>CM066204.1:4746294-14746294 GCA_033675395.1 Rhodiola chrysanthemifolia
AATAAGTAAAATTATACCACAGCAATCCGGAATCGCACAGTCGCCCAATGCTGCAGATCTCTATCTTCGACATGTTGCAACTTGCAAGTCTTTGTTAACAGGAGCGAACAAAATCAAACCCAAAAATAAATAAATCAAACCCCAACGTAACCAAAGCTGACAACCCAGATTTGATTTCCATTAAATCACCGAGCTAGAGTTTTTTTAACTCACCCGAAATTAAACAAGAGTCCACCGCACTACCACTTCGTCCCCTCCTCAACCCTCCGTCGTCGACAAGCCATCATCCAACAACGTCTGATTCAGATTAGGAATCTTCGGACGATCCCAGAAATACGTAAGCTGCCGGTTGAGATATTGGGACAGGATTGCTTCAGGTGACAGGGCTAGTGGTTCATCATAAGCTGCCGGTTGAGATATTGGGACAGGATTGCTTGAAGAAGTACCGTCATCCATAGTTGATTGAGCTGCCGGTGGGACGTTCAGCTGATGGTCCGTAGGTTCTTCCATTAGAGGGTTTTGAAGCTTCCATGGGAAGCCATTTTAACAGTCAGGAGAGGACGGAAATTGAAATTAGAAATATATTTTGGCGGACAGAGAATTGCAATTTGCAATAGTGTATATGACATTGGGTCAGGAGAGAGAATTTGTGATAATGTCTAATTTGCCCTCCTAATAGAAATACGACTTAATTTTATATAGATTTAAAATGGAAAAAGGTAAGTAAGTGGATAACACGTGTCATGTTGAAATGATTTTGACGGCGGAGATGAGTGGGTAAGATAGTGCCTCATAGTCTCATTCTAATTTGGCTGCCTCATTTGAACGCTCCTCATCCTCTATATATATATATAGGGGAGCACTCGGTTGAGGCATGATTGGTAGAATGAAACTGTGAGGCACGATCTCGGCCGTCTGTGGGAGTTGATCCGAGGCACGTGGCGAAGCCACGTGGCAAGCCGCAATTGTTGACTTTTCAAAAGTTAGTGGGTTGACTATTTGGACACGTGGCGCGCCCACAATGCACGGGGGGGTTTGATGTGTGGATGAGATCGTGCCTCATAGTCTCATTCTAATTTTGATGCCTCCTTTGAACGCTCCTCTTATATAGGAGCGTTCAAATGAGGCAGTTAACAGTAAAGTGAGGCACGTGAGGCACGATCTCAACCACACATCTAACCCCCGTGCATTGTGGGCGCGCCACGTGGCAAATAGTAAAATCCACTAACTTTTGAAAAGTCAACAATTGCGGCTGTGCCACGTGGCTTCGCCACGTGCGTCCGATCAACTCCACAGACGGCCGAGATCGTGCCTCACTGCTTCATTCTTATACCCCTGCCTCAACCGAACGCCCATATATATAGAGGAGTGTTCAAATGAGGACACCCTCTTAGGGTGAGGACGTAGGGACAAATCTCATCCATTAGATCATCATCCATCTAACCCCCCGTGCTTTGTGGGTGCGCCACGTGTCCAAGTACCCAAAATCCAATAAAGCAAATAGTAAAATCCCACTACCAAAAAGCAAATAGTAAAACCCACTACCACATGTGACACGTGGCAGCTTGTGGATCATTGGATGAACCTCATCCAATGGCCAAGATTAGTCCCTACACCCTCACCATAAGACATGTCCTCAATTGAACGCCCCCCTATATATATATATATATATAGGTTAGCACTCGGTTGAGGCATGGTTGGTAGAATGAGGCTGTAAGGCATGATCTTGGCCATTGATGATATTGATCTAATGGTTGAGATTTAAAGATGTGGTAGTGGGATTTTACTATTTGCTTTTTGCTTTTTACTGTTGGTAGTGGGTTTACTATTTGCCACGTGGCGCGCCTACAAAGCACGGGGGGTTAGATGTGTGGTTGAGATCGTGCCTCACAGTCTCATTCTAATTTGAGTGCCTCATTTGAACGCTCCTCTATATATATATATATATATATATATGGGAGCGCTCGGTTGAGGCAAGTTGGTAGAATGAGGCTGTAAGGCATGATCTTGGCCATTGATGATATTGATCTAATGGTTGAGATTTAAAGATGTGGTAGTGGGATTTTACTATTTGCTTTTTGCTTTTTACTGTTGGTAGTATAGAGGAGCGTTCAAATGAGGCACTCAAATTAGAATGAGAGTGTGAGGCACGATCTCAACCACACATCTAACCCCCCCGTGCTTTGTGGGCGCGCCACGTGGCAAATAGTAAACCCACTACCAACAGTAAAAAGCAAAAAGCAAATAGTAAAATCCCACTACCACATCTTTAAATCTCAACCATTAGATCAATATCATCAATGGCCAAGATCATGCCTTACAGCCTCATTCTACCAACCATGCCTCAACCGAGTGCTCCCCTATATATATATATAGGAGCGTTCAAATGAGGCAGTCAAATTAGAATGAGACTGTGAGGCAACTTCTCATCCACTCATTCAGACACATCATCTTCATCCATCCAATAGAAACATGACACTTGCCCCACTATCTTTTCCCTTTACTTAACCTTTTGTTTCAATAAACAAATTATAAATTCATTTCTGAAGGGCATTTTGGTCTTTCGATTTTAATACACATCTACTATACACCATCTCATCAGTTCTCTCTCATCTGATATCTCACGGAGTTCGTTTGCCCGCCGACCATCCAAACCCTACCCATCTCCGGCCACACCGTCGCCAAACTCGTCATCAACTGCATCAGTTCTTACTGAGTCCATTGTTTTTTGATTTTCGTAAACAGATTTCGATTCATCTCATCTCAGTCCGTTGTGGCCGGCGCTGTAGTTCGAGGCGGTTGCGGAAGCCGGATCTGTTCCGGTGGTCTCTTTCCTCTTCACTGATTGCTCGGTTTGCTGGTTGTTTCATCTCATCTGCCCGAGGGTATTGTCTCCACTGTTCTTTGTGGGTTTTGTTTATGAGAAGGTTGTTAATTTTGGGGGTTTTGTGTTCAAGGATTTTCCTGAATTTTGTATGATCTGATTGATCTTCCCTTAGTGTTCATTATGTTGTCAGTTGAATGTTCTCCTGCTCCAGTTTGTATTTTTGTTTTCGCTGGATTTTTTTTTGCAGGGGTTTGCAATGAGGAACGCATAGGATTTTTGCAGGGGTTCTCCTGCTCCGTCGAACACGAAGATGACGGATGTGAGGATCAGTTTCGCGATCGACTCCAAGGAACAACGGATCGATTGGCTTTGTGCTTTGGGCGTATCGTCCAGGTTAGGTTAAAAATTGATTAAAGCGGATGGCTTGTTTGATTCAGCTTGTGGAATTCAGGATGATTGTCTGGTCGGTGTTAGCATTTGGAATTCAGCAGTTTTGGCTTGTTGAATACCTTTTTTTCATCTGGGTTTTGGTTTTGCTTTTCGTCTTTGTTGTATGAGTGTCAGCTGTGATTGCTCTGTTGTAAAGGTTTGGACCACCGATGTTTATGATTGTATACTTGTTCAAGATTTGAGATGCTAGATTGGTACCATGCTGATTCATCATGTTTAGACTTTATATACAATTCATTTTTGTTGATTGAAACATTAAGTATTAAAATGAAACTCGGTTTATGTTTGTTAACGGAAAAATGATTTTTCCATGAAGTGTATTTGTTAACTGATGAAATAGGGGGTTCATTTTATGATAAATGATGATTCAGTTAGGAATAATTTCGTTTTATGGTTGTTGTGCTAGTTTTCAGCATGAATTTTTGTATCCGGATAAGGAGCTTCTTCCCGATGATAAATAGATGAGTTTGTTTGATCATTTGGAGGAGCTGCAGCAGAGAATGTTTGTATCAGTGTTGGCTGTTGGGGTTGCTATGTTAGGATGTTTTGCCTTCTCTAAGGATTTGATTTTGATACTTGAAGCTCCGGTCAAAACGCAGGGCGTTAAGTTCTTGCAACTTGGTCCTGGCGAGTTTTTCGTTACCACTTTGAACGTAAGGATTGATTTGTTATTTTTGCAGGTTGATGCTTAGATTTGAGGAACAAGTTCAAGAGATTGAAAGTGAACTTGACTGTGAGCTGCTGAAGGTGGAATGACTTCCTTACATTTAGCCGCCATATCTACAGATAGCTATCTCAAAAGCTTATAGAGAATTGAAGGTTTGCAATTTGACTCCTGGATTGTAGTTTTGAAATTAAAATAGTAGCAAACTGTTTTTCAGCAATTGATTGATAGTGTAGAAATATATGTTGTATTTTTCAGAGCTTGGCTAATGCTGCCCTTGATTGTGTAGAAATGTGTTGGGCAGCGTCCACATTGCATAGAATTGCAGGATGTGTAGGTTTGATAAACTGCAGAGCTTCAACTACTGGATAGAGTTGATCAAGTTGGCTGCGTCTATTCAGAAGTACTTTGCGTCCATCATGTTCTCTCAACTCGTCCATCATGGTTGTAATAAAATAACAAACTTCAATTTTGTAGATCGGTTGTAATGTTAATGACCTTTATTTTGTACATGGTGTAATAAACTCACTATTTGGTGTTGAATACTCTGTATTGACCATATTCAAAAGTATTGTGCTTAATTGAAAGCATTTTTAATTATGTACATTTTTATACTATTTGTATACGTGTTTTGTTACTATTTTTTTTGGAAATGTGGCATGAAATAGGGGTGTAATGATATATGAAATAAGGGTGTAATAGCATATGAAATAAGGGTGTAATGACATATGAAATAAAGGTTGTAATGACATATCAAATAAGGGTGTAATAACATATCAAATAAAGAAATTGATGACAATTTATTTTAAAACGAATGTGCATATGTGTTATCAACAAGGGGGTAATGACAAATGAAATAAAGAAATTGATTACAAATTATTTTGAAATAAAGGTGCAAATGGGTTATCACCAAGGGTGTAATGACATATCAAAATTAGAAATTGATTGCAATTTATTTTATATGGCATTACACCTTTATTTCATATGGTATTACACTTTATTTGATATGTCATTACACTCTTGTTGATAACACATTTGCACATTCATTTCAAAATAAATTGCAATCAATTTCTTATTTCATATGTCATTACACCCAGCGGAGGATCCAGCAGGGTCCTGGGGGGTCCTGGGACCCCTCTCGGATTTGAGTGTAATTTTTTTTTGAAAAATGTAGTACTAATTCTTTGGTCGAGTAAGTTATCCAAACGATCATCTTGTTGCCCAAATCGTCTACTTTTCGTTTATATTGATGATATAATTGCTTGGATTGAAATGATTCGACATGTAGCTGGTGGGATGGGAGTCGGCACCTAGGATTTTTTTTTGGAGAAGAAGATGAATAGTGTTCAATGTTTTCACATATTTCACTTTAACCCTTAAAGTTTAAACCTTTACTATAAAGGTTGGTAATTTTAAAAAAATCTGATACTTTGATCCAACAAAATTAGATTTTAGTATAATTAAACATCAGTTTTCATATTATACAAAAAAAAATTCTTAAATTGTTTGGACTATTTAAACAGTCAAACCTTATTTTATTATATATATATATATAACGAAATTTTTTTGCTGAATACGACCGTTTGAAAAAAAAAAATTTGGGACCCCCCTCCCACAAAGCGCTGGATCCGCCACTGATTACACCCTTATTTCATATGTTATTACACTCTTATTTCATATGCCATTACACCCTTATTTCATATGTCATTACACCCTTATTTGATAACCCTTCCGCACCTTCGTTTCAGAATAATTTGTAATCAATTTCTTTATTTGATATGTCATTACACCCTTATTTCATATGGCATTACACCCTTATTTCACATGGTATTACACCTTTTTTTGATATGTCATTACACCCATGTTGATAACACATTTGCACATTCATTTCAAAATAAATTGCAATCAATTTCTTTATTTCATATGTCATTACACCCTTATTTCATACCACTGTCAAGTTTTATTCGATATGTTCTTCATACCACTGAACAGATTACAAAGTCTGCCTTAAAAGCATTACTTATAACTAATTATACTGAATACATTTGTGATTTGTGTACATTTTACATCAATTAGATTGCAGCACATTCTTAACAAATGAATAATTGATATTTTGTTCCTTGAATTCTACTTAGCAGCATCAATTACATTTGTTTACATATCCAAATGTTAGACACAAGGCTCCAATGTTAGATACAGTCCTCTCCGATTGCCTGTCAAAGCAAACGTAAGCATTTAGCAACACCATTTTCCATTATAGACGAATAGGTAGTAAATGAAGGAACTCACTTCAACATTACCCTCGTATACTGCATCTAATTCAAGCTTTTGAAAAATACGGCAGGCAAGGAGAAGACCAGTGCATTAAGCTGAAAAGAATGATCAGAAATTAATAAAGTATTCAAATATTTCAACAATAATGCATATGAACTGATATCTTACACGCTGCATAGTTGGTGAGACCAACTTCCAGTCCATAGCGAGGTAGTCCATAGGCATACTCAGATGAAAGAGCGAAATCACCATAATAATAGATGCAGTAGTCATGTTGAGAGCTTCCCCGTATAATACTCCCCTGATCAAATCAAACACATGCTTCTCAAAAGATTCCTACCACATTAAGCTAATAGAATTCAAAGTTCAGACAGCAGCAAACGGCATAGTACAACATTCAAATCCAGATTGCATTTAGCAACAGAAAGAGGGAAGATCAAACCCTAATTTTGTACCTGCCATCTCGCCAGGCATCAAACACAAATCAGATGATGTGAACAGCAGCGGCGTTGGGATCAACCAGATGTGAACAGCAGCGGCGTTGGGATCAAGCAGATGTGAATAGGGCTCGCGGACGGCATGGGACACCGACGATTTCTTCTCGCCCTCTTCTTCCAATCTCTTTCAGATCTGAGCTCAGCAATCACGCAATTAACACACCAGGCATCGAAATCACAGCATCAATCCGAATCTGGTGGAGACGATGCCGGTCGAATCCGATCTAAACGACCAGTCCAAGCTAATCTCCGCAATCACGCAACTTCGCCGTCGTTCACTGAAATTTTCAGCAACCACTTTGCCGTCGTTCCCGGAAGAAGCCAAACCATCATCGTCGACAAATCCCAGCGTCGACGTCGCGTCCCAGCGACGAAACGGAACTCAGATATGAATTTGCTCGAAGACGGAGAGAGTGTAGAGAGAAAGAGAGTGTCTGACACAGGAGAGAGAAATGAAAAGCTGTCGGTTGCAGTTCAATAGGAGGGGAATGAAAATTCCCAAGATACCCTTCATTTTCTCCCCCCAAACAATGAGCGCTCCACGTATGCATAAGTTTAAAGGACACATGTCAACACATAATCACTCAGATGAAAGTTGATCAATGGCTCCAAATGACATAACATGTAAACCCTAAGGAGGTGTAATACTTGAACGCCCTCTATATATATATAGATGAGCGTTTAAATGAGGCAGTCCTCCTAAGAATGAGACAGTGAGGCACGATTTGAGCCACACATTTACCTCATTGCTTTGTGGGCGCGCCACGTGTCCCACTACCAAAAGCAAAAAGGAAAAATTATTCCAGTACTATTCCTGCACTATTCCCTGCCACATCATCAAAATGAATGACTGACAACATACTTCACTGTCTCACTTTTACAACCCTACCTCAACCGAATCATTACGTATATGTACCGGATGATAAAACTTTGTGGGTTGTGGCACCCATCCATTATTAAAAAAAGAAAATACAGAGTCAGAACGGATTCAGAAGCATAAACAAAAAATAGGAAAGAAGATTCCTTAATTCTGAAATCCCGATCCTTCCATTCGATCCAATCTAGCTCTACTCCACACCCTCCGTCTCTCGCTTCCACCGATTAGGGCGATGTCATCTTCGGCTCTTCATGACGGTGGCGGAAGCGGGTCTGACTCGGCCACTTCTCCTGGATTGATGAACATGGACGAAATGAGTCCTCTTCTTTATAGGGTTTCGTCTCAAAACAGTATGCAGCAGCGGAGACGGAGCAGACCCGTTGTCGATCAGTCTCCGTTGGGCAGACCGTTTCGCCGGCAGCAGTCGTTTAGTAAGGATTTTGGGCGAGCAGCGGCTGAGACCTATCTGGTCACTCGCTTGAGCATCACGCTTCTGAGATACTTGGGGTTCGTCTTCATCTGCTTCTCTTGTCTTTCATGTCAATGTGTTCGATTTAATTTGTACAAAATCTGTTCAATGTTTTATCTTTACTGCAACTAGCTGGTTTCGTTATGCAAATTATTATTCTTTTCCTTTTCAGCATGGAGGCAAATTTGGTGCTTCTTATCATTGAATTGAATTTTTTTTTTTTTCAGGGTTGGCTCTAGATGGATAATGCAGTTTCTTGCTTTAGCGTTTTATGCAATGCTGCTGATGCCAGGTTTTCTTCAAGGCAAGTTTCTATGATTATTTCCCCCCTTCACGATAATGTGCACAATATTACATTCTATTGCCCCGTCATTAAGGCTCCCCGTTTAATATATATAACAAATCACTAACTTCTATGTCTAACAAACAAAGTTAAACATTGTATTATGTAACACAATGAATGGATGTCCTAGCTATCCAAAACATAAGTAGTTTTCTCCGTGATGTCCATAGTGCTTATTTTTCCAATTCGGTAGCTAAACTTAATTTCAAAAATAAGATTTTTATGTTTCGTATCCATAAATGTATACGCACGTTGTGATGCTCGTGATAAGCCACAATATGATGATCATTATGAAGCATCCCATTAACTTACCACTTACGTTTCCGACTCAAAATACCATGGACTATGTTTCCCTCCAGTAACTCCGTATTGCGGGATCTTCCTCGTTGGTATAGGGATCTGACACCTAGGTTAACTTACACTTGCTCTTTCGAGTATGTGGATGGCATATGATCCAATGCATCTGAAACCTAAGTATAAATGCTCGAAACATATGATCCAATGCCAATGCACAATAATAGAGTTCAAACTATATGACAAAATATGGATTGCAAAACAAATCATGCCGAAATAGGAAAGCACTAACACCGAAAAATTTAACCAATTTACATCCTGCTCTACGAAAAAACAAAGTAAAAAATTAAAGAAAATGTTAAAGCAAGGATTTTCCACATAATCCACGAAGATAAGTAACAAATTGCATAGTAGCTGGTTACTTGAAGTTAATGATTATTATTTAGCTACCACTCATCTGAGCTTGTAGCATCATTCTATCTATATTAAATATTAATCTTAGATTCAGATAAGAGATTTTCCGTCAAACAAAAAGAGCCAGGAAAAGAAAAATAGTCATTTAAAGCTTGATTTTGTGTCTAGTAAATGCATAAATTCTCGTTTTGTACTGAGACATATAAGTAGGAATCTTTGTGGGTATTGGTATAACTCATTTTATCATTATGATTTTCCGTCAATCATAACACAATACGTTAGATACAAGTAGGTCATCCTAAATCAGCTCACAAGTCATTCAAAAACGCAAGTCTGAAATTTCAGATTCATTACTATATAATTCAACTGCAGCAATTGAATCAGCTCAATCATAAACACGATTCTGGTTTAGATTCCTTCTAAAAGTTTTGAAATAGACTCCAATAGTACACACAAGAGAGCATCCATTGCACAAAACAAGTTATTAGGAATATAAAGCTTAAAGGGTCAAGGTGAGATTAAGTTTCCCTACATATGGAATTTCATACTTATGGAATTGGCTGAGCGCATTCTCTCCTCTTGTTTATCAGGATTCTCTTTCTGGCTTTTTGACTTCAAGAGTAACTAATATACATGTAGGTTATATAGAATTTCTCCTATGAATTAACTCCCTAAGAGAAACAATACAGGTGACTAGGAAACCTGGTTTTTGTTTTTAACCTGCTGGCCATGGTAAATTAGTAACTATTTTTAAGCGCAAAATGAATTAAGAATGAGTACGAACTAATACCAGGCTCTTACAGTTTTGCTTCTGTGATGAGTTACTGATGCTCAACACTACTTTTCATGTTAATTATTGTCAAAGCTCCATTGATGTAGTACATGGCCAAGTTTGGTCCCTGGATTGAATCTGTGTTTGGTATTTGGCAGTTGCATATCAGTATTTTTTCTCAACTCAAGTTCGACGGAGTATTGTATATGGAGATCAACCAAGGAATAGGTATGGAACCAAGATCTAGGAAATGTAAGTTTTTTATTCTGTTCTACCATTATCCCCACAAAAACCCCAACCTTAGCCGATCAGGATTTGAACCCAGGATCTTGAGGGGTTATTTCTTATGAGGGCTCCTCCTGCCTCTAGGCCACGCACTTATGCGCTGATCTATGGTATGTAAATTTCTCGTTGTTACTATGTTGATTGTAATTGGATTTCTAATTCAACAGGATGGATCTGTATTTACCAAAAAATGGGAACGGGCCAAAGCCAGTTGTTGCGTTCGTTACTGGTGGAGCATGGATCATTGGGTGAGCAGTTTAGCTTGTGTTCTTGCAGTGGTATTTATGTAATCCCACTCCCGCCCCAGGATCAAAATGTGTTTTTTGTTGTTTGCAGAAATGAACATGTTTTTTAATGGTTTACTGTCTTAATATTGCACACAGTCTCAAACTCCAAATTTCAGTTCATTGTTCCTGAAAAAAAAAAGACAGTTTCATCATTAGCAAGTGACGAGAACAAAAATTTGGAAGTCATCAAATGTTCGCTTAACTTTGCAGGTATAAAGCATGGGGCTCCCTTCTGGGATTTCAGCTAGCAGAGAGAGACATAATAGTGGCATGCATTGACTATAGGTACTCATGAGCGTGAATAATCGAAGACCATTAGCTCTGTACCTTTTTTTTGCACACAGATACTTCAGCCCATAACTTGTTAGTAACCAGTAGGTTGACAAGACAAAAAGATTGTACACAGTAACATATAGGATCCTTTTAAATGTATCTTACAATTTTAAATTTAAAAATAAAAACTTGGTAGAAAAGTTGCCCACAATGTGGTCTTATGGGTTTACATATATGTCAGAAATTTTCCTCAGGGGACCATTAGTGATATGGTGAGTGATGCTATACAAGGAATTTCATTTGTGTGCAACAACATTGCTGACTATGGAGGCGATCCCAACAGGTAATGCCATTAACAGTTAGGGGTGTATCTCATGCTTTATCACTTTGAGAGGAAGCATAACATCAACTTTAGGGTACTTTTCTTTTGAAGGATTTACCTTATGGGGCAGTCGGCTGGTGCACATATATCATCTTGTGCTCTCTTGCATCAAGCAATTCATGAGGCTTGTGAGCCAGATAATGTTGCTTGGAGTGTGTCTCAAATAAAAGCTTACTTTGGTCTATCAGGCGGGTAAAATCACGAGCCATTTGCCTTTCATATAAATATTACCTTCAAGTTATCTGGTTATTTTATGGAACAAGTTAAATCCGCTGCCAAGTTGACATTGCTGCAAAAAGCGTGTTGATCATCTGCTGCGTTTATGGGATCAAACTGCTGCTTCTTATTCAATTAAGTTGTGATAGAACTCATCACTAGTGAAGTAATCTTTGTCTAAAAAATTAGGCAGACAGACAAAGTTGAAAACTTCGATAAAAGTGCTCATACGGCACTGGAAGACTGTAGTAATGTTATAATTGATTATTAGTCACCACACTTTTAAGCCTTCTGCTTTCCCATTGATGTATTCATCATTATCTCTGGCAGGTATAATTTATATAACCTAGTGGATCACTTTCATAGTCGCGGCCTATACCGTTCCATCTTTCTGAGGTATCTCTAGCAATATAGTAAAATTGGCCTTGTTAATGCCATACTTTTGGTTGTCTTGAAGTGGAAACATTTTCCTTTTTCCTTCAACAGCATAATGGAAGGGGAAGAATCTTTCAAACAGTTCTCACCGGAAGTTTTGCTTCAGGAGGCAAATGTTAAGAAGGTTGTTTCCATTTTACCTCGAATGATTATCTTCCATGGAACGATAGATAAATCAATACCACAAGATGCCAGGTACCAGTGTGCTTAATAACGATAAAATTGTGGGGCTGCTCTGTTTTCTGAGATTTTAACTTGGCGAGTAGCCCCACTTAGATAGTTTTGCTACTTTTGTGTCCTTTATTGATAGCATATTTATGTTTGCAGTCAGAGCTTTGTGAGTACTCTTAAAAGAGTGGGTGCTCAAGCTGAACTAGTTCTGTTTGAAGGGAAAAGTCACACTGATTTGTTCTTACAAGTAATAAATCTCACCTTTCAAGTTCTGTATATGGAAATGTGTATTTTAAATGGATTTGCTTTAAGGCTGTCTTCATGTCTCATGATTTATCTGAATAGTCAATGGATTTGCTCTATTTCTGTTATTTTTTCTCTCAAAGGTTGGATTATGGAACTGCAGGACCCTCTCAGAGGTGGCAAGGATGAGCTGTTTGAATATCTGGTGGATGTCATACATGAGTCTGACCCAGAAGCCAAAGCTAAAGATGCCATAGCACCTCCAAGGAGGCGAATGGTTCCTGAGATCTTGTTGAAACTTGCTCATGATGTTAGCCCGTTCTGAGCACCTCATCATGGCTTCTCAACATCCCATCTTAAATACAAGTTCTTAAAATCATATATGCATTGTAGCTCTCCATCCCGGAAGCTGTCAGGCCACATTATCTCACACTGACAATTGAGGTCCGACATTCCAGGGATGTCCTCATCCAATAATGTTGGTATTGTTGAATGTTTTATGTATAGAAATAGAACACATGTAAAACATGATGTCTGTCCTGTATTAAATAATTTGCTTTCTTAGATTTATTCATAGATAGTTTTGAGGTTCTCTTTTGCTCAGTCATAGTAAGACTCTGTCTCTTTTGAGTTATAGAAGCTTTTTAAGTCTCTTTTATAGCTTTTTATTACACAGATTTTGAACCCAGATGCGTAGCCATTTCATCTCATTCATGCGTTGACGGGCCTGCATACAGCTATTGCCCCCTTGTCAAAGGACAGGGCAACACAATTTGTATCATTGAATTAGGTCTGAATTTGTTCTCTTTAACTTAAAGTTTAGTTTTTTTAGTTTAGTATCTCATTTATGATTATTTTTTTTAACAAATGGAATAAAACTACTACTTTCATGAAAAGAAAAAAAATCATGCCTACGTAAACCAACTCTCCAGTCTGGAACTATCTCATGCCTACATAAACCAAGTGAATCATCTGGAATTTTTGTAAGGTCAACAAAAAAACGTGTTTTCCTTATTCCTTGCTGGAATCTTAGTTGCCTGCTTGTTCCTCTTCTTTGGGCCAGAATCGGTTACTTTAAGTAGTGGCGGATCCAGAATTTTTTATGACCAAGGGCGGAATAAAAATGACCATTTTTATAGATTATCGAACTTGCTCATACAAGATTTTGCAGTAGTTCATTTCTTGTACTTGCAATGAAACACAAAAAAAAAACTATGAAATGACTAATGTCAGTGGGTTATAAAGCATCATTTATTGAAATGAACTTTTTATAAACACATGGAACTAAGTGGAAATCTTTGTTCTAATATATTTTACTCAAATATTATGTTATGAATCCTGTCATCTCCGGTAAAGATAAAATTAAAATCCTTTTAGATTTTCATCAAATATTTAATCTTTAAATTTATTTTTGATCGCATAGTATGAAAATCATTGGGGCATACCAAAATCATTAGAAAAGTTAAAATAATTAAACTGTTTTTTTTAATTATGTAAAAGCAATGGGGCGGCTGCCACCACTCCCCCCTCTTTTTAGATACGCCTTCGGTTAAAATAAAAAATCAACAAAAAGTTTTGGCCATTCGGTGAAGTATAATTTTATTATTTTAATGAAATTTTAATAGGTGAGTCATTATTTAGTTATTCAAGCTTAGTGATCCATAAATAAGAGGAGCGCTCCGTTGAGGACACGTGAATAGTATGAGGACCGTAGGGACACATTTCATGCCACACATCTAACCCCCCCGTGCATTGTGGGCGCGCCACGTGTCACGACGCATTCACACTACAAATGGCGGCTGTGACACGTGGCGCGTCGTGGAGCCGTTGGATGAACTCATCCAACGGATGAGATGTGTCCCTACAGTCCTCACACTATTCACGTGTCCTCAACGGAGCGCGCCCCCCATAAATAAACTATATATACATATATAAACAAAAGACAACAAGTAAGCACTTATAGCCTAGTGGTTAGATGAGTGTGTTGTATTTGAGAGAACTTGTGTCAAATTATTAATAGGTACAAAATATATTAAGAGTTTTTAAAGATGGACCACGACGGCCGATTGCGCAGCCGATGAGGGGACGGTTGTATAAGAAGTATCAGTGATACCAACGGGTTAAAATCTACAAATTATTTGTTAATTTTAGCATCCTTCGTTTTGTAAGAGCATATAATCAACATAAATAACCGTTGAAATGTAGCTTTTTGTTAAAATCTGTGACATTATAACTAAGGGCATTCAGACAAATGTTTATGTTGAATTTATTTGTAAATTCAACGGAGTTAGTCTAAATTACACAAAAAAGACGTTGATAATGATACCTTTTCTTGTATTGATTAGAGGTGTGCAACTCTATGAAACGTCAAAATGAAATCGCGTCGTTGACGGGAATGACATAAAACGTGCAGGAGGCTGAATAGTACAATTATCACACATAGCATACCGGGATGGAAGCACAGAAGGAGACAATATAATGGGAGAGGATGACACTTGGAAGGTGAAGGCACAATAGGAGAAGACGGCACATCACGACAAGATGACGCGTCGGGAGAAGATGGTACATTAGCGAACAACACCACAATGGGTGAAGATGGAGTATCATGAACCTCAACACCAAGACCGCGATTGTAGCATTGAGAGTAGGAGGAAATGGAGCTAGAGGTAACCAAAGAAGGTGAATCGAGAAAGGTCAAAAAGGAGAGGGGCTCGACTAAGGAAGTTGAAAAGAGGAACCAGAGGAAGAACGAGAATAAAAGGATCGAGACTCATCAAACGTCAAATCCCTAGAGATACATATTTGTATTACACCAGGATCCCAACGATATCCTTTGTGTTCATACTAGAACACAGAAAGACACATTCAATAGACTAGGCAATCAACTTGTTATGCTCACAACAAGCCAATAAGACATAACATAAACAACCAAATAATCAAAGACGAGAATAGTAAGGAAGTCTACCAACAAGGTGTTCCACTTGAATGTCCCTTGTAGGGACGGAAGACGAATGAACTTTTGTTAAGTGGTTATGGAGACAGCTTCTGTCCAAAATGAATGGGAACACTAGAGGTAAGTAGAAGGACAAGAGAGGTCTTCATGAGATGGCGATGCTTGCGCTTAGAAATGCTATTGTGTGCGTGAGCACCTGGGCAAGAAAATTGAGAGAGTGTGCCCTGCCAGACGAAAAAATGGCAGAGTGTGCAATTTTTTTACCCCTTAAATTGGTGTGAACTAAGGCGTATTAAACTAGTCAAGAACATTTATATTATCGGTAAGACCGAGTCAACACAAAGGAGCAAGTTAAGCACATGCACTATGTAAGATTGTGATTCCATTCGGCTACTATAAACAAAATGATAAAGAGTGTGCGTATCTAAATCCTACTTGGCAAGTAGTTAGAGATAAAAGATAGACTAAGGGCGTTTCGAGGGGTTACTCCCCTCCTTGGCATATCGCAATGATCACATACACAATTTCTAAGCATTTCTAGGTGTTGAATTGTCTAAAACCTAGCTTGGACTAAGGTAAACCAATTTTCATGTGAATCTATTCAAAGTCAAGCCATCTCAAATAAAATCTCCCTCTTTCTGCATATCGATTTACTCTATTACTCTTATTAGCATTGAAACTTCTCCAAAGTTGATAACTGAAATAGGCATGAAGCACTGGTTAACATCAAATCCATGCATTCACTTTCATGAACACTAGATATGATAATTTTCACTACATCAAAACCATCACTAAGCTATTTTAATACTCAGAAATAAGTTTTAATGCAAACATGTCACTTAGGCATTTCATCAAATACTTAGCAACATGTTAGTAAATGAAGCACTTAGTGAAAATGAAATCAACACCTTGTATTATAGAATCAAATGTGTATACATGATCATTGAGTATCAAGGAGGGTTGTAAAACCCTCAAAACACATGAACTACTCACACGTCATCATGATAATATGTTTTCAATATGAAACTACAAATAGGAGGATAGATGAGTAGAGAAAACCCAAGAAGAAGACTAGATGCCTTCCTTGATCTTTCCTCTTCTCTCCCAAGCAATCCTTTGATGATGATGAGCCTTCCTTGGCCCTTTTCTCACACTTTTCCTCTCTAAAAACTACCTCCCTAAGTCAAAAACCGTACCCTCTATTTCTATTTATAGTCCCGAGTGAAAAAATCAGGAATAGCAGCCGTACTCAGGCGAGTACCCTGGTAGGCAAACTCGTAGGAGAACTCGTACTCGGGCGGGTAAGGCGTCGTACTCGGCCGAGTGACATGGTTAGAAGAATTTTGAGTTTTTAGGGCAAGTCAGTACTCGCGCGAGTGGAGGCAAGTGACATGGTTACTCGGGTGAGTACCATGCTCAGAGTGATTTAACTTGACAAATCAAGGGCGTACTCGGGCGAGTATGTCAGTGGGCAAATCGTACTTGGTCAACTATGGCTCTAAAGTGCTCAATTATCCCCGAATTTTTGATATTTCATGGAAACTCGATCTTTAAGGGCTGGACATTGATGGAGAGTCATTTTGTACCTGATATATACGGATAAGGTCAAATGACATCAAAATAATGCCGAAAACGAAACAAAGCTTTAATGAAACGAAGTGAACAATAATTCGAAAACTCGACTTATCAGTTAGGCGTAGTCCTCACAGACTTGCATCCGCGTGCCAAGAATACTTTAGGTCGCGCCCTAAGTTAATTTTATCACCCGCGTGCACATTAGAAAATTTGTTTTGGACGCAATGCTCACTGGTTCGAGCACTGAATTTATGCTCAAAAACTACCCAAATGACCTTATATCATTAGGGTATGCTACCCTAACTCGTATAAACATTTTAACATGTTCATAAACTGTAAAATCCCTAACACGAATAATATAAATTTATAAAAAAAAGAATGAGACACACTTAGTTATTATCCATAGTTTATTTTCACATGCGAATGAATTTCATGGTTTAATAAACAAGAATTATATCATAATACGAATAATTTATATGTTATAAATGAAATCCTTTGTTTCCCATAAAAAAATTGAAATAGTTTGTTATTTATTAACTCTTTGTCACATTTGGTATGAAGGAGTTATTGAGTTCGTTTGGTTGGAAATGTTAGGGATCTCAAAAGGTGGTTCATGATAGGTGGGTATGGACGATTATGTCATGTGGTAATTAATGGAAGAAGTGCATGGACCTTTAGCTTAAGAACGTTAATCAAATGTTGAGTATTGAGCAGGAACTTGAGGTCCGTAAGGCTACCTGAGAAGGAGATGTGAGATGAAGGAAAGGCATGCTGGAACGTAATATGTATCATCTCTTTTACATATTCAGTATACTAAATTGTGATTCAACCTACAAGAAATTTGAAATAGTTTGTACAAAATCATTTGTCATTATCATATCTTCTCTTATTCTTTGTTGATAACGTGAGAGGTGGAGACCAGTCACCTCAAAAAAAGAAAATGCAGCAAGGAAATGGCCATAGGAGCGCGACTGATGGAACAAGAAGAGGTTGCCTGGAAAGAGACCGAGTCGAAAAATATGATGAAACAACTCGAGGAGAGGATCCAAGCTATTGAATAGCAATCCCGTGGCAATGCAATGTGGGGACTCCGGCTAATGCTCCAAGCGAGGGAGATAGTTTCGTCAACTCAAATCAAACTTTGTCAATTTAGGATGAACTTTACCTTAATTGTTTAGAACTATACATTATGATATTTGGATTGAAACTATGTCATCCAAATTTGTAGGTTTTTTTAATCTTTGGATTGAAACTTTTAATCCAATGAAACATGACTTTTCTGTTGCATATGTTTCTAAAATTTGTTGCTTTTCTTTACCAAGATCGTGGCATATGTCTCCATGAATCGTTGCATAAGTGGGATATGTTGTTGTTGCATAGGTTTCTGTTAAACTATGTTATCTCTAATACAACACTTCCAAAAGTTTGTGGCTTAAGTAGCCACGAATTTGTATAAATGTGTTGCATAAGAAGATATCTAATGCAATGCGGGTGTTGTGTTGCAAATGATCCGTTGCTTTAGAGATTGTCATTGCATAAGAGCATGTTACATTATCCTTGTTGCATAAAAAATAGCCACGAACCTGCACAAGTGTGTTGCATAAGAGGAAATCTAATGCAACACAAGAGCTGTTGCATAGGTTTCTGTTAAACTGTGTCATCTCTAATGCAACACAACCAACATAAGTACCTCGGTCAGATGAGTAAGTTGGCAGTCCCAAGAGCTGCTATATATAAGAATGTCATCAAAGAAAACCAACACGAATTGGCGTATGAATGGCTTGAAAATTTGGTTCATCTCGGCTTGAAAACTGGTCGGTGCATTGGACAATCCAAAAGGCATCACGAGGAATTCGTAGTGACCCTCGTGAGTGCAAAAAGCTGTCTTGAAAGTTTCATCGGGGTGGACGTGCAATTGGTGGTAGCCAACCTTAAGATCAAGTCGGTAAAACACCCGAGCACTATGGAGTTTGTCCAAAAGCTCATCCAACGTCGGAATAGGGAAGCGGTCCTTGGTGGTGATGGCGTTGATAGCTCAATAATCATCACAGAACCGCCATGAGCCATTCTTCTTCTTAAGAAGTAAGACGCGCGAGAAGAATGGATTATTACTAGGTTTGATAATGCCCTCTTTTAACATATTGCGAACCAACTTTTCCATTTCATTTTTTTGGTAGTGTGGATAACAATAGGGTTTTATGGTGAAGGTTGACATGTTCTTCATTGACATCTGATAATCATAATTAACGTTTATAATTGTGATTATTCCGACAAAGGTAATAACCTAAAGTATCCAAGCAAAGGTGATACACCAAAACCTATTCCGACGTAATAAGCTTCTAGTTCTCCTAAGCACAATATTCCGATAAAGGTAATATTTTAAACTTCAGTGTTACGATCTACCTTTACGACAAAGTTTCTCGTAGATATTAACTATAAGATTTGGTTGATAAACTAAGCTTTAAGGCAAAGTTTCTACTAAACCTAACAATTCAATTCATGTGTTAAAGAACATGAACTAGTTAAACAAAAATTAAGCATTAAGAAAAAGAGTCTCAAAGCATTCGTCACAAGATTCAACCCTAAACTGAAAGAGGAAATTAGCTGCCCATATCCATGGAAGTAAACACAAATATTTTTGGATGATGAAGAAATAGAATTCTCTTAGTCTCGTCGAAAGCTTCGCATTCTTCGTCTTCTCCAGAGACGTCTTCTAATTCTTGGAAATCAGATGAAAACCAAATATATTCGTTACTGAGTTCCAAAACTGATTTTTACAGATTTGCTGACATCATCAATTGTTGTCCGCTGACATCATCGCTTCCACTTAAGACATTAAGGTCGCGCCTGATGTGTACATTAGCGTCGCGCGCTGCACAACTAGTGTCTATTCTGGACACGGATCTCACTGATGTGCGTCCGTGACTCGTGTTTTGGCCTCCTAAATGATCTCAGCTGCTCTTGGTGTGAACTAGAGAGTTGTAGAGCTTTGAGTTAGATACGCAACGACATATAGCTTATCTCCATCAAATGTTTCGTGTGCTCTCAGCACTCCTTTGAAGCATTAAAGGTCTAATCTACCATTGTGGTGAATTAACATATAAAATGCGCATTTAAGCACGTATTTTTGAAACGGATTGCGCGGAAGCTTATGCTATCATCTCGTTAAGGAACCATCTTGCGGATGGTCTGGCAAGATTGGCAAGAGAAAAGGCATGGAGATGGTCCTCAGCCGAGGCTTTGCCAAGAATTCCAGGTCTTCTTCCGTAGTGTCTTCCGAGGTCTTTCCCTCGTGCGTTTCTCTGTGACAATTGGTAGTTATCAACAAAAAAAGCACGTATTTTCTCCTAGAGCCTTCGATGTACGTGAAATGCAAACTCATACTAAAAATTAAATGTTCACATATAAAAGTGTCAAAATAAAGTTAGTTCGACGAATCGTATAAATATGACTCATCAAATGTGAAGGTCATTGATGAGTCGAGTCTTCGACTCATTAATGCCCATTTTCATATAGCTTTAGTTCGTTTCCGACGATTATTTGATGTCATTTGACCCCCTTTTCATGCGTTTCAGGTGCGAATCAAGGTGACTCAGTGCCAAAAGTCCATAGAAGGAAACTCGGAGAAAATCGGAGTCAAGAGCAAAAGTTGGCAGAATTTGGCTTCCAGTCGATCGACTGGGAAGCTCCCCTGCTCCAGTCGATCGACTTAATGGACTCTCAGGAGGGCCTGCAAATCAAGATACTTCAGTCGATCGATTGGGCCCGCCAGTCGATCGACTGGCGAGTTCTCCAGCTGAGCGTGCAAGCCACGTGCCTTCAGTCGATCGATTGGGACTCCAGTCGATCGACTTAATGGAGTCTCAGGAGGGCCTGTTTTCTGCATTACTCCAGTCGATCGACTGGGAGACTACCCTGTCTCAGTCGATCGACTGAGAATCTGCTTTCCAAGTGTTTTATCTCCCTCCAGTCGATCGACTGGACCTGCTACAGTACCGGAAATTGCCCGAGGCTATAAATAGAAAGAGGGAAGTTTGACCTATCATCTTGGATTTTTCTGGAGAAAAGACAAAAGGAAGTGAGCCAAATCAAGGGTTTCAACATCATCTAATCAAGGAGGATTGAAGATCAAGGGAGTTTATTAGGATCATCAATCCTACTCTTTTCCCTCTTCCTTTCTCTTAGATTGTTGCTAAAAACCCACACATCATGTTGTCTTACATGATGTGTGAGTAGTCTCCCTTGTGTTTTGAGGGTTCTATGAACCTCCTTGGTACTCAATGATCATTGTATACACATTTGAACGGATTTATTGAAGTTGATTTCATTTTACTATGCTCTTCATGCTAGACATGTCTCTAAGTGTTTGATAAAATGCCCAAGTGACATGTTTATGTTAGAACTATGATCTAAGTGTTGAAAGAGCTTAGTGATGGTTTGGATCTAGTAAAATCGAACTTAACCAACGTTTATGAGAGTAAATGCATGGTGAGAGGTAAACTAGAACCTTATGCATGTAGCATTTATGAGAGTAAATGTTATATAGCGGATCAATACTCTTTAATTAGTGAGATCCTAGCTAAGATGGCTTGACTAGGATTAAACATGCATGGTTTGTTCAATTCTAGTCTAAGCTAGGTTTAAAACCTATCAACTCATAATTAATTAAACTCTTGTATGCATGATCATTGGGAAATCGCCAAGGAGGGGATTAATCCCTCGAAACTCGCTTTTAATTGAATTCAATCTCCTAAAAACCATTTCACTCTTGTTTTGAATCATTGATAACTCAATCATACTTGAATTTTAGGAATTAGCCGAGTAAGAAAATTTGATAGAACTAGCGTGTAATCCGTTTGCTCCCTTGAGTTCGACACCGGTCTTACCGGTTGAATTACAAATTGTTTTTGACCGTATTGCTAAAACTACACACGTCAAAATGGCGCCGTTGCCGGGGAGCAATAGCTAGATTACCCCTAGAAAAATCATTTAGTGCTCCGACTATTCCATGCTTTTCTTTATTCTACTTGTCACTTGCATTCCTTGAACTTATTCACTACGCTTACTTGTTTTAATTGGCTTCTCTTGTAGGTTCACTTCTTTTATGCCACCGAAGACCAAGAAACTTTCTCAAATAGTGGATAGAGATTTGAACCAACCTATTAGAGAGCTAGTTAATCTTCCCGTTACAAGGAGTAAGACCAAAGACAAGGGAACCACCTCCAACGCTCAAGAAATTATTCATCAAGTCATGGGAGATAGAGATAGACTTCCTCCTCCCCCTCCACCACCACATGGTCACCTACCACAAGGCCCTCAAGCTAGAAGGGTTCTCAAGGATTATGCCACTCCTACGGCCTATGGATATCGTTCCCCAATCCTCGTACCGACGGTTGATAACCGAGATTTTGATTTGAAGACTTCCACGATCCAAATGGTCCAGTCCAACCAATTCTCGGGAAGGGACAATGAGGACCCTAATTCTCACTTGACAACATTTCTTGAAGTGTGTTCCACCTTCAAGATCAATGGGTTCTCGGAGGACGCTATGCTTCTAAGGCTCTTCCCTTTTTCCCTCACGGGAAGAGCAAAGGATTGGTTGAGGAGTCAAACTCCCGATAGCTTCACGACTTGGGAGGAGCTCGCCGTGGCTTTTCTAAACAAATACTTCCCTCCTTCCAAGACGGCCTACTATAGGAATCAAATCACAAACTTCTCACAATTGGATGGGGAAAACCTCTATGAAGCATGGGAGAGATACAAAGAGTACCAAAGGCTTTGCCCCCATCACAACCTCGACGATCTCCAAGTCTTCCACACCTTCTACCACGGTGTCGATGGTGCCTCTCGACTTGCACTTGACACCGCCTCGGGCGGAGCTATTATGGAACTAGAACCGCATGAAGGATATGCGGTGATAGAGAAAATCACGAAAAACTACTTCATGTGGGGAAGTGAAAGAGGAAATCCTAGAAGAAGAAACGAGAGACACGAAGTGAAAGCGGTGAGCTCTAGCGATTATGATGCTTTGAGGAAGGACTTTGATAATCTCTCGGATGAAGTCTTCAAGCTAAAACACCCCGAGAAAGAAACTTCGACAAGGGAAGGGTGTGATATTTGTGAGGTCTATGAGTGACGAACTATTTCTTTTTCACCTCTAGAATAGTATCAATGAAGAGAGGATCGAATGTAGTAGGTCAAAACATTTATAAAGACCGGTAAAGTACCGGGTCGAACCCAAAGGAGCAAGCCAAGCACATGCACTATTTAAGATTGTGTTTCCATTCGGCTATTCTAAACCAAAAATGTATAAGGGAGTGTATATGTCTAAATCCTATGTGTGGCGAGTAATTAGGGATAAAAGATAAGTAAGAGGTGTTTCGAGGGCTCACTCCCCTCCTTGGCAAATTCCCAATGATCACATATACGATATTCAAACATTTCATGGTAGTCAAATAGCAATGAACCTAGTTTAGACTAGGATAGACCAACTATCACTTGAATCTATTCCTAGCCAAACTCTCTTATAGCTCGAACCTCTCGGTTCATTCCATAGCAATAAATACCATGAACTCGACTCCTAGTTCACTTCCTACCCATGCATTGTCGAAAACCTAGCTTAGACTAAGGTAGACCAATGTTTATGTTAATCTAGTCTTAGCCAAGCTCTCTTATAGCTCGAACCTCACTCGCTAGAGATAATTGGTTCATTCCATAGCACCATTATCCTTGGAATGTCTTCCTAAGGTAATAACTACTATGAACTCGAGTCCTAGTTAACAACAAATGCATACATTGGATAGGATCGCATTCTCTATTATCCAAACTAGGCATTTTCACAAACACTTAGTAGCATGTCACATATGAAGTGCATAGAGAACATGAATTTGACACCATTAGATGGGATTAATTGAAGATTCGCTTAATTACTAACTCCAATAAATCAAACATTCAATCCTTAGTCAAGCATCCATATCCTAAGGTTCACTTGCATGATTCAAGATATAGATCATTTTCTCCATCCTAGAACTATTCCCAAGGGTTTCCAAGTCCTAGGTTCAAGTTTTAGTCCAAGTTGTCACTTAGGCATTTTATCAAACACCTGGAGTGCATAACATTCATAACACAAGAGAAAATGAAATGAACAATCATCCATATGAATATCATTGTATATATGTGATCAAAGAGTACCAAGGAGAGTCATAAGACCCTCAAAACACAAGATCCACTACTCACACCTCATGTAAGACAACATGGTGTGAGTAGGGTTTAATGGCAACAACAAGTAGAATAGGAAAAGTGCAAAGGAAGGAGGATTGTCAATCCTAGAACTCCCTCTTGATGTTCTCTTCTTCTCCTTGGTTGGATGATGATTGATGACCTTGGTTGGACCTCTTTTCCAATCTTCTTCTCCCCAAAAACCTCCACACTTTGGTCAAAAAGCCCTCTTTCTATTTATAGATTCGGCTGAAATCTGGGTGCAGAAATCTGAATTTTTCATCCAGTCGGTCGACTGGGCTTTGCTTGACTCCCAGTCGGTCGACTGGGATGTGCAAGATATGATGAGCTCCTGAGTTTCAATCGAGTCGGTCGACTGGACTTTCAGTCGATCGACTGGTGGTCCTCTCGTCCGAATTTGGTCTTGGCGTCAACTAGAGAGTTGTAGCCCTTTGCGTTAGCTTTCCAACAAGCTTTAAATCAACCAAATCGGACACCGTATGCGCCCTGGGCGTCCAAAACAAGTCGCAAAGGTCACCAAGAACACAGTCTGAGGAGCTGCTGAGTTGTTTACACAGTCGATCGACTGGACTCCCAGTCGATCGACTGGTGGTCCTCCCATCCGAATTTGGTCTTGGCATCAACTGGAGAGTTGTAGCCCTTTGAGTTAGCTTTCCAACAAGCTTTGAATCAACCAATACGGACACCGTATGCGCCCTGGGCGTCCAAAACAAGTTGCAAAGGTCAATATGCTCGGTATTGCCCCGAAACTCCTTGTTTTGCGCCGAAACTCAACCAATCTTCACATTTAGGCATTGACCATGGGGGAAACTTGTTTTCTACCTGAAATATAGAGATAGAGGTCAAATGACATCAAAATATCGTCGAAAACGATCCAAAACTATAGTGAAGAATGACCATAAATGAGTCGAAAACTCGACTCATCAACACTCCACACTTAAGTTTTGTTCGTCCCGAACAAAGTATGAAAATATGTCAAGGTCATGCAAATGTCGAAATGCTAGTGGTGCTATGTTTTTCGTATATTTGCCTCACTAGATTTCACAAGGTCTCGATCGTTATTCCTAAACATGTTATTGAAAAGTAAATGCAAGTATATACAACCTAACTAGCTCCTTTTCGTAGGCGTTACGAATGCATTTAGCGTATGCATTAAGCCTTTAAACCCCTAGGCTACTGACGAACTATTCTTTTTCACCTCTAAATAGTATCAATGAAGAGAGGGTCGGTAGTAAGTCAAAACATTTATAATGACCGGTAGGGTACCGGGTCGAACCCAAAGGAGCAAGCCAAGCACACGCACTATTTAAGATTGTGTTTCCATTCGGCTATTCTAAACCAAAAATGTGTAAAAGGGTGTGTATATCTAAATCCTATGTGGCGAGTAATTAGGGATAAAAGATAAGTAGGAGGTGTTTCGAGGGGTTACTCCCCTCCTTGGCAAATTCCAATGATCATGTATACAAGAGTTTAATCATTTAAGAGGTTGATAGGTTTAAAACCTAGCTTAGACTAGAATTGAACAAACCATGCATGTTTAATCCTAGTCAAGCCATCTTGGCTAGGATCTCACTAATTAAAGAGTATTGATCCACTATATAGCATTTACTCCCATAAATGCTACATGCATAAAGTTCTAGTTTACCTCTCACCATGCATTTACTCTCATAAACGTTGGTTAAGTTCAATTTTACTACATCCAAACCATCACTAAGCTCTTTCAATACTTAGATCAAAGTTCTAACACAAACATGTCACTTAGGCATTTTATCAAACACTTAGAGACATGTCTAACATGAAGAGCATAGTAAAATGAAATCAACTTCAATAAATCCATTCAAATGTGTATACAATGATCATTGAGTACCAAGGAGGATCATAAGACCCTCAAAACACAAGATCCACTACTCACACATCATGTAAGACAACATGGTGTGAGTAGGGTTTCTACACAACAAGTAGAATAGAAGAGGGATAGAAATAGGATGATTAATCCTTGAACTCCCTTGATCTTCACTTCTCCTTGGTTGGATGATGATTGATGACCTTGGTTGACCTCTTTTCTTAATCTTCTTCTCCCCAAAAACCTCCACACTTTGGTCAAAAAGCCCTCTTTCTATTTATAGATTCGGCTGAAATCTGGGTGCAGAAATCTGAGTTTTTCATCCAGTCGATCGACTGGGCTTTGCTTGACTCCCAGTCGGTCGACTGGGATGTGCAAGATATGATGAGCTCCTGAGTTTCAATCGAGTCGGTCGACTGGACTTTCAGTCGATCGACTGGTGGTCCTCTCGTCCGAATTTGGTCTTGGCGTCAACTAGAGAGTTGTAGCCCTTTGCGTTAGCTTTCCAACAAGCTTTGAATCAACCAAATCGGACACCGTATGCGCCCTGGGCGTCCAAAACAAGTCGCAAAGGTCACGAAGAACACAGTCTGAGGAGCTGCTGAGTTGTTTAAACAGTCGATCGACTGGTGGTCCTCCCGTCCGAATTTGGTCTTGGCATCAACTGGAGAGTTGTAGCCCTTTGAGTTAGCTTTCCAACAAGCTTTGACTCAACCAATTCGGACACCGTATGCGCCCTGGGCGTCCAAAACAAGTTGCAAAGGTCAATATGCTCGGTATTGCCCCGAAACTCCTTGTTTTGCGCCGAAACTCAACCAATCTTCACATTTAGGCATTGACCATGGGGGAAACTTGTTTTCTACCTGAAATGTAGAGATAGAGGTCAAATGACATCAAAATATCGTCGGAAACGATTCAAAACTATATTGAAGAATGACGATAAATGAGCCGAAAACTCGACTCATCAACACTCCACACTTAAGTTTTGTTCGTCCCGAACAAAGTATGAGAATATGTCAAGGTCATGCAAATGTCGAAATGCTAGTGGTGCTATGTTTTTCGTCTATTTCCCTCACTAGATTTCACAAGGTCTCGATCATTATTCCTAATCATGTTATTGAAAGGTAAATGACAAGTATGTACAATCTAACTAGCTCCTTTTCGTAGGCGTTACGAATGCATTTAGCGTATGCATTAAGCCTTTAAACCCCTAGGCTACCCTAGTGGACGAGTTATAGTCTCGTGAGAGTTTTCAGAAATGGGAATACTCACAAATCCCATATGCACCTATCCCATGAGAATGAATGCAAGAGTGCTCAACCAAGGCGAGGATTTCTCAAAACCAATCCCTCACCCCAAACTAGGACTACCGTCACAATATCATCAAAAGAACTTTTGAACCATTTGAGTACCCATGAGGTTGTGCATTCAAGATCATCAATACTAGAGCTATCAAATGTCTCATCCAAAGGTCTACTCATTTTCAAGGCAATACAATAGAAGCAAAGTTAATAGTTTTGCACAAAAGAGTGTCAACCGCTCACCTATGCTAGCTAGGGCTAGTCCATTGGCTCACGACATGGAACTCATTCCCAAGTTTTAGGCGCTTAAGCCATAATCCATAAGGGAAGAGGAGTTCGACACTAGAGTTCTTAATAAACAAGCATAGACCAAATGATAACTCCCGTGCAAGCACATGGGTCGTCCAAAAGTCATTCTAACAAGCACACAATGCAAATGATGAATCCCGCACAAATGAAGAATGGAGGAAAACATAGAGTCAAGTTTTAAGTGCTTCTTATTTTCTTTTTGAAATGGCCTTTGGCCTACAAATGCTTTCGAGGGGGAACTTTTCTTCCTAACCCCCGGCATTTGTATCATTTTTAAAGCGAAACTTCTCTAGCACTTTGAGAGAGTTTTTAGTCGGGGCTTTGCCCTCTTTGACCACAAAAACTTTTTTGTTGGGGCCTATTTTTCGCCCTCTTTTGACTCCACACTTAAAACTTGACAATATGTTCAAAAAGTGTATGGAATGTGCGGGAAGCAATCATAAGCATGACACTAAATTAGAAAACTCAAGTCACCAAGGAGCAAACAAAAGGTCTAAGTTTTTCGTGAAAATTTTAAAAGTGCTTGATAAAACTCAATCCAAGGTATTTCAACGAAAATACATAGAGAATTGGATAGACAAGGGATAGCAATTATATTGATTCGCAAGAATGCACATTCATAGGACTAGGTCGGTTCTAAGTTCAAGATCCAATAAATGTGAATAATAGGCTAGATGTGATTTATAGGGATTTAGAGCCGATAGTCACAAGCCTATGTGGTTGAAAACACTCTCATGTTAGGGATAGAATACATGAATGCAAGTGCTCATTCTACAATGCTAGGCATGGCATAATATGAGTGAACTATGCGACTACCCACTCCACACTTAAAAGGTAGCTTAGTCCCTAAGCGCAAACAATGAAGAAAATGAGATAAAGGCGCATAGGAACTCCCCTCGTTTGTAGATGTGCCCCACCAATAGAAAAGACGTCATTGTGCTAAACGTAATCATACATGGTGCAAATAACTTCCTTGATGACAAGAACACATGAGAGGTTAAAGGTAACAAGTGACATACAAGGTTATGCAAAACACAAGTATGAGCAAGAGAGCATCACAAGTCACATAATAACATCATGGCATAACTTTCATAAAATTCAAACAAGGAAGTTGATCCACACCCTCTAAAACATGCACAAGGTTTCCTAAGTGCCCCAAATGTGAAGCTAGAGTCATAGTATGATATCACAAATTAGTTCCACCCTAGTAAACACCAATAAAGCACATGAGCACTAAGGGGCGACACCATCATACATTGAGAAATCAAGGGAAAAGTGGAGGGACTTGGTAATGTGAAGTGGAATTGGAGTGAGTAGAACTCACTCCACACTTAAAATTTGACTCACTAATCATACATATCACACTCCACACTTAAGAGCCTTAGCTACTCAAAATCATGCCAACCATTTAAACATGTAAAGAACAAGAATGAAACACTTACAAATCGGGTTACCTCCCGCGAGGGCCTAGTTTTTCCCGTCTTGGCAAAGACGTAGCAAAGCGCCCCATAGAATCACTCGTTGAGAAGTCCTTTGCTAGGATCCCTTCTCACGGGGCCTTGGACTTGGCGTGTCAATCCACCTTTAAGTCCCATTTGAATTTCTTCCCATCAAGTCTACAATGGACTTTCCTTTGGGAAGTTGACCCCTTCAAGAATGAAGATCCCTTAACAATTAAGGGGTCATGGGAGCTTTTTCCGATTAGCCTTTGAAAATAGGGCAAGAAGCTCCAAAACTTGTCTCGAGACAAAGTAGTGAAGAAAGGGTCTTCATAACTTGTCTCGAGAATGATGGGCATCCCTCCTTCTAATTTTTCAATCAATTCCTTGGATGCCCCATCCTCAATATCCCTTCCTAAAATTTTGTCTTCTTCTATGCGAGGTGGCTCTTTCATTTCTTCGATGTAAACCTCAACGAAGTCTCTATACCCTTGAAGACTTTCAATCTCTATATGCTCTTCCTCTATCTTGTCCTCATCAAGGAATTGGGATTCACATTCAAGCTCGTTCGTAGCGGGAGGAGGGAGTTCTTCTTCATCAATAAAAGGTGTTTCCTCTATGTGAGAGGCATCATCATTGAAGAATTCCTCATCGGAGAGCGTCAATGGAATGGCTTGATCCCATTCGTTGTAATGAACTTCGGTGGCGACTCTCCACAATTCATCCTCCATTTCTTGATCCCGTTCTTCCCTTGAGGCATTAGATTCTAGGACTTCTTCTTCAAATACCTCCTCTTCCTCATCCAAGTTTTCATTTTCCATTGCTTGTTGCGCCAACTCGGCTTGAAGCATATCCATGTGAGCATGCATATCTTGATGGGTTTGCTTCACTTCCTTCAATTCTTGTCTCATCTCATCTTGGCTAGCAAGGAGTTTAGCAAGCAAGACTTCTATATTGGAGGGCTCACTTGTGGGTTGAGGAGGTTGAGGGTATGGAGGGTAGGAGTCTTCAACTTCAAAACATTGGCTATCATCCCAATTTGGAGTGTAAAAACTTGTTTGATAACCAAGCTCTTGATAATTCCAATATGGTTGCTCCTCCTCTTGATAGTATCCCTCATTAGAATAGACTTGTTGGTCGTAGGGGTCCATCCTCGCAAAACAAGGTAAACAAAAGCTAGTAAGTGATATGAGTGAGAAAGAAGAATATACAAGTATAAGGAAAAAGGAAAAATATTCACAAGAATAGTCGGAACTTCCACACAATCTAATCTAGGGATGTGCTAACTAGTTGCTCCCCGGCAACGGCGCCATTTGACGAACTATTCTTTTTCACCTCTAAATAGTATCAATGAAGAGAGGGTCGGTAGTAAGTCAAAACATTTATAATGACCGGTAGGGTACCGGGTCGAACCCAAAGGATCAAGCCAAGCACACGCACTATTTAAGATTGTGTTTCCATTCGGCTATTCTAAACCAAAAATGTGTAAAAGGGTGTGTATATCTAAATCCTATGTGGCGAGTAATTAGGGATAAAAGATAAGTAGGAGGTGTTTCGAGGGGTTACTCCCCTCCTTGGCAAATTCCAATGATCATGTATACAAGAGTTTAATCATTTAAGAGGTTGATAGGTTTAAAACCTAGCTTAGACTAGAATTGAACAAACCATGCATGTTTAATCCTAGTCAAGCCATCTTGGCTAGGATCTCACTAATTAAAGAGTATTGATCCACTATATAGCATTTACTCCCATAAATGCTACATGCATAAAGTTCTAGTTTACCTCTCACCATGCATTTACTCTCATAAACGTTGGTTAAGTTCAATTTTACTACATCCAAACCATCACTAAGCTCTTTCAATACTTAGATCAAAGTTCTAACACAAACATGTCACTTAGGCATTTTATCAAACACTTAGAGACATGTCTAACATGAAGAGCATAGTAAAATGAAATCAACTTCAATAAATCCATTCAAATGTGTATACAATGATCATTGAGTACCAAGGAGGATCATAAGACCCTCAAAACACAAGATCCACTACTCACACATCATGTAAGACAACATGGTGTGAGTAGGGTTTCTACACAACAAGTAGAATAGAAGAGGGATAGAAATAGGATGATTAATCCTTGAACTCCCTTGATCTTCACTTCTCCTTGGTTGGATGATGATTGATGACCTTGGTTGACCTCTTTTCTTAATCTTCTTCTCCCCAAAAACCTCCACACTTTGGTCAAAAAGCCCTCTTTCTATTTATAGATTCGGCTGAAATCTGGGTGCAGAAATCTGAGTTTTTCATCCAGTCGATCGACTGGGCTTTGCTTGACTCCCAGTCGGTCGACTGGGATGTGCAAGATATGATGAGCTCCTGAGTTTCAATCGAGTCGGTCGACTGGACTTTCAGTCGATCGACTGGTGGTCCTCTCGTCCGAATTTGGTCTTGGCGTCAACTAGAGAGTTGTAGCCCTTTGCGTTAGCTTTCCAACAAGCTTTGAATCAACCAAATCGGACACCGTATGCGCCCTGGGCGTCCAAAACAAGTCGCAAAGGTCACGAAGAACACAGTCTGAGGAGCTGCTGAGTTGTTTAAACAGTCGATCGACTGGTGGTCCTCCCGTCCGAATTTGGTCTTGGCATCAACTGGAGAGTTGTAGCCCTTTGAGTTAGCTTTCCAACAAGCTTTGACTCAACCAATTCGGACACCGTATGCGCCCTGGGCGTCCAAAACAAGTTGCAAAGGTCAATATGCTCGGTATTGCCCCGAAACTCCTTGTTTTGCGCCGAAACTCAACCAATCTTCACATTTAGGCATTGACCATGGGGGAAACTTGTTTTCTACCTGAAATGTAGAGATAGAGGTCAAATGACATCAAAATATCGTCGGAAACGATTCAAAACTATATTGAAGAATGACGATAAATGAGCCGAAAACTCGACTCATCAGCTACCCTAGTGGACGAGTTATAGTCTCGTGAGAGTTTTCGGAAATGGGAATACTCACAAATCCCATATGCACATATCCCATGAGAATGAATGCAAGAGTGCTCAACCAAGGCGAGGATTTCTCAAAACCAATCCCTCACCCCAAACTAGGACTACCGTCACAATATCATCAAAAGAACTTTTGAATCATTTGAGTACCCATGAGGTTGTGCATTCAAGATCATCAATACTAGAGCTATCAAATGTCTCATCCAAAGGTCTACTCATTTTCAAGGCAATACAATAGAGTCATAGTTTAGTTTGCACAAAAGAGTGTCAACCGCTCACTTATGCTAGCTAGGGCTAGTCCATGGGCTTACGACAAGGAACTCATTCCCAAGTTTTAGGCGCTTAAGCCATAATCCATAAGGGAAGAGGAGTTCGACACTAAAGTTTCTCAATAAACAAGCATAAGCCAAATGATAGCTCCCGTGCAAGCACAAGGATCGTCCAAGAGATAGTCCAACTAGCACACAAAGCAAATGATGAATCCTGTGCAAAAGTAGAATGGAGGAAAACATAGAGTCAAGTTCTAAGTGTTTCTTATTTTCTTTTTGAAATGGCCTTTGGCCTACAAATGCTTTCGAGGGGGAACTTTTCTTCCTAACCCCCGGCATTTGTATCATTTTTGAAGCAAAACTTCTCTAGCTTTGAGAAAGCTTTTAGTCGGGGCTTTGCCCTCTTTGACCACAAAAACTTTTTGTTGGGGCCTATTTTTCGCCCTCTTTTGACTCCACACTTAAAACTTGACAATATGTTCAAAAAGTGTATGGAATGCGCGGGAAACAATCATAAGCGTGGCACTAAATTAGAAAACTCAAGTCACCAAGGAGCAAACGAAAGGTCTAAGTTTTTCGTGTAAATTTTAAAAATGCTTGCTAAAACTTAATCCAAGGTATTTCAACGAAAATACTTAGAAAATTAGATAGACAAGGGATAGCAATGATATTGATTCACAAGAATGCACATTCATAGGACTAGGTCGGTTCTAAATTCAAGATCCAATAAAAATGAAAAGTAGGCTAGATGTGATTTATAGGAATTTAGAATCGATAGTCACAAGCCTTATGTGGTTAAAAACACTCTCATGTTAGGGATAAGGTACATAAATGCAAGTGTTCATTCTACGATGATAGGCATGGCATGAAATGAGTGAACTATGCGACTACCCACTCCACACTTAAAGCATAGCTTAGTCCCTAAGCGCAAACAATGAAGAAAATGAGATAAAGGCGCATAGGAACTCCCCTCGTTTGTAGATGTGCCCCACCAATAGAAAAGACGCCATTGTGCTAAACGTGATCAAACATGATGCAAATAACTTTCCTTGATGACAAGAACACATGAGAGGTTAAAAGTAACAAGTGACATACAAGGTCATGCAACGCAAGTATGAGCAAGAGAGCATCACAAGTCACATAATAACATCATGGCATAACTTTCATAGAATACAAGCAAGGAAAGTGATCTACATCCTCCATAATGTGCACAAGGTATCTTAAGTGCCAAGAAAACGTCAAACTAGAGTCATAGTATGATATCACAAATTAGTTCCACTCTAGTAAACACCAATAAAGCATATGAGCACTATGGGCAACATCATTAAGCATAGATGAATCAAAGGGAAAGTTGGAAGGGTGTGGAGTTGCGAAGTGGGATTGGAGTGAGTAGACCTCACTCCACACTTAAAATTTTAGCCACTAATCACACATTTCACATTCCATATTTAGAGCCTAAGACACTCACAATCATGCCAAACATTTAAAGATAAAGAAAAGCGAGAATGAACAACTTACAAACCGGGTTACCTCCCGCGAGGGCCTAGTTTTTCCCGTCTTGCCAAAGACGTAGCAAAGCGCCCCATAGAATCACTCGTTGAGAAGTCCTTTGCTAGGATCCCTTCTCACGGGGCCTTGGACTTGGTCGTGTCAATCCACCTTCAAATCCCATTTGAATTTCTTCCCATCAAGTCTACAATGGACTTTCCTTTGGGAGCATGACCCCTTCAAATATGAAGATCCCTTAAGAAATAAGGGGTCATGGGAGCTTTTTCCAAATGATCTCTCGAAATAGGGCAAGAAGCTCCAAAACTTGTCTCGAGACGAAGTAGTGAAGAAAGGGTCTTCATAACTTGTCCCGAGCTTGATGGGCATACCCTCCTTAAGGTTTTCAATTGTTTCCTTGGGTGCCCATCCCTCAATCTCCCTTTCTAAACTTTTGTCTTCTTGAATGCGAGTTTGTCCTCTAGTTTCTTCCATGAAAACCTCAAGAAAGTCTTGATATCCCTCAAATCCTTTTGTCTCTATATGCTCTTCCTCTATCTTATCCTCATCAAGAAGTTCGGGTTCACATTCAAGCTCACTCATAGCGGGAGGAGGGAGTTCTTCTTCATCAACAAAAGGTATTCCCTCTATGAAAGAGGCATCATCATTGAAGAAATCCTCATCGGAGAGCGTTAATGGGATGGTGACCTCTTGTATGTCCTCATCCAAATGATCATGAGATGTGCTAGTAGTGAAGGATGCTTCACTTTTGCATTCCATCTCGTCTTTGCTACAAGATTCCCCATCCCTATGGTTGTAATAAGCTTCGGTGGCGACTCTCCAAAATTCATCCTCCGATTCTTGATCCCGTTCTTCCCTTAAGGCATTAGATTTAAGGATTTCTTCTTCGGATACCTCCTCTTCCTCTTCCAAGTTCTCAAATTCAATGGCTCGGTGAGCCATTGTGCTTTCTAACTCATGGCGTTGAGCCTCCAATCTATTTAATTGAGCTTGCATCTTCTCTTGGCTTGCTAGAAGTCTAGCAAACATGGATTCTATATTGGAGGGCTCACTTGAAGGTTGAGGAGGTTGAGGGTATGGAGGGTAGGAGTCTTCAACTTCGAAGCATTGGCTATCATCCCAATTCGGAGTGTAGGTATGTGATGGATGCCAAGAGTTTTCCCAATAGGCGTTTGGTTGCTCCTCTTCTTGGTCATCCCCATTCAAATTATAATAACTAGTTTGATAGCCATGCTCTTGGTAATTCCAATATGGTTGCTCCTCCTCTTGATAGTATTCTCCATTAGAAAAGACTTGTTGGTTGTGGTTGTACATCCAATAGTCTTCACAATGGGCATTTTGTTGATCCTCTTCATAATAATCTCCATTGTGAATGACTTGTTGGTTGTAGTGATCCATCCTCGCAAAACAAGATTAACTTAAGTTAGTAAGGGATATGAGAGAATAAGAAGAATATACAAGTATAAGAAAAAGGAAAAATATTCACAAGAGTAGTCGGAACTTCCACACAATCTAATCTAGGGATGTGCTAACTAGTTGCTCCCCGGCAACGGCGCCATTTGACGAACTATTTCTTTTTCACCTCTAGAATAGTATCAATGAAGAGAGGATCGAATGTAGTAGGTCAAAACATTTATAAAGACCGGTAAAGTACCGGGTCGAACCCAAAGGAGCAAGCCAAGCACATGCACTATTTAAGATTGTGTTTCCATTCGGCTATTCTAAACCAAAAATGTATAAGGGAGTGTATATGTCTAAATCCTATGTGTGGCGAGTAATTAGGGATAAAAGATAAGTAAGAGGTGTTTCGAGGGCACACTCCCCTCCTTGGCAAATTCCCAATGATCACATACACGATATTCAAACATTTCATGGTAGTCAAATAGCAATGAACCTAGTTTAGACTAGGATAGACCAACTATCACTTGAATCTATTCCTAGCCAAACTCTCTTATAGCTCGAACCTCTCGGTTCATTCCATAGCAATAAATACCATGAACTCGACTCCTAGTTCACTTCCTACCCATGCATTGTCGAAAACCTAGCTTAGACTAAGGTAGACCAATGTTTATGTTAATCTAGTCTTAGCCAAGCTCTCTTATAGCTCGAACCTCACTCGCTAGAGATAATTGGTTCATTCCATAGCACCATTATCCTTGGAATGTCTTCCTAAGGTAATAACTACTATGAACTCGAGTCCTAGTTAACAACAAATGCATACATTGGATAGGATCGCATTCTCTATTATCCAAACTAGGCATTTTCACAAACACTTAGTAGCATGTCACATATGAAGTGCATAGAGAACATAAATTTGACACCATTAGATGGGATTAATTGAAGATTCGCTTAATTACTAACTCCAATAAATCAAACATTCAATCCTTAGTCAAGCATCCATATCCTAAGGTTCACTTGCATGATTCAAGATATAGATCATTTTCTCCATCCTAGAACTATTCCCAAGGGTTTCCAAGTCCTAGGTTCAAGTTTTAGTCCAAGTTGTCACTTAGGCATTTTATCAAACACCTGGAGTGCATAACATTCATAACACAAGAGAAAATGAAATGAACAATCATCCATATGAATATCATTGTATATATGTGATCAAAGAGTACCAAGGAGAGTCATAAGACCCTCAAAACACAAGATCCACTACTCACACCTCATGTAAGACAACATGGTGTGAGTAGGGTTTAATGGCAACAACAAGTAGAATAGGAAAAGTGCAAAGGAAGGAGGATTGTCAATCCTAGAACTCCCTCTTGATGTTCTCTTCTTCTCCTTGGTTGGATGATGATTGATGACCTTGGTTGGACCTCTTTTCCAATCTTCTTCTCCCCAAAAACCTCCACACTTTGGTCAAAAAGCCCTCTTTCTATTTATAGATTCGGCTGAAATCTGGGTGCAGAAATCTGAGTTTTTCATCCAGTCGGTCGACTGGGCTTTGCTTGACTCCCAGTCGGTCGACTGGGATGTGCAAGATATGATGAGCTCCTGAGTTTCAATCGAGTCGGTCGACTGGACTTTCAGTCGATCGACTGGTGGTCCTCTCGTCCGAATTTGGTCTTGGCGTCAACTAGAGAGTTGTAGCCCTTTGCGTTAGCTTTCCAACAAGCTTTAAATCAACCAAATCGGACACCGTATGCGCCCTGGGCGTCCAAAACAAGTCGCAAAGGTCACCAAGAACACAGTCTGAGGAGCTGCTGAGTTGTTTACACAGTCGATCGACTGGACTCCCAGTCGATCGACTGGTGGTCCTCCCATCCGAATTTGGTCTTGGCATCAACTGGAGAGTTGTAGCCCTTTGAGTTAGCTTTCCAACAAGCTTTGAATCAACCAATACGGACACCGTATGCGCCCTGGGCGTCCAAAACAAGTTGCAAAGGTCAATATGCTCGGTATTGCCCCGAAACTCCTTGTTTTGCGCCGAAACTCAACCAATCTTCACATTTAGGCATTGACCATGGGGGAAACTTGTTTTCTACCTGAAATATAGAGATAGAGGTCAAATGACATCAAAATATCGTCGGAAACGATCCAAAACTATAGTGAAGAATGACCATAAATGAGTCGAAAACTCGACTCATCAACGAGCATGAAACCAATTCTTGCCCTTTGGTTCAAAGAGATGTGCAAGGCTATGGGGAAGTGAATTTTGTGGGAGGAAACCAAGGAAGAGACTATGGAGGGAATGCCAATCAAGGGCAAAGCTCTCAAGCCAATTATACTACACCAAAGTTCTCTTCGGGATGGAGAAATCACCCCAATTTCTCCTACAAGACCACTAATCCCACTCGCCCCGACTTTGGATCCACACCTCCCGGATTCGGTCCTAAGCCTACTCAATCAAATCAAGGGTTCCAACCTAGGAACTAATATCAAAGTCAAGGACCGACTTTGCTTCAAAGAAACCAAGGGCAACAATATCAAGCTCAAGCTCAAAGAACCTATCAACAAGTTGATGCTCCTCCACAACCTTCTAGTGAACTATCCGGTGTTGAGGCAATGTTTGCAAAGCTCTTAGCAAACCAAAATGAGATGAGGCAAGAGTTGAATGAGGTTAAGCAATCGAATCAAAGGCTAGAAATCCACAACAAAATGCTAGAAACTCAAATTGCTCAACAAGCCGAATCCTCTACAAGGGCACAAGGAAAATTACCGGCTCGACCCGAGCAAGGACAAAGGGAGCATTGCAATGCGATTACTTTGAGAAGCGGGAAAGAGCTAGAAGGAGAACAACCAAAGAAGAAGAAGGTTTCTTTTGATCTTGGAGGCCAAGCTAGTGCCGAAATTGAAGAGTTGGATGAAGAGGTCCCTAACCCTCAAGTTGAGAAAGAGAGTGAGGTGGAAAAGGAGAAAGACGAACCTAGAGTATACACTCCTCCTATTCCATTTCCCCAAAGGCTAAAGAAGAAGAGCAATGACAAGCAATTCTCTAAGTTCGCCGAGATGATGAGGAAGCTCTATGTCACAATGCCCTTCACCGAGGTAATAACTCAAGCTCCATCTTATGCAAGATTTCTAAAAGATGTTATTACTTGCAGGAGAACAATCGAGGACGTTGACACGGTGTCCCTCAATGGCGAATGTAGTGCCATTCTTCAACCGCGCATGCCCCCAAAGCTTGAGGATCCCGGTAGCTTTTCCATTTCATGCTTTATTAATGATATTAAGATTGAGCGTGCTATGTGTGATTTGGGTGCAAGTATATCGTTGATGCCTTATTCTTTGTGCAAAAAGTTGAATATGGGTGAGCCTAAACCAACTAACACGATTCTAAGGCTCGCGGACCGCTCCTCGAGATTCCCTAGGGGGGTTCTTAAGGATGTCCCGGTTAGAGTAGGGAATTTCTATATTCCAGGGGATTTTGTGGTGTTAGAGATGGAAGAGGACAATGAAATTCCCATTCTTTTGGGAAGGCCTTTCCTCTACACCGCGGGGGCTATATTTGATACTACTAAGGGGTCAATCACCATGAGAGTAGGAGATGAGGAAATTGAGTTTAATCTTGAAAAGGCACAAAAAGGTCCTAGTCCTACAATGACTTGTAATTATCTTGACCTAGTTGATACATATGAATTGTATGATGTGCCTAACCTTTACATGAGTGGAATTGACCTTGATAATGAGCTTCCCGACATTGCCGATTGTTGGGCTATCTTGGAGGAAGAAAACGAAGAGGGAACTCTAAGCGACAAAGGTAAGGAGTCTTGTTCGGTAGAGCTAAAAGCTCTACCAACAAGCCTAAGGTATGAGTTCTTAGGCCCAAATTCTAGCTTGCCTATCATTGTGAATGCTTCTTTGAATGATGATGAGACTTCTAAATTGCTTGATGTGGTTAGAAAACATAAGGATGCTATTGGCTACTCTATTGATGACTTGAAGGGGATAAGCCCAAATTTATGCATGCATGAAATCAATTTAGAGAGTGATTGCATGCCATCTAGGGGGAGAGCTAGGAGGTTGAATCCTATTGTTGGGAAGTAGTCAAAAAGGAAGTTCTAAAATTGCTTGATGCGGGAATCATCTTCCCCGTTGCGGACTCTAAATGGGTGAGCCCCATTCATGTAGTCTCCAAAAACGGGGGGATGACCGTAGTTAAAAATGAAAAGAATGAACTAATCCCCACAAGAACGGTAACCGGGTGGCGTATGTGTGTGGATTATAAGAAACTAAACCAAGCCACTAGAAAAGATCACTTTCCCCTCCCTTTCATTGACCAAATGTTGGAAAGACTAGCTAAGCATGACTATTTTTGCTATCTTGATGGATATAGTGGATTTTTCCAAATCCCTATACATCCACAAGATCAAGAGAAAACCACATTTACATGTCCCTATGGAACATTTGCCTATCGGCGAATGCCCTTTGGACTATGTAATGCGCCGGGTACCTTTCAACGATGCATGATGGCCATTTTTTCCGAGTTTATTGAAAAGATTATGGAAGTATTCATGGATGACTTTTCTGTTTATGGGTTCGTCTTTTGATGATTGTTTAGCTAATTTGGCTAAAGTGTTGAAAAGGTGTATAGAGACGAACCTTGTACTTAATTGGGAAAAATGTCATTTCATGGTGCAGGAGGGGATAGTTCTTGGTCACTTGGTCTCTAAGAGAGGAATTGAGGTGGACAAAGCAAAAATAGAGGTTATGGAAAAATTGCCACCCCCCAAGGACGTAAAAGGCATAAGGAGTTTTCTAGGCCATGCGGGGTTTTATAGGAGGTTTATTAAGGATTTCTCGAAGATTGCAAAGCCTTTAACAAACCTACTATGCAATGACACCAAGTTTCGGTTTGATGAAGAGTGCTTGGTGGCCTTCGAGAAGTTGAAAGAAGCATTAATTTCGGCTCCAATTATTCAACCCCCTAGATGGGAATTGCCCTTTGAGCTCATGTGCGACGCAAGCGATTATGCAATTGGAGCGGTTCTTGGGCAAAGGATAGATAAGAAACTTCATGCCATTCACTACACAAGCAAAGTCCTAAACGGAGCTCAATTGAACTACACTACAACCGAGAAGGAGCTTCTTGCTATTGTGTATGCTTTTGATAAGTTTCGCCCATACCTAGTGGCTTCAAAGGTTATAGTGTTCACGGATCATGCGGCGATCAAGTACCTCTTGGCAAAGAAAGATTCCAAGCCAAGATTGATAAGATGGATTCTATTGCTCCAAGAATTTGATATCGAGATCAAAGATAAAAAGGGGTAGAAAATGTGGTAGCCGACCACCTATCAAGGCTAGAGGAAAATGAAGAGATTGAAGAGCACTACAAATTTCGGACCAAATTTGCGACAACGAGAAAGTAACGTATTGTTATCGTAATTTTGATAAAAACGTTAACTTAACGATAACGACGCGCGTTATCGCAATTTTCATTGACGTAAATTAAATACGATAACGGAAAGGTAACAGATTGCGTCTGCCATACGATAACACTACGTCGACCTGTCGCAACCTTGTCGTAATGTTATCGTAAAAAATTTGCGATAACATTACGACAAGATTGCGACAGGTCGACGTAGTGTTATCGTAAACACTTTGCGATAACTGTGCGATATCATATTTGTTATCGTACATGTGGTGCGACAACAATTACGATAACATTATTTTAATCTCTTAAAATGATTAACAATGTGTACTAAACAAATTAATTAGTGTAATAATTAATAATTCTGTACTTAACTGTATTAAACATAAAACTAATAGTCATTAAGGAAAAATCCCTGCATTACAGAACATCTCTGTTTACACATGATATTTACCAGAAGCTGCAACATATAGTCCAGAATTTTGACATTGTCCAAAAAATTATTCCATCACTCGAACGAACATAAGCACACTAATCAGAAGACTCCATGTCTTCGTCTTCATTGCGATTAGGAGGCTGAGAGTTGGTGGCTTTCAAAAGAGCCTGCGTCAAGTTGAGAATAGTCTGATGCTGCTGTTGGTGGAATTCCATCATCTGCTCCTGATTTTGCTGGAGTTGCGCGACTTGTTGTGATAGAGTAGCGAGCTGCGTGCTGCTAGAGGCCTCATGGGATGCAGTGCGTAGGGAAGCTAGCCTTTGAAACTTCGACCCTTCGACTAAAGTAGCAGCAGAAGCGATGATTAATGGAAGCTTTGTTCTGTTGTTCACACCAATAATATCTGCTCCAACTTCAAAATCAACAGCTTGTGGCACATGGCCACCATATTTAGCTTTAAGATCGTCGTGCGCTGCCTTAAGTTTGCCCTGGTTAAATAAACAAAAAAACGACAGGCCTTCAGAGAAATGTCACAAGCAAATTGAGGCAAACCTTATTCATAAACTGGGAAATAAACTATAACGACAATTCATTCTTCACTATCGATGGCAATGAAATATTATTAACAGGAATACTGAATTTGTTACATGACTTGAAATGAAAAAAAAATTGAATACTACTTGTAACAAATTAGAAGCAGGTGGAAAGCAAGTTTTACTCATAACATGCATCAGAAGCAAGCTTTACTCTAATATGGCATTTACGAAAATGATAAGGCTTGTGATGACAGATGAAAGTTTGCTGTTTCCAGATAGGAAATAAGTCAAGGCTGGGAAGTGTCATCCAAGATCATCATAAAATGCAGCAGATGGTTGAGGCTAATTTGATGATTTCAGATGCAGTTTTAAAAAATACCAAAAGAACGAAATGTTATTTCCTCTCCTACTCACCTTTAACTGCACTAATAGGTGATAGGTAAATATAATAGATGATATATCATCCTACATTTTCCACAAGAAAATGATACAAAGTATCGTCTTCTTCTTCAAAGGGGCAGTGTATATTTGAACCAGCAAAATATAAAAGGCATACAATAATTATACAATCTGAATCACAATAGCGCATGCACGACATTCTACAATCCAACGATTCCATCAGAGAAAGCAAATAGAGAAACGACAAAATTCAGTGGCAAGCTATAACGTATCCACTAGAACAGCAGGAATTAAGTGTCAACTCATTCCATCACAGTATAATACAGGTTATAAGAAACTAGAAACAGTTAGAAATCAATGAATCAGGCAAACAAACATATTAACATTTCAGCAGATTATAACCCACAGTGATTGAAACGAAAAACTGCTACGAACGATATCATATGAACGTAATATGTAGTTGGAACTCTTACTGCTTTCTCTGCTGCATCGTTAGACACGTAGGATTCGTCGGGTTTTCTTTTCAGCTTGTCGTACATCTCATGGCAGCAGACAACCCCCTAGCGAAGCCTCCTGTTAAAACAACGTAAAGGAACCATTGTAAATGTCTTTGGTTGGTGTCGTTGGTTGTGCTACTCTAGGAGGGAGAACACGTCGCCCGTACGTCGGCCTTTCTGCATTCGTTGAAGCTGACCTTGGAAAGATAATAGGGCTAAGCTGTGGCTGAACTTGGGAAGAAGGAGGTTGGGACCTGGCTTCGTTACTTGTACCAACATTGTGTGAATTATCTTTTCCGATCAGCCCTGCGTCAAGCTTGTCCCAAACGCGTCCAAGAGCCCCTTTTTTTGACCGAGCCAGCCCCTTAAATGGCTGTTGTTGTTGTTCCGATAAACCATTATGTTCCATGTCTTCTGTATCCACATACGTGAAATTAAACACTGATGTTAGGAAACAAATACAATTCAAAGTAGTACCTAAAATTAGCACTGCAAACAAATACGTAGCGAAGTTACAATAGACACTTTTAATATGCAGCAGGACGTACACAAATCAGAATCACCGTCAATGCAATGGACACATAGCACCCTAACCGTATTGAATCAAAATTGTTCGAACAAATTCATAACCCTAAATCAGAAATTGAATCGGGATACATACCTCGGCTTCTGACACGGTGGCTTCGATTGGTATGCTGTTGTTCATTGTTGGCTGCGGATGGTTGTTCGCCGCGGTCTGGGGAACGTCGTGGCTCAGTCGATTGCATCGATGTCGTCGGCTTGGATTTTCGGTGTGAAAACGTATCGGGCGGCCAAATGAAAGAAATTTTCAAGTTTTCATGGCAATTAACCGTGTCAACTTTTGTATGTCGTTTAACTATTTTTGTGGTCGCCAATTTATAATTCGACGACTTTGAGTGGCAATTACGACAACATCTAAATGCGACGACGTTGAGTGAGAAATACGACAACATTTCAAATGCGACGACGTTGAGTCACAAATACGACAACATTATGTTATCGTAATTACAGGTTATCGTAAATGTATCGTACGTGTTATCGTATTTTTTTTCGTTATCGCAAAATTTATAGTTCCGTTGTCGCGCAAAAATTACGATAACGGGAGTTATCGTAAAAATTTAATCGCAAAAATTGTCCGAAATTTGTAGTGGAGGATACTAGACCCGTGAATGACTCATTTATTGGAGAGCAACTCATGAGAGTTGAGGCGGAGGCCCTCCCATGGTACGCGGACTTCGTAAACTTCGTGGTTTGTGGGATTATTCCTCACGATATGAACCCCCATCAAAAGAGGAAGTTCTTATCCGAGACCAAGAGGTACTATTGGGATGAGCCCTATCTATGTAGGCTTTGCGCGGATGGTTTATATAGGACTTGCGTCGCCGAAGAAGAAATGAGAGATATTCTATACCATTGTCACTCTTCCCAATATGGAGGACATGGTGGTGGAGCAAAGACGGCGTCCAAAGTTCTACAAAGCAGTTTTTATTGGCCAACTCTCTTTGGTGATGCTTATGAATTTGTGAAGGCTTGCGATCAATGCCAAAGAACGGGAAGCATCTCAAAGAGGCATGAAATGCCCCAACAAAGCATCCTCCCGGTCGAGATATTTGATGTATGGGGCATAGATTATATGGGTCCCTTCCCATCCTCATATGGGAACCAATACATATTGGTCGCGGTTGATTACGTCTCCAAATGGGTTGAGGCCGTCGCCTCCCCTACTTGTGATGCCAAGGTGGTCACCAAGCTCTTCAAGAAGATTATTTTCCCTAGATTTGGAGTTCCAAGGACCGTCATTAGTGATGGCGGTTCACATTTCAAGGAAAAACATTTTGAGGCCTTGCTTCGCAAGTATGGAGTAAGCCACAAGGTTGCTACACCATATCACCCACAAACTAGTGGGCAAGTGGAAATTTCAAATAGAGAAATCAAGGCAATCTTGGAGAAAACCGTGGGGAGCTCAATGAAGGATTGGTCATCGAAGCTAGATGACGCTTTATGGGCCTATCGTACGGCATTCAAGACCCCTATTGGAATGTCTCCCTATCGCCTTATTTATGGGAAGCCGTGCCACTTGCCGGTGGAATTGGAATACAAGGCGATGTGGGCAATTAAGATGTTAAATATGGACTTACAAACGGCGGGAGACCATAGGGTGCTTCAACTCCATGAGTTGGAAGAGATAAGGAATGAAGCCTACGAAAGTGCTAGGATCTATAAAGAAAAGACCAAGAAATGGCACGACAAGAGAATATTTCGTCGTGAATTCAAGAAGGGAGAGAAGGTCTTACTCTTTAATTCTAGGCTCAAGTTATTCCCGGGAAAATTGAGAAGCCGGTAGAGTGGTCCATTTATTGTCCACAAGCCTCACGAGGATGGACACGTAGAATTGCTCAACAATGATGAGACTACCTTCACGGCAAATGGGCAAAGGCTAAAGCATTATAGAGAAGGCGTTCGGGATGAGAAAAATGTGACTCACCATTTGACCAACCCTTAGAGAGCCTCTATCCGCTTGAGGAGGGATCCTAGCTATGGACTCCTCAAGTGTGTTTCTTAGTAAGAAGAGGATCGGCTCGGTCTTTGCTAAGACGTTAAACTAGGCACCTCACGGGAGGTACCCCGGTTTGTGAGTTGTCTATCTATGCACAAGTAACTTTCATATATGTGTAGCATGCATTTTGTGAACTTGTCATGTGGCTTGGTGGTTGGGATGATTCTAAATGCATGACTAGGTGTGTGACGTGATATAAGGCTTGCATGAATTTTCTTGATGATGGTGGCGTTCTAAGTGTGGAGTGGGTATCCTAGCATGTTTTGTTTGAAAATCGTATGCTTAAACGCTAGAGATTGCTTAGGAGAGCGTGCCTTGAATACATGTGATATTTGGAGTGGTACTGATGAATGATGATGAGTAAAAATTCTGAGTGTGGAGTTGGAGATTCATCGAAAAGCAGAAAATTTTCGCAGCTGAAAACTATCTCCAGTCGATCTACTGGCCTGTGCCCATTCTCCCAGTCGATCGACTAGATGGACCATCAGGAGGACCTCATTTTTCACTTTCCGCAGTCGATCGATTGGGCTCCCAGTCGATCGACTGGAACTTCTATATCCAAATAACCCCTTTCCCATTCGAACTTCATCTCACTCAGTCGACCGATTTCGAATCCCATAACTCCAAATCTGACATCCGACCTCGTTCGAATCTCAGCTCCAGCTCGCCATCAACTCGCCATCCGTCCGCCTTCAGCCCACCGCCCAGCAAGCGCCCAGCCAGCCGCCCCGCCCGCATCTTTGATTTCCGATCGGAAATTCGAGCCCTCAACCGATCTCCTCTGTCCGGCGTTTTCCCCACCCGTTCGGCCTCCCAAACAACTCCCCATCAGTCCGCCTACCACCCCCAAGCATCAATTCGACCTCCCAAAGCCCGCCGGAAAACCCCCCAATTTCGCCCTAAACCCGTCCGATTTTCTCCTCCCAGTCGATCGACTGACCCATTAGCCTCTTCCCAGTCGATCGACTGAGAAGCAATTCAGTGCAATTGTGGGAGTTTTTGCTCAGTTCAGTTTTTGCTCTCTTTTCCCATTGCATTATGCCTCGTGCCCGTGCCTCTTCCAGTGCCAAAGACAAAGGCAAGGGGATTGCTCAAGAGCCCTCGCTCGATGAGCAAATTGACGACTTTACCCTCGAGGACGAGGATGATAGACCTCTTGTTTCCCGCAAGAGAAGAGCATTGAGGGCTTCGCTAGCCGACCATAGCTCGGGCTCGGACGCAGAGGTTGAGGCCGTGCCGGTTTCCCCCGTGCCTCCCAAGAAGAAAAAGCCTCAACCAAGGAAACCGGCACCGAAGAGGAAAGCGCCAGTGCCTCCTACCCCTCGAGCTCCTTCGCCCCCAGTGCCCAGAGAGCCCTCCCCTGCTGCATCTCCACCATCCACCTCCATTGTGCCAGTTGAGCCTCACGAGGGGCCTTATGAGGGACCGTTGCCCATACCGGTCCCGTACCCCTTCTCGGTCCCCCTTGTGTTTAGGGACGAGAAGCACCGGACTCATCATGCTACCATCACATCGAAGAAGAAGACAGTCATCCCGACGCTATACCTGGACATGAGATTGCTTCGTAGCATCGACGAAGCAGTCACAGACGAGGTACATTCTCACCTCACTCAGCATGGCTTGTCTTTTCTATTTATGGATGATCCGGGTTCCTACCAGAGGGTAGTCGAAGAGTTTACATGCTCGTTCGAGTGGTTGAAGGACAAGGAGGGGGAGGAGGATGTTTATTACTGGGAATTTGTTTTGGGGGGCCGGGATTTCCGGATTAGGGAGAGTTTGATCCGAGAGTGGTTGGGATTCCCACGGCCCGCGGCGTCGCCCCGGAAATTCACTGAGCATGACCAGTCCCGCTTTTGGAAGAGGATTTCCGGGAGGAATGAGTGGTTCATATCATCGTATAATTCTTCGACCATCACTGATCCGGTTTGGAAGATTATACACCACGTCATCGCGATTGGGATTAATACGAGGACGGCGAGGGCTAGGTCGTTTACTCTCCCAGATATGGACCTCATGCTTGCTATGGAGCACGGGCAGCCTGTTGATTGGCTAGCCAGTCTTGCCGATCGGTTCAGGACGGTTGTGAAGCCGGTCACGAGGAACAGGGGCATGGGAGGTGGCTCCTTGATCACATTGATAGCCCAAAGGTGTAACTTCACCTTTGGCCACGAGGGTTCTGAGGCCCCTATCAGGAGCGTGCTTGACTTAGCTCTCATGAAGAACATGCACATTGTCAAGCGGGATGGCAGGACTTGGGACAGTGACCCGACGCCTCATCAGGAGGGGCTTGTGACCGCTGCCGCTACGAAGCGGATGATGTTCAAGCAGCAGAACCCCCTCTATTGCCTCGCCAACCTCACTCCTTCACCCCCTGGCTCGCCTCCTCCCCCTCCCCCTCCAGCAGATGAGGAGCTTCCCCCAGTGGAGCCCGCTGTCGAGATCCCCCCTCCTGTCGTAGATGATTCAGTTGAGTGGAGACAGAGGATCACCTCTGATGTTGCTGACTTGCGGGCGGGTTTGACACGCCTTGAGGGCTTCGTCCGAGAGTCTGATGCGAGAGCTCGCCGGGAACGGGAGTGGCTCAGATCTACAGTCCAGTCCTTCATCAGTGGCCCCAGCGCTCCTTTCATCCCTTCTGCTGCCCCGGAGTTCTCTGCTCCTCGCGGCGCCTCCCCCTTGCCTACCACGCCAGCTCCCAGAGTAGGGGAGGCGGGCGCATCCATCCCTGAGGGCACCATAGTACGAGAGAGTTCCATCAGAGCGGAGGGCTCGCGATACACTGGTGCCACGATTGAGCGAGCGGATTCTGCTAGAGAGGAGGGAGTTGGAGATTCCACTAGAGACATCACTCGAGGAGGCGATGAGGCTACATCTTGAGCTTGTATTGCATTTTGATCATACTTTTGTCTATCATTTGATGCCTTCTTGCTTAGATCATGTACTTGGATGATTAAGTCGCCGTTTGGCGCAATTTTGGATGATGTATGCCATTTTGTGTGATATACTCTTGACTTGTCTTTGGTTGTATGCTACATTTTCTATGATATTGACGGTGTTTACCATTTATGTTGTTCAATCCACAGGATATACATTTCCATATTATCATCATGCCCATATTCACCGTCTTTATCTACATATTGCAACCAAAAGGTTATTTCTCACTCCCACGAGTCTTATCACCGGGTCTACAAACGAGGGGAGTTCCTATGCGCCTTTGCCTTTATTTTATCATTCTTTGCGCTTAGGGACTAAGCTTGAATTAAGTGTGGAGTGGTTTGATGCGCATAGTTCACATGATTGCATGCTATACATATCATTTCTAGATGGACACTTGCATACTTGCACATTGTCCCAACATGAGAGTGTTTTAACCACAAAGGCTTGTGATTTTCAACTCAATCCCAATAAATCACAACTAGCCTATTTGCCACATTTACCGACCTAGTCCTTTGAGCATGCATTCTTGAGAATCAATATCATGGCTATATCTTGTCTATCCAACTTTTTAAGTATTCTCGTTGCAACACCTTGGATCAAGCTAGCAAACACTTTCAAAATATCATCGTGAAAAACTTAGACCACTTGAATGCTCCTTGGTGACTTGAGTGCTCTAACATAGCGCTTTGTTCATGATTGATTCCCGCACATTCCATACACCTTTTTTTAAACATATTGTCAAGTTTTAAGTGTGGAGTCAAAAAAAAAAATGTTTGCGGTCAAAGAGGGCAAAGCCCCGACTAAAAACTCTCTCAATGATCATGAGAAGTTTTGCTCCAAATATACAAATGCCGGGGGTTAGGGAGGTAAGTCCCCCCTCGAAAGCATTTGTAGGCCAAAGGCCGTTTCAAAAAGAAATAAGAAGCACTTAAAACTTGATTATATGTTTTTCCTTCCATTCTTCATTTGTGCGGGATTCTACTCATTTACAATGTGTGCTTGTTAAAATAACTTTTGGACGACCCATGTGCCTTGCACGGGAGCTATCATTTGGGCTATGCTTGTTTATTAAGAAACTCTAGTGTCGAACTCCACTTCCCTTATGGATTACGGCTTAAGCGCCTAAAACTTGGGAATGAGTTCCTTGTCGCGAGCCCTTGGACTAGCCCTAGCTAGCATAGGTGAGCGGTTGACGCTCTATTGTGCAAACTATAAGCCTTGCCTCGATAGTGTTGCCTTGAAAATGAGTAGAATTTGGGATGAGACATTTTATAGCCCTAGTGTTGATAATCTTAAATGCATGTCCTCAAAGGTACTCAAAAGGTTGAGAAAGTTCTTTTTATGATATTGCGGCACTAGTCTAGCTTGGGGTGAGGGATTGGTCTTGAAAAATCGTAGCCTTGGTTGAGCACTCTTGCATTCACTCTTATGGGACATGTACATTTGTGGGATTTGTGAGTATTCCCTTTTCTGAAAACTCTCACGAGACTATAACTCGTCCACTAGGGTAGCCTAGGGGTTTAAACGCTTAATGCATGCGCTAAATGCATTCGTAACTCCTACGAAAAGGAGCTAGGTAGATTGTACATACTTGTCATTTACCTTTCAATAACATGTTTAGAAATAAAGATTGAGACCTTGTGAAATCTAGTGAGGCAAATGCACGAAAAACATAGCACCACTAGCATATCGACATTTGCACTTCCTTGGCATATTTGCATACTTTGTTCGGGACGAGCAAAGCTTAAGTGTGGAGTGTTGATGAGTCGAGTCTTCGACTCATTAATGCCCATTTTCACTATAGCTTTAGTTCGTTTCCGACGATTATTTGATGTCATTTGACCCCCTTTTCATGCGTTTCAGGTGCGAATCAAGGTGACTCAGTGCCAAAAGCCCATAGAAGGAAACTCGGAGAAAATCGGAGTCAAGAGCAAAAGTTGGCAGAATTTGGCCTCCAGTCGATCGACTGGGAAGCTCCCCTGCTCCAGTCGATCGACTTAATGGACTCTCAGGAGGGCCTGCAAATCAAGATACTTCAGTCGATCGATTGGGCCCGCCAGTCGATCGACTGCCGAGTTCTCCAACTGAGCGTGCAAGCCACGTGCCTTCAGTCGATCGATTGGGACTCCAGTCGATCGACTTAATGGAGTCTCAGGAGGGCCTGTTTTCTGCATTACTCCAGTCGATCGACTGGGAGACTACCCTGTCTCAGTCGATCGACTGAGAATCTGCTTTCCAAGTGTTTTATCTCCCTCCAGTCGATCGACTGGACCTGCTACAGTACCGGAAATTGTCCGAGGCTATAAATAGAAAGAGGGAAGTTTGACCTATCATCTTGGATTTTTCTGGAGAAAAGACAAAAGGAAGTGAGCCAAATCAAGGGTTTCAACATCATCTAATCAAGGAGGATTGAAGATCAAGGGAGTTTATTAGGATCATCAATCCTACTCTTTTCCCTCTTCCTTTCTCTTAGATTGTTGCTAAAAACCCACACATCATGTTGTCTTACATGATGTGTGAGTAGTCTCCCTTGTGTTTTGAGGGTTCTATGAACCTCCTTGGTACTCAATGATCATTGTATACACATTTGAACGGATTTATTGAAGTTGATTTCATTTTACTATGCTCTTCATGCTAGACATGTCTCTAAGTGTTTGATAAAATGCCCAAGTGACATGTTTATGTTAGAACTATGATCTAAGTGTTGAAAGAGCTTAGTGATGGTTTGGATCTAGTAAAATCGAACTTAACCAACGTTTATGAGAGTAAATGCATGGTGAGAGGTAAACTAGAACCTTATGCATGTAGCATTTATGAGAGTAAATGTTATATAGCGGATCAATACTCTTTAATTAGTGAGATCCTAGCTAAGATGGCTTGACTAGGATTAAACATGCATGGTTTGTTCAATTCTAGTCTAAGCTAGGTTTAAAACCTATCAACTCATAATTAATTAAACTCTTGTATGCATGATCATTGGGAAATCGCCAAGGAGGGGATTAATCCCTCGAAACTCGCTTTTAATTGAATTCAATCCCCTAAAAACCATTTCACTCTTGTTTTGAATCATTGATAACTCAATCATACTTGACTTTCAGGAATTAGCCGAGTAAGAAAATTTGATAGAACTAGCGTGTAATCCGTTTGCTCCCTTGAGTTCGACACCGGTCTTACCGGTTGAATTACAAATTGTTTTTGACCGTATTGCTAAAACTACACACGTCAGTCATATAGCACTCTCTTCAAATTCAGTATTGCCATCACCCTACGGAAGGTAAGTGTTACTATGATGGGTAGAGGGATCATATGAGGACTTGGTTGTGGTCATCAAAAAGGTGAGAAAATCAAATATACTAGATATAAAATGTAATTTTAAAGTTTTACTAAAATTCAACACGCGGGTGTATGACTGACAAGAATACATGTATTTGGAGAACAGCTACCCCCCATGTGTCGCTTATAGTGGCAGTCATGAACGTCAGTTCCAACAATCAAACTTTAGAAGCGGCCAATAGACCGGATCTGGCTGACGATTCTTTTTGACGATTTTGAAATTCGATTTTTTGAATCACTTCTGCATAGGCCATGAGCGCATGGACCAGACAAGTACTCTCTCCTACTTCTTATGAATCGACACTTAATGACGAGTTGATGCGGGCTTCATCAGCTTGTTGGCGCTGTTTGTTGAAATCATCAACCTGTTGTATTCAGGCAGCTAGGGATGACGAGGACGAATGATGTCAATGGCTTTGAGATGACTATAAAAAGTAAAGTCCGTGACTTTGTCAATATAGAGAAGTCGGCAAGTACGTCAAAAGAGCGTTTTCAGACTAACCCTTTTCATATAATTAGGGCCACACGCATCAGTGGCACTTCTCTACTTAAAAGAGTTAATTAATCTATTTAGCATTTTTATCTCTAAAAGCGCTGTATACCAAAATAATTAACGTTGTTAAACGTCGACAGATCTAATGATCAGTTTGTGCAGGGGTCTTTTTAGTTTACATTTTGCTTGCCTGAAACTGGGGTTTTTAGTTTTTAGTAGAGAATGGGAAGGAAAAGAAATTAAGTCATGGAATTAAACCCTTAATTTTTAAATTAGTCATAAAAAGCCCTAACAAATGTAGGTGTTTTAGTCCCATGCAGACGACTGACCGACTCTCTTGCGTCTTGTGGCTATATATACATATAGACTATATGATAATATAGCTCATTAACTATTAGTGCAAGTAGATGACCTAACATCAATAGTATTATACATATCATATTAAATAACTTATGTCCAATGCCCTAAAGCTTCAGCTACATATACTTATTGCATATCTATCTGACCCAGCGCTAGCTTTTATTTGTCTGTCGTTGTTACCAAAATGTGATAGTTCATTTCCATGATAAAAAGCTCAGCTCCTCCAAATAAAATTTACCTCTCTATTTATGCCACAGCAATGCTGCTTCAGATTATAAAGTTGGTAGAGGTAGTGTTTTGTTATATGAATTTTAGGTTATGTCCATACTTGAAGAGTTGTTTGGCCCAACTTGAAGTGATCTCTCTTCTGCAAAGTGCAAACTGTCACGATTAACACCATATGAGATAAATGAGACTTGAGAGTTTTTGTTTGCTGTAGATGATGCATTCCACAGATAATTTTTTGGTTTGCTGTAGTTGCATACTGTCCGTCTTAGATTACCTTCCGAATAAATGACAGTGAATGAATATAAAATAGGGGAAAAATAATACAAAAAGGGCTATGAATAACAGCGTATTCCAAATTGCGGTCAAAACTACTCATAATTCCAATTTGAATGAAAAATATTTTGCACTTGTCGAACCTCGAATGTAACTTAGCTAGTTGCCATACACATTTGATTGTCATTCTTTTGGTTTGCTAATGGGAGCGATCGTCGTTAGTCACATACTACACTAGTAGATGGCATCTTGCGGAAACCAACTAGCTAGCTCGGACATGATTTGATGCAAAAGGTGATGTACTAGCAGGTGCTCTACACAAATCCTTCCTTCCTTTACTTAACACTCAATATGCGGACAAGCATGAAAAAAAAGTTTTATAGATGACTATACGAGTGACGGAAATTATTGCTTATTCCCATTAATGTTAAACCACACATTAAAGCTCGAATGTCGCCAACAAACAGCGTCCACCTGACTTTCAACCAAAAATATCACCTTCAGCAACTATCAACATCTCCCAATATATGTTGTAACATAGAAAACAAAGAAGCTAGCAACTTTGTTGCAGTCTGTAATTGGAAACCGACGACAACCTTTTACATAAGCAACAAATATATATAAGAGCTAGGGAAGGAGAAGAAAATACTGAACTTTGATCATAAAAGAGGAAAAGTCATTTTACCAGAGATTTAGGTCTCACACATATTTAGTGTACCTAAATCCATTCCTTCTGCAAGTATTAGGCCTTACACATATTTAAATGATGATCCTTTGCGCATGATCGATCATGTTCTGGGAGATGATGAAACTACTGTATATCACTTTTTCTTCCCAAGATACTTAAACTTTTACAGCGTTAGAGACTTAATTGAGAGCCTGTGAACATATATACAAATTAGCTACTGGTAATTAGTTTGTGAAATAAGGTAATTACAAAAGCAATATATATGGTAACAGTAGAAATATAATCTATATGAAACAATTTGAACAATTTTTGCAACCCCAAAACTTGCAAGACTTCAGAAACATTGTTTCTTTGAACCGCACACATACGACTGTGTGTACTTAAGGGCGAACCCTAGATTTACAATCAAAGAAACACTTTAAGATATTAGCTAAATAAAATTGGATTACAATGCATCAATATTTACAAGAGCCCTGTGATGACCTTATGAAAACATTTTTTTCTTAATAATATATGTAGAATAGTCATCCAATTGTATATATGGAAGAAGCATGTAGCTAAGGTGCCTGGTTCTTAAAGATGCCTATATATACTTTCCCCTGCAGATTTAATAACATCAAAATGTGAAACTCAAAATTGATGTAAGCGTAAGTTCATCACAGAATGAAGCACCATATGAACTTGTTAGTTTTAGCAGATTGGTCCGTAGAATTCCGCTACCGAGATATAGATATGTGACATATCAAAAAAACATATATAGAGACTAACAATAGAACAACTCATCAAAATATAGGCATTGTATATACTGTGAAAGCCTAGCTACCGATCTACTTGATACACAATAAAATGGGATGAGAGTAGAAGCTGCAGAAGAATAAGATCATTCTCATATTGATTGTGAGAATAGTTATATATACAAATACCTTATTTGACAACAGATGCCTCACATTGCCATAATATGCTCCGTTATAGAGTTTTGTAATTGTTAAGTAAGCAATCCCAGCTGGCTCTACCAAAGGTGTCGAAATCTGCAGCATTCAAAAGCATCTTTCTCAGTTTGCACAGACAAACAACAATACTAGACATTGAGAAGAAAAAAAAAACCCTAGCTGTGAATTTACAAAAACCCTAGCCTTACCTCTCGGAAAGTTCAACTGATGAGCTGTGGAAGAGCTTGGCTGCGGAAAGACACTACTAATGTCCCATTGATTTAGTGACAAATTAGGGTTGAGATCACTCTGATAATAACTCTTGATTCCAGAACAATAAGTATGCAGCTGAAGCTTTTGATTCTGTTTATGTTGCTCTTCTCCATTGTTTCTGATCTCTTCGTTATGGCTTTCAGCGACTAATGACTTTACCAAAGACGGTGAGCTGAAATTGTACTCATTTTTACTCAAATACGAGTTCTGATCACCCCTCTTCTCATCAGGATAAGTACTTAGCAGTTGGATTTTTTGGTGATTTAACTTGGCTGTAGACAACTTTGCCACAGTTCTAGCCCTAGCACTAGCTCTTGCCTTATCCCTCGACTCCCTGGCCAAAGATGTTGCGTTTTGCTTCATAGTCTTCAAAGGAGCACTATTGCAAGACAGTCGCTCAGCTTCATCGGTGCTCCTAGATGAAGACAAGCTCTTATAATCATTACCTGTTCTTGTAGCATCAGCTGCTGTTTCTTTAGATGATGTAGAGGATGAGGAAGCAGCTGAGAGCTCCAAAATGGCTTTGTTGGAACTTTTGAGCAGCCACTCTAGGGTTCTACTGGGTTTGTCGAACCCCAACAAATCTTGAAGATCAAAGAACTTTCGAGCAATACCTATCGACATCCTCACTCGTCGGTCCCTCAACCCTTGAGCAGTCCTAATCTTGCTCCTTTTATCAGACTTCTTCTTGGACACAGCGGCAACAGATGCAGGCACCATGTCCATGTCCATGACATCCTTTTCAAATGAAGGAGTGTTAATAGTTGTTCCAGCAACTGGGTTAGGGCTGTGAAAGAGGCATCCAGAAATGGACGAGTTGTGATCTGAAAATATGCCAGAGAAAACGGATTCTTGCAAGAGCTGATGGTGGTGGTTGTGTACTACTGTTGGGCTGGAGCAACCGGCAGCAATGTTGAGAAGTGATGAGGAGAACATTGTTCAGTGTGTTATGAGTGTTGCATTGACAATAAAGGACACATACAGAAACCCTAAACTAGAATATGGCTAGAGAGAGCTATAGATTTTTCTTTCCTTGTTTATGCAACTGAAGTACATATCTCACCCTTCGGTCATGTAGGTATATAGTCGTTTTTAGAGAGAGAGAGAGAATTAAGAAATAACCTAACCCAGTAGCTGCCAAGCATAGTCTGCGTCTTTTCTGTAGAGGGAAGAGACAAAGAGATAAATGCTGCTTTTGAAAATGGAAGTTTTATAATCAAAAAAAGAAAATGGAAGTTTTTAATTTGGTGTAATTTGACACTTCAACGTTAATCATATTACAATGTATAATTTGTTCGAATCGAGTACACTATCCAACTAGAAATCGATAGCCATTCGGTTGTCGCTCGACAGTTTCACGGCCATCGAACTTCAATCCGGCAAAAAGATATGCAATCGAAGGTAGTTCGACTGTGAAAATATATTCTACAGAGCGATCAGGGGCGGATGCACTCAGTGTGTAATGGGGCAGCGGCCCCCAATGGATTTGTTAAAATTTTCATTAATGTAGGGTTAATTTAGTAGATGTTTCATTAATTGTTGCTTAATGCCCCCATTAATTCTTACTCACTGTCCCATTTCTTTGAGGTTTTTATTAATATAGAATTAAGTTCATATTCTTAATCAAAAAGAGCTTGATATAACTTCAAACCGATTAAATGTTGTAACCAAAAAAGTAATATCTCAATTGAAATTAGATTTAGGTTTCAAACTCATAAAGAATCAAGCAACTTGACTTTTTATTCTTTCGGCCTTGGCGAAGAGATATAGAGAGACGGGAACGAACAGTAACAAGATAATTTGAATTGCGATTTAAAATTGTTCATGTCTTTCTAAAGTAGAGTAACTTTACTTTACATGTGCAAAACTAAATTTCTAAAAATCCTTCGTGTAGCTTGGCTAGACGCCGTCTTAAAGGTAAATTTCATAATACGTTCAGATTATTTTGAGATGTTATTTAATTTTATTGTATATGTTGTTTCTTTGACAAGTTTTTAGGTGATAAATTCAGAAGGTACATATAACGGAATGGGCATATAGAATTCTATTCATAAGTCAATATATTGAGGAAGTTTATATATGACATTTCAATTCAATGTCGCCCCTAATCAAAAAAAATTATGGGTCCGCCACTGAGAGCGATCCTTTCAAAATACTGTCGAATGCAAGCTTTACATTTTGTTGAAATGAAGCTGGTTTTCATGTTGCATATGGGATGTCCACTGGTACAGAACATACAATAGACATCGCTTCAAATAAGCGCTGTCTTTAAAAAACAAACCATTAGATAGCGCTTTTTGATTAAGCGTTGTCTATTGTCAACATTAGACATCGCTTAAAACAGAAGCACTGTCTAATGTCTACTCTTTAGACAGTGCTTGTTTAAAAAGTGTTGTCTAATGTCTACACTTTATAGACATCGCTTGTTTAAAAAACGTTGTCTAATATCAACACTTTAGAGATTAATCATAAATGTTGTATGATGAGGTGAGATATGCTTTGTTTTTTCCTTCGATTTTCACTTTTACCCTAGAGACACAGAAGAGCGACATATCGCAGCGGCGATGCTCTATCGAAACCTTCTACTGTCGTCTCGCTCCACTTCCATGCTCGACTTGTATCCTTCCGTCGACGCCTCTGACATCGTCTCATGCTGTGTTGAATCATTACTCCCGTGTTGACTATCCTTCGCGGATCTGGATTTGCGCCTTCGCGAATTATACCTCTTGCTAAATGCGTCGCTGACTACCCAAACTGTGAAGGTGAGATGTAGGGTTGAATCAATTGCATTTTCCAGAATTTGTTTTTTGATCGATTTGTCCAACTTCGTGTTTGTATTTTGTTCAGAAATAGCTGCGGTGGAGGAAAGGGAGCATCTGCCTTTGTTGAATATGAAACCACGTTGAGCCTATGTTAACCAACGAGTTGAACCACGTTGGTCCTAGTTAACCAACGGGTGATAACAAAAGCCTGCAGGCCATGCACCCCAACCAAGTCTCAAGGCCCAAGCATAATTGCTTAAATTGGGAACCTTGCCGGTTGTTGGTGGGAGTCGAACCATGGACATTCCCCACCCTTTATTGATATTTCATATTATCTTGTTGATGTATTTGCGGGAGATGGCCGCTGATACTAAAAATTTCTCTGCTTCCAATAAGCTTGTAGGTTGCTGCGATAAGAAAAATGAGACAGCCCATCATCATATAAGCTTGTGTAGGTTGCTGCGTTAAGAAGAAGTTGTTGGACTGGGAAACTTAAAGACCTGATCAACTGAGCCAGGACTTTTCTTAGTATTTTTTTCATGTTTTTCTTTAACTTTTACACATAGAGTTGTAAGGGTGCACCAAAATATCCTTCTATCCAATTTATCGATGTTTTTTATGTTCAAATTTTAAGTAAATGTGTTATGTTAGCTAATAGGTGTAAAACCTATCAAAAATGTTATTTATTATCCAGACAATAGGCATCGCTTTCTAACAAGTGTTGTCTATAGTCCTGATAATAGACATCGCCTTCTAAGAAGTGCTGTCTATTGTCCAGACAATAGACATCGCCTTCTAAGAAGTGCTGTCTATTGTCCAGACAATAGACATCGCCTTCTAAGAAGTGCTGTCTATTGTCCAGACAATAGACATCGCCTTCTAAGAAGTGCTGTCTATTGTCTAAAAAAGCACTGTCTAAAGTGTTTTCTGTAGTAGTGGTCGTTTTCAGAGTAATCAGTGCTCCTTGTTTCTCAAGGCATCGCTATTGCCGTTTAATGGGACGGTGTCGTTTTGAGACAAGGCGAAGTCAGCGTGCATGGAGTTGTTGCTAAAGTTTTGAATCAATAAATCAGAAGCCCTAGTTCAAGCGCGCGGATTGGACCTGTTTGAATCTAATCGGTTGGCTGAAATTTGATGCATCAGGCGAGATCAGATGGATGCTGCTTCTCCCGGAAAATCTCAACTTAAGTTTAGCTGAGTTCGTTAGGGTTTAGTTAGTTTGTTACTTCTAGCATTCGATTCTCTCTCTCGCTCTAATTTTCAGTCAGTATAGCATAGGGCTTCTGATGAGGGAATGTTATCGATTTTATTCTTGTGAGTATTTGAGAGATAGCATTTTCAGATTGTGGGAATTGCTGGGTTGAAGGAGCTGACGTGAGTGTGTAACCCGCAAACCAAGACCGACGCGATTTCGGCGACGAAGATAGTGCATAACGAGCCTGAGTAGCTCAACATGGATTTATGAATTCGTTCCAAACCATGGACCTTAATCGGTGTGTCCAATTTCATTTCAATTGTTCATTCAATTCTTTTCAGATTTGTTAATTGGATCTTATATTAAGATGTATAACTGGTTGATTTAGATTGAGTATAAGCAAATAAACCCTACACTGGTATCATAGTCCGCTTTAACAATCTTGATTGTGCACTACCTTGCTTTGATTTGGTTCTTGCTATGTTTCTTGCAAGGAAACAATGATCGATGGCAGACTGAAAATCACTGTCTATGATGGCAAGAGTGACTTCCAGGTCTGGGGAATGAAGATGAAGACACTGTTGTTTCATCACAAGTGCCTTGTTGCACTGGAAAAGGAAGATGATAAGTGGGCTGAAGAACAAAAGAAGAGAAAAGCTGAAATTGAGGAGGCCTTCAATCTTCCAATACTAAGTCTTGCATACAGTATAATCAGAAAGGTTAGCTCCTATAAAACTACTATTACTCTCTGGGATAAATTGACTGATTTGTATATGCTAATCAAGTGACCCCTAATCTTGCTTATCTTAAGGCTACTTTGTGGATTTTAAGATGGGTAGTGCTAAGACCATATACGAAAACTTGGATGAATTTCTGAAGATCACTATTATGCTCAATACACATAAGGAAGCCATAGATGAAACTAGTCGTGTGATGATGCTCATGAACTCTATTCTAGATAGTTATCATGGAGTAAAGATTAGGTACAAAGCCTATTGTTGGTGCAAAATGCAAAGTTCGTCAAAAATGAAATATAATTTGTCGCCAATAAACTAGAAGTACGACATATTTCACCACAAATAATTTATAATTTGTCACCGAGAAATTAACCATAAACGAGATTTAATACGAAATTTAATCTCATCCGTCCAAATGACCAAATCAAGGAATGTGATTGGATTGTATTTTGAACAAAATATGCCATTTGCATTGTATCCTTTTTCGTTATTAGGTAGTAAAAGATGCATTTCAGTATCCAAGTGTTGTGCCTCCCTTTCAGCAATGCCTTAAGGACTAGAGAATTGGAATTAAAAGCTCCTAAGGCAAAGTCCGGCCATAACCTGTTTGTAAAGGGTAGGTCACAACCTGGTCAGTCATCTAAGCCTAAGTTTTATAATGCTCCAAATAAACCTAGACCTGATAGAAGAAATGTAGGTAGAGGCCAGGAGCAAGAAACTAGAAAATGCTACTTCTGTGGTAGAATTGGTCGCTTAAGAAAATAATGCACTAAGTTTTTTTTGCTAGGAATCAGAATAACAATGCACATAAACTAACACTGCATCTGCTGTGAATAAAGCATGTGATATGCCTGAGGTTTTGACTGTTTCTGAAAGATCTACTGAAGATCAATGGATCCTTGATTCTGGATGTTATTTTCACATGTGTCCTGTTAAGTCTTGGTTTCTTGAATATGCTGATACACCTGCTGAAAATGTTTTTATGGAAAATAATAATGTATGTAAGGTTATTGGCATTGAATATTTGAAATTATGTCTTGTTGATGGTAATGAGCTAATTATGACAAATGTAAGATGTGAACCTGATCTTAGGAGGAACCTGATCTCTCTTGGCACTCTTGATGACAGTGATTGTGAATATAGGGCTAGAAATGGAACCCTCGCTGTTTAAAAAAATGATAGGGTGATCCTCACTGGAACAAAATAGAATAGCATATACAGCCTAAATAGTACACACATAAAACCTGAAGTGAATGCAGTGAACAATGATTTGTCAATTACCAGTGATACACATAAGTGGCACTTGAGGCTTGGTCATATAAGTAAAAAAGGATTAGTTGCCCTTAGTAACCAAGGTCTGTTAGGACATGATACGATCACTGATATAGGTTTTTGTGAACTGTGTAATGGCCAAACAACAATATAGGCTTAAATTCAAGTTCTGGTACTCATAACACTAAGGGAATCCTTGAATATATTCATGCTGATTTATGGGGCCTGAGAGTCATGAGACACATGGGGAAACAAATATTTCTTAGTATAATTGATGACTACTCTACGAGAGTTTGGGATTTTCTGTTAAAAACAAATGATGAAGCTTTTAGTAAATTCAAGAACTTGGAGCTCAAGCCACATTGGGCACCTTTACCGTTATAATACACGATACGTCAATCGTGACGACCGGAGGAAGAATCCACGAGGGATGTAGGAAGGATCACGCGCGAGACGTGAAGATGAAAGCATCCACGCGCGAGGCGGGATGAGGAAGAGGAAAATGAGAAGAAAGAGAAAATTCTCATAAAATCGAGAGACAAGTGTCATGGGTAAGGATTGAACCCTCAACCTTGTGAAAGCAAGGTTGAAATTCTTCCACTAAACCACTCCCTAATTGACATGTTGAGTTTTGCTTTGTAGTAGTGACTTTTTACAGTTTATTTTCATTTTACACTTTTTTTTCTGAAAGAAATAATTATTTCAACCGGTCACTATAAAAAAGATACGTGGGCACCAAAAGAACCTATAATTGAAAGATGTTGATGGGGTTGCCTGATTTGATAGGATGAACAGATGATACCGAAAATGCTGAACAAAAACCTTCAACTTAATGAATAAGATGGCAAGTAAAGATAGGGAATCAAAAGGTACAGGTACAAAAAAATCATGCTAATAAGATCTTGCGAGTAGGCATGTATTGTTGTGTATCCCATTTGGCAGTTGGCACACAATGAGGTAGTATTGATGCAATATTTGGTATTATCTACACACAGTTGGCAAACCTTTTTCCCGATACTGACATTTCAGTTGGGGGTAAGTTACATTTCTTAACTTGTATCAAAAAAAAAAAGTTACATTTCTTAACTCAACAAACTTCATGTTTTCGTTTGATAGAGCGATTCCACTTCATCCATCTTTCTATGTCTTCGCAGGACGAGCCACATATAATAATATCTGGATTAATTAGTTGTTATCATTATCACACTCTATAATTTAACGACATGGACATGAACAAGGACACATCAAATCTCATTTCAATGACATCTAGAGAAATACTGTGAATAATAATTTGTGTCAATCAAAAATAAAATAAAAATAAGAACTAATGGGCTGCACCAAATTCAAATATAAGATACTACAGACTACAGTCATTAACATATTAATATATTGTATAATAGGATCGTAGAGCAATGGGACCGTAGAGCAATGTGTTTACTATATTTTAGTGATGGCCATGTGGGGCAATTGCCAGTACCTGCTGATACGTCCACTCGATGGCTTTTCCTATAACGAGTGATGCTAATTAATGGTGTATATATGTTGGTTCCAGTTGTCTCCTGTGCCTGTTTTTACGTTCTCCCTATAGAAAGTAGTGGTGCATTATGGCAGTGTATAACACTGCAAATGTTGCTTATTTTTCAACAGACCAGGTCGTCTGAATAGTTGATCAAGTGAATTTTATTCCACTTCACCATTACCATTTACCAATGTAATTTTAGATTAATCATATGAAGAATTACGGAAAAATATCTCGTGGAGCGCAACTAAAAATACTGTGAGTGCCAAATCGACGTCGTCGTTTTAATAAAAATAACATTTGTTTAGATTAATATATATTTTTAAAATATAATAAAACAATGTCGTTTTAGCACTAGCATCTTTTGTTGTGCTGCACCGGATCTGAATCTAAAAGTTACAGAGATTAGGTTGAACTAATATTTCTAATAATCACACATTCCAATCCATATAATCCAATACTTCTAATATTATTCCATTAAATCCAAGTTTTGAAACAATACACCAATTTTAACAAGTCCATTGATAAATCACAAAATTTTATATCAAATAATGCGAATTATATTATAAAATTCCAACTACTCATATACTTGTACAAAAATTTCCATTTCTAACTAATTGTATTCAAATTTTTTGAAAACATTATCCTGAAATTTGAATTCTTGATTTCTAACAGCAATGAAAATGGAACATTTTTTGCAATAAAATTTTCAATCAAAATCTAATTCAACATTACAATCATAATCACAGTGAAACAACAATGATAATATGACCATCAAAAAACCAAAATAATGACTTAGAGATTTTTTTTGATCGATGAGTACATTATATATTTGTACAGAAGTAGTATATTTTTTGCAATATCTAGTACACTTTATTATTTGAAGCGCGGGTCTCATATTAGACTATTTTCCATCAAAAGTTCAGACTTCAGTGACGTATCAACGTTCGTAGCGCGTAGCTACAAAACTTCATCATCTCCATCTACGTCACGAGGCATCACACCTGCATGGTGGCACAATAGAAGCCCTTTTGGGCGAAACAGCAGAAGAAACGCATAAGCAACAGAAGAAATATGGACCAAAAAAAGAATTGGTGTAGTCACCCGGATTTGAACCTTGAACCTGAGGTGTTGTTTGACCAACACACCAACCAACAGATCACCACCATGTTGGCGCAATGACTTTGAGATTAACAATACAAAATCTAACACCCATATATAATAGTAAAATAGTTCAAGGTATGACGTTGTAGATTTTAGCAATGCAATTAGTCAAAAACAATTTGTAAATGACCGGTAAGACCGGTGTCGAACCCAAGGGAGCAAACGGATTACACGCTAGTCCTATCAAGTTTTCTTACTCGGCTAATTCCTAAAATTCAAGTGTGGTTGAGTTATCAATGATTCAAAAACAAGAATGAAATGGTTTTAGGGGATTAAATTCAATTAAAAGTGAGTTTCGAGGGATTAATCCCCTCCTTGGCAATTTCCCAATGATCATGCATACAAGAGTTTAATTAATCATGAGTTGATAGGTTTTAAACCTAGCTTAGGCTAGAATTAAACAAACCATGCATGTTTAATCCTAGTCAAACCATCTTAGCTAGGATCTCACTAATTAAAGAGTATTGATCCACTACATAGCATTTACTCTCATAAATGCTGACAACGTCTATTTTTACCCTCCCGACGTGTCGGTTTAGAAGAGGGTCGTCGTAGAGGTCAAAAACAATTTATAATGACCGGTAGGGTACCGGGTCGAACCCAAAGGAGCAAGCCAAGCACATGCACTATTTAAGATTGTGTTTCCATTCGGCTATTCTAAACAAAATGTATAGAGATGTATATTCTAAATCCTATGTGTGGTGAGTAATTAGGGATAAAAGATAAGCAAGAGGTGTTTCGAGGGGTTACTCCCCTCCTTGGCAAATTCCCAATGATCACATACACGATATTCAAACATTTCATGGTAGTCAAATAGTATTGAACCTAGTTTAGACTAGGATAGACCAACTATCACTTGAATCTATTCCTAGCCAAACTCTCTTATAGCTCGAACCTCTCGGTTCATTCCATAGCAATAAATACCATGAACTCGACTCCTAGTTCACTTCCTACCCATGCATTGTCGAAAACCTAGCTTAGACTAAGGTAGACCAATGTTTATGTCAATCTAGTCTTAGCCAAGCTCTCTTATAGCTCGAACCTCACTCGCTAGAGATAATTGGTTCATTCCATAGCACAATTATCCTTGGAATGTCTTCCTAAGGTAATAACTACTATGAACTCGAGTCCTAGTTAACAACAAATGCATACATTGGATAGGATCACATTCTCTATTATCCAAACTAGATTCAACATGTTACTTAGGAATTTTCACAAACACTTAGTAGCATGTCGTATATGAAGTGCATAGAGAACATGAATTTGACACCATTAGATGGGATTAATTGATGATTCGCTTAATGACTAACTCCAATAAATCAAACATTCAATCCTTAGTCAAGCATCCATATCCTAAAGTTCACTTGCAAGATTCAAGATATAGATCATTTTCTCCATCCTAGAACTATCCCCAAGGGTTTCCAAGTCCTAGGTTCAAGTTTAGGCCCAAATTGTCACTTAAGCATTTTATCAAACACCTAGAGTGCATAACATTCATAACACAAGAGAAAATGAAATCAACAATCATCCACATGAATATCAATGTATATATGTGATCAAAGAGTACCAAGGAGAGTCATAAGACCCTCAAAACACAAGATCCACTACTCACACCTCATGTAAGACAACATGGTGTGAGTAGGGTTTAATGGCAACAACAAGTAGAATAAGAAAAGTGCAAAGGAAGGAGGATTGTCAATCCTAGAACTCCCTCTTGATGTTCTCTTCTTCCCCTTGGTTGGATGATGATTGATGACCTTGGATGGACCTCTTTTCCAATCTTCTTCTCCCCAAAAACCTCCACACTTTGGTCAAAAAGTCCTCTTTCTATTTATAGATTCGGCTGAAATCTGGGTGCAGAAATCTGAGTTTTTCATCCAGTCGATCGACTGGGCTTTGCTTGACTCCCAGTCGGTCGACTGGGATGTGCAAGATATGATGAGCTCCTGAGTTTCAATCGAGTCGGTCGACTGGACTTTCAGTCGATCGACTGGTGGTCCTCTCGTCCAAATTTGGTCTTGGCGTCAACTAGAGAGTTGTAGCCCTCTGCGTTAGCTTTCCAACAAGCTTTGAATCAACCAAATCGGACACCGTATGCGCCCTGGGCGTCCAAAACAAGTCGCAAAGGTCACGAAGAACACAGTCTGAGGAGCTGCTGAGTTGTTTAAACAGTCGATCGACTGGACTCCCAGTCGATCGACTGGTGGTCCTCCCGTCCGAATTTGGTCTTGGCATCAACTGGAGAGTTGTAGCCCTTTGAGTTAGCTTTCCAACAAGCTTTGACTCAACCAATTCGGACACCGTATGCGCCCTGGGCGTCCAAAACAAGTTGCAAAGGTCAATATGCTCGGTATTGCCCCGAAACTCCTTGTTTTGCGCCGAAACTCAACCAATCTTCACATTTAGGCATTGACCATGGGGGAAACTTGTTTTCTACCTGAAATGTAGAGATAGAGGTCAAATGACATCAAAATATCGTCGGAAACGATTCAAAACTATAGTGAAGAATGACGATAAATGAGCCGAAAACTCGACTCATCAACACTCCACACTTAAGTTTTGTTCGTCCCGAACAAAGTATGAGAATATGTCAAGGTCATGCAAATGTCGAAATGCTAGTGGTGCTATGTTTTTCGTCTATTTCCCTCACTAGATTTCACAAGGTCTCGATCATTATTCCTAATCATGTTATTGAAAGGTAAATGACAAGTATGTACAATCTAACTAGCTCCTTTTCGTAGGCGTTACGAATGCATTTAGCGTATGCATTAAGCCTTTAAACCCCTAGGCTACCCTAGCGGACGAGTTATAGTCTCGTGAGAGTTTTCAGAAAAGGGAATACTCACAAATCCCATATGCACCTATCCCATGAGAATGAATGCAAGAGTGCTCAACCAAGGCGAGGATTTCTCAAAACCAATCCCTCACCGCAAACTAGGACTACCATCACAATATCATCAAAAGAACTTTTGAACCATTTGAGTACCCATGAGGTTGTGCATTCAAGATCATCAATACTAGAGCTATCAAATGTCTCATCCAAAGGTCTACTCATTTTCAAGGCAATACAATAGAAGCAAAGTTAATAGTTTTGCACAAAAGAGTGTCAACCGCTCACCTATGCTAGCTAGGGCTAGTCCATTGGCTCACGACATGGAACTCATTCCCAAGTTTTAGGCGCTTAAGCCATAATCTATAAGGGAAGAGGAGTTCGACACTAGAGTTCTTAATAAACAAGCATAGACCAAATGATAACTCCCGTGCAAGCACATGGGTCATCCAAAGTCATTCTAACAAGCACACAATGCAAATGATGAATCCCGCACAAATGAAGAATGGAGGAAAACATAGAGTCAAGTTTTAAGTGCTTCTTATTTTCTTTTTGAAATGGCCTTTGGCCTACAAATGCTTTCGAGGGGGAACTTTTCTTCCTAACCCCCGGCATTTGTATCATTTTTAAAGCGAAACTTCTCTAGCACTTTGAGAGAGTTTTTAGTCGGGGCTTTGCCCTCTTTGACCACAAAAACTTTTTTGTTGGGGCCTATTTTTCGCCCTCTTTTGACTCCACACTTAAAACTTGACAATATGTTCAAAAAGTGTATGGAATGCGCGGGAAACAATCATAAGCAAGTCACTAAATTAGAAAGAGCTCAAGTCACCAAGGAGCATACAAGAGGTCTAAGTTTTTCGTGAAAAGTTTTCTTTAAAAGTGCTTGCTAAAACTCAATCCAAGGTATTTCAACGAAAATACTTAGAAAATTAGATAGACAAGAGATAGCAATGATGTTGATTCACAAGAATACACATTCAAGGGACTAGGTCGGTCCTAAGTTCAAGATCCAATAAATGTGAATAATAGGCTAGATGTGATTTATAGGGATTTAGAATCGATAGTCACAAGCCTATGTGGTTAAAAACACTCTCATGTTAGGGATAAAGTACATGAATGCAAGTGCTCATTCTAAAGTGATAAGCATGGCATGAAATGAGTGAACTATCCGACTACCCACTCCACACTTAAAGCATAGCTTAGTCCCTAAGCGCAAATAATGAAGAAAATGAGATAAAGGCGCATAGGAACTCCCCTCGTTTGTAGATGTGCCCCACTAATAGAAAAGACGCCATTGTGCTAAACGTGATCGAACATGATGCAAATAACTTTCCTTGATGACAAGAACACATGAGAGGTTAAAAGTAACAAGTGACATACAAGGTCATGCAACGCAAGTATGAGCAAGAGAGCATCACAAGTCACATAATAACATCATGGCATAAGTTCCATAGAATTCAAACAAGGAAGTTGACCTACATTCTCCATAATGTGCACAAGGTATCTTAAATGCCAAGAAAACGTCCAACTAGAGTCATAGCATGGTATAACAATTTAGTTCCACTCTAGTAGACACCAATAAAGCACATGAGTACTAAGGGCAACATCATTAAGCATGGAAAGATCAAGGGAAAGTTAGAGGGGTGTGGTGATGTGAAGTGGAATTGGAGTGAGTAGATACTCACTCCACACTTAAACTTTGACCCACTAATCACACATATCACACTCCACACTTTAGGGCCTTAGCTACTCAAAATCATGCCAAACACTTAAACATATATAAGAACAAGAATGAAACACTTACAAACCGGTTTCCCTCCCGCGAGGGCCTAGTTTTTCCCGTCTTGGCAAAGACGTAGCAAAGTGCCCCAAAGAATCACTCGTTGAGAAGTCCTTTGCTAGGATCCCTTCTCACGGGGCCTTGGACTTGGTGGTGTCAATCCACCTTCAAATCCCATTTGAATTTCTTCCCATCAAGTCTACAATGGACTTTCCTTTGGGAGCATGACCCCTTCAAATATGAAGATCCCTTAAGAAATAAGGGGTCATGGGAGCTTTTTCCAAATGATCTCTCGAAATAGGGCAAGAAGCTCCAAAACTTGTCTCGAGACGAAGTAGTGAAGAAAGGGTCTTCATAACTTGTCTCGAGAATGATGGGCATCCTCTCCTTGAGGTTTTCAATTGTTTCCTTGGGTGCCCATCCCTCAATCTCCCTTTCTAAACTTTTGTCTTCTTGAATGCGAGTTTGTCCTCTAGTTTCTTCCATGAAAACCTCGACAAAGTCTTGATATCCCTCATATCCTTTTGTCTCTATATGCTCTTCCTCTATCTTATCCTCATCAAGAAGTTCGGGTTCACATTCAAGCTCACTCATAGCGGGAGGAGGGAGTTCTTCTTCATTAACAAAAGGTATTTCCTCTATGAAAGAGGCATCATCATTGAAGAACTCCTCATCGGAGAGCGTTAATGGGATGGTGAGCTATTGTGTGTTCTCATCCAAATGATCATGAGATGTGCTAGTAGTGAAGGATGCTTCACTTTTGCATTCCATCTCGTCTTCGCTACAAGATTCCCCATCCATATGGTTGTAATAAGCTTCGGTGGCGGCTCTCCAAAATTCATCCTCCGATTCTTGATCCCGTTCTTCCCTTGAGGCATTAGATTTAAGGATTTCTTCTTCGGATACCTCCTCTTCCTCTTCCAAGTTCTCAAATTCAATGGCTCGGTGAGCCATTGTGTTTTCTAACTCATGGCGTTGAGCCTCCAATCTATTCAATTGAGCTTGCATCTTCTCTTGGCTTGCTAGAAGTCTAGCGAACATGGATTCTATATTGGAGGGCTCACTTGAAGGTTGAGGAGGTTGAGGGTATGGAGGGTAGGAGTCTTCAACTTCGAAGCATTGGCTATCATCCCAATTCGGAGTGTAATAACTTGTTGGATAGCCATGTTCTTGCCAATAAGAATTTAGGTGCTCCTCCTCTTGATAGTATTCCTCATTAAAAAAGACTTGTTGGTTGTGGTTGTACATCCAATAGTCTTCACAATGGGCATTTGGTTGATCCTCTTCATAATAATCTCCATTGTGCATGACTTGTTGATTGTAGTGATCCATCCTCGCAAGACAAGATAAAAGAAGTTAGCAAGGGATATGAGTAGAAAAAGAGAATATACAAGTATAAGTAAAAAGAAAAATATTCACAAGAATAGGCGGAACATCCACACAATCTAGTCTAGGGATGTGCTAACTAGTTGCTCCCCGGCAACGGCGCCATTTTGACAACGTCTATTTTTACCCTCCCGACGTGTCGGTTTAGAAGAGGGTCGTCGTAGAGGTCAAAAACAATTTATAATGACCGGTAGGGTACCGGGTCGAACCCAAAGGAGCAAGCCAAGCACATGCACTATTTAAGATTGTGTTTCCATTCGGCTATTCTAAACAAAATGTATAGAGATGTATATTCTAAATCCTATGTGTGGTGAGTAATTAGGGATAAAAGATAAGCAAGAGGTGTTTCGAGGGGTTACTCCCCTCCTTGGCAAATTCCCAATGATCACATACACGATATTCAAACATTTCATGGTAGTCAAATAGTATTGAACCTAGTTTAGACTAGGATAGACCAACTATCACTTGAATCTATTCCTAGCCAAACTCTCTTATAGCTCGAACCTCTCGGTTCATTCCATAGCAATAAATACCATGAACTCGACTCCTAGTTCACTTCCTACCCATGCATTGTCGAAAACCTAGCTTAGACTAAGGTAGACCAATGTTTATGTCAATCTAGTCTTAGCCAAGCTCTCTTATAGCTCGAACCTCACTCGCTAGAGATAATTGGTTCATTCCATAGCACAATTATCCTTGGAATGTCTTCCTAAGGTAATAACTACTATGAACTCGAGTCCTAGTTAACAACAAATGCATACATTGGATAGGATCACATTCTCTATTATCCAAACTAGATTCAACATGTTACTTAGGAATTTTCACAAACACTTAGTAGCATGTCGTATATGAAGTGCATAGAGAACATGAATTTGACACCATTAGATGGGATTAATTGATGATTCGCTTAATGACTAACTCCAATAAATCAAACATTCAATCCTTAGTCAAGCATCCATATCCTAAAGTTCACTTGCAAGATTCAAGATATAGATCATTTTCTCCATCCTAGAACTATCCCCAAGGGTTTCCAAGTCCTAGGTTCAAGTTTAGGCCCAAATTGTCACTTAAGCATTTTATCAAACACCTAGAGTGCATAACATTCATAACACAAGAGAAAATGAAATCAACAATCATCCACATGAATATCAATGTATATATGTGATCAAAGAGTACCAAGGAGAGTCATAAGACCCTCAAAACACAAGATCCACTACTCACACCTCATGTAAGACAACATGGTGTGAGTAGGGTTTAATGGCAACAACAAGTAGAATAAGAAAAGTGCAAAGGAAGGAGGATTGTCAATCCTAGAACTCCCTCTTGATGTTCTCTTCTTCCCCTTGGTTGGATGATGATTGATGACCTTGGATGGACCTCTTTTCCAATCTTCTTCTCCCCAAAAACCTCCACACTTTGGTCAAAAAGCCCTCTTTCTATTTATAGATTCGGCTGAAATCTGGGTGCAGAAATCTGAGTTTTTCATCCAGTCGATCGACTGGGCTTTGCTTGACTCCCAGTCGGTCGACTGGGATGTGCAAGATATGATGAGCTCCTGAGTTTCAATCGAGTCGGTCGACTGGACTTTCAGTCGATCGACTGGTGGTCCTCTCGTCCGAATTTGGTCTTGGCGTCAACTAGAGAGTTGTAGCCCTTTGCGTTAGCTTTCCAACAAGCTTTGAATCAACCAAATCGGACACCGTATGCGCCCTGGGCGTCCAAAACAAGTCGCAAAGGTCACGAAGAACACAGTCTGAGGAGCTGCTGAGTTGTTTAAACAGTCGATCGACTGGACTCCCAGTCGATCGACTGGTGGTCCTCCCGTCCGAATTTGGTCTTGGCATCAACTGGAGAGTTGTAGCCCTTTGAGTTAGCTTTCCAACAAGCTTTGACTCAACCAATTCGGACACCGTATGCGCCCTGGGCGTCAAAAACAAGTTGCAAAGGTCAATATGCTCGGTATTGCCCCGAAACTCCTTGTTTTGCGCCGAAACTCAACCAATCTTCACATTTAGGCATTGACCATGGGGGAAACTTGTTTTCTACCTGAAATGTAGAGATAGAGGTCAAATGACATCAAAATATCGTCGGAAACGATTCAAAACTATAGTGAAGAATGACGCTAAATGAGCCGAAAACTCGACTCATCAAATGCCACATGCATAAAGTTCTAGTTCACCTCTCACCATGCATTTACTCTCATAAATGTTGGTTAAGTTCAATCTTACTACATCCAAACCATCACTAAGCTTTTTCAATACTTAGATCATAGTTCTAACATAAACATGTCACTTGGGCATTTTATCAAACACTTAGAGACATGTCTAACATGAAGAGCATAGTAAAATGAAATCAACTTCAATAAATCCATTCAAATGTGTATACAATGATCATTGAGTACCAAGGAGGTTCATAGAACCCTCAAAACACAAGGGGGACTACTCACACATCAAGTAAGACAACATGATGTGTGGGTTTTTAGCAAAAATCTAAGAGAAAGGAAGAGGGAAAAGAGTAGGATTGATGATCCTAATAAACTCCCTTGATCTTCAATCCTCCTTGATTAGATGATGTTCAAACCCTTGATTTAGCTCACTTCCTTTTGTCTTTTCTCCAGAAAAATCCAAGATGATAGGTCAACTTTGCCTCTTTCTATTTATAGCCTCGGAAAAGATTCGGTACTGTAGCAGGTCCAGTCGATCGACTGGCGTTGGGCTGATGTCCCAGTCGATCGACTGGAGGAAGAAAAGTTGATTTGCTAGCAGGTTCTCAGTCGATCGACTGAGACAGGGTAGGCTCCCAGTCGATCGACTGAGGGAACTCAATTTGTAGCACCTCCTGTTAGTCCATTAAGTCGATCGACTGAGACAGGGTAGGCTCCCAGTCGATCGACTGAGGGAACTCAATTTGTAGCACCTCCTGTTAGTCCATTAAGTCGATCGACTGAGACAGGGTAGGCTCCCAGTCGATCGACTGATGGTCACGTGATCTGCATGCTCTGGGCAGGGAACTCTTCAGTCGATCGACTGAATGGGTCAGTCGGTCGACTGGCGCTGATCGATTTGCAGCACCTCCTGTTAGTTCATTAAGTCGATCGACTGGAGCAGGGGAGCTTCCCAGTCGATCGACTGAAGACCAAATACTGCCACTTTTTGCTCTAAAACACCGATTTTCCCTGAGTTTTCTTCCAATGGCTCTTGACACTGAGACATCTTGCTTTGCACCTGAAACGCACCAAAAGGAGATCAAAATGACATCTAATAGTAGTCGGAATCGAACTAAAGCTATAGTGAAAACGGGCATTAACGAGTCGAAAACTCGACTCATCAACACTCCACACTTAAGCTTTGCTCGTCCCGAACAAAGTATGCAAATATGTCAAGGAAATGCAAATGTCGAAATGCTAGTGGTGCTATGTTTTTCGTATATTTGCCTCACTAGATTTCACAAGGTCTCGATCTTTATTCCTAAACATGTTATTTGAAAAGTAGAAGGCAAGTATGTACAATCTACCTAGCTCCTTTTCGTAGGCGTAACGAATGCATTTAGCGCATGCATTAAGCCTTTAAACCCTTAGGCTACCCTAGTGGACGAGTTATAGTCTCGTGAGAGTTTTCAGAAAAGGGAATACTCACAAATCCCACGAATGTACATGTCCCATAAGAGTGAATGCAAGAGTGCTCAACCAAGGCTACGATAATTCAAGACCAATCCCTCACCCCAAGCTAGACTAGTGCCGCAATATCATAGAAAGAACTTTCTCAACCTTTTGAGTACCTTTGGGGACATGCATTTAAGATTGTCAACACTAGGGCTATAGAATGTCTCACCCCGAATTCTACTCACTCTCAAGGCAACACCACCGAAGCGAGGCTTATAGCTTGCACAATAGAGCGTCAACCGCTCACCTATGCTAGCTAGGGCTAGTCCAAGGGCTCGCGACAAGGAGCTCATTCCCAAGTTTTAGGCGCTCAAGCCGTAATCCATAAGGGAAGTGGAGTTCGACACTAGAGTTTCTTAGTAAACAAGCATAGACCAAATGATAGCTCTCGTGCAAGCACATGGATCGTCCAAAAGTCATTCTAACAAGCACACAATGCAAATGAGTGAATCCCGCACAAATGAAGAATGGAAGGAAAAACATACAGTCAAGTTTTAAGTGCTTCTTATTTCTTTTTGAAACGGCTTTTGGCTCACAAATGCTTTCGAGGGGGGACTTACCTCCCTAACCCCCGGCATTTGTGTAATGGGAGCAAAACTTCTCATGATCATTGAGAGAGTTTTTAGTCGGGGCTTTGCCCTCTTTAACCGCAAAAATGTTTTTTTTTTTTTTTAATCACTCCACACTTAAAACTTGACAATATGTTTCAAAAACAGGTGTATGGAATGTGCGGGAATCAATCATGAACAAAGCACTATGTTAGAGCACTCAAGTCACCAAAGAGCGTTCAAGTGGTCTAAATTTTTCACGATGATACTTGAAAGTGTTTGCTAGCTTGATCCAAGGTGTTGCAACGAGAGTGCTTAAAAAGATGGATAGACAAGATATAGCCATGATGTTGATTCCCAAGAATGCATGCTCAAAGGACTAGGTCGGTAATTGAGGCAAATAGTCTAGTTGTGAGTTATAGGGATTTAGAGTTGAAAGTCACAAGCCTTTGTGGTTAAAACACTCTAATGTTGGGACAATGTGCAAAGATGCAAGTGTCTATCTAGAAATGATATGTATAGCATGCAATCATGTGAACTATGCGCATCAAACCACTCCACACTTAATTCAAGCTTAGTCCCTAAGCGCAAAGAATGATAAAATAAAGGCAAAGGCGCATAGGAACTCCCCTCGCTTGTAGATCCGGTGATAAAACTCTTTGGAGTGAGAAATAACCTTTTGGTTGCAATATGTAGACAAAGACGGTGAATATGGGCATGATGATAATATGGAAATGTATATACTGTGGATCGAACAACATAAATGGTAAACACCGTCAATATCATAGAAAATGTAGCATACAACCAAAGACAAGTCAAGAGTATATCACACAAAATGGCATACATCATCCAAAATTGCGCCGAACGGCGACTTAATCATCCAAAAACAACATCCAATACCATAAGTCAACAAAATGATATACATCGAGGAGTAAGAAAAATGGCATGGAATCATAGTGTAGCCTCATCTCTAGCTGTATCACCACCGGTCTCCAATGGCGCGCCAGGAGCAGCAGGAGCGTCATCGCTAATAGGAGTGGCATCTCTAGTGGCGTCTCCAACAATCTCCTGTACGAGGGCAGTGAGGGGCGCGTCAAGACTGGCGGATGGCGATGAAGGTATGGGGGGGGGGGGGGGGTAGCACGCGGGGCAGATGGCTCTAGGCCCACTGAAGGAGCAGGTGCTGGTCCACTAGAACCTCCCGTCATGGATGACAATGTAGCACGGAGCCACTCCCACTCCTGGCGAGCTCTCGCATCAGACTCTCGAACAAAATCCTCAAGTCGGCTCAAGTCACTCCTCAGATCAGCCACGCCACCCTTCAGGTCAGTAATATCAGAGGAGGTCCTCTGCCGCCACTCAGCTGAATCATCGGCGATAGGAGGGGGGATCTCGACAGCGGGCTCCACTGGGGGAAGCTCCTCATCTGCGGGAGGAAGCTCCTCATCTGCAGGAGGAAACTCCTCATCTGCGTGAGGGGGAGGAGGGGGGGAGCCAGGGGGCGAGGGAGTGAGGTGGGCAAGGCAATAGAGCGGGTTCTGCTGCTTGAACATCATCCGCTTCGTAGCGGCAGCAGACACAAGCCCTCCCTGATGAGGCGTCGGGTCACTGTCCCAAGTCCTCCCATCCCGCTTGACGATATGCATGTTCTTCATCAGAGCCAAGTCAAGCAAGCTCCTGATAGGGGCCGGAGAACCCTCGTGGCCAAAGGTGAAGTTACACCTTTGGGCTATCAATGTAATCAAGGAACCGCCTGCCATGCCTCGGTTCCTCGTGACCGGCTTCACCACGGTCCTGAACCGATCGGCGAGACTGGCTAGCCAATCAACAGGCTGCCCGTGCTCCATAGCAAGCATGAGGTCCATGTCTGGGAGAGTAAACGACCTAGCCCTCGCCGTCCTCGTGTTAATCCCAATCGCGATGACGTGGTGTATAATCTTCCAGACCGGATTAGTAATGGCCGAAGAGTTATACGATGAAATAAACCACTCATTCCTCCCGGAGATCCTCTTCCAAAATCGGGACTGGTCATGCTCTGTGAATATCCGGGGCGATGCTGCAGGCGGAGGAAATCCAAACCATTCTCGGATCATACTCTCCCTAATCCGGAATTCCCGGCCTCCCAAAACAAACTCCCAATACTCAACCTCCTCCTCCCCTTCTTTGTATTTCACCCACTCAAACGAGCACGTAAACTCCTCGACTAATCTCTGGTAAGTACCCGGATCATCCATGAAAAGAAAAGACAGGCCATGCTGAGTGAGACGAGAATGTACCTCGTCTGTGACTGCTTCGTCGATGCCACGAAGTAATCCCATGTCCAAGTAAAGAGTAGGAATGGCCGTCTTCTTCTTTGACGTGATGGTAGCGTGATGAGTCCGGTGCTTCTCGCTCCTGAATACCAAAGGGGCTGAGAATGGGTACGGGACCGGAATGGGCATCGGTCCCTCATAAGGGCCCTCGTGAGGCTCAACCGGCACAATCGCCGTGGATGGAGGAGCTGCAGCAGGGGAGGGCTCTCTGGGCACTGGGGGAGGAGGAGCTCGAGGGGCTGGAGGCACTGGCGCTTTCTTCTTCGGTGCCGGTTTCCTTGGTTGAGGCTTTGTCTTCTTTGGAGGCGCTGGGGAAACCGGCACCGCTTCAACCTCTTCATCCGACCCCGAGACATGGTCGGCTAGCGAAGCTCTCAAGGCCCTTCTCTTGCGGGAAACAAGAGGTCTATCATCCTCGTCCTCGAGGGTAAAGTCGTCGATTTGCTCATCGAGCGAGGGCTCGTGAGCAATTCCCTTGCCCTTGTCTTTGGCACTGGAGGAGGCACGGGCACGAGGCATGATGCAAAACTGAGCAAGAACTGAGCAAAAACTCAAAGTTGCACTGAACTTTGATTGAGTCGATCGACTGGGGCAGGGCTTGTGGCTCAGTCGATCGACTGGGAGTTGAAAATCGATCGGGTTTAGGGTCGAATTCGGGGTTTTTCAGGGAGCTTTGGGCGGTCGAATTGATGCTAGGGGATTGCAGGCGGACTGATTTCGAGCAGCTTGGGAGGTCGAACGGGCGTCGGCGAGGCTGGAACGGAGGAGGTCGGCTGGGGTTTGGATTTCCGATCGGAAATCGGAGATGCGGATGAGGGTAGCTGGCTGGGCGCTGCAGGGCGGTGGATTGAAGGCGGACGGAAGGCGAGGTGATGGCGAGTCGAGCGGAAGCCTGGAGCTGAGATTTGGTCTGGTTGGGCGTCGGAATCGATCGACTGGGTGATGGCAACGAGCGAGATGAAGTTCAAATGGGGGAAATGTGTATTTGGATAAGAAAAGCTCAGTCGATCGACTGGGGTCCCAGTCGATCGACTGCTGAAACTTGAGATTCAAGGGCTCCTGAAACATCATTCAGTCGATCGACTGGCATATTGCTTGCCTCCCAGTCGATCGACTGGCCCCCAATTCCTGCAAAAATTATTTCCCACTTCTCGTCGAATTCCAACTCCACACTCAGAATTTTTACTCATAATCAAGTGGACGCCACTCAAAATATCATGTATAATCAAGGCACGCTCTCCTTAGCAATCACTAGCACATAAACATACGATTCTTAAACAAACAAGCTAGGATCAACACTCCACACTTAGAATGCCACCATCATTAAGAAATTTCATGCAAGCCTTATACCCCGTCACACACACCTAGTCATGCATTTAGAATCATCCCAATCACCAAGCCACATGACAAGTTCACAATTTGCATGCTACACATATATGAAAATTACTTGTGCATAGATAGACAACTCACAAACCGGGGTACCTCCCGTGAGGTGCCTAGTTTAACGTCTTGGCAAAGACCGAGCCGAATCTCTTCTCACTAAGAAACACACTTGAGGAGTCCATAGCTAGGATCCCTCCTCAAGCGGATAGAGGCTCTCTAAGGGTCGGTCAAATGGTGAGTCACATTTTTCTCACCCCGAATGCCTTCTCTATAATGCTTTAGTATTTGCCCATTTGCCGTGAAGGTAGTCCCATCATTGTTGAGCAATTCCACGTGTCCATCCTCGTGAGGCTTGTGGACAATAAATGGACCACTCCACCGGCTTCTCAATTTTCCCGGGAATAACTTGAGCCTAGAATTGAAGAGTAAGACCTTCTCTCCCTTCTTGAATTCACGACGAAATATTCTCTTGTCGTGCCATTTCTTGGTCTTCTCTTTATAGATCCTAGCACTTTCGTAGGCTTCATTCCTTATCTCTTCCAACTCATGGAGTTGAAGCACCCTATTGTCTCCCGCCGTTTGCAAGTCCATATTTAACATCTTAATTGCCCACATCGCCTTGTATTCCAATTCCACCGGCAAGTGGCATGGCTTCCCATAAATAAGGCGATAGGGAGACATTCCAATAGGGGTCTTGAATGCCGTACGATAGGCCCATAAAGCGTCATCTAGCTTCGATGACCAATCCTTCCTTGAGCTTCCCACGGTTTTCTCCAAGATTGCCTTGATTTCTCTATTCGAAATTTCCACTTGCCCACTAGTTTGTGGGTGATAAGGCGTAGCAACCTCGTGACTAACTCCATATTTGCGAAGCAAGGCCTCAAAATGTTTTTCCTTGAAATGTGAACCGCCATCACTAATGACGGTCCTTGGAACTCCAAATCTAGGGAAAATAATCTTCTTGAAGAGCTTTGTGACCACCTTGGCATCACAAGTAGGGGAGGCGACGGCCTCAACCCATTTGGAGACGTAATCAACCGCGACCAATATGTATTGGTTCCCATATGAGGACGGGAAGGGACCCATATAATCTATGCCCCATACATCAAATATCTCGACCGGGAGGATGCTTTGTTGGGGCATTTCATGCCTTTTTGAGATGCTTCCCGTTCTTTGGCATTGATCGCAAGCTTTCACAAATTCGTAAGCATCACCAAAGAGAGTTGGCCAATAAAAACCGCTTTGTAGAACCTTGGACGCCGTCTTTGCTCCACTACCATGTCCTCCATATTGGGAAGAGTGACAATGGAAAAGAATATCTCTCATTTCTTCTTCGGCGACGCAAGTTCTATATAGTCCATCCGCACATAGCCTATATAGATAGGGCTCATCCCAATAGTACCTCTTGGTCTCGGATAGGAACTTCCTCTTTTGATGGTGGTTCATATCGTGAGGAATAATCCCACAAACCACGAAGTTTACAAAGTCCGCGTACCATGGGAGGGCCTCCGCCTCAACTCTCATAAGTTGCTCTCTAATAAATGAGTCATCCACGGGCCTAGTATCCTCTTCTAGCTCTTCATTTCCCTCTAGCCTTGATAGGTGGTCGGCTACCACATTTTCTACTCCCTTTTTATCTTTGATCTCGATATCGAACTCTTGGAGCAATAGAATCCATCTTATCAACCTTGGCTTGGAATCTTTCTTTGCCAAGAGGTACTTGATTGCCGCATGGTCGGTGAATACTATAACCTTTGATCCCACTAGGTATGAACGAAACTTGTCAAAGGCATACACGATAGCAAGGAGCTCCTTCTCGGTTGTAGTGTAGTTCAATTGAGCTCCGTTTAGCACTTTGCTTGTGTAGTGAATGGCATGAAGTTTCTTGTCCACCCTTTGTCCAAGAACCGCCCCAACGGCATAATCACTTGCGTCGCACATAAGCTCAAAGGGCATGTCCCATCTAGGGGGTTGAATAATTGGAGCTGAAATCAATGCTTCCTTCAACTTCTCGAAGGCCACCAAGCACTCTTCGTCAAACCGAAACTTGGTGTCATTGCATAATAGGTTTGTTAAAGGCTTTGCAATCTTCGAGAAATCCTTGATAAATCTCCTATAAAACCCCGCATGGCCTAGAAAACTCCTTATGCCCTTCACGTCCTTTGGGGGTGGCAATTTTTCCATAACCTCTATCTTTGCTTTATCCACCTCAATTCCTCTTTTAGAGACCAAATGACCAAGAACTATCCCCTCCTGCACCATAAAATGACATTTTTCCCAATTAAGTACAAGGTTCGTCTCGATACATCTTTTCAACACTTTAGCCAAATTAGCTAAACAATCATCAAAAGACGAACCATACACAGAAAAGTCATCCATGAATACTTCCATAATCTTTTCAATAAACTCGGAAAAAATAGCCATCATGCAACGTTGAAAGGTACCCGGCGCATTACATAGTCCAAAGGGCATTCGCCGATAGGCAAATGTTCCATAGGGACATGTAAAGGTGGTTTTCTCTTGATCTTGTGGATGTATAGGGATTTGGAAGAATCCGCTATATCCATCAAGATAGCAAAAATAGTCATGCTTAGCTAGTCTTTCCAACATTTGGTCAATGAAAGGGAGGGGAAAGTGATCTTTTCTAGTGGCTTGGTTTAGTTTCCTATAATCCACACACATACGCCACCCGGTTACCGTTCTTGTGGGGATTAGTTCATTCTTCTCATTTTTAACTACGGTCATCCCTCCCTTTTTGGGGACTACATGAATGGGGCTCACCCATTTAGAGTCCGCAACGGGGAAGATGATTCCCGCATCAAGCAATTTAAGAACCTCCTTTTTGACTACTTCCCCAACAATAGGATTCAACCTCCTAGCTCTCTCCCTAGATGGCATACTATCACTCTCTAAATTGATTTCATGCATGCACAAGTTTGGGCTTATTCCCTTCAAATCATCAATAGAGTAGCCAATAGCATCCTTATGTTCTCTAACCACATCAAGCAATTTCGAAGTTTCAACATCATTCAAAGAGGCATTCACAATGATAGGCAAGCTAGAGTTTGGGCCTAAGAACTCATACCTTAGGCTTGTTGGTAGAGCTTTTAGCTCTACCGAACAAGACTCCTTACCTTTGTCGCTTAGAGTTCCTTCTTCGTTTTCTTCTTCCAAGATAGCCCAACAATTGGCAATGTCGGGAAGCTCATTATCAAGGTCAATTCCACTCATGTAAAGGTTAGGCACATCATACAATTCATATGCATCAACTAGGTCAAGATAATTACAAGTCATTGTAGGACTAGGACCTTTTTGTGCTTTTTCAAGATTAAACTCAATTTCCTCATCTCCTACTCTCATGGTGATTGACCCCTTAGTAGTATCAAATATAGCCCCCGCGGTGTAGAGGAAAGGCCTTCCCAAAAGGATGGGAATTTCATTGTCCTCTTCCATCTCTAACACCACAAAATCCCCCGGAATATAGAAATTCCCTACTCTAACCGGGACATCCTTAAGAACCCCCCTAGGGAATCTTGAGGAGCGGTCCGCGAGCCTTAGAATCATGTTAGTTGGTTTAGGCTCACCCATATTCAACTTTTTGCATAAAGAATAAGGCATCAACGATATACTTGCACCCAAATCACACATAGCACGTTCAATCTTAATATCATTAATAAAGCACGAAATGGAGAAGCTACCGGGATCCTCAAGCTTTGGGGGCATGCGCGGTTGGAGTATGGCACTACATTCGCCATTGAGAGACACCGTGTCAACATCCTCGATTGTTCTCCTGCACGTAATAATATCTTTTAGAAATCGTGCATAAGATGGGGCTTGAGTTATTACCTCGGTGAAGGGCATTGTGACATAGAGCTTCCTCATCATCTCGGCAAACTTGGAGAATTGCTTGTCATTGCTCTTCTTCTTTAGCCTTTGGGGAAATGGAATAGGAGGAGTGTATACTCTAGGTTCGTCTTTCTCCTTTTCCACTTCACTCTCTTTCTCAACTTGAGGGTTAGGAACCTCTTCATCTACCTCTTCAATTTCGGCACTAGCTTGGCCTCTTAGATCAAAGGAGACTTTCTTCTTCTTTGGTAGCTCTCCCTCTAGCTCTCTCCCGCTTCTCAAAGTAACCGCATTACAATGCTCTCTTTGTCCTTGCTCGGGTCTAGCCGGTAATTTTCCTTGTGCCCTTGTAGAGGATTCGGCTTGTTGAGCAATTTGAGTTTCTAGCATTTTGTTGTGGATTTCTAGCCTTTGATTCGATTGCTTAACCTCATTCAACTCTTGCCTCATCTCATTTTGGTTTGCTAGGAGCTTTGCAAACATTGCCTCAACACTAGATAGTTCACTAGAGGGTTGTGGAGGAGCTTCAACTTGTTGATAGGTTCTTTGAGCTTGAGCTTGATGTTGTTGCCCTTGGTTTCTTTGAAGCAAAGTCGGTCCTTGACTTTGATATTGGTTCCTTGGTTGGAACCCTTGGTTTGATTGAGTAGGCTTAGGACCAAATCCGGGAGGTGTGGATCCAAAGTCGGGGCGAGTGGGATTGGTGGTCTTGTAGGAGAAATTTGGGTGACTTCTCCATCCCGAGGAGAACTTCGGTGTAGTATAGTTGGCTTGAGAGCTTTGCCCTTGATTGGCACTTCCTCCATAGTCTCTTCCTTGGTTTCCTCCCACAAAATTCACTTCTCCATAGCCTTGTCCTTGCACATCCCTTTGCACCAAGGGGCAAGAAACGGTCTCATGCTCGTAGACCTCACAAATATCACACCCTTGCTTAGTCGAAGATTCTCTTTCCGGGTGTTTCAACTTGAAGACTTCATCCGAGAGGCTATCAAAGTCCTTCCTCAAAGCATCGTAATCACTTGTGCTCACCGCTTTAACCTCATGCCTTTCATGTCTTCTTCTCGGGTTTCCTCTTTCGCTTCCCCACATGAAGTAGTTTTTCGTTATTTTCTCTATCACCGCATATCCTTCATGCGGTTCTAGTTCCATAATAGCTCCGCCCGAGGCGGTGTCAAGTGCAAGTCGAGAGGCACCATCGACACCGTGGTAGAAGGTGTGGAAGACTTGGAGATCATCGAGGTTGTGGTGAGGGCAAAGCCTTTGGTATTCTTTGTATCTCTCCCATGCTTCATAGAGGTTCTCCCCATCCAATTGTGAGAAATTTGTAATTTGACTCCTATAGAAAGCCGTCTTGGAAGGAGGGAAGTATTTGTTCAAGAAAGCCACGGCGAGCTCCTCCCAAGTCGTGAAGCTATCGGGAGTTTGACTCCTCAACCAATCCTTTGCTCTCCCCGTGAGGGAGAAGGGGAAGAGTCTTAGGAGTTTAGCGTCTTCCGAGAACCCATTGATCTTGAAGGTGGAACACACTTCAAGAAATGTTGTCAAGTGAGAATTAGGGTCTTCATTGTCCCTCCCCGAGAATTGGTTAGATTGAACCATTTGAATAGTGGATGTCTTCAAGTCAAAATCTCGGTTATCAACCGTTGGTACGAGGATTGGGGAACGATATCCATAGGCCGTAGGAGTAGCATAATCCTTGAGAACCCTTCTAGCTTGAGGGACTTGTGGTAGGTGACCTTGGGGAGGTGGAGGTGGAGGAGGGAGTCTATTGTCTCTATCTCCCATGCCTTGAGCGATGGTTTCTTGATTTCCTTGAGTGTTGGAGGTTTGTCCTTTGTCTTTAGTCTTACTCCTTGTAACGGGAAGATTAACTAGCTCTCTAATAGGTTGGTTCAAATCTCTATCCGCTATTTGAGAAAGTTTCTTGGTCTTGGGTGGCATAAAAGAAGTGAACCTATAAGAGAAGCCAATTAAAACAAGTAAGCGTAGTGAATAAGCTCAAGAAATCCAAGTAACAAGTAGAATAAAGAAAAACATGGAATAGTCGGAGCACTAAATGATTTTCCTAGGGGTAATCTAGCTATTGCTCCCCGGCAACGGCGCCATTTTGACGTTGTAGATTTTAGCAATGCAATTAGTCAAAAACAATTTGTAAATGACCGGTAAGACCGGTGTCGAACCCAAGGGAGCAAACGGATTACACGCTAGTCCTATCAAGTTTTCTTACTCGGCTAATTCCTAAAATTCAAGTGTGGTTGAGTTATCAATGATTCAAAAACAAGAATGAAATGGTTTTAGGGGATTAAATTCAATTAAAAGTGAGTTTCGAGGGATTAATCCCCTCCTTGGCAATTTCCCAATGATCATGCATACAAGAGTTTAATTAATCATGAGTTGATAGGTTTTAAACCTAGCTTAGGCTAGAATTAAACAAACCATGCATGTTTAATCCTAGTCAAACCATCTTAGCTAGGATCTCACTAATTAAAGAGTATTGATCCACTACATAGCATTTACTCTCATAAATGCCACATGCATAAAGTTCTAGTTCACCTCTCACCATGCATTTACTCTCATAAATGTTGGTTAAGTTCAATCTTACTACATCCAAACCATCACTAAGCTTTTTCAATACTTAGATCATAGTTCTAACATAAACATGTCACTTGGGCATTTTATCAAACACTTAGAGACATGTCTAACATGAAGAGCATAGTAAAATGAAATCAACTTCAATAAATCCATTCAAATGTGTATACAATGATCATTGAGTACCAAGGAGGTTCATAGAACCCTCAAAACACAAGGGGGACTACTCACACATCAAGTAAGACAACATGATGTGTGGGTTTTTAGCAAAAATCTAAGAGAAAGGAAGAGGGAAAAGAGTAGGATTGATGATCCTAATAAACTCCCTTGATCTTCAATCCTCCTTGATTAGATGATGTTCAAACCCTTGATTTAGCTCACTTCCTTTTGTCTTTTCTCCAGAAAAATCCAAGATGATAGGTCAACTTTGCCTCTTTCTATTTATATCCTCGGAAAAGATTCGGTACTGTAGCAGGTCCAGTCGATCGACTGGCGTTGGGCTGATGTCCCAGTCGATCGACTGGAGGAAGAAAAGTTGATTTGCTAGCAGGTTCTCAGTCGATCGACTGAGACAGGGTAGGCTCCCAGTCGATCGACTGAGGGAACTCAATTTGTAGCACCTCCTGTTAGTCCATTAAGTCGATCGACTGAGACAGGGTAGGCTCCCAGTCGATCGACTGAGGGAACTCAATTTGTAGCACCTCCTGTTAGTCCATTAAGTCGATCGACTGAGACAGGGTAGGCTCCCAGTCGATCGACTGATGGTCACGTGATCTGCATGCTCTGGGCAGGGAACTCTTCAGTCGATCGACTGAATGGGTCAGTCGGTCGACTGGCGCTGATCGATTTGCAGCACCTCCTGTTAGTTCATTAAGTCGATCGACTGGAGCAGGGGAGCTTCCCAGTCGATCGACTGAAGACCAAATACTGCCACTTTTTGCTCTAAAACACCGATTTTCCCTGAGTTTTCTTCCAATGGCTCTTGACACTGAGACATCTTGCTTTGCACCTGAAACGCACCAAAAGGAGATCAAAATGACATCTAATAGTAGTCGGAATCGAACTAAAGCTATAGTGAAAACGGGCATTAACGAGTCGAAAACTCGACTCATCAAGGTAGTAAATTAAAAAATCTCTAGAACTCCTATTAAAAGATTCCAACGCCTCCAATTTAACAATTTCAACTAAACAAACATATCTGCGATTGTGGCTATGACGAAGCTAGTGAGGCTCTAAACGGGCACGTCAATTGTTTTTTTAAAAAGGTTTTACCCTTAATGGTTGACTCAATAATCTGTAAACCAGGACAACCAAGTGCGACCACCCCATTATAAGGTGACAGGCTCCACCGAGTTACCAAGGGTTTTTATCTCCTAGTCAGTGTTTAGTGGGAATTGAACCTGAGACCTTGTCCAAGTCAATTGCCCACCCAGCCAGTCGGCCACCAACTATGTTGGCGGGCGCGTCAATTGTTGGTTGAAAGTTATTTTAAACTTTTTTTGGTCTAACACTAATAATTTATGGAAAATTACGTCAAGAAAACGACAGCAATGTGACGGAAAAAGCTAAATTTCCGTCACCGATGACGTTGACGACAATTTTTTCGGCGGAATAAAGTTTCCGTTTATTTCCGTCAATGTTTCGTCGACATTCCGTCGCTTTTCCGGTAAATAAAATTCCGTCGTAAGTCTGGCACTTATCCGGCGAGATTCTCCGTCAAAATATCGGCTGAATTTCGTTGCACTGGTTTTCGGTAGTTTTCCGGGAAATGTCCGTAAATTAAGAAACTGTCAAAATTCCGTCATTTTTACGCTACTCTTTGTTCCGTCATTTTTCCGGAAAAGTTACGGCTATATCCGTCTATTAAGAAACCGTCAAAATTCCGTCATTTTTACGCTACACAGCGTTCCGTCATCTTTTCGACAAACTTCCTGCAGAAAATATTATCGGCGAACTTCCATCAGAATTCCGTCATCTTAGTTTCCGTCTATATTCCGTCAATTTTACATCAATAAGATTTTCCGTCTATATGGAAACACATTCCCGTTTGCAATATTTTCCGTCGTATGTACATGAGCCATAATGTCCGTCACAATTTCGTTATCATTTATTCCTTCAGTAGTCCGTCTTTACTCCGTCTGAATGTTTCCGTTAATATTATATCCTATGGGTTTTCAAATTTTGATTTTCGATTTTTCGAATATTAATTTTCGAATATTTTTTTTCTCTAATTTTTGATATTAACAGATTATTATAAAATAAATGTAATGATAATAAAACTGCATAGTGGAGCCCTCCTGTCTTCCTCAACATATCAGCTTGCATTTGCGTCAATCGGTCCATGTCTTCCTTCAAGCTTCTGATCTCGCCCTCTTGTCGGGACTGGTCCATGCGCTCTAAACGCGGCCTCAGATCCGTAGTGTAGTCATCCGATAGTGGAGCCCTCGATCTCTGGGAGCTCGCGCATTATTGGCTGCCCGTTGAAGAGAACTTGTCTGACACCAATGTCGCTGCAGGCCCATACAGATACGGTATCCCAGACCTTGGGTTAACCCTCATGACAGTCGCAGAGGCCTCTACCAGCTCCTCCTCCTGTACTCTTTCATGACCGTCGTAATTCTTTAGGACCAAAGCTTCAGCATCCGCGAGCTTTTTCTGCACATTTTTCATATAACATTAAATGTTTAGTTACAAAGGAAACAAAAATTTGTGAATATAGGAAACTAACAAAAAAACAATGTATAACAAATTAAATGTAACTACAACTTAAATTTATTACGAAATTAGTGTAATAAGAAAATATAATTCGTAAGTGTAATACCCTAGTGTACCCATCCTTCCGCTTAAATTTCTTGTCAAACTGATCAGTTGGCAACACTTATCTTTGATTACACTTTTCCTGCACATTTAACGATAAATGTGTTATTATAAATGATATTGAAACTTGAATTATTTTTAAATATTATGTATTACCATCTTTGTCATGTGATAGTGTACTGGTCTCGACCCAAAGGCGTGCAAGGCTGGGCCGTTTCCGGCATGCTGGGCCAAATAAGTTTGCATGTTCTTTTCAATGCGGGCTATGAATGCTGGGTTCGTGTTAAATCCAGCTTTTCCCGCAACTTTGTGATCTTCCGTCAACCATTTCGAGCCTTTAGTCTTCCCGGCTTGCAAGTCTTTCCAGGAATCTTGGAGAATCTTAGCCGCCTTCTTCCTAAAGTTAGCCTCAATTTGGTCGTTGTGGATCGGATCCCACCGGTACAAGCTCTGTATGTACATTACATAGGTGTTATGAACAATTTAATAGAAACCTAAAACTATGGAATCGAAAGCATATAGAAAACTTTATCGAAATATTTCATGTTCATACAATTTGAATACATTTTACCTTAAAGTGTCGAAACCACTTCACCGGAGCTTGTGGATCACACGTCCCGATTGTGGTCCAACCAACCTTAAAACCAGGCTGGCGGGCTGTCGTTGTACCCGTCAAAAATAATAATTTGTAATCCGACTAGCAAGTGGTAAGTCGGGTCGTATCCACAGAGATTGATCCGAGAATCTGTTCACTAAGTATTCAAACACGTAATTGAAAAACACAAACACAAGCAACAGTTATCACTTATTAAGAAAGCAATCGTCACACGAATTCAGGTATGTAATATCAAAGAGAAGTGCAAGCTAGAACTTTCGACTGTGATGCAAGACTAAATCATTGACAAATCCGCTTTGATTCCTAATGTTCTACAACTTAGAGCTCCCCCGCTAAGGTTATATTCCCTGTTCTAGTTCTAGTACTTAATCTCGCTCTAGCGATAATCAAGACGCTAACTCGCTAGAGTTGCATGAAGATTTAAACAAGTTGTCCTAGGGTGTTTAATCCTAGTGGTATATTACTCGTGTCCTAGTTTGCTATCCCCGCTAGGTTGCTAGTAAACTTGACAATTGAAATCAACAAACAAACAAGAGCTCCCCCGCTAGGGTTCCACTCATGCTAGCACATCAATTCCATGAACATAGTGTAGTAATATGACGCAAAACATAGAAATCAATAGAAGTCTCAAGTCAATACATCACAATTTGGAGTTCTAGCCTACACATATGAGTTTAGCTACTCATCGTAATGGAATACATCATCAAGTATTTTGAATAGAATGAATTGACAATACTGTTGACGAATCCTCCACCAATCTGCAGCTCCACTCCAATACTCAAATCCAGCAACGAATCCTCAATCGAAATCCTACTCCAAGAACTCTTCTCCCCAAAACCGAACTTCGAACTACTAACCCTAATTGAATCTGATTTCTCTTCCCAATTCCAGAGCCAGCCGCCCCTCTTCTCTGTCCCCTCGAGTTATGTATCTGTTCTTTCGAGATTGCAAATGTGAAATAATGATTTCGACTGCCAGCTGTCACCCGCGGACGCCTTCTCCATTTATCTTCCGCGGAGGTCTCAACCATTACCGTAAATCAAGAGACGTCCGCGCCTGTAATTCTTTAGACGTCCGCCCCCAAGACTGAGTCAGCCTTCAAACACTTGGACTTCATTCCTTCGATGCAAAACATCTTCTACAGGATCTCTTTAGCCGATATTCCTTCCATGGTCTCCGAATGTACCTGAGAACAAAAACTACACACAGGTAGTGAAATAACATACAGGCAAACACTAAAAGACGGGGTTTTAACACATAAAATAGTCGTACAACTACGACACATCACAGGCCCAATACATTACAACCCGATTTTGTTAACAGTTGAAGGCGGGTCAAAGGTGAAAACATACAAGTGTGACAGTTACAATATGGTTAGTAAAACAAGCTACACCAATATATGTAAAAAAAAACTCACTTGTCATCCCCAGCTGGAACGATCCAAGGCCGATCATCCTCTGGCATCGAACCCAACAGTGTCTCCACACTGAGTCTGCCACCGCCCGAAGTCCCTCCTCTAACAAACTCTGGCCGAAGTGTGTCATCGTGATCGTCATCATCTGCCGAAGGTGAGTCCCTCCCTTCGGCTCCCTCGTCACCCTTCCTGTTGCCCGTCGACTCCTCCTAAAATTCAGCAGTTCGTCGAAGTTATTCATGCACTTGTGGTAAGGTTCTGTCGTCATCCATCGGATCAGGGGTAGGCTCATGTAAAGGCATAGAAGGTCTGTACACTTCCGGAGTTGGACGTGTGTCCCTGTTTGACGATGGTGGACGTTGCATGTCTTCGCCCAATTGTCTCGCAGGGATAGGCTCCTGTACAGGCATAGAAGGCATGTACACTTCCCGAGTTTGACGTGTGTCCCCAGTTGACGATTGTGGATGTTGCATGTCCTGGCTTCATTATCTCGGTTGGCGTATGTCAGTTAGCCTCTTTTGTGATGAACTTCCAGTACCTCTACCAGTGCCGGTATTCCTCTTACCGGGTACATTACGCTTGAGTGGTGCCATATAAACTGTCACAAATTTTAATGTAGTTAGTAAACCTAAATAACAATTGATTTTGAGTTGAAGCATGACGAATCAAACAAGCAAATGCATGATGAATCAAATATAACCTGCCAAATAATTACTAAAACAAACAAATGATGAATCAAACAAATGAGTAAACCACATAGTTGGAAACGATTCGAACACAGATAAACAAGTAATTCGAACACACAAATTACTGTTCTAATAATCAAACAAAGATTGTTACATTCGAAAACAATGAATACTCATTGCGTAATCAACAAACACGAATTAACGGTCAACAAACACAAATCAAACAACACTGCCAAATGATTACTAAAACAAACCAACACAAACCAAACAACAAACACAAATCAAACAACAATCAAACATTCTACCACAAACTAACGCGGAACATTCGACCACAAACAAACGATTGTTAACAGTCGACCAAAGGCAACGGTCCCACGGAATCAAACAAACGGAAATCTATATCAAGGGAGCACGTCGTCCACGCAGGCATACCTGGTAGCTGAAACTGGCTACTGAAAATCAATGAAATCGGGTGACAAATTCCACGGACCGAAACGGAGGAGTTTTTTGGAGGACGACTGACATACGAAGTAGAAGGAGAAGGGTTTTTGATGTCGCATGTAAATTAACTGATTCAGTAAAAAAACCATCATTATTCCGGGAACTTATTAAACAATCATTTATTTTATTCCGTCGTAAATCCGTCACATAACCGTTATTTTTATGTAAATATTAATTTTTTGTAATTATAAATATTTGCCTAGGCGGGCTAATACGGCGGGTGAATTTTTGGACACACATAAAACAACCCTTTTTATGCAGGCGCAGTTTAAACTAAATAATAACAGCGCTTCATTTAGTAAGCGCTGTCTTCTGTGTCACTTAACACATCGCCTTCACCTAAGCGTTGTTAAATTTGTGTTTAACTTTCGACATCGCCTACAGCCTAAGCGCTGTCTTTTGAGTCACTTAACAAAGCGCCTTCACCTAAGCGATGTCTTGTGTATCACTTTCGACAGCGCCTACAGCCTATGCGCTGTCTTTTGAGTCACTTTAGACAGTGCCTTAACCAGTCGAGTTTTCGACTGATTTATGGTCATTCTTCACTATAGTTTTGGGCCGTTTCCGACATTATTTTGATGTCATTTGACCTTTATCTCTACATTTCAGGTAGAAAACACGTTTCCCCCATGGTCAAGGCCTATATATGAAGATTGGTTGAAAAAATAGAAGTTTCGGCGCAAAACAAGGAGTTTCGGGGCAAAACCGAACATATTAATCTTTGCAACTTGTTTTGGACGCCTAGAGCGCATACGGTGTCCGAATTGGTTGATTCAAAGCTTGGTAGAAAGCTAACTCAAAGGGCTACAACTCTCTAGTTGACGTCAAGACCACATTCGGACCGGAAGCCCACCAAAGAGACCCCAGTCGGTCGACTGAGAAGTCCGGTCGACCGACTGTGTAAAAACTCAGAAGCTCAGCAAATTGTTTTTCTTCGTGACCTTTGCGACTTGTTTTGGACGTCCAGGGCGCATAAAGTGTCCGAATTTGTTGATTCAAAGCTTGTTGGAAAGCTAACTCAAAGGGCTACAACTTTCTAGTTGACACCAAGACCAAATTCGGACGGGAAGACCACCAAAAAGATCCCAGCCGGTCGACTGAGAAGTCCAGTCCACCGACTGTGTAAAAACTCAGAAGCTCATCAGATCTTGCACATCCCAGTCGACCGACTGGGAGTCAAGCTTAGCCCATTCGACCGACTGGATGAAAAACTCAGATTTGAGGTCCAGATTTCAGCCGAATCTATAAATAGAAAGCAAGGGTTTTGGACCATGTGTGGAGGTTTTTGGGGAGAAGAAGATTGGAAAAGAGGCTCATCCAAGGTCATCAATCATCATCCAACCAAGGAGAAGTGAAGATCAAAGGGAGACATTAGGATTAACCATCCTATTTCTATTCCTCTTCTATTCTCATTTGTTGTTGCTATAAACCCTACTCACACCATGTTGTCTTACATGATGTGTGAGTAGTGGATCTTGTGTTTTGAGGGTCTTATGACTCTCCTTGGTACTCTTTGATCACATATATACATTGATATTCATATGGATAATTGTTGATTTCATTTTCTCTTGTGTTATGAATGTTATGCACTCTAGGTGTTTGATAAAATGCCTATTGGACTAAAACTTCAACCTAGGACTTGGAAACCCTTGGGGATAGTTCTAGGATGGAGAAAATGATCTATATCTTAAATCATGTAAGTGAACCTTAGGATATGGATGCTTGACTAAGGATTGAATGTTTAATTCATTGGAGTTAGTTATTAAGCGAATCATCAATTAATCTCATCTAATGGTGTCAAATTCATGTTCTCTATGCTCTTCATTTATGACATTGATCAGTCGAGTTTTCGACTGATTTATGGTCATTCTTCACTATAGTTTTGGTCGTTTCCGACATTATTTTGATGTCATTTGACCTCTATCTCTACATTTCAGGTAGAAAACAAGTTTCCCCCATGGTCAAGGCCTATATATGAAGATTGGTTGAAAAACAGAAGTTTCAGCGCAAAACAAGGAGTTTCGGGGCAAAACCGAGCATATAGATCTTTGTAACTTGTTTTGAATGCCCAGGGCGCATACGGTATCCGAATTGGTTGATTCAAAACTTGTTAGAAAGCTAATTTAAAGGGCTACAACTCTCTAGTTGATGCCAAGACCAAATTCAGACGGGAAGACCACCGAAAAGGCCCCAGTCGGTCGACTGAGAAGTCCAGTCGACGGACTGTGTAAAAACTCAGCAGCTCATCAGATCTTGCACATCCCAGTCGACCGACTGGGAGTCAAGCTTAGCCCAGTCGACCGAATGGATGAAAAACTCAGATTTAAGGTCCAGATTTCAGCCGAATCTATAAATAGAAAGCAAGGGTTTTGGACCATGTGTTGAGGTTTTGGGGACAAGAAGATCAAGAAAAGAGGTCAACCAAGGTCATCAATCATCAAAAGATCCAACCTAAGAGAAGAAGAGAAGATCCAAAGGGAGTTGAAGGATTAACCATCCTCCTTCCTTTACACTTTTCCATTCCCTTTGTTGTGTGCTTCAGAACCTACTCACACCATGTTGTCTTACATAAGGTGTGAGTAGTGATCTTGTGTTTTGAGGGTCTTATGACTCTCCTTGGTACTCTTTGACCACATATACACATTGATATTCATATGGATGATTGTTGATTTCATTTTCTCTTGTATTATGAATGTTATGCACTCTAGGTGTTTGTTAAAATGCCTAAGTGACAACTTGGACTAAAACTTGAACCTATGACTTGAGGGAGCTAGGGAACAGTTCTAGGATGGAGAAAATGATCTATATCTTAAGCATGAGAGTGAACCTTAGGATATGGACGCTTGCCTAGGATTGAATGTTTGATTTATTGGAGTTGGTCATTAAGCGAATCATCAATTAATCCCATCGAATGGTGTCAAATTCATGTTCACTATGCTCTTTATACATGCCATGCTACTAAGTGTTTGATGAAATGCCTAAGTAACATGTTGAATCTTAAAGCTAGACTTAAGAATCGAACGACCTTAGGGATAGTTTGGATGTAGTGAATATGATCATTTCTACGGGATTGAAGTGAACTAGGTTCAATACTATTTGACTACCATGAAATGTTTGAATATCGTATGTGATCATTGGGAAATTGCCAAGGAGGGGAGTAACCCCTCGAAACACCTCTTACTTATCTTTTATCCCTAATTACTCACCACATATGATTTAGATATATACACTCCCTTATACATTTTGGTTTAGAATAGCCGAACGGAAACATGACGGGCGTCGTTGTACCCGTCAAAAATAATATTTCTTATTCCGACTAGCAAGTGGTAAGTCGGGTCGTATCCACAGAGATTGATATGAGAATCTGTTCACTAAGTATGAAAGTGACAATGGGAAATTCAATTAAGTAAATAGAAAATAAAAGCACAAGCAACAATGATCACTTATCAAAAGAGCAATCGTCACACAAATTCAAGTATATAATATCAAAGAGAAGTGCAAGCTAGAACTTTCGACTATGATGCAAGACCAAATCATTGACAAATCCGTTTTGATTTCTAATGTTCTACAACTTAGAGCTCCCCCGCTAAGGTTATACTCTTTGTTCTAGTTCTAGTACTTAATCTCGCGCTAGCGATAATCAAGACCCTAACTCGCTAGAGTTGCATGAAGATTTAAACAAGTTGTCCTAGGGTGTTTAATCCTAGTGGTATATTACTCGTGTCCTAGTTCGCTATCCCCGCTAGGTTGCTAGTAAACTTGACAATCGGAATCAACTAACAAACCAAAGCTCCCCCGCTAGGGTTCCACTCGTGTTAACAGAATCAATTCCATAAACAATGCACAGTAATATGACACAAAACACAGAAATCAATATAGGTCTCAAGTCAAAACATCACAATGTCGAGTTCTAGCCTACACATATGAGTTTAGCTACTCATCGTAAGGGAATACATCATCAAGTTTATCAATGGGATGAAACGAAAATACTGATGACGAATTCTCCACCAAGCTGCAGCTTCACTCCAATACTTGAATCCAACAACGGATCCACGCTCAAGCTTCTTCAATTGGAACCCTACTCCGAGAGTTCTCTTCTCCAATCCTCTACTCCGAACTCGAACGAACCCTAACCTTCCTGATTTTTCTCCTTAAGTCCAGAGCCAGCCGCCTCTCTCTGTCTCTTCGAAATCTGTCTGTTCTTCTCCCGAGATTGCAACTTCAAAATAATGAAATTCGACTACCAGCTGGTCCCGCGGACGTCTCTTGATTTAACGTCCGCGGAGGTCTTAAAAATTATGGAAATTCTTCAGGCCTAAGCGACTGTAATCCTTCAGGCCTAAGCGAACTGCACTGACTCAAACTTCCAGCTCTTCGGACTTCATTTCTTCGGCGCAAAATATCTTCTAATAGGCTCTCTTTAGCCGATATTCCTTCCATGGTCTCCGAATGCACCTGAGAACGAAAACTACACACATGTAGTGAAATAATACACATGCAACCACTAAGAGACGGGGTTTTAACACAAAAAATAGTCGTACAACTACGACTTATCAAACTACCCCACACTTGAACTTGCTCGTCCCGAACAAGAAGAAAGCCATAGAAAGAATTACAACATACTAGTCATGTCAATCCTTACATCTCAATCCCAAATCCAGCCTATAATCTTATCATCCTAAAGATTCTAACCATGCGAGTTTAGATAGATTTTTCGATACTTGTTACCTCGCGAGTTGAAATCCAAATGACCTTGGATGATTGGGAGATAGTCCCCTATAGGTACCACGGACATTGCATTCTTTTCTGAGTTCTGGTCTTTTGATTGAGTCAGCGGCTTTCTCTGACACATGATTAATTCACCGCTTTCATACCGTTAAGTCTTGTATTCCTTAAGTTGTATGGACTTTGATAAACGACACATTTTGCTTGAATCAATCAGATTTTGATTTTCTTCTTACTTGATGGTTTGCCTTCGGCTTTTGAATTTGTTTCGTGTCCACATAATCGTTTGCGCCCTTGAATCACTCCAATCATAGCCTCGGATAACAGCATAGGAGTGCGTCCCACTCTTTTCTCATCCTCGTCCTTTCTGCATGAGGCAAGGTAGGGGTTACCCACCCATTCCCAGCTACTCCGACTAGAGATGGACAGCTTGTTTTCTCTGTCCCGCCACCACTGCGAACGCATGAATAAACTTGTATAACTCGGTGACGGAGCTACTCTCAGGACTAGGCTAGTGAAGCGTCAACCTCCACCGCTTTTCTCAATCATCAGAACCAAAACTCAGAACTTCCTGCAACTTGCCGTACCTTTCTAGGACATTTCTGTCAACTCCACATCCCTGCATATCACAACTCACAAGAACAAAGCATCGAAATTTTTGAAATTTTGCATTTTTAGTCAAATGAGCACAATAGTCATACAAAGCTGGAAATGAGATTTCGACATATGAGGAAAGCATAGCAGTACATCATCTGTTCATCACGAGTTTATCAAGACACAAAACATGAAACATAAAAATTTAAAACGGACACGACACATGACTGACTCTATAGCATCCCACCCCACACTTAAATTTACCCGTGTCCTCACGGTACAACTCAAGAGATAAGATGGACAAACAAAACAGACTCAAATAAAAATAAAAGACAACAATAAAAAATAAAAAAAAACAATAGAGGAACTGGTACTCCCCTAATAGTCTAGTGCAACACCCAGATCTGGAAAACGAGCCCGATTCAAACTCTGCGATGTACCCAGGACGTCTTCATCATATAATTCCGCGGAGGTCTTATGATTTAGCATAATTGTATAGACGTCCGCGATTTAATTGTTTAGACGTGCGCCCAATCCACTGATGCTGAATTCCTTTCTTCATTTAATCACCTGAAACCACCAGAAACAAAAATGCACTCGGGGCGCATTATCAAGGTACCAATTCCACTAATTAATCGACTCCTAACATGTGTAAAGTAAAAACACACCGGGTTGCCTCCCGGTAAGCGCCTTTGTTTTACGTCCTTGGCTGGACATTACCTCTACGGGATCACAAGTTAGGATGCCAAGGCTGCTCCAAGTCAAACTTACCACTCAACGTGCTCCTCTCCTCAGCACTTCCACAAGTTAATCGTTTCTCAATGCTCCGCCCGCCATCAGGTGGCTTCGATCTCCAGTTCTTTTCTGTAGGTGTCCACCACTTTTGCGCACCCACCCCACACTTTTGTTTCTCTACTCGCTTTTCATCTGGTGGGCGTGTTTTCCTTGTTACCTTCAGCTGCTCGCTGACACCCTGAATCAAACGCAACGATTCAGCAGTTATATTATTAAAACAAGTTTTACCAGCTATCTCAGGTGGATTCCCCGCACAAGGCTGGTGGTCATCCTCAAAGACACGAAACTCAGCCATCTTGCCACCATATTTGAGCATTATAATACCCTCAGCGACATCAATCTTCGCCTTCGTCGCAAACAAGGTAGGTCGTCCTAGAATGAGTGTTGGCGACTCCTTAGTCTGGGTGTCCTCCATCTGCAAGACATAAAAATCTGCAGGCACAACAACTTCTCCAACATTCAAGGTTAAATTCTCAAGCAAACCATAGGGATGAACACATGACTTGTTGCCTAACTCAATAGTTAACTTGGTCGGTTTCACCGGTCCAAGTTTCAATGAACAGTATAGGTCATAAGGCATCACATTAATAGACGCTCCCAAATCAATCAAACAGTGGGGAATAAGCGTGTTACCAATGCCACAGGTCACCGTGAAGGCACCTGGGTCTCTAGTTTGATTGGTCAACGCTCCTTGTTTCTCTCGCTCCAATTCTTGCATTTGTGCGTTGGTTCTCGTGTCCTCATACCCCTTCCGTTGAATCTCATTGTTTATAGCTTCGTGACGCTCAATAACCTGAATGGGAAATGGCGATGGCGCAAGAGGGTTAGAATTCAAAATCTGGAAATTGCTTACTGGGAATTCCGCCCACATCTCTTGAATATCCTCCGCCCACGTCTCAAGATTTTGCATCAATTCATCAGGCGTCCGCGGTTTAATTGTTGAGACGTCCGCCTGCTCCACTGAGTTTCAATCTTCATTCAGCTCTTCTTTCTTTCCTTCAGTCTTCATCTCCTCTTCATCCTTTATCACAATCACACTCTCATTTTGCCTTGGATTGGGGATCGTTTGCGACGGCAGCTTCCCTTTGTCTTCTCGCTTTTCGTATACGGCGCTGGCAATTTGAGACACTGGCTTCTTTAGCTCGTTAATGTCTCCAGCTTGTTGGCCCATCTTTTGAGTGAGTTCTTTGAACATGCCTCTCATTTCCTCTCTTAATTCCTTGATCGGGTCCTCGTCTCCTTGTTTGCTGTGTGGTGGTCTGTACGGCGGCTTTTGTGGGTACGAGGATTGCCCCACATCATAATTGTTGTTCCTTTGCCAACCACCATCATTTTGCCTAGGTTGCCATTTGTTGTTGCCTTGGTATCCATCATACCTCCTTGGTGGCAAATCTCCCTTGTTCACGTAGCCCACTACATTCACGTCTTCTGTTCTTTCCTGAAAAACATCGGTATCATTATTCATTGAATTAAAAATGGACTTGTTTACCTTACACTCCGCTTGTTGATTGCTTTGTGGTTGTTGTGTCACTATTTGAGCCATCATATTCTTCAGTTCCTGCAATTCAGAATGTACATTCACGTTAGCAACTGGTGCATGTTTATATGTTTCTTCTAAATACCCTGTGCTCTCGGCAACTCTCTCAATCAAGTCCCATATCTCCTCGGGGTACATGTCAAGGATAGACCCTTGAGCGGAGGCATCTAGCATTCTTCTTTCCATCAAAATCATCCCATCCATGAAGTATTCAAGCAACATCCTTTGTGGGATTCCATGATTCGGACAATTCTCTTCCAATCGCCTAAACCTCTCCAAATAATCGAACAACGTTTCTCCATGTCCTTGTCTAAGCATAGAGAGCTCCTTTCTTGTTTGAGCCGCCTTCGAATGGGAGTAGTACTTGTCCATGAACTTCCTTTGCATTTGTTCCCATGAAATAATCGAACCTGAAGGCAAAGACATCAACCAAGATTTAGCTTGACTTACTAAAGAAAAAGGGAATGCCTTTAATTTAAAAATATTTTCCGGAACTGATGCCGATTTCATGGACGTGCAAACTCCATGAAATTCCTTCAAGTGCCTTAGGGGGTTCTCATCGGGCATTCCTCCAAACTTGGGCAAGTGGTGTATCACCCCACCCTTTATCTCGATATCTTCTGCGACCTCATCCAACCTAATGCACCAAGGTGCCTCATCAATATATGGCGCACAAACTCCTCTCATAGTGCGTCCCAAATCCCGACGCCTAGCTAACTGTCCATATTGGTTTCCTCCACCGAGGTATTCTCGATCCAATTCATCCTCGTAATCCTCATGTCTAGCTGCACGATGTCTAGCAAACTCATTCACTAATCGCTGATTTCTGGGGGGGTGGTACTCTTTGATTAACAGGGGGCAGTCCTTGCCTCCGTTCTTGCATGTTATCTCCTATTACACTACTTCGCTCTTCTTGATCACGTTCAACACTTCTCTGTGATATTGTTACTTAAACAGAAAATAATCAAGTGACAAAGTAAACGACAGTAAAATAAAACCAAGAGAAAGAAATACGTAGTGAGATTCTTCGTTACCAATCCCCGGCAACGGCGCCAAAATTTGACGGGCGTCGTTGTACCCGTCAAAAATAATATTTCTTATTCCGACTAGCAAGTGGTAAGTCGGGTCGTATCCACAGAGATTGATATGAGAATCTGTTCACTAAGCATGAAAGTAACAATGGGAAATTCAATTAAGTAAATAGAAAATAAAAGCACAAGCAACAATGATCACTTATCAAAAGAGCAATCGTCACACAAATTCAAGTATATAATATCAAAGAGAAGTGCAAGCTAGAACTTTCGACTGTGATGCAAGACCAAATCATTGACAAATCCGTTTTGATTTCTAATGTTCTACAACATAGAGCTCCCCCGCTAAGGTTATACTCTTTGTTCTAGTTCTAGTACTTAATCTCGCGCTAGCGATAATCAAGACCCTAACTCGCTAGAGTTGCATGAAGATTTAAACAAGTTGTCCTAGGGTGTTTAATCCTAGTGGTATATTACTCGTGTCCTAGTTCGCTATCCCCGCTAGGTTGCTAGTAAACTTGACAATCGGAATCAACTAACAAACCAAAGCTCCCCCGCTAGGGTTCCACTCGTGTTAACAGAATCAATTCCATAAACAATGCACAGTAATATGACACAAAACACAGAAATCAATATAGGTCTCAAGTCAAAACATCACAATGTCGAGTTCTAGCCTACACATATGAGTTTAGCTACTCATCGTAAGGGAATACATCATCAAATTTATCAATGGGATGAAACGAAAATACTGATGACGAATTCTCCACCAAGCTGCAGCTTCACTCCAATACTTGAATCCAACAACGGATCCACGCTCAAGCTTCTTCAATTGGAACCCTACTCCGAGAGTTCTCTTCTCCAATCCTCTACTCCGAACTCGAACGAACCCTAACCTTCCTGATTTTTCTCCTTAAGTCCAGAGCCAGCCGCCTCTCTCTGTCTCTTCGAAATCTGTCTGTTCTTCTCCCGAGATTGCCAGCTGGCCCCGCGGACGTCTCTTGATTTAACGTCCGGGGAGGTCTTAACAATTATGGAAATTCTTCAGGCCTAAGCGACTGTAATCCTTCAGGCCTAAGCGAACTGCACTGACTCAAACTTCCAGCTCTTCGGACTTCATTTCTTCGGCGCAAAACATCTTCTAATGGGCTCTCTTTAGCCGATATTCCTTCCATGGTCTCCGAATGCACCTGAGAACGAAAACTACACACATGTAGTGAAATAATACACAGGCAACCACTAAGAGACGGGGTTTTAACACAGAAAATAGTCGTATGACTACGACTTATCAAAACACAATCTTACATAGTGCATGTGCTTAGCTTGCTCCTCTTGGTTCGACCCGGTACTTTATCGGTATTATAAATGTTTTGGCTTACTACCGACCCTCTCTTCATTGATACTATTCTAGAGGCTAAAAAGAAATAGTTCGTTGAATGGCGCCGTTGCCGGGGAGCAACTAGTTAGCACATCCCTAGACTAGATTGTGTGGAAGTTCCGACTATTCTTGTGAATATTTTTCTTTTTCTTATACTTGTATATTCTTCTTATTCTCTCATATCCCTTACTAACTTAAGTTAATCTTGTTTTGCGAGGATGGATCACTATAACCAACAAGTCATGCACAATGGAGATTATTATGAAGAGGATCAACCAAATGCCCATTGTGAAGACTATTGGATGTACGACCACAACCAACAAGTCTTTTCTAATGAGGAATACTATCAAGAGGAGGAGCACCTAAATTCCTATTGGCAAGAACATGGCTATCCGACAAGTTATTACACTCCGAATTGGGATGATAGCCAATGCTTCGAAGTTGAAGACTCCTACCCTCCATACCCTCAACCTCCTCAACCTTCAAGTGAGCCCTCCAATATAGAATCCATGTTCGCTAGACTTCTAGCAAGCCAAGAGAAGATGCAAGCTCAATTGAATACATTGGAGGCTCAAAGCCATGAGTTAGAAAGCACAATGGCTCAACGAGCCATTGAATTTGAGAACTTGGAAGAGGAAGGAGAGATCTTTGAAGAAGAAGAAGTCCTTGAATCTAATGCCTCAAGAGAAGAACGGGATCAAGAATCGGAGGAGGAATTTTGGAGAGCCGCCACCGAAGCTTATTACAAGACAAGGGATGGTGAACCTTGTAATGAAGACGAGATGGAATGCAAAAGTGAAGCATCCTTCACTACTAGCACATCTCATGATCATTTGGATGAGAACGCACAAGAGTTCACCATTCCATTAACGCTCTCCGATGAGGAATTCTTCAATGACGATGTGGGTACCGGCGTACCGCGCCCCAAGTAATTGAACATAGTTTTATCATTGAACATTTAGCTTTCTCACTGAGCATTTAGCTTTTTCACTGAACATTCAGCTAATGATTGAACATTTAGCCAAAATACGTGGACAATTTGGGAAATTTTAAGTGCATAATGTCAAGTAAAATGGAACTGATATATTATAATTGGGATTCGGCATTGAAAAGTGAGAAGGGTCGCTTATAATGACTACATATTTAGCTTTTTTACTAAATATTTAGCTTTATCACTGAACATTAATATCAGAAATTGGAAAAGATCATATTACGCCTCACGCCTCATATATAATTTCAAAAAAATCAACGAAGTGCCAGATGTCATGTTGTTAAATGATTTATAGTTAATATATATAGATGAGATTTACATTTGAACTGTTTTGTTAATTTAACAAAACTAAACTTTTTTTGATACAAAGTATACTAAACTTTTTTTATACTGGGTACAACAACTCAGAACATTACAATGCATATTACTAAAGCTTTGTCATCTAGTACATATATATTGATCTTGTAAAGCTCTAGCAAGGTATCTTGATCGTATCCGAAATCTACTGGTACATCTATCTACTTCTGAAGCGCTGACCATGTTCGACACCTTTTACCACGGATCAACATATCCACCACATCGGTACATTCTTCGACACTTGGAGCTCAAGCCACCTTGGACAACTTTACCATTGCAAGGCACCTCCACGAGGGAGGAAGAACACATCCACGTGCGAGGCGTGAAGAGAAAGGCATCAACGAGGGATGTAGGAAACATCACACGCGAGGTGGGACGAGGAAGGTATCCACGAGGGATGTAGGAAGCATCCACACGCAAGGTGAGACGAGAAATACGGAAAGGAAGAGAAAAAGAAAGAAAATCTCACAAAATTGTAAGGTAAATTGGTGACTCCAGAATTCAAAGTTGATGTAAAAATCCTTGATGGACTTCTTAAGCCAAAGTATACTAAAACTAAAATATACATAAAAACTTAGGAAACTTAATTGAACAGCCCTAGAGCAACCCTTCTCTGTTTAGTTCAGCATCTATCTTGGATTATTCACCAATGTAACCCAATTTGAAACTCGAATCACCAATATACACCAACTGAAACTCAAATAACCAATCTACCGCCATTTTTTTTACAATCCCGGTTTTCCGAGAACCGGTACTCACAATCCCGGTTTTCCCTCTATCGGGACTCTTTGAAAATGGAGACGTGGCTCAGTTTGGGGCCTACGTCGACCAAAAGGTGTGAAGTGGCATCCAGGTGGAGTCCCGGTTCCTGAGAAACCGAGACTTTTGTAATTCCGATATGAGCGACACCGAGATTAAGCCAACAGGCTTTTCAGAACTGGTCGGGGCATCACTGACTCAGTTGGGATGTGACTAAACTAAAAAGATACCGGTTTGGGAGAAACCGGTACCATCTGCAACAAAAGATTCCAACAAACAGGCTTTTGAGAGACGACGGACCCGGTTGGGATTTGACTAGACGATATAGTCCCGGCTCTCGGCCCACCGGAATAACCATGATCCCGGTTTACGGGAAACCGGTAATATAATGATTTCGGTTCCTGGGATACCGGTATGATTCAACTATAAAATCAACTTCGATTTCTTCATTTTCAACACACAATTCAATCATCTCTCTTCAATTCAATCATCTCTCTTCAATTCTTACCATGTCTGACATGAGTGATGATTCTGGGGAAGTGTATATGTCCACATTGGCAACATTGGATAATCCAATAAGAGACGAGTATGACCGTGATGAGATGGAGAATTTGGATAATGTTGCCGATGAAAATCCCGATGCGGAAATAGTTCAAGATCGGATCGTCTGGGATCATTCGAGTTTCACTGATATCTCGGCATGGGAAATATATCGACCATCAGATGAGAATGTGAGGGTCCACCATCTTAACTCCCCGGATCTTCAAAAGGGTACTACTTTTTGGAATAAAGAGAATGTCATGCTTGCTGTGCAGCGATACTCAATTCTAAATCGGGTGGAGTATAGGGTAAGAAAGTCTGACACTACTAAACTGGTTTTAGAATGTCGAAAGGGTGAAGAAGTATGTCCGTGGCGCCTTCGAGTGGTGGTGATGCAACGAACAAGTTACTGGACGGTCCGCAAGTACGGAGGGGACCACATATGCCATAACAACAACATCCTACAAAGTAACATCCACTTGAACGCGCATTTCATAGCGAGGGAGATGTGGAATGTGATGAATGCAAAGACGAGGTTCTCCGCCGGACAGATACAGAATCTAATTCAGGGAGATTATGGGTAGGAAATAAGTTACTGGAAGGCGTGGAAAGCACAACAGAAAGCGTTGGTCTACTTGTTCGGCAAATGGGACGAATCATTCAATAGACTTCCACATTTGATGCAGGCTTTACAGGATACCAGCAACAATAGCAATTTTGTTAAGTGGGATGTCACACCACTTGATGATGGTACCATGCAGGTAAATCGTATTTTTTGGGCTTTTTCCGAATGCATACATGCATTCAATCACTGTCGTCTCTTATTATCTATTGACGGCACGCACATGTACGGGAAGTACAATACGAAATTGTTGGTTGCAATCGGGTTAGACGCGAACAACCACATACTGCCATTGGCCTTTGCACTTGTGGAGAGCGAGAACACTTCCAGCAGGAAGTGTCTCATGTCATGTATTCGGGAAGGAGTGATCCAACGGGAGGGGCTGTGCGTTGTTTCTGACAGGCACAATGGAATATTGGCTGCCATGCATGAACCTGAATGGCGTGATCCTAAGGCATACCATCGTGTATGCGTTCGTCACTTGCAAAGCAATTTCATGACGAAGGTAAAAGATGAGGTTTTGAAAGCTAAACTTGGCGATGTGGCGTATGAGAAGAAGGAGTTGAAGTTTAAGACGAAGTTTGCAGAGCTCTTACAACTATTGCATGATAAGCCACTTGCTCGCAAATAGTTGGAAGATATGGATGTAGAACTATGGACACAGGCGTTTGAACAAAATTCTGAAGAATGGTCGTGATTTGCCAGTTTCTTCACTGGTTATGTACACGTTTAAGCAGATAGCTGCTTATTTTGTCAAGCGTTCCCAGAGCCCATACAACAACAAAGGAGAACTGTTTCCTCCAAAAATCCGCGAAAAACTGGTAGAACCACGGGCTAGGGCTGAGTTCCACATAGTGACGCTATACAATCCAGTAACCCATGTTTTTGATGTACTGACCAGAAAGAACCATATCACGTACAGGGTTTGTCTGGATACACGAACATGTTCGTGTGCGAAGTGGACATTGTTCAAGTACCCTTGTTCTCATGCAATGGCAGCTTGCAAATACGCCCGGGTTGAATACACAGATTATCTCCCCGCAGAATATACGCTCGAAGCGTACTACCAGACCTGGAGTTATTTTTTCAACCCTTTATATCACGAGGATTTTTGGCGTGATTATGATGGCCATGTTCATGTTCCGAATTCACGATTCAAACGTAACAAAGCTGGCAGACCCCCAACCAGACGAAGGCGTAATGAGATGGACCAGCGACATCGACATTTAGGGGAATCCAGGAGCCAAGCAGCGTCTTCACCAACTCCGACCCCGCGAATCCAGAGATGCACAAACTGCCACTTAGTGGGTCACAACAAGCGTGCTTGTCCGACTCGCCACCAGAATTAAGCCATCTTTCATCAACGTCATGTGTTCAAGTTGAAGTCGTTTTGCAACAACAATGATAACTTCAGTACAAACCATTAAGAAATTTGATATAAACTTCAGTACAAACCAGTATTCAACTACCATCAAATGACAACACATGACACAAATCTATTACAAAACAAGGTAATCAACAACACATGATCCTCATTCTTCGGCTCCCCGTCCACCTCGCCCTCTCCGTGGTCTCTTCCCTAAATTACGCATAAAAGACCATCTAGACTCTCCACGTTCGCGCTCGGTTCTGTGCACTTCTTGCTGTGAAGAACTAGAAGGTCGGTGATGATTTTCGATCGCGTCTTCAATATGTGTATCAAAATCCTCCTCTCCTCCGATATCAAGATCAGCTGGATCACGTGAATCATCTTACTAAATTACCATGTATAGTTGATAAAAATAAATGAAGTGTGTATATAAAGTACCCATATCGAGAGTAATAGTTTGTGGATCAACACCCACAATAGCAGGGTCAGTAAGCTTCCCCACTTCCGTATACAAATGTAGGAATATACCATGAAATCCCCTACACGAATAATCATCCGTGCTGTTGAGGAAGTACGAACCGGCATCATGTGCACCAATGACGTAACCACATATCTGTAAAATGCAAATTAATTATAAGTATGTAAACCAATTACTGACTAGTATTCAAAAATAATTCAAAAAATTAATTGAACTTACATGATCGGGTATCATATGTGAATCTGGCCGATAAGAATGACGAGTTTCCTGCACATTCTCGTCTCCAACCTCCTCCACATCATCGTCTATCCTAGGCTGATATAAACGATGAGTGTGTCTCGAATACCAAGTGAAATACTGTGGAGTGGGTTCGTCGATATTCGCATACGGGTCCCCCATATCTCCGTCTATCAATCTCTCATTGCGAGTAACCCACAAGGCAATGTAACCGGCGTGGAAGACAGCCCAATCCCTATTCTTCTTCCTATCCATTCCGTGGAATTGGTCTGAACTTCCAATTGGGTTTGGCGGAACACCTTGTCGAAAATCATACTGTCTCGCAACGCGTGCTGGAGATGCCACTCAATTATGTTGTAAAAGATAAGGGGCACATCAGCTCTCCAAGTGGTTTGTTGACCCTCGAGAAAAATCGGGTTCAACAACTCAAACAAGGTGTAATCATACGATCTCCATATGAAATCCCCCGGTTGCATCTTCAGTATAGCATCACGATGCTGCAACAAACTCCCATGAGGTACTCCTACCCAACGTTTTGGTCCAAACCATTTCATGTACATAAAAGTTAAATATAAGTATAAGTAAAATACTGTAAATAAAAATTTTCTAAACATAATTACTTACAAGTACGACCACGCTCCACGCAAAGCTGGTTCGAACTCTGCATCTGTCAGCGGTAACACGACAGGAACTGTTATCTTCGGCACACCTATACGGGATAGTCTGTCCCCTGCAAAACTGGATAATCAAAGGCGCACCGGCAAGCTGACTGTGTCGTATCGTACATGCACCACACATGTTACTATACAGACACGCTAACACAGCACTTCCCCAACTATAGTTTCTAACCCTATCCAGGTCCTCTAACAAGGGTAGAAAGTACAGCGGAATCGTCTTACCACTCTTGTCACTGAATAATGTCGATCCTATAAGATTGAGTAAATACGCCCTTGCATATTTCTTCAATGTCTCATAATCTGCATCCACAGGAATCTGCGCCAAATGGTTCGTAAACCAACTTCTCTTTGCCACACCGGGTGCTTTGTCATAACACTCGGGGTATATTCCCAGTAATCTTACACAAACTTCGTTGAAATTCAGCTGCGACTTTCCCGTCACAGGCTCTCCTTCTACAGGGAGCCCAGTAAGTAATAACACGTCCTGTAACGTGATTGTGGCCTCACTCTCATTGAAATGAAAGGTGTGAGTCTCTGGCCTCCACCTCTCTATCACGGCTGTCAATAGTGATGGATCAGTCTTCACATCGCAGACCTGAGTCCATGGATAAAATCCAGCAGCAACCACATAATGACGTATTCGATGATCAAGGGGCAATGCACCCCCTTTGTAAATCTTAAGAGGTACGTTTGCCTTTCCTTTTGGATCCAACTGTCAACCAAAAATGGCATTCAATATTAGTAACATATTAAATTATGAATGATGATTAACTTAAATTAACAAACTAACCTGTGAATTCCAAATCGCCTCTGTACGATGAATACTCTGCTGACGTAGGACTGAGTTGTCAATCGGACCAGGATGAATTATGTCATCGGCATCCATATTCGGATGCAAAATAGCTTGCGAAGGTCTTTGTGAAGATGATGGTCTATATGAGTCCATATCTGCATCACGAATTTCATCAGAAACCAAATTCAAAAATAACAATCAACATTTCACCAATTAACTATTAACAATAAAAAAATTCACCAAAAATTCTAAACTTAACAATCAACCATTCACTCAATTTCTTCAATTCAAATCAACAATTAACAACTGAGATCAACAATTAACTAACAAAAGCAATAATAACAATACCCTATTCACCAATCAAAATCTGATCTATGTAAAATAACTTTATGTAAACCCTAATATATGTAATTGACAATCGAACTCATTACCGGAGGCGTAGCCGGATTTCGGAGGAGCTTCGGCGGATTGGAGAGCAGCAGCAGCAGGCGTCGGCGGAATGAAGAAGAAGAAAGAAACCCTCGATTTTGGATTCAAATGTTACCGGTTCCTCTTAAACCGGTATCCTTATGATTCCGATTTCCCTGACACCGGAATAGACGTGTATGACAACTAAGCGTCACTTGATCCACTACGGCCCAATACCACATCAGCCATTTTTAATAATGTCGGTACCTGTTGTACTGGTATTAGCCAAAAACCATAGTCCCGGTTATTCCTGAATCGAAATTATGAAAAAAACGGATAGAATGATTATTTGAATTTTGTTTGGTGTATTTTGGTGATTCCAGTTTGTAAATGGGTCACTTTGGTGAATTATCCATCTATCTTCGACAACACCTGATGGCAGTAGAGGTAGAGAGTCTCAGGTATGCACGCAAGCTCTTGAAACGCTGATACGTGTAAAGGAATGAAACGAAACTATAACATTGTTATGAAAACCCAGCAAAGAAAGTGGGCAAACTTTGACCTCTCGCAACATTTGATTAAAGGTTTGTTTCGCAATTAACAAAGCATATTCGACTGCCCACGTTCGAATTTCGGTGCGTGTCGAATGGATGTGGAGTCTCTCATCGTTCTGGGTGAGTGGACAGACCCACCGACCACTCCTTATTCTTTTGGTAATGGTTGCTTTGATTGAGTTGAGTGTACACCCTTCTCACCATATTATTAATTGGGTTGGCAACTGAAAATCATGTTATCGCTTCCATCTGTCATTTCAGCATCAGCGGCAAAGCAACCATGGTTATCTGCTCTAGCTTCTTCCATTCCCTAGCCCCAATTAAGGTGCCGTTGCTGCTTGATTACCAGTTGATCAATTCCATTGCTTCTTTTCTGAATTTTGGTCGGGAATTGATGAATTGGGTTTCTTTCAATTTTATACTTTGGGATCCTAATTTGATGATGACTTCTGAGACTTTGAACATGGAATTGTTTGAATTGATGATTTTCTGCTTGCAGCGTATTCATTTATACATTTGCGTTTCTCAGTCAGCTTGCAATTTTCTAGTGTTATGTATTATTATTGTTTAGTCTCTCTCACTTCATCCAGTTAGGGCTTGAATTTTCTCTTCTGATGTGAAATTTCAGCTTCAAGATATGAGTTTGTGTAGTCACTTGTAGAACTTGATTTAACCATTTGAAAGTGGAATTTGTTTTCCTATGGTTTTTCAGATTTTGTCCCCCTTCATTTCTCTCATAGTTTGGGGTTTTGTGGCAGCTTTACTCAGGATGTGGTGCTGGCAGTAATTTTCAGTTTTGCAACTCCAAATATGCTTTCAGGGGATTTAGCACTACTGCACCTGTCTCACGAGTTACTAGATCAGAAGCGCGAAGTGGCAAAGGATGGAGTTTTGTAGGAGGGTCAAAACTTAATCTGAAGCCAACATCTAAAAGATTATCAGTGCCGTGCAAGGCTGATGCTGCCGTGTATGCTTCATGTAAATGTTACTATTTCTTACATTTAAAGTTCATTAAACTCAACTATTTGTCACGTGAGATATGGATCTGGAGAGATTCAGTTGATATTGGTGATTGCCAATGGATCTCTTACACTTTCTGGATACCGTAGTTTCTTTTAATTGATCCAGGCCTTAACTATTAGGACTTATAGGATCTCATCCAGTCGTTGGTGCTCACATTTGATTTTTGGATTTTCAGTGTGGAGCAGCTCGCAAATTGCAAACAATGTTTTCACCTTGGGCACAGCAGCTGTTCTTCCTTTCTACTCCCTAATGGTTGTGGCCCCTAAAGCGGAGATGGTAATTCCTAGTTTCTCCATTAGTTGAAGGCTAAATCTTTTAACATATTTCCCAATTAACTTGAAATGATACGCTTCCATTGACATGCCGTGCTTTAGTTGAATCGCATATGGTGTTGATTGTGCTTGTATATCTCTTGAGAAGGTTTAATTATTTAATTTGTTTGCAATTACATGCTGCAGACTAAGAAGTCCATGAGAAGTTGCCTGCCATACATTGTGCTTGGTATAGTGTATGCATACCTGTTATACCTTTCCTGGACGCCAGGCACTTTACAAGCAATGTTCGCTAGTAAATACTGGATGCCTGAGGTACGTAAGTGTGTTCGTTCGATGGGACTTGGAATATGTTTATCATATAAACCATTTGCTTACAAATATCTTCCTGTCTGAACTTCCTGCAGCTGTCTGCAATTGCCTCATTGTTTACCAATGAGATGAGCCTATCTTCCGCTTGGATTCATCTTTTGGCTGTAGATCTCTTCGCAGCAAGGTACAACATAATATTATTTCCTCCTAAATGCTTCAAACAATCATATATATCATGGCGGCACGACACTTACTTTGCTTTTCTATTTTATTTTTTGCTGATTCATTCAGGCAAGTTTACCACGAAGGACTGGCTAATGACATCGAGACCCGCCATTCAGTCTCTCTTTGCTTACTTTTCTGCCCCATTGGGCTATTATCACATTACATTACCAAGACTCTTACCGAAAGAGCTAGACGATGAGAATTCCAATGTAAAGTGATTAGCCTGACCAATTTATCAATCATACAGAAGTTATGCATTTTTTTTTCCTTTTCTCTGGACTTCCTGTCAAAATACACCATCTATTGTTCCAAAATTACCGGAAAAAAAAGAGTAGCAGCATCTAATAAAATATGTGCCAGCACTAAACGATGAGTTTGTCAAGATTCTGGACAAGATTCTGAACAAGATACAAAGCTGGAAAGAGGTTCTGATTTCAGCAGTTCTCAACTCGATACCTCAATATTGGTTGTCCTGCTTTTTTCTAAATAAATTACATAGTCTCATTAAAAACTTATGCTGGAGCAGTGCAGCTAATAGAAGAGGTGTGCACTGGGTAAAAATAAAGGTCCTTCAGAGTAATGAGAAGGGAGGTCTTGGTTTCAAAGACCGAAGATGTTTGAATTTAGCCTTTTTGGCGAAACAGTCATGGCGGCTGCAAAGTAATCCTACATTACTGGTTAGTCTCTTGCCACATGGGTGCCTCAATTGGTTTTAAACCATCTCATGTTTGGACTGCCATATTTTGATCATTGGACCTTATTAAACACGGTGCAACCATATGTCTCTACGGGCACTCTCAGCTGAAACGTAGGCAATTCCAACATATTTACACTAAAGTCTGCGTACTCTGTCGACAGGTCCTTACAATCTTTACCGAACCAAGACCGAGGGCAACAATCTAACACAACAAAGGTGGTGAACACCTCCACGAGCTTGGAAAGAAAAAACAGACAGCACCATCTACCTGCAGGATACAATATATCTAGTGATGTTTTAAAATTTAAGGATCAAATAAGTGAACTCGTTAAATCCGTCCGTTTAACAAGATAATGTTAACGATTTTTAACAGGTTTTAACCGATATAATCTGTTTAATTCACTAATTAATAAAGACTCCAATTGTCCATCCGTTTTATTCATATCTATCATTAACAAAACAATTACCCAGGCGAGGGTTGCGGCCCCAATAAATTGGAGACTTTTACTTTACACTAATAATTTAATGAACATGAAAAAGGCCTTTACCTCCCATAAGTTTTGAACTCGATTAACCGTAAAGCTTTAACTTCTTAGTCATAGTTCATATTCGAAATAAGAGTGCAGTTCGGGTGAGAAATGTAATTATAATGAGAAATACAAAATATTCGCAGCCCTTCCATCTTAGTTGATTCACGGCTAGGATTAATCGAATTAAAATCCAAAATCACGCTTATCAGACGACTAATATATGAATTAGGGGTAATTTAGTCCACTTAATATTCCTGAAAATCGAAATCCTCTTGTTCGACGAATCGTAATCGTCCGACAAATCGTAATCGTAATCGCTCGACGAATCATTCTTTGAAGTGTACAAAATTGATGGCACACTTTAGCCTCGCTTCAATCGGCAACGTCGACAATTCTCCAAATCATAGATTTAGGGTTTTGAATTGTGGGTGCTTTCCGACTAAAATGCGTAGTAATTACAATCAAAATCGTAACAGTCACTATGACTAAAATGCGTAGTTCCTAAATAAGAATTTGTAATTTGTAATTCGGGTTACTTTCCGACTAAAATGTGTATTAATTGCAAGCAAAATTCGTAACAGTCACTATGACGGCTACAAATTTTAAACAGAAAGTTATACATTATAAATGTATGCCTATCAAGTTGCATATCTACGCATTTTAACTAGAAAGCTGCACATTATAAAAAAAAGGTTATGTTACTTTGCAGAGTGTATGATTCGTACGTTTAAAAGCGTAATATTCGTAGTAACATAGTTAAAAGCGTGTAGCATAACATTCATAGTTACGGAGATAAAATGCGTAGCATTATATTGCTGTTAAATATATTATAATGCGTAGCTTTTCTATGTTACTTTTTATGTACAATAGTAGTGATGTGCCAACAAGGGTGTGGTCTAGTGGTTGAGTCCCTACCTTGCATCCCACAAGGTGGAGGGTTCAAACCTCACCCATGGTGTGTACCTCTTCCTCCATCCTTTGTGGATGCTTCCTCTATATTTTCCTCTTTCCTTTCCTCTACCACTTCCTCGTCCCTTGTGGATGTTTGCAGGTGATATGCTCTATCCTCTCGTGGAGGCGTGCTAAGGCACTGCTATGGCCTTACCATGGAGGTGTGTGTCAAGTCGTGTGTTCAAAGTTAGAGGTGTCAGATGACATGTACTTCAACGAATGATTCAAGTACAAATTCAAATCCGAGGTGGGCCATTTGTGTGGCCTGCACTTCAAAACGTCTTAGAAATATGTGTACTCGAGAAAAGTGTTTTCCTTGTACTATTCGATGTAAACCTACAATCAAAAAAATAAAATAAAATATTAGTGATGTAACCCGATAAGTCATCTCGATTAAGAATGATACTTTTTTAGGATGCCAACCAAGCTTGCTTCTGCCACCAAGGAAGGAATACAATGTCTTTCAACGTAATTGAGAAACTAGGAATTTGTTAGAAACGTATTTTAAGAAAAACTAGGAATTTGTTAGAAACGTATTTTAAGAAACTTCGTTACATTTCAACATTGGCCAATATCCCGATGTCAACATTCACAAGAACAGAGGCATTATTTCAAATCTATCGCGCAGCGTCATCAACTTATGAACAGCACACCACACCATTTTGAAAGCTTGTTATTGTTCATGAAGCTTCACAGCTGTTTCCAGCCTCCATCAATAGTCATTTTCAGCCCATTATTCACAGAAGATAAGAGCGTGGGAAAGTAACTAGTCCTGCAGCATGTTGATTTCATAAATATCCAACAAAATTTCCTCCACTAGACTCTGAAGTACAACCTCTTCAAGTTCACAAGAGATACGGCAATCTTCGATCTCATAATCAGTCCAATTTCCAGAAGAACAGCTAACCTCATGTTCAATCAGCTCGTCTGGCGTCTTCCCAGCCAGATCTGCCCATCGAGTTATTTCAGAATTCAAGTCCATAATCAATTGCTGGGCGGTTAGCCTGAGCGGTAGTCTCCTTCGCAGATTGTATTCAAAACTAGAATTATTCCCGAATCTTGAGTCTAGATATTCTACTGCACTGTCAAACAAAATCCCTGTCAGATTGCTTTTATCTTCAACCTCATTGAAACCTGGAGGGTCTTTGGAACTGAACCGTATGGCATTAACAAAAGTTTCTAGCTGGTTGAAGAACTGGCAGATAAAGAACTCTTTTTCTTTTGATTTGGATAGGACTCCATTCTCCAGTAGCAATCCAGCATGCAGGATCACTTCTTTAATATGGCTGAGCTTGTTTGCAGTGAATGCAGTGCCATGCTGTCCCAGTTTATCCAGCATAATGGTTACACTATTGATAAGAGCAAGAGTTGTTCTTTTATCTGCTGATCTCACATGTTTCATTTGAGCATTGGGTTGTGAAAAATTATGAGCATTTTCTATCAATCTGTCCTGCAATATGATTTCTGCATATGGATGCAAAATCAGGTAACGCCATCACATCAGTAAAATTTGCCATGAAAAGGGGCCATGGGACTAGATGAGTAAACATTAATGAACAGTAAATGATTCTAAGGAATGGTTATTGCAGTAGCTTGAGTCGCACGATTTTTTACTTCTAGCCTCCATGAATTTTTTGCAAAATATATAGAAATTCTGAACATCCCGACCTAGTCCCTTCCATGAAAGCAAGAGTCATAAGTACAAAAATAAGCTACAAGTAAAAAAGTACACAAACCCACAGACCCTTCCATGCAAGAATTGGTCATAGACTCATAGTCATAAGCACATAAATCGTCACAGAGGAGACTATAAGATTCTTCTTTAGTACGAACGATGATGTAAATCCAGGGTCTAGACTCAAAAGAATTATTAGAGTCCTCTTGCAGGGATTATATGTTAAGTTCGAAATTTTTTACCTGAATCATCGTCCAGACTGCTAGAGATGCAACTGCTAATTGAGAATGATGCTCCAAGAACTGATCCAGGGCTCAAATGATCACTGTCATATAAGTACCTGATGGAGGGCTCCTCTGTCAGCTTTTTGGCCTGAGAAATATGAATCGGGTAAAATAATAAGGCAAATTATCAAATAAACCATGTATGCACATTTCCATCAGGTAGATCACTGTGTTACGCTACGAACACTCCTAATAAGACCATCAAGTTGTTATCTTTGTTCTGTAACTTCTTGCTTATTGCGCCTGTAATTCAGATTCCCACATGATAACTTGGTAATAAACATTTCAAATTCAACAACAGAAGCATGACCATCCTAACAATTTCATGACTTGTCAAACTACTAAGACATACTATTAGTGGAAAGAAAATGCCTCAACTGTTCTGCAATTAAATGAATGATTTGTGAAATGAAAACTTTCATGTTTTCAGTGTTTACTGTTTAGTTGGATGCCTCAAATAATTTGAAAGGCACAAGAGTAATGAAGCAATGTATATAAAAATGCAGTAGTAACCTTTTCATTGGCGATTGTATCGAAACTGAAATCACCATGACATGAGACCTCATCAGAAGAAGAATCCAAACTACGATGGTACGACTCATCTTTCTGACTCACCTCAGTGACCCTCACAGCATTGGATGTATGGTGCTCAGTTGTTAATGCAGATATCAGTTCTTGAAGAATCTCGGAAATTTTAGATTGAGTTCTCCCACAGGCCTGCTCTGTTTCTTCTTGAGAAGTTAATTCCTTCAGTTTATGCTTCAAAAGAGAACCTAAAACGTATGGACTCACAGGTATAGGTTGTGCAGGTGATGTATGTGCGGCCTGTTCTGTCATTTCAACCATTCTTTCAGCTGCATCCCGTGTTTTGTCTTTTAACACTGAAATTTTAGACTGAAACTTAAAAGATGGAGGCTCAGTGCAGATTTTGCTAGCTTCTTGACTTCCAAACTTGCTGTTTGAATTTGAATTACTTCGGGTATATGAGCTACAGCTGGGAAGGATATCAAATTTAGTGATTCCCATTTTGCCTGATGAAGATGAACTATTTTCAACTTTCCCACATCCAGTAATTATCCTTTTTTTCTGGTCGAGGGTCTTAGTCTGTGATTTGGAAGTGCTTTGTTCCATCTCCTGGTTAAACCTTACATTATATACCTTCTTGGGCGGTTTTTGGCGACTTTGACCAGTTACCCTTTCACTCGACTTTCTCATGTCTTTGACTTCAGTGATACCATTTACAGCTGATGTGATTCTTCGGCTCGGCAACCTACTAAGGTTTGACCTTGATGGGATTTTCTCCTTATCAAAGGACATCTTATTAGTTTTTCGTTGTTGGAGGCTGAAAGCGTGCAAGGAATGTGCTGGTACCTCAGATTCATGAGGTAGGCTTGAGGAACAACATTCATTCCGACCGCAGCTGTTGAAGGGTTTTCTCTCTTGCAGAGCTTCATTATGGGTGTGCATGCAATCCTGTGACTGTGACAAAATAAATGCTGGCTGGTTGCTATCAGGCTCATATGGTTTATCATTATCCTGCTCCATCAAGGACCTGCAATGTCTTACCTTTTCTGAAGGCAATTTTTGTGGAGAAAAATTGGCCCGTCTACCAGCAGTAGAGTGAAACTGTGACTGCTGCTCAGCTTTGACCTGTTGAAGCCCAGAAGAGTTATTGGAGAGACCACTATTTTTGCAAGGTGACAGCATCTCAAAATTATCTAGGATATTGGATTGATATATGGAGCGAGTGGATGGATCTGGTGGATTAACTATTGTTCCTTCTCTATCACCTTGAAGTTTTGTGTTATGGCGCACAAAGTGGGAGTAAGTGATTGCATTAACTCTCCTGTTACTGGCTCTCAACTGAGGTTCTAGAATCTTGGTAGCTGCATCAAATAATCGGGCTGCATTCGTTCCTGAGCGGACCCTAGGGGACTTCACCATAGTTGGAACTGGAAGTTTAGTGTGATTACTACCCTTGTGATTTCGAAGATGCTTTCTTGATCGTGACAAGATATTTTTCAGTTGCAATGAATCTGGTCCAAACCTAGCCACAGCATGGATATCAGGCTGCCCTGTCATTTGCTGATTTTGAGCCCGTGGTTCATTCTTCAGCACTCCTTCCTCGAAAACAATATCTTCCTTGGAACAGCCACTATGAGCTCCCACCAGCTTCTCATCCATCTTAAGAGTGGATTGAGAATGTGAAAGTCTAGCTCGCTTTTGCTTATTGACGGTCGGGATGGAGTCAAGTCCCATGAGCTTAGCCACCAGACTTGGAGGTCTCATTTCATGCTTGTACTGCTGAACCATGTCCATCCTGTGTCCTCCTCCACTTTTTTTTGCTTTAGGAAATCCCCCACGGTTCTCATCAGCAATCTTACAAAATGAAGTAACAACACAGAAAATAAGCAAAGTGAAACACACAAAAATATAATGAGTGGATGAAAAAAAAAAGAAGCTAAATGCTAGACAATACCAGATGAAACTTAGGTGCAACAGGTAGTTTTTCCTGTGCTCCAAACCTCATAGAAGACGAATGTGTGGCAGTAGCTATAAAATTAGTTGATTAGTATTTAGCTAATAACAAGTAGAAGATGTATGAATGAATGAAGGCGCGATGGTGACCTGAAGCTGAAGTAAGAAGCTTGTTCGGTAAAAGCTTCTTCTTAGCGAGCCTTGTATACCAATGGAATAATTGATGGAAGATGCCGGTGCAGCCGCTAGGCCTCTGCCCCGGAGGCCGCTTATCGGCGATGGCCGTGACCGTCGTCGTCGCCTCTTCATCATCAGCATCCATTTTTATGGATTAAATAATCGAGTTAGCGTCCGAGTGGCTTCGGAATCCTTCCTCTCTGTCTCTGCAATGCAATTCCAAATTCACAGTCCGAATCGGTTGCAGTGAACATAACAAAAGCAGATGGAGTGGAAAATGATGAAATTGAGCAGCAGCCAGCTAGTTAAACCAAGCAGATGGAGAAAAATACAAAGAGCAACAATGTGGAATCAGATTAGGCCGGTGACAGTGAAAAGTAATCAGAGAAAGTTTCGTTAGGTCTACGTCGCTGTGCAGTTGGTGACAGTGAAAAGTAGGCCGGTGAATCGTGATGCTGATGGAAAACATCGGAAAGAGCAGCACAGCAAACTTTGCTGAGAATCGACTAGTGAAATGAAATGTGCTGACCGTGCTGCTCTGCTTAATAATATTAAAAAAAAAGAAAAAAGGATCACGTGGCCTGCTTCTTCAACGGTGCTGTGGATGGATCCTTGATATCTGAGATTCCTTCCTTTCTTCCTCTCTCTCTCTCTCCTCATTCTTATCAATCAACGTTACACTTTTGTTTTCATTATAACTAGTACAGTACTAGCTACTAGCTTTTTTTTTTTACTCCACAGTACTCCCTCCGTCCCTCAATGTTTGTCCAAAAGGACAATCGACACGCTAAATAAGAAAAATAAATAAAAGACGGTGAGAGAAAGAGAAAGATGATGGGAGTGTAGGTGGAGGTGGGTCCGCACACGAATTATTACTTTTTTATGATTGAAAGTACAATTTTTATAATAAAAATAATTTTTTTTGGTAGGAAAGAGATGATTGATTTGATTATTAGGTTGTATATAAAAGGAAAGTGGACAAACATTAGGGGACGCCCAAAAAAGAAAGTGGACAAACAAACAGGGACAGAGGGAGTACTAGCTACCACACTCTAATCTACAAATATCACTGTTTTAAAAATTCATTTACTGTAAATATAGTGATGGGTGGGATGGGTTGGGTTGAGTGGATAAAATTCTTGTTGTAATGATAAGATTATTAATTGTTCAAATCTTATCTTGATATTTTTCGTATATTATTTTGTGGATTTTCCTAGTCGCATCTATGGTGTGTATTTTTCATCCATCTTTCATGGATATTTTTCTTCTTATCTGTGCTTCAACGAGTGGTGCCCTTTGTATGGCTAGTACTTCAAACGAACTAGAAATATGTGCCGAAACATTTTATGTATGTGTTGCCTTCCAACAAATGTTCCATATAAACCCACAATAAAAAAAATCCAATCCTTAAATGTATTTCTCGGAAATTTGTTTGTTCAGCCTTACTTTAATTTCTTATTTTCAAATAAACTATGTTTTTTACATCGTGACAAAATAAAAAAAGTATATCTTAGTCAATCTAATTGCAGGGTGGGTCCTGAAAACTTTTGAGCTCTAGGGGAAAAAAGGTAGCTGCTCATGGCACCCCCCATGACAAAAAAATGGGTTGTGATTTTACCATTATGCCCTCATCTTTTCCTTTATTTACACTCACATGTCATTCATATTTAAATCATGTTTTTGATTCATTTAAATGATAATTAAAATTCAATTAAATGATAATAATATTATATATTAATTATACCATATTTATGTATTATTATTAATAATTTTACTTTTTTATTATTATAAAATTAGTGTTTTATTATTATAAAATTAGTGAGAGAGTAAGTAAATAAACAAAATTTCATTGTACTAAAATCTTATTTAGACATATTTTATTTATGAATTATATTTAAAAAAAAGTTTAGGATGAATAATAATAATTTAATTGATTTTATTAATAATTGGTTGGGGAATCAAGAAAACATGTTAACATTTTTTTGTTCCAGTATTTTTTATTTCAGATGTCCCTTCAACTAGAAAGGAATGTTTGTACTTCCCTCCTCTTTCACACGCAAGAATACACTTCGGCATCTTACCACCTATTTTTTTTGCAGAATTTTTAATCACCACTACAATGTCATTTTCTAAACCAATCCTCTTCGCCCAATTTAGCATATCTTCTCTATTTTCAAATATCTACACAAATGATGAACATTTATGATGAAATTTGCTACTTTATAATTTTTGATAAATACATAATTTAAATACTAAATAAGCGTACAAGAATGATACTAACCTGGTTTGTGGTGAATTCGGATGTATAATCCCGATTTTTGTTGGATATACTTTCTTCACTCTTGACATCACTCCCATATGACCAGCTATTTGAAAATCCCGCAAAATTATTACTATCCATGATAGAGAGATATGATAGTTTGAAAGAAGTGTGAGTGAGTAATTTGATACTCATATGCTATATATAGCAAAAAATAGATTTGACAATACATTACGAAACAAAAAATTGACAACTCACTGAATAGATTCTCTTGCAAAAGCAAATTACACTATTCGATAATGTATCAGCTTTTTATAAAAGTAGTAATAATAGATTTGACAATACACTGCAAAACAAAAAAAATTGACAACTCACTGAATAGATTCTCTTGCAAAAGCAAATTACACTATTCGATAATGTATCAGCTTTTTATAAAAGTAGTAATAATAGATTTGACAATACACTGCGAAACAAAAAAATAGACAACTCACTTAATAGATTCTCTGGCAAAAGCAAATTACACTATTCGATAATGTATCACCTTTAAATAAAAGGTAGTAATAACAGATTTGACAATACACTGTGAAACAAAAAAATAGACTAGATTCTCTGGCAAAAGCAATTTACACTATTCGATAATTTGTATTACTTTTAATACAAGATATTAATAACATATTTGACAAAATACATGTTGAATATTATGTATTATAATTGACTAGATTCATAATTTATGTATTATATATGTTGAATATAAAGTAATTTTTGTTTAATCAATAATGTACTTATAATTAAAAAAAATATGTGTTATACATTAGTTTGAATTAATGATAGTATTTCATTAATTATAAAATATTTTTTATTAATTTTATTTTCTAAATACTTAAATAAATAATTCTAATTATATTGTTATTTTAATTAGATAATATTTATATATTTAATTGATATAATAATTGAGTTATGGATAAGGGTAGGGAAGGGTGGGGTGGGGTGGGGGCAAATTTGTAATTTCGGGTGGGCCCCACAGGGGGTGTGTGTTAGTGGGGGTGCCATGAGCAATATCCGGGAAAAAATTACGTACTACCGACCGGTCTTGTCTAAGTTAATTTAAAATAAGTTAAGTACATTTCAGTTACAGCAACACAAGATAAGATAAGTTCAACTCACCTATGTCAATATAAGTTAAGCGGAGAATGTCGGTTGAGAATCCCTTAAAATTCGGAAACTTGATAACTCAACTTTCACTATTAAAATAATTCATCTTTAAATCTGCATGTGACACATCTTTAAATCTGCATCTTTAAAGAAAAGTCAAACTTGGTGACTTTAACTTTGCATAAATGCAATTTTGATTATACACATGGGGCATGTTTCTACACTAAATGACTTGATGATGCATTTTCAAAGGCAAAGATTGAGATCTCAAGTTCCAGAAAAAAAAAAGGAGTTCTCATTTGAGCGCTCCTCTAAGTTAACCTACCTCATGTTCAACTAAGGGTCTGTCTGTTTGAGCTGAAACTTAGCTTAGCTGAACTTAATTTAGTTTATATTAGCTGAATTTAGTATATTTTAGCTGAACTTAATTTATTTTATTAGTTTAACTTAGTTTAACTTAGCTAAATTTAATTTATTTTAGTTTAACTTAATTTATATCAACTTAACACAACTTATCTAACATTATCATCATTATAACCATCATAATCAGCATATCATCATCATCATCATATCACCATCATCATCATCATATCATCATAACCATCTTCATCATATCACCATCATAATATCATCACCATCTTCACCATCATCATCATATCGTGATAATCATCACAAACATCATCATCACCATATCATCATCATATCACCATCACCATATCATCATCATCATCATCATCATGTCACCATCATCATCATCATATGATCATCCTCATCATCATCATCCTAAACATCATCATCAAATCACCATCATCATCATGCATCTAATAATAATGTTACTGTCACTCATTTAATTTCACGTCTCAACCCCATTCTTGATGGTAAGTTATTTCATATTAGATGTGCATGTCATATTATTAATTTGTGTGTGCAATCCGGCTTAGAAATTATTAAACCACATATTGAGAAAATTAGAGGTGCACTTAGGTACATTCAATCAAATGGTCATCGTAAGCAAGAATTTAAAGTTCTTTGTAAATTTCATAACTTGCACTATAAACAATTTATTCTTGATGTGGTCACAAGGTGAAATTCGACTCATGATATGCTTAATTGTTGTCTACCTTATAAACATGTTATTACTACTTTTTCGAATGAAAGAAATGTGCAAAATTCAATTGTGCAAGAAGATTGGAATAAAGCTGAATTAATTCTTTCATATTTGGAAGTTTGCTATGTTGCTACAAAGAAATTAGGCGGCACTTATTTTCCAACTTCTCCATTTTTACTACATCAATTGTTCACTATGTCTACATGTTTTCAAAAACATAGGAATTCAGATTTTTATGTTGACATTTGGTCTCCCATGGAGTTAAAATTTAAAAAATATTGGGAGAATGTTCCTTTAATTGGTTGCTTAGCCTCTTGTATGGATCCTAGACTTAATGTAGCGGGCGTACAATACTTTGTTGAAAAAGTATATCTAGCACTAGGTTTACATGCTGATCTTACTTGTATCAAACAACAAATCTATGATGCTTTATTTGAATTATATGATTTATATGTTCGAAAACTTACTTCTGATTGTGGTTCATCCTCACAACAAGATACAACTAATGCGTCTGATGTTATTGGAGAAGATTTTGCATTATATCAGTGGCAAGCTTATAAAAGGCAAGCTAAAGGTGAGTCTAATAATTCCCAAACTAACGCGGGGAGTACGGACTACAACGAACTTCAATATTATTTATCTCGTTTTAGCCTCCGATGGATCCAAAATTGGATCTGTTGGCATGGTGGAAGGTAAACGGTCATACTTGGCCTATACTATCCGGCATGGCTAGGGACGTACTAACTGCTCCAATGTCAACTGTGGCATCCGAAGCGTGTTTTTCTGCAGGTACAAGGGTGTTGGATGACAAAAGATCACGGTTGAATGTGATACTACAATTGAGATGTGCATTTGTTTGAAAGACTGGCTTGCTGCTGAAAGAAGAGAACAAGACACGACACAAATTGATTATGAAACTGGAGATGAACAAGAATGATTATTCACTAGTATTATCTTTCACTTTCTGAGTATCTTTTATGATCTTAGGCTTGTAAAGTTGAACTATTTATAAAGTTTCAACTTAGAGTTTGTGTCAGTCTTTAGCTTTAAATGTGTAACTCCCCCGAGCCAGGAAGTTTGGCTCCCATTTAATAAATAAACTAATTTTTTAAATTAATATTTATTGAAACTTTTTTTTTGGTTTGTTAGTTGTTACTTAGATAATAAGTTATTTTAAATATAAATTGTATGAAAAAAATTTGATTTTTAGTAACTAATTATTTTGAAATTTTAATTAAAATTGGTAATGTATAGGTTCAACCCGTGGGTCAAATCCATGGGTCAAACCCATGGGTTGGACCCAACCCGACCCAGCTCATTATGATGGGTCCAACATTTTTACTTCGACCCGGTCGGTGGGTCGACCCGTTACTGTTTCGACCCAGCCCGAACCCACACGAATTACACTGTTTCGACCCAGCCCGACCCGTGGGCCGACCCACTTTCATCTCTAGTAATATGGCTCATCTGCACATACCATACCATACCATACCACCACCCTACCCCGCCATCCTATGTGTACACCACTCTCGTAGTGGTAATAGTAACAGAATAGGGCTGCAAGCGAGAGGATGTACTCGTGAACAATTCGTGAGACTACTCGGTCAAAATTTGGTTAAAGCTCGACTCAATTATATATGAGTCAAGTACGATCAGGATCTTTAGGCTAGATTATTAAACGAGTCAAAAGCTTGAAAAAAGTGATACTCGACTCGTTAAAACTCGTGAACATCTCGTTTTTAAACTCAATTAAAACTCTATTTATAACTCGATTAGATACTCGATTCAAACTCATTTATAAGTTTTATTATTATTTAGTCTTTGCATAATTTATTTTAATCTATTATTATAACATGTTTTGGGCTATTTGTTGGCCCAAACCCAGTAGAAACCATAATTTGATATGATTAGAATAAAACCCTAATGCTAATAAAAAAGAATAAAACCCTAATGAGACAAAAATCCCTTTTTAAATTTTAGTAGCCGGGACCCGAGCGCCGCTCCGACAACACCGGCTTCGCTTTCAACAGCTAAGAGTAGACGACGGTGGAGTGTGGACGAGAACAAATTATCATAAGCACGACAAGGTTTCTGTATCAAGCATGCACATTTTCCTGCCTGGATTAGTCGGCAGCAGGGAAACAGTGCCATATTCGGTTATCTTTTCCTTTTTTCTAATATTTTCTTCATAATTTTCAGACATGACGAATGATTTTATTTGGCAGAAAGTAATAACAATTCCAATGATTTGTCTCCGTCACCCAACGAGATTAGGGGTCGGCAAAGGGCCGGGCCGGACCGAGTAGGGATTTTGGTGAACCCTAGCCTTAGCCCTTTGCACATTAGGGTCGTGTCGGGCCATGAGAAAATTTAACGGCCCTAAAGTCGTTATCGGCCCTTCATTTCATAGGGCTTTTCGGGCTAGGGTCGGGCTCGGGCTAATTTCGGCCCTAAATGGATGACTTATTAATCGACAAATAACTCTTTAAACACAAATGCTACTAGTTTGGACGTGTGGGATTTGATGTATGTGAAAAAAAACACATTCTTTTTATATCAAGAACGTCCTTAAATCAACGAATATGCAATTTTAAATCGGGCTCACATTTCGGGCCGAGCCTAATAATCGAAACCCTAGCCCGACCCTAAGCCCTTCGGGTCGGGCCATAATAGGGCTTACGTAGGGCTCGGGCCGGGTTAGGGCTAGGGTCGGGTCAGGGCCACCCTAAGGCTTATTTTGGCCCAAGACCAAATGCTGAGGCCTAAACGAGATGGAATCAAGTAGTTATTCAAGTAGCTTGTATTGACATGAAACGAGTATTTATTCGAGTAGCTCGTTTATGGGCTCGATTGGTTCGAGCTCGATAAATTTTCGAGCCGAGTTCGAGAACTTGAAACTATAACTGAGTCGAGTTTGAACATGATATATTTAGGTTCGGCGAGTTCGAATTTTGCATAATTGTAATCGAGTCGAGTTCGAACTTAATGATACTCGGTTCGACTCGACTCATTTGCAGGCCTAACTGCTTTGTTCTAGCCCGCCCCCGACCTTCTAAGCCTTACATGCATTTGTCCTAAACCTACTACATCCCATCATGTTAATATAATAATACTTGTTAATTTTGATTATAGTGCTCTTCTATGATTTTTATAAATTATAGTACAATTTAAAACCAAAAAATTACACATTAATAGATGAAATATATTATAGAATATACACTTATTCATTTAAAGAAAAAAAGCGACATCATCTCATAATCATGAATTATCATAACCATTTAAAGATATCTACTTTAAGAGCTCAATCCATCTTAATCATTGTTATTAAAATCGGACCGGCCGGTTTGATCGGTTGGATCGAGAATCGGTCAGTGACCGGTTCGGTTTTCTTATCAGATCGGTTTGCATTCGATCCGTTCAAGACCCGGTTGGTTGACTCGGTTTTTCATTAAAATCGTGATTTTATCGGTTCGATTTGGTCTGAAAAATTATTTATTTAATTTTGACTTGGACAAGACTCGAACCCAACCCTCTCTTAATAGCTATTCTCTTTCCTTCCACTAAGCTAAAGATGATTTTTGTTTTATTATTTGTTTCAATAATATATATTCATTTATCAAATCTATAAAAGTTATTACTTATTATCAATTTAACTAGAAATTCAATTAGTCTTATAAATCCCTTATATTGTTGTGACTTGCAAATTAAGACTAAAATTGTTATTGTTGTTCTATTATTGATTTGTACTCAAATTTTAAATTTGTTATGGTATGTTGTTATAATCGGATCATAAACTTGTAATATTTATTCAAGTCATCAATATGTTAAATTATAATATCATATATAAGTATTTTATTTTTATTTTTTTAATATGCGCGGGTCAATCCGGTTCAACCCGATTGAACAAGTGATTCATTGACCTAGTGACTTGACCGGATCGATCCACGGGTCGGCTTTAATAACACTGATCTTAATGATAAAATATTGTTGTCGAAAATATTGTTGTCAAAGAGTCGCCGACGACTTATATCGAGCTAGAGGGTTATTCACCAGACTGCCCCCTTTTCAAACTCATTTCACTCGTTTGCCCCCGTTGAAACACAAATAACCAGAGTACCCTTCGGGAACCGGTACTCTCATTTTGGCTTAATCCCGATTTCTCAGGAACCGGTACTAATAAAATTTGCTGATGCGGCTCATTTGGACAATCTGACGTGTTAGTTTTATGGCATGTAATTTGGCAAAACTTAGAATAGTTGTTCAAGCTGTTGTTCGAGTCTAGCAGAGACAACTGTCCTGGAACAAGTTGAAGCAGATGGAATGTTTCCAAATTCAGATTTGGAAACACAGTCGACCGTTGGAGATCAAGGCGGTTGCAGGTGCATGGACAGAAGTTGGTCCTAATTCAGATTTGGAAACTTGTTTCAGCCGACGTAGCACAACTTCGCCTGAGGATATTTCCGAGATCTGTTTAGGCAAGTCGGTGCATATGCATATCGAAGACATCATGAAGTCGGTTAGGAGTTTGCTTGCACATGAAGCTATCTCAGCTATGAAGATAATCGAAGGTTGCCTAATCAAGATTGAAGATATTCATTGGAGGATTATCTACAAGAGATTCGCGCAAAAGATTAGGAAAGATTTCCTAATAGTTATAGGCGGCTTATCTTAGAAATCCTATTCGTTCTAGGGTTTCTACCGCTCTATATAAGGAGGACTAATGCTTAGGCATTACTCAGCACTTACGGAGATATTAATCACGCTCATACTCAATGAAGGGAGGAGGAGGCTAACGGCAGTGAACTAATCGTAACTGGTTATTCACGACGCTCGTAATCGGCCGGAGAGTTAATCGTCACTGGTTACTCAAAGGCGCTCGGATTCAATCTGTGCTGGTGCTCAGCAGATTGATCGAAGGACAACAGTGAAAGTTCACGCACTGAAGTTCTGAACTGCGCATTCGGGAGAAGGCGCTGATTCTCACGGAGGATCATCTTGGTGGATACGGAGCGGGAGCAAAGATCTAGGGGGAGACCTAGATTGCAATTACTAGAGTGTCCGAGGCTCACGTAGTTTAAGAGGGATTCTGTAAACGGTAAGTCCTGTACTCGCAATACTCAATAATAGTGAATTGCTGTCCACCAGGCTAGAGAACGCCCCCCAGAGTAGGCTCGTTAACGCCGAACTGGGTAACAACTTTGCGTGTCATTTTTATTTCCGCACTCCTTATTTTAGCACATAATTTGTTTTAGTATTTGTTCTGGACATCGACCAGAACAACATCTCATCTACCAGGGGAAGATTTCAATTGGTATCAGAGCAAATACTCGACATACAGAGTAAGATCCAGAAGTCGGTGAGATGGATTTGAGAGAAGGGCAGAACATCACGCGACCTCCTCTGCTTGAAGGAAATAAATATGGCTATTGGAGAGTTCGAATGAAGGCGTTTCTGAAGTCTCAAGATGAATCAGTTTGGGATGCAGTTGAACAAGGATGGACACACCCAGTGACTATCGACAAAGATGGTAAAGTTTGCCTCATTACTAAAGACAAGTGGACTGAGGATCATAAGCATGCTGAGGCGGCAAACTCTAAAGCAATGAATGCCATATTCTCGGGAGTTGATGGAAAGAATTTCAAGATGATTTCTACCTGTGAAATAGCAAAGAAGGCTTGGGACATTCTCCAAACTGCTCATGAAGGTACAACCAAAGTTAAAGTATCCAGAATGGAGACGGTCACATCAAAATTCGAAAATTTAAGAATGCAGGAGGATGAGACCATTACTGACTTCAATACTCGAATTCTCGATATATCTAACGAAGCATTCGCCTTAGGAGAACCAATGACCGAAGAAACGCTGGTAAGAAAGGTGCTGAGATCTCTTACAAAGCGGTTCGCCATGAAAGCTCTTGCCGTTAAGGAAGCCAATGATGTGAAAACCATGAGACTGGATGAACTGATGGGCTCCCTGCAGACCCATGAGATGGACATGAATGAAGAAGACCGACTTACAAAAGTCACCAGCATCGGTCTGAAGGCTGAAGTTGTTAAAGACAAGTCAGAGGAAGCGTCAGAACAACAGTATGCCATGTTCGCCAAAAACTTTGGTAAGTTTATGAGGAGGCAGTACGGTAAAGGGACTGAGTCCGGTCAGCCATCTAACTCAAGATTCCAGAAGAATGATAGAGCTTATAAGAGGAATCAATCTGGTGACTCCGATCTTGACAACAAAAGCAAAGGAATCCAATGCAGAGAGTGTGAAGGGTATGGACATATTCGAGCAGAATGTATCAACACTCAGAAGAAGAAGAATGCCTATGCCGTCAGCTGGAGTGATAGTGAATCTGATCAGGAGGGTGAGACTAATAACTTTGTCGCCCTAGCTTCCTATGTTAAAGGAGAAATAAGCAACGAAGTAGGGTCAGAGTCATCCTCGGAGAATCCCACACTGTACTCAAGCTGCAGTAATAATGAAGAAGTCACTGATAAAGATGTTGCCAGCAAAAACAAGGAATTGTTCCAGGAATGGGTAAAAGAAGTAGAGCAGAACAAGTTACATCACAGCATTCTGGCAGATATGAGAAAAGAAAAAGAAGAGCTATGGGAAGAAGTTGCTATACTTGTCACTCAGAACGTAGAACTTCAACAGACGATCACTGATCTTCAAGTCCAGCTGGTTAAAACAAAAGGTGAACGAGCTGAACTTATTATTCAAAAGGCTGAGCTAATGGCAGTTGTGTCATCTCTGAAGGTTCAGATTGAGAAAAGTCAAGGCATACATCCAGGGGATGTAGATGATCTAAAAATAAGAATGCGGCTCTAAGACGAGGAGAGGTAATCCTTCTCAATACTGTGGATGCTTTAAGATGTGAACTTGAAACAGATAAGCTTGTTCAGGCGGATACTCTTGAAGAACTAAACACCCTGAAGAATTCCGTGATGCTGCAAAATTCGGGAACTAAAGATCTCGATAATCTTCTAGAGGTTCAAAGAACATCTGGCGGAAGCAAGGGGAAGACAGTGTTTGTAAAAGTTGAGTCACGATCTCATGTTGTTTCAGCTAAACAGCCCTCACCAAGAATCATTTCCCAGTACTCGCCAAGAAAGCAAGATAGACGAAGGTGCTTTTACTGCAACCATACAGGTCACATCAAGTCAAGATGTTCTGAGTTCCACAAGTTCCTCAGAAAGATGAATCAAGTAAGGACATCTCACAAGAAGCAAGTCTGGAAATCCAAACAAAGAGGCGAGACATGTCACGTTGCATTCAGTTCCACGAGCCTTCCGGAGAAGCAAAGATGGTATTTTGACAGTGGATGTTCTAGACACATGACAGGAAATCCTGAGTTCCTAACTAAAGTGGAAAGGTTCAAAGGCAAATCTGTGACTTTTGGAGGTGGAGTAGAAGGCAGAGTTCTTGGAAGAGGAACATTGAAGGTTCCATGCCTACCTAGATTAAAGGAGGTGCTTCTCGTCGAAGGCTTACATGCAAATTTGATCAGCATAAGCCAGTTGTGCGATGGGGCGAATCATGTTCAGTTCACACAGGACAAGTGTGTTGTGCAGAACTACCAAAATGAAACTATTCTCACTGGAAGGAGAGCCTCAAACAACTGTTATCTGGTAGATCTTGTTTTACCCACTGCTACGACTTCTTGTCTTCCAAGGAGCTGTTATCATCGTGTGAAGATGCCCACAGCATGGGTTGATTATCTCAAGCATGGCTATGTTCGAAGGGGAGTTAACACGGAGAGAGGCTGCGTCAAATTTACAGGATTCAAGTTTGAGAGCTGTTACACCAAGATGCTGTGGAAGAAGTCGATACTGAAAGAACTTGATATTGAGAATGGTTACACCAAGAAGCTGCGGAACAAGTCTATTCTGGAAGAATGCAGGGTGGAACAAGAAATGATAAAGCAGCAATCAGATTTCTTCGTCAGAGGCTTGAACAACATTTGGGTTCGGACACCTAGATCCCTACTGGATCTGTGTGTCACCAACAACTAAGTTGCTCCAGCACAAGTCAGTCAGCCAGAGCCTCAAGGAGATATGTTTTAGGGCTGACGTGGAAGGCAGGGTGTGGTGCAAGAAGAAACGATTGGTCTACCAAAGATATTCAAAATTGTGAATCTACCAGAAGGGTTTGCTGATATTGAAAGTGCTTCGTTCGGAATGGCGAGTGTAAGAGGTAAGGAAGTTGTCATCACTCCAGATGGGATAAATGACTATTTCGGAATAGAAGGAGGTGCCTTGAATAATGGAGAGAACCCCAACTGGCATAAAACTGCTAGCACTCTCACAGGTGGTGTTCGTTCGAAGTGGTACTCAATGACCTTTCCAGTGAAGGACCTATCTACAAAGCACTCCTTGCTCCACAGCATTGCAGTTCATAACTGGCTGCCGAATAATCACCATACTACTCTTGGCCATACGATGGGTGCTTTTCTGAAGACTATTGGAGCTGGGAAGAAGATTGATCTTGGACGGCTATGTTCGATCAAATTGCTAGCCATGCAACTTCTATCAAAGTCAATCATCCGATTGGATTCCCGTCGCTGATTCACCAACTTGTGGTGGGACAACACCCAGATATCTTAACAAGTCAGGACGTGTTGACTGGGATTCCCAAGGTTTTTCTTACAGATCATAAACACTTCTCTGGGAAACATATTGTAGATCTGGACCTGGAGGCTCCTATTAAGCCTAAGAAGAAGTTGTCTGAGACAACCCTGGAAGAGTTGAGTGCTCATATTCCTTCTGCCACTCGAAGAAAGATTATCTCTCACCTTGAAGAGGAGCTCGCTGATGTAAATGAAAGGATTGTGCAGTACATGGCAAGGAAGAAAAAGATCACTAAGCTTTTGGTGGGTCTTCGTTATCCTGAAGAAGAAGTTGAAATTGTCTCGGGTGATGATGTAGCAAGTGCTGAATCTGACTACTAGTTCCTGGTGATATATTCGGCTCTCTTTCATAAACAATTCTATATTTTGTTAGACTCTTGTTATTTTTTTTTGAACTGGTTGTTCTTTTGAAACCCTTGTCTTTTTGTGGCAAAAAGGGGGAGTAGTTTCGGAGTTTGAAATCTCCTTAAAAGATTTCTTTGTGCTTGTTATGTTCGGAGTTTGAAATCTCCTCAAAGATTCGTTTGGTAGCTTAGTTCGTAGCACAGCTTGGGAGTTTGAAACCTCCTTCAAAGATTCAACTGTAATAGGTAGATTACAGGTAGTAGTTTTGCCAAAAATGCCAAGGGGGAGATTGTTAGTTTTATGGCATGTAGTTTGGCAAAACTTAGAATAGTTGTTCAAGCTGTTGTTCGAATCTAGCATAGACAACTGTCCTGGAACAAGTTGAAGCAGATGGAATGTTTCCAAATTCAGATTTGGAAACACAGTCGACCGTTGGAGATCAAGGCGGTTGCAGGTGCATGGACAGAAGTTGAAAGTTTCCTAATTCAGATTTGGAAACTTGTTTCAGCCGACGTAGCAATACTTCGCCTGAGGATATTTCCGATCTGTTTAGGCAAGTCGGTGCATATGCATATCGAAGACATCATGAAGTCGGTTAGGAGTTTGCTTGCGCATGAAGCTATCTCAGCTATGAAGATAATCGAAGGTTGCCTAATCAAGATTGAAGATATTCATTGGAGGATTATCTACAAGAGATTCGCGCAAAAGATTAGGAAAGATTTCCTAATAGTTATAGGCGGCTTATCTTAGAAATCCTATTCGTTCTAGGGTTTCTACCGCTCTATATAAGGAGGACTAATGCTTAGGTATTAGTCAGCACTTACGGAGATATTAATCACGCTCATACTCACTGAAGGGAGGAGGAGGCTAACGGCGGTGAACTAATCGTAACTGGTTATTCACGACGCTCGTAATCGGCCGGAGAGTTAATCGTCACTGGTTACTCAAAGGCGCTCGGATTCAATCTGTGCTGGTGCTCAGCAGATTGATCGAAGGACAACAGTGAAAGTTCACGCACTGAAGTTCTGAACTGCGCATTCGGGAGAAGCCGCTGATTCTCACGGAGGATCATCTTGGTGGATACGGAGCGGGAGCAAAGATCTAGGGGGAGACCTAGATTGCAATTACTAGAGTGTCCGAGGCTCACGTAGTTTAAGAGGGATTCTGTAAACGGTAATTCCTGTACTCGCAATACTCAATAATAGTGAATTGCTTTCCACCGGGCTAGAGAACGCCCCCCGGAGTAGGCTCGTTAACGCCGAACTGGGTAACAACTTTGCGTGTCATTTTTATTTCCGCACTCCTTATTTTAGCGCATAAGTTGTTTTAGTATTTGTTCTGGACATCGACCAGAACAACATCTCATCTACCAGGGGAAGATTTCACGACGTACACGTGGAACCGGTATTCTTATAATACCGGTAGCTGAGGCACCGGTATCATATGCATGCACAGCCCATGCACAATCCAACAATGGGATGGCGACGCGCCTTCTGCACTGGTCCGCCCAAGGCCATCGACCGTGGCGACGATTCTGACGAAAGGATTTTCAAATCAGCCAGAGCCTAGTCCTCCCCGGCACGGTAGTCCTAGAAAATGTCATCCTTGGAGCTCTCTCCATTGCTCCGATGAACTCAGTCCTGCAAAGAGGAGGCATCTATATCGGGGCAGAAACTCCGATTATGATAAAAAACACAATGCACGCTCAGGACGAGAGGATTGATGAGATGGATGTCAAGTACAAAAAGATCATAGGCGGACTTTGATACATGGCTGGTGTGCGGGCTCAAGGCGAGGGAGGAGCATGTCAAGAGAGCTCCACATGTGGGTGAGGCTGTGTGGACATCCCTGCGACAAGCTGACTCATTTGCTGAACTGCATTACTACTCTAACATCTGCAGGCTCCTGAGATTCACAGATGGGAGCGAGATGTATGTGAAGTTCAAACTGAGGCCTTATGATGAGAGCATAACTGAAGTTTCTGGAAAAGTCGAGCCAGCGGGGATTCTGCCTCCTGAAACTGGTGCAATTCCTAGAGATAAAAGTGACACCCGACCGTTGCTTTTCCTTGCTGATGAGTTCCAGCGCCGTGTCGAGTCTGATGGGGTCCGGTACGTCTTGCAACTCCAGGTCAGACCAGTGCCGGATGATAAGAAAGTTCAGGACATAATGTTGTACTGCACATAGCCATGGGATGAGAAGAAATTCCCGCATGTGGATGTTGGAGAGATACACATCGGCCGTGGTCACGTGTTTCACTTTCCGTGCATAGCGACGCATGTCAGAGGAACCTCCGGGAAGAAAATCACATGCATATGATACCGGTGACTCAGCTACCGGTATCGTAAGGATACCGGTTTCGACCGGCATTTGACGTGTACACCACCAGGCTTGGATTTTGTTCCGATTGGTCCCAAATGACCCACATAAGCAAATTTTATTATTACCGGTTCCTGAGAAACCGGGATTAAGTCAAAATGAGAGTACCGGTTCCCAAAGGGTACTCTGATTATTTGAGTTTCAACGGGGGCAAACGAGTGAAATGAGTTTGAAAAGGGGCAGTCTGGTGAATAACCCCGAGCTAGATGATGATGATGAGTTTACCGTACTCAGCTTCCACAGTAGACCTCGAACGATGTCACTGAAGACCAACGGTTTGCGCAGCAACAGAGACGAAACAAGTTCAATAAGGAACGATGATTGTTAAATGCAATGTAGAAGCGGTAAAGCAAGAAGCTTGTAACGAAGAAAATTCGAGAAGCAAGAGGCAATCAGATTAGTAAAGAAGAAGGCTGAGAGTAGTAGTGAAGTGATTCAGAGGAATCAAGCCCAACCTCCGTTTCTGATTTACATCAGTCGCAAACAGATCAAGAAGGATCAGAGACGGCGACACCCACATCAGGTTTGCATTGCATCTTTTTTTAACTTATACATTAGCAAATAAAGATCGAATCTTTGGATTTGGATCTCATGTTCGTGAGTTTCAGCAGATGATGATCCATGGACGAGGAGCTCAAACTCGAGCAGAGTATCCAAATCCTCACCAGAACAAGACAATACCAAGATCTCAATTGCTGCTTAGGGTACTCTGTTTCCACAAGTCTGAAAAACAGAGTACCCCGAGTTGTGAAATGGAAGTCGCAACACCAAGATGTGAAATTATCCAAAATCACATCTTCTGAAATCCACAGCTATTTACTACTCTATTTCTCAGTTTTTTAGATCTTTGCAAATTTGGGTGGAGGTGGGTTTAATGCAGTGTTGTGAAAATCGGACCGACCGGTTGGATCGGGAACCGGTCACCGGACCGAAAATGCATCGATCCGGTCAGATCCGGTAAAAACCCGGTTGGTTGACCCGGTTTTTTTATTAAAATCGTGATTTGATCGGTTCAATCGGTTCGATTTGGTCTGAAAAATTATTTATTTAATTTTGACCTGAACAAGACTCGAACCCAAGCACCTCTTAATAGTTATTCTCTTTCTTTCCATTAGGCTAAAAATGATTGCTGTTTTATTATTTGTTTCAATAATGTATATTCATTTATCAAATCTATAAACGTTATTACTTATTATCAATTTAACTAGAAATTCAATTAGTCTTATAAATCTCATATTGTTGTGACTTGCAAATTAAGACTAAAATTGTTATTATTGTATTAATTATTTGTACTTTATCAAATTCTAAATTTGCTATGGTATGTTGTTATAATCGAAGCATAATCATGTAATATTTATTTAAGTCATAAATATGTTAAATTATAATATCATATATAAATATTTTATTTTTATTTTTTAATATGTGCGAGGCAAACCGATTCAACCCGGTTGAACCACTGACCCATTGACACAGTGACTTGACCGATTCAATCCACGGTTCGGTTTTAATAACACTAGTTTAATTAGAAGCAGTGTTTTTGAGAATTTGAGTTTAAAAGGTGACGTGAGCAACAGAGTTGTTTTAAAAGACGAAACGGTGTCAAGATCCGATTCCGTGTTAAAGCATCTTTAGATAGCTAATATGTAGGACAATGTCTCCCATGTGGGACTTGACGAGTAGGAAAGGCATACAAATTTTCTTATTTGAGTGAGTCAAATAATCATGTTGTAATATTGATCTTGAATTGCTTGGTTATATTCGTATTGAGCTTGTGGAATGTGGAAGTTGGAATCAGTGTTTAAAGTTGGTATTCTGAGTCTGTTTTAGTGCAGGGGAATAAAGGAGGGAAGTTCAGTTATTTCGGTTACTGATGTTTGAACCTCAAATGGAACGGCACCGTTTGAGCTTCTGCTGGGCGTTTCATTTGGTTGGATATGCGAGTCTTTCGGGACGACTTCGTTTGGTTAGTGGCTGGCGTTCGTCGTCGTCGTTTTGTCAAACGGATAGAAATCAGAGGATCCGCGCTTATGTCTTACACACTCGAATCTCTGCAAAACAAAATTAGGGTTCTTCAAGAAATCAGATTTGGGGCTTTTCGCGTAGAGAAGAAATTGATCGATAGATCGGTTGTAATAGCTTCGCATTAGTCTACTGATTGTATGCTGTACATTGATTGATTCCAAAGCTCAATAAAACATCCTCATTTTGGTGCTGGAGTAGGGGAAGGAGTCCCCGAACCAGGGTAAATCTTTGCGTAATTGTTCCATAGTAGTTAGTTCATATTTTGATTCATCACTTCGATTGTCGATCCGCATCCGCTACTCAACAATTGGTATCAGAGCTCAATAAAACGTCCCCATTTTGGTGCTGGAGTAGGGGAAGGAGTCCCCGAACCAGGGTAAATCTTTGCGTAATTGTTCCATAGTAGTTAGTTCATATTTTGATTCATCATTTCGATTGTCGATCCGCATCCGCTACTCAACAATTGGTATCAGAGCTTTGGAAATCGGAGTGATGGGTCCAATGAAGATTGAGCTGAACCGGTTCGATGGCCATGGTGACTTCGGCTTTTGGCGTCAGCGTATGAGGGCAATTCTGGTTCAGATGAAGGTCGTTAAGGCCCTGGACGGCGAGAAGGATTTCCCGGCGACAATGACCCAAGACGAGAAGGAGGAAGCACAAGAATTGGCCTATAGCACCATTATTCTTCATCTCAGTGATAAAGTCCTGCGAGAGGTGTCCAAGGAGAAGACTGCAGCCAAGGTGTGGTTGAAGCTTGAATCCCTTTACATGACGAAGACACTGACTAGCAAAATCTACTTGAAAGGTAAACTTTTTGGGTTTAAGATCAATGAAGATAAAGACCTTGATGAACAACTAGATGAGTTTTCAAAAATCATTCTGGATTTGGAGAATATAGAAGTAAAAGTGGATGATGAGGATCAAGCCATCATGCTGCTAAATGCTCTACCTAGTTCTTATGGTTCATTTGTTGAGACAATGAAATATGCAAGGGAAGCTCTGACCTTTGAAGAGGTTCTCACTGCCCTTAAGTCAAAACAAATGGATGCTGGTTCATCAAAGGGTGCTGCAGAGGGGTTATCAGTTCAAAGGAAATTTGACAAGAAGAACTACAACAAGAAGGGATCAAAAGGCAACTTCAAGCAAAAATCTCAGCAAGGTGGTCATCAGTCACCCAACACAAAGAAGCTGAAATGTTTTTTCTGTCATAAAGAGGGTCATTTTAGAAGGGATTCTCCTGAAAGAAAAAAGCAAGAAGGTGGTAAAGGAGGTGATAAAGCTGAGGCAGCAGTGGTAGAAGCAGAGGAGGGCTATGAAAGTGCTGATGTTCTTGTAGCCACAAATGCTGCAGATGAGAGTCACTGGATACTTGACAGTGGATGCTCTTATCACATGACTCCCAACAAGGCTTGGATGCAAGATTTCAAGGAGTTGGATGGAGGCATGGTGCTGCTGGGAAATGATAAAGCATGCAGGATGCAAGGAGCTAGTTCTGTAAAGCTCAAGACTACTGATGGCCAAGAAGCAGTCCTCCATGATGTCAGGTATGTTCCTGATCTTAAGAGGAACATAATCTCCTTGGGCACTTTAGACAAACTTGGATATGTGTTTAAAGCTGAAAAGGGCATAATAAAAATAACCATGGGATCCTTAGTTGTGATGAAAGGTAAGTGGTCAAATGGTGTATATGTCTTGCTTGGAAATACTGTGACAGGGTCAGTCTCAAATGCAACTGAACAAATGCATGATAAAATGAATTTATGGCACTTAAGGTTAGGACATGTTAGTGAACTTGGCCTTAAGAAATTGCATAACATGGTTGTCTTGGAAATGATTGTCTTGGTAAACTAAAGTTTTGTGAAAACTGCATACTTGGTAAATCTAACAGAGTTAGATTTAGCAAAGGCATACATAGAACAACTGATAAGCTTGAATATATACATTCAGACCTTTGGGGTCCTTCTAGAGTTCCTTCACATGCTGGTAGGAGGTATTTTGTGACCTTTATTGATGATTTCACTAGAAGGGTATGGATATATATTTTAAAGCTTAAAAGTGATGTTCTAACTGTGTTTAAAGAATGGAAAGCTTTAGTTGAAAACCAGACAGGTAAGAAGATCAAAAGGATGAGAACAGACAATGGGCTTGAGTATCTATCAACTGAGTTTATAAATTTGTGTAAGGATGCTGGGATTTCTAAACATCATACAGTGGCAGGTACCCCTCAGCAAAATGGACTTGCTGAGAGGTACAATAGAACAATTCAGGAGAGGGTGAGATGTATGCTCATTCAGGCTGGATTACCTAAAGTTTTCTGGGCTGAGGCAGCAACTACAGCATGTTATCTGATTAACAGATGCCCATCCTCTGCCATAGAGTTCAAAACACCAATGCAGATGTGGAGTGATCATCCTGAAGATTACAACAGATTGAAAGTATTTGGATGTGTTGCCTATGCCCACATCAGACAAGATAAATTGGATTCAAGGGCCTTAAAATGTTTATTTCTGGGATATCCTGATGGAGTAAAAGGCTACAAACTGTGGTGCCTAGAAAACATTGGGAAGAAATCAATTATAAGCAGGGATGTAGTGTTCAATGAGACCATTTTCCCTTATAAGGATAAGAGTGAAAATTCTGACCAGTCAAATAAGAAACCTGATGAAAGTGAGAAAGTCCACATTGAGGTGGAGCTGTCCAGTAAAGGAGAAGAAAAAGTGACTGAGCAACAACAACAAGCTGAGAATGCTAGGATTTCTGATAGCAGTGATGAATCACAAGAAGAGGAACAGGCTGGTAATCAAGAAGACCTCAGCAATTATATGCTTACTCGGGATAGACAAAGGAGAACCATCAGACCTAATGTTAGATATGGAATAGACAATATGGTTGCCTTTGCCTTCAATACTGCAGCAGAAATTTCAGATGAGGAACCAGTTTCATATCATCAGGCTGTTCACTCTGCTGATAAAGACTTGTGGATGAATGCTATGAATGAGGAAATGGATTCTTTAATGAAGAATAATACTTGGGATCTTGTGGATAGACCAAGAGGGCAAAGGCTAGTTGGAAGCAAGTGGATATTTAAGAGAAAGGAGGGTATACTTGGTGTGGAGAAACCAAGGCTAAAAGCCAGACTTGTGGCCAAGGGATTCACACAGAAAGAGGGTATAGACTTCACAGAAATATTCAGTCCAGTAGTCAAGCACAGATCTATCAGAGTTATTTTAGCAATTGTTGCAAAGTATGGCCTGTATCTGGAACAGTTAGATGTGAAGACTGCATTCCTTCATGGAAAATTGGATGAGACTATATATATGAGGCAACCAGATGGATTTGTGATTGGAAATAAAGAAGAGAAAGTCTGTTTGCTCAAGAAATCTCTATATGGTCTGAAACAGTCTCCAAGACAGTGGTACAGAAGGTTTGATGAATTCATGATCAAACAAGGGTATCTGAGATCAGCCTATGACTGGTGCATATATGTGAGCAAAGAGAAAAATCAGAATGACAGGGTTTATTTACTCTTATATGTTGATGATATGTTGATAGCAAGCAGAAACTTCAATCAGATTAAGAGGTTGAAGGAGTAGCTCAATTCAAGTTTTGAAATGAAGGATCTTGGACCTGCAAAGAAAATACTTGGTATGCAAATATTGAGAAATATGGAGCAGGGCACTTTGTTCTTAAACCAGCAGAGTTATATTGAAAAGGTTCTTACAAAATTTGGAATGGGAAATGCAAAGTCAGTTTTAACACCTATTGCTCAACATTTTAGGCTTCATAAGGACCAGAGTCCTCAGTCTGAAAAGGATATCAGTTATATGCAGGAAGTTCCTTACTCTAGTGCAGTTGGGCCTCTAATGTATGCAATGGTGTGTACTAGACCAGACCTAGCTCACTCAGTCAGTTTGGTTAGTAGGTTCATGGCAAACCCAGGTAAGGATCATTGGGCTGCTGTGAAATGGATCCTAAGATACCTAAGAGGAAGTACTGGAATTGGACTAACATATGGTGGAGCAAATCAAGGTGGAGCTGAGGAAGAAGCAGATATGATTATGGGATACTGTGACTCAGATTATGTTGCAAGCATAGACACAAGGAAATCTCAATCTGGTATAGTCTTTACAGTGTTTGGGACTGCAGTCAGTTGGAAAGCAGCCCTACAACCAGTTGTGGCCTTGTCCACAACTGAAGCTGAATATATTGCAATTACTGAGGCAGTTAAGGAAGCTTTGTGGTTAAGAGGCTTACTGGGTGAACTGGGATTTGAACAAAAGAGAGTCAAGGTGTTCTGTGACAACCAAGGAGCTGTCCACCTATCTAAGCACCAAGTTTTTCATGAGAGGTCTAAACATATAGACATAAGGATGCACTTTTTCAGGGATATTGTGGAATCAGGGGAAGTGGGCATTGAGAAGATCTCAACTGAGAACAATCCTGCAGATATGCTAACAAAGGCAGTTACTTGGGAGATATTCAAGCTTTGCTTGGATTTACTCCAAATTGGAGTTAACTAATCTGTAGGGCAGCCAAAATGAGGAAGGACATTTAAAGCCATTCTAAGATCAAGGTGGAGATTGTAATATTGATCTTGAATTGCTTGGTTATATTCGTATTGAGCTTGTGGAATGTGGAAGTTGGAATCAGTGTTTAAAGTTGGTATTCTGAGTCTGTTTGAGTGCAGGGGAATAAAGGAGGGAAGTTCAGTTATTTCGGTTACTGATGTTTGAACCTCAAATGGAACGGCACCGTTTGAGCTTCTGCTGGGCATTTCATTTGGTTGGATATGCGAGTCTTTCGGGACGACTTCGTTTGGTTAGTGGCTGGCGTTCGTCGTCGTCGTTTTGTCAAACGGATACAAATCAGAGGATCCGCGCTTGGGTCTTACTCACTCGAATCTCTGCAAAACAAAATTAGGGTTCTTCAAGAAATCAGATTTGGGGCTTTTCGCGTAGAGAAGAAATTGATAGATAGATCGGTTGTAATAGCTTCGCATTAGTCTACTGATTGTATGCTGTACATTGATTGATTCCAAAGCTCAATAAAACGTCCTCATTTTGGTGCTGGAGTAGGGGAAGGAGTCCCCGAACCAGGGTAAATCTTTGCGTAATTGTTCCATAGTAGTTAGTTCATATTTTGATTCATCATTTCGATTGTCGATCCGCATCCGCTACTCAACACATGTAAACCATGTTGTGACTTTTTTGATTGATCAAATCAGCGAACTAGTAAAGTCGTCGGATGTCCATGATAAATTCGTTTCCTAGGCTTATCGTTTCAAGTAAACGTCAATGAATTGATTTTGAAAAATATTGATAATTGATCTTTGGTTGGATGATTTTAAGGGATCCTAATTTATTTATTTTTATTAAAGTGAGTATAATTAAGATATACATATTGATGTCTGAAGTAATGGTTGTCGGTTGCACCCATGTCTCCGGGTCCCAGGACCCCTCTCACATTTGATAAAAAAATTTGAACATAATATTATATAAATAATTTTAAATTAGAAAACAAATTTACTTGGGATTGGGCCATTAAAATATTAATCCTCCTGGGCCCATCATGCCATATTAACCGTGTTTGATCACTTGGTTTATACTCTCGCAACTCGCATTCGCAATTCTAACAACGGGCACATCCAGGGACGGACCCAAGAATTTGGGTAGGGGGTGACAACCAAAAAATATTTTGTATTATGAGAAAACGTATCATTGTTCAAAAAGAATTACTACATTAAAATAACGATCATCTTGTTTCCAAATCACGGAAATCATCTATTATTGAATCCGTGCTAAACAATTTTGCTATTTCTTTTTCAATGTTGACAACCAAGCAATCTGATAAGAAATTTATGTAGTTTATCTTTTAAAGAACGAATCAGTAGTTTCATCTATAAAATAAGAAAAATCAAAGATAAGAATCATAATATGATGCAGGACAGATCGCGGTGCAAATTGAAGAACTAGCGTCGCGCAAAAAGGGCAAAATCGGCAATATCGGTATTTGGCGTTCAGCGTCTAGAAATTCGCCACAATACCTTGCTTTGAGTGGAAACGGGCCAACAAACGCAAATCACCGCTAACGCCATGTCGTATGGGCTTTGTAAGCCATCCGGGCTCGTTTAGGGCTCCGAATTAGGGTTTTTCATCTTTTAGCAGTACAATTATCTTTTAGTTTTTCCTTTCCTAATTAGGTTTAGTTTTCCTTTCCTAATTAGGTTTTATGTTTTCCTATTTAAACCCACCTTAGGGTTTCAGTTATGTATCTTATTTTCTTTTCAATAAACCTTTGGTTTTCGTTCTTGGTGGATTCCGAGATTCCTTGGTGGATTCCAAGTCTTTTGCGAGTTCATTTCTGGTAGACTCAATTATCCTATTTGTCACGCTGCGTCAATGTAACACAATTTATTTCAATGTCAAAATAGCACAAATCGACAAACCCTATTTCATGCAGTCCAAACTAGAGAAAATCAAAACAATACAAATCATAATATCAAAATCATCAACGTACATCTATTTGTCGAAATCTTATGAATCAAAAAAGAAAAAAAACCTGAAAGACGAGAGAAACCTAAGACTCACGACCGGCGCACTCAAACTCTATGTGATGATGTATCGTATCTGTTTGATATTGATAACTGATATTTGATAAGTTTCTAAAAAGTAATACCTAAATTTGAATAATATATATTATATTATAAGAAATTTTTTTTTTGGAAAAACCTGGGGGTGACAAGTGTCCCCCCGGCTCGCCCTAGTTCTGTCCCTTGGCACATCGCACGGCGCACACGGCTACCATCCATCACGATTCACGGCGATCAGAAGATACAAGGTAGGATTTTGAGAGCGATTTTTAATTTCTTTAAGGTAAAGAAGAAATCGTTGAAGTTTGTTTAATCTACTAAAATCATAGAGAAGAATGAGGTTTCATGTTGTTAAGTTTTCTCTTTTAGGGTTTGTGGTTTCAGCTGTGAATCTGATTGCAACTGATGATGAGTGATTGAGTGGTGATTCAGCAGCGAATCTCATTTAGATGTCAATATGATCCTTTTTGTGGTTGTTTTTTTGTTTTCGCGATCCATTTTGTAGTATGTCACATTAAATTATGGGTCTCTTTTTGTATGAAATTGTTCAACTTAGATATTTTGTGTGTGTATAGATTATATTATAATTTTTATTTTAGAACCCCCTCTCGAGAACCTCTGGAACCGTCATTGGATGTCTGTGCTCTCGGCTGGATATATTTTGATTTGGTCTATGAATAAATTGCTGTAGATACGGATCACGGATTGTATGGATTATTATAGATTTCAAATTCTGACCAAAATAGATGGTTATCATTTGATCATAATCCTTGGATATGATTCACAGACATGTATAATTTGTATTTATTACCCTGCCTCACTTAAATTTTTTCCCAATCAAAATTTCATATGAATCATGATGATGGTGAAGATAGTAGAAAAGAGATCCAGAACCATTCAACTGAATGCTGCAAGTGTCAAAACGGCAGCGTTTCGATTAATATTTTTTTTTGAAATATAACAATATCGTCTAACAGTTACAACATTTTACTGCGCTACACCGGATCCGAAATCAAAGATAGTATGAAGCAAAATCAATAATTGCATCATCCAAAATGTTATAAACAAAGGGTTGTGCAACCTTAAACCCTCCAAACTTTAAACGTACAAAGTAATAATCTAGTCAAGCCCCTACATATATACAACCGAGCCATCATACACATAAATTGTCAAGCACTTCAACACTCAAACTCTCAAATCAGCAAACACTAAATTGTTAACTCTCAAGCCAAACTCTTCAAATCAAGAGTCATCAATGGGCTAGGCTGCGACGGCCCGGTTCATTTAAGATTGAGCTTCGTAAGGCTTGATAAGGTACGAACTTAGTCTAAATTCAGCGAAGGGACGGGTGGGTTGGGATTGGCGCTTTCATTGGTCTTAGGATCCAACAAGCCTTTTGTTTTAGGGCTGGGATCGGATCAGACTGAGGGCAGACCAGGCTCTTTCCAGCCCCATCGAGGTCTATGTGACAAAGTGTTTATTCAATAGTTGAAGTTTGTATACGTGGGGTGCCGAAATAATACAAATATGTTAGATTTAGTGGTATGTGTTTTGGCAAAATCCTGTGAAGATGTTTAAACTGTAGGACAAGGAGTTGTTCAAGACCAGAGAGCCAACAAGCTACGGAGGACCTGGAACAAGATTGATGCATAGCGGAATTTCCTAATTCATATTTGGAAGGTCGGTGATGAGCTTGGATTCGGCTGAGAGTTTTTAGGGAAGATATGCGCATGAAGATAATTTAGAAACAAGATATTGAAGATGTACATTGAAGATTGTCAAGAAGGAGGTGGCGCAAGGAGTATATTCCCTAAAATATTTGGCGGTTGAGATATGATTTCCTAAGAGATTTAGGAAAGATCCGTTCCTATATAAACATAGCTGGGGTTCTCAATTCTGTATTGATCATTGAAGCTAAACACACATACACACTCAGAGAGAGAGAGAGAGAGAGAGAGAGAGAGAGAGAGAGAGAGAGAGAGAGAGAGAGAGAGAGAGAGAGAGAGAGAGAGAGAGAGAGAGAGAGAGAGAGAGAGAGAGAGAGAGAGAGAGAGAGAGAGAGAGAGAGAGAGAGAGAGAGAGAGAGAGAGAGAGAGAGAGAGAGAGAGAGAGAGAGAGAGAGAGAGAGAGAGAGAGAGAGAGAGAGAGAGATTTCATTATTCCGTGATGTCACGTCGCTGCTATCAGTTTGTTCAAGGTTGCTGTTCCAGACTGACGGGGTGAACGAGTTGCAGATTCTAGCACTATTGGAGAAATTATTCACGCTTATATTCAGAGAAGGTTGGACGCGGTGATCGACGTTAAGTTCATTATTCCGTAACGCGCACTGAGTTAGTCTGGTCTGAGTGTTGTTCGGACTGACCATGGAACATACTTACACTACACGCACTGTGACTTGGATGCTGATACATTTTTGAGAGAGGGCGTTCATATTTGGGGGGAGGCGCTGATCTTCGGGAGACGATCAAGGTGAAAACTGAGAGGGATCTCTAGCCTAGGGGGAGCCTAGATCGCAAGTTTGCTCAGAGTGTTAGAGTACCCTGATTAAGACGGAGTCTGTAATCGTAAGTCCATCTGTTATATAAACTCAATATAGTGAATTACTTTTCACCCCAGAGTACACGGTTGCAGAACTGGGTATCAAGTTGCGTGTCTTTAGTTCGTTCTACATGTAGTTGTTTTTTAAGTTCTACATTAGGTTGTTTAGCTAGGTGTTCCGCAAACAGCTAGAACAACATCTCGACACACACCGGAGTCTTTAAATTGGTATCAAAGCAGATCAGTCGACGCACAAAGTGTGATTTCAAGGTTGTGCGAGATGAGTCAGAAGGAAGGGTAGAATCACACGACCCCCCTTGCTGAAAGGGCCAAACTATGGCTATTGGAGGGTTACAATGAAGGCGCTTCTGATATCGCTGGATGATAGAGCTTGGAGTGCTTTTGAGAAGGGTTGGACACAACCTACGACAAGTGGAGCTGATGGAAAGGTTGTGCCAACTGAAGAAGACAAGTACAATGAAGATTAGCAGAAATTTGCGACTGGCAACTCCAAGGCGATGAACGTCATATATTCCGCAGTCGATGAAAATACCTTCAAGATGATTTCAAACTGCTAAGTAGCTAAGAGTGCTTGGGACATACTGCAGATAACACACGAAGGTACGGACAAAGTTAAGATTTCTAGAATGGAGATGATCACTTCAATGTTTGAAAATCTGAAGTTGAAGGAAGACGAGACTATTGCTGAGTTCAACGCAAGAATATTTGACATCGCCAATGAATCTTTTGCGTTCGGAGAACCTATCAGTGAAGAAAGACAGGTGAGAAAGGAACTGAGATCGCTACCTCAATGTTGCAATGAAAGCAATTGCCATTCAAGAAGTGCATGATGTGAAGAAGATAAGTGATGAGTCGAGTTTTCGACTCATTTATCGTCATTCTTCACTATAGTTTTGAATCGTTTCTGACGATATTTTGATGTCATTTGACCTCTATCTCTACATTTCAGGTAGAAAACAAGTTTCCCCCATGGTCAAGGCCTAAATGTGAAGATTGGTTGAGTTTCGGCGCAAAACAAGGAGTTTCGGGGCAATACCGAGCATATTGACCTTTGCAACTTGTTTTAGACGCCCAGGACGCATACGGTGTCCGAATTGGTTGATTCAAAGCTTGTTGGAAAGCTAACTCAAAGGGCTACAACTCTTTAGTTGACGCCAAGACCAAATTCGGACAGGAAGTCCACCAAAAGGGCCCCAGTCGATCGACTGAGAAGCCCAGTCGACCGACTCGATTGAAACTCAGGAGCTCATCATATCTTGCACATCCCAGTCGATCGACTGGGAGTCAAGCAAAGCCCAGTCGACCGACTGGATGAAAAACTCAGATTTCTGCACCCAGATTTCAGCCGAATCTATAAATAGAAAGAGGGCTTTTTGACCAATGTGTGGAGGTTTTTGGGGAGAAGAAGATTAAGAAAAGAGGTCAACCAAGGTCATCAATCATCATCCAACCAAGGAGAAGTGAAGATCAAGGGAGTTCAAGGATTAATCATCCTATTTCTATCCCTCTTCTATTCTACTTGTTGTGTAAAAACCCTACTCACACCATGTTGTCTTACATGATGTGTGAGTAGTGGATCTTGTGTTTTGAGGGTCTTATGATCCTCCTTGGTACTCAATGATCATTGTATACACATTAACATGCAATTTATGAAGTTGATTTCATTTTACTATGGTTTTCATTTTAGACATGTTGCTAAGTGTTTGATAAAATGCCTAAGTGACATGTTTGTGTTAGAACTATGATCTAAGTATTGAGAGAGCTTAGTGATGGTTTGGATATAGTAAAAATGAACTTATCAAGCATTTATGAGAGTAAATGCATGGGTGAGAGGCTAACCAAGACTTTATGCATATAGCATTTGTGAAAATAGGTGCTATATAGTGAATCAACATCTTTAATTAGTGAGATTCTACATAAGAAGGTTTGACTAAAATTAGACTTGCATGATAGTTTGTCTAATTTTAGCGTAAGCTAGGTTTTAAACCTATCAACTCATAATTAATTGAACTCTTGTATACATGATCATTGGAAAATCGCCAAGGAGGGGATTAACCCCTCGAAACACCTCCTATCTATCTTTTATCCCTAATTACTAGCCACATAGGATTTAGATATTCACACCTTTATACATTTTGGTTAGAATAGCCGAACGGAAACACGATCTTACATAGTGCATGTGCTTAGCTTGCTCCTTTGGGTTCGACCCGGTACCCTACCGGTCATTATAAATGTTTTGACTTACTACCGACCCTCTCTTCATTGATACTATTTAGAGGTGAAAAAGAATAGTTCGTCAAATGGCGCCGTTGCCGGGGAGCAATGGCTAGATTGTCCCTAGGAAGAATCATTTAGAACTCCGACTATTCCATGTTTTACTTTATTTGCCTTGTTACTTGTGATTCTTGAGTTATCCCACTATTCTCACTTGCTTTAATTGTTCTCTCCTTGTAGGTGCATCCTCGTTTATGCCACCAAAGACAAAGAAGCTCACACAAATTGTGGATAAAGACTTGAATCAACCAATAAGGAATATTGTTAACCCTCACCTTACAAGGAGTAAGACAATCAAGGACAAAGGAACCACATCGAGCGCTCAAGATATCATTGATCAAATCATGGGAGATAGAGATAGACTTCCTCCACCACCACCTCCCCCTCGTCAATTACCCCAAGGTCAACTACCACCATTGCCCCAAGCTAGAAGGGTTCTCAAGGACGACGCCGCTCCCAATGCATATGGTTACCGATCACCAATCCTTGTTCCCGCGGTAGACAACCGGGACTTTGACTTGAAGACCTCGACCATCCAAATGGTGCAATCAAACCAATTCTCGGGACGAGACCATGAGGACCCGAACTCTCATTTGACCACATTCCTCGAAGTTTGTGCCACTTTCAAGATTAATGGGTTCTCCGAAGATGCTAAACTTTTGAGGCTATTCCCCTTCTCCCTCGCGGGAAGAGCAAGAGATTGGTTGAGGAGCCAAACTCCGGATAGTTTCACCACTTGGGAGGAGCTCGCCGTTGCATTTCTCAACAAGTATTTCCCTCCTTCCAAGACGGCCTACTATAGAAATCAAATTACAAATTTTGCGCAAATGGATGGGGAAACACTTTATGAAGCTTGGGAGAGGTATAAAGAGTATCAAAGGCTTTGCCCACATCACAACTTGGACGACCTCCTTTTGTTCCATACTTTCTACCATGGCGTAGATGGTCCCTCGCGGCTTGCACTTGATACCGCCGCGGGAGGAGCTATAATGGAGCTTGAACCCCATGAAGGATATGCGGTGATAGAGAAGATCACGAAGAACTACTTCATGTGGGGAAGTGAAAGAGGGAACCCAAGGAGGAGAGGAGAAAGACATGAAGTGAAAGCCGCGAGCACTAGTGAATACGATGCCCTAAAGAAAGATTTAGAGAAACTCTCGGATGAAGTATTCAAATTGAAACACCAAGATAAAGGCGACTCAACGAGTCAAGGGTGCGACATTTGTGAAGTATATGAGCACGAAACCAACTCATGCCCTTTGGTTCTAAGGGATGGATGGAGGAATGGGTATGGAGAAGCAAATTATGTCGGTGGAAATCAAGGGAGAGAGTACAATGGTAGCGCTTTTCAAGGCCAAACTTCCCAATCCAATTACACTACCCCAAAGTTTTCATCCGCTTAGAGGAATCATCCAAACTTCTCATACAAGACTACAAATCCTACAACTCCCGACTTTGGATTTAAAGCCACTCCAACAAATCAAGCTTTCCCTCCGAGGAATCAATTTCAACCAAAGAACCAACATCAAAGCCAACAATATCAAGCTCAACCTCAAAGGCCTTACCAACAAGAGGATCATCCTTCTCAACCATCAAATGAACCGTCAAAATCCGATGCTATGCTTTCCGCAATCCTTGAGATAAGTAAAGAATTGAAAGAAATGAAACAATCTCACCAAGGGTTGCAAACACATGTCAAGATGCTTGAGAACCAACTAGCTCAACAAGCCGAGTCCTCAACTAGAGCCCAAGGAAAGCTACCGGCACGACCCGAGCATGAAAAGAAGGAGTTTTGCAACGCCATCTACATTGAGGGATCATTCGAAGATGAATTATTTGAGGATGAATTTCTAGAGAGGAAGGAGCATTGTGAGGCGGCGACTCTTAGAAGTGGGAGAAGATTGGAGGGCGTTACACCAAAGAAATCCGTTCAAATGCCTCCAAAACCCATTGGCCAAGCTAGAGCCGAAGAAAGAGAACTTAATGAAGAGGTCCCTAATCCTCCAACCGAAAAGGCAAAAGAAAATAAAGAAGGAAAAGAGGAATTGAAGCCCTATTCTCCACCTATTCCATTTCCCCAAAGACTTGCAAGGCCCTCTAAGTTGGACAAAGAATATGAGCTCTTCACCAAGATGTTGAAAAAGCTATATGTCTACATACCATTTCATGAGCTCATCAAGAAGGCACCTCTCTACAACAAGTTTCTAAAAGAGATTTTGTCCAAAAAGAGGACCATTGAAGAAGATGATCCCCACCTCCTCAATCACGAATGTAGTGCCCTCTTCTCAAAGCAAATCCCCCAAGAGATGGGAGACCGCGGCAAATTCACTATCCCATGCTCAATAGGGGATATGAGCTTCTCAAGTCCACTAGCCGATCTTGGGGCTAGCGTGAGCGTCATGCCTCTTGCCATCTACCACAAGCTAAAATTGAATGGGGTGAAAACCGCTAAAATGACTCTACAACTCGCGGATGGCACTACAAGGCGCCCTTGGGGCCTAGTGGAGAATGTCCCAATCAAAGTCGACAAATTCTACATTCCATGCGACTTTGTGGTAGTAGATATGGGAGATAATTTCAATTCATCGTTGATCCTTGGGCGTCCCTTCTTGGCCACCGCCGGTTTTAAAGTAGATGTTGGAAAAGGGAAATTGACCCTAAAGATTGGTGGAGAAAAGGTGAGGATCGAAAAGACAAAAGAAGAACAAGTGGCTAGTGTTGAGAAAAAGCTAGAAAAGGAGGGAACCGGAAGCATTAAAGGCAACAAAGTTGATATGAAGGAGTGGCACAATATGTTTGAACCCGATGAAGACCCTCCCCTTGATCAATATGAATCATCATCCGATGATGAAATGAAAAAGAATGGAAAGGTAAAATCATCAAAGGGAGAGAAGCCACCATCACTTTGGAAAAGGGCTATTAAGCAAGTTGCTTGCAACTCTTCAAAGAACCCGGATTGAGTCTCCTAATTTTCTACAAGTCCGCTTGAGGAGGGATCCTAGCAAAGGACTCCTCAAGTGTGTTTCTTAAACACGGAGAGATTCGGCTCGGTCTTGCCAAGACGTTAAACTAGGCCCTCGCGGGAGGTACCCCGGTTTGTGAGTTGTCCATCTACGCAAAATTACTTTTATATATGTGTGGCATGCATGCTTTGAATGTTGAATGTGAACATGAGTGCTAGGATGATGAAAATGCATGAATAGGTGTGTTTGGTGTGATATGAGGCTTGCATGAAATTTCTAGGCGATGGTGATGTCTTAAGTGTGGAGTGTGTCATCCTAGCTTGTTTTCTTTTGTTGAAAATCATGTATATGCTAGTGATTTCATGTTGAGGTATGCCTTGAGTGTGAAATGACCTTGTGTTTGAATATTGAGTGATGCTAGTTCATTTTGTGGAGTAAAAATACATGAGTGTGGAGTTGGATTTATGCAAGAATGGATAGTCATTTTATATCAAAACCTTGAAAATAGTCCAGGAAGCCTGTCCCCAACCGACCGGGTGAGGCCGCTCCTATTTCCCACCGACCGGGTGAGGATACCCACAGGATATCATTCGATTCACATCTCACCCGACCGGGTGAAAACATACAAACCCCACCCGACCGGTTGGGGCGAGCCTAAATCAACCCACAACTCCATTTCGGAAATCACTCTCACTCACCCGACTTCACTCCACCCGACCTCCACTCACCCGACCCCCTCCGAATCGCCTCCACCCGACCTTCACCAACAGACCTCACCCGACCGTCCCCGCCTCGCCTCGCCGTCGCCATCACCTCCCCAGCCTCGCCCCAGCCCAGCCGCTCCACCCCAGGCCCAGCCGCATCTCGCCAGAACCGCCCACACTGCCAAGCACCCTCATCGCCCGATCTCCCTATTCCACCATCAAAAACCGCCGCTCAACCGCTCAACACACTCGAAATAGCCTCGCCTACAATCCCCAAGCACCAATTTCGATCCTCGAAGCCCCCAGAAAAACTCCAATTTCCGCCCTCCAAATCGCATCTCAACCGACCGGTTGGGAAATCGAGCTTCATCCAACCGACCGGTTGGGACATATTCAGTCCGGAATTCAGTTTTTCCTCCTCACTCCTACCATGCCTCAAGGTCCCTCCTCATCCAAATCAGTGTCCAAGGGCAAGGAAACAGCCCATGACATGCCGATGGACCGAGTATCCGAGAGTGAGGAGGACGATGTTCCTCTCTCCCATCGCAAGAGGATGAGAGTGAGCGACACATTACGAGATGACAGCTCATCCTCCAGCGAGGAAATGGACCCTCCACCACCTAGTGCACCTCCTCCTGCCATATTGCCCATTATGCCGAGGGATGGACCTTTGGAGCCCCCTCTGCCCGAGCCTACGCCTTACCCCTTCACCGAGCCTCTTGCATTCCGCGATGCTAGATTCACAGAGAGACTCGGGGTAGTCACTGGAGCGGGAAAGGTAGCCGTACCCACTCTCTACCCAGCCTTTGGCGTACTTGATGACCTACACGTCGGCGGAGAGGTACGAGACTTATTATATAGATGTGGTTTAGGCTTCCTTCTGTTGGATGATCCGGGGACTTATCAGAGAGTTGTGGAGGAGTTCTTATGCTCTTTAGATGTTGTGAGGGAGGGGAGGAGAGTCACACACTGGAGGTTTATACTTGGTGGGAGGGAATTTTTGATTGGGGAGAGGATGATCCGAGAGTGGCTCAGTTTCCCATTGTTGGGAGGGGAGGTGATTGTTAGGAATGAGCACCTTCAGAGCAGATTTTGGAGGGACATTTCAGGGAGGCACGAGTGGTTTGCTCCGTCCTACAATGCCTCAGCCATCACCCTTCCGATTTGGAAGATCATTCACCACATCATAGCTATTGGGATTGACACCCGTGGGGATATGGCTAGAGCCTTGACTGGCCCTGATTATGAGCTGATGATGGCCATTAATGAGGGTGATGCGCTTGATTGGGTTTCCATCATATCCTCCCGCTTTGAGAGCTTTGTGAAGAAGTCGTCGAGGAATTCTGTTTTAGGGGGAGGCTCTATGATCACTCTTATTGCCATGAGGTGTAACTTCACCTTTGGCCATGATGGATGCCCAGAGCCATCCAGGATGATCCTCGATGTGCCTACCTTGAAGCACATGCGCCTCCTTAAGAAGGATGGCAAGACTTGGGAGGAGGATCACAAGCCTCACAAGGAGACCCTTCGCCTGGCGGCAGAGAAGAGGAAGAGGAACTTCAAGGCTCGGAATCACCTTTATTGCCTAGCCAACCTTACACCATCCCCTCCTTCCTCTCCTATTCCCCCATCTCCCGCGGCTTCCGAGCCCGAGGCTCCCATTGCTGAGGAGCTGCCCACTGTAGAGCCTGCTGTCGAGAGTGCCCCTCCCACTGCAGATACTTGGACCGAGTGGAGAGAGCGAGTCTCCTCTGACATTGCTGATTTGAGGAGCGGGCTAGCTAGTCTGGAGGCCTTTACTAGAGCTGAGGCGTTGAGAGCTCGCCAGGAGTCGAAGTGGCTCCGTACCACACTTTTATCTATGATCAGCGGCCCGACTGCTCCAGTTGACCCAGGACCTTCTGCCCCTCGTGCCGCCTCTCCCTTGCCTCCCTCACCATTTACTGATGCTATGGAGGCGGACGATGGAGATTCTACTAGAGTGACCACTTCTAGTGACGACGAGGCTACATCTTCAGCTTCTAGTACATTTTGATCATCCTTATATCGATGTTTTGGTGTTTTCTTTGCTTTGATCATGTACTTGGATGTTAAGTCGCCTTTTGGCGCAATTTTGGATGATCTATGCCATCTTTATGATGTACTCTTCACTTATCTTTGGTTGTATGCTATATTCATATGTTATTGAAGGTGTTCTACCATTTTTGATTGTGGAAATTTCAGGATATTTATACTCATGCTCTTCTCATGCCAAAATCACCTTCTTTACCTACATATGCAACCAAATGAATATACCTCATTCCCAAGAGTTATGTCATCGGCTCTACAAACGAGGGGAGTTCCTATGCGCCTTTGCCTTTATTTTATCATTCTTTGCGCTTAGGGACTAAGCTTGAATTAAGTGTGGAGTGGTCCATGCACATAGTTCACATGTTTTCATGCCATGCATATCATTTTTAGATGGACACTTGCATCTTTTGCACATTATTCCTACATGAGAGTGTTTTCAACCACATAGGCTTGTGACTATCGATTCTAAATTCCTATAAATCACATCTAGCCTATTTATCACATTTATTGGATCTTGAACTTAGAACCGACCTAGTCCTACGAATGTGTATTCTTGTGAATCAATATCATTGCTATCCCTTGTCTATCTAATTTTCTAAGTATTTTCGTTGAAATACCTTGGATTAAGTTTTAGCAAGCACTTTTAAAATTTTCACGAAAAACTTAGACCTTTTGAATGCTCCTTGGTGACTTGAGTTTTCCAATTTAGTGCCATGCTTATGATTGTTTCCCGCACATTCCATACACTTTTTGAGCATATTGTCAAGTTTTAAGTGTGGAGTCAAAAAAAAAAAAAAAAAAAAACAAAAGAGGGCGAAAAATAGGCCCCAACAAAAAAATGCTTCATTTTCATGGTCAAAAGAGGGCAAAGCCCCGACTAAAAACTTTCTCAAAGGCCACGAGAAGTTTTGCTCTTAAACATACAAATGCCGAGGGTTAGGGAGGTAAGTCCCCCCTCGAAAGCATTTGTAGGCCAAAGGCCATTTGAAAAGAAAATAAAAAGCGCTTAAAACTTGACTTTATGTCCTTCCATCATTCTTCCTTTGTGCGGGACTCATCATTTGCATTGTGTGCTAGTTAGATTAACTCTTGGACGACCCATGTGCTTGCACGGGAGCTATCATTTGGTTTATGCTTGCTTATTAAGAAACTCTAGTGACGAACTCCTCTTCCCTTATGGACTATGGCTTAAGCGCCTAAAACTTGGGAATGAGTTCCTTGTCGCAAGCCCATGGACTAGCCGTAGCTAGCATAGGTGAGCGGTTGACACTCTTTTGTGCAAAACTATTAACTTTGCTTCATTGTATTGCCTTGAAAATGAGTGGAACTTTGGATGAGGCATTTGATAGCTCTAGTATTGATGATTTTGAATGCACAACCTCATGGGATACTTAAATGGTTCAAAGGTTCATTTGATGATATTGTGGTGGTAGTCCTAGTTTGGGGTGAGGGATTGGTTTTGAGAAATCCTCGCCTTGGTTGAGCACTCTTGCATTCATTCTCATGGGATAGGTGCATATGGGATTTGTGAGTATTCCCTTTTCTGAAAACTCTCACGAGACTATAACTCGTCCACTAGGGTAGCCTAGGGGTTTAAAGGCTTAATGCATACGCTAAATGCATTCGTAACGCCTGCGAAAAGGAGCTAGTTAGGTTGTACATACTTGCTTTTACTTTTCAATAACATGTTAGCAATAATGATCGAGGCCTTGTGAAAGCTAGTGAGGCAAATAGACGAAAAACATAGCACCACTAGCATTCCGCCATTTGTACGACCTTGACATATTTGCATACTTTGTTCGGGACGAACAAAGCTTAAGTGTGGAGTGTTGATAAGTCGAGATTCCGACTTATTAGTACCCGTTTTCACTATAGCTTTCGTTCGACTCCGACGATATTTTGATGTCATTTGATCCCTTTTCGTACGTTTCAGGTACAAAACAATATATTCTCAGTGTCAATGCCAAAATTCGGAAACTCGGGAAAAACCGGAGGTTTGGAGCAAAATATGGACAGAGTTGTATCTCACCCGGTCGGGTGGGAATGTCCCCTGCCCCAACCGACCGGTTGAAAGCTTGAGTCGATCGACTGGACCTCGAGTCGATCGACTAGATGCAGTCTCAGGAGGGCCTGAAATCCATGTTTCCGCAGTCGATCGACTGGACCCTTCAGTCGGTCGACTGGGAACCCACCCGGTCGGGTGAACTGCTACAGTGCTGATATTTCCACCCGAGGCTATAAATAGAAAGTGGCGATTTTGACCTAGAGAGCTGGACTTTTGGGGCAAAAATACTCATCAAAGGAGATCAAATCAAGGTCATCAATCCACAATCAACAAGGGAGGAGTGAAGATCAAAGGGAGACATCTAGGATTAACCATCCTATCTTCTATCCCTCTTCTCTTCTAAATTGTTGTATTCAAACCCTACTCACATCATGTTGTCTTACATGATGTGTGAGTAGTTCCCTTGTGTTTTGAGGGTGTTGGTACCCTCCTTGGTACTCTTGATCATGTATATGCATGTTTGATGATTAATCTATGGTGTTAAATTCACATTTGCTATGATCTTCATTGTTGCATGCCACTAGGTGTTTGATGAAATGCCAAAGTGAATTGTTTATCCCAAAACTTGACCTAAGAATCTAACGACCTTAGGGATGGTTTAGATGTGGTAAATGTGATCATGTCTACGGACTTGAAGTGAACTAGAACTCGAGTTCATGGTAGTTATTGCTTGGGAGAGATTCTAATGCTAATAAATGTCATGGAATGAGCCAATATCTTGAGAAAGTGAGGTTCGAGCTATAAGAGAGCTTGACTAAGAATAGATTCGATTAGGATGGGATCTACCTTAGTCTAAGCTAGGTTCAACACTATCTAACACCTTGAATGTATTTAATTCTTGTATGCATGATCATGGGAATTTGCCAAGGAGGGGTATAACCCCTTGAAACTCTCTTTTGATTGATATTCAACCCTTTAGTGCTATCTCATTGCTTGTTTTAGACTTGAAACCATTCTCATAATCGATTTGAAGGAATAGCCGAGTAGAAAACTTGATTCCCTAGCGTATAATCCAATTGCTCCCTTGGGTTCGACACCGGTCTTACCGGTCATTTATAAATTGTTTTTGACTAATTGTATTGCTTAAGAAAACTACACACGTCAAAAAGACTGGATGAACTCATGGGATCCTTGCAGACGTTTGAGCTTGAGGTGTAAGAACATTATCCAGAAAAGAAAGTCAGAAGTGTTGGCCTCAAAGCTAAAGTCACATGAGATCAGAAGAATGAAGAAGACACGTCTGAACAACTTGTTATACTGGCCAAGAATTTTGTGAAGTTTGATGAGTCATAGTTGTACGACTATTTTATGTGTTAAAACCCCGTCTTCTAGTGTTGCCTGTATGTTATTTCACTACCTGTGTGTAGTTTTCGTTCTCAGGTACATTCGGAGACCATAGAAGGAATATCGGCTAAAGAGAGCATCTAGAAGATGTTTCGCATCGAAGGAACGAATTCCAAATGTTTGAAGACTGACTCAGTCTTGGGGGCGGACGCCTGAACAATTACGGGCGCGGACGTCTACTGATTTATCTTAATTGTTGAGACGTCCGCGGGAACTAAATGGAGAAGGCGTCCGCGGATGACAGCTGGCAGTCGAATTCAATATTTCTCATTTGCAATCTCGAAAGGAGTAACACAGAACTCGAGGGGACAGAGAGGAGGGGCGACTGGATCTGGAGAAAGGGGAGAAATTCAGATCCATCTAGGGTTCGTTCGAAGTTCGGTTTGGAAGGAAGAGTTCTTGGAGTAGGATTTCGACTGAGGATTCGTTGCTGGGTTCAAGTGCTGGAGTGGAGCTGCAGATTGGTGGAGAGTTCCTCATCAGTAATTTCATTTCATTCTATTCAGAAACATGATGATGTATTCCATTACGATGAGTAGCTAAACTCACTTGTGTAGGCTAGAACTCGACATTGTGATGTTTTGACTTGAGACCTATATTGATTTCTGTGTTTTGTGTCATATTACTATGCAGTGTTTATGGAATTGATGTGCTAGCATGAGTGGAACCCTAGCGGGGGAGCTTTCGTTTGTTTGTTGATTCCAATTGTCAAGTTTACTAGCAACCTAGCGGGGATAGCAAACTAGGACACGAGTAATATACCACTAGGATTAAACACCCAAGGACAACTTGTTCAAATCTTAATGCAACTCTAGCGAGTTAGGGTCTTGATTATCGCTAGCAATTGGGTGCACGATGTCCAGCAAACTCATTGCCTCGCTGATTTCTGGGGGTGGCAGTCTTTGATTAACAGGGGGCAGTCCTTGCCTCCGTTCTTGCATGTTATCCCCTATCACACTACTTCGCTCTTCTTGATCACGTTCAACACTTCTCTGTGACATTGTTACTTCAACAGAAAATAATCAAGTGACACGGTAAAAGATAGTAAAATAAAACTAAAAGAAAGAAATACTTAGTGAGATTCTTCGTTACCAATCCCCGGCAACGGCGCCATTTTGGCGGGCTGTCGTTGTACCCGTCAAAAATATTAATTTGTAATCCGACTAGCAAGTGGTAAGTCGGGTCGTATCCACAGAGATTGATCCGAGAATCTGTTCACTAAATATTCAAACACGTAATTGAGAAACACAAACACAAGCAACAGTTATCACGTATTAAGAAAGCAATCGTCACACGAATTCAGGTATGTAATATCAAAGAGAAGTGCAAGCTAGAACTTTCGACTGTGATGCAAGACTAAATCATTGACAAATCCGTTTTGATTCCTAATGTTGTACAACTTAGAGCTCCCCCGCTAAGGTTACACCCCCCGTTCTAATTCTAGTACTTAATCTCGCGCTAGCGATAATCAAGACCCTAACTCGCTAGAGTTGCATTAAGATTTGAACAAGTTGTCCTAGGGTGTTTAATCCTAGTGCAATATTACTCTTGTCCTAGTTTGCTATCCCCGCTAGGTTGCTAGTAAACTTGACAATTGGAATCAACAAACAAACGAAAGCTCCCCCGCTAGGGTTCCACTCATGCTAGCACATCAATTCCATAAACACTGCATAGTAATATGACACAAAACACAGAAATCAATATAGGTCTCAAGTCAAAACATCACAATGTCGAGTTCTAGCCTACACAAGTGAGTTTAGCTACTCATCGTAATGGAATACATCATCATGTTTCTGAATAGAATGAAATGAAATTACTGATGACGAACTCTCCACCAATCTGCAGCTCCACTCCAGCACTTGAACCCAGCAACGAATCCTAAGTCGAAATCCTACTCCAAGAACTCTTCCTTCCAAACCGAACTTCGAACGAACCCTAGATGGATCTGAATTTCTCCCCCTTTCTCCAGATCCAGTCGCCCCTCCTCGCTGTCTCCTCGAGTTCTGTGTTACTCCTTTCGAGATTGCAAATGAGAAATATTGAATTCGACTGCCAGCTGTCATCCGCGGACGCCTTCTCCATTTAGTTCCCGCGGACGTCTCAACAATTAAGAGAAATCAGTAGACGTCCGTGCCCGTAATTGTTCAGGCGTCCGCCCCAAGACTGAGTCAGTCTTCAAACATTTGGACTTCGTTCCTTCGATGCGAAACATCTTCTACATGCTCTCTTTAGCCGATATTCCTTCTATGGTCTCCGAATGTACCTGAGAACGAAAACTACACACAGGTAGTGAAATAACATACAGGCAACACTAGAAGACGGGGTTTTAACACATAAAATAGTCGTACAACTACGACTCATCAAACTACCCCACACTTGAACTTGTTCGTCCCGAACAAGAACAAAGCCATAGAAAGAACTACAACGTACTAGTCATGTCAATCCTTACATCTCAATCCTAAATCCGGTCTATAATCCTATCATGCTTAAGATTCTAACAATGCGAGTAAACATAGATTTTTCGATACTTGTTAGCTCGCGAGTTGAAATTCAAATGACATTGGATGATTGGGAGATAGTCCCTTATAGGTACCACAGACATTGCATTCTTTTCTGAGTTTTGGTCTTTTGATTGAGTCAGCGGCTTTCTCTGACACATGATTAATTCACTGCTTTCATACCGTTGAGTCTTGAATTCCTTAAGTTGTATGGACTTTGATAAACGACACATCTTTGCTTGAATCAATCAGATTTTGATTTTCTTCTTACTTGATGGCGTCCCTTCGGCTTTTGAATTTGTTTCTTGTCCCCATAATCATTTGCGCCCTTGAACCACTCCAATCATAGCCTCCGAATAACAGCATAGGAGTGTGTCCCGCTCTTTTCTCATCCTCGTCTTTTCTGCATGAGGCAAGGTAGGGGTTACCCACCCATTCCCAGCTACTCCGACTAGAGATGGACAGTTTGTTTTCTCTGTCCCGCCACCACTACGAACGCATGAATAAACTTGTATACTTGGTGACGGAGCTACTCTCAGGATTAGGCTAGTGAAGCGTCAACCTCCACCGCTTTTCTCAATCATCAGAACCCAAAACTCAGAATTTCCTGCAACTTGCCGTACCTTTCTAGGACATTTCTGTCAACTCCACATCCCTGCATATCACAACTCACAAGAACAAAGCATCGAAAATTTTGAAATTTCGCATTTTTAGTCAAATGAGCACAATAGTCATACAAAGCTGGAAATAAGATTTCAACATAGAAGGAAAGCATAGCAGTACATCATCAGTTCATTACGAGTTCATCAAGACACATGACATGCGACATAAAATTTGAAAAAAACAGACACGACACACAACTGACTCAACAACATCCCACCCCACACTTAGATGGAACCGTGTCCTCACGGTACAATTCAAGAGATGAGATGTATAACACAACGGACTCACACAAAATAGACTCAACTGACTCAAATAAAAATAAAAATAAAATAGAGGAACTGGTACTCCCCTAATAGTCTGGTGGAACACCCAGATCTGGAAAACGTGCTCATTTAAATTCCGTGATGTACCGCGGACGTCTCCTGAATTTATTTCCCGCGGACGTCTCTTGATTTAACTTAATTGTATAGCGTCCGCGCCCTTAATTGTTCAGACGTCCGCCCACACCACTGAGTTGAGTTCCTTTCTAGGACATTTCTGTCAACTCCACATCCCTGCATATCACAACTCACAAGAACAAAGCATCGAAAATTTTGAAATTCGCATTTTTAGTCAAATGAGCACAATAGTTATACAAAGCTGGAAATAAGATCTCGACATAGAAGGAAAGCATAGCAGTACATCATCAGTTCATCACGACACATGACACACAACTGACTCAACAGACACATGACACACAACTGACTCAACAACATCCCACCCCACACTTAGATGGACCCGTGTCCTCACGATACAATTCAAGAGATGAGATGTATAACAAAACAGACTCACACAAAATAGACTCAAATAAAAATAAAAATAAAAGAGGGAACTGGTACTCCCCTAATAGTCTGGTGGTGGCTTTGTGTACTCGGGCGGAATGGCATCTCCTGGACGCCATCCTGGAGGAGCTGAAATTGGATAAAAGTCGCTACCCATCGCCATCATCATAGCCCTGTTCACATTAAATAAATGGTCAATTTGTGCCTGTGAATACTGTCCGGGCTGTCTCTGCGCCTGCTCCTCTGGTGGTACTACGTTCAGCGGGACCTCTACCCCGTCCCTCTGACGTCTCCTTCCCCCTGTGGGTCCTCCACGCCCTGGCGGTCGCCCTCTCCGTCGCGGTGGGCTAGGCGGTGGCCTAAGAGCTGGATCTGCAAAGTAAGTCCAACGCACTGCACCCTCACTGCTGAGTCTGAATGTCCTCCCAGAACAACCTCTTTCACTGTCAGCCAATCCATAAGCAAGAATACTATGGCCTGGAAGTGCATCCATGTCCGGGTGAAGACTGCGTAGCAGATAGGTCACCATGCCACCTACACAAAGTGGCCCTCGAGGCCGAATATGCTTCCAGTGCTCACACAAAAAATGTCCCCAGTGTGGGACTACTCCTCTCACCAAAGAGCCTAGAAGCGTCAGATCTCGGATAGACGGCTTATCATTCCCGTTCGCCCTCGCAGTCAAAGTCCTCGTCAAAATGAAGTGTACCATATACCAGAAAGGATCTGTGAATGCTGAGGCTGAAGCGTCGCTCGGTCTGTAGCGACTCGTCCCCATAAGGATCTGGCAAGTGTCGCTGAGATCCATCATATTTTTGAAATTGACGAAAGCCCCATCTTCCACCTCTGGCCACCCAAATATTTGACGCAACCGCGTCATCGTGCAATAGTGCTCCATACCTCTGAAAATGTACCTGAATCCCTCATGCTCCCTAGGTCCAACGTAATGGTAGCCGGTGAGGAACTCACAAGTATCATCCATATCAGCATCGCTGCGGAGCGTAAGCAATCCAGGCCAACCACATCTGTCCATCAGCTCCCTGAACCTCTCTAAGAATCCGCAATGTTCCAGAAAGAACTGCTCAACCCACATGGGCTGCTTATGATCAAGCGCCATGAATTTCTCAAATGTTTCCTGCCTGTCATCGACAACATCCGGAACTAGTGCTTCATCATCAACCGGCGGCGACTGAGCTCTTCGAGAGTGGGAGGAACTAGCACGATTCGATGAACGCGACATCTTGAGTTGAAACGCCAAAAATCTGAAAATTTACTGAAATTCCGCGCACCCCTTCTGATTTACTGCTCCGCAGAGGTCTTGCCAATTACCGTAATGCTTCAGACGTCCGCGCCCTTAATTCCTTAGGCGTCCGCGGAATAAACAAATTCCCAGATCTGAGCTCAAATCGATTCAGATTTCTTACCCGACTCAACCTTCTTCAAACGCCACAATCCCACACTTAGATCCTCGCCAAATCTGCAATTGAGCACTCCTCTAGCACCGAATCACCATGGAAACAACAAGAATCGCCCCGCCTTTTGTCCCAGTTCCATTTTTCTTATCCTCGCCCAAACTCCAGATCTGAAACACGAGTGTGCCTTAAGTTTTGCAAAGTCGCGGACGTCTTCTGAATTTACCTCCCGTGGACGTCTTCGTATTTATCCTAATTGTTGAGGCGTCCGCGCATTTAATTGTTCAGACGTGCGCCTAACCCACTGAGTTGAGTTCCATTCTTCGTTCAATCACCTGAAACCACCAGAAATAAAGATGCACTCGGGGCGCATCATCAAGGTACCAATTCCACTAGCTAATCTACTAAAAACATGTGTAAAGTAAAAGAATACCGGGTTGCCTCCCGGGGTAGATAAGACGCTTTTCTTCAAACACACAAGGTCAGACTTCAGTATTGCTCAACTTGTATGTGGATGACATTGTGTTCGACTCAAGTAATCAGAAGATGGTGGATCGATATGTGGGACAAATGAAGACTGAATTCAAGATGAGCATAGTGAGAGAGATGACATACTTTCTCAGACTTCAAGTGAAGCAGAAGTCGAATGAGATCTTTATCTCACAAAGCAAGGGTGCCAGGAACTTGATCAAGAAGTTTGATCTGGAGAAAGCTACTCATAAAAAGACTGATGCTGCTACTCGCGTGAAGATTACCAAGGATGAAGCTGGAATAAGTGTGAACCAGACCTTGTACAAGAGTATGATTGGAAGCTTGCTATACTTGACGGCCAGTAGACCAGATATTGCCCATGCTGTAGGAGTCTATGCAAGATACCAAGCGTCCCAAGGAATGCCACCTGATGAATTTGAAGAGGATTATCAAGTATGTTTGTGGAACAGCTGACTATGGTCTTTGGTACATAAAGAATACTAGCTCGTGTCCGGTAGGCTATTGCGACGCTGATCGGGCTGGGAATGCTGAGGATCGCAAGAGGTCGTCTGGTGGATGGTTTCTTCTGGGTAACAATCTGGTGTCTTGGTTCAACAAGAAGCAGACCAACATCTCACTATCTACTGCTGAGGCAGAATACATAGCTGCTGGAAGTTGTTGCACACAGATGTTAAGGATGAAACATATGTTTGAAGAGTATGGTATTGAATAAGAATGTTAAGGATGAAACATATGTTTGAAGAGTATGGTATTGAATAATATGTGATGACACTTCAATGTGACAACATGAGCGCGATCAACATATCCAAGAATTCAGTCCATCATTGCAGAACAAAGAACATCGACATAAGGCATCACTTCATTCGAAATTTGATGGAAAAGAAGGTGAGTATTCTGAAGCATGTGTCGACTAAGAAGCAGCTAGCAGATATCTTCACAAAATCCCATCCGCTCTCTCCATCCGAGCTCGATAGAGAGGCTGATGTCGGAGACTGCAGCAACAGCTTCGAGCAGCGTCGACGGATACGTTCCTGGAAAAACGAAGAGCAAGTTTCGGCTAGGATTGGTGTCATCCAGTTCGTTGTCGCCGTCCAGTTCGATTTAGGGTTGCTGTCAATTTTCGATTTCTACATTTGTTGTCGAAGAACAATACAGGTAACCCTTTTTGTTTCCGATCTTTTCATTCTCTAGCAACAACTTCGATTTTCAACTAGCAGCAACTTCGATTATGAGTCGTCGATTTTCACAGGTTTTGCCGTAAACGTTTTGGACAGAGAGTTGATCTATTAAATTATATTGAATGTTGATCTTTGAGCAGTGCTGATTTTGTTTTGATGTGGATTTGGGGTAGTGTTGATTCTTGAATTTGATTTGTGGTGTGCAGGATAAGAAATTGCTAGACAGAGGGTACAACTTGCAAGTTGCAATTCACCCAGTCAAAGCAGTAAGACTTTATATTCTCTTTACGATATTCATTCCTAGTTGTATAACATGCACATATTTGTCTACATTTTAGTAAGGACATTATTTCCAAGTTTAGTTGAAGTTGTATTCTGTTGAATAATTTTCCAAGTTTGAATAATTTTGTTCTGTTCATCGTATATATGTTTCTCTTCTTTGGACTAAGTTGTCTTACCTTTTTGTTTTCACAGTTTGATGCAACGAAGAGGTTTTGAGTTTGGATAATTGGGGTAATCACTTTCATAAAATGGGCTTAATGGTCCATGCCAAACCTGGTAAAGGGTTTATAGCTCAATAGCTGCTAGAAAGTTCTAGCTGCAATCATGGACGCTATGTTTTGCTGCTATAAAGTGTTTGTTTTGGTTAGTGTTTACTTCGGGTTTATGTACGCTATGTTTTGCTGTCCTTTACCGTTAATGTATGCAATGAGGTTGTTTTAGACATGGTGGATTTGCCCTTTTTGAGGATCGATGGATGAGTTTACGGTAGAGGAGCCAGAAATAGAGGGCAAGGTGAGTATTCTTGTTGGTGTGGAGTTGTATTTTTTTTTATGCTTAGTTTTTTTTCATTAGAGTACTGAATGTTTTATCTTGCAAATTATCATATTGATCCGAATCCAGTGTATATACTAGTTTAGACTAGCTTCTGTACTGGTTAGTGAGAGTTTTGATGTTGAACCATTGTGTGAAACATATGGGACAAACAGCTGCTGGGGTTGGCAATCTTGAGATAGTATTGGAATTTTGTTTCTTACTGTTTTTTTACTGATAGTATTGGGACCATTCTTACTGATAGTATTGGACAAACAGCTTCTGTACTAATTTTTTTTCTTACTGTTTCATCTACGAGATTATCAAGTACATGCTGACTATGTTATAATTATGAGTGACCGAGTGTTTTACTCATTGTTTACTTGAAATTTTGTTTTTTACAGCACTCGAGAGCTGTGATTCACGGAGTATTATTGGGGACTTTAGCAGGTTAGCATCCTATGAAACAATGGTTAGGATAGTATTGGGGACTAACTATAAATTAAAAGTAGCTTTTCTTCTGCTTAGTTTCGTTCATCAATCAGTTTGAACATGTATCTTAAGGTAATTAAATTTCACTATCTTTGTATGGACCGCATTTCATATATATAATTGCAGCAGCATGTCATGTTGTTAATTGTTAGCATCATTAAGTATATCTCATATGTATGTATGCATTCATCTCAGACTAACTGATTTCTTGCTGAAACAAACCAGGCATAAAATTGGAGAGACTTTCAACCAGTTCATTATTTTTTCATAGAACCAGAATATGAAGGATGACACCACTGTTCTAGTCCAATTCAAGGGATCAGCTGAACCTACAATTCCAATCGATCATGTCATTACACCAAAGGTAGCAGCACAAGTTCCTCAAGGCTCTCAAATTATATGGCAGGGCTTGGCGACAAAGGCTCAACATTGCTAGAAACAATTAATGAAACTTTTATTTAATTGGTAAATGTTGTACACCAAAAGTGACATCTTGTATGAAATGTTGTATTTTGGTTGAATAAAAAGTATTTTACGATTTGGATATGAACGTGCGTATTTATAAAATTTATTTACGAATTTTAAAGTTTATTTGAGCTATTAAAGGCTAAAAATGAAGAAAAAAATTCAGACTTTATGCATCAGTTTTTTAAAAAACTGATGCATAATGTCATACTTTATGCATCAGTTTTCCAGAACCGATGCATAATGTCTGACATTATGCAACGCTTCATTATGCATCGGAACCAAAACCGATGCATAATGTCAAAAAAAACCGATGCATAATGCCTGTTATGTAGTAGTGAATTAAACAAAGGAAAGCTCCCCAATGGACACCTGACAAAGAACACTCTATAGCACTGAAAGTGGAGAGGGATTTTAAGCTGGCCCAGACTGATGATACTGATGAATGTGGGGATGAGGCGATTGACCTCATGACCAGAGCCCTCAGAATGGCTGGCATGGATGGATGCATGCTTTCCAAGGAAAGGGGTCTCGGAAAGACCCTATCTGCTATGACTGCCAGAAGAAGGGACACATGACGAATGATTACTACAACAAAAAGGCAGAAGAGCCACCATCCCAAAAGGACACAAAAGCCATGCTAGCTGCTTGAGGTGAATCTGAAGAAGAAAGCAAGGGAGAGGATCCCAGCGACAAAATATGCATAATGGAAAACAATAAGGTAATCAATTGAGATACCACTCCTATTCCATCTAATATGTCTAATAAACAGGTAATAACTGTTGAGGGAGCTGACTGAAAGAAATGGAGAACTCATTGGAAGCCTGGAAAAATGAGATGAACATATTGCAGAACTGAAAGATAATGGCAACCAGGGGTCAGCCAAGGCAATGCGACTTGAGGAGGAGCTATGCATAACTAAAGCCAAGCTGAAGAAAAAATTCGCTCCCTCAAAGGGAAACTATCCCAGCTGATAACAGATAGTGACGGAGTCTCAACACAAGCCGTGAAAATCAGAGACCTTGAGGATAGAATATTTGAGTTGGAATCCAAAAACATACTGTTGACAGAATTGGAGGATACCAAAGTCATCAAGGAAAGTGACAAGGAGGCTTGGTTGAAAGAGCTTGTAGAATCAAAACTCAAAGAAATCAAGGAAGATTTTTTGAAGCGATTTGTATTTAAACTAGAGAAAGGGTACGAGCCAGAGAACGGTACTCAGACAACTTGTAAAAAGACTTCCCTGAAGCACGATAGTGAGTTGTCCAAATGCAAGTGTCATGAAAGTAGTAAGCCCGGTGTAATGGATGAGGGTACTGTGCCCTTTCGATGGAAAGAAGGCGTACACCTTGTGGCTCAAGCAAGTGAAGAGTACGAAACCCTCCCACATAGACTTTGCCTCGAGGATAGCAGACAAGTCAATCCCACCTGGACACAACAAGTATGTGGATCTTAAACGTCATCGGGTGTGCTGACATTGTGGTCAAGTAGGACATCTTTACAAGGACTGCTTACGTCGCAAGCATGAGGATAAGAAGGTTCAAGCCAGCTATGACACCCAGCACATGTATGCTGGTATTGCAAGCAGGAAGGCCACTCCAGAAGGCACTGTCCCCTCCGTAGGGATCTTGAGAAAAGGACACAGACCAGGTATGGCAAACAAGCTCAAGTGTGCTCGTACTACAGACAGGTTGGCCACCACAAAAGGAACTATCCATACAGAGGGGAACGTAGAGGAAGAGCACAAAGAGAGACATCCACATCAAAGCATGCTTCCAAGGAGACCTCCGAAAAGGATCCCAGAGACATAAGTGGACTTAGAGATGCTCATATTGCACGCAAATCAGGTAAGCCTAAGTTTATCTGGATGCGTAAGAACTAATGTCCGTTGTTGCAGGATGGAGAGTTGAGTTGTCCCCGGTACGTACATAGTGCCTGCTCAGGTCATAGGATCTCTAAAGAACATTTTATCTCTCTCCGCCAAATAAGTGTGAGGGTGAAGTTTTTGATATGGGTAAAATAAACTTTATTGAATATACTAATATTAGACTTTATGCACTGTGTGGAATCAACTCTCCTTAGCATGCACAGCTGGAGGCACAAAGTTACATTCACAACTAATGAATGCCTTGTGGAGTGTATAAGTACAGGGATGGTACCCGTGAATATGAGAAGATATAGCTTTGCAGTGGGTCCGTCTTTTTTCCCCCAAGGAGGATTTGTGTCTGCCCTCAAGGACAAATGACACCACATTGTGGTATAGATGATGTGGCCATGCTAGTATGTGACTTCTCTCAAAGCCGCACCACCTAGGGAAAGTAAGCGCACTTCCCAAGGGTGAGAATCAATTGGGATGACATATGTAGTGCTTGTGCGAGGAAGGAGGTAAGCTTGTCATCTAAGTCTAAGAACGAGGATCAAAGGTCAAATGTATCAAGTCTCATAGTGTTCATCAGGGATGGCACAGCTCCTAGGATCATGTCATTGGCATCTAAGAAGCAAAACTCGGTGGCCCTCTCGACTATAGAGGCGGAGTACATTGCAGCTGCAACATGTTGTGCATAACTCTTGTGACTTAAATATCAGCTAAGTGACTACGGTATCTCATTTAATTATGTTCCTATTCTATGTGATAATACTAGTGCTATAAATATCTCTTTGGACTCGGTGCAACACTCTAGGACTAAGCATATAGAAATCAAACACCACTTCCTAGGTGATTGTGCTGAGAGTGGTCTGGTGACGGAGCGCACTGCACTGTCGTTAAGGTGCAATGTCTCTGTGCAAAAATAAATTTATATCTCCGCTACTCGTGACTTAACTATTTTTGGTAGTCAGTGGTAAGTAGGGGTCGAACCCAAGGGAATTGGTGGATTAGTTGTTCTTTAATGAAGCTTATGCATAAATTTAATGCGATTGGGGTTGGGTTTGAGTGTGTTTTGAGAACTGAAAGTAAATTACAACAGTCTTGCTGCGGATTACTTAAGCCTCCCAGCTTGGTGTAGAGCTGATGGCATCCATAAGGCCATATGTAACTGCTTTGATCTTCACATCTGTCTCAACTGCTCCCTTAATGGTGCTGATGATAACCAGGGAACTCTTCTCCAGCGCTATCCTCATAATGATGCAGGAAATCTGTTTTAAAACTATGGCCCTCAGTCTTTGCTCAGGTAGTCTAATTCCAGCTGATCGACTGGGTTTTATCCCAGTCCGGCTGGAGTCCGCCATTTTGGGTTTGGTGTGTTACTGTGATCCGATTATGTCAAGCTCATGCTGTCAGCTTCATTGTAATGTTTTTTTTGTCTTTGTTTGTGCTTTACTGTTTGGATTTCCGATCAGGTTGTTGTTTTTCTTGTGCTAGCTTGGTCGGCGTTATTAAGGGGATGGCAACTATAACCTTCCCCTGGCGCTTGAGGGCTTTTGTGTACTTGCCATGATCCATGCTTTTTGGATCGTTTTTCAATAAAGGCGCTGGCACCGTCCAGTTTATTAAAAAAAACAAATCAATCGTTACTTAAATCATCATAGGAGGAAAACAAATATAACACCACAATTTCTACGACGTCCTGGGTAGATGCACATGAATATGAGTTCCTAGTCTAGATTTAACTTTCAATCGTTACTCAAATCATCATGCTCAACACAGAATTAACTTGATACATGTTACCTCTGAGCTGAAATTCAAATGATTTCAGATGAATGGGAGATAGTCCTCTTTAGACTCATGTTCTGCATTCGTTGTCCCGAACTCTAGCTATATGGTTATACTTCATTGCTTTTTCTGGCACGTGATTCATTCGAGCTTTAAGGTTTTTGAGTTTTTTTTTCTTTCTTCTTTTGTTGGACAGCTTTTGATGTAGTGAACTTCCTTTGGCCTTTGGCTCTTGTGTATGAATGATGTACTTCACTTTTTTTTGGTATAAAACTTCACAACTTAGCTGATTTTTTTCTTCTTCTTGAGCTTTGCTCCTTTAATGTGAATTGCTTGTCCTTTTTCTTCTTTTCTTTTGAAGGAGGTCCAATCATCGCCTGCAAGCATATGGAAATACCTCCCCACTCTCTCACATCCTCGCCCTTTTTGACGCGAGTCAAGATGAGGGTCACTCACATTTTCCCGGTTACTTCGGACTAGAGATAGGACGATCTGTTTTCTCGTCACGCCTACTTACATAAACGCTACAGCGGCGGAGCAAACTCTGAACCATAAAATCTCGAAGTGCTAGCCTCCACTAAGTCCATACAACCATATAACTGAAGTGCTAGCCTCCCCTTCGTCAAGTCTCTCTAGGACATTTCTATAAACTCTACACCACTGTTTATCAACTTAAAAGACACGTAGTGGGTTAAATTCACATGTAAAAGCACAATTCAGATTTCACGAAAGAAATACAATATAATCAGCTTCATCTATTTCACATCATCAATATCAAATTCTGCATATTCAAGAAACAGAGAGAAATTCATACTTCCATTCAATTTTTTAACAAGGAAAACATAAGAAAATGTGGTGACACAGTACAATATGGAAGAAAAAAAAACATGTAGACACAACTGACTGACTCACTCTCCCACCCCACACTTTTGAACCAAGCCGCGTCCTCACGACACGACTTTATTGAAAGAAAGGGAAAGAAGGAAAATAAAAACGAATAGGTACTCCGCTAGTCAGAGTCCGAAGACGATGCTGGGCGTGGAATGGCAAACTCTGAGAGAATAGGGTCTCCGAACTACCATCCTGGTGGCGCTGGCACTGGCTGCGTCCCTGGCAGCAGAAGATACTGCAATGTCCTAGCCATATGAAAAGCCATGTCTAGTTGCTGCCTAGAAAGCCTAGCTGCTGGTGGCTCTGGTGCTCTGGCACGACTCTGCCGAGCTGTGGAAGACTCTCCTCTCTCCTGAGTCTGGCGTCGGCGAGCAGCTACTGATGAGGACTCAACTCTATCCTCAGTCGTAGTGCGACGGCGCATGTCTGTGAGCATAGGAGTGCGGTACTGCGGGTGGTCATGGTAAACCCACGCGTACTGCTCTCTCTTGCGAGGACGCCTACGAATAGCTTGTGCATGTGAGAAGAAGTCTATGTCATAGTAGGCTAGATGGATGCGCTCATGAGAAGCTAAGATTGGCTGCTCGTGTAGACGACGCATCATGTAAGTGATCATCCCTCCACATGCAACTGGTCTTCTCGAGGGGCGATGCTTCCAGAAGTGGCACGCCAGGTGGAAGAAATCGATTGGTTGCCCACGGTCAAAGGCGTCCAAGCAAATCAGATTAGGAAAGGCCCCGTTATCTCTGGCGAACAGTGTGCCTCCTAGCACCTTTTGTAGATAAAACAAGGTTGGGTCTTGAAGATTAATCGCCTTGGAATCAGATGGTATAAGACGACCGGTGCCTTCTACCTTGAGCCTGTTCCAGGCATCACTCAGCCGTAATTCATTAGGAACCCATGCCCCACGTACTGGCACACCGAATACTTCCATCACCTGGGCAGGGAGAATGTGGTGAAACGGTCCTCTTTTGCTCAATTTGTGTATTGTGATGCTAGAACAAAAGAGATGGACTCCCTTAATTATGCAAGAGCTTGTGTTGAACTAGATGTTACCAAATCTGTGCCTAGCTGTGCGTGGATTAATCTCCCAGGGGATAATGGATTTCTACAGGAAATAGTTATTGAGGAAGGACTAAAATACTGCTCTAGATGCAAGCTTCATGGTCATGATATTACCAATTGCAAAAAATCCCATAAACCATCTGGGAAGAAAGAAACCCTGGTGATGTCGATGAAGGGCAACAATGTTCCCAAATAGCAAATAAATTCTGTCAAGGATCCAGATTGTTCTAAACAAGAGTTCCCTGATTAGGAATGGAAAGTTTTTGAGAGAAAGAATAATAGAAAGAAATCTGGTGGTAAGAAGGTGATGAATATAGATCAGGTGAATGTTTCTCAAAAGAAGGATGGACAGATTTTAGTTGATGTGGCTGAATCCTCTAATAAAGGAAGTGTCAATCAGCAAGTTCCCTAATACAGCAATCGATAAGGAAATCGCACACTGTATTGATAAGGTAATGATGTTACGATGAACAACAAATTCCTACCTCAAGATCCCAACGGGTTAGCTTGAGAGAGCTCCTAGAGCAGAACAAGAATAAAACGAACTGGAAATTTCTGAATGACTATTACAACATGACGCCTCCCTATTTATACGCATTACTGATTTACCCCAATTAACCAAATGCCACAATTAGCCAAATGCTGTAACAGATCTTCCCCTCCTCGAAAAACCTTGACCTCAAGGTTTAAAATCAGGAAATTTCTTCTGCAACTCAAAAAGGAATTCCCAAGTGGCTTCTTCAATAGGCTGATTCTCCCATTGGACTAGTACTTTTGTTGCTGCTCTCCCCTGCCTATTGACCACCTTTCTCTCCAAGATGGATGCTGGTTGTTTAACAAACAATTCGAGCATTACTGAAGGAAGTGCCGAGGCTGTCACTGCTCCACCCACATGCTTTTTAAGTTGAGAGACATGGAATACCGGATGTATACGTGATGAACTTGGTAATTGGAGCTTGTAAGCTACCACCCCACACTTATCCAGTATCTTATATGGCCCAAAGTACTTTGGGGAAAGCTTCTGAGTGCTCCTCAAAACCACACTCTGCTGTCTGTAAGGCTGCAGTTTGACATACACCATGTCTCCGATATCGAAGTGTCTGTTGGATCTGTGTTTGTTAGCATACTGTTCCATCCGGTGTTGGGCCCTTATTAAATGGAACTTCAGAATACGAACCATATTCTCCCGCTCTTGTAAACTGCGAGCAACTGTGTCAACCTTTGCTTCTCCTGGTAAGTAAGGCAAGTGTGCTGGAGGAGCTTGGCCATACACCACTTCATAAGGAGTTAGCTGAGTTGAGGAATGAAATGTAGTGTTGTACCACCACTCGGCCAAGGGAAGCTATTTACTCCACAAGTGAGGCTTGTCGCTACACATACATCTGAGATAGGTTTCAAGACACCTGTTAACCACCTCCGTTTGGCCATCGCATTGTGGATGATATGCAGTTGACATGTTGAGATCCACACCTTGTATAGTAAACAACTCCTTCCAAAAGTCACTCAAGAACACCACATCCCGATCACTGGTGATGGACTTAGGGAACCCATGTAATTTGAAGACATGGTCCAAGAAGCATTGAGCAACTGAAGCTGCAGAGTATGGGTGAGCAAGAGGCATAAAATAGGCTGCCTTACTTAATCTGTCAACCACCACAAATATAACAGAATTCCCAAACGATAGGGGAAGGCCATCTATAAAATCCATAGATATGTCACTCCATATGGCCTCAGGAATGGGTAGAGGTTGCAGGAGCCCTGGATAAGCTGACCTGTCGTATTTGCTTATCTGACAAGTTGTGCAGCTCCTAATGAATTGGTGCACATCTGTAGCGAGCCCCTTCCAATAGAAGAGTGCCTTGACTCGTTGCAAAGTGGCATCTCTACCCGAATGGCCACTTGTACTACCACAATGTAACCAAGTGAGGATCTTATCTTTGAGTTGCTGATCATTTCCCACCACCAGTTTGCCTTTCCTCCTGAGTTGCCCATGAAGCCAAGTATAATGTTTTCTTGCCTTAGAATTCACTGTCAACTCGTCAATGATTTGTTTAAGTGTAGCATCTGTAGTGTAACAACTGAAGATGGATTGCATCAGATCCGAATCAACCACTGAGATAGCCATTGCTGCTACTTCAGAGCCTTCCACCCTCGACAGTGCATCTGCAACGAGATTTTCCTTCCCTTGTTTGTATTGGATATCATAGTCAAACTCTAGCAGCTTAGGTAACCATTGTTGTTGAATGGGAGTATTAAGACGCTGCTCTAGAAAGTACTTTAAACTTCTCTGATCAGTTTTGATTGTGAAATGAGTAGTGAGCAAATAATGTCGCCACTTCTGTACAGCAAAAACCACTGCCAGCAACTCCTTCTCATAGATGGATAGATGAAGTTGTCGGCCCTTCAAATGCTTACTGATATAGGCTAGTGGGTGTCCCTCTTGCATCAACACAGCTCCAATGCCATAGCCACACGCATCAGTCTCCACAATGAACTTCTTTTCAAAGTCAGGAAGTGCCAGAACCGGAGCTTGACATAGTGCAGTTTTTAAAGAACCAAATGCAATGGCAGCCTCTTCGCCCCATATGAATCCATCCTTCTTAATCAACAAAGATAAAGGTCTTGCAATGATGCCATAATTCCGGAGAAACCTTCTATAATACCCTGATAATCCCAAAAACCCTCTCAACTGTTTCAAATTCTTAGGCACTGGCCAGTTTGCCACAGCTTCCACCTTCCTAGGATCTGTGGACACTCCTTGAGCAGATATGAAGTGGCCTAAATACTCGACCCTGCTGACAGCAAAAGCACATTTGCTCCTCTTGGCAAACAACTTGTTTAGCCTCATAGCCTCAAAAACAAGCCTCAAATGCTCCACATGCGCATCTATACTTGTGCTGTATATGAGGATGTCATCAAAGAAAATCAGCACAAACTTCCGCAAGAATGCTCTAAATACAGAATTCATTAGGTATTGAAAGGTAGCAGGGGCATTAGTTAATCCAAATGGCATCACTAGATACTCATAGTGACCATTATGTGTCTTAAACGCTGTCTTATGAATATCATCCTTGCACATTCTTACTTGATGATATCCAGCCCTAAGGTCAATTTTAGAGTATACCTTAGAATCTCCCAGCTCATCCATAAGATCTTCTATCAATGGAATTGGGAATCTGTCTTTGATTGTGGTGCTGTTCAGCCCTCTATAGTCCACACACAATCTCCAAGAGCCGTCTTTCTTTTTCACCAGCACTACCGGTGAAGCATAGGAGCTTGAACTCGGTTGAATGATGCCAGAAACTAGCATCTCCTTCACCTGCTTGTCAATTTCATTTTTTTGGTATATTGCATACCTATAAGGCCTCTGATTGGCCGGATTAGATCCTTGCAAAACAGGAATCTTGTGATCGTGCCCGGCTCTAAAAGGGGGAAGGTCTTTAGGCTCCTGAAATAAATCGTCGTACTCATTTAATAATTGCACAATCACAGGTGGCACTGCAGAATCCCCTTCTAAGTTGGCCATTAGACAGTCTGCCCTTATCTCATGGTTCTCCCTTACAAATATCATTGCCAATTGACTCTCTTGACACAAAGTCTTGTTCAATTGTTGAGCTCGCAATTCCCTTACAGAGCCTTGCTTGATCCCTAGTAAGACCAGCTTCTTAGTCCCCACTTTAAATTCCATAGACAGTTGCTTAAAGTCCCATACAATCTTGCCCAAAGTCTCCAGCCATTGTACTCCCAACACCATGTCACAACAACCCAAGGGAATCACCATCACGTCGGCCGCAAATTGCGTTTGTTGAAAGCACCACTGAAAACTCTCTATCTTGGCCGCTACCTCAAGAGTACTCCCGTCCGCCACAGCAACTTTAGATAGACCAGAAGGTACCATTGGACACCCCAACTTTTCTGCCACCCTTTTGTCTATGAAATTATGTGTACTTCCCGAGTCAATTAAAATGAAGAGAGCTCTCTTCCCATACATACCTTTTACTCTCATAGTTCTGTAATTTGACACCCCTGCAACAGCATTAACAGAGATTTGGATTGATTCTTCTTGAACACATTGTGCTCTTCCTCATCTACGCAGTCTTCTCCTTCTTCTAATTCCATCAAGAAAAGCTGACTCTTCTTATGTTTCAGATAATGGTCAGGTGTGTAAGGCTCATCACAGAAATAACAAAGCCCTTTAGCCCTTCTTTCACTCATTTCTTGGGCTGAGAGAAACTTCTTTGTACCAGAATTTCCTTCCATTGGTTTCACTCCGTCAGCATTCTTAGATTTCAGAGTTGGTTTGAAAGACGAGTTGAAATCTTTCTTACCAGACTCTGCGTTATTGAATCCACCTTTGTTTTGAAAGAAACTTCCTCCTCTCGGATGAGCCAATTCATAGAGTTTTCCCAATGTATAGCACTGTTTAACTTACTTAGGTTGGAACATGCGAATATGCATCTGTGTATCTGTTCTCAAACCAGCAAGGTACGCAGAAACCAAATAATCTTCTGACATGCGCACCCTAGTTCTAATCAACTCAAACTTATCATGATATTCAACAATGCCATTTGTCTCTCTCAATTTCATCAATTCTGCAATAGGATCGTCCACTACCTCGCCAAATCTTTCAAGAAGCAACAACTTGTATCTATTCCAATCAAGAAACGTACCTTGATTTTCATCTGATTGAACCACCGATTGATGCCAACACGCTGCTTTCTCCTCCAAGTGGATCGAGGCCAAGTTGACCTTGATGTCATCTGGCGTACGGTCAATCAAAAAGAATTGATCACATTTGAATAACCATTCACGCACCGCACTTCCGTTGAACCGAGGAAAGTCCAATCTGGATAACCGTGTTAATCCCGAGTAGTTAGGGTTTCCCATTTGTCAAGTACGACCTCGCATCCCTTCATGATTTTGCCGAACGACAACCTCCGGACCTTGATCGCCTGGATTAGGAGGAAATTGGCGATGTATTGTTGATGTCGACGCACCATTGGTGGCGAAGGTTTCGATCGCTTCGAACATCTCCGCAATTCTTCCTCTCAACACCTCGTCGATCTTGGACAGTTTGTGTTCTATCTTCTCCTCCAATTTCTCCTCCATTGAAGCAAGTTTTGAGTTGAAGGATTCCTCGAGTTCACGCTGCGCCGCTTCTCTGATCATGGCTTGCGCTCGTGTCTCCGTCATCGCCGATTCCGCCCGAGGATTGTTGACTTCTGATACCATTTAATACAGCAATCGATAAGGAAATCGCACACTGTATTGATAAGGAAATGATGTTACTATGAACAACAAATTCCTACCTCAAGATCCCAACGGGTTAGCTTGAGAGAGCTCCTAGAGCAGAACAAGAATAAAACGAACTGGAAATTTCTGAATGACTATTACAACATGACGCCTCCCTATTTATACGCATTACTGATTTACCCCAATTAACCAAATGCCACAATTAGCCAAATGCTGTAACATTCCCAAACCCAACAATGTGTCCATTGTAAAGGCTGCTGATAGACTTAAAATAAAAGGAATGAAACTTTTAAAAAGGAAGGCAGTAAGATTTGGCTACTCTAATCTGCAAGATGGTATGTTTGTGAATCCTTCTCCTGCTAGAGAAATTGCTGAGCTTATTGATGAAGTGGAATCTTTATCATAGAAACTCCAGGGTTGTTCCTTGAATGTGGATCATCAGAAGAAGTCTAAAAAGGAGGGATGTATGTTGAGTAATAAAGACCAGACTGTTTTAGCCTCTACTGAAGGTCTGTATACACCTGATACTGAGCTGAATCAACAAAATGAAGACATTATTACTCATATTTCTGAAACTGTTAATAAATCAGATGGCTATCCCGGTAAGGGAGTGGACAATGACAAGATGTTCTTTAGTGAAGAATTGGCAGTTTTGGTACATCCAAAAGCCCTCCCAAGTTTCAATAAAATTAATAAAGGTGTTTTCAAGGATACCCTGGAGCATGAACAAAATAAGGGTAATAAGTACTGCCTATCTAGCAACTCCCAATGGTGAAGAAACAAATTCTGTGCTGGAATGCTAGAGGCATTTTGAACAAAGGTACCTGTGATTATCTGACTCTTATCATGAAAAATAATTGTATTGGTATCTGCTGCATTCTGGAGCCTAAGGGCTCCCCTGATCATTTAAGATGTTTAGCTAGAAAAGTTGGTCTTGATAATTTTCTGCATTGCTACCCTTCCAATTCTCATGCATGGCTTTTATGGTCTGATGATTTCCATATTTCCCTTATGGATCATTCCTCTTAACACATCTCGGTGGAGATTCACAAGGAGGGGATGATATCAAATTGGTGTGTAGCTTCATTTATGCCAGCATTGATATCCATCTGAGGGAAAAGCTTTGGGAGGCTATGGGGAATTTGCTCTTCCGATTAGCTCTCCTTGACTGCTGCTTGGTGACTTTAATACTATTGCTTCTTGGAATGAGAAAAGAGGGGGGAATAAAAAAAATGGCAAGGCCTTTAGGCAGTTTAATGATTTTATGGCCAATGTGTGAGTTTCAGATGCAGGGTTTGAGGGATCTCCTTTTACTTGGTCTAACAACCAATATGGGGGCTAACAGAATATGGGAGAGGCTGGACAGATGCCTAGTCAATGGTTTTGCTGTGAGTCAGTTTCCAAATTTAAAGGTTAAGCATTTAACCAGGAATGCCTCAGATCATTGTCCTTTGTTACTTTCCTTTGAAGATGAGGTGAAAAGGGGAGGAGGAATTTCAAATTTATGAGTATGTGGACTGAACATCCTGGCTTTCTCCCTTTAGTTAAACAAACTTGGGAAGGTCAAGCCCACGTCAATCCTCACGTCAATCCTCTTGTGAATTTTGCCCTGAAGCTGAAAAGAACTAGAGCTGTGCAGAATAGTTGGAACTGGAAAACGTTTGGAGATATCAATAAGAGAATTAGAGAAGCTTATACTCTCTTGGGTTCCCTGGAACATCAACTGCAGATTGGGTGGAATGAGTCTGTTAATAGTCAAATTATTGATACTAGACAGACTCTTAATGATTAATTAAGATTCCAGCTTGGCATGTTGGAGGAAAAAGCCATGGTGTCCTGGCTTAGAGATGGTGATAGGAACTCTGCCTTTTTCCATGCTTCCATCAAAGCCAGAGAGCCCAAAATACCATTAAATTGGAGATGGAGGATGGCTCTACAACAGATGATGGAGAGATTATTGGTCAAAAGGCCTCCCAATATTTTCAAAATCTCTTTGGTGAGTTTTCTGACTGTAAGCACCTCAATTTGGAAGTTTTTACCCAGCAGACTATTTCTGGTGAAGAGAATCAAAGGCTATCTTCTACCCCAGCCTTCGAAGAAATTCACCAAACTGTTTTTAGTATGAATAGCAGCAGCTTTCCTGGACCAGATGGGTTGACTGGGAATTTTTATACTACATGCTGGGATATTCTTAAAGAAGATCTCAAGGAGGCCATAAAAGGTTTCTTCGAAGGGCTTCAACTCCCAAAGATTATTTCTGCTACCAGCATTGTGCTCATTCCCAAGGTTACTAAGGTTACTAATCTTGACCAGGTTAGGCCTATTAGCCTCTGCAATTTTATACATAAAATTATTTTCGAAGATCCTTGATAGTAGACTGATGTATATCTCAATAAACTAATCAGTCCTGAGCAGTCTGGTTTTGTGGAGGGCAGAAATATACATGATTATCTTGGTATGGCTCATGATATGGTGAGAGACATTAACATTAAGAGCTATGGAGGAAACATCATGCTCAAGATTGACATGTCAAAGGCTTATGATAGAGTTTCCTGGAAGTTCATTCTCAAAATGTTTGCTGCATTTGGCTTTTCTGAAAATTGGATTGATCTTATCTATAGGAACATTTCCAATTGCTAGTACTCAGTTATGTGGAAGGGTTCTTCCCATGGGTTCTTCAAGTCTAATAGAGGGGTGAGACAAGGGGATCCCTCTTTCCCCGAGCCTCTTTATTTTGGCTATGGAATATTTAAGCAAGCTCATCAATGGTGGCATAAGGAACAAGGAGATCACTGGCTACAAAGTGGAGGGATGTAAATCCAACTTTCATCATCTTATGTATGCGGATGACCTCCTGATTTTCTCTAATGGTCATATCAGATCAGTGAACAAACTTTTGAAGATTATTAACTTCTTCTGTGATTGCTCTGTCCAGAAGCTAAATCCCACTAAGAGTAGGATCTTCTTTTCTAAACAGATTTGCTTGGAGAGGAAGAAGAAGATCGTGAAAGATACAAAGTTTATAGAAGGTACCTTTCCCACTAAGTATTTGGGAGCCCCTCGATTTCCTGGGAGAGCCAAAATTAGCTACTTTAAACGTTTGGAGGATGCTATAAGGAGTAAAATATTGGGTTGGACAAAAAGTTTCCTGAATATCAGTGCCAGAGCTACCTTAATTATGTCAGTTTTGAGCTCTCTGAGTATCCATATCTTAACCATCATTCCAGTTCCAAAGACTGTCATCCAGAGCGTGGAGAGGCTTTTCGCTAACTTCTTATGGGATGGTAAACACCATAGGGTCTCATGGGACTCTGTTTGCCTGCCTAAGAATGAAGGAGGCTTGGATTAAGAACTTGAATGGAGTTAAAGAATCTGTCTTGGGGAAAGTTGCTTGGAGATTTCTTACTAATGACACTCCATGGGCTAAGTTTTGCAGAGGGAAATATTTGAACAAAAAGAAAAAAATCTGCCATTTGGTAATCTATCTTCCCTTTGATCACAAGGATTAAGAGAGAATCCTGCTGGGCCATTGGGAAAGGTAATATCTTGGTTTCTCATTTTTGTGATAGACTTGATATTACTCCTTATAAAAATACCAAATATTGGACTATCAAGGATCTGGTTTTAGATGAAGAGAAAAGACAGAAGTTCTCTTTGTGGTTCCCTGCAGTCACCAATGGAAACCTTCCTAATATTCAACTTCATGACTCTCCTGGTCATATTTTCTGGAGAGTTTCCCCTGTTGGGAGTTTCTCGACTAAGGCTTTCTATGAGTATAGAAGAAAGAATATGCCTAAAAATACGGGAACATTTGGCAAAGATGGATTCTCCCAAAAATCGGTGGCTTCATTTGGAAAATTTGGCACAATGGCTTAGCTACTGATGAAGCCATATCTAAGCTGGGCATTTTAATTACCTCCAAATGCAGATGCTGCTCTCATGCTAAGCAAGAAACTGTAGATAATCTTTTCCTGTCCAGTGAAATTGCTACAACTACATGAGAATTTCTCAGTCTTTTGTTTGGGAAACCTTCCCCCTGCACTTTATTTGCCTTCAAAAAAATACTGGTTCCTTGATATCATTGTTAAAGATTTTATGGATTTCTTAGCTCTCCTCATGGCCTGTTGTGCTCTCTGGGAGATTTGGCAATTCAGAAACAGTATCATGTTCAACAAGGATCCTCCCAACATTAAGAGGAATCTCATCAATTTGGCCTCCTGCCTTGCTTCTGGAATTAAAAAATCTTACAAGAGATCTTTTTCCAGCAATATTACTCTGGATGTTCTTAATATTTGGGAACCTAACTACATCATGCAAGGGTCTTGGAAATATTGGATGCCTGGTTCCTCTGGTCTCTGCCTCTCCATTGCAATTAATAATGAACATATTCCTGGTATTATCAGGGACTGCAGAAGCTCCATCAAGCTGGCAGTGCTGAGTCCTATTTCAGATAATGATATGGTAGATTTCCTGGATCACTCCTCAGCTCAAAAACAATGCTCGCTATTTGAGACATCTGCTTAGACAATTCTGTAATGGCTCCATCAGTCCTCTCCTGATTTTGCTGCATAGTAGTGGCAAACTGCTAGGTGCTAGCTGCCAGCTCGTTCACGACATCTTCCAAATACTTGCTGGAATTCTTGTTGATAGGGTCGGCTTGGTTGTAGTGTTTCCCTCGCTACTGATACTGTCTCTGATTATTGAAGCTTCCCTGCTGCTGACGGTATGGTGGGCGGTAGTAATTAAACTGTTGCTGAGTCTGCTGAGGGAAAGCCTGCTGAACTGGCTCTTTTGATGTGTTATTATCATTCCTCCAGCTCTGTCCGTTGGCTGCTTGTCCATACTGCAACTGGGGTGCTTGGTTATGTAATTTTTAAATCCACTCAGCGCATTGACATCAACCTGTTCTTCTTCCACCACCGTGGGACAAGCATCTGTCTTATGGTCAGTCGCACCACAAAATTCACAAGGCTTTACCTTGACTACCTGATTCATCACGAGTTTCTGCATCATCTCCTTCATCTGTTTTAGCTCTTCGGTCATCGAGTTTACTGGAGTTTCAGCCTTCGAAACATTTCTAGTCATGCTGAATTCCTCTTGTCTATTAACTTTCGCTCTGAACCTTGCATTCTCAGCCAATTCAGCGATTAGATTCCGCACTCCAGCTGGAGATAAATTCATGATCGTTCCTCCAGCTGAGGCATCAAGCAACATCCTGTCAAGCGGCCGCAATCCATCCAACAAATACTCGATTACCAATTTTTCAAGCACTCCCAAGTTGTTGCAGCTCTGTTCCAAAGCATTAAACTTTTCCAGATAATCATACATAGACTCATTAGGTCCTTGCCTGATATCTTGTAGCTTTCTGTGAACCTGTCCGGCCTTAGCTCCTGGGTAGTACTTTGCAAGAAACTTTTTCTGCATCTGGTCTCATGTTCTGATGCTACCTGAAGGGAGAGTTAGAAACAAAAATCGAGCCATGTCAGTTAAAGAAAAGTGGAAAGCTTTGAGTTTGAAATTCTCCATTGTGGCTTCTTAGGGTCGGAGAGTCTGGCAGATGCCATGAAAATCCTGTAGATGCCTGGTGGCTGATTCTCCTTACCGACCCGAAAACTTTTGCAGATGGTGCACTACCGCAGTCTTAATCTCGATTTCTTGCATGTCGGGCCCCTCATGGATAGTCCAAGATTGATTCTAAAAGTTAAGGGCAGACAACTCCTTCATTGTAGGCTCATGATAATATTCTTCTTTTTCTTCCGGCTCTCTTTTAATTTGTGGCTGTGGTGGTAGAGGTGGAGGTGGCAGCCTCGCATTAGCACCATTCACAGTGTTCTGTGCGACTGGATTCCCGTTTTTCTGGTGTGCATGCCTGGCTCGATTAGCTCGATTGCGAGCATGCAGAACTTATTAGGTTGAAAGAATTGTATGCAAAGAAGACTGCTCCTAACTTAGTGTATGTTAAAGGTGCATTGTTTTCTTTTAAGACGGATGCTGCTAAGTCTGTTGATGAGAATCTTGATGAGTTCCACAGAATGAGTCTTTTACTTAAGGGTTCTGAGCATCCTTTAGATGAAACTAGTTCCGTGATGATCTTGCTGAATGCTATGCGTGATAGTTATCATGTTGTTAAAGATGTTTTTCAATTTTATGGTTTTGTGCCTACTCTTGATGTGATGTGTGCTGCTCTTAAGACTAGAGAATTAGAACTTAAAAGTAGCAAAAGTAAGTCTAGGCATAGTAATCAGAACAACATGAAGCGTCAACCTGATAAGAACACTATGATCCCTGACCAAAAAGAAACTAGGAAGTTTTATTACTATGGCACAATAGGTCATCTAAGAAAGAACTGTACTAAGTGGCTTAATAGGCGTAAGGTTGCTGGCAGCCATGAGACTAACATAGCTACCACATCTAAGTGTCGAACTGAGTCACCTGAGGTCTTGAGTGTCACTGATAGGGTTGATCAGTGGATTCTTGACTCTGGATGCTCATTCCACATAGGGATGCACATCCGGTCCGGACCGGACCGGAATTTACGGTCCGGTCCGGACCGGTAGACCGGAATTTTCTAAAATCTTGGACCGTGGACCGGACCGGACCGGATATATATGGACCGGGACCGGAATTCGTGTGAAAACTTGGACCGAAACCCGGACCGGACCGGGACCGACCGTAATTTAGGGTTAGAAAATAGAAAATAAAAAAAAAATTAGGAAAATAAAAAAATCTGATTTATTCCGGTCCAGACCGGGACCGGACCGGAACCCGTAATCCTCCAAAAATATGGACCGTGGACCGGACCGAGACCGGACCGGGACCGGACCGACCCGTAAAATCCGGTCGGTTTCGGTCCGGTTTTCCGGTCCGGGTCAATTTTGTGCATCCCTAATTCCACATGTGTCCTCATGCCATTTGGTTTGAGGACCTAAGTGACATGGCAAATTAATATGTCTACATGGCTGACAGCAACATGTGTGAGGTCACGGGCATTGGATCTGTGACCTTGAGACTTAATAGTGGAAAGCTAGTGACCCTAAGTAAAGTTAGACTTGTCTCTGGACTTAAAAGAAATCTCATCTCATTAGGAACCCTTGATGAATCAGGGTGCTCCTATCTAGTTCAGAATGGCACCTAAAAGTCACTAAGGGTGATAGGACTGTCCTGACTTGCACTAAGGTGAATGGATTGTATGTTCTTGATGGGAATTATTCTGGTATTGCTGAGAATGTTGCTTGTGCTGTAAATGCTAAATTATCTGATACTGTTAAGTGGCATTTGAGATTGGGGCATTTAGTTCTAAGGGGTTAGTGTGACTACACAAACAGGGGCTGTTTGGCAATGACAAGATTAGTGACCTTCCATTCTGTGAACCCTGTGTGATTCCTAAGCAACACATGACGAAGTTCATTGCTGGTGCTCACTTATCCAAGTCACTTTTGAATCCGAAGTCATTATAATAAATTATACGGGTGAAGTTTTTGACACAAACTATACCCAATTTTTGTACATGTATTTATAGGGTGAAGGATGACATGTTCCGTCATATTTCCGTTAATAGTCCGTCGGGTAAATAATAACACAAATGGTTCAGCGAATAATTAGTTTTCTGTCAACATTCCGGTAACCAATACTGAATTTTTAATAAATAATTTCCGCCTACATTCCATCAGTTTTGCGTTGTGTGATATTTTTATTCATTTGGTTAATTTTTTAAAAAGTTTTTTTGACAAGTATTTTTCAAAAATACTAAAACCATGAAATTACAGAGTAATGTTGTCAATTTGCGTTACAATTTCACTTTGAAAACATTAATGTAATATAAAATTTAATGAAAAGATTGTAAGCAGTTGTAAATCAACCATTTATTTAACTCATGGAATTAAAAGTAAATACTCATTTATTGAAAACATTGTTAGTCGTTAACCCCGCAACACTATTACGGGTGGATTGACCATGACAATCGTGAAATCCTTCCCGTCCTTAGCATATACATTCCGTCGATGAGAATCCGATTGCATCTGTTCATAAAATTACGGCGAAAGCAGCTATCTTGGTGTGCATCCCAAGTTGCTATACTCTACAAGCAAATCATTTTTAATTGCCATTAATTTTGTCTTCAATATACTAAAAAATTGAATTAATTACGTTTGATGACTTAGCTCTTTGTATCTGAAACTCCTCGTACCAAATTTTCTTAGTGCTTTCTGGGATCATGTTCCATGATGTCCACGTTGCATCCCAATATTTCGAGATGCATTTCCTTGCAATCCTTCGATGAATATCGGATGGTTCGAAACTGTTACAAAATTAGGGATCACATAATGGGTGGATTTAACACAACCATCAATATCAAGGGTTCAATGAATTCTTACCGGTCTCTTCCAACAGGTGTAATATGCACTCTAGGATCGACGTCACGTGGATTGTCACCGAAGCCAACAAGATCAAATGAAGGAGACATGTTGAGAATTTTCAATTGGAAGGAAGTATGTTGTAAATGAATTTTGTGTGTTGAATGATGTAAAAGAGTTCTCATATATAAGGCAAAACCAAAATCCCTCTGGATTTATTTTTCCGTCGCAAGTCCCTCACCTTTACGTCGACCGTTGACGGTAAACACATGTAATAATGACGGAAAAATTGGAATTAAACAACGGTGACTAAATAACGGTAACTAAAAAATTAATATTTATTATATTTCAAATATAGCCTTCGGGTGACGGAATAGTGAGGGAAATTTGGCGGAACGTCAGTACACTAAATTTGTATTTTATTTCACTTATGGCATATACTGGCGGAATAATTTGTAAACAACGGTTACTAAAAAACGGTAACAAAATAAATAATGTTTATCAAATTAAAAATGGTTTTCCGGTGACGGAATAGTGGCGGACGAAATGAAAATATTTTTAAATGTGTCCGAGGGATGGAATGTGGAGGGAATTGGCCAACGGTATAAACCTAGTAAAATTCGACGGAAGGTCAGCGAATAAAAATTTCGCAACCTTTCCGTCAACTTTTCGTTACTAGAATTCCGTCGACAATCCGAGCAACTGTACGTGACTGAATTTTTGGTGACGGAATTCTACCGGAAATGCAACGATGTTTTTATTACAACATTTGTAGACGGAAATTCGCCGGAAAAATAACGAATTTTTCCGGTGCTGTGACCGTCGGCGTTTTTTCGATGAAATTTTTTGATTGAAAAATTCCAAAATTTTGTAGTAATAATAACAAGCACATTATATGACAAACTATCAAAATTATACAGAAGTAGAAATATAAACAATTCAATGACACACTTTCAATCATTCAAATCCAAACGTTAAATAATGCCACAAGTGACTTACCAACACGAAGATACGACAAGATAATTAATGTCAGCACGTGACTCGCGAGCAACTCGAAGAAGGTACTCATCTACGAAGATATGCACACAACCAACCATATGTCAATACAAAAATTCATCTCACAAAACCATTGACATACATTATAAAGCAAAAACAAAACCTAACCAATCCAAACATCAAACAATTCGGGCAATGAACGATTACATATTCGGAGCAAAAACAATCAACAAATCCGGCATAAACAAATCTGGAGGCAAGCGAAGCAAGAAAGCAACTGATGGCAATCCTCAGGCTCACCAACTTAATTACTGCATATTCACACAAACAAAAAGGAATAATAAAATTAACACACTCAAAAACGACCCTAACAAAAATGAAACGAAAATCAACAATCAACAACTGAACTCGCAATTGAATCTATCGGGGAGTTGATGAAGTTAGCAGACACAAATCTACATACCGCGCGCTTGAAGACGACAGCGATGAATACGACTAAGATGGTGATCAATACAACGACGACGGTGGGCGCTCGAAGACGACGACGACGGTGGCGGGCTCGAATACAGCGGTAACAATTCAAAGGTGCAGTGATTTTTGACAATGTAATCTGAGAAGAAGGAATATCGATAGAGTGAAAAGTGATGGAGGTTAAGCAAATTTTAGGTTAACTTTAGACAATGCTTCTCAGATAAGCGCTGTCTATTTTAATTTAAGACAGCGCTTGCTTACTAAGCGTTATTTAATGTAGACTATCAACATCGCTTCTGTTAAGGCGCTATCTAAAGTTGATATTAGACAACGCTTAAAGGAAAAGTGTTGTCTAATGTTTTTTTCTTTAAAGACAACGCTTATTTAAAGCGTTATCTTTAGTCTGTTCTGTACTAGTGACTCGAGATGGATAGTGCCACTATGCTCTATGAAAACACATGAGTATAACTTCTGCCCTCTAACTATCTCTGCCAACTATGCACATCGAATTTAGCTAGAATATATGGCATTATTTGGTTCTCGTTGATCCTACAAATCACGGTATAATATCTGCACGTGATGAAATGTCTGCACAAATGGCTTGGTAACATTCCGTTTGCAATATTAAAATTAATAGTTAGACTAAGACTTCAAAGGGTGAACAATAAAAGTTGAACTAAATAGCATTTCACTTACTTGTATCCTAAAGCTTAAAGTCGCATAAGATTCACATCTGAACTAGAAGGTGGGGTGGGGCAACAAGCTTTTGCAGTCTACCAATAACCAGATGCTCACAAGCCCATAGCTGAAGGAGAATGGAACACCTAGTGAGCTACGTGTACTTTGACTCACACGTAGTACACAAACTGTGATACATGTATGCCAACATTGCAACACTCCAACTATAGCTAAAAAGAGAGTCTACGTCTGGTAGTGGTGGTAGTTAGTGGAGGGATATCTCACTGCCTGAAGAATTCGACAATAAAAATTACCCCAACATGAGTAGAATATAGCCATCGCATATCTCTGTACAATTAACTATGTAGCCTCTGCTAAAAGGTTCTGCATATATCTCTGAACCAAGTGAGTCTAACTGTAATGTCTCTCTTCTCGTGCTCTGGAATCACTCACAATAACTCGCGATACTTACAATGATGTTTGATAGAATATTACTGAAAAGCATATACTAGCGACTCCTTGCTCATAAGCATAACTCATCTATGAAGCTCTTTCATATTGAACTGTCTATTATAAGACCCATGGTCGTCAATGACTGGATGATTCATACATACAGGAACACCATTGAATAGTAGGAAATCCCATAGGGGATTAAAATCTCCTTCACCGTCGATGGGTACTTCCACGTAGCCTTCCTCATCATCAAATTCGTCGGGTGTGGGATTTTTTGAATCTTTCTACAGTTGACATTGCCATTTCGTCGATTTCATTACTATCCATTGCTAAAATATCTCAAAAACAATATCAAGTGCTTGATAAGTTATAGCTTCATTAATTAAAGTAAAACTACACTAACATTACCAAGTGCTTGATAAGTTATAGCTTCATTCACAATTATACTTTTAACTTCTCCAACATTTATCAAGTTTTAGCTTCCCAGGATATGGTATTGTAAAAAAACTTAATTTTTTTAAAAAGAGGTTTGTATTTATGATGTAAAAAATATAAGTTTTTTTATAAAATCAAATACCCAGGATCCGGTGTTTAAAAAAAATAAGTTTTCTACAAAACCGGATCCCGTGTTTTAAAAAACATTTTTTAAGTTTTCAACAAACTCTATCCTCAGATCCGGTGTTTTTACAAAAAAATAAATTTCCTACAAAGGGGATCCGGTGTTTTCAAAAAAAATGAATTTTTTCCACTAGACCTCCATGTAGAATTAATTTTTTAATCTTTAATTTTTTTAAAGAAACCGGATCCCCATGATCAAGTTTTTTTAAAAAAATAGGTCAAAATTGAATTGACAAACTCACTTGGATCATTTTGAAAAAGACTCCCCAACTACCTCAAAAACTTTTGAACCAACCTTTTCGTGTTTTCCCCAACCAAAATTTTTTTTCTTCCTGTTTTCCCCAATAAAAAAAACTTTTCCTGTTTTTCCCAATCAATAAAAAAAACCTTTTCCTGTTTTCCCCAACCAAAAAAAAAAAAAAAAACCTTTTCCTATTTTCCCCAATCAATAAAAAAATAAAACCTTTTCCTGTTTTCCCCAATCAAAAAGAAAAAAAAAACCTTTCCTGTTTTCCACTTATAAATAGCACCAACCTTTCACAGCTCTTCTTCACATCACCTCGATCATCTATACATTTTCGTATATCTACCTCTCTGTCTCTCACTTGTTTCTAAATATCTTCGTCCCAGTTATGGCCGCCGTGATGAGGAAGGTTAAAGCGGCAGTTGCGGTGGCGGGGTTGCTGTTCTTGTTGGCGGAATTTGCGCTTGTGGCTGAGGCAGTAACATGCAACCCTATGCAGCTGAGCCCGTGCTTGAACTCGTTCATTACTCCAGCACCACCGTCACCTCTGTGTTGCTCCAAGCTGAAGGAACAGGAGCCTTGTCTCTGTGGTTACATCAAGAACCCGGCTTTTGCACCCTACATAAAAAGCCCCAACGCAAAGACGGTCCTGCGCGTCTGTCATGTTACTAATCCTAAATGCTGATCTCATTAGTCTTTGAATCATGCATGCATCATGTATATGGTAACGCCAATTCTGAGCTATTAATGAAAATAAATCAGTTCATTATAAAGGGGTGGTTTTACTACTTCTGCATGATTTATTAGGTACATATGTCGTGCATTGGTCTTTTGGGAGCTAGAACTTCAACTCTTGTTGCATGATTAATTCTCATGAGTGGTGAAGAACAAACCGATCTCAATGTATGAATGGATCACCCTAGTGATCACCACCATTAAAGAGTGATTCTACTTGGTTTCTAGAACTCCCAACATCATTCACTCGAATACATAGCTTAGAGATCATGTTTCTAGCTCCCTTAACCATTTTTTCCAAACACCTAGTGTGCATCGATAATGCCAGTAAATCACAACCATCTAAATCGTCATTCTATTATAGATTCATATCAAAATAGAGTCATATACATCAAAGAGGTCCATAGGATCCTACAAAACTAGGAGACTACTCATTATTCATTTTCATGGACAAACTACAATAGTCAGTGTACAAAAGTGATGAAGACAACACAAGGAAGGTGGAGAAAATACTAGAGAGATTTTCATCAATCCTTGATCATTTCAAACTTGATGGATGGTCTTCTTCTCCGAGCTTAGCACTCTTTCTCTCTAAAACCGCTGATATCTTTCATAAATCTCAACCTTTCAGTTTATAAAACAAGGAAAACATTCACTTTTAGCAGCGTCTCGCCAAAGGCAAATGTTTCTCGGGCGTCTCGGATGAAACAGAGCACTGCAGGTGAGGTATCTCGGGCGCCTCAGACGATTCGAGAGTTGAATAGCATGTGTGGTTGAGATACCAGTGTCTCCGGCGAGACACCTTGGATGATTCACTTAGAGAAGTGTCTCGAGCCGCGTCTCGGGTGACTTATGAGTTATAGCAGCAGGGCGGTCTAGACACTTTGCTCACTTCTCTCAGAGAATTGTCTCGAGTAAAACATCATGGTGAGCACTTAAAGCAGCTCAAGATGGACGAGACGTTTATGTCTTAGGCGAGACATTGTTGTCTTGAGTGAGACACTTTTGTTTGGGGTGACTCTTGCAGCTCTCTTTTCCTCTATTTGACTAAGAAGTTTCCCGATTTTTCTTCATTCCGATCAACGAGGGTTCTAAGTGATACATAGTGCGCATTAATAGCTATAAGACCAAGAAGGGGTTAAATGGTATCAAAGGTATAAGAAAACGAATCAAAACTACTTACGAAATTAGAGGTAGATAAGTCGATAAGAACCAGGTTGTTCAAGGAAGCAATTGTAAACTTATGCACTACGTGAGGTTGAGTTTCTATTTATCCTATTCTTAAGCGAGTGTTTGTTTGTTTTCTGAAATATTAAGTATACAAGGATGGAAGAAAAGGTTTTTTCGAATATCAAGAAGTATTTCGGGGAACCACTTTACTTGCCCAACATTAGAACCAAAACTTATAACTAACATACACGGATTTTTCTAGATAGATTGCAAAATAGTCATACACTCCAAGATAGGAACCTCACCCTTTCGGATCTATTGGTTCGAATTGGAACTGTACATTAAGCTATGAACCTCACCATTTCGGCGCTAGTGGTTCAAATCAAGTAACTCACTGGTGTTTACCAGCTCTCTTTGTGTAAACTTAGAGTGTATTTATCGTAAATCGGGCCTTTCTCGTTAAAATCTCAGTCCACTCTCGTAGTCACCGATTATGTAACGTATATGTCAATTAATAGTTCGATGTTTAGCCTCATCCTTCCAGCGCTCTATTTACTTAATGTCTTAAAAATATGAGTTTACACATTTTCTCAAACACCTAACATACATCGCTTGTTTTACGCACTACGTAAAACATGATTCATGCGTAAAACATGATTCATGTTAGACAATCTAATTCATGCAAAGATTATTTCATTTAATGATTCATTGTTGAGTAAGATTCGTATGACCCCAAAATCACTACTCACTATCCATGGTTATGAAAATACACGACATGTTTTGGCCGGACTAAGATTACAAACTTGATGAAGAACAATCACAATCTAATACATGATCATGTCGCCTTCCAATCTGTAATCCTTGATTCCGATCAATTCTCCTATAGTTTTTGTGGTATTTTTCTTATCTAGATTGTCCCTTCTCCAAAGTGCGTGACGGCTGGGAAATTGGAATTAATCTGTATTAAAATCTGACTCTTTTTTCCCCACCTACTAAAAAGACTATTTTTTCGCTCAGCGTGTGTCAGTTATGCTGACAAGGGCAACACCCCTGCCCAGAGACGATAGGCTAGTTTTTCGTGCGTTTTTTTGCCAATTTTTGCTCTCTTTTGGACCTAGGCACAAAACTGGGATTGAGACTTGCTTTGTACCTGAAACATAATGCAACACATAGTGAGTGCTCATATTAAAACAAGGCAAATGATAAAGAACAAGTAAAATGTGAAGCAAACATAGCCAAGATTTATGCTCATCAGAGGTAAGTCCCTGCTAAATATAATTAAATATATATTTTTAGGACTTTTACTTCACCAAAAATAACAGCAAGCCGAGAAATTTTTCGCACTCTAGCTTTTGTTTAAACTTAAATTAGAAATGATCGTTGCACATGAATATATTTAAGTTAAGACATTATTGTTATTACTGAATATCAAGCTCCTCTTCTCTTATAGGCGTAGGAAGAGACCTTTGCACTTAAGAATGAGCTCTAACCAAACATGCACATATACTATTCTTCTGGGTAGCACGGGCGAGTAGCAAAATAGTTATGAATTGTGTAAAGTCTAAATACATATTCTGATTTAGTTAAACATTACATGTTTTATGAATGATGTCATAAGTATGAAACACTCTAGATATTCAACCTTTTACTTGCATTTGATAGTTTATAAATTCTTTGGATCACTAGTCTTGCATATTCTTTTTGCTTTCTTTTGAAAAACTGAAAATAGTTTCATTCTTATTTCTTTGTGAGCTTGCATGTCATGCATCATATAGCCAGTGCTTTGATTTTTCATTTTAGTGTGCTCTGTGGGTGCCCTGGGTGAGGGTTTCTTTGTATAGGGTACTCTGCGGGAATTCTATTTCCTAAAACCCTCTACAAAGAACTCCTCACCTAGGGCACCCTATTAGTTTGACGACTTGATGCATATGTTAAATGCATCCGCAATTCATTCGCCAGTGATTTGATTTCATTTTAGTAAAATTTAATTATAATTAATTGCATAATTCACTTCTCCATGTTGTTATTTATCTTATTCGCTTGAGACAAGCGTATCTTAAGTGTGGAGTATTCAGATCGGTGAACTCTGTGTCACTTTCTAGACTCTGTTTCTTATAGAAATTTTGTATTCATTTCGAGCGATATTTGTCTCTCTAATGTGATTTTCAAGTGTTTTAGCTTTATATGGACCAAGTGAGGGTCAAAACATGAAAAAGGAAAAACATACTGAAATTGGATCAAGACATGCGGGGGCGCCTCCTGAGCTTAAGGTCAGGCGCTGCTTGTTTAGGCTTTGCCTGGCTAGGAGAAGAAACGAAAGCCAAGTGACGAGGCACCACTTGGGGAAGCCTAACCTATCACTAATAGGAGGTGCCGCATATGCCTGAGTTTACTAATGTAAAAGGAAAGCTCGTGACACAATTCTCAACAACTCGGAAATTGAGGATATAGTTCCAATAAAATAAGTAAAGCATTCGGAGGCACGAAAGAGCACCTTGGGGGAGAGTGGAGCGATGCAATAAAGATAGTGTTGAATAGTTGTAAGGCTGGAAACGTTTGAAATTATTATGACAAGATAAGATTAGTATCCAACTTGAAGTCCAATATCATTGTTGAAGTACCATTTATCAGAATCTTTAAATTCCTTGATTTATGTTATACATTTTGGAGCACATTGCGCTCCATCCATAGTTGTTACGCTAGTAACTACTGATCAAAGCTTCATGCGAATTCTTTTGATACTCTACTTTTCTGTTTCTATACTCAAATAAAAAATCCCAACCAGACCTAAAAGTTTGGTTAGATGGATTAGTAGAAATTAACACAACTTTAGTGTTGCATGCTTGTATCTCATTGGACCACCCTAGACTTACCTATGCTTATAAATTGTTTTTAACTATGTAAGATACATGACCGTCATGTTCTATAGTTTCAATCATTCGAGACGAGCGAATGCATGCTAAGTGTGAAGTATTGTGATCGGTAGATTTTTTACCCCATTTTAGGCTCCATTAGTTAGTATTTCGTACCACATCTAGGTTATGTAATAACGTTGCATAAGAGTATCTATATACACCGTTTTCCAATAAACTAATGCATATCTTATATCTTATGCAACATTTTATAACAACCACATAAGACTTACAATATGCATCGTTTGTAATTAAACTGCTTCATAAGACTTACTTTATGCAGTGTTTTTGCTAGAAACGCTGCATAAAACTTGACAAAATTACTTTCTTTTTTAGTCGACTGTGAAAAACAAAGTCTAAATTCACATCTGCTCTCCTCCGGCGCTAGCTAGCACTGGGTCCCCTTCCTTCACCTACATTTGTTCTCGTTCCCCTCCGTTGGCGCAAATTTATCTCCTACAGTCCTCGTTCTCTCATATAACAGTCAACATTTGCCACCGTCGTCGCTCGTTCACCTCTGCCATCTTCGCTCGTTTCCCTTCCAACAGCAAGTTCGCTTCTCCAAATTGTGCAATCTCTCTTCTCCATATGGTTTTGTTTTGAGGATTTGCCAATGCGAGCATACTTATATGTTATCCTATTTAATTTTTATAGAAGATGAAAGTTGTGCCTCCACTACACCAGAATACATGCTACGGGGCAATCTTTGAAATTTGTCGTCTTACTTTTGTCGCATACGATTTTATATACGACCGACGATTTTCCATTTGTAGCGATAAAGATGTTATGCGACAATATTTTTTGCGACACCAAACCTTATGTCCCATAATAGTGTTAATGCGACGTCCGTTAACGCGACACAAATTTTAAGTCCCATAAACAATTTAATGCGATAATTGTTAAAGCGACCCGGTATTTATGTCCCATTAACTTGTTAATGCGACGTACATTAAGCGACTAGCCAATGTAAGTCCCGTAATAATGAAAACTGATGGCCACATCTGCTCCTGTCCTTTACTCAACAGTTTTTGTTTCAAATTCAATACACATTGAAGAGGGTGACCTACCATTTGCATCTTGTGCGACATTTTTATATAAATATCTCGCGTAAACGTGAAACATTCAATGCAAAGCAAAAGCACCTAGTACACCCCTGCAATCGAATTTTTGCCCACTTTTCCTAGAAAATCAATTGCTAGAGGCCCCATCTGTCAGAGAAGAAGCTCCAAACTGGTATTCTCTGTCACTTGTTGGTAAGATCTACTCGTTTTGGAAGGTAAATCATCTCCTTATGTGTGGAAGATGTCCCTTTCGTCTTCAAACTTTTCAAATGTTGTACATATATGCAACCTTGCTCCTTGTTGCCTGAAAGACGTTGTTGTGTGTTCATGTGTGCGCTGTTAGAATGCGGAGAGCATATGTAGCAGCATTTGGCGAGTTGTTGGTGATTGAGTTAGTTTTGAAACTAGCTAGATGCACAAATATGCATATACCACAATATGCTATTTTCAACAGGGGGACTTGCACGTTTAGCAGTTGATTGAAGTACGAATTGGTCATGTGTGTGGCTGATTAGTTAATGGGTAGATATATACAAGTCTAGCCAGATGATCTCAAATGGGGCGTGTGAGAACAGGGGCCATTTTTGGTTGATTAGAAATGATATCTTTGTGGCAGGCGGCACATATAGCTAGCAGCAGTAAATGTCTTTGGTTTAGGTTTTTGTTAGACAAGGGGCCAAGATACAAATAGGCGTGTTTGTATGATTAAATAATTAGTTTTTGTTTAATTGGTCTTTGGCTTAATTATTTCTACCACATTTGCTAATATATAAGGGAATCATGGATAAGAGTTGGATGTATTTGTCGGCAAATGTGATACGCGGATTTCCCATGGGATTATGGTCTTCTTAGAGTTTGTGAAGCAAAAAAAAACCTCGAACAACTACTCATCCATGTCCATGTAGGCGTTCTCGGTTACACCATGAGAAGTTGTCATTGGATGAAATCCAAACTCATTTGTTTCTAAATAGTATGATGCGAGAGTACACAACTTGGACCTCCCATGATGAAGAATCGATTGAGGCTTCATCGTCATTTTACACACAACAACGACAGTATGTGATGGATAAAGTAGGATGGTTGAAGAAGGCGATGATTATTATTTCAATCCTACAATAGAGATTATCAACGACACTTTTCCTTTTCGAGATCCACATGGGGGTCTTGAAAATGACTCTTTTGGAAAGGATGCATACGATAAGTATCAAAGACTCCTAGCGGACACACAAGCTCCCATATACGTGGGGAGTGAGAGTACTATATTGGACATCATTTTAAAGGCAATGAGAGTTAAAGTCGATAATGGATGGTCCGAAAAGAGCTTTAACGATCATTTAAAGATCACTAAAGACCTCCTATCGAGGGGACACAATTATCCCGGTTCGTATCGTGATGTTAAAAGACTATTGAAGGATATGGGAATGAGATATGAGATCATTCACGCATGTGAATATGGTTGTGTGCTATACTATAAAGAGTACAAGAAATTTGGACATTGTCCGGTGTTTGAGGAGCCAAGGAACTTACACAACGATGATGATAGGAAGATTCCAAAAAAGTGGTACGGTACTTTCCCTTAACTCCCAGATTACAACAACTTTATATGTCACCGCATACAGCTAAGGAGATGAGGTGGCAAGGAGCAAGAAAAGTGGAGGAAGGTCTCATTAGACATCCTGCAGATAGTGAAGTTTGTCAAGACTTCGACAAAAACAATTCCCTGATTTTTCGAAAGACATTAGAAATGTTCGTCTCAGATTAGCTACACATGGTTTTAATCCCTTTGGAGTCGCTGCTCTTTCTCATTGCACTTGGCCAATTGTAGTGATGCCTTATAATTTGCCACCTTCTTTGTGCGTGCAGAAAGAATTCAATATTCTTGCTATGTTGATTTCGGGTCCCCAAATCTCCAGGCAAGTGCTTGAACGTGTTCATGCAACCTTTGATTGATGAATTAAATATTGTGTGGGACACCGTAGTACTCACATATGATCAACATGATGGATCGTCATTCCACATGAAAGCTATAGTTTTTTGGACAACCAGAGATTTCCCGGGTTTGGGAATGTTGGGAGGTCTAAAGTCTAAAGGATACAAAGCTTGTCCTATGTGTTTAGATGACATTGATGCTCAACATTAGGTGGGCAGAATGTCCTACCAAGGCCACTGTAGATGGCTTGATAGAGAGATTAACCGTGGAGGTATGCGGCTTCAAAGTTTAATGAGGAAGTGGAATTACGCGATGCCCCACCTTCTTTAACTGAAGAAGAGATTTTGTCTTCTGTATTAAGCCATGAGTACCCCATACTTAGCTTGCATCCAGATTTTAAGCATAAAGCAGTGTGAAGGAGAAATTGTGTTGGACTCATTTGAATATTTTCTACGATTTGCCTTATTGGAGCACATCGACATTGAATGTGATGCATCGAGAGAAAAATGTATTTGATAACATCATTGGTACTGTACTAGGTCTTCAAGGAAAGACTAAAGGCGACATTAATATTATATCCCCAAAATTAAATTATCATAATTATCTCATGAGATTTTGACTTGGCTAGCTTCAACCGCCCACCGATATGATGGTCTGGACCGGCAGTGACGACTAACTACCGATTTGATTGATCGACCTGTGCATCATCGTGGATTCACGCATTCCTGCATTCACGCATCATATGTTATGTGTGCACTAAATGATACAATTTAATTATTAATATAATAAATATTAAAATGAAAAGACATGCCAAGAAAATCAAACTCACGGTAATAGAATATATTATTTACTTACTGAGCCTGTTGACTCACCCCAATCTTTATCCCCTAAATTTTTAAATAAGTGAACCACTAATTTGGGAGCTACCATACTTTGTCGCTCGGGAGTTGTTCGTCCACGTATGGTGCCATCCAGTTAGTTCTCTTATTGAAGTCCTTCCAGTTATTTCTTTTATCTTCTATTTAGTCAGAGTGTTGCTCCGTTGTACTTGAGTAGAAGTTTTCGGTTAATGAAGTTAGTTGTATCTATGTCCACTTATATGCATATCTATATAGGGGGCGTTCAAATGTTATAAGTTCTTAGAGTGTTATGTGTTATCTTGATTCTGATTGGTTGATAGTGGCAGGAATAGTACCGGAATAGTGAATTTTTGGGTAGTGGGTTTTACTGTTTGCTTTTTGCTTTATTAGATTTTGGGTACTTGGACACGTGGCAAGCCCACAAAGAACGGGGTGGGGGGGGGGGGTTGGATGTGTGGCTGAGATTGAAGTAACCATAAAACACACATAACATTTGAACACTCCTCTATATATATATATATCTATCGGGGAGCACTCGGTTGAAGCAGAGTTGGTAGAATGAGATACGTGAGGCACGATCTGGGTCACTCATTTAGATGATGTGGCAGGGAATAGTACCGGAATAGTGTTTTGCTTTTTGCTTTTTGAATAGTGCAGGATTTTGGTAATAGGACACGTGGCGCACCCGCAAAGTACGGGGGGTTTAGATGTGTGGCTCAGATCGTGCCTCACTGCCTCATTCTTAGAAGGGGTGCCTCATTTGAACGCCCCTCTAGGGGAGCACTCGGTTGAGGCAGGGTTGGTAGAATGAGGCACGTGAGGCATGATCCGAGTCACTAATTTAGATGATGTGGCAGGGAATAGTACCAGAATAGTGTTTTACTTTTTGCTTTTTGAATACTGCAGGATTTTGGTAGTGGGACACGTGGCGCACCCACAAAGCACGGGGGGGTTTAGATGTGTGGCTCAGATCGTGCCTCACTGCCTCATTCTTAGGAGGGGTGCCTGATGAGCCGTATTCATATGACTCATCGAGTCATCAAATCCCACCAATTCCGGCACTTTATTATACGAACAGTTACTTCTTAGTGTTGTTTTGTATTTCAGGTGTTTTGGAAGCTCTAGGAGGAAACGCACGTTAAAGATAGCATTTTGTGCCAAAAGACATCGCAAGGCAGTTTTTGGCCACTCTGGCCCGAGCAGATCCAGACCCCCAGCCGAGCTGACCAGCACCAAATTCAAGTCGCTCGGGCAAACGAGCTGATCTGACAAAACCACCTCGAGCAAAGTGATCAAAATAGCAAATAAGGTGGACAATGTCGGAAAACCAAGGAGAACGCCCGAGCAGATTGGCAGTTGGCCCAATTCCAAAGGTCCCGCGCGCGCTGATAGGCACCGAAATAAAGTCGCTCGACCAAACGGACTCCGATGAGAAATCTGACTCGACCAAGTTGCTCAAAATGGAAAACAAGTCCGACAATGTCACCAAGCCAAGGCGAACGCCCGAGTGGAACAGCCAGCGGCCGAGCAGAGTTCCAGGCCGCGCCCGAAGGCCCTGTCGAGCAGACCAGCACTGAATCCGAGTTGCTCGACCAGACCAACGAATCTCGCAAATCGGGCTCGACCAAAGTGATCGAAATGCTAAATGACTCGGGCGACCTCACTTTCCAGACAAAACACACGAGTAAAACCAGCCCATGCCCGAGAAATGCCTAGTTCCGTCCAACACCGGGCCTAGCCGAACCAATCCAAGGGGCCAATATCGGCTCGTCATATCACAAGGAGGCGTGGCGGTTTAGAAGGTTCTGGAAGTCGTGATCTTCAAGTAAACTTGCTGGCCAAGTTTGCTTAAAGATTAAGCAAAAGATAATTTTAGGACATGTTTCCTAAAAGGGATTAGGGCTTGACCGACTTTCACTTACATTCCTTAGGAAACTGCCGACTTTAGGGGGATTTCGAGCCCTAATCTCCTCTATAAATAGAGCCTCGAGTCAAGAGTTCAAAGTATCCCATCGGCTCTCCACAATCCGAGCTCTCCTCCTCTCGGTCGAAGCACTCGGCGCTCCTCAGCCCTTCCGGCTCGGTTCTTCATCCCTCTCGGCAATAGAGAAGATCACTCTCTCCCTTTTCATTATTGTCTTGCTTTAATGGCCATGTGTAGCTAAACCCATTATTCGGGCTAGGGTTTCAATTATTGTGACGAATGTTTTTTGAGACTTGATACGTAATGCTATTTTCATTATTCTACTAGTCCTTGTGCTTAATTATCTTGGTTGAATTGCAAAGTTAAATTGATACTTGGAACGGTTAGGTTTAGCCGAGCAATTCAACTCTCTTATTACTATTTGTTTGATATTAGACCGTTGAGAACAAATAGAGCACTAATCTGATATATCTTGGAATGGAGTATTAGATTGCTAGGACTAGAATTCTACAACCCGGAAAGGATGCAGATTGTGGTGTAGGCGTCCGGAAAGACCCTACTTTAGGTTATAACTTGGAATGGAAGTAACCACACTTAGGAATTTGAAAATAGATGATTAGAAGTCGATGATAAAACAAGTCACAATAGAAACCCTAGTCTGAATATTCCCTCTCTGATTGACATCTTTCGTTTTATTTCCTTATTGCACTTGTTTCCTAAATTGCTCAAAATCCAATTGATTCCTTTTTCAGAACAACAAGTAACCATCTGGCTCCCTAGGGTTCGACCCCTGCTTGCCGCTGTACAAACCCATAGCCAAAAGCAAGGAAATTATAAATTCAAATTTGCAGGTACCGACGACGCCTGTCAGTGCCGCATTTGAACGCTCCTCTATATATATATATATATAGAGAGGAGCGCTCAAATGTGAATCACTTCTTAGGCTATGAACGTGTGAACTCATCTCAGCCACACATCCAAACCCCCCCGTGCTTTGTGGGTGCGCCACGTGTCCCACTACAAAAAATCTAACAAAAGCAAAAAGCAAACAGTAAAATCCCACTACAAACAGTAAAAAGCAAACAGTAAAATCTCACTACCTTTAAATCTCAACATTAGATCAATATGATCCAATGGTCCAGATTGGTTCACACGTTCATACCCTAAGAAGAGTTCACATTTGAGCGCGCCACAAAGCACAGGGGGGGTTTAGATGTGTGGTTAAGATTGGGGCCTCACGACCTCACTAATAGTGAGTGGCCTCCTTTGAGCGCTCCTCTATATATATATATATATATATATATATATATAGGGGGCGTTCGGTTGACGACGCCTCTAGAAATGAGGACGTAGGGACAAATCTGGACCATTGATCTTGTTGATCCAATGGTTGAGATTTAAAGGTAGTGAGATTTTACTGTTTGTTTTTTACTGTTTGCTTTTGATGGATTTTGGTAGTGGGACACGTGGTGCGCCCACAACGTACGGGGGGGTTTAGTGGGGCACGTGGCGCGTTGTGATTGGTTTTACTCACGTACTCATTTCTGGAGGGTGTCCTCAATTGAACACAGCGATCAAATGAGGTTGGGTACTATTGGTGAGGTTGTGAGGTTCAATCTCACATCTTTGATGGATTTTGATCTAATGGTTGAGATTTAAAGGTAGTGGGATTTTACTGTTTGCTTTTTACTGTTGGTAGTGGGATGTTACTGTTTACTTTATACTGTTGGTAGTGGGGCACGTGGCGCACCCACTAAGCACAGGGGGGTTTAGATGTGTGGTTAAGATTGGGGCCTCACGACCTCACCAATAGTGAGTGGCCTCATTTGAGCGCTCCTCTATACATATATATAGATGAGCGCTCAAATGTTAACTCTTCCTAGCATGTTAACCTATTAACTCATTGTGATTGGTCCACGTGTCCCACTACCAAACCCCTCGTGCTTTGTGGGCGCGCCACGTGTCCTACTACAAAAAATCCAACAAAAGTAAAAAGGAAACAGTAAAAAGCAAAACACTATTTTTGCACTATTCCCTACCACATCATCAAAATGAGTGGCTTAGATTAGTTCATTGGTTAACACTCTAAGAGTGGTTCACATTTGAGCGCGCCCCTATATATATATATATGCGCGCTCAAATGTGAACTCTTCTTAGGCTAAGAGCGTGTGAACCAATCTGGACCATTGGATCATATTGATCTAATGGTTTAGATTTAAAGGTGGTGAGATTTTACTGTTTGCTTTTTACTGTTGGTAGTGGGATTTTACTGTTTGCTTTTTGCCTTTGTTAGATTTTTGGTAGTAGGACACGTGGCACACCCACAAAGCACGAGGGGTTTGGATGTGTGGCTGAGAGGAGTTCACACGTTCATAGCCTAAGAAGTGATTCACATTTGAGGTTGGGTACTATTGGTGAGGTTGTGAGGCCCAATCTCACACATTTGATGGATTTTGATGTAATGGTTGAGATTTAAAGGTAGTGGGATTTTACTGTTTACTTTTTACTGTTGGTAGTGGGATGTTACTGTTTGATTTTTACTGTTGGTAGTGGGTCTCGTGGCGCACCACAAAGCACAGGGGGGTTTAGATGTGTGGTTAAGATTGGGGCCTCACGACCTCACTAATAGTGAGTGGCCTCCTTTGAGCGCTCCTCTATATATATATATATATATCTATATAGGGGGCGTTCGGTTGAGGACGCCTCTAGAAATGCGGACGTAGGGACAAATCTGGACCATTGATCTTGTTGATCCAATGGTTGAGATTTAAAGGTAGTAGGATTTTACTATTTGCTTTTTACTATTTGCTTTTGATGGATTTTGGTAGTGGGACACGTGGCGCGCCCACAAAGCACGGGGGGTTTAGTGGGGCACGTGTTGCGTTGTGATTGGTTGTACTCACGTACTCATTTCTGGAGGGTGTCCTCAATTGAACACTCCTCTATATATATATATATATATATAGAGGAGCGCTCAAATGTTACACCCATTTTAGAGTGTTATGTGTTACACCAATCTTAGCCACACATCCAACCCCCCGTGCTTTGTGGGCTTTCCACGTGTCCAAGTACCCAAAATCCAATAAAGCAAAAAGCAAACAGTAAAACCCAATACCCAAAAATTCACTATTCCGGCACTATTCCTGCCACTATCAACCAATCAGAAGCTCTGTAACACATAACACTCTAAGAAGCTATAACATTTGAGCGCCCCCTATATATATATATAGGAGACGTTCAAATGTTATGTGTTCTTAGAGTGTTATGTGGTATCTTGATTCTGATTGGTTGATAGTGGCATGAATAGTGCCGGAATAGTGAATTTTTTGGTAGTGGGTTTTACTATTTACTTTTTGCTTTATTGGATTTTGGGTACTGTGACACGTGGCAAGCCCACAAAGCACGGGGCGTTGGATGTGTGGCTAAGATTGGTGTAACACATAACACTCTAAAATGGGTGTAACATTTGAGCGCTCCTCTATATATATATAGAGGAGTGTTCAAATGTTATAACACTTTTATGGTGTTATGTGTTACTTCAATCTCAGCCACACATCAAACCCCCCCCCCCCCCCCGTGCTTTGTGGGCTTACCACGTGTCCAAGTACCCAAAATCCGATAAAGCAAAAAGCAAACAGTAAAACCTACTACCCAAAAATTCACTATTCTGGCACTATTCCTGCCACTATCAACCAATCAGAAGCTCTGTAACACATAACACATTAAGAAGCCATAACATTTGAGCGCTCCTCTATATATATATATATTATATGGTCTTCTTAATGTGTTATGTGTTACGGAGCTTCTGATTGGTTATTGAAAATCAAGGAACCAATCAGAAGCGAGGAACACCATAACTACGGTGCAACCTCACCCACACAACCCCCGTGCTTGTTAGGGTGCGTCGTAAGCCCGTGTTCCTCGCCTCTGATTGGTTCCTTGATTTTCATCAACCAATCGGAAGCTCATAACAAATTAAGAAGCCATAACATTATATATATATATAGGGGGCGTTCAAATGTTATAGGTTGTTAGAGTGTTATGTGTTATAAGTGTTTTGATTGGTTGATAGTGGCATGAATAGTACCGGAATAGTGGATTTTTGGGTAGTGGGTTTTACTGTTTACTTTTTACATTATTGGATTTTGGGTACTTGGACACGTGGAGCACCCAAAAAGCACGGAGGGTTGGATGTGTGGCTGAAATTGACATAACACATAACACCATAAAAGGGGTATAACATTTGAACACTCCTATATATATATATATATATATAGAGGAGTGTTCAAATGAGGACACCCAAATTTGGTAAGGACGTAGGGACAAATCTCATCCATTAGATCATCATCCATCTAACCCCCCCGTGCTTTGTGGGTGCGCCACGTGTCCAAGTACCCAAAATCCAATAAAGCAAATAGTAAAATCCCACTACCAAAAAGCAAATAGTAAAACCCACTACCACATGTGACACGTGGCAGCTTGTGGATCATTGGATGAACCTCATCCAATGGACTACATTAGCCCCTACACCCTCACCATAAGACCCGTCCTCAATTGAACGCCCCCTATATATAAATATATATATATAGGGGGCGCTCACAAGTTATAGCTTCTTCGAGTGTTATGTGTTATAGAGCTTCTGATTGGTTGATAGTGGCAGGAATAGTGCCGGAATAGTGAATTTTTGGGTAGTGGGTTTTACTGTTTGCTTTTTGCTTTATTGGATTTTGGGTATTTGGACACGTGGCAAGCCCACAAAGCACGGGGGGTTGGATGTGTGGCTAAGATTGGTGTAACACATAACACTCTAAAATGGGTGTAATATTTGAGCGCTCCTATATATATATATATATAGAGGAGTGTTCAAATGAGGACACCCAAATTTGGTAAGGACGTAGGGACAAATCTCATCCATTAGATCATCATCCATCTAACCCCCCGTGCTTTGTGGGTGCGCCACGTGTCCAAGTACCCAAAATCCAATAAAGCAAATAGTAAAATCCCACTACCAAAAAGCAAATAGTAAAACCCACTACCACATGTGACACGTGGCAGCTTGTGGATCATTGGATGAACCTCATCCAATGGCCAAGATTAGTCTCTACACCCTCACCATAAGACATGTCCTCAATTGAACGCCCCCCTATATATATATATATATATATATAGAGGACCGTTCAAATGAGGCACGCTACAGTAAAGTGAGGCACGTAAGACACGATCTCAATCACACATCTAACCCCCCCGTGCATTTGTGGCGCGCCACGTGTCCAAATAGTAAACCCACTACCAACAGTAAAAAGCAAACAGTAAATACCACATCTTTAAATCTCAACCATTAGATCAATATGATCAATGGCCAAGATCATGCCTCACTGCCTCATTCTTACAACCTTGCATCAACCGAGTGCTCCCCTATATATATATATAGAGGCGCGCTCAAATGTGAACTCTTCTTAGGCTACGAACGTGTGAACCAATCTGGACCATTGGATCATATTGATGTAATGGTTGAGATTTAAAGGTAGTGGGATTTTACTGTTTGCTTTTTACTGTTGGTAGTGGGATTTTACTGTTTGCTTTTTACTTTTGTTGGATTTTGGTAGTGGGACACGTGGCGCGCCACAAGATCATGTCTTACTGCCTCATTCTTACAACCTTGCCTCAACCGAGCGCTCCTATATATATATATATATAGAGGAGTGTTCAAATGAGGACACCCAAATTTGGTAAGGACGTAGGGACAAATCTCATCCATTAGATCATCATCCATCTAACCCCCCCGTGCTTTGTGGGTGCGCCACGTGTCCAAGTACCCAAAATCCAATAAAGCAAATAGTAAAATCCCACTACCAAAAAGCAAATAGTAAAACCCATTACCACATGTGACACGTGGCAGCTTGTGGATCATTGGATGAACCTCATCCAATGGCCAAGATTAGTCCCTACACCCTCACCATAAGACATGTCCTCAATTGAACGCCCCCTATATATATATATATATATATATATATATATATATATATAGAGGAGTGTTCAAATGAGGACACCCAAATTTGGTAAGGACGTAGGGACAAATCTCATCCATTAGATCATCATCCATCTAACCCCCCCGTGCTTTGTGGGTGCGCCACGTGTCCAAGTACCCAAAATCCAATAAAGCAAATAGTAAAATCCCACTACCAAAAAGCAAATAGTAAAGCCCACTACCACATGTGACACGTGGCAGCTTGTGGATCATTGGATGAACCTCATTCAATGGCCAAGATTAGTCCCTACACCCTCACCATAAGACATGTCCTCAATTGAACGCCCCTATATATATATATATATATATATATATATATAGAGGACCGTTCAAATGAGGCACGCTACAGTAAAGTGAGGCACGTAAGACACGATCTCAATCACACATCTAACCCCCCCGTGCATTTGTGGCGCGCCACGTGTCCAAATAGTAAACCCACTACCAACAGTAAAAAGCAAACAGTAAATACCACATCTTTAAATCTCAACCATTAGATCAATATGATCAATGGCCAAGATCATGCCTCACTGCCTCATTCTTACAACCTTGCATCAACCGAGTGCTCCCCTATATATATATATAGAGGCGCGCTCAAATGTGAACTCTTCTTAGGCTACGAACGTGTGAACCAATCTGGACCATTGGATCATATTGATGTAATGGTTGAGATTTAAAGGTAGTGGGATTTTACTGTTTGCTTTTTACTGTTGGTAGTGGGATTTTACTGTTTGCTTTTTACTTTTGTTGGATTTTGGTAGTGGGACACGTGGCGCGCCACAAGATCATGTCTTACTGCCTCATTCTTACAACCTTGCCTCAACCGAGCGCTCCTATATATATATATATATAGAGGAGTGTTCAAATGAGGACACCCAAATTTGGTAAGGACGTAGGGACAAATCTCATCCATTAGATCATCATCCATCTAACCCCCCCGTGCTTTGTGGGTGCGCCACGTGTCCAAGTACCCAAAATCCAATAAAGCAAATAGTAAAATCCCACTACCAAAAAGCAAATAGTAAAACCCATTACCACATGTGACACGTGGCAGCTTGTGGATCATTGGATGAACCTCATCCAATGGCCAAGATTAGTCCCTACACCCTCACCATAAGACATGTCCTCAATTGAACGCCCCCCTATATATATATATACATATATATATAGAGGAGTGTTCAAATGAGGACACCCAAATTTGGTAAGGACGTAGGGACAAATCTCATCCATTAGATCATCATCCATCTAACCCCCCCGTGCTTTGTGGGTGCGCCACGTGTCCAAGTACCCAAAATCCAATAAAGCAAATAGTAAAATCCCACTACCAAAAAGCAAATAGTAAAGCCCACTACCACATGTGACACGTGGCAGCTTGTGGATCATTGGATGAACCTCATCCAATGGCCAAGATTAGTCCCTACACCCTCACCATAAGACATGTCCTCAATTGAACGCCCATATATATATATATATATATATATATAGAGGACCGTTCAAATGAGGCACGCTACAGTAAAGTGAGGCACGTAAGACACGATCTCAATCACACATCTAACCCCCCCGTGCATTTGTGGCGCGCCACGTGTCCAAATAGTAAACCCACTACCAACAGTAAAAAGCAAACAGTAAATACCACATCTTTAAATCTCAACCATTAGATCAATATGATCAATGGCCAAGATCATGCCTCACTGCCTCATTCTTACAACCTTGCATCAACCGAGTGCTCCCCTATATATATATATAGAGGCGCGCTCAAATGTGAACTCTTCTTAGGCTACGAACGTGTGAACCAATCTGGACCATTGGATCATATTGATGTAATGGTTGAGATTTAAAGGTAGTGGGATTTTACTGTTTGCTTTTTACTGTTGGTAGTGGGATTTTACTGTTTGCTTTTTACTTTTGTTGGATTTTGGTAGTGGGACACGTGGCGCGCCACAAGATCATGTCTTACTGCCTCATTCTTACAACCTTGCCTCCACCGAGCGCTCCTATATATATATATATATATATATATATATATATATAGAGGAGTGTTCAAATGAGGACACCCAAATTTGGTAAGGACGTAGGGACAAATCTCATCCATTAGATCATCATCCATCTAACCCCCCCGTGCTTTGTGGGTGCGCCACGTGTCAAAGTACCCAAAATCCAATAAAGCAAATAGTAAAATCCCACTACCAAAAAGCAAATAGTAAAACCCACTACCACATGTGACACGTGGCAGCTTGTGGATCATTGGATGAACCTCATCCAATGGCCAAGATTAGTCCCTACACCCTCACCATAAGACATGTCCTCAATTGAACGCCCCCCTATATATATATATATATATATATATATAGAGGAGCGTTCAAATGAGGCAAGCCAAATAAGAATGAGGCAGTGAGGCACGATCTGAGCCACACATCTAACCCCCCGTGCTTTGTGGGTGCGCCACGTGTCCAAATAGTATACCCACTACCAACAGTAAAAAGCAAAAAGCAAATAGTAAAATCGCACTACCACATCTTTAAATCTCAACCATTAAATCAATATCATCAATGGTCAAGATCATGCCTTACTGCCTCATTCTTACAACCTTGCCTCAACCGAGCGCTCCCCTATATATATATATAATTCAGTTAAATGATTTTATTTGTAAATAACTATTTTGAATATGTTTGCTAAGTTAACTTAGAGGCTTGCTTGGCAAGAGAGTCAAGCGTCGGTCTCGGCCTCCATTTTTGGATCGTGACAAAGTTGGTATCAGAGTCCTTAGGTCCTCATAGTACACGGAGCTAGGACTTAGTAGAATTTTGATTATGGTAGTGAAGCGCTCCACTGCCATAAATAATGTTCTGCTAGGGCCTTTAGGATCTTTCCACTTGTAGAGTATTAAGTCCATTCTTGAATCCTCATGTCTCTTTGAGTTTTATGAGTAGAAAACTTTCATCTAAGTTGTGATGGCATCGACAGTTGAACGGAGAAACGTAATATTTTATCCCTTGTGTAAAGCTCGTGCAGTAGAAACGTTAATTTTCATAGAAATATGATTGTTGATGCTTTCTTTTGTGGTGGTTTAAAGTTGCATTATATTTGATATCGAAAGTTAAAGGATTGGGAAAAAAATACAAAAAAAACGTGGGAGAAGATGACTGTATGATTGGAGAATGAGAGCCGTAAGGAATTAGTCAATAATACACGTGTACATGCTTATGGTATACTGTAAAAAAAAATCACACCAAGTTTTGTAGGTTAAAGAGCTGCATTTTGAGATATTAAGTAACAATCAAGAAAATAAAGCTACGGAATGTTTGAAGCGCGAAATCATGTACATACCAAGTTATATATGCCACAAGGATTGAATCATGTTGAAAATTTGCTATAGAATGCAAACAAAATTGGAAGAAAAAGTATTCGGTGGTGTATGAGAACAGAAGATGTTGAAGAGTTATAAAGTCGGGTATTTATTACTTTGAAGATAGTATGATTTACCGGTTAAGTTGTAGTTATTACTATATGAAAAACGACTATGTATTAGTCAGTTGAAGGAAAGTGGAGGAATATGCCGATGTTAATTATAATTGTGGTTTATAAAAAAAAAATTGAAACATCATTGTGGCTTAATATGACATCAGTTTCTAAATGAGGGAAATAATGTTGGATAATAATTTGAATATACATGCGGATATACATGAAGTTACTGAATAACAGATACAAGAATACTGAGATGTGATTAAGCAGAACACTCTGCAATACAGATTGAATTACTGAAAAATAATCACAAATCGGAGTGGATCGAGTCACATTGGATGTTGTCCTTAAAGCAAGATTGCCGCCCTATAGTGCTTGGGACTCGCTGGCAGTATGCTTCCCAGGATAAAACGATCCTCGACAACAACTTAGCACCAAGCTTTGTCGATCGAACCTTTCGGGCCTTCAACAATCACCGTACACACGCGAAGAAAAAACTCAAACAAACATGCCGGCCGGCTTAAGCCTCCATGCTAGGAAAGCTGGAAAGTGTTTAGGGTTTTCTCTTTTTTCTGTTCTTCTAAATAACGCAATGTGTTTTCTTTATATAAGAAAACCCACGTTATTAGAACCACCAATAATGGGCCCACTAATTACAATCAGCCCATCGTGGGATGATAATAATATTAATTACATAACTAAATCAATATTTAACTATTTAATTATCTCTACCCATAAGGTGTCACATTAGTCACACTAATGTACAATTAAGTCATTACTTGCTTAATTTTCTTCACCCTTAATACCAATTTTTCCAACAGTCCCCCACATGAAGAAAATCAAGTAATGAAAATAAAAATCAAAACTCAACTCAATGCGGTGATAGCTTCTGCGGTTGATATCTGCATAGGATAGGTAGGTCATCGCCCTTGAACCTTCCCTTGGAAAAATATGTTCTTTGCTGACTATTCAGTAGACGTGATTGTCTTTGAACTGTTCGTCTTATAATGTATACGAAAGCCATGTCCCCACAGATATTTTCCTGACTATTATTCAGTTCTCACTGGTGGGTTCATTTTGGTCATGACACCCATTTCCTGGTTCTGCAAGAGTTTATAGAGAATTAAGCCCTTTGAATTCTCCTTTGAAGCGACCCCACTTCTCTCTCATATAGGTGATTCTTTCTTAAAGTAATCCCGCGTTACCCATTTGAATCTCACTATCCAAATTACTAGATTCATTAAAAGCTTCGAGCTTAGCCTCGTGCAGGAGTCGCTGTTTTATCTCGGAATAGGACTGGGTTGTTACCCCCACAGTGACCTCATAATCTTAGCAGTTAGGTGATCCCTTTGAACCAAGTTCTTGGGATCTCCAGTCATCATGGTAGGGTTTTCCGTTGCCTCGACTTTATTTCCAAAAGGGCTTAAGCCTGTGTTTTGATATAACCAATCAAAAGGCTTCAATCCCATTCCTTCGGACAACTTCTCTATTAGGTCCTTACTTAACCAATTGGTTAGCGGATCCGCAATATTCTCTTTGGACCTCATATAGTCAATATGACTCATGTGAAGAGAAGTTGTTTAATGGTATTATGTCATCGATTTATACGTCGAGACTAACCATTATATATAACAATATGTGCCCTAGAAATCGATGATCGATTATCACAATGTAAACACATTGATGGCACATATTTTGTCCATTCAGGAATATCCTCCTCTATATACCTTAACTACTCAGCTTCTTTGCCACATTTATCTAGTGCGACAAACTCAGCCTCTCATATGGATTTGGTTCTCACAATTTGTTTGGAGGACTTCCAAGACACATCAGCACCTCTCAGTGTTCAAACATAGCCACTCTTGGCCTTGGAATATTACATATCCAACTCGCGTCAGTGAAACTCTCAATGACCTTCAGATATCTGGTATACTGTAGACTATAATTATGAGTAAGTTGTATATACTTTAGTACTTACACGATAGCCTTCCAGTGTGCACTTTCTGTATTACTCGTGAAGCTCACCAGTCTGTAGATATTGTAAGCAATGTCTGGTCTAGTACTATTCCTCAAGTACTTAGCCCGCTTATCACTGTAGCATATACCACTTAGGAGATGCATTCACCTTATTCTTAGACATGTGTTGATTCACGTCAACAGGGATTCTAGACAGTCATGGACTGTCTTCTTCAAATTTGTCCAAGAGTTTGTCAACGTAGTGTGATTGACTTAATACGAGTCCCTCTAACCTTCGTGTAATTGTAATGCTTAAAATTACTTTGGCAAGTCTCAAAGTCTTCATATCGAACTTCAAGTTCAATAATGACTTGGTGGACTTAGTGTATTCTCATTGCTTCCTGCAATGAAAATGTCATCAACATTAAGACACAAAGTCACGTATCCGTGTTCAATGTTCTTAATGTCTACACATTTGTCACACTTGTTGATCTTAAAGCCATTAGTCATCATTATGTTGTATAATTTCAAACGTCACTGCTTTGGGGCTCGCTTCAGGCTATTAAGAGATTCACAACCTTTGTTCTCTTGCCCAGCAATAATAAATAAACCCTCAGGTTGTTCAGTGTACATCTCTTCCTCAACTTTCCATTGAGGAAGCATGTCTTTACCTCCATCTGGTGAATTTCCAGATTGCGCAAAGCAGCAATAACCACTATCAGCTTTGATGTTATTCTCGTCACTAGAGAATAAGTATCAAAGTAGAATAGACCTTTCTTTTATTTATACTCTTTTATTACAAGTCTCGTCATGTATATCGATGCAGATCCATCTGCATTCATCTTCCTCTTGAAGATCCACTTTGAACCATGTGGTTAACATCTAGGAGGGAGGTTAACCAACTCTCAAGTATGGTTCTCAATGATGGAGTCAATCAAATCTTATGGTTTCTTTCATAAGAGCCCCTTCACTAAACTGACGACCTCTTTATATGTTTGACGTTAAGCCTCAAGCATGTAGGTTGGAAAATCAAGTTCATATGATTTATCTATACTTCCTCGCTTACTTTGTCTCGGTTTCTCCGAGTCGATCTCATGTTGAGGTTCTTCCTCATTCTCTCGTTCTTAAGATACTTTTTTCAATATCCTCCAGTAACTGAGAAGAACCCGACATACCTTCCTTAACCTTATAAGGAAATACACTTTCGAAGAACGACGCGTTCTTTGGTTCCATTATACTGTTCTTGTGTATATTTGAATTTTTCTATTCATACACAACGAATCTATACACATTACTCTTTTGCGCATAACCAATGAAATCTTAATCAATGATTTTTGGTCCTACCCTCATAATCTTAGGACCAGGGGTCATTACCATAGCTAGACACCCCACACTTGCAAGTATTTATAGGAAGGCGTTGTTTCCTTAATTGACTTATAAAGAGACTTATACTCTTTGCAAGGTATCTTACTCAAAGGATACGTTGCTGATAAGATGGCCTCCCCCACATTCCTTAGGGTAATCCAGAGTTTATCAGCATTACATTCATCATCTCTTTCTGAATGCAATTTTTCCCGTTTCGAAACAATGTTTGACTTAAGAGAGTATAATGGAGTGATCATGCTCACTTCCAATATCACTTTTCTCAACTCATCAAGTTGATAATCAAACTCTGACGTTGATATTCAACTTCACATGACATATTTTTCCTCAATTGTCACAGCTTTGCTATTAAGCAAATATTCATAACAAAATTTTGTACTATCATGAATGAAAGTCACACATTTCTTGTTACCTTCCCATATTTCAAACCACATAGCTCACAATGGATTGACTAAATGGATTTCACATCACTTTCAATGCTACGAAAGAATTTACTATCACATTTGCTTCAACGCAAATTTTACATTTGTGCTTTTCAATGACATTTGGATATACCATCCAAATTCGCCGAGGACTTCGGCGGGCACTCATGTCACACAACTGTTTGGAGCTATACTCGCATGTCTATTTCTGACCGAAGTCATCATTCAAAAGGTGTGACACGCCATCATGTGTCTTCGCCGATGCTAGGAGCCATCGAGATAACACATTCTGTTTAATATCTCATTATATCGAAATCAGATTGAATCAAACCAAACTGGTTTAATTCATCAAACTGAAGGGCATCCACAAATGCAGCAAGCATGCTATGCTGCTTTAAACTTCTTTTGACGCTGCGGATGGGTTCAAGTCACCCAATTCAATCCAATTCACGTGGGCCCAAGCTAAATGACTAGCCACGTATAATTGAGGTTTTCAAACTGACAAGAAACCATCTGCATTGAGCCTCCAATTTGACTAAATTGGCTCATCTACTAGAGTAGTCCAGCTGCAACCGCAAGCTTGACTCATTCATCGACTATCCATCTGTGATTCCAACCAGCATCCTCTGTTGGTTCATCTCTTTTAATCCACCAATATCAGGATTCGAAGACAGCCTAATAGTCAAGCTCAATCCCAACATGCCCCTCACTGAACCCAAGTTCAGCAAGCCATTTGAATAGTTTCATTACATCACATCGTAGACTCATCTGCTACTGTGTTGTTCAAAGCAAGTCCCAATTTGTGCTTTCAGAATGATATTTGGATATACAATCTAAATTCATCAAGCAATATGATAGGCACTCGTGCCACTCAAACAGTTGGAACTATACCCTCGGGTATATTCCTTGAACTAAACTCACAAGTTTATCCCTGGAACAGGACTCGCAAGTCTGTTCCTGGCCATGGCCTGCATCAAGGTGGTACAACACCTGGTTTTCCTTTGACTTTGAAGCTGACATCTCCTGCCATTTTATCAAGGCAATCTGCATCAATCGAATCAAATTAATAGATTCTAAATCAAATTCAACTTTGATCTCCTATTGATGCACCATCCTTCAGCAACACTGCCTCCGATCGAACCTATGAGAGTTGCTGCGCAAATAGAAATGTTTTCGTCAGATGCACTGAATAAATTATATTGGGCTGAAATTAAAAGAAAGCATTCTTTTAATCAATATCAAATTGAATTGATTCATCCACTGAACCAATCTAGCCTCAACGGCAAAACCCAATTAGGGTTTCAATCAACTGGCACCATGGCAACACATCATTGATGCTAGTAATATCATCTCCGACTTGAAATCGATTGTTTGAAGAAGCAACATCTTCTCTGGCCCTCATCGAAATGTCCATGGAATCCAGCCAATGCTTGCGGCGCCATCATCTTGGCCCAAATGTTCCTCTTCTTACGCGGCCCAATCGTATCTGCCCAAAAATTGACCTGAATTTAGTCAAATCAAGTTCATGTACTGAACAAAAACAATTTGGTTGGACCGAAATTGTGTCAGCCCAAATCTCGTTAGTCCATTGGTTCGATCCATTTGGCTGGTCAACCAAATTAGGGTTTCTCCCTCACGACTTAGGTCCCGCCAACCGGAGAAAATATCTCCCTGAATTCCATCAGTTACTACGATCTCCATTAGCAACATGTATCTAACCGTCGGCACTCGTCAAGACCATCCCGTATCGAAACAACCGAGCAAATTTCCGGCATCTTCGGTTTTGATTAATCAATTAGGAGGATGATGAATCTGATTCTTTATAATCTGTCAATAAACACATACTACTGTTTTTTTTTGGGAGAGAAATATTACATTCAATACAAAAACACAACACTGAGACACAGCTCAGGAAACAGCCAAACCGCTCACAAAATAGAGTTAGATTACATCGCTTAAACATCTGGGAATTGCCTCCTGACTAATCCAGCACCAGCGCCTTGCTTTAGCTTCTGTCGCCAACTTGTCTGCGCATATATTTGCTTCCCTGAAGATTAGATCAATGCTCCACAAATAATTTCTGTCAAGCATTTCCCTGCACCTCAGGATTTTGTCTGATGCTATGCATTCATGTCTCGGACCTTGAATGATAGTCTTAAACACTGCTGCACAGTCCGTCTCGAAGCATGCTTTCCCAATCCCTTTCTCATCCGCTAACTCCATTGCTCGCCACAGCGCAATTTCCTCCACTTCTTGGCTCGTTGATACATTTTCCAACCATTGCGCCTCAACTAAACACACTGCACCCTCATCATTCCTTCCACAAATTCCATATCCCGCCTTCCTTGAAACACTGTCCCACGCTCCATCTACATTAAACTTGATATATCCCTTCTTTGGAACTTGCCAGTTAATCTCCCCACAAGGATCTGTCACCGTCCACTTCTATGCCTGGTTGGTATAGTCCAAAATCCGCTGCTTTAGACACCTCGCTGCCACCCAAGGATTCAACCCATCCTTTCCGTTGAACACCAAATTCCTGTTGAACCAAATCTGCCTCGCGCCCTGCACAATAGTGCCCAACTCCATCATAGAAACATTAAGCGCACACATCCACAGCCAGTCCCCAGGATCGGTAAATCTATATCCGAAAAAACTATCATCCACTCCCAATTCATGCCAAAAAATCTTAGCCCACCAGCACTCCAGAATAATATGGACTGTCGACTCCCCTTGCATACCACATAGTGGACAACTGGACTGAACTTCACAGCCTCTCTTTAACAAATTCCGAGCAGATGGGAGACAGTCGTAGTACAGCCTCCACGCAAAAATTTTAACTTTGGGTTGGACTCTTAGCCTCCAAATGATCTTCCAAAAGGATGTGATCTGTCTTTTATCAGCCTGCTCCCCCTCATTGTTCCTTCTGGCAGTCTCAACAACTTCTCTAAGTTTCTGATAAGCTGATCTCGTCGAGAAACTCCCACTGCTGTCCCCTTTCCAGATTGGTTCTTGATTACTATTATCGATCTCTATCCAATGCTGAATTTTGTTGCATGCACCCCAAATATTCCTCATGGCAACAGAAGGTCTTCTTCCCAAGTTGCAGTTCAATATGATCCCTTCCTTGTAATATTTGGCCTTGAGTAATCTCCCAGTCAAACTTTCCCGGCATTTTAACAATCTCCAGACCTGCTTGGATAATAACGCATCATTGAAAATCCCCAGGTCTCTAAATCCCAGCCCTCCCCCCCCCCCTCCAACTTACTCCTACAAAGCTTCTCAAACTTACACCAGTAAATTCCTTTCCCTTCACCCCATTGCTCCACCAATATTTACTGACTATACTCACAATTCTTTTGATCAAAGCCTCTGGAATTTTAAAACACATCATTGCATACATTGGGATTGCCTGGATTACTGCTTTGATTAAAATTTCCTTACCCGCCATCGACAGCATTTTTTCTTTCCACCCTTGGACCCTTTTCCAAACTTTCTCAATAATGAACTGGAATAATTCAGTCTTATTATGACTGAACATTACAGGTAAGCCCAGATATCTTGAGATTTTATCAACCTGCTCAACTCCCAACACCCTGCAAATGCTCTCCCTGATGTTCCCAGGCACATTTTGACTAAAAAATATCTCTGATTTATTAAAATTTATCATCTGGCCTGATAATTTTTCGAAATCCTTCAGAGCCTCCTTCAAATTGACAGCATTCTTAATATCAGCTCTCAAGAAGAGCATACTATCATCAGCGAACAATAAATGAGATACCTCCGGGGCTTCTCTACATATCTTAACACCATTAATCTTATTTCTACTCTGCAGCTCCCTCAATCTTGATGTCAGCCATTCAGTACAGATCAGGAAGAGGTAAGGGGACAAAGGGTCCCCTTGACGAATACCTCTCTCTGGCCGGAACTCTCTAGTCAGCATATCATTCACCCTAACCGTGTATTTAACTGAACAAATACAAGACATCACACTTCTCACCCATGCCTCAGGGAATCCCAGCTTTAAGAGCATCACTTTAAGGAAATCCCACTCCACTCTGTCATATGCTTTGCTCATATCGAGCTTCAAAGCAAAGTACCCCTTCTTTTGCCTTTTCCTGGATTTAATAAAATGAAACAGCTCGTGAGCTGCTAAAATATTATCAGATATGAGCTTACCTGGAACAAAAGCACTCTGGCTCTCCGAAATGACTGATGGAAGAATAACTTTCAGCCGGTTAGCCAAAACTTTTGTGACTAATTTCACTATCACATTGCAAAGGCTTACGGGCCTGTAGTCTTCTATTCTCTCTGGGTCCTTCTTCTTCGGAACTAATGTAATCAAAGTTTTATTCAGCTCCTCTTCTAGAGCTCCATCATTCAACATTTTAAGGATACTACCTGTTACTGCTTCTCTCACAACAGCCCAATTCTTCTGATAGAATATTGCTGAGAAACCATCCAAACCGGGTGATTTAGTTGGGCACATCTGAAACAAGGCATCCTGTACTTCCAGTTCAGTATATGGGATTACTAGGCTTCTCCTCATGCTGTCTGATAATCTATTAGACACTCCATCCAATAGATGCATCAACTGCCACATCGACGAGCATCTGCTGGTTTTAAAGATATTGCCAAAGTGCCTGACAATAGCCTCACAGAGTTCTTCATCTCCAGAGATCCATGCACCTTCAGCAGTCTTTAACTTGTCAATCTTGTTCACCTTTCTTCTATGTGATGCTCTTAAGTGAAAGAACCTAGTATTTCTATCACCCTCCTTTAGCCAGTCAACTCTTAATCTTTGTTTCCAGAATAACTCCTCACGTAAAAGCCATTCATCAAGCTCGGAACATAGCTTAGCCTCCTGATCCACCATTTCTTCCGTTCTCTCCATCTCCCTAACTCTGGTTAACTCTTTCCTTAGTCGACTAACATTTTCCTTCACCTTGCCAAACTTGCTTCTGCCCCATGACTCCAAGCCCTCTGCACAGCTTTTCAAACAATCAGAGATTCGTCCAGTATAATTTCGCCTACCAGGCCAAAGCCCCTTTATTACCTCGCTAAAACCATTATGCTTGAACCAGATCGGTTCGAACCGGAAAAGGTTCAATCTCGAAGAGCAACCTCTCCCTTTCCACCTGATAATCAAAGGCGCATGGTCTGATACGGCTGCCGTCCCATGCCAAATCTCTGCCTCTGGAAACACATCTCTCCACCTCTGATTCGCAACAGCTCTATCCAGCCTAGCCTTGTCTCCATCCTCCCTTTCCTTCTATTAGAGTAGGTGAACTGGGGCCCTTTGAAACTTAAATCAATTAGATTGCAATCCTGCAGCACATCCCTGAACTTCCTCATCTGCCATTCCCCTCTCAGGACACTTCCCTTCACCTCCCAACCAAATAAGACTTCGTTGAAGTCTCCAGCAACAATCCAAGGCTGCCCTTAAACCTCCTTCAACCTCCGTAACAAGTCCCATGTCTCACCACGCTTGCTAGTAACTGGGTGCCCGTAAAATAGTGTAAATCTAAACGGAGTAGCACAATCAAAAAATGCATCTATATGAAACTCAGAATAGCTTTTGATTGTTACATCGTCCCCCTCCCTCCACCACAAAGCCAATCCTCCAGATCTACCTCTACTCTCTACAATAAAGTCATTTCGGAATCCAATCTCTTTCTGAACTTGTTCCATCCTTACCTTCCCCGCTTTAGTCTCCATCAGTCCCACCAACCGAGGGTAATTTGCTCTCACCAGTTCGGCTAGAGCCCTAACTGTCGTAGCTCCCCCTAAGCCACGACAGTTCCATACTAGGGCACTCATTGCTGTTGGCAGAGCTGCTCCGCAGTCCCCACCGATTGAATCTGCACTGTGAACAAACCTCCCTTGGCATCATCGTCTCCCGTCACCGTCCTCGATTTCTGATAAGGATGAAATCTGATTTTGCCCTCCTCGCTCCTTCGTTTTGATCCACCAACTCTGTCTTTCCCTTTGCTAATTTTCGTCTGTGCTTCGACCTCTCGTTCCTCACTGACAAATTTCACTAGCGCCACGTTGTCTGAGAACGCCACAAATTCCGCATCCTTGGAAAGATTCCACGCTCCGTTCATTGCCGTCGCCATAGCTGGAATTTTAAATGGCCTCCCCGTAGCCAACTTCAACACAGCCGCCCATCTGAAACCTTGTTCCGCCCTCTTCCATCTCTCTCTCCCAACTGTCAGCACTAGTTCGTCTTGGAACTTCGCACTAATCTCTTCCACTCTACTTACAACTTTGCTGTCATCCATTTCCATGGATGCAACAACGAAACCTTATACCGATTACCACAAAACAACCTAGATGCACGACAGCAAAAACCCTCTTCGGCGGTTAAGCTTTGAGAGAAAAAATCTTGGAGTTCTTCCTGCTCATAAAAAAACAACACAGTCAGAACACATACTAATGTTTTAGTCAGTAACTTCAACAGTTAAACAATAACCAATCTTGCTTTAAGATTGTTGGATAATAATCTTAATATACAGGCGGGTATAAATGAAATTACTGAATAACAGATACAAGAATACTGAGATGCGGTTAAGCAGAACACTCTGCAATACAGATTGAATTACTGAAAAATAATCGCAAACCAGAGTGAATCGAGTCACGTTGAACGATGTCCTTAAAGCAAGATTGCCGCCCTATTGTGCTTGGGACTCGCTGGCAGTATGCTTCCCAGAATAAAACGATCCTCAACAACAACTTAGCACCAAGCTATGTCGATCGAACATTTCTGGCCTTCAACTATCACCGTACACACGCGAAGAAAAAACTCAAACAAACATGCCGGCCGGCTTAAGCCTCCATGCTAGGAAAGCTGGAAAATATTTAGGGTTTTCTCTTTTTTCTGTTCTTCTAAATAACGCACTATGTTTTCTTTATATAAGAAAACACACGTTATTAGAACCACCAATAATGAGCCCACTAATTACAATCAGCTCATCTTGGGATGATAATAATATTAATTAAATCATTAAATCAATATTTAACTATTTAATTATCTCTACCCATAAGGTGTCACATTAGTCACACTAATGTACAGTTAAACCATTACTTGTTTAATTTTCTTCACCCTTAATACCTATATTTCCAACAAATAAAACGGAATATGGAAGCGTCTCGTTGAAAAGATATATGTATTCTCTAGCCATCAAGGATATACCTTGCAAAACAAATATATATGATAATCAAACGAGGCACATCGTTAGGTGCATTGGACATGCTGAATGGGATTAGATTCATCAGAGAAAATGATTATGTCTAATGCTTTGGGTATTGAAGTCATTTGTAATTGAGATAACAGGTTGTCGCCTTTTAATCGAACATGTTCATGGTTGATAGATTGAGAATACTCGCATAATTTGTCGATGGTATCACATTTGGATATTATTATTATTATTAGTGAAGAATGGTGAACTCTCTATTAATGTGGTCTCAAGTATATAGACGATTTTAACTGGATCGGAAAGAGTTTTAGAGTCAGGAGAAGCATAGTTATGGAGTTTGAAGTAAAGGAATTGATGCTGTTGAAAGGCTTCATGGTCTTGGAAAAGGTTACGAAGAATAGGTGCGAAATATGATTGACTGTACAAGTGGAGCTTGGATTAAAGTCAGGTGGATTGTGTTTTGAATCGGTTGCTTGCTATGTTTTCCTATTTAGATGTTGTACCTTGCCCAATCTGTAGAGTGGCGATAGAGGTCACCAAAATTATGAGAACTTTTACTATATAGAAAGCTGTTTGATGAAGATGTTATGGAAAAAACGAAAGAAAAGAGACAATTGTTAGATTTATGGCATGTTGTTTGGCAAAACGTAGTGTAGTTGTTCAAGCTGTTGTTCAAGACTAGAAGAGACAACTGTCCTGTAACAAGTTGAAGCAGATGGAATGTTACCTAATTCAGATTAGGAAACTCAGACGACCGTTGGAGATCGAGGCGGTTGCACATGTAAGGACAGAAGGAAAAGTTTCCTAAAATCTATTAGGAAACTTGTTCCAACCGACGTATCACAAGTTAGACACATCAGCAGTTTCCTAAAACAGATTAGGACGTTGAAGATAATGCAAGTCGGTTTAGAAGATTACTTGCGCTTGAAGATATCTTAGCAAAGAAGATGATTGAAGATTTCTTAAAACGAGATTGAAGATATATTGAGGATAATCTACAAGAGATATGCGCAAGATATTAGGAATGTCACCTAAAAGATTTAGGAAAGATTTCCTAATGAGATAGACGGTTTAGATTAGGAGTCCTGTTCGGTTTGGGGTTTCTATCATCCTATATAGAGAGGGCTGAGGCATTCACAATACTTAGCACTCACGGAGATATTATACACGCTCATACTCACTGAAGGGAGGAGGAGGCAAACGGCCGGTGAACTAATCGTCACTGATTACTCACGGCGCTCGGATTCAGTCTGTTCTAGCGCTCGGCAGACTGATCGTAGAACAACCTTGAAGCTACACGCACTGGTGTTCATTCGCGCATTCGGGAGAAGGCGCTGATTCTCTAGGAGGATCATTCTGGTGGAATCGGACGCGAGACTCAGATCTAGGGGGAGACCTTGTTAGCGATTGCTAGAGTGTCCGAGGCTCAGGTTGTTTAAGAGGAATTCTGTAAACATACATTCATGTACTCGCAATACTCATTATTAGTGAATTGCTATCCACCGGGCTAAGGAGACAGCCCCCCAGACGTAGGCTCGTTAACGCCGAACTGGGTAATAACTTTGCGTGTCGTTTATTTTCTGCACTGTATTTATTTTTGCATAAGTTGTTCTAGTATTTATTCTGCACTCAACCAGAATAACATCTCAACTACAAGGGAAAGATTTCAATTGGTATCAGAGCAAACACTCAACGCACAGAGTGAGATCCGAAAGTTGTTTGAGATGGATTTAAGAGAAGGGCAGAACATCACGTGACCACCGCTGTTGGAAGGAAACAAGTATGGATATTGGAGAGTGCGAATGAAGGCCTTCCTAAAATCACAGGATGAATCAGTTTGGGAAGCTGTTGAAAACGGGTGGACACATCCAGTGATCACCGAAGCTGGCAAAGTTAGCTTTCTTACCAAAGACAAGTGGACCGAGATACATAAGAATGCTGAAGCCGCAAATTCCAAAGCAATGAATGACATATTCTTAGGAGTTGATGGAAAGAATTTCAAGATGATTTCAACTTGTGAGATTGCGAAGAAGGCATGGGATATAATGCAAACCGCTCATGAAGGTACGACCAAGGTCAAAATATCTAGAATGGAGATGGGCACGTCAAAATTTGAAAATCTAATAATGCTGGAGGACGAGACCATAGCTGACTTCAACACAATGGTGCTTGATATTTCTAATGAATCGTTTGCTCTTGGAGAACCCATGACTGAAGAGACGCTGGTAAGAAAGGTGCTGAGGTCTTTAACAAAGCGGTACGCAATGAAGGCTCTCGCAGTCAATGAAGCACATGATGTGAAGACCATGAGGTTGGATGAACTGATGGGATCTCTTCAGACCCATGAGATTGAGATGAATGAAGAAGAACAACTCATGAAGGTCAAAAGTGTTGGTCTGAAAGCTGAAGCGTAGGTTGTTCAGGACAAAACAGGGGACCTGTCTCAACAACAGTATGCCATGTTCGCTAAGAACTTCGGAAAGTTTATGAGAAGACAATACAATCCAAGTTCTGGTCCAGGTCAGTCATCTAATTCAAGGTTCCAGAAGAATGAAAATTTTCCAATGAAGGACAGATCTGGAGGTGTCAATCAGGACAACAAGGGTAAAGGAATTAATGCCGAGAATGTGAAGGCTATGGACATATTCAGGCAGAATGCGTCAACACACAACAGAAGAAGAATGCCTATGGTGTTAGCTGGAGTGATAGCGAGTCTGATCAGGAAGGTGAGTCCAATAATTTTGTAGCTCTTGCTACCTATGTGCACCAGGAAGAAGAAAGGAACACAGAAGTAGATTCAAAGTCATCCTCGGAGGATCACACACAGTACTCAAGCTGCAGTGATGATGAAGAAATTATTGATGAAGACTTTGCTAACAAGTACAAGGAGTTGTTCCAGAAGTGGCTGAATGAAGTTGAACAGAACAAACAACACCGCAGCAATCTTCCAGACCATAAGGAAGAAAAAGAAAAGCTATGGGAAGAGGTTGCTGTCCTTGTAGCTGAGAAGGTGGAACATCAACAGACAATCACTGATCTTCAAGCTCAGCTGATTAAAGCAAAAGGTGAACAAGCTGAACTTGTTGCACAAAAGGCTGAACTATTGGCAGTTGTGTCATCTCTAAAGATTCAGATTGAAAAGAGTCAAAGCGAACATCCAGGAATCTTAGATGATCTAAAAAGAAAGAATGCTGCTCTAAGACGAGGAGAGGTAATCCTTCTCAATACTGTGGATGCCTTGAAATGTGAACTTGAAACAGATAAGCTTGTTCATGAGGAAACTCTTGAAGAGCTGAACAAACTGAAGAAGTCAGTCAAGATGCTGAATTCTGGAACTAAAGATCTAGACGACGTATTGGGAGCTCAAAGGATAGGGGGCGGTCACAAAGGACTAGGATTCACTGGCGTATCTAGCTCCGGAAAGACAACGTTTGTGAAATCTGAGCCACGGTCACACACTGTCCCAACTGAACATCACCTACGAGGAAAAGCAACCTGGTACCCCTCAAGGAGACAAGATAGACGAAGGTGCTTTTTCTGCAATCGAGTGGGACACATCAAGCCAAGATGCTCGGAATTTCACAAGTTTCTCAGAAAAATGAATCAAGTGCCGAAAACTCATCTGAAGCAAGTCTGGAGAGTTAAGCAGAAGTGTGATGTCTGTTATGTAGCATTCAGTTCAATCAGTCATCTGGAGAAGGAGAAATGGTACTTTGACAGTGGTTGTTCTAGACACATGACTGGCAATCCGGTGTTTCTGACCAAGGTAGAGACGTTCAAAGGCATGCATGGCAAGTGTGAGAGGTAAGGAGGTCGTTATCACTCCAGACGGTATAAATGACTACTTTGGCATAGAAGGAGGGGCGTTGTGCATTGGAGAGAACCCCAATTGGCACAAGATTGCTGAGGCACTTACAGGTGGAGTTCGTTCAAGGTGCTACAAGATGACCTTTCCGGTCAAGGATCTCTCTACAAAGCACTCCTTGCTCCATAGTGTTGCAGTTCATAACTGGCTGCCAAATAATCACCATACAACTCTTGGCAGAACGATGGGAGCCATTCTGAAGACCTTAAGAGCTAGGAAAAAGATTGATCTTGGACGTCTCATTTTCGACCAGATTGCTAGCCATGCAACTTCTGTCAAAGTCAATCATCCTATTGGATTTCCTTAGCTGATTCATCAACTTGTGGTAGCTCAACATCAAGACATCTTGACAAGTCAGGACAAGTTGACTGATTCTCCTTAAGTGTTTCTCGCCGATCACAAGCACTTTTCTGGTAAGCATATTGTTGATCTGGACCTGGATGTAGCTGTCAAGCCAAAGAAGAAGTTGTCTGAGACAACTCTGGAAGAACTGAGTGCTCATGTTCCGTCTGCCACTCGAAGAAATATTATCACCCATCTTGAAGAGGAACTTGCAGATGCTAACGAGAGGATTGTACTGCTCATGGCAAGGAAGAAGAAGATCACAAAGCTGTTGGTAGGACTTCGCTATCCCTAGGAAGAAGATGAAGTTGACTCGGCTGCTGATGAAGCAAGTGCTGAGTCTGACTACTGATCATGGTGATGCATTCTCTCCCTCTACAGACAATCTTATTTTTTTTGTTGAACTCTAATTTTTTTTTCGAACTATTTTGAACTCCCTTGTCAATTTGTGGCAAAAAGGGGGAGTAGTCTTGGAGTTTGAAAGCTCCTTAAAAGATTCATATGTGCTAATTTTTAGACATGCTTTTGGAGTTTGAAATCTCCTTAAAAGATTCGTCTATGCTTACCTTTTTTTTCGGAGTTTGAAATCTCCTCAAAGATTCGGTAGGTAGCTTAGTTCGTTGCACAGCTTGAGAGTTTGAAACCTCCTTCAAAGATTCAACTATAATAGTGGAACAGGTAGATTACACTTAGTTAGTTTTGCCAAAAATGCCAAGGGGGAGATTGTTAGATTTATGGAATGTTGTTTGGCAAAACTTAGTGTAGTTGTTCAAACTGTTGTTCAAGACTGGAAGAGAAAACTGTCATGTAACAAGTTGAAGCAGATGGAATGTTACCTAATTCAGATTAGGAAACTCAGACGACCGTTGGAGATCGAGGCGGTTGCACATGACAGGACAGAAGAAAAAGTTTCCTAAAATCAGATTAGGAAACTTGTTCCAACCGACGTAGCACAAGTTAGACACAGCAGCAGTTTCCTATAACAGATCAGGACGTTGAAGATAATGCAAGTCGGTTTAGAAGATTACTTGCGATTGAAGATATATTAGCAAAGAAGATAATCGAAGATTTCTTAAAACGAGAATGAAGATATATTGAAGGGTTATCTACGAGAGGTATGCGCAAGATATTAGGAATGTTTCCTAAAAGATTTAGGAAAGATTTCCTAATGAGATAGGCGGTTAGATTAGGAGTCCTATTCGGTTTAGGGTTTCTACCGTCCTATATATAGAGGGCTGAGGCATTCACAATACTTAGCACTCACGGAGATATTATACACGCTCATACTCACTGAAGGGAGGAGGATGCAAACGGCCGGTGAACTAATCGTCACTGATTACTCACGGCGCTCGGATTCAGTCTGTTCTAGTGCTCTGCAGACTGATCGTAGAACAACCTTGAAGCTACACGCAATGGTATTCATTCACGCATTCGGAAGAAGGCGCTAATTCTCTTGGAGGATCATTCCGGTTGAATCGGAGGCGAGGCTCAGATCTAGGGGGAGACCTAGTTAGCGATTGCTAGAGTGTCCGAGGCGCATGTTGTTTAAGAGGGATTCTGTAAACATAAATTCATGTACTCGCAATACTCATTATTAGTGAATTGCTATCCACCAGGCTAAGGAGACAGCCCCCCAGATGTAGGCTCGTTAACGCCGAAATGGGTAACAACTTTGCGTGTCATTTATTTTTCGTACTGCATTTATTTTTGCATAAGTTTTTCTAGTATTTGTTCTGCACTCAACCAGAACAACATCTCAACTACTAGGGAAAGATTTCAAGTTTGTCTGAATTCATGTCATTTAGTTAAAATTGTGAATCAAGCTGGATTCGTATACGGTTTGAACTTTTTCAAAGTTTAAGGTGAGTACTTCTGAGTTGATGTTGATTGTTCTTTTTATGATCAGAATTATATTAAGATTTACGGTAGAAGACTATTGTTGGTGATTGTGTAGTTGGTCATGCTCACAATTTCAAAAGGTGTCAAGCATACTTTTTTTTTTGATACAGCAATGGGAAGTACAATTCAGAGAGCAACAAACATGAGAAACAGAACAACAACCGAGACTAAACATAAACGCTTAAAACACAGAAAAACAGAAAACGTAATCCGTGTTAAGCACGCCTAAACCTCAGCAGTTTAGCATTCCGCACGCACACGAAGCTCCCAGAACCGTAGCTCACCAAGGGGGCCAAACAGCAGAAGCAGCACGTCCGCAAACTCCCAATGAACACGAAAGCACCATCCCCATTTCTACAAACGAATACCGGCCATACAAGGCCTGGAAGAGCAACAGGAGAAACCAGAACGAACCGAAAGAGGCTCGACCTCCTCCCGCAACAGCCACTGCTGCATCAAACTCCTAAGAACTAAAAACTAAAATAGAACTAAAATAAAACTAAAACAAAAGCGAGTACAGCTCAAACCAAACGGTTGAGGGTACAGCTCAGACCAAACGGCTGAGAGTATAAACACAAAACATATGTACAATCCACCGACGAGAAGCAACAACTACCAGGATGAGCCCAAAACCGACCCAGAAGAGCCACCGTGCACCAGCTCCTCCGGCGGAACCCTGCCGCCCACCACCGCTCCAGCGGCCAGCGACCCGACGCCTGCCAACCCCAGACGACAGCAGCTCCGAAAATCGGCAGACCGCAGCCATCCAACCGGCAAGCCGACGACCCTGGCGCAAGGGAACCCGCAGGGACGCAACCGGTCACAACCGGAAAAGCATCCCAGCCACGGCACAGAGGACGGCGACCAAAAGCAGGCAGCATCCGAGCTATTGCATCCGCCGGCGGTCCAGATCTGAGCAACTTCTAACGACTTCGAGAGACTTCGACGAGTTTCGAGCGTTTAGGAGAGAGAAAAAGAGGGAGTTTCTAATGGTGTGCGCATATAGGTGTCAAGCATAATTTAAATGTCTTACACGTGACTAGAAGTTGTCACCAATGTTATTTATGAAAATCATGTGAGGTGTTTACGGACGGAAAATTTTGAGGTGTATTTTGATTTAAAGGATCACAATCTTTAACAATGTAGATAAACCGAGCTTTTGAAAAATTATGACTATACCATTTTACCACACAAGAAGATCAAGGTCGTTACTCATAAGCTTAGTACGAAATCAAGTAACAACTTAGCACACATATGAGCAAATAAAAGAGGCTTTGTTAAAGGGTCATCCCAATTGGTGAAGAGTCCAATTCGTTGGGGTAAGTGAGAAAGAAATTCTTCTTGCATGTTTGCTTGACTACCTTAATTATTCTCGGATTAAGAGACTCCCAAGTTGATTAAATAAATGTAAGAAGCTAAGGCAAGCTAGTGTTGTGACAACCGGACCGGAAATGCATTCAACTCGGTCAAGACCCGGTTGGTTGACCCGGTTTTTCATTAAAATCGTGATTTGATCGGTTCAATCGGTTTGATTTGGTCTGAAAAATTATTTATTTAATTTTGACTTGGACAAGACTCCAACCCAAGCCCCTCTTAATAGTTATTCTCTTTCTTTCCACAAGTCTAAAGATGATTGTTGTTTTATTATTTGTTTCAGTAATATATATTCATTTTTCAAATCTATAAACGTTATTACTTATTATCAATTTAACTAGAAATTTAATTAGTCTTATAAATCCCTTATTGCTGTGACTTGCTATATATTCATTTATCAAATCTATAAACGTTATTACTTATTATCAATTTAACTAGAAATTCAATTAGTCTTATAAATCCCTTATTGTTGTGACTTGCAAATTAAGACTAAAATTGTTGTTGTTGTATTATTGATTTGTACTTTATCAAATTCTAAATTTGTTATGGTATGTTGGTATAATCGGATCATAATTATGTAATATTTATTCAAGTCATAAATATGTTAAATTATAATATCATATATAAATATTTTATTTTTTAATATGTGCGGGTCAAATCGGTTCAACTCGATTGAACCACTGACCCAATGACTTGACCGATTCGATCCACGGTTCGGTTTTAATAACACTGAGGAAAGCATTGCTTACCTTACAACTTGTAAGATGATGTACATTGATTACAAATTAATCATGTGTTCAAGTGATCGGTGGTTCACAAAAAAAAGGATGAGACACACTCATACATATGGATTATGCATTCAGGCTCTACTATGATAATTCATGATCTTCGAGACGCGTATCAGTAAAATAGTGAGAATTCAAGATATTTAACTTGCCAGGAAGTGAAAGGTGACCATCAGAGACTAGTTTGTTTGTTTCAGACCTCTAAGCCGTCGGAGTGAAAGCCAGTATTATGACTACTGTTATTGAATTTCCGTTACTAGTAAAGGATATTACCAGATTTGGACCATGAGTGATAGATTCGCTAAGACTGTCCAATTTACCGCAGAGGAGACCGGTCATACAACAAAGCAACATTTATATGTGTGTATTGATGGGATTGCGCATCTTCGCGGTGTATCGATTTCCATTGTTTGTTATCGTGGTTTGTACATTCTAATCTACATCTTAATTTTAGAGATTTTTTTACAAGAGACGGCATAGTGAGAGTGATATTTAAGCAGTGCATTTCATCCTTCAATAGACATGCTGACCAAGAGCTCTAGTCAAATTTTGAGTGTATCGACTTCAGAGGCAACTGGGACCAATATATGTCATCGATGGAATTTTCTTATAATAGCAGTTATCACCCCCAGCATCCAGGTGGTCCTCACGAGGCGCTTTATGGCAGGAAGTATAGTTTGGATATTGGGTGGTTCAATTTGGGTGAGAGTAAGTTACTTAGACCGATTTGATACGAGACATTACTGACAAGGTCCGTTTGATCAAGGATAAACTATTAGCAGCTCAGAGTCGACAAAAGTCCTATGCTGATCCCAAACGTAGAGAGTTGGAGATTCAGGTTGGTGACCGTATCGTTTGCGAGTCTCTCCAATGAAAGGAGTTATGAGATTTGGCAAGAAAGGCAAGCTCAGTCCGCGATACATTGGTCCTTTTGAAATTCTAGAGCGAGTTGGCTGAACTATCACCATATTTCAACTTGTGGGCTGAACTATAAAAAGTTCCACACAATGGACGAATTATCAAACAATTTTACAAGCAAAGGGCACCGCCTAACGCCGTTAGGGTTTTCACTAACGGCGTTAACTCTGTTAGTTAATAAATTAATACAAAAATTAAGAAAAATTTACAACATTTAAAAAAAATTAAAAATGTTAATTTTTAATAAAAAAAATTATAAAAGTTTTGAAAAATAAAAATTAGAAACTTTAGAAAAACATTAAACACAAAAGGAAAAATATTTAATTTTTTTTACAAAGTTCCCCTACAAATAATTCAAGAAAATATTAATTATTGTTACTATCTAGTTTGACTATATAAGAGGTATTAGGGATAAAATAAGTTATATTTCTTTATATTAAAAATTAAAGTTTTCAATTTTTTTATAATTTTTATAAATTCGTTTATTTTTTTACATTTGCACATTTTTTTTAAAAGTTGGCAATTTTAAAATTTTCAAAATTAATTTATTAACTAACAGAGTCAACGCCGTTAGTGAAAATTCTAACGGCGTTAGACGGTGCCCTTGTTTGAAAGTTTTTATAGTTCATCCCACAAGTTGGAAAATTGTGATAGTTCAGGTACCCAAACTGTACTTTTCCCTAATCAAAACAAGCATCCATAGTTTATGGGACAGCGTGCATAAAATTAAGGCATGTAGCTCGGATGATTGTGATAAGAGACTAGTATTGTCAAATTATGATAATGGCTGCTTGAGCTCATATATATATAGTTGACTTTACGAAAAGGAGCGTCGAGCAAACTGATTGTAGTGCATACTGTATTTGAATTGACCTGGAAATCGGTAAGTTTGTAATATATTTTATTATCGTATCGATTAAATATATATTAAATGTTATGCTCGGATAGTACCGAAAGCGATAAGAGATCGAAACCCCCCTCGTCATGACAAAGTTGTTAAACTATACAACGTTTATAAATATGTACATGGTGACTTATGGAGATAAGGTAAAGATAAGCAAAAATCGTATTTAATATGCATGATTACATACATGATCTTACGCACGCATTGCTGCATTCACGACATGCATCCCACCGACATGATATGAGATTTGGCGTGGTTCAGCCCGCCCACCGATGGTCCAGACCGACAGTGACGACCACCCACCGTTTGATATGTTACAGATGAGTTTTGACTTGGCGAGCTTCAGCCGCCCACCGATATGATGGTCTGGACCGACAGTGACGAATGCCCAACGATATGATCGATCGACATGTGCATCATTGTGCATTCAGGCATTCCTGCATTCACGCATCATATGTTATGTGTGCACTAAATGATACAATTTAATTATTAATATAATATATATTAAAAGGAAAAAACACGCAAGAAAATCAAACTCACGGTAATTGAATATATTATTTACTTACCGAGTCTGTTGACTCACCCCAATCTCTTATTGAAGTCATTCCAGTTATTTCTTTTATCTTCTATTTAGTCAGAGTGTTGCTCCGTTGTACTTGAGTAAAAGTTTTGGGTTAATGAAGTTAGTTGTATCTATGTCCACTGATATATATATTATTCAGTTAAATGATTTTATTTGTAAATAACTGTTTTGAATATGTTTGCTAAGTTAACTTAGAGGCTTGCTTGGCAACAGAGTCAAGCGCCGGTCTCGGCCTCCATTTTTGGGACGTGACAATTAAGGTCCGGGAAGGTTTGGAGAAACAAGGGATTCATAGGGAATTGTGGTGGAAAGGAAAAGGCTCGGCATCAAGAAAGGATAGGTTTCACAAGCTCCTTATACCGTTTTACCCGAAGAGAGGGCAGAGATTTTTGAATTCCTTAAGGATGCTAATTATCCTTATGGTTATGAGGATACTTTGAAGAACAAAATCAATGTGGAATATAAGAAAGTTAATGGATTGAAAACACATGATTGCAATATCATGTTGCAACGACTGCTTCTGGTGTTCATTCGACCGTACTTGGCACATTATGTAAAAGATCCCCTTATATCATTATCACTATGGTTTCAAAATTTATGATGCAAAGAGCTAATGGTGGAAGAAAGAACTCATATGAAAGATGACAAAGTATTATTCTTTGCAAATTGGAGATGGTATTTCCTCCTACTTTCTTCACCATCATGGTTCATCTATTGATCCCTTTTCCGGAACAAGTGTTTCTTAAGGGACCGGTGCACTATAGTTGGAAGTTTCCTATTGAGAGGTTTAATTACTCAGATTCTCATACATAATTTGATATAAACTAATTTTTTACTAAGTGTTTTACTACATACGTGTTTTCCATATTGCATGCAATTAGGAGAGTATAAGAGATCAGTTTGAACTACTAGATACCAAGAAGGATGCATCGCTGAGAAATATATTACACATGAGTGTATAACGTATTGCAAATTGTATATGAACGATTCATCCGAGATGGACTCATGAAGTGAAGCTTCGGTATATGACCTGAATGTTTACTCTCCTCTAGTCAAGGTGAGTTGTCATTCTCCAAGGATCCAAATGAGTAAGATACAACTTGACATGGCTCATTGATGCATCCTCAAACACTGCGAACAAGCGCCGAGCTATTTGATTAAGCATGACGAGAAGTTCGACCGAGAGTTCCCAAATAGAACAAAGAAAGAGCGTGTGACACATTTCCTGAAATAGTTTACTGACTGGGTATGTGAATGGTAATTTGTATTTGTACTTATTAGTGAAATCGCTATTAATATTTAAAAATGTTTAATAATGTTAATCTTTCGGTGGTTTTTGATCCCAGATCATCTTATGGTTGAGTGGATACATGTACAAGTGTTTGCAGGGAGTTCTTGAGCTTAAAGAGGCCAGCTAAGGCCCTGTCCATTTGAATTTATATTTTTGACGGTTAAGATAAGTTCCTTTCAGTCAACATAAGTTAATATAAGTTAATTTCAGTTAATATAAGTTACTTTCAGTCAATGTAAGTTAATATAAATTTCAGTTAAGTTAAGTTCGACCACCACCACTCTCGCCCCACCGCCGGACCGCCGCCGCTCCCCCACCACCGGCGCCGCTCCGCCGCCAGACCGCCACCGCTCCACCGCCAGACCGCCGCCGCTCCACTGCGGACAGCCGCCCTACTGCCAGACCACCGCCCCACCCGCCCCGGGCGGAGGCCTGATCCGGTGGTGGTCCGGCAACGGTGGGCGGCGACTGGGGCGGTGTTGCGGCGGAGGTCCGGTGGAGGTTCGGCGGTGGTCCGGCAACGGTGGGCGGTGGCTGGGGCGGTGATCCGGAGGCGGTCTGGCGGTGGGCGGAGGCACTCCTGCGGCGGTCCAGTGGTGGGCGGCGGCAGTCTGGCGAGGGCGGCGGCAGTGGGGCGTCGGCTCAATCAATATAAGTTTCAGTTAAGTTAATATAAGTTAATATCATGTCAGTTACAGTTAAGATCAGTTAAGTTTCAGTTCAAATGGACAGGCCCTAAGTCTGTTTGAACATAAGGAAAACATTAGTGCAAAACGACATCGTTTCCAGAAGGCGCGAGCTGTTGGTTTGGGTTTCGTACTAAACGCGGTCGTTTGGTCGAAACCGATAAGTTTGAGTTTAGTGGAACGATGGCGTTTGAAGCAGCGCGGGAATTGGTTTGGATTGATGCGGTGGCGTTTTGCTTATGTGGGAGATTCAGAGCTTGACGAAACGAAGTCGTTCAGAAGAAATTCGGAGTGTTATGCGAACGGTGTCGTTCTAGAAATCAGCAACGTATATAAGTGGCGCGTCCGAGTTCGAGAGGGTCACAAGCGAGTTGTAAAATCAAGTTCAGTTCTTCAGTTAAATTAGGGTTCTTGGAGCGATTCGTTCAATTCGTTTTCTGTGAGTGAAATTGAGAGCGGACGAGGGTGTAGTATCATTCTCTAAGCTGAGCGAAGCTTGTACGTGTATCAATTGTGATCAATAAAGAGGCTTACCTTTGGACTGAGTAGGATCACCCGGATCCGAACCAGTATAAATTTCCTGTGTTGTTTTCTTAGTTTTCGCTTTGATTCTTGCAAGATTTCCGCATTCGAAACTCTACACTTTCTAATCCACAGATGGAGATCTTCAAAAGAGAAGGCTCTAGTTTCTATTGTGTAGAGTTGCATTGTTCAGCGTGTATGCCTCAATCATACGCGTCTTATTCTTATTGTTATGTCAATAGTGTAAAGTTCGTTGTGTGGGATCGGGAACGAAAAATGAAGACTCAAAATTCTTGTGTGATGGTGGAAGATGGTGATGTTACTTATTACGACATTATTCGAAATATTATACAAGTACAATATACAAATGGGAGGCCCGTAGTCCTTTTTGATTGCATATGGCTTAACACAGGTCCTACGGATAGGGGATGCACTAAGAGGGACTAAGGACCTCTATCCGTGGATACATCTACCAGTTGGTATGAAGATTAGCCTTATTGTCTAGCCACAACCGCAAGACAAGTTTTTTACCATGACGATCTTAAAGTCGGTGACAATTGAAGGTGGTCAATGTTGTTTTGCATAGATGAACTTATTGTCAGCGCTCCCTTGCAAGACAAGCTGATCAGGGTAGTAGTTGTGGCACACACACATCAGTGACATTTATTTCGCCTCAGGAAGATGACCCTTAATAGGAGCATATACCCGGGCACATTATAAATGATGTCCAACCTGCAACAATGGACCCCCAGTTCGAGCAAATACCAAGAACACATAAACAATCGATCTTAGATGACGAGGATGTGTTCGCTGCATGGGATGATGATGAAGATGATGAGGAAATGATGATGGAAGATGAGGATGAACAGTTGGATGAAACCATGGAAGTAGAAGATGATCAATGGGACACAATGATCATGGCACAAGAAGATAATCAAGAGAATGATGAAATCCACCCTTCAGATGATGAAATGTGAATATTTGCAGGTGTTAGCTATGTTATGTACTGAGTATCAGTGTGAAGATGTTGGGTGAATTTGTGTTTGTCTTCATTTTGGATGTAATCAAAACTGCTCAGTTTGTAGCATTTTTTATGTACTATTATGGGACAAAATTTGATTGATATTGCCGTAAATGGTAATTTTGTTTTGGGGGGAAATAAATTTTTGAGTTGGAGCGCAAATTTTGATTTTCACGCAATACTTTTATGGAATTCAGATGACAAACTATGTCGCGTAAAAGTGTATTTTGGCCCAGAAAATAAAAATAAGTCCACGGCCCACTCGCTGGTTTGCTTGAGTTCGAGATTGAGAACTCGAATATTCTCTAAGTGTTGAGAGAGAACCCAACCCCCCCCCCCCCTTTACCACATCTCACTTCTCGATAAGCCCGATCTACCCTCCACCGCACCACCATCGTCCTCCACCAGATCTACCCTCTACCGCATCACATCTGCCCTAAACCGTGCACTCCACCACTCGGGAAGGCGAGAACCAAAACCATAAAACCGAAGAAGTCCCCTTTGCTCGACGCACCGGAAGTCACCAATCGCTGCTTGATGAAGCTACATTCGCCTTCCATACGTCGTGTTCCACTGAGGCTTCGTCGCGCCGAGACGCCACCACGTCGAGTCTCCCCTGCTGAGTCGATCGATAGTGACGATAGTCTTCCAACCGACGACGCACCTGCTCTGATCCTTTCTTCGATCGCCACCATGCCCAGTCTCACATGTTTCGATCGCCACCTGCTCCGGTCACAGGTCGTGGATGATGAGTTTTGGAACATGGAGAGTGCTAGGGCCATCCTTGGTGCCCTAAAACCTCCAGGTCGCACAAAGAAGCCTGATGCATTGGTGAAGACTCCACCTACAGTGCATATCGTGCTGACTCCACCGCGCAAGCAAATGAAGGTACATCCTCCACCTGTTAGAAATACTCCACCTACGAAAGCACAGAAACCAGCCTTAAATCCTTATGTTAAACCTCATGTTATCAAGAATAGTCTAGTCAATCCTATTGATAAGTACACGGTTCCAGCTAGGAAGAAAACTAGCACCAATTCCCAATTTCCACCCCCTGATTATAATCAACCCACCACTAAGATTCAACCCAATGAAATCCCACCCACTGAAATTCCACCAACTGAGAATCATCCTCCCCTCGTGACAGCAAGACCTATTGAAATTCCACCCCCAGCTAATCCTCCTTCAACCGTAGAGCACCCCAAAATCAAATTATGTACTAATCCGCTGATCTACTCGTTGTTTGTTGATAAACTCTAGTCGAGCACCTGCTCCCAAGCCTCCAGCATTCTCCTACCCTCTACCATAATTACCCGTGCTATCTTTCCCTCCTTGACCACAGCCTGCCCATTCCAACCCAACTCATCCACCTCCATAAACAAGGTCACCTACACCGGTGCCTGAATATGATCCACTGGTTCCGGAGTTTGAACCAAACAACTAAATGGACACCGATTAGTCCTCGGATAATGATGCAAAGGAGAATTTGGAGGCAATTCAAGCATCAGATGCAAGAAATCACAAAATGCTCCCTTAGGTTATTCTATTTTCAATGCATAACTTATGTTTTTTTACTATTAATGATGTAATATCTTTTATTGAATTTGATATACAGTGGACGAGGGCGGAGAGAAGAGGAGGGTAAAGGGTGTGGTCAATGGATCCAATGTGGCATATTACAAGCACACGCGCAATAAGGGGCAGCTAATCAAGGTTGAATTTCTACCTGATGACATTGGGCCGGAGGTCCAACAAATGTGTAGCTTGATTGTGCACGAGATCGAGAGTGTGGTAAGGGACAAGGTTCCCATGCTAGCCCTGTCATTCAGGAAGCTTGAGGAGAACAACTGGCAGATTGTGTATGGCCACTTGAATGTAAGTAACTCATGTTATAATTTTTGAGTTCAATGTAAGTACTGTGGAACTTTATCTTCAAAAGGGCCACCGATAGGTACCGCGATTGGAAGTCAGACTGTAAGATGTTCTATAAGAAGCATGGACATGGTGTAATTCCCCAGTAGTTTATGGATCACCGTGATTAATGGGGATGGCTTACGAGCCACTTTGATGAACCAAAAAATCAGGTTACTCAATTCATATAATTACCAAACAACATTTTGATTTACTCCTTTAATGTATTAACTTTTTTTTCTTTTATGTTGTTCTATTTTTCAAACTTCTCATTAACTTGGCTAAATTTGGCTACAATAGGAAAGAGGCGAGGCGATGTCGAGAGTGCGCACTGAATCTGAAAGACTCAACCGCCGATCTGGAAAGGTTCCTTTCTACATGAGGGCTACGCAACTCAAGCTCCAGGGCGAAAAAGCTCACATTGTAGCTATTTACGCCAAGGTGTACTCTGCTGATCCTGTCGGCACCGCCCTTGCATTTATTTTTATTGTCACTTATAAGTCCATGTTGGTGAATAATTTCATCTTGTCATCAGTCGTATGTTGAAGTTGGTGAATAATATTTTGTTGCTCTTATAGTCATGTTTACCAAATATTATTTGCTTGCTGAATAATATGTTGTTGTTTTTCTGCCATGTGTTGATTTTGACAATTGATTGACTCGTGTTCATGTTTCTTAGGGTTGTCCATGTGTTGATTTTGACAATTGATTGGCTCGTAACATTTTGTTGTTTCCTATTTGTGACGTATGTCGGTTTATACCACAATATGTTCTGTATATGTGACATTTTGTTGTGTGCTATTTGTGACGTATGTCATTTTATACCACAATATGTCCTTTGTATGTGACATTTTATTGTTTGCTATTTGTGACGTATGACCTTTTATGCGACATTTACATGTTTCAAATTCTAATCGTAACATCTTTTATACGACAATAAGTTAATTGAGTGATAAGCATATGTCTTTTTTTGTGACACCAACGTCTTCAAGTTAGAAGCATATGCCATTATATGCAATTAGAGGGGAATGTCAAATAAACATTGAATGTCCCGTATGGTAGCTAATGCGACGACGATTGGAAAACATGTTCACTGTAAAAATGTAGCATATGCCGTTAAAGTTGTAGATTTCGCATAAATGAATGTCACATACCATTGTGTATGGGACTAAATGAAACACATGTCGCATAAGCGTAAAACTTTATGCGCTGGTGTGGAATTCCTTTGTCGCACAAACTTTACGCTACTTGTCTTTCGAGACAATTTTAAGGCGACGCACTTGTTGTCCCATAAACGATATGCCACTTTATGCGACTAAAATAGGACTTTATGCGACTGTAAAAAAAACTATGCCTAAGGTGTATTCTGGTTTAGTCCATTGATTTTCCCAAAAGTTCGGGACTACATATAATATGATCATTGCCGGCTCAATCACAAGGCTAGTGGAGCATTGGCTTTAGGCCACATATCTTTTTGAGTTTTTTATTAGTAAATTTAAGTAGAAAAAGGCCCCATACTCTTAAAATCAGATTTAAGAAGCCCTAATAATTGAGTAAAGTAGGCCTTTTATTTTCAAACAAGAGTTTATGAGGGCCAAAAAAAATTGCTTCAGGCCTCCAAATACGTCGGGCTGGCCCTGGATATGATGTTATCTTGTGTTCTTTTATTTTTTAGTTTCTTGGAGACAAGGTTGCACAAGGTCTGAAGGTACAAGCTTGCGTTGGCGAAGCCCTCAAGAAAAGAGAATCAGGATCCACATTGGAAATTTTGGCTTTGAGTACTGAACTTTGTGTGGATACTTACATATTGTGCTTGTGCTTCACCGTGTTGATTAGGGTTAGTGGTTCATTTACCAATTTGTGTTGTTTGAATTATCTGATCGAGTAAACTGAATTTATATTCTGTTAAGAAATTCGTTGCATTCAGTGGTGTTCAATTTGTTTTAGTATCTTTGTGATGACAGATATTTGTTATTGTTCCTTCTGTTTTAAGTTCAACACGAACTCACATTCAAGTATGTTTATTACGGTGGTTGAATCGCCCGAGAAAATCATGGGATATGTGAAATTTTTGGCGATAATACAGCGGTAATTTTCTCGCTGCATTTCTGATCACCGCAAAAAATTTACGATGAAGTTTACACAACGTTCACGTGGTGTTTTACGTCGGTCAAAAATACAACTGCAAAAACAAAGGAAACGCGTCGCATACACACGGAAAGTTTTCGTTGATGAAGCTGTGCATTTTCGTAACTGTTGTACCCTCAGGAATGCGTGGCTTTTGTGGTGTAATTTTAGTTTTGTTATCACCACTGAAAAACTGCTGAATTATCCCGTTATTTAATTGCTTTGGGTTTACCAGGATTTTATGGTGGTTTATTATGATTCGGTTTTGCAGTGAAAATTCTGCAATAAATATAGTCACTTTTCCCGAAGATATGCGGTGATTTTTCAGCGAATAAAAATTTACTTATAAAATTTAAACCATTTGATTAAATAAAATTTGTGATTAATTTAAACCATTGAAACATTTACGATTTTTTTGCAAACCAAATTAGTATGCATATTCATTCAAAAGCGACTTAAACATGACCAAAAAGTATGCATACATTAATCCTACGCCCAAAAAGATAAACACATGACAATCTAGTTTCTGGATGTCCCAATCTTGATCATATCGTAAACCCCAAAAAGTTGAACAGCTGATAATCTAATTTCTAGGTGTTCCCAACCATATTCATATCTGTAGAGGGTGCGACTTCACTTGTCGTAGATGCTGGCACATGATCAGCTACACCTGTAGCCGGCGATGAGACAGCAGCGGAACCACCTATTGCACTACGTAACCCCTCCTGAACTGTTTCCTTCACAATAGTCTTCAACTTCATCTCTATCGACTCACTGAATGACTTCATAAGCTCAACCATCGCAGGATCAATAGCCCCAACCTGGTGCTGAGGTTGTGAGCTAGAAGAGATGCTGGATTGTGGCCGAAATTGACTCCCCGGTACAAGAGTAGCCGCCGCACCAAAGACCTGCGGAAACTTATCTCTCTGAGTAAGACCCACCTCAGAAATGAATACTTCCATGTCCTCATTCTCGGGAACCGGAATAGGAGTTAAGTCGTTGTCGATCCGGTCCTTAAGCTTTGCCTCATAACGAGCATGTAAAGAAGAAATGTCATATAAATATTATATAGACAATTCCTATTATGATGTTCTAAAAAAATCACGTTCATACCAATATTCGATGTCCCTCTGGATCAAGATATCCTCTATCTGCCTTTTGTTGCAAGCGATCACACATTTCTCGTGTTGTCGGCAAACGCCCAAGCTCCAATTTCTATGATAACATAACAACGGTTGTTAAATAATAATTTTGAGTATCTAATGTATCGACTAATAAAATTAGCACAAATACCAATTGATCGTAGTGCCATTCACTAGGTTTTGGTCCTCCCCTATGTGTAATATGTCCACGTCCAGACTTTTCGCCCTTGCAATTCTTTTTGTTTTGTTCTGATAAGGCTTTAAAAGATGGATTAGTATCCCACTTCAACTGATTTGCAGCCAATATCGTAGGTGAACTAAACGCAGGACCTTTCTTCGAACACCCTGCCGGGACTGATGCCCACGAATTCCTGATTACTTCCTCACACTTACGACGAAAATTTTGACGCACCTGAAGATAATGCTCAGGATTCCATCTTGCAATTCGCTACACAACCATGACAATTAATATAAACAGGTAAATAACAATGTAGACTATCAAAATATTAAAAAAAGAGCATGGGAAAAGGAAATATACTTGATCACAAGTAAATATGATCACAATGTAATCTTATCAGAAAATCGACAAAATTGTTTTACATAACCAAAAATATATTTAATACAAGTCAGTTCACAAGTAAATCAGAGCATTACCAAAAACTAGTTGTAGTGTTAAAACTCAAATATTGAATTCTGACATGTTAAAATGTGAACAATGACAACACCAATTGCATTTTTAAAAAAACAACAAACTCTGGTTATTCAATTCACAGGCAGATAGTGGATTCACTAATACAAATGCTCAAACATGTTTGGTAGATGGTTACTTCAATGCGTTTTTTAAATAGCACAAGTAAAAAAAAGGAGACAGAGCACTTACACAAAAAGCGACTAAACCAGAGATCAAATGCTTCCAGCGGAATATCACGCATCCCATTCCATCCAACTCTGTAATCTGTTGTAATATATCGGGCATCAATCTCGCGTATTTATCTCATGAGGTTTAAAACTACACGGAAAAGACATATGAATACTTTGTTAGTAAAAGACTTACTTACAAAATATATATGATTTAAAGTCATGACCCAGAGAAGCGATCAAATGAGGCACCAAAATTAGAATGAGGCACGTGAGACACGATCTCAACCACACATCTAACCCCCCGTGCATTTGTGGCGCGCCACGTGTCCAAATAGTAAACCCACTACCAATAGTAGTGTGTACACAAATGGCGGCTCAACTCACGTGGCGAAGTGAGTGGCTCAGATCGTGCCTCACGTGCTTCATTCTACCAACCCTGCCTCAATCGAGTGCTCCCCTATATACCCATACCTCTTCTTTCCGACAGGCACAATGAGAACTTTTTGTGAATCATCATTGTTATTTGAACCATCTACTTGCATACTATTTGATGGGATATCCATAGGGAGATTATTAATTCCACTAGATGATCCCCCGCGAGCGAACTCATCTCTAGGCCTCCTGTTTGTCGGATAAGGATATGATCGAGGCATATGGTACTTTGGCGTGGCTGTCCTATTAGAATGAGGACTATTAGAATCCGGATCAGATGTCTCTGGCTTGTGGGAGTCATCTTGGTTGTCCCAATCGTCATACCCATCCTCGTGGGGATTGTGTTCTTCTCCATGAACAGGTGTATCCCATTGACTCTCGCCGCCATTTGTCTCAGGCAGCAACTCATTCACTGCAGCTCAAACATTATGTGTTGTTAGAATGTGAATGTCCTATGCTTGTTCGTCCCATTCTGTGCCCACTTGTGGAGCTGAATTGCCTACCCCTAACCAGGCCACCTCCACAACCTCGTGCAGGGGACTTACCCTTTGCCAATCCGGGTCCACGACCTCTAGTAAGAACCGCGAATCTGCAACAAAATTAATAATGGTTTAAAAATGACATTCTGAAAAATATCAGCAGCTATAGTAATGTGTCCAACTATATATTGTGGACCAACAATGAGCATAATATTATGAGAACATGAACTGGGCAAACTTTAAGCAATGATTACACTTGCTAAGACACCCTTAGTGTTGAACATAAGTATTGAGAACATAAGTTGGCTTCAATCTCCTTCCAATTGGTCTACGTAGGTACCTAATCGAACCGCGTATGTATTTTTTAAGATCCCGATTTCCCAGGAACCGGTATTATAAAAAAAAGTATTGGTTCCTGGGATACCTGCATTAACAAAAAAAGGGTAATCTGGATATTTGAGTTTCAAATGGTGCAAAGTGGATATTTGAGTTTGAAAAGGGATCGGTTCCTGGGATACCGGCATTAACAAAAAAAGGAATAATCTAGATATTTGAGTTTCAGATGGTGCAAAGTGGATATATGAGTTTCAATATGGGGCAAATTGGATAGAAATCCGTTGTTTATGTCCACTACAAATTTTGAGAAAAACATACCATAACTTTTATGCGATAACGAGCGTTTTCTCACAAAACGAGCGATAACATTGAGATAATACATGCGATAACTTCAATTTCGGCGACAACAAACCTGTTACTGTGCGATAAACCACTTGTAAGACAACCTGCCTCTATCACACACTTAACTTTATGTTATCGCAGAATTGTAATCAATAAACTTTCTGCTGCTCTCTTTTCTCATTTCACTCGAGCCGGACCTTACAATTTTCCCTGAAGCTGCACATAGCCGCCGCACACTTCTGCTCTGCCACCGCCATTTCTTCCAGTTGAGTGCTCCGACGTAGCCACCTCTTCCCACCTGTCGTTCCGCTTGTATAAGAGATAAATTTTTACGGTCTTATTTTCTAAATTTCTAGGGTTTTGATTTGGGATTTGGGATTCCGATTTGAGATTCAATTTTTGAGTTTAGGGTTTGATCTTAACTATAATGGTGCTTGAATGGCACTTTCGAATGGTGTTCGAATGTTCAATAGGGTTGAATGGTGAATGGGATTCAATTTTTTTTAGAAATTCGTATGTATTTTTTTCCTATAGAGGACGGAGCAGAGACATTTAGCCCTTACCACCGCTCAATTTCTTAAGCATCAGTTGGCGTTGGTTGTAGCTTGCGTGTTGAATTCAAAGGGACGCAACGAACACCCCTACCACTCTCTCGACCTAGTCAAGCTTCTTATGCAGGTTTTTCTATATCATTTCCTTTTCTTTTGTGCGTTGGATTGTGATTTTGGTATTGTTGTTTCGGCAAATTTGGTGCATTTTTGGTAGCCATTTTTGCATTGGCTGTTTGAAAATTGGGTTATCAGTACTATACATTATTCATTCACAAAATAAGGTACTCAATTTTGTTGAATGTGAGAATCAATTCTATGATTTAGTTTCGTGGCCACTTTAAATTCTTGTGTAGTGATACACTTTTATGTTTGAAAAAATAAACAATATCATCTGCCTTCTCTTTTGAATGGCTCAGAGTTACATGGTATAAATGTTTGTTATTCACTAATACACTCTGTCATTTGAAAATGCAGCTCCCTTCTATTTTAGTTTCTTTTTAGGCTTCTGGAATTTATCTCTGGCTGTATTTTGACCATCACTGAACCATAACCAATTGCCATGTTTCCTTTGTGTAGGTTAAATTTTTCCTGAACTGTCATGGATATATGTATATCCATTTTTCGTATGATTGCTGACAAGAATATTACTAGATCCGTAGATATGTATGAGTCGATCTGCGATGTCGATCGCAATGCAAGTTTTATGGAGCAGGTCAGCTACCATATGTGTAGCTTAGTTTTTTGTTCAGCTTGTGCTCATATTCCAAGTTTAAGGAGCGAAGGGCTGGTGTCTTTGGTAGTCTACAGATGCACACCACATGTTTGATGATTTTGGACAATTGCAAAAAAAAATTTTAAGGGGGTGACTTTTTTGGGGACCCCCAGTGGTTACACGTCCGTAGCCTGCAAACAAGTAGTAACCAGGTGCTTCCACCCCGTGAGGTGACAGGCTCGACCGAGTGTTGTCCAAGAGAAGTTTTTTTCATCTTGCAAGTGTTTAGTAGGAGTCGAAACTGCGATAACTTATTTATGTTATCGAAGAGTTATGGTAAATTTATGGCGCACCATGTGCCATAACGTTACCATAACCCTGCGATAACTTTATAACTGTTATCGTACGTATGGTTATCGCAGGGTTGTCGCGGAATGTTAATGCAGAGTTATCGCAGCATTACTTTTACGATAACCCTACCATAATTTAGTGTTATAGTATATTTTTACCAAAATTTGTAGCACTACACATTTTGGGCAAAACATACGACAACCTATAATTATGGTATGGTTATCGTATTGCGTACATAACCATAACATATGATGTTATCGTAAAATTGCTTAACGTAAAAATTGTACGATAACTCTGCGAAAACACCCTACGACAACCCTACCGTAACCTTGCGATAACTCTCCCTCCGTTATCGTAACATCGTCGTATTGTTATCGCACAAATTATGCGATAACCCTTCGTCAATTAGGCGATAACAATATAATTAAAATTATTATAATTGAAATATTGAAATAATTAGATCGAAATTAATTCGCAAATTCAATTTATTTATTTCAGCAAAATTAAATTCTGAAATAGTACACAATGAGAAAAAATTGCAAATTATTTCATATAATAATAATCTCTAACATTAAAATAAAATCGTTAAACAATAAAATTATTCCAAAATGTACACAAAATGTAATACAAAATCAAATGACGTGGTATGCATAAACTAATCACGGCCTAAAAAACTCTTTCTTTCGGTTTGTCTATCAGAACACGGCCATAAACACCATATATCGCTTGTCACCATGAGTACATACAAAAATGTATGTCGCAGTCACTTCTTCCTTATTTCCAGCACTCCATAGTTCACCACACAGAATAACATCTTCGACAAAACCTTCTACAATATCGGACTCCTTCAGTCCCCTACACAAACACATAACGATATGAGTAGGCACCCAAACATTGACTTACAAGTTACAACATCAAAAGAGTGTATCTCTACACTTCACAAAACAAGAATCTCTTCAAATCTTCTCAAATCAAAGGATTAGAAAATTGATTTGTGTTGGAATAAACCGGTATAGTCACACATAATACCCAGCAAAAGAACAGAGATAACATAGGACATATAAAAGTGCAAGTACATTAATGTAAAGGACCTGCAAAAAGGGATTGCCAAAAAACAGACAGGTAACCATTTAAACAATGGATAAGCAGCTCCTTTACATATTTTAATATGATTATCTTGAGATTACATGAGAAAACCAGAGATCATTGAATCCCTATATCTAAAAAATAACATTCAGATAAATAAGCATGTTCCACAACAGCTTCACCCAAAATGTTGTACCAAGCAATGAAAATAAGTTGTAGTGTTGCAAATATCAATGACGAAACAGTAAGCATGTGTATGAAATCCAGCTCTGAACAACGATATTTGTAAAAATGACACCAATATGAAAAAAAACATTATATTTAAAAGTGACAGGACTAATTAAATCATATCAATCAGTGTTTTTTTATGATGTATTACTTACAGTTTCAACTCTTACCTGGAACTCTTCGAAGAGGACTAGTACCAAGTTTTCAGAGTTTGTACCCACCCATTATATTTACATGCTATGCCGCGAAACGCTCTATCAGTCCACCTCCAAGAGGACTAGTACCAAGTTTCCATCGTCTTCAGAAAGCCACTTTGGTTCATTTGCCATTGCAACTTCAGTGAGTATCCTATTACGGGAAAAAAACCATCAACAATGGCTCCAAAAAAAAGCACATCAAAAAAGAAGAAGATCATACTATACAAGCACGAGAAATTATGGGTAGAAAACATTTTCAATATTCTGCTTGTGAAGGGAATGCCTTATACCTGTGCACAGGAGCTTCTTTAAAGCCACACTCAACTTCAAGTGCGATTACAATAGTGAATTTAAACTATACCTCGCAACAGTCTCTAGGATTCAGCTAGCATGAAGTTGATTCATATAACTATGAAGACATTTAGTGTATATTAATCAACTTCTTTCCTGAAGACATTTAAATAATCAACACCAACAATTAAAGCAAAACACTAGATCAAACAGCAAAGTCAATGAAAAATGGATTACAATAACATACATTTTCATATCACCTCTAATACAAGGCTTCAGTGCTTCACTACTGTCTAAATCCTCACTATCGCCTTTCGATCTCGTCTTCGTTTTCCCTTCCTCAAATCTCTAAATCATTCACGGTACTTTACAAGTTTGCCTAAGCGCATTGTAGTCTCACAACCCATACAACAACAAAGATCTAATAAACCATTGATATTACTGGACAAGTTTGCATAAGACGCCTTAACAACAATTTCCGAACAAAATCAAGCAGCAAAAATTCTCAAAACCAGATGCTAAGCATATTCGTACAAGCATTTTAACGAACACTTGGCAGGCATATAAACAATGAAATTTGGATAGAGTGCCGTTCAGGTACAAACATACTTTATATATAAAAACTAAAAACTGAATTTCAAACTGACACGTGTCCCATTTAGTCGAAATTCCGAACAAAACACGAGAGGGGTATTATAGTCATTCCACATATCCTAATAATTTTATTTTCAATTTAGTCATCGAGTTGTTAATGATCAGACTTAAACTTGGAATGATCAAACTTAAAAACAACAATGATCCAGACTTAAAAAGCAATGATCAGACTTAAACAACAATGATCAGACTTAAACCAGTAATGATCAGACTTAAACCAGCAATGATCAGACTTAAAACTATTATGATCAGACTTAAACAACAATGATCAGACTTAAACAGACAATGATCAGACTTAAACCAATAATGATCAGACTTAAAAACTAATGATCAGACTTAAACCAGTAATGATCAGACTTAAAAAATAATGATCAGACTTAAACCAGTAATGATCAGACTTAAAACCATTATGATCAGACTTAAACAACAATTATCAGACTTAAACAGACAAATGGTCAGACTTAAACAATAATGATCACACTTAAAAAACAATGATCATACTTAAACCAGTAATGATCAGACATAAAAAACAATTATCAAACTTAAACCAGTAATGATCAGACTTAAACTATTATGATCAGACTTAAACAACAATGATCAGACTTAAACAGACAATGATCAGACTTAAACCACTAATGGTCAGACTTAAAAGACAATGATCGGACTTAAACCAGTAATGATCAGACTTAAAAAACTATGATCAGACTTAAAACTATTATGATCAGACTTGAACAACAATGATCAGACTTAAAAAACAATGATCAGACTTGAACCACTAATGATGAGACTTAAACAACAATGATCAGACTTAAACCAGTAATGATCAGACTTAAAACTATTATGATCAGACTTAAAACTTGACAATGATTAGTCGAAATCGCCGGTCTTTCCTCTCTCAGTCGACATATCCTCTAACAGTCGACATAAGTCGATGTTCTGTGTTTTTAGTCGACAGATGAACAGTACACGACATGCCGCGCGTCCAGCCTTAACATTGGCGCGGCGCTAATGTTAAGGCTGGACGCGTGGTACCCAAATGATTAGATTTGAACAAATTTTAGGACGATTATACCCCTCCTAAATATTATGTATTTTTAAATAAGTACGCGTTAATTTTTTTTATTTACAAAAAGCGCCCCGAACACGATGAATTCCGATTGGTCGATATTTACACGTGTCAATATTTTATTGGATTTATAGTTTTTATTTATAATTGCGATTTGTATTTGATCCGTTTCCTTATCATATTTAACAACTCACTTCTTCCAGAAAACAACAAAATCTGACCTAATTCAGTGTCACCCCCAACAACCGATTAAAACCAATTTCAACAATTCGTAGGAAACAAACGAGCATAAACACAAAATCAAACAATGACAATAGGAGAATAAAACAAAAAATCCACACATTCTTTGGCTCTAAAATCGTAAAACTGGACTAGTGAATCTAATTAACCTGCTGGGATGAGGAAGGGAGCGGTGGAGGAACGACGGCGAGTGCACGTTACCAGCGACCCGTCAGAGTCGGTTGGGCTGGGGGTGGATTTAAGCGAGTGAACAATGGACCGCGAGAAGGGACGAATGGAAGCGGCGTCGGGTCGGTGAAGAACGAAGAGTGAGATTTTCGATTTTGAAGGAATCGGGTGAAATGAGAAAGAAGAATGATTTTTGTTAAGTTATGTTCGATCATACATGAAGAATACGATAACCATATGTTATCGTATGGTGACGTTGTCCTAGGGTCCTCGTATAGTTACCGTAATAGGTGACAAATACGATAAGCCTATGTTATCGTATGTTACTGTTGTCGTACAGTGCTCGTATTGCTATCGTAAAATCTGTACGATAACTGACGTTATTGCATAAATCTTATTGTCCATTTCACCCAAAATTTGTAGTGAAGTGTGTGCAATGAGACTATTAATTGCATAGTGTCCAAGATAAAGGAGCGGAAGTCGTCAATGCAGTTATCATATTCTAAGATATATGCGGGACATAATCCATTCGTACGAGCTCATAACGATGCAGAGTTGATGACCTTAACCAAGTAAGCTTTTGAGTATTATTATTGATTTAGTTGTTTAACTAGTAAAACAAATGTAAACTAGATTGAATATAACTTTTATTGAATTGTTTGTTGTCTAACTTTTATTCATTTAGTTATCTAATTATTTGATTCTTATTGCAATATTTTACTAATGGGCGACTTTGAAGAAGTGCATGATGAATTTACTGATTTAATTTGTGGCTACATTAAACATAATCACGGGGTATAGGATACTAGGGCTCGTCCCTGGGCAGGTTAAGGATAACCATGCTCTCTTATGACAGGGTATGATCATTTTTTATTGACCTTATGAATAGTGTGTGGGCAGTGACGGTCCCAGGAATTCGGACCGGGGTGACAAATAAAAATTAGCAATGTATTACTAAAATAAAGAATCTCTTATTTTCATATAATGCAAGTTATTTATTATTGAATTTATCTTAAACATTTCAGATTTTTGGTTTTCAATCTTGAAACCCAAGCAATCTGATAAAAAATCATTTTCCATCTTGTTTTAAAGTGCAGTCTACACTATATTAAATTATAAAAATGAGCAGTGTAAATCGGAAGAGAGTCGGAATAAGAGGTTTTGCCTTGTGCAACAATTGAAACATGTAAGATTTTTTTGTTCTAGCCAACTATTGACATAATTTACAAATCTCGGGAAAAGTGTTAAAATCTAAAAGTTACCGAGCAATCTCAAAATTTTGGAATCTCATGCGTAATGATGTCTTTTTAGTAGTTTTTCTTTTGAAAAATAAATAAGGTGTTGGTGTTTTCATTTAAAGAATAAACAAAATCAAAAACTATAATATAACTGATTTAAATACAAACTTATCGGCACTTAATTTCAAAGTTTCATTTTGAACGTGCAGCTGACCAGAATAATTACAAATATTTGGCTTACTAAATTTAAACTTAAATTCAATTATATTTTAGATTTATTAAATTTGATCTAATTATATGCAAAAAAATGAAAATTTGAAAAATAAATTTAGGGTTTAGGGTGGGAAAGGTAGAGAAATTTTTTTAAACCCAGTAGACGACCCATGGGCAGGTTAAGGATAACCATGCTCTCTTAGGGCAGAGGCAGGACCATTTTTTCTTGACCTTATGAATAAGATGTGGGCTGGGTGGGAAAGATAGAGCAAATTTTTTAAACCCAGTAGAGAACCCATGGACAGTGTCATATAAGGGTAGGATATAGTGGGTTAAAGCATAATTTGAAGTAAGAATTTAAAAATATGAGTAAAACGATAAGGTAGGACAGGGTTTGGCAGAGTAAGAGAACATGGTCTAGAAAGTGGGCAGGAAAGGTGGGCTAGGTAGGATCTTTTTTTGGTGACCCTTATCCTGCCTAAAGCTTAATCGGTAAGGTATGTATAGGGTAAGGGACATGATATGGTAGGATAAGGGTCGGGTAGGATAAGGGTCAACCTATGAGCAAATTTACATATTGGTGGTCAAATGTTAAGGCTATAGGACACTTCGAATTGAAATGTAATTTTTAGTTCACTTCGATAATTTATTCTTGTGTAATGCCTGATTTGAATGTGGCAGTGTGTATAAGTTTAGAATCAAATGTGTTTGAGTAATTGACGCTCAAATATGCTAAAATAATTTACAACATTATGTACCATTTTCAGGATAAATGTTGCATGATGTCTTACATTATGTAGTGTTAGATCTGCGAACTGCTGCATAATAACATACATTATGCAACATTCCATTGTGCAACATATAGAGAAATGCTGCAAAATGTTCAAAGTAAACGCTATATGATGTCCTTTCTGTAGTTTGATATTTGGGAAATTCACGGCGACAACTTAGGGAGATTAGGGGAGGGCACCTCTTGGGTTCAACCTCCTACTCGCAAGGGTTGTGGGAGAGCAGATACCGCAAAAAAATTTAATTTGCTAAGTATCAGTAAATTGGTTCCCAATCAAACTGGCAAATTATATACCGGTTTACTCAGGGCCGATCCTGATATTTCATGGGCCATTGGACAATAATAAATCTTAGGCCCTCTAAGAAAAAAATGTTTATAAACTGAGAGTTTTAATTTATATATACAAATTATGGACTACTGATATTTTTCGGACTTTTTCATAGGTTTTAATTAGTGTTATTTGGACTTTTTATTTTGTCAGCCCATCTAAAAATTATCAGATTCTTTTTCGAGAATATGCATACAATTTTTTTTTATTGTAGAATATGCCTACAATAAAACGAGTAACATATAAATATTTATAAAATTTGAGAAAAATGGGCCCCCTTGGACTGTGTTAGGGTTTAAGAGGGTGATGATGACTCGGAGTTGGAACGAATCGTATAAAGAAATGTCTTGATTATTACCGACTCCCATTAATCGTCGCGACCAATAAGTAAAAGTTGCCTGTTGCTGGTTGCTTCAATCCTTTCTATAGTTTGATATTTGGAAAATTCACGGCGACAACTTAGGGAACTTAGGCTAATTAGGGGAGGGCACCTCTTGGGTTCAACCACCTACTCGCAAGGGTTGTGGGAGAGCAGATACAGCAAAAAAATTAATTTGCTAAGTATCAGTAAATTGGTTCCAAATCAAATTGGTAAATTATAAACCGGTTTAAACAGGGAGTGTCCTGACATTTCATGGGCCCTTGGAAAATAATAAATCTTGGTCCCTCTAAGAAAAAAATGTTTATAAAACTGAGAGTTTATAATTTATATATACAAATTATGGACTACTGATATTTTTCGGGCTTTTCATAGGTTTTAATTAGTGTTATTTGGGATTTTTTTGTCAGCCCATCTACAAATTATCAGATTCTTTTTCGAGAATATGCATACAATTTTTTTTGATTGTAGAATATGTCTAAAGGGGAGCGCTCGGTTGAGGCAAGGTTGGTAGAATGAGGCAGTGAGGCACAATATGAGCCACTCATTGTGTTGATGTGGCAGGGAATAGTACCGGAATAGTGTTTTGGTTTTTGAATAGTGCAGGATTTTGGTAGTGGGACACGTGGCGCACCCACAAAGCACGGGGGGTTAAGATGTGTGGCTCAGATCGTGCCTCACTTGCCTCATTCTTAGAAGGGCTGCCTCATTTGAGCGCTCCTCTATGTTTACAATTAAACAAGTAACATATAAATATTTATAAAATTTGAGAAAAATGGGCCCCCTTGGACTGTGGCCCCCTGGGACTACCCTTGGCCTGGTCCCAGGCAGCTAAAGCATGAGGGCCGGCCATGGGTTTACTCACTTTCCATAAGCCATTATTCGTAACATCGTCAACCCCTTAGTTACTTTTGCAAACATAGACTAAAGTCAAGTGACAAAAAGTGGCGGAACATAAAACGCTCTTCTCAAGAGCTCCTTACTAAAGAAATAAAAGGTAAAACGCTAGCGGCGAACTCTCTAACAAATCTCAACCAGTCGATGGGCTACTGTGAATGGTATTTTGCTTAAGCAACAAACCCTATAATCGATCGTTGTGTGAACATAAACTTGAAAGAACCACCCCCTTGTCCAAGGTCGGCCCCCATCTTTCAAATAAATCATCAAAGTTTAAAAAATTACAACAACATCCCTTATTTCTATACTATGATTGAATTAGCTCAAATGTTATTAAAATGTGAGATTTAACTAAATAATTATAATTAGACGACTAGAATACAAGATATTAAGTTTATATTTTAAGTTGATAAGTTAATTAATAATTTTTTTTGTCAAATCTTAAATTATTTTCTTTTTTAAATAATAAATCTTTAAATTATTTTCTGAAACTATATTTTAATCACATTAATTATCCTAATTCATACTTAAAAACCTAGTATCACTTATATATTTTGCAACTGAATTACATGAGTTTAAGTGTAACATCATTTTCCAATAAAAAAATAACTTAAATCATCAAATATATAGACATATATGTGTAATTTTTTTTTTGTCGAACTCGAATACTAGATTGTCCTAATTTTTTTTATTTGGGACCCCCTTTCTCGCGGATCTCTGGATCCGCCACTACCCTTGACCAACAGATCTTCAAACTACAGTCCAATTCAAGTCACCCCTTGTTCAACCCGGCACAATTTTGATCTGGGATTGTGCTCTTTGGGCTGCGGAGGTGGAAATGTTGAATCTTTGCACGCCGCTGCATTTTTTTTGTTGATAATGTCGCCAATGAGTGTGTTAAGTAAAATGCTAAAAAGAAAAAGGAGTTTTGTCATTTCGCATGTTAGGGTTTAAGAGGGTGATGATGACTCGGAGTTGGAAAGAATCGTATAAAGGAATGTCAAGATTATTGCTTCAATCCATGCCGCGCACGGTGTCTAGATTACCGACTCCCATTCATCGCTGCGAACGATAAGTAAAAGTTACCTGTTGCTGGTTGTGGCAGTGCGGAGAGAAGAGAGGCACTACTAATTTATGGAAAATTTTCGACGTCAGGAAAACGACGGAAAAATCCGAATTTCAGTCACTTTTCTGTCACCGATGACATTGACGGTAATTTTTCTGACGGTAAAATGTTTCCGTCAACATTCCGTCGTTTATTTCCGTCATTTTTTCGTCGAAATTCCGTCGCATTTCCGGTAAATAAAATTCCGCCGTCATTCCGGATGTATCCGGCGAGATTCTCCGTCTAAATATCCTCTGAATTTTGTCAATAATATTTTCCGTCTATATTCAAACAGATTTCCGTTTTAAATATTTTCCGTCTATCTTCCGTCTACATTTCGTCATCTTATTTTTCGTCTACATTCCGTCCATGTTCCATCAATAATATATTCCGTCATTAGTCCGTATTATTCCCTATTAATGTTTCCGTCATAATTCCGTCTGTTTTACGCTACTCAAAATTCCGTCATCTTTCCCGCATAAAATATTATCGGCATTATTCCATCGATATGCCGTCTATAAGGAAACCATCAAATTTCCGTCATCCTTACAGCACTCTAGGTTCCCGTCACACTTCCGGCACAATATATTATCGGCGATATTCCATCGAAATTCCGTCATCTTATTTTCCGTCTACATTCCGTCTATTTCCCTCATTTTTTCGTCATTAATTCCGTCTACTTATAAATTTTAAATTTCCTATTTTTTGAATATTAATTGCCATTTAATTTCAGATTATTTCAAATATTAAATTCCAAATTTCCATATTTAATAACAAAATGTACGAGAAAAACACAGTAATAAAAAATGTATCACAAAGTCGAGTCAAATAAAATAAAAATGTCTAATCTCTGCGGTTGTTTTCTTCCGATCTCTGATTATACGGACCAGGGTTGTTTCCATTCGGTCTTTAACTGGAGGGTGGCTGGTATCCAGGAGTGAGCATCCTCAGCATATCAGCCTGCATTTGCATCATTTGAGTCAATCGATCTATGATGTCCTTCATGCTTCTTGACAGGTGTCGATTTACCTGTTCAAAAACATTTATAATTCCACTACTCGTGGCTCACTATTGGATTAGTAAAGCGGTAAGTAGGGGTCGAACCCAAGGGAGTTGGTGAGGTTACTTGTTGTTCTTGAAAACAATAAGAAAGTAAAGACAATTGGGGTTTGCAAATGGTTTAAAGTAAATGACTGGAAAGGAATGTGAAAGTAAATGCAAAAGGGATTGTGATCAAGAGAATGGAATTCGGTCTAGGGGCCTTGTGTTGTGGCGCTACTCATCATTGACCTCTAATGATCTATCCTTGTATCCATAAGTGTGGGTTTATTCCATTTCAAGACATAAACCCTAAAGTAAGGCCATTTCAAGCAATTACACCACAATCCATTCCATTTCAAGACATGGATTTCTAGTTCTAACTAGATTAACACTCCATTTCAAGATATGTTAGCCTAGGTGTAGCCGCTTGGTGTCATGATTTATTATCGACCAAGCCACTAATGAGGGAATGAACTATTAGGAGGAGCTTTGCCATTTCAAGCCTCTACTCAACTTCATAGTTCAATCCGAATGGAATACACAAGAACTAATTACTAGACTAGGTGCAAAGCTTGTCTCATATTTCAATGAAAACAAGCACAATGGAGGTCATGAAACCATACGGCTAAACCTTGCCATTTCAAGCCTTAGTTTAGCCTAGGTATCCATTCCCAAACCATTGGCACGTGTCTAGCAAATGGGATACAAGGAAGCATTAAGATCAAGGTCTCAAAGCCTTGCTACAACATTAGGGAACCCCAAACCGAATAGTGGAGTTTAGCTACTAGTATTCATGAAGAGGAATACAATAGCCATAAGAGAATTACAAGAAATGAATACAAGAAAGTAAAGGAAATGCCACAATACCGAAATGAAGAACAAAAGAGAGAGAAGCTCTCAACTTCAATGGATGATTGATTGATGTTGTTGATGATGAATTGTGTTGAGAAGGATGGATGATGAGGGATCCCCATTTCGTGTGCCTTGGCTCTCCTTATATAGGTTCATGAGCAAGAGGCTCCATTTGTCCATTTGTGCCACTTTTGCAAAGTTATTCCCACTTGTATCATGATTCTTGTTCTTTATCCTTGCATGTGGAGGCATTAGTGTCACTCTTGCCATGTGAGCTTCATTTGTATGTGATCTCCACTTGAATGTGGCCTCATGGACTTCACATGGACGTGTCTTTTGGATATGCATAAGGAAATGAATCCCAATTCTGACAGATCACAATTCAGCACTGATGTAGTCTGAAATCCATTGATTTGATTGCCCAAATGACCTCGGCTTCTCTCGGTGTGAACTAGAGAGTTGTAGGGAATTGAGTTATCTACGCGTGGGCATGTCGCCCATATTTTTCTGAGCAACGGTCAATCCCCAATCCTCCGCTGAAGGTCCAGAGGTCAAATCTGCCAATGTGCTGTTTCTTCTTTGTTCTTCTTTAGAAACCATGAAAGTGAACTCACTTCACTTTTCTTTAATGACAAAGCGAAACCCACTTCTCTTTCCACCCATGTGTTCTCCTCTTATGTTTCCATCGTGTGTGTGAAATGAATCTCCCAAATGAGATGCCTTCCATGTGTGTTCTCTTCTCCTTGTATCCCCACACGTCCAACTCCCCCTTTAAGCCACAAACAAGATGGATAGTGGGAAATGCTTTTGGATAGAAAATGCTAAAGGGGAATGTTTTTGGTTTAAAGTGGGGATCATGGATGGATGTGGGAAAAGGAATGGCTTTTGGTTTCACATTTGGGAAGTGAAAATCTGATTTTTTGTTGTTCAACTGGCCAATTGGGGAATTAAGCCTTGGTTGAACCAGCCGGTTAAATTGGAGGCATCTTCCCACTCGGTCGGGTGAATCTTCATTGTGCTGTTTTTGGCGTGAAAAGCCGTCTTTTATGCGTGTTTCCTCCAAGTGCTTCCGAATCACCTGAAATGCAAAACCATACTAAAAAGTAATTGTTCGCATGATAAAGTGTCGAAATATATGGGATTAACTGACTCGACGAGTCGTATAAATACGTCTCATCACTTCTCATCTCAGCCTCCTGTCGGGATTTCATGCGCTCTAAACGCGGTCTCAGATCCTGAGTGTACTCATCCGATGGTGGAGCCCTCGATCTCTGCGAGCTCGCACACGACAGGTTGCCCGTTGAAGAGAACTTGTCGGACACCAATGTCACTGCTGGGCCATACAAATACAGTATCCCCGACCTCGGGTTAACCCCCGTGATAGTCGCAGAGGCCTCTACCAGCTCCTCCTCCGGTACCCTTTCCTCCCCGTCGTGATTCTCAGGACCAAAGTTTCAGCATCAGCCAGCTCTTTCTGCACATTTTGCAAATAACATTAAACGTTTAGTTACAAAGGAAACAAAAAATTGTGAATATAGGAAACTAACAAAAACAAATGTATAACAAATTAAATGTAAGTAAAACTGAAATTTATTACAAAATTAGTGTAATAAGAAAATATAATTGGTAAGTGTAATACCGTTTTGTTCTCCGCGTCGGGTATCAAGTACGTCCCATCCTTCCGCTTGTATTTCTTGTCAAACATATCAGTTGGCAACACTTGTCTCTGATTATTCTTTTCCTGCAAATTACTGATAAATGTATTATTATACATGATATTGAAACTTGAATTATTTTTAAATATTATGTATTACCATCTTTGCCATGTGATAGTGTGCTGGTCTCAACCCAAAGGCGTGCAAGACTGGGCCGTTTCTGGCATGCTGAGCCAAATAAGTTTGCTGGTTCTTTTCGCTGCGGGCTATGAATGCTGGGTCCGTGTTAAATCGAGCTTTTCCCGAACTTTGTGATCTTCCGTCAACCATTTCGGGCCTTTAGTCTTCCCGGATCGCAAGCCTTTCCAGGTATCTTGTAGAATCTTAGCCGCCTTCTTCCTAAAGTTGGCCTCAATTTGGTGGTTGTGGATCGGATCCCACCGGTACAAGCTCTACAGCATAATTGTGTTACGAACAGTTTAATATGATTCATAAAACTATGGAATTGAAAACATATATTTGCATGTACAAAACTTTAACGGAAAATTTGACATTAATACAATTTTACTACATTTTACCTTAAAGTGTCTAAACCACTTCACCAGAGCTTGTGGATCACACGTCCCGAGTGTGGTCCAACCAACCTTGAAACCAGGCCCAGTACATTGCAGCCCGATTTTGTTAACAGCTGAAGGGAGGCCAAAGCTGAAAAACAATACAAGTTTGACACTTTCAATATGGTTAGCAAAACATAAGTGTACACAAATATATGTAAAAAAATTACTCACTCGTCATCCCCAGCTGGAACAAGCCAAGTGCGATTATCATATGTCATCGAACCCAACGGTGTCTCCTCACCGAATCCGCCACCGGCCGAAGTCCCTCCTCTAACAAACTCTGGCCGAATTGTTTCATCGTGATCATGTTCATCTACCGAAGGTGAGTCCCTCACTTCGGCTCCCTCGTCACCCTCCCTGTTGCCCGCCGCCTCGTCCACGAAATTCAGTGTATCGTCGAAGTCGTATTCATGCACTTGCGGGTTGGTTCTGTCGTCTTCCATTAGATCAGCGGGAGGCTCTTCTACAGGCATATAAGTCCTGTACACTTCCGGTGTTGGGAGAGCAGCCCCGGTTGACGATGGCGTACGTTCCATGTGTTCGGCCAATTGTCTCGCAGGGGTCGGGTCCTGTACAGGCATAGAAGGCCTGTACACTTCCGGATTTTGATGCTGCTCCCCAGTTGATGATTGAGGACGTTGCAAGTCCTTGCTCAATTGTCTCGGTTGGTGTATGTCAGTTAGCCTCGTTTGTGATGAACTCCCACGACCTCTACTAGTGGCGGTATTCCTCTTACCGGGTACATTACGCTTCAATGGTCCCCTATACCCTACCACAAATTGTATTGTAATTAGGAAAATGTAAATTGCATCGAGGTGGAATACAAGCAGGAGGTTCCAAACATTTAAGTAAGACAAACAAATGATGTAGTAATTCGAAAACATAAATTCAGAAAAAGTTGGTAAACTAAACAGCAGAGTATAAGCGAAACAAAATTTTTTTTATTGATGGAGGTTTCACAACAACTTAGTAACACAAACAAATGATGGAGGTTTCGTTGAATTCCATTCAAGAAATTCAAGGAAACCAGCACGAAGCTTGTATCTCGATGACAAAATTCTATTCAATCCACCTAGAAAGAGAGCTGCTTAAGCATCAGAATATGACAACAATCATAATTTGTCAACAGGCGAGCAGCGGAACATTTACAATCGACCGAAACAAACGAAGAGCATTCGAACAAAAACAAACGCAGTCACGCAATCAAGATCACAGGAGAAGATCCCCTACTTTGGCATACCTGGCGGACGAAACTAGCTTCCGAATGCGACCGAAATCGGTTGAAGAATACGCCGGAGTGCAACGGAGGAGTGTTTTGGACGACGGCTAGAAGGAGAGAAGGGTTTTCCACTGACGCATGTAATTTCACTTAGTAAACAATTATTTACTTATTCCGTCGTAATTCCAACTAACAACCGTTATTATTATGTAAATAGTCATTTTTTGCTAATTATTAATATTTCGTTAGGCGGGGGAATATGGCGGGCGAAATTTTATTTACAGATACGAAATTGCTTTTTCAAATAGGCGCTGTCTAAATTAACATATGACGACGCTTTACCTAGTAAGCGCTGTCGTATATGTATGGGGTGCAGGTGTACTTTATGTGACTTAAGAAAGCGCCTATACCGTAAGCGATGTCTTATGTGTGGCTTAAGACAGCGCTTATAGCCTAATCGTTGTCTTACGTGTGACTTATGTGTTTTTCAGAATATTACATTTAAAGAAACTTTACTTAGTACCGTTTTTCATTTACTTAAAAACTAAATTCATTATTACCGGTACAAATTGTTTGGCTTCTTAGTGCGATACATAACATTTATTTATTTTATCTTTACAATTTTTTCGAACTGTTGATTTCTTGAATTTAACTTACAAAATTTCAACATAAAAACCAAACAATAAGTGTACATCATTTTAATAAATTTATTTAATTGTATGGATTCACGATGATTCGTCGGAATCTTCTTCGGTATCTGGATTATCATTTACGTGCTCGTCATTGCGATCTTCTTCAGTGTACTCGTAAACCTCATCATCAGCTAGGTTCCCGTATGATCCAATTTCGTTGATCAATACAGGCAACTCAGATCCCATTTCACCCTCATCTTGGAACGGAATATTTGCCACTTCCATGTCGATTGCGTTTGTTGGTTTGCACAGGACAAACTGCAACCAACCCTGATTATTTTGTCCAGATAATCCCGAAAACTTCACATAGTAAACTTGCACCGCTTGCTGGCAAGAATGTAAGGGTCGTAATGGGTGTAGGGTCTATGAGTATTGACGATGACAATCCCGTTAGACGGGTATGACTTGACAAACTGAGGGTCGAACCAACGGCACTTGAACAAGACAACCTTTAGGTGATGGTTGGTTCTACATCTCATATGAATTATTTCCTCAATCACCCCGTAGTAGTGTATACCCTCGGTGCCTTTCACGTAAACCTGGCTGTTCACCGTGTTCCTCCCTTCACCATGTTCGGCAATATACAAAGTCAACAATTACAAATTTCACATTGACTTTGTATGTTGCCGAACATGCAACGTCAGTTGAAATCCGGCGGACAAGTAGTGAACCCAAAGTGGTAGTGGTAATGTTTCTCCAAGCTCCCGAACCTGAACATAATATTTTGGATGAACATGAATGTGCAAATACTGTTAAATTTGTAACTTAATTAAATGAAATATACATTGATTAAACATACATGGGATTGCAGCCATTGTGGAAAATCTGTTAATATAGCATTGTAGATTTGCTGGTCATTGAATCGTGGGTGTCTTTGTCTTAAGCCGGTCTCAAATAACACTAAATATTGTTCAAATTCAGCCGTGTTGCTAAATATGTAATGAGTGGAGTTTTTAAATTCTCGGCTGTCTAAAACCCTCAGAGTAATTGTGCTGCCACCAACTCCTGGGTAATTGTAAATAGAAATCTGAGGATCGTCGAAATCTGATGTCGCTACTTCATTTCGTTTTAATCGTATACCGGTCGTTGTTAACTCCGGATCTAGGTAGTCGGATCCCAAATATGAAGTCTCCAGCTATATGTATGCGTTAACAATACTGGCTTCCTGATGGACCATAATTGTATGAATCATAAACACAGTTAAACCCACCAAATTAGACTCTTTGTCTATTTAACTTTTGCTTGTTAGTTCCGATATTTATCTACAGGGTATTTTGAAGTCTAGAGAGAATACAGGCTAAGGAGGAGTTTTAAAGCTGAAAATGAATTACGAGTCATTCCAGGTCACGACCAAATTCTGACTTTCGAGAACCTGACGTGGAATCACTCAAAACAAGTCCAACCGAAGAGCAACCAGAGTCAGTCCGGAGCTGAAAGGACCGATGACTTTTTGGGATGAGACTCACAAAACTCAAACTCACTCTCCTTCCTCCATGTGGCCGGCGGCTAAAGCCACAAGCCACTCCTTCTCCTCCATGTGGCCGGCGGCTAAGGGAGTGATGAGTCACTCCGATGGCTTTTGAAGCCTCCTCCCATTTTGTGACAAGTGGTGGCTTCTCCTCCACATCCATTGCTCCTCCTTGGCTATAAATAGAGCCCTCCCTTGCCTTTGTAAATCATCCCATCCCACAATCCTCATTTCAAAGCATCCTCCATCACAAAGCTCTAGCTTCTCTCTAGATTTTGGGCACTACTCTTGTAAACACTTGTTTTAAATCTATAATACTCATGTTGGTTCTTGAGTATTCTAGTTGTTCTTGAGTTTACTCCTGTTGGTTCTTGAGTATTTTCCTTTTACTTTACTGTCTTTTGAAAACCTTCAAGTATTTAGCTATGATGTCCTGTTCCATGGATATTCGTAGCTAATCCCTTCATTTGGTTGAAGGGGTGTACTTGTGTCTTAATATGTTTTAGGCCCTACTCTTAATGCCTCTATGTGTTCAAAACTTGTTCTTTGTGCCACATATTAGGTTAGAACTTCCAAGGTTGAGTGGATGCTTGGAATGGCAAAACTCTTCCGTGGGGTTCGTAAACATACTCGGATAAGTGGATGCTTGGAATGGCAAAACTTATCTGAGGAGTTTGACTTCTTTAAAACACCATTTGGTTGATCGGGAATGATTGATCAAATGGATGCACATAAGGCTAATATACCTTGGAATGGGGTATTAGTCTGAATAGAACAAGTGCTCTATGTCTTGGAATGGACTAGACAGTGTGGCAAATCAAGTGCTTGGAATGGCCTTGATACACTTTTGAATACATAGTATGATTATTAGAAGTCAATGATAAACAGACTATGATACAAGGCCCCTAACACCGAATACTTTCCTTAGCTTAAAACATCATCTGCACTTTACTTTCAGTCTCAATATCAACTGCAATATCAACCGCTTACTCTCCGCAAGACTTATCCTTCAAGCATCCCACTTGCTGTAAGTCTTCTCCTTTTACTTTCAGTACTTTACTTTCTGCACTAAAATCCCAACCAACCCACTTACTTTTCTGTACTAAAACTAAAACCAACAACCAACCACTCACTTTTCATCGCTAAAACCTCAATCCACCTAAAATCACGCTCCCTCTCAGTACATTCCTCAAAGAACAACTATCCCCCTAATTCCCTTGGGTTCGACCCCTACTTACCACTTGCTACCCAGTAATAAAGTCGCGAGTAGCGGACTTATAAATATATTCTTGACTTTTGCACACAACGACTGTGCATCCGTCACTTCCACCTCAGCTCTGTTTCCCTTTTGGCCCAACTATTTAAGACGGTGTATGAAACGCTCAAACGGATACATCCAACGGTAGTGTACTGGTCCGCCAAGTAGCACCTCATCAGCCAAATGAATTGGTAGGTGTTCCATTGAGTTGAAAAATGAAGGGGGAAATATTGTCTCCAGCTTACACAGTATGTCCGATATGTTGTTCTGCCATTGTTCCATTCGCTCAATGGGAAGGGAAGATGCACAGATGTCGCGAAAAAATGTACACAACTCGGATACGGCTTCCCATATCTATTTTGAAAAAAAAAACCCTTGAAAGCAATCGGCATGAGTCGCTCGATAAATACATATGCGTCGTGTGACTTGTAACCTACTAGTTTTAGGGTACTCAAATCTACTTTATTCCCCAAGTTAGATGAAAATCCATCAGGAAATTTCAGAGACTTCACCCAAATAAGTACAAGCTTCTATTGTTCTTTAGTTAGTTGATACTTACCCTTGTTGGCTACCAAACGACCGCGGTAAGTTTTGAGTTCCAATTCTGGTCTTCGACAGTACAACCCGATGTCTTTTCTGCACTTCACACCGTCATCCTTTGTTTTCCCCTTAACATCCATGATGGTGTTGAATAAATTTTCAAAAACATTCTTTTCAATGTGCATGACGTCTAGGTTATGTCTAACCTTCACGTCCACCCAGTAAGGTAGTTCCCAAAAAATGGATTTCTGTGTCCAGTTGTGTTCCACCCCGAAGCCGTCGAAAACCTCATTGACACGTTGTTCCCATATATATATTTAAAGTTTCTAACCCTGTCATATACTTCGTGACCAGATCGAAATTGGACTGTACCGTCGAATTCGGTTCGATCTCTGTAGAAATTCCTGGCATTACCCGATATGGATGATTTTCTGATAAAAACCGTCCATGACAGCCAAAATACGACACTTTTCTTCCGTTCTTCAACACGAATGTCTTTGTGTCGTCCATACAATAGGGGCAGCCGAGTTTTCCCTGAGTTGACCACCCCGATAACATTGCATACGCAGGGAAATCAGATACAGTCCACATGAGAGCTGCCCTCAATGTAAAACTCTGTTTGCGATTAGCGTCGTATGTGTCCACCCCAATATTCCAAAGAAGTACCAAGTCATCAATAAGAGGCCTTAGATATATGTCCAAACGCTTCTTTGGATTAGACGGCCCTGGTATTAGTATTGTTAACCAAATGAATCTCGTTTTCATACACAACCACGGTGGTAAGTTTTAGGGTGTTACCATGACAGGCCAAACGAAGTATTGTTTACTTGACATACCCCATGGATTAAATCCATCTGTGCATAACCCTAATCTTACATTACGTGAATCGGATGCAAAGTTTGGATGGCACCGATAAAAATACTTCCAAGATTCCCCGTCCGAAGGGTGAACCATGCGATACACGTCGTCTCGTGGTGAAGCGTGCCAGCACATTTCTGATGCCCGACTTTGTAATAAAAAAAGTCTCTGTAGTCGCGGTATAATCGGTAAATAAAACATTTGGTATCTCGCATGGCATTGGTACGATAAAGAACTTTCTGCGCGTCTTGGACGATGGTATCTTGGTTCCGAGCCGAAACGACATACTGTCATACTTTCGTCACAACCATAGTAAATCATACATCCGCCGACGCAAACGTCAATCCGTTGGTACCCCATTCCGAGATCAGCTACGTGTTTCTTTGACTGTTTGAAAGAAGATGGGATCTTATTCTCCCCCAATTAGATTTTTCATCGTTCCACAAATGGCGTTAAACGCGCCTTCGGAGAAGTTGTAGTTAGCTTTTGTTGCAAGCATTTTCATGTTAATAGAAAGCTCCGTGTCTGTCGTGCAACCTTCGTAAGCTGGCTCGGAACTTGAATTTAAAAGATTAAAGAATCTATTTGCTTGGACATTCTCTATTTGATGGTCACCAAAGTCAGACGACTCAGGAATATCATTAGGACTGCCAAAATCAGGAACCATATCTGGTAAGCCATCATGACTCCAAATTTCATCTTGAGAATCACTAACTGGGTCAACTTTGCTCGGGTCAGGTATGGTAGGGCAGGAATTGACGTACTGGATATCGACAAGATCTTCGCCATTTGAAGTACTTTGGTGTGAACCCGTATTTGTAAAAATGCTCCTCCATCATTCTTATATTGATGAATCGCCGGTTTTTGCATTTCGTACATGGACAACGAATTGTGTTGTCGCTGCAAAGAAAACCTTTTGACACGGCTGTGTCAATAAAATTATTTACTCCGGCGATAAATACCTCATTGATGTATGACTCCCCATGAGCACGAGCTTCGTACATCCATCTCCTTTCGTGATATAAATATGCCATGTATGAATAATATGGCAGTATGATTTGAACTGAAAGTAAATGACAATACCTCACAATCAACTGGTTGAAGCTAAAAACACCACTGTTGAGTCGTCAAAATTTCCGGTGCCTTATTTTCGTCAACAATGCAACCAAATTTTTTGGATTGGCTACAAATTGGAACACTTGATTGTGAGGGTGAATATAGAAAGATGGAGGGAATAAATTTCTATATTTGAAATAATATTTATCGGTTGTATGGTTCTGTAGTTCACAAGTTCATAATTCCGTCAACAATACAATGCAATTCCGTCTATATTACAATAAAGTCGTCCAACGGCAATCAATTAACGGTAACTATATTTGCAACGGATACATTACAAGCCAATAAGGGAATGGTGCGGGAATAGTGACGGAAAAATTTCCGTCACTATTCCGGTTCCATTACGTTAATCGGTGACGGAAAACCAACGAATATTAGACGTATTTTGTGAAAATGATAGATAATCTGTTAACTTATTTGGCAACGGCTATATTCAAAAATATCTCGTCCCCATTGCATCCGTTTTCCGTCACTACTAACAGACTAATTACTGTAAAATACTTTGTGTTTATTTCTGGGTAACGGACTTGTGGCGGAATATTGACGGTTAAATTACTTTTTTTGTTGTCTTATCCGTTTGTGGATTTTAAATAATTGATTTTCCCAAAATAATTGTGTAGTAAATAATTTTATAATACGAAATACATACTGATATTGTGAATAGTTTTACAATCACAACATAGGAATACATGTAAAACATATAGAAATTATTTTAGTACAGTACGTCATGCGAATAATGTTACAAACAATTTCATACAATATTATTACATACAGTTCATAGTGACATCATGTCGAACTCTCATCAACGAACACCCGGATGAGATTCTTTCCAGTAATACTTAAGATACACTTGTCTGAACGACCCCACCACACTGAAACCTGAAAGAGTTATTGTACGTTAATAGATAAAATGTTACAAATAATATAATTTTCTACACAAATCTGTGTCCAACTATAACCTTTTGGAGTACGAGGACAGAGCCGACTGTAATACCATCTCGTAGTTTCTTATTCCATACTGCTGTGCTATGAACAGTCGCACGGACTACAGCTGTAGGATCCTGCATTGCAGTAGGTATACCATATCGTAGTTTCTTATTAAAATGCCCTCATACTAAAATATAAAGGGTTTTAATTTAGTACCTTTAAAGTAATGTCGAATCCGGATCCGTCCATGTTCAACTGACATGTGTCAATTACTCCCACAATCTGGAGATTTATTGTTCCAATTAGTCAAACACATTTGATAATTCTTATAAAAATAAAAACATTTGATAAATGCTAAACACCATATATATGTTGTATTCGGGTAGTACCATGTCAGGCTTCTTTGGACCACTTGGTGTAAGTTCAATTAAAGGCGTATTTGGTACATTGGTAGCAAACTCAGTCATCCAGGTGAATAACTTGCTCGAAGTGAATTGCAAGGCATCCAACCAATTTTTTTTTGTGAAACAAAGATTATATTCACCCTCTCGACTTGACTCCGTCAGTCGTTCAGATAGATACTCTTGCGTAGTTTCTTCAGCTATGTGGTCGTTATCGTCGCTCAATCTGACGCCGGTTCTCTCTCTAAGCAACTCAAGAACACGACCTGCAGGACCAGGAATGCGACGATGTGGATTCATATTCAGTGTAATTTGCGTTTTCTGCATATGGCTTAGGATAGTATTCACCCTGACATCCCTTACACTTATATTCATTTCAAAGGGGCAGGACCAATTATAATATAGGATGGTACAATTTCGATGCATTTCCGTAGTTGTTTCGTCACCAGTGACGGAAATGTGACGCAACATAGACGGAATGTGTGTCGGCAAGATAATGAGCCACATGATATTTTGTTATGTCCAAATTCAGTCACATTGCTGTCTGCAACGATGGAAAAGTACCGTAATTGCGACGATATTTATGTATGATATACAAAAACTTTACACTATGTGCACATAGTTATGTACAAAATAGCACGAAGTTTCATCTCAAATGATAATTCGTAGTAGATACTTTATTGAATTGCATTAATACACAGAAAAAATTTAACAACTTAAAGGAAACTTCATTAGATACGTTGAACATCAATAACAGAATACTGATTATTTCAAATGATGCGCAACGCTAATTTCATAAATTCAACGAGTTTGCGATCCTTCAGTTCCAGGTGACACACGGGGTGATGGCTGGTCAACTTCTTCGTCACCTTTAAATGGATTTGGCTTTGAAGACGGACCTTGTCTACTATTGTCTTCGTCCTCTCTGTATTTTGCCCCACTGAAGCTATGCTCTCCTAAACAGTCTGCGCCATTATCACAAGGATATATAAAATCTTGAGCGAAACAAACATATCCTTCAGAACCGCTTGATTCTTCTTCAGACATCTCAGCAAAAAAACGTTCAACTACAGAATCTGAACTCATTATATGAAATTTTCTGGATGAAGTTTTAAAGACAAGCTAGTACTTTTACTTATAGGGTGGGCGATGACTGATTCCGTCTTATTTCAGTTAAACGTCTGTTATGCTTAAAACAACGTTCGGATAAAGCGTTGTTTCAAAGATGAACTCAAGACAGCGCTTTCACTATAAGCGCTGTTGTAATAGAATTAAAACAGCGGTTAGATGAGGCGCTGTTATAAAAAAATTAAAACAACGCTTGAATCCAAAGGCGCTGTCTTAAGTGTAGTAAAGACAGCGCCTAAAGAGGAAACGATGTCGTATATAATACCCTAAAAATGAGTTTTCTACACATTTGTTTTACATACTATAGCGTTCCCTTCAACTATACACTGCCGTCTTCGCCCGCCTACACATCTCACTCGTAGCGTCGCTTAATTTTTTCGCCCAGGTATGTCAATTTTTTGTCTTTGTTATTCATACGTATTCGGCGATATTCGTCCCAGGTTCAATTTAGCTTACCGATTGTCGTCGATTTCCTAGTTAGGGTTGCGTGTAACATTGAAAACTGGTTTCGATTAGTAAGGGTAGACGGTTGATTCCGGCTTCGGTATGTATTCAATTTGTTATGGTACTCAGTTCGCAGGACGATGGTTAACACACCAGGTAGTGTCGACGGAGCCTCTTCATTGACACGTAAGAAAAGGGGGGCAACCCTTCTGAGAAATTTAATCGAGAAGCATAAGGATGGCACAAAGGAGCCAGTCACGATAGAGCCAAATGGAACTATCGACGGTCAAATAGGGAAATCATTCAGAAGCTACATTGGTAATGTCATACAGTTTGGTTACATAGTGAATGAAAAATGTGGTAGTTATACATAATTTGTGTGTTCTGTACTTGCAGGTCTTGTTGCCAAAAAGCAGGTGCCGATTACATATGAAAATTGGAAGTCGGTAACTAAGGAGCAGAGGGAGTTGGTGTGGGAAGAGAGGTTGGTGTGTTTATTAACTGTGAAACGATTGTTAACTTTCTATTTCGTTCAAGTATTAACCATTTTTTTAATTCTGCAGAAATTATTTGATGTGCCCCAGAATGACTTAACTAGTCAGTTAAAGAAAACGAAGATGCGAGCGGCGACTATTATGTGGAGAAACATTAAGAGTGAGTTGGCAAATAGGTATATTTTTTGGCCGAAACAAGAAGAGGACCCAAGACAGATGTATTCGTACATTGATACGGATCAATGGAAGACCTTTATGGAACAACGTTTGACTCCCGAGGCACTACAACTTAGGGAGACGAACATTGCGCGAGCAAAATCGAACTTGTACCAGCATACAATGTCTCGGAGCGGGTACAAGAAGGCGAGGGCGGATATCGCCGCGGAAAGAAAAAGCGGAGATGGAGGCTCAAGGTTTAATATCCCCGAGGGATGACCCTGTCATCGAAGTTGGGAGGCATGAGGTATGGTAGAGGGGGCACCAAAGGACTAATAAAGAGTACATGAGTGACTATATGACGGAGGTGGCCGACAGAATTATAAGTTGTATGTTTACAGTAAATAATTAAACATTATCGTAACTCTCTGTGACTATGCTGAACTTGCATTTATTTTCAAACAGGATGAATTGGAACAACAAGTGAGTCAAGGAACATTTATATGACATGGTCGACGAGACATATTAATAGAGGCCATAGGAAACGACGAGTACCCTGGACGAACACGGGCGGTGGGGAGTTTGGTAGGTTGGACGAAGGTATTTGGGAAGCAGTCTTCTTCGTCAAGCACACAGTCCACTGTCAATTCGCACGCTCCTACGCTTCATAGCCATCAAAGTGTTTCCGATCCAGACCCATTTGGAGATATACCCGAAGTAATATGCAGTATTTTCAAATAACGAAGAAAGTTCAATTTAATTCGTTACGAATTAAATTTTTCCATTTCAAGTTGGGAAGAAATGCATGCTGCACGTGGCAGGAGGAGGTCCCGATCAGCGCAGACAACTTGTAGCACTTGGCAGAGTTATGCGAGGACGATTCATCCAGTATCAAGAGCTGCATGATGAGATGGTGAAGGTGGTTATAGAGGATGTGATTGAACCATTGGCAGAGCTTCCAATGAAGTTCGGGGGAATGGAGAAAGTATCAGATGCACTGGGTGGTTTTGTGAGATGGCCGAAATGTCTGGTACACATTGATGAAAAGGTAGCTGAGTACATTCAGTTATATGACAAGAAACACCTATAAGTATATCAATGTGAATCGGTTCATCGATATTTTTTATTTTTGCACAGGGATATGACGAGTTCAGATTTTTAAAACTTCAATGCAGCAGTTTTAGCAACAATGATACTGTAGGAATGTCAATGCATTGCCGCTTTTTGTTCGACCACGCGAACATGATGGCCTCGTCAACTATCTATTCGGTGTACATTACTAGCGAAGTTTTTGGTGAAGATTGTTATATCCATCTGGAAAAAGGAGACATTGTGCATTTCACCAGCTTGAAAGCTTTGAGTGCAACCGCAGTTGAAGTTTACATAAGGTAATTATTTATTTATTATTGTCAATGGTTGTTAACAATGAAATTGTTTCACTCCCTTATTCAAATGTAAACAGATTTATCCACGATAAGATCCCACCGGGGATTAGGTTTGGATTCTTCAGACCAAGTTTTATGACTCCGTCCGAGAAATTCGAAACGGGGGTAGACTTCTGTTGAAAAAGTTGTGTTTAGAATGTGTGAAGAAAATGGAGGTGCGCCTCATTGTTAGACTCAATTTGAGTGTGGAGAACACATCAAAATAAGCTGATAAAAATCGGATTAAAATACCTTGCAATGAGAGGTATAGAATCAAAGGTGGAATTGCCAAAATCGAAGTTAAATCGAATGAGTAATTGATGCTCAAAGTAGGACCACAATCCATGTTCAAGTGATGATGGTAGGAATGGATGGGTGGATGGGTTTCATATGGGTGAAACCTTATATCCCACATTGGAACATTATGAGGAGAATTATTTGTTTATATATAATCATGGTTTCTTACATGGTAAGATAGTAAGCAAAGGTCTCTCATAACTCCTACGCGCCCGCCCAGGTGGGGGGGGGGGGGGGCAAATCATCGGCTCGACAACGTCGGATTTGGCCTGACTTGTGCGCGCCAGCATCATGCAGACACGAATGGTGATCGATTTCTCAACAGGTTGCGCGGTTCCATTTTGTAAAATTCGAAATTGAATTTTGAGTATCAAATCAAAACAGATTTGATTTGGTCTTCCATGATCCTTTTGGAAACAGACAGTATCAACTTGAGTTATTTTCGGAAACGGATTGGAAACTGAAGATTATCTCCATGAAATCTTTTTGCTTCCTGAGCAAGTCAGAAGATCATCTCAACGATATCTTTTGCTTCCTGAGCAAGTCAGTGGACTGCTATATAATAAGGGTCTGCGCTTCACTTAGAGACACACCGAAAAGCGCAAACAGCTCTCCTCCTCATTCGTATCAGTCAGTCAGTCGGTGTTGATAGCCAAAGACACAGAAAGGTTCGATCGGCAAAGCTTAGTGCTAAGTCTGTTGCCGAGGATCGTTTTATCCTGGGAAGCATACTCCCAGAGAGTCCCAAAGCACAGTAGGGCGGCAATCTTGCTTTAAGGACATCGTCCAACGTGACTCGATCCACCCTTCGGTTTGCAATTGTTTCAATTCACTTTCATACTGTTTATGTTATTGTGTTGAATTGAATCTGTACGTGGATCAGTATTGCATATCTGTTTGATTAGTAGTAACTTCATTGATATCCGTCTGTTAAATCAATACTGTGTGTCCAACAACTTCTTCCAGAGGAGATTGCGAATGGCAGACTACGTTCATAATTTCCGCTACTTCCTTCCATACGTCCATGTGAAAAAGTAAGTTGATATTTTTCGTATTGTTATATATTTTCGATGAAATGCATTGTATACTAATATAACAGTTCACTAACTATTTATTAGGTGGCATTGGATGTTAGTTGTCCTATTCCCTGCGAAGCGATTGGTCCTTTGGCTTGATCCAACTGGAAAACCATCGTTGACTGTTGCAACAAATTTCGTTAACACGTAACGACTATGCTACTCCACTATTACTTACCAGTAGTACATGTGCTACAACTTACTTATATTAATTAAATTAATGTTGCAGGAGCATGAGTATGTACTTCAATATCCCGTCAGATTCAGATATAGAGTAGAGGAATGTAACGGTATGGACTGAACAAATAACAACAGCAAAGACAATATTTTATTCCATTACTTAATATGTTTCATATGTTTATAACTCATTTCTTATTTCAGTGCCCTAAACAGCCCTTCAACACTCAAGTGTGTGGCTACTATATGTTGCAATATATTCGCGACATAATCAAGTTCGTTCATCATACGAATGGATCTCTTGAGGACGACATCATACAAGTAACTATATACCGATAAGTAATAGATCATTACCAATTAATCTACGTTTCCATAAATTTGGTAACTATGCTTTTTTTCCCAGTGTTTCCCTACAGGAGAGGAATCCTATGTGAAATCGTTCCCTAGTAGTTGAGATGTTGTTCTGGTCGAGTGCAGAACAAATACTAGAACAACTTGTGCAAAAATAAAAGCAGTGCGGAAAATAAACAACACGCAAAATTGTTACCCAGTTCGGCATTAACGAGCCTACGTCTGGGGGGCTGTTTCCTTAGCCCGGTGGATAGCAATTCACTAATAATGAGTATTGCGAGTACATGATTTTATGTTTACAGACTCTCTCTTAAACAACCTGAGCCTCGGACACTCTAGCAATCGCTAACTAGGTCTCCCCTCGATCTGAGCCTCACCTCCGATTCCACCAGATTGATCCTCCACGAGAATCTGCGCCTTCTCCCGAATGCGCGAAAGAACACCAGTGCGTGTAGCGTCAAGGTTGTTCTACGATCAGTCTGCCAAGCACTAGAACAGACCGAATCCAACGCCGTGAGTAATCAGTGACGATTAGTTCACCGGCCGTTTGCCTCCTCCTCCTTTCAGTGAGTATGAGGGTGTTTATTTTCTCCGTAAGTGCTGAATAATACCGAAGCATTAGCATCCCTTATATAGTATGGTAGAAACCCTAAATTGAATTGGATTCCTAATCTTAATCGCATATATCTTTAAGAAACCTTTCCTAATCTTTTAGGAAATCTTTCCTAAGTCCTTGCGCATATCTTCTTGTAGATAATCCTTCAAATATCTTCAACTCCGTCTAAGAAACCTTCGATTATCTTCTTTGATAAGTTGTCTTCAAATGCAAGCAATCTCCCAACCGATTCTTTAGATATCTTCGATATACATCTTAGCACCGACTTGGCAAATCCACTCAAGGAAATATCTGCTGCGTCTAAGTTGTGCTACATCGGTTGAAACAAGTTTCCTAATCTGAAATAGGAAACTTCCAACTTCTGTCCTTCCACCTGCAACCGCCTTGATCTCCAACGGTCGACAGTGTGTCCTAATCTGAATTAGGAAACATTCCATCTGCTTCAGCTTGTTACATGACAGTTGTCTCTTCCAGTCTTGAACAACAGCTTGAATAACTAGACTACGGTTTGCCAAACTAGATGCCATAAAACTAACAATCTCCCCCTTGGAATTTTTGGCAAAACTAACTACATGTACTACTATTACAGATGAATCTTTGAAGGAGGTTTCAAACTCCCAAGCTGTGCTACGAACTAAGCTACCAACCGAATCTTTGAGGCGATTTCAAAATCCGAAAAAATGTATGCACAAACGAATCTTTTAAGTATATTTCGAACTCTAAAACATGTCTAACAATCTAGCACATATGAATCTTATAAGGAGCTTTCAAACTCCAAACCTACTCCCCCTTTTTACCACAAATTGACAAGGGAGTTAAAAACAGTAGCAATAATTCGAAAATTAAAAACAGATTTCAACAAAAGGATAAAATTATTTGTAACAACGAGCAGAAATAGCAGCACCAGGACTAGTAGTCGGACACCTCACTTGCTGCATCATCAGCAGAGTCGACATCTTCCTCTTCATCGGGATAGCGAATGCCTACCAAAAGCTTTGTGATCTTTTTCTTTCTGGCCATGAGCTGCACAATCCTCTTGTTAGCATCTGTTAGTTCCTCTTCAAGAAGTGAGATAATCTTTTTCCGAGTGGCAGTGGGAACATGAGCATTTAATTCATCCATATATTGCTCGGACTTCTTCTTTGGCTTCACAGGCACGTCCAGGTCCTGATCCAAAATATGTTTTCCAGAGAAGTGCTTGTGATCTGCAAGAAATACCTTAGGAGAGCCAGTCAACTTGTCCTGACTTGTTAGGATGCCTGGATGTTGTGCTACCACAAGTTGATGTATCAGAGAGGGAAATCCAATAGGATGATTGTCTTTGACAGAGGTTGTGTGAGCAGCAATCTGGTCGAATATGAGCGCCCAAGATCAATCTTTGCCATGACACCTAGGGACTTCAAAATAGCTCCCATGGTATGCCCAAGCATCTTGTGATGGTTATTCGGCAGTCAGTTATGAACTGCAATGCTGTGAAGCAGGGAATGCTTTGTTGACAGATCTTTTACAGGGAAGGTCATCCTGTACCACTTCGACCGAACTCCACCCGTAAGAGTCTCAGCAATTTTGTGCCAATTGGGTTTCTCCCCAATATTCAACGCTCCTTCGTCTATGCCATAGTAGTCATTTATGCCTTCTGGAGAGATGATGACCTCCTTACCTCTCACACTTACCATTCCGTAAGCTGCACTCTCAATATCAGCAAAATCTTCTGGTAAATTCACAATCACTTCTCTCACCAGATTTCCTGCAAACGGTTTGGCCATTGTTACAGACGACCACAGATATAGCTCCTTGATCAGGCTCACAATTTCCTTGGCAGCATATTTGTCAGCCTCCAGCACCCATTTCTTAGCTTGTTTGTCTAAGACAAACCAAACTCCTTCAATAACAACTCCAGACTCAAACTGAACCTTCTTCCCCTTGTCTTTAGCCTTGCCAGTAGGAGAACTTGTCTTGGTTTTCTTTGCAGCAGGTGTAGTAGCCTTCTTCGAGCTAGTGGCCAAATTGCCAATGGTATTCTCTTCAGGGATAGATGCCTTTCTCTTCTTTCATGCATTCTTTTCAGTGACTGTGGGAGCTCCAACATCGGTATCTTGATTCAGTACTGATTTCTTTGTCTTAGCAGCTGGCTTTGATATGGGAACATGTTCCTTACTAATTGGAACATCCTTCTGAATCTCTGTAACCAGGTCTGATAGCTTGATTGAATCATCTTCAGAGGCCTCACTCTGCTCCTCCATCTCTTCATCTTCTTCTGGTTCTTCCTCATCAGTACTCTCAGCAGAAGCATCACACTACTTCTCTTCACTAACACCTTTATCATCCACTTCTACATTATTTTTGACACTAGACTTTTCTTCATCGCATTCAGAAACAACCACCCTTCGTTTCACAATTCTAAACTTCCTTTTACAGGTGTTTTCTTATGAGCAACAATCTTTACCCTCGCACCCTTCACCACAGAAGTACTCTCCCCCTGTATCGTAGCCACACCCTTTGGCTTTTCTACAACCACCTTCGAGCCCTTCATAGACACACCAGTCACACTAGGACTACTCGCTTTAATAGATTTGGAAATTTTATCTATTACCTCTTGTGTCGTATTCTTCGCTGGATCTTTGGTCGAAGAAGGTTTAGAAGCAGTTGGCTTATTAGGGTTTTGCTCCAGAACAGATTTGGGAATGTGCTTTTCTTTTCCCTGGACAGCAGTTTCCGTCTCCTTCTCCGGTTTTTCGCACATGGCCTTCTTTGCCATAATTGCTTTAGATTTCTTCGGGACAGTTACCTTCTCTACGATACCCGATTTGGTTTTTGCTGTTGTTGCTTTGTCGTTCGCCGGTTTAGGGTTTCCTTCGACAGTCTTTCTCCTTTTGGCTTTCTTGATGTTGTTTCAGTCGACACCACTTTAGGCACCTTGTTCTTCCTCGTGTCCACCATTGTTGAACTTCATCAAGTTTCGTCTAGGGTTTCGTTGGGAAAGAAGGATCGAGACACGAACAGGAGTTTTGAATTTGATTTTGGAAACTAAAACCGTTTTGACACGCTAAATATCTTTTCAAATCTCCACAAGCTGCCACGTCAATTCATGCCGTTTAAAAAAAATTATTTGAATATCTTTGGTAGACCAATCGTTTCTTCTCGCACCAGCATTTCAATATCTTCTACCTGCCTTCCACGTCAGCCCTTAAATATCTCGTTCTAGCTCTGGCCGACTAACTTGTACTGGAACAACTTAGTTGTTATTGACACACAAACCCAGAGAGGATATTAGTGTCTCGGAATGTAGGTTGTCCAAGGCTTTGGTGAAGTTGTCTGCTAGCTGCTTCATCACATCTTGTTCTACTCTGTATTCTTTCAGCATTGACTTCTTCCACAACATCTGGGTGCAACAACTTCCAGCATCTGATCGTGCGTGTTTGACAAACAGTTGTTGTTTTGTGTCTACTCCCCCTCGAACATAGCCATGGTTAAAACGTTTATGCCATGCTTTGTGCGCCTTTAGTCGATGTAGTGCTTTCTTCAGCCAAGACACACGATCAGGGCGGATCTTGAGTTTTCTTCTGGCCACCTTAATATTTTGAGACTTGACAGTTGATAGAAAACACGTAAAGTCTGCCACTTCTTGAGGGTTAACTTGTTTACCTAGAGTCTTGACACCTTCAGTTTTGTCCAGCATGTAAGTTGTTTCAGCGGAGGGTCGACCAAGATTCAGCACGTAGCAGTTGTTCGAAGTTCTCCTTCCGGTGAGGACTGGTTCATTCTTGTTGTTCTGCACCACACACGTATCCTGCGAGAACTGGACACGATGCTCTATGTCGCACAACTGGCTTATGCTGATTAGATTTGCATGCAGTCCTTCGATTAGAAGAACTTCCTTCAATCTGGGTAGGCATGGAACCTTCTCCAAGTGACTGGTTGAACTGAGCGCAACATAACAGACCTCACTCTTTTGCTTAACTCTCCAAGCTTGCTTCATGTGGGGTTTTGGCACTTGATCCATTTTTCTGAGAAACTTGTGAAATTTTGGGCATCTTGGCTTGATGGGTCCCACTCGATTGCAGTAAAAGCACCTTCGTCTGTCTTGACTCTTTGAGGGGTACCAGGTTGTTTTTCTTCGTTGGTGATGTTCAGCTGGGACAGTGTGCGACCATGGCTCAGCTTTCACAAACGTTGTCTTTCCGGGCCTAGATACACCAGTGAACCCTAGCCCTCTGCAACCGCCACTTGTCCTTTGAGCTCCCAGTATGTCGTCTAGATCTTTAGTTCCAGAATTAAGCATTTTGACCGACTTCTTCATGTTGTTCAGCTCTTCAAGTGTCTTCGCATGAACAAGTTTATTTCAAGTTCGCATTTCAAGGCATCCATAGTATTTAGAAGGATTACCTCTCCTCGTCTTAGAGCAGCATTCTTTCTTTTTAGATCATCTATAATTCCTGGATGTTCGCCTTGGCTCTTTTCAATCTGAATCTTCAGAGATGAGACAACTGCCAGTAACTCGGCCTTCTGTGCAACAAGTTTAGTTCGCTCATCTTTTGCTTCAATCAACTGAGCCTGAAGGTTGGTGATTGTCTGTTGATGTTCAACCTTCTGAGTAACAAGTACATCAGCTTCTTCCCATAGTTTTTCTTTTTCTTCCTTCAGGTCAGCTAGATCGCTGCGGTGTTGTTTGTTCTGTTCAACTTCATTCAGCCACTTCCGGAACAACTCCTTGTACTTGTTAGCAAAGTCCTCATCCGTGGTTTTTTCATCATCACTGCAACTTGAATACTATGTCTGATCCTCCGGAGATGTCTTTGACTTTGCTTTATCCTGGTTGACATAGCTCACAAGAGCCACTAAATTATTAGTCTCACCTTCCTGATCAGATTCATTGTCACTCCAGCTGACAGCATAAGCATTTTTCTTCTTCTGTGTGTTGATACACTCGGCCTGAATGTGTCCATAACCTTCACATTCTCCGCATTGGATCCCATTTTGAAATTTACCAGCCTTTTGGAATCTCGAGTTAGATGACTGCCCTAGCTCAGTCCCTTTATTGTACTGCCTTCTCACAAAGTTCCCGAAGCTCTTAGCGAACATGGCATACTGTTGTTCAGACATCTTCCCTGCCTTGTCTTGGACAACATAGACTTCAGCTTTCAGGCAGATACTTTTAACCTTCATGAGTTGTTCTTCTTCATTCATCTCCATCTCATGGGTCTGAAGAGATCCCCCATCAGTTCATCCAACCTCATAATCTTCACATCATGCGCTTCCTTGACTGCAAGTGCCTTCATTGCATACTGCTTTGGGAGAGATCTCAGCACTTTTCTTACCAGCGTCTCTTCGGTCATGGGCTCTCCAAGTGCAAACGATTCATTAGAGATATCAAGCACCCTTGTGTTGAAGTCAGCTATGGTCTCGTCCTCCTTCATTCTTAGATTTTTGAATTTTGACGTGACCATCTCCATTCTAGATATTTTGACCTTGGTTGTACCTTCATGAGCGGTTTGCAGTATGTCCCACGCGTTCTTCACAATCTCACAAGTTGAAATCATCTTGAAATTCTTTTCATCAACTCCTGAGAATATGGCATTCATTGCCTTGGAGTTTGCGGCTTCAGCATTCTTATGAATCTCAGTCCATTTGTCTTTAGCAAGAAGGCTAACTTTGCCAGCTTCGGTAATCACTGGATGTGTCCACCCATTTTCAACAGCTTCCCAAACTGATTCATCCTGTGACTTTAGGAAGGCCTTCATTCGCACTCTCCAAAATCCATACTTGTTTCCTTCCAGCAGCGGTGGTCGCGTGATGTTCTGCCCTTCTCTTAAATCCATCTCCAACAACTTCTGGATCTCACTCTGTGTGTTGAGTGTTGGCTCTAATTCCAATTGAAATCTTTCCCTAGTAGTTGAGATGTTGTTCTGGTCGAGAGCAGAACAAGTACTAGAACAACTTATGTAAAAAATAAAAGTAGTGCGGAAAATAAACGACACGCAAAGTTGTCACCCAGTTCGGCGTTAACGAGCCTACGTCTAGGGGGCTGTTTCCTTAGCCCGGTGGATAGCAATTCACTAATAATGAGTATTGCGAGTACATGATTTTATGTTTACAGAATCCCTCTTAAACAACCTGAGCCTCGGACACTCTAGCAATCGCTAACTAGGTCTCCCCCTAGATCTGAGCCTCACCTCCGATTCCACCAGATTGATCCTCCACGAGAATCTGCGCCTTCTCCCGAATGCGCGAAAGAACACCAGTGCGTGTAGCGTCAAGGTTGTTCTACGATCAGTCTGCCAAGCACTAGAACAGACCGAATCCAACGCCGTGAGTAATCAGTGACGATTAGTTCACCGGCCGTTTGCCTCCTCCTCCCTTCAGTGAGTATGAGCGTGTATAATTTCTCCCTAAGTGCTGACTAATACCGAAGCATTAGCCTCCCTTATATAGTGCGGTAGAAACCCTAAATCGAATAGGATTCCTAATATTAACCACCTATATCTTTAGGAAACCTTTCCTAATCTTTTAGGAAATCTTTCCTAACTCCTTGCGCATATCTTCTTGTAGATAATCCTTCAAATATCTTCAACTTCATTCAAGAAACCTTCGATTATCTTCTTTGCTAAGTTGTCTTCAAGCGCAAGCAATCTCTCAACCGATTATTTAGATATCTTCGATATACATCTTAGCACCGACTTTCCAAATCCACTCAAGGAAATATCTGCTGCATCTAAATTGTGCTACATCGGTTGAAACAAGTTTCCTAATCTGAAATAGGAAACTTCCAACTTCTGTCCTTCCACCTGCAACCGCCTTGATCTCCAATGGTCGATTGTGTTTCCTAATCTAAATTAGGAAACATTCCATCTGCTTCAGCTTGTTACAGGACAGTTGTCTCTTCCAGTCTTGAACAACAGCTTGAACACTAAGTTTTACCAAACTACATGCCATAAAACTAACACTATGGTAACAATGTCCTGGATGATATGAGGGACGACTTTGCTAATGCTTTGATGTATTACTTGCGGCAATCATTTAATCCGGTGTGAACAAGTCATATAATGTATTATTGGTCGAATATTTTTGTAACATAGACGTGTCCAGTATCAAAATATTTGGACGTAAACGAATAGAAATGTGTTGTATAATATTGAGCAAATGTATGTAATTTGATGTTCAGGATATTTGAATTTTTCCAACAGGTGTTTTAATTGAAAGGTATCATGCAAGGGATATTAAACTTGTGGCTTCTTGTGGCAAGCGCTGTTTATATTAAACTTTAGACAACGCCTTTTAGTGAAGCGCTATTTTAAGTAAACTTGATACAACGCTTCCATATTGAAGCGCTGTTTAAAGTAACTCTAAAACATCGCTTCATTATTAAGCGATGTCTAAAGTCCCTCCACCACTTTATTTGACAAACTTATTTTTCAAACATGTAGTCATTTTACAATTTCGATTTCGGGTAATATCCATTTTTTTAACATATACTCAATTTGCGTTACAAGTGCTATTTGAAATTCATTTTACTCAACAAGTCCCGAGTTAAACCGAAAATGTTTCCAGCGGTTCCTTGTCGATTTGCATTACAAATTCAATTTGAAAACATATATGAGCGTAATATAAAATTTATGACATACATTGTAAGGCGTTGTAAATCACTAATTTATTTAATTCATGGAATATAAAGTTGTCACTCATTAGCTGAAAACATCGTGAGCCGTTCACCATTCTGCTATTTTACGGGTTGGTTGACCATGAGAAACGTGAAATCCTTCCGTTCCTTAGCTTACTAATTTCGTCGTTGACGATCATATTGCATCTCTTCATAAGATTACGCCGAATGCGACTGTCATACCGTGAATCCCAAGTAGCTATAGTCTACAAGCAAATCATTTTTAAAACCCATTAACGTTTGTCAACAAATTGAATTAATTACATATTTTTGAGCTACCGCTTTGTACCCGAAACTCCTCGTACCAAATTTCCTTAGCGCTTTCTGGGACCATGTTCCATGATGTCCAGGTTGCATCCCTGCATTTTGATATGCATTCTCGTGCAATCCTTCGATGAACATCGAATGGGAAGAAACTGTTACAAAATTCGGGATCACATAATGATTGGAATTTTCAAAACACTCAATATGAAGGGTACAAAGAGTTCTTACGCGTTTCTTCCAACATGTGTAACTTGCTCTCTACGATCGACGTCACGTCTATTGACAGCGAAACCAACAAGGTCAAATGAAGGAGACATGTTGACGATATTCAATTGGAAGAAAGTATGATGTAAATAAATGTTGCGAGTGGAATAATGTAAAAGAGTTCTCATATATGTAGGGCACTTGTCTGAAAATGTGTGGATCATTTTTCCGTCGATATTCCCTCACGTTTCCGTCGACGTCGATGGAAAACATACGGAATTAGGACGGAAAATGCAACGGTCAATAAATAACGGTAAATAAACTGACGGAGTAATGACGGATATGTGACGGAAATCAGCAACAGTCAATAAATAACGGTAACTTTAAGTGTAATGGAATAATGATGGAAAATTGAAAATAATTTCACTAAATAACGGGTACGTAAATTTGTAAGGGAATATTGACGGAATTGTGTCGAAAAATTGACGGAATAAAATTGCAACATATACTAGACAAGGGATGCAGATGATCCCAAAGAATTTCAGTACTCTTGAATGAGATGAGTTTGTTACACGACAAAGTAAAATTTTATACAGGCGGCATGAACTCACCTAGTTGAATTGCAATTCAACTAGATGAGTTCATGGTACCTGGAACAACCAAATTACAGTTGTCTTGTAAGAAACCCATCTCAGCCAAGAAACATAAAATTCTTCAGAATCATCTTGCACCCCATGTGTAGTATATGTTGCCAAACTTGTGTGCTTGGAAATGAAAATTTGTTGGAAACGAATGTTGTGTGTTGAATGATGTAAAGAGTTCTCTTATATAGGGCAAAACTGAAAGCTTTACGAATATTATTTTCCGTCTTTATTCCCGAGCATTTCCGTCGACAGTGACGGAAAACACATGTATTATCAACGGAAAATTACAACGGTCACTACTTGACGGTAACAAAATCAGTAACGGAATACTGACGGAAATGGGACGAAAAATAGTGAAAAATTTCTTGGCGACAGAATGATGACGGAATGTAAAAGGAATTAAGCAACGGTATACACCGACGAAAATTCGATGAAATGTGAGCGAATAACGTCTGCGGGTTGTTTCAGTCACATTTTCGTCACTTATTTTCCGTTGATTTTCCGAGTACTTATTCGCGACTGAATGTTTGGTGACGGAATTTTACGGGAAAAAATGAATTTATTTTTGGTGACGGAATTTTGCCGAAATGTGACGTAATAATTTTCCGGCACCGTAACCTACGACGTTATTGCGACGGAAATTTTGGACGGAAATTTTTCCAAAATTTGTGGTGAGGAAGGCCGGAGAAGTTGCAGTGAGATGGAAAAGCGAAGGAATGCAAAGGCGATGGAGAAGGAGCAGTGGAGTTGGAGTTGGTGTTGGTGTTACTGTCGACTTCTATATTTAGGCGTTGTTTGAAACAGCGTTGTACTTTTTGTCAAATATGAGGTGCTGACTATACTTTAAAAAAAAATATTGATGATCAGGCTTTAACTGATGTTGGGTACGTAAAACTAAAAATAATTTACAAAATTGAGTATGTTAAAACTAATTTATTCAAATTGAACAAATTGAGAAATTTTTTGCACATAACCTGGTTAGATTCTTAAGAAGTTTGATGTCGGTAAGTATAGTAGAAATAGAAGCAAAACTCAAGGATGAATAAAAACATAGTTACTAAAACCGGATCGGATCGGCCGATTGGACCGGAAATCGGTCACCGGACAAGTTCGGTTTTGTTATCGGACCGGTTTATAATTGATCCGGTCAAAACCCAGTTGACCCGGTCAAGACCCTGACCCGGTCGGTTCTCCCAATTTTTCATTAAAACGGTGATTTGATCGGTTCAATCGTTTCGATTTGGTCTGAAAAAATATTTATTTATTTTGACTTGGACAAGCAGACTCGAACCTAATCTTCCTCTATAATTATCCCCTCTCCTTCCACCAAGCTTAACATGATTCTTGTTTTATTATTTGTTTTATCAAATCTATAAAATTTATTACTTATTATCAATTTAGCTAGAAATTCAATTAGTCTTAGAAATCCCTTATTATTGTGACTTGCAAATTAAGACTAAAATTGTTATTGTTCTATTATTGATTTGTACTTTATCAAATTCTAAATTTGACAATTTGTTATGGTATGTTGTTGTAATCAGATCATAAACATGTAATATTTATTCAAGTGATAAATATGTTACATTATAATATCATTTATAAATATTTTATTTTTATTTTTTAATATGTGTGTGTCAATCTGGGTCAACCTGATTGAACCACTGATCCATTGATCCAGTGACTTGACCGAATCGATCCACGAGTCGATTTTAGTAACGCTCAATAAAAATATAATTGGGTCGGCAGTCATGTTGGTGGCAATAAATTTGGCAAATATTTTCCAAAACACGCATTGACAACAAACATTGGTTGATTATTTTGATGGGAAGAGCCGTACAGAAACACCACTGTCTGAGACTATGACCTAAAACTTCCACTCACCCTATTTAATTCAGTGTGGCCAATAGAGATTGCATGATTCATCAAATTTCCAATTTAACGCAGTCCTCACTAGTCTCACCTGCCAACAACTTTTCCAATTTAACGCAGTCCTCTCAAGTCCCACCTGCCAACAACTTTTATTTATTTCAATTTCTCCTATTCCAAACTATAACATAAAGTCCACTATAATTTATAGCACTTAACTTTTCCCCTTCCTCTATTTAAGCAACACTTCTCTTCACTCACTCACTCACTAAAGCTCTAAACTCATCAAAAGTTAAGCTCAAAGTTGATATGGCGAAAAAGCTCAGCACCACCACTACCCTATACGCTGTGCTAACACTCGCAATGTTGTTATCATCGCATATTGCTCTAGTGGCTGAGGCAGCTGGGTGCAACCCATCGGAGCTTGCATCTTGTATAGATGCCTTGACTTCAAATAATGCTAAACCATCTGGCGAGTGCTGTTCTAATTTGAAAAAGCAGGGCCCAACATGCCTCTGCTCTTACAAAAACAATCCTGCTTTTGGTCCTTACATCAACAACCCAAATGCAAAGAGAGTTGTCGCTGCTTGTAAGGTTGCTTATCCCAAATGCTAAGTATGTTCGGATTCTTCCATCATGAATCTGAGACATAATAAGAGAATAAGGAATAAAATGGGGATGTTCTCGCTGTGGATGTGATCTTTTGCCATGCTACTGAATGTATGGCTCGTCATGTACACTGAAAATGTTTCCTTTTGTATGCAAATTTCTACAAAGTGATGTCTAGGTCTGCCTACATTGCGAGTAGCTTTCCTTTTATCATGTATTAGAAGCTTAATGGGTGTTTAATAAACTCTACGTGGCACTTATAATGTTAAAATGCCCGCTTTGTTATTAAAAAGATCATGTTCCAACTGAAATGATATGACCTGAAAAGTGAATAAGCTACCACTTCTTTGTAACTTTTACAACAATTGAATTCACTGCATCATTTTACAGATTATGACAAACGTTTTTTCCGTCACGTAATGTCCTATGTCGGTCGCATATAATGTATGCGACGAAAGGTCCGTCGCGTAAAATATGTCTCGAAATCCTATTAGCGTAAGGTCCGTCGCGTAAAATGTCTCGAAATCCTATTAGCGTAATGTCGTGCGACATTTTTAAAAGCACACTTGTCGCGTTAAGTTTTCCTCTTATGCGCCATTGTGTGCAATTAGTCCCATAAAAATTGGAATGAGTTATACTCGGCATATGCTACATTTACACTGAACGTATTTTCCAAGATTGGTCTCATTAGCTTTCATATGGGACAAAATTTTCTGAGGGTACTTTGCAAATTAGTCACGTAATATTTCATACGCTTAAAAATCATAGAATGTTGGTGTCGTATAAAATTACATACGCTTGACAATTTAAATAACTTATTGTCATATAAAAGAACAAGCTTCCAAATTGAAACCTAAAACGGTCGCATTAAAGCACATACGCTTTAATGCGAACACAATCACTACTACAAACGATGCATTATGCATCGGTTTTTTTAACATTATGCATCGGTTCCCAAACGGTTGCATAATGTGCAGACATTATGCATCGGTTCATTAAAAACAGTTTCATAATGTTTAGGCATTATGCAACGGTTCATGGAAAACCGATGCATAATGTGCAGACATTGCGCAACGGTTGATTATGCAACGGTTTGGGAACCGATGCATAATGTTATGCAACGGTTCAGGGAAAATCGATGCATAATGTCTAACCGATGCATAATGCCATTTATCGAACCGATGCATAATGCATCTTTTGTAGTAGTGATGTGGTATAAAAGAACATACGGCTAGAATTAGGGGTGGACAAAACCCGGCCCGACAATCCGGCCTGGCCCGGCCAATGTCGGGTTTAACCCAACCCGGTATGAGTTTCGGGTTGGGTTTGGGTTACCCGATTTTATAATTAATATAAAAAATACTAGATTTTTAACAACATTCGAACCTTACACCGCATCGGAATGAATGTGACTACCATACCAATTAATCTATTTGTTTTCTCGTGCAATATCACATCACATATGAATAAGTAACTGGTTTGCAATGAAAAATAAAACCGTAATACTAAACTTTACATCATAAATTAGTGATTTAAGCTTATATTTTTAAAGTATTTATATCATGATGGATGACATAGAATGTTTTATACCTTTTATATATTTTAGTTTTAGGGTCGGGTTTGGGTTCACATAATTGACCGGGTCTTTCGGGCCGGGTTAGGGTTCAAATAAATCACCCGATCATTATTTCGGGCCAGGTTAGGAACGAGCACAACCCGTCCCACGCCCACCCCTAGCTAGAATAGCATACAATAAGCGGTAGCATTAAAAGGTTTAAGTTGAATACCAAATAGGGATCTGTTTTACACAAAAGAGATCTGGCCACTAAAACGCAAATCCGGCCAACACACATAATTCCCGCCAACATTATACAAAAGGGTACTATAACCCCCGAATTCTGAATGACTATTGTGCCACATCGTGTGGGAGTAGTGCTTTTTCTAGCTTGATAAGCAGCCTACTAGCTAACATGTCACGAATCGACCATGGTCTTTTGTGATAGACTCTAGGTTGTGGTGACCTAGGGGAGGGTGGTGGCCTGACAACTAGGACAGGTGATCGGTTGAGTTATTGACCAATTAATCGCGCCATTCGATGATGGATTAGCTCAATTTTCCCCAGCACTTTAGTGGCTTTTAACGTGTTTCCCTAGTGTTTCAGGCATGTTTCTCTTCCAGAGCCGATGAATGGCGAATGGGCGAAAAGATGAAGAGTAGAATAAAAATGGCCCTTTTTATAAGGATCTCGTGTCCTCCCCCGTCACCACCCGTGACGACTTCATTGGTCACGGGCGTAGGCCCCGTGACGAAACACAACGGTCACGGGTGTCACGGGCCCGTCCTGAAGGGATCAGAAAGCTTGAAGATTGAGGACCCCGTGGCGGCCCGCGACGACCTCTTGGGCACGGGAGTAGACCCCGTGGCAGCCCGTGACGGCTTCTTATGTCACGGGTGTTTCTAAAAATTGGACCAGAATTAGGAAATTCGGGACAATAAATAGAAAGCTTGGTTTTTGGAAAAAAGACCTGATTTGGAGAAGAGACGACAGAGAAGATTACTGAGAGAGATCAACGACTCAACAAGCTACATTGTCTACACGGTTTCCTCGTCCTTGATTTCTACATCTATACTATTTTTGGTTAACTTACCATGAGTAGTGAGTAGTCTTCTTTATTCTGGGATCCTACGGATCCCGTGCCATGTACCCAACTCTTCGTGTGATCAATTGAACGTTTTTCATTAATGCAATTCAAGTATTCCATTTCATTGTGCTTAATTTTATCGTTCTTGCAAGTTTTACATTGAATGGGATGTTTGCATGCTAGAACTTATTTAGGTTAATTACTAAAACATGAATGAGTCCTAGGTATTAACCAGATTGCATGAAATTGATATTAGGTCATGGTAGCTACGTTGATAGTACATGAATTAATAGGAAAGTTGGTCTAGTGTTATTTTGGTTTATCTCCGTACTTGATAGCATGATGAATTTACGTAATATTGTTGCATGAATTGTGGGTTGGCATGGGTGAAGTTTGATCCTGTGATTCTTTCTCTGATCAAGTTCAAAACCTTTTATTTCTCTGCATTTAATTTCTGCAATTTTCATTACAACAAAACCTTTCACCGGTAGGAATAGCTAAATAGGTCACTTATTAGCTAGTAATCGCACACGTTGTTCCTTGCATCGACCCTTGGCTTACCAAGGTTTATAAATTGTGTTTGACGGCAATTCGACCCCTGAAACACATAACTTGACAACTATAAAGGGTTAAAAATACGCTTGTCAAAATGAGTGTATTACTACCTATTCATTGCGTGCAGTCATGACTTGTTTTGAGAATTCATGTATTAGAAACTAAGGGGCGATCCTCGTGCTTGCACTGAAATTTTGATGTGATTTTCGTACTATTTTTCCGAAAATCCTTAGCTGAGCTCCTCTTCTCTTACGGGTCATTGCCTAGTCCTTGGCACTTGAGAATGAGCTTTGCGCCAAGAGCCCGTGGACTATCCCTAGATAGCATAGGTGAATGGCGAGCATGTATTGTGTAACTATTCATGATCTTATTACGTTGCTATCGAACTATTTAGAGCATGTGATTAGTCGATTGCTAGTCGTGTGTACTGACCGTTTGAATGCATTACTCGTTTAATTTATGATTGTCTGACAACTTTGATGAAGATGTTTGACCAGAAGTCGAGGTAACACGATGAATCCGAGGTATGACATGACTTTACTATGACTCGTTGAGCATCATTTCATGCATACACGTTAGTTAGTTGTACAGGGGATTTATACGTTGTCCCATTCCTGAAAAACCTTCACGAGACTGCACTCGTCCTACTAGGGCAGCCTAGGGGTTTAAAGGCTTAATGCATATGCTAAATGCATCCATGTCCTCTATGATAGTGAGTTATGTTTTTTTTATTTCTAGTTAGAACTGATCACATGATATACGAGTGGGTAGCCGCTTTGCCATTTATTGACCTGTCCTTTATATTGCTCGGGACGAACAAATCCTAAGTGTGGAATGTTTTGATCGGTTGAGTTATTGACCAATTAATCGCGTCATTTGATGATGAATTAGCTCGATTTTCCCCAGTACTTTAGTGTCTTTTAACGTGTTTTCCTAGTGTTTCAGGTCTATTTCTCTTCCAGAGCCGATGAATGGCGAATGGGCGAAAAGATGAAGAATCGAATAAAAATGGCCCTTTTTATAAGGATCTCGTGTCCTCCCGTCACCACCCGTGACGACTTCATTGGTCACGGGCGTAGTCCCCGTGACGAAACACATGGGTCACGGGTGTCACGGGTCCGTCCTGAAGGGATCAGAAAGCTTGAAGATTGATGACCCTGTGGCGACCCGTCACTACCTCTTGGGCACGGGAGTAGACCCCGTGGAAGCCCGTGACGGCTTATTATGTCACAGGTGTTTCTAAAAATCGGACCAGAATTAGAAAATTCGGGACAATAAATAGAAAGCTTGGTTTTTGGAAAAAAGACTTGATTTGGAGAAGAGAAGACAGAGCAGATTACTGAGAGAGATCAACGACTCAACAAGCTACTTCCCTTGCGCTCTTTTTCACCCCAAAAGCGTGGTTTTTCTTTGAGTCTTGGTCTTAGGCCATGGTTTTGATGGATAGCTAGTTTTAACCTGGAACGCTCAAGAAAAGACATCAATTAATGACAATTTACCACGAGAACGAGTGTTATCCTTCCTCGTATGGAGCAAAAAACTAGTCAAAATATCGACTGATCAGCGTACAATCCTGCGTTCAAACTCCTATCGGAAGGAGTCCTTTCATTCTTGTCTACGAAAAGACCTACCATTTACCAGTCGAGCTCGAGTACAAGGCATTGTGGGCCATCAGAGAGCTGGATATGAACATGAAAACAGCTGGGGAAAAGTGACTATTGCAGCTGAACGAGCTCGATGAGATCAGATTGGAGTCTTATGAGAATGCTCGTATCTACAAGGAGAGGCAAAGAACTGGCATGACAAGCGAATAGTGCGCAGAGAATTCAATGAAGGCGAGCGGGTTATTTCCCAGGAAGTTGCGTCAAGTGGAGTGGCCCATATACAGTGGAGAGAGCATACCCAGACGGCCACGTAGAGCTTAGCATTGAGGGAGGAAAATCAATGGTTGTCAACGGGCAACGCCTCAAGCATTACCACGTCCTGAAGCACCTGGAACCACCGGACAACGTTGATGATAACCTACTTCTCGGGAAGGGATCTCATCAAGGGACTTCCCGAGAATGCTTCTAGACAACCTCCCTAGCTATGTCTCGCCAAGAAGTTAAACTAGGCCTCCTCGGGGAGTATCCCGAACTGTAAGTTTTTGTTAGTTACATTTTTGCATTTGCATTGTGTGCTTTGTGTGTAGACATTGTAGAACCATTAGGTGTGGAGTTTTCACGCCGGACGAGCAGCCGTTACGAGATAGATTTGATAAAAGATATTCTTGGCCAATGCATATAGGCCCGTGTCAAAAGGACCGTCACGGGCAATCATCAGACCATCACTGGCCGATCCACGCTTGGTCACGGGCGTCACGGGGCACATCAGTGGCAAGGGACGAGAAGGCCCCCGTGACGGCCCGTGACAAAGAGAGCTTCACGGGACTACCAACCCGTGACAACCCATGATAAAAGAAGACGCCGCGGGTGTCACGGGTCCTTTTCCAAATACAAAAAAGGGGTTTAAACACAACAGCGAGAAGATTTTCGATTTCCTGATCGAAAACTGATACAATCTCTCCTCCACGTCCGCTCCACACGCCACTCTGAACGCCGTCGCCACTCTGCTCCGCCAGACATCCGTCCGCTCTCACCAGCACCTCCGTCAGCATTCACCAGCAAACGCCTCCTCCTCTCCAAACCCCAAAAACCAAATCCGCAAGCGTCAATGGCTCGTCAGAACCCTAGGCAGAATGCTAGACCATCCGCCGTCAACCCTTCAGCCGCTCCTACTGTCCCCGCGCCTCCGGCTCAGCCAGCTCTTCCGCCTGCCCCAACTCGTCGCTAGTATGCTCACCGTGCCGACCCACGTTTCCCATCTCAGGAGATGCAGGATATTTACAAAGATCTCTGGAGGTATAAAATCCTCAAGCCTACCTTAGTTCCTCATTTTACATCGTTGAGTAATGGTTTCGTATTGGATCTCGTTCGGGAAATATTTGTTGCTTCCGGTTTGGATATTATCTTTGCTCGTCAGGCTGCCACACACCAAGGTCCTTTGTTTGAATTTGTGGCCTCTTTTATACCCATTCAAGACGGTGAGCGCATTACTCACTGGTCATTTCAGCTCAATGGCACCCCGTTCTCATTGGATAGAGCTGAGGTGTGTCGCCTACTGAGGTTCCCTATGTAGGGACACGACGTACACTATACCGATGCCGAGCGCACTGATTTTTGGCAGTATATCTCCGACACTGACTCATATTACCTAGCCACGCATCCAGCAGCATGTATTAAGCGTGGAGAGTGGAAGGTGATACACCCTTTAGTTGCTATGGCTGTCAACTTTCGAAGGGAGCATGGCACCGTATGCAATGAGAAGGACATCGACATGATAATCTCGATGAGTTGTGGCCTCCCCATTGATTGGTTCGTGATCCTGACATCTCGTTTTATGGATTGGCGCCAATTCACTAGCGTTAATGTCAATAACGCGATCAGTGGTGGCCTTTATGTTACTATACTGGCAGAGAAGCTATGTTTTGATTTTGGTTCACCCCCGAATGCTCGTGTCTGGGAATTAGACACCAAGAAGATGATCACTTGTCGCATGCTTAAGAGGGACTTGACATGGGACCACAGGCTGACCTTACCAGACACTGGTGTCAAAGGTAAGAGGCGAAGTGGCGGGGCATGGAACAAGAGCAGGGAGATCCCCCCACAGCAGAGCAAGATTTTAATGCACCTGAGGCACCGGAGCGTCCAATGCCTAAGCAGCCCTGCACACACAGTGCCCTACCACCGGGCTTTGATGAGCGCTTGACACATTTAGAAGCGTAGCAGAGCCAAATCCTTGCCAACCAGAGTCAGATACTTGCTACACAGAGTCAACTGGCCTCGGCCCAGGTTGGGATAGCCTCCAAAGTTTCTGAATTTTGATTTCATGCTGAACGAGCCTAGCAGTGGGTGAATAATCCTGGACTGAGTTCTTTCGACACCAGCAGTTCTACAGATTCACAGACCCACCTCCCACTCAGTGCTCTTCCCCTGACCCGTTCGAGGCCGACTTCACACACCAAGCACCTCCCACCCGCCATGACTTCGAGGCTGGCCCCTCTTGCCCCGCCACTGCTGCAGACTCCACGGATACCGCAACTTTGTTTGGTGATGACGATGCTGCTGATGAGGACGATGGTGCAACTTAGCTCTCCCTCCGGGTCTTGTCACATGACTTTTTGTTGCTCACTCGGCGGTTTTACTTTTGTGTCTGATGGATATTATTTGTATGATGACTTGTTGCCATAACTTTTCATTCTATATGCTATTTGATGGTTGAGAAGTATTTTAGGCTTTACATTTTGCTCGCACTATTTATCATACCTTTTATCTGAGACCACTTGCCTTGTTTCTTCTCGATTATCGATGCTAACCTATCGCTCGTGCAGCTCTATGCTTTTGTCTTTACCTCTACCAGCTCATGAGTCATGTTTCACTCCCGGGAATTGATTAATCTCTATGGATATCGCGCCACACATACGAGGGAAGTTCATATGCGCCTTTTCTTATCTTTTATTTTTTCGCTTTGGGACTAAGCTCAATTTTAAGTGTGGAGTGGGCAGCGCATAGTCACGCACATCGCATATCACACATTCACTCTTGCATATGCTCAACTGTCGATGTATTGAGATTGAAATCCTCATTTTTCTACGATTCTCCTTGATTGATTGTCATTCTTTTGGACTCGAAGTCTATGACTTGAAATAGTTTTATTCGTGTGTGTATTCTCTCGTGTCAGTATCATTGCTAGCCTTTGCCTATCACGTGTTTTACGTATTTCTTGAAGCATGTTAGGCACCGGTACAAAATGTCAAAAAAAACTTAAATTGCATCCCTTTTTCTAGGTGACCTTAGTACTAGTATGTGTTTCTCTGTACTTCTTGTGATTTGCATGCACCCGCCTTTATTCATACACTATGTCAAGTTTCAAGCGTGGAGTTAGAAAGAAAAAAAGAGTCAAAAGAGGGGCGAAAAATAGGCCCTCAATCAAGAACAAAGTTCTGAAATTTCAAAAGAGGGAGAAAAATTGACCCCAAGTATAGTTGTTTTTGAAAAAAAAAGAAAGAAAAAAATAATACCAAGGGCAAAGTAAGAAAAGTCACCCCTTGTGTATGAAAAAAAATGAAATTTCTGCCCCCTTTTTTCTTGATGTAGTTTATTTCCACCTATTCATTGCGTGCAGTCATGACTTGTTTTGAGAATTCATGAACTAGAAACTAAGGGTTGATCCTCGTGCTTGCACTGAAATTTTGATGTGATTTTTGTACTATTTTTCAAAAAATCCTTAGCCGAGCTCCTCTTCTCTTACGGGTCATTGCCTAGTCCTTGGCACTTGAGAATGAGCTTTGCGCCAAGAGCCCATGGACTATCACTAGATAGCATAGGTGAATGACAAGCATGTTTTGTGTAACTATTCATGCTCTTATTACGTTGCTATGGAACTATTTAGAGCATGTGATTAGTCGATTGCTAGCCGTGTGTACTGACCGTTTGAATGTATTACTCGTTTAATCAGTGATTGTCTGACAACTTTGATGAAGATGTTTGACCTGAAGTCGAGGTAACACGATGAATCCGAGGTATGACATGACTTTACTGTGAATAGTTAAGCATCATTTCATGCATACACGTTAGTTAGTTGTACATGAGATTTGTAGGTAGTGCCATTCCTGAAAATCTTCACGGGACTGCACTCGTCCTACTAGGGCAACCTAGGCGTTTAAAGGCTTGATGCATATGCTAAATGCATTCGTGTCCTCCAGGACAGTGAGTTATGTTTTTTTAATTTTAGTTTGAACTGATCACATGATATACGAGTGGGTAACTTCTTTGCCGTTTATTGACTTGTGCTTTATATTGCTCGGGACGAACAAATCGTAAGTGTGGAGTGTTTTGATCGGTTGAGTTATTGACCAATTAACCGCGCCATTCGTTGATGGATTAGCTCGATTTTCCCCAGCACTTTAGTGTCTTTTAACGTGTTTCCCTAGTGTTTCAGGTATGTTTCTCTTCCAGAGCCGATGAAAGGCGAATGGGCGAAAAGTTGAAGAATCGAATAAAAATGGCCCTTTTTCTAAGGATCCCGTGTCCTACCGTCACCACCTGTGACGACTTCATTGGTCATGGGTGTATGCCCCGTGACGAAACACATGGGTCACGGGTGTCACGGGCCCGTCCTGAAGGGATCAGAAAGCTTGAAGATTGAAGACCCATGACGACCTCTTGGGCAAAGGCGTAGACCCCGTGGCTGTCTGTGACGACTTCTTATGTCACGGGTGTTTCTAAAAATCGGACCAGAACTATGAAATTCGGGACTATAAATAAAAAGCTTAGTTTTTGAAAAAAGGTCTGATTTGGAGAAGAGAAGACAGGGCAGATTATTGAGAGAGATCAACCACTCAACAAGCTACTTTTTCTACACGGTTTTCTCGTCCTGGATTTCGACATCTATACTATTTTTGGTTAACTTACCATGAGTAGTGAGTTGTCTTCTTTATTCTGGGATCCTATGGATCCCGTGCCATGTACCCAACTCTTCGTGTGATCAATTGAACGTTTTTCATTAATGCAATTCAAGTATTCAACTTCATTGTGCTTAATTTTATCGTTCTTGCAAGTTTTACATTGAATGGGATGTTCGCATGCTAGAACGTATTTAGGTTAATTACCAAAAGATGAATGGGTCCTAGGTATTAACCTGATTGCATGAAATTGATATTAGGTCATGGTAGCTACGCTGGTAGTACATGAATTAATAGGAGAGTGGACTTTATTGTCTGAAAAACCCTTGGCTTAATAATTGAAATCGTTGATAATCTGTGGATGGGCAGGCGTTCAACGATGGAGATTAATCTGGACAATGATCCATAGATGGGCGGCTTGTCTTGTGTTATTTTGGTTTATTTCCATACTTGATAGCATGATGAATTTACGAAATATTGTTGCATGAGTTGTGGGTTGGCACGGGTGAAGTTTGATCATGGGATTCTTTCTCAGATCAAGTTCAAAACCTTTTATTTCTCTGCATTTAATTTCTGCAATTTTCATTACAACAAAACCTTTCACTGGTTGGAATAGCTAAATAGGTCACTTATTAGCTAGTAATCGCACACGTTGTTCCTTGCATCGACCCTTGGCTTACCAAGGTTTATAAATTGTGTTTGACTGCAATTCGACCTCTAAAACCTATAACTTGACAACTATAAAGGGTTAAAAATATGCTTGTCAACAGGCTAGGTGACAGAGCCTTGTCGTGAGGCAATGTGCAAAATAAATTTATAAGTCCGCTACTCGTGACTTCACTATTGGGTAGTAAAGCGGTAAGTAGGGGTCGAACCCAAGGGAATTAGTGGATAGTTGTTCTTTCGAGAATGAAAAATTAAATAAGACAGTTGGGGGTTGGTTGTGATTTTAGTACTGAAAAGTAAATGACTGAAAGTAAAGAAAGTAAATACAGGACTGAAAGTAAATACTGAAAAGTAAAGTGCTGGAACAGTCAAGTTCAATATCGACTAATCAACATACTTTTGGTATGGACTGATATTGAAAGGGTCTGTAATAAGCGACAGAAAGTAAATTACTGAAAGTAAATGTGCGGAAATTAAAGTACTGAAAGTAAATGAATGAAAATAAGCAGTTGATAGTGAGACTGAAAGTAAAGTGACAGGTGATGTTTTAATTAAAGGAAAGTATTCGGTTTTAGGGGCCTTGTATCATAAATCTGTTTATCATCGACCGCTAATGATCATACTATGTGTTCAAAGGCTATTTCTAGCACTCGACTTGCCACATCGTCTAGTCCTTTTCAAGACATAGAACACTTGTTCTACTTATGCTAATTCCTCCTTTCGAAGTATCTTAGCTTATGTGCATCCACCTGATCAATCATTTCCGATCAACCAAGTGGTGTTTAAGAAAGGTTGAACTCCTCGAATAAGCTTTGCTCTTTCGAGCCTCCACTTACCCGAGTATGTTCACGAACCTCATGGAAAAGCTTTGCTCTTTCGAGCCTCCACTCATCCATGACTGTTCTAACCTAATATGTGGCACATAGAACAAGTTTAAACACTATAGAAGCACTAAGAAAAGGGTCTAAAACATGTTTTGATACAAACACACCCCTTCAACCGAATGAAGGGTTTAGCTACGATTATCCATGAAAGAGGACATCATAGCTAAGTGCTTGAAAAGTAAAGGTTTTCGAAAGACAAAAGTAAAGTTTTTGAAAGTAAAAGACAAGGAAAAGCTTGAGCACTTCAAGAACCAACAAGAGTACTCAAGAACAAGCTTGGAGCTTTCAATATCAAAGTAAAGTGTTTACAAGGATTGTGCCTAAAATCTAGAGAGATTGGAACATGGAACTCAAACTAGAACTATGGGACTAGAACTTGGGACATTGAACAAAGAAGAGGGAGCTCTATATTTATAGGCAAGGGGAGAAGCAAATCAACAAGGCATGGGTACTCTAAGTCAAGCCACCGGCAATAGGTGGCACTTCCCCCTTGGTTGAGGTGTCCTCCCAAGAGCCGCCGGTTAGGTAGCTTCAAAAGCCGCCGGCCAGCTGTCCTCTTCTCAAAGCCGCCGGTCATTTGCCCTAGTTTGGTCTTGATCGGGCTTGTGCTGATTCCACTCGGGCGCTTCGTCTAAGAAGTGAGATTGTTCGACTTGTTGGGCATTCCAAACAATGTGGTCGAGCCATATTTTCCAGATTCACCCGTTTGGCCGAGCAACCTGGTTTGGTGCCTAGTGCGCTGGGGCGCGGCCTTTGCTTTGGACTTGGGCCAACTGCTAATCGGCTCGGGCGTTCTCCTTGGTTTTCTGACATTGTCCACCTCATTTGCCATTTTGATCATTTTGCTCGAGGCGGATTCGTCAGATCAGATGATTTGTTCGGGCAACTTGAATTTGGACTTGGACAGCTCGGCAGGGGCGCTGGAACGCTGGGGCGCGGCCTGGTTCTGCTTCAGCCGGTCGGGTGAATCTCCAATGCGATTCTTTTGGGCGCAATTCTCCCCTTTTAGGCATGTTTCTTCTCTAAACCTCAAAATGGCCTGTAGAGCAAAAAATGGAACTAACAAGTAAAGGTTGTTAAGACAAAGCGTCTAATTTGGTGGGTTTAACTGTCTTAATGAATCGTATGAATATGGTCCATCAGATCACCCCACACTTATACTTGTTCGTCCCGAACAATGCTATTTAAAAGAGGCACACACAATCCAAGTAAAAACTTCAAATAAGAAAGTGAGAATGTGGGACTAGATTTATCTTATTCATGCAATACTTACTTGTTACCAAACTAAACCGTGTAAATACTTAGAAGAAACTTGATACTTGTACCTTCGAGCTGAGATGCAAATTAATTCGGATGATTCGGGACTGCATTCTCGGGACCGACTCGCACTATATGGTTATCTTGTAGCTTTCTCTAGCACATGATTTGGTTCGGGTTTCAATGAGTTGAGCACTTTGACTTCTTTTGATGAGGGACAGCTTTTGAAGTGATTTGGTCTTTGGCCTTCGATTTTGAATTTGAGTTTCTTCACTTTTGTTCGATTAAAACCTTCACAATTTTGGGCCTTTGGCCTTTGATTTGCTTCTTCGAGCTTTGCTTCTTTGTGACTTGCTTGTCCACTTTCTCAACCTTTTGGGAGGTCCAATCATCGCCCGAGAGCATATGGAAATACCTCCCCGCTCTTTCTCATCCTCGCCGTTTCACGCGGGTCAAGATGAGGGTCGCTCATCTATTTTCTCGGCCACTAGGACTAGGGATAGGACGGTTTGATTCCCGTCCTGCCTTTTGCATAGACGCTGCATGGCGGAGTCTACTCTTGAATCTAATGAAACCCGAAGTGCAGCCTCCACTGACTTCGTAAACCATATAGTGAAATTCGATCCTTAGAAAGCTTGCCAAGCCTCTCTAGGGCATTTTATATCAACTCCACATTCCCTGTATATCTCAGCACAAAGGGACAATTAAGAAGTTACATCTTCAAGTCTTTACACAGTTGAGATTTCACAAGGTAATTGCATGAATTTAGATCTATCTTTTTCACATTCTCAAGTTCATATTTTCAAAAAGATAATATTAAGGGAAAAGGAAAAATAAAACATGTTAACTAACAATGTGCAAAGGCAGTTCTCACCCCACACTTTTGAACGAAGGCGTGCCTCTCGGCATAACTTAGTTCAAAAGCCGATTGCAAGCAAATATTTACAAGAAAGGTGAGAATGACTAAAGGAAAAAACTAAATAAAATGACTGAAAGTAAGATAAATGTCGGGTTACCTCCCGACCAGTGCCTTTGTTTAACGTCGTTGGCTCGACAGTACCTCACTCCTGGATTATAAGTTCGGATCCCATGGGCGGCTCAGGTCATAGTGTTGCGGAGTTAAGTCGACCTCACCGTGGTAATGTTTGACTCGCTGCCCATTTACCGTGAATCTGCTTCCATTATTCATGCTTTCCAACTCCAGCATCCCATGGTTGAATACCTTAGTCACGGTATAAGGGCCGGTCCATCTTGATTTTAGCTTGCCAGGCATCAATTTCAACCGTGAGGAGAAGAGTAGCACTTGTTGTCCTTCCTCAAATGAGCGTCGGAGGATGAATTTGTCATGATACAATTTGGTCCGTGCTTTGTAGTCCGTTTGCCCTTCATAGGCCTCAAGCCGCAACTCCTCAAGCTCACACAGATTAAGCTTCCTATCCAGTCCGGCAGCCTTCAAATCCGGATTGCAATGCTTGGGCGCCCAATAGGCTTTATGTTCTAATTCCACCGGAAGGTGGCATGCCTTCCCATAAACTAGCCGAAAGGGGGAGGTTCCAATTGGCGTCTTGTATGCCGTTCGATAAGCCCAATGAGCTTCATCTAGCCTCTGACTCCAATCTTTCCTTGCCGGCTTCACCATCTTTTCTAAAATACCTTTGATTTCGCGGTTGGAGATCTCCGCTTGACCATTGGGTTGGGGATGATATGCCGTGGATGTCCGGTGGTGGACATGGTAGTGTTTCAAGGTGGCAGCCATCGTGCGGTTGTAGAAATGAGTTCCTTGGTCGCTTATTATGGCCTTGGGTACCCCGTACCTACAAAACAGGTTAGTGCGCAAAAAATCTATGACAGTTTTTGCATCGTCGCACTTCGGGGCCTTAGCCTCTACCCATTTTGACACATAATCTACAGCAACTAAAATATAAGTATAACCGCATGAAACTGGGAATGGTCCCATAAAATCAATACCCCAAATGTCGAAAACATCGTTGACTAATATGGGTACTTGAGGCATCTCATTTCTAGCTGACACATTTCCTACTCTTTGGCACCTATCGCATTTTTTACACTTCTCATAGGCATCTCTAAATATACTCGGCCAAAAGAAGCCGCTATCTAGGATTTTCCTAGCGGTTCTCCGAGGCCCGAAGTGTCCTCCACATGCAAACTCATGGCAAAAGCTAATAACAGAAGCTATTTCATTATCGGGGATGCATCTCCTAAGTATTTGATCTGCTCCTATTTTCCACAAATAAGGATCATCCCATAAGTAATGTCTAGCATCATGCCTAAGTTTCATGCATTGTGCTTTAGTAAAAGAAGGAGGAAATGTACCTCCTACAAGGTAATTGACGATTGAGGCATACCACGGCATCTTGGTTGAGACTGCATAGAGGTGTTCGTCTGGAAATGACTCGGTTATGTGCCCCTCTTCTTCCTCTCGGACAATCCTGCTTAGATGGTCGGCCACAGTATTCTCAATCCCCTTTTTGTCCCTTATCTCCACATCGAATTCTTGCAGTAGCAAGATCCACCAAATGAGCCTTGGCTTGGCCTCCTTTTTCTTCATCAGGTATCGGATGGCAGCATGGTCAGAGAAGACTATCACCTTTGCTCCAAACAAATAAGATCTGAACTTTTCTAGAGCAAACACCACTGCCAGGAGTTCCTTTTCGGTGGTGGAGTAGTTTCGTTGGGCTGAATCTAGGGTTCTTGAGGCGTAGTAGATCACCACCGCCTTCTTATCAACCTTTTGGCCGAGAACTGCCCCTACAGCAAAATCAATCGCGTCGCACATGATTTCAAATGGTTTTCCCAAATCCGGAGTTTGGATGATGGGTGTGCTAGTGAGGCCTTCCTTTAGGTCATCAAAGGCCTCCTTGCATGCATTGGTGAATTCAAAAGGGACTTCTTTTTGGAGAAGAGTGGATAGAGGCAACGCCTTTTTGGAGAAGTCCTCGATGAATCGTCGGTAGAATCCTGCATGGCCGAGGAATGATTGGATGTCTCGAACCGTGGATTGGTATGGTAGAGTCATGATCAGGTCGATTTTTGCTTTGTCCACTTCCATGCCTTCTTGTGAGATGACATGTCCTAAGACTATTACGTGAGTAACCATGAAGTGGCACTTCTCATAATTGAGCACTAAGTTCATTGACACACATCGTGCCAAAACCGTGCTCAAGTTGCTTAGGCATGCGTCAAATGTGTCTCCATAGATGGTGAAATCGTCCATGAAGACCTCGATGAATTCTCCAATCATGTCTGAGAAAATGCTGGTCACTACCCTTTGAAAAGTCCCTGGAGCATTGCATAGCCCGAACGACATTCTTCTGAAGGTGAATGTGCCGAATGGGCAGGTGAATGTAGTCTTCTCTTGGTCCTCAGGCGCTATGGGGATCTGGTTGTAGCCTGAGAACTCGTCCAGGAAGCAAAAGTATGGCTTGCCTGCCAGTCGGTCTGACATTTGATCGATGAATGGTAGAGGGAAATGGTCTTTTCTTGTGACGGCGTTCAATTTTATGTAGTCGATGCACATTCTCCAGCCGTTCTTGACCCTTGTTGTCACCATTTTTCCTTTGGCATCTTCCTCAACTGTGATCCCACCTTTCTTTGGGACCACATGAACAGGACTCACCCACTGGCTATCCGAGATGGGATAGATAACGTCCGCATCCAGTAGCTTCTGTATTTCCTTCTGGACGATCTCCATCATGATTGGGTTGAGTCGTCGCTGAGGTTCTCTTGATGGCTTAGCTCCATCCTCGAGGAGGATGCAATGCATGCATACCGCCGGGCTAACTCCTCTCCAGTCGGCTAGAGTCCATCCAATAGCCAACTTGTGTTGTCTTAACACTTTTATCAAACTACGTTCCTGGCCTGCTTCCAAGCCACTCTTGATGATCACCGGGAGTGTGTCATTATCTCCTAGGAATGCGTACTTCAGATGTCCGGGCAGGGGTTTCAATTCTATTTTGGGAGCTTGCATTACTGAGGGCAGAAAGGTATTGGATTTGAATAACTTTACCTCGTTGACTTCATATCCTGGTGTGAGAGGTTCTAAGATTGTTAAGTGGGCTAGCGTTTCATGCAATTCTTCGGTCAATTCATATGAGCTTTCGGCTCCATTGAGTATGGCTTCTAAGGGATCTGCTCTTGGTTCTGGTTGAACTTCTTGGACCAGGTCGTCCATAGTGTCGAGAGCGTGCACTTCCTCGAATTCCGTGGGATGCTTCATTGCTCTGAATATGTCGAAGCTGAAGACCTCTCCTTCTACTTCCATTGAGAGCATCCCACTTCCACAGTCTATCTTCATTTTTGATGTTTTGAGAAATGGACGGCCGAGAAGGATGGGTGCATGGTCTGTAGGACCGCCATTCTCCATTTTTAAGACGTAGAAGTCCGTTGGAAACACCAATTCTCCTACTTGAACCAGGACGTCTTCTATTTTGCCCTCAGGCTGTTTGCAAGATCGGTCCGCCAGCTGGATAGTGAGACCGGTGGGTTCAAGGGGTCCAATCCTGAGGCATGAATAGAGTGAAAATGGAAGGACGTTGATTGAAGCTCCAAGGTCTAGCATGCAGTTCTCGATCCGGATGTTGCCAATTGTGCATGAAATGGTGTAAGTTCCTTGATTACCACATTTGGGGGATACTTTTCGTTGCATGACGGCCGATACGTTCCTACTCATCAGCTCCTTATCATATCTAGTACTCCTCCTCCGGTTGGTACAAAGCTCTTTTAAAAACTTAGCATATCGAGGAATTTGCTTGATGGCTTCCAAGAGGGGATGTTGATTTCGACTTTGCTGAACAACTCAAACACGTCCTCATCCATGACATGCTGTTTTGGTACTCGGGCTGGCACTGGAAATGGAAGCGCGGCGCTGATTTTGGAGGTCTCGGTTCTGGGCACCGAGCATTCCTTGTGCTTTTTGGACGCTGAAACCGGGCTGGTTGCTCGTACCGGGTCAGGCATGCGTTCCTCGGACGCGTTCCCTTCTTCTTCGGTTGCGTCCTCATTTTTCTCGGTCGTGTCTTGCTCAGGAGTTTCGAGAGCCTCGGGCCTTTTGTCCTCCTCTTGCTCCATGGGATTGGCGACAAGCTTTCTCCCACTCCTAAGGGTCACGGCATTAACATTTCACTTCGGATTTTGAATAGTTTGTGAAAGTAGTCGGCCAGGCTCATTAGTGAGTGCGGACATTGAGGTGGCGAGCTGGGACATTTGCTTCTTCAAGTCCGAGATATCTCCCTTCGTCTCGACTTGGAATCGATGCATCGAGACCACGAGTTCCTTTACCACATCATCAAGGGATTTGTTTGGTCCTTGCGGATTGCTCGGGCCGGCTTGGTACTGATTCGGTCACTTTTGCTGATACTGACCTGTCAGGTATTGGTTTGGTTCTCTTTGTTGATATTGGCTTGCTGATGGAGCGTTCTGGTTGTACTGCCGGTGGGGAGGTTGGTAAAATGACTGAGCTAATTGCGGTGCGGCTTGTTGTATCTCCCTCGGAGGGTGGTTGTCGTTCCGCCAGTTCGGATTGGTCGCTTGATTATACTGCCGATTTGGTCCGGCTCTGTCGTTGCTGTTGTTGTATCCTTGGTATCCTACCACTGCATTCACTTCTGCCGGTTCTTCTACTATTAACGTTGGCCATTCGTCAGTTTTGTGGTCCGTAGAACCACAAAACTCGCAAGGTTTCATCTGAGTTGGCTGCCTTCGTAGGATCTGAACCATCATTTCCTTCATTTGTTTCATCTCCTCTGGCATAGAGTTCATTGGTGTTTCAGCCTTTGCCACATTCTTTGTTCGGGAAAATTCTTCCTGCCGAGTTGTCTTCTCTCTAAATCGGGCATTTTCAGCAACGTTGGTGATGAGATTTCTTATGCCACTCAGTGATAGATTCATCATGGATCCTCCAGCCGAGGCATCCAGGAGCATTTTGTCTAAAGGTCTCAATCCATCAATGAGGTACTCGATGATGAGTTTCTCGGGCAGTCCAAGGGTGCAGCAGCTTCTCTCCAGGCGGTTGAACTTCTCCAGGTAATCGTACATGGTTTCATTGGGTCCCTGCTTGATGTCTTGCAGTTGCCTCCTTACTTGCATTGCTCTTCCTGCTGGGTAGTATTTGTCTAGAAATTTCTTTTGCATCTGAGCCCATGTTCTGATGCTTCTCGAAGGCAATGAAAGGAACCAGTCGTTTGCCGAGTCAATGAGGGAAAAGTAGAAAGCCTTCAATTTGAAGTCTTCTACATTCACGCCATTGGGTTTTAGGTTTTTGCAAATGCCATGTAAGCGTTGGAGATGAGTTGTTGCTGATTCTCCATGAGTTCCTGAGAACTTGGGCAAGTTGTGGACCACTGATGTGTTGATGGCGATGTTTTCTAGTTCAGGGCCCTCGTAAATGCACCACGGCTGATTTCTGAAATCCGGTGCCGACAGTTCTCCCATAGTAGGTTCGCGGAAGTTGTTGTCCCCATAGTACTCATCGAATACGGGTTCTCGTCTTGGTTCTTGTCGATATTGTGGAGGTGGTGGATGTCTAGGTGGTTGTTGTGCTGGACCAGCTTCATTTCGGTCCTCGGGAAGGCCTTGGTTTCTCCGGATGGCCTCCCTTTCACGAGCTCTTTGGTTTCGGATGTGTTGCTCCGGATCGTCGAGAATTGGGAATGGAGGCGGCGCCTCATTATTTCGATCGAACAGATTTATCTCGTCTTCATCCTGATAGTCATGGTGGCTTCCTGCACGAGACATGGTTATGCAGAAGCGAGTTTGAATTTTAAGAGAAAAAGAAAAAGAAAAAACAATTATCCGATTGATAATTTCTAATTCCCCGGCAACGGCGCCAATTTGACAGAGCCTTGTCGTGAGGCAATGTGCAAAATAAATTTATAAGTCCGCTACTCGTGACTTCACTATTGGGTAGTAAAGCGGTAAGTAGGGGTCGAACCCAAGGGAATTAGTGGATAGTTGTTCTTTCGAGAATGGAAAATTAAATAAGACAGTTGGGGGTTGGTTGTGATTTTAGTACTGAAAAGTAAATGACTGAAAGTAAAGAAAGTAAATATAGGACTGAAAGTAAATACTGAAAAGTAAAGTGCTGGAACAGTCAAGTTCAATATCGACTAATCAACATACTTTTGGTATGGACTGATATTGAAAGGGTCTGTAATAAGCGACAGAAAGTAAATTACTGAAAGTAAATGTGCAGAAATTAAAGTACTGAACGTAAATGACTGAAAATAAGCAGTTGATAGTGAGACTGAAAGTAAAGTGACAGGTGATGTTTTAATTAAAGGAAAGGATTCGGTTTTAGGGGCCTGGTATCATAAATCTGTTTATCATCGACCGCTAATGATCATACTATGTGTTCAAAGATGTATCAAGGCTATTTCTAGCACTCGACTTGCCATATCGTCTAGTCCTTTTCAAGACATAGAACTCTTGTTCTACTTATGCTAATTCCTCCTTTCGAAGTATCTTAGCTTATGTGCATCCACCTGATCAATCATTTCCGATCAACCAAGTGGTGTTTAAGAAAGGTTGAACTCCTCGAATAAGCTTTGCTCTTTCGAGCCTCCACTTACCCGAGTATGTTCACGAACCTCATGGAAAAGCTTTGCTCTTTCGAGCCTCCACTCATCCATGACTGTTCTAACCTAATATGTGGCACATAGAACAAGTTTAAACACTATAGAAGCACTAAGAAAAGGGTCTAAAACATGTTTTGATACAAACACACCCCTTCAACCGAATGAAGGGTTTAGCTACGATTATCCATGAAAGAGGACATCATAGCTAAGTGCTTGAAAAGTAAAGGTTTTCGAAAGACAAAAGTAAAGTTTTTGAAAGTAAAAGACAAGGAAAAGCTTGAGCACTTCAAGAACCAACAAGAGTACTCAAGAACAAGCTTGGAGCTTTCAATATCAAAGTAAAGTGTTTACAAGGATTGTGCCTAAAATCTAGAGAGATTGGAACATGGAACTCAAACTAGAACTATGGGACTAGAACTTGGGACATTGAACAAAGAAGAGGGAGCTCTATATTTATAGGCAAGGGGAGAAGCAAATCAACAAGGCATGGGTACTCTAAGTCAAGCCACCGGCCATAGGTGGCACTTCCCCCTTGGTTGAGGTGTCCTCCCAAAAGCCGCCGGTTAGGTAGCTCCAAAAGCCGCCGGCCAGCTGTCCTCTTCTCAAAGCCGCCGGCCATTTGCCCTAGTTTGGTCTTGATCGGGCTTGTGCTGATTCCACTCGGGCGCTTCGTCTAAGAAGTGAGATTGTTCGACTTGTTGGGCATTCCAAACAACGTGGTCGAGCCATATTTTCCAGATTCACCCGTTTGGCCGAGCAACCTGGTTTGGTGCCTAGTGCGCTGGGGCGCGGCCTTTGCTTTGGACTTGGGCCAACTGCTAATCGGCTCGGGCGTTCTCCTTGGTTTTCCGACATTGTCCACCTCATTTTCCATTTTGATCATTTTGCTCGAGGCGGATTCGTCAGATCAGATGATTTGTTCGGGCAACTTGAATTTGGACTTGGACAGCTCGGCAGGTGCGCTGGAACGCTGGGGCGCGGCCTGGTTCTGCTTCAGCCGGTCGGGTGAATCTCCAATGCGATTCTTTTGGGCGCAATTCTCCCCTTTTAGGCATGTTTCTTCTCTAAACCTCAAAATGGCCTGTAGAGCAAAAAATGGAACTAACAAGTAAACGTTGTTAAGACAAAGCGTCTAATTTGGTGGGTTTAACTGTCTTAATGAATCATATAAATATGGTCCATCACTAGGCTTATAACGGCTCGGATAGGATCCTCCAGTCGGGTCATTACAGGTACACACAAAAAATGTTCAGGTGTGTACCCGACCAAAATAGCACAAAAGTTTGAGAATATAATTCTAAATTTTAATTAAGAAGCATGGCCATAACTTGTCCCACCTTCAGAAGTATTATTGCTTGTGAGATTAACTGAACCACCTCGAACCACCAGCTGGTCAAGTACCTGTATCATATCTTCAAATGCGACCTTCATTTGCGACAACATATCTTTTTTCTTTTGGAGTTGCTTTTTCCGTTCCGAGTTTCTCGCACCCCTCTTGGGAGGGGTGTCCTCTTGAAGGATTGCTCAGTTCTAAAATCTTAAGTCCCACGCTTCTGCCTGACAACTTGGGTAATGATATCAATCTGCGTAGCAACTGGAAGTGGTCCTTAATCATCCAGAACACTGGGTTCTTCAGATTCATCCCCATTCAGATCGCAAAATCTCATGAACCTTTTCTTGCATTTGTCTCTACATATACATAGAGAAGTGTAAATACTAGGGAAAAATTAAACATTTACAAGTTTATGCCAACACATAGTACAATAATATAGTAGGTCTGAACATTAACATTTCTCACATAACATGAATATAGCCGATAACAAGAGCACATTATTATTCACCATTATGAAAATGGCAGGTAATTATGGGAGCAACAACACAAACAGTTATTCACCAAGAACATTTGCTACATAATATGAACTTAACATATAGGAACAACTAGCTATTCACCAACAAGAAAACAAATCGGAAACAGTTGGGGGTGAAGTTCTTCATCAAGAACAGTTATTCACAAACAGGTAATAGGAACAGCCAACAAATATTTGGTACACATGAATACAAAAACAAGAATAAGAACATTATTCACCAACATGAACTTGACAGATAAACAACAACACATGTTTCACCAAGATGATTGACAGATGCTTGTCGTCAGAGCAAATGTGCGAATAAATTTATAAGTCCGCTACTCGCGACTTAACTACTGGGTAGTAAGTGGTAAGTAGGGGTCGAACCCAAGGGAATTAGGGGAATAAGTTGCTCTTTAAGTTGGACAATTTTGGGATTGGTTGGTTGGTTTTAAAGCTACCAGCTAAGTGATTGATTGGTTGGTTGGTTGGTTTTAGTACTGGAAAGTAACTGATAATTATTACAATTAAAAGAAAGCGTTCGGTTTCAGGGGCCTTGTATTATATCTTGTTTATCATTGACCTTTAGTGAATCTTCTAAGTATTCAAACGTGTATCAAGGCCTTTTCCGGCGCTCGATTTGCCACACTGTCTAGTCTTTTGCAAAAGTGTTCGAAAGTGAATCAAGGCCATTTCAAGCACTCGACTTGCAACACTGTCTAATCTTTTGCAAAAAACGTAAAGCCCTTGTTCTACTTAGACTAGCACCCCATTTCAAGGTATACTAGCCTGTGTGCATCCATTTTGGGTTGTCTTTTCCGATTTACCCAAAATGGTGTTTGAGAGAGATCAAACTCCTCAGATAAGCTTTGCCATTTCAAGCATCCACTTACCCGAGTATGTTTACGAACTTCCACAGAAGAGCTTTGCCATTTCAAGCATCCACTCAACCATGGACGTTCTGATCTAATATATGGCACATAGAACAAGTTTTGAATACAAAGACGAGACACTAAATTAACAGTCTAAAACATTTTATAATACAAGTCCACCCCTTCTACCGAACGACTAGTTTAGCTACTATTTATCGCGCTAAACATTATAACTAAGGAACTAGAAATTAAAGACGGAAAATAAATATTAAAAACCTACTACCGTTGAAGCGCCAAGGGAGCAATCTTTATTTCCAAAGCCAAACTTTACAAAACTTAGAGAGATAAGTGAAATTTTGATTTGAGGATGATTTACAATTGAGATGGATGGGTTGTATTTATAGGCTAAGGGAGGAGAAATGGGTGGTGGAGATGAGGGGCAAGTGTCTTTGTCCAATGGAGGAGGAGGAGGAGCAAGCCTTAAAGTTGATGGAGATGCATGGATTTCAGGGGATATAAAGAGTTATGTGAGGTAGTTGTAAATCATTTTGGCAGGATTTTTAGAACAAGCAGAGCTATTCCCACATGGCAGATGATGGATACGTTGGAGGTGGTGCCAAATAAAATTGATGATGGAATGAGGCAGCAGCTTACAGCACCATATACTGAGATAGAAGTTCAAGACGCAGTGTTTCAGATGTTCCCAACAAAGACTCCGGATTTTGACAGCTTCTCGGCTCTCTTCTACCAAAAGAATTGGGATATAGTAAAAGAGATGGTAACTAGCAGCACTATGAGGATGTTAAATGGAGAAGCTCTAGAGCATGGCATAAATAAGACACGCTAGTCACTCTGATTCCTAAGAAGATGGATCCAGAAAAGATTGAAGACTACATACCGATTAGCTTGTGTAATGTAGCTGTGAAGATTGTCACTAAGGATCCCTTTCATTATCTCAGACAGTCAAACAGCTTTTGGTCGAGGTAAACTCATCTCCGACAATATTTTAGCAGCTCATGAACTTAGACATTTTATTAGAACTAGAAGTAAACAGAAGACGGGGGGTATTTTGCTTTGAAACTTTACATGAGTAAAGCGGTATGATAGAGTATAGTGGGATTTCCTGTAGTTAATGCTAGTGAAGCTTGGTTTTCCAGATGGGCGGATAGGGAGGGTTATGGAATGTGTAAGTTCAGTCACATAAGTTGTTAGAGTGAATAATATGGTGATAGAAGAGATCAGGCCTGATAGAGGTATTAGACAGGGAGATCCGCTATCCCCATATTTTGTTCTTATAGTTACTGAATGGTTGAATGTGAAGTTGAAGGAGATGCATGATAGAGGTGAACTGAATATAGTTACGCATTTGCTCTTTTCCGATGACAGCATGTTTTTTTTCAAAGCTGATCATAAGAATGCTTACAATTTAAAGAGGGTGATGGGGGAGTATTAAGTTTTGTCGGGACAGAATATTAACTTCACAAAATCTGAGGTTTTCATTAGTCCTAATGTGCAGAGTGTACTAGGAGGAGTACCTGCAATACTCAGGAGGTGGAACAGGTGGAGAAATTTTCAAGATACTTGAGGTTACCTGTTGCTTTTAGTCATAACAAGACTGAGCTGTTCAAGTTCATTATAGAAAAGGTTTGGAAAAGGCTGCAAGGATGGAAAGAGAAGACCTTGTCCATGGCTGGAAAAGAGGTTTTGATTAAGGCCATGCTGCAGGCCATTCCGATATACGCATTCCAGATTCTTTGTTAAGAGGATTGTAAGCATTGTCGGTAAATATTGGTGGAGTAATAACATGGAAGGTAGGGGTATTCACTGGTGCGGATTTGGGAAGTGATGTGACTCCAAGGAAGATAGTGGTCTAGGATTTAGAAACTTGACTATTGGCGAAACAAATGTGGAGACTGTTGGTGTGTCAAGATAACCTGACAACCAAACTGCTCAAGGCCAAATATTTTAGGTTGAGAAACATCTTTGACAACCAGTTGGGAACAAGACCATCTTTTGCCTGGAGATCAATCTGGAATGTAAGCAGGAAGATTCAGCGATGGATTAATTTTGAGGAAAGCACGCAGAGGCCGGTATGGAGTTTGGGGTGTAATGGGGCTTTCTCGTCAAGATCAGCTTACATCGGCCTTAAAGAGGAGGTAGATAGGGCAAAGAAAAATGACAGAGGTGAGCAAGCAGATAAGAGGAGAGTTGTTTCTTTTTGGAAGACTATGGCGAGTAAATGTGCAGCCCAAAGTTAAAATTTTTGTGTGGAGAGTGTATCATGACTTTCTACCATCCGGAAAAAATTTGGCTACAAGAGGATGTGATATCCAGTGCAGCTGCCAGCTTTGTGGATACCATTGTGAGTCCTCGGCCCATGTTTTATTGGACTGCTGGTGGGCGAAGTTTTTCTGGAAAGAGCTGGGTGTCGACTGCAAGTTTTTTGAACATAACTTTGTTGATTCGGCTGATTGGCTGTGGTTTTGCGTATCAAATTTCTCTGATCTGATGTAGAGTTTGACTTAATTTTGCAAGGAGCAAGACATATTTGGTGTAACAGAAATTTAGTGGTGAATGGGAAGGAGGGCCTAAATCCCCTGGTGGCAGCTAGAGTTCTGAGGAGGCAGAGGGTAATCCAAGGGGCATCTCCATATATATTTGTTGTCACTGAGTTAGGTGGATAAAAGGTGTGGAGTGTCCCAAGAAGAGACTTTGTGAAACTGAGTGTAGATGGGGCTTGGGGACAGATATGTAATGCTGGAGGATTGTGCTGCAGAAGTGAAGCTGGAGTTGTATGTTTTGTTGAAGCAAGGTGGATCGAGGGTGTTTTGTCTAGTCAGGAGGCTGAGGAATGAGTGTTATACTGGGCAATGACATTGGCAGATGAAAAGGGTCTCCAGAGAGCTGTCTTTGAAACAAATTGTGGACCAATTTTCAAGGCGGTTCTCCATTGTACTGGCCAAGAGCTGAAGTTGTCGAGCAAGATACAAGAATGCCGGGAGTTGATGGAGAAGAATGTGCAATGGGAAGTGAACTTGATTCTGAGGGAAGCTAATGTCTGCGCAGATTGATTGGCAAAGGGAGGTAAGGAGAGGCAATGGAGCTGGATCACTCATGATGCAATACCAAGATGGCTATCTATGTTGCTTTGATTTGCTTCTTTTGTGTTTTGTTCCTGAGGTTTTGTCTCAGTGTTTTTCTTTTGTAAGGTTTGTTTAACCTTGTCTCAAAAAACAAATGGTCAGATGTTGCATAATTATACATGGTATATGCAACGGTTGGGAGCTACGCATTTATAAGGAGCATTGTGTCCTTCTAGGGTCTAGAATATATTGGTCTGACCTACTACAGAAATCGTTTATATGATAGATGTGTAGTTCCATGAATGATCTTAGGGCCTACCTTAAGTTCATAGATTACTTTTTAATATTGTACGACTTTTGCACATCAAAATAGCTTCGTTACCGTGGAATTACAAATTTTCATACTAAGAACCATATGCTAGCAAGGATTGAACTTATTCTATAAATATGCATAAATATCGATACATTTGTATACCTCTCACGGATTCGTAGTTAAGACTAGATTATAATTTCTTACTTAAGAGTCATGTTCTTCATAAAAAGAAGCCACAACATGACTCTACACCCATTTGTGAGGTTAGCTAAGAATGTAGAAAGAATGATCGCAAAAAAAAAGGCAATCAGGCCAAGATGAAACGCATTCCAGAAAGTACAGAGGCTATCCTGGAACAAGTAGATTACTATTAATTGAAGTTGGAGGAGTAGAAAGAGTACATGTTCAAATTCATGTGCAAAACTCTGTAACCAAACATAAGATCCTACTCCCCAGAACATTCTTGCGGATCCATCCACAATGAAACCATCAGAAGAACCCATCAAACCACAAGAGATGGTCGAGAAGTGTAAAGCAGGGGTGGGCATGGGCCGGGTTGGGCTCGTTCCTAACTCGATCCGAAATAATGATCGGTGACAGAAGTGATTCGACAATAAAGAATTAGAACGAATAATAAGAAACGACACACGAAATTTACGTGGTTCATCAACAGTGTGTTGGCTACGTCCACGGGCAAGAAGAGGCAGCTTGTATTCAGATTTGGAGAGTATGTTTTTATAGCTTGACTAGTAGGGTTTATATAGCTATTACAGAAAAACCCTAACCCTAGCCAATAGTGAGCCAAAGCCCACCTCAGATTCAAGGCAGCCCAACAAATCTCCACCTTAACTTGAATCCCCGAACACCAGATGCACCTTAATGTGCCAGAAATACTCAGATCCTCTTCCTGCCTCAGATGTGCCCCTAAGGGCCTTCAACAGCTTAAAACGTTGAGCAAGTCCAAACAATGCTTGAACTTGCCAGGTGGAGCCGACTTATGAATATCCACCTCTTCAACAACCTGTAGTGCATAGCCAACCATATCCTCAAAGCCATATCTCTTTGGAGGTCCAACACCCACTCTTCTAGCTCTATCAAGAGCTATACTATGCTGGCGTGTTTCTGACAGATAAGAATGATTACCATCTGATTCTGGCATATCAACTTCTCTAACAGCATGTTGATCTTCTCCACCTTGGTGCTGTGATTCACTCTCTCCTGGAGTAATCTGCAGCTCCACCTGTTTATCAACACTACCACTTTGCTGCGCAACAGTGGAATTCACAGTGGGGTTCACTATAGAACTTTCATCAAAGATTACACTTCTGCTAAATATAAATCTCTTCTCATATGATGACCAAATTCTGTATCCCTTAACTCCATCTCCGAAACCAACAAATATACCCTTCTTAGCTCTTGGTTCTAGTTTGCCTTCACTAACATGATAGTAGACAATGCAACCAAAAACTCTCAGCAAAGAATAATCTGCAGGCTTACCAGACCACACCTCATAGGGTGTCTTCCCGCCAATACCTGCGTGAGGTCCACGGTTAATCAAATAGCAGGACATGCTTACAGCCTCTGCCCAAAATCTCCTAGGTAATCCAGCATTAGAGAGCATGCACGCGCTCTCTCCAACAGAGTCTGATTCATACGTTCTGCCACCTCATTTTGCTGCGGCGTGTTTCTCACAGTGTGATGCCGCGCAATCCCCTTAGTCTTGCAGAACTCATTAAACTAAGACGAACATAACTCCAAGCCGTTATCAGTTCGAAGCCTTTTGATCTTCTTCCAGGTCTGATTCTCCACTACAGTTTTCCACTGTTTGAATTTTTGAAGGCTTCACTTTTGTGTTTCATCATGAACACCCAAGTCATGCGAGAATAATCATTAATAAATGACACAAAATATCTGTTACCTCCAACGGATTCAACACTAGCAGGACCCCAACAATCAGAGTGGATATAATCCAGCGTGCCTTTTGTTCTATGAACACCTTTCGGAAACTTGCTGCGGTGCAGTTTCCCAAAGACACAATGCTCGCAGAAATCAAGATTTTTGATCATGTAGCCACCAAGAAGATCCGTCTTCGACAAAATTTGCATCCCTCTTTCACTCATATGACCGAGCCTCATATGTCACAACTTAGTCATATCCTCTTTGTGAGGATCAGACGATGCAACAGCTGCATAACCTGTCAGTGTAGACCCTTGCAGCAAATATATGGTACCACGCTTCACACCTTTTAGAACCACCTGAGAACCCTTGCAGACATATATAACTCCACCTTTACCTTTGAAACTGAAACCCTTATTGTCCAATAGACTCAGCGATATCAGATTCTTCGTCATTTGTGGAACATGTCTAACTTTGTTCAATGTGCAGAAAGAACCATCATGCGTCCGTATCCTGATTGAGCCAATTCCAACAGGTTTGCAGACATCACTGTTGGCCATGGAAACATTACCTCCGTCTATCTGCTCATAAGTAGAGAACCACTCCCTACACGGATAGATATGTTACGATGCCCCAGAATCAAGAACCCGCACATCCTTGTAGTGTGGTTGTTCATTGGCTACTAAAGCCAAATCTTCTTCTGAATTGATATCATGTTCTGCCACAGTTGCAGAACCATCTCCCTGCTGCTTCTGCTTCTTAGGGCACTCGTTCTTCTAGTGTCCTTTCTCCTTACAATAGTTGCAGACATCGTTAGCTGTAGGACCAGTAGATTTGAACTCCCTATAGTTTGACTTCCTCCTATTCAGCTTTCCATGTCCCTTACTCTCGGCAACAGTTAACCCTGATGCCTGATTTTCCACAGCAGAACCAGAAACTTCATGACGAACCTCCCTTGTGTGAAGGGCTGATCTGACATCTTCCAGCGACAAACTATCTTTCCCCGCGATAAACGATTCCACAAAATTCTCGTACGACATGGGCAAAGAAACCAACAGAATTAAGGCAGCATCCTCATCATCAACCTTAACATCAATATTACGCAGATCCAATAATATCGAATTCAACTGATCAAGGTGATCTCTAAGAGGTGTACCTTCCTGCATCCGCAGACTGAACAGACGTTGCTTCAAAAGCAACTTATTGGTTAAAGACTTCGCCATATAAAGACTTTCCAGCTTCAACCACAGACCAGCGGCAGTATCTTCATCAGCGACTTCAGTGATGATGTTATCAGCTAGACACAACATGATTGTTGAATGAGCCTTCTCCTCCAGGCTATTCAACTCTTCGTCATCAGCATCCGTTTTTTTCTTCCCAGACAACGGCGCCCACAGACTCTGCTGCTTCAGCAGAGCTCGCATCTTGATCTGCCATAACCCAAAGCTGTTCCTCCCGGTAAATTTGTCGATCTTCACGTTCATGGCAGCCATCTTTGATGTCGAAATCATAAACCCTAGCAGCAGCGGCAAAACCCAGCTCTTCATACCAGTTTGTTGTGACAGAAGTGATTCGACAACAAAGAATTAGAACGAATAATAAGAAATGACACAGGAAATTTACGTGGTTCACCAACAGTGTGTTGGCTACGTCCACGGGGAAGAAGAGGCAGCTTGTATTCAGATTTGGAGAGTATGTTGCTTACAGCTTGACTAGTAGGGTTTGTATAGCTATTACAGAAAAACCCTAACCCTAGCCAATAGTGGGTCAAAGCCCACCTCAGATTCAGGGCAGCCCAACAGGTCTTTTCTTTGAACCCTAACCCGGCCCGAAAGGTCGGGTCAATTATATGAACTCAAACCCGACCCTAAAACTAAAATTTATAAAAGGCATAAAATATTCAACGCATCTATCATGATATAAATACTTTAAAAATATAAACTTAAATCACTAATTTATGATGTAAAGTTTAGTATTACGGTTTTATTTTTCATTGCAAATCAGTTACTTATTCATAGAGTAATTGGTATGGTAGTCACATTCATTCAGATGAGGTGTAAAGTTCGAATGTTGTTAAAAATCTAGTATTTTTTATATTACTTATAAAATCGGGTAACCCGAACCTCAACCCTAACCCGACCCGAAACTCATACCGGGTTGGGTTAAACCCGACATTAATCGGGTCGGGCCGGGTTGTGCCCAACCCAAATTTCCTCTTATACATAGCCACAGATAGGTCACCCTGCACAAGGTTTCCAAGCTCACGCTGCAACTCAGATTTTCTGGCCAAATTAGTCCCTGCATAGCTAGACTAAAGTATCTCCCAAGCAGTCATAGCATCCTTAGCATGTAAGATTTTTTATTTTTATTTTAAATAGGAGATTTTATTAAGGGGCAAAGCCCAGCGAAAAACAGGAAAACAAAGGGGCGACAAGCCCCTAAACAGGCAGGCCAAGGAGCCATAAAGGGAAATTGAAGGAGGAGCCTCAGCTAGAGATTGGTGTTGTCCAAGAAGACAGCCCTGCGATGGGAGATGGGGGAGACATCATCACGGGACAGGCTCTGGGAAGGAGGCCGGTGATCATCGCAGTTACCAGCGCAAAAATGTGGAAGGTTGTTCTGATCACCCCGGATGGCTGCTCGCGTGGCTCGAGGAAGGTCGCTTAGGGTGAAGGCTCCCTCCCTGCTGGCCAGCCAAGCCAAAGAAATGGCTGCACTATTGGCTGAGGCGCATATCTTTTGGTAGGTGACAATCCCATAGCGCTGCGACATTCTCCGCCCCATATAGACAACTTCCATCGGAGGGTCCTCCCAGCCTTCATTGGCCAGCCCACGAATGGAGTGGTGCGAGCTTTGGACCGACCAGGCTTGGGATATACCAGCAATGGGAGCTAGGCATTTGTCAATGAGCCAAGGGAGCCCATGACCCAACTCCTTGGGGATTTTGAAGGCGAAGCTAAACAGAAGGAAGCCCGCCCTGTTCCTAGCCACCACCCCGCCCCAAGAGTCAGGATCCCTCTCACTGAGTCTAGCCACCACCCCGTCCGAAGAGGCAAGGCCCCTTTTTATAATGGCAACGTTAAGAACGGAGGATCCCACTCCCGGCTTCCAAGGGGCTAGGTGATTGCGGACAATCCTCACGCTGTCTCTAGAAATGCCCAGGGACTGAAGGCACGGCAGGTCAACCGGACCAGGGGCATACGAAATGAGGCTGGCAAGCTTCGGAGCCCATGCAAGCATGTAGCGAAGCCAGTCCCGAGTTTTTCCTTCAAAGATCAAAGAGTTTCGCGCCTTCCAAATCTCCCAGAGGCCACAACAGGCGTTGCCCAAAGCCAAAGCCCCCATGAGGCTCTTCGGCTTATTCCTCAGCCAACCATGTTCCAAACCGCTAAGGCCATGGACTCTGGGGTTGTTGAAATAAAGGCCGAGACATTTCCACAAATCCCTCCCCCACTCCCCTCCAAAGAAGAGGTGGACAAGTGATTCCTGCTGAGGACTGGGGCAGCAAACACACCGCGAAACCATGCAGAAACCCAGCCTCGAAATAGCATCATCGGTTGAAAGGATGCGATTGAAGAGTTTCCACATAAAGCAAGATATTTTAGGAGGGAGCCATCGCTGCCAAATATTCTGGGCCCAAAGTCTCTTACCGAACTTGGTCTGACCGAACAGCCAAAAGTCACGAACAGAAAACTCGTGGGAGCCATTCCATACACAGGAGTCTTCTATTTTTTCAGACACAGAACATATGAGCCAAGACATTACTACGTCATTACACCTTTGCCATTTTGCAGCCATATAAGCATCATCCGGTTTGGGATATTTGCCTTCTATGAATTATAACTTCGATCTACCAGATAGTGCTATTTCCATCTGCGTTTTCCAACCAGCATAATTTTCCTGACCTAGCAATACTTTACTCACAATTGAATTTCCAGTTAACTCATTGTTGTTAACGAAGTATGGATCTTCTCCAGCGCCTACAGCACTGTTACCAGCACCATACTGATTCACAACAGCCGAACAAGTAATAATCGGACTCGAATCCGCACCAGAATCATTCATATTCACTCCGAACAAAAAAACACCGGTCACACAGACAAAAAATGGGTCAAATTAAAGATCGACGCACCTGGATCAAAGCTGCTCTGATACCATAAGAATCGGTGACGACTGGATTTCGATCGGCTGATACGAATCGAGGAATCGAAGTCGGAGACGAACGAATCACAGAGAATTTGGGAGAAAGCTTTAGGTTTTCATTTCAGTTTGAAAAACAAAATTACGATTGAATTGCGAAGGAAAGGAAAGGATATATGTACAGAACATACACGACGTCGTTTCCATCAAACGCAAACCAACACGCCAATGACAAACGACGTCGCACATGTAACTGCCTTTCCCTCTCAAACACAGTTAGCATCTCGTTATATAGGGATTACATAAGAAATATAGAAATTGCTAAAGGCAGAATATGATTGCTTGCCAACAATAGTGCACATCCGGTCCAACCCGGATCGGAACAGACAGTAATTTTAAAAAAGAATCTCTAGTTTTGCGGTCCGGACTGTAAACCTGGATCGGACTGTCCGGGTCAGACCGATGGATCAGAAATTTCTAAAAAAATTGGACCGTGGTGCGGATCGGACCCGAATTTTTACGCTCTGATCCGGGTTTATGCTCCGGTCCAATTTTGAGCCTCCCTAAACAATAGAATACAGCAACCTACTAAAGATGTCATATAACAATTTACCAAAGTTGCCATAAAATAATATAGTAATATATCTCTAAAATTTCTATAATAATGATTTTCCTAATATAATTCTAACACCCTCCCTTAAACTCATAGCGGATAAAGCGATGAGTTTGTAATGATATAAGTTATACGGCAAAGAGCGCAACAGACGCGGTAGAGACGCAACATGCGCGATGAAGGCGCAACATGCGAGTTAAAGGAGCAATACGTACGATAAAGACGCAACATGTGCGATGAAGGTCCAACATGCGCAATTAGAGACGCAACATGCGCGATTAAGGCGCAACATGCGCAGTATAGGCACAACAGACACAGTATAGTCGCAACATATATAGTAGAGGCGCAACAGGCGCAACCAGTGCAGTAGATGTGCAACAGGCACATCAGAGAAGTGTGGTTAGGGTTAGGGGATCGGTTAGGTGTAAAGGTGCATCGGGCACGGTAGAAGGCGCAACAGGCGCAGTAAATGCGCAACCGGCGCATTAGAGGGTTAGTGTTTGGGTTAGGGAGAAAGAAGAAGAAAAAAATGCAACAGAGGCACCATCATCTCAAAACTATATCGTCTATGTGAAGTAAATGTGTATTTGGGTAACGGGTGAAAAGAAGAAGAAAAATATTGTTTATGCGGAAGCGATTTCGCAGGTACCGTATGCGATTTGTGTCACACTACCACCCAAGAAAAAAATTTGATCAAAGAGAACTGAGAATCGACTAGCTCTTGATACCATGTAAAGAATAGAATGATTTGGGAAGAATGACTTCTGAATAATAGAATGACTTGTTATTGATAATAGTTTGGATCCCATTATATAGCGATGTACATGACAATTATAGAAATTGTTAAAGGTTGAATATGACTGTTTTCCAAAGTCACCTTAAAATAATATAATAATATATCTCTAATATTTCTATAATAATGATTTTCCTAATATATCTCTAACAAGAACGATGCATTGCCTCCACGATACGAACACTAACCAACCACCTTTACAACCATTAAAAAATGATCATTCAGTGGTTTCACCCTATTGTCCTTTCAGTATTTTTTGAATTTATACTCAAACTACGATTTCCTCCAAATTAGTTTCAATGTATTTCGATTTCACTTTTTACACTATTTTACCTCTATGCATTCTTGAAACAAAATATATAGGGAAGCCATATTACAAAATAGACTTAGACCGTTAATAGAACAAGGAAATAATTTATTGTTAAAGCTAAATTCTCAAACATAATGTACCAGTGGCGCTCACTTGGCCGAAACAAACCAATATAACTATGGAAACACGTAACTGAATACACAATTAACTATAATAAATAGAAAGAATGAGCCTGATGCATCATAACTAAATATGTTGCTCTGTCGATGCACATGGTGCCCTGGCCTGGACGGCTTCTCTCTGCGTTGAAGCAAACAAACAAATGAAATCGAACAAAAATATGTCCAAAGAATACGGAAGGGTGTCACCATTCCCAGCGCATGCGTGTAGGACTTGCAAAACGGCTCAAGGTCAAAAACAGCCCTACCAAACAATACACCAGAATACATCTTAGGGTATAGGTATTTTTTTACCGTCGCATAAAGTCCTATTTTTGTCGCATAAAGGGGTATATCGTATATGAGACAAAACGTGCGTCGCCTAAAATATGTGTCGAAAGACAAGTTGCGTAAAGTATATGCGACAACAAATATCACGCCCGTCGCATAAGGTTTAACGCTTATTCGGCATGTGTTTCATTTAGTCCCATTCATAATAGACCTGATTCTACAATTTAAGGGCATATGCCACATTTTTACAGTTAACATATTTGCCAATTGTCGTCGCATTAGCTACCATACAGAACATTCTACGTTTATGTGACATTCTCCATTAATCGCATAAAAAGTCATACGCTTCTAACTTGAAGGCATTGGTGTCGCAAAAAGAGACATTTGCTTATCACTCAATTAACTTATTGTCGTATAAAAGATGTTACGATAACATTCTGAAACAGGTAAATGTCGCATTAAACGTCATACGTGACAAATAGTAAGGAACAAATGTCGCATATGAAGGACATATTGTCGTATAAAACATCAATCGTCACAAATAACAGACAAGAAAATGTCACATATAATGGACAGATTGTGGTATAAAACGACATACGTCACAAATAGCAAACAACATAATGTGACATATAAAGCATCCAGCCTACATACAAATTAAAACCTGAAATTGTTTGATACATAATCCGGCCACCAAAACAACAGGGTACACACAAACTAGAGTTCATGTGTGTGTACCCAGGCCAAAAACAACAAGTTTGATACAGTCAAGGAAAAAGTAATCAAGAGGCAGGTCCATAACTTGATGCACCTTCAGAAGCATTTAGATTTGCCGAACGACCCCGAACCGCCAACTCCTCAAGAGTGTGTATCCTTTCTTCAAAAGCGGTCTTCATTTCCAACATGTCATCCTTTGTCTTCTGCAGCTGGTCCTTAAGCTCAGAGGTTCTTGGATCCCCTCTAGGTAGGGGTGGCCTCTTGAAGGCTCTACCTGCTCCAGACACATACGTCCCACGCTTTTGGCCAAGCACTTATGTTATAATTTGAATTTGAATATCGACCGGAAGAGGCTGTTGTTCATCGATGACACTGCCTTCATCACCATCCATATGCTGCAAAGCTTGACGAACCCTCTCCTCCAGTTGTGCCTACATATACATTGTTTAAGTGTAAATACAACAATAAAACTGGAAATACATGACATAGATAAAAAGAGGACATGAATGAATAACATTCACAATAAACTGAACATGAATAACCCTAAGAAACATGAACACAAGCCAATCAATTTTCAAAATCAACATACGGGAGAGAAGAACAACAACATATTATTCAGCAAGCAAATAATATTTGGTAAACGTGACTATAAGGGAAACACAACATTAATCACCAACTTCAACATATGACTAATGACAAGATGAAATTATTCAACCAACATGGACATGTAAGTGACACTAAAAATAAAGATACTCAACTGCAAGAGCGGCGCCGGCAGGATCACCAGAATACACCTTGGCGTAAGTAGCTACAATGGGAGCCCTTTCTCCCTGGAGCTTTAGTTGCGCTGCCCTCATGTAGAAAGGGACCTTTCCAGAGCGGTGGTTGAGTCTTTCAGATTCAGTGTGCACTCTCGACATCTTCTCGCCTCTTTCCTATTGTAGTGAAATTTAGCTAAGTTAATGAGAAGTTTGAAAAACATACCAACATAGAATAAAAACAATTGATACATTAAAGGATTGAAGTAAAATGTTGTTTGATAACTATAAGAATTGAGTAACCTAATTTTTTGGTTCATCAAAGTGGCCAATAAGCCATCCCATTTGATCACGGCGATCAATAAACTCCCGGGGAATGACATTAGGTCCATGCTCCTTGTACAACAGCTTGCAGTCTGCCTTCCAATCGCGGTACCTTTCGATGGCCCTTTTGAAGACAAAATTCCACAACCAATCATCTTTTGGATCAATAACAAAGTTTGGCTGCAAAGAAAAAAATAGAAGTTACAACATTGAAATCACGCTTAGAAACTTGAATTATGAGTATTAGTTATCAATGATGAACATGTCACAAGTGAAAACCCTAAGCTGAATATCTTCTCTGATTGAAGCCTTACTTGCACGCTTTGTCTCTTTTGCACTCGTAATTGCTAAAAACTCTCCCGTTTCTTTAGTTGTCTACAGATTCAACTTCTACAAACCAGCTCTCTAGGGTTCGACCCTGCTTGCCACTGACTAGTTGTTCGCAGGAGAAAAATAAATTAAAGTTTGACGCGTCACACGTCGCGCGTCACACGACTTCATCAAATTTTTTATGTCATTGCATAGGTGCTTGTTTAAAGTGACTTAACAAACTTGCATACCTTATGCTCTTGTCCATGCATAACGAAACCTTCCGGTTGTTTCATGTGTAGATCTCCTGTTCTAAATCACCTTTAACGAAAGCGGTCTTTACATCCATTTGATGTACTAACAACTTATGAATCAAAGCTAAAGCAATCCACAATCCAGTTGTTGAAATTCTAGCAACCGGTGCTTAAGTGTCAAAGTAGTCCATTCTATACTTTTGTCTGAAGCCTTGGATAACCAATCTTGCTTTAAACTTATCAATGGTACCATCTACCTTCATCTTCTTTCTAAAGATCCATTTATTTCCCAAAGGTTTATGCGCCGGTGGTAAGTCTACCAAAAATCCAAGTGTTTTTTTGCCATGATAGAATCCATCTCATCATTAATTGCCTCTTTCCAAAATGATAAATCTTGGGATTTCATGTCTTCATCAAATGTCTTAAGTTCATTTTAAATAACATGACCATAAATGTATTGAGAGCCAACCTTGTCCCTAGTTCCTTCCACTAGGTGATGAGTCGAATTTTCGACTTTATTTGATGTCATTTGACCTTTGCCTTTCACATTTCAGGTACAAAATGATACCTTATGGAATTCAAGACCTCAATATCAAAATCGCTTGAAAAACCAAAGTTTTAGAGCAAAAAGTGGGCAAAATGATTCCCAGCCGACCGGTTCGGAAATCACCATGAACCAGCCGGTCGGCTGGATGAAAGAGCTAGACTTGAGAGCAATCGCCCACTTTGAGTCAGTCGGTTGGACTCACCAGCCGACCGGCTGGCAGAAGGACTCAAGGATACTCACAACCGCTCACTTTGAGTCGGTCGGCTGAGCAAACAACCGGTCGGCTGGAGGAGAGCTATCCAAGGCTTGCCCTCGCACATAATGAACCGGTCGGCTCACCTAGCCAACCGGTCGGCTGAAGACATGGGATTACAAGCAATGCAACCACTCACTTTGAGTCGGTCAGTTGGCCAATCCAACCGATCAGCTGGACGATCACAACAGAAGTTGTCTGGATTTTTAGCCGACAGGCTGGACCTGCTACTTTAGGGTTTTTCTTCCGAGGCTATAAATAGAAGAAGAGGTTCTTGACCTATGGGCCCGATTGCCGGAGGTGGTATTTAGGGAGAAAAAGTGTGAGAAAAAAGCTAAGGAAGGCTCACCATCATCAAATGATTGCTTGGGGGAGAAGAGAGAAGATCAAGGAAGGAATCTAAAGCTTGCTCATTATCTCCAACTTGGGTTTTCTCTACTCATGTTTTCTCCCTCTTATTGTTTTGTAATGAAAAGTTGTATCACGATGATATGTCACTACTACAAACAGGGGATTATGCATCGGTTTTTTACGAAATGATGCATAATGTTCGATTTTTTTTGGGATTTTTGGCTTGCAATAGTTCAAATTAACCTGAAAATTTATAAATAAATTTCATAAATACACCTGCTCATATCCAAATCTTAAACTACTTTTTATTCAATAAAAATACAACGTTTCATACATAATGTCACTTTTAATGTATAAAATTTATCAATTCATGTCAATTTTCACACAAATTCAAGATCAACAAGGAACCAATAATATTTCATCAATAAAAAAACAAAAAAAACTAGAAACCAATATATCATTTCAGGCTTTTTCTCCGTCAGTTCTTTTGTTTTCTCTCTTTTCTCAGCAGCTATTCTGTCACATTTATGGCCCTTCCTCTTAGTTTTCTCTGGCTTCCGCTCTGGATCATATGGCCCATCTTCTCCGGCAAGTAGCACTTCCTTGCGAAGTCTGGCACGCTCTCTTGCACGCATTCTTGTGCTGCTGTAACTTCTCACGCCAAGGGTACTGGTACTCAAGGTTGTCAAAATCGCGTTTTAAATTGTAAAATCGTACGATTTTACGTTTCTAAGTGTGTATTTCGTGTTAACTCGTAGCTGGACTCATTTTGGCTAAAATCGGAGCTTAAAACGATTTTAAACGATTTTACACGGTGTAAAATCAGTGAACTCGTGTACACTCGTGTAAAATCGTCCCAGTTACCGCCGGTGAGCGACAAGATAAAGGAAGGCGTGGCGAATTTGGTACCTGGAAGAAGCCGAAGGTGGAGCAAGCGTGGCGAATCTGCTCAACGATCAGTGCTCTGTTTTCGCAGCCGAGGTCGATTATAGGGACGTTGTCGATTTGGGAGACTACTGAGAGTCTGGATCTGTCTGGATCTGGTCTGACGTAGCTGCTAGGTATGGATTTGTGTGGGATGACAGTGGACAGGACCTTGACCTCCATGGATTCCGGCAAGGTGGAAAATAGAGGAGGAAGAGACAAATGAAATATTTACAAACTCTGAGCACCGTTTTGTAAATATTTGATTTGTTTATCGCTCTTCAAGCAGTTTTGCACGAAATTGAGGTGAGATGTGATAACGGAAACCGGAAAGTTCATAATTGGGCCAGGCCGGGGCCGGCTATGCCGGTTAAAACGACGCGTTGACCTGAGTCGTTGCTATAGTGCGGTGAACATGTGATCCGAGCGTTTACCATCTTTTAAATAATTGACAAATCCCATGAGCCATGTATTCTACATTGTACAAAGGTATATAATATTATATATAATAATTGATGAATTCTATTTTCTTGTCTCCCAATGCAACATATAATTTAAAAATACATATATATATATATAGGGGGCGTTCAATTGAGGACGGGTCTTATGGTGAGGGTGTAGGGACTAATCTGGGTCATTGGATGAGGTTCATCCAATGATCCACAAGCTGCCACGTGTCACATGTGGTAGTGGATTTTACTGTTTGCTTTTTGGTAGTGGGATTTTACTATTTGCTTTATTGGATTTTGGGTACTTGGACACGTGGCGCACCCACAAAGCACGGGGGGGTTAGATGGATGATGATCTAATGGATGAGATTTGTCCCTACGTCCTTACCAAATTTGGGTGTCCTCATTTGAACACTCCTCTATATATATATATATATATATAGGGGGGCGTTCAATTGAGGACATGTCTTATGGTGAGGGTGTAGGGACTAATCTTGGCCATTGGATGAGGTTCATCCAATGATCCACAAGCTGCCACGTGTCACATGTGGTAGTGGGTTTTACTATTTGCTTTTTGGTAGTGGGTTTTACTATTTGCTTTATTGGATTTTGGGAACTTGGACACGTGGCGCGCCCACAAAGCACGGGGGGTTAGATGGATGATGATCTAATGGATGAGATTTGTCCCTACGTCCTTACCAAATTTGGGTGTCCTCATTTGAACACTCCTCTATATATATATATAATATATATAATATTATTTTAATAAAAGGTAAACTCGGCGATTTTACGATTCGATTTTACGTTTCGATTCTACCTAAGCAAAACGAGTCAAGGTAAAAACTCGATTCTGACAACCTTGCTGGTACTCACATGCTGCCTTTGCTACTGATTTTACCGCTTTTCCAAATGAATTCCTGGCCATTACCTTCAGGGGTATAACAACAGGAAATTATCAACATGTAATCTTGTTGACTGGACATGTATAATAATCAACAAGATTGTAGAAGGAACAAACCCACAACATATAAAGGATACTCATTATCAAAAGAAAGCATCAAGCATTATGATTAAATCACGTTGTGTACCTCCATAATCCTTGTTTCTAACATCCATATACGCATCCACTACTACAGAAGGGACTTTATGCAACGGTTCTGAGGACCATTATGCAACGGTTCCTCATCCGTTGCATAAGCTACCGTTGCATAAAGTCATGACCTTATGCAACGGTTCAAGGAAAACCGTTGCATAAGGTCATGACTTTATGCAACGGTTTTGAGCATAGAACCGTTGCATAATGTCATGACCTTATGCAACGGTTTTGAGCATAGAACCGTTGCATAAAGTACGAAAAAAATCTGGCAAATTTTGGCTATTTTGTACCTCAAATCCACTTGTAAAATTAAACACAAATTGCAAACAAATGTAATTTCCTGTTACTCATTTTCCAAACATCAAAATACTTTCATTTCATTCAAAATACAACTATTCATTACACCATTCATACAACTTTACATAACAATCAAATACATGGGGAATCACTGATATCACATAGAAAAATTAATCTCGAAGCCTTTAGTAGCTCAGATACAACATGTATACCCATAACAAGAACCAAAGAAGTCGATACTTGCAGAGTGCAACGGCTTGTGCGACTCCGATACTTGCAGCAAGAACCAAAGAAGTTGATACTGAGGGAAGCACCTTTTTTCCTTGAGCATCACCTGCATCAAGTTTTAAAGTGCGTCTAAGTCAAACAAAATAATCTTCACAGCACAGCCATTGGTATACCGAAATAGGAGTTGGACAGCAAATACCAAGTACCGAAATATGTAGTTAATGAAATTTAAGGGCTGCAGCTCAAGAAGTATGTACCCAAGTAGAGCTTGAGGATCAAACACTATAAACTAATAGCCCTGGATAAAAGATTCCTCAGATAAATCATAAGCCTTCACAAACAGCAGAGCAAGTGTTTACTACTTAAAAATTAAGACACATATTTACAAGAACACAGTAACATCATCAGCCAAAATTCTACACAAAATTATTCTCAGCCTATAGCATTAGCATTACACATCACACTGTAATTAAATACAAGGCACTGACCTCAAGTTTAAGTCGCACAATGTCATCAACAAACCTGACGTGCTTGTTCTCAGGGAAAGTCTTGGCCCAGGCCTTCATCACAAATGGATCATTCACTGCAAACATATCAAGCAGTAAGACTCGATCAATCCAGTGATTTCTGCTGCAATGCACTACTAAAAAAAACTTCAACAACACTCAGCAAAAACTTTGAGAGCACAAGAAAAATTCTACAAGTTAAGATAACAAAGCCACAAATACATCAACAGCAAATGAAGATAACAAAACAACAGAAAATCCTGGTACCAAAATAATAAAATGAATTTGACGATACGTTTTGAGTAGATTAAAACCAGAATTTCATATCGAACTGAGAAAGGAGCGATGAAAGATAAATATGAGTACCGCTGATGCTTGGATTTGAACTCCTCAGCCTTCTCGATGAATCCAGGCACATGCTTCAAACTGCAAATCAAAACCATTTCATCATCATCGTCTAAACAAGCTACCGAATCGAAATCAATTCATCATGTAAGAAATAGATCGGAAGCATATAATGAAGTTAAATATGAAAATCGGATGAGAGCGAAGAGCGGATGAGAGCTACCGAATCTCTTGCTTCTGTACCGCTGGAAGTATCTCACAACTCCAACAGGCCTGAGATGAACCAAACCGATGAGAGCGAAGAGCGGACGGCTGGCGAAGAGCGGATGAGAGCGGAGAGCGAAGAGCAGACGGCCTGTGTTTTAATTTTAGGGTTTAGTATATGCATCGGTTAACACCAAAACCGTTGCTTAATTGTCATCCTTATGCAACGGTTTGTATCAACCGTTGCATAATGTAGACTTTATGCAACGGTTTGTGTAAAAAACCGTTGCATAAACTATAACCGTTGCGTAATGAGAAATTTGAACCGTTGCATAAAGTCCCTTCTGTAGTAGTGATCTGGCAAAACCCAGCTCACCCCAGGTAAGCCTGAACAAGAAAAAGCAGAAAACTAGTGAAGCTTTTTAGTTCACAAAACGAGTAATAATACATTGAAAAACAATGAAACATTTGTCCATACCATTGAGCTTTTTTGCAACCTCTTCAGACAAAAGACAGCTATGAAACCTTCCTGTGGTGAATGAGATGTTGTTCTGGTCGAGTGCAGAACAATAGCTAGAACACTTATGCGCTAATAAACGTAATGCGGAAAATAAACGATACGCAAAGTTGTTACCCGGTTCGGCGTTAACGAGCCTACATCTGGGGGGCTGTCTCTTAGCCCGGTGGATAGCAATTCACTAATAACGAGTATTGCGAGTACATGGTTTTATGTTTACAGAGTACCTCTTAAACAACCTGAGCCTCGGACACTCTAGCAATTGCAAACTAGGTCTCCCCCTAGATCTGAGCTCTTCCTCCGCATCCACCAATATGATCCTCCGTGAGAATCAGCGCCTTCTCCCGAATGCGCAGTTTAGAACACCAGTGCGTGTACTTTGAACGTTGTTCTACGATCAGTCTATCGAGCACTAGAACAGACTGAATCCGAGCGCCGTGAATAATTAGAGTGATTATATCGCCGGCCGATTACCTCCACCTCCCTTCAATGAATATGAGCGTGAGTAATTTCTCCGTAAGTGCTGACTAATACCGAAGCATTAGCCTTACTTATATAGAGCGGTAGAAACCCTAAAGCGAATAGGATTCCTAATCCAAACCGCCTATATCTTTAGGAAATCTTTCCTAATATCTTGCGCACATCTCTTGAAGATAATCCTTCAACATATCTTCAATCTCGTTTAGGAAACCTTCGATTATCTTCTTTGCTAAGATAGCTTCATGCGCAAGCAACCGACTATATGGATATCTTCGATTATCATCAAGTACCGACTTGCCAAATCCTATATCAGAAGTATCTCTATGCGAAGTTGTGTTGCGTCGGTTGAAACAAGTTTCCTAAACTGAAATAGGAAACTTCCAACTTCTGTCCTTCCATATGCAACCGCCTTGATCTCCCAAAGGTCGACTGAGTTTCCTAATCTGAATTAGGAAACATTTCATCTGCTTCAACTTGTTCCAGGACAGTTGTCTCTTCCAGTCTCGAACAATAGCTAGAACAACTACACTAAGTTTTGCCAAACTACATGCCATAAAACTAACAATCTCCCCCTTGGCATTTTTGGCAAAACTAACTACCTGTAATCTACCTGTACTACTATTACAGTTGAATCTTTGAAGGAGGTTTCAAACTCCCAAGTTGTGCTACGAACTAAGCTACCAACAGAATCTTTGAGGAGATTTCAAACTTCGAAAAACATGTAAGCTCAAACGAATCTTTTTAGGAGATTTCAAACTCCAAAACTACTCCCCCTTTTTGCCACATGTTGACAAGGGTGTACTAAAAACAATAGAGGAATAGCATCAGCAGCCAAGACAACTTCGTCTTTCTTTATAGATTCACAAAGCGCACCAACAAATATAGAGAATTTGAATACCTCGTTGAGCAACCTTCAAGAACGTTCTTCCTTCCTTCTATGTCAGCCCTTGACAATAGCTCGATTAAGTTTCGGATAACCAACTTGAACTGGCTCAACTTAGTTGTCAACAACACACAGACCCAGTGAGGATCTAAGTGTCTCGAACTGAATGTTGTCCAAGGCTTTGGTGAAGATGTCTGCTAGTTGCTTCTTAGTGGATACATGTGTCAAGGTGATTATCTTCTTCTCCACTAGCTCTCGGATGAAGTGATGCCTGATATCGTTATGCTTCGTTCTGGAATACTGCACTGCATTCTTGAATATGCTGATAGCACTCATGTTGTCACGGTAGAGGGTCATCACATCTTGTTTTACTCCGTATTCTTCCAACATCTGCTTCATCCACAACATCTGCGTACAACAACTTCCAGCAGCAATATATTCAGCTTCGGCCGTGGAAAGAGATATATTGTTCTGCTTCTTGCTGAACCATGACACCAGATTGTTTCCTAGAAAGAAGCATCCTCCCGATGTGCTTTTGCGATCTTCTGCATTCCCAGTCCAATCTGCATCGCAATAGCCTACCAAGCAGGAATTAGTATCCTTGGTGTACCACAATCCATAGTCTGCTGTTCCCCAGACATATCTGATAATTCTCTTTACATTCATTAGGTGACATTCCTTGGGATTAGCTTGATATCTGGCACAAACTCCAACTACATGAGTAATGTCTGGTCTGCTTGCCGTCAGGTATAGTAAGCTCCCAATCATACTTATGTACAAGGTTTGATCCACACTTGTACCTGCTTCATCCTTAGTGATCTTCACATGAGTTGCAGCGGGGGTTCTCTTATGCGACGCTTTCTCCAGATCAAACTTCTTGATCAAATTCCTAGCATATTTGCTCTGGGATATGAAGATACCGTCTGCCTTCTGCTTTACTTGTAATCCAAGGAAATAGCACAACTCTCCTACCATGCTCATTTTGAATTTGCTCTGCATTTGTTCTACGAACTTGTGCACCATCTTCTGATTACTAGATCCAAACACGATGTCATCCACATAAATTTGAGCAATGATAACGTCTGACCTTGTGTGTTTCACAAACAGCGTCTTGTCTACTCCCCCTCGCACATAGCCATGGTTGATCAAGAATTCAGTAAGTCGCTCGTACCATGCTCTGGGCGCTTGCTTTAGACCATAGAGAGCTTTCTTCAGACGATACACGTGGTCCGGATGGTGAGGATCTTCAAATCCATTTGGTTGTGCCACATACACTTCTTCATTCAGCAGCCCATTCAGAAAAGCACTCTTGACATCCATCTGGAACAACTTGAATTTCAGATGACAAGTAAGTGCCAATAGTAATCGTACAGCTTCTAGACGAGCAACCGGAGTAAAAGTCTCATCAAAATCTACTCCTTCAATCTGAGTATAGCCTTGAGCGACAAGCCTTGCCTTGTTTCTGGTGATGTTTCCTTGTTCGTTAGATTTGTTCTTGAAGATCCATTTCGTTCCAATAACATTCACATCATCAGGTCGTGGAACAAGATCACAAACATCTTTTCGCTGAAACTCACCAAGCTCTTCTTGCATAGCCACCACCCAGTATTTGTCATATATGGCCTCCTTGATGTTCTTTGGTTCTATAGTGGACATAAAACACAAAAACCAACCAGTTCTCGAAAGTTAACCTGTTTACCTCGGGTCTTCATTCCTTCGGTTGGTTCACCGATCAACTCAGTAATGGGATGATTCTTCTCAATAGTTCTTCATGGTTGAAGAACTCGAGAAGAGGCAGGCACCAGCGACATCTCTGCATCAGCTTCCTCGCCTGCCTGACCATCATCTTTTGCAGTAGGTTCTAGATCCTTATCTGGGACAACTTCTGTGTTAACAACTGTAGTAGCAGGTTGTTGCGGGTGAGTTGTACCATCATCATCATCTACTGGACTTGTCGCAGGCTCATCTGGCACAACATCTTTTACAATAACATTGATAGATTCCATAATGACTCATGTACGTTTGTTGTAGACTCGGTAAGCACGGCTGTTGTTGGAGTAACCCAGAAAGACTCCTTCATCGCTCTTAGGATCTAGTTTCTGCAGATACTCACAGTCTCGGAGGATATAGCATTGGCTTCCAAAGATATGGAAGTACTTCATCGTTGGCTTTTTGCCTTTCCACAACTCATAACATGTCTTCTCTGTGCTGGATCGAATCATTACTCTGTTGATGACATAACAAGCGGTGTTCATGGCTTCCGCCCAGAACTTCAAAGGCACCTTCTTTGCATGAAGCATCACTCGGGCCATCTCTTGAATGGTTCGATTCTTTTTTTCGACGACACCATTCTGCTGAGGGGTAATTGGAGATGAAAATTGCAGGGTAATCCCCCTTTTTGAGCAGAAGTCAGCAATAGCAATATTCTCAAACTCTTTTCCATGATCACTTCGAACTTTCACAATATGCTCGCCTTTATCTTCTCTTTCTCACTCCAGCCGAGTGCATAGTTGAACAAACGCCTGAACAACATCTGATTTTTCTCGAAGAAAACTGGACAAGGTAAATCGTGAGAAATCATCAACACATACAAGAGCGTACCTCTTGCCAGAATAGATGTCTACTTGCATGGGCCCCATCAGATCGATGTGAAGTAGCTCTAGGGGTCTCATCGTATTGATTTGAGTGGTGCCTTTGTGTGGGACTTTGATCTGCTTTCCGATCTGACAATCTCCGCAAACAATGCTCAGGTCGCCTTGAACTTTGGGTATACCACGTATTAGACCATCAGAGGCAATCTTCTGAAGAGTCTTTAGATTCACATGACCCATTCGCTGATGCCATAAATTCATCTCTTCAGTTTTGCTCAGCAAGCAAGTTGTTTCAACATTGGGTCGACCAAGGTTCAGTAGGTAACAATTGTTTGACGACCTTCTTCCAGTGAGAACTAGTTCATCATTCTTGTTAACACAACACATACATCCTGTGTGAATTGGACTTGGTGCTCTCCATCGCATAATTGACTTATGCTGATCAATTTAGCCTGCAATCCTTTGACAAGAAGGACTTCTTTCAATCTGGGTAGGCCTTGAACATTTAGAGTTCCCTTTCCAAGCACTCTGCCTTCTACTCCATCACCAAAGGTCACATTTAACTTTCCTTTGCATTCCTCTATATTGATCAGGAACTCAGAGTTTCCAGTCATGTGTTTAGAACACCCGCTGTCAAAATACCATCTTTCCTTCTTTAGATGACTGGTGGAGCTGAAAGCAACACAACATACCTGACTTTTTTGTTTAACCCTCCAAACTTGCTGGAACCATGGTTTCGGAACTTGCTTCATCTTTCTAAGAGACATGTGGAATTCATGACACCTTGATTTGATGTGTCCCACTCGGTTGCAGTAGAAGCACCTCCGTCTGTCTTGCTGTCGTGTGGGGTACCAGGTCGTTCTTCTTCGTGGAGGATGTTTAGCTGGAACAACGTGCGGTCGTGGCTCAGCTTTTACAAACATCGTCTTTCTGGAGCTAGACACGTCAGTGAATCCATGTCCTTTGTGACAGCCCCTATCCTTTGAGCTCCTAGAATGGAATCTAGATCTTTTTTTCCAGAATTGAGCATTTCGACTGACTTCTTCAAGTTGTTCAGCTCCTCTGCTGTCTCCTCATGAACAAGTTTGTCTGTTTCAATCTCACATTTTAAGGCATCCACAATATTTAGAAGATTTACCTCTCTTCGATTTTGAGCATCATTCTCTCGCTTTAAGTCATCTATGATGTCTGGATGATCTCCTTGTCTCTTCTCACTCTGAATCTTCAGCGATGAGATAACTGCTAGCAGCTCCGCCTTTTGTGACAATAGCTCAGTCCGTTCACCTTTTGCTTCAATCATCTGGGCTTTAGGATCAGTGATTTTCTGTTGATGTTCCAGCTTCTGAGCAGCAGCTTCTTCCCGGAGCTTCTCTTTTTCAACTTTCAGATCTGCCAGAGAGTTCTGATGTTTTTTGTTTTGCTTGACTTCGACCAACCACTGTTGATAGACCTCCTTGTAATTGTTAGCAATCTCCTCATCAGTAATTTCTTCATCGTCACTGCAGCTTGAGTAAGGAGTGTGATCTCTAGACGATGACTTTATCTCCGCTTCTTTACTTTGTTCTCCTTCCAGGTTGAAACAGCTAGTAAGGGCAACAAAGTTATTGGTCTCTCCTTCCTGATCAGATTCAGTGTCACTCCAGTTGACAGCATAGACATTCTTCTTCTTCTGTGTGTTGATACACTCTGCTCGAATGTGTCCGAAACCTTCACATTCATGGCATTGTATCTCTTTGCCTTTGTTGTCCGGATTGAAGTCTTCAGCTCTATTTTTCTTTTGATCTTTTTCCTGCTTCTGGAATCTGTTTCTAGATGACTGACCAGAATCAGTTCCTTTATTGTATTGTCTTCTCATAAACTTTCTGAAATTCCTTGACAACATTGCGAATTGTTGTTCAGACATCTCCCCTGCCTTGTCTGGAACAACAGAGACTTCAGCTTTCAGACCGATGATGTTCACCTTCATGAATTGTTCTTCTTCATTCATATCCATCTCATGGGTCTGAAGAGAACCCATCAGTTCGTCTAACCTCATGGTCTTCACATCATGTGCTTCCTTGACAGCAAGAGCCTTCATAGCATACCGCTTTGTTAGAGACATCAGCACTTTTTTTACCAGCGTCTCTTCGGTCATTGGTTCTCCAACTGCAAACGATTCATTGGAAATATCGAGAACCCTAGTATTGAAGTCGGATATGGTCTCATCCTCCTGCATTCTTAAGCTTTCGAATTTTGACGTGACCATCTCCATTCTAGATATTTTAACTTTGGTCGTACCTTCATGAGCGGTTTGCAGAATGTCCCAAGCCTTCTTCGCAATCTCACAGGTAGAAATCATCTTGAAATTTTGTCCATCAACTCCTGAGAATATAGCATTCATTGCTTTGGAGTTTGCAGCTTGATGAGCATTTATTTGATGAACTTTGATGTACAATTCCAGTGGCTTTGAGCTCCATTTTCATACAAGATTATGCAGATTTGATGTTTTTACTTAGTGTTTCAGTGACAAGGCAATTTGAGAAGTAAATGGCAAAATGGCAAAATGCGAGCTAAAACTGCGAGAAAAGAGCTAGGCTACCCGAGCTAAAGAGCTAGGCTACCCGATAGGCTACCCGAGCTAAAGATCTAGGCCATCCGAGCGTGTACCCGAGATAAAGAGCTAGGCTACCCGATAGGCTACCCGATCGTCCACCCGGCCTACGCTCGCACGTCCTCTCGCATACCCGACCTCCACGCTCGCACGCCCGCTCGACCACACCTCGGCCAGACGCTCGCACACCCGCTCGGCTACCCGACCGTCTGCCCGACCCAAGCTGCAAATAATAAATCTTCAAGTCGGCTCTAGCGCAATTAATTCCATCGAGCAATGTGAGTTTATGGGAACATAAAGAAGCAATTGGAGACTGGGAAGTCTACATCGAGAAACAGAGAGCCAACAACAAAGACAGTTATTACTAGAACGGCTACAAGCAATACAAAAGTCGTCATACCTGATTTTAGCAGGGATCCGAAATCACGCATTCATCCATCGATACTGACGACAGCAACATCACAAAGGAAGTTCATCATCAGGGTTTCTCTTAACCCAATCTTGTACTTTCATTCCAATCTATTGTCATGTATCAGCTCACCATGAGTGAGTAGTTCGCTTATTGGGATCCAATGGATCCCCAGAAACATCTGCAGTTGTAACACATGTCTTCTTATATGATTATGATTTATTTCTTTACATTAGACACGAATAGTTCAATTCATATATTCTGCACTTGATATCCTCGCGAGATATCAATAATGTTTGTATAAGAATCGTTTGTGTCTATTGTCTGTGTTTGCAGTAGCATGTCATAGTAGGTTTACATAGTTGCATGATAGGCGAGAAGCGAAAGTTGAGTCTATGCATGTAATAAGATAAAATCTGATAGGCAAGAAGCGAAAGTTGAGTCTTGATGATTTGCGTATCTAGTTCTGTTATTATGCAAGAAGCGAGAGTTGAGCATGTAATCGAACAAATGACCTAGAGTAATAATTCACTATCATGTATCGAGATCTACTGTTAGGCAAGAAGCGAGAGTTGAGTCTGCAGTAACTTTGTGTTATAATCTGTTGTTTTTGGGGAGTCATTGATTCCCAATGTTTCATCAAATTAAAAGACAACCAAACAACAACCGCATGCAACAACAAATCAAATCACCAGTTCTGTGTTAATCCATTTCGTTATTCAGTTTATTCATTTCACTGTACTGTACTTTCATTTTAAACCCCCCATTTCAGTACTAACATAAACAATCATTTACAGAAAGTAGCAAGCTAGTTCCCTGTGGATTCGACCTGAGTCACACTCAGATTATTTGTTTAATCTGTGTTGCATTTACAATCACTACATCTACAACCGATCAAAATGGCGCCGTTGCCGGGGAACTAGTCATTTGTTTATTTTCTGTTATTATTTTTGTTTATTACATTAGTACGTTATCTGTCAGTTCTCACTTTTTCCTTTCTTGTCTACTGATGCAAACCAGGAGCAAGACGAAGAGAGGAAGAAAAAGCAGAGGAAAGATGGAGCAGAACAATCAAAACAACAATCTGGTGAACGCACCTGTTCAGCAGAGGGAACCTACTGTCGCGGACTTCATGATACCATCAACCCTCACTCAAGGAAATCCCATCCAGATGCCTGAAGGAGGGAATATCGAATGGAGGTCCGGGCTGATACATATGATAACCAGTAATGGCTACAATGGCACAACCGGTAATGCTCATCATCACTTGGATCAGTTCAAAGATTTCTGTGCCACATACAAGCCAACAAACGTGGGATTGGAAACGATGTACCTTCGTCTGTTCCATTTATCGCTAAAGGACAGAGCCAAGGAATGGCTCAAGAACCATCCGCCAAACACTTTCACCACCTGGGATCAGCTATCCAGTGCATTCCTGATGCAGTTCTTCTCACCAGCAAAAACTAAAGAACTGAGGGAAGCCATCAGCAAATTTACTCAGAAGATGTGCGAAGATTTTCATGAGGCTTACGAAAGATTCAAGAGATTACTGTGGGAATGCCCACATCATGGAAACTCACCTTGGCAGCTACTATATTCCTTCTACAACGGAATGGACAAAGAAGCCCGTCATCTAATGGACAACAGTGGAAAAGGTGCCATCAACAAACTACCACCAACTGAGGCCTTCCAGCTGATAGAAGAACTCGCGGCAAACTCACTACAATTTGGCAGTGGACGCAACAACTATCCTAAGGATAGAGACTTCAGCAATGGTGCTGTTGCAACCAAAGACGACATCCAACGCCTCACCACAATGTTCGAAACAATGATGAAGAATCAGAATGCTAGCGTAGCACAAGTCGGAATGGAATACAGTAACCAGTATATTATTCCACCGCCACCTGCAGTCCATACTCAGCAGCCAGTACCGCTACCACCCATGCCCATGCATGCTGAAGAAGATGTCAACTTCATACGGAATCAGCCCTACAACAACAATAGCAGACCTGCATATGATGCTAATAGGAACTACCAGCAGCGTCAACCATACTTCAATTATCAGAACAATCATCAGAACAATCAGATGCCTCAACCAAACTATGCAGCCCCTACTCCGAAGCCATGGAACCCTAATCCTGCTGTGCCTACTGCTCCCAAACCTCAAAACACTCACTCAGGTAATGTGGCATCTTCGAGCAATTCTAATCCTACTGACTTGTCTTCTATTGTTGCGCAACTTGCAGCAACACAACAACAGATGCTACAGCAACAGCAACAGAGTCAACAGGAAAGCCAACTGATACTCCAGAAGCTTAACGAACTCCAGAAGCATAATACAATATTGGAGAACCAGATAGCTCAGCAGGCGTCAGCATCTAGATTTCAGAGTCAATTGCCACCTCAAGCTGATGTAAAATCAACGGAGAACATCAATGCTATCACCTTGAGGAATGGAAAGGAGTTGCAAGCAGCAAATCAAGCCAGGGTAACCGACCGTGCAAACACTCGCGTAACCGACCGTGTACGCGATCAAGATGATCGCACGTCCGATCGAGTAGACGATCCAAACGCCCGCATGCCCGATCGCATAGCCGATCGCATGCTCGACCAGGTAACCGAGCCCCTTTCAGATAAAAATTTGACTAACTTTGAACTTTTGCAGAAACAAGACACTGAAACAGAAGACAAAAGAAAGCAAGAAATCAAGGAGAGAGTACCATTCCCCCAGAGATTGAAAAAACGGAATGACAACTCACACATCCAAAGGTTTGCTAAACTTCTCAGCAACCTTCAGGTATCAATGCCATTCACTGATATAATACTTCAAATGCCTGGCTATGGAAAATTTCTGAAGGATATTGTCACAAACAAGAAAAGGTTAGACACTGATCATGTTACACTTGATGCAAATTGCAGTGCCATTATACAGCATGCCATGCCTAAAAAGTTGAATGATTTTGGTGCATTCTGCATTCCCATTACAATAGGTCCTGTTAATGTGTCTAATGCTCTATGTGACTTGGGTGCCAGTATTTCATTGATGCCATTTTCTCTGTACGAAAAGCTTGATGTAGGAGAATTAACACCAACGCCCATTAGCCTGAGATTAGCTGACAGAAGCTCTAGGTTGCCTAAAGGTATTTTAGAAGACATGCTCATTAAAATTGGTGATCTTTGGGTGCCTGTTGATTTCTATGTTCTAGATATGGATGTTGAGAATGAAACTCCAATCATACTTGGAAGGCCGTTTTTGAATACTGTTAAAGCCGTCGTTGACTGTGGTAATGGAACCATTGAAATGAATCTAGGCAGTGAGAAAATAAAATTTTTCTTGAAATCTATGATGAAAGCACCCAGTGACTCCTTGGACTGTGCTTGGCTTGACATTTACGATGATTCTAACCATTTTGATGAGCTGCCAAATTCTGAGCATGAGCTACTAGGCAATAACAAGGAAGCAGGTGCACTTATGATGCTGACCGAGTGTGAAGCAATTGAAGAAGCCACTGGGAATAAAGACAATGAATCAGGTAATGAATTTGACGAAAGTTTAAAACCACTCCCATCAAATCTGAGGTACGAATTTCTTGCACCTAACTCTACATTACCTGTGATAGTTGATGCCTCATTGAATGAACAGCAGACTGTGGAATTGCTAAATGTGCTTAGGAAATACAAATCTGCCATTGGGCACTCTATTGATGACATTAAAGGGATTAGTCCTAGCATATGCATGCATAGGATACACTTAGAAAATGATGCTAAACCTAGTCGTGAGCATTTGAGGAGACTAAACCCTAATTTGAATGAAGTTGTTTTTAAGGAAATTACTAAGCTTCGTGATGCAGGAATAATATACTCAGTCGCAGATTCGGAATGGGTAAGTCCTATTCATGTAGTGCCGAAGAAAGGAGGACTGACCGTAGTCACAAACAACAGGGGAGAGCTTGTTCCAACAAGGACAGTGACAGGACACAGGATGTGTATAGACTACAGGAAGCTGAACTCAGCCACGAAAAAAGATCACTTTCCCATCCCATTCATCGACCAGATGTTGGAAAGACTTGCTGGGCACGAATATTTCTGCTTTTTGGATGGATACAGTGGATTTTTCCAAATCCCAATACACCCTGACGACCAAGACAAAACGACATTTATATGTCCATTTGGTACCTTTGCCTACAGACGTATGCCATTCGGATTGTGCAATGCACCAGGAACCTTCCAACGATGCATGACTTCAATATTCTCTGAATTCCTGGAGAAATCCATGGAAGTATTCATGGATGATTTCTCTGTTCATGGTTATTCATTTGATTCATGCTTATCTAATTTATCTAAGGTACTTGCCAGGTGCGTCGAAGTCAACCTTGTGCTTAACTGGGAAAAATGCCATTTTATGGTAAAAGAAGGAATTGTACTGGGACACAAAATAACGAAGGAAGGAATAGCAGTGGATAAAGCAAAAGTGGAAGCAATTGAAAAACTGCCAATTCCCAACAATGTCAAAAGCATCAGGAGTTTCCTAGGACATGCAGGCTTCTACAGACGCTTCATTAAAGATTTTTCAAAAATAGCTAAGCCTCTCACCAATTTGCTTTGCACTGATGTTGAATTTAAAATTACTGACGAGTGTGTTACAGCTTTTGAAACTCTGAAGCAATCTCTAATCACTGCACCAATTATCCAACCTCCCAACTGGAGTCTACCATTTGAGCTAATGTGTGACGCAAGTGACAGCGCAATAGGAGCAGTGCTAGGTCAAAGGGTCGATAAGAAGCTACACGTAATTTACTACGTCAGTAAGGTTTTGGCTGCAGCCCAAGCACATTACACAACAACTGAGAAGGAGCTATTAGCAGTTGTCTATGCATTCGAAAAATTCAGACCATACTTAGTTGGCTCAAAGACAATTGTGTATACAGACCATGCGGCTATCAGGTATTTAATGACAAAAAAGGATGCAAAACCTAGACTGATACGTTGGATACTCCTTTTGCAGGAATTCGATATTGAGATTAAAGACAAAAAGGGAGTTGAAAACGTGGTAGCCGATCACTTGTCAAGACTACAACTGAACCCTGCAGAAATTACTGATGATACACCTATTCGAGATTCCTACACGGGTGAGGACCTGATGAGCTTAGAGAAAAATTCAGCACCTTGGTACGCAGATTTTGTGAACTTTCTAGCATGTGGAATCCTGCCCGGAGACATGGACTACAACAAAAGGAAGAGATTTTCGCACGACATAAAAAGGTATTACTGGGATGATCCATTTCTATATAAACTGTGTAATGATGGCATCTACAGGACATGCGTATCAGAGGAAGATCAGCAAGGTATCTTAGAACGTTGTCACTCCTCTGCATACGGTGGGCATGGATCAAGAACGAAAACTGCAGCTAAAGTATTACAGAGTGGATTCTACTGGCCAACCCTGTTTAAGGACGCCTACTTGTTCGTGAAAAGTTGTGATTCGTGCCAGCGCACTGGGAATATTTCGAAGCGCGACGAAATGCCACAAAAAGGAATGCTAGAAGTTGAGATATTTGACGTCTGGGGCGTAAACTACATGGGACCATTCCCATCTTCATATGGATACCAGTATATACTAGTAGCAGTGGATTTCGTTTCAAAGTGGGCAGAAGCTGTAGCAACCAAAACCTGCGATGCTAAGAGTGTTACAAGTTTATTCAAGAAGATAATCTTTCCCAGGTTTGGAACCCCTAGAGCAGTAGTAAGCGATAATGGTAGCCACTTTCGAGAAAAGCAATTCGGAGCCATGTTAAAGAGATTCGGAGTCTACCACAAATTCTCTACACCCTACCATCCTCAGACAAATGGACAAGCTGAAGTAACCAATCGCGAACTCAAGAAAATCTTGGAGAAGACAGTAAACAATTCGAGGAAAGATTGGTCATCAAGGTTAGAGGAAGCTCTATGGGCATACAGAACCGCCTTCAAGACGCCGATTGGGATGTCCCCCTATAGGCTAGTGTACGGGAAGCCCTGTCACTTACCAGTCGAGTTAGAATTCAAGGCTATCTGGGCAGTGAAGAAGCTGAACTACGAAATGAAAGCAGCCGGAGATAAAAGGATGCTAGATTCGCATGAACTGGAAGAAATTCGCATGGATAGCTACGAGAGCGCCAAACTATACAAGGAACGCTAAAAAATGTGGCATGATAGGAAACTAAGAGCTAAACACTTTTCTGTTGGAGAAAAGGTGCTATTATACAAGTCCAGACTCCAGTTGTTTCCAGGAAAGCTCAAGTCAAGATGGGCAGGACCGTACACAGTAAGCAAGGTCTTTGACGACGGACATCTAGAGCTCTCAACTGATGACGGTCAAACCTTCAAGGTGAATGGACACAGAGTGAAGGAATACTTTGGATACAAGCCCAACAACCTGGAGGACCACAAATTTGAAGACGCTGAATGAATCTACCCCTCCATCAATCTCAAATATTAAAAGCGCAGCCCTGTCTTGGCCAAGACGTTAAACTAGGCCGGTAAGTATTTCAACTCTATTTTTTTTGCAAAAACTTTGAACTGCAAACTGTGGTGAATATAGGACCAATCGGCCAGCCGAACGCATGCCCGAACAAATCAGCTCGCATGGCCGATCGCACGCACGCTCGCACAGACGATCGCACGCCCGATCAGCGCTCGCATGCGCGATCGCATGGCCTAACGGCTCGCCCGAACAGCCGATCGCATGCCCGAACGGTTACCCGATCGCATGTCCGATCAGAGCTCGCATGCCCGATCGCATGCCCGATCGGATAGCCTAGCCCAAAATTTTCTAATATTTGTTCCTATATGCAGATTTGGCCCAAACAAAAACACAGAAATTAGGGTTTACCTCCATACTCGCACAGCCGATCGAAGATACAAGCCGACGGCCGACCGCACGACCTAGCTCGCTCCGTCCTCCGTCCACGCATCCAGCCGCTCAATCAATCGCCCGGTAATTCAACTCTCAATTTGCGCCCTAATTTTTCCGACTGCTATTTGTTTGTGTTATGGCGAGGACTAAAGGAGGAGAAGCCGATAAAGCCGAAGGGTCGAAAACGCAGAAGAGGAAGCGAATCCAAGTTGCGGACAACAAATATCCACTACCGCCGGATGATCCGGCGCACATGGCAATCCAGGAACCCGTTCAACCGAGCCCAAATACTACTCCAGAGTCTTCAGCTCCACGACCTACCGCTCCACCCCAAGGCCCTATCCGTCCTCCACAACCGCAACCACCGCAGCCAGTGCCTAACCCGCTCACACCAGCTCATCAATCTGCCCTCTCCAAGTTCATACCTGCTGGTACACAACCACGAGAACCAATCTACAACTTCGACCACGTCTACCGGATCAATCTCACCAGAGACACTGAAAAATGGGTGAAAATCAGAAACGCTAAGGTTGCCAAGCCATTATACCCAGTACACAAAGACCTGAGGACAGTGGAGGTTTTTGATGAGGTGCATTCCATCCTGACAGAGGGGAATTTGGAGTACATGACGTGGGAAGACCCTGGCACGTATCAGAAGTTGGTGATCGAGTTTCTTTCGACACTTCAGGTCGTATGGGCTGCTAGTGACGGACCAGAGAGCATGCTAAAGCCAGGATCCAAGAGATGGGCGCACAGGTGGATCTTCCAGATCAATGGGTTCTTCCACAGCTTGACTGAGGCGGAGTTTGAGAAGATTTTTAAATACCAGTGGAAGGAAACCTCATACACCAACCAGTCTGCTGAAGAGGACACCGAATTCTGGAGGTATATCACTGAGAACAGCACTATCACATTTGCCACTAACTCGCCTTCAAACTTAATCAGATTGCCTGCTTGGAGAATCATCCACCGCCTAGTTGCTGAGAATTTGGTCACTCGCGCCGACAAGGGAACCAGAGTGAATCATCGAGACCTGGAGATCATGAGGACCCTGCACAGAGGCAAGGGGAAGGGGGTAAAGCTAATGACTATATTTTCAGATCTTTTTGAAAAATGCTTGTCTAGCAGTGTACTTGGAGGAGGAGCCATCATCACCCTCATTACGAAACACCTGGGCTATAACTTGGAAAAGGGGAAGCAGCTAGAGCCCAACAAACTGAGCCTCACAATGATGAAAAACAGCTCGATGATTGATAAAGAAAACAAGTGGATCAAGGAGCCCCTAGGCCGCAAGAAAGGGAAGGAAATCTCGGGCGCAACCCCTGTCCCCCCTGTCACCCCTGCCACGGCTAATGCCAATGTTGCTGCTGGCGATGTTGCTGCACGACTGAAGGCCATAGAGGAATCCCAGGCTGAAATAAAAGGTAACCAGAATGCAATTAATACTAAGCTGGACAATATGAACGTCATCTTGCAGACTATCCTCCAGCACCTGACTGCCACGCCTGCCCCTGCTGTATCTGATGACGTCGATCCACTAGAGTGACCAAGTTGGAATTAGAAGGAATTCTCATTTTGCCTTTGCTTGTGCCCTGTTGGTTTTGGTAACTCTGTTCCTTTTCATCAATCAAATACTTTGCTACCCTATTTGTTTATTATCTATGCTAGAATGCTTAGGGACTAAGCATGTTTTAAGTATGGGGTGGCTGATGTTATTGGATTACATTTGATTGATGATTGTTATGCATGTTGAAAAGAAAAAAAAAAAAAAAAAAAAAAAAATTTTGCAGAAAAAAATGTCTGAATATACTTACCTGATACTTGCTCAAATCCTTGTTGAAAACACGTTGAATGATGAGCATGTTTATCTCTGATGCTATGGCTTGCTGCTCTGAACTCATGAAATTACCAGCATTTGATTCCTGACCTTGCTTGTGATATGAAAGTTTATGCAAACAACGATTCTATGCTAGCTTAGTTTAGCATGTTAAATTCACTTAGGCTTTTGGAAAAATCACGAGAACAAACTTTTGCAAGCAAGTTTATTTTTCAGACTGGCTCTTAGGTGACTTCAATCAATACTGTGGTTATGTTCTGTGCTACGCATTATTTTGGTACACTGTCAATTTCAAGTATGGGGTTTTGCAACATTTCTTGAGAAAAAAAATATATATATAGTACTGTCGTTGAGAAGAAAAGTAGAAAACATCAAAACAAAAGAGAAAAGAGAAGTGTGGATGGCGGGGGTTAGGAAGCGGTAGATATGGTAATCCCTGAGCCAGGTCTTCCCCTTCGAAACCATCCACACCTGCACTAAAGAAGTGTGACAGTTTATAAGTAAGAAAACCCCTAACTTGATCGTGACTTTGTACCAGATTCTGTGCACTAACATGCAGGTATTGTTTGAGGAAAGACCCTTGCAGAGTACTGCGTGAGCCTTGAAGAGAATTTACGAGTTTCGTGTAAGTGAAATTCTTCTTGATAATTTGACTGCCTAAACTGATCTTCAACTAGTCTGAATGAATGCTAGCATATTTGAGTTAAACCTGTGCATACTGAATATCACATTGAAATGAAGGAACCTTTTGTCTGCTTGAAGTGAGTGATATCGATGCAGCACTGCCAGAACTGATGAGTTATGATGTTTATCACTATTCGAAAAATTTCATTTCATAACTGAGCAAGTATCACGGGATTTGTGAGTACTCCTGTTCTGAAAACTCTCACCAGTTTATTTGTTCCTACTTGGTTTTATTTATGATGTTCTAGGTGATGCCTATGATGTGTGTTTGTTCGGGACGAACAAAGTTCAAGTGTGGGGTATTTTGATGAGCATTTATTTGATGAACTTTGATGTACAATTCCAGTGGCTTTGAGCTCCATTTTCATACAAGATTATGCAGATTTGATGTTTTTACTTAGTGTTTCAGTGACAAGGCAATTTGAGAAGTAAATGGCAAAATGGCAAAATGCGAGCTAAAACTGCGAGAAAAGAGCTAGGCTACCCGATAGGCTACCCGAGCTAAAGAGCTAGGCTACCCGAGCTAAAGATCTAGGCCATCCGAGCGTGTACCCGAGATAAAGAGCTAGGCTACCCGATAGGCTACCCGATCGTCCACCCGGCCTACGCTCGCACGTCCTCTCGCATACCCGACCTCCACGCTCGCACGCCCGCTCGACCACACCTCGGCCAGACGCTCGCACACCCGCTCGGCTACCCGACCGTCTGCCCGACCCAAGCTGCAAATAATAAATCTTCAAGTCGGCTCTAGCGCAATTAATTCCATCGAGCAATGTGAGTTTATGGGAACATAAAGAAGCAATTGGAGACTGGGAAGTCTACATCGAGAAACAGAGAGCCAACAACAAAGACAGTTATTACTAGAACGGCTACAAGCAATACAAAAGTCGTCATACCTGATTTTAGCAGGGATCCGAAATCACGCATTCATCCATCGATACTGACGACAGCAACATCACAAAGGAAGTTCATCATCAGGGTTTCTCTTAACCCAATCTTGTACTTTCATTCCAATCTATTGTCATGTATCAGCTCACCATGAGTGAGTAGTTCGCTTATTGGGATCCAATGGATCCCCAGAAACATCTGCAGTTGTAACACATGTCTTCTTATATGATTATGATTTATTTCTTTACATTAGACACGAATAGTTCAATTCATATATTCTGCACTTGATATCCTCGCGAGATATCAATAATGTTTGTATAAGAATCGTTTGTGTCTATTGTCTGTGTTTGCAGTAGCATGTCATAGTAGGTTTACATAGTTGCATGATAGGCGAGAAGCGAAAGTTGAGTCTATGCATGTAATAAGATAAAATCTGATAGGCAAGAAGCGAAAGTTGAGTCTTGATGATTTGCGTATCTAGTTCTGTTATTATGCAAGAAGCGAGAGTTGAGCATGTAATCGAACAAATGACCTAGAGTAATAATTCACTATCATGTATCGAGATCTACTGTTAGGCAAGAAGCGAGAGTTGAGTCTGCAGTAACTTTGTGTTATAATCTGTTGTTTTTGGGGAGTCATTGATTCCCAATGTTTCATCAAATTAAAAGACAACCAAACAACAACCGCATGCAACAACAAATCAAATCACCAGTTCTGTGTTAATCCATTTCGTTATTCAGTTTATTCATTTCACTGTACTGTACTTTCATTTTAAACCCCCCATTTCAGTACTAACATAAACAATCATTTACAGAAAGTAGCAAGCTAGTTCCCTGTGGATTCGACCTGAGTCACACTCAGATTATTTGTTTGATCTGTGTTGCATTTACAATCACTACATCTACAACCGATCAAAATGTCCCTGTGGATTCGAATTTTGACGTGACCATTTCCATTCTAGATATTTTAAATTTGGTCGTACCTTCATGAGCGGTTTGCAGAATGTCCCAAGCCTTCTTCGCAATCTCACAGGTAGAAATCATCTTGAAATTTTGTCCATCAACTCCTGAGAATATAGCATTCATTGCTTTGGAGTTTGCAGCTTCAGCATTCTTATGTATCTCGGTCCACTTGCCTTTAGCTAGAAGGCTAACTTTGCCGGCCTCGGTGATCACTGAGTGAGTCCACCCATTTTCAACAGCTTCCCAAACTGATTCATTCTGAGACTTTAGGAAGGCCTTCATTCGCACTCTCCAATATCCATATTTGTTTCCTTCCAGCAGCGGTGGACGTGTGATGTTCTGTCCTTCTCTTAAATCCATCTCAAACAACTTCTGGATCTTACTCTGTGTCGAGTATTTGCTCTGATACCAATTGAAACCTTCCCGTGGTGAATGAGATGTTGTTCTGGTCGAGTGCAGAATAATAGCTAGAACAACTTATGCGCTAATAAACGTAATGCGGAAAATAAACGACACGCAAAGTTGTTACCCAGTTCGGTGTTAACGAGCCTACGTCTGGGAACTGTCTCTTAGCCCGGTGGATAGCAATTCACTAATAACGAGTATTACGAGTACAGGGTTTTATGTTTACAGAGTACCTCTTAAACAATCTGAGCCTCGGACACTCTAGCAATTGCAAACTAGGTCTCTCCCTAGATCTGAGCTCCTCCTCCGTATCCACCAATATGATCCTCCGTGAGAATCAACGCCTTCTCCCGAATGCGCAGATTAGAACACCAGTGCGTGTACTTTGAACGTTGTTCTACGATCAGTCTGCCGAGCACTAGAACAGACTGAATCCGAGCGCCTTGAATAATCAGAGTGATTATATCGCCGGCCGATTACCTCCACCTCCCTTCAATGAATATGAGAGTGAGTAATTTCTCCGTTAGTGCTGACTGATAATCGTAGCATTAGCCTTACTTATATAGAGCGGTGGAAACCCTAAAGCGAATAGGATTCCTAATCCAGACCGCATATATCTTTAAGAGATCTTTCCTAATATCTTGCGCACATCTCTTGAAGATAATCCTTCAACATATCTTCAATCTCGTTTAGGAATGCTTTGATTATCTTCTTTGCTAAGATAGCTTCATGCGCAAGCAACCGACTCTATGGATATATTCGATTATCATCAAGTACCGACTTGCCAAATCCTATCTCGAAAATATCTCTATGCGAAATTGTGCTGCGTCGGTTGAAACTAGTTTCTTAAACTGAAATAGGAAACTTCCAACTTCTGTCCTTCCATATGCAACCGCCTTGATCTCCAACGGTCGACTGAGTTTCCTAATCTGAATTAGGAAACATTTCATCTACTTCAACTTGTTCCAGGACAGTTGTCTCTTCCAGTCTCGAACAACAGCTTGAACAACTACACTAAGTTTTGCCAAACTACATGCCATAAAACTAACCAGCTAAATGCATAATAGTGCTTGGTTGAGATAGAATATATTTTCATCCTTAGCTTCTTCCTCACTGTCCAATAATCCACACAATCAATCAATCAATTATTGTCACAAGTAAATATATATATAATAAACACCCTTCCAACTGTTACAACACCAACATGCTTGCTTCAAACAATAATTAAGATAACAAAACAGAACAAATAATCACCAATATGCTAGTATTTACTATCTACTAACTACTACATTACCAAATAATAACAGCAAAAACAAGCAAATATTAGTGAGACCTTCCAACAATTTCAGTAACACTGGTAACATATGTTGGGATTCAAGAAATTTCAGGACATGTTTGGCTATGGTTCTCGTAGATGAAAGACTAACAAAGAACCACAGTAGATGAAAGACTTCAAAACACCTAAACAAATGTACTGAGACAAAAGGGTAATGTGCTGCTACCTTTGGTGTCTGGCAACAGGCATCTTATGCTTGGCAGGGTGCCTAGCTTCAAAGGTGTGAGTACCTTGGGTCAATTTCAACTGCCAGCTGAATCAGTGGGCCAACCGAAGCTCCTTCAAACAAGGCAGACAACAACAACAGATAAAACTTCTTGTTCTGAACAAACAAAACAAAAAATAGTAGACTATTATATATCTTCGAACCACAATGATCAATAAACAACAATTACAAGTATCAAAAAACATATACATAAAAATTAATTACCTTATTGCGTGATGAAACAACCAAGGTGAAATTCAGGGCTACGAGAGATAAAACACTAGTAATAAAGCCTCCAATGTTCCATAGGAGATGTAAATATGCACCAGTAGCGGATACATAGCGCACTACATAAGGTGAGATATACCTGAAAACACGAATAGATCAAAATTGAAAAATCCTAAAGATGACACAAAACCTAGCCAATCTTTTATCAACAAACATAGCTGTTTCACAAGCTACTAACACAATAGACAAATCAACAACAAAACGAAAACTCTACAGACTCCAAGCAACTAAAGTTAGAAGGAACAAAAAGCTTCTTGAATAGCAACAACACATAGAGTCGCAAAATCTATACGCTCCGCTGCCATGGTTTATAAGCCGAATCAAAATTACCAGTCTGAGATGATTCTGAACGACGGGAGAGATGAGCCGGAAGTTTTTGAGCGGATCGTAAGTCTAGCCGTTGCCAGGCTAAGGTTGGGGATGGCCATTATCGGCGAAGATTCTACGGCGAAATGCGAAGACGAAGATTCTACGGCAACCAATCTCCCAAGAGCGGCTTTGGATTTTGGACTGAGGGAACCCTAGATGGCTACTTAGAAATACTGATTTCGTTGAGTTTATGCATCAGTTCGTGTAAAACCGATGCATAAGCTTAACATTATGCATCGGTTCTTCTAAACTGGTTTATGCATCAGTTTTGGTTGAACCGATGCATAAGCTGGACATTATGTATCAGTTGTAGCCCCAACCGATGCGTAATGTCGAAACCGATGCATAAGCCCAAATACGGAACTGATGCATAATGTCCCGTCTGTAGTAGAGTGTGACTAGTTCTTGTGTTTTGAGGGTTCTACAACCCTCGTTGGTACTCTTTGATCACAAATATACATTGATATTCATATGGATTATTGTTGATTTCATTTTCTCGTGTTATGAAATGCTATGTTCCAAGGTGTTTGACAAATTGCCTAAGTGACAACTTAGACTAAAACTTGAACCTATGACTTGAAAGAGCTAGGGAATAGTTCTAGTATGGAGAAAATGATTCATATCTTAATCACAATGGTGAACCTAGGATATGGATGCTTGACTAGGATTAAATGTTTGATTCATTGGATTTGGTCACTAAGCAAATCATCAATTAATCCCTACGAATGGTGTTAAATTCATGTTCACTAAGTGCTTTATGTTGACATGCTACCAAGTGTTTGATGAAATGCGTAAGTAACATGTTTATTTTACAACTTGACCTAAGTATCGATGGACCTTAGGGAAGGTTTGGATGTAGTGAATATGATCATTTCTACGGGATTGAAGTGAACTAGTACTTTATGCTATTGCATTTATTACCTTGGGAGATGTTTCAAGGATGATAAAGGAAATAGAGTGAACCAACAATCTCGATAGAGTGAGGATTCTAGTTAGGACGGTTTGGCTAAGAATAGATTCACACGAAAGTTAGTCAACCTTAGTCTAAACTTGGTTCAAAACTATTTGACACCATAGATTGCTTGAATTTTGTGTATGTGATCATTGAGAAACGCCAAGGAGTGGAGTAACCCCTCGAAAGACCCTTTAGTCTATCTTATATCTCTAATTACTTGCCATTTAGGATTTAGACACACACCCTTATACATTTTTATTAGAATAGCCGAACGGAAACACAATCTCATATAGTGCATGTGCTTGGCTTGCTCCTTTGGGTTCGACCCGGTACTGTATTTTGACTACATTCGATCCTCTCTTAATTGATACTATTTAGAGGCTAAAAAGAATAGTTTGTCAAATGGCGCCGTTACCGGGGAGCAACTAGTTAGCACATTCCTAGCTTAGATTGTGTGGAAGTTCTGACTATTCTTGTAAATATTTTTCTTTTTCTGATACTTGTATATTCTTTTTTCACTCATATACATTGCTATCTTATGTTTATCTTGTTTTGCAAGGATGGATCACTACAACCAACAAGTCATGCACAATGGAGATTATTATAAAGAGGAGGAGCAACTAAATTCTTATTATCAAGAACATGGCTATCCGACAAGTTATTACACTCCGAATTGGGATGATAGCCAATGCTTTGAAGTTAAAGACTCCTACCCTCCATACCCTCAACGTCCTCAACCTTTAAGTGAGCCCTCCAATATGGAATCCATGATTTCCACATTCCTTTCACACCAAGAGGAGATGTATAGGGAAATGACTGCAAACCAAGAGAGGATTGATAGAGACTTTCAAGCCCAATTTATGGAGATGGAACAGTTCAACTAAGATATGCATGCTCACATCGATATGCTTCAAGCCAAGTTGGCACAACAAGCAATTGAAAATGGAAACTTGGATGAGGAAGAGGAGGTCTCCAAAGAAGAAGTCCTTGAATCTAGTGCCTCAAAACAAGACTGTGATCAAGAAAGGGAAGATACATTTTGGAGAGTCGCTACCCAAGTTTTTAATGAGGAGTGGGATGGTGAATCTTGTAACAAGGACGAGATGAAACGCAAAAGTGAATCATCCTTCACTACTAGCACATCTCAAGATCATTCGAATTAGAACACACAAGAGTTCACCATTCCATCAACGCCTCGACTCTCCAACGAGGAATTCTTCAATGATGATGCCTCTTACATAGAGGAAATACCTTTTGTTGATAAAGAAGAACTCCTCCTCCCCCGCTATAAGTGAGCTTAAACGTGAGCCCAAACTTCTTGATGAGGATAAGATAGAGGAAGAGCATATAACGCAAAAAGGATTTCGAGGGTATGAAGATTTTGTTGAGGTTTACATGACCAAGCTAAAGAACATTCTCTCATACAAGAAGACACAAGTTTAGAGACGGAGATTGAGGAATCGGCATCCAAGGAAATGATTAAAAAATTAAAGGAAGGTGTGCCAATCAAGCTCGAGACAGGTTTTGAAGACCCTTTCTTCACTACGCAGTCTCGAGACAAGTTTTGGAGCTTCTTATCCTATTTCGAAAGATTATTTGAAAAAAGCTCCTATGACCCCTTAGTTCTTAAGGGATCTTCATTCTTGAAGGGGTCAAGCTCCAAAAGGAAAGTCCATTGCAGAGTTGATGGGAAGAAATTCAAATGGGATTTAAAGGTTGATTGCCACCTTAAATGTCCAAGGCCCCGTGAGAAGGGATCCTAGCAAAGGACTTCTCACGAGTAATTATAAGGGGCGCTTTGCTACGTCTTTGCCAAGACGAGAAAAATTAGGCCCTCACGGGAGGTAACCCGATTTGTAAGTTGTTCATGATTAAGTGTTTGGCATGACTTTGAGTGGCTTAGGCTCTAAGTATGGGGTGTGAAATTTGTGAGTAGTGGGACAAATTTTAAGTATGGAGTGAGTAGAACTCACTCCATACTTAAAATTTGTCCCACTTCACATTGCCAAGCCCCTCCACGTCTCCCTTAATTTATCTATGAATGATGATGTCGCCCCTTAGTGTTCATGTGCCTTATTCGAGTTTACAAGATTGAAACTAGTTTGTTATACCATACTATGACTCTAGTTTCACATTTTCGTGGCACTTAAGACACCTTGTGCACATTATGGAGGATGTGATTTACCTTCCTTGTACTCTATTAACCTTATGCCATGATGTTATTATGTGACTAGTGATGCTTTCTTGCTCATACTTGAGTTTTATACTACCTTGTTTATCACTTGTTGCTTTTAACCTCTCATGTGTTGTTGTCATCAAGGAAGTTATTTGCATCGTGTATGATCAAGTTTAGCACAATGGCGTCTTTTCTATTGGTGGGGCACATCTACAAATGAGGGGAGTTCCTATTATCTCATTCTCTTTATTGGTTGCGCTTAGGGACTAAGCTATATTTTAAGTGTGGAGTGGGTAGTCGCATAGTTCACTCGTATCATGTCATGCCTATCATTTTAGAATGGACACTTGCATTCATGTACTCTATCCCAATCTCATGAGTGTTTTCACCATTTAAGGCTTGTGATCATCAACTCTAAATTACCTGTAAATCACATCTAGCCTACTTTTCACTTTTACTTGATCTTGAATCTAGAACCGACTTAGTCCTTTGAATTTGCATTCTTGTGAATCAATATCATTGCTATCCTTTGTCTATCTAATTCTCTAAGTATTTTCATTGCATGCCTTGGACTTAGTTTTAGCAAGCACTTTCAAAAACTTTCATGAAAAACTTAGACCTTTGAATGCTCTTTGGTGACTTGAGTTTTCTAATTTAGTGCCTTGCTTGTGGTTGTTTCCTGCGCATTCCATTCATCCCTTAGACATATTGTCAAGTTTTAAGTGTGGAGTCAAAAGAGGGCGAAAAATATGCCCCAACAAAAAAAATGCTTCATTTTCATGGCAAAGCCCCGACTAAAAAATTTCTCGATGTACACGAGAAGGTTTGCTCAAAAATATACAAATGTCGGGGGTTAGGAAGAAAAGTTCCCCCTCGAAAGCATTTGCAGGCCAATTGAAAAAGAAAATAAAGAGCACTTAAAACTTGACTCTATGTTCTTCCATCATTCTACATATGCGCGGGTGCATCATTTGATTGTGTGCTAGTTAAATTAACTCTTGGACGATCCTTGTGCTTGCACGGGAGCTCTCATTTGGTCTATTCTCGTTTTCTAAGAACTCTTGTTGTCGAACTCCTCTTCCCTTATGGATTACGGCTTAAGCGCCGAAGACTTGGGAATGAGTTCTAAGTCGCAAACCCATGGACTAGCCCTAGCTAGCATAGGTGAGTGATTGACACTTTTTCTGCAAACTACTAACTTTGCTTGTATTGTATTACCTTGAAAATGAGTGGAGTATTGGATTAGACATTTGATTGCTCTAGTATTGAAGACCTTGAATGCACAATCTCTTAGGCACTTAAATGGTTTGAAAGTTCTTTTGATGATAGAATGATTGTAGTGCTAGTTTTGAGTCGTTTCCGACTTTATTTTATGTCATTTGACCGTTGCCTTTCACATTTCAGGTACAAAATGACACCCTATTAATTCAAGACCTCAATATAAAGATTGCATGAAAAATTGAAAATTCGGCGCAAAACAAGGAGTTTCGGGGCAACACAGGCCAGATTGACGTTTCTAACGTATTTTGCACGAATTGGTTGATCTATAGCTTGTTGGAAAGCTAACTCAAAGGGCTACAACTATATAGTTTATGCAAAGACCAAATTCGGACTCTAAGATAGGTAAAAAGCCCTCGTAAGTCAGACCGGTTGAAATTCCAGCCGACCGGTTGGGCACCTCCATTGTCGAGCATTGCACTGGGGCCACTCCCAGCCGACCGGCTCAATTCCAAGCCGACCGACTGGGCCAAAAACTTGACTTAAGTATCGATAGACCTTAGGAAATGTTTGGATGTAGTGAATATGATCTTATCTAGTGTTTATGATGATGAATACATGGATAGGAAGTGAACTAGTTCCCTAAGCCTAAGGTATTTATTGACTTCGGAGATGTTCCAAGGCTATTAAATGCTATAGAGTGAACCAACATCCTCGATTGAGTGATGTTCTAATTAAGAGAGCTTGACTAAAAATAGATTCACATGAAAGTTGGTCTAGCTTAGCCTAAGCTAGGTTCTAAACTATTTGACACCTTGATTTGCATAACTCTTATATACATGATCAATGGGAAATTGCCAAGGAGGGGAGTAACCCTTCGGAGTCCTCTTATCTATCTTTTATCTCTAATGACTCGCCACTTAGGATTTAGATACACACCTTATACATTTTTGGTTTAGAATAGATGAACGGAAACACAATCTCATATAGTGCATCTGCTTGGCTTGCTCTTTTGGGTTCGACCCGGTCTTACCGGTCTTATAAATTGTTTTTGACAAAAGAGATTCTATCGCATTAATTTGCTTGTGAAAATATACAGCGTTCAAAATGGCGCCGTTGCCGGGGCAACTAGTTAGCACATCCCTAGATTAGATTGTGTGGATGTTCCGACTATTCTTGTAAATATTTTTCTTTTTCTTACACTTGTATATTCTCTTTTCACTCATATCCCTTGCTAGCTTACATTTATCTTGTTTTGCGAGAATGGACCCCTACAACCAACAAGTATTGTACAACGGAGAATACTATCAAGAGGATGAGCACCTAAATTCTTATTATCTAGAGCATGGCTATCCGACAAGCTATTACACTCCAAATTGGGATGATAGCCAAAGCTTTGAAGTTGAACACTCCTACCCTCCATACCCTCAACCACCTCAACCTTCAAGTAGGCCCTCCAATATGTTTGCTACACTCCTTGCCAAGTGTAAAAGGATGGAAGCTCGATTGGATGAATTGATAGAGATGAGGGCTCACAACGAGATGTTTGAAGCTCAATTGGAACGAAGAACAATTGAAAATGAGGACTTGGATGAGGAAGAGGAGGTCTCCGAAGAAGAAGCCCTTGAATCTAATGCGTCAAAGCAAGAACGGGATCAAGAATCGGAGGATGAATTTTGGAGAGCCACCACCGAAGCTTTTTACAAGGCATGGGATGAGATGGAAAGCGAAAGTGCATCTCAAGATTGTTCAAATGAGAACACACAAGAGTTCACCATTCCGTCAACGCCTCGGCTCTCCTATGAGGAATTCTTCAATGATAATGTCTCTTACATAGAGGAAATACCTTTTGTTGATGAAGAAGAAATCCTCCCTCCCGTATAAGCGAGCTTAAATGTGAACCCAAACTTCTTGATGAGGATAAGATAGAGGAAGAGCATATAGAGATAAAAGGATTTCAAGGGTATACAGACTTTGTTGAGGTCTATATGGATCAAGCTAAAAAGCCTTCTCGCACACAAGAAAACAAAGGTTTAGAAAGGGATATTGAGGATTGGGCACCCATGAAGGTCATTGAAAAACTAAAGGAGGGGATGCCCATCAACCTCGAGACAAGTTTTGAAGACCCTTTCTTCACTACGACGTCTCGAGACAAGTTTTGGAGCTTCTTGCCCTATTTTGAAAGATTATTTGGAAAAACCTCCCATAACCCCTTATATCTAAAGGGATCTTCATTCTTGAAGGGGCCATGCTCCCAAAGGAAAGTCCATTGTAGACTTGATGGGAGGAAATTCAAATGGGATTTGAAGGTGGATTGACACCTCAAATGTCCAAGGCCCCGTGAGAAGGGATCCTAGCAAAGTACTTCTCATTGAGTGATTCTATGGGGCGCTTTGCTATGTCTTTGCCAAGACGGGAAAAACTAGGCCCTCGCGGGAGGTAACCCGGTTTGCAAGTTGTTCATTCTCGCTTTTCATGTTTAAGTGTTTGACATGACTTTGGGTTGCTTAGGCTCTAAGTATGGGGTGTCAAATTTACAATTAGTGGGTCAAATTTTAAGTGTGGAGTGAGTTCTACTCACTCCAATTCCACTTCACATCACCAAGCCCCTCCACCTGACCCTTAATTTATCTATGAATAATGATGTTGCCCTTAGTGCTCATGTGCTTTATTGGAGTTTACTAGAGTGAAACTACTTTGTTATACCATTCTATGACTGTAGTTTCATATTTTCTTGGCACTTAAGACACCTTGTGCACATGATGGAGGATGTAGATTACTTTCCTTGTTTAAATTCTATGTAACTTATGCCATGATGTTATCTTGTGACTTGTGATGATCTCTTGCTCATACTTGCGTTTTGCATGACCTTGTATGTCAATTGTTGCTTTTAACCTCTCATGTGTTCTTGTCATCAAGGAAATTATTTGCATCATGTACGATTAAGCTTAGCACAAAGGCATCTTTTCTATTGGTGGAGCACATCTACAAACGAGGGGAGTTCCTATGCGCCTTTATCTCATTGTTCTTCATTGTTTGCGCTTAGGGACTTAGCTATGCTAGTGTGGAGTGGGTAGTCACATAGTTCACTCATATCATGCCATGCCTATCATTTTAGAATGGACACTTGCATTCATGTATTCTATCTGTAACATCAGAGTGTTCCTACCATTTAAGGCTTGTGATTATCAACTCTAAATTACCTCTAAATCACATCTAGCCTACTTTTCATTTTTATTGGATCTAGTACTTAGAACCGACCTAGTCCTTTGAATGTGCATTCTTGTGAACCAATGTTATTGCTATCTATTGTCTATGAAAGTTTCTAAGTATTTTCATTGAAATACCTTGGATTAAGTTTTAGCAAACACTTTTAAAAAATTTACGAAAAACTTAGGCCATTTGTATGCTCCTTGGTGACTTGAGCTTTTCTAATATAGTACCTTACTTTTGATTGTTTCACGTGCATTACATACATTCCTTGAACATATTGTCAAGTTTTAAGTGTGAAGTCAAAAGAGGGCGAAAAATAGGCTCCAACAAAAAAAATGCTTCATTTTTATGGTCAAAGAGGGCAAAGCCCCGACTAAAAACTTTCTCGAAGGTCAAGAGAAGTTTTGTTTCAAAATAATACAAATGTCGGGGGTTAGGAAGAAAAGTCCCCCCTCGAAAGCATTTGTAGGCCAAAGGCCATTTGAAAAAGAAAATAAGGAGCACTTAAAACTTGACTTTACGTTCTTCCATCATTCTTCATTTGTGCGGGATTCATCATTTGCATTGTGTACTAGTTGGATTAACTCTTGAACGATCCTTGTTCTTGCACGGGAGCTATTCATTTGGTCTATGCTCATTTTCTAAGGACTCATAGTGTCGAGCTCCTCTTTCTTTATGGATTATGGCTTAAGCGCCTAAAACTTGGGAACGAGTTCCGTATCACGAACCAATGGACTAGCCCTAGCTAGCATAGGTGAGCGATTGACACTCTTTTTGTGCAAACTTACAACTTTGCTTCTATTGTATTGCCTTGAAAATGAGTATACTTTTGGATGAGACAATTGATAGCCCTAGCATTGATGATCTTGAATGCACAACCTCATGGGTACTTAAATGGTTCAAAAGTTCTTTTGATAATATTGTGATGGTAGTCATAGTTTGGGGTGAGGTATTTGTTTTTAGAAATCCTCGCCTCGGTTAAGCACTCTTGCATTCATTCTCATGGGATAGGTGCATATAGGATTTGTGAGTATTCCCTTTTCTGAAAAACTATCACAAGACTATAACTCGTCCACTAGGGTAGCCTAGGGGTTTAAAGGCTTAATGCATATGCTAAATGCATTCGTAACGCCTACGAAAAGGAGCTAGTTAGGATGTACATACTTTCATTTACCTTTGAATAATATGCTTAGGAATAATGATAGAGACCTTGTGAAAGCTAGTGAGGAAAATAGATGAAAAACATAGCATCACTAGCATTTCGTCATTTGCATGACCTTGCCATATTTTCATACTTTGTTCGGGACGAACAAAGCTTAAGTGTGGAGTGTTGATGAGTCGAGTTTTCGACTCATTAATAGCCATTTTTCACTATAGCTTTGAGTCGTTTCCGACTTTACTTGATGTCATTTGACCCTTGCCTTTCACATTCCAGGTACAAAATCCCAATTGAATTCAAGACCTCAATATCAAGATTGCAAGAAAAATTGAAAATTCGGTGCAAAACAAAGAGTTTCGAGGCAAAATAGGGCAGATTGATCGTTCCGACGTATTTTTCATTCCCAGGATGCATACGGTGTTCGAATTGGTTGATCTGAAGCTTGTTGGAAAGCTAACGCAAAGGGCTACAACTCACTAGTTTACGCCAAGACAAAATTTGGAATCTAAGATAGGTAAAAAACCCCGTAAGTCAGACCGGTTGAAATTCCAGCCGACCGGTTGGGCACCTCCATTGTCGAGCATTGCACTGAGGCCACTCCTAGCCGACCAGCTCATTTCCCAGCCGACAGACTAGGCGAAAACACAGAAATTTCAGTTTCGGAGCTATAAATAGAAGGAGAGGTTTAGACCTTAGGGGGGTGGTTTAGAGAGAAAAAGTGTGAGAAAAGGGCTAAGGAAGGTTCACCATCATCAAAAGATTGCTTGTGGGGAGAAGGGAGAAAATCAAGGAAGGAATCTAGAGCTTGCTCAACATCTCCAACTTGGGTTTTCTCTAATCATCTTTTCTCCCTCTTTGTAGATTTGTATTGAAAACATGTATCATGATGATGTGTGAGTAGTTTTTGTGTTTTGAGGGTCTTACAACCCTCCTTGGTACTCTATGATCATGTATTTACATTTGATTCAATAACCTATGGTGTTAAATTCATGTTCATTATGCTCTTCATAAATGACATGCTACTAAGTGTTTGATGAAATGCCTAAGTGACACGTTGACCCTAAAACTTGACCTGAGTATCGATAGATCTTAGGAAAGGTTTGGATGTAGTAAATATGATCTTATCTAGTGTTTATGATGATGAATACATGGATAGGAAGTGAACTAGTCCCCTAAGCCTATGGTATTTATAGTCTTGGGAGATGTTCCAAGGCTAATAAATGCAATAGAGAAAACCAACATCCTTGATTGAGTGAAGTTCTAATTAAGAGAGCTTGACTAAGAATAGATTCATATGAAAGTTGGTCTACCTTAGCCTAAGCTAGGTTTCAAACTATTTGACACCTTGATTTGTATAACTCTTATATACTTGATCAATGGGAAATTGTCATGGAGGGAAGTAACCCCTCGAAACTCCTCTTATCTATCATTTATCTCTAATTACTCACCACTTAGGATTTACATACACACCTTATACATTTTTGGTTTATAATAGACGAACGGAAACACAATCTCATATAGTCCATGTGCTTGGCTTGCTCTTTTTGGTTCGACCCGGTCTTACCGGCTTATAAATTGTTTTTGACCAAAGAGATTCTATAGCATTCATTTGCATGTAAAAATCTACAACGTTCATGCATGCGCAAAATGCACTCGTAACGCCTACGAAAAGGAGCTAGATAGGTTGTATATACTTTCATTTGTCTTTCGTTGACATGTTTAGGAATAATGATTGAGTCTTTGAAATAAACACCTAGAGCAAATGGGCGACAAAACATAGCTCCACTAGCTTTTCGCCATTTGCTTACCATTGACATGTGCATATACTTTTTTCGAGACGAACAAAACTTAAGTTTAAAGTGTTGATGAGTCAAATTTTCGACTCATTAATAGTCGTTTTCACTATAGCTTTGAGTCGTTTCTGACTTTATGTGATGTCATTTGACCCTTTCCTTTCACATTTCAGGTACAAAATAATATATTTTGGAGTTCAAGACCTCAATATCAAAATTACTTGAAAAAACGAAGTTTTAGAGCAAAACGTGGACAAAATGATTCCCAGCCGATCGGTTCGAAAATCACCCTGAACCAGGCGGTCGACTGGATGAAAGAGCTGGACTTGTGAGCAATCGCCCACTTTGGGTTGATCTGTTGGACTCACCAGCCGATCGGCTGGTTGAAGGACTCAATGATGCTCACAATCCCTCACTTCGAGTCAGTCGGCTGAGCATCCAACCGGTCGGCTGGAGGAGAGCTATCCAAGGCTTGCCCTCACACATTATGAACCGGTCGGCACACCTAGCCAACTGGTCGGCTGAAGATAGGGGATTACAAGCAATGCAACCGCTCACTTTGAGTCGGTCGGTTGGCTAATACAACCAGTCGGCTGGATGATCACAACTGAAGTTGTCTGGATTTTTAGCCACCTGCCGACCAGCTGGACCTGTTACTTTAGGGTTTTTCATCCGAGGCAATAAATAGAAGAAGAGGTTCTTAACCTAGGGGAGATTGACGGAGGTGATTTTTAGAGAGAAAAACTGTGAGAAAAAGGCTAAGGAAGGCTCACCATCATCAAAGGATTGCTTGGGGGAGAAGAGAGAAGATCAAGGAAGGAATCTAGAGCTTGCTCAACATCTCCAACTTGGGTTTTCTCTAATCAAGAGAGAAGATAAAGGAAGCAAATCATCAATTTATCCCAACGAATGGTGTTAAATTCACGTTCACTAAGTGCTTTATGTTGACATGCTACCAAGTGTTTGATGAAATGCGTAAGTAACATGTTTATCTTAAAACTTGACTTAAGTATCGATGGACCTTAGGGAAGGTTTGGATGTATTGAATATGATCATTTTTACGGAATTGAAGTGAACTAGTACTTTATGACTATTGCATTTATTACATTGGGAGATGTTTCAAGGATGATAAAGGCAATAGAGTGAACCAACAATCTCGATGGAGTGAGGATTCTAGTTAGGATGGTTTCGCTAAGAATAGATTCACACGAAAGTTGGTCTACCTTAGTCTAAACGAGGTTCAAAACTATTTGACACCATGAATTGCTTGAATATTGTGTATGTGATCATTGAGAAACGCCAAGGAGGGGAGTAACCCCTCGAAACACCCTTTAATCTATCTTCTATCTTTAATTACTTGCCATTTAGGATTTAGACACACGGGGAGCGCTCGGTTGAGGCAAGGTTGTAAGAATGAGGCAGTAAGGCATGATCTTGGCCATTGATGATATTGATCTAATGGTTGAGATTCAAAGATGTGGTAGTGAGATTTTACTATTTGCTTTTTACTTTTTACTGTTGGTAGTGGATTTACTATTTGGACACGTGGCGCACCCACAAAGCACGGGGGGGTTAGATGTGTGGCTCAGATCGTGCCTCACTGCCTCATTCTTATTTGGCTTGCCTCATTTGAGCGCTCCTCTTAGACACACACCCTTATACATTTTTATTAGAATAGTCGAACGAAAATACAATCTCATATAGTGCATGTGCTTGGCTTGCTCCTTTGGGTTCGTCCCGGTATTTTACCGGTCTTATAAATGTTTTGACTACATTCGATCCTCTCTTAATTGATACTATTTAGAGGCTAAAAAGAGCAGTTTGTCACTAGGTAGATATGAAAATCATCACCAAATGATTTTTCTTTTCTTGCCCTTTTACTCCACCTAATTTCAGAATTTTAAGTGTCATTTGATTCTTTATTTGCACTACGCACAAGATTCAAATATTTAGGCATGCTAATTGACGAAAATCTCTTTTCATCAAATTTGGCATCTCTCGATTCAATAATTTTATGAATCGAGACATGCTTATTAGGTTCTATAACATAAAACCTTTAAGCCAAGGAGTGTTGAGCATATCTTATGAATATGCATTCAACTCCCTTTTCTCCTAAAGCCTTATGTTTAGGGATAGGTAGTCTAACTACCGCCCTCCAACACCCAACTCGAATATGATTCAAACATGGTTTCTTATTGTACCAAATTTCATAAGGAGTAAGATTTCTCCTTTTATTAGGATCCCTATTTAACAAATAGGAAGCCGTTAAAATGGCTTCTCCCCAAAATCCATCATTTAAACCCGAATAAGAAAGCATGGAATTTACCATCTCTTTTAATGCTCTATTCTTCCTCTCCAATACACCATTTTGTTGTGGTGTATAGGGAGCCATTGTTTCATTAATGATACCAACCGATTGGAAAGAACTTGGATGAAAGTACTCTCCACATCTATCGGTGCGCAACCTTTTAATTAAGGTTCCCTTTTGAAGTTCAACTTCGCTCTTATAAATGTTAAATTTATCTAGAGCCGCATCTTTTCAATGCAACAAGTAACCATTGCAAAATCTAGAACAATCATCTATGTATGTCACTACATATGTCTTGTTTCCTAGAGATGGTGATGCACGAAAATCACATAAATCGCTATGTATTAAATCAAGTAAATTTCTCTCTTTTAACTTCATTAAATGGTTGCCTTGTGATCTTAGTAAGCATACAAGTTCTACACTTATCAATATTAATATTAAAGAGGGAATTAACTCATGCTTAGACATTTCACGCAATCTTTTGTAGTGAACATGTCCTAAACGTCCATGCCAAAGTGTAGAACTTTCATGCTCACAATTCATATATAAAGAAGAAACAACTTTATTGTTACTAAGCTTGAACATTCCATTAGACAATCCTTTTCCGACAAACACACCACCTTTTGATAAAATATAGTTATCGGCTTCATACACTTTCCGATAACCTAATTTATTCAAAACAGTACCGGAAACAATATTTTTTTTCTAATATTTGGTACAAATAAAACATTGGTAAGAACAATCGTTTTCCCCCGAAGAAAACTCTATTTCTACTTGGCCTTGTCCTAGAATACGGGCGGTCGACTCGTCTCCCATGTGAAGAACTCTTCCTTCACTTGTAGCGGCAAAAGACCTGAATATTTCTTTGTCTCTACAAACATGTGCAGTAGCAACGGAGTCAACCCACCACGAAATCTCATCATCCTGCATTGCAAACATTTCAGAAAAGTTAGAAACATAATCCACATTAGACGATATTTCAAATTTAGTTTCTACACTTGAAACTAAACTTTTGTGACCTTGATGAGATTTTTGCCCTTGGTCTTTTGCACCAAAAGCATGGCCTTGAGCCTTATCGCTCTTCCCCTTTCCTGCGCGGCAATCCCTCTTGAAATACCCTATTTTTCCACAAGTCCAACACACATTCCCTTTTGATGGATGCTTCTTGTTTGGACCATTGCTTGATTGATTGTAAGGCCTCTTTTTACCCTTGTTCATCTTTTGTGAACTCGCTTCCATCATATTTACCTTAGGTAAATTTCAAACTTCCTCTTTCTTGTCACTTTCTTGTGCACGAAGCTCCTCTTCTATTCGCAATTCTTTAGCAAGTTCCACAACAGACATTTCTTCTTTCTTGGGCTTCTAAGTGCGCTTGAAGTCTTTCCAAGCCGGTGGTAACTTGTCAATTATACTTGACACCGAGATGGACTCATCCATCTTCAACTTGTGTTGGGCAAACTACCCCAAGATGTGCTGTATATCATGGAATTGCTCCATCACCCGCCGAGAATCCACCATCTTGTAGTTGTTGAAGTTACTTACAAGAAATTAAACGCTAGAAGCGTCCTCGGCCATATACTTGGATTTAAGAGAATCCCGCAGTTCCTTTGCAGATTCTACATTTTGTTAAATATCAAAGAGGGCATCAGACATACCATTGAGGATGTGAGCTCTAGCGATGTATTCGTCATTCTCCCACTTGCTTCGTCACCGAAAAGCTTTCATGGGTCCATCATTTCCAACTTCAGGGCATGGTGTGGACAGCACATACACCACCTTCAGATTAGTCAGCAGGAAGTGCATATTCTTCTGCCAACGCTGAAGATTGGTGCCTTCAAATTTGTCCAGCTTTTGAAAGTTTTGAGTTATCTCTCGTAAGCTCGCCATCGATTAGTAAAATATCAAATTCGTTTGTTGGGGACTGTCTTCAATCACCAGTGCAGTAGCAGTGTTGTAGTGCGGGAAATTTACAGACAGTAGACAGCATCTTCTTCTTTCTTCTTCTAGTGATTATTTAAAAGAATCAGTGGCAGTCTGGTTATCAAATTTGATCGCGTATTCGGTTTTTGAATTTGATATTTTGACCCTTTACTTTAGCCGAGGGTTATATGAAATCGGAACGAGGATAATCAAATTGATCAATTTCTACTCTCGACTGAAGATGTAGAAATTAAACTTAGGGTTTGAGGTTTTTGGGAACAAAGAGAGGTTTTGAATCAATAGAATGATTCTCTGAGTGTTTGAGTACTTTTCTAATGTCTTTCCCGACTACTATGACCTCCAATTTATACGAAATCAACCGGGACGAAGAACTGATACGACCTGAGCTGAAAGTCGCGATTGTGTTCATCCGCCGCGCGCCCACTGCGCACATTAGCTCACCGCGTCCAGTGTAGGCATTAACTTAATGTCTTCACCGGACGCGCCCAACTTAATGTCTTTGGTGGGCGCGGTCCTCTCTGACCCAGACACCAAATGTTGCTTAGACTATGTCCAAAGGTCTCATTTCATTAGGGTATCCTACCCTAATGTGTTTACACATAATAGCAAGTTCATAAAGCCTAAAATCACCAACAATATCTGCCAAGATCTGTTGATTTTACTCTTCCATGTTTATATTTGTTCAACTGCACACTTAGTTGTTCGAATTCGTTCTAATATGTGGGAACGTGCTTAAATCTTTGCTTGTTTGAATAGATAGGTTCATTCGATCATATGATCATATACGAGTTGTTACGTTCTCAAATTATAAAAAAAATTCTCAACCGAACGCTACCTTCACTTCAAATTTTGCTCAACTTTGCCAGTGTTAGAATGTGTGGGAAAGGAGTTGCTGAACCGTCCCATAAACAAGATTTGCGACAGTTTACTACTTGTCGCAAAAAGCTATGTCACATAAATATTAACACGGTTTTGTCGCGGTAAATGCCACATATATGCGCTGATTGTGCCACGGCAAAAAACCAGTCACAAAACCATCGCATAACGATAGTATAAGTGTTACCAGGGGCGGTTCCAGGGGTGTCCTGGGGGGTCCTGGGACCCCTCTCATATTTGAGACAAATTTTTACAAGTAATATGGTTGATTCACGAAGATATTCATGGAGCAAATCTGTAAATTAATTTTAGGGTTTGGTTGAGAGGATGATGAATAGTGGCAGAATTTAGTCTTTCAAATAGATCATCAAAGTGTAAAAAATTACAACAACACCCCTTAATTCTATAATATGATTGAATTAGCTCCAATCTTATGAAAATGTGAGATTTAACTAAATAATTATAATTAGATGACAAGATATTAAGTTTATATTTTAAGTTGATAAGTTAATTAATAAAATCATTTTCCAATAAAAAAATTACTTAAATCATCAAATATATAGATTGGGACCCCTCTCCCGCGGATCTCTGGATCCGCCACTGAGTGTTACCACCATTTTATTACAGCTATGTCACAAATCCATCACAACATAGTATGTAGTCGTAAAACTGTCGCGTATTTGTGGTATAATTTTACTAGCAGTTTACTAGAGTTATGCTACTGTTTTAGGGAGGTAAACAATTTGTCACAAAACTGTAAAAAAAAGCTTTGCATATTAGTGGTAAAAAAGGATCCGATGCAATGGGCATATTTTTGTAAAAAAATACAAAGTAATGACGACCCTTGATTTGATCATTTGAACGGATTAGATTAAATCCCGGTAATGGTTAATTTCTCGGTGACGAATTATAAAATACTCTTGACAAACTATGTCGTACTTTTGATTTCTCGGCGACAAATTATAACCCAATTCGACGAACTTTGCCTTTTTGCACCAAAAATATGCTTTGTACTTGATCTTTACTCTAAGCTTTTATTCCTTTTTAAAAATAATTATAGTTCTGAAATTGAATATAAGAAATTAAATTATTAAATTATATGTATTAAATTAATAATTCAAAAGAGGATTACAAATGTACCAAAAAAAAAGACTAGTTTTAATTGTAATTCAATGTTACAATAATCAAAAGGTTACAACAGCCAAAAGGTTACAATATCCAAAAAGATAATCAGATTAAAATCCGATAAAGTATGGCAGGATTGAGTGGGCAATATCTAGTGCAGCTCATCCCCACATGCATCATCTTGACTATTTTCTTCATCATCTAGACCCGTTAGTGTGGAAGTGTAAGGATTCTAGTTTGTGCTTTTCCTCTTCAACTATTGGCTGATGCGCTCATCAACCATTGATATCAACTTGTTTGTCAAATTATTTTCAAATTTCATTTGAAAGGTCTTAGTAAATTCCCTAAACATAGCAGCCAAGTTCGCCTGCTAAGGTGTATTGTGATCTGAGTGGAATGTTTTTAATGTCAGGCGGGGCGTATCATGCTTGTTAACTCCGTGCTGAGTGCAATGCCCATTCACGTTATTTCCATTCTCCCGGTGCCGAAGACTATTTTGCGTCGATAGGCAGGTATCATGACCAACTTTGTCTGAAATCAGGGTGAGTATAAGCGTAGACATTGGATCGGTTGGGATCATCTATGTAGGACTAAGGCGGTTGGTGGTCTTGGGATCGGGTCGTTGCATGACGTTCAGTTGGCTTTTCATGGGAAGCTTGCTTGGTCTTATCTCACTTCTAGCTCGTTATGGTCTAGATACAATCATGCAAAGTATCGTGTTGGTAAAGCTGCGTGTTTCATGCTGGTCCGTGTGCCATTTACAAAGCTCCCACCCTCAAACAGATGTCTTAAAGCCCGAGGCAGAGAGGGACAGGCCGTGGGAGATTACGTACATGTATTGGCAAATGCTCTTAATGACTAATGGCTTGACTTGCACCCGAGTTTTCCCAGGCCATAACAATCCGGTTCTAGCGCTTGCCTTCTCGGATGCGGAGGGCATTTTCCACCAGGTACAGCTCCCGCTCAGCGTTAGACACGGGCTGCATGGTGATCTCTCCGGCCACTTTTGTGAGGACATCCTTTGCACTCGGGCTCCGATTCTGTCCATGCCCCGGGATGACTCGGTCTGCATGCTCCTGCCCATGTCGCTCTCCAGTTTTAGAACAGGTTGTCTTTCCTATTGTAATCATCTATTCGGCGTTTTCAGACAAGGTGCTATAACTTGTCGGCACTTGAGGGTGACCCTTTTCTCTAGGCTTCTTGCCACTCCTTTGTACTTTGCTTGGTATAGGCTTCTTTACGCCCAATAAATAAAATTCCGCTGGCTCCACCCAGCTTTTAAAAAAAATAAAAAAATGTTTTCAATGTCATAGGGTACTGGCTGAAGTACTGGGTTTCCGGTGTCAAGGCCACACCTACACCGGCAACCCTAGGAAGCTTTGTCTTCCGTGAGACACCCACTAATTCGATAAGTATCTCTAAATCTTCCACCGGGGAAATTGTACCTTCCTCGAAATGCTTCAAGCCTATTCACCCCACCTTAAAATTAACCCCTATACATCTCGCACCAATCTCTCTAACAGTTTTTACACGAACAAAGTTCTAACTGATGAAGTGTCAATTAAGCATTTTGAAACAATGGAGATGCAATATATAACACAAAAATGTGTTTACTTACTGTGTTTTCCCTACTAATTTAATGAAGACCCATCTATCCTCCCTTCCTACATTCGACGGAATCACTGGCGGTGGCATATCGTGTTGTGACACATCTTAATTTGTTTATGTTATTGGATTTCGAAGAGGAAAAACTTTATGAAACTCAATGTGTTCAAGACAACAGGTTACTCCTCGAGTCATCCCTCGGACTATTAAGGGCAGCAGGTGATGCATGGGTATTACAATTTTTCAGTATCTCCAAAGACTAACTGAATTCTTCATAAATGGCGTAAGCATCCAAGTGCAGGTCGGATGGTACCTCAACATGAGGTGTGGTGCACTCAGGTACCCCATAATGATACATCACATCTTCTCGAGCCTATGTGTATTCTCGGTCATTGCAGCCTCTGCAATTGAAAAAAGCATCCTCCATCATCAGGAACGAGGCCACGCCCTATCCCGGATCCACTGCCTGAACCACGACCTCTAGATGTATCCATCCCCGTCCTCTGGAGGTAATACTCACATGCCCTCTAGGTGTATCAATACCACGTCCTCTAGGTGTCTTCATTCTGTTAACAAGCAATATGCAAGGCTCGCTCAAGCATGGCTCAAGAAATACTTAATTGAGAGACTGCAAAAACAAACACCACCTTTCACTCATTCAAAATCTGTTTACAACGTAAGGCATGTCTCCTACACTTTCAACCATTTACACATAACAACAACACAGTGAGACACAAAACGTGCTAAAGAAAATACACCAAAATAACCCTAAAAACATCCAAACATCAACCATATTGCAAATGCTATTAAATGGCAGATCAAAACATCAATATTTTTTAGGTTGTGATGATATTTTTCCTATATGTCAAATGAGTATTGGATAACTGAGTATAACCTTAAAAATTCCAAACATCAAACAACCAACTGAGTATAAGACATATGTGATTACCTGAATGCGAGGCAGAGTTGTTATTCACAGGTGGAGCCTTTGACGTCGCGGGTACAGTGGGCGTTAGCCGGTAAAGTCAGTCATAGTTGTTGGGTCTCAGTTGTGGGATATCGCTCGTGGTTTGCGCGGAAAGGGTCGCGGTTTGAAAGAGAACAATTTGGGTTGACAGTGGACGGTGAGCGGTGGATGTAAGTTTCAAGCGTTTGGAACGATTTGGGGTGGGGACGGTTTTGAGACAATGTGGAGAGTGAAATTAGGTATTTTATCGGCTAACTTTTTTTTTTTGATGGGTAAAATTTGTACAGAAGTAGGACATCGACTACGCAATGACTCTATTCAGTACATACACTTAAGTTGAAGCACAGGCCTACAGCGGCCAACCCATCCTTGTCATAACAACTAACAAAAGTTGCGAGTCCATGCTTAAGAGCATGGACTAGCAACCTTCAGTAAACACTAAAATCCCCTGGCCATAACCGGGGAAATAGGACAACTAAAAAGGTTATAACTCAGTCCACAGACGGCTGAGAACTACCAACTCAGTCCGTAAACCGGCTGAGAATAACCTCTTATTGAAACTAATCTAACCTAACTAAACTACTACTCGAAACACAACTAAAAAACCTACACCATCCAGATCCACGTGTCCGCCACCGCCATCCAAAGTGCTCCACCACCAAAACCGACTATACGCTGCCAAGTGAAAACAGCCGACAACCGGAGTCCAAGTCACCAACCGCCTCAACGCCAACAACAGCCACAGGGAGCACCAAAACCATTCGCCCAAACAACACCGGCAGCTGACCAACCGTGCGATCCGCACCGGCAAACCCTAGCCGGCCATAAGTACATCCGAACACCAAAAGACCCACTCCCACCGGCACCTCCCTCCGATCAACACCCCCGCAAACGCCCCATCACTGCGTCCATCAGCCGAAACCGACGGACAGGAGGGCCGACGAACGAAGACGAGGAGGAGGGGAGGCGAGCGAAGGTGGGCGTCGCTTGATCGAAGAAGAAATTCGCCTTGCTCGGTTAGTCGCTGCTTTGGGAGGAGAGAATTTTTCGAGAGAAGTCTGTAATTTGAACTAGGTTTATCGGCTAACTTTTTAATAGACTTTGAAAGTAGCGGGTGAAAACACGTTGGGGAAAAGTTAGTGGGAAAAGTAGAAGGGGTAAAACTTTTCAATTTCAGTGATAAATCTATAATCAATACATCATATAAAAATGAGAAATATACGTAACTTACCTTACGTCCATCTCGAAGGACAAAACTCTATGTCTCTTCCACACAGTACGGACAACCAAGACGTCTTTGAATAGACCACTCGAACAACATTTCATAAGCTGGAAAATCCGACATTGTCCACATAAGAACCGAACACATTATAAAATATTGTTTTCTGGAAGCATTATAAGTGGACACACCAACTTTCCAAAGTATCTGCAAATCGTCAATTAGAGGCCGAAGATATATGTCAATTCTCTTTTTCGGATTCTGGGACCTGGTATCATAATTGTAAGCCACATGAATCTTGTTTGCATGTATATCCAAGACGGTAAATTGTACGGTGCCAACATCACTGGCCAAGAAGAATATGGCTTAGCCGACATATTCCTATGACTAAAACCATCCGAGCACAAACCAAGTCTCACATTGCGCGATTCCTCTGCACATTCAGGATAACACATGTCAAAGTGTTTCCACGATCCCACCATCGGATGGATGCACCATAACTGTTCGATCTCTGTTATTGAAAGCGTGCCAAGTCATATGTGAAGCCGTTGTAACATTCAAAAATAAATGTTGCAGTCGAGGTATGATAGAAAGGTAAAACATCTGACATCGGGAAATCATTTTGTAACTCGTGGATGATTGAACGTTTCGATGATCCTTATACCTTGCTTCCCCACAACGAGGACATTGACTCATACATTCGATTTCTCCATAGTATATCATACATTCACCAAAACAAAAATGTATCAGAACAAAACTCATGCCCAACCCGCTTCTAAGTCTTTTGGTTTCTTATAAACTTTTAGGCATTCTGTTATCCCAATCCAAAACATTACCAATTGTGTCGCACAAAGAGTCGTCAGCAGCTTCCGATAACCCATGAGCCATATTTGTTTGCAAAAGTTCTATTGAAATTGATAATTGGGTCTCCGATGTACATCCTTTGAAGAAAGGTTCACAACTTGATTTGAAAATATCATAAAATTGACTTGCATCCTCATTTGGTTCTTCATGAGCAACGTAATTGGTTGCTAGATGGACACAATTTGGACTTGCAACATTATGTACCATATCTGCAAAGTGACTGTCTTGACCACTAAATTGATGTACATAACTTGGCATTGGTTGATCCATGGACGACATGTCCTTTTCATTTTTCTGTTGGTATGCTGGATACGATGCGTGTGCAATCTTCCCCATGAAGAGTCAAATTATAATAGTCTCCAACAAATCCAAATGTGAATAAATGTCTCTCCAATTCTCAAACTTTCTTCAATTCATTATTTTTACATTTACTACAGGGACACCGCATCATATTGCCCTCATATATATGTGTGGTTGCAATAGCAGTTTGTATAAAGACCTTGACACCATGATTAAATGCATCAGTAGTGTACGATTGCTCGGTCACCGTTTGATTGTACATCCAAACTTCTTTCGCGAATGAGATATTCCGTACTTGTATACCTATGCAAATAGTGTATAAAAAATATTTTTATCAGTTATATAAATTCTATATGAGAATTGTAGATGTGATATAACATCAAAGTGTTACACCAGAAATCGTTGAGCCATAGAGCAACAGGCCAAAACATCATGCCATACATTAAAGAAAATATATCAAAAAACTTACAATCACATTATATACGGTGAAAATTACAAAGTGAATGCGAATAAAATCGATTTCGAGTTTACCTAGTCTTGAAGATGAATACATCCAACCTTAGAGCTTCAAATAACCAAAATGTAACCCATATATAGAGAGTTTAACGTGAGAGGAGGCTGGAGTGATTCAGAGAAATCTGGGATTAGTTGTTCATATTTGAAGTGAAGAGATGTATGCATGGATAGGATGGGAAGAGGAAAGAGAAAAGGAGATAAGAAAATAAGGGACATGTAGCTCACATTTGCTGATTTTTGTGACTGGGAAACATGTTGTCGCAAAATCGTCGTAGAACTGTCGCGAAATGCCACGGTTTTATCGCACTATGCTGCATCGCATAATGTAAATAAACTGTAGTCGCAAAATCGGGGTAAAACTGTCATATAATGCGACTATTTTGCCGCACTACGCTGTGTCGCTAAATATTAATGACCAATCGTCACAGAACTGTGGTAAAAAGTCGCATAGTACCAAGATTTTAATAATGCCAAAATATAAGCCGTCGATAGATTTTTTTTAAAGCTGTTGCATTTTACAACCGTTTTACCACGGTCCTCCTTTGTCTCAAATACAAACAAACAACCGTCGCATTTTCGTTGCAAAACGGTCGGATAACTGTCGCAATATATTACATTTCAGTTGTTGAGTTAGGATAATATGAGAAACAGTAATTCTCATGAGAAATGAGAAATAACAACAGCCGTTGGATTTTTCATCGAACGGTGTTTAATTTTCGTAATTATTAATCTATTTTTATGCTTTAAACTCACATTTAAGGGTAGATTTGTCATTTATGCATTCCAAAATATTTTCCGAGAATAAAAAAACCTATCCATCTGCGATACCTTAGTCAACATCCATGGTCGGTACCGTCGCCGAGCCATCCACGAAGCTCAACAAGTCCTCACCGAGTACATCCACGTCACCAGAGCACTTCCGATCGCTCACGCAGACAGCATTAGCAGAAACTCAGTCCATTCTCTCTCCGGTGACATTTCCAAGGTCGATTTCTCTGTCAGTACCTTCTCAGAAACCTTCGCTAAATTCCCAAGGTACCATCCGATTGACGAGCCCGGTTTTCTTACGAGAGCATAGGAATCGACTATGATGACGTGCCTTCATTTTTGCCTACTCGGAAATTTTTTATTAGTGAGGAATTTAGGCCTTATAAAGTGGCGTGTGTGTTGTCTGGATTTGGATTTGCTTGGAATAGGTTAGGGAGGTGTATAAAGACGAGGCTTGGATTTTTTATAAGGAGCCTGAGGAGTCGAGTAACAGGCTTTTGTGTTTGAAGAGTTTTGGTTTTAAGTCTGCTGCTGTATTTGGGATGTGCTTACCGTTTCCCGAATTGTTAGGCAGTGGGTCTGAATCGCGCAATGTGGATGACATGCTGAGTGACTTGAAAAAAGAAGATGATTTGGTGAGATTTGCGCACAATGACGCGGATAGGTGGTATGATGTTTGTAGGAATATTGATGTGTTTTATGGTATAGGTTTTGAGAGCGGGACAGTAAAGAATCTGATGGAAAAGTGCACGGGTGTTTTCGTAGATTACTCTAATCAAACTTCGTAGCTTTCTAGTTAACATACGTAGATTTCTAGATAAAATATGTAGCTTTCTAGTTAAAACGTGTAGCTCTCTAGTTAAAATACGTTGCTTTGTAGTTAAAATGCGTAGCTTTCTATTTAAAATTCGTAACTTTCTAGTTAAAATGCGTAGCTTTCTAGTTAAAATGCGTAACTTTCTGTTTAAATTTTTTTGATGGCCGTACATTTATAATGCGTAACTTTCTGTTTAAAATTTGTACCAGTCTAAATAGTTGGCTACCATGGTCTCACAGCAGGGAGAACTTGCAATGAGGTTTGTTCTTATCCCTTTCCAGAATATGCAAGAGTCTAAATAGTTGTTTCGGGGCTCTTCAATTGCTTCAGGGTTCAGACAATGCAAACTTTGAGCCTCTCAGTGATTTGTTGAGTCTTTATGCATGGTCGTTGATGAAATATGTTCATTTCTGATTATTGCTTGGGATTTTTCTCTCCTCACTGTTCAGATTGAGTACCACCCGTCTATTATTCATCTTTTAGCTGTTTAGTCTACAAGTACACCCGTTGTTTGGATTAAGTACCACTAGTCTATTATTCATCTTTTAGTTGTTTAGTCTTCAAGTACACCCGTTATTAGTTCTCCGTCAAGACTTGAGAGTTCATCGCTAATGGCTAGCGGGTCTGGTTTTTACAGGATTGACGAAAACATGGAGGACACGCTGGCCAATGTTGAGGGAGCTCAGGGGCAATGATGAGATACCTGACTAGCATATCCTCCAACAGATGGCTGATGATCAAGATATTCTTTGTATTGGTGGTATTTCTCATGAGTTTCTTATTTTTTGTGGCCTGAGGGTAACACTTTGTAATAAAATTGGCTGGTTGATAGTGTGATCAGTTGCATTTTTTATCCTCTTTCACAAATCGAAGTCCTAAACAATAACAGTAACCAGGCTTGAGCTCTATGATGATTCATGTAATAGTGATTTTTTATCACTTTATGTCCGATGAGTTTTTGCCAGAGAAGTTTTCAGCTATCCAGAAGTAGTTTATATGAAATATTGCGAAAACATAACATGGAATTTGTTCAACTGTGACATCACAGTGATATAGTATCAAATGTATACAACTGCGTTTCCATCCCACTAGGATGTTAAAATATCAAACTATTACAAATTTTGTTTGTAATTACTACGCATTATCAATGGCCACAAAGAGAAACTAAAGCATCTAATGCCATGGTCTGAATGCTGGGGAAATCCTGTTTGCGGAGCGCTTCTATCAATGCCTCTATGACTTCCTCCCTATAAATACTCATCTTTCGAGGTTCAACCATTCAGAAAAAGAAAACACAAGTTTAGGAAGAAAACATCTTTTTGACAAAACCCAATTATAATTAGAAGCATCAGATCTCAATTCAACAACAAAAACCCAAAACATATAAAAGAAGAGATAAACCTCAGATCCGTAGGCTGAAGCATTACATCTCAATTGAACAACAAAAACCGAAAAAGAAATATGAAAAATCAACAAATATTCATATGCTGAAGCATTAAGATCTCAATTGAACAACAAAAACCGAAAAGAAAAAGAAAATAGAAAAACCTCACATTCAGAAGTTGAAGTCGTGGCAGCTGTGACTTCTTTTGTAACCCTATATATAGTCAGAGAGTTATGCTGGTAAATTGGTAGAATCTGCGAATGATGTCTTTTTGCAAGTCGCTGACTATACTAGCAGTGGCTACGCATATTTGTATAAGATGCTATGCATTTTACATTACGTTGAATTACGCATATAAACCATAACATTCGTAGACACAACTGTAAACCCTAACATTTGTAGTGTCAACGGCAACATTCGTAGACAGGAACGTAATTGGAATTTACTTCAACTTTCCCAGAAACCCGTAAACACAACTGAAATATTGTAGACACAACCCGATTATGATTTCAGCCATTAACCCTATAATGCGTTTACGACTTACCGTACAATTGGTTGGCTGTCTTTGTCTCCACCATTTTACTCTATCGCCGTCAGTCAATTTTTCGTCGCCTTACTGTCAACTTATTTTCGCAGTCGTCCAGGGATTTCACAGACAATGACAGCGAATGTTTAGAATCGCAGAATCGCATTCGTCGGCTTACCCATTAACCCTATAATGCGTTGATATGTTTATCGGATGTTTAGGGATTACGTTTAGATTTGATTTTTCAATTCCTAATTTGCCCTTTAAGCGTATTTAATTATTAGATAAATACGAATTTTGATGACAATAAGGATCAATCTTAACCGTTAATTATTTAGATCGAACGAATATTAAAATTTCTTATTTCTCATCTAATAACCTCTTCTCACCTGATCTCAACTCTCAGTTGTTTGTCACATTCATATGTATGACAAAACTGTCGCAACTTGTTGTGATGATTTAAATTCCGTGGTATAATCTTGTCGCATATTTGAGCAAAATTTTGTAGTGCTTGTATGTATACTTGTATTTTTTTTTTCATGCCGAACTCTCGTATCTATCTCCTAAAAAATGTATGAACCCTCTGGGAAGTCTTTGGATCGGACACTGATAATAATAAGGGTAAATTACGAAAACATAGCTTGGACTATCACATGATTTCAAATTAGGTACCGGACTTTTTAAATTTTCAATTGAGTTACTTTTGTATCAATTTGCATACATTTTGTTTTCGAATTCAATGTATTTGAGAAATTGTATGGTCGAAAACTTATGAATTTGATTACAAGGTTAACTAATTAGGTGAATTTTATTTTTATCGTGTTTGGAGAAATGCTTAATTGAATGAAACATGTGACAATTGATGCAAAAATCACTAAATTGAAAATTGAAATAAATCGGTACCTAATTTGAAATTAGGTGGTAGTCCAGACTATATTTTTTATACTTTATCCTAATAATTATTAGCTACCTACCAAATCATGGACATATGACTGTTAAGACATTAATTCATGCCACTTAGTGATTGGTTTGGGCTTCACGTGGAACATCATATGCAGCCTTGGCGGCATGAAAACGCCTCCACAGCCTCCCCCCTCAGCAAAGAGGATTTAGTAGACTCGAACTACCATGTGTATCTCAAATGGACACAAGGGATAGTACATAATCGACCATGGCCACCTCATACCGACACACCTAGCACATTGATACCATATCCCAAATTCCAACAACCACAAAATCTTTCAAAGTCCATCTCTCCCACAACCTCTTGAGGCACAAATTAGACGAGTACGTGTAATCTCAAAGGCCCTTTGACATGTCACGGTATTCAACGAATTTAACGCACTAGGCCTAAATCTTCAAATTCCAAAATGTCAACCTCGCTGTAAATTTTTTTTTTTTTGTCACTACGACAATGATGATGGACGAAGGGATCATAGTCTCATAGAAAGTGGGTCTTCAGTAGAATTTCTAAATCTGAACAAGAAAAAATAAACTGAGCGATAGTTCCAACATCAGCCACAGCCAGTCATTTCCCAGCTGCTCTTTTTTTTTTCTTTATCCAAATTCCATCCCACTCTTGAACTTGACAGCCTCAGCACTCTAGTTAAGCCCAAGCAAATCACTCCCAGCTTCCCCAATTCGGTTCCAAGGTAGGATAAGTGTCTGGTTCAAATTGTGTTTTTTTTGTTGATATTCTGGGTTTCTTTTGAGTTTGAGTTTGAGCATTGTTGACAGGTGGGGAATGGATAAAGGTGAAATTGATGTCAGTAGAAGAATTGGATCAGTGAAAGCAGCTATTAACATGTTTGGAGAACGAATTTCTGATGGCAAATATTCACCCAAGAACGATGCCATGGATTATTCTGAGGTATGGATTTAGTCTCCCTTCAACTTCGAATCCAGTTACATGCTGTCTAAACTGTGTTACTGAATATTTTGTACTTTTTAAGGGGTTCATCCATCTTCTGCTAAAGTTTTTTTTTTGTTGTTTTTTTTAAAAAAAATCGGTAAGGACACCTCAGACTCATACCTACTGTAAATATGTCACGGTGGTATTCGAATTGTTGACTTTATAAATCCAGTAAGGTGTTTTCATCACTAGACCACTATTCTATTGGCCAGTTGAATGAACTTGTTTGTTGTGATTCAAGAGATTTTACTTATTCCTGACAAGTTATTAATGTTGCTTTAATGTAGAAGCAAAGTTTGAGTATAAGAAAAGTGCACGAAGCTCGGAGGGACATTGATGGATACAGTGAGAGCAGACGAGCGGATGAATCAACAAAAGCTCAAGCAGAAGCTGAGCTTTACAAAGTGAAGAAGGTCGTGAAGGACCTTGCGTCAAGATTAGAAGAAACAAATTTGAATGCAAGATCTCAACGAATAGATGTTGAAAGGATGAAGAAGACGGGAAGTAGTGTAGAGGGGTCGGTGGTGGCGGAGAATGAAATGGCTGATGGGTCTCCGTATGCTGAAGTTATGAAGGAGCTGGAGTTTGTGAAGCGGGATTTAAGTAGATTGAAACTGGATATGAAATCATTTATGGAAGAGAAAATGCTAGCGGAGAAAGAAATCGAAGCATCAAAGTTAAAATTGTTGAATCAGATGACCAAAGTGGAGGAGATTAGAATGGAGATCGAGGAGGCTAATGAAGAGCAAGTGCTGGTGGAGCTGGCTAAGATTGAAGCATTGAAAGAGTTTGAAGCTATTGAGCAGCAGAGAGAACTAGAAATCCAACAGTTTGCATCTAAAGTGGAAGAGACTCGGAAACAAAAGGAAGGGATTGTCAAACAAATTGAGTCCGCGAAGGAGCTTGAAAGCAAATTGGCTTGCACAATGTCTGATGTAGACATGTTGCAAAATGAGCTGAAGATGCTGAAAGAACTGGACGGTGTAGCCAAAATAAGCGGCAGCTTTAGTTTTCAGCAGGAAGCGGAGGAACAGCAAAGTTTGCTAGAATCAGTCAGTAAGGAATTGGATGAGGCGAAAAGAGAATTGACTCTAATAAAGGATGAGGGCTTTCAGTTCATGGCATCAATGGATGTCATAAGAAATGAACTCAGGCACGTGATGGAAGAAACAGCACGATTAAGGAAAACTGAAGATAAAGCTGATGCAATCATAAAAAATCTGAACTCGAAGCTTTTGAGAGCCAAGTCAAAGTTGGAAGCAGTTACAGCTGCGGAGGATAAGGCAAAAGCCATTGCCTTGAATCTCACACTTACTCTCGAGCAATTGACTGCGGAAGCAGAGGCAGCAAAAAAAGAAAAAGAAGTAATTACTGAGGAGACCAAATCCTTGAAGGCTGAAATCGATAAAACTGAATTCGACATAGACAGTAATGAGGAGAAACTACAAGTTGCATTGGAAGAGCTCGAGTTGGTCAAGTCATCTGAAGCAGAAGCACTTGAAAAATTAAAGATGCTGACAGAAGAAATAATGAGAGCAAGGGCTTGTGCAGCGCAAAGCGGTTCATTCATTACTATTTCAAACTTTGAATACGAGTACTTGACTGGACGTGCTTCTGGTGCTGAAGAGATAGCGGATAAGAAAGTGGCAGCAGCTCAGGCATGGATTGAGGCATTGAAAGCTGGTGAAAAGGAGATACTAATGAGAACAGAAATTGTTCAGAGAGAAATAAGAGAGTTGAGGCTGGAGGAAGAACATAAGGCATTCAGAGCGGATGAGTCGCTATCTGCACGACGATTGGTGGAGGGAGAATTACAAAGCTGGAGGAAAAAAGGTAGCAAAACCAGTGATTCTGATATGCAGCTTGCTGTCACCATGCCTAGAAAGTCTTTTAAAGAGAATGGGAGCCTAAGAAGACCAGTGAGGATCAGAAAAAGCAGCTCTCCTGCAACCCGGCAATCGAAATCCGGTTCTTTTTCTGGCAAGAATAAAAACAAGGGCATAAAAAACCTCTCGTCATTGTTTGGCAGCAAGACAACTGAGAAGGTCAGATAACAACAATGTCAGACCGACAGTTTCATGACCAACAATCAACACCATCACAATAATTGCGGACTCGCGTGTGTACTGTTATTTATCTTGTATTTTCTCTTGAAACCTGCTTATCAACATCTGTGTAAACTGCTGTTCATAATCTTGTATGTTCAAGAACTATCACAGAGTATAAATGATACTTCATCATAATCATAACATCGTGCCTGAGCTGATTTTTTTTTCGTTTATACCTAACAACATACAAATGGGCACAAAACAATGATAGAAAAGATGAAATAGTGTACACAGCCTCACTCCCCCATCCCGAATCAAGCATGTGTTATTTGTGGAAAGGCCATCCATGACTCTGAACCTTGCCCTTTAACCCAGGCCGGAGGCCAAGAGATCAATGCAGTAGGAAAGTTCACAACAGAAAACTTCAGAAATTCCGGGTATACACCCAATAATTGGAACCACCCCAAATTTTGCTACGGAACTAGGGAGCTCATTTTTATAGTGGACAACCGCAACAACAGTTGTAGGTCGGCGCTAGGATCAACAACAACAGCAACCTTTTCCTCAAAGATGTACTTAAATAACTTAGGAAATGTATTTACAAGTTTTTCTTTTGTTCATAAGTAAACATTAACGTACGCATGACAACCTTGACAAAGAATTAAAACTTGAATTAAAAATGAAGAAAATGAAGGTGCACCCCATTTCGAGACCTTATTTTGATCGTGAATGACACCTCAAAATGAGTTGATGAAATTGAATTAAAAATAATTTGCAACAAAGGGTATGAAATGTTGGAGATTTTAGGGTATATGTGTTTCTAAACATGTATATACCTTTTAATGATTGTTTTGTGCATGCACGAAACGTTTCGGAAAAAGGTTTTTTGTCCAGTGTGCTTCAACCGGTTGGCTGAACATGACATGAAATCCAGCCAGTCGGCTGAGGTTCAGACGAGCAGACTCTGAGGTCTTGAACCGGCCGGTTGAGAAGGTCAGAGCGAGGGTGTCTTTTGCCTGTATGTTGAACCGGCCGGTTGATCTCTTAAGCTTAGTTTAAACCGGCCGGTTGATCGGTTGGCGTGACAGTTATTTTCAATGTCGATTGATATCAATCGAGTAACTGGCAGAATGAACTTTCTGTATTATGATTCGTTTTTCTGGAAGAAAAAGTCGGATTTGGTCGATAAAGGTCCTGCAGAATCACTCCATCAATCGTTGATCGATTTGTTCGATTGTTTATCAACCTTTCATAATTCCCTGTACATTACGTTTGTCTTATCCCGATTCAGTTTTCTGGAAACCCTAATAGGGCAAACATATTGAACACGGAAAGCGAAATCGATTCGTGATTCAAATAGTATCCAAGTCAAGTCATTGATTCGAAGCCCTAGAAAAAGACCTATGTCTAACAATCGTATTCAATATTCTCTATATCAACGGTGGGTGTGTGGATACTGATGGATGCAATTGGGATGTGATTTGATTGAAAGTTCGACCGTGGATCTGATTCGGAATTGAATGAAGAAAGATGGTTTGAGATTAATCAGGCTTGATGAATCTCGTTCTCGGAATTGGTGTTTGTCTGGTGAAGTTGTCGTGACTGCCGACTGGCGGATCCAATTTGTTTATGTGACAAGGATGAGCGGACGAGGCTTCGCTCTGATGTTTTGTTTTTTACTCAGCAACAAGTTGGGTCAGAAAAGATGTCCACGAGTTGCAAGGAATCTCATGCAGTTGTGGGACACCGATTGGGAAATCAAATTGTGTGTCTCAGGGACTCAGTAACCGGCATGGGTCTTGTCTTGTAGTGGTGACATTGAAGCCAATTGCTGGATGAGATGATTTGACGTGCGGTTGTTGCCTTCCATAATGAAACTCAGGATGAGTAGCTTTATGGGATCGAGCCGCCAGTGACAGGCACAATGAAATTGTTGCCATCATGTCTGCTTCTCTGATGCTGAAGAATCAATCATGTACACAAACAGAAAGATGGTCTGAATAAGTAATCAAATTAAGCAGTTAATTGGACATTGGTGATTATCGTGGCATAACACAAGTCCAGAGAGATTTGGATTTAAGCTAAATCTAGCGAGGCGCAAACCAGGCTTGATTGTTTCAATCATTATTTGATAAATCCGAGTTTGTGAAGCATGCTTGATTTTTTTATGATTGGCAAGTTTATATTAATCGGTCAGATTTTCCGATGATATGAATGATTTGTGGAGTATTGTTAGTAAATTCATAATCAGTAAGCTTTTGATGAAATCAGTGTATGAGTCCTTTAGGCTGATACCATGATGAAATGTTTCATAGAATATGTGTTGTAAGGTTTTCAACCAGAATATAATTAGATGGATTTATGATGTATAAACTCCAGTCAATGTGTTTGTAAGTTTACCGTGTTGGTAATACTTGATTGATGGAGATTATGGTTTGATATAATCAAAGTTTGTGTGATTATTTGGGGGTTTTCTGATTTGAAATAATTTTAGTGTTCATGGTGATGTTGAGCACTGATGTTCTGATGGTAGTCCGTAAAAGTTGTTAATAAAGCATGTGTAAGTTTAATGTGCTAGTTCTGATTTGAATGATTTTACGTATTGTGACTTGCATGTTAGTAGAGTATATGTAGTTACATAACTCTGTTGTTCGCATGTCACATGATTTTATTTTGCATGTATTGTTGCATATATAATGTGGATTACTCACCAAATTGAAGTTCATCGACAAAGCAATTTGTCAAGATTGTGTGATGAATTATTCACATAATAGGTTCTCCTAAATGGAGATGGATATTGATATCTTCTAAGTGAAGAAGAGAATTCAATATGAATGATGCTTCAAAAGGCAAATTTGGTAGTTAGAGGCAAGTTAATATGCCTGTACAAGTAAAGCTTGTTGTTGACTAATGTTAAGAACCGATAGAGGTGGGGAATATTATGATCCTGTATATTTCCAGTTGAATGGTAGCATTCATGAGACTACAGTCCTTATTCCTTATACACCACAGCAAAATGGTGTAGCGCCATGTTGACGGCTTGTTATTTACTTAATAGAGTTCCTAACAAAAGGAACAAGGTTAAACCCATATGAACTTTGGCACAAAAAGAAATCAAATTTGAATTATCTCCGAGTTTGGGGATGTAGAGTGGTAGTGAGACTACCGGGTCCCAAAATAAAAAAATTTGGGAGACATAGGTGTTGATTGCAGCTTTATTGGATATGCGGAGAATTCTAAAGCATATAGGTTCTATGTGACTAGAACAAGTGATTCCATTTCGGCTAACACCGTAATTGAATCAAGGGATGCAATATTCGATGAGAAATGTTTCTCATTGATACCTAGACCTCAAGATTTGATTTCTTGTGATGACAAGAGCTGAGTTGGACGATGATGTGAGCACATCTTCTAAAAGTGTTTCGTTTGAGCCTCGTAGAAGCAAACGGGTAAGGATTGTAAAATCCTTCTGACCGGATTATCAAGTTTACTTGATTGAGGGTTCTAGAGATGATATTGAGTATCAATACTCATATTGTTATCATATTGATGATGATCCTAGAACTTATGATGAGGCTATGAGGTCTCAAGAAACGTCCTTCTAGAAAGAGGCAATAAACGATGAAATGGATTCTATCATGGGGAATAATACTTGAGTATTATTGGATCTCCCACCTGGTTGCAAGTCATTGGGCTGCAAGTGGATTTTCAAAAAGGAAATGAAGGTTGATGAATCAGTATATAAGTTTAAAGCTCGACTGGTTATCCAAGGCTTTAGACAAAAGGAGGGTATTGAATTTTTCGATACATATGCTTCTGTTGATAGGATTTCCACTATTAGATTGGTAATTGCCCTTGCTGCAATTACAATCTGGTTGTACACCAAATGGATATCAAGACAGCGTTCTTGAATGGTGATTTGGAAGAGGAAATATGTATGTAGCAACCGGAAAGATTCATTATGCCTGGAAATGAAAAGAAGGTTTATGATGAGTTGTATTTATACGACTCGTCGAATAAACTAAACCCATTTATTTCGACACTTTATTATGCGATCAGTTACTTCTTAGTGTTGTTTTGCGTTTCAGGTGTTTCGGAAGCTCTAGGAGGAAACGCGCATAAAAGACGGCATTTTATGCCGAAAACACCACAATGGCAGATCAGACTCCTGGACGTTCGAAGGAGTGCTGGGAATGAACCGCTGATCAGAAAAATACAAGCCACATACGGCTGCGTAGCTAACTCAATTATCTACAACTCTCTAGTTCACACCAACAGCATCCAAGGTCGTTTTGATGGTTGAATCAAGAGCCGAAGTCGGGACACAGTGCGGATCGCGTCCGCAAGAGACATTAGCGTTAACGCTAATGTTGCTTCCGAACGCGCCGATAACGTAGCTTCCGAACGCGCCCAGTCGACGAGATGATGATGTCAGCAGTCCGTTTGATGACGTCAGCAGCCCGAAAGTTGATTATTCTAGCCCAAAAATAGATTTAGAAACGCAAGTGATAATTCAACCCAAAACCAGATTTGGGAATACAGTTTTGCTATAAATAAGAAGCTTGGGCTAGGGTTTTCATCATCCATCATCAATTATTCTACGAAGACCAAGACGGCTCTAGAGGAGAAGACGAATCATTCGACGAGAGAAGAATTTCTACTACTTCCATACAAAAATATTTGTTTGTTTTTCCATGGATATGAGTAGCTAAACTCTTCCATTCGGTTTAGGGTTTGTATATTGTGACGAATGTTTTGAGGCTTTTTACTTAATGCTATTTTATGTTCCACTAGTTCTTGTGCTAATTTTCCCGGACTGAATTGTGAAGCTAAGTGGATACTTGCAATGGTAAGCTTAGCCGAACAATTCAGCCCCTATATTTGCTGCTTGTTTGATACTGAACCGTTAGAACAAGTAGCCGCACTAAACTTAATATAACCTGAAACGGAGTGTTAGGTTCGCTAGAACTAGAAGTCTATAACCTGAAACGGAGTAGATTGTGGTGTAGTGCTTGCAATGGCCTACTTTAGGTTATAACCTGAAATGGAGTAACCACGCTTAGGACCATGTAATTAGATTATTAGCGGCCGAGGATAAACAAGTCACAATAGAAAAACCCTAAGCCGAATGCTTTCTCTGATTGAATCTCTTTCGTTTTATTTCCCTTGCGTTTTACAACAATTGCTCACACCAAACCCCCAATTTATTTGTTTACAGGACAACTGAACCACACCAGCTCTATAGGGTTCGACCCATGCTTGCCACTTTACTAGTTTCTTGCAGGAAAAATATAAATTTAAATTTGAGAGGTCAGACGGCGCCTGTCAGTTTATAATTTAGTCAAATCACCGTATGGGCTGTAACTAGCACCGAAGCAGTGGCATCAAAAGGTTGATGAGGAAATCTTGTCTAGGGGATTCAAATTGAATCAAGGAGACTAGTGAATTTACAGCAAGTTTGATTACTCTGGTAATTGAGTAATCATTTGCCTGTATGTTGATGATATGCTAGTTTTGGTACTGACCAAAATAAGAACCTTTTATCATCAAGTTTTGCTATATATGGGAGAAACAAATGTGATTCTTGGTATTAGAATCAAGTGTGAGAACACATGCTTAGCACTGTCACAGTCTCACTACGTTGAGAAAGTGCTTAAGGAATTCAATTGTTTGAATTGTTCTCCGGTAAGGACTTCCATGGAATCAAGTGTGAAGCTTATGCCTAGTACGGGTGAAGCTGTTTCACAACTTGAGTACCATCAAGTCATTGGTTGCTTAATGTATACAATGAAAAGTACAAGGGCTGATATAGCTTATGCAGTGCGCAAATTGAGTTGATAAACTAGTATTTCTAGTACTCATCACTCGGAAGCTATTAGGCGGGTACTTAAATACCTTAAGGGAACCATGAATTATGGCTTGACTTATGCTGGTATTCCCTCGGATTTGGAGGGATGTACCGATGCGAGTTGATTTACTAATTTAGAAGATGATGCTTCTAAAAAGTAATTGAAGATTCTTGCTTGGGGGATGTGCCATCTATTGGGCCTCGAAGAAGCAAACTTGCATCACCAGCTCTATTATGGAATCTGGGTTCATGGTTCTAGGTGTTGCCGGTAAAGAGGCAAAAGGGCTAAGAAATTTGAACATGAGATTCCTTTATGGCCGAAACCGATAGATGTTTATCCATTTGGATATTAAGGCAATTTTGGCTAAGGTTTATAGCCAAATGTACAATGATAAATCGAGACACCTGGGCGTTAGACATAGCGAGGTTCGTAAACTGATCACTCACGGAGTAAGCTTAGTTTCTTTTTTTTGAGATTATTTTATTTTAGCTACTTGATATTTATGTTATAAGTCTATTTTTGCATCAAAGCGATCCGATCAATAGTGATTGTCACGTTCGGGTTGAACTAAGTAACCCCGATCATTATTTCGGGTTGGGTTAGGGACAAACCAAACCCTTCCTAACCCGTCCCTCGATGACCCCTACTTAGAACCTCCGATACAGAACTAAATCTGTACCAAAGAATCGGGTACTGAAGAAGAGAAAGTGAGCAGAGGAGGAGAGATTAGAGTTAGGGGAGAGAGATAATGTTGAGAACGAGAAAGAAGTTGAGATAGGAAATTGATATTTATTCATTAGTTTCCTCGTCTCAGTGTATGATCAAACACTTATACACAATAATTATCACTTTAGCATATTTCATTAAAGTCTCCAAACTTCTCCTTATCAAGCCCGGCCCTGACTAAGAGCAACCTTGGCTCTGGCCAAGGGCCCACCAGCCTAAGGGGCTCATTTTTTTATTTTCTTTGAATGTGCATGTATCTATAAAAGTAAAATTAAATATTATCTGTTTAAATTAAATAAAACTATCCTAAAGTTATCCTAGTCTAGACTTAATTTTACATTATCGTGCACTAATATGAAAAAAAAATTCAAGATAAATTTACAGTTTGTTGTATAATGTTATACTTTTTGTTATATGATATACCCATAGAAGGGCCCATAAATTTATTTTAACTATGGACCCTTGAAATGTCAGGAACGACACTGCTCCTTATATCACTACGTAACATTCTTTCCCTCTTAAAATTGATATTGTCCTCAAAGTCAACAGTTTCCAATGGTCTTGGCAATGAGAATAAGAAATATTCACCTCTTCCCTAGTCTGATCATGTAACAGTTGATCAAACACAACTATCAAGTTGATTGGGCAACTCTGGCCTGAAGTGCATTTTCACCTCTTGCAGACCCTGACCACTTGCAGCTTGCACTATAGCCTTTCCAAACAACTCAACCATCAAATGTTGTGCACCCAGGTTTGAAGTGATGATAACTAGTGTGTTTGTAAAGTCAAATGTAAGGTCGTCTCTATTTGTCAGCTTTCCATCATTAAATGCTTGAAGATATGCGTTGAATACTAGCTGATGATGCTTTTTTGATCTCATCAAACAGAACAATATTGTATTTGCTATCGTCTCACAACTACGATAAACTGTCTACTCTCCTTGTGATGATTAACTGTCTACTCTCCTTGTGATGAACATAATCGGGTGGATCACCAATAAAACGCACAACAGAATGTTGTTCCATGTACACATACTTATGAATCCAAACCAAGAAATTCTCATCATCCAAAAGTTGTTCAAAAAGAGCTTTGGCGACCTCACTTTCACTAACATCAGTTGGACCAAAGACATCCCTGGTTGTTGGATCGTTAGTGTTAGCTGTCCGTCAGATGGAAGTCACAAAGTACTTTCCGTCAGATGGAAGTCACAAAGTGTTTTCCGTCAGATGGTCGGCAGCGGAAATATAATTAAGCAGGAAAATAATGAACTGAAAAATACTGCACGCAAATATATAGTGGAAACCTTATCACAACTATGATAAGGTGAAAACCACTACCTTTCGTCTCCGAAAGGGTTTTCGAACCTGATTACTCTTTTATTCCGATATACTTGTAGGGTTTACAAACTAGGTCTTTTCACTAGACTCTATTTGATGACCTCTACTCAATCCGACAAGGTAATCAGTTTCGAACCTCGAACCTTCGTGCGTGCAGACTCAGCAGTCCTGCTCTTCTAATGCAATCGCCTTGTTCTCCTGAAAACGCCTTGCCTCAGTGCGTGCGATGCCGGCGGTGTTGCTCCTCGTATGTAAGAGCTTGAATCTCCAAAAACAGCCGCGCTTTATCTCCTTTAATCGCCGCTTTATTCTGAGATTTCTTCCTCCTTATATAGAGTAAAAGCTTGATCTCATAGTCCAAGTAGTCATGCCGTTGAACTTGTCAAACCTCTCCAGATTCGTAATTAATTCCACATTAATTCGGCCTCTTCATATTTGTAATGAATTCCTTTCTTAATGCTTCACACATTAATTGGCCTCTTCATGTCTGTAGTAAATCCATTCCTTAATAGCTTCCCACATAAATTCGGCCTTTCCATATTTGAATTCATTCCTTAATAGCTTTTCTATTCAACCGGCTCTTCAATTGCTTTCTAATTTGTCTTCAATCAGCAATCAAACCTTAAGTAAATCTGCCATAAGTAATTGCTTCAATCAGCAATCAATCTGTGATTAATTCTGCCATAAGTGATTGCTTTAATCATCAATCAATCTGCATGTATTCTTAATTGGATATCTTCATGGATTTCTGCACACTTAAACACCACATTAGTTAAGTGTTTGTAATCATCAAAACCAAAGGGTTCCAACACTGGTATCCTTGCAAAGACCCTCATGTTTGGCCTTCAGCTCCTAATGCTTCTTTTGTTCATCACTCTTCAAGTGAAGTGTACTCTATCAAAAAAAAAGGTGAAGTGTAGGGGTTAACTTCATATCACTGCTAGCTTGCGCTCCTGAGGGTTCCAAAAAAGAATGCAAGTAAAGACATCCATGCAATGGAAGGAGAATGCATACTTCACTAATAACGAGCAAAAGTGCCCCAGAGGGAACACACACAACATACTGAAAATTTAACGACTACCAAGCAGAACACAGAGCATGACAACGAAAGAAAAATTATCAAGAAGATGGCAGATGTGGTGGGGATAGTAAGGAGGGGGCAACCATGAGACAGATCCAGAGTTAACCGCGGAACACGGTCTTCAACTGGTCAACCACCTCAGTGGCCACAAATATCAGCTGACTATTCAGCTCCTTCAGCTCCTCCTTGATCTAAATTCAGTGCCCCAGATTCACATCTGCAAAATCCTCAGCTCCCTTCGGCAGAGCTGGCAATGTCTCAGGAATAACAACTTTGCTCCTCAAGTCCTTCATCCAGTCAACTTCTGACTGATAGATGCCAAGATTCCGCCTTTGCTTCTCTTCTTTATACTGTGAGAAACCTTAGAAATTTCTTTTTCAATTTCTGAGTTCCAATCGGCATCCTCGAATCTCGCAAGATTTAATTTTTAACTTCCAAAAGAAACTGCACATTTAAATCTCCTTCCAAATCCATAATTAGGCAATAATTAAACCGCCTCGTGCAACTCCCAAATTTTGAATTCACTCCACAGTTTTCTGCCACATGGCCATCTGTGGGTATTTAAAACCCTAATTGCTTCAGATTGTTCAAATATCGAGATCTTTCTGTTTTTCCACGCCATAAAGACCATCATCCATCATGTCCGAAGCGACGCAGTGATGACGGCTGTGCTGCAGACGCAGCTTTTGTTTTTCACCATGCGGGACATTCTAATCGCCATCAAGTAGCACCTTTAACTTCTTTTCTTGCTGGCAGCCACTAACCCTCCAAACGGCACTTACCAACAATCCATCTGATTGAACCAGCCACAATCCATCTGGTGGAACTAGTTGATAGCACCAAAATATATGCATCTTAGGCAACCTCTATGCTTATTGTTTCGATCATTCCTTCACGATTTCACTTGCTATTTGATACTTTGTGGTTCATTTCAGGCCTATTACAGAGATTCAGCTGAGAACACAAGTGAGCAGTGATTTTGGAGCAAACCGAGCATTCTACAGCGAAAAAGAGCAAAATAGAAGTCGGAGCAAGAATCCTTCAAAAGAATGCGCTCGCATGATCCATTCATGCGTTCGCATGGATCGGAGCAGTCGCATGATAAAGTCATGCGCTCGCACGAATGACTTCCCAGAGCTCGCATAAGACAAACCAGTCGCATGCAAAACCCATGCGATCGCACAACCAAAGGACCATGCGATCGCATAAGCATATCATGCGCTCGCATAAGACAAACCAGTCGCATAAGAATATCATGCGAGCGCATCATCTCAAGCCGTAATCGCACAAGACCAAGCCTTCAGGAGTTCATGCGAGCGCATGAACCATTCATGCGATCGCATGACGTCGTAAAGTTTGGGTTTTTACGGAAAAGTATAAATAGGAAGCTAGGGTTTTTCAGCCGCCGGCGGGATTTTTCTGGATTTTTGCTGGGTTCTCAGAGAGAAGATTGCTTGGAGAAGAAACCGGATTTTTCGAGAGTCATCAACAACTCGAAGAGTGGATCATCCTTCATCATTAGTGCTCCTTATTGGTTCTAGATTCCTAAACTCCATCATCTACATGTTTTTCTACTCATCTATTGTTGTTTTTGATTGTAATCTCACCATGAGTGAGTAGTGACCTTGGTTGGGGATCTATGGACCCCTTAGACATGTTTGTGATATTGTAAATTTTATGGATGCTATTGATGAATGATTTGCATATGACTCTTCTTCATTTGAACTTAATGTTTCGAATTGCCTATAAGGTGTTTGTGAGAAGTCCTCAATAGCAATTATGCTTGATTTCATGTTTGATGTAACTTGCGTTGAAAAGCATGATTTCAATTGACTAAATGAAGAAGCATTAGGGTTTTTGTGTTACATGGCGACACTTTTATTCTAATGAGAATGACTTGGACCTAACAAGAGTATGATCATCTAGTCAATAGAGCGTGAGTGTGAGACTAGATATTCATATTCTATAATGCCAATAGAGCGTGAGTGTGAGACATTATGCGAGATGCAACCTCTTTATACTAAGTTGTAGCGTGAGTTGAACTTGGTATTAATGTTGCAATAGCCAAATTCTAAACATGTGCATGTGATTTCATCGTTGGCATCCCCATTTACTATCACAATAATTGTCTAGGTGGAAAATTAGATCCCTAGTCATCTTTGAATTGATTTTTAACCTTTTTCGTTGATCACATTTCTCTTTTGGATAGTAAATCCTGCTATCATCCTTTTAAAGGAACAAATTCCCCCCCCCCCCAAACCTTAGACAATCTAGTTTAATCGTTAGCACTATTAGTTTAATCACATGTCTTTTGGGTACGACCTTGGGTTTCCCGAGTCAATATAAATTGTTTTGATTAATCGTGACTAGCAATAGTATTTGAATTCTATTCGAATATTGACGCTAAATTACAACCGATCAAATGGCGCCGTTGCCGGGGACAGGTTAATTAACTAGGTGCTAATAGATAGTTTAGTTTGTCTACTCTTTCCTTTCTTGATAAGTATTGCTCGTTTCGTGCTTAAACTGTGTTTAATTCTCTTGCCTTTCATTGCTAAGATCTTCCTTTGTTCTTGCAGGCATTCGAATGATCACAAGATTTAGAGGACAAAAGCACGTAGAGCTAGGTTCGACGTCCAATACTTCTCACCCAACCGCTAAGAGAGGAAGAGGTAGACCTCGAAAAAATCCTCCGCCTTTTGCTCTTACTCCTCCTGCTTTCCAAGGTCTGAGACCTCGTCCACCTCCACTCCTAAGTCCAATTCATTATACACCGCCCAGATTTAGAATGGAAGATGAGGTAGAGGATCCTCCCGCTCTACCGAATAACCAAAATGGTCAGGATCCTTTACAAGATCCTCCCGCTCCTCCAAGGAACCAGAATGGCCGAAACTATAGATATAATGATGAGGATGATGAAAGGCCTGTCGGGGATTATATGACCCCTACTCTTGAGGGGAATGGCTCAGCTATAGTTCCTCCAGACGAAGATGCTTTCGATTTCGATGTGAAATCATCTCTAGTGCACATGGTTACAAATGATCAGTTTCAAGGGGTCGAGAATCCCTCTAATCATCTAGCCAATTTTCAAGAATATTGTCGGACCTATAAGCCAAGGAATATACCCGTTGAGTACGTCTATCTAAAGCTATTTCCTTCTTCGCTATATGGGGATGCCAAAGAATGGCTACAAAATCATGAACCGGGGACTTTTCGCACTTGGGACCATTTAGCTACTGCTTTTCTGAATAAGTTCTTCCCTCCATCTGGAACCAAGAAGTTTACGGACTTTATTCTGACATTCTCCCAAAGGGACAACGAGCTGTTCCACCAAGCATACGATCGGTTCAAGCACTATTTGAGGGAGTGCCCTCACCACAATTTTAGAAAGGCCGATCTAATGCGTTATTTCTATTTGGGGATGAGTAAGGAGGCTAAGAATCAGATGGACACGGCTAGTGGTGGTGCAATCATGGATTTACCGGCGAGCCAAGGATTTAAAGTCATAGAGAAGATCGCTACGAATTCTGATAGATACCAAGGGGTCGATCACAAGAAAATGGCTAAGTCTAGAGAGGATTCTTCCAACTATGCAACTAAAGATCAGTTTAGTGATCTGGCAAAGAAAATGGAAACTATGATTAGTATGGTTAATTCTCTGGAGGTGTCTAGACCAAGGAACGACAAAGAGAAAAATCCGGTCCAACAACCTTGTTTCCTGTGTTCTAGTACGAGGCACTCAACGAAAGCTTGTCCCGAAGGGCGATATGAGGATGATGATGATGGTTATGAAGAGGCACACTATGTGAATCAACAAAGAAACTATGCTCAGAATTCTAACCCAATTACGAGGAATTACGAGACTCCTCAAAGAAGATTGTCCAGCAATTCCAGTTTTCCTCCTAGACCCCAAGGGCAAAATAATTACCAAGGGAATTACCAAAGACAAGGGTATGGCGCTAACCAAAGTCAAGGGCAGAACTCTTATTCTAATCAAGGCCAAAGTTCTAATCAAAATCAGGGGCAACATCCTCAATACTCCAACCAAGGGAGCTATCAAAGGCCGTACCAAGCTAATAAGCCTCCTACAAATGATCAGGGGATTTCTCATCAACAAGGGCAACCTCCTTCTAACTCTCAAGAGAATACAATGATGTCTATGATGGCGCAAATGCTAGAGAACCAAAAGGGAGTCAACAAGAGAATGGAGCAGTTAGAAGCTCACAATAAAATGCTCGAAAATCAAGTGGCTCAACAAGCCGCCGCTTTGAAGCAGTATGGGAAGCTTCCTTCTCAACCAGATGTGAATTCCACCGAGCACATCAACGCCATTACTTTGAAAAGCGGAAAGGTCCTACCTACTCCTCAAGGAAAACCAAGTTCAAATGACAAGGAGATAGAAGCGGAAGTTGCAAATGAAAATTCTGAAGTTGAACTTCAAGGTCCTGCGGAAGCAAAGGAGAAGGAGGAAGAACCAGCTTTGACAAGGAAGTATGTGCCGATGATACCTTTTCTGCAAAGGCTCAACAAAAGCAAGCTAGATGCTCACTTCCAGCGCTTTGTGGAAATGCTGAAAAAGTTGTATGTCACCCTCCCATTCCATGAGGTAATCACTCAAAATCCTACCTATGCTAAATTCTTGAAAGATATTGTGTCAAATCGTAGAGTGATTGAAGAATCTAGCATGATAGCCCTGAATGTCGAATGTAGTGCTATTGTCCAGAGTAGAATGCCCAAAAAAATGCAAGACCATGGGTCATTTTCTATTCCTATCGCTTTAGGCAAAGTTGAAATTGATAGAGCATTGTGTGATTTGGGAGCTAGTATTTCTTTGATCCCATATTCGTTGTTTGAAAAGATTGATATGGGTGAGCTCCATCCCACTACTATTACTTTGAAATTAGCCGATAGAAGTTCTAGGATTCCTAGGGGAGTTCTTAGGGATGTGCCCATTAAGGTTGGTAAATTCTTTATCCCCGTAGACTTCTATGTGCTAGAAATGGATGATGAGCAGGAAGCACCCGTCATTCTCGGTAGACCTTTTCTTAACACCGTGGAAGCTGTCATTAGATGTGGTGAAGGGTCTATAGAGTTGAAAATAGGGAATGAGAAGCTGAAATTTTTTCTGAAAAATGCCATGAAAGCTCCTGCTCAATCTTTTGAATGCAATTTGCTTGATATATCTTATGAAAATTTTGAGCTAACATCTTTTGAGAGTGAAGTCATGAAGATAGATGATGCTAGTATGTTTCTTACATCCTTGACGGATATGGACGATGAGGAGATGTGCGACCTGACTTTGGTCGAAGGAGAGCGAGCCTTAGATGCTTGCGAGGGTAAAGAAGACCCGGTGCCGAGAGGTAAGGAATTCGAAGGAGAGTTAAAACCTCTACCTTCGAATCTCAGGTATGAATTTCTTGGGTCTAATTCCACTTACCCCGTCATTGTTGGTGCAACTCTGAATGAACATGAAACTTCCCAACTTTTGCATGTGCTGAAAATGAATAGACAAGCTCTAGGCTATTTTGTTGATGATCTTAAGGGAATTAGCCCTTCGTTATGCATGCATAGGATTAATGTTGAAGAGAATGCAAAGCCTTCTAGGGAGTTTTTAAGGAGATTGAACCCTAAGCTTAGTGATGCCGTCTTTAAAGAAATTACCAAGTTAAGAGATGCGGGCATCAGTTACTCGGTTCCGGATTCGGAATGGGTAAGCCCCATCCACGGCGTCCCCAAAAAGGGAGGACTTACGGTTGTGCAGAACGATAAGGGAGAGTTAGTCCCTACTAGAACCGTTAGTGGATGGAGGATGTGCGTCGATTATAGGAAATTGAATAAGGCAACAAAAAAGGATCATTTCCCCATTCCCTTTATCGACCAAATGCTTGAACGACTTGCTGGACATGAGTACTTTTGTTTCCTAGATGGTTATAGTGGTTTCTATCAAATTCCCATTTTACCGAATGACCAAGAAAAAACCACATTTACATGCCCGTATGGCACTTTTGCATTTAGGCGCATGCCCTTTGGGCTATGTAATGCACCGGGAACGTTTCAGAGATGCATGATGTCCATTTTTAGCGATTACATTGAGAAATGCATGGAAGTTTTCATGGATGACTTCTCTATTCATGGAACTTCATTTGATGATTGTTTAACTAATCTTTCTCATATTCTTGCTAGGTGCATCGAAACAGATCTGGTGCTAAACTGGGAAAAGTGCCACTTCATGGTTCAAGAGGGAATCGTGTTAGGACATTTAGTGTCTAAAAGGGGGGTCGAAGTTGATCAAGCGAAGGTGCAAATCATTGAGCAGTTACCACCGCCGAGAGACCAAAAAGGAGTTAGAAGTTTCCTAGGCCATGCGGGTTTTTACCGGAGGTTTATTAAGGACTTCTCCAAGATTGCGAAACCATTAACTCGCCTCTTATGCAATGACGTGCAATTCAGTTTTGATGAAGAATGTTTAGAGGCATTTGAGAGGCTCAAGAAAGCACTTGTATCGGCACCGATAGTGCAGCCACCGAATTGGGATCTTCCGTTCGAACTTATGTGCGATGCGAGTGACTTTGCTGTGGGAGCTGTGTTGGGACAACGAGTTGATAAGAAACTCCATGTGGTCTACTATGTGAGCAAGGTACTTGATAATGCTCAGCTCAACTACACTACCACGGAGAAAGAGTTACTAGCGGTGGTTTATGCCTTTGAAAAATTACGGCCTTATCTTGTGGGGTCCAAGACGGTTGTCTTCACTGATCACGCAGCTATCAAGTACTTGATGGAGAAGAAAGATGCCAAACCGAGACTTATTCGTTGGATCCTTCTTTTGCAGGAGTTCGACATTGACATCAAGGACAAGAAAGGGGTCGAAAACGTAGTAGCGGATCATCTTTCGAGAATTGAGCTTTATGACTCAAAGAAGTTTTCAGCGCCTGTGGAAGACTCCTTCATCGGAGAATATTTGCTGAGTGTCAAAGATGATGCTCCATGGTATGCAGATTATGTAAATTACTTGACTTGCCAAATTCTACCGAATGACTTGGATCAAAATCAAAGGAGGAAGTTTCTGCACGATATCTCGAGATATTTTTGGGATGATCCGTTTCTGTACAAGTTATGCGCGGACGGAATTTATAGAACGTGTGTGCCCGAAGGGGACATGAAGAAAATTATAGCTTGTTGCCATTCTTCTTCCTATGGTGGTCATGGTTCGGCTTCAAAAACCACGTCCAAAATTCATCAGTAGGGATTCTATTGGCCAAGCATGTTTAAAGACACATATGAATTTGTCAAAGCTTGCAATGAGTGTCAACGAATGGGAAACATAGCTAGAAGGGAGGAAATGCCTCAGAAAGGCATATTAGAAGTTGAGATCTTTGATGTTTGGGGCGTGGACTTCATGGGACCCCTACCTTCGTCACAAGGGAATGCATTTATTCTAGTAGCGGTGGACTACGTGTCCAAATGGGTTGAGGCAATAGCTTCCCCATCTTGTGACGCTAAAGTGGTGATTAAGATGTTCAAGAAGATAATATTCCCGCGATTCGGAGTCCCTAGAGCAGTAATCAGTGACAATGGCTCCCATTTCAAAGAAAGGAGATTTGAGTCCATGCTAAAGAAACACGGGATCTACCATAGGTGTTCAACTCCATATCATCCTCAAGCCAATGGTCAAGTCGAGGTGTCAAACAGAGAAATAAAAAACATCTTGACGAAGACAGTTGGAAAGTCAGGAAAGGATTGGGCGTTGAAGCTTGATGATGCGCTGTGGGCATATCGAACCGCTTTCAAGACACCAATCGGGATGTCTCCTTACAGACTAGTATATGGTAAATCTTGCCATCTTCCGGTGGAACTTGAGTATAAGGCGATGTGGGCCATCAAAGAGCTGAATTTTGACACGAAAGCTTCGGGAGAGAAGAGACTCCTTCAACTAAATGAGCTGGACGAAATCAGGCTGGACACCTACGAAAGTTCGAAAATTTACAAGGAAAGAACTCGGAGATGGCACGACAAGTTTATCAGGAAAAAGGAGTTCTCGGTAGGAGATAAAGTTTTGCTATTCAACTCTAGGTACAAGTTATTTCCCGGGAAGTTCAAGTCTAGGTGGTTTGGACCATACAAAATTCATAAGGTTTTCGAGGATGGCCACCTAGAGCTGGTTGGTAACGAAGGAAATATATTCAAGGCAAATGGGCAAAGGGTTAAAATTTATCATGCTGATCATGGAGACCAAAACACGTTGGAAGCGCCCCCTTGAGCACCTTGTGCAAATACCGCTAGAGAAGGGATCCCGCTAGGGACTTCTTTTAAGCGTGCTTCCTATTCTACATAGAGATTCGGCTCCGTCTTAGCCAAGACGTTAAACTAGGCTTATAAGTGTTGCCCCCATGATTTTTAAGATGTCTTAGTTGATTGGGCCATTGCTTGTATCAATAATTGTGCTTTGCATGAGTGAAATTGAAGATTTGAAATGTGTGTGTGTGCGAGTGCCTATATCTGATTGTTAATGAGGGTTTAGACTACTTCCATGATGTCGTGCTTGGTGAATTTGATGCTTTGATAGGACATAAGCGTGGGGTTTTGAAATCTATTGCATAAGTGTTGATTAACGATTCGAGATTGGTTTAGAAATTCGTGTCAGAAACTCCATGCGTTCGCATAGCTCATTTATGCGTTCCCACAGTTAGCCAAAATCCTCGTCCTTTCAAGCTCGCATAAATCCATGCGTTCGCATAAAATTCTCATGCTACAGTCCAGATCCATGCGTTCGCATAATTTCAATTCATGCGTTCGCATATCAAACCTTCATTTTATTTTATTTTGCCAAGCTCGCATGCCATTCATGCGTTCGCATGAAAAGTCCATGCGACTGGAAATTTCATGCGATCGCATACTCTCAATTCATGCGTTCGAATACCGCACCGAAATCAGCACTCTCTCAATTCATGCGTTCGCATAAACGATTTATGCGTTCGCCTAAACCAACAGTATAAATTCAATTCTTAAATTTCAGAAATTTCCCAGAAAACCCTAAAATCGAATCCCGTCTTCCCCGAGCCTCCGCCATCTTTTCCGATCGATTCGAGCTCCTCCAGCCTTCGTCCGTTCCAACCCCTGCCATCAAGTCGCCTTACGTCCGTCCGTTCCAACCCCTGCCATCAAATCGCCTTCCGTCCGTCCGATCCAAACCCCCACAGTCAAATCTCCCCAAAATCCGGAAATCCCAAATCCCAAAATCTTCATTTCTCCCCAAAACCGACTATGGTTAAATTCAAACTTCCCTCATCCTCTCAACCCTCCAAGGAGCCCTCAAAAAAGGTGGGAGTTTCCAAACCCCCGATTTCAAAAGCGCCAGCGGCTATAAAAGGAAAGAAAGCCGAAATCCTCTACGTAAGAGCCACCCAGGCTGGACAGCATTACGGCCGCTCCTCATTGGAGAGCACGAGGCATATCATAGCGCCCAGTTCGGCTAGCAGAGCCGATGGGGATTTGGAAAAGGATTCACCTCCCCCGTCGCCTCGGCGCGACAATGCCAACAAGTTCAACAAGGTCAAGCCGTACGAGTTCGATAGCCAGCTCAGATTCGGATTCGCAAAGGATGCTGCATTGTATACCTCTCTCACGGACAAAGGTAAATGGCCAATCCCTCTCCTTTTTCCCGTTATTGAAGATTTGAGGAAGTTAGAGATCCTAGAGGAGATTAAGGAGTTGGTTGTTAACAGTGGTATGAACTTTGTGTTTAGAGAAGATCCTGGATCATTCCATGAGGTGACCGTGGAATTCCTTAGTTCTTTTTGTCCGATTCATGGGCCTAATATGGGTGGAAAGGAGGAGGAGGAAGGGAAAGTAATGTGTTGGAGGTTTGCGTTGGGTAATCTTCAGTGGGAGGTCAAGGCAGAAGTTCTATGTGATTGGTTGAGACTGCCTAGGGATGGTGAAATTCCTGATGTGGTCGATGATGATATAAAGAAGTTTTGGAAGAGAATTTCGGGTTGTGACTACACTAAGGACGGGCAGCACAAATCCACTAGTATCCGAGTGCCCAAATGGAACGTCATCCACAAATTGTTGGCGGGCACTGTGTTCGTACGTACTGATTATGGTAGGCTTGTGAGCAAAATGGAGATGGCGATTATGCTAATGATGGAGAAGGGGATGAAGGTTGATTGGCTATGGTGCATCACCAATGGGATTGTGGGGAATCAATCTCTAACTTCGAAGAACAAGGGGTTGGGGGGTGGTTCATTTGTGACGTGGATTGCAAGGAAACTTAATTTCACTTTCGGTGACAAGAGGAGCGACAAGCTGGAGCTTTGTTTGAAAAAAATGCGTTATATGCGCATCTTGGGCAAAGGGATGAAATGGGCTAATGATGAGAAGGAGGCCGAAGATGGAGCTGAAGAAGAGCCGAACACAGACGATGAGATTGACGGGTATTTACACCCCGATGCGCCTTCCTCCTCTCGCGCCGTGCCACCTCCTCCCCCTGCTGACCCGAGCTCCGCGCTGATTCTGTCGCGCTTGGACAGTCTAGCCTCCTACGTCACGCAGCACAATCAGTGGCAGGAGAGGACCTTGCTCACCATAGCCGCTCACATGGGGATCGCTTCTAGCGTTGGTCTGTCCCCGAGGTCCCCGTTCATACCCAGATCACCTCCACCTCCATCTCCGCCTGTGGATCCTTCCGCGAAGGGCAAGGAGAAGGAAGGCGAGGCCCCTCGTGCTCCGAGTGCAGACGATGCAGACGACGACCCTGCTGGCATCCCTTCCACCCCAGATGAGACGGGCATCTTTGACTTAGAGGAGAGCCTTTGATTAGCATTTCTACATGCTTTGGACTTGTACTTTCTCTATGATGATTTTAGATACATTTTGGATCTTTTGATGATAATTTCAAATTATGCACATCTTTGATCATTTCTATGATACATGCTACATTCTTGATGCATTTTGAATATTGTATGATCATCGTAGTACGAACCGATTCATTAGGCTCAGTTCTGTCAAGCTCGCATAACATTCATGCGCTCGCATGAGAAAATCATGCGCCTGGCTTCTGTTATGCGAGCGCACAGCCAATTCATGCGACCGCATGAAACTCTATCATGCGTTCGCATATCCGTCTGAGGCATTTTTTGTGATTAAATTTTGAGTCGACTTGCGTAATATTGACATGTTTACGATGATGATTTCCCTACCTCGTGTGCTTAACATTCTCATTTTTAGTTTCGTATCTTATAGAAGAAAAGGGGGAATCATCCCTCGGATCTTTTGAGCAAGTTCAACTCGACAAGCAAAGCAACATCTCTTCCATTGAAAAGGCTGCCTCCAAACGAGGGAAGTTTCTCTAAACTCTCTTTTTGCTTTTCATTCTATTCATTGCTTAGGGACTAAGCAATTGCTAAGTGTGGGGTGGCCTATGTTTGACATTGTCTATACTACATGAGATGTTTGTGCTTGCTTGATATGCTTTCACGTTTAAAATCCAATCAACTTATGCTTAAGGAAAAACACTTGCACTACCGCACAATTCATCCAAAATTTTGAAATATTAATGAAAACAAAAAGTCTAGGCAAGGCTACATCTTCGAAAAATTTCATCTCTAAATTCAACTAGTTGTGCACGATTTCACTAGATTGATCCTTTAGATGACTAATGGATTGGATTGTTGACTTTCATTCTTGAGGATCAAAGCATCTACTAGCACTTCTTTATCTTTTATTCAAAGCTTTTTCTCGTTGAGACTAAAGAGTTGATCTTTGAAAGCATAAAATCGAAATAATTTATAACTTTGAAACCCTCGCATGCCATGATTGCCTTTAGGTGACCTTAGTGACCTTGCTTGTCTCGTGGATTTGTCTTGTTGGTTTGTCATGCTTCATTTTTAACACATAGCCCTTTGTCAAAGTTCTAAGTGTGGAGTCAAAAGAGGGCGAAAAATAGGCCCCAACAAAAAAATGCTTCATTCTTATGGTCAAAAGAGGGCAAAGCCCCGACTGAAAATTTTCTCAAAGTACAAGAGTAGTTTTGATTAAAATATACAAATGCCGGGGGTTAGGAAGAAAAGTTCCCCCTCGAAAGCATTTGTAGGCCAAAGGCGATTTGAAAGAAAAAAAAAGCACTTAGACTTGACAATCGGCTATTCCATCATCCTCTAGCATGAAAACCAATGAGACAATTGATACTTCCTAGCAAGAATTCACTAAGGGACGAACCTCGTATTCTTTTATACTTAGGCATGATATGACTTGCAAGTGTATACAAAAATTGTAATGTTGGAACTCTTCTTCTCTTACGACTAAGTGACCCTTGCGTCCTGGGCTTGAGAATGAGTTCAAAGCTCACGAGCCAATGGACTAGCCTCCTTGCTAGCATTGGTGAGTGATCCAACAAGATTTCTTTGCGACTATTAGATTGTTTTCTTGAAGTCACTAATTAGAAAATGACTAGAATCCTTGATTAAAGATTTATTAGTCTTTGCTTTGATTTGCTTGAATGTCTTAATTCATGAATTGCCATAAGGATTTGAAGAGGTTTCATGTAGCGATTGAAATGCACATATCTAGTTGAATACATTATGAACTTCATGGAAAACACCTTGCCTAGTACTTCGACATTTGTGAACTTAAAATACCTAATTGGATGGTTGTTCTTTTTGAGGGATTTGTGAGTATTCCCATGTCTGAAAACTCTCAGGAGACTACAACTCCTCCACTAGGGTAGCCTAGGGGTTTAAAAGCTTGGTGCATTCGCTAAATGCACTCGTGTTACCTACGAAAGTGGTTAGTTAGAAGTAGGTTTGTTTCTTAATGTTTTTAGTTAGTTTTCATAACCATATGGAGTTTCTTAGAACCGATCCGGAGCATCTGAAATATAATATTGTTGTTGATCTCTATGATTAGTTTGCTCGGGACGATCAAATGATAAGTGTAGGGTGATTTGATAGCACCAAAATATATGCATCTTAGGCAACCTCTATGCTTATTGTTTCGATCATTCCTTCACGATTTCACTTGCTATTTGATACTTTGTGGTTCATTTCAGGCCTATTACAGAGATTCAGCTGAGAACACAAGTGAGCAGTGATTTTGGAGCAAACCGAGCATTCTAGAGCGAAAAAGAGCAAAATAGAAGTCGGAGCAAGAATCCTTCAAAAGAATGCGCTCGCATGATCCATTCATGCGTTCGCATGGATCGGAGCAGTCGCATAATAAAGTCATGCGCTCGCACGAATGACTTCCCAGAGCTCGCATAAGACAAACCAGTCGCATGCAAAACCCATGCGATCGCACAACCAAAGGACCATGCGATCGCATAAGCATATCATGCGCTCGCATAAGACAAACCAGTCGCATAAGAATATCATGCGAGCGCATCATCTCAAGCCGTAATCGCACAAGACCAAGCCTTCAGGAGTTCATGCGAGCGCATGAACCATTCATGCGATCGCATGACGTCGTAAAGTTTGGGTTTTTACGGAAAAGTATAAATAGGAAGCTAGGGTTTTTCAGTCGCCGGCGGGATTTTTCTGGATTTTTGCTGGGTTCTCAGAGAGAAGATTGCTTGGAGAAGAAACCGGATTTTTCGAGAGTCATCAACAACTCGAAGAGTGGATCATCCTTCATCATTAGTGCTCCTTATTGGTTCTAGATTCCTAAACTCCATCATCTACATGTTTTTCTACTCATCTATTGTTGTTTTTGATTGTAATCTCACCATGAGTGAGTAGTGACCTTGGTTGGGGATCTATGGACCCCTTAGACATGTTTGTGATATTGTAAATTTTATGGATGCTATTGATGAATGATTTGCATATGACTCTTCTTCATTTGAACTTAATGTTTCGAATTGCCTATAAGGTGTTTGTGAGAAGTCCTCAATAGCAATTATGCTTGATTTCATGTTTGATGTAACTTGCGTTGAAAAGCATGATTTCAATTGATCTAAATGAAGAAGCATTAGGGTTTTTGTGTTACATGGCGACACTTTTATTCTAATGAGAATGGCTTGGACCTAACAAGAGTATGATCATCTAGTCAATAGAGCGTGAGTGTGAGACTAGATATTCATATTCTATAATGCCAATAGAGCGTGAGTGTGAGGCATTATGCGAGATGCAACCTCTTTATACTAAGTTGTAGCGTGAGTTGAACTTGGTATTAATGTTGCAATAGCCAAATTCTAAACATGTGCATGTGATTTCATCGTTGGCATCCCCATTTACTATCACAATAATTGTCTAGGTGGAAAATTAGATCCCTAGTCATCTTTGAATTGATTTTTTACCTTTTTCGTTGATCACATTTCTCTTTTGGATAGTAAATCCTGCTATCATCCTTTTAAAGGAACAAATTCCCCCCCCCCCCCCAAACCTTAGACAATCTAGTTTAATCGTTAGCACTATTAGTTTAATCACCTGTCTTTTGGGTACGACCTTGGGTTTCCCGAGTCAATATAAATTGTTTTGATTAATCGTGACTAGCAATAGTATTTGAATTCTATTCGAATATTGACACTAAATTACAACCGATCACTAGTCTGAACCAATGCCGAGTTAACCCCGGTTCTGTCTCATGGTTTTCACAAGGTTGGGTGTGGTGCGCTAGGTTTACCCAAATGGTACAATAAAACACCACACATTCAAGAATAAAAATTCACCAAATCATGACAAAGCAATTTCATGTAGCAATTTCATGTAGTGTGGAGAAAACCAAAAAATAGTTTTTAACATCAACGGGCTAAACATTTATTCTCCACACATAAGAGGCTAGGGTTAGTCTTAGAGTACTTCCATGGCTTATATTGTGGGTTCAAATTTGGAAGTCTCTTTTGGGCTGCAAAGAATTATGTGTCATGCTCATGATATTTGCTAGCTAGTAATCTCATTTAGCATGCATGCAGTGGTGGCCTCATAGAACAATCTTCACACAATTATCAACTACATACGCAGCACTTCCACACATGGTAGCTTAACATGCAGACTAGTCTAGCCAATCATCGAGGAAATCCAACATAGAGTGCAGATTATGCAAGGGAAGTCATACCTAGTTCAAGCCATAGCTTCTCGTAGGGTTCCCTGTGTAATGCTTTCGTAAAGATGTCTGCAATCTGCTCCTCGGTTCTGCAATATTCCATAGATATGGAGCCTTTCTCTACACAGTCACGTAGGAAGTGATATCTAATCTCTATGTGCTTAGTTCGTGAAAACTGTACTGGATTTTTAGATATATTGATAGCACTGGTGTTATCACATAGAATGGAAGCACAATTAACAGAAACACCATAATCACTTAGCTGTTGTTTAATCCATAGCAGTTGTGCGCAGCAAGCGGCAGCTGCAATATACTCAGCCTCTGCGGTGGATAAGGCGATGGAAGACTGCTTCTTGGATCCCCATGAGATCAGGCATGGTCCAAGGAATTGTGCCATCCCTGACGTGGACTTCCTGTCTGTCTTGCATCCTGCATAGTCGGCATCTGTGTAGGCCATCAGACGTAAGTCTCCTCCCATCGGATAGAATAGGCACAGATCGTCCGTCCCTTTCAGGTACCTCAGAATCCTTTTCACGGCTTTGACATGAGTTTCTCTAGGATCTGCCTGAAATCTGGCACATAGACATACACTGAATAGTATGTCAGGTCTACTAGCTGTAAGATACAAGAGTGAACCTATCATCCCCATGTAGAGAGTCGGATCCACTTGTGGGGAGGACTCATCCTTTGCTAGGGAGTCATTCGGTGACATTGGTGTAGCACACCTTTTGGCGGACTCCATCCCAAATTTCTTTAGGATTTCTCTCACGTATTTCTGCTGATGGATCCGAGTTCCATCTTCTCCTTGTGCTACTTGAAGTCCTAGAAAATACTTCAATTCCTCCACCATACTCATCTCAAACTCGCTTGACATTAAATCTGTGAACTTTTTGACAAGTCTAGGGTTAGTTGAACCAAAGATAATATCATCAACATATACCTGAACCACTAGAGTGTCATTGCCTTCCTTCAGGAGGAAGAGAGTCTTGTCTATCTCTCCTCTGACATATCCGTGTGACAGAAGAAACAGGGATAGTCTCTCGTACCATGCGCGGGGTGCTTGCTTCAATCCGTACAACGCCTTGTCCAGGGCATACACATGGTTTGGATAATCTCTATCCTCGAATCCTGGAGTTTGGCTCACATATACTTCTTCCTTCAAGATCCCATTTAAGAATGTCGTCTTGACGTCCATCTGCTACAAGGTAAAGCCATGGTAAGTTGAGTAAGCTATTAACAGTCTAATTGCTTCTAACCTTGCAACCGGAGCGAACGTCTCGTCATAGTCTATTCCCTCCTGCTGGTTGTATCCTTTGACCACTAGACGGGCTTTGTTCCTTACGACAGTTCCCTTATCGTCCAGTTTGTTCCGGAAGACCCATTTTGTTCCAATCACGTTCTTGTCCTTGGGTCTAGGAACCAGACGCCATACTTTATTCCTCTCGAATTGGTGCAGCTCCTCTTGCATGGCATTGACCCATTCTGGGTCCTTGAGCGCTTCTGCGATAATATTCGGTTCTGCAAGAGAAACAAAGGAAGCAAACCCACAGAATTGACATAAGCAATTAAGATCTACCTGTTCCTGGGAGGTGCAGCATTGGTAGTCCCTCAGTCTAGCTGGCGGTTGAACCACTCGTCCGTGTCTGGTCGTTCTCAGTTCCCCCTCAAGGTTTGCAGGGGTGGGATCACCCGCCATCACTACTTCACCATGAGTCTCATCGTTGACTTCCTCCGCAGGGTCATCATGGATTTGACCACCTGCTGGACCAACTATTTCAGCATCCTGCACTTGGTCATCTGGTGGCCCTTCGTTTACGGGTGGTACATCCATAGGGGGTGCATCAGCATTGGGTGCTGGAGGTGGATTCCAGTCCGGATCTGATCTATCCGCGAACTGGAGTTCTCCATCATCCAGCATGGCAGCAGTTGAAGAGACCTTTATCAGGTGACCAGCCATCACCGTCTCATCGAATCTCACATGCACGCTTTCCTCGACTTTCTCTAGCCTTAAGTTGAAGACTTTATAGGCTTTGCTGTGGCTAGGGTATCCAACGAACACTCCTTCGTCGCTCCGTGCATCGAACTTTCCTAAGCTTTCCTTGCCATTATTGTGGACGAAACACCTGCAACCAAATACCTTCAAATGGGAAATATTAGGCTTCCTTCCACGTAACAGTTCATATGGAGTTTTTCCTATCATGGATCGAAGCGATGCTCTATTTAGGATGTAACCCGCAGCATGCACTGCTTCTGCCCAGAAGCCTTTTGGAACTCCACTAGCAATCAGCATCATTCGTGACATATCCTCTAAGGTCCTGTTCTTTCGTTCCACAACACCATTCTGCTGTGGTGTCCGTGGGGCGGAAAAGTTGTGATCAATACATTTGTCCCTGCATAACGAAAGAAACTGTGCATTCCGGAACTCAGTTCCGTTATCAGTACGGATAGAGGTCAATTTACGATTTAACTTGTTTTCCATCAGATTAAGACATGCTTCAAATTCACTATAGGTTTGATCTTTAGCATCAAGAAAAATAGTCCATGTATACCTGGAATAGTCGTCGACTATGACCATAATATACCTGTTTCCGCCACGGCTGATGATATTGACTGGACCGCACAGATCCATGTGGACCATGTCTAGTGGCGCAGTTGTGCTCACTATTTGCTTAGATGGGAAAGATGTCCGTGCTTGTTTTCCCATGACGCAAGCACTGCACGCCTGATCAAATTCGCTTGCCACCTTAGGTAAGCCGATTACCAGTTCCTTCTGATGGAGTTTGTACAGTAGTTTCATACTTGCATGCCCAAACCTCATGTGCCACAAGATGGATCCTTCTGTAACACTTGATAGACACAGTTCTTCCTCAGGGATGAAATCTGGATCAACAGTGTAGATTTCGTTCACATGGATTCCTCTCAGAACTGTCTTCCCTGTCTCATTACACCTCACAAGACAATCATTAGAGTTGAATATAACAAGATTTTTACCATGATGACACAATTGAGACACACTTGCAGGTTATATTTCAAGTTTGCAACTAGACTTACCTGCCTGATTCGGATAGTATCCGAAATTCTTACCTCTCTTGTTGCTATCATCTTTCCTTGCTTTTATTTCCGAAGATTATACTTTCTCCGGAGTGTTTATGGAGCGATTCGAACCATCCTGGATTCCCTGTCATATGCTTTGAGCAGTCACTATCTACGTGCCAGGGACGGGACCTCACTCCTTCCTGCAAGGAAAAGATTAGTTTTTCCGAACCCAGACAAGCTTGGGCTTGCTGGGTTTAGGAACAAATTTAGCAACAGGAACAGAATAAGATAAATAATGTGCATCATGGTTGGTTAAGTCAATCTTTCGCTTGGGTGTGTTCCTCGGTCTGCTATAGACGGCTGGATCATAGTGAGGACGGAAGTGAGCAGCTCTGCCTTCCTTCCTGTATTTGTTAACTTCCCTCTGATAGCTGGCTTCTGGATAGTGGTCTTGGGTGTCTAGCCAGTTACAATTCCTTTCATGTGACTCCCTCAGTTTTGAGCATTCAGATCTGTAGTGCCCAGCGTGACCGCAATGCCAGCATATTCTATGGCACGGAAGACCAACATATTTGCTTCTGCCGGGTGGAACGGACCTCTTGTTCTTCCTTGCCTGGAAGTCAATTGTTGAAGGCTTGCGGTTCAGATCTTGCTTCCGCCAGATATCATAGGCTTTCCTAGCCTTGTGAGCGACAGAGTCCTCATCATGGATGTGATATCCATCATGTGGACTGGTTTCCTTTCTAGTCTGCCTTGTAGCGCATGGCTTCTTTTCCTGGCGTGAGCATTCACCTGGTTCCGTTATTTTCTCTTTTTCTGCCTTTTCTTCTTCAGCTCTCTTCGCTTCTAGCTCACGACGCCATTCCTCTTTTCTTACAGCCTCTTCGCATCTAAGATTCTCCACTGTCTGAAGGAGTTCTTCATTATTTTGTCTAAGAATGTTCAGCTCATCATTCATCTCTTCCACTTTTGTTTTGAAGTCCACCAATTCCGCGTTTCCAATCTTCATATCTCTTAGTTTGTCACTTAGCTCGTTTATCTGTCTCTCTCTTCCTTCACAGGTACGGCACCTACAGACATGCTCTGCCATCTCTTTTTCAAGACGCATGGCATTAGTTGACCAGAGACGGTTCTCTTCTATGTCATCGTGATGTTCCTGTTCCATTTCTACCAGTCTGTCCTCCAGATCTCGGTTTTTGGCTAAGATTTGCAATTGTTTCTGCAAGATCAGATTCAGATAAGACTTTATCAACAAAAGAGTTAGTTTCCATTACCTCATCAGATGTGGAGTGAGCCATTAAGCATGCTTCCTTTGAGGGCTTTCCATCGTTACTATCTTCATCCGAGTCCCCCCATGCGGCAAACATAGCCTGAGCAGGTGATGGTTGCACAGTCGTTATGCGCAATCGTCAAGAATAAATTTATAAGTGTCCGCTACTCGCGACTTCACTACTGGGTAGTAAGTGGTAAGTAGGGGTCGAACCCAAAAGAATTAGGGGGATAGTTGTTCTTTGAGGGGATTATTTAGCGAGAGAGCGTGTTTTAGGTTGGTTGGTTGGTTTTAAAGCTACCAGCTAAGTGATTGATTGGTTGGTTGGTTGGTTTTAGTACTGGAAAGTAACTGATAATTATTACAATTAAAAGAAAGCATTCGGTTTCAGGGGCCTTGTATTATATCCTGTTTATCATTGACCTTTAGTGAATCTTCTAAGTATTCAAACATGAATCGAGGCTATTCCTAGCTCAAGACTTGCAACATCGTCTAGCCTTTTTAAGGTCGTAGAGCACTTATTCTACTTCAACTAATTCCTCCTTCCGAAGTATCTTAGCCTTATGTGCATCCATTTGGTCCCTTTGGTCCAGTTTCCAAATGGTTTTTTAGATAGATCGAACTCCTCAGATAAGCTTTGCCCGTCAAAGCATCCACTTACCCGAATATGTTCACGAATCCCAAGGAAGAGCTTTGCCCGTCAAAGCGTCCACTCAACCTTGGAAGTTCTAATCTTATATATGGCACATAGAATAAGTTTTGAATACAAAGACGAGAAACTAAGTTAATAGTCTAAAACATTTTATAATGCAAGTCCACCCCTTCTACCGAACGACTAGTTTAGCTACTATTCATCGCGCTAAACATTATAACTAAGGAATTGGAAATTAAAGACAGTAAATAAATATTAAAATACTTACAATCGTTGAAGCGCCAAGGGAGTGATCCTTTATTTCCAAAACCAAACTTACAAAACTTATAGAGAGAAGTGTTTACAAACTTATGGATTTGATTTTGATTTTGTGATGATACAAATGAGGAGGAGATGAGCTCCATTTATAGGGAGGAGAAGGGAGGAATGGATGGAGGAGATGATGGCATGTGGTTTTTGATCCAAGGGAGGAGAAGGAGGAGGCGCCACATGGGGGGGAGCAAAAGCCGCCGGTTGCCGGTTGTGGGCAGGAGGAGCCGCCGGTCATGGAGGGGAGGAGCTCCTCCCTTGGCCACCTTCTCTTCAAGTGGTCGGTCACCAAGGCAAATGGATGAGTTTTGTGAGTTTTGTGCAGTCTTTTCACAAAACTATCAGTGTGTTTCGTCCCGGGCTGACTTGATTCCTCTTCTGCTTAATTTGTTATGAGTGATTCAACGTCAGGATCCTTGATATTTCTTCAGTCGGCATATGATCTTGACCTCGGAATGACTCGTAACATCTTTTCTGCTTTAAAAGCTCCTCTTTAGCATGTATTCTCTCTAAGCTCTGAAATACCCTGTAGAAATATATCGGAACTAACAAGCAAAAGTTAAATAGACAAAGTGTCTAATTAAGGGGGTTTTACTGTGTTTATGATTCGTATAATTTTGGTCCATCAGCAGGCTTTGGGGCAGCTGGTTCAGTCTGCGCTGGCTTTGGGGCCGCTGATTCTCCTTTCTTTTTGCTACGGCAATCTTTAGACAGATGTCCCTTCTTCTGGCAGTGGTAGCATGTGCTATCTTCCCTCTGTACTGGGTTCCCTCTATTTTCACTTGATGTAGCATCTTTGTTCCATATGGAGGAGTTGCCACGATTTCCTCCTGATGGACCTCGATTGAAGTTCTGTCCTTCTTTTCCGAAGCCGACCATCGCAAGTGCTTTCGTTAATAGAGCGATGTCATCGTCTTCCTTCTCTGGTAACCCTTCAGCGAGAGCTCTTTCCACTGTCTGAGCAATGGCATGGGACTTGTCAGTCTGTCTCCTGGCCATCTTCCTTTCCCTGATTCCTGCTTGACTCTGAAGGTTGGCTACCAGCTCCTCCAGTGTGGTGTCCTTTATTCCCCTTTGAGCCTGTAGTGCTAATGTCACATGATCCCAGTTTGAGTTCAGGGCCTGCATGAACTGGTGAGTGATTTTCCACTCAGGGAGCTTCTCATTCAGGTAATCTAGCTGTCCAACTATGACTTGGAACCTGGTGTAGAAATCGTCCAGGGATTCATCCTCCTTTTGCATGACCGTCTCATAGTCTTTGATAGCAGCTAGAATCCTATTCCTCTTGATATCCTCGTTTCCACCGTACAGCCTTGTGAGTCCATCCCACATATCCTTAGCGGTCTTATACATGGCCACCTTGAATTGATCTCCGGGAGAAAGGGCCATGTGGAGTACTTTCTTGGCTCTGGCATTCTTCTCTAGACATTTGTAGTCGTCATCTGTATAGTTGGCCTTGGCCTTTTCTATCGGCTTTGCGGGATTGGTCTTGTCAAGAATGGGGAAGGGACCAGTTTCGATAACTCTCCAGAGTTGTCCGTCCAGTGAGCAGACATGGGCTTCAAATTGGTCCTTCCACCAGTCGTACCGTCCTGGCTTTAGCAGTGGCGGCTTCCAAAATGAATCGTTGATTTGCGACATTGTTTTCCTGCAAGGCTAACAAACAATCTAGAACCTTCGGCTCTGATACCAATTGTTGGATCGTTAGTGTTAGCTGTCCGTCAGATGGAAGTCACAAAGTACTTTCCGTCAGATGGAAGTCACAAAGTGCTTTCCGTCAGATGGTCGGCAGCGGAAATATAATTAAGCAGGAAAATAATGAACTGAAAAATACTGCACGCAAATATATAGTGGAAACCTTATCACAACTATGATAAGGTGAAAACCAGTACCTTTCGTCTCCGAAAGGGTTTTCGAACCTGATTACTCTTTTATTCCGATATACTTGTAGGGTTTACAAACTAGGCCTTTTCACTAGACTCTATTTGATGACCTCTACTCAATCCGACAAGGTAATCAGTTTCGAACCTCGAACCTTCGTGCGTGCAGACTCAGCAGTCCTGCTCTTCTAATGCAATCGCCTTGTTCTCCTGAAAACGCCTTGCCTCAGTGCGTGCGATGCCGGCGGTGTTGCTCCTCGTATGTAAGAGCTTGAATCTCCAAAAACAGCCGCGCTTTATCTCCTTTAATCGCCGCTTTATTCTGAGATTTCTTCCTCCTTATATAGAGTAAAAGCTTGATCTCATAGTCCAAGTAGTCATGTCGTTGAACTTGTCAAACCTCTCCAAATTCGTAATTAATTCCACATTAATTCGGCCTCTTCATATTTGTAATGAATTCCTTTCTTAATGCTTCACACATTAATTGGCCTCTTCATGTCTGTAGTAAATCCATTCCTTAATAGCTTCCCACATAAATTCGGTCTTTCCATATTTGAATTCATTCCTTAATAGCTTTTCAATTCAACCGGCTCTTCAATTGCTTTCTAATTTGTCTTCAATCAGCAATCAAACCTTATGTAAATCTGCCATAAGTAATTGCTTCAATCAGCAATCAATCTGTGATTAATTCTGCCATAAGTGATTGCTTTAATCATCAATCAATCTGCATGTATTCTTAATTGGATATCTTCATGAATTTCTGCACACTTAAACACCACATTAGTTAAGTATTTGTAATCATCAAAACCAAAGGGTTCCAACACTGGTATCCTTGCAAAGACCCTCATGTTTGGCCTTCAGCTCCTAATGCTTCTATCACTCTTCAAGTGAAGTGTACTCTATCAAAAAAAAAGGTGAAGTGTAGGGGTTAACCTCATATCACTGCTAGCTTGCGCTCCTGTAAGTACAGAATATGTGTAATTCTTATGAGTAGGCAATGGAGTGATCCAGTCAAGTCCTTCCCGATCTGAGATGACAAATCTATGAAACTTGAATTCGTTTGTCAATACCGCTAGTAATTAGATTTTGATCAGTAAACATCTTTTTCACATGCCAGTTGGAGTAGGAGATTATCTCTATTGACAATCCCCTGATGATTAAATCAAGGTAAGCAGGCACGTGGATGCTCAGCAACCTAAGCATGTCATTAGTGGTGTTGTGTTCTCAGTACCACTCTCTTGGTTGTTCTCTTTCAAGGTCATCCGACTCCAAAGGTTCCCATAATCAGCCGCCTTGCATCTTTATAGACCAAGATGACTATGTCTCTGATACCCCCGTCAAGTTACCAAGATGCAAATCTCCCCCACAAACTGGAAACTCCACTAATTAAGTAAAAATCGTATCTTTGCCTAGAATCAAGCCTCTTTCCAGAATAAAATGATCCCAAATTAATCATGCTCATATGATTATAGGCACCAATAAACTCAAACTGCTTCCGAATAATCAAAATGGAGGAATCAAAAGGCTTACCAGCTAACACATCAAACACTTGTAATATACTCAAAAACTCATCCGGAGGTTTGGGATGTTGTAATTGAAAGGACAACCTTATAACTTGCGATAAAGATGACAATGTCATTTTTACTTTTTCAGCAACTTCAGTGAAACATTTTTTCTTGAAGTCTTTAGCAAGCCAATCAAATATTCTCCAATCAAAATTTTCACAACCCAACTGACTGTCACCAAAAGTAGAAAGCACCTCAAACGTTTTTTTATCGACCTCAAACATGGAGACATAATATGTACCGCCACCTTATCATTCTTCTTCTTCTTGGTAGCCGTCCCTTGCGAGTCCCTGAAGTAAGCAGGTGCAATAATAAAACCCTTAGCTACCTTATCATTTAAGACTTTGAAACCATTGTTTACAAGCTTGCTGAACACCTGAGCTGAAATCTCCTCAGACTTGAACTGTTTACCAATATGATGATAATCAAGCTTCACGTTACCATCATATGGCCCAGCAAGATAACCAGCATTGATCGTCTCATCTTGGTTTTAAATGAACAGCTTGACACATTCAACAGGAGCATCATCAACCTTAGAAACAACAACATAAGTACCTCCAACAGGAAAACCAATCCAAAACTCAGTGGTGTACTTTTTCGCTCAAACTTGCCCAATTAAAGAAGAAGTATTTGACAAAAGCGCTGATCCTATGCAGTAACTTGAAGGAAGCAATAAACACTCCAAGTCTTCGTTGACATGGGATAAAGAGACATCATCTTCAAATATAGTAGATGCTATTTGGTATAAGAATATATATCTAGTGATTTCAGGATGGCAAGGAGGTTTGTCTAACATGGTCAATATGAATGGAACATCATTAAGTACCCGTAATATGTCCCGAATGTCATTTAACTGATGTAGCACAACAAAATATGCCGGAAACTTGTTATAGACATTTTGACAAACAGTTAAAAGGCGTGATTTACTGTCTACGGCACAAAACTGATTTTCGCAGATCCATTCCCTAATATCAGATTTGTTCAACATCCAAACTGATAAAGCTGTTGAATAAAGGTACTGAATTCAAGTTTTTGATCAATTTGAACTAATAAATTGAAAACTGAAAAAAATAAATTATTTAACAACTGTACTGAACTTTAGTTAACTTCATTGAACTTTATTTTACTCTATCTTACAGTACTGAACTTAAAAATAAGAAATTTAAGCTCTACAGAACAGACCCTTTATTTAACTTAAATTAACTAAATTTTACTCGACTTATTTTAACTGAATTTAGTTTAACTTAACTTAACTGTCAAAAATATAATGTCAAACGGACACGACCTTATACACACTAATGATCACTTTAACATATTGCATTAAAGTCCCCAAACTTCTCCTTATATCATTATGTAACAACCTCACAGTAAAACTTGGGTTCCCAATTGAATGCACCCCTTGATATAGGGATGCACATCAGGTACGACCCGGACCGGTGGATCGGAATTTTTCGAAAATATAGACCGGGGACCAGACCGATATTTTATGGACCGGACCGGAATATTTTTTAAAAAACGGACCGAAATTTCATGTTATTATCACTCAAATTTTACGGTCTGGTGGACCGGAAAATTTTGAAAGGATGGACCGTGAACCGGATCGTAAAAATCCAGTCCGGTCTTGGAGCAAACCGTAAAATTTCGGTCCGGTCCAGTCCAATTTTGTGCATCCCTACCTTGATATCATAATGTAAATAATTTGGAATGTGTATTTTATAGAATGTCAAATATCAATGATCTTTTAAGATCGGCTATTCGGCTACGTGGTATAATAATAGATAATGATCATAAACATTATATTGTAGAAAGGATTGGGTAATTATACTTTCACCTAACGTTTGATCTCATAAAAAAGAAGTGTGAGCTCATCCTAACATGTATGCCTTCCTAACAGAGTCTTGAAACAATTTGCACACGTACATTCAGTCCGTGGAGTTTTGAAATTGAAATGTATGTCAACTCAATCATCTTCTAATACACGAGTCTTCCTTCACACATTGACATACTCAATCAAAGTCCATTTACACAAATACGTATCAAATGGCAGGATCAAAAAATGCTAAGGCTCATTGAGTTGTGTAAAATACAATAGAAATTACAAGCATCATTCAGATTTCTATAACAATCCGTTTACCGTTACCAGATTTTCGATCCGAGACCCGAGCACTCAAGCTATTCCCATAACCGATCCCCTGCCCGTACCCGATACCAAAACCGACACCACATCCAAACCCCAATCCGAACGCCAGATTGAGATAATTCCAGGGCCAGCCTCCGTAACCAGCTCCTCCTACCAACCCTACTCCTACTCCTACTCCGCATCCGACCCCGACTCCGTACCCGGGACCCAATATGGAAACCTTCTCCGTCTTACGGTTACGGCGATATTCTCGAATGAACTTGGTGACTGGGAATTGACTGTCTGGGGATTTGGGGTTGTTGAAGTCGATTCCTTTCCATTCCCAGATGACCTTTTTTGGCTCCATGGATTTGACTACGAATGAGTACTAGAATTGAATTTGTGGATCCTAGCATCTATGTGTTTTGAGTATTTATCTTTCTAAACTAACATTGAGTTGGTAAACGAAGGAATGTGAAGGGGCTTTATTTTTATTTTCTGGTACTGATATTTTTTTTAATTTTCTTTCCTCAATCACTAAACAAGGCATAATGGGGAAAATTTTCCAAAATGCTTAAAATTGAACATTGGATTCTAATTGTACTCAATCTCTAGATTAGTTTCTCAATTTACTCACTTTTTAACCGCCCTTAAGAACAGCGGCTTAAGTCGTGGGGCTCTTTTGTGTACATCGATGCTGAATTCTACCGGAGGAGTATGATGCTAATGTTATTGGGTCTGGCATTGGGGGATTGGTGGCGGCGACGCAGCTGGCGGTGAAGGGAGCTAACATTTTGGTGTTGGAGAAGTATGTGATTCCTGGAGGCAGCTCTGGATTCCACTGGCGGGTCGATTAGAGTTTACACTTCGCCTAACAGCGGCTTAATATAAAATTGCCATGTCAACCTCACAACTCAGCATCCGTGTACAAAAAAGTGTCACGCGAGTTAAGCCACTATTCTTAAGGGCGGCTAAATACTAAGACGATGTTGATAACGGTGTCTTAGAAAAAGTGAATAAATTGGGAAACCAATCTGGAGATTGAGTATAATTGGAACACACTGTTCAATTTTAAGCATTTTGGAAAATTTCCCGCATAATAGGGGCTAAAAAGATTGTTTTTTGTGAGCAAGGCGATAAATTGATAATTCTATTAAAGCATGTGCAGCGATCTCACTTTGAGCAACTGCAAAAGGGAGGATGTGTTCTCACTAATTTAATTTTATGCCTTTTTTTTTTTGAATGACACCTCATTTCTCACCTTCTGAAGTGGCATGTCAGTCAGCATCTACTTGCTTTTTTCAACTGTTGCTTAACACCTTCTCCGCTTCAACAGCTGCTCAATTTTGAATCGTTGTACATTGCTCACGGTTAAACATGACAGTCATTGCTAGAGCCTCAAACCATAAATGTATATGGTATGGCAGGCTGGCAGCCACGAGGCACCATATTCTATTTCGTAAGTACCCTAGTAGCATATACGTTATATCAATCGATCAAATGAAGGAGTGAGGTGTGAAGCTGGTAGCAAAAGGGTAGGGCTGGTGGTGTGAACCCAAAGATTTAGAGATGTTGAGACATGAGCATCAAGGAGAAACAAGCTTAAGCCTTCCAGGATTGTTGGTGCTTCGATCACGTACACTTGTGCCTGGTAGTAGATTTTAGAATGATTCTACTATTCAGCAAAGCGTTATTTCATATGGAGGATCCCATTATTCACTCACTAGACTCCAGAACAACATTTAATCATCAATCCCTTTAAGAGTATTGTAAAAGTGACTCTGCTAGTGATGACCAAGCGATTCAAACCATATTGGTAGGGTGCAAATTAGTTCTACTAGAAGAAGTCAGCAAATTTCAAATGATCGTCCAATTGAGCATGACAGCCGATAATGATCAGGACAGAGTTTGGTGATAATTATCAGGATAATTATTTCAAGGATATTTATATTTGGGTTCATTAACTTTATCCTAATTTCCTTTTTCATCACATTGGAAATATATTTTGTATCTCTAGTTCACTTTCATTAAGGTGTTGTTGCAAGTATTCCAACCTCCACAAAATGTATTGTTTAGTGATCAGTGCCTCATTTTCTTTTATCAACTTATTATTGTGAATAAATATACTTCCCTTAAATGTGATTTAGGGGCTAAAACTGTCAAAATAAAAAAAAATTAAAATATAGCACTACAATTTTTTGCTCTTTAGTGCTAAAGCATCTGTGCAACGCAGCATGGACCGTTGCACAGAATATGCGACAAACTTACGACAGTCCTGCAGAAGCGCTATTTTAATTTCATTTTGTGTGATATCTATGCGATGTCCGCGCGACATAAGTTGGGCGACAGTTACACATTTTTTACTTAAAAAAATATGTAGAGATTCGAATACGGAAATCTTGCAAGAATCAAAGCGAAAAACGGAAAAACAACACATCAATTTTATACTGGTTTGGAGTACGGGTGACTCCTACTCCAGTCCAAAGGTAAGCCTCTTTATTGATCGAATTGGATACACGTACAAGCTTCGCTCAGCTCAGAGAATGAATCTACACTCTCTCCCGCTCTCAATTTCACTCACAGAACTCGAATTTAAACGAACCGTCAAGAACCCTAAAATCCCAATTCTGGAAATCTAGACTCGATTCGCAACTCGCCTCAAACTCGGACGTGCCAACTTATAACCGTTGCTGCTTCGGAAAACGACGACGTCTTCGTAACGCTCCGAACTCAATTGGGACGACTTCGTTTTACCGAAACCGGAGTTTCCCGCACACGTGAAACACCACCGTTCAACTAAACTCTAAGTCCCGCCTTTGCCAAACGCAGTCGTTTCCTCCGAGACCAAACAAAACACCTCGCGCCTTTTTAATACGACATCGTTCTGCCCTGCTGTTTCCTTAAGCTCAAACAGATTCAGTTGGCCTCCTTTAGCTCTAGCTCCTCCTGCAAACACTTGTACATGTATCAATCCAACCATGAGATGATCTGGGATCAAAAACCACAAATCTCCACCTTGATTCAAGATCATTCCTAACCCTTGGCCCATTGCTTCATCCATGTTTATCCAACCTAATCAACTTCAAACAATGTTCAAACTTACTGCTTGGAACTGACTTGGTTAATATATCAGTAGGGTTGTCATTGGTGTTTACCTTCACCAGTTTCAGCAACTTCCCTCACAAAGTGCATCCTCACATCAATGTGCATTGACCTCTCATGGAAGACTTGGTGCTTGGATAGGGGAATATCCCCTTGACTGTCACTATGGACTTTGACACATTCCTGTCCATGTCCCACCTCTGCCATTATTCCCTTCAACCACAGTGCATCCTTGACCGCCTCAGTGATAGCCATGAACTCAGCCTCTGTAGTTGACAAAGCCACAACCTTCTGAAGATTTGCTTTCCATGACACTGCTGTACCAAACACCATAAATACCAACCCAGTCTGAGACTTCCTGGTATCAACACTCCCTGCATAATCTGAGTCTACAAATCTCTGATGTGAGCTGATCTCCTCCAAATAATAAGCCTTTACCCAGAGTTCCCTTAATGTACCTTAACAGCCACTTGACTACCTGCCAATGACTTCTTCCTGGATTCGCTATATGTCTGCTTACCAGGCTTACTCCATGTGCTATGTCTGGCCTTGTACACACCATGACATACATTAAACACCCCACAACATTTGAGTGTGGCACATTCTTCATCAGGTCTCTTTCTTGCTCATCTTGAGGCTCTTGATCCTTGCTCACTTTGAAATGACTTGCTACTGGAATGGACACTGGTTTTGCATTCTGTATTTCAAACTTTTCCAGAACTTTAGCTAGATAATCAGATTGGCACAAGAAAAGAGTTCCTTGCTTCCTATCTCTTTGTATCTGCATTCCTAAAATTCTCTTAGCTGCACCAAGATCCTTCATCTCAAAGTTAGTATTCAACCGATGCTTTAAATCATTTATGGCCACAAAGTCTTTACTAGCTATTAGCATATCATCAACATAAAGCAACAAGTAAATCAATGATCCACTTTCCAGCAGTTTATAGTAGATACACCAGTCATAACTAGACCTTTTAAAATTACAGTTCATCATAAACTCATCAAACTTCCAATACCATTGTCTAGGAGATTGTTTAAGGCCATATAATGATTTCTTAAGCAAGCACACTTTCTTATGAGGGTCACCTGTATTAAAACCTTCAGGTTGTCTCATAAATATGGCTTCATCTAGGCTACCATGTGGAAATGCAGTTTTGACATCTAGTTGTCTAACTCAAGGTTAAAATTAGTAACTAGAGACAAAATAATCCCAATGGACCTATGTTTTACCACTGGAGAATAGATTTCATTGAAATTTATTCCCTCCTTTTGTGTGAACCCTTTTGTCACCAATCTGGCCTTCAGTCTAGGTGCTTCCACTCTAGGAATCCCATCCTTCCTCTTGAATACCCACTTGCAGCCTACCAGCCTTGCCTTAGAAGGCTTGTCCACTATTTCCCAAGTCATGTTCTTATTTAGAGACACCATTTCATCTTGCATAGCCTGCAACCACATCTTACCATCTTTGCAATTCACAGCATCAGTATAACTTAGTGGTTCAAGCTCAGAAAAATTTTCAGCAATATCACAGGCATAATTAACAAGACCAACAAAGCCATATCTCACAGTGGGCCTAGGTTCCCTCCTTGCTCTATCTCTGGTCAACCAATAATCATGCTCTTCATTATGCTCAGTTTCATTTTCAGACTCATTTACATCAGTGATATCAGGTATTCAGTCACTTCAGGGTTTGGAGCCTTACTCAGCTCCACCTCAGATTCTACTGTTTTATCAGGTTCAATAACTTTTTGTGCTTTATCTTTCAAAGGGAATTCTAGCTCATTAAATATCACATCTTTACTGATAATAGTCTTCTTATGTTCCTTTTCCAAACACCACAACTTATATGCCTTGGCCCCATCAAGGTATCCTAAGAAGATGCATCTAAGGGCCTTTGGTTATAACTTTCCCTGTTTAACAGATACATATGCAGGACATCCAAACACTTTAAGTCTATCATAGTTATCTAAATGCCCAGTCCACACCTGCATTGGTGTTTTGAAATCCAATGCAGAAGATGGACTTCTATTAATAAGATAACATGCAGTGTGAGCTGCCTCAGCCCAATTCTTTTTTGGATAAACCAGATTGGAGTAACATGCATCTAATCCTTTCTAAAATGGTTCTATTGAATCTCTCAGCAACACCATTTTGTTGTGGATTTCTAGGGGCAGTATGGTGCTTAGTAATACCAGATTCTTTACAGAAATCAAGGAAACATTTATCAAGATACTCAAGTCCATTATCAGTTCTAAGGTATTTTACCTTTTTACCTGATTGATTTTTCACCATTAGCTTCCAGGTCTTGAAAGTATCAAAAGCTTCAGACTTGTTAGTCAAAAAATACACCCAAGACCTTCTTGAAAAAACATCAATCAAAGACATGAAGTATTTTTTACCCGCATGGGACTGAGATCTTGTTGGTCCCCATAAATCAGAATGGATATAATCTAGTTTTGCTTTAGTTGTATGACTACCTTTTCCAAAACGTAATTTTGTAGCCTTACCTAGAACACAGTTTTCACAGAAGTTAATCTTTCCTATTTGATCCTTGCCAAAACAGCCTTGATCACATAGTTTACTAAGTCCAGTCTGTCCTATATGTCCTAGTCTCAAGTGCCACAAAACAGTCTTATCATTCTCCTTTTCAGAGTAATTCACAAGGTCATTCATAACAACTTCACCATGCAAAACATATATCCCATTTTGTCTAACTCACTTTATTTTAACACAGTCACCTTCAAGCACTTTAAGTTAAGCATTTTCAGCCTTAAACTTGCAACCATGTGCCTCTAACATTCCTAAAGAAATTAGATTTCTCTTAAGCTCAGGCACATACCTTACACCTGATAGATGTATATCATGTCCATTAGCCACTTTGATGATGATCTTACCAAATCCCACCATCTTGCAAGTCTTATCATTTCTCAGGTGAACTGTTCCTGAATTCCGTTCTTTGAAATCTTTGAGCCACTCCTTATAAGGAGTCATATGAACAGAACATCCACTGTCCAATATCCATTTGCTTGTTGGAGAACTCTGGGTAACTACCAACGCCTCGGCATTTTCATAAGATTCCTCAGCCATAGCAGCTTCCCAATTGTCTTGACCCTTACCTTTTGACGCCTTTTCCCTGTCAGGGCAATTTCTTCTAAAATGGCCTTCTTTGTGACAGAAGTAGCATTTGAGTTTGTTGTTCCCACTGCCTTGAGTAGGTTGAGAACCTTGCTTAGGTTGACTCTTAAACTTGTTGAACTTCTTCTGAGAAGCATTTTTATGAAATCTCCCTTGGGCAACCAGGCCATCAGCAGTTTCACCACTGGCATTGGCTTCAATTTACTTTTGCTTTAGGGCCACAATAACCTCCTCCAATGTTAGTGTATCCTTAGAGTACTTCATTGTCTCCACCAGAGTTGAATATGCTGGTGGGAGAGAATTGAGGACCATGATGGCCTGATCCTCATCCCCTATCTTCTCATCAATATTTTCAAGGTCAATAACTATCTTTGAAAAATCATCAAGATATTCCTCAATCGACTTACTTGAGTCCATCTTGAATCCAAATAGCTTTCCCTTCATGTAGATCGTGTTTGTAAGCGTCTTAGTCATATACAACTATTCAAGCTTCAGCCAAACCCCTGCAGCAGTGGTTTCTTTGGACACTTCCCTCAACACCTTATCACTCAAGTGAAGGATCAAGGTGCTGTAGTAGACTCAAGAAAAACCCCAGCGCATCAGCTTCTCATCAGCCGTAGTAGACTCAGGAAACACTCCCGTCAAGGCCTTAACAACCTTCATCTGGACCAAAATCACCTTCATCCGCTGCCTCCAAAGTCCGAAGTCAGTCTTGCCATCAAAACGCTCAATCTTTACCTTGGCCGACACCATCCTTGCATTCAACGACTCTGATACCAATTTGTAGAGATTCGAATGCAGAAATCTTGCAAGAATCAAAGCGAAAAATGGAAAAACAACACATCAATTTTATACTGGTTCGGAGTCCGGGTGACTCCTGCTCCAATCCAAAGGTAAGCCTCTTCATTGATCGAATTGGATACACGTATTTACACTCTCTCCCGCTCTCAATTTCACTCACAGAAATCGAAATTAAACGAACCGCTTAAGAACCCTAAAATCCTAATTCTGAAAATCTAGACTCGATTCGCAACTCGCTCGTAACTCGCCTCGAACTCGGACGCGCCAACTTATACCCGTTGCTGCTTCAGAAAATGACGACCTCTTCGTAACGCTCCAAACTCGATTGGGACGACTTCGTTTTACCGAAATCGGAGTTTCCCACACACGTGAAACGCCACCATTCAAGTAAACTCGAAGTCCCGCCTTTGCCAAACGCAGTCGTTTCCTCCGAGACCAAACAAAGCACCTCGCGCCTTCTTAATACGACGCCGTTCTGCCGTGCTATTTCCCTTAAGCTCAAACAGATTCAGATGGCCTCCTGCTCTAGCTCCTCCTGTAAACACTTGTACATGTATCAATCCAACCATGAGATGATCTGGGATCAAAAATCACAAAATAAAAATTTCTTCTTTCTCTCTTCTTCTCTTTCACCATGCTCCTCGTTCCCTTTCCCCCTGCAGTCGGCCGAATTCGACTGTCAAGCATCTTCCACCGCCGTCTACCCCTCCAAGCTCAATTTACTGACGACTGACCAACGATTCCTCATCCGTCATCCCCAATTTGAAGCCCTACGGTATTTTTGAATTTTAGGATTTTGGGTTTTGTTAGTCGAAAATGGAATTGGATTGAAAATGTGGTCACCATTGGTTGAAAATGGCATTGGGTTGAAAATGTGGTCACTGTTGGTTTATTGGTTTGATTATACGGTTTATCATCAAAAAACTTTCCGCTGGCCTCCAATCTGCGTCGCCGTTCGACCACTTAATGTCATTGGTGTCGCTGATTCAGCACGAGCAAACTATGATGCACGGAAACCTAAATCTGGGTGACATTTCGGTGTCAAAAACTCGTAAACGCCGGGAAATGGTCAACGGCGGTGTTTGAAACCGTCAACGGCAGGGACACGGTTGGACACTGCCAGAAACGTGGCTTTTCTCTTTGAGTCTGTTTGGTTGTTTTTCTTGTTTAATATGAGTAGATACGCTTGTTGCATTGAATAATGTTGCATGTTTAGAATTAAAACTCCAATATCTATCTATTTCCCGTTATGATCATACATTATACTTGTGACATGTTCTGATAATTTCTACGCAGTGGTCACTTGTTTGTTCAACTGATTTAATTATCATGTGCGGGAATTAATGAGTAGACCATAATCAACAATTTCGTGCCAACAATATCTGAGGGGAGTACTCTACACTACCCTTTTAATTCCATATCTTTGTCGCTTAGGGACTAAGCTTCGTCTTAAGTGTGGAGATGTGTCGTGCATTCTAGTATGAATATCCCATGTGTAGGCACTTGCACTTTTTATGCGCTGACATATATTTGAGTACTCAAATTTCCAAGGTTTGCATGACCCCATTGATAAGTCGAATTTTCGCCTTATTCTTTGCCATATTTTATTAAAGCTTTGATTCGTTTCCGACATTTTTTTATGTCATTTGACCCTTGCCTTTCACATTTCAGGTACAAAATGATACCCCGTTGAATTCAAGACCTCAATATCAAGATTGCATGCAAAATAGAAGTTTTGGCGCAAAACAGGGTAGATTGACCTTTTCGGCTTATTTGTCATGCCTAGGACTCATACGGTTTGAAAATTGTTTGATATATAGCTTGTTAAAAAGCTAACTCAAAGGGCGGAAACTCTCTAGTTTACGCCAAGACCAAATTCGGACTTTAACAGAGCAAAAAAGCCCCAGGAAGTCAGACCGGTTGAGTTTTCGACTAGGTCATTAAGAAAATCATCCCAACGAATGCTGTTGAATTCATGTTCACTAAGCTCTTCATATTTGACATGTAATTAAGTGTTTGATGAAGTGCCTCAGTAACATGTTGATCTTAAAACTTGACCGAAGTATCGATGGACCTTAGTGAAGGTTTGGATATAGTGAATATGATCATATCCAGTGTTTACGACGGTAAATGCATGGAATTGAAGTGTACTAGTACATTAAGCCTATGGCATTGACTACCTTGGGAGATGTTCCAAGGATAATAAAGGTTATAGAGTGAACCAACAATCTCGATGGAGTGAGGTTCTAGTTAAGAAGGCTTGTATAAGATTAGATTCACATGAAAATTGGTCGACCTTAGTCTAGGCTAGGTACTACACTATTTGACACCATGAAACGCTTAATTCTTCTGTACGTGATCATTTGGGAAATGCCAAGGAGGGGAGTAACCCTTCGAAACTCCTTTTATCCATATTTTATCTCTAACTACTTGCCATTTAGAATTTAGATACACACACCATCATCTATTTTATTAGTAGAGCCGAATAGAAACACAATCTCATATAGTGCATGTGCTTGGCTTGCTCCTTTTGGGTTCGACCCGGTCTTACCGGTTTTATAAATTATTTTTGGCTAGAGTTTCTATTGCATTTATTTGCATGCAAAAATCTACAACATCGCCCATTACTAAATTATCTAGTTTCATTGCTAATGACTTTGATTTTGAATCTATTATCCCATGACTGTTATGAGGGCATAGTTTTTAGGTGTCAATGTTATTTTTATCTTTTGTCTATCTAGTGATTTAGGCAATCTTTTCGTATCACCTGAACATAGAATTAGCAAGCATGAAAACACATTTTCTTCTCTTTGAAAACTTAGTCATTGCTCTTAATCATCTTTGCACACCATTATCAATCTTAATACCTTACCAGTTCTAAAGTGTAGAGTTAATATGAGTGAAAAATCAAACAAAACATTTTTGTATAAGCAAGCAGAAACCAAAATAAGGGAACCTACAAAAAAAGTAAAAAGTATATGCAAGCACACGCCAAAATAAGGCAAGCCACCAAACAAGAAATGCGTGAAGCATATTCCGGGGAAAATGCTAAGAGTGAAAAAATACATGAGGCACACACTTAAGTTTGTCAATGTACAAACTTTCATTTCTTCTATTGTGGATGCATTGTGAGTTGAGTGGAGGAATGATCTTTGTACTAGTACGTGAGCATACCTTTGTTTAAGATAGTTTCGTAAATAAAGTGCAAAACTCCTCTTTCCTTACGGATTATGGACTGAGCTCCTAAAACTTGGAAAGTGGTTTTATTTATTTAGCTGGTGGACTAGCCTTTTTGATAGCATAGGCGCGTGATTGGCACGCTTTTTGTGTTTCTAAGGTTCATGTTTCGATTATCATGTGAGAAGGTTAAATAAATTGTTAGATTAGTCATTGGATAACTATCATATTAATTTCCTTTGAATGTGTGCATCTTTGTAAGTCATTGGGGGTTCGAAATTCTATTGAAAATGAGGAATTGTTGTGAATTGCCTAGATAATTAAAGTACTATCATGATCACGCATATGACTAGTTGCATGTGAAATTTGTGGGTATTCACTGTTCTGAAAATTGTCATGAGACTCTGACTCGTCCTTTAGGGTAGTCTAGAAAAAGGGTTGGTGCATATGCTAAATGTACTCGTTTTCCCTACGACAGTGGATTACGATTTAGTTTATGTTTGCTCGGCACGAACAAACTCTAAGTGTGGAGTATTTTGATGAGCATAAATCTTAATTATATTTTCCTTCACATTTAGCTTGTTCACGATTATTTTCCTTGCTTTTATGAGCACTCACTTTGTGTTCCATTGTGTTTCAGGTGCAAATTAAGTCTCAATCCAAGTTTTGCACCCGAAGTCCAAAAGAGAGCAAACTTGGCCAAGAACGTGGGAAATTCAAACCTCGTCTCTTTATACAGCAGTGTTGCCCGTGTCAGGGTATTCTACACAAGGTGACATGGCCCCCTCCTATGGTTTTATCTGTGTTACCCTTATCAAGCCGACGCACCCGTTGACACTGAAAGAGCCCTTGTCAGCTGAGCTGAACAAAAAATGGGCCTTTTTACTGGATTTTTGGGAAAATAAAAAGAGGCGTCACCCAAGGAATAGAGGACGAATCCGTAGGAAAAATCAAGAAAAACTCAAAGGTATTGATCGAAGCAACACCATAGATTTGAAGATTGTTATCATTATCATGTAAATGGAGGTTGTAATTTTTCTTATCAATTTTTGTAATCTCGTCTTGTTCATGACCATGACTTGTACTGTCATATCCATCATATAGTGAGTAGTGATCCATATTTTGGGGTCATACAAATCTCACTCAACAATGAATCGCTTAATGAAAATTATGAAATAATCTTTGCATGAATTTGATCTTCTTGTAGGATTTATGTTTTACGTAACGCGTAAATCAAGTTGATGCGTGTTAGGTGTTTGAGATAATGTCTAATCAGTGGCCAACCGAGAAGTTTTTTCAATTGGGTTATTTATAAGCTTACTTGACATATTGACTTATAACCAAAATATGTCGCTTTCATTATATGCACCTTCTAAATTTATCGCTAAAACTTGTCTACACGGTATACAGCTAAAGTATTAAATTGTATTAAATAACATCTGTTTGGTAACAAATGTTTACTTGGTTCAAAGTTATATTTATTTTGATAAGTTATAAGAACATCCTTATTTTGAGTAGGAATATAACTTAAATTTATTTCTAAATAAATAAAAGTTCAAGATCAAAAAATAAATGGGGGCAAAGGATAAAAGTTAACAGGGCATTAATTAAACTAATCATATACTAAATATGAGTTTAAAATATTTATTTGGTCATATTCAGAGAAATATTAAAATTATCAAAGACAAGCTGAGGAACATGGAAAGGATGAGTAGATCAAGGTCAACTGTAGAGCAGGAGAACAGACAAAACGTTGAATTGGATGAATAGTTATCGAGAAAGGAATACTTGTGGAAGCATAGATCCAGAACTGATTGGTTAAAAGAAGGGGACCAAGCATTATTTCAGATGAAACTAAAGAAATGATGATGCAGCCATATACAAGAGAGGAGGTGAAGATGGCGCTCTTTCAGTTGGCACCCACAAAAGCCCCGGGGATTGATGGCTTTCCGGCATTGTTCTACCAAAAGAATTGGGAAGTTGTGGGGAATTGTTTAGTGTCTGAAATTCTGGATTTTCTAAAGGGGGCAGATTTGATAGAAATTGGAACATAACTAGAGTGACGTTAATCCCAAAATGCAAAGAGGCCCAAAGGATCACGGATTATAGACCAATTAGCGTATGTAATACTCCCATCAAGATCATATCGAAGGTTTTGGCCAATATAGTGCAAGGCATGGAGGATACATAGGGAGCCTGACCTACTGGTAAGTCAAGTGTTAAAAGCGAAATACTTTTATTCTGGGAATTTACTAGATGCAACTTTGAACCGAAAACCTTCATATGCTTGGAGGAGTATTAATATTGCTAAGGAACATCTCAAATATGGGTTGATAAGAGCATATGAAGGGAATGATAAAGACCTGATGTGGTTGAAAGCTGGAGAATTCTCAGTGAAAGAGGCATATAGATGGGTGAAAAAAGAAAGTGATGTTGTTGAAGTTGTGGGAGAATGTTCAGATACAAGGAGATTGAAATCTTTCTGGATCGAGAACCATATGGAGAATGACCATGCCAAATAACGTAAAGTTCTTTGCTTGGAGAATTTTTTATAATGCAGTCCCTGATGCTATGAGAATTTATACAAGAGGAATTGTGTAGTGGAACAGTGTTGTTTATTCTGTGGATATAAGATAGAAAGTCTATTGCACATTGTGAAGGATTGTTGGAGAGCCAAAGTTGTGTGGAAGAATTTGGGATTAGTGATGAGATAGTAAGTGTAAACTGTAGTTCACCGGCTGATTGGCTGTGGTTTTGTTCTCATGAGTTGAACCTTGCTGAGTTTAGGTTGATTATTTGCGATTGTTGGTTGTTCTGGTTGGATCGAAGCAAGGTGAGGCATGGGGCTGACGGGATTAGCTGTGATAGAATTATCTATCGAATTAAGGCTCTAGTGATGCAATGGGATAAGTGGATGGATAATAGGTGTAGACCGTCAGATGGGCTTTGGGCTTTTAGTCATTTGAAAGAGGGAATTGTTAAGCTTTACTGGGTTATTCACCAAAGTACCTCAGTTTCAAACTCGAATAACCGAAATACACCAAACGAAACTCAAATAACCAATCTACCCCATTTTTTAACAATCCTGGTTCCTTAGGAACCGATACTCTCAATTTTTAACAATCCCGATTTCTGGGAAACCGGGACTATAAAATTGAAGACGTGGCTCGGTTTAGGGCCTACGTGGACCAAAAGGGTGCGAAGTGGCATCCACGTAGGAACCCGATTTCCCAGGAACCGGGATTATCGAAATTAAAAATCGATGGTTTTTGAATGGCGCGCCACTCCTCTTCAGGCTTCTGAATGGATCCAGGAGTAGCTATGGTGATGCAGGGTAGATTGAGAATCAGACGGGGCGCAAAAAGAGCACTGTCGGGAAAATACAAATTTGGCGTTCGGCGTCTAGATATCCTCCGTGAGACCTTATTTCTTGTGGAAACGGGCCAACAAACACAACTCACCGCTAATGCTGTGATATATGGGCTTTTAGGCCTTTCGGGCTCGTTTAGCTGGCCGAATCAGCGTATCATTATGTTTTAGATTTTTTGTTTATTTTATTTCCTAATTTCGTTTTATATTTTCCTATTTAAACTCACCTTAGGGTTTTTGTTTTTCATACTTTATCATATCAATAAACTAGATTTATAATTGAGCACAGAAACAGGTTGTTCCCACAAAGTCCTCCTGAAATTCAAACCACCGACGTATAAAATAGAGAGAGAACGTGGTGGTCGAGTGCCAAGTCGAAATTTTCCAGGGGCGTTGAAAAGCCAGAGTTTTATTTTTAATGTTCCCGGTTCCTCAAAAACCGGGATCAGTTCCTGGAAAACCGGGATCCTACGTGGATGCCACTTCGCACCCTTTTAGTCCACGCAGGCCCTAAACCAAGCCACGTCTTCAATTTTATAGAGTTCCGGTTTCTAGGAAACCGGGATTGTTAAAAATTGACGGGTCGGAGCGCAGATCTAGTAGGAGGATTTTTCGATGAATTGAAACCGGAATTGTTCATGCTGCGATGAGTACCCAACAAACCACCGCCGTTCTGCTTCTTCTTGATTAGCCGCTTGTCGACTCTCTTTGCAGGGGTGCGGCTTTGCTGATGCTAATGAGGGAGGGATGGCAGCCGGGCGGAGGACGAGAGAACAGGGAACATGAGAGGAAGAACAGATTTGTACTTCCTCTATCCCCATTTATTTGTCCACTTTCCTTTTTGGGTGCCCCTAATATTTGTCCACTTTCTTTTTATATACAACCCAATAATCAAATCAATCATCTCTTTCCTACCAAAAAAATTATTTTTATTATAAAAATTGTACTTTCAATCATAAAAAAGTAATAATTCGTAGACCTCCACATACACTCGTATCGTCTTTCTCTTTCTCTCACCGTCTTTTATTTATTTTTCTTAATTAGCGTGCCAGTTGTCCTTTTGGACAAACAAATGGGGACGGAGGGAGTATTGCGAAACATACCACTGTTGCTAACAGCGATTTGTTATTTGTTTGCCGAGTCAGACCCATTTATCCGACTCATCAAGCCACGTCAATAAATTTGGTCAAACCGTTGTTAATAGTAGCGGTTTCACTGAATCGATGGCATGTGTGAAATGAAACTCAAGTATGTGGCATATGTGAAATAGAAAATTCAAAATATGACATACCTAAAATTAACTTATATTCAATCGGAAAAAAAATTAACCCTTATAAAAAAGGCCTTTGTTTTCAGGTGTATAACAACTGACATCATGTTCTTATTACGTGGGGCATGACGATGAGCGGGCCGAGCACCTTTGTTTCGACCCTGCATAGAACAAACATTTGAATGGAACATCAAAAGTGTTATACAATTTACCGAAAGGAAGCTCAAATGAAGAGATCTCGAAGCTGCGAGAGAGTTAAATCTATTTGTACATCGGTTTTAAATTTAATAATTTTAGGTGTTAGTATAACTGATAACAATGTACTTTTTGAGTTTGTATAGACCACCAACATTGCATTTTTTTTTCCTTATAAATTTGTGTAAATGATAATATTTTTTCACATTTTGTTAATTGTCTAATGCACATTCCTTGGCATTATATAGTTTAATTAACCAATTGATGGACCTTTGGCTGAAGTATGCATCTTTATTTCATGTCGGATCCACCTTCGGTGGAAGGATAAATCTCTATTTCATGTCGGATGCACACCTTCATTGCAAGGATATATCTTTATTTTTAGTCTAATGCACCTTCTCGAAATATGTATTTTTATGTTTTCGGATGCATTATCGTTTCTTGTCTAATGCACCCTCGTTCGGAGTATGCATGTTCATTTTGTGTCTGATGCACTTTCGTTTCTTGACGGATGCAACAACACTGCGGCGATGCACCTTCGTTTGAAGTATTCAAATTTATTTCGTACCTGATGCATCTTCGTTTCTTATCTGGTGCAACTCCGTGTGAAAAGATGCACCTTCGTTTGAACTATGCATCTTCATTTTGTGCCTGATGCACTTTCGTTGCAAAGATGTAACTTCTTTTCTTTCTCTAATCCATCTTTATTGGAAGGATGTATTATTATTTCGTGTCTGATGCACATTCGTAGCATGTTGTTAAGCAACTAATTTGGTCAAAAGCAACTTCATTCAAAATATGCAATTTGAGGGGAATGAAGACTATGCATCCACCACCACATATCTTTTTTGAAATAGAAACATGTATTATATTTTCATGCGATGGAAATTCAGCATATAAGACTAGTTACAATTTCGGTCCAACATCTGCAAGTTTGTACATTCAACAGCACCATGATATAAATTTGTATTCAACATGATTGACGTTTTGTATTCAAGTCTAGATTTGTTCTTCACAATTGGACTTAAGAAGACTGCTGTAAGAAGATCAACCATCAACCAATGCCATATGAATCAAGAACTCAGCACATGCTGCATTGAGCGACTCCTCCACGATTAGAGTAGTGGGTACCTATGTAGCACTAATACGGATACGGATACGGATACGGTAATGTGTACGGGTACGAATACGGGTACAGGGTACGGGAAAATAAAAAATTAAAGAGTACGGGTACGGCTTGGGTACGGCAAAAATTGAAATTCTAAAAATTAAAATTTCGTAAGTGTTACAAAATGAAAAAGATAATTCGGTTTACTCTACAAATCCCACATCCTCCATAATAGAATCAATGCCTTCCCACCCTAATCCCACGACTTTGTAGTACTTTTTTCATATTGTTATAAATTTTGAGATAAAAGACGAAGATTATTGTGGATGTAAATTAAATGGGAGATACCCGAATTCTAATTGAACCGATCCCAACCAAGCTGAGGTACCCACAGATACGAATCCGACGAGTACCCATCGTGAACCCGAATCGGGTACGTATCGGGTACGGGAGACGGCAGTCGGGTGAAGTACCCGTGCTTCATAGGTGGGTACTGCTTTCATCTACTTGTTAGATATTAACATTCCGATCCCAATCCCTACTGGAGTAGTCAGCGCAAAGAACAGCACCATTATCACCATAGGAGGATTCTTGAACTTTGGCCACATCATCCAAAGTCGGTTGTCGGATAATGTCATACACTACAAAATACAAATGCTCCAACTGCACCGCAAATGTAATTTCTTTGAAGCACTCTTGACCTGCAGTGTCCTAGATTTTAGGCTTTTACTTCTTTCCAATTAATGTCAATCTTCTAAGCCTGAAATAACAGAAGTCAAATTTTCATAATGCCCACAAGCAACATAAAAGTGGAGCGACCGAGATCAAAATTGGAATTTCAAAATGCACAAATCAAAAAATTGAACACAATCAACATAAAAGTGAGAAACCATAATCAGATTAAATTATCAAATTGTTCATACTGATAAGTGATAACATCCATAAAAGGATGTATGAAAAACATATACACAAGAATAATGTAGGAACAAATGCACCAGTTTCTATCTGAATCTCACATTTCAAAAAACACACGATTTCACAACAACATCAATACACTTATATCTAAACACAGGAAAAGGATCTGGTGCAAAGTTAAATTTTTGGTACAAAATATAAACTAATCATAGCCTTTGATCTTGTGATTTGAATGGATGAGATTAAATCTTGATTTTTTGGTATTTTTATTGGTGACGAATTATAAAATGAAACTGAAGAATTATGTCGTCTTTTTCATTTTTCGGCTCGTCTTTTTTATTTTTCGGCTCGAAAAGTGACGAATTATAAAATAAACTGACCAACTATAAAATGATTTTGACAAATTTCATATTTTGTACCAAAATTTAATTTTACACCAGATCTGACCTCTCTAAACACATATCTCATTTATCAGAAACCAAAACTAATCAAACAAATCTGTCTTAAAAACTTGTAAAGATATGATTTTTTTTAACAACCTATCTCAGTCAGCTAGTTCCCATGAGCTTCCGAATCCGATGTCGAAACCGATCTAGGTACTTACGTCGAAACCGAAACCGAACTCGATCTGGATCTCATCAATTGTAGCCCCCTTCAAATTAGGGTTCACTGGCGACAAGAGAATGGGAACAAGTGAAATCGATTTCGTTTCCAGAATCGAAACACTACAATGAAATCGTTCTCGTTGCTTTAAAACAACCAAACAATCACAAATCCGAAATGTGAAACTGAAAAAACAAAATGTGTTCGACGAGAGGAGATGATACGGTTCAGTCTCGGCGGATCGTTGCTATTGGGCTCTGGACTCTGGGATTCTGGCATTTTAGCCCTCCCGCTCCGCCCCTCAACTTGGGTTGGCATCCCAACCGTATCAGGCCTGCAAATCGTACACCTCAACCATTTTGATAGAATAGATATTGGTGGTGCGAATCGACTCCAGGCACCCTTTAACAAAGACCTTGTGAAGGCTTTAACAAAATGGATTCTCGTAGAGGAGAGAGAAGCCAATTTGAGTTTTTTATTTGATAACAAGTTTCCATAGAAATCAAAATGCAGATGACATTTGAAATCCCCAAACTACCCCTTCAATAATTTTATCCGACATAAATTTTTCCATTTTTACATACCAACAATTTGAGCTCACTTAAAAAGCTTCATGTCATCGAAATAAATGACTCATATCAAACCACCATTTTTACATACCATTTTTACATATATATATTTTTTGAATGCGTACAGTCCTACCTCATTTGAATGCTCCCTTCGAATGAATATAATACAACCACAAAAAACTAGCAAATGAATTATTTCAAATATAAAATGACGGATGTATTAATTGCTTTAAATATCCGTACAAAATAATAAATTGGTGTACAGGTAGGAGCAGCACAATAAGAGCACTCTTCCTTCGCATGCTCAACTTCAACCGATCCGCTTCATTTTCGGATCCGATAACGAGTCTTCCTCTGTTTTTGTAGACATGTGGAAACTGAAGATCGCCGAAGGAGAGAATCCATGGCTCAGGTCGCTTAACAATCACATCGGCAGGCAGATTTGGGAGTTCGATCCCGCTCTCGGATCTCCTGAAGAGCTCGATCAGATTGAAGATGCTCGTGAAAACTTTGTGCTTCATAGGTTTGACCAGAAGCACAGTGCCGATCTGCTTATTCGTTTTCAGGTTTCTGTTTCAGTCCCACTTAAATGTGCTTTCTTTACGAACTGAACTGAGTTGCACTGTGTAATAAACAAAATTTGAAAGAAACTTGTGTTTTATGCATGTATAAGAAGAAACAAACGGTGGATTTTAACTTTGTATGGCATTTTTACATTAATATACTGAGAGTGTTTTACTTCACCTAATTTGATTTTTTGCTCTGCAAATTGTAGCTAACGAAAGAAAATCCGCAAAGTAATATCTTACCGAAGGTGAACATTGGAAACATAGAAGATATCACAGAGGAGGCTGTAACTAACACCTTAAGAAGAGCCATCGGTTTCCATTCAACAATTCAAGCTCATGATGGACACTGGCCAGGAGATTATGGAGGGCCTTTGTTTCTCATGCCAGGCTTGGTAACAATGACTACTCTCATTGCTGCTACTTATTCTGTGCTTAGGAGGCATTCTTTAGCCACAAATGCAATTTTTAGTGACCCATATGTTGTATCCATGACCTTCTATTTTGTTCGTGTTCCTTTGAGTAATCAGGTTATTACACTGTCTATCACTGGCGCACTGAATGCAGTCTTATCCAAAGAACACAAAAGAGAGATGTGCCGCTATTTATATAATCACCAGGTAACAGCTACTACTACTACTCTACATATTTCCTTTGTTGGTTGCGATATTTTTTGGTGATATAGTGTGATCATAGAATGAAGATGGCGGGTGGGGTTTACACATCGAAGGACCAAGCACTATGTTCGGCAGTGTCTTGAATTATGTGACTTTAAGATTGCTTGGCGAAGATGCCAATGGTGGAAAGGGTGAAATGGAAAGAGCTTGCAAGTGGATTCTTGATCATGGCGGGGCTACAGAAATAACATCATGGGGGAAAATGTGGCTTTCAGTTTGTTTCTCAACCTGCTTTGTTACTTACAATACTTGGTTATGGCTGCATTCCATACAAATGTGTCAATTCGTCTTTTAATTCTGTAGGTACTTGGAGTCTTTGAATGGTCTGGAAATAATCCCCTCCCCCCTGAGATGTGGTTGTTACCTTATATTCTCCCATTTCATCCAGGTAAGCTCGTTATTGTTTTTCAAAAAAGAAAGGTCTTTAGAAGTGTATTTCCGATAAAGTGCTCGAGGAAAGAAGGATTTCTTAACTAATCAAAAGACAAATGTCTCTTTCCAGACGCATGATTTCTTATTCAAACTCCTAAAACTTTGGAAGGAAAGAAACTAAGTGACAATAGCCTGCACTTAACAAGAAGAATTAACTGATCACCTTTTAACTCTCAAAGTGTGGGAGTTTGGTATTGTTATTTAGGGCTTTGGGGTAACTTAAGAATCATCTCAAGTTAATGTTAAGTACGCAATAAAGAGAAGTTACTATGTGCTGTAACTGTGTATGCAGCTTTACCAAACATTTTTCTTGCTTATGTGCAGGAAGAATGTGGTGCCATTGTCGAATGGTTTATCTTCCTATGTCATACTTGTACGGGAAGAGATTTGTTGGACCCATCACACCTACAGTTCTATCTCTTAGAAAAGAACTTTTTACTGTCCCTTATCATGAAATAGATTGGAATGAGGCTCGGAATCTGTGCGCCAAGGTTCGTTGAGTATATGAATTGACATGCTCATTCATATATGGATCATTATCCTCTTGGTGCTATTTCTCTTCAGCCTAATTTCTTTTAGTAGAATATAAGGGTTGTTCCAGTTTTTAGCACTGTTGGATACACATTTAGTTGAGTAATAACCGTGCATTCACTTCCTTACAATAACATTGCAACTAGGTCTGTTATTAAAACTTCACAACATCTCTTTCAAAAACAATAAAAAAACATCACAGCATCCTTCCCATCTATTGCTTTCTCAAAACTGTGTTCAATGTTCTATTAAGTAGTATTTTACAACAGCCTGACCCAACTATTGTTTTGATCACTTGGTAATCATTTGTTCTTTATCTATCAGGAAGACTTGTACTATCCACACCCTGTTGTACAAGATATACTATGGGCAACTCTTCACAAGGCTGTTGAGCCTGTTCTTTTGAATTGGCCAGGAAAAAAACTAAGGGAAAAAGCGCTTTGCACTGCTATGGAGCATATACACTACGAGGATGAAAATACTCGTTATATTTGTATAGGTCCTGTGAACAAGGTGGATATTTGTTTGTATAATGTCATTCATATAGAGCTTATAATTCATTTTTATTTCAAAATTCATATGATGAAAAGTTAGACGAACAAAACATTCATATTGTGTATGCAGTTACTATCTATTATCTTCATCTCTCATCTTGTGACAGCTCTAGTTTAAAGTGGTTAGATTCAAGTACCCATTTAAATGTGTGGATACCCATTGGGGAGGTGGTGACATTCTTTCGTTCAGCACCTGCAACTTATGTGGCTGTGTTATAAACAAAATATTAAAACTATGAGTTGAAGTTTAGTTTATACCAGCATCGTTTGTAGGTTTTGGCATATAATATACTACTATTAAGAAGTAATGTAATTTTTAGGTTTGTTCTGGTTCTTTTAATAACTGTGTTGTTATATGATGTTTTTATGCATTGCCATATGTAGTCATTTGCTTATTATCCAGGATGGTTATCCGTTACATTAACATATTTTTTGTTCAGTCTTTTATCTAAACTAACTCTGAAAGTTCTCTTTAGGTTCCACCTTATCGTTGGGTTGTTTATATGAATTCAGGTCTTAAATATGCTTTGTTGTTGGGTGGAAGATCCAAATTCAGAAGCTTTCAAGTTGCATATACCAAGAATATATGACTATTTGTGGATTGCCGAAGATGGCATGAAAATGCAGGTTAATACTAAGGCTTTGTAGACTGAGATAACCTATCTTTTGGACCTACTGGATGATCAGTCTTAACATTGGGGGCATTATATCTTATCAGGGTTACAATGGCAGTCAGTTATGGGACACATCTTTCGCTGTTCAAGCAATAATTGCCACGAAACTTGTTGACGAATTCAGTTCAACTGTAAGCAAGGCCCATGAATACATCAAAAACTCGCAGGTGGAGTTCATTTTTTACTTAAATGGAGATTACTTTTAATTAGTCTGATCTAAGTTCTGGCATATGATCCCTCCTGAAAGACGCGGTCTCTGTCCTCGCTGCTTACATGCATATCCTCCACTTGTAAGTTTACAAATGATTTTCTCTGCTTTGAAGGTTTTAAGCAACTGTGAGGGTGATCTTAGCTACTGGTACCGCCATATCTCTAAGGGTGCTTGGCCATTTTCAACTGCAGATCATGGATGGCCTATCTCAGACTGCACAGCTGAAGGATTGAAAGTATTTCCAACCAATTTATCAATCTGCACATTTTTTTAATTTTATATTTCCTAATGGTTTTCATAGCCTGCAAAAGATCACAAATAAATTTGTTGTCTTACATTATACTTAAGTGAGCTACCATAATGACACTGTTTTATAGGTCATTCTGAGTTTATCACAATTTCCAGCCTCGCTTGTCGGTGCACCTGTTAGTGTGGAACGAGTGTATGATGCTGTTAATGTGATTCTCTCGTTACAGGTAAAGTCGTGTTAATCATCTGCTTATCTGGGAATGTTCAAATTGATTTGCGCTTGGAAATTGTATGTTATTGCTGCATTCATTGAGGATATTTCTTCTTGTCCCATATTCTAAAGATATTCACTGCATGTTGAACAAACTCGAACAAAGCTTATACGATGTTGAAGGTGAATTGTATCTATACATGGCTGTGACTGTGACCTTTATACTGAACGCTTTTATTTCAAGAATACAATTGATATTCAAAAGTCAAAAGTAAAAAACTATTCAGGAAGATCTAATTTTGTTTTCTTATTTGCATCTGACTAACTAATTGGAAATGGGAAATGGTTGAGCGTAAGTAATAGCTAAAGTGGTACTAGACTTGACGAGTATTCTTGTTCTAAACATTCTTATTCTAGCTTCGAACAGTCTTGTCTCTTTCTTAGAGGGCCTTTTAATTTTTCTCTATCCGGTATCAAGAACATGTTTGGCTGATCTCTAATTCGTATAAAAACTGCTGGAGTGTTTTATATTTAGCACAAACACCCCGTTTGTAATATACATCAATCAAACTGGTTGATATGAGGCTGAGATCTTTTTTCGCTTGTCGTTAGTGTGGTTCAGTCAGTTCACAATTTGTTTTGTGATGTTATTATGCAGTTTTCCATCCGCATTAACTAAACTAGCAATCCTATGTTTCAGAATCCGAATGGTGGCTTTGCTACATATGAACTGACAAGATCGTACAACTGGATGGAGGTACTGGGTCTATGTGTGAATTCTGTAGATTTTCATATTGTTTGTTGTTTTATGATTCTAGTTTCTTTAAAAAAAAAAATTTTTGAAAAATGAGGCGATATCATTGATCAAAAAGGAGCTAAAGCCCTAACACTAAACAAACAGTTTCTTTAATGTCCTCTAGTTTCTTTAATTTTTCAATCAGTCAGATGCCTACAGTTTTCTTTTGTTGGCTTGCATTGTGATTCATAATGTCCTCTACCCAGGAAAATCATTACTCGCATCAACTACCATTCTTCTTTACCATTCCGTTGTTGTCATGTATCCGTACAAGCTCAATGGCTATGTTTGTCATTATGTGGTCAGTACATGTTGGAACGTCATGCTAGTGGTACATGGAGAAATAAGGGTGTTGACTTTGCAGATCTGTATGTAGATATAGTGTCTTACTTCTGATTACATTCTTAACTGGCATGATTTCATTATTAAACACAATTTTAGGCAGACTAATTCGTGAAAAGGTGTGTGGTGGGTAACTTAAAAGTTACCTATCTGTACCTTATGGTAAGTTTTTGGTGAATATACCATCGCACAAGAGCATTTTCTGCTGCACATTCATGTATAATGTGGTTCATAGTTTACTATTTCAATGTGAATGATAACATTCATAAATTTAATACTTTTTAAATATTTTGATGAAATACTACTGTAAAACATTGGGGTGTGTGATTCAAGCTTGAATAATCTTCACTATTGAGCAAGGAGAATCTCGTGATTCATATTTTGCATGGGCAAATAGAGGAGGGAATAGTTTTGCAACTGGCAGAAACTAAATAATTTTTAAGCTTTTGAATTAGATGATATTTGTCATCATTACCATCACCTTGGACCTTGATCTCAATTATCTCGACTGCTAGCAGTTTCCAGTCCAGATATTGTAATTATGACTCATATGGTCTTCCTTTAGATACCGTTAGAAGGATATAACAGAGAACTATACGTTCCTCTCCTTCAAATTCTGAAACACGTAACGGGTCATGAAAGCAATTAAAAGATGAATACATTTACCATCGAGTTTGCCTGAATTTTCCCGTCCCCATGTTTTAGATTTCCTAAGCATAGTGAATGATTTGCCACTTGCTTGTGTTGTTTATTCCCTGATGGTGCATACATTTGCCACATTTATTGTCTTTGTATTTCAGTTAATCAACCCCGCTGAAACCTTTGGAGACATTGTTATTGATTATCCGTAAGGTTCTGCTCTTATGTACTGCTTTTATTTTATGCGAAGTCATTCCAGATGTTCTTTTTACTCATTAAAAATGCCTACGAGGACCATTTCCATTATTCTTAATTCATAGGCTACACTTTTTAAATAAGATCTCCCACGGTATGAAGCGTTATTATTAATCATTTTTTTCTATTTCTCTTTTAGCATTTGTCGAGTATTTAATCTTGTCATAGAACGACTATAGATTGCATTCAAACTTACTCATGATAACGAGATTGACCTGAATGAATAGATTATACATTTGTGGACTTAATGATATTTATATTTTTGAAACTATTTTTTTTAGTTATGTGGAGTGCACGTCAGCGGCGCTTCAATCATTGGTATCATTCAAAAAATTGCATCCCGAGCATCGAAGAGAAGAAGTGGAACTTTGCATTAAGAAAGGTGCCGCATTCATTGAAAAGATTCAAGAATCAGATGGATCGTGGTTTGTCATTGTCTCCTTTTGTGAACTTTAATGGTCTTTAATTTTCTCTTAAATTGCTCTAATTTAGTTTCCTACAACCAATAAATTGGTGTTGTGAGTTGATAAGTTCCCCTTTAACAAACAATTAATACAGGTATGGTTCATGGGCAGTTTGCTTCACCTATGGCACATGGTTTGGTGTTCTAGGTTTGATTGCTGCTGGAAAGAATTATAAAACCTCTCCTACCATACGTAAAGCATGTGATTTTCTCCTTTCAAAGCAGCTTGCTTCTGGTGGTTGGGGGGAGAGTTATCTCTCTTGTCAAAAGAAGGTTAAGTACTATCATCTCGTCATATAGATAATCAGTAAATACACAAGACAACCGTTAGATGTCAGTGGTGACTGGTAAATGCCTACAGAATTTTCCGGGTGTTCAATGAGTAGCATCACTTGATTCACTAAATCGCTATACAAATAAAAAATAGTCGTATTTATATTTCTTGTTTCCAACATGCCGGGTTGCTTCTATCACAGGTGTACACAAATCTTCCAGGCGACAGGTCACATGTAGTAAATACTGGGTGGGCTATGTTGTCACTCATCAGTGCAGGACAGGTATGGAGCAAACTTCGTTAATTAACTAATGTATTAAGATCTTCTGATAAATAATCTGCGAATGATGCATTCAGATACTTTATCAAACACTTAGCATGCATTAATTGTTAAGTAAATGAGTCTAAGCGAAAACATCATATCCATGATAGTTTACTGATTCACGTGGTCCCCAAATACAAAATAAGATTCTAGAATCAAAGATAGTAATGATTGAACACTCATTATGTACAAAATATGTAAATCGAATATGAAAGAGTGTTCTAATTATTTGTTTTGATGATTACAGTCTTAGATGCTTCTTTGATGAAGAAATAATGATGAATCATCCTAGAATTGCTTGATAGTCAATGGTGGATGAGGGTTTAGTTCTAGAGGAAAGATCAAAGATAGTAATTTTGGTCTTTAGCTAGGTATTATAGGATAGTAATAAAATTTCTCGATTATGATTACGGTTTTTTATTTATTTATTAAATTGGCAAGGAGTGGACAACCCAGACTCATATCATAAATATGCCACGATGGGGCTCGAACCCTTGACTTAAGTCCCGTCAGGTGTTCACACTACTAGACCACCACTCTCTTGACGATTATGATTAAGGCCCGTAACAATAAAGTCAGCTCAGTGTGGTCAACAACTGGGCAGGAGTCGAGCACCACCTAACACTGTCGTGTTGGGTTCCTGGATCACTGCACAACATGTTTGAATGGGTCCAATCAGTTTTGCCTTACAGTATAGGGGAACTCGATCTAACGCAATCGTGTTTAGCTGAACCTTTGTTCTTGCTTTTTTTGTGCCAACCTTCATTTTGATCTAAATTGCTTCAGATTTTCTCTGTTTAAGCTGTAAATGTCTCAAAAGCCACATTTGCATGATTGATACTTATATACTTCAAAAACAATCAATTTATGATGGAAAACAATTCAAATCCTTCATGTAATGAGATGAATAGTAGAGACTAGAGAATTCAACCAATCAAATTACTTGAATATGTTAGCGAAGGTTGTCGTATTAAGGCCACAAAGAAAGAAAGTGATGTGAAGTGACAGTGATAGCAGGCTTTCAGGAAGTTTACTCTGGCTCTGATCGTTCTGCTTGTTAGTTTGTGGATAGTTGAGCTTCTGTCCAGTGTGAAGTAAAAGACTATGATTCAGTTTTATACCCTCCATTTTTCTTTTACAAAAAAAAGCGAACTAAAGTAATAATTGCTGACTTCTTATCGTTGTGAATTGTATTCCCCCCTGTCTACATATATTCATGTTCTTTTCTTTCCACTGTCAGGCTGAAAGAGACCCAGTTCCATTGCATCGTGCTGCAAGATTTCTTATGGAATCTCAGATGGAGAATGGAGATTTTCCCCAAGAGGTAATGAGATACTTTTTGTTATTTTACATGTGGATATTGTTTTCCTCAACTATAATCTGATAACTGTAAAAGACATCAACAATGGATTGTGTTTGGACAATGACGATGAGCAACTTGGAAAGGTGGATCAAGTGAACTCTCATGTTTTGTTCCACCCTATTTGCATCACAATTAACAGCTCATTAATAATACCTATGTGAGAGGGATAGACGCCCAGAGAGAGAGAGAGGGCCATTGGGGATGTGATGATAACGAAATAGAATATTTCATACTATTTGGAACCGTATGTTAGAATACCAGCCATTGCAGTTCAGAATATGCGGACTAGTCACGAGCTTCTATCATTGACCTTTGAATAGATAAAAAGATGATGAAGTTTGTGAAGTACTTTACAAGACATCGTTTGACATAAAAATTATAAACAGTGCACCATTTTGGTTATTGGTTTGATCATTGCCAATGATTGGATGAAGTTGGTGCATGAATGAAACATTGCTATGACATCTAACAGTAATCCCCCAATGTGCTAGTCACTCGCATCTATGGACTTGTAAAGGTGTCGTAACAAGTAATGGAAAGATTTAAAAGGAATTTACATGTAAAACAGCTATCCTCTGTGCATTTGACTAGTTACTAATATTCATTGCGGCAAGCATTGATAAACATTTACAACAAAATATACACCTAACCATTGATGTAAATAGTCTTAAAGGGTTTCATAATGTGGCTTGCTCATTATCCTATGTACTGTGATGCATCGTACTGTACAGTACAACTATACATGTATGTTTGCGCTTATACTGTAAAGCAGATTTTACAAAGCACTACCACCCTGTGTCCAACTTATTATTCCTCATTTGTGAAATTAATGGCCTGATGGAAATCAGGCAATGTGATAACTTTTGAATTTGAGGCTCTTGTCCAGCTTCTGTGTGCTACTTGACTTGAAATGTTGTAGCATCTTCTTCTGAAAGGGAACTAAACCCATGTAATGCAGGAAATAATGGGTGTGTTCAACAGAAACTGCATGATCACATATGCTGCATACCGTAACATATTTCCCGTGTGGGCTCTAGGGGAGTATCGCTGCAAAGTATTGAACGCATCTTAAGGCCAAGGAAAGAGGGCAAATCATTGGCCTCGTTAGCTGTATCACGAAGTCTGTCAGTGTGTGGGATTTATTGGCACTAAGTGACTAGAGCATCCTTGGTTGTACTTCTTAGTTTAACAAGCAGTAACGATCTGATTCACAAATTTCCTAAACCTTAATAATGCAGTTTCTAGTCATTTATCCGCTGCTGTGCACACACATGATTGTAGAAGGTCATGCGCTGAAAGTAGGCAGTCACCAGAGTGATTTATCCGGCAACAATAGCGCCCTGATAGATGATTGTGGGGGTTGGGTACAAGCAACACACGAAGGTTGCAAAGGTGATGATGATGATGAGGACAGATTGCAATATTCTAAGACTGCCTAAATAGGAAACCACGATCCAAATCCCCCAAATATGGAAATGAAACACGACCTAAATTAGGAAATTACGATCAAAATTTCTCTCACGAATCATCGAACAAATCCTAGTTCTTACACTCTGTGCAATGTCAGAGCCCTAAATAAATTCCTATTGAATATGGATGTTAGTATCAGTTTTAATTCAGTCTTTTATTTCCGTTGTACTGAGATATGATTGCTACTAATTGTATGCCTCTTAATTCAGGGCAATCAATTTGGTAACGGTCATATTCTTTTCCTTTAAAAGCTCTCTTCCATGCTTAATGAAAATCATCTTGCATCTGCGCAATTACTTGTGTTTAGTATCTAAGTCCAACAATTGGTATCAGGAGCCTATTCTAAGTAATTGGGTTGAAGTAAGACAAACACATTGTGTTTCGGGAGAACAGAAAGTTAGTGGAATATGTCGAGCTCAGAAAAATTCGTACAGTCTGCTATTCCTAAGTTTGATGGGCATTTCGACCATTGGTCAATGCTCATGGAAAACTTTCTGAGAAGTAAAGAGATGTGGAATCTCGTGGAGGAAGGAATTCCAGTTCCAACGAAAGCAGACGGCACATCAGCTGCGAGTGAAGCAGACAAGAAGGGAATCGATGATGCCAAGCTTAGGGACATGAATGTGAAAAACTATCTTTTTCAAGTGATCGACAGAGAGAGAGAGCACCTCCAAAGCAATTTGGGAGTCGATGAAAAAGAAGTATGAAGGTTATACCAAAGTCAAAAGAGCTTTGAGACAAGAACTGCGAAGAGAGTATGAAATGCTCTCAATGAAAGAAGGGGAGAAGGTGGACACGTATCTAGCAAGGACTCTGATGGTCGTGAACAAACTGAAAGCCAATGGCGATGCTATTCCCCAAGACAATGTGGTCTCTAAAGTGCTCAGGTCACTCACATCTCAATATAATTATATTGTGTGCTCTATTATTGAATCTAATGACTTGGATACAATGACTATTGATGAGCTACATGGAAGTTTGTTAGTACATGAGCAAACAATGCTTCATCAAAAAGAGGATGAGCAAGTTCTAAAGGTGACCACAGAAACTAATAACAGAGGCAGAGGCCGTGGACCCGTTAGAGGAAGAGGAAGAGGGCGTGGAAGAACCACATTCTACAAGAGTACAGTTCAATGTTTCAAGTGTCAAAAGATGGTCCATTATCAAAGTGAGTGTCCTGAATGGGAAAATGATGTGAATTTCATGAAGTCAGATGACCATGAAGAGATGGTATTAATGGCCTACGCAGAGAAGCATCATGTTAGCAAGAATGAGGTTTGGTATCTTGACTCGGGGTGTAGCAACCACATGAGCGGCAACAAGCACTGTTTCTATGACTTGGATGAGTCATTTAGACACAGCGTTGCTCTTGGAAACAATACTAGAATGACTGTAATGGGAAGAGGAGACGTCAGATTCATCATTGATGGATCATATCATGTGATGACTAATGTTTATTGGATACCCTGACTTACAAAATAATTTGATAAGCATTGGTCAAATTCAAGAAAACGGATTGATTGTACAAATGAAGGATGGAGCCTGCAGTATCTATCATCCTGAGAAGGGTCTTATTATCCACACTCCAATGACACCAAATAGAATGTACACGATCACTGCAAAGCATGCAACTCAAAAATCAGACTATTGTAATGCTGCAATAGTTGATAAGACCCATCTCTGGCACTGTCGTTTTGGACATCTCAGCTACAAGGGTTTAGCGGCATTGAAAAACCATAATTTGGTGAATGGGCTGCCAAATATTCAGATACCAGAGAAGAAATGCAGAAGTTGTCTAGTAGGAAAACAACATAGAGAAGTGTTCGCAAAGAAAAGTTCATGGAGAGCATCGCGCAAGCTTCAACTCATTCATTCAGATTTGTGCGGATCAATTACACCTGAATCAAGCAGCCGGAAGAGGTATATCATTTCATTTATTGATGATTTTTCAAGAAAGTGTTGGGTGTATTTTTTAACAGAAAAATCACAAACCTTCGAAACATTGAACTGGAGCTGGAGCTCATCCACGCTGATATTTGTGGACCCATTGAACCTGTTTCATATGGTGGCAAGAGGTATGTACTATGTTTTATTGATGATTTTAGTCGAAAAGCTTGGCCATATTTACTGGAGCACAAATCAGAGGCTTTGACTTGTTTTAAAGTGTTTAAGAAGCTGGTGGAAAAGGAATCAGAATCTTACATTAAATGTTTGAGGACCGACAATGGTGGCGAGTTCACATCATCCGAGTTCAAAAAGTTCTGTGAAACCGAAGGAATTAAGAGACAATTGACCACTGCATACACACCGCAGCAGAACGGCGTGGTGGAGAGGAAAAATCGCACTGTCATGAACATGGTGCGATGTATGTTGTCGGCGAAAAAGGTACCCAAAACCTTCTGGGCTGAAGCGGTAAGATGGACCTTTTATGTTCTTAATAGATGTCCCACATTAGCTGTAAAGAACATAAACCCTCAGGAAGCTTGGAGTGGTTTTAAGCCATCTGTGGAACACTTCAAGGTTTGGGGTTGTGTAGCACATGTGCGCATTCCAGAAGAGAGGCGTAGCAAGTTGGATGATAAAAGCTTTCCCTGCATCGTCCTTGGGGTAAGTAACGAATCTAAGGGATATCGTTTGTTTGATCCAAAGACTAACAAAATTGTTGTAAGGATGTCTTATTTGAAGAAGAAAGAAGCTGGGTATGGGACAATGATCTTAAAGAGCAAGTCAATGCAGATTTGAGATGGAAAGATGATAGTTTTGGTGATGATATTGGTGAGGCAGAGCAACAAAACAGCAACGGGGTTGAGCTTTTTGATGATGTTGATAGTAAGGGAGAGTCAGAAGCTCAAGATGTAGAAGCTGTAAGCAAGCTTCAGAGGAAAAAAAGAATGCCCATATGGATGCAAGATTTTGAAACCGGCGAGGGGCTTAGTGAAGAAGAAGTGGAGGATAGTGCATACATGGTGCAAGGAGATCAAGGTGATCCACTGTTATATGAAGAAGCTATTAAAGATGAAAAAATGGAGGCATGCAATGGATTTGGAGATCGAAGCTATTGAAAAGAATCACACATGGTCTTTAACAGATTTGCCTGAAGGTGCTAGGAAGGTCGGAGTGAAGTGGATATACAAAACTAAGCGTGACGAGTCAGTAGCTGTGGTAAAATATAAAGCACGCCTCGTTGCGAAAGGGTACTCGCAGATGGAGGGTGTTGACTATACCGAAGTCTTTGCACCAGTTGCAAGACTTGACACTGTTCGAACAATTATCGCCCTAGCAGCACAAAGAAAGTGGAATATTTATCAACTTGATGTCAAGTCGGCATTTCTTCACGGAAACTTGGAAGAGAGAGATTATGTAGAACAGCCAAAGGGATACAAGAAAATTGGAAAGGAGAATATGGTTTACGAACTGCATAAAGCTTTGTATGGGCTGAAACAAGCCCCAAGGGCCTGGTTCAGCCGCCTTGAATCTTACTTCACAAAGGAAGGGTTCCATCAATGTCCAACAGAGCAGACCTTGTTCACCAAGCAAAGCAGCGAAGGTTATCTCATTATTGTAAGTATCTATGTTGATGATTTGATATTTACCGGAGGAGACATAGTTCTGTTGCAGGAGTTCAAAAAATCCATGATGCAAGAGTTTGATATGACTGATTTGGGCTTCGTAAATTATTTTCTGGGGATAGAAGTGTGATGCAGAGAGAACAAGGTTTCTTTATCTGTCAAAGAAGATATGCTGAAGAAGTTTTAAAGAAATTTGGAATGTCTGAAAGCAAGATGGTTGGCACCCCAATTGTTCCCGGTTCAAAGTTGGACAGAGACAAAGATGGATGTCTAGTTGATGCAACACACTTCAAGCAATAGGTAGGCAGCCTCTTTTATTTGACTTCTACTCGGCCTGACATGATGTATATCACTGGATTGCTAAGTAGGTATATGAGCAGACCTACGGAAATGCATTTTCAAGCAGCTAAGAGAGCTTTAAGGTACACTTGAAGGGTACTGTGAACTTTGGAATAATGTATAAGCATGGAGATGGAGATAAGTTTTTGGGTTTCACTGATAGTGACTATGCCGGAGATACCGAGGACAGCAGAAGTACAAGTGGGTATGTGTTTATGTTAAGCTCAGGGGCAGTGTCTTGGAGTTCGAAGAAGCAATCCGTGGTAGCTCTCTCAACAACCGAAGCTGAATATATTGCTGCAGCATCAAGTGCCTGTCAAGCATTGTGGCTGAAGAACATCCTAAAACAGCTTGGATACAAGGAAGAAGGGTGCATCTGTATTATGTGTGATAATACATCCACCATTAAGCTTTCAAGGAATCCGGTTCTGCATGGAAGAAGTAGACATATTCGGGTCAAATATCACTTCTTGAGAGACTTAACTAAAGAGGGAAAGATAGCCTTGCAGTTTTGTGGAAGCAGTGAGCAGGTGGCAGACATCATGACAAAACCTCTTAAAGCAGAAGCATTTGTCAAGCTACGAGCAATGCTGGGAATGTGTGAAAATACTGAAGTTTCAGATTAAGGGAGGGAATGAAAGGGTCTTGCTGTTGCTATTTTAAGGCATGACATTAAGTAGTGCCTGTTAATTGAAGTTTAGATATGCATTTGAATAAGTCTCATAGCCGTTAGTGACTTAGGTCGTGTGAAGCTATATTCTAGCTTCTTTTCAGGTTTCCTGTTATGGTTGTAGGCTATATAAAGCCAGCATTTGGTATTCAATAAAGCAAGCAGTATTCCCAGTTTATAAACCTTGTTTGCAAACATTTTTACCAATTCAAGGCTGCGGTGGAAAGAGAAACCGGCCTAATGATTCAGTGCTTACGGACAGACAGGGGCGGTGAGTATAACTCGAAGGAATTTAAAGAGTATTGTGATACTCAAGGAATTCGAAGGCAGCTTACAGCGGTATATTCACCACATCAAAATGGAGTGGCGGAAAGAAAAAATAGGACCATGTTAAATATGGTGCGCTGTATGTTGTCGGAGAGAAACGTTCCAAAGAAGTATTGGCCTGAAGCTACCACCTGGTTTGTGTATATTTCAAACAGAAGTCCATCATCAACTGTAGAAGGAAAGACTCCCGAAGAAGCCTGGAGTAACCTGTAACCATCAGTGCACTACTTCAAGGTTTTTGGATGTATGGCGCACGCACATATACCTAAAGAGAAAAGAAGAAAGCTTGATGATAAAAGTGTGAAGTGTGTGCACTATGACAGATTGCACCTTAGACGACAGTACTTTGATGCAGTCATATAAGAATAAGTCACATAGGACACCTTACATGACTTAGAAACAATTACCAGTCATGTAAGGTCTCTTATGTGACGTATTCTTATATGACTGATCAAAGTGTGACACATAAGTGTCCTTATATGACATGACCTTATATGACTGACCAAAGTATGACATATAAGTGAACTTATGTGACAGTACTTTATGTGACCCACTGACTCTGTCACTTAAGTGTTCTTACGTGACGATGTCTTTTGTTGTTGTCACATTAGGATCATTGTAAAAAGCCACGTCAGCCGTAGATATTTGAAATTCGTTGACTAATTAATGGTCAAACAAGTTTTTGATGCATTGATGTCCGTAGGTACACCAATTATTTCTTAAGCGACACAAATATTCAACGTCAGTCGCATAAGGACACATCATTAATTGTAAAAACATAAACACAGCACCTACCTTCTATCTTCTCCCCATCATCTCCATTTTCTCCTCCACGGCCGAACTCGTCTTCTCAGCAACTCCTCCGCCCAGAACAGTAAGGTAATTACATTTCAATTGTATTTTGAGTTGCAAATGGTAGTCCCTTGCACAATACTTTGATTTTTTCCCAAAAAAAGAGTGTTATATGTATATATGTGTGGGGAGATGACCCTTTTAGACGAGTTGCAGCAGGTCCCCCATATGTTCAATAAGTTGTTTTCCACGTATATATGTATATATGTGTAGGGTTCACAAAACGTTCATTTTCCATCATAAAATGTCATCTCATGTTTTGGGTTATGTACTTTGTATATATATATATTAACTTTGTTATTCCTTATTTTTGTTTTGTATGATCATCATTTTGAAGGTGCATTTCAATTATAGTCAATGGATAAGAGTTGGATGGGATCGGAAAGGGGTACAAGTCATTACATTCAAGGGGTTATTGAATTTGTTGAGTTTGCAAAGCAAAGTGGAGAAGATACACATGTTTGTCCATGTAGAAGGTGTTTGATGATTAGAGACAGAATTACATCGAAGGACATGTTTGTCCATTTGATTAACTATGGGATGATGAATGGTTACAATACATGGACAGCACATGGTGAAGGGAGTAGTGAACCTTCAGCGTACATGTTGAGGCAACAATGGCTTGCGGAGAGCAGTGGCAGTGGCAGTGGCAGAGGGCATCCGCAAGGGAACTCGACTATGGATATTATTCGAGATGCATTTCCCTTTCAACATATGGATCGTGAGGATCAGATTAATATTGATACAGATGATGGTGATTTAGGGAGTAAGATGGCTTACGAAAGGTACACCAATCTTATAGATGAAGCTCAGACTCCATTATATAGTGGTTGTGATAACACCGTTCTAGAAACTATTTTGAGGGCAATGCAACTGAAAGTTGAGAGTCGAATGTCAGACAATAGCTTCAATAAATTTCTACAGATCACTAAAGCAATTCTACCTCGCGATAACAAGTACCCAAGTTCTTATAAAGATGTGAAAAAAGTTTTGAAGAATATGGGGCTCGGTTATGAAACAATACATGCTTGCGAGTATGGTTGCATATTGTACTACAAGGAGAATAAGGATCTACTTAGTTGCCCCGTGTGTGGAGAGGAACGGTACACTACATTTGGAAGTGAAAGAAAGGTTCCAAAGAAGACGATCAAGTACTTCCCATTGACTCCTAGACTGCAGTGCCTATATATGTCACCGAATCTATCGAGGCATATGAGGTGGCACGCCGAAAGAAACGTTGATGATCCGGATTACATTAGGCACCCCGCAGATGGGGAATCATGGCAAACATTTGACAAGGAATTTCCAGACTTTGCAAATGAGAAGAGGAATGTCCGACTTGGGTTAGCAACTGATGGTTTCAATCCATTCGGTGCATCGGGCCTATCCCACAGCACATGGCCTATTGTTCTTATTCCTTACAATGTGCCACCACATGTATGTATGAAAAAAGAGTTGAACATACTTTGTATGTTGATATTAGGACCGAAATCTCCTGGAAAATGCTTGAACGTCTTCATGAGGCCTCTTATTGATGAGTTGAAGATGTTATGGGAAGATGGAGTGTATACTTTTGATCGAAGTGATGGTTCTTCGTTCATTATGAAAGCAGCGGTGATGTGGACTATTAGTGACTTTCCGGGTCTAGGCATGTTGGGAGGCCTTAAGACAAAAGGATACAAAGCTTGTCCCTTATGTCTAGATGAAATTGATGATGTGCATCTAACAGGCAGAATGTCATATCAAGGACACCGTAGATGGCTCCCTAGTGGTCATGACTGGAGGTATGCAGCCAGTAGATTTAATGGGAGAATTGAGACTAGGGATCCACCTACATCATTTTCTGGTCCTGAAATATTCTACCAAATTATGGGTCATGATTATACCACTCTTAACTTGCATCCAAAGTTTAAACCCAGAGGAAGCACAGAGAGGCTTTGTTGGACACATATTTCTACATTTTACGAGTTGCCTTACTGGCAAACATTTTCTCGACCTTACTCACTTGATGTGATGCATATTGAGAAGAATGTTTTTGACAACATAATCGGCACGATACTTTGTCTGGAGGGTAAGACTAAGGATGATGTTAAGGCTCGTAAAGGGTTGGAAGAGCAAGGGGTCCGACGAAAATTATGGTTCAAACCAACCGGTTCAACTTCGAGGAGAGGTAAAGAAAAGGTTACACGGGCACCTTACACAGTCACTCCGAGTGACAAGGTTGAGATACTTGAATATATGAAAGATGCTAAGTATCCATCAGGATATGCAGGAAGCCTGAGGAGCAAGATTAATGTTGATGACAAAAAATTCATTGGGTTGAAGACACATGATTGTCACGTGTTGTTCCAACGCCTGTTGCCGGTTTATATTCGACCTTACTTGCCTTGTAATGTGGTCGACCCACTTACAGCATTATCCCACTGGTTTCGGCGGCTTTGCTGTAGAGAGTTTAAAAAAGATGAGGTCCATCAATTGAAGTTGGATATAGTGAAGATTTTATGTCAATTAGAGAGGATTTTTCCACCAGCATTTTTTACGATAATGGTACACCTTACGGTTCATTTGCCTGATCAAATTATTTTGAAGGGGCCAGTACACTATAGTTGGATGTACCCCATGGAAAGGTATTGAAAAATTCTTTTATTACCTCATATGAACATATACATATATGTCTCATGCATTGCTTAATTATGTCTTGAATTATATGCAGGCAACTTGGACAGTACAAGAAGTTTGTGAGGAACACACGGTATCCAGAAGGATGCATTGCAGAGCAATACATTGCACAAGAGTGTGTCATGTACTGTAAGTTGTAGGGGTGAGCATGACCCGTCCCGACCCGGTAACCCGTCCCAACCCGGTACTAAATAAGTCGGGTTCGGGTTGCTCCTCGAGTGACCCGGTCCTAAATAAGTCGGGTTCGGGTTGCTCTTCGGGTGACCCGGTCCTATAACTATATTAATATAGAATAAAATAATTTAACTTCAATACAAAAGTCTATCGTTTTGTCTTGAATTTTGTTTCAATATGAGCTTCACATCATTTTGTTACAACAATGTTGGGCGGTTAACATGTTTAAGCTCACTTTCTTTTTTCGTAGATTATTTTGTTTTAGGCTTTTAGCTACTTGATATGTTATAAGTTTATCGTAACGACGGGTTCGGGTTATCAAATGCGACCCGGTCAATATTGAGTGACGGGTTCGGGTTGACCTAAATGACCCGGTCGTCGTTTCGGGTTGACAGGCCGTCGTCGGTACCTGCAAATTTGTATTTATAATGTCCACTTACTCTTGGCTTAGTATGGCTGTAAGTAAGGGGTCGAACCCTAGAGAGCTAGATGGTTACTACTTGTTCTGTAAGAAAGGGAAGTAAACGATTGGGTAAGAGTAAACAGTTTAGGAAACAAGTGCGAATAAGGAAATAAAGTGAGTGAATAATAATGATGAGAGTATTCAGACTAGGGTTTGATTGTGACTTGTTTTATCATTGACTTCTAATATTCCAATTCATAGTTTTTAAGTATGGTTGACCCGACAAAGGTGCCTACCCAAGTAACCCGACAAAAGTGTTACTCCACCACTTAACCCGACAAAGGTGTTAAGCTTTTAATTCCCCTAGGTTTAATAACCCGACAAAGGTGTTATCTAACCTAGCCGTGCTACCTATCCAAACGACAAAGTATTAGATAGATGATAAATATAGAAATATTGCGCAACTAAGTTTTACGACAAAGTATCCACCTAGTCTAGCAATAATTCATGGGATTTATGCACAAGATTTAGTAAAACATGAATAGCATTAAAAACCAAGTCTCAAAAACATTCGTCACAACGAGTAAACCCTAGCCCGAATAATGGAATTAGTTACACATGGCCATTAGGGCAAAAACAATAAATAAACGAGTAAACTTCACTAGTGCCGAGAGTGACTGAAGTCCGGGCCGTGAGGGCTGAGGTACGGCTGAGCAAGGGCGGAGCAAAGGCTGATGTGCCGAGAGCAATGAGGACGGATGAGCTGAGAGAGCAGGGACGTGTGCCGAGAGAGCTAGGCGTGCGCCGAGCCAATGAGCCGAGATGAGTGAATTGAGAGATGAGCTCTCGATTCCGTGATGATGGATGATTTGAATGGCTGAGTTGCTCCTCTATTTATAGGATTGAGTGAGGCACGAAATCCCTCTTGGACTAGGTCAAATCGGTGGCCCAAAAGACAAATTAGGAATAGTTTCCTAAATTGACTTTGCTTGATCTCTAAGTTACTTCTTGTGCAAGTTTTCCAGAGTCTTCTAGGGACTTCCAGAACCTTCCAGGAGCTTCTAAACCGCCAAGGACGAAATTGGGAAATTTCCCGAAATCACTGTTCACGACCCGAATACTGTTCACCCGGACACTGTTCATGCTAGAATCACTGTTCACGAGTACTGTTCGCGAGTACTGTTCATGCCGGAATTACTATTCACGAGCCGAAAAATACTGTTCACGACGCTCCTCTGGCTTCGTTCTTCAACTGCGATGCTTTTGGCATGAAAATGCCGTCTTTTAAGCGCGTTTCCTCCTAGAGCTTCCGAAACACCTGAAATGCAAAACAACACTAGGAAGTAACTGTTTGCATGATAAAGTGCCGAAATTGGTGGGATTTGATGACTGGATGAGTCGTATAAATACGACTCATCAAACCACCCCACACTTAAACTTGTTCGTCCCGAACAAGGACTAGGTCATAAGAGGAACGAAAACTGTAAACACCACAATGCTTCGGCATCCTAGACATGCTATATGAACATGATTCGGTTAATCTAGATTTCGCTTTCTATGCATGCTCGTTACTAATAGCCTTGTGCGAAAACATGGGTTAATGACACGTGTTACCCTTGGGCCGAGATGCAAATCAATTCGGATGTCTCGGGAGATAGCCCTTTTTAGACCCATGAACCGCATTCTCGGACTCGAACTCTTGCTATATGGTTATGCTTCGTCGCTTTTTCTTGCACGTGATTGATTCGAGCTTCAAAGTGTGGAGTGCTTTTCGGCCAGCTATAGTGTCTCGGGTTGATGTATCAATTGAGCTCTTCACTTGATTTCGGTGTAAACTTTCATAATGATGATGGATTTGTTACTTTGTGGTGCGGATTGTGACTTGCTCGAACCTACTTGCTCTCACTCATCATCGTCGTTTTGACTCGGGTCAAGCCAAGGGTCGCTTGTCTATTTTCCCGGCTACTTGGACTAGAGCTTGGACGGTGTGAAGTATTCCCGTCCCGACCAACCGCAAAGGATACCGCAGTGGTGGAGCAGACTCGTACTATGTTGCTTCGAAGTGCTAGCCTCCACGAGATCCACATAACCATATATCTTGAGTTCGGCCTTTGAACGATTTGTCAAGTCTCTCTAGGGCGTTTCCATCAACTCCACATCCCTGTTTATCTCAACTAACAAAGGCACGCAATATTTTAAGATCACATGTAATCGCCCAAGTCTGATTTCACTAAAGACATGCATATAATCGCCTCTATCTATTTCACCTTATCATTATCCAATACCGCAAGTCTAGGGAATAGTGAAGAAACATGTACAAATTTTTTAAAAATTATGGGAAACGTGCTGACTCGATGACTGACTCTCCCACCCCACACTTTTGAAATAAGCCGTGTCCTCACGGCACGACTTAAGCTCTAGACACGACTATGCATGACAAACAAACAAAAGGGAAATAAGACGAAAGTAAGGTTGGACAGACACTTCCCTCGTGCGATGCGTGATGATCGGAAACAACTGATTATTCTCCTTTGAGTCCTCGAAGAGCACCATTGAGACTTGTATCGCAACTTGAGTTCGTCACAAAATGAAAGGGCTATGTCAAGAAATTAAGACAAATTAAGGATTCCCAGGAGATTGGAGGAGTCACAAACGGTCTCACTTAAAAACCAATCTCCTTAGACTCGTAAGTCTTGGTGACAGAATCCTTAAAAGCTTATGTTTCTCGACACAATTTATTCAAGGTGTGAAACTACTCACGTTGGATAACAGTCTTACGCAAATACCTCAAATGGCATGCGGTTGGATTCCCAGCCGTGTGCGCTCTGTCCCCTGCATGAAAATCATCTGCTTTCCCAAGTACAATGTGATGAGTATGACTCAAGACTCAAATAAACAGAAAACCAAATAAATAAAACTGTAAAAAAGAAATGTCGGGCTGCCTCCCCGCGAGCGCCTTTGTTTTACGTCGTTGGCTCGATGTTACCTCTTTAGGGATCACAAGTTAGGATCCCATGGACGTGTGAGGTCAAACTTCTTCTCAGCTGCTTCTTCAATGTGCCCGAAATTGCCGTGTAAAGATGTGCTCGGATCTGCTCTCCATTGATCAGGCGGGTTCGCCTTCACATTCCCTCGAATCCGCGAGGACACCTTGACCATAGCTGCTGGTCCAGTCTCATGCGCCGTCTCATTCGGTAGGTCAGGAACTAGGGTACCAAGATATGATGTGTTCACTTTGTCCGGTGGTTTCTTTATGCATGGACGGTCATCATCCCCGTAAATGTAGAAATCTGATGTCGTGCCACCAAACGCAAGTGACAATAAGCCTGAGCCCATGTCAATCTTGGCCCTTGTGGTGAAGAGGAATGGTCGTCCCAAGATCAGTGCTGGCGGTTTGTCGTCTCTAGCATCGCCCATCTGCAAGACATAGAAATCTGCAGGAACAAAAAGGTCTCCTACTCGGAGGGTTAAGTTTTCATGCAAACCATTAGGCCGAGTACATGACTTATCCCCCGGTTCTATTAACAGTTTAGGCGGTTTCAATGGGCCAAGTTTTAACGAGCAATATAAGGAATAAGGCATGACATTAACAGCAGCACCCAAATCAATTAAGCAGTGATGTATCTGAGCCTCACCAATACCACAGGTGACCGTGAAGGCACCTGGGTCCTTACTCTTTCCTGGCGGTGCCTCATGGCTCGTAGTGAGTGGGTGCTCCATTATGGGGCTGTTCTGCTTAGGTCTCGTCTCCAACCTACCTTCCAGCTCGTCCTTGTCGGTCATACAGCCTTTGGGAGCAGCTACCTGCATGGCACATGAAGAACCGTAAGTTTCGGACTTGTCGGCCACGAGGACCGGGCCTGGCTCGGATGCCTTGAGCGTGTCTGGGCTGAGTGTTTCAGCCGGTTCTTCTTCGGATGCTAGCAGGCCGAAGTCTTCTGTAGGCCTGGTGTAATCTGAGCTAGGCTCGTCCTCACTATCCCTTGCCTTCGTGTTGAGCATCTTGTTCACCCAATAACCAGACTCCTTTAAGGCTGCGTCCACGTCCACTACTTCCACCATGCTGACATTCCCTCTTGGATTCTGCACTGTCTGTGATGGGAGTCTTCCTGAATCTCCCTTCAGCTCAGAAACTGTTTGGGCTAGGTTGGACATCTGTTTACCCAGCTCTGCTAAAGTCCCATCGGTTTTGGCCTGGAACTGGTGAACTGATGCGGCCAAGTCCTTCACAACATCTTCTAAGGACTTGCTCGAGCTGTGCTGGTGCGGGCCTGACTGATTGCGGTTCTGCTGATACTGACTCGGCCCATTCTGTCCCTGCTGCTGGCGAAACGGAGGCTTGTAGTACGGTTGGGCCTGGTGAGGTACGGGCTGCTGTGCTGGCTCTCTCTGGAAGTGGTTATTCTGATTGTTGTTCCTCCAGTGCGGCCCGTTCGCTCCTTGCTGGTTCCCGGTCGGTCCATACTGTCGGACTGGCCCAGTCTGGTTGCTATGGCCCTGGTAATCGCCTACTGCGTTGACTTCGGCCTGGTCATCCTCCACTATGGTTGGGCACTCGTCTGTTTTGTGGTCCGTGGCAGCACAGAAACCGCACGGCTTGACCTGGACTGGTTGCCTTCTGATCACTTGCTGCATCATCTCCTTGAGCTGCCTGATCTCTTCGGCCATTGCATTGGATGGGGGCTCAACCTTCGACACGTTCATGGTTCGACTGAATTCTTCTTCTTTATTGGACTCGTCCTGGAACCGTTCACTTTCTGCCACTGCCATGATCTTGCGTCTCACACCTGCTGGGGACAAGTTCATAAGGTTGCCCCCAGCCGAGGCATCTAGTAGCTTCCTGTCCAGTCGTCTCAGTCCGTCTAGCATATACTCTACCAGCAGCTTCTCTGGGAGTCCAAGATTGCAGCAGCTCTTCTCCAGGGCGTTGAATTTCTCCACGTACTCGTACATGGTCTCGTTGGGTCCTTGCCTGAGCTCTTGCAACTGCCTTCGGACTTGCATCGCTCTGCCTGCTGGGTAGTACTTGTTGAGGAACTTCCTCCGCATCTCGTCCCATGTGTAGATACTACCTGAAGGCAAAGATAGAAACCAGTCAGTTGCCGAGTCTGTAAGTGAAAAATAGAATGCTTTCAATTTGAAATCGTCCACTCCGACTCCGTATGGTTTGAGGTTCTGGCAACTGCCATGGTAGCGTTGCAGATGTCCTGTGGCTGACTCTCCTTTCATTCCCGAGAACTTGGGCAGGTGATGGACGACCAAGGTGTTGATGGTGATGGCTTCGAGGTCTGGCCCTTCGTAGATGCACCAAGCTTGGTCTCTGAAGTTGGGGGCCGAGAGCTCTCCCATGGTTGGCTCTGGATCGTCGTCCTCCTCGTGATCATCCTCTCTGACGGCCGGCTGTTGTAGTGGCCGCGGGGGTGGTGGGTAGTGCTGGTGTGGGATGTATGGAAGTTGTGGATATTGTTGATACGGTGGTTGCGGGTATGGCTGATATGGTGGTGGCGGGTACTGCTGATATGGTTGCGGTTGATATTGTGGATAGGGCTGGTACGGTTGAGGTTGGAATGGTGGTTGGAGCGGTTGGTGTTGCAGTTGTCCCGGGGCAGCCCCCCTGATCTCTCCATTTTGTCTTATCGGGCCTTGCTCGTCGTGTTGTGGGAGCGCCCCTTCCATGTTCCGGATGCCCTGCTCCACTTCTTCGTTGATGTTGTCGCCTACGCGGCTACCTGCATGAGACATGGTAACCGTGCAACCGTGCATGCCGTCTTTTGGCAGAAACTTATATCGCAACGTGAGTTCGTCACAAAATGAAAGGATTATGTCAAAGAAATTCAGACAATGAAGGATTCCCAGGAAATTGGTGGAGTCACAAACGGTCTCACTTAAAAACCAATCTCCTTAGACTCGTAAGTCTTGGTGACAGAATCCTCGAAAGCTTATTTTTCTCGACACAATGTATTCAAGATGTGAAACTACCCCCGATGGATAGCAGTCCTACGCAAAATTCTCGAATGGACGAAGAACGCTGCGTGTCACGAGCGACGCTGGTGATTTGTGATCTCCTCGTTGTTATGGGCTGAACTCGGTCACTAGTAGCTTGAATCCTGCAGTTTTGTTGTAATACCGAAAAACAAAAAAACAAAAAACAAAACTGAAAAAGGAAAAGAACAATTTCACCGTGGGTAGCTCCCGGGCAACGGCGCCAAAATTTGACAGGTCGTCGTCGGTACCTGCAAATTTGTATTTATAATGTCCACTTACTCTTGGCTTAGTATGGCTGTAAGTAAGGGGTCGAACCCTAGAGAGCTAGATGGTTACTACTTGTTCTGTAAGAAAGGGAAGTAAACGATTGGGTAAGAGTAAACAGTTTAGGAAACAAGTGCGAATAAGGAAATAAAGTGAGTGAATAATAATGATGAGAGTATTCAGACTAGGGTTTGATTGTGACTTGTTTTATCATTGACTTCTAATATTCCAATTCATAGTTTTAAGTGTGGTTGACCCGACAAAGGTGCCTACCCAAGTAACCCGACAAAAGTGTTACTCCACCACTTAACCCGACAAAGGTGTTAAACTTTTAATTCCCCTAGGTTTAATAACCCGACAAAGGTGTTATCTAACCTAGCCGTGCTACCTATCCAAACGACAAAGTATTAGATAGATGATAAATATAGAAATATTGCGCAACTAAGTTTTACGACAAAGTATCCACCTAGTCTAGCAATAATTCATGGGATTTATGCACGAGATTTAGTAAAACATGAATAGCATTAAAAACCAAGTCTCAAAAACATTCGTCACAACGAGTAAACCCTAGCCCGAATAATGGAATTAGTTACACATGGCCATTAGGGCAAAAACAATAAATAAACGAGTAAACTTCACTAGTGCCGAGAGTGACTGAAGTCCGGGCCGTGAGGGCTGAGGTGCGGCTGAGCAAGGGCGGAGCAAGGGCTGATGTGCCGAGAGCAATGAGGACGGATGAGCCGAGAGAGCAGGGACGTGTGCCGAGAGAGCTAGGCGTGCGCCGAGCCAATGAGCCGAGATGAGTGAATTGAGAGATGAGCTCTCGATTCTGTGATGATGGATGATTTGAATGGCTGAGTTGCTCCTCTATTTATAGGATTGAGTGAGGCACAAAATTCCTCTTGGACTAGGTCAAATTGGTGGCCCAAAAGACAAATTAGGAAAAGTTTCCTAAATTGACTTTGCTTGATCTCTAAGTTACTTCTTGTGCAAGTTTTCCAGAGTCTTCTAGGGACTTCCAGAACCTTCCAGGAGCTTCTAAACCGCCAAGGACGAAATTGGGAAATTTCCCGAAAATCACTGTTCACGACCCGAAATACTGTTCACCCGGACACTGTTCACCGGACACTGTTCATGCCGGAATCACTGTTCATGCCGGAATCACTGTTCATGCCGGAATCACTGTTCATGCCGGAATTACTATTCACGAGCCGAAAAATACTGTTCACGACGCTCCTCTGGCTTCGTTCTTCAACTGCGATGCTTCTGGCATGAAAATGCCGTCTTTTAAGCGCGTTTCCTCCTAGAGCTTCCGAAACACCTGAAATGCAAAACAACACTAAGAAGTAACTGTTTGCATGATAAAGTGCCGAAATTGGTGGGATTTGATGACTCGATGAGTCGTATAAATACGGCTCATCACCCGTCCTAACCCGTCCCACGATCACCCCTAGTAAGTTGTACATGGGGGAGATTGAAGATTCTGACAATAAAGAGGAGGAGTATTGGAACATCTCAGTTGTTTCGCATCTTATCAAGCCTATGAGCCACAATCGAAGGATTCGGCTCAATAATAATGACATCGATGTGATTCATTGGTGTGTCATTGAAAATTGTGAGGAGGCAAAAGAGTTCGTTAAACAACATTTGGAGGATTTCTACCAGGAAAATCCTCATGCGGATAATGACTCTCGAATTGATCATTTCCATTCTCATTTTGTTCACAAGGTAAACGTTTAATTACATTGTTAGAATGATGTCCTCGTTTTCAAAAGTGTGACTTGAATATATTGTTTTATTTGATTATGTGCAGATGACTACATTAAGAAATGAAGGATCAGATGATTATTCTGTAGAACTTCACATATTGTCATATAAGCCACAATTCTGGTCGTGTTACACACATTGTGTGGTAAATGGCTTAAAGTTCGTTGTATGGGAGAAGGACCAACATTTGAAGACACAAAACAGTGGTGTACTTGTTAAAGCAGGTGAGTATATATGTTCTATAATATTTACACATAACCATTTGTGAGCAATACAAAAAATATTTACTTGTGTTGGGTCGTTATTTATTTTTCAGGGGATGTTAACTATTATGGTGTTTTACTTAATGTTATCGAGCTCAAGTATGCAGAGGGAATGTCGGTTGTTGTCTTCAAATGCAAGTGGTTTAATACCGATCCAAATGAAGGTGGAAACATAAAGCTGGACCATGGAATTTTGTCAATTGATACATCGAACACATGGTACGATGATGCTCCATATTGCATTGCAAAACACGCACAACAAGTGTTCTACTTAGAAGATCCAAAATTTGGGGATAATTGGAAAGTTGTCAATGTGGTCACTCAAAGAGGCATTTATAGTGACTCATGTCTTTCTACTAATGAGAATTCAAATGTTGTGGAGGTAGCATATCAAGAAGATGCCACAACAAATGTTCCCCCTTACATGTCCAATGTGGTTGATGAAGATAATGACGAAGATGATGACGATTTGTTAGAAACTCCACGATTTATTCCCCATTTATATGATTACTTTGATACACCAATCGAAGAAGATGAATCAGATTTTGAAGATGAAGAAGAAGATGAAGATGAGGATGAAGAAGATGCTGAACTGCAATATGTAAGTGATCGTTATATAAGTGATGATGATGACAATGGTATTGAAGAAGATGAAGAATTTGACGAAGACGATGATTGAGGATACTGGGAGTTGATGATGTTTTTAGGTTTCACTTTAAGACTGCTTTGTAATATCACATATCTAATACTTTTGGATTGATCAGAAGCAAAGAAAAGCAATTGGTGCAGATTTGGGCAAAAACAGGACAAAACATGGCAGACAGACCTTTGCGACGTATTTTGCATGCCCAGGGCTCATTCGGTGTCCAAATGAGTCGACATGTAGCTTGTTGGAAAGCTAATTCAATTCCCTACAACTTTGTAGTTGACACAAAGAGCAGATTCGAAGGTTTAGACCTCCAAAAAGGCAAAAGAAGTCAGCCCGTTACAATCTTCAGCAGCCGTTACACCTTGAGCTGTAACGGTTGTAACGGGCATGAATTTTCTCAGAGATTTTTGCTTAGCCCGTTGCAGCCGTTACACCCAGCTGTAACGGCTGTAACGGCTTGTCATCAGTCACATAAGCGTCATGAAAATTTAGGCGGCGTGTCTCAAAAGTTAGGCGGGAAAATGAAATACACTGATGGTTTCAATTTAGGTTGTCATGTAAGTGAAATTAAATCCGAAGCATACACGTGTCTTAACCCAAAAATCATACGCATGTCTTAATTACCCAAAATCAAACTTCTCACTTCTGTGTCCTAGGGTTTTCAAACACAACCAAGCCGGCCGTGTTCTCTCTTTCTCCCTCATCTCTTCTCTCGACACACATCCACCGTTCTCACCACCATCAATCCCTCTCCATCCGTCCGTCCGTCCTGTCGTCGACATACCAAACATGCCACCAAAGAAGAGAACACTAAGAGGTGACGGAGGCGACGAAGGCAAAAGGGACTATGAAGCTAAGGAGTCCGAGATCTAGGAAGGCAACGAAGGTTCACACACCGGAACCGGCGACTAAGAAGCCTCCTATGGCTAAGAAACCGGCGAAGGTTGCAACTCCTAAGAAGCCAGTCCGAGCGAGCTCAACCCCTACTAATGATGTCGTCCCAGCTGCTACTGGAGGTATGACAACCCCAAAGAAAGTACCTAGTAAGTCAGTACAAACAACCCTCCGTCGTTCACCTAGATGTTCTAGCAAGCTTAGAATAGAAAAACCTAACAAACATGCATCTGAAACCCTAGATTCACCGGTTTCTGAAAACACTAACGAATGCCCCATGTTAGTTCCCCTACCTCCCCCCTCAAAATACCCTAGTCGTACTGTGTCTTCCTCCCACTTAGCATATCTCAACAACTATCCCTCCCTTACACCTACACCTACTGTCTCTGATCAACCCCCTATAGAGACCCCAGTACCAACGCCAGCTGCTGATCTGTCAAATAGCCCGAATTTACCAAGTGTGGAACCCTCTGAAGAGGGTGTGGAACGGTCTGCTGAAAATAGTCAGCCAGTTAGCCGAAACGAGGAGGTTGATGAAGAACCACTTAGCATCCGCTGCAAGAAGAGGTCGCAAACTGTGTCTGAAGAAGGTAATAACATTGTCAATTTATTAATTATCTTAGTAGTTTTTAATTACTTGTGTACTAATCTAATCTTATTTCAATGTTGATTATGCAAGACGGGCTTGAGGACGCACCCCCTGATTCTGAAGCTGAACCGTCTAAGAAGAGGAAGCGTCGGGGCGTGGTTTGTGGGTCGAAGATTGCTAATTTGGTTCACAAACTTGGGATGCGGATAAATGTGGAATGTTCTGTGGAAGCAAATGGACCAGTGGTGAAGGAGGTCCGGAGTATGCCGTGCCACCAAATTGGGGCTTGTGTGAGACAGAAGACTCCAATGCTAGCACCCTCATACAGCCAGCTACATGAAGATCACTGGGAAATAGTCGTGACCTATTTAAGCGTAAGTTCTAACCCAATATTTACAAGTATTTTGGTTGTTTGATTCTGTACTTAAACAGTTGCTCACTTGTGCCATTTTAATTGTTTTGTAGCCTCATTTTATTTTGCCAAAGGATGACACTCTGCTGTGGGACTACATAACAAGAACTGCAAATAACCGCTACAAGAACTGGAAATCAGATTGCTTCCACCACTATCTGATGCATGGGGAGAAGGTGCCCAAAGAGTTTGTCCACCGTAAGGAGCAGTGGACTTGGCTGGTTAATCACTTCAAGGAGCCTGCACAGCTGGTACCATTTTTTGTAGATTACTTTTTATTTGGTAACTAAAATTATTATAAGATTTTTTATCTATGAAGGCAAAATCAGATAGAATGAAAGCTGCCCAAGATGCAAAGATGAACCATCACTGTGGAAAGACCCCTTTCGCCATGAAGGCGATCGAGCACCAAGTGAAAGGCCACAAAGCCCAACATGTCGCAACATTTGGAGATGCATATTCCCTGGAACTTGAAAGTGCTGACATAGTGGTATTCCTTGTTAATCTTTGTTCTCATTTATATATGTGTTGATAAATAAGTTGTGTTTTGGAACTTGTGAATGATAGTGTGGATTATGTTCCAGTGATATTGTGAATTTGTTCTGTGAATACATTATGATCAATTTTTCTTTTCATTGTTGTGTTCTTTGTGTAAATGTTACTAGATCAATGTTCTCATTGATGCATTTATTTTAATCTTCTTCTGCATAGGACATAATGAATGCTGAGGTGCAGCAGCTGATTGATGAGCAGCAATCAGATGATCCAAGCATCATTGCCGACCCTCTCCCGACGAGTACCCAGCTGGATATAATTTCAAGAGCAGTCGCACAAAAAAAAGGAACTCAAGCTTCTGGAGTGGGTGGGAATTTTAAGAAGCCTCCTCGCCCGAGAGGCGGGGCAGCTACCAAAGCGTTAAAGGACGAGCTTGCAAGGGCTAAGGAAGAGGCTGCAAAAAAAGAAGCCGAGTTTGAGGATAGGCTGAGGGCTCTTGAAGAAATGATGCGAGGGGCTCCTTCTGGACATGGGGGTAATGTTTCTGATGGTGCGAGTTACGCTCTCCCAACTCTCTGAATACTTATGATGATTTTCTGAACTTGTGGTTTTATGATGTGGACAAGTTTATCATGTAAACTGAATGCTGGATATGTCCAGCTATGTACTTTGTGAACTGTTTTGTGTACTTAAGAATCAGTTCTTTTGGTTGTCGTATCACATTTGTGTTACTATTAGTCTATTACAATATCTACAATTATAACAGGGATGTTTTGCATTATCTTATGCGACTGTAAACAAAAAACAAAATACCTTTATACGACACACTTATAATCACTTATATGACTGACATTGCTTCAAACACTTATATGACTGACATTGAGTCACACACTTATATGACTAACATTGTTTAAAATCATGCTTATGTGACTGAGACATGACAACTTATACGACACACTTTCAGTAGCAAAATGATGATTTATACCTTGTAAAATGATACTTATGCGACACCGGTAACGGCTTATGTGACACATTTATGGAACTGTCACAGAATACCTTACCTGACTGTACGTTTTTTGTACTGTCACATATATGCTTATGCGACACAACTTATGTGACTGGATCTTATGTGACTGCAATGTGTCGCAATAGGTTTTTTGCGACACAAATCGTTCTTATGCGACTATTTTTCGTATGTCACCTAAGATGCAATCTGGTGTAGTGGTGATGTTCGGCGTCAGTGAGGAGTCAAAAGCCTATAGATTATACAACCCTACTGAAGATAGAATAATTATTAGCAAGGATGTGATTTTCGAAGAAGAAAGTGAGTGGGAATGGGGATTTAACTCAAGAATCAATCAAGAAGGAGTACACTGTGATGATTAATCAAGTGAGACAAAAAGTCAATCTGATGTTTCATCTGAAACAAGCACCTCCAATGAAAGCGGCGAAAAAAACAGTTCATATGAAAGGTGATCAAGAAGAGGAACCTGAACAAAATAATGAGACGAAAAGACCAAGAAGAAAACCCAGCAGATTGGATGACTACATATCAGGAGAAGGGCTGCCTGGAGAAGAAGATTATGACAACTTTGTAATGTTTTCATCACTGCAAGACCCTCAATGCTTTGAAGACGCTGTTCACGATATAAGATGGAGGACTGCAATGAAACAAGAAATTGAAGCTATAGAACGCAACCAAACATGTGAGCTGTGCAATTTACCTCAAGGAGCCAAGGCTGTCGGTGTAAAATGGACATTCAGAACCAAACTCAACAAAGATGGTGATGTTGATAAATATAAAGCTCGGTTAATTAGTTGCTAAAGGATATGCTCAGCAATATGGAGTTGATTATACAGAAGTATTCGCACCAGTGGCACGTTGGGATACTATAAGAGCTATACTCTCATTTGCTGCTCTTAGGGGAATGATAGTGCACCAGCTAGATGTCAAAAGCGCCTTTTTGCATGGGGAGCTCTCTGAAACGATATATGTAGAGCAACCACAAGGATTTGAGAAGAAAGACAGTGATGGAAAGGTGTACAGATTAAAAAAGGCACTTTATGGATTCAAACAAGCACCTAGAGAATGGTACAGTAGAATCGAATCATACTTTACCAAGAAAGGTTTCAAGAAATGTCCTCATGAGCCTACCTTATTTGTAAAGGCTGGAGAAGCAGGTAACTCACTCATATTTCTCTTTATGTCGACGACCTGATTGTTACAGGAACAATCCTAAACATGATTGAAGAATTCAAGGCTGATATGAGAAGTGAGTTTGACATGTCTGACCTGGGTGAAATGAAATACTTTCTTGGTGTGGAAGTTATCCAAAATGATGATGGAATTTTCTTATGTCAAAGAAAATATGCAAGGGAGGTGTTGGCACGCTTTAAAATGGAACAATGCAACTCAGTGCGGAATCCTATCGTTCCAGGCAGCAAGTTAACCAAAGAGGATCAAAGTGGATTTGTTAATGCAGGAGAGTACAAGCAAATGGTTGGTTGCCTGATGTATTTGGCTGCCACTAGGCCAGACCTTATGTTTATCATCAGTTTGGTGAGTCGATTTATGCAGAATCCTACTACGTTGCACTTAGCAGCCATCAAAAGAGTATTGCGGTACATTAGAGGGACTATCGACTGGGGAATTTGTTATAAGAGATGTGGAAGTGATGAATTGACTGCATACTCAGACAGTGACTATGCTGGGGATCAAGACAGTAGGAGGATCACCTCAAGTTATGCATTCTTTCTAAGTAATACTGTTATTGCATGATCTTCCAAACGTCAACCGGTGGTCGCACTCTCCACCACAGAGGCAGAATTTATCGCTTCCGCCGCGTGTGCATGTCAGGCTGTGTGGTTAAGAAGGATTTTCGAAACTATTGGCTTACCACAAAAGCAAAGCACTGTGATTTACTGTGACAATATGTTCACAATTAAGCTGTTCAAAAATCCAGTTATGCATAAAAGAAGCAAGCATATTGATGTGTGATTCCATTTTCTACGTGATTTGGTGAATGACGGAGTTACTGAGCTGGTATACTGCAGAACGCAAGAGCAAGTAGCTGACATATTTACAAAGCCCTTAACGATGGAGTTATATGAGAAGCTACGTGCCAAACTAGGAATGTGTGAAGCGCCGAAGTAAACTAAAACAATACTGATGTTCCCTTGAGTGGCATGTATTTGGCAAAACGTAGTTAGACAGTTCAAGCAAGAGTTCAGGGGGAGTTCGAACACATTCTAGGACTACAGTTCAGCGTGGAGCAGACGCCAAGATGATTTCTGGAATGTTCGAAAGATTGAATGTCGGTTCGATCTGTTGATGGTCAGCGAAGAATTCGAACATCAAATATTCGAATGAATATCTACATGAGGCGGCAAGGCTGACTTGGCGAGGAAGTCTTAGTATATTCCTCTCGCCGATTTAAGAAAGATATACATCAAATATCTAGGAATATTTCCTAAATATTTGATGGGATTATCTACACCAGATTTGGACGCTCGGACTCTGCATATAAATACTCACCTAGGGCGTCCATATCTCTATCGCTTTTAGAGAGAAAAATACACGAGTGTATCCTACTGATTTGAGATTGGAGAAAGCGACGGCCGACTGATTTCCCCCACTGGAAATTCATCGGCACTGAATCTGTCTGTTCTAGTGTGCTGATCAGACAGTCCGAGATAGGAGCTTACCGCTGCACACGACGAGAACACACAACCGGCTTTCAAGGGAAAGCTTCCGACTTCAGGAGAAGGTCGAGCTCGTTCAAACGGAAGGTTTGGGCGAAGGGGATAAAGGTGAACCGAGGGGATCCTTGATTGCAAATCTGAGAGACGGTGGCTTAGAAGCAAGGCAGTTACGAACACGGCGTTTTGTAGGGCATAAGTCCTCTTATTGTTCTAAGCACGTAATAAAGATTTGTGTCCCTTTTAGGGTGTGGGAAACCCCCCAGAGTAGGCGTAGCCGAACTGGGTATCATTCTGTGTGTGCTGCTACTGCTTTCTACTTACTGCACAGTCTCAGAGGTGTTCAAGGTCTGTCTCAACCAGTCCCTTGAACAGTAGCTTGAACAGGTTGCTATATTTCAATTGGTATCAGAGCAGACACTCGACACACTGAGTGGGATCCTTGAACTGTTTAAAATGACTCTGAAGGAAGGACAAAGTATTTCCCGACCCCCACTTCTTGAAGGATCAAATTATGCCTCATGGAAGCCGAAAATGAAATCTTTTCTGAGATCCCTCGATGAGAAAGCTTGGAAGGCAGTGTTGGTTGGATGGACTCAGCCCATGATGGAAAATCTCACAGGAGAAGTCGTTCCCAAACCTGAAGCTCTATGGGACGAGGCAGACGAGAAAGCCTCCACCGGAAATTCAAAAGCTATGAACGCTATTTTCTCTAGAGTGGATGAGAATGTACTGAAACTGATCATCAACTGTGAAGTCGCTAAGGAAGCTTGGGATATCCTTCAAACTGCTTATGAAGGTACTGACAAGGTTCTCAATTCGCGCATGCAGATTGTGACAACAAAATTCGAGGAGATGAAGATGAAGGACAGTGAAACTATCCCTGAATTCAATGCGAGAGTACTAGATCTGTCCAACGAGGCTGCTGCACTGGGCAAACCTATTGATGAAGAAAGGATGGCTAGCAAAGTTCTGAGATCGCTCCCTCCAAGATTTGCTATGAAGGTCACTGCCATTGAGGAGATGCATGATATCTCCAAGCTGAAACTGGACGAGCTCATGGGTTCTCTCAGAACATACGAAATGAATCACGAAGCTGAATCTAAGGTAGTTAGAGGAATTGCCCTGAAAGCAGATGTATCTGACGGTGTGGCTGAGACAGACTGCAACACTGAGCAACTGGCAATGCTGGCTCAGAATTTTGGCAGGATGGTTCGGAAACTCAACAGACGTGGCCCTGATCAAGGTCAGTCTTCGTCAGTTAACTTTCGTAATTGGAAAAATGGCAAAACAAGGTTTAGTGAGAAAACTGAGGACCCTTCGGAGAAAGAGAAAGAAATTCAATGCCATGAGTGCAAGGGCTTCGGACACATCAAGGCTGAATGTGTTAACACCCTCAAGAAGAAAAAGGCAATGGTTGCAAACCTCAGCGACAGTGATGAGGAGGAGGAGAATGAAACTACCAACTTTGTAGCATTTGCGTCTATCACAGAAGTATGCAGTGAATCCAGCCACATCAAGTCTCCTCAACCAACTCTTCTGTCTGATGACTCTTCAGACAGCGACAATGATGAACTCACACAAGAGTGACTGGCTGAATCATACAAAGACCTGCACGAAAAGTGGCTGTTGGTGTTCAATCTTAACAAAAAAACTCAACGACACTGCTGCCACCATGACTGAAGAAAAGGACAAACTCTGGCAAGAAGTTGATATTCTGGTTGCACAGAAGGTGGAACTCCAGGCTGCAGTCAATTCACTGAACACTCAGCTTACAGAAATTAAGCAAGATAGGTTGTGTCTGCTGGCTCAGAAAACGGATCTCCTGGGAACTATCTCCTCCCTAAAAGTTGACATGGAGAAAGATCGTGAAACTTATCCAACTGGGATGGCGGGTCTGAGGAAAACTATTACGGATCTGAAACACAAAGAAGTGTTCCTCTTGAGGAAAGTAGAGTCTCTGGAACTCCAGGTAGAATCTGAGAAAATGGACCATTCAGCCACTCGGAAGGAACTCAACCAGCTCAAACAGTCGGTAAAGATGTTGAACTCTGGGACTAAGGATCTAAATGAGATTCTCAGGTCACAAAGAATGGAGTCTGGACACCGGGGACTGGGTTTCACAGAAGAAGGATGCTCAAAATATACAACGTTTGTTAAAACAAAACCAGTAGTCGAACGAAACCCAGAACAGAGGGTGACACAGCAACTGCATCAGCACCAGGGAAAGAAGCTGAAACAAAACATGGGAGAGAAGGTGAGACAGCACCCAAGACAGAAAGTGGATCTTTCCCAAGAAAAGAACAAGGCTGGTCAAGGAAGGACTCGCAATGATCCAACCAGCCTCTCCTCAGGACAGATGGAAGATCTCCGCACTTGCTGGTACTGTTTCAAAATCGGTCACATCAGACCAAGGTGTCGCTTGTTCCTTGCTGAACGAAGAGCTATGAGACACAAGAATAAACCTCGAATGCAACAGATCTGGGTACCAAAGACTAACAAGACTGTATGTCTGGCTGCGATCAACTCATCATGTCACATAGAGGAAGATCACTGGATCTTCGATAGTGGATGCTCCGCTCATATGACAGGTAACTCTAAGTTTCTTACTCATATTCAACCTGCTATGAAGAAACAGTTTGTCACCTTTGGAGATGGAAGAATGGGTCAGGTGATCGGCTGTGGGACATTGATGGTTCCGGATCTTCCTGCACTCCAGGACATTCTCCTGGTTGATGGTTTGAAGATGAACCTGTTTAGCATCAGTCAACTATGTGATGATGGTCATCGTGTCACCTTCACTCATGACTCATGTCACGTGTTGAATAAGGAAGGAAGCACATTAATGAAAGGTAGCCGGACTCCCAACAACTGCTACCTCGTCAGTTCAGCTGGATCTGTTGGTGCTTCCGCCTGCCCTCCAATTCAACGAAATAAGATGGGTTTTTCGCATAGGCGCATGGGTAATCCCTCTCGCAATACCTCGATGATGCTCGACTCAGCTGGTCTAATCCGAGGAAAGCCCAAGGTGACAGGTGATGTTGACACACTGAGTGATGCTTGCCGAAACAAGTCTCAGAAAAAGAACTTGTCCCTCAACAGCTGTCAGCTCTGTTCTAGCAGATCGGTAACACAGGATCACATGAATGTAAGTAGACCGATAAAGGCTGGGAACTATGGGAGCTCCAACTCCGCCTGCATAGTTGGGCAGTCGTCCGGAGTTCGGTATAAGCGCCCCATCAATCATGGATATGTTCGAGGGGGAGTGACACAAGCCAAAATCACACACACCCATGTTGATAATACTGTGTTCAGTGCCATCAACCGCTCGCAGGTGACTCAGATCCGCAGGTGTCCCTATTCTCTACGCCAGACGACATTCGTGCCCTTACAGAGCAAGTATACCGTGAAGTTAGCAAGTCTCCAACCTCCCTACCCTCTACGCCAAACAACATTCGTGCCCTTACAAAGCAAGTATGCCGCGAAGCTAGCAAGTCTCCAAAGAACGCATGTTGCTACTCCTCTCAAACTTTCTAAAAACGGAGGGAAACAAGAGAAGGTGATCCGAATGCGATTAAATTCTACAGAGGCTGAGACCCTTAGATCCTTGCGGGGCCTAGGTGTTATCCGTATGCAATTGAATCCTACTGAGATTGAGACCCTTAGATCCTTTCAGGGTCTAGGCGCTGTCAATCACTAAGGCCGACAGGCAGTGGTCAGTCAGAGTCGCAACTCCAGCAAAACAGTTGGACTGACCACTTAAGGAAGGGAGCTGGATCAGAAGGTACAATTTTAGAAGATGAATATTTTTATATTTCTGGGAGATATTTTCGTGCCGTTATAAGGAAAGAAGTTTTTTTTTAAAACCGTGTTTGGAAAGTTGAAAAGGCCGTCCTTGAGTTGAACTTCAATTCAGTCTCGTTGCTTCTTCTTTCCTGCTTCGATAACCCTAACACAGCCGTTCCTCGCAAGTCTCCCAAATCTTCATCTTGTGACAACAATGGTTCACACCAGAAAATCCTCCAAATCAGTCATCAAGGGTTCTTCGGAATCAAAGAAGGCGGACAAGAAATCATCTGATTCTATGGCGGCAAAGGCTCAAATTCCAAAACCGACTAAGTCGAAACTTCCAATGAAGAAAAAGGCGTCGCCTTTTGTTGCAGAAACTTCGTCATTACCTGGTGTCAAAATTCCAGACGGCGTAGCGGTTTCCTCAAATCCGAAAATTGGGGTGGTGGAAAGGGAAGGACCGGAACCTGCTGGGAAGCAGAAGGAAGTCTCTTCGCAACCTGCGGAGGAACCTTCTAAACCAACCGGTGCTAGGTCGACACCATCAAGTATCGTTCCTCCAAAAATCATGTCCCAATCTGAGGTATCTTCAATCCCTACTGCTCCAATTGATTTTTCTTTGCATGTTAAAGAGGCGGTTGTTGAAAAGAAGAAAGTTGTTGGTTGTGGTGAAGCCAGTAGGGCTAGTATTGGTAAAGTTGTTGATTGTGGTGAAGCCAGTTGGGCTGATATTGGTAAAATCTCTGTTGATACTATGGAGGTTGTTAGACCTGGAAAGTCTGCTTCTAAGGTGTCTGTGCGTTCGAAATCATGGAAGGAGAAAATCCATGCGTCTGGATATGTGCGTCCTTCTGGTCTACGAAGGAATGTGGTAAATCGTCAGGGTGTGACTGCACAAAAGCTTCTTGCCAAGATCAGTGCGGTAAGAAGTCGCCCAGATGCGACGACAGAACCAGTGGCTGATCAGGTTCCTGCTCCCACCACTAAAGGAATTGTGACTGTTGGTGAAATTACAGAAGGTGGCACAAGGGATGTGCATGAGTGTTCAGGTGGTGAACCGCAATCAAAGGAACATGGCAGTCTGACTGAGGCATCTGTGACATCTAAACAGGATGAGGAGCTTGATGACCTTTTCAATGACATCGATGCGGTCGTAAAGAATCTACAGAAGGAGGTTGTCACTAATGTGCCAATGGGTGCTCAGTCCTTTCATGCCAAGGAAGCCGTGCTTGAAGATGCTACTCTTGCCAACAGTTCGGAAAGTGGAAAAGAGGCAAGTTCTGCGGAATGTGTTCCATCTGGGTGTCAGCTCGATGATAAGACAGTCGTGTCATTTGAAAAGGCAGTTCCAGTCGGTACACAAGACAAGGCTGTAAATGATGTGGTGGAGGATGCTGCCCAGACTGTCTCTTTGTCAGACACATCCTCTGAGGGTGCTCAAGATGATGTTCCTCTTGCGATGCTCAGGAAAGAAAAGATTGTCAAAATGAAGAGGAAGAATGTTGTTGAAAGCCCCGGCAAGAAAGTCAGTACCGGTAAGGCAAATGTTAGTAAGGCTACAGGAGAGGTCATCAGGGCTAAAAAGAGAAAGCGTGAATCCTCTGTACCTGCTGTTGAGGATGCTCCAGTTGGGATTGTGAAGAAAGGGATCTGGTTTGCTTCCAAGGATGCAGCTCGAAAGTGGAAGGTTGTCCAGAAACGAAAGATTATCCCAGAACGTCGTCTTGATGAGACTCAATACAAAGGTAAAGAGGTGGTGCACACTCTGAGGCAAAATTGCCAGATCTGGACTCTCACCAAGTGTAAGCCGTTTAATGATCAGCTGATTCGTGAAGCCATAGCGAACCTTCCTCCGCAGTTTGGCATTGTTGGGGATAAAGGCTATGGGGTGGTCTTCGTGAGGGGGAGAAGAATTATCATCAATCCTGAGCTCATCAACACTTTCTTCCAGATGGATGACCCAGAAGTTGATGAGGAAGTGGCAGACTATGACAAAATTGCAGACACTATCACTGCTGGGTCTGTCAAATGGTGGCCTGACACCGTCGTGGCCACAGCTGATTTGTCAATCTTCTACTCTATGCTGTTCTTCATTGTTGTGTTCAACTGGAAGCCCTCCTCCCACCATTCTACAGTCAGCAAAGATGTGGCTCTTTTGATTTACCAGATTGGGAACAAGAAGGTGTTCAATCTGGGGCGTGTCATGTTTAAACAGATCGCTGAACACGCCATCTCCTGCCGCTCTCTTCACCAGATTTGCTTCCCATCTCTCATCTATGAGTTGATCATCAACCAAGCTCCAGAACTGTGCGATCCGAATGGTCGTCTCTCCAAAGCTCCACAATATTTCTCGGTCGATCATAAGCTCTTCAAAGGGCGGCACGTGAATGAGAGGTCCAGGCTGATGAAGGAGTTGGAAGCCATTATCGCAACTGCTAAGGAGCAACGCAAGCAGATCAACAAGCTGGCCCGTGCTCTGCGTTATCCAAGTGACGATGAAGCTATGGATGAGGAATCTGATGGTGAATCCGATGAAAGGTCGTCTGCATGAAGGTTCACTACTGTCATTTTTTGAACTCTGAACCTTGATACTTTTCATTATGTTTTAGTGCTTGTTCTGGCACTGGTTGATTGGCTATTTGAACTTAGATTGGACCCCTTGCCAGTTTGTGGTAAAAAGGGGGAGTATTTTGGTTTTGGTAGATCTAGTTAGATAGATCTAGTTAGATAGATCTAGTTAGATAGTAGATTTGGTTTTGCCAAAATGCCAAGGGGGAGATTGATGTTCCCTTGAGTGGCATGTATTTGGCAAAACGTAGTTAGACAGTTCAAGCAAGAGTTCAGGGGGAGTTCGAACACATTCTAGGACTACAGTTCAGCGTGGAGCAGACGCCAAGATGATTTCTGGAATGTTCGAAAGATTGAATGTCGGTTCGATCTGTTGATGGTCAGCGAAGAATTCGAACAACAGATATTCGAATGAATATCTACATGAGGCGGTAAGGCTGACTTGGCGAGGAATTCTTAGTATATTCCTCTCGCCAATTTAAGAAAGATATACATCAAATATCTAGGAATATTTCCTAAATATTTGATGGGATTATCTACACCAGATTTGGACGCTCGGACTCTGCATATAAATACTCACCTAGGGCGTCCATATCTCTATCGCTTTTAGAGAGAAAAATACACGAGTGTATCCTACTGATCTGAGATTGGAGAAAGCGACGGCCGACTGATTTCCCCCACTGGAAAATCATCGGCACTGAATCTGTCTGTTCTAGTGTGTTGATCAGACAGTCCGAGATAGGAGCTTACCGCTGCACACGACGAGAACACACAACCGGCTTTCAAGGGAAAGCTTCCGACTTCAGGAGAAGGTCGAGCTCGTTCAGACGGAAGGTTTGGGCGAAGGGGATCAAGGTGAACCGAGGGGATCCTTGATTGCAAATCAGAGAGACGGTGGCTTAGAAGCAAGGCAGTTACGAACACGGCGTTTTGTAAGCATAAGTCCTCTTATTGTTCTAAGCACGTAATAAAGATTTGTGTCCCTTTTAGGATGTGGGAAACCCCCCAGAGTAGGCGTAGCCGAACTGGGTATCATTCTGTGTGTGCTGCTACTGCTTTCTACTTACTGCACAGTCTCAGAGGTGTTCAAGGTCTGTCTCAACCAGTCCCTTGAACAGGTTGCTATATTTCAATACGTTTTAGTTCATGAGAAGGATTGTCAGAGCCCTAAATAAATTCCTATTGAATATGGATGTTAGTATCAGTTTTAATTCAGTCTTTTATTTCCGTTGTATGGAGATATGATTGCTACTAATTGTATGCCTCTTAATTCAGGGCAATCAATTTGGTAACGGTCATATTCTTTTCCTTTAAAAGCTCTCTTCCATGCTTAATGAAAATCATCTTGCATCTGCGCAATTACTTGTGTTTAGTATCTAAGTTCAACAATACGAACGTCGAGCAGAAAAGAGTACTTGATAAGTTCGGTCACAGATTCATGATAAAATTCGTAGTTACTAAATCAAAATTTCTAGCTTTTGCTGACCAGCATTGGTTCTGAGTTCATAATAAAATTTGTAGTTGCTAAATCAAAATTCGTAGCTTTTGTTGAACAACATTGATTCTTGATCATGATAAAATTTGTAGTTACTAAAGCCACCATTTGTAATATATTTGTCACTAATTAAGCGTTGCATAATTCGTAGCTTCTATATTCACTATAAAATTCTTAGTTCAAAATTCGTAACTTTTGCTGACCAACGTAGCTTCTAGATTCATGATAAAATTCATAGTTACTAAATCAAAATTCGTAGCTTTTGCTGATCAGCACTAGCTCTGGATTCACTTCATAGTTTTCAAGTGGTCGTAAAGCATCCCCGCAATCTTTTGTTTCGACTTTCGAGTTCAAATCATCAGTTCATAAAACTAAAAGTAAACACACAGCGGATAAGTTTACACCTTGTTTTAAATTTGATGCAAATGCTGGACAGTAGACACACAAGTGAGTTCCAAAAACTCGAGAGAAAACATAAATGTAGAAATGAAAATGTTGTCTTCAATTTAGAAAAAGAATGGCTAATTTAATCACGCGGATCTGCTTGATGGTGGACATTGCTCACAATGTCCATGGCCTCCGCGACTTTGGCTTTAAGAGCTTCAATCTCCCAGATTCCCAAATCTAGGTTTTGGGATTTCTTTTTACAATTTCAAAGAACGATTTCAATTTACATATTGTGGCAATTAGGGTTTTCAACGACAGAATTTGTATTGCGAGATTGACTAATATGTCCTTAAAACAGAACAGAAATTATCTGGATCGTTGGATCAAAAATCGAATGATTGTTATTAATTCTCATTTCTCATCAAATTTAGTCAATTCTCATATGATCCCTCAAACTTTTTTTATAGCAACATTTATTTAACTCCATTGGAGCTTGGAATCCCATTTGACACTTTTTTTTATATACAAAAATGTTATTTTTTGACATATGGATGATAGCTTCATCGACTCTCCAATGATGGCGGATGGAAAGAAACGAAAAGAATTAGGAGAAGGAGAGAGGATTTGAGTAGGCGTCAGCATTTGGTCCTGCACTACTACAGGATATGCATTATGCTTCGGGTTTTTTTAACATTATGCGACGGTTTTTAATCAACCGTCGCATAATGTCTGCACATTATGCATCGGTTCTTAGGCGTCGGCATTTGGTCCTGCACTACTACAGGATATGCATATCGGGTTTTTAACATTATGCGACGGTTTTTAATCAACCGTCGCATAATGTCTGCACATTATGCATCGGTTCAATGAAAACTGTTGCATAATATCTACACATTATGCAACGGTTCATGGAAAACCGTTGCATACTGCTGAGGATTATGCAACGGGTTTCATTGAACCGATGCATAATGTTCAACGGCTCGGGACATTATGCATCGGTTTCTTCGAAAACCGATGCATAATCCTTCACAAAAACAGGCAGATTTTGCTTTACAAAAGCTCAAATCCACCTGAAATTAAACATCAACAAAATACCCTGCTGTTCCAATTTTTAAATACAATAGCTATTACATTCAGAACATCATTTCATTGATATTCTGCAATACAATCATTAATCATACACATATATTTGTCTCTTTATACAAATATGCCACAAAAATATTATATTACATAACAAATGTGTCTAAGTTAATGTCCTATACCGCGAAATGATTGGTCACGTAGTCACGTAAGTAGCTGGAGATTTCATCCCGAACTTCAAGAATCTTGTCGTGTTCGTATGACTGTACTCCATTAGGAAAACAGTACTATAAAAAATAAGAGAACTAAGTCAACAATTAAAGAGTGAAAACGATTAAGCTCTAAAAAGCTAAATCAACGATTAACGTCTAAAAAGCTAAATCAACAATTAAAGAGTGAAAACAAGAGAACTAAATCAACAAGTAAACAGTTAAATGAATAACATATGTAAATATATCTCTAAAAAGCTCACTTGGTTAATGTCTTCAACCTCCGCACCATTATTAGCCCGTACAAACGCTATAATGTCCCGAATGTATTTAAAGACATAATAACCACATAAATGGCCAGGTGGTTGTCTTGGACACTGCACGATCAAGAATCTCAGTTAACATACTTATAAATGAAAACAAATATTTAATAAAAATGTCTATGTGAATACCATAACTTTCTTCCACTCTACTTTACGTGTACTCCTCGGTACACATCCTTGGTAGTATCGTTTTAATTCCCTAAAACAAATATCATAATGTAATTAGTGACTTTCAATACAAGTTATAAGATAAAAGTAATTTCCAAACTTACGTATCCACCAACTCTTTTGCATCAGGGTTTATATCCTTATCTTCTGTAGATGAATCAAGCCAAAGAACCTTATGTTGTCTCGGAAAGATGACGCATAACATCCAATGCCACCTGGAAAAAACCCACTAACTTAAAACAAATGTGTTCAGAACAGAAGTTAACTACTTATAAAGTAAGTGATGAACTCACAATATGTGATCAACATAAGGGAGGAAGTAGCAAAAAAGTTGATCTTTGTCTGGCATATTCAATCTTCCTACAAACGTCGCCAATCTCTCATTTTTCTCCATGGTTGGGGTCATTAAAGACGGAATAAAAAAACCAAACTTAATATCCGAACGAAGCATCTGATCGTGTAAATAACTACAAAGTAAAAACTTGTGTTAGTTAGACTAATTGCAAAAAAATGATTAAAAATATAAATATTACCATATATATAACTCAGATGTTGAGTTCCCCAACGCTTTTAACTTAAATAAATCCGTGACTTCCTCTTCACCCACTACGATATCGTAGTCGTCACCAAACACCTCAGCGTCGGCGTGTACTACAATCGTATCTCTACTGAGGTTCTTCCACACCTCACGTAGAAGTCGACAGTCCACGGACATTTAAGCCTTAGGGCGGCCCTAACTCCGACCCTAGCCCTAATCCGGCCCTAGCCCTACGCAAACCCTATTATGGCCCGACCTAAGAGGGTCGGGTTAGGGTTTCGATTATTAGGTCCGGCTCGAAATACGAGCCCGATTTAAAATTACATATTCATTTATTCAATGACATTTTTGATATAAAAAGAATGTGTTTTTTCACATCCATCAAACCCCACACGTCCAAACTAGTAGCATTTGCGTTTAAAGAGTTATTTGTCGATTAATAAGTCATCCATTTAGGGCCGAAATTAGCTCGAGCCCGACCCTAGCCCGAAAAGCCCTATGAAATGAAAGCCCAATAACGACTTTAGGGCCGATGAATTTTCTCATGACTCGATCCGACCCTAATGTGTAAGGAGCTAGGGTTCACTTAAAGCCCTACTCAATTCGGCCCGATAGGACTAGGGCTTACCCGACCCGACGCTTTGCCGACCCCTAGATTTGAGGATAGAAGAGTGAGCAAAAAAGGATCAGCGCCTTTCTAATTTCATTCATTGTTTAAATTAGCCGAGAGTCTAACGAACTGTAACATAAAATGTAGTGCAAATACCACCAGCTGAATCACAACTGTCATAACAAACTTTAGTGCAAATTACTCGAAATATATTCAACGAAGTTTGACAGGTGATGGGGCGTGACTCGTGCCCTTGTAGATGTCCTTGTTGGGGGCTGCTTGATGGACTGTGCGCCTAGATCAATCAAGCCTGCAACACTCAACCTCAAGCATGTTGCATCAGTGAATACTACAACAACAAAAATGGAATATGTCAAATTGTTCTTTCATGACTGACGTCGTTTGTTAATTAAAAACCGCGACTTTCCCATTACACACAAATAAAGGTCTCTTAATTGTGAATTACTAGTCATTTCATTTCAAAAAAAAATTGTGACATACTAGCCAACAGGGGTGGTGGCCTGTAGGTTAAGGTGTCCACTTTAAGATGATTGGATCCTTACGCTCTGGGTTCGAATCCCAGGGCCACCAATTTTCTTCCTTCCTTTTTCTTTTCCTCTTCCCCGTCTCGCCTCGCGCGTGGATGCTTCCTACATCCCTCGTGGATGCCTTCCTCCTCACGCCCCGCGCGTGTTGTGTTCTTCCTCCCTCGTGGAGGCCTTCCTCTTCACGCCTCGCACGTGATATGTTCTACCTCCCTCGTGGAGGTGCTATTCGGTAAAGGTGTCCAATGTGGTCTGTGCTCCAAGTGTCAAAGATGTACCGACGATTTGGGTGGATATGTGCGGATTCATGGTAAAGGTGTCGAATGTGGACTGCGCGAACTCCAGAGATGTACCAGAGGCTTGCGAATCCGATCAACATGCCTTGCTAAGAGCTCTGGAGATCAATATATATATATATAGAGGAACGCTCAAATGAGAACCCCTCTTTTTTCGAGAACCTTGAGAACCTTCTTTATGCATTTTTGTTTTTGTCTAAGTGTACTTTTCGAAACCTGAAAATGCATCTAGGCAAAAATAATGCTCAAAACTACACAATGAAGGAAAAAAAGTGAGTGGGACACGTGTCACCTCCACATTCAAATATGCTATTTGATCCAATGGTGAGATTTGGGGTCTCAGGTTCTCGAATTTTTAGGGGTTCTCAACCGAGCGCTCCCATATATCTATATTATATATAGGGAGGGAGGAGCGTATATATATGGGGGCGCTCAAATGAGAACCTTTAAAAATTCGAAAACTTGAGAACCCAAACCTCACCATTAGATCATGATGCATCTTTGAATGTGCATGTAACAGTTAACACATGTACAAAAAACAAATTCAAAAAAGGTGACTTTGACTTTGCATTAAATGTATCTTGGAAACTGCACATGAGACACGTGTCACCACCAAAATGACTTGATGATGCATTTTGGAAGGTGAAGATTGGGGTCTCAAGTTCTCGAAAAAAATACGGGGTTCTCATTTGAGCGCTCCTCTATATATATGTACTAGGCGATAAAAGCTCATATGCATTCTAATGTTCCTAGTTGTTGTATCCACCCACTATCAAAAAATAAATTGTGACAAACTAAACGGAAAGTGTCATCATTGTCTGGCTTTACATGTCGCTAAGTAGTCTCCTAACCAGGTTTCTGTCGGCTTATGTCATATTTCTGTTGTCAATGAGTCTCATTCCTTCTCACTTCTTAGTTCTCTCCACAACTTCATTTCACACCCCACCAAACCCAAATCATGTGTATATTTAATCACCTAATTTCTAGCTTTCATCATACATAAACATATACTCACACTACAAATTTTAGATTTTTTTCCGACGACAGTAAAATGCTGGAATAGTGACGGAAAAGTGACGGAAAAATCCGAATTTCCGTCACTTTTCCTTCAACAATGACGGTGACGGAAATATTCCCGACGGTAAAAAGTTTCCGTCAACGTTTCGTCGTTTATTTCCGTCATTGTTTCGTCGACATTCCGTCGCATTTCCGGTAAATAAAATTCTGTCGTCATTCCGACATGTATCCGGCGAGATTCTCCGTCAAAATATCGTCTGAATTTCGTCAATAATATTTTCCGTCTATATTCAAACAGATTTCTGTTTTCAATATTTTCCGTCTATCTTCCGTCTACATTCCTCATCATAGTTTCCGTCTACATTCCGTCCATGTTCCATCGATAATATATTCCATCATTAATCCGTCTTAATTCCGTATTAATATTTCCGTCAATATTCCGTCATTATTCCGTCAATATTATTTTCTATTTTTTAATATTTTAATTTTCGATATTAATGTTTATAAAATTTTAATTTTAATACTACTTATAAAATATTTAAAACATATTTTTATTTAATAATAAATGTATTGATAAGAAAATACAGGTTCATATGTTCCTCTGTGTGAACAAGATAATTCTAATGGCTGGTCTGCTGAGCAAATTTTTGACGGTGAGAGGATTGTAGACTGGACTGGAGAGTGTGGCCATCAGAAGTATTTTCTTCTTATATATGCTCATCCTGCTGAATCTCTGTCTCTGCATATAACATCTTCTTACTCCTAGCAGCAACCTCGAAAACATGTCTGGTTGTGCTGAGCAGATTTGATCCTATGCTCGAAAACATGTCTGTTAGCAGCAACCTTGAAATCAACTCTCCAAGTTCAACGTCTTTCAGCTGCAGTGAACCAAAAGCTAATGAGAAGTCCTTTGAACATGAACCACTGCTTGAACCAATAGCCTGTGTTTGTTACTTGATGTCGATGATATTGATCGCTTCTTGCAGTTAAATCAACTCCAATCTCACTAAAAGTAGAGAAGGTAGAACATACTTAAAGGAGTGGAAGTCGCGCACTTCAATTAATATTTTTCAAAACGTCCGAAATCCCGCGTTAAGCAAAAATTTTGTCCAAATGTCTGAAATCCCGCTCAAATTAAATAACATTTTTCCATCAATATTCCGTCATTTTTCCATCAATCCCGCTCACCATTTTTAATCATTTTTAAAACTAGACGCAACCATTTTTAATCTATTTTAGACAGCGCTTTTGTGGAAAGCGCTGTATTAAATAGAACATAAGACAGCGTTTGGTTACAAGCGCTGTCTAAAATAGATAATAAGACAGCGTTTGGTTACAAGCGCTGTTTTAAATAGAACATAAGACAGCGTTTGGTTACAAGCGCTGTCTTAAATATAACATAAGACAACGTTTGGTTACAAGCGCTGTCTTATGTCCACTTAAGACAGCGTTTGGCAACAAGCACTGTATAAAGTCCATATTAGACAGCGCTTTTGTGGAAAAGCGCTGTCTTATGGTCTGTTTTTAAAAAATGATTAAAAATGGTTGCGTCAGGTTTTAAAAATGATTACAAATGGGTAGAAATTAAAAATGTTTTTTGGAAGATGGAATAGCGACGGAAATGAGACGAAAAAAATGAAAAATATTTCTACCATTTACATGTGACGGAATGGTGATGGAATGTGGAGGGAATTGGGCTACAGTATACACCGACTTAAATTCGACGGAATGTGGGCGCTGTTAAAAGTTCAAATAAGACAATTTATTTATTTTTTATCAGATAGAATCATTGTCAATTAGGTTCCGTCAATATTCCATCATTGTCGGATGACGAAATGAAAGGGCAAAAATAACGGAAATGCTTGGATGACGGAATCGAAGGGGAAATATAACGGTAAAAGAAATGACGGAATATAGGGGGAATGTCACGAAAATATTTCTGCCAATATTTCCGCTCATTGTCTGTAAACTTTCCGTCAATAAAAGTCCGTCGATTTTCCGCGTCAAATTTTGGGACGGAATATTGTTGATGGAATGTTGACGGAAATACAACGATATTTTTTTGTTGACGGAATTTTGCCGGAAAAATATCGGATTATGGTCCGTCGGCATTTCTGGTGACGTTTCAGTGACGGAATTTTGAGACGGAAAAAAACCAAAAATTTGTAGTGCCAGCTCTGGTCCTTTTATTGCCAATCAAAGTAAAAAAAATGGAGATGCAGCTTCTGTAGAATCAAAACACCCTCAATTGGAGAAATTGTGGATGCTCCCCCTCAATTAATGTTCCATTACTACATTACAAACACTTTGCGACTCCCTATCTAACCCACCTTGCATTCTTTTTGCGAGCCTATTGATTGAACTATCTTCACCGGAGCACTCACTTTGGCACCATGAGTTTTGATACCATGTATGAATTTTAAAAAATGTAGGAATTTACTAACACAACTAAAAACTAAATCCTCATATTTGACTCAAAAGCCTCGCCTTGAGAATTATGGTTTTGTAATTCAATATAAGTTAGTAATTATTCACTTCACTAAGCAATGGGGGACAATGATTATATAAATTAGTCCGGCTTGAGAAGTTTCAGAAGCTCGAGAGAATAAAGAATCTGAGATTGGTGTTTGAAAGAAATTGTATAGAGATTTTTTTTCATTTGTATGTTGAAACTATGTCATACACGTTATATTTATATACACAATGATTTGGCCGAGCTACCAAGATCCATATTCTATGCCTGCGATTATGTCATTAGCATATATGCATATATTATGAATGCTGAGTATCCGTATATATACTGTGATAGCCAAATATTCGTTAGATTACTTTGATTCGGATTATTTCCTTTGACACCCTTGATTCGTTCCATTTACACTCTCCCTCAAGTTGGAATGTATGTTCAAAATATTCAATTTGGCAAGTAGAATCTCAAACTATGATGAACTTAGGGGTTTTGTAAAAGTCAGTTGGCTGCTCCTATGTCCGAATGTGTACGAGCTTAATTATTCCTTGTTGAATTTTCTCTCGCACAAGGTGCCAGTCAATTTCTATATACTTTGTTCGTTCGTGATAAATTGGATTTGATGTTATGTGAATACCTGATTGATTATCACAGTGAAGTGTCACTGGCCAGGTAACGCCCACATTCAAACCCCTTAAAAGGTTCCACAGTCAAGTGATTTCACGGCTTGTCATGGCCATCAAATGATATATTCTACCTCTGCACTTGATCTTGATATTGTATTCTGCCTTTTTCGCTTTCCATGATATAAGGGCTTGACCAAAATATATGCAATATTCGTAACAAATCGTCTTGTGTCCTTACATTGTGCTCACTTTGCATCACAATAGGCTTCAAGCTCAAGGTTTCATGAAGCTGGGAGAAAAATGCCTTGGCCTGGTGCAGTTTTGGTGTAGCGTAGTATCTTATATGTTGCTTTCAAATGTGGTTTCCGTGGTTTATCCATGAATTGACTAAGTACATGAACAATGTAAACCAAGTTTGGTCGAGTAATCGTTATATAAATTAGTCGGCCCACTAATTTTCGATATTGTGAGGGTTCTTCAATTAGCTCTTCATCTTCTTATGTAAGAGTGATATTCTGATCAGTAGGGAATCTTGAAGGCCTTGTGCCTAAATAGCCGACATCTTCTAATATTTCAAGGGCATATTTTCTCTGTGATAATGATATCCATGTCTTAAATCTAGCCACTTCTATCCCCAGGAAATATTTTAAGTTCTCCTAAATCTTTGAGTTTGAACTTGCTAGAAAGAAATTCTTTAGTCTCGTTAAATGCTTTCATATTTTTTCCAGCAAGAATAACATCATCAACATATACGAGTAGAGCCATAAAGGTTCCTTCTTGCGTTCGAACAAACAACGAACAATCAAATAACCATGATAGTTGAAATCTAACAGCTTGGGCGGTTGATATCTACTACTGTCTTGAAGCTTGTTTGAGGCACTTGTGTTACTTGCAGACTTTATTCTCTCCCTTTTGTCCGAATCCAAGTGGAATTAACTAAGTCTATATTTAAAAAGGCATTGTTTACGTCTAATTGGTGAAGCCACCAACCCGCTATCGATGCTAAGCTCAGAACCAGGCGAGCGGTTGTAAGTTTGGCAACTGGAGTAAATGTTTCTCTATAGTCAATGCCTTCGCGTTGATTGTATCCTTTTGCTACGAGTCGAACTTTGTATCTGTGCCATACAATTTGAATTTAATTTTAAATACCCACTTGCAACTAATTGGTTTTTGTTGAGCAAGTGGTACAAGTATTATTAGATTGAAGGGCTGCAACCTCTTTCTTTTGATTCATACGTGGTCAAGACCACCAAAAACAAAACAGAGACACACTAAACCACTAGGCTCTAAAACAAAGCACTCTACTCGAATAGCAACAACCACTAGAGACTGCCCTCAAACGATTCTAAAACACTGAGACAACAACTCCCTGCCTTGTGACAAGGAAAACTGAACTCCACTACACTTGAATCTCTTGAGGAGGAAAACCAGAGACCCAAATTGACAGTAGGCCTCCACTAGACCCTCCTGCTCCAACGCCGCTCCAACTGAAATACTCTCTGCCCCACAACAACTCCTCAACTCTTCTACAGCTTTTTGAACTTGGTCTCTTGAATGAAATCATGACCACTCCATGATGATTCTTAGATTGCGAAACGCTTGATGCTTCTAACTACCATTGGCTCCTCTTATATTCCACGAAATCAGATGCATCTCGCTCTATGGCTGCAACCTCTTGGCGCATAGCTTCACGACATTAAGGGTGTTGGACAGCCTCATGGTAATTCAGAGGTTCTCTGTATTTGCTCAAAGAAGTAGAGCAAATATACGATGTGATGATGAGAGGTTATAGTAGGATACATGAGAAAAGGGAGGATGACGATGTGGATCTGAAAGGACGGATGGACATCTTCAATGTGAAAGTCTTGTTAGTAGTTGGGAGGCATGGTTGGGCGAGTTGAGCGGCGAGGAGGATGTTGTGATGGTGTTGGAAGGGATGGCGATTCGCTGTTATCGATGATGTTGGTGTTCATGGCTTCCAATTCCCTTGAAAAATCAAGGTTAGTGAGCGTGCAGAAAATTCACTACGATTTAATGCTTCAATTTGGCAACTGCAGAAAATGGATGTTAGGATTATTCAAGTTGCCTTACGACGAAGATCAGAAATTCTATGATGCTGAGGAGATGTCGGGCGCTTTTCACTAAGAGTATATAAAAATTATATGGGACAGTAACGATGTCAACTCTGAATATCATAGCGATTTTAAGAGAAAATATTGGGTTGCTCCCTTGAATTTAGCGACTACATAGAATGGAAAGATAAACGTGCAACTGAGATCAATTAGGAGGCGCATCTCTTTTTATAATGAATTTGCTCGACCAAATTTTTTTACCAAAATTTTGAAAATTTTTAAGATAAAGGAGAAGAGTATGGGTCATCATGAAGAGCGCTCAAATGAGAATCCCTTATTTTATTTTTCGAAAATTGAGATCTTAATCTCCACTTTCCAAAATGCATCATCAAGTGATTTTGGTGCTGACACGTGTCCCATGTGCATTTTTCAAGATGCATTTAATGCAAAGACAAAACCATCTTTTTTTGCTTTGCTTTTTGGACATGTATCACATTCAGATTCAAAGATGCATCATGATCTAATGGTGAAATTTGGATTCTCAAGTTCTCAAATTTTTAAGGGTTTTCAACCGAGCACTCCCCGGATCATCATTATAACAATTGCTCGAACGCCAAAATTGTGGCATTATTAACAATGTGGGTATAGTTAACACTTCCTTGCCATTTTGTGTCAAATAGCTTGTTTTGTTTCTTGAGCTTGTAGGTTGTGTGTGCTCGGTGTTTGTTTGTCTTGTATTGGATTTCCCGAGTCCGGTTCCCGTGAGAAGAACTTTATTGGTCAGAAATGAGAACAGATCTCATCCATTCATATTTGTTAATCAATGGTTAGCATTAAACATATTTTATTTTAAATTCGTAATTATCTCAATGTTTAATTAGTGATAAAGGGTAAATTAGGCAAACTAATTAACCCTAAATTAATCGCATCGACCGGCGCCGGAAACGAAGACGACGGGATACCGATTTGAAGCTTCCAAGCCGGGAACGAAGACGGCGAAGCAAACCAATTCGACTGAGTCGACGAGCACAATCGTGTCAGACGCTGCCGGAGAAAAACCAGTCCGATCTAATTTCCATGGGGAAGATGAAGGTGTCACGCGCCCCACGCTCACTTTAAGTGAGCCGCGCCCAAAGAAGACATTAACTTGTTAATGTCTTCTTTGAGCGCGGCGTTAATATCTTGTTTGGGCGCGGCTTACTTGAAAAGCTACGAATATTGTATGTAAAGCTATGAATAATATGCTACGAATAATATACTACGAATATTGTATGTAATTGCTACGAATATTATGCTACGTATTTTCATTCAATTACTACGAATATTATGCTACGGATTTTGATTCGATTGCTACCTATATTGATTCAGTTACTATGAATAATCCTTTGAAAAGCTACGCATTATCCTTTGAAAAGCTACGTATTTTGATTCAATTACAACGAATATTGTGCTACGCATTATAATTCGTAGTAATTACATATAAAATTCGTAGCTTTTCAAATGATTATTCGTAGCATATACACAGTGATCCGCGCGCTCCACGCTCACATTAAGTAAGCCGCGCCCAAAGAAGACATTAACATGTTAATGTCTTCTTTGGGCGCGGCCGTAATGTACAGGCTGAGCGCGCTGCAGGTCGATTACTGTTCATTTGATTTGCAATCGTGACAGTGCGCGACGTTGTTCGCGTTGTTTTAATCTTCTTCAGTTCGTCATCGATGATCGTCGGAGCACGGCTTAATCACCACAGGAGCTGCCGCCACGAATTATCACAGTTCGGCGTTGACGGCGACGACGAAGGTGATGACGATGCAATTTCCATGGGCGATGACGAAGGTGAATTAATCCGATCGTGGCCAGATCGGCGTTGATGGCGAACGCCGGAGTGTCGAATGAGATTAGGTTTAAACTTATTACTAATTTACCCTTCAATCGTAATTAAAACGAGATTGTGCGAATAAGTTAGCATTGATTAATAGTCATTAGATTATTAAATTAATGGTCATTAATACTTCTCATTTCTCATGAAAGATGACACTTCTCATGTGATCTTTATTCTGGGTTTTCCTTCAAAAAAAAAACACTTCCTTGCCGGACAGCAACAACATTGGCTTGAATTTCTAGTCCTGCAGTTTTTGGTTCACTTTCTCCTTCAAATATTTTAAAATTTTAGACATGTTGTGATAAAAAACAATAGACAAGCATAAATATTTTGTATGCTTCTCAACGGGGAGCACTCAGTTGAGGCAGGGTTGTAAGAATGAGGCAGTGAGGCACGATCTGGGCCACTCATTGTGACACGTGGCGCAGCCACGTTCACAGCCGCAATTGTTGACTTTTCAAAAGTTAGTGGGGTTTACTATTTGGTACACGTGGCGCGCCACAAATGCACGGGGGTTAGATGTGTGGTTGAGATCGTGCCTCACGTGCCTCACTTTACTGTTCACTCATTTGAACGCTCCTCGCTTCTCAACTATCTAACTCCCTTAAAAAATAATTAAATCTTGCTTTTAGAATCTCATCGACATTCCTACCCTACATTACTCTGGATAACTAACCTTTTGCTATACAGTTACGGGAAATGATCAAATGAGAGGGCTGGGAAAAAATCGTTCCGAATTTAAAAAACGTCGCACCGCACCACAAAAATATATTTATTTAACCGTATCGCTTTTGGAAAAAATCAATTTGTTAAAAACCGCACTACAACCGAATATAGCGGTGCGGAAGCGGTTCCATATATCAAACCATTCATTTTAAACCGCACCGCATATATAATTAAATAATTCAAAATTCAAAATTATTACAAATAATAAAAATAATAAGAATATTAATTTAAGGACAAGCCCAATTTAAAACTAAGTGGTAATAACACAAGTGCAAATTTGATTTTCTCGGTCTGTCGTTGGTTCTTCGGCATAGCTACAACATATCTTCTTCTTCCCTCAAACGGCCAATCCACGAGAGTCTCGATCGTTATTGGTTATGTCTTGTCTTAATTCTTGATTTATGGAATACGTAAGTATTTTAGTTCAAAAATTAATTGAATTTTGTAAACTTTGAAAATCGGTTTTTAAACCAAACCGCACCGCACCAAATAAAATGGTGCGGTACATATTTGGTTTTAACGTTTATAATGCGGTTTACAAAATTTACAAACCAGTTTATGTGATGCGATTGCGAGTTTACTCTTAAACCGCACCAAACCGCACCGCGTCCACCCCTACAAACAAGGGTCTATAATTTTAGATGATTATTAAATTGATTAATTTGAAACATATTCATATAGGGGTATAGTCATCATTATCCTCCTTAATTAAATTTAAATTAATCAAAACCAAATCTATAATTTCTTTTTGCGGATGAGGTAATAGGATGTACGTTTATTTTTGTTTGATAAGGTAACAAACTTTAAATTATAACACCTCCTCCCAAAAAAAGCTTAGGTTCAGTGGTTCACATGGTCTAAAAGTATTAGAGTGCGGTTCAGGTAAAAATCACGATTATATATGAATATTACAAACTGGATTTCAAGCTGACACGTGTCCAATTTTGTCGAAATCTCAGATATAACACGGAGGGACATTATAGTCATTCCACATAACCCGGATTTCTGATCAGACTTAACAATGATCAGACTTAACTGGGAATGATCAGACTTAACTTGGAATGATCAGACTTAACTTGGAATGATCAGACATAACTTGGAATGGTCAGACTTAACTTGGAATGATCAGACATAACTTGGAATGATCAGACTTAACTTGGAATGATCAGACATAATGATCAGACTCAACTTGGAATGATCAGACTTAAATTGGAATGATCAGACTTAACTTGGAATGATCAGACTTAACTTGGTAATGATCAGACTTAACTTGGTGATGATTAGACTTAACTTGGTAATGATCAGACTTAAATTGATAATGTCCAGACTTACAAACATACTCAATACTGTCCAGACTTAAATTGGTAATGATCAGACTTAACTTGGTAATGATCAGATTTAAATTGATAATGTCCAGACTTAAAACACACTCAATACTGCCCAGACTTAAATTGGTAGTGATCAGACGACTTAACTTGGTAATGATCAGACTTAAACTGATAATGTCTAGACTTAAATTAGTAATGATCTGACTTAATTTGGAATGATCACACATAATGATCAGACTTAACTTGAAATGGTCACACATAATGATCAGTCTTAACTTGGAATGATCAGACTTAAATTGGAATGATCAGACTTAACTTTGTAATGATCAGACTTAACTTTGTGATGATCAAACTTAACTTTGTGATGATCAGACTTAAACTGATAATGTCCAGACTTACAACATACTCAATAGTGTCCAGACTTAAATTTGTAATGATCAGACTTAACTTGGTAATGATTAGACTTAAATTGATAATGTGCAGACTTAAAAACAGACTCAATGTTGTCCATACATAAATTGGTAATGATCAGACTTAACTTGGTCATGATCAGACTTAAATGTCCAGACTTAAATTGGTAATGATCAGACTTACTTGGTAATGATCACACTTAATTTGGTAATGATCAGAGTTAAATTGATAATGTCCAAACTTAAAAACAGACTCAATATTGTCCAAACTTAAATTGATAATGTCCAGACTTAAATTAGTAATGTCCAGACTTAAAAACACACTTTAATTAATATCTAGACTTAAATTAGTAATGTCGAGACTTAAAATCACACTTAAATTGATATACAGACTTAAATTAGTAATGTCCAGACTTAAAAACACATTTGAATTGATAACCAGATTTAAATTGGTAATGAACAGACATAAATTGATAATGTCCAGACTTCAATTGGTAATAATCAGCTTAAATTTGTAATGATCAGACTTAAAAACAGACTTACACAATAATATCCCGACTTAACTTATGCATATGTTACGTTTGGATAATTTTTAGAACGTTTATACCCTCGCATCTGTTATGTATTTTTAAATAAGTTCGTTTTAATTTTTTTTATATCCAAAAAGCGTTCCGAATTATGATTGATCGAATGATATACATGTCAATATTTAATTAAAATTTTTAATTTTATATATAATAATTCTGAGTTTTATTTAATCCGAAGTCAAGAGGAGCGCTCAAATGAGGTAATCAAATTAGAATAAGGCAGTGAGGCACGATCTGAGCCACACATCTAACCCCGTCCTTTGTGGGCGCGTCACGTGACCTATTACCAAAAAGCAAACAACAACTCACTATTCTCTGTCACATCAGTACAATGTGTGACTCACAATATGTCTCACAATCTCATTCTACCAATCTTGCCTTAACAGAGTGCTCCCCTCGCTAAGTATAATTATTAGAAATTTCGCATAACTTGGCAAAATGTACTCGATATCGGCTTCGGCCCTCGGATTAGGAGCAGAGCGATGCACTCAGACTGACCGAGACGAAAAGGGCTCCACCTCCACCTTCATGGCCGAGTTCCCCAAACTTCTCTCCTCTAAACAGCTACTCCGCCTCCTTAAATCCCAGAAAAACCCTAATTCCGCCCTCTCCCTATTCGACTCAGCCACTCACCACCCCGGATTCACTCACTCCTCCTCCACATTTCACCATATCCTCCGCCGACTCGTCCACCCAGCCCTCGTCGTCCACGTCCCTCGGATCACCGATCTCATCAGAGCTCAGAAATGTCTCTGCACCGAAGATGTCGCTTTGACGGTCATCAAGACGTATACCAATTTCGCCATGACGGACAGGGCGCTCGACGCCTTCAATCGGATGCCTGAAGTCTTTGGGTGTGTTGCGGGCGTCAGGTCGTATAACTCTTTGCTCAATGCTTTTGCGGAAGCCAAGCAGTGGGATAAAGCTGAGGCCTTTTTTGCTTATTTCCAGACTGTCGGAGTTGAGCCAAATTTGGAGACATATAATGTTTTGATTAAAATTTCCTGCAGCAAAAAGCAGTTTGGAAAGGTAAGGGAGTTGTTGCATTGCATGTGGAAGAGTAAGATTAGCCCAAATGTTATTAGCTACGGCACTGTGATTAACGGGATGGCCAAGCATGGGGACTTGGCTGATGCTCTTCAAATGTTTGTTGAAATGTCTGAAAGAGGTGTCACTCCGGATGTGATGTGTTATAATATATTGATTGATGGGTATTTTGAAAAAGGGGACTTTGTGAAGGCCAATGATATATGGGAGAGGCTGGTTAAAGGATGTAGTGTATTTCCAGATGTTACCACTTACAATGTTATGATTAATGGATTTTGCAAGTGGGGGATGTTTGATAAAAGTTTGGAGTTCTGGGAAAGGATGAAGAGAAATGGGCGCCCAAAAGATTTATATACCTGCAGTACTTTGATTCACGGACTGTGTGGATCGGGAAATGTTGATGGAGCTGAGGCAGTATACCAATCGATTATTGACAGTGGGGTGTTTCCTGATGCAGTTATTTGTAATACAATGCTTGGTGGCTTTTTCAGCAGGAAGAAGTTAAAGGAGTGTGCTGAGTTGTGGGAGTCCATGAGAAAATGGAACTCCTGCAGTGTTGCCGGTTATAACATAATGATACGAGGATTGTTAGAGCTACAGAATGTGGATGAGGCAGTTTGTGTATGGGAGTCTATGCCAAATAATGAATTTATTGCTGACTCCAAAACTTACGGAGTTTTAGTTCACGGGCTTTGTAAGAACGGGTATTTGAATAAAGCGTTAAGAATCTTGCAGGAGGCAGAAAAACAGAAGGTAATTGTGGATACTTATGCATATTCACCACTAATTAATACATTGTGCAAAGCGAAGAGGTTAACTGAAGCTATTACATTGATTGGTCTAATGGTAAAGCGCGGCTACACTGTCAATTCCCATGTGTGCAATGCACTAATATATGGTTTCGCTCAAACATCTAAACTCGATGATGCAATAAGGTTGTTCAGGAAAATGAACACTGATGATTGCATTCCAACTATTCAAACTTACAACAATTTGCTAAATGGTTTGTGCAAAGCAGGTCGGTTTAGCGAGTCATACACCCTTGTAAAGGAAATGCTGGAAAAAGGGTGGAAACTGGACAAAGTCACTTTCAGTATATTGATAAGTGGGCTCTGCCAAAGTGAAAATCTAAGCATGGCCCTAAGGTTGTGGTCCCAGTTGTTGGAGCTGAACGTGAAGCCTGATCTAACCCTTTACAACATGATGATTCATGGGCTATGCTCAGCTGGTAGGGTGGAAGATGGTTTGCAACTATTTTCCACGATGAAAAAGTTGAATTATGTGCCAGACCTTGTGACTCATAATACATTAATGGATGGTCTTTATAAAGTTGGGAGGCTTGAGGAGGCGTCAGATATTTGGAACCTGATATCAGAAGATGGGCTACAGCCAGATGTAATCTCTTATAACATAACTCTTAAGGGACTTTGTTCATGCAATCGATTACATGATGCCATGGAGTTCTTGACAGATGCTGTGAACCGGGGAATTATGCCGACTGTTATCACCTGGAACATACTTGTCCGAGAGGTAATACCCTGTGGAAAAATATGACCCGTTCCATTTGAACGACTTTCACGGTAAATCACAAGTGTCTGATTTGTCTCCTCGACGAGTTTGATCTTTGACCTGTCACTGGACAATTCAACGAACTTGGCAGGATGATTACTATCAACCTTACGAGCCCATTCAGCTCCGCCCCCCTTCAGAACTGTAATGAACAAAATATGGTTGGAAAATTTGAAAGAAACTTGTGTTTTATGAATGTATGCATGTATAAGAAGAAACAAAAGGTGGAGTTTAACTTCGTATGGCCTTTTTACATTAAAAGACTGAGTGTTTCACTTCACCCAATTTGATTTGTTGCTCTGCAAATTGTAGCTAACGAAAGAAAATCCACAAAGTAATATCTTAACAAAGGTGAAGATCGAAAACATAGAAGATATCACAGAGGAGGCTGTCACTAACACCTTAAGAAGAGCCATCGGTTTCCATTCAACAATTCAAGCTCATGATGGACACTGGCCAGGGGATTATGGAGGTCCTTTGTTTCTCATGCCAGGCTTGGTAACAATAACTACTCTCATTGCTGCTACTTATTCTATGCTTAGGAGGCATTCTTTAGTCACAAATGCCATTCTTATTTTCTTAGTGACTCATATGTTGTATGCATGACCTTCTATTTTGTTCGTGTTCCTTTAAGTAATCAGGTTATTACTCTGTCCATCACTGACGCACTGAATGCAGTCTTATCCAAAGAATACAAAGGAGAGATGTGTCGCTATTTATATAATCATCAGGTAACAACTACTAATACTCTACAAATTTTGCTCGTTCGTTGCGATAGTTTTTGGTGATATAGTATCGTGTGATCATAGAATGAAGATGGCGGGTGGGGTTTACACATCAAAGGACCGAGCACTGTGTTCGGCAGTGTCTTGAATTATGTGACTCTAAGATTTCTTGGCGAAGATGCCAATGGTGGAAACGGTGAAATGGAAAGAGCTCGGAAGTGGATTATTGATCATGGTGGGGCTACGGCGATAATATCATGAGGGAAAATGTGGCTTTCGGTTCGTTTCTCAACCTGCTTTGTTACTTACAATGCTGGGTTATGGCTGCATTCCCATACAAATGTGTCGATTCGTCTTTTGATGCTGTAGGTACTTGGAGTATTTGAATGGTCTGGAAATAATCCTCTCCCCCCTGAGATGTGGTTGTTCCCTTATATTCTCCCATTTCATCCAGGTAAGCTGGTTATTGTTTTTCGGAAAAGAAAGCTCTTCAGAAGTATATTTCCAATAAAGTGCCCAAGGAAAGATGGGTTTGTTAAATAATCAAAAGGCAGATGTCTTTCTACAGACGCATGATTCCTTATTCAATCTCCTAAAATTTTGTAAGGAAGAATCGAAGTGACAATAGCCTGCACTTAACAAGAAGGTTTAACTAATCACCTTTTAACTCTCGAAGTGTAGGTGTTTGGTATTTTTATTTAGGGCTTTGAGGTAACTTTGAAATCATCTCAAGTTAATGTGAAGTACGTTATATAGAGGAGTCTGGCAGAGAGAAGAGAAGTTACTATGTGCTGAAACTGCATATGCAGCTTTGCCAAGCATTTTTCAATCTTATGTGCAGAAAGAATGTGGTGCCATTGTCGCATGGTTTATGTTCCTATGTTAAACTTGTACGGGAAGAGATTTGTTGGACCCATCACGCCTACAGTTCTATCTCTTAGAGAAGAACTCTTTACTGTCACGTATCATGAAATAGATTGGAATGAGGCTCGGAATTTGTGCGCCAAGGTTCGTTGAGTATATGAAATTGACATGCTCGTTTACATATGGATTATTATCCTCTTGGTGCTATTTCTCTTCAGCCTAATTTCTTTTAGTAGAATATAAGGGTTGTTCCAGTTCTTATCACTGTTGGATACACATTTAATTGAGTAGTAACTGTTTGCGTTCACTTCCCTACAATAACATTGCAACTAGGTGAGTTATTAAAACTTCACAACATCTCTTTCGAAAACAATACAAAAAACTTCACAGCATTCTTTCCATCTATTTTTTTCTCAAAACTGTGTTTTAATGTTCTATTAGGTAGTATTTTACAACAGCCTGCCTGACCCAAATATTGTTTTGATCAATTTGTAATCATTTAATTAGAAGACTTGTACACACCCTGTTGTACAAGATATAATATGGGCAACTCTTCACAAGGCTGTTGACTGCTCTTTTAAATTGCGCGGGAAAAAAACTAAGGGAAAAAGCACTCTGCGCTGCTATGGAGCATATACATTACGAGGATGAAAATACTCGTTATATATGTGTAGGTCCTGTGAACAAAGTGTACATTTGTATGTACAATGTCATTCATATAGAGCTGATAATTCATTTTTATTTCAAAAATCACATGATAGAAAGTTGGAAGAACAAAACATTCATATTGTGTATGCAGTCACTATCTATTATCTTCATCTTTTATCTTGTGACAGCGCTAGTTTAAAGTGGTTAAATTCAAGTACCCTTTGGAATGCGTGGATACCTATTTGGGAGATCGTGACATTCTTTTCGTTCAGCACCTGCAACTTATGTGGCCTTGTTATAAACGGAGTACTAAAACTATAAGTTGAAGTTTAGTGAATACCAGCAACAGCATCGTTTGTAGGTTTTGACATATAATAGTACTATTAAGCAGTTAAGTAATTTTAATTAGTTTGATCTAAGTTCTGGCATATTATCCCTCTTGAAGAACCTGGTCTCCGTCCTTGTTGCTCACATACATGTCCTCCACTTGCAAGTTTACAAATAATTTTCTATGCTTTGAAGGTTTTAGCTACTGGTACCGCCATATCTCTAAGGGTGCTTGGCCATTTTTAACTGCAGATCATGGATGGCCTATCTCAGACTGCACAGCTGTTGAAAGTATGGCCAATTAATTCATCAATCTGCACATTTTTGAATTATATATTTCCTAATAGTTTTCATAGCCTGCAAAAGATCACTAATAAATTTATTGTCTTGCATCATACTTAAATGAGCTACCATAATGACACTGTATTTTATAGGTCTCTTTGAGTTTATCACAATTTCCAGCTTCGCTTGTCGGTGCACCTGTTAGTGTGAAACTATCGTATTATGCTGTTAATGTGATTCTCTCGTTACAGGTAAAGTCCTTGTTAATCATCTGCTATTATCTGGGAATGTTCAAATCAAATTGATTTGTGCTTGGAAGGTGTATGTTATTGCTGCATTCATTGAGGATATTTCTTCTTGTCCCATATTCTAAGATATTCACTGCATAATGAACAAACTCGAACAAAGCACATACGATATTGAAGGTGAATTGTGTCTATACATGGTTGTGACTATGACCTTTTTACTGGACACTCTTATTTCAAGAATACATTTGATACTCAAGAATACACCATTATTGTTTTTTTTATTTGCATCTGATCTGACTAACTACTTGGAAATGGAAAATGGTTGAGCGTAAGTAATAGCTAAAGTGGTACAAGACTTGGCTAGTCTTCTTGTTCTAAACATTCTTATTCTAGCGTGGAACAGTCTTGTCTCTTTCTTAGAGGGCCTTTTCATTTTTTCCATCCGGTATCAAGAAGAAGTTTGGCTGATCTCTACTTCCTATAAAAACTGCTGGAGTGTTTTGTATTTGCCAGAAACACCCTGTTTGTAATATACATCAAGTGGTTGATATGCCGTAATTTTTTTTTTCCGCTTGTCGTTAGTGTGGTTCAGTCAGTTCACAATTTGTTTCTATGATGTTATTATGAAGTTTTCCATCTGCGTTAACTAAACCAACAATCCTATGTTTCAGAATCCAAATGGTGGCTTTGCTACATATGAACTGACAATATCGTATAACTGGATGGAGGTACTTGGTCTATGTGTGAATTATGTACATTTTCATATGATCATTATTTTGTATTGTTTGTCATTTTATGATTCTAGTTTCTTTAATTTTTCAATCAATCAGATGCCTACAATTTTATTTTGTTCGCTTTCATTGGTATTCATAATGTTCTCTAGCCAGGAAAATCGTTACTCGCATCAACTCCCATTCTTCTTTACCATTCCGTTGTTGTCATGTACCGGCATAAGCTCAATGTGTATGTTTGTCATTATGTGGTCAGTATATGTTAGAACATCATGCTAGTGGTATATGGAGAAATAAGGGAAAATAATGTGAACTAACATACAAAAAGCATATGTATGGAAAATTAAGGTTTGGTGATTACAGTTATATCACCAAATGAGATACACTGATGCAAAATATAAGTTGCTTGATCTATCAATCCGAGGCATTGAGCTTTGCTATTAATCATGCTATATTCATGCACATATCCCTATTTTCCCCTTTTTTCTGAAATCAGACTTTGTTCATAGATGTATTGGGAAAGTAGTCCCACCAGAATCAGCCCAAGAACTGCTATCTTCTTCCCATCCGGTGAGGAAGAAATGACACTGTCCGCGATGCATACTACAACCAAACCCATCAATGCAAGGTAAACATTCCTTCTGGTTTTTGATCCAGCACTCTTTTTTGTCACCTCTCTTATTTTCTCGGCCTCTTCCTTGGCTTTTGCTTTATTCACAAGTGGCTTACTCTGGCCAAGGCTCTTGAAGAACATCCCTTCATTTCTGTTACCATCAATTTCATCCTCAAAATTTTCCAGCTTCTTTTCCTGTATCTCTATCTCCTGTCTATTTAGCTCAGCCAGTTCCTCAAAATCTTGCATGCTGCTCTCTAAATTATTCATTATCTGTTTTTAAAATCAAGCCACAAAAATATCATCAACTTATCATGATCACATATTAAATTATGTTTTATATGTGCAGTGAATGTGTGCTCAAACAGACCCTGGATTCTGCTTCATGGAGTTCTTTGATGGCATCCTCTCCAATCTTATCCATCTCAACATTTGCTTCCTCTGCAAACTGAGTTAGATAAGCAGATCTTTCGTCCAAATAGTCCGTGAGACGCACTTTCTGGGTTTGCAGCATTGCCATTCTGACAAGTAGCTCCTGGTTTTGTGTATTCCCTTCGGGTGGAAAAGCCTCAGAGTCGTCACCTCTCAACTTTGAAAGACATATAACGGAACAGTTGCGCTTTTTACTAAGTGTTGATGTCTTAAAAGCATCATATTTTGTTAGAAACAAGGTAGTTTGGATGGCCTTGAGAGATATCATCCCTATGATTTGTGCAAGATCCCAGTTTAGAAAGAAAAGAAGCACAAGAAATGAAGTTTATTGAGAATATTCTCAGCCCCTCAAACTGGATTTGCATTATCTCTCTCCAGAGGATGGTGTGGCATTCTCGCATGGCATTTTGTTAATCTGATTTTTTCCTTGTTCTCTGAAACGGACAAAAAAAATGGAAATTATGAAACCCAAAATTTAGTGGTTCAATTCACCTAGTCCAATTGTTTTACTTTCGGCTCAGTTTGTGGATCGAATTAGATTGAAACAAGAAGACTTTAAGCTACCATATAGGCGTGCTCAATTGTGAATCTCATACATGAGTTGTTTGAGATGTATTCTTATGTATGTCTAATATAAACTCATCATAAAAAAAAAATGAATCTCATCCAATAAACATTATACTATATGGGTTTGAGATCACATGAGAAATAACAAATTTGATGAGAAATAAGAAGTAATCACAACCATTCAATTTTTGATCCAACCACCATTCAATTTTTAGATTTTTTTAATCTTAATATCTATATTATATGTTCGTAAGGGTAATATTATAAATTTGTATCCATGTAATTACATGTGTTACGAATTTTGATTCTTTAAGTTTTATTTACATTACGAATTTTGTTCTTTAAGCTACGAATTTTGATTTCTTTTCATTTCTCACCAAATTTGTTACTTTTCATATGATATTTTCCCTATACTCTATTACTGTACGTATATCTTGATCATAGAATCACTATTTATTAGATGAGTTACACTTGTAACTGTTGAACAAGCTCCGCTGGATGGCGCAGCCGGCGTCCGTAGCTGTAAAACTTATAGAATGTGGCGCACTTAATTTTGTTTTGAAATTGTAGGCTTGTGTGCCGTTGTTGTGTTGGTGGTGTGGGTGGACTCCGAGATTTGCTTGTTTCGGTGGTTTTCTTCTTTGGCGCAGTTGACGTGGTGGGGGACGATGGTTGAAGGTTGTCGGATGGAGGTGCTGATGGTGGCGTCGACTTGTGGGGCGTGGGATCTTCAGCTGCACCAGTGGAGGGTTGATCGGTGGATGGTGCTGCTTCGGATGCTCTTCGTCTGCGGAGGTCGGCGGTTGACGCGGGTAGTGATGGCTGGGTTGTTGGCGTGGTGGAGAGGTCGTCTGGGTCGGGATGAAGCTGCTGGGAAGGGCGGATGGATGTCTTGGAGTTCTGGGTCGCGGCTTCGGTCCGGGTTGGAAGCTCCCCGCTAGCTTGCCGGTGTTTGTTTTGATTTAGTTTTAGTTGTAGTGTAGTCTTAGTTTAGCTTAGTTTTTCTCAGCTGGTTTTCCAGTCTGAGCTGTTTTGTCTCAGCCGGTTTCGGTCTGAGTTTTTTTAGGTTATTTAGTCTTGTAGTTTCAGGCGGCTATCTCCTGTTACTTCCAAAAGGGTACGACTGTTCGTCATTGGGGCCTGGGTCCCTTAGTGTCGACCACCGAGGTCGGTCGGCCAAGCTTTTCAGCTGTGTAGTTGTACCCTTTTCTTTGTACGAGTGTCCCTATGGGGCATCTTCGAATGAATGAATGTTCTATCAAAAAAAAAGAAAAAGAAATTGTAGGCTTGTGTATTTTCATAAATAGAATAGGGGTGTTAGAAGATAGGAAGGAGAGATGAAAGTAAATAACATAATTTTTCTGTTCTATATAACAGACTTGTAACAGATTTTAGGGTTTTTCTATATTCTACCCCTTTCAAAACTCAAATATTCAAAATACACCGCCCGAAACTCAAATATCCAGAATATCTCATTTGATTTAATACCGGTTCTCGACGAACAGGTATCATGCATTTTTTACGATCCTGGTTTCCCAGGAACCGGATTTTTTTTAATAAAAAAAGCAGATGTGTCACATTTCAACGGATATATGTTGGTTCACAAAGGCCACTAACAGAGTCACATAAGCAATTTTTACTCTTACCGGTTCCTCGTGTACCGGGATTGTAAAAAATGCATGATTCCAGTTCCTCGTGTACCGGAATTGTAAAAAATGCATGATAACGGTTCCTGGGGAACCGGTATTAACTCAAATAAGGTATTTTGGATATTTGAGTTTCGAACGGCATTTTGAAGATATGAGTTTTGAAAGGGGTAGAATATTGAGAAACCCTAGATTTTAATTGTAATGGAAAAAAAAAAACAATCTGATTTTCCTCAGTTTTGGCCGTTTTAAGATCGAGCTTGGATCGTCTTAGTTTAGTGTGCTTACCATTAGGTCTTTGGATTGATCTAAGTTGCATTTGGAACTGAAATTTGTAGTGAAATTGTTGAGTTGAGTCTCTTCGGACCCGAGGCTCCAAGGAATAGGACAGTCACTACAAATTTATGAATTTGAACCGGCGACACTTTCCGGAGATAATCTGGCGAAGATATTCCTCCCCGGAATTAAACATGCATTAATGCGGCGAGAAGCCGGCGAATTTAAAAAGTAATACGGAATTGTCAAATAATCCGGGGAGAATTATTACGGCGACAATTGTAGTCCCGGATATGTGTCGTACTACGGTCGTATTTTATCTGGCAGCAGTCCGTCAATTGTCCCGCGCGCTAAGGATGATCCTGTACTTGAGCCGGATAATCGCCGCATTTCACTACAAATTTTGCCTTTTCCCCCGAAGCTCATCTATGCTAAACCTAAAACTCTAAATTGCCACAGCCGTCTTGAAGACTTAACGCCTTCGTCCAAACCATCATCGTCGCGCCGCCATGAATGCCTTTGATGACAACAGCGGTCACCGCCTCCACCTCCGCATACAATCGCTCCGCCTGTAGCCGAATCTTGCTAAGACGATACCAAATCGCCTCGGTCGAATCCGCCCTTAACGCCTCCTCCTCCAGCCGAGTCCACCTTAGCCGCCTTACACGCTCCGCCTACAGGCGAATCAACTTTACTAAACAACCTTAACGCGTCTGCCTCCATCGACGCACAGAGCTGAATCAGACCACAAAAGCCTCATGCCTAAAAAATTAGGTATTTTCCTAAAATCATCTCCTGCAGTACAGTTGTTATTGCCTCGTTGTTCGATTGTGTTGATAGTGTTTATGTGTTGGTGGTGCTCAAAAAAATTAACTTCGAATCACTTTTTCAAGTGTTTTATTTTGTTCATGTTGATGTCTTAGCTAACTGTTTTGCAATGGCACTCTGCATTGATTGATTTTGTTCTTTAACTAATGTAGTCGATAAGGAACTAGAAAATCCAGAAGAGGTGCCTTATCAACTAAGATCGGCTTCATCAGTTGTTGATTGAAGTTGTAAATTTGTATGAAGTTGCTATGTCACCTATGTTAGTTTAGGTTATAACCTTGATGTTTTTTTACTCAACTATGTTGGTTGATTGTTGTTGTTTTTTATTGAAGTATTGTCTTAAATTCACTAGTCATTAGTTTTTAGATGAAGTTTTCAATTACAACTGCATATCAATAATGTCTGTAGGATGGATGTTACAAGAGGATGGTGAGTGAGGCTGTGTCAGCAGTAGGGATGGAGAAGGCTGGCTTTAACTGCAGAGGCTGGCGATAACCGGAGCAGAGGCGTATGATAATGCTATGGAGTCGTTCGGTGTGTCGCAGGCACATCGCTCCTCGATAATAACCTACAAGCACACTAGCCAACGACTTAAAGGACAGAAGAGCACTGGTTCAGATCCTTCTAGCACACCGACCAGCAAATGAAAGGACAAAGGACAGTGCATTTGGTCAGTGGCCATGTAAGAGCTAATGTCCAAAGGAATGCACAAAGCTAGTCAGGTATTTGACGACCGACCACTAATCTGATGTCGGTTATTTGTTTCCTTCTCTTTATGCCTTGCAGGTAAACTTACTTCGGTTTACGGCCTCTTCTCTCCGGCTGTTCTGCTGGTAGTCTAGCTTCTATACTGCATGCACTATGAAAAGTTCAAGACTTTGATCCCCTAAAAGACAAAAGTGAAGTGGGAGCAGTTTGAGAATAGAGCATATCTAAATTTTCCCTTAATGTTACTGATTCATTAGAAGAGTCCATTTTAAAACATTAGATCATGAATCTTCTTTGAAAATGCAGGATTGATGTATCAGGTGGGCGCAGTTTGAGAAATCCAGATTGCGGTGTCGTTAAAATGCAGGTAGATATTAGTTACAGCATATATCCATTCTCTTTATGTCCTTTTTTATAACCACTTCAACCGAAGGTGCTTTAGCATTCATATATATTTATATTCATCGATTATAATTACAAGCAATTAGACAAGAGCTTGCCAGCTACTTATGCAAGCCATCTAGATCCACTTTCGGTATTTCCCAACCTAATTCTCAATTTTTTTTGTATACAATTCACATGCAAGAGAAATACATAAATTCTGGTCATATTGTGATTTTCGCTGTATTGTTGATTTGGCTTTTCTGTTAAGCATGTGTATGGTATTTGATTGATATAATGCGTTTTCTGTAACAGCCGCAGCAGATTGACACTAGACTATCACGAATCGAGAAGCGACATGATACCGACGCTGAGCAGATGCGCATGATTCTTGAGCTTCTCCAAACAAGTTCCTCCCCCGTCTGATGCATTCCTAAGCCACCGGCTGATGCTCCACCACCAGTTGCTGACACTCACATGGAGGACCCTCAGGACGTTGTACAGGGTGATTGGAACATTGACAGTCTGAAGTTCTTACTGCATAACGATGAGGCGGAGGATGCGGCTGTACATAATGTTCCTGAGGAGGTAGTCCCTGACTCTCAAATGCCACGTGCTGGAGATGCTGGTATTAATCGACAGTCTTCCGAAACAGCTCTGCATGTCAACCCAAACAACAGCAATCTCAGCCGCCACGACCAGCATGAGACAATTTAATTTCATCGTGTTCAGTACATTTGAAATCGCACAATTTTCAGTTTCAAATGACATTTGAATTGGTTCTGTTCGCGCAATTGAGAAAAAATGGAAATTGATTTGGGAATTAATTTTTTACAATATTATTAATTATTTAATACATTGAAATTTACGCAGGAAATATGCCGAATTTTCCCGGATAATACCAGACAACCCATGTCCGAACAATAGCCGGATAATCACCTAACTTTTTGTCGCCGAAAATATTTCGGACTATCCCCGAAATGTTTACTGCCACGGAACTGTCCCGGAAAATTGCCGATAAATCACATACGGACACTCGCCGAATAAGCCCCTAACTTTGTGTCGACGGAATATCGCCGGATTTTTGCCTCTGTGTTAACGGTATCTGTTGCCGGATTTTCCCCTCACCCTAAATTCGGGGGACGTTTTGCCGGGGAGGTCATATTGGCCGGATATTTCTCGGTTTTTTTGTTTAATGCGGGGAAATGCTGGCGCATATCCGGAAACTAAATATGGCCGGATTTTTATGCAAAATTTGTAGTGAGTAGTGTTTTATTGTGCCGAACCTGGTAATTTTTTTTGAAGTGCACCACTATTTTTGGTAGTTCTTGATATGAGATTAATTGAACATGACTAGTTACAATGGAGGTGTTGAAAAATAAATTAAGCAGTTGAATGTGTTTAATGAGGGTGTTGAATTTTTTTTTTTTTTTTTTTGATAACAATAGCATTGAAGCTAGAAACAGAAAAGAGGACTTGGGTCAACTAGACAAACAGTCAATTCTCGGACAACAGTCTAGTCTCATCCAGCACCAATTATGATCAGATGCGAGCTTAGCAAGATGGTCTGCAACGATGTTTGCCTCTCTTCGAATTAAAAAGATCTCCACTCCGTATGTCGTAGCAAGATTTGAATACTTTCCTTGAACCACTTTTCTCCTGCCACGCTATCATCCGAGCAGATGTTGAACCATTTAACAACATCAGCGCAATCTGTTTCGAATATCACCTTATCTGCCTTGATCTGTTCTGCCATTATGAAGCTTTCCAGCAGCCCCATACCTTCACAAACTGAACTGCTACTAACATTCATACCTTTAATAGCTCGTACTCCCAACACAACACCTTCACTGTCCTTTGCAACTATCCCAATACCTCCACCTTAATTGTGCTTCCAAGATGCATCACAATTCATCTTAATAAAACCAGCCGGTGGTTTCTTCCACCCAAACTCAGAGTTGTACAAAAACCTCATACTAGAAAGATACTTGGATTCATATTGCTCAAAAATTCTAGTCTGAGTTGTAGCTTTATAAACTAACTCACTCACCGTATAACCCCTTTCTCCATGTTTCAACTTGTTTCGGTTATATATACCAAATGAGGGTGTTGAATTGAGGTGGATTAAATTTTTGAAGAAATTAAACATGTTGAATGGGTGTTGATGGGGGTGTTGAATGGGTTTAATGAGGGTGTTGAATTTGGGTGTTGAATGAGTTTAATTGTGCTTTTATTTTTATTTTATCTCATCCTAATTATTTGAGGTCAATTATTTCATAGTAAAATTTTTTTTATACCAAAATTTATTATTTTTTGTATTCTATAAATAGAGACTTGTTTCATTTGATTTGGACACAGAAAAAAAAACGTCTTTTATTAGTTGAATGGTTGTTGGAAGGGTGTTGAATTTTATTAAACAAAAGCATTGTAGAGTGTAAAAGTTGAATGTTTGTTGAATTATTAGGTGGAAGAGAGAGAAAATGATGTGAAGTGTTGGGAAGTTAAAAAGTAGGGTGTTGAATTTGTGAATCATTGTAGATAGTAAGTGAATTAAGGAAAGACTTTTTTTTTTGATAAGCGAATAAGGAAAGACTTGACTTAAAGAACTTGGGGATTAAGGATCAGTCAATCATATGCTGTTCAGAAGTAATGCTTTTCATCATTCTTGTTAAGTGGCAATGCATAACTATTAACAAACGTAGTCGAATTTCCAAGTTTTGAAAGACTTCACTCTTCCACATTAAACAGAACTTCAGAGCAACGAGGGTCGAGTTCCCATTCCCATTCTCTAGAGGTGACAGTTAATCCACAATGGCTCATCAAACTCTCCCTTCTCCAACTTATCTCCAACACCTTCCACAACCCTCAACTCGGTAACGGTATCAGCCATCCGCGGCCTCCAACACGGTGTTCCATTCTCATACGGATTACATGTCAACCTCCTCAGCTCACTCCCGTCCACCCTTGCCACATACAGATCCCCATAAGGCTGAAACTGGTTGGGCAACGACACCGGCTCAGCCGTCACCCCACCCAAATTACATGTAAACAGCAACCACTCGTTATCCGGACTGAAGCACACATGGTTTATCCTCTCCCTATCCACATTATCAGACCCAGCCAAATGCACCCTCCTCAACTCCGAGCCGTCCCATTTCGCAATGTAAATACTGAAGAATTCAGCTGAGCTTGGGTTATGTCGATTGGATGAGAAGGCAATCATCTCTCCGTTTGGCGACCATGCCGGCATTGTATCAATCCACGGTCCTTCGGTAAGCTGCCTGATCCCTCCATTGAATTCTCCGTCAACAGCATCCATCACGTACAAGTTTTTGTACCCGGACCTACCTGACCTAAACACGATTGACTTCCCATCCGGCGAACAAGCCGGAAAAGCATTGTTTCCAGAATCCTCTTTCGTAAGGATCTTAACAACCGCGTCCACGTCTTCACGCTCGTCCAGGTGAGACAAGTCGATTGAGATTCGAGCAATTTGAACAGTCGATTCCGCCGACTGAAAAATCGGCCCCATCGATGCGTAGATGACGTTCTTCTCCGTCGGGCTCCATGAGTTGTAGAAGGTGATGCGATCTTTGATTACAGTCCAGCGCTGCGATCCGTCAGCTTTCACGATCTTTAGACCAGATTTGGGGCCGAAGTCGTGGTTCATTGCGATCATGTCGCTGTCGGGGGAAAAGGACGGAAATGATCCGTTGAGTCTGAGCAACTGAACTTGTTCAATCGGAGACGTCACCAGTACGAGATGAGGAATGATTGAAGTATTTCCAGAATTAGCATCTTCGCCTCGAAATCTATGATAGCCTAGAAACTCAGAGTCCTTAGAAATGAATGGATTGTAATGATGAAAATTAGGATTTAGGGTTTCAGTCACCGGACTAAACGTTTTAGTGGCAAGATCGTAAATCTCAATGTGTCGGAATTTGCTGCTTTTCCGGCGAGTTGCGACGGCGATTCTTTTGCCATCTTGAAACGCTGCCGGAGTGAAAGCATGAACGCCAGGCGGAGTTATACGAACAGGAAACTCCGCCGCGGAGAACAGTACTCCTTCAACCGACGAGGTGATGTCGACACGGAAAATACTCCACCAGCGATCATCAGCTTGGCGATGGAAGTAGACAGCGGAGTCGCCGGACCAAGTCGGCCAACCGCCGTGATCGCATACAACAGTACGAGTTTCAACAGGATCCGATTCCTTAAAAACGACTATCTCCGTTTGCAGTTGTTGAAACTCTCCGCCCCAGTGACGTGACCCGTAAGAGGCCACCGCTATGAAATCTCCAGACGAAGAAACATCAGGGCTGTAGTCGACAGTTCCTAGAGGAGTGAGCCGCTTTAGATCAGAGCCAGCGGAGAGAGGACGAGAGTAAAGAGCAGACCAGCTTCGAAAGTAGTCATCGGGCTGCTGATGAGCAGAGATGAAATAGATGCGTTGATTTCGAATAACAGGGCGGTCGTGGAAGAGGCTGGTTGAGACGATTGAGAGATGCTCGGGGACGGAGAGGGGTGAAGAAGAAGAAGAAGGTGGGTGACTGTCACTGTGAGATGGTTTTATTATGTGAATTTGAGGTGAGCCTGTTCGTTCGGAAATGAAGATTAAAGTGCGGTCGTGGTCGACGAACTGGGCGTTGTAGTTGATAGAAACACCATCAGTGAGTTGGATTTCGAAAAAGGGTGCGGTGAGGGTGGTGGAGAAGACGTCGAAGCCGTAGTAGGGTCGGCCGATTGTGGTGAAGACGATGGTGCCAGCGGGATGATTATCCATTTACAAATAGATAAACAGTTTATCTCGAGTGTGTGAAGTATGGAGCTAAGGCGTATTCTATCTATCTTTCTTTCTTTCTTTTTTGATAGAAAAGCCGTATTCTATTTGTACACGAATGCAGTACAGAACGTGACTCTGTTTTGTAGTCGCTCGGGTGTGAACGGACGAGATCAAATGGAATATTGGTGGTCAACCTCATTTCAAATAAGAAGCTCCTATACAATAAAGAATTACCAGTAACTTTTTTGCAGTATCCAGTCAGTGTTTGGCTTTCTTTTAAATTAAATTTTTTTTCTTTCAAATAAAACTCTAAATATCAAATTCAGATGGGTTGTCAATGTCTTAGAGCATCGACACCGATAAATATTTCAATCATAAAAGATGATTAAAATTAGGTGATCAAATTTATGATTACATAATTATTTTTTAAGTCATCAAATATGATCAAACACAAAAGTGGTCTTAATTGGGACCCATACAAACATGAATGCATCAATAGAAACTTGACATCCGTCAGATTAATACAAATTAATCGTATACTTGTAACGATTTTATCTTACAAATTACAACTCCAAAAAATACAAAAAAATTATCATTGTTTATATTATTTTGAGATCTATAAAATTAAATTCATATTATTGTATAGAGGAGTGTTCAATTGAGGACACCCTCCAGAAATGAGTACGTGAGTACAACCAATCACAACGCGCCACGTGCCCCACTAAACCCCCCCGTGCTTTGTGGGCCGCCACGTGTCCCAATACCAAAATTCATCAAAAGCAAATAGTAAAAAGCAAACAGTAAAATCCCAATACCTTTAAATCTCAACCATTGGATCAACAAGATCAATGGTCCAGATTTGTCCATACGTCCTCATTTCTAGAGGCGTCCTCAACCGAACGCCCCCCTTATTGTATATATATTAAAAATTCAGAAGTCTATACATAAGACCCTAGTGTTGACACTATTTTCAATCTTTCTCTTTTATTTCAACAATACTTGCATGTAGCAAAGTCCAAATCTTCAAGGAAAAATGTCTCATATTGCAACTGATTTTTTGAGTCATAAAAAAATGTCATTGGAGATGAAAAGAAAAATCATGGATCCCCATCACCACTGAACAAATCATAAAAAAGGTTATGGGATGATCAACTTGAAACAAATCAGGTCATGTCTAAAAATTTGATTTGGTCATGTGTCGTGAACGAATTGCAACGTCACACGTGTCCTATGTAAGAACTTTGTCAGTTTAGATTTTGATTCTGTAACGAATATATCTTCTAAATTATAACGTTAAAAAATCAAAATAATTACCAATATTCATAATTTTTTGAAATCTATAAATTGAGATACATTTTGATATATTTTCAATAATTTTAATATTTATGAGCGACAATTTATGTAACGATGAAAGAGAATGATGATGAACTTTTTGTTTAGTCATGAATGGGGTGCACTGCCCATCAGGGTGTAAAACAATCGGTCAAGGGCTAAGACGTAAAACCTCCGATGCCCAAGTGGTCGCGCGTTTGAATCCTGAGGGGGTCAAAAAAAAAGTGCACTTAATCAAAATAATCATGAGACATGACAAATGTTTTGATGATGAGAGAGAAAAGAATGATGATATATTTTTTTAGATCATGGTGAATGTGTTAGGAATGGACCGAGAGGGCCCGAGCCAAAGAAGGACCCGTCGAGGAATTACGCAGCTGCCTCGAGCAAAGGCCCCGACAGGGCCCTGCGTGCGCTGATTCTGGACATCAAGGGAATCATCGACCAAAGCTTGCCAATTGGAGATTTCGCCTCGACCAATGATCTTAGAATGGCCAACATATGGGGACTAGGCAGTAATCTCACAGTTTCATGGCGAAGTCTTCCGGAGGCCCAGTTGACGAGTGCCGTGCGCACAGAATGGGCGCAACACCAGAACCCCCGACCCGACGGACGAAGGTGATGAATCTGGCTCGACCAATATGATTGGCATGGCCAATAAGTCGAGCAATATGGCTAGCCAGGAGGAACGCACTAGCCAAGTCACCGAAGTGCCCAAATCCACCCTCTCGCAGACGAAGGCCCCGCCTGATCCGAGCACTGGACTCAGCCACGTGTCAAGCCACCTGGCACCCTATTTTGGGCATGTTCGTGCTGAGCACACGCCAGAGTGTGTTGGGCACACGCCTGAGTGTGTTGGGCACACTCCTACCTATTTTGGGCATGGATATGGCTATTCTAGGGAGGCGGCTAGCTTTGGAGATGCAAGGTTCATGAACCCACCATGATGATGGACTTGGGGAAAGGCAAGAGACACATTCATTGGCCCCAGATCTGGCGCCCCTCTTAGCCCTATATAAACACATGTATTTCATTCTTGTTAGGCATCCAATTATCAACCAAAAGAGTTATCTTTGGATCACGACCTTAGTGTCGAGGGAACCAACCCCTCGGCTCTTCGGTAACTGACGGAGACCACTGCACTGTCGTTAAGGTGCAATGTTCTCTGTACAAATAAATTTATATTTTCCGCTACTCGCGACTACACTACTGGGTAGCAAGTGGTAAGTAGGGGTCGAACCCAAAGGAATTAGGGGGATAGTCGTTCTTTAAGGAATTTGTACAGCGAGGGAGCGTGTTTAGGTTGGTTGGTTGGTTTTAAAGCTACCAGCTAAGTGATTGATTGGTTGGTTGATTGGTTTTAGTACTGGAAAGTAACTGATAATTATTACAATTAAAAGAAAGCATTCGGTTTCAGGGGCCTTGTATTATATCCTGTTTATCATTGACCCTTAGTGAATCTTCTAAGTATTCAAACGTGCATCAAGGCCATTCCAAGCACTCGATTTGCCACACTGTCTAGTCTTTTGCAAAAGTGTTCGATAGTGTATCAAGGCCATTCCAAGCACTCGATTTGCACACACCGTCTAGACTTTTGCAGAAAACGTAAAGCCCTTGTTCTATTTAGACTAATACCCCATTCCAAGGTATACTAGCCTGTGTGCATCCATTTGATCAGTCATTCCCGAGCAATCAAATGGTGTTTTAGAGAGGTCAAACTCCTCAGATAAGCTTTGCCATTCCAAGCATCCACTTATCCGAGTATGTTTACGAACTTCCACGGAAGAGCTTTGCCATTCCAAGCATCCACTCAACCTTGGAAGTTCTGGCCTAATATATGGCACATAGAACAAGTTTTGAATACAAAGACGAGAGACTAAATTAACAGTCTAAAACATTTTATAATACAAGTCCACCCCTTCTACCGAACGACTAGTTTAGCTACTATTTATCGCGCTAAACATTATAAAAGCAGTAAATTAAATACAAAGAAATACTTACAACCGTTGAAGCGCCAAGGAAGCAAGCTTTTATTTCCAAAACCAAACAAAACTTAGAGAGATAAGTGAATTACAATTTTTGGATGTTTGAAATGAGGAGGAGGAGCTTGGTATTTATAGCCATAAGGGGAGGAGATGGGTGGTGGAGATGGTGGCACATGTCCTTTGATCCAATGGAGGAGGAGGAGGAGCAAGGAGGAGCTGCCACATGGGGGAGGAGCAAAGCCGCCGGTCACCTAGAGTGGAGGAGCCGCCGGTTGCAGGTGGTGGAATGGGGAGGAGCTCCTCCCTTTGCCACCTCCAAGCATGGTGGCCGGTCACCTTGGTCCATGCTTGCATTTGATAGTTGATTTTGAATGGCCAAGTGATGCTAAGACTAATGGTCGAGCCAGTTTTTCCAAATTCCATGTTTTGGTCGAGAAATTTGGTCTTGGTGCCTATGCGCGCGGCCTTTACTTTGGAATTGGGCCAACTGCCAATCTGCTCGAGCATATTATCTGGGAAGCGAGATTGTCCGACTTGTTGGGCATTCCAAACATCTTGGTCGAGCCAGATTTTCCAGATGCATCCGTCGGGTCGAGCGACTTGGTTTGGGTGCCAATGTGCGCCGGGCCTTTGCCTTGGAATTGAGCTAACTGCCAATCTGCTCGAGCATTCTCCTTGGTTTTCCGACATCTTCCACCTTATTTTCCATTTTAAACACTTTGGTCGAGGCGGAATTGTCGGATGAGATGGTTTGCTCGGGCAACTTGAATTGAGTGTTTGGTCAGCTCGGCGGAGGGCCTGGAACTGCTTCAACCGGTCGGGTGGTTCTTAGGCATTTTTCCTACCCGGTCGGTTGAGTCTTCAATGCAAATTCCTCTTCGGTTTGATTTGTTTGGAGTGATTCCATGTCAGGATCCTTGAGATTTCTTCAGTCAGCGTCTGATCTTGACCTTGGAATAACTCTTAACATCTTTTCAGCGTAAAATCCTCTCCTTAGCGTGTTTTCTCTCTTAGCGCCACAATACCCTGTAGAAATATATCGGAACTAACAAGTAAAAGTTAAATAGACAAAGTGTCTAATTAAGGGGGTTTTACTGTGTTTATGATTCGTATAATTTGGGTCCATCATATCACCCCACACTTTTAGTTGTTCATCCCGAACAATGCTATTAAAGGGCGGCATTCTAAGTTGGCTTTGGAATATGAAAATTAGACTGTGGGACTCGATTTATCCTAGTTCATGCATTACTTACTTATTACCAAATTGAACTGTGTAAATAAATAGAAGAAACTTAATACTTGTACCTCCGTGCCGAGATGCAATTTGTTTCGGATGTCTCGGGAGATAGCCCTTTTTAGGTTCCTGGACTGCAATTTCGGGATCATCTTGCACTATATGGTTTTCTTGTAGCTTTCTCTAGCACGTGATTTGGTTCGGGTTTCACTGGTTTGAGTACTTTGATTTTTTTCTTTTGGCGAGGGACTGCTTTTGTAGTGAATTGGCCTTTGGCCCTTGATTTGACTCTTTGAGTACTTCACTTTTTTCGTTTGGTTAAAACCTTCACAATTTTGGGCCTTTGGCCTCTTGATTTGCTTCTTTGAGCTTTTCGCCTTTTTGTGGCTTTTGCAAGTCCATTTTCTCAAGCCCTTTTTGGGAGGTCCAATCATCGCCCGCAAGCCTATGGAAATACCTCCCCGCTCCTCTCATCGTTGTTGTTTCGCGCGGGTCAAGATGAGGGTCGCTCATCTATTTTCTCGGCTACTTTAACTAGAGAGAGGACGGTCTGATTCCCGTCCTCGCCTTTTCTTTTCTTTTTGCATAAACACTGCATGGCGGAGATGACTTCAATCTTCACTGAAACCCGAAGTGCAGCCTCCACTGACTTCGAAAACCATATAGTTTGATCTGATCCTTCGATTGCCTGCCAAGCCTTTCTAGGGCAGTTTATGTCAACTCCACATCTCTAGTTAATCTCAGCACAAAGGACAAATGAAAAGTTACGTCCTAAGTTTTTAGACAGTTGAATTTTCACAAGGTAAATGCATGAATTTCGGTCTATCTTTTTCACATTCTTAAGTTCATATTTTCAAAAAGATACTATTACTAAAAAAGAAAACAGCAAGCATGTTATTTATATACAACGGTGGTTCTCACCCCACACTTTTGAATGAAGGCGTGCCTTAGTTCAAAAGTCATGCAAGCTAATATATATGTGTGAGAATTACTAAGACAGAAAATTAAATGACAGAATTTAAATGACAGAAAGTAAGATAGTGTCGGGTTACCTCCCGACCAGTGCCTTTGTTTAACGTCGTTGGCTCGACGATACCTCGTTGTGGATTACTGGTTTGGGTCCCATGGGTGGCTCAGGTCAAATTTTGCCACCGTTCTTGTGTTTCTTCTTGCCTTGCCTTTTCCCGATTTCTTGTGCGATGATGTGCTTGGGTCAGGACTCCTTTGTTTTGGGATCTTTTCTTTCCAATACCCCGGAGGGTGTGAGGGACCTTTCACTACTAGCCCTTTGAAGTTTTTGTATTTGGGACTGTCTAGTCTAGCTACGGTGTAACACTGCTCCATCGAGGAGTCATTCTGCAGAGGCCCTTTCCCATCCTCTTTTCAGCCTCTTCATGGATCACATAGTTTTCAGCCAGTTGTCTATTGATCGAAGGGAAAAGTCGGGAAGCTTGCCTCTTGAGGCTTGGTTCTGCCTCGTTATGATCGTCAGTGAGGAACTGGTCGTAGATAGTCTCGGCTGCCCGGGTAATGATAGTCGGGTATGAATTGGGCAGTTCGTCAGTGGTGTTCTGGACTCCAACCTCGTTGCTTCCGGTGCTTTCCATATCTGATTCTTCTGATGGTTCAGGAGTCTCTTCTGACGGCTCGGTAGTTTCTTCTTTGTCTGCCTCAGGGTCAGCTTCGTTTATTTGCATTTCCTCGCCAGTTTGAGGTACTCGTCTTGTGGCAGCGGCTAGGCCAATTATGAGGTACCACATGTCTGCAATGGTGTAGATTCTTGCTGATCTCCTCATTGCTTCGTTAACTCTTCCCAGTTCTTCGGACCTCATCCCACGAAGAAATTTTTGGAGAAGAACCTTCTTCGTGAATCCATGGTGCGGGCAGCTTGAGACGATGGCATCATAGTTCGTGTAATATTCGTCCAAGGTCTCATCCCGGGATTGTTGAAGGCACATGATTCTTTCACGGGTTTCTTGGCGTAAGGATGGTGGGGAGAATTCCTTCAGGAATGGAACGCAGAGATCTACGTAACGTTCTGCACTACAAGCGGTGGATGTGTAGTACCAGATCGTTGCGAAATCAGTTAGAGAGAATTTGAAGCATTTAAGCTTAAATTCCTCTAACATTTCGTTAGCAGGTTTAATGTGGTAGCAGACGTGGTGGAAGTTTCGGTAGTGTTGTACTGGGTCTTCTCCATCCGTACCTCCGAACAGTGACAGATGTCGTGTTGTCCATGCATATGAAGGGGGTTGCGTCATGAGGACATAGGAGGGAAAGAACAACTAATCCGATGGCTAATTCCCCGGCAACGGCGCCAATTTGACGGAGACCACTGCACTGTCGTTAAGGTGCAATGTTCTCTGTACAAATAAATTTATATTTTCTGCTACTCGCGACTACACTACTGGGTAGCAAGTGGTAAGTAGGGGTCGAACCCAAAGGAATTAGGGGGATAGTCGTTCTTTAAGGAATTTGTACAGCGAGGGAGCGTGTTTAGGTTGGTTGGTTGGTTTTAAAGCTACCAGCTAAGTGATTGATTGGTTGGTTGATTGGTTTTAGTACTGGAAAGTAACTGATAATTATTACAATTAAAAGAAAGCATTCGGTTTCAGGGGCCTTGTATTATATCCTGTTTATCATTGACCCTTAGTGAATCTTCTAAGTATTCAAACGTGCATCAAGGCCATTCCAAGCACTCGATTTGCCACACTGTCTAGTCTTTTGCAAAAGTGTTCGATAGTGTATCAAGGCCATTCCAAGCACTCGATTTGCACACACCGTCTAGACTTTTGCAGAAAACGTAAAGCCCTTGTTCTATTTAGACTAATACCCCATTCCAAGGTATACTAGCCTGTGTGCATCCATTTGATCAGTCATTCCCGAGCAATCAAATGGTGTTTTAGAGAGGTCAAACTCCTCAGATAAGCTTTGCCATTCCAAGCATCCACTTATCCGAGTATGTTTACGAACTTCCACGGAAGAGCTTTGCCATTTTAAGCATCCACTCAACCTTGGAAGTTCTGGCCTAATATATGGCGCATAGAACAAGTTTTGAATACAAAGACGAGACACTAAATTAACAGTCTAAAACATTTTATAATACAAGTCCACCCCTTCTACCGAACGACTAGTTTAGCTACTATTTATCGCGCTAAACATTATAAAAGCAGTAAATTAAATACAAAGAAATACTTACAACCGTTGAAGCGCCAAGGAAGCAAGCTTTTATTTCCAAAACCAAACAAAACTTAGAGAGATAAGTGAATTACAATTTTTGGATGTTTGAAATGAGGAGGAGGAGCTTGGTATTTATAGCCATAAGGGGAGGAGATGGGTGGTGGAGATGGTGGCACATGTCCTTTGATCCAATGGAGGAGGAGGAGGAGCAAGGAGGAGCTGCCACATGGGGGAGGAGCAAAGCCGCCGGTCACCTAGAGTGGAGGAGCCGCCGGTTGCAGGTGGTGGAATGGGGAGGAGCTCCTCCCTTGGCCACCTCCAAGCATGGTGGCCGGTCACCTTGGTCCATGCTTGCATTTGATAGTTGATTTTGAATGGCCAAGTAATTCTAAGACTAATGGTCGAGCCAGTTTTCCAAATTCCATGTTTTGGTCGAGTAATTTGGTCTTGGTGCCTATGCGCGCGGCCTTTACTTTGGAATTGGGCCAACTGCCAATCTGCTCGAGCATTTTGTCTGGGAAGCGAGATTGTCCGACTTGTTGGGCATTCCAAACATCTTGGTCGAGCCAGATTTTCCAGATGCATCCGTCGGGTCGAGCGACTTGGTTTGGGTGCCAATGTGCGCCGGGCCTTTGCCTTGGAATTGAGCTAACTGCCAATCTGCTCGAGCATTCTCCTTGGTTTTCCGACATCTTCCACCTTAGTTTCCATTTTAAACACTTTGGTCGAGGCGGAATTGTCAGATGAGATGGTTTGCTCGGGCAACTTGAATTGAGTGTTTGGTCAGCTCGGCGGAGGGCCTGGAACTGCTTCAACCGGTCGGGTGGTTCTTAGGCATTTTTCCTACCCGGTCGGTTGAGTCTTCAATGCAAATTCCTCTTCGGTTTGATTTGTTTGGAGTGATTCCATGTCAGGATCCTTGAGATTTCTTCAGTCAGCGTCTGATCTTGACCTTGGAATAACTCTTAACATCTTTTCAGCGTAAAATCCTCTCCTTAGCGTGTTTTCTCTCTAAGCGCCACAATACCCTGTAGAAATATATCGGAACTAACAAGCAAAAGTTAAATAGACAAAGTGTCTAATTAAGGGGGTTTTACTGTGTTTATGATTCGTATAATTTGGGTCCATCAGTAACCTTAGTATCCTGAGATAACTCAGCCTTGTAATCTGATTGTGACTTGTTTCCCACAGTTGTACTTTCCTTTCACCATTGCAAAACATCCAGTCGAGTTACTTTGTCCCATTTCCATCGTTCGTCCGAGCCATTCGCTCAACATTCATATTTTCGCTGCGTACTCGGGAATCTGCTTGGTCACTGCCGACAGATTCCTATCAATTGGCATAAGAGCCGTTCGGTCCTTAGGACACCGCCCCATACATTTCCACACCCTTCCGCAACCTTTCACACCCAACCACACCTTCCGCAACCATGACTATCAGCACACCAACTGATGCTTGGTGCCTACGATGGGACGACTCACCCTTAAGAATGGACGCGTGGTATGATGAACCTCGAAATTGTGAGCGCGCAAGATGGGAGGCTCAGAGAAGGTCAGTCCATCGTAGTCAACCTTACACGAGGGATGACGATCAGTATTCGGCAGGTCGACGAAGTCCAACCCACTACCGCCAAGACGACTGACAGATGCTTGTCGTCAGAGCAAATGTACAAATAAATTTATAGTCCGCTACTCGCGACTTCACTACTGGGTAGCAAGTGGTAAGTAGGGGTCGAACCCAAAGGAATTAGGGGGATAGTTGTTCTTTGAGGTGATTTGTACAGCAAGGGAGCGTGTTTTAGGTTGGTTGAGGTTTTAGAGCTAGTAACTACGTGACTTTTTGGTTGGTTTTGGTTTTTTTGTGCGAAAAGTAAATGACTGAAAATAAAAGTAGGAGACTTACAGCGGGTGATGCGTGATTGGCAAGTCCTCCAGAAGGTGAGCAGTTGATTACGGCAGTTATACTAAGAAAGTAAGTGCAGGAGTTGTTTGATTTCAAGGAAAACATTCGATTTCGGGGGCCTTGTATCATAGCTTGTTTATCATTGACCTTTAGTGATCCTTCTAAGTATTCAAACATGCATCAAGGCCATTCCAAGCACTCGATTTGCCACACTGTCTAGTCTTTTGCAAAAGTGTTCGAAAGAGTATCAAGGCCATTCCAAGCACTCGATTTGCACACACTGTCTAGACTTTTGCAAAAAACGTAGAGCCGTTGTTCTACTTAGACTAATACCCCATTCCAAGGTATATTAGCCTGTGTGCATCCATTTGATCAGTCATTCCCGAGCAATCAAATGGTGTTCGAGAGAGGTCAAACTCCTCAGATAAGCTTTGCCATTCCAAGCATCCACTTATCCGAGTATGTTTACGAACTTCCACGGAAGAGCTTTGCCATTCCAAGCATCCACTCAACCTTGGAAGTTCTGGCCTAATATATGGCACATAGAACAAGTTTTGAATACAGAGAAAAAACACTAAAGCAAAGTCTAAAACATTTTATGATACAAGTACACCCCTTCAACCGAATGAAGAGTTTAGCTATGAATATCCCTAGAGGTGGATACCATAGCTAAATACTCGGGGGTTTTTGAAAGACAGTAAGTAAGGGGAATACTCAAGAACCAACAGGAGTATTCCCAATTCCTACTTGAATACTCAAGAACCAACATGAGTATTCTCTAAAACTGTTATAATACTCAAGAACCAACAAGAGTATTATTTCAAAACCAAACTTACAAATTGCCAAACTTAGAGAGATAAGTGATTTATGATTTTTGGGATGTTGATTACAAATGAGGAGGCATGGTATTTATAGGCTAAGGGAAGCCATGAGGAGCCAACACTTGTCACATGGAGGGAGGATGAGCTTTGAGATGATGACACATGGGGGGAGAGCTCTAGCCGCCGGCGGCTTGGGGAGGGGAGAGGGAGGAGACGCCAAGTGGAGGAAGGGGAGTGGAGGAGAGGAGTTGTGAGGGAGGAGCCGCCGGCTAGGTGGCAAGATGGGAGTGGTTTGTGTGGTTTTGTGAAGTTCTCACAAAACTATCGGTGTATTTCAGCTCCGGACTGACTTTGGTTGCTCTTCGGTTTGATTTGTTTTGAATGATTCCATGTCAAGATCTTTAGATTTCTTCAGTCAGCGTCTGATCGTGACCTTGGAATGACTCGTAACATCTTTTCTGCGTAAAAATCCTCTCCTTAGCGTGTATTCTCTCTAAGCTCCAAAATACCCTGTAGATAAATATCGGAACTAACAAGCAAAAGTTAAATAGACAAACAGTCTAATTTAGTGGGTTTAACTGTGTTTTTGATTCGTATAATTATGGTCCATCAGATCACCCCACACTTTTAGTTGTTCGTCCTGAACAATGCTATTAAAGGGCGGCACTAAGTAAGCTTTTAAAATATGAAAGTTAGACTGTGGGACTAGACTTATCCTAATTCATGCATTACTACTTATTACCAAATTAAACTGCGTAAATAAATAGAAGAAACTTGATACTTGTACCTCCGTGCTGAGATGCAAAGTATTTTGGATGTTTCGGGAGATAGCCCTTTTTAGGCTCCTGGACTGCAATCTCGGGACCGTCTCGTACTATATGGTTTTCTTGTAGCTTTCTCTAGCACGTGATTCGGTTCGGGTTTCAATGGTTTGATCTTTGATTTTCTTTCTTTTTGGCGAGGGACAGCTTTTTTTTTTGTAGTGAATCGGCCTTTGGCCTTGGATTTGACTTTTTGAGTACTTCACTTTTGTTCGGTTAAAACCTTCACACTTTTGGGCCTTTGGCCTCTTGATTTGCTTCTTCGAGCTTTTGCTTCTTTGTGACTTGCTAGTCCATTTTCTCAAGCCTTTTTGGGAGGTCCAATCATCGCCCGCGAGCATATGGAAATACCTCCCCGCTCCTCTCATCGTTGTCGTTTCGCGCGGGTCAAGATGAGGGTCGCTCATATATTTTCTCGGCTACTTTGACTAGAGAGAGGACGGTCTGATTCCCGTCCTCGCCTTTTTTTCTTTTTGCATAAACACTGCATGGCGGAGATGACTTCAATCTTCACTGAAACCCGAAGTGTAGCCTCCACTGACTTCGAAAACCATATAGTTTGATTCGATCCTTCGATTGCTTGCCAAGCCCCTCTAAGGCATTTTCTATCAACTCCACATCCCTAGTTTATCTCAGCACAAAGGAACAAATGAGAAGTTACATTCTAAGTTTTTAAACAGTTGAATTTTCACAAGGTTGATGCATGAATTATGATCTATCTTTTTCACATTCTCAAGTTCATATTTTCAAAAAGATACTATTAAGAAAACAGCAAGCATGTTATTTAACTATATAAAAAGGTGGTTCTCACCCCACACTTTTGAACGAAGGCGTGCCTTAGTTCAAAAGTCATGCAAGCAGATATATACATGTGAGAATGACTTTAAACTAAATGACTGAAATTAAATGACAGAAAGTAAGATAGTGTCGGGTTACCTCCCGACCAGTGCACTTGTTTAACGTCGTTGGCTCGACAGTACCTCATTCTTGGATCATTGGTTTGGATCCCATGGGTGGCTCAGGTCGAATTTCGCCACCATTCCTGTGTTGCTTTTTGCCTTGCCTTTTCCTGATTTCTTGTTTGGGTTGGAACTCCATGGTTTTGGTGTTTTTTCTTTCCATTGTTTCTGAGAAGGCGGGGAGCCTTTGACCATAGCTGTTGGTCTTGTTGCTTTTTCGGTTTCTTGTGTCAGGTTAGAAATCCGTGTACCGCGATCTGAGATAGGTATAATATCTGGCGGCTTTTTTGTATCTGCGCGGCTAATATCAATGTAGAAATTTGCAATTTTGCCGCCGAACTCAAGCGATAATGAGCCCTTGCCCACATCGATTCTTGCTTTAGTAGCGTAGAGGAATGGTCGTCCCAATATTATTGTTGGAGGGTCGTCCTTGCTGGTCTCTCCTGTTTGTATCACATAAAAGTCTGCAGCAACGACGAGCTCTCCCACATGGAGTATTACATCTTCCAGCACTCCAACCGGACGGATGCACGACTTATCTCCTAGCTCGATATTTGTCCTGGGCGGCTTCAATGGACCAAGTCCTAATAAGTAGTATAAGGAGGAAGGCATGGCATTGACAGCAGCCCCAAGATCGACTAAGCACTTATGAATCTGGGTTTCACCAATACCGCAGGTGACTGTGAAGGCCCCTGGGTCTTTATCTCTTTCCGGTTGTGACTCATGATCTGAAGTGAGGGCTCTTTCTATTGTAGGGCCATTCTGACCATTCCTTGGCTTAGGATTTGTATAATTGGACTTCTCAATATTTTGCTTTGAAGCATAAATATTAGTTAGGGAGTTCCACCTTAAATTCTTATTGTCATCCCATCCAGATGCTGGTATGTCGGAGTGTATGATCGATGGTGGTGTTATGCAGACGGTGAATGCATACCGTCCATTGTCGGCATGCGTGACCCATGTTTTGCCATCATTGGGTCGGTCATCCTCTTGATTCCAATCAGGACGATGCCTACGTGTGAAGTGCTTGCTTGTGAGTTTGTAAGTTGGGGATCGCGCTACTTCTCCTAGTGTCGCCTTTATGTTTGACCTCCTTATCATGCTAATATTTACCTTCGGATTTTGAATGGTTTGTGAAGGAAGTCTGCCAGGTTCATTAGTGAGTGTTGCGCTGTTTTTAGGGGTTTCGGTTCTGGGCACCGGGCCAGGCCTGTGTTCCTTGGACGTATTCTCTTCTTCTTCGGTTACGTCCCGCTCTTCCTCAAATAAGTCGTCGTCTTTATCGGCCGTATTATCCTCTAGAGTTTCGAGAGATTCGGGCCTCATTTGTTCTTCTCCGGGCAACCTTGGGTCTCTGTCCTCCTCTTGCTCCAAAGGTTTGCCGACAAGCGTTTTTCCACTCCTAAGAGTCAAGGCACTCACATCTTTCTGCATGATTTGAATGGTTTGTGAAAGGAGTCTGCTGGACTCATTAGCGAGTGCGGACACTGAGGCAACGAGTTGAGAGATGTGATTCTTTAAGTCCTTTGTTTCGGCTTGGTTTTGATGCATAGTAGTATTCAACTGTTGCACAGTACCTGACAATTGCATTAACATGTCCTCAAGAGATTTGTTTGGTCCCTCTTGTTGGTTGCTCGAGCTTGCTTGGTACTGTCCAGCTGACGGGGCGTTCTGGTTATACTGTTGGTGGAGAGGTTGGTAGAATGACTGGGCTAGTTGAGAGACACCTGGTTGTGTTTCTTGGTATCCTCCTAACATATTTATTTCTGCCGGGTTCTCTTCTATTAATGTTGGGCATGCGTCAGTTTTGTGGTCAGTAGAACCACAAAACTCGCAAGGTTTTACTGGAACTGGCTGTCTTCGCAGGATCTGAATCATCATCTCCTTTAACTGTTTCATTTCTTCAGGAATAGAGCTCATCGGTGTTTCAGCTCTTGCCACATTCTTTGTTCGGGAAAATTCTTCCTGCCTAGTTGTCTCTTCTCTAAATCGGGCATTTTCAGCAACCTTGGTGATGAGATCCCTTATGCCTCTTAATGATAGATTCATTATGGACCCTCCAGCTGAGGCATCCAGGAGCATTTTGTCTAAGGGTCTTAATCCGTTAATGAGATACTCAATGGTGAGTTTCTCGGGTAGTCCAAGAGTGCAGCAGCTTCTCTCCAGGTGGTTGAATTTCTCCAGGTAGTCGTACATGGTCTCATTAGGTCCTTGCCTTATGTCCTGCAGTTGTCTTCTTACTTGCATTGCTCTTCCTGCTGGGTAGTATTTGCCCAGGAATTTCCCTTGCATCTGAACCCATGTTCTGATGCTTCCCGAAGGCAATGAAAGGAACCAATCGTTTGCCGAGTCTATGAGGGAAAAATAGAATGCCTTCAACTAGAAGTCGTCCATATTCACTCGATTGGGCTTTAGATTTTGGCAAATTCCATGCAGGCGTTGGAGGTGAGTTGTGGCAGATTCTCCTTGAGCTCCTGAGAATTTTGGCAAGCTGTGGGCCACTGATGCGTTGATGGTTATGTTTTCTAGTTCAGGGCCCTCGTAAATGCACCACGGCTGTGTTTCGAAATTGGGGGCGTTTAATTCTCCCATAGTAGGTTCATGGTAGTTGTTATCCCCATAGTAGTTATCGTAGACAGGTTCTTGTCTTGGCATTTGTCGAGGTTGGGGGGGGGGTGGTGGATATCTAGGGGGTTGTTGTACTGGACCAGCTGCATTTCGGTCCTCGGGCGGTTCTTGGTTTCTTCTGATGGCCTCCCTATCACGAGCTCTTCTGTTTCTGATGAGTTGTTCCGGATCGTCGATAAATGGAAGTGGCACCTCATCATTTTGATCGTACAGGTTCATCTCGTCGTCATCCTGGTAGTCATGGTGGCTTCCTTCGCGAGACATGGTTGTTTCGAAGCGCGTGTTGATTCAAAGAACTTATCCGATTAATTAACTAATTCCCCGGCAACGGCGCCAATTTGACAGATGCTTGTCGTCAGAGCAAATGTACAAATAAATTTATAGTCCGCTACTCGCGACTTCACTACTGGGTAGCAAGTGGTAAGTAGGGGTCGAACCCAAAGGAATTAGGGGGATAGTTGTTCTTTGAGGTGATTTGTACAGCAAGGGAGCGTGTTTTAGGTTGGTTGAGGTTTTAGAGCTAGTAACTACGTGACTTTTTGGTTGGTTTTGGTTTTTTTGTGCGAAAAGTAAATGACTGAAAATAAAAGTAGGAGACTTACAGCGGGTGATGCGTGATTGGCAAGTCCTCCGGAAGGTGAGCAGTTGATTACGGCTGTTATACTAAGAAAGTAAGTGCAGGAGTTGTTTGATTTCAAGGAAAACATTCGATTTCGGGGGCCTTGTATCATAGCTTGTTTATCATTGACCTTTAGTGATCCTTCTAAGTATTCAAACGTGCATCAAGGCCATTCCAAGCACTCGATTTGCCACACTGTCTAGTCTTTTGCAAAAGTGTTCGAAAGAGTATCAAGGCCATTCCAAGCACTCGATTTGCACACACTGTCTAGACTTTTGCAAAAAACGTAGAGCCGTTGTTCTACTTAGACTAATACCCCATTCCAAGGTATATTAGCCTGTGTGCATCCATTTGATCAGTCATTCCCGAGCAATCAAATGGTGTTTGAGAGAGGTCAAACTCCTCAGATAAGCTTTGCCATTCCAAGCATCCACTTATCCGAGTATGTTTACGAACTTCCACGGAAGAGCTTTGCCATTCCAAGCATCCACTCAACCTTGGAAGTTCTGGCCTATATGGCACATAGAACAAGTTTTGAATACAGAGAAAAAACACTAAAGCAAAGTCTAAAACATTTTATGATACAAGTACACCCCTTCAACCGAATGAAGAGTTTAGCTATGAATATCCATAGAGGTGGATACCATAGCTAAATACTCGGGGGTTTTTGAAAGACAGTAAGTAAGGGGAATACTCAAGAACCAACAGGAGTATTCCCAATTCCTACTTGAATACTCAAGAACCAACAGGATTATTCTCTAAAACTGTTATAATACTCAAGAACCAACAAGAGTATTATTTCAAAACCAAACTTACAAATTGCCAAACTTAGAGAGATAAGTGATTAATGATTTTTGGGATGTTGATTACAAATGAGGAGGCATGGTATTTATAGGCTAAGGGAAGCCATGAGGAGCCAACACTTGTCACATGGAGGGAGGATGAGCTTTGAGATGATGACACATGGGGGGAGAGCTCTAGCCGCCGGCGGCTTGGGGAGGGGAGAGGGAGGAGACGCCAAGTGGAGGAAGGGGAGTGGAGGAGAGGAGTTGTGAGGGAGGAGCCGCCGGCTAGGTGGCAAGATGGGAGTGGTTTGTGTGGTTTTGTGAAGTTCTCACAAAACTATCGGTGTATTTCAGCTCCGGACTGACTTTGGTTGCTCTTCGGTTTGATTTGTTTTGAATGATTCCATGTCAAGATCTTTAGATTTCTTCAGTCAGCGTCTGATCGTGACCTTGGAATGACTCGTAACATCTTTTCTGCGTAAAAATCCTCTCCTTAGCGTGTATTCTCTCTAAGCTCCAAAATACCCTGTAGATAAATATCGGAACTAACAAGCAAAAGTTAAATAGACAAACAGTCTAATTTAGTGGGTTTAACTGTGTTTTTGATTCGTATAATTATGGTCCATCAGATCACCCCACACTTTTAGTTGTTCGTCCTGAACAATGCTATTAAAGGGCGGCACTAAGTAAGCTTTTAAAATATGAAAGTTAGACTGTGGGACTAGACTTATCCTAATTCATGCATTACTACTTATTACCAAATTAAACTGCGTAAATAAATAGAAGAAACTTGATACTTGTACCTCCGTGCTGAGCTGCAAAGTATTTTGGATGTTTCGGGAGATAGCCCTTTTTAGGCTCCTGGACTGCAATCTCGGGACCGTCTCGTACTATATGGTTTTCTTGTAGCTTTCTCTAGCACGTGATTCGGTTCGGGTTTCAATGGTTTGATCTTTGATTTTCTTTCTTTTTGGCGAGGGACAGCTTTTTTTTTTGTAGTGAATCGGCCTTTGGCCTTGGATTTGACTTTTTGAGTACTTCACTTTTGTTCGGTTAAAACCTTCACACTTTTGGGCCTTTGGCCTCTTGATTTGCTTCTTCGAGCTTTTGCTTCTTTGTGACTTGCTAGTCCATTTTCTCAAGCCTTTTTGGGAGGTCCAATCATCGCCCGCGAGCATATGGAAATACCTCCCCGCTCCTCTCATCGTTGTCGTTTCGCGCGGGTCAAGATGAGGGTCGCTCATATATTTTCTCGGCTACTTTGACTAGAGAGAGGACGGTCTGATTCCCGTCCTCGCCTTTTTTTCTTTTTGCATAAACACTGCATGGCGGAGATGACTTCAATCTTCACTGAAACCCGAAGTGCAGCCTCCACTGACTTCGAAAACCATATAGTTTGATTCGATCCTTCGATTGCTTGCCAAGCCCCTCTAGGGCATTTTCTATCAACTCCACATCCCTAGTTTATCTCAGCACAAAGGAACAAATGAGAAGTTACATTCTAAGTTTTTAAACAGTTGAATTTTCACAAGGTTGATGCATGAATTATGATCTATCTTTTTCACATTCTCAAGTTCATATTTTCAAAAAGATACTATTAAGAAAACAGCAAGCATGTTATTTAACTATATAAAAAGGTGGTTCTCACCCCACACTTTTGAACGAAGGCGTGCCTTAGTTCAAAAGTCATGCAAGCAGATATATACATGTGAGAATGACTTTAAACTAAATGACTGAAATTAAATGACAGAAAGTAAGATAGTGTCGGGTTACCTCCCGACCAGTGCACTTGTTTAACGTCGTTGGCTCGACAGTACCTCATTCTTGGATCATTGGTTTGGATCCCATGGGTGGCTCAGGTCGAATTTCGCCACCATTCCTGTGTTGCTTTTTGCCTTGCCTTTTCCTGATTTCTTGTTTGGGTTGGAACTCCATGGTTTTGGTGTTTTTTCTTTCCATTGTTTCTGAGAAGGCGGGGAGCCTTTGACCATAGCTGCTGGTCTTGTTGCTTTTTCGGTTTCTTGTGTCAGGTTAGAAATCCGTGTACCGCGATCTGAGATAGGTATAATATCTGGCGGCTTTTTTGTATCTGCGCGGCTAATATCAATGTAGAAATTTGCAATTTTGCCGCCGAACTCAAGCGATAATGAGCCCTTGCCCACATCGATTCTTGCTTTAGTAGCGTAGAGGAATGGTCGTCCCAATATTATTGTTGGAAGGTCGTCCTTGCTGGTCTCTCCTGTTTGTATCACATAAAAGTCTGCAGCAACGACGAGCTCTCCCACATGGAGTATTACATCTTCCAGCACTCCAACCGGACGGATGCACGACTTATCTCCTAGCTCGATATTTGTCCTGGGCGGCTTCAATGGACCAAGTCCTAATAAGTAGTATAAGGAGGAAGGCATGGCATTGACAGCAGCCCCAAGATCGACTAAGCACTTATGAATCTGGGTTTCACCAATACCGCAGGTGACTGTGAAGGCCCCTGGGTCTTTATCTCTTTCCGGTTGTGACTCATGATCTGAAGTGAGGGCTCTTTCTATTGTAGGGCCATTCTGACCATTCCTTGGCTTAGGATTTGTATAATTGGACTTCTCAATATTTTGCTTTGAAGCATAAATATTAGTTGGGGAGTTCCACCTTAAATTGTTATTGTCATCCCATCCAGATGCTGGTATGTCGGAGTGTCTGATCGATGGTGGTGTTATGCAGACGGTGAATGCATACCGTCCATTGTCAGCATGCGTGACCCATGTTTTGCCATCATTGGGTCGGTCATCCTCTTGATTCCAATCAGGACGATGCCTACGTGTGAAGTGCTTGCTTGTGAGTTTGTAAGTTGGGGATCGTGCTACTTCTCCTAGTGTCGCCTTTATGTTTGACCTCCTTATCATGCTAATATTTACCTTTGGATTTTGAATGGTTTGTGAAGGAAGTCTGCCAGGTTCATTAGTGAGTGTTGCGCTGTTTTTAGGGGTTTCGGTTCTGGGCACCGGGCCAGGCCTGTGTTCCTTGGACGTATTCTCTTCTTCTTCGGTTACGTCCCGCTCTTCCTCAAATAAGTCGTCGTCTTTATCGGCCTTATTATCCTCTAGAGTTTCGAGAGATTCGGGCCTCATTTGTTCTTCTCCGGGCAACCTTGGGTCTTTGTCCTCCTCTTGCTCCAAAGGTTTGCCGACAAGCGTTTTTCCACTCCTAAGAGTCAAGGCACTCACATCTTTCTGCATGATTTGAATGGTTTGTGAAAGGAGTCTGCTGGACTCATTAGCGAGTGCGGACACTGAGGCAACGAGTTGAGAGATGTGATTCTTTAAGTCCTTTGTTTCGGCTTGGTTTTGATGCATAGTAGTATTCAACTGTTGCACAGTACCTGACAATTGCATTAACATGTCCTCAAGAGATTTGTTTGGTCCCTCTTGTTGGTTGCTCGAGCTTGCTTGGTACTGTCCAGCTGACGGGGCGTTCTGGTTATACTGTTGGTGGAGAGGTTGGTAGAATGACTGGGCTAGTTGAGAGACACCTGGTTGTGTTTCTTGGTATCCTCCTAACATATTTATTTCTGCCGGGTTCTCTTCTATTAATGTTGGGCATGCGTCAGTTTTGTGGTCAGTAGAACCACAAAACTCGCAAGGTTTTACTGGAACTGACTGTCTTCGCAGGATCTGAATCATCATCTCCTTTAACTGTTTCATTTCTTCAGGAATAGAGCTCATCGGTGTTTCAGCTCTTGCCACATTCTTTGTTCGGGAAAATTCTTCCTGCCTAGTTGTCTCTTCTCTAAATCGGGCATTTTCAGCAACCTTGGTGATGAGATCCCTTATGCCTCTTAATGATAGATTCATTATGGACCCTCCAGCTGAGGCATCCAGGAGCATTTTGTCTAAGGGTCTTAATCCGTTAATGAGATACTCAATGGTGAGTTTCTCGGGTAGTCCAAGAGTGCAGCAGCTTCTCTCCAGGTGGTTGAATTTCTCCAGGTAGTCGTACATGGTCTCATTAGGTCCTTGCCTTATGTCCTGCAGTTGTCTTCTTACTTGCATTGCTCTTCCTGCTGGGTAGTATTTGCCCAGGAATTTCCCTTGCATCTGAACCCATGTTCTGATGCTTCCCGAAGGCAATGAAAGGAACCAATCGTTTGCCGAGTCTATGAGGGAAAAATAGAATGCCTTCAACTTGAAGTCGTCCATATTCACTCGATTGGGCTTTAGATTTTGGCAAATTCCATGCAGGCGTTGGAGGTGAGTTGTGGCAGATTCTCCTTGAGCTCCTGAGAATTTTGGCAAGCTGTGGGCCACTGATGCGTTGATGGTTATGTTTTCTAGTTCAGGGCCCTCGTAAATGCACCACGGCTGTGTTTCGAAATTGGGGGCGTTTAATTCTCCCATAGTAGGTTCATGGTAGTTGTTATCCCCATAGTAGTTATCGTAGACAGGTTCTTGTCTTGGCATTTGTCGAGGTTGGGGGGGGTGGTGGATATCTAGGGGGTTGTTGTACTGGACCAGCTGCATTTCGGTCCTCGGGCGGTTCTTGGTTTCTTCTGATGGCCTCCCTATCACGAGCTCTTCTGTTTCTGATGAGTTGTTCCGGATCGTCGATAAATGGAAGTGGCACCTCATCATTTTGATCGTACAGGTTTATCTCGTCGTCATCCTGGTAGTCATGGTGGCTTCCTTCGCGAGACATGGTTGTTTCGAAGCGCGTGTTGATTCAAAGAACTTATCCGATTAATTAACTAATTCCCCGGCAACGGCGCCAATTTGACAGATGCTTGTCGTCAGAGCAAATGTACAAATAAATTTATAGTCCGCTACTCGCGACTTCACTACTGGGTAGCAAGTGGTAAGTAGGGGTCGAACCCAAAGGAATTAGGGGGATAGTTGTTCTTTGAGGTGATTTGTACAGCAAGGGAGCGTGTTTTAGGTTGGTTGAGGTTTTAGAGCTAGTAACTACGTGACTTTTTGGTTGGTTTTGGTTTTTTTGTGCGAAAAGTAAATGACTGAAAATAAAAGTAGGAGACTTACAGCGGGTGATGCGTGATTGGCAAGTCCTCCGGAAGGTGAGCAGTTGATTACGGCAGTTATACTAAGAAAGTAAGTGCAGGAGTTGTTTGATTTCAAGGAAAACATTCGATTTCGGGGGCCTTGTATCATAGCTTGTTTATCATTGACCTTTAGTGATCCTTCTAAGTATTCAAACGTGCATCAAGGCCATTCCAAGCACTCGATTTGCCACACTGTCTAGTCTTTTGCAAAAGTGTTCGAAAGAGTATCAAGGCCATTCCAAGCACTCGATTTGCACACACTGTCTAGACTTTTGCAAAAAACGTAGAGCCGTTGTTCTACTTAGACTAATACCCCATTCCAAGGTATATTAGCATGTGTGCATCCATTTGATCAGTCATTCCCGAGCAATCAAATGGTGTTTGAGAGAGGTCAAACTCCTCAGATAAGCTTTGCCATTCCAAGCATCCACTTATCCGAGTATGTTTACGAACTTCCACGGAAGAGCTTTGCCATTCTAAGCATCCACTCAACCTTGGAAGTTCTGGCCTATATGGCACATAGAACAAGTTTTGAATACAGAGAAAAAACACTAAAGCAAAGTCTAAAACATTTTATGATACAAGTACACCCCTTCAACCGAATGAAGAGTTTAGCTATGAATATCCATAGAGGTGGATACCATAGCTAAATACTCGGGGGTTTTTGAAAGACAGTAAGTAAGGGGAATACTCAAGAACCAACAGGAGTATTCCCAATTCCTACTTGAATACTCAAGAACCAACAGGATTATTCTCTAAAACTGTTATAATACTCAAGAACCAACAAGAGTATTATTTCAAAACCAAACTTACAAATTGCCAAACTTAGAGAGATAAGTGATTAATGATTTTTGGGATGTTGATTACAAATGAGGAGGCATGGTATTTATAGGCTAAGGGAAGCCATGAGGAGCCAACACTTGTCACATGGAGGGAGGATGAGCTTTGAGATGATGACACATGGGGGGAGAGCTCTAGCCGCCGGCGGCTTGGGGAGGGGAGAGGGAGGAGACGCCAAGTGGAGGAAGGGGAGTGGAGGAGAGGAGTTGTGAAGGAGGAGCCGCCGGCTAGGTGGCAAGATGGGAGTGGTTTGTGTGGTTTTGTGAAGTTCTCACAAAACTATCGGTGTATTTCAGCTCCGGACTGACTTTGGTTGCTCTTCGGTTTGATTTGTTTTGAATGATTCCATGTCAAGATCTTTAGATTTCTTCAGTCAGCGTCTGATCGTGACCTTGGAATGACTCGTAACATCTTTTCTGCGTAAAAATCCTCTCCTTAGCGTGTATTCTCTCTAAGCTCCAAAATACCCTGTAGATAAATATCGGAACTAACAAGCAAAAGTTAAATAGACAAACAGTCTAATTTAGTGGGTTTAACTGTGTTTTTGATTCGTATAATTATGGTCCATCAGATCACCCCACACTTTTAGTTGTTCGTCCCGAACAATGCTATTAAAGGGCGGCACTAAGTAAGCTTTTAAAATATGAAAGTTAGACTGTGGGACTAGACTTATCCTAATTCATGCATTACTACTTATTACCAAATTAAACTGCGTAAATAAATAGAAGAAACTTGATACTTGTACCTCCGTGCTGAGATGCAAAGTATTTTGGATGTTTCGGGAGATAGCCCTTTTTAGGCTCCTGGACTGCAATCTCGGGACCGTCTCGTACTATATGGTTTTCTTGTAGCTTTCTCTAGCACGTGATTCGGTTCGGGTTTCAATGGTTTGATCTTTGATTTTCTTTCTTTTTGGCGAGGGACAGCTTTTTTTTTTGTAGTGAATCGGCCTTTGGCCTTGGATTTGACTTTTTGAGTACTTCACTTTTGTTCGGTTAAAACCTTCACACTTTTGGGCCTTTGGCCTCTTGATTTGCTTCTTCGAGCTTTTGCTTCTTTGTGACTTGCTAGTCCATTTTCTCAAGCCTTTTTGGGAGGTCCAATCATCGCCCGCGAGCATATGGAAATACCTCCCCGCTCCTCTCATCGTTGTCGTTTCGCGCGGGTCAAGATGAGGGTCGCTCATATATTTTCTCGGCTACTTTGACTAGAGAGAGGACGGTCTGATTCCCGTCCTCGCCTTTTTTTCTTTTTGCATAAACACTGCATGGCGGAGATGACTTCAATCTTCACTGAAACCCGAAGTGCAGCCTCCACTGACTTCGAAAACCATATAGTTTGATTCGATCCTTCGATTGCTTGCCAAGCCCCTCTAGGGCATTTTCTATCAACTCCACATCCCTAGTTTATCTCAGCACAAAGGAACAAATGAGAAGTTACATTCTAAGTTTTTAAACAGTTGAATTTTCACAAGGTTGATGCATGAATTATGATCTATCTTTTTCACATTCTCAAGTTCATATTTTCAAAAAGATACTATTAAGAAAACAGCAAGCATGTTATTTAACTATATAAAAAGGTGGTTCTCACCCCACACTTTTGAACGAAGGCGTGCCTTAGTTCAAAAGTCATGCAAGCAGATATATACATGTGAGAATGACTTTAAACTAAATGACTGAAATTAAATGACAGAAAGTAAGATAGTGTCGGGTTACCTCCCGACCAGTGCACTTGTTTAACGTCGTTGGCTCGACAGTACCTCATTCTTGGATCATTGGTTTGGATCCCATGGGTGGCTCAGGTCGAATTTCGCCACCATTCCTGTGTTGCTTTTTGCCTTGCCTTTTCCTGATTTCTTGTTTGGGTTGGAACTCCATGGTTTTGGTGTTTTTTCTTTCCATTGTTTCTGAGAAGGCGGGGAGCCTTTGACCATAGCTGCTGGTCTTGTTGCTTTTTCGGTTTCTTGTGTCAGGTTAGAAATCCGTGTACCGCGATCTGAGATAGGTATAATATCTGGCGGCTTTTTTGTATCTGCGCGGCTAATATCAATGTAGAAATTTGCAATTTTGCCGCCGAACTCAAGCGATAATGAGCCCTTGCCCACATCGATTCTTGCTTTAGTAGCGTAGAGGAATGGTCGTCCCAATATTATTGTTGGAAGGTCGTCCTTGCTGGTCTCTCCTGTTTGTATCACATAAAAGTCTGCAGCAACGACGAGCTCTCCCACATGGAGTATTACATCTTCCAGCACTCCAACCGGACGGATGCACGACTTATCTCCTAGCTCGATATTTGTCCTGGGCGGCTTCAATGGACCAAGTCCTAATAAGTAGTATAAGGAGGAAGGCATGGCATTGACAGCAGCCCCAAGATCGACTAAGCACTTATGAATCTGGGTTTCACCAATACCGCAGGTGACTGTGAAGGCCCCTGGGTCTTTATCTCTTTCCGGTTGTGACTCATGATCTGAAGTGAGGGCTCTTTCTATTGTAGGGCCATTCTGACCATTCCTTGGCTTAGGATTTGTATAATTGGACTTCTCAATATTTTGCTTTGAAGCATAAATATTAGTTGGGGAGTTCCACCTTAAATTGTTATTGTCATCCCATCCAGATGCTGGTATGTCGGAGTGTCTGATCGATGGTGGTGTTATGCAGACGGTGAATGCATACCGTCCATTGTCAGCATGCGTGACCCATGTTTTGCCATCATTGGGTCGGTCATCCTCTTGATTCCAATCAGGACGATGCCTACGTGTGAAGTGCTTGCTTGTGAGTTTGTAAGTTGGGGATCGTGCTACTTCTCCTAGTGTCGCCTTTATGTTTGACCTCCTTATCATGCTAATATTTACCTTTGGATTTTGAATGGTTTGTGAAGGAAGTCTGCCAGGTTCATTAGTGAGTGTTGCGCTGTTTTTAGGGGTTTCGGTTCTGGGCACCGGGCCAGGCCTGTGTTCCTTGGACGTATTCTCTTCTTCTTCGGTTACGTCCCGCTCTTCCTCAAATAAGTCGTCGTCTTTATCGGCCTTATTATCCTCTAGAGTTTCGAGAGATTCGGGCCTCATTTGTTCTTCTCCGGGCAACCTTGGGTCTTTGTCCTCCTCTTGCTCCAAAGGTTTGCCGACAAGCGTTTTTCCACTCCTAAGAGTCAAGGCACTCACATCTTTCTGCATGATTTGAATGGTTTGTGAAAGGAGTCTGCTGGACTCATTAGCGAGTGCGGACACTGAGGCAACGAGTTGAGAGATGTGATTCTTTAAGTCCTTTGTTTCGGCTTGGTTTTGATGCATAGTAGTATTCAACTGTTGCACAGTACCTGACAATTGCATTAACATGTCCTCAAGAGATTTGTTTGGTCCCTCTTGTTGGTTGCTCGAGCTTGCTTGGTACTGTCCAGCTGACGGGGCGTTCTGGTTATACTGTTGGTGGAGAGGTTGGTAGAATGACTGGGCTAGTTGAGAGACACCTGGTTGTGTTTCTTGGTATCCTCCTAACATATTTATTTCTGCCGGGTTCTCTTCTATTAATGTTGGGCATGCGTCAGTTTTGTGGTCAGTAGAACCACAAAACTCGCAAGGTTTTACTGGAACTGACTGTCTTCGCAGGATCTGAATCATCATCTCCTTTAACTGTTTCATTTCTTCAGGAATAGAGCTCATCGGTGTTTCAGCTCTTGCCACATTCTTTGTTCGGGAAAATTCTTCCTGCCTAGTTGTCTCTTCTCTAAATCGGGCATTTTCAGCAACCTTGGTGATGAGATCCCTTATGCCTCTTAATGATAGATTCATTATGGACCCTCCAGCTGAGGCATCCAGGAGCATTTTGTCTAAGGGTCTTAATCCGTTAATGAGATACTCAATGGTGAGTTTCTCGGGTAGTCCAAGAGTGCAGCAGCTTCTCTCCAGGTGGTTGAATTTCTCCAGGTAGTCGTACATGGTCTCATTAGGTCCTTGCCTTATGTCCTGCAGTTGTCTTCTTACTTGCATTGCTCTTCCTGCTGGGTAGTATTTGCCCAGGAATTTCCCTTGCATCTGAACCCATGTTCTGATGCTTCCCGAAGGCAATGAAAGGAACCAATCGTTTGCCGAGTCTATGAGGGCAAAATAGAATGCCTTCAACTTGAAGTCGTCCATATTCACTCGATTGGGCTTTAGATTTTGGCAAATTCCATGCAGGCGTTGGAGGTGAGTTGTGGCAGATTCTCCTTGAGCTCCTGAGAATTTTGGCAAGCTGTGGGCCACTGATGCGTTGATGGTTATGTTTTCTAGTTCAGGGCCCTCGTAAATGCACCACGGCTGTGTTTCGAAATTGGGGGCGTTTAATTCTCCCATAGTAGGTTCATGGTAGTTGTTATCCCCATAGTAGTTATCGTAGACAGGTTCTTGTCTTGGCATTTGTCGAGGTTGGGGGGGTGGTGGATATCTAGGGGGTTGTTGTACTGGACCAGCTGCATTTCGGTCCTCGGGCGGTTCTTGGTTTCTTCTGATGGCCTCCCTATCACGAGCTCTTCTGTTTCTGATGAGTTGTTCCGGATCGTCGATAAATGGAAGTGGCACCTCATCATTTTGATCGTACAGGTTTATCTCGTCGTCATCCTGGTAGTCATGGTGGCTTCCTTCGCGAGACATGGTTGTTTCGAAGCGCGTGTTGATTCAAAGAACTTATCCGATTAATTAACTAATTCCCCGGCAACGGCGCCAATTTGACAGATGCTTGTCGTCAGAGCAAATGTACAAATAAATTTATAGTCCGCTACTCGCGACTTCACTACTGGGTAGCAAGTGGTAAGTAGGGGTCGAACCCAAAGGAATTAGGGGGATAGTTGTTCTTTGAGGTGATTTGTACAGCAAGGGAGCGTGTTTTAGGTTGGTTGAGGTTTTAGAGCTAGTAACTACGTGACTTTTTGGTTGGTTTTGGTTTTTTTGTGCGAAAAGTAAATGACTGAAAATAAAAGTAGGAGACTTACAGCGGGTGATGCGTGATTGGCAAGTCCTCCGGAAGGTGAGCAGTTGATTACGGCAGTTATACTAAGAAAGTAAGTGCAGGAGTTGTTTGATTTCAAGGAAAACATTCGATTTCGGGGGCCTTGTATCATAGCCTGTTTATCATTGACCTTTAGTGATCCTTCTAAGTATTCAAACGTGCATCAAGGCCATTCCAAGCACTCGATTTGCCACACTGTCTAGTCTTTTGCAAAAGTGTTCGAAAGAGTATCAAGGCCATTCCAAGCACTCGATTTGCCACACTGTCTAGTCTTTTGCAAAAGTGTTCGAAAGAGTATCAAGGCCATTCCAAGCACTCGATTTGCACACACTGTCTAGACTTTTGCAAAAAACGTAGAGCCCTTGTTCTACTTAGACTAATACCCCATTCCAAGGTATATTAGCCTGTGTGCATCCATTTGATCAGTCATTCCCGAGCAATCAAATGGTGTTTGAGAGAGGTCAAACTCCTCAGATAAGCTTTGCCATTCCAAGCATCCACTTATCCGAGTATGTTTACGAACTTCCACGGAAGAGCTTTGCCATTCCAAGCATCCACTCAACCTTGGAAGTTCTGGCCTAATATATGGCACATAGAACAAGTTTTGAATACAGAGAAAAAACACTAAAGCAAAGTCTAAAACATTTTATGATACAAGTACACCCCTTCAACCGAATGAAGAGTTTAGCTATGAATATCCATAGAGGTGCATACCATAGCTAAATACTCGGGGGTTTTTGAAAGACAGTAAGTAAGGGGAATACTCAAGAACCAATAGGAGTATTCCCAATTCCTACTTGAATACTCAAGAACCAACAGGAGTATTCTCTAAAACTGTTATAATACTCAAGAACCAACAAGAGTATTATTTCAAAACCAAACTCACAAATTGCCAAACTTAGAGAGATAAGTGATTTATGATTTTTGGGATGTTGATTACAAATGAGGAGGCATGGTATTTATAGGCTAAGGGAAGCCATGAGGAGCCAACACTTGTCACATGGAGGGAGGATGAGCTTTGAGATGATGACACATGGGGGGAGAGCTCTAGCCGCCGGCGGCTTGGGGAGGGGAGAGGGAGGAGACGCCAAGTGGAGGAAGGGGAGTGGAGGAGAGGAGTTGTGAGGGAGGAGCCGCCGGCTAGGTGGCAAGATGGGAGTGGTTTGTGTGGTTTTGTGAAGTTCTCACAAAACTATCGGTGTATTTCAGCTCCGGACTGACTTTGGTTGCTCTTCTGTTTGATTTGTTTTGAATGATTCCATGTCAGGATCTTTAGATTTCTTCAGTCAGCGTCTGATCGTGACCTTGGAATGACTCGTAACATCTTTTCTGCGTAAAAATCCTCTCCTTAGCGTGTATTCTCTCTAAGCTCCAAAATACCCTGTAGATAAATATCGGAACTAACAAGCAAAAGTTAAATAGACAAACAGTCTAATTTAGTGGGTTTAACTGTGTTTTTGATTCGTATAATTATGGTCCATCAACGACCCAATGCCGCGCTACCCGATCATGCATGCACCTACAAGGCATGCCACACGGTCCGAGTTGGAAGAAAGAGAGGCGACCCGCCAATCTGAAGGCAATGCGATCATACTAAAGGCGCTGACTAAGATGATCGAGCGTGTGGACAAGCTTTTGGAGGGGTGGCAGGCCAAGGGGAATCCAAACCCCGAAGAAGTTTCGACTTGCAACGAAGAGGTACAAAAGTTAGATCTTTCAATTTCTGAAATTTCTAATGATGTCGAAGGAACTCGGGGCGAGGACAAACTTCCTTTAGAGAGCAGACCTGGATCCATGAACATCGGGGAGAGCCCAACGCATGAAGACCAGCCGGTGCCCACAGCCAACCAAGTCAGCGCGAGGTTTCCTCGCAAAGACGGACCTGAGCGCGAAAGCCACCAAGGACTTTTGAAGGCCACCGTAATTGAGAGGCCTGCATATGTGGATCCATTCCTTGGAGATCTGGTCGAATTGGGAAGAGCTCCAGCGCAAAACAAGGTCACACATCTACTACGGCTCGATAGACAACGTGGCAAGGACTTAGCCAAATGGTGGCAGCGAGGAGAGCTGCCGACCCTACCATATCCTCAAGGTCAGATTGTCCTATTGGAGCAGTTAAAATTGCTTAACAATCATGTTGATCAGATTGGGCCGATGCACAAAGAGTACCAAGGCGGGGCGCTAGATGACCTTGGCATGGTCCCCTTTGATCGGGGAAAAGGAGTCGACCACTTGGGCGACGACCAAGCTCCCTGCCCGAAGCCACCAACAAGAACATACAACACGCCAATCAGCATGTGTAAGGTGGCTATCCTTGGGGGCGAGCAGAAACTTGGGAGGACTCACCGGGCTAACCAACACTTGGAGAAGGAACTGTGCGAGTCCAAGGCAGTTGGGGCTGCCGTCGTAAAAACTGATGGGAGGGCCTTGCTGGGAATTATTGGGAGCACGGAGCAGCAACCCATGGCAGCCATGGAGCAGAAAGGCTTGCTGGTGCAAGCAGGGACGACCTTTGGCCACAATTGCGCGCAAGGGAAGGTGGTCGCCCGGATCTGTCCGCAAGATCACTGGTGCATCACCCCATTTGATCGAGGTAGGCTGAAGGACCTCCCTAGCAACCGCGAGAAGGAGCAGAAGCAGCCAGCGCCTAGATGCAAGGCGCCAAGGGCCGAAGTCGCCCGAGACGATGAGCAAGAAACAAAGGGCCCCATGACGCAAGGCAACCCAAGGTACCAAGCCAATAGTTCAAGTCTGATTTTTCTAATCGTACCTGTACTACTTTGCTCGTTAGGCAAGACACTCAAGTGGCGACATGAGACCCACATGGTGACACACTTGGAGGGGGACTCGACCAAGGCACTGAACCAAAGCCGGGCGCTGGGAAGGATCGGTGGCCAAACTGATCCGCAACACAACCGTGGCCTCATTCCATTCAACCCAGGCATAGACGAGGCACTCAGCTCCAAAGGCCTGACCAACCAGGCCCCAGGCGCACTGTCGGGCACCAAAACCCTAACTCCCGACCCGATGGACGAAAGTGACGAATCTGACTTGACCAATATGATTACAATGGTCAATAAGTCGAGCATTATTGCTAGCCAGGAGGAGCACACGAGCCAAGACACCGGAGTGCCCAAATCCCCCCTCTCGCAGACGAAGGCCCCGCCTGATCTGAACACGGGACACTACCACTTGGGGACCAGGCCGTTTGATCGAGGCAAACCCAAATATCGCCCGAGCCTACAAGAAGAGGAGCCCCGGAACAAGGAAGGCCTGGCGCAACATCACTGGAGGAGGCGCAACCACATGCCCTTTGAACCTGGGATACTAAAGAAGGCCAAAACCGCCGCACCAGCAATAAGGGTAAGTCATCACGACCTTGAGGACAAGGTCATTTTTCAAGGAGGGAGGTATGTTAGGAATGGACCGAGAGGGCCCGAGCCAAAGAAGGACCCGTCGAGGAATTGCGCAGCTGCCTCGAGCAAAGGCCCCGACAGGGCCCTGCGTGCGCTGATTCTGGACATCAAGGGAATCATCGACCAAAGCTTGCCAATTGGAGATTTCGTCTCGACCAATGATCTTAGAATGGCCAACATATGGGGACTAGGCAGTAATCTCACAGTGTCATGGCGAGGTCTTCCGGAGGCCCAGTTGACGAGTGCCCCGTGCGCACAGAATGGGCGCAACACCAGAACCCCCGACCCGACGGACGAAGGTGATGAATCTGGCTCGACCAATATGATTGGCATGGCCAATAAGTCGAGCAATATGGCTAGCCAGGAGGAACGCACGAGCCAAGTCACCGAAGTGCCCAAATCCACCCTCTCGCAGACGAAGGCCCCGCCTGATCCGAGCACTGGACTCAGCCACGTGTCAAGCCACCTGGCACCCTATTTTGGGCATGTTCATGCTGAGCACTCGCCAGAGTGTGTTGGGCACACTCATACCTATTTTGGGCATGGATATGGCTATTCTTGGGAGGCGGCTAGCTTTGGAGATGTAAGGTTCATGAACCCACCATGATGATGGACTTGGGGAAAGGCAAGAGACACATTCATTGGCCCCAGATCTGGCGCCTCTCTTAGCCCTATATAAACACATGTATTTCATTCTTGTTAGGCATCCAATTATCAACCAAAAGAGTTATCTTTGGATCACGACCTTAGTGTCGAGGGAACCAACCCCTCGGCTCTTGGGTAACCTTAGTATCTTGAGATAACTCAGCCTTGTAATCTGATTGTGACTTGTTTCCCACAGTTGTACTTTCCTTTCACCATTGCAAAACATCCAGTCGAGTTACTTTGTCCCATTTCCATCGTTCGTCCGAGCCATTCGCTCAACATTCATATTTCCGCTGCGTACTCGGGAATCTGCTTGGTCACTGCCGACAGATTCCTATCAGAATGATGCTTTTACGATTATCGAATGCAACTTTTATTGAATATTGACCACTCAACAACCATTGTAAGCATTGTTGAAACTTGAAACGAAATCACCTTTAACTTTCTTTTTTTTTTTTGAGAGAAAACATCACCTTTAACTTTCGTGGACCAAAAATCCTTCTCTTCCTCACAACTCTGTTACTCTTCTTCAAATGTGAATTTGATTTTCATTTCATTTTAGGATCAACTGCATTTTTTTTTGTGTGATTAAAACTGCATTACTTACTTATCGAAAAAAAAAACTGCATTACTTAGACCGCAAACTAGTGTAGGAGATTTTGGCATCTTGGGCCTGGATGAAACAAGCCCGTTGGATACTATACCCATTACCCAGTCAATTTTGTTTTTATTGTTGGGGCATTTGTCATTCAACAAACGAACTAAACACTACTAATTTAGATGATTTTCTCTCTTACGTTCTCCTAAAGGGGTAATTTTCTTGATCATGCCGTTAACTTTCCGATGTGAAAAGCTAGTCGGCCGATCATCCTCCTCCTCAGCAGAATGTAGGGCGTGTTTAGCTTCTCCAAAACAAATGCGGAATAAGAAACCCTAGCTTTGTTTTTATAGTACTCGACTGGGTTCCTATTCGGTTAAAATAATCTCAACCGACAAGATGTTCGAGATAATCAAGAATATTTTTTTTTGATAAATTATTTGAGAATATATTTGAATATCTTGAAATCTTCCTTTCCAAGATAGCGTGTTTCCAATCTTCTTTTGATATCTTCCTCAATATTTGATTATGTTCTCGGAATAATATCTTCGATCTTTTAGCCAACCGACGTCAGTAACTTGGGAACTTCAATATTTGGAACCTCTGAGTAACTGTCCCGTGTCAGTTCTGTGCAGCTCCTAAGTTTCATCTTAACTTGAACAACTCCTTGACTCTGTGCTTGAACACTCGGAAGTCGTTTTGCCAGACTCCATGTCACATAGAAATTAGCAATCTCCCCCTTGGCATTTTTGGAAAAACCTTCCTTCTAGCCAACTAGACTTCAGAGGTCGTAATCAGTAAGATTGAGAGGAACAGGTCGACCCTAAAAATTACTGCCCTTTTTGCCACAAAATGGGCAAGGAGGGTTCAAAATAGTAGTTCAACATAACAAGAGTACATAGCAACAACTAAAACAGCACGAGTGCAACAACGAAACTGTCAAAACATAGTAACCTTTAAACCTTTATGCAGAGAAGTCCTCGTGAGAACTTTCTTCACTGGTGTCCGCCTCATCGTCGCTTGGATATCGTAGTGCACGGACCAAGTTATTGATCTTCTTGTTATGTTCCTTTAAGGTCTCTCGCATATCCTTCAGCTCGCTCAGTATCCTCTCTCTCTCTCTCTCACCCGCAGATATCCTCGATCATGTACTAGACCTTCGAACAGATGACTCTGGAACATCCTTCTGCTTTGTTTCAGAAACTCTTGCCTTCTCCTTGAGGTCATTCACATGTCTTCCTTTAAAAAGTTTGTGATCTGCTCCCAAAAGTACTGGGGCACTAGTGAGTCTGTCTCGATTGGTCTTTACGTCTAGATGCTGAGAGACAATCAGTTCGTAAATGAGCGACAGAAAAGCTATCTGATGAACAGACTTGGTAGATGTGGCGTGAGCCGCTATCTGTTCAAACATTATTCGACCCATATTGAACGCATCTCCTTGTTGACGCTGGTCCTGTGAGGGTTGGGCTTCCAGTTCTTTATCGCTATGAAGAACAACAATGAGTATGTTGTCGACATGTCAGTAGTCGGAATAGTACCATCAACCCCCTTGTGATAGGAATCCTACAGTCAAGTAGTCAGTAATCTTATCCAGGTCATCTTCCTCGTGTACTTATGTAGGATTGTCCATTCCGTAGTATACACTGATCAGCTCCAGGGTAATCAGAACCTTCATCTGTCTCACGAACAGTTCTACATACTATTTGTCACCTTCTATTCCGAACTGACTTGGTAGATCGGCTATGGCTTCTCTTACCAACTGCTCACTGTATGGCTTACACTTCCTCACAGTCCAGAACAAATCAGTCTCCTTTAATAGCTAGACGACATCCTTCCCCTTGTACTTTTCTCAACTAAGAGTTGCCCAGGGATAATTTTCCGTTTCTGTACATCCTTCCATTTCTTCGCCATTTCCGTAGTAGTGAACCACACTCCGTCTTTGAATATTCCCGGAGGAGCATCTTCTGAACCAGTACCCAGGTTTGTCCTTTTCCTCTTCCTGGACTCACCAGCTCCCACTTTCTTTAAGCTATCAAGATCTTGATTGTCCATCCACCTCTGGGTCATTCACTAGAATAGTACCTTCTTTTTCTGCATCTTCTTTGCGAACTTCTTCAGTTTCGCCAAAGGGACTGTCGCCAAAGGGGCAAGTTCAAAATTCAAAAATTTCAGGTTTTAGTTTCGCTCTTCGAAGAAATCCTAGCAGTCAAGCTCTCCGATGAATCAATCCAACTCAAATATGTTGGACACGCGCAAGGATAAGATCGTCAAAACAAGCGCTGCTACATCGAAGCCGGTTTTCGAGAAGAAATCAAAGGAGGAACCCTAAGGTGAGTACGGTCAAATCTGCGATCGTTCAATCTAAATTGATGGTGGAGAAAAAAATCCATGGATGAAGGAGTGACCAAATCAAAGATGGCGAAGAAAGTTATGATTGATAAATTGACAAAGACAAAGGAGGCTCCAGCTATTGTTGTAGTTACGAGCCTTAGCAAGAAGGAAATCTCCAAACCAGTGTTGGATAAGGCAGCGATAAAGAAATCTATTTCAGGGGTAAACCCTAAACTCTTCAAATCAGTTTCTATGTCTAATATTGATGTGAGTATCGACCCAGTTTTGAGGTCTCATGAGGAAGTAGTGGTTGAGAAGTCAAAAGTGGATGGTTCGACTAAGGGGGAGATTCTTCCATCTGATGGGACAGTTTCTAGCCCTAAGCCGAAAGGGACTCGTGTGAGGACTATAACACATAAGCCAACACCATCAAAGAATGGTATTCAAATGGTTTGCCTTATGGTAATAGTGTCGGAGTCTAACAAAGAGTCTCCGGAAACCTTTTAAGGAGACTGTAGTAGAGGAGAGACAAGATATTTTCCAAGAAGTGGCTTAAGAGGAGAAGACTCAAGAAGTTGGCACACATAGAGTTTCAGAGAGTGGTGAGAAAGAATCTAGCAAAGAGAATGATCAAGTATCTGAACAAGTTGAGTCTCAGAATAAGGGTGAAGATACATGGATGTAAACTGAGGAACAAGCTGATGTTCCTACTAATGGTGAATCATCCCAGTCTGAGGAGGTTGAGGAACATGAAATGTTCCTACTGGTGTTGAAGCTGATGGCGAGGAGACACAATATGAGACTAGTGGAGACAAACAAGATGACTATCTTGACCAGTTACTAGTAAACGTTGAGCAATATGATGATACTGAGGTAAATCAATCAAGTGATGATATGGAAGCTGATAATAAAGAGCGGATTGAGGTGATACAGAAGATGTTAAGATAGAGGAATCAACTGATGTTCTAGAGACCATGTCAGAGAAGTCTATTGAACAAGTGGAAGTTGTTCAGAAAGAGGTGTTGTCTGCAGTTGAACATGCTGCAAAAACCAAGCCATCGAAGAAGAAGAAAGTTACTAAGGAACATACAGTTGTTCCAGAGACTTTGATAGAAGAAGAACTTGTTGCAGTTAAACATGATGTTCAAGATAAGCCGCGTCAAAAGAAGAAGAAGAAGAAGATGAATAAGGCAACCAAGACTGTTCAAGCTGATGAATTAGTAGTTGTACCAACTGAGGAGATGGATGTTGATCAAATTGGAGATGGTGCAGATGAGGCAGAAGTGCTTGCATCACTAAAATCCAAGGCGAGCAAGTGCTTACATAAAATGATAGAGGAAAGTTATTATGCCAGGGGTTGTTGTTGAAGCAGTCTGGTTTGAGTCAGGGGAACAAGTCAAGAAGTGGGACGCTGTGCAAAGAAGATCTGTTATCCCTGAAAGGATCTTGGAAGCTGAAAAGTATTCAGTGAATTAAATTGTGAGGTTGCTCAAGGAGTTAGATTTCTTTTCCTCAGTTACTATGGCCAAGCCGTTTGTGGAACATATTGTGAGAAAGGCCATAGCAAATCTACTAGAGGAATTTGGAGATGTTGATAGCGAGAAGTATGAGAAGCTGAGCATAATAGAGAAGAAGATCATGATCACTCCAGATGTGATCAATGACTACTACAGAGTATAAGGTCAAGAAGTAGATCTAGCAAAATCGGACTGGAACAAGATAGCCGCATTCATTACTGCAGGCATTCGGACCGAGTGGAAAGACATAACTATTCTATCGTCAAAGCATTCTTTGTTACACAGTGTTGGGGTAAAGAATTGGATACCCAATTGATGGACCCAAATTATACGAATCATAAACACCGTAAAACCCACCAAATTAGACTGTTGGTCTATTTAACTTTTGCTTGTTAGTCCCGATATATTTCTACAGGGTATTTTGGCGCTTAGAGAGAAAACACGCTAAGGAGAGGAGTTTTACGCTAAAAAGGATCGCTCGCAATTTCTGGCCAGCCAAAGACCGAGAAACCCAGATCGCGCCCGCCGTCCAGCGCCCAGCGTCCAGCGCGCCTGCCGAGCTATTCGAGTCCAAATTCAAGTTGCCCGAGCAAACCATCTGATCTGACAATTCCGCCTCGACCAAAGTGTTTAAAATGAAAAATAAGGTGGAAGATGTCGGAAAACCAAGGAGAATGCTCGAGAAGATTGGCAGTTAGCTCAATTCCAAGGCAAAGGCCCGGCGCACATAGGCACCCAAACCAAGTCGCTCGACCCGACGGTTGAGTGGATGCTTGAAATGGTAAAGCTCTTCTGTGGAAGTTCGTAAACATACTCGGGTAAGTGGATGCTTGAAATGGCAAAGCTTATCTGAGGAGTTTGATCTCTCTCAAACACCATTTTGGGTAAATCGGAAAAGACAACCCAAAATGGATGCACACAGGCTAGTATACCTTGAAATGGGGTGCTAGTCTAAGTAGAACAAGGGTTTTACGTTTTTTGCAAAAGATTAGACAGTCGAGTGCTTGAAATGGCCTTGACTCACTTTCGAACACTTTTGCGAAAGACTAGACAGTGTGGCAAATTGAGCGCCGGAAAAGGCCTTGATACACGTTTGAATACTTAGAAGAGTCACTAAAGGTCAATGATAAACAGGATATAATACAAGGCCCCTGAAACCGAACGCTTTCTTTTAATTGTAATAATTAACAGTTACCTTCTAGTACTAAAACCAACCAACCAATCAATCACTTAGCTGGTAGCTTTAAAACCAACCAACCAATCCCAAAATTGTCCAACTTAAAGAACAACTTATCCCCCTAATTCCCTTGGGTTCGACCCCTACTTACCACTTACTACCCAGTAGTGAAGTCGCGAGTAGCGGAAAATATAAATTTATTTGTACAGAGAACATTGCACCTTAACGACAGTGCAGTGCGCTCCGTCAAATTGGCGCCGTTGCCGGGGAATTAGCAGATGGATAGTTGTTCTTTTTTCTGTTATACATAATCCGCCATGTCTTCCTACTACGAAAACGAGCCTTGGTACGATGAGGAGTTTTTCTCGCTATCTCTCCAAATTTTAGTCCGCGAAGAGATCATCAACATTAAGCAATCCCGGGACGAAACATTGGACGAGTACTTATGAGACTTTGATTCCCTTGTGACGCGCTGCCCGCACCATGGATTCACGAACTTAGATCTTCTTCAAAGATTTCTCATTGGGATGATGCCACTTGAGCGGAAAAGACTTAATGATGTAGCGGGATGTTCACTCATGAAGTTAACCGTGGCTGAAGCCTGGCGCCTCATAAATGATTTGGCAAAGAACACAAAACAGGGTCAGTGGCACCAAACTGACGATAAGGCACCAACGATGGAAGTGGACTCAGTGCAGAACGAGCCCGACACCACACCCATTATGAGCTTGCCCGTAACAAAACCAAGAGAAGACATCAGTACAAGGGCAGTAATGGATGTGGAGGCGACTCTAAAGGAGCCAATATTGGAGCCCACGGAGCCGACAAAGGATGAGGACTCTTGGATGACCGAAGAAGAACTGCCCAAATCTGGCCCGGTCCTCATCACCAATCTGCCCGAGGAAGTCCCGGCCCTACTTGACAAACCAAATGAAGTCCCGGACTTCACTACCAAACCAGCCGAGACATACCTGGACCTCACTGCCGAACTGACCGAGAAAATCACGGCAGGCCCGGTCCTCACTGAAGAGCTACTCAAGAAAGGCCCTGTCCTTATGGCCGAGAAGCCCCTACATAACCCTTCATGTTCTATAAAGATCACAGCCACCAGAGATGAGGTGATCGATGATGATGCAGTGCTAGGCGAGTTGGAGGAGAAGCATGAGCCAAAACAGCCAACGAAGGAGCTCCCACTCGTCACAAGCCAAGAAGAGTCTCCTGAAAGGTGTAAGGATCAAGGACGGCCAATCATCTCTGGCACAAAGAAGAGGGTCAGCATGGGAGCATGCTTAAGGTCGCATGGCAAAAGACTGAACTTCCAAAGCTGCAAAGATGCCATCCGGCCATACATGAAGAAGCGGGAAAGACATGGGCCCAAAGAATGGAAACCCGGAAGAAGAAGCAAGAGAGCTCGACTTGATGGACCAGCAGCTATGGTCAAAGTTCCTTCACCTTCTCAGAAGCAATGGAGAGAAAAAACACCAAGACCATGGGGATCTAACACTCGCAAGAAATCGGGAAGAGGCAAGGCAAGAAGCAACATAGGAACGGTGGCAAAATACGACCTGAGCCACCCATGGGACCCAAACCAGTAATCCACAACGAGGTATCGTCGAGCCAACGACGTTAAACAAGTGCACTAGTCGGGAGGTAACCCGACACTATCTTACTTTCTGTCATTTAAATTCTGTCATTTAATTTTCTGTCTTAGTAATTCTCACATATATATATATTAGCTTGCATGACTTTTGAACTAAGGCACGCCTTCGTTCAAAAGTGTGGGGTGAGAACCACCATTGTATATAAATAACATGCTTGCTGTTTTCTTTTTTAGTAATAGTATCTTTTTGAAAATATGAACTTAAGAATGTGAAAAAGATAGACCGAAATTCATGCATTTACCTTGTGAAAATTCAACTGTTTAAAGACTTAGGACGTAACTTTTCATTTGTCCTTTGTGTTGAGATAAACTAGGGATGTGGAGTTGACATAAATCGCCCTAGAAAGGCTTGGGAAGCAATCAAAGGATCAGGTCAAACTATATGGTTTTCGAAGTCAGTGGAGGCTGCACTTCGGGTTTCAGTGAAGATTGAAGTCATCTCCGCCATGCAGTGTTTATGCAAAAAAGAAAAAAGGCGAGGACGGAAATCAGACAGTCCTCTCTCTAGTTAAAGTAGCCGAGAAAATAGATGAGCGACCCTCATCTTGACCCGCGCGAAACAACAACGATGAGAGGAGCGGGGAGGTATTTCCATAGGCTTGCGGGCGATGATTGGACCTCCCAAAAAGGCTTGAGAAAATGGACTAGCAAAGCCACAAAAAGGCGAAAAGCTCGAAGAAGCAATTCAAGAGGCCAAAGGCCCAACATTGTTAAGGTTTTAACCGAACAAAAAAGTGAAGTACTCAAAAAAGTCAAATCAAAGGCCAAAGGCCGATTCACTACAAAAGCAGTCCCTCGCCAAAAGAAAAATCAAAGTACTCAAACCAGTGAAACCCGAACCAAATCACGTGCTAGAGAAAGCTACAAGAAAACCATATAGTACGAGACGGTCCCGAAATTGCAGTCCACGAACCTAAAAAGGGCTATCTCCCGAGACATCCGGAACAAATTGCATCTCGGCACGGAGGTACAAGTATTTAGTTTCTTCTATTTATTTACACAGTTCAATTTGGTAATAAGTAAGTAATGCATGAATTAGGATAAATCGAGTCCCACAGTCTAATTTTCATATAATCCAAAACCAAACTTAGAGTGCCGCCCTTTATTAGCATTGTTCGGGACGAACAACTAAAAGTGTGGGGTGATATGATGGACCCAAATTATACGAATCATAAACACCGTAAAACCCACCAAATTAGACTGTTGGTCTATTTAACTTTTGCTTGTTAGTCCCGATATATTTCTACAGGGTATTTTGGCGCTTAGAGAGAAAACACGCTAAGGAGAGGAGTTTTACGCTAAAAAGGATCGCTCGCAATTTCTAGCCAGCCAAAGACCGAGAAACCCAGATCGCGCCCGCCGTCCAGCGCCCAGCGTCCAGCGCGCCTGCCGAGCTATTCGAGTCCAAATTCAAGTTGCCCGAGCAAACCATCTGATCTGACAATTCCGCCTCGACCAAAGTGTTTAAAATGGCAAATAAGGTGGAAGATGTCGGAAAACCAAGGAGAATGCTCGGGCAGATTGGCAGTTAGCTCAATTCCAAGGCAAAGGCCCGGCGCACATAGGCACCCAAACCAAGTCGCTCGACCCGACGGATGCATCTGGAAAATATGGCTCGACCAAGATGTTTGGAATGCCCAACAAGTCGGACAATCTCGCTTCCCAGGCAAAACGCTCGAGCAGATTGGCAGATTGGCCCAATTCCATAGCAAAAGCCTCGCGCATAGGCACCAAGACCAAATTGCTCGACCAAACCATGGAATTTGGAAATTCTGGCTCGACCATTAGTCTTAGAATCACTTGGCCATTCCAAATCAACTATCAAATGCAAGCATGGACCAAGGTGACCGGCCACCATGCTTGGAGGTGGCCAAGGGAGGAGCTCCTCCCTCCATGGTGACCTGCAACCGGCGGCTCCTCCACTCTAGGTGACCGGCGGCTTTGCTCCTCCCCCATGTGGCGGCTCCTCCTTGCTCCTCCTCCTCCTCCATTGGATCAAAGACACTTGCCCCTCATCTCCACCACCCATTTCTCCTCCCTTAGCCTATAAATACAACCCATCCATCTCATTTGTAAATCATCCACATCTCATACAAATTTCACTTATCTCTCTAAAGATTGTAAGTTTGGCTTTGGAAATAAAGATTGCTCCCTTGGCGCTTCAACGGTAGTAAGTATTCTAATATTTATTACTGTCTTTAATTTCCAATTCCTTAGTTATAATGTTTAGCGCGATAAATAGTAGCTAAACTAGTCGTTCGGTAGAAAGGGTGGACTTGTATTATAAAATGTTTAAGACTATTAATTTAGTGTCTCGTCTTTGTATTCAAAACTTGTTCTATGTGCCATATATTAGATCAGAACGTCCATGGTTGAGTGGATGCTTGAAATGGCAAAGCTCTTCTGTGGAAGTTCGTAAACATACTCGGGTAAGTGGATGCTTGAAATGGCAAAGCTTATCTGAGGAGTTTGATCTCTCTCAAACACCATTTTGGGTAAATCGGAAAAGACAACCCAAAATGGATGCACACAGGCTAGTATACCTTGAAATGGGGTGCTAGTCTAAGTAGAACAAGGGTTTTACGTTTTTTGCAAAAGATTAGACAGTCGAGTGCTTGAAATGGCCTTGACTCACTTTCGAACACTTTTGCGAAAGACTAGACAGTGTGGCAAATTGAGCGCCGGAAAAGGCCTTGATACACGTTTGAATACTTAGAAGATTCACTAAAGGTCAATGATAAACAGGATATAATACAAGGCCCCTGAAACCGAACGCTTTCTTTTAATTGTAATAATTAACAGTTACCTTCTAGTACTAAAACCAACCAACCAACCAATCAATCACTTAGCTGGTAGCTTTAAAACCAACCAACCAATCCCAAAATTGTCCAACTTAAAGAACAACTTATCCCCCTAATTCCCTTGGGTTCGACCCCTACTTACCACTTACTACCCAGTAGTGAAGTCGCGAGTAGCGGAAAATATAAATTTATTTGTACAGAGAACATTGCACCTTAACGACAGTGCAGTGCGCTCCGTCACCAATCAACACCGAACGACGGTCAGCAAACCTACGGGACTTCTCCTCTATGCACTTGGGAACTAGAAGAAGATAGATTTGGGCCAGCACATCTTTGACCAAATAGTTGTACATGCTACCTCGAACAAAATAAACCATCCATTAGATTCCCATCGCTGATCTACGAGCTCATCATGGCCCAGCATTAAGGGTCAACATTTGACCTTAGGGTCAAAATGCCCATAGGGTCACCCTTACCATGGCCGACTCGTACCCTGCCTGTCCTATCCTCATACCCTACCGTACCCTGCCCACAAAGCATAAGGCAGGGTAAGGGTCACGAAAAAAAATAAACCCTACCCTGCCCTCTTACCGTATCATAACCTGTCTTACCATTCTATTTTCATTCATATTATAATTTTTTTTCCTCAAATTATGTTTAAATTTACCCTATCCGACCCGACCCTACCCTACCTTACCTTAGCTTTACCCTGCCCATGGGTACCCTGCGGGCATAGAAAAACTACTCTATCCTGCCCTGTACTGCGGGTACTACTCTACCCTAATTTTATTCATCACCTCAAACCCCTCTAGCCCGACATCTTGGAAGAAATATTTGGGCAAGGCGGAAGATCCAATCCTAAAGTCATCCTTCCTTATCCCGAAGAAGCAGACCATGACCATGATCCTCAACCGAGCTATTCGCATCCGACTAGACATATAAATGGGTATAGAGCAAGGCAAACTAAGGCTCTCAGGATGCTTCCAGACTCAAAGGCTACAAGCATGAAGCAAGGGAACATATTAACAGATCTCAGCAATCCATCTCCAACATTACATATTACTGCAGTGTTGTTCAAAAGCTCTGATTTATCACCAGCGAGAGAACTTGTCTTTTGGCACTTGGTTGACTGTGACACATGACTGAGCTTTCTGCCATGATATTTGGAGCTGTTGGCCCTTAGCCGCCTAAGGATCAGACGAGATGCGAATGATAGAAATCTAGTAAAGGCTTTACTAACCATTTTTTCCGAAAAATAGTAAACTAACATCATATAAAAGGGGATAGCCTGAACAACTGCCTTAATCAAGATTTCTCCCCCTGCTGCTGAAAGGAGCTTACTCTTCCAATCACCCACCTTCTTTCTGTAGTTGCTGGGTCGTCCTTGAGCTTCACTTCGCAGCAACAAGTATTGATAGGGTCTTCAATGCGGGCTATGAACTTCGGTTGAATGCAGAGATCTTCCTCCTTGTGTGATGAATGAATGCTTGGATAGCAATTTGAACCACGTAATCGCTGTCCGAATTCAATATTTCCACCCTATTCTATGCCTTGGGTTGCAGGAAATTTGAACATGGGATACAATCCAAATTGTTGAAAACACTTTGTTTCTAGGCAAAGATAACAAAGCACAACTTAGAGTTTGGGTGTGTTGTAAATCAAGAGAAGGGATTGTAGATCTTCTAGCAATTGCACAATACTATTTCGTGCGTGTAACTTGAGAGAATAGTCTGTATATATAGCCATGCAGCCAGGTACGAACAGGAGATGTGACTGCAGAACGAACAGTCGCATCTGTTCGAGTCTTGCGTTCGCATGGTTCAGTCATGCGTTCGCATGCCGGTGAAACGTTGCGATTTTTGCCTTGTTTCGTAGCCTTGTGCGTTCGCATAGATCACTTCATGCGTTCGCACAACCTCGACCAGTCGCATAGAAATCTCATGCGTTCGCACGGTTCTCCTGTGGTCGCACAATCGCATTCTTTTGCCTGGCATGCGTTCGCATGATTCAGTCATGCGTTCGCATGGTTCATGCGGCCATGCTTCCGTACTGATCTAAAACCCTAAAATCACTAGCAATCCTCCCCCATTTTTGGGTTTTCCTTTTGATTCACAAAGTACCTTTGTTTTAAGTAAAACATGCATAAACGGAAATGTCACTAAGGATTGAATTTCCGCGTAGTGCAATCACGCATACAATATACCCGAATTGAAATGGTGTCACTAAGGATTGAACCAATCAATTCATTTGGGTACTTGACGGCGACACACACATGTGTTACTTCACAAACCGTTAAGTTAACTTGACTCTTAATGGCCCTTGAGTCCCTATCCATTCATAAACGTATTGAGATTAAACCCGATCTCTCATGAAGCGACCAGAAACTTCACGTTTACATAGGTAGATTCCTTTGTGGGTCACACCGCCCAATCGTGCTCCTACACCTAGCACTTTGTCAAAGAATCCATTAAGAAGAGTTCATCTTCAACCTAGACCTTTGTAGGTACTGAACACTCACTTGGGGATGCATATTTGTGTTCATCAATCTTCTAGGAATGGGCTTTCCGCATTGAATTCAGCTCTAACGCTAATTAGATGTGAATTGGGTGTCCCACGACTAGATGATTATATGGGTTTTAATCCCATCCCCTTCACAGACTTAGTGATCACTTCCCTAACCAATCCCTTTGTCAAATGATCGGCTAGATTCTGCTGTGACTTAACAAAATCCACAGATATTACCCCATGCGTAATGAGCTCTCTTACCGCACTATGTCTAACACCCAAGTGTCTAGACTTCCCATTGTATACATGGCTATACACCTTAGCCAACGCTGCAGCGCTATCACAATGAATTAATATGGGTGATATCGGTCTCTCCCACAATGGTATTTCATGAATCATGTTCTTTAGCCATTCCGCTTCTTTCGAAGCTGCGGCTAGAGCAACAAATTCAGATTCCATTGTTGAGCTACTGATGCAAGTTTGTTTCTTGGATGCCCACGATATCGCACCTCCCCCAAGCAGAAATACCCATCCACTTGTGGAAGAATGATCCTCTTCGTTAGAAATCCAACTTGCATCCAAATATCCTTCAATGACCGAAGGAAATTCAGAATACACAAGACCTAGGTTTATTGTTCCCTTAAGATACCGAAGTACCCTATGAACTGCTCGCCAGTGATCCTCGCTAGGATTACTAGTATATCGACTTAGCTTGCCCACCGCAAAAGCTATGTCAGGTCTTGTACTTGTCATCGCATACATCAAGCTTCCGATGACCCTTGAATATTCAAGTTGTGACACTGGGGCTCCCTTATTTGGAAAAAGGTGTTTGGAAGATTCAAAAGGAGTATTCACTGGATTACAGTCTAAGTACTTGTACTTCTTTAACACTTTCTCAATATAGTGAGATTGCGTCAAAGCTAGACCCCCTTTTACTTTTTCTATTCTTATACCAAGAATGACTTCCGCCTCCCCCATGTCCTTCATGGAAAACTTAGATGATAAAAATTCCTTTGTTTGATTTATGCACTTCATGTTAGTGCCAAAAATCAACATATCATCTACATACAGACAAATGATAACTCCGTTTCCAGAATTATCAAACTTGCTATATACGCATTTATCGGATTGATTTAAGATAAATCCATCTGAAAGCACCACCTTGTCGAATTTTTGATGCCATTGCATAGGTGCTTGTTTAAGTCCATACAATGACTTAACAAGCTTGCATACCTTGTGCTCTTGTCCCGTTACAACGAAACCTTCCGGTTGTTTCATGTATATTTCTTCCTCTAAATCGCCGTTTAGGAAAGCAGTCTTTACATCCATTTGATGTACTAGCAACTTATGGATAGATGCTAAAGCAATCAACAATCTGATTGTTGATATTCTTGCAACCGGTGCATAGGTATCAAAGTGGTCCAAACCAAACTTTTGTCTAAAGCCTTGAATAACCAATCTTGCTTTAAATTTTTCAATGGTTCCATCCACTTTCATCTTCTTTCTGAATATCCATTTATTTCCCAATGCTTTATGACCTTGTGGTAAATCTACCAAAATCCAAGTGTTATTTCCCACTATTGAGTCCATTTCATCATTAATGGCTTCCTTCCAAAATGATACATCTTGGGATTTCATGGCTTCATCAAAGGTCTTAGGTTCATCCTCAATGATATGGCAATATGAATATTGCAAGCCAATGTCTTCCCGAGTTCCTTCCACTAGGTACATTTGAAAATCATCACCAAATGATTTTTCTTTCCTAGCCCTCTTACTCTTTCTATTTTCTGAAATTTGAGGTTCACTTGATTCTTGAACTATACTAGGTGCAAGAGCCAAATCTCTAGGCATGCTAATTGATGAAAATCTCTTTTCATCAAATATAGCATCTCTTGATTCAATGATAGTATGAACCGGAACTTGCTTATTAGGTTCTATAACGTAGAATCTATAAGCCAAAGAGTGTTGGGCATATCCTATGAATATGCATTCAACTCCCTTTTCTCCTAAAGTTTTTATCTTAGGTAGAGGTAGTCTTACCACTGCCCTACAACCCCAAACTCTAACATGTGCCAAACTTGGCTTCTTCCCATGCCAAATTTCATAAGGAGTAAGGTTGCTAATATTATTAGGAACCCTATTCAACAAGTAGCAAGCCGTTAACATGGCTTCACCCCAAAATCCGTCGTTTAGACCCGAGTAAGAAAGCATGGCATTAACCATTTCTTTCAAAACTCTGTTTTTCCTTTCCGACACACCGTTTTGTTGAGGTGTGTAAGGAGCTGTGGTTTCATGAATGATACCAACACTTTTGAAATAACTAGGATTAAAGTATTCCCCACCTCTATCGGTGCGCAACTTCTTAATAGAAGTTCCCTTTTGAAGTTCAACTTCACTCTTATAAATCTGAAATTTATCAAGAGCTTCATCCTTGGAATGCAATAAATATACATAGCAAAATCTAGAACAATCATCAATGTATGTGACTACATATTTCTTGTTTCCTAAAGATGGTGATGCATGAAAATCACATAAATCGCTATGTATCAAGTCTAGTATATTACTTTCTCTAGTAACCTTATAAAATGGTTGCCTAATAATTTTAGTAAGCATGCAAGTTCTACATCTATCAATGTTCATGTCAAATGAGGGAATTAAATTATCCTTTGACATTTTAAGTAATCTTTTGTAATGAACGTGTCCTAAACGTGCATGCCATAGTGTAGATATTTCAACATGCGAATTTATAGAATGAGTAGGAATTTCATGCTCACAATTCATGTAAATAGAACAAACACTTTCATTAAGACTCAACTTGAACATTCCATTACACAAATATCCTTTGCCAACAAATATACCACCCTTTGACAACACATAGTTATCGGCTTCATACACTTGCCGATAACCTTGTTTATTTAAAACAGTACCCGACACAATATTTTTTCTAATATTAGGTACAAACAGAACATTACACAAAACAACAGTTTTTCCACTTGAGAACTCTAGTTCTACACGGCCTTGTCCAAGGATTGGGGCAGTTGACTCGTTTCCCATGTGAAGAACTCTTCCTTCACTTGTAGCGGCAAATGACTTGAATAATCCTTTGTCTCTACACACATGTGCCGTAGCACCGGAGTCAACCCACCATGAAGTCTCATCATCCTGTATTGCAAAGATTTCAGAAAAGTTAGAAACATAATCTACATTAGATTGTGTATCTACATTAGTTTCCAAATCTGAAACTAACAAATTCTGACCTTGAGATTTCTGCTCTTGGTTTTTATTACCAAAAGCCTTGTCTTGAGCCTTCTCGCTCTTCCCCTTTCCTCCGCGGCAGTCACGCTTAAAATGCCCCGCTTTCTCGCAAGTCCAGCACACGTTTTCTTTAGACGGATGCTTCTTTTTGTTAGGTCCTTTGCTAACATATTCATTTGGCCTCTTCTTGCCTTTGTTCTTGTTCATCTTTTGAGAGCTTGTCTCCAATACATTTACCTTAGGCAGATTTGTATCCACTTCCATCGAGTCCTTTTCCCGAACACGAAGTTCCTCTTCCATTCGCAATTCCTTTGCGAGTTCCACAAGAGAGATGTCTTCCTTCTTGTGCTTCAAGGTACGACGGAAGTCCTTCCAAGCCGGTGGTAATTTGTCAATGATACTTGACACCGAGATGGCTTCATCCATCTTCAGATTTCTTTGAGCAAATTGCCCCAAGATACGTTGTATCTCATGGAACTGTTCCATTACAGGACGAGAATCCACCATCTTGTAGTTATTGAAATTACTAACAAGAAATTTGACGCTTGAGGCGTCCTCAGCCATATACTTGGATTCAAGTGTGTCCCATAACTCTTTTGCAGACTCAATGTTTTGATATAAGTCAAATAGAGGATCGGACATTGACAGGTCGTCGTCAGTACCTGCAAATCTAAATTTATAATTCCTCACTCTGAACTGTGGGTTAGTACAGTGGCAAGCAAGGGTCGAACCCAAGGGAGCTAGATGGTTACTACTTTGTTCTGTAAGAGAGAAAAAAGAAACAATTGGGTGAGAGTAATTGATTAGGAAACAGTGTAATGAACGAAATAAGCTGGTGTGTATCAATCAGAGAAGGTATTCAGGCTAGGGTTCTTCAATTGTGACTTAGTCTATCCTTGATTCCTAGGTATTTTATTCTTGCTTTCTTAAGTGTGGTTACTCCTGGTCTGGTTATAACCTAAGGTAGGACCGTTAAGTCACTACGCCACAATCTACTCCTGGTCACGTTATAGACTTTTAATTCTAGCAAACCTAATACTCCTGATCAGGTTATATTAGGCTTAGTGCATCTACTTATTCTAACGGATCAGTATCAAATAAGTAGGATAAAGAAGGCAAGTATTACTAGGTTAAGTTGTACCTTTTCGGATCTCCCCTTAACCTAGCAATTCGAACCGATATAATTTGCACAAGAATTAATAGAATGCAAGAACAATAATTAAGAACTGAATCTCAAAACATTCGTCACAATTATTCAAACCCTAGCCCGAATAACGGGTTTAGTTACACATAGCCATGAGGAAATAATGCATGAATGAAAAGAACGAGGAACACTTCACTTAAAACCGAGGAACAAAGGCTGAGTCACGGCTGAGCTATGGTGAGTCACGGCCGAGTGATGGTGGTGCACGGTGGAACAAGGAGGCGGAGCAAGGAGGGAACGTCTAGGGCTTGGACGTGAGTAGAGGAGACTCACTCGTGAGGTTGTGGGATGATATTAGGTCTTGTATGCTCCTCCTTATATAGAGTTTGAGAAACCCTAAAGTTCCCAAAATAAGCCAAAGATAATCATGGAAATATTTCCATAATATTCCTTGCTTTATCTTCAAGCTATCTCTTTGCTTTGGAATTAAGCCACCTTAAACCTTCTTGAATATTCCGAAACCCTAGATGTAAGTTTGCCCTAAATATGAAATTGGGCTGGACGAATTTGGGCTTTGAACTCGGTCAACTCGGCTGCGACTCGGATGCAACTCGGTCAACTCGGCTGGAACTCGGATGCTAGGGCTGATCGGATTGGGTACTTTGGGGCCGATTTGACTCGCCTTCGGACACTCTTCTGGCCGGGCTCTTGGTCTGGGGCACTAGCTGGACATGTATACTTGATGCTGGGACCTTGAAATAGGACATTTGAATGGAAATTGAAGCTCGGGCGGTCCTTGAAGTTGGTGTCTCAGCCAGCCGGAAATAGTCCCTGAAATTTGGCTAAGTCCTGAAATCTGCGCTGATTGGACTAGCGACTTTGGCAATGATTCACTCCGGCCTCGGACAAGCTTTTGGCCGGGGTCTTGGTCATGGGCACCAGGTGGACATCCGGATTGGTGATAGGACCTTGAGATCACCCCATTGTGAGGGCGGATAAGGCCGGGGCGGCTCTCAAAGTCGGGGTCTCGGTCATGGTGCGCTGGTCTCAAAATCTGCCGGTGAGTCCGATTTGCGCCCTTTTGCTCTCGAATGAAGTTCCTTTACTCCGCATGACTCCAAAATCATCTTGTGATGCATATATGGCCTAAAGTGCCATCTTTAAGCGCAATTCCTCCTAGAGCTTCCAAATCACCTGAAACACGAAACAACACTAAGAAGTAACTGTTCGTATAATAAAGTGCTGGAATTGGTGGGATTTAATGACTCGATGAGTCGTATAAATACGGCTCATCAGACATACCATTGAGGATATGTCCTCTAGCGATGTAGTCGTCATTTTCCCATCTGCTTCTATCACAGAATGCAACCACCAGTGCGTCATCTCCAACTTCAGGGCATGGAGTGGACAACACGTATACCACTTTCAGATTCTTCAATAGGAAGTGCATCTTCCTCCTCCAACGCCGGAAATCGGTTCCTTCGAACTTGTCCAATTTCTGGAAGTGGTGCATCATGTCTCTCACGCTCGCCATTGAATTGCAGAATGCTATTGAATTCGTTTGTAGTTGCTGGGTCGTCCTTGAGCTTCACTTCGCAGCAACAAGTATTGATAGGGTCTTCAATGCGGGCTATGAACTTCGGTTGAATGCAGAGATCTTCCTCCTTGTGTGATGAGTGAATGCTTGGATAGCAATTTGAACCACGTAATCGCTGTCCGAATTCAATATTTCCACCCTATTCTATGCCTTGGGTTGCAGGAAATTTGAATATGGGATACAATCCAAATTGTTGAAAACACTTTGTTTCTAGGCAAAGATAACAAAGCACAACTTAGAGTTTGGGTGTGTTGTAAATCAAGAGAAGGGATTGTAGATCTTCTAGCAATTGCACAGTACTATTTCGTGCGTGTAACTTGAGAGAATAGTCTGTATATATAGCCATGCAGCCAGGTACGAACAGGAGATGTGACTGCAGAACGAACAGTCGCATCTGTTCGAGTCATGCGTTCGCATGGTTCAGTCATGCGTTCGCATGCCAGTGAAATGTTGCGATTTTTGCCTTGTTTCGTAGCCTTGTGCGTTCGCATAGATCACTTCATGCGTTCGCACAACCTCGACCAGTCGCATAGAAATCTCGTGCGTTCGCACGGTTCTCCTGTGGTCGCACAATCGCATTCTTTTGCCTGTCATGAGTTCGCATGATTCAGTCATGCGTTCGCATGGTTCATGCGGCCATGCTTCCGTACTGATCTAAAACCCTAAAATCACTAACACTTTCATATATTTTCTGTTATGCTCCTGAAAACCTCTGTTTTCCTCTGTCCCACAATAAGTTTCGAATGATTGCTCACTTGTTGTACCCCAAGAATATTCCGCCACCTCTTCCCTAATATCATTTGGTGTATAGCTATTAAATTGAATTTCCGACTTCTCATAATTTATCTTTTGCCCCGAAGCCATTTCGTATTGACTCAAAATAATTTTCAGGTGTCTTTTTTTGATTCATTAGTGGATTTGAACCACCGAAACTACAAAAGATATACCTCATCTTTAATATAAAAGATATAATCATTTGCAAAAACCAAATGCGTGACAATAGGAGCATTCTTACATACCCTGACACATCATGCCTTAACACTGCATTCAATAACTCAGTACAAAATAAAAATAGATAAGGGGACAAAGGATCCCATACGTGTTCAGTTTCCAAAGTCAATTCCGTGCTTACTGGGTTATCTTTTGCCGCGTCAGTCGCCACATCATTACTTTCCATGTGACGAGTCAAATTTTCGTCACTCACTCTCTCTCCCTGCGACTCTTGGACTACTCCGGTGACCGCCTCCTATTGAGGCTGAGGACCAGCGGAGTGCGGCGGAGCTGCTGTCGAAGTCATTAGTCTGACCAGCCAAGTAGTGCCATGCGGTGTCGTTTCAGACTGGCGCAATTTGGTTGTTTGAAGACTAGCTGATAACGTCGTCGTATGGTCTTAGGGTGTCGATGTGTAATTAAGTTTTCTTGATTTCGTTCTTTTGTAAACCTAGACGGTTGGCTTGTATTTAGGGAACTCTTTAATACGCAGGCAAAGCCAGCGTATTCTCTCAATTGAAAATTTCCCAGAAAACCTTTTCCTTCGCGCTCTCGATTTCGCTTTCTTCGATTCGGCTCCGATCATCTCTCATCGAGCTCCGTGTATGAATTTCTATATGGTATCAGTTTAGGTTCTTCGATCCGCATCGCTTCTTGTAGATCGATTGCTGTTTTTGATCGATCGCCTTTTTTTTGGTGGTTCTTGGTTCGTTCGTCATGGCTAGGGTTCTTGAAAATCAGCCTGAGGATGATCCGTATTTCGTCAGCGACACTGAGATTACTGGCTCGTCGATTGTCAGTGAAGTGCTTGTTGGCGGGCAAAACTTTGTTTCTTGGGCAAAGTCGATGGAAATCGCCCTGTCTGTCCGCTCGAAGCTTGACTTTGTGCTAGGTAAACATCCCAAACCATCTGATGCTACTCTGGCTTCTAAATGGAAAAGATGTAATGATGTGATCATGACCTGGCTTTTGAATTCTGTATCTAAGAAGGTTGTTAGTCATATTCTTCATGCTAAATATGCTGCTAGTGCTTGGCGTGTGTTACATGTTAGATATGACGACTCTAATGTGTCACGGAAGTTTTACGTCAAGAAGGAAATTAGTAACATCAAACAAGGTGATCTAGATGCTGCTTCCTATTTTGAGAAACTTAGTAACTACTGGAAAGAACTTGATGCTATGAGTAAGAGAATAGGCTGTGATGAGGACAGTGAATGCGTAAATTGTAGAGTTGGAGCAACTGAAAGGGAAGAGGATAGAGTGATTGAATTTCTTATGGGGCTTAATGATGTTCATGCTCATATTAGAACTCATATTCTTGCCTTGAAAGAGCTTCCAAACCTGGATGTTGTTTATGATATGGTGTTGAATGATGAGAGCCAACAAACTGTCACCAAGGCTACTTATTCAGAAGCATCAGCTCTCTATAGCAGGCATCAAGAAGGTGACTCAAGGGGCCAAATGAGGAATTCTTCTCAAAGTAAACCAAAAGGCAGACTGTTCTGTACTCATTGCCAGATGAGTGGTCATACAAAAGAGTTTTGTTACAAACTAAATGGTTATCCAACTGGACATAAACTGTACAAGGGAAAGAATACAAGTAACAGAAATATCAATGGTGAGAAAGGGGCAAATGCTGTGTCTGTTGACACCTCCCATGACTCTGATGATAGTGGCACCTCAAAAGGCAACAGAGCTGAGCAAGTTACTCAACTAAGTGGTTCTCAGATCAATCAACTCATAGCTCTACTGAAGAATAATGAAAATGATGGAGGTAAACACGCAGCATTGACAACTCATATGGCATGTATCTGTTTCTTATCCTCTAAGCAAAATGATAAGTTGAATGAGTGGATCATTGACAGTGGTGCTACTGATCATTTTGCATGCAACATTGATGTCTTACTTGATATTCATAAAGTTGATAACAATTGCTCAGTTCTACTACCAAATGGTAAGACTAGTGTTGTTGAAGTTGCTGGAAAAGTTGCCTTGAGTAATAGCCTTGTTCTGCATGAAGTATACTATGTCCCTGAGTTCAAATTTAATCTCATTTCTGTTAACAAGTTGGCTGCTCAGTCTGATTGCTCTATCCAGTTTACTAAGGATATCTGCCTGATCCAGGACCATGCCCACAAGACCAACTTGGGGATTGGTAGGCTGGTCAAGGGATTATCTCACCTAGAAGTGGGCTCCCCTAACACATCCATCTGTACAGCTACCATCAAGACTGATTCCTCTACCATTTGGCATAGAAGAATGGGTCATCTACCTATGAATAAGCTGAAGAAACTTCTCAGTTCTGCATCTCATGATGTTCAGTTAGTTGATTGTGACTTTCATTGTCCAGTTTATCCTATGGCCAAACAAGCCAAGCTGTCTTTTCCTGTTAGTCATCATAAGTCTAGTGAGTCATTTGAGCTCATTCATGCTGATGTCTGGGGTCCTTACTCTACATGTACTATGACTGGTTGTAAGTACTTCTTGATGATTTTAGTAGAAATACATGGACCTTCTTGATGAAGCAGAAATCTGAGGTTCCCACTCTTATTATTCAGTTCTACAATTTGGTTGATACTCAATTCAACAAGAAAATTAAGATCTTCAGATCTGATAATGGCAGTGAGTTTTTCAATACTATGTTGACACATTTCCTCATTAGCAAAGGCTGTGTTCATCAAAGCTCATGTCCTTACACACCACAGCAAAATGGTGTTGTTGAAAGAAAGCATAGGCACTTGTTGGATGTTACAAGAGCTATTAGATTTCAGTCCAATCTTCCCAAGATATTCTGGGGTGACTGTGTGTTATCTGCTACCTATCTGATAAACAGATCTCCAAGTGCTGTTCTTGGATTCAAGTCACCTTTTGAGTTGTTATTTCAGTCACCTCCCTCAGTTGATCATCTAAGAGTCATTGGGTGTCTATGCTATGTGAATACTAACTCTCATCAAAGAGATAAACTTGATCCCAGATCAACTCCTTGTATCCTTCTTGGATATCCTTATGGTCAAAAGGGTTATAAAGTTTATGATCTTCAGTCTCATCAAATCTTGGTTAGCAGGAATGTCACCTTTTTTGAAGATATTTTTCCTTACAAAGATTTTAATGACAAATCCTCATCAGATACTGCAGATGCAAGTCAGTTTTTGTTTCCTGCTACTGTTCATTTGCCTACTACTGTTCATTTGCCTGTTGTTGATCATGCAATGCACATACCTGAAGTTGATAATGATGCTCCTGAGGCCAACTCCTCCAACTGAAGTTGATCATGATGAACCTGTAGTTGCAGTTGATCAACTTGTTATACAACAAAATGCTATGGAACCTGCAAGAAGATCTATAAGACAACATCAACCTCCTCAATGGCAAAATGATTATGTTTGCAATAATATCAAGATCAGGACATCCCCTCACAGCATTGATAAATTTCTGAGCAACTCTCATTGTTCTACCAAACATACAGCCTTCTCAGTTGCTGTTGCTAATCTGAATGTGCCAAAGTCTTATGCTCAGGCTAGCAAAGATCCACAATGGTGTGAGGCCATGAACAAGGAAATAGCAACTTTGGAGGTCAATCACACATGGATCATCACAGATTTGCCTTCTAATCAGTCACTCACAGATTGTAAATGGATCTTCAGGATCAAACTCAAGTCTGATGGAACCATAGAGAGGTATAAGGCAAGATTGGTGGCAAAGGGCTTTACTCAGATTGAGGGACTTGACTACAATGAAACCTTTGCACCAGTTGCAAAGATGACCACTGTGAGATGTTTATTGGCAGTTGCAGTCATCAGATCTTGGTCAATCTTTCAACTTGATGTTGACAATGCTTTTCTACATGGTTCATTGGATGAAGATGTTTACATGAAACTACCTCCTGGATACTTTAAATCTGAGAGGGAAGCAGGCAAGGTTTGCAAGCTAACTAAGAGCTTATATGGCTTAAAACAAGCACCCAGGCTATGGTTTGCTAAGTTTACAGAAGCCTTACTTGAATTTGGTTTTCAGCAAAGCATGAATGATTACTCTTTGTTCACTCTCCAAGAAGGTACTGAGTTCATCATTCTATTAGTTTATGTAGATGATGTGCTACTTACAGGAACTTCTCTAGTCCTCATTGACAAAATCAAGGCTTTCATACATGACAAGTTCAAGATCAAGGACTTGGGAACCTTGAAGTATTTTCTTGGATTAGAGGTTGCAAGGAATTCTACAGGCCTATTTCTGCATCAACGAAAATATGCCATGGATCTTCTCACTGATCAGGACATGTTGGACTGCAAGCCGGCTCAAACTCCTCTTCCTCTCAAACATCAGCTCAGCTTGTCAACTGCTTCCCCCATTAAAGATCCCATGATTTATAGGACTCTTGTTGGCAAGCTGATCTACTTGATTATTACTAGGCCCGATCTTGCTCACTATGTGCACGTCCTCAGTCAATACATGAGTATGCCCAACTCTGATCATCTCAAAGCTGCTCACATGCTGCTAAGGTACATCAAAGGGGCGCCTGCTCAGGGCCTCTTCTTCCCAGCGTCATCTCAACTTGTTATGAGTGCCTTTTGTGACGCTGATTGGGCTGCCTGCCCTAAGACGCGACGATCAACCACAGGATACTGCATTTGTATTGGTTCCTCTCTTGTATCTTGGAGGACAAAGAAACAAGCCATTGTCTCCAGGTCTTCTGCAGAATCGGAGTATCGTGCTATGGCAGTGACTTGTTCTGAAATTTTATGGCTGACACGCCTCCTTTCCGACATGAAAGCTTCGGTTCCCCTGCCCATCTAGCTCCACTGTGACAACCAAGCCGCCATACATATAGCCAAGAACCCTGTTTTCCATGAGAGAACGAAACACATCGAGATTGATTGCCATTTTGTCAGGCATCATGTCAGCACCAAAGTCATCGTTCCTGCTTACATTTCGACAGCTGATCAGCCTGCCGACCTTCTCACCAAACAGATTGCAGCCGACCAGCTACATCGTCTTCTATCCAAGCTGGGTGTCTCCAACTTTTTGCACTCCCCATCTTGAGGGGGGGGTATTGACGCTGAGGACCAGCGGAGTGCGGCGGAGCTGCTGTCGAAGTCATCAGTCTGACCAGCCAAGTAGTGCCATGCGGTGTCGTTTCAGACTGGCGCAATTTGGTTGTTTGAAGACTAGCTGATAACGTCGTCGTATGGTCTTAGGGTGTCGATGTGTAATTAAGTTTTCTTGATTTCGTTCTTTTGTAAACCTAGAGGGTTGGCTTGTATTTAGGGAACTCTTTAATACGCAGGCAAAGCCAGCGTATTCTCTCAATTGAAAATTTCCCAGAAAGCCTTTTCCTTCGCGCTCTCGATTTCGCTTTCTTCGATTCGGCTCCGATCATCTCTCATCGAGCTCCGTGTATGAATTTCTATACCTCCGGCAAATTCTGCTTCTCACCTCCATCGACACCTTTTTCTAATCTTTTGTCGCCCAGCCGGTGTTCAGTGTTTACCTCTGTTAGGATGTTGAAAGTCGGCTCTTAGCCATTTTCCAAACTTTCTTCTACATGTTGAAGCCTCCACTTTAAAATCACATTGATTCGCCTCATGATTCAGACGACCACACCTATAGCACAAATGTTGGAGTCGTTTAAAATTTGAAATCATTCCAAGTAGGCTCCTTATTCTCTTCCCCTAAGGTACACACCATGGAGGATCGACTCACCCACATCCACCTCCACTCTAAACCTTTCACAAACCCTTCTCTGTGCTTCCTTATTTTTATCTTTCATTTTATCTTTAATGACCCTGCCAACCAGACTAGCAAGCTCAGACGGCGTGGATCCTTCTCTCAACTCCAGTGACACATTTGCACCTGCACCCACAAACTTATTCTATAAGACGAGTAATCGGCCGAAGAAGTATCATGTCACCATTTCTCAGTTATAACCCCCAACCCATAAAGGTCCAAGAGCCGCCTTCCTTCAAGAATACACCTTTGTTCTTCCTCACTCCGCAACTTCACAACCATCTTATTATTAACCATTTCCTTGTATCCTAGGTTTTACTTAATGTTCCATGCTTTCTTCGGCGCATAGATCATTGATGGTGCATTGAAGGATTAGTCATTGCTCATCTCGAGTCCACTGCCCATTTATAGCTTTTCTACGCCCTTTGTCGAACTTCCTTCTTTACGGTCACCGTTAGCTCCCCTCTGATTCTGTTGGACATCAACTCAACTTCCAATATTAGAAGAACTTTAAAGCAAAACTCTCACAATAATATCTCTTGATGACGAAGAAAAGAAGACAAACAAACCTAACTGAAACTCTGGCTCTCAATAGAAAAGATTTTAAAATGATAAATGACTGACGAAAACTTGCAGGTGTGTAGTAAGTGGTGACCGTTTGAACTGACTATAATCAGAGCTGGATCTCATGATCTAGAGTCTATTCCTTAGCAAACACGGTGATGAAGTAGCCAGTACTATACCCCGGAACGGTGTATCCGGTTCTCTCTTTTGGTATCCGAGCCGCGGTGGAATAGTTGTGGTATTTGTACTAGATTTATCACATATCTTCTTTATCATGAACATTTTCAGAAACCAGAAAATGGTTAAGAACAAATTAAAAGAAGAATATGATCTTCCAACAAATCTAGAAGCACTTAATAAGTGGACTATCCCTAGAATTGAACCCAGTTTAATTTATAAACTAGGTACTTTTGAGAAAATTGGTCTCAAACAGGCTGTCAAAACAACTGAAGAAACTATTCCGCTGAATTCTGCAGATTTGACGATTAGATTACTTTAAGAAAGTGATTTACTTTTATATCGTCATTCGCATAAATATATACATATTGGTTTAGTGCAAATTGCTTTTAAACCATTAACTCTTGAAGGTTTACTAGAAAGCTTTATTGCAGCTCTTCGTGATGGTAGAAACCTTAACTATAAACAATCCTTAATAGGAATAATTCAGACTAGCTTGGCTCATGGTCCAGTATATTTTGATGTTTATCCAAACATACAGCTTTCATTGTCTGGTGTTAATATTTTAGACTCCTTAACGTTAAACGTTAAAACCAATGGGTACAATTATAAATCTGGAACAAAAGTAATAACTATCTGTTATAGGATTTATTATAAGCATCTGTTTACTCTTAATCCCCAGTCTAAGATTATGGATAAACAGAATAATGAAACAATAATTATTGAGTCAAACTTTAGCAAGTCGAGTATCTCGACAAGACGAAAGATTAAGTGGGAAGAAATAGAATTTCCAACAGAATGGACTTTGGCAGAAGTAGTTCCACCTCAGCCAATATGCCATGACAACTTAATCAATTTGATTCAGACTCCTGAAGGAAATGTCACCCTTGAATTTGATAATATAAGCAGACCATCCACGTCTTCTAGACTTAGTTCTAGGCTTAGTAAATCAAGTTTAATGAAAAATTATATTTCACCTTTCGACTATAAGATTGAAATACCTTTTGAGTCCTCTAGAGCCTCGACTTCCCAAATTAGAGAAACTTTTGATTATAAGTTAAAACAACCTCTTGAATCTGCGAGAGTTCCAACATCTCAATTTGGATAAACCGAAAGAATTGATAGGCTAATAATGTAACAAAATAATATTGTTAAAGGCCTTAGCATTAAAGATCCGGAAATAACCGAATCTGAGATGGATTTCAATATTTGATCATGTCTGACAAAATCTTAGATTTTAGTCCTGGTTCACAGGCAAGAAAAATTGTTAAAATAGAATTTGATTCGGAAAATTGGAAACTGTTTAGAAAATGGTTCTTTGAATCTTATGGTTCAGTAGAGTTAAAAACTCTAAGTAATGAATTTTACAAGTTATGTGAACTTGAGAATAGAATCTTGTTCTTTGTTCCTTGGTTTATTTCTACTTATGTTGAGCAATATATTTCAGCATTAGAAAGAAATTATAAGTTGGATATGGGTAAGAACATTACACAGGTTTATCCTCCTCAACAACCTTTTCAAATTGAAAAGAATGGTTTAAATCATAGTTTTGTTGCTTTTGCTAGGTTATTAGAAGATAATACTCTTCCTGCAACATGTCAACAAATTAATATGATGTTTAAACAGAATTATTCTACTCTATATTTGAGTGTTTTAGGAGAACAGATAAGTTCTTTATAAAACAGAGTAGAACAATTAATTGAGATTATGAAAACTCAGTCAGTTATAGCTGAAAAACCAGTAGAAATAACTACGTCTAAAACTATAGGAATGGCTACACCTAGTTTACAGCCACCTCCGATCATTACAGATTTTAAATTAAAACCCATGAAAGAACTAGAAGATTTTCTAGAAGAAAAATTTAAGAATCTGAAATTAACCACTCTTGATAAAAAGCTAAGAGATAAGCTTATAGAAGAACCAAATTATAAGCAAGTTTATCAAGATCAGATTAATAAATTACATAAATGGGCAGATAAGCCAACTACGGGAAAATATTATTATCCTAGACCTACCCCAGCAGATGTGCTGATAGAAGAATCCAATGAGATAATTACAAACTGTTATAGTGGCGGACACATCTATGAATGGAATATAGATGGTTATGCCAATCAACAAGTGCACAATACTATGCATAGGATGTTGATGTATTCCACAATTTGCAAAATTAATGGTAACAGTGATAAAACTGCTGCTAACATGATTTTAGCAGGATTTTTAGGCCAATTAAAAGGTTGGTTGCATAATTATGTCACTCTAGTTGAGAAAAATGATATTCTCGATAAGGTTAAACAAGAAGGTGATAATATTGTTGAAGATGTTGTGTATGCTCTGATTGTTAGTATCTTAGAACACTTCACAGGAAAATACTCCGCAAATGGTGAGAGTATTAGAACCTTATTACAAAATCTTAGGTGTAAAACACTAACAGATTTTCGGTGGTATAAAGATACTTTTTTAAGTAGGGTAATGGAATTACCGGAGTGTAATAGCACTCACTGGAAGTCAAAATTTATTGATGGCTTGCCTAGCTTATTTGCTGAAAGAATTAGGAATATCCTCAGAGGAAATCATCCTTCTATTCCTTATGAAAATCATACTTATGAAAAACTAATTGGAGTTTGCACACAAGAAGGAATAACCTTATGTAATGAAATTAAGTTGAATCAGCAGCTTAAACGACAAAGTTTTATGGAGAAATCACAGTTAGGTAATTTCTGTGATCAGTTTGCAATAGACAGACCTTTTTCTGGCAAACCTAGAAAGCCTAAGAAAGATTATACGCCATATCATAAAAGGAAAAATTTTCTAAAAAGAAAATTGAGGAGAAAGAACAGCGTAAATACGTTATGAAAGAGAATAAATGGCAGAAGAATAAGTCAATGACTCGTCATAGGTGTGGCAAAAGGGGCCACTTTGCAAATAATTGTTGGGTCAAACAGAAGATAAATAATCTTGAAGAATCTGATAGGATAAAAGATATTATATCTAAGATCCTACTTAATGAGGTTTCAGAATCAGACCAAACTGATTTCTCTTCAACTAGTGAAGATCTAAAGGTTTTAAGAAATGAAACCCTTTATATTGACCCAGATTCAGACTGTGCTCCTTGCAAACAAGGGCAACCCTGTCTTAAACAGGATTCTGAAGATGAGGAAGCATTATATAAAATGCAGTCACAATTCCAAGATTTGGAAATTAATATGTTAAGCTTTAAATCTGCCATGGAGCTTCCCGAGGAAATTAAAGATCCCGAAGCTAGATTAAAAATTATGGAAAAGCTTAATACTCAGCAGGATACAATGTCAGGAACTTCTAAATCACAAGAAGTTCATAAGGAAATAATTAACCCTAATTAAGTCTTATCTTATGGATGAAGTCTATAGACGGATTAGACAGAAGACAGAAGTAGAAAAATCTACTTCTACGCATGATATTATCATAGAGATGAATGATCTCAAAAAAGATATTCAAAACATTAAAACTAATTATAAACGTCTTGATCAAAGAATTTCTAGAATTGAGAAAGGAAAAGAAGTTATAACTTCTGATCAAACCTTCAATAATTATGACATTACTGATCCGGAAATACATTCAGATAAAAATCTTAAAATCAATGATGACCATTTCTTGTCTACTTTAGAGATGTTTGTTACTCAAAAATGGCTTGTTAAGATCACATTGTTAATAAACAATGAATATTCAAAAGATTTAATAGCACTTGTGGACAGTGGAGCAGACTTGAATGTTATTCAAGAAGGATTAATCCCCACAAGGTATTTTTATAAAACTACGCATACATTATCTCATGCGGGGGGAAATAATCTCCAAATTAACTACAAATTGCCTGAAGCCAAAATATGCATTAATAAAAAATGTATACAAACTAGTTTCTTACTTGCTAAAGACGTTACTAACCAAGTTATACTTGGAACACCTTTTCTCACTAAAATTTTATCCTCTAAAAAAAGTTGATAGAAAAGGAATAATAGGAACCTTTGGGGAAACAGATATTATATTACTGTTTGTAACTGAACCTTTAACGAAGGTTTTACATGATGTTTATAACAATATAACTGTTAAAGAAGATCAACTAGGTTTTCCAAAACATGAATTACATGTTCTCACTATTAATGGCAGACTTCAGAATCAATTCTCTTTTGAAATCTGTAGAAATAATATCCTAACACTCTTTGGGATAAAAGAAAACATATTGTTTCTATTCCATCAAAGGAATGTTTTGATAAAAACCAGACCCCAGCTACGGATAAACATGGCCAAACAAATCCTGTTTACATTAAAATGTGCAGAGAAGATATTAACATGTTATCCCATAAAGGATTAATTGATTCTTGGAAATCTCCCTTGTCAGGGACCGCTTTCTATTTTAGAAAAAACAGCGAGCAAGGTAAATGAATTTATAGATTAATAATTAATTACGAACCCTTTATCAAAATCCTTAATTGGATTAGATCTACTATAATATGGATGAATCATCCAGGTCTTAGTAATAAAAAAGAATTGATACATGAACTTTATGCTTCTGTCGGTCTTTCAAAATTCAATCTAAAGACGGGATGATGGCAGATCCAAATTTGCAAGACTGATAAATTTAAGACAGTCTTTAATATCTCTTTTGGACAACTGGAATGAGATATTTTCCCATTTGGTCTCACCCAGTATTCTTATGATTTTCAGAAAATCATTAATGACATTTTTGTTTTTTCAAAAATTCTTGAAATACATTTGAAACATTTAAAGATGTTCAGCAATGCTTTTGGTGTTAGTCCAATAATATCCAAATTAAAAATGTCGTTATTTCAAATACCGACTAAATTCCCAGACAATACTTTAGGAAAATTTCAGTCAAATGTGATATCCATTTTACTAACCATCTCCTGACCTCCAATACAAGAAAAGAACAGCTGCAAAAGATTTACTTAACTAATCTTCATTTTGCAGGTATGACCCCTCAAGGGAGAGGTTCCTCCTCTAATAGGGGAGGGAGAGGACGTGGTAAGAAGCCAGAAATTCTGGCTCAAGTTGGAAATAAAACATTGGTCAATATGAAGCAAGATAAAGAATACCAGAAATATTTGGAGTACATAAAGCAAAATATTACTGCTTCAGATAATGAAGTACCATCCTATGCCAATATAGTGGCAACAGAGGAAAATGAAGCAGGTTATTGATGAGTCGTATTTATACGACTCGTCGAATAAATTAATCCCATTTATTTCGACACTTTTATATGCGAACGTTTACTTTTTAGTATGATTTTGCATTTCAGGTGTTTCGGAAACTCTAGGAGGAAACGTGCATAAAAATGGCATTTCGTGCCAAAAACACCGCAATGGCAGATCAGACCTTTGGAGCTTCAACGGAGTGCTGGAAATTGACCGTTGATCAAAAAAATACGAACTACATGTCGTTGCGTAGCTGACTCAATTTTCAACAACTCTCTAGTTCACACCGAGAGCATCCGAGGTCATTTGGAGGGCCTAATTGAGAGCGAAGTCAAAACAGATGCGCATAATGGGTGAACAGTCTCCGAGAGGACCGCGGACACTGTTCATTTATTGAACAGTGACCGCGGATGCTAAGGTGAACAATATCCGCGGATGATAAAGTGTACATGGTCCGCGGGGATGACGTCAGCAACGCGTTTTGATGACGTCTGCAGGTCGAAACTTGGAAATCAAGCCCAAAAAATCAGACTTGGAAAGCCAACCTTCTTATAAATAAGAGTTTTCACAGCAGCATCAGAATCGATCATCAATTCCCAGTTTCGAAGACCTAGACGGCTCTGGAGGAGAAGACGAAGCGTTCGACGAAGAGAAGAGATTTTCCTACTTTTAATTATGCGTTTTTCCATGATTATATGTAGCTAAACTCCTAATTCAGTTTAGGGTTTCACATATTGTGACGTTTGTTTTGAGACTTTATTCTTAATGCTATTTCATGTTTTACTAGTTCTTGTGCTTAATTTCAATGATTGAATTGCGAAGCTAAGTGGATACTTGACATGGTAAAGCTTAGCCGAGCAATTCAGCCCCTATCGTTATACTTGTTTGAGACTTACCCGTAAAGACAAGTAGGAACACCTAGATTAAATAATGTCTTTCCCGGATTATTGGATTTAGGAGAACTAGAAGTCTAATGCCTTACCCGGATTAGATTGTGGTGTATTGCCTGAAACGGAATACTTTAGGTTATAACATGAAACGGAGTAACCACACTTAGGAACATGAAATTAGATTATTAGCAGCCAATGATAAACGTGTCACAATAGAAACCCTAAGCTGAATGCCTTCTCTCTGATTGAATCTTCGTTATTATTTCCTCCAGTGCTTTTTACTACACTTGCTCACAAACCTCCTTTCTTTATTGTTTTTAGAGACAGCTTCAACAACACCAGCTCCCTTGGGTTCGACCCTGCTTGCCGCTACACTAGCTTATTGCAGAAGATTTATAAATATTAAATATGACGCGTCAGACGACGCGCGTCAGTTATACCGCTTACTTAATAAACCAAAAACAAGAAGTAGTACTTCTTCTCGAAGAAAGAGACTCCCAATGGAGTGATGAGCCATGGACCTTAATGAGGAAATACATGGGAGAAGAGTCATACCCTTCTCGGACATACAAAGGTCGAAGTTTCTATGAGAATATTCTCAAAGAGTCTGGTTGTGAAATCACCCATTTCTTCCACCAAGCACAACCAGATGTAGGCAAAATTATCAGATGTAGGCACAACCAGATGGCATCCATTTATTCCCTACATCTGGAAATGGATGCCATCTTTTGGATATACAGGAGACATGATTCCTTGCTTAAAAAGGGATACGTATTCCAAAAATTGGGATAAGATGTTCAGAATTGATCCAGACACAAAGCAAATTAATGGCTATGACACTGTCTGTGATATTGACAAAAAAATAGCGTTCTATGAAGAACAACAACAAAAAACCAAGGAGATTTCCTTACAATCCATTTCACAGAAGATAAAGTCAAAGACTCAAGCTCTTAATCAAAAGGAGTTACTTGCAACCTACATCCAAATTATAAAGGAAGACTTCTTGAATCACGATGTTGAGGCATTATCTCATACTACAGATAAAACTGACGCTTCCATGGCTACGTCAGGACAAAGTATTTTCCAGGACTCCCAAGATATGGAACCTGAACCAGATTTTGATGATATATTTGACAACCTCCAAGCCGAGCTCGAGAAAAGACTGGCACAAAGGACGGTTCATTTAGGGGAATCTTCCCAGGCTAAAGACAAAATATGAAAGGTCTCATTTCTCTAGTGGCTTTCATACTTGGCTTATAGAAATAAACTAAAGACAAAAATCAAATGGTGAAAGGTCCTACCTCTCTAGAAGCTTTCACTCATCGTTGAAATTTGGGGCAAATGTTTGCCATTATGGAGAATCTCCAAATAGTACATATTAGTGTATTTTTTGTCCTACTTGTTTTGGACTACTTCCTTCCCTTTTACTATAAATATGAGTGTATGGCAGTAGGAGAGAAACAAGACTTAGAACCCCTCTACTTCTAAGCAACAAGTCTCTACTCCTTCTCTGTGAGTTTGTAAAATATTTTAAAGTTTTAATCAAAGTTTGAAGTTGAAGTATCCCTTGGTGCATCAACGTAGTAAGTTCTTTTTATTTTGTACTTAATTTTTATTTTCGTTTCTGATGGGTATCCTAATAGGCTAAACCCTTGATATGTGATAAATCGATGACAAGTAACAAGACTATTCATATTGTTGTAAAGATCTGGGATTGAGAACAAATGACTGGTCTGGGATTAGTACAGTTACAACATCACCATTACTGCAAGGTTTGTCAAGTTCGTAACGGGCCTACTGGCACAACTAGTTCTCTCCTTCAGCACGTGCCCGTAAGATAACGTTCCCATAAGCAATTTTGAGTGTAAGTCCCGCTTAAGCCGGAGTATGCGTCAGGGCAGTTCTGTTTTTTTGCTATGTGGGTTGATCTATGCGGGTGTTGACTGACGAGAACTTGCAGTTGTGTAGTAAGTGGTGACCGTTTGAACTGACTATAATCAGAGCTGGATCTCATGATCTAGAGTCTATTCCTTAATAAATACGGTGATGAAGTAGCCAGTATTATGCCCTGGAACTTTACAACAATATGAATAGTCATGTGGAATAGACACTTAAAAATAACGACCTAGAAATGGGTTAAAGCCGTTCTTTTTTATCTTCAAGAACTTAGTGAAAATGTTTTAATTTAGGGAAAAGTACAAAAGGGTGGTATGAACTACCACCCTTTTACAAACTCTTGTCAGGACTATCAACATTTGCAAAACAGAGTCAATTTATACTTTAAGGACCAAATTGCAATTACAATTAATTCCATAAAGTACCCCAAACTATAAAATCTGCTAAACACAATCAATTTCTACTTTAATGACCAAATTGCAATTACAACTAATAACATAAAGTACCCAAATTAAATGTATATTTTGTAATCCCTTTTATTAACTTGATAATTATTGAAGATGAAGGGACGGTGGTGGGGAAGATGTTTTTTTGTATTGCCCTTGGAACGAAAGGGGCGGTACGACGACTGAACTCTCAACTCCACAAAGTCCAGTCAGAGCCATTCACCACCCTCTGTTCGTCAATTTTCGAATTGTAAGGTTAGAGGATGGACAGTATCAGTCCTCCCGCGAACTATCCACCGGATATCGCTCACTGGCCCCATCCACCTCCCGGCTCTGCTAATTTCCACTCAAATGCTCCGCCGCCGAACTACAATCACCCTTACCCTCAACCCAACTTCAATAACGGACCTGCCTTTACCGCTGCTTACTGGCCTGATGCCAGGAAGAGGAAATTTCATCACCCTATTCGAGGAGGACCTCCTCCTTCCTTTGGTATTTTTATCTCATATTTTCTCTTTTGTTTTAATTTTTAATTTTTTTTTTTTTGACTTAAACTGCTTGACAAATAATCTTTTTTTTTTCCATAGAAAGTTTTGCTAAATTGTATGTTTCGCAAGTTCCGAGAACATCTACTGAAGAGGATGTAAGTGTTTATTCCTGTTGCTAATTGGCCTATCAGTTTGAATGGAATGGTTCTAGCAAAAACAAATGCATATTCAGACATAAACTCAGTGTGGTCACTAGCTTTTTCAATGCTGAAACAGAATCTGAGTATAAGTAAGAATCGGGTGATTTTAACTCTAAATGATGCAACTTTTTTTTCTAGCCAGGAAAAATGTAGGTGCTGCTGCACTGTACCATTTGAAATAGACTACTGGAGTCTGGAATTGTGACAAGACTAAATCTAGTTGTGTTTACTTGTTTCCATTTGCCAGACTTCTGTTCTGCTAACTTAAACATATGTTTTGGCTTGTCTTGTTTTCCACATCGATAATATTAAGAGTTTTTCAAAAAACAAAGTTATTTATGATAACTTGGCTTTATGTCAGATCCGCTCCGTTTTTGGCCAACATGGAAAAATTCTTGAGGTGGTACTCATAAGGGACAAGCGAAGTGGTCAGCAGCAAGGTCAAAGTCAAACTCATCTTCTTGGAATCACTTATTTCTGGATTTTGCTCATTTTTAAAATTTTAATTATCTGTTATATGATACATTGCACCCTCTCGAACCCATTCATTGTAGTTATGGTTGAACCACCTATTTTTTTGCTCGAGTATGCCGGAAGAGATAATCACAATATCTTTTCTGTCTTTTTCCCCTTTTATAACCTATTTGCAGAGACAAAACCTTTAGTGTATATTCTTCCGGCCATAGTTCTCAATTTACAGAGGAGGCTAAAGATGGTGTAGTATTTTGAAATTTTTCCTGATTAACAGATTCAGAAGAAGATTATTACTATAAGAAATATCATTGTATCTATAAGTAAATTATGGGGTATGAACTGAAGTTTACGACATAACCTTTTCAATATTCCATGGGGTGTCAACTGTCAAATAGAAGATATATAATGTGGTGAGAGGTGCTGAATGAAACCTGATGAAGGCCCACAAGGCCACAAGTAACATGCTGAAATTTGGAATTTATGAATGGTTAGGTTGATTCTCTTTGATCATTTTCTATGTGATGTGGAAATTAAGTTTGATATTTCAAGCTTATCGAATAATTTATAAAATCATCGTGAAGAAAACCTCTAGATGAAAAGAATATTAGTGTTCCCTGTAATTTTTTGCGGAAGGAAAAATCATTTGAAGTTCTCATGGTCTTCAATGTATGCAAAAAGCAGGTCCCTGGAACTTATCAGTTTTAGCCACGCTTTGCTTATAGAATGTGAGCATTTTTTAAGATTGGATTTTGACAACTTAGGCTGTTGGTGCCGCCAACTAACTGTTAAAAAAAATTGCATGGCATTTCTTATTCGGTGATAATTTGTGCGCTTTACTTCTTATTTATATTCTTCTTGCTTGGGCATGTGATCCATGGTAGTGTAAAAGGATTTTGTACTTTTTGGCTGCAGGAAATTGTTTTGTGAAATTTGCGACAATTGGTGATGCTGAAAGGGCTATTCGTGCTCTACACAATCAGTACACTTACCCTGGTGTGAGTTCTCAGTCAACGTGACATGTAGCATAGGCAACGTTGAAGCTTGGAGACGCAACAGAGTCCATTTAGGCATACATATTAATATTGTCATTTACTGTGCTTTTCATTCCCAATACATTCTTTTTTTTTCTCTCCAGGAAACAGAGCCCCTCAAAGTTAAACTTGCTGATGGGGAGCATGAGCGCCTTGGTACATTCCTTCACTGTTGATTAATTCCTATATACAGCTATGAACTATCTGTTCCTATACATACATGTTTTTCTTTCTATATTTATCTGAGTTTCACTCATTTTGCATCATATATATAATGGAGATGGTCCTTCTATTTTTAGCAAGCCATATGTAGGTGCGGTTGTAAACTGCATTCTCAAATTGTGATACCTCGCAAGGTATTTGAACCATATTTTTTTGTGAGGTGAAGAATTTTACATATGTTGCATGTGGTTTGTGGACATTAAGATTCTCGATTGATCTGATTTTAGTCAGTCATTACTCATTCCTTAGGTTTATAAACTACTATTTGAAAGCAAGTTGCATGTCTTAGATTTTTTGTTAATTCGTTTTTGCTTTTCCTGATTAAAATGTGTACTGCTAATTAACATATGTTTAATCATTTGACTTAAATCCCTAGAGACACGTTCAAGAACAACTCTACATGGTTCAGCAATTCGCATGCATCCACTGATCCACACCTTCACTGGACTCTTATTATTTCCTTTGGAATCATGAGTGTACAGACATTTCCATACTCGTCTACTACACAGTTTACAATTACACAGGAACTCATTTCTAGAAGTGTCTGATACTTGATCAATTGGATTTTCTATTCGTACTAGGAAACTAATTAGAATTCTATCTCAAAAGAATTTCAATATTTTTCTGTTTTTAATTTCCTAACTTCACTCCTAAAAATCTTCCACTGGAAGCTAGTTTAAATTCCTCCTTTCCCTTCCAGAAGCTGTTGGTCATAACTTTTATTCTCCTCTCCTCGAAATCCACTAAATCAATCATCAAAATCTGAAACTCCTACACGTAATTTGTGTTCCGTCTCTTTTCTTTTCCTCCCTTTACCTATCTTAATTGTGCAAACCAATTGCGGTTAATCATATACATTTAGACTTGAGACAGCCAGAGGCTTTTCCGATTTGGTTTTAGTTAGAACACGGCAAAATACTTGTTGTTTGAGCTACTTTACTGTATGACAGGCATGCATGGACTGAAACTATATGTCAAGAACTTAAACAGACAAGCTACAAAAAAGGAAATAGAAGAGGTATCAACATGCTGGAATTGTTCCATCTTTAATTCTGCATATATACAGGGAATCGTTTTGGCGTCCTCTTTTTCGCATGTTTGAACAGAAAGAAAAGTCCTGAATACAATTTCATGGTCTGTACTCTGTAGATTGTGATTCATTTTGTGATCTCAGTCAAGACGGATTTGTTTGGATGTGTGGTGCTGCAAAATTGTTTTTTTAAATTTTATTACTATCTCAGAAGACCAGCAGCCCATCAGAGATAAAAAGTTTCCATGACAGAAAAGCTAATGTCATCTTCAGTAGATATTTGTGGCACTTAGAAGAAAGACTCCATGATGAGCAAGTATTATATAATGAATTGACTGAGAGAACATATCTGTGTATGGAAAATTGCTTTTATTCCTGTCTTAAGTACCGACCATAATGTAAGCAACTTCATCATCAAAGGTTTAGCTAAAGAAACACAGAACAGGCCAATTTCATGAAATAGGGTTGTTTGGAAATATGTAGTGTCATCATATGATACATTTTTCTTGGACAAACATGAGCAGCACCTCTTTTCAGAATGAAAAAAAAAAACATGAGCAGGACTATTTGACTCACTGTTACTGCTCGGTAAGAAATATGTAAATTACGGGATTCTTATTAAGTACCTTAACCAAAATCATGTTTCTTTGTTATAGACCTAACAGTCATATTTTTCTTCTGCTGCAGCTATTTTCTATATATGGTAATGTTGAGGATGCCCATCTATTTTGTGATGAGTTGAAGCATAGCCGTGGTATGCATGTGTTTCTCAATTATTCTCTGATGCTAATAACCTAATTATGCTTGCATCTGACTGTGTACACTGTACAATAACCATATTATTGTTGAGCCTATCAAATAAGTTTTGTATAGATGTGTAAATTCCTTACACGAGTGATATGGAGAATTAAGATTACTTCCATGTTTTTTCTTCTTATTCCATTAACTAAAAGACTGGGCCCCTGAATGTCGTATTGCCTAGCATAATAATAAATTAGGCAATCATAAATGTAATTTTTGATATTTTTATTTTGTGATCCTAATCCCTCCCATCGTCTTTCAAGGAACTGCATTCATTAAGTTTTCCCATAGATACATGGCAGAAGCAGCTATAAATGCTCTCAATGGAACTTACTTTATGAGGGTAATGGTTGTTTACTTTCCACATGTCCAATATCTCTATATTACTTGTTTTTTCATCTTTTATTTTCTTTTGCCCGTTAGGTAGTGGTCATGAATATTTCAATTTTCATTTCAGGATTGTGAGCATCCTCTTGTTGTTCGTTTTGCGGATGCCAAAACCCCTCCCAATGGGGATCCCAGGTCATACTGATTTCTGGCTTCTGCCTCATTCATATGAACCTAAATGCTCCTTTATATTTGCAAATTCATGAATATTTAGTGGAGATTATCTTGGCTGTATATGTTCGATGCTCAGTTGCTCACCATCCTCCTATGAATTTTTTTTTTCTTTCATACACACAATGTTAGCCAATATATTTTATGGATGGCGATTATATCTATGTACAACTTGTTGTGATATAAGACTTGCTGGCCTCATTTGTTTGCATATCGGATCCAAAGCATAATACATTGTTTTACCTCCTCACATCAAGGGAGTGATCACCTATTATGCCTGCTTTGCTGCCAGCTTAAAACGCAATGGAAGAAATTGAAAGCTAATGCTCAACTGATTGAAAGTTTGCACCTTAACATGCCCTATTTAATCTCTCTTTTTGTAATCTTGGTAGGAACTATTCGGCCATTCACAGTCCAACTTTTTCTCCACCAATGCATGGAACCCCAAGGAGGTATTAGGTTATGAAGTAGACTTGTTTGTTTATCTTAAATGTTGGCCTTACCATGTTCAATTTCTAGATACAAACTACCACCAACTCAGGATATCACTGGCGGACCGATTTTGCCCTACAATGTACGTCAGGTAAGTGTTAGTTTCAGCATCATCTTCTGGTGTAGTAACTTGTGTCATTTTTGACCTCCAAATAAGAACTGACAGAAGTCAGGAGAATGGCATTTTGCATTTTGCATAATTTGCTTGAAGACTTTCAAATGTAGCATTTATTCTTTGAATTTCATAGAATGATGTTTTCCAATGCAAAAGAAAAAAACTCCCTGTAATGTCCCCATAATGTTGTCTCAGCAGTCTAACAGCACACTGGATCCCTTAGTTAGGACAGTATTGGCACCTCTCATCGATTCTGGTATTCTGCAAATTGTTAGTAGCGAAGCAAGGGCCATGTCAGAAAGATAAATACTTGCCACATATGTCCATAATCCATATCAACAAAAAGTTCCCGGATAGCAGACTTTTCTCTATGTTAAATTCATATAGTTATTGTTTATCGAATTTAGAGTGCTCCTTGTCAGACATTTCTTACATTTATTTTTGAACTGTGCTAGGCTCCGGCGTTCAACTATGGTGCTTCAGTGCAAACACGTCCCACAAATCCATTACCACAAGCTATTGAGCCAGTTGCTCATAAACAGCCACAGCTTACAGCTCCAAGTGTCTCGCACCACGTGTTTCATCCGCAACAACAATCATCATCTTCTCTGATGCCCCCACCAGCATGCTATCCAACTAATACTTCACAGGAATCCTCTCAGCCGTTTACTGATATGGTTGCGCCAGTGGAAAGTCCAGCTGAGATCCTAGAAACGCACTCCAAAGATCATGTTCTGTCTCAGCAGCTGATTGAGGATCAAGTCACTCCGCACCAAAAGGATGAGGATCAACTTACTTTGCGCCAAACGAATGAGGATCAACTTATGTCGAGGCCACAAGATCTCATTTCGGTGCAGCAGCAGAGTGAAGATCAGAGCTCGTTGCCGCAGCAGAACACAGATCAGGGTCTCCCTGAGCAGGTATGTCTTTCATGTATTTTCTTTGAAAAAATTTCGGTGATGATTTGACCAAGATTCATTATTCGGCTAACATTATCGCTTTCATATTTTTCTGGATGATTTTCAAAATACTCGTAGTCCCTCCACTTTAGATAGATTGTTACACTCTGGGCATTGATACAGAAGTGTGAATTAAAAATGTGCTGCACATGTCATGTCATTTTCACGTAGTGTGATTTGCTTGTGTAATTGAAATTGGATGTTATGGTGAAATATTTGGATGAGTAGATTCATTATTTTGCGAAGAGAATAAATCGCTATCATTTGATTGGTGATGTTTGACCTAAATGTATGAAGACATGTTTGAAAAGTGTTAATATGCATACCTATATATCTGCCATAAATTGTACACTTGTGTCAGATTTCATTTTGTGTCATTGGAGATGCTTCAGAAAAGGGCACATTAAAGCCTCATACCGAGTACTATTTATCTGCAGACTTCAAGCGCTAAAGGTAAACCCCATACAGTGGATAATTCTGCTGTTGTGGAAACGGTTGAGCCTACAGCACATTGCGGTTCTCCTATGATGACCTCTAGTCTAGAGGTGATATCATATCTTGATTGTAACTGGAGCGAACACTTCTGCCCGGATGGGCACAAGTATTACTATAATAGTGAAACCTGTGAAAGTGGGGTAAGATTTCTGATAATTATGCTCAAATTTCAGTTTTTATTATCATCATCTTTGGATTCTTACAAAGCTTATTAAAATGAATGGTCTTGCAGTGGGAGAAGCCTGTGGAGTACGCTTCATTTGAAAAGCATGTGCTGAAGCTTATTCAGAAAGAGACTTCTTATTCGGCATCCCAGTCCTTGTCATCTCAAGGGGTCCTCTCTTCCCATTGAACTTCATGTTTGTACAAAGATGATTCGAACACTATATGTTTATGTTGCAATAGAAGTTCTGTTTCTCCACCAATATGGCGAATGACGCATACTTAGTTGGCTGTCCTACCCTCGCTGATTCCTAACATCCTCTTTGGTTCTTGGAAATTAGATAGAAAGTAAATATTAAGGAAAATAAAAGGGAAAGCAAGTTTTTCTTATTTGTGCGTTTAGTTTACCTTGAAGAACTTATGGAGAATGTTTTGATTTCCCAGAAAAAACACCATCCCAACCTTCCCCAAGACTGTTGAGCTTCATTGGGACTTGGTCAATGCAATAAAAGGTGATTTCATTCAAAAGGCAAAAATTGTCATGAATATTATATTGTACGACTCTTAAGGGGAGCGCTCGATTTAGAACCCTCAAAAATTCGAGAATTTGACAATTCAAATCTTACCATTAGATCATGATGCATCCTTGAATCTGCATGTGATACATGTCCAAAAAGCAAAGTAAAAAATGTGGCTTTGACTTTGCATTAAATGCATTTTAGAAAATACACATGGGATACGTGTCACTATCAAAATGCATCTTACATTTTGGAAGGTGATGATTGGGGTCTCAAGTTCTCGAAAAAATTGGATTCTCAATTGAGCTCTTCTCTGACTCTTAATCTATTACGTGTCAGTGTCCTTTACCCTTATATGTACCCCCATAAACTCTTAGTTTTAATCTCCTAAATTGATTGCTAGTCGTCTCACATGTCCATGCATCCCTATATAAAGGGATCGTTTGTAAAGAATTTTATCAATGAGAATACAACTCTCCTCCACTCTACATTTCTCAACTCTTCATGTGTTCTTGTCCTTATCACTTTGATTTTCACAACACATTATCAGCACGAGTTGCTCAAGGTAAGGATACAAATATTTTCTTCTTTTTTCTCATTGTGATGCGATGATGTCAACATTAACTACTTTTCCCTCATGTTTGAAGACATCATACATACTTTAAACCAATTTCTTTTATGTTATAGCATGTATATTACATCCAAACATTTTTTTCTTCAAAACATTCAAATGCCTAATTTTATATGTTTAAATATGTTTTTATCTTATGTTTATAACATGTTTATTTTCATGTTCTATGTCATGTTTAATTTTACATGTGGCTAATGTTTTAGTTCATTGTTTCATTTCATTACTTGAAATCAATTCATATTATATTTATCATATATTGTTATGCAATGTCAATCTTATGAAGCTCGAGTTCAATATTCTGAACATGGCATTGATTATTCGGCATTGATTCTTGATATTGGGATCCGCCTAAATGTCATGGAACTTTAAGATACTACAAAATAAGGAAATAAAGCACTTGTTCAATAAAGATGGCTAAAACCATTATATCCTTCGGCATCATCTCCATGAGAGATTGTATATGAAAATTTGGGAATCAATGACCCCTCTCTCTTTTGAAAGGATTTGAAGAGATTACGATCACTAAAAGGCAATGATATAAAACTTGATTTGATTATATACACTTGCGATTTTGCAAGATTAAAAAAATGTACGCGAGTATAACCTCGCAATGTTATGAATCACTTCATAGGTGAAGTTATGAGATAAAAATATCATTAATAAATGATGAAAAATATAGCATTGGGGTCGTACTTTTCGTACTTTCGAACACCTTGATTTTTATCAAGCCTCTTTGAAAGCAAAAGATGTTGAACAAAGTGATGATCTAAAGGATATAACCCATTTGGACCTATATGAATCTCACTCATTTAGATGTTGGAGATTGTTTTTAAGAGGTCATTGGACAGTTTGACAAAACTAATCAGTGATGGAAGACGGCATAAGAGATGATGTCATACTTATGAATATCTAATTCAAAGTATTTGAATTTCCTTATTTTATGCTTTATTTCTCTTCCAAATAAAAGTATTTCTACTTTTATGTATGTCTTTTGAAGAGATATGGATAATTGTCTTTCAATTATGATAAAAGATGATGGTCTATCGCTATGTTTAGCGGATAGTGCAACAACATGCAAAACTTCGAGACAAAATGTACTTTTCGCATTTTAAATTAGCTGAAGCTAATTTGAATACAATTTCTGGTGAATACAATTTCTGGCGCATCAAATCTCATTGAAGGCTATAAAACATCCCAAATAGTATTACCTAATGGTACACGATTTATCATAGAAGATGCAATATTGTCAACTAAAACAAAAGACCTATTGAGTTAAGAGAATTAAGCTGACGCCATACTACAGAAAGCTTAGAATAAAACTCATCTACCATGTCATCTCCCTACTGTAATGAGTGCTCCTGGCGAATAACTCTAAGTAAAAGAGAGTCGCTAGAAGACTCATTCGCTTTCGAAGATATGCCCACATCAATTGTGCAGAAGACAAGCCAATAATGTCACCTGTAAGAGATACCTCCATACTGGCAACTAAAATGGTGCATGCATGTGCATCCTCATCAGTCCATATCTGATAAGCAGTAAGCGCACTTTGAGATATGAGTCCAAAGCATCCTGGAAATCATCATTGGCTTTCTGGACAACGTCTGGAGTGGCATCCGCTAGCAATTCAGGTCTGACTGGTGGGGTAAGGCGGACAACATGAGTCTCCAACGAGAATGATAAAAAGACGTTAACCACGCATTTGAACGCGCATATGTTGAATCCAAACTCGATAATTTAGACCATCAAAGGGAAATGGGCATCAAGGAATTGCAAGGTACCTCTTGGAAAAGAAGACATTTTCTTTTCTTTTATTTCTTTTTTTAACAAAATAATAAGAAAAATAATAGCAAAAACAAATAAGTGAATCAACTCACCGATTTGACTCGTCACCTTAATCGAAGGGAACCGGGCAGAGAGCGCTAAATAAACATCGGACGCGGCTTCGCATGTTGAAACAGAGTGGCAGAAAGCGATTGATTAGCGGCGAAACTGAGACACTCAGGAGGACCGGTAAAAACGATCCAAAGGTCAAACGAAAATCAGGTTTGAAGAATCTGGCGTCTGATACCATGTTGATTATATGAACTGAGTGTGTATATGTAATTAGGCCAATAGCCATAGAGGAGTGCTCAAATGTTACCCCTCTCTTAGAGTGTTACCTATTATCTCGATTCTGATTGGTTGGATGAGTTTCATCCAACCAATCAGAATCCGCCACCTCTCCCACTACCATACACCTCCACTCACCATGTCCAATGGGCCCCGTGCTTTGTGAGGTGGCGGCTCTTGGATGCTTGGATGAATCTCATCCTACGGATGAGATTAGGGTAAGAGTTACGAGCCTAAGGAGGGGTAACAACGGAGCGCGCCCCAATAGCCATATATATATAGTGCAGAGTGAATATATGAACATCCATATGAATGAATACATATAAACATGAAGAGACTAGGACTCTAACACAGGCCAAGACTAAGAAGATGGTGGGTAAGAGATAGAATGAAACAAAATATTTAATAAATATCGATTACCAAATCGAGTTTACCATACTACCAACGAGTTAACTTGATACTTAAATGAAATTTATGGAATTAGAGTATATTTTATTGGAGTAGGGATCACATATAAGAGTTCGGTTCCGGTGAGAAGTGGTAGTTACGGTGAGAAATGGGAACTAGTACATTATTCGTACCTTTTCAAAGGATTCTTCGTAGCTTCATGTATATGCATGCTACGAAGAATCCTTTGAAAAGGTACGAATTATGTACAGCTACGAAGAATCATTTGAAAAGGTACAAATTATGTAATTTAGTATATTAATTAAATCTAATTAAATCTAATCCTAACCATTGATAACAAAGATGAACGGATGAGATTAGTTCTCATTTCTCACCATAACTACCACTTCTCATGTGATCTTTACTCTCACATATAAACCTCATTTATTTATATAAGCTACAAACTACTTAATAAACTATAAATTTTGACGGAATTCATATATAAAAAAGACTTTAAGAGATAAACCACTAGAACACTAAAAATCGTTACTTTTCGCTTCAATTCATCAAAAATAATTTATTCACTGAACATTTTGGCTTATCACTAAATATTTTAGTTAAAATCATTGAATATTCACAAAATACATGTATGGTTCACTGGACATTAAGCGTTATCACTGAATATATAGTTTTATCACTAAACATTTAGTTAAAATAGGTGGAAACCTTGAAAAAGTAATATGTTCAGTGATAAGGCAAAATGTTTAATGATAAGGCAAAATGCTCGGTGAATAAATTTTGTTTTTGATGAACTGAAGCAAAATGTAACGATTTAACCATATCACTGAACATTTAGCTAAATCACTAAAGAATAAACCCAAAAGTTGGAAAAGACCATATTATCTGGTGGTTTGTAGTTTATATAAAGAGTAGGGGTTTGTATTAGATCCATTCTCATTTTGTTGAACTTCAAAATTTAGTTTTTATAGTTCAATTTCAGTTCTGTTCAACACTAATTCCGGATCTCTGTTTAAGTTAAATTCTGATTTTTTTAGCTTAAAGTAAGTACTATAATCAAGAGAGGAGATCATATGAGAAGTGACAGTTTTGATGAGATATAATCACAACCATTCGATATTTGATTTAACGGTTCTTATTTTTCGACTTTTTTAAATACAAATATCCATATTATATATTTGTAAGGGTATTGCTGTCATTTAAATTTGTTAGTGTAACGATTGAACCCTAAAGGGTATTGCTGTCATTTCCTTTTGCAGGGCACTTTCTTCTTAGTTTGGTGAGGTTTGTGAAGAGAATACATCCTTACAAATTACCAGTCCAAGCTACTGTTTCGATCAATAAGGATCATGTGATAAGGTGTCTCGACGATGACAGGATTGATTTAGATGTAGCAACCATGGCTAAAATGGGCAGGGGAGTAGAGAAGCTCATGGCTGCCAGACTCTACTTGAAAGCAAATTTAGCGAAGTCGAAAGCATTAGCTTCTGAGATGGCTCTAGTACAGAACACACTATAGACAACGCTTATTTCAAACATTAGACAGCGCTTCACCAAGCGCTATCTATTCGACCGATGTCTTATTTCGAGACTTTAGACAGCGCTTCTTGAATACGCGTTGTCTAAAGTGTCGATATTAGACAATGCTTTCTTCCTCGGAAGCGCTGTTTGATGGCGGACAATAGACATCGCTTATTATCGAAGCGTTGTCTATAGTCTAACTTTACACATCGCTTCTTCTATAAGCGCTGTCTAAAGTCTATAAGACATCGCTTAGGGTTAAAGTGTTGTCTAATGTTGCACTATGGACAGCGCTTATCCGGGAAGCGCTGTCTAAAGGTTGAAAAAATGGCATATTTGATTGAATCAAACAATTTCCCCATGCACAATCCATTTCCAACAAAACACCAATTGTAAAATACATTTGCTGAACATAAAATTATATTCATTTGCTCAATATTACACAACACATTTGCATTCATACATATGTCCAAATGTTTCGATACTTGACACGTTCGTCTTACAACAACAATCGAGCAATAATACAATAAACTTCATGTTTATATCGGATGATATACTTGCCGCACGTAAGTAATCAACGCAAATGCAAAGTCATCCCTCATATCATCTAGCACATCGTTATCATAGGATTGTCGTCCTCTAGGGAAACACTGAATAAAATTTCAAAGTTAGAAAGTTTATGGACACCCCAAATTGGTATTGATCAATCAAGTCTCGGAATATCTTACTTGTTTGATGTCGTCGTCAAGTGATCCATTGGTAGCTTGAAAGAACTTGATTATGTCGTGAATGTATTGCAGGACATAGTACCCACATACTTCACTCGTAAAGGGCTGTTTTGGGCACTGAAAATTGAATTGAGTTATAATCACACGAAACATATTGGATATGAAAGATCAAATTTTAAAACAATTCTAATTTGTTATTTCAATACCGTCACAGTCTTCTACTCTATTTGCGAATGATGAATGTTGAAGTACAGACTCATGCTCCTGCAACATTAAGGTAATATCAGCAAGTGTCTCATCCCACACCAGATCCGTAAGCTCCTTAGGTACTACCTTCCAATTATCATATGTAATCGGCACTCGAGATTTAGCAACAATACTTGTAATTATAAAACAAATCATTGTTTTTGAATCTAAACAATTTGTGATTCAATAAGTTACAAAAATAGAAGTGAAACATTACCAATGTAGCTTCTGAATGATGTCCCTACTTCACCGGCAATATTTCCATCTACATCTAACGTGACCGGCTCCTTACTCCCATCCTTATGCTTCTTGATTAATTTGTTCATAAAGCTTGGTCCCCTTGTCTTACGTGATGAAGAGCCGCCCTCCTCGCTACTTGAGCGAACCATTGTCCTGAAATTAAACAACAAATGCATAAGATTCACATAGTAAAATATTATAAACTACAAATGCATAAGATTCAAATATTATAAACAATTTGATAACATACTAAAAACGACTACACTATTAATTTAAAAAAATAACCAATATTATATTATTCGGACTCATTTTGTTCGGCAAATAACTTCGTGAAATTACGAAAACTATGAATTCCTTGCTCGTATTCATCCGTTAGACGGTCAACTAACATCCACGCTCGGTCCATTATCATCAAACTATATGTATAGTGTTGATTAAGGATATGAAAGGTGTGTTTTTTTAAAACATCGCTTGTTTCAAGCGCTATTTTTAGTGTGTTATGTACTAGTGTGGATCAAACCCGTCTTAGACTATACGAGTTGAGCCATAGGCTATCATCATTGCAAGCTCGGAGTTTAGGATGAGATCGCTTTGGTGATAAGCATGTCTTTGACGAAATCGAGGCCGCTGATTGAGATCAGAATGGACATGAGAGGGTTTTTAGGAGATTGGAGTTAATGGGTGCGTGAGAAACTAAATGAAATGGCGAGAAGGGGGATGAGGAGGGAGATGGATGTCGATTTTGGAGTCATTGGATTGGATTACGAGCAAGCGAAAATGACGATGAGTTGGAGAATTATACGCACGAGTTTGAGACTTCAACGGAAATCAAACTCTTATGAACGCCACGACACTTGCGGTTACCAAAATCTCCAAATCGTAGATGCTCAAAAAATCGTAGACTAAAAGAATAAAATTCGTAGACTTAAACAATAATACTCGTAACAAGGAACAAAGTATGTAAAATTCGTAAGGTTACAAAAAAAATTCGTAGCAGTCACTGTGACCAAAATTCGCAATAGTTACAAACAAAATTCGTATCAGTTACGAACAAAATTCGTACCAGTCACTGTGACCAAAATTCGTAACAGTTACAAACAAATTTCGTAGCAGTCCCTAATGACTAAAATTTGTAACACTTACGAACAAAATTCGTAGCAGTCGTTGTGACCAAAATTTATAACACACTCATTGTGATAAAAATCGTAGTTACTACGAATTATATACTGTAAACTACTAATTATATAAATTTTTAAGTAATGAAATGAAGCATTATTGAAGTTTTTGAGTAATAATATTTTACAAGACATCTGTCACTGAAGTTTTTGAAGTATAGATGAAAGATTAAGATTTCCACACTGTTGAGGTGTTTCTGGATACAAGTATATATTACTTGCGATAACAAATGTGAATCGACAATAATGGTTGTACACTACTACAAAAGAGATATTATGCATTGGTTTATACATCGGTTCAAAACCGATGTATAAATTGAATATTATGCATCGATTCAGTAAAACCCGATGCATAAAACAAATATTATACATCGGTTCTCTTATAACCGATGCATAAGAATTCATTCTTCTCTTTTTATTTAGATTTCACACTGATTTTCACCCGATTTCGTTCTCCATCCCCTCCGCATCTCATCAGCCCCCTCGCAACCCTAATCTCGACCATGAACGCGACCGAGATAAACACGCGGACGATGCGCTGATAGTTGCTGGAGCTGGCCACGTCGGCGTCGATGTAGGAGGCGAGGGACATGATTCCAGAAAGAAGTCCCGGAGGAGCTCGAGATCCGGGGACGAGGGTGGATGGGATCTGGAGAGGAGAGATCGAAGGATGAGGGTGGGGAGGAGGTTAGATCCAGGGATGAGGGCTGCCGGGTTTCGAGGAGAGGTCTGGGAGGAGGTCGAGATCGTCGCTGGATATGTATTTCTCAGATCTGGAATCGATAGAAGAGAGAGTGAGAGATGGGGAGAGAGCTTCAATGGCGGCGTCGCTTTCGTGAATTCCAATGTTTTCGACCAATCGTCAACGCAATCGGCGGCTCCGCGCGTTTCTCGATTCAAATGCTCGGCGGGACAGGCCGGGTTCTTCACGCGGCTCAGGAGACGCATAAAGGAGAAGGCCCAGAGCGATGTCGACAAGCTCTTCTCTGGATTTACCAAGACGCGGGATAATCTTGCTGTTATCGATGACCTTCTGCTCTACTGGAATTTGGCTGATACTGATCGCGTGCTTGAGGAGTTGGAGGAGGTGAAATTCATCATACTTTATTTATTTATTAATTCATCCAAAATTTGTGTTAATTTATATGTTTTTTTGGAAAATTGAAATGCACAGTGAGCTCTGATTGATGGTTTTTGAGGATTTATATGACGATGGTACTGTGTTGAGTTGTGTTGGAGTGTGGTAACTGGTAGCTGAGGATGGGTAATGAGTGAGATTTTGGACTGATTGCAGGCGTTGTTGGTGTCTGATTTTGGGCCGAGGATTACATTCAAGATAGTGGACAGTTTGAGGGAAGATATCTTGAGCGGGAAGCTTAAATCTGGAAGTGAAATCAAGGTACTTTGGAAATGATCTGATGGGATTGTAGATTTGGTAAAAAAATTGACTTCTCTTGTTAAATGCGTGGGTGGGGTTAAAAATATTACAGGAGGCCTTGAAGAAATGCGTGTTAGACTTGCTGACGAGTAAGGCACATAAGACGGAGCTTCAACTTGGGTTCAGGTTTGAAATTTTTTGTTATTGTAACTTGATAACATAGTCATTTTTATTCTTTTGGTGGTTTTGTGAGTCGTTGGTCAGTGTATTTTCTCTTTCAGGAAACCAGCTGTGATCATGATAGTTGGAGTGTATCTCTTCCGGCCTTAAACATTGTTACTTTTATTTTATTTTTTATTTTTTTTGATTGCGCAGCTTCTTTCTCAAGTGTAGCATCTAATTCTTTTTTTATGCGCTTTTGATAGGGACTTAATGGGTTTCGAACCCAGGCCGCCACATGCCCGGGGTGAGTGATTTACCACTCAGCCGATTCCCACGCCCTTTAAACATTGTTACTTGACTCCCCCTCAGTTTGATGATGGGTAAAATAAGGCAGGCATTTGTGTAATATTGATTGGTTTGAAGTATTTGCTATGTGTTTTCATTTTTACTGGAGAATGCTAGAAAGTTTGATGATGGTGAGATTAATCGTTTCTTATTGGTTTTTTAGGTATTTAGAAATTTGATTGCAAGTTTATGAGTTTGGTATTGGATAAATTTCAGTTCCGTTCTATTGTGCGGAGAAAATAAAAGATCAACATGCTGCGACTTTTCCAGATATTGGGTAGTGCCCAAAATGTATGTAAGTGCCATGGCAGCCAAGATTTTGAGCTAATGCGATCGGTATCTTGTAGGTTTGGCTTCTCGTCTCCCACGTCCTGAGAATCTTGTCAAGTTTGCTGAGAGCTACATGTATAAAGCTTCAAGGAAGAAGAAGAAGAAGGCTCTCCATTACTAGAAAAATAAATGAAACTTTTGTTGAATAAATAAATGTTGTACATTAAAAGTGACATCATGTATGAAATGTTATATTTTTGTTGAATAAAAAGTATTTCAAGATTTGGATATGAGAAAGTGTATTTATGAAATTTATTTACGAATTTTCAGGCTGATTTGAGCAATTTATAGGCCAAAAATGCAAAAAAAAATATCTTACATTATGCATAAGTTCTTAGAAAACTGATGCATCAGTTTTTTTAAGAACCGATGCATAATGTCATTCAGTTCTGAGGAAAACCGATGCATAAAGTCAGACATTATGCATCGGTTTTACAGAACAGATGCATAATGTCAGACATTATGCAACGCTTCATTATGCATCGGAACCAAAACCGATGCAATAATAGCAAAAAAAAACCGATGCATAAAGCCTGTTCTGTAATAGTGGTAGTTTAACTCTGTTTGATATGCTCAGTTGCGAAAGATTTTGCAGACTTCTTGGGCTTCAAAGGGGTAATCTTGGCTGGGTTCAGCGCTGCCTTTAACTTATCTTCATTAGATTCGAAAGTTTTCGAAAGCTTCTGAAACGAAAGGTGGGTGTTTCTCTTGTACGTCTTCTTTGGTTGGATTAACCACATTTGCATTCTTCTTCCTCTTGCGTTCTGACAAAAAAGAATTCAAAATATTTAGTATGTCACAAATACAATTACGAGTTAAACATGTTTACTAGCTATCCTGAAAAGCAGCAGAAATCATAACGGTAGAAAAACTACGCATTTTAACTAGGTTACTACGAATATTATGCTTTTGAACGTACGAGTCATACACTCTGCAAAGTAAATAACCCTTTTTTCAATATGCGTAGCTTTCTAATTGAAATTCGTAGATATGCGATTTCTAATAGGCATACATATATAATGCATAACTTTATGTTTAAAATTCATAGTTGATGATGTTTCATAGAACATGATGATATCATAAAACAACATTATTAGTTACTTTGAGTAAAGTTGACTAACCGAACTCGAGGTGCTTACCAAAAAGGGCGAACGTGGAGTCGCTGCAAGTGGAAGACTAGCGCCCTAAATATAGGACTTTAGATGTCTCATTATCTCGCGGCTACATTGGGGTTTAATCCAATGATTTACCGATCTAAGTTAGAGAGTAAACGCCACTTAAGATGAATATTTGGTGTCTACCCAATTATTCATCTAACAACTCTATAATTTGGGGAAAAATTAGGTTTCAGCTCTTTGGATTTCGCGAATAACGGGTTACGGTGAAATTTGATATTTAATTTTTCTAATTTGCCCTTAATTTCATATTTAGCTGTGAATTAATTACCAATTATGAAAGAAATCTGATTTAATCTCAGTCATAGATGTGATGAAATGGAAGGTTGAGATTTTTTCTCATTTTTCATGTAACTTAGCCTTCTCATGAGATCTCAACCCATATAATCAAATCCTAAAGTTAAGTCATCGAGTTATGTGCATCAATTCATTTTTCTTATTTAAATCAAGTTATATTTTCATGTTCAACTCGGTTTTAAAAAAAAGCACCCACTCTTAATTATTTTATAATTTTTTGTGAATATTTATTTAAAGTTTTTATGTTTTCCCTAGCGAGAACTTTATATCTTTATGAGTGATGGGCGGAGGTTGAAAACGAGAGTTAAAATTGGTCCCCGTGTCATATTGATAGGGTGGACCCCGATAAGAAGTGTGTACCCAATAAACGATGAACAAACTCTATTAATCTCATCCTATGTAACACGGAAATCTCTACATGGGTCACGTACCGGTGTCGGAAACTTGAAAATTGTCGAAAATGTCCAGAAATCGCCGAAAACGATCAACAACGATTTCAGAAACCGTCAACGATATGGAAACAACTGGGACACGGCTGGGAAACCTTCAGAAACCGGACGCTACATTTTTGGGCCTGCTTAAATTTAATTTAATTAAAAAAAAAAAAACCTAAACGGCTTCCCGGCCGCAATCTCACGTCAGGCCGTTACTCCGTTTAGCTCTCGAGCTCGCCGCTCGCCATCTCTGGTCACCGCAATGCACGTTTAGCTTTTCTGTTTTCTTGTCTGCCCGCCATCTCCTATAATCTTGCTTTTCTTGGGATGTTTCCACTTTCCTGTAGCCTTTTTGTGGATGCTCAACGAATTGTTGTTAGGTTGTTTTGATGATTTGTTTCATTCCATCCACAATAGAAAAGGGAACTCACTGTCTGCAGCAAACTGCTACAAAGTTGCGCATTTAAAACAGGCAGAAAATTGGGCATTGGGTACTGTTATTCCTCCATCCATTATTTTCTTGGTAGCTTGACCTTCAATCCCATCTTTGGATTAACACTGTGTGTCTGTTTCAGAAAGTATGACGAGCAGTGGAAGTTGTAGTTCAACAATAGAGAAGGAAGAAAGTCCTCTTTGGCAATTTGTTGAAAAAGGTGAAAAAAGTGGATCTGGTGGAGGAAATTTAACATGGAAGTGTAGGATATGTGGTGATCATAAGCAGGGAACTTTAATAAGAGTCAAGGCTCATCGTTTAAGTGTTGGTCGCAAAGGACGTTTTCCTTGCAAGAAAGCAACAATGGAACAAGTTCGTGAAACGATGAGAATACAGCAAGAATATGAAGCTAAACGGATTCGCATGGCGCCTAGAGCTGTTCCTCTCCCTTCTGGACCTTCGATATGTGCTCGTTAAGCTCAAGTTAATAGTTACAATTCTGGTCCAACAAAGGAGCAAATGGGTGGTTGTGATATTGAGAAGTCTTTTGACAATCAAGCTAGGAGTGAGCTTGATTGCTAGGATGTTCTATACTGGTGGTTTGTTGTTCTCTCTTGCGAGGAATCCTATTTATTTTAGTTGCTTTACTTTGGCAGCCAATAGCAAATTGGGTGGCTATGTACCTTCAGGGTACAATCGGATAAGAACCACGCTACTTGAAAATGAAAAGAAGCATGTTGATTTATCATTATATCATATTAAGAGGACTTAGGGAGCTAAAGGAGTTACTATTGTGAGTGATGGCTGGAGTGATCCATCAAGGAGGCCTTTAATAATTTTATAGTTTGTTCTGAAAGTGGGCCTATGTTCATGAAAGTTGTGGACTGCAGTGATGAGGTTAAAGGTGGAGACTTCATTGCTCGTTTGTTAAGAAACGTAATCGATGAAGTTGGGGATGAAAATGTGGTTCAAGTGATCACTGACAATGCTAGCAATTGCAAAGCCGCTGGAGAGATCATTGAAGGCTATTATCCACGCATTTATTGGATGTCATGTGTTGTTCACACTCTCAATCTTGCGTTGAAGAATATTTGTGCTGCGAGGAATATAAATAACAGCGAGGAAACATGTATTGAGTGCCATTGGATCACTGAGATTCACAGTGATGTTATTTGAATCAAAAACTTCATTGTGAATCATGGTATGAGGTTGTCAATTTATTTGCGCTTCAGTGCACTTAAGTTACCTTCAGTTGCAGAAACTCGCTTTGCTTCAGTATTTATCATGCTTAAAAGATTTAAACTTGTCAAGAATGCTTTGGAAAGCATGGTTGTTTGTGACCGATGGACGACATATAAGGATGATGATCAAGCTAAGGCTAGATTTGCGAGGGATACTATATTGAACGAAGATTAGTGGGATAAAATTGATTACATTCTTACCTTTAAAACTCCCATTTATGATATGATCAGATTTGTGACACTGATAAGCCTTGCCTCCATTTGGTGTATGAGATGTGGGATGTGATGATAGAGAAGGTGAAGAAGGTTATTTATGAGCACGAGCATATTCAGAATGAAGACTTTGAGTTTGGTAGCTCCACTTTCTATGATGTTGTGCATAAGATACTTGTTGCTCGTTGGGCCAAAAGTAGCACGCCACCCCATTGTTTAGCTCATTCGTTACACCGAAGGTAAGAAGATTACACCAAAGTTATTATTTATAACATGCTAAACAATTTTATATGTTTAACACTTATTTTTTATAGTTATTACAGTCAAGAATGGCTTGTAGAGGACTCTGCTAGAAAGCCGCCACATGTGGATGATGAGGTTTCGATGGAACGAAGAAAGTGCTTCAAAAGACTGTTTCCTCGTTCAGGAGATTATGATAAGGTATTGACTGAATACGGTCTACTTTCTCCTGGAGTAGGATCTTTGGTGATCCGGATGCTATTGAAAGGAGGTACACCATGGATCCTAGAAGTTGTTGGGCTAACTTTGGGACGGGAGCGCCTCTCTTACAAGGATTAGATATTCGTTTACTTGGGCAACCTACTTCGTCCTCATGTGCTGAGCGAAATTGGAGCACTTACTCTTTCATTAATTCGGTAAAGAGGAACAAGCTACATCCAAAGCATGCTGAAGATCTAGTATTCATTCATAACAACCTTCGATTATTATCTAGAAATAATTCGGAATATCTCGATGAAAGGACCAAAATGTGGGACATTGGTGGTGACGAATTTGGAACTTTGAAGGATACTGCTATTCTTGAATTTCCTGATCTTTCTCTCGATGAGGCTGAGATGGAAAGTGTGTTCTTTGAAGATGATCCTGAAGAGTGAAGACATTCCCTAAGTCCACTATGTAAGTTGCTGAATGTATTTTGTTGGTACATCTGTATTGTACATAAGGGCATCCGTAGTAAGGGAGCAATAAGCAATGAGCAATGAGCAAAAATAGCATTTTCTCATAAAAGTCATGTAGCAATGCAGAGCTAAAAGCAATGAGCAAAAATGGCTCTTTGCTCTATATATTTCCATGCATCAAGAGAGCAAAGAGCAAAATGTAATATATTTTGTATAGTCAAAATGCAACATTTTAAATACAATATTTTCTTCAATAAATACACATCCACCAAATCATTTAAATCTCATTAAATACAGCAATGTCTTCAATAAAAACACACCCACCCGTGATCAACAAAAAAAACACACCCACCCACTTATTAAATACATCATTTTCTCCAATAAATACACACCTACCAACTCATTAAAATCTCATCCATCTTCTTTCCCTTAATATATCAACAAATTTTCAACAAATGCACATCCTCCCACTCACTTAAATTTCGTCAGTATACAACTCTTCTTCTCCTACCTCTAAATGGATCCATGGGATAAGTTTATGATGGAGCAAGAGCACCAAAGACATAAGAGGAACCATCGCAGAAATCTGATTATTCAGGCAGCAACCGCACATGTTTTGGAGATTCAAGAGGAAGAAGTTGAAAGTAGCAGATCGCGGAGCCGTAGACAAGTCATTCGAAGGGATCGACAGGCCATGGACGAGAGATTAAAAGCTCTCTATTTTACTTCGCCTTGTCGGTTTGTAGGAGATGTCTTTCGTAGGAGGTATCGAATGAGACCCGAATTATTTGATCGTATAATGCATGATGTCACTAACCACGATCGGTACTGTTGAGGCATTGGCCTCACACGTTTTTGATGATTGACAAACCGGTTTAATGGTTTGCTTGAGTTTCTGTTAGTCAGGAACTTACTGGACCATTCAAGGACATTATGCGGGACTTGAGCACCTGCGGAAGTCTCCGAGCAACCAAGAACCTGTGTATGGGTCAAGTCAACGGAGCAGTTGAACAGTTGAGGTCAACAGAGAAGTTGAACAGTTGACACAGGAGTCAAAGACATCATGGAGTGATGGCACGTCTCCACAACACGTCAAGGAGATCATGGGTTGGCAGTTACAAGCCATGATCTGTGGCAGTTACTGAAGAACCTATATAAGCCAGATCCAACTCTTCAGAAGGCTGCGCCTTCCATATACATCCGAGAGAGCTTTCCAAGTGGGGTTTCCCAGTGAGAATATCTAGCGAGCTGTGCGAGGTGATATTCAAGTGTACCGGAAAGCGACGGAGGTGCCACGACTACGTGACGTCTGAGAGACAGTCATGGAAGTAGTCAGGTCTTGCGTGTGTAAATCTAGTTTAGATTTATACGTAATAGGCAAGTTTTGTACCGATTGAGTGTACAGGTTAAATAGTAATAAAAAGCTATTTAAGTTTAATCCGCTGCGTATTTTGATTAAGTATTTATCTGCATACAAAGTTAGGTTCCTAACAGTTTCGACCTTTGTTAAGTCTTCGACTATTAACCTTAAGTCTTTGACTACTAACCACGATCCTATCAATTGGTATCAGAGCTGCAGGGTTCTAGATTTTGGTTAGCTTTGCAGATATGACAGGTGATTCGTTCTCAAATCCTCCGAAATTGAAGCCAGGCGAGTATGAGACCTGGGCGGTCAGATTTGAAGCACATGTGATGTCTTCAGATGGGGAGGTCTGGCAGATCATAGAGCAAGGGCAACAGCACATTTATGTCGAGGGAAGTGAAACGGATCTCAAGCCAAGGATTCAGTACACAACTGAAGACTATAAGAAATTGGAGAAGAATGCAAAAGCATTACGGGTTCTTCACAGTGCACTTGAGCCTGGAGACCTGAAGAAGGTGATACAGTTCAAGGACCCGAGTGACATCTGGGATTCACTGAAGAAGATCTATGAAGGATCGAAAGATGTGAAAAGAAACCGTATTCTTGCTGTTCAGTCTGAATTCAATTCCCTGAGACAAGTGAAGAACGAGCCAATGCATGAGTATCATTCCAGATTCCAAGGATGTCTGGCTACACTGAATAATCTCGGAAAGAGGTACAAGAACTGGGAGATTACTCACAGATTCATGCAGGGACTGGGTCCAGAATGGGATGGTATCTCAAGGACGTTAGCCGCTCTTCCGAGCACGAAGGAAAATTCTCTGGAGGAACTGGTTGCAAGCTTGGTCAGTAATAAGGCTATTGAAGACGTCAAACTGGAAAGTCGAGAACCTCAGAGGTCAGCTAGACAAGTTGCCCTGGTTGGAGAGAGTTCTAGATACAAGAACTATAGAGGAAAGGAGTCTCACAGGAATAAGGGAAAGGAAACCTCAAAGACTGAGGAACTGAATGTGATGACTAAGGCTCTTAAAGTTTCTGATGACAAGAACTCAGATCGCAGACCAAGTAAAGGAAAAGACCGGAAGGATGTAGAATGTTTCTACTGTAAGAAGAAAGGTCACTTCAAAAGGGACTGCTATAAATTCAAGAATGATGAGGCTAAGACAGAAAATAAACAGAAAGAGGATGACAAAGGAAAGCAAGCAATGTTTGCTTGGGGGGATTCAGATGAGGACAATAGCATGGGAGACGTAAGAAGAAATGTGTGTCTGATGGCGCAGGGAAATTCTTCAAGTTCGCAGATTTCGTCATCATCCTCACTGTCTAGGAAGACACCTTCAAAGGAATCAACCACTGAGGTAAGCTCAGATGATTCACAATCTGGCTATTATTCACGTTCTCAATGCATTGCAATTATCAAGAAACTAGTCATCAAGTGTGAGGAGCTGAACACTGTTGTTGCTGATCAAGACAACCGAATTGGGCAGATGTTCGAAGAGAATCATCAACAGGCCATAACAATTCAGAAACTTGAAAAAGCAGCAGGCAAAAGAGTGATTGACTCAGGTGATAAATTTTATGATTTACCGATGGGAAAAGAAAAACAGAAGTCAAAGACCAGGCCAGGTCTTGGATATGGCGAAGTGTCTATTGCAAAGCCTATGCAAAGGCAGGGACAGCCAAGGACTACTCCTAGACAGAAGGTGGATTTGGATGATTCCAAAACCTTTGGGAAAGGTTACCACATCTGGGAGAAGCTTAATCGTAGAAACAGTCCAATACCTATTGATTTCGAGAATCAGAAGAAGAAGGTTTCTGAGTCCAAGGTGATAGATTTCAGAAAGCAAAAGATCTGCTTTCATTGCGGGAAAGAAGGACATAGCTGGAAACGATGCAAAGAGAGGGAGTACGTCTCCAAGAATGGTTCAAAGAGCTCAAGTTTCGAGTCAGGAACATGCTCAGTTTCTAAAAAGAGTGGAAAACCTGAAGAAGTCAGCAATCCTTCAAGTTCCGGAGTTGTCAAGAACTCGTCTGATTCAAAAGGAGCTTCAAGTCCACATGTTTCTAACTCCACTACTTTATCTACTTCAAAGCTTAAACCCAGAAAAGCTAAGCTTGTTTGGGTTGCTAAGAACTGATTGTTTTTGTGCAGGTCGGGAGAGGGACATGTTCATGGCTTGTAGATAGTGCATACTCGGGTCATATGACCGGGAAAATGGAACAGTTCTCCTCTCTGCGACATCATTCCGGTGGCTCCATTACTTTTGGAAATGAAAGTAAGTGTAAAGTCATCGGCTCAGGTAAGGTACATTTATCCAGCAAGGTTAGTGTAGATAATGTGAGTTTAGTTAATGGTTTGAAGTTTAATTTGCTCAGTGTTTCTCAGTTGTGTCGTGGTGGTAAAAACGAGGTTGTTTTTACAGCTGATAGTTGCTTTGTTAAGTGTGTCTCCACAGGTCAAGTACTTTTGCGTGGAAATTGTGCGAATAGAGTGTATTATGTGGATCCTACGTTTGATCCGGAACAGTATCTCTGTCTGTCCTCTAGATCAGATGAATCTGAGATGTGGCATCGTCGGTTGGGATATGTGAATTTCAGATTATTGAAAAGGCTGCATAATCAGAATTTGGTAATTGGATTACCGAAAATCAGTGAAGTCCCTGATCAAGTCTGCAGTGCATGCACACAAGGGAAGCAGTCTAGAGGATCTTTCCACTCAAAGAATGGAGTCAGTACAGCAAGGGCGTTTGATCTAGTACACATGGACCTGTGTGGACCGATGAGAGTACAATCTCGTCAAGGTAATCGGTACGTGTATGTGTTAGTTGATGATTTTTCAAGATACACGTGGGTGATTTTTATCAGGTCAAAGGATGAAGTCTTTGATTGCTTCAAGACTTGGGTAAAGCTCGCTGAAAGGAAATTCAGTCTCAAGGTGAAAAGTATCAGATCGGATCATGGTACTGAGTTCGAGAATGGGATGTTTACTACCTTCTGCACTGATCAGGGAATCGACCACAATTTCTCAGCGCCAAGGACTCCACAACAAAATGGAGTAGTGGAAAGGAAGAACCGGACTCTGGAAGACATGACGAGGACGATGCTTATTGAAAGCAGATTGGCTAGAAGTTTCTGGGCAGAAGCAATGAATGCCGCTTGCTACGTTCTCAACCGATGTTACTTGAGACCATTCCTCGATAAGACTCCGTACGAGTTGCTGAAGGGTCGGAAACCCAACATTTCGCATCTTCGAGTATTTGGGAGTAAATGCTACGTTCACAACAACGGGAAGAATCAGCTTGGGAAGTTTGATCCAAGAAGCGATGAAGGAATCTTCGTGGGGTATGCTCTGCATAGTAAGGCCTACAAAGTATTCAACAAAAGGACCAAACTAATTGAGGAAAGCGTACATGTCATCTTTGATGAGGAATCCATGGGCAACGATTCTGGACATGTTCCTGATGTTCATGTTGCTGAAGAAGATGATGATTTTGAGCTGATTCGTCCGAGGGATGTTGTAGCAGTTGATGTTCCAGAGAATCTGGAAACACCTGAACAAGCCAATGCTCAAGTCCCTGAGATTGAAGAACTTGAAGAGCAAACTGAAGTGAATGGACAAGTCCCTGAAGCTGGTGAAGTTCATGATGGAACTGAGGAAATCCAAGAGACTCAGGAGGTCACTGAGTTGAGGAGAAGTTCACGTGTGAAACAGCCGAGTGTTGCACTTCGTGATTATTTTTGCTATTCAGCAGTTCAGGGGGAAAGAGTTCTGAATGCATTTGTGTCTCTGATTGAGCCAAAGTCAGTTGAAGAAGCACTGAAAGACCCGGATTGGATCCAAGCAATGCAAGATGAACTGCATCAGTTCGAGAGGAACAAAGTTTGGAGACTTGTTCCAAGGCCAGAGAATCGGAAGGTGATTGGCACTCGCTGGATCTTGAGGAACAAAATGAATTCCGAAGGAGAAATAGTCAGGAACAAGGCCAGGTTGGTGGTGAAAGGTTACAGCCAGCAAGAGGGTATTGACTATGAAGAAACCTTTGCGCCAGTGGCAAGGTTGGAGGCTATCAGGTTGTTGATAGCATATTCAGTGCAGTTTGGAATCAAACTCCATCAGATAGATGTTAAAACGGCGTTTCTGAATGGGTTCCTGAATGAGGAAATCTTTGTGGAACAGACTCCTGGTTTTGAGGTTCCTGAGCATCCAGATCATGTGTATGTTCTCGACAAGGCCCTGTATGGATTAAAACAGGCGCCTAGGGCGTGGTATGAGCGCTTATCGGAGTATCTGCTAGCACATGGATATGAGCGAGGTAAGGTAGATAAGACTCTATTTTTGTTGAGAACTGATAAGCATTTTCTCATTGTGCAGGTGTATGTCGATGACATCATCTTCGGATCCACAAGTGACGAGCTTGTGAAGTCCTTCACTAAACTCATAGAGAGTGAGTTTGAGATGAGTATGGTCGGGGAACTGACGTTCTTTCTTGGCATTCAAGTTAGACAGCTGGAGAATGGTACTGAGATTTCACAGCAGAAGTACCTGGGTGAAGTCGTGAAGAAGTACGGGTTTGGAGGTTCAAAGCATGTGAACACTCCTAGTTCTCCGAATGAGTCCCTGACAAAGGATGATGCGTCTCCAAGGACAGATGCTACAAGATATCGCGGCATGATAGGTTCTTTACTGTATTTGACTGCTTCTAGACCTGATATAATGTTTAGTGTATGTCAATGTGCCAGGTTTCAAGCGGAACCAAGGGAATCTCATGTAAAGGCCGTGAAAAGGATACTGAGGTATCTGAAGGGCACGGAGAAGCTGGTCCTGTGGTATCCGAAAGTGAAGTCTCTCAGTTTGGAGGGATACACAGACGCAGACTTCGCAGGAGATAGGACTGACCGGAAATCCACGTCTGGGATGGCTCAGTTCCTCGGATCTTGCTTGGTGTCTTGGGGATCGAAGAAACAGAATTCTGTGGCGTTGTCAACTGCGGAGGCAGAATATATTGCGGCAGCAGCGTGTTGTGCTCAAATCCTATGGCTTCGAAATCAGCTAAGTGATTTCAATCTGCATTTTGATCAAGTTCCCATATTATGCGACAATACTAGTGCCATTAGTATTGCTAAAAACCCTGTTCAACATGGTAAATCTAAGCATATAGAAATTAAACATCATTTTCTTAGAGATTGTGTAGAAAAGGAACTTGTCACTATTAATTTCTGCAGAAGTGAAGATCAGGTTGCTGATATATTTACCAAGTCCCTACATAAGGATGCTTTTGAAAAGCTAAGGATGGAACTTGGATTAATGAGTCCACAGTGAGGTACTTCGAACCCTCTCTCAGTGATTGACTAGATGATAGAGTTCAGAACATGCATGTGAGTCATTTACATGAGTGAATGCTTGAAGTCCCTGAGTAGCTAGTAATGTGTGTGCTATTACTTCTGTGCTAAATCTGATATAGTACATGCATGGTTGAACACATCTCTTCTTGATGCCCTACATTACTTCCGGATATTGTTGCCAATAGCCCCATGAAGGAAGTATATGAGACCACCTTATCCTAGTATAAGTCATGTGTGAACATCTGTTATACACCTTCTAGACATGATTTTACATATGTGTGATAGAGTGACTTGAATTGTGGTGATTTTACATTATATACCCTTATGGTAAGCCGATCCACCACAATGTCCCTTGTGAAAAATCCATAGTCAGGGAACTGGTCTGGCATTCTCTCAATCAAGGATCGAATGTCTCTGCGACTGAAGAACTCAAAGAGGTATTTGATATGTGAAAGAAGCGGCTCGGATGAGTTATGATGAAAAGACAGTTCAGTGGTGTCTGCCTTGGAAGTCGGACGGTTGAGTGTGATACGTGCACGCGAGTAAATAGGAGATAATGACAGGATTTTGAATTTAAAGAGGGTTTGAAGTCAATTCTCTTCATCCATCCTCTCAACAACTTTCGAAACCCTAAAGCAGAAAATCGGAAATCGTCTTCTCCAGTCGCCTCTTCTCAAGTCACAAGTAACTCCAATGGCATCCAACTCAACCACCAGCAACGTCGACATGTCTGATAGTCTAATGGAGACCTTTACTATTCTGGGAGTTCGTTACGTAGTTCCGAAAGCGGTGGCCGAGCTGCTTAAACCAAGTAAGTCGAACTCCATAGTTTCAATCTACAACCCAAAATCTGCGAGATTTATTGAGTATTGTGCTGGGGTTGGGAGTATTGGTGAAAGGGAAATAGTTGATGTCTCTGGAATTGTTACTGCTGTAGAGGCTGTTGATGTGATAGAAGAAGTGAAAAATGGAGGCTGTGCATGCGACAGTGGTTTTGTGGAAGGAGAGGAAGAGGAAGTAGAAATTGCTGATGCTGTTCCTGTGAAGAACCCAGAAGGGGTTGCAGAATCTGGTAACACTGATTATTGGTTTGGATGCTCTGAAGAGAAGGAAGAGATTCCTATGGCTGATGTGTCGTCGGTAGGAGCAGAGATGTCTGCCGCAAATCCGTTGTTGGAGGAGCTGGTGGAGATGGGCAAAATTGCCAAGTTCAACAAAACTGGAGAAGCTGAGGATGTAGAGTGTGAGATAGTTCAGTCGGCTCCAAGAGTCTCCAAACGGAAGAAGAAAGAACTACCTCTGAGAATTCAACCAACCAGGGAGACTGGTAAGAGAAAACAAGCAGTAAAGGAAGAATCTACTTCTGCAAGACTTGTGAAAAGACCAAGGAGGTCGAAGTCCGGGAAAGAGATACTGCTGGAGATGGAGTGCTCTGAGGAGTTTCTATTGGAGGAAGGATTGACAGAGGTCCTTGACCTGTTGCAAGCGCAAGGTTGGGAGAAACTGTGCGAGACAAAGGACTTCGTATGTCCTGAAGCAGTTGAAGACTTCTACAAGGATTTGAAGTTGACTGATGAACCTGTGCCAACATTAGAGGTAAATTTCAGGGGGAAGAAATTCACCTTGTCAAGTACTGAGCTTGCAGAGATACTGGGGATACAGCATGAAGGCTTCGGACACTTCTGCAAAACAAGTGTCTGGCCAAAGGAGGTTGCGGATAAGAAGCAACTAGTGAAGAAAATCTGTCAGGTGGAATCAGTTCAGAAAGGGTTGGGGATCAGCACTCAATGCATGGAGCCTACAGTCAAGATCCTGCATAAATTGCTAGTGAGCAACTTTCTGCAGAGGGGAGTGAAGCCCTCGTATGTTCAACATCAGGATCTTCTGGTCTTGGACAAGCTGCTGAGCAGGGAAATAGTCAACTTACCCAAGCTGATGATTCACCAAATGGATCATCTGAAGAACCTGACCCAGATCGGGTACTCAAGGGTAATAAAGAAGGTTCTTCAGAAACACAACCTATATGAGGCTGTATCTGATACTGAGGAGCAGATAGTGAAGGACTTTGATCCTGATGTGTTCAGGAAGATGAACTTGGTAAAAGACCAAGTGGAGGGATGGATCAAGGCTCCTGTCCAAGAACCCAAGCCGAAAGCTAAACCAGTCCTGAAGAATATTGAGGAGGAGGATGAGGATGAGTCTGAAGATGATGGAGATAAGAAGTGGGCACTTCTGGAGCAAGGAATCTTTGAAATTCGGAAGGACCTGAGAGGTCTAAAGGCGGAGGTCAGGGAAATGAAAGAAGCAGTCAGTGAAGTGCAGGAAGCACTCATAACTCTGGTTGAGAAACTGTGAAGATCTTCAGTCCTCGGGATGACCTCTTTGGTCTCTGAGAATGCAGTGATCAGTTCCTGATATGAGATTTCCCATCCTTGCTATCCCACCCCTCTATTTCCGTTTGTTGTTTCTGAGTGTTAACAACATGTGTTCAAACTGCTTGCTATGACTATCTTATTTATCCTTGAAGTTTTATGCATGCCTTGATTCACTACTCTGAAGTTCAAAATTTTACTCATGTTCTTGACTGATGTGTATGTTTATTAACTCTTCTTTGATGATGTCAAAAGGGGGAAGGGTAGAAGTATCAACTGAGGGGGAATGCAATCTGAGGTTCCTCAGTAGAAATACCTGTGTAGGAATTTGACTTAATAGGATGTTTATCAAGTTTCTGAGTGTGCATGAACTTAAGGGGAATTTGTTCCCAAGGAGAATAGGTTCTCAACTGATGCTGTGTGCATGTTTTACATCTATTGAGTGCGGTTTTGGTATTTCTCCCTCGATGGTTTGTCATCATCAAAAAGGGGGAAATTGTTGAGGCATTGGCCTCACACGTTTTTGATGATTGACAAACCGGTTTAATGGTTTGCTTGAGTTTCTGTTAGTCAGGAACTTACTGGAGCATTCAAGGACATTATGCGGGACTTGAGCACCTGCGGAAGTCTCCGAGCAACCAAGAACCTGTGTATGGGTCAAGTCAACGGAGCAGTTGAACAGTTGAGGTCAACAGAGAAGTTGGACAGTTGACACAGGAGTCAAAGACATCATGGAGTGATGGCACGTCTCCACAACACGTCAAGGAGATCATGGGTTGGCAGTTACAAGCCATGATCTGTGGCAGTTACTGAAGAACCTATATAAGCCAGATCCAACTCTTCAGAAGGCTGCGCCTTCCATATACATCCGAGAGAGCTTTCCAAGTGGGGTTTCCCAGTGAGAATATCTAGCGAGCTGTGCGAGGTGATATTCAAGTGTACCGGAAAGCGACGGAGGTGCCACGACTACGTGACGTCTGGGAGACAGTCAGGGAAGTAGTCAGGTCTTGCGTGTGTAAATCTAGTTTAGATTTATACGTAATAGGCAAGTTTTGTACCGATTGAGTGTACAGGTTAAATAGTAATAAAAAGCTATTTAAGTTTAATCCGCTGCGTATTTTGATTAAGTATTTATCTGCATACAAAGTTAGGTTCCTAACAGTTCCGACCTTTGTTAAGTCTTCGACTATTAACCTTAAGTCTTTGACTACTAACCACGATCCTATCAGGTACTTTGTCCAACAAGTTAATGCTAGCAAGGTTCTTGGCTTCTCAACTGAGCAGAAGCTTACATGTGCGATGAGGATGCTTGCTTATGGTATTCCTGCTGATTTGTGTGATGAGTTTCTTGACATTGCAGAAACAACAGCCCTCAAAATTGTAAGATGCTTTACTAGAGCAATATGGGCGGTCTATCATAAAGAATATCTTCGCCGTCCATCTTCCGCCGATCTTCAACGGTTGCTCAATGTTGCCGATAATCGAGGTTTTCCCGGAATGGTTGGATCGCTTGACTGTATGCATTGGCATTGGAAAAACTGTCCCACCTCTTGGCAAGGGCATTTCACTGGGCACAAAGGAAAACCAACTATAATTTTAGAGGCAGTTGCATCTTACGACACGTGGATATGGCATGCCTTTTTTGGGCTACCTGGATCCCTCAATGATATCAAGGTGCTTGGTCAATCCCCATTGTTTAATGAGGTTTGTCAAGGTCAGTCTCCCCGTTCCATTTATTTTGTCAATGGACGTCAATATGGCCAAACATATTATCTTGTTGACGGGATCTATCCGAAGTATGCAAATTTTGTGAAAAATATTAAAAATCCCGTGACACCTCCTCAATCATATTTTTCTGCAAAACAAGAGTCATACAGAAAAGATGTGGAACGAGCTTTTGGCATACTTCAAGCTCGATTCGCAATTGTCAAAGGTCCTGCTCGTGGATGGAACAGAGAAGATCTTCAGTACATCATGATGACATGCATTATCTTGCATAATATGATTGTTGAAAATGAACGCGATTTGTATGAAAATGTACCTGATGCTTGTCGTCAGAGCAAATGTACAAATAAATTTATAAGTCCGCTACTCGCGACTTCACTACTGGGTAGCAAGTGGTAAGTAGGGGTCGAACCCAAGGGAATTAGGGGGATAAGTTGTTCTTTGAGGGATCATACAGCGGGGGAGCGTGTTTTTTGGTTGATTGAGGTTTTACTACTAACAGCTAAGTGATTGGTTGGTTGGTTTTGGTTTTTAGTGCGGAAAAGTAAATGACATAAAAGTAAATACTGAAAGTAAAAAGAAGACTTACAGCGGTTGTTGCGTGATCGGCAAGTCTTGCGGAACGTCAGCAGTTGAAAGGGCAGTTTATACTAAGGAAGTAAGTGCAGGTAGTGTTTTAATCTAAGGAAAGCATTCGGTTTCGAGGGCCTTGTATCATAGCATGTTTATCATTGACCTTTAGTGATCCTGCTAAGTATTCAAACGTGTATCAAGGCCATTTCAAGCGCTCGATTTGCCACACTGTCTAGCCCATTTCAAGGTCGTAGAGCACTTGTTCTATTTAGACTAGCACCCCATTTCAAGGTATACTAGCCTATGTGCATCCATTTGATCAATCATTTCCGATCAAACCAAATGGTGTTTTAGAGAGGTCGAACTCCTCAGATAAGATTTGCCATTTCAAGCATCCACTTACCCGAGTATGTTCACGAACCCCCACGGAAGAGTTTTGCCATTTCAAGCATCCACTCAACCTTGGAAGTTCTGACCTAATATATGGCACATAGAACAAGTTTTGAACACAAAGAAGAGGCACTAAGAGTATAGCCTAAAACATTTTATGATACAAGTACACCCCTTCAACCGAATGAAGAGTTTAGCTACGAATATCCATAGAGGTGGATACCATAGCTAAGTACTCGATGGTTTTTGAAAGACAGTAAGTAAATGAGAATACTCAAGAACCAACAGGAGTATTCTCAAAGACTACTAGAATACTCAAGAACCAACAGGAGTATTATAGATTTCAAACAAAGCTTACAAAAGTGCCAAAATCTAGAGAGATAAGTGTTGTATGGATTGTGGGATGAGGATATGAGGATGGATCTGAGGATGGATATGAGGATATGGATTACAAGTGAAGAGGGCATCTATATATAGACATGGAGGAGCAATGGAGGGCCAACACTTGGCAAGGGAGGAGTGGAGCTCCAAAAGCCGCCGGTTGGAGGTGGAGGAGCCAAAAGCCGCCGGGTGAGGTGGCGCAAGGGGAGTGGAGGAGCCATTAGCCGCCCATGTGAGGAGGAGCCTCCTCCCCTTAGCCGCCCATGTGTGAAGGAGGAGGAGAGGACATGTGTGAGTTTGTGATCTTTTCACAAAAGCCATCGGCTCCTTTCAACTCCGGTCTGACTCTGGTTGCTCTTCGGTTGGACTTGTTTTGAGTGATTCCATGTCAGATTCATGATATTTCTTCAGTCGGAATCTGGTTGCGACCTTGGAATGACTCGTAATATCTTTTCAGCTTAAAAACTCCTCCTTAGCCTGTATTCTCTCTAGACTCCAAAATACCCTGTAGATAAATATCGGAACTAACAAGCAAAAGTTAAATAGACAAACAGTCTAATTTGGTGGGTTTAACTGTGTTTATGATTCATACAATTATGGTCCATCAGATCACCCCACACTTTTAGTTGTTCGTCCCGAACAATGCTATTAAAGGGCGGCACACACTATCTAAGTAAGCTTTTAAAATATGAAAGTTAGACTGTGGGACTAGATTTATCCTAATTCATGCATTACTTACTTATTACCAAATTAAACCGTGTAAATAAATAGAAGAAACTTGATACTTGTACCTTCGTGCCGAGATGCAAATTAATTCGGATGTTTCGGGAGATAGCCCTTTTCAGGATCCTGGACTGCATTCTCGGGACCGTCTTGCACTATATGGTTTCCTTGTAGTTTTCTCTAGCACGTGATTCGGTTCGGGTTTCACTGAGTTGAGCCTTTTGATTTCTTTTTGGCGAGGGATAGCCTTTTTTTTTGTAGTGAATCGGCCTTTGGCCTTTGATTTGACTCTTTGAGTTCTTCACTTTTGTTCGGTTAAAACCTTCACAATTTTGGCCTTTAGCCTTTGATTAGCTCTTTGAGCTTTTGCTTCTTTGAGCTTTTGCCTTTTTGTGGCCTGCCTTTTTGTGGCTTGCTAGTCCATTTTCTCAAGCCTTTTTGGGAGGTCCAATCATCGCCCGCAAGCATATGGAAATACCTCCCCGCTCTCTCTCATCCTTGCCGTTTTGCGCGAGTCAAAATGAGGGTCGCTCATTTATTTTCCTGGCTATTAGGACTAGAGATAGGACGGTTTGATTCCCGTCCCGCCTTTTTTTTTGCATAAACGCTGCATGGCGGAGATGACTTCAATCTTCTCTGAAACCCGAAGTGCAGCCTCCACTGACTTCGAAAACCATATAGCGAAATTCAGTCCTTTGAGTGCTTGCCAAGCCCCTCTAGGGCAGTTTCTATCAACTCCACATCCCTAGTTTATCTCAGCACAAAGGGACAAATGAGAAGTTACATTCTAAGTTTTTAAACATTTGAATTTTCACAAGGTAAATGCATGAATTATGATCTATCTTTTTCACATTCTCAAGTTCATATTTTCAAAAAGATAATATTAAAAAAGAAAAACATGTTATTTAACTAATGTACACAGGTGGTTCTCACCCCACACTTTTGAACGAAGGCATTCTTTACGAAATGACTTAGTTCAAAAGCCATGCAAGCAGGTATTATACGAGAAGGAAATGATATTAAGGAAAAGGGAAGAACAGAACTCCCTTTAAGGTGTCGAGTGAACGACATGGCTCGAGGCTGGATAATCGAGGGAGTTCGGCATGGGCTTTGAACTCTTGGCATAGGCCTGACTGGCTTGATGTTGCACCCATAACCGATTCCTGAATAGTCATTTCATTCTATGCACCAAGTGGGTGAGAGCGACTTATTGGAGAAAAAACTAAATGACAGAAAATAAAGGTACTGAAAGTAAGATAGGTGTCGGGTTACCTCCCGACCAGTGCCTTTGTTTAACGTCGTTGGCTCGACAGTACCTCATTCCTGGATCACTGGTTTGGATCCCATGGGTGGCTCAGGTCGTACTTCTTTATTGCGCCAACCTTGATTCTTGCTTTGACTCTTCCTGTGTTTTTGGGGATGATGGGCTTGGGTCCAGTTCCCATGGTTCTGCCGGTTTCTCCTTCCAACGTCTCTGAGAAGGTGAGGGACCTTTTACTACTAGCTTCTTGAATTGGGTTTTCTGGTGTTTAGGGCTGCCTTGTCCAGTTATGGCGAAAACATGCTCCATCGAGGAGTCGTTCTGCTCAGGCCCTTTTCCCATCCTCCTTTTAGCCTCTTCATGGATCACGTAGTTTTCAGTTGTGTTTTGGACTTCTTCCCTTGTTGGCACCTCTTTGAGATCCCATGAGGATTTTTCCTCGTTGCTTCCGATGCTTTCCATGTCTGATTCTTCAGATGGCTCGGGAGTATCTTCTTCATCAGTCTCTGGACCAGCCTCTTCTATCTGCATTCCTCTGTCAGCTTGGGGTATTCGTTTTGTGGCTGCGGCCAGGTCATTTATGAGGTTCCACATGTCTGCCATGGATAAGTTCCCGGCTGATCTTCTCATTGCTTCGTTAATCTTTGTCAGCTCATCGGCCCTCATCCCACGAAGAAATTTTTGAAGAAGAACTTTCTTCGTGAATCCATGGTGCGGGCAGCTTGAGACGATGGTGTCATAGTTCGTGTAATATTCGTCCAAAGTCTCATCCCGGGATTGTTGCAGGCACATGATCTTCTCACGGGTTTTTTGGCGTAAGGATGGGGGGGAGAATTCCTTCAGGAATGGGACGAAAAGGTCCACAAAATATTCTGCACGACTAGCGGTTGATGTGTAATACCAAATCGTCGCAAAATCAGTTAAAGAGAATTTGAAGCATTTAAGCTTAAATTCCTCTAACATTTCATTTTCAGGTTTTATGTGGCGGCAAATGTGGTGAAAGTTTTGGCAATGTTGTACTGGGTCTTCTCCATTCGTACCTCCGAACAGAGGAAGATATCGTGTTGTCCATGCATACATAGTGTGTAGCGTGATGAAGAAACGAGAAGGGAAAGGAAAGAACAACTAATCCGACGGCTAATTCCCCGGCAACGGCGCCAATTTGACAGATGCTTGTCGTCAGAGCAAATGTACAAATAAATTTATAAGTCCGCTACTCGCGACTTCACTACTGGGTAGCAAGTGGTAAGTAGGGGTCGAACCCAAGGGAATTAGGGGGATAAGTTGTTCTTTGAGGGATCGTACAGCGGGGGAGCGTGTTTTTTGGTTGATTGAGGTTTTACTACTAACAGCTAAGTGATTGGTTGGTTGGTTTTGGTTTTTAGTGCGGAAAAGTAAATGACATAAAAGTAAATACTGAAAGTAAAAAGAAGACTTACAGCGGTTGTTGCGTGATCGGCAAGTCTTGCGGAACGTCAGCAGTTGAAAGGGCAGTTTATACTAAGGAAGTAAGTGCAGGTAGTGTTTTAATCTAAGGAAAGCATTCGGTTTCGGGGGCCTTGTATCATAGCATGTTTATCATTGACCTTTAGTGATCCTGCTAAGTATTCAAACGTGTATCAAGGCCATTTCAAGCGCTCGATTTGCCACACTGTCTAGCCCATTTCAAGGTCGTAGAGCACTTGTTCTATTTAGACTAGCACCCCATTTCAAGGTATACTAGCCTATGTGCATCCATTTGATCAATCATTTCCGATCAAACCAAATGGTGTTTTAGAGAGGTCCAACTCCTCAGATAAGCTTTGCCATTTCAAGCATCCACTTACCCGAGTATGTTCACGAACCCCCACGGAAGAGTTTTGCCATTTCAAGCATCCACTCAACCTTGGAAGTTCTGACCTAATATATGGCACATAGAACAAGTTTTGAACACAAAGAAGAGGCACTAAGAGTATAGCCTAAAACATTTTATGATACAAGTACACCCCTTCAACCGAATGAAGAGTTTAGCTACGAATATCCATAGAGGTGGATACCATAGCTAAGTACTCGAGGGTTTTTGAAAGACAGTAAGTAAAGGAGAATACTCAATAACCAACAGGAGTATTCTCAAAGACTACTAGAATACTCAAGAACCAACAGGAGTATTATAGATTTCAAACAAAGCTTACAAAAGTGCCAAAATCTAGAGAGATAAGTGTTGTATGGATTGTGGGATGAGGATATGAGGATGGATATGAGGATATGGATTACAAGTGAAGAGGGCATCTATTTATAGACATGGAGGAGCAATGGAGGGCCAACACTTGGCAAGGGAGGAGTGGAGCTCCAAAAGCCGCCGGTTGGAGGTGGAGGAGCCAAAAGCCGCCGGGTGAGGTGGCGCAAGGGGAGTGGAGGAGCCATTAGCCGCCCATGTGAGGAGGAGCCTCCTCCCCTTAGCCGCCCATGTGTGAAGGAGGAGGAGAGGACATGTGTGAGTTTGTGATCTTTTCACAAAAGCCATCGGCTCCTTTCAGCTCCGGTCTGACTCTGGTTGCTCTTCGGTTGGACTTGTTTTGAGTGATTCCATGTCAGGTTCATGATATTTCTTCAGTCGGAATCTGGTTGCGACCTTGGAATGACTCGTAATATCTTTTCAGCTTAAAAACTCCTCCTTAGCCTGTATTCTCTCTAGACTCCAAAATACCCTGTAGATAAATATCGGAACTAACAAGCAAAAGTTAAATAGACAAACAGTCTAATTTGGTGGGTTTAACTGTGTTTATGATTCATACAATTATGGTCCATCAAAATGGAACTGATATTGATCCTGAAGAAGTTCTGACAAGCGTATTTTTAACCCTTTATAGTTGTCAAATTATGAGTTTTAGGGGTCAAATCGTAGTCAAACAAAATTTATAACCTTGGTAAGCCAAGGGTCGATCCAAGGAACAGGTGTGTGAATACTAGCAAACAATGTGACCTATTTAGCTATTCCGAATAATTCAAGGTTTTGTTGTGATGTAAATTTCAGAAATTAAATAACAGAAAATAAAAGGTTGTGTTTAAATCAGAGAAAGAATCCCAAAATCCATACTTCACCCTTGCTAACCCCACTAATCATGCAATCATGTCACTTTAATTATTCATGCTATCGAATATGGAATATAATCGAAATAACACTAGACAAGCCGCCCATCCACGGATCATTGTCTAGATTAATCTCAATCGTTGAACGCCGCCCATCCACGGATTATCAACAATCTCGATTTATTAAACTAAAGGTTTTCCTATTAATTCATGTAAACATGACCTAATATCAATTTCATGTAATCCGGTTAATCCCTAAGGCCCATCCACCTTTCGGCATATAACCTAAATACGTTCTAGCAATGCAAACATACCCTTTGATGTAAATACTTGCATAGAATGATAATATTAAGCACACAATGAAATTGAATAATCGAATCGCATAAATAACAATTTTAATTGATCACATGAAGAGTTAGCGTTACATAGCACGGGATCCGTAGGATCCCAGAATAAGAAGACTACTCACTACTCATGGTAAGTTAACCAAAAGTAGTGTTGATAAAGAGATTAAGGACGAGGAAACCGTAATGACGCGGGTGCTCGTTGAATCCTCAATCTCGCGATGAACTCCGTCTTCTCCCAAGTTAGGGTTCTCTTCTCCAAGCTCTAAACTCTCTCTCAAATCGTCCACACTGATTTAATTCAGCCAATCCTCTATTTATAGCTTTCCAAAAAGCCTAAAAACGATATTAGGAAACTTCCCCAAAAATCAGTCCAGAAAAGCCCCAAAATCGTTTTTAGAACTGTCTACGACGGGGCCGTGACTACCGTGACTTTTAGACATGTCACGGCATGTCACGGCATGCTCCAAAAATGCGCTGGGACAAAAAGGGGCCGTGACTACCGTGACGTTGTGTTTTGGTCACGGCAGTCACGGCCATGCAAACTGGCAGAGACTTCGGGCGACTTATTCGTTGTCTTAACCTCCGAATTTGATCTTGCCGTAAACTACAAAGTTGTAGCCCTTTAAATTAGCGTTCCAACAAGCTTTGAATCAATCAATTTAGACATCGTATGCGATCTGTACGTGTAAAATAAGACGGAAAGGTCAATCTGCCATGTTTTGTTCTGTTTTCGCCCAAATCTTCGCCAATTGCTTTGCTTTGCTTCGGATCAATCCAAAAGTATTAGATATATGATATATGACCTGAAAAACTAGAAAAGAGATTAAATGATAACAAAATATCCGGAAAACAAACCTAATCCATCATCGAATGAAGCGAATAATAGGTCAAGAATTCGACCGATCAAGTTCCTACTAGACCTAGAAGAGCTGAAGTTTATGATAGGCCGCTTGATGATGATGATATCGAAGTAGAGCGTAATCCTGAGGCAGTTGATGAGTTCATGAGCCGCTACAAAATTGTTACATGCCCGATAATTCACAATCAACTGAAAGAGGATTTGGTTAACCACATTTGGAATGAGAGACATCAGTAATTTATTCATGTTGTATATCTATGTAATTGCATTTCTTTTGAAGTATTTTATAGTTGTGTTTTCTTTGTTGTAATTTATTTGTCTATGTTGAATGAAAGTGAGATTTTCAAACAGATGATGGCATTGAAATATTGAAAATACATTGATTAAAGACATAAATGAAAGTTAATTAGGTTGAAAGTACATTCTCTCAAAGAGATGTCTATGGTGTCCAGTTAGTAGCTGGGACATATCCCTCATCATTTTCTCCGGGAAATATTGGTGCATGAGTTGATCCCTCACGTTGCTTTTTTTCAATTATTGCCATTTGTCTTGCTTCCCAGTAAGACTTCATGGGTTCAGGAAAGTCTGCTGGATTCTTTGACATGACACTATCTTCTTCCAATCATTCAGCACGAAGTCTATTTACTTCACCAAGATGTTTTGATTGCTCGACTTCGCGTTGATAAATCTCATTTAATGTGCGCATTTCACTTGCAATCACTTGGGTGCTTTCCATAGATTTGACCTTCTTTGCTAATTTTTGAGCTTTCTGTCCAACAGGACGTGCACGTGAAGTGCTTGGAGATTGACTCTCACCAGCGTTGCCTTCATCCAAATTAATTGGAGACGGGTTGCTATAATTGTCATCCAGAGAAATTGGAGAGCTAAACTTCAAACTATCATGCAAAATCGTCCAGCAATGAGCAAAAATAAACTCCTTTCCCTTATTCAGTGAACGGTAAATAGATTTAGCTTGTAACTCCTACAAAAGTGCACACAAATATTAGTTTATACATAATATTAAAATTAATAAAATCAATTCAAACAAATTTATAAGAAATTATATGCTACTACCATATTTGTTGCATTTTGGCCACTTGAAAATGCAGCATGAGCCTTGGTAACAGATTCACGCCATTTTGTGCATGCCGGTCGAATTCTTCTCCAACGAGCTTCACAAGATCCTCCTAATCTTTCAAGACCATATTCGGGCTTCAAAGTCATATACATGGCAGCTATGCGATCCCATAATTTGTTCTTCGCTTGACCGGTAGCCGTGTCTCCGTCTTCCCCTATAGTGACTATCGCTTTGCATAATGCGACATCTTCATCACACTTCCAAGTTTCTCCCCTTCTGCTCATTTTGATATGAGAATATCAAAGTGAAGGTAAAAATACAAGAGTGATGAAAGATAAAGAACGTAGTTGAAGTGTGAAAGTGAATGAAGTAGAGAGTAATCTTTTTATAGGAAACAATTAATTACATTTTTTCCAACGTCTATATTCATTTTTTGTCTTCTCCCACCTACTTATTTAATTTTTCTGATTTTTTCCCACCTACCTAATTAATTATTTTGTGGGTTTGAATTTGAATATATAATTGGATTTGTTCAATATGTTTACAATTTTTGTTTTTAGTTCTTTCAAAACCAACAAAATATAATTTTCTTTTATTTTGTTTATGAATGTATATGGGCCCCACTTATTGCTTTCCTATCCCACACCCTCTCCATTATTGCTCACCTATCAAGCATTGCTTTTTGCTCTTTTTTTTGCTCACTTGCTACATGAGAGCAATAAGCAATAAAACCTCTCTATTATTGCTTATTGCTCCTCTTGGTGTGGATGCCCTAATTACGTATTCTACTGAATGATTTGATTGTTAAACAAATGTAGGAGTTGTTGATGTTGGTGTTTTTGAATGCTTTCTCATGGCTAGGAGTTGTTGCTGAATGCTTAAAACATGAGTGCATGATGTGCTTTTTTTGTCTTGATTGTCAAACTTTGTAATGCTAAAGAATGTTTTATATTCAACATTATCTTTTGAAATAATATTCATGTTATTGTATTAGCATATATGTAATTTCATGTTGATCATTATATTAATATTTTGAGAAAATGTAAATATATATTTATATGTATTTAATATATTCCGTTTCGCGGTTTCCGTTTCGGTGCTACATAGATCTCAGCTGAACCTCCTACCTCTCATATCGATCTTCTGTAGTTCCCCGGATTCCTCCTATCGATCCTTCAAACAATTGGGACTTGGATTCTCCTCGAGTCACGAACAATTGTCGCTTTACAAATTCTATATTTCTCCCGGTTAGGGAATCCGAAATATGAACTGGGATAAAACAAGTCATTATGCACTGGAATAAAAAACGTCGAGCGGTAAAAACCAATCGACCGAATCGATCAAACTGATGGAGCAATTTTCACATTCAAACTCAGGCGCTCACTGCCTTCATACTTTTTGACATCAATCAAACTCAGAATATAATTCAATCGACAACGGATAAACTTCCCGATTCAAAATCGGAAACTGACCTGCCACCCGCCCGGCCAATACTTTACCGTCGCGCCCTAGGTAGACATTAGGAACTGGGCGCGACGTAACCCTAACGTCTTTATTGAACGCGATATCAATCCGACGCGCCCACAAGCCACATTAGCTCGTCGCGTCCATAGTAGGCATTAACGAGTTAATGTCTTCATAGGACACGCCTGCTAACGTCTCGGTTGGGCGCGGATCTAAATGAGCTCAAATGACTTCGGAATTATTTCGTTTATTCACAAAACAATCTTTACAGGACAGTGACTTCATAAGTCTCACAAATACCCTAAAATCTCCAACATCTTCTTCCGACAATCACAGCTCTACAGTGAATTGCATCCATGGCGGCCATTGCTGGTGTCACCCGCCTCACAACCCCGCACGTCTTCCCCACCAGTGACTCACTCAGCAGCAACAAGCTGCCATCCCGCCTCAACCACACCCAGCCTGGAAGAAACTGATCCACGTGAAGCCTCTGGCTGCTTCGGGGCCAGACGTAATTTCAGAGAAGGTGGTGGAGAGCATCAAGGAGGCGCAGGAGGCATGCGCTGGTGACCCAGTAAGCGGAGAGTGCGTGGCGGCGTGGGATACACGGTAGAGGAATTGAGCGCGGCTGCAAGTCATGCTAGAGAAAAGAACAAGAGCAGCGACCCTCTCGAGACTTACTACAAGGACAACCCTGAGACCGATGAGTGCCGCACCCTCTCAACCCTGAGACTTACTGCAAGGACCCTGTTAGGATTGTTAGTTAGCTGTACTTGTAAAGTACTGATACGCGTATGTATGCAGCGGATTAAAGTAAAAAGCGTAAGAGTAAGTACGAGACAACAATATATATTGGAAACCCAGATACTCAAAGCAAGTATCTGGGAAAAACCACTACCTTCTAGTTTCCTAGAAGGATTTCGGAACGAGCACTTGTATTGATGTTATCGATTACAATGAGTTACACCGCTCACCCAAACCACACTCAGTGGTGTTCCGCCATTCTCTCAGACGCTCACCCAAACCACACTCCTTCGAATCTGCGAACTCAGGTCGTTCTCGCTTTAACAATCACGCATCCAAGGATTTCCAGTTCAAGACCCGCACTGAAAGGCAGCCGTAACATCCTTTATATAGCTCTACTTGAACTAGGTAGCCCTAGATTTTCTTGGAGAAAATCTCTCTATCTTGCACGACAAGTTCGCACAAAATATTCCAGCTGATTCGTCCATCCCATAATGTCTTCATCAGCCTTCCAATTAAATCGTCCCATTCCAATTTAATTGGATATGCGATTGAGATTAAGTTTCCTAAAATCTCTCACGCAATATTCCCATATCAAACCCAATTCCAAATCTCGTTACAAGCATCTAAAATTGATCTTGGGGAATCTTCCACCATATCAATGCTGGAACCGATCTTGGGAGCAAAAGATCCACCGAGAATATTTATGGAAATATTCTCGTCCTCAAACTGAGGTACTGCTACTTCTCAGAGATCAGCGCAATGTCTTGCACACTCAAGTAGCCGTTACTTCCAGAATACCTGTATTTAAACCCGCGCACTCAAGTAACACATCAGCATGATGTTTGTCTCGTCAAAAGACACCGGAGTACACGTCCTCCAGACGTACTCCGACTCCAGGGTAATCGTACTCCAACAAACCCTCTCGATACTTACTGCAAGCCATGCTAGAGACAAGAAGAAGAGCAGCGACCCTCTCAAGCTTGCAATGTCATCAACCCTGAGACCGACAACTGAACTCGACTCGTAAATTAGATGCTTGTGATTGTGTTCAGATGATATGTTGATGTCGCCTTTATCTCTTATTTTTATGTTTGCTACGCTTTGCCTTGTCAGGCCCATATACTTTGTCCTCCCTTTATCAATTCTACTGGTGATTCTAAGAAAATTACTCCCTTTCATTTTATTTTATTTTATTTTATGGAATTGCATAGTATCCATCCTCACTTTTAGATGTAAATCAAACATGCCAAAAATAATCTGAATCTTATATAAAAAAAAAAATCTGAGAAAAAAGGCGTATATAACGAAATGGAAATTAGTTTAGTTACTACTCTGTATTTAGTATTTGTTGAGGATTGAAGCGTTTTGTAGGAATGATAAACAAAGATGTCACTCAAAAGATGCAACAAGATGACGGGAAGCAGCAGTCTCTTAAAAGGGATGGGTAGCGGTTCATTTTCAGGAGCTCATGAAGAAAAGGGGATAACAGTGGATCTTCGCCTTCTTCTTAATCAGCAACAAAAGTCAGCAGGGTCTTCAATGGCAGCTAGATGAATTTTCTTGATGTTGGCACTTCAATTGCAGTCAATAAATCACTTCGATATCAGATTGGATCGCGTAAATTCGTTTTCTGAAATCAATATTTCCACCCTATTACGATTTGTCTCGGGTTGCAGGAAACTCGAAGTGAGGATAATCCAATTGAAACCACTGTATTTTCAAGCAATAGAAATACAACAGGCTTTAGGGTTTGAGATGATTTGAGAATCAAAGAAGGTGCTGGTGTTTCTAGCAATCGCTATGTTTTCTAAGTAGTTTGCACACCAGAAATCAACTGGTATTTATAGATGGATAATCGGACACGAGTATTGGGTGTGACTTCCGGCTGAACAGCTTTTTTTTTGAAAATGTCGACCGAGGACCGGACCAGACCCTAGTATATACGGTCCGGTTCAGACCGTTGGACAAATTTTTTTTTTTGAAAAAGTGGACCGATGACCGGACCGTAGTTTTACACTATAATACGGTCCGGACCGGAATTTTCTGAAAACGTGGACTGTGGACCGGACTCAAATTTTTACGGTCCGATCCTGGACCCACCGGTAAAATTCCGGTCCGGTTCGATCCAATTTTGTGCATCCATACGCGTGCCGCGCGCCCAGTGCACACTTTACTGCACCACGCCCAGGGAAGACATTATCTTAATGTCTTCACTGGACGCGATGACCTGTAACATCTTCTCTGGGCGCGATCCTTTCGAACCCAGACTCCAAACATCGCTCGATTTCATCTCGTTTTGACTTGTTTCATTAGAAACCAATTGTCCTAATGGGTTTAAGCGTATTACTAAGCTCAAAACCCTAAAATCACCAATAATCCTCCCTAATTTTAGGGTTTCCCTTTGCTCCCCCAAAGAACCTTTGTTTTTAAGTAAAACAGCATAAACAGAAATGTCGAAAATTATTGAATTTCCGCGTAGTGTAGTCACGCATACAATATACCCGAAAATCATGGTGCTCGTAAACGTTTGAACCAATCAATCCGTTTGGGTACTTGACAGTGACACACGCATGAGTTACTTCACAAACCGTTAAGCTAACTTGACTCTTAATGGTCCTTGAGTCCCTATCCATTCATAAACGTATTGGGATCAAACCCGATATCTCATGAAGAAACCAGAAACTTCACGTTTATATAGGTAGATTCTCTAATGGGTCACACCGCCCGATTGTGCTCCTACAATCAGCACTATTCAAATAATCTATTAAGAAGAGTCCCTCTTCAACCTAGCACTTGTAGGTCATGAACACACACTTGGGATGTTTATTTGTGTTCATCAATTTTCTAGGAATGGCCTTTCCACATTGAATTCAGCTCCAACGCTAGTTGGATGTGAATAAGGTGTCCCGCGACTAGAAAATTTATATGGGTTTTAGTCACATCCCCTTCACCGACTTACAGACCAAGTCTCTAGCTATTCCCATTGTCAAGTGATCGGCTAAATTTTGTTGTGACCTAACAAAATCCACAGTTATCACCTCGTGCGTAATGAGCTCTCTTACTGCACTATGTCTAACACCTAACTGTCTAGACTTCTCATTGTATACATGACTATATGCTTTAGCCAATGTTGCAGCGCTATCACAATGAATCGATATTGTTGATATCGGTCTTTCCCACAATGGAATTTCATGAATCATGTTCTCTAGCCATTTCGCTTCTTTAGAAGCTACGGCTAGAGCAAGAAATTTAGATTCCATCCATTTGACGTACTAGCAACTTGTGAATAGATGCGAAGGCAAACCATAATCTAATTGTTGAAATTCTTGCAACCGGTGCATAAGTATCAAAGTAATCCATACCATATTTCTGTCTAAAGCCTTGGATGACCAATCTAGCTTTAAATTTGTCAATGGTACCATCTACTTTCATCTTCTTTCTGAAGATCCACTTAACTTGTTTCCCAAAGTTTATGCCCCGGTGGTAAATCTACGAAAAACCAAGTATTATTTCCCAGTATAGAGTCCATTTCATCATGTATGGCCGCCTCTTTCCAAAACGACACATCTAGGGATTTCATGGCTTCGTCAAATATCCTAGGATCATTTTCAATAACATGACAATACATGTGTTGCGAGCCAATCTCATATCTAGTTCCTTCTACTAGGTACATTTGAAAATCATTACCAAATGATTTTTCTTTTCTAGCCCTTTTACTCCTAATTTCAGAAAGTTGGGTGTCATTTGATTCTTGACTTGTACTAGGCACAAAAATCAAATCTTTAGGCATGCTAATGGATGAAAATCTTTTTTCATCGTATATGGCATCTCTCGATTCAATGACTGTATGAATCGATACATGCTTATTAGGTTCTATAACATAGAATCTATAAGCCAAGGAGTGTTCGTCATATCCTATGAATATGCATTCAACACCTTTTTCTCCTAAAGTTTTAAGTTTAGGGAAAGGTAGTCTCACTACAGCCCAACAACCCCAAACTCCAACATGTTCCGAATTTGGCTTCTTATTATGCCAAATTTCATAAGGAGTAAGGTTTACTCTACTGTTAGGAACCCGATTTAATAAATAGCAAGCAGTCAACATGGCGTCTCTCCAAAATCCATCATTTAAACCTGAGTAAGAAAGCATGGCATTAACCATTTCTTTGTAAGCTTGATTCTTTCTCTCCGAAACACCATTTTGTTGTGGCGTGTAGGGAGCTGTGGTTTCATGAATGATACCAACACTTGGAAATAACTTGGATTAAAGTATTCTGACGCGCGTATTCTGACGCGTCAAATTTAATAATTTATATTCTCCTGCTATTAGCTAGTAAAGCGACAAGCGGGGTCAAACCCTAGAGAGCTGGTTTGTGAAACTGTTCTTGTATGCAAATAAAGAAGGGGGGGTTTTTGTGTGAGCAAGTATTGTAAAAACACAGGAGAAAAGAATAACGAGGATTTCAATCAGCGAGAAAATTCAGTCTAGGGTTTCTATTGTGACACGTTTATCATAGATATCTAATGATCAATTTTATATTTCAAAGTGTGGTTGTTCCGACAAAGGTAACAACCCAAATATCCCGACAAAGGTGATATGCCACAACCTAACCCGACAAAGGTGTTAGGCTTCTAGTTCTTTCCTAAACTAAACAATCCGACAAAGGTATTATTTAACTTAGGTGTTACTATCTACCTTTACGACAAAGTATCCAGTAGATGTTAACGATAAGAATTAACTGCTCAATTAAGCTTTGCGACAAAGCTTCCACTTAATCTAACAAGTTAATTCATAAGAAGAAGCACAAGAACTAGTAAAACATAAAACATCATTAAGAACAAAAATCTCAAAACGTGTTCACAATGTACGAAACCTTAAACTGAAAGAGAAATTTAGCTACTCATTGTCATGGAAATAAACAGAAATAGTTTTGATGAAAAAGAAGTAGAAAATCTTTGTATCGTCGAAAGCTTCGCGTTCTTCGACTTCTCCAGAGCTGTCTCAGTCTTCGTAGAATAATTAATAATGAAAATCCTAGCCCAAGCTTCTTGTTTATAATAAACTGGGTTTCCAAATCTGGTTTTGGGCTTGAATTATCAAGTTTCGGACTTGCTGCCGTCATCAAACGGCCTGCTGACGTCAGCCCTCGTCGTCTGGTCGCGTTCGGAAGCAACATTATCGGCGCGTTCGTAATCAATATTAGCGTTAATGCTAATGTCTCTTGCGGACGCGATCCGCACTGAGCTCGGTCCCTTCTTCTGCGCGCCAGCTCCGACTTCAACTCTGGATTTGACCTTCTATATGACCTCGGATGCTCTCGGTGTGAACTAGAGAGTTGTAGGGAATTGAGTCAGCTACGCAGCGCCATGTAGCTCGTATTTTTCTGATTAACGGTCCATTCCCAGCACTCCGTCGACTGTCCAAAGGTCTGATTTGCCATTGTGGTGTTTTCGGCATAAAATGCCGTCTTTTATGCGCATTTCCTCCTAGAGCTTTCGAAACACCTGAAACGCAAAACAACACTAAGAAGTAACTGTTCGCATAATAAAATGTCGAAATAAATGGGTTTAGTTGATTCGACGAGTCGTATAAATACGACTCATCAAACCACCCCACACTTAAACTTTTTCGTCCCGAACAAGAACTAAGTCATAGAAGGAAAATTAAATGCAACACCACAATTTCTTCGACGTCCTAGATAATGCTACATGAATATGAGTTGCTAGTCTAGACTCGCTTTTCTATGCATAACTCAATCGCTACTAGAATCATCATGCTCAACATAGAATTAACTTTGACACATGTTACCTTTGAGCTGAAATTCAAATCAATTCGGATGAATGGGAGATAGTCCTCTTTAGACCCATGATCTGCACTCGTTGTCCCGAACTCTAGCTATATGGTTATATTTCATTGCTTTTTCTTGCACGTGATTCATTCGAGCTTCAAGGTTTTGAGTTCTTTTGCTTGGACAGCTTTTTTAGTGAGTTGTCTTTTGATGGATCAGTGGTGTACTTCACTTTGTTGCGTGTAAAACTTCACAAATAACTGATTTTCTTTTCTTTTGCTACTGATTGTAATTGCTTGTCCGTGACTTTGCTCTTTTGATGGAGGTCCAATCATCGCCCGCAAGCATATGGAAATACCTCCCTGCTCTCCCTCATCCTCGTCCTTTTGGCGCGAGTCAAGCCGAGGGTCGCTCGTCTGTTTTCCCGGCTACTCAGACTAGAGATTGGATGGTGTGATGTTTCCCCGTCCCACCTGACCGCATAAGCACGGCAGTGGCGGAGCAGACTCGTAACCATGTTGCCTCGAAGTGCTAGCCTCCACGAAATCCATATAACCATACAACTCGAAATTCGGTCCTTTGAATGTTTCGTCAAGTCTCTCTAGGACATTTCTATCAACTCCACATCCTTGTTTATCTCAACTCAAAAGGCACGTAGCGGGTTAAATTCACATGTAGTCACACAATTCAAATTTCACGAGAGAAACACATCTAATCAGCTCATCTATTTCACATCATCAAATTCAATACTGCATATCCAGGAAAAAGAGAGAAATTCATAATAATTTTTTTTTTTGTTTTTTTTAAAGGGAAACGTGCAGACACCGTACAATATGCAAGAAAAATAAACGTGCAGACGCAACAAACTGACTCTCCCACCCCACACTTTTGAACCAAGTCGTGTCCTCACGGTACGACTTTAGTTCAAACACAACAGACAATGCAGACATAACAAACTGACGGACTCTGACAAAGAGAAAAAGAAACAAAGAAAAAAGAAAGGGAAATAGGCACTCCCCTAGTCAGAATCTGACGATGAAGCTGGAAGAGGAATAGCAAACTCCGGAGGAATTGGATCTCCGAACTCCCATCCTGGTGGTGCTGGCACTGGCTGTGTTCCTGGTGGCAGAAAAAACTGTAATGCTCGAGCCACATTGAAGGCTATGTCTAGCTGCTGCCTAGGAGGCACAGCTGCTGGTGGCTCTAGTGCGCTGGCACGTCTCTGTCGAGCTGTGGAGGACTCCCCACTCTCTCGTGTAGGAAGTCGGCGGATAGCAGCTGATGAGGACTCAGGTCTGGCCCTAGGAGCAGAGAGGCGGCGCCGATCAGTAGGCATAGCTGTGTGGTATCTCGGGTCATCATGGTACGTCCAGGCGTACTGCTCCCTCCTGCGGGGACGCCTACGAATAGCATGTCCACTGGTGAAGTAGGCAATGTCAAATTCAGCTGGAGGGATGTACTGATGAGTCTCCAAGCGTGGCTGCCCGTGTAGACGGCGCAGCAGATCGGTGACCATCCCTCCACATGCTATCGGTCCAGTCGACGTATGGCGGCGCTCCCAGAAATGGCATGCTAAGTGGAAGAAGTCGAGCGGCTGCCCTTGGTCAAAGGCATTCAAGCAGATCATGTCGGGGAAGGTCACCTTGTCGCCTCGTTATCTCTGGCATATAGCGTGCCTCCTAGCACCCTCTGTAAGTAGTACAATGCAGGATCGCGAATACATTTTGCCCTCGAATCAGATGGCTGAAATACACCGGTGATGGTTGCACAGTCGTTATGCGCAATCGTTAAGAATAAATTTATAAGTGTCCGCTACTCACGACTTCACTACTGGGTAGTAAGTGGTAAGTAGGGGTCGAACCCAAAGGAATTAGGGGGATAGTTGTTCTTTGAGGGGATTATTCAGCGAGAGAGCGTGTTTTAGGTTGGTTGGTTGGTTTTAAAGCTACCAGCTAAGTGATTGATTGGTTGGTTGGTTGGTTTTAGTACTGGAAAGTAACTGATAATTATTACAATTAAAAGAAAGCATTCGGTTTCAGGGGCCTTGTATTATATCCTGTTTATTATTGACCTTTAGTGAATCTTCTAAGTATTCAAACATGAATCGAGGCTATTCCTAGCTCAAGACTTGCAACATCGTCTAGCCTTTTTAAGGTCGTAGAGCACTTATTCTACTTCAACTAATTCCTCCTTCCGAAGTATCTTAGCCTTATGTGCATCCATTTGGTCCCTTTGGTCCAGTTTCCAAATGGTTTTTTAGATAGATCGAACTCCTCAGATAAGCTTTGCCCGTCAAAGCATCCACTTACCCGAGTATGTTCACGAATCCCAAGGAAGAGCTTTGCCCGTCAGAGCGTCCACTCAACCTTGGAAGTTCTAATCTTATATATGGCACATAGAATAAGTTTTGAATACAAAGACGAGACACTAAGTTAATAGTCTAAAACATTTTATAATACAAGTCCACCCCTTCTACCGAACGACTAGTTTAGCTACTATTCATCGCGCTAAACATTATAACTAAGGAATTGGAAATTAAAGAAAGTAAATAAATATTAAAATACTTACAACCGTTGAAGCGCCAAGGGAGCGATCCTTTATTTCCAAAACCAAACTTACAAAACTTAGAGAGAGAAGTGTTTACAAACTTATGGATTTGATTTTGATTTTGTGATTTTGTGATGATACAAATGAGGAGGAGATGAGCTCCATTTATAGGGAGGAGAAGGGGGGAATGGATGGAGGAGATGATGGCATGTGGTTTTTGATCCAAGGGAGGAGAAGGAGGAGGCGCCACATGGGGGGGAGCAAAAGCCGCCGGTTGCCGGTTGTGGGGGGGAGGAGCCGCCGGTCATGGAGGGGAGGAGCTCCTCCCTTGGCCACCTTCTCTTCAAGTGGTCGGTCACCAAGGCAAATGGATGAGTTTTGTGCAGTCTTTTCACAAAACTATCAGTGTGTTTCGTCCCGGGCTGACTTGATTCCTCTTCTGCTTAATTTGTTATGAGTGATTCAACGTCAGGATCCTTGATATTTCTTCAGTCGGCATATGATCTTGACCTCGGAATGACTCGTAACATCTTTTCTGCTTTAAAAGCTCCTCTTTAGCATGTATTCTCTCTAAGCTCTGAAATACCCTGTAGAAATATATCGGAACTAACAAGCAAAAGTTAAATAGACAAAGTGTCTAATTAAGGGGGTTTACTGTGTTTATGATTCGTATAATTTTGGTCCATCAACCGGCATCCCCCACCTTAATTCTGTCTCAAGCATCTACCAATCGGACTTCATCACGAACGAAATTTCCATCTACGGGCCAACCAAATACTTCCTTCACCTGTGCGGGGAGAGTGTGATAGAACTCGCCTCGGTGCCTGTAGCGAATACCCTCATGGTCCTGTCTCCCTACATAGTTGAAGGATGCTAAGAACTCGCAAGTGTCCTCGACATCTGTCTCATGGCTGAGGGTGAGGAGGCCTGGCCATCCACTCACCCGAAGTATCTCTCGGACCCGTTCTTCAAACCCACTATTACTCAAAAATTCGGCCTCCACAAATGTGCTGGCCACGTGCCGTTTGGCCATAAATTTAGCATACAACTCCTCGAACGATAGCTCTCGTGCCTCTCGTGCTGGCATATCGAAACACGGTTCCAAACTGAAGAAAACTGCACTGGGTCAACACTTGATCAAACTGAATCAGTGTGTCTCGCGTTCGCTCGACACGTTAGCTAATGTTGGTGTCGAACGCAGAAAGCTAATGTCTCTCCCGAACGCGCTGAACCTGCACTTCGTCTTCCTCGATCGGTTGTCCGATTGGCAACTCCGAAACTCAACCCTTAATCACTGTTTCTTCGCCAAATCCCCACGGAATATCCCTCTATCACTCTTTTCAACAAACCAATTGAAAAATCCCAACGCCGACAACCAAATCTTGTAAAAATTTGAACGGAGATTTACCTTGATTTGGTCTCGTAATGATCCGATTTGAAAGAATAGCTCTGGGAATGATTGTGGTTGTTGATTAGAGCAATCCTACTGCGAAATCCTCGCGCAAAAGCCTAAAAAATTCCTGGCGATTTGGGCGTTCGTGCGGCGTAGGGTGTGATGTTGAGTTTGGAATGGAGGAGAGAAGCTCGAATTAGGGTTTTTGCGCCGGTCAACCATCTGTCGCGTTCGGAAGAGACGTTATAATTTGGTCAACGTGCTAATGTCGACTCCGAACGCGCATATAATGTTCACTTCGGATGCGGTTCGTATGTAACTATCGAACGCGATCCGCACTGACTGGCACCTGTATTTTACCTAAAAAACAACTTCCTTTCCACCAAAACCAAGTCAAGATAGACCGGTTAGACGTCAAAAAACTAAATAAGACTCAAACTGACACACAAGACACGAAAACTCAAGAAAACAGAGAAAAACAAAAATTTTGCCGGGCTGCCTCCCTGCGAGCGCCTTTGTTTTACGTTATTGGCTCGACGATACCTCATTTATGCTTCAGTGGGAGGTTAGGCGAGTTTGAAATCCTGAACAGGTGTTTCGATTTTGCCTTGGTAGTGCTTCACCCGTTGTCCATTGACCTTGAAGTGGTCTCCATTCCTCGGGTTCTCCAGCTCAAGTGCTCCATGGTTGAAAACCTTCGTCACCGTGTAGGGACATGTCCATCTAGAACGCAGTTTGCCAGGCATTAGTCGTAAACGTGAAGAAAATAAAAGTACTTGCTGGCCAACTCAAATGTGCGTCGTAGGTTGAACTTGTCATGGTACAGCTTGGTCCGCGCCTTGTAGTCTGATTGGATCTCATAAGCCTCTAGGCGCAGCTCCTCAAGCTCACAGAGCTGTAACTTCCTCTCCAGTCATGCTTTCTTCAAATCAAAGTTGCACGTCTTAAGCGCCCAAAAGGCTCTGTGCTCCAGCTCGACCGGGAGGTGACATGCCTTTCCATACACCAGTCGGAAAGGCGAGGTGCCTATTGGTGTCTTGTAGGCTGTCCTGTACGCCCAAAGTGCATCATCTAGTCTCTGACTCCAGTCCTTCCTAGTCGGTTTCACCATTTTTTCTAGAATCCCTTTTATTTCTCGGTTAGAGATCTCTGCTTGTCCATTCGTCTGAGGATGATAAGCTGGCGAGGTGCGGTGGTAAACGTGGTATTGTTTCATAGCTGCTGCCATCAGTCTGTTGCAAAAATGTGTCCCCTGATCATTGATTATAGCTTTAGGCACTCCGTATCTGCAAAATATGTTAGTGCGAAGAAAATCCACAACAGTTTTAGCATCATCGCACCTAGTAGCCTTAGCCTCTACCCATTTAGACACATAGTCCACTGCAACAAGAATATACAGGTAACCAAACGATGCAGGAAAAGGACCCATAAAATCAATCCCCTATATGTCAAAGACGTCGTCAACTATAATAGGCATTTGGGGCATCTCATTCCTATCAGAGATATTACCTACTCGCTGGCATCTATCGCATCGCTTACAATGATCGTAGGCATCTCTAAACACATGTGGCCAATAAAAACCACTATCTAAAATTTTTCTGCTAGTCCTCTTGGGGCCAAAGTGACCACCACATGCATGCTCATGACAGAAACTAAGTACCGAAGCAATCTCATCATCAGGAATACACCGCCTAAGTATTTGGTCTACGCCAATTTTCCATAAATACGGGTCATCCCACACATAGTATTTTGAATCGTGCTTAAGTTTCAGACACTGAGCTTTTGAGTAAGAGGGAGGAAATTTACCTCCAACCAGGTAGTTCACAATGGGAGCATACCATGGTATTTTACCTGTAAGTGCATACAAGTGCTTGTCTGGGAAGGTTTCTGTGATCTGTCCTGTATCCTCTTCTCGTACTAATCGGCTCAGGTGATCAGCTACAGTGTTCTCTATCCCCTTCTTGTCCTTGATTTCTAGGTCGAATTCCTGTAGCAGTAAAATCCATCTGATCAGCTGCGGCTTGGCCTCCTTCTTCGTCATCAGGTACCTGATAGCAGCATGATCAGAGAAAACAACTACTTTAGTACCAAGCAAATAAGACCGAAATTTCTCCAAGGCGAAAACTACTTCTAGTAATTCTTTCTCAGTGGTCGAGTAGTTTCGCTGAGCTGCATCCAGAGTTCTCGAAGCGTAGTAAATCACTACTGGCTTTTGTCCACCCTCTTTCATAGTACAGCTCCCACAGCATAGTCGCTGGCATCACACATAATCTCAAATGGCTGATCCCAATCTGGTGCTCGAATAATGGGCACACTGGTGAGGGCCTGTTTCAGCTCGTCGAAGGCCGCCCTACATGAATCTGTAAACTCAAAAGGAACATCCTTCTGCAAAAGGTTAGATAGAGGCAGAGCCTTTTTCGAGAAATCCTAAATGAATCGACGATAAAAACCAGCATGTCCAAGAAAAGATTTGATATCACGCACCGTGGAAGGATAAGGAAGAGTAAGAATTAAATCAATTTTTGCCTTGTCAACCTTAATACCCTCATGTGAAACAATATGACCAAGGACCACACCATGAGTAACCATAAAATGACACTTCTCATAATTGAGTACCAAATTCATAGAAACGCAACGTTCAAGTACTCTACTCAAGTGATCCAAACATGCATCGAAAGTGTCACCATACACAGTGAAATCATCCATAAACACCTCAATAAAAGTACCTATCATGTCAGAAAATATGCTCGTAACCACCCGCTGAAAAGTGCCGGGTGCGTTACACAATCCAAAAGACATACGTCTAAAAGCTAACATACGGAAGGGACATGTAAAGGTAATCTTTTCCTGGTCCTCAGGTGCAATGGGAATTTGATTATACCCAGAAAATCCATCAAGAAAACAAAAATAAGGCTTACCTACCAGCCTGTCGAGCATCTGGTCAATAAACGGAAGAGGAAAGTGATCCTTACGCGTCACGGCATTCAGCTTCCGGTAATCGATGCACATGCGCCATCCGTTCTTGACTCTAGTAGTCACCATCTCACCTGCAGCATTCTTCTCGACTGTGATACCCGTCTTCTTTGGGACTACATGAACTGGGCTCACCCACTGGCTGTCTGAAATAGGGTAAATCACGTCAGCATCCAGCAATTTCTGAATTTCCTTCTGAACTACCTCCATCATGATCGGGTTAAATCTCCTTTGAGGCTCTCTAGAAGGCTTAGCTCCATCCTCCAGCAAGATACGGTGCATGCACACGGCTGGGCTGATTCCTCTGATGTCTGCAAGTGTCCATCCAATAGCGAGCTTGTGGCTACTCAGCACCTCGATCAATCGCCTCTCCTGGGCTGTTTCAAGCCCGTTTTTGATGATGACGGGCAGCGTGTTGTTCTCCCCCAGGAACGCATATTTTAGGTGCTCAGGTAGAGGTTTCAGTTCCAGTTCAGGTGCCTGCATAGTAGAAGGCAAAAACACGTTAGATTTAAATAAGCGAACCTCATTAACTTCATACCTGGGTGTGAGTGGTCGTGCAATTGCCAGCTGAGGCAGCACATCAAGAATCGTCTCAGCGAACTCGTATGAGTCCTCATGCGAGTAGATCGCTCTCCCGAGTGCGAGCTCGAGTGGGTCCGCTCCTCTCTCCGGTGTCACTTCCTGGACAAGATCGTCCAGCGCATCTAAAGCGTGTACCGAAGCAAAATCTGGTGGGTGTTTCATGGCCTGGAAAATATCTAAGCGAATCACTTCGCCCTCCACCTCCATGGAAAGTGTGCCGCTGTCACAGTCGATCTTCATCTTTGAAGTTTTTAAGAATGGACGACCTAGTAAAATAGGAGCGTGATCCGTCGGGTCGCTGCTGTCCATCTTAAGCACGTAAAAATCAGCGGGGAACACTAGTTCCCCCACCTGCACTAGGACGTCCTTGATTTTGCCTTCCGGCTGCTTACATGATCTGTCTGCTAGCTGTATGGTTAGACCTGCAGGTTCTAATGGACCAATACGAAGACAAGAATATATAGAATATGGCAGCACATTAATAGAAGCACCAAGATCGAGCATGCAATTTTCAATACGTATGTTACCGATAGTGCAAGGAATAGTATAGGTGCTAGGATCACCACATTTAGGGGGTACCTTGCGCTGAATGACAGCGGAGACGTTCTTACTCAGTGATTCCTGGTCGTCACGAGTGGATCGCCTTCGGTTAGTGCATAACTCCTTTAAGAACTTTGCATAGCGCGGAATTTGCTTGATCGCCTCGAGGAGTGGGATATTGATTTCCACCTTGCTAAATAGCTCCCACACATCCTTATCCATCATAAGCTTCTTTGGGGCCCTGACCTGCACGGGAAACGGAAGAGAAAAGTCAGTTTTGGAATTTTCAGCAGTGGGGATCGCGTTCGGACTCAACGTTACAGGCGCATCCGTGTCGGACATTAACGGCGCGTCTGCTTCGGACATTAGCGGCGCGCTAATGTCTCTTGCGGGCGCGATCCGCACTGTTTCAGCCTCCTTTTCGCTGTCGTTCAATTCTTTGCCGCTTCTGAGTGTGACTGCATTGACGTTGCTTTTCGGGTTTGGAATGGTCTGCGACGGAAGCCTTCCTGGATCATTCTTCAACTCAGAAACTGTAGTGGCTATCTGGGACATCTGCTTAGACAGCTCAGAAATTGCTCCATCGGTCTTGGCATGATATTGATGCATGGTGGTGGCGAGGTCCTTCACGATGTCCTCCAGGGACTTGCTCAATCCGTGCTGACTCGGGCCTGCCTGGTTTTGGTGTTGTCCTCGCGGCTGATACTGGCTCGGCCCGTTATATCCTCCCTGTTGTTGGCGGTATGGTGGACGATAATACTGCTGGGACTGTTGAGGCGCGACCTGCTGCGCTGGTTCACTCGGGGCATGGTTGTCATTCCTCCAGTTCTGCCCGTTGGCTGCTTGCCCATACTGTCGGCTCGGCCCGACCCGGCTGTTGTAGTTTTGGTACCCGTCCACTGCATTGATTTCGCCTTGGTCTTCTTCCACTGTGGTCGGACAAGCATCTGTTTTGTGGTCTGTTGCACCACAAAACTCACACGGCCTTGCCTGGACCGGCTGCCTCCTCATTAGTGGCATCATCATCTCCTTCATCTGCTTCATCTCTTCGGCCATTGAGTTCACCGGGGTGTCGGCCTTTGCAACTTTCTTGGTCCGGATGAATTCCTCTTGCCGACTGGTCTCCTCTCTGAACCTTGCGTTCTCAGCCACGTCTGCGATCAGCTTCCTGATTTGACCTAGGGGAAGGTTCATGATTGTGCCTCCAGCCGAGGCGTCTAGCAGCATTTTATCCAGGGGTCTCAGGCCATCGAGCAGGTATTCTATGAAAAGCTTCTCTGGGAGTCCGAGGTTGCAGCAGCTCCGTTCCAACTTGTTAAACTTCTCTAGGTAGAAGTACATTGACTCGTTAGGCCCTTGTCTAAGCTCCTGTAGCTGCTTGCGAACCTGCATTGCTCTAGCGGCTGGGTAGTACTTGGCCAGGAACTTCTTCTGCATCTGGTCCCATGTCTGGATGCTACCTGAAGGCAAAGATAGAAACCAATCGTTAGCTGCATCAGTCAAAGAGAAGTAAAAGGCTTTCAGCTTAAAGTCCTCCACTTCGACTCCGTATGGCCGAAGGTTCTAGCAGATGCCATGGAAACGCTGCAGATGCGTGGTGGCCGACTCTCCTTGGCTTTCCCGAGAACTTGGGTAGATGATGCACGACTGCCGTGTTGACCACTATTGCCTCTAGCTCAGGCCCTTCGTAGATGCACCATGGCTGGTTCCGGAAGTTCGGGGCAGACCGTTCCTCCATGGTGGGCTCGCGGTAGTAGTACTCCCCATCATAGTCGGCCTCTTCCCTGACGAGCGGCTGCTGTAGTGGAGGCGGTGGGACGATGTGCTGAAGAGGCGGCTGCTGAGGTCTTGCTGGGGCCGGCGGCTGTAGTTGCGCTGGGGGAGGTGGTTGCCTCGGGCCAGCACCATTATGTGCCACTAGTGGCCTTTGATTCATTCTGGCGGCCTCCCTGTCCGCGCGGTTTCGGTCTCGAAAGAGTTGCTCCGGGTCATCATAGAATGGAGGTATAATTACGTTTTCATTGACCGGAGCGAGCTCGTTGTTGTTGTTCTGGTCATCACCAACCTGACTACCTGCGCGAGACATGGTGAAACAAGTAGCAAGCACGAACAAATAACTAAATAAAAATACAAATAAAACAAAAAATAAAAATAAAAAGAAACAACTTCACCGAAGCGCAGCTCCCCGGTAACGACGCCAAAATTTGACGCGCGTCGTCTGACGCGTCAAATTTAATAATTTATATTCTCCTGCTATTAGCTAGTAAAGCGGCAAGCGGGGTCGAATCCTAGAGAGCTGGTTTGTGAAACTGTTCATTTATGCAAATAAAGAAGGGGGTTTTTGTGTGAGCAAGTATTGTAAAAACACAGGAGAAAAGAATAACGAGGATTTCAATCAGCGAGAAAATTCAGTCTAGGGTTTTTATTGTGACACTTTTATCATAGATATCTAATGATCAATTTTATATTTCAAAGTGTGGTTGTTCCGACAAAGGTAACAACCCAAATATCCCGACAAAGGTGATTTGCCACAACCTAACCCGACAAAGGTGTTAGGCTTCTAGTTCTTTCCTAAACTAAACAATCCGACAAAGGTATTATTTAGCTTAGGTGTTACTATCTACCTTTACGACAAAGTATCCAGTAGATGTTAACGATAAGAATTAACTGCTCAATTAAGCTTTGCGACAAAGCTTCCACTTAATCTAACAAGTTAATTCATAAGAAGAAGCACAAGAACTAATAAAACATAAAACATCATTAAGAACAAAAATCTCAAAACGTGTTCACAATGTACGAAACCCTAAACTGAAAGAGAAATTTAGCTACTCATTGTCATGGAAATAAACACAAATAGTTTTGATGAAAAAGAAGTAGAAAATCTATGTATCGTCGAAAGCTTCGCGTTCTTCGTCTTCTCTAGAGCTGTCTCAGTCTTCGTAGAATAATTGATACTGAAAATCCTAGCCCAAGCTTCTTGTTTATAATAAACTGGGTTTCTAAATCTGGTTTTGGGCTTGAATTATCATGTTTTGGACTTGCTGCCGTCATCAAACGGCCTGCTGATGTCAGCCCTCGTCGTCTGGTCGCGTTCGGAAGCAACATTATCGGCGCGTTCGTAATCAACATTAGCGTTAATGCTAATGTCTCTTGCGGACGCGATCCGCACTGAGCTCGGTCCCTTCTTCTGCGCGCCAGCTCCGACTTCAACTCTAGATTTGACCTTCTATATGACCTCGGATGCTCTTGGTGTGAACTAGAGAGTTGTAGGGAATTGAGTCAGCTACGCAGCGCCATGTAGCTCGTATTTTTCTGATCAACGGTCCATTCCCAGCACTCCGCCGACTGTCCAAAGGTCTGATCTGCCATTGTGGTGTTTTCGGCATAAAATGCCGTCTTTTATGCGCATTTCCTCCTAGAGCTTTCGAAACACCTGAAACGCAAAACAACACTAAGAAGTAACTGTTCGCATAATAAAATGTCGAAATAAATGGGTTTAGTTGATTCGACGAGTCGTATAAATACGACTCCTCATATTCCCCATCTCTATCGGTGCACAACCTTTTAATTAAGGTTCCCTTTTGAAGTTCAACTTCGCTCTTATAAATTTTTAATTTATCAAGAGCCTCATCTTTGGAATACAACAAATAAACATAGCAAAATCTAGAACAATCATCTATGTATGTTACTACATATTTCTTGTTTCCTAGAGATGGTAATGCATAAAAATTCACATAAATCGCTATATATTAAATCAAGTATGTTGCTTTCTCTTTTAACCTTGTGAAATGGTTGCCTGGTAATTTCCGTAAGCATGCAAGGTCTACATTTATCAATATTCATGTTAAATGAAGGGATTAAATCATGCTTGGACATATAATGCAATCTTTTGTAGTGAACATGCCCTAAACGCGCATGTTATAGTGTAGAAATATCAACATGTGAATCCATAGACCGAGTAGAAATTCCATGCTCACAATTCATATAAAGAGAAGAAACAACTTTATTAATACTGAGCTTAAACATTCCATTACACAAGTATCCTTTACCGACAAATACACCACCTTTTGACAAAACATAGTTATCGGCTTCATACACTTACCTATAACCTAGTTTATTCAAAATAGTACCCAACACGATGTTTTTTCTAATATTTGGTACAAACAGAACATTATTAAGAACAATAGTCTTTCCCGAAGAGAACTCTAATTCTACTCGATCTAGTCCTAGAATAGGGGCGGCCGACTCGTCTCCCATGTAAAGAACTCTTCCTTCACTTGTAGTGGCAAATGACTTAAACATTCTCTTGTCTCTACAAACATGCGCCGTAGCACTGAAGTCAACCCACCATGAAATCTCATCATCATGCATAGCAAGTATTTCAGAAAACTTACAAACATAATCTGCATTAGAATATGTATCTAACTTAGTTTCTAAACTTGAAACTAAAATTTTCTGACCTTCAGATTTCTGCTCTTGGTTTTTAGCACCAAAAGCATTTCCTTGAGCCTTCTCGCTCTTCCCCTTTCCAAAACAGCAGTCTCGCCTGAAATGTTTCGCTTTTCCGCAAGTCCAACACATGTTTCCTTTCGAAGGATGCTTCTTGTTCGGACTGTTGCTAGAATGACTATTAGGTCGTTTCTTGCTCTTGTTCTTGTTCACCTTTTAAGAACTAGCCTCCATCACATTTACCTTAGGCAAATTCGGATCTGTTTCCATTGTGTCACTTTCCCGTGCACGAAGTTCCTCTTCCACTCGCAATTCTTTTGCGAGCCCACAAGAAACATCTCCTCTTTCTTATGCTTCAATGAACATCTAAAGTCCTTCCATGCTGGTGGTAACTTGTCAATTATACGTGACACCGAGATGGATTCATCCATCTTCAAATTATGTTGAGCAAATTGCCCCAAGATACGCTGTATCTCATGGAACTGTTCCATCACTCGCCGAGAATTCACCATCTTGTAGTTGTTAAAATTACTCACAAGAAACTTGACGCTCGAGATGTCCTCAGCTATGTATTTGGATTCAAGCAAATCCCATAATTCTTTTGCAGACTCAACACTTTGATAAACGTCAAATAAGGGGTCGGACATACCGTTGAGGATGTGTCCTCTAGCGATGTAGTGGTCATTTTCCCACTTGCTTCGTTGCCGGAAAGTAGCCATTGGTCCATTGATGGACCCAAATTATACGAATCATAAACACCGTAAAACCCCCTTAATTAGACACTTTGTCTATTTAACTTTTGCTTGTTAGTTCCGATATATTTCTATAGGGTATTATGGCGCTTAGAGAGAAAACACGCTAAGGAGAGGAGTTTACGCTGAAAAGATATTAAGAGTTATTCCAAGGTCAAGATCAGACGCAGACTGAAGAAATCTCAAGGATCCTGACATGGAATCACTCCAAACAAATCAAACCGAAGAGGAATTTGCATTGAAGACTCAACCGACCGGGTGAGAAAATGCCGCAGAAACCACCCGACCGGATGAAGCAGATCCAGGCCCTTTGCCGAGCAGACCAAACACTCAATTCAAGTTGCTCGAGCAAACCACCTCATCTAACAATTCCGCCTCGACCAAAGTGTTTAAAATGGAAAATAAAGTGGACAATGTCGGAAAACCAAGGAGAATGCCCGAGCAAATTGAGAGTTGGCCCAATGCCAAGCAAAGACTCCGCGTACACTAGGCACCATGACCGAATTGCTCGAGCCAACCGACGAATCTTGCAAATCTGGCTCGACCAAGATGTTTGGAATGCCCAACAAGTCGGACAATCTCGCTTCCCAGACAAAACGCTCGAGCAGATTGGCAGTTGGCCCAATTCCATAGTAAAGGCCGCGCGCATAGGTACCAAAACCAAGTTGCTCGACCAAAACATGGAATTTGGAAATTCTGACTCGACCATTAGTCTTAGAATCACTTGGCCATTCCAAATCAACTATCGAATGCAAGCATGGACCAAGATGACCGGCCATCATGCTTGGAGGTGGCCAAGGGAGGAGGAGCTCCTCCCCATTACACCACCTGCAACCGGCGGCTCCTCCACTCTAGGTGACCGGCGGCTTTTCTCCTCCCCCATGTGGCAGCTCCTCCTTGCTCCTCCTCCTCCTCCCTTGGATGAAAGACATGTGCCACCATCTCCACCACCCATCTCCTCCCCTTATGGCTATAAATACCATGCATCCCCTCCTCATTTGTATCATCCCATTCTCATCCACAAAAATTGTAATTCACTTATCTCTCTAGAAATTGTAAGTTTGGTTTTGGAAATAAAGGATTGCTCCCTTGGCGCTTCAACGGTAGTAAGTATTCTGATATTTATTTCCGTCTTTAATTTCCAATTCCTTAGTTATAATGTTTAGCGCGATAAATAGTAGCTAAACTAGTCGTTCGGTAGAAGGGGTGGACTTGTATTATAAAATGTTTTAGACTATTAAATTAGTGTCTCGTCTTTGTATTCAAAACTTGTTCTATGTGCCATATATTAGGCCAGAACTTCCAAGGTTGAGTGGATGCTTGGAATGGCAAAGCTTATCTGAGGAGTTTGACCTCTCTAAAACACCATTTGATTGCTCGGGAATGACTGATCAAATGGATGCACACAGGCTAGTATACCTTGGAATGGGGTATTAGTCTAAATAGAACAAGGGCTTTACGTTTTCTGCAAAAGTCTAGACGGTGTGTGCAAATCGAGTGCTTGCAATGGCCTTGATACACTATCGAACACTTTTGCAAAAGACTAGACAGTGTGGCAAATCGAGTGCTTGGAATGGCCTTGATGCACGTTTGAATACTTAGAAGATTCACTAAGGGTCAATGATAAACAGGATATAATACAAGGCCCCTGAAACCGAACACGTTCTTTTAATTATAATAGTTATCAGTTACTTTCCAGTACTAAAACCAACCAATCAACCAATCAATCACTTAGCTGGTAGCTTTAAAACCAACCAATCAATCCCAAAATCGTCCAACTTAAAGAACAACTTATCCCCCTAATTCCCTTGGGTTCGACCCCTACTTACCACTTGCTACCCAGTAGTGTAGTCGCGAGTAGCGGAATATAAATTTATTTGTACAGAGAACACTGCACCTTAACGACAGTGCAGTGCCATCTGTCATCCATTATCTCTAACTTCTGGGCGGTGTAGACAGTACATACACCACCTTCAAATTGGTCAGTAGGAAGTGCATCTTCTTCCTCCAGCGCCGAAAATCAGTTCCTTCAAATTTGTCAAGCTTTTAGAAACTCATGCATCATCTCTCTCACGCTCGCCATCGATTTCGTTTGTAGTTGATGTGTCGTCTTCGTCTTCTTCTTAATCAGCAACAAAAGTCAGCAGGGTCTTCAATGACAGCTAGATGAATTTTCTTGATGGTGCGCACTTCCATTGCAGTCAATAAATCACATGGATATCAGATTGGATCGCGTAAATTCGCTTTACGAAATCGATATTTCCACCCTATTACGATTTGCCTCGAGTTGCAGGAAACTCGAAGTGGGATAATCCAATTGAAAACACTGCATTTCCAGGCAATATAAATACAACAGGCTTTAGGGTTTGAGATGATTTGAGAATCAAACAAGGTGTTGGTGTTTCTAGAAATCGCTCTGTTTTCTAAGTAGTTTGCGCACCAGAAATCAATTGGTATTTATAGATGGGTAATCGGACACGAGTATTGGGTGCGACTTCCGGCTGAACAGCTGCGTGTCGCGCGCCCAGTGCACACTTTAGCGCACCGCACCCAGCGAAGACATTATCTTAATGTCTTCACTGGACGCGACGACCCGTAATATCTTCTATGGGCGTGATCCTCTCGGACCCAAACTCCAAACATCGCGATTTCATCCTGTTTTGACTTGTTTCATTAGAAACCAATTGTCCTAATGGGTTTAAACATATTACTAAACTCAAAACCATAAAATCACCGACATGCCTAAGGCTTTGTTGACGGGGGTAGATATTGAGTAATTTTTAGGGTTGGATAAGTTTCAGATCAGGTAGATATTCGGTTCAGGTCATCCTCTGGGCATTTTGACCCTAAGGAGAGGCATACTTAGAACGGTGCCTGCGACTGTGATAATGGCTTGCATAATGAACTCAATGTTATATGAACTCCAACGAATTAGAAAGGGTTTTCATCTCTTCTATCTTATTGTCCACATGTTGATTAGAGGATGCCTATTGTTAAGGTTTTTTTACTGTTCTACCATTCCTCTCTCAGTCTCAGAGGAAGTAGATGAAGAAGAATCAATCAGTGTAGGGCATTAATGCAATGCTCTCAACTCAAATGGATGGTGTGCGTAATGCTTGTTACATTGAGACTTAATCAAGTCTCACTCTAGAATCATCGTGCAGCCCTTCACCATCCACTTCCCTAGACCTCGATCCATCTTCTCCAGAAACGGAATGCTGATCAAATACAAAACAATGAACTAGTCAGCCGGATCTAGATTCAAGGATGTTATTAGGAGCTATGTAGCACGAAAACCTCTAATGGCAAAGAGTTTCCGTTTCAAAAACCTCATGAAATCTCCGAAAACCTCAGTTGACCGTTTCTTGAGGTTTTTGAAATGGTCAACGAATAGGAAACTTTTAGGACACGACAAGAAATCTTTGAAAACCTAATTTTATATTTTATTTTGAAAAAGTTTCAGAATAAAAAAGAGTTTAAATGATAAATTGAATTATTTTAAACTAAAATTTGATTATTTTAAAAAATCATAAAATTATTTATATATTAACATATATTTAATTTTATGGTTTGTTTTGTCCTATTTTTGGAAGTTTCCGTTTCACGGTTTCCGTACTACATAGATCGGGGGGCTAGAGTGCAGGAATTGTGCTAACCTGCTGGCAGTGTTGCCTGATTCTTTTCTGAATTGCAGTAATAGTTCGAATAAGTAGGTACATTGGCAAAATGATGCCACTTGATCTCAAAAGAAGAAGCTGCAATTTTTTTTAAAACGAATCATTTTAGATGTACAAAGATGATGTGGCATTTCAAAAAAATTAAAGAAGCTCGATCAGGAATAATCAATCTGAAATGGAAGTGTGAAAGTTACTTACTGTTAAGAGTGTGAATGGATAATCTTCTGTCCCATTGCTTATCGTTGCACGCATGTGCCTCATTAGCAGAAAAACCGTGATCTGTTAACACGAATGAAACATGGTTAAGAGAGAAATGGATAGGAAACTTTCAGTCTTTCATCAGTCAAAGCTGTTATCTGCATCTTACTGAACAGACTAAGCAATGCCTATCAAGTTTGCTTGATATGTATGCAAAGAGCCGCATGCATGTTTTCAATAATTTGATGTTGGTTTGACTCAATCATTTTTATTTGTAAACACATTTTAACCACATTACTAGTTCGACAAGCCAAATGTAGTGCATCCAACTACTTGCTTTGTCATCACTTCAAAAAAGCAAAATTTAATAAGCTGCAGCAATGAAGTTTTTCTTACTTTTTTATTTTACCGTTTGCCAATGTACCTTTCAAACTTGGTTCAAATGTTTCCCAAAAGGAAAAAGAAAAGTGAAAATGCAGGAAACTGAGCTTACAATGAGAGCAACTGATCGGCAGCATGAAGCAAATCTATCAGCGGCGGTTCGTAATTCAGATGCAGTTGCATAGACGACTCTGCCGCTTTGGACCATCGCCAAACCTGAACTCTCGTCATCTTCATCTCTTGGGAATTCCAAGGTGGCATTGTTTATTCAAAGCATAATAATAAAAAGGTGCTAATTTGATAATACTGTCTAATTAAGTAAAAAAAAATCAGATGTAAACTACAAGCCGATGAATTATGGTACACTTTTCTAACAAACTATGTCATAGTTCGGAAAATTGGTCTGTAATTCGTTTGAATAAATCATGTCATCGTTCGTAGGAAGTGTACGATTTGTATTTTATTGGAAAAAATTAAATTTGTATGTGATATTGACTAGTATGTCTAATAAATTTAATTATGAATGGTGGCCATATGCCTAATCTAAAAAAACGGAGGCATTATTAGAAACGGTACCTGATGGTAACTGCTGAATCATCATCAAGTTGCTTGGACTTGCTTGATGGTGATGGAGCTGTGTAATCCGGTCCATATTGCTGCAACAAAAGTAAACAAAATCATTTCCATTTTACATTTGCATTTTCTTATTACTGAATTGATGTTTGTGATGTACAGAAATTGGTGAACTGTAAACCACTAGGAATTTATTAAACCAAAGGAAAATGAGACAAGAATTTTGAAAGAGCTCGAAAACCCAGAAAAGCACAAATTCAAAAAATGACAAAAACTGTTGAAGAAGAGAGATGCAGTTTCCTCAGTTCAATCGCCAGAAAGAAGATCAAAACAAAAAAGGACTTTACTCAACAAGAAATATTCGAAACCTGAAGACATAGTTCGCAGATTGTATTTCCTTTCTCATTACACCATCTCTGTATGCATTCCCTGTGAGCGAACTGAGACCGATCGAAATTGAAATTTATCAGAAATGAGAAATTAAAATGATGAGAAATAAAGCTTTGGAATACCTTTACGGTGCCGGAACATGCGCAGGGAGTTTCGAGGGTATTGCAGCTCTCCAACTCTTCCTCGTGGCAAATTCTGCAGCAGTAATTCAAACTCTCGTATGTAGATGGCGATGAAGATTGGTGGTAGTAGTATGAGTTGGATCGCGAGTCTTCCACGTGCAAAATAATATCATCACCCATTTGATGAACAAACTTGTTTTTTTTTTTGGTTGTGTTTTCCGTAGGTGGCTCTCTGTTTTGAATGCTCTGTTTCGGATTGCCTCTGCTCTGTTTCTCTCTCTCTCTGTGTCTCACAGCAAAAGGGCCTCTGGGATTCTGAACTTAAACCCGGAGAGGAAAGAAAGGAATGTGTGTGAAGATTTGACGAAAATGCCCTTTGAAGGCCAAGTGGATGACAACATGTATGGATGGATGGATGTGCGTGGCTGATTTCTACGCGCTTTAAGTTATACAATTCCATCTTGACGAAGGTCTATTTTCGTATCTTTTTCTTATGCTTGAACGAACATTTAAAGGAATACTGTTATATTTATCTTGGAAAATATGAAAAACTTTGGGATTCGTTAGAACTCAAATGCACTGAAATGTTATTAAATAACTAGAGAGAAAGAGGAGGTGAATGTGTGCCTTATCCTTCACCCGAACACCTCTATTTATACTACAACTTACCCAACATACATCCGCATTTCACTCGATTTAGATCTTATTTTCTTTGGTGTGGGCCCCACATGTGGGTCCCACACAATATATTTTTCTCCTTATGTGCAGACCATTTATAACACTCCTCCTAGGATGCACATTAAGTGTTTTAGGCTGCCTCGTTAAAAACCTTAGTTGGAAAAACCCATTGGGATAAAAACTAACTTAAGGGAAAAAGAGTGCAGCGACGCGAAGCTCCCCCTCAAATTGGCATGCATGATGTGCTCATAAATTTTGCAGCTTTCGCATTCATATGTCGTTGACATGTTTTCGGAATGTTGAGGTAGTGAGAGCCTTTGTAAAAAGATCTGCTGAGTTTTCATCAGAACGAACATATTGTATGCTGATAACTTTGTCTTTTTCGAGCTCTTGGGTGAACGAACAGTATTTGGGATGGATATGCTTTGTTCTATCACTTTTGATAAATCCTTCCTTCATTTGAGCAACACACGCAGCGTTGTCTTCATAAAGAGTGATTGGATCATTCACTGAAGAGAGGCCGCTTGTGACTCTGATATGCTGTGTTATGGACTTCAACCACACGCATTTGCGACTTGCTTCGTGCAATGCGATGACTTCGGCATGGTTTGATGATGTTGCAACTACCGTCTGCTTTTGTGAATGCCAAGAGATTGTGGTTCCTCCACACGTGATTACATACCCGGTTTATGATTTTCCTTTGTGTGGGTCAGACAGATAACCTGCATCTGCATAGCCAATCAAAACTGGTTTTGCATTGTTAGGATAGAATAATCCTAAATCAATCGTTCCTTGAAGGTAACGAAACACATGCTTGATTCCGCTCCAGTGTCTTTTCGTAGGAGCGGAACTGAATCTCGCTAATAAATTAACTGCAAAAGATATATCAGGGCGAGTACAATTTGTAAGGTACATTAGTGCTCCAATAGCACTGAAGTAAGGTACTTCTGAACCGAGAATTTCTTCAGAGTCCTCGCAAGGGCCAAATGGATCCTTATTAACATCAAGGGATCTTACGACCATTGGGGTACTTAATGGATTACATTTATCCATATTGAACCGCTTTATGATCTTTCTCGTGTAGTTTGATTGATGGACAAATATTCCACTCTGCAAGTGTTCAATCTGTAAACCGAGACAATATTTTGTTCTCCCAAGGTCTTTCATTTCAAATTCCCTTTTCAAATAAGAAATCACTTCGTGAATCTCCTCATTTGTTCCAATGATATTTAAATCATCAATATAGACAGCGATAATTACACATCCAGATGTCGTTTTCTTGATAAAAACACAAGGGCAAAGAGGATCGTTAACATACCCCTTTTGTGATAAGTATTCGTTTAATCGATTATACCACATGCGTCCGGATTGCTTTAATCCGTATAAGGACCTTTCCAACTTGACTGAATATTTTTCCCTAGGTTTTGAACTTGATGCTTCAGGCATCTTAAAACCCTCCGGAATTCTAATGTAGATTTCAGTATCAAGTGATCCGTATAAATAAGCTGTAACGACATCCATGAGATGCATATTAAGTTTCTCATGTACTGCTAGACTTATAAGGTATCTAAACGTGATTCCATCCATGAAAGGGGACTACGTTTCTTCAAAATCGATACCAGGCCTTTGAGAAAAACCTTGTGCAACAAGCCTAGCCTTGTATCTCACAATTTCATTTTTCTCATTTCTCTTTCTTACAAATACCCATTTGTATCCAACAGGTCTCACATTTTCAGGTGTGAGTACTATAGGCCCAAAAACCTTACGCTTATTAAGCGAGTCTAGTTCAGTTTCAACTGCCTTTTTCCACTCAATCCAATCAGGTCGACTTTTACAATTAATAATCGACCGTGGCTCGGGATCTCCATTATTTTCATTCATGATATCAGTAGCCACGTTATATGAGAATATATCATCGATATTCTCATTTCGGTTCCATATAATGCCCGTGCTAGCATAATTTATCGAGATTTCTTGATTTTCCTGGTCCTGTAATTCTACAGGAACTTGTTCCTCCATTACAGAGTCATCTCGTCTATCCGTTGCTATAACTTTGCGAGGATTTTTATTCTTAGAACCAGGTGGCCTCCCACGCTTTGGGCGTGTTGTGATTTCATGATTCACTTTGTTTTCAGATTTTTCCTTTGGAATTTCAATCTGAACTGGAGCATTCACAGCTGGTATATGAGATTTTGTTACTCTCTTTGTATCTGTAAAAGCATCAGGAAGTCGATTTGCTATTTCTTGTAAATGCAAAATCTTTTCAACTTGTCTTTCACAATCCCTTGTATAAGGATCAAGATGCATTAATATTGGTACAAACCAAGTAATTTCTTTTTCCAGCTGTTTTCTTTCATCCCCCAATGTTGGAAAATTTTCCTCATTAAAATGGCAATCAGCAAAACGAGCTGTGAAAATATTGCCAGTTTGAGGTTCAAGATATTTAACAATGGATGGGCTTTCAAAGCCAACATAAATCCCAAGACTTCTTTGTGGTCCCATCTTTGTTCTTTGAGGCGGTGCAATAGGCACATAAATGGCGCAACCAAAAATCCTCAGATGGGATACATTTGGCACTTGTCCGAAATGCAAGTTGCATTGGAGAGTGATCATTATATGCACTTGGTCTGATGCGAATTAATGCCGCAGCATGTAATATTGCATGACCCCATACCGAAGTGGGAAGCTTTGTTCGTATTACAAGTGGCCTAGCAATAAGCTGAAGGCGCTTGATCAATGATTCAGCAAGACAATTTTACGTGTGAACATGAGCAACAGAATGTTCAACACTTATCCCCACTGACATACAATAATCATCAAATGCCTGGGATGTGAATTCACCAGCATTGTCAAGTCTGATTTTCTTTATTGTATGATCAGGGAACTGTGCTCGCAATTTAATTATCTGAGCAAGCAGTCTAGCAAATGCCACATTCCGGGTTGATAACAGACATACATGTGACCATTTACTTGAGGTATCTATTAATACCATAAAGTATCTAAATGGTCCACAAGGTGGGTGAATAGGTCCACAGATATCACCTTGAATACGTTCTAAAAACGCAGGTGATTCTTTTTCAACCTTTCCCGGTGAAGGTCTCACTATTAGCTTTCCAAGAGAACATGCTTTGCATGGAAAAATATTACTTAGATGAATCTTTTCATTCTTTAATGAATGTCCATTTGTATTTTTAATAATCCTTCGCATCATTGTTGTACCCGGATGACCCAATCGGTCATGCCACAAGGTTAACATTGAAGGTTTGGCAACTACCACATTTGACTCAATCGCATATATATGCGTATAATGCAATACTTTTTTTTATAATGCAATACAGTAGGAAGCATTGGTAGTTTTTCAAGTATGTGCTTTTTTCCAGATTTATCTGTTGTAAGTAACATATACTTCCTGGCACCTTCAGTTGTAGATTGAATATCAAATCCATGATGATATACGTCTTTGAAACTCAATAAGTTTCTTTTGGATCTTGGCGAATATAATGCATCGCTTATTTTAAACATCGTGCAATTTGGCAATGTGAAGTTTGCCATGCCAGTTCCTTCAATCAGGTCTACTGGACCGGATATTGTATTCACAACAGTTTCTGTTGGTTTTATTTTTGAGAAAAATCTTTCATCCTTTAGGATTGTATGTGTTATTCCACAATCGAGTATGCAAACTTCTTCAATATTAATCCTTTGCTTGGCCTCGTCACTTCCCATTTTTAACTTTAAATAAAAACAAAGAATATGTTAAGAAAGGTAATGGAATAAAACATTGTACTAGTTTATTTCAGATCTTAAAAGAAAATATGCAGATAAACATCGGACAAATTGGCTTCATTCCCAAAAGGGGATTACATAGTCCCATCATCTGTTTTTATATCTCCGCAGAACCTCAAATGGGTTACAATTCTAAACATTGCAGAGTTGTATTCACTGACCTTTTTAAAGTCTTGGAACCGTAAAGCGGTCCATTCATCGCGGTAAATTGGGAGCATCACAACCTTGTGATGGTCATATCTCTCTTTGAGATTTTTCCAGTTCACATGGTTTTTTCACTGTGAGGTGAAAAAACCATGTGAACTGTGGAAATGGTACCAAAGATTTTGCCATGTCTATTTCGGAGGGTTTATTTCCCTCCTTGATTGTCTCAGAGAGACTCATTGATTGCAAATGTATTTCTATGTCCATTGTCCAGGACATGTAATTGGTTCCAGCCATGTCAAGGGGACTGAAGTCTAGTTTCACCAAGTTTGTCATGATGTTAACTAAAACAAAACAAGTAATTTTTTTATTAATTCAAGATATACAAGTCTACAAATAGTGTAAAGAAGAAAAAGACATACATTATTACAAGCATTTTTAAACAATGATAAAATTCATCCGTCGGAACATCTTCGGTGAGGACACAAACAGTAATTACAAAAATAATTATGAAAACAAAAACTAGCATTAGACGAGACATTTTATGGCAAGGTTTTCTTGAGAAGATTATGCAGTAGAAGAGAGAATGAGTGTGATTTTGTATGGTGAATGAAATTGAATTTATAGAGGAAAATATAGCTGTTTGTTACCGTTGGGCATGTTATGTTACCGTTTGTTACCGTTGGGCACTAATACTAACAACGTAATATCATCAAATAAATTATACAGTTCAAAGAGAATGAAGTATTTAAAGTAAAGATAGTTACTTTGCAGATCACAACACTTTACTATGGGGCGGTAATCCGCAAATCATAATAATATGTTGTTATACATTAAGAAAGTAAAACAAGTTGGAAGAAGTAGTAAAACATACATAACCGTCGCCGTAATAGGATCGAATTCCAAACAAAGCAAAAAGTAAAGGAATTCTTAGTTTATTCATCCAGAAAAAACCCAGTTATCAAGTCACAATCTGGAATTGTGAAAGAGGGAGAGTAGAGCTCCCTTTGAGGTAGTGAACTCCTTATGATATCCAAGTAGAACAGATGAAGAACTAAGCGTAAGTTGAGAGACAAGTGAGGAAAACACTTAACCTTTTATCGAATCTTTGTTCGAAACTTACGGTATCTCAGTTGGTTAGAACCTCGAGGTGCTGATAACGTGTTATATTTACCTTGGAAAATATGGAAAACTTTGGGACTCGTTAGAACTCAAATGCACTGAAATGTTATTGAATAACTAGAGAGAAGGAGGAGGTGAAGGTGTGCCTTATCCTTCACCCGAACACCTCTATTTATACTACAACTTACCCAACATACATCCGCATTTCACTCAATTTACATCTCATTTTCTTTGGTGTGGGCCCCATATATGGGTCCCACATGACATATTTTTCTCTTTATGTGCAGACCATTTATAACAAATACATCATTATTTGTTGAATTCATTAATGTCTTGTATGCATTTTGGATCAAATGATCTACTAAATGCTCAAAAAAAAAGTTCAACTTTTTTATATTCTATCTAAAATATCCTGAAATTATAAATTCTAACAAAAAAAAAGTGTCATATTTTTATCTTTTACCTAAAATTCGAAAAGTACAAAACTCCAAATCTACTTAAATTTAACCTAAGCCTTTGTATAACTTAATCTCAATGTTAAAAAATGGGATTCATGGATCCACCATTATTTGGTGGATCCAATTGAGGGCCTCCCCTTACGTATGTATTTATGTTATGTGTAAGTAGATTCGATGATGTGCAGTTATTTGGTATCATTGTTTAAATGACGTTGTTTCGATTACAATTTTTTTGTTATGTGTTATCGTTTAAATTTTACGTACAACAAAACGACGTCATTGTACTTCAAATTATATCATTTTGCTACCGATAGCAAATGACTGCGCAACATTATATTTTTTTTCTTGTATATCTGGACCTTCCAATCCAAAGAAGGATTTATTAAATGCTTTGGACAAGTATATATCATTTGTCTGGGGAGCTTTCGGTTAAGAATTCCTAAAAATTCGAAAATTTGATAATACAAATATCACCATTAAATCATGATTCATCTTTAAATCTGCATATGACACATGTCCAAATAGTAAAGTCAAACTTCGTGACTTTGACTTTGCATTAAATTAATATAACTTTGAATATACACATGAAACATTTGTCATCATCAGAATCACTTGATAATGTAGTGAGTTCTAAGGTTCTCGAGCAAAAAAAAGAAAGAAAGATCCTCAAATTGATTATGTTTGATTGAACTAGTGGTCACTGGTCAGGTGATGACGACGCTGACATTAGTTATGACTTGTACAAATGTTGGTCGTTGCGTTTGGCTGTGTTTCGCCATTTTGAACTTCTCTTTCACAACTCAGGAAAACAATTGATTAAAGAAAAGGAGGCCACGGCCGGTGATTCAACTAAATATCATCATTATTATTGAAACTATCGCACTTGTTTGTTTTCCCAATATATTTAGTTTTTAATATAAATATTTATAATATACAAAACGGCTAGGCTAGCATACATTTTTGTTATGAGTACCAGAATCTTTTTTGACAAGGCTACGCTACGTTGCCCGAAAGGTTAAACTGTAGTAGTTGGGACAAAATTATGAATCAAGGGGACGATCATCATTGTGTCATGAAGCATTAGGACGTTTATACTGATTTTAAACCATATTCTTCTGTGCAGACTTCTTGCAAGGATTTGAAATTGATGATTTGGACAGCTTCTTTGTTAATTATATGACTCAAAGATAACTTTGTTGAAATTCAATTTCTAATCTAAAACAAGACCTGCTGCTTTCAGGGACTCCTCGTCATAATTGAGAATGCTAGGGCTGTTTTATCCCTAGCAATAGCTTCCACTCCTGTATTATCAGCATTGTCTCATGAAACATCGCAATTAATTTTAATGAAACTGCGAATCGGACTCTTCCAATTCAAGCAAGTTACGTTGTGTTCATGCAATTAAGGATTTGTCCGTTATTAGCTAGAAACTGTGACAATAATTGCTCAATTTTTTTTTGATAGTGGGTAGTACAACAACTAGGAACAATACATTGCATATGAACTTTATCATCTAATGCATATATATTAATCTCCGAAGCTCTTAGCAATGCATCTTGAACGGATCCGCACACATCTAATTCATCTCTCCACTTCTGAAGCGCAGAACACGTTCGTCACATTTACCATGAATCCGCACACATCCACTCAAATCATCGGTACATCTTTGACACTTGAAGCTCAGGCCACATTTGGGCACCTTTACCGCACACCTCCACCAAGGAGGAATAACACATCACACGCGAGGCGTGAAGAGGAAAGCATCCACGAGGGATGTAGGAAGAGGAAAAGGAAAAGGAAAAAGAAGGAAGAAAATTGGTGGCTCCGGGACTCGACCCAGGGCGTAAGGATCCAACCATCTTAAGGAGGACTCCTTGACCAACAGACCACCACCCCTATTGGCAATAATGACACAATTCTAATGTAGGCCACTTTTGGAAATACAAACTCTCTAATAAGTTAGGTTCTGTTGTACGACGTGAACCAGAATGCCACCACTGACTTACATAAATCTTCGATGCATAAGCGTTAAATACAAATTTACCCTAAGTGCTTTTTTACTTCTGCGAACTTCATCCTCCGATGCAAAATTGATTTCTTACGGGGGAAATTCTCCTTTGATGATTTAACTATTATGGTGGTTTAGGTTTTGAATTTTATTCTCGTTCCTCGCATATTAGTTATTGTTCTTTTGATTCTCCGAGCACCACATATGGTATGTATACGTGTATCGAATGATTGTCTTTTGAATGAATGTATTTTGATGTTTTGAATGAGAAGCAGTGTATTTGAAATTGACCAGCAATGTATATTGATGTTTTTTTGGTCCATGTATATTGATGTTTTAAATGAGCAGCAATATTTATAAATTTCATATGGATTTGAGCTATTCAAAGCCAAATCTACCAATTTGAAAAATAAGATAATGCATCGGTTCTGGGAAAACTAAAGTCTAATGTTGGACATTATGCATCGGTTCACCGGAAAACCGATGCATAATGTAGGAAATTAGGCATCGCTTCATTATCCATCGTAACTAAAATCGATGCATAATCCCTTCCCGAACCGATGCCTAATGTTCCGCCTGTAGTAGCGCTTTTAAGTGTCTTCTTCGAAGATGTGTCCCTGTTGACAATCGAGAATGATATCCTCTCCATATAAAAATCTTTATTTTCCTTGCCAAATGTAGCCTCCAGAATCTTCTTTTTTACACATTTAATTTCTAATAAATAAAACATATAATGATTTGTAAATTTCTTGCCAAACATGAGAATATTTATAACCAATTGTAGCATCAAAGATATGTATATTTGGCTTTAAATAATTTACTCACCAGGAGATCCGTCTCACTAATTATTCTCCATCCTTGTTTAGCGTTATAGCCATGAAAATCTTATATTAAGCATTTTAAATCACAAAAATCCAAGACCACGAGTCACTTTTTTCCTCGAAAGTTCAGCTCTTGTCTTGTCCAATGAACTGCCCCTCTTATCTCTCGAATCGTGCCACCACAAGTCAACGCGAAAGAGGATGATGGGACAAAGGTCTGTTATAATTTTGTCAATCAACCCAAAAGAGAACAACCAATATTATAGAATGGAGTTAAGAACGGAATTTATAGTTACGTCCGCGCCTTCTATGGATAGGGTAAAAGCCTTCTACTTCATCGAGTTTTGCTCCACATTTTATCTACAATTGGATCAAGAGGTCTTTTTCTTGTTAAGTTGTAATGGAAGGCCCAAATATTTAGAATAAAAGTTCACCAAGTTTATGCCAAAGAGCTTCTAGGGCATCCATTTGGATTTATATTTTTGACGGTTAAATCAAGTTAAGTTAATTTCAGTTAAATTAAGTTAAGATAAATTAATTTCAGTTAACTTAAGTTAAGTTAACTTCGATTTAAATTGATTTTTTAATTATTTTTTTGGGCAGCATAAAATACATTGAATCCAAGAACAAAGTGTCAAAGTACTTCTGAAATATCCCAAAACTCATGAAAATAAAACCACTTTAATTGAAAATACTCCAATAAAGATCTCAAAACCTAACCTTTGAAAAGAACCATATGTTCTTCCCAGTCTTGAACCTCTCCTCTCCTCGAACCTAGCCTTCGCCTCCTTAGCCGACGTCACCTTCTTGTCCCTCGACTGAAACGCATCAGGCGTAACCACATCCTTCAAGTCCACATCCAGCGTGTACTTAGTCGTGATGTTGCTATAATTCACCAGCTTCAGAAACCCCTTCACACTCACTTCTTCGCCTGTTTCTTCTTCGAATCCTTACAGATCACCTTCTTAGGGTACTTGGAGATCCCCGCGACGAGGCAGTGGCCGTAGGGGCGATCCCGAGTACCTTCGTCAAATGATCGGACGATGACGCCTTTCCTTCCGGCGTAGCGGCCCTGTAGAACGATGATGGCCTTACCTGTCTTGAGGAACTTCACCATTTTCGACTGCTGAGAGAGATTTGCAAATGCTGAGGATTTAGGGTTTCTTCAATTAAGGATTTAGGATTTTTTCATCATCATCATATCACCTTCATCGTCACCGTCATCATTATATCATCATCATCATCATCACCATATCATCAACATATCATCGTTATCACCATCACCATTAACATCATCATAATATAACCACCACCATCATCATCATCATCATCAACATGACCATCATCTTTATCATATCATCATCATATCACCATCATTGTCTCATCATATCACCATCATTGTCTCATCATCATCACCATCGTTGTATCATCATCACTATCATCATCATCATCACCACCATCATATATCATCATCACCATCATAATATCACCATCATCGTATCATCATCATCATGACCATATCATCATCATCATCATCATCATGATATCATCATCATCATCACCATATTATCATCATCATCATACCATCATCATATGATGATGATGGTGGTGATGTGATGATGATGATCTTATGATGATGATGATAATGATGATGATGATGATATAATGATGATGATGATATATGATGATGATGGTGGTGATGATGATGATGATGGTGGTGATATGATGATGTTGATGAAGGTTATGATGATATACTGATGATGGTGGTGATGATGATGAAATGATGATGGTGATGATGATGAAATGATGGTGGTGCTGATGTTTATGGTGATGGTGATGATGGTGAAGATGAATGATGTTGATGATGGTGGTTATATGACGATGATGATGATGATAAATTTAACTTAATTTAATTTCAGTCAAGTTAAGCTAAATTAAGTTCATTTCAGTCAAATTAAATTAATTTCAGTTAAATTTAAGCTCAAATAGACAGGCTAGCCACAAACGATGCAATGTTTTTACTTGAGACAATTTTCGATTTTTAATAGTTGATTGTGGGGCTGATATTTTCTCGTATTTTTTAATAACTCCTTAATAGCTTTCACGCACTCTGGATGTACTTCTAAAAAAGAGTAAATGATGTGATGTATTTTACACTTCTATAAATATTTTATAATGGTCTAGACAAGTTTAGGATCGTCCAAGGAATTACTGGCATGCAACATTAACAGTATTAGTTTCTACTAATCTATTTTAACATCACTTTTGGTTTGATTTTGTTTTTGTCTACACAATATGGAAACTGTTGAGTATTGTCAGTTGGACAAATGTCCCACATCGCTAAGGAGAAGAGAGAATAGTTGGCTTCTATAGTCCTATAAAACCGTAACTCACAAGCTTGAGTTTTTGAGTTACAATGAGACTATAGACCAATATGAGCTAGAGAAATTCAACATGGTATCAGAGCTCATGGTGCGATCTGGGACAAGTATGCAAGCTGTGGGACACGTGACAATAAGAGAAAGGACACCCCTAATGAAGGATAAGCTACAGGGCAGCGAGAAGAACTCGCAAAGAGAGTGCGAGTGGACAGACTGGGCCAGTGGCGTCGCTAGGCAACGGTAGTAGGTCAAGACCCCAAAGTGCAAGGGGGAGTCGCGAGAAGGTGCACCTACGAGGAGGGCCGCTACGAAGAAGAGTAGCGAGGTTGTGATAGCGAAGTAATGATCAAGGGGGAGCGTGTGACACTTTTCCAATTGAGGGGGAGATTGTTGAGTATTGTGAATTGGACAAATGTCTCACATCGCTAAGGAGAAGAGAAAACTTATATAGTCCTACAGAACCGTAACTCACAAGGTTGATTGACCTTTGTACTTATCGTGCATGCCTAGGGAGCATATGATTTCTAAATACATTGATCTATATTTTGTTGGAAAGCTGATTTGAAGGGCTATAACTTTGTAGTTTGTACCAAAAGCTTATTCAGTCGTTAAGGAGGTCAAAACTTGAGATGAGATCTGTTGTACGTAAGCGCCAGTGTCACCCGTGTCAAGAATCTGTCCACACGGGGCAAAAATCCATAGCTCTCTGGATTTTCTGTGTCACCAAATATGTGACATTGGCGATACTGGCCAAACAGGCCAAATAAACCAAAAATTCAAATTATGCTAGGTTTTTGGATAATAAGTGAAAAGTCATTTTGAACTAACAGAAAGAGACCAAACCAGCCGCCATTCATTTAGGGCATTTTGGAGTCGATCTTCAAGGAAAAAATCAGGACAATAATTCAAAGAAAATCGGATCGAGATTAAGGATTACAAATGGAAGAGCAATATCATCATCATCTACTCGAAGTTGTGATTGTTTTTCATAAAAATTTGTAATTTCCACTTCGAACAAAACATGAGTTGTATGTTCATTAATTTCCATGGATAGTGACTAGTGACCCTTATTTTGGGGTCCTACGAATCTTACTTAACTATGAATCGTTAAATAAAACAATATTTTGCATGAATTGGATTGTCTTATTGGATTTGTATTTTACTTAGCGCTTAAACCCATGCGATGCATGTTAGGTGTTTGACGAAATGCCTAAGTGCATTGCATTGAGATGTTGAGCCAATAGCGCCGAAAGGGCGAGGCTTAACATCTGACTATTGAGTAAAATACACGTTAAAAACTCAGTCAGTACACGAGTTGCCCATGATTGTAACGTGAAAGGCTAATTTTACGATAAGGACTCCCTATGTTTACGTAACGAGAGTTGGTAAATATCAACGAGTTATTTGATTTGAAATAGCGCCAAAATGGTGAGGTTCATAGTTTAAATTACACTTCCAACATGAACCAATAGTGCTGAAAGTGTGAAGTTCATACTTGAAACGTACGACTATTTTCCAATCAATAGAGGCAAATTCATGCATGCTAGCTAATAAGTTCGATTCAAAGGTAAGTGAAAGAGTTCGCTGAAATCTCTTGCGATTAACAAAACTGTTTTCTTTCTTTGATTTATTGTGAATTCTAGTAACCAATTAAAAACTCGTTAAAGACTAGGATAAGTAGAAATACAACCTTACATAGTGCATAAGTTTAAACTTACTCACTTGGACGATCCGTTTCTTACCGGCATTATGGCACCGTTGCTGGAAAGCGATGCAATAACTTGTCATTAGCCTAATTTGTGTGTATACTTCGACTAGCCATCGCATGATTTTGAGCCCGTCAAGCCAAGCCAACGACGTTATACAAAGATGTTGATCCGATATTTTGGATTATTTTTCGTAGCTTTGTGTGTCAAGTTGTGTTTGTCTAGATGATTTAACTAGACTCTGAGTCATGCATATTTTTGGGAACAATTGAGCTTATTTTTATAAGGAAAGGGCGAACTAACGGAGAGATCGCGCGCGGCTTGCGAGCTATTTGGCCGCGTGGCATGCAAAAATTTGTGTGTTTATCGCACCTTCTAGCATCCCCGATCATGATCTTTTTGATCATAGAAAAGATTCATGTGAGATGATTGAAAAAAACATGCTCTTCCAGCATGACTAAACGAGTCATAGAAAATGTCATGAGATGACAAAGTAGAAAAAAGATCATTTCGTGACCAAAAATTGGATTTGGTTATTAGAGTTAGGTCCCACAAATCATCTATCATCCAATACAAATCGAACATGTGGCAATTTTTAGATATAAAATTTAATTTAGTAACAATTATATCTTACAAAATATAAAGTATTAAAATATGAAAAATATATCAAAATTTGTAACTTCTCATTACTACAGACAGGGGATTATGCATCGGTTTTGCTCCGATGCATAATCGAGCAATGCGTAATGTTCAGACATTATGCATCAGTTTCTCTTAACCGATGCATAATCTCTTAAAATTTTTTGGCAGATTTAGCTTCTAATTGCTCAAATCCACCTGAAATTTTTCAATACATTAATAAACCTGATGTTCTATTACAAATACACTATTGCTCAACATCGAGATACATTCATTTCAAAGATCAAAGATACAATCATTTGGTACAAGTACATCTTCTTTCATACTATGAACAATGCCAACAAAGTTAATATTTGGAATACAATAGAACAACACTAAAGTAGATGTCCTATACCGGTTGGGTAACGATCGCTTATATAGTTATACAAGTAGGCGGCGCTTGTTTCCTTTACTTCCTCGATCTTGAAGTCTTCGTATGATTCTCTTCCATTAGGAAAACACTACAATGAAAAGCAAGAGAAAGGTAAATCAATACAATAAAGTTCCAATGAGTTCAAAACCAACCAAAGTCAACTACAATTTTTTTCGCCAATTAAACAACTTAATGAATAATACAAGTCTAAAAGCTTACTTGGCTAAGTTCTTCAATCTCCGCTCCCTTATTAGCTCGTATAAACTGGATTATGTCCCGAATATAATTCAAAACATAATAACCGCATAAATGACCCGGCGGTTGTTTTGGACATTGCACGATCAATAATCTCTTATCACACACTTTATTAATGCTAAAACTATAAAAAATGTTTCATCTATGACCTCGTACCTCAACTATCTTCCATTGTACACTTCCTGTACTTCTCGGTATACATCCTTGATACTATCGGTACATTCCCCTAAAGTAAATAACATAACATAATTAGTGATTGTTAATACAAGTTATAAGATAAAAGTGAGTCTAAAACTTACGTGTCCACCAAATCCTTTGCATCGACGTTTATTGCTTTATAATTTTCCGATGGATCAAGCCAGTGCACTACATGTTGTTTAGGGAAGATGACACATAACATCCAATGCTACCTAACAAAAACAAACTAAATTCAAAAAAAAGCATATAAAATATTATCATTAAGTTATGAACTTACCTTGGGTGATCCACGTAAGGGAGGAAGTAGCAAAAATTGCGATCTCGGTCCGGCATACTCAACCTTGCTACAAACGTCATCAACCTCTCATCTCCGTTGATGGACGGGGTCATGATGAAAGGATTGAAGAAACCAAACTTAATATCCCAACCCATCATCTCATTGTATAAAGAACTACAAAGTAAAAAATTTGTGTTAGTTAGACCATGCATTGGGACAAATGATCATCAGAAAATAATCGTGAGCATTACCAAATAAATAATTCACAAGAAAAAGTCCCCAACGCTTGTAGCTTGTATAATTCCTTCAGGTCATCTGTGCTCACAGCAATACCGTAGTCGTCACCGAACACGTTTTGGTCGACGTCTACTACAATCATATGTCTGTTCAGCTGTGTCCACACCTCATGTACAAGTCGACAATACAAGGTCAAATTGAATATTTCTACGTTGTCAGTAAATGGCACACTATTGTAAACCACGTTATCATATTCCTGCATATTGAATTTGATTAATGATATGAAATTAAATTTTAAGTATTGTATAATAGAAAATGCAAATGAAATTGTATTATTCCATTATCTCACCCTATCACCGACAATGACCAAGTCTTCCGACCATGCTACATGGTCCCTCTGCCTCAATAACATTCGTGAGCTTCGGATGGGGTACTGGCAATGTTGCTCCTCGAACGATTGCTTTTTCAACCTTCACCTACATATAAAGAACAAATGTTTAGGGTTAGAATGACATATGAATAAGAATGAGACATCTATAGAGAGGCTATAAGTAGTAGATTAAGAAATAAAGTTTAGGGAATGTAAGGACTGAGAGAGGACATCACCTTCATTGTATGTTCTGGTATTTGTCGATAATTAACAAAATGACCTTTCATGGTTCAACCAATGGCCACAAGCTGTCTGGCACCTTCGAGTACCCCCTCGATGAATAATACGCTCTTTAGGCCACCCTGTTAGCACGAACATTTGATGTTACATACGTTCAACAAAAATAAACCAAATAGTCACAAAAAATAAAGCGAAAAATTCAAACTGTACCTCGGGTATGCTCGCCCATGGGTGTACATCGACATGACAGTGACGACTGGGGCAATCAGGCATCTCTACGCGAGAAGTGCTGGAACCGGGTTTAGTCGTCCTAGAAGATTTGGATTTCGGGAACCCAATCTTCCACAGAACGTGTATACCTACTCCTCTGGTACGTCCAGGATACTCAGGTGTCCCAATTGCCTTAGTCAGTATATCCAGGATACTTGATCTTTCCACTTATTGATCCTATTTACAAGAAATTAGTACCAAAGGTTTAGTGTGTGGAAAAAGTTAAATACTGAAAAAAGGTTAACTACTCACAATATTTTCCGCCAAATGCCGAGATGCCGGGGTGACAAACTCTTTATTCTTCTTGAGGCGTCACCTCTTCCACACCTCATATCTCTCTACAGTGATAGAAGGTGTTTCTCCCTCTTCAATTACGCCCTGTGACAGATGCTTGTCGTCAGAGCAAATGTACAAATAAATTTATAAGTCCGCTACCCGCGACTTCACTACTGGGTAGCAAGTGGTAAGTAGGGGTCGAACCCAAGGGAATTAGGGGGATAAGTTGTTCTTTGAGTGATCGTACAGCGAGGGAGCGTGTTTTAGGTTGGTTGAGGTTTTAAAGCTAGTAACTACGTGACTTTTTGGTTGGTTTTGGTTTTTTGTGCGAAAAGTAAATTACTGAAAAATAAATACTGAAAAATAAAAATAGAAGAGTTACAACGGGTGATGCGTGATTGGCAAGTCCTCCGGAAGGTGAGCAGTTGATAGAGCAGTTTATACTAAAATTAAAAGTAAGTGCAGGTGGTGTTTTTAATTTAAGGAAAGCATTCGGTTTTGGGGGCTTTGTATCATAGCCTGTTTATCATTGACCCTTAGTGATCTTACTAAGTATTCAAACGTGTATCAAGGCCATTCCAAGCACTCGATTTGCCACACTGTCTAGCCCATTCCAAGGTCGTAGAGCACTTGTTCTACTTAGACTAATACCCCATTCCAAGGTATATTAGCCTGTGTGCATCCATTTGGTCAGTCATTCCCGAGCAACCAAATGGTTTTTTAGAGAGGTCAAACTCCTCAGATAAGCTTTGCCATTCCAAGCATCCACTTATCCGAGTATGTTTACTAACCCCACGGAAGAGTTTTGCCATTCCAAGCATCCACTCAACCTTGGAAGTTCTAACCTAATATATGGCACATAGAACAAGTTTTGAATACAAAGAAGAGGCGCTAAGAGTATAGCCTAAAACATTTTATGATACAAGTACACCCCTTCAACCGAATGAAGAGTTTAGCTACGAATATCCATAGAAGTGGATACCATAGCTAAGTACTCGAGGGTTTTTGAAAGACAGTAAGTAAAGGAGAATACTCAAGAACCAACAGGAGTATTCTCAAAAACTACTGGAATACTCAAGAACCAACAGGAGTATTATATATTTCAAACCAAGCTTACAAAAGTGCCAAAATCTAGAGAGATAAGTAACTTGTGGATTGTGGGATGTTGGAATTGTGGATTGTGGATGATTTACAAGTGAAGAGAAGATGTCTATTTATATGCTAAGGGAGGCAAGGAGAGCCATACACTTGTCAAGGGAGGAGAAGGCTTGTGGCTTGAGATCTCAACACATGGCATAAGGAGAGCAAAAGCCATCGGGGTGAGTCACCACTCCAAAAGCCATCGGAAGATATTTGTTTCTCAAAAGCCATCGGTTTGACCGGAATTTGACCGGAGCTTCTCGGATTTTGGAGAGTGTATTCTGAATGAAAATGTCATTCTAAGATGATCTCAAGAAGGAACCTAAGCCAAATTCTTCTTGGAACATAGTCGAAATCCCAAATCGGCTGAAATTTCCCTTGTTTGGCTTTTACCAGGCTTGGTGCCTTTGCATTGCGTTCTTGTCCAAACGCCGACTGTTCTAGCATATTTGAATGATTCCAAGTCGGTTCCATGAAAGTTGTACAGTCGGAATCTGGTCGTGTCCTGACTCGTAATTCATTTTCAGCTTAAAAACTCCTCCTTAGCCTGTATTCTCTCTAGACTCCAAAATACCCTGTAGATAAATATCAAAACTAACAAGCAAAAGTTAAATAGACAAACAGTCTAATTTGGTGGGTTTAACTGTGTTTATGATTCATACAATTATGGTCCATCACCCTGCACAATTAAATCGGCTATCTTCTCGTTTATTATCATCTCCTTCACTTTTCTATACCCTCCACGGCCCATGGTGTGCGCATATTCATTCTTAGCAGCTAGAGCCTTATTCTGAGCAGATAGCTGCCTCGCATCTTCACTGAGTCTAGGCTTTACAAATTTGTTCCACTGCACAGAATCAATGAATTTATACTCCTTCGTGGGATCTTCATCCTTCCGTTTACCGAATATGTAGTTTGTTGCGAGTCTCGTTTTGAAGTTCCTCCATGCACTGGATACATACTTGATCTCCTGCTCTTTGTGTGTATCACATCCAAGAAACACTTCCTGAAAAAAATATATAACAAATCATAATTAGTACAATCAACAACTAATGTTGTTAACAATATAATATTGGAATTATAGAATATATTACCGTTGCTTCGTTCCACATAACATCCTTGCACGTTTGAGGCACCTTCCTCCAATTAGTGTACTCGATGAGAACTCGAGTACGGACCACAACGCCAAGGTAACTCCTGCACGCGTCACCAGCCTTCCCTAAGGGATAACCTGTGGCTCATACAAGTCATTCCGAATTCATCAATGCGAACCGCAGAATGGTTAACCCATTTACATTTAAAAACGGGTACACGTAGTGTAACATAATCCAACTCTAATATTTCTTCGATAACCCCAAAATAATTGACAGGAGCAGATATTGGATTTTGATCTCCAGCGCTAGAAACATGAGTGGTTTCAGCAACGAGTGTGACACCACTATTTTGCACAACGCTGCGCGTCTTGATCTTTTGTGTGAAAACAAAATCCGTTAATGTCAAAACTTCTCCACATGGATACACTTGGTCTCGGACCTGCCATAAGCCACTTCACTAAGTCATCATCAGACTCTTCTTCCGAGTTCGCTTGATTACTTAAAGCTTCATTAGTTCTTAGCCATTTACAAAATGACCGACAGTGTTCTCTTTGCAGCCACTGCTCATTTTCCCCCGGTGTGCACTCCTTACTATGTTTAAGTGCCGCTCGATCAAAGGCGTCATCTCAGGTATCAATTGAATGAAAACTTAAGTTTGAGAGGGTGTGAACTTTGTGTGAAATCCAGAGCGGAGAAATGTAGCAGAAGGTTAGTGAAGGCAATGAGACAAGAGTGAAGGACGCTGGATTTGAAAAACACAAGTTAAGAAGGAATTGGACACGAAAAATCATGAAACGTGAACAAAAGAACTAAACATATACATACTTTATGAGATGGTGCTCGGAGCATCAGCAGAACTTTCACCGAGATGCAAGGGGACGAGAATGAAATACAAGACCTATACCAAAAAAATAATTAAATCAATAAATGAAAACTAAATAAAGTACAAGGATTAATATACGATAGTTGATAATGGTGAAAGTAGATATGCTTACGTTAAAAAACAAGTGGTTGATCAGAAGCACTTAATCGACTGTACTCCTACAAAGACGGCGGTAAAACTGAACAATGCCAATGAAACCAAACATCAATAACTAATACGCAAAATTATGTGATAGCACTTTAACTAATGATAATGAACCCTAATTGATTTGAACAGATGAATAAACCTATAAACCCTAATAAGTCCATCATCAATACATACCTTTGAGTGTTGCTGGAGGACTGGCGAGTGAGCGAGGAGTGGAGTGTTGCTGGAGGACTGGCGAGTGAGCGAGGAGTGTTGCTAGAGGACTGGCGACGAGCGACCACATGCGAGACGACGAGCTCGACGACGACGGGAAGGCGAGACGGAGCGAGGTCGGCGACGACAGGATGGCCAGACGGAGCGAGGTCGGCGACGACGACTGGCGAGACGGAGCGAGGTTGACGGGAAGGCGCGCATGGAAAGTTTTAAAACCCAGTAAATCGATTTCGCTTTCGCATCGGAGGATGAAAACTGCAGAAGTAAAAACGAAATTAGGGTAAATTTGTATTCGACTTTATGCATCGGTTCTTTTAAAACCGATGCATAAGCCTCCACATTACGCATAGGTTAGTCAAAAACCGATGCATAATGTTGAGGCTTATACATCGGTTTTTCTGAACCGATGCATAATCTCGGCTTTATGCATCGATTTTTCGGAACCGATGCATAAGCCTCACCATTATGCATCGGTTTTGGACCAAGCGATGCATAAGGTCGAGATTATGCATTAGTTGGTCTAGAACCGATGCGTAAAACCGATGCATAATCTCTACCTTATGCATCTGTTTTAGAATAACCAATGTGTAATGTCTAAACCGATGCGAAAAGTGGAACACGAACCCGATGCATAATCCCCCGCTTGTAGTAGTGTGTTTAGATCTTGATATCCATATTCCTATATTTTCATACATTTTTTAAAACAATTCTTTCTCTACTATTAAAAAAACGATGTTTATAATTTTTAAAATTATCTAATGAATTTAAATATTGTGTTATTAATTATTTATTTACTTATAATAATATTTTAATTGTAATATTATATGTTAAATGATGATTTAAATATAGTTTTATGGATGAAAAGTATGTTAAATGTATGTGAAAAAAGTATGAGAGGGATGGATGACCAAAAAATAATTTAGTCTTGAATGAGATGCATGTGATTAATTTAGTCATGAGTGATGATATGAGAGAGAAAATAGAGAAGAGAGAGATGATATATTTTTTTTGTCATGGTTGGGGATGCTCTTATAACTTGAAGGCAACACACGACTAGGTTTGACCGCGTGTGACTGAAAAACACCACAAAACTCAAATCACATCTCATAACTCCATCCTCTTTCCGCTCTTGCCCGCAGCAATCGTCTAAACCCCTCCTCTAATTCAACCACCCCCATCAGTTTGCTCGCTAAGATATGACCGCTCTATCAGTCCTCTGACATCAGCATCAAATCGGCAGATCCAAGAATACCGAGGAGCCCCTCGATAAAAAGGTAAATCTAGGGTTTATGGGAATTGTTTATCTCGTACGAATTGGAACTTACTTTGGAGCAGTGTTATTGAATCGAGACCAAACCGGCCAGTTCGACCGGTAGGCCCGGTATGTAATCGGACCGCTTGTGCAAAGGAAAAAGTCACGGTGGGGTTTGAACAATTGACCTTGCTATTGCAAGGCAAGTGTTCTACCAACTCAACCACCACCTTGTTGGCAATCAATAGTAAACATTACAATTATAATAAGTATCACAAGAGGAACTATGTGACAAGGAAAAATCATAATAGGTAACAAATAATAGTTATGGTTTCGTATTTAAGTTATTTTTGATCTTTTTACTAAAAAATATGTTTAATTTATTTGTATCACTACACATCCATATAAGGTTGCTTTAGTAGCACCTCAATATATGCTCTTACATGACTACATTTGCTTTGTCGTTTTAGGTATAGTCACATATGACGTCGTACACGACAATCATCAGATCGTCACATATGACGTCTTACACGACAAACAAAGGGCTGTCAATTAAGACGCTTGTCGCATATGATATCATACACGACAATCAAAGTTGTGTAACTTAAGCGGTGTCGCATATGAATGTTTATGCGAGAACCTAAAAAATTTATTGTCACATAAGAAGACATATGCGACAGCTATCAATGCGAATAATCAATGACTGTAACATAAGGTGAATTCTGGTGTAGTGAGTTAACCCGCACTCGGAGCTCAGTTAACTTACACGGTGCACACAACTCATAGTTGACCAGTAAGCTTTCAGACTATATCCTTTGCTTTTTGATTCATGTTTGTTGTGGTGCCGACCAAAACTTTTGAGGAGATTTATGACACTGTGCCAGATTTACATTTTAAGCGGCAGCAAACAAATCATCGCTTAATATAAAATTTTGTCGCTTAAGACTAATGTGGCAAACATCATGTCGCTTTAGTAACGTCGCGTAATCCTTGTGACATGAGGGTTTAAGCGACGTCAATTTTGTATGTCGCGTTAAAGTTTAGTACTTAAGCGACATTATAATTGTTTATCGCTTATATCTAATGGGACACACGTCGTGTTAAATATTTATGCATCACATAAAATGTTTTAGAATAGGTGTATATTAGTGGCCTATAGGCACATGTTGTCACTTAAAAATACTTACTTTTATGTTGTTTAACCAAATTATGTCGCATAAACAAACGTGTTGTGGCATAAAATGACATAAAATTTGAGCAGTTTACAAATGATACAACTAAGTATTTACCGCAATATCCAAATTACACCATTTGACATTTGAGCAGTTTACCAAGGGTACAACTAAATGTTTACCCGTACAACATCTAAATTAATTGAGCAGCCGGGTTCCATCTTTACTTCAGGATAAATTTTTAGCTGAAGGTTGAAGCCACCATGGATCTAAAGGTTCAATCACTTTGCTCAGCTCTTCTGATGTCAAATCTCTTTGAAATTGCTTCTTTTCGGTGGTCAGTTCATCAAAGCTCATATCACTTTCTATAAAAATTACACGTACGTTAATCAGATTAGTTTTGCCATTTTCCACCAAAAAAAAAGTAATACTATTAAGTTGTCTTCTTAACCTGATTGCAATTTCTCAATAGTTTCCTTAGATAGAGTTAAACCTAGTAACACAAACCGGAAAGTTAACAAATTTAATACATTATGAGCGGATGATATTTTCAGTTGCATGCACTAAATCGATTATCAGAAATGGGATATTGTTACACTATTCACTATATATCCATTATATCAGCCAACAATAAAAAATGGAAAAACAATAAGATGATTGAATAAAAAGGAACATGATCATTTGATTCATATGATATATTTATTTATGCAACTTCCAAATGTTTGAATAAAAAGATCCCATTCAAATAATAACAGCAATGCATTGTAACACATGTCACGACCTCAAACCAATTCCCCTAGTAATACATAACTGGAAAAACAACAAGTACTTCCATGTAGGAACGAAGGAAAAAATAACAACCATCCAAAAAATAAGGACATTATTACTAACATAGGTAAACATTTAGAAATGCAAAAGCATCCAAAGAAATATTTTACCATCATCATCTATGTCATCTATTTCCTCTTCTTCTGAGTTGAAACGGGAAACTCTTCAAAATTCCAAGTATATTTAGCATAGTTTGATCATCTAGTTCCAGATGTCCTAGTTCCTTCACTACATTTTCTCTTATGAAAGACTCAGTGCAGCGAATGCTGTGCGTTTGCAAGGGAAACAAACGGCAATAATAATTTTGATATAACACAATCAATAGGAAAGTATGGGCATTTACTTTCCAATCCAATGGGTATAGACAGTGAATTAAATCTATAAAAACACATATTATGTATCAATCCAAAATAAACTAAATAGGAAAGGTCGATACTGAATATCAATAAAGAGACTCCCAATTAAAACCTAGCTGAACAACACTGTCGTTGCCGGCCCCTGCCGCAAAGCACCATGGACCTCACCATGTCTGACTTTTCATAGTGCGTGCGCCACAACCACGATACAATCACTGCCTCGATGAACGCCGGACAACCACCGGATGCGCTAATTCGAGATCTGGAACAAACGTTACTCGGCTTTGTTTGGTCCCTATGCCACCGCTCTTCGGCAGAGCTTCGCTCTCGCTCGCCGGACACAAATCGTTTGCGCTATTGATGTTGACTCCGAATCCGCTGTTTCTTTGCTCGATCTCTGTGATTTCCTGCCACTTCAGTTTTCGGCCTCTACCTTGTCTTCTCGCTCGAAACTTCTAAATGACGATTTGAACAAAAGCAAACAAAGTGATACGAATGGGATATGTTCGCAACAGAATAAAAAAAAATAGATGATAGGATGTTCGGAGAAGATTGAGAAGTTGAGGTGAATAAGATGAGAAATTAGGGTTAGGAGAACAGGAATCGGGAAGAGGAGATAGAAAACAGTTTAATCGTCATTGCCTTTTCCCTGTGCTTTCGTTCAATCCTTAGTAAATTGCCACACATTGCCATTTTAGTAAATTGTACCAAGCCCCTAAACTTCTTAGAATGATATATTTGACTACGTATCACATGACATACTCAACAAGTCAACATTTTAACCTACCTTTCTTACATAAAAAAATACATACCTTTCTAATTTTCACAAAGAGGTCACGACATAATATAAGGGACAAAATCAACAGATACATATCCACATAAAGTCATATTTTACTTTTAAAAAATTTAATTTAATTTTAAAACTTATAAATATGTATTTTCCGACTGAATAACAAAAATATAAACTATGATATACATGGGTTGAGATCCCATGAGAAGTAATAAATTTGGTAAGAAATGAGAAGTAATGACAACCCTTTAATTTTTGATCCAACAACCTTTATTTTTTCAGATTTTTTAATCTTATTATTTATATTATATGTTCGTACGGGCATTATTATAAATTTGTATCCATGTAATTACCGGTGTTACGAATTTTGTTCTTTAAGTCTACGAATTTTGATATTTAAGTTTTACTATTTTTACATTACGAATTTTGTTCTTTAAGTCAACGAATTTTGATTCTTTAAGTTTTATTTATATTACGAATTTTGTTCTTTAAGCTACAAATTTTGAGTACTTCTCATTTCTCACCGAATTTGTTACTTCTCAAATGATCTTTTCCCTGATATACATTCCTAAAAAAGTTATCATAAATAAATAAAAAATAATCTTAACGGACCCCTAAACTGAAAATCGCTAGAAAAGAACAAATGAATGCGGGTGGTTCGGTCTCAAGAGGGTCAAGGAGGAACTGTGTCCGATATTCACATGTGGAGCTATAAAGGCCGAGAGGAGTTGCAGCGTTGTGTCAAAGACCTAATTTGTTCTAACATTGATTTGGAAAGTGTTGGGCCTAACTCGATTTTTAGTTAATTTTTTCATTGGCTTATGCGTCTTACATTGGCCGTATACGTCGCGTAAATTATAACACTTAAAATTCATAATTGAACACGGAATCGAGTAATATGTGGTCGTCAAGTGTAAACAATAAGGCGACAAACTTCGAAATGTCGCATGTATTCTTATACGCGACACACACAATGAGTCGCCTAAATCCTTGTCGCTTAATCACAATCACGCAACACATTTTGGACGTCGTATAAACTTTTATCGAGTAAAACTCTTTACGCGGCGCATTTTGTTCTGTCGCGTTAACATTTGTCGCTTTATCCAGTTAACGTGACAATGGCAGCTTCTCGCGTAATCATTTATCGCTTAAGTACCACTAAGCGACACGACAGTCAAATTTTATCGGATATACCGTTTATGCGACAACAAGCAAATTTTGTCGCGAAATTAACAGAATGGCATAGTGTGAGCAGATGCTAGATTAAGTTCATGGCCCTGGTAAGTTTGAAATACTGTTATCTGTTCAAGCAATCTCTTAGAGGTAGTGTTCCAACTAAACTTAAAACACAACTGAGACAGCACTAAGACAGTATGCGTAGACGAGACACAATGTTATTCCCAGTTCGGCAGCAGCCTACTCTGGGGGGGGCTTCCCACGCCCTAAAGGGATGCAAATCTTTATTGAATAGTATAGAGCTACACGAGGACTTACTCTTACAATCTCCCGAAAGAAGACGCCTAGCCACTATCACTACTTCACTCAGATTTGTGATCTCGGCTTCCCCTCGATCCCCTTTGTCCGAAACTCCCTTCCGAACGTGCTCGATCTTCTCCTGAAAGTCAGCAATAATCTACTGTGTGTGCAGCGGTTAGTTCAACACGGACAGTCTGATCAGTACACTGAACAGACTGTTACAGCGCCGGTGATTTTCCAGTGGGGAAACAATTCAGCCGGCCGTCGCTCTTCTCCTCCAATCTCACGAATGCAATCGTGTGTATTTTTTCTCAGGAAAGCGATGCTCATTCTGGACGCCCTAGCCTTCTTTTTATAGGCTTCGGTGAAGTCCAGATTCAATCAGAATATCTTGACAAATATTTCGGAGATGCTCCTAAATATTTGATAGATATCCTATCGTATCCAATCTTCGGAGATTGCTTCCGCGCCAAGCCATCCGATATTCTCGAATTCATGCTGAAGATATTCATTTGAATATCTGATCTTCCGTGATGACTCGTCGATTGATTCCAATCAGATAATCTCGTCGATCTTCTGGATACGCAAATCTTCCCGCGTTTGTTGTACGCTGTACTTCAGTTCTAGTCTGCGGTTGAACTCCGCTTGAATACCTCCTTGAACTCTCTAAGGCCGTTGCCAAAACTATGCCATTCATGGGAACATCAAACTCCCCCTTGGCATTTTTGGCAAAACCCAATCAACTAGATCTATCTCTCTATCTAGACTTTAGAGATGATTGAGGGAACAAAACAGTCACCTCAAAATACTCCCCCTTTTTGCCACAAATTGGCTAGGGGTCCAATCATTGTTCAAACAGTACAAACGACATGTGCCAGAACAAGCACTAGAAAGAAATAGCAGTGTTTAGAGTTCACAGAGTTTGCAGACATGGACCTTTATGCAGACGAGGTATCCTCCGAGTCACCATCCTCTGTTGTGGCCGCATCTTCCTCATCGTCACTGGGATATCTAAGGACCTGAGCCAAGCTATTGATGCGCTTCTTCTGCTCTTTCTCCACCGCGAGATAGGTGTCCAGTTGCTTCAACAGTTTTTCCCTCTCAGTATGAGGCATCTTTCCTCCAGCAGCATCGTCTCTCGACGAAGACTCTGGAATGTCCTTCCTTCTCTGTCCCGGATCTCTAAGATCATTCACATGCCACCCCTTGAAGATCTTATGATGCACTATAAACTGTTGAGGGGCTTTAGAGAGACGATCATGAGGAGTCTTCAGTTCTGGAATTTTGTAAGTGACCAGCTCATAGATGAGAGATGGGAAGCCTATCTGATGCAAGGACCGGCTGGAGGTGGCTTGTTCAGCAATCTGTTTGAACATGATCTTACCCAGATTGAAGAGCATTCGGTTCCCTATCTAATAAATCAGCCGTCCCATATCCTTGCTGACAGAGGAGCGGTGGGACGAAGGTTTCCAGTTGGCAATGGCTATGAAGAATAGCATGGAGTAGAAAGTTGTCAAGTCTGCGACAGGAATGGAAGCCACTGCCCAGAAGGGATACGTTCCTGCCGTAGTGCAGTTGGCAATTTTGTCATAGTCGGCTTCCTCCTCGTCCACTGGTGGATCATCCATAGCATAATAGATGTTGATAAGCTCCGGATCAATTTCCACCCTCTTTCCTCGAACATAGACAACTCCGTAGTCCTTGTCCCCCACAACTCCAAATTGTTGTGGCAAGTTAGCTATAACCTCTCGAACCAACTGTTCATTATATGGCTTGCACCTTGTCAACGTCCAGAACAAACATGTCTCCTTCAACACATGCACCACTTCCTTTCCATTATAACGTTTTTCATCCAGGAACTTCTCAGGGATAATCTTCCTCTTTAGAACTTTCTTCCACCTCTTTGCAGCATCCTTGTCCACGAACCATATGCCTCCTTTTGTTATCCCAGATGGAGCATCCGCAGGGACAGGAGAAGGGATATCACGTTTTCTTTTCTTGGATGTTTCAGCTCCCCCTGCATCCTGACTTTCCTCAGCATGTTCAGAGCATACTCTGCTTACTGGTTCTTGAATGATCACTTTCTTCTTGCCTTTGCCTTTCTCAACCTTCCTTAGATCAGATAGTAAAATAGAATCTTGTTCACCAGATGGATTACCCTGAGACTGAGCAGGCTCAGTCATCTCTACGTCACGATCAACCGGAAGATTCACTTCCATTCGAGCAACTTCTTCACTCCTCACTTGTTCAATAACTTGAACACCAAACTGTTCCGAGTCTGTTTAGTCTTTGGTTTGATCAGGCTCTGTCATGTCGACATTGTGGTGCACATCTGCCTGGTGAGAAGCTTGGACACCCACTGGCTCTCCTATTGATACTTGCTTTGGGACAGGGATCTCTTCAGCAGCATTGTCCCTAGTGTCACCATCTTTTCCAGACTCACCTCCAATCTTCTCAACGGAGCCTTCGTTCTGCAACTCATTGACTACTTCATCAATCTTTTTGTAGATGTCATCGAGCTCGTCATCCGCTTCAGGTGGATCTAACTTATCAGTCACAACTTCATATTGTTTAGTTTGTTCGTCATCAATAACTTCCTCACCCTTTTCTGCTGCTGCATCGACTGATTCTTCATCAATAACCAGCTTACTCTTGTCTGAAGATTCCATGAACTGCTCTGTTTCTGAGTCTGACATAGCAATAAGTCATCCTCTTACAGCCGTAATCCTAGCAATGTACTTCCTTAGAGAATCATTCCTGTGAACAACCACTGTCCTGCGAAACCCGGTTGGTGGCCTCACGTATCCGAAGGCATGAATCTTCTCACTCCACACACGGGGTCCAGCGGCTGCCTTAGACATATTTTTGCTTGGTCTGCCTTCTTTAACTACTCCCAGAAGGTCCTTATCAGCCTCAGCCCTACTGGCTTCACCATCCCCAACAACCACAACTTTCGCAGGCAAGGAAACAGAGATCGGAGCTTTAGAGCTAGAGAATACCTCAGATTGAGACACAGTCGGCGATGGAACTTGACTTATTGATGTTGAACTAGCATCGATTGGTTTAGGCGTCCCCTCCGATGTTTGCGAGGGCACCACCTTCTGCTTCGCAGCAGGTTCTGGTCCTTTATGTTCCACCGCACTAGCCTTAGAGTTTGCTGGAACTGGTCCTTCATCTGTTACTTTGACAGTAGACTTTGATGCAGTTCCGTCATCTAAAGGCGTCGCCTTTTTCTCCTTTGGCATCTTTAATTTGTCCGACTTGGATATTTGGGGTTTTGCTTTCACCGCCTTTGATGCCGCCCTGACAGTCTTCTTTGGTTCCGATGAAGTCATGACTGCAGTCTTGGTTGTTTTCCTTGTGTTCACCATGGCTGCCGATATGCTCAAGCGGGAGAGATTTTGCAGAGAATGAAGTTTCAGGGTTTTCGGAAGAGAGCGAGAATGGCAGGCGAAAATAGTTTTGATTTTCAAATAAAACCTTTTCAACTTCCCAAAAACCGTCTTGAGTATATTGGTGTGAGATATTTTCCTAATCACCTCTCTCCTCCTAACGGCACGCAATATCTCCGAAAAATACTTCAAGAAAAAAAAAATTCACCTTAAATATGCATCAACTGTTCCAACTCCCTTCTCATTTGGTCAGTCCAACTGTTCTGCTGGAGTTCTGCCCGTGACTGACCACTGCCTGGAGCATTTAGCTTTTGACAACACATAGACCTAGAGAGGATCTGAGTGTCTCAAATTGGGTAGCATCCAGCGATTTGGTGAAAATATCAGCTAGTTGCTTGTCCGTTGTTACATGCTTCAGTGTAACCACCTTCGGTTCAACCAGCTCTCTAATGAAATGGTGTCTGATGTCAATGTGCTTTGTCCTGGAGTGCTGTACTGGATTTTTGGATTTGCTTATCGCGCTCATGTTGTCACAGTACAGGGTCATCTCCTTCTGTTCTACTCCGTACTCAGACATCATTTGCTTCATCCATAGTAGTTGAGTGCAGCAACTTCCTGCAGCTATATACTCCGCTTCGGCTGTAGATAGTGAGATGCTATTTTGCTTTTTACTGAACCAGGACACCAAGTTATTTCCCAAGAAAAAACAACCTCCAGAATTACTCTTCCGATCTTCAGCATTTCCTGCCCAGTCCGCGTCGCAGTATCCAAGCAGGTGGGGGTTGATGTCCTTGGTGTACCAGATCCCAAAATCAGCAGTTCCACATACATACTTTATAGTTCTTTTCACCTGCATTAGATGACTCTCTTTCGGATTTGCCAGGTACTTTGCACAGACTCCTACTGCGTAAGCTATATCTGGTCTGCTGGCCGTTAAGTACAAGAGACTCCCAATCATACTCATGTACAGTGTCTGGTCGACCTTTGTTCCAGCATCATCTTTATTGATCTTCAAGTGCGTGGCAGCTGGTGTCCTTTTGTGGCTTGCCTTCTCAAAATCAAATTTCTTGAGCAAGTTCTTGGCATACTTGCTTTGTGATATGAAGATGCCATCCTCCTTCTGTATCACCTGGAGTCCAAGAAAGTAGTTCATCTCTCCGACCATGCTCATCTTGAACTCTTTCTGCATCTGTTTCACGAACTGATCCACCAGCTTCTGTGTGTTTGACCCAAACACTATATCGTCAACATAGATTTGTGCGATAATAAAATCTGTCCTTGTGTATTTCACGAACAGGGTCTTATCCACTCCCCCTCGTACACATCCATGGTCGACGAAGAGCACGATGAGACGCTCATACCATGCTCCGGGCGCATGTGTGAGTCCGTACCGAGCCGTCCTCAGGGCACAACGAGGATGCTGATCCCACGATGTACGGCTAGTGAACTCTCCTAGTTCCACCTGTATGGCCTTCAACCATTTCTTTTGAATAGTTACTTTGTTGACATTCTTCCGCTCTATGGTGGACAGGAAGGGTGAGTCGACAGTCAGTTCACAGCAGTAGTTGATCTCCTTCACTTGTTTCCTTATTTCTTTATATGGATCAATAACATTAGAGATCGGATGATGCCTGACAAGTCTCCGAGAGAGTCACAGAGCCGTCGCAGTGTCTTGTGTCACATCTAGCATCTTAGTGACTTCATCAGCTAGGCCTTCCTTTGGAACTTCATCTTCGGCTGAATCAGTCGGAGGAGGTGTTTCAGATGATGTTCCACCTCTATGTTCATCATCTCCCAAAACTGTGTTCTGAGCAGCTTCGTCTTTCACCTTTACAACAGAGGACACCATACTTGTCCCTTCCAATTCCACCTCATTGGGCTTGTTTGTCAGACAGACAGAGACAGCTCCTGTTCCATCTATGCTAAACAGGTAGCTTTTGTTTGTTGACCTGCTTCCTTCCATCAGAGAGTTTCCACACCGATCCACTAATTGACAGGAATTACGAGTGAAAATGACTGACTGTCCACCATCGGTCAATCTACTGATGCAGAACAAGTTCACCTTTAACCTATCAATTAGGAGGATATCTTCGAGCTCAGGTAGATCCGGAACCTTCAATGTCCCACAGCCGATCACCTGACCCTTCCCTCCATCTCCAAAAGTAACAAACTGTCGCATGCCAATAGGTTTAATATTGATGAGATGCTTAGGATTACCTGTCATGTGAGCCGAGCATCCGCTGTCGAAGTACCATCGATCTTCCTCAATGCTACATGACGAACTGATGGCGACCATGCACACGTTCTGGCTTGTTTTTGGTACCCAGACTTGACGTACCCGAGGTTTAGTCCTAAACTCCATAGCCTTTCGTTCAGCAAGAAACAGATGACACTTGGGTTTGATGTGTCCAGTCTGGTAATAGTACCAGCACGTGCGAGTGTCTTTCTTCTGTTCTGAGTGGGGCCTGTAGCGTGTAACATGAGCCTTCCTTTGATTCGCTGGCTTTTTTCCTTGATTCTGTGTCGCCTTCTGTTTAGGAGGCTGTTCCACCACTGATTTTGCTTTAACGAACATTGTTCCTTTTGAGCTTCCTTCTTCCGTGAATCCCAGTCCTTGATGTCCAGACTCCATTCTTTGGGATTTGAGAATCTCGTTCAGGTTCTTGGATCCGGAGTTTAACATTTTCACTGATTGTTTGAACCGGCTGAGCTCCCTCACGGTGGTTGCATGATCCATCCTTTCCGACTCCATCTGAAGTTCCAATGACTCTACCCTATTTAAGAGAAAAACTTCCTTGCGTTTTAGGTCTGCTATTGTTTTCCTCAGACCCACCATGCCTATTGGGTGCATGTCACGATTTTTCTCCATTTCCACTTTCAGAGAGGAGACTGTATCCTGGAGAACAGTTTTCTGTGCAAGCAGAGACGACTTTTCCTGTTTTATCTCAGTCAGTTGAGTTTTTTTGAGAGTAACCTCACCTTGGAGTTCCACCTTCTGTGTAACCAGGATCTCAACTTCCTGCCACATCTTGTCCTTTTCAACAGTCACGCTATCGAGTGTTTCGGTCAGTTTCTTGTTGAGATTGATCACCATCAGCCACTTCTCGTAGAAAACTTAGTTTCACTGGATTCACAGTAGTCTTCTATGGTTGCAACAAATGCAACAAAGTTGGTAGTTTCATGACAGGCCGTCGTCGTGGCACTGCAAATTATCAATTTATAAGTCCACTACTGTTTGGCTTACTATTGGCTAGTAAAGCGGTAAGTAGGGGTCCAAAGGAATTAGTAGATAGAGTAGTTCTTTTGAAAACTGAAAATAAAGTAAGACAGTTGGGTTTGATTTTGGTTTTGAACAGAAAGTAAATGTACTGAAAGTAAATGTACTGAAAGTAAAGGTGCTGAATGTAAAGTTAGGTACTGAAAGTAAAGTTAGGTACTGAATGTAAAGGTACTGAAAGTAAAGTTAGGAACTGAATTGAAAGTTAAGTACTTGAAAGTAAAAGGTGCTGAATGTAAAGGTACTGAGTTGAAGTTGTTGAAAGTAAGACTGTAATTAAATGACAAGTTGGTGTTTTGATCGAGAGAAGGATTCGGTCTAGGGGCTTTATATCATAGCTTCGTTCATCATTGACCTCTAATGATCTTACTAAGTGTTCTAAGGTGTGGGTTGTTCCTTTTCAAGACTTAACCCAAAGCAACGCTTTTTCAAGCACTTGCCACACCGGCTAGTCATTTTCAAGACATAGCTTACTAGTTCTAGCTAGACTAATTCCCCTTTTCAAGGTATATTAGCCTAAGTGCATCCACTTGATCAATCATTTCCGATCAACCAAATGGTGTTAAAGAGGGGATGAACTACTTTGAAGAGCTTTGCTTTTTCAAGCATCAACTCAACCTTGTTATGTTCAACCCAAATTGATGGCACAAAGAACTAGTTAGAACACTAGGTAGCATTAAGCAAAGGGTCTAGAACAGTTTTATGATATAAAAACCCCTTCAACCGAATGAAGAGTTTAGCTACAAGTATCCATTGAAGGGAATACCATAGCTAGTACAAAGGAAAGTAAATGGTTTTCGAAATCAAAGACAAGAACAAGTTAAGGTTTTGGAAAGTAAACTCAAGAACAAGTAGAGAGAAGTTGGAGCTTTTGATATCCAAATGTGTGTGAGTGTTTACAAGACTTGTGACTATAAATGACAAAGATCAAGCTAGTGAGATAAGTGATGGACCATATTTATATGATTCATTAAGACAGTTAAATCCACCAAATTAGACGCTTTGTATTAACCACTTTTACTTGTTAGTTTCACTTTTGTTCTACAGGCTATTTCAAGGATTAGAGATGAAACGAGCTAAAAAGGAGTTCTTAAAGCTAAAAATGGATTACAAGTCATTCCAGACTACGACCAGATTCCGGCTTTACAACCTTCATGAACCCAACGTGGAATCACTCAAACATGTCCCAATGACTTGTTCCAAACCTCAACAAAGATCAAGAACTCAAGTGAATGCAAAGTCAAGCCACCCATGTGCAAGGCATGTGCTCCTATGGCTTTTTGGAGCAAAAGATCTCATTCCACTCACTTCTTCTCCTCCTCCACCTCACCACCGGCGGCTTCCATGGGGAGATGACACATGGGCGGCGGCTTGTGGCTTTGCCACCTCATGGCCGGCGGCTTTTAAAGCCCTCCTCCCCCTCTTGACATGTGTTGGCCTCTCCTCCACATCTTCTCCTCCTCCTTGCCTATAAATACTACATCTCCTCCTCCTTCAATCAATGTCCCATTTTGGTGCCAAAGTTACAAGTTTTAGTTTCATGTTCTAGTCCTTTGATCACTTGTAACTTTGGTAGAAAATCTCACTACAATCCTTGTAAAACACTTTACTTTGAATCAAAAGCTCCAACTTTGTTCTTGAGTTTTACTTTCGAAAACCTTTACTTTCCTGTCTTTCAAAACCTTTACTTTTCAAGCACTTAGCTATGATGTCCTCTTCCATGGATATTCGTAGCTAAACCCTTCATTCGGTTGAAGGGGTGTGCTTGTATCAAAACATGTTTTAGACCCTTCTCTTAGTGCCTCTATTCTGTTTAAACTTGTTCTATGTGCCATATATTAGGTTAGAACACTATTGGTTGAGTGGAGGCTCGAAAGAGCAAAGCTCTTCCATGGGGTTCGTGAACATACGTGGTTAAGTGGAGGCTCGAAAGAGCAAAGCTTTTCTGTAGAGTTCAACCTCTTTAAAACACCACTTGGTTGATCGGAAATGATTGATCAGGTAGATGCACATAAGGCTAAGATACTTCGAAAGGAGGAATTAGCCTAAATAGAACAAGTGTTCTATGTCTTGAAAAGGACTAGACGGTGTGGCAAGTCGAGTGCTAGAAAGAGCCTTGATACATTTTAAACACGTAGTATGATCATTAGAGGTCGATGATGAACAGATTTATGATACAAGGCCCCTAAAACCGAATCCTTTCCTTTGATCAAAACACCACCTTGCTGCTTACTTTCAGTACCCATATCAACTGCTTACTTTCAGTACCCATATCAACTGCATACTTTCAGTACCCATATCAACTGCTTACTTTCAGTCCCATATCAACTGCTTACTTTCCGCAAGTCTTGTCCTTCAAGCATTTACTTTTCGTAAGTCTTGTCCTTCAAGCATTTACTTTTCGTAAGTCTTGTCCTTCAAGCATTTACTTTTCGTAAGTCTTGTCCTTCAAGCACTTACTTTCAGCACTAAAACCACAACCAACACACTTACTTTTCAGCACTAAAATCACAATCAACCCCAAATCACACTCCCTTTCTGTACAAATCCTCAAAGAACTACTATCCACTAATTCCCTTGGGTTCGACCCCTACTTACCTCTTTACTATCCAATAGTAGAGTTACGAGTAGCGGACTTATAAATTTATCTTGCTTAGCACTCAACGACGTGCTCTGTCAAAATTGGCGCCGTTGCCGGGGAATTAGCTATTGATTAGTTGTTCTTTTCTTTCCCTTTTCATTTCCTTATTGCGCTGCCCACTATGTATGCATGGATGGCTCGACATCTTCCACAATTCAGAGGTACCGTTGGAGAAGACCCTGTAATACATTGCCAACATTTTCACCATATATGTCGCCACATGAAACCTGAAAATGAGACGTTAGAGAAGTTTAAAATGGAATGCTTTAAACATACTTTAACTGACTTCGTGACAATTTGGTACTACTCATCAACTGCTAGTTGTGCAGGCTATTATGAGGATCTTCACGCCCAATTCCTAAAAGAATTTTCACCGCCATCCTTACGACATGATACCCGCGAGAAAATCATCCGCCTTCAACAATCCCGGGACGAGACACTGGATGAGTATTATACGTACTTCGACACTGTTGTTTCGCGCTGCCCGCACCATGGATTCACAAACGAGGTTCTTCTTCAAAAATTTCTTTGTGGAATGAGGCCGGTTGACCAATCAAGGATTAATGACGCAGTAGGAGGATCGGCCATACACTTAACCATGACTCAAATGTGGGATGTTATAGATGACTTGGCCGAAGCCACAAAACGAAGGCCAATGCTCCAAGCTGATAGAAGAGCGCAGATGGTAGAAGCTAATCTAGAAAGGAGTAGAGAAGACATTGCAGAGGCCATGATGGTCGAATCAGATACAGAAAGCACCGGAAGAAACGAGGAAGAGCCTACATGGGAAATCACTCCCGAGCCATCAGAAGAATTAGAGCCAAAATCCGATACAGTGTGGGACGAGGAAGAGCCTACATGGGAAATCACTCCCGAGCCATCAGAAGAATTAGAGCCAGAAACCGATACAGTGTGGGACGAGGAAAAGCCTTCATGGGAACTCACTACCGAAGCGGCCGAAGAAATCAACCAAGACCAAGTCCTCACGGACAGGCTGGCCGATGCAGATCCAGTCCATCTAATGAGAGCTTCCCAACTTTTCCCATTGATCAATATGCAAATCGCAGAAAACTATGTGATCAATGATGAGTCTGAAATAAGGATCGAAGAAAGGCCTAAGCAGAACGACTCCTTGATGGAGCATTTTTTCGCCAGTACTAGACCAGGTAGTCCTAAACACAAGAGAGCCCGACTCAAGAAACCAATAGTGAAGGGTCCCTCGCCTTCTCAGAGGTGTTGGAAAGAGAAACAACCAGAACAATGGGAACAGGACCCGAGCACATCATTCCACAAGAACTCGGGGAAAGTCAAGGCAAGAATCAAGGTTGGCACGGTAGAAAAGTATGACCCGAGCCACCCATGGGACCCAAACTTATGATCCAGGAGTGAGGTACTGTCGAGCCAACGACGTTAAACAAAGGCACTGGTCGGGAGGTAACCCGACATCTATCTTATTTTCAGTCATTTTATTTTATGTCATTTAGTTTTTGCCTTAAGTCGTACTCACCCATTCCTTTCTTGTAAATATTTGCTTGCAATCGGCTTTTGAACTAAGTTATGCCGAGAGGCACGCCTTCGTTCAAAAGTGTGGGGTGAGAACCACCTTTGTACATAGTTAATTAACATTCCTTCTCTTTTTCCTTTTCCCTTAATATTATCTTTTTGAAAATATGAACTTGAGAATGTGAAAAAGATAAATCTAAATTCATGCATTTACCTTGTGAAATCTCAACTGCATAAAAACTTAGGATGTAACTTCTCATTTGTCACTTTGTGCTGAGATATACAGGGGATGTGGAGTTGATATAAAATGCCCTAGAGAGGCTTGGCAAGCACTCGAAGGATCGAATTTTACTATATGGTTTACGAAGTCAGTGGAGGCTGCACTTCGGGTTTCATTGAAGATTGAAGTCATCTCCGCCATGCAGCGTTTATGCAAGAGGCGGGACGGGAATCAAACCGTCCTATCTCTAGTCCTAGTAGCCGAGAAAATAGATGAGCGACCCTCATCTTGACCCGCGCGAAACGACGAGGATGACAAAGAGCGGGGAGGTATTTCCATATGCTCTCGGGCGATGATTGGACCTCCCAAAAGATTGAGAAAATGGACAAGCAAGTCACAAAGAAGCAAAGCTCGAAAAAGCAAATCAAAGGCCGAAGGCCAAATTCTGTGAAGGTTTTAACCGAAACAAAAGTGAAGAAGCTCCAATTCAAAATCAAAGGCCGAAGGCCAAATCACTTCAAAAGCTGTCCCTCATCAAAAGAAAATCAAAGAGCTCAACTCAGTGAAACCCGAACCAAATCATGTGCTAGAGAAAGCTACAAGATAACCATATAGTGCGAGTCGGTCCCAAGAATGCAGTCCAGGAGCCTGAAAAGGGCTATCTCCCGAATCATCCGAATTAATTTGCATCTCAGCTCGAAGGTACAAGTATCAAGTTTCTTCTAAGTATTTACACGGTTTAGATTGGTAACAAATAAGTATTGCATGAATAGGATAAATCTAGTCCCACATTCTCACTTTCCTATTTAAGAGTTTTTAGTTGGATTGTGTGTGCCTATCTTTTAAATAGCATTGTTCGGGACGAACAAATATAAGTGTGGGGTGATCTGATGGACCATATTTATATGATTCATTAAGATAGTTAAACCCACCAAATTAGACGCTTTGTCTTAACAACTTTTACTTGTTAGTTTCACTTTTGTTCTACAGGCTATTTCAAGATTAGAGATGAAACGAGCTAAAAAGGAGTTCTTAAAGCTAAAAATGGATTACAAGTCATTCCAGACTACGACCAGATTTCGGCTTTACAACCTTCATGAACCCAACGTGGAATCACTCAAACATGTCCCAATGACTTGTTCCAAACCTCAACAAAGATCAAGAACTCAAGTGAATGCAAAGTCAAGCCACCCATGTGCAAGGCATGTGCTCCGATGGCTTTTTGGAGCAAAAGATCTCATTCCACTCACTTCTTCTCCTCCTCCACCTCACCACCGGCGGCTTCCATGGGGAGATGACACATGGGCGGCGGCTTGTGGCTTTGCCACCTCATGGCCGGCGGCTTTTGAAGCCCTCCTCCCCCTCTTGACATGTGTTGGCCTCTCCTCCACATCTTCTCCTCCTCCTTGCCTATAAATACTACATCTCCTCCTCCTTGAATCAATGTCCCATTTTGGTGCCAAAGTTACAAGTTTTAGTTTCATGTTCTAGTCCTTTGATCACTTGTAACTTTGGTAGAAAATCTCACTACAATCCTTGTAAAACACTTTACTTTGAATCAAAAGCTCCAACTTTGTTCTTGAGTTTTACTTTCGAAAACCTTTACTTTCCTGTCTTTCAAAACCTTTACTATTCAAGCACTTAGCTATGATGTCCTCTTCCATGGATATTCGTAGCTAAACCCTTCATTCGGTTGAAGGGGTGTGCTTGTATCAAAACATGTTTTAGACCCTCTCTTAGTGCCTCTATTGTGTTTAAACTTGTTCTATGTGCCATATATTAGGTTAGAACACTATTGGTTGAGTGGAGGCTTGAAAGAGCAAAGCTCTTCCATGGGGTTCGTGAACATACGTGGTTAAGTGGAGGCTCGAAAGAGCAAAGCTTTTCTGTAGAGTTCAACCTCTTTAAAACACCACTAGGTTGATCGGAAATGATTGATCAGGTGGATGCACATAAGGCTAAGATACTTCGAAAGGAGGAATTAGCCTAAATAGAACAAGTGTTCTATGTCTGGAAAAGGACTAGACGGTGTGGCAAGTCGAGTGCTAGAAATAGCCTTGATACATTTTAAACACGTAGTATGATCATTAGGGGTCGATGATGAACATATTTATGATACAAGGCCCCTAAAACCGAATCCTTTCCTTTGATCAAAACACCACCTTGCTGCTTACTTTTAGTACCCATATCAACTGCATACGTTCAGTACCCATATCAACTGCTTACTTTCAGTACCCATATCAACTGCTTACTTTCAGTCCCATAACAACTGCTTACTTTCCGCAAGTCTTGTCCTTCAAGCATTTACTTTTCGTAAGTCTTGTCCTTCAAGCATTTACTTTTCGTAAGTCTTGTCCTTCAAGCATTTACTTTTCGTAAGTCTTGTCCTTCAAGCACTTACTTTCAGCACTAAAACCACAACCAACCCACTTACTTTTCAGCACTAAAATCACAATCAACCCCAAATCACACTCCCTTTCTGTACAAATCCTCAAAGAACTACTATCCATTAATTCTCTTGGGTTCGACCCCTACTTACCTCTTTACTATCCAATAGTAGAGTTACGAGTAGCGGACTTATAAATTTATCTTGCTTAGCACTCAACGACGTGCTCTGTCAATAAGTGACCAAGTATCAAAAGATCCTAGAATGCTAGAGATGTCTCTTTGTTTCAAGGGCCAAGCTCCTCTATTTATAAGCTAGCTAAACCGACTTAGGGGGGAGAAATATCCCAAAAGCAAAGGCATTGGATGTGGATTTGGCAAGAGTGAAGAGTCAAACCACTTGGAGAGCCAAGAGCCAACCACTTGGCTGGTAGAGGCCAACCGACTTGCACATGGCTCAATCCAAAGGGCAACCTACTTGCACATGGCTCAACCCAAAGGGCAACCTACTTGCACATGGCTCAACCCAAAGGGCAACCTACTTGCATATGGGTGTTCCGGTTGGACTTCGCCGGAATGTGGCCGGAGTAAGGATAGAACTGGCCGGAGCATGGTTTCAAGTGATCGGAGCTAGGTCGGAGCATCGCCGGAGGCTGATCGGAGCTTGGCCGGAATTTGGCCGGAGCTTGGCTGGAATTTTGGTCGGAGGCCTTTGGCTTTTGGACGACAGATTTGGAATGCTGAGGCAATTCTAAGCCTAATGGTCGAAGTCGTTTTGCCGGAATCTGCCCGGAACCTGGTCGGAATCCCAAAACGGCCAGAATTGCCCTAGTTTGGCCTTGATCGGGCTTGAGCTGGTTCCACTCGGGCGTTTTCTCTGGGAAGTGAGATTGTCCAAGTTGTTGGGCATTTCCAACAACTTGGTCGAGCCAGATTTATTAGATTAGCTGGTTTGGTCGGGCGACTTGGTTTCGGTGCCTATAAGCGCGCGCGGGACCTTTGGAATTGGGCCAACTGCCAATCTGATCGGGCATTCTCCTTGGTTTTCCGACATTGTCCACCTTATTTGCCATTTTTATCACTTTTCTTGAGGCGGATTTGTCAGATCAGATGGTTTTCCCGGGCAACTTGAATTCAGTGTTAGACAGCTCGGCTGGCGCGCGGGGCGCGGCGTGGGCGATGCCGCGGCATGCGCTCACATGGTGCTGTGCCGAGGCCTTGTGCGCTCGCACAGATCTTCTTGTGCGCTCGCATAAATGGCCTTGTGATGATTTTGGCTTGAAATGCCATCTTTTAAGCCTGATTCCTCTTTAGACTCCAAAAATGCCTGAAATGCAAAACGACATTAACAAGCAAATGTTCGTATGATCAAATGTCCAATTTGGTGGGTTTTGTTGACTCGACGAGTCGTATAAATACGGCTCATCATTTCACCGTCTTCCTCCTCATCATCAGAATCGCAGTTGCTGAGATTTGCCACCATTGCCTTTTTCTTCTTGAGAGTGTTAGCGCATTCTGCCTGAATGTGACCAAAGCCTCTGCATTCCCGGCATTGTATATCTTTTCCCTTTTCAGTAGAAAAGTCCTGCAAATTTTCACTTGTCCTTGTCTTCCCCCTTTTCCAGTTACGGAAGTTGCTCGAGGATGACTGACCTTGCTCAGGACCTCGTCTGTTAATCTTTCGTACAATTATGCCGATGTTTTGAGCCTTCATAGCCAGTTGATCAGTGGTGCAGCTGGACTCAAACATGTCTTCAGACACTTCATCTTTCAGTGCAATTTCTTTCCCATCGCTGGGTTGGACTTCATGCTTTTGATTCATCTCGTAAGTTCTGAGTGAACCCATGAGCTCGTCTAGCTTCAGCTTGGATATGTCATGCATCTCTTCAATAGCAGTAACTTTCATGGCAAACCTCGGAGGGAGCGATCTCAAAACTTTGCTAGCCATTCGTTCTCCATCAATCGGTTTTCCCAGTGTTGCAGCCTCGTTGGACAAGCCTAGAACTCTTGCATTGAACTTAGGAATGGTTTCACTATCCTTCATCTTCATATTCTCAAACTTTGTTGTTACTATCTGCATTCTATAATTCCGAACCTTGTCTGTACCTTCATAAGCTGTTTGGAGTATATCCCAAGCTTCCTTAGCGACTTCACAATTTGCAATCAGTTTGAACACATTCTTGTCCACTCCAGAGAAGATTGCATTCATTGCCTTTGAGTTTCCAACGGCCGCCTGTTCATCTGCATCAGTCCACAGAGCTTCTGGTTTAGGGACGATTTCACCTGTAAGGTTCTCCATCACGGGTTGTGTCCATCCGACCAGAACGGCCTTCCAAGCTTTTTCATCAAGAGATTTCAGGAAGGCTTTCATCTTGGACTTCCAGTAGGCATAATTTGGTCCTTCAAGTAACGGGGGTTGGGTTGTGTTTTGTCCTTCCTTCAGACTCATCTTGAACAGATCTAGGATCGCACTCAGTGTGTCGAGTGTCTGCTCTGATACCAATTGAAATACTGTTATCTGTTCAAGCAATCTCTTCGAGGTAGTGTTCCAACTAAACTTAGATTACAGCTGAGGCAGCACTAAGACAGTATGCGTAGAGGAGACACAATGTAATTCCCAGTTCGGCCGCAGCCTACTCTGGGGGGCTTCCCACGCCCTAAAGGGATGCAAATCTTTATTGAATAGTATAGAGCTACACGAGGACTTACTCTTACAATCTCCCGAAAAGACGCCTAGCCACTATCACTACTTCACTCGGATTTGTGATCTTGGCTCCCCCTCGATCCCCTTTGTCCGAAACTCCCTTCCGAACGTGCTCGATCTTCTCCCGAAGCTCGGTTGATTTCTCTCGAAAGCCAGCAATAATCTACTTTGTGTGCAGCTGTTAGTTCAATATGGACAGTCTGATCAGCACACTGAACAGATTGTTACAGCACCGGTGATTTTCCAATGGGGAAACAATTCAGCCGGCCGTCGCTCTTCTCCTCCAATCTCACGAATGCACTCGTGTGTATTTTTTCTCAGGAAAGCGATGCTCATTCAGGATGCCCTAGCCTTCTTTTTATAGGCTTCGGTGAAGTCCAGATTCAATCAGAACATCTTGACAAATATTTCGGAGATGCTCCTAAATATTTAATAGATATCCTATCGTATCCAATCTTCAGAGATTGCTTCCGCGCCAAGCCATCCGATATTCTCGAATTCATGCTGAAGATATTCATTTGAATATCTGATCTTCCGTGATGACTCGTCGATTGATTCCAATCAGATAATCTCGTCGATCTTCTGGATACGCAAATCTTCCTGCGTCTATTGTACGCTGTACTTCAGTTCTAGTCTGCGGTTGAACTCCTCTTAAATACCTGCTTGAACTGTCTAAGGTCGTTTTGCCAAAACCATGCCATTCATGGGAACATCAAAGTTTGTTGATGAGACCATTTTCCGAGATAGTGAAATATAAGACAGAGTAAGGGATGTCCTCACTAGAGGTGGTTAGCCAGAACTCGTCACTCTTAGCAGTAGGACAGCATGGAGGAAATTTGTAAGTTTCTAGCCTCATTCAGCTATGTGGGTCATCAGGACCATCGAGGATTTTGGTACATGCAGGGAGGAGTCCACTATGTCACCCGCATGCCACAACTTAGTGAGATATTTCGATGGCCAGCTACTGGGCTATGTATTTGCTACAGTCAGGGACAGATCCAGTTAAGGACAAGGGTGGCAGATGTCACCCCCAGATTTTTCCGAAACATTTCTCTTGATCCACAGTTCTGCGTCGTCGTAGTCGGAATCGATTTGTCACGAAGAATCTGCCGGTGCCTGGTCCATTTGACTCCGTTCCCGATCAGATAATTACTCTGATTTTCTCTAAAATTACCGAATCGCATCGCAAGTCGGCGGCTTTAGTCTGTAAGCGGTGGTTGAGGTTGTAGGGTCGGCTTGTTGAGTCGATTAGGGTTTTGGATTGGGGGTTTTTGGAGTCCGGGAGGTTGGTGGTGAGATTTATAGATTTGAGAGATGTTGATTTGGTGGATGCGTGCCTGAAGGGCGGGAGAATGTGGAAGGTGGTTTTGAGCCAGAGATTGGTGTCAATTGATTTGAGTGATGAATGTATTAAAATTAGGGATAAAGATGGAGATGGAAATGGAGATTTACTAAAATTAGTGAATGAGGATTGCTTTTTGTCGAAAGAGGATGTGGATGAGGGGTTGAGGGTTTTACTAAAATTAGTGAATGAGATTTACTAAAATTAGTGAATGAGGGGTTGAGGATGGAAATGGAGATTTACTAAAATTAGTGAATGAGGAAACACAGCGTTCGAGATGTATTCAGACTTCTTTTAAAAAAAAAATTCGTCCGTCACCCCCTAACAAAATTCCTGGGTACCCTGGCTACAGATATATACAGGACACCACATGGCAGGCTGAGTCCTAGCACATACTCACAGTGGGGACATGTGACATTCGGGAGCCGAGCGAGAGTAGGGGTTCGTTGACCTAACCTTCTTCTTTCTGCATGATATATTTTGTGTTACTCTTCTAGCTCGTGATAATGGGGTCGCCAACCTCTCAATGCCAGATATATGATCGTTTTGTAGGCCTTCCAAAGAGGTACAAGTACAATCCCAGATTGTAGACACTTAGATATGCAACTTCTGTGGTAAGCGCCCCCAATATGACTGATTTTTTACGTGGCATGATCACCTACATACATGATGCTCCATATCCATGGCCATCCAATTCTCGGGTCACACATCTTTCTCCCATATGTGCGCCATCATTAGACGCCGGACTAGAGATGAGATTGCATGTACTTATCATCTAGACGTATGCCTTTTCAAGCTGCTCTGTACCACAAGACGCCCTCGCCACAAGGATGAGGTTGGACCCGCTAACGCACATCGTCGCTATCGTGACAGAGGGTAGAGCCTTCAAAGACTCGGCATCCCGCACCACCACTCCAAACCCAGCCTCCTCCTACAGCGTTTCTGAGAAGCGCTGTCTTTAAAAAATGTAACTTAAGACAGCGTGATGAGTCGCTTTCTCGACTCATTTATCTCTCCATTTATTAAGAGTTTTGGTCCTTTCCCGATGCTAATTCGATGCTCTTGACCCTTATGCTTACGTTTCAGGTAAAAAGCAGCTGTTCTTTGAAGTCAAGGCGTAAAGACCAATACTCGAAGAAAAACCAAGCTTTTGGGGCGAAAAGGTATGCAAATGGAGTTTGAACCGGCCGGCTGGGGAATTGACTCGAAGCCAACCGACCGGTTAAGGTTGAGACTAAAAAAGGAGCCAGCTCTGAGGTCTTGAACCGGCCGGTTTGGAAAGTACCAGCATAGCTCGATCGACCGGTTGGTATGCTCAGAAAGTACAAGAAATCGAACCTCGATCGAACCGACCGGTTCATAGAAGTGCATCGAGCTCAACCAACCGGTTCAGAAGCTTAGAGTGACACGATCTTATGGAGCCTTGAGTGAACCGACCGTTTGGCAAATCTTCACAAGAGCTAACCGGCCAATTGGCCTATTAATACATGATTTTTTTGCTGACTTACTTTAAATAGAAACCAAGGTTTTTACAAAAGGCATCTGGGTATTTTGGGAGAAAAGACTAGAGGAAAAAGGTTCAACCAAGGTCATCATGAAGGATTCAACCAAGGAAAAGAAGTGAAGATCAAAGGAGGGAAACTAGGCTTGATCATCCTATTTCTCCTAAATCTATCTTCTCTACTAGTTGTTTTCTATGAATACTACTTGTGCTTCATTGTTTAACATGATGAGTGAGTAGTCTCTTGGTTTTGAGGGTCCTATGACCCTCCTTGGTACTCAATGATCATGTACACACATTTGATGCTATAGTACATGGTGTTGAATTCATTTTCCTTAAGTGTTTCAAGTTTGACATGTTACTAAGTATTTGATGAAATGCCTAAGTAACTTGTTTTCCTAAAAACTTAATCTAAGTGTTGAAAAAGCTTAGTGATGGTTTGGGTGTAGTGAAAATGATCATATCTATGTTCATGAAAGTGAATACATGGATTTGATATTAACTAATAATGCAAGCATAATTCACTTATTACCTTGGGAGATGTTTCAAGGCTAATAAGAGTTATAGAGTAAATCGATATCTCGAAAGATTGAGATTTTATTTGAGATGGTTTGACTAGGAATAGATTCACATGAAAATCTATCGTAGTCTAAGCTAGGTTCTAGACAATTTAACACGTTGACATATTTACAAATCATGTATGTGATCATTGGGGAATGCCAAGGAGGGGAGTAGCCCCTTGAAAAGCCTTTTAATCGAATCTAATCCCCCTAAAACATTTGCTTGCTAGAATTTACTTAACTTTCACAACAATCAATTCGATAGAAGTAGCCAAGTATAAATATAATTTCCCTTAGCGTATAATCACGTTTTGCTCCATTGGGTTCGACTTGGTCTTACCGATTACAAATTCTTTTGACAAAGGTTTTTATTACACCTTAAAAAGTGTATACGAAAACGACAACATCAAAATTGCGCGGTTGCCGGGGAGCAATGGTTAGATTATCCCTTGGATAATTTGTATGACACTTTTACTACTTCATTTTTATTTTCTTGTTCTAGCTACTTGTGTTTCTTGAGCTTATCACATTATCCTCACTTGTCTTCCTTGCTTTTCTCGTTATAAGTGCATTCCTTTTATGCCACCTAGGACCGAGAAGCCAAGCGAAATTGTGTATAGAGATTTGCATCAACCCATAAAGGTTATTTCTTATCCTCATTTTACAAGGAGTAAGGCAACTAAGTCAAAAGGATCATCTTCTAACTCTCAAGAAACACCAAACCAAGTCATGGCGAATAGAGATATTCCCCCTAGAGGCCTTTCCCGCCAACCACAATGTCCTACCTCCTAACCCATTGATTCCTCAACCAAAGAACGTAGCCTGTCTCCCTCAAGCTCGTTAAGGACTATGTAGCCCCCAATGCTTATGGCTACCGATCTTCTATCCTTGTTCCCGCGGTGGGCAACCGTGACTTTGACTTGAAGACCTCCAAAAAAGAAATGGATCAATCCAACCAATTCTCGGGGTGAGACCATGAGGACCCGAATTCTCATTTGACTTCATTTCTTGAGATTTGTGACACTTTTAAGATTAATGGAGCTTCAAGAGATGCTATACAATTGAGGTTTTTCCCTTTCTCATCACGGGGAAAGCCAAAGATTGGTTTACGAGCCAAACACCGGCTAGCTTCACTACTTGGGAATAGCTTGCAACCGTATTCCTCAACAAGTATTTCCCTCCATCCAAGACGGCTCACAGTAGGAGTCAAATCATGAATTTCAATCAAATGGATGGAGAGACGGTCTATGAAGCTTGGGAAAGATACAAGAAGTATCAAAGACTTTGCCCACACCACAACCTAGATTCCTTCCTCTTATTTCATACCTTCTACAATGGTGTTGATGGTCCCTCGCGGCTTGCACTTGATACCGCCGCGGGAGGAGCCATAATGGAGCTTGAACCTCCGCAAGGATATGAGGTAATCGAGAATATCACCAAGAACTACTTCATGTGGGCAAGCGAAAGAGGAAACCCAAGGAGACAAGGAGGAGGCTATGAGGTGAAAGCCATAAGCACAAATGAATATGATTCAATGGCTAAAATTTTGGGAGACCTCTCGGAGAAAGTGGATAGATTACAACTTCCGGCTAAAGGCCACTCAATGAGCCAAGGTTGTGTTATTTGTGAGGTAAATAAACATGATACCAACTCTTGCCCCTTGGTTCAAAGGGATGAAAATGGATATGGGTATGAAGAAGCAAATTATGTTGGTGGAAACCAAGGGAGGGAGTATGATGCGAGCTCTCCTCAAGGCCAAAATTCCCAATCAAACTACACCACGCCAAAGTTTTCATCGGCTTGGAGAAATCATCCAAACTTTTCATACAAGACCGCAAATCCTACACCTCCCGGCTTTGGTCCTAGACCACCTTCAAACAATCAAGCTTTCCAACCGAAGAATCAATTCCAACCAAGGGACCAATACCAAAGCCAAAAGACAACCTTGCTTCAAAGGAACCAATCCCAAGGGCAACAATACCAAGCTTAAGCCCAAAAGCCTTACCAATAAGTTGACCATCCTCCACAACCTTTAAATGAATCTTCCAGTGTTGAGTCAATTCTTACCGCACTCTTAGTCGACCGAGAAAAGAGGAATAGAGATAATTTGGAGATCAAACAAATCCTTGTAGCTCAACAACAAAGCTTTCAAGGTTTCCAACCAAATTTGATAGGTTGGAAACCCACAGTAAGACGCTCGAAAATCAAATAGCCCAACAAGCCGAGTCCTCTATAAGGGCACAAGGGAAGTTACCGGCTCGACCCGAGCAAGGCCAAAGAGAGTATTGCAATTCCATCTATATAGAAAATGAGGGGTCATTTGAGAATGAATTGCTAGAGAGTGATGGAAGTGGGATGGAAGAGCTTGATGAGGAGTCTTTCTCAAGGGCTCCCTAAGAGGAATATTGTGAGGCGGTGACCCTTAGAAGTGGGAAACTATTAGAAGACACTCAACCCAAGAAGGCTACTCCAAAATCCACCGGCCAAGCTAGAGCCGAAGAAGAAGAAATAGAAAATGTAATCATCACCTCTTCAACCAAAAAGGTAAAAGAAACTAAGAATGGAAAATAAGAACTCAAGCCTTATTCTCTGCCCATTCCTTTCCCTCAAAGGCTCGTAAAACCCACCAAGTTGGACAAGGAGTTTGGGGTCTTCACTACAATGCTGAAGAAGCTTTATGTATACTTGCCATTCTATGAGCTCATAAAGAAGGCCCCGCTCTATAACAAATTCATGAAGGAGATATTGTCCAACAAGAGGACCATTGAGGAAGATGATCCCCATCCCCTCACCACGAGTGTAGTGCTCTCTTTTCAAACAAGTACCTATAAAGGCGAAAGATCCCGAAAAATTCACCATTCCTTGCTCGATCGGTGACATGAACTTCACAAATCCACTAGCCGATCTCGGGGCTCGTGTGAGCATTATGCCCCTAGCTACCCACTACAAGCTTGGATTGAAGGGGATAAAGTCCACTACGATGACACTACAACTCGCGGATGGGACAACGAGACATCCTTTGGGGGTAGTGGAAAATGTTCCAATCGAAGTCGACAAATTCTACATACCATATGCGACTTTGTGGTGATCGATATGGGAGACAATTGCACTTCCTCCTTGATCCTTGGGCACCCTTTCTTTGCCACCGTTGGCTTCAAAATTGATATGGGGAATGGGAAATTGATCTTGAAAAATCGGGGGAGAGAAGGTAAGAATAGAAAGGCTTGGTGGAGAACAAGTGGCTCTAATGAGATTTGTAAGTTGAAGGAGCAAGAGAGCATGGGGACCAAAAATGTTGAAGCCGAGAAATTGCACAAGATGCTTGATCCCGATAAAGACCCTTCCCTCAAGATGCTAACCTCATGCAATGAGGAGATGAAAAGAGAAACCAATGCTAAAACATTGAGGGATGAGAAGCAAACATAAATTTGGAAAAGGGCTATTAAGCAAGTTGCATGCAACTCTTCAAAGAACCCTGATTGATACCTCCAACATTCTACAAGTCGGCTTGGAGAGGGATCCTAGCAAAGGACTCCTCAAGTGTGTTTCTTATAAGGAGATCCGGCTCGGTCTTTGCCAAGACGTTAAACTAGGCCGTTGTGAGTGTTCATCTTGACCTTTACCTCTATATGCTTGGTGTGTTCATTGGAAAGTGTTGCATGGTGCTGCTTGTGGCTTGATGTTTGTTTGCCTTGTGATGGTGTATTAGGTGACCTTTTGTTTTTGACAGTGATTGTGTCTTGCTTGTGCGGCTTGAACTTGAATTGTCAAGGGATGATTTTAGGTTTTAAAGGATGTGCTCAGATTTAAGTGTGGAGTTTTGCTTCTATTTTCAAAGTATGCATGTTGGGTATTCATATGTTTTTCATCCAGGGTTTGATTAGAGAAAAGTAAAAGAATTTCTATTCTGGGTATCTCAACCGATCGGTTCACCTTCGTATCTTCGCCTCAACCGGTCGAGTCGTTCCCTTCAGTCCAATCTTCGCATTCTGATCATTTGAACCGGTTGGTTCACCCTTTGCCTTTACTCCCATATGCCAAACTCACCTTCCTTATCTACATAAGCAACCAAAAGACTATTTCTCATTCACAAGAATTTTGTCATTGGATTTCTACCCATTCTACAAACGAGGGGAGTTCCTATGCGCCTTGCCTTTATTTATCATTCTTTGCGCTTAGGGACTAAGCTTGAAATAAAGTGTGGAGTGGGTTAATGCGCATAGTTCACATGCTTTCATGCCATGCATATCATTCTTAGATGGAAACTTGCATCTTTTACACCTAATCCCTAACATGGGAGTGTTTTTAACCACAAAGACTTGTGATTATCGATTCTAAATCCCTATAAATCACATCTAGCCTACTTGTCACAATTATTGGATCTGGAACTTAGAACCGACCTATTCCCTTGAATGTGCATTCTTTTAAATCAATATCATTGCTATCTTTTGTCTATCTAATTCTCTAAGTATTTTCATTGAAATACCTTGGATTAAGTTTTAGCAAGCACTTTCAAAAAAATTCACGAAAAAGCTTAGACCTTTTATATGCTCCTTGGTGACTTGAGTTTTTCTAATTTAGTGTCTTACTCCTGATTGTTTCTCGCGCATTCCATACATTCTTTGAACATATTGTCAAGTTTTAAGTGTGGAGTCAAAAGAGTTGAAAAATAGGTCCAAAAAAATGCTTCACTTTCATGTCAAAAGAGGGCAAAGCCTTGACTAAAAACTTTCTCGAAGGCCAAGAGAAGTTTTGTTTCAAAAATAATACAAATGCAGGGGGTTAGGAAGAAAAGTTCCCCCTCGAAAGCATTTGCAGGCCAAAGGCCATTTGAAAAGAAAATAAAAAGCACTTAAAACTTGACTTTATGTTCTTCCATCATTCTAATTTTGCGCGGGTGCATCATTTGTATTGTGTGCTAGTTGGATTAACTCTTGGACGATCCTTGTGCTTGCACGGGAACTTTCATTTGGTTTATGCTCGTTTTCTAAGAACTCTTAGTGTCGAACTCCTCTTTCCTTATGGATTACGGCTTAAGCGCCTAAGACTTGGGAATGAGTTCCATGTCGTAAACCAATGGACTAGCCCAAGCTAGCATAGGTGAGCGATTGACACTCTTTGTGCAAACTAACAACTTTTCTTCTATTGTATTGCCTTGAAAATAAGTAGACTTTTGGATGTGACAATTGATAGCCTTAGCATTGATATTCTCGAATGCACAACCTCATGGGTACTTAAATGGTTCAAAAGTTCTTTTGATGATAATGTGACGGTAGTCCTAGTTTGGGGTGAGGGATTTGTTTTGAGAAACCCTCACATTGGTTGAGCACTCTTAATTCAATCTCATGGGATAGGTGCATTTGGGATTTGTGAGTATTCCCTTTTCTGAAAACTCTGACGACACTATAACTTGTCCACTAGAGTAGCCTAGGGGTTTAAAGGCTTGGTGCATACGCTAAATGCACTCGTAACACATACGAAAAGAAGTTTGTTGCTAATAATGAGTGTTGCTCTAGAATAATCTTTTGACTCACCCTTGTTTCCTCTTGACTTGTTTTTATTGTTTGCTCGGGATGATCAAACTCAAAGTGTGGAGTATTTTGATGGGGAATTGACTCTAAGCCAACCGACCGGTTAAGGTTGAGACCAAAAAAGGAGCCGGCTCTGAGGTCTTGAACCGACCGATTTGGAAAGTACCAGCATAGCTCAATCAACCGGTTGGTATGCTCAGAAAGTATAAGAAATCCAACCTCGATCGAACCGACCAGTTCATAGAAGTGCATCCAGCTCAACTGACCGGTTGAGAAGCTAAGAGTGTCACGATCTTATGGAGCCTTGAGTGAACCGACCAATTGGCAAATCCTCACAAGAGCTAACCGGCCGGTTGGCCTATTAAGACATGATTTTTTGCTGACTTACTATAAATAGAAACCAAGGTTTTTATCGAAGTCATCTGGGGGTTTTGGGAGAAAAGACTAGAGGAAAAAGGTTCAACCAAGGTCATCATCAAGGATTTAACCAAGGAAGTGAAGATCCAAGGAGGGAAACTAGGCTTGATCATCCTATTTCTCCTAAATCTATCTTCTCTACTAGTTGTTTTCTATGAATACTACTTGTGCTTCATTGTTTAACATGATGAGTGAGTAGTCTCTTGATTTTGAGGGTCCTATGACCCTCCTTGGTACTCAATGATCATGTACACACATTTGATGCTATAATACATGGTGTTGAATTCATTTTCACTAAGTGTTTCAAGTTTGACATGTTACTAATTATTTGATGAAATGCCTAAGTAACTTGTTTGCCTAAAAACTTAATCTAAGTGTTGAAAACGCTTAGTGATGGTTTGGGTGTAGTGAAAATGATCATATCTATGTTCATGAAAGTGAATACATGGATTTGATGTTAACTAATGATTCAAGCATAATTTACTTATTACCTTGGGAGATGTTTCAAGGCTAATAAGAGTTATAGAGTAAATCGATATCTCGAAAGAGTGAGATTTTATTTGAGATGGCTTGACTAGGAATATATACACATGAAAATTGGTCTATCTTAGTCTAAGCTAGGTTCTAGACAATTTAACACCTTGACATGTTTAGAAATCATGTATGTGATCATTGGAATGCCAAGGAGGGGAGTAGCCCCTTGAAACGCCTTTTAATCGAATATAATCCCCTAAAACATTTGCTTTCTAGAATTTTACTTAACTTTCACAACAATTAATTCGGTAGAAGTAGACAAGTAATATATACAATTTCTCTTAGCATATAATCACGTTTTGCTCCCGTGGGTTCGACTTGGTCTTACCAATTAAAAATTCTTTTGAAAAAGGTTTTTATTACACCTTAAAAAGTGTATACGAATACTACAATGTCACAACGATTCTATAGAAAGCGCTGTCTTAAGTGTACAATAAATAGCGCTTCTTAAGAGTGAGCTCGCGAATCAGTACATCTTTGGGAAGAAACAAGGAGAGGACCCTAGAGAGATGTACTCTTTCATTGATCCGGAGCATTAGAAGACATTTCTGGAACATCGGTAAACTCCCGAGGCACTACAAATTAGGGAGAAGAACATTGCTCGAGCAAAATTGAACCCGTACCATCATACATTTCTCGAAGCGGGTACAAGAAAGCGGGGGCGGATCTCCTCACGGAAAAGAAAGCCGAGATGGAGTCTCGGGGTTTACTAGCATAGGGGGATGAGCCTGTCATCCACGTTGAGAGGCATGAGGTACGGAAGAGGGGTCACCAAAGATGGAATAAAGAGTACAAGAGTGACTATATGAGGGAGGTGGCGAAAATAATTGTAAGTTGTTTGTTTACAGTAAAATAATAAATAGTACCCTAACACTTTGTGGTCCTGATGAATGTAAAATGATTAATAATAGGATGAATTGCAACGGCATGATAGTCAGGGAAGATTTACTTCACAGGGTCGAAGAGACATATTGACGGAGGCCACAGGAAAGGATGAGTACCCTGGACGAATGACAGATGCTTGTCGTCAGAGCAAATGTGCAAATAAATTTATAAGTCCGCTACTCGCGACTACACTACTGGGTAGCAAGTGGTAAGTAGGGGTCGAACCCAAGGGAGTCAGTGTGGATTAGTTGTTCTTTAATGAAGCTTATGCAGAAATTAAATGCGATTGGGGTTGAGTTTCAGTGTGATTTGAGAACTGGAAGTTAATTACAATAATAGACTGTAAGGAAAGGATTCGGTTTTAGGGGCCTTGTATCATATTTGTTTATCATTGACCGCTAATGATCATACCAAGTGTTCGAAGATGAATCGAGGCTATTCCTAACACAAGACTTGCAACATCGCGTAGAACACTTGAAATGATCATGCTAAGTATTCAAAGATGAATCGAGGCTATTTCTAGCGCAAGACTTGCAACACCATTTAAAACACTTGTTCTACTTTAGACTAATTCCTCCTTTCGAAGTATCTTAGCCTTATGTGCATCCATTTTGGGTTGTCTTTTCCGATTTACCCAAAATGGTGTTTGAGAGAGATCAAACTCCTCAGATAAGCTTTGCCATTTCAAGCATCCACTTACCCGAGTATGATTGCGAACTTCCACGGAAGAGCTTTGCCATTTCAAGCATCCACTCAACCTTGGAAGTTCTGATCTAATATATGGCACATAGAACAAGTTTTGAATATAGAGATACTCTTAAGAGTAGAGTCTAAAACATTTATAATACAAGTATACCCCTGCGACCGAGTACAAGCTTTTAGCTACTAGTATTCATGTTAAGGAATACAAGCAAACTAATGCCTTGCACAAGGGTACCGAATAATAAAATAACTTTACAGTAAAAACAAATAATACTGAAAGTAATTTTATACCTTACAATAAGCGGAGGAGAGGAGCTCCTAGGCAAGATCCACGCAAGAGAGTAGCTCCACAATGAAGAACAAAATATTTATTGAAAGTGAAGAGAAGAGGGTTAAGCCCTCTATCTCTCTAAAACATTTGTGAAGTGTGTATGGATGATACAAATGAGGAGGAGAAGGTTGGTATTTATAGCCATAAGGGGAGGAGATGGGTGGTGGAGATGGTGGCACATGTCTTTTGATCCAAGGGATGAGGAGGAGGAGCTGCCACATGGGGGAGGAGAAAGCCACCGGTCATTTGGAGGAGGAGCCGCCGGTAGCAGGTGGTGGAATGGGGAGGAGCTCCTCCCTTGGCCACCTCCAAGCATGGTGGCCGGTCACCTTGTCCAAACGTGCATTTTGATAGTTGATTTGGAATGGCCAAGTGATTCTAAGACTAATGGTCGAGCCAGAATTTCCAAATTCCATGGTTTGGTCGAGCAATTTGGTCTTGGTGCCTATGCGCGAGGCTTTTGCTATGGAATTGGGCCAACTGCCAATCTGCTCGAGCATTCTCCTTGGTTTTCCGACATCTTCCACCTTATTTTCCATTTTAAACACTTTGGTCGAGGCGGAATTGTCAGATGAGGTGGTTTGCTCGAGCAACTTGAATCGAGTGTTTGGTCAGCTCGGCAAAGGGCCTGGATCTGCTTCATCCGGTCGGGTGGTTTCTGCGGCATTTTCTCACCCGGTCGGTTGAGTCTTCAATGCATATTCCTCTTCGGTTTGATTTGTTTGGAGTGATTCCATGTCAGGATCCTTGAGATTTCTTCAGTCTGCGTCTGATCTTGACCTTGGAATAACTCTTAATATCTTTTCAGCGTAAACTCCTCTCCTTAGCGTGTTTTCTCTCTAAGCGCCAAAATACCCTGTAGAAATATATCGGGACTAACAAGTAGAAGTTAAATAGACCAACAGTCTAATTTGGTGGGTTTTACTGTGTTTTTGATTCGTATAATTATGGTCCATCAGATCACCCCACACTTTTAGTTGTTCGTCCCGAACAATGCTATTAAAGGGCGGCACTAAGTAAGTTTTTTTTAAAATATGAAAATTAGACTGCGGGACTAGATTTATCCTAATTCATGCATTACTACTTATTACCAAATTGAACTGCGTAAATAAATAGAAGAAACTTGATACGTGTACCTCCGTGCCGAGATGCAAATTATTCCGGATGTTTCGGGAGATAGCCCTTTTTAGGCTCCTGGACTGCAACCTCGGGATCGTCTCTCACTATATGGTTTCCTTGTAGCTTTCTCTAGCACGTGATTTGGTTCGGGTTTCACTGGTTTGAGTACTTTGATTTTTTTCTTTTGGCGAGGGACTGCTTTTGTAGTGAATCGGCCTTTGGCCTTTGATTTGACTCTTTGAGTACTTCACTTTTTGTTTGGTTAAAACCTTCACAATTTTGGGCCTTTGGCCTCTTGATTTGCTTCTTCGAGCTTTTCGCCTTTTTGTGGCTTTGCTAGTCCATTTTCTCAAGCCTTTTTGGGAGGTCCAATCATCGCCCGCAAGCCTATGGAAATACCTCCCCGCTCCTCATCATTGTTGTTTCGCGCGGGTCAAGATGAGGGTCGCTCATCTATTTTCTCGGCTACTTTAACTAGAGAGAGGACGGTCTGATTCCCGTCCTCGCCTTTTTTCTTTTTTGCATAAACACTGCATGGCGGAGATGACTTTAATCTTCACTGAAACCCGAAGTGCAGCCTCCACTGACTTCGAAAACCATATAGTTTGATTCGATCGTTCGATTGCTTGCCAAGCCTCTCTAGGGCATTTCTATCAACTCCACATCTCTAGTTTATCTCAGCACAAAGGGACAAATGAGAAGTTACGTTCTAAGTTTTTAGACAGTTGAATTTTCACAAGGTAAATGCATGAATTTCGGTCTATCTTTTTCACATTCTTAAGTTCATATATTCAAAAAGATACACTAAAAAAGAAAAAATGTTTTTTATTTATGTACACATACGGATCTCACCCCACACTTTTGAACGAAGTCGTGCCTTTCAGCACTACTTAGTTCAAAAGCCATGCAAGCAGACAATTACGAGAAGGAAATGATATTAAGGAAAAGGGAAGGACAGAACTCCCTTTAAGGTGTCGAGTGAACGACATGGCTCGAGGCTGGATAATCGAGGGAGTTCTGCTGGGGCCTTGAACTCTCAGCGCAGGCCCGGTAGTTCACGGAAGCTGCCTGGCTGATCCGATCGTGCTCCAAAAACCAATTCCTAAATAGTCAAATCATTCTATGCACCAAGTGGGTGAGAGCGGCTTATTGATAAAAACTAAAAAATAAAAAGACAGAAAGTAAGATAGTGTCGGGTTACCTCCCGACCAGTGCCTTTGTTTAACGTCGTTGGCTCGACGATACCTCAATCATGGATCATAAGGTCGGATCCCAAGGGTGAGTGAGGTCAAACTTCTTCTCGACAGCCCTTTTGCTCCGAGAGGGTGGGGTTTCTTTGACCATAGCTGCTGGTCCAATGAGTTGTGCTTGTTTGTTACTCCTTCCGGGTTTCCATTCTTTCGGCCCATGTCTTTGCCGCTTCTTCATGTTTGAATAGTTGGCACCTTTGCGATTTTGGAAGTTTGGTTTTGTGCCATTAAATGTAGGCGACATTAAGCATGCGCCTTTGCCAATCCTACTCATTGTGGCAGTGATGGATGGTTGTCTTGGAACGAGTGAGTTTTCAAGCGGTTTTCCTTGTTGAGTCGTGGTGAGTGGGACTGGGGCTTTCTCGGACAGTTCGGCAATGAGATCCGGGACTTTCTCGGGTGCTCCGAGCGTAAGGACCGGGCCTGGCTTGATTTCTTCGGCCGTTTCGGTAGTGATGTTCGGGACTTCTGTTGGCTCGGCAGTTAGGACTGTGATTTCCTCGGATGGATTGGTGATAAGGACCGGGCCTGATTTGGGCAGTTCTTCTTCTAACTCCCAGGGATAATCTGAATGTAGCTCTTCTTCAGGTAACCAAGGGTCCTTATCCTTGTCATTCGTATAGTCTCCGGGGGTAATCACACTGAGGTATGGGTCCGATATGGGTAACTCGTCATTGAGGTCCGGGTATGTCTTGGCCGTGAATTGGTGCATCGAGGCATTCATTTGCTGTATGTCTGCGGCCAATTGCTGGGTGCCAGCTGCCAGCTCATTTTCTGCTGCCCATAACTCAGTTTTTGCCCTAATTTGGTGCATTATGTTATTCAGTTCTTCGCTCCGCATGGCCTGATCTTGTCTTTGTTTTGACCTCGCGGCCAAATCATCTATTAAGTTCCAAAGATCATCTATGCCTAAGTTGTTTACCGAGCCTCCCGCTGCATTGTTTAGCCAATCCCACTCTTGTGGCAGCATCCCATTGAGAAACCTTTGAAGAAGATCGTAGTTGGTGAATCCATGGTGCGGGCAGCTTATCAACATGGAGTCAAAATACGCCAAGTACTCATCCAATGTTTCATCCCGGGATTGTTTTATGTTGTTGATCTTTTCGCGGACTTCCAGTTCGAAGGGTGGTGGGGAAAACTCCTCATTGTTCCAAGGTTCCATTCCGTAGTAGTAGGACTTAGTGAATTGCATGATAAAATAAAAAAGAAAAAACAACTATTCCGATGCACAACTCCCCGGCAACGGCGCCAATTTGACAGAGCACAATGCACTGTCGTTAAGGTGCAATGTTCTCTGTATAAATAAATTTATATTTTCCGCTACTCGCGACTACACTACTGGGTAGCAAGTGGTAAGTAGGGGTCGAACCCAAGGGAGTCAGTGTGGATTAGTTGTTCTTTAATGAAGCTTATGCAGAAATTAAATGCGATTGGGGTTGAGTTTCAGTGTGATTTGAGAACTGGAAGTTAATTACAATAATAGACTGTAAGGAAAGGATTCGGTTTTAGGGGCCTTGTATCATATTTGTTTATCATTGACCGCTAATGATCATACCAAGTGTTCGAAGATGAATCGAGGCTATTCCTAACACAAGACTTGCAACATCGCGTAGAACACTTGAAATGATCATGCTAAGTATTCAAAGATGAATCGAGGCTATTTCTAGCGCAAGACTTGCAACACCATTTAAAACACTTGTTCTACTTTAGACTAATTCCTCCTTTCAAAGTATCTTAGCCTTATGTGCATCCATTTTGGGTTGTCTTTTCCGATTTACCCAAAATGGTGTTTGAGAGAGATCAAACTCCTCAGATAAGCTTTGCCATTTCAAGCATCCACTTACCCGAGTATGATTGCGAACTTCCACGGAAGAGCTTTGCCATTTCAAGCATCCACTCAACCTTGGAAGTTCTGATCTAATATATGGCACATAGAACAAGTTTTGAATACAGAGATACTCTTAAGAGTAGAGTCTAAAACATTTATAATACAAGTATACTCCTGCGACCGAGTACAAGCTTTTAGCTACTAGTATTCATGTTAAGGAATACAAGCAAACTAATGCCTTGCACAAGGGTACCGAATAATAAAATAACTTTACAGTAAAAACAAATAATACTGAAAGTAATTTTATACCTTACAATAAGCGGAGGAGAGGAGCTCCTAGGCAAGATCCACGCAAGAGAGTAGCTCCACAATGAAGAACAAAATATTTATTGAAAGTGAAGAGAAGAGGGTTAAGCCCTCTATCTCTCTAAAACATTTGAGAAGTGTGTATGGATGATACAAATGAGGAGGAGAAGGTTGGTATTTATAGCCATAAGGGGAGGAGATGGGTGGTGGAGATGGTGGCACATGTCTTTTGATCCAAGGGATGAGGAAGAGGAGCAAGGAGGAGCTGCCACATGGGGGAGGAGAAAGCCACCGGTCATATGGAGGAGGAGCCGCCGGTAGCAGGTGGTGGAATGGGGAGAAGCTCCTCCCTTGGCCACCTCCAAGCATGGTGGCCGGTCACCTTGTCCAAACGTGCATTTTGATAGTTGATTTGGAATGGCCAAGTGATTCTAAGACTAATGGTCGAGCCAGAATTTCCAAATTCCATGGTTTGGTCGAGCAATTTGGTCTTGGTGCCTATGCGCGAGGCTTTTGCTATGGAATTGGGCCAACTGCCAATCTGCTCGAGCATTCTCCTTGGTTTTCCGACATCTTCCACCTTATTTTCCATTTTAAACAATTTGGTCGAGGCGGAATTGTCAGATGAGGTGGTTTGCTCGAGCAACTTGAATCGAGTGTTTGGTCAGCTCGGCAAAGGGCCTGGATCTGCTTCATCCGGTCGGGTGGTTTCTGCGGCATTTTCTCACCCGGTCGGTTGAGTCTTCAATGCATATTCCTCTTCGGTTTGATTTGTTTGGAGTGATTCCATGTCAGGATCCTTGAGATTTCTTCAGTCTGCGTCTGATCTTGACCTTGGAATAACTCTTAATATCTTTTCAGCGTAAACTCCTCTCCTTAGCGTGTTTTCTCTCTAAGCGCCAAAATACCCTGTAGAAATATATCGGGACTAACAAGTAGAAGTTAAATAGACCAACAGTCTAATTTGGTCGGTTTTACTGTGTTTTTGATTCGTATAATTATGGTCCATCAACGAACACGGGCGATCGGGAGTTTAGTAGATTGGAAAAAGGTATTCGGGAAGCAGTCTTTCTCGTCCAACACATGCTCCACCATCAACTCGCACGCGCCTACGCTTCAGAGCCGGTACAGTGGTTTTGATCCAGACCCCTTCGGAGATATACCCGAGGTATTATGCAGTCATTAAAATTATGAAGAAAGTGCTATTTACTTCAAATATATTGTATTAATAATTTTGTTTGACAATATCAGGTTGGGGAGAGATGCATCTTGCACGTGGAAGGAGGTTTGGATCAGCGTAGGCAAATCGTGGCACTTGACAGAGTTATGGCAGGACGATATGTTCAGTATCGAGAGTTGGATGGTGGGATGGTGAAGGTGGTTATAGAAGATGCAATAGACCCATCGACAGAGCTGCCAGAGAAGTTCAGAGAAATGGAGAGAGTATCTGATGCAGTGCGTGCATTCATGGGTTGGCCGAAATGGCTCGTAGACATTGATGAAAAGGTAAGTACGTACATTCAGATTTATCACACTAAACAACTCTCATTTGTTATATTTACTCGTTTGATCGACATTTTTATTTCGGACAGGGATATGATGAGTTCAGATTTTTGAAACTGCAACGTAGTAGTTTTAGCGACGATGATACTAGCAGAATGTCAATGCGTTGTAGATTTCTGTACGAGCACGCTAGCATGATGGCTAAATTACCACTGTATTCGGTGTACATCAGTAGCGAGGTGTTTGGTGAGGATTGCTATGTTAATCTAAAGAAAGATTGTACTCTGGAGTTCACCTTGTTGAAAGCTTTGGGTGCATCCGCATCTAAAGTTTACATAAGGTAATTATTGATTTGATTATTAAATGGTTCTTAAGTTTGAAAAAAGTTTACTAACGTAATCATAAGCCTGTAGATTTATGCACGATTACATCCCACCAGGCATTCGATTTGGATTCTTCAGACCGAGTTATATGACCCCGTCCGAGGATTTCGATGTGACGGTGGAGTTCTTCCAGAGGAGATTGAGAATGCCTAACTATGGTCGTAATTTTTGCTACTTCCTTCCCTACGTCAATGTCAGACAGTAAGTGAATACTTTTCTTATTGTGTGTTTATTTTGCATGAAATGCATGTTGTACTAATATATAATGTGTCAAATGTTTGTTAGGTGGCATTGGATGTTGACGTTCGTATTCCCTACGAAGCGAGTGGTTCCTTGGCTTGATCCAGGGGGTCACCAACCACTACCTGAAGCAACGAATTTCGTGAACACGTAAGAACTATGCTAGTCCACTTTTATTTATCATTTCTACACGTGCTACAACTTGCTGATATTACCTTAATATTATAGGAGCATGAGTCTGTACTTCAACATCCATCATTCGAAAATAGAGTGGAAGACTGTAACGGTATTGACATAACAAATAACAGTTGTTTTGAAATTTTATATTTCATAGTTAATATGTTTTGTGTGATTATAACTCAATTATATTTTCAGTGCCCGAAACGGCCCATACCGAGTGAAGTATGTGGTTATTATGTCTTGCAATACATTCGTGACATAATCAAGTTCGTTCAAGCTACCAATGGATTGCTTGAGGACGACATTAGACAAGTAAGTATATTCTGAGACTTGATTGATCATTGCCAATTAATTGAGGTGTCCATAAAGTTTCTAACATTGAATTTTTTTTCAGTGTTTCCCTAGAGGTCGACAACCATATGATAACAATGTGCTAGATGGCATGAGGGATGACTTTACAACTGTGTTGATTACTTACGTGCGGCAAGTATATCATCCGGTATAAACATTTTGTATTATTTGCTCGAATGTTGTTTGTAAGACTAAAACGTGTCAAGTATCGAAACATTTGAACATGTATGAATTCAAATGTGTTGTAATGTTCAACAATGAATGTAATTTTTTGTTCACCAAATGTAATTGTTGTAGTTGTGGTTCAGCAAATTAGAAAATGTATTTGGTTTTGGTTTTGATTGTGCAGGGGGGAATTGTATGGATTTCATAAAACCTGCCAATTATTTTCGAAATTATAGACAACGCTTCATGTTTAAGCGCTGTCGAATGTGTCACTTAAGACAGCGCTTCATGCTTAAGCACTATCTTAAGCCGCAACATAAGACATCACTTGTGCTCATATAAGCGATGTCTTATGCCGATACTTTAGACATCGCTTAAACTTGAAGCGCTGTCTAAAGGTTTGATAAAAGACATCGGTAAAGTAGACAGCGTTATGTAAAGGAGCCCCTAATACCATTTTCTCGCTGGTTTCAAAATTTGTGTTGCAAGAAGTTGACGATCATAAACGTTACTCAAATGAAAGATGATATCATTTTAATTATAGGCAAATTGGAGATGATTTTTCCTCATGCTTTGTTCACAATCATGGTGCATCTGTTGATCCATCTTCCGGAATAAGTTTTGGTAATGGATCCGTGCACTATATTTGGAAGTTTCCTACTGAGATGTTTATACTAATTCTCTGAAATTAAATCATTTATTGATAATTACAAAAAGAAACTAACTTACTAACTTTGGCTTTCTTTGGGAGACAATTAGATAAATATAAGATACCAGTTCAGAATAACACTTGCCGTATTTATCTACGCATACGTAACTAGTTTCTCTCTCTAAGTTAGGTTAGCTTAGGAGAGCGTTTTCATTTGACGAACTATTCTTTTTCACCTCTAAATAGTATCAATGAAGAGAGGGTCGGTAGTAAGTCAAAACATTTATAATACCGGTAAAGTACTGGGTCGAACCAAGAGGAGCAAGCCAAGCACATGCACTATTTAAGATCGTGTTTCCGTTCGGCTATTCTAACAAAAAATGTATAAAAGTGTATATTCTAAATCCTATGTGGTGATTAATAAGAGATAAAAGATTAAGTAAGAGGTGTTTCGAGGACTTACTCCCCTCCTTGGTTGGTTCTCAATGATCACATACATGATATTCCAACATTTCATGATAGTCAAATAGTATTGAACCTAGTTTAGACTAGGATAGACTAAATGTCACTTGAATCCAATCCTAGCCAAACTCTCTTATAGCTCAAACCTCTCGGTTCATTCCATGGCAATGAATACCATGAACTCGAGGACTAGTTCACTTCCTACCCATGCATTGTGGAAAACCTAGCTTAGACTAAGGTAGACAAACTCTCATTTGAATCTAGTCCTAGTCAAGCTCTCTTATAGCTCGAACCTCACTCTCTCGAGATAATTGGTTCATTCCATAGCACCATCATGCTTGGAATCTCTTCCTAAGGTAATAACTACTATGAACTCGAGTCCTAGTTAACAACAAATGCATACATTATGTACGATCATATTCTCTATTATCCAAACTAGATTCAACATGTTACTTAGGCATTTCCTCACACACTTAGTAGCATGTCATAAATGAAGTGCATAGAGAACATGAAATTGACACCATTAGATGGGATTAATTGATGATTCGCTCAATGACTAACTCCAATAAATCAAACATTCAATCCTTAGTCAAACATCCATATCCTAAGGTTTACTTACATGATTTAAGATATAGATCGTTTTCTCCATCCTAGAACTATCCCCAAGGGTTTCCAAGTCCTAAGTTCAAGTTTTAGTCCAAGTTGTCACTTAGGCATTTTATCAAACACCTAGAGTGCATACCATTCATAACACAAGAGAAAATGAAATCAACAATCATCGATATGAATATCAATGTATATATGTGATCAAAGAGTACGAAGGAGAGTCATAAGACCCTCAAAACACGAGATCCACTACTCACACATCATGTAAGACAACATGGTGTGAGTAGGGTTTATAGCAACAACAAGAAGAATAGAAGATGGATAGAAGTAGGATGGTTAATCCTAATGTCTCCCTTTGATCTTCGCTTCTCCTTGGTTGGATGATGATTGATGACCTTGGATGAGCCTCTTTTCCAATCTTCTTCTCCCCAAAAACCTCCACACTTGGTCCAAAACCTTTGCTTTCTATTTATAGCCTCGGCAGAAATTTCGCACTGTAGCAGTCCCAGTCGGTCGACTGGCGTATGCTGGTGGCCCAGTCGGTCGACTATCGGTGAAGAAGTTGCCTGTTGAAGTGATCTCCCAGTCGACCGACTTAAGGTCCAGTCGACCGACTGCGGAAACGAAGAATGTGAGCCTCCTGAGTTGTTCAGTCAGTCGACCGACTCGAGGATCCCAGTCGACCGACTCGAGCTTTTGAGCACGATAAGCTTCTTCTCAGTTGACCGACTGGCGGTGCCGTCGATCGACTCAGTGGGTGAGCTGAACTTCTTTCTTGTTTGATCATCCAGTCGATCGAATGGGGCAGGGGAGATATCCAGTCGACCGACTGGAGCTCTTTTGCCCATGTTTTGCTCTAAATCACCGGTCTTTCCCCAAGTTCTCGTATTTTGGCTTTGACCATGGGGGAAAAAACTTGTTTTCTACCTGAAATGTAGAGATAGAGGTCAAATGACATCAAAATATCATTGGAAATGACCCAAAACTACAGTGAAGAATGGCCATAAATGAGTCGAAAACTCGACTGATCATGGCCATAAATGAGTCGAAAACTCGACTGATCAACACTCCACACTTAAGTTTTGTTCGTCCCGAACAAAGTATGAGAATATGTCAAGGTCATGCAAATGTCGAAATGCTAGTGGTGCTATGTTTTTCGTATATTTGCCTCACTAGATTTCACAAGGTCTCGATCATTATTCCTAAACATGTTATTGAAAGGTAAATGACAAGTATGTACAATCTAACTAGCTCCTTTTCGTAGGCGTTACGAATGCATTTAGCATATGCATTAAGCCTTTAAACCCCTAGGCTACCCTAGTGGACGAGTTATAGTCTCGTGAGAGTTTTCAGAAAAGGTTATACTCACAAATCCCATATGCACCTATCCCATGAGAATGAATGCAAGAGTGCTCAACCAAGACGAGGATTTCTCAAAACCAATCCCTCACCCCAAACTAGGACTACCATCACAATATCATCAAAAAAAACTTTCAAACCATTTGAGTACCCATGAGGTTGTGCATTCAAGATCATCAATACTAGAGCTATCGAATGTCTCATCCAAAGTTCCACTCATTTTCAAGGCAATACAATGAAGCAAAGTTGATAGTTTTGCACAAAAGAGTGTCAACCACTCACCTATGCTAGCTAGGGCTAGTCCATGGGCTTGCGACAAGGAACTCATTCCCAAGTTTTAGGCGCTTAAGCCATAATCCGTAAGGGAAGAGGAGTTCGACACTAGAGTTTCTTAATAAACAAGCATAGACCAAGTGATAGCTCCCGTGCAAGCACATGGATCGTCCAAGAGTGGGAACTTTTCAAATGATGCGCAAATGTAGGATGGTGGAACAACATAAAGTCAAGTTTTAAGTGCTTCTTATTTGCTTTTTCAAATGGCCTTTGGCCTACAAATGCTTTCGAGGGGGAACTTTTCTTCCTAACCCCCGGTATTTGTATATTTTTGGAGCAAAACTTCTCGGGTACCCTTGAGAAAGTTTTTAGTCGGGGCTTTGCCCTCTTTGACCATGAAATTGAAGCTCTTTTTTTGTTGGAGCCTATTTTTCGCCCCCTTTTGTTTTTAACACTCCACACTTAAAACTTGACAATATGTTCAAGGAATGTATGGAATGCGCGGGAAACAATCATAAGTAAGGCACTAAGTTAGAAAGAACTCGAGTCACCAAGGAGCATACAAGGGTCTAAGTTTTTCGTGAAAATTTTAAAAGTGCTTGTTAAAACTTAATCCAAGGTATTTCAACGAAAATACTTAGAGAATTAGATAGACAAGGGATAGCAATGATATTGATTCACAAGAATGCACATTCAAGGGACTAGGTCGGTTCTAAGTTCAAGATCCAATAAATGTGACAAGTAGGCTAGATGTGATTTATAGGGATTTAGAGTTGATAGTCACAAGTCTCTGTGGTTTTAACACTCTCATGTTAGGGATAGAATACATGAATGCAAGTGTCGATTCTAAAATGATAAGCATGGCATAATATGAGTGAACTATGCGACTATTCCACCCACACTTAAAACGTAGCTTAGTCCCTAAGCGCAAACAATGAAGATAATGAGAATAAGGCCCATAGGAACTCCCATCGTTTGTAGATGTGCCCCACCAATAGAAAAGACGCCGTTGTGCTAAACGTGATCGAACATGATGCAAATAACTTCCTTGATGACAAGAACACAGAGAGGTTAAAAGCAACAAGTGACATACAAGGTTGTGCAAAACTCAAGTATGAGCAAGATAGCATCACAAGTCACATAATAACATCATGTCATAACTTTCATAGAATACAAGCAAGGAAAGTTATTTACATCCTCCATAATGTGCACAAGGTATCTTAAGTGCCAAGAAAATGTCAAACTAGAGTCATAGTATGATATAACAATTTAGTTCCACTCTAGTAAACACCAATAAAGCATATGAGCACTAAGGGCAACATCATTTAAGCACAGAAAGATCAAGGGAATGTTGGAGGGGTGTGGTGATGTGAAGTGGAATTGGAGTGAGTAGACCTCACTCCACACTTAAAATTTTTCCCACTAATCATACATTTCACATTCCATTTTTAGAGCCTAAGCCACTCAAAACCATGCCAAACATTTAAATATAAAGAACGAGAATGAAACCACTTACAAACCGGGTTACCTCCCGCGAGGGCCTAGTTTTTCCCGTCTTGGCAAAGACGTAGCAAAGCGCCCCATAGAATCACTCGTTGAGAAGTCCTTTGGTAGGATCCCTTCTAACGGGGCCTTCGACTTGGTCGTGTCAATCCACCTTCAAATCCCATTTGAATTTCTTCCCATCAAGTCTACATTGGACCTTCCATTGGGATTTTGACCCATTCGAATAAGAAGATCCCTTTAGATTTAAGGGGTCATGGGAGCTTTTTCCAAATGATCTCTCAAAATAGGGCAAGAAGCTCCAAAACTTGTCTCGAGACTTCATAATGAAGAAAGGGTCTTCAAAATTTGTCTCGAGCTTGATGGGCACACCCTCTTTGAGTTTTTCAATTATTTCCATGGGTGCCCACTCCTCAATATCCCTTTCAAAGCTTGTGTCTTCTTGTGTGCGAGAATGCCCTTTAGCTTGGTCCATGTAAACTTCAACAAAGTCTTTGAACCCTCGAAGTCCTTTTTGCACCATAAGCTCTTCCTCTATCTTATCCTCATCAAGAAGTTCGAGTTCACATTCAAGCTCACTCATAGTGGGAGGAGGGAGTTCTTCTTCATCAACAAGAGGTATTTCCTCTATGTAAGAGGCATTGACAGAGCCTTGTCGTGAGGCAATGTGCAAAATAAATTTATAAGTCCACTACTTGTGACTTCACTATTGGGTAAAGCGGTAAGTAGGGGTCGTACCCAAGGGAGTCAGTGTGGAATGGTTGTTCTTTGAGGATTTGTACAGAAAGGGAGTGTGATTTGGGGTTGATTGTGATTTTAGTGCTGAAAAGTAAGTGGGTTGGTTGTGGTTTTAGTGCTGAAAGTAAGTGCTTGAAGGACAAGACTTACGAAAAGTAAATGCTTGAAGGACAAGACTTACGAAAAGTAAATGCTTGAAGGACAAGACTTACGAAAAGTAAATGGTTGAAGGACAAGACTTGCGGAAAGTAAGCAGTTGATATGGGACTGAAATTAAGCAGTTGATATGGGTACTGAAAGTAACCAGTTGATATGGGTACTGAAAGTAAGCAGCAAGGTGGTTTTTTGATCAAAGGAAAGGATTCGGTTTTAGGGGCCTTGTATCATAAATCTGTTCATCATCGACCTCTAATGATCATACAACGTGTTTAAAATGTATCAAAGATATATCTAGCACTCGACTTGCCACACCGTCTAGTCATTTTCAAGACATAGAACACTTCTTCTATTTAGGCTAATTCCTTCTTTCGAAGTATCTTAGCCTTATGTGCATCCACCTGATCAATCATTTCCGATCAACCAAGTGGTGTTTTAAAGAGGTTGAACTCTACAGAAAAGCTTTGCTCTTTCGAGCCTCCACTTAACCACGTATGTTCACGAACCCCATGGAAGAGCTTTGCTCTTTCGAGCCTCCACTCAACCAATAGTGTTCTAACCTAATATATGACACATAGAACAAGTTTAAACACAATAGAAGCACTAAGAAAAGGGTCTAAAACATGTTTTGATACAAGCACACCCCTTCAACCGAATGAAGGGTTTAGCTACGATTATCCATGGAAGAGGACATCATAGCTAAGTGCAAAAGAAAGTAAAGGTTTTTGAAAATGAAAGACAAGGAAAGTAAAGAGAACAACAAGGAAAGTAAAGGGAGAGGAGCTCCAAATCAAGACAAGGGAAAGTAAAGTGTGCTGCTGGAAAGTAAGAGCTTGAAGCTCAAGAACAAGTGAACAAAAGCTTTGAAAATCAAGAACAAAGTAAGAACAAAGTGTGTTTGCATTGAAAATGAAGAGAAGAGAGATAAGCTCTCAACTCTCTAAGGTTTGTGGCACAAGGATTACATGAGGCAAGGCCTCAATTTATAGACTAATGAAGACTTGGAGGCTAAGTTTAGAGTTGGAAATATCCCAAAAGCAAAGGCATTTGATTGGTTCTTCTAAAAGCCATCACTTGGGATATTTCAAGCCAAAGCCACCACTTGTTCTTATCTCTTCCATGAGCCACGAATTGGTCTTGGTTGAAGCCAAAGGGCAACTAGCTTGGTTTGGTTGAGGCTTGGGCAAGTCACTTGGACTTGGTTGTGGCTTAGTTTGTTCCCAAAGGTCAACCGAAGTGAATAGTAAGGCCAACCGGGAAATAAGTAGTTTGGATTTAGTTGGACTTCCCCGGAATGTGGCCGGAGCAAGAAATGACCAGAGCATGGTGGTGGTTGGATTTGGCTTGATCAAAGCTTGACCGGAGCATCACCGGAGGTTCGTCGGAATATGGCCGGAATATGGCCGGAGCTTCTTGGCTTTTGGACAGTGTATTCTGAACGACAAAGTCATTCTAAGATGATCTCAAGAAGGGTGCTAAACCAGATTCTACTTGGAACATGGCCGAAATCCCAAATCGGTCGAAATTGCCCTATTTTGGCCTTGATCGGGCTTTAGCTGGTTCCACTCGGGCGTTTTGTCTGGGAAGTGAGATTGTCCGAGTTATTGGGCATTTTGATCACTTTGCTCGAGGTGGATTCGTCAGATCAAATGGTTTTCCCGAGCGACTTGATTTTGGACCTGGGCAGCTCGGCTGGTGCGCTGGAACGTTGGGGCCATGGTTGCGACTTCTGGGCCAGAAATGCTTGGCGTGCTTTTTTGGCACAAATGTCCCGTTTTAAGCGTGATTCCTCTTTAGACTCCAAAATGCATGTATACACAAAAAAACATTAACAAGCACATGTTCGTATGACCAAATGTCTAATTGGTGGGTTTAGTAGTACTTAATGAATCGTATAAATACGCCACATCAGGCATCATCATTGAAGAATAGTCGGAACTTCCACACAATCTAATCTAGGGATGTGCTAACTAGTTGCTCCCCGGCAACGGCGCCATTTGACGAACTATTCTTTTTCACCTCTAAATAGTATCAATGAAGAGAGGGTCGGTTGTAAGTCAAAACATTTATAATACCGGTAAAGTACCGGGTCGAACCAAGAGGAGCAAGCCAAGCACATGCACTATTAAAGATCGTGTTTCCGTTCGGCTATTCTAACCAAAAAATGTATAAAGGTGTATATTCTAAATCCTATGTGGTGATTAATTAGAGATAAAAGATTAAGTAAGAGGTGTTTCGAGGACTTACTCCCCTCCTTGGTTGGTTCTGAATGATCACATACATGATATTCAAACATTTCATGATTGTCAAATAGTATTGAACCTAGTTTAGACTAGGATAGACTAAATGTCACTTGAATCCAATCCTAGCCAAACTCTCTTATAGCTCGAACCTCTCGGTTCATTCCATGGCAATGAATACCATGAACTCGAGGACTAGTTCACTTCCTACCCATGCATTGTGGAAAACCTAGCTTAGACTAAGGTAGACAAACTCTCGTTTGAATCTAGTCCTAGTCAAGCTCTCTTATAGCTCGAACCTCACTCTCTCGAGATAATTGGTTCATTCCATATCACCATCATCCTTGGAATCTCTTCCTAAGGTAATAACTACTATGAACTTGAGTCCTAGTTAACAACAAATGCATACATTAGGTAGGATCATATTCTCTATTATCCACACTAGATTCAACATGTTACTTAGGCATTTCCTCAAACACTTAGTAGCATGTCATATATGAAGTGCATAGAGAACATGAAATTGACACCATTAGATGGGATTAATTGATGATTCGCTCAATGACTAACTCCAATAAATCAAACATTTAATCCTTAGTCAAGCATCCATATCCTAAGGTTCACTTACATGATTTAAGATATAGATCATTTTCTCCATCCTAGAACTATCCCCAATGGTTTCCAAGTCCTAAGTTCAAGTTTTAGTCCAAGTTGTCACTTAGGCATTTTATCAAACACCTAGAGTGCATAACATTCATAACACAAGAGAAAATGAAATAAAAAATCATCGATATGAATATCAATGTATACATGTGATCAAAGAATACCAAGGAGAGTCATAAGACCCTCAAAACACAAGATCCACTACTCACACATCATGTAAGACAACGTGGTGTGATTAGGGTTTATAGCAACAAGAAGAAGAATAAAAGATGGATAGAAGTAGGATGGTTAATCCTAATGTCTCCCTTTGATCTTCGCTTCTCCTTGGTTGGATGATGATTGATGACCTTGGATGAGCCTCTTTTCCAATCTTCTTCTCCCCAAAAACCTCCACACTTGGTCCAAAACCCTTGCTTTCAATTCATAGCCTCGGTAGAAATTTCGCACTGTAGCAGTCTCAGTCGGTCGACTGGTGTATGATGGTGGCCCAGTCGGTCGACTGGCGGTGAAGAAGCTGCCTGTTGAAGTGATCTCCCAGTCGACCGACTGAAGGTCCAGTCGACCGACTGCGAAAACGAAGAATGTGAGCCTCCTGAGTTGTTCTGTCAGTCGACCAACTCGAGGATCCCAGTCGACCGACTCGAGCTTTTGAGCACGATAAACTTCTTCTCTGTCGACCGACTCAGTGGGCGAGCTGAAATTCTTTTGCTGTTTGATCATCCAGTCGATCGACTGAGGCAGAAGAAATATCCAGTCGACCGACTGGAGCTCTTTGCCCATGTTTGGCTCTAAATCACCGGTCTTTCCCCGAGTTCTCGTATTTTGGCTTTTACCATGGTGGAAACTTGTTTTCTACCTGAAATGTAGAGATAGAGGTCCAATGATATCAAAATATCATCGGAAACGACCCAAAACTATAGTGAAGAATGGGCATAAATGAGTCGAAAACTCGACTTATCAAGCGTTTTCATAGTCGGGGGGACGATGGCTAGTGATTTGATTATTACTTGTTTCAGTTTTGTTTATTGCTGATGCACGCCTTAGTCGTTGCAAATTGATCACCATGTGCATGCTCATATCGTGCCGCTGCAACTTCCTCTTCCTTCCCATGGTAAGTTTCTAATAATTATAAGTTTAGGGTTTTTGTCGTTCCTCAGTGTGGCATAGGTTTTGGCAAAACGTCTTCAGAGTGTTCAAGCAGAAGTCAAGGAGCTGTTCAACCAAAGATTGGAACACGCAAGCTGTGTAGAACTGAAAAACAAAAGTTTCCTAATTTGGAAATTTCTAAATATATAAGATATGCAGTTTGGAGTCGGAAGAAGATTTTATCGGTTGGCGAAATATTCTGGAAACATTATCAAGATCCAGCAATATTATCTAGAAGCCAACCTTATCAAGGAAGATACTCAAAAGATATTCATGATCTAATGATTTGAAAGCTTGGGAAGATTTCCTAAATATTCGAGATATAGCATCTCAACTGAATAGGGAACCGGCCGTGTACTATAAATACAAGGCTAGGGTTTCCCTATTTAGTAGTTTGTCTAGAGGAAAAATATACATGATATACATCTAAGCCAAGAAGGAGGAGGAGACGACGACGGCCGGATAGTTTTCTACACCGAAAAACTAATCAATGCTGAGGCAATCTATTCAGTGTGCTGATCCGACCTGTCCGTGGAAGTAAAGCTACATGCACACCACTTGTTGCTACGCAAGGCATGTGATATCGTCAGGAACGTACATGTGACGACGGACAAGCAGCTAGCTGATATCTTTACTAAGCCGCTAGATGCCACTCATTTCGAGACACCTAGATCCTCTCTGGGTCTATGTGTTGTCAACAACTAACTATCCCAAGTGAAGGTCAGCCAGAAGCAGAACACCAGCTAATCAGTTGGGCTGACCTTTCAAAGTAGAGAGCTGGAACAGGGAGATGGTACGTGACAAACATTAATTCAAATTCAGACTTCCTATGATTTGAGGTATGCAAGGTGATCTACATTAAGTCGTTGGAGCAATCAAGAAGAAGGTTCTGATAAGCTTAAAGAAGCTGAAGCTGGTCCATCAGAAAAGGATGAAGAACTTGACAAGATGTGATTGCAGAAAAGGAGACAGTTGGTGAAACCTGGTGTTCCGGAGGAGGTGGAACAGCTATATATTGAAGACATGGAGATCATAGACACTCGCTAGGAGCAAAAAAAAGAAGAATCAATCAACTGGTGAGGGGCTCTGCATTATCCAAGCGATGATGAGGCTGAGGCATAAAAAAGACGAGGCTGAAGAGGACTCCTCCGCATAAAGGTTAAGACTACAATTTATATGTCCTGATAATATGCTGTTATCGTACTGTTTTCAGTTCTTTTGTACTTGTATTACGTTGAGCTAGTATTTTTGAACCCTCCTCGCCTATTTTGTGGAAAAAAGGGGGAGTAATTTTGAGGTTGACTTGTTCCTCCTCAATCTTACTGAGTACGGACTCTGAAGTCTAGGTAGTTAGAACTAGATGATCTGGTTTTGCAAAAAATGCCGAGGGGGAGATTGTTGTTCCTACGTGTGGCATAGGTTTTGGTAAAAAGTCTTTAGAGTGTTCAAGTGGAAGTCAAGGAGTTGTTCAACCAAATATTGGAACACGCATATTGTGCAGAACTGAAGAACAAAAGTTTCCTAATTTGGAAATTTCTAAATATAGAAGATATGCAGTTTGGAGTCGGATGAAGATTGAATCGGTTGGCGAAATATTCAGGAAACATTATCAAGATCCAGCAATATTATCTAGAAGCCAACATTATCAAGAAATATACTCAAACGATATTCAAGATCAAATGATTTGGAAGCTTGGGGTAAGATTTCTTAAATATTCAAGATATAGTATCTCAACCGAATAGGGAACCAACAGTGTACTATTTTTTTTTTTGATAAACAAGACAGAAACTAAGACAAAGACCCAGAACCTGACTATCCTACTAAATCACATTCATGAAACGCGATAAATGAAATGGGAGAGATTCAGTAGATGTCCAGCTCCACTTAGCGTCTTTTGCCTTCCTCGCAAACCAATCTGCAACAGTATTTCCTTCCCGCAAAACATGACTCAGCTTCCAGGTGTGATGACGTGCCATCAATAGAGAGCAAAAAAGGACATCATTCATCATTTGGCCTGCTCTCACTGGGTGACATAGATGAATCTGATTGATCAAGCACGCACAGTCTGTTTCGAAAATCACTTTGCGCCATCCTCGCTTCTCTGCTGTTACCATTGCCTCCTTCAGAATCCATGCTTCCGCCTCAAACGCATTTGCGACATTTTCTTTGCTGTTTGCCCATAATAATATAACACAACCATCTGAGTTTCGGCAAATGTAAGCTCCTCCAGCTCTGTTAGTTGTATCACTCCAGGCTCCATCTGTATTTATCTTCACATAATCAGCTTCTGGCGGCCTCCAGCATGTACCAGGGTCATTGTTGAAGATGAGATAGGAAAAACGCCTATTATTTATTTCTTGAGATGTCTTCACGACTTTTGCTGAAGCCCAATTTACATCCTGCATGTCTTTTCCATGCCAAACTTGATTCCTGTTAAGCCATATCGCATAGCATCCTTGAAAAATTAATGTTAACTCTGGTAGTGAGCATTCCTTCACCAATGACCAAACCCAGTCCCCTGGATCAGTAATTTGGAAATGCCAATTGTATCGTTCATGAAGAACCTCCTGCCAGAAGGATCGTGCCCAACTACAATGCAATAACACATGACAGGTAGATTCTGTCTCAAAGTCACACAATCTGCATTTAGTGTCTAACTCGCATCCACGCTTCAATAAATTGTCCGCTGTTGGTAAATCATTGTGATACACTCTCCACATAAAGATTTTAATCTTCATTTGAGCTTTAACCCTCCAGAACTTCGACCAAAATAATTTCTTTTCCTCCCCATTGGAGCTTTCTCCCCTTACATTAGCTTCCTCTCTTTTTGATACATGGTGTAGAATCCCATAGAAGTGTTTCGCTTGTCCTTGTGCTCTCAAAATGTGTCTGGATTCCAAATCTTGCATCAACCCCAAACTTCTAATCTTCTCCTTGACTTGCCAAATGCATCTCCATGCCGGTGAAGGATTTTTTCCAATTCTAGAGTTCCAAAAATCTGTGTCTCTAAAATACTTTGCCTTGAGCACCTTGCTTGGTAAGGCCTCGTCATTTTCACGCAGCCTCCATCCTTGCTTAAGTAATAGAGCTTCATTAAATAGTGATAAGTCTCTAAAATTCATCCCTCCTTCATCCTTTCTTAATGTGAGAATAGATCTTGACACCCAACAGATCCCTTTTTTACCATCCACTCTTCCCCACCAATAATTAAAAATGATACTAGCTAACCTTTTACAGATAGACTTAGGAATTTTATAGCAAGACATTATGTAAACGGGTAGCGACTGCAGTATTGATTTTATTAGAACTAGAGGAGAAATTATACATGATACACATCTAAGCCGAGGAGAAGGAGGAGACAACGGCTGGATAATTTTCTACATCGAAAAACTAATCGGCGATGAGGCAATCTGTTCATTATGCTGATTAGACCTGTCCGTGGAAGTAAAGCTGCACGCACACCACTTGTTGCTACGCATTCGGAAGAATGTGTCTGTCTTCGAGAGAAGGCACCGAACTTCGGGAGAGTTTTTAGCAAGGTTCGGGAGGGAATCTCAAACTTAGGGGATCGAGGGGGAGCCGAGATCGCAAATCAAGGAGAAAAGTGTTAGAGGCTAGGCAGTTACAAACGAAAGTTGTGTAAGATCATCTATAGCTCTAAACTTTTTAATAAGATTTGCTACCCTTTAGGGCGTGGGAAGCCCCCCAGAGTAGGCTGGTTGCCGAACTAGGAAGTACATAGTGTGTGCGTGTTTTGTTTCTTTCGAATACTGTCTGCTAAGGTGTGCAAACCTCTGTTAGAACACCACCCGGATCGCATATTGAACAAGACAACATAATTTCAGTTTTGTTGTGTAACGATCGGGAGATTCCATTTTTAGTTCTTTAAAAGCCGAAGAGTTGCATGCAGTAAAGACGCACAGCTCAAAAGTTCTCTATACACAAAGTTGGGTTTTCTCCTTTCCTTTTCTTGGTAAGTGTCTACTGTTGATAGTGACGGATCAAGAAGTGGACTCGCTGGCTAGACAATTTGAGGGTCATATTGTCTTGTCCATCCCATAACACAAGCGGGAGGTGGCAGCTAAAAAATTCAATCACTCAATTCTGATGAAGCTCTGCAACGCGAGAAGTGTGAACAAGGAGATTATGGTGCCTTTATTGAAGAAAGCCTGGGGCTTAGTGCGTGCTGATGTCAAGTTTGTTGACATTTCTATTGAGAACGTGCTGGTGGGTCTTCCAGCGGCTAGAGACAAACTGAAAGTTTTACAAAGAGGACCTTTGACTGGGAGTGCTTGGGCGATTTCGATGGAGTCTTGGACACAATAGGCATGGATACTGCACACATGAATCCCTGTAAGATACACCCATGTGGGTTCATCTTCACATCCTGCCTTTTGAATGAGTTCATCAAATACTTTGAGAAGGCTGTTGGTGAGATTGTAGATCGAACTGAGCTGTGTGTACCGGGGCATGCAAGCAACTTGAGTAAGAGTTACATGAGAATAAGAGCTCGTATTGACACTACTAAGCCCCTGTTGAAAGGCTGTTATCTGGATGTTTACGAACCCAGGCTGCTATGGGTGGACTTCAAATACGAAAGATTACCGAAGTTTTGTTTCAAGTGTGGTCGTATGACACATGAAATCAGTGTCTTTTTGGCGACCCTGATGATCCAACACTGCATTATGATGGATCGCTTAGGGTTGACACCAGTTTGGCGATTGAAGCGGGAGAAGGCCAGCACTAGTACAGAACACACTAAAGACAGTTGTCACGGCCCGAATGTTTTGCGCTCGATGATTGGGGGTTTTGCCGGGCTATGACAAGACATTTTTTGACTAAGTGTTCTACCCCAACACTTGGCCAAATTTGGAGATCTTTTGGAGATGGACTTGAATGGGGAAGAAGCCCAATAGTTAGAGAGGCCCAAAGCTCGAGATCTAGAAGGCTATGGAAGATGGTGGAAGGGTCTACCACTTGTAAATATCTTAGATATTTATGTAGGAACATTCTAGAGTGTAATCCTAGCCGTAGGATCGAATAAAACTTGACCATCCACTAAGGAGGTCTAAGTGTATATATACGTGATGGGTCATTTGCTCCAAACCATCAAGTGAAATACATTCAAGCATTCTCCAAGAGTTTCTCCCTCTAAGCATCCTTTGAGTTCTTTGGTCCTTTTCGGCTTAGCCGCGTCAAGGCGTTTCGGGGAAGGCTTACTTAGCTATGTAACTTTGAGACAAAAGTCTAGATAAGTGCCGCACGACTTAGTGAGGAAAGACTAAGTCCGTGACAAGTGGTATCTAGAGCAAGGTTCGACTTTACGACGCATTCATGGCTACCGAGAATGTGGATAGGGGTATGCCCATTGAGAAGGTGTCCAAGATGAACAAAACACCAAGGGAGCCATCTGTGCCGGCAAGTGATAGGCGATTGGTGAAGTTGGAGACTGGCGTGGCGGATTCATTCGATCGCATTGAAGAATGCGAGAACACCGTCGAGACATGAGGAGCGAAGGTCCACGACATCGACAAGAGGGTTGATGTTGCCGAGTGCAAGGTGGAAGCCGTCCGGGATAAGGTAGATTCCTTAGGGGAGGAACTATCGGCCAAGATCTTCCAACACGTGAACACCATTCTTGAATCTTGGCTGGACGAGAAGGAAGAGCTTCAATGGTAGCTCTGGAGACTTTGTGGAGGAGCTAAGGTCTTCCTTAGAGAATAAGCTTCTCCCATGGATGGCTCCTCATCGTGATAATAAGCTTCTTCCTCGTACACCGGCTGTCAGAGTCGTCTGATGGGCGGCTGGGGCTGGACCTGGTGTTGAACTTGTTGCTGCGGTCGGGCCTGGACTTGTTGTCGAGCTGGGGCATGTTGTCGGACTTGTTGCGGACCCTGGATTGGATTTCGGGCCGGAGCTTGCTATTGTACCTGTTGCTGGACGTGTTGCTGCTGTCGAACTGGTCCTTGGTTCTGTCGAGCTGCTTCTCGTTGTACACGCCTTTGATCGCGGACTAGCTGTTCTGGATCGTCGTAGATCACTTGTTGTACTCTTTCGTTGTTGTTGATTATTGGTGGGTTTTGGTCGAACTGTTCTTCCTCGTACTGTTCGTTATCAGCAATTCCATCACCTGCGTGAGCCATGGCGCAAGAATAGCAAAGCACCGAATAGCAAGACACCGAAATAGCAAGAACAGACTAGCAACAAAGGGTCCCCAGGAGATTGGAGGAGTCACAGCGGTCTCACTTAAAACCCAATCTCCTTAGACTCGTAAGTCTTGGTGACAGAACCCTCTAAAAGCTAGAAATTGAAATCGAGATAATCGGAAATCGGAAAACAAGGCAGTTGAAAATAACGAACTAGGAGAATTCACCGAATAGCAAGAAATACGAAATAAACAAAAAAAAGAAATAACGAAAAAATTGAAAGAACAAAATTCACCGTGTTTAGCTCCCCGGCAACGGCGCCAAAATTTGACAGGCCGTCGTTGTACCTGCAAATCTAAATTTATAATTCCTTGCTCTTGGCTATGGGTTAGTACAGCGGTAAGCAAGGGTCGAACCCAAGGGAGCTAGATGGTTACTACTTTGTTCTGTAAGAAAGAAAAGTAAACGATTGGGTGAGAGTAAACAGTTTAAGGAACAAGTGTAAATAGCGAAATAAACGAGAGTGTAATAATCAGAGAGAAATATTCAGGCTAGGGTTTCTTAATTGTAACTTGGTTTATCCTTGATTTCTAAGTATTTTATCTTGCTTTCTTAAGTGTGATTACTCCTGGTCAGGTTATAACCTAAGGTAGGACCGTTAAATCACTACGCCACAATCTACTCCTGGTCTGGTTGTAGACTTTTAGTTCTAGCAAACCTAATACTCCTGGTCTGGTTATATTAGGTTTAGTGCGTCTACTTATTCTAACGGGTCAGTATCAAATAAGCAGGATAAAGAGGGAAAGTATCACTAGGTTAAGATGTACCCTTTCGGATCTCCCCTTAACCTAGCAATTCGAACCGATATAAATTGCGCAAGAACTAATAGAATGCAAGAACAAATATTTAAGTACGGAATCTCAAGACGTTCGTTACAATATTCGAAACCCTAGCCCGAATAACGGGTTTAGTTATACATAGCCATGAGAACAATGCAAAAATAATAAAAGGGACGATTGTACTTCACTAATGCCGAGAAGGATGAGTGACCGGCCGTGAGGGCTGAGTATGGCTGCGCACGGCGGTGCTGAGCGGAGCACGGAGGAATGAGGGCGGCGCAAGCTAGGGCACACGGCCAAGAGAGGAGAGACTCGGTTATGTGTGTGAGAGGGGGTGCTCCATCATTGGTTTTTCTGGCTCATGCTTCACCTCCAACTCATCTCCCAGCTCATCATTATCGATCACATGGTCTTCAGGAGCTATTACCTGCATAGAAAACGAAGGAAAATGGTCAGTCCTGGATTGTGCATCAGTGAGGGTCGCGTCCGCTGTAGACGTTAGAGGCGCGTCCGGCCTTAAAGTTATAGGCGCGTTCTCTTCAGACATTAGCGTCGAGCTAATGTCTCTTTCGAACGCGATCGGCACTGACTCCGAGTCGTTTTCTTCGTTTCCTGCACCCGATACGAGTGGCTTGACCGGCTCTACTTCAGTCAACCATGGGTCCTCATCCTCTGCCGGCTCCGTGGGCTCCATTGTAAGCTCTTTTTTGATGACCATCGGCTTGTGAGCCGTGTTGGCCAGATCGGCCTGAATTTTGCGCACTATGTTGGCGATTTCTTCGAGCCGCTTGGCCTGATCTTGTCTTGACCTCTCGGCCAAATCATCTATCAAGTGCCAAAGATCGTCCATGTCTAAGTTATTCACCGAGCCTCCCGCCGCATCATTAAGCCTATTCCACTCATGTGGCAACATCCCACCGAGAAACCTTTGAAGAAGATATAAGTTTGTGAATCCATGGTGCGGGCAGCTCGTCACAATGGAATCGAAGTACGACAAGTACTCGTCCAATGTTTCATCCCGGGATTGCTTGAGGTTGATGATCTTCTCGCGGACTTCAAGTTGGAAGGATGGTGGGGAAAACTCCTCATAGTTCCAAGGCTCTCTATTATAATAAGAAGACATGGTGCATCACAAGAAAATTAACTAAAAAAACAGAAAAAAAAATAAAACAAAAAACAAAAAGAAACAACTTCACCGAAGCGCAGCTCCCCGGCAACGGCGCCAAAATTTGACGCGCGTCGTCTGACGCGTCAAATTTACTATTTATAATTTTCCCTGCAAGAAACTAGTAAAGTGGCAAGCAGGGGTCGAACCCAAGGGAGCTGGTGTTGTTGAAGCTGTAACTGAAAATAAATAAGAAAAATGGGGGTTTTGAGCAGTTGTGAGTGCAAAAGAGAAAAGAGCAAAAGATTCCAATCAAAGAGAGTATTCAGCTTAGGGTTTCTATTGTGACATGTTTATCATTGACTGCTAAATATCTAATCTCATGTTTCTAAGTGTGGTTATTCCGACAAAGGTAACAACCCTAAGTATCCCGACAAAGGTGATACACCACAACCTAACCCGACAAAGGTGTTAGACTTCTAGTTCTTTCCTAAACAAATAATCCGACAAAGGTATTATTAAATCTAGGTGTTACGATCTACCTTTACGACAAAGTTTCCAGTAGATATTAACGGTAAGAATTAATTGTTCAATTAAGCTTTGCGACAAAGCTTCCACTTAATCTAACAAGTTAATTCATGTGATGAAGCAAGAACTAGTAAAACATAAAATAGCATTAAGAACGAAGTCTCAAAACATGTGTCACAATCAACGAAACCCTAAACTGAATTAAAGGTTTAGCTACACATAATTATGGAAAAACGCATAATGAAAGTAGGGAAATCTTCTCTCTCGTCGAAAGCTTGCGTCTTCTCCAGAGCCGTCTTGGTCTTCGTAGAATGATGGATGATGGAAACCCTAACCCAAGGATCTTATTTATAGCAAAAAATAGGGTTTCCAAGTCTGTTTTTGGGCTCAATTTCCAAGTTTCGGCCTTGTTGACGTCATCAAAACGCGTTGATGACGTCATCATCGCGTTCGGAAGAGACGTTAATTTTCGCGTTCGTACCTTACGTTAACGTTATCGCTAATGTCTACTGCGAACGCGATCCACACTGAGTCTGATTCTCTTTCTGCACGCCTGTTCTGACTTCAACTCTGGATTTGACCTTCTATATGACCTCGGATGCTCTCGGTGTGAACTATAGAGTTGTAGGGAATTGAGTCACCTTTGCAATGGCATGTGGCTCGTATTTTTCTGATCAGCGGTCTTTTCCCAGCACTCCGTCGACTGTCTAAAGGTCTGATCTGTCATTGCGATGTTTTTGGCATAAAATGCCGTCTTTTATGCGCGTTTCCTCCTAGAGCTCCCGAAACACCTGAAATGCAAAACCATACTAAAAAGTAATTGTTCGCATATAAAAGTGTCAAAATAAACGGGTTTAGTTGACTCGACGAGTCGTATAAATACGACTCATCAGTACCCAAGCATTATGCATTTAACAGCCCTAGGCTGGAGTTTTCCTTTAGACACTTTGACATAAGCAGTGCAACAAAGGGTCTGAGGTGGGATAGGTTTGGAGGTTTCCCAGTCCAAAGCTCTTGGGGAGTTTTGAAGTTTATAGCTGAGGTGGGACATCTGTTAAGTAAGCAGATGTAACCACAACTTCTCCCCATGGAGAAGGCTTAACTCCAGCACTAGTCATCATGCATCTAGCTTTCTCTAAAAGGGTCATGTTCATTCTCTCAGCAGTCCAATTCTCCTGAGGAGTTCAAGGCACAGTCAAGTGTCTCTTTATCCCATTTTTGGTGCAAAATTCATTAAAGGCCTTCTTACAAAATTCCAGTCCATTATCTATCCTTAAACATTTAACCTTAAGTTCAGTTTGACTCTTAACCATGATCTGAAAGTTTTTAAAGTTTTTAAAAGCCTCATCCTTGGTTTTTAGCAAAAAGACCCATACTTTTCTAGAGTGTTGATCAATAATGGATAGGAAATATGACCTTCCTCCTATTGTTGGGGCCTGAGCGGGTCCCCACAAATCAGAGTGGACATACTCCAGGAGTTTCTTAACAATGAAAGAAGATTTGCCAAAAGGATGAGCTGACTTTTTTCCAAACATACAAGATTCACAAAATTTCAGATCAATGGGTTTACAATCAATCAAGCCAAACTTAGACAGATAATGCAGACCTTTGTTCCCTATATGACCAAGCTTTGAATGCCAAATTTTAGTGTCTTGCAGAGTTTTAGTTTCATCAGAAAAAGTAATTTTGGAAGAGGAGATCACAAGGTAGAGACCTCCCTTTTCTATGCTTTTTATTATCACTCGGTTATCTCTAGACACCTCCATAACTCCCCTAAACGAAGTTATTTTACATCCAAGTTTATCTAGGGGAGATTCTGACATTAAACTTCTCCTAAGATGGGGAACCTATCTCACATTTTGGAGAGTTCTCACAACACCATCAAACATTCTTAAGGGAACACATCATATTCCCTTGATCTTTAATGATGTGTGGTCACCAAGTATGACTTCACCACCTTCACATAGCTCCAGAGACCTGAAGAGATGCTTATGTGGTGTGGCAAGCATGGTTCAGCTAGGATCAAGGATCCAAGAGTCACTTTCATGTCCATCCGACACTACTAGTAGCTCATTGTAATATTGAGAACCCTTCTCACGTACATTAGACTGACCAGGTTGGTTTTCTTTTGTTCCTTTATTCTTTTTATCCTCCAATCTTTTGTAACAAGTGCTAGCATAGTGGCCAAGCTTGCTACAATAATTGCACTTAACAAGGGAATTTCTTTGGGAACTGTTTTGGGAAGACTGAGTTTTATCAAAAGATTTCTTATTCTGAGAACCATTGTTGGGATTTTTATTCCTTGGTCTAAATTTATTCTTTCCCTTAAACATCATTACCTCAGATTTTACTTCAGTTTTTGATCCATTTTTAGTCTTAAAAACCTTAAGACTATCATTCTTCTGCGTGATAGCCTCAATTATCTTGGGGACTGTCAGCTCATCTCTTCCAAATTGAATAACATCCTTGAGGGTGTCAAACTGAGAAGAATGACACAGAGGTGTTCAGGGTTTATTTCATCTTTACATCTCTTTAAGTCTTGAGTTAATTTTAAGAAAATGTCTAGGTTCTCTTGCAAGCTCATGGACACATCCATATTAAAAGTAAAGAGCTTAGTTTGCAAGGAGATTCTATAGGGGCGGAGGGATTTAGCCAAGTATATATTTTTATGTTCTTCCCACAATTTTTTAGGTTCAGTATGATGCATTACTTGTCTAGCTACATCATCAAATAGTCTCATCATTATTTTAGAGTAAGTCAACTCTTTCATATCAATCTTTTAATAATATGTCTTTCATTCTCATCTTCCACATACTAAAATCAGAAGTGCCATTGAAGGGCTTAATCCTCATGGCATCAACCATCCCTAAACTAAAGGATTAAGACAAACACACGAGCAAGAGAAGGTTAACAAGTAAATGACTGCCAAGATTTCTCAAGATCAGTCATTTTGGCTCTGATACCACGTTGAAAAGATCGATTACTTGTTCAATTCTATAGTTAAACCTTCTATATATTAATTAAGGGGCCAAATGTTAGGTTTACAAACTAAAGCCTAACCCAAAATCAATTACAACAATGTATCCAGTCCAGAAAACACACAAGAACAATAGAGCAATGTAAACATCAATCAAAGCAACCAATATAGGAACTTTCCTAAGAAATCAAATCCCCAACGTCGTTCGGAGTTTGCTTCCGCAACACGTATGAGTCCAACAAAGACAACCCGATCATTCTCTTCTCAATCCTTCGAATCGACCCACTTCGGAGTTCGTCCACACCCACCAGCCGTCAGTCAATTAAGCTCGGCTCTCAATTAGGTCGAAAGCTTCGGAGAATCGCTCAATCGTAGTGTGTAGAATAAATCGAATTAGGTTGCCCTAATCCCAAATTCCCAGTCTTTATACCAGACTTGAGCATGAGCCCAAAACGACACCGCTTGCCAAAAACAAATCCAGCTCCGCCTTTTCCAAACGATGGCGTTCCTTTCATGCTTCAAAAAACTCGTGAATGGTCAAAATAGCTTCGTTCCTTTAAAGCTCAGGCTTCGCTCCAGTCCATGAAACGCCGTCGTCTTCCCGTAGTCCAAATCTCCTTCAGTTCGCGCTTCGCTTGAATGAAGGCGCTTTGGCTTCAGACGATGTCGCTCTATTAACTCCTTGAACTCGTGTTCTCCCGCATATTGCCAAAAACATCGTTTTGAGCCTTTCAGCTCAAAACTTGCTCAAAAGACTAAGGACTGAACCCTTATGTTCCTGCAGACTTAACTAGACATCTGAAATGGATAAATCATTAACATTGGTCCTATTACTCAATTTAAAACCACAAATGGATTACATAGCAAAACAGATTTGTATAACTAAAGGGACGCCTCAACAAAACCCCACCTATTTACATATATTTAATTTGATTGTTTGTCAGGGTCTGATAAGGGCCAACCAAATTGAAATAGAATCGAGATGAATGTATGAATGCAACATTTTCTCAATTATTGGTAGTGTGGGTCTCTCGTCATTTTCTTAGTGACTCGATGTAGAATGTGACTACTTTGAAAGTATATCTCATCAAACATCTTTAACATATTTCAAGGTAAAATGACTTCCCAAAACCTCTAATGATGGGTGATTATAAATTGTGATATGTCACACTTAAACTTCAAATATTGATAGATTTATGTTTCCACATATTTATATTTCTTTCCAATCTATCCAGGGATGGAGCAAGGAATTGAAGTAGGGGTGACAATATCATGGGTAGTGGTCTAACGGACATAGTCTTTAGTCGAATGACTTAGAGGCCGACGGTTCGAACCCATTGGATGCACCGACATGAGTTTGGGGCTTGTCCATTCCTAGCTTATGATAGTGGAATTTAATTTAAAAAAATAATGACGTCTTAAATAAATATAGCATTACTATATAAAAAATTATATTATATTCAGATAAAGAGCGTTAGTTTTTCCTATCACGAAAGTCATTTTACGAAATCCTCACTAAATATTATAGCTATTTCTCTTTTTCGATTATGTCAACAAGCAATGTTTTTTTTTCAACAAGCAATGTTTTAAGAAGCATCTTTATCGCTGTTAATATAATTAACTCTTAACTTATTAGAATGTCAAGATAATGACAACGTCTATTTTTACCCTCCGGACGTGTCGGTTTTGAAGAGGGTCGTCGTAGTGTCAAAACATTTGTAATACCGGTAAAGTACCGGGTCGAACCCAAAGGAGCAAGTCAAGCACATACACTATTCAAGATAGTGTTTCCGTTCGGCTATTCTAATAAATGTGACAAGTAGGCTAGATGTGACAAGTAGGCTAGATGTGATTTAAAGGGATTTAAAATCGATAGTCACAAGCCTAAGTAGTTAAAAACACTCTCATGTTAGGGATAGAATACATGAATGCAAGTGTCCATTCTAAAATGATAGGCATGACATGAAATGAGTGAACTATGTGACTACCCACTCCACACTTAAAATGTAGCTTAGCCCCTAAGCGCAAACAATAAAGAGAACGAGAATAAGGCGCATAGGAACTCCCCTCGTTTGTAGATGTGCCTCACCAATAGAAAAGACGCCACTGTGCTAAGCGTGATTGTACATGATGCAAATAACTTCCTTGATAACAAGAGGACATGGGAGGTTAAAGGTAACAAGTGGCATACAAGGTCATGCAACGCAAGTATGAGCAATAGAGCATCACAAGTCACATCATGACATCATGACATAAGTTTCATAGCATTCAAATAAGGAAAGTAATCTAAATTCTTCATCATGTGCACAAGGTATCCAAAGTTCCAATAAAGAGAGTCATAGCATGGTGTAACAAAATAAGTTCACTCTAGTAAACTCTAATAAAGCACATGAGCACTAAGGGCAACATCATTTTTCATAGATTAATCAAGGGAAAGGTGGAGGGCCTTGGAATTATGAAGTGGGATTGGAGTGAGTAGAACTCACTCCACCCTTAAAGATTGACCCACTAATCACACATTTCACGTTCCATGTTTAGAGTCTAAGCTACTCAAAGTCATGCCAAACACTTAAACAAGAAGAACGAGAATGAAACAACTTACAAACCGCCTAGTTTTTCCCGTCTTGGCAAAGACGTAGCAAAGCGCTCCATAGAATCACTCGTTGAGAATTCCTTTGCTAGGAGCCCTTCTCACGGGGCCTTGGACACTTGGGGTGTCAATCCACCTTCAAATCACATTTGAATTTCTTCCCATCAGGTCTACAATGGACTTTCCTTTGGGACTTTGACCCCTTCAAATATGAAGATCCCTTTAGAACAAAGGGGTCATGGGTTTTTCCGAATAATCTTTGGAAATATGGCAAAAAGCTCCAAAACTTGTCTCGAGACGAAGTAGTGAAGAAAGGGTCTTCCTAACTTGTCTCGAGATTGATGGGCACCTCCTCCTTGAGTTTTTCAATGACGTCCATGGGTGCCCAATCCTTAAAATCCCTCATTAAACTTGTGTTTTCTTGCACGCGAGTAGGTTCTTTGGTTTGCTCCATGTATACATCAACAAAGTCTTCATACCCTTGAAATCCTTTCGTCTCAATATGTGCTTCCTCTATCTTACCCTCAACAAGAAGTTCGGATTCACATTCAAGCTCACTCATAGCGGGAGGGTGGAGTTATTCTTCATCAATAAAAGTTATTTCCTCTATATAAGAGGCGTCATCATTGAAGAATTCATCATTGGAGAGTCGAGGCGTTGATGGAATGGTGAACTCTTGTGTGTTCTCATTTAAATGATCTTGAAATGTGCCAGCCATCTCGTCCTCGTTACAAGATTCACTATCCCCTAGCCAAGCTTCGGTGGCGGCTCTCCAAAAGTCATCCTCCATTTCTCTCGATCCCATTCTTCCCTTGAGGCATTAGGATCAAGGACTTCTTTTGCGAGAAATTCTTGCTTCATTTTCTCTTGACGCTCAAGGAGTGTAGCAATTTTGGATTCAAACTTAGAAGGTTCTCTTGAAGGACGAGGAGGTTGAGGGTATGGAGGGTAGGAGTCTTCAATTTCAAAGCGTTGACTATCATTCCAATTTTGAGTGTAGGTATGTGAAGAATGCCAAAAGTTTTCCCAATAGGCGTTTGGTTGCTCCTCTTCTTGGTCATCCCCATTCAAATTATAATAACTAGTTTGATAGCCATGCTCTTGGTAATTCCAATATGGTTGCTCCCCCTCTTGATAGTATTCGCCATGAGAAAAGACTCGTCGGTTGTAGGGGTCCATCCTCGCAAAACAAGGTAAACAAAAGCTGGTAAGGGATATGGGTGAAAAAGAAAAATATACAAGTATAAGGAAAATGAAAAATATTTACAAGAATAGTCGGAACTTTCACACAATCAAATCTAGGGATGTGCTAACTAGTTGCTCCCCGGCAACGGCGCCATTTGACAACGTATATTTTTACCCTCCCGGCGTGTCGGTTTTGAAGAGGGTCGTCGTAGTGTCAAAACATTTGTAATACCGGTAAAGTACCGGGTCGAACCCAAAGGAGCAAGTCAAGCACATACACTATTCAAGATAGTGTTTCCGTTCGGCTATTCTAAACCAAAAATGTATAAGGTGTGTATATTCTAAATCCTATGTGGTGAGTAATTAGAGATAAAAGATAGATAAGAGGTGTTTCGAGGGGTTACTCCCCTCCTTGGCATTTCCCAATGATCACATACACAATATTCAAATATTTCATGGTAGTCAAATAGTGTTGAACCTAGTTCACTTCATATCCTTAGAAATGATCATATTCACCACATCCAAACTATCACTAAGGTCGTTCGATTCTTAAGTCTAGTTTTAAGATTCAACATGTTACTTAGGCATTTCATCAAACACTTAGTAGCATGACATTTATAAAGAGCGTAGTGAACATGAATTTGACACCCTTTAATGGGATTAATTGATGATTTGCTAATTGACCAACTCCAATGAATTAAACATTCCATCCTTAGTCAATGCATCATATCATAAGGTTCACTTTCATACTAAAGATATGATCATTTTCTCCATCCTAGAACTATCCACTAGCTTCTCCAATGCATAGGTTCAAGTTTTAGTCTAAGTTGTCTCTTAAGCATTTTAGCAAACACCTAGGGTGCATAACATTCATAACACAAGAGAAAATAAAATCAACAATCATCCACATGAATATCAATGTATATTTGTGATCAAAGAGTACCAAGGAGAGTCATAAGACCCTCAAAACACAAGATCACTACTCACACCTCATGTAAGACAACATGGTGTGAGTAGGTTATGAAGCACACAACAAAGGGAATGGAAAAGTGTGAAGGAAGGAGGATGGTTAATCCTTGAACTCCCTTTTGATCTTCTCTTCCTCTCTTAGGTTGAATCTTTTGATGATTGATGACCTTGTTTGACCTCTTTTCTTGATCTTCTTGTCCCCAAAAACCTCCACACTTTAGGTCAAAAGCCCAGTTTCTATTTATAGCCCCGAAACTGAAATTCTGCATTTTTGATCCAGCCGGTCGGCTAGCCACTTGAGCCGGTCGGCTGGAGAATGTCTTTGTGCAACCCTGCTGAATGTTCTTATGCATCGATTTTGAAAAAGGACTTATGCATTGGGTTTACCTTATGCATCAGTTGTAAAAGATCCAATATATTGTTAGTGTGGAAGTCGTTCTTGATCCATGCTATTTTAATAATCTCTATATATTGCTACTCTATATGTACGTAGTTTGGATTTTCTCTATTGTTTAATATATATGTGTACTCCGTAAAATAGAAGATTCTTTTATCGCCATGTCTCTTTCATGAAAAATGAAGATAAGAATATGTATTTCAATAATAATGATAATAATTGTTGGGAAAATCGGGTGTGTTTTCCCTATAGTATTTCATAGTTACTATTCACCAACAAGATGAAACCGAACTCACCAAACTAACCCAACAAAATAATGCTATTGGAAAATATAATGCTACAAGAGAAAACTGGAGCAAAAAACTAACGACTAGAGGAGGAAAACAATAACATCAAGTGTTAAACGAGGTTTGGTAAAATATTACCTACGTCCTCGGGCGCCAATGAAAATTCCACTATCTCCAACTTATGAGGAAGAGTGTACAACTTTTTGGATGATTATAATCAGAAGTATGGCGGACAAAGATTTGTCTAAGACTTTAGTCTCACTCTCTCATTCTCATAGAACTGCTTTGGAAGCTCTGCCGATGGCTCGATTGCATATCTCCAATCACCTTCACCATCCCATCATCCAACTCTCGATAGTGAACATATCGTCCAGCCATAACACTGCCAAGTGCCACGACTTGCCAACCCTCCTCCAAACCTCCTTCCATGTGCAGAATGCATTTCTTCCCAACCTGATATTGTCAACAAAACTATTAATACAATATATTTGAAGTAAATTGCACTTTCTTAATAGTTTTAAATGACTGCATAATACCTCGAGTATATCTTTCAACGAGTCTGAATCGGATCCACTGTGTCGGCTCTGAAGAGTAGGCACGTGCAAACTGACCATAGAGTGTGTGTTGAACGAGGAAGACTGCTTCCCGAATGCCTTGGTCCAACCTACCAAACTCCCGAACGCCCGTGTGCGTCCAGGGTACTCGTCCTTTCATGTGGCGTTCGTCAATATGTGTGTACGATGCTGTGAAGTAAACCTTCCCTGACTGGCTGGCTCTTGCTATTCATCCTGTTATCAATCTTATTACATTCATCAGTACCGCACAAAGTTAGGGTATTATTTACCATTTCATTGTAAACAAACAACTTACAATTTTTTCCGCCACTTGCCTCATAGAGTCACTCACGTACTCTTTATTCTTCTTGAAGTGACCCCTCTTTCATATCTCATGCCTCTCAACGTGGATAACAGGCTCATCCCTCTCCGCTAATAAACCCTGAGACTCCATCTCGGCTATCTTTTCCGTTCGAATATCTGCCCGCACCTTCTTGTACCCGCTTCGAGACAATGTATGCTGGTACGGGTTCAATTTTGCTCAAGCAATGTTCTTCTCCCTAATTTATAGTGCCTTGGGACACCGCTGTTCCAGAAACGTCTTCCAATGCTCCAGATCAATGAAAGAGTACATCTCTCTGAGGTCTTGTTCTTGTTTCTCCCCAAAGATGTATTTATTCGCGAGTTCACTCTTGAAATTTCTCCACATGACACCGGCTGCTCGCATCTCCGTCAGCTTCACCTTTAGAGCATTCTTGGGCACATCAAATAATGTCTATAGAAAAAACAAAAATATTAATAATTGACTAACTGAAAAAAGTAACAATCGTGGTTCTATTGAACTTACCAGCGTCTCATCCCACACCAGATCCCTAAGCTCCTTAGGTATCAACTTCCAGTTATCATATGCAACCGGCACTCGAGATTTAGCAACAATACATGCACTTATACAACAAATCATTTGTTTCGAATCTAAACAATTTGTGATTCAATAGTTAAACAAATAAAAGTGAAACATTACCAATGAAGCTTCTAAATGCGATCCCTACTTCACCGGTAATATTTCCATCTGCATTTAACGTGACTGGCTCCTTTGTCCATCCTTATGCTTATTGAGTAATTATTTCATATAGCTTGGTCCCCTTGTCTTACGATTTTGAGATGATGAAGAGCCGCCCTCCTCGCTACTTGAGTGAACCATTGTCCTACAAAAATCCATCTCACAAAACCAATTGACAAACAAAATAAATTGAAAACAAAACCCAACCCATCAAAGGATCAAACAAGTCTGGCAAAAGAGGATAACGTATTCGGAGCACAATCACCAAAAAATCTGGCAGTCAGGGCTTTGGTATTGGGCGCAAAAGCGCTTGCGACAAACAATCAAATGGAAGCAACCCAAGCAACAGATCTGTTTCAAATCCATACCAATGATAATCAACCAATCGAAACCAAATAACTGAAGCTACTCAATTGGCGACGTTGAACCGAAAATTAATACGACACACTGAAAAATCAACCTTAACTTATTACGAAACGAAAATCAAATCTGGACTCGCTGCAAAATAATCCTAACTGAAATGAAATTCGCAAACCAAAATCGAGTTGAATATGCAGACCAAAATCGCAACCCTGAGTTGAATATGAATGACGACGAAGATGGATACACAACGAAACCCTAACTAAATTGAATGCAGACCAAAAATCGACATACCTTGAGCGATGAATACGACGACTCGATTCAGTTTGGTGGCGGACGAAGACGACCGTGAGAATTCGAACGCGAGGTAATGTAAGATAGGTAATATTCTAGTGAAAAGTAAGAGACGTAATTTTCGAGTGTTTTTAGTTTAAAACTGATATCTTTCATGTTGAGTTTTCGATAGCGCTTCATCAATAAGCGTTGTCTTATGTGTACTCTTGACAACGCTTATTGATGAAACGTTGTCTTATGTATACTTTAGAGAGCGCCTCTTTTTAAGCGCTGTCTGAAGTTGCCAAAAGATAGCGCCTCACGAATAAGCGATGTCTAAAGTATACATAAGACATCGCTTATTGATGAAGCGCTGTCTAATGACCAGTTTTTGAAACATAGCGTTTATAAGAAGCGCTGTCTTATGTATACTTTAGACATCACCTGTTTTTAAGCGCTGTCTAAAGTCACCAAAAGACAGCGCCTCACGAATAAGCGCTGTCTAAAGTATACAGGCTAATGACTAGTTTTTGAAATACAACGCTTATAAAAAGCGTTGCCTAAAGCCTTATATGTACTAGTGATATAAGCCCGAAACTTTTACTAATTACTTATTAAATCGATCTTAAATAATTTTTGAAGAAGACATTTGCAAAAAGAAACTAATAATTTAAAAACATTTAAATCACTTCATTGATTGAACATTTAGTGTATATATATTCTTCAATTGGGTTGTGCCACTTTTCATTCTACTCATCATCCTTGATACAAATTTTCTTTTGTTGAGAAATAATTAATTTCAAAAAATGGAAAGAAGCAATTTTTGTTCAGTGAAGGAGGAGAGTAAGAAGATTGTGGTGGCTGTGGACGAGAGTGACGAGAGCATGTACGCCCTCTCATGGTGCCTCTCAAATCTCCTCCCTCTGAATTCTCAGAACACCCTTGTCCTCCTCTACGTCAAGCCTCCGCCTCCGCTTCACTCCCCTCTAGATGCCGCAGGTAGTAATATATAAGTTGTTACATATGTTGTTATTGTGTACTTCAATTTGTAGAATAGAATTTGAGATTTATAAATTAAGTAATGTTTTGGTTTTCACTTTTCAGGTTATATGTTTTCCGGAGATGTGGTCGGAGCTGTGGAGAAGTATGGGAATGAGCTGGTGAGCTCTGTGATGGAGCGAGCAGATAATGTTTTCAGAAACTTGGTCTCCGATAAAGTAAGAACTTTTCCTTAATCAATATGTTTGTACTTGTTTGTAGGGGTGACCTGACCTGACTACACCATTTTCTCTTTTTGGCGACTGATTTTGCTGTTGTGACATAACCGTATGTCGCCCAAGCACACCTAGGCGACTTACTACTTTTGTCGCCTAAAGAGACTTACGCGACACACCCTTTATGTTACTGACCAAATTGTTTCATTAAAGCGGTGGTGACCGACTACGTGACTAACCAAAATGTGTCACTTAAAAGTGGCCTGACCTGACAGTTGTCAAATTAATATCTCAAAATGCTGCTTGTATCAGATTAAAGTGGAAAAAAAAGTTGGGACCGGAGAAGCGAAGGATGTTATTTGTGGAACGGTAAAGAAAATGAGAGCCGATGTGCTTGTCATGGGCTGCCACGGCTATGGGTTTATCAAGAGGTACCTAACTCAGGTTGCGTCGAAAGGAATCCTCTACTAGTTAGGTGTTTTTGATGCTTTTATGTTGTTTTTATATATTGCAGGGCTTTGCTAGGGAGTGTGAGTGATTACTGTGCGAAGAATGCAAAGTGTCCGGTAGTGGTTGTCAAGCGTCCGGAGATGAGCTGAGATGAGATGATGCTGGCTCATAGTTATTAATCAGTTCTCTTTGTCAATATATTCTGCTTTATTGATTGATTAGTAGAAACAAAATCGTTGTCCTGTCTCTGCCAGTAATCATCATGTAGGGTTCATGAATTGGTACATCTTCAAATTATATGAGTAGCGATCCAATGAAATATCTTTAAAAGAATATAACGTGGTTGGATCATACACAAAAGTTACCAGATATCGAATAATACTTCTTCTTCTTGTGATAACATTTAATGCAACTGGACCCCTTAAGGTTATTGGAATCAGATCATAGTTCGTTGCATGCTGACTCTTAACTTTATGTCTCTAGAATATGACAAACAAATTGAGGAATTCGTTACTACTTTCAACCGTTTTTACATCTTTTTTTTTATAAAACAAAGAAACAACGGTATAAACGATCGAGAAAACCAGGAAAGAAACAACAAATTAGAAAGTAAAGTGTTTGGCCTCTAAATTCAATGACAGGACACATATGATGAGTCACATTGAGAATAGAGCGACAAAAGCACGACATTCACTATACCAGGTAGATTTTTGGGCCATTGAGATTGAGTTAGTGGATCAATCGCATAAATATCCTTAAGTGATTAAGAATAAACGGTAAGTCATTTAAGGATACTTATACAACTAATCTTAATGTAACAGGCCGAAGTTTTTGATATAAGTGTCCTTATGCGACTAAACCATATGTCACAAACAAAATCGGTGACATAAGTAACCTTAAGCGACTGGCTCTTACATAACAGACCTTACATCTGTGACATAAGTGACCTTATGCGATTGGTTCTTACTTAACAGACCCTAAGTCGTCCCATAAGGGTCCTTATGCGACAGCACTTGATTCGAGCCTCAAACTTAGTCGCACAAGTAATTATTGGAAATGCCACGTCAGCTTACAAAATTTGAGGAACGTTGACCATTTTAAGATTGACCAATTTATTGTGAAATTGTGTCGCACATGGACGCAACCTTAAATGAAATATACATAAAGACCTTTATTCCCCCCCTAATAGCTGAACGGGTTTTCCAGCAGCTCCTTCATTACGAACAAGCTGGCCAAGTAAGACCATTGATATGTATTTTGAGTTTGCAATTCTCAGTTACATCCCACAATATTTCGATTCCCTTAAAAATGAGTTTTATATATGTGTAGGTATCCAATTGTTGCTTTCTCTTGTATGTTATGTAATAACAAGATTCACTTGCTTAATTAATTCAAACACCAAACAACACACAATTTCAAGTTCTTGGTTCACTTAGGTCAATTAGTCACTTTGCGGAAAAATTTGCGGAAAAGCTAGACTAATGACAAATGATGTAATGGGGTTCGGCAATGCCTAAATCCCCAAAATTGAGCCTCTTAGAGACCCGAGAACTACATTATTATACGGGCTAGGTATTTCAGATTACACAATTCCTAAATGCAAGACTTAGCCTATTTCTACCCCAATCCCCGGACTTTGAGTTAATCAACCAAGAAGTAGTGCGGAGTAGAATCAGAATCACTTCCCTGAATAGCAGAGAAGACTGAGCCTCGTCAGAAGTCGTCCGGAATAGCCAAACGCCGAGGAGCTCTTGTAGCCGGAAGCACCACCAGTTCAGTGCTTCAATCTAGCACAACTGAATGCCAATAAAGATCGCTCGAGTATCGCTCGATAATCGCATTTGCCCCAAATCTTCGTATGAATCCTAGATTTCCAGAAGAGCTGAGCTTAAGTACTGGAGTCAACCACGCGTCGAAACGACGCAGTACTCGTCCATTCCAAAAGCAACTCGCGCTCATCCAAAACGGTCATCCACTTGAGACCGAAGTCGTTGTCCTAACGACGACGTCTCGTACAGGACTCAAAACTCCCGCGCCCAAGCATACAATAGCGTTCCACTTACCTTACTTGGCGCCTTGAAGAAACGGCTGCGTTTCCCTTAGAATCCAAACCTCAATTTTTCCCTCCTGTGCAAAACGTCCACGTTTTGCCCTGCACCATGTGGCTTCTTCCCAGCTTGCTCCCAGCTCTAACCTAGACCTAGATTACATAGGGGAGCTCTAGCTCGACTTGCTAAGCCTTGCACTAGACGTACATTAGGATTACTAGATAATCTTACAATTGCCCTCCTAAGCCTAATGTTCCTATTCTACCTTAGCGCATAATAATTAAGTTCACAAGAGTCCCTAGTCATCGGCCATTGGTTCTTCATCAACTGACCTTCCCAATATGGAGTGATCTCCTGCAAAAATCAAACTTAATAAACGGCACAACTTTAGTACCAAAGTCAGCAGGATTCTTATCACCTAAAATCTTTTCAAACACAAATTCGTTAGATTCTACCATGTCCCTAATGAAATGATATCTAACATCAGTATGTTTAGATCTTTCATGATAGACAGGGTCCTAACACAAGCACAAAGCACTTTGACTGTCCATGAATATCACAGGCACAAACATAACACCTTGTATTTCATTCAAAACACCCTTGAGCCAAATTGCTTCCTTGGCTGCCTCAACAGCAGCTATGTACTCTGCCTCAGTTGAGGACAGTGCAACTATGGCTTGTTGTTGTGACTTCTAAGTAATGCAGTTTCCAGCCCAAGTGAAGAAGAAAGATGTAGTAGATTTCCTAGTGTCTTTGTTACTTGCATAATCAGAATCAACATAACCAGTTAAGTTGGTTTTACTAGCATGTTCACAATATATAAAGCCCAGATTTTTAGTACTAGATATGTATCTTAACAAGTACTTCATAGCCTGCCAATGTTTGGGTCTTGGATTATCAATATACCTACTCAAAACACTAATAGCAAAGCCCAAATCAGGTCTAGTACATAACATGGCATACATGATAGAACCAACAACAACATCATAAGGAATTTTGTCCATTTTCTATTTTTCAAGGTCAGTTTTAGGGTAGTCATTCTTAGATATATCTAGGTGCCCTCCTAAGGGTATAACAATGGGATTAGAGTCCTTCATAGAGAATTTAGTTAGAACTTTATCAATATAGTCCACTTGTGACAACAAAATCTGTTTGTTCTTCCTATCACTTATGATTTTACCCCTAAGATTTTCTGTGCTTTACCTAAGTCTTTCATGTCAAAAACATTATTAAGACTTTCTTTCAGTTTCATGATGACAGGTAAAGAAGGACAAATCAGCAATAGATCATCCAGATATAGAACAACATAAAGAGGAGTAGCAAACTTAACATTTTTCAGATAGAGACATGAATCATACTGACTTCTTATGAAACCCAATGACAACATGCAAGAGTCAAATTTCCTATTCCATTGCCTAGGTGACTTCTTTAAACCATATATAGATTTCTGTAAAAAATAGATATGCTCAGGTTTTTGTTTATCAATAAAGCCAATTGGTTGTTTCATGTAAAGTCTTTCATCTAAGTCCCCATGTAAAAATGCAGTCTTAACATCCATTTGCTCAAATTCCCAGTCAAACACAGCAGTCATGGCAATTAAAAGTCTCATTGTTTTGTATTTAACCACATGAGCAATAATGTCATTGAAGTCAATACCCTCTTTTTGCAGAAAACCCTAGGGGGTTCACAACTGTCATATCCTTCTTTTGTTCTGAAAATCTATTTACAGTCTAGCTTTCACATTATCAGGTTTGGGAACTAATCTCCAAGTTTGATTATCATGCATTGACTGTATTTCCTCATTCATAGCTTTAATCCACAACTTAGACTCTTTACCACTCACAACATCATCATAAGTATCAGGTATATCATATTTAACAATCTTAGCAGTCATCAAAGCAAATTCATCAATATTCAGAATTTCAGACAAATTTGCGGAATATTTCCTATTGGGTATAATCCTTCTAGGGGTTTTATCTCTAGATAGCCTATAGTTTGACAAATCAGATACATTTGCAACAGGCATATCATCATTTACAACGACAATATTATCAACAACAATATGATCATCATCCACTGTTGCTTCAATATTTGCGGAATTGTAAGAGATAAGTTCAAGCTTACCTCCCTCACTATTAGAGTGAGGGTGATGACTGCTTTCTACTCACTCAGATGCTTGAGTGTGAGTATGATCATCTGTTGATCCATTTCCTTGAGCAGAAGACTCCAGTTCTTGAACCAGTCCATGGTCAAATTCCTCTTCATTTGGGTCATTCTCCTGCTCCCCTGCTGTTTGGGCATACCACTGAGGTATGAAACTGACTTGAGTGACTTCTTGGGCACCTGCTTGCTCAGTAGAAGATGTTAGCTTGTTCTTAAAGTGGAAGTCAGTCTTATTAAAGGTCACTGAAATAGCAGTGATGACCCTATAACCACCTGGTTGAACCTCTAACAGTTTATATCCCTTTGTTCCTTCAGGGTATCCTAGCATTACACATTTTAAGGCTCTAGGCTTTAACTTTCCATGAGTTACATGAGCATAAGCAATGCATCCAAATTGTTTAAGATAGTTCAGATTAGGCTTTTTTCCAGTCCACATTTCATAAGGTGTTTTAAAATTAATAACAGATGATGGACTTCTATTAATCAAATAAGCTGAGGTTATAACTGCCTCTCCCCACATATAACTCTTCATACCAGAACTAAACAACAAACACCTAGCTTTTTCTAGCAGTGTTCTATTCATTCTTTCAGCATTTCTATTTTGTTGTGGTGTTCTAGGGATAGTTAAGTTTCTTTTGATGCCGTGGTTAGTGCAAAATTGGTTAAACTCTTTGTTACAAAATTCTAACCCATTATCAGTTCTAAGACACTTAACCTTATGGCCAGATTGACCCTCAACTAAAGCCTTCAATCCTTAAAGCTATCAAAAGCATCACTCTTATTTTTCAGCAAATAAATCCATACCTTCCTTGTGAAGTGATCAATAATAGAGATGAAATAAGACCTGCCACCAAGAGTAGAAACTTGGGCAGGGCCCCATAGATCTAGGAAACGAATGAGCAATTTTCTTGCTTAGAATACAGGTTTTACAGAAATTCTGTTTCACTGGTTCAATGGGAATTATGCCAGACTTATACAAACAGCTCAGCCCTTGATTTCCTGTGTCCTAGCCTAGCATGCCATATCTTTGTTTCTATCAGCTTTATCAGTTTTAGGTGCAGTAGTGACATTAATTTCATCAGAGGAGATTACATGGTACAATCCACCTTCTGTAACAGCTTTTATCAAAACAGTGCCATTTTTAATAACTTGTCTTATTCCATTATAGGTGTTGTTGATTTCACAGCCAATATCATCAAACATGGATTCAGATATTAAGCTTCATCTCAATTCTGGAACCAATCTAACATTAGTGATAGTTCTAGTAATACCATCATGCATTTTCATGGAGACACTACTTATACCCTTAATGAGCAAAATAGTTTGATCTCCTAGTCTTACCTCACCTCCATTGCAGGTTTTTAAGCTGCTAAAGAGGTGCTTACCTGGGGTAGCATGCATTGTGTAGCTTGAGTCCAAGATCCACTGGTCTGTCTCATTTGCACCACCAGCCATCATGATCTCATTTTTATACTGCTTACCAGACTCAAAAAACATTAGTGGAACCAGATTCATTTTTGTTACCATTCTTGTACTTTTCATCCCTCTTTTTCTCAGCAGGTTTATCTTGGGCATTAGGCCTCACAGATTTGTTCTTAGTGAATTTCTTTTTAGGTTTTCCCCTAAACATCATCACCTCATTCTTTGATTCTTGCCTAGATTCAGTCTTAGAGCCACTTCTGATTTTAAACACTTTCAGTGATTCATTCTTTTGAACAACAGCTTCAATGATCTTAGCATAAGTGATATCATCTCTACCATATTGTATAACATCTTTTAGGTTATCAAACTGAGGAGGCAAGGCATTCAAAATAATGACAGCTTGGTGAGTTTCATCAATTTTCTCTTTACATCTAGTCAAGTCTTGAGTAAGTCTAAGAAAGTTGTCTAAGTTTTCTTCAAGAGTTCTAGACAAATCCATCTTAAAATTAAACAATCTGCATAGCAAAGAAATCTTACTAGGCAATGATTTGTTAATGTAAATATTATCCAAAGCATCCATGAGTTCCTTTGGGTTAGAAAATGTTACCACTTGTCTGATTATTTCATCACTTAGCCTCATCATAATCTCTGAGTGTGCTTGTTCTTTCATTTCAGTCTTCCTATCAGCAGAAGTTCCAGCAACTCATTCCTCAGTTATAGCCTTGATGCACTTCTCCTTAGTGAGGATGGCTTTCATTTTAACCTTCCAAATGGAGTAGTCTTGAGAGCCATCAAACATTTGATTCCTTGGGTCATTCATGACTCAGCAGAAGGTCACCTGAGTAGTAGGTGACACACAGATCAGTGCTTGGCACAAGAAAACACAAAAATAGATGCTATATGGGGATATATCACAAGATAACAAGGTAATATGTCAAGAAGCACAACGTAGGATCAATAATTTGCTCTGATACCACAATGTAATAACAAGATTCAATTGCTTACTTAATTCAAACAACACACAATTTCAAGTTCTTGGTTCACTTAGGTCAATTAGTCACCTTGCGAAAAAGCTAGACTAATGACAAATGATGTAACGGGGTTCGGCAATGCCTAAATCCCCAAAATTCAGCCTCTTAGAGGCCCGGCAACTATATTATTATGCGCGCTAGGTATTTCGGATTACACAATTCCTAAATGCGAGACTTAGCCTATTTCTACCCCAATCCCCTGGACTTTGAGTTAATCAACCAAGAAGTAGTGCGGAGTAGAATCAGAATCACTTCCTTGAATAGCAGAGAAGACTGAGCCTCGTTAGAAGTCGTCCAGAATAGCCAAACGCCGAGGAGCTCTTGTAGCTCGAAGCACCACCAGCTCAGTGCTTCAATCTGGCACAACTGAATGCCAATAAAGCTTCACCACAGTCGCACAAGAATGTTGAAGGCTTGGAGAACATCAATTGCAGAAGATCGCTTGAGTATCGCTCGATAATCGCATTTTCCCTAAATCTTTGTATGAACCCTAGATTTCCAGAAGAGATGAGCTTAAGTGCTGGAGTCAACCACGCGTCGAAATGACGCAGTACTCGTCCATTCCAAAAGCAACTCGCGCTCATCCAAAACGGTGCCGCTTCACTTGTGACCGAAGTCGTTGTCCTAACGACGACGTCTCGTCCAGGACTCAAAACTCCCACGCCCAAGCATACAACAGCGTTCCACTTACCTGACTTGGCGCCTTGAGGAAACGGTTGCGTTTCCCTCAGAATCCAAACCTCAGTTTTTCCCTCCTGAGCAAAACGTCCACGTTTTGCCCTGCACCATGTGGCTTCTTCCCAGCTCCAAACCCAGCTCTAACCTAGACCTTGATTACATAGGGGAGCTCTAACTCGACTTGCTAAGCCTTGCACTAGACGTACATTAGGATTACTAGCTAATCTTACATGTTACACATTACATCCGAATTTCATGGTGAGTGTTTTGCTATTTAACTCTCCACACATTTGCCATCAAATGTTTTGCTATGTTTCACTATAATTTGTATATTAGTTTGTTGATTGTTTTGTGTTATGATCATTATAAAAGTGAAGTACACAATTGATAAAAGTTGGATGGGGTTGGAAAGGGGTGATACGCATTACATTCAAGGGAATGTTGATTTTGTTCGATTCACGAAGCAACATGAAGAAAATTAACATGTATGTCCTTGTAGAAAGTGTTTAAATATTAGAGGGAGAATTACACTGAAGGAAATATTTACCCATTTGATTAATAATGGTATCATGAATGGTTACTATACATGGACATCACATGGTGAAAAGAGTAGTTAACCTTCAGCATACATGTTGGGACAATAATGGCTTGCGGAAGGTATGGAGAAACAAGCAGTGGGGTGATGCATCTATCATCAACCGAACCCCACTATAGATATTCTTCAAGATGCATTTCCCTTTCGAAATATGCATCATGAGGATCAAGTGAATATGAATACAACGGATCACTAGTACAGCGCAGACTATAGGTAGCACTGTTTTGGACATTAGGCATCGCCTCTTCAAGCGCTATCTATTGCATTGCTGTCTAATATCGAGACAGTAGATAACGCTTCTTTAATAGCGATGTCTAATGTCAAGACTATAGACAACGCTTACTCCGAAAAGCGTTGTCTACTGTTTTAGAAAATTTTGGCTGGATTGTTTGATACCAATTCTTTATCCGCATGTACAAACCAATACATTTTGATCCATATGCTCAACACAATTTTACAATGATTTGCTCAACATTACAATACATTTGCATTAATATGCTCACAACACAAGTTTATACATGCGTTCACAATTTTGATACTTGACATGTCCAAGTCGTAAAACAACATACAATCAATACAACAATCCAAATGTTTATACCATAGGAAGTTGTCGCATGTAAGTAAGCAACTCAGTCACAAAATCATCCCTCATATCATCTAAAACATGGTCTTCATAAGGTTGTCAGCCCCTAGGAAAACACTGAAAAATTTACAATGTAGTAAGCTTATAGGCACCCCAAATTAGTAAACCATCAATCAACTCTCGAAATTTACTTACTTATCTGAGGTCGTCCTCAAACCATCCTCTGGTAGCTTGGACGAATGCAGTTATGTCACGAATGTATTGCATGACTTAATAGCCACATACTTCACTCTTAATGTCGTTAAGTTCGATCTCGACTTACTTTGTCCAAGTTAAGTCCGAGTTTGACAAAATAAGTCTAAAATTGTCAAATTCAGACTTAACTTTGTCCATGTTAAGTCCAATCATTCTTAATTTATGCATATGTTAAGTCTGGATAATTTTAGCACATTTATACCCACGCATCTGTTATGTATTTTTAAATAAGTCTGTTTTAATTTTTTATTTACCAAAAGCGCCTCGAAATATGAATGGTCGAGTGCCACGTGCTCAATTCTTAGATTTTTTTTATAGTTTTTATATAAAAATGTGGTTTTTATATAAAAATGTGGTTTTTTATTTGATCTAAACACAATGCTCAAATCTCATATCAATTATATTTGATCTTTTAATATCGTCACATTTTTCCACTTTATATGCGAATTAGTTTTGAGGTACGTATCCATACGCTTGATACATTAATGTAATATTTTTTAAGGTAATTTTATTTGATGAAAAGTAAAAACAAAACAAAGTACAAAGGGTCAAGACCAAACAAAGTTGGTATCTTTCTTTTTAAGACGTGATCGAGCTGAAGAACGAGACACCCTTCGAGGCTCATTGAAAGAAACTTTGCGGTGATGGGTTCTTTGTAGAATAAATTTGATTGGCATTAGGGAGGGATCGTACCCATAACCAACCCGATCGCCTAAGGATTGATTTCCAATAGTCTCATCATCACTATCATCAATCAATGCGTAATCTCCATATCCTTTTACAGTCGACCCATTCATGATCTCTTTATTGCATACATTATATTCAATACCTTCCCTCCATCTTGTAATACGACAATGACCTCCTTGCTTACTTCAGTCCCCTCGACCAGGACAGCATGAAGTGTGCAATCAAATCCCATCGCCTCATTTACATGTTCCTTAAGAGGAGCTAGCTCGTGATTGTTCTTTGGGGGACTATAATGGGCCTATATCGGCCCAGGATGGTATGTCTCAAATGCTAGCGGCCTATATCGGCCCATTATCATGGTCCAAAATTTTCAAAAAACTTTCCTACTTAGCCTCGACCCCTAGATTGCGAGATTGAGGAATGTGACACGTGATCTCAGTAGAAACGTAGCATCCTCTGCTTTATCTGCATCTGGTTTGGTGCAGACTTTTTACCAATTTTCTTAACTTGTTGATGTTTTTCGTTTTTGTGAAGAGCTCTGCTTTCCTTTCTTTTTTTGTATAACAGTCCAACCCATATCTTTTTTCTCCGAGGCCTGCAGGTTTTGGTCTTTGGTCAACAACGCCGACCTGACCTTATCACCTGTCTCCTGGGGCTTTGTCACTGAGGGCCTGACTAATGGTGGGCCGTGTTCGTCACGCGCCTCCCATAATGTTTGCTCCTCAAGTGGCCTCTTTTTTACTTTCCGGAAAGTAGTGATTTGATGACCATGTAGCTGACATATAGAACAATATAGTAGTCAATTTTCATACTCGATCTGTTACCAAAAGTCACTGTCAGCTCCTGTCGATATCCAAACCTCCTCTGGTAGGGTTTTGGCACCGTTTACATTAATGTAATATCAGCAAGTTGTAGTACATCTCATAATGCTACAGTAAAATAAATTTGATTCTTACACGTTCACGAAATTTGTTGCATCAGGCATTGGAGGTTGATCAGTCGATATTTTGACTAGTTATCCACTACATTCGATGAAGGATAACACTTGTTCTCCGGGTAAATTATCCCTATTTGATGTCTTTCTCTAGTGTTTCAGGTAAAATTGGCGTATCATCGCTCCTTAGACGCGAAGTGCTAAAAGAACGGAAAGATTGACGAAAAAGGCCGAAAGAGAGCTCTACACCAGCAGTAGGCCGTGACATGCTGTGACATCTCATTAGTGTCACGGGTGTCATGGTAGGCTTTTTCATCAGAAAGATTCAAGTGATTTTCAGCCATGCCGTGACATGTTCGAATGTCACGGGTGTCACGGCACCTTTTCAGCTCAGTGAGTTTTGCCCCGGCCGTGACATGCCGTAAAATGTTCGAATGTCACGGGTTACGGGTGTCAAGGTGCCCTTTCAGCTCAGTGACTTTTGGGCATACCGTGACATGCCGTGACATATCCGAATGTCACGGGTGTCACGGCACCGTCGGAAGACAGAATTATCAGGTAATTTCCAAATCCGTTTTGGGCAAGTTCTGATCCTCTTTGGGAATTGATCAATATTTTGGCTATAAAGGGGCAACGACCAGAGTATTCTAAGTGTGCTTGGATAGAGATTTAAGAACCCTAACTTGGGAAAGACAGAGATCATCGCAGGAGATTGAGGATTCAACGAGCCACATCGTCTACACGATTTCCTCGTCCTTAATTTCTTCATATACACTGCTTTTGGTTAACTTACCATGAGTAGTGAGTAGTCTTCTTATTCTGGGATCCTACGGATCCCGTGCTATGTACGCAACTCTTCATGTGATCAATTAAACGTTTTTCATCAATGCAATTCGAATATTCAATTTCATCGTGCTGAATTTTATCGTTCTTGCAAGTTTTACATTGAATGGGATATTTGCATGCTAGAACATATTTAGGTTATTTACCGAAAGATGGATGGGTCCTAGGTATTAATCGGAATCGAATGAAATTGATATTAGGTCAAGGTAGCTACAATGGTAGTACACGAATTAATAGGAGAGTTGACTTTCGTCTGACAAACCTTAAGTTTAATAAATCGAGATCGTTGATAATCCGTGGATGGGCGCCGTTCAACGATTGAGATTAATCTAGACAATGATCCGTGGATGGGCGGCTTGTCTAGTGTTATTTCGGTTTATTTCCATATTCGATAGCATGATGAATTTACGTGACATGATTGCATGATTAGTGGGGTTAGCACGGGTGAAGTATGGTCCTGACATTCTTTCTCTCATCAAGTCCAAACCATTTATTTTCCGCATTTAGTTTCTGCTACTTTTGACACGACAAAACCTCTTGTTAATCGGAATAGCTAAATAGGTTACCTGTTAACTAGTACTCACACACGTCTGTTCCTTGGATCGACCCTTGGCTTACCAAGGTTATAAATTTTGTTTGACTGCAATTCGACCCCTAAAACTCATAACTTGACGACTATAAAGGGTTAAAAATACGCATGTCAAAATGGCGCCTTTGCCGGGGAGCAGCGTTTAGTGTGATATTAGATTTAACGTGTGTAGTTTAGACTATTCCACCTCGTTTGTTACTTGAATTTTTCTGCCTCAATTTATTCACTCACGGTGATATTTGGCTCTCGCAGGTACTAGCTAGTTCATGCCAAGGAAAACACCATGACAGAAGAAACAAATTCAGGTATCAGACGAGGACTCACCGGACAAACGAAGAAGTCTTCGCTGGGTCCAAAACGAAGCTCGACAACTCCGAGCACTGAATCGCAACTTCGCAGCATTAGATATGAATCAAAACAACCCAGCTTTGCTGAATGAGGTGTTCGAAGATGACCAGCAACGTCCCGTGCAGCAACCAGTGCGCAGGACTCTTGGAGATTACACTGCTCCATGTGTCTCAGGATTCCAATCTGCCATTGCACCACCTGGCATAGCCAACAACACCTGGGAACTCAAAACATGACTTATTCAGATGGTGCAGAATAATCAGTTTTCGGGAAGGATGAACGAGGACCCTCACCCACATCTCAAGCGTTTCATTCAAATGTGCAACACAGTGAAGACTAATGGTGTCCCTCCAGAATCATACTATCTGAGGCTATTCCCGTTCTCACTTTCTGACAAAGCCAGCAGGTGGCTAGACAGTCATGCAGAGGGCACTTTTACTACCTGGGATAAGTTAGCAGAAGCCTTTCTCCAACAGTACTTTCCACCATCAAAGACAGCTCACTTCAGGAACCAGATCATCTCGTTCCGTTCAATAGATAGTGAGACTCTGTACGAGGCTTGGGAGAGGTACAAGGAGGTGATGAGGATGTGCCCCCACCACAACCTAGAGCTGTGGCAGATCATGGACACCTTCTATCAAGGAATCGACCAAGGAATGCGCACCTTGATAAATCAAACTGCTGGTGGGGGACTTACTGGAGTTCCTCTAGACGAGACCTATGCTATCGTAGGAAAGGCAGCTCAAGACTACCACCTCTGGACGAGTGATCGAGGTAATCCGAAGGACAAGAAAGGTGTGCAAGATCTCTACCTCGCTGATGACACTAATGAGATTGCTGAGTTGACCAACACAGTAAAGATGCTTCCAACTGAAATAAAAAATCTGAAGGCAGACTCCGCTATGAAGACGTCTGATGTTGCTAATGTTGGTGTCTACTATCAGATTTGTGGCTCTCCGTCCCACTTCGCTGATGGCTGTCCGGTCATGGGACAAGATGACAACGGTGGTAACCAGGAAGATACTAATTATGTTGGGCAAAATAATCAAGGGACTGGTTTCAGCTCTGGATCAGCCACTAATATGTGGGATAACCCGAATCGGAATCATACTAACCTCTCCTACAAACCACAGAATCCGGCAGCACCTAGCTTCCCTTACAGACAGCAGCAGAGCAATGCACCGTACCAGCCGCGAGGCCAATACAACAATCAAACTGAGCAGCCCCAGAATAATGCTCCTTACTAGCAGCGACCTCAGTACAAAAACCAGCCCCAACGACAGCAAAATCAGAACCAGGGGAACTATAATAATCCGCCTCAGCCACAGCGAGACCAAAATTCCGGATCAGGGTCAAACATTAAAGCCATGCTAGCTAGCTTCATAACCGAACAGCGAAAGACGTCTGAGGAAACAACTACTGAGGTACGAGAACTTCAAAGGACCATAGAGCAGCTCGCCATTCAGAATCGAATGCTGGAAACTCAGATTGCTCAGCAAGCTACTTCAGCAAATAGAGAGCACGGGAAGCTCCCATCGAAGCCGGATCCAAATCATAGATCGGTGAATGCCATCACACTCCCAGGAGGGAAACAGCTTGAGATGCTACCAGCTCAGACCACTCGATCTCTAGCTACAAGATCAATACCTGATCCCACACTTGCTGAAGGGGAAACATCAGAGGAAGCTGAAAACCGAGCTGACTTTTCTGCACAGACAGTTGAGCTAGCACCCTATAGACCGCTGACAGATGCACAGTCGTTGTGTGCAAACTTCAAGAATAAATTTATAGTCCGCTACTCGCGACTTCACTACTGGGTAGCAAGTGGTAAGTAGGGGTCGAACCCAAAGGAATTAGGGGGATAGTTGCTCTTTGAGGTGATTTATACAGCGAGGGAGCGTGTTTTAAGTTGATTGAGATTTTAGCGCGGAAAAGTAAGTGACTGGTTGGTTGGTTTTGGTTTTAGTGCGGAAAAGTAAATGACTGAAAATAAAAGTAGGGGACTTACAGCGGGTGATGCGTGATTGGCAAGTCCTCCGGATGATGAGTGCAGTTGATTAAGGCAGTTATACTAAGAAAGTAAGTGCAGGTGTTGTTTGATTTCAAGGAAAACATTCGATTTCGGGGGCTTTGTATCATAGCCTGTTTATCATTGACCTTTAGTGATCCTTCTAAGTATTCAAACGTGCATCAAGGCCATTCCAAGCACTCGATTTGCCACACTGCCTAGTCTTTTGCAAAAATGTTCGAAAGTGTATCAAGGCCATTCCAAGCACTCGATTTGCACACACTGTCTAGACTTTTGCAAAAAAACGTAGAGCCCTTGTTCTACTTAGACTAATACCCCAATCCATGGTATATTAGCCTGTGTGCATCCATTTGATCAGTCATTCCCGAGCAATCAAATGGTGTTTGAGAGAGGTCAAACTCCTCAGATAAGCTTTGCCATTCCAAGCATCCACTTATCCGAGTATGTTTACGAACTTCCACGGAAGAGCTTTGCCATTCCAAGCATCCACTCAACCTTGGAAGTTCTGGCCTAATATATGGCACATAGAACAAGTTTTGAATACAGAGAAAAAAAACACTAAAGCAAGTCTAAAACATTTTATGATACAAGTACACCCCTTCAACCGAATGAAGAGTTTAGCTACGAATATCCATAGAGGTGGATACCATAGCTAAATACTCGGGGGTTTTTGAAAGACAGTAAGTAAAGGGGAATACTCAAGAACCAACAGGAGTATTCCCAATTTCTACTTGAATACTCAAGAACCAACAGGAGTATTCTCTAAAACTGTTATAATACTCAAGAACCAACAAGAGTATTATTTCAAAACCAAACTTACAACTTGCCAAACTTAGAGAGATAAGTGATTTTGTGTTGTGAATGGGATGTTGGATGATACAAATGAGAAGAGAATGGCTTGTATTTATAGCCAAAAGGGGAGGAGATGGGTGGTGAGGATGAAACCACATGGTTTCATCCAAGGGAGGAGGAGAAGAGGTGAAAGCCGCCGGTTTTGGGTGGTAAAAGGGGGAGAGCTTCCTCCTTTGGTCACCTCCTCCCATTAGCCACCGGTCACCAAGGGGAGAAGAGGAGTTTTGTGAAGTTTTTTGATGTTTTCACAAAACTATCGGTGTATTTCGGCCCCGGACTGACTTTGATTCCTCTTCGGTTTGATTTGTTTGGAGTGATTCAATCTCAGGATCCTTGAGATTTCGTCAGTCAGCGTCTGATCTTGACCTTGGAATGACTCGTAACATCTTTTCTGCGTAAAATCCTCTCCTTAGCGTGTATTCTCTCTAAGTTCCAAAATACCCTGTAGATAAATATCGGAACTAACAAGCAAAAGTTAAATAGACAAACAGTCTAATTTAGTGGGTTTAACTGTGTTTTTGATTCGTATAATTATGGTCCATCAGATCACCCCACACTTTTAGTTGTTCGTCCCGAACAATGCTATTAAAGGGCGGCACTAAGTAAGTTTGTTAAATATGAAAATTAGACTGTGGGACTCGATTTATCCTAATTCATGCATTACTACTTATTACCAAATTAAACTGTGTAAATAAATAGAAGAAACTTGATACTTGTACCTCCGTGCTGAGATGCAAAGTATTTTGGATGTTTCGGGAGATAGCCCTTTTTAGGCTCTTGGACTGCAATCTCGGGACCGTCTCGTACTATATGGTTTTCTTGTAGCTTTCTCTAGCACGTGATTTGGTTCGGGTTTCAATGGTTTGGTCTTTTTGGTTTCTTTTTGGCGAGGGACTGCTTTTGTAGTGAATTGGCCTTTGGCCGTTGATTTGACTCTTTGAGTACTTCACTTTTTGTTCGGTTAAAACCTTCACAATTTTGGGTCTTTGGCCTCTTGATTTGCTTCTTCGAGCTTTTGCTTCTTTGTGACTTGCTAGTCCATTTTCTCAAGCCTTTTTGGGAGGTCCAATCATCGCCCGCGAGCATATGGAAATACCTCCCCGCTCCTCTCATTGTTGTCGTTTCGCGCGGGTCAAGATGAGGGTCGCTCATCTATTTTCTCGGCTACTTTGACTAGAGAGAGGACGGTCTGATTCCCGTCCTCACCTTTTTTTCTTTTTGCATAAACACTGCATGGCGGAGATGACTTCAATCTTCACTGAAACCCGAAGTGCAGCCTCCACTGACTTCGAAAACCATATAGTTAGATTCGATCCTTTGATTGCTTGCCAAGCCTCTCTAGGGCATTTTCTATCAACTCCACATCCCTAGTTTATCTCAGCACAAAGGAATAAATGAGAAGTTACATTCTAAGTTTTTAAACAGTTGAATTTTCACAAGGTTGATGCATGAATTACGATCTATCTTTTTCACATTCTTAAGTTCATATTTTCAAAAAGATACTATTAAGAAAACAGCAAGCATGTTATTTATCTACAACGGTGGTTCTCACCCCACACTTTTGAACGAAGGCGTGCCTTAGTTCAAAAGTCATGCAAGCTAATATATATATGTGAGAATGACTAAGACAAAAAATTAAATGACAGAATTTAAATGACAGAAAGTAAGATAGTGTCGGGTTACCTCCCGACCAGTGCACTTGTTTAACGTCGTTGGCTCGACAGTACCTCATTCTTGGATCATAAGGTGGGATCCCATGGGTGCTTGAGGTCGAACTTCTTCTCGGTAGCTCTTTTGACTTGCCCAAAGAACACATATGGCAGCGGGCTCAGTTCTGCTCTCCCTTGATCCGGAGGCTTCTTTTTCACATATCCCCGAGAAAGCGAGGACTCCTTGACCATAGCTGCTGGTCCATCAAGTCGAGCTCTCTTGCCTCTCCTTCCGGGTTTCCATTCCTTTGGCCCATGTCTTGGCCGTTTCTTCATGTTTGAACGGGTGGCACCTTTGCAATTCTGGAAGTTTAGTATTGTGCCATTGAACACGAGTGACCTTGAGCTTGTTCCCATGCCAAGCCTCTTCTTTGTGGCAGAGATGATTGGCCATCCTAGAACGAGTGAGTTTTCAGCCGGCTTTTCTTGGCTCATGACGAGCGAGTGTTCAATCTTCGGCTCTTTTAGCTCATGTTTTGCCTCCAACTCCCCTTGCACCTCATTATTGATCACTTCATCTTCAGGGGATGTGATCCGCATACAAACCGAAGGGACAAGTTGGGGGACTTCCACCACAAGGGCCAGGTCTTTCTCGAGCAGCTCTTCAGTGAGGTCCGGGCATGTCTCGGGTGGTTTGGTAGTGAAGTCCGGGATTTCATTTGGCTCGTCAAGTAGGGCCGGGACTTCATTTGGCTCGTTGGTGATGAGGAACAGGCCAGATTTAGGCAGTTTTTCTCTGGTCATCCAAGAGTCCTCATCCTTTGTCGGCTCCGTGGGTTCCAATATTGGCTCCTTTAGAGTCGCCTCCACATCCATTACTGCCCTTGTACTGATGTCCTCTCTCGGTTTTGTTGTGGGCAAGCTCATAATGGGTGTGGTGTCGGGCTCGTTCTGTACTGAGTCCACTTCCATCGTTGGTGCCTTATTATCAGTTTGGTGCCACTGACCCTGTTTTGTGTTCTTTGCCAAATCATTTATGAGGCGCCAGGCTTCAGTCACGGTTAACTTCATGAGTGAACATCCCGCTACATCATTAAGTCTTTTCCGCTCAAGTGGCATCATTCCCCCGAGAAACCTTTGAATAAGATTGAATCTGGTGAATCCATGGTGTGGGCAGCTCGTCACAAGGGAATCGAAGTACCATAAGTACTCGTCCAATGTTTCGTCCCGGGATTGCTCAAGGTTGATTATCTTCTCGCGGATTTCAAGTTCGAAGGATGGTGGGGAAAACTCTTCTAGGAATTTGGCTCGTAGATCCCCGTATTCACCTTCATAAGCAGCACATGAGTAATACCAAGCTATTGCGGAGTTAGTTAAAGAAAATTTAAAGCATTTAAGTTTGAACTCCTCTAGCGTTTCATCTTTAGGCTTCATGTGGCTGCATATGGAGTGGAACGTTTGTGTATGCCTCATGGGATCTTCTCCAATGTCACCTCCGAATTTGGGGAGACAGTTAAGCATCTCAAACATAAGGTTGCTGCCCCCATCATTCCAAGGTTCGCTGGCGTAGTACGATGACATGGTGGACTGAAAAGGGAAAGAGAATATACAGAAAAAGTACAACTAATCCGACGGCTAATTCCCCGGCAACGGCGCCAATTTTGACAGATGCACAGTCGTTGTGTGCCAACGTCAAGAATAAATTTATAGTCCGCTACTCGCGACTTCACTACTGGGTAGCAAGTGGTAAGTAGGGGTCGAACCCAAAGGAATTAGGGGGATAGTTGCTCTTTGAGGTGATTTATACAGCGAGGGAGCGTGTTTTAAGTTGATTGAGATTTTAGCGCGGAAAAGTAAGTGACTGGTTGGTTGGTTTTGGTTTTAGTGCGGAAAAGTAAATGACTGAAAATAAAAGTAGGGGACTTACAGCGGGTGATGCGTGATTGGCAAGTCCTCCGGATGATGAGTGCAGTTGATTAAGGCAGTTATACTAAGAAAGTAAGTGCAGGTGTTGTTTGATTTCAAGGAAAACATTCGATTTCGGGGGCTTTGTATCATAGCCTGTTTATCATTGACCTTTAGTGATCCTTCTAAGTATTCAAACGTGCATCAAGGCCATTCTAAGCACTCGATTTGCCACACTGTCTAGTCTTTTGCAAAAATGTTCGAAAGTGTATCAAGGCCATTCCAAGCACTCGATTTGCACACACTGTCTAGACTTTTGCAAAAAACGTAGAGCCCTTGTTCTACTTAGACTAATACCCCATTCTAAGGTATATTAGCCTGTGTGCATCCATTTGATCAGTCATTCCCGAGCAATCAAATGGTGTTTGAGAGAGGTCAAACTCCTCAGATAAGCTTTGCCATTCCAAGCATCCACTCAACCTTGGAAGTTCTGGCCTAATATATGGCACATAGAACAAGTTTTGAATACAGAGAAAAAAAACACTAAAGCAAGTCTAAAACATTTTATGATACAAGTACACCCCTTCAACCGAATGAAGAGTTTAGCTACGAATATCCATAGAGGTGGATACCATAGCTAAATACTCGGGGGTTTTTGAAAGACAGTAAGTAAAGGGGAATACTCAAGAACCAACAGGAGTATTCCCAGTTTCTACTTGAATACTCAAGAACCAACAGGAGTATTCTCTAAAACTGTTATAATACTCAAGAACCAACAAGAGTATTATTTCAAAACCAAACTTACAACTTGCCAAACTTAGAGAGATAAGTGATTTTGTGTTGTGAATGGGATGTTGGATGATACAAATGAGAAGAGAATGGCTTGTATTTATAGCCAAAAGGGGAGGAGATGGGTGGTGAGGATGAAACCACATGGTTTCATCCAAGGGAGGAGGAGAAGAGGTGAAAGCCGCCGGTTTTGGGTGGTAAAAGGGGGAGAGCTTCCTCCTTTGGTCACCTCCTCCCATTAGCCACCGGTCACCAAGGGGAGAAGAGGAGTTTTGTGAAGTTTTTTGATGTTTTCACAAAACTATCGGTGTATTTCGGCCCCGGACTGACTTTGATTCCTCTTCGGTTTGATTTGTTTGGAGTGATTCAATCTCAGGATCCTTGAGATTTCGTCAGTCAGCGTCTGATCTTGACCTTGGAATGACTCGTAACATCTTTTCTGCGTAAAATCCTCTCCTTAGCGTGTATTCTCTCTAAGTTCCAAAATACCCTGTAGATAAATATCGGAACTAACAAGCAAAAGTTAAATAGACAAACAGTCTAATTTAGTGGGTTTAACTGTGTTTTTGATTCGTATAATTATGGTCCATCAACCGCCTGTTCCATTCCCTCAGCGGCTGGTGGCTAAAAAGAGGGATAAAGACTTCATGCAATTCGTGGACAAGATTCGTACTCTTTACATCACCATGCCCCTCACCGACGCATTCACTCAGATTCCTACCTATGCCAAATTTATGAAGGAAATTCTGACTGGGAAAAGAAATATTGACGGGACCGAGACAGTGGCTCCGAGTGAGGAGTGTAGTGCTGCCATGCACCAGCCCGTGCCGCCTAAGCTTAAGGACTCATGGAGTTTTTCTATCCCTTGTGATATTGGTGGTATTACTATTCATCGTGCTTTATGTTATCTCGGTGCTAGTGTGTCTATCATGCCATATTCTTTGTATGTGGGTGATCTCTGTCCTACGAATATCTCTATTCACCTTGCTGACCGTTCTTGTAGACTCCCGAAAGGGATTCTGAAGGACGTACCTGTCAAGGTGAAGAACATTTACATCCCTGCTGATTTTATTGTGCTAGAGATCTCATAGGACATTGATATCCCGATTATACTTGGTAGACCATTTCTTTACACAGCTAAGGTTGTCATTGACATGGATAGAGGGTCAATAGCTTTGCGAGTGGGCAGCGAACGAGTTGTCTTTTATTTGCCCGACATGTGCAAGAGTCCTAGTCTATAGCTGACTGTGATGTATTAGACTCTGCTGATGTTATTGAGTCTTACAGAGTTGAACCAGGGTGCCCAATACTGATGGATATATGTGCAGTGAGCATTGAGGGAGCAGCTGAAGCTGAGGCTGAACAGAACACCGACTCAGGTAAGGAACCTTGCAAGGTAGAGCTGAAACCTCTATCTGCAAGTCTCAGGTATGAATTTCTGGGCCCTAACTCGACCTACCCGGTGATTGTGAATGCATCCTTGACTGATGTAGAGACTCAGAAATTGTTAGATGTTCTGCGAGAACATACACTTGCCCTAGGTTATTCGATAGATGATCTTAAGGGTATTAGCCCAGATATGTGCATGCATAGAATCCATCTAGAGGGAGATGCTAGGCCCACTAGGGATGCTTTGAGACGTTTGAATCCTAAACTGAATGATGTGGTGAAGAAAGAGATTCTGAAATTATTGGATGCAGGCATTATTTATTCTATTGCTGATAGTGAATGGGTAAGTCATGTGCATGTTGTCCCTAAGAAGGGATGTTTAACTGTTGTACGTAATGAGCATAATGACTTTATTCCTACTCGTACTGTGACTGGTTGGCATATGTGCATTGATTATAGGAAGTTGAATAAGGCTACTCGTAAGGATCACTTTCCTTTGCCTTTTTGCGAAGCATAAGTTTTTCTGCTACCTCGACGGTTATAGTGGGTTCTTTCAGATCCCTATACACCCCGAGGACCAAGAGAAGACCACTTTCACTTGCCCTTTTGGCACATTTGCTTATAGACGCATGCCTTTCGGTCTATGCAATGCACCAGCCACTTTTCAGCGTTGTATGATGGCCATTTTTTCTGATTTTCTAGACAACACCATTGAAGTATTTATGGATGATTTTTCGGTGTATGGCTCATCGTTTGATTCGTGCCTTTCTAATCTTACTGATGTTCTTCGTCGTTGTGTTGACACTAACCTGGTTTTAAACTGGGAGAAGTGTCACTTTATGGTGCAGGAAGGTATTGTGTTGGAACACATGGTCTCTAACCGAGGCATCGAGGTCAATCGTGCGAAGGTGGAGGTGATTCAAAAGCTGCCCCCACTACGAGATGTGAAAGGAATCAGGAGCTTCCTTGGGCACGCAGGATTTTATAGGCGCTTTGATGAGCCGTATTTATACGACTCACCGAGTCATCAAATCCCACCAATTCCGGCGCTTTATCATGCAAACAGTTACTTCTTAGTGTTGTTTTGCATTTCTGGTGCTTCGGAAGCTCTAGGAGGAAACACGCTTAAAAGATGGCTTTCTGAGCTAAAAACATCACAAGGAGTCGAGCTGACCAACACTAAACTCAAGTTGCTCGGGAAAACGAGCTGATCTGACGAATCAACTTCGAGCAAAGTGATCAAAATAGCAAATAAGGTGGACAATGTCGGAGAACCGAGGAAAACGCCCGAGCAGATTGGCAGTTGGCTCGATTCCAAAGGTCTTGCGCGCGCTGATAGGCACTGAAATCAAGTTGCTCGACCAGACGGACTCCGATGACAAATCTGACTCGACCAAGTTGTTCAAAATGGACAACAAGTCGGACAATGTCACCAACTCAAGGAGAACGCACGGGTGGAATGGCCCATGAGCAGCCGAGCAGGTTCCAGGCCGCGCCCGAAGGCCCCGTCGAGCAGACTAGCGCTGAATCCGAGTTGCTCGACCAGATGAACGAATCTCGCAAATCTGGCTCGACCAAAGTGATTGAAATGCCAAATGACTCGGACGATACCACTAGCCAAGCAAAACGCACGAGCGGGATTGTCCGAGATAAGCAATACGGCGTTGGAACTGCAAAAGGCCCCGCGCGCTGGGCCAAGTCGGTGGGCTCAAGTGAGGCGGTTCAAGCTTATTTGCTCACCAAGCAAAAATGATTATGGACCAGGCCCAAATAGAAGCTTCGAAACCCTAGGACTTGCCCTATAAATAAGACCTCTTGGTCTAGGGTTTCAAGCATCCAAAAATTCGAGATCCACATTCATCCCATCAGAGCCGATTCGAGTATCCATCATTCATCCAGTGATCATCCATCATCGAGCGGCTACTTCTGCATAGAGAAGAATTTCCACTTTTATCATGACTTTTATGTCCAGCATGTGTAGCTAAACCGCTCGTTCGGGCTAGGGCTAACTTATTGTGACGAATGTTTTGAGATTCCATGCTTAATATTATTCTTGCATTCTACTAGTTCTTGTGCACATTAATTTCGGTTTGAGTTGCAAGCTTAAGTGGAGACCCGAAACGGTAAAGCTTAAGCTGGGCAATTCATACCCTCTATTTACTGCTTATTTGATACTGACCCGTTAGAATAAGTAGTCGTACTAAACCTAATATAACCTGACCAGGAGTATTAGGTTTGCTAGAACGAGAATTCTATAACCTGACCAGGAGTAGATTGTGGCGTAGTGACTTGAAACGGTCCTACCTTAGGTTATAACCTGACCCGGAGTAACCACACTTAAGGACGTAGAATTAGATACTTTGAAATCAAGGACAAACCAGGTCACAATTAGAACCCCTAGCCTGAATATTCTTCTCCGATTGACATCTTTCGTTTATTTCCTATTTGCACTTGTTTCCCGCAAAACCCAATTGTTTCCTTTTTACAGATCAACAAGTAACCATCTAGCTCCCTAGGGTTCGACCCTTGCTTGCCGCTGTACTAACCCATAGTCAAGAGTAAGGAATTATAAATTTAAATTTGCAGGTATCGACGACGCCTGCCAAATTTTGGCGCCGTTGCCGGGGAGCTACGCACGGTGAAATTGTTCTTTTCTGTTTTCAGTTTTTGTGTTTTTTCAGTTTTTTTGGTTTTGCAGCAAAACAGCAGAATTCAAGTTCCAGGCGTCCGATTTCAGCCCATAACACCTTGTTCTGAGCAGAACGACGAGGAGATCACAAACCACGAGCTTTGCTCGTGACATACGGTGTTTTTAGGCAATCCTGAGTCGTTTACTATTTTATTTCGAATTTTTTGTGTTTTTAGAAATTTTCTGTTTTTGGAAATTTTCTGTTCTGTCACCATGTCTCACACAGGTAGCCGAGTTGGCGACAATATCCACAACGAAGAAGTCGAACAGGTCGTTCGAGACATGGAAGGGGCACTTCCACCACATGACGAGCAGGGCCCGATGGGTCAGAACGGAGAAATCAGGGGGGCTGCCCCAAGACAATACTAACCGGTCCAGCCATTCCAACAACAGCCACCACCACTCCAACAATACCCGATGCTTCCACCACACCAGCACCCGATCCAACAGCAGGTTCCACCGATCCAACCGAGACGACAACCACCGGTCGCGCTACGACAGCATGTCAGACAACCACGACAGCCGGTCTTCGATAATGAGGATTACGAGGAGCACGACGATCAGGAGCCCACCATGGGAGAGCTGTCAGCCCCCAACTTCCGCAACCAGTCTTGGTGCATATACGAAGGGCCAGACCTAGAAGTAATAGCCATCAACACGGCGGTCGTGCACCACCTACCCAAGTTCTCAGGAACCAAAGGAGAGTCGCCACAGCTCATCTGCAGCGCTATAATGGGATATGCCAGAACCTCAGGCCATACGGAGTCGAAGTCGAGGACTTCAAGTTAAAAGCGTTCTATTTTTCACTTATAGACTCTGCTAACGACTGGTTTCTATCCTTGCCTGCAGGCAGCATCCATACATGGGATCAGATGCAGAAGAAATTCCTCAACAAGTACTATCCCGCAGGCCGAGCCATGCAAGTCAAAAGGCAGCTGCAAGAACTCCGACAAGGGCCCAACGAGATGCTGTACGAGTATGTGGAGAAGTTCAACGCCTTAGAACAGAGCTGCTGCAACCTCGGACTCCCTGAGAAGCTGATAGTGGAGTACATGCTCGATGGACTGAGGAGACTTGACCGAAAACTACTAGATGCCTCTGCTGGAGGCACCATTATGAACCTGTCCCTAGCTGGAGTACGGAGGAAGATCATGGAGGTGGCCGAGAATGCTAGGTTCCAAGATGAGTCAAACAAGGAGGAAGAGTTCAGCCGGTCCAGGAACGTCTCAAAGGCCGACGCTCCATCAAGCTCAATGGCCGAAGAGATCAAGCAACTCAAAGAGATGATGCAACAGGTCATCAGAAGGCAGCCGGTCCAGGTCAAGCCGAGCGGTTTTTGTGCCGCCACAGATCACAAAACAGACGAGTGCCCAACTATAGTGGAGGACGACCATGCCGAGATCAACGCGGTAGGCGACTACCAAAGCTATGGCAACCGGACAGAGCCAGTCCGACAGTATGGCGCAACCGCGACCAGGCAAGGTGCGAACGGGCAGCACTGGCAGAACGACAACAAGAATAATCACTTCCAGAGAGAGCCAGCATAGCCGACCGCACCCCAGTAGGCCCAGCAGTACTACAGGCCCCCATATCGCCAGCAACAAGGGCAGAACGGGCCGGGCCAGTATCAACAGAGGCAGGAACGCAATCAGTCGGGCCCGAACCAGCACAGCTCGAGCAAATCCTTGGAGGATATAGTGAAGGACCTTGCCACCTCAGTACACCAGTTCCAGACCAAAACTGACGGGGCCATTGCCGACTTGTCCAAACAGATGTCCCAGCTCGCCACGACAGTCTCCGAGCTCAAGAACGACCCAGAGCGACTCCCCTCACAAACTATTCAGAATCCAAGGGGGAACGTCAATGCAGTAACACTCAGGAGTGGGAGAGGAGCACCGTCAGTACTCAGGCCATCTGAAGGCAGCAGCCCGCCAACAGCCGAAGACGAAACAACTGGGCCGGACCCTCTCGAATCCAGCGGCCAGGGCACTCTCGGATAGGACCCGGTTCCCGTAACCAAAAATTCTAATTCCCTGTGCAGGTTCGAGTTCCCAAGCAGTACGTAATGGACAAAGAAGTATGGGAGCTGTTCAGCAAAGTGGAAATCAACATCCCACTCCTCGAGGCCATCAAATAGATACCGAGGTACTCGAAGATCTTGAAGGAACTCTGCACCAACCGGAGACGAGGTACTCAGCCCGACCAGGAGCTCATGAGCCGGAATGTTTCTGCTGTCATTCAGCGCAAGGTGCCTCCTAAATGCGGTGACCCAGGCACCTACACCATACCTTGCACGATCGGTAACATTAGAATAGAGAATTGCATGCTTGATCTCGGTGCATCTATTAATGTCTTGCCTTATTCCATATATTCTTGCCTGCGCATTGGTTCGCTAGAACCTGCAGGGCTCACTATACAGTTGGCGGACAGATCATGCAAGCAGCCCGAGGGCAAGATCGAAGATGTGCTCGTACAAGTAGGAGAGCTTGTATTTCCAGCCGATTTCTATGTGCTGAAGATGGAGAACCGCGGCCCGACCGACCATGCCCCATCCTACTCGGCTGACCGTTCCTTAAAACGTTGAAGATGAAGATCGATTGTGACAGTGGGACTCTGTCCATGGAAGTTGAAGGAGAGGTGTTCACCTTTGACATCTTCCGGGCCATGAGGCATCCGATGGAGTACGAAGCGGTCCATGCCCTAGACACACTGGACGACCTAGCCTAGGAGGTGCAACCGGAGAGAGTAGCCGACCCGCTCGAGCTCGCACTAGAGAGAGCAGTATACTCGGCCGAGGACTCCTATGAGCTCACCGAGACTATCATAGATGCACTAGCCCAGCTGGAGACTGCGCAGCCACTCACCCCTAGGTATGAGGTTAATGAAGTTCGTTTATTTAAATCTAATGTGTGTTTGCCTTCTGTTTTGCAGGCACCTACACTAGAATTGAAGCCTCTACCCGAGCATTTGAAGTATGCATTCCTAGGAGAGAATGACACACTTCCGGTCATTATCAAGAGCGGGCTCGTAGCATATCAGGAACGACGGTTGATCAAGGTGCTGACCGAGCACAAATTGGCCATCTGATGGACAATGGCCGACATCAAAGGAATCAGCCCGGCACTTTGTATGCATCGAATTTTGCTGGAGGATGGAGCGAAACCTTCGAGGGAATCTCAACGGAGATTGAACCCGATCATGATGGAGGTTGTCCAGAAGGAAATACAGAAGTTGCTGGATGCGGATGTGATCTACCCGATCTCAGATAGCCAGTGGTTGAGTCCAGTCCATGTAGTCCCGAAGAAGACCGGGATCACGGTCGAGAAGAATGCCGAGGGCGAGATGGTGACGACCAGAGTCAAGAACGGATGGCGCATGTGCATTGACTACAAGAAGCTGAATGCAGTCACACGCAAGGATCACTTTCCTCTTCCGTTCATTGACCAGATGCTCGACCTGTTGGCAGGTAAGCCTTATTTCTGCTTTCTTGACAGTTTTTCAGGTTATAATCAGATTCCCATAGCACCCGAGGATCAGGAAAAGATGACCTTTACATGTCCATTCGGTACGTTTGCTTTTCGCCGAATGTCGTTTGGTTTGTGTAACTCACCCGACACCTTTCAGCGGGTCGTTACAAGTATATTCTCAGACATGATAGGTACGTTTATTGAGGTGTTCATGGATGATTTCACGGTGTATGGTGACACTTTCGATGCATGCTTAGACAATTTGAGTACAGTATTAGCACGTTGTGTTTCTATGAATTTGGTGCTCAATTATGAAAAGTGTCACTTTATGGTTACTAACGGTGTAGTCCTAGGACATGTCGTTTCACATGAGGGTATAGCAGTTGATAAAGCTCAGATAGACTTGATTGTTACTCTGCCCTATCCCTCTACGGTTCATGACATTAAATCTTTCCTTGGGCATGCTGGTTTCTATCGTAGATTTATTAAGGACTTCTCGAAAAGGGCCTTGCCCTTATCTAACCTCTTGCAAAAAGATGTCCCTTTTGAGTTTACAGATCCATGCAGGGCAGCTTTTGACGGCTAAAACAGGCCCTCACCAGCACACCCATTATCTGCGCACCAGACTGGAGCCAGCCATTTGAGGTCCTGTGTGATGCGAGTGACTATGCAGTAGGAGCGGTCCTCGGCCAGAGGGTAGACAAAAAACCCGTAGTGATCTACTACGCTTCGAGGACTCTGGACGTGGCCCAAAAGAACTACTCGACCACAAAGAAAGAACTGCTAGCCGTCGTCTTTGCCTTAGAGAAATTCAGATCTTATTTGCTCGGTACTAAAGTTGTTGTCTATTCTGACCATGTAGCTATCAGGTACTTGATGACGAAGAAAGAGGCGAAGCCGCGGCTCATTAGGTGGATTCTGCTCCTACAGGAGTTCGACTTGGAGATCAAGGACAAGAAGGGCATAGAGAACACTGTAGCCGACCACTTGAGCCGACTTGTCCGAAAAAAAGAGGCCGGGCAGATCACTGAGACGTTCCCGGACGAGCACTTGTATGCTCTCACAGGTAAGAAGCCATGGTATGCTTCCATAGTGAACTACCTGGTCAGAGTTAAGTTCCCGCCTTCTTATTCTAAAGCTCAATGTTTGAAACTGAAGCATGATTCTAAGTTTTATTTGTGGGATGACCCGTACTTATGGAAAATAGGCGTAGACCAAATTCTTAGCCGGTGCATTCCTAATGATGAGATTGCTTCAGTTATCAGTTTCTGCCATGAACATGCATGCGGTGGCCATTTCGGTCCTAGGAGAACGGCTAGGAAGATATTAGATAGTGGATTCTTTTGGCCGCATGTTTTTAGAGATTCCTACAACCATTGTAAGAGATGTGATAAATGTCAGCGTGTAGGTAATATTTCGGCTAGGAATGAGATGCCCCAAGTACCCATACTTGTTAATGATGTTTTTGACATATGGGGCATCGATTTCATGGGTCCTTTTCCGGTATCGTGTGGGTATCCTTATATACTGGTTGCAGTTGACTATGTGTCTAAGTGGGTAGAGGCTAAGGCCACTAGGTGTGACGATGCTAAAACTGTCATAGATTTCTTGCGCACTAACATCTTTTGTAGGTACGGAGTGCCTAAGGCCATAATCAGCGATCAAGGGACACACTTCTGCAACCGGATGATGGCGTCTACCTTGAAGCACTACCACGTTCACCATCGGACGTCCACAGCTTATCATCCCCAGACGAATGGGCAAGCGGAGATCTCCAACCGCGAAATCAAAGGGATTCTCGAGAAGATGGTAAGTCCGGCCCGGAAAGATTGGAGCCAACGGTTGGACGAGGCTCTATGGGCGTACCGGACAGCCTACAAAACACCGATAGGCACCTCGCCTTTTCGGTTGGTCTATGGGAAAGCATGCCATCTGCCGGTCGAACTTGAGCATAAGGCATACTGGGCACTGAAGGACTTACAGGCAGCCGGGCTAGACAGGAGATTACAGCTATGCGAGCTTGAGGAGCTGCGCCTCGAGGCTTACGAGAGCCAATCAGACTACAAGGCGCGGACCAAGCTCTATCACGACAAATTCATCCTTCGGCGCAGATTCGAGGTCGGTCAGCAAGTGCTCCTGTTCTCATCACGCCTTCGATTGATGCTCGGGAAATTACGATCTAGGTGGACGGGTCCTTACACGATTACGAGGATATTCAGTCATGGGGCACTCGAGCTAGAAAGCCTGACGGGAGAAGACCGGTTCAAGGTCAACGGACAACGGGTCAAGCATTATCACGGTGAGGTCAATCTGACCGTCCAGCAATTCGACCTAGACGAGCCTCCTAACGACACATAAGCGAGGTATCGTCGAGCCAACGACGTAAAACAAAGGCGCTCGCAGGGAGGCAGCCTGGCATTTCTTTTCGTTTTTCAGTTTATTTTGTTTATTTGAGTCTTGAGTCTTATTTGTCACATTGTATTCGGGAAAGAGATGCTCTTTTTGCAGGGAACATGCACCTCAGTGCGGAGTCGTCGAGAGGTCCCGAACGAGCAAGCCTTGTGCGCGCAGAGTGGACCAACTCGCTATCCTTCTTCGCGTAAGACTGCTATCCATCGAGAGTAGTTTCACACTTTGAATACATTGTGTCAAGAAAATTAAGGTTTTAAAGATTCTGTCACAAAGACTTACGAGTCTAAGGAGATTGGTTCTTAAGTGAGACCGTTTGTGACTCCACCAATCTCCTGGGAATTCTTTACTTGTCTTAATTTCTTCGACATAGTCCTTTCATTTTGTGACGAACTCACGCTGCGATACAAGTCTCCACCAAAAGAAGGCAGGCGCAATGGTGCTCTCCTTGGACTCAGAGGAGAATGGCCCACCCAGTTGCGAGCCATGTGTGCGCAGAATCGGAGCATTGGAGGAATCCTCGACCAAACTTGCCCAACTTGAGATTCTGACTCGGCCATTAGTCTTAGAATGGCCAATTTATCGAGACATGTGAGAATCCCATAGCGTTCTGGCGAAGTCGTCCGGAGGCCGCCCAACCGATAGGGGCCCTGTGCGCACAGAATGGGCACACTGCCAGAATCCTCGACCGAAGTTCATTATCTGGAAATTCTGGCTCGACAGAAGTGTTTAAAATGTCCAATAACTTTGGAAGGGTGAGCCAACTTTGCAACCGCACGAGGGAAGTGCCTGTTCACTCTTAACTCTCTCTTATTTCCCTATTATTTGTTTGCTTGCATAGTCGTGTCTTTGAACTTAAGATGCGCCGTGAGGACACGTCAGTTCAAAAGAGTGGGGTGGGAGAGTCAGTTTGTCGTGTCAGCAAGTTTATTTCCTTGCACCTACATAGAGTCAGCACGTTTCCCTTAAAATTTAAAATTTTTGTACAGATTTCTCTCTATTTTCCTAGACTTGCGGTATTGAATCTTGATGATGTGAAATAGATAGAACCGATTAGATGCATTTTTCTCGTGAACTTTGAGTTGTGCAAATACATGTGAACTTACCCTATTGCGTGCTTTTGAGTTGAGATAAACAGGGATGTGGAGTTGATAGAAACGTCCTAGAGAGACTTGACAAATCATTCAAGGGACCGGAGTCAAGCTATATGGTTATATGGATTTCGTGAAGGCTAGCACTTTGAGGCAACATGGTCAAGAGTCTGCTCCACCACTGCCGTGCTTATGCGGTCAGGTGGGACGGGAAAACAACACACCGTCCAATCTCTAGTCCAAGTAGCCGGGAAAACAGACGAGTGATGGACCATATTTATATGATTCATTAAGACAGTTAAACCCACCAAGTTAGACACTTTGTCTTAACAACGTTTACTTGTTAGTTCCATTTTTGCTCTACAGGCTATTTTGAGGTTTAGAGAAGAAACATGCCTAAAAGGGGAAAATTGCGCCCAAATTAATCGCATTGGAGATTCACCTGACCGGCTGCGAAAATGCCTCAGATCCACCCGACCGGCAGAAGCAGAACCAGGCCGCGCCCCAGCGTTCCAGCGCACCTACCGAGTTGTCCAAGTCCAAATTCAAGTTGCCCGAACAAATCATCTGATCTGACGAATCCGCCTTGAGCAAAATGATCAAAATGGCAAATGAGGTGGACAATGTCGGAAAACCAAGGAGAACGCCCGAGCAGATTGGCTGTTGGCCTATTTCCAAAGCAAAGGCCCTGCGCGCATAGGCACTGAAACCAAGTCGCTCGACCAAACCATGGAATCTCGCAAATCTGGCTCGACCAAAGTGTTTTAAATGTGAAAAAACTCGGACAATCTCACTTCCTAGACAAAACGCCCGAGTGGAACCAGCTCAAGCCCGATCAAGGCCAAACTAGGGCAATTCCGGCGGTTTGGGGATTCCGACCAGGTTCCGGGCAGATTCCGGCAAAACGACTTCGACCATTAGTCTTAGAATTGCCTCAGCATTCCAAATCCAAAAGCAAAAGGCCAAAAACCGACCAAGCTCCGGCCAGCAATTAATGGATGTTGACTTTCTTCTACTCTATACCTTGTAGGAGGAGCCCATACCGACTGCTTTGGGAGGACAGCTGGCCGGTTGCTTTTGGAGCTACCTAACCGGCTGCTTTTGGGAGGACACCTCAACCAAGGGGGAAGTGCCACCTATGGCCGGCGGCTTGACTTGGAGTGCCCATGCCTTGTTGATTTGCCTCTCTCCTTTGCCTATAAATAGAGAGCTCCCTCTCCTTTGTTCAATGTCCCAAATTGTAGTCTCAAGTCTCATAATCCTTGTAGAGAATCTCTCTAGATTTTAGGCGCAATCCTTGTAAACACTCAACTTTGATATTGAAAGCTCCAACCTTGTTCTTGAGTACTCTTGTTGGTTCTTGAAGTGCTCAAGCTTTTCCCTGTCTTTTACTTTCAAAAACTTTACTTTTTGTCTTTCGAAAACCTTTACTTTTCAAGCACTTAGCTATGATGTCCTCTTCCATGGATATTCGTAGCTAAAACCTTCATTCGGTTGAAGGGGTGTGTTTGTATCAAAACATGTTTTAGACCCTTTTCTTATTGCTTCTAATGTGTTCAGACTTGTTCTATGTGCCACATATTAGGTTAGAACATTCATGGATGAGTGGAGGCTCAAAAGAGCAAAGCTTTTCCATGAGGTTCGTGAACATACTCGGGTAAGTGGAGGCTCGAAAGAGCAAAGCTTATTCGAGGAGTTCAACCTTCCTTAAACACCACTTGGTTGATCGGAAATGATTGATCAGGTGGATTCACATAAGCTAAGATACTTCGAAAGGAGGAATGAGCATAAGTAGAACAAGTGTTCTATGTCTTGAAAAGGACTAGACGATGTGGCAAGTCGAGTGCTAGAAATAGCCTTGATACATCTTTGAACACATAGTATGATCATTAGCGGTCAATGATGAACAGATTTATGATACAAGGCCCCTAAAACCGAATCCTTGCCATTGATAAATCACCAACTCTTCATTCTACTTTCAGTCTCAATATCAACTGTTTACTTTCAGTACTTTACTTTACGCACTTTACTTTTCAGTCTTTACATTTCCGCACTTTACTTTCAGTTATTTACTTTCCACTCACTACAGACGTTTTCAACATCAATCCAACATAACTTTGGCACGTATTGCGCTTGAAACACAGCGTGCGACAAACCAAAAGTATGTTGTTTGGTTGATATTGAACTCGACTGTTCCAGCAATTTTCTTTTCAGTCATTTACTTTTCAGTACTAAAATCACAACCAACCCCCAACTGTCTTATTCAATTTTCCATTCTCGAAAGAACAACTATCCACTAATTCCCTTGGGTTCGACCCCCACTTACCGCTTTACTACCCAATAGTGAAGTCACGAGTAGCGGACTTATAAATTAATTTTGTACACATTGCCTCGCGACAAGGCAGTGCTGTCAAATTGGCGCCGTTGCCGGGGAGTTAGTAATCGGATGGTTGTTCTTTTCTTTCCCTTTTGCATAATCCACTATGTCTTCATGGATGATTCGATATCTCCCCCAGTTTGGAGGAACCATCGGAGAAGACCCTGTGGAACATGTACAAATATTTCACTCCATCTGCGGCCGCATGAAGCCTGAGGACGAGTCCTTAGAGGGGTTTAAGTTAAAATGTTTTGAGTTTTCCTTAACTGATTTTGCACTATCTTGGTATTACTCATCATATGCAGATTATGAAGGCTATTATGGGGATCTACAAGCCAAATTTCTAAAAGAGTTTTCCCTGTCAAATTATCGCACTGATCCCTGTCAAAGAGCCCCGCCATCCCTTCGACTTGAAGTCCGTGAGAAGATCATCACCCTTAAGCAATCTCGGGACGAAACATTGGACGAGTACTTATCGTACTTCGATTCCATTGTGACGAGCTGCCCGCACCATGGATTCACGAACTTTAATCTTCTTCAGAGGTTTCTCGGTGGGATGATGCCACATGACCGGAATATACTTGATGCTGCGGCGGGAGGATCGGTGATGAATTTAACCATGTCTAAACTGTGGAACTTGATAGATGATATGGCAGAGAGCTCAAAACGAGGGCCGATGCCCCAAACTGATGAAAAGGCGCTGACAGGCACTGCCTTGTCGCGAGGCAATGTGTACAAATAATATTTATAAGTCCGCTACTCGCGACTTCACTACTGGGTAGCAAGTGGTAAGTAGGGGTCGAACCCAAAGGAATTAGGGGGATAGTTGCTCTTTGAGGTGATTGTACAGCGAGGGAGCGTGTTTTAGGTTGGTTGAGGTTTTAGAGCTAGTAACTGCGTGACTTTTTGGTTGGTTTTGGTTTTTTGTGCGAAAAGTAAATGACTGAAAAATAAATACTGAAAAATAAAAATAGAAGACTTACAGCGGGTGATGCGTGATTGGCAAGTCCTCCGGAAGGTGAGCAGTTGATAGAGCAGTTTTTACTAAAATTAAAAGTAAGTGCAGGTGGTGTTTTTAATTTAAGGAAAGCATTCAGTTTTGGGGGCTTTGTATCATAGCCTGTTTATCATTGACCCTTAGTGATCTTACTAAGTATTCAAACGTGTATCAAGGCCATTCCAAGCACTCGATTTGCCACACTGTCTAGCCCATTCCAAGGTCGTAGAGCACTTGTTCTACTTAGACTAAGACCCCATTCCAAGGTATATTAGCCTGTGTGCATCCATTTGGTCAGTCATTCCCGAGCAACCAAATGGTTTTTTAGAGAGGTCAAACTCCTCAAATAAGCTTTGCCATTCCAAGCATCCACTTATCCGAGTATGTTTACGAACCCCACGGAGGAGTTTTGCCATTCCAAGCATCCACTCAACCTTGGAAGTTCTAACCTAATATATGGCACATAGAACAAGTTTTGAATACAAAGAAGAGGCACTAAGAGTATAGCCTAAAACATTTTATGATACAAGTACACCCCTTCAACCGAATGAAGAGTTTAGCTACGAATATCCATAGAAGTGGATACCATAGCTAAGTACTCGAGGGTTTTTGAAAGACAGTAAGTAAAGGAGAATACTCAAGAACCAACAGGAGTATTCCCTAAACTACTATAATACTCAAGAACCAACAGGAGTATTATATATTTCAAAACCAAACTTACAAAGTAACAAAGTTAGAGAGAGAAGTGTTTATTGATTTTGGGCTTATGGAAATGAGAGGTGAAGGCTTGCATTTATAGCCAAAAGGGGAGGAGATGGGTGGTGAGGATGAAACCACATGGTTTCATCCAAGGGTGAGCTCCATGGAGGTAGAAGCCGCCGGTTGTGGGTGGTAAAAGGGGGAGAGCTTCCTCCTTTGGTCACCTCCTCCCAAAAGCCGCCGCCGGTCACCATGGGAGAAGAGTGAGTTTTGTGCAGTCTTTTCACAAAACTATCAGTCTATTTCGGCCTCGGACTGATTTTGGTTGTTCTTCGGTTTGATTTGTTTTAAGTGATTCCACGTCAGGATCTTGAGATTTCTTCAGTCAGCGTCTGATCGTGACCTTGGAATGACTCGTAATATCTTTTCTGCGTAAAAACTCCTCAGCATGTATTCTCTCTAAGCTCCAAAATGCCCTGTAGATAAATATCGGAACTAACAAGCAAAAGTTAACTAGACAAACAGTCTAATTTGGTGGGTTTAACTGTGTTTTTGATTCGTATAATTATGGTCCATCAGATTACCCCACACTTTTAGTTGTTCGTCCCGAACAATGCTATTAAAGGGCGGCACTAAGTAAGCTTTTAAAATATGAAAGTTAGAATGTGGGACTAGATTTATCCTAATTCATGCATTACTACTTATTACCAAATTAAAATGCGTAAATAAATAGAAGAAACTTGATACTTGTACCTCCGTGCTGAGATGCAAAGTATTTTGGATGTTTCGGGAGATAGCCCTTTTTAGGCTCCTGGACTGCAACTTCGGGACCGTCTCGCACTATATGGTTTTCTTGTAGCTTTCTCTAGCACTTGATTCGGTTCGGGTTTCAATGGTTTGGTCTTGGATTTTCTTTTTGGCGAGGGATAGCCTTTTTTTTGTAGTGAATCGGCCTTTGGCCTTTGATTTGACTCTTTGAGTGCTTCACTTTTGTTCGGTTAAAACCTTCACAATTTTGGGCCTTTGGCCTCTTGATTTGCTTCTTCGAGCTTTTGCCTTTTTGTGGCTTGCTAGTTCATTTTCTCAAGCCTGTTTGGGAGGTCCAATCATCGCCCGCGAGCATATGGAAATACCTCCCCGCTCCTCTCATAATTGTCGTTTCGCGCGGGTCAAAATGAGGGCCCCTCATCTATTTTCTCGGCTACTTTGACTAGAGATAGGACGGTCTGATTCCCGTCCTCGCCTTTTTTTTTCTTTTCTTTTTTGCATAAACACTGCATGGCGGAGATGACTTCAATCTTCACTGAAACCCGAAGTGCAGCCTCCACTGACTTTGAAAACCATATAGTTAGATTCGATCCTTCGATTGCTTGCCAAGCCTTTCTAGGGCAGTTTATGTCAACTCCACATCCCTAGTTTATCTCAGCACAAAGGGACAAATGAAAAGTTACATCCTAAGTTTTTAAACAGTTGAATTTTCACAAGGTTGATGCATGAATTATGATCTATCTTTTTCACATTCTCAAGTTCATATTTTAAAAAAAAAAGAAAAACATGTTTGTACACAGGTGGTTCTCACCCCACACTTTTGAACGAAGGCGAGCCTTAGTTCAAAAGACATGCAAATATATACAAGAGAAGGAAGTGACATTAAGGAAAAAAGAAGAACAGAACTCCCTTTTACTGTGTCGTGTCGTGGAACGACATGCCTCGGAGTTGGATAACCGAGGGAGTTCGGCTGGGGCCTTGAACTCTCAGCGCAGGCCCGGTAATTCACGGAAGCTGCCTGGCTGATCCGGTCTTGCTCCAAAAACTGATTCCTACAAAGGGTCATTCCTTCTATACAAAAAGTGGGTGAGAGCGACTTATTGGATAAACTAAATGACAGAAAATAAATGACTGAAAGTAAGATAGGTGTCGGTTTACCTCCCGACCAGTGCCTTTGTTTAACGTCGTTGGCTCGACAGTACCTTATTCCTAGATCACTGGTTTGGATCCCATGGGTGGCTTAAGTCAAATTTCGCCACCATTCCTGTGTTGCTTTTTGCCTTGCCTTTTCCTGATTTCTTGTTTGGGTTAGAACTCCATGGTTTTGGTGTTTTTTCTTTCCATTGTTTCTGAGAAGGCGGGGAGCCTTTAACCACAGCTGCTGGTCTTGTTTCTTTTTCGGTCTCTTTTGGCAGGTCAGAAATCTGTGTACCGCGATCTGAGATAGGTATAATGTCTGGCGGTTCCTTTGTATCCGGGCGGCTATTATCAATGTAGAAATTTGCAATTTTGCCGCCAAACTCAAGCGATAATGAGCCCTTGCCCACATCGATTCTTGCTTTAGTAGCGTAGAGGAATGGTCGTCCCATTATTATTGTTGGAGGGTCGTCTTTGCTGGTCTCTCCCGTTTGTATTACATAAAAGTCAGCAGCAACGACAAGCTCTCCCACATAGAGTATTACATCTTCCAGTACTCTAGCCGGACGGATGCACGATTTATCTCCTAGCTCGATATTTGACCTGGGTGGCTTCAATGGACCAAGCCCCAATAAGTAGTAAAGGGAGTAAGGCATGGCATTGACCGCAGCCCCAAGATCAATTAGGCACTTGTGAATTCGGGTTTCGCCAATACTACAGGTGACTGTGAAGGCCCCTGGGTCTTTATCTCTTTCCGGTTGCGACTCATGATCCGAAGTGAGGGCTCTTTCTATTGTCGGGCCATTCTGCCCATTCCTTGGCTTAGGATTTGTATAATCAGACTTCTTAATATTTTGCTTCGAAGCATAAATATTAGGTAGGGAGTTCCACCTTAAATTGTTATTGTCATCCCATCCAGATGCTGGTATGTCGGAGTGTAAGATTGGCGGTGGTGTTATGCAAACGGTGAATGCATATCGTCCATTGTCAGCATGTGTGACCCATGTTTTGCCATTATTGGGTCGGTCTTCCTCTTGGTTCCAATCAGGTCGACGCCTGCGGTTGAAGTGCTTGTTCGTAAATTTGTAAGTTGGGGATCGTGTTACTTCTCCCAGTGTAGTCTTTATGTTTGACCTCCTTATCATGCTAATATTTGCCTTTGGATTTTGGATGGTTTGTGAAGGAAGTCTGCCAGGTTCATTGGTGAGTGTTGACATTGTGGTGGCGAGCTGGGACATCTGTTTGGTCAATTCTGAAATTGCCCCGTCAGTTTTCGCCTGGTATTGGTGTAGCGAAGCACCCAATTGATTTATGTTTCCTGCGAGCTCCTTCATCGTGTCATCGAGTGACTTGCTCGGTTCCTGCTGATTGTTCGGGCCGGTTTGGTACTGTCGGTGGGGGGGTTGGTAGAATGACTGAGCTAGTTGAGGGACAGCTGGTTGTGCTTCCTTCTGAGGATAGTTGTTGTTACGCCAGCTCGGGTTGGTTGCTTGACCATACTGTCTGTTTTGTCCGGCTCTGTCGTCGTTGTTGTTGTTGTTGTATCCTTGGTATCCTCCCACTGCATTTACTTCTGCCGGTTCCTCTTCTATTAATGTCGGGCATGCGTCAGTTTTGTGGTCAGTAGAACCACAAAACTCGCAAGGTTTTACTGGAACTGGCTGTCTTCGTAGGATCTGAATCATCATCTCCTTTAACTGTTTCATTTCTTCAAGAATAGAGCTCATCGGTGTTTCAGCTCTTGCCACATTCTTTGTTCGGGAAAATTCTTACTGCCTAGTTGTCTCTTCTCTAAATCGGGCATTTTCAGCAACCTTGGTGATGAGATCCCTTATGCCTCTTAATGATAGATTCATCATGGATCCTCCAGCTGAGGCATCCAGGAGCATTTTGTCTAAGGATCTTAATCCATCAATGAGATACTCAATGGTGAGTTTCTCGGGTAGTCCAAGGGTACAGCAGCTTCTCTCCAGGCGGTTGAACTTTTCCAGGTAGTCGTACATGGTTTCATTGGGCCCTTGCTTGATTTCTTGCAGTTGCCTCCTTACTTGCATTGCTCTTCCTGTTGGGTAGTATTTGTCTAAGAACTTCTTCTGCATCTGAGCCCATGTTCTGATGCTTCCGGAAGGCAATGAAAGGAACCAATCTTTTGCCGAGTCTATGAGGGAAAAATAGAATGCCTTCAACTTGAAGTCGTCCATATTCACTCGATTGGGCTTTAGATTTTGGCAAATTCCATGCAGGCGTTGGAGGTGAGTTGTGGCAGATTCTCCTTGAGCTCCTGAGAATTTTGGCAAGCTGTGGGCCACTGATGCGTTGATGGTTATGTCTTCTAGTTCAGGGCCCTCGTAAATGCACCACGGCTGTGTTTCGAAATTGGGGGCGTTCAATTCTCCCATAGTAGGTTCATGGTAGTTGTTATCCCCATAGTAGTCGTCGAAGACAGGTTCTTGCCTAGGCATTTGTCGAGGTTGAGGTCGTGGTGGATATCTAGGGGGTTGTACTGGACCAGCTGTATTTCGGTCCTCGGGCGGTTCTTGGTTTCTTCTGATGGCCTCCCTATCACGAGCTCTTCTGTTTCTGATGAGTTGTTCCGGATCGTCGATAAATGGAAGTGGCACCTCATCATTTTGATCGTACAGGTTTATCTCGTCGTCATCCTGGTAGTCATGGTGGCTTCCTTCGCAAGACATGGTTGTTTCGAAGCGCGTGTTGATTCAAAGAACTTATCCGATTAATTGCAATGGCGCCAATTTGACAGGCACTGCCTTGTCGCGAGGCAATTTGTACAAATAATATTTATAAGTCCGCTACTCGCGACTTCACTACTGGGTAGCAAGTGGTAAGTAGGGGTCGAACCCAAAGGAATTAGGGGGATAGTTGCTCTTTGAGGTGATTGTACAGCGAGGGAGCGTGTTTTAGGTTGGTTGAGGTTTTAGAGCTAGTAACTGCGTGACTTTTTGGTTGGTTTTGGTTTTTTGTGCGAAAAGTAAATGACTGAAAAATAAATACTGAAAAATAAAAATAGAAGACTTACAGCGGGTGATGCGTGATTGGCAAGTCCTCCGGAAGGTGAGCAGTTGATAGAGCAGTTTATACTAAAATTAAAAGTAAGTGCAGGTGGTGTTTTAAATTTAAGGAAAGCATTCGGTTTTGTGGGCTTTGTATCATAGCCTGTTTATCATTGACCCTTAGTGATCTTACTAAGTATTCAAACGTGTATCAAGGCCATTCCAAGCACTCGATTTGCCACACTGTCTAGCCCATTCCAAGGTCGTAGAGCACTTGTTCTACTTAGACTAAGACCCCATTCCAAGGTATATTAGCCTGTGTGCATCCATTTGGTCAGTCATTCCCGAGCAACCAAATGGTTTTTTAGAGAGGTCAAACTCCTCAAATAAGCTTTGCCATTCCAAGCATCCACTTATCCGAGTATGTTTACGAACCCCACGGAGGAGTTTTGCTATTCCAAGCATCCACTCAACCTTGGAAGTTCTAACCTAATATATGGCACATAGAACAAGTTTTGAATACAAAGAAGAGGCACTAAGAGTATAGCCTAAAACATTTTATGATACAAGTACACCCCTTCAACCGAATGAAGAGTTTAGCTACGAATATCCATAGAAGTGGATACCATAGCTAAGTACTCGAGGGTTTTTGAAAGACAGTAAGTAAAGGAGAATACTCAAGAACCAACAGGAGTATTCCCTAAACTACTATAATACTCAAGAACCAACAGGAGTATTATATATTTCAAAACCAAACTTACAAAGTAACAAACTTAGAGCGAGAAGTGTTTATTGATTTTGGGCTTATGGAAATGAGAGGTGAAGGCTTGCATTTATAGCCAAAAGGGGAGGAGATGGGTGGTGAGGATGAAACCACATGGTTTCATCCAAGGGTGAGCTCCATGGAGGTAGAAGCCGCCGGTTGTGGGTGGTAAAAGGGGGAGAGCTTCCTCCTTTGGTCACCTCCTCCCAAAAGCCGCCGGTCACCATGGGAGAAGAGTGAGTTTTGTGCAGTCTTTTCACAAAACTATCAGTCTATTTCGGCCTCGGACTGATTTTGGTTGTTCTTCGGTTTGATTTGTTTTGAGTGATTCCACGTCAGGATCTTGAGATTTCTTCAGTCAGCGTCTGATCGTGACCTTGGAATGACTCGTAATATCTTTTCTGCGTAAAAACTCCTCCTTAGCATGTATTCTCTCTAAGCTCCAAAATGCCCTGTAGATAAATATCGGAACTAACAAGCAAAAGTTAACTAGACAAACAGTCTAATTTGGTGGGTTTAATTGTGTTTTTGATTCGTATAATTATGGTCCATCAGGCGCCAACGATAGAAGCCGATCCAGTGCAGGTCATGGAAGACATCACATATGACACCTCCGTCACAATCTTGCCCACAACAATGCCTAAGCCGGAAGGAGACGTCGAATCATGGGCAATAGTAGAGGCGGCTCAAAAAGAAGCTGCATACCGGGTCAATGAAATGCTCGAGACAAAGCTAAAGGTCGGCGAGGAAGAGCCTACATGGGAGATCACTCCCGAGCCATCAGAAGACCTAGAGCCAGAAACCGATCCAGTATGGGACGAGGAAAAGCCTTCATGGGAACTCACTACCGAGCTGGCAGAAGAGGAAGTCCCTGTCCTCACCGACGAGCTGCCTAAAGCAGTCCCGTTCCTCATTGCCGAACCAGCCGAGAAAGGCCCGGACCTTGTGGCTAAAGTGCCCCAACTTAACCCTTCATTTTCTATGCAGATCACATCCACCGAAGATCATGTAATCAATGATGATGCGGTGCAAGGCAAGTTGGAGGCGGTACAGTGTCAAGGAAAGCCAACAATGGAGCGCTCACTCACTCCGAGTCAACAAAGCAGCCCTGAAAACTCACTCAATCTGAAACGACCGTTCCTCGTTGCCACAAAGGCGAAGCTTAACATGGGAACAAGCTTGATGTCGCCTATGTTTGATGGCAAGATTCTGAACTTCCAAACTCGCGAGGATGCCAACCGGTCATACATAAAAAAGCGTCCAAGACATGGCCCGGTGGATTGGAAACCCGGATGGAGAAACACAAGAGCACGGCTCAATGGATCAGCAGCTAGGAGAAACACAAGAGCATGGCTCGAAGGACCAGCAAATATTGTCAAAAGATCTTCACCTTCTCGGAGGTGTTGGAAGGAAAAACCACCGGAACAATGGAGTCCTAACCCGAGCTCATCATCCCACAAGAACTCGGGGAAAGTCAAGGCAAGAATAAAGGTAGGCGCTCCGCAGAAATTTGACCTAAGCCGTCCATGGGACCCAGATCCCTCTTAAGTGAGGTATCGTCGAGCCAACGACGTTAAACAAAGGCACTGGTCGGGAGGTAACCAGATGGACCATAATTATACAAATCAAAAACACAGTTAAACCCACTAAATTAGACTGTTTGTCTATTTAACTTTTGCTTGTTAGTTCCGATATTTATCTACAGGGTATTTTGGAGCTTAGAGAGAATACACGCTAAGGAGAGGATTTTACGTAGAAAAGATGTTACGAGTCATTCCAAGGTCAAGATCAGACGCTGACTGAAGAAATGTCAAGGATCCTGACATTGAATCACTCCAAACAAATCAAACCGAAGAGGAATCAAAGTCATCCCGGGGCCAAAATACACCGATAGTTTTGTGAAACCGTCACAAAAACGTCACAAAACTCCACAATTGCCCAAGATGATCGATGGCTTTTGGTTGGAGGTGACCAAGGGAGCAAACTCTCCCCATTTGGTGACCCATAACCGGCGGCTATTACCCCCTTTCCTATGGTTTCATCCTCACCACCCATCTCCTCCCCTTTTGGCTATAAATACAAGCCATTCTCTTCTCATTTGTATCATCCAACATCCCATTCACAACACAAAATCACTTATCTCTCTAAGTTTGGCAAGTTGTAAGTTTGGTTTTGAAATAATACTCTTGTTGGTTCTTGAGTATTATAACAGTTTTAGAGAATACTCCTGTTGGTTCTTGAGTATTCAAGTAGAAATTGGGAATACTCCTGTTGGTTCTTGAGTATTCCCCTTTACTTACTGTCTTTCAAAAACCCCCGAGTATTTAGCTATGGTATCCACCTCTATGGATATTCGTAGCTAAACTCTTCATTCGGTTGAAGGGGTGTACTTGTATCATAAAATGTTTTAGACTTGCTTTAGTGTTTTTTCTCTGTATTCAAAACTTGTTCTATGTGCCATATATTAGGCCAGAACTTCCAAGGTTGAGTGGATGCTTGGAATGGCAAAGCTCTTCCGTGGAAGTTCGTAAACATACTCGGATAAGTGGATGCTTGGAATGGCAAAGCTTATCTGAGGAGTTTGACCTCTCTAAAACACCATTTGATTGCTCGGGAATGACTGATCAAATGGATGCACACAGGCTAATATACCTTGGAATGGGGTATTAGTCTAAGTAGAACAAGGGCTCTACGTTTTTTGCAAAAGTCTAGACAGTGTGTGCAAATCGAGTGCTTGGAATGGCCTTGATACACTTTCGAACATTTTTGCAAAAGACTAGGCAGCGTGGCAAATCGAGTGCTTGGAATGGCCTTGATGCACGTTTGAATACTTAGAAGGATCGCTAAAGGTCAATGATAAGCAGGCTATGATACAAAGCCCCCGAAATCGAATGTTTTCCTTGAAATCAAACAACACCTGCACTTACTTTCTTAGTATAACTGCCTTAATCAACTGCACTCATCATCCGGAGGACTTGCCAATCACGCATCACCCGCTGTAAGTCCCCTACTTTTATTTTCAGTCATTTACTTTTCCGCACTAAAACCAAAACCAACCAACCAGTCACTTACTTTTCCGCGCTAAAATCTCAATCAACTTAAAACACGCTCCCTCGCTGTATAAATCACCTCAAAGAGCAACTATCCCCCTAATTCCTTTGGGTTCGACCCCTACTTACCACTTGCTATCCAGTAGTGAAGTCGCGAGTAGCGGACTATAAATTTATTCTTGACGTTTGCACACAACGATTGTGCATCTGTCATAACCCGACATCTATCTTATTTTCAGTCATTTTATTTTATGTCATTTAGTTTTTTGCCTTAAGTCGTACTCACCCATTTCCTTTCTTGTAAATATTTGCTTGCAATCGGCTTTTGAACTAAGTCATGCCGAGAGGCACGCCTTCGTTCAAAAGTGTGGGGTGAGAACTGCCTTTGCACATAAGTAGTTTAACATGCTTTCATTTTCCTTTTCCCTTAATACTATCTTTTTGAAAATATGAACTTGAGAATGTGAAATAGATAGATCTAAATTCAAGCATTTACCTTGTGAAATCTCAACTGTATAAAAACTTGAGGATGTAACTTCTTAATTGTCCCTTTGTGCTGAGATATACAGGGGATGTGGAGTTGATATAAAATGCCCTAGAGAGGCTTGGCAAGCACTCGAATGATCGGATTTCGCTATATGGTTTACGAAGTCAGTGGAGGCTGCACTTCGGGTTTCAATGGAGATTAGAGTCATCTCCGCCATGCAGCGTTTATGCAAGAGGCGGGACGGGAATCAAACCGTCCTATCTCTAGTCCTAGTAGCCGAGAAAATAGATGAGCGACCCTCATCTTGACCCGCACGAAACGGCGAGGATGAGAAAGAGCGGGGAGGTATTTCCATATGCTCTCGAGCGATGATTGGACCTCCCAAAAGTTTGAGAAAGTGGACAAGCAAGTCACAAAGAAGCAAAGCTCGAAGAAGCAAATCAAAGGCCGAAGGCCCAAAATTGTGAAGGTTTTAACCGAAACAAAAGTGAAGAAGCTCCAATTCAAAATCGAAGGCCAAAGACCAAATCACTTCAAAAGCTGTCCCTCATCAAAAGGAAATCAAAGAGCTCAGATCATTGAAACGCGAACCAAATCATGTGCTAGAGAAAGCTACGAGAAAACCATATAGTGCGAGTCGGTCCCAAGAATGCAGTCCAGGAGCCTGAAAAGGGCTATCTCCCGAATCATCCGAATTAATTTGCATCTCAGCTCGAAGGTACAAGTATCAAGTTTCTTCTAAGTATTTACACGGTTTAGATTGGTAACAAATAAGTATTGCATGAATAAGATAAATCTAGTCCCACATTCTCACTTTCTTATTTAAAGTTTTTACTTGGATTGTGTGTGCCTCTTTAAATAGCATTGTTCGGGACGAACAAGTATAAGTGTGGGGTGATCTGATGGACCATATTTATATGATTCATTAAGACAGTTAAACCCACCAAGTTAGACACTTTGTCTTAACAACGTTTACTTGTTAGTTCCATTTTTGCTCTACAGGCTATTTTGAGGTTTAGAGAAGAAACATGCCTAAAAGGGGAGAATTGCGCCCAAAATAATCGCATTGGAGATTCACCCGACCGGCTGGGAAAATGCCTCAGATCCACCTGACCGGCTGAAGCAGAACCAGGCCGCGCCCCAGCGTTCCAGCGCACCTACCGAGCTGTCCAAGTCCAAATTCAAGTTGCCCAAACAAATCATCTGATCTGACGAATCCGCCTTGAGCAAAATGATCAAAATGGAAAATGAGGTGGACAATGTCGGAAAACCAAGGAGAACGCCCGAGCAGATTGGCTGTTGGCCTAATTCCAAAGCAAAAGCCCCGCGCGCATAGGCACCGAAACCAAGTCGCTCAACCAAACGATGGAATCTCGCAAATCTGGCTCGACCAAAGTGTTTTAAATGCCCAGTAACTCGGACAATCTCACTTCCTAGACAAAACGCCCGAGTGGAACCAGCTCAAGCCCGATCAAGGCCAAACTAGGGGAATTCCGGCCGTTTTGGGATTCCGACCAGGTTCCGGGCAGATTCCGGCAAAACGACTTCGACCATTAGCCTTAGAATTGCCTCAGCATTCCAAATCCAAAAGCAAAAGGCCAAAAACCGACCAAGCTCCGGCCAGCAATTAATGGATGTTGACTTTCTTCTACTCTATCCCTTGTAGGAGGAGCCCATACCGGCTGCTTTGGGAGGACAGCTGGCCGGCTGCTTTTGGAGCTACCTAACCGGCTGCTTTTGGGAGGACACCTCAACCAAGGGGGAAGTGCCACCTATGGCCGGTGGCTTTGACTTGGAGTGCCCATGCCTTGTTGATTTGCCTCTCTCCTTTGCCTATAAATAGAGAGCTCCCTCTCCTTTGTTCAATGTCCCAAATTGTAGTCTCAAGTCTCATAATCCTTGTAGAGAATCTCTCTAGATTTTAGGCGCAATCCTTGTAAACACTCAACTTTGATATTGAAAGCTCCAACCTTGTTCTTGAGTACTCTTGTTGGTTCTTGAAGTGCTCAAGCTTTTCCCTGTCTTTTACTTTCAAAAACTTTACTTTTTGTCTTTCGAAAACCTTTACTTTTCAAGCACTTAGCTATGATGTCCTCTTCCATGGATATTCGTAGCTAAACCCTTCATTCGGTTGAAGGGGTGTGTTTGTATCAAAACATGTTTTAGACCCTTTTCTTATTGCTTCTAATGTGTTCAGACTTGTTCTATGTGCCACATATTAGGTTAGAACATTCATGGATGAGTGGAGGCTCGAAAGAGCAAAGCTTTTCCATGAGGTTCGTGAACATACTCGGGTAAGTGGAGGCTCGAAAGAGCAAAGCTTATTCGAGGAGTTCAACCTTCCTTAAACACCACTTGGTTGATCGGAAATGATTGATCAGGTGGATGCACATAAGCTAAGATACTTCGAAAGGAGGAATTAGCATAAGTAGAACAAGTGTTCTATGTCTTGAAAAGGACTAGACGATGTGGCAAGTCGAGTGCTAGAAATAGCCTTGATACATCTTTGAACACATAGTATGATCATTAGCGGACAATGATGAACAGATTTATGATACAAGGCCCCTAAAACCGAATCCTTGCCTTTGATAAAACACCAACTCTTCATTCTACTTTCAGTCTCAATATCAACTGTTTACTTTCAGTACTTTACTTTACGCACTTTACTTTTCAGTCTTTACATTTCCGCACTTTACTTTCAGTTATTTACTTTCCGCTCACTACAGACGTTTTCAACATCAATCCAACATAACTTTGGCACGTATTGCGCTTGAAACACAGCGTGCGACAAACCAAAAGTATGTTGTTTGGTTGATATTGAACTCGACTGTTCCAGCAATTAACTTTTCAGTCATTTACTTTTCAGTACTAAAATCACAACCAACCCCCAACTGTCTTATTCAATTTTCCATTCTCGAAAGAACAACTATCCACTAATTCCCTTGGGTTCGACCCCTACTTACCGCTATACTACCCAATAGTGAAGTCACGAGTAGCGGACTTATAAATTAATTTTGTACACATTGCCTCGCGACAAGGCAGTGCTGTCAACGAGCGACCCTCGGCTTGACTTGCGTCAAAAGGACGAGGATGAGGGAGAGCAGGGAGGTATTTCCATATGCTTGCGGGCGATGATTGGACCTCCATCAAAAGAGCAGAGTCACGGACAAGCAGTCTCATTCAGTAGCAAAAGAAAAGAAAATCAGTTATTTGTGAAGTTTTACACGCAACAAAGTGAAGTACACCACTGATCCATCAAAAGACAACTCACTACAAAAGCTGTCCAAGCAAAAGAACTCAACACCTTGAAGCTCGAACAAATCACGTGCAAGAAAAAGCAATGAAGTGTAACCATATAGTGAGAACCCGGAACCGCGAGTGTAGATCATGGGTCTAATAAGGACTATCTCCCATTCATCCGAATTGGTTTGCATCTCGGCTCAAAGGTAACACGTATCAATTACTTCCATGTTTGAGCACAATACTTTTAGTAACGATTGAGATATGCATAGAAAGGCGAAGTCTAGACTAGCAAGTCATATTCATGTAGCAATATATAGGATGCCGAAGGAATTGTGATGTTTCAGTTTATTTTCCTCTTATGACCTAGTTCTTGTTCGGGACGAACAAGTTTAAGTGTGGGGTGGTTTGATGAGCCGTATTTATACGACTCATCGAGTCATCAAATCCCACCAATTCCGGCGCTTTATCATGCAAACAGTTACTTCTTAGTGTTGTTTTTCATTTCAGGTGCTTCGGAAGCTCTAGGAGGAAACGCGCTTAAAAGATGGCTTTCTGAGCTAAAAACATCACAAGGAGTCGAGCTGACCAACACTAAACTCAAGTTGCTTGGGAAAACGAGCTGATCTGACGAATCCACTTCGAGCAAAGTGATCAAAATAGCAAATAAGGTGGACAATGTCGGAGAACCAAGGAAAACGCCCAAGCAGATTGGCAGTTGGCTCGATTCCAAAGGACTTGCGCGCGCTGATAGTCACCGAAATCAAGTTGCTCGACCAGACGGACTCCGATGACAAATCTGACGCGACCAAGTTGCTCAAAATGGACAACAAGTCGGACCATGTCACCAACTCAAGGAGAACGCACGGGTGGAATGGCCCATGAGCAGCCGAGCAGGTTCCACACCGCTTCGAAGGCCCTGTCGGGCAGACTAGCGCTGAATCGGAGTTGCTCGACCAGATGAACGAATCTTGCAAATCTGACTCGACCAAAGTGATCGAAATGCCAAATGACTCGGACGATACCACTAGCCAAGCAAAACGCACGAGCGGGATTGGTCGAGATAAGCAATACGGCGTTGGAACTGCAAAAGGCCCCGCGCGCTGGGCCAAGTCGGTGGGCTCAAGTGAGGCGGTTCAAGCTTATTTGCTTACCAAGCAAAAATGATTATGGACCAGGCCCAAATAGAAGCTTCGAAACCCTAGGACTTGCCCTATAAATAAGACCTCTTGGTCTAGGGTTTCAAGCATCCAAAAATTCGAGATCCACATTCATCCCATCAGAGCCGATTCGAGTATCTATCATTCATCCAGTGATCATCCATCACCGAGCGGCTACTTCGGCATAGAGAAGAATTTCCACTTTTATCATGACTTTTATGTCCAGCATGTGTAGCTAAACCGCTCGTTCGGGCTAGGGCTAACTTATTGTGACGAATGTTTTGAGATTCCATGCTTAATATTATTCTTGCATTCTACTAGTTCTTGTGCACATTAATTTCGGTTTGAGTTGCAAGGTTAAGTGGAGACCCGAAACGGTAAAGCTTAAGCTGGGCAATTCATACCCTCTATTTACTGCTTATTTGATACTGACCCGTTAGAATAAGTAGTCGCACTAAACCTAATATAACCTGACCAGGAGTATTAGGTTTGCTAGAACGAGAATTCTATAACCTGACCAGGAGTAGATTGTGGCGTAGTGACTTGAAACGGTCCTACCTTAGGTTATAACCTGACCCGGAGTAACCACACTTAAGGACGCATAATTAGATACTTAGAAATCAAGGACAAACCAAGTCACAATTAGAACCCCTAGCCTGAATATTCTTCTCCGATTGACATCTTTCGTTTATTTCCTATTTGCACTTGTTTCCCGCAAAACCCAATTGTTTCCTTTTTACAGATCAACAAGTAACCATCTAGCTCCCTAGGGTTCGACCCTTGCTTGCCGCTGTACTAACCCATAGTCAAGAGTAAGGAATTATAAATTTAAATTTACAGGTACCGACGACGCCTGCCACGCTTCATAAAGGATTTCTCGAAGATAGCCAAGCCACTCACTGATCTACTTTGCCAGGAAGCTGAGTTTAATTTCAGTGAATCATGTGTTAATGCTTTCCACACTCTGAAATCTGCTCTTACTTCTGCTCCTGTAGTACAGCCCCATGATTGGGAGATGCCATTTGAACTAATGTGTGATGCTAGTGAGTTCGCAGTGGGAGCAGTCCTAGGGCAGCGCATTGACAAGAAGTTGCACGTGGTTTACTACGCGAGTAAAGTCCTAGCCGGCGCAGCAGCAAATTACACTACGACTGAGAAAGAGATGATGGCCATTGTTTATGCCTTTAAGAAGTTTAGGCAGTATCTGATAGGTTTGAAGACCATAGTGTACACTGACCATGCCGCAATCAAGTATTTGCTGTCCAAGAAGGATTCAAAGCCTAGACTGATTCGATGGGTTCTACTCCTACAAGAATTTGACATCGAGATTAGAGACAAGAAGGGAGCTGAAAATCTGGTTGCAGACCACCTGTCATGCCTCGAGTTAGGAGAGCTCGACCGCGAAGAAGACAAACTCCCGATGACTGACTCTCTCGCAGGCGAGCAGCTCATGAGTGTAGATGTAGACATGGCCCTCAGGTACGCAGATTTTGTCAACTACTTGGCATGCGGTATCATCCCTCCTGACCTGTTGCACAACCAGAAGAGGAAATTCATGTCCGATGTAAAGAGGTACTTCTGGGATGACCCGTTCCTATACATATTATGTGCTGATGGTCTCTACAGGACTTGTGTCGACGAGGACCAGATCATATGGATCCTAGAGTGCTGCCATTCATCACGATATGGTGGACACGGGACTGGTTCGAAAACAGCTACGAAAGTTCTGCAGTCCGGATTCTTTTGGCCCTCTCTGTTTAAGGATGCCCACGAATTCGTCAAAGCTTGTGATCAGTGCCAGAGGACTAGAAATATTTCTAAGAAGCAGGAGATGCCCCAACAGAGCATTCTCGCAGTTGATTTATTTGATGTATGGGGCATCGATTTCATGGGACCATTCCCACCTTCTTATGGAAATCAGTATATCTTGGTAGCAGTCGACTATGTTTCCAAGTGGGTTGTTGTAGTTGCTACTCCTACTTGCGACGCCAAGGTAGTCATGAAGATGTTTCAGAAGGTTATCTTTCCTCGGTTTGGAGTGCCGAGAACAGTTATCAGCGATGGAGGCTCCCACTTCAAAGAAAGAAATTTCGAGACATTGCAAAAGAAATACTTTGTTTATCACAAGGTTGGCACTCCATATCATCCTCATACCAGTGGGCAAGTAGAAATTTCTAACAGAGAGATCAAAAGCATCCTCGGGAAGACAGTCTCGAGCCACTGGAAGGACTGGGCGTCCAAGCTAGATGACGTGCTGTGGGCATATAGGACTGCATTCCAAACTCCTATCGGAATGAGTCCTTTCAGACTTCTTTATGGAAAAACCTGCCATTTGCCAGTCGAACTCGAGTACAAGGCTCTGTGGGCTATTAGAGAGATGAACATGGACATGAAAGCAGCTGAGGAGAAGCGACTGCTGCAGCTACATGAGCTCGATGAGATCCGATTAGACTCCTACGAGAATGCTCGCATCTATAACGAGAGGACGAAGAAATGGCACGATAAATGCATAGTGCGCAGAGAATTCAATGAAGGCGAGCGAGTTCTTCTCTACAACTCCCGCCTTAGATTATTCCCTGGGAAGCAACGCACTAAATGGAGTGGCCCTTATACAGTGGAACGCGCATATCCAGACGGTCATTGGAGCTTAGCATTGAGGGAGGAAAATCTATGGTAGTGAACGGGCTACGCCTTAAGCACTACCACGTGCTAAAGCATCTGGCACCTGCCGAAGGCATTGACGATAACCTACCTCTCGGGAAGGGATCTTAGCAAAAGGCTTCTCGAGAATGCTTCTCGTACTACTACCCCCGCCCCAGTTATGTCTCGCCAAGACGTTAAACTGGGCCCCTTCGGGGAGTAACCCGCGCTGTAAGTCTCAGTTTTTTGCATTTTGCATAGTACACGTTGTGGGAGACCATTGCAAGAATCTAGGTGTGGAGTGTGTTACGCTCAGACCAGTTAATAGGGGTGAAAACAACCGATTTACACTGGGTATTATTGGTGCCGTGACACCCCGTGACACTATGGATTTGTCACGGCTGTCACGGTAGGATAAATCGGTAAAGAGTTTTGAAGGTGCCGTGACACCCGTGACATAATGGACATGTCACGGTAGTCACGGCAGGGTAAATAGGAAGAGAGTTTCGGAGGTGCCGTGACACCCGTGACGTAATGGACATGTCACGGCAGGATTTTCAGTCAAAAACTTCAAGGGGTGCCGTGACACCCGTGAAATGCTCGGATGTCACGGCTGTCACGGCAGGTTTGATTTTCAAATTAAAACGGATCCGCACTTTAGAAATCAAAATAAACCGCCAATCTCTCAGTCAACAGCCGAAGACGACCAAACCCCCGCCCCGCTCCGCTCCGCTTGTCGTCCGCCGTCCGTCCAGCCATCCAGCCGTCCGCTATCCCGAATTGACCTTCTCCCCCAATCCGAACCCTAGCTCTAAATTCCCAGATACGAATTCTCACACCATGGCTAGGAAGTCCTCCCGCAAGGCACATGCCTCATCATCTCAGAATGCTCCACCACCTCCGGCTGACCCACCTCTCGCTCAAAGAGCCGTCCCAGATCGCCGACCTTCAATACTCCTACCGAAAAAAAGCAAGCAATACAACGACATCATCTCAGTGAAGAAGGTAAATACTACCTTAGTCCCTGACCATGGTACATTGCTCTCCTTCGGATTATTGGATAGTTGTCGTGCATTATTTGTGGCCTCCGGCCTGCACCAACATACCATAGGCTTTTAAAGGAATTTCTGGTATTCTTTGAATATTTGGGTGCTCCGGATCAGGCCACCCATTCGAAATTCAGTCTCGATGGCCGGCATTATACTATGACTAAAGCCGAGGTTTGCGCCATAATGGGATTTCCCTTGGAGGGTTTTTGTGGACAGTACACCGATGTGGATCGCTATGAATTCTGGAAAGCCATATCCGGCTTTGACTGCTATTTCACGTCCAGTTGGCCCTCTTCGTGTATCAAGAATAAGCTATGGAAGGTTGTGCATCATCTTGTTGCCATGAGTATATTTCCACGTGGCGAAGGTGCCATGAATAATTGTAACCCCGAGCTTGACGTCATGATATCGATGGACCGCCTCCGCCCAGTTGATTTCTTCCAGATTCTCGCCGGGCAAATGGTATTTTGGGGCTCAGTCCTTGACAAGAACATTGCTTTAGGCGGCGGCTTATTTGTCACCATTCTCGCTGAGTCGCTAATTTGGGAATTTAGTGCGCTCCCAGCACCGGTAAAATCAGTCCTGGACGCAGATAAGATGGTCAACATTAGGATGATTGACCGGGATCGTCAGTGGAAGCACAGAGACGGGCTACCCAACGGGAAAAAGTGACGCCGGGTCGAGAGCAGACAGAGGACGCTCGAGCGTGCTAGGGGCGGTGATCCACAGCTTGTGGCCGATGATCCTCATGAGGTACAGGAGCCTCCAGTGGTTCCAGCACCCCCACCGCATCCACTTTCTTTTGAACAGCCTCCAGTGACGGAGCAGACCCCTCCCCCGCAGCCACCTTCTGCACCACTACCCACCACTGACCCGGCCTTTGAGGAGCGCTTCGCGCGCCTAGATACTACCCAGATGCGGCTTTTCGCGCAGGTGCATCAGATGGTAGAAACTCAGAATCAGATTTTAGCACACCAGCGCCAGATAATGGTGCATCAGATGCCGATAGTAGATCACAGAGTCAGCTTGTCCAGGGCCATGCCCAGCTCACCGCCGATTTTTCAGATCTTCGTCATCATGCCAGTAGAGGGGAGCAGTGGATGCAGAATGCTTTGATGACATTACTTCGTGGGCAAGGCCACTCCGATTATCCTCCTCCAACATCCCACACGCCTCCTAGCCCCAATGACCACGAGGCCGGTACTTCTCACGATGTTGAGGACTCCGATGACACAACATATCTTTTTGGTACCGATAATGATGGGGACGATGGCGCTGTTTAGCCCCTTCTGCATTTCTCTTTATGCGTTTGCTTGTTTTTGTCAGTTGTTGCACGATTCATGACTTTCTTATTGTATGCTGACTTTTTTGCCACGACTTTTCATTCTACATGCTATTTGATGTTTGAGACATGTTTTTATGTGATCTACGTTTTTGCTCGCATCATTTATCATATCTTCTATTTGGCACTTCTTGCTTTTGCCTACCCGTCATTACCGATGCTAATCTATCACTTGTGCAACTCTTTTTTTTCTTTATTTATCTACCATCTCATGAGTTGCATTCCATTCCCCGGGCATCGCTTAATCTCCATGGATATCACGTCATCACACACGAGGGAAGTTCTTATACGCCTTTGCTTTTCTTTTATTTCTTTGCTTAGGGACTAAGCTCAATTTTAAGTGTGGAGTGGGTATCGCATAGTCACACACATCGCATATCACATTCACTCTTGCATATGCTCAACTGTCTATGTATTGCGATTGAAATCCTCATTTTCTACGATCCTCCTTCACTGATTGTTGTTCTTTTGGATTCGAAGTGTAGGACTTGAAATAGTTTTATTCGTGCGTGTGATCTCTCGCGTTAGTATCATTGCTAGCCTTTGCATATCACATGTTTTACGTATTTCTAGAAGCATGTTTGAGACTTGATATTAGTAGGCACCGGTACAAAATGTCAAAAGCTGAAATTGAATCTGTTTTTCTAGGTGACCTTAGTGCTAGCATGTGATTGTCTATACTTGTTATTATCTGCATGCACCCGCCTTTATTCATACACTATGTCAAGCTTTAAGTGTGGAGTTAGAAAAAAGAATGGTTTTAAATGTTTTCAATCAAGAACAAAGTTCTGAATTTTCAAAAGAGGGTGAAGAATTGACCCAAGCACAGTTGTTTTTGAAGAAAAACAAAGAGAGCAGAAAAATACCAAGGGCAAAGTGAGAAAAGTCACCCCTTGTGTATAGAAAAAAAAACTGAAAATAATACCAAGGGCAAAGTGAGAAAAGTCACCCTTTGTGTATGGAAAATTCTGCCCCCTTTTGCTTGATGTAGTGTAATTCCATCTTCTCATTGCGTGCAAATCATGACTTGCCTTGTGATTCCATATGCTAGAAACTAAGGGACGATCCTCTTGCTTGCACTGAAATTTTGATATGATTTTCGTAGAATTTTTCAGAGAAATCCTTAAGCCAAGCTCCTCTTCTCTAACGGATAATTGCCTAGTCCTTGGCACTTGAGAATGAGCTTTGCGCCATGAGCCCGTGGACTATCCCTAGATAGCATAGGAGAATGGCGAGCATGTTTTGTGTAACTATTCGTGTTCTTACCACATTGCTATAGAACTGTTTAGAACGTGTGATTAATCGCTTGCTAGCCGTGTGTACTGACCGCTTGAACGCACAACTCGTTTAATCTATGATTGTCTGACAACTTTGATGAAGATATTTGACTTAAAGTTGAGGTAACACAATGAATCCGAGGTATGACATGACTTTACAGTGACTCGTTGAGCATCATTCATGCATACACGTTAGTTAGTTAGTTGTGCAGGGGATTTGTAGGTAGTCCCATTCCTGAAAACCTTCACGAGACTATACTCGTCCTACTAGAATAGCCTAGAGGTTTAAAGGCTTGATGCACATGCTAAATGCATTCGTGTCCTCTACGACAGTGAGTTATCTTTCGTTTTTTGTTTTAGTTTGAATTGATCGCATGACACTTGAGTGGGTAACTTAGAAACTCATGGTCGTTGAACATGGCATTCACTTGAGTATTTATTCTGACATTTGTTCGGGACGAACAAATCCTAAGTGTGGAGTGTTTTGATCAGTCGATATTTTGACTAATTATCCACTACATTCGATGAAGGATAACACTTGTTCTCCGGGTAAATTGGCCCTATTTGATGTCTTTCTCTAGTGTTTCAGGTAAAATTGGCATATCATCGCTCCTTGGACGCGAAGTGCTAAAAGAACGGAAACATCGACGAAAAAGGCAAAAAAAAGAGCTCTACACCAGCAGTAGGTCGTGATATGCCGTGACACCTCATTAGTGTCACGGGTGTCACGGTAGGCTTTTTCATCAGAAAGATTCAAGTGATTTTCAGCCATGCCGTGACATGCTGTGACATGTTCGAATGTCACGGGTATCACGGCACCTTTTCAGCTCAGCGAATTTGCCCAGGCCGAGACATGCCGTAACATGTTCGAATGTCACCGGTGTCATGGCGCCCTTTCAGCTCAGTGACTTTTGGGCATACCGTGACATGCCGTGACATGTCCGAATGTCACGGGTGTCACGGCACCGTCGGAAGGCAGAATTATCAAGTAATTTCCAAATCCGTTTTTGGCAAGTTCTGATCCTCTTTGGGAATTCATCAATGTTTAGGCTATAAAGGGCAACGACCAGAGTATTCTAAGTGTGCTTGGATAGAGATTTAAGAACCCTAACTTGGGAGATGACAGAGATCATCGCAAGAGATTGAGGATTCAACGAGCCACATCGTCTACATGGTTTCCTCGTCCTTAATTTCTTCATATACACTACTTTTGGTTAACACTGCTTCATATACATTTTGTTTGACAGCAATTCGACCCCTAAAACTTATAACTTGACGACTATAAAGGGTTAAAAATACGCATGTCAGAGGTTTAGCCAGAGGATGAAGCCAAAGAACTAGTCGCTTTGCGGGGAGTATGACCGCCAACATCCAATGGTACCTGACAAACATTAGACACATTAGTACATCATGTATTTGATATATAATTAACATGTAATAAGAAAAGTATTCACTTTCACTCAGTCATTCGCGTATGGAAGAAAGTAACAAAATTACGGCTATAGTCCGGCATTTCAATCTCCTTGTGAAGAACTCCACCCTCACGTCGAATTGCATGGACGGTGTCATAAAACTCTGTCTGAAGAATCCAAACTGAATGTCTGAACTTGGGATCTTATCGTGGATAAATCTGCAGGCGTATGATTGTATTAGTAACCTCATTTTGAACCTTGACCCTTCAATAATCGAATCAATTATTACCTTATGTAAACTTCAACCGCGAAGCACCCCCAACGCTTTCAACTCGGAAAACTCAAGAATGCATTGTCTGTTCAATTGGACGTATGAACCCTCTCCAAACGCCTCGATGCTTATATACACAGAAATCATAGTTTATTTAGCCATCATGTTAGGGTGCTCGTAGAGAAAACGACAATGCATCGACATTCTGCTAGTAGTATCATAGCTAAAACTGCTTCGTTGCATTTTAAAATATCTGAACTCGTCATAAGCATGTCACAAGTTAAAATTTCGACCAATCAAATAAGAAAATATAACAAAGGAGAGTTGATTAGTGTGGTAAAATGAAATGTACTAACCTTCTCATCAATGTCAATAAGTGACTTTGGCCAACCGATAAATTCGCGCACCACATCGTCGATAGTCACCTTAACCATGTCATCATCCAACTCTCGATACTGAACAAATCATCCAGTTATAACTCTACCAACTACCACGACATCCCTCTTCTCCTCCAACCCCCGTTTCACGTGCAGAATGCACTTTGAACCAATCTAATTTTATCAACAAAAACCTTAGTACAATACATTTAAAGAACATTGCGCTTTCTAAGTAATTTTAAATGTTTTAATAGTACATATATCTTTGAACGGGTCTTAATAGAATCCACTGTGCCGACTCTAAAGAGTAGGCATGTGCGAACTGATGGCGGAGTGTGTGGTGGACGAGGAAGACTTCCGGAATGCCTTTGTCCAACGTATAAAAATCCAAAATGCACGCGTACGTCCAGGGTACTTGACAGGCCGTCGTCGGTACCTGCAAATTTAAATTTATAATTCCACTTACTCTTGGCTAGTATAACGGCAAGCAAGGGGTCGAACCCAAGAGAGTTAGAGCGGTTACTTATTGTTCTGTGAAAAGAAAAGACAATTGGGGTTGAGAGAGATTAGGAAACAGTGCAAAAATAGGAAATAAGTGAGTGGTATCAATCAGAGAGAATATTCAGACTAGGGTTTCTATTGTGACTTGTTATCATCGACTGCTAACAATCTAATTCAATGTTTCTAAGTGTGGTCGTCCCGACAAAGGTGACTTCCCAAATAACCCGACAAAGGTGTTATGCCACAACCTAACCCGACAAAGGTGAAAGGCTTCTAATTCCCTCCTAAGTTAAACAACCCGACAAATGTGTTATTTAACCTAGATGTGCTATCTACCCAAACGACAAAGTATTAAGCAGATAATAATGATAGAAATATTGATCAACTAAGCTTTGCGACAAAGCATCCACCTAGTCTAGCAATAATTCATAATATATGCACGAGAACTAGTGAAACATGGAATAGCATTAAGAATGAAGTCTCAAACAATAGTCACAATATATGAAACCCTAGCCCGAATAAAGGGCTTAGCTACACATGGCCATGGAAACAAAAGACAATAAAAATAAAGGAAAGATGTTCTTCTCTATTGCCGAACGAAGGAGGACTTCGGACCGAGAGGAGAGGAGAGCTCGAATTCTGTGTTTTGGGATGTTGGGATGCTTGAAACCCTTGATATGAGGCTGTATTTATAGAGAAAACTCATGCCTCAAAGCTTCCAAATTGAAGTCGGTCCAAAAACGGTTTTAGGAAACATGTCCTAAAACCGATTTTGCTTGGTCTCTAAGTTTTCTTCTTCTGCAAGTCTTCCAGATCTGTGTAGAGCCTTCCAGAACCTTCTAGAAGCCTCTAAACCGTCATGCATGGAATTTGGATTTTTTCCCGAAAACACTGTTCACGCCGGAATTACTGTTCATACGGGAATTACTAATGTCTCTACGAAACGCGGTACCCACTGAGTTCCGACTTCGGCTATTGATTTGTCCATCTAAACGACCTCGGATGCTGTCGGTGTGAACTAGAGAGTTTTAGGGAATTGAGTCATCTACGCAACGGCATGTGTCTTGTATTTTTCTGATTAGCGGTTCATTCCCAGCACTCCGGCGAAGCTCCAAAGGTCAAATCTGCCACTGTGTTGTTTTTGGCATGAAAAGCCATCTTTTATGCGCGTTTCCTCCTAGAGCTTCCAAATCACCTGAAATGCAAAACAACACTAAGAAGTAACTGTTTGCATAATAAAGTGCTGGAATTGATGGGATTTGTTGACTCCATGAGTCGTATAAATACGGCTCATCAAACCACCCCACACTTAAACTTGTTCGTCCCGAACAAGGACTAGGTCATAAGAGGAAAAATAATTGTAAACATCACAACGCTTCGGCATCCTAGATATTGCTACATGTATATGATTCGGCTAATCTAGATTTCGCCTTTCTATGCATACTCGTTACTAAAAGCCTTGTGCGAAAACATGGAGTAATGATACGTGTTACCTTTGGGTCAAGATGCAAATCAATTCGGATGTCTCGGGAGGTAGTCCTTTTTAGACCCATGAACCGATTCTTGGTGCCGAATTCTTGCTATATGGTTAAGCTTCATTGCTTCTTCTTGCACGTGATTGATTCGAGCTTCAAGGTGCTTGAGTTCTTTTCGGACAGCTTGTAGTGACTCGGTTTGGTGTATCAATGGGGCACTTCACTTTTTGTTGCGGTGTAAACCTTCACAATGGAATCAATTTGTTTCTTTGCTACGGATTGTGACTGCTCGTTCCTACTTGCTCTCACTCATCCTCGTCCTTTTGACGCGAGTCAAGCCAAGGGTTGCTTGTCTATTTTCCCGGCTACTTGGACTAGAGTTTGGACGGTGTGATGTATTCCCGTCCCAACCAACCGCAAAAATACCGCAGTGGCGGAGTAGACTCGTAACCATGTTGCCTCGAAGTGCTAGCCTCCACGAAATCCAAATAACCATATAACTCGAATTCGGTCCCTTGAATGTTCTGTCAAGTCTCTCTAGGACGTTTCTGTCAACTCCACATCCCTGTTTATCTCAACTAACAAAGGCACGCAATGGATTAAGATCACATGTAATCGCACAATTCTAATTTCACCAAAGACATGCATGTAATCGGCTCTATCTATTTCACATCATCAATATTCAATACTGCAAGTCTAGGAAATAGTGAAGTATCATGTACAAAAATTTTAAAAATCATGGGAAACGTGCTGACTCTGTGCAGGTGCAGGAAAGTAAACGTGCTGACTCGATGACTGACTCTCCCACCCCACACTTTTGAACTGACGTGTCCTCACGGCTCATCTTAAGTTCAAAGACACGACTATGCATGGTCAGAATAGACAACAACTTTAGTACATAGCAAATAAGACCTGAACTTCTCCAAGGCAAAGACCACGGCTAGTAGCTCCTTCTCTGTGGTCAAATAGTTCTTCTGGGCCACATCTAGTGTCCTCGAAGCGTAGTAGATCACCACGGGCTTCTTGTCCACCTTCTGACCGAGAACCGCTCCTACAGCATAATCACTCGCGTCACACATAATCTCAAAGGGCCGTGTCCAGTCCGGAGCTCTAATGATGGGCGTGCTGGTGAGGGCCTCCTTCAGCTCGTCAAATGCTGCCCTGCACTGATCTGTAAACTCAAAAGGAACATCTTTCTGCAAGAGATTAGATATAGGCAGGGCCTTTTTAGAGAAATCCTTTATGAACCTACGATAGAAACCAGCATGCCCTAGAAACGACTTAATATCACGGACTGTAGAGGGATATGGCAGAGTAACAATCAAATCTATCTTAGCTTTGTCTACCTCTATACCCTCATGTGAGACAATGTGACCGAGTACTACTCCATGCGTAACCATAAAGTGACACTTTTCATAATTGAGTACCAAATTCATAGAAATACAACGTGCTAAAACTGTACTCAAATTATCTAAGCATGCATCAAAAGTGTCACCGTGCACAGTAGAATCATCCATGAACACCTCTATGAATGAACCTATCATGTCAGAAAATATGCTAGTAACGACCCGCTGAAAAGTGCCGGGTGCGTTACACAAGCCAAAGGACATCCGGCGAAAAGCAAACATACCGAATGGACATGTGAAGGTCGTCTTCTCCTGATCCTCGGGTGTTATGGGAATCTGATTATAGCCTGAAAATCCATCTAGAAAGCAAAAATAAGGCTTACCTGCCAAGCGGTCGAGCATCTGATCAATGAATGGAAGAGGCAAGTGATCCTTGCGCGTAACTGCGTTCAGCTTCATGTAGTCTATGCACATGCGCCATCCATTCTTGACTCGTGTCGTGACCATCTCGCCCTCGGCATTCTTCTCCACTGTGATCCCTGTCTTCTTCGGCACAACATGTACCGGACTCACCCACTGACTGTCCGAGATCGGATTGATCACGTCTGCATCCAACAACTTCTGAATTTCCTTCTGAACCACCTCCATCATAATAGGATTCAATCTGCGTTGAGGCTCCCTCGAAGGCTTCGCTCCATCAGCCAGCAATATCCGATGCATACAAATTGCCGGGCTGATTCCCTTGATGTCGGCTAGTGTCCATCCAATGGCCAGTTTGTGCTCGGTCAGCACTCCAATCAACTGCTGCTCCTGATCTACCTCTAGGCCGCTTTTGATGATGACTGGCAGCATGCTATTCTCCCCTAAGAATGCATACTTCAAGTGACTGGGTAGAGGCTTCAATTCAACTGTAGGTGCCTGCACAACAGAAGGCAAACACACTTGTGATTTAAACAAACGAATTGCATTAACCTCATACCTCGGTGTGAGTGGCTGGGCAATCTCGAGCTGGTCTAGCACGTCTAAGATGGCCTCTGTATGCTCATATGAGTCCTCTGGTGAATACACGGCCTCCACGATGACTTGCTCTAGTGGGTCGGTCCTTCTCTCCGGATGTACCTCCTGGACAAGGTCGTCCAAGGTGTCTAAGGCATGGACCGCCTCGTATTCTGTAGGATGCTTCATGGCCCTGAAGATGTCAAAACTGATCATCTCGTCCTCAACCTCCATGGTCAGTGTCCCAGTGTCGCAATCTATCTTCATTTTTGAGGTTTTCAGGAATGGCCGGCCGAGTAGGATCGGCGCATGGTCTGTCGGGCTGCAGTTCTCCATCTTGAGCACATAGAAGTCTGCTGGGAACACTAGCTCTCCGACTTGTACTAGCACATCCTCAATCTTGCCCTCGGGCTGCTTGCATGACCTGTCCGCCAGCTGTATGGTAAGACCTGCAGGTTCTAGAGGACCAATGCGCAAACATGAGTATATCGAATACGGTAAAACATTGATAGAGGCACCAAGATCAAGCATGCAATTTTCTAGCCTGATGTTACCGATCGTGCAGGGAATGGTGTATGTGCCTGGATCACCGCATTTTGGTGGCACCTTGCGCTGAATTATCGCTGAAACATTCCTGCTCATGAGCTCCTGGTCGGGCAGGGTTCCTCTCCGTCTGTTCGTGCACAACTCCTTCCGAAACTTGGAGTACCTCGGGATCTGCTTGATGGCCTCAAGGAGTGGGATGTTGATTTCCACCTTGCTGAACAGTTCCCACACTTCCCTAACTATCACATACTTCTTCGGAGCTCGAACCTGCACAGGAAAAGGTAAGGGTACCTGGGCGTTGGAATTCTCAGAAATAGGAACCGGGCCTGGCCGAGAGGCCCCTAATGCTGGAACCAGGTTTGGTCCGGGCTCGTCCGGGCCGAAGGCATCGGGTTCGGTCGCTTCTTCCTCGGGCTCTTGCTGATTCTCGCCCTCTGATTCCCTTCGTCCACTCCTCAATGTCACTGCACTGACGTTCCCCTTCGGATTCTGAATGGTCTGCGACGGAAGCCGTCCTCCTAGGGCCGAAATGGCCACCACATGCTAACTCATGGCAAAAGCTAATAACTGAAGCAATCTCATCATCGGGGATGCACCGTCTAAGAATCTTATCTACACCTATTTTCCACAAGTACGGATCATCCCACACATAATATTTAGCATCATGCTTCAATTTCAAACACTGTGCCCTAGAATATGAGGGCGGGAACTTACCTCCTACCAGGTAGTTCACTAGGGGAGCGAACCATGGCATCTTACCCGAAATAGCATACAAGTGCTCATCTGGAAACGTCTCGGTAATCTGCCCGGCATCCTCCTCTCGGACAAGGCGGCTCAAGTGATCGGCTACTGTGTTCTCTATGCCCTTCTTGTCCCTGATCTCCACGTCAAACTCCTGTAGGAGCAGGATCCACCTAATGAGCCTCGGCTTTGCCTCCTTCTTCATCATCAAGTACCTAATAGCTGCATGGTAAGTATAGTGGTAAGTATTCCCGCCTGTCACGCGGGTGACCCGGGTTCGATCCCCGGCAACGGCGCCAAAATTTGACAGGCCGTCGTCGGTACCTGCAAATTTAAATTTACAATTCCACTTACTCTTGGCTAGTATAGCGGCAAGCAAGGGGTCGAACCCAAGAGAGCTAGAGCGGTTACTTATTGTTCTGTGAAAAGAAAAGACAATTGGGGTTGAAAGAGATTAGGAAACAGTGAAAAAATAGGAAATAAGTGAGTGGTATCAATCAGAGAGAATATTCAGACTAGGGTTTCTATTGTGACTTGTTATCATCGACTGCTAACAATCTAATTCAATGTTTCTAAGTGTGGTCGTCCCGACAAAGGTGACTTCCCAAATAACCCGACAAAGGTGTTATGCCACAACCTAACCCGACAAAGGTGAAAGGCTTCTAATTCCCTCCTAAGTTAAACAACCCGACAAAGGTGTTATTTAACCTAGATGTGCTATCTACCCAAACGACAAAGTATTAAGCAGATAATAATGATAGAAATATTGATCAACTAAGCTTTGCGACAAAGCATCCACCTAGTCTTGCAATAATTCGTAATATAGGCACGAGAACTAGTGAAACATGGAATAGCATTAAGAACGAAGTCTCAAACAATAGTCACAATGTATAAAACCCTAGCCCGAATAAAGGGCTTAGCTACACATGGCAATGGAAACAAAAGACAATAAAAATAAAGGAAAGATGTTCTTCTCTATTGCCGAATGACGGAGGGAGAAGCGCCGAGTGAGAGGAGTGGGGAGCTCGAATTTGGGATGATTGGATGTTGTAGGATGCTTTGAAAGGTTGAGGAGAGGCTGTATTTATAGTGTAGAATGGGGCTTCGAAGTTTTCAAATTGAGTTTGGCCCCTAAACGATTTTAGGAAACATGTCCTAAAACCGACTTTGCTTGATCTTCAAGTTGACTTCTTTTGCAAGTCTTCCAGCGCCTTCTAGGGCCTTCCAGAACCTGCTGGGAACTTCATGGAGGCCTCTAAATCGCCTCACTCGAGCCTACCGACTTGGCCCAATGCGCGGGGCCTTAAATCGTCGTTTTGCTCATCTCGGCCAATCCCGCTCGTGCGTTTTGTCTGTTAAGTGATGTCGTCCCAGTCATTTGTCATTTCGATCACTTTGGTCGAGCCAGATTTCCTAGATTCGTTCGTTTGGTCGAGCAACTTGGATTCAGTGCTGGTCTGCTCGACAGGGCCTTCGGGCGCTGGCCTGGAACTCTGCTCGGCTGCTCCTGGGCCATTCCACTCGTGCGTTCTCCTTGGCTTGGTGACATTGTCCGACTTGTTTTCCATTTTGAGCAACTTGGTCGAGTCAGATTTTGTCATCGGAGTCCGTCTGGTCGAGCGACTTGATTTTGGTGCCTATCAGCGCGCTCGGGGCCTTTCTGGGGCCGAGAATCTGCCGCCAACCGGTCGGGTGGATTTGCTGCCGCTTTCCCACCCGGCCGGGTGAAACCTCCATTGTGCTGTTTTTGGCATGAAATGCCGTCTTTTAAGCGCGTTTCCTCCTAGAGCTTCCGAAGCACCTGAAATGCAAAACAACACTAAGAAGTAACTGTTTGCATGATAAAGCGCCGGAATTGGTGGGATTTGATGACTCGATGAGTCGTATAAATACGGCTCATCAAACCACCCCACACTTAAACTTGTTCGTCCCGAACAAGAACTAGGTCATAAGAGGAAAACAAATAATGCAAACACCACAATGCTTCGGTCTTCCTAGACGTGCTACATGGACATGAATCGGTTACTCTAGATCCCACCTTCTATGCATGCTCGTTACTAATATCCTTGTGCGAAAACATGGGTTAAAGATACGTGTTACCTTTGGGTCGAGATGCAAATCAATTCGGGTGTATCTGGAGATAGCCCTTTTAGACCCATGAACTGCATTCTCGGACTCGAACTCGCTGCTATATGGTTATGCTTTGCTGCTTTTTGTTGCACGTGATTGATTCGAGCTTCAAAGTAATGGAGTGCTTTTCGGCCAGCTATAGTGTCAACGGATGGAATATTTCAATCGGCTACAAGGCACTCGATTTTGGTGTAAACTATCACAAAGATGATGGATTTGTTGCTTGAGGTGCGGATTGTGACTTGCTCGAACCTACTTGCTCTCACTCATCATCGTCCTTTGACTCGGGTCAAGCCAAGGGTTGCTTGTCTATTTTCTCGGCTACTCGGACTAGAGTGTGGACGGTGTGAAGTATTCCCGTCCCAACCAACCGCAAAGGTGACGCAGTGGCGGAGCAGACTCGTACGATGTTGCCTCGAAGTGCTAGCCTCCACAAGCTCTACATAACCATATATCCTGAGTTCGGTCTTTGAATGATCTGTCAAGTCTCTCTAGGGCATTTCTATCAACTCCACATCCCTGTTTATCTCAACTAACAAAGGCACGCAAAGATTTTAAGATCACATGTTAGTCGCACAAATCAATTTTCACCAAAGACATGCATGTAATCAGCTCTATCTATTTCACCATATCATTATCCAATACTGCAAGTCTAGGAAATAGTGAAGTATCATGTACAAAAATTTTAAAAATCATGGGAAACGTGCTGACTCTGTGCAGGGTGCAGTAAAATAGACGTGCTGACTCAATGACTGACTCTCCCACCCCACACTTTTGAAATAAGCCGTGTCCTCACGGCACGACTCAAATCTAGACTCGCAATGCATGCAATAAATATAAGGGAAATAAGAAGAGAGTAACGTTGGACAGGCACTTCCCTCGTGCGTGCGTGACGATCAGAAATAACTGAGTATTCTCTTATGAGTCCTCGAAGAGAGCACCATCGAAGCTTGCATCGCAACGTGAGTTCGTCACCAAATGAAAGGTCTGTGTCAATGACATTAAGACGAATAAAGGATTCCCATTAAGACGAATAATGTGACAATAAAGACTCAAAACATAGTAAAATAAATGATGAAAACTGAAATGCAGATAGTGCAGGGCTGCCTCCCTGCGAGCGCCTTTGTTTAATGTCGTTGGCTCGACGTTACCTCTTTAGGGATCACAAGTTAGGATCCCATGGACGTGTGAGGTCATACTTTGCTCCAGCGACTCCTTCAATTTGCCCGAAATCCTCATGAAACGACGTGCTCGGGTTTGCTCTCCATTGATCGGGCGGCTTAGCCTTCACATATTCCCGAGATGGTGAGGACATCTTGGCCATAGCTGCTGGCCCAATCGTATGTACGGTCTGCTCTGATAGGTCCGGAACTAGGGCACCGAAATCTGATGTGTGCACAATTTCTGGCGGTTTCCTCGTGCATGGACGGTCAGCATCCTCATAGACATAGAAATCTGATGTCTTTCCACCGAATGCTAGTGACAGTAAGCCTTTTCCCATGTCAATCTTGGTCTTGGTGGTGTGAAGGAATGGTCGCCCGAAAATCAGTGCTGGCGGTTTGTCGTCTCTAGCATCGCCCATCTGCAAGACATAGAAATCTGCAGGAACAAAAAGGTCTCCTACTCGGAGGGTTAAGTTTTCAAGCAAACCATTAGACCGAGTACATGACTTATCCCCCAGTTCTATTAACAGTTTAGGCGGTTTCAATGGACCAAGTTTTAACGAGCAATATAAAGAATAAGGCATGACATTAACAGCAGCACCCAAATCAATTAAGCAGTGATGTATCTGAGCCTCACCAATACCACAGGTGACCGTGAAGGCACCTGGATCCTTACTCTTTCCTGGCGGTGCCTCATGGCTCGTAGTGAGTGGGTGCTCCATTATGGGGCCGTTCTGCTTAGGCCTCGTCTCCAACCTACCTTCCAGCTTGTCCTTGTCGGTCATACAGCCTTCGGGGGCAGCTACCTGCATGGCACATGAAGAACCGTGAGTTTTGGACTTCTCGGCCACGAGGACCGGGCCTGGCTCGGATGCCTGAGCGTGTCTGGGCTGAGTGTTTCAGCCGATTCTTCTTCGGATGCTAGCAGGCCGAAGTCTCCTGTAGGCCTGGTGTAATATGAGTTAGGCTCGTCCTCGCTATCCCTTGCCTTCGTGTTGAGCATCTTGTTCACCCAATAAGCAGACTCCTTTAAGGCTGGGTCTACGTCCACTACTTCCACCATGCTGACATTCCCTCTCGGATTATGCACTGTCTGTGATGAAAGTCTTCCTGTGTTGTCTTCGACCCTTGAGACTGTTGTGGCCATCTGGGACATCTGTTTCTCTAAGTCGGTTATTGCTCCGTCGGTCTTGGCCATGTGCTGGGTCACAGTTGTTGTCAGTTCTTTCATCATCTCTTCAAGAGACTTGTTGGAGCCGTGATTACTCGGACCTGCCTGATTATTGTTCGGCCCTCTCTGCTGATACTGTCCAGGCGCATTCTGCTGAAACTGATGATGTGGGTGCTGGTAGGGCTGCTGGGTCTGCTGAGGCGCACCCTGTCGTGCTGGCTCTCTCTGGGCCTGATGCTGCTGATTGTTGCTCTTCCAGGGCTGTCCGTTGACTCCTTGATTAGTCGTGGATGCGCCATATTGTCGGATTGGCCCTGGCCGGTTGCCATAACCCTGATAATCTCCTACGGCATTGTCCTCAGCCTGGTCGTCTTCCACTAAGGTAGGGCACTCGTCTGTCTTGTTATTTGTAGCTTCACAAAAGCCGCATGGCTTAGTCTGGACAGGTTGCCTCCTGATCACATGCTGCATCATGTCCTTAAGCTCCTTGATCTGTTCGGCCATGGCACTGACTGAGGGTTCAACTTTTGACATGTTTCTTGTTCGGGCATACTCGTCCTCTCTCGTAGATTCATCCTGGAACCGCTCACTTTCTGCCACTTCTTGTATCTTCTGTCGGACTCTGGCTGGGGTCAGGTTCATGAGGTTGCCTCCAGCTGAGGCCTCTAGTAGTTTCCTATCCAGTCTGCGAAGTCCATCTAGCATATACTCGACGACTAATTTCTCTGGGAGCTCAAGGTTGCAGCAGCTCTTCTCCAAGGCATTGAATTTTTCCACGTACTCGTACATGTTCTCATTTGGGCCTTGCTTGAGCTCTTGCAACTGTCTCCGGACTTGCATTGCACGCCCTGCTGGATAGTACTTGCTGACGAACTGCCTCTGCATCTGCTCCCATGTGTATATACTACCAGAGGGCAAGGATAAGAACCAATCTGTAGCAGCGTCTGTAAGTGAGAAGTAGAATGCCTTCAGTTTGAAGTCATCGACGTCGACTCCGTATGGCTTTAGGTTCAAGCATATCCCGTGATAGCGTGTCAGGTGAGATGTGGCCGACTCTCCCTTGGTTCCAGAGAACTTGGGCAGATGATGAACGACTGAGGTGCTGACTATTATAGCGGCGAGGTCTGGTCCTTCGTAGATGCACCATGATTGGTCCTTGAAGTTTGGGACCGAGAGTTCGCCCATTGTAGGTCCTTCATTTTCGTTCTCCTCATCATCATCTCTAACTACTGGCTGGCGTGGAGGTCTCTGAGGTGGTGGGTATGGTTGTTGTGGAAGGTATGGTAGTGGTGGGTATTGTGGTGGATATTGTGGGTAGGGCGGTTGTGGATACTGTGGATATGGAGGTGGTGGGTACTGTTGATATGGGGGTGGATATTGTGGGTATTGCTGGTACGGTTGTGGTTGGATTGGTTGTTGTTGAAATTGTCCCGGGATAGCCCCCCGGATCTCTCCATTCTGGACCATCGGTCCCTGTTGTTGTGGCAGCACTCCTTCTCCATTTCGGATAACCTGTTCTACTTCTTCATTGTGACTATTGCCACCAACTACACTGCCTGCGTGAGACATGTTACGAGAATAGCAAGCACCGAATATCAAGCGCCGAATAACAAGAACAGACTAGCAACAAAGGGTCCCCATGAGATTGGAGGAGTCACAGCGGTCTCACTTAAAACCCAATCTCCTTAGACTCGTAAGTCTTGGTGACAGAACCCTCTAAAAGCTAGAAATTGAAATCGAAATAATCGGAAATCGGAAAACAAGGCAGTTGAAAATAACGAACTAGGAGAATTCACCGAATAGCAAGAAATACGAAATAAACAAAAAAAGAAATAAATGAAAAATTGAAAGAACAAAATTCACCGTGCGTAGCTCACCGGCAACGGCGCCAAAATTTGATAGGTGTCGTCGGTACCTGCAAATTTAATATTTATAATTCCTTACTCTTGGCTATGGGTTAGTACAGCGGCAAGCAAGGGTCGAACCCTAGGGAGCTAGATGGTTACTTGTTGTTCTGTAAAAAGGAAACAATTGGGTTTTGAGCAATTTAGGAAACAGTGCAGAAATAGGAAATAAAGTGAGAGTTATCAATCAGAGAGAATATTCGATCTAGGGTTTCTAATTGTGACTTTGTTATCCTTGACTACTAACGATCTAATTCAGTGTTTCTAAGTGTGGTCGTCCCGACAAAGGTGACTTCCCAAATAACCCGACAAAGGTGTTATGCCACAACCTAACCCGACAAAGGTGAAAGGATTCTAATTCTCTACTAAATTAAACAACCCGACAAAGGTGTTATTTAACCTAGATGTGCTATCTACCCAAACGACAAAGTATTAAGCAGATAATAATGATAGAAATATTGATCAACTAAGCTTTGCGACAAAGCATCCACCTAGTCTAGCAATAATTCGTAATATAGGCACGAGAATTAGTAAAACATGAATAGCATTAAGAACGAAGTCTCAAACAATAGTCACAATGTATAAAACCCTAGCCCGAATAAAGGGCTTAGCTACACATGGCAATGGAAACAAAAGACAATAAAAATAAAGGAAAGATGTTCTTCTCTATTGCCGAATGAAGGAGGAAGAGGCGCCGAGTGAGAGGAGTGGGGAGCTCGAATTTGGGATGATGGGATGTTGTAGGATGCTTTGAAAGGTTGAGGAGAGGCTGTATTTATAGTGTAGAATGGGGCTTCGAAGTTTTCAAATTGAGTTTGGCCCATAAACGATTTTAGGAAACATGTCCTAAAACCGACTTTGCTTGATCTTCAAGTTGACTTCTTTTGCAAGTCTTCCAGCGCCTTCTAGGGCCTTCCAGAACCTGCTGGGAACTTCATGGAGGCCTCTAAATCGCCTCACTCGAGCCTACTGACTTGGCCCAATGCGCGGGGCCTTAAATCGTCGTTTTGCTCATCTCGGCCAATCCCGCTCGTGCATTTTGTCTGTTAAGTGATGTCGTCCCAGTCATTTGTCATTTCGATCACTTTGGTCGAGCCAGATTTCCTAGATTCGTTCGTTTGGTCGAGCAACTTGGATTCAGTGCTGGTCTGCTCGACAGGGCCTTCGGGCGCTGGCCTGGAACTCTGCTCGGCTGCTCCTGGGCCATTCCACTCGTGCGTTCTCCTTGGCTTGGTGACATTGTCCGACTTGTTTTCCATTTTGAGCAACTTGGTCGAGTCAGATTTTGTCATCGGAGTCCGTCTGGTCGAGCGACTTGATTTTGGTGCCTATCAGCGCGCTCGGGGCCTTTCTGGGGCCGAGAATCTGCCGCCAACCGGTCGGGTGGATTTGCTGCCGCTTTCCCACCCGGCCGGGTGAAACCTCCATTGTGCTGTTTTTGGCATGAAATGCCGTCTTTTAAGCGCGTTTCCTCCTAGAGCTTCCGAAGCACCTGAAATGCAAAACAACACTAAGAAGTAACTGTTTGCATGATAAAGCGCCGGAATTGGTGGGATTTGATGACTCGATGAGTCGTATAAATACGGCTCATCAAACCACCCCACACTTAAACTTGTTCGTCCCGAACAAGAACTAGGTCATAAGAGGAAAACAAATAATGCAAACACCACAATGCTTCGGTCTTCCTAGACGTGCTACATGGACATGAATCGGTTACTCTAGATCCCACCTTCTATGCATGCTCGTTACTAATATCCTTGTGCGAAAACATGGGTTAAAGATACGTGTTACCTTTGGGTCGAGATGCAAATCAATTCGGGTGTATCTGGAGATAGCCCTTTTAGACCCATGAACTGCATTCTCGGACTCGAACTCGCTGCTATATGGTTATGCTTTGCTGCTTTTTGTTGCACGTGATTGATTCGAGCTTCAAAGTAATGGAGTGCTTTTCGGCCAGCTATAGTGTCAACGGATGGAATATTTCAATCGGCTACAAGGCACTCGATTTTGGTGTAAACTATCACAAAGATGATGGATTTGTTGCTTGAGGTGCGGATTGTGACTTGCTCGAACCTACTTGCTCTCACTCATCATCGTCCTTTGACTCGGGTCAAGCCAAGGGTTGCTTGTCTATTTTCTCGGCTACTCGGACTAGAGTGTGGACGGTGTGAAGTATTCCCGTCCCAACCAACCGCAAAGGTGACGCAGTGGCGGAGCAGACTCGTACGATGTTGCCTCGAAGTGCTAGCCTCCACAAGCTCTACATAACCATATATCCTGAGTTCGGTCTTTGAATGATCTGTCAAGTCTCTCTAGGGCATTTCTATCAACTCCACATCCCTGTTTATCTCAACTAACAAAGGCACGCAAAGATTTTAAGATCACATGTTAGTCGCACAAATCAATTTTCACCAAAGACATGCATGTAATCAGCTCTATCTATTTCACCATATCATTATCCAATACTGCAAGTCTAGGAAATAGTGAAGTATCATGTACAAAAATTTTAAAAATCATGGGAAACGTGCTGACTCTGTGCAGGGTGCAGTAAAATAGACGTGCTGACTCAATGACTGACTCTCCCACCCCACACTTTTGAAATAAGCCGTGTCCTCACGGCACGACTCAAATCTAGACTCGCAATGCATGCAATAAATATAAGGGAAATAAGAAGAGAGTAACGTTGGACAGGCACTTCCCTCGTGCGTGCGTGACGATCAGAAATAACTGAGTATTCTCTTATGAGTCCTCGAAGAGAGCACCATCGAAGCTTGCATCGCAACGTGAGTTCGTCACCAAATGAAAGGTCTGTGTCAATGACATTAAGACGAATAAAGGATTCCCATTAAGACGAATAATGTGACAATAAAGACTCAAAACATAGTAAAATAAATGATGAAAACTGAAATGCAGATAGTGCAGGGCTGCCTCCCTGCGAGCGCCTTTGTTTAATGTCGTTGGCTCGACGTTACCTCTTTAGGGATCACAAGTTAGGATCCCATGGACGTGTGAGGTCATACTTTGCTCCAGCGACTCCTTCAATTTGCCCGAAATCCTCATGAAACGACGTGCTCGGGTTTGCTCTCCATTGATCGGGCGGCTTAGCCTTCACATATTCCCGAGATGGTGAGGACATCTTGGCCATAGCTGCTGGCCCAATCGTATGTACGGTCTGCTCTGATAGGTCCGGAACTAGGGCACCGAAATCTGATGTGTGCACAATTTCTGGCGGTTTCCTCGTGCATGGACGGTCAGCATCCTCATAGACATAGAAATCTGATGTCTTTCCACCGAATGCTAGTGACAGTAAGCCTTTTCCCATGTCAATCTTGGTCTTGGTGGTGTGAAGGAATGGTCGCCCCAAAATCAGTGCTGGCGGTTTGTCGTCTCTAGCATCGCCCATCTGCAAGACATAGAAATCTGCAGGAACAAAAAGGTCTCCTACTCGGAGGGTTAAGTTTTCAAGCAAACCATTAGACCGAGTACATGACTTATCCCCCAGTTCTATTAACAGTTTAGGCGGTTTCAATGGACCAAGTTTTAACGAGCAATATAAAGAATAAGGCATGACATTAACAGCAGCACCCAAATCAATTAAGCAGTGATGTATCTGAGCCTCACCAATACCACAGGTGACCGTGAAGGCACCTGGATCCTTACTCTTTCCTGGCGGTGCCTCATGGCTCGTAGTGAGTGGGTGCTCCATTATGGGGCCGTTCTGCTTAGGCCTCGTCTCCAACCTACCTTCCAGCTTGTCCTTGTCGGTCATACAGCCTTCGGGGGCAGCTACCTGCATGGCACATGAAGAACCGTGAGTTTTGGACTTCTCGGCCACGAGGACCGGGCCTGGCTCGGATGCCTGAGCGTGTCTGGGCTGAGTGTTTCAGCCGATTCTTCTTCGGATGCTAGCAGGCCGAAGTCTCCTGTAGGCCTGGTGTAATATGAGTTAGGCTCGTCCTCGCTATCCCTTGCCTTCGTGTTGAGCATCTTGTTCACCCAATAAGCAGACTCCTTTAAGGCTGGGTCTACGTCCACTACTTCCACCATGCTGACATTCCCTCTCGGATTATGCACTGTCTGTGATGAAAGTCTTCCTGTGTTGTCTTCGACCCTTGAGACTGTTGTGGCCATCTGGGACATCTGTTTCTCTAAGTCGGTTATTGCTCCGTCGGTCTTGGCCATGTGCTGGGTCACAGTTGTTGTCAGTTCTTTCATCATCTCTTCAAGAGACTTGTTGGAGCCGTGATTACTCGGACCTGCCTGATTATTGTTCGGCCCTCTCTGCTGATACTGTCCAGGCGCATTCTGCTGAAACTGATGATGTGGGTGCTGGTAGGGCTGCTGGGTCTGCTGAGGCGCACCCTGTCGTGCTGGCTCTCTCTGGGCCTGATGCTGCTGATTGTTGCTCTTCCAGGGCTGTCCGTTGACTCCTTGATTAGTCGTGGATGCGCCATATTGTCGGATTGGCCCTGGCCGGTTGCCATAACCCTGATAATCTCCTACGGCATTGTCCTCAGCCTGGTCGTCTTCCACTAAGGTAGGGCACTCGTCTGTCTTGTTATTTGTAGCTTCACAAAAGCCGCATGGCTTAGTCTGGACAGGTTGCCTCCTGATCACATGCTGCATCATGTCCTTAAGCTCCTTGATCTGTTCGGCCATGGCACTGACTGAGGGTTCAACTTTTGACATGTTTCTTGTTCGGGCATACTCGTCCTCTCTCGTAGATTCATCCTGGAACCGCTCACTTTCTGCCACTTCTTGTATCTTCTGTCGGACTCTGGCTGGGGTCAGGTTCATGAGGTTGCCTCCAGCTGAGGCCTCTAGTAGTTTCCTATCCAGTCTGCGAAGTCCATCTAGCATATACTCGACGACTAATTTCTCTGGGAGCTCAAGGTTGCAGCAGCTCTTCTCCAAGGCATTGAATTTTTCCACGTACTCGTACATGTTCTCATTTGGGCCTTGCTTGAGCTCTTGCAACTGTCTCCGGACTTGCATTGCACGCCCTGCTGGATAGTACTTGCTGACGAACTGCCTCTGCATCTGCTCCCATGTGTATATACTACCAGAGGGCAAGGATAAGAACCAATCTGTAGCAGCGTCTGTAAGTGAGAAGTAGAATGCCTTCAGTTTGAAGTCATCGACGTCGACTCCGTATGGCTTTAGGTTCAAGCATATCCCGTGATAGCGTGTCAGGTGAGATGTGGCCGACTCTCCCTTGGTTCCAGAGAACTTGGGCAGATGATGAACGACTGAGGTGCTGACTATTATAGCGGCGAGGTCTGGTCCTTCGTAGATGCACCATGATTGGTCCTTGAAGTTTGGGACCGAGAGTTCGCCCATTGTAGGTCCTTCATTTTCGTTCTCCTCATCATCATCTCTAACTACTGGCTGGCGTGGAGGTCTCTGAGGTGGTGGGTATGGTTGTTGTGGAAGGTATGGTAGTGGTGGGTATTGTGGTGGATATTGTGGGTAGGGCGGTTGTGGATACTGTGGATATGGAGGTGGTGGGTACTGTTGATATGGGGGTGGATATTGTGGGTATTGCTGGTACGGTTGTGGTTGGATTGGTTGTTGTTGAAATTGTCCCGGGATAGCCCCCCGGATCTCTCCATTTTGGACCATCGGTCCCTGTTGTTGTGGCAGCACTCCTTCTCCATTTCGGATAACCTGTTCTACTTCTTCATTGTGACTATTGCCACCAACTACACTGCCTGCGTGAGACATGTTACGAGAATAGCAAGCACCGAATATCAAGCGCCGAATAACAAGAACAGACTAGCAACAAAGGGTCCCCATGAGATTGGAGGAGTCACAGCGGTCTCACTTAAAACCCAATCTCCTTAGACTCGTAAGTCTTGGTGACAGAACCCTCTAAAAGCTAGAAATTGAAATCGAAATAATCGGAAATCGGAAAACAAGGCAGTTGAAAATAACGAACTAGGAGAATTCACCGAATAGCAAGAAATACGAAATAAACAAAAAAAGAAATAAATGAAAAATTGAAAGAACAAAATTCACCGTGCGTAGCTCACCGGCAACGGCGCCAAAATTTGATAGGTGTCGTCGGTACCTGCAAATTTAATATTTATAATTCCTTACTCTTGGCTATGGGTTAGTACAGCGGCAAGCAAGGGTCGAACCCTAGGGAGCTAGATGGTTACTTGTTGTTCTGTAAAAAGGAAACAATTGGGTTTTGAGCAATTTAGGAAACAGTGCAGAAATAGGAAATAAAGTGAGAGTTATCAATCAGAGAGAATATTCGATCTAGGGTTTCTAATTGTGACTTTGTTATCCTTGACTACTAACGATCTAATTCAGTGTTTCTAAGTGTGGTCGTCCCGACAAAGGTGACTTCCCAAATAACCCGACAAAGGTGTTATGCCACAACCTAACCCGACAAAGGTGAAAGGATTCTAATTCTCTACTAAATTAAACAACCCGACAAAGGTGTTATTTAACCTAGATGTGCTATCTACCCAAACGACAAAGTATTAAGCAGATAATAATGATAGAAATATTGATCAACTAAGCTTTGCGACAAAGCATCCACCTAGTCTAGCAATAATTCGTAATATAGGCACGAGAATTAGTAAAACATGAATAGCATTAAGAACGAAGTCTCAAACAATAGTCACAATGTATAAAACCCTAGCCCGAATAAAGGGCTTAGCTACACATGGCAATGGAAACAAAAGACAATAAAAATAAAGGAAAGATGTTCTTCTCTATTGCCGAATGAAGGAGGAAGAGGCGCCGAGTGAGAGGAGTGGGGAGCTCGAATTTGGGATGATGGGATGTTGTAGGATGCTTTGAAAGGTTGAGGAGAGGCTGTATTTATAGTGTAGAATGGGGCTTCGAAGTTTTCAAATTGAGTTTGGCCCATAAACGATTTTAGGAAACATGTCCTAAAACCGACTTTGCTTGATCTTCAAGTTGACTTCTTTTGCAAGTCTTCCAGCGCCTTCTAGGGCCTTCCAGAACCTGCTGGGAACTTCATGGAGGCCTCTAAATCGCCTCACTCGAGCCTACTGACTTGGCCCAATGCGCGGGGCCTTAAATCGTCGTTTTGCTCATCTCGGCCAATCCCGCTCGTGCGTTTTGTCTGTTAAGTGATGTCGTCCCAGTCATTTGTCATTTCGATCACTTTGGTCGAGCCAGATTTCCTAGATTCGTTCGTTTGGTCGAGCAACTTGGATTCAGTGCTGGTCTGCTCGACAGGGCCTTCGGGCGCTGGCCTGGAACTCTGCTCGGCTGCTCCTGGGCCATTCCACTCGTGCGTTCTCCTTGGCTTGGTGACATTGTCCGACTTGTTTTCCATTTTGAGCAACTTGGTCGAGTCAGATTTTGTCATCGGAGTCCGTCTGGTCGAGCGACTTGATTTTGGTGCCTATCAGCGCGCTCGGAGCCTTTCTGGGGCCGAGAATCTGCCGCCAACCGGTCGGGTGGATTTGCTGCCGCTTTCCCACCCGGCCGGGTGAAACCTCCATTGTGCTGTTTTTGGCATGAAATGCCGTCTTTTAAGCGCGTTTCCTCCTAGAGCTTCCGAAGCACCTGAAATGCAAAACAACACTAAGAAGTAACTGTTTGCATGATAAAGCGCCGGAATTGGTGGGATTTGATGACTCGATGAGTCGTATAAATACGGCTCATCAAACCACCCCACACTTAAACTTGTTCGTCCCGAACAAGAACTAGGTCATAAGAGGAAAACAAATAATGCAAACACCACAATGCTTCGGTCTTCCTAGACGTGCTACATGGACATGAATCGGTTACTCTAGATCCCACCTTCTATGCATGCTCGTTACTAATATCCTTGTGCGAAAACATGGGTTAAAGATACGTGTTACCTTTGGGTCGAGATGCAAATCAATTCGGGTGTATCTGGAGATAGCCCTTTTAGACCCATGAACTGCATTCTCGGACTCGAACTCGCTGCTATATGGTTATGCTTTGCTGCTTTTTGTTGCACGTGATTGATTCGAGCTTCAAAAGTAATGGAGTGCTTTTCGGCCAGCTATAGTGTCAACGGATGGAATATTTCAATCGGCTACAAGGCACTCGATTTTGGTGTAAACTATCACAAAGATGATGGATTTGTTGCTTGAGGTGCGGATTGTGACTTGCTCGAACCTACTTGCTCTCACTCATCATCGTCCTTTGACTCGGGTCAAGCCAAGGGTTGCTTGTCTATTTTCTCGGCTACTCGGACTAGAGTGTGGACGGTGTGAAGTATTCCCGTCCCAACCAACCGCAAAGGTGACGCAGTGGCGGAGCAGACTCGTACGATGTTGCCTCGAAGTGCTAGCCTCCACAAGCTCTACATAACCATATATCCAGAGTTCGGTCTTTGAATGATCTGTCAAGTCTCTCTAGGGCATTTCTATCAACTCCACATCCCTGTTTATCTCAACTAACAAAGGCACGCAAAGATTTTAAGATCACATGTTAGTCGCACAAATCAATTTTCACCAAAGACATGCATGTAATCAGCTCTATCTATTTCACCATATCATTATCCAATACTGCAAGTCTAGGAAATAGTGAAGTATCATGTACAAAAATTTTAAAAATCATGGGAAACGTGCTGACTCTGTGCAGGGTGCAGTAAAATAGACGTGCTGACTCAATGACTGACTCTCCCACCCCACACTTTTGAAATAAGCCGTGTCCTCACGGCACGACTCAAATCTAGACTCGCAATGCATGCAATAAATATAAGGGAAATAAGAAGAGAGTAACGTTGGACAGGCACTTCCCTCGTGCGTGCGTGACGATCAGAAATAACTGAGTATTCTCTTATGAGTCCTCGAAGAGAGCACCATCGAAGCTTGCATCGCAACGTGAGTTCGTCACCAAATGAAAGGTCTGTGTCAATGACATTAAGACGAATAAAGGATTCCCATTAAGACGAATAATGTGACAATAAAGACTCAAAACATAGTAAAATAAATGATGAAAACTGAAATGCAGATAGTGCAGGGCTGCCTCCCTGCGAGCGCCTTTGTTTAATGTCGTTGGCTCGACGTTACCTCTTTAGGGATCACAAGTTAGGATCCCATGGACGTGTGAGGTCATACTTTGCTCCAGCGACTCCTTCAATTTGCCCGAAATCCTCATGAAACGACGTGCTCGGGTTTGCTCTCCATTGATCGGGCGGCTTAGCCTTCACATATTCCCGAGATGGTGAGGACATCTTGGCCATAGCTGCTGGCCCAATCGTATGTACGGTCTGCTCTGATAGGTCCGGAACTAGGGCACCGAAATCTGATGTGTGCACAATTTCTGGCGGTTTCCTCGTGCATGGACGGTCAGCATCCTCATAGACATAGAAATCTGATGTCTTTCCACCGAATGCTAGTGACAGTAAGCCTTTTCCCATGTCAATCTTGGTCTTGGTGGTGTGAAGGAATGGTCGCCCCAAAATCAGTGCTGGCGGTTTGTCGTCTCTAGCATCGCCCATCTGCAAGACATAGAAATCTGCAGGAACAAAAAGGTCTCCTACTCGGAGGGTTAAGTTTTCAAGCAAACCATTAGGCCGAGTACATGACTTATCCCCCAGTTCTATTAACAGTTTAGGCGGTTTCAATGGACCAAGTTTTAACGAGCAATATAAAGAATAAGGCATGACATTAACAGCAGCACCCAAATCAATTAAGCAGTGATGTATCTGAGCCTCACCAATACCACAGGTGACCGTGAAGGCACCTGGATCCTTACTCTTTCCTGGCGGTGCCTCATGGCTCGTAGTGAGTGGGTGCTCCATTATGGGGCCGTTCTGCTTAGGCCTCGTCTCCAACCTACCTTCCAGCTTGTCCTTGTCGGTCATACAGCCTTCGGGGGCAGCTACCTGCATGGCACATGAAGAACCGTGAGTTTTGGACTTCTCGGCCACGAGGACCGGGCCTGGCTCGGATGCCTGAGCGTGTCTGGGCTGAGTGTTTCAGCCGATTCTTCTTCGGATGCTAGTAGGCCGAAGTCTCCTGTAGGCCTGGTGTAATATGAGTTAGGCTCGTCCTCGCTATCCCTTGCCTTCGTGTTGAGCATCTTGTTCACCCAATAAGCAGACTCCTTTAAGGTTGGGTCTACGTCCACTACTTCCACCATGCTGACATTCCCTCTCGGATTCTGCACTGTCTGTGATGGGAGTCTTCCTGTGTTGTCTTCGAGCCTTGAGACTGTTGTGGCCATCTGGGACATCTGTTTCTGTAAGTCGGTTATTGCTCCGTCGGTCTTGGCCATGTGCTGGGTCACAGTTGTTGTCAGTTCTTTCATCATCTCTTCAAGAGACTTGTTGGAGCCGTGATTACTCGGACCTGCCTGATTATTGTTCGGCCCTCTCTGCTGATACTGTCCAGGCGCATTCTGCCGAAACTGATGATGTGGGTGCTGGTAGGGCTGCTGGGTCTGCTGAGGCGCACCCTGTCGTGCTGGCTCTCTCTGGGCCTGATGCTGCTGATTGTTGCTCTTCCAGGGCTGTCCGTTGACTCCTTGATTAGTCGTGGATGCGCCATATTGTCGGATTGGCCCTGGCCGGTTGCCATAACCCTGATAATCTCCTACGGCATTGACCTCAGCCTGGTCGTCTTCCACTAAGGTAGGGCACTCGTCTGTCTTGTTATCTGTAGCTTCACAAAAGCCGCATGGCTTAGTCTGGACAGGTTGCCTCCTGATCACATGCTGCATCATGTCCTTAAGCTCCTTGATCTGTTCGGCCATGGCACTGACTGAGGGTTCAACTTTTGACATGTTTCTTGTTCGGGCATACTCGTCCTCTCTCGTAGATTCATCCTGGAACCGCTCACTTTCTGCCACTTCTTGTATCTTCTGTCGGACTCTGGCTGGGGTCAGGTTCATGAGGTTGCCTCCAGCTGAGGCCTCTAGTAGTTTCCTATCCAGTCTGCGAAGTCCATCTAGCATATACTCGACGACTAATTTCTCTGGGAGCTCAAGGTTGCAGCAGCTCTTCTCCAAGGCATTGAATTTTTCCACGTACTCGTACATGTTCTCATTTGGGCCTTGCTTGAGCTCTTGCAACTGTCTCCGGACTTGCATTGCACGCCCTGCTGGATAGTACTTGCTGACGAACTGCCTCTGCATCTGCTCCCATGTGTATATACTACCAGAGGGCAAGGATAAGAACCAATCTGTAGCAGCGTCTGTAAGTGAGAAGTAGAATGCCTTCAGTTTGAAGTCATCGACGTCGACTCCGTATGGCTTTAGGTTCAAGATTATCCCGTGATAGCGTGTCAGGTGAGATGTGGCCGACTCTCCCTTGGTTCCAGAGAACTTGGGCAGATGATGAACGACTGAGGTGCTGACTATTATAGCGGCGAGGTCTGGTCCTTCGTAGATGCACCATGATTGGTCCTTGAAGTTTGGGACCGAGAGTTCGCCCATTGTAGGTCCTTCATTTTCGTTCTCCTCATCATCATCTCTAACTACTGGCTGGCGTGGAGGTCTCTGAGGTGGTGGGTATGGTTGTTGTGGAAGGTATGGTAGTGGTGGGTATTGTGGTGGATATTGTGGGTAGGGCGGTTGTGGATACTGTGGATATGGAGGTGGTGGGTACTGTTGATATGGGGGTGGATATTGTGGGTATTGCTGGTACGGTTGTGGTTGGATTGGTTGTTGTTGAAATTGTCCCGGGATAGCCCCCCGGATCTCTCCATTCTGGACCATCGGTCCCTGTTGTTGTGGCAGCACTCCTTCTCCGTTTCGGATAACCTGTTCTACTTCTTCATTGTGACTATTGCCACCAACTACACTGCCTGCGTGAGACATGTTACGAGAATAGCAAGCACCGAATATCAAGCGCCGAATAACAAGAACAGACTAGCAACAAAGGGTCCCCAGGAGATGGGAGGAGTCACAGCGGTCTCACTTAAAACCCAATCTCCTTAGACTCGTAAGTCTTGGTGACAGAACCCTCTAAAAGCTAGAAATTGAAATCGAAATAATCGGAAATCGGAAAACAAGGCAGTTGAAAATAACGAACTAGGAGAATTCACCGAATAGCAAGAAATACGAAATAAACAAAAAAAGAAATAAACGAAAAATTGAAAGAACAAAATTCACCGTGCGTAGCTCACCGGCAACGGCGCCAAAATTTGACAGGTGTCGTCGGTACCTGCAAATTTAATATTTATAATTCCTTACTCTTGGCTATGGGTTAGTACAGCGGCAAGCAAGGGTCGAACCCTAGGGAGCTAGATGGTTACTTGTTGTTCTGTAAAAAGGAAACAATTGGGTTTTGAGCAATTTAGGAAACAGTGCAGAAATAGGAAATAAAGTGAGAGTTATCAATCAGAGAGAATATTCGATCTAGGGTTTCTAATTGTGACTTTGTTATCCTTGACTACTAACGATCTAATTCAGTGTTTCTAAGTGTGGTCGTCCCGACAAAGGTGACTTCCCAAATAACCCGACAAAGGTGTTATGCCACAACCTAACCCGACAAAGGTGAAAGGATTCTAATTCTCTACTAAATTAAACAACCCGACAAAGGTGTTATTTAACCTAGATGTGCTATCTACCCAAACGACAAAGTATTAAGCAGATAATAATGATAGAAATATTGATCAACTAAGCTTTGCGACAAAGCATCCACCTAGTCTAGCAATAATTCGTAATATAGGCACGAGAATTAGTAAAACATGAATAGCATTAAGAACGAAGTCTCAAACAATAGTCACAATGTATAAAACCCTAGCCCGAATAAAGGGCTTAGCTACACATGGCAATGGAAACAAAAGACAATAAAAATAAAGGAAAGATGTTCTTCTCTATTGCCGAATGAAGGAGGAAGAGGCGCCGAGTGAGAGGAGTGGGGAGCTCGAATTTGGGATGATGGGATGTTGTAGGATGCTTTGAAAGGTTGAGGAGAGGCTGTATTTATAGTGTAGAATGGGGCTTCGAAGTTTTCAAATTGAGTTTGGCCCATAAACGATTTTAGGAAACATGTCCTAAAACCGACTTTGCTTGATCTTCAAGTTGACTTCTTTTGCAAGTCTTCCAGCGCCTTCTAGGGCCTTCCAGAACCTACTGGGAACTTCATGGAGGCCTCTAAACCGCCTCACTCGAGCCTACTGACTTGGCCCAACGCGCGGGGCCTTAAATCGTCGTTTTGCTCATCTCGGCCAATCCCGCTCGTGCGTTTTGTCTGTTAAGTGATGTCGTCCCAGTCATTTCTTATTTCGATCACTTTGGTCGAGCCAGATTTGCTAGATTCGTTCGGTTGGTCGAGCAACTTGGATTCAGTGCTGGTCTGCTCGACAGGGCCTTCGGGCGCTGGCCTGGAACTCTGCTCGGCTGCTCCTGGGCCATTCCACTCGTGCGTTCTCCTTGGCTTGGTGACATTGTCCGACTTGTTTTCCATTTTGAGCAACTTGGTCGAGTCAGATTTGTCATCGGAGTCCGTCTGGTCGAGCGACTTGATTTTGGTGCCTATCAGCGCGCTCGGGGCCTTACTGGGGCCGAGAATCTGCCGCCAACCGGTCGGGTGGATTTGGTGCCGCTTATCCACCCGGTCGGGTGAAACCTCCATTGTGCTGTTTTTGGCATGAAATGCCGTCTTTTAAGCGCGTTTCCTCCTAGAGCTTCCGAAGCACCTGAAATGTAAAACAACACTAAGAAGTAACTGTTTGCATGATAAAGCGCCGGAATTGGTGGGATTTGATGACTCGATGAGTCGTATAAATACGGCTCAGTACTCTTCCTTCCATATGGCCTCTATCAATATGGCTTTACTACCCTGGGAAGAAAAACAATCCCTGACTGGCTTTCTCTTGCAATTCATCTTGTTATCAATAATCCAACAATCATTATTAACGCATAAAGTTAATGTACTATTTAATATTCTATTGTAAACAAGTAACTTGCAATATTTCTTGTCACTTCCTTTATAGACTCACTCACATACTTTTTATTCTTATTGAGGTGGCCCCTCTTCCATACCACATTCGTCTCAACGTGAATGATAGACTGCTCCCCATCCACCAATAAACCATGAGCTTGCAACTCGGCTTTCTTCTCCGTGCGGACCTCCGCCCTTGTCTTCTTGTACCCTTTTCGAGACATGATATGTTGGAACGTGTCCGACTTTGCTCTATTATTATTCTTCTCCCTTTTTTGTAGTGCCTCGGGGGTGCCACAAATGTCTTCCACTGCTCTGGCCCAATGAACTCATACATCTCTTAGGGGTCCTGTCCTTGTTACTTCCCAAATATGCACTGATTTACGAGTTCACTTTTGAAATTTTTCTACATGGTACCGGCAGATCCCAGCTCCCTCTTCTTCACATGCTGGCACCCATCAACTATTGTTTGTAGAAAAAAAACATAAATATCAACGAGGAAGAAGTAAAAAACGAAGTAACTAACAAATTTGATACAACTGAAAAATTACCAATACTTCGTTCGACACCACATCCTTCAAATCCTCAGGTACCAACTTCCGACTCTCATATGTAATCGGTACTCGAGTTTTAGCAATAATACCTTCAATTAAACATCAAATACATTGAATTCAAATCTTAAAATTTAAGAATAGAACAGTTAAATAGATAAAAGTAAAACATTACCATTGTAGCTCCTAAATTCATCCCCTGTAATATTTCCATCCGCATCAAACATGTATGTGACCTTGAAGCCATCCTTATGCTCCTTGGTTAATATGCTCATGTAGCTTGGTCACCTAGTTCTATGTACTCGAGATGATGAAGGCCTGCCCTCATCACCACTGGGGTCGCTCGAGTGAACCATTATCCTGCAGTTAAACAACAGATACATAAGATTCAAATTGTAAAATATGATAACCAAGAATAATATTTAAAGAGTACAACAATTCAACAAAAAAAATACAACTACACTATTTAAACAAGTAACAAATATAAAAATACAGCAGATCTTACAATTCTTACACTAAGTCTATTTTCAATCCATATGTCTTTATTATGGTCACGACGTAATTGTATTTCTTCATCAATCTCATTCCTCGCCGTTAATGGGAACCGTCGTACGCACCAGAAGGAAATTCTCTACCAAATCATCGATATTCGAACTAGTTGGACAATTGACTAGTTGTCGTTTTCCATGCACGACAGTCAATTAATGACTGTCTGAAGGGTCTGTCACGTAAAACACTTGTGTAGCTTGAGAGACCATGATAAATGGCTCATCCTTATAACATTCTCTCCGAAAATCAGCAAAACTCATTACAAATGCATCGACTCAAACAACAGATTTGTTAGCCCCTTTGCATTTAAACACTGGCATACGAAAGTGTACGTAATCCAACTCCCATATTTCTTCAACAATTCCATAGTAGTTAATGGGAGCATGTGCTGGATTTCTATCTTTAGCGCTAGAAACATGTGTGGTTTCATCTATTAATGTGACACCGCTATTCTGCACAATGCTGCTATCATCCTGATTTTTTGTATGGAAACAAAAACTATTGACGTCATATGATCTATATGAGTGAACGTTACACCGAGGTCCAACACTAAGCCACCTAATCAACTCATTATTGTCACCGTTCGGGTCAGTGTGACTTTATGCGAGCCCATTTATCTTCAACTAAGTACCAAACGAGGAGCGGTGTTCTTTCTGCACCCACTACTCAAATTTACCTTTGTTAGAACTCCGTATCATTGTCAAATGATGCTCTATAAATGGAGTAATCTCTGGTATATGTTGCTAAACATAGAAATCAGCTTCTTTCACTCTTTTAACGACACAAACATGATTCTTAGACCTATTGTGCCTACACAATAAAAACAATCGTAATGACGCAACTTTGATATCTCAACGGGGCTAGTATTGCACGAGAAGTTGGTGCAAGACGACTTCTTATGCAATATAGCCTTCCACTATAGAACCTCGGGGCGATTTCTATTTCTCACGTAGCCTTTTAGGGTCTTCATGTACCACTCAAAATGATATATCCATCTCATGTAAATCGGTCCAAGGATCTTAATTTCACAAAAAAGATGAACCGTAAGATGCACAATTATGTCGAAGATTGAGGGTGGAAAGTACATCTCGAGCTGTCACAAGGTAACGACTACCTATTCTTGAGGAGTATCAAGTTCTAACGGATCAATAACCTTAGCACACAAAGAAAGGAATATCACATACAGTTTTTGAACAGATGCCGTCACTTTTGGAGGTAATATTCCTCTGATCACAATTGGGAGGAGCTGTTGCATTAAAGTGTGGTAGTTATGCGACTTGAAACCATTAAGTCTTAGATCCTTCATCGAAAATAGGCTACAAATATTTGACGAGAAGCCATACAGAACTTTAACTCCTTTTAAACAATGATAGAAGCATCTTTCGTCTTCCCGGATACATTCAATAATGTACCAATCACGTTGTCACATATATTCTTTTTCACGTGCATCACATCAGTAGTGTGTCTCACATCAAACGAACCCCAATACGCGAGGTCCCAAAAATTGAACGTTTCTTCCCATGGAGTATTTTCGATGCGCATATTTGGTTTCTCAAAATGATTTAGAAAATCTCGAATCTGTTCAAATATTTCAAAACCGGAAGCAGGTTGCAAGGCGGTCATGTGATCTGTTTTTGCATTGAAGGTAACCTTATGTCGTCTATATGGATGCAAGATCGGTAATTGTCTCCTCACCACATACAAGACAAGCTTTATAACCCTTAATACTGTAACCGACAGGTTACCATATGCACGGAAGTCATCAATCGTACAAGATAACATGGCACACTTGTTGAAATACTCTTGTCTCGATGTGTCAGACATGCGGATACCGTCATTCCAAAGGAACTTCAAATAATCAATCAACGACGCCAAATACACATCAATATCATTTCCTCACTGATGAGGACCACAAATCAATAGAGAACTCATCTAATACCTGGGCTTCATGGTCAACCAAGGAGGTAGGTCGTAGATAACCAATATAAGAGGCCACATACTATGTCGACTGCTAAGATTCCCATGTGGATTCACCCCATCAGTACACAAGCCGAAACGAATATTTATAGATTTAGCTCCAAAGTCCGTAAATGTTTGGTCTACATTGACCCATTGCAGTGAGTCAATAGGATGTCGTATTTTTGTGTCAGCATTACGTTTCTCCGCATGCCACATCATATGTTTTGCAACTTCAGGTTCAGAAAATAGCCTTTAAAGCCCTGATATTATTGGAAGATACCTTAAAATTTTGGCGGGAGAGCCTTTTGAATTAGTTGTCGGTCCCTTGTTCGGCTTATTACAAGAAGTCTTACACATCGGGCACTTGACCTAAACACTATATTCGTTTCGGTACAAAATATTGTTGTTGGGACATGCATGTATCATCTTGTAATCGATGCCCATAGGACACATCACCTTTTTAGCTTTATAAGTACGACGTGGGAGGATGTTCCCTTCTGAAAGAATTTCTTTCACTAACTGCAATAATTCAAGTTAAACAACTTCAACACGGATGACAACCTGGTGAATTTTGTACACTCTTCGAACAACAATAATTCAGAGTCAATTCTCAGTGTCTCTAAAACTTGGGGTTAGACGGTCGACTGTTCGACAACATTGTTAACCATATCAATCAAATTGTCCTCCTCTCATTCTGTATCGAAATCATACATATGTGGGGGAAATAACAGGAGCTGCATTTTTGTGTGGTTCAGCCTCACCGTGTATACGCTATACTCTATAGCTGGGATTGATAACGCTTAACAAGAGGTGTTTTACCAATTCACCCACTTTAACGTTTTTATTATTCCAACAATTCATGCACGGATAGTGAACGTATTCGGTTCCATTTCGTTTGGTGAATGCCCTCGTGAAATTACAAACATTATGAATTCCTTGCTCGTATTCATCGGCTAGAAAGTTAGCTGACATCCACGCTCGGTCCATTATCATCAAAATATATAGGTTGTGTTGTTTGAGTATATGAATAAATTTCAACCTAGGGTTCAACATTGGATTAAAAATGGAAATATTAGAAATGCATACGTATAGCAAGGTTATTCAGCAAATATATATATAATGACCATATTACATACAATCCGCAACCAACTCCATTTATCATGCTGCATCGATTTCATTATGTTAGATTTATGGTATGTAGTTTGGCAAAACTCTATGTAGTTGTTCAAGCTGTTGTTCAAGGAAGAGTTCAAGGCAGGCAGAGGCAAATGTCCTGGAACAAGTTGAATCAGATGGAATGTATCCTCATTCAGATTAGGTAACATTGCCAACCGTTGGAGATCAAGACGGTTGCAGATGAAAGGACAGAAGATGCAAGTTTCCTAATTCAGATTAGGCAACTTGGTCAACCGACGTAGCACAAGTTAGACGCAGCAGATGTCCTAAAATAGATTTGGCAAGTCGGTACTAGGATGCATATCAAGAAGTCGGTTGAGTAATTTAAGGGAAGACTTGCGCTTGAAGATAACTTAGCAAAGAAGATAATCGAAGGTTTCTTAAATGGAATTGAAGATATTTTGAAGGATTATCTACAAGAGATTTGCGCAAGATTTTAGGAAGGTTTCCTAAAAGATTTAGGAAAGATTTCCTAATGAGATAGGCGGTTGAGATTAGGAATCCTATTCGGTTCAGGGTTTCTACCGCACTATATAATGAGGGCTGATGGAATCGTTCTACTTAGCACTCACGGAGATATTACTCACGCTCATACTCACTGAAGGGAGGTGGAGGCAAACGGCCGGCGAACTAATCGTTCACAGTGCTCGAATTCAGTCTATTCTAGTGCTCGACAGACTGATCCTAGAACATCTTGACGCTACACGCACTGGTGTTCTTTCTGTGCATTCGGGAGAAGGCACTGATTCTCGTGGAGGATCATTCTGGTGGAATCGGAGGCGAGGCTCAGATCTAGGGGGAGACCTAGTTAGCGATTGCTAGAGTGTCCGAGGCTCAGGTAGTTTAAGAGGGATTCTGTGAACATAAATCATGTACTCGCAATACTCATTATTAGTGAATTGCTATCCACCAGGCTAAGAAGAAAGTCCCCCAGACTTAGGCTCGTTAACGCCGAACTGGGTAATAACTTTGCGTGTCGTTTATTTTCCGCACTATATTTAATTTTTGCATAAGTTGTTCCTGATATTGTTCTGAACTCGACTAGAACAACATTTCAACTACTAGGGTAAGTTTTTAATTGGTATCAGAGCAAACACTCAACACACGGAGTGAGATCCGAAGGTTGTTGAGATGGATTTAAGAGAAAGGAAGAACATAACGCGACCACCGCTACTAGAAGGAAACAAGTATAGATACTGGAGGGTGCGAATGAAGGCGTTTCAAAAGTCACAGGATGAATCAGTTTGGGAAGCTGTTGAAAACGGGTGGACACATCCAATGGCTGTCGATGAAGCTGGCAAGACTGGTCCTCTCGCTAAAATTCTATGGACTGAGGGACAGAAGAAGGCCGAAGCCGCAAACTCCAAAGCAACGAATGCCATATTCTCAGCAGTTGATGGAAAGAATTTCAAGATGATTTCAACATGTGAAATTGCAAAGATAGCTTGGGACATACTGCAAACGGCTCACGAAGGTACAGAAAAGGTCAAGATAACCAGAATGGAGATGGTTACGTCAAGATTCGAAAATCTAAGAATGCAGGCGGACGAGACCATAGCTGACTTCAACACACGGGTACTCGATATCTCTAACAAATTGTTTGTACTTGGAGATCCCATGAGCGAAGAGACGCTGGTCAGAAAGGTACTGAGGTCTGGATGAAGGCATTCGCAGTCAAAGAAGCACACGATGTGAAGACCATGACACTGGATGAACCGATGGGATCCCTACAGACTCATGAGATGGAGATGAATGAAGAGGAAGAACTCATGAAGGTTAAAAGTGTTGGTCTGAAAGCTGAAGCTTATGTTGTTCAGGATAAAGCAGGGGAGATGTCTGAACAACAGTATGCCATGTTCGCTAAGAACTTCGGAAAATTTATGAGAAGACAAAACAATCCAAGCTCTTGTCCAAGTCAGTCATCTAGTTCAAGGTTCCAGAAGAATGAAAATTTTCAAAAGAAGGAAAGATCTGGAGACTTCAATCAAGACAACAAAGCTAAAGGGATTCAATGCAGAGAATGTGAAGGCTATGGACATATTCAGGCAGAATGCGTCAACAAACGAAAGAAGAAGAATGCATATGCCATCAGCTGGAGTAATAGTGAATCTGATCAGGAAGGTGAGTCCAATAACTTTGTAGCTCTTGCTATCTATGTCCACCAGGAAGGAGAAAGGAACAAAAAAGTAGAGTCAAAGTCATCCTCGGAGGATCACACACAGTACTCAAGTTGTAGTGATGATGAAGAAATCATTGATGAAAACTTTGCTAACAAGTACAAGGAGTTGTTCCAGAAGTGGCTGAATGAAGTTGAGCAGAACAAACAACACCGCATCAATCTAGCAGACCTGAAGGAAGAAAAAGAAAAGCTATGGGAAGAAGTTGATGTACTTGTTACTCAGAAGGTGGAACATCAACAGACAATCACCGACCTTCAGGCTCAGTTGATTGAAGTAAAAGATGAGCGAACTGAACTTATTGCACAGAAGGGTGTTCATACTTGTGTATGCATCTCGAGACTTTTGTACTTAATGCTTTTTGTGTTCAACTAGTTCTTGTGCTATTATCCCGGATTGAACAACAAAGTTAAGTGGATGCTTGAAATGGCAAAGCTTTTCCGAGTGGTTCAATCCCTCTTTAATCCGCTTGGTTGTAACTGAAATGTGAGATCAAGTGGATGCACAATCTTTATGTCTGTTGACGATTTCTATAATCATATAGAAAGCTAGAACTAGAAGTCTATGTCTTAATTTTGGAGTAGATTGTGGTGTAAGTGCTTGAAATGGCCTTACTTTAGGGTTATGTCTTGAAATGGAATAACCCACACTTATGAACACAAAGTAAGATCATTTGAAGTCTATGATCGATGTTTCACAAGAAGAGACCCTAGACTGAATATCTTTCGTCAAATTACTTTCAGTATTTACTTTCGCACTTACTTACGCACTTTACTTTCAGTCATTTACTTTCAGCACTTACTTTTCAGTATTTACTTTCAGTTCTTTACTTTCAGCACTTATCTTCAGTCATTTAATTTTCAGTATTTACTTTCAGTAATTTACTTACGCATTTACTTTCAGTCTAAAACTCACAAAACCCAATCTGTCTTTATTTTCTTTACTGCTTTTCAAGAACAACTACTCCACACGACTCTCTTGGGTTCGACCCCTACTTGCCGCTCTACTAATCCAATAGTGAGCCAACAGTAGTGGACACTTATAAATGTAAATTTTGCAGCGCCTCAACAACGGCCTGTCAACGAGGAACTATGAATGTTCCTGGATTACCCAGATTGAAATAAGTTCTTCTTGTCAAAAGACTGCAGGTAAATCTAATCAGCATAAGCCAGTTGTGCGACGGAGAGCATCGTGTCCAGTTCACACAGGACAAATGTGTTGTGCAGAACAACAAGAATGAACCAGTCCTCACTGGAAGGAGAGCCTCGAACAACTGTTATTTTTTGAATCTCGGTCGATCCACTGCTGAAACAACATGCATGCTGAGCAAAACGGAAGACATAAAGACTCGAGGTAAACAAGTGAACCTTCGAGAATCGGCTGGGTTCACATGTTTTATGTCCACTGTCAAGCCTAAGATTATTAAGATAGGTAGAAGAAAACTCAAGTTCCATTTTGATCGTGTGAAAAAAGCGACCAGAGCATGGTATGAACGTCTCAACCATGGCTATGTTCGAGGGGGAGTAGTAGACATGAAGAAGCAGTTAGTAGACATGAAGAAGCAGTTTGTTGTCAAACGCGCAAGATCAGACGCTGGAAGTTGTTGCACCGAGATGTTGTGGGTGAAGTCAATGCTGAAAGAATACAGAGTAGAACAAAATGTGATGAAGCAGCTAGCAGACATCTTCACCAAAGTGTTGGACAACCTACAGTTCGAGACACTTAGATCCTTTCTGGGTCTATGTGTCATTGACAACTAAGTTGTGCCAGAACAAGTTGGTCAGCCTGAACCAGAACGTGATATGTTAAGGGCTGACGAGGAAGGTAGGTAGAAGATTTTAAATACTGGTGCGAGAAGATACAATTGGTCTACCAAAGATATTCAAATATTTTTGAACGGTGTGAAGTGACGTGGCAGCTTATGGAGATTCGAGAAGATGTATGGCGTGCCAAAATAATTTTAGTTACCATATTTAAAGTAACTTCAAATCATATGATCGTGTCTCGCTCTTTCTCTCCCGACGAAACCCTAGATGAAGCTTGACGAAGTTCAACAATGGTGGACAGGAGGAAGAACAAGGTGCATAAAGTAGCGACGGGTGAAGCAACAAGTCCATTGATGAATCAAAGATTATCAAAGAAAACCCTAAACCGGCGAGCGACAAAGTAACAACAGAATCTTAAGCAACTGATGAAGAAGGCGTCAGTTCATGAGAAGACTATGTCTAAAAAACTGGAGAAGGAGAGGAAAATTGTTGTCCAGGTAAAAGAGAAGCAGATTCCTAAATCAGTTCCGGAGGAAAACCCCAAGAAGCCGACTGCTTCTAAAACCACTTCGGTCAAGGAACCAGTAAAGAAGACTGCACAAGAGGTAATTGCTGAAATTTCCAAATCTATAATGCAAGTAGTCCTATTGTGCCTGGTGTGTTTATAGAGGGTTCAAAAGTGGTTGTAGAAAAGTCAAAGGGTGTGGCCACAGTGCAGGGGGAGATTAGTCCGAAGAAGAAGGGTGTTAGGAGAAAGGTTGTTGCAACAAAGAAAACTCCAGAAAAAGAAAAGGTTAGAGTAGTGAAACGTAGGGTAGTCATTTCTGAATCAGATGAGGAAGAATCTGATGAAAAGGATGATGAAGTTGATGTTGTTTAAAAGGCTTCTACTGAGAATCCTGATGAGGAAGAACCAGAATAAGATGAAGGTTCTGCTACAGAGGAGCAGACTGAACCTGCAAAAGAAGATGCTGAGGTGCCAAACAATGAGTAAGAAGATCTTTCGCAGAATGAGTCCAACCATGTGGATGAATCCCTACAAAGTTTGTTCGATGCTGTTGAGCAATATGTTGAAGCAGAATTCAGTTCTAAAGCTGCTAAAGATAGTGAAATCAACCAACCAGATCAAACCAATGTTGATGAATAGATGGAGGAGCTAAGTGAAGGTTCAAGAGGTGACTCAATCAAACTGTCAGATCTGGTAAAAGATGTTCAAAAGGATGTTCCGGTTAGTAAGGAACAAGTTCCCATGACAAAGACAGCAGCTAAGACTAAGAAATCAGTACTGAATCAAGATGCCGATGTAGAAGTTCCCACAGTTACTGAGAAGAATGCATCAAAGAAGAGGAAGGCTTTTGCCCCTACAGAGAAAACTACTGACAATGTGGCTACTTGCTCAAAGAAGGCATCTACACCAGTAGCAAAGAAAGCCAAGACAAGTTCTCCTACTGGAAAGGCTAAAGAAAAGGGGAAGAAGGTTTAGTTTGAGTCTGGAGTTGTTGTAGAAGGAGTTTGGTTTGTCTCGGATGAACAAGCTAAGAAGTGGGAATTTGTTCAGAAGATTCTGGCCGAGAGGGTGCTGGAGGCTGACAAATATGCAGCCAAGGAGATAGTGAGCCTGATCAAGGAGCTAGATTTGTGGCCGTCCGTATCAATGGCCAAATCGTTTGCAGCTAACCTCGTGCGAGAAATCATTGCAAATCTACCAGCAGGGTTTGCGGATATTGAGAATGCAGCTTACGGGATGGTTAGTGTGAGAGGTAAGAAGATCATTATCACTCCAGAAAGTATAAATGATTTCTTTGGCATAGAAGGAGGAGAGCTGTATCTTGGAGAGAACCCCAATTGGCACAAAATAGCTGAGGCTATTACGGGTGGAGTTCGTTCGAAGTGGTATAGGTTGACCTTACATGTGAAAGATCTGTCAACGAAGCACTCATTGCTCCACAGCATTGCGGTTCATAACTGGTTACCAAATAATCATCGCACAACGCTTGGGCACACGATGAGAGCCATTCTGAAGACTCTTGGAGTTAGGAAAAAGATTGATCTTGGACGACTCATTTTCGACCAGATTGCTGCCCACGCGACTTCTGTCAAAGTCAATCATCCCATTGGATTTCCTTCTCTGATTCATCAGCTTGTGGTAGCTCAACATCCAGACATCATTACAAGTCAGGACAAGTTGACTGGTGCTCCTAAGGTATTCCTTGCCGATCACAAGCACTTCTCTGGAAAGCATATTTTGGATCTGGATCTGGACCTGGACGCACCTGTCAAGCCAAAGAAGAAGTTGTCATAATCAACGCTGGAAGAACTTAGTGCTCATGTTCCCTCGGCCACTCGAAGAAAAATAATTTCACACCTTGAAGAGGAGCTTGTAGATGCGAATGAAAGAATTGTGCTGCTCATGGCGAGAAAGAAAAAGATCACAAAGCTATTGGTGGGACTTCGCTATCCCGAGAAAGAAGATGAAGTCGACTCGGCTCATGATGAAGCAAGTGCGGAGTCTGACTACTGATTATGGTGATGAATTCTCTGCCCTCTACAAACAATTTTATCTCTTTGTTGAACTCTAGTTTTATTGTCGAACAATTGCTACTATTTTTTTGTACTCCCTTGTCAATTTGTGGCAAAAAGGGTGAGTAGTTTTGGAGTTTGAAAGCTCCTTAAAAGATTCATATGTGCTATATGTTAAACATGTTTTAGAGTTTGAAAGCTCCTTAAAAGATTCGTATGTCCTTACAATTTTCGGAGTTTGAAATCTCCTCAAAGATTCGTTCGGTGGCAAGTAGTTAGTAGCACAGCTTGGGAGTTTGAAACCTCCTTCAAAGATTCAACTGTAATAGTAGTACAGGTAGTAGTTTTGCCAAAAATGCCAAGGGGGAGATTGTTAGATTTATGGCATGTAGTTTGACAAAACTCTGTGCAGCTGTTCAAGTTGTTGTTCAAGGAAGAGTTCAAGGCAGGCACAGGCAACTGTCCTGGAACAAGTTGAATCAGATGGAATGTTTCCTAATTCAAAGTAGTGACGGGTGGTATTTTGTCTATCAAAAACAATTTATAAGATGAGTAAGTACCGAGTCGTCCAAGGGAGTAATTGTAAACTTATGCACTATGTAAGGTTATGCTTATATTTATCCTAGTCTTAAGCGATGTTTTGTTTGGTTTTAAATCTAGAATGAACAAATAAGTAAGAAAAGGTTTCAACGAACTTCGAGAAGTATTTCGGGGAACTACTTCACTTACCCAACATTAGAATCGAGTTTATTAACTTGCATGCGAGGATTTGCTTATATTGATTGGTAAATAGCCGCACACTCCAAGTATGAACCTCACCCTTTCGGCGCTATTGGTTTATATTGGAAATTTACCTTAAACTACAAACCTCACCCATTCGGCGCTATTGGTTCGAATCAAGAAACTCGTTGATGTTTACCAACTCTCGTCGCGTAAACATGGGGAGTCCTTGTCATAAAACTAGCCTTTCCCATTACAAACTTAATAGTCGGACATTTAGCCTCACCCTTTCGGCGCTATTGGCTTAACGTCTCAAAGCAATACACTTAGGCATTTTCTCAAACACCTAATATGCATCGCTGGGGTTAGGCGCTAAGTAAAACACAAATCATGTAAAACAATCCAAATCAAGCAACGATTAATATATTAAACGATTCATAGTCGAGTAAGCTTCGTAGCACCCCAAAATTTTTGGAACTTTTTCTCGGCCTTTTTGGAAATTGATCGATTGGGCTATAAAAGGGCAACGACCAGAACGAAATTGGTGTGCTTATTTTGAGAGAAGACAACCCTAACTTGGGAGAGAAGACAGAGCCGAACGAGAGATTAAGGATCATCGAGCTACATCGTCTACGGTTAACTCGTCCTAAATACTCTTTTGTTACACTATTTGTGGTTTAATCACCATGAATAGCGAGTAGTCTTCTTAATTCTGGGATCCTACGGATCCCGTGCTATGTACCCAACTCTCATGTGATCAATTTATCGTTCTATGTAAGTATTTACATCAAAGGGTATGTTTGCATGCTAGATCGTATTTAGGTTATATACCGAAAGGTGGATGGGCCCTAGAGATTAACCGGATTGTATGAAATTGTATGAGAACCTTTAGTTTAAATAATCGAGATCGTTGATAAACCATGGATGGGCGGCGTTCAACGATTGAGATTAATCTAGATAAAGATCTGTGGATGGGTGGCTTATCTAGTGTTATTTTGGTTTAATTCGATATTCGATAGCATGACGAATTACATGATAATGATTGCATGATTAGTGGGGTTAGCACGGGTGAAGTATGGATTCTGGAATTCTTTCTCTGATAAGTACAAACCTTTTATTTTCTGTTATTTAGTTTCTGCGATTTTCACACCAAAACAAACCTCTTGTTAATCGGAATAGCTAAATAGGTCGCTCGTTAGCTAATATTCACACACACTGTTCCTTGGATCGACCCTTGGCTTACCAAGGTTATAAATTTTGTTTGACTGCAACTAGACCCCTAAAACTTATAATTTGACGACTATAAAGGGTTAAAAATACGATTGTCATTAGCACATCTCTCTAGGGGTCTTCAATAGGCCGGGCCGGCCTAGCCCAAAAAAAATAGGCTTGGGCCTTGGTTAAGCCTTAGCCTACACTTCAACTTTAAGTGGGCTAGGCCGGGCCAAGCCCATACATATTTTTGGAGCCTTAACCAGCTCATTGGCCTTATTTTTGGTAGGCCTGTGGGCTAGGCCGGGTTGGGCCTTATATATCACTAGGTCGGGCTATGTACTCTTGTTATGAAAATTATAAATATAATGTTCCATGCTTGTGAATAACTTATACGGCGGCTATACACTGACTAATAGCCAAAAGATCAAAAGTAAATTTGATAAGAAACTAAATTTATCAAAAAGTTTGGCAATCAACACAACCTTAGAATCTACAAATTATCTTTATCTGGGACATTAATATCATTAGCATCACTGTCAACAATGCAAACATCAAGAAAAATCAGTTCATAGAAACAAAATGTGACATCTCTTTTATTTTTGGTAGGCTTTAATGGGCTTTACGATATGGGCCATGATAGGCCGGGCATATAGGCCTGACCGGGCCAAAAATGTTGGGCCCTTACCCGGCTCGTCAAGCTTAAGGCTAGGCTTTAATAGGCCTAAACATGGGCTAGGCTAGGCTTAAGGCCTGCGGACCACGAGGCCCCCATTAGGCTTTCTAGCCCATGAGGCTGTTTGGAGACCCCTACATCTCTCCCCCCTCCCCCTTCGTTTTCCACATGTGCAGTGCTACATCAGTGGGGTGATGTCACAATCACTGACGCAGCAAGACAATCGGCTCACTAGCAATGAACTCGAAAAAGCCTTCGAGTCCACCAAGAAAATAAGAAACTAGGGTTTTATTGAAACGAAAATATGAGTTTGATAAATTCTAACAATGTTTAAAGAGAAAAACGAAAAAATTAAATTAGGAAATAAAATCTAAAAATAATAAGTTGCTGATATGACCTCCTAATAATCCCGAACGACCCAAAAAGCCCATACATCACAGCAATGCGGTGAGTTGCACTTGTTGGCCCGTTTTCACTCCAAAAACATCTTTTAATAATTAATCGGACACCGAACGCCAAATCTGCACCAAACCGGCAACACCCTTGCCACGATCGATTGGGTCCTCGATACGCGTTGCCAGCCGCACTGCATCAGTCTCCTCCACCTCTGAAGAACTCGACCCCGAGTTCTCTTCTGGATATAAGGCCTCGTCTGCATGATACTCGTTTATGTCCGCCATATTGAAAATGTTGGATGTGCATATAGCCCGGCAGCGCCACCACATAAGCATTATCATTGATCTTCCTCAAAACTTTAAACGAATCATACTTCCGCGGTTGCTGCTTGCTGTAAGTCCCGGCCGGAAACCTATTCTTGCGAAGGAACACTATGACTCAATCGCCCTCCTTAAACACTTTGACCCTGCGGTGTTTATCAATAGCCGCCTTATTTTTTTCTTCCCAGTTGCTTCCAATCGCCTTAACTGCTTCCTTAACAACAACTTTAATCGGACACCGAATGCCAAATCTGAACCAAATCGGTAGCACCCTTGCCAAGGTCGATTTGGTCCTCGATACGCGCCGCCAACCGCCCTGCATCAACCACTAGCACCATGTCATGCATATGTGGACCAATAGTCTTCAAGCTTGCATATTCTTTACCGAAGTTGAGTTCGACAACTTTCTACGCACAACCAAGACCCTATAAGACCTATAAGAAGACTTTCTTTCCTCCCTCGAGGTCAGCTAAATCGAGCTTGAGTCCCCTCGGCTTGTGTTTTGCATGCTTTCCCCTTTACAGGCTTATTTGGGCATGTGCAAATATGAGTGCGGCTAGGTTTCGCGTTTCTTGTTGTAGATGTCTTGCCCTCTTCGTGCACTCTAGAAATGCTTTCTTTCCTCCATTAAAGTCTGCTAGGTTGTTCATGAACCCTCTCAGCTTGCGCTTTGCGCGCTTTTCTCCAATTGCACTTTGTTTGGGCACTTGTGTGGTCATGTATAAGGCTCGGTTGGACGCTCGTGAAGATGCCTAGTTCATCTTCTTGGTGATGTGAACTTGGTTCACATAAGTCTAATTACTTTTTTTTATAATAGTCTATTTACTAAATTATCAAATTTTTAAGTTGAAGTACATCACTATTTGAAACTCTCAAATATCAAATTATCAAAAAAATATAAGCGAATTCCGATCATTGAACAAAACCATACAACAATGTTTTTTGTTTTTTGATTGATGGGTACAACTGATTTAGTACAAGGTCATCTAAGCTCATAGCTATCATCTAGTACAACGTTTCTAGAAATTGAAGTGCCTACCCATCCAAGTCTCTCTGCATCATATATCCCCCATTGAAACGCAACTCTAAAGTCCATCATTCGGAATGAAATCCACGACTCAAGCAATCAATAACCTCCAAGATGCAACTCACGTCCATGAAGGACGACAAACAAATCCTCGCATAATCAGAATTAATCACAAGTCCACGTCAAAGATGTGACTAATCACATTTCCAATGATTCGAAGAATAATATGGCCTCCGGTGGGGTTTGAACTGTTGACTTGTCATTACAAGACAAGGAGCCCAACCAAGTCAATCAACACAATAATGTTATTAAATATTTGTCAAATTCATTTTTGTATTTAGATGATTTTTTATATGGAAGAACCTGGTACAAGAAACTCAGGCACTACAACTAATACAAAATAGAGCTAGCAGAAGTGACAAAACTAAAGAGGCCAAAGCGAAAACCATGGAGAAGGAGAGGAAAAGTGGAGGTACCAATACAAAATCCTTTTAAATATGTTAAACATGTTTAAAGTTGCTTGTTGGAATGTGAGGGGTCTAAACCATCCATCAAAAAAATCTGAAGTGTAGGAGTTTATTAGAAAAGAAAAGCTCAGTTCTTTTGCTTTGTTAGAGGTGAAATTGCAGGAGGATAGATGGGATTGTGCCATTACTACTTGTTGTCCTAGAGCTGCGTGGAAGGGTGTTTGTAGTACTACGCACGAAGGGTGGGCTAGGATTCTACTTTTGTGGGATTCTGATGTTATTAAGATTAGTCAGATAACGAAGGATTCTCACTTTGTGACCTGTTTATTACAGTCAAGTTTTGAAACTAGTTGGGTATCCTTTGTCTATGCTAGTAATTTTATGAGACATAGAGCAGCTATGTGGATTGATTTGGAGAATCGCGCTAGTCCCATCACGGGAAGTTTGCTCTACATGGGAGATTTTTACAGTGTCCTTAGGTCGGATGAAAAGTTGAATGGGCAGCTTGTGAGAGATGGCGATATGGGAGATCTTAAGAAGTTTTTCACGAGCTATGGTCTCATCGATATTGAAGCTAGTGGTTGTCATTATACGTGGAGCAATAACAACTATATTCCAGAGTATCGCATTTGGTGTAAACTTGATAGAGCTATGGGAAATGCTGAATGGTTCAGTCAATTTCCGGATTCTATAGCTATCTTCCACCCCCTAGAATTTCTGATCGTTGTCCCGCAGTGGTCTCATGGGGTTATAAACCTATTCGTAAAACTTTGTTCCGCTACTGTAACTTTTGGGAGAACTTTGAAGATTATAAGAAGAACGTTTCTGACTTCTGGGCTATCACTAGAGATTGTAACAACCTTTTTATGATCCAGGCAAAACTGAAGGCAATGAAAATGATGATGAAAATGAATTTTGTGAACCATACCAAGGGGATGGATAACAGGGTAAATAATCTGAGGATTACTCTTACCAACGCGCAGAGGGCAGCTGAGCAAGCCCCTAATGATGCCTCCCTTGCGCAAAACGAGCAGGCTATTGCCAGAAAATTCAGGAAGGTGAAGGGGTATCAGCTCTTATTCTATCAACAAAGAGCTAAGATATCATTTGGCTAAAGGAAGGTGATGCAAACTCTAAATATTTTCACAGTGTGCTGAAGGGTAGAAGAACAAAGAACAATATTAAAATAGTCAAGTGCAGAGACGGCTCAGTGTTTACAGACCAGCGAGTAATCAAGACTGAGTTTGCAGCTTACTTCAAAACCATCCTAGGAAAAACTAAGGACTGTTCACCCATTAATCTGGAGGTAGTTAATAGAGGAATGAAGGTGAAAGATGATCATTGTTGTGCCCTGATCCGCGAGGCTAATGATAAGGAGATTTGGAATGCCCTCAACAAAATTGGCTGAGATAAGTCCCCGGGGCCTGACAACTTTTCGGCTAGTTTTTTCAAGAAGAATTGGAACATTATTGGGAAAGAATTTTACTCTTCGACCCATCATTGTCTTAAATTCAATGCTCTGTCGAAGGGGATGAACGATGCATTTATAGCCCTCATTCCCAAATCTAATATTGCAGCTGAGCCAGGTGACTATAGACATATATCTTGTTGTAATATAGCTTATAAGATAGTCTCGGGGATTTTGCCCGAGAGGCTGAAAGGAATGATTCAGTACTTGATTGATCCAGCGCAAGGGGCCTTCATCCAAGGTAGATCATTTTTGGGAAATGTGTGCCTTGCTCAACAGCTACTCGCCAGGTATAGTAGGAAACATGTCAGTGAGGTTCATCAACGCGATGTTTACTAAGCTTAATTTCCCTCTGAAGTTCATCTCTTGGATTAGTATGTGCATAGAAACAACCTCCTTCTCTATTCAGCTTAATGGAGAGATGGTGGATTTCTTTGAAGGCAAGCGCGGCCTTCGCCAAGGAAATCCAATCACTCGCTTATTATTCACCATCGCCGTGGAATACCTTTCTCGACTTCTGAAGGGTTGGACAAAGTCTCAGGGTTACTACCATCATCCGAAGTGTCATAAGGTGGACCTTAAGCATATTATCTTTGCCGACGACCTGTTCTTATTTAGCAGTGGCAGATGTTCAGCCATTCTGGCTTTAAAGAGTGCGCTGGAAGATTTTCTTTAGTGTTCTAGGGTTGAGGTTAATATTGAAAAAAGCTAAGTTTTTGTCGCTGGTATATATGAAGCTAAATGTGCTTGAATAGAGAACACCCTTTATACCAAGATGGGTGCTTTGCCAGTTAGGTACCTGGGGTCTCCTCTCATGGCCAGAAGTATTTCTACCCATGATTGCTCGAGCATCATTCAAAGGCTCACACAGAAACTTGACTACTGGAGTAACCTCTTTCTCTCTAGAGCAGGGCGAAGGGTATTAATTCAATCAGTTCTTCAAGCCATCATGTTTTATTTGGCTAGAATCTGCATTCTGCCAAGGAAAGTTTTGAAGAACATTAACTCGATATGTGCCAGATTCCTCTGGAAGGGTAGTGCGATGGGGAGGAGATGTCATCTTCTAAGCTTGAGCAAGGCCTGCGCTGATTAAAATGCAGGAGGTATGGGTATCAAGAACTTTGAGCTCATGAATGATGCCTTGGTGCTTAACCAACTGTGGGAACTAAATAGGGAAGGTCAGAACATCTGGACTAAATGGGTGCACGCTTATTAGACTAGAGGGGTTAATTGGTGGGAGAATGAACCCCTTACAAAAAGTTCTTGGGTGTTGCGGCGCCTTGCTATCTACAAAGACCTAAGTCAGAAATGTGTCACCTTAATGAATGGTAACTTGAAATGGATTGGTGAAGGGGCTGGTTTTTCGGTTAAGGACACATATAACACCCTCAAAACTCGGACTGAAGTTGTTGATTGGTATAAGATGGCGTGGAACAGATTCAATACTCCACGAGATGCCTTCCACACCATCTTGGTAGCGCAAGATAAATTGCTCACAAAAATCAGACTAAGGAACATGGGTGTCAATGTTCCGGCAAGGTGTGTGCTGTGCAAAGAAGAAGATGAAACCAGGGACCATTTATTTTTTGAATGCAAGGTTTCTCAAGTTATTTTGGGTGAAGTGTTGTCCTCTTTGAAGATTTCCAGGGTGCCTTTCACTTGGCATCTTCTTATCCCTTGGCTCAAGAATCAAAACCAAAAGAAGTTACAAACGAGAATGGTGGCAGCTTGTTTGACTACAATAATATGGTGGGGATTTGGAAGACTAGAAATGCACTCATATTTAGACATGAAGATATTCAACAAGGAAATGTAATACGAACCATTGTTTGGAGTTTGAAGGTGAAACTAGCCGGTTTAGAGAGTAAATACATTGGACTAGATGATAGAATTTGATTGCGTAGTATGAGTTCAATATGTAGAAGCCTCTTTGTTAGGCCCTGCAGATTCCCTTATTCTTGATTAGTACAGGTGTTACTTTCGAGTTCTGAGTCTTTGTACATATTTATGATCAATGATATATCGTCATTCTTTCAAAAAAATATAGAGCATCACCAGCAAAACTGGACTGGCAATAAAAGATTACAACATAACAAAGCATACCATATACATACACTTCAAAACAAATCATCGTGTTTGTAGCTATTTTCTCAAGCAAACTTCATAGCAAAATCTCGTAATTGCCTTCGGTATTCGCCATTCTCACTTGTGAGGGCATCTGCACCTCAGCAGCAATTGTGGATGTCCTGGGCGAAATTGAGGATGTTCGAGGCAAGTGAGCTGCGCAGCGTGCAGGTGGAGGAGGTGTCGAGGACTTCCGCCTGGGCGTGCTGAAAGAGGATGCGCGAGAGAACGTCCAATTTGTTCTGATTTTCAGGGTTTCGTTCGGCGCAATGAAAAAACGACGACGTTTTAGCAGCAATTAAAAAAAGGGTGTTTTGGGCCGGCGCGTTTCTGGTCCAACGCTATAAAAAATGGTTCAATTTATAAAAATATTGAAAAAATAAAAAAAATTATTTGGCAAAATTTACCTATAAAAACACATCTTATTAATAGTTCGTGCACTTTTCTGTCCTGCGGTCGAACGCTCCATTTTTCTTGTATACAGGCAAAACCGTCAATAGAGCTTTTGCTCCATTTTTGTATTTGGGTGATTGCTTCCCTAAATTGAAAACTATCACTGTTCGGTGCATAAAATTTTACTCATTTTTTTGATTATTTTCGTATATATTCCTAAGTTTAATTTAATTATATACATAGGAAAAGGATCCGGTGCAAAGTTAAATTTTTGGTACAAATTACAAATTAATCATAGCCTTTGATCTTGTGATTTCAATGGATGAGATTAAATCTTGATTTTTTGGTATTTTTATTGGTGACGAATTATAAAATGAAACTGACGAATTATGTCGTCTTTTCATTTTTCGTCTCGTCTTTTTTATTTTTCGGCTCCAAAAGTGACGAATTATAAAATAAACTGACAAATTATAAAAAGATTTTGACAAATTTTGTATTTTGTACCAAAATTTAACTTTGCACCAGATCTGACCTCTATATACATATATTAGCAACCTCTTTAGCACTTGCATATGTGGTGGCACCACAGAATGAACCAGGCAGGAATGTCAGAGTTATAAACGACTGAGCATATCTTGATAAACCAAGAATGCTTATGCTTCTGATTCTCATAGAGGAGAGTTTTCTCAAAAGCATCCATGTAGTCCCAGAAATTATATTTTACTGGAATCTTATTCGGACCAAATAAATATTCTCTTGTGCTTAGGGGTGAAATGCACGAGTCTTGGAGTCAGATTACCTTCTTGATGATAATTGTGGAAATGTAATTATTATTTATTTTATATAATTCCTGTAGAAAAAGAAACGTGTATTGGTAATTAAAAGAGGTTGACTAATATACAATTGGCAATCGAATCTGGGTAGCTAGCGTCGTCTCAATCAGTCAACAAATATATAGAGAGAGGTATGGCACTGGATGAAAAGCGTATACAGTAGAAATGGCAATGTTGATAGCTGCTCGTCGGCTATCTGCCTGTTCAACTACCACTTTGCTCGGAGGACTGCGCCATGTTGCTCCCTGGAGACCCTTTTCGTCTGAGTTCAGAGAGGAAAAGGATACCTTTGGCCCCATTCTCGTTCCTTCTGACAAGTATGAATTTCTCTTTACCCATCTCTTTAGTACTACTATGTCTGTTTCATGATTTTAGGGTTCTTGTTTCGATGGAAATGGTCAGGGCTCCCCAGAACCAGGATAACTTGTTAATTTTCCCAATATAATCAAATTTCGGATCTATCCTGGAAAAGTGCTTGTTGTTTAATCACAAACTAATGTGAAATCTTTGTGAAGAAAGAGTCTTAAGCTTCTATTCACAATTCATCTTTTACTATTTTAGTATAAGGGCAGTTTATCCCTTTCACTGTCGAATATCCAGCTGAATACCAGTGCAATCGTTTAGGTATTAGAATAATCTAACCCCGAATAGAACTTGAGGTGTCAGCGAGATGAAATATCAGTCTTTATAGACTTTTAGCAAATAATCACACACCATTAGTTTCTTTTGAGGAGAAAAGTTGTCCGAGCGTGAACCAATAAATGCACAGTTTTCTTGTTGAGGCTACCAACAACCTTTTACTGCCTTTCAGGTTGTGGGGTGCTCAAACTCAAAGGTCACTGTTGAATTTTGACATTGGTGGTGAGCGTGAACAAATGCCTGAACCTATTGTTCAAGCTTTTGGTATCCTCAAGAAGTGTGCAGCGAAGGTTGTTTCTAGATTCATCATTTTCTTTTCTTTTTTCAATGGCTTCACCACTGTACTAGCTTGTGAAATGCTTACTATTATTTTGTAACCGTCTTTCTATGTGTACCTTGATTACATAAAATTACAAGTATAAAACCTTAAAATGATGTTTTCATAAAGTAGATAGTATGTCCCTTAGAGTGAGTAGCTGTGCTATTGTACGGTTTACCCAGCATAGGGCTTTTGTTATAAGATGTTAAAATGGCGTGCAGCATTGTTTACATGTTATGCATTAGGATGTTAATCCATATATTAAATGTAAGAGGATTCCAGTATTCTATACGCTAATAATGTAATTAACCTAAATCACACAAATGCTTTGCATGCCAATTTGATGAATATTGCTTGCTTCCTTTGGTAAGGCTAACTTGCAAATTTTAACTATCAACATGATAAAACATCAGGATTGCTTTTACTGCCTCTTGTTTGCACATTATTGAAAGAGTATATAATAATTATTATCCATTGCAGGTTAATATGGAATATGGTCTGGACCCAAAAATTGGGAACGCAATAATGCAAGCAGCACAAGAAGTAGCAGAGGGGAAACTAAATGATCATTTTCCACTAGTGATATGGCAAACTGGCAGTGGCACTCAAAGTAACATGAACGCTAATGAGGTAATCACACCAAATTTCACCACTAATGGTTCTTTAAATATTATCTGCTGCCGGTATCTGTTTTCAAATAATAAAACTGAATTTTCCATATACCAGTTAGAGTTAATGGTATAAAAAACTGTTACTAAATTGTACTGTACCTGCTGGCATCTAGGTTATAGCCAACCGAGCAGCTGAGATCTTAGGGTTTAAGCGTGGGGAAAAAGCTGTCCACCCCAACGATCATGTAAACAGGGCCCAGTCATCAAATGACACGTTTCCTACTGTAAGTATTTCTATTATATATAAAATGCTTCTATCAAAGCTGAAGTATTATGGAGACTTTGATGCTGTTTATCCCAAAGTTTTGTGGTTGAATACCCCAGTGTTTCATTGAGTAATCTGATGCTGTTTGGCCCCCTATTTATATGATATACACTTGTTTCGACCAGGTGATGCACATTGCAGTAGCTACTAAAATTAATTCAAGATTCCTTCCAAGCTTGAAGAATCTGTATACATCATTAAATGCTAAGGTAGGGAGAGCAATCCATTGTTCTTTTTATGTTTAGGGCTTTCTTCTTTTCTGCTTTTTGCTCAGAAATGTCCATTTTCATTTCCTCTGACCAACATGCTTTCTTCTAACGCTTCTTTTCTTTTCATGATTATATTTTAGTCCCTGGAGTTCAAAGATATTGTAAAAATTGGGCGTACTCACACTCAAGATGCAACACCTTTAACTCTTGGCCAAGAGTTCAGTGGCTACACTACTCAGGTGAGCTTCCAAACTGTTTCTTTATAATGCTCTTTATGTTATAAGACGATAGGCTTAGTTTCTAAAGGTGGTAGCGACTTGGTTTTTTCTTATAGGTTAAGTATGGAATTGATAGGGTCATGTGCACTCTGCCTCGCATGTATCAGGTTCTCAGCTGATATTGCATTTCTATAACATTCGTCTCCTATCATTTTTCAGACCTATAACAATTGTTGTTATTTTTAGCTTGCCCAAGGTGGTACCGCTGTGGGGACTGGTTTAAACACAAAGAAAGGGTATGCAGTTATTTAAGTTTGAATAACTATATCGATTCTGTTTCGCGCCACTTGTTATATAGTTACCTCACATTCAAAGAGTTGTTAATCACTCTTGTTTCTTTGTCAATCTATTCAGATTAGTTATTTATGATTTTCACGTAGAACATGAAATGAGTATGCAAAGTGTATCAAAGAATTGAGCAGCTCCCGTTAAAGATGTTATACAACTATAGTGTTGTTTCATGAAGACAATCTTGGGAATCTATTTCTGAAATTTTGATTAGGTTTGATGTGAAGATAGCTGCAGCAGTGGCTGATGAAACCAATTTGCCCTTTTTTACAGCTGAAAACAAGTTTGAGGCGCTAGTAAATCTCTAAACTCTCTGTTATGTATTCTTCATTTGTTTGCACTTTTATTTGAGTTCTATTTTTGAACTCATTCCATGTTTTACTGAAAGAAACTTGATGTTTCCTTATACCTTTGGGAGTAAGGTAAGAGTTGTAGTATTTCTAAACTAACTTCTATTATTTCAGGCAGCACATGATGCTTTTGTCGAAACAAGTGGAGCTCTGAACACTGTTTCTGCATCTCTTATGAAAATTGCTAATGATATACGATTATTGGGAAGGTGACTGGGCTGTTAGATTACCTCCATAACTCCACTCTTTTTTGTGTTGTTTTTGGGTTTCTCATAGTTTCATTGTCCGGTTCAGTGGACCACGTTGTGGGCTTGGTGAACTCATTCTTCCAGAAAATGAGCCTGGGAGCAGTATCATGCCCGTAATGTTATTCTTTTCCCGTTTCATTTTTACTTATCTGTTTGCCTGGTGAATACCAGCTGCCTCTCATACTTTCGGTTTACACTAGTAGTGATCAAACCTATTTTATTTCAGGGGAAGGTTAATCCAACTCAGTGTGAGGCTCTTACCATGGTCTGTGCGCAGGTAAAAATATGTATTTGTTAAGAACGATGGCTACTTTTGGACAGTTGTCTTTGAAAGTTGGTAAAAGTTGATATGTGTTGGGCTTAGTTATCATCACATTCTGTTTCCTTTTTTAAAAAAATTATGATATAAATTGCCAAATAAAATGCATTTGCAGGTTATGGGGAATCATGTGGCCATCACAATTGGTGGATCCAATGGTCATTTTGAACTGAACGTTTACAAACCAATGATTGCTAGTGGTCTTTTACGGGTATGAACTACAGAATTCATGATTTATAAAAATCATTACTTTTTTATTTGTTGTTGCACTCGAGCATTGGTTAAGTCCAAGTTTACACAATCGATCCATATTTTAAATTTGAGATCACTTCACGTCACATGTGGAGCACAACGCGTCTTGGTGTTTACTTATGAAAAGATTCACTCATGAATTTATTAATGTTCAATTACATCCCTTCAGTCATTGAGATTACTGGGAGATGCATCCGCTTCATTTGATAGAAATTGTGTCAGAGGAATTCAAGCTAACAAGGAAAGGATTGCTAAATTACTTCATGAGGTAAATGAATTCTGGAAAAGATTTACTTTTTATCATGCTGTGTATTCTAGAACTAAAACTGTTGATAATGCTTGATTTTACAGTCACTGATGCTTGTCACAGCATTGAACCCTGTAAGTTTCTACTTCATTGCCCATGCAGAGCTCTCTGAAAGTCTTTTGAGCTTCTGATAGTTATTAACATTTCATTATTGCTAGAAAATCGGATACGACAATGCTGCTGCAGTTGCTAAGAAAGCCCACAAGGAGGGAACTACTCTCAAGGTAATCATCTCGTGCTGCTCATTGTTTCCTCTGCCCAATTTGGAGATTGGAAAGCTTATATGCTAATCGGCTTGCGACAGTTTGAGCTAATGATATTTCTGTTTATAGGATGCTGCACTGAAATTAGGAGTCCTAACCAATGAAGAATTTGAGACTCTTGTAGTTCCTGAGAAGATGATTGGGCCCTCTGACTGATATTTTGGGTTTCAAGCGTGAAGGTATGTCCAGTACCATGGCCCTCTGATGAGTGCAGATTCTGCTGATAATCATCAGTTAATGAGAGTTCATTATTTTGTTGGACGAGATATGAAAGTCCAGCCATCATTTTTTTCACTAGACATGTGAAAGCTGCTATAAAACAAATAAGGGTAAGTCTCCAATTTTGTGCGTAAGCTTCGCACGATTTGAAACCACATTCAGGGAAATTGTAGCATTGGGAAGTTGGGTCTTGTAAACTACATCAGCCTTTTTACTGATTGCAAGCACCGGCAAACAATATATGCACCAAGTCCGAGGAAAGTTTATATTATTGTCGAGGTTGTGCCAAGTATGGAGGAGTGTGTATGGGAGATCTGATTTCTCTTCAATGTATCGATCCACGTTTTAATTTTATAATGTCATTGATCACTTCTGTGCATAAGGTGACATTGTGGCTGCTGACTTCTAATTTCTTATATTTGATAAATTTAATTTTAGGGGTCAAACATAATCTTAAGTGTCAAATTATACGCCAAATCTTCTTCCTCTTCATGGAATCCAGCTTCAGCCCCAATAACTTTCTAAAGTTGCAGGCTTCACTCCCTTCCTTCACAGGGCCGGATATCATTTAATCAAGCTTAACGTTATCATCGGCTCTACATTTTGTCTTAACCTTGAACATCTGTTTCTTGAGGACTTATGTTTCAGTTCCATACATCTTCTGATTCCTTGGAAGATAAAAGAGGTGGATACCACTATTCAAGTTACGAGTTTTAATCCTGATTGGGACATGAGTTTACTCTTACAGGTAGTGTTAGGGGGATAAAATATGTATAAAAGATTGAGTACGATGTTGTCCGATCGTTTTCTTTTGAAAAAGAATATAATGAGATTAGCTCTTGCTTAACGATAATAGTGTGCCCGATTGTAAGCAAAATTTTAGACTCTTACACGAGAGGTCCAAAAGATTAGAAATAGTTGCAATTAGGAGGCAACCACTCATAAACGACCATTTGGACATGATAGATTATCGGTGAATTTTTTGTCACTTTCTAAACTCTATTTTTTATAGATTTCGAGATGTTTCCGAACGATATATGTTTTTCCAATGTGCATTTTGAGTCTTTTAGCTTACTTGGATCATAAGAGGATCAAAAAATAAAACTAGAGAAAAACAGACCAAAGTTTAATATAGTTGATCAGAGGCGTCGCCTTGCTAAGGAGGTGCCGCCTCCCTTAAAATGAAACGAAGAGTCAAAGAAATTGTGAATATATAAGGAGGTGCATAGCTCATTTCAAAAACAACTCGAAAATTGGCAATTTAGTTCCCGTACAAGAAGTTAAGTAATAGGAGCAGAAGAGCACCCTGGGGGGGGGGGGGGAGTGGAGCATGGCAACAGTCGTTGTGTCAATAGTTGTAAGGTTTGAGTCGTTAAGCTGATCGTGACAAGATAGAATTAGTACGCACTTGAAGTACGTGTCGTTATTGTTTACCATTTGTATGAATCTTTCACTTATTTGACTTATGCAATACATGTTTAAACACAATGCGCTTTTTCATAGTTTTTGTGCTAGTGCAAACTACTTCTAATTCCGTGCTTATTATTCTGTGAATCCGTTGTTGCTTACTTTTGTACTGTGTAGTCGAAAAACCCAACCAATTAAAAATGTGGTTAGAAATATATTAGTAAAAGCTAATACTACCTTAGTGTTGCATGTTAATAGCTCCTTGAATAAAAATGCGTTCTTCATTCAAAAAGGATGTACAAGGCTATTATAAAATATTTTTGACCGAGTAAAATACAACATCGTCAAAATAACGATGTTGCCGAAAAGTTACTTTTAAGTAAGCTATTATAAATGTATTAGTAACAATGAGCATGTTTCTATAAATATTGTTTATTTGTAAATAGATAATGCGTGTTTATATTTAATACAAAAATTAGTTTGCAACTGTAAATAAAATTGTTGTGTTATATGATTACTTGTTGTTATAAACATTTATACCTAACATTACTTGTACTTACTGAACCAGTAGAGCTGACTCTCAAGGACTATGTATACCCATCTAATGGGAGACTGAACACCCCTATGTGGAAGCCAACTAGCTTGAATTCAAGCCATCACTCATACAGATGGTAATGATAGAGCAGTTTGATAGCGCACCACATTATGACCCAAGCAACCACCTCCAAAATTTTCCGGTGATGTGCAACACCTTTAAGATGAGGTGTGCAATTAAGGAAGCTATTTTAATGCGCCTATCCCCATTCTCACTTCATTGTAATGCTAAAGCGTGGCTCAACAGGTGAAGGGATCATTTCCATACTTTTCCTTTATCGCAACCTAAGGGTTAAGAGGTCAACGTTGTAGGAAAAATTGCACAAGAGAACTTTAAAAATTCTAGTTAAACCCCTAATAATCAGATTCATCCCAATTTTTTCCTACCGAACCAGAGAGCCTGTCTTCTATGATGACCAATCTCAACACCAGCAACGCCCTTCGACACCGGGATTAAATGAGAGAATGTTGATGGGATCCATCAAGGATCAGAAAATGTGTAACACTGCAGGCGAGCAGCCTAGAGCAATTCGAGAATAAGTTGACGGAGATAGAAACCCATAAAAAGATTCAGAAAAAAAAACTAACATGGTTCGCGGAAGCACAGAAAAGTATTGGGGATGCTTCGCCATTACCTAGAACAATAAGACAGTATTGTAACAATTAGAATATTGGGGATGCTTTGCCATTACCTAGAACAATAAGACAATATTGTAACAATTAGAACTTTAGGTAGTCAATTGTATTGTGTGGATTGAATATAAATATAAAATATGAACCAGAACGCAAGGCAATTGCTGCGTTTCTCTTCCACCAAAATATCTTTCGTTCGCGCTCGACTTCTTCGCCATTGATGCCGGCAATCGTTCAGCCAATCCTCCGATTGGATCTCTGAACACTCTCATGGTATCAGAGTCTCAAGCATGACGATCCGCACCTGATTCCGCCATTCAGCAAACATTTTTTCTTCATTTTTTTAGTTTCGTCGTCGGATCAATGGCTGCACCTGATTCCGCGGATGCTTCTGGTTCAGTTACGACCTCACGTCCGGCAGTCGCGCACACGCCGATTGCTTTTCCGTCGACTGAATTCTTCAATCCCGCTGATGATCCAATGTTCGTCGGAAATAATGAGAACATTGGAGCATCGCTCGTATCCATCAAACTGATCGGAGCGATCAACTACATTCCCTGGCGATCTTCCATGAGCAGGTCTCTCGACATCAAAGTCAAGTTAGGCTTTGTCCAGGGCCTATTTCCCAAACCGATCTGGGATCCATACAAGTTAGCTCGCTGGGAACGATGTAACAGTGTTGTTTTGTCCTGGATTATTAACAGTGTTTCTGATGAAATTGCAGCTTCTTTGGTTCACTCTATCAGCTGTGTACAAGCCTGGACGGATCTACAAAAATGATTCGGAGGAGATAACAGCATGAGAGAGTACTCTATATCCAAAGAGATCAGTCTACTTATGCAAGGTGAAATGTCTGTTGCAACTTATTTCAGCAAATTACTTCAGTTATGGGGAGATGAGGACTCATACGAAGATGATGATCTATGTGACCTTGGTGAGAAATGCAAGTCTACTCAGTGTATGTATGATAAGAAGTTAAAAACTAGAATTCAGAAGTTTCTCATAGGATTAAATGATACACATGCTCAAGTCAGAACCCAGATTTTGGCTACTAGACCTAGACCTGGACTGGATGAGACTTATGCACTAGTTGTTGACGATGAATCACAACAGAAAATCACTAAACCAGTGGTGATAGAGGCTTCTACATTGTATAGCTCTTACAACAATGCTGCCACTGATAGGTCTTATAAGCAGCAGAATGAGAGAAAACACAATAACAATTCAGGAAATTCTAACGCCACTGGTTCCGTCAACACAAGAAACAGGAGGCAAATATTTTGCTCACATTGCAACATACTAGGACATTCTAAGGACACTTGCTACAAACTTAATGGCTATCCACCAGGCCATAGGTTGCGTAGAGGAAATTCTTCTCAACAAAATAAGGGATATAGACCTACTGCAAATAATGTTACTAATCTGTCTCACTCTACATGTAACAATACTAATGAGAACAATGAGAAAATGTTACCGGCAGGATCTGAAGGTACATCATCCAATCAGTTTTCTCAAGTCCATGAGCAACTATCAAAGTTGTTAAGTCTGTTTAATCAACATGAGAAAAGAGAGGATACTCAGTTCCACATGGCAGGCATCTCATGTCTCACCACTACAAAAATTTCTCTAGATACATGGATTTTAGATAGTGGAGCTACTGATCATGTTACCCCGCATATGCATCTTTTGTATGATGTTAAGTTACTGAAAATTCCCTATGAAGTACCTAATGGTAGCAAGGCCACAGTTACTCATATTGGCAGTTTTGACATAAATTAGCATTTGGCAATCAATGAGGTCCTACTAGTACCAGATTTTCAGTTTAATCTACTCTCTATTGGGAAGTTGGTCACTACTTCTAAATGCACTGCACATTTCTTTATCACACAATGTTACATCCAGGACCAAGCCAGACACACTGTCGAGGTGACTGGTGATCTGATTGATGTACTTTACCAGATTAAATGGTCTCCAGTCATTGCTAGTCTCACTACAACATGCACAAAGGACTCTCTTACACTTAGGCACTATCGACTTGGTCATGTTTCTATTAAAAACTTGTCTGAAAATTTCAGAAGTTATATTCCTACAGCTACTTGTAATAAGAAATATTTTCAGTGTGATATTTGTCCCCGAGCAAAACACACAAGGCTCCAATTTCCTACAAGTACTACTTATTCTTCTCAAATATTCGAATTAGTACATGGTGACATATGGGGACCCTTTCATACTCTTACATTTACTGGTGCAAGATTTTTTCTTACCTTGATGGATGATTTCTCAAGAACAACTTGGACCTTTCTCTTAAAAACCAAGCATGAAGCTGCTCCAGTGATCCTATAGTTTTTCAAAATGGTTTCTAATCAATTTGAGAAGAAAATTAAGTGTTTCCGCACTGACAATGGCTCAGAATTTTTCAGCCACACTGTTTCTCAGTTTTTAGCACACGAAGGTTGTATCCATCAATCATCTTGTGTTTATACTCCTTAGCAAAATGGGATTGTTGCATCGACATTTACTTGAAGTAGCACGTGCATTAAAATTTCAGGCAGCCTTACCTGATATATTTTGGGGTGACTGTGTATTAACAGCCACTTATGTCATCAACAGATTGCCATCAGGTTTGCTACATGGCAAGACCCCTTATGAAGTCCTTTTTGGCAAAGTCTCTTCTTATCATCATATGCGCGTTTTTGGATGCCTTTGCTACTCTACCCCAGTTGCATCTGGCAGAAAAAATTTTGATCCCAGGGCTGATGCCTGCATATTTTTGGGATACCCTCATGGTCAGAAAGGATATAAGCTTTTCTCTCTAAAAAATCATGCTTTTCTAGTAAGCAGGGATGTAGTTTTCCATGAAAATAAATTTCCTTTTACGGAAAATGCTGACAAATTACCTGTGGTATCTCAAGTTCCCCTGCCACAGTGCACTACCACTGACTTATTTGATGAACCAGTCTTATTTCCAGCTCCATCGTCTGCCCCTGCACAAGAGAACATTGATACTCAAGCTACCAGTATTGAGCCTCACACTGAAATTATTACCAGGGATATTCCTACTCAAGCCACTACGCTAAGTAGATCCACCAGAGTGCCTCAACCATCTGACTTACTACGTGACTTTGTATGTGGTTCTACAACAACAAAGTATCCTATATCTGACTTTGTTCAGTGCAACAAGTGTTCATCAACTCATCAACGTTACATATTCCAAATGACTAGTGTCATTGAACCTACTTCCTACTCTCAAGCTTGCAAAGATTCTAAATGGGAAGCTGCCATGGAAAAAGAAATACAAGCTCTTGAATCCAACAACACATGGACATTCACCACACTTTCTCATGGCAAAAACAGTGTGGGTTCTAAGTGGATTTTTGGAATTAAACGAAATTCAGATGGAACCATTGAACGGTACAAAGCCCGTTTAGTTGCCAAAGGTTTTACATAAGAAGAAGGTCTCGACTATAACGAAACATTTGCACCTGTAATCAAAATGACCACAGTCCGTACTGTTATAGCCTTGACAGCCTCAAAAGATTGGCCATTATTCCAGTTGGATGTCGACAATGCCTTTTTACATTGTGATCTAGACGAAGAGGTTTATATGACTCCACCACCAGACTTTTACAAGAAAGAAAAACAGCTTGGCATGGTTTGCAAACACAATAGGAGTCTCTATGGACTTAAACAAGCCTCTCGTTAATGGTTTAGTAAGTTCACAGATTCTTTACTAACATTTGGTTTTATTCAGAGTGTTAATGATCATTCATTATTCACATATGATCATGGTGGTGATTCCTAATCCTATTGGTCTACGTTGATGATGTGGTACTCACTGGTACATCTACACCTCTTATTGAGAAAGTTAAAGCTTTCATTCATGTTGAATTCAGAATAAATGACATTGGTCAACTAAAGTACTTCCTAGGCCTCGAAGTTGCAAGATCATCTACTGGCATTTTTATTAATCAACGCAAGTATGCATTGGACTTACTTACAGAGACTGGACTTCTTGCTTGCAAACCTTGCTGCACACCTATGGACATCAAACAGAAATTGGCATTATCCACAGCTGAGAAATTATCAGAACCTACACAATATCGCAAATTGGTGGGTAAACTAGTTTACCTCAATGTGACTAGGCCTGATATCGCTTTCTCTGTGCATACACTTAGCCAATTCCTTGCCAGTCCTACAACTGAGCACCTTCAAGCTGATAACAGGGTGCTTCGCTTCATTAAGAATGCCCCTAGCTCAGGGCCTCTTCTTTCCGGCAAAAGGGTCTCTTGCTCTTGAAGCTTTTTGTGATGCCGACTGGGCATCTTGCCCCATTTCTCATCGATCCACATCAGGATACTACATCAAATTGGGACCTTCCCTAATCTCTTGGCGTACTGATGAGAATAAATGTGTACTATATTCATGCTCCACATTTAGTCAATTTTCGATCATTCGCCTTATTTATACGAGCTCTCACATTTTGTTTTGATGCTTTTTAGGTGAAAAACGAATCCAAGGCGAAATAAAGAGTTGTGTGGGAATTTGAGCGAATACAGTACAAAAATCGGCGGATTGACATCCCTAATTGCCACGCACGCTCAGAGCTCATATGGTGCCCAAATACATTGATCTTGGGCTTGTTGAAAATCCGAGATGAAGAGCTACAACTTTGTAGTTTGGACCGAGAGCTGATTCAGTCGTTAAAGAGGTCAAAACTTGATCTGAAGTCTGCTGTGCAGAACGCAAACGTGTCACCATCTGCACACAATAGGTGACACTGCATCCTCTCTGGATCCAACCATGTCACCTATTAGCTGACACAAGCGACACATGCCTGAAGGGCCAAATGGGTCAAAAACAGAATTTGGGCTAGGTTTTTGGGAAAATACAAAATTAAACAAAAAGAAAGGATTTTTGAGCCGCCAAGGAACTCTCCACAAACATCCACTTACGCACATCCATCCACACCCAAACATTTGGAGAGACGAAGAAGAGAGAAGGGGGTACGAAAACGCGAGAATTTGATCGGATCGAAGATTGAGCTAAAAGGGGTTATCGACATCAACTCGAAGGGTGTAGTCATTCCTTTTTCTCTTTATAGTTTTCGTTTCGAAGAAAACATGATTTGTATTTCCATGACGATGGATAGTGAGTAGTGACCCATATTTTGGGGTCCTACGAAGCTTACTCGACTATGAATCGTTTAATATATTAATCATTGCATGTTTTGGATTGTTTTACATGATTTGTACTTTACTTAGCGCCTAAACCCAGCGATGCATACTAGGTGTTTGAGAAAATGCCAAGTGTATAGCTTTGAGACGTTAAGCCAAAAGCGTCGAAATGGTGAGTGACACGTGTATTTTTAACCCTTTATAGTTGTCAATTTATACGTTTTAGGGGTCAAGTTGCAGTCAAACAAAATTTATAACCTTGGTAAGCCAAGGGTCGATCCAAGGAACAGACGCGTGTGAATACTAGCTAACAAGCGACCTATTTAGCTATTCCGATTAAAAGAGGTTTTGTTTGTGATGAAAGTTGCAATAATTAAACAACAGAAATTAAATTTGCAGAAATTAAAGGTTATGTTTTTATCAGAGAAAGAATTCCAGAATCCATACTTCACCCGTGCTAACCCCACTAATCATGCAATCATGTTACGTAAATTATTCATGCTATCGAATATGGAATCTAACCGAAATAACACTAGACAAGCCGCCCATCCACGGATCATTGTCTAGATTAATCTCAACCGTTGAACGCCGCCCATCCACGGATTATAAACGATCTCGATTTATTAAAGTAAAGGCTTTCCTATTAATTCATGTAAACATGACCTAATATCAATTTCATGTAGTCTGGTTAATACCTAGGACCCATCCATCTTTCGGTAATTAACCTGAATACGTTCTAGCAATGCAAACATACCCTTTGATGTAAATACTTGCATAGAACGATAAAATTAAGCACACAATGAAATTGAATATTCGATTCGCATAAATAAAAAACTTCAATTGATCACATGAGAGTTAGGGTACATAGCACGGGATCCGTAGGGTCCCAGAATAAAGAGACTACTCACTATTCATGGTAGATTTACCAAAAACAGTGTATAGAGAAACAAAGAACAAATAACCGTAAAGACGCGGTTGCTCGTTGAATCTCTCACGATGAACTGCTGTCTCTTCTCCCAAGTTAGGGTTCTTGAATCTCAAAATAAGCAACCCTTGTCTAATCTGGTCGTGGTTCCTTTTATAGCTCGTCCAAAAAGGCCAGAAAGCCCAAAATCTATTTTTAGAAATAACATGATAATTCTGCTCCGAAGGTGCCGTGACTACCGTGACCCTTAGTGCATGTCACGGCAGTCGCGGCAGAGACTGATTTGCACTGAGCTGAAAACATACCGTGACCTATAGTAGGGGTCACGGCCGTCGTTCGAATTGCCGTTTCCTTCTGAGTCTAAAACCTACCGTGACTGCCGTGACTCTGATGAGACGTCACGGTAGTCACGGCCCTTAACTGGTGCAAAGCTCGTTTTTGGCCGTTTTCGTTGATCTTTTTCGTTCTTTCTGCATATTAAGCCCAAGGAGCGATGATATGTCAATTTAACCTGAAACACTAGAGAAAGACATCAAATAGAGACAATTTGCCCGGAGAACGAGTGCTATCCTTCATCGAATGTAGCGAATAATCAGTCAAAATATTGAATGATCAAAACACTCCACACTTAGGATTTGTTCGTCCCGAACAAATATCGAACAAATGGCAGAATAAATACACGAGTGAATAATATGCTCAACGACCATGTGTTTCAAAGATAACTCAAGTGACATGTGTCACTCAAGTGACATGTGATCAATTCTAACTAATAATGAAAACAAAAAGATAACTCACTGTCGTAGAGGACACGAATGCATTTAGCGTATGCATCAACCCATTATTCTGTACAACTGACTAACGTGTATGCATGAATGATGCTCAACGAATCACAGTAAAGTCATGTCATACCTCGGATTCATTGTGTTACCTCGACTTCAAGTCAAACATTTTCATCAAAGTTGTCAGACAATCATAGATTAAACGAGTCATGCATTCGAACGGTCAGTACACACGGCTAGCAAGCGACTAATCACATGCTCTAAATAGCTCCATAACAATGCAGTAAGAACATGACTAGTTACACAAAACATGCTCGCCATTCACCTATGCTATCTAGGGATAGTCCACGGGCTCTTGGCGCAAAGCTCATTCTCAAGTGCCAAGGACTAGGCAATGACCGGTAAGAGAAGAGGAGCTCGGCTCAAGATTTTTTTGAAAAATAGTACGAAAATGCATTAAAATTTCAGTGCAAGCACGAGAATCGTCCCTTAGTTTCTAGTACAATTCGCAAGGCAAGCTATGATTTGCACGCAATGAGAAGATGGAATTACACTATATCAAGCAGAAGGGGTAGAAATTGTTTCAAGAGTGTTTTCCATATACCAGGGGTGACTTTTCTCACCAGGTCCTAGGTATTTTTCTGCTCTTGCAGAATCAACAAAAGCATGTATAAAATTTTCATTTTTTTTCTAACTGGTTTTCTTTCAAGAACAACTATGCTTTGGGCCAATGTTTCACCCACTTTCCAAAATTAAGAACTTTGTTTTTTAGGGGAAAACTTGAAGGTCAATTGTCTAACTCCACACTTAAAGCTTGACATAGTGTATGAATAAAGGCGGGTGCATGCAAATCACGACGAGTATATGGAAACACATACTAGTACTAAGGTTACCTAGAAAAAGAGATGCAATTTAAGTTTTTGACATTTTGTACCGGTGCCTACTAAATTCAAGTGTCAAACATGCTTTAAGAAATACGTAAAACATGTGATAGGCAAAGGCTAGCAATGATACTGACACGACAGAATACACACACGAATAAAACTATTTCAAGTCCTAGACTTCGAATCCAAAAGAATGACAATCAATCAAAGAGTATCGCAGAAAACGAGGATTTCAATCGCAATACATAGACTGTTGAGCATATGCAAGAGTGAATGATATGCAATGCGTGTGACTATGCGCTACCCACTCCACACTTAAAAATGAGCTTTGTCCCTAAGCGAAGAGATGGAAGAGAAAATAAGCGTATAGGAACTTCCCTCGTGCGTGATAGCTCGATACCATAGCGATTAAACGATGACCGGTGAGTGAAACACGACTTGTGAGTTGGTAGATGTAGATAGTGACACAAAGAGCTTCACAAGTAATAGGTTAGCATCGATAATCACGAGAAGAAACCTGGATAAGGGATGCCAAAGAATAAAAAGGTAAACGATGTGAGTAAAGATGAACAATGTAAACAAGGTAGCTCAAACATCAAATAACATGGAAATAGTGAATAGAATTCAAAAGTCAGCGTACAAAGATGAATATCGTGAAATGTAGAATAACTGACAAAAGTAACAAAAAGAAGTCATAGAGAGTGCAGGCAGGAAAAACTAAGAAGTTCCATCATCTGCGGCATCATTATCTGAACCGAACATCTTCTCAATACTGTCGGAGGCTGCAGCACCGGTGGGACGAGAAGGGCCATCCTCACGGCCATGTGGGGCAGGAAGAGCCAGGCATAGTTGATCTCGGCATGCTCAATAAGTGTGGACAAGGCACCCTGCATCCAGTCCAGCGCTCTGATGGTCTGAGATCTGAACTCTGAAAAATCGGCGGTGAGCTGGGCATAGTTCTGAGCCTGCTGATCCTGCGGTCTGGAGAACGGAGCCTGAGAAGCCATCATCTGGCGCTGAAATGCTAGAATATGCTCCTGCGCCCGGATCATCAGGTACTGCTGATCAAAAAGCCTCAAGTGGGAGGTCTCCAGGCGCTCTAAGCGCTCCAATAAAGGGCTCGGGGGCTGGTCATCAGTAGGGGGCTGCGGTGGAGGGACTGGTGGAGCTGCTGGAGCGGGCGGTGACTGATCCATCTCATTCGGCGCAGCTACTTGAGGCTCATGTACCTCATCCATGATATCGTCCTCAGGTGGAGGCTGGTCCTCGCCTCTAGCACGGTTCTGAGTCCTCTGCCTGCGCTCAACTCGGCTGCGCTTCTTCCCAGTAGGAAGCTCGCTCATGTGCTGCCACACACGATCCCGGTTAATCATTTGAATTTCGATCATCTTCTTGATGTCCAGCTCAGATGCCTTCGGTGTAGGGAGCCGACTGAATTCCCACCCTTGCGACTCTGCGAGGATGGTGACAAATAGACCACCGCCTAAAGCGACGTTCTTGTCAACGGTTGAACCCCAAAAGACCATCTGTCCCGTCAGAATCTGGAAGAAGTCAACTGGTCGGTGGCGATGCATTGAGATCATAACATCTAACTCGGGGTTGCTGATAGTCGTGGCTCCCTCGCCGCGTGGAAATATGCTCATTGCGACAAGACGGTGCACAATCTTCCACATATGATCCTGAATACATGAAGAGGGCCAACTGGATAGAAAATAGCAGTCAAAACCTGAGATAGTCTTCCAGAATTCATATCTATCCGCATCAGAATATTGCCCACAGAATCCTTCTAACGGAAATCCCAACAATTCACACACCTCAGCCTTAGTCAGAGTATAAGTTCTACTTCCTAACTGGAAAACCCAATGCGTGGCTTGATCAGATGCACCCAAATAAGAGAAAGTAGCCAGAAATTCCCTCAACACCATATAATACGTTGGAGCCGGTCTTGAAAACAATATATCAAGGCCAGAGGCCACAAATAAAGCACGACAGGCATCCAAAAATCTGAAGGAAACTAATGTCTCTTGGTGAGGGATGATAGTTGGTTTTACCTTCTTTGCCGGAATGATGGTGTCAAACCGGTGGATGTGGCTGTTTTGATGGAGCAAAGGACGCGCGGCCGGGTAGGGCCTTTGGCGAGCGGGTTGGGCGGCTGGTGGTGCTGGAGCATTGCGGCTACGGTTACGAGCCATGGCGAATTGAGCTGGGAAGCTTGAATTTGGGGTTTGGGAGAGATGCTTGTGGAGCGGCTGAGGCGCTGGTGGACGGATGGACGGGCGGTGGCAGAGGTGTACGGGCGGACGGATGGAGGCTGAGGTATGCGGGTGGATGGAGAGATGGTCGGCGGTCGTTGATCGACGGTCGTCGGTCGAGAGAGACGAATTTGGGTGTTTGAGAGTTTGAAATCGCGTTTAAAAATTTGACCTAAATTACCCGATTTTATACTCGAAACTGCCGTGACTGCCGTGATCTTTGGTAGGGTTACGGTAGTCATGACACCTTGAAAACTCTCGGACATGAAAACCAGCCGTGACCTTTCCATTTGGTCACGGTAGTCACGGCACCCAGAAAACTCTCGGACATGAAAACCTGCCGTGACTGCCGTGACCTTTCCATTGGGTTACGGTAGTCACGGCACCTTGAAAACTCTCGGACATGAAAACCTGCCGTGACTGCCGTGACCTTTCCATTGGGTGACGGTAGTCACGGCACCCTGACTTCCCAGCACAAAATTTGCTTGTTTCGCCCCGAACCGGTTTCTGCCTAAAATTGATGCACTCCACACTTGGATTTCTTGCAAGGGTCACACGCAATGTACAAAATGTAGAATGCAATTAACTAAATACTTACGGCGCGGGTTACTCCCCGAAGAGGCCTAGTTTAACGTCTTGGCGAGACATAGCTGGGTCTAGACAGACTCATAGTGCATAAGAAGCATTCTCGGAGAGTCCTTTAGCTAGGATCCCTCCCCGAGAAGTAGGTTATCGTTAATGCCTTCGGGAGGTGCCAGATGCTTGAGTACGTGGTAGTGCTTAAGGCGTTGCCCGTTTACCACCATAGATTTTCCTCCTTCCACGCTGAGCTCCACATGCCCGTCTGGATATGCTCGTTCCACTGTATAAGGGCCACTCTACTTGGTACGCAGTTTTCCAGGAAATAATCTAAGGCGGGAGTTGTAGAGAAGAACTCGCTCGCCTTCATTGAATTCTCTGCGTACAATTCGCTTGTCGTGCCATTTCTTTGTCCTCTCCTTATAGATTCGAGCGTTCTCATAGGAGTCTAATCTGATTTCGTCGAGCTCGTGGAGCTGCAGTAACCTCTTTTCCTCAGCTGCTCTCATATCCATGTTCAGCTCTCTAATCGCCCACAGAGCCTTGTACTCGAGTTCGACTGGCAAGTGGCAGGTTTTTCCATAAACAAGTCTGAAAGGACTCATCCCAATAGGAGTTTTGAACGCAGTCCTATATGCCCATAGCACGTCATCTAGCTTGGACGCCCAGTCCTTCCTGTGGCTCGAGACGGTCTTCCCCAATATGCTCTTGATCTCCCTGTTAGATATTTCAACTTGCCCACTGGTCTGAGGATGATATGGAGTGCCAACCTTGTGATAAACACCGTACTTCTTCAGCAATGTCTCGAAGTTTCTTTCTTTGAAGTGGGAGCCTCCATCGCTGATAACTGTTCTAGGCACTCCGAACCGAGGGAAAATTACCTTCTGAAACATTTCTATAACCACCTTGGCGTCGCAAGTAGGAATAGCCACTGCTTCAACCCACTTGGAAACATAGTCGACTGCTACCAAGATGTACTGATTTCCCTAAGAAGGTGGGAATGGTCCCATGAAATCAATCCCCCAAACATCGAACAGATCCACTGCGAGAATGCTCTGTTGGGGCATCTCCTGCTGTTTTGAAATATTTCCAGTCCTCTGGCACTGATCACAAGCCTTAACGAATTCGTGGGAATCCTTAAATAGAGATGGCCAAAAGAACCCGGACTGCAGAACCTTTGTAGCTATTTTCGAACCAGCTCCGTGCCCACCGTATTGTGATGAGTGGCAGCGGTCCAGAATCCATTTGATCTGGTCCTCGTCCACACAAGTCCTGTAGAGACCGTCAGCACATAATCTATATAAGAAAGGGTCATCCCAGAAGTACCTTTTCACGTCGGAGAGAAACTTCCTCTTCTGGTTGTGCGAGAGGTCGGGAGGGAGAATTCCACAGGCCAAGAAATTGACAAAATCTGCGTACCATGGGACGTTATCCACATCAATGCGCATAAGTTGTTCTCCTGCTAGAGAGTCAGTCATTGGGAGCTTGTCCTCTTCGCGGTCGAGCTCTCCTAGCTCGAGGCGTGACAAGTGATCTGCAACCAGATTTTCTGCTCCCTTCTTGTCTCTAATGTCAATGTCAAATTCTTGGAGGAGGAGGACCCATCGGATCAGACAAGGTTTCGAATCCTTCTTGGACAGCAGGTATTTGATCGCAGCATGGTCTGTGTACACTATGGTCTTCGAACCTATTAGATACTGCCTGAATTTCTCAAAGGCGTAGACAATGGCCAGCATCTCTTTCTCAGTCGTAGTGTAGTTGGCTGCTGCTCCCGCGAGGACCTTGCTGGCGTAGTAGACCACATGAAGCTTCTTGTCGATGCACTGCCCCAGAACTGCTCCTACTGCAAAATCACTTGCATCGCACATTAGTTCAAATGGCAGCTCCCAATCGAGAGGCTGCACTACTGGAGCAGAAGTAAGAGCAGTTTTTAAATGATGGAAGGCATTAAAACATGAATCATTGAATTTAAACTCAGCTTCCTGACAAAGAAGATCAGTGAGTGGCTTGGCAATCTTCGAGAAATCCTTTATAAAGCGCCTATAAAATCCAGCGTGCCCGAGAAAACTCCTAATCCCTTTCACATCTTTTGGAGGGGGCAGCTTCTCAATCACCTACACCTTCGCGCGATCGACCTTGATGCCACGGTGAGAGACCATGTGTCCCAGCACAATTCCTTCCTGCACCATAAAGTGACACTTCTCCCAGTTCAAGACCAGGTTAGTGTCAACGCACCTACGGAGAACATTAGTGAGGTTAGAGAGACATGCATCGAACGAAGAGCCATACACCGAAAAATCATCCATGAATACTTCCATGGTGTGCTCTAAAAATTTAGAAAAGATAGTCATCATGCAACGCTGAAATGTGGCTGGTGCATTACAAAGCCCGAAGGGCATGCGTCTATAAGAGAATGTGCCAAAGGGGCAAGTAAAAGTGATCTTCTCCTAGTCCTCGGGGTGTATAGGGATCTGAAAGAATCCACTATAATCGTCGAGGTAGCAGAAAAACTTGTGCTTCGCAAGACGCTCTAACATCTGATCAATAAAAGGTAAAGGAAAATGATCCTTAAGAGTAGCCTTATTCAATTTCCTGTAGTCAATGCACATACGCCAGCCAGTTACAGTACGAGTAGGAATTAATTCATTATGCTCATTTCGTACAACAGTTAAACCTTCCTTCTTAGGGACTACGTGCACAGGAGTAACCCACTTACTATCAGCAACAGAATAGATAATACCAGCATCCAACAATTTGAGAATTTCTTTCTTGACCACGTCATTTAGTTTAGGATTTAGACGTCTCAAAGCATCTCTATTGGGCTTAGCATCGCCCTCTAGGTTGATTCTATGCATGCACAAATCTGGGCTAATTCCCTTGAGATCGTCTATCGAATAACCTAGGGCTGGCCTATGCTTGCGCAGGACGTCTAGCAAATGCTGGGTCTCTATATCAGTCAAAGATGCATTTACAATCACCGGGTAGGTTGAGTTAGGGCCCAGAAGTTCATACCTGAGACTTGCAGGTAGAGGTTTCTGATCAGCTCTACCTTGCAAGGTTCCTTACCTGAATCGGTGGTCGGTTTGGCTTCAGCTGCAGCTGCTCCCTCTATGCTCACTGCACATATATCCATCGGTATTGGGCAGTCTGGTATAACTCTGTAAGACTCAATAGAAGTGAGTGAAATAGGCTGATCGACATCAGCGGAGTCTAAAACATCGCAGTGAGCTAAAAGACTAGGAGTCTTGCACATGTCATGCAAATAAAAGACGACTCGCTCACTGCCCACTCGCAAAGCAATAGACCCTCTATCCATATCAATAACAACTTTAGCCGTATAAAGGAAAGGTCTACCAAGGATAATTGGAATGTCTATGTCCTCTGAAATCCCAAGCACAATAAAATCAGCAGGTATGTAAATATTCTTCACCTTAACAGGTACGTCTTTCAGAATCCCTTTCGGAGTCTACAAGAACGATCCGCAAGGCAAATAGAGATGTTAGTAGGACAGAGATCACCCAAATTCAGTTTAGAATACAAAGAATAAGGCATGATAGACACACTAGCACCCAAGTCACACAAAGCACGATGAATAGTAAGACCGCCAATATCACAAGGGATAGAAAAACTCCCTGAATCCTTAAGCTTAGGCGGCATCGGCTGGTGCATGGCAGCGTTGCACTCCTCGCTCAAAGCCACTGTCTCGGTTCCGTCTATCTTCCGTTTCCCAGTTAAAATTTCCTTCATGAATTTCGCATAGGTGGGGATCTGGGTGATTGCATCGGTGAAGGGCATTGTGATGTAGAGAGTTCGAATTTTATCAATGAATTGCATGAACTCTTTATCTCTTCTTGCACCCTTGAGTCGCTGAGGGAATGGGACTGGTGGCATATAGGGGGTCGGCTCAACTGTTGGAGCAGAATTTTCGGCTCAGGTTTCAGCTTCTTTTGACGTCTCCTCATCCAGAGGTGTAGGATTAGGTGCTGAAAGAGTAGCTCGAGGTCGGGTGCTCTGGGCTGGGAGCATCTCAAGTTGTTTGCCACCTCGGAGTGTGATAGCATTGACTGATTCCCTAGGGTTGTGATCTGGTTTTGATGGGAGTTTCCCTTGTTCTCTAGTAGCTGAGTCTGCTTGTTGAGCAACCTGATTTTCTAGCATCTTGTTCTGAATGACCAGCTGCTCGATCGTCTTCTCGAGACCTTTCACTCGCTTATCTTGCTCAGCCATAAAACTAGCCATCATGGCTTCCATGCTAGATGAGCTGCCAGATTCCTGTTGCTTGGGTTGCTGCGGCTGATATGTATAGCTTCCTGAACTCTGATTTTGCTGCCTTTGGTATTGGTTATTGTACTGAGGCCTCGACTGGTAGGCAGTGTTATTCTGCGTTTGCTGAGCCTGATTGTTGTATTGGCCTCGTGGCTGGTATGGTGCATTGCCTTGTTGCTGTTTGTAAGGGAGGCCAGGGGTGTTTGATTCTGCGATTTATATGAGAGGTTAGGATGGTTTCGGTTTGGATTATCCCACCTGTTAGCGGCTGATCCGTACCCAAAACCAGTCCTTTGATTATTCTGCCCAACATAATTTGCATCCTCCTGGTTTCCACCGTTATCATCTTGTCCCATTACCGGACAGCGATCTGCAAAATGAGAAGGAGAGCCACAAACCTGACAATAGACACCAATATTGGCAACATCAGATGTTTTAATAGAGGAGGCTGTCTTCAGATTTTTTATTTCGGTTGCGAGCATCTTTACTGTATTGGTTAAGTCAGCGATGTCGTTAGTGCCATCGGCGTTGCAGAGATCTTGCACGCCCTTTCTGTCCTTTGGATTCCCTCGTTCGCTGGTCCAGAGGTGGTAGTCTTGAGCTGCCTTTTCCACAACAGCATAGGTCTCATCTAGAGGAACTCCAGTAAGTCCTCCACCAGCAGTTTGATTGATCAAAGTGCGCATTCCCAGGTCGATTCCTTGGTAGAAGGTGTCCATGATCTGCCACAGCTCTAGGTTGTGATGGGGGCACAATCTCATCAGCTCCTTGTATCTTTCCCAAGCGTCGTACATAGTCTCACCATCAATAGAACGGAATGAGATAATCTTGTTCCTGAAATGAGCTGTCTTTGATGGTGGGAAGTACTGTTGGAGGAAAGCTTCGGCCAACTTATCCCAGGTAGTGAAAGTACCCTCAGCATGGCTGTCCAGCCATCTACTGGCCTTGTCAGATAAAGAAAACGGGAACAGCCTGAGGTAGTAAGATTCTGGAGGCACCCCATTTGTCTTCACTGTGTTGCACATCTGGATAAAACGCTTTAGATGTTGGTGAGGGTCCTCATTCATTCTCCCCGAAAACTGATTATTCTGCACCATTTGAATGAGATCTGTTTTGAGTTCCCAGGTATTGTTGGCGATGCCCGGTGGTGCAATGGCGGACTGAAATCCCGTGACACGTGGAGCAGTGTAGTCTCCAAGTGTCCTGTGCACAGGTGGCTGCATCTGGCGCTGCTGGTCGTCTTCGACCACTCCATTCACCAAGGCTGGGTTGTTTTGATTCATAGCCATTGCTGCGAAATTTCGGTTCAGTGCTCGTAGCTGCCGAGCCTCGTTCTGGACCCTGCAAATATTGCTTCGCTGGTCCGGTGTGTCCTCGTCCGAGATCTGAATCTGCTTCTTCCGTCGGGGTGTTTTCTTTGGCATGAACTAGCTGGTACCTGTAAGAGCCAAGAATCACCGTGAGTAAAGAAATTAAGGCAGAAAAATCAGATAACAAATAAGGTGGAATAGTCTAAACTACACACGTTAACTCTAATATCACACTAAACGCAGCTCCCCGGCAACGGCGCCATTTTGACACGTGTATTTTTAACCCTTTATAGTTGTCAATTTATACGTTTTAGGGGTCAAGTTGCAGTCAAACAAAATTTATAACCTTGGTAAGCCAAGGGTCGATCCAAGGAACAGACGCGTGTGAATACTAGCTAACAAGCGACCTATTTAGCTATTCCGATTAAAAGAGGTTTTGTTTGTGAAGAAAGTTGCAATAATTAAATAACAGAAATTAAATTTGCAGAAATTAAAGGTTATGTTTTTATCAGAGAAAGAATTCCAGAATCCATACTTCACCCGTGCTAACCCCACTAATCATGCAATCATGTTACGTAAATTATTCATGCTATCGAATATGGAATCTAACCGAAATAACACTAGACAAGCCGCCCATCCACGGATCATTGTCTAGATTAATCTCAACCGTTGAACGCCCCCCATCCACGGATTATCAACGATCTCGATTTATTAAAGTAAAGGTTTTCCTATTAATTCATGTAAACATGACCTAATATCAATTTCATGTAGTCCGGTTAATACCTAGGACCCATCCATCTTTCCGTAATTAACCTGAATACGTTCTAGCAATGCAAACATACCCTTTGATGTAAATACTTGCATAGAACGATAAAATTAAGCACACAATGAAATTGAATATTCGATTCGCATAAATAAAAAACTTCCATTGATCACATGAGAGTTAGGGTACATAGCACGGGATCCGTAGGGTCTCAGAATAAAGAGACTACTCACTATTCATGGTAGATTTACCAAAAACAGTGTATAGAGAAACAAAGAACGAATAACCGTAAAGACGCGGTTGCTCGTTGAATCTCTCACGATGAACTGCTGTCTCTTCTCCCAAGTTAGGGTTCTTGAATCTCAAAATAAGCAACCCTTGTCTAATCTGGTCGTGTTTCCTTTTATAGCTCGTCCAAAAAGGCCAGAAAGCCCAAAATCAATTTTTGGAAATAACAGGATAATTCTGCTCCGGAGGTGCCGTGACTACCGTGACCCTTAGTGCATGTCACGGCAGTCGCGGTAGAGACTGATTTGCACTGAGCTGAAAACATACCGTGACCACCGTGACCTATAGTAGGGGTCACGGCAGTCGCTCGAATTGCCGTTTCCTTCCGAGTCTAAAACCTACCGTGACTGTCGTGACTCTGATGAGATGTCACGGTAGTCACGGCCCTTAACTGGTGCTAAGCTCATTTTTGGCCGTTTTCGTTGATCTTTTTCATTCTTTCTGCATCTTAAGCCCAAGGAGCAATGATATGTCAATTTAACCTGAAACACTAGAGAAAGACATCAAATAGAGACAATTTGCCCGGAGAACGAGTGCTATCCTTCATCGAATGTAGCGAATAATCAGTCAAAATATTGAATGATCAGTGAGGCTAAACGTCCGACTATGAAGTAAAATACACGTTACGAACTTGGTGACTATGAGAGTAGCCCAAGTTTGTAACGGGAAAGGCTCGTTCTACGACAAGGACTCCCCATGTTTACGTGACGAGAGTTGGTAAACATCAGTGAGTTTCTTGATTCAAACCAATAGCGACGAAAGGGTGAGGTTCGTAGTTTAAGGTACATTTCCAATGTCAACCAATAGCGCCGAAAGGGTGAGGTTCATACTTAGAGTGTGCGGCTATTTTCCAATCAATATAAGCAAATCATTGCATGCTAGTTAATAAACTCGATTGTAATGTTGGGTAAGTGAAGTAGTTTCCCGAAATACTTCTCGAAATTCGTTAAATCCGTTTCTTACTTTCTTGCATTTTTTTATTTATTAGCCTTCAAAACCAAAACAAAAACTCTTTTCGGACTAGGATAAATAGAAACACAATCTTACATAGTGCATAAGTTTACATTTGCTCCCTTGGACGATCCGGTTCTTACCGGCATTATAAATTGTTTTGGACGCTCAAAATACTACACGTTAAATGGCTCTGTTGCCTGGGCGCAACGCATTAACTTGTCATTAGCCTAGGTTGTGTGGATATATAGACTAGTCTTGTAAATATTTTCTTCTTTCTTTTGTATATTCTCTACTTATATCATTTACTAGCTTTTGTTCTTTTTGCTTTGCGAGGATGTATTCATACAACCAACAAGTCTCGTACAATGAAGAATATGACCAAGTGGAGTAGCAATCAAATTATTATTGGGGAGATAACGGCTATCCAACACATTCATACTCTCCATATTGGGATGATGGCCAATAATGCTCATTCGAAGAAGGCTCCTGCCACTAATATCCTCAAATTCCTCAACCTAACGGCGGACTCTCAGACATGGAAATGCTAGCCATTATTGCGGCTAATCAAGAAAAGATCTTTCAAAGAATGGACCAATTGGCCACTCACAACAAGATATTGGAGACCCAATTGGCGCAACGAGAAATTGAAAATGGGAACTTGGATGAAGAAGAAGAGGTCTCCGGAGAAGGAACCCCTAAACCTAACATCTCGAAGCAAAAATGGGATCAAGCAATGGAGGATGAGTTCTTGAGAGTTGCTACCCAAGCTTACAAGGAGGTGTGAGATGGTGAATCTTTCACCGATGATGAGTTGGAACACGAAAGTGCACCACCCTTGACTACTTGCACGTTTCATGATCATTCAAATGAGGACACACAAGAATTCACCATTCTATCAACGCCTTGGATCTCCAACGAGGAATTCTTCAACGATAATGACTCATGCATAGAAGAAATATGCTTTTCGCATGAAGAAGACCTCCCCCTTCCTGCTACAAGTGAACTTGAATCTGTTGTTGAAGAGGAAATAGAACAAGAGCATATTGAGCCACGAAGATTTCCAGAGTATGAAGACTTTGTTGAGGTACATATGTAATTGACTAGAGAGCAACCACACACACAAGAGAATACAAGTTTGAACAGAGAGTTTGAGGTTTGGGCACCCAAGGACGTTATTGAGAAACTCAAGGAAGTTGTGCCCATCAAGCACGAGACAAGTTTTGAAGATCCTTTCTTCATCACCACGTCTCGAGATAAATTCTGGAGCTTCTTACCTTATTTTTCCACATTACCCGAAAGGAGCTCCCACGATCCCTCCATCCTAAAGAGCATAACACTTTCAAAGGGGTTGAGTTCACATTTAAAAGTCCACCGTAGACTTCATGGACGGAAATTCAAATGGGATTAGAAGGTGGATTGACGGCTTAAGCATCGACGGCCCCGCGAGAAGTTATTTGAGCAAAGGACTTCTCCCAAGCGAATCCGTGGGGCGCTTTGCTAGTCTCGCCAAGACGTTAAACTAGGTCTTCAAGGGAAGTAAAGCCATTTGTAAGATGCCTTATTAAATATATTTTGCACTCACATCATTACTCGCTTAACGCTTTTAAATTAAGTGTGAAGTCCCTACTATGACTATAAATTATACTTGTGACATATGCTAATAATTTCTATGTAGTAGTCACTTGTTTTTGTTTTACAGATTTGAATGTCATATGCGGGAAGGGAATGAGAAAACCACGAGCCACACTCTTTGAGCTACAATTTCAAGGAAGCCCTTTGCACTACACTTTTTATTTCTATATATTTGTCGCTTAGGGACTAAGCTTCGTCTTAAGTGTGAAGTGGGTGTGTAGTGCATTCTATTGAAAATATCCAAGTTTAGGCACTTGCACTTTTTATGCGCTATCTTACATTTGAGTACTCGAATTTCCAAGGCATTCGCATAACCCCATTACTCAACTATATTGTTTCACTGCTAATGACTTGATTTTGAATCTAGGATCACCATGACTTTTATGAGTGCATAATTCCTAGTCGTCAATGTTGTTGTTATCTTGTGTCTATCTAATGATTTAGGCAACTTTTTTGCATCGCTTGAGCATTGAATTAGCAAGCATGAAAACACCTTTTCTTCTCTTCGAGAATTTAGTCGTTGCTCTTAGGTGATCTTTATTCTTTCACATTGTATGCACACACCATTTATATCCTTAGTACATTGCCAACTCTTAAGTGTGGAGTCAATATGGGTGAAAAATCGACCCCAACAAAGCACAAGCCAAAACAAGGCAAGCTACAAAAAAAGAGAAGAGCAAAAAGTTTTTGCAAGCACAAGCCAAAATAAGGCAAGCTATCAAAAGAAAAAAAATTCGTGAAGCATACCATGGGCAAAAAGCTAAGAAAAAGAAATAAAATATGAGGCACACACTTAAGTTTGTCAATGTACTTTCCATCATTTCTTTTAGTGTGTATGCATTGTGATTTGAGTAGAGGGATGACCCTTGTTCTAGTACGTGAGCATGACTTTGTTTGAGATAGTTTTAAAAATGAGGTGTCAAACTCCTCTTTCCTTACGGATTATGGACTTAGCTCCTAAGACTTGGAAATGAGTTTTGTATCATTAGCCCATGGACTATCCTTCTTGATAGCATAGGCACTCGATTGACACGCTTTTTATGTTTCTAAGGATCATGCCTTGAGTATCTTGCGAAAAGGTTGAATGAATTGTTAGGTTAGTCATTTGATAACTCTAATATTGATTGTCTTTGAATGTGCATCTTTGTAAGGTCATTGGTGGTTCGATCATTCGCCTTATTTTTATGAGCTCTCACTTTTTGGTTTGATGCTTTTTAGGTGAAAAATGAATCCAAGGCGAAATAAAGAGTATTGTGGGAATTTGGGCAAAAACAGTGCAAAAAAAAGGAGGATTGATATATCTACTTGTCGCGCACGCCTAGAGCTCATACGGTGTCTGAATTCATTGATCCTTCTCTTCGTGGAAAGCTAAGAACAAGTTCTACAACTTTGTAGTTGGCACCTAGCGCAGATTCAGCTGTTAAGGATGTTAAAAGTTGAGCTCAAGAAGCCATTTCAATCTTCGCTCGCATCACCAAAATAGTTGACACAAGTGATATGGCAGATTCTAGAGAGCATGCAAAAAGTGCTATGTGTCACCAAAATTCCAAATAAGCGACACAGGCGACACAAGCTGAATGGGCCACAAATGGAATTTGGGCAAGGTTTTTGGAAAATGCAAAATTAAACAAAAAGAAGGAGGGGCAGCCGCCACCCAACACTGGACATTCTCCACATTCCATTCACACCTAGAGACTTGGAAACGATTCATGAGTCGTATTTATACGACTCGTCGAATCAACTAAACCCGTTTATTTCGACACTTTATTATGCGAGCAGTTGCTTTTTAGTGTTGTTTTGCATTTCAGGTGTTTCGGAAGCTCTAGGAGGAAACACGCATAAAAGACGGCATTTCATGCCGAAAACATCATAATGGCAGATTAGACCTTTGGACGTTCAACGGAGCGCTGGGAATGGACCGCAGATCAGAAAAATACGAGTCACATGCCGTCACGTAGCTTACTCAATTCTCTACAACTCTCTAGTTCACACCGAGAGCATCCAAGGTCATTTAGATGGTCAAATCAATAGCCGAAGTCGGGACTCAGTGGGGACCGCGTTTCGTATAGACATTAGCTCGACGCTATTGTCTAAAGGAAATGCGGCCGTAATGTAAAGGCGAAACGCGGCGAGCCGATGAGGTGATGATGTCAGCAACACGCTTGATGACATCAGCAGTCCGAAATTTGATAATTCAAGCCCAAAAACGGATTTGGAAACCCAATTTGATAATTCAACCCAAAACCAGATTTGGGAACATAGCTTTGCTATATATTAAGGTTTTGGGTTAGGGTTTTAATCATATCATCACACATTCTACCATTCAGAAGACGGCTCTGGAGAAGACGCAAGCTTTCGACGAGAGAGAAGAATTTTCTACTTTCATTATGTGTTTTATTTTCATCATGTGTAGCTAAATTCCTAATTCAGATTAGGGTTTCGCATATTGTGACTTATGTTTTGAGACTTTAATCTTAATGCAATTTCTTGTTTCTCTAGTTCTTGTGCTTAATATTAAGGGCTGAATTGTGAAGCTAAGCTGAGACTTACCCGTAAAGCTTAGCCGAATAATTCAGTTCTTGTCGTTAATACTCGTTTGTGACTTTCCCGTAAAGACGAGTAAGAACACCTATATTAAATAATGCATTTCCCGGATTATTGGATTTAGGAGAATTAGAAGTCTAATGCCTACCCGGATTAGATTGTGGTGTATTGCCTGAAACGGAATACTTTGGGTTATTGCCTAAACCGGAGTAACCACACTTAGAAACTTGAAATTCGATTATTAGCAGTCAATGATAAACATGTCACAATAGAAACCCTAAGCTGAATGCTTTCTCTGATTGAATCCTTTACGTTATTTTCTCTTTAGCACTCTTATTTGCTCACAACCCCCCTTTTTAATTGTTTTCACAGTTACAACTTCAACAACCAGCTCTCTAGGGTTCGACCCTGCTTGCCGCTTTACTAGTTTCTCGCAAGAAAATATAAATAGTAAATTTGACGCGTCAGACGACCCGCGTCAACGACGAAAAAGAGGAAAGGGGGAACGAAAATGCGAGGATTTGATCGGATCGAAGATTGAGCTAAAAGGGGTTATCGACATCAACCCGAAGGGTGTAGTCATTCCTTTTTCTCTTTATAGTTTTCGTTTCAAACAAAACATGATTTGTATTTGCATGACAATGGATAGTGAGTAGTGACCCATATTTTGGGGTCCTACGAATCTTACTTGACTATGAGTTGTTTAATATATTAACTGTTGCATGATTTGGATTGTTTACATGATTTGTATTTTACTTAGTGCTTAAAACCCAGCGATGCATACTAGGTGTTTGAGAAAATGTTTAAGTGTATTGTTTTGAGACGTTAAGCCAATAGCGCCGAAAGGGTGAGGCTAAATGTCCGACTATTAAGTAAAATGCACATTACGAACTCAGTGACTACAAGAGTGGCCTGAGATTGTGATGGGAAAGGCTAGGATTATGACAAGTACTCCCCATGTTTATGCAACGAGAGTTGGTAAGCATCAGCGAGTTACTTGATTCGAACCAATAGCGCCGAAAGGGTGAGGTTCGTAGTTTAAGGCACAATTCCAATTCAAACCAATAGCGCCAAAAGGGTGAGGTTCTTACTTGCATTGTGCGGCTATTTTCCAATCAATATAGGTAAATCCTTGAATGCTAGTTAATAAACTCGATTCTAATGTTGGGTAACTGAAGTAGTTCCCCGAAATACTTCTCGAAAGTCGTTAAAACATTACTTTTGTTTATTTTAGATTATAAAACCAAACAAAAACTCTTTTCGGACTAGGTTAAATAGAAACACAACCTTACATAGTGCATAAGTTTACACTTGCTCCCTTGGACGACTCGGTACTTACCGGTATTATAAATTATTTTTGACGCTCAAAATACTGTACGTCAAAATGGCGCGGTTGCCGGGGAGCAACGCATTAACTTGTCATTACCTAGGTTGTGTGGATATTTCGACTTAGCCTTATAATTTTTTTTTTGTATATCCTCTACACATATCTCTTACTAACTTTTGTTCTTTTTGTTTTACGAGGATGTATTCATACAACCAACAAGTCTCTTACGATGAACATTATTACCAAGAGGAGGAGCAACCAAATGGTTATTGGGAAGATCATTGCTATCCAACATATTCCAACACTCCAAATTGGGATAATACTTAATTATAGAAGACTCCTACCCTCAATATCCTTCGTATCCTCAACCCAACGGTGGACTTTCTATTATGGAAATGCTAAACACCATCCTAGCTAATCAAGAGGCCACCCAAGCCAAGGTTGCCCAAGACAATATGAACATGCTACAAAGTTTCCAAGTTTTGAACAACCGTTTAGATGAACTCGCTGCCCGTAACCAAGAGTTAGAAAGTTCATTGGACAACGAGCGATTGAAAATGGGAACTTAGATTATGAAGAAGAGGTCTCCGAAGAAGAAGTCATTGAATCTAGTGCCTACAAATTATCAAGTGACTCTTTCGAAACGTCCGGCCAAGCTTTCAAAGAGTTAGAAGAGGAGGATTCAAGTATACAAGACCATACTTTTCGGACACTTTCACTTCCACCAATGGCATGTGAGCGTGAATATCTTGATGGAAATGAAATAGAACAAGAGCATAAGGAGCCATGAGGATGTCCAAAGTACGAAGAGTTGCCCAAGACAATATGAACATGCTACAAAGTTTCCAAGTTTTGAACCAACGTTTAGATGAACTCGCTGCCCGTAACCAAGAGTTAGAAAGTTCATTGGCACAACGAGCGATTGAAAATGGGAACTTAGATTATGAAGAAGAGGTCTCCGAAGAAGAAGTCCTTGAATCTAGTGCCTACAAATTATCAAGTGACTCTTTCGAAACACCCGACCAATCTATCAAAGAGTTAGAAGAGGAGGATTCAAGTATACAAGACCATACTTTTCGGACACTTTCACTTCCACCAATGGCATGTGAGCGTGAATATCTTGATGGAAATGAAATAGAACAAGAGCATAAGGAGCCATGAGGATGTCCAAAGTACGAAGAGTTGCCCAAGACAATATGAACATGCTACAAAGTTTCCAAGTTTTGAACCAACGTTTAGATGAACTCGCTGCCCGTAACCAAGAGTTAGAAAGTTCATTGGCACAACGAGCGATTGAAAATGGGAACTTAGATTATGAAGAAGAGGTCTCCGAAGAAGAAGTCCTTGAATCTAGTGCCTACAAATTATCAAGTGACTCTTTCGAAACACCCGACCAATCTATCAAAGAGTTAGAAGAGGAGGATTCAAGTATACAAGACCATACTTTTCGGACACTTTCACTTCCACCAATGGCATGTGAGCGTGAATATCTTGATGGAAATGAAATAGAACAAGAGCATAAGGAGCCATGAGGATGTCCAAAGTACGAAGAGTTGCCCAAGACAATATGAACATGCTACAAAGTTTCCAAGTTTTGAACCAACGTTTAGATGAACTCGCTGCCCGTAACCAAGAGTTAGAAAGTTCATTGGCACAACGAGCGATTGAAAATGGGAACTTAGATTATGAAGAAGAGGTCTCCGAAGAAGAAGTCCTTGAATCTAGTGCCTACAAATTATCAAGTGACTCTTTCGAAACACCCGGCCTAGCTATCAAAGAGTTAGAAGAGGAGGATTCAAGTATACAAGACCATACTTTTCGGACACTTTCACTTCCACCAATGGCATGTGAGCTTGAATATCTTGATGGAAATGAAATAGAACAAGAGCATAAGGAGCCATGAGGATGTCCAAAGTACGAAGACTTTGTTGAGGTTCACATGGGCGCTACAAGAGAGAAACCTCGCGTACAAGAGAATGAAAGTTTTGAGAAGGAGTTAGAGTATTGGGCACCCAAGGAAGTTATTGAGAAACTCAAGCAGGGTGTGCCCATCAAGCTCGAGACGAGTTTTGAAGACCCTTTCTTCATCATGGCGTCTCGAGACAAATTTAGGAGCTTTGTACCTTATTTTGCAAAATTATTAGCAAGGAGCTCCTACAATCCCTCCATCCTAAAGGGAACAACACTTTTGAAGGGGTTAAACTCACAACTGAAAGTCCACCGTAGACTTGATTGATGGAAATTCAAATAGGATTTGAAGGTGGATTGATGGCTCAAGTATCTAGAGCCCCATGAGAAGTTAGCCAAGCAAAGGACTTCTCGCAAGCGAATCCATGGGGTGCTTTGCTAGTCTCGCCAAGATGTTAAACTAGGTCTTCGAGGGAAGTCAAACCATTTGTAAGATGCCTTATCAAATTTATTTTGCACTCTTATCATCATTCACTAGACACTTTTGATTTAAGTGTGGAGTTCCCTACTATGATGTGCTACTTGTGACAAGTTCTAATAATTTCTATATGTAGTGGTCACGTGTTTGTTTTACAGACTTGAATATCATACACGGGAAAGGAATGAGAAATCCACGAGCCACACTCTTTGAGCTACAATTTCAGGGAAGCCCTTTTCACTACACTTTTTATTTCTATATATTTGTCGCTTAGGGACTAAGCTTCCTCTTAAGTGTGGAGTGGGTGTGTAGTGCATTCTATTGAAAATAACCATGTGTAGGCACTTGCACTTTGTATGCACTAGCTTACATTTGAGTACTCAAATTTCGAAGGCATCCGCATTACCCCTCTACTCAACTGTCTAGTTTCATTGCTCTCGTCTTGATTTTGAATCTAGAATCGCCTTGACTTTTATGAGTGCATCATTCCTAGGCGTCAATATTGTTGTTATCTTTTGTCTATCTAATGATTTAGGCAACCTTTTGCATTACTTGAACATTGAATTAGCAAGCATGAAAATAATTTTCTCCTCTTCGAAAATTTTGTCATTGCTGTGATCTTTGTTCTTTCACATTGTATGCAAACACCATTTATATCCTTAGTACATTGTGAACTCTTAAGTGTGGAGTCAATATGGGTGAAAAATTGACCCCAACAAATAAATTGTATATGCAAGCACAAGCCAAAATAAGGCAAGCTACAAAAAAAAGAGAGAAGCAAAAAGTTATTGCAAGCACAAGCCAAAATAAGGCAAGCTATCAAAAGAAACTTTTGTGAAGCATATCGAGGGCAAAATGCCTTGAAAAAGAAAAAGATGAGGCACACACTTAAGTTTGTCAATGTACTTTCTATCATTTCTTTAGTGTGGATGCATTGTGATTTGAGTAGAGGGATGACCCTTGTACTAGTATTTGTGAGCATGACTTTGTACGAGATAGTTTTGAAAAGGAAGTGCCAAACTCCTCTTTCCTTAGGGATTATGGACTTAGCTCCTAAAACTTGGAAATGAGTTTTGTTTTGTCAGCCCATGGACTATCCTTCTTGATAGCATAGGCACGCGATTGGCACGCTTTCTATGTTTCTAAGGATCATGATTTGAGTATCTTGTGAAAAGGTTGAATGAATTGCTAGGTTAGACATTTGATAACTCTAATATTGATTGTCTTTGAATGTGCATCTTTGTAAGGTCATTGGTGGTTCGAAATTCTTTTGAAAAGAAGTTAGTCTTTGATTACTATTTTAGTTGATGTGCATGGGATATTCGTTGCGTATTGCCTAGATAAATGAGGAACTATCTTGTTCATGCATATTAGCTAGTCCCATAAGGGATTTGTGAGTATTTCCTTTTCTGAAAACTCTCACGAGACTACAACTCGTCCTGTAGGGTAGCCAAGAGGTTTAAAGGCTTGGTGCATACGCTAAATGCACTCATGTTCCCTACGACAGTGGATTAAGATTTAGTTCATGTTTGTTCGGGACGAACAAACTCTAAGTGTGGAGTGTTTTGATGAGCATAAATTTGTACTATATTTATGCTCAACATTTAGTCGATTTTCGATCATTCACCATATTTATATGAGCTCTCACTTTTTGTTTTGAAGCTTTTTAGGTGAAAATCGAATCCAAGGCGAAATAAAGAGTTTTGTGGGAATTTGGGCGAAAACAGTGCAAAAAAGAAGGATTGACATCCCTACTTGTCGCGCACGCCTAGGGCTCATACAATGTCCGAATTCATTAATCCTTGGCTTCGTGGAAAGCTAAGAACAAGTTGTAAAACTTTGTAGTTGGCACCTAGAGCAGATTCAGCCGTTAAGGATGTCAAAAGATGAGCTCAAGAAGTCATCTCAATCTACGCTTGCGTCACCAAAATAGTTGACACAAGTGATATAGCAGATTCCAGAGAACATGCAAAAAGCACTCTGTGTCACCAAAATTCCGAATAAGTGACACAGGCGACACAAGCTGAATGGGCCAAAAACGGAATATGGACTAGGTTTTTGGAAAAATGCAAAATTAATCAAAAAGAAGGAGGGGCTGCCGCCACCCAACACTGGACAGTCTCCACATTCCATTCACACCTAGAGACTTGGAGACGACGAAAAAGAGGGAAGGGGGAACGAAAACGCGAGGATTTGATCGGATCGAAGATTGAACTAAAAGGGGTTATCGACATCAACTCGAAGGGTGTAGTCATTCCTTTTTCTCTTTATAGTTTTCGTTTCGAACAAAACATGATTTGTATTTCCATGATGATGGATAGTGAGTAGTGACCCATATTTTGGGGTCCTACGAATCTTACTTGACTATGAGTTGTTTAATATATTAAATGTTGCATGATTTGGGTTGCTTACATGATTTGTATTTCACTTAGTGCTTAAAACCCAGCGATGCATACTAGGTGTTTGAGAAAATGTCTAAGTGCATTGCTTTGAGACGTTAAGCCAAAAGTCACGACTATTAAGTAAAATGCACGTTACGAACTCGGAGACTACGAGAGTGGCCTGAGATTGTGACGGGAAAGGCTAGGATTATGACAAGTACTCCCCATGTTTATGCAACGAGAGTTGGTAAACATCAGCGAGTTACTTGTTTCGAACCAATAGCGCCGAAAGGGTGAGGTTCTTACTTGGATTGAGCGGCTATTTTCCAATCAATATAGGTAAATCCTTGCTTGCTAGTTAATAAACTCGATTCTAATGTTGGGTAAGTGAAGTAGTTCCCCGAAATACTTCTCGAAAGTCGTTAAAACATTTTCTTACTTTTGTTTATTTTAGATTATAAAACCAAACAAAAACTCTTTTCGGACTAGGTTAAATAGAAACACAACCTTACATAGTGCATAAGTTTACACTTGGACGACTCGGTACTTACCGGTATTATAAATTGTTTTTGACGCTCAAAATATTGCACGTCGGCATTGCATAAACATGCATCATAATTAATTGCATCCGATTTGTGGGAATCTGCATCTGCTACGTGTCCCACTAGCAAACGTGGTGACTTTGACTTTTCATTAAATACAAGTTTGAATATGTAAATAGGATACGTGTGAGCAGCACAATTATTTAATACTTGATTTTTGAAGGTGTAGTTTGAATTTTCAAATTATCAAAACATAAAGAGATTTTCGTTTGAGCCCAACTCTTATGGCCTTATAACTAATAGGGAAAAGTACAGTTTGGGGACCTGAACTATCACTATTTTCTAATTTGTGGGTTGAACTATAAAAACTTCCAAACAAGGGGCGAACTGTCAAACAATTTTCCAACAAGGGGCACCGTCTAACGCCTTTAGGATTTTCACTAACGCAGTTGGACGGCGTTAACTCCGCTCCATTTGTTAATAAAATAATATAAAAATTGAAAACTTTAATTTTTAATAAAAATGATATCCCTAATACCCAGTGTTCTAAAAATCCTGCCTAAGCCCCGCCTAGAAGGTGAAATTCACGAATCCGCCCGATTAATTGAACCGCATAGTCGTCGCCATCTAGATCCGCCCAGTCGCCGCCTAGATCCGCCTACTCACCGCCTAGCCCGCCTAGACCCGTCTAGTCGCCCTCTAAATTCGCCTAAGCGTTAACCAGATGACAAACTTCTTGATCAAAATGTAAAAATTCCCTTATTTTTACATAGTTTACATATGTCTGTATATCATTTTAATATTTGATAAACTATTAAAATATCTTTATTATCAGATTACTTTTTATTTATATTAAAATAGAATAAAATATATACCATAATAATATTTATATGATTATTAATTATTAAAAATATTAAAAAATACAAAATTGTAAAACCGATTAATCCCCGATTAATCTTCAAGGACCCTTTCCGCCCGACTAGCGCCTAGCGATTTTTAAAACCTTGCTAATACCTCTTAAATAGTTTAAACTAGATAGGAACAATAATTAATACTTTCTTGAATTATTTGTAAGGGAACTTTGTAGCAAAAATTTAAGAATATTTTTCATTTTTCGTTTAAATTTTCTGAAGTTTCTAATTTTTATTTTTCAAATATTTATATTATATTATATTATATTTATTTTTAATTTCTTCATAAATTTGTTTAATTTTTACAACTTTTTAACATTTTTTAAAAATTTTGAAAATTGAAAATTTTATATTATTTTATTAACTAATGGAACTGAGTTACACCGTCCAACGGCGTTAGTGAAAATCCTAACGGCGTTAAACGGTGTCACTTGTTTGGGAAATTGTTTCATAGTTCGCCTCTTATTTGAAAGTTTTTATAGTTCAACCCACAAGTTGAAAAATGGTGATAGTTCAGGTCCCCAATGTGTATTTTTCCCTAACTAATATCGAGGGGTAGTTGACTATGTAAGAAAAAATCAATATTTTTTTTGATATATCGAAAAAAAAACAATATTTTGAAAGGCCACTTTTGGTACACTCTTGAGAAACTGTGACAGAATTTTTTTTTTTGTTTTGAAAAATCTCAAAATAATGGCAGAGAAGTAACCGACAGACTCAAAAACGAAAACAAAAAAACCACGGGCGCAGCATAATTATATATATTTTAAAAGGTTTCTTGTAATAGAGGAGACTATAACAATTAACAAGCAGCGGTTTGCTGGTTTTGACAAAGTTCCATACGTTATTAGTTGAAAATAAAACCATAGGATAGGACGTCCTAAAAGAATTTTTTTATAATGGGTGTATACAAATTCAGAACATTACAATGTATATGACGATATCGATTATATATATATATATATATATTGATCTCTGAAGGTCTAGCAAGACATTTTGATTGAATCTGAAATCATCTGATACAACTCTATATTTTTGAAGCGCATGCCAGATTCGGCATCTTTACCATGAATCCGCACTGTGAGGCGAGACGAGGAAGAGAAAGAAAATGGTGTTACTTGAGGGAGTCGAATCCTTGACCTCTTGACAATTCGACCAAGACCCCTTTTGCGACGTCCTAAACACTTTTGAAGTTTATATTTTCTCTTGATTATATTATAAAGTGACCATGTACTATGATCTAAACAAGTTCTTAGCACAAGTTAAACCTTTTCTATATTGATTAAGGGACCAAATGTTAGGTTTACAAACAATGCGTAACTCAAGCAAAAACCAAACAAATACAACAAGTAAATCCAGTCCAAATTCACACAAGAACAAGCAAGCAATATTGGCAACAATCCAAGCAACCGGTTTGAAGACTTTCCTGATCGATACAAGCCCCAGCCGTGCCCAAACTTGTCTCAGCTTCACCGAAGAGCAGCTAACCCGTGCGTTCGCCTAGCAATGCTTGCAGTCGAGCCACGCCGGTGTTCGCCCACACTCGTCGGTCGCCAATCCTTCACGCTCACTTGTCAATTTCGCCTCATGTCTCGAAGAATCGCTCAATTTGAGTTCAGAGAGAAGAGAGGAATTCGGTGCCCTAATCCCCAAATCAGCTGAGCTTATGTATTAAATTGTGCAGGGGACATAAACGACATCGCAGCCTTTGAAGTTGAGTCCGGGTTCGTTACTTGCTAAATGCGGTCGTCTTCGATCGTAACTGAAACTCGCGCGTCTCGCAAACGACTGCGTTCCTTTAAAGTTGGACTCCCGCGTCTCTCAAAACGACGCAGCTTCGGGCGATCTTCAAACTCAGGATTTCCCTCTCGCTTGAAGTGACGCCGTTTTGTGCGTCTCAGCACAAAACCAGCAGATTGTTTAAGGACTCAAACCTAGAATATCCTACAAACTAAACTTGACATTTGGACTGAACAAACATAACACATATGATCCCAATACTCATTCAAATCACAACTGGGATTACTATAAACATAACAGACCATTTAGGTCAACTGTTTGTTACGGAAATTGGTATTTGCTTGCTCCGTCTAAATGAATTCCAATTTGCTTACTTCATTTAAACTAAACTAAACCCCAGCTATAACTCATCTTTTGTTTGCCGATGATAGTTTATTGTATTTTAAAATTAGTCAGAACAGTGTTCAACATATGAGGCAGCTGCTTAATGAATATGAAGTTGTATCAGGGCAAGGAGTTAACTTTGCAAAATCTGAAATCATGACAAGTATAAATATATCTCAGATTCTGAGCAATAGCATTTCTGACGGTTTGGGTGTCAATATTGTAGACTATATCATTGTAAATATCTAGCCTTGCCTTTGCAGCTATCCAGAAAAAGGAGTGACACGTTCAGTGGCATCATTGACAAACTCTATGGCAAGACTTCAGAGTTCGAAATCTAGCAACCTATCTATTGGGGGCAGGCAAGTCTTGATCAGTTCAGTTCTAAATGCAATTCCTCAGTACTGGCTTTCATGTTTTTTCCTTCCTGATAACATCATTCATAAGATACACAGATGTATTAATAGATTTTGGTGGCAAAAAGCTGGGCAGAATAAACCAGTCTACTGGATTCAATTGTTGCTGATACAATTGTTGACATTAAGCTGAATATTATAAGTATACATGCAGCAGTAATGACAATTAATCTGAATGCGTATACACAGTAATCTGAACTACAGTAATCGGAACATGGATATAAAATTGAAACAAACAAAAGGACAGCAAACCGTAGTGATTCAGTCACGTCCTAGACGCTGTCCTTAAAGCAGATTTGCCTCCTGTAGGTGCTGGATTTTTTACGGCAAAAAGCTTCCAGGATAAAAGAATCTCAGCGAGCACTTGAGCACCGAAGCCTTGCTGATCGAACCTATTCTGATATTTCACTACCACTGATCGGAAAAAGAGAAGTCGAGAGAGAGGAGGATGTGTTGCTTTCGGTGTGTTTCAGTGAAGGACTGAACTTCTTTATATAGTAGTGCTGAGTTGAAACTACCCACGACCTGAAGAGGTGGGCTGTTGCAACTTTCCCACGACTTGGACGAAGACCGAGACTGCGGAAACTGCCCAACCGCCCAAGACTTGGTCTATGGTTTGAACCTTTGATTCAAAAATGAAAATCGAATTAAGCAAAATCGAACCGCGCAACCCGCGGAGAAATCGATGCTCCATTCGTGTCCGCAGATGCGGACGCACACAAGCGAAGCCAAATTCAACGTCGTCGACTGGATAATTAATCCGGACCTCCTAATCTCAAAGGTACTTAAAGCCAAATATTTCAATAACTGTAATTTGATTGATTCTCATGCTGGGTATAGACCCCTCCCATTTCTGGCAAGGCATTCAAAAGGCTCTCCCCTTGTTATAAAACATGGCTCTTATATTGATAGTCAGACAGGAGAATTAAAATGGAAAGAAAACAACAATGGTATTTTTGATGTTAAAGGGGCCTATAAAGTTGCAAGAAGATTATCTCAGCCTAATAATTCGGGATATGCTGAACATTCGGATTATAGGCATTTGAAAAGATTCTTGAAGCAACTATGGAAGTTGCCAATCCCCTCAGAAGATCAAAATATTCATTTGGAGAGCATATCATGGAGGGTTGCCAACGGGAAGCTCAGCTGAGCAGAAGAAATTTGAAATGTACTCCGCATTGTCATATCTGTAATTATCATTTGGAAACAATATGCATTTCTTTATAGATTGCTGGTGTAGTAGAAGTATATGGGACCTGATGCATTTGGATTTCATAGATGATTGCAGTCAATAGCATGGCAGATGTTATTTACTACAGCAGATACTGAAAAGTTATGCCTAGCAATCATCGTATCGTATTATGGTATAACTGTAATTTGGCAGCCCATGGAAAGACATATCAATCCCCTGATATGGCTACAAGAAGAATCAAGATGCTTTTCAATGATTTTTTATGCAGACATTATACAATGCTTGGATGAATCTTCCCTCTCATGGAAAAAACCAAAGGGCATCTACTACAAAGCAAATTGTGATGCATCTTGGGATCCAGATAGTAAAGAAGGAGAGATTGGAGTCATTATTAGAGACGCCAGCTGAGTTATCATTTGCTTAATTATCTGGAAATTATTTTCCATATTGTTCTTATGTCTTCATTTAAGGGTTGGCCTTAAATAAAGCTTTGGTGCTGGCAGAAAAATTAAAGTTGAAACATGTGATTTTTGAGACTGATAGCAAGGATATAGTCATGTTGGATCATAATGTATGAAGATCTAGTTGGTATTTAAACTCGAGTTTTTTTTTTATTTTTGCCCTGTTTTTTAAATTCAATCTCGTTTTTGCCCTGTTTTACACTCAAATATCAAGTTTGCCCTGTTTTAAAAAAAAACCGATTTGGGGAACCCGGTTTATCTCATTTTTGATAAAAACCGGTTTGTTGACTGTGCACATATTTGGTCCTACGTGGACCGGAAGAAATGTAATTATGACCACGTGTAAAACCGATTTCCGCCAAACCGATTTGACCGGTCAACAACAATTATTGTTGACAAATTGAACTAATTACCACTCAATTCAACTAATTATCACCCAATTCAAATAATTAACACCAAATTCAACACAAACATTATAACTAATTAACACTCAATTCAACATAAATATTTCAACTAATTATGTTTGTGTTGAATTTGGTGTTAATTATTTGAATTGGATGATAATTAATTGAATTGTTTGTGTTGAATTGGGTGGAATTGAGTGTTAATTAGTTAAAATATTTGTGATGGATTTTTTTGTTGTTGTTGATAAATGATAGAATTAATTTATTTTGATGCGGTTAATACATAGTACGTATAAGTTTGTTTTGCTCACTCAGAAATTCAAAAGTCAGATTTAATTAATAAATCAAACGCATTAAAGTAGGACGATGAGTCAATTTGAGGGCTACACAGCCGTGGAGCTGGAGGCGGCAGTACTAACAACCGGACTAGCAGCAGCAATAGCATCATCATCATCATCATCGTTAAAGCTCCAAAGCTGGAGACTGGTAGCTACTTCACCGATTCCAGTCCCATTCTCATCCGACTGCCCATCGAGATACGGTATGTGGTAGAACTTCATCAACGACTCGTACGCCATAAGCTCATCTGACAACTTCTCCACTTCGCTTTCCGCCATTAAATCCTTCTCCAGCTTCTGCAATTTCTCCTCTTCCTCCACCCTCATCATCGATTCAACTTGTTCACCGAGATCGATTCTACTGTGATTTGGAATTTTTGCTGCAAATTGATTGGCAGCTGAAGATATTTCCAGGTCGTTAGAGAAATTGACTTTGGCTTTCTTACCACGGATCTTACGAGCCTCGCGGTCGTAAGCTCGAGCAGCTTCTTCGGCCGTGTTGAAGGTACCTAGCCAGACTCGAACACCTTTCCTAGGGTCACGAATCTCCGCCGCCCATTTTCCCCACGGACGCTGCCGGATTCCCCTGTACTGATTCTTTCTTTCTCTCTTCTTAGTCTCAGCGACCACCTGCACATCACCTGCTCGACGAAATGACACAATCAAATACTCATTCGCTAAGATCCGTAGATCGGGGAAGTTATAAGATTACCAGAAGCGGGTCGAGCCCTCTTGAGATTGGGAGTAGTAGTCTCGGTTCCGAAAAAGTGGTCAGGCCAGAGATAGGAGGCATCTCCGCGATGTCGAGGCGGGATCAAGCCAGCAATTACAGCACCACCACACATAGCTGAACACAAAGTAAAATGTAAATAATAATAAAAAAGCCCTGTTTTTGTTTTTTTGAATATCTCTGATCAGAAACCGTTTGATAATAGTAGGGAGATTGGGTTTTAAAGACAACAATTAATCTTGGAAAAGGACAAGAAGCTGCTCATTACTAATTGTTGGGAATGACGAGTTTGAATCTCATAAAACCGGAGGTAAAGCACATGGTATTTTCCTTTGCATACTCTGTGGGCGCGACATCGGCTCGGCTGAGAAAGCATTTTTCATTTTTATGTCTGGGATTGTACTGTAAATGTTTGACAAAACTAACTTACCCCTTTACCACGCTAAGAATAGAAAATCGACTAGGAGATAACTCGATAAGATTACTGGATTAATGGGTCACCGCTTTACTCGGCTGATTCGCACATTCTAAAAAATTAAAAATATTTGTTGCTATAATTTAATTTATTTATGATCTAATTAAACTCTATCTGTTTATGATATGAATATAACACCAGAGTTAGGATCAAATGAGAAGTGCTATATTTTATGAGAAATGAGAATTTATTTTAACCGTACGATCTTAATATCAATGACCGTAATAATTTATATTTATTTGAATCTAAAAACTATTTTACAATATATTAAGGGTATATTGGTCATACAAATCTACATATTAGGGTTACATGGGTTCAGGGTTGTATTGTATGAATTGCTTTCCTTTTTGAATGGCTGAGAATGGCTCGAGGAAGGAAAGCGAGCGAGAGGATTTAGAAGAATAGAAGATGATGAAAGTGAGCGAAGGAGTGTGATGAGTTAGCAGCAGATAACTAATCTACCTGTCCAATCTTTTCCTTGATACTTTTACGATTCTCATTGTTTTCTATTCTTCAACTGCAGATCCTGCACTTCCTTTTCCTCCTCCCCATGATTGCCTTCCAAGGACGACAATCAATCAGGTCAAACAAGAGAGAAGCATAACTCCAAAACTAATATTCATAAGAGGTGGACAGGAAGATGCTTCCCCGTTTGAAAACTATCTAATTGAGGAGCAAGAGGTGGACAAGAAGATGCTGATGTGAACCCAAGCAGTGGTCTTGGGCCAAAATGAGTTGTACAGCGGAAATGATGATATAGGGGTGAACATGAATGGAAAATGGGGGAAATGATCGGTTGTTATTGATAAATGGAAGGGGAAAAATAGTGGGATGAGTCTACAATAGAGGAACAATGCGATGATATCTCCCTTGTAGGAAAGAAATATCATGCCCCAAAGGACTATGCCTCGACCACAATACTAAAGAGACAAAGATAGAGGGATTTCCACTTCAATATTCTTGATGTTTTGGAGCTGCTGCGTCTTCCTTTATATATAGTCCTTCATCCTCTTCATTTGAATTCAAAAAGTAGTAACCGACGCCCCATTGAAAGCCCTTCAAGAGTCCGGATTGTGTAACGCCCAAAGTGGAGATTTGTAACCGCCGGGGCATTGAATGCGCTGATCTCCTTTTGAATTTGAAATGTGTGGACATCCATCGTCATCTTGGGCTTCGTCCTCGTGGGCCTCGTTTCTGCCATGGTGGGCTTTGATCTCCTTGCTTGTGGGCGCCGAGTGGGCCGTGCCAAAGCCTCTCGCCCAGGCCCCAAGTGTTGCGCGCAAGGTGCCGGTTGTGTCCGTAGTCGAGAGCTGGGTGAGTGCCGGGGCGTTCTTTGCGCTGGGCCTCGGCAGTCTTCAGGTGGGCAAGACCTCCATCTTTTGTTGCGCGCGGGTGCCCGGGTCTTCGTGCATGGCCGAAGTCGAGAGGCGCCGAGGCCTTTTCACGTGCGCCAATGGGCTGGGTTAGGGTGTTCCCATCATTCCTCCCTCCTTCAATTGCGACCTTGTCCTCAAGGTCGTGATGGCTTCCCCTTGCTGCTGGTGCCGTTGCCTTGGCTTCCTTTTCTTCGCCATGGAGTATCACCTTCTTCGTCCCAACATGGAACTCCATCTTAAGCCCAAGGTTTGGAGCCATAGCCACCCTAGGATCACTTCAGCGCCACTCAACTTTATTGGGAGGAAATCCACATGCAGGGTGTAGTCGGGAAATTCCAAACAGACTTGGGGGCATATCCCTCGGCCTTTCCCGCTCGTCGATTGCCTATCACCACCTTGAACTTCTTATGGCCTTGGGCGGACAAACTCCCCTCTTTCAGCAGCTCCTTAGATAGGAAATTATGGGACGCGCCGCTGTCCACTAAGGCTATGACGTCTTGGCCTCCAATTCTTCCTCGTAACAATAGGCTCCGGTTGGTGCATCCCTTCAAGTGCCCCTCCTTTGTGACATGTTTGGTCGCTTGGCCAATCGGATGAGGCCACACAAAGTTCTTTAAGTACTTTAAATTTGCACATGGAAATTTATACCTCGCGCCATGGGTTCCTTCTCAGTTTGCGCTCATTTGCTCGCGCCATGCTCCTCGGGGGCCTTGGTATTAAAAACCATGGTCAGGGACTCTGCCGAGTCTGGTAGTGCCTTGGCTAGTGCGCCCATGCTTGCCGAGGAGAGTGCCTTGCCCTCCGGTTCCTCCAAGTCCTCCCTTTGGCCTCGAGTCCTCCTCCAAGTTGGCCATCAATCGGTTCAAGGCTGCCTCGCCATAGTCCTCGCCTTGATTGTTTGCCTCGAGGCCCTCCTCTCTATACTCATCCACCAAAATTACTTGGAGAGTGGGCGCCTTGCATCGGTGCCCTGGCTGCCACCTTTCATCGCATTTGTAGCAAAGTCCTCGGGATCTCCTTGCGGTGATATCGCCTTCGGTCATCTTCTTGAATCCCGCCGCTTCTCCCATGGACTCCTTGGGTCTCTCCCGGGTTCCGCCCATGTTAGTTCATCCACTAGGCGCTCGACTCGGTTGGCCCGCCCTTTTGGTAGTCTTCTCCGTGGCCTTCTCTCCATCGACTAGTTGCGCTAAGTGCATAGCCTCTTCTAGATTTCTAGGCCTTAGTACTCGGACGCCCTCCCGGATGTTCGGCTTTAGGCCTTTCAACCAATTTCCCATCATCGCCTCTGTTGTCATGCCTCCTAGGTCCGCGGATAGCGCCTCGAACTTGTTCCGATACGCCTCCACATTTGTTTCTTGGACTAGGGCAAAGAACTCCTCATGGTCGCACCCTTGCTACCCTTGGAATCTCCCCAGCAGCCTCGCCTTGAGTTCTCCCCAACTCACAAATGGTTGACGCTCCTCTCGCCATTCATACCATAGGAGCGCCTTGCCTTCTAGGCATAATATAGCAGCACCCAACTTCTCATAATTGTTTAACGTATTCACTAGAAAGTACCTTTCGGCGCGGTGCAACCATCCTCGTATGTTCTTACCCGAGAAGACCGGAAGGTCTAGCTTCCTATGACTTGCATCGTAGGCTCGTGGGGGCCTCCTTCAGATCTGGTCGTGGTACTCCTCCTCCATGTCTCTTGGGGGGCACCTTTGCTCATAAGGTCCGTTGACCTCCAAGGGCTCGCCCAAGTAAGGATCCACGTATGATGGCCTTCGTGGATGCCCTAATGCCAACTCCCCATAGCCGTATGGGTTGGTGTCGACGAGGTGCCTTCTCGATATGGTTGATCCGTGCGCTGCAACATGGGCGTGGGTTTCACGTCCGCTTGCTCGGATCCGTCTCCTTCATGCGCAATTCCTTTAGGAGCGGGTGGGTTGTTGCGCTCCTTCACCAAGGTTGACACTTCGGATTGCACTGCTTAAATCCCTTGTGTAACATCTTCGAGTGCATTCATCATCGCCGCGTGGTTTTTCCCAACCCTTTTGGCGAGGGCCAAAAGATCCGCGCGCAGCGCCTTGGTTTCGGCTTCGAGAGCTGTGGCTCGTGTTTCGAGCTCTGTGAGTGTAGCTTGGTGTGTGGTAGAGGCCATTTTCTCCGTGGGAACGAACTGCTCTGAGGCCAATTTGATGCGAACCCAAGGAGTGGTCTAGGGCCAAAATGAGTTGTGCAACGGAAATGATGAAATAGGGGTGAAAATGAATGGAAATGGGGGAAATGGTCGGTTGTTATTGATAAACCGAAGGGAAAAAACAGTGGGATGGGTCTACAATAGAGGAACAATGCGACGATATCTCCCTTGTAGAAAAGAAATATCGTGCCCCAAAGGACTATGCCTCGACTACAATACTAAAGTGACCAAGATGGAGGGATTTCTACTTCAGTATTCTTGATGTTTTGGAGCTGCTGCGTCTTCCTCTATATATAGTCCTTCATCCTCTTCAGTTGAATTCAAAAAGTAGTAACCGACGCCCCATTGAAAGCCCTTCAAGAGTCCGGATTGTATAACGCCCAAAGTGGAGATTTGTAACCGCCAGGGCATTGAATGCGCGGATCTCCTTTTGAATTTAAAATGTGTGGATATCCATCTTCATCTCGGGCTTCGTCCTCTTGGGGCTCGACTGTGCCATGGTGGGCTTTGATCTCCTTGCTTGTTGGCGCCGAGTGCGCCTTGCCAAAGCCTTTCGCCCAGGCCCCAAATGTTGCGCGCAAGGCGCCGATTGTGTCCGTAGTTGAGAGTTGGGTGAGTGTGTCGGGGCGTACTTTGCGCTGGGCCTCGGGAATCTTCAGGTGGGCAAGACCTCCATCTTTTGTTGCGCGCGGGTGCCCAGGTCCTTGTGCATGGCCGAAGTCGAGATGCACAGGGGCCTTGTCGTGTGCGCCAATGACCTGGGTTAGGGTGTTCCCATCAGGCTTTCTCGTTTGCACCTTCTTCATTCTGGGCATGCGTCTCATTTTACTTGACTATCAACGTGCCTTCTAAGCACTTGAAACTTGAAAACGCGTATTAATTGAATCAAAATGTGTAGCATAATATTCATAGTAATTGAATCAAAATGCGTAGGATAATAAATAATTTTGCAGTTAACTATCTATCGTTTTCTCTAGAACCCTCTCGTCTCCACAGAAGCTTTCCACCTTTGCTGCCGATTCCTCGCCTCTGCTTGTCTCCCCTCCGTTCTTCTCCCCCGTCGGGCCTCCTCATGGTCTCATCTTCCCGTCCCTCCCCCCCTTCTCTCAATATTTTCGGTTGGTTGCTGTTTTGAGGATGTGGGGTGTTAAGTGGGTTCGTGGCACTGAGGTGTTGGCGGTGGGTGGTGGCTCCGGCGTGTCTGGGCGCTGGCTGGATGGGCGTCAAGCAGTGACCGGTACATATATTTTGGTGTTATATTGATCTTAGTTGTTGTTTTTTAGTGCCAGCTGTGGCTGGGTTTGGTTGGATGGCAACTCGATCTTGGGCTGGTTGTCGTCGCGGCTGATTGGAGTTTTGCGCCGGCGGAGACTCTTCCCTGTGGGACTTCCTTGGCTGCGGCGGATGGGCGGCAGATGAAATACATTAAGAGGAGATTAGTGGTGGAAGCGGATCACTTCAATCGGGATTCCAAAAAAGGGTCGTCAATCCGTAATGAATCGTAGACAGATTTTTGCAAATATTAGATCGTGATTACGTTGCGAAATTAATGAGATTAATTTGGTTTATTTATGACGATAATGCCCTTATTCAGTGTTTAATCGGGATAATTATACGAGTTTTGAAATTAAATCCGTTTAATCGGGACCCTAAATCAAACGAGATGACGGACTGAACAAATTCTCATTTCTCATGAGAAACAAGGTTTTCATGGGAGCGCGACCCTATAACACCATATTCATAACACATTTAGAATTTGAATAGTACAAATCAATAATAAAACAATACTGTTAAGAAATCACAACAACCAAGGACAGAGTTAAGAAATCACCTCCTAACAATATCATGGATTAGGATTATATAAGTGACTTTATCCATGAGAAATAAGAAATGGTATCAGTCATCGGATCCAAGATCGTACGACTCTTAATAAAAAATATATTTGGCATATAATTAAATGTTAATTATGGTTTAAAGGGTATAATGGGAATAGTTAAGATTCAGTCGTGTGCAATCCCGCTGATTCGTTCCTGTTTTTCGACAACTAATTCGATCAATCGTGCGCAATCCCGCATTCGTGCGGAAAACCCTAGGCGATTCTAGTTCATCTCATACGCGATCGATAGCCTGATGAATATGGCAGACGACACCCATGCAAGTATTCTCGATCGTCTGTTATGCTGATCAAGTTGTGATCTTTGTGGTTAATGGAGGGACATCTCATTACAATTTGATCAAGTTTTTATTTTACCTATAGTCAAGTTTGATCATTTGCGTGGTTTGATCAATTTTCAGTTGTTATTATGTTAACGTCCTCTGATGAATTTCTGAGTTAGTTTCCCCTGTAAAACATATTACTCGTACTATATAATGGATTATACGTACTGTATAATGTATATTCGCACCCATGTATGCTGCTTTCATACTGTATAATGTATTATTCGTACTGTATATGCATTATTCGTACCCAAGTAGGTTGTTTCCCCTATTTTTTACTTTGCGATTGAACTGCTTCGTATAATTCGTAGTATACAATTTATAATTCGTAACAGCCTTAACCTATTCTTTTTTTGTTTTGCAGCTAATAACAATGAAGAAACTACATCCCTTGATGATGAAAGTTGTACATTTGTTTCTGTATCCGGGAGAAACTATTAGATTCCTAAGTGTCCGGATGAGCTAAAGCTGCATGTGGGGATGGTATTTCCAAATCTCAATCAAACTATATTATTTTACAAACAATATGCACGTATCCCTTGATTTGTTGTGCGTTTGTCAACCTCTAACAGGTCAGATGAGATTGTTACTCTAAAGTATTTGGTGTATCAAAGGGAGGGGTTCAAAGGAAAGAGTAAAGTGGTTGATACTATAAATTCTGTCGATCGCAATCAGAGGTCTAGGAGGGACACTAATTGTGGGTGTGAAGCAAGACTTTTGGTTAACATAACTGATGGTGGTAGATACTAGGGATGCACAAAATTGACCCAGATCGGAAAACCGGACCGGAACCGACCGGATTTTATGGGTCGGTCCAGGACCGGACCGGATCCGGGTCGGTCCACGGGTCGTGTATTCTAATATTTCCGGTTTCCGGTCGGTCCCGGTCTGGACCGGAATAAACCGCTTGTTTTTTTTAATTTCTATTCTATATTTCTATTTGTATTTCCTTTCGTATTCGACATTCGTAACAGTAAACCTAAATCGAACGAAGCCGAACGAAGCAACGAACGGCGAACGCGACTCCCAGTCTGAGCAGTCTCCCACTCCGACTCCGACTCCGATTACGATTTACGAATCTCGAATCAGGCAAGGTTGCGACTCCGATTCCAAACGCGACTCCCACTCCGACTCCTACCGGTTGCTCAGTCACAACTCACGGTCGCTCAACCACTCTCGAATCAGGCACAGTTTCGAATTTCGATTCGCACCAGCGCAGCAGCACTCGTTTGCCACAATCGAGCCGACCATCATTGTCTCCGGCCGCCGCCTCCATCCGCCATTCCATTCGCTCCACCGCGGTTGCTCTTCCACGGTCCTCCAACCGGTTGCTCAGTCACGGTTTTGCATCGCTAATCACTATCAGGTAGTTTAATTAGAATCAACTTTCTTTTCTTAAATTCATTTGTAGAGGGTTACTATGTGCTGTTAATTAATTTTGTTGTTGCATGAGTTTAAACATGATGTGAATATGTTGTTACTCAGATTAGTTATCTTGCTGTTTCATTATTAATTTATTATATTCAGATAGAAATATCCGAATCCGACATCTTGCTGGACAGCATCCATTAACTTACGTGTTCTATGTTATTCTTGGCGACATATTGTACAAGCACTCGTTTGTACTCAAGATTGGTTGCAACTACGAAAGAATTCCGATTCTGATTCAAGTAACAGTGACGGTGACACAGGTAACACTTTTTTCTTCAATAATGTTTTATATTATTTCCGATGTTGTGATATGATTATTGAGACTGTCTTTGATCTTTGTTGGCTTGTAAATTGTTAGATGAGGCTGATGAAGGCACATTTTGTGCTTGATAAGTGGACACTTATCTTATTGGGGTAAGAAACTAAGAATTCAGCACAAGGTATAAGACACTTGTATGTTTTCTCATGTCATTACTAATTGCTTATTGGAGCTGGACAACAGAATTAGTTAGTTGATATTTCATTAGTTAGTTGTGTTATGACTTATGAGAAATAGACTGAATTTCATTTGTTAGTTTCTTTTGATATTTCATTACTAATGACTCATTAGTTAGTTGATATTTCATTATTTCTCATATGTGATTTGATTAGTTTGTTGATATTTCCTAATGCAGCACAAGGATGAAGGAACTGAGGAAGAACTGAAGAAGCCCTGAGGCAGGGCAGTGGAGAATGGAGAATGGACTTTGGTTTGTGATATTTTGGAGTTTCTTTTGGTCTGCTACTTTTGGAGTTTTGGAAAGGCAGTGTTTGGTTTTGGAGTTTTGAACTTTGGACTTTGGTTTTGTGCTATGTGCTTTGTAGTTTGTAACTTTGTATCACTATCATTTGTATCACTATCAATTGATACATATCACTTGTTTCAGTATCAATTGTTGCATTCAGATTCAGTTTCAGTGTTAGAATGAATTAGGACAGGTGATGAGCGATTATTTGCATGATCTTTGATGTACAAATTCACACACTTTGAGCTCCATTTTCTTGTAACATTACGCAGATTTGATGTTTTTACTTAGTGTTTTAGTGACAAAGCAACTTGAGAAGTAAATGGCAAAATGTGAGCTAGGGCAGCCGACCGTGTACCCAACCTAAATGCCTCGTCCAGCCGACCGTGTACTCGACCTGCCTATGTGTGAAATATCCAGGGCAGCCGACCGTGCACCCAACCTAAATGCCTTGTCCAGCCGACCATGTACCCGACCTGCCTATGCGTGAAATCTCCAGGGCAGCCGACCGTGCACCCAACCTAAATGCCAAGTCAACCGACCGTCTACCCGAATATATCAGAAAATTCAGAAGTATACAATTTCCGGTCTGATACGGTCCGGTCCCATTTTCGGTCTGGTCCCGGTTTCGGTCCGACCCGAATATACTCGGTCCGGTCCGGGTTTCGGTCTGAATTTTCGCACAATTTCCGGTCCCGGTCCATAATTATCCGGTCCGGTCTGCGGTCCAAGGTGTCAAAAAATTCCGGTCCGGTCCGGACCGGATGTGCATCCCTAGTAGATATCGTGTCTATGTGTTTGAAGAAACCCACAATCATTATTTGGAATCTGACTTAGGTAAACAGTTTTTGAATTCGCATAGAGAGATGTCCCTTGTTGACAAGCAGCTGGTCATGGAATGCGATAAAGTTCATATAGGTGCTACAAAAGCTCATTATATTAGGAAAGAGTTATGTGGTGGGTTTATGAATATAGGAGCCAAGGTCACTGATTACAAGAATTTTAAGAGCGATTTGAAACTTTATATTGGCCTTAATGATGCTCAAATGGTTGTTGACAATTTATCGGATAAGAAAAAGACTTGCCCTGGGTTTTCCTTCGAGTACTTTTCAGAGGGGGAATGCACCCTTTCCAGATTGTTTTGGTCTGACGGGATAGTGAGGAGGGACAACACTATATTTGGTGATGTTGTGTCATTTGATGCAACTTATCGAACGAATAAGTAAGAAAAACATTCAGTATATATTAGCACCATACTATGTAATGCTAATAATATATGTCATTGATATTCTTGCAGATACATGGTGTTTGTACCTGAAATCTTCCAGTGTATGTTGAGATGTTTTTCTAGTCGAGATAGAACAATAGCTAGAACAACTCATGCACATTTAAGTGCAGTGCGAAAAATAAATGACACGCAAAGATGTTACCCAGTTCGGCGTTAATGAGCCTACGTCTGGGGGGCTTTATCCTTAGCCCGGTGGAAAGCAATTCACTAAGTTGAGTTTAGAGTACAGGAGCTTACGTTTACAGAATCCCTCTTAAACCGTCGGAGCCTCTAACACTCTAGTAATTGCTATCTAGGCTCCCCCTATATCAGAGTCTCGCCTCCAATTCCATCAGTTGATCCTTGACGAAGATCAGTGCCTTCCGTAGAATGCGCAGCAACCGCAACAATGCGTGTGTCGTTGAATTGTTCCAGGATCTGTCTGCCGAGCACTAGAACAGACTGATTCCGAGCGCCAAGAGCTTATCAGAGTATTAAGTTCTCTGGCCGATGACCTCCTCCTCCCGATCAGAATATATGAGTGAATAATATCTCCGTGAGTGCTGAGAAAAACAAATGCCTCAGCCCTCATTATATAGGGGCGGAGAAAACCTAAAGTATCTAGGATTTCTATCTTCAACCGCCCAAACTCTTTAGGAAATATTTCCCTAAATCTTTCCTAAATCCATGCGCTTCTATGTCTTAATAATCTTCAATATATCTTCAAGTAGATCTTTTATTATCTACTTCCCCAAGTAATCTTCAAGCGCAAGAATTTCCTAAACTCCCTCAACCGAGTTTTAGATATGCATGGAATATAAGCGTCAAATATCAGCGGCATATCTTTGATGTTCAGCATCACCGACTTGCCTAATGTGAATTAGGAAACCTCTGCTGCTTCAGTGTTGTTCCACGTCGGTTGTCTCTCTCTGATCCTGAACTCTTCCTTGTACAACAGCTTGAACAACTTCACACTATTTTGCCAAAACCTATGCCACTAAAAACTAACAATCTCCCCCTTAGCATTTTTGGCAAAACAACTACCTGTACTACTTATATAGATGAATCTTTGAAGGAGATTTCAAACTCCCAAGCTGTGCTACCAACTAATTGCTACCAAACGAATATTTGAGGAGGTTTCAAACTCCAAATAACTTCCAGCGGCGATGTATTCTGCTTCAGCCGTTGATAGGGATATGTTGTTCTCCTTCTTGCTGAACCATGACACCAAGTTGTTGCCTAGAAGGAACATCCTCCAGATGTGCTTTTACGATCCTCAGCATCGCAATAGCCTACCAATCTGCATCGCAATAGCCTACCAAACAAGAGTTAGCATCGCGATGTACCAGGGACCATAGTCAGCTGTTCCATAGACATATTTGATAATCCTCTTCACGTTCATCAGGTGACTCTCCTTGGGATTAGCTTGATATCTCGCACAGACTCCTACAGCATGTGCAATGTCTGGTCTACTGGCCGTCAGGTATAGTAAGCTCCCAATCATACTTCTGTACAAGGTTTGGTCCACTCTTGTACCGGCTTCATCCTTAGTGATCTTCCCATGAGTTGCCGCGGGGGTTCTCTTATGTGCTGCCTTCTCCACATCGAACTTCTTGATCAAGTTCCTGGCATAGTTGCTTTGGGATATGAAGATACCATCCACTTTAGGCTTCACCTGTAATCCCAGGAAGTAGCACATCTCTCCTACCATGCTCATTTTGAATTCGCTCTGCATTTTTTCTACAAACTTGTCCACCATCTTCTGATTGCTAGAGCCGAACATAATGTCATCCACATAAATTTGAGCAATGATAAAATCTGACCTTGTGTGTTTGACGAAAAGCGTCTTGTCTACTCCCCCTCGCACATAGCCATGGGTAATTAGAAACGCAGTAAGCCTTTCGTACCATGCTCCGGGCGCTTGCTTGAGTCCATATAGGGCTTTCTTCAGACGATACACATGTTCAGGATGGTGAGGATCTTCGAATCCATTGGGTTGTGCCACACAGACTTCTTCGTTTAGCAACCCATTCAAAAAAGCACTCTTGACATCCATCTGGAACAACTTGAACTTTAGATAGCAGGCAAGAGCCAACAACAGTCGTATGGCCTCTAGACTAGCAACCGGGGCAAAGGTCTCATCAAAATCCACTCCTTCAATTTGAGTATAGCCCTCAGAAATAAGCCTCACCTTGTTTCTGGTGATGTTCCCTTGTTCGTCAGACTTGTTCTTGAAGATCCACTTTGTTCCAATGACACAGTCAGAATCTCGAAAGGAACAGCAAGCGCTAAACCTAGGATAGATGATCGAATTCACAAGCATGGATTCGAACGAAAACTCTGGAATCCACCGGTAAAAGTAACTCTGGAATCCACTAGAAAAGATAACTCTAGAATCCACCACAAAAAGAAATAGCAAAGCTAAAGTTTTATTCAAAACGAAAGATGTGTTTCTGAAATCCAAAAAAGGGTTTAAATAGAAAAATATAAAACCTAAATTTGGGAAAAAAGAATCTAAATAAAGACTAAAATAAGAAATAAGCTGCTAAAATCTAAAAAAAGAAATAACTACTAAATTACTATTTCAGAGCCCTAAATGCTCCTACATCAGTCTCCTTCACTTCCAAAGAACTCGACCCCGAGTTCTCTTCTAGATGTATGACCTCATCTGCCTTGAATGGACCATGCTTGTAAGGTTGTATCACATCATCACCTTCCTTTAAATCTTTTACTCTCTCGCGCTTGTCCGCATCAACCTTATTCTTCTTCCATATAGTCTTCAATCTAGCCTTAACAGCTTTCTTGACTGCTATACACTCCTCCTTCACAATAGTCATATCGCCCTTAATTACCACTGGATAGAAACGATCGGTCTCTTTAACGGCCTCATTAAACTCATTATCACTTTGAGTCATAACCAATAAGTTTGACCTTTTACTCCCCCTACTCTCTTTCTTGTGGTGCTTTCCAATGGAATTAGGAACCCTACGGGTCGGCGGCACCGCAATCTACGAACCCTTACTCATCCCAGCGAGTGCATATGACTTCTCATGAGGCTCCTTGATCAACTTCAAGTGACCAATTAATTTCTTAGAAACCAGATTTTTAATACTCGACCCTAGGATCAAGTCAATGTGATGTTCAATATCTTGCAGAGGGGGTAAATAATTTGGCAGCTCATCTACATTCAACTCTTCAAAATCTTACAGGTTATTGCGGCTCATCAGGAATTATTTCCTCATTCTCAACACTCTTCAAGTCGCCTGAATTCACTGCAAATCATGTTGAGCTCCACTAATCTTAACCTTCTCATCTTCCTCCTCAAAATCAGCAGACAAAATCCTCAGCATTGCCAGCTCATCAATCTCTTCCAACGCCTCCTCCGCAACAATAACCTCTTCCTTCTTCGGAAGCTCTTGCTTCACACACTCACTCGTATACTCCGTCGCAGTACATTCGGCGTAATTCTTATAAGGGATCTGTTCGTAATCTTGAGGTAGAAACCGCTCCATCATCAATTGTTTCATTCTCCTCCACGTTCTAACTGACCCCTTTCTTTCACGTTGCCTGACGCGCGTCGTCTGACGCGTCAAATTTAATATTTATATTTTTCCCTGCAAGAAACTTAGTAAAGTGGCAGGCAGGGGTCGAACCCTAGAGAGCTGGTGTGGTTCAGTTGTCCTGTAAGCAAATAAAGTTGGGGTTTTGTGTGAGCAATTGTAACAAAGCGCAAAGAGAATAAATACGAAAGTGAATTCAATCAGAGAAGTATTCGGCGTAGGGTTTTTCTGTTGTGACTTGTTTATCCTCGGCTGCTAATGATCTAACTTCATGTTCCTAAGTGTGGTTACTCCGTTTCAGGTTATAACCTAAAGTACGCCATTGCAAGCAATACACCACAATCTGCTCCGTTTCAGGTTACAGACTTCTAGTTCTAGTTAATCTAGCACTCCGTTTCAGGTTATGCAAGATTATGCGCGACTACTTGTCCTAACGTTTCAGTATTAAATAAGCAGCGAAATATGGGGCTAAACTGCTCGGCTAAGTTTTACCGTTTCGGGAATCCGCTTAGCATTAAGTGAAAAGCCTCAAAACATTCGTCACAATATACAAACCCTAAACCGAATGGAAGAATTAGCTACTCATAGTCATGGGAATCATAAACAAATATTTTTGGATGAAAGTTGAAATTCTCTTCTCTCTTGTTGAAAGCTTCGCGTTCTTCGTCTTCTCCAGAGCTGTCTTGGTCTTCGTAGAATGATGGATTATGAGATTAGATGATGGATGATTGAAACCCTAACCCAAAGATCTTATTTATAGCAAAAACTAGGGTTTCCAAATCTGTTTTTTGGGCTCAATTTCCAAGTTTCGGGCTTGCTGACGTCATCAAAACGCGTGCTAACAGTAGCGACCGCGTTTCGCCTTAACATTAGCAACCAGGTTTCCTTTAGACATTAGCGTCGAGCTAATGTCTCTACGAAACGCGGTGCCCACTGAGCCCCGACTTCGGCTACTGATTTGACCATCTAAACGACCTCGGATGCTCTCGGTGTGAACTAGAGAATTGTAGGGAATTGAGTAAGCTTCGCAACGGCATATGACTCGTATTTTTCTGATCAGCGGTTCATTCCCAGCGCTGCGTCGAAGGTCCAAAGGTCTAATCTGAAACTGTGATATTTTTGGCATGAAAAGCCATCTTTTATGCGCGTTTCCTCCTAGAGCTTCCGAAACACCTGAGATGCAAACCCATACTAAAAAGTAATTATTCGCATATAAAAGTGTCGAAATAAATGGGATTAATTGACTCGACGAGTCGTATAAATACGACTCATCAAACCACCCCACACTTAAACTTGTTCGTCCCGAACAAGAACTAAGTCGTAGAAGGAAAACTAAATGCAACACCACAATTTCTTCGACGTCCTAGATAATGCTACATGAATATGAGTTGCTAGTCTAGACTCGCTTTTCTATGCATAACTCAATCACTACTAAAATCATCATGCTCAACATAGAATTAACTTGATACATGTTACCTTTGAGCTGAAATTCAACTCAATTCGGATGAATGGGAGATAGTCCTCTTTAGACTCATGATCTGCACTCGCTGTCCCGAACTCTCGCTATATGGTTATACTTCATTGCTTTTTCTTGCACGTGATTCATTCGAGCTTCAAGGGTTTGAGTTCTTTTGCTTGGACAGCTTTTGTAGTGAGTTGTCTTTTGATGGATCAGTGGTGTACTTCACTTTGTTGCGTGTAAAACTTCACAAATAACTGATTTTCTTTCCTTTTGCTACTGATTGCGACTGCTTGTCCGTGACTATGCTCTCCCTCATCCTCGTCCTTTTGGCGCGAGTCAAGCCGATCGCTCGTCTGTTTTCCCGGCTACTTGGACTAGAGATTGGACGGTGTGTTGTTTTCCCGTCTCACCTGACCGCATAAATACTGCAGTGGCGGAGCTAACTCTGAACCAATAAGTCTCGAAGTGCCAGCTTCACAGCTTTTCCATAATCAATTACATAACGAAGACTGAGACAGCTCTGGAGAAGACGAAGAACGCGAAGCTTTCAACAAGAGAGAAGAGAATTTCTACTTTCGTCCAAAAATATTTGTTTATGATTCCCATGACTATGAGTAGCTAATTCTTCCATTCGGTTTAGGGTTTGTATATTGTGACGAATGTTTTGAGGTTTTTCACTTAATGCTATTTCATGTTCTACTAGTTCTTGTGCCTGTTTATCTCGGACTAAACTGTGAGGCTAAGCGGATTCCCGAAACGGTAAAACTTAGCCGAGCAGTTTAGCCCCATATTTCGCTGCTTGTTTAATACTGAAACGTTAGGACAAGTAGTCGCACATAATCTTGCATAACCTGAAACGGAGTGCTAGATTAACTAGAACTAGAAGTCTGTAACCTGAAACGGAGCAGATTGTGGTGTATTGCTTGCAATGGCGTACTTTAGGTTATAACCTGAAACGGAGTAACCACACTTAGGAATATGAAGTTAGATCATTAGCAGCCGAGGATAAACAAGTCACAATAGAAAAACCCTACGCCGAATACTTCTCTGATTGAATTCACTTTCGTATTTATTCTCTTTGCGCTTTGTTACAATTGCTCACACAAAACCCCAACTTTATTTGCTTACAGGACAACTGAACCACACCAGCTCTCTAGGGTTCGACCCCTGCCTGCCACTTTACTAAGTTTCTTGCAGGGAAAAATATAAATATTAAATTTGACGCGTCAGACGACGCGCGTCAAATTTTGACGACGCGCGTCAAATTTTGGCGCCGTTGCCGGGGAGCTGCGCTTCGGTGAAGTTGTTTCTTTTTGTTTTTATTTTTTCTATTTTTTGTTTTGTTTTATGGTTCGCTATGTCTTCTTATTATAGTAGAGAACCTTGGAACAATGAAGACGGTGAGGAAGATGGATACGAGGGCAGCAAGGTTGCGTTTTGGATGATTCGGAATCTCCCCCAATTTGGAGGTGCCATCGGAGAAGACCCAGTGAAACATGTACAAACATTCCACTCCATCTGCAGCCGCATCAAGCCTGAAGACGAGCCATTAGAGAGGTTCAAGCTTAAATATTTTAAGTTTTCTTTAACTGACTCTGCAAATTCTTGGTTTTACTCATCAGGTGCAAATTATGAAAGCAATTATTGGGATCTACGAGCCCTATTTCTAAAGGAGTTTTCTCCGCCATCCTTTCGATTTGAGGTCCGCGAGAAACTTCGTACCCTTGAGCAATTCCAGGGCGAAACATTCTATGAGTATTATGTGCGCTTCGATACCCTTCAGGGAAGCTGTCCACACCATGGATTCCCAGATTTATTTCTTCTTCAGAGATTTCTTGATGGGATGATGCCACTTGAGCGTACTATGCTTGATGCTGCAGCAGGAGGTTCGGTAATGGATGTACGCATGTATGATCTCTTGGACCTGATAGATGGTATGGCACAGAGATCAAGATCGAGACGAGGTCAGCTGCACAAAACGGATGATAAGTCGCAGACAGTAGAAGCTGATTCAGAGCAGATCGATCACGGCACTGCATTGGCCATGAAGGACGAATCGGGTGCTGAAAACGAAGAAAACGATTCAGACTCAGTGCTCACCGCGCCTGAAATAGACATTAGCTCGACGCTATTGTCTGAAGCAGACGCGCCTGTAACGTCTGAACGAGACGCGGCCATAACGTATACTGCAGACGCGGTCGCCACTGATACATGTTCCAAAACTGACTTTTTTCCTTCGTTTTCTATGCAGGTGATAGCTCCCGAAGAGCATATGATCGACCAGAATAAGCTAGGTGGCGAGTTGGAGGTGAAGCATGAGCCAAAAATGCCAACGATGGAGCACTCACTCGCTACGAGTCAAGAAGCACCGCCTGAAAAGTGTAAGGACCCAGGTGCCTTGACAGTCACCCGTGGTGCTAGTAAATCTCTCATACACCACTGTTTGATCGATTTGGGAGCTGATATTAGTGCTAGGCCATATTCTCCATACTGTTCGTTGAGACTAAGACTATTGAAACTTCCTAAACTGTTGGTAGAGTTAGGAAATACATCATGGGTTTGTCCGATTGGTTTACCTGAGGATCTAACCCCCCATGTTGGAAATCTTGTTGTTCCCGTAGACTCTTATATTTTGCAGATAGGAGATGGTACAGATAATGATCCTCCAGCACTTATTCTGGGACGACCATTCCTCTCTGCCAAAAAGACAAAGATTTACATGGGAACATGCTTGATGTCGCTTCTGTTCGATGGCAAGATACTGAACTTCCAAATTGACGAAGATGCCAAACGTTCATACATGAAGAAGCGACCGAGACATGGCGTGTTTGAATGGAAACCAGGATGGAGAAACACTAGAGCACGACTCGATGGACCAGTAGCTATGATCAAGGTGTCCTCGCGGACTCGGGAGGATGTAAAGGCGAACCCGCCAGATCGATGGAGAGCAGACCCGAGCACACCTTTGCACGATGATTTTGGGCTGACTGAAGGAGTAGCTGAGGCGAAATTTGACCTCACACGTCCATGGGATCCTAACTTGTGATCCCTAAAGAGGTACCGTCGAGCCAACGACGTAAAACAAAGGCGCTCGCAGGGAGGCAGCCCGGCAAATTTTTTGTTTTTTCATTTGTTTATTTCGTTTTCTTTTTATTTGAGTCTTGAGTCATGTTTTCACATTGTCTTTTGGGGAAAGAGATGTTTTTCATGCAGGAAACAGGTGCACCTCAGCGGGCACCGCGCCAGGCCTCCACATTAGCTGACCGCGTCAGCTATAATCATTAAGTTAACGTCTGCATCAGACGTGGCACGTAACGTCTTCACAGGGCGCGGTGGACCGTTGACCAGCGTTGACCGACTCGTTTGACCAGAATTCTTCCCATCACATGACGAAACGAGGGGAGTGCCTGTTCATTTTTTATTCTCTATTTGTTTTCCCCTACGTTTGTGTGTCTTGCATAGTCTGTGTCTTTGAATTTAAGTCGTGCCGTGAGGACACGGCTTTGTTCAAAAGTGTGGGGTGGGAGAGTCAGTCAGTAAGTTGTGTCAGCTTGTTTATTTTTCTTGCATATTGCACTGTGTCAGCACGTTTCCCTTTAAAAAATTGAAAGTATGAAATTTCTCTCTTTTTCCTGGATATGCAGTACTGAATTTTGATGATGTGAAACAGATGAGCTGATTAGATGAATTTCTCTCGTGAAATTCGAATTGCGCTTTTACATGTGAACTTAACCCACTACGTGTTCTTCTGAGTTGAAATAAACAGGGATGTGGAGTTGATAGAAATGTCCTAGAGAGACTTGACGAAGCATTCAAAGGACCGAGCTTCAAACTATATGGTTATGTGGATTTCGTGGAGGCTAGCACTTCGAGACTTATTGGTTCAGAGTTTGCTCCGCCACTGCAGCGTTTATGTAGGTAGGCGGGACGGGAAAACAGACCGTCCTATCTCTAGTCCGAAGTAACCGGGAAAATAGGTGGTGGCCCCCATCTTGACTCGCGTCAAAAAGGACGAGGATGAGAAAGAGCGGAAAGGTATTTCCATATGCTTGCGGGCGATGATTGGACCTTCCTCAAAAGAAAAGGAAAAGAAGGACAAGCAGCTCACAATAAAGGAGCAAAGCTCAAGAAAAAAATCAGCCACGTTGTGAAAGTACATTCAACAAAAAGTGAAGTACATCAGTATTACATCAAGAGCCAAAGGCCAAAGAAAGTCACTACAAAAGCTGTCCAACAAAAGAAGAAGAAAAAGCTCAAAACCCTGAAGCTCGAATGAATCACGTGCAAGAAAAAGCAATGAAGTATAACCATATAGCGAGAGTTCGGAACAGCGAATGCAGATCATCGGTCTAAAGAGGACTATCTCCCACTCATCCGAATTGATTTGGATTTCAGCTCAAAGGTAACATGTATCAAGTTAATTCTGTGTTGAGCATGATGATGTTAGTAGCGATTGAGTTATGCATAGAAAAGCGAGTCTAGACCAGCAACTCATATTCATGTCGCATTATCTAGGACGTCGAAGAAATTGTGGTGTTACATTTATTTTCCTTCTATGACTGAGTTCTTGTTCGGGACGAACAAGTTTAAGTGTGGGGTGGTTTGATGAGTCGTATTTATACGACTCGTCGAATCAATTAATCCCATTTATTTCGACACTTTATTATGCGAACAATTACTTTTTAGTATGGTTTTGCATCTCAGGTGTTTTGGAAGCTCTAGGAGGAAACGCGCATAAAAGACGGCATTTCATGCCAAAAACATCACAATGGCAGATTTGACCTTCGGACGTTCAACGGAGCGCTGGGAATGGACCGCTGATCAGAGAAATACGAGTCATATGCCGTTGCGAAGCTAACTCAATTCCCTACAACTCTCTAGTTCACACCGAGAGTATCCGAGGTGGTTTGGACTGTCAAATCAGTAGCCGAAGTCGGGGCTCAGTGGGCACCGCGTTTCGTAGAGACATTAGCTCGACGCTAATGTCTAAAGGAAACCTGGTCGCAAATGTTAAGGCGAAACGCGGTCGCTACTGTCAGCACGCGTTTTGATGACGTCAGCAAGCCCGAAACTTGGAAATTGAGCCCAAAAAAACAGATTTGGAAACCCTAGTTTTTGCTATAAATAAGATCTTTGGGTTAGGGTTTCAATGATCCATCATCTAATCTTTGGAAAATTTGACAGGCGTCGTTTGACCTCTCAAATTTAAATTTATAATCTTCCCTGCAAGAAACTAGTAAAGTGGCAAGCAGGGGTCGAACCCAAGGGAGCTGGTGTTGTTGAAGCTGTTCCTGTATGTAACTGAAAATAAGAAAGAAGGGGTTTTTGAGTGATTGTGAGTGCAAAAGAGAAAATAGCAAGGAAATAATGACGAAGATTCAATCAGAGAGAAAACTCAGTCTAGGGTTTCTACTGTGACACGTTTATCATCGACTGCTAATGATCTAATTTCATGCTTCTAAGCGTGGTTACTCCGTTTCAGGTTATAACCTAAAGTACTCCGTTTCAAGTTATACACCGCAATCTACTCCGTTTCAGGTTATAGACTTCTAGTTCTCCTAAATTTAATAATCCGTTTCAGGCAATATTATATTCAGGTGTCCTACTTGTTTTCACGTTTCAGTATCAAACAAGCATTGACGATAGGGGTTGAATTGTTCCGCTAAGCTTTACCGTTTCAAGTCTCCACTTAGCTTCACAATTCAATCCTTTATTTTAAGCAGAAGAACTAGAGAAACACAAAATAGCATTACGAATAGAGTCTCAAAACAAACGTCACAATATGCGAAACCCTAAACTGAATTAAGGATTTAGCTACACATAATCATGAAAAGACGCATAATTAAAAGTAGGAAAATCTCGTCGAAAGCTTCGTCTTCTCTCCAGAGCCGTCTCAGTCTTCGTTATGTGATGAGATGATTGAAACCCCAACCCAAAACCTTAATATATAGCAAAGCTGTGTTCCCAAATCTGGTTTTGGGTTGAATTATCAAATTGGATTTCTAAATCCGTTTTTGGGCTCGATTTCCAAGTTTTGGGCTTGCTGACGTCATCAAAATGCGTGTTGACATTAGCGACCGCGTTTCGCCTTAACGTTACGGCCGCGTCTGCTTCATACATTAGCGTCGCGCTAATGTCTCTACGAAACGCGGTCCCCACTGAGTCCCGACTTCGGCTACTGATTTGACCATCTAAACGACCTCGGATACTCTCGGTGTGAACTAGAGAGTTGTAGGGAATTGAGTTAGCTACGCAACAGCATATAACTCGCATTTTTTTGATCAGCGGTTCATTCCCAGCGCTCCGTCGAAGGTCTAAAGGTCTATTCTGAAACTGTGATGTTTTTGGCTCGAAAAGCCATCTTTTATGCGCGTTTCCTCCTAGAGCTTCCGAACACCTGAAATGCAAAACCATACTAAAAAGTAAACGTTCGCATATAAAAGTGTCGAAATAAATGGGATTAATTGACTCGACGAGTCGTATAAATACGACTCATCAAACCACCCCACACTTAAACTTGTTCGTCCCGAACAAGAACTAAGTCATAGAAGGAAAATAAATGTAACACCACAATTTCTTCGACGTCCTAGATAATGCGACATGAATATGAGTTGCTAGTCTAGACTCGCTTTTCTATGCATAACTCAATCGCTACTAACATCATCATGCTCAACACCGAATTAACTTGATACATGTTATCTTTTGAGCTGAAATCAAAATCAATTCGGATGAATGGGAGATAGCCCTCTTTAGACCCATGATCTGCACTCGTTGACCCGAATTCTGGTTATATGGTTACACTTCGTTGCTTTTTCTTGCACGTGATTCATTCGAGCTTCAAGGTTTTTGAGTTGTTTTGGGACAGCTTTTGTAGTGATTTGGCTTTTGATGTAACAATCATGTACTTCACTTTTGTTGCGGGTAGAAATTTCACAATTTGGCTGATTTTTCTTGAGCCTTGCTCCTTTATTGTGAATTGCTCGTCCATGATTCGAAGGTCCAATCATTGCCCGCAAGCATATGGAAATACCTTCCTGCTCTCACACATCCTCGTCCTTTCGACGCGAGTCAAGCCGAGGGTCGCTCGTCTGTTTTCCCGGCTACTTGGACTAGAGATTGGACGGTGTGTTGTTTTCCCGTCCCACCTGACCGCATAAATACTGCAGTTGCGGAGCAGACTCTTAACCATGTTGCCTCGAAGTGCTAGCCTCCACAAAATCCATGTAACCATATAACTCGAAATTCGGTCCTTTGAATGCTTCGTCAAGTCTCTCTAGGACATTTCTATCAACTCCACATCCCTGTTTATCTCAACTCAAGAGGACACGTAGTGGGTTAAGTTCACATGTAGTCACATAATTCAAATTTCACAAGAGAAACACATCTAATCAGCTCATCTATTTCACATCATCAAAATTCAATACGGCATATTCGGGAAATAGAGAGAAATTTCTACTTTCAAAAATTTTAAATTTTAAGGGAAACGTGCTGACTCTATGCAGGTGCGAAAAATAAACGTGCTGACACGACGGACTGACTTTCCCACCCCACACTTTTGAACAAAGCCATGTCCTCAGGGCACGACTTAGATCCAAAGACACAGACTATGCAAGACACACAAACGTAGGGAAAAAAAACAAGTAGAGAATAAAAATGAACATGCACTCCCCTCGTCTCGTCGCGTGACGGTGTAAATTCTGGTCAACCGAGTCGGTCAACGCTGGTCAACGATCGAACCGCGCCCTGTGTAGACATTACGTGTCGCGTCTGGTGTAGACATTAACCTAATGTCGAAGGCTAACGCGGTCAGCTAATGTTGAGGGCTGGCGCGGTCCACACTGAGGTGCACTGTTTCCTGCATGAAAAGCATCTCTTTCCCAAATGACAATGTGACTCAAGACTCAAACAAACATAAAACGAAATAAAAACGAGAAAAACTCAAAAATTTGCCGGGCTGCCTCCCTGTGAGCGCCTTTGTTTTACGTCGTCGGCTCGACGATGCCTCTTTAGGGATCACAAGTTAGGATCCCATGGACGTGTGAGGTCAAACTTCGCCTCAGCGACTTCTTCAATCTGCCCAAAGCCCTCGTGGAATGGTGTGCTCGGGTCTGCTCTCCATCGATCAGGCGGGTTCGCCTTCACATCCTCCCGAGTTTGCGAGGACACCTTGATCATAGCTACTGGTCTAGTCTCATGCGTAGTCTCATCCGGTAGGTTCGGGGGTAGGGCACCAAGATATGGCGTGTGCACTATGTCCGGTGGTTTCTTCGTGCATGGACGGTCATCATCCTCATAAATATAAAAATCTGATGTCTTGCCACCAAACGCAAAGGGACAACAAGCATGTGTCCATGTTAATCTTGGTTTTAGTGGCAAAGAGGAATGGACGTCCCAAAATAAGTGCTGGAGGATCGTTGTTTCTAGCATCTCCCATCTGCAAAACATAAAAGTCTGCAGGAACAGCAAGGTCACCTGCATGTAGGGTTAGATCTTCTAGCAAACCAATAGGACGAATACAAGATTTATCCCCTAACTCTACTAACAGCTTAGGCGGTTTCAGAGGGCCAAGTCTCAAAGAGCAATACAGGGAATATGGCATAGCATTAATAGCAGCACGCAAATCGATTAAGCAATGATGTATTTGAGTCTCACCAATACCACAGGTGACTGTGAAAGCACCTGGGTCCTTACTCTTTCCAAGCGGTGCCTCATGACTCGTAGCGAGTGGGCGCTCCATCGTTGGGTTGTTTTGCTCATGCTTCGCCTTCAATATGCCTCCTAGCTCATCCTTGTCGATCATATGGTCTTTGGGAGCTATCACCTGCATAGAAAACGACGGAGAAGGGTCAGTTTTGGATTGTGCATCAGTGGCAACCGCGTCTGGCCTTGACATTACGACCGCGCCTGGATTAGACGTTATGGGCGCGTCAGATTCAGACATTAGCGTCGAGCTAATGTCTATTGCAGGCGCGGTAAGCACTGACTCCGATTTATTTTCTTCGTTTTCTGCGTCAATGTGTCCGTCGAGCGCGGGCATCTTGTTCACCCAATATGCTGACTCCTTTAGTGCTACGTCCACATCCACTACTGCCAACGTGCTGACGTTCCCTCTCGGATTAGGCACTGTCTGTGACTGTAGCTTCCCTAGATCTCTCTTCAGCTCGGAAACGGTCTGGGCTAAGTTAGACATCTGCTTGGACAGCTCTGCCAAAGTTCCATCGGTCTTCACCTGATTTTGTTGCACAGTGGCGGCTATCTGCTGGGTGCTAGCTGCCAGCTCCTTCACTATATCCTCCAGGGACTTGCTGGAACTCTGATTACTAGGGCATGCTTGGTTGTAATTCTGCCCTCGCTGCTGATGATACGGAGGTCGATAATATTGATGCTGCTGCTTGGACTGCTGGGCTGGTTCCTTTGTCGAGTTATTGTTGTTGTCTCTCCAGCTGAACCCATTAGCTGCTAGCCCGAATTTTCGTTGTTGTGGGCGGTTGTCGAAGTTCTGATAACCTCCCACAGCATTGACATCTCCATGCTCGTCCTCCTGTAGGCTAGGGCACGCATCCGTTTTTTGATTAGTTGCAGAGCAGAATTCACAAGCCTTCACCTGAGCTACCTGATTGGTTACCAGCAGTTTCACCATCTCCCTCAATTCCTTCAGCTCATCAGAAGCTGGTGCAGCTTCGGCCCTTGAGATGTTCCTAGTCCTGCTGAATTCTTCCTCTTTGTTGGACTCGTCCTGGAATCTCGCATTCTCGGCCACTTCCATAATCTTCCTTCGCACACCGGCTGGGGACAGGCTCATGATGGTTCCTCCAGCCGAGGCGTCTAGTAACTTCCTGTCGAGTCGCCTTAATCCATCGAGCATATATTCCACTTCCAGCTTCTCAGGAAGCCCGAGATTGCAACAGCTCTGCTCTAAAGTGTTGAACTTCTCCAAGTATTCATACATTGTCTCGTTCGGCCCTTGTCTGAGGTCCTGCAATTGCCTGCGAACCTGCATCGCCCTTCCCGCTGGGTAGTATTTGTTCAGGAATCTCTTCTGCATCTGGTCCCATGTCTGGATGCTACCTGAAGACAAAGATAGAAACCAATCGTTAGCTGTATCAATCAAAGAGAAGTAAAAGGCTTTCAGCTTAAAGTCCTCCACTTCGACTCCGTGTGGCCGAAGGTTCTGGCAGATGCCATGGAAACGCTGCAGATGCGTGGTGGCCGACTCGCCCTGGCTTCCCGAGAACTTGGGTAGATGATGCACGACTGCCGTGTTAACCACTATTGCCTCTAGCTCAGGCCCTTCGTAGATGCACCATGGCTGGTTCCGGAAGTTCGGGGCAGACAGTTCCCCCATGGTGGGCTCTCGGTAGTAGTATTCTTCGTTGTACTCTTCCCTGATGAGATGCTGCCGTAGCGGTTGTTGTGGAGGAGGCGACTGCCTTGGTGGTGGCTGCTGCCTCGCATCAGCACCATTTTGTGCAATAGGTCCCCTCTGATTCAGTTGTTGAGCTAGCCTTGCCGCGTTATTCGCCCTGTTGCGAGCATGTAACTCTCGTTCCGGCTCATTATAGAATGGAGGAATTACTTCCTCATTTTCATCAACTGGCTCGATCTCATTGTTGCGGACATTATCACCAATCTGACTACCTGCGCGAGACATGGTGAAAGAAGTAGCAAGCACGAAAAATAACTAAATGAAAATAAAAACAAAAAATAAAAAAAAAATAAAAAAACAACTTCACCGAAGCGCAGCTCCCCGGCAACGGCGCCAAAATTTGACACGCATCGTCTGACGCGTCAAATTTAATATTTATATTTTTCCCTGCAAGAAACTTAGTAAAGTGGCAGGCAGGGGTCGAACCCTAGAGAGCTGGTGTGGTTCAGTTGTCCTGTAAGCAAATAAAGTTGGGGTTTTGTGTGAGCAATTGTAACAAAGCGCAAAGAGAATAAATACGAAAGTGAATTCAATCAGAGAAGTATTCGGCGTAGGGTTTTTCTATTGTGACTTGTTTATCCTCGGCTGCTAATGATCTAACTTCATGTTCCTAAGTGTGGTTACTCCGTTTCAGGTTATAACCTAAAGTACGCCATTGCAAGCAATACACCACAATCTGCTCCGTTTCAGGTTACAGACTTCTAGTTCTAGTTAATCTAGCACTCCGTTTCAGGTTATGCAAGATTATGCGCGACTACTTGTCCTAACGTTTCAGTATTAAACAAGCAGCGAAATATGGGGCTAAACTGCTCGGCTAAGTTTTACCGTTTCGGGAATCCGCTTAGCCTCACAGTTTAGTCCAAGATAAACAGGCACAAGAACTAGTAGAACATGAAATAGCATTAAGTGAAAAGCCTCAAAACATTCGTCACAATATACAAACCCTAAACCGAATGGAAGAATTAGCTACTCATAGTCATGGGAATCATAAACAAATATTTTTGGATGAAAGTAGAAATTCTCTTCTCTATTGTTGAAAGCTTCGCGTTCTTCGTCTTCTCCAGAGCTGTCTTGGTCTTCCTAGAATGATGGATTATGAGATTAGATGATGAATGATTGAAACCCTAACCCAAAGATCTTATTTATAGCAAAAACAAGGGTTTCCAAATCTGTTTTTTGGGCTCAATTTCCAAGTTTCGGGCTTGCTGACGTCATCAAAACGCGTGCTGACAGTAGCGACCGCGTTTCGCCTTAACATTAGTGACCAGGTTTCCTTTAGACATTAGCGTCGAGCTAATGTCTCTACGAAACGCGGTGCCCACTGAGCCCCGACTTTGGCTACTGATTTGACCACCCAAACGACCTCGGATGCTCTCGGTGTGAACTAGAGAATTGTAGGGAATTGAGTAAGCTTCGCAACGGCATATGACTCGTATTTTTCTTATCAGCGGTTCATTCCCAGCGCTCCGTCGAAGGTCCAAAGGTCTAATCTGAAACTGTGATATTTTTGGCATGAAAAGCCATCTTTTATGCGCGTTTCCTCCTAGAGCTTCCGAAACACCCGAGATGCAAACCCATACTAAAAAGCAATTGTTCGCATATAAAAGTGTCGAAATAAATGGGATTAATTGACTCGACGAGTCGTATAAATACGACTCATCATTGCCTCTGAGTAACGAGCTTGTCCCACCACACGGAAGCTAAACTCTTCAACCTCATCGCTGACATCTTAACTTGTATGTTTTTTGGGACACCCATGACATCGATAAATCTATCAACGTCGACTTGCCAATTCAGAAACTCTTCCACTCCCATGTTTTCGTAGAACAATGGAATATCAGACACTCGACAATCATACTTATTCTGTCAATCACCATGGTCAACTTCCTCTTTCAAACTCAAATTAGTAAATATAGTTGAATAATTATTCTCACCTCGCGGAACCCTATTTAGTTCCTCTCTCCCGTCTCTACGACGGCTCTTGTGGTTGTCCACTCTCTTCGTCAAAGCTGCAATCTGATTTGTAAAAGCAGTTAGGGTTGCGGTAAAACCCGCAGTAACCCTCTCTAAATCTGCCTTGATTATTTGTTGATCTGTCATACTGATCAAGCTAGAAGAGAGACAGGGAAAGACCTGCTTCTGATACCACCTGACGCAGAAAGGAACAACAAGCGCTAAACCTAAGATAGATGATCGAATTCACAAGCGTGAATTCGAACGAAAACTCTGGAATCCACCAGAAAATGTAACTCTGGAATCCACCAGAAAAGATAACTCTGGAATCTACCAGAAAAAGAAATAGCAAAGCTAAAGTTTTATTCAAAACGAAAGATGTGTTTCTGAAATCCTAAAAATGGTTTAAATAGAAAAATACAAAACCTAAATTTGGAAAAAAATCTAAATGAAAACTAAAATAAGAAATAAGCTGCTAAAATCTAAAAAAAGAAATAACTGCTAAATTACTATTACGGAGCGCTAAACGCTCCTACATCATCCAATTACATTCACACCATCAGGTCGTGGAATAAGATCCCAGACATCATTCCGCTGAAATTCACCAAGTTCTTCTTGCATAGCCACCACCCAGTATTCGTCATTGATAGCCTCTTTGATGTTTTTGGGCTCCACAATTGACAAGAAGCAAGTGAAACCAGCCAATTCACGAAAATTGACTTGTTTACCTCGAGTCTTCATTCCTTCCGTGGGTTCGCCAGTCACTTCTGTAATTGGATGATTCTTCTCAATAGTCCTAGAAGGTTGAAGGACCCGAGAGGGAGCAGGAGGTGTCTCTGATTCAGCTTCCTCGTCTGTCTGGTCATCTTCTTCAGTAAGATGTTCTGATGACTTGTCCACGACAACTTTTGGATTTGTAGCGGGAGCAGTAGGTTGTTCCGGGTGAGCTGTAACATCATCATCAGACTTACTTGTTTCAGGTGACTCTGTCACAACATCTCACGACAACATTGACAGATTCCATAATGGCTCCAGTGTGCATGTTGTAGACTCGGTAAGCACGACTATTAGTAGAGTATCCCCGAAAGATCCCTTCATCACTCTTTGGGTCTAGCACTGTTGATACTCTCGATCTCTAAGAATGTAGCATTGACTTCCAAATATATGAAAGTACTTCACCGTCGGCTTCTTTCCTTTTCACTACTCATAGCAAGTCTTTTCTGTGCATGTCTGAATCGTCACTCTATTTATGACATAGCACGATGTATTCATAGCTTCAGCCTAAAACTTCAATGGTACTTGCTTTGCATGGATCATCACCCGAGCCATCTCCTGAATGGTTCGATTCTTCCGTTCGACAACTCCATTCTGCTTTGGTGTTATTGGGGATGAGAACTGTTGAGCTATTCCTCTTTGTGTGCAGAAATCAGTAAGTGCATTGTTCTCGAACTCCTTCCCATGGTCGCTTCTCACAACCACTAAGTGTTCTCCTTTATCTTCTCTTTCTCGCTCCAGTCGGGTGCATAGCTGAACAAATGCTTGAACAACATCTGGTTTGTCTCGTAGAAAGCTTGACCAAGTGAAGCAAGAGTAGTCATTAACACGGACATGTACATACCTCTTTCCAGAATAGCTCTCCACTTGCATAGGCCCCATCAGATCCATGTGTAACAATTCGGGGGTCTCCTTGTGTTGATCTGTGGTGCCTTTGTTAGGAATTTTAATCTGCTTCCCGATCTGGCAGTCTCTGCAGATGATACTCAGGTCGCTTTGAACTTTAGGGATTCCACAGACTAGACCATCAGTGGCAACCTTCTTGAGTGTTCTTATGTTTACATGTCCCATCCGTTGATGCCACAGATTCAGCTCTTCAGTTTTGCTCAGCAGGCATGTTGTTTCAGCATTGGGTCGACTAAGATTTAATAAGTGGCAGTTGTTCGAGGACCTTCTTCCAGTGGGAACTAGCTCATCATTCTTATTCAACACCACACATTCATCCTGCATGAACTGGACATGGTGCTCTCCGTCGCACAACTGACTTATACTTATCAGGTTTGACTGCAATCCTTTGACAAGAAGGACTTCTTTCAATCTGGGTAGACCTTGAACATTCAGAGTTCCTCTTCCAAGTACTCTGCCCTCTACTCCATCTCCAAACGTCACATACTTCCCTTTGAATTCTTCTAGATTTGTGTCTTGAACAACCGCTATCGAAGTACCATTTCTCCTTCTTCAGATGACTGGTAGAGTTGAAGGCGACATGACATACCTCACTCCTCTGCTTAACTCTCCAGAATTGCTTCACATGAGGTTTAGGTACTTGATCCATCTTCCTGAGAAACTTGTGGAACTCCTGACATCTCGACTTGATGTGTCCCACTCGGTTGCAGTAGTAGCACCTTCGGTTGTCTTGTCTCATTGAGGGATATCTTCCAGCTCTCCTTTGAGGATGATTGTTAGTTGGTTGATTGTAGTTCCGCGGCTCAGCTTTCACAAACGTAGTTGTTCCGGAGCCAAATGCACCAGTGAACCCAAGACCTTTGTAGCCGCCACTCATCCTCTGAGCTCCCAGAATCAGGTCGAGATTCTTCGATCTAGAATTGAGCATCTTGACAGACTTCTTAAGGTTGTTCAACTCTTCCAATGTCTCCTCATGAATAAGTTTGTCTGTCTCAATCTCACATTTCAAGGCATCAACAGTATTAAGTAGAATTACCTCTCCTCGTCTTAGATTAGCATCCTTCTTCTTTAGATCATCAATCTCTCCAGGATGATCGTCTTTCAATTTCTCTATCTGAATCTTGAGAGAAAATATGACACGTAGAAGTTCAGCCTTTTGTGCAACAAGTTCAGATCGTTCATCTTTTGCTTCCATCAGCTGGGCTTTAAGATCAGTGATCATCTATTGATGTTCCACCTTCTGGGCTACCAGGACAATAGCTTCTTCCCACAGCTTATCTTTTTCTTCTTTCAGGTTTGCCAAGTTGCAGTGGAGCTTCTTGTTCAGCTCAACTAGTTCTAGCCACTGCTCGAACAGCTCCTTGTATTTTTCTGTAATACATTCTTCAGTAATTTCTTTATCATCAATGCAGCTTGAGTACTCTGTGGGATCCCCAGAGGATGTCTTGGATGGCTCTCCTTATTTAATGGCACTAGCTAGAGCTACAAAGTTGTTGGATTCACCTTCCTGATTCTCATCATCAGTTTCACTATCGCTCCAGTTGACTGCGTATGCTTTCTTCTTTTTACGAGTGTTGACACATTCCGCCTAGATGTGTCCGAAGCCTTCGCATTCTTTGCATTGAATCCCCTTGCCTTTGTTCTCTTGGGCATAATTTCCAGATTTGTTCCTTCTCTAAAATTTCCATTCCTTCTGGAATCTTGAGTTGGATGATTCACCTGGTTCTTTCTTGTTCATTCTTCTCATAAACGTTCCAAAGTTCCTTGCCAGCATAACATACTGTTGTTCAGACATCTCCTCTTCTCTATACCGAACAATAGTAACTTCAGATTTCAGACCAACACTCTTACCTTTCATGTGTTGTTCCTCTTCATACATCTCCATCTCATGAGTATGCAGTGATCCAATCAGTTCATCCAGCCTCATAGTTGTCACATCTTGTGCTTCTTTGACTGTGAGTGCCTTCATGGCATATCTTTTTGGTAGTGACCTTAGCACCTTTCTAACCAATTTTCTTCGCTCATGGGCTGTCCAAGTGCAAACGATTCATTCGAGATGTCAAGTACCCTGGTGTTGAAGTCAGCTATGGTCTCGTCCTCCTTCATCTTCAGATTTTCGAATTTCGACATAACCATCTCCATTCTAGAAATTTTGACTTTAGCCGTACCTTCATGAGCCGTTAGCAGTTTGTCCCAAGTCCTCTTAGCAATTTCGCAGGTTGATATCATCTTGAAGTTTTTGCCATCAACAGCTGAGAATATGGCATTTATTGCTTTAGAGTTTCCAGCCGGAGCGCTTCGTTCCACATCATTCCACTTGTCTTCAGCAAGTAGACCCACCTTCCCATCTTCTCCAACTACTGTAGGATATTTCCAGCTTTTTTCAACAGCTCTCCAGACAAAGTCATCTAGAGATTTTAGGAACGCCTTCATGCGCACCCTCCAATATCCATACTTATTTCCTTCCAGCAGTGGTGGTCGCGAAATATTCTGCCCCTCTCTCGAATCCATCTCAATAGCTCAGATCTCACTCTGTGTGTTGAGTGTTTGCTCTGATACCAATTGAAATCTTCCCGTGTATGTTGAGATGTTGTTCTAATCGAGTATAGAACAATAGCTATAACAACTCGTGCAAATTTTAGTGCAGTGCGGAAAAAAATGACACGCAAAGTTGTTACCCAGTTCGGTGTTAACGAGCCTACGTCTGGGGGGCTTTATCCTCAGCCCGGTGGAAAGCAATTCACTAAGTTGAGTTTAGAGTACAGGAGCTTACGTTCAAAGAATCCCTCTTAAACTGCCGGAGCCTCTAACACTCTAGTAATTGCTATCTAGGCTCCCCCTAGATCAGAGCCTCGCCTCCAATTCCACCAGTTGATCCTCCACGAAGATCAGTGCCTTCCGCAGAATGCGCAACAACAGCAACAGTGCGTGTGTCATTGAGTTGTTCCATGATCAGTCTGTGGAGCACTAGAACAGACTGATTCCGAGCGCCGAGGGCTTATCAGAGTAATAAGTTCTCCGGCCGATGACCTCCTCCCAGTCAGAATATATGAGTGAATAAAATCTCCGTGAGTGCTGAGTAAAATGAATGCCTCAACCCACATTATATATGGGTGGAGAAAACCTAAAGTATCTAGGATTTCTATCTTCATCCGCCCAAACTCTTTAGAAAATATTTCCCTAAATCTTTTAGGAAATCTTTCCTAAATCCATGCGCTTCTATGTCTTGATAATGTTCAATATATTTTCAAGTAGATCTTTGATTATCTTCTTCCCCAAGTAATCTTCAAGCGCAAGAATTTCCTAAACTCCCTCGACCAACTTTTAGATATGCATCGAATATAAGCGTCAAATATCAGCGGCATATCTTTGATGTTAAGCAGCACCGACTTGCCTAATCTGAATTAGGAAACCTCTGCTGCTTCAGTGTTGATCCATGTCAGTTGTCTCTCTCTGATCTTGAACTCTTCATTGTACAACAACTTGAACAACTTCACACTGTTTTGCCAAAACCTATGCCACTAAAAACTAACAGTACCTTTCACCGGCGTAGACAACCAGTTGAGAAGTGTCACACTTGCAGGTGGGCTTATCTCAATGGAGGATGTCGATTCATACACATGGCTGCTAACATGCTTCAAGAAGTTGTTGGAACGCGAACCTAGTGTGATCGTTAATGATCAAGACGCGTCTATGAAGGCTGCCATTGCCACTATATTCCCCTTGAGTCGACATAGCTTTTGCAAGTGACATATTACAGAAAAATTGCAAGCGAAGGTATTGTGTATGCATAATTCGTAGATAACAAATTATAATTAGTAGTCTTATGTGAAACTGATTATAATGGGTATTTTGTACACATCATTTCTAGTTATAAATTTATAATTCATATTTTCGAGAAAAATAGATAAGCTTGGGTGTTTTGTACACATAATTCTTAGATATACTTGCATAATTCGTAGTCTTTTGTCTTAACCTGATTTGGTCGGTACTTATTGTGTTCTTTTCTGTTATTCCAATAGGTGGGCATATCTAAATACAGAGAGTATGGGTTTTTAAATAGTATTAAAGCTGTTATATGGGGGGAATATAATGACTGTAAAGAATTTGAAGAAGCATGATTGGAGTTGATTACAAAATATGATCTTCATGGCAACAAATGGCTCGTTGATATGTATGACATAAGGTCATCATTGGAAACTGTTTATTTTAGATATGTAAATATGGGGGCCCTTCTAAGGACAACATCGCGCTCGGAAAGCGAGAATTCATTTTTAGGAAGGTACATTCATAAACATCTGACTCTCGTAGAATTTTTCTTTGGCTTCAATAGTGCTATGGATTAGCAAAGGCAAAATAGAGTACAACTATATCGAGAATCAAGAGGTTCTGTACCTACTCTGAATTCTACTTACAAATTGGAGAAGCATGCTTCGGAAACCTTTTCATAGCCTGTTTTCAAAAAATCCAGTCTGTAATATTTTATTCTACCTATGGAAGTGCGATTTAGTCCATAATTAAAATGAAACTGGTAGAATGTACATCATAAATGATGCTGGGAGGAATAGTAAATTGTTCCATGTATTTTCTTTATACTTTGTATGAACAATTTTATAATAAATTCAATTCTCAACTCAATCTGTAGGTTACCTTCACAGAAATTGAAGGGAGGTTAAAATGCAGCTGCATGAAGTGGGAATCTTGTGGCTTTATATGTCGCCACCTCTTCAAAGTCATGTTTTTTTACGTTATGACAAGATTCCTGATTATATGATGATGGCCAGATGGCATATAGACGGAGCTAGGAAGCACAATCGTGGTATGTTCCTTGTTCACCCTGAAAATCCGAATCAAACAAGAGAACAAATAATGCTATCGTCAGAAAAATGGTTCCATGTCAATGTCGCTATCTGTAGCTTCAAGAATGATGTTGATAGCATTAGAAAATTCCATGATCACATCTATGAGTTTGTTAAGGAGCATGCTCCGAATGGTGGTGTGGACTGCAGTTCATCAAAAGCTGAGTATTTCCGGGCTATTTTGCAAATGCCACAACCAGCAGACGTGGTGGTAAATAATCCAGGAATGTCAAGAAATAAAGGATGAGGTAATAGAATTCGAGGTCCCTGAGAAATTGCCATGGAGAAATCAAAGAAACCTCTGAGATCATGTGGATATTGCAAAGAGATCGGGCTCCATGACAAGCATACCTGTCCAAAGAGACTAGTGAACGAGTCACGAACGCATTTTGCCACTTCCGAAGACTTAGATGAATTTGATGTCGCTGGACTAGAACAACCTTACAGTATCTGAATTTATAATTCGTAGCTTTACATTCATAATTCGTATCAAAGAACTTTTCAACACTTTTTGTTTCTAGTTCTGATATATTTTGTATCATCTGATATCGAAAATACTCATAGAACATGAACTTGTATCTTATAATGCGTAGTATATTAGTCAAAATTCAAAGAACATGAACTTTGACTTTATAATGCGTAGAATAGTATGCAAAATTCGTATGAAAACGGGATGGGTATCCAAATACATCGCCCTGAATCTAATTATCATATTAAAAATGCTGAGAAACATACATGGAAACTTATGATTCGTACCATACTAACCAAAATACGTAGTCAAGTATCTAATATTCGTAGTACAAACCATATAATGCGTAGTTAACAAGTGAGACAGTTTTCCATATACAAAACATACAGTGCCCTGAATCTAAATTTCCTACTCATCATATTCAACTGGATTATTTTTCAACCAGTCAGCGGCGCATTGCAACACTATCTTTCTTCTTGAGTTCAGGTGTGATCGTATTATCAAGTTCATGTAAGTGTCACACAACGCTACCAGTTGACCCTGTTGCTGCGATGTCAATGTAAATATGTTAAGCCCACATTTTACATTAGTTAAAGTTTAGGAAAAATGAGTATCGACTCACCTTATCGCCTTCGTCCGCTAGGCCACAATTCCAGTCTTTTTGGCCACTGCCAAAGTAAGTTTCCATATGGCGCATAGTGAAGATCCCACAATCTGTATCACTATTCTTTGTTCTTCAGTTCATTGTTAGACGTTTTGGTGTTTCTTTGGCAAATGTATCACACTTCTTGTGTTTGATTTCATTTAGATAATTCAAGAAGTTCTTTGTCTGTAAAGTTGTGAGGACAACGTTAGTGATTACATGCATAACAATATTCTATGAAACATCATACTTACTACGCATTTTAATACAGTTGCTACGTATTATAATAACATGCTCAACAAATGAATGCGTACCAACAACATTATTTATGCTACGCATTTTAAACAAGAATCGACGTATTATAAATTTAGTCAGAACTAATATACCTAACGTATGTAGGTACGCATTTAAAGTTCGAGATTACGAATTTTATAATAAAAAGAACAGTGGACTATGTACCAGATTGTCAATGTGGGTGCCGTATTTCATCTTGAAACATGGAACCTTCTTCGAATTATCAATCACCCTTATCTTGGCCTGGTTCATGTCATAGCACACCAAATAAAAATGGTTGTTGTGGCACATTGCGAACATGAACTACAAGATCATGATAGCATAAACTTAGAACATTTCAAATAACCATATGAATCATATAAATGGATAACGCAGTCTTACCAATGTCACCTCTTGAACATTTAATCTTGGAATTTTCTGAAGCTCCCTTTCAAGTACAGTTTTGAAGGTTGCAGCTCGACTTTCTGGTGTTCCCTAGTCTTCCTTTGTGGTATGCATCTGCAAGTTAATATAGTGTTTAAAATATGCATCTCATTGGATAAATTTATTTTCAAACAAGTAGATTACACTCACGGTTGCTTGTGTCATGACAAAAAATCTTAATATGCTCTTTGAAAATTTTAATTTCTCGTTTTCGTTCAACAATAGTGCCCACAAGTCAATGATGACACTAGACAACCATGCGTCCTTCTGCATGGTTACAAAGTCGTTGTAATCCGCAGCGTCAATTCCATTCTCAATTAGGAAACCACTGAAATGATAGACAATACAATAAATGCAATCGAGTTACGAATTTTGATCAGAAAACTACGAATTTAAGAATCGTGAGAACATGAAGTAGAGAAATTTAATAAAGTGCCTGTCATTAGCGTCTCCATCGTACACCCAACGACAAAGGTTACAGTATATTTGTTTAGTCTGTACCACCAACTTGACAATTCTCTCAATGAATGGTGATTTCAGTTGGGGTCCTAGCACTATCTCTCTACGTGTCCTCTGAACTTGGGAGGTCTATTTCATGATTTATGTCCAGCAAAGGAAATTTTGTAGTTCAAAGTTCTTTTGATCATCTTCTTGCAACCTCGTTCATATGCCGCAACCCCAACAGATTTTCTACATGTTTTGCAGATGGGTCTGTTGTTTTTTCTGGAGTTATTTCAGTTAAAGAGTGTATTTGCTGGTGTTCTGACTGGATGGGGCGTTGGATGGATTCTTCGCTACAAATAGTAATCGGGTTTTTAACATGCTCTGTCGTGTGTTCCACCACACGTGGACGTTCTTTAGTAGGTGTTACAGTTGTCGATTGGTAATGCTGATAGGTTATCGACCCATCTCTTCCGTAGCTCTAATATGTGTTTTTGTAAATTCCCATCTCTTTCTGAACTTCCTCGTGATTCTTCTTGATTCTGTCTTTGAAATTAGGGGACATCAATGCTGCTAAGTAAGCCTCATCATAATTTTTAATTGCAGCAACCAGCAATTTTATGGCTTTTTCTTGCGCTGCAACTATTTTATGGTATTTAAGCAATGTGTGAGTACTTTTCAAGATTAAACTTTTGATAAACTATTATAGCAATAGCAAGAAAAAAATAACATGCATATCATTGTTCTATGAAATGGCATACTCACTACGCACTTAGTACAATTGACACATAGTGTAAAAACATTCATAACAATGTTCTATGAGAACAGCTACTCACTACGTTTGATACGTATTTTACATATGAATCTACGTAATATAAACTTATGCCCACCGAATGTAGTAAGAACTAATATCTACGAATTTTAGACGAAATCGTACGTATTATAAACTGTATGTCAATATTAGAAATACCCCACAACAGCATCAATGGTACGAATGTTAAATTAACTACCGCGTGTTACCAATATATATTTGTTACAAGAATTATATTTACTAGTTTTTATGAAAATACTATGTATTATGAAGCTGTTGCTAACAGAAATAGCATGAAAGTAACTTCGCATATAAACTTACAAAACAAGTTTTTTTGACGCCACTGTCTTCTTGTTCTTCTTCTACTATGCCGGACACTGCTTCTAAAATCCTAGCAAGACCAGGAGGTGCATTTCGCTTTAGCAATGTCACATGCTTCCCAAATCCACCTTGGTTGTTCTTTTATTTGATTCTCGTTTCAATGAAATCATCATTGATTGCTATTATTGCAGGAATTGTTCTCTCGACTTTAACAAATTTGTCTTGAAATCTATCCTGGTACAGTGCCTGCAAAAAAAAATGAAATCAGTGCCTACTTTTGATACGAATTATGTGCATGATGTTACACATTTTAACCAGCAAATTACCATCAGAAATGGCATGGGCCCGGTGTATGGATTGCCTTTGTTTTTATCTCATTCGTCTTTTGTATGACGCAATCGCTCGATCATAAACTCGCATCAGTTAAGAGCGCGGATATCATCTACCACTTCTATGCCACTGTTAATTCTTTGGTTGGCTTTGTCCGTCATTGTGCTATCCATTATTGTCGAGTAGAGCAACACCAGAAAATTCAGCTTAAAGTTATTGTTAGCTTCATTAGATGCTTGTATCATCTCTGATATTTCTGCGCAACTGACTTTTGATGCACGTGGACCACCATATTGGAGTCTGAACGTCTGAACAAGTAGAGCTTCGGGAATTGTCCTTAAAGGAACTTTTATCGGACGATAGCCCAATGTTAGACCTAGTATTAAATTGACATCCTTCGGCAATATTTCAGCATCCCCTCGTAGAGTCTTCAGCATGCAAGTCTAGGAGTCGAATGATTCCAACAACCACTTTGCAAATTCGGTAGGCACCTTGGTGATCCTCAAGTGTAACATGCCGTCTAAACTCATAGAACCCACTGCTACCCTTTGTGCATCAGTAAGGGACCTTACTGCTTCTGTCAGAGTATTTGGTGTGGTCCTTGTTTCAAACCCTTTGTATCTTTTCATTGTACACAACACTATTTTAAAGTTGTTGTTATCTTCAGTTTCGCTGGATTCCGAGGTTTCCGTCTCTTATTCTATGAAAAAGAATGATAAAACATAAGCAACACGCAGCTACGAATTTTAACCAATTTGATACGAATTATAATTTCTTTTTTTAAAATGAACAATGTGAACCGTGTACATTACCTGGTGGAGATAGTTTCTTTGCCTTGCCTTGAGCCTTGCCCCGCGAAGTGTCATGCATGAAATCATCATCGCCCTCGGATTCAGTGACATTCATCTTTCGTGAGACATGTTTTTTTCCAGCTATAAAATTGTAAATACAATTAGTCTTATCAAGGCAACATAATGTTAACTGTTATGCTTTTAACTGTTTTCCATTTATTAACACATTTTTGCAGTTACAAAATTATCCACTATATGTACTTGATTTCTTGGTTACTTGAGGTTTATTTTTAGCATTTTCTTGTTTGTTGCCCTTTGAAGACGATGCGTATCCCCCAACTGTAATGAGTACAAAACAAGTTAGTGTAACCGGTTAATTCTAAGTTAAATTGAATAGAAACAATATAATACATTTAATTTTTTGGGTGCTTGTTTGGTAAGAAATATGTTTCTGTTTTTTAGTTTGTTGCTCTTTCGCTACTACATCTTTGGTTGGTATTTTTACCCATGATTTCTTTTTCCTCTTGCGTTCTATAAAGAAATTTCAAATTGTACATTAGAAACTGCCTCAAAAGTTACGAATAATGGTGCAGAAAAACTACAAGGTACCAATTATCAACCATAATTGGTACTAATTATGATTATAAGAGTTCGAATGGTACAGAAAATTTAGGCAGTGAAATTTAAAAGTCCCATCTTGCGCATTTTATGATACGAGGAACCAATTGTGAATCATTAGCTACGAATTATGATCATTATAGTACAAATTTTTCATATCCTTCAAGCTACGAATTATGATGGGAATCTACGTATTATGATCATTTACTACCAATATTAAACCACTATGACTACTACCAATATATTGCGTTGATTTTTGTTTAAAATTGGTAGCGTTTCAGCTATTATGATATTTTTGAAGTAATAAGATACAGACATGTAGAATTAACCAAAAAACTACAAGAGTTCGAAATAAAACTACAAGAGTTTCAAATAAAACTACTACATAGTTTTATCACTCCACCCAAAACTAAACTACGCAGCTCGATACATGATGCTACACATCTTGATACATGATGTTACGTATTTTGTCACTCCACCCTAAACTAAACTGCGCAGCTTGATACATGATGCTACATATTTTATCACTCCACCAAATCCTTCAGGCTACGTATTTATGATTCTACGTATTTTATCACTCCACCCAAACTAAACTACGCAGCTCGATACATGTTGCTACGCATCTTGATACATGATGCTACACATTTTATCACTCCACCCAAAACTAACCTGCGCATCTTGATACATGATGCTACGTATTTTATCAATCCACCCCAAATCTATAGAGTCGATTAGCGTGTAACCCAATAAATCGTAATGTTACATGCCGTAAACTTAGTTCGCATGTGGGTCGTCTGGATCAGCATTGTGCGATTTGTCCGCCATCAATGTTGGAAGGTGTGTTGGGTCGTAAAGAGTCGTCGTGTGTCGCCGAGAGTCGCCGAGGTTGAAATCAGAATGCCGAATGCGAATTCATGGTTTACGGCTTAATCGAGTGTTTTTACGAAATTAGCGGGATTAGGTTGTAGATTGATATTAAGTTTTCCAAATTTACCCTTAAGATATCAATTAACATGTTGTTAATTACGAATTATTAATAAGACATGGTTTAATATCAGCCATGGATTTGATTAGATGTAGGGTTTAAATTAATTCTTATTTCTCACCCAAAAAAAACTCACTTCTGACTGATCTCAACCCACAATATCATATAGAAAAAATATAGTGATAATAATTCAAAAGTAATATATTAGAAAATATAAGATTTCAAAATTGATATGTTTAAATATATACAAAGAGCACATCAAAATTTAAAGGTAAAGCTAATTGATAATATATTACTTAAATAATCCAAACATGGCGAATAATTGTATTTCAAAGTTTTCGGCTCATTATACGATCATGTTATTCCGAAAAATTCAAAATTTTATTTGATATCAAATCGAAGTCGTAAATAAAAATAGGGTTTTAGAGATTCTCAAATTGTATTATACGATCGTGATGAAATTTAGTTTCAGACTAAATTTTGTTTCTACTTAAATAGATAAATATGTATTAAGTTATAATTTTAAAAAACTATTAAGTATAAATGATTCTTTAATATAGTGGAATGTAAGAGAATAACTTACCAAGAGTCTTGAGTTGAAGTCCCACCCACTAATTTTTTTTAAAGTCAAAACCGGTCGGTTGAACCAGGTTTTCACCGGATCAAATGCAAATATGGTCCATTGACAAAATCGAACCGATTAGGTGATCGAGTCATGGTTGAACCGGTTCAGCCAACCGGATCGGTCCGGATTTAATAACTAGGAAGAGTAGGATGAGGAACAGGCGGCCAATATGATCCACAAAAGTGTTAGGGCATCCTTAGTGATGATCTTAAAAAAAAAAAGATTATCACCTTTTCTATTCTTTTCATAATCTTTTTACATAAATCTCCCTAAATGCCCAATGGTGAACAAAACAAGTTAAATTTGGAGCACGTTACTGCCTTGTTTTACATACTTACAACCAGTTGTCATCCATTCTCTTGCTTTCTACTGCCTTGTTTCACATGAATTAAATAAGTTGCAGTAAAATAATATAAAATATTGCAGCCAGCGGAGCAAAGCAGAGTCGTGAGTTCGGTCGTTACATAAAAAATTTTGACGACCGTTGTTGAGGCGAACTTGTTTTTAAGGAGAAAAATAGAAAAATTGGGTCTACAATCTTTGTTTTTCCATCCTATTAAGGATGGCCTTAATAAAACACAATGGAAAGAGGTTACAATTCAACTTTTGTTATTATATAATATAAAGGGATTGGATCAAATACAAACCACAATTATAAATAAAAATTACAAATTCACGAAAATATTGTCACGTGTAAAAATCGACCAATCAGAATTCATCCCGTTCGGGGTTCTTTTTGTAAATAAAAAAAATACATGCGGACTTATTTAAAAATACATAAAAGATAGGAGGGTATAATCATCCTAAAATTTGCTACAGTAAAATTTGAAATTTGCTACAGTACTATTGTTTAGTCTGATCATCATGCGTTAAGTCTGATCATTTTGGTGTCGCGCATCCAGCCTTAACATTAGCGTTAAGTCCGATCATTCCCAATTTAAGTCCGATCATTATCATGTTAAGTCCGATCATTCCAAGTTTAGTATGATTATTACCAATTTAAGTCCGATCATTGCCAATTTAAGTCCGATCATTACCAAGTTAAGTCCGATCATTCCCAATTTAAGTCCGATCATTATCATGTTAAGTCCGATCATTCCAAGTTTAGTATGATTATTACCAATTTAAGTCCTATCATTCCCAATTTAAGTCAGATCATTACCAATTTAAGTCCGATCATTCCAAGTTTAGTATGATTATTACCAATTTAAGTGTGATCATTATCATTTTAAGTCCGATCATTCCCAATGTAAGTCCGACCATTACCATGTATTTTTTAAGTCTGATCATTCTCTCTTTAAGTCTGATCATTCTCAATTTGTAGTCTTTTAGTTATCAATTTTAAGTCTGATCATTCTCTCTTTAAGTCTGATCAATCTCAATTTTAAGTCTGATCATTAACAATTTTTAAGTCTGATCATTCTCTCTTTAAGTCTGATCATTCTTAATTTAAAGTTTGATTATTACCAATTTTTAAGTCTGATCATTCTCTCTTTAAGTCTGATCATTCTCAATTTGTAGTCTTTTAGTTACCAGTTTTATGTCTGATCATTCTGTCTTTAAGTCTGGTCATTCTCAATTTGTAGTCTTTTAGTTATCAATTTTAAGTCTGATCATTCTCTCTTTAAGTCTGATCATTCTCAATTTGTAGTCTTTTAGTTACCAATTTTAAGTCTAATCATTCTCAATTTGTAGTCTTTTAATTACCAATATTAAGTCTGATCATTCTCTCCTTAAGTCTGATCATTCTCAATTTGTAGTCTTTTAGTTACCAATATTAAGTTTGATAATTCTCAATTTGTAGTCTTTTAGTTACCAATATTAAGTCTGATCATTCTCTCTTTAAGTCTGATCATTCTCTATTTGTAGTCTTTTAGTTACCAATTTTAAGTCTGGTCATTCTCTCTTTAAGTCTGATCATTCTCAATTTGTAGTCTTTTAGTTACCAATATTAAGTCTGATCATTCTCAATTTGTAGTCTGATCATTGCTTATTTTAAGTCTGATCATTTGTGGTTTAAGTCTGATCATTGCTACAGTAATAGTGTAGTCTGATCATTGCTACAGTATAATTTAAGTCTTATCATTGTATTTTTAAGTCTGATCATTGTTGTTTTTAAGACTGATCATTGCTGTTTTTAAGTCTGATCATTTATGGTTTAAGTCTGATCATTGCTGTTTTTTAAGTCTGATCATTGCTGTTTTTAAGTCTGATCATTCTCTCTTTAAGTCTGATCATTAACAACTCGAGGACTAAATTGAAAATAACATTATTAGTTTTATACCCTCAGTGTAGAATGACTATAATACCCCTCCGTGTGTTTGTTCGGGATTTCGACTAAATGGGACACGTGTCAGCTACAAATTGAGTTTGTAGTTTTTATTTATAAGTGTGGTTTACCGAACCGCACCCTAATATAAAATATTATTGTTCATAATATTTTCTCATTGTTATTTATTTTGTTATTCTACCATCGTATATTTTCCCTTTTCTTATTGTTTATATTTTTGTATCATAGCAGAAGCATATGATATTCTCCTGCAAATTTTGCCATAATGATTACTGTATTAAATATATGGATACATAAATTGGACATTTTGTTAGTCCACACCACACTGTATAATAAAGGTCCGAACTTCCATTATGTTCCAAATTAGGGTGGGAACTATCAATTTTTCTAATTAGGGGTAAAATCAAAGATTCTGTTAAAGTTAACTGAGGGAGTTGACACCGTTAGTCAACTTTGTTTGGCTATAGTTAAATGACAATTAAGTACCTCTTAATTTAATTTAATTCATGTATAGTTCATATTTTAATATTAATATTTTTGATATATAAATTAAATTAAAAGAAAATATACTTAATTGTCATTTTAATTTTTAACCAAAGTCAAATAAAGTTGACTAAGCCCTGTCCACTTTGACTCTATTTTTTGACTTCTAAGTTAAGATAAGTTAATATCAGTTAAGATAAGTTAAGATCAGTTAAGATAAATTACTTTCAGTCACTATAAGTTAAGTTAAGTTTCAGTTAAGATAAGTTACTTTTAACATACTATTCATCATCATCATACCATCATCATCATCATACTATTCATCATACCATCAGCATTATCATCATACCATCATACTATTCATCATACCATCACACTATTCATCATACCATCATCATCATACCATCATACCATCACCATCATACTATTCATCATACCATCATCATACCATCACACTATTCATCATCATACCATCATCATCATTATACCATCATCATCATACTATTCATCATACCATCATCATCATAATACTATTCATCATACTATTCATCATCATCATACCATCATCATCATCATACCATCACACTATTCATCATCATATCATCATCATCATACCATCATCATCATCATACTATTCTTCATACCATCATCATCATCATCATCATCATCATCATACCATCATCATCATCATCATCATCATCATACCATCATACTATTCATCAGCATCATCATCACAACCATCATCATCATAAAATTACTATTCATCATCATAAAATTACTATTCATCACCATCATCACCCCCATCATCATCATCAGTATATTACTATTCATCATCATAAAACTACTATTCATCATCATCATCACAACCATCATCATCATAAAATTACTATTCATCATCATCATAAAACTACTATTCATCATCATCATCATCATCATCACAACCATCATCATCATAAAATTACTATTCATCATCATCATAATATTACTATTCATCATCATCATCATCATCATCACAACCATCATCATCATCATAAAATAATACTATTCATCAGTCAATATAAGTTTCAGTTAATTTAATATCAGTTAAGATCATTTAAGATAAGTTAAGATCAGTTAAAGATCAGTTAAGTTAGTTAAATATAAGTCAAAGTGGACGGCCCCTAACAGAGTTAACTTTAAACGAATTTCTAATTTTGCTCCCTAATTTAAAATTTCGGTTTGGTCCGGATCGAACCGGTTGTGCCCTTTTTATACTTTTATCTATAATAAAAGAAATAATGTATAAGAATTGGGCTGTTCCTTTTTGTTAGCGCAGCCCATTCATTATTTTTGGGCAAGCTCAATGAATTAGATCTCATAATTTGACCGCGTGGGCCATAAATTGAGATAAAGCCCCCTTATTTGAATTCCATGCACTGGCGAAACATAAATTGTCTGAACTCATTTTCCGAGTTCGACCGCGGCAACGATGATGATTCATAAATCGAGGTTCCTGCTATTTCCTCTCTACTAATCTATGATTTAATTTGAGTTTTAGTTCATGCCAGATAATTTAAGAGCGAGTGTTTTTGTTGATTGCATTATATTTGTTGTTTGATTACGGCTGCATTTCTCAATTATTTAGATTAGAAATTGTTTTACAGTTCATTTTTTTCTTGAGGGCATTGTAATAGTAATTTCTCACTCTTGGATAATTGAATTGCGAGCTCCTTTGAATTGCACTTAAATCATGATTTGATGGATGGTCAAACTATGTAGTAACTAAAATATCTTCAACATTAACACAATGCCAAAAACTACGTAAAATAAAAGATGCAACTGATTATAGCCGAAGTGTTGTGTGACATGAATGGTGTTGGTGGGTCATAATTTGGTTCTTTAGTAGTTCTTAAGCACCTGAAAACAGTTACCGTTGCATATCACTTGACTTCATCTGATTTCTCGCTGCCTTCTGATGGGGAGAGTTGAAATTCACAGAATATTTCTCCTTTCAGAGTCCATACCACCTGTTGATGCCAGCAGCCAGCTTAGTTAGCACTTGTATTGCGATCACGAGTGCCAAATATTTTGTATTTATATTTAGAGTTACCTCACTCATAGAGGGTCTTAATATTGGTCTTGTTGCTGTGCATCTAGTTGCTATACACATGACTTTGTAGACTGTGTGTGTATCTAGTTTTTCAGCCCCTGCACCCAGCACCTCACAGAAGTTTCTTTGTATCATCAGTGGCCGAGCCTGTCAGCAATAGAGTAGTGTCATGTGATGAACCTTATCCAGCAGAAAACTAACACAGTTTATCAGTATGCATTGTGTTCTACGATTACTGCAGTTGCATAACGTACCCATTCAATTAACTTTTTGTCATCCCGAGGGACTGGTCTCTGACAGAAGAGCCTTAATAGTAGAACTCCAAAGGAGTAAATGTCAGCTTTCATTATACTCAAAACCTCGCACTCAGAAGGATCAATGGACCTGGCATTACATAAGAAAAAAAGAAAACTTTAAGAAATATGGGTACAATCATTTTATACTTTTGTTAGTTTTATACGATTTTGCACACCTGCCATTGGAGTTCAAAGATGCCTGCTCATGATGCAGCCACTTTGCTTGTTTAAACCCAGAGACCTATTATACGAAAAAATGCCATTGGTATGTAGACAGGCTTGCTATCATGTTATATAAATATATAATTGATTCTTTACCTGTGGTCTGAAGTCCTGTCCAATGTAAATGTTGCATGGTATTATATTACAGTGAGCAACTGGGCCTCTTGGGTATTCTTCGTGCATGTATCGGATGGCCTGGGCTGTTTCAATTGCTATTTTCATCTTAGTTTGGAATGTCGGCTCAATCAGTTTTCTTGTTGATCCTGTAAAAGTCTCAAGTATAGTTTACTGCTTCGTAGAAAATAGTTATAAGACAATGTCATTCAAGGGACACCGACCGTCATCAAATCTTCTTTGTTTAACACTACACGCTAGCTCAAGATACCTACTAGAGAGGAATTTAGCTATATGATATCATCATATATACCAAGAGATGCGGAACTTACCAAATAGGTAACTGTCGAGTGTGTGCTTTGCATATGGGTAGACCAGGAAAGTTGTGTTTTCACTCTGGTGATAGCCAACCAATCTTAGAATATTCTTGTGGTACATTGTTGAAGATACTTTCTTCTCTGCTTTAAGAATCTTAATGCAATGACCTTGGAGTTTATGGACCAATACAGCAGATTGATAACTTCTCACGTTCATTTGCCCACTATATATTGTGCAGTGATCCATGTGCTTCCAAGTCGTCTTGAATGAGTTTGTTATGAACTCAAGTTCAGGGAAACTCAGCTGCATTGGTTGGTGTAGCATGGGGTTGTTGTTTGGTAGTTCGCTTGAGGTATATTCATCGACTAGGCTTCCTTCCGTTGTGGTTTCTGTATGCACTTTATCAAATCTGTTGGAGCAGTTGGTCATGGTTAAGCTCTTTTTACTTTCCCTTAAAATTGCTTCCTTTTCATATGAAAGCTCTGCAACTAGCGATGTTTCATTGCTTTTCGTTTTCCTGCTGATGTTTACCGTACGATGCAGATTCGACGAGTGACTACAGTTATCTGTATTGACTGATTGCAGTGGCTCTGAATCATTGCCAACACTCGCGTCATTCACTGTTTGAAGTTCTGACTCAATGCTGGTAAAAATCGGAACAGATGCTGTTACATTTTCATTCACTAAAGATACCCCGCACTCTATGCCTTTTACTCGAAATCGCAGATCTCTTGCAAAGCAACTGTGAGATCGGGAAAACTCAAATGTTAATATGAATGCAAAGTGATTATATTTAAATGTTCTTCACATCTTTATTATTTCCAAGATTCCTTTTTGCTAACATAAAAAAAAGTGCGCGGAAAAATTAGGATTATGACTGACCTGTCCACGAAAATATCAGTGGCTTGAGCTCGGTGTGCCTCTTCTTCTATAGTATCTTGTAGTTCACATCCTGCTGCAATCTTAACCTTAAACTTCGCCTGGAATGGCAACTTGTACTGAGTAAATGTTTCCTATAATAGTCTACTAATATGCAGGCAAAGGTATATTTTTTTTCTTCATAAATGCGACTCTTTGCTACTGGAAAACTTACTCCTTTGCTTTTGCAGGTGCGATGATACGGAGTAAATATGGTGAAGAAAGCCTTCCTTCTTTCCCTGATCTCTCGATGCATAGACTCGACGTGATCATTTCCTTGAGAGGAAACCATGTTGGGTTGTTTAATCCTTTGTCCATTTCCGAGGCAGCAGAAGACTGTGTTAGATCCAGATGGCGCTGGTGATAATTGTAGAAGAGATGAATTTGTGTCCATACTGAGAATGACCATGACCAAAATCTCAAGATTAGAATTAAGTTCGAAATGTCCCATAGCCTCCAACAGCGAGTTCAGTCCAGCCGTTTCCTCGCTCAACACATTGAATCCATTTAGTACAACAATCAAGCTACGTTTCTGCTCTTTAACTCTGCTCTTCATACTAAACTGTAGCTGCAGCTTTGGACGCACACTTCCTGAGTTCCGATCCTGATCCCTATAAGAAAGCACTATGGTGGAGAACTAAAGCTAATAATCAGTTCTTTGAACTTAGTGTAATTGCTTTGGGATTAATGTTTATTGCTGTCTGTGTTTCTTGTTCAGTCCCCCGTGGGTTCTACCGACAAATTTTGGACTCATTTAGTTATTTATCCTCTCTGAAATTACCTCTACTTTCATCCTCAGTCTGCCACTTCACATTTCTAACTGGTATGAATGTGGAGCTATGTGCGGTCCCAGTTCGTGTTTGCTAATATATCTTCGAAAGAGGTAAAGTGCATCGTGGAAACTTAAGATATACACAGTTGAACTGTTTTCAAGGAAGACAAACTTAGAAGCATCCCAACAAGGCATCCTGTGTTGTCTTTAAGCTAGCTCCTGTAAGTTACAACTGACTTTCTTCTAATGAGTAATGACAACATGACTCATCTATGCTCCTTTCACGTCTACATACTGGCTAACCAATGGTCAGATAAATTTAGTCCAAGTTCATATACCATAACTCTGAACCTGTTGGAAATAAAGCAGCCACTTCTGGGTTGCTTCAGGAGTCGTCGCTAAAAGTCCCGAGAGTCGTCGCTGATGGTAGAAAAGACTGTCGCTGTTTCCAGGAGGTTTACTCGGTTCGTTGCTAAATCCAGAAAGCCGTCGCTGAAGGGTTAAAGTCGTAGCCGAGGGAAAGTAACGACAGCCAATCGGAGAGCGCCACGTCAATGCACGAATCCGAGTTTAAATGTCCGTTATGTTCGTTGGCGATGGACGAGCGAGATTAGATCTGGGCTAGCACATCCGACGGCCTGGGTTCGATCTGGGGTTTTAGGCGGGCGTTTAAAAGGAGGAGAAGAACGCGAGCTAGGGCAATTCTGCACAAACATAATTCTCTCTCGTTCGAACTCCAAGCGTGATGTGAAATTGATTGAGGGCTTCGACTCAGAGGACGTCCAGGCGTGTTTCGGCGTTCAATTGAGTGAGGCGGTGTTGATTCGAGTTGTAATCGGTTGAGTCCGAGCAAGTGTTCTTGTGTAACCTTCTCCGGGTAATCTTGGTGCGATTCCGGCCACCCATAGTGCATACCGGGCTCCGACAGTGAGCCGAACTGGATTAGCCTCTCACCTAGAGGTGAACCAGTATAAATCATTGTGTTCTTTGTCTTTCATTTGAATTCTCAATTTAGGGCTTAATTGGACATTGAATTGAATTAGGTTTTTGCTAGTAATCTGAAATTCGATCCTAATATCATCATAAGGAATTACTACAGTGGTATCAACGCCGTTTTGATTGCTAGATGTTGGTTGATTCTTTGGATTTGTGAATCTTGTTATACCCATTGATACTCATTCACTGTTTATTGTGTGTGTGAGGAACAATAGGGACTGGAAAGATGGAAATTGCACCGTTTGATGGGAAGACTGACTACCAAGTGTGGAATCTCAAGATGAAGGCTCTGCTGGCTCATAAAAGGTGATTGTGGCTTTGGAGAAGGATGTTGGACTGTGGACTAAGGATGAAAAGAAGAGGAAAAGGGATATTGATGTTGATGCATACAATCTGATAATACTCAGTCTTAGTGACAATATTATCAGAAAGGTATGTACCCTTAAAACTCGTCTTGAAATGCGGGATAAACTGAAAACCTTGTTTGAAAACCAAGTCACTCCAAACTTGAGTTATTTAAAGGCTTCCATGATAGCTTTTAAGATGGATCCTAGTAAATCTATTGATGATAACTTGGATGATTTCCTAAAGATGACTTTGATGTTAACTGGCACTACTCATGCTCTTGATGAGACTAGCACTGTTATGATTTTGATGAATTCCATCCCTAGCACTTATCAAGTTGTCAAGGATGCCTTTTAATACACTGGAACTGTTCCTACATTTGATCAGTTCTGTACTACCTTGAGGACCAGGGAAATGGAACTTAAGGGTTCTAGGTCCAAGGCTGGGTCATGCTTATTTGCTAAAACCAAGCCTGGCCAGTTTCACTCATATAAGAATAAGTCATATGCTAGTAACAATTCATCTGAAAACAAGCCTAAAACTGTCCACAAAAAGGATGCTAAATACCATGGGCCTCCAAGAAAATGTTATTTTTGTGGTAAGCTGGGTCATTTTAGGAGAAACTGTCAAAAGTTCTTGGCTAGAAATAAAACACAGAACAATGAAACAAACCTTGCAGTTTCAGGTAACCAAAACACCAATTCCCCTGAAGTTCTTAATGTGACTTATAAGCCCATAAGTGACCAATGGGTCCTTGACTCAGACTGTTCCTTCCACATGTGTCCACATGAATCATGGTTTCAAGACTACAAATCTTGTAATGGAGAGACTGTGTTCATGGGGAATGATAATGTGTGTAAGGTTAAGGGTCAAGGGTCAGTCACACTAGAACTATCAAATGGTAAGATGGTCACTCTTACTAATGTTAGACATGTACCTAGTCTGAGGAGAAATCTTATTTCTCTTGGTGTTTTGGATGATTTGGGATGTTCTTATACTGCTAAAAATGGTGCTATGAATGTCTTTAAATCTGATAAGCTAGTTCTGTATGGAAAGAAAAATGGCAGCTTGTATTATCTTGATGGTTGTTTCCCTGATAAGAGTATGCACGAAGCTAACCTGGTTGATGCAGATAAAAAGGCCACAGTTAAGTGGCATCTTAGGCTTGGGCATATGAGTCATAAGGGGTTAGTCATGTTGTGTAAGCAAGGCATGTTTGGTTAGGAAAAAATCAGTGATCTTGACTTTTGTGAGCCTTGTGTTTTAGCTAAACAACATAGACTGAAATTTACTGCTGGTATACATGCTAGTAAACATATTTTGGATTACCTGCATGCTGATTTGTGGGGGGCATGAGGCTCAATTAACTTATGGTGGGAATAAATACTTTTTAAGCATTGTTGATGATTATTCTAGAAGAGTTTGGACTTTCTTGCTAAAAACCAAAGATGAAGCATTTATGAAATTTAAGGAATGGAAACTGTTAGAGGAAAACTAGTGTAGTTCTAATGTGAAAACTCTTAAAACTGATAATGGCTTGGAGTTTTGTAATGCAGAGTTTGACAATTTCTATAAAGAAAATGGTATACTTAGGCATAAAAATGTTAGATTAACCCCTCCAACGGAATGGTGTTGTAGAAAGAATGAATAGAACTCTTCTCGAAAAGGTGAGATGCTTATTGTTTACTTCTGGTTTACCTAAGTCTTTTTGGGGAGAAGCTTTGTATACTGCTTGCTATTTGATTAACAAGAGTCCTAATAGAGCTTTAGAGTTTAAATGTCCTATAGAGGTATGGAGTGGCAAGCTTCCAGACCTATCAGAACTAAGGGTATTTGGTTGTGCTGCTTATGCACACAACAAGGAGGGTAAGTTGGATCCTAGAGCCATTAAGTGTGTGTTCTTAGGATACCAGAAACAGTTGGGAACAAAACAGTATAGATTGTGGGATAGGAGTGCTAGAGGGGTAAAGATTTTGGTTAGTAGAGATGTAACCTTTGATGAGAATAATTATCCTTGTAAGGAGAAATCAGGGAATAGCCTTAGCACATCCTCTGATGAGGTAGCTTCCCCTGTGCCCATAGACTTTAGTCCCACTACCTTAGATCCTCCTGATGACCCTGAAATAGAGCAAGTTGTTGGCCAAGTTCCTGAAATCCTCATGAAGAACCAGAAGCTGAACAAGGAAATGAAGAAGTCCACAATCAGGTGGAGGAACACAATGAAGAAAACCAGCAAAACCTTACAGACTATCAGTTAGCTAGGAATAGAACTAGGAGGGAGGAAATTAGGAGACCACCTAGATATGCTTATGCTAATCTAGTTCTATCAGCTTTAGTTGCTGCTCAAGATTTGAAGGAGGAACCTGTACCTCAAACATATTTAGAGGCCATGACTTCAAGAAAAAGGGTAAAATGGCAGACTGCCATGGAAGATGAAATTAATTCCCTGAAGGTAAATAAGACATGGGATTTGGTTCCATTACCTAAGTCCCACAAAATTATTTAGTGCAGGTGGATCTTCACATTGAAAGAAGGACTGACCAAGGAGGAACCTTTGAGATACAAAGCCAGATTGGTGGCCAAGGGATACACACAAAGGGAAGGTATTGATTTATCTGAATTCTTTTCTCTAGTAGTTAAGTTTAAAACTATTAGACTTATGCTATCATTAGCTGCTTGCTTAGATCTTGAAGTAGAACAGCTAGATGTAAAAACTACTTTTTTTACATGGTGATTTGGATGAAAAGATTTTCATGAGACAACCTGATGGATATGTTGATAAAACGTACCCTGAGCATGTGTGTTTCCTTAAGAGGTCCTTGTATGGTCTGAAACAAAGTCCCAGACTTTGGCATCAGAAGTTTGACAAATTTGTGTTAAGTCTTGGCTTTAAGAGAAGTGAGTATGATACTTGTTTCTACTTTGCATCTGTTGATGGTCTGCCTATATACTTGCTGCTATATGTTGATGATATGTTATTGATATGCAAATCAATGGATAAAATTAAGTCATTAAAAAGGACTTGAATTCTGCTTTTGACATGAAAGACCTTGGCCATGCTAAAAGAATTTTGGGCATGATAATTGAAAGGGACAGAAACAGTTTTTCTCTTAAATTACACCAAGGGCCTTACGTAGAGAAATTAGTATCTAGGTTTGGTGACTTGAATTGTAAAACTGTTAGTCTACCTTTTCCTGCACGTTTTGATTTGAATAAATCTCAATGCCCTGTAACACATTCTGAGAAGGTTAAAATGGAGAGTTTTCCTTATGCAAATGCCATTGGGTCTATTATGTATGCCATGATTAGTACTAGGCCTGATTTGTCCTATGTTATTTCCGTATTAAGTAGATACATGAGCAATCCAGGTTATGAACATTGGCTTGCTGTAAAATGGGTGGTTGCATATATAGCTAGCACTTTGGATATAGGACTGTCATATTCTAAGAGATGTAATGAGCTTGACTTGATTCGGTATGTGGATGCTGATTTTGCTAGGGATAAAGATAGTAGGAAATCTACTACTGCATATTACTTTACCTTTGCAAAGAATTGTATTTCATTTAAATCTTGTCGACAATCCATTGTTACTTTTTCAACAACTGAGTCTGAATATATGGCCATCTGTGATGCTTTTAAAGAAGGAATTTTGTTACAAGGTTTAGTTAGAGAGGCTGATTTATCTAACAGTATTGTGACAATATTTTCAGACAGTCAATCTGCTATTCACTTGTGTAAGAACCCTATTTTTCATGATAGAACTAAGCATATTGATGTGAGATACCATTTCATTATAGATAAGGTCTATGAAGGTGCTGTGAAATTGCTGAAAATTGAGACTGAGAATAACCCATCTGATATGGGGACTAAGCCTGTGACAGTGAGCAAGTTCAAGCTATGCTTAGACCTGCGCTCCATATCTCTTGAATTGTTTTTGTTGCAGGTGTTGCAATGATCAATTGGGTAAGTCCCTGGTATGCACTTTTGGGGTTGGGTCGGAAAGGAATGAAGGCCTAAAGCAATCAGAGGATTGTTGGAAATAAAGAAGCCATTTCAGGGTTGCTTCAGGAATCGTCGCTAAAAGTCCCGAGAGTCGTCGGTGATGGTAGAGAAAGATTGTCGCTGTTTCCAGGAGGTTTACTCGGTTCGTTGGTAAAGCCAAAAAGTCGTCGCTGCAGGGTTAAAGTCGTAGCCGAGGGGAAAGTAACGACAGCCAATCAGAGAGTGCCACGTCAAGGCGCGAATCCGAGTTTAAATGTCCGTTATGTTCGTTGGCGATTGATAGGCGTCGTCTGACCTCTCAAATTTGAATTTATACTTTCCCTACAATAGGCTAGTAAAGCGGCAAGTAGGGGTCGAACCCAAGGGAGCTGGTGTTGTTGAAGTCGTTCTGTAAACAAAGAAATTGGGGGTTTGTGAGTAATTGTAAACAAGTGCAAGTGAAATAAAACGAAGGGTATTCAATCAGAGAAAGCATTCGGTCTAGGGTTTCTATTGTGACTCGTCTATCATTGACTTCTAATAATCTAATTTCGTGTTCCGAAGTGTGGTTACTCCGTTTCAGGTTATAACCTAAGGTAGAGCCGTTTTAAGCCACTACGCCACAATCTACTCAGTTTCAGGTTATAGACTTCTTGTTCTAGCAAACCTAATACTCTGTTCCAGGTTATATCAGGCTAAGTGCGACTACTCGGTCTAACGGTCTAGTATCAAACAAGCAGCAAATATAGGGGCTGAATTGCTCGGCTAAGTTTTACCATTCCAAGTATCCGCTTAGCTTCACAATTCAGTCCGGGATAAATAAGCACAAGAACTAGTAGAACATAAAAATAGCATTAAGCAATGAGTCTCAAAACTTCGTCACAATATATTAAACCCTAAACCGAATAGCGGGTTTAGCTACACATGATTATGCTAAAACACATAATAAAAAGTAGGAAAAATCTTCTCTCTCGTCGAAAGCTTCGTCTTCTCCTCCAGAGCCGTCTTGGTCTTCGTAGAATAATTGATGATGGAAACCCTAACCCAAAGATCTTATTTATAGCAAAAAATAGGGTTTCCAAGTCTGTTTTTGGGCTCAATTTCCAAGTTTCGGCCTTCCTGACGTCATCAAAACGCGTTGATGACATCATCGGTTGCTTTCGGAAGAAACAATAAAATCGCGTTCGGCCCTTACGTTAACGTTATTACTAATGTCTACTTCGAACGCGATCCACACTGAGTCTGATTCTCTTTCTGCACGCCTGTTCCGACTTCGACTCTGGATTTGACCTTCTATATGACCTCGGATGCTCTTGGTGTGAACTAAAGAGTTGTACGGAATTGAGTCACCTTTTCAATGGTATGTGGCTCGTATTTTTCTGATCAGCGGTCCATTCCCAGCACTTCGTCGACTGTCCAAAGGTCTGATCCGTCATTGTGGTGTTTTTGGCATGAAAACCCATCTTTTATGCGCGTTTCCTCCTAGAGCTTCCAAAACACCTGAGATGCAAAACCATACTAAAAAGTAATTGTTCGCATATAAAAGTGTCGAAATAAATGGGATAAATTGACTCGACGAGTCGTATAAATACGACTCATCAAACCACCCCACACTTAAACTTGTTCCCGAACAAGAACTAAGTCATAGAAGGAAAATAAATGCAACACCACAATTTCTTCGACGTTCTAGATAATGCTACATGAATATGAGTTGCAAGTCTAGACTCGCTTTTCTATGCATAACTCAATCGCTACTAAAATCATCATGCTCAACATGGAATTAACTTGATACATGTTACCTTTGAGCTGAAATTCAAACCAATTCGGATGGGTGGGAGATAGTCCTCTTTAGACCCATGATCTGCATTCGCTGTTCCGAACTCTCGCTATATGGTTATACTTCATTGCTTTTTCTTGCACGTGATTCATTCGAGCTTCAAGGTTTTCTGAGCTTTTCTTCCCTTTTTTTGTTGGACAGCTTTTGTAGTGACTTTCTTTGTCCTTTAGCTTTTGATGTAACAATGATGTACTTCACTTTATTGCGTGTAGAACTTTCACAACGTGACTGATTTTTTCTTGAGCTTTGCTCCTTTATTGTGAATTGCTTGTCCTTTTCTTTCTTTTTCTTCTGAAGGAGGTCCAATCATCGCCCGCGAACATATGGAAATACCTCCCCGCTCTTTCTCATCCTCGACCTTTTTGACGCGAGTCAAGATGGGGTCCCACCACCTATTTTCCCGGTTACTTCGGACTAGAGATAGGACGATCTGTTTTCCCGTCCCGCCTACCTACATAAACGCTGCAGCGACGGAGCAACTCAGAACCAACAAGTCTCGAAGTGCTAGCCTCCACGAAATCCACATAACCATATAACTCGAAATTCGGTCCTTTGAATGCTTCATCAAGTCTCGCTAGGACATTTCTATCAACTCCACATCCCTGTTTATCTCAACTCAGAAGGACAAGTAGTGGCTTAAATTCACATGTAGTCACACAATTCGAATTTCACGAGAGAAACACATCTAATCAGGTCATCTGTTTCACATCATCAAAATTCAATACTGCATATCCAGAAAATAGAGAGAAATTTCATACTTCCAATTAATTTTTTTAAAGGGAAACGTGCTGACACAGTGCGTATGCAAGAAAAAATAAACGTGCTGACACAACAGACTGACTCTCCCACCCCACACTTTTGAACAAAGCCGTGTCCTCACGGCACGACTTAAATTCAAAGACAACAGACTATGCAAGACACACAAACGTAGGGAAAAACAAATAGAGAATAAAAAGTGAACAGGCACTCCCCTCGTTTCGTCGCGTGATGGGAAGAGTTCTGGTTAAACGAGTCAGTCAACGGTCCATCGCGTCCTATGAAGACTTTACATGCCGCGTCCGGTAGAGACGTTAACCTAATGTTAACACCGAACGCGGTAAGTTAATGTTGAGAGCGGACGCGATCCGCGCTGAGTTGCACTGTTTCCTGCATGAAAAGCATCTCTTTTCCCAAAAGACAATGTAAAAGAAAATGACTCGAGACTCAAATAAACAGAAAATGAAATAAAAAACAAAATTTGCCGGAATGCCTCCCTGCGAGCGCCTTTGTTTTACGTCGTTGGCTCGACGATACCTCTTTAGGGATCACAAGTTAGGATCCCATGGACGTGTGAGGTCAAACTTCGCCACAGTGACTCTTTCAATCTGCCCAAAACCCTCATCTAGTGGTCCTCTCGTGTCTCTCCATCCGGGTTTCCATCCAAACGTGCCATGTCTCGGTCGCTTCCTCATGTATGGACGGTCGGAATCCTCGTGAATATGGGAGTTCGATGTTTTGCCAGCAAACGCAAGTGACAACAAGCGTGTTCCCATGTCAACCTTGGTCTTTGTGGCAAGGAGGAGTGGTCGTTCCAAAATAGGTGCTGGAGGACCGTTATCTCTAGCATCTCCCATCTGCAAAACATAAGAGTCAACATCGCGGGTGAATACGACGGCACCTGGGTCCTTGCACCTTTCAGGCAGTGTTTGTTGACTCGTGGCGAGTGAGTGCTTCATCGTTAGCTTTTCTGGCTCATGCTTCGCCTCCAACTCGCAACCTAGCTCATTCTGGTCGGTCATATGCTCTTCTGAGGCTCTTACCTGTACAGAAAAAGAAAGCAGAGCGTTAAAATGCAAAAATAAATTTTCACCTGCCGAGGGGGTCGCGTCCACGGAGCAATTTAATACGTCGCGCCCATCTGTAATATCTTCCTCGGATGCGGATGACTCGCTCGTCGCGTCCTTCTTCAAGGTTGTTGTCGCGTTCGGAATGCATGTTAGCGCGGCGCGCTCGGGCGTAAACTCCTCTTCGGAGGCGATACTCATGGCCTCTGACTTATTTTCTTCGTTTTCTGCCCCTGTTTCGTCCATCACGGCCAATGCGGTGTCAAGCACGATCTGCACTGAATCAACTTCTACTGTCTGCGCCATATCATTCGTTTTGTGCAGCTCACCTCGTCTCGAGCTCTGTGCCATGTCATCTATCAGGTCCCAGACATCATATATGGGTAAACCCCATACCGAACCTCCTGCTGCAGCATCAAGCATATAATTCTCTTGTAGCGTCATCCAACCAAGAAATCTATTAAGAAGGTATGAATCGGTGAATCCATGGTGTGGACAGCTTCCCAGAAGAGCATCGAAGCACACATAGTACCCATAAAGTGTTTCGCCCTGGAATCGCTCAAGGGTAATAATTTTCTCACGAACTTCCAATCGAAGGGATGGCGGAGAAAACTTCTTTAGAAATAGGGCTCGTAGATCCAGATAATCGTCTTCATAATATGCACCTGATGAGTAATACCAAGATATTGAGCAGTCAGTTAAAGAAAACTTAAAATATATTAGCTTAAAGCTCTCTAATGACTCGTCTTTAGGCTTCATGCGACTGCAGATGGAGTGAAACGTCCTCACATGCGTCACGGGGTCTTCTCCGATGGCACCTCCAAATTTGGGGAGACACCGAATCATCCAAAACTTAACCCCACTGCTCTCGTATTCATCTTCCTCATCGTCTTTATCGTACAAGGTTCTCTACTATAATCAGAAGACATAGCGAACCATAAAACAAAAAATAAAAAACAAAAAGAACAACTTCACCGTAGCACATCTCCCCGGCAACGGCGCCAAAATTTGACAGGCGTAGTCTGACCTCTCAAATTTGAATTTATACTTTCCCTACAATAGGCTAGTAAAGCGGCAAGTAGGGGTCGAACCCAAGGAAGCTGGTGATGTTGAAGTCGTTCTGTAAACAAAGAAATTGGAGGTTTGTGATTAATTGTAAACAAGTGCAAGTGAAATCAAACGAAGGGTATTCAATCAGAGAAAGCATTCGGTCTAGGGTTTCTATTGTGACTCGTCTATCGTTGACTTCTAATAATCTAATTTCGTATTCCGAAGTGTGGTTACTCCGTTTCAGGTTATAACCTAAGGTAGAGCCGTTTCAAGCCACTACGCCACAATCTACTCCGTTTCAGGTTATAGACTTCTAGTTCTAGCAAACCTAATACTCCGTTCCAGGTTATATCAGGTTAAGTGTGACTACTCGTTCTAACGGTCTAGTATCAAACAAGCAACAAATATAGGGGCTGAATTGCTCGGCTAAGTTTTACCATTCCAAGTATCCGATTAGCTTCACAATTCAGTCCGGGATAAATAAGCACAAGAACTAGTAGAACATAAAAATAGCATTAAGCAATGAGTCTCAAAACTTCGTCACAATATATTAAACCCTAAACCGAATAGAGGGTTTAGCTACACATGATCATGCTAAAACACATAATAAAAAGTAGGAAAAATCTTCTCTCTCGTCGAAAGCTTCGTCTTCTCCTCCAGAGCCGTCTTGGTCTTCGTAGAATAATTGATGATGGAAACCCTAACCCAAAGATCTTATTTATAGCAAAAAATAGGGTTTCCAAGTCTGTTTTTGGGCTCAATTTCCAAGTTTCGGCCTTGCTAACGTCATCAAAACGTGTTGATGACATCATCGGTCGCTTTCGGAAGAAACATTAAAATCGCGTTCGGCCCTTACGTTAACGTTATTGCTAATGTCTACTTCGAACGCGATCCACACTGAGTCTGATTCTCTTTCTGCACGCCTGTTCCGACTTCGCCTCTGGATTTGACCTTCTATATGATCTCGGATGCTCGGTGTGAACTAGAGAGTTGTACGGAATTGAGACACCTTTGCAATGGTATGTGGCTCGTATTTTTCTGATCAGCGGTCCATTCCCAGCACTCCGTCGACTGTCCAAAAGTCTGATCTGCCATTGTGGTGTTTTTGGCATGAAAAGCCATCTTTTATGCGCGTTTCCTCCTAGAGCTTCCCAAACATTTGAGATGCAAAACCATACTAAAAAGTAACTGTTCGCATATAAAAGTGTCGAAATAAATGGGATTACTTGACTCGACGAGTCGTATAAATACGACTCATCAGCGATGGACGAGAGAGATTAGATCTGGGCTGGCACATCCGACGGTCTGGGTTCGATCTAGGGTTTTAGGCGGGCGTTTAAAAGGAGGAGGAGAACGCGAGCTAGGGCAACTCTGCGCAAACACAATTCTCTCTCGTTCAAACTCCTAGCATGATCGTCTTGTGAAATTGATTGAGGGCTTCGACTCAGAGGACGTCCAGGCGTGTTTCAGCGCTCAATTGAGTGAGGCGGTGTTGATTCGAGTTGTAATCGGTTAAGTCCGAGCTAGTGTTCTTGTGTAATCTTCTCTGGCAATCTTGGTGCGATTTCGGCCACCCATAGTGCATACCGGACTCCGACAGTGAACCGAACTGGATTAGCCTCTCACCTAGAGGTGAACCAGTATAAATCCTTGTATTCTTTGTCTTTCATTTGAGTTCTCAATTTAGGACTTAATTGGACATTGAATTGAATTAGATTCGATCCTAAGATCATCATAAGGAATTACTACATTACCCTTTCTGCTCATTTCAGGTTCATTGTAGATCGATCTTTGATAGATGTAACTGGAATCCAGGTTGCGCATTACAGTCCTAGCTGCTACTAAGTACTAATCCACACTGAACATTATTCCTCCAAACCAGGTACATTTTGTTGATGGGATGGGAGCATCCAAATAGGGTTTGAAAACTTAGTCTAAATTCTGACAACTGACAGAAAATCTTTCAAGAAGAAGAAGAAAAAAAATGATCTCTATTGATTTCACTAGTTTGTGTAGTAGCTAGTACGTACATCACTCAAACTCATCATCTCGATGCACATATTTTGAAAAAATTATATATGACATCCAGAAGCTTACAATTATGCTCATGGTTAGGGGCGGTAGGCTGCTAGACAAAACGACCGTGAGATTCTCTGTCTCACTCGCATATTTTGGAAAACGAAAAAGATAGATGCGTCGATCTAGACTCTGCATGCTGGTGGGTTGATCTTGCCACTGGCCGCAATCTTGGCGTTCTGACATACTCAGATGCAAACAAAGCGGATTTAGCAGGCTGGCCGGTGTATGTTAGCTCCACATCTGCCACTTCTATCCCATCGCTAGGAGCTGCTGTACTGCACATTAAGTTCACTGCAAGGACTGACACTGATGTTCCTCTGATCTTTCGGAAGTGTGTACGTTGCTGACCTTCACGTTCGATGGCTGTTCAAACCAAATCCAACAATAATGACATATGTTAAGTAGTGCAATTAGCCTAAGGATAAGCCGTACGTAGGTGTGTGGTTTTGTGTAAATACTTCGTTAGTTAGTTAGGTGCTGTTCTTTTGAACTGAAAAAAAAAAATTAAATTGAAATTTGTTTTATTTTATTTTATTTTATTTAACTGTAATTACCTTTGTTTTAGAACCGTAGTGTTGGTCAATGATGATGGGGTTCTGAACATCCTCCATGATGATATCTTCGTAGATGATGTTGGAGGCTTTACTTGGTCCAGAGCCACCCCATGTCTTGATCCTCGCTCCATTTGTAGTGTTTCTGATTGTGCAGTTCCTCACGAAGATCCCATCCCACTACAAATTCTGGGCGAAACGGACGATAAGATTTATGCGACAATATTGGTTGTCGTACAAAATATACGATACCAATACGACAACAAATGCGATAAACCCCTTTTTAACGATAACTAGGATGATGACATTACGGAAACATATTTTACGATAACATCTGTTTATCGTATGGGTCACGTACTATTTAAAAATGACGGTAACATTTACGAGCATCCTACGACAACAAAACTAGACGACAAGAATTTATCGTATTTGTCATCGTATGATCCACGTACAATCTGTTGGTGGCCTCCGCATACTTACAATCTGTTGCTTGACTTCGATTCGTTCCCGCCGTTGAATTTTCTACAGGTAAGTTCGGTAATCTATTCGCTCGCTTTGCTGAATCGTTTAAAGGTCTTGGCTTTGACGCCATCTGGGTCGATTTGTGATTGATTTCGATTTCTAGGGTTTTCGTTTTCGATTTGGCGAAGCCGACGCCGATATGTAGATCTGGCGAAGCCGACGCCGCTGCGAGCAGAGTATGCCAAGCGCATCAAATCCATTAATCTTTCCAGGTAATTATCCCACCGAATCGTCCATATTGATCCTATTTTCCAGCCCGAGATCCGCCATCGGTGTCACTGGCGTGATCTTCGAGACTGTTAGATGTTAAAGAATCGATCTTTGAGTTCAATTTAAGATGCCCGTTAACGTTTTTGATTGATTGGGTTCTTGGTTTTTGTCAAATGCAATTGTGTTAGGTAATTTTGATTGATTGGGTGTTTGTAAATTTTAGGGATTTTTGTAGGCGGTTTGATTGTGTTGTTCTTGTTGTTGAGGAGGAGAAATGAGTGATCATGTGGTGGTGGTTGTTGGAGCTGGTGCAGAAGTTGTAGATGAAGAGGTTGAGGTGGAGGAGATGTGGGAGGACGGGCCCTTGATTCAGATGGTGGAGTGTAGGATTTGTCAGGAGGAGAATTAGATTGGGAAGCTGGAGACGCCTTGCGCTTGTAATGGTAGTGTCAAGGTATGGTTGGAGTTTTAGTCTTCTACTACCTCTTCTCTTCGCTTTCTCTTATGCCCTTTAGTAGCTAATTCTGCATGTCCTCTAGTTATTCTTGTTTCATGTCGTAGATCATAAATTGCGGACTTTGAGTTGCTCTGTGTAATGTGTCTTGCTCTTGACATTTTCATATATCTATTCATTTGTAGCTCAAGTAGCTTTCGTCTAGATGATCATAAGTTGGTTTGTCATTATGATTTCGTAAACATGTTAATCTGCATTCCGTGTCTTGATATTGTAATGGTTGATCTGAATCCATTATTCTCTTCGTTTACAGTATGCTCATAGACAATGTGTTCTACCTTTGCAGCCGTACCAGCCTGGGTACACGCACTTCCCGTACCTCGCTTGGAGGACACTACCATTGACATCAGGTAGGTTCATTCTTGCTTTGGTCTATTCTTTCAGTGGATGGACCTTGAATGGAGCGCCTTTGGATGAACCTTTTTTTTTTTTGATGAGGGAGTAGTGTAACAAGTGGTTATGTGATTTGTGTTTCATCTGCAAGAAAGCGAAGATGTTTTTGATTCTTTTAATGTGATTTGTGCAATCCGTCGAAATGCCTATAAGTGAACGATTGAATTAGTAACGAGGAAACTGAGCAGAGATTAGTTGATTTATTTATTTATTTATTGTTGAACTGCAAAAAGTCATGTTGAAATGTGTATGTTTTACAGCAAAGCCAACTGGGAGGAATGGAAGAGTTTCAAGTGGTTATAGAGAATGTGGCTGATCAGATGGTAGAGTATCAAGCAGCAGCAAGGTGTCTTTCCAATTCATGCCTAATTTGTTCATGCCATTTTCAACATCTCGTGTTTAAGCATGCTATGATCAATTTCTTCATGTTAAGTTCGATATGAATGTTAAGTTAATGTCTTCATGTTATCGCTGGATGCAGACTGATTATTAGGTGTACCTATTAGGTGTATTTTTTCTTTCATTGCTGGATGCAGACTGATTATTTGTCTGCACAATTAGAGTCGAAGTGTATGAAATACCCCTTGTTTTTGTAAGTTGTGTTGATAAAGTTTTGATTTGTGATGGATTTAGGTTCACAAGTAGGACTTGGGAGGTTCACCTATGTACACAGTAGAGGGGAAACTCGGCAAAGGAGGATTTGGTCAGGTATTTGTTGGACGGCGTGTTTCAGGTGGAAATGAGCGGGCAACTGGTGCTGCAGCGCTGGAGGTACTGACCTGAAGATGACACTCGGTCAATAACATTAACAAGAAAGGCTTTAACATTTTAGTTATAGAATTCAATGATTAGTGTTTTCAAACCAGGTGGCTCTAAAATTCGAGGCCTGCACTGGTGCTTTGATTTATGTATTTTCAATTCATTGTTTATTTTTGAAGAATAGTTCAGTTGTTATCAGTTCCATATATACTCACTTGTCTTACTAAATGTTGTGGGCATGAAATAGGGAATAAAAGAGAAACCAAAACCCTCATATTAGATTATAGACGCATTTTGTTACATGATAACTAGGGAACATAATCCACATTAACATCCCTACGAAATAAGAAAATTTTCTTTCATTCAAAATTTTCTCCACCAACGAAAAGAGAAAATTTTGATAGAAAGCAAATCAAGGAAACATAATGAGAACAAAAAGAACATTGTCACTGCCATACTAAACGGACACTTCTTCCCCAAAAAAATCATTTGCAGTTTTCTTTATGTACATAGAGGCGCCAAATTATCATTCCTTGCCCTTGCTGCATGTACAGAATCTTCACAGCAATTTCTCAGATGACTTCCACAATCTTCCTTCCAAAGAAACTACCATGACAGTGACATCGTCATGGTATTTCCTGCGGTCTCCTTGTGGAATATCCAAAAGCTCATGAATGTCCATTCCTGCAAATTGGAAAAAAGTAGAAGGAAGAGTCTCTATGAATCAGAAAGAAAATTAATTGCTTTGTTCACAAATACAAACATAGAAAGACGTTGTTTTAATGGAGAAGTCCATCATCTAATCAAAAGATTTGATCTTCTTGAGAAATGAATGTCTTACTCCATGACTGTGAGGGAACAATAGCCTGACAAAAGGTTCGGTGCCTATTTAGTTATGCGCCAAAGAAACCGGGCCTTTGATTTGAGATATTGATAGGGTGAATATTCAGTTTATTCAATGGTAGGCAGAATGAGCACAAGGACTTCAAAATTGCTTTACATTGTTAAATGTTGTTTGAATCACACTAACGATATGCTATGCTTCTAGTAATTACTGGAAAAAACAAGAATATTGACAATTTGAGATTGCACAAACTGTGTTCAATTTAGACTATAACTACCTCAAATCAGCCTTTATGAGAAGTCTTTATATGTGGAAAATAATTCACATTTTACATGATCATTTAAGTCGGCTTACCCGCTTTGTTGGCTGCACGAGACAGAACCTCTTCTATCAAATGCTGCGCAGGGTCCCCTTCAGGAGACTTCTCCATGAAACTGTCCACATGAGAAACCACTTCTTGGTTTGTTAAATACTGATATAAACCATCAGACGAGAGTACCAAAAACTGATCCCTTTGACAAAGCTTATGGTGGCGCAGCGAAGGTGTACAAGATACATATGGTGCCCTACCAATATAATCATTGCGGAACATTTCCAGCAACGGATCATTCCACTTGGGCTGCATCAATGCTTATGACATATTAGCAAGTATGTTTCGAACTTGAATTATATGAACTGAAATGTATGCATTCTACATAATTTTTCCAGACATAGGAAAATTTATTGAATTCTCGTATCTATTACTAGGCATCTTTATATGAAGTAATTGGCCTGCTAATAAGATATTTCAATCATTGAGATCACAGACAGAAAGAATGCAAGCAACATAGATATATAGGTAGACTACCCTTGCTGAAAATAATAAAGGGTTTTAAACCAAAAATCAAACATGTAACCACAAACAGAGAGGTGTTTCTTTCATCACTGAGCTTTCCTTAGGCTCACTACATACTTTTCATAGCAATACCAAGTAATATTAGACAACGATCAAAAAATTCATTTAAATTTAATGGCTTGTAGAGTACAATGAATCAATTACTGAATGAATATTTAAAAAAAGACAAACCTGTTGAGTACTTGGGACATGTTATCACAAGCTTTCCTTAGGCTCACTACATACTTTTCATAGCGTATTGGTTTTCTTTGACGACATATTGGTCTTAAGCGCAACTTGGGAGGACCATATTAAGAATCTAGGAGAGGTACTTTACACCTTGTCTACCCATACATTTTATGCTAAAGCTTCAAAGTGTGCTCTTGCTAGGTCATCTATTGAGTACTTGAGACATGTTATCACAAGACAAGGCGTGCAAGTCGACCCTGAAAAGATAGAAGCCATCCAGGCATGGCCCTTACCGGCAAACCCCAAACAGCTACGTGGCTTCCTTGGGCTCAACGGTTACTATCGAAGGTTCGTAGCTCATTACGCCAACATTGCTGCACCCCTAACACGCCTCCTTCGCAAGGATTCGTTCGCATGGACTAATGATGCTACCACAGCCTTCCAGAACCTGCGGAAAGCCTTGATGACCACGCCAACCTTGGCACTTCCTGACTTCTCTAAGCAGTTCGTGGTTCAGACCGATGCATCAGGGGTCGGGGTTGGGGCAGTGTTGTCCCAAGATGAGCATCCCATTGCTTTTTTCAGCAAGCAGCTACCTCAGAGTTCCAGGGCTACTTCCACGTACAACCGAGAGTTGTGTGCCTTAGTCCTCGCTTTTCAAAAATGGCACCAATACTTATTGGGAAACCACTTTGTCGTAATCACAGACCACCAGCCCCTCAGGACCCTATTGACCCAGACCGTGCACACCCCTGAGCAACAGAGGTGGATTATCAAACTCTTGGGATTTGATTTTGAGGTAAAGTATCGGCCTGGAGCGGAAAATGGCCCTGCAGATGCTCTCTCACGACACGCAGCAGCGGTGTGCATGTCCATGCAGGGTGTGTCTAGACCAGTCATGGGCATCCTACGTGCGCTTCGGATCCTGGTGGCCAACCAACCTCAGGCACAACAGCTGTACCAGGCTATCATCAACGAGCCAGATAAGCATGTCGACTATAGAGCTAAGGATGGCATCATCTTGCACCGTGACAGCATATATGTGCCAGACGGCGTGGCCATAAAGGAGCTCATCCTGCATGAGTTTCACGACACACTGGGGGCTGGCCATGCAGGAGCGCAGCGAACTTTGGCTCGGCTAACTGCAGCTTTTTACTGGCCAGGCATCCGTGACGATGTTAGAGCATATGTGCAGAGGTGCGCAGTGTGCCAGCAAGTCAAGTCTCGCAACACCGCTTACCCAGGGCTCATACAACCTCTGCCTATTCCGGAACACATTTGGAGCGACATTGCGATGGACTTCATCACTCATCTACCAGCATCAAAGAGTAAGACAGTGATATATGTTGTAGTAAATCGTCTCACCAAATATGCCCATTTCATAGCCTTAGCCGGAGGGTTCACGGCAGAGATGGTAGCTCAGGTGTTCGCCAAGGAGATCTTCCGTTTGCATGGTACTCCTAATAGTATTGTGTCGGATAGGGATCCTATATTCCTCAGCCGGTTTTGGAAGGAGCTATTCCGCGTGCAGGGCACTATCCTGTCTCATAGCAGTGCCTACCATCCACAGACCGACGGGCAGTCCGAAGTTGTGAACCGTGGACACGAAGATTACTTAAGGTGTTTCGTTAACGACCAACAATCCAACTGGGTGGAGCTACTGCCTTGGGCAGAGTACAACTACAACACTTCGTGGCACTCCTCCATTGGGATGACACCGTTTGAAGCCGTGTATGGACGAAAGGTCACTGGGGTCATTCCTTACCTTCCAGGAGACTCCAAGGTCGCAGCACTGGACGAAATACTTCGTCAACGAGTCAGCTTGATGACGCAACTTAAAGACAACCTCAGGAAGGTCCAACAGCGTATGATACAACAGGCGGATGCACATAGGAGAGACACTGAGTTCATAGAAGGGGACTGGGTTTTCGTTCGGCTTCAACCATATCGACAGACCACTGTCCGTAACCAGCGAACTACCAAGCTGACAAAGCGATATTATGGACCCTTCCAAGTCACACGCCGCATTGGGAAGGTGGCTTACAAAATAGCTCTACCATAGGGGGCCAAAATACATGATGTATTCCACGTATCACTGCTGAAGAAATGTCATGGACCAACAGAAGGGTCCAATCCGGCATGGCTAGAAATCTTTTTCGAGTCTCACCCGATCCTTCAGCCAGCCAAAATAGTGGGATTTCGAACCGTGCTGCGCAAAGGTAAGCCGTGGCCACAATACCTGGTGCAGTGGGAGCAACAGAACATGGAAGACGCCACATGGGAAGACGAAACAGTTTTGGCACGAGACTTTCCAGAACTTAACCTCGAGGTAGAGGTTCCGTCTGATGGGGGAAGGAATGATGCAGGCCATGAGCAACTGGGCCGAGCAGCGGGCCGAGAACAATTGGGCCAAACAACAGGGCAGAATCACAAGGCAGATGCAGGACCTTGCAGAAGCGAGAGGCAGAAGATTGCTAACAAGCTGCTACCAGCTGGCACCTATGAACTGGGTCTACGAACAACAGACTCTGTAGCCGGTGGCAGTGCAGAAATACGCACAAAAGAGCCGTTAGAGGAGAGAGATTGACTGGCAGCTGGCACTCATGAAATTGTATTAAGGGGAGACCCTTTTCACTGAATGAAATAACAAAAGAATTAATCAACTTCCTTCTCCTCTATTCTCTTCCCACCCCATACTCCTCTTCTCAGTCCTATCTATCAGACCCAATTTGTATCAATATCCATCCAGCGAACTTCGCAAATCACCGCTTTCAGAGACAGTGTCAAGCTTGGCAAGAGTGGCTTCCACCATTGGCTGCAAGTAAACTTCACTTGCCTTCCCCTCACCACTATGACAAACTGCTAGTAAATTTTCATTGCCGGAAGGGAGGCCTTTTGCGCTATCACAAGACAAAGGAGGCATAAGAATGTCTCTATCCCTTGCAGCTTGTCCCGGACTGCGTGTAGTGTCAGTCTCAAGCATATGAAGATTTCCATCATTTGCCTCTTTGCTATCGCTATGGCATGTAGAGTTGTTGAAAACCAAAGAATCATCATCTATAACAGAGGCACTTCCATCAACAACACCTTCATCATGTTCTAGAAGAACTTGTGTTTGAGTGCGTTCAGCATTTTCTTCAGTAGTCAGACCATTCTCAACCTTATCATCAGCAAAATGCTCAAATTCGACGTCCTCAGTTCCATTGCTATAATTTTCAGTGTTCACCATTCCTGATTCTAGAATTCTCCGATTGCCTTCTGTCGGTAATTCGGGGTCTACATCATTTCCGATCATAGAATATTGTGAATCAGTTTCATGACTCATCCTAGCAGAACATATAACGTCCAAGTCACTGCTGATGACTGATTGATTTGTAGTTTGTACAACTTGGGCATGGTTCACAGATGTTTCACCACTTTGATAACCAGCTAACCTCAGCTCCTCTGAACATCTTTCTTCCAATGTATCTCCATGATGGTCAAACTGGCCATCTTCTATCATTAAGTCACCACCGACTTCGTCATAAGCAGCAATTTCCTCAATCATCTGTTCCCCATGTCCCTCCAAGGTAGCTGCATAAACTTCTTCATCCATACCAACATTGCATTTACTCTCATGGAACACAACATTTTTTCCATATGAATTCTCAGTTTTGTTTCCCATAACCTCTGTTGTAGTCTCCACATTATACTTCAATTCTGTTTCTTTTGAGTCATCACTCATTTCACGCCCCTCTAACACTTTCTCTGAACTGCTTCTCCATTCAAAATATTCATCAATTTCTCGCAACAGTCCATCTAGTTTATCAAATGAAGGAATTTCAGAACTGCTTGTGCTCTCTCTTGTCACACCAGCATTGTAAGATAGAAGGTTTTTGACGCGCGTCGTCTGACGCGTCAAATTTACTATTTATATTTTCCCTGCAAGAAACTAGTAAAGTGGCAAGCAGGGGTCGAATCCAAGGGAGCTGGTGTTGTTTAAGCTGTTCCTGTATGTAACTGAAAATAAGAAAGAAGGGGTTTTTGAGTGATTGTGAGTGCAAAAGAGAAAATAGCACGGAAATAATGACGAAGATTCAATCAGAGAGAAAACTCAGTCTAGGGTTTCTATTGTGACACGTTTATCATCGACTGCTAATGATCTAATTTCATGCTTCTAAGCGTGGTTACTCCGTTTCAGGTTATAACCTAAAGTACTCCGTTTCAGGTTATACACCGCAATCTACCCCGTTTCAGGTTATAGACTTCTAGTTCTCCTAAATTTAATAATCCGTTTCAGGCAATATTATATTTAGGTGTCCTACTTGTTTTCACGTTTCAGTATCAAACAAGCATTGACGATAGGGGTTGAATCGTTCTGCTAAGCTTTAACCGTTTCAAGTCTCCACTTAGCTTCACAATTCAATCCTTTAATTTAAGCACAAGAACTAGAGAAACACAAAATAGCATTAAGAATAGAGTCTCAAAACAAACGTCACAATATGCGAAACCCTAAACTGAATTAAGGATTTAGCTACACATAATCATGAAAAGACGCATAATTAAAAGTAGGAAAATCTCTTCTCTTTGTCGAAAGCTTCGTCTTCTCTCCAGAGCCGTCTCAGTCTTCGTTATGTGATTGATTGAATATGAGATTAGATGATGGAAACCCTAGCCCTAGCTTCTCATTAATAGTAAACTGGGTTTCCAAGTCTGTTTTGGGCTGAAATTTCCAATTTTCGGACTCGCTGACGTCATCAAAACGCGTTGCTGACGTCATCGCCGCGGGTACTATTCATCCGCGGGTACTGTTCACTTTATGGCGAGTTAAAATGCTCATGGTCCGCGATACTCTCGGAGACAGATCATCCATTCTGCGCATCTGTTTTGACTTCGGCTCTCGATTTGACCCTCCAAATGACCTTGGATGCTCTCGGTGCGAACTAGAGAGTTATAGGGAATTGAGTCAGCTACGCAACGCCATGTAGCTCGTATTTTTCTGATCAACGGTCCATTCCCAGTGCTCCACCGAACGTCCAAAGGTCTGATCTGCCATTGTGATGTTTTCGGTATAAAATGCCATCTTTTATGCGTGTTTCCTCCTAGAGTTCCCGAAACACCTGAAATGCAAAACCATACTAAAAAGTAACTGTTCGCATATAAAAGTGTCGAAATAAATGAGATTAGTTGACTCGACGAGTCGTATAAATACGACTCATCAAACCACCCCACACTTAAACTTGTTCGTCCCGAACAAGAACTAAGTCATAGAAGGAAAATAAATGTAACACCACAATTTCTTCGACGTCCTAGATAATGCTACATGAATACGAGTTGCTAGTCTAGACTCGCTTTTCTATGCATAACTCAATCGCTCTTAAGATTATCATGCTCAACATAGAATAAACTTGATACATATTACCTTTGAGCTGAAATTCAAATTAATTCGGATGAATGGGAGATAGTCCTCTTTAGACCCATGATCTGCATTCGCTGTTCCGAACTCTAGCCATATGGTTATACTTCATTGCTTTTTCTTGCACGTGATTTATTCGAGCTTCTAGGTTTTTGAGCTTTCTTTCTTTTTTTGTTGGACAGCTTTTGTAGTGACTTTCCTTGGCCTTTGGCTCTTGATGTATGAATGGTGTACTTCACTTTTTGCGTATATAACTTTCACAATTTGGCTGATTTTTTTCTTGAGCTTTGCTCCTTTATTGTGAATAGCTTGTCCTTTTTTTCCTTTTCTTTTGAGGAAGGTCCAATCATCGCCCGCAAGCATATGGAAATACCTCCCCGCTCTTTCTCATCCTCGTCCTTTTTGACGCAAGTCAAGATGGGGACCCACCACCTATTTTCCCGGTTACTTCGGACTAGAGATAGGACGGTCCGTTTTCCCGTCCCGCCTACCTACATAAACGCTGCAGTGGCGGAGCTAACTCTGAACAATAAAATCTCGAAGTGCTAGCCTCCACGAAATCCACATAACCATATAACTCGAAATTCGGTCCTTTGAATGCTTCGTCAAGTCTCTCTAGGACATTTCTATCAACTCCACATCCCTGTTTATCTCAACTCAAAAGACACTTAGTGGGTTAAGTTCACATGTAGTCACATAATTCAAATTTCACGAGAGAAATGCATCTAATCAGCTCATCTATTTCACATCATCAACATTCAATACTGCATATCCAGGAAATAGAGAGAAATTTCATACTTACAAAATTTTTTTTTTAAAGGGAAACGTGCAGACACTATGCAGGTGCAAAAATAAATATGCTGACACAACAGACTGACTCTCCCACCCCACACTTTTGAATGAAGCCGTGTCCTCACGGTACGACTTAAATTCAAAGACACAACCATGCAAGACACACAAACATATAGGAAAAAGGAAGAGATCAAAGTGAACAGGTACTCCCCTCGGTTCGTCGGGTGAAGATGAGAATTCTGGTCAAACGAGTTAGTCAACGCTGGTCAATGGTCAACCGCGGATCACGTCCATTTTAACTCCCGCGGTCAACATTTAAACTGATCTGCATCCGCGGCTAATAATGTTCACGTGATCCGCGACCCGCTCTGAGTTGCATATGTTACCTGGACAAAAATACGTTCTCCCTTCCCAAAGACAATGTGATAACACGAATAAAGACTCAAACGAACGAAAAAATGAAATAAAAGAAAAATGAAAAACTGATAAGATTTGCCGAGCTGCCTCCTTGCGAGCGCCTTTGTTTTACGTCGTTGGCTCGACGTTACCTCTTTAGGGATCACAAGTTAGGATCCCATGGGCGTGTGAGGTCAAATTTCGCTACTCCTCTGTGATGCTCATGGCCCTCATCCAGTGGTGCTCTCGTGTCTCTCCATCCGGGTTTCCATCCAAACGTGCCATGTCTCGGTCGCTTTCTCATGTATGGACGGTCGACATCCTTGTGAATATGGAAATCTGATCTCTTTCCACCAAGTGCAATTGACAATAAGCCTGTGTCCATGTCAACCTTGGTTCTTATGGCAAAGAGGAGTGATCGTCCCAAAATAGGAGCTGGAGGATCGTCGTCTCTAGCATCTCCCATCTGCAAAATATAAGAGTCAACATCACGGGTGACTATGAAGGCACCTGAATCCTTACACTTTTCAGGCGGCGCTTGCTGACTCGTAGCGAGTGGGTGCTCCATCGTTGGCTTTTCCGATTCATGATTTGCCTCCAGCTCATCTTCCAGTTCATCATTATCGGTCACATGGTCTTCGGGAGCTGTCACCTGCACAGAAAACGATAAAGGAGGATCAATTTTAGCATTTATATCAGACCAAATCGCGGGTGAAGAACACTTTAAGTGTTCCATCCGCGGATCAATAAAGTCTTCTTCTTCCGCGGTCACAACGTGTTCTTTGTCCGCGACATGCTGTTCCTCCGTGGGTTCTTCGAATGTTATCTCCGCGGGTGCTGTGTATGTTAGCTGTCCGCGGATGACATTAATATGCACATCATCAGCGACCCCCTCTGAGTTCGCCACTTTTTCACTGTTTTCTGCCAATGTACTGATGTTCTCCTCCGGATTAGGCACTGTCTGCGACGTTATGGTTGTGACGGAGGTGTTGCATGTGATGTCCGGTACAATCTGTACTGAATCTGCTTCCACCGTCTGCAACTTATCATCCGTTTGGTGTAGCTGACCTCGTCTTGGTCTTGATCTCTGTGCCATATCATCTATCAGGTCCCAGACATCATATATGGGTAAATCCATAACTAAACCTCCAGCTGCAGCATCAAGCATAGTACGTTCAAGTGGCATCATCCCATCGAGCAATCTCTGAAGAAGAAATAAATCAGGGAATCCATGGTGTGGACAGCTTCCCTGAAGGGTATCGAAGCGCACATAGTACTCGTAGAATGTTTCGCCCTGGAATTGCTCAAGGGTACGAAGTTTCTCGCGGACCTCAAATTGAAAGGATGGCGGAGAAAACTCCTTTAGAAATTAGGCTCGCATATCCAAGTAATTGCTTTCATATTCTGCACCTGATGAATAATACCAAGATATTGCGGAGTCAGTTAAAGAAAACTTAAAATATATTAGCTTAAACCTCTCTAATGACTCGTCTTTAGGCTTGATGCGGCCGCAGATGGAGTGGAATGTTTGTACATGTTTCACTGGGTCTTCTCCGATGGCTCCTCTGAATTGGGGGAGATTCTGAATCATCCAAAACGCAATCTTGCTGCCCTCGTCTTCCTCATCGTCTTCTTCGTCACAAGTTATTCCACTATAAAAGGAAGACATGGTGAATCACAAAAAAACTTAATAAAAACAAAAAGAAACAACTTCACCGAAGCGCAGCTCCCCGGCAACGGCGCCAAAATTTGACGCGCGTCGTCTGACGCGTCAAATTTACTATTTATATTTTCCCTGCAAGAAACTAGTAAAGTGGCAAGCAGGGGTCGAACCCAAGGGAGCTGGTGTTGTTTAAGATGTTCCTGTATGTAACTGAAAATAAGAAAGAAGGGGTTTTTGAGTGATTGTGAGTGCAAAAGAGAAAATAGCACGGAAATAATGACGAAGATTCAATCAGAGAGAAAACTCAGTCTAGGGTTTCTATTGTGACACGTTTATCATCGACTGCTAATGATCTAATTTCATGCTTCTAAGCGTGGTTACTCCGTTTCAGGTTATAACCTAAAGTACTCCGTTTCAGGTTATACACCGCAATCTACTCCGTTTCAGGTTATAGACTTCTAGTTCTCCTAAATTTAATAATCCGTTTCAGGTAATATTATATTTAGGTGTCCTACTTGTTTTCACGTTTCAGTATCAAACAAGCATTGACGATAGGGGTTGAATCGTTCCGCTAAGCTTTACCGTTTCAAGTCTCCACTTAGCTTCACAATTCAATCCTTTAATTTAAGCACAAGAACTAGAGAAACACAAAATAGCATTAAGAATAGAGTCTCAAAACAAACGTCACAATATGCGAAACCCTAAACTGAATTAAGGATTTAGCTACACATAATCATGAAAAGACGCATAATTAAAAGTAGGAAAATCTCTTCTCTTTGTCGAAAGCTTCGTCTTCTCTCCAGAGCCGTCTCAGTCTTCGTTATGTGATTGATTGAATATGAGATTAGATGATGGAAACCCTAGCCCTAGCTTCTCATTAATAGTAAACTGGGTTTCCAAGTCTGTTTTGGGCTGAAATTTCCAATTTTCGGACTCGCTGACGTCATCAAAACGCGTTGCTGACGTCATCGCCGTGGGTACTATTCATCCGCGGGTACTGTTCATCCACGGGTACTGTTCACTTTATGGCGAGTTAAAATGCTCATGGTCCGCGATACTCTCGGAGACAGATCATCCATTCTGCGCATCTGGTTTGACTTCGGCTCTCGATTTGACCCTCCAAATGACCTTGGATGCTCTCGGTGCGAACTAGAGAGTTGTAGGGAATTGAGTCAGCTACGCAACGCCATGTAGCTCGTATTTTTCTGATCAACGGTCCATTCCTAGTGCTCCACCGAACGTCCAAAGGTCTGATCTGCCATTGTGATGTTTTCGGTATAAAATGTCATCTTTTATGCGTGTTTCCTCCTAGAGTTCCCGAAACACCTGAAATGCAAAACCATACTAAAAAGTAACTGTTCGCATATAAAAGTGTCGAAATAAATGGGATTAGTTGACTCGACGAGTCGTATAAATACGACTCATCAGTTTTCTTTGCTTATGGCAATTTCCTTACTAATAGAGAACTTTTTTACATTGCATTCTTCACGATCATCTCCATGATTCATCATCTCCATCATCTCCATGATTCATCAGCACTGCATTCTTCACGATCATCTCCATGATTCATCATCTCCATCATTTTCAGCACATCGCCATCAGTTTCTAATCTGTCTTGAAGCCATATCTGCCTGCGGAAATTTATAATAAAGGGCAATGACATCTGTATAACCAGCTTCCTCCGTCAATTTTTCAAAGTCTACGCAGGAAATCATATCACCATCCATTGTTATTACTTCCGTGACTCACACATATTCAATACTTGGATTGGCAATGAATTTACCACCATATCTCATTTTGAATTTCACTAGTCCTTCCATTATACCCTTCAAAATGATAAAATCAGTTAGTGTAAAGCAAGTTGATGTTACTTACAGAAAATTCAAATTAATTCCTATCAAAGCAACAAAACCCTAAAGACTTGAAAGATGCACCCGATTGACGATTCGTGAAAATATTTGGGAGACAGAAGCAATACTAAACATAATATTCGCTGACATACCTTGCTATTGATGTAATCAAAGGGAGACACAAATAAACTTACTGTTTCGATTTCGATTAGCCACACTTGACTTGGCTATTTTGACGAGAAATTGGAAAAATCGATTGATTCACACCTAGAATTACAACATCTGGCTAGAGCGGCTTCTTGTTCGGCAAACGTCGATGGATTGAGATTGAGAAGGTGAAAATCAGAAAAGTTTAGATTTAGGGCTTCGCAGTTCTCGCGATCGAAAGGAACGACTGTTTTTTGTTTCCTTTAAAAATTTATTTTATTTTTATTTTTATTTTTCTGGTAACGATAACGATAGAGTTAAGGTAGGGATTTAACAGAGTTAATATTTCGTTAGTTTTCTTAGTTTTTACTCCAAATTTGGAAAACTTCTATGTAGTTCGCACCTCTTTTGGAAATTTTAATAGTTCGGACACGAAATTTATAATGGATGGTAGTTCGGTATCCCTTTTTGTACTTTTCCCTTATAATTAATGAAAAAAAATTATGTGAAATTGAGTAAATCTTTTAACCAAAGAGGTCTTCATTAATCTTATTTGTATGATTTCTTTATTCCTATTGATTTCTTTTATCACTGTGATCATTTGAAGTTGATGTGAGATTGACTTAATTTTGTTCCTAATGACTTTGATTTTTGAGATCAGATGACTCTAAAATGAACCAATTAATTTTGAATTTGAAGGATCCTGGTGATCTTGCTAGAGTGTGATGATGGATACGACAAAACATCGTACATCGTTTTTAGTATTTTAACTTTTGAAGCTAGTCATGTGATACAACATTTCACCACCGTAATTGTTAAAAGATATTTTTTCTAGTTGAATATTATGACCATGGGGACATATTTATGCAAGTGCTTGGCATAATATATTTTTTGTGCGACTGTATTCTTTTTTTATACTAAAAAATAGTGCTTCATAAAATTGAAATCTTGTAAAACATAATATTATTATTATGTTTTTCTTTTTATAAATAAAATATTTATCTCGCCCCATCAGAAAATTCATGAATCCGTCACTGAACCCCAAATAAAAAAAATTGCCACTTGCTAGTTTTATGAAAAAAAATAAATACTTGCTAGTGATTTCCTTAAAAAAGTTGATAGAGAAGCCGCGAAGGTTCATACACCAACACTACACCATTTTACAGATTAAGAGAAACTTTTTTTCCGTCGCGTAATGTCCTAAGAAAGATCCGTCGCGTAAAATTTGTCTCAAAAGCTAGTAACGTAATGTCGTGCGACATTTTTAAAAGCACACTTGTCGCGTTAAGTTTCATCTTATGCGACGTTAGCTATGTTTGTCACATAAAAATGAGATGATGAGTGTTAGATTTAATTACATATATATTGTCGCATAAAACCTTTTTATTATTATATTTCAATGATGTAAATAAAATAAATTTTAATATTTGAATTTAAATTTACATATATTATTAAATAAAATTTATATTACATTATTACAATTACAGGTACAAAAAGTTCAATCCCAACAAAATATTATACAAACATTACAAATACATTTGTTGAACATCCATCATCTCAACTCTTCTAGAACACATTATCTTGAGAAGTCTTCGGCAGCAAATGCAAGGGCTTTGACATCAAAACCCTGCAATATATATAGAGCAGGCCATATTGTTATTTGTTAGTAATTCCTTAATACATCAGGGTACTTAAAGAGGAAATCAGCTGAACTACTAGCAAGGCAATACCTCTGAATTCACTACTGAATGTTGCCTTCTTGACAGATGAATCTTGTCGAGATAGTAGCTTGGCATCCAAAGTATGGCTTCATACTGTAATCAGAATGCAAGATTTCAGCTACTGCACTCAAGTTTTGTTGTTCTTTCCCTAAAAAAAATTATTCAAGCACAGATTCTCATGGATAGCACACAGTTCTATATTTGATGTTATACAAAGGCTAGATGCGCTGCTCATAAGAGAAGGTAAAGAAAGAGAGAAAAGACGAAATTCTAGACAACTCAACTCTGATTCAATCTAGTATTAAATAGGTATTGCTAATCTAGTATCAAATAGGTATTGCTATAGGAGTAAGGACTAAGGTCGCGTCACCAAGTGCTCCAGTCATACAATCTGCTTATTTGTTGATTGAGCTAACCAAGCTATGCAATATCAAAAACTGATAAACTATGATGGAAAGAAATCCAACCACAACTGTACCAGTGAGTACACGAAATGTGTTCCACCACAATTGTCAATTCCCAGCAAGCAGCAGGGCCAACTTCCTCCACTGGCTACCTCCACCATCTTCTCCGACCAATAGATCTTGACCTGCACCAACCCGTCGACAAATACTTTTTTTCCTATCCAGTATCAGCAGCCACCACGAGTTCAGAAGGAGGTGGGCGCACTGATCGCCGTCCCCGAGGCCGTCCAACTGTATCTAAGAATAAGCCCAAGCGTCCAGTCATCATCACGTGTTTCAGTCACATGTTCTGGATATCACAACTGTGCAGGTGTGGTTGACAGCGTCTCAGACTATGCGAAGCATAGAGGCAGAGTGTGTCTTGAGTGGAAGCGAGACGGCGGATGTGTGGAGGGTAGGTTTCAACACTTTAAATTTGAATCAAAGTTTGTCCCTTAAGTTGTATTAAAAATTAAATTCAACAATATGCCCAGTTGAAGCACAAATTATTACAGACTTTCAAAACCAATTCATTCTCATCAGCTCATCCCAAGACCCAAACACACAGTACTTGTGTCAGTATGTTCTCCATTACATTTTTTTTACGTTTACGCGATCTATTACGAAATAAAAGTCGCTTAAGACTCAAACGGTAGGTCGCCCCTCATCGATACCGAGTCAAATTCAAACTTAAAGGAGTGGGTCAATGCCAGCACCTGATTTGGCTATCTACTTTTCATTATTACGGGACATACTTTCAGTTATCGCTTAAATTAAGTCGCATCAAATATTTAAAGTGACATATTTAACGCGTCGCTTAAAGATGTCACATGAACACTATTAAGGGACATATAATTGGTGTCGCTTAAACAGAAGTCGCGTTAACATCTTTATTAGACAACCGTTTGCGCGTGATATAAACTTTTGTCGCATATTTACGTTATTGCGACAAACAAATCAAAGCACGGTCGTATAAATCTTCATATGCAACAAAACTATTGCGACAATGTTCAAAGTTTGTCCGTAGGATGTAAAATGGTGTAGTACAAGACATATATTTGTGTAGGCGCCTTTGATTTGTCAAGATAACAAAATGAAATGGAACACCTCATCAATAATGATTACCGGATTGATAGGGATAGGCCAAACAAATTAACGCAAATTTAAATGAAGCAAAAATACATATAATACAATTTATTGACACTCCCCCTTCTCTCTAGGCAGTCGGGTTTTTTCATCTCTCGCCGCGGCGAGGCATCTTTTTTGTTCCTAAGCTGCCACCGGAGGGGAGGAGTTTTAAGCGTCAGTTTTTGGTGTACATATGTAATGCGGTTTTCTCTCTAAGTTTGATATTTTAAGGGAGGCATTTTCAGTCGAACTTGTTCATACTGTTAATTTTGTGATCTTCTTGCTGACGTCTTGTGTTCAGTGAAAATGTATTGTTTTCGCAGTTTCTTACAAAGTTAATTACCAATAATTCTCAGCATTGTTTTGCTGCCGTAATCTATGGCTCTTGAATGATATGTGTCGGCTTATCGTTGGAACTTGGCCGTTCATTCATGTGGACTGCCAGATGCTTGGTGAATTTGCGGTTCGTCAGATTTCTCTTTGATGGTTTTCAGCCGTTTGCATGCGCCCATGTGTGCTGTCTCGTCTATGTGCTGCCAGCAACTCAGAAATGCATTTAATCTCTTATGAGCTGGCCGACGCCGACCTCCTGTGCTACCAGCACCTCATGTCTTTAGTCTTACCTCTTTATGTTTTGATAAGTCTTGCCTCTTTATGTTGGGATAATGGGATAAGTGAAGAGGTGTACGGTCCACCTAATTAAGCGTGAGGACAAACGGAACAGCCAACTACAATTTAATCATTCGGTTTTTTATTCGCCGGGTCAGAATGGATTTATGTGTGGATGTGAATATTTTCAACCGTGTTTTCTTCGCCGGGTCAGACCGACTTTTTGGCCGGCGAGTGTTGCATAGTGATGGGCCGTATTTATACGACTCATCGAGTCAACTAAAAACCCACCAAAAACGACCCTTTATCCTTTGAACATTTACTTGTTAAGGTCGTTTTGTATTTCAGGTGAATTTGGGGTTTATGGAAGAAACAAGCTCAAAAAGGGATTTTTGTGCTAAAAAAGGATCGCTTGCAATTTCTGGCCAGCCAAAGACCGAGAAACCAGGTCACGCCCGAAGCCCAGCGTCCAGCGCCCAGCGCCCAGCGTCCTAGCACGCCTGCCGAGCTGTTCGAGTCCAAATTCAAGTTGCCCAAGCAAACCATCTGATCTGACAATTCCGCCTCGACCAAAGTGTTTAAAATGGCAAATAAAGTGGAAAATGTCGGAAAACCAAAGAGAATGCTCGAGCAGATTGACAGTTGGCTCAATTCCAAGGCAAGGGCCCGGCGCGCATAGACACCCAAACCAAGTCGCTCGACCCGACGGATGAATCTGGAAAATCTGGCTCGACCAAGATGTTTGGAATGCCCAACAACTCGGACAATCTCGCTTCCCAGACAAAACGCCCGAGCAGATTGGCAGATTGGCCCAATTCCAAAGTAAAGGCCCCGCGCGCATAGACACCTAAACCAAGTCGCTCGACCAAACCATCGAATCTGGAAAATCTGGCTCGACCAAGTTTTTTGGAATGCCCAATAACTTGGACAATCTCACGGCCGAGTGGAACCAGCTCAAGCTCCTAGCTCAAATTGCGGCTAACCCTTGTGAAGAGGAAAGCTCCAACACTTACCACTTGGCACCAACTAGCTTAATTGCGGCTAGCTTAAGGATGAAGGAAGCTCCTAAAAGCTTGACACTTAGCACCAGCAAGCTTAAAAACGGCTGGCCAATGAGAGCTTTCCTTCTCCATGAAGTAGCCGCCCATCCCTTGCCCTATAAATAGAGGAGCACTCCTCTTGAATCAAAGAGACATCAATACATGAAATCTCTCTAGTTTTGATCCTTTGTTACTTAAAGCTTGTAGCACTTGCATTTGAATCAAAGCTCCAACTTCTCTCTACTTGTTCTTGTTACATTTTGCATTTACTTACTTGCACTTGTTTCATTCCAAAATCTTTGTTTTCTCAAGCTATGGTATTCCCTTCAATGGATACTAGTAGCTAAGCTCATATTCGGTATAGGGTTTCAATCCTTGTGCCGACTTCTTGAGACTTGAGTTCTTAATGCCTTTTACATTTCTCTAGTCCTCAATTTCATTTCAAGGATCATTCGGCAAGGCTAAGTGGATGTTTTGCCACAAAGCTTAGCCGAGCTAAATGATCCCTATAGTCAATATTTACTGGATGCTTTGCGGCAAAGGTAGATAGTGACACCTAGTTTGAGCAACACCTTTGCCGGGTTGTTCGTTCTAGTAGAGGCTAGAAGCTCTAAGCTTGTCAAGCTTGTTGTGGAGTACCACCTTTGTCGGGGTACTAGGGAAGTCACCTTTGTCGGGGCAACCACATGACACCTTGACAAGTTGAGAGAGTGTGGAATACCACCTTTGTCGGGGTATTTGGGTTATCACCTTTGTCGGGATAATCACACATAGAAATGTAAAAGAGATCATGAGAAGTCTATGATGGAAGTATCACAAGTTGAGACCCTAGACTGAATATTTCTCTCACAAAGTTTCCTTTCAATTTTCATCCTCGCACTTTACTTATTGTCCTTAATTTCAGCACTTTACTTACTCGCACATTTACTTATCGTCTAAGACTTGGTCCTTCAAGCACTTTACATTTCTCGCACATTTACTTATTGTCTCAGACTTGGTCCTTTAAGTCTTTACTTTTCCGCACCTTTACTTTTCAGTCATTTACTCTACGCACTTTACTTTCCAGCACTAAAACCTCAACAAGACCCCAATTGTCTTTATTTTCTTTCTTTTTCAAAGAACAACTATTTCCAACCGTACTCCCTTGGGTTCGACCCCTACTTACCGCTTTGCTAATCTTTTAGTAAGCCACGAGTAGTGGAAAATATAAATTGTAAATTTGCAGGTCACAACGACGGCCTGTCACATAGTCGGTGTCAAGTGTTTTTCCTGCTTTTCTTTATGCTGTGAGTGTCAAAGTGGTAAGCTCACATAAGGCGTGAGGCCAAGTGGAACTGCAGATTACTTTCTATTCACGTTGATCTTTTATTGTCTGTACTGGTCTCAACTGAATATTATTCTTAGCATTAAGTCATATGCATGTATCCTTTATATCTGCTTCTGCAGCTTATCAAAAAAACATACATATAATACAAAAGTTTTTCTTTTAAAATTGTTTAGGAAAAAAACTATTTTTCTATTATTTTATGTGTCATTTATCTCCTTGAAATATCCAAAGATGCAGAAGGTAGCTTAGCTTTATTGAATAGCGCTATTCTTCTCTCCTATTTATGAATGAATACATCAGACCAGAGTGCATGACTATCAGTATCACCCTCCGTCCCTTCGAGTTATGCGACGTGGATGACTTCATGGTATGGGCAAGCGACGAAAAGGTAGCAAAGTACTGCAGATGGGATACATTCCATTCGAGAGATGATGCAGTGGAGTTTCTGAAGGAGATTATTAGAACAAAGGTGTGGTATAGAGCCATATGCCTTAATGGACGTCCTGTCGGGTCAATATTCGTGTTGCGTCAAGGAACTGGGAAGGATGGGCGGAGGGCCGAATTGGGTTATGCATTGAGCACAGAGCATTGGGGAAAAGGCGTCGCTACTGAGGCTGTGAAGGCTGTAATATCGAATGTGTTTGAGGAGGTCAAGGGACTGGACAGAGTGGAGGGACTTGTTTTTGCCGAGAACCATGCTTCGCAGAGGGTGTTGCAGAAAGCTGGGTTCCAAAGGGAAGGAGTTTTGAGCAAGTATTTTTATGTGAAAGGCCAGAGTAGAGACATTGTTGTCTACAGCGTTGTAAACAATAATGCCAATTGATGTTTACAAATTACTTCATTTCAATGAAGATGAAAAAAAAAAACTCTTCAACTTTTATTGGATATGAATTATAGGAGAAAAGATCATGTGCAAATCATATTTTTTGTGCAAAATATAAAATTCGTCAAAAGTAAATTATGATTTATCGCCAAAAAAACAAAAAAAAGTACGATATAATTCGTCAAAAGCGATTTATAATTCTTCACCGAAAAATCGTCCATACGAAAGGATTTTAGTCGCATCCGTCCAAATGACTAAATCAAGAACTATCATTGATTTGTATTTTTTGCAAAAAAATATGCCGTGCACCAAATCCTTTTCTGGAATCATAATATTGAAACAACAAATTGGGAAGTCGCTTCTCATGCGCGAATATGATCCAAGCATGATTTGCCATCAAGTTGATTGCTTTGTTGGAGATGCAGATACTCTTTGTACTGCATTGGTTTGTATCCAACTGGGTTACCTTTAACAAGCTCTGCCGCCGGTTGTACAACCGTCTCCAATGATGGACCGTGGGCAAGAGCTATCGAAATCCTTGTAGCTTTGTTGTTCACCAGCACCCGGTGTACGTTGCTCTTGTACCTCCCATTACTTAGAATCTGAAACATTTGCAATATTTTCTTGTTAAAATTCATTAGCATAAAATCTAATTCCTCTATTTTCTTCTTTGTTTCATCGAACCATTTACCTCCAGTTGATCACCGGTGTTGACCAAAAACGCATTACGGGGAGCTTTGACAGTGACCCAACTTCCATCATGCAGAACTTGGAGGCCATCGATCCCGTTTTGGACTAAAAATGTTAAACAGCCGTGGTCCGAGTGAGCTGGCAATCCAAGGACTAGCTCCGGCTGAGGACATGACGGGTAGAGATTACCAATGAAGGTTTGGAAGCCATTGTCGTGATCCATAGCGTCCTCTAGACTATTTGGCTCGAGACCTAAGCTTTCTGAGACCCCTCTTAAAACCTCTCTTGCTACACTCCTTACCTTTTTACAGTACTGCTGTGAAATATGACTGCAAGATCATGTTACAAATGTTCTCTATTATTGAAAAGGAGATGTGGACTAGATAATTTTGTATTTTTTTCGACAAGTTGCAGAGCCGAAACCTCATTGGTCATTTTTGAGGATAATGATGTTACAGTAAAGATTTTAGAATCGAGATATCCAAGATATCTATGATTAAAGACATGAAAACATGGCCGCTAGGGGGAGAAGCCCAAAATGATTCAAGTTGTGTCTGAAATCTTATGAACCGTTAACAAAAGTATTTTATGGGGAGCGCTCCGTTGTGAACCAAAAAAAAATCGAGAACTTAGAGAACACAAATTTCACTATTAGATCATTTGAGTGCTCCTTGTATTTGGATAACTTGGAATTATGTTTAGTTGTTATTGGGAAGCAGTGGTTGATGAAACATACCTGAAACCAAAAGGGATGTGTGGAAAATGGAATTCAGGATGAACAAAGACCTTGAGATAATCGCGCCAGAAGAAGCATTTCTCAACCGAAACGTTGAAGCTTGTACCACACCTTATTGGATCCAGAACATGCTTCCCTTCAAATTGTTGCTTCTCCTCCTCTGTCAGATTGAAAAATTGCTCAACTCCATCTATTATTCCTTCCACGAGACTCTCTTCCACTCCATGATCAACCACCTGTAATTTGTAATATGAATTACATAAGCATCAGCTATAATATAAACATATCCCACTAGTGAAAAATGTGTAGATATTACCAGAAAAAAGCCCCACTTCTGGCAAGCTTTACCAAGCGTCCCTATTTCTGCTGACCTTTTAAGATGATCTCCTGATGCAAGTGATGAAAAGCTGATGATGGGGATCATTGGGGGTTCTGATGATGGTTCCGTGGTGTAGTGTGGGACTGTTGTGAAGATATGTGATGGTGGGACAAAAGTGAGGCCAGAGGATGACTCCGTTAGCTTTTTCATGGACATCATTCTAGGTGGGTGTCCTTGTCTAGCTACTGATGCTGGAGCTCTAGTACTTGCAGCCATGGCTACGAATTTCCTAGCAAGATGTTGATAGACGAGAGACGATGTAAAATGATTGAGGTTGAGGAGATCATTTATTATTTAACATACCTTCTATTTTTTGTTTGGTAATTGTAAGATAGTTCTACACGTCCATTTAAGAATTCTTTCAGTTACAACTTTTGTTTAGAGATGGAAGTTCATTGTAGTGAAAATTTTAAGAGCCTGCTTCCCCGGATTCGTATCCCGTGCAGCTAAGTAACAAATAGCGATTCGAAAGCGACCTAGTTTAGATAAAAATAAACAATATCAAACTAAGTCGTTTCATTAATATAACCTCTAAACTGAAAACAAAACGCTTTTCAAAACTAAACAATTTTATTTTAAACCCTACAAAACTAGGTATTTTTTGTTTTGGCCGCAAATTGTTGCTGCTTGGGCTTTTATTCCCCGCTTTCCAGCCCATTCGAGTTGGAAAAACACATCAAAAACTGATGCAAACTCTGACTTTTCATCCTCTAAAGTGATGCTTAGCATTTCTTCCAACCGGTAGGTGAAGGAATGGAGATACAAAAAGGAAGGCAAAAATACCATTTGATTCCTCTAATTATCAACCGATCTCAAATATAGTTTAACATCTTTGAAAGGTCTATAATGGGGAACGAAACAAAAAAATAATTAAAATAACTTTTGATCTAGCAAATGATCTTGTAATTGGGATGTTCTATAAAAGTGTGACCTGTTAAACGACTTGTACAGAATAGGCAGTAATATTGTACAAATCAGTGGGAAATGCATATATACAGATAGATCAAAAGAGATACAAATCATATTCATACAAACTCAGTAACGAATATGAAAAGGATATGATCAAACCAGATTCACGGTTGAAGCGCGTTTCACGCTTTCCTTAAAGCATTATTGCTCTCCCACCGGGTGCTTGAAATTGTGAGCAACTGCCTCCCAGCATACAACAACCATCAAGTTGAAACTTGGCACCATTTTTAACTTGCGAACTGATATTGTACCTTCCACTATCACCTTGACGCACTCAAAAGAACACTCAAAAGAAGAAAACAAGCCGGCATAAAACCTCACGATAGGAATGCGGAAATTGTATTGTGTGATTCATTTTTCTCCGTAATTCAATAAGCTATTAGACTCATTTTATAGGAGAACATAAGCTATTGTAACGGTCCAGGTCATAAAGGCTTTAATTCCTTATGACCGCCTTTATTTCTAGTGTCATCAAACCATCTTTATGGTTTCTTATTACCAAGAAAACTTTTGGCATAACACACTATTTAATACATTATTATTATGTGTCATTAAGGACCATTATATATACTATCAAATTAAATAAATATAATTTGACAGTAAAATAGTGCTCTCAACTATCTATTTTCTTCACACAATTAAACTCAAATTTCCAACAATCCCCCACATGAAGAAAATCAAGTGGTGAAAACAAAAATTAAACTCCACTCAACGTGGTGATAGTTTCTACGATATATATCGGCACAGGATAGGTAGGCAACGCCTTTGAACCTTCCCTCGGAAAGATATGACTTGAACTATTAGTCGTATAATGCAAACGAGGTACGTATCTCCGACAGATATATTCCTGACACAAATTCAGTTCTCATGGTTGGGCTCGGTTCGGCCATGAAACCCTTGTCTGGTTCTTTGAGATTTATCCAAGAATTAAGCCACATTAATTCTCTTAAGAAGCGACCCCACTTCTTCTCACATAGGAGATTCTTTCACGTCGCATAGCGCGCTATGTGATTATTGATGAGCCGTATTTATATGACTCATCGAGTCAACAAAACCCACCAATTCCGACACTTTATTATGCGAACAAGTTACTTTTTAGTGTTGTTTTTCATTTCAGGTGCTTCGGAAGCTCTAGGAGGAAACGCGCTTAAAAGACGACATTTCACGCCAAAACATCACAACGGAGACTTACCCAAGGCTCCGAAGAACCTGGGAATGATTATAGGACATCTAGGAGACATTCCGGAGAGAATGGTCGAGCCACCTCAGATCGGCCCCGGTAAGGCCCCGGGCGCGCTGATAGGCTCCGAAATCAAGTTGCACGACCAAACAGACTCCTATGACAAATCTGACTCGACCAAGTTGCTCAAAATGGAAAACAAGTCAGACAATGTCACCAAGCCAAGAAGAACGCACGAGTGGAATGGCCCAGGAGCATCCGAAGGCTCAGCCAGCGCCCGAAGGCCCTGTCGAGCACACCTGCGCTGAATCCGAGTTACTCGACCAGACAAACGAATCTCGCAAATCTGGCTCGACCAAAATGATCGAAATGCCAAATGACTCGGACGATATCACTTCCCATACAAAACGCACGGGTGGGATTGGCCGAGATATGAACAAAACGACATTGGAGCTGGAAAAGGCCCCGCACGCTGGGCCAAGTCGGTGGGCTCGAGTATGGCGGTTTAGGAAGATTCTAGAAGACTTGTTGGCCAAGTAAACTTGCTGGTTAGGTTTGCTTACAAACCAAGCAAAGTCGGTTTTAGGACATGTTTCCTAAAACCGTTTATGGGCCAACTTCAATTTGGAAACGTCGAAGCCCTAGTCCTCTCTATAAATACAACCTCATGTCAAGGGTTTCAATCATCCCACAGCACAGAATTCGAGCTCTCCTCTCCTCTCGGCCCGAAGTCCTCCTTCATTCGGCAATAGAGAAGAACATCTTTCCTTTATTTTTATTGTCTTTTGTTTTCATGGCCATGTGTAGCTAAGCCCTCTATTCGGGCTAGGGTTTCATATATTGTGACTATTGTTTGAGACTTAATTCTTAATGCTATTCCATGTTTCACTAGTTCTCGTGCCTATATTATGAATTATTGCTAGACTAGGTGGATGCTTTGTCGCAAAGCTTAGTTGATCAATATTTCTATCATTATTATCTGCCTAATACTTTGTCGTTTGGGTAGATAGCACATCTAGGTTAAATAACACCTTTGTCGGGTTGTTTAACTTAGGAGGGAATTAGAAGCCTTTCACCTTTGTCGGGTTAGGTTGTGGCATAACACCTTTGTCGGGTTATTTGGGAAGTCACCTTTGTCGGGACGACCACACTTAGAAACATTGAATCAGATTGTTAGCAGTCAATGATAACAAGTCACAATAGAAACCCTAGTCTGAATATTCTCTCTGATTGATACCACTCACTTATTTCCTATTTTTGCACTGTTTCCTAATCTCTCTCAACCCCAATTGTCTTTTCTTTCACAGAACAATAAGTAACCGCTCTAGCTCTCTTGGGTTCGACCCCTTGCTTGCCGCTATACTAGCCAAGAGTAAGTGGAATTATAAATTTAAATTTGCAGGTACCGACGACGCCTGTCAAATTTTGGCGCCGTTGCCGGGGAGCTACGCACGGTGAAGTTGTTCTTTTTTTCTTTTTTTTAAATTTAGTTTTGCTTTATGGTTCGCCATGTCTTCCTATTACGGAAGAGAGCCTTGGAACGACGAGCCACCATCCTTCCAACTTGAAGTCCGCGAGAAGATCATCAACCTTGAGCAATCCCGGGACGAAACATTGGACGAGTACTTGTCGTACTTCGATTCCATTGTGACGAGCTGCCCGCACCATGGATTCACAAACTTCTATCTTCTTCAAAGGTTTCTCGGTGGGATGATGCCACATGAGTGGAATAGGCTTAATGATGCTGCGACAGGAGGCTCGGTGAATAATTTAACCATGTCCGATCTGTGGGACTTGATAGAAGATATGGCAGAAAGCTCGAAACAAGATCAGGCCAAGCGGCTCGAAGAACTGGCCAACATGGTGCACCAAATTCAGGCCGAATTGGCCAACACGGCTCACAAGCCAATGGTCATCAAAGAAGAGCTTACAATGGAGCCCACGGAGCCGGCAGAGGATGAGGACCCATGGTTGACTGAAGAAGAGCTCAATTCAGATTACCCCGGGCATTTAGAAGAAGACGGCCCACTGGCGCCTGAAGAAGAGCCGGCCGAGCCACTCGAATCGGACCTCATTACCGAGATGCCCGAGACAGTCCCGGTGCTCACTGCCGAAATGCCCGAGACGTGCCCAGACTTCATTGCCGATCTGGCCAAGGCAGAACCGATCCTCACTGTCAGAGCACCCGAAGCAGACGCGCCCCTAATGTCTAAGCCAGACACGGTCGCCACTGATGCATATTCCAAAACTGATTTTTCCTTCATTTTCTATGCAGGTAATAGCTCCGGAAAAGCACGTGATAGACCAGAATGACCTAGATGGCGAGTTGGAGGTGAAGCATGAGCCAGAAAAGCCAACGATGGAGCACTCACTCGCAATGAGTCAAGAAGAGCCGCCTGAAAAGTGTAAGAACTCAGGTGCCTTGACAGTCACCCGTGGTGTTGGTAAGACCCTCATACACCACTGTTTAATCGATTTGGGTGCTGATAGTAATGCTATGCCATATTCTCCATGCCGTTTGCTGAGACTAGGACCATTGAAACGTCCTAAACTGTTGGTAGAGTTAGGAAATACATCACGTGTTCAACCTAATGGTTTACTTGAGGATCTAATGCTCCATGTTGGAGATCTTGTTGTTCCTGTAGACTCTTATGTTTTGCAGATAGGAGTTACTAGAGATAACGATCCTCGATCACTTAGTGTTGGACGACCATTCATCTCTGCTACAAGGACAAAGATTAAAATGGGAACATGCTTGATGTCGCTTGTGTTTGATGGCAAGATGCTGAACTTCAAATTTTACGAGGATGCCAAACGTTCATACATGAAGAAGCGACCGAGACATGGCATGTTTGAATGGAAACCAAGATGGAGAAACACTAGAGCACGACTCGATGGACCAGCAGCTATGATCAAGGTGTCCTCACCAACTCGGAAGGAAGTAAAGGCGAACCCGCCTGATCGATGGAGAGCAGACATGAACACACCATCACATAATGATTTTGGGCAGGTTGAAGGAATAGCTGAGGCAAAATTTGACCTCGCACATCCATGGGATCCTAACTTGTGAACCCTAAAGAGGTATCGTCGAGTCAACGATGTAAAACAAAGGCGCTCGCAGGGAGGCAACCCGGTATTTCTTTTTGTTTTTCAGTTTATTTGAGTCTTGAGTCTTATTTGTCACATTGTATTCGGGAAAGAGATGCTCTTTTTGCAGGAAACATGCACCCCAGTGCGGAGTCATCGAGAGGTCCCGACCGAGCGAGCCTTGTGCGCGAAGAGTGGACCAACCCGCTATCCTTCTTTGCGTAAGACTGATATCCATCGGGGGTAGTTTCGCACTTTGAATACATTATGTCAAGAAAAATAAGCTTTTGAAGATTCTGTCACCAAGACTTACGAGTCTAAGGAGATTGGTTCTTAAGTGAGACCGTTTGTGACTCCACCAATCTCCTGGGAATTCTTTACTTGTCTTAATTTCTTCGACATAGTCCTTTCATTTTGTGACAAACTCACGTTGCGATACAAGTCTCTACCAAAAGAAGGCAGGCGCAATGGTGCTCTCCTTGGACTCAGAGGAGAATGGCCCACCCAGTTGCGAGCCATGTGTGCGCAGAATCGGAGCATTGGAGGAATCCTCGACCAAACTTACCCAACTTGAGATTCTGACTCGGCCATTAGTCTTAGAATGGCCAATTTATCGAGACATGTGAGAATCCCATAGCGTTCTGGCGAAGTCGTCCGGAGGCCGCCCAACCGATAGGGGCCCTGTGCGCACAGAATGAGCACACTGCCAGAATCCTCGACCGAAGTTCATTATCTGGAAATTCTGGCTCGACAGAAGTGTTTAAAATGTCAAATAACCTTGGACGAGCGATTCGCATCACATCACACGAGGGAAGTGCCTGTTCACTCTTAACTCTCTCTTATTTTCCCTAGTGTTTGTTTGTTTGCATAGTCGTGTCTTTGAACTTAAGATGTGCCGTGAGGACACGTCAGTTCAAAAGTGTGGGGTGGGAGAGTCAGTATGTCGTGTCAGCACGTTTATTTTCTTGCACCTGCATAGAGTCAGCACGTTTCCCTTAAAATTTAAAATTTTGTACAGATTTCTCTCTATTTTCCTAGACTTGCGGTATTGAATCTTGATGATGCGAAATAGATGAGCTGATTAGATGCATTTTTCTCGTGAACTTTGAGTTGTGCGAATACATGCGAACTTAACCTATTGCATGCTTTTGAGTTGAGATAAACAGGGATGTGGAATTGATAGAAACGTCCTAGAGAGACTTGACAAAGCATTCAAGGGACCGGAGTCGAGCTATATGGTTATATGGATTTCGTGAAGGCTACCACTTTGAGGCAGCATGGTTTAGAGTCTGCTCCGCCACTGCGGTGCTTATGCGGTTAGGCGGGACGGGAAAACAACACACCGTCCAATCTCTAGTCCAAGTAGTCGGGAAAACAGACGAGCGACCCTCGGCTTGACTCGCGACAAAAGGACGAGGATGAGTGAGAGCAGGGAGGTATTTCCATATGCTTGCGGGCGATGATTGGACCTCCATCAAAAGGGCAGAGTCACGGACAAGCAGTCACAATCAGTAGCAAAAGAAAAGAAAACCAGTTATTTGTGAAGTTTTACACGCAACAAAGTGAAGTACACCACTGATCCATCAAAAGATAACTCACTACAAAAGCTGTCCAAGCAAAAGAACTCAACACCTTGAAGCTCGAACAAATCACGTGCAAGAAAAAGCAATGAAGTGTAACCATATAGTGAGAACCCGGAACCGCGAGTGTAGATCATGGGTCTAATAAGGACTATCTCCCATTCATCCGAATTGGTTTGCATCTCGGCTCAAAGGTAACACGTATCAATTACTTCCATGTTTGAGCACAATACTTTTAGTAACGATTGAGATATGCATAGAAAGACGAAGTCTAGACTAGCAACACATATTCATGTAGCAATATCTAGGATGCCGAAGTTTGTGGTGTTGCATATGTTTTCCTCTTATGACCTAGTTCTTGTTCGGGACGAACAAGTTTAAGTGTGGGGTGGTTTGATGAGCCGTATTTATATGACTCATCGAGTCAACATAACCCACCAATTCCGACACTTTATTATGCGAACAAGTTACTTTTTAGTGTTGTTTTTCATTTCAGGTGCTTCGGAAGCTCTAGGAGGAAACACGCTTAAAAGACGACATTTCACGCCAAAACATCACAACGGAGACTTACCCAAGGCTCCGAAGAACCTGGGAATGATTATAGGACATCTAGGAGACATTTCGGAGAGAATGGTCGAGCCACCTCAGATCGGCCCCGGTAAGGCCCCGGGCGCGCTGATAGGCTCCGAAATCAAGTTGCGCGACCAAACAGACTCCTATGACAAATCTGACTCGACCAAGTTGCTCAAAATGGAAAACAAGTCCGACAATGTCACCAAGCCAAGAAGAACGCACGAGTGGAATGGCCCAGGAGCATCCGAAGGCCCAGCCAGCGCCCGAAGGCCCTGTCGAGCAGACCAGCGCTGAATCCGAGTTACTCGACCAGACGAACGAATCTCGCAAATCTGGCTCGACCAAAAGGATGGAAATGCCAAATGACTCGGACGATATCACTTCCCATACAAAACGCACGGGTGGGATTGGCCGAGATATGAACAAAACGACATTGGAGCTGGAAAAGGCCCCGCGCTCTGGGCCAAGTCGGTGGGCTCGAGTATGGCGGTTTAGGAAGATTCTAGAAGACTTGTTGGCCAAGTAAACTTGATTGTTAGGTTTGCTTACAAACCAAGCAAAGTCGGTTTTAGGACATGTTTTCTAAAACCGTTTATGGGCCAACTTCAATTTGGAAACGTCGAAGCCCTAGTCCTCTCTATAAATACAACCTCATGTCAAGGGTTTCAATCATCCCACAGCACAGAATTCGAGCTCTCCTCTCCTCTCGGTCCGAAGTCCTCCTTCATTCGGCAATAGAGAAGAACATCTTTCCTTTATTTTTATTGTCTTTTGTTTTCATGGCCATGTGTAGCTAAGCCCTCTATTCGGGCTAGGGTTTCATATATTGTGACTATTGTTTGAGACTTCATTCTTAATGCTATTCCATGTTTCACTAGTTCTCGTGCCTATATTATGAATTATTGCTAGACTAGGTGGATGCTTTGTCGCAAAGCTTAGTTGATCAATATTTCTATCATTATTATCTGCCTAATACTTTGTCGTTTGGGTAGATAGCACATCTAGGTTAAATAACACTTTTGTCTGGTTGTTTAACTTAGGAGGGAATTAGAAGCCTTTCACCTTTGTCGGGTTAGGTTGTGGCATAACACCTTTGTCGGGTTATTTGGGAAGTCACCTTTGTCGGGACGACCACACTTAGAAACATTGAATCAGATTGTTAGCAGTCAATGATAACAAGTCACAATAAAAACCCTAGTCTGAATATTCTCTCTGATTGATACCACTCACTTATTTCCTATTTTTGCACTGTTTCCTAATCTCTCTCAACCCCAATTGTCTTTTCTTTCACAGAACAATAAGTAACCGCTCTAGCACTCTTAGGTTCGACCTCTTGCTTGCCGCTATACTAGCCAAGAGTAAGTGGAATTATAAATTTAAATTTGCAGGTACCGACGACGCCTGTCAATTATTCAAGTGGCCCCACACTACTTGATGGAATACTAGCCATATGATTTCCCCCAGAATCATTAAGAGCGTTTAGGCTCAACCTCCTACGAGAGTCACTGTTTAGTAAGAAAATGAGATAACATAGTTAGCCTCCCAGAAAGGAAGCCAACCCACAGTGACCATACTCAGTTTCAGCAATTAGGTTGTACCTTTCAACCAAGTTCTTGGAATCTCCTGTCACCATGGTTGGGTTTTCCTTTGCCTCGACTTTATTTCTCAAAGGCTTAAGCGTATATTTTGATATCAACAATCAAAAGGCTTAAGTCTCATTCCTTTGGACGACTTCTCTACTTGGTCTCTATTTAACTATTTGGTTAGCGGATTGACAGATGCTTGTCGTCAGAGCAAATGTACAAATAAATTTATAAGTCCGCTACTCGCGACTTCACTACTGGGTAGCAAGTGGTAAGTAGGGGTCGAACCCAAGGGAATTAGGGGGATAAGTTGTTCTTTGAGGGATCGTACAGCGGGGGAGCGTGTTTTTTGGTTGATTGAGGTTTTACTACTAACAACTAAGTGATTGGTTGGTTGGTTTTGGTTTTTAGTGCGGAAAAGTAAATGACATAAAAGTAAATACTGAAAGTAAAAAGAAGACTTACAGCGGTTGTTGCGTGATCGGCAAGTCTTGCGGAACGTCAGCAGTTGAAAGGGCAGTTTATACTAAGGAAGTAAGTGCAGGTAGTGTTTTAATCTAAGGAAAGCATTCGGTTTCGGGGGCCTTGTATCATAGCATGTTTATCATTGACCTTTAGTGATCCTGCTAAGTATTCAAACGTGTATCAAGGCCATTTCAAGCGCTCGATTTGCCACACTGTCTAGCCCATTTCAAGGTCGTAGAGCACTTGTTCTATTTAGACTAGCACCCCATTTCAAGGTATACTAGCCTATGTGCATCCATTTGATCAATCATTTCCGATCAAACCAAATGGTGTTTTAGAGAGGTCGAACTCCTCAGATAAGCTTTGCCATTTCAAGCATCCACTTACCCGAGTATGTTCACGAACCCCCACGGAAGAGTTTTGCCATTTCAAGCATCCACTCAACCTTGGAAGTTCTGACCTAATATATGGCACATAGAACAAGTTTTGAACACAAAGAAGAGGCACTAATAGTATAGCCTAAAACATTTTATGATACAAGTACACCCCTTCAACCGAATAAAGAGTTTAGCTACGAATATCCATAGAGGTGGATACCATAGCTAAGTACTCGAGGGTTTTTGAAAGACAGTAAGTAAAGGAGAATACTCAAGAACCAACAGGAGTATTCTCAAAGACTACTAGAATACTCAAGAACCAACAGGAGTATTATAGATTTCAAACAAAAGTATTACAAGGATTGTGCTCTCAACTTAGAGAGATAAGTGATTTGTGTTTGGAATGAGGATGGATTTGTGGATGATTTATAAGTGAAGAGAAGATGTCTATTTATAGGCTAAGGGAGGCAAGGAGAGCCATACACTTGTCAAGGAGGAGAGGCTTGTGGCTTGAGATCTCAACACATGGCATAAGGAGAGCAAAAGCCATCAGGGTGAGTCACCACTCCAAAAGCCATAGGAAGATATTTGTTTCTCAAAAGCCATCGGTTTGACCGGAATTTGACCGGAGCTTCTCGGATTTTGGAGAGTGTATTCTGAATGAAAATGTCATTCTAAGATGATCTCAAGAAGGAACCTAAGCCAAATTCTGCTTGGAACATGGTCGAAATCCCAAATCGGCTGAAATTGCCCTTGTTTGGCTTTTACCGGGCTTGGTGCCTTTGCATTGCGTTCTTGTCCAAACGCCGACTGTTCTAGCATATTTGAATGATTCCAAGTCGGTTCCAAGAAAGTTGTACAGTCGGAATCTGGTCGTGTCCTGACTCGTAATTCATTTTCAGCTTTAAAACTCCTCCTTAGCCTGTATTCTCTCTAGACTCCAAAATACCCTGTAGATAAATATCGGAACTAACAAGCAAAAGTTAAATAGACAAACAGTCTAATTTGGTGGGTTTAACTGTGTTTATGATTCATACAATTATAGTCCATCACGGATCCGTAATTTCTCTTTGACCTCGCATAGTCAATATGATTGACTCATGCGAAGAGAAGTTATCTAATGATTTTGTGTTCACGACATATATGTCAAGACATACCATTATACATTTCACTTTGTACCCTACCAATCAAAGATTGGTTATCGTAATATAACCATATTGCCAGCACAGGTTGTGTCTAACGAGGAATGTCCTCCACAAAATTACTTAGCCACTAAGCTTCTTCGTCACATTTACATGTGATGAACTCAGCCTCCAAAATGGATTTGGTTAGTACGATTTGTTTGGAGGATTTCCAAGACATACCAGCACATCCAAATGTAGGGTCATAGCTACTCATGGCCTTGAAATCTTGTATATCAAATCTCCAACTCGTGTTAGTAAAACGCTCAATGACCTCCGGATATCTGGTATAGTTGACAGTTGTAATTTTGTGTATAGTCAAAAGAATTTATAATTTGACCGGTAAGACCAGTATCGAACCCAAGGGAGCAGTTGGATTATACGCTAGGAGAATCAAGTTTTCAACTCAGCTATTCCTTCAATATTCAATGGTAAGGTGATTATCGATCAAGAAACAAGTAATGAAATGATTTCAAGGGGTTTCAATTCAATTAAAGAGAGTTTCGAGGGGATACTCCCCTCCTTGGAAATGTCCCAACGATCATGTACACGAGAGTTAAATTATCTTTAGGGGGTGATTGGTTCAAACCTAGCTTGGGCTAAGGTAGACTGACTATCGTGTGATCTATCCTAGTCAAGCCATCTTAATTAGAATCTCACTTTATCAAGATATCGATTCACTCTATAGCACTATTATCCTTGGAACATCTCCCAAGGTAATAAATGTCATAGGCATAAAGCTTTAGTTAACCACGTACCCATGCATTTACTCTCATAAATGCTAGATATGTTCATTTCCACAATATGCAAATCATCACTAAGCTTTTTCAATACTTAGATCACAATTCTAAGATTAACATGTCACTTAGGCATTTTATCAAACACTTAGCAACATATCATGAATAGAATACTTAGTGAAAATGAAATCAACTCCATAGATTGCAAATTGAATATGTATACATGATCATTGAGTACCAAGGAGGGTTGTAAAACCCTCAAAACACAAGGAGACTACTCACACATCATGTAAGACAACATGATGTGAGTAGGGTTTAAGCACAACTACAAAGAGAATAGAAGAGGGATAGAAGAAGGATGATTAATCCTAGTGTCTCCCTTGATCTTCACTCCTCCTTGGTTGGATGATGATGGATGACCTTGATTTGATCTCTTTCTTTGGTATTTTTCCCCCAAGATGTCATGTACTTAGGTTAAAATTGCCTCTTTCTATTTATAGCCTCGGGTACAATCGTCACTGTAGCAGCCCATTCTGTCGTCTGGGATGTGCTGGCGGCCCAGTCGGTCGACTGGAGGTTGAAAGGGCAGTCTCGTGTAGTGATCTCCCAGTCGACCGACTGTGCAAATGGGAAAATCTGGGCATCAGAAGCTCCTGGTCAGTCGACCGACTGGAGGGTCCAGTCGACCGACTCGGGAAATGAAGTTTTTGAGCCTTCTGAAGCCGTTCGCCAGTCGACCGACTGGAGGGTCCAGTCGACCGACTGTGGAAATGTTGATTGCGGGCCTTCTGAAGCCTTTCGCCCGGTGTTATTAAAACCGAAACGGTGATCGAACCGGTCAAGTCACTGGGTCAATGGGTCAGTGGTTCAACCGGGTCGAACCGGTTTGACCCGCACAAATTAAATAATAAAAATAAAATACTTATATATGATATTATAATTTAACATATTTATGACTTGAATAAATATTACATGTTTATGATCGGATTACAATAACATACCATAACAAATTGTCAAATTTAGAATTTAGAATTTGATAAAGTACAAATCAATAATACAACAATAATAGAACAACAATAACAATTTTAGTCTTAATTTGCAAGTCACAACAATAAGAAATTTCTAAGACTAATTGAATTTCTAGTTAAATTGATAATAAGTAAAAATATTTATAGATTTGATAAATGCATATACATTAATGAAACAAATAATAAAACAAGAATCATGTTTATCTTGGTGGAATGAGAGGGGATAATTATAGAGGACGACTAGGTTCGAGTCTTGTCCAAGTCAAAATAAATAAATATTTTTTCAGACCAAATCGAACCGATCAAATCTCAATTTTAATGCAAAATTGAGTCAATCCGCGGGTCAACCGGTTCATCCGACCAGTTCAGCCACCGGTTCAACCGGTCGAACCGGCCGGTCCGGTCCGGTTTTAATAATACTGTTTCGCCAGTCGATCGACTGGTGCAGGGGAGATGCCCAGTCGACCGACTGGAGACTCTTTTTACCCATATTTTGCTCAAGTCTTCGATTTTTCCCCGAGTATTCGTATTTTGGCCTTGACGCTTAGATATCTTGTTTTGTACATGAAACGTACGAAAAGGGATCAAATGACATCGAATTATCGCCGGAAACGAACTAAAGCTACAACGAAAATGGGTACTAATAAGCCGAAAACTCGACTTATCAACACTCCACACTTAAGCTTTGTTTGTCCCGAACAAAGTATGCAAATATGCCAAGGTCGTGTAAATGGCGAAATGCTAGTGGCGCTATGTTTTTCATCTATTTGCCTCACTAGCTTTCACAAGGTCTCGATCATTATTGCTAACATGTTATTGAAAAGTAAATGCAAGTATATACAACCTAACTAGCTCCTTTTCGTAGGCGTTACGAATGCATTTAGCATATGCATTAAGCCTTTAAACCCCTAGGCTACCCTAGTGGACGAGTTATAGTCTCGTGAGAGTTTTCAGAAAAGGGAATACTCACAAATCCCATATGCACCTATCCCATGAGAATGAATTCAAGAGTGTTCAACCTAGGCTAGGATTTCTCAAAACAAATTCCCCACCCCACGCTAGGACTACCATCACAATATCATCAAAAGAACTTTTAAACCACTTTGAGTACCCTTGAGGTTGTGCATTCCACATCGTCAATACTAGAGCTATCAAATGTCTCTTCCAAAGTTCCTCTCATTTTCAAGGCAATACAATAGAGTGATAGTATAGTTTGCACAAAAGAGTGTCAACCGCTCACCTATGATAGCAAGGGCTAGTCCATTGGTTCGCGACATGGAACTCATTCCCAAGTTTTAGGCGCTTAAGCCATAATCCATAAGGGAAGAGGAGTTCGACACTAAAGTTCTTAATAAACAAGCATAAACCAAATGATAGCTCCCGTGCAAGCACAAGGATCGTCCAAGAGATTGTCCAAATAGCACACTTAGCAAATGATGAATCCCGTGCAAAAGTAGAATGATGGAAGAACATAAAGTCAAGTTTTAACTGCTTCTTATTTTCTTTTTCAAATGGCCTTTGGCCTACAAATGCTTTCGAGGGGGAACTTTTCTTCCTAACCCCCGGCATTTGTATATTTTGGAGCAAAACTTCTCGTGCACTTGAGAAAGTTTTTAGTCGGGGCTTTGCCCTCTTTTGACCATGAAAATGAAGCATTTTTTTTGTTGGGGCCTATTTTTCGCCCTCTTTTGTTTTTTTGACTCCACACTTAAAACTTGACAGTATGTTCAAGTAATGTATGAAATGCGCGGGAAACAATCATAAGTAAGGCACTAAGTTAGAAGAACTCAAGTCACCAAGGAGCATACAAGAGGTCTAAGTTTTTCACGAAGGTTTTAAAAGGGGCTTGCTATAACTTGATCTAAGGTATTTCAACGAAAATACTTAGAGAATTGGATAGACGAGATAGGAATGATATTGGTTCTCAAGAATACACATTCAATGGACTAGGTCGGTTCCAAGTTCAAGATTCAATAAATGTGACAAATAGGCTAGATGTGATTTATAGGAATTTAGAATCGATAGTCACAAGCATATGTGGTTAAAACACTCTCATGTAGGGATAATGTGCAAAAGATGCAAGTGTCCATCTAAAAATGATATGCATGGCATGAAAACATGTGAACTGCGCATCAAACCACTCCACACTTAATTCAAGTTTAGTCCCTAAGCGCAAAGAATGATAAAATAAAGGCAAAGGCGCATAGGAACTCCCCTCGTTTGTAGAGCCGGTGACATAACTCTTTGGAGTGAGAAGTAACCTTTTGGTTGCAAATGTAGACAAAGGAGGTGAATTTGGAACAAGATAATGATATGTAGATGTATATCCTGTAGAGTGAACAACATAAATGGTAAACACCTTCAATATCAAAGGAAATGTAGCATACAACCAAAGACAAGTCAAGAGTATATCACTCAAAATGGCATACATCATCCAAAATTGCGCCAAAAGGCGACTTAACATCCAAGTACATAATCTAAGCAAGAAGGCATCAAGGCATAGACAAAAGTAAGATCAAAATGCAATACAAGCTCAAGATGTAGCCTCATCTCCTCCTGGAGTGATCTCTCTAGCAGAATCTCCCACCCTCTCCAATGTGGCGCCAGTGAGTTGTTCGCTCTCCACTCTAATGGAACTCTCCCGCTCCACTGTGGCTGCAGTGTATCGTGAGCCCGCCTCCCCGGGTCTAGAAGCAGGTGTGGTAGGTAATGGGGAGACGGCACGAGGGACTGAGAACGCTGGATCAACTGGAGGAGGAGCAACTGGACCACCGGGAGCTCTGATCATAGATAATAGTGTGGACCGGAGCCACTCCCACTCCTGGCGAGCTCGCATGTCTGCCTCTCTAGCAAAATCCTCAAGCCTATTCAAGCCACTCCTCAAGTCAGTCATATCAGAGGAGATCCTCTGTCTCCACTCAGTCGACCATAATTTCTTCAATAAATTCTGAAAATATAGCCATCATGCATCTTTGAAAAGTGCCCGGTGCATTACAAAGCCCAAAGGGCATTCGCCGGTAGGCAAATGTTCCATAGGGACAAGTGTAAGTAGTCTTTTCTTGATCTTGTGGATGAATCGGGATTTGGAAAAATCCACTATATTGATGAGTCGTATTTATACGACTCGTCGAATCAACTAAACCCATTTATTTCGACACTTTATTATGCGAGCAATTACTTTTTAGTATGGTTTTGCATTTCAGGTGTTTTGGAAGCTCTAGGAGGAAACGCGCATAAAAGATGGTTTTTCATGCCAAAAACATCACAGTTTCAGATTAGACCTTTGGACCTTCGACGGAGCGCTGGGAATAAACCGCTGATCAGAAAAATACGAGTCATATGCCGTTGCGTAGCTAACTCAATTCCCTACAACTCTATAGTTCATACCAAGAGCATCCAAGGTCGTTTAGATGGTCAAATCAATAGCCGAAGTCGACACTCAGTGCAGATCGCGCCCGAAAGAGACGTTAACGTTAACGTTAATGTCTAGTACGAACGCGGTGCTAATGTTTCCTACGAACGCGACCGATGATGTCAGCAACGCGTTTGATGACGTCAGCAAGCCCGAAAGTTGCTAATTCTAGCCCAAAACAGATTTGGAAACCCAGTTTATTATAAATAAGAAGCTTGGGCTAGGGTTTTTCCATCATCCAACTTTCTACGAAGACCAAGACGGCTCTGGAGAAGACGCAAGCTTTCGACGAGAGAGAAGACTTTTCTACTTATCATTATGTTTTACATGATCATGTGTAGCTAAACTCGTTATTCAGTTTAGGGTTTCGTTCATTGTGACACATGTTTTGAGACTTCGCCCTTAATGCTATTTCATGTTTTACTAGTTCTTGTGCTTATCTTATGAATTGACTTGTTAGATTAAGTGGAAGCTTTGTCGCAAAGCTTAATTGAGCAGTTAATTCTTATCGTTAATATCTACTGGAAACTTTATCGTAAAGGTAGATCGTAACACCTAGATTTAATAATACCTTTGTCGGATTATTTGTTTAGGAAAGAACTAGAAGTCTAACACCTTTGTCGGGTTAGGTTGTGGTGTATCACCTTTGTCGGGATACTTAGGGTTGTTACCTTTGTCGGAATAACCACACTTAGAAACATGAGATTAGATATTTAGCAGTCAATGATAAACATGTCACAATAGAAACCCTAAGCTGAACTCTCTCTCTGATTGGAAGTCTTTTGTTATTTTTCTCCTTCGCACTCTTTACTGCTAAAACCCCCCCCCCCCCCTTTCTTAATTGCTTACAGGAACATCTTCAACAACACCAGCTCCCTTGGGTTCGACCCTGCTTGCCGCTACACTAGCTCATTGCAGGAGAATTATAAATATTAAATTTGACGCGTCAGACGACGCGCGTCAAATTTTGACGCCGTTGCCGGGGAGCTGCGCTTCGGTGAAGTTGTTTCTTTTTGTTTTTTTGTTTTGTTTTATTTTGTTTTCTGTTTTTTAGTTAATTTTCTTGTGATGCACCATGTCTTCTTATTATAATAGAGAGCCTTGGAACTATGAGGAGTTTTCCCCACCATCCTTCCAACTTGAAGTCCGCGAGAAGATCATCAACCTCAAGCAATCCCGGGATGAAACATTGGACGAGTACTTGTCGTACTTCGATTCCATTGTGACGAGCTGCCCGCACCATGGATTCACAAACTTATATCTTCTTCAAAGGTTTCTCGGTGGGATGTTGCCACATGAGTGGAATAGGCTTAATGATGCGGCGGGAGGCTCGGTGAATAACTTAGACATGGACGATCTTTGGCACTTGATAGATGATTTGGCCGAGAGGTCAAGACAAGATCAGGCCAAGCGGCTCGAAGAAATCGCCAACATAGTGCGCCAAATTCAGGCCGATCTGGCCAACACGGCTCACAAGCCGATGGTCATCAAAAAAGAGCTTACAATGGAGCCCACGGAGCCGGCAGAGGATGAGGACCCATGGTTGACTGAAGAAGAGCCGGTCAAGCCACTCGTATCGGGTGCAGGAAACGAAGAAAACGACTCGGAGTCAGTGCCGATCGCGTTCGAAAGAGACATTAGCTCGACGCTAATGTCTGAAGAGAACGCGCCTATAACTTTAAGGCCGGACGCGCCTCTAACGTCTACAGCGGACGCGACCCTCACTGATGCACAATCCAGGACTGACCATTTTCCTTCGTTTTCTATGCAGGTAATAGCTCCTGAAGACCATGTGATCGATAATGATGAGCTGGGAGATGAGTTGGAGGCGAAGCATGAGCCAGAAAAACCAATGATGGAGCACCCACTCGCCACGAGTCAACAAGCGCCGCCCGAAAAGTGTAAGGACCCAGGTGCCTTCACAGTCACGAGAGATATTGACTCTTATGTTCTACAGATGGGAGATGCTAGAGATAACGATCCTCCTGCACCTATTTTGGGACGATCACTCCTCTTTGCCACAGAGACCAAGATTGACATGGGAACATGCTTGATGTCACTTGTGTTTGCTGGCAAGACATCGAACTTCCATACTTACGAGGATGCCAAACGTTCATACATGAAGAAGCGACCGAGACATGGCATGTTTGAATGGAAACCAGGATGGAGAAACACTAGAGCACGACTCGATGGACCAGTAGCTATGATCAAGGTGTCCTCGCGGACTCGGGAGGATGTAAAGGCGAACCCGCCTGATCGATGGAGAGCAGACCCGAGCACACCTTTGCACGATGATTTTGGGCAGACTGAAGGAGTAGATGAGGCGAAATTTGACCTCACACGTCCATGGGATCCTAACTTGTGATCCCTAAGGAGGTACCGTCGAGCCAACGACGTAAAACAAAGGCGCTCGCAGGGAGGCAGCCCGGCAAATTTTTGAGTTTTTCTCGTTTTTTATTTCGTTTTATGTTTGTTTGAGTCTTAAGTCACTTTGTCTTTTGGGAAAGAGATGTTTTTCATGCAGAAAACAAGTGCAACTCAGTGCCGATCGCGTCCGCCCTTAACATTAGCTGGTCGCGCTCGGTGTTGACATTACGTTAACGTCTCTACCGGACGCGGCACGTAAAGTCTTCATAGGACGCGGTGGACCGTTGACCAGCGTTGACCGACTCGCTTAACCAGAGTTCTTCCCATCACGCGACGAAACGAGGGGAGTGCCTGTTCACTTTTCATTCTCTATTTGTTTTTCCCTACGTTTGTGTCTCTTGCATAGTCTGTTGTCTTTGAACTAAAGCCGTACCGTGAGGACACGGCTTGGTTCAAAAGTGTGGGGTGGGAGAGTCAGTCAGTTGTGTCAGCACGTTTATTTTTTGCACCTGCGTAGTGTCAGCACGTTTCCCTTTGGAATTTTTTTTTTTTTGAAAGTATGAAATTTCTCTCTTTTCCTGGATATGCAGTATTGAATTTGATGATGTGAAATAGACGAGCTGATTAGATGCGTTTCTCTTGTGAAATTTGAATTGTGTGACTACATGTGAATTTAACCTACTGCGTGTCCTTTTGAGTTGAGATAAACAGGGATGTGGAGTTGATAGAAATGTCCTAGAGAGACTTGACAAAGCACTCAAAGGACCGAGCTTCGAACTATATGGTTATATGGATTTCGTGGAGGCTAGCACTTCGAGGCAACATGGTTAAGAGGCTGCTCCGCCACTGCAGTGCTTATGCGGTCAGGTGGGACGGGGAAACATCACACCGTCCAATCTCTAGTCCGAGTAGCCGGGAAAACAGACGAGCGACCCTCGGCTTGACTCGCGCCAAAAGGACGAGGATGAGGGAGAGCAGGGAGGTATTTCCATATGCTTGCGGGCGATGATTGGACCTCTATCAAAAGAGCAGAGTCACGGACAAGCAGTCACAATCAGTAGCAAAAGAAAAGAAAATCAGTTATTTGTGAAGTTTTTACACGCAACAAAGTGAAGTACACCACTGATCCATCAAAAGACAACTCACTACAAAAGCTGTCCAATCAAAAAAACTCAAAACCTTGAAGCTCGAATGAATCACGTGCAAGAAAAAGCAATGAAATAAAACCATATAGCTAGAGTTCGGGACAGCGAATGCAGATCATGGGTCTAAAGAGGACTATCTCCCATTCATCCGAATTGGTTTGAATCTCGGCTCAAAGGTAACATGTATCAAGTTTATTCCATGTTTAGCATGATAATCTGAGTAGCGATTGAGTGATGCGTAGAAAAGCGAGTCTAGACTAGCAACTCATATTCATGTAGCATTATCTAGGACGTCGAAGAAATTGTGGTGTTGCATTTATTTTTCCTTCTATGACTTAGTTCTTGTTCGGGACGAACAAGTTTAAGTGTGGGGTGGTTTGATGAGTCGTATTTATACGACTCGTCGAATCAACTAAACCCATTTATTTCGACACTTTATTATGCGAGCAATTACTTTTTAGTATGGTTTTGCATTTCAGGTGTTTTGGAAGCTCTAGGAGGAAACGCGCATAAAAGATGGTTTTTCATGCCAAAAACATCACAGTTTCAGATTAGACCTTTGGACCTTCGACGGAGCGCTGGGAATAAACCGCTGATCAGAAAAATACGAGTCATATGCCGTTGCGTAGCCAACTCAATTCCCTACAACTCTATAGTTCATACCGAGAGCATCCAAGGTCGTTTAGATGGTCAAATCAATAGCCGAAGTCGACACTCAGTGCAGATCGCGCCCGAAATAGACGTTAACGTTAACGTTAATGTCTAGTACGAACGCGGTGCTAATGTTTCCTACGAACGCGACCGATGATGTCAGCAACGCGTTTGATGACGTCAGCAAGCCCGAAAGTTGCTAATTCTAGCCCAAAACAGATTTGGAAACCCAGTTTATTATAAATAAGAAGCTTGGGCTAGGGTTTTTCCATCATCCAACTTTCTACGAAGACCAAGACGGCTCTGGAGAAGACGCAAGCTTTCGACGAGAGAGAAGACTTTTCTACTTATCATTATGTTTTACATGATCATGTGTAGCTAAACTCGTTATTCAGTTTAGGGTTTCGTTCATTGTGACACATGTTTTGAGACTTCGCCCTTAATGCTATTTCATGTTTTACTAGTTCTTGTGCTTATCTTATGAATTGACTTGTTAGATTAAGTGGAAACTTTGTCGCAAAGCTTAATTGAGCAGTTAATTCTTATCGTTAATATCTACTGGAAACTTTATCGTAAAGGTAGATCGTAACACCTAGATTTAATAATACCTTTGTCGGATTATTTGTTTAGGAAAGAACTAGAAGTCTAACACCTTTGTCGGGTTAGGTTGTGGTGTATCACCTTTGTCGGGATACTTAGGGTTGTTACCTTTGTCGGAATAACCACACTTAGAAACATGAGATTAGATATTTAGCAGTCAATGATAAACATGTCACAATAGAAACCCTAAGCTGAACTCTCTCTCTGATTGGAAGTCTTTTGTTATTTTTCTCCTTCGCACTCTTCACTGCTAAAACCCCCCCCCCCTTCTTCTTAATTGCTTACAGGAACATCTTCAACAACACCAGCTCCCTTGGGTTCGACCCTGCTTGCCGCTACACTAGCTCATTGCAGGAGAATTATAAATATTAAATTTGACGCGTCAGACGACGCGCGTCAAATTTTGACGCCGTTGCCGGGGAGCTGCGCTTCGGTGAAGTTGTTTCTTTTTGTTTTTTTGTTTTGTTTTATTTTGTTTTCTGTTTTTTAGTTAATTTTCTTGTGATGCACCATGTCTTCTTATTATAATAGAGAGCCTTGGAACTATGAGGAGTTTTCCCCACCATCCTTCCAACTTGAAGTCCGCGAGAAGATCATCAACCTCAAGCAATCCCGGGATGAAACATTGGACGAGTACTTGTCATACTTCGATTCCATTGTGACGAGCTGCCCGCACCATGGATTCACAAACTTATATCTTCTTCAAAGGTTTCTCGGTGGGATGTTGCCACATGAGTGGAATAGGCTTAATGATGCGGCGGGAGGCTCGGTGAATAACTTAGACATGGACGATCTTTGGCACTTGATAGATGATTTGGCCGAGAGGTCAAGACAAGATCAGGCCAAGCGGCTCGAAGAAATCGCCAACATAGTGCGCCAAATTCAGGCCGATCTGGCCAACACGGCTCACAAGCCGATGGTCATCAAAAAAGAGCTTACAATGGAGCCCACGGAGCCGGCAGAGGATGAGGACCCATGGTTGACTGAAGAAGAGCCGGTCAAGCCACTCGTATCGGGTGCAGGAAACGAAGAAAACGACTCGGAGTCAGTGCCGATCTCGTTCGAAAGAGACATTAGCTCGACGCTAATGTCTGAAGAGAACGCGCCTATAACTTTAAGGCCGGACGCGCCTCTAACGTCTACAGCGGACGCGACCCTCACTGATGCACAATCCAGGACTGACCATTTTCCTTCGTTTTCTATGCAGGTAATAGCTCCTGAAGACCATGTGATCGATAATGATGAGCTGGGAGATGAGTTGGAGGCGAAGCATGAGCCAGAAAAACCAATGATGGAGCACCCACTCGCCACGAGTCAACAAGCGCCGCCCGAAAAGTGTAAGGACCCAGGTGCCTTCACAGTCACGAGAGATATTGACTCTTATGTTCTACAGATGGGAGATGCTAGAGATAACGATCCTCCTGCACCTATTTTGGGACGATCACTCCTCTTTGCCACAGAGACCAAGATTGACATGGGAACATGCTTGATGTCACTTGTGTTTGCTGGCAAGACATCGAACTTCCATACTTACGAGGATGCCAAACGTTCATACATGAAGAAGCGACCGAGACATGGCATGTTTGAATGGAAACCAGGATGGAGAAACACTAGAGCACGACTCGATGGACCAGTAGCTATGATCAAGGTGTCCTCGCGGACTCGGGAGGATGTAAAGGCGAACCCGCCTGATCGATGGAGAGCAGACCCGAGCACACCTTTGCACGATGATTTTGGGCAGACTGAAGGAGTAGATGAGGCGAAATTTGACCTCACACGTCCATGGGATCCTAACTTGTGATCCCTAAGGAGGTACCGTCGAGCCAACGACGTAAAACAAAGGCGCTCGCAGGGAGGCAGCCCGGCAAATTTTTGAGTTTTTCTCGTTTTTTATTTCGTTTTATGTTTGTTTGAGTCTTAAGTCACTTTGTCTTTTGGGAAAGAGATGTTTTTCATGCAGAAAACAAGTGCAACTCAGTGCCGATCGCGTCCGCCCTTAACATTAGCTGGTCGCGCTCGGTGTTGACATTAGGTTAACGTCTCTACCGGACGCGGCACGTAAAGTCTTCATAGGACGCGGTGGACCGTTGACCAGCGTTGACCGACTCGCTTAACCAGAGTTCTTCCCATCACGCGACGAAACGAGGGGAGTGCCTGTTCACTTTTCATTCTCTATTTGTTTTTCCCTACGTTTGTGTCTCTTGCATAGTCTGTTGTCTTTGAACTAAAGCCGTACCGTGAGGACACGGCTTGGTTCAAAAGTGTGGGGTGGGAGAGTCAGTCAGTTGTGTCAGCACGTTTATTTTTTGCACCTGCGTAGTGTCAGCACGTTTCCCTTTGGAATTTTTTTTTTTTTGAAAGTATGAAATTTCTCTCTTTTCCTGGATATGCAGTATTGAATTTGATGATGTGAAATAGACGAGCTGATTAGATGCGTTTCTCTTGTGAAATTTGAATTGTGTGACTACATGTGAATTTAACCTACTGCGTGTCCTTTTGAGTTGAGATAAACAGGGATGTGGAGTTGATAGAAATGTCCTAGAGAGACTTGACAAAGCACTCAAAGGACCGAGCTTCGAACTATATGGTTATATGGATTTCGTGGAGGCTAGCACTTCGAGGCAACATGGTTAAGAGGCTGCTCCGCCACTGCAGTGCTTATGCGGTCAGGTGGGACGGGGAAACATCACACCGTCCAATCTCTAGTCCGAGTAGCCGGGAAAACAGACGAGCGACCCTCGGCTTGACTCGCGCCAAAAGGACGAGGATGAGGGAGAGCAGGGAGGTATTTCCATATGCTTGCGGGCGATGATTGGACCTCTATCAAAAGAGCAGAGTCACGGACAAGCAGTCACAATCAGTAGCAAAAGAAAAGAAAATCAGTTATTTGTGAAGTTTTTACACGCAACAAAGTGAAGTACACCACTGATCCATCAAAAGACAACTCACTACAAAAGCTGTCCAATCAAAAAAACTCAAAACCTTGAAGCTCGAATGAATCACGTGCAAGAAAAAGCAATGAAATAAAACCATATAGCTAGAGTTCGGGACAGCGAATGCAGATCATGGGTCTAAAGAGGACTATCTCCCATTCATCCGAATTGGTTTGAATCTCGGCTCAAAGGTAACATGTATCAAGTTTATTCCATGTTTAGCATGATAATCTGAGTAGCGATTGAGTGATGCGTAGAAAAGCGAGTCTAGACTAGCAACTCATATTCATGTAGCATTATCTAGGACGTCGAAGAAATTGTGGTGTTGCATTTATTTTTCCTTCTATGACTTAGTTCTTGTTCGGGACGAACAAGTTTAAGTGTGGGGTGGTTTGATGAGTCGTATTTATACGACTCGTCGAATCAACTAAACCCATTTATTTCGACACTTTATTATGCGAGCAATTACTTTTTAGTATGGTTTTGCATTTCAGGTGTTTTGGAAGCTCTAGGAGGAAACGCGCATAAAAGATGGTTTTTCATGCCAAAAACATCACAGTTTCAGATTAGACCTTTGGACCTTCGACGGAGCGCTGGGAATAAACCGCTGATCAGAAAAATACGAGTCATATGCCGTTGCGTAGCTAACTCAATTCCCTACAACTCTATAGTTCATACCGAGAGCATCCAAGGTCGTTTAGATGGTCAAATCAATAGCCGAAGTCGACACTCAGTGCAGATCGCGCCCGAAATAGACGTTAACGTTAACGTTAATGTCTAGTACGAACGCGGTGCTAATGTTTCCTACGAACGCGACCGATGATGTCAGCAACGCGTTTGATGACGTCAGCAAGCCCGAAAGTTGCTAATTCTAGCCCAAAACAGATTTGGAAACCCAGTTTATTATAAATAAGAAGCTTGGGCTAGGGTTTTTCCATCATCCAACTTTCTACGAAGACCAAGACGGCTCTGGAGAAGACGCAAGCTTTCGACGAGAGAGAAGACTTTTCTACTTATCATTATGTTTTACATGATCATGTGTAGCTAAACTCGTTATTCAGTTTAGGGTTTCGTTCATTGTGACACATGTTTTGAGACTTCGCCCTTAATGCTATTTCATGTTTTACTAGTTCTTGTGCTTATCTTATGAATTGACTTGTTAGATTAAGTGGAAGCTTTGTCGCAAAGCTTAATTGAGCAGTTAATTCTTATCGTTAATATCTACTGGAAACTTTATCGTAAAGGTAGATCGTAACACCTAGATTTAATAATACCTTTGTCGGATTATTTGTTTAGGAAAGAACTAGAAGTCTAACACCTTTGTCGGGTTAGGTTGTGGTGTATCACCTTTGTCGGGATACTTAGGGTTGTTACCTTTGTCGGAATAACCACACTTAGAAACATGAGATTAGATATTTAGCAGTCAATGATAAACATGTCACAATAGAAACCCTAAGCTGAACTCTCTCTCTGATTGGAAGTCTTTTGTTATTTTTCTCCTTCGCACTCTTTACTGCTAAACCCCCCCCCCCCCCCCTTTCTTAATTGCTTACAGGAACATCTTCAACAACACCAGCTCCCTTGGGTTCGACCCTGCTTGCCGCTACACTAGCTCATTGCAGGAGAATTATAAATATTAAATTTGACGCGTCAGACGACGCGCGTCAAATTTTGACGCCGTTGCCGGGGAGCTGCGCTTCGGTGAAGTTGTTTCTTTTTGTTTTTTTGTTTTGTTTTATTTTGTTTTCTGTTTTTTAGTTAATTTTCTTGTGATGCACCATGTCTTCTTATTATAATAGAGAGCCTTGGAACTATGAGGAGTTTTCCCCACCATCCTTCCAACTTGAAGTCCGCGAGAAGATCATCAACCTCAAGCAATCCCGGGATGAAACATTGGACGAGAACTTGTCGTACTTCGATTCCATTGTGACGAGCTGCCCGCACCATGGATTCACAAACTTATATCTTCTTCAAAGGTTTCTCGGTGGGATGTTGCCACATGAGTGGAATAGGCTTAATGATGCGGCGGGAGGCTCGGTGAATAACTTAGACATGGACGATCTTTGGCACTTGATAGATGATTTGGCCGAGAGGTCAAGACAAAATCAGGCCAAGCGGCTCGAAGAAATCGCCAACATAGTGCGCCAAATTCAGGCCGATCTGGCCAACACGGCTCACAAGCCGATGGTCATCAAAAAAGAGCTTACAATGGAGCCCACGGAGCCGGCAGAGGATGAGGACCCATGGTTGACTGAAGAAGAGCCGGTCAAGCCACTCGTATCGGGTGCAGGAAACGAAGAAAACGACTCGGAGTCAGTGCCGATCGCGTTCGAAAGAGACATTATTTGACGCTAATGTCTGAAGAGAACGCGCCTATAACTTTAAGGCCGGACGCGCCTCTAACGTCTACAGCGGACGCGACCCTCACTGATGCACAATCCAGGACTGACCATTTTCCTTCGTTTTCTATGCAGGTAATAGCTCCTGAAGACCATGTGATCGATAATGATGAGCTGGGAGATGAGTTGGAGGCGAAGCATGAGCCAGAAAAACCAATGATGGAGCACCCACTCGCCACGAGTCAACAAGCGCCGCCCGAAAAGTGTAAGGACCCAGGTGCCTTCACAGTCACGAGAGATATTGACTCTTATGTTCTACAGATGGGAGATGCTAGAGATAACGATCCTCCTGCACCTATTTTGGGACGATCACTCCTCTTTGCCACAGAGACCAAGATTGACATGGGAACATGCTTGATGTCACTTGTGTTTGCTGGCAAGACATCGAACTTCCATACTTACGAGGATGCCAAACGTTCATACATGAAGAAGCGACCGAGACATGGCATGTTTGAATGGAAACCAGGATGGAGAAACACTAGAGCACGACTCGATGGACCAGTAGCTATGATCAAGGTGTCCTCGCGGACTCGGGAGGATGTAAAGGCGAACCCGCCTGATCGATGGAGAGCAGACCCGAGCACACCTTTGCACGATGATTTTGGGCAGACTGAAGGAGTAGATGAGGCGAAATTTGACCTCACACGTCCATGGGATCCTAACTTGTGATCCCTAAGGAGGTACCGTCGAGCCAACGACGTAAAACAAAGGCGCTCGCAGGGAGGCAGCCCGGCAAATTTTTGAGTTTTTCTCGTTTTTTATTTCGTTTTATGTTTGTTTGAGTCTTAAGTCACTTTGTCTTTTGGGAAAGAGATGTTTTTCATGCAGAAAACAAGTGCAACTCAGTGCCGATCGCGTCCGCCCTTAACATTAGCTGGTCGCGCTCGGTGTTGACATTACGTTAACGTCTCTACCGGACGCGGCACGTAAAGTCTTCATAGGACGCGGTGGACCGTTGACCAGCGTTGACCGACTCGCTTAACCAGAGTTCTTCCCATCACGCGACGAAACGAGGGGAGTGCCTGTTCACTTTTCATTCTCTATTTGTTTTTCCCTACGTTTGTGTCTCTTGCATAGTCTGTTGTCTTTGAACTAAAGCCGTACCGTGAGGACACGGCTTGGTTCAAAAGTGTGGGGTGGGAGAGTCAGTCAGTTGTGTCAGCACGTTTATTTTTTGCACCTGCGTAGTGTCAGCACGTTTCCCTTTGGAATTTTTTTTTTTTTGAAAGTATGAAATTTCTCTCTTTTCCTGGATATGCAGTATTGAATTTGATGATGTGAAATAGACGAGCTGATTAGATGCGTTTCTCTTGTGAAATTTGAATTGTGTGACTACATGTGAATTTAACCTACTGCGTGTCCTTTTGAGTTGAGATAAACAGGGATGTGGAGTTGATAGAAATGTCCTAGAGAGACTTGACAAAGCACTCAAAGGACCGAGCTTCGAACTATATGGTTATATGGATTTCGTGGAGGCTAGCACTTCGAGGCAACATGGTTAAGAGGCTGCTCCGCCACTGCAGTGCTTATGCGGTCAGGTGGGACGGGGAAACATCACACCGTCCAATCTCTAGTCCGAGTAGCCGGGAAAACAGACGAGCGACCCTCGGCTTGACTCGCGCCAAAAGGACGAGGATGAGGGAGAGCAGGGAGGTATTTCCATATGCTTGCGGGCGATGATTGGACCTCTATCAAAAGAGCAGAGTCACGGACAAGCAGTCACAATCAGGAGCAAAAGAAAAGAAAATCAGTTATTTGTGAAGTTTTTACACGCAACAAAGTGAAGTACATCACTGATCCATCAAAAGACAACTCACTACAAAAGCTGTCCAATCAAAAAAACTCAAAACCTTGAAGCTCGAATGAATCACGTGCAAGAAAAAGCAATGAAATAAAACCATATAGCTAGAGTTCGGGACAGCGAATGCAGATCATGGGTCTAAAGAGGACTATCTCCCATTCATCCGAATTGGTTTGAATCTCGGCTCAAAGGTAACATGTATCAAGTTTATTCCATGTTTAGCATGATAATCTGAGTAGCGATTGAGTGATGCGTAGAAAAGCGAGTCTAGACTAGCAACTCATATTCATGTAGCATTATCTAGGACGTCGAAGAAATTGTGGTGTTGCATTTATTTTTCCTTCTATGACTTAGTTCTTGTTCGGGACGAACAAGTTTAAGTGTGGGGTGGTTTGATGAGTCGTATTTATACGACTCGTCGAATCAACTAAACCCATTTATTTCGACACTTTATTATGCGAGCAATTACTTTTTAGTATGGTTTTGCATTTCAGGTGTTTTGGAAGCTCTAGGAGGAAACGCGCATAAAAGATGGTTTTTCATGCCAAAAACATCACAGTTTCAGATTAGACCTTTGGACCTTCGACGGAGCGCTGGGAATAAACCGCTGATCAGAAAAATACGAGTCATATGCCGTTGCGTAGCTAACTCAATTCCCTACAACTCTATAGTTCATACCGAGAGCATCCAAGGTCGTTTAGATGGTCAAATCAATAGCCGAAGTCGACACTCAGTGCAGATCGCGCCCGAAATAGACGTTAACGTTAACGTTAATGTCTAGTACGAACGCGGTGCTAATGTTTCCTACGAACGCGACCGATGATGTCAGCAACGCGTTTGATGACGTCAGCAAGCCCGAAAGTTGCTAATTCTAGCCCAAAACAGATTTGGAAACCCAGTTTATTATAAATAAGAAGCTTGGGCTAGGGTTTTTCCATCATCCAACTTTCTACGAAGACCAAGACGGCTCTGGAGAAGACGCAAGCTTTCGACGAGAGAGAAGACTTTTCTACTTATCATTATGTTTTACATGATCATGTGTAGCTAAACTCGTTATTCAGTTTAGGGTTTCGTTCATTGTGACACATGTTTTGAGACTTCGCCCTTAATGCTATTTCATGTTTTACTAGTTCTTGTGCTTATCTTATGAATTGACTTGTTAGATTAAGTGGAAGCTTTGTCGCAAAGCTTAATTGAGCAGTTAATTCTTATCGTTAATATCTACTGGAAACTTTATCGTAAAGGTAGATCGTAACACCTAGATTTAATAATACCTTTGTCGGATTATTTGTTTAGGAAAGAACTAGAAGTCTAACACCTTTGTCGGGTTAGGTTGTGGTGTATCACCTTTGTCGGGATACTTAGGGTTGTTACCTTTGTCGGAATAACCACACTTAGAAACATGAGATTAGATATTTAGCAGTCAATGATAAACATGTCACAATAGAAACCCTAAGCTGAACTCTCTCTCTGATTGGAAGTCTTTTGTTATTTTTCTCCTTCGCACTCTTTACTGCTAAAACCCCCCCCCCCCCCTTTCTTAATTGCTTACAGGAACATCTTCAACAACACCAGCTCCCTTGGGTTCGACCCTGCTTGCCGCTACACTAGCTCATTGCAGGAGAATTATAAATATTAAATTTGACGCGTCAGACGACGCGCGTCATATATCCATCAAGATAGCAAAATTAATCATGCTTGGCTAATCTCTCTAACATTTGATCAATGAATCGAAGTGGAAAATGATCTTTCTTGGTGGCCTTGTTAAGTTTTCGAAAATCTATGCACATACGCCAACCGGTGACGGTTCTAGTGGGAATCAAATCATTTTTATCATTTTTCACAACCGTCATGCCTCCCTTTTTGGGCACAACATGTATGAGACTCACCCAATTAGAATCCGCAATAGGGAAGATAATTCCCGCATCAAACATTTTCAAAATTTCCTTTTTAACCACTTCACCAACAATGGGATTAAGTCTCCTAGCATGTTCCCTAGATGGCAAGCTATCATCTTCCAAATTAATTCTATGAATGCACAAACTAGGACTTATCCCCTTTAGATCATCAATAGAATACCCAATGGCACCTTTGTGCTCTCTAATCACATCAAGCAATCTCAAAGTCTCATTATCATTCAAGGAGGCATTCACAATGATAGACAAAGTAGAATTTGGGCCTAGGAACTCATACCTTAGGCTTGTTGGTAGAGCTTTTAACTCTACCGAACAAGACACCTTACCTTTGTCGCTTTGAGTTTTCCCTTTGCCCTCATCGTTCAAGATAGCCCAACAATCAACGTGCTCGGGTAGCTCATTATCAAGATCAATAACATGTGTAGGCAATATAGGAATATCAAGCAATTCAAAGCCATCAACAAAGTCAATATAATTGCAACTCATGGTAGAACTAGGACCTTTTTGTGCTCTATCTAAATTAAATTCAATTTCCTCATCACCTACTCTCATTGTTATTGAACCTTTAGTCATGTCAAATATAGCTCCCGCCGTATAGAGGAAGGGTCTCCCTAAAAGAATAGGGATCTATGTGTCCTCTTCCATTTCTAGCACCACAAGTCTCCGGGAATGTGGAAGTTCCCTACTTTGACCGGGACATCCTTAAGAATCCTCCTAGGATATCTTGAGGAGCGGTCCGCAAGCCTCAAGGTCATTTGTGTGGGCATAGGTTCACCAATGTTCAATTTCTTGCATAATGAGTAAGGCATCAACGATATGCTAGCTCCTAAGTCACACATATCACGCTCTATTTTCACTCCACCAATATAGCATGAGATAGAAAAACTACCCGGGTCTCCTAGCTTTGGTGGCATGTTACGATGGAAGATGACGCTACACTCTTCATTGAGGGATATCGAATCGACCTCTTCAATTGTCATCCTGCAAGTAACAATGTCTTTTAGAAATCGAACATATGATGGGGCTTGAGTAATTACCTCGGTGAAAGGCAATGTCACATATAGCTTCCTCATCATATCGGTGAACATGGAGAATTGCTTTTCGTTGCTCTTCTTCTTGAGCCTTTGTGGGAAGGGTATAGGTGGAGTGTATGGTTTAAGCTCATCCTTTTCTTTTTCCACTTCTTTTTCCTTTTGGGTTTGAGGATTAGGGACCTCTTCATCCAACTCTTCAATTTCGGCACTAGCTTGGCCTCCAAGATCAAAGGAAACTTTCTTCTTCTTTGGTTGCTCCCCCTCTAGCTCTTTACCACTCCTCAACGTGACCGCATTACAATGCTCCCTTTGCCCTTGCTCGGGTCAAGCCGGCAATTTTCCTTGAGCCCTTGTAGATGATTCGGCTTGTTGAGCTATTTGGTTCTCTAGCATCTTGTTGTGAGTTTCTATCCTTTCCATTTGGGCTTGCATCTTATCTTGGTTAGCGAGGAGTTTGGCAAACATCGCTTCCACACCGGAGAGTTCATTTGAAGTTTGTGGAGGAGGGTCAACTTGTTGGTAGGGCTTTTGAGCTTGAGCTTGATATTGTTGCCCTTGGTTTTGGTTCTTTTGAAGCAAAGTCGGTCCTTGGCTTTGATATTGGTTCCTAGGTTGGAATTGATTCCTTGGTGGGAAGGCTTGATTATTTAGAGTAGGCTTAGGACCAAACCCGGGAGGCGTAGTTCCAAAGTCGGGACGAGTAGGATTTGTAGTCTTATATGAGAAATTAGGGTGATTTCTCCATCCCGAGGAAAACCTTGGTGTAGTATGGTTTGATTGAGAATTTTGGCCTTGAGTGGCACTAGTATCATACTCTCTACCTTGGTTCCCACCAACAAAATTTGCTTCTTCATAACCATATCTATGAACATCCCTTTGAACCAAGGGGCAAGAATTTGTCTCATGCTCATAAACCTCGCAAATGTCGCACCCTTGACTCGTTGAGTGATCTTTCTCCGGGTGTTTCAACTTGAAAACTTCATCCGAGAGGTTCTCAAAATCTTTCCTTAAGGCCTCATAGTCACTTGCGCTCACCGCTTTTACTTCGTGCCTTTCTCCTTTCCTCCTTGGGTTCCCTCTTTCACTTCCCCACATGAAGTAGTTCTTTGTGATCTTCTCAATCACCGCATATCCTTCATGAGGTTCAAGTTCCGTGATAGCTCCTCCCGCGGCGGTATCAAGTGCAAGCCGCGAGGGACCATCAACGCCATGGTAAAAAGTGTGGAATACAAGGAGGTCATCCAAGTTGTGATGTGGGCAAAGCCTTTGATATTCTTTATACCTCTCCCAAGCTTCGTAGAGTGTTTCTCCATCCATTTGCGCGAAATTTGTGATTTGATTTCTATAATAGGCCGTCTTGGAAGGAGGGAAATACTTGTTGAGAAATGCAACGGCGAGCTCCTACCAAGTGGTGAAACTATCCGGCGTTTGGCTCCTTAACCATTCTCTTGCTATTCCCGTGAGGGAGAAAGGGAATAACGTCAAAAGTTTTGCATCTTCGGAGAACCCATTAATCTTGAAAGTGGCACAAACTTCAAGGAATGTGGTCAAATGAGAGTTTGGGTCCTCATGGTCTCTTCCCGAGAATTGGTTTGATTGGACCATTTGGATGTTTGAGGTCTTCTAGTCGAAGTATCGGTTATCCACCGTCGGGACAAGGATTGGGGAATGGTATCCATAGGCATTGGGAGCGGCGTAGTCTTTGAGAACCCTTCTAGCTGGAGGGCCTTGTGGCAGTTGATGAGGAGGGGGAGGAGGAGGTCCATTTCTATCCCCCATGTCTTGATGAATGGTTTCTTGAGCATTCGAGGTTGTTCCTTTAGCCTTGATTGTCTTGCTCCTTGTAAGGTGAGGATTAACAATATCTCTTATCGGTTGGTTCAAGTCTCTATCCACAATTTTGGTAAGCTTCTTGGTCTTTGGTGGCATAAACGAGATGCACCTACAAGGGTAGAACAATTAAGACAAGTGAGGATAGTGGAATAAGCTCAAGAATCGCAAGTAGCAAACAAATAAAGAAAAACATGGAATAGTCAGAGAACTAAATGATTTTTCCTAGGGACAATCTAGCCATTTCTCCCCGGAAACGGCGCCATTTTGACAGCTGTAATTTTGTGTATAGTCAAAAGAATTTATAATTTGACCGGTAAGACCGGTATCGAACCCAAGGGAGCAATTGGATTATACGCTAGGAGAATCAAGTTTTCAACTCAGCTATTCCTTCAATATTCAATGGTAAGGTGATTATCGATCAAGAAACAAGTAATGAAATGATTTCAAGGGGTTTCAATTCAATTAAAGAGAGTTTCGAGGGGATACTCCCCTCCTTGGCAATTTCCCAACGATCATGTACACGAGAGTTAAATTATCTTTAGGGGTTGATTGGTTCAAACCTAGCTTGGGCTAAGGTTGACTGACTATCGTGTGATCTATCCTAGTCAAGTCATCTTAATTAGAATCTCACTTTATCAAGATATCGATTCACTCTATAGCACTATTATCCTTGGAACATCTCCCAAGGTAATAAATGACATAGGCATAAAGCTTTAGTTAACCACATACCCATGCATTTACTCTCATAAACGCTAGATATGTTCATTTCCACAATATCCAAATCATCACTAAGCTTTTTCAATACTTAGATCACAATTCTAAGATTAACATGTCACTTAGGCATTTTATCAAACACTTAGCAACATATCATGAATAGAATACTTAGTGAAAATGAAATAAACTCCATAGATTGCAAATTGAATGTGTATACATGATCACTGAGTACCAAGGAGGGTTGTAAAACCCTCAAAACACAAGGAGACTACTCACACATCATGTAAGACCACATGATGTGAGTAGGGTTTAAGCACAACTACAAAGAGAATATAAGAGGGATAGAAGAAGGATGATTAATCCTAGTGTCTCCCTTGATCTTCACTCCTCCTTGGTTGGATGATGATGGATGACCTTGATTTGATCTCTTTCTTTGGTATTTTCCACCCAAGATGCCAAGTACTTAGGTCAAAATTGCATCTTTCTATTTATAGCCTCGGGTACAATCGTCACTGTAGCAGCACAGTCGGTCGACTGGAGGTTGAAAGAGCAGTCTCGTGTAGTGATCTCCCAGTCGACCGACTGGAGGTGCAAGTCGACCGATTGTGCAAATGGGTAAATCTGGGCATCTGAAGCTCCTGGTCAGTCGACCGACTGGAGGGTCCAGTCGACCGACTCTGGAAATGAAGTTTTTGAGCCTTCTGAAGCCTTTCGCAAGTCGACCGACTGGAGGGTCCAGTCGACCGACTGTGGAAATGTTGATTGCGGGCCTTCTGAAGCCTTTCGCGTGTCGATCGACTGGTGCAGGGGAGATGCCTAGTCGACCGACTGGAGACTCTTTTTGCCCATATTTTGCTCGTCTTCGATTTTCCCCGAGTTTTCGTATTTTGGCCTTGACACTGAGATATCTTGTTTTGTACCTGAAATGTACGAAAATGGATCAAATGACATCGAATTATCGCCGGAAACGAACTAAAGCTATAGTGAAAACGGGTACTAATAAGCCGAAAACTCGACTTAACAATAGTATCGACCATAATTACGAGTATATCGTAGGTACGTTAGTACTTTCATGATAGCCTTTCAGTGGGCACTTACTTGATTACTCTTGAATCTCACCGGTCTACTCACAATGTAAGCAATGCCTGGTCTAGTACCACTCATCAAGTACAGTAGATTGCTTATCACTCCAGCATATTCCGCTTGGGAGATGCATTCACCTTTATTATTAGACAGGTGTTAATTCACGTAAACATGGATTATATGCAGTCGACTGTCTTCTTCAAATTTGTCTAACAGTTTGTCAACATAGTGTGACTAACTTAAGACAAATTCGGCTGACCTTCGTGTAATTTTGACTCCTGAAATTACATCAGCCAGTCTCAAAGCCGTCATATCAAAACCTAAAGTTCATTAAGGGCTTGGAGGACTTACTCATATTCCCATTGCTTCCCACATGAGAATATCATCAAAATAAAGACACAATGTTCTTAATGTATACGCATTTGTCACACTTGTTGATTTTGAAGTCATTCGACATCATTACGTTGTCAAATATCCAATGCCACTATTTTTGCGCTTGCTTCTGACGATAGAGAGATTCACAAACTTTGTTCTCTTACCCAGCAACAATAGAACCCTCATGTTATTTGATGTAAATCTCTTTCTCAAATTCTCCATTAAGGAAGACTGTGTACATTCAATCCAGTGAATATCCAAATAGCGCAAAGCAGTAATGACCACTACCATCTTTAATGTTATTCTCATCAACAGAGAATAAATCTCAAAGTAGTATGGACATTTCTTTTATCTATATTCTTTTGTTACAAGTCTCGCCTTGTATTTCGAAGTAGACTCATCAATACTCATCTTCCTCTTAAAGATCCACTTTGAACCAGGTAGTTTACGTCCAAGAGGAAGATCAACCAACATTCCAACACACAAGTATGGTTTTGAAGGATGAAGTCCATCTCACTCCTTATGACTTCTTTCCATAAGGGACCCTCCGCTAAATTGACAACCTCTTTATACGTTTGAGGTTCAGTCTCAAGCATATAGGTTAGAAAATTAGGTCCATATGATTTCTCTATCCTTCCTTGCTTACTTCGCCTCGGTTCCTCCGAGTCGATCTCTATTCTAGGTTCACCAGGTCTGACTATCCAAGTCTTAGTTTCCAACTTGAACTAAACTTAAATCAGTTTAGTCAATCCCAATTGATTGGCACCAAATCAATTCCATCTGAATCAAGCAGCAGCTACTGTAGGCGCTACTGCCAAGGAAGGTTCTCTAGATTCCAAGTATCCCATTTCATTATGGAAACGACCAATGATGCGCACAGTGGAACTGTTCTTCATCTTCTTCTCGTCAGTGACCATGATAATCATTGGTACAAAGAGTGGTGACAGATTCGTCAGCTAGAAACACAACATCGCCAAGGGTCGAAACGATGCTCCATCGAAACCTTTTCCACCGGCTTCGACATGGTCGGGTCGTTGGACTATTTCAGTGCACCAATCGTACTCATGAGTCAGATCCTTCCGGTGCAGCACTGTCTCATCGTCTCCAATAGTCCAATCTAATGGGTGAAGACCATTCTACCTGACTGATCCAAAGTATTTCTCCACAAATGAGACATTCTTTTTTTTTTGATTGGCACAAATGAGACATTCAATTAGTCAATACAATTGATTGGCTATAGTGAAATTATATTGATTTAATTAAGGATGCACAAATTTGGACCGGATCGGACCGGGATTAGACCGTAAAAATTTCGGTCCGATTCGGTCCATAATTTTGAGAATTTCCGGTCCATCGATCCGATTCGGACGTAAAATTCCAGTCCGGACCGTAAATTTAAGGTGATTCGGTCCGGTCCACTTTTCACTAAAAATCCGGTCCACCGGTCCGGTCCATATATACCCCGCTCCGGTCCGATCCACGATCCAAAGTGTTGAAAAATTTTTGTCCACCGTCCGACCCGGACCGTCAAATTCTGATCCGGTTCGGGTCGGACTGGTTGTGCATCCCTAGATTTAATCGAGAAACTACTGGGGTTTCTTCTTAACACCAAAAGAACAGCTGTCGCGTCATCCTTTCATGCTTGTGCCGAATCCAAAATTGAATTTTTGGCCTTTATGGCTCCATCCTTCGCCTCACAACGCAGCAACCGCTGTGGAGGTTTCCTAATGGATTATCCCGTTACTCGATGCTGTTTTCATGACCATCTCTACCAGCCATCCGTAGAGTTTCCCCAAACTGCAGAGAGCACAATAGTGTCAGACGCTGAGAATGCTAGTAAATCTCTAGGTCTTCATCAGAAGACGGACATGCCCCGTCAACAATCGGATGGATTTTTGATGAAGGGATACAACGATACATAAAAGATATTGGGATAATCTTTAGTACATAGTACATATTTATATTAATCTTTAAGCTTTTCAAAGGCATCTCGACAAGATCCCAAAATCTTTGGTACATATATCCGCATCTTGAAGCACATGCCAGACCCGACACCTTTACTATGGATCCGCGCACACATCTACCCCTGAAATAATTGGTACATTTGTCGACATCTGAAGCACCAGCCACATCGGGCAGTTTTACCACTGTAAGCCATGACATGTACATCATGACGGTCACGAAGAAAACATCCACGCGCGAGGTGTGACGAGTTAGGCATCCACACGGGATGTAGGAAGCATCCACGCGCGGCGCGGGACGAGGAAGAGGGAAAAAAAAGAAGAAAATCTTAATAATTCATGAGAAAATGGTGACAAATCGATTTTTTTTATTGAGTGACAAATCGATTTTAAGTAGAGCAAATAGCACCCACGGCTGCTTTTCACCTGATATTCTCGGCCCAAATTTTCATCTTCTCACATGGTCCAATTATACCTGCCCAAATAAGATATCCGGTTAGTCAATGAAATTCAAGGACGGAACAACTAACAATTTTGATGGACCAAAATTATAGTAGTCCAAATCTTGTTAATCCAATTTGTTCAGTTTATTTGACTGGTCAAACCAATTAGGGTTACACATCTTTGATTAGGGGTCTCATATGGCCTTATGGACTCGAAAGCCTAATGAGATCTTGTGGTCCGCACGCAGGCCTTAAGCTTAGCCCAATCTATATTTAAGCTTATTGAAAGCCTATCATTAAGCTTAACTGGTCGGGTAAAAGTGTAATGTTTTCGGCCCAGTCCAACCTATAGGCCCGGTCTATCATGTCGCGCATCGTAAACCCCAATTAAGCCTACTAAAAAACATATCCAAAGCCTAGCAAAAACAAAGCAGATGTTACATTTTATTTCTATGAACAGATTCTTCTTGATGCTTGGCTTTTTGAGAGTGATGCTGATGATATTAATGACCCAGATAAGGAAAAGAATCTGTGGATTCCAAGGTTGTGTTGACTGCTGATCTTTTTGATAAACTTGGTTTCTTATCAAGTTGACTTTTGATCTTTTTAATATTTTTTTTTGATACATTGATCTTTTTAATATTAGTTAGTGTGTATCCGTGTAAGTTATTCACAAACATGAAACATTATATTTATTATTGTCAAAACAAGATTAACTAGCCCGACCTAGTGATATATAAGGCCTAGCCCGGCCTAGCCCACATGCCTGCTAATAATGAGGCCCATGGTTGACTTAACGCTCCAAAAATATGTTTGGGCTTGGCCGACTTAAACTTGGAATGTGGACTAAGGCTTAACTAAGCCCGGCCCAAGTCTTGTATTTTCGGGGTAGGCCAGCCTGGCCCGACCTATTGGAGAGGCCTAGCTTTGTTGATAGCCGCCGACACCATCACTTTAGACTTGTTCTTTTCTAATCCGGCATGATTTTGCAGCTTCGATCATCGCCTCATCATTGGCCAGATCCATTTGTGATTCCCTCTCTTCCTTGCATATGAAATATGGGAAAATTTCCTATTTTACTCAAAATCCAAATTTGACTTCCCTTCATACTCTATCTTTAAATTTGTTTTCCAATTTACTCACATTTTCTAAGCCGTCGTTAAGGACGGCGCCTTAGGTTTAAACAGCCCTGGAAACAGCGCCTTAAGCCTCGTGACATATATTTCAAAACGACTAACTAAGGCGCCGTGACGAACAACGCCTTAGGTCACAATAACATGCAGATTCGTTCATTCTCATTTTTCTCTTTATCCAACCTCAAAATCTTCACCGAATTCCGTCGTTGATTGTCGACTGCTGCCACGAGGTCAGCTTCAATGTTGAAATCTATTTTTGTTGACTGCTGCCACTCCCTGGATGTTGGAATCAGAGATGCGGCTAGCTTTGATTTTGTCGACCTCGGTCGGCCATTACCGAAATCCACCTCGATCGCTTATTTTTGGCTTAAACATGTCACGAGGGTTAAGGCGCCTTTCCCAAGATCAGTTTAAATCTAAGGCACCGTCCTCAACAGTAGCTTAGAAAACGTAAGTAAATTAAGAAATAAATTTGAAGATTGAATATAGAAGCCAAATTTCAGTTTTGAGTAAATTGAGAAATTATTTTGAAACTGAAGTGGGTATGTCAAACCCCATCAAAACCTGCCATCCTTTCCAACCTATGAAATTGCTTCCACCATTAATCATATCTAGAGATGGAAGTGGGTTACGAAGCCCGTGAGTTGACCCGCGTGGGTTGTGGGTTGGTCCGATCCAGCCCGATCCATGTGACCCAACTCGTGGGTCGAGGATGGTGGGTTCAGCTCGTGGGTTGGGTTAAGAATTGATCAACCCAACCCGACCCATGGGTTCGACCCACGGATTCGACCCAAGGGCTCGACCCACAAACCAAAGTTAAAATTATATCAATCAATGGGTCCGACGTACGAGTTTAACGCGTGAGTTTGACCCATGAGCCAAATATTTAAAAATATAGCCGTTTGAAATCAAAGTATAGTCGTTAGACTGATTATTAATTATCTTTCACTTTTTGAGTATCTATACTTGGTCCATTAACCTTAGGCTTGTATAGTTGAACTATTTATAAAGTTTTAACTTAGAGTTTGTGTCAAGCTTTCACATATATGGGTAATGCGCCCGAGTTAAGAAGTTTGGCTTCGTTTAATTTTAAAATGAAATATTAATTGAAGCTTTCGTTCTTTCACTTAGATAATATTTGCTTTTAAATATAATTTACATAAAAATTATTAATAAATTGAGTATTTTACAATATTAATTAAAAAATATTTTATGGGTCCAACATTTGGGTCAAATCCGTGGGTTGGACCCAACCCACCGACCCAGCTCGGCCCATCGCATTTAAGATGGGTTCCACTTACAACCCGTGGGTTAAGTTGGGTCCAAAAAAATTTCTTTAACCCGACCCGTGGGTCGATTTGTTACTGTTTGGACCCAACCCGAACCCACAAAACTTACACTATTTTGACCCAGCCCAACTCGTGCCCCGACCCACTTCCATCTCTAATCAGATCTCACGTGAGATCATTTCTCAAAGGTTTGTCTACTGCACACTTTGTTATTCTTTATTTTCCCAAACGCTCTCTGATTTGAATCCGTTTTCATCTGCATGCCTATAAAATTTAAACATACATAATGCTCTAAGATTGTTAGATGATTTGTACAGAATATGCAGTAATAATGTACAAATCAGGAGAAACAATGCATATAGACAGATAGATCAAAAGAGATACAATTCATATTCATACAAACTCAGTAATGAAAATGAAAACGATATGATCAAACCAGAATTGTGGTTGAGGCGCGTACGACGCTTTCCTTAAATCATTATTTCTCTCTCCCGCCGGATGCTTGGAATTGTGAGCAAACTGCCTCCCAGGATATAACAACCATCAAGTTGAAACTTGGCACCACCATTGTCAACATGCAAACTGATTTTGTGTCTTCCACTATCACCTTAACGCACTCAAAGGAACACTCAAAAGAAGAAAATAAGCTGGCATAAAATCTCATGAGAGGACTGCTGGAATTGTGTTGTGTTTCATTTTTTCCGTATTTCAATAAGCTATTATACTCCTTTTATAGGAGAACATAAGTTATTGTAACGGTCCAAATCATAAAGTCCTTATGACCGTCTTTATTTCTAGTGTCATCAAACAATCTTTATGATTTCTTATTACCAAGGAAACTCTTGGCATAACACACTTTTAACACATCATTATTATGTGTCATCAAGAACCATTATACTATCAAATTAAATAAATTTAATTTGACAGTAAAATAGTGCTCACAACTATCTATATTCTTCACACAATTTAAAACAAATTTCCAGCATGACCATCATTGCCAGTTCTCTATCAATTTTTTCTCACCAAATGGAACTTTTGTCATGTATATTTCACTAATAAAGACAAAAAAATATTGATTATTTGTCTTCCTTTTATACTTTTTCATTTGCCCATCATATCCATCAATACTAATTAAAGGACTAAGTAAATAAAGAAATTGAATTTATAGATGCAAATATATTTATAAGCGTATCTATTTATAGATCTTTAAATATTATAGTAGTTGGTACTTGTTTTTATATTTTTTTGAGTTATAAATTAGGGTAAAATACAGTATGGGGATTTGAATTGTCACCGTTTTCCAACATGTGGGTCGAACTATAAAAAACTTCCAAAAAGGGTATGAACTATCAAACAATTTACCAAATGAAGGGCACCGTCCAATGCCCTTAGGATTTTACTAACGGCATTAACTCTGTTAATTAACAAATTAATTAAAAAATCATTAAATTAAAAAACCAAATTTCTTAAATAACAAAAAATTAAAAAATTCCAAACTTTTTTAAAAAAATGTTAAAAGATTATAAAAATATAAAAAACGTTACGAAAAATTATAGAAATTTATAATTTATAAAACTTAAAAAAATATAGTTTGGGTTCACAATTATTAGAAAATTTTATTAAAATGTTTAAAAAATTGTAAGAAATTCCACGAACAAAAATTTTAAAAAAATCAATTTTTTCAAGTTTTATTAATTTATAAACATTAAACAAGTTTATAAAACTTTTAAAATAAAAAAAAACTTATTAAAAAAATATAAAGCTTTAAAAGTTATTAAATTTAAACTTTTTTTAACAAACTTTCAGTTTTTTTATAATTTTTAAAAATTCGTTTAATTTTTTTAAACATTGTTATACAACTCTCTAATTTTTGTTAACCCAAACCATAATTTTTTAATTTTTTATAATTATTTAACATTCTTTAAAAGTTTGGCAGTGTTCAATTTTTAAGTATTTTTTTTATAATTTTAAATTTTTTTATAATTTTTTGTTAACGCCGTCTAATGGTGTTAGTAAAATCTCTAACGGCGTTGACGGTGACTCGTTTGGAAAATTATTTGATTGTTCGTACCTTTTTTAGAAGTTTAATAGTTCGACCCACATATTAGAAAATGATGATAGTTCATGTCCCCAAACTGTACTTTCCCTATAAATTATAAGATATGATGCTTATAAGTTTGAAAATTAAGTTTATCAAGATTGGTGTCGAGCTATGTGTTGAATGCATATTGTTGATGAACGACTCATTGTCCATAACCGTTTCTTCATTTTGGTCACCCGGTGACCATTTTTTCGTGGTCATCCCATGATTTTTTTTGATGGGATGGTCATTCCATGATCTTTTGATGACTAGAAAAGTCATTGGTGCACCCCCACATATTTTTAGGTCATCTCTCATGACCAGTTTATGATGACTCAAAAAGTCATTGTAGAGTCATGCTCTAAATAAATTTAGTATATTATAATTTAACCGTGTGCGTGTTTTAGTATAAGTTCACTTGGTACCAGGGGCGGATCCATCACCATGCTTAGTGGTGCTATAGCCCCACCAATATTTTTTTTTTTAAAAACTCTTCCTGAAGGATATGTTCAAAATTCAGAATAAGATAAGTCCTAATCATTATCATTAAGACTAGGTCTTGATATCACATTAAGACTAGGTCTTATGTTGTCTTCTATCAAGGATATTCCTTCATGTTGTGAAAACTCACATAATAATTATATCGATTGTTTACAAAGATAAATTAAGATTTCTAGACAACTCCTTCGTATGTCTAACGTGCCATGAAAGTTTAATTATCTCTCAAATTTAGATGATGACTGATGTCCGCCATCATTTTCTTCGCCATTTAACATACAACTGCCTGTGTCAGGTGGAGAATGTCAGGATGCGTTGGTGAGGGAATATGTGAGAAGTGGGTCGGCTTTTGCTGAGAGTCACAAAATTTACTTGAAATGTGTTTTGGTTTCTGGCTATGGACCCTAATCTAGTCTCTTGATAAACATCATGTTCTTTCTTAAGAGTATAAATAAAACTGCATTATCTTGTTTTGACAAGTTTTTGCGTTGCACTGCATTGAGGTATAAACATATCCTTCATTATTTTGAACATCGTGATGTGGTTTTACTCCCACCCCATAAAAAAAATTCAGCCCCACTAAAAATTCATTCCTGGGTCCGCCCCTGCTTGGTACACTAAATGAGTTAACATTTTGCACTTTTTTATGTCACCCCAACTTAACATTTTTGATGATTTGAATTGTTATTGAGAAATAGCTGGTAATTAAAAAAGTTCATTAATACTTTTACACTGGGTTCTGCATGAGCTACTGCAGCAGAAGAAGGAAGATGGAGGTCTCGGTTTCCGAAATTGGAAGTGTCTCAATTTAGCCTTTCTATCCAAGCAAGCCTGGAGGATTCAGACCCAACAACATCTTTTAGTGAGTAAAATTCTCAAATCAAAGTACTTTCCTACTACAAATATTCTTGACGCTTCAATGGGTTATAAACCATCCCATGTGTGGCTGGCAATCTTCAAGTCTATAACTATTTTGAGGAAAGGTGCCCAAAGATGTCCCCAATATGGCAACCTGATATGGAAGCATGGGAATAGCACTACATTCACAATTAAATCATCTTATGATGTTGCGAAAACTCTGCAGGAACATGAGGGTAAAGACAGAACAGAGCAGTCTGGTAATACAAGGCTAAAGTCCTTTTGGAAAACTGTATGGAAACTTCCTTTACCCAGGAAAATAAAGATATTTGTGTGGAAAGGTTATCATGGCACTTTACCAACTGGGAAGCAAAAATGGGCACATCGTTTACAAGGTAACATGTCATGTCCAATATGTCAGTTCTATCTCGAAGATGATATACATATATTCTGTAAGTGCTGGTGGAGTAAAACTTTATGTGAATACTTGCATATTGATGGGTCAGAAAATTTTCAGTCTTTCACCTGCTTCGCTGATTTGATATATTATTGTCATCAGAATTTTAACACTTCAGAGCTTTGCAAGATCATAATTACATTGTGGTTCACATGGTGCAACCGGAACCTAGCTGCGCATAGTAGACCCACACTTGATCCTAGAAGTGCATTCTATAGAATTCTATCTTTACAGTCAGACTTCACCTCTTCTAAACAACGATACAGTGGTTTTAGTAATTTACTCTGCCTAGAATGGTGCAAGCCTCCTGGAAAAGTATATTAAAATCAATAGTGACGCCTCTTGGGACCCTGAAGATAAGCACGCTGGCATTGGGGTAATTGCGAGAGATGGTCATGGGGCTGTGCTTTCAGTTAAAGGATCCTTCAGATCAAACATCAATAGCATTCTTGCTAGTTGTTGGACCCTTTGTGTGTTTTGATGATAACAAACACTTAACTAATAATCCACTTGAGTGTGCAGAAATCACTGTCTGACAGGTAAGCTTGCTGGACATCTCTGAGAGAGAGCAGAGCTGCGAGAGTGATGTGATCTGTCCGAGAGATACACCGACACTATGACCAGATCGGATCTGGGAAAAGATATCGTAGATACATATCAAAGATGCACGGGAATATACGCACAATATATGACGAGAAACATTGATGGAAGAATATACACGGATACATGTCAAATATATACACAAGGAGATGTCCGTATATTCGACAGGAAGATTGAAGCCAGATTTGGTAAGCATATATGTGACAGGGTCAAGATATGGAAATATCTTGACTGTATCACATCTGCGAGATATCTATCGGATCTCTGGTGGAGATGGACTTTGCCGACTCAAAGACACTATAAAAGGAAGAGAAGTACTCAAAGAAAGGTTCGGCTTTTGGAGAAAGCAATCGGAGATCGAAGAGCGATCAACACCGGAGCTGACGAAGTGCTGCTGTGCGCACGAGACAGATTGTGTTAGTTGATACTTTGAGTTGAGTAGAATTGTTAGCTGTCCCTGAGTGAGACAAAGTGTAACAATCTACAAGCACACTCTTTCATCAATAACACTGATCTTGAAGCCCTTCTGGAATTGTCCAGGAGGCAAAGTGGTTTTCAGCCTGCTGCAAAGGTTGCAGTAAGGTTTCCACTATAAATCGTGAGTATCTACTTTCAGCATTACATTTCCTGCAGTAGAGATAATTTCCGCTGCCATCTGTCTGAGGGATACCATTCTGGGATCTCCCTCACATAGTTGGCTAACCTAACGATCCAACAATTGGTATCAGAGCGAGGCTCTAGATTGTGTGTTAGCCTTTGCAGGAAATCATGTCTAACGGAAACGATTCCTTCTGGAAGCCTCCAATGCTCAGCCCGGGTGAGTACGACTGGTGGAAAGATCAGTTCGAAGCTCATGTCTGCTCCCTGGATGGAAAGCTGTGGCGTGTGTTTGAAAGGGGTAACTTCCCCATTCTGGATGTGATAGATCCCGCCAACCCGAAGGAGAAGGAGAAGGACAAGTACACCGAAGCTGACTACAAGTCCCTCCAACAGAATGCCAGAGCTAAGAAGGTTCTGTACATGGCACTCTCTCCAGGAGATCAAGTAAAGATGGCTGTCTACAAGACCGCCAAGGAACAGTGGGATGGCCTTGCTAGACTGTACGAAGGAAATGAGGACATAAAAAGGAACAGAATCCTGGCTGCCACAAAGGACTATGAAACGGTTGAGCAACGGAAGGACGAATCGCTGGAGGACTTCTACACCAGATTTCATGTTATCATCGCTCAGCTAAACTCCCTGGATGAGAAACTCCCACAGTGGAAGATAACCCATCAGTTCATGCAAGCGCTCAGCCCCAGATGGGATACTGTAACTACAGCCCTCCAGGCTCAAAAGGGGATCAAAGACATCACTCTGGAAGAGCTGGTGGCGAATCTGCAGAGCCAAGCTGGGATATCAGAGAGAAAGATGGCCAGAAGACAAGCTGGAAAATCTCAAGCTATAGCACTGAAAGTGGAGAAGGCCTTGGACATAGCTCAAGTAAGTATACCATCCAAAGGAGAGGACGAGGAGATAGCTCTTCTCTCAAAAGCCTTCAAGATGGCAACCACAGGCAGATTCCAAAACAGAGGTGGCTCTGGGCGAGGAAGAAATAACCAAAAGGGGAACAAGGGAGCTACCTCAGAGGAAAGCAAAACAAAGGCAGGATCAACGGAAGAAAGAACCTGCTATCACTGCCAGAAAAAGGGACATCTTGCTAAAGACTGCTACAGCAAGAAGAAGGGCGAACCTCCTGCCCCGAAGGAAGCTCAAGCCATGTTCGCTGCCTGGGGTGACTCAAACGAGGAACACAGTGATGGGAAGCGAGCTAAGGAGCCATGTCTGATGGCAAGATCCACGAACGATGAGGTAAATAAATCTGATTCCTTTGTCAATGAAGTCTTTAGTGAATCCGATTTTACAGAAACCATTGCCGAACTACTGAAGAAGATCACGAGCCTTAAGGAACAGCTTGAAATCATGAAGGATGAACATGAAGATGACATGGAAAACAACCGCCTCTGGTCAACTAAAGCTATTGGACTCGAGAGGGAAGCAAAGGAACACGTCTGCAAATGCCACACTTGCGACGATGCAGACACACAAATGGACAGGTTGAGTAATGATCTGAGGTGCATGAAGATTGACGATACCAGGCCTACAGAGATCAGAACTAAGAAGGCAGGATCAATTGAAGAATCAGTCAGGGTCCAGTTAGATAACGAGGAACTTCGTCAGACAGTCGCAGATCTCAGACAAAAGGAGACTGAAAGAAAGAAAATCTGGCTAAGAGAACTAGAAGCTAAGAAGGCTGAAGAAGTAAGACAGGACTACAAAAGGAAGTTTGTCAGACCTGGTCTCGGGTACATTGATGTGACTAACAAAGAGGAGGAAAACAGAAGGATTGCCAAAGGAAAGGGAGTGATGACTGAAGTCGGCGAGGGGTCGCACCAGGAGAAAAAGCTGGGAGCCACCAGACAGTCGGAGAAAGCGGCGACATTCCCAACATAGAGCCAACTCTATGACAGAGACTCCGTACCCTTCAAGGCCGGAAAAGCCTTTGAAATTTGGAAGAAGATGAGCTCCAACCCTCAACCATTCTCTCTTGATCCTCACGGCCAAAGATATAGGAGACCCACCCCCTTAGAAAGGAGGAGGAAAACTGGGGTCGTCTACTATCGAGTCTGCTGGCACTGTGGTCACACTGGCCACTACAGATCGAACTGCAGGGAACTGGAAAATTCCAACGAGAGGTATCACAGTCATCAGAGGGAAGTTTCCTCTCACAGCAAGGACGACAGGGGTAAATTGGGTCGCCCTTATCATAACACAGCAACCTACGGACAACCCAGGAGAACTCCCAGGAAGAAAATCGATCTCACAAATGATAACGATTCACACCCTCTAAAATTCCCTTCTGCTGTTAAAACTGCACCAAAGCCCAGTAAGCCCAAGCTTGTCTGGGTTCGTAAAAACTGATTTCTCTCTTGCAGGACGGAGTGAGGAGCAAGCCATGGTATCTGGACAGCGGATGCTCCAAACACATGACAGGAGATCCAGGATGGTTCATCTCACTCCAAGCCTACTCCGGAGGAAGCATTATCTTCGGAAACAAGAGTAAAGGTAAGGTCGTTGCAACAGGAGAGGTAAGAATCTCAGAAACAATCAAAGTCCGACAAGTTAGTCTAGTTGAAAATCTGAATTACAACCTACTGAGTATATCACAATTGTGTCAACATGGTAAAAATCAAGTGATATTCAACTCTAATGATTGCTTTTTGAAATGCATTGAGACAGGAAAGGTAATTCTTAGAAGTCCGTGAAAATCAAATTTATACAGTGGACCCAGAGTTCGTTCCTGAGGAAGAGTTGTGCCTGGCTAGCATAGCTACCGACACACTGCTGTGGCACAAAAGGTTTGGACATGCAAGCACGAAACTGATTCATAAGCTACATCAGAATGAGCTAGTGGATGGATTACCCAAGATAGAGAGCTCGATTGATCAGGTGTGCAGTGCATGTACCATGGGCAAGCAAGTACGCACTTCGTTCAAGTCAAAACAATCAGTAAGTACGTCAGGTCCTCTGGACATGATCCACATGGATCTCTGTGGTCCAGTGAACGTCGTCAGCCGCGGAGGTAACAAGTACATACTAGTCATTCTAGACGAATACTCCAGGTACACTTGGACAATTTTCCTATGCTCTAAAGATGAAACATACTCTGAATTTGTTTCATGGTTGAAATTAACTGAGAACAAGCTGAGTAAGAAGCTAGTATCCATTCATACTGACAACGGAATCGAGTTCCGAAATTCCCAGTTTCTCTCGCTGTGCAGAACTGCAGGAATTGATCACAACTTTTCAGCACCACGTACTCCTCAGCAGAATGGAGTGGTAGAGAGAAAGAATAGGACGCTGGAAGACATGTCCAGAACAATGCTAATAGCCAGTGGCGTTCCCAAAGGGTTCTGGGCAGAGGCTGTGCACGCGGCCAGCTACATCCTGAACCGTGCATCTCTACGATTTCTGATAGGAAAGACACCGTATGAACTGCTGCACGGCAGAAAACCTAACATTGCTCATTTGAAAGTTTTTGGCTGCAGGTGCTACGTTCATAACAATGGAAAGGACAACTTGGGAAAGTTCGATCCAAGGAGCGATGAAGGTGTGTTCGTTGGCTACTCAAGCCACAACAGAGCTTATAAGGTGTATAACCTGAGGATGGAACGAGTGGAGGAGAGCATCCACATAACCTTTGATGAGAACTCTATGACAGGTCACAAAGTAAAAGATCCTTCATCACAGGACGATGGAGAACTTCAGTTCACCGACAGGGATGACCCCGACTGGGAACCTCCTCAAAATGGGGACATGGAACCAGTTCAAGAGACTGCTCAGGGAGCCGGCCGAGAACCCGCAGATAATCAAGCAGAGTTGCCCGCTCAAGAACCTGTTCCTGATGTCCCTGTAACAGACATCACTGCTGAGACTCACAACGAAGAGGTAACTGACAATAATCCCCCGCCTACAGTTACAACGGTGGAACCCAGAACTACAAGGAGCGGAAGAGTCGTCCAGCCCCCGTCCAGGATGAGGGACTACCAGTGCTATACATCACAGGATCAAGTAAGTCTGGATGACCTATGTCATTTCTGTGTATTTGCATCCTTTGTCTCTGTTATAGAACCAAGGACAATAGCTGAAGCATTAAAGGATCCGGAATGGGTAAATGCCATGCAAGAAGAACTTCATCAGTTCGAGAGGAATAAGGTATGGCGCCTGGTCCCTAGGCCTAAGGACAAGAATGTGATTGGAACGAAGTGGGTCTTTCGCAACAAGATGGACGATAAAGGAGTCGTTGTAAGAAACAAAGCCCGCCTGGTAGTCAAGGGATACAACCAACAAGAAGGGATAGATTACGATGAAACTTTCGCCCCAGTTGCAAGGTTAGAAGCAATCAGATTACTAATTGCGTATTCGACTTACCATGGCTTTGTTTTACAGCAAATGGATGTGAAAACGGCCTTCTTGAACGGAATTCTAAAGGAAGAGGTATATGTAAGTCAAACACCAGGGTTCGAGGATCACACTCACCCGGATCATGTCCATATCCTCGAGAAGGCGCTGTACGGACTGAAGCAAGCCCCTCGCGCCTGGTATGAGAGACTGACAGATGCTTGTCGTCAAAGCAAATGTGCAAATAAATTTATAAGTCCGCTACTCGCGACTTAACTACTGGGTAGCAAGTGGTAAGTAGGGGTCGAACCCAAGGGAGTCAGTGTGGATTAGTTGTTCTTTAATGAAGCTTATGCAGAAATTAAATACGATTGGGGTTGGGTTTGAGTGTGTTTTGAGGACTGAAAGTAAATTACGGCAGTTGATAATGGACTATAAGGAAATGATTCGGTTTTAGGGGCCTTGTATCATATTTGTTTATCATCGACCGCTAATGATCATACCAAGTGTTCGAAGATGAATCGAGGCTATGCCTAGCACAAGACTTGCAACATCGCGTAGAACACTTGAAATGATCATGCTAAATGTTCAAAGATGAATCGAGGCTATTCCTAGCACAAGACTTGCAACATCGTTTAAAACACTTGTTCTATTTAAACTAATTCCTCCTTTCGAAGTACCTTAACCTTATGTACATCCATTTGAATTCTTTGGTCCAGTTTCCAAATGGTTTTTAGGATAAGTCGAACTCCTCGGATAAGCTTGCCCATTTGGTCCCTTTGGTCCAGTTACAAATGGTCCACTTACCCGAGTATGATCACGAACCCCCAAGGAAGAGCTTGTCCATTTGGTCCCTTTGGTCCAGTTACAAATGGTCCACTCAACCTTGGAAATTCTGACTTGTTATATGGCACATAGAACAAGTTTTGAACATAGAGATACTCTTAAGAGTAGAGTCTAAAACATTTATAATACAAGTATACCTCTGCGACCGAGTACAAGCTTTTAGCTACTAGTATTCATGTTAAGGAATATAAGCTAACTAATGCATTGCACAAGGGTACCGAATAATAAAATAACTTTACAGTAAAAACAAATAATACTGAAAGTAATTTTATACCTTACAATAAGCGGAGGAGAGGAGCTCCTAGGCAAGATCCACGCAAGAGAGTACTCCAAAATAAAGAACAATTTTATTGAAAGTGAAGAGAGGAGGGTTAAGCCCTCTCTCTCTCTAAAGTGTGTACAAGTGAAGGATGAGATGATACAAATGAGGAGGAGAGGAGCTCCTTTTATAGCCAAAGGGGAGGAGAATGGAGGGTGGAGATGGTGGCATGTGGTGTTCATCCAAGGGAGGAGGAGATGGGTGGTGGAGATGGTGGCCATGTGCATTTGCATCCAAGGGTGGAGATGGGAGGAGCAAGGAGGAGGTGACACATGGGGGGGGTGGAGGAGCCGCCGGCGGCTTTGGGAGGAGAGGAGGGAGGAGCCGCCACTTGGAGGGAGGAGAGTGGAGGAGAGGGGTTGTGAGGGAGGAGCCGCCCCTTCTAGAAGGAAAGAGGAGGTTTGTGTGGTTTTGTGCAATTTTCACAAACAGTCCAATTTTGCTCCGGTCTGACTTGATTCCTCTTCTGCTTAATTTGTTATGAGTGATTCGACGTCAGGATCCTTGATATTTCTTCAGTCGGCATATGATCTTGACCTCGGAATAACTCTAAACATCTTTTCAGCGTAAAATCCTCTCCTTAGCATGTTTTCTCTCTAAGCGCCAAAATACCCTGTAGAAATATATCGGAACTAACAAGCAAAAGTTAAATAGACCAACAGTCTAATTAAGGGGGTTTTACGGTGTTTATGATTCGTATAATTTGGGTCCATCATATCACCCCACACTTTTAGTTGTTCGTCCCGAACAATGCTATTAAAGGGCGGCACTCTAAGTTTGGTTTTAAAATATGAAAATTAGACTGTGGGACTCGATTTATCCTAATTCATGCATTACTTACTTATTACCAAATTGAACTGTGTAAATAAATAGAAGTAACTTAATACTTGTACCTCCGTGCCGAGATGCAAATTGTTCCGGATGTCTCGGGAGATAGCCCTTTTTAGGTTCCTGGACTGCAACTTCGGGACCGTCTCGCACTATATGGTTTCCTTGTAGCTTTCTCTAGCACGTGATTTGGTTCGGGTTTCACTGGTTTGAGTACTTTGATTTTTTTCTTTTGGCGAGGGACTGCTTTTGTAGTGAATCGGCCTTTGGCCTTTGATTTGACTTTTTTGAGTACTTCACTTTTTTGTTCGGTTAAAACCTTCACAATGTTGGGCCTTTGGCCTCTTGATTTGCTTCTTCGAGCTTTTCGCCTTTTTGTGGCTTTGCTAGTCCATTTTCTCAAGCCTTTTTGGGAGGTCCAATCATCGCCCGCAAGCCTATGGAAATACCTCCCCGCTCCTCTCATCGTTGTTGTTTCGCGCGGGTCAAGATGAGGGTCGCTCATTTATTTTCTCGGCTACTTTAACTAGAGAGAGGACGGTCTGATTCCCGTCCTCGCCTTTTCTTTTCTTTTTGCATAAACACTGCATGGCGGAGATGACTTCAATCTTCACTGAAACCCGAAGTGCAGCCTCCACTGACTTCGAAAACCATATAGTTTGATCTGATCCTTTGATTGCTTCCCAAGCCTTTCTAGGGCGATTTATGTCAACTCCACATCTCTAGTTAATCTCAGCACAAAGGACAAATGAAAAGTTACGTCCTAAGTTTTTAGACAGTTGAATTTTCACAAGGTAAATGCATGAATTTCGGTCTATCTTTTTCACATTCTTAAGTTCATATTTTCAAAAAGATACTATTACTAAAAAAGAAAACAGCAAGCATGTTATTTATATACAATGGTGGTTCTCACCCCACACTTTTGAACGAAGGCGTGCCTTAGTTCAAAAGTCATGCAAGCTAATATATATATGTGAGAATTACTAAGACAGAAAATTAAATGACAGAATTTAAATGACAGAAAGTAAGATAGTGTCGGGTTACCTCCCGACCAGTGCACTTGTTTAACGTCGTTGGCTCGACAGTACCTCATTGTGGATTACTGGTTTGGGTCCCATGGGTGGCTCAGGTCAAATTTCGCCACCGTTCCTGTGTTGCTTCTTGCTTTGCCCTTTCCCGATTTCTTGCGAGATAATGTGCTTGGGTCAGGACTCCTTTGTTTTGGAATCTTTTCTTTCCAATACCTCGGAGGGTGTGAGGGACCTTTCACTACAAGCCCTTTGCAGTTTTTGTATTTGGGACTGTCTAGTCCAGCTACGGTGTAACACTGCTCCATCGAGGAGTCATTCTGCAGAGGCCCTTTTCCCATCCTCTTTTGAGTTTCTTCATTGATCCTATAGTTTTTTGCAACTTGCTCATTGATCAAGGGGAAGAGTCGGGAGGCTTGCATCTTAAGGCTTGGTTCTGCCTCGTTATGATTGTCAGTGAGGAACTGGTCATAGATAGTCTCGGCTGCCCGGGTGATGAGAGTTGGGTATGAATTGGGCAGTTCGTCAGTGGTATTCTGGACTCCAACCTCGTTGCTTCCGGTGCTTTCCATATCTGATTCTTCTGATGGTTCAGGAGTCTCTTCTGACGGTTCGGTGGTTTCTTCTTTGTCTGCCTCAGGGTCAGCTTCATTTATCTGCATTTCCTCGTCAGTTTGGGGTACTCGTTCTGTGGCAGCGGCCAGGCCAATTATGAGGTACCACATGTCTGCAATGGTGAAGTTCCTGGCTGATCTCCTCATTGCTTCGTTCACTCTTCCCAGCTCTTCGGACCTCATCCCACGAAGAAATTTTTGGAGAAGAACCTTCTTCGTGAATCCATGGTGCGGGCAGCTTGAGACGATGGCATCATAGTTCGCGTAGTATTCGTCCAAAGTCTCATCCCGGGATTGTTGAAGACTCAAGATCTTCTCACGGGTTTCTTGGCGTAAGGATGGTGGGGAGAATTCCTTCAGGAATGGAACACAGAGATCTACGTAACGTTCTGCACTGCAAGCGGTGGATGTGTAGTACCATATTGTGGCAAAATCGGTTAGAGAGAATTTAAAGCATTTAAGCTTAAATTCTTCTAACCCCCCGTTTTCAGGTTTGATGTGGTAGCAAACGTGGTGGAAGTTTCGACAGTGCTGTACTGGGTCTTCTCCCTCCGTACCTCCGAACAGTGGCAGATGTCGTGTTGCCCATGCATACGAAGGGGGTTGCGTCATGAGGACATAGGGGGGAAAGAACAACTAATCCGATGGCTAATTCCCCGGCAACGGCGCCAATTTGACGGATGTGCTTGTCGTCAAAGCAAATGTGCAAATAAATTTATAAGTCCGCTACTCGCGACTTAACTACTGGGTAGCAAGTGGTAAGTAGGGGTCGAACCCAAGGGAGTCAGTGTGGATTAGTTGTTCTTTAATGAAGCTTATGCAGAAATTAAATACGATTGGGGTTGGGTTTGAGTGTGTTTTGAGGACTGAAAGTAAATTACGGCAGTTGATAATGGACTATAAGGAAATGATTCGGTTTTAGGGGCCTTGTATCATATTTGTTTATCATCGACCGCTAATGATCATACCAAGTGTTCGAAGATGAATCGAGGCTATGCCTAGCACAAGACTTGCAACATCGCGTAGAACACTTGAAATGATCATGCTAAATGTTCAAAGATGAATCGAGGCTATTCCTAGCACAAGACTTGCAACATCGTTTAAAACACTTGTTCTATTTAAACTAATTCCTCCTTTCGAAGTATCTTAGCCTTATGTACATCCATTTGAATTCTTTGGTCCAGTTTCCAAATGGTTTTTAGGATAAGTCGAACTCCTCGGATAAGCTTGCCCATTTGGTCCCTTTGGTCCAGTTACAAATGGTCCACTTACCCGAGTATGATCACGAACCCCCAAGGAAGAGCTTGTCCATTTGGTCCCTTTGGTCCAGTTACAAATGGTCCACTCAACCTTGGAAATTCTGACTTGTTATATGGCACATAGAACAAGTTTTGAACATAGAGATACTCTTCAGAGTAGAGTCTAAAACATTTATAATACAAGTATACCCCTGCGACCGAGTACAAGCTTTTAGCTACTAGTATTCATGTTAAGGAATATAAGCTAACTAATGCCTTGCACAAGGGTACCGAATAATTAAATAACTTTACAGTAAAAACAAATAATACTGAAAGTAATTTTATACCTTACAATAAGCGGAGGAGAGGAGCTCCTAGGCAAGATCCACGCAAGATAGTACTCCAAAATAAAGAACAATTTTATTGAAAGTGAAGAGAGGAGGGTTAAGCCCTCTCTCTCTCTAAAGTGTGTACAAGTGAAGGATGAGATGATACAAATGAGGAGGAGAGGAGCTCCTTTTATAGCCAAAGGGGAGGAGAATGGAGGGTGGAGATGGTGGCATGTGGTGTTCATCCAAGGGAGGAGGAGATGGGTGGTGGAGATGGTGGCCATGTGCATTTGCATCCAAGGGTGGAGATGGGAGGAGCAAGGAGGAGGTGACACATGGGGGGGTGGAGGAGCCGCCGGCAGCTTTGGGAGGAGAGGAGGGAGGAGCCGCCACTTGGAGGGAGGAGAGTGGAGGAGAGGGGTTGTGAGGGAGGAGCCGCCCCTTCTAGAAGGAAAGAGGAGGTTTGTGTGGTTTTGTGCAATTTTCACAAAACCAACAGTCCAATTTTGCTCCGGTCTGACTTGATTCCTCTTCTGCTTAATTTGTTATGAGTGATTCGACGTCAGGATCCTTGATATTTCTTCAGGCGGCATATGATCTTGACCTCGGAATAACTCTAAACATCTTTTCAGCGTAAAATCCTCTCCTTAGCATGTTTTCTCTCTAAGCGCCAAAATACCCTGTAGAAATATATCGGAACTAACAAGCAAAAGTTAAATAGACCAACAGTCTAATTAAGGGGGTTTTACGGTGTTTATGATTCGTATAATTTGGGTCCATCAGAGACTGTCACAGTTCCTACTATCTCACGGATATACCAGAGGAGAGGTGGACAAAACTCTCTTCCTTCTGAAGGAAGGGAAGGACACCCTGGTGGTGCAGGTATATGTGGATGATATCATTTTTGGTTCAACTAACCCTAAACTTGTCAAGAAGTTTACAGATTTGATGTCAAGCGAGTTCGAGATGAGCATGGTGGGAGAGCTCAAGTACTTCCTTGGACTTCAGGTCACTCAAGAGGAGGATGGAACCCGAATCCATCAGCAAAAGTACGTAAAGGAAATCCTGAAGAAGTTTGGGATGGAGTCCGCCAAGACGTGTGCCACACCGATGTCCCCAAACGATGCCCTGACAAAGGACGAATCCTCAACTAGAGTGGATCCAACTCTGTATAGGGGAATGATCGGTTCACTACTTTATCTCACTGCTAGCAGACCCGATATCTTATTTAGTGTCTGTCTGTGTGCTAGGTTTCAGGCTGACCCCAGGGAGACCCACGTGAAAGCTGTAAAGAGGATATTACGATATCTGAAGGGAACAGATGATTTGTGCCTGTTCTATCCAAGGGGAGGTGAATTGCGCCTGGAAGCATACACTGACGCAGACTATGCTGGGTGCAAGACAGACAGGAAGTCCACGTCAGGGATGGCTCAATATCTTGGACCATGTCTCATCTCTTGGGCTTCAAAGAAACAGTCCTCAGTTGCTCTCTCCATCGCAGAGGCAGAATATATTGCCGCCGCTGCTTGCTGTGCGCAGCTGCTGTGGATCAGGCAACAGCTAAGTGATTACGGTGTTATTACTAATTGTGCTAAGATTCTGTGTGATAACACTAGTGCTATTAACATCTCTAAAAATCCAGTGCAGTTCTCACGCACTAAGCACATTGAAATTCGATATCACTTCCTACGAGACTGTGTAGAAAAGGGAACAATTGAGATGGAATATTGTAGAACTGAGGAACAGATTGCAGACATATTCACAAAAGCGTTGCACAGAGAACCCTACGAAAAGCTGAGGCTCGAACTCGGTATGGTCTCTCTCCCTTAAAGCTATGTTCAAATAGTGCTCCCTAAGTGATTGGCTAGACTAGATACACATGAGTCACGTCTGATGGTGAGCTTAACATGACTGTTCTGTGCTAGTAAGAAAGTAAGTTGTGTTCATAATGTAGCCATGCATTCTTGCTATGTGATTGATAACTGCATTAGGGATCGAAGAACATGAAATTCTGAATTCTTTCTGCCCAAAAGAGACCTCCATATTTGATCCCACACTATAAGCCCAGGAGGTACTCTAGACCAACCATAGCCTATTCTCCTGTGGAATGCTCTTGTGAGCCCGTCGTAATGTTACATTTCGGGAGCTCTTCCACATGAGGTATGCAGACATTATAACATGTTTGGTTGACTTCTTTTTGATTGATTGTGTGTGGTGTTATTTGAACCATTTGGGTAAAGTTAGCGCACCATACCAAAACCTTGTGTATCCATGAGACAGTAAGATTGGGGTATCACTATGAGCGGATCACCTTTGGCTGGGAAACGGTCTTTGTGCCAGTTGTGAAGTTAGGTTGTATGCGTCCTCTGTTGAAGTTGGGCTTGGGAAGAGGTAAAGGGAAATTGAAACATGAACAGTCTCTGCAGCAGGGAGTTGTCGCGTCGGATGCTTATGGGACAACACGCTTAACTAAAGTGACACGTGTCACTTCCCTGTCTGTTAGCGCATGCCCTCTCAGTTGGTTCAATTTTGGCAAGTTTTTACTACGAAACCGTTTTTGGAAGGAAGAAAAGGATGGCAATTCCCAAAAATTGAAGGCAGATTATTTATTGGAAAGAAGCGACGTTTGGGCTTTCTGGCGTCTCACAACTCCTAGGGTTTGAAAAGGATACTTAAAGCACGCAGTAGAGTGCCTCGTCTCTCAAACTCAGACAATCAAATTGAAGGCAGATTATTTCACTCTTTCTCTCCCCAAATTTAAGGTTCCGAAAAGTTCAATGGCTTCCTCAAACCCTAAATCTAGCCTTTCTCCTACCGCCGCCGCAGCTATGGCCGCACAGTTGATCGCAAAGGGAGTAGATCCTCTATGTTTGGAAAGCATTCTGCAGTCGGTTACGCCAACCGGATCCTCTCCGACAAACTCTGCAGTGGCCAGGGACCGCGCTTTGCTCGAAGAGCTTAGGGAGGACTCCTGCTCTCAGCGTCCTGTCCGACAAGACTCCTCCGTTGCTGCTCGGTCCGCTGGCAAGCGTGCGAGGAAATCTACGACTCCCTCTGCCCGGAAAAGTCACAGATCTACTAAGCCTTCCGCTCCGCTGATTAACGAGGAAGGAGAGTCGGACGAAAGTACCGAGGAGTCGGAAGAAGTCGGGAAGGGTTTTGTTCAAGAGTTGGTGTTACAATATGAGTGGCTGGTGGAGTATAAGCTGGAGGATATTGTGGTGTTACTGGAGACCCAAGGGTGGGGCGCACTATTCAGGAAGCCTGTTCTAGTGGACGAGAAGTTGGTAAGAGAGTTCTACTCAAAACTTAAAGTTGTGGAAAAGGAGAAGGGAAAGGGAAACTGGGAGCTGTCGGCTGTCATAGGTGGTGATGTGTTCACAGTAAGTATGAGGGAGCTGGCCACCATCCTACAAGTCCCTAAAGGTGGGTATGCCACATACTCCAAGGGGACGTGGCCAGGCTCCGTGGCCAAATCAGAGGTGTTCGAACGACTTGGACTGGATCCCGCTGCAAAAGGTCAGAGGGAGATCTACGGCATGGCTGTGCTTCCGAGGATTCTCCACAGAATCCTTGTGTCAAACATCTCTCCGAGACGTCACAAGCATAATCTGGTGACCTTTCAGGACATGCTGCTCATAGATCAGATCCTGCAGAAGAAGCAAGTCAATCTGGCCTTCCAAGTCATGCGCCATATGGAGAACAACAAGGAGAACCCATCCAACGGACTACCCTTTCCTGGATTTGTTAAGGAGATACTGAAGTACTGGGAGACATATGACCCCGTGTCTGAGAAGGTGCTATCGTCTGACCTTGGTGATGAGCAGATTGTCAAATTAGGTCTGGAGTACAAGGCAGAGGTTGGTTGGATTATCCCTGTTGTTAAAGAAGAGGCTGATGATGAGGATGTTGTTGAGGTGGTCCCTATGAATGCTGTCGCTCCTGTTCGTGACGGAGTGGTTCCCCCCACTGAGAGCTCCGGTGTGCTGATGGAGTTGCTGAAAGAGGTCCGTGATGAGGTAAAGTTGTTGAAAGCTGAGATGAAAGATGTCAAGGATGAATTGAGGTAGGTGAAAACCGAGTTGGTGGATACAAAGATGGAGGTGACTATCGTGAAGGACAAAATGATCGACCTGGAGTTCGCCATCACTGTTGATTCGGGTGCCATGTCGGTGGCAGTAGCGAGTTTCCCTGATCAGATGAAGGACCTTGCATCAGAGATTGTTGAACAGATGAAGGCCTCGTTCATAATTGATCCCACATCTTAACTGTCTCATGGACCTCCCATCCTTGCTATCCCCTCCCTCATCTGCCCCCCCCCCCCCCCAGTTTGTTTGACGTGTTTTGCTTTGAATTTCATGTTTTAGATTTCTATGCACTTTGAATTCTCTGCCGCATGTGTGGTGTCTGAATGACACGCTTTTGACTTGCCGGCATGAATGAAATGTTCTTCTTTCCATTGCTCTGTGTTCTTATTTGCCTATCTTTTTTATGATGCCAAAAGGGGGAAGAACTATATGAGCATTGCACTAAGGGGGAATAACCAGTATCGAAATTTGAGCGGATGTCTATCTGAGGGGGAACTAGGCTAGCTAGACGTTAATAAAACACTCAGTGAATAAACTCTGATGCAGCTAGCTGACCTAGGAAAATATATTTGCATATTCCATGCCATAGCTATATGTGATTTCTCATCTGTGAAGAAGTGTTTGTCATCATCAAAAAGGGGGAATTTGTTGGACCCTTTGTGTGTTTTGATGATAACAAACACTTAACTAATAATCCACTTGAGTGTGCAGAAATCACTGTCTGACAGGTAAGCTTGCTGGACATCTCTGAGAGAGAGCAGAGCTGCGAGAGTGATGTGATCTGTCCGAGAGATACACCGACACTATGACCAGATCGGATCTGGGAAAAGATATCGTAGATATATATCAAAGATGCACGGGAATATACGCACAATATATGACGAGAAACATTGATGGAAGAATATACACGGATACATGTCAAGTATATACACAAGGAGATGTCCGTATATTCGACAGGAAGATTGAAGCCAGATTTGGTAAGCATATATGTGACAGGGTCAAGATATGGAAATATCTTGACTGTATCACATCTGCGAGATATCTATCGGATCTCTGGTGGAGATGGACTTTGCCGACTCAAAGACACTATAAAAGGAAGAGAAGTACTCAAAGAAAGGTTCGGCTTTTGGAGAAAGCAATCGGAGATCGAAGAGCGATCAACACCGGAGCTGACGAAGTGCTGCTGTGCGCACGAGACAGATTGTGTTAGTTGATACTTTGAGTTGAGTAGAATTGTTAGCTGTCCCTGAGTGAGACAAAGTGTAACAATCTACAAGCACACTCTTTCATCAATAACACTGATCTTGAAGCCCTTCTGGAATTGTCCAGGAGGCAAAGTGGTTTTCAGCCTGCTGCAAAGGTTGCAGTAAGGTTTCCACTATAAATCGTGAGTATCTACTTTCAGCATTACATTTCCTGCAGTAGAGATAATTTCCGCTGCCATCTGTCTGAGGGATACCATTCTGGGATCTCCCTCACATAGTTGGCTAACCTAACGATCCAACACTAGTGAAGGCGCAGCGCTACAGGAGGCCTTTTATTTGGCGTACGGCAACAGATGGACACATGTTATCTTTGAAATAGATAATTGGGAGTTGGTGCAATGTGTGAAGTTTAAAACTCAGCATGAAGTTTGGCACAAGGAATGGTTTGTTCATTGTAGTCGACTACTCTTGCAGAACAACATTTGGCAGTTATATTGCATTCGACGAGAGGCGAATAGGGCTGCAAACGCAATTGCGAGACATTGTAGAACATCTGCGTGGCGCTGGTTCTGCTTGGATGATGTCCCATATTTCTCTCCTTGGTTTCCATTAAGAATGTTCCTACAGGTGTTGGCATTCAATAAACCATGACAAATTTAACAAGTCTTTGCCACTCTTCATTTCCACAGCTTCGATATTGCGTATGACAGTGGCGGATCTAGGATATATTCTAACTGGGGGTGACATTTAAAAAGTAATTTTTTTATTTATAATTGCTCTCTTCGAGTTTTCATTTTCATAAAGCGCCCCTTTACATCTTCGTTACTAACGGAACGTAATAAATCCTTTTTCAATATAACAAATGAGACCGTCACACAAAAAAGAATCTGCCATGCGGTTGCGTAAGCTTGTTTTCACAATTTTCATTGCAGAAAAGCATCTTTCAACAGTTGCAGTTGCTACGGGTAGTGTCAAGACTAGCTTCAAGAGTCGAAAGACCAAAGGATATGCTCGATGCTTTCCCGTATCCACCATCACTCTAGCAAGAGCACAAAGGTCCTTCAAATTTGAAAATCTTTCATCTTCTCAGACATTATCAATATAAAGGTGAAGTTGATGCTCCATAAGATTTTGATCTCCAAAATCGAAGTCGTTGGGATAAAATTTCATCAATTTTATCAACTTCTGATGATCAAAGTGTTGAAATAAATCAATCGGACTCAAAGAAGCCATACAAATTAGCAGCTAAGAATTAACCTCGTTAAAGCGATCGTTGAACTCTTGAAGGATTAAATCCAACACTATATAAAAACAGTCCACTTGAAGATGCTGCATATTAGTTATCCCAGATTTTCGTCTTGGTCTTCGTGCATCAACATACTCTTCCTCTAAGTTTAGGATATGAATATCATACTTGTCACAAAAAGATGATACTTTTTGTAGAAGAGAATTCCAATCATGATCTCTAATCGATTGTGACTGTCGTTTAGTAGATGTAACCATAGACATGTCATTCAGAATATCTTGATCTTTCCTTTGAAGAGCCATTGATAAAGACTGCGTAAGACCTAGAATAAGCAGCATCAATTGTAAATAAAATATGAAATCAAACGATTGGAAATATCTGAGAAGACCATTTGCTTGACACCTTTTCATACTGTCTGAGCCGTCTTCTTCTATATATTCAAGCACTTTTAACACTACTGGAAATAATTCCACCAAACGCAAAAGTGTTCTATAATGAGAACCCCAAAGTTTGCTGTACTCTATCCAATTACCATATTGATCAAACCACTCAGGGTTGAATCGTCTCGACCACTGTCCTATTCTTTTCCGTGGAAAAGCATGACCACGGGGTTGACAAGGCCCTCTAATTAAATACTTTCGTCGTACTTCATCTCGTTGATTAGGATGATACTGAGTAATCTTTTTTCTCTCCGCGGGATCCCAAGGAAGATCATCCAAATTAACAATCTCAGAAGCAGAAGAAGTACCATGATGAATAATGGGTGATGTATTTGCAGTTAAATCACGATCCTCGCCGACTGAGGATGACCGCTTTCGTTTCAAAAACAAATCCAGCTTTTGTTCTGCAAATATATGTAATTAAAATTTAAAAACATTATAAAATGTCACATAAAACTAATAATACATTAAATAAACTATTATGTACAAACTTACGTGACATATGAGTTTATGATCAAACGAACTTGATTCCAAAATCCTAACTCCCAAAATCAAACCTGTGTGTTCTGTACATTCATAAGAACAATAGTCAAAACTTAGTGCGACTAAACTCAAGTAAAAGTGTTATATTCTTCAAGGCTGTCAAACCGACATCAACCAAGAAGTCAGTTTGTAATTCCAAAATTAAACAATCACTAATTCACCATCAAACAATAAACCCTCATTTTACCTTTAACCTGTCAATCTTCTCCAATACTAAAATACCCAAATAAATCAGTTAATCAGTCTCATCCTCTTACCTGATTTCGAATAATTATAGAATAAACGAAAAGCAAATAGGGCATAGCCGCATAGGGGTCGATGTCCAGGCGTTGCGCCTCTGCCTCGTGCGGTCGTGCGTCCGCTTTTCGCTTCGTGCGGTCGAAAAGCAACTCAGTTTTAGTTTTTGAAAGTTCCGTCGTTTTGTTTTCATCAATCTGTGTATTGTATTTTATTTAATGATTTCATATAAATGGTTGTTGGGGTAAATTAAAAATACAGGGGGGGGGGGCAAATTAAAAATATCAGTAGGGGCGTATTCGAAAATTACACTAAAACTAAGGTTATTTTGGTCAAATCAGTGGGGGCAGCTGCCCCCCTCCCTTACACATACATCCGCCCCTGGCGTATGAGAGAAAGTTGTTAATGTGTTGTTCAACTAGCTGTAAAAAAGAAAGTGCTACTTTTGCTTGTACCTCAACAGTGGATGAAACATTTTTGTTTAAACATGATGGTCCTACGATGAGAGTCTCTGAAAAACATAACCTGATGTACTAATCCATGTTTTCGCATCACCAACCCAATCACTGTATGTATAACATGTTAGGCAGAACTCATAAGTGTGCGAATACATAATTCCATAATTACTGGTACCACTAATATAGCAGAGTATGCGCTTTGCTGCTAGCAAGTGCGTTGCTGGCTGATAAGTCCAACTCCGTACATAGTATCTGGTCTAGTTGAAGTCAGGTATCGTAGACTTCTAACTATACTCTTGAAGTAAGTGGGATTGACAAGCTATTTAATACCTTATTTCATTATCTCTAACCTCTGTGCAATTGGTGTTTGGAAAGCCTTATTCCATCGAACTGAAACTCTTCAAAATACCCTCCGCATATTCTTTTGTGAAATAAAGATTCCACAATCCGCCTGCTCAACCTCGATGCCTGAGAAGTAAGACATCAACCTCATGTTAGTCATCTCAAACTGACGAGTCATCACTTCTTTAAAATCGATGAACATCTCCTTTAAACACTATACCAAACCATCTTCCTCCGCTACTGATCTGGTATACGAGGAAATGCAATAAACGTAAATACTCGTAGAAAAGATACATCCGGCTTTGTACAACTCCGAGTTTCATCTGGAGTCATTCAATGAACCGCTTTCATGGGACATCGGTTCAGTAAGAACACTACACAAAACACAACTTCTGGCCAATAAGGCTTTGGTAGATCCTTTGCCTTCAACCTTCTCCTGACCATCACAAAGATTGTACACTTCTTCCTCTCAGCAATGCCATTCTGCTGAGGTGTGTAGTTTGTAGTCAACTGTCGTCTAATTCCTTTGGATCTGCAATAATTAGAGAACTTATTAGAAGTGAATTCTCCTCCTCAAACCGGTCTCAAAATCTTCATAGTGTAAACACTGTGTATTTCCACAAAGGTCTTCAACTATCTGAACATCCAGAAAGCCTGTGACTTATCTCTCAAAAATAAAACCAAGTCTTTCTTGAAAAAACATAAACAAGTGACATTGTCTATCGCTTACCACTAAGAGATTTTACCTCCACTTGACCACATTGATCCGTAAGAACCATCTCTAATGGTTGATTCGCTCATCTCGCCTTTTCAACTAGAAACAATTTTGTGTGTTGATTCTCTCAAAAGCATGCCTCACATAGTTGACTAGGAATCTGAATCGTCAATAATTCTAGCCCCATTTTCTTTGTAGCTATTAATTTGAATCCTTTAAAATTTACTTCAAACTATTGTCTCTCACAATCGTCCAAAAATTCACTTCAACTCCCTTCTGAAGAATCAACGGGAACATCCAGTCTATGTCATCGAGACCTCCACAATGATTCTCCGATCTTTGCCTTCAATTTTGCAAACCCTATATCAAATTGGGATAGAATGACCTCTCTCCGATAGTTACCCCAAACTAAGTAAATTCCAGCATAGCCCTGGTACATAGTACCCATTAACAATAGTTGCATATTTATCCTTATTTTTTTGAATTTGGATGTCACCTTTGCCCATGACTTAGATTTGTGACTTCTTTCCAAAACTAACTTCAACGCTAGCAGATTCATCTACGCTAAAGAAGAAATCCTTTCTCTCATTCATATGGTTGCTCCACCCGAAGTCAAGGTACCACATGTTGGTGTAGCCTCTGCAAATATCCTTCGTCTTACATGCTAGAATCATATTTGCATGGCCTCGAAAGCATAAGCTAGCTCCACTCGATCATTTGCTTGCATTTGGACTTGTAACGTCTGAACTTCTCACATGGGTAGCACTAAACCATGGACTTGTCATGTCCTCCAGTATTATCGCCTCGGGCTCATTGAGAATTATTGCTACTATTTAGTGTCCTGCGCCAGTGTAACTTTGGCCTCCTCCTTAGCCTTGTCCGCATCCTCGACCTCTATGTTAACCTCTGTAAGTTTGTATTTTGACTCGACTTTGCAAAGCCTGCTTCTGGCTAGAGTTGCTCACCTTCTAATTCATCCTTTGCTCTTGCAAACACAGCAAACTTATAAGTCGATCAATTCATATTTCTAATATGTTGTGTCCCTTTATAATAGTTGGCATACCATATTTAAACTTAGCGGGTAGCAAGCGTAATACCTTTTAAACTACCCATTGTTCTTCCAACACCTCCTCATTAACTCTCAGGTTGTTAATGACTATTTAAACCTAATAATAATATGTCAACACGCTTTTTTATTCAGTCATTCGTAGAGACTCCGAATCCTCCCCCAGTGTCTGTAGATCCATCCGCATGACTCGTTCATCGCTTTATATGTGTTTTGTAAAATAGTTCATGCCTCGTGGGATGTCTTCGCCTCTAATATTTTGCTTGAAATATCGGTCCCTCCATAGCTTGAAAGATCACACATAATGCTTTCTGATCTTTCTTACTGGTCTCCGCCAAGAAATCTCTGTCTAACTCTTAAAGCTCGGCAAAAGCTTCTCTGGTTACTTCGGTGTAGCTCGTCTTGACTAAACTCCATAAATTTTTGGAAAAGAAAAATACCTTTGACTTGATAGACCAAATTTGGAAATTCTGCCCCTTGAATTTTGGTATCTGAAATAAAATTGTGTTTGACATAATTGAACCACAAAACAAAAATATCGCTCCTGATATGTTGAGCTCAATACTAGCTCTGATACCAAATATAGGATATGAGTAATCATCAGGATCACAATAAATGTGACACACAATTCTCACTAATTTTGATGGACTGTATATGAAGAAAATAAATGATTTATTGTATTGAAACGAAAACACACTTGTACAAATAAGCTAGAATATACTTGAAAGATAAACTCTCAAATAGCAGAAGGGGTAGTGGTGTAGCTGTCGTAGTCTTGGTCGAATGACCAGGAGGCCGACGGTTCAAATCCCCCTGGATAAATTTTATTTAGGGTTGTAAACGAGCCGATACACTCACGAGCCGTTCATGAACAAGCTTGGTTAAAGCTCGACTCGACCTTAAACGAGCCAAGCACGAGCATAAATTTCAAGTTCGTTTATGAAATTGAGCCGAGTACGAGCCCATCAGTGCTTGGCTCGTTTATGTTCGTGAACAACTCGTTTATATGCTCAATTATATCTCGATTAAAACTCGATTATTGCTCAATTATTACTCGATTATTGCTCGATTAATCAGTAATTAATTAATTTTTATCATATAAACGAGCTATAAACGAGTAGCTTGTTTACAACTCATTTCGAGCTTTATTTGAGTAGTTGGTTTATAGTTCAACTATAGCTCGAGCTTGATTAGATATTGAGCCGAGTTTGAGTATCTTACAAAATTATCGATCCGAGTTCGAACACATATTTTTTAGGCTCTTCGAGCTTGAGCCGAGATCGAGCCGAATATACACCTAATCGAGCCGAGCTCGAGCACCCCAATAGTCGGCTCGGTTCAGCTCGTTTACACCCCTAGTCTTATGACATTGGGGCTCGGCTCAGCTCGTTTACACCCCTAATCTTATGACATTTCTTGTTTCCTAGAGATGGTGATGCATGAAAATCACATAAATCGCTATGTATTAAATCAAGTACATTACTTTCTCTTTTAACCTTATGAAATGGTTGCCTAGTAATCTTAGTAAGCATGCAAGTTCTACACTTATCATCATTCATGTCAAATGAGGGAATTAACTCATGCTTAGACATTTCATGCAGTCTTTGTAGTGAACATGTCCTAAACGTGCATGCCAAAGTGTAGAAACATCATGTGAATTTGAAGACTTAGTAGAAATTTCATGCTCACAATTCATATATAAAGAAGAAACAACTTTATTAATACTAAGCTTGAACATTCCATTACACAAGTATCCTTTTCCGAAAAATACACCACCTTTTGATAAAATATAGTTATCGGCTTCATACACTAGCCGATAACCTAATTTATTCAAAACAGTACCGAAAACAATATTTTTTTCTAATATTTGGTACAAACAATACATTGGTAAGAACAATGGTCTTTCCCGAAGAAAACTCTAATTCTATTTGGCCTTATCCAAAGATAGGGGCGGTCGACTCGTCTCCCATGTGAAGAACTCTTCCTTCACTTGTAGCGGCAAAGGACTTGAACATTTCGTTGTCTCTACAAACATGTGTCGTAGCACCGGAGTCAATCTACCACGCAATCTCATCATCCTGCATAGCAAATATTTCAGAAAAATTAGAAACATAATCTATAATATTAGATGATGTATCAACCTTAGTTTCTAAACTTGAAACTAAACTTTTCTGACCTTGATGAGATTTTTGCTCTTGGTTTTTAGCACTAAAAGCATTACCTTGAGCCTTCTCGCTCTTCCCCTTTCCTACGCGGCAATCCCTTTTGAAATGCCTCGCTTTTCCACAAGTCCAACACACATTCCCTTTAGATGGATGCTTCTTGTTTGGACCATTACTTGCATGATTGTAAGACCTCTTCTTACCCTTGTTCATCTTTTGTGTATTTGCTTCCATCATATTCACCTTAGGTAAATTCGGAACTTCCTCCTTTTTGTCTCTTTCCTGCGCACGAAGCTCCTCTTCTATACGCAAATCTTTAGCAAGTTCCACAAGAGACATTTTTTGTGCTTCAAAGTACACTCGAAGTCTTTCCAAGCCGGTGGTCACTTGTCAATTATACTTAACACCGATATGGACTCGTCCATATTCAACTTGTATTGGGAAAACTACCCCAAGATACGATGTATCTCATAAAATTTCTCCATCACCGGCCAAGAATCTACCATCTTGTAGTTGTTGAAGTTACTTGCAAGAAATTTCACGCTTGAAGCGTCCTCAGCCATACACTTGGATTCAAGAGAATCCTACAGTTCCTTTGCTGATTCTACGTTTTGATAGAGATCAAAAAGGGCATCGGACATACCGTTGAGGATGTGACCTCTAGTGATGTAGTCATCGTTCTCCCACTTACTTCGTCACCACTCACCGAAAAGCCTCCACGGGTCCATCATCTCCAACTTCAGGGCATGGTGTTGACAGCACATACACCACCTTCAGATTAGTCAACATGAAGTGCATCTTCTTCCACTAACGCGGGAAATTGGTTCCTTTAAATTTGTCCAGCTTTTGAGAATTGTGGGTCATCTCTCGTAAGTTCACCAGTGCAGTAAAGATGCAGTAGTGCAAGAAACAACAACAATGAAAACAACAACTTATTCTTTCTTCTTCTTCTGGTGAGTCTTCAATGAATCGATGACAATCTGGATATCAAATTTGATCGCGTATTCGCTTTCCAAATTTGATATTTCGACTCTTTAGATTAGCCGAGGGTTACATGAAATCCGAACGGGGATAATCAAATCGAACAATTTCTACTCTCGGCTGAAGATGTATAAATCAAACTTAGGGTTTGAGGTTTTGGGAATCAAAGATGGGTTGCTTGTGTTTTTCTGATGATTTCAGAGTATCTCGACATCAGAATTTCATCTGATATTTATAGTATGCAAATCGGGTACGAGCAAGAGGTGCAACTCGCGGCTGAGAAGTCGCGTCTGTTAGACGAATGTCGCGCGCCGAACCTTCATATTAAGCATGCGTCCTATGAAGACATTAGGTTGGGCGCGGCGATGAGTTTAAGTAAACGTAGGGCACGGCGAACTTGTAGAATCCTAGTTTCAACTCTCGTATTCTCACATCATATCATGTGGGGCATGGATCATCACTTTTCTAGTTTTGATACTTACGACGTTTAGCACATCAAGTATGTGACGTACCTATCTGGGTCGCATATGGTGTATGTTGCATTTTTTAGCATGTGACACCAATTTGCTTCAATCGCAATAATATTTTTTTGGCGTCGAGATACAAGTAGGATGTGTATCCGGTCCGACCCGGACCGGTATATTTTTGAAAATTGGACCGTGGACCGAACCGACCCGAATATATACGATCCAGTCCCGACCGACGGACTGGAATTTTTTTAAAAGTCGGACCGAAACCCTGACTGTACCGGATATATTCGGGTCGGGTCGGACCGAAACCCGGACCGGACCATATATAAGTTTCAATTCTTATAAAAACAAAACCTGCCCTAATTCTAACTCATTCTAATTGTTCTGTAGTTTCATGACTTGTATCATAAACTGAATGCAACAGGAACAAGAACAAAAGTGATACAAGAACTTTGATTTTGTAATGAAAAATGAGAATTGTAAAGTGACATTATAAAACATGCTGCGTTTTTTAGCTCCAGGCTCCAGCTGAGTGCATTTTTCATTGCTTCACTATCACTCCTTCGCTTCTCTACTGCCTCTTCCATTTGTTTAGTATTTGAAGTTCTTTCGTCAACCTATAACACATCAACCAGCTACCACTTCTCAATGGAATATCGAAAGCATAAGAGAATATTAATTTGACCATTAACCACGTATGAGAAAGATCAGTAACCTAGGTCAAATATTAACAAAATTTTGTCGACCAATTAAACAAAACTAAGAATACCAAAAGACAGACTTGATTCAAGAAACATGTACGCTCTGTGTGCTCAGTTGGTCACTCATAACTTATGCACTACTAACAAACATAAAGAATATAAAGAATAGCCTTCATACATGGAAATAACTCCTAAACAGAGAGAAGAACACTTCAGACAATCAACTAACAATGGGAACATACGAACAGTTTTCATTCTGTTAAAAAACAAGCTAGTGTCTTATACCTTTGTGCTGAATTCTTACCCCAGTAAGATCCATAATCTGAGTGACTGACTGTCCACATATCAAGCAAAAAATGTGCCGTCATCATCCTCATCTAACAATTTAGAATTTAGAATTTACAAGTCAACAAAGACAGTCTCAATAATCATATCACAACATCGGAAATAATATAAAACATTATTGAAGAAAATATTATTACCTGCGTCACTGTTACTCGAATCAGAATCGGAGTTCTCTTTACTCTTCTTTCGTAGTTGCAACCAATCTTGAGTACAAACGAGTGCTTGTACAATCTGTCGCCAAGAATAACATAAAACAAGTAAATAGTAATTGATTATAAGTTGTAGAATAACATATAAATGCGTTTACATCAGCAAGATACATAAGTGATTTTAATGGCTTACCTTAGGCTTCAAACGACTTCTATAACTCGTAAGGTGACGTCCTCCGGTGCTAAATGTCGATTCGGAAGGAACTGTAGTGAGGGGAATGGCTAGTACATCACGTGCCATACGTAAAAGGATAGGGTATCTAGGTCCATTAAGCCTCCACCACCTCAAAACAACACCCTCCTTTGCTTCATTTCTTTCATGCAGATATAAATCAAACTCAGATCGATCTGAAATGTCATCCCGATCCAGGTTCCCTCTTGTATGACTGTCATTGAACTCTTGTAGCCAACTTGAACTTTTATTTTCACCCTCAATCGATGGATTTGATAGTGAACCAATATCATGACTTTCGGACACAGCATAAGAATTCACATATCGATCAAACAACGCATAAGCAGCATCCTTAACTTTGGCGTGCATATTATCTACATTATCTTGAGGAAACATCATTTGAAGAGCAAAAACCACCCCTTTCAGCTTAAAGTAAGGATCAAGAATTGTAGGAACAAAAATCAGCATGTTCAACTTATCAAAAGAACCCCAATACTTGTCACACTTCTTTTTCATTTCACTGGCCATCTTTTTTAAAGAAGGATCATCCCAGGCAGCCAACTTATTAAGCACCTTGACAACTTGAGATATATGGAAAATCAAGAAGTTACTTGTGATATAGTGGGAATCTGAAATTCGGATTGTCAACTCATAAAACTCCTTCAGGTAAGAGGCTGGCACTTCAATCTTACTCCAATCAGAAGAGATCAGAGGACCCAAATCTGAATCATCAAACCGAGGGATTTGCATCCGAGAAAAGACAGCTTTATAAACGACGTTTTAAACTTAAACGCTCATGTCAACGGCGTTTTACGCCACGTGTCAATTTTACTGCTGACTCAGTTTATTTTTCACTTAAACGCTTTTACCAACAACGTCCGAGCAGATTCCAAGTTTCGAACGTCGAGCGATGTCGATTTTGCCGAAGACTCCGTTCAAGATGGCGGATTACTCCATTAATAGGAAAGCACCAAGAAAGAAGACAGACAACACCCTTTTTCACTACGCAGCTATGTTGTCAACAAGAAACCTCCATCTGCCCAGGAACAATTTGACCACATCTTTTTGATTAAAACGCTTGGCCGCATTGGAATTCGTCATAGCGCTAAACAGATTGGATAGGTTTCAAAAGAATCTGCGATTGGTGCATCGATGTTTCGAAATTAGGGCTCAAAAATTAGAATCAATTAGGACACTGTTGGTAACAACGTCTAAGTGAAAAATCAGCTACATTAGCCTGCTGACTCAGTTTAGGTTTAAATAAAATTGTCACATGGCCTAAGATGTTGTTGACATGAGCGTCTTAAGTTTAAAACGCCGTTTCAAACAACGGCTTATAAAAAGTGAGTAAAAACGAAAATCAATCTGAAAGATTGAGTAAAATTGGAACTCAATCTTGAATTTTAAGTATTTTGGAAAATTTCCCTTTTTCTCGGATATGAAAACCTGTGTGAAATTGGTTGTTGATTGCGACTAACAAGTACTCTTCCCTTTGATCGTCCACTGCTCTGCAATAATGACGTTCTTCTACTTGACTTCTTCAGAATTAGGGCATTGATGATTCGATTTAGACATGGAACCGAATCGATAAAACACGAACCAATTACAGATCACTCTGAAATCATTTCTTTTTTGATAATGGGTGGGTACAACAGCTCAGAACATTACAATACAAATGACGTATTATCATCTCGTACATACATATATTGATCTCTGCAGCTCTAGCAAGGCATCTTGATCGGATCCGAAATCATATGGTACATTTTTCTCCACTTCTGAAACGCATGCCAGATTTTGCACCTTTACCATGCATGGATCCGCAAATCCACCCAAATCACCGGTACATTCTTCGACATTTGGAGCTCAGGCCACCATGGACACCTTTACCGTTGAAAGACTCGGCACGTCCATCTTGACAGCCGCACCTCCACGAGAGATGAGAGAGGAAGCATCACGCGCGACGCGTGAAGAGGAAGCATCCACAAGGGATGTACGAAACATCACGCGCGAGGCATGAAAAAGAAAATCATGAGGGATGTAGGAAGCATCCACGCGCAGGGCGGGACGAGGAAGAGAAAAAGAAAAAGAAAGAGAAAAATTATAAGAAAATTGGTGGCCCCAGGATTCAAACCCATGACGTAAGGATCCAATCATTTCAATGTGGACTCCTTAACTAACATGTCACCACTCATGTTGACACTCTAAAATAAAAATATGAGTTTCAGGCTTGATTTTGAGTTAACAGACCGATTAATATATTGAACCAACCGAAACCGTATTCAATTGTGGCCGACTCAATTATTCACTTATGTGCAATATTATAAAGTTAGGTTTGATATTGTGAAAATTTAAAACAGAACAATGTTGAATTCGAAGGTAATGATATAATTTTCTTTGTTAGTGTGAATTATAAATGTCAAGGTGCGGATTTAGTTGAGCAACTCACCCGTCTAGTTCGTCGCAAATCTATATGACAATTATGTGTATGTTTGCCTTTGTTGTTCCTATGTGGCATGAGTTTTGGAAAAACGACTTCAGAGTGTTCAAAACAGAAGTCAATGAGCTGTTCAACCAAAGAATGGAACACAGATGTTGCGCAGAACTGAAGAACGGAAGTTTCCAAAATTGGAATTTCCAAATATCGAAGATAGGAGTGGTTGGCTAAAAGATCGAAGGAAAATATTCTGGAAAACATTATCAAATATCCAGCAATATTTTCGAATAGCCAATATTATCAAGGAAGATACGCAAAAGATTATCAACAAAAAGATTTGGAAGCTTGGAGAATATTTAGGAATATATTCCTAAATATTTGATAGAGTATCTCGACTGATTTGGGAAGCTACTGAGGAGTATAAATACATAGCTAGGGCTCCTAAATAAGTAGCTCGTCTATTGGAGAAATAACTCACGTTCATACACTCAAGCCGAGGAGGAGGAGACGACGACCGACTAGTTTTCTACACCGGAAAACTAAACGGCGCTGAGATAGTCTGTTCATTGTGCTGATCAGACTAGTCCGTGGAACCGCTGCACACACTGTCACATGCACACGCATTCGAGAGAAGGCGTCTGAACTTTGGGAGAGGTTCAAGCAAGGTTCGGGAGGGAGTCTCGAACTTAGGGGATCGAGGGGGAGCCGAGATCGCAAATCAGAGTAAAGAAGTGTTAGAGGCTAGGCGGTTACATTCGGGAGATTGTAAGTGTAAGACCATCTGTAGCTCTAAACTTTTCGATAAAGATTTGCTACCCTTTAGGGTGTGGGAAGCCCCCTAGAGTAGGCTGGTTGCCGAACTGGGTATTACATCATGTGTGCATACATTTTTCTGTTTTGGATACTGTCTACTAAGGTGTTCAAGTCTCTGGTAGAACACAACCAGGATCTGGTCTTGAACAGACAACAGAATTTCAATTGGTATCTGAGCAGGCACTCGAGACACAGAGGGTGATCCGGATTCTTTTCAAGAAGAGTATTAAGGAAGGCCAGAACACCAGTGGACCACCACTGCTAGAAGGGCCGAACTATAGCTACTGGAAAACTAGGATGAAGGCATTCCTGAAAACTCTTGATGAAAGGGCATGGAAAGCTATTCTAGCTGGATGGACCCCTCCAACAATGATGAATAATGAGGGACAAGTGGTGCAGAAACCTGAAGAGCGTTGGACTAAGGCTGACGACAAGATTGCTATCGGGAACTCAATAACTTTGAACGCTATATTTTCAGCATTGGATGAGAATGTGTTCAAACTGATTGCTAATTGTGAGATTGCGAAGGAGGCATGGGATATCCTCAGGACTGCCCATGAGGGGACAGACAAAGTAAGGAACTCTCGGATTTAGATGCTCAATACAAAGTTTGAGGATCTGAAGATGAAAGAGGAGGAAACGATTGTTGAGTTCAATGCAAGAGTCCTAGATCTCGCTACTGAAGCTTCAGCACTGGGAAAACCCATCGAGGAAGAGAGGCTGGCTGGCAAAGTCCCGAGATCATTGCCTCAAAGATTTGCTATGAAGGAGACTGCAATTGAGGAAATGCAAGACATATCTAAGATGAAGCTTGACGAGCTCATGGGGTCACTAAAGACATATGAGATGAATTTTCCAGATGATTTTCAAAGAAGGACAGTAAAATGTGTTGCATTGAAGGCTGATGTAACGGACGACTGGAATAGCATCGAGGACGTGTCTGAACAGCTCTCCATAATAGTCAAAAACCTTGAAAGGACTGTGAAAAGGCTGAATAGACGAGGACCCACTCAGGAATAGCAATCCATGTCTGACTCACAGAGTCGAAAAGGAGAAAACTCTCAGAGGAGAAACGGGCCTGGAGAGAACAACAACGAGTTCAATGGTGATAAAGGCAAAGTAATCCAGTGTAGGGAGTGCAAAGGCTTAGGCCACTTTCAAGCAGAGAGTGCCAATACTCCCAAGAAAAAGAAGGCTTGTACTATTAGCCGAAGCAACAGTGACTTGGAGGAGGATGACTCAAACGAATTTGTTGCATTCACCAGCGCTACTGCTCGTAGAGCTGAAGAACATGACACCACTTGTTCCGGAACGATGCCAGAACAGCTTGCTGACCACTCCAGTAGCAGTGATGATGAAGAAATCACAGATGAATGCATGATCGAAAATTATACGACTCTATATGAGAAGTGCGAGGAAGTCATAGATCTTTACATCAGACTTAGCTTCAACGTGACAAGCCTGAAGGATGAGAAGGAAAAGCTAAAGGAAAGAGAGATATATCTTTTAGAAGAAGTCAAGTCCTTGAAATTACAAATTGAGATGGAGAAGGACGATCACGCGGCAGTACTGGACGAGCTGAATCAGTTCAAGAAATCAGTGAATATGCTAAACTCTGGATCAAAAGACCTAGATACGATTCTGAAGTCCCATAGAATGAGTGGAGGACGTAGAGGCATTGGCTACACTGATGGGAGTAGTTCAGGAAAGATTAAGTTTGTCAAAGCTGAACAGCCGTTGAACAGAGAGATGAACAGGTACCCTCTGACCAACAGGATGAGTTCCAACGAAGAATGGAGAAGAGACTCAAGAACCTGTTGGTACTGTCACAAGAAGGGGCGCATCAAGCCGAGGTGTCACGAGTTCATGGCTGGGCGTAGAAAGTTGTAGCAGGGAACTACTCCAAGGATGACACAAGAATGGAGAGTGAAGCAAAAAGAGGAAGTGTGCCTCGTCGTGTCCAGCTCAACTAGTAACATGAAGAAAGGTCGCGGACACGTCGATAGTGGATGCACTGCTCACATGACAGAAGAGAGCAAGGTGATCGACTGTGGGACATTGAAGGTTCCGGGTGTACCTAAGCTCAAGCGGGCCACTTTTGCTGATGGATTGAAGGTGAAAGATATAAGCTTCAGAGATGGAAGTCCCCGAGTTAAGATCACACATGACTCTCGTCTAGTGCTCAACAAGAATGGAGAATCTCTGATGGAGGGAACCAGCTATTTGTTGACCAGTGGTCGAACAGTTACTGAGACACCATGGTCTGAAAGACTCACAATATGTGTCACTGACCCTGGCTGTGTTCGAGGGGGAGAAGAAATGATTCCAGATGCCGAGGAGAACAAACTGGTTTATTTGAACCCTCCTTGCCTATTTTGTGGCAAAAAGGGGGGAGTGCGATCTCTGAAGTCTAGTGAGCTAGATGTGATGGTTTTGCCAAAAATGTCAAGGGGGAGATTGTTGTTCCTATGTGGAATGGGTTTTGGCAAAACGACTTCAGAATGTTGAAAGCAGAAGTCAAGGAGATGTTCAACCAAAGATTGGAACACGGATGCTGCACAGAACTAAAGAACGGAAGTTTCCAAAATTGGAATTTCCAAATATCAAAGATCGGAGTGGTTGGCTAAAAGATCAAAGGAAAATATTCTGGAAAACATTATCAAATATCCAGCAATATTTTCGAAGAACCAATATTATCATGGAAGATACTCAAAAGATTATCAACAAGAAGATTTGGAAACTTGGAGAATATTTAGGAAGATATTCCTAAATATTTGATAGAGTATCTCGACTGATTTGGGAAGCTACTGAGGAGTATAAATACATAGCTAGGGCTCCTAAATCAGTAGCTTGTCTATTGGAGAAATAACTCACGTTCATACACTCAAGCCGAGGAGGAGGAGGAGGAGACGACGGCCGACTAGTTTTCTACACTGGAAAACTAAACGGCGCTGAGACAGTCTGTTCACCTGCACATGCATTCGGGAGAAGGCGTCTGAACTTCGGGAGAGGTTCAAGCAAGGTTCAGGAGGGAGTCTCGAACTCAGGGGATCGAGGGGGAGCCGAGATCGTAAATCTGAGTGAAGAAGTGTTAGAGGCTAGGCGGTTACATTCGGGAGATTGTAAGTGTAAGACCCTGTAGCTCTAAACTTTTCAATAAAGATCTGCTACCCTTTAGGGCGTGGGAAGCCCCTCAGAGTGGGCTGGTTGCCGAACTGGGTATTACATCGTGTGTGCATACATTGTTCTGTTTTGGATACTGTCTGCTAAGATGTTAAATTCTCTGGTAGAACACAACCTGGATCTGGTCTTGAACAGACAACATAATTTCAGTCTTTGACACACTTAACATTTGACATTGAAATAAATATAATATTTTTTAGACTAAACGGTTAAATGGTTTAAACGGATTGACCCTCTTAACCCACTATAAGATTGGATATATTTTTGTAGAGTTCCTTCACGAGTTTTCAATGGACCATAAAATCAGACCGAAATGGTAGATACATTATTAATTAATGGCCTTGGCGGCCTTTGAGATGGCCAGAGCAATATTACACAGCGTCTTGAACGACTGATCAAACTTGCTCAACTCGGACACAAGATCCTTCGATCCCACCAACTTGATCGCACCCTCGCAAGCATCGGCATCAGCAAGTGCAATGATCAAGAACTTTGATACATCATCATAAGCATTGACAGACAATGCCGCCATGGAATTATCCACCATATCAACGGCATCCTGGAACTGCATGGAGCAATCATCGATGCGCTGGAAAACAGTTGGCTCAAGGCTCGACGCATTGCTCAGCAAAGTGTTGATATGTGTTGTCACGTTCACAGCCTTCTCCGATGCAAGCTTTAGAACTATGATTGCCAGCTCGGGGATGGTGGCATTGGCGCTCTCGGGAAAAGACTTTATTGTTGCGATACAAGCATCTTTATCCGCAGCGAGCTGGCATGCATTTTCTATCAGATCAGCGGATGAAGCTGGCGCTGAAAGAATCAGGACGAGGAGAAGAGAAGACAGAACTCGAGATGTTTGCATGTTTTTGTTTTGATGGTTTTTCAATATTGTGTTTCCTTTTGAAGGCTAAGCCTGTTGAGGTTGTTGGAGCCTTGTTGTTGGTTTACACAAAATTTATTCAAATTTTGGTGTTTTGGTGTTGAATTGCATTTGTTGAGCATTGCCAGAGAATTGCGGTTGACCGGTGAAGTAGCTTGTCAAGCGGTTTTCAAGCTCATCCTCATAGTCATAATATGTGTCATGTTTGGGGTTGACTGGTCAAATTCTTATGTATAAAGAACTTGAATTACATGAAAATCAATATAATTATCTTAAGTGAAGACCACAATATAAGAATTTTGTGTTTTTATTTAGTAACTAACTTTTTTTTTTTGATAAAAGAAATGTAATCAGATTTTGGTAAAATTAGTAAAATGTGCAACTTTTTTCTCTGTTATATCTAGAGACCGAGTAAGGAAGATCGGCATGAGGTCTGTTTTCTCGTAAAACAATTTTGAGTGTCTGTTGTTTCGTAAATTTAATTATTAGATGTTTCCTAAAAAAATTTTGATTCTGTTGTACCGTAAATTTAACTATTAGCGAAATGTTATATATTGTTTAATTTGTATGATCGAATCCGACAAGCATGTTAACTAGCAAAAGGCTAACTTCTAAATTACATGAGAATTCCGAGCCTGTTGGTTGCTCTGCTGTGTTATGCGAGCCCCAATCTCTTCTCTTCGTGCTTATGAAAACGGCGTCGTCTAGCACCTAAGATGTAAAGGAATCAAGTTTATGGAGTTTATTGTAATAAGTAAAAATTAGGTTTATTTACTGAATTATTAGAAAAGGACAATCTCCTTCAAAAGAAGAAACAATATAACGGAAACAATAACGAATGAATGAAACCTAATTACCCTCTCCTAAACTTCTGATCTCCCGCCGGATTCCGGCAACACCCCTCACATTTGGTGCTTTCATCCAGAATCGAACTCAAGGAGGTGACAATGGATGAACAACAAGTATCAAGGGTACTTGCTATCAACAAGGTAAAAGAACAAGTGGATGACCTGCTAGTGATTGTCAAGGAGTTGCAGGCAGCACTTAAGTCATATCGGAACAATTCTGTCCGACCAAGTACAACAACTGCTCCTCTGCTCAATTATTACTCCGAGAACGAGGTTCCAACTGAGGATAGCGATGTTATTAGCTGCAGCGTATCATCCAACTCATCCAAGGTTACAGTTGAATATGTTTTTGCAGACGCTGACACATCAGTTGGGAGAGTGTTTCCCGTACTCCAACCAATGGTAACAGTCAATCCCAATGAACATTTTTCTTATTTATTAGATATTAAGGTTGCTGTTGTTGACTGGAATGGAGAAACAAGTTGTGAACCGAAGTTTGGTGTTGTCAAGAATACTTTAACGTCACGCCTGACACCTGTTTGTGAAAATGCCTTTATGAGTGTGCCTTTTATAGTGGATGGTATGTTTGTAAAGCGACCTGCAAAACCTCCTGATGATGGATCCAACGAAATTGTTGATTGTATTCAGTGTGATTGTTCTGCTATTTTAGATATCAGGTCACAAAACTGGGCACTTATTTTTGGAGTTCTAGTGCATTATGATGGTCTAGTCGTAAAATTGAAGCTGATTGATAAAGTTGAAAACAATACTATATTCTTAAAGCAGAGGCATGATGACGTAGATGGCCTTTTTGATATCAAGACTGACATTAAGCACATAATTCTGAGGAAAGTTGATTGTGTTGATAATATGAATATGATGTCTGGACTGACGAAGGCTGGTTATTTTTCTGAGTCATGTATTGCGTTGTATCGGAATGTGAGGCTAGATTGTCCTGCTACTAGTAAACAAATTGTGGTGAAGGAGATTTTAGTTTTGATGCTGCACAAGCTGGTTGACCATGCTTTCAAGTTTTGTAAAGAAGGAGGCTCACTTGGAGATCGAAAATTTGCATTTTCGGTAGTTTGGGCTTTAGCTGCCGATCACGTGGCTTGTTTAATAGACACTGCATTCAGTGGATGTATGGGTCATGTACAACCTGTATCTGAGTTCACTGGTGCCTCTAATCATATGAGTATGACTGATTTGAGATCAGTTATTCATCGAATAGGGCTTAATTCAGAACAGAGTTGGGAGTTAGATTCGGATACTAGAGTTTCAGGTTTGTGCGGAGATTTGCATCTTGATAAATTGGCGGCTATCAGGGACACAATCATCTTGGTCTATAAGGATGTGAAGCAGCTCACTATACTTGGGGTATGGAACCTTTGGAATCAAATTACCTTGAAAGAGAACAACCAAGAGGATTGGGATGGACTTGACAGGATCACTTCATTTACTCCTACGAATTATACACCCTTTGTGCTGGTTGGAGTGCAAGCTGGCAGTGGTATAATGTTAGCCCCTCCACTTCACTTAAAAAGTGATGAAAGTGAAGATGAAACGGAGGAGCTGAAGACCATATTCGAAGGCATTTACAAATTCATCAAGGATGTCTTGGTACTAACTGATGTTAGTAAAGCTGAGCTCGCCAAAGCTCTTGTTGAAATATTTTTTGATGATGAGAACTTCATGGTCTGGATTGATATGTGTGGGCATATGGACCAACATTCTGTTGCACATTTTATTGGTGAGCCACCTGGTTATATTGATCACAAAAGGGCAGACAGTTTACTAAAGCTGCAAGGAGAAGACCATATAATGTTGTTCTGTTTGATGAGATTGAAAAGGGTCATCAGTTAGTATTCAACACATCACTAAAGACGGAAGAGACGCATTATGCACCTAAGAAAATCCCATCAATGATTGTGATTCAAATGCGCGAGGATTTTGATAATAAAACAGTGAAAGACATCACTGGCAACCCTAGTGCCTCTGGGAGACTAAGAACTGCTTGTGGTGACATAGTCAAAAAGACCCTCTTATCCACATCCCAGACAACAATTGAGATTGATTCATTATATGAAGGAGTTGGCTTATATCCCACAATCACTCGTGCTAGATCAGAGGAGCTCAATATGAATATATTCATCAAATGTATTGACCCTATGGGAAAGTGTCTGAGTGATAGATGCCAAGTTAGACAAAAGCTATGTCCATGATATTGTACTTGGTCTGTCAACCAAAAATCCCAAGGTCCAACAACTACTGCATGATTTGGTTTATAAGATTCAAGAGTATCAATCATGGTGAAATTATAGCTTCTGACGAGGGTAATGAGAATGTCCATAATCTTCTTTTCTTGGATATTACACCGCTATCCCTTGGTCTGGAAATTGCTGGCATAGTCATGACTGTGGTGATTCTAAGGAACACTATTATCCTAACTTTGGATTGGGAGAAGAGAATGTCCCCTGCTGCCGGCCACTTCCATATGTTCATCAACTCTATTAAAGTAATGGGTGTATCTGTATGTTTGTTTGATGAACTTTCGAGAGGAGATTCGGATTGATAGGCATGAGTACAGGGAGCAACATTTCGTGGGGCGCTTCACTAGTAATCCACCTAGCTATGTTGGTCACAAGGAGGGTGGACAAATTGCTGAGGTGAGGCGACGATTATCCTATATTGTTACGCTTGTGGTGGTATATTTGTTTTGTTCCTCTGTCACATGATATGTTGAGAGTTACAAAGTTGCAAATGAAAGATGCTTCAAGTCGTCTAGCTGAAAGGATAGTCGCTTTGGATCTGAGGGATGCGTCGTGGGACAATGTGTTGCCCCAAAGTTATGATCCGACTCATGGCGCAAGGCCAATCAGAAAATATTGGGAGAAGAGGGTAGAGACATTGCAATTTAAGATGCCACTTTGGAATGATAGAGACAAGAACTCACAGTTTTGGTGAATGCCGCACTTGGAGGAAATGGGTTAAGGTACCATATGGAGGAGAAAGGTGACTGATGGACCCAAATTATACGAATCATAAACACCGTAAAACCCCCTTAATTAGACTGTTGGTCTATTTAACTTCTACTTGTTAGTCCCGGAATATTTCTACAGGGTATTTTGGCGCTTAGAGAGAAAACACGCTAAGGAGAGGATTTTACGCTGAAAAGATATTAAGAGTTGTTCCAAGGTCAAGATCAGACGCTGACTGAAGAAATCTCAAGGATCCTGACATGGAATCACTCCAAACAAATCAAACCGAAGAGGAATTTGCATTGAAGACTCAACCGATCGGGTAGGAAAAATGCCTAAGAACCACCCGACCGGTTGAAGCAGTTCCAGGCCCTCCGCCGAGCTGACCAAACACTCAATTCAAGTTGCCCGAGCAAACCATCTCATCTGACAATTCCGTCTCGACCAAAATATTCCAAATGGAAAATAAAGTGGACAATGTCGGAAAACCAAGGAGAATGCTCGAGCAGATTGCCTTTAGCTCAATTCCAAGGCAAAGGCCCGGCGCGCTTAGGCACCCAAACCAAGTCGCTCGACCCGACCGATGCATCTGGAAAATCTGGCTCGACCAAGATGTTTGGAATGCCCAACAAGTCGGACAATCTCGCTTCCCAGACAAAACGCTCGAGCAGATTGGCCGAATTCCATAGTAAAGGCCCCGCGCGCATAGGCACCAAAACCAAGTTGCTCGACCAAAACATGGAATTTGGAAAAACTAGCTCGACCATTAGTCTTAGAATCACTTGGCCATTCCAAATCAACTATCAAATGCAAGCATGGACCAAGGTGACCGGCCACCATGCTTGGAGGTGGCCAAGGGAGGAGCTCCTCCCTCCATGGTGACCTGCAACCGGCGGCTCCTCCTCCCTTGACCGGCGGCTTTGCTCCTCCCCCATGTGGCGGCTCCTCCTTGCTCCTCCTCCTCCTCCCTTGGATCAAAGACACTTGCCACCATCTCCACCCTCCATTTCTCCTCACTTTGGCTATAAATACAAGCCATCCCCTCCTCATTTGTATCATCCACATCTCATCCAAAAATCACTTATCTCTCTAAATATTGTAAGTTTGGCTTGGAAATAAAAGATTGCTCCCTTGGCGCTTCAACGGTAGTAAGTATTTTAATATTTATTTTCCGTCTTTAATTTCCAATTCCTTAGTTATAATGTTTAGCGCGATAAATAGTAGCTAAACTAGTCGTTCGGTAGAAGGGGTGGACTTGTATTATAAAATGTTTTAGACTATTAACTTAGTGTCTCGTCTGTGTATTCAAAACTTATTCTATGTGCCATATATAAGATTAGAATCTCCAAGGTTGAGTGGACGCTTTGACGGGCAAAGCTCTTCCTTGGGATTCGTGATCATACTCGGGTAAGTGAACCATTTGTAACCGGACCAAGGGGACCAAATGGGCAAGCTTATCCGAGGAGTTCGATCTATCTAAAAAACCATTTGGAAACTGGACCAAAGGGACCAAATGGATGCACATAAAGCTAAGATACTTCGGAAGGAGGAATTAGCTGAAGTAGAATAAGTGCTCTACGACCTTAAAAGGGCTAGACGATGTTGCAAGTCTTGAGCTAGGAATAGCCTCGATTCATGTTTGAATACTTAGAAGGTTCACTAAGAGTCAATGATAAACAGGATATAATACAAGGCCCCTGAAACCGAACGCTTTCTTTTAGTTGTAATAGTTATCAGTTATTTTCCAGTACTAAAACCAACCAACCAACCAATCAATCACTTAGCTGGTAGCTTTAAAACCAACCAACCAATCCCAAAATCGTCCAACTTAAAGAACAACTTATCCCCCTAATTCCTTTGGGTTCGACCCCTACTTACCACTTACTACCCAGTAGTTAAGTCGTGAGTAGCGGACTTATAAATTTATTTGTACGTTTTGCTTCGACGACGAGCATCTCTGTCAGTCACCATGCGAAGACTTTATATGATCAAAATCATCACAAGGCTCTTGTCCAGTATATATATCCTTTCATGTTTGTCATTGGTGAGTTGACAAAGGTAACTGAAGCTTTGATAACCGACAGTCCCACGCAGGCATGGATTGACTCGTACAACAAAGTCATTTTCAAGAGGAATTTTGCATGGAATCTCCTTACTTGGAGACGCGAGTTTTTTATGTTTTCGTTGCCAAGGCCACCGGAAGTCAATGACCTTGAGGACAAGGTCGTTTCGAGGGGCGACAAATGTAACGGAATCAAGTTTAGGGAGTTTATTGTAATAAGTAAAGTTTTTTTTTGATTCATAAGTGGATTTTCACCACCGAAAATACAGGGCTCTGAAAGCTCTGAGGCCCAAAGGACCAAACACAAAAGACACCACTAGGCCCAAAGACCAAAAACACTAAAAAACACTGCATAGAACTCTCACGCAAACAGAACACTGCTAAGAGCACTGACGAACTATTCTTTTTCACCTCTAAATAGTATCAATGAAGAGAGGGTCGGTAGTAAGTCAAAACATTTATAATGACCGGTAGGGTACCGGGTCGAACCCAAAGGAGCAAGCCAAGCACACGCACTATGTAAGATTGTGTTTCCATTCGGCTATTCTAACCAAAATGTATAAAGGTGTGAATATCTAAATCCTATGTGGCGAGTAATTAGGGATAAAAGATAAGTAGGAGGTGTTTCGAGGGGTTACTCCCCTCCTTGGCAAATTCCAATGATCATGTATACAAGAGTTTAATCATTTAAGAGGTTGATAGGTTTAAAACCTAGCTTAGACTAGAATTGAACAAACCATGCATGTTTAATCCTAGTCAAGCCATCTTAGCTAGGATCTCACTAATTAAAGAGTATTGATCCACTATATAGCATTTACTCCCATAAATGCTACATGCATAAAGTTCTAGTTTACCTCTCACCATGCATTTACTCTCATAAACGTTGGTTAAGTTCAATTTTACTACATCCAAACCATCACTAAGCTCTTTCAATACTTAGATCATAGTTCTAACATAAACATGTCACTTGGGCATTTTATCAAACACTTAGAGACATGTCTAACATGAGGAGCATAGTAAAATGAAATCAACTTCAATAGATCCATTCAAATGTGTATACAATGATCATTGAGTACCAAGGAGGTTCATAGAACCCTCAAAACACAAGATCCACTACTCACACATCATGTAAGACAACATGGTGTGAGTAGGGTTTTTACACAACAAGTAGAATAGAAGAGGGATAGAAATAGGATGATTAATCCTTGAACTCCCTTGATCTTCACTTCTCCTTGGTTGGATGATGATTGATGACCTTGGTTGACCTCTTTTCTTAATCTTCTTCTCCCCAAAAACCTCCACACTTGGTCCAAAACCCTTGATTTCTATTTATAGCCTCGGGCAATTTCCGGTACTGTAGCAGGTCCAGTCGATCGACTGGCGTTGGGCTGATGGCCCAGTCGATCGACTGGGAGGAGATAAGTCCCTTGGAAAACAGATTCTCAGTCGATCGACTGAGACAGGGCAGTCTCCCAGTCGATCGACTGCGGTAATGCAGAAAACAGGTCCTCCTGATGAGTCCATTAAGTCGATCGACTGGAGCAGGGGGGCTTCCCAGTCGATCGACTGGAGGCACGTGACTCGCATGCTCAGCTGGAGAACTCGTCAGTCGATCGACTGGAGGGCTCAATCGATCGACTGCGGTAATTTGATTTGCAGTCCCTCCTGAGAGTCTATCGAGTCGATCGACTGGAGCAGGGGAGCTTCCCAGTCGATCGACTGGAGGCCAAATTCTGCCAACTTTTGCTCTTGACTCCGATTTTTCCCGAGTTTTCATATTTAGGCCTTGACCATGGGGGAAGCTTGTTTTCTACCTGAAATGTAGAGATAGAGGTCAAATGACATCAAAATATCATCGGAAACGACCCAAAACTATAGTGAAGAATGACCATAAATGAGTCGAAAACTCGACTCATCAACACTCCACACTTAAGTTTTGTTCGTCCCGAACAAAGTATGAAAATATGTCAAGGTCATGCAAATGTCGAAATGCTAGTGGTGCTATGTTTTTCGTATATTTACCTCACTAGATTTCACAAGGTCTCGATCATTATTTCTAAACATGTTATTGAAAGAAAAATGACAAGTATGTACAACCTAACTAGCTCCTTTTCGTAGGCGTTACGAATGCATTTAGCGTATGCATTAAGCCTTTAAACCCCTAGGCTACCCTAGTGGACGAGTTATAGTCTCGTGAGAGTTTTCAGAAAAGGGAATACTCACAAATCCCCTATGCACCTATCCCATGAGAATGAATTTAAGAGTGCTCAACCGAGGCGATGATTTCTCAAAACAAGTCCCTCACCCCAAGCTAGGACTACCATCACATTATCATCAAAAGAACTTTTGAACCATTTAAGTATCCCATGAGATTGTGCATTCAAGATCATCAATACTAGAGCTATCAAATGCCTCATCCAAAGTTCCACTCATTTTCAAGGCGATACAATGAAGCAAAGTTAATAGTTTTGCACAAAAGAGTGTCAACCGCTCACCTATGCTAGCTAGGGCTAGTCCATGGGTTTGCGACATGGAACTCATTCCCAAGTTTTAGGCGCTTAAGCCATAATCCATAAGGGAAGAGGAGTTCGACACTAGAGTTCTTTAATAAACAAGCATAGACCAAATAATAACTCCCGTGCAAGCACATGGGTCGTCCAAAAGTCATTCTAACAAGCACACAATGCAAATGATGAATCCCGCACAAATGAAGAATGGAAAAACATAAAGTCAAGTTTTAAGTGCTTTTTATTTTCTTTTCAAATGGCCTTTGGCCTACAAATGCTTTCGAGGGGGAACTTTTCTTCCTAACCCCCGGCATTTGTATGTTTTTGCACAAAACTTCTCGTGCACTTGAGAAAGTTTTTGGTCGGGGCTTTGCCCTCTTTTGACCATGAAAATGGAGCATTTTTTTGTTGTTGGGGCCTATTTTTCGCCCTCTTTTGTTTTTGACTCCACACTTAAAACTTGACAATATGTTCAAGGAATGTATGGAATGCGCGGGAAACAATCATGAGCAAGGCATTAAATTTAGAAAACTCAAGTCACCTAGGAGCATTTAAAAGGTCTAAGTTTTTCGTGAAAGTTTAAAAGTGCTTGCTAAAACTTAATCCAAGGTATTTCAACGAAAATACTTAGAAAATTAGATAGACAAGGGATAGCAATGACATTGATTCACAAGAATGCACATTCAAGGGACTAGGTCGGTTCTAAGTTCAAGATCCAATAAATGTGACAAATAGGCTAGATGTGATTTATAGGGATTTAGAATCGATAGTCACAAGCCTATGTGGTTAAAAACACTCTCATGTTAGGGATAAGGTACATGAATGCAAGAGTCCATTCTAAAATGATGAGCATGGCATAATATGAGTGAACTATGCGACTACCCACTCCACACTTAAAGCATAGCTTAGTCCCTAAGCGCAAATAAGGAAGAAAACGAGATAAAGGCGCATAGGAACTCCCCTCGTTTGTAGATGTGCCCCACCGATAGAAAAGACGCCATTGTGCTAAACGTGAGCATTCATGATGCAAATAACTCCCTTGATGACAAGAAAACCATGAGAGGTTAAGAGTAACAAGTGACATACAAGGTCATGCAAAACACAAGTATGAGCAAGAGAGCATCACAAGTCACATAATAACATCATGGCACAAGTTTCATAGAATTCAAACAAGGAAGTTGATCCACCCCCTCTAAAACATGCACAAGGTTTCCTAAGTGCCCCAAATGTGAAACTAGAGTCATAGTATGATATCACAAATTAGTTCCACTCTAGTAAACACCAATAAAGCATATGAGCACTATGGGCAACATCATTAAGCATAGATAAATCAAAGGGAAAGTTGGAAGGGTGTGGAGTTGCGAAGTGGGATTGGAGTGAGTAGAACTCACTCCACACTTAAAATTTTACCAACTACTCATACACATCACACTCCACACTTTAGGGCTTTAGCTACTCAAAATCATGCCAAACACTTAAATATGGAGAACGAGAATGAAACAACTTACAAACCGGGTTACCTCCCGCGAGGGCCTAGTTTTCCCGTCTTGGCAAAGACGTAGCAAAGCGCCCCATAGAATCACTCGTCGAGAAGTCCTTTGCTAGGATCCCTTCTCGCGGGGCCTTGGACATTTGGAGTGTCAATCCACCTTCAAATCCCATTTGAATTTCCTCCCATCAAGTCTACAATGGACTTTCCTTTGGGATTTTGACCCCTTCAATAATGAAGATCCCTTAAAAACTAAGGGGTCATGGGAGCTTTTTCCGATTGGTCTTTGAAAATAGGGCAAGAAGCTCCAAAACTTGTCTCGAGACGAAGTAGTGAAGAAAGGGTCTTCATAACTTGTCCCGAGAATGATGGGCATCCCTCCTTCTAATTTTTCAATCGATTCCTTGGGTGCCCCATCCTCAATATCTCTTCCTAAAATTTTGTCTTCTTCTATGCGAGGTGGCTCTTTCATTTCTTCCATGTAAACCTCAACGAAGTCTCTATACCCTTGAAGACTTTCAATCTCTATATGCTCTTCCTCTATCTTGTCCTCATCAAGGAATTGGGATTCACATTCAAGCTCGTTCGTAGCGGGAGGAGGGAGTTCTTCTTCCCCAATAAAAGGTGTTTCCTCTATGTGAGAGGCATCATCATTGAAGAACTCCTCATCGGAGAGCGTTAATGGGATGGTGACCTCTTGTATGTCCTCATCCAAATGATCATGAGATGTGCTAGTAGTGAAGGATGCTTCACTTTTGCATTCCATCTCGTCTTTGCTACAAGGTTCCCCATCCCTATGGTTGTAATAAGCTTCGGTGGCGGCTCTCCAAAATTCATCCTCCGCTTCTTGATCCCGTTCTTCCCTTGAGGCATTAGATTTAAGGATTTCTTCTTCGGATACCTCCTCTTCCTCTTCCAAGTTCTCAAATTCAATGGCTCGGTGAGCCATTGTGCTTTCTAACTCATGGCGTTGAGCCTCCAATCTATTCAATTGAGCTTGCATCTTCTCTTGGCTTGCTAGAAGTCTAGCGAACATGGATTCTATATTGGAGGGCTCACTTGAAGGTTGAGGAGGTTGAGGGTAGGAGTCTTCAACTTCGAAGCATTGGCTATCATCCCAATTCGGAGTGTAGGTATGTGATGGATGCCAAGAGTTTTCCCAATAGGCGTTTGGTTGCTCCTCTTCTTGGTCATCCCCATTCAAATTATAATAACTCGTTTGATAGCCATGCTCTTGGTAATTCCAATATGGTTGCTCCTCCTCTTGATAGTATCCCTCATTAGAAAAGACTTGTTGGTTGTGGTTGTACATCCAATAGTCTTCACAATGGGCATTTGGTTGATCCTCTTCATAATAATCTCCAATGTGCATGACTTGTTGGTTATAGTGATCCATCCTCGCAAAACAAGATAAACAAAGAAGTTAGCAAGGGATATGAGTAGAAAAAGAGAATATACAAGTATAAGTAAAAAGAAAAATATTCACAAGAATAGGCGGAACATCCACACAATCTAGTCTAGGGATGTGCTAACTAGTTGCTCCCCGGCAACGGCGCCATTTGACGAACTATTCTTTTTCACCTCTAAATAGTATCAATGAAGAGAGGGTCGGTAGTAAGTCAAAACATTTATAATGACCGGTAGGGTACCGGGTCGAACCCAAAGGAGCAAGCCAAGCACACGCACTATGTAAGATTGTGTTTCCATTCGGCTATTCTAACCAAAATGTATAAAGGTGTGAATATCTAAATCCTATGTGGCGAGTAATTAGGGATAAAAGATAAGTAGGAGGTGTTTCGAGGGGTTACTCCCCTCCTTGGCAAATTCCAATGATCATGTATACAAGAGTTTAATCATTTAAGAGGTTGATAGGTTTAAAACCTAGCTTAGACTAGAATTGAACAAACCATGCATGTTTAATCCTAGTCAAGCCATCTTAGCTAGGATCTCACTAATTAAAGAGTATTGATCCACTATATAGCATTTACTCCCATAAATGCTACATGCATAAAGTTCTAGTTTACCTCTCACCATGCATTTACTCTCATAAACGTTGGTTAAGTTCAATTTTACTACATCCAAACCATCACTAAGCTCTTTCAATACTTAGATCATAGTTCTAACATAAACATGTCACTTGGGCATTTTATCAAACACTTAGAGACATGTCTAACATGAGGAGCATAGTAAAATGAAATCAACTTCAATAGATCCATTCAAATGTGTATACAATGATCATTGAGTACCAAGGAGGTTCATAGAACCCTCAAAACACAAGATCCACTACTCACACATCATGTAAGACAACATGGTGTGAGTAGGGTTTTTACACAACAAGTAGAATAGAAGAGGGATAGAAATAGGATGATTAATCCTTGAACTCCCTTGATCTTCACTTCTCCTTGGTTGGATGATGATTGATGACCTTGGTTGACCTCTTTTCTTAATCTTCTTCTCCCCAAAAACCTCCACACTTGGTCCAAAACCCTTGATTTCTATTTATAGCCTCGGGCAATTTCCGGTACTGTAGCAGGTCCAGTCGATCGACTGGCGTTGGGCTGATGGCCCAGTCGATCGACTGGGAGGAGATAAGTCCCTTGGAAAACAGATTCTCAGTCGATCGACTGAGACAGGGCAGTCTCCCAGTCGATCGACTGCGGTAATGCAGAAAACAGGTCCTCCTGATGAGTCCATTAAGTCGATCGACTGGAGCAGGGGAGCTTCCCAGTCGATCGACTGGAGGCACGTGACTCGCATGCTCAGCTGGAGAACTCGTCAGTCGATCGACTGGAGGGCCCAATCGATCGACTGCGGTAATTTGATTTGCAGTCCCTCCTGAGAGTCTATCGAGTCGATCGACTGGAGCAGGGGAGCTTCCCAGTCGATCGACTGGAGGCCAAATTCTGCCAACTTTTGCTCTTGACTCCGATTTTTCCCGAGTTTTCATATTTAGGCCTTGACCATGGGGGAAGCTTGTTTTCTACCTGAAATGTAGAGATAGAGGTCAAATGACATCAAAATATCATCGGAAACGACCCAAAACTATAGTGAAGAATGACCATAAATGAGTCGAAAACTCGACTCATCAAGCACTCTCGCTGAAGACCCCTAAAAATCAAAAACTCAAGAGGACTCAAGGACCACTACTACTGACCATCCAGCTCAACTCTGAGAGAACTCTAGCCCCTCAGAAGAACTCCAGCCAACTAGCTCTCTGCGCTCATGACAAACAAACCAGGCCACACCTCCAACTGAAGAGCCATTCTCAGCAGCCACTTACTGAAAAGGGAACCTTACTGCTTTCCTCTTCTTCTATCCTCATATTCTCTCATTTTCCTCCGTTCCTCATCTAACTTGATGAAAATCTCGACCACTTCCTCATCCGGTAAACTGGCTTTAATCTCTATTGCCTTGGCAAAGTTAACGGTCTCCTCTGCTTCCTTCCTTTGTGATAATTTCCTCGCTTCTTCTTCTGATCCTAACCTCTCCACTTCTAACTGACTTTCTGCCTCCGGCATCTGCTTGGACTTGTTCGATTTTTCCAACTCCTCTAAGTAGGATTTCTTGAGGCACTCTAACTCTGCCCTCTTCTTCTTCTTCTTCTGAAACTTGAAGACTTCCTTCTCCTTCAATTCTTTTCTTTTTACTCCTTTAAAGGATTTATTAACAGTGAAGTCTCTAGCCATGCCCGACTTCTGACTGAATCTCCTCTTCAACGCACCCTCTAATCTATCGAGACGGCTGCTAAAGTCCTCATCAAGAGAGAAGTTCTCTTCTTGAGAGAGATCGTCTTCCTCGTAATCCTTTGCATCAAGAATTCTATCTATTCTTTTGATTCCAGATTGGACTTCAGGGGCAAGACCCGCAACTACTGCAACCTCAGCCTGCAATAAACAAACCGAATCATCACACTCCGCAAAGGCCTGCTCGTTGCCTTGGCCCTCTGCCCCTGGCAAAGACAACTCAGGCTTTTCCCTAACTGCTCTTCAGTCCCCTTCCCCTTCCCGGCACTCCCCTTTCCTTTGTTGCTGCAAGAAAGAATTCAGCGTAGCATCCCAACTACACTCAGACACGTCCAAATCTGAAACCGTCTTCCCAATTTCCTCTTCTTTCCCTGCTGTCCTCGACATAGAAGACTCACCATCCACCTCCTTCCCATCAGGAGATTCTGGCACTGACTGGGTAGACTCCACGGACCCCTGAACCTCCTGTCCCTGCTCCTCCCCGACTTCCACTCCGAACGACTCAGAGATATCGTAAAGACTGATTTCGTACAGACTGATTTCGTACACCTTACCAGAGATATCCGCTTCTAGGATTTCACTGATTCTCTCCATCTTGCTTGTTTCGATTAACATCCTCGCCCTACCCACCCCTACGAAGCGCACATCCCGGTCGTCCATCTTAAGGAAAACTCCGAAGGGCACCGCCAGTCGCTCGCAGTTTTGCTCTGTCCATGCCCTGAAAGGTAAGCCAAATATGCTGATCCATACCGATCTAGAAGTGGGAAACTCCTCCTCTCTCCATCTCTGCAGCTTCGAGAAGTTTCGCAGTACAGAACTGTAATCTTCTGTGAGACATTTCTCCAGATTCTCCTCACAAGCGAACTGAACTAACACCTTCCTCCCACTCAACGGAATAACCTTGACGAGAGCTATTCCATCCGCTCGCAATTCCTTCTCCAGCGTCTCACCAAGTATTAGGGATTTCAATTCTGCCACTAAAGCTATGTGCACCCAATCTTCGTATTCTTGAAATGCCTCCATTTTAACTCTTCTTCTCTTATAATTTTGGCTTTTATTTGCAACCTCGCCCTCCTTCCTCACCTGGACTCCCAGAACTACTCCCCCGCACCTAGGCATCCCCTCTGGCGTACCTCCGCCTTCTCTATGGACACCCATATGGACCTCCGGCCATCTCCTTACGACCCGACGAACTGCACTTGGCTTTCCTCCATTGTCCGCCAACATGACCAACAATTTGGCCTTCCCAACATTGGCTCCATTCCACCTTCGGATTGCTGCTTCCGCCACCACTAACGATTTGTATCTTACAAAACCGAATCTACTAAACGATTTGTAATAAGTAAAGTTAGGTTTATTTTCTGAATTATTTTAGGGAGAAACAGTGTAACGGAAACATTAACGAATGAATGAACCCTAATTTCCTTCTCCTATTCTTCTGTTCTCCCCCAACTCACTTTCATCCGCCGGATTCCGGCAACACCCCTCACATAAGATCAATCAACTGAGATGAACAACCGGATAAAAGGATGGTTGTTCAGCTGTTTACTCAAATAGTAGTTTGTTCATGAGCGTTGTTTGATGATACATTAATTAATAAACGAGCAGTTTCTTTTTGGTGCTTGTTGTCGAAATAAGTGAGTAGCATAATAAAGGAGATGATAAACGTGTAGGTTGTTTATGATATTTGAAGGATTTAAAGGAGTCATGCTGCTGGGTAATTTTGAAGTTGTCGTAAATTATGTCTGGAGTCGTTGCTGTTGCTGCGGAGCGTCCGTTGATGTTTCCAGAAGGATCTGTCGGTCGTTTCTAAAGCTCGGAGTTCGTCGCCGAAGGCTGAAACGGCGTAGGTGGGGGAAAGTAATATCGACCAGTGGTAGAGCGCCACGTCAAGGCGCAAATCCGAGTTCGTTGACCGTTGCTGATGGACGACAGAGATCGAGCGTGGACTGGCAAATCCGACGGCTACGTTTTGATCTACAAATCAGGCGGGCACATTTAAAGGTGGAGCCCGAGGTTTAGGGTTCAGTTCAAAAATCAGAAATCTCTCTTGTTCGAAGTCCAAGCGTGATCGTCTGGTGAAATTGAGAGCTTTTGCTCAGGAGAAGATCGCACGTCATTCGGGGTTCGATCGAGCGAAGTGGTGTCGATTTGGTGACTAATCGACTGTGTAAGAGTGAACGCAAGCTTGTATCATTTCCGGGTATTTTGGGTGCGAATCCGGCCACCACTAGAGTACAGTCCGGGCTCCAACGGTGAGCCAAACTAAATTAGCCTCTCACATAGAGGTGAACGAGTATAAATTGTTGTGCATTGTATACTTTCTTTAAGTTTTCAAAGCATAGTCAATTTAGGGCAAATTGAATTAGGTTTTTTGAGCTAGGAATCACACAATTGGATCATTAATTAAGTCTGATTGAGTTACAATAGTGGTATCAGAGCCTTTCTTGATTTCTTGCTTGTTGATATTGCCTAATTTCTGAGTGTGTTGCCATATGTGTAAGTTGTTCCTTATGTCAATTGACAAGCGTATTTTTAACCCTTTATAGTTGTCAAATTATATGTTTTAGGGGTCGAATTGCAGTCAAACAAAATTTATAACCTTGGTAAGTCAAGGGTCGATCCAAAGAACAGTGTAATGTGAGTACTAGCAAACAGGTGACCTATTTAGCTATTCCGAATGACAAAGGGTTTTTGTTGTGTTGCAAATAACGGAAATTAAACAACAGAAAACTAAAGTTTGTGTTTGATTCAGAGGAAGAATTCCAGGACCATACTTCACCCGTGCTAACCCCGTTAATCATGCAATCATGTCGCGTAAATTATTCATGCTATCAAATATGGAAATAAACCGAAATAACACTAGACAAGCCGCCCATCCACGGATCATTGCCTAGATTAATCTCAATCGTTGAACGCCGCCCATCCACGGATTATCAACGATCTCGATTTATTAAACTTAAAGTTTTTCAGACAGAAGTCAACTTTCCTATTAATTCATGTACTACCATAGTAGCAATCATAACCTAATATCAATTTCATGTGGTTCCGACTAACACCTAGGACCCATCCATCTTTCGGTAATTAATCTAAATACGTTCTAGCATGCAAACATCCCATTCAATGTAAATACATGCAGGAACGATAGAATTAAGCACACGATGAAATTGAATCTCTCACGATAAATCTCTTGTCTCTTCTCCAAGCTAGGTCTTCTCCAAATTAGAACACTTAAAACACTCTGGTCGTTTCTCTTTTATAGCCTAAAAACTGCTCTATTGCCAAAAAGGACCAGAACTTGCCAAAAACGGATTAGGAAATCAGCTGATAATTCTGTTGCCGACGGTGCCGTGTCATACCGTGATATATGAATATGTCACGGCTGTCACGGTACAGGCCAAAAGCCACTGAGTTGTACTGGTGCCGTGACACCCGTGACATATAGACATGTCACGGCCTGCCTGAGTTCGTCCAAATCTGTCTGTATGAAAACCCTACCGTGACACCCGTGACACTAATGAGATGTCACGGTAGTCACGACCCTTCTTTGGCACATAGCTTATTTGTGGCTGTTTTCGTCGATCTTTTCGTTCTTTCGACATTTTGGGTCCATGAAGTGATGATATGCCTTTTTGTCCTGAAACGCTAGAGAAAGACATTAAATAGGGACAGTTTGCCGGGAGAACGAGTGCTATCCTTCATCGAATTTAGTGAATAATTAGTCAAAATATAGACTGATCAAAACACTCCACACTTAGGATTTGTTCGTCCCGAACAAATGTCAAACAAATGGCAGAATAGATACACGAGTGAATATAATGTTCAACAACCATATGTTTCAAAGCTACCCACTCTAGTGACATGTGATCAATTCTAGCTAAAGCAAAAATAAAAGGGCACGAATGCATTTAGCCTATGCATCAAGCCTTTAAACCTCTAAGCTGCCCTAGTAGGACGAGTATAGTCTCGTGAAGGTTTTCAGGAATGGGACTACCTACAAATCCCTGTACAACTAACTAATGTGTATGCATGAATGATGCTCAACGTGTCACAGTAAAGTCATGTCATACCTCGGATTCATTGTGTTACCTCGACTTCAAGTCAAACATCTACATCAAAGTTGTCAGACAATCATAGATTAAACGAGTCATGCATTCAAACGGTCAGTACACACAGCTAGCAAGCGACTAATCACATGTTCTAAATAGTTCCATAACAACGCAATAAGAACATGGATAGTTACACAAAACATGCTCGCCATTCACCTATGCTATCTAGGGATAGTCCATGGGCTCTTGGCGTGAAGCTCATCTCAAGTGCCAAGGACTAGGCAATGACCCGTAAGAGAAGAGGAGCTCGGCTTAAGAATTTTCTGAAAAATAGTACGAAAATTGCATTAAAATTTCAGTGCAAGCACGAGGATCGTCCCTTAGTTTCTAGTACATGAATTCGCAATACAAGTCATGATTTGCACGCAATGAGAAGATGGAATTACACTATATCAAGCAAAAGGGGGCAGAATTGTTTTTCAAACACAAGGGGTGACTTTTCTCACTTTCCCCTTGGTTTTTTTTTTCTGTTTTTTTTTTCTATACACAAGGAGTGACTTTTCTCACTTTGCCCTTGGTATTTCTCTGCTCTTATTTCTTTTTCTTCAAAAACAGCTATTCTTGGGGTCAACTTTTCACCCTCTTTTGAGAACCGTGTTCTTGATTAAAACATTGAAAACCATTTTTTTTTCTAACTCCACACTTAAAGCTTGACATAGTGTATGAATAAACGCGGGTGCATGCAAATCACAACAAGTATAGAGAAACATGTACTATTACTAAGGTCACCTAGAAAAAGATATGCAATTTAAGTGTTTAACATTTTGTACCGGTGCCTACTAAAATCAAGTCTCAAGCATGCTCCAAGAAATACGTAAAACACGCGATAGGCAAAGGCTAGCGATGATACTAACACGAGAGAATACACACACGAATAAAACTATTCCAAGTCCTAGACTTTGAATCCAAAAGAATGACAATCAGTCAAGGAGTATCGTAGAAAACGAGGATTTCAATCGCATTACATAGACAGTTGAGCATATGCGAGAGTGAATGCTATATGCAATGTGTGACTATGCGCTACCCACTCCACACTTAAAATTGAGCTTAGTCCCTAAGCGGAGAAATAAAAGAAAGGCAAAGGTGCATAGGAACTTCCCTCATGTGTGATGACGTGATTTCCATGGAGATTAAACGATGCCCGAGGAGTGGAATGCGACTCGTGAGCTGATAGAAATAGAGAAAACAAAACATAAGGCTGCACGAGTTAAAGATTAGCATCGATAATGAAGGGTAGGCAAAAACAGGAAATGCCAAATATAAGGTATGATAACTGATGTGAGTCAAATATAGATCATAAAACATATCTCAAGCAACAATTATCATGTAGAAGGGAAAACCATGGCAAAATGTCAGCGAACAACAGTAGAGTCATGAATAACAATACTGACAAAAACAACCAAAAAGTCATGAAGACAGGATGCATGAAGATCTACACAGCGCCATCGTCCCTATCATCACCAATACCAAACAGGTCCGCTGTATCATCTGAGCCCCCAGCAGTGGCTGGGCGAGAAGGTCCAGCTGCGGCGGTATGACTAGTAGGAGGCGCAGAGCGTGGAGGGCTGAGATCCACTGCTCTAGTAAAATCAGCCTCGAACGGATCAGGGGCAAACGACATGGCAGATGGCGGAGGAGGGTAGTCGATCTCAGCATACTCAATGAGAGATGATAAGGCACCCTGCGCCCAGTCATGCGCCCTGATGGTCCGAGATCTGAAATCTGAAAAGTTGGCGGTGAGCTGGTCATAGTTCTGAGCAAGCCGATTCTGCGATCTGTGTATCGGAGTCTGATAGGCCATCATCTGGCGCTGGTATGCTAAGATCTGCTCCTGCGTCTGGATTATCTGGTACTGCTGGTCAAAAAGTCACAACTGGGAGGTCTCCAGACGCTCGAGGCGTTCCAAGTAAGTGCTCGGGAGATGGTCATCGGAAGGAGGCTGCTGAGGAGCTGCTGGTGCAGGAGCAGTCACTGGAGGCTGATGCGGAGCTTGTGGAGGAACAGCCACTGGAGGCGTCTGTGCCTCAGGCATGTCCTCGTCCACAGGCTGAGGTCCGGTGCTGCGGGCTCGTGCTAATGTCTACTTTCCACCAGGCGACGCTTCTTCCCGCTGGGAAGCTGGTCTCTATGTTTCCACTGACGGTCCCGGTCGATCATCTTAATGTTGACCATCTTATCGGCATTCAGGACGGGAGTGAGAGGTGCTGGGAGCTGGCTGAATTCCCATCCTTGGGACGCAGCGAGAATGGTGACAAATAAACCGCCGCCTAAAGCAATGTTCCTGTCCAAAACTGAACCCCAGAAAACCATTTGGCCGGAAAGAATCTGGAAGAAATCAACTGGGCGGCGGCGGTCCATGGAAATCAGGACGTCGAGCTCTGGGTTACCTATGTTCATGGCACCTTCGCCACGTGGGAATATACTCATTGCGACGAGCCGGTGCACAACTTTCCACAGCTTACTCTTGATACATGAGGAAGGCCAACTGGACGTGAAATAACAGTCGAAGTCGGATATGGCTTTCCAGAATTCATAGCGATCCTCATCGGTGTACTGCCCACAAAAACCCTCCAAAGGGAATCCCATTAATGCACAAACCTCGGCCTTAGACATAGTATAATCCCGGCCACAGAGACAGAACTTCCAATGGGTAATCTGATCCGAAGCACCTAAATATGTAAAGGTGGCTAGGAATTCCTTCAACACTCTAGGGTACGTGGGTGCTGGGTTGGCAAACAGAATATCCAGTCCACAATCTATAAACAACGGACGATAGCCATCCAATAATTGAATTGAGCGCAATGTATCAAGATCGGGCACTAAGGTGGGTTTTACCTTTTTTAAAGCGATGATTGTATCTAATTTCCTGGCTTCCTCCACTTTCCCGAATACCGGGGGTCGATCAGGGAAGGTTCTTTGAGCAGGTGGTCGGTCAGCCGGTGGTGGTGAAGCTGGGGCAGTCCGAGACGAGGAGGCTGCAGCTTTGCGGGTGGATTTGCGAGCCATGGCGAGAGAATTTGAATTTGGGGGATTTCGGAGCTAGGGTCGGAATTTGGGATTTAGGGCTTTTGTTGAGGATGAGCGGACTGGGCGGACGGCGGAGCGGAGCTGGGCGGACGGCGAAGCGGAGCTGGGCGGACGGCGAAGCGGAGCTGGGCGGACGGCTAGGGTTCGGGTCATCGGCTGTTTGAGGGAGAAAAGGCGGTCGATTTGTGATTTTGAAGTTCTGACCTGTTTTAATTTGAAAATCGATCCTGCCGTGACATCCGAGCATGTCACGGGTGTCACGGCACCCCTTGAAGTTACTGACTGAAAACCCTGCCGTGACTACCGTAACATGTCCATTATGTCACGGCATGTCACGGCAACCCTTGAAGTCCACTGATAAGAAATCCTGCCGTGACATGTCCATTGTGTTACGGTATGTTACGGCACATCTGAAATCCACTGATAAGAAATCCTGTCGTGACTGCCGTGACATGTCCATTGTGTTACGGTATGTCACGGCACCTCTGAAAAATGCTCTGCCAATTTGCCCTACCGTGACAGCCGTGACATGTCCATTATGTCACGGGTGTCACGACACCAAAAATCCTCAGTGAAAGTATGCTTGTTTCCACCCCTGTTCTCTGATTTGAGCGCGACACACTCCACACCTAGATTCCTGTAATGGTCACACACATCTTGTACAATGCAAAATGCAACTAATTGAAACTTACAGCGCGGGTTACTCCCCGAAGAGGCCTAATTTAACATCTTGGCGAGACATAGCTGGGTCGAGACAGACGCACAGCGCATAAGAAGCATTCTCGGGGAGTCTTATAGCTAAGATCCCTCTCCGAGAAGTAAGTTATCGTTAATGCCCTCCGGAGGTGCCAGATGATTGAGTACGTGCTAGTGCTTGAGGCGCTGACCGTTGACTACCATTGATTTGCCTCCCTCAACACTGAGCTCTACGTGGCCGTCTGGATAAACTCTTTCAACTGTGTACGGACCACTCCATTTGGTGCGCAGCTTCCCAGGAAATAGTCTAAGGCGGCAGTTGTAGAGAAGAACTCGCTCGCCTTCATTGAATTCTCTGCGCACTATTCGCTTGGCGTGCCATCTCTTTGTCCTCTCTTTGTAGATGCGAGCATTCTCGTAGGAGTCTAATCTGATCTCATCGAGCTCATGTAGTTGTAGTAGTCGCTTTTCCCCAGCTGCTTTCATGTCCATGTTCAGCTCTCTAATAGCCCAAAGAGCCTTGTACTCGAGTTCGACTGGTAGATGGCATGTCTTTCCATAAACGAGCCTGGAAGGACTCATTCCGATAGCAGTTTTGAATGCAGTTCTATAGGCCCACAGCGCGTCATCTAGCTTGGACGCCCAGTCCTTCCTGTGGCTCGAGACTGTCTTCCCAAGGATGCTCTTGATCTCTCTGTTAGAGATTTCCACTTGCCCACTGGTCTGAGGGTGATAAGGAGTGCCAACCTTGTGATAAACACCGTATTTCTTCAGCAATGTTTCGAAGTTTCTTTCTTTGAAGTGAGAGCCTCCATCGCTGATTACTGTTCTGGGCACTCCGAACCGAGGGAAGATAACCTTCTGAAACATTTAATAACCACATTGGCGTCGCAAGTAGGAGTAGTCACTGCTTCAACCCACTTGGAAACATAGTCGACTGCTACCAAGATGTACTGATTTCCGTGAGAAGGTGCGAAGGGTCCCATGAAGTCGATTCCCCAAACATCGAATAAGTCCACCGCGAGGATGCTCTGCTGGGGCATCTCTTGCTGCTTTGAAATGTTTCCAGTCCGCTGGCACTGATCACAAGCCTTGACAAATTCGTGGGAATCCTTAAACAGAGAGGGACAAAAGAATCATGACTGCAGAACCTTCGTAGCTGTTTTCGAGCCAGCCCCGTGTCCACCATATCTTGAGGAATGGCAGCGCTCTAGGATCCATAAGATCTGGTCCTCGTCGACACAAGTCCTGTAGAGACCGTCAGCACATAATCTGTATAGGAAAGGGTCATCCCAGAAGTATCTTTTTACATTGGACAGAAATTTCCTCTTCTGGTTGTGCGACAGGTCAAGAGGAAGGATACCGCAGGCCAAGTAGTTGACGAAATCTGCATATCACAGGACGTTATCCACATCGACACGCATAAGCTGTTCACCTGCTAGGGAGTCAGTCATCGGGAGTTCGTCCTCTTCGCGATCGAGCTCTCCTAGCTCGAGGCGTGACAAGTGATCTGCAACCAGTTTGTTTGCTCCCTTTTTGTCTCTAATCTCGATGTCGAATTCTTGGAGGAGGAGAACCCATCGAATCAGTCTAGGTTCGAATCCTTCTTGGACAGCAAATACTTGATCGCGGCATGGTCTGTGTACACTATGGTCTTCGAACCTATTAGATACTTCCTGAATTTCTCAAAAGCATAAACGATGGCCAGCATCTCCTTCTCAGTCGTAGTGTAATTTGTTGCTGCTCCGGCTAGGACCTTGCTGGCGTAGTAAACCACGTGTAGCTTCTTGTCAATGCGCTGCCCCAGGACTGCCCCTACTGCGAAATCACTCGCATCACACATTAGTTCAAATGGCAGCTCCCAATCGTGAGGCTGCACTACCGGAGCGGAAGTAAGAGCAAATTTCAGATGATGGAAAGCATTAAAACATGAATCATTGAAATTAAACTTAGCTTCCTGACATAGTAGATCAGTGAGTGGCTTGGCTATCTTCGAGAAATCCTTAATAAAGCGCCTATAAAATCCTGCGTGCCCAAGAAAACTCCTGATCCCTTTCACATCTTTTGGTGGGGGCAACTTCTCAATCACTTCCACCTTTGCGCGATCGACTTCGATGCCCCTGTTGGAGACCATGTGTCCCAACACGATACCTTCCTGCACCATAAAGTGACACTTCTCCCAGTTTAAAACCAGGTTGGTGTCCACACAACGACGAAGAACGTCAGTAAGGTTAGAAAGGCACGAGTCAAATGACGAGCCATACACCGAAAAATCATCCATAAATACTTCCATGGTGTTTTCCAGAAAATCAGAAAAAATGGCCATCATACAACGCTGAAAAGTGGCTGGGGCATTGCAAAGACTGAAAGGCATACGTCTATAAGCAAATGTGCCAAAGAGGCATGTGAAAGTGGTTTTCTCCTGGTCCTCGGGGTGTATAGGGATCTGAAAGAACCCACTATAATCGTCGAGGTAGCAGAAAAATTTATGCTTCGCAAGACGTTCTAACATTTGATCGATAAAAGGCAAAGGAAAATGATCTTTACGAGTGGCCTTATTCAACTTCCTATAGTCAATGCACATACGCCAACCAGTCACAGTACGAGTAGGAATTAAATCATTATGCTCATTACGTACAACAGTCAAACCCCCCTTCTTAGGAACAACGTGCACAGGACTTACCCACTTACTATCAGCAATAGAATATATAATGCCAGCATCCAGTAATTTTAGAATTTCTTTCTTAACCACATCATTCAGTTTAGGCTTCAAACGTCTCAAGGCGTCTCTACTTGGCCTTGAATCGCCCTCTAGATGGATTCTATGCATGCACAAATCTGGGCTAATTCCCTTTAGATCGTCTATCGAATAACCTAGGGTTGGTTTATGTTCTCGCAGGACATCCAGCAATTTCTGGGTCTCTACATCAGTCAAGGATGCATTCACAATCACTAGGCAGGTTGAGTTAGGTCCAAGAAATTCATACCTGAGACTTGTAGGTAGAGGTTTCAGCTCTACCTTGCAAGGTTCCTTACCTGAGTCGGTGTTCTGCTCAGCTGCAGCATCTGCTGCTCCCTCAATGCCCACTACGCATATATCCATCGGTATTGGGCAGCCCTGTACAACTTTGTAAAACTCAACAGAGGTCAGTGTAATGGGGTCATCAGTGTCAGCAGAGTCGAGAACATCACAGTCAGCTAATAGACTAGGAGTCCTGCACATATCAGGTAAATAAAATACAACTCGCTCACTGCCCACTTGCAAAGCTATAGATCCTCTATCCATGTCAATGACTACCTTAGCCGTGTAAAGAAAAGGTCTACCAAGAATAATTGGGATATCTATGTCCTCCGAAATCTCTAGCACTATAAAATCAGCAGGGATGTAAATATTCTTCATCTTGACCGGTACATCCTTTAGAATCCCTTTCGGGAATCGACAAGAACGATCCGCAAGGTGAATAGAGATATTAGTAGGACAGAGATCACCCAAATTCAGTTTAGCATACAGAGAATATGGCATGATAGACACACTAGCACCAAGGTCACAAAGAGCGCGGCGAATAGTAATACCACCAATATCACAAGGGATAGAAAAACTCCCTGAGTCTTTAAGTTTAGGTGGCATGGGCTGTTGCATGGCAGCGCTGCACTCCTCGCTCAGGGCCACTGTCTCGGTCCCGTATATTTTTCTTTTCCCGGTTAGAATCTCCTTCATGAATTCGGTGAGTGGCAAAGTGATGTAGAGGGTGCGGATCTTATCCACGAATTGCATGAATTCTTTATCCCTCTTTTTAGCCACCAGCCGCTGAGGGAAGGGAACATGCGGCCTATAAGGTGCTGGCTCCATTGTCTGTGCAGAATTTTCAGCTCGATTTTCAGCTTCCTGTGATGTTTCCTCTTCTGCGGGTGTAGGATCAGGTGTTGATCTTGTAGTTGGAGATCGAGTGGTCTGAGCTGGTAGCATCTCAAGATGTTTCCCTCCTCGGAGTGTGATGGCATTCACTGATCTAAGGTTTGGATCCGGCTTCGATGGGAGCTTCCCATGCTCTCTATGTGCTGAAGTAGCCTGCTGGGCAATTTGAGTTTCCAGCATCCGATTCTGAATAGCGAACTGCTCTAGTGCCTACTCGACTCCTTGGAGTCTCCTATCTTGCTCCACTGATCGCCTCTCCTGGTCCTAGTTCCATTTATCTTGTTGGCGGGCTGTCGTTGTACCCGTCAAAAATAATAATTTGTAATCCGACTAGCAAGTGGTAAGTCGGGTCGTATCCACAGAGATCGGTGTGAGAATCTGTTTCACTAAGTATAAAAGTAACAATGGGGGGTAAATTCCGAACAAGTCAAATAAAAATGCAAGTATCAAAACACGATCAATTATCAATAGAGAAATAGTCACACGAATTCGAGTATGTAATATCAAGAGAAGTGCAAGCTAGAACTTTCCACTGTGATGCAAGACTAAATCATTGACAAATCCGTATTGATTTCTATTGTTTTACAACTTAGAGCTCCCCGCTAGGTTGTACTCCCCGTTCTAGTTCTAGTACTCAATCTCGCGCTAGAGATAATCAAGACCCTAACTCGCTAGAGTTGCATGAAGAATTGAACAAGTTGTCCTAGGGTGTTTAATCCTAGTGGTCTATTACTCGTGTCCTAGTTCACTATCCCCGCTAGGTTGTTAGCAAACTTTGACAATTGAAATCAACAAACAAACAAAAGCTCCCCCGCTAGGGTTCCACTCATGCTAGCACATCAATTCCATGAATATTATACAGTAATATGACGCAAAACATAGAAATCGATAGAAGTCTCAAGTCAATACATCACAATTTGGAGTTCTAGCCTACACAAATGAGTTTAGCTACTCATCGTAATGGAATACATCATCAAGTATTGAGTAAGAATGAAACGAAAATACTGTTGACGAATCCTCCACCAATCTGCAGCTCTACTCCAACACTCAAACCCAGCAACGAGTCCTCAATCGAAATCCTACTCCAAGTAGTCTTCTCTCCAAACCGAAACTTCGAACTCCCTAACCCTAGATCTGATTTTCTCTCCTTTCTCCAGATCCAGCCGCCTGGTTCTCTGTCCCCTCGAGTTCTCCGTGATTTTCGTTTCTTCTTTTCCCGAGAAAACACAAATTGGAACATTTTGACAGCTGGCATTCCGCGCGGACGTCTCCTTAATTTATGATCCGCGGACGTCTCTTGTATTATGGTAAATATTCAGACGTCCGCGCCTTTAATCCTCAAGCCGTCCGCGCAATGCTGACTCAGACTCAGACTCCAAAGTGCTTCGGTCTCCATTTCTTTCCGCGCCAAACTTCTTCTAATAGGCTCTCTTTAGCCGGTATTCCTTCTATGATCTCCGAATGTACCTGAGAAAGAAAACTACACACAGGTAGTGAAATAATATACAGATAACACTAAGAGACGGGGTTTAAACACATAAAATAGTCGTACAACTACGACTCATCACTTGTTTTGCTAGGAAATTAGTCAACAATGATTCCAAGTTTGACGGTAGCCCCGAGTTCTGATTCTGTTGCTGCTGAGGCTGAGTGTTGTAGTTCCCTGAATTCTGATTTTGCTGCCCCTGTGATTGGTTGTTGTACTGAGGCCGCGGTTGGTAGGGAGCAGTATTATGCGGTTGCTGAGTTTGGTTGTTGAATTGGCCTCGTGGCTGGTATGGTGCAGTTCTCGGCTGCTGCCTGAAAGGGAAGCTAGGCGGCGCCTGATTCTGTGGTTTGTAAGAGAGGTTAGGATGATTCCGGTTCGGGTTATCCCACCTGTTAGGGGCTGAGCCAGAAGTAAACGTGCCCTCTGTATGACTGTCTAGCCACCTACTAGCCTTGTCAGAGAGTGAGAATGGAAATAGCCTGAGGTGGTAGGACTCTGGAGGGACACCATTAGACTTCACCGTGTTTCACATCTGAATAAAATGTTTGAGGTGCTGGTGAGGGTCTTAATTCATTCTCCCAGAAAATTGGTTGTTCTGCACCATCTGAATGAGTCTTGTCTTGAGTTCCCAGGTGTTGTTGGCTATGCCAGGTGGCGCAATAGCGGATTGGAATCCGGAGACACGTGGAGCAGTGTAGTCTCCAAGGGTCCTGCGCACTGGCTGCCGCACAAGACGCTGCTGGTCATCTTCGACCACCTCATTCAATGCTTGATTCTGATTCATAGCTAACGCTGTGAAATTGCGATTCAGTGCTCGAAGTTGTCGAGCTTCGTCTTGGACCCTGCGAAGAGTTCTTCGTTGATCCGGCGTGTCCTCGTCTGATACCTGAATCTTCTTCTTCCGTCGGGGTGTTTCCTTTAGCATGAACTAGCTAGTACCTGCGAGAGCCATGAATCACCGTGAATGAAAAAATTGAGGCAGAAAAATTCAAGTAACGAACAAGGTGGAATAGTCTAAACTACACACGTTAAATCTAATATCACACTAAACACTGTTCCCCGGCAACGGCGCCATTTTGACAAGCGTATTTTTAACCCTTTATAGTTGTCAAATTATATGTTTTAGGGGTCGAATTGCAGTCAAACAAAATTTATAACCTTGGTAAGCCAAGGGTCGATCCAAGGAACATTGTAGTTTGAGTACTAGCAAACAGGTGACTTATTTAGCTATTCCGAATGACAAAGGGTTTTTGTTGTGGTGCAAATAACGAAAATTAAACAACAGAAAATTAAAGGTTTGTGTTTGATTCAGAGGAAGAATTCCAGACCATACTTCACCCGTGCTAACCCCGTTAATCATGCAATCATGTCGCGTAAATTATTCATGCTATCGAATATGGAAATAAACCGAAATAACACTAGACAAGCCGCCCATCCACGGGTCATTGTCTAGATTAATCTCAATCGTTGAACGCCGCCCATCCACGGACTATCAACGATCTCGATTTATTAAACTTAAGGTTTTTCAGACAGAAGTCAACTTTCCTATTAATTCATGTACTACCATAGTAGCAATCATGACCTAATATCAATTTCATGTGGTTCCGACTAACACCTAGGACCCATCCATCTTTTGGTAATTAATCTAAATACGTTCTAGCATGCAAACATCCCATTCAATGTAAATACATGCAGGAACGATAGAATTAAGCACACGATGAAATTGAACATTCGAATCGCATAAATGAAAACGTTGATTGATCACACGAGAGTTGGGTACATAGCACGGGATCCGTAGGATCCCAGAATAAAGAGACTACTCACTATTCATGGTAAATTAATCAAAAATAGTGTATAGAGAAATTAAGAACGAGTAAACCGTAAAGACGCGGTGGATCGTCGAATCTCTCACGATGAATCTCTTGTCTCTTTTCCAAGCTAGGTCTTCTCCAAATTAGCACACTTAAAACACTCTGGTCGTTTTTCTTTTATAGCCCAAAAACTGCTCTATTGCCAAAAAGGACCAGAACTTGCCAAAAACGGATTAGGAAATCAGCTGATAATTCTGTTGCCGACGGTGCCGTGACATACCGTGACATATGAATATGTCACAGCTGTCACGGTACATGCCAAAAGCCACTGAGCTGTATTGGTGCCGTGACACCCGTGACATATAGACATGTCACGGCCTGCCTAAGTTCGTCCAAATCTGTCTGTATGAAAACCCTACCGTGACACCCGTGACACTAATGAGATGTCACGGTAGTCACGGCCCTTCTTTGGCGCAGAGCTTATTTGTGGCTGTTTTCGTCGATCTTTTCGTTCTTTCGACACTTTGGGTCCATGAAGTGATGATATGCATTTTTGTCCTGAAACGCAAGAGAAAGATATTAAATAGGGACAATTTTCCGGGAGAACGAGTGTTATCCTTCATCAAATGTAGTGAATAATTAGTCAAAATATTGGCTGATCAAAACTTCAATAGTTAATATCATACACTAACTTTTGGTATTTAATGATTGTTAATAGGATGAGCTAGTGGCTAGATCCTCTCAAGGAAGCTTCCGTTTCAAGGCCGACGTGACATACTGACTGAGGCGATTGGGACGCCCGAGCCCAAAGGACTTACTCGAGGAGTCGGGTCACACATTTTGTGGAAGATTGGGTTATCGATATCCATCTTCTCAGGTGCTACATCCAGTTTAAACAATATTAACTTAGAGACGTCCGATCGCATCAGCTGTCACTATCCTGTTGATGTTGACCCGTGGAAGAACATACCAGAGGTACATTTAGAATTATTAAATTTATTGTTTATGTTGGTTGAATGTATGTAATAATTTGTGTTGGTTTAAAATTTATTACTTATGCTTACATGGTGGCCTGAAGAGCCTATTATACATCGAGGGGGCACTTGGAGGTGACAAACAGCTTGTGGCTATCGGTCGAGTCGTAAATAGTCGCTTTGTTAATTTTTGATCAATGCCTGAAGATACAGTGAAAATGAAGGTCGATAGAGCACTTTCTCGAGGTGCAGCATTGCCAACACCCCATCCAAAGTACCCGAAAGTTCTAGAAGCAGTTGAACATCATGTGACATGGCCGAAAGCCTGTCAATTAAAGGGTGAGATAATCGAAGATTATAACAATTTGCATCATTTTATTATAGTAGACATAAATAGAGATACGATTGTAGTACACGCCAATATTGTCGTGTTCGGTGACTACTACGATATCGTAGTGGGTGAAGAGGAAGTCACGGATTTATATATGTTAAGAACGTTGGGGAACTCAACATCTGAGTTGTATATAAGGTAATATTTATTTTTTTAATCATTTGTTGCAGTTGGTCTAACTAACACAAGTTTTTATTTTGTAGTTATTTATACGATCAGAAGCTCGGATCAGATATTAAGTTTGGTTTTTTTAACCCGTCTTTAATGACCCCGTCCTTGGAGAAAAATGAGAGATTGGCGACGTTAGTAGGAAGATTGAATATGCCAGACAAAGATCAAGTTTTTTGCTACTTCCTCCCTTATGTTGATCATGCATTGTGGGTTCATAACTTACTTATAAGTTGTTCACTTCTTTTCTGAAACACATTTTGTTATAAGTTAGTGAATTCATTTTAGGTGGCATTGGATGTTATGCGTCATCTTCCCGAGACAACGCAAAGTCTATTGGCTTGGTTCATCGCGGGAGAACGTTGATATAAACCCTGATGCAAAAGAGTTGGTGGACACGTAAGTTTGGAAATTATTTTTATCTTATAACTTGTATTGAAAGACACTAATTACGTTATGTTGTTGGTTTTAAGGGATTGCATCGATACTATCAAGGATATATTACGAGAAGTACACATAGAACGGAGTGGAATATAGTTACGGTATTCACAAATGGAACATTTTTATTAAATATTCTTGTACTTTTTTTCATTTATAAAGTGTGTGAACTGAGATTCTTGATCATGCAGTGTCCGAAACAACCACCGGGCAATTTATGTGGTTATTATGTCCCTAATTATATTCGGGACATTATAGCATTTGTACGGGCTAATAATGGTGCGGAGGTTGATGACCTTAACCAAGTAAGATTTTTAGAGCTATATATATACATATGTTATTCATTTAACTGTTTAGTTAACAAAAGTATGTGTAGTTATAACTTTTTGTTCACTTAATCATTTTCACACTTTAACGGTTGATTTAGTTCTCTTGTTTTTTATTATAGTGTTTTCCTAATGGAGAACAGTCATACGAAGACCACAAGATTTATGAAGTGCGGGATGAAACCGCCAATAACCTATGTGACTATTTGATCAATCATTTCGCGGTATAGGACATTAACTTAAACAATTGTTATGTAGTATTTTGTTGTGTTTTGTGGCATTGTCAACGTTGTACGAAAGACAAATTTATGTGTATGAATGATTATATCTGGGAATCAAGGAATTGATGTTTTGAATCTAAGAGCAGCATTGTATTTGAAAATTTGAACAGCAGGGTATGTTTTTGATGTTTAGTTTCAGGGGGATTTGAGTTATTGTAAACCAAATCTGCCATTTTTATGAACCATTATGCAACGGTTGGAGGACCATTATGCATCGGTTCCAAAAAAAATTGTTGCATAGTGTCTGCACATTATGCATTGGTTTTTCTAGAATCGATGCATAGTGGTCGGAAATTATGCAACAGTTGATTATGCATCGGACCCAGAACCGACGCATAATGGTCAAAAAACCGATGCATAATGTCCCGACTATAGTAGTGCATGATAGAACAAAGCAACAAAGCATATTGATGTTCTGTATCATTTTATTAAAATACAGGTAACTGATGGTGTTGTTAAATTGCTGAAAATTCATACTGGTGATAACCCATCTGATATGGGAACAAAGTCTGTGACAGGGAGTAAGTTCAAGCTTTGCTTGGATTTGCTCCATATTTCTTGAGTGTCATTGTTGCAGGTATTAGAAATGAAAGGTTGAAGGTGGATGATTGAAGGATTTAAAGCAGTCATGCTGCTGGGTAATTCACAAGTCGTCGCTAATTGTGCATGGAGTTGTTGCTGTTGCTGCGGAGCGTCCCATTGATGTTTCCAGGAGGATCTGCTGGTCGTTGCTAAAGCTCGGAGTTCGTCGCTGAAGGCTTAAACGGCGTAGCTAAGGGAAAGTAATATCGACCAATGGGAGAGCGCCATGTCAAGGAGCGAATCCGAGTTCGTTGACCTTTGCTGATGGACGACTGAGATCGAGCGTGGGCTAACAGATCCGACGGCTGCGTTTTAATCTGGAAATCAGGCGGGCACATTTAAAGGCTGGAACTCGAGGTTTAATGTCCAGTTTGAAAATCAGAAATCTCACTCGTTCGAACTCCAAGCATGATCGTCTAGTGAAATTGAGAGCTTTTGCTCAGGAGAACATCGCACGTCATTCGGGGTTCGATCGAGCTAAGTGGTGTTGCTTTAGTGAATAATCGAGTGTGTAAGAGTGAACACAAGCTTGTATCATATCTGGGTATTTTGGGCACGATTCCGGCCACCACAATAGTGCGGGCGAACCGGATTAGTGTCTCACCTAGAAGTGAACTAGTATAAATTGTTATGCATTGCCTACTTTCTTTAAGTTCTCAAAGCATAATCAATTTGGGGCAAATTGAATTAAGATTCTTGAGCTAGAAATCACACAATTGAATCTTTAATTAAGTGTGATTTAGTTACGACAATCTTGATAATAAATTTAACTAGATTTCGAGTAGAGCTCAGGTGCTTTAAAACGCTAACGAAGGAGTTCAAAAAAAAACAAACTTGGACGATTTTTGGACCCCTATAGAAAGTGGCTGGATAGGCCACTGGCTCCGCTAATATACAACCTTAGTATAGTGTGGGACCAGTAGAAGAGCGACGTCGTTTGGAGTTCATCTTAACTCACACGCGATTTCGGAAGCCGGCAAGTCGCAACGATGACGGCTGCAGCTGCTCAGTAAATGAAACCAAGTTTTTTTTGAAATACAAAATCAGAGCCCAAACTAAATCAAAGAGACAGGAGGGAGCGAGTGTGTTAGTGGCCGTGGCCGACGAAAATGGAGAGAGAGGCTTTCTACCATGACGTCCCTTGCTCTTCCATCGCCGTCGAATCAGCAATTCGTGTCGGCACGGTACTCATCGGTTTCCCAATCTAATAAATAGTATTTTACTGAAATCATTCCTTGTGTATTTATTCATTTATATTGGCAGGCTGGTGCCATTTGGGGTTTATGTTCTGGTCCGTATGATGCTACAAAGCAAGGTGATTGAAATGTTTCACCATCAATCCAAATTTCTATTCTCTGATGGATAGTGAATGTGATTCTCTCTGTCTTATATTGTAGGGCTTTCTGGACTTGCTCGTGCCTCATTTGTGGTAAGATTACTTTTTTGCTTTTACTAAGTTGATTCGGATGTTGTATGTTTGAGAGTAGCTGAATGCTTTTACAGGCCAAATCAATTGGTGGCATCGGCCTTCAATGCGGTAATTAAGCCTTGCTCCTATTGTACCCGATACCTTTGGCGATTCACCATTTTTGTATATTTGATAATAATGTTGTTATGTCCTTTTTTCACTGTTGGAAAAAATCATATAATTGTTCAAACTGTTAAACTACTTATTTCTTGTGCAAGTTGTCTTCATGGGTCATTAACAACTGATTGTTAGACTTCAGAAATTTTTTTGGTGTGTAAAAATATTTATGTTAGAATGTCCTTTGCATTTCTTGTGGTCCAACTGGTGTGTGGTACTGGGTGGATTTGTGCTGTGCCCATTAGAGTCTTGTGCTCCTAAGAGATAGTTACAGGCTTTTCTGGAAGAAAGTTACGTATTCCTTCCCATGGATTTCAGTTTGCATTTCAGAGATAAATAAATAAAAGTGTGCTTTCAAGCAGTTAACCATCTACTTGCCTGCCAGCATACTAGCCAGCTACTATGATGTTTGGTAGCACATCAGCAATATTATTGGGAAAATGCGTAATTGGTCATTTTACTTTGCTCAAGTTTCCTTTTTGTTTTCTTTTTCAGTACAACTGTTCAGATACCATGCTCGGGTTACTTATAGCATAAACAGTTGGACACCTGCATCATTTATCCATTTAATCTTCTTACTTCCTTCTTTATACTTAAAACATACCTTTAAAAAAACATGCCTTAATAATATATTATGAGTGTCCATCCTTCACAATTCGTCGCTAATCCCACGTTCTTCTTTACAATTAGGATTTCTGGCTGGACTTTTTTCTATGACCCGCTGCAGTGTTCAGCGGTATCGAAGGAAAGATGATTGGGTTAGCTTGTCTTTCTTTTTTCCTTGCAATTGGCTCAGTCGTAAAAATATGTTGATAGGAAATTTTATGATTCAAATCTTTTAGAAATTACTTAACTCCACAGTGTTTATCCAAAATTGAATAATTTTCTTACTTAATTAAATCATTGAAATTTGTTGAGATGTTTTTGGCCGGATTCTCCAGTTACCAGCCTTGTCCTTTTGTTACTCTTCCATCCTAAGCAGAAATGTTAGGGTGACTTAAGTAACAACTACCTTCAACTTGCATTCTTTCATCTTGTCCAGTACTCTAGCTCAGTGACCTTCCAACCATTTCAACTCCGAAGTACAAAGAAGTTCAAAATTCAGATTATATTCTAAGACGGAGCATTCAATGCTTGCCGCCTTTCATTTGTTGTTCCTGTCATTTTCTGATTGTAGTCAACAGTCAGTCTCAACTTTCTGCTTTTGTTGAACTTGTTTGTTGAATTTGTTAGTTTGGTGAGCCATGGCCAAACAACAATTAATGGTGATACCTCACGTTGGTTTCATGCCAATTACGCAGAAGTTGCACATTTCATCTCCAAAGCTTTAAACATGCTATTTAAAAAAAAAAATTATGTACCTTTTCACCATATGCACTCCTGATACGTATTCCTCGTGCAGGTGAATTCTTGCATTGCTGGCGCAGTGGCAGGGTCAGCCGTTGCTGCCAGGACCCGGAGCTGGAAAAATGTGGCTCAAGTAGCGGGTCTAGTGTCAGTTTTCAGTGTAGCTGCGGACTATACCAAAGTGCTCTGAAACACAATTTTGACTCATCAACAGAAACAGCAATCAGTTCTTCATTTCACATAAGGTGACCCATTTTTCTACACGGACCGCCTTCAAATCCAAATCCATTTCCATGATGTTTTGTTTCAAATAAAAAGGAAGATCTTCATAGATGAAGTCAAAGTCATGGTTTTTGTGTGATGTGTCCAAAATCAGGTGTGAACGAATGAAGCCTTAACAACTGCCAACTGAAATGTAACCTAAACATTTCTCTAAACTAATTAGAGGTTTGCTAGTTTATGTTGTGATTTCGATTGAAAAGGATTGGTTGGTTGGTGATCTAACGGATTGCTACGCATAAACACATATGAAATGGGTTCCTTGTGATCTTTAAACTTCAAATAAAAACAATTGGCAATGTATTTCTTACACATGTTCCCACCCTCGGCATCCTTATCATACTTTACTTGTACCAATCAAAATGTGGCACGATTCCCATAACAAATTATATTAAAATAAATGGAAAAATACCATTTCACAACATCAACTATTACCCTATTTCCTTATCAAAAAAAAAAAAACTATTACCCTATTTCAAAAACTTTCAGTTTCTTTAAATCAAATACTAAATGGTCAAAGTTGACATAAGAAAATTCGTAAATCTTACGACGTTGAATCTTTTAACCCTTTAAATGATTATTTATAAATGTCAATAAGGGTGGTATTTTATTGGTTAAAGGAGTTCGTCATAGATCCTTAAACCCCGGGTTCAAATCATGGAGACACCAATTTTCCTCACAATTTTGTGAGTTTTTCCTCTTCCTTTTTCTTTTCCTTTCCCTGACTGATATGACATGTGCTCAAATGTTGAAGAATGTATCACTGGCTTCGGGGCATATGTGCACGGATCCATGATAAAGCTGATGCGGATATGTGTACCAATGATTTCGGTATCTGCTCGAGATGCCTTGATAGAATTACGAAGATTAATATATGTGTACTAGATAATTAAGGATAGCGCAATATGTATTGAAATGTTATGAATTGTACCACTCCATCAAAAAAATGATTAACTATAAATAATCAAGATTCAATTATTTACCATTTGAACTTCATTTAAAAATAAAATGTTATGAAAAAATACTACTTATTATCTTAGATAATTTATATGCCTCAGTTAATATCGAAGCTAAATGGTAGGGGTGGACAAAACCCGACCCGACCCGATAACCCGGCCCGATCCGGTCCACTTAATGTCGGGTTAGAGTCCACTTAATCAACCCGGTATAATTTTCGGGTCGGGTTAGGGTTGAGGCTCGGGTTACCCGATTTCATAAGTAATATAAAAAATACTAGATTTTTAATGAGATTCAACCTTATACCTCATATGAATAAAAATTTATATGTGTTCTCGTGATATATCACACTACATATAAATATGTAATTGATTTGCAATGAAAAATAAAACTGTAATATTAAACTTTAAAGTATTTATATCATGATAGATGACCATGAATATTTTATGCCTTTTAAAAATTTTAGTTTTAGGGTCGGCTTCGGGTTCACATAATGAGTTCGAATAAATGACCCGATCATTATTTCGGATCGGGTTAGGACCAAGCACAACCCGTCCCACGCCCACCCCTACTACATGGTCAACTTTCACTATTATAATTATATTTTAACTAACTCATAAATTATTAACCCTCAAAATCTTAGGAAAAGATCATGTACAAATCACATTTTTGGTGCAATTTGCAAAATTCGTCAAAAGTCTATTATAATTTGTCGCCAAGAAACAAAAATACGACATAGTAAGTCAAAAGTGATTTATAGTTCATTTCGTTGAAAAATCATCCATATGATGGGATTTAATTTCATCAGTCCAAATGACCAAATCAAGAACTGTCATTGGTTTGTATTTTTTTTATAAAATTATGTTGTTTGCACCGGATCTTTTTTTTCCAAAATCTTTACAATTTATCAAGAGGTTAATTATAAATAGATTTAATAATAAAAATTATTTTTTTTGATAGTGGATAGATACAACAACTAGGAACAATACAATGCATATGAGCTTAATTTATCATCTAGTTGAAAAGGTTGAATTACTTAGAATTTGAATATCGTATCATTTAGTGAATATAATTGTAAAAGTGCATGTCTCTTTTTTAATTTGAATGTTTTTTAAAGTGTACATAAATAATCTAAGATAATAAGCAATATAAAATCTTCAATTCTAATGATGGGATATTCAAAGTATAAACAACTCTTTTTTTTATTGATGAACACATTACATGTTGATACAGAATCAATATATCGGTATTATCTAATACACTTTCTATCAGCTAAAACGCATGTCTCTCATATTGATTTACATCCAAATATCAGACTTCATCGATGTATCAACGCCCGCAGCGCGCAGGTCTAGAACTCCACTATCGTCATCAAAGTCTTAAGGTGACACACATGTATGCATAAAAGAAGGCATCTGAGCCAAACAAAAGCAAAGGATAACAAAAGAAGGAACAAAATAAATTAGTGCTATCATCAAGAATCGAGCTCGGAACCTGAGATATTGTAGCCAACACCTCAACAAACAGACCACCACCATGATGGCCGAATTATAAACTCAATTTTGTAGTTTTCTTTATAAATAATCATTTAAGGGGTTAAGGTTTTAAATTTGTTAATTTTACAAGTTTTCTTATTTCAATTTTAACCATGGATACTTAGTTTCTAAAAAATAGAAAGATTGAGTGCATATTTTGAACTGAAGTGATAGTTTGGGTGATAATATTACATTTTCCCTAAAATAAATTATTGCAATACTAGATAGTTTTATTTGATAATGTGGGACAATAACTACAATGCATATGACTACAGCATTATCATCAAGTACTAATATATAGAGAAGCGATCAAATGAGGCAGGGCTCGGTAGAATGAGGCAGTGAGGCACGATCTCGACCGTCCATCTAACACCCCCCCTCCCCCCCGTGCATCTGAGGCGCGCCACGTGTCTAAATAGTGAAATCCCACTACTTTGAAAAAGTAGTGTGAATGCGTTTGGCGGCTCGTGACACGTGGCTTCGCCACGTGCGTCCGATCAACGACTCGGATCGTGCCTCACTGGCTCATTCTACCAACCCTGTCTCAACCGAGTGCTCCCCATATAGAGAAGCGATCAAATGAGGCCACCCACTATTGGTGAGGTCGTGAGGCCCCAATCTTAACCACACATCTAAACCCCCCCCCCCCCGGTGCTTTGTGGGTGCGCCACGTGTCCCACTACCAAAATCCATCAATAGTAAAATGCAAAACACTATTCCCTACACCTTTAAATCTCAACCATTAGATCAAAATGATCTAAAGGTGTGAGATTGGGCCTCACGACCTCACCAATAGTACCCAACCACATTTGAGCGCGCACCTAGGGGAGTACTCGGTTGAGGCAGAGTTGGTAGAATGAGGCACGATCTGGGCCACTCATTTAGATGATGTGGCAGGAAATAGTATCGGAATAGTGTTTTGCTTTTTGCTTTTTGAATAGTGCAGGATTTTGGTAGTGGGACATGTGGCGCACCCGCACGGGGGGGGGGGGGGGGGTTTAGATGTGTGGCTGAGATTTGTTCACATGGTCTTAGTGTAAGAGGAGTTCTCATTTGAGCACTCCTCTATATATATATATATATTTATCTTTGGACCTTTAGTGAGGCTTCTTGATCGGATCCAAAATCATCTCATACATCTTTCTACTTCTGAAGCGCAGGCCATATTTGGCACATTTACCATGGATCCGCACATCCACCCCATCGGTACATTCTTCGGCACTTGGAGCTCGGGCCACCTTGGGCACATTTACCGTTTGCAAGATACCTCCACGAGAGAGGAAGAACACATCCACGCGCGATGCGGGATGAGGAAGACACCCACGAGGGATGTAGGAAGCATCCGCACGCGAGGCGGGACGAGGAAGAGGGAAAGGAAGAGGAAAAGGATAAGGAAGAAAAATCTTACAAAATTATGAGGAAAATTGGTGAACCAGGGATTCGAACCCGTGGTGTAAGGATCCATGACGGACTCGTTAACCAACAGGTCACCACCCATGTTGGCTATTTCAATATTGGATAGTCGATTTCCCATTTCTTTACATTGGAAGGTCTTTTTAATTTTTTGATACACATTTGAAGGTTTTCCAAAATGTTGCTTTTTTACCACGAATGTTAAGAACGAAACGATTGATATATTGATAGAAGGCCAAATAACCTTTATATACACCACAGAGAGATAAAGATAGTATCAAATATATATATCAGATAACAATCAAATATTCTAATGCATATCTCCTCCTAACATATTTTCAACTATCTAATCATATCTCTAACATGCTCTCTCAAACTCATGGTGTTTAACCACGATGAGCTTGAAATGACAAAAGAAGTGTTGTATCAAGGTCGCGGTGATGAAGAAGCTGAGAAAATGTGATGGCAGGACAGAAACGAGCTTGATCAAATGTGATGGCAGGATAGGAACGAGCTTGATCAAAGTATCGTCACGGGCAAGTGTTGATGAAGAAACCAATTGATCGTTCAAGAAGAACATAATAGGATGGAAAAATATTAGCCATGAGTATATCAGAAAAACAACGATCAAGAACACATTGGAAAATATCGGTGAAGAAGAGTTCGAAAAACATCGATCAAGAACATGCAGAAATAGAAATCAATTGTTACGACCGCAATTAACTCGCTGATGAGCACTTTTTCGATTGCCAGCTGCGCCTCCATCTACAGCTTTCTTTTAATCAATCAGAAAAAATGTAGACAATGCGGAAGCGGTGGTGGGAGGTGGTGCCCGAGTAATGGACGACACACCACCACCAAAAAAATAATCAAAAATGAAAGCTCAGAATTGAAAACAAAACCCTAAGCTTTTGATACCATGTGAAGAATAGAACGATTGATATATTGATAGAAGGCCAAACAGTCTTTATATACAACACAAATAGATAAAGATTGTATCAAATAATATAACAGAGAACAATCAAATATTCTGTTACATATCTCCTCCAAACATATCTTCAACTATCTAATCATATCTCTAACAACCTGAATGATTTATTTCATTTTGTTTAAAGGATTTTGAAATGTTTTAATAAGTATAGACTTCGATTTTTACTTTGTGTCTTGTCGCACGATTAGAAAGTTGGCTTACGCAACAAACTTGATAAGAAATGAACCCCGCTCGTAGAAATTTTTTCTTCCAATATTACCAAATCGAGATTCACTTTTACATTTTCATCCGTTTTTATTTTCACATATTTAAAATGCCTTATTTTAAAAAACTTTGATAGTTTGGGAGCCGATTAATTAAGTTTTCCAACTAACCGGATTCCAGGGTTTCGGCTTTTACTGTACCCGGTCCAAAACGTACCAGAACTGACATGTCTAGTTTTGGTGTTGAGTATTGTGTTGATCAGATATTCATCTCTGATATCTCTATTAAAACATTTATCTAGTTAAAAAGTTAAAAAAATACTTGAAATACTTAAAGAAGTGTTCGGAACAATGACATAACTTATAACATTGAAACACAAACAAAATAATTGATTACAACATTAAAAATATAATACATCGCAACTTAAATGAAAATGACATAAGGAAACTGAAAATAAAATCATTGGGATTGGACCATTTAGCTCGCATATCGGGTTGTACATGCCCTCCTGTCATCACATGTTTGATGGCATATCTTGCACCTATGAATTCGCACAGGTGCCTATAACGAAAACCCATAAACTACTGAAGTAAGTGGCATCTCTGTGATCTATCTCATTACACCTCCGCCTTGTCAGATTTCACCGATTTTTCCACGTTTGAAATGAGGGTTATGTACATAGAGAAGTCCCGCATACGGCTCTTGAAGTCATCATGAACCAATGGAGCAAAATAGTAACTCCAAGTCATGTTGTAAGCTTCCAATGTATACTCATGATCAGCGAATTGGGTGTAATCCATACGAGCGTATTTGCGCGCTGCCATTGCATGGTTGCATGAAATAATTATTATCCATTTCCCATAAGGACATGTTCTCGTCTCAAGGCAAACTATGTACCTGTGATGCTTTCTTTTCGTGACCACTTCATAAATTTCTCGCGACGCATCATATAACAACACTTTGTGCTAGCCTACCCTTGCTCAAAGTTCCTCCAACCTGTTGTAAATCTTTGGAGAAAACGTTGAACTGTAGTTATCATATGCATCCCGACGCTTGTTAAAGTACGCATTCACCTGCCTAAATGTGAACATAACCAATACATAAATGTGTAAATCACGTCCGCCCTTTAGAGTGATGTTGTACGATTTTCAAAGCATTAGCAGTCATTGATGCCCATCTCATATTACCGTTATCAAGCCAAAACCATAACTCTTTGTGTATATTGCCCAACCACCTTCAGCCTCATTTAGCAAGAGTTCCATCAACTATGCATATTAAGCCTTAAACTTATGCTCTTTCCTCTGAGATACCACTCTACCAAGTTTTTCTTTCAAAGTGTAGTCCTTCACTTTGGTGTTAAAGTTACTCTGCAGGTGCTCAATATAGACACGATGGTATGCCTTAGGAGGTAAGCATTCTTACTATTGTATAGCAGCTAGTATTTTGGCGTTCCTGTCAGGAATCACGCACAACCCTCACATAAAGTGATACCTTCGCAGAAGCATGTCATGAACTGCTTCCAGCTATAAGTATTTTTGCTCTCCACCAAGGCAAACATGGTAGATAGAATGTGATTACCTGTGCCGTCTAAAGCAAGTACAACCAATAACTTCTCGTAGTACTTACCATACATATGTGTGTCACCGATGGCAACATAGGACGATAACGTCTATATGCATGAATGACTTATGCAAAAACTCAAAATACGATTCACCTGAACAACTCCACCTTTAATTACTTCTTGATATCATCTGACAACTGTTTCTTAACATTAATTAACCAAAGACTAATTCAAATGTGGCAGTTTTGTGAACAAGTCTTCCCAGGTTTCAAATACGTTTATCATTAGGTGTTGCTTTATTTGCAAAGCCTTCAAGTATGATATGTGTCCACCCCAAAGTCTCACAATTCTTGCTTGTTCTCTGCTGCATTGAAACTCACTCTTTCATTCATCTTTTTTTATTCATTCATCACATCCCAAATTTCACCAGCGATGTACTTCTTGATCAAATGTATGTTGTCTTTCAATATAGTGTCAATCTAGCATATGTGGTTCCTACGCACCTGTCAGTATTGGGTTCCTTTTAGTGTATCTATGAGAATAACCCATGGATAAACATGTCGACCCCGTCGACATTCGAGCACCATTAACATAGGGTCAAACTTTTTAACCTATATTCGACCGGATTCGTTATGGAGTACTTCTGCACAACATATATTCGGCTTTGGCTTTTGTATCGAATGTAGTTTTCTTTGCAAGTGATGGGGGAGGTCGGCCATAGTTTCCTCCAAATACGTATTGGATGGCTGATTTGTCTCCCACACCGTAACATCATCAAATGATGGGTGATCCTACACATATCTTAGTTGTACGTTTTCAAAGTCAGCATTTTTAGCAGCGATAATCTCCAAATGTTCTATCTCATCTCTATTGTGTTCGTCCATCACAGGCGTTATCCAATCTCTCCAGCGTAGGCATGTCCATTTCTCTTTAGGCCTTGAAAACAAATTAAATCAAATAAACATAAACACTAAACACTAAACTATTTAACCGAGCAACATAACAAATCTTTAAAGAGATACCTCAAAATGGCTTCTAGCAGTTTCAAAACTTTCGATATTAGAGGAGAGATACTTGGCTTGGGCTTGTAATAAGGCAACTTCGGCTGGAAAATGAAGAAGAAATGTCTGGCATTTATTCACATGCGTATTTTTTTCTTTCTAAAAGGCACCTTTACCATGTATGGATCCGCACATCTACCCTAAATCATCGGTACACTCTTGGACACTTTGGAGCTCAGGCCACCTTTAGGCACATTTATCGTTGTTTGACACGACACGTCTATCTGGACGGCCGGAGGAAGCATCCACGAGGGATGTAGGAAGCATCACACGCGAGACATGAAGACGAAAGCATCCACGCGCGAGGCGGGACGAGGAAGAGAAAATTCTCCCAAAATTGTGAGAAAAGTACCATGGGTGGGACTTGAACTCTCAACCTTATGAAACTAGGCGACACACTTGTTGGCTTCTTTCTTCCTCTTTTTTTTGAATTGTTTCTTTAACAAAATAAAACTTTTGAAATTATCACTTACATATTCTAATTAAGAGGCAAACCTTGTTTTAAAATTGAAAATTATAGCTAGTACAACATTTTGAATAAGTACTCTTTTTTTATTGTGGGTATACAACTCATACAAATCAAGTACAACTCGAATACATCGTCGTTGGGTACATATGAATTATTAGACTTTGAAGCACCCACGAGCAAACATGCGTCATCACGAATCCATGTAGACTGGCGAAGCAACACCTGTGAACCTGCAAGACACAACACGTCCACAAGAGACGAACAACACCTCCGCAAAGAAGAGACAACACGTCCACGCCGAGACGGGACGAACAACACATCCGCGAGAGAGGAAAACACTCCACCACAAAAGTGGAGAAAATTATGATACTCAAGAAAGTCGAACCCTTGACCTCTTGACAAATTATCAAGGGTACAAGCCACTCGACTAAACCTTTTTGACAGTACTCTTTAAATAGAAAAGCAAATGGAGACATTGATTGTTATGGAATGACAGAATTGTAGGTATTAAATCATGAGGGATTTCAATGAGATTGTTTGTCTAAAAGAGGTCTGGGGCAGGGGAGGTCGCTCGAATTGGCAGATGAACAACTTTCGTCAAGGGCTGGAGGATTGTCAGTTGTCGGACTTAGGCTTCAACGGGAGCCCCTTCACTTATTCGAATAGGAGGAAGGGGATTGAGGAGATGAGAGGCCGTCTTGACAGAGCTGTTTGTTCTGGCAGTGGAGGCAGGAGCACCCGAAAGGCCAGGTTCACCACCTGGGCATCCATGTCTCTGACCACTGCATCATCATGCTGGACACGGATGGTGAGTATGGGGGGAAGAGTAAGAGGCCCTTCCGCTTCGAAGCCATGTGGCTGGAACATCCGGAGTTTAGTGCAGTCATGAGGACTGTTTGGAATACTAGCAGGGGCCACAGTGATAGTTGGGCTGAAATCCTCGAATTGTGCCAAGAAAAATTGAAGGGTTGGAACTCCTCCTCATTTGGTAATGTTCAGGGGAGAGTGAAAGGTCTCAAGAATAGATTGGAGGTGATCAAGACCCTGGTTAGGACAGATGATGTTGTTGAAGAAGAGGGTAGACTCTCTGAGGAGCTGGAACAATGGCTGTTAAGGGAGGAGGTGCTCTGGCTTCAACGATCCCGAATTTCTTGGTTGAAGTTTGGTGATCGTAATACTAAATTCTTCCATGCTTGTGCTAACCAACGTCGTAAGAAGAATTGGATCAAGGAGTTAAGAGATAATCGGGGCAACATGTTCTCAGATAAGAACAAGCTCACCTCTATGGCTACAGATTATTTTGATGAAATTCAGGCCTTCGTATAATAATGCTGTGATAGACTGGTCCCAGCAGCTTGTTTGCCTTTAGCCTGTTATCTCTGATGAGATGAACCGAGGACTGTTAGAGGATATTAGCGAGGAGGAGGTGCGAAGGTCAGTGTTCAATATGAGTCCTCTCAAAGCCCCGAGGGTTGATGGCTTTCCAGCCCTCTTTTACCAAAAGAACTGGGGAAATATCAGAGGCTATGTGATGGCATATGTGGGAGATTTCTGGATGAATGGTGTCTTGGAGGATCGTCTCAACAAAACCCTGATTGTGCTCATTCCCAAGAAGAAGGATGCGGATAGAATGGAAGACCCGAGGCCTATCAGCTTGTGCACAGTAGCAATGAAGATCATCACCAAAATTCTTGCTGCTAGACTGCAGGGCATTCTGGACAGAGTTATTTCTGCTTCTCAGTCAGCTTTCATCAAGGGCCGCATTATTACGGACAACTTCATCGTTGCCCACGAGATTTCGCACTTTCTCAAGCGATGTAGGAGTCAGAAAGAGTTTTTTGCTTCAATCAAACTGGACATGAGTAAAGCCTACGACCGGGTGGAATGGTCTTGTCTAGAGCAGGTGATGGTGAGGATGGGCTTTGCGGAGAAGTGGATCAATAGAGTTATGCTCTGCGTTCGGACGGTGACTTGCCAGGTGAAGATAAATGATCAGACGTCCAGAAGCATCACGCCAGGGAGAGGGCTGAGGCAAGGTGATCCACTTTCACCATACCTCTTCCTGCTTGTTTCAGAGCTCCTAAGTGCTAAGATGTCAGCAGCTGTTGAGAGAAAAACTCTAAGTGGCATCCAGCTTGGTCGTGGGGGCCCAACGATTTCTCATCTTTTTTCGCGAATTTCTCAGGGAGATTCTGTCTCAATACGAAATAGTGTCCGGGCAAAGAATCAGCATGGAAAAATCAGAAGTTGGTTTTAGCCGCATCACTCCGGCTGTTGTGAGACAAGATGTGGGGAGCCTGCTTAGAATATGGCAGGTGGATAGCCATTCCAAATACCTGGGGCTCCCCCTAATTGTGGGCCAAAGGAAGACTGAGACGTTCCATTGCATTACTGAAAAGATTTGGAGGAAGATTGGTGACTGGAAAGGGAAGCTTCTGTCCATGGCCCGCAAGGAAGTATTGATTAAAGCAGTCGTCCAGTCCATCCCGGTGTATATGATGTCAGTCTACTACTTCCCACAAAAGAATTTGCATGACATAGCCAAATTAATTGGGCAATTTTGGTGGAATAAGGATGGGCGGAAAGGGATAAGCTGGCTGAGCAGGGAGGTGTTGTATCGTAAGAAAGAGGGAGGAGGCATTGGTTTTAAGGATCTGAGAATCTTTAATGAGGCTATCCTGATGAAGATTTGCTGGCGTATGCTTACTCAACCCCAGCTTTTGGTGTCTAAGGTCCTGAAAGCCCGGTACTGCCAGAACAGTGATTTGTCTTATGCTAGCTTGGGAGGCAGGCCGTCGCACATCTGGAGAGGGGTGATGAAGAACATTCAACTGTTCTGGTCCGGTCTGGAATGGAAAGAGAATAGTAATGGTGTGGTGTGGAAGATAGTCAGTAATGGGGAATTCTCTGTAAAAACAGCCTACGATCTTATTAGCAATAACAGAATCAGTGTGCAGCAGGGGCTGGGAGAACAATCCTTTGGTGGTTTTAAGAAGAGATTTTGGAACAACATCTGGAAGAATACTGTGCCGAATAAGCTGAAAATCTTCTGTTGGAGATTGTATCAGGGTGCCTTACCCGATGCCGTGAGTTTGATCAAGAGGGGAGTAGGGGTTGACCCAAGGTGTAAAATCTGTGGCCTGGTTGGCGAGACGGCAGAACATGTTGTCATGAGCTGTTGGTGGGCAAAAGCGCTTCGGATTTCCCTGGAGATGGATACTGCACTCGAGGCAAGAGACTCTGAAACGATTAGGGACTGGCTGTGGAGGTGCGTCCTGTCCTCTCCGCGAGAGAAGATCCAATGGATACTGATCTCTCTTTGGTTGTGCTGGAAGAACCGGAACAGAGTGTGGCATGACGACCTGTGCTGGGATGTGCATAAAGCGGCTCTAATCGGGAGAAACATGCTTTCTCAATTCAGAAGATGTCGGCAGATGGTGCAGATTGAGTATCCGACAAGGGTAGGGGTTGGGGTGAGCGGGGACTCCACTTCGATCCGAGTCTGTTGCGACTGTTCGTGGGGGCCCTCCAGTGAGTTCATGGGGCTGGGAACTGCAGTCTTAGGGCAAGATGGTGAAGTTCTTCGAGTGCAAACTGATATTATGAAGAGAAGTTCCTGCGTCAGTGAAGGTGAAGGTCTTGCAATGCTTGGGGGAATGCGGCTTGCTAGCAGTATGGGCCTCAACAAAGTGTGCTTTGAAACAGACTCTACAGAGGTTTATAAGGTTGTCTGTCTCGGCTGGGGTGCGGCTGGATGGTGCGACTCCTGGATTGTAGAAGCCACCCATCTCCTAGAATCCCATGAGGAGTGGAGCACATGCCTTATTGGCAGAGAGCAAAATGTCTTGGCGGATAGGCTGGCTTTAAAGGCAAGACAAGAGGACTGGCGCTGGTCGGAGACGCTTTCTGTTCCCAGATGGGTAGCTGAATTTGTATAATGTGTTTTGGTGCCTGTGCTTTCGTTTGGTGTTTGTTTTTTTTGTTGGCTTTGCTGTGTGTGGCAACAGGTTTGTTTCAATCAAAAAAAAATCATGATCACATGTGCATTTTGAATTCAACGTTGCATCATTCCACTAGTGTATATGCCCGTGAGCCGGATTCACTTTTCTGTTGGAGCCTGAGGCACTTGGCGGGTTAATGTTGCATCCTCCATATTCATTGATTTTAGACGATACAAAAATCAAATCACATGCGCTTCAAAAAAAAAAAAATCAACTCACATGAATTAATGTCCTCAATTTCTTTTATACAAGCATCATTCAGGCTTAAGATGAGAATTATATGATAAGTGATAATTTTAATGAGATGAGAAGTAATCATAATTATTTGATATTTGCTTCAACGGAATTTATTTTTCGACTTTTTTAAAATTTGAATATCAATATTATATGTTCTTATTATTGTTAGTATACACAAATTTGTATCCCTATTATTCCGACGCACGATCGTCTTCTTGTCATCCTTTTTCATCCTTTTAAAACTGTTTTTATTTTGATTTAATTTATCAAAAGGAATTTTATCTTCAAAGTAGGGGTCGGCAATGAACAGGGTAAGATCATTTTTTCTTGACCCTATGAACAGTACAGGGATGGGTAAGGGCAGGGTAGAGTAATTTTTTAAGCCCGTAGGGTACCCATGGACAGGGTAATATTAGGGTAAGCTAGGGTAGGGTCGGATCGGCTAGGGTAGCGTCAAGTAAGGTAAATTTAAGCATAATTTGAAAAAAAATTATAATATGAATGAAAATGATAAGATAAGATAGAGTAGGACAGGATACAAGGGCAGGATATGATAGGAGGGCAGGGTATGAATTTTTTTCTATGACCCTTACCCTGCCTAAGACTTACCGGACATGGTACATACATGGTAGAAAACAGAACAAAGTAGAATAAAGGTAAAATCAAGATTACCCTGTACATTTTGATCCTAGGGTCAAATAATGAACCCTACTTCAAAGAATCACAATCACATACGCAGAAAATAATATTTAATGCTAGTAAATAAAGAGTAAATGTGGAGAACTGGGAACATCGGTGAGTGTGCGCCGAATGAATGTCCATCTATCTCCACCTCCATATTTTTTTCTGAAATTTTTGTTCATATTAAAATGGTGTGCATTTTTTTGTCAGCAAACAGTCTTATCTTTTCATCACCTTTGTGATTTAATTTAATAATTGCGGACCACATTTTGACTCTGACTCTGGAATCCAATAATAAAAAGAGCTCTCTTCTCACACGCCAACATCAATTCAATTCTCTACATGCAATCCTCCTCCTACTCTCTGCTTAAGCAAAATCCATTCAGCAATTATTCTCTCAGTCTTCTTCCCATTTTTTTCAAGCACCTCTCTGCTTTGCTTTGATAATTTTTGCTCTCATGGAAATGGAGATTGAGTACCGCGAGGTGGGTATTCATTAATCACTACTGGGGTTTTTTCTTTTAATTCCTTTGAAAAGTAGAAGTTATTTTTGGTTTGAATTGATTTTTTTTTTTTGTTGTTGAAGGAATTTATCAAGAACTCAAGAGGCGTTCAGCTCTTCACTTGTAGATGGCTGCCTGTGTCTTCCCCAAAAGCACTCATCTTCATCTGCCATGGTACCTCCTCACTTCATCCTTTAGAGCATTAGCACCAATATCAAAACTCAGCACGTGCTGGAGGAACGTGTTGATGCTGTTTATGTCTATTTTTGAAGAACAGTTGCTCAAAAGTTGACACAAACAGCAGCAGCGGCTCATCCAGCATCTGCTGAATATTTACATGGGTGCAGATGCTCTTACGATCTCTATCCGCCCTGCATCATCCTTAATCATATCGCCTTTTATTGCACAGGGTATGGCATGGAATGCAGCAGCTTCATGAGAGGTAATTAATTTAAAAATATTATCTATTATTGCCTTCTCTGTTTGTGTCTGTTTATGCTTTTCTGCATCACATATGGACTTGGTATATGTCTGTTGATAACAACCTAAATGCTCTTCCCCATTTGTTTAATCCCAATTTCATCTAGCTTCGAAATATGTATATACAAGTAATCTATTTCAGTCTAAACTAAGTTCAATCATTTGAAGCTATAATGGTGTTTACGAAATAGTGCCGCTGCTGGTTTATAACTATGAAAGTGAAAATTACGAAATGTTTGATTTGCGAATGTGTGCAGTTAACCAAGTCCAAATTGTAGTTTCATTCTAGTTCAAGGTAGCTGTACACTGTAGTAGATGCACAATCACATTCATGACTCTCTACTGGCTCTGTGTAAATAGGCTAATGCCCCATTTCAGATACGTTGGTGGCTGAATTATGACACTCCAGCTACTCCCCGCCCTTCTATAGTAACGAAAATCAATGCACACCGGCTTGTGTTTTCTTTTTCTCCACTCTCTAATATGTAAAATGTGTGATTCATATTAATGAGGTGGTGGTCATCTTGATATATACTATCAAAACAAAAAAGAAACACAATTTAAGACATCGGATGGCAAATAATATCTTAGCTCTTATGCTAATAATAATAATAATGTGTAACTTAAAGATTTATGATGCGTAAGTTGGTCGTGCAGGTGTATCAGTCTAACTAATAAGGAAAGAACAATGTGTAGGGCAACTTTGACCTCGGGTGACATAAATATAAATAAGCCTCGTTTGGTTGTTTAGGTTGGCTGACAAAATTAATCTGACTAATTGTATGTGCTGAGAACCGCAAAAGTTGGTTTGGGCCTTTTTCAAAAGTTCGTGATATAACATGTTCACATTTATGAATGATGCAGGATGTGGAACAAGATTAGCATGCTCTGGTTACGCTGTAATTGGGATTGACTACGAAGGACATGGTCGCTCAGGAGGCGCACGTTGCTACATCAAGAAGTTTGATAACCTTGTCAATGACTGTGACAGCTTTTTCAAGTTTGTATGCGGTTGGCACACCAAACTGACAAGCTTTTTTCCTTGATGATTACTTACTCATTACTTTCATATTATTTACTGTAATAAAGCTAATTCGTCAGGTTGATGACTTGATTTTCAGGTCAAGAGGAGTATAAGAAGAAGAAAAGGTACCTGTACGGCGAGTCAATGGGTGGAGCAGTTGCCTTGTTGCTGCACAAGAAAGATCCTAAGTTCTGGAACGGGGCTGTACTTGTTGCGCCCATGTGTAAGGTCGTGCTGAATTCGAACTGAAAGTTTCATCATTCTGAATTACTATGTTGGTCCAACTTAATTTTACCCATTTTTTTCCTTATATTTTTTCTCTTGTAAAAAGACAGATCTCAGAGAAAGTTAAGCCTCATCCAGTAGTTGTGAATTTATTGACGAGAATTGAAGATGTTATACCTAAATGGAAGATAGTCCCCACAAAGGACGTCATTGACTCTGCATTCAAGGACCCTTTAAAGCGAGAAGAGGTAGGCACCCCCATTCCTGTTTCTTTATTGAATAAAAATTGGGAGCTTGTGTGATGTCTATCATACACATTGAATTGTGATCTGCTGCAGATAAGAAGCAACAAGTTGATATATCAAGATAAACCGAGGCTCAAAACAGCCTTAGAGATGCTTCGAACTAGCATGAGTCTTGAGGACAGTTTGGATGAGGTAAATTACTATACTTATCATTATCCTAATTCCGTGCGAAAACTATAAAATATCACATAAGCGACCGACCGTAACTAAATTATTCGATTCAAATGGCTGCAGATTACAATACCCTTCTTTGTCTTACATGGCGAGGCAGACATAGTAACAGACCCTGAGATAAGCAGGGCGCTTTACGAGCAAGCAAGCAGCCTAGACAAGACCATAAAACTCTACCCAGGAATGTGGCATGGGCTGACATATGGGGAGCCAGAGGAGAATGTAGAGATGGTCTTTTCTGATATTGTCGTGTGGCTGGACAAGCGCGTAAGTGGCAACCAATATAGTATCTATACTAGAGTGGCTGAACCAACTTATGGCGACAAGCTGATCACAATGACACCAACTTCTGCTGCGATAGAGAGGCAGAAGCGGCAGAGGATGAGGCTAAACGGCAGCAAGTATTTATGTGGCTGGAAAGGGAAGAGAATGCCCTATCATTCGGCTATGTAGAAGATAATTAAGTGATGCTTTTATATGTGCTATTTTGGGATCTCCCACTATAAGTGTTGTGTAGAACACCTGCATCCATGAATCCAAGTATTTATAAAAGTATGCATATTATCTGACTTGTTGCTACTAGGACTTCAAATCTTGATTGCTTGGCTATAACTATGTGGAGCGGAGCAATAGATTTCTAGTGTGGGTTGCCGATAAGGGTGTAAACGAGCAGAGCCGAGTATCAAGTTGTTCGTGCTCGACTCGTTTAAAATTTGATCGAGTATTTTCGAGCATTAAAAATATGTGTTCGAGCTCGGTTCGTTTAATTTTCACTAGTTCGAGCCGAGCTTGAGCTTTATACGAGTATTTTAATTAAATTAATTTAATACCATAATTTATAGTTAACGAGCTTTAACCGAACCTTTTACGAGTATTTAACAGGCTTCAATCGAGCTTTCACTAAAAAAATATTTTAAAATATATAAAATTACCTTAATCGAACTCATTAACGAGCTTCAAACAATATAAGTTTTAATCGAGTATTTAAACGAGCACAAAAACGAGCTGTTCGCGAACATAAACGAGCCGAGCACTAGTTGGCTGGTACTCGGCTCGTTTAATAAACGAACCTGAAAGTTATGCTCGTACTCGGCTCGTTTAAGATCAAACCGAGTTTGATCGAGTTGTTCACGAGCAGCTCACGAGTGTATCGGCTCATTTACACCCCTAGTTGCCGAGTTTGATTAGGATTATTAGGCTATTGTGTGGTTTTTTATTAGCCCAATTAGATTAAGATTTCTATTCATAATTACATTATGATTTCTATTCCCCATTAGATTATGTTTTCTATTCTAGAGTGTGGTTCGGGTGTCAACCCAATTTATTTATGTTAACTCTAAACCACCTAAGAAACTGCCACGTGGCAGTTTCTATGAATGGGAGTCCTTTTCGTTGTAATTAAACAGTTTCAAATTTTGACTCAATTAATATATAAGAACCACGATAAGGATAAAACGATTGTCATAATTAACAATTTTAATTTTCGCTTACACTTCATAGATTGTAGAGAACACTTTCAGTGTCATGTGTAGAGAACAATTTAACACCGAAAGTGAATGTAGATCGCGAGCGGTGAAGTGTTATCTGCGCACGGGATGACATCAGCGACACACGTGAAGACGTCAGCGACGAATTTGGAACCCTAAAATCCTAATTTTTAGAAACACGGCAGAATATATATTTGGGATTAGAGAAAGAAATCGAATTATCCAAGAATCATAGAGAGACAACTCGAGCGACCTGAAGAACGAGAGAGACGAAGATCGTGAAGCTTCCGACGAGACTAAGAGAATTTCTTCTTTTCATTATTTCATATACTATTGTGTTGAATCCCATGACAACGAGTAGCTAATTTTCTATTTCAGTTTATGGTTTGGATCTTGTGATACATGTTTTGAAACTCTTTTTCTTAATGCTTAATTCTTGTTTTACTAGTTCTTGTACTGTACATCCCATGAATTGAATTATTAAATTAAGTGGAAACTTTGTCGTAAAGCTTAATTGAAAAATCAATTCTTGCCGTTAATACTTATAGGATACATTTCCGTAAAGACAAGTAGTAACCTAGGTGTAGTATTACTTTTGTCCGAATATTGTGCCTAGGAGAACTAGAAAATCTATTACCTTTGCCGGAATAGGTTGTGTTCTATCACCTTTGCCGAGTTATTACCTTTGCCGGAACCACATACTTAAACAAGAATTATGATTATTAGATGTCAATGATGAGAATTTCAAGGGAAATCCTTGAACTGAATATTGTCTGTGATTATGGAAACTTTTCTGCGTGTTCTTTTGTGCATTTGAAATCACTCACAAAATCTTCTTTTTGATTACTTATAGGATTACAGCTTCAACAACCAGTTCCCTTGGATTCCACCCTGCTTACTGCTACACTAGTTTCGAGCAGAAAAATAAGTTAAATTAAATTTGATGCATCAGACAACGCACGTCAAATTACAGTGTCGTTGCTGGGGATCTGCTTTTTGGTGAACTGATTTCTCTTATTTTATTTTATTTTTAAAAAAAAATCACCATGTTTTTGAAGTATGCGGTAGTGAAGAAGCCGAAGAGGAGGAAGATGGTTGCGAGGTAAAAAGCAGAGTGATTCGTCTCCTCCCAAAAAAATTTGGAGCCCCTGGAAAAAATTCTATAACACTCTTAAAGGAATCTTACTATATTTGCAGCGCTTTAAAACCTAAAGAAGTATCACTGGAAGAGTTCAAGTTTAAGGTTTTCTATTTCTCATTAATTGACTCTGCAAAATCTTTGTTTGTGTTTTCATTTATAGATTATATGCGCACTTGGGAGCAACTATGCGAACAAATTTTAAGGAAGTATTTTATACCCTGTAATCCTAAAATTCGTAAAGAGATTGTTACCATTCAGCAGATGCAAAGAGAGACATTGTATGATTACCTAGAGCGCTTTCAAGACCTTCTTGAAAGATATCCGAATCATAAATTGACAAAGCTTATTTTATTGAGAGCTTTCTTGATGGAATGCTTCCACTATAGCGTTGCATGCTTGATGTTGCAACAAGAGGCTCGATAATGAATTTTTGCATCGAGGACATATGGGAGTTGATAGATAAATTATCACAAGGCATGAGACGATATGTGAAGCAGAAAACAACCCATGAAACACAGACAATGGAGGGTGATTCAGTGCCCAAAATCATATGCAACAACATGGTCACAACATTACCCACATCGGAAACTCAAGCTTTAGACGCAAAGGAAAACTCCACCGCTATCAAAGAGTTGCATTCAGAGGAAGAAATAATCATGCTGCGGTAAACTCTAAACCAGCTCGAATTTTGCAAATGTTTTATGCACATCTTCCACTTCTTGTGCTGGAGAAAAATCATCTAACTTGATCATAAAGAGTAAGAAACTGATAATAAAGAGCAAGAAGAAGAGAACGAGGAAAAAGTCAATCCAATAGTGGCCACGACGTGCAAAGAGAAAGTAAGTATTAGCGAATAAAAATCGATCTCGTTCCCTTGCATGAACTTGACTACTGAAAATTATGAGGTAAGCGCTGAATTTTATATGCAGTTTATGACTAGTACTCCTCTTGTGATGTTCTTGCAAGATGGTGAACCAAATAAATCCCAAAATAAGGCGTGGGGTTCACTTTGTTGTGTTGTTATTGACGTTCCATTACACAAGAATAGCAACTGGTTTGCCAGCTATAGACAGTCAGTCAGAAACACATGCATGAGCTAGGAAAATCATAAGGAGAAGAAACAAGTAATGTCTTGCAAGCATGTCTCCACATTAGTTCCATTCGAACTATCGAGACATGACACATTTGGATGGAAACCAGGATGGAGATCATATAGAGGCACGCGCCTTTTTTGAAAATTTTGGACCTCTTTAGATGGATGAAGAATAGGGGAGTACTCTCTTTCAGTGGCGGATCCAGAGCTTCGCTGGAGGGGGGTCCCAAATTTTTTTTTCGAACAACAAGGATATAAATCGGATTCGGAAAAAAAAAATTTGCCTGCATATATATTCTTTATATTTGATGATATAAGTTATTTTCTAGTAAAATACTAAATTTTAAATTCATTGACGATCTAACTTTGAAAGGTCATAGAAGACATGACGATTATCCTATAAGGTTGAGATATATACCATTGGAGAGATAATTTGACGCGTTACGACTCTTTAATTTATACAAAGATATCAATCAGACGTTTAAGCAACCGAAAACATACATAAAGTAAGACCGCTTAACAAGTGTACATAATCAATCACATGTAACTTTAACAATTTTGCTAGTCTATAACGGGTAGACGGAGCACAACTTGAGAAATCAATCACCTAGCACATGAAGAGAACGATAAGGACTACAACTTCCATGCTAACACCTAAACACAAGTATAATCCTAAGGTAACCAAAAACTAAGTCGAAACATGTTATATGCTTGAAGTCCGCTAATGATCAGCCAACCTTCTGAAGTTCATAAATGCGTCATCCGGTGTCCATTCAAGATGATCTACATATGGATCGAAGCTAATTGAATGTTCTATAACTCTCTTGTTTAACTCAAGATGAAATTCAGAGCTTAAGCCGATAAAAACAGCGACCAAAGATAGATGATTAATTGAAATTTGCCGAAATATTGATGAGGATCCCAGCCAATCTTTTAAACTCATAGAGGCGTCATCTGGTGTCCGTGAAGATGTTCCATACATGTATATAAATCTAATTGAATGCTCTACAACTTTCGTGTTTACTTAAAGATGAAATTTGGTGGTTAAGCTGATAAAAACAGTGACCAAAGATGGATAATCGATCAAAATTAGCCAAAATCGAGGGGGTCCGAGCCAACCTTCGGAAGCTCATAGAGGCGTCATCCGGTGTCCGTTTAAGATGTTATTTATATGGATAGAAAGCTAACTGAATGTTCTATAACTTTCATGCTTACTCCAAGATGAAATTCAGAGGTTAAGCGCACAAAAATAGTGACCGAACATGTTTGATCAAATTTTTCAACAAAAAAAACTCAAATGTGAGAGGGGTCCCGGGACCCCCTAGGACCCCTCTGTATCCGCCTCTGCTCTCTTTCTCCCTTTCACTTTCTTTCATCTTCATCTCGTATTTTACATGTGTGCTTTTACCCCGAAAATTCAAGTCGTGACGTGAGGTCACGACTTTGTTGAAAAGTGTGGGTGGGTAGTCCATGAGTGAGTTGTGTCAGCACGTCTATTTTCTTGCATTTGTATTGTGTGCCTGCATGTTTCTTTTTTAAAACAATTGAATGAAATCAGTCGAATTTTCTCTTTATTCTTTGGATAAGTAGTATTGATCTTTGATGATGTGAAATTCAGATGTCGATTATATTGTATTTCCCTTGTGAAATCTGATTTATGCTATTACATGTGAATTTAATCCACTATGTGTCTTCTTGAGTTGAAATAAACAAGGGATGTGAAGTTGATAGAAACGCCTTAGAGAGACTTGACAAATATTCAATGGACCGAGTTCCTAGACATATGGTTGCATGAATTCAGTGGAGGCTGGCACTTCAAGATTTATGGTGTTAGAGTTTTCTCCGTCACTGCAACGTTTATGTAATTAGGCGGGACGGGAAAATAGACCATCCTATCTTTTGTCTGAAGTAATCAGAAAAAGGTGGAGGGCCCCCATCTTCACTCGCTCAAAAAGAACAATGATGATAAAGAGTGGGGCGGTATTCATATGCTTGAGGGTGATGATTGGACCGTCTCAAAAGAAAGGAATAAGGAGAAGCAATCTAGAAGACAAAGCTCCGAAATTCAAAATTTCAAGAAAGTTGTCAACAAAAGTGAAGTACCACATTCATATACAAGAGCCACATGCCAAAGATAATACAATACATCAGAAGATGTTCACCAAAATAAGAAAAGTAGAACTCACATGTCGTAAAGCTCGAATCAATCACATGCCAGAAAAGACGATGAAGTATAACCATATGGTTGGGGTTCGGAATTGCGAATGCAGATCATGTGTCTAAAGAGGACTATCTCATATTCATTCGAATTATTTTGCATTTAAGCTTAGAGGTAACATGTATCAAATTAATTCCATGTTGAGCATAATGATGTGATTAGCAATTGAGTTATGCATATAAAACTAGTTTAGAATAGCATCTCATATTCATATAGCATTACATCCAGGACGTCGTAGAAATTGTAGTGTGCCTAGGAGAACTAGAAAACCTATTACTTTGCCGGAATAGGTTGTGGTGTATCACCTTTGTGAACATTCCATCGCCCCTCTTAGCTTTCAACGCCAAGAAGTCCGCCACTACATTAGGATCTTTGTGGATTAATCTCAACTTCCATTTGTCCCACTTATTCATCATTGACCGACAAACATCAATCCATTCACAGAGACAAGTTAAACATAAAATCTTCGAAATTTAAATACATAAATTTTTTTCGCACCATTATATTCGGTTGCGGTGTGATTTTAAACAATTTAATTTTATACATAATCAGTTTGATAACCAAATACACTTTTACAATGCGATGCAGATTGTTTTTCAATTCAGATTTTTCCCACCCCTAGTGGTTAAGGGTGTAAACGAGCCGATACACTCGCGAGTCGCTCGTGAACAAGCTCGGTCAAAGCTCGGCTCGATATTAAACGAGCGGCACTAGCATCAATTTCAAGCTCGTTTATTAAACGAGCCGAGTACGAGCCAATGGGTGCTCGGCTCGTTTATATTCGTGAACAACTCGTTTATATGTTCGACTATTACACGTTTAAAATTTGATTATTGCTCAATTACTACTCGATTATTCAGTAATTAATTAACTTTTATCATATAAATGAGCTAAATACGAGTAGCTTGTTTATAGCTATTTTTCGAGCTTAATTCGAGTAGCTTGTTTATAGCTCGATAATGACTCGTTAATAGCTTGTTTTCGAGTTTAATGCGAGTAGCTCGTTTATATCTCGAATATGACTCGAGCTAAATAAGATATCGAGTCGAGCACGAGTATCTTAAAAAATAATCGAACCGAGCACAAACACATATTTTGAAGGCTCGTCGAGCTCGAGCCGAACATACACTTAATCGAGCATAATTCAAGCACTCCAATATTCGGCTCGGCTACACTCTTACACACCTACTAGTGCTAGGAGTTGTCCAATTGATCTGGAATTTATGTTAGCTGAATTTAATTTATGTTATATTAGCTGAATTTAGTTTAATTTAATTTAATTTAGTTTAATTTATGTTAGCTTAGCTGAATTTAGTTTATTTTAATTTATTTTAGTTTAAGTTATAGTTTGTACCAACTTAACATTACTTAACAATCACCATCATCCATCATCATCATGCATCATGCATCATCATCATCATGCATCATCATCATCCATCATCATCATCATGCATCATCATCGTCATCATGCATCATCATCGTCCATCATCATGCGTCATGCACCATGCATCATCATCATCATCCATCATCATCATCATCATCGTCATCCATCATCATCATCATCATCATCATCACCATCATCATCATCATCATCATGCATCATCATCACCATCATCATCATCATGCATCATATCATCATCATGCATCATCATCCACCACCATCATCATGCATCATCATCATCATGCATCATCATGCATCATGCATCATCATCGTCATCATCCATCATCATCATCATCATGCATCATGCATCATCATCCACCATCATCATCATCATCATGCATCATCACCATCATCATCATCATCATCATCATCATCATCATCATCATGCATCATCATCATCATCATTCATCATAATCATCATCATCATCACATCATGTCACCATCACCATCATGCATCATGTCACCACCACCATCATCATGCGTCATCATCATATTACCATCATCATCATATGATGCATGATGATGATGAATGATGATGATGATGCATGATGGTGATGATGGTGGTGGTGGTGGATGATGATGATGATGACGATGATGAAATGACGCATGATGGTGATGATGATGATGATGCATGATGATGATGATGACGCATGATGATGCATGGTGATGAGGGCAATACGATCATGATGCATGATGATGAATGATGTTGATGATGATGCATGGTTATGATGATGATGTTAATATGATGATGATGATGATGATACGATGATGGTAATACGATGATGATGATATGATGATGGTGGTAATATGATGATGATGATAATGATGATGATGATGAAGATACGATGATGATGAGGGCAATACGATCATGATGCATGATGATGAATGATGTTGATGATGATGCATGGTGATGATGGTAATATGATGATGATGATACGATGATGGTAATACGATGATGATGATATGATGGTGGTGGTAATATGATGATGATAATGATGATGATGTGATGATGATGATGAAGATACGATGATGATGATGATGATGACGATGGTGATAATGATAATGATGCTGATGCTGATGCTGATGGTAATATGATGATGATGATGTAATGATGATGCTAATCTGATGATGTGATGTGATGCATGATGACGATGAATGATGATGATGCATGATGATGACACATGATGATGATGGTGATGATGTTAATGTGATGATGATGATGATGATGATAATGAATAATGATGATGTGATGATGATAATGATGACGATGATACGATGACGATGACGATGATGATGATGATGGTGGTGATGATGATGATGTGATGATGAACTTAAATCAAATACAATCTATTTTAGTTTAATTTAGTTTAGCTGAATTTAGTTTAATTTAATTTAATTTAACTTAACTTAACTGAATTTAATTTATAAAACATAAATTTAAAACCAACTGGGCAGGCCCTTCAATGTTAGAGTGATGTTTGGCCCACCGAAAATTTAAAGATAGGGCCGATGAGGCTTTTGCGGATCCAATCCAATGAACAATCCCCACAACAGAACAGCGTATGATTTTGATGGTGGGATACCTACAGCTAAAACCATCCTCTTCTCCTTCACTCCACCAGAAATACATCAGCTCCGCCGCTTGCTAGAGATCGTCCGGTGAGTTCACGAGCCCCGCGCTGTTTTTTTTTTTCTTCCGAATTTTTTATCTTCATTTCAGTGCTTCGCTAAGTCTTTCTAGGGTTTTGAGAGTTCCGCCTTTTTGTTCTTTTGAGTTCCCATTTCAGGTCTCAACTCGGTGATCTACTTCGGTTAATTCATCTAATCGATTCAGAATGAGGTATTTTTCCTGATTTCTGATCTTTAGGTTATTTCATTCACTTGTTGACTGCTAGGGTTTTGTAACTAAGGCACTTCGGTGGACTGTTGTTCTGAGTGAGACTTATGGTTGGAAGAAGCGTATATGAAATGAGGAGTGCTCTCTAGAATGATTACATTTTTTTTTTTACATAATCAGCTGTTTTTTGTTTTATCATCTTTACTTTACTTCCTTTGTCCTGCTGATCCCAAGCTGTGGCACTTTCAAATCTATTTATACATACTCCATAATTTCCATCATTTTTTTTCTCTAAAAATCAAACAACTTTACTCTTAGCTTTTGCATCGCATTTTGTTCTTTTGACCGACTATTATATATGATGAACTAGTAGGTGCTAAATATCTTTCACTGCATTTTTTTTCTCATTTTCACTACTTTATATCAAACAAGTATTATGCACATTGACTTGTGATAAACTTGTTTGCTTTACTCAGACGTCCTTCTATAATTTCTTGGCCCTGGCAGCATTTGTTTGAGACATTATCTTGTTGATCTTTCCTTTCCTTATCTGTTCCTTTGTCGGAAATCAGTTCGTTTTTAACTTCATTGTTCATCTTTTTTGCAATTCTGCAGCCGGCCAATGGAGGAAGATACCACTGTAAGTATTCATACAGCTACCGTTATGGGAATATAGCTTTCAATTTGTCATATATAGTCGTTTACATTTACAATTTCAGGCTGGTAAGAATGAGGAAGAAGAGTTCAACACAGGACCACTGTCTGTACTGATGATGAGTGTGAAGAATAACACACAGGTAAATCATACTAGTTATGGGAATTGGATTTGGATTAGAAAATCATATTTACTACATTAGTCTCCATGTCCTTTTAAGTCATAGTGATGGCACAATGGTAAAAGAGTACATTCTCATTCTATATTATTGGACATATGAGTGTGAAGAATAACACAGGTAAATCATACTAGTTATTAGAATTGGATTTGGATTAGAAAATCATATTTACTACATTAGTCTCCATGTCCTTTTAAGTCATAGTGATGGCATAATGGTAAAAAAAAAAAAAAAGAGTACATTCTCATTGTTTATTATTGGACATAACTTAAGCTTTTCAATTAATCCTAACCATAAATTGAATGCTTTTCAACTTTTATTTTCTCATAATATAAGCATTTCAATTAATTCTAACCATAGCTTATATGTAACTTATTATTCCCGTAGGTGCTCATCAATTGCCGTAATAATAGGAAATTGCTTGGACGTGTAAGGGCTTTTGATCGCCATTGTAACATGGTGCTGGAAAATGTTAGGGAGATGTGGACTGAGGTAATCATTTTTGTTGCACAGGTTTGTTTGCTTATCTCTGAAATGATCACTTATCTTGAAATTACTATTTTATATATATTAGGTGCCAAAAACTGGTAAAGGTAAGAAGAAAGCTCTCCCTGTGAATAAGGATAGGTTTATCAGCAAGATGTTCCTGCGAGGTGATTCTGTGATCATTGTTCTTAGAAACCCGAAGTGAGAGGTAGAGGTACCAACCATATTTCTCAATAATCATTTTTGTATCCAGCAAGTCTCTTTCTCCTTGTTGCATACATTTAGTTTGAATAAATAATTTGAAAGGCATTTCGGTTTCTCAATAGTTTGACGTGCTGTATGAGTATGATTAAACGATTATATTGCATTATACAAATATACATGTGTTGTTAGATCTTCTACTTCAATTCAACCCTGCAGAATTGTCTTATATGACATGTTATTATTCAATAATGTGCTAAATAACACGGTCATGTGCGAGCCTTAAGTTCATTGAACTAATTATAAAATGTTTCAAATGCATCTGTCTTTCATTTTGGTAAATGTGGTTCAGAAGTTTAATTGAACACTGCATTTGGACTTTGAACTCTGATAGCATAGTATTTAATAAAAACACAAACCAGATAATTTCGTTGATTGGCTGTCTTTGTTTTTAACCTCTTTGATTGTCTGTACTATACATATCTTGGTAGACCGTAGATGCATTTATAATGACTGCTTTCTGTTGCAGATGAAGTTGGAATGTATGAGCTCTTTGAAGTGATCTAATGAAGTTGGGCATGCTTACAAAGATGTGGACTTAATGAATTGAACTTGTTTTTTTATGTTTCTGACAGATACCCAGAATCTGATTTCTTTTCTAAATGATGTGTGCCCAAGGTAGTGAATTGGTAGTTCAACTTGTAGTTTTTGAAGCATCTTGATTAATTCTGAACTGCCAGATATCACCTGTGTACCTGCGGACATGTAAGCTCACCTTTGGTAGTTCAAAGAGCAAGTCCTACATATTTCCCTATCAAATACAACAAAGTGATAAAGAGAGAGGAGGGATAACTAATTTTTTATTAGTCATTGGTGTCCATGGTTCTAGAAGAAAATTTCCATCTGATTGTCAGTTGATTGGTTCTTTGCGATTTCTAGCTTCCAAAATACCCCATGGATTCAAGAGTGCATCCTTTCTAAATATCCAATTTGTAAGCAAGTTTGATTCAATAATAGAGAAGCAATTTTCATCGTATCAATTCCTAACATACTGAACCACACCACGTTCAAAGTACTTTCTTGATTAACTACACTGAAGCAAAGATTCATGGGACTTTTGAGTGGCTCAAGAAGTTGAGGCACTAACTAGCTTTAGTTTCCCAAGTTGTTACCCACAATTCGACAGGCCACTGGTATCAAGATTCTGATCGAGAAAATGAATACTTAATGTCGAGTTGTTTTCATGCTGATTCCTCTGCCATTACAATTTAACTGTAAACAAAAAGGAATCAAGAAAATACAGAAAGTTGAAAATATATATATTTGTATTTGATAAACTAAGCAGTGGTGGAGGCACCGCCATCACTGTGGTCACCAAAGATGCGTTGCCTGAAGTCTGAGACCATGAGTGGAAGACCCTTCCGGAGGGCCACCTTTGGCTCCCAGCCAAGCTGCTCTTTGGCCTTGGTGATATCAGGCTTCCTCTTGTGAGGATCGTCTTCAGTGTTGGGCCTAAACTCAATTTTTGCTTCCGGATCAATTGTCTCTTGCACAACCTGTGACAAGAAAATTGTTTTGCTTAAAAAGCCTACGGTGGTGCACACACAGTGAACTCTTATATTGTTAATGTGCATTAAAAACTTATTACCTGGGCAAGTTCAAGCATAGTAAATTCACCAGGATTACCAAGATTGAAAGGTCCAACATGTTCGCCTTCCATCAGTCGCATTAGACCCTCCACCTATAGGACAACTTATGATCAGCACACTCTAAAGGCTTAAATTCATGAGCTAAAGCTAAATACATTCTCACTGGATTTTCAAATTATTTTACTCGATAAAATCATCCAGTCCTAACTGGCGGCATAAAATATTAACTTGGAAAACTATGACAGCCGAGCAAATTAAGAAAATGCCTACCCCAGAAACTGGCAACTGATCTACACGACAAACCAAATACATATATACAACTATCAACAGCCTAAATATCTGCAACCAGTCCAACAGCTGGTAGCTTAGATACAATTTTTAAACGGCTCACCCAGATCATGATATTCATCCCAGTCATAGTTGACTGCAAACAACCTCAAGTTATCGAAGTCTAGAGGCCGAGATCCGAACAAAAATAGCTTACCAAATCAGAAACATATTGAAAACTTCTGGTTTGCTTTCCATCGCCATAAACGGTCAACGGCTCCTTCCTCAGTGCCTGCACTCAAAATCCATTCAGTTACTTTCTACTGCCCCAAATTTCACCTTTTTAAACTCCAAGCATTACTGCCTATCTGACATTATAGTAATTACCTGTGCAACAAAGTTGCTGACAACCCGGCCATCATCTATGCACATTCTAGGACCATATGTATTAAAAATCCTGGCAATTCTCACCTACATCAAAAAACCAACACACAACCAAACTAAGTTCTCGCAGATCCAAATTATGGCAACAACTGAGATCAGTCAAAACAAAGTGTGAATCTGAATCCTAATAAACATACCTCTACACCAGCACCACGGTGGTAGTCCATGGTAAGTGTCTCAGCAGTTCGCTTTCCCTCATCGTAGCAGCTCCGGACACCTGTCGACACACAAACCCATACATTTATGAGGTCTTATTGTAGACCAGATTTTCTTGTTTGTTAGTCAGACTGTAACCAAACATTGCCAAAAATACCCTCCCTCTATGTCAGATTCTGTCTTTTTCTCACGAGTCCGATTCAAACCTTTTTTTTTTTTTTGATGGAAACGTTTTGAACTTGGTATAAATCTAAAGTTAATCAGAAACTGACCGATTGGGTTTACGTTTCCCCAGTAAGTCTCGACCTGCGGATGCTGCAGTGGATCTCCATAGACTTCGCTGGTGCTGGTCAACAGAAACCTCGCACCGATTCTCTTCGCCAACCCCAGCATGTTCAGCGTGCCAACCACATTGGTCTTGTGCAGAATCAATAAGTCAAAGAAATTCAAATGCAGAAAAGTGAAACAAATTGGAATGTATGCAGAATGTAAAAGGATATGATGGTTTTGACAGGGTTGAACTTGTAATGAACCGGCGAAGCAGGACACGCCAGATGGTAGATCTGATCGACCTCTAGTAAAATCGGCTCGACCACATCGTGCCTGATAAGCTCAAACCTAGGGTTTCCAAAATGGTGCATCACGTTCTCCTTCCTCCCTGTGAAAAAATTATCAACAACGATGACGCTGTCTCCTCGGTTCATCAACCGGTCAACCAAATGACTCCCGACGAAACCAGCCCCGCCGGTCACCAACACTCTCAACCCTTTCCTCTTCAGTCCCAAGGGAATCTTCCCGCCGGAGCTTGCTCCGAATGCGACGCGGTGCTCGTACTCGGCGCGGCGGTTAGGCATGATTGTGGATGAAGGGAAGTAGGAGTAGGAATCATTTGCGGTGGAGTAATCGGGGCGGGGTGGGGAGCGGTTGAGTAAGGCGAAAAAGAGAGTGGCGATGGCGATCCCGATGAAGACGAAGAGAAGGCGCTGCTCGCGGAGGATGTATCGGATGGGGCGGAGGATGGCGAACCAGGGCTTGTGTGGTTTAGGAGAGTAGGCGTCGGATTTGGGTTGGGGTTCGTCGTGTCCTCTGTAAGTCAGCTCCGACGCCATCTCTAGAGCGAGAGAGAGAGAGAGGTCGAGGAGGAAGGTGGAGGCTTCGTCTGCGTTAACACAGGGGGTTTTTTTAATTTATATATATAATTCAATTATTTCATTTTATTGAAAAACAAAATGGTGACAGTCAAAAGGTGCGCCGGCCGATCGGACGAGTTGATAAGTCACCGACGCACATGCCGAGCTTCAATTGATTCCGCACTCTTTTTCTTTTTCTTTTTTTTTTCTGAAAAATCATTCATTCGTTTCTTTTTGTAAACAAAACGTACAAAACAAACATTCAAACCGACTCCTTTTTGTTATGTCCTTTTTTGTTAATTAATTCATGACTAGTATTTGTTTGCTGTGAAATATTGAATATGGAGGAAGAGTTACTCGAATGAGTATTTCATTCGAGCATTCTTTGTATGCTCGAACTGCAAGTTTTTTTTTGTTGATATAAACTGTAAGTTGAAACAATACTTGGTAGTTCCTAGATATTTTATCTCGAATTCCATTTTCAAATAATTTATTGTCAATTGGATCTCTTCTTCTGAAGTTCCAATTATATTTAAATCATCAACATACAGAGCTATGATTACGTAACCCGAGTCTGTACGTTTTATAAAAACGCATGGACATATTTGATTATTAATAAACCCTTGCGCTAGTAAATATTCGTTGAGACGATCATACCACATCCAACCAGATTGTTTCAGCCCATATAATGATCTTTTTAATTTAATGGAGTACATATGATGAGGTTTCACTTGTAATGCTTCAGACATTTTTAATCCTTCTGGAATTTTCATGTATATATCTTTATCTAATGACCCATATAGGTATGCAGTTACTACAATCATGAGTTGCATTTTAAGTTATTCGATAACTACTAAAGCAACTAGAAACATAAGAGTTGTTGCATCCACTACAGGTGAATACGTTTTCATATAGTCCACTCCAGGTTTTTGTGTAAAACCTTGTACAACTAGTGTATCTTTGTATCTTGCAACTTCATTACGTTTTCGTATGAACACCCACTTATAGCCAACTGGTTTTACACCTTCGGGTGCTGGAGCTACAGGTCCAAAAACACCACGTTTATTCAAAGAGTTTAACTCTGCTTGAATTGCTTCTTTCCAGCTTTCCCAATCATTTCGATGTTAACATTCATCTATGGTTTGGGGATCATTATCTTCTCCGATGACCTCTAGGGCAACTGAATCAGCAAAGATATCATTGAGATTTACCTCATCTCGATACCAACCCACACCAGTGTTAGCATTATTAGTTGACATTTCAAAATTGTCATCAATATCTTTGTCTTCATTTTTAGTTTCCTCAGGTAAAGGCTCTTCGGGAGTGTAACCTTCATTTACGTTCATATTTGATATCTCAACATCCTTTTTACATCTTGCGTGTTCCTTCCTCTCCCGGGAAACTGTCTCCTTAGACCCTAGTGGTCTCCCACGCTTCCGATATACTTGAGAGTCCTTTGGAATGTTTTTGTTTGGAGTTACTACAGGAATCTCCAAACGAGCTGGTGCATTTCCAGCAGGTATATGTGACTTTGTCACTTTCTTGGCATCGATAAACACATCGGGTAGCCTGTTTGCTACATTTTGCATGTGTAATATCCGCTGAACTTAAAGTTGACTTTCATTTGTTCTTGGATCTAAGAATAACATAGAAGGTGTATTCCACACAACCTCCCTTTTAATCTCCTTTTCTTCTCCCCCTACAATTGGGAATTTTGATTCATCAAAATGACAATCAGAATATCTAACTCTAAATAAATCACCAGTTAATGGCTCTAGATATTTGATAACTGATGAGGACTCAAACCTCGCGTATATTCCCAACCTCCTTTGTGGCCTTATTTTAGTTCGTTGTGGGGAGAAATGGGGACGTACACCGCACAGTAAAAAAAATTCAAATAGAAGATATCAGGCTCTCTTCCAGAGATAAGTTGTAGCGGAGAATACTTATTATGAGCGGTTGGTTGAAGTGTTATTAAAGCCTCTGCATGCAAAATTGCATGTCCCCAAGCAGACGCGGGTAATTTTGACTTCGTTAGCAATGGTCTTGCTATTAATTGCAACCGCTTAACCAACAACTCTGCTAGGCCATTTTGTGTATGGACATGAGCTACTGGATGTTCAACCACTATACCAATTAATGTACAATAGTCATTGAATGACTTTGATGTAAATTCTTCTACATTGTCTAGCTTGATACTTTTGATTGGCTGATTAGGATAATGAGCCCTTAACTTGATTATTTGGGCTAAAAGTCTTACAAACGTAACATTTCGCGTTGAGAATAGGCTTACATGTGACCATCGTGTTGAAGTATCTATCAGCACCATAAAATATCTAAATGGTCCACACGGCGGTGTTATTGGTCCACATATGTCACCTTGAATTCTTTCAAGAAACATAGGAGATTCCACGTTTACTTTTGTTACAGATGGCCTTGTTATAAGTTTGCCAAGTGAACAAGTCGTGCATGTCAAGTCACCCTTTGGGAGGATCATCAGGTCCTTAAGTGGGTGTTTGTGTGAACTTTCAATAATTCTTCAGATCATTGTTTTAGTAGGGTGACCGTGTCTATCATGCCACAAAGAAAATAGTTCCTTGTCAACTAACTTCAGCTGGTTAGTGACTTTATACACTTCAATGGGGTAGATGTGTGTGTCGTATAAATCTGACGCATGTGCTCTCTTTTTCTCTAAGACTTGCTTGTGGCCAGTCTTATAAGATATAAGGAGTAGGTACTTAATACCATCTTCACACATGGTTTCTACATGAAATTTTTTCGAATATCTTTGAAACTTAGTAAGTTTCTTTGTGATACACTTGAGTACAATGCATCTCTAATGTGTATTCTTGTTCCTTCGGGTAACAAGATAGAAGCTCTTCCAGAGCCTTCTATAATACTACTCGTTCCGGAGATAGTATTAACTCTAGTTTTTGTCATGTTCAAGTTTAAGAAAAACTTCGGGTTTTTCAATATAGTGGTGACACTATCAACGAGACATAGCTCCCCATCATTGATAATTCCATTCGTTTGATTCATTCATTATCCATGTACTACTTCTGGAGTACAAGGTTGATAACACGAGAGGTGGAGAATGTTTTCTCTAATATATCTTCGTCTTGAATAATCTCTTCACAAAGTTTCAAGATTGAAACAATACAATGGAGCTCAAAATTATAAATCGAGACCTATTTAAAACCTCGTAGCCTCGAGTGCATACATTCATATATTGCACGAGGTAAAAAGAACAATCCTCTAAATCCGTTAAACTCTTTCAGAGTATGGGGGTTCTTGACCATCAAGTTTATGAGCTTCGGGCTCTCGTGAAGATGATGACGAAGTAAGCACGATCCAGTTGGGATGCGCTGGAGTTTTGGTTTACACATTCTCTCAAGTTATTTCTTGATGAATAAAGTTCAAGTACCAATTACCCATGTGAAAAAGTTTCTTCAGGAAACCGGGTAGTGAACTCATGTCATACAAGATTTATATAATTAAAAATCAAGATTAGATTCAAGCATGCAATTACAAAATGAATGAATAAGTTCACGCATTCAAAATGAGTATAAGATATAGATTACAAAATATAATGAGTATAATGATTATAATGAATAAGTTCACGCATTCAAAATGAGTATAATGATTTTCTTCATTCAAAATATATGAGTATAGGTTTAGGATCAGGTGCAAAGTGATAATTATTGTAAAAAATACAAAGTTATCTCAACCATTCATTTAAATCTTTGGATGGCTCTGATTAATTGAAAACAAATATATTTAATTTCGTTTTTTAATGCGTGGAGGGCAAATATGGTATATATTAATCAAAATCGGTTTTCACGTAATCATCTTTATTTCTCTCTCTTCCTCTCCATTAAAAAACTCTCTCTCTCTCCTCTCCTCTCCTCTCCTCTCCTCCATGAAACAATCCCAGATCTGAATCTCCATCACCCCTCTCTCCTCCCTTCTCCCCAACTCCATCATCTCTACAAAATCAAATCCACAAAAGTAATCGATCTCATCCATCGACGACGACAACACCATGGACGACGATGCCGACGACCCCGACGACCCCGACGACGACGCTCATCCATGGACGACGACGGCTGTGCTACGAGAGAGTTTTTGAAAGAAAACCCATCATTCCCTTTGATCGATGGATTCTTCTCGAAATCTCTATGTATCAACAATTTCTTCTGCTGCAAGAATTCGTCGATTTGGCTGGTTGTGAGTGAATTTAAAGGGAGGCCGGATCTGATTGTGGAAAAACATCGACGAATTCTTAACAAATTGTAGTCCAATTTTGACGAATTATGTCATAGTTCGTCAAAATTGGACTATAATTCGTCATGAATTACGACATATTGTAGCACACTTTGACAAACAATGCTATAATTCGTCAAATGTAACTAAAATTCGTCCAGAATTTGGCAGTATCATTGTATAATATGTCAAGGCATTTTATAATTCGTCACGGCCAATTTATAGTTTGTCATGTTCAGTTTCGATTTTTTCTTTATGATAAATGTTGATTTGATTTTGGGTTGAGTTCCATTGATGTCGAAGATGATCCAGAGTGTGAAAAATTGAGTTTAAAGAAGTTTTACTCCTTCAATTTGATCGAATTAAGTCCGATTTTTTATAATTCGTCACGACCATTTTACAGTTCGTCATGTTCAGTTTCGATTTTTTCTTTATGAAAACTGTTGATTTGAATTTGGGTTGAGTTCCATTGATGTCGAAGATGATCCAGAGTGTGAAAAATTGAGTTCAACGAAGTTTTACTCCTTCAATTTGATCGAATTAAGTCTGATTTTTTTATAATTCGTCACGCCAATTTATAGTTCGTCACGACTATACACGTTCAAACTATTATTATTTGATAATTCGTCATAATTCTTGACGAATTATGTGTTTGATTTCGTACTTCGTAGAGTAAATGATTCGATACTGAGATTGAGATCTGATGCTGAGTCCGCTTGTTTTTCCACTGAGATTGAGAACGGTGAAGCGTGGAGGTTGAGATTTCATGGTTGCCTGTGGAAAAGGCTAAGTAGAAGGAAAAAGAAGGAGAGAGGAGAGAGAATGTGCTTAATTTGAGGGATATTAAATTATAAAATATATTTTGTTTATTTAGTTAGTCAATTATACACTTTTGGTAGAGAGATACACGTATAAATGGTAGTTATTAATTTATTTCCTCCAATTATTATCAGCCTTTGGATTAACAAAATGAATGGATGAGATGAGTTTGTATTTTGCACCATATTTGGGCTTTGCACCAGATCTGGCCTTTATGAGTATAAGATATAGATTACAAGAGTTAGGATCAAATGAGAAATGACATCTTTGGTGAGAAATAAGAAAAAATAAGAAACGTTCGATTGATCATCCTACGGCTTTGATTTAGTCAATATATTTACATATATTTATGGAATAAAATACAGAATCAGGGTGTATTCGTCATTTTGCTTTACTAATTTTAGTTCAGATCCTATTTTTTCGCACTCGTTCGTGCTGTTCGGTTTTCAACCTATCGAGATCCCATCTCTTCGCACCGTACATGCGTTTTGTTCCTCTTTGTGCGCTGAAGATCATCGATTGCATCCATAAGTCTGTCAATTTTCTTCCAATACTGAACGAATGATGACGAGTACATCCGCCGATAACAATTCAGGTAATTAATCGATTTGATTCGTTCTATTGCATAGTACGTAACCAATTTGAGCGTGATAGATTTCATTCTTTTTGCTTCGATTCATATCAATCTGATGTTGGTTACCAATTTTGTACGATTTTGTAAATCGAATGGCTGCGTCGCTCTAAATTCATCGACATGTTCTTGTATTTATGTATCACGCGAGCTGTATTCATTTCATTGAATAAAATGTGTAGCCTTGTACATATAATGCGTGATATTTAGTCTAGATAATTTACTGGGGTTCCAACTTCCAAATATATTAACTTGATTTACTGGACAAAATGCTATGTTATATTGAAGTGAGTGGCTACATATCATTGATGTTGTTGTCGGTCTCTGTAACAATTGCATATCATGAAGTGGGTGGCTACATATCATGCTGTTGTTAGATGGCTACATATCATGACGGTGCTCGATGGTATGGGTGGCTACATATCATGACAGTTGATATAATTGAACATGTTGCTTGCTATCATCTTGCAATGGTACTTAAGCGTATCAAACTAACATTCTTGCACTCTTGTCTTTCAGATACATCTCTGAATATGTCACCCTCTCTCAACTCATCGAATGAAGAGGTATGTTCTCTATCTTTGTGTCCCTTTCGTAACACTCAAGATACATTGAGGTGGTCTCATAGTGACTTTCACTCGCCACCTTTCAGGTCATGGAATTGCCTCATAAAGAGGTGTCTGAGTTGGTGTATAATGAATATTCCCCTGCAGTAAAGCTACGCTACCAACCACATTAAAATGTTCATCGTCTTGCAAAAGTCCCAAGTCTCCATGTCTGGATATGCAATGGGACAATGGTGATGCCATGGAGTGTGGACTGAAAGAAACACCAATCTAGTGCTTTTTGTATAAAATGCGTAGATTTCAAAGTATCATTCGTATTGGATTATCATTCGTATTGTACAGTAGCAGCAAAATAAAGTTTTTATTAGTCTTTGCTAATGGCTCCCTTGTTTGCCTCCCATTTGTCACAATTTCATCACTGTGTCATTTGCCAAATCAACTCAGGAATGTGTAGATTAATACATATAATTCGTGGCGCAGTGACACAGTGGAATAGAGCAAGTAATTTTAAAATGCGTAGATTTATAACTAAAATTCGTATCGCATTAAGCATTTTCAATGTTTGTGTGAAACATGTCACTGCAATGTTGATGCTAAATAAAATGCGTAGATTAATACGTATAATTCGTAGCGCAGTGACAAAGTGGAATAGAGCATGTAATTTTAAAATGCGTAGATTTATAACTAAAATTCGTAATAGTCATGTTATGGTGCTTTGCGACTAAAATGCGTAGCAATATTACAAAATTCGAAGCACTCATTATAACACTATTTTGAATATTAAATATTTATTTATTGAATAAACAATTAATTTACAAATACACAACAACACACCCGTTGCATAAGAGAGAAACAACCAGCCGAGGAAGATGGTGAACGGCGTAGCTCAACAATGCATTCAATCAATTGACGACAATCTCCTTCCGGTAAGTCGCTCTCCCATCGCTGATTCAAATTCATATGAAAGGATCGCAGTCGCCGTCGCATGGGAACAAAGCGGCGTCTGATCGAAGAGAATTAGACGAAACCCTAAACGAAGGTTTAGTGATGACCGCGAGTGAAAAGCGGGATTTCTGTTTAGATTAATTTTGTTTTTTCCTAATTTGCCCTTTAAACGTATTTAGTAATTAATTAAATGCGAATTTTAATTATAATTCGGATTAATCTCAACCTTTTAATATTTTGATCGAATGGTTATTAACATTTCTTATTTCTCATCTACTAAGCCCTTCTCACCTGATCTCAACTCTAGATTACAAATGTAAAAAGCTTCAAGCATTTATATTCATTAGTGGTAAGAATTATGAGTATGCAATAACTGAAATTAATTAGGTGTGATCAATAAAAATTAAATTTCATGCACAACCATAACATAAAGGATTTCGTAAAGAAAAATAAATCGATAGGTCCATGAATTCAAATGAATTAATAATTTTCTTTATTCAAAAATTCAGTCCAAGATATAAATTACAAATGCATATATATTCATTAGTGGTAATGTTAATGAATCTAATTAAAATAGTGTAATAATTATTATGTCAAAATGAATTATTAGTTTCATGCATATTATACTAATGATAATTAAAATATGGACTAAAATAATGTAAATATTAAATATTAATCTTACGTGATAATAACATAAAAAGAAAAAAAATTATAAACAAAATATTATCACTTACAACAGGAAGTAATTTTATTGATGATTATAATCATCTACTTTGATGTTTTATCACTCACAACAAGAAGTGATATATATTACTCGATTCCGGGTGAAATAAACATCCTCTTCAAGGGATGAAGATTATCATTTAAGGATAATATAAAATGTATCCCCTTCGGGCATAAAAAGAAAAATACGCGTATCCCCTTCAGGTATACAAGTAATTCCACCTCGTGGGAATCAAAGTTTATACTATACATGTATCCACTTCAGGTGATGCATGTATATGATTTGACTTCGAGTAAATAAAAGAAACATATACATGTATATGATTCCACTTCGAGGGAATTAGAAAAATAAAATGAAATAAAATATATTATATATGTATCCACTTCAAGTGATACATGTATGTGATTCCATTTTGGGAGAATCAAAAGAAGCATATACTAAATGTGTGTATGATTTTACTTCGATAAAATCAAAAGAAAATATATATACTACATATATCCACTTCAGATGATACATGTATGTGATTCTACTTCGGGGAAATCAAAACAAACATATACTATATATATATATGATTTTACTTCCGGAAAATCAAAATACAGCATGTATATGATTTACTTCTGGAAAATCAAAAAACATATACTACATGTATCCACTTCAGGTGATACATGTATGTGATTCCACTTCAGGGGACGAATCTAATAGTAATACACGATTCACATATCATAAAAAATGAAACTAACACATTCCATAGAATCGATTACAAAAAGAAGATAAATGAGTTTTCGAATGTTAGACTATTTTGAGATTCTCTCCAAAGAGGACCCAAGGTTGTCATCATCGCATAGTATCAAGAATGAAGAGAAAGAGAAGTACTATGGATAGTTACCTTTGAGCAACTCGTGCTGATAACGTGTTGTGAACTCAAATATGAGTATGGAAATAGAACTTGTAACGAGAGAAAAATCTTATTTCTTCTTCTTCATTATATTCTCATTCAAAGTGACACATATTTATATGATTACATAAGGCTAAATATATATGCTAGCAATAATGACCATGACTAAAAATAGAGAGTCAATCCAATTAATATAATATTTATAACATTGTTTATATTTTTTGTTATTTTTAGTCTATTGTTTCTATCTATTGCATTAAATTATTATCAATTTTATTTTCTAAAATTGATTTTTTCATGCATTCAACCATTTTAAATCAAGTTGGAATCAATATATTTTATACTGAACCCAAAACAAATACCTATGCTATTCGGATTGGATAACTAAAAATGAAAATTGGAACACATGAGCAGCTACGTGTTTTAGATTTGTTAGAGTCTCACTTGATTAATTGTAAGCTAATTATAAAAGACAATATAGCTTAAAGCATCTTTAGAGCATCCGCACCCATTCAGTACCTTCTAGAATGAAGAAAGTGATCAATAAGCACTTCCTAGGCAAGTAGCAGCTCCATGATCTGCAATTTATGCACCTGTTTAAAAGTTGATCACCTCCCTGCACTATTCATCAAATAAAATATTATTGTTTTTTATTTTAAAATAAATTATAACTTGATAAAATAATCAAGATTTCCCGATCACATTTTTTTGTGGATTTTTGAAAATATTTCCGTTATAAATTAATTTAGACCGTTGGATTAGATCTTGGTTGAGATTAACGGATTCGCTTAACATGCGTTATATTATTCCCCTTGAAGATTGAACCAAAATTAAACAATAGTCAAATTGGTCAATGTTCATAAATAATAGTAAAAAACTGAATAATTGGGCCAAAAACAAGCCCTGACCGAGCAATTCTTCTCTGCGCACCTGATCTTCCACACTGCACAATTTTACCCTCTAGCAACTGCGCCACATCAGCTGGCACCTCGTCACATTATCTACCGATACAGATGCTTTTATGTTGCTTGACAATATGTATCATCGAGTCATTACAATTTATAACTTCTCAATTGGCTAAAAGAATGAGAGTATGAACCACTCCCCCCCCCCCTCTCTGGCTGTTTTGAGTAATTCTTCGAAATCCATAAAAAAAATTCAGTTCTCAACTTCGCGTTTGAGTACAAATCCAATTTTCAATATTAATCAAGAAAAAGTTATTTCAACGTGACAGATGAATGATAAATTGCCCGGGAAACTAAACAGGGCGAAATTGAATATCATGGGAAATGATGCGAGCAGATTGCACTTCATCCTATATGTTAGTGGGGTTTACTATTTGAGACACGTGGCGCGCCACAAATGCACGGGGGGTTAGATGTGTGGTTGAGATCGTGCCTCACGTGCCTCACTTTACTGTTCACTGCCTCATTTGAACGCTCCTCTATATATATATATATATATGAATATTTTTCTGTGAATATTAAGTAGTTACGATAAGTGAAAAATGGTTAAGTTAATTATAAAATATCTAAATGAAGACTAAAATAAATAATTAAACGAAAAAAGAGACCACAAATTGGTTTTTGTGTGTGTGTGTGTAAGTCATAGTCATTCTCAAGAGTAGCTAAATGAGTGTAAAGGATGTTGATGCTGGTCACGTTCATAAATATCATCTAATAGCAGATACACGTAAAGGTAATGCAAACTTGTAATGAGGAGGAGAGTGACACTTTGAGTAATGAGGACACTTGTTAGGAATTTAGATAAAAACAAATGCTAAATATTACTAATAAATCCAATCAGCTTCATTTCGTTTCTCTAAAGTCTTCTTTTTATTAGGTTATTAGGTACATAAACCATCCATAATCAGATGAACCATCAATGTGAGAAAAGTCAAAGGGATACGTTGTAGTTTATTTTGGTACAAATCCAATACTTAAATCGGCTCATTTGGACGATTCATTATGTCTTCGCTATTTTTGATGTATCAACGGAAAATATATCGTAACCTTCATCCAATGTTGTGAAAATTGATTCGGGGTCTGGTCTGATCATTGAGTTAATGGATCAGCAGTACGTCCGGGTTGATCCATAAACTCTAAAAAATAAAAGTAAATATTTATATGTGGTACTATAATTTAACCTATTTTAACTTAATTAAATTTTACTTGTTTATGATATGAATACAATACAATGGAAAGAAAAATCAGGTGCAAAGAACATTTTTTTTTGTAAAAATACAAACAAATCACAACCCTTGATTTGGTGATTTGCATGGATGAGATTAAATTTTTTATTTTTGGTGCATTTTCTCGGTGAAGAATTATATGGAAAAGTGACGAACTATGTCGTACTTTTGATTTGTCGGCGAAAAATTATAGGCCATCGTTTGCTCCAAAAATCAGGTTTGCACCTGATTTTAACCCACAATACCATACCCATAAAAAATTTAGAATTCGAATAGTAAAAATGAATAATAATAAACAAAAAAAGTTTTTAGTATTAATTCGTACATCGCAACAGTCAGGGGCGAAGCTAGAGAATCGCATCATTATAAAAATATCATATTCAAAAAGCATACTCATTCAGCCAATAGGGTGGTGCCTTGTTGGTTAATGAGTCCATCTTAAGATGATTTGATCCTTACGCCCTGTGTTCGAGTCCCGGGGCCACTAATTTTCTTCCTTCCTTTTTTTCCTTTTACTCTTTCTTGTCCCGCCTCGCGCGCGGATCCTTCCTACATCCCTCGTGAATGTCTTCCTCTTCACGGCTCGCGCATGATATGTTCTTCCTCCCTCGTGGAGGTGTTACTCTTCCTCGTCCCGCCTCACGCGCGGATCCTTCCTACATCCCTCGTGAATGCCTTCCTCTTCACGCCTCGCGCATGATATTTTCTTCCTCCCTTGTGGAGGTGTGCGGTAAAGGTGCCCAAATGTGGCCTGAGCTCCAAGTGTCAAAGATGTACCGATGATTTGGGTGGATGTGTGCCGATTCATGGTAAAAGGTGCCGAACGTGGCTTGCGCTTCAGAAGTGGACATAAATAACATATGTTTGCGGATCCGATCAAGATACTTTGCTAAGAGCTTTGGAAATTAATATATATGTACTAGATGATACGGCTCATATGCGTTGTATTGTTTCTAGTTGTTGTATCCATCCACTATAAAAAAAAAGCATACCCATTCAAAAATTAAATATTACAAAATATAAAATTTTAATCAAAATGTTTAAATATATATTTTTTAAATTTAAAGTTAGTTGATAGTAATATATTACTTAATTAATCTAAACCTACCGAATTATTGAATTTAGCTTTAGACTAATTGAGTTTTTATTTAAATAGATATATAAGTATTAAATTTGATAAATGAAACTAGGTTATTTGAAAAAAACTATGTAGTAGAAATGATCAGTTAGTTTAGTGGAATTGAAGGGACTAACTGCACATGATTGTTGTATTCGAGTCACGTCCATCTCTAGAAAAAACTAATTTTTCGGACCCGTTTGACTCGGCATAACCTAGCCAGTTGATTGGTTCTAATGATAAAATTGAACCGATTTGGTGATCGATTTTCGATTGAACTGAAATCGGTCCGAAATTAATAACTATGCCTTCATCAGTAAAGAGGGTTAAAACGGTTAACATTTTATTTTACCAAAATGTACATGTCACTTATACTGTTTAACTAAATCTGAAAAGGAATAATAGAGATAAATTATCTAAATCAAACATGATTGGTGACCTGTTGATTAAGGTGTTGTTTGCAATGTTTCAAGTTCTGGGTTTGATTCCTGATGACTACATCAATTTCTTTTGTTAGCTTCTTTTCCTTAGGTTGCTACCATTTGCTTATGTTCGGCCCATAATCCTTCTCTTGTGCGTGCAGGTGTGCCGCATCAAGATTTTGTAGCGACAGTGAAGTTCTAGAGCTATGCGCTGCAGATGTTGATACTAGGGGTGTGCGTGGGACGAGTTGATCTTGTCCCTAAACCGATCCGAAACATAGACCGGGTCACTTAGAAGAACCGAATCCGACCGTAAACATTGATCACGTAACCCTAACCCGACCTTAAAAGTTGAATTTTTTTTAAATTTTTTTAGTAAAAGCATCTGACAAAATCTGAAACATATATAATTTCAAACAAAAATAAATTTTCAAGTTTAAAAAAACAGCTAACACTCACTAACAAAAGATTTCAAGTTTCTAACTAAAGCAATATTCAAATAGCTAACACATAACAAAATGCCTTAATTTGTAAACTAATAAAAATACGTTTTGATTCATTTGATCACTACAAATCAATTAATTAATATGTTCGAGAGTACGATCCAAATTTTAGTTTGGGTAAAAAAGACGTGTCTTAATTTCTCAACAACTTTTATTGAATATGCTTGTACTTTAATTAATATAAAGTGATCAAATAAATCATAACAAATCAGGGCGGTGGAGTTGCCTTAGTGGTAAGGCGCTCCCCTCGGGTAGTAGGCGGCCCGGGTTCAAGTCCCTATATGCGCAGAAAAAAAAACAGATGCTACAGTGAAAAAATCAAGTGCGCAATCAAAAAATAAAATAAAATAAATCAAAACAAATCTTTATTATTATAAATTAAAACATTTAGCGATAGAGTTACAACTTTTTAGAATATATCAAGAAATTCTTATTAAGAAAATGTTTTAATTTATAAACTAAAAAAATTATATTTATAATCAGTATGATCACTTTAACATCAGTTGACAGAGTTATATAGCATTTGCTAGTTGACAAATTGAAACATGTCCATTAAAAAAATTAAATTTTGACACATAAAAAATTGAATTTTGCCCTTAATAAAATTGAATTTGACCCTTGATTGTCATTTAGATAGTTCGGACTGTAATTTGATAGTAAGTGGTAGATCATGACCCTTTTTGTCATTTAATTTGAATTTGACATTTGATTGTCATTTTTGATAGTTCGGACCGTAATTTGACCACAAGTGTTAGTTCATGATTCCTTTTTGTTATTTTCCTATATTATATATGGTAACGGGTTGGATTTGGTTCCTATATCTATGAGGACGGGTAACCCACCCTTAACCCGAGTCCGTCAAACCTAGTGCGGGTCGAGTCTATGTTTGTCCTAATTTAATCAGGTTAGGAACGGATCCTGCACACCCCTAGTTAATAAGTCGCTAAAATTTGAACTCTGATCTTTAGATTTAAATTGATACAAAAAACTGCACTTTCATTAATAAAAAATATACCAAATAATACCTGTGTAGTACTTGTAGGGGTCTCCGAACGGCCTCATGGGCTAGAAAGCCTAATGGGGGCCTCGTGGCCCGTAGGCCTTAAGCCTAGCCCAGTCCATGTTTAGGCCTATTAAAGGCCAGCCTTAAGCTTGACGGGCCGGGTAAGGGTGCAACATTTTTGGCCCGGTCCGGCCTATAGACCCGACCTATCATGACCTATATCGGAAAGCCCAGTGAAACCTACCAAAAACAAAAGAGATGTCACATTTTGTTTTTATGAACTGATTTTTCTTGATGTTTGCATTGTTGACAGTGATGCTAATGACATTAATGTCCCAGATAAAGAAGATTTGTGGAGTCTAAGATTGTGTTGAGTCCGAGCTTTTTGATAAACTTAGTTTCTTATCAAGTTTACTTTTGCTCTTTTGGCTATTAGCTAGTGTATAGCCGACGTATAAGTTATTCACAAGCATGTAACATTATATTTATAATTGTCATAACAAGATTATCTAGCCCGACCTAGTGATATTTAAGGCTCAGCCCGGCCTAGCCCATAGGCCTACAAAAAACAAGGCTCATGTGCTGCTTAAAGCTCCAAAAATATGTATGGACTTGGTCCGACCTAGCCCACTTAAAATTGAAGTGTACGCTAAGGTTTAACCAAGTCTAACCCAAACTTTTTTTTTTTGACTATGCCGTCCCGGCCTATTGAGACCCCTAAGTACTTGTGTATCGGCTTGTCACCATCAATAAAAAAACATGATTTCCCTTAACAATGTAAAATGTCTGAAGTGGGCACCAGTTAGGGGAGTTTGTGCTGCACGTTGAAGGAGCATTTATAACGCGTTGACTGCGTACGTCAATTTTTTCTATTTCATAGATCATATCATATATATAGCTTTCAATTCATGATTAATGATGATAATAAAGTAATAATAATGTTAATAGTATTAATGCAAATGAATCTGAATCTCATCTCAACAACTCCATTATTGTTTTACAAGCCATCACGCCACCACCACTTCCTTAGTTGTTATTTTATTTCCTTATACGACATTTTAATTTACTATATTAAAAATCTAAATTCAGTTTTACTGACGATATATAGATTAATTAGTTTGATTTTCAGATTTTGGAAGAGATTCAATCCCAACACTTCTTCAATGGCTAATTTAAAATTGTAAATACAATCTGATTTGTTATTTCGTGAGGGGGATGGAAATGACAATGAATAGATCCCTCCCAATTAGGGGCATACTAGGAAAGGGGTTTTTGAATGAACAAATGTAGATTAATAAGCCAAACTACGTCCCGTACGCAGACATCCCGACTAAGTCAGCAGTCAGGTCAGGGCCCTTTATGGTCCATTCGGTTTCGTAACTTCTTATTGAATCCATGAATGCATAAGACATCCCGTTTTTCGTCCTTTCTATTTTCTGAGCAATAAAATTTTAAGATTATAAGCAGGGACGGAACCGGATTCAAAAATTAATGGGGCGAAACAATGACTATAATATTTAAAGATCTTGAGCTCTAAAACTCAATGGGACCCTAATACTCACGCTAAAATTTTTAAAATTGCTCAAATAACTTCTCAGTTTACCCTTTACAGACTTTTTAAATACAAAATAAAAAGTTCTCAAAATGCTTTTTTGCTATCAGGAATTCAACTGCCTAGGCAATTTTTTTTTGAAACACTACTAATAGCTGAAAGAAAGCGGTTAAATGGAGTCGTATAAATCCAAATGTTTTAAGTTTTGTAAACATTTTATCTTTTCGGCAACACTTGGATTACTCATGTACGCGATCTGGAAGTTAAATAATCTCAAACCTTATTTGTCAGCAACATAACACGTATCAAACAAAGAAACACTAGAAAAAGAAGGCAAAATATTTTCTATTTTTGTGGGAACACAACAAGTTCAATATAAACAAATAACAAAAGAAAAGCTAAGATCACGAGGTGAATAAATACAACCTTGTTATATATAATAAGGATCAACAAATTTCATTATATTTAGCTTGACTGAAATGGTTTGGTCTTCTAAGAAACAATAGAAAGGCTAGGTTCGATACTTACTTCTCCCACATTACATTTGGTTATTTTTTTTTCACCAAAAGTTACTTGGGCAATGGCCCAATAAGCCCCCAACGTAGGTCCGTCCCTGATTACAAGGCTCGATCGATAATCTTGCAAACAAAAAACAACAGTTTTAGGTCTTATTTTTTTAATCTCTTGATAGTAGAGGTCTCTTAAGCTCGTATCGTATAGAAAGCATGATATATATCACTATATCATTTCGCATCTTATTAGTTCTGCTAAAAAAGATTTGCATCTTAGGAGAGGAGACGGTCACACTTTGACTTTGTCGCCCCTCAAGAGGACCTATGCTATGTCACTTACATGACTATTCAAAGTTAGTCCTATATAAAAGTCCGTGTCGCTGTGCTCGAAAAACATGCCATTTATACACATGAAATTTTGAGAAGTTTGAAAATTAATGAGGTGCTTGCATTGTCCTTATGCAGTTAGAAACACAAGGATTAGCCAGCCTTAAATTCAGATCGGATGATCAAGTTCATAAGCGATGAACATAATCAGAAAATTGTGGAATTCACCAGAAAATAAAAATGCTAGGGGTTTTATTTGAAATAAAAGATGAAAGGTTGTTACAATCCAATAGTGCTTAAAGCAACAAACTATTAGGCGCATCCTTGATGCGCGCAGCCAGCCTCCCTACATCCGACAACCCAAAATATTAGGCGATTGACATCAACAAACTATGTCGCATAAGACTCTTTAATCAAATAAAAATATAACGATTTTGATTTAATTTTGTAAATAGCTTTGTTATGTGTAGCTAGATAAAGCAAGGGCAGCCTTCTATCGACGTGGTTTCTGACGAGTTGAGTACAAGGTTGTCACAGTAGAAAGAAACATGCGTCGAAATAGTAGCTTTCATATTGGAAAGAAGTCGACTCAGCCATAAAATCTCAGAACACACAGCTGCCATGGCACGATACTCAGACTCAGCTGAGGACATGGATACGATGGCATGCTTCTTGGTCTTCTAAGAGACTAGAGAGTCGCCAATAAGGACACGAAATCCAGTGGTGGAGCGTCGAGTTTTTGGGCAGGCTACCCAGTCAGCATCACAATTAGCAGATAACTCAAGCTTGGAAGTGGCTGAGAAGAACAAACCTTGTGCTGGTGCCTTCTTAATGTACCTTAGAAGTTTGTTAGCTGCCTTGAGATGGTCTGATGTAGGAGCCTGCATATATTGACTGAGAATATGAACAGAATGAGAAAGGTCTGGTCTTGTGATGGTCAGATATATGAGCTTCCCTACAAGTTTTCTGTAGATCATAAGATCTTCAATCATAGCTGCAGTGGACAGACTCAGTTGATGTTTGATAGGAAGAGGAGTTTTAGCTGATTTGCAGTCCAACATATCATAATCACTGAGAAGATCAACTGCATACTTCTTTTGATGAAGAAAAATACCACTCTCATTCCTGGCAACTTCCAGCCCCAAGAAGTATTTTAAAGTGCCCAAGTCCGTGATTCTGAACTTGTCATGAATAAATGCCTTGATGCTGTTGATCAACTGAAGGGAAGTGCCTGTAAGAAGGACATCATCCACATAAACAAGTAGGATAATGAAGTTATTTCCAGTCTGAAGAGTGAACAAGGAGTAGTCATTCAGACTTTGATGAAAACCAAATTCAAGTAATGCCTAGTGAACTTAGGGAACCATTGGCGTGGTGCTTGCTTCAAGCCATATAAGCTCTTAGTCAGTTTGCACACCTTGCCAGCTGATCTCTCAGTTTTGAAGTACCCTGGTGGCAGTTGCATGTAGACCTCCTCATCAAAGTTGCCATGCAAAAAGGCATTGTCCACATCAAGTTGAAATATGGGCCAGGACCTGATAGCAGCAACAGTTAGAAGGCACCTCACACTTGTCATCTTAGCAACTGGAGCAAATGTTTCATTGTAATCAACTCCTTCAATTTGAGTAAAGCCCTTTGCAACTAATCTAGCCTTGTATCTCTCTATGGAACCATCAGACTTGAGTTTGATTCTATAAATCCATTTACAGTATGTGATGGGCTGATTAGGAGGAGGATCAGTAATGATCCATGTGTTGTTAACTTGTAATGCTGCAATTTCTTTATCCATTGTTTCACACCATTGGATACTTTTGCAGGCTTGTGAGTAAGTTTTGGGTTCCTTGAGGTTAGCAATAGCAACAGAGAAAGCAGCATGTGTAGGAGAACAATGAGAGTTGCTTAAAAACTTTTGAATAGGATGAGGAGATTTTCTGACCTTGATGTTGTTGTTGCAGACATAGTCACCCTGCCACACATGTGGTTTGTTAAATCTTCTAACCAGAGGAACTTGTTCATCTGCAGCAACTGGAAATTCATCTTGAATATCAGCAACACATGTTGTTGACCAGCCTCAGGAGTCTCAAAGAGAGGAGTATAATCAACATCAGCAGAATCATTTTCAGGTATAATAGGCACATGAATAGTAATAGGTAAATGAACAGTGTTTTCTGTATCTTCAACTGAGTCACTTGCAATGTCCTTATAGGAAAAGAGATCTTCAAAGAAGGTCACATCTCTGCTAATTAATACTTGATGAGTTTAAGACAATAAACCTTGTATCCCTTTTGGCCATAAGGATAACCAAGTAAAATACAAGGTGTTGCTCTTGGATCAAGTTTGTCCCTGTGATGAGCTCTGATACCATGAAGAAACTAATACGAAATAGCTCGATCAGAGATGATCGGAGCTCCGGGAATGAAGATCGAAGACGAAGGCGGGAGATGGTGGATTTGGGAAATTTCCGAATGCATTGATACGCAACTCACATTGTGTTTTATAGTTAAAGACAAATACACTTGAACCCAGTGTTATTAAAACCGGACCGGTCATCGAACCGGTCAAGTCACTGGGTCGATGGGTCAGTGGTTCAACCGGGTCGAACCGGTTTGACCCGCATGAATTAAAAATAATAAAATAATAAACTTATATATGATATTATAATTTAACATATTTATAACTTGAATAAATCTAACATGTTTATGATCTGATTACAATAACATAGGATAACAAATTTAGAATTTAATAAAGTACAAATCAATAATACAACAATAACAATTTTAGTCTTAATTTGTAAGTCACAACAATAAGGGATTTCTAAGACTTATTGAATTTCTAGCTAAATTGATAGTAAGTAATAAATTTTATAGATTTGATAAATGAATATACATTATTGAAACAAATAATAAAACAAGAATCATGTTTAGCTTGGTGGAAGGAGAGGGGATAATTATAGAGGAAAACTAGGTTCGAGTCTTGTCCAAGTCAAATTACATATATATATTTTTTCAAACCAAATCGAACCGATTGAACCGATCAAATCACGTTTTAATGAAAAATTGGGTCAACCGGGTCAACCCACCGGGTCAACCGGTTCAACCGACCGGGTCTTGACCGGTTTTTACCGGTTTTCACCGGGTTTGACCGGTTCTTGACCGGGTTTGACCGGATTTGACCGAGTCGTTGCATAACCGATCCGATCACATAACCGAACCGGTCACCGGACCGGTTCCCGGTCCAACCGGTCGAACCGGCCGGTCCGGTCCGGTTTTCACAACTATGCTTGAACCCCTACAATTAATACAAAAGCAAGACTACCCTGCACCTTAATTACACATTGACCCCAAACCTAAACGACAACGTTTAGCTAAAACACCAAATACATTTTTTCGCGCCTGATGATAAACAGCGTCGTCTCCTTCTGCATGTCATTTGCATACGCTGATCAAGCAGGTGACATATGGAAAGACTAGAAATCAATACAAGAAATTAAAGCTAAAGATTTATGAGACACATTAAAGGCTAAAGGATATTGTCATATGAATGGCTAAATGTCATCCAACATAAGGCAATATTCATAACATATTTTATATTTTTTGGATGAAATGATAATAAAACTTAAATTGAGTTAAAAAAAACAAGTATATGTGAGGCTTTGTACTTTTCAGAATTTAGATATAAGACAAAAATATTGCACTTTTTTTTTTTGAATTGGGCTGGGTTAGAGGTTAGTATCTACTCAATATTTGAATTTATGAGGACTTAAACCGGTGAAGTCGTGGTTCTGCCCGGTGAGCTCGCTCCACTGAGCTAAAGCTCGGTCCTCGACAAAAATATTGCACTTATATGGTTGGAGTTTGCACCTTTTAGGTAGAAGACATGAGTTAAACTTTTTTTTTTTGCTTCTTTAGGTCATTTTAAATCAAATGTGCATATTGAGATCTATGTATACATTTTTTTTTGATAGGGCAGAGATCTATGTATATTGGTAAACTCATTTGACCGCTCCTCTATCCCTAGTCTCATTCATCAATTAAGAGATTAATGCTTATAAAAAAAAACTAAGAGATTAATGAGTTGCAGGAAGTGCTTGGAGGATAAAAAAAAGAAAAAAAAAGAAAAAAAAAAGAATGAAAAGCGGGAAGTGAACTGAATCAAATGGTCCGACCGAGAATTCATCAGCAATCAAAGAATACTGAAACAAACAACAATTTCTTTAGGAACAGCAGAATGAGCCTTGGACTTATTTCTGAAAAGAGACCCAGCACAGCAGCTTAATTACAACTCAAGGAATACTAATTAGAAAGACAATTTCATTCAAAAGTTGAGCATAATCAATTTCATTCATTTTATTTGTCAACTGAGTGATTCTGTCTTATTGGGCCTATACCGAAACAACATGTGACGCTGATTTTGACTTACAAGCCAGTTGAAGCGAGTTTGTTGAGAAGCGCAAGGGCATTGCTAGTCACGTAAGTAGAGTTCCTCACCCGATCCATCACCATTTTCCTCGCCCTCTGTCTCTTCCCCTGCTTGCTTCTCTTCCTCCCTCTTTCTTCGTCCAACCCATCCAAGCATGTGTCCTCATCCGTCAGCGCAGCGCTCACCCATGTCGTCACATCCGCCATTTGTTCACTGAACATCAACTTGTCCAGCTCCCTCAACACACCAAGCGAATGTCGCACATTGTCCACTGCATCGTGGAAGCACTCTACGCAGTCGGAAATCGCCTGGCGGTTGAGTCTTCCTGTGACATTGTTATGGGAATAATTCTTCATCTTCTCCAAGAAGTGAGTAGTGTTTTTGATATCTGAAAGCGCCGTAGAGACTCCTGCACGAGCCCAGGCGGTGTGATTGGTCTTGGCTGTTTTGGAGTAAGGGGATAGGGAGAGGACGCAGAGGTCAACGTATCGAGTGACGCTGCAGGCCTGACGAACATTCTCGTCTCGCTCAGATGAGGCTAATGAAAAGTGTAGCAGTGGTAGGCAGATGCATAACACTCTGGTGAAGCCCATTGTTGTATGTTTGTCGGTGGAGTCTGAGAGTTAAACATAATGTGTACATATAGAAGAGACTAGAAAGAGTGTTTTATGGATCTTTTGGTGTACTGGAAATGTGTGGGTGGAGAAACAAGGAACGTGAAATGAGAAGAGGTCCAAAAGTGGAAGTTCCTGTGACGTGATGCAATTTGCCAGTAGGCTGTGGTGGGTGAAGACTAGCGATATGAATGAGGAGAGCATTTAATTTAACATATCCATGACACTTGAACTTGATTATAATCTTAATCCTGTAAACTAAAATGTTAATCTTTTTTTATTTATATTTTTAAAAAAAAGTAAAATACCTCGTGTTAACCATTTACATGATGGATCGAACCATGAGACAGTGATACACTCGAGCAGTTGTTAAGGTCAGAAGCTTATTAAAAACTATACTTACACAGCCGTCAATGGGAAACTTCTGATACGACACACGGAAGTTGTTAAGGTCTAAAACGTTGAATTGTGCATTTTTCACTTGGCTCGTGCTTTTTATACCACCACAAGTTTACATAATTTTTTACAATTTTGACTCAAGGTAAAATTAGCCTTTATTTAGGTGCCCAAAAATAGACCACGCCATGCTCTGTGGTGTTTTGAACTGCTTTGTCTGATTTTAGTAAATATTTCTACTAGTTTTCTAAACAAATAAAAGTTGGCATAGATTATATGGTCTTTTAATCAACATTAAACGTCTTTATAGATGAGCGCTCAAATGAGAACTTTTTTTTTGAGAACTTGAGAATTCAATTTTCGCCTTCCAAAATGCATCATCAAGTGACACGTGTTCCATGTACATATTCAAAGTTGCATTTAAATCGTCAACTTTGACTTTACTTTTTGGACATGTGTCACATGCAGATTTAAAAATGCATCATGATCTAATAATGAGATTTGAATTCTCAAATTCTTGAATTTAAAGAGATTCTCAACCGATCACTCCCCCGCCTACATATATGATGTTTAGCTTGTACAGAAATTTTCTTTTAGTTTGAAAATTAAGAAAAGGATGTTTGAGACGGCACATAAAGGGACACACAACACTCTCAAATTCTATTATAAGTTAAGAAATTAAGAAAAGACAGCACGCTTGTACTGTTTATGACAAAGGTTACACTATAACTATACACACAATAGAATCAGTGTACTAACTTAAATTTAATAAATTTACTACATAAAACTTAAAATTTTACCATAGGGACACTTCTGGTCAGCAGTAAACACAGAATACGCGATGAATGGAACACTTCCCATATGGCAATAAGCTAATAGCACTAAAGATAGCAAAAAGTCACCGTTAAGGGACTATTGGTTGACAGGCGTCACTACCTCTATCACTAAAACTTCATGACATCTCTGAAATAAACCTCTTTATAGATTATAAGACACTTTTGCAGGAAATACACATTTTATCATTCATGCGCAGGACAGATTAAATATACAATATGTCACATTAGCAAAATTTAGAAAAGTAACTTTACAATGCACAGAATTACGTAAACTAGTTGAGAGTCGAGTTTTGATGTGGTGGCAAGGGGCTAGAGAGCCTCAACAACAGCTCAGAAACTAAATGGTGTGCCAAAGGTACACCCAGGGCATTATTGGGGACTGAGGCCAACATTAGGATATGTTCATAGACTTAGAAGTTACCTAGTTGTATCCATCATTCTAGAATCATGCCTTTTTCTTCGACATCTGTGATGGGCTTTTTGCTCTGAAAATGAATTTTCGCCGACCACCTCCATCTTCGTGTCTTGTTCTGACACAATAGACAAAATGTGACTCAATCTTAAATCTCAACTAAAATACTGTTAGACCAAAACAATGAAAGCTTCCAACTCCAGATTCGTAGACTATCCTATTATAGATAGCAGATTTCATGTTGAAACATGAACCATATAAGGAACAACAAGCTAACACATTTCTGACTCTAAGGCACATCCTTCGTATTCATCGAATTGACTTAAATAACTACTCCCTCCGTCCCATAATTTTCTTCTCACTTTCCTTTTTGGGCGTCCCAAAATTTTCTTCCCATTTCCAAAATAACTTACTTTATCACACTCACAACCACCTTATTTAATCATTTATCTTCACACTTACTTTATCACACTTACTTTATCACACTCACAATAACTTACCTTATTATTTTTCTTAAAAACTGTGCAATATCACAAATGAGAAGTAAATTTTGGGACGGAGGGAGTATAACTCCGAAACTGATGATGTGCTTTAAGAAAGCAATGGATTAGCAGCTTCATAATCTCTACTATGAAGCCTAGGCAACATCTTTACCAAGCACATCTGCCTTGCATAGGTTTTAGTTCAAAGAACAACTGATTTATTACTCGCTTCTTGATTCATGCCTACACACAATCTGATTCCTCGTAGAGCTAAAGGTTTCAAAATATTCTTAAGACCAGCATTTTGAGTTTTTCTCAAGTTATACAGCATCATACACATGACTGATATTCCAAAAATAAACATTATATGAACTCATGCCTTTACCAACACTAAATGAAGTCCATATTATCTGACTAGATATAGAACAAAAGCTTTGTTTGCAAGTATGAAACTGCAAGCTAATAAATTGGAAACAGATTGTACCAAGTCTGAATTCAATCCATTGACTTACCTTCAAACTTGTTACCCCAAAACAACGGCCTCTGATCATCTTCTTCCTCATCAAATTCATCTCCATATCCCAATTCGGCATCTCCCCGATATCCTGGTTCACTGCCATATCCAGATTCATTACCTTGACCCTCCAGTCCAACAAATTGGGCTATTCCACTAGTTGCATGCTCCCTGTCATCCTTCTCCTTCCTGGACGAGCTTCTAGCCTCGCTCACATCCGAAGCCCAATTTGCCTCTCCACCATTAACAAACAACTCCCCACTGGAGTCGGTCCCGGCCGGAACAGGGAAATCGGAGCAGGTAGCATAAGCAGCCGAGGCGCCGACCGAACAACAACGCCGATTGGCACTCCGATCGCTACTCCTTCCAGAGAGAGACCTAGATCCACGCCTCCGCCTCTTACCAGCCAACAACCTGAGACTCCCTCTGCGGTGCATCGCGGCTGAAATTGGTCTGTCGTCGTCGAACAAAGTGAGGTTGGACATGTCGAGTGAGTCGATAGCGAAGGAAGTGGCTCGATCGGATAAGCAAGGGCGCTTGGAGTGGAAACCGGTGGATGAGGGTTTGGGGTTGAGGGAATCGGAGGAGTCTAGGGTTTTGGTTGGGATGTGAAATGGCTTCCATGAATGGAGCTTGAATGTGCACGAGTCGATGGATTTGTGCGACATGGAATGAAATGGAAGACGGCTTTGGTGACTGACTGGAAGCGCACCGGGCTAAGGAAGATTCTCGATGTCGATTTGGTCGCCGACTACGGTTGTTTATCAGGATATCATTCACTCAACTCATTGAAGTTGTCCTTGAGTTTATTTATTTATTTTTGTCTACTTTCAAACAGTATTATTAAAATCGGACCGGTGATCGAACCGATCAAGTCACTGGATCAATGAATCAATGGTTCAACCGGATCGAACCGGTTTGACCCGCACAAATTAAATAATAAAAATAAAATACTTATATATGATATTATAGTTTAACATATTTATGACTTGAATAAATATTACATGTTTATAATCGGATTACAATAACATACCATAACAAATTGTCAAATTTAGAATTTGATAAAGTACAAATCAATAATAGAACAACAATAACAATTTTAGTCTTAATTTGCAAGTCACAACAATAAGAGATTTCTAAGACTAATTGAATTTCTAGTTAAATTCATAATAAGTAAAAATATTTATAGATTTGATAAATGAATATACATTAATGAAACAAATAATAAAACAAGAATCATGTTTAGCTTGGTGGAATGAGATGGGATAATTATAGAGGAAAACTAGGTTTGAGTCTTGTCCAAGTCAAAATAAATAAATATTTTTTCAGACCAAATCGAACCGATTGAACCGATCAAATCACAATTTTAATGCAAAATTGAGTCAATCAGCGGGTCAACCGGTTCATCCGGCCGGTTCAACCACCGGTTCGATTGCAGAACGGTCTGATTACAGAACCGGACCGGTTTTAATAACACTGCTTTCAAACTCTGATTTTCACTTTTACGTTAATTGAAATTCGAATTTCAGTTTTGGCTTATTTTAAAGAGTTCGATTTGAGAGGAACCGATTTTGTCCATTTTTTGTCAAACCCAATTTCCCCAAATCGGGTTGGTTGATTTTCAACCAAATCAGTTTGTGAGAAACCGATTTGATGAATAAGTTCATGCGTGACAGGTTTTGGTCCTACATGGACTCAACGATATGCATTTGTTGGCCACGTATCAAACCGGATTGAGGGAAGTCGATCTAATTTAAAAACCAATAAGACCGGTTCTCCGGAAATCGGTTCCATTATTTTCACTTGTCAGTGACTATACTTGTTGCAGGCTTTTCATATGGATGGTACTAGACGTGTTGCAGGCTTTTCAGACCGGACCAGCTCTAAAATTGATTGCGGGGAAATCGATTTTATGTAAAACCATTTTGGCCCAAACCGGTCTCATTTGTATATAAAACCATGGGTAGTCCGACCATCTTAGAGCACAACCAATTCAATATTCTTCCTTTCTAAGCTTCCAACATGGCATATGTCTACACTGGCTATTCAGATGATGACCCGATGGTTATGTCTACACTGACGACACTGGATAATCCAGTGATCGACGAATACAATCATGATGGAATGGAAGAGCTGGAGATGCTCATTGTTGAAGATTCGGCTCATGAATTTACGCAACCTCGACACACTTGGGGGATCATCTGGATTTTGATGATATCTCAGCGTGGGAAACTTTTCAACCCTCCGATGAGAATCTGCAAACAATCCATCATCAATCTCCGTCACTTGCAATTGGTCAAAGCTGGCGCGAAAAAGAGTGGACCATCTATGCCCTACTTTAATGGTTTTTGAATGTTTGTAGGGTAGAGATGTTTGTCCGTGGCGAGTTCGCATTGAGGTTACGCACAGAACAAATTATTGGGTGGTGCGGAAGAACCCACATGACCATATATGCCAGCATGACTCCATTTCCAAGACTAACAAACATCTAAACAAAAAATACATAGCTGATGAGATTAAGGAGGCGATGAGTAAAGACTTGCGGTTCAGCGAGTGGGAGATACGTGCTAACATTAAAAAGGACTATGGGTATGAAATATCATACCTTAAGGCGTGCAAGCAAGGCACTTGGCGCTTGTTAAATTGTTTGGTGAATGGGATGAATCATTTGAAAAGCTGCCACACTTGCTGAAGCCACTGGTGGATTCCAGTCTAGAGACATTTCTGAAGTGGGATCGAACACCACTCGATAGTGGTGCTTGGAAGGTCAACCGTGTATTCTGGGTATTTGCCGAACCCATTCATGTATTAAAGCATTATCGTCCCGTGTTTTCGATCGATGACACACATATGTACGGGAAATGGACCGCCATGTTGTTGGTCGCCGTTGCTTTGGACGCCATTAATGGTTTATTGTCGTTTGCTATGCATTGGTGGAGAGTGGGAACAACTCAAGTTTGAAATGGTTCAGCATTCGGAAAGGTATGACTGCGCGCGAGGGGTTGTGCATCATTTTAGAATGATACGCCAGAATTCTATCTATCATTTGTGAACCCGAATGGTTGCCTCCGTGTGCATACCATCGTGTATGTGTGCGTCACTTGCAGAGCAACTTCGGTGAAGGATTTATTCTTGAAAGAAAAACTTGGAAGTGTGGCTTATCAGAGGAAGGAGCCGAAGTTCAAGGCTGAATATACTGAGTTGTTGGATCTGTTGCACGATAAACCAGAGGTCCGCCAATGGTTGCAAGACGTGGATGTAGAGTTATGGTCACAGACATTCGACACCAGTAGATTTAGATGGGGCTCGATGATCACGAATGCTTCCGAGTGTTTAATGACATTCTAAAAGGTGGTCATGATTTTCCAATTTCTCCATTGGTGATGTTCACGTTTATGCAGACATCAACTTATTTCGTGAAGCATCAGCAGACTCGCTACGATGGCACGGATCTCTATTTCCCCAAAAAAATGCTTATGAGGTTGGATGCACTTCGTGCTAGGGCAGCACTGTGTGTTGTTGTACGATCTCGAGAGAGGTGTTTACAAGGTTGTTACCAAGAATAAGCATCACCGATCGACGGTTAGGCTGGAGACAAGAACATGTTCCTGTGGGCAATGGACATTGCTTCAGTCCCTTGTAGTCATGCAATGACGGCGTGCAAATACGAGCAGGTGGATTATTCTGATTCTGTGGCTAACAGTACACGCTGCAAGCATACTACGACACTTGGCAGTACAATTTCTATCCTTTGTATCATGTGGATTTTTGGAGAGATAATCATGGACTGGTACATGTTGCGAACCCCAAATTTAAACGTAACAAAGTTGGTAGATAAGGAGAAGACGAAACAAGATGGATCAGAGGCATTTCGGGGAATCAAGCAGCCGTGGAGTGTCTTCGTCAAGTCAAAATTCCACAAACCCGGCGTTGCACCGCCTGCCATGAATTTGGCCATAACGGGCGTGCATGCCCAACTCGAGATTCTCGCTGAACTATCGGTGTGTTGTTGTTAGTTGCATTTGCGTGTTCTCTTTCCTATTGTTATTTTCCCATTTCTTTATTCTCTATTGTGTAGTTATCTTTCAATTTCTTGTACTATTTGAAAACGGTTGCTGCCTTTTAGTTTAACGTATTATCGTTAGTGCTGTTGTTTTATATGTGTATAAACGGTAACGTTGTAAGAAAAGATGGACCGATAGCAAATAGCTTCGAAATAGGATCAAAATAAATACATTATAAGTCCATATTAAATCCATAGTGAATCCATAATTAATGAACACTCAAAATCTTCTAAGGTCGTCCTGCTGCAACTCCCTGATGGCTGAAGGTTGAGGCTCTGCATGGTTGTAAGCCCCCTCTGCGGTCGAGGTCGTGAAGAGCTGGATGGACGATATGGATCTGCAGTAGGAGGCTGTGAAGAGCTGGATGGGCGATTACGATCTTCCAGTCGATATTCAGTTTATAATAATTCTCTTCCTCAGCCTCTTCGCCTTGGCCTGCATTTATAAGAAATGTTAATTACTAAATGCACAATTAAGAATAAAAAATTATAAATTTAAGTGTTAACGTACCCGCGTCAAATGTAAAGGTGTCATGGTCTACATCTACAATGTCATATGCACGGTGGAAGATGTCATGAAAGTATTGGCGTGTATAATCTTCCGTGGGGTACAAGTCCCTCAACGCTCTCATCCGTCTCCTCTTGTTGAAGATCTCAACAAACAAAATCCAGGCCAAAAGGTGGACAATAAATCACAGGAGTGGCAAGTAGTTAGGAGGAAAAAGGCAATAAGGCACGACATGGTGCTGAACAATCAGAGAAACAAATCCGAGAACCAATGGCTCTGGATTTGATAACGAAAAATCCCAGTGACTCCCCATACTCAGTGATGCATAACGAGATGGAGATGAACCTTTTGGATATGGTCTCTAAAACTGTGGAGAAGACCCCTTTGAACAAGGAAATTACATTGAACATTCAATCCATCTCACATAAGCAAGCCATATCCAGCAACAAGAAGAGGAGGCAGTGGTGAATTCCCATGTAAATGGGGACAATGAAGTTAATGATACATTGGCCATGATTGTTTTCAAAGAAAACGATCAACATGAGGTGGTCGAGTTGGCTGAGAGTAGTTCCATAGAACCTGTTGGTCACGATGAAGAACATATAAGTGACAGTGAGAAACACTATACCACAGATGAGCAGGTTGGGTATTCTCGGATGCCGATCAAGCCACCAACTCGACACTGCAAGGTCTCTTTCAACGAGCATATAGAGGTGATTCGTGTTTCAGCTCGATCTTGTCCTAAGAAGAAGGATTCCAACTATGTTTGGTCCTAATTCTCTTGTATTTTATGCTTGTTTTTTATTTCATCGAATAAAGCATTTAATTAAAAAAATTATAATCTTCCGTGGATTGGCGGAAACCATTAGCAGCTTTTCGTGCACAGTAGACCAAAGTGATTATCTATTAAACTCATACAATTTGTTTTTAAAAACAGATAATATACTACAAAATTGAATTTAAGTTATTATACTTACATTCTCTGGTAAAAGATGTCCATCGGGGCGGTATGGGTGGGTCTGTCGAGTCTGGTGAGGCTGCTGAGGCTAGTTGTTCTCCCCCTTCACCGCGTCCTCCAACCCCACCGCGTCCTCCACATTCATCACCTCCTCTATCATGGGCTAAACCAGCCAACGAGTGATCATGGTGTACCAAGAAAGATACTCGGGGGACACAATGTCACTATTATTACCGGCCTCTTTATCGACTAAACTCTTGAAGTGATTAAACCACATTTGAATGTCCCGGTTGTCCTACACAATCAAATCCATTTTGAGCTTCCTATCCAAACCATGATTCTCGTCCAAACATGCTATCGCGGGCCGTGGAATAATATGATGCCACCCGTTCTGTCTTATAACACGTCCTGGGTTATGCCACTCAATGACATTGAAGTAGATGAGTGACACATCATCTCTCCAAGTCTCTCGGCTCTCAAAAAAATAATATTCAAAAGTGGAAAAAGCCTCTCATCGTACGGTCTCCAGAAGAAGTCTCTGATCTGCATCTTCTAGACTTCATCGCAGTAGAACACCAAACTACCTTTAAGTACCCCGATAAAATTTTTTGGACCCTTCCATTTCATGCACATGAACGAAAATTTCAATATTTATAATGAAAAATAAAATGCAATTTAACTTATATAGAAAATACTTACATATAGGTCCAAGCTTCCCTCTGTAACGGGTCAATAAGAGCACCCGGCAGGGACATCTCCCGCGAAAAACTCCGCAGCAACCCAAAGCGCATACGCTACCAGCTCTAGAACTGTAACAGGAGCACATGTCCAATAATCTGACCCTTACCCAAACTGCTGGCCCTGCATAGCATACTGTACATATAAGCCAGTGCTGCACTCCCCCCACTGTATTGTCTAACATTATAGAGGTCCTCTAGTAAGGGAAGAAAGTGTAGTGGGACGCTGCAACCGCTAAGCTCCGAAAATAGGGTTAGTCCCATCAATTAAAGGAGATAAGCCCTAGCGTATCTCTTCAATGTCTCCTCATCTGCATTAGCACGGATCCTCGACATATTATTATTGAACCATAAGGACAGACTCATCAATAGGTTCGGGATTAATTATGTCGTCTTCATCCACATTGGGATTCATAGTGGATTGAGATGAGATAATCTTGAAAGATGGTGGTCTTTGTGATGCCATACCTACAACCGACAAATAAACGTCCGTAAATTCAAAAGTTGAAAAATGGACATTGATTGAGAATCAAACAATTCAACACAAACATAATAAACAATTCAACCCTAATTTAACAATCGAAAATCAACAATTCAACCCTAATTTAACAATCGAGAATAAAAAAACTATTCAAATAATTGAAATCAACCAACAATTATTTGAAACAATTCAACACAATCAACATTAAATAATCAACAATTCAACAAAATGTACAATTCACCCTAATCCCATCCTAATTCAACCCTAATTTAACACTACTAAACATAATTCAAGTAATTACAATTTCTGTATAACAAAATTCAACTAATTTAACCCTAATTGGAACGTAATTCAACACATATAACAAAATTCAACTAATTAAAACCCTAATTATACCATAATTCAAACGTAATTCAAAATACCATTTTGGGGAAACCGTTCGACAAATCGGAGTCGGAGGTCGAGTCGTCGTAGGGTATCGGAATCGCCAAGAGAGAAAGCTCGCAGTCAGAGGTCGAGACAGAGTCACCGTGGGTGGAGGAGAGTGAAATTATGTTGTCTGCTCAAGACCAGATCCGGTTCGTGTTCTAATAGAGACTAGAACACCTTAGTAGATAGTATCTGAAAATGAAGAACATAGCACATGCAATATACTTCCTAGTTCGGTAACCAGCCTACTATGGGGGCTTCCCACGCCATAAAGGGTACCAATCTTTATTAAGAGTTTAGGTCTACAAGTGGACTTACTCTTACACAACTCCCGTTTGTAATGGCCTAGCCTCTAACACTCTTCTCCTTGATTTGTGATCTTGGCTCCCCCTCGATCCCCTGCAGTTAGGTCTGAGACTCCCGCCTGACTTTTGCTAGAACCTTTCCTGAAGTTGTGATGCCTTCTCCCGAATGCGTAATGTCGTCAATGGTTTTTGTGCAGCGGTAGTTCCACTGAACAGTCGGTCTCAGCACACTGAACAGTCGGTCTCAGCGCCGTTAGTTTTTCGGTGTGAAAAACTAGCCGGCCGTCGTCCTCTTCCTCCTCGGTTTGAATGTATCTCATGTTTAACTTCTCCAAAAAATGAACTACTGATTGCGAAGCCATGACTGTGTATTTATACTCCTCGGTAGCTTCCCAAATCAGTTAGGATTCTTCATCAAATATTTAGGAGAGACTCCTAAATATTCTCTAGATATCATATCCGATATCTAGATAATCCTCCAATATCTTCTTCGTGCTAATCACGACAGCTTAATAATCTTCAACAATATTTGATGATATTCTTCTGAATATCTCGTTCCAATCTTTTCGTTAAACGACTCCAAATCTTGGACACATCGATATTTGGAAATTTCGATATTTAGAAACTTCTGGTATTCAGTTCTACGCATCGTCCGCGTTCCAATCTTCGTTTGAACAACTCCTTGACTTCTTCATGAACACTCTGAAGTCGATTTGCCAAACTCCATGCCACATAGAACCAACAATCTCCCTCTTGGCATTTTTTGCAAAACCTTCTAATCTAGCTATGTAGACTTCAGAGACCGTACTCAGTAAGATTGAGAGGAGGAACAAGTCTACCCACAAAATTACTCCCCCTTTTTGCCACAAAATTGGCAAGGAGGGTTCAAAATTACCACAAAGTACGAAACAGTGCTATGAATAGTACGAATGTAGCAGTCGAATGTCAAGAAACATAAAAATTGAATTTTGGGCCTTCATGTGGAGGAGTCGTCATCAGCATTATCTTCAGTCTCATCAGCCTCATCATCACTGGGGTATCTCAAGGTTCGCACCAAGCTGTTGATTCTCTTCTTCTGTTCTTGGATAGTCTCTAGCATATCCTCCAAGTCAGTCACAATCCTCTCGCTTTCACCAGCAGACATTCCTGATACTGTTCCATTCCTTCGCACAGACAATCCAAGAACATTCCTCTGCTTCTCCTTCAGATCATTTGCATGTCTTCCTTTAAAAAGCTTGTGGTCTGCTGACCGGAGTGCTGGAGCTCTAGAGAGTATATCTTGCTCAGTCTTTAGATCTCGGTGTTGAGATATGATGAGCTCGTAGGTCAGTGATGGGAATGCTATCTGATGAAGAGACTTGATGGATGTGGCATGTGCACCAATCTGTTCGAACATAATTTGACCCATGTTGATCTTCATCCTTTTCCCGATTTGGTATATCAGTTGACCCATCTCCTTGCTAACAGACGCCCTATGAGGGGTAGGCTTCCAGTTCCACATTGCTATGAAGAACATCAGTGAGTATGTAATTGTCAGGTCAGCTATTGGTATAGCTTTATCATATCATGGTCGTCCTCCTCCTGTTCGTGCGCCGACTCTCCATAGCAAAATATACATTTATGATCTCCGGGGTAACCACCACTTTCTTCTGTCTCACAAACAGTTCTCCATACTTCTTATCACCAATTACTCCAAACTGGCTAGGCAGATTGACTATTACTTCTTAACAGTTTGATCAAACCTTTCACTTTCAGAGTCCGACATAGCATCCATCCTTCCCCTAATTGAGCGAAAATGATCAACATACTGTCAAGGTGAACTTCTCTTGTGAACTACAACTTTCCTGCGTAGACCCTTTTTCTCCCAATACAAAACCAGTAGCATGAAGCTTCCCCTTCCGCAATTTGGGTCCATCTACAATCTCAGCCTCACCCGCTTCAACCTCTTCTACAACATCATCGACTACAGACTTGCCCTTATATACACCCTTTGAGACTAACACATTTTCTACTCTCTTTTGTATCTCAACTCCAGTCTCCTTTTCCTTAACAGGTTCAGAACTACCAATAGTAGAAACTGAAACTCTAGTCTGAGACTTAGGGTTTACCTCGTCAATTGATTGGTCCACTGAAGGTTGAATCTCCTTCGGAACTGCCTTGTTACCTTCCGATGTAGTTGATTTAGGGTTTGGTAGCGGAATCTTTATCGTCCTTTCCTTCGATTTCAGTAGAGCAACAACGTCTCCCTTCCGACTCTCTTTCCCAATCTTAGGGTTTGATGTGCCTCTTAGGGTTTGATGTGCCTGTTTCCACACGAGTCTCCGATCTGGCCACTTCCTTTGGTTTCTCACTCTGTGTAGCACCCTTTTGAGAAGTCTTCTCCTCCTTGGTCATCCTGGGTTTTGAAATTTATGGAATTGGTGGATTCCCAGTCAAAACTTCAGAGACAACCCCACCCGATGGTTTCTTCTTCTCTGCTTTAGGTTTGGGCGAAGCTTTGACAGCGTCGTTCTTGGCATTCTGGCAAGTGTTCACTATAGTTCTCGTTTGGCAGCCGTTTGGATGATTTCGAGCTAGGTTTTCGTCTGTGCTTCGGAACCTTTTAAGAGAGCAAAACATCAGTAGAATATTTGATTTTGAATATTCAGTCTACTGAACTTCCCAAAACCGCCTCGCTCTTTCTTAAGACACGTCACTCGTCTAACTTGGTCCAATCAGCGTCTTCCCTCTTGATTTATCCAATGGCTTAATGCATAACACCTTGCATGCCTCATATTCTAAAAATCTGAATTTCAAATTTAACTGGCTGCGTACCATTTGTCTCTTCTTTACTGTTACAACACTCTCCTTCAAAAGGTCAGCCCAACTAATTTGCTGGGGTTCCGCTTCTGGCTGACCTTTGCCCGGAATAGTTAGTTGTTAACAACACATAGACCCAGAGTGGATCTAAGTGTTTCGAACTGAGTGACGTATATCGGCATGGTAAAGATGTCAGCTAGCTGCTTGTCTGTCGTCACATGCTTCAGTGTGATGACCTTCTTCTCCACTAGCTCTCTGACGAAACGATGTCTGATATCGATGTGATTTGTCCTAGAGTGTTTTACTGGATTCTTGGATTTGTTGATGTCACTCATGTTATCACAGTACATCTCATCTCCTCCTGTTCCACTCCGTATTTAGACAGTATCTGCTTCATCCATAGCATCTGAGTGTAGTAACTCCCGGCAGCTATATACTCCGCTTCAGCTGGAGACAGTGATATACTGTTCCGCTTCTTACTAAACCAGGAAACCAATTTGTTGTCTAAGAAAAAACAACCTCCAGATGTACTCTTTCGATCTTCAGCCTTTCCTGCCAAGTCAGCGTCATAGTACCCAACCAAGTATGAGCTGGTGTCATTGGTGTACCAGATGCCATTATCTGTAGTTCCACAGACATAGTTGATGATCCTCTTTACTTGCAGCAGATGACTCTCCTTTGGATTTTCCCGGTATCTTGCACAACCTCCTACCGTATAAGCAATATCTGGTTGGCTAGCTGTCAGATAGAGAAGACTGCCTATCATGTTTCTATACAATGTCTGCTCACCACTTGCTCCAGCATCATCTTTGGTGATTTTTATGTGCATTGCAGCTGGAGTACGTTTATGGCTCGTCTTTTCCAAATCAAATTTCTTGATCAGGTTCCTAGCATACTTGCTTTGGGAAATAAAGATGTCATCGTCCTTCTATTTTATCTGGAGTCCGAGAAAGTAGTTCATCTCTCCCATCATGCTCATCTTGAACTCCTTTTGCATCTGTTCCACAAACTGGTCCACCATCCGATGTATAATGGACCCGAACACTATATCGCAAACATAGATTTGCGCAATAATGAAATCTGACCTGGTATGTTTGACGAATATGGTCTTGTCTACTCCCCCTCGCACATAGCCATGGTCCACGATAAACACAGTGAGTCGCTCGTACCATGCTCTGGGAGCTTCCTTTAGTCCGTACAAGGCGTTGTTCAACCGGTACACATGTGTAGGATGATGTGGGTCTTCAAATCCCTTTGGTTGAGCCATGTACACTTCCTCATTTAGGAAACCGTTCCGGAACGCACTCTTGACGTCCATCTGGAACAATTTGTACTTTAGATGACACGCCAGAGCAAGTAACAGTCTGATGGCCTCCAGGTGTGCCATAGGTGCAATAGTCTCATCAAAGTTGATGCCTTATATCTGAGTGTATCCATGTGTAACCAATCGGGCTTTGTTTCTGGTGATGTTGCCCTTCTCATCATACTTGTTTTTGAAGATTCACTTTGTTCCGATGATGTTGACTCCTTCGGATCGTAGAACAAGATCTGAAACATCATTCCCTGTGAACTCTGTCAATTCTTCCTGCATGGCCATCACCCAGTAGTCATCCGTAATGGCTTCTTTGTATCGTTGGCTCTATAGTGGATAGGAAGCAGGAACAGGATGCCAATTCTCGATAATTAATCGCCTTCCCTCAAGTTTTCATCCCTTAAGTTGGTTCTCCAATGACTTCGGTGATGGGATGATTCTTTGCAATTTCTCTGGCACGGTTATAGAATGGTGCAGAGTTATGTGTCACATTTTAGAAGTCGTGTCTTCGTCGAAAGAGGGATCTGAAGTATTCCAATCATCAGTTTGATCCCCCGAACTTCATCTTCCTTTGTCTGACGTGACAGAGTCATGGTTTTAGACGGTGTTCCACTACTTCCTTCATCATCTCCTGATGCTTGTTTATCAGCAACTTTGTCCTTCACCTTCACATTTATTGGTTTCATCACTGTTCCAGTGCGTTTGTTGAACACCCGATATGCACGACTATCAGTGGAATAGCAAAGGAACATCCCTTCATCGCTCTCTGGGTCGAGTTTGTCTATACTCCCAATCATTCAGAATATATCACTCGCTCCCGAAGATGTGAAAATACTTCACGGTAGGTGTCTTCCCTTTACACAACTCATAACATGTCTTATCTGTACTAGTTCGAACAGTGACTCTATTGATGATGTGACAAGCAGTGTTCATTGCTTCAGACCAGAACTTGAGAGGGACCTTCTTTGCATACAACATTACTCGGGTTATCTCATGGATTATGCGATTCTTGCGCTCCACCATTCAGTTTTGCAGTGCAGTGATTGTGATGCAAACTCCGTGTTCAGCACAGTAGTCAGCAAAGGTATTGTTCTCAAATTCTCTACCGTGGTCGCTTCTTATGGCCACCAGTCGTTCTCCTTTGTCATCTCTTTTCCTCTGAAGTAGAGTAACCAGTTCAATGAAGGCTTGTGCAGCTTCGGACGCATCACGAAGATATCTGGTTCAGGTGAACCTTGCGAAGTCATCCACACACAGCAGGACATACTTCTTGCCTCTATAACTCTCTACCTACATTGGTCCCATCAAGTCCATGTGAATCAGCCCCAGAGGTCTGCTGGTATTGAACTGATTTGTCGTTTGATGAGAGACCTTCGTTTGTTTTCCAATATGACATTCTCCACAAACTACGCCCAGATCTCCCTTTACCTTGGGCAAACCTCGGATAAGACCCTCTGCAGAGACCTTCTTCGACTCTTAGGTTTAAGTGCCCCAAGCGTCGATGCCATAGTTCCGTCTCATCAGTCTGGCTTACTAGGCATATTGTCTCTGCTACTGTTCCAACAGTGCCAAGTGGGTAGCAATTGTTAGATGATCTGATTCCTTCTATCAGAGATTTTCCATCTTTGTCCAGCACCCGTCAGGAATCATGTGTGAATTTCATATGATGCCCTCCATCGCACAATTGACTAATGCTTATCAAATTCACCTTTAGTATGTCCACCAAGAGTATATCATCGAGCTCAGGTAGATCTGGAACCTTCAATGTCCCACAGCCGATCACCTGGCCCTTGCCTCCATCTCCAAATGTAACAAACCGATGTTTGTTTATAGGTTTAATATGATCGAGGTGATTAGGGTTACCTGTCATATGAGCAGAGCATCGACTCTCGAAATACCAGTGATCTTTCTTCATGTGGCTGGATGAACTGAATGCAAAAAACACACTTCCTCCCTTGTTTTTGGTCCCCAAACCTGTCTCATTCGATAAGTGACTCTGGGTTCCATCGCCTTGCGCTCAGCTAGGAATAGACGACACCTTGGTTTGATATGCCTCATTTGAAAGCAGTACCAGCAGGTTCGTGTGTCTCTCCTCCATTCAATGTTGGGTCTCCCTCGATTAATCAGCGGTAGCTTCATCCTTTAATTTTCGGGACGTTTCTCAAGGGCTTGGCTCATCTTCTGTTCGGGCTTCTGTTTAGGCTTCACGAAGTTAGTCTTGCTTGAATTGCTTCCTCCTGTGAAGTCGAGGCCTTTGTGTCCATCTTCGACTCTCTGTGAATTCAGTATGGCATCCAGATTCTTCGAGCCAGAGTTCAGTATTTTCACCGATCTTTTGAATTGGTTTTACTCATCTATGGTAGATGTGTGGTTGTCTTTTTTTTGACTCCACTTGTAAATCCAGAGCTTCCACGTTTTTCATGAGTTGTATTTCTCTCCGACACATGTCCACATGTTTCCTCCTTAGCTCTTCTGTGCCTCTGGGATACATGTCCCTCTCTTTCTCCATATGTACTTCCAATGATGATACAGTACCTAGGAGTTCTACCTTCTGTGCAAGAAGTGATGAGCGTTCCTCCTTCATTTATGCCATCTAGAGCTTCAAAGCAGTAACTTCTTCCTGGTGTTCGACCTTCTGAGCAATCATGACTTTAACTTCTTGCCAAAAATTTTATTTCTCTTCCTTCAAGCTAGTTACTGTTTCACTTAGCTTTTTGTTTCGATCAATCACCATCAACCACCTCTCATAGAGTTTCTTGTAAGTTTCAGCTAAACATTCATCCGTGACCTCTTCATCATCACTGCTAGTCGAATCGTCAGCTGGGTGGTCTGACTTTGCACTGGAATACTGTCTGTCACTCTTTTCACTGTCATCTTCAAGGATGCTAACAAGAGCAACAAAGTTGTTTGACTCATCCTCCTCTCCATCGTTTTCAGACTCGTTGTTGCTCAGGTTAGCAGCGAGTGCTTTCTTCTTTTTGAGAGTATTGGCATTCCTGACATTGTAATCCTTTTCCTTTCTCAGTTGAGGACTCCTGCTTGTTTTCTCCAGCCTTTACCTTTCTTTGCAAGTTTCCTTTCTTCCAGCTTTGGGAGTTGGTTGAGGATGACTGGCCTTGATCTGTTCCTCGTCTGTTAAGCTTTTTCACTAGTCTGCCAAAGTTCTGGGCCATCATCGCTAGCTGTTCAGTAGTATCATCAGGCTCACCCTTTTCTTCAGATAGGTCGGCTTTCAGTGCAACTCCCTTGCTTCTTTTGGTTGAGCATATTCTGGAAGATACATCTCATATGTCCTCAGTGACTACATGAGCTCATCAAGCTTCATTTTGGTGATGTCTTACATTTTCTCAATAGCAGTCACCTTCATCGTAAATCTTTGGGGCAGAGACCTTAGAACCTTACTTGCCAGCCTCTGTTCTTCTATGGGATTTCCCAGTGCTACAGATTCATTAGAGAGATCTAGGACTCTAGTGTTGAACTCAGCAATTGTCCCTTCCTCCTTCATTTTCAGATCATCAAATTTCGTTGTGAGCAACTGCATCCGTGAGTTCCTCACTTTGTTTGTCCCCTCATGTGTGGTTAGAGAAACTCCAATGCTTCCTTAGCAACCTCACACTTGGCAATCAGTTTAAATACATTCTCATCGACTTCACAGAAGATTGCATTCATAGCCTTTGAATTTCCCAAAGCAATCTTCTCGTCCGCGTCGGTCCACAGTGCTTCAGGCTTAGGTACCACCTTTCCTTCATAATTGGGCATCGTCTGTGTTCAGTGAAATTGCCCAAAGCAGTCTTCTCATCAACTTTGTTCAGTGAAATTTATTTTAACACCATTTCCCATCAAAGGGATTGATATACGACAAGTACAATCCCAATGATAGTTTTTAATATATCTTTATTTGTGATATGTTTACCGCATAACATCAATTGAAAAATAATCTTAACATTGCGGATTTATACTCGCGTACACTTTTATAATCTTGCAAATGCAAGTGTATCCAATCAAAGCGAGTTTTAGGGAGATCACTATCCCTTTTTTCTTGGTGATTGACATTTCCTTCAAATACTTTCAAAGGATTTAGAGATATTTGATTGTCAAAAATTCATATCAATCCCTCATGGAGATGATGACAAAGGAATATCATGGCTTTTGCCTTGTTTTTGATTCCTTATTATATAGAATCTTTAAGAAACATGACATTAAGGCATATTTCACAAATCTATACGGAATATAACTAATGCCAAAGTTTTAAGAGTATCAAATTCAAGCTTTGTAACATATGATATTGCAACTTGATAGAATAAACAAAACATGAATTAAATTTAAGTAATCAAATAAAATACATAATAACTTAATGCATTGTCACATAAAATTAAGCATGAAAATTGAATTAAAAAACATGATTATGTGAAAATATACATGTTATAAACATAGATAGAAAAATAATTTTCTGACATATAAGAATAAGCATGTTAATAGTTTAAAGAACATAGTTAAATGAAAATAAACATGTTATAGACTTACATGGATTTGAAGTATACATGTTATAAGTATAAAGAAATTGGTTTTCTCTAATGGTAGACGGTTTCGAGATTTTTCCAAAAATAGACTCAATGTTGCCATCATCGCAATGTTAGACAGTATGTATTGAGTGTATATTATCATTAGGCCAAAGGCCATATATACCGTACATCGTGGCATGTGGACGGACATATAATGAATATACATATATACAAAGAGACATAAGGTGAAGAGACTCTAACACCCCCCCCCCCTCTCAAACTAATGATGGGTCAAATACACTGAGTTTGGAGAGATAAAAGACATGTTATGCTCTGGTATGTGCCTTCATGAAGAAGTCTGCCTACTGAAGCTCGAAAGGAACATACTGAAGATCAATTATCTAATCATGTACCTGAGACCGTACATAAGAATCATCCACACCAATATGTTTGGTGAGCTCATGCTTCACCGGATCTCTAGCAATACTGATAGCCCATGGACTATCGGACAAAAGTGGAGTAGGTGCAGATACCAAAACACTAGAATCCTCAAGTAGCCATCAAAGCCATGTAACCTCAGCTGCCAACAAAGCCATAACACGTAATTCAGCCTCAGCACTCGAGCAAGAAACTGCGGTCGGCTTCTTAGTCTTTCAAGCAATGAGAGAACCGCTCATAAATACACAGTAGGAAGACGGAGACCGACGATCAGAGGGATCGCTAGCCCAGGTGGCATCAGAATAAACATGAAGCTGAAGGGAGCAGGATCTGGGAAAGAAAAGACAACAAGTGATTGTGCCACGAAGATATCGTAGAACACAAAAAAGGTGACTATAGTGGAACTGAGTGAGAGCAGAGAGAAAATGACGCAGACTGTGAACGGGGTAAGAGATATCGAGGCGAGTGACACTTAAGTACACGAGACTACCAACTTGATGGCGATAGCAAGTGGGATCCTCAAGAGGTTCACCATTCGTGGTGCGAAGGTGATCAATGAGTTCCATCGGAGTGTCGGTAGTACGATGATCCGTAAGAGAGGCACGATCAAGAAGATCTCGAATATACTTCTCTTGAGATAGAAAGAAACCCTCAGAAGTAGAAGAAGTCTCAATCCCAAGGAAAAAACTAAGAGGACCGAAATCGGTCATGAGAAACTGAGTACTAAGCTTCTCCTTCACAAACTTGATATAGTCAGAGTCATCAAAAGTAATAATCATGTCATCAACCTAGAGAAGAAGAAGCGTACGGCCACGAGATGAGGAATGGATAAGGAAAGCAATGTCATGATCTTAAGCAGAGAAGCCAGCTGTAGTGATAACAAAGGAGAAACGCTCAAATCAAGCATGTGGGGCTTGGTTAAGTCCATATACAGAGCAACGCAATCGACAAACCATACCCACTAGAAAAGAATATCTAGGTGGTGGTCGCATATAGACTTCCTCACGCAGCTCGCTATTAAGAAAAGCATTCTTAACATTAACCTGGGAGATGGATCACTCACGAACAAAGGCCACTGCATGGAGTGTATGTATAGTGGTCATATGTGCAATGGGAGCAAATATCTGGTCATAGTGACGACTATGCTCCTGCTGAAACCCACGTGCCACAAGACGTGCCTTATAACATTGAATAGAACCATGAGAGTGAGTCTTAATCATGTATATCCACTTACATGTGAGAGGACAGCCATGAGGAAGAAGAGCGACAATATCACATGTGCCAGTACGCTCAAAAGCAGCTATGTCCTCTGCCATGGCATGTTGTGACTCCTGATGAGAAATAGCCTCACGATAGGAGGTGAGTTCAGTAAGAGTAGCAGATGCAGCACTATAATGCGTAAGAGGTTGAATAGACTGCCGATCACAAAGCGCCTATCGGAGAGACGGCTCCAAAGGGGGTGATCCATCGATAGAAGATGCCGAGATAGGAGACGGAGATCTATCGGCAGAAGATTTTGCGATGGGAGACCCACGATAGGATGAGGCTCATCAAAATCCTGACGATGAATGAGAGAAATAGGGTGACGGGAAACAATATTAGTAGGAATAAAGGAAGGAACAATCGGTGAGGGAGAGCGTGTTGGAGAGGAAAACAAAGGCGGTAAGAGACTCGTGCGAACAGTAGTAGAAGGAAAATAAAAGAAGGAGAGATGTTTGACAAGCGACGATGAAGTGGAACTCGAGGAAGGTCAAGGGTATAAGGGACGAGACTCATCAAAAGTAACATCTCGAGAAATGCGGATGCGTCGACTAACCGGGTCCCAACATCGATATTCCTTATGTTCAATGTTATAACCCAGAAAGACACACTTAACGGACTGAGCTGTCAATTTGGTGCGCTCACGAGGTGCTAAGAGAGAAATATCACACGCAATCAAAAAGACGAAGGTGAGCATACTTAAGAGGCTAACCAAATAGGCGCTCGACCAGAATACCACCCTGGAGTGTGGAGGAAGACTGAATATTAATTAGATAAGCAGCAGTGGAAATGGCCACAACCCAAAACTGAAATGGGACACTAGAAGCAATCATGAGAGAACGAGATGTCTCAAGATAATGGCAATGTTTGCGCTCAGCCACCCCATTATGCGCATGGGCACCAGGGCAAGAAAACTTGTAATGGGTGCCTTGCTCAGCAAGAAAATGATCATGAGTGTGTCACGGATGCCAACATAATTAAACGACATGGATTCAGCATGAGTGTGCAGCATGGAAACTACATGAACTGTGATCTCATATGTCTATTTCCAACTGGTCCCTAAAGCGAGATCAACAACATTACACAGAATGCATACTAGCAACAACAATTCTGCAGAACATAATTCAATAGTATAGATCTAAATCTATATCCAGCATAGAGCAGCGCACAAGATAAACTCCCACTGAATATGAATATCCTTAAATAAGGTAACTGGCATATGATCAGTATGCCACTGAAAGACCTCGGATAGTAATCCCTTTTATTATACGGATCCGCAACGGAGTTTGTTACAAAATGCTCTATATGTTCACTCTGTGTCTCTAAATTACAACTAGCAGATCGATATCAATGTTATCACATTGACTATTTCTAGTTGCCAACAGAATATTGTATAATCAAATTTGTCACATATCAATATACACGGTCTTACGCAACACGAAATCGGAAGTTTTCTAGTGACAATAAATACAAACCATATTCGTTAATTGGTGCCCCAAATATGCTATTCATAACTGACATAGCAAATAATATGATTTCTCATAGGCATCACATTGGAGTCAGTAACATAAGTGATCTCGAACCAACCTGACATCCAACACAGTGCATGTTCGTCATATATTCTCTAGCTAATGAATTAAATAGTGAATTCCTCAAATATCTGCATAACATTATCATGTATGAAACTTCCGAATGCATACATACTTCAACAAGCAAATGAGACAACACATGTCTGAATTGCGAATGTGTGTACCACAAGTTTCTTAGTGTAAGAAAATCATATCTCACTCCCTCTGAACCGTGATATACGCACCAGCATAATTGTGTTTCATCTCCAAACAAGCAAGATGACAACACAATAAACATAAATACCATCAACTAAAAGCATACACCAAATCTTATCTGACTCAAAAGTCATAATACATATTCTTGAGGTAGTTGAGTTTGTCCTACTGAAATAATCAGAATCTTCACCGAAGAACAAATAGACATTGTCTTGTGATTGATTATCCCGAGCATGCATGCAAATTTAATCAATCACCTCGTAATAAGAGACAGTTTTCTCTTCAATGACAATGTCACAACCATATCACCCCAAATAGAGAACAAGTCAAACCAAATAAACATGCTCACCAACACCATAATCATGCATGTCATAGATTATGTAATAAATAAAATAAGCTTTAAAAGCATATCATGACATTCACAACATATCGGCACACATTAATAGTAAGTCAGAGGACAGTGGTATTAATTGTAAGGGATATCTTGTTCTAATGAATAAATATTGACGATAAGGTGATGCTAAACAATAAACCATCGGAGGATGGATTTACTATTCATATCGAAAACTAAAGATCATCAACTATTTATCACTAAGTACGCTGCAGCTACATTAAATATTGAATTTCCGGAGGGTCTATCAATATTCAAACAAGCTACACACATCCGATATACGTGGATACGTTACGGAGGTGATCGTATTTTCCGTTTCAACATACAGAGGTAAAATACCGATCCACAGTGAAATGTTAAATTTAGAGACTAAATCTCAAGTGGTGTTGGGTTTCCGAAGTTCATGGTTCCAAACAATAGGACAGAACAGGATCCAAAGAGAAAAGTCTGTCGATTTAACTGAACCATTACATACGCCAACACTTTAAAAGCAGATAATGACATTCACAAGATACCGGGCACCATTGATAGCACGTCGGAGAACTATGATATTAAGTGCAAGGGCATCTTGTTCGGTGATCAAACATTGACGATAAGGGATGTCAAATATTAAACCATCGGAGGATGGATTTACTAATTCACATCAAGATACTAAAGATCGTCGCACATTTATCACCCTGGTATGTATGCAGCCACATGATAAGTCGTAGTTGTACGACTATTTTCTGTGTTAAAACCCCGTCTCTTAGTGTTTACATGTATGTTATTTCACTACCTGTGTGTAGTTTTCGTTCTCAGGTGCATTCGGAGACCATGGAAGGAATACTGGCTAAAGAGAGCCTGTTAGAAGATGTTTTGCGCCGAAGGAATGAAGTCCGAAGTGCTTGAAGTTTGAGTCAGTGCAGAGCGCGTAGGCCTGAAGTATTAAAGGCGCGGAGGTCTACTGAATTTCGTTAATTGTTCAGACCTCCGCGGAAGTTAAATCAAGAGACGTCCGCGGAGACAGCTGGCAGTCGAATTTCATTATTTCGAAGTTGCAATCTCGGGAGAAGGACAGACAGATTTCGAAGAGACAGGAGAGGGGCGGCTGGCTCTGGACTTAAGGAGAAAATTCAGAAAGGTTAGGGTTCGTTCGAAGTTGGGAATTGAGAGTAGAGGATTGGAGAAGAGAGCTCTCGGAGTAGGATTCCAATTGAAGAAGCTTGAACGTGGATTCGTTGCTGGATTCAAGTACTGGAGTGGAGCTGCAGCTTGGTGGAGAATTCGTCATCAGTATTTTCGTTTCATCCCATTCATAAACTTGATGATGTATTCCCTTACGATGAGTAGCTAAACTCATATGTGTAGGCTAGAACTCGACATTGTGATGTTTTGACTTGAGACCTATATTGATTTCTGTGTTTTGTATCATATTACTGTGCATTGTTTATGGAATTGATTCTGTTAACACGAGTGGAACCCTAGCGGGGGAGCTTTGGTTTGTTAGTTGATTCCGATTGTCAAGTTTACTAGCAACCTAGCGGGGATAGCAAACTAGGACACGAGTAATATACCACTAGGATTAAAACACCCTAGGAGAACTTGTTTAAATCTTCATGCAACTCTAGCGAGTTAGGGTCTTGATTATCGCTAGCGCGAGATTAAGTACTAGAACTAGAACGGGGAGTATAACCTTAGCGGGGGAGCTCTAAGTTGTAGAACATTAGAAATCAAAATGGATTTGTCAATGATTTGGTCTTGCATCACAGTCGAAAGTTCTAGCTTGCACTTCTCTTTGATATTATATACTTGAAGTTGTGTGACGATTGCTCTCTTGATAAGTGATCATTGTTGCTTGTGCTTTTGTTTTATTTATTAGATTGAATTTCCCATTGTCACTTTCATACTTAGTGAACAGATTCTCATATCAATCTCTGTGGATACGACCCGACTTACCACTTGCTAGTCGGAATAAGAAATATTATTTTTGACGGGTACAACGACACCTGTCACCACACTGAATACTAATATGCGGAGGCCTAAATTAGTATCCTTGGAAACTGCACACATGTATCCTAACATGAGAAATAAGGCAGTCTCCACGGATATGCCACTGAAGTGGTCATGTTTTCCGTTTAGAACAATTCATTTGTTATGTCAGCCCAAATGTCGAATGTCTTATCATGCAAGTAAAGTCTCAAATGTAACGTTGGTTTCTCATAATTATGGTTCCAAACAAGAGGGCAATGTAAGCCATTAAAATTTGAACCATAAACAATTGAACCAGTCTGAACTACACAATCAGACTGTCTTCAACCAATTGGTATAATACCAAATTGAACCAACATACAGTTTGTCAACAATATTTCAATTGATCCGATGTTCAATTGAACCAAAAATTTTACCGATCTAAATTAGATCAAATTGAATGACATCAACATACAATTTCTCATTTGGACCATAGTGCTTGAAGTCAAATCATAATTATATTTGACCAAAGTTGACTAAGCTCAAATCTCAAATGTAGTTGACCAAGTCAAATTCAACCAAAGTTCACCGAAGTCAAAATGCAACCAAAGTCGATTGAAGTCAAATTTCAACTAAAGTTCACCACAAGTTGACCGAAGCCAAAATTTCAACTAAAGTTCACCATAAGTTGATCGAATGTCAAAACTCAACTTAAGTTGACTAAAGCTGACAAAGTCACATTTCAACTAAAGTTGACCACAAGTTGACTTGAGTCAATATATCAACTAAAGTTTTTTTTCTTTTCAAAAAGAGGATTATTGGATTTTCAATCCTACCCCTGGGGTGACTCGAACCCGGGATCAACTGGACCAGGTAGTGAGCGCCTCTCCACCAGGCCAACTCAACTTCGTCTATCAACTAAAGTTGAACATAAGTTGACTGATGTCAAAGGCTCAACTGAGGTTGACTAAAGTTGAACAGTGTCAAAAGTTCAACCATAGTTGACCAACAGTTCACCGAATTTGATCAACTGTATTGAACCGAAATTCCATAACATATTAGATTGGTTTCTTAAGTCGGTATAAAAAACCGAATTCAACCAATCCTATTGAACCAAAATTCTTAACAAACTAGATTGGTTTCTCAAGACGATATGTAATCGTGTTAAACCAATAACATTGAACCACAATTTAAAGTTACACTAGAATGGTTTCGCGTCGGTATAAAACCGAGTTAAACCAATTTTATGGAACTAAAATTCAAAATCACACTAGATTAGTTTCGAAAGTCGGTATAAAACCGAGTTAAACCAATCTCATTGAATCAGAATTAAATATCACACTAGATTGGTTTCATAAGACGATATAAAATCGTAGTAAACCAATCTAATTGAACCATGATCCATGTCAGACTAGATTGGATTCTCGAGAAGATAAAACCGTATTAAACCAATCTATCTGAACCAAAATCTATACTGAACCGATCCACCAAATTTTGAATAGGATCAAATCAAACCGGAGTAAATCGAATCAGTATCAACCGATACATTTAACTCTTATCAGTCCAGTAGTCACTTTTGATTGATTTATCGAATGGAATAAACCATTTTAAATCAACCCAAACATAGCGGTTCAATATCGAAATGATTGATTCACCAAATTGGAATTAACCATATTGAATCAATCCATTAAACTGGAATTTCACCAAATCGATTCAATAGTTGAATCAAACGAAGCTTAATCCATCTCAATTATGATAAAGTAAATATAATTGAATCCACAAAATAATATCAATCATAAATTCAGGTGAATCAAAATTTAATTTAAATCGAACCTGAGTGAACCGAACTATGAGTCCAAGAGATTCCTCCAGCACCAGGACCAATTATGTTTTATTGTTTTTCATAATGTTACAATCCCACATTGGCTAGGTGCTTTAACACCTAGTGGTACTTAAGCACAAGGGGTTCTCTCACCCATCAGACTAGTCTTTTGTGGTGAGCTCTTCCCTTGGGCTTAGGTGTCTAACATTTGGTGCACTTCATTGAGAGCCAACACGGAGGGGCGACCTGGGAAAGGACTACCTGATTGCCCAACGAGGCCAGAGTGAAAGCCGTCCAGAGTTGGCCGTCGTGGGCGTCACTCGGAAGGGGCGACCTGAGAAATGGCTACCTGAATGCCCAACAAGGCCAGAGTGAAAGCCGCTCAGAGTGGCATCTAGAGTAGGCCGACGAGTGTGGGGCAATGTTACAATCCCACATTGGCTAGGTGCTTCAATATCTAGAGGTACTTAAGCACAAAGGGTTCTCTCACCTATCAGACTAGTCTTTTGTGGTGAGCTCTTCCCTTGGACTTACGTGCCTAACACATAACTCATGACGCAGCAACCACCTGTTGTCCACTCAAAATTTGGGTTTTAGACTGAAAGAAAACCCATCTAGCGCAGAAGCAACACCCAAATCCCGAATCCATCATCTGTGTCAATATCGATTTTGGTCAGCTGCATCTGAAGCTTCCTAATTAAATACGCCTCTGTATTGGAGAAGCAAATTACCATCTCCATGAGGCCAATAAAACTCACAATGCCATTCAAAACGACTCGTTGGGAGTGGCAATGCTCCTGCCACATAACCTTGTCTTGAAACAAGAGATTCATTTAATATTGTACAGTAAAATCGCCATTCATTCACAACTTCCATTTAAGGGATGCAGCGAAAACTATCCACATCGTGTGCAGGATCTTGTCATGTAGCAGTGAAGAACATGTTGATGGCATGAGTATTGTATCCACCAAAAGCTACAGACAAGGCAACCCCCAACAAGGTTTATGAAAAACAAAAGCGGTGGACCGTTGTAGTCCAAACTTCACTGTATTTGTTGGTATAAGAAGAAGAAACAGCAACGCGATTCTGAGTCAGATCTTGTCCATCAGCGGCTTCTCCAATTATGCACATCAGCAACCCATTCATTCACGTTAGAAACTGCAAGAACTCACCAGATGGTTCCAACTAGCCCAAATCACATGGGCTTACCTGATTTGCCAAGAATATAATTAGGGTTTCAGAACACATAACCTGCTGTTTTATCCCAATTCTCCATCACTGTGTACTCGATTTTGTTAATTTTGACAAAATTATCAGCCAATTTTCAAGCCCAAAATTATTGATCCATATCTCCAAAATTAGGGTTTTCTGACCCGTAATAAACATTACCGCCACTTGTGCCATGATCGGGAAATCGCAGCCGGCGCCGTCTTGCCGACAACCCCATCTTCACCTCTGTCTTTTGGCACCTAAAAGCGCAGCCTAGTCCATCTTCGGCCAATGAAACTTGTACTTCGAATAATCGTCATCGAAAATCTTCAAACACTAACAGGAGCTAATGCCAAATACGATTATTGCTTTATGATTCACTAACAACTCCGTCAACCGTGCCGTTACAATTGAGCTCCAATTCAGATACAATGTTAAGACCATAAAAATAAAATCCAATTTATAAGGCAGCCATCAACAACCGACCACCAGAAGTCGTTAGGCTCAGATTCAAACATGGAGATGGATTGAAGGACCAATCCAGTGTACATGCCATAAAAATAAAATATAGCAATTGATTAGTACATCCAGATTCTCAATAATTCGAAATTGAGGGGCGACTGATACCACTTGTTAGAAATAAATCTTTTACTGTAATTACTGAGATCAACAGTAATACATCCAGAGTCGTAAACTCATATTAGATTAAAGAGAATGTACTGTTAGAACCTTGAATATGCGGAAGCATAACTTCTGAAACGGATGTGCACATGAGTAGGGGCGGAGCTAGGATTTGAAAGTTACCCGGGCTAAAAATTTTTTTTGAACCTTTCATAATCATTCAAAAATCAGAATATACTGTAGGATCCAAGACATAATCCAAATCAAATAAAGATCAAAGCTATCATAAAAAAACAACTGTTATAATATAATTGCAACCTCTTCAATGCTCTGTTAATGCAAAACAAAAAACTCAGCTATTCACAAACAATGCTCTGTTTCCAACATCAAACTTCACATAAACAAAAAGAAATCTCATATATCTTTATTAGCCAACAAGTTAGAGAGCAAATAATAGTGAAAAGTCATTATGGTATCACAAATTGTAGCCAATACTGGCAATCAGATGACTAAATGAAAAAGAAGATACATGAAACAGCAATTCTTCATTTGAGATATAAACTTGAGACAATTAGATGACGAAGGTGATCGCGTGTAGATGTAGTGATTGTAAATGCAACACAGATCAAACAAATAATCTGAGTGTGACTCAGGTCGAATCCACAGGGAACTAGCTTGCTACTTTCTGTAAATGATTGTTTATGTTAGTACTGAAATGGGGGGGTTTAAAATGAAAGTACAGTACAGTGAAATGAATAAACTGAATAACCAAATGATTAACACAGAACTGGAGGTTTGAATTGTTGTCGTGGTTGTTGTTTGATTGTCTTTAATTTGATGAAACATTGGGAATCAATGACTCCCCAAAACACAAGCAGATTATAACACAAGTTACTGCAGACTCAACTTTCGCTTCTTGCCTAACAGTAGATCCTAATACATGATAGTGAATTATTACCCTAGGTCATTTGTTCGATTACATGCTCAACTTTCGCTTCTTGCATAATAACAAAACTAGATACACAAATCATCAAGACTCAACTTTCGCTTCTTGTCTATCGGATTTTATCTCATTACATGCATAGACTCAACTTTCGCTTCTCGCCTATCATGCAACTATGTAAACCTACTGTGACATGCTACTGCAAACACAGACAATAGATACAAACAATCCTTATACAAACATTATTGATATCTCGCGAAAACACCAAGTACAGAATGTATGAATTGAACTATTCATGTCTAATGTAAAGAAATAAGATTGAATCATGTAAAAAGATATGTGTTACAACTACAGATGTTTCTGGGGATCCATTGGATCCCAATAAGCGGACTACTCACTCATGGTGAGTTGATACATGACAACAGATTAAATAAAGTGAAGTACAAGTTAGGTTAAGAAAAACCCTGATGTTGAACTCTTTTCTCTGGATGTTGTTGTCGCCTGTATCTTCTTGCTGATGGATCCTGTCTGATGTCCGGTATGATATTTCCTTTGTATTGTTTGTAGTCGTCTAGCAATAACTGTTGTTGTTGTTGGCTCTATGTTTCTCAATGTAGGCTTCCCAATCTCCAATTGCTTCTTTGTGTTCCCCATAAACTCACATTGCTCGATGAAATTAATTGCGCTTGAGCCGACTTGAAGATTTATTATTTGCAGCTTGGGTCGGGTAGATGGTCGGGTAGCCGAGCGGGTGTGCGAGCGTCTGGCGAGGTGTGGTCGAGCGGATATGTGAGCGGGTGTGCGAGCGTCGGAGGCCGGGCATGCGAGCGTGGAGTGTCTGGCGTGCGAGCGCATGTGCGGGCGGGTGGAGGTAGGAGGTGCGAGCGGCTAGACGAGGGAACGCGCTCGGAGGTCCGGTCGTGCATACGAGCATTTTAGCTCGATTTTGACATTTTACTTCTCAAGTTGCTTTTCACTGAAACACTAAGTAAAAACATCAAATCTGCATAATCTTATATGAAAATGGAGCTCAAAGTCACTGGACTTGCACATCAAAGTTCATCAAATAATTGCTCATCAAAATACCGCACACTTGAACTTTGTTCGTCCCGAACAAACACATATCATAGGTATCACCCCAGAACATCTTAAAATAAACCAAGTAAAGAACAAATAAAACTGGTGAGAGTTTTCAGAACAGGACTACTCACAAATCCCGTGATACTTGCTCAATTATGAAATGAAATTTTCAAATAGTGATAAACATCATAACTCATCAGTTCAGGCATGCTGCATCAATATTACTCACTTCAAAGCAGACAAAAGGTTCCTTCATTCCAATATGATATTCAGTATATGCAGGTTTAACTCAAATAAGCTAGCATTCATTCAGACTAATGATAATCCAATTCGGTCAATCAAATCGTCAAGAAGAATTTCACTTACACGAAACTTGTAAATTTCCTTCAAGGCTCACGCAGTACTCTGCAAGGGTCTTTCCTCAAACAATACCTGCTAATATGTCAGTGCACAGAATCTGGTACAAAGTCACGATCAAGTTAGGGGTTTTCTTTACTTATAAACTTTCACACTTCTTTAGTGCAGGTGTGGATGGTTTCGAAGGGGAAGACCTGGCTCAGGGATTACCCATATCTACCGCTTCCTAACCCCCGCCATCTACACTGATCTTTATTTTTTTCTTTCCCTTTTTTTTTTCTTTCAATCATTTTTTTCTAACCCCGCTTGAAATTGACAGTGTACCAAAATAATGTGTAGCACAGAAATACGACCACAGTACTGTTGAAGTCACCTAAGAGCCAATCTGAAAAATAAACTTGTTTGCAAAAGTTTGTTCACCATGATTTTTCAAAGGCCTAAACGAATTCAACATGCTGAACTAAGCTGGCATAAAATCGTCTATTTGCATAAACTTTCATATCACAAGGAAAATCAGAAATCAGATGCCAACAAATTCATAAGTTCAGAGCAGCAAAGCCATAGCATCAGAGATTAACATGCTCATCATTCAGCGTGTTTTCAGCAAAGATTTTGAGCAAGTATCAGGTAAGCACATTCAATCATTTTTTTCTGCAATTTTTTTTTAGCACACATAACAATCATCAATCGAATATAATCGAATAAACATCAGCCACCCCACACTTAAAACATGCTTAGTCCCTAAGCATTCTAGCGTAAATAGTGAGCAAGCAGGGTAGAAAAATATTATTTGATCGATGAAAGTGAAAAGAGTTTACCAAACGAACGCATAGAGGTAAAAGCAAAAGTGAAATGCAGCAAGCTTTCCTTCTAATTCCAGCTGGGTCAGTTCAAATATCAATAGCAAGCATATTCACCACATTCTAAATTGTTTGCAGAAAAAAATAAAATTGAAGTTCTTACCGGCCTAGTTTAACGTCTTGGCCAAGACGGAGCTGCTTTTAAATGTCGAGATTGTGGGTTGATGGTATTATGAAGTCTGCGACAGTAGGTTCCCTCTGCTGAACAGGTGCGTTCACCAGATTGTTGTGATTGTTTTGCTCCATCTTTCCTCTACCTTTCCTTCCTCTCTTCGTCTTGCTTCTGGTTTGCATCAACAGACTAAGGAAAAAGTGAGTACTGAATAGATAATGTACTAATGTAATAAACAAAAATAATAACAGAAAATAAACAAATGGCTAGTTCCCCGGCAACGACGCCATTTGGGCGACCATTTATCAAAGAAAGGTAATTCAAAAACATGATTTAGGCGATGTAGCTGCAGACCTACCAAGGCTGACTTGCTGTGGTCGACTGTCATTGCTCTGAATTGCGAAACTCGACAATCTATCCGCAGTTGTGCTCTGGAAACGAAACTGCAGTTTTGTAGATGAAGTTCAGCTGTTCTTTGCTTGTCTTGGCAGTTGCTCTTCTGGAAAATCGGAGATAAAGGGAAGCTCGATGTGCGACTGAAAAGCTTTAGAAGAAAAAACGGAGATGATGCATCAGTATCACTCTTAATGTGCCACTGCTTATAATGCAACAAAATAGGGAGGAAAAAAGAGGGAAGAAAATCAACCTTGAAAAGATGCAAGCTTTCCACAAAAGCAGCAAATCAAGATGAAACAGATTAACAAAGGTGATGCATCAGTATCACTCTTAATGCCACTGTAAACGTTTAGCATAGCCAAACTGATTCCAGCCAAATCAACGCACAACCAACATGTCAAAAGAATTATGAAAAAATGCCAGAATCAATCAACCCTAAAGACCCCATCTTACCTTCCAATGCGATTCGGACATCAACATATATCGGAGAGCAGATCCGGAACAGAATAAGAAAGAATGAAACAGCCGATCCGGGACGAGTGGCGACACCATTCGGGCTTCACTGTTGCTCTTCTGTTGTGATCGGTCATCGGAGGTGAAGGAAAATTCCCTCTGCCAAGCATAAACCTAAATAAAAAAAGGGTATCAAAAAAAAAACCTAAATAAAAAGAGAAAACAAAATTGGGTCAGATTTTTACCCGGGCTCCAGCCCGGCCAGCCCACTACCTAATTTCGCTTCTGCACATGAGTACACCGGATTAGATCTTCTAGTCCTATCACCAGAGTCCTGGACTGGGAATCATAACTCATATAAATAGTGATGTGCTAGGGCAGCCACTACTCACTACGCCAATTTACAGATTAGGACACACTTTTTTCACGTCGCGTAAACAGCAAAATTTGTCGCATGTACTTTATGTGACTATCAGTGTGTCGCGTAAAGTTGGTTGTGTAATCGAAGTAGCGAAATGTTTACGCGACAACCGATTTAGGGATAGTCGCGATATGTTTAACGTTTATGCGGCAAATGTTATATTTTGTCCCGTATTCAGGGAGCTGATGGCCACTCCTAATGAGCATATATAGAATCCCCAGTGGTGTAAAAGAGCGTTGACGACAACTAGTAAACATAATATTGTCGTATAAACTTGATTTCGCGACATACATTGAATAAATACACGTCGTATAAACAGTGTTTTGCGATTAATTATGACCGTATATACGTCGTATAAACTTTATTTCGCGACATACAATGAATAAATACACTTCGTATAAACGTTGTGTTGCGACTAATTGTGAACGTATATACGTCGTATAAACAGGTTTAAACGACATTTAGTAAACGTATATATGTCGTATACATCTTTTTACGCGAGTATATGTGAACATTTAGATATCGTATTAAAGGGATTTCGCGATTCATTTTGAATATATAACGGTCGTATATAAGAGTTTTGGCGACTCATATTTAACATATAATTGTGGCAAAAACCTGTATACGCCGCATATATGGCAGAAAACATTATGGTTTAAAATGGCATACCTGATACCAAACGCCTAATAGTTTTGATTACACACAAAATAGAATCCAACAAGCAAACAATCTGGATTGCACTGGCAATCCAGAATCCGAGCAAAGCACAGCAAGATGTTTACCAAAACACAACAGTTTGGGGAAAAAGTTAATCAACAACTTAGTTTCTAGCATCAGGTCCGTAACTAGTGGCACCTTCAGAAGCATCCTGGCTTGCCAAATTTGCTGAACCACCACGCACTACCAAGTCCTCGAGCACACGTATCCTTTCTTCAAATGCAGCCTTCATCTCCTGAAATTCATCCTTTTGCTTTTCAAGTTGTTCTTTCAGATGGGAGTTTCTTGGACCTCCTCTAGGAAGAGGTGGTCTCTTGAAGGCTTTACCAGTCCCGGATACGTATGTTCCACGCGTCTGCCCAACCACTTGGCTTATGATGTCAATCTGAGTACGAACGGGAAGGGGTTCATGATCATCGAGTATACTGTGCTCAGATTCATCACCATTCTGATCTGCTAACGCTTGACGAACCATTGATTGCATTTTTTCCTACAAATGTAAACATTGTATAGTGTAAACAAAATCACCAAAAACACTTAAGAGTCTGCCACAATAGCAGAAAATAACAGAGAACATTTATCTTTAACAAATAAAGTTGACATGAATTACATGACACAAAACATGTACATGACCCAAATAATTTTGACCAGGATAAACAGAACATGGCAGATAATAAGAGCACATGTTTCACCAGGATCAACAGAACATGGCATATAATAAACACAAAAATATGGCAGGATCAACATCATACCCCAATCATTATACACGTAACATACATGATAAACGGAACATATATGGGATACAATGTGAGATAATAAGAATCGACAGATACAACCAAGTCAAACATCAACAAATATGAATTCGAAGTATGTAAAAATGATTCTAAAGAAACTTACTGCAAGGGCAGCACCCTTGGGATCACCCGAGTAAACTTGGGAAAACGTGGCTATAAAGTGTGCCTTATCTCCTTTGGCAGCGAGTGCGGCAGCCCTCGCGTGGAATGGACGTTTTCCAGCACGATGGTTCAATCTATTTGGATCATTACACACGTCTGACATCTTATTACCCCGCTCCTGTAATAAACGAATATAGACAATTTAGAGACTACGTATAAAGTTATGCATTAATAAAAAATGATAAACAGCAAAAAGATTGAATTGAATTGAATGCTTAACCTTATTTGTTGGTTCTTCGAAGTGCCTCTCAAGCCAATCCCACTGATCACGCCTATCCAAAAACTCCCTGGGAGTTACGTCGGGTCCATGCTCCTTGTAGAATGCTTTGCAATTTGATTTCCAGTCACGATACCTCTCACACGCTTTCTTGAAAATATAGTTCCACATCTGGTCATCTTCTTTCTCAATAACAAAGTTTGGCTGCAATGATCAAGTGTATGGTTAAAATTTTGAATACAAGTAATGAATTAAATGCACAGATAAAATAGAAAATACTGACTCTCAAATGATCAAACACAATTCGTCGATCCTGTTCCACAAGTTTCCTGAATGACGATGCTTTCATTGGAACCTTGTCCTTCACAGCACTACCAATCTCATGTATAATTAGGCTTCCCACAGCTTCCACAGCAGGCCCAGTCCCGCTTGGTAAAAACTCGACCTTGATCGCCAACCCTTTATTATGCGTTTGCTTGTAGCTTGCCAACGTCGAACCATTCACGACTCCACGTACCTTCCTCTTCTCCCCAGTTTCATCCCCTGTCATTGAAAAATCCATTATGTATCTAAAAATATATAATCAACAACAACAGACATCATAATCAAAAAACAGACATTTCAAACAACAGACACATTTCATCATAAAAATACAATAACAAACACATAATAAGAAACAGGCTTGGTACCTGTTTCCACATAACCATCGCTCTTGCATCTAATGCTTGGAATATTTGCCAAATTGTCTTCAGCACCATCGTCATCATCTGATAAACTGTTGTAGAACGCGTGCATTGGCTCAAACTCTGGGGCTGTGGGTTCAGGAGCAACCACCGGAATAGGTTGGGATATTGTAGTAGGGGGTGGACGAGGAGGGTTAGAAGGTGGTACTGGAATTATCGTAGCAGGTGGTGGAGCAAACTCTGGAGCTGTGGGTTCTGGTTGTGGGGGATTAGGTAGACCAGCTGATTTTGCTAAACTTCTAAGGGACCTACGAGGTAGTAAGGGATTTGGTCGTCGTGTAGGGCTTGAGTTGGCGGGTGCTGGAAGGTTGTTGAGTTGATCTTCTGGGGAATTTTGGGCAGGATGAGGTTGACTGCTAGTGCCGGTAGTTTTTCTTTGTTTCTCAGGCCTATTGTCATGATCAGTGATGAGCCGTATTTATACGACTCATCGAGTCATTAATTCCCACCATTTCATTCACTTTATTATGCGAACAGTTACTTTTTAGTGTTGTTTCGTATTTCAGGTGATTTGGAAGCTCTAGGAGGAAACACGCTTAAAAGACGGCATTTTCATGCCAGAAACATCGCAGTGGAAGAACATAATTCCGGCATGAACAGTAATTCCGGCATGAATAGTACTTCCGGCGTGAATAGTGATTTTGGGCCGTGAACAGTAACTTCGAAAAAAAGAAAGAAAGTCCAAGCCCTCAATCCAGCAGCCGGCCCACTCTACATTGTGATATTAGGGCAACATTCAAAAGCTAGGGTTTAGAAAGGTTCCAAGAAGATCAAAGGGTTTCTCAAACCCTATATAAGGAGGAGTCCACAAGCCATCTCAATCATCTCATTCATCACTTAGCCGTGTGCCCTAGACCTAACTTGGTCCGCCGCCCATCTCCTCCATCAGCCGCCGTGAGCTCCTCCTTGCTTTCGCCACTTCTCAGCCTTGCACGGCCAGCTTGTTCTTCATTCGGTTTTAGTGAGAATCCTTGTTTCCTTTTATTTATTGTATTGTTATTCCATGGCTATGTGTAACTAATCCGACTATTCGGGTTAGGGTTAAATAATTGTGACTATTGTTTTGAGATTCTGATCTTACTTATTATTATTGCATTCTATTTAGTTCTTGTGCCAATTATCAGTTTGAATTATTAGGCTAAGGGGAGATCCGAAAGGGTACAACTTAACCTAGTTATTCTTACTATCCATTCACTGCTTATTTGATACCGACCCAGTTAGAATAAGTAGTCGCACGAAACCTAATATAACCAGACCAGGAGTATTAGGTTTGCTAGAATTAAAACGGTTATAACCAGACCAGGAGTAACCCTAAGAAGCAAGAATAAACATTAGAAATCAAGGATGAACGTAGTCACAATTGAATAAAACCCTAACCTGAATATCTTCTCTGATTGATAAAACCCCCTCTTATTTTCGTGCCTTGCTTTTGTTCACTAACCTTTACTCTCACATTAGTTTCTTGTCTTTCTCCATTACAGAACAAAGTAGTAGCTATCTAGCTCCCTTGGGTTCGACCCTTGCTTGCCATTGTGCTAACCCACAGTTCATTGCGAGGAAATTATAAATTGTTTTTGCATAGGTACGACGACAGCCTGTTCAAAATGGCGCCGTTGCCGGGGAGCTAAGCACGGTGAAATTTGTTCTTTCTTTAATTTTTCGTTTATTTTCTCTTTGCTTATTTCGAAATTTGCCTATTTCGGTGTTATTCAAATTTCAACTGTTCGATTTCCGATTTCCATTCTATTCGATTTCCAATTTCTAGCTCTCAGAGGGTTCTGTCACCAAGACTTACGAGTCTAAGGATTTTGGGTTTTAAGTGGGACCGCTGTGACCCCTCCAATCTCCTGGGGACCCTTTGTTGCTAGTCTGTCTTTGCTATTACGGTGTTTGCTAGACCGGTGCTTGCTACTCTAATCCCACTTTACCATGTTGCTAGTTTGCGTTTTTTTCTAGTTTACTTACAGATTCGACATGACTTCCTACTATGGAAGTGAGCCGTGGAATTATGGGGAGTACTACCAACAACAAAACCAACCCCAACCGCAATATCCACAGTACCCACCACCACCATACCCTCAGTACCCACCACCATATCAGCAATATCCACCACCCTCCCGACAAGAAGTCCGAGAAAAGATCATGCACCTTGAGCAATCCCGGGATGAAACTTTGGATGAGTACTTACGGTACTTTGATTCCCTTGTGATAAGCTGCCCGCACCATGGATTCGCAGACTTATATCTTCTTCAAAGGTTTCTCGCCGGGATGTTACCACATGAGTGGAGTTGGCTCAATGAGGAGGCCGGAGGCTCGATCTACGACTTGACCATGAGTGCTACTTGGGACTTGATAGACGATTTGGCCGAGAGATCTAAACCAGTACAAGAGCAAACCAAGTCACTTGAAGATGTGATGAAAGAGCTGGCAGCTAGCAACCAGCAGTTGGCCGACACGTTTCAGCAATATCAGGCCAACATAGAGAGAGGCTCGGCCGAGATGTTAAGAGCAATGTCCAAGTTAAGGGGAAATCAGGAAGAAGATGTCGGTACAAAAACAGAGGAGGACGTGGAAGAGGCTCTAATAGAGCCTATCTTGGAGCCCATAGAACCGGCAAAGGATGAGGACCAATGGTTGAAGGAAGAAGAGCTCAAGTCGGACTACCCTGAATATTTGGAAGAAGACAGCCCGCTTGCACCTAAAGAAGAGCCGACCGAGCCACTCGAGTCAGACCTCATTATCGAGTTACCCGAGACGTGCTCGAACCTCGTTACGGATCTGCCCGAGGAAGAACCGGTCATCACTATCAAGGCAACCGAGGAAATCAAGGTCACGTCCATCGAAGATCCTACCTCAGTAAAGGGCGCGGATGCCTCTACAATATCTGCGCGGACGTATGAAGAATTACCAATAAATCAAGAGACGTCCGCGGCGCTTAAACAGGAGACGTCCGCGGGAATCATTAATTCAGGTGAGGACCCAGGTATTGTCACACTCACCCGTGATATTGATTCTTATATTTTGCAGACGGGAGATGCCAGTGGTCACAATCCTCTTACACTCATTCTGGGACAACCGGTCATCTCGGACCCAAGGACCAAGAATTACATTGGAACAAAAAGGTTGTCACCTACGCTTGCTGGAACGAAATCAAACTACCATGTTCACAAGGGTTCTGACCGTCCATACATGAGGAAGAGACCGAGACATGGCACGTTTGAGTGGAGACCAGGATGGAGAAACACTAGAGCACGACTCGATGGACCAATGACTAGGATAAAGGTGGCCTCGCCAGCTTGGAAGGATGTAAAGGCGAATCCGCCTGATCATTGGAAGGCAGAGCCGAATGGACAGCTAAAGAAGCAGTATGGACGAACAGAAGAAGAGGCCGAGCAGAAGTATGACCTCACACGTCCATGGGACCCTAACTTGTGATCCCTACAGAGGTACTGTCGAGCCAACGACGTTAAACAAAGGCGCTAGCAGGGAGGCAGCCCTGCACTATCTGCATTTCATTTATTGTCACGTGTCATTTTTTTATCATCACATTGTACTTGGGAAAGGAGATGATCTTTATGCAGGGACAGAGGCGAACGTATCAGAGATGTTAGCAACAGACTGTATCCGGCATGAGTAGTTCACACCTTGAATAAGTTGCGTCGAGAAACATGAGCGTTTACAGATTTTGTCACAAAGACTTACGAGTCTAAGGAGGTTGGGTTTTAAGTGAGACCGATGTGACTCCTCCAACCTCCTGGGAATCTGTTATTCGTCTTAATGCCATTGACGCAGACCTTTTGGTGTGCAACAAACTCACGCTACGATGCAAGCTCCAATGGTGCTCTTCGAGGACTCACGGGAGAATTATCAGTAGTCTCTGATTGTCACGCACGCACGAGGGAAGTGCCTGTCCTTACTCTATTCACTTTATTTATTGCATGCATTCGTGAGTCTAGATTTGAGTCGTGCCGTGAGGACACGGCTCATTTCAAAAGTGTGGGGTGGAAGAGTCAGTTATGAGTCAGTTATCGAGTCAGCATGCCCACCACACAGAGTCAGCACGTTTCGAGTCATTTTTAAAATTTTTGTACATGATTACTTCACTATTTCCTAGACTTGCAGAATTGGATAATGATATGGTGAAATAGATAGAGCCGATTACATGCATGTCTTTGGTGAAAATTGATTTGTGCGACTAACTTGTGATCTTAAAATTTTGCGAGCCTTTGTTAGTTGAGATAAACAGGGATGTGGAGTTGATAGCAATGCCCTAGAGAGACTTGACAGATCATTCAAAGACCGGACTCAGGATATATGGTTATGTGGAGCTTGTGGAGGCTAGCACTTCGAGGCAAACATAGTACGAGTCTGCTCCGCCACTGCGGCACACTTTGCGATGGTTGGGACGGGAATACTTCACACCGTCCAGACTCTAGTTCAAGTAGCCGGGAAAATAGACAAGCGACCCTTGGATTGACCCGCGCAAAAGGACGATGATGAGCGAGAGCAAGTAGGTTTGAGCAAGTCACAATCCGCACTACAAAGAAAAATCCACTACCATTGTGATAGTCCACACGTCCCACATGTGAAAAGCGTCATTGAGAATGCCAAATCATATGACGCTATAGCTAGCTGAAAAGCACTCCATTACTTGAGCCCGAATCTATCACGTGCAAGAAAAATCAGCGAGACATAACCATATAGCAGCGAGTTCGAGTCCGAGAATGAGGGTTCATGGGTCTAAACAGGGCTATCTCCAGATACATCCGAATTGATTTGCATCTCGACCCAAAGGTAACACGTATCTTTAACCCATGTTTTCGGACAAAGATATTAGTAGCAAGCATGCATAACAGGTAGGATCTATAGTAGCCAAGTCATGTCCATGTAGCTCGTCTAGGATGACCGAAGCATTGTGGTGTTTACATTAGTCGTTCCTCTTATGACCTTGTTCTTGTTCGGGACGAACAAGTTTAAGTGTGGGGTGGTTTGATGAGCCGTATTTATACGACTCATCGAGTCATTAATTCCCACCATTTCATTCACTTTATTATGCGAACAGTTACTTTTTAGTGTTGTTTCGTATTTCAGGTGATTTGGAAGCTCTAGGAGGAAACACGCTTAAAAGACGGCATTTTCATGCCAGAAACATCGCAGTGGAAGAACATAATTCCGGCATGAACAGTAATTCCGGCATGAACAGTAATTCCGGCATGAATAGTACTTCCGGCGTGAATAGTGATTTTGGGCCGTGAACAGTAACTTCGAAAAAAAGAAAGAAAGTCCAAGCCCTCAATCCAGCAGCCGGCCCACTCTACATTGTGATATTAGGGCAACATTCAAAAGCTAGGGTTTAGAAAGGTTCCAAGAAGATCAAAGGGTTTCTCAAACCCTATATAAGGAGGAGTCCACAAGCCATCTCAATCATCTCATTCATCACTTAGCCGTGTGCCCTAGACCTAACTTGGTCCGCCGCCCATCTCCTCCATCAGCCGCCGTGAGCTCCTCCTTGCTTTCGCCACTTCTCAGCCTTGCACGGCCAGCTTGTTCTTCATTCGGTTTTAGTGAGAATCCTTGTTTCCTTTTATTTATTGTATTGTTATTCCATGGCTATGTGTAACTAATCCGACTATTCGGGTTAGGGTTAAATAATTGTGACTATTGTTTTGAGATTCTGATCTTACTTATTATTATTGCATTCTATTTAGTTCTTGTGCCAATTATCAGTTTGAATTATTAGGCTAAGGGGAGATCCGAAAGGGTACAACTTAACCTAGTTATTCTTACTATCCATTCACTGCTTATTTGATACCGACCCAGTTAGAATAAGTAGTCGCACGAAACCTAATATAACCAGACCAGGAGTATTAGGTTTGCTAGAATTAAAACGGTTATAACCAGACCAGGAGTAACCCTAAGAAGCAAGAATAAACATTAGAAATCAAGGATGAACGTAGTCACAATTGAATAAAACCCTAACCTGAATATCTTCTCTGATTGATAAAACCCCCTCTTATTTTCGTGCCTTGCTTTTGTTCACTAACCTTTACTCTCACATTAGTTTCTTGTCTTTCTCCATTACAGAACAAAGTAGTAGCTATCTAGCTCCCTTGGGTTCGACCCTTGCTTGCCATTGTGCTAACCCACAGTTCATTGCGAGGAAATTATAAATTGTTTTTGCATAGGTACGACGACAGCCTGTTCAATCAGTTACAGATCCCTGCTGGATTTATACCCAAAAATCCTACCAAAAGCTCAACTTTTGCCTTCCCCTGCTAGCTGCTAGATTTGAACCCCAAAACTACACTCTTTGTACACACTCTCATATCCGGCCTCCCCCATATACGTACTAGTCTATCATCTTCGCAGCACAAATACACAGCCTTAACTCCAACGAAAAAATGTGAAGAAACTGGAAACAAAAAACATGAAAACCTATACTTAATTGTATGCGAATGTGTGTGAGTGTGAGAGTATACCTTCAACAATTGTGCCGTTTAAACGTGAAGATATGAGCAAAAACGGATGGAAAACCCCACCATATGGATCTTGCAGAGTATATTTGCAGACAAATCGTGTTTTCAGACAAGATTTAAGGTTGTTGGGTTGAATTGAAGACAGAGTACGGACTGAGGGTGTTCTGTTTTTCTGCATTTACTTTGTACACTTACGCGACTTACATTGGATACAAATGTCGCTTAATCCAAACACGGTAGGTCAACTCTGTTTAATGCACAGAAAATTTGAAACATTGAGGGTTGTCATGCCAGACCTGCTTCGGGATTTTTAATTCGTACTATTATGCGGCATATTTTTAGTTTTCGCAAATGTTAAGTCACATAATAGGTTTAACGTGACATATTTTCCATGTCGCTTAAGATAATGCCGCAATAACCATATTACGTGACATAAATTGTGTGTCGCGTAACCAAATGTCGCCTAATCGGCTTTATGTGACAACATGTTTGTCGTCGCGTAACATTATGTCGCATATTTGTGTTATTGCGACAAACACATCAAACTGTTATCGTATAAATAGTTTAATGCGACATAGCATTTGCGACGTCCTTCAAATTTTGTCGCGTAGGATGTAAAATGGTGTAGTGACTGTCATAATTACCTTTCCGTCTTTCATAGAAAGATAATTATCAGATGATACCTACACAATAATCCTCATGACATTATACCCATAAGCGAATATAAATCACAACTAGACCACTTTAATTAGACTTATTTATAGCACACACATTCTTTTTATTTACATGTGTGACCCCACATAATTAATTAATTTACAAAATTAACCCAACAAAATAAGCCATAGTTCACTTTCCCTTTAAGATACCTTAAAGTAGGGGTCGGCAATGGGTAGGGCAAGGGTAACCCTTATCCTAATGGGCAGGGTATGATCGTTTTTTCGTGACCCAATAAACAGTATAGGGCAGGGTAGAGTAGTTTTTCTATGCCCGCGGGGTACATATGAACATGGAAAATTAGGGTAGGGTCGGGTCCGATAGGATAAATTTAAGCATAATTTGAGAAAAAAACTTATTATATGAATGAAAATAGTAGGGTAAGACATGGTAGCAGGGCATGGTAGGGTCTATTTTTTCGTTACCATTACCCTGCCTTACGCTTTGTGGGCAGGATACGTTAGGGTACGAGGATAGGGCAGGGCAGAGTACGGATCGGGCAGAGTAAGGATGACCCTAAGGGCATTTTGACTCTAGGATCAAATGCCTACCCCTACCTTAAAGCTCTCTTCGCAGCAAGTAAATAATCTTTCATAGGGTGTGCCATAAATCTGCTCACAAGACATACACCATACATCATATCAGGTCTAGTTACCGTCTGGTACATGAGCAATTAGTTGTTTGTACAAAGTCGCATCCACTTCTTCACCCTCAACATTCTTGCATAACTTGGATCCTGGAACTATAGGCTTCTTCACTGAGTTGATGTTCCACATTTTGAACTTCTTCATACTTCCTTTGCGTACTTGCTTTGACACAGATGAATACCTATACTGTCTTGATGTACCTCAACCTCGAGAAAGTACTTCATTTGTCCAAGATCAGTCATCTCAAATTCTTTCATCATAGCTTGCTTAAAATATTCACAGAATTGTATATCATTGATAACATAGATTAAGTCATCCACATAAAGGCTTACCATCAACACTTTGCGGCCATCTTTCTTGACAAACAATGTGTGGTCATGGTGACTTTTCTGGAATCCTTAATGATTCAAGTAGCTTTCTATCCTGCTGAACCAAGCCTACAGCGCCTTTTTAAGTTTATTCACCTTACCCTCTTCTCCTGGTTTGACATATCCCTCAGGCTGCTCAACAAATACTGTTTCTTTCAACTCTCCATAAAGAAAAGCGCTTTTTACATCTATTTGAAACATCGTCCAGCTATTTTGCGCTGCCATCGCCATGATAATTCTTATTGTGTCCCAATGTGCTACCGGAGCAAAAACCTCCTCAAAATCAATTCCTGGCTTTTGTGAGTACCCTTTAGCTACTAGTCTTGTTTTGCATTTGTCGATACCACCATCCTCTTTTAACTTTCTCTTGAAAATCCACTTAACTCCTATTACTTTTGCATCTTCAGGCTGATACACCAATTCCCAAGTGTTGTTTTTCTCTATGACTTGAATTTCAAGGTCCATAGCTTTCCTCCATTTTTCATGTTTAACAGCATCAACATATGTTACAGGATCAACATGGGAAATGAAGAATAACATACCAGCATCACCTTCAGCTTCAGATAAATTCTCTCCCGTTTCATAATCATTAAGCTAACCTGGTCTCCTAATTGGCCTTCTAGGTGGAAGGCCTTGGTCTTGTAACTCATCATTCTCTTCACTTGTGTTACTTGATGTTGTTTCTTCACCACCTGGAGAAGCGACATCTTGAGTTTGTGTATGATATTCATCAGAATCCTCTTGAGTTCCGTGGTGCTTTCCATCTTCCCAGATCAACACATCATTACTTGCTGCTTTCATATTTAATTAGCATCCCATTTCCATTTTTCGTTTTCATCAAATATCACGTCCTTGCTAATGACAACTTTATTAGCGTTCTGCAGGCTTTTGATTCATCACTCACTCCAATCATGATGCACTTGTGGCTTCGATCATCCAACTTTACTCTTTTCTGCTTTGGTATGTGAACATGAGCTATACTCCCAAAGACTTAGAAGTGCACTACGCTCGGCTTTAGTCCGCTCCACTTCTCTTCAGGTACCATATCTTTTACTGAAGATGTCAAACTTCTATTCAGAATATAAGTTGTCCACCTAGCAGCTTCTGGCCACAAAGTTTTTGATAAATCCTTTTCAGCAAGTAAGCACCTGACCATATTCATGTTAGTCCGCCGATTCCTCCTTTCCGCAACTCCGTTTTGTTGAGGGTGAAGAAGTGGATGCGACTTCGTACAAACAACTACTTGCTCATGTACCACACGGTAACTAGACCTGATATGATGTATGATGTATGTCTTGTGAGCAGATTTATGGCACACCCTATGAAAGATCATTTACTTGCTGCGAAGAGAGCTTTAAGGTAGGGGTAGGCATTTGAACCTCATCTGCTGTCAACTCTCTTTTTATTCCTTGGCTTTCACAAAATTGGTTGAACTCTACCGATGTGATGTCTCCACTGCGATCACTCCTTAAACACTTGATATTGTTTCCAGTTTCCTTCTCGACCGAGGCTTTGAATGCTTTGAACATCCCCAATGTCTCTCCTTTCTCAGAAAGAAAATAACTCCATCCTTGCCTGCTGAAATCATCAACAAAAACAAGTATATATTTTTTGTTACTATGTGAAACATGAGAAATTGGTCCGCACAAATCTGCATGGACCAACTCAAGTCTTTCAGATGCTCGAAATAAACTTTGTATGGGAATCCAATCATGTTGCTGCTTGCCTCGGTTGCACACCTCGCATATTTTTTCTCCTTTTAGCACATGCAAACCCTTTGCCATGTTTCTGTGTTGCATAGTGTGAATGTAGCTTTGGTTCAAGTGGCCAAACCTCTTGTGCCACAGTTGCATAGAATCTCCATTTTCAACTTTCAAACATTGTAGAAGAGGTTTAGCACGTGCAAACAATATGAACATCCTGCTTGCGGTAAACTTTATGCTTGCAGTTAGGACTTTGTTTTCATGATACATCTTGCAGTACCCTTTGTCAAATAGAGTGGCCAAACCTTTTTCTTGTAGTTGCCCTACACTCAATAGGTTGTCAGAGAGATCTGGTACAAAGTACACATCCGACACAATCTGAGTTGTTCCTTCAACTTCAAATATGATATTTCCCTTTCCAACAACGTTCATTCTAGCATTATTTCCGAGTTTTAATCCTCATTAAGCTGAATAAACCAGTCTTTGTTTCCTGTCATGTGATTCAAACATCCCGAATGTAAGAACCAAGCATTCTCTTTCACCACTCCTTGCATTTCAGCACGAGCCATAAGAACCATATGTTCTTCCTCGTTAAGTTGACTAAAGTTTAGTCTCCTTTCCCAATTCGGACATTCCCATTGAAAGTGTCCAAGTTTCCGGCATCTGTAACATTCTACAGCTGCTTTGTTACCCCCTCGCCCTCTTCCTCTCGCAGCAGTGCTGCCACCCCTTTCAAAGGTTCCTCTTCATCGCCCACGCGTATTGTAATTCTCTTCCTCCAATTTCAGCACTTGCTCATCAGTGTTTTTGCCTCGAACTTTCTATTCATGCACTAATAGTGTACTTTGCAATTCATCTACAGTAAGTTTGTCAATATCTTTTGACTCTTCAATAGAACAAACTACAAAAGTGAAATTGTCAGTAAGAGTTCGAAGAACCTTTTCGACTATTTTCACGTCTTTCATTTTCTCCCCATTGTTCCTCATCTCATTGGAGATGGTCATTACTCTGCCAAGATAGTCAGTCATAGATTCACCTACCTTCATCTCCAAAGTTTCAAATTCCCTTCGAAGTCTTTGAAGTTGTGCTCGCTTGACACGACCATCGATTCCCATAGTTGTCTCGATGTATCCTTTTGGCTGATGGTCATCAATATAGACTTATCAATGGAGTGAAATAGGTAGATCTTGGCCTTCAAATCCTTGAGTATTGCCTCGTCTACCTTCTTCTGTTCCGCTGCACTTAGAACCTCATCTGGTTTCACTTTTCTAATTTTGCTCTGAATAACGCACCAGTACTCCTTTGATTTTAATAGATTCTCCTTAAGCCGACTCCAATGGTCGTAGTCACCGTCAAACTTTGGCACACGGTGCCGCAATGCTTCCTGACTCAGCCGCCATCCTCTTTAGACTTCTCTCAAACTCTCTTGTATTGAACTCACTATAAGGCCCCTTTCAAAGCTCTGATACCACTGTTGGTTAGAGTTAAAGGTGCTCAGTGATCTGGTGGAAGTCATTTTTTGATTCATTAAAACGAAAGCATATAAAGGGATTACAGGAACCGAACACTAACTACGCGACCATTGTGTTCATGCGACTACTAACTCATAACCTACTGACCACTAGCAATATCCCTGAAGAATAGGAATATTCAAACAGAAAAATAATTTAAAAGACATGACACTAGCTACGTGCAATGACAAAGTCTTCCATCGAACTCCATCTTTGTAGCTTAACTGACATAAACTTGAAGCTTACAGGTGGCTGATTTACTTGCGCGAAAAGCTAAAGATGGATGTTGGAAGTGGGAATCGTTAGAAGCTATTCCATTACTTATTTCATCTTCCGTCTTTAAGGATTTAGGTGCTTCTGAATTGATGTAATGTGGTGTACTTATCCTAGGAAGCATATTATCAGCGGGTCCCAGCACCTATGGGCCGGCAATCTTACTTTAAGGACAACGTCGAACGTGACTCGATCCACCACCTACAGTGTGCGATTCTTCCGTTTAAGTCATATCTTTTTTATGCATATTTGTTTAATAATTTCAATATAATTTGCCTGCTACTCAGCACTATTTCCAACAATCTTAAAAGCAAGATTAGTCTGGTTTTGAAGTTACTAACAGATCTGCTTTTCGTATAGAATATTAATTCAGAGAACAACCTGTCTATAAACATGGAAGGTGTCCAGCATCCTCCAGTTAGTGCTGAATCGGTGGCTACGACACCACCACCGGTGATGGCTCTGGCCGGAAATGAACCCGCGGGTCTTGTTCGAAACACCACAGTGGCTCGAGTGCCTAATGCAAGGATACCAACTGATAGGCCTAAGAAGTTCTCTGGACTGAACTTCAAGACGTGGCAGCAGAAGATGCTCTTCTACCTGACATAGTTAGGGTTAGCCTGGTATCTGACCGAGGAGACACCCGATCTTAGGAGGAGTATGATCCTCAAGTGCTCATGGCATTCAACACATGGAAAGATTCAGACTACATGTGTCGAAAAAATGTTTTCTCAAATAATAACATGTACACTAACCTTCCTAACAATGGTTTGGCTTCATGAAACTCTAAATCGTCTATCAATGGATGCAAGAGACGTGGATAGTAAATATGATTCCTAAAACATTCATTCAAAAAATAGTGACATCAAAGTACTTGAACTTAAAACAAAAAAAAATAGTGACATATAACAAAAAAATCATCACCTAACAATGTATTGAATCCTTGACAAGTTCCCAATTCGTAATCGATGTGTCCCATCCTAACAAGGAATCATACCCTAACAATGACATATGAACCGTACCAAATCCATCAAATTCATATTGAATGAAATATAAACCTTAATAAATCTGATCATACTCAAAGCACATATGCATAAACCATATAAGTAAAGCGACGGTGGAATCATATAAACCCTAATAAACCCTAACAAGGAGTCATGCCTTTGACTGTTGCTGGTAAGCCGACGGAGGAAGGAGAGGCACTGTGGAACGAGCGACAGAGGAAGATAGGCGGCGCTGTGGAACCGAGCGACGAAGGCGGAACGAGCGACGACGATGGTCAGTAGGGAAGGCGCACAGGGAAGCTTTTGAATATCCAGTAAAATCGATTTCGCATCGGAGGATGAAAATTGCATAAGTGAAAACGAAATTAGGGTAAATTTGTATTCGACTTTATGCATCGGTTCACCAAAAACGGATGCATAAGCCTCACCATTACGCATCGGTTGGTCCAAAACCGATGCAGAAGCTCAACATTAAGCATCGGGTGGTCTAAAACCGATACATAAGGTCGAGATTATGCATTGGTTTTGGATCAACCGATGTGTAATGTCGAAACCGATGCGAAACGTCGAACATGGAACCGATGCATAATCCCATGTCTGTAGTAGTGTCAGTGAATCATTCCAAGTTGCTGCAGCCATTGAGAAGCTTCCTCCGGGGTGGAAGGACTTCAAGATTTACCTTAAGCACAAGCGAAAGGAAATGTCTATGGAAGATCTGGTGGTTCGCCTCAAGACTGAAGAGGACAACCAAGGCTCTGACAAGAGGATGAGACTCTCTTCTGAGAGGGCAGCCAAAGTTTACTGGCAAGTGCTTTCAACTGTGACAAAGAAGGTCTCAGAGCCGCTGACTGCAAGAAGCCACTGAGAAAGAAGAAAATGGTGAATGTAGTTGAGGTGGATGAAGATCTCTTGGTGGTTGTTATCTCTCAGCTCAGTCTGGTGGATTCAAACCCCAAGGAGTGGTGGCTGGATACTGAGGCAACTCAACACATCTGTTCTGACAAGAATGCCTTCTCAGAGTTGAAACTGACTGAAGCTAGAGAGAAGGTGTACATGGGCAACTCAGCCACCTCAGAACTAGTCAAGGGGAAAGGAAGTGTAATTTTGAAGATGACTTCAGGAAAGGAGCTGAAGTTGACTAATGTCTCATATGTGCCTGACATTAGGAAGAACTTAGTATCTGCAACTTTTCTTGATAGCCATGGTTTTAATATGGTGTTTGAGTCCCAGAAAATCGTTCTCTCAAAGAACGGTATATATGTGGGACGTGGTTATGTAAAAGATGGCATGTGGAAACTGAATATAATTGACATCAAGTCTATCAATAAAGAAAGTTCTTCTGCTTATTTGTCCGAGTCTTCTAATTTATGGCATGGTAGATTAGGTCATGTGAATTATGACTCAATAAGGAATCTAATGAATTTGGATTGTATACCAAAACTTCAAATCGATTCCGAATAGAAGTGTGAAATTTGTGTTGAAGTAAAATTAACAAGAACATCATTTCATAGTGTTGAAAGAGATACCGAACCCCTAGACTTAATACATAGTGATCTATGTGACTTGAAATTCATGCCAACAAGAGGTGGAAATAAATATTTTGTAACTTTCATAGATGATAGTACACAATATTGTTCAATATACTTGCTTAAGAGCAAAATTGAACCTATAAAGAAATTTGCCATGTTTAAGTTGGAAGTGGAAAACCAACTAAACAAAAGGATCAAGAGACTACGGAGTGACCGTGGTGGGTAATATGTAGAACCGTTTGGGACATTGTGTGCACAAAACGGAATCATACATGAGGTCACGCCACCTTATTCACCTCAATCCAACGGTATAGTTGAACGTAACAATCGCACTATCAAAGAAATGATGAATGTGATGTTGCTTAGTTTAGGATTACCTCAGGGAATGGGGTGGGAGGTCGTTTTGTCGGCTAACTATCTCCTGAACAGGATACCCCATAAGAAGAAAGAAAAATCTTCTTATAAATTATTTAAAGGGAGAAAATTCCTACACACACTTGCGAGTGTGGAGTGTTTAGCTAAGGTAATGGCTCCCGGTCCTAAGAGAATGAAAATAGGACCAAAGAAAATTGACTGTGTGTTTATTGGCTATACACAAAACAATACTGTGTATAGATTTCTTGTGTATGAGTCGAAGAATCCTGATATACACAAGAACACCATTATGGAGTCTAAGACTGCTTCGTTCTTTAAACAAGTATTTCCTTATAAGTCTAAGGAAATGAGGCCTAGTTCACCTTGTGAGATAGGTGAAGATATTAGTGAAAGGTCTCAACAACAAGAGAAAGTATCTGAGGAGGATACAAATTTAGAGGAACCAAAACGAAGCAAAAGAGCTAGGATTCCAACATCATTTGGACCTGAGTTTCTTACTTTTATGGTTGAGGCAGGATCTCGTACGTATAATGAAGCAATAACCTCTGTTGAAGGTCCTTTATGGAAAGAAGCTATAAAAAGTGAATTAGACTCCATTTTGCAAAATCATATGTGGGAGCTAGTTGATCTTCCTCATGAATGCAAACCACTTGATTCCAAGTGGATCTTTACTAAGAAAATGAAAGTAGACGGTGCCATTGATAAGTACAAAGCGAGACTTGTGATCAAAGGGTATAGACAAAAGGAAGGTCTAGACTACTTTGACACATTCTCACATGTGACAAGGATCACATCGATTAGGATGATAATTGACATTGCTGCATTGCGCAATTTAGAAAGTCATCAAATGGATGTGAACAACCTGAGGGTTGTATTGTGCCAGGAGAAGAGATAACAGTTTGTAAACTTGTTAAATCTCTCTCTGGTCTGAAACAAGCGCCAACACAGTGGCATGAGAAATTTGACAAAGTAATGTTGTCAAACGGATTCAAAATCAACGAGTGTGATAAATGTATATACATCACAAACACTGAACACAGATATGTGATTTTGTGTTTATATGTCGATGATATTCTCATTGTAGGAAGCGGTGAAAAATTGGTCAAATCCACTAGGGCCGTATAAACTCAATGTTTGATATGAAAGATATGGGACGAGCTGATGTAATTTTAGGGATTAAAATTACAAGAACGGGAGATGGATTTGTATTGAGCCAATCACACTACGTTGATAAAATTTTAGACAAGTATGGAAAAGATAGTTCAGGAGTATCTAAAACTCTAATAGAGATGAATCAACACTTGTCTAAAAACAAATGAGAAAGTATCTCTCAAGTAGAGTACTCAAGAGTGATAGGCAGTCTAATGTACTTAATGAATTGTACTAGACCTGATATTGCCTATACTGTGAGTAGGCTTGCTAGATATACGAGTAATCCGGGAACAGAGCACTGGAATGTCATCGGGAGAATACTATAGTATTTACGATTTACTCGTAATTACGGTCTACACTATACCAGATTTCCCAAAGTCATTGAAAGATACACTGACGCAAGCTGGATATCTAATATACAAGACTCAAGGCCACCAGTGGATATGTGTTCACCTTGGGAGGAGCAGTCGTGTTGTGGAAATCCTCTAAACAAACACTGATAACCCGATCCACTATGGAAGCTGAGTTCGTGGCACTAGATAAATGTGGCGAAGAAGCATAGTGGTTAAGAAACTTTTTAGAGGATATTCCTGAATGGAAAACGCCTGTGCCACCAATATGTGTATTGTGATAACCAATCAACAATCGGTAGAGCACAGAATGTCATGTATAATGGTAAGTCTAGACACATATGTCGAAGACACAATACCATTAGACAATTTCTCTCATCCGAAGTCATAAGCATTGACTATATGAGGTCCAAAGAAAATATAGATGATCTGTTAACCAAAGGGTTAAATAGGGACCAAGTAGAGAAGACGACAAAGGAAATGGGACTGAAGCCTTTTGATTGCTAATATCAAAATACAGGCTTAAGCCCTTAAGAAATAAATTCGAGGCAACGGAAAGCCCTACCATGATGACTAGAGATCCCAAGAACTTGGTTCAAATTGACAACCTACCTGTTAAGACTATGAGGTCACTATGGGGGTAACACCCCAGTCCTATTCCGTAATAAAACAGTGACTCCCGCACGAGGCTAAGTTTGAAGCTTTTAATGATTCTAGGAATTGAATGGTGAGATTCAAATGGATAATGCGGTATTACCTTAAGAAAGAATCACTTATGTGAGAGAGAAGTGTGGTTGCTTCAAAGGAGAATTCAAATGGCTTAATTCTTTAGAAACTCTTGCAGAACTAGGAAAGGGGTATCATGGCCGAAATGAGCCCACCAGTAAGAACTAAATTATGGTCAGGAAGATATATATGGGGAACTTGGCTTTCGTTTACATTATAAGAAGAACAGTTCAAAGACAATCACGTCTACTGAATAGTCAGTAAGGAGAACATGTTTTCCCAAGGGAAGGTTCAAGGGTGTTGCCTACCTATGCAGATATCAACCGTAGAAGCTATCACCGCATTGAGTCGAGTCTTGATTATCGAGTTTAATTATTTTATTGTTTTCACCACTTGATTTTCTTCATGTGGGGGGAGTGTTGGAATTTGTGTGTTAAATAAATGTGAAGAAAATGGTGGATCGCCCCATTTTGAGACCAAATTTTGAGCGTGGAGGACACCTCGAAATGAGTTGATAAAATTGTGATAGAATACCTTGCAACAAGGGGTATGCAATCGAATTTGGCTTGCAATGTGTGCGCCCGCGTCGTACGGGACACGAATGTCGCATCGATTGAGTCGGCTTGTTGCGGTTCGGTTTTGCACATTTTAATTTCGATTTTGATCATTAAACCAAGTTAAAACGACTTCGGTTTCTTTTGCAACACGAAAAACTCATCAACCGCTGGTCTTGGTCTATGAACCGTGCCTTCATACAGTAATGGGGCAGGTGGACGGTTCACCTTCATGGAGTAATGGGGGGCAGTCGGAGTGGTTCGGTTTCATGAGAACTCTCCTATTTAAGGAGTTCGATCTTCACTTCTAAAACACAGAAAAAGAAACTACTCTCCTCCTCACTGTTTTCCATTCATTTGAGTCTGTCGGTGATAGCCAAAGATAAAAAATAAGTTCGATCGGTAAAGCTGGGTGCGCAGTCTGTTGCCGAGGATCGTTTTATCCTGGGAAGCATATTGTCAGCGAGTCCCAGCACCTACGGGCGGCAATCTTGCTTTAAGGACAACATTGAACGTGACTCGAACCAGCACCTACGGTTCGCGATTGTTCTGTTGAAGTCATATCTGTTTATGCATATTTGTTCAGTAATTTCAGTATAATCCGCCTGCTACTCAGCACTATTTCTAAAAAATACAAGTATCAATATTCCTATTTTCACATAGTACCGATTCCTACCGTACCAGTATTATGTTGAAATGAATGTTGGCACATTTGGAACCTATGTGGACCAATACCGACACGTTTCATCTCAACATAATAGCGGTATCGAGGAACTGGTATTATGTGAAAATAGAGAATTCGAGTTCCCCTTAAACCAATATCATTAAGAAGAGCACAAACGAGATGTCTAAATCGGGTGAAGAATCCAAGTTGAAATACTCTGATCATTGATTTTTTTTTTTGACAGAACTCTGATCATTGATATTTATTCATCGTAACTATCAACTCTTTGTATAGAGCTTTACATAAAACAGAACAAACTAAAATAACACTTTGCATAATAATAACTCAATACTCTATCTGACTCCACTCACAGCACACAACGACTACTTAGAATAAATCTATTCTGAGTAATTCATATCAAGAAATATGTGAAATTCGTTTTCCCTATTTTGAAAATGTGAGTTTTAAAATAAGGTAATCTAGATATACTCATAGTGACATTTCATTCTCCATTACTGCTTTCCCTTTGCCATCCATCTTTTTTTGTTACAAAGAAGAGGGACGATGAAGATGATGATTGATGCAAACCAAAGTATAAATTTGATAGAAATAGGATTGGGATGAGATTAAGAAGAGAATTGAGATGACTTGAGATGAGGTAGGAATAGAGTTTGGGATAGGTAGACACGAGACTAGGAAGATGACACTTTTAATTGATTCTAACTTAACTTTTCTAGTGAACCAGAAAATCCTACGACTCAACATAACCCCACTACTCTAAATGCTAATATAAACTACTACTACTACCACTACTCCATATAACCACTACATGACATCATGCTTATTTGACTTGGTCCGTATCATTCCTCTCTCCTTCAATTCGACATTGTCCTTAAGGTCAACTACTTCGGGTGGTTATGACAATGAAAACCTGTAAAATTTGTTAATTATACGCACTAAAATAACAAGATCAATCACATCTTTATTTAACATCCTAAAGTGGTCATCGACAATATCTTTATTAATGATCTCTTACATGCTTCTCGGGCTATCTGCATTTGCTAGCCTCATAGTCAAACTAGAAATTTTGTTCACCTCCTCTACTGGGAGATCATACTGAACCATGTCTTCCTAATTTTCATCCACGGAAACATATTGCCGGCTTGACTCAATCAAATTGAGTTGCTTCTCTTCACCTTCGAGTTGTTTCTGCAAGTCTTGAATTGATTCTTTTATTTGCTGTAGTTGACTTATGAAGTCATCGGAAAAAAGATTTCATGGCATCTAAATGAGGCTTCACGGCAGCCTGAATTTGGCTATTGATGTAATCCAATTTCTCTACAGTTTCGATTTGCATCGGTTGAGAAATTGCGTTATAGTGGCTGAACATCATTGATTTACTCTTAGTGAAAGCACGGCCAAATGATGCAAACTAAAATATAAATTTGATAGAAATAGGATTAGGATGAGTTTAAGAAGAAAATTGAGATGACTTGAAATGATATAAGGTAGAGATAGAGTTTGGGATAGGTAGACGAGACTAGGAAGATGATACTTTTAATTGATTTTAACTTAACTTTTCTAGTGAACCACACATTTTTATTTGTAGATTTAAAAATTCTGGCACTCTACATAACCCCTCCCCACTATTCTAAATAACTAATATAAACTACCTCTACCACTACATGACATCATGCTTGTTTGACTTGACCTATATCAGTGATGCTTGCCAAGCTCGCAAGGTTGCTATCGTCTTCGTCAATGTGCAACTCACTCACACTTCAAAAGTCAAATAGAAGCAACTGTGGTAAATAAAGGGCAATTACACTTTCACATTTGAACCATCGTCAAATTGGGCCGGCCTTTCGGTCCAAATATGAAGATCGCGAGATACTTTGTTATTGCAGGATGAACCAACAAAAATGGAATTATGTAAAACATATCGACATGACGATAAAGACTAATTTTGATTCTTTCGATAATCAAAACAGGAGAAGCGATCAAATGAGGCAAGCCTTATTAGAATGAGGCAAGTGAGGCACGATCTCAGTCATCCATCAATCCCCGTGCATTGTGGGCGCGGCACGTGACAAATAGTAAAACTCACTATCAACGGTAGTGTGAACGCGTTTGGCAATTCAATTCTCACCTGCCTCATTCTACCACCCCTGATGTCACCGAACGCTCCCCACCAAAACAGAACCAAATTGGTATAAAAATGAAATTATCAATAGCAGTGGAATATATAAATAAATAATTGAGAATAGAAGAAAAAAACTATGTGGTAGCGAATTGTGACAGCGTCATGTTAGAAGACGACAAAGAGATAATAAAGTGTGGTGTCGAGCTGTGTTTGTTTGTGGTCGCTGTATGACATATAAGGAGTATATGAATATAATAATGTTTGTCATCTTGTTTATGTATGTATCATGTGGTCAATTTTGTGCTTCGTCTATTATTCCCATAAACTACTAATTCACCCGCCACATCCTATTTCCTTTTCTTATTAGGCAAAATATATTATAGTCCCAATTATTAATATTTTTTAATTTAAGATTCAAATTATTATTTGTTTTCATAAGGGGCAAAACAAAAAAAGATAAAGCCGAACACCACAGTCATACCGTGATTAAATTGTTAACTCAATCATGTGAATCTCATTGATAACGACTCACTAAAAATATTGGTGTTACAAAAGAAAATTCGATTCGGTACGTTAAGCGTTTATGATAAAATCAGTGTTCAAGAAAACGTCCGCCTAGGCCGCCTAGGCAGTCGTTTTCTTCAATCCGTCCCGATTAATCAATTAATCCCCGATTAATATAATCATATTAATAAAGTACTATTAGTAAATTTAATATATCAAAAATCAAAATGATCTAAATTAAAATAATATTAATACAGTATTATTAATATGTTAATGCATATATATTAAAAATATATAAAAATCGAAACCGATTAGTCGCCGATTAATCCCCGATTAATCCTTTCAGGACCCTGACCGCCCGATGCCCGCCTAGTGTTTTCTTGAACATTGGATAAAATTGTCGAGTTACTTTCAATGAAGTTCACATGATTGAATTAGTAATTTAATTCCGGTATAGCTACGTGCTAGGTGTTCAAAAATTATAAATTTATTTTTTATTTTAACCATAATAAAAAAAATACGGATAGTTCAAATCAATTTATACTTGTCTATTACCACATTTTTTAACGGATACAATCGTTCTAAGGCCATCCTTAATAGGAGCTGAAAAAAAAGATTATAGATACAATCTTTTCCTTTTCCTCCTTAATAGCACGATTGTCCGATAAAAGATTGTGAAAATTTGTTATGGAACGATCGAATTCACGATCGGTTGTGGCACTGTTGGGTGACATGTGGCACGTTATAATTGGCTTAAATTTTTGCTGTGTGTCAACTTTTAATTGACAAATAAAATTTATGTATTTTGAAACTTATAAAAGCTATAAATGAAAAAATAGTAAGTAAAAATTTATAAAAAATATATCAATATATTCGTATTTTCGTGTTCTATATATAGAGACCCATTTCGCTATAATTTGTACACAATAAATTTAGATTTTAAAATTTTCTACTCATTAAACAATAAATTAAAAAAATTCCCACGATCTTTCTTTTTGCTCATTGTTAACAAGAAATTTTGAGAAAAGATTGTAAACAATAAGATCGTATGATGATCTTTTTTTTAAAGATCATTGTCACTGATGCCCTAATGTTGCGTTCGACTCGTCATCTGCCTTTATAATAATCCCAAATTTCTATTTTGTTTTATTTATTTTTGATACGGGATATTTTGCCTTATAAAAATCACACACGGCGTCGCCATAAATCAACATTTTTCTCCACTTTCGTCCTCATCGTCACCACCGGAAGCCTCCATCCGCTAACCACTATTCGCTCGCGGCACGCCATCGAGAGAGAGGGAGATGAATTGATGAATCCATCGCTCTACTTTTCTATCGATTTTATGTGAAATAAGTATGGCGACGGAGAACGCTTTCTACCACCTCCCAGACGACGTCCTTCTCAACATCCTTTTCAAACTAGAAGACGACCCACGCCACCTCCCGCGCCTCGCCTGCGTCTCCACCAAATTCGCCTCCCTCATCCGCTTCGTCTGCTGGAAGAACAAATGTTACGCTACTATTCCTGACGTCATCGCCGATCTCATCTCTTTATCCAATCATGACTCTTCCCCTGACGGAGGCTGGCCTGCGCTTCACAAGCTTGCCGTCTGCTGTCCTGGATTACTTCACTCCGGCGTTCTTCTTGACAACTCCGATTTCGGATTGGAACGGGAGCTCGGACCGGAAGATAATTTCCCCCTTGCGGCTACTACTCATACGGTCCATCACGGTGACAAGGAGATAGCTAGTGGTTCCGATGCCGAGGTTGCTTCTGGATCCAACTGCGGTTGGTCCTTGTACGATGATCTGTACATGGACAGTGTTTACGATGCATCGGAATTTCAAGCTGATGCTGATGGAAATGGTGATGAATTGATGGATCAGGAGGAGGAAGAGCGCGTCATCAAAACCGGCTGCGACAGCTCTTCAATTTGCAAGAAGACTAAGGTCTGCCGATCTTTGCGTTCCCATTTAGCTTCTGGTATTTGGAACCTGTGCCGCGAGCAAGGCAACAAGCTTCTGGCTAGCAGGTTCAGAGGCGACTGCTTGTACATTTGTGACTGGCCTGGGTGCGTCCACATTGAGGAGAAGCGCAATTACATGCTTTTCCGTGGGATTTTCAAGGATTTCAAAAGGTCTAGGGTATGGAGAACCATCAATGATGGCAACAGGAGCAAGGTCAATATGAATTGTGCATACTGTCCTTGCAAGGAAACTTGGGATCTGCATTCAGCATTCTGCTTGAGACGTGTTTATGGATATCATGATGATGGCGAACCAGTTGTTAGAGCTTATGTCTGCGAGAATGGGCACGTTTCTGGAGCATGGACAGATTGGCCGCTCTATACTTGATTCATAATGGTACTCCTCTTTTCTTATTTTAAGACTGGGAAATTTTATGCAAGTTTAGGTCTCGTGGATGTATGTCCTTGTTGTTTTTCTATTGTTGTTTCCAATAAATTTGAATTTCCTCGTCAATTATTGATTCATGGTATACTTTGTGCATTTTGTGGAGTGTTATTGTTTCTGGTAATATGCACATACTTGGAATACCTTCTGATCAGGCTAGGGTTGCATTTTCATCATTGTTATTTGCAGTCTCTCTAGTGTCAGTGATTCTCTTTCTTCATTGGCACATTTGTTAAATTAGCTAGTTTGTTTGGCATTTCACGATGAAAAAGTTCTTGCCATTCGTATTCCTTGTCCTAGCATTGGATGTCAAAGGTAAAGTGTGAATGTGAACAGGGAATTAGGCAGGTCTGTAAATTATGGATCTAGAATAAGGAAACTTTTAATCACTTTGAAATGGTATCATAGATTGGCAGAAGTCGAATAGTTTTATGCAATTCGGAGGCAAGTTTAGGTCTTGTGGATGTATGTCCTTGTTGTTTTTCTGTTGTTTTCCAATAAATTTGAATTTCCTATTCAATTATTAATTCATGGTATAGTTTGTGCATTTTTTGGAGTGTTATTGTTTCTGGTAATATGCACATACCTGGAATACCTTCTGATCAGGCTAGGGTTGCATTTCCATCATTGTTATTTGCAGTCTCTCTAGTGTCAGTGATTCTCTTTCTTCATTGGCACATTTGTTAAATTAGCTAGTTTGTTTGGCATTTCATGATGAAAAAGTTCTTGCTATTCGTATCACTTGTCCTAGCATTGGATGTGAAATTAAACATCTATGTAAAAGGTTAAGTGTGAAAGGTGAAGAGGGGATGAGGCAGGTCTGTAAATGGAGAAGCATTGAATGGTCTGTGTGATTTTATGTCTTTTTCTTTTTGTTAAATGATCATGAAAAGTTTGTTGTTTTAAAGAGTTCCATATGTTCTATGTATGGAGGAGGGTCTGCATTTTCTTGTAGTTTAGTTTGACATCATTGGAAAAGGCCTGGCAATGGATAGCTTGTTCTCCTGCTCTAAATAACTGCTCTCAATAACTGCCACAAAATAAGTTTGCACCGGGATAGCTTGTGCGTGCTTTTTCTCCTGAATGGTGATCAATTATTGAGCGCTCTCTCCATACTCAATCAGCCTAACTATAAGAATGTTTTAGTACATCACAGACACAGAGCATGAGTTTCAAGTCGACATATAGATGAAAAGCATCAAGGGGATTAGAATTAGATGCTTAATCCTTTCTAAACAACACATATATCATAGTTTTAGCTACAATAACACTTTTATGCTAGCTGAGTTCTTACATCAAAAGGATTAATCCCATTTATACGTCCTGCCACAACATGAATGCTGATAATATATCTGGTAGAAGAATATGTCCAAAAGATTTTTAAAACCTTTTTGTTTGGTTCTACATGATGCATTCAAGGTGAAATTGTGAAGTGTGAGTGGCAGCATAGTGTGAATTTGGCATGTCTGTAAACTATGAGACTAGAAGTAGGAGAGTTCTAATTTCTCTGAAATGGTACTTGGATTCGGAGAAGCTGAATGGTTTTTTGCGTTAAATTGCTGCTCCATGTTGTAGCAGCTGTGCATTATCGAGGCTGCAGAAGTCATGTGCAACCCTTGCTATCCGAGGTATTTTTCTGAAATTGTGTTCTACTCATAAAGTGAACAGCTCAAGTAGGCCTTTTAAAGTCTTTTGTTTTTGTTTTTTTTATGCGTTTTTTAAAGTCTTTTGTTAGCTGATCATAAAAGATTAGACGGTTTAAGAGTTCCATTTCCTCTATGTATGGAGAGGGACTGTATTTTCTTGTAGTTTAGATTGACACCATTGGAAAAGCCCTGGAAGTGGAACACGGTGAAGGAGAAGGTTCTGACCTGCTCTCAGGAACTACTACAAAATGAGTTTGCCCCATTACCTGACTCATTTTCACTTGTTTGCATCATAGCCTGTGCGTTTTCTCTTGAACTGGTGGCAGCCTCTTCCTACTTAAATTGGCCAACTGTAGAGCATGAGTTTATAGTATTTAACATTTGTATGAATGGGAAGCATCAACGGTATTTGATACAGCTCCCCTCCCCATTCAGATGAGTTGCGTTGATGCTTTATCCTTTCTTTACAACAGACATATCATGTTTCTATTCATGCCGAGTTGAGTTTAGAAACAGTTTATTATGTTATGGGGTGAAAGCAGAGCTTAATCTGTCACTGGTCTTATGTTCTATCTTTGGTACTGTCGGTTCAGTAAATTGTCATTTTCCATTTTGACTATCTTATTCTTGACCTCGCACTCGTTAATCAGATCTATGGGCCTTATTACCTGGAGCACAGAGCTAACCTAATGGTAGGAGGTCCAGATCCTGACAGGCGACATATCTACCAATTGCAACGATACAGACAGACCATTGTTCATCCAAAAACAGTCTAAATTGGCTGATTTTTATTCACGCAGCATCAAAACCTGAAGATGCTTGCAGTAAAACATTGCAATAGATATCATGTGTTTAAATTTGGGGCTTAGAGAGAGCACCGCAACTCATAAATATCATTTAATAGGTTAGAGGGGGTCTACATCAGCTTGGCCATAACCTTCACACAAAATATGTTGACCAGATAGTTTATCGGAAGGCCTTGAATAAGCATTTTCGATCACCACATGCCGGATGAAATTGGTGAGAATGATTTAACTCAATTAAAATTTATAAAGAAGAACTTGAAGCCAGTCGATCTCTACCGGATCATTTGTTATTATTGCCAGATCCAGAACAACATGTAGGTTAATGAAGTGAAGGCCGGTCATTGATAAGTCGAGTTTTCGACTTATTAGTACCCGTTTTCACTATATCTTTAGTTCGTTTCAGGCGATAATTCGATGTCATTTGATTTCTTTTCGTACATTTCAGGTACAAAACAAGATATCTCAGTGTCAAGGTCAAAATACGAAAACTCGGGGAAAAATCAAAGACTAGAGAAAATATGGGCAAAGAGACCTCCAGTCGATCGACTGGGAATCTCCCCTGCACCAGTCGGTCGACTGGCGAAAGGCTTCAGAAGGCTCAAAAACAGCGTTTTCGCAGTCGGTCGACTGGACCCTCCAGTCGGTCGACTGACCAGGAGCTTCAGATGCCCAGACTTGCCCACTTGCGCAGTCGCTCGACTGAGGTCGCCAGTCGATCGACTAACCAAGCTACTCAGGAGCTTCACATTCTTCATTTGCGCAGTCGGTCGACTGGACCCTCCAGTCGGTCGACTGGGAGATCACTACACGAGACTGCCTTTTCAACCTCCAGTCGATCGACTGGGCTACCAGCATCCGCTAGTCGACCGACTGGGACTGCTACAGTGCAAAATTTTACCCGAGGCTATAAATAGAAAGAGGCAAGTTTGACCTAGGGACTTGGCATCTTGGGGGAAAAATACCAAAGAAAGAGATCAAATCAAGGTCATCCATCATCATCCAACTAAGGAGGAGTGAAGATCAAGGGAGACACTAGGATTAACCATCCTTCTTCTATCCCTCTTCTATTCTCATTTATTGTGCAAAAACCCTACTCACACCATGTTGTCTTACATGATGTGTGAGTAGTCCCCTTGTGTTTTGAGGGTTTTACAACCCTCCTTGGTACTTGACAGGCCAGTCGTCGTGCCCCGCAAAATTAATATTTATAAAGTCCACTACTCTTGGCTTACTATGAGCTAGTAAGGTGGCAAGTAGGGGTCGAACCCAAAAGAGTTAGTTCAGTTACTTGTTGCTCTTATGAAAACAATGAATAAAAGTAAACAGTTGGGATTGTGACGGTTTGAAGGCTTAGAACAAAGAAAATGACTAAGTGTTGTTACGAATGATAAGGGATATCCGGTCTAGGGACCTTCTACTATGGCTCCGTTCATCATCGACCTATAATGATCTATCAATGTGTTCTTGAGTGTGGTCACTCCATTTCATGTTATAACCCAAAGTAAGGTCATTTCAAGCACTTACACCACAATCTATTCCATTTCAAGACATAGATTTCTAGTTCTAGTAAGACTTATACTATATTTCAAGATGTATTAGGCTAAGTGCGGTTGCTTGTTTTCACGTTTCAGTATCCAACAAGCAACAATGAGGGATCAAACCACTCGGCTGAGCCTTGCCATTGCAAGCATCCACTCAACCTTGTTGTTTGATCCGAATTGAATGCACAAGAACTAGTAGAACACAAGGAAGCATTAAGTAAAGGGTCTCAAAACATTGCAATAATAGAAGAAACCCTAGATCGGACAAAGTGTTTAGCTACTCGTATTCATTGAAGGAATACAATAGCAATACATCAAAGTAAAAGGATTTCTAAGCTAAGTGCCGAGAGAAATGTAGAGAGAGAAGCTCTCAATGATCACAAGTCTAGAGAGATAAGTAATTTTGGGATGATCTTTCCCAAGACAAAGTGGTCTTATTTATAGGACATGAATTAGGGTTTCTCTTGTCTTGGGCACCAAGTTTGGTCTGGCAATAGTCCAAATGGATTGGCATGAGCCAAATGATGAGATGCTTCTAGAACCATCAAAGCTTCCTCTTGACTTGGGCGTCACTCTTGCTCTAGAAGTAGCCAAAATGGATTGGCATAAGCCAAATGATGAGATGCTTCTAGAACCATCAAGGTTTTGCAAGTGGGCCAGTTTTGGCTTGGACTCAAGTGTGGGACAATAATGCCTTGTGGTGATTTCGGCCTAAGATGCCATCTTTTCAGCCCGATTCCTCCTAGACCCTCCAAAGTACCTGAAATGCAACATAGCACTTAACAAGTAAATGTTCACATGACAAAGTGTCGAATTGGTGGGAATTGTTGACTCGATGAGTCGTATAAATAGGCTCATCAGTACTCTGTGATCATGTATACACATTGAACATGTAATCTATGGTATTTATTTCATTTCCTCCTATGCTTATTCTATGACATGTCACAAAGTGTTTGAGAAAATGCCTAAGTGACAAGTTAGTGTTAGAATTTTAATCTAAGTATCGAGAGAGATTAGTGATGATTTGGATAAGGAGAAAATGATCAAATCTAGTGTTTATGAGAGTAAATGCATGGTGTGAGGTTGACTAGAACTTAATGCCTATAACATTTATTGCCTTAGGGAGGGATTCCAAGGATAATAGTGCTATAGAGTGAATCAATAAATCAATAAATTGAGAAAGTGAGATTCTAATAGAGAGAGCTTGATTAGGACTAGATTCAAACGAGAGTTTATCTACCCTAGTCCAAGCTAGGTTTTAAGCCAATTGACACCTATGAATGACTTAACTATTGTGTACAAGATCATCGGGAAATTGCCAAGGAGGGGAGTATCCCCTCGAAACTCTCTTTAATTGTATTGAAACCCCTTACAAAAATTTCATTACTTGTTTCTTGTTTGATAACCACCTCATAATTGATCTGAAGGAATAGCTGAGTGACAGATGCTTGTCGTCAGAGCAAATGTACAAATAAATTTATAAGTCCGCTACTCGCGACTTCACTACTGGGTAGCAAGTGGTAAGTAGGGGTCGAACCCAAGGGAATTAGGGGGATAAGTTGTTCTTTGAGGGATCGTACAGCGGGGGAGCGTGTTTTTTTTGGTTGATTGAGGTTTTACTATTAACAGCTAAGTGATTGGTTGGTTGGTTTTGGTTTTTAGTGCGGAAAAGTAAATGACATAAAAGTAAATACTGAAAGTAAAAAGAAGACTTACAGCGGTTGTTGCGTGATCGGCAAGTCTTGCGGAACGTCAGCAGTTGAAAGGGCAGTTTATACTAAGGAAGTAAGTGCATGTAGTGTTTTAATCTAAGGAAAGATTCGGTTTAGGGACTCTTCTTGTGACACATCTATCATTGACTCCAAATGATTTCTTCAACACTTCTAAGTGTGGTTGTCCCGACAAAGGTGACAACCCAAATACCCCGATAAAGGTGGACTCCACACCCTTAACCTGTCAAGTTGTTATGTGGTTGTCCCGACAAAGGTGGCAACCCAAATACTCCGACAAAGGTGGTATTCCACAACAAGCTTGACAAAGCTTTAGGCTTCTAGTCTTTCGCTAGTTTGAATAACCCGAAAAAGGTGTTACTCAAATTAGATCTCAAAGACTAGAGAAGTGTAAAATGACATAAGGTGCAAGAGTCTCAAGATGTGGGCACAAGGGTGAGAACCCTCAACCGAATATGGGTTTAGCTACGATTATCCATGGAAGAGGACATCATAGCTAAGTACTTTAAAAAGTAAAGGTTTTGAAAGTAAAGACAAGGAAAGTAAAGTTGCAGTTTTGAAAGACAGGAAAGTAAAGGTTTCGAAAGTAAAAGACAATAAAGGAAAGGGGTGAGTACTTCAAGAACCGACAAGAGTACTCAAAAACAGTGAAAAGTAAGACAAGCTTGAGTACTTCAAGAACCGACAAGAGTACTCAAGAACTACTAGAATACTCAAGAACCAACAGGAGTATTATAGATTTCAAACAAGCTTACAAAAGTGCCAAAATCTAGAGAGATAAGTAACTTGTGGATTGTGGGATGTTGGAATTGTGGATGTGTAGAGAGATGAGCTCTCCACACTTTTGGATGATTTTACAAGTGAGAATGGCTTGGTATTTATAGGCTAAGGGAGGTGTGGTTTGTGGAGGAGGATGAAGACACTTGGCATGGAATCCATGGAGGAGGAGAAAGCCATCGGAGGTGACTCACCACTCCCAAAAGCCATCGGAAGATATTTGTTTCTCAAAAGCCATCGGTTTGACCGGAGCTTCTCGGATTTTGGAGTGTATTCCGAATGAAAAAATGTCATTCTAAGATGATCTCAAGAAGGAACCTAAGCCAAATTCTGCTTGGAACATGGTCGAAATCCCAAATCGGCTGAAATTGCCCTTGTTTGGCTTTTACCGGGCTTGGTGCCTTTGCATTGCGTTCTTGTCCAAACGCCGACTGTTCTAGCATATTTGAATGATTCCAAGTCGGTTCCAAGAAAGTTGTACAGTCGGAATCTGGTCGTGTCCTGACTCGTAATTCATTTTCAGCTTTAAAACTCCTCCTTAGCATGTATTCTCTCTAGACTCCAAAATACCCTGTAGATAAATATCGGAACTAACAAGCAAAAGTTAAATAGACAAACAGTCTAATTTGGTGGGTTTAACTGTGTTTATGATTCATACAATTATGGTCCATCACTGAGATAGAAAACTTGATTTCCCTAGCGTATAATCCAATTGCTCCCTTGGGTTCGACACCGGTCTTATCGGTAAAATTATAAATTCTTTTTTACTATACGAAAAATACAACACGTCAAAATGGCGCTGTTGCCGGGGAGCAACTAGTTAGCACATCCCTAGACTAGATTGTATGGAAGTTCCGACTATTCTTGTGAATATTTTTTTTCTTATACTTGTATATTCTCTTTTTCTACTCATATCCCTTACTAACTTCGTTTATCTTGTCTTGCGAGGATGGATAACTACAACCAACAAGTCCTTTCTAATGGAGAATACTACCAAGAGGAGGAGCAACCATATTCCTATTTCCAAGAACTTGGCTGTCAAACTAGTTATTATAATTCAAATGGGGATGATAGTCAATGTTTTGAAGTTGAAGACTCCTACCCTACATACCCTCAACCTCCTCATCCTTCAAGAGAACCATCTAAGTTTGAATCCAAATTGCTATACTCCTTGAGCGTCAAGAGAAAATGAAGCAAGAATTTCTCGCAAAAGAAGTCCTTGATCCTAATGCCTCAAAGGAAAAATGGGAACAAGAAATGGAGGATGAATTTTGGAGAGCCGCCACCGAAGCTTGGCTATGGGATGGTGAATCTTGTAACGAGGACGACATTCCATGCAAAAGTGAAGCACCCTTCACTACTAGCACATCTCAAGATCATTCGAATGAGAATACACAAGAGTTCACCATTTCATCAACGCCTCGGCTCTCCGATGAGGAATTCTTTAATGATGATGGCTCTTACATAGATGAAATACCTTTTATTGATGAAGAAGACTTCCTCCCTCCCGGTGTAAAAGAGCCTAAATGTGGATCCCAATTTCTTGATGAGGATAAGATAGAGGAAGAGCATATAGAGACAAAAGGATTTGAAGGGTATAAAGACTTTGTTGAGGTTTACATGAACAAAGCTAAAGGGCATTCTCGCACGCAAGAAGACAAAGGTCTAGAGAGGGATATTGAGGAATGGGCACCCATGGACATCATTGACAAACTTAAGGAAGGGAGTAACCCCTCGAAACACCTCCTATCTATCTTTCATCCCTAATTACTCGCCACATAGGATTTAGAATATATTCACACCTTATACATTTTGTTTAGAATAGCCGAACGGAAACACAATCTTATATAGTGCATGTGTTTGGCTTGCTCCTCTTGGTTCGACACGGTACTTTACCGGTTAATATAAATGTTTTGACTACATTCGATCCTCTCTTCATTGATACTATTTAGAGGTGAAAAAGAAATAGTTCGTCAAATGGCTCGCGAACCGCTCCTCAAGATACCCTAGGGGGATTCTTAAGGATGTCCCGGTCAAAGTAGGGAACTTTCACATCCCCGGAGACTTTGTGGCGCTAGAGATGGAAGAGGACACGGAGATCCCTATTCTTTTAGGGAGACCCTTCCTCTATACGGCCGGGGCTATATTTGACACGACTAAGGGTTCAATCACAATGAGAGTAGGTGATGAGGAAATTGAGTTTAATTTAGATAAAGCACAAAAAAGTCCTAGTCCTACCATGAGTTGCAATTATATTGACTTTGTTGATGGCTTTGAATTACTTGATATTCCTATATTGCCTACACATGTTATTGACCTTGATGATGAGCTACCCGAGCATGTTGATTGTTGGGTGACGGAGCGCACTACACTGTCGTTAAGGTGCAATGTCTCTGTGCAAAATAAATTTATATCTCCGCTACTCGTACTCTACTATTGGGTAGTAAAGGGTAAGTAGGGGTCGAACCCAAGGGAGTCAGGTGAATAGTTGTTCTTTAAGTAAGACAGTTGGGGGTTGGTTGTGATTTTAGTACTGAGAGTAGCGTGGGTTGGTTGTGATTTTAGTACTGAAAGTAAATAACTGAAAAGTAAAGTGCTTGAAGGACAAGACTTGCGGAAATTAAAGTGCTTGAAGGACAAGACTTGCAGAAATTAAAGTGCTTAAAGGATAAGTCTTGCAGAAATTAAAGTGCTTGAAGGACAAGTCTTGCAGAAATTAAAGTGCTGAAAGTAAGCAGTTGATATGGTACTGAAAGTAAAGTAACAGGTGATATTGCAATTGAAGGAAGGATTCGGTATCAGGGGCCTTGTATCATAGTTTGTTTATCATTGACCTCTAATGATCATACTATGTGTTCAAAGATGAATCAAGGCTATTTCTAGCACATGACTTGCAACATCATTTAGAACACTTGTTCTACTTAGACTAATTCCTCCTTTCGAAGTATCTTAGCCTTATGTGCATCCATTTGATCTTCAGTTACGATCAACCAAATGGTTTTTGAAAGAGGTCGAACTCCTCTGATAAGCTTTGCCCGTTAAAGCATCCACTTACCCGAGTATGTTCACGAACCCCACGGAAGAGTTTTGCCCGTTAAAGCATCCACTCAACCTTGGAAGTTCTAACCTAATATGTGGCACATAGAACAAGTTTTGAACACATAGAGGCACTTAAGAGAAGGGTCTAAAACATTGTATGATACCAGTACACCCCTTCAACCGAATGAAGGGTTTAGCTACGAATATCCATGGAACAGGACATCATAGCTAAGTACTTGAAAAGTAAAGGGTTTGAAAGACAGGAAAAGTAAAAGGAGAATACTCAAGAACCGACAGGAGTAAACTCAGGAACTAGTTCAAATACTCGAGAACAAACAGGAGTTTTGATTCAAAGCGAAAGTATTACAAGGATTGTGCTCTCAATCTAGAGAGATAAGTGACTATGAGATGTTGTGATTGAATGAGGATGATATACAAGTGAAGAGAAGATGTCTATTTATAGGCTAAGGGAGGCAAGGAGATCACAACACATGGCACAAGATGGGAGGAGGAGCTCCAAAGCCGCCGGGTGAGGTGGAGGAAGCAAAGCCGCCGGCTAGGTGGCGCAAGGGGAGAGGGGGAGAGCTTAGCCGCCGGCTAGGTGGAGGAGAGAAGAGAGTTTGTGTGATTTTGTGACTTTTTCCAAAAGCCATCGGGTCCTTTTCAGCTCCGGACTGACTCTGGTTGCTCTTAGGTTGGACTTGTTTTGAGTGATTCCATGTCAGGATCATGAAAGTTGTACAGTCGGAATCTGGTCGTGTCCTGACTCGCAATCCATTTTCAGCTTTAAAACTCCTTCTTAGCTTGTATTCTCTCTTGACTTAAAAATACCCTGTAGATAAATATCGGAACTAACAAGCAAAAGTTGTCAAGATAAAGCATTTAATTTGGTGGGTTTAACTGTCTTAATGAATCATATAAATATGGTCCATCATTGGGCTATCTTGGATGATGAGGGCAAAGGGAAAACTCAAAGCGACAAAGGTAAGGAGTCTTGTTCGGTAGAGTTAAAAGCTCTACCAACAAGCCTAAGGTATGAGTTCCTAGGCCCAAACTCTACTTTGCCTATCATTGTGAATGCCTCCTTGGATGAGAATGAAACTTTGAGATTGCTTGATGTGATTAGAGAGCACAAAGGTGCCATTGGATATTCTATTGATGATTTGAAGGGGATAAGTCCTAGTTTGTGCATGCATAGAATTAACTTGGAAGATGATAGCTTGCCATCTAGGGAAACATGCTAGGAGACTTAATCCCATTGTTGGTGAAGTGGTTAAGAAAGAAATCTTGAAAATGCTTGATGCGGGAATCATTTTTCCTATTGCGGACTCTAATTGGGTGAGTCCCATTCATGTAGTACCCAAAAAGGGGGGCATGACGGTTGTGAAAAATGATAAAAATGAATTGATTCCCACTAGAACCATAACCGGTTGGCGAATGTGCATAGATTTTCGAAAACTTAATTAGGCCACTAAGAAAGATCACTTCCCACTTCCATTCATTGATCAAATGTTAGAGAGATTAGCCAAGCATGACTACTTTTGCTATCTTGATGGATATAGTGGATTTTTCCAAATCCCTATTCATCCACAAGATCAAGAAAAGACCACTTTTACTTGTCCCTATGGAACATTTGCTTATCGGCGAATGCCCTTTGGACTTTGTAATGCACCGGGCACATTTCAAAGACGCATGATGGCTATATTTTCAGAATTAATTGAGGAAATTATGGAAGTGTTCATGGATGATTTTTCTGTTTATGGTTCCTCGTTTGACGATTGTTTGGCCAATTTGGAAAAAGTTTTGAAAAGGTGTATTGAGACGAATCTTGTGCTAAATTGGGAAAAATGTCATTTTATGGTGCAGGAGGGCATAGTGCTTGGGCATTTGGTCTCAAAGAGAGGAATTGAGGTGGATAAGGCTAAAGCAGAAGTTATTGAAAAATTGACACCTCCAAAGGATGTTAAAGGGATAAGGAGTTTTCTTGGCCATGCCGGTTTCTATAGAAGATTCATTAAGGACTTCTCCAAAATTGCAAGGCAGTTGACAAATCTATTATGCAATGACACCAAATTCCATTTTGATGAAGAATGTTTAATGGTCTTTGAGAAGTTGAAGAAGGCATTGGTCTCGGCTCCTATTATTCAACCTCCAAATTGGGATTTGCCCTTTGAGCTCATGTGTGACGCAAGCGATTATGCTAATGGAGCGGTTCTCGGGCAAAGGGTGGACAAGAAACTTCATGCCATTCATTACACTAGCAAGGTCCTAAATGGAGCTCAAACGCATTATTCTACAACCGAAAAGGAACTCCTTGCTATTGTGTATGCATTCGACAAGTTTCGTCCGTATCTTGTGGGGTCAAAGACAATTGTATTCACCGACCACGCGGCGATCAAATACCTCTAGCCAAAGAAGGATTCCAAGCCAAGGTTATTAAGATGGATCCTCTTGCTCCAAGAATTTGATATTGAGATCAAAGATAAAAAAGGAGTGGAGAATCTAGTCGCCGATCATTTATCTAGGCTTGAGGGAAATGAGGAACTTAAGGAAGACACCACCCTTGTGGACGACTCTTTCGTTGGAGAGCAACTAATGAGGGTAGAAGCGGAAACCCTCCCTTGGTATGCGGATATGGTCAATTTTGTGGTATGTGGGATCATACCCCATGACATGAATCACCATCAGAAAAGGAAGTTCTTGTCTGAGGCAAAGAGGTATTATTGGGACGAGCCATTCTTGTACAAGCTTTGCGCGGATGGGATATATAGGACTTGTGTCGCCGAAGAGGAAATGAGGAACGTCCTATACCATTGTCATTCATCCCAATATGGAGGACATGGTAGTGTAACCAAAACGGCATCAAAGGTCATGCAAAGTGGATTCTATTGGCCTACCCTCTTTAGAGATGCTTATAATTTCGTCAAGGCTTGTGACCAATGCCAAAGGTCGGGAAATATTTCTAAGAGGCATGAAATGCCCCAACAAAGCATTCTACCGGTGGAAATCTTTGATGTTTGGGGTATAGACTACATGGGTCCTTTCCCGTCTTCATATGGAAATCAATATATATTGGTCGCGGTCGACTATGTTTCTAAATGGGTAGAGGCCATCGCCTCCCCTACTTGCGATGCCAAGGTTGTCACCAAGCTCTTCAAGAAGATAATTTTCCCAAGGTTTGGAGTTCCAAGAACCGTCATTAGTGATGGCGGTTCACACTTTAAGGAAAAACACTTTGAAGCCTTGCTTCGCAAGTATGGGGTGAGTCACAAGGTAGCAACGCCGTATCATCCACAAACGAGTGGGCAAGTGGAGATCTCGAATCGGGAAATCAAGGCTATCTTAGAAAAGACGGTGGGAAGCTCAAGGAAGGATTGGTCATCAAAGCTAGATGATGCATTGTGGGCCTACCGAACCGCTTACAAAACCCCCATTGGAATGTCTCCTTATCGCCTCATATATGGGAAACCATGCCATTTGCCGGTTGAATTGGAATATAAGGCAATGTGGGCAATTAAATTCTTGAACATGGACTTACAAACGGCGGAAGAGAATAGAGTTCTTCAACTTCATGAGCTAGAAGAGATAAGAAATGAAGCATATGAAAGCGCTAGAATTTACAAGGAAAAGACAAAGAAGTGGCATGATAAAAGGATCGTTCGTCGTGAGTTCAAGGAAGGAGATAAGGTGTTGCTATTCAACTCTAGACTCAAACTTTTCCTGGGCAAGCTGAAAAGTAGATGGAGTGGTCCATTCGTTGTCCACAAACCCTATGAAGATGGGCACGTAAAACTCTACAACGAAGATGGATCACTTTTCACTGTGAATGGACAAAGGCTCAAACACTACTACGGGGAAACTAGAGATGAGAGTCATGAGGAGTATTCTTTGACCAACCCATGAAAAAGGCTACAAATCCGCTTGAGGAGGGATCCTAGCAAAGGACTCCTCAAGTGTGTTTCTTGAGAAAAGAATCGGCTCGGTCTTTGCCCAGACGTTAAAGTAGGCCCTTACGGGAGGTCACCCGATTTGTGAGTTGTCCATTTATGCACAATTAATTTCGTATATGTTTGGCATGCGTGCATTGAACTTTGAAAGTGAACTTGGTGCTAGGATAATCCAAAATGCATGATTAGGTGTGCTTGGTGTGAAGTTGTGCTTACATGACATATATACATGATGGTGATGTCTTAAGTGTGGAGTGCATGATCCTAGCTTGCTTTTTATTGAAAATCATATATATGCTAGTGATTTCTTGAGAGAGCATGCCTTGAGTTTGCATTGAATTTATGTGAATATTGAGTGGTGTTCATTCGTGCTGCGGAGTAAAAATTCTAAGTGTGGAGTTGGGAGTTCAAACAAGGAGCAAAAATCGTCGAAGCTGATATTCGTGCTTCAGTCGGTCGACTGGCAGGTGACCAGAAGCCCAGTCGACCGACTGTGCAAATGTTCCAGAAGGAATGGAAATCCAACCAGTCTCAGTCGATCTACGGGACTCTCAGTCGACCGACTCGCGCGTGTTCTCAGAAACAACAAAATCTTCATTTCCGCAGTCAACCGACTGGGCTCTCAGTCGACCGACTGGGAACGACTTATTCTAAACCTCCAATTTCCTTTCCCTTTCTCATTTCTCTCGCCCGACTCTCCCCGACTCGTCCGACTCCCTCACTCACTCCAATCACCTCCGACCCCGACCCTCGCCCGACCTCACCAAAGCCGTCCGACCGCCTCGCCATCGCCTCACCTTCGTCCAACCGTCCGCCCGATCGAACCCAGCCAGCCACCCCCATCCGCATCTTCGATTTTCGATCGGAAATCCTAATCCGTCCGATCTCCTCCGTCCGGTGACCAAGTGACCCGCTCGACCTCTCATCCTGCTCGGAATCCACCCGCCTACAAAACCCAAGCACCGATTTGGTCCGACAAAACCGGTTCAAGCAACTCCATTTTCCTGAATTGACCTTGCCCAGTCGACCGACTGACATTGACCTGAATTCCAGTCGACCGACTAGAGGTAGCTCAGCTTAGAACCTCAGTTTTTACAGTCCATTCCAACCATGCCTAAGGGTTCTTCCTCCTCCAAATCAAAGTCAAAAGGCAAGGAGATAGCCCATGAGCTCCCTAGTGATGCTCCCATTGATGATCACATTGAAAGTGACGAGGATGATAGGCCTCTTGTCACGCGCAAGAGGAGGTTGCTGCGAACCACATTGAGAGACTCTAGCTCAGCTTCGGAAGAGGAAATGGATGCCCCTCCGCCTTCTCCCACTCCGCCTCCCAAGAAGAAAAGCAAACTCCCCAAAGGTGCCTCCTCCGCATCGAAGAAGCCAAAGAAGAAGATAGCCCCGGCTCCTCCTATCTCGAGAATGCCATCACCTCCTGTGCCCCGATTACCCTCACCCGCAGCTCCAGCATCTCTCTCCAATGCACTCGTCCCCATAGTGCCACATGAAGGACCATTGGAGGGACCCTTGCCATCTCCGACCCCATACCCCTTCTCCGTGCCTCTAGAGTTTAGAGATGAGACGCACCGAACCCATCATGCCACCATCAAGAAGAAGGGGAAGGCGACCATTCCCACTCTCTACCCCGACATGGGGCTCCTGCGGAAGATTGGTAGTGCAGTCACGGATGAGGTACACTCTCGCCTTACACATAGTGGCTTGCATTTCTTGTTTAATGATGATCCGGGATCCTACCCAAGGGTAGTGGAGGAGTTTCTTTGCTCCTTTGAGTGGGTTAAGGAGGGGGAGGAGGATGCACGTGAATTCTATTGGAAATTTGTGTTGGGAGGACGGGATTTCAAGATTAAGGAGAGTGTGATCCGTGATTGGCTAGAATTCCCTCCTCATGATGCTACATCACGGAAATTCACTGAGCATGAGCAGTGCGGATTTTGGAAGAGGATTTCGGGGAGGAATGAGTGGTTTATCTCATCCTACAACTCTTCGGCAATCACCAACCCAGTTTGGAAGGTCATCCACCACCTCATAGCGATAGGGATAAACACTCGGACGGCGAAGGCTAGGTCGTTTACCCTCCCCGACATGGACCTCATTTTAGCTATTGATCACGGAGAGGTCATTGATTGGGTTGCAATCCTTGCCACCAGATTTCAGGCCATTGTGAAGGAGGGCACGAGGAATCGTGCTTTGGGAGGTGGATCCTTGATTACATTGATAGCCTTACGGTGTAACTTCACCTTTGGCCATGAGGGATGTCCCAAGCCGTCCAGGAGCACACTTGATTTGGGCACCATGAAGCACATGCATATCCTCAAGAAGGACGGGAAGACTTGGGAGACAGACAGGAAGCCTCACAAGAAGGAGCTTCAGGATTATGCGACGTATCGGAGGAGGTTCTTCAAGCAAGTCACCCCCCTTTATTGCCTAGCCAACCTCACCCCATCCCCTCCTTCCTCTCCTATTCCTTCCCCTCCTCTAGCCGACGAGCCCGCAACTCCCATTCCTGAGGAGGCACGCATGGATGATGAGCTGCCACCCATGCAGCCTGCGGTTGAGAGTCCTCCTCCTGCCACAGATGATTCAGCTGAGTGGAGACAGAGGATCTCTTCTGATATTGCCGACCTGAGGAGTGGCTTGACTCGGCTAGAGGATTTTGTTAGAGAGTCTGACGCGAGAGCTCGCCAGGAGTGGGAGTGGCTCCGATCTACAGTATTATCCATGGTCAGAGGTTCTGGTGGTCCAGTAGCTCCTCCGGTTGCTCCAGAGTTTTCTGCCCCTCGTGGCGCCTCCCCCTTGCCTACCACACGCGCTTCTAGAGTAGGGGAGGCAGGCACACCACTCCCTGGGGGCACAATAGTGCGAGAGAGTTCTGTTAGAGAGGAGGGAGTTGGAGATTCTGCTAGAGAGATCACTCGAGGAGGCGATGAGGCTACATCTTGAGCTTGTTTTGCATGTTGTTCTTACTTTTGTCTATGCTTTGATGCTTTCTTGCTTAGATCATGTACTTGGATGTTAAGTCGCCTTTTGGCGCAATTTTGGATGATGTATGCCATTTTGTGTGATATACTCTTGACTTGTCTTTGGTTGTATGCTACATTTTCTATGATATTGCCGGTGTTTACCATTTCTGTTGTTCAATCTACAGGATATACATTTCCATATTCTTATCATGTCCAAATTCACCTTCTTTGTCTACATTTGCAACCAAATGGTTATTTCTCACTCCAGAGAGTTATGTCACCGGCTCTACAAACGAGGGGAGTTCCTATGCGCCTTTGCCTTTATTTTGTCATTATTTGCGCTTAGGGACTAAGCTTGAATTAAGTGTGGAGTGGTTTGATGCGCATAGTTCACATGTTTGCATGCCATGCATATCACTTTTAGATGGACACTTGCATCTTTTGCACATTATCCCTACATGAGAGTGTTTTTAACCACATAGGTTTGTGACTATCAATTCTAAATCCCTATAAATCACATCTAGCCTATTTGTCACATTTATTGGATCTTGAACTTAAAACCGACCTAGTCCCTTGAATGTGCATTCTTGTGAATCAATGTCATTGCTATCCCTTGTCTATCTAATTCTCTAACTATTTTCCTTGAAATACCTTGGATTGAGTTTTAGCAAGCACTTTTAAAAAAACTTTTCTCGAAAAACTTAGACTTCTTGTATGCTCCTTGGTGACTTGAGCTCTTTCTAATTTAGTGTCTTGCTTATGATTGTTTCCCGCGCATTCCATACACTTTTTGAACATATTGTCAAGTTTTAAGTGTGGAGTCAAAAGAGGGCGAAAAATAGGCCCCAACAAAAAGTTTTCATGGTCAAAGAGGGCAAAGCCCCGACTAAGAACTTTCTCGATGTACACGAGAAGTTTTGCTTCAAAAATGATACAAATGCCGGGGGTTAGGAAGAAAAGTTCCCCCTCGAAAGCATTTGTAGGCCAAAGGCCATTTCAAAAAGAGAATAAGTACGCTTAAAACTTGACTCTATGTTTTCCTCCATTTTTCATTTGTGCGGGATTCATCACTTGCATTGTGTGCTAGTTGGAATGACTCTTGGACGACCCATGTGCTTGCACGGGAGTTACCATTTGGTCTATGCATGTTTATTGAGAACTCTAGTGTCGAATTCCTCTTCCCTTATGGATTATGGCTTAAGCACCTAAAACTTGGGAATGACTTCCATGTCGTGAGCCAATGGACTAGCCCTAGCTAGCATATGTGAGCGGTTGACACTCTTTTCTGCAAAACTATTAACTTTGCTTCTATTGTATTGCCTTGAAAATGAGTGGAGCTTTGGATGAGACATTTGATAGCTCTAGTATTGATGATCTTGAATGCACAACCTCATGGGTACTCAAATGGTTCAAAAGTTCTTTTGATGATATTGTGATGGTAGTCCTAGTTTGGGGTGAGGGATTGGTTTTGAGAAATCCTCGCCTTAGTTGAGCACTCTTGCATTCATTCTCATGGGATAGGTGCATATGGGATTTGTGAGTATTCCCTTTTCTGAAAACTCTCACGAGACTATAACTCGTCCACTAGGGTAGCCTAGGGGTTTAAAGGTGCATATGCTAAATGCATTCGTAACGCCTACGAAAAGGAGCTAGTTAGGTTGTATATACGTGCATTTACTTTTCAATAGCATGTTTAGAAATAATGATCGAGACCTTGTGAAAGCTAGTGAGGCAAATAGACGAAAAACATAGCGCCACTAGCATTTCTCCATTTGCATGACCTTGACATATTTGCATACTTTGTTCGGGACGAACAAAGCTTAAGTGTGGAGTGTTGATAAGTCGAGTTTTCGACTTATTAGTACCCATTTTCACTATAGCTTTAGTTCATTTCCGGCGATAATTCGATGTCATTTGATCTCTTTTCGTACGTTTCAGGTACAAAACAAGATATCTCAGTGTCAAGGCCAAAATACAAAAACTCGGGGAAAAATCGAAGACTAGAGCAAAATATGGGCAAAGAGACCTCCAGTCGATTGACTGGGAATCTCCCCTGCACCAGTCGGTCGATTGGCGAAAGGCTTCAGAAGGCTCAAAAACTGCGTTTCCGCAGTCGGTCGAATGGACCCTCCAGTCGGTCGACTGACCAGGAGCTTCAGATGCCCAGACTTGCTCACTTGCGCAGTCGGTCGACTGAGATCGCCAGTCGGTCGACTGGCCAAGCTACTCAGGAGCCTCACATTCTTTATTTGCGCAGTCGGTCGACTGGACCCTCCAGTCGGTCGACTGGGAGATCACTACACGAGACTGCCTTTTCAACCTCCAGTCGACCGACTGGGCTACCAGCATCCGCCAGTCGACCGACTGGGACTGCTACAGTGCAAAATTTTACCCGAGGCTATAAATAGAAAGAGGCAAGTTTGACCTAGGGACATGGCATCTTGGGGGAAAAATACCAAAGAAAGAGATCAAATCAAGGTCATCCATCATCATCCAACTAAGGAGGAGTGAAGATCAAGGGAGACACTAGGATTAACCATCCTTCTTCTATCCCTCTTATATTCTCATTTGTTGTGCAAAAACCCTACTCACACCATGTTGTCTGACATGATGTGTGAGTAGTCCCCTTGTGTTTTGAGGATTTTACAACCCTCCTTGGTACTCTTTGATCATGTATACACATTGAACATGTAATCTATGGTGTTTATTTCATTTCCTCCTATGCTTATTCTATAACATGTCACCAAGTGTTTGAGAAAATGCCTAAGTGACAAGTTAGTGTTAGAATTTTGATCTAAGTATCGAGAGAGCTTAGTGATGATTTGGATAAGGAGAAAATGATCATATCTAGTGTGTATGAGAGTAAATGCATGGTGTGAGGTTGACTAGAACTTAATGCCTATAACATTTATTGCCTTAGGGAGAGATTCCAAGGATAATAGTGATATAGAGTGAATCAATAAATTGAGAAAGTGAGATTCTAATAGAGAGAGCTTGATTAAGACTAGATTCAAACGAGAGTTTATCTACCCTAGTCCAAGCTAGGTTTTAAGCCAATTGACACCTATGAATGACTTAGCTATTGTGTACAAGATCATCGGGAAATTGCCAAGGAGGGGTATCCCCTCGAAACTCTCTTTAATTGTATTGAAACCCCTTGAAAACATTTCATTACTTGTTTCTTGTTTGATAATCACCTCATAATTGATCTGAAGGAATAGCTGAGATAGAAAACTTGATTTCCCTAGCGTATAATCCAATTGCTCCCTTGGGTTCGACACCGGTCTTACCGGTCAAATTATAAATTCTTTTTGACTATACGAAAAATACAACACGTCAGTCATGGTCCATCATATTGTTAAATGATATAGTTGGGAAGTGATTTCATGGACGCAGAACTTCATGAGGTCAAGATCGGACTAGTATATCTAGGAATTTTTTTCGACCAAGGGCGACCTAGAAAAAGTATATATGAACTTATGTGATATATTGGCTTAGAGGAGTGTTCAATTGAGGACACCCTCCAGAAATGAGTACGTGAGTACAACCAATCACAACGCGCCATGTGCCCCACTAAACCCCCTCGTGCTTTGTGGGCGCGCCACGTGTCCCACTACCAAAATCTATCAAAAGCAAACAGTAAAATCCCACTACCTTTAAATCTCAACCATTGGATCAACAAGATCAATGATCCAGATTTGTCCCTACGTCCTCATTTCTAGAGGCGTCCTCAATCGAACGCCCCCTATTGGCTTATGATTAAAAGTGTGCATCTTTCGTCTATATGAACTTTCTGAACATAACACCCAAAAACTTGTCAAAGAACACTAGATTATCTCGAAACAATACAAACAAATTCATGAAATTACCTTTTCGGCACTTTCTGAACATATCACCCAAAAACTTGTCAAAGAATACCAGATTATCTCGAAACAATACAAACAAATTCATGAAATTACCTTTTACGCAGGGGCAGACAGACTAGGTAAAGTATTTTTAGAACACTGGTTTTGGCACATGTAAATAGGAACGATTTAAAACAGTTTGTTAATTCCCGTGTGGCATGTAGTTTGGCAAAACAACTTTAGAGTGTTCAAGTAAGAAGTCATGGAGCTGTTCAAGAGAAGTTAGAACTCTGGCACTGCAAAGAACTGACAGGAGGAAGTTTCCAATATTCAAGTATATCGGTCATAAAGATATGAGGAGATTGAAGTACCTAGAAAAGAATATTGAAGAATATTAAGGATACTCGAAGATATTACAAAGAAGATACTTGCATGATTATCAAGAAAGAAGATTTGGCGGCTAAATAATATTTAGAAAATATTCCTAAATATTTGGAGATAGAGTATCTTAGTGCTTAAGATATCCTTATCAAATCGGAAACTAGCCGAGTATGGCTAGGGTTTCTCATTCTGCATCATTATTGGAGAAGTTATACACGCCCATATTCTGCAGAGGAGGAGGACGATCGACCAGAAAGCTTTTCTCACCAGAAAGTTGACGGAGCTGAGTTGGTCTGTTCAATGTGCTGATAAGAACTTATCGTGGTACACGCATCGCTGCACACACACTGCTTGTTGCTACTACGCATTCGGGAGAACGCGTCAATCTTCGGGAGAAGACATTGAGCTTTGGGCGATGTTCAATAGAAGGTCGAGAGAGAGTCTAAGACCTAGCTGCAGGTAGTCGAGAGGTAGTCTCGGGGCTACGGGGAGCCTAGATCGCAAGTCTTGAAGAGTGTTAGAGGTTAGGCAGTTTAAAGAGGGAGTCTTGTAAACGTAAGTCCACAGTAACCCTAAACTCAAAGTAAAGAATTGCATTCCTTTAGGGCTTGGGAAGCCCCCTCATTGTAGGCTGGTTGCCAAACTGGGTATTACATCATGTGTGCCGGTTTTTAATTTTGATTAGTTTCTGCTAATGTGTGCTAGTAACTTTTAGAACACCCCCTTGATCTCATATTGGTAGTAGATGAAATTTGAATTGGAATCAGAGCAGGACACTTAGCATATATAGTATGATCCGGTTGCTGTTCAAGATCGGTATGAAGGAAGGGTAGAACATCAGCAGACCACCACTACTAGAAGGGCCGAACCGCGACTATTGGAAATCTAAGATGAAGGCATTCCTGAAATCTCTTGATGAAAGGCATGGAAAGCTTTTTTAGTTGGATGGACTCCTCCTACTATGAAGGATCTCAAAGGAAAGGATGTTCCGAAACCTGAAGAGCGATGGACTAAGAGTGATGAGGAGGCTGTTGTTGGGAACTAAATAACTACGAACGCTATAAACCGTAGATAAAAATACCTTTAAGCTCATTGCAAACTGTGAGATCGCCAAGAATGCATGGGAGATACTCAGGTCATGAAGGTACAGATAAAGTGAAGAACTCTCGCTTCCAGATGATCACTTCAAAATTCGAAGATCTAATTATGAAAGAGGATAAAACGATTGCTAGAGTTCTGGATCTCCCAAACGAGTCAGCCGCATTGGGAGTTGCTGACGAACTAATTCTTTTTCACCTCTAGAATAGTATCAATGAAGAGAGGGTCGGTAGTAAGTCAAAACATTTATAATACCAGTAAAGTACCGGGTCGAACCAAGAGGAGCAAGCCAAGCACATGCACTATGTAAGATTGTGTTTCCATTCGGCTATTCTAAACCAAAAATGTATAATGTGGTGTATCTAAATCCTAAGTGGTGAGTAATTAGAGATAAAAGATAGATAGGAGGTGTTTCGAGGGGTTACTCCCCTCCTTGGCAATTTCCCAACGATCATGTACACAAGAGTTAAATTATCTTTAGGGGTTGATTGGTTCAAACCTAGCTTAGGCTAAGGTAGACTAACTATCGTGTGATCTATCCTAGTCAAGCCATCTTAATTAGAACCTCACTTTATAAAGATATTGATTCACTCTATAGCACTATTATCCTTGGAACATCTCTCAAGGTAATAAATGCCATAGGCATAAAGTTTTAGTTAACCACATACCCATACATTTACTCTCATAAACACTAGATATGTTCATTTCCACCATATCCAAATCATCAGTAAGCTTTTTCAATGCTTAGATCACAATTCTAAGATCAACATGTCACTTAGGCATTTTATCAAACACTTAGCAACATATCATGAATAGAACATTTAGTGAAAATGAAATCAACTCCATAGATTGCAAATTGAATGTGTATACATGATCATTGAGTACCAAGAGAGTCATAAGACCCTCAAAACACAAGATCACTACTCACACATCATGTAAGACAACATGGTGTGAGTAGGGTTTCAAGCATACAACAAAAGAGAATGGAAAAGATGTTGAGGAAGTAGAATCTCCCTTTGATCTTCTCTTCTTCTCCTTGGTTGGATCTTTTGATGATTGATGACCTTGGTTGACCTCTTTTCTTGATCTTCTTGTCCCCAAAAACCTCCACACATAGGCCAAAAAGTCCTCTTTCCATTTATAGGCCCGGCTGAAATCTAGCTCTCAAAAACTGAGTTTTTGCTCCAGTCGTTTGACTGGACTTGGCATAACACTCAGTCGGTCGACTGGGATGTGTAAACTTTGCTGAGCTTCTGAGTTTTTACACAGTCGGTCGACTGGACTTCTCAGTCGACCGACTGAGGCCTTTTTGGTGGTCTACCCATCCGAATTTGGTCTTGGCGTCAACTAGAGAGTTGTAGCCCTTTGAGTTAGCTTTCCAACAAGCTTTGATCAACCAATTCGGACACAGTATGCGCCCTGGCCGTCCAAAACAAGTCGCAAAGGTCAATCTGCTCGGTTTTGCCCCGAAACTCCTTGTCTTGCGCCGAGACTTCAATTTTTCAACCAATCTTCATATATAGGCCTTGAGGGGGAACCTTGTTTTCTACCTGAAATGTTGAGATAGAGGTCAAATGACATCAAAATAATGTCGGAAACGACCCAAAACTATAGTGAAGAATGGCCATAAATCAGTCAAAAACTCGACTGATCAGTTGCTGTGAAAGCAAAGAAGCTTGTGTGGAAAGTTTTTAGGTCACTTCCCCAACACTTTGCTATGAAGGTGACTGTCATTGAGGAAGAACAGGACATAACTAAGATGAAGCTCGACGAACTCATGGGTCTCTGAGAACATACGAGATGAATCTTCCAGATGATGTTCAAGGAAAGAAAGCAAAAGGTCACAATGAGGGCTGATATGACTGAAGACTGGGACGACGTCGAGGATTTGTCTGAACAGGTTGCCACAATCGCCAAAAATCTTGAAAGGATTGTGAAAAAGCTGAATACAAGGACCTACTTAGGAATAATAATTGATGTCTAACTCGCAGAGTCGAAGAGGAGAAACGGGCATGGAGAGAACAACGAGTTCAAGGGTGATAAAGGCAAAGTAATTCAGTGTAGGGAATGCGAAGGCTTTGGACACATTCAAGCTGAGTGTGCCAATACTCTCAAGAAAAAGAAGGCTTATATTGGTAGCTGGAGCAACAATGACTCGGAGGAGGATGAATCGAACAACTTCGTTGCACTCACCAGCGCAACTGATCGTAGAGGTGAAGAGCCTGACAGCACTTGTTCCAGGACGATGCCAGAACAGTCTGCTGACCGCTCCAACAGCAAAGATGATGAAGAAATTAAATATGAATGCGACGTCGAAAACTACAAGGCTCTATATGAGAAGTGCGAGAAAGTGATAGAACTGAACAACAGACTTAGCTTGGAATTGACAGCTTGGAGGATGAGAAGGAAAGCTAATTGAGTGAGAGTTGATATCTTGATCGAGGAGAAGGCGGGACTTCTTGCAGTTGTCTCATCATTAAGGATACAATGGAGAAAGACAGAGATAAACACTTTGAAGGCATAGAAGAGCTGAAGAAAAGATACGATGTCTTAACCCGAAAAGAGGTACGCCTACGTGAAGTCATTGAGTCTTTGAAATTGAAGATTGAGATGGAAAAAAATGATCGCGCGGCTGTAATGGACGAGCTGAATAAGTTCAAGAAATCTCTGAAGATGCTGAACTCTGGAACTACTAGTCCGGATTCCAAGGATGAGACAAGAATGGAGAGTGAAGCAAAAAGAGGTGTGCCTCGTCGTCCAGCTCAATTAATAACATAAAGAAAGGTCGATGGTACTTTGTTAGTGGATGCTCTGCTCACATGACAAAAGAGAGTAAGGTGATCGTCTGTGGGACATTGAAGGTTCCGGGTCCACCTGAGCTCAAGAGGGGTGACTGTTGGTGACGGATTGAAGGCGAAGGTTATAAGCTTCAGTCAACTGTGTGATGGAAGTCCCCACGTAAATATCACACATGACTCTTGTCAAGTGCTCAACAAGAATGGAGATCTATAATGGAGGGAACCAGATCATCAAACAACCGTTATCTGCTAGCCCTTGTTGACTTTGTTGTTCGATAAACAAACCAGGTCAGTTGTTATCATTGCACGAGGTTATGTTGATGATTTAATGTTGACATCTAGTACCCCAGAAGCAGTTCAAACAGATGGGAGAGAAGAGCTACCCTCATGGACTGCAAGAGAAACAATTGACAGATGTCTTCACCAAGTCACTAGACAGTAGTCAGTTCGAGACACTTAGATTCCCCTGGGTCTGTGTGTCATTCACAACTGACTGTTTCAATAGAGCCTCGTCAGTCGGGATTGGACAGATATACACTTACAGGCTGACATGTGGAAGAAAGCAAACGTCGTAAGAAAAAAAAGGGTCACATCGTCATGATATGGTGCATGCTTCCAAAGGAGATGGTTAGGTGATCATGACAAGATATCTTTGCCAGTTCCCGAGGAGGAGAATACTCTAGAACCAGTACAGGTTGTGCTTGAAGAAGAACTAATCTGTTTAAACCCTCCTTGGTTATTGTCTGGCAAAAGGGGAAGTAAGTGTCGATTTGTTCCTCTCAATCTTACTGATTACGATTTCTGAAGTCTAGTGAGCTAGATGGGATGGTTTTGCCAAAAATATCAAGGGGGAGATTGTTAATTCCTTGGTGGCATGGAGTTTGGCAAAACGACTTCGGAGTGTTCAAGAAAGAAGGCAAGGAGCTGCTCAAGAGAAGTTCTGGCGCTGCACAAAACTGACGGGAGGAAGATTCCTAATTTAAGAGTTTCCAATATTCAAGTAAATCGGCCATAAATATCTGAGGCGGTTCAATTATCTAGATGTATATTGAAAAATATTGAAGATACTCAAAGATATTACGAAGAAGATACTTGCATGATTATCAAGAATTAAGATTTGGCGGCTAAACAATATTTTGGAAATATTCGTAAATATTCGGAGATAGAGTATCTTGGTGGTTAAGATATCCTTAATCGAATTGGAAACCGGCCGAGCATCCTATAAATATGAGGATAGGGTTTCTCATTCTGCACAGTTATTGGAGAAGTTATACATGCCCATATGTTGAAGAGGAGGAGGAGGACGATCGGCCGGAAAGCTTTTCTCACCAGAAAATTAACGGCGCTGAGTTGGTCTGTTCAGTGTGCTGATCAGAACTGACCGTGGTACACGCATCGCTGCACACACACCGCTTGTTGCTCCTCCGGAGAAGACACTGAGCTTTGGGAGAAGTTCTACAGAAGGTCGAGAGGGAGTCGCGGACCTAGCTGTAGGAAGTCGAGCGGGAGTCTTGGGTCTAGGGGGAGCCTAGATCGCAAGTCTTGAAGAGTATTAGAGGTTAGGCGGTTTAAATAGGGAGTCTTGTAAAGGTAAGTCCACTATAACCCTAAACTCAAAGTAAAGAATTGCATTCTGATGGACCCAAATTATACGAATCATAAACACAGTAAAACCCACCAAATTAGACTGTTGGTCTATTTAACTTTTGCTTGTTAGTCCCGATATATTTCTACAGGGTATTTTGGCGCTTAGAGAGAAAACACGCTAAGGAGAGGATTTTACGCTGAAAAGATGTTAAGAGTTATTCCAAGGTCAAGATCAGACGCTGACTGAAGAAATCTCAAGGATCCTAACATGGAATCACTCCAAACAAATCAAACCGAAGAGCAATTTGCATTGAAGACTCAACCGACCGGGTGGGAAAATGCCGCAGAAACCACCCGACCGGTTGAAGCAGTTCCAGGCCCTCCGCCGAGCTGACCAAACACTCAATTCAAGTTGCCCGAGCAAACCATCTCATCTGACAATTCCGCCTCGACCAAAATATTCCAAATGGAAAATAAAGTGGACAATGTCGGAAAACCAAGGAGAATGCTCGAGCAGATTGGCAGTTAGCTCAATTCCAAGGCAAAGGCCCGGCGCGCTTAGGCACCCAAACCAAGTCGCTCGACCCGACCGATGCATCTGGAAACTCTGGCTCGACCAAGATGTTTGGAATGCCCAACAAGTCGAACAATCTCGCATCCCAGACAAAACGCACGAGCAGATTGGCAGATTGGCCCAATTCCATAGTAAAGGCCCCGCGCGCATAGGCACCAAAACCAAGTTGCTCGACCAAAACATGGAATTTGGAAAAATTGGCTCGACCATTAGTCTTAGAATCACTTGGCCATTCCAAATCAACTATCAAATGCAAGCATGGACCAAGGTGACCGGCCACCATGCTTGGAGGTGGCCAAGGGAGGAGCTCCTCCCTCCATGGCAACCGGCAACCGGCGGCTCCTCCACTCTTGATGACCGGCGGCTTTGCTCCTCCCCCATGTGGCGGCTCCTCCTTGCTCCTCCTCCTCCTCCATTGGATCAAAGACACTTGCCCCTCATCTCCACCACCCATTTCTCCTCCCTTAGCCTATAAATACAACCCATCCATCTCATTTGTAAATCATCCACATCTCATACAAAAATCACTTATCTCGCTAAGTTTGTAAGTTTGGCTTTGGAAATAAAAGATTGCTCCCTTGGCGCTTCAACGGTTGTAAGTATTTCAATATTTATTTTCCGTCTTTAATTTCCAATTCCTTAGTTATAATGCTTAGCGCGATAAATAGTAGCTAAACTAGTCGTTCGGTAAAAGGGGTGGACTTGTATTATAAAATGTTTTAGACTATTAACTTAGTGTCTCGTCTTTGTATTCAAAACTTATTCTATGTGCCATATATAAGATTAGAATTTCCAAGGTTGAGTGGACGCTTTGACGGGCAAAGCTCTTCCTTGGGATTCGTGAACATACTCGGATAAGTGGATGCTTTGACGGGCAAAGCTTATCTGAGGAGTTCGATCTATCTAAAAAACCATTTGGAAACTGGACCAAAGGGACCAAATGGATGCACATAAAGCTAAGATACTTCGGAAGGAGGAATTAGTTGAAGTAGAATAAGTGCTCTACGACCTTAAAAAGGCTAGACGATGTTGCAAGTCTTGAGCTAGGAATAGCCTCGATTCATGTTTGAATACTTAGAAGGTTCACTAAGAGGCAATGATAAACAGGATATAATACAAGGCCCCTAAAACCGAACGCTTTCTTTTAATTGTAATAGTTATCAGTTACTTTCTAGTACTAAAACCAACCAACCAACCAATCAATCACTTAGCTGGTAGCTTTAAAACCAACCAACCAATCCCAAAATTGTCCAACTTAAAGAGCAACTTATCCCCCTAATTCCCTTGGGTTCGACCCCTACTTACCACTTGCTACCCAGTAGTTAAGTCGCGAGTAGCGGACTTATAAATTTATTTGTACATTTGCTCTGACGACAAGCATCTGTCAAAATGGCGCCGTTGCCGGGGAATTAGCCATCAGATAAGTTCTTTAAATCAATACGCGCTCGAAACAACCATGTCTCGCGAAGAAAGTCATCATGACTACCAGGACGACGACGAGATAAACCTGTACGATCGAAACAATGAGGTACCACTTCCATTTATGGATGATCCGGAGCAACTCATCCGAAGCACACGAGCTCGTGATAGGGAAGCCATCAGAAGAAACCAAGAACCACTCGAGGACCGAAATGCAGCTGGTCCAGTACGACAACCCCCTAGATATCCACCACCCCCACAACCTAGACAAGTGCCAAGACAAGAACCCGCTTTCGATGACTACTACGGAGATAACAACAACTACCGTACACCTACTATGGGAGAACTAAATGCCCCAGAATTCGAAACGCAGCCATGGTGCATTTGCCAGAGCCCTGAGCTGGAAAACATTGTCGTCGACATCAAGAATTTGCCAAAATTCTCAGGAACTCGTGGAGAATCAGCAATGACTCATCTCCAGCGCTTACATGGGATTTGCCAAAACCTCAAACCTAATGGCGTAAACGTAGACGACTTTAAGTTAAAGGCGTTCTATTTTTCCCTCATTGACACGGCAAACGACTGGTTCCTTTCATTGCCTTCCGGAAGCATCAGGACATGGGCTCAGATGCAGAAAAAGTTCTTAGACAAATATTACCCAGCAGGAAGAGCGATGCAAGGAGGCAACTGCAGGACATCAGGCAAGGACCCAATGAAACCATGTACGACTACCTGGAAAAATTCAACCGCCTGGAGAGAAGCTGCTGTACCCTTGGACTGCCCGAGAAACTCACCGTGGAGTATCTCATTAACGGACTAAGACCCTTAGACAAAATTCTCCTGGATGCCTCAGCTGGAGGGTCCATGATGAATCTATCATTAAGTGGCATAAGGGATCTTATCACCAACTTTGCTGAGAATGCCCGATTCAGAGAAGAGACAACTCAGCAGGAAGAATTCTCCCGGACAAAACATGTGGCAAAAGCGGAGACGTCAATGAACTCTATGCCTGAAGAGATGAAGCAGCTAAAGGAGATGATGATTCAGATCCTACGAAGGCAGCCAGTTCCAATAAAACCTTGTGAGTTCTGTGGTTCTGCAGACCAAAAAACTGACGCATGTCCAACATTAATAGAAGAGGAACCGGCAGAAGTGAATGCAGTAGGAGGATACCAAGGATACAACAACAACAATAATGACAGAGCCGGACAAAACAGACAGTATGGTCAAGCAATCAACCCGAGCTGGCGTAACAATAACTATGCTCAGAAAGACGCACAACCAGCTGTACCTCAACTAGCTCAGTCATTCTACCAACCCCCCCACCGGCAGTATAACCAGAACGCTCAATCAGCAGGCCAATATCAGCAAAGAGGATCAAATCAGTACCAAATCGGCCCGCATAATCAGAAAGAACCAACCAAGTCGCTGGATGACACTATGAAGGAGCTCGCAGGAGGCATTGGTCAATTGGGTACTTCGCTACACCAATATCAGGCGAAAACTGACGGGGCAATTTCAGAATTAACCAAACAAATGTCCCAGCTCGCCACGGCAATGTCAACACTCACTAATGAACCTGGCAGACTCCCTTCACAAACCATCCAAAACCCAAAGGCGAATCTTAGCATGATAAAAAGGTCTAACGAAAAGGCGACGCTAGGAGAAGTTGCACGATCCCCAACTTACAAACTTACGAACAAGCACTTCGCCCGTAGGCTTCGTCCTGATTGGAACCAAGAGGAAGACCGACCCAATGATGGCAAAACATGGGTCACGCATGCTAACAATGGACGATATTCGTTCACCGTTTGCATAACACCACCGCCAATTATACACTCCGACGTACCAGCATCTGGATGGGATGACACTGACAATTTAAGGAGTGGGCAGAGTGACCCGACAATTACAAAAGCCCTCACTTCAGATCTTGAGTCACAACCGGAAAGAGATAAAGACCCAGGGGCTTTCACAGTCACCTGCGGTATTGGTGAAACTCAGATTCATAAGTGCCTGGTCGATCTTGGAGCTGCTGTCAACGCCATGCCCTCCTCCTTATATCACTTGTTTGGACTTGGTCCATTGAAGCCACCCAGGACAAATATCGAGCTAGGAGATACATCGTGCATCCGTCCGGTTGGAGTGCTGGAAGATGTAATACTCCATGTGGGAGAGCTCGTCGTTGCTGCAGACTTCTATGTAATACAAACGGGAGAGACCAGCGAAGACGACCCTCCAACAATAATCTTGGGACGACCATTCCTCTACGCTACTAAGGCAAGGATCGATGTGGGCAAGGGCTCATTATCGCTTAAGTTCGGCGGCAAAATTGCATATTTCTACATTGACAATAGCCGCACGGATACGAAGAAACCGCCAGATATAATAACTATCTCAGATCACGGTACGCAGATTTCCGACCTGCCAAAAGAGACCGAAAAAGTAACAAGACCAGCAGCTATGGTCAAAGCTCCTTCACCTTCTCAGAAGCAATGGAGAGAAAAAGTACCAAAACCATGGGGTTCTAACACGCACAAGAAATCGGGAAAAGGCAAGGCAAGAAGCAACACAGGAACGGTGGCAAAATTCGACCTGAGCCACCCATGGGACCCAAACCAGTAATCCACAACGAGGTATCGTCGAGCCAACGACGTTAAACAAAGGCACTGGTCGGGAGGTAACCCGACACTATCTTACTTTCTGTCATTTAATTTTCTGTCTTAGTCATTCTCACATATATATTAGCTTGCATGACTTTTGAACTAAGGCACGCCTTCGTTCAAAAGTGTGGGGTGAGAACCACCGTTGTATATAAATAACATGCTTGCTATTTTCTTTTTTAGTAATAGTATCTTTTTGAGAATATGAACTTAAGAATGTGAAAAAGATAGACCGAAATTCATGCATTTACCTTGTGAAAATTCAACTGTCTAAAAACTTAGGACGTAACTTTTCATTTGTCCTTTGTGCTGAGATAAACTAGGGATGTGGAGTTGACATAAATCGCCCTAGAGAGGCTTGGGAAGCAATCAAAGGATCGGATCAAACTATATGGTTTTCAAAGTCAGTGGAGGCTGCACTTCGGGTTTCAATGAAGATTGAAGTCATCTCCGCCATGCAGTGTTTATGCAAAAAGAAAAGAAAAGGCGAGGACGGGAATCAGACCGTCCTCTCTCTAGTTAAAGTAGCCGAGAAAATAGATGAGCGACCCTCATCTTGACCCGCGCGAAACAACTACGATGAGAGGAGCGGGGAGGTATTTCCATAGGCTTGCGGGCGATGATTGGACCTCCCAAAAAGGCTTGAGAAAATGGACTAGCAAAGCCACAAAAAGGCGAAAAGCTCGAAGAAGCATTTCAAGAGGCCAAAGGCCCAACATTGTGAAGGTTTTAACCGAACAAAAAAGTGAAGTACTCAAAAAAGTCAAATCAAAGGCCAAAGGCCGATACACTACAAAAGCAGTCCCTCGCCAAAAGAAAAATCAAAGTACTCAAACCAGTGAAACCCGAACCAAATCACGTGCTAGAGAAAGCTACAAGAAAACCATATAGTGCGAGACGGTCCCGAAATTGCAGTCCAGGAACCTAAAAAGGGCTATCTCCCGAGACATCCGGAACAATTTGCATCTCGGCACGGAGGTACAAGTATTAAGTTTCTTCTATTTATTTACACTGTTCAATTTGGTAATAAGTAAGTAATGCATGAATTAGGATAAATCGAGTTCCACAGTCTAATTTTCATATAATCCAAAACCAAACCTAGAGTGCCGCCCTTTAATAGCATTGTTCGGGACGAACAACTAAAAGTGTGGGGTGATATGATGGACCCAAATTATACGAATCATAAACACTGTAAAACCCACCAAATTAGACTGTTGGTCTATTTAACTTTTGCTTGTTAGTCCCGATATATTTCTACAGGGTATTTTGGCGCTTAGAGAGAAAACACGCTAAGGAGAGGATTTTACGCTGAAAAGATGTTAAGAGTTATTCCAAGGTCAAGATCAGACGCTGACTGAAGAAATCTCAAGGATCCTGACATGGAATCACTCCAAACAAATCAATTCGAAGAGCAATTTGCATTGAAGACTCAACCGACCGGGTGGGAAAATGCCGCAGAAACCACCCGACCGGTTGAAGCAGTTCCAGGCCCTCCGCCGAGCTGACCAAACACTCAATTCAAGTTGCCCGAGCAAACCATCTCATCTGACAATTCCGCCTCGACCAAAATATTCCAAATGGAAAATAAAGTGGACAATGTCGGAAAACCAAGGAGAATGCTCGAGCAGATTGGCAGTTAGCTCAATTCCAAGGCAAAGGCCCGGCGCGCTTAGGCACCCAAACCAAGTCGCTCGACCCGACCGATGCATCTGTAAACTCTGGCTCGACCAAGATGTTTGGAATGCCTGAACAGGCTGTCGTCGTACCTGTGCAAAAACAATTTATAATTTCCTCGCAATGAACTGTGGGTTAGCACAATGGCAAGCAAGGGTCGAACCCAAGGGAGCTAGATAGCTACTACTTTGTTCTGTAATGGAGAAAGACAAGAAACTAATGTGAGAGTAAAGGTTAGTGAACAAAAGCAAGGCACGAAAATAAGAGGGGGTTTTATCAATCAGAGAAGATATTCAGGTTAGGGTTTTATTCAATTGTGACTACGTTCATCCTTGATTTCTAATGTTTATTCTTGCTTCTTAGGGTTACTCCTGGTCTGGTTATAACCGTTTTAATTCTAGCAAACCTAATACTCCTGGTCTGGTTATATTAGGTTTCGTGCGACTACTTATTCTAACTGGGTCGGTATCAAATAAGCAGTGAATGGATAGTAAGAATAACTAGGTTAAGTTGTACCCTTTCGGATCTCCCCTTAGCCTAATAATTCAAACTGATAATTGGCACAAGAACTAAATAGAATGCAATAATAATAAGTAAGATCAGAATCTCAAAACAATAGTCACAATTATTTAACCCTAACCCGAATAGTCGGATTAGTTACACATAGCCATGGAATAACAATACAATAAATAAAAGGAAACAAGGATTCTCACTAAAACCGAATGAAGAACAAGCTGGCCGTGCAAGGCTGAGAAGTGGCGGAAGCAAGGAGGAGCTCACGGCGGCTGATGGAGGAGATGGGCGGCGGACCAAGTTAGGTCTAGGGCACACGGCTAAGTGATGAATGGGATGATTGAGATGGCTTGTGGACTCCTCCTTATATAGGGTTTGAGAAACCCTTTGATCTTCTTGGAACCTTCCTAAACCCTAGCTTTTGAATGTTGCCCTAATATCACAATGTAGAGTGGGCCGGCTGCTGGATTGAGGGCTTGGACTTTCTTTCTTTTTTTCGAAGTTACTGTTCACGGCCCAAAATCACTATTCACGCCGGAATTACTATTCACGCCGGAAGTACTATTCATGCCGGAATTACTGTTCATGCCGGAATTACTGTTCATGCCGGAATTATGTTCTTCCACTGCGATGTTTCTGGCATGAAAATGCCGTCTTTTAAGCGTGTTTCCTCCTAGAGCTTCCAAATCACCTGAAATACGAAACAACACTAAAAAGTAACTGTTCGCATAATAAAGTGAATGAAATGGTGGGAATTAATGACTCGATGAGTCGTATAAATACGGCTCATCAAACCACCCCACACTTAAACTTGTTCGTCCCGAACAAGAACAAGGTCATAAGAGGAACGACTAATGTAAACACCACAATGCTTCGGTTATCCTAGACGAGCTACATGGACATGACTTGGCTACTATAGATCCTACCTGTTATGCATGCTTGCTACTAATATCTTTGTGCGAAAACATGGGTTAAAGATACGTGTTACCTTTGGGTCGAGATGCAAATCAATTCGGATGTATCTGGAGATAGCCCTGTTTAGACCCATGAACCCTCATTCTCGGACTCGAACTCGCTGCTATATGGTTATGTCTCGCTGATTTTTCTTGCACGTGATAGATTCGGGCTCAAGTAATGGAGTGCTTTTCAGCTAGCTATAGCGTCATATGATTTGGCATTCTCAATGACGCTTTTCACATGTGGGACGTGTGGACTATCACAATGGCAGTGGATTTTTCTTTGTAGTGCGGATTGTGACTTGCTCAAACCTACTTGCTCTCGCTCATCATCGTCCTTTTGCGCGGGTCAATCCAAGGGTCGCTTGTCTATTTTCCCGGCTACTTGAACTAGAGTCTGGACGGTGTGAAGTATTCCCGTCCCAACCATCGCAAAGTGTGTCGCAGTGGCGGAGCAGACTCGTACTATGTTTGCCTCGAAGTGCTAGCCTCCACAAGCTCCACATAACCATATATCCTGAGTCCGGTCTTTGAATGATCTGTCAAGTCTCTCTAGGGCATTGCTATCAACTCCACATCCCTGTTTATCTCAACTAACAAAGGCTCGCAAAATTTTAAGATCACAAGTTAGTCGCACAAATCAATTTTCACCAAAGACATGCATGTAATCGGCTCTATCTATTTCACCATATCATTATCCAATTCTGCAAGTCTAGGAAATAGTGAAGTAATCATGTACAAAAATTTTAAAAATGACTCGAAACGTGCTGACTCTGTGTGGTGGGCATGCTGACTCGATAACTGACTCGATAACTGACTCGATAACTGACTCTCCCACCCCACACTTTTGAAATGAGCCGTGTCCTCACGGCACGACTCAAATCTAGACTCACGAATGCATGCAATAAATAAATAAAGGGAATAGAGTAAGGACAGGCACTTCCCTCGTGCGTGCGTGACAATCAGAGACTACTGATAATTCTCCTGTGAGTCCTCGAAGAGCACCATTGGAGCTTGCATCGTAGCGTGAGTTTGATGCACACCAAAAGGTCTGCGTCAATGGCATTAAGACGAATAACAGATTCCCAGGAGGTTGGAGGAGTCACAATGGTCTCACTTAAAACCCAACCTCCTTAGACTCGTAAGTCTTTGTGACAGAATCTTTAAACGCTCATGTTTCTTGACACACATTATTCATGGTGTGAACTACTCACGTTGGATGCAGTCTTATGCAATATCTTGGATACGTCCGCCTCTGCCCCTGCATGAAAATCATCTTCCTTCCCAAGGTACAATGTGACAATAAAGACTCAAAACATAGTAAAATAAATGATGAAAACTGAAATGCAGATAGTGCAGGGCTGCCTCCCTACGAGCGCCTTTGTTTAACGTCGTTGGCTCGACAGTACCTCTTTAGGGATCACAAGTTAGGATCCCATGGACGTGTGAGGTCAAATTTCGCTTCAGTGACTCCTTCAATCTGCCCGAAACCCTCGTGGACTTGTGTGCTCGGTTCTGCTCTCCATTGGTCCGGTGGGTTCGCCTTCACATTCCTTCGAGGTGGCGAGGACGCCTTGGCCATAGCTGCTGGCCCGGTTGCACATATGGCCTGCTCTGGAAGGTCCGGGACTAGGGCATCGTAATCTGATGTGTGCACAATGTCCGGTGGTTTCCTCGTGCATGGGCGATCGGCATCCTCATAGACATAGAAATCTGATGCTTTGCCATCGAATGCTAGTGACAGTAAGCCTATGCCCATGTCAATCTTGGTCTTGGTGGTGTGAAGGAATGGTCGCCCCAAAATTAGCCCTGGCGGCTCGTTGTTTCTAGCTCTTCCCATCTGCAAGACATAGAAATCTGCAGGAACATTAAGATCTCCTATTCGGAGGGTTAGGTCCTCTAGCAATCCAGTAGGGCGAACACAAGATTTGTCCCCTAATTCTATCGACAACCTAGGTGGTTTCAATGGACCAAGTCCCAACGAGCAATATAAAGAGTAAGGCATGACATTAATAGCAGCACCCAAATCAATTAAACAGTGATGTATCTGGGTCTCACCGATACCACAGGTGACCGTGAAGGCCCCTGGGTCCTTACTCTTTTCCGGCGGTGTCTCATGGCTCGTAGTGGGTGGATGCCTCATTATCGGGTTGTTCTGCATAGGCCTTGTTACCAATCTTGTTTCTGGCTCTTCTTTCTCAGTCATGTGGCCTTCAGAAACAACTACATGCATGGCACATGAGGAACTGTGAGTGTCGGATTTCTTGACCACGAGGACCGGGTCTGGTCGGGCTGTGTCGAGTGTGCCCTGGCCGAGCGTCTTGGCCGGCTCTTCTTCTGGTACCAGCGGACTGAAGTCTTCTGCTGGCCCGGTAGACTCTGGGCAAGGTTCCTCCGTGTTGTATCTTGGCTTCGTGTTCAGTATCACGTCCACCCAATAGGCAGACTCCTTAAGCGCTGCGTCCACGTCCACTACTTCCACCAAGCTGACGTTCCCTCTTGGGTTCTGAACAGTCTGTGATGGTAGCCGTCCTGTGTTGTCTTCGAGCCTTGAGACTGTTGTGGCCATCTGGGACATCTGTTTCTGCAAGTCGGTTATTGCTCCGTCGGTTTTGGCCATGTGCTGGGTCACAGTTGTTGTCAGTTCTTTCATCATCTCTTCAAGAGACTTGTTGGAGCCGTGATTACTCGGACCTGCCTGATTATTGTTCGGCCCTCTCTGCTGATACTGTCCAGGCGCATTCTGCCGAAACTGATGATGTGGGTGCTGGTAGGGCTGCTGGGTCTGCTGAGGCGCACCCTGTCGTGCTGGCTCTCTCTGGGCCTGATGCTGCTGATTGTTGCTCTTCCAGGGCTGTCCGTTGACTCCTTGATTAGTCGTGGCTGCGCCATATTGTCGGACTGGCCCTGGCCGGTTGCCATAACCCTGATAATCTCCTACGGCATTGACCTCAGCCTGGTCGTCTTCCACTAAGGTAGGGCACTCGTCTGTCTTGTGATTTGTAGCTTCACAAAAGCCGCATGGCTTAGTCTGGACTGGTTGCCTCCTGATCACATGCTGCATCATGTCCTTAAGCTCCTTGATCTGTTCGGCCATGGCACTGACTGAGGGTTCAACTTTTGACACGTTTCTTGTTCGGGCATACTCGTCCTCTCTCGTAGATTCGTCCTGGAACCGCTCACTTTCTGCCACTTCTTGTATCTTCTGTCGGACTCTGGCTGGGGTCAGGTTCATGAGGTTGCCTCCAGCTGAGGCCTCTAGTAGTTTCCTATCCAGTCTGCGAAGTCCATCTAGCATATACTCGACGACTAATTTCTCTGGGAGCTCAAGGTTGCAGCAGCTCTTCTCCAAGGCATTGAATTTTTCCACGTACTCGTACATGTTCTCGTTTGGGCCTTGCTTGAGCTCTTGCAACTGTCTCCGGACTTGCATTGCACGCCCTGCTGGATAGTACTTGCTGACGAACTGCCTCTGCATATGCTCCCATGTGTATATACTACCAGAGGGCAAGGATAAGAACCAATCTGTAGCAGCGTCTGTAAGTGAGAAGTAGAATGCCTTCAGTTTGAAGTCATCGATGTCGACTCCGTATGGCTTTAGGTTCAAGCATATCCCGTGATAGCGTGTCAGGTGAGATGTGGCCGACTCTCCCTTGGTTCCAGAGAACTTGGGCAGATGATGAATGACTGAGGTGCTGACTGTTATAGCGGCGAGGTCTGGTCCTTCGTAGATGCACCATGACTGGTCCTTGAAGTTTGGGACCGAGAGCTCGCCCATTGTAGGTCCTTCATTTTCGTTCTCCTCATCATCATCTCTAACTACTGGCTGGCGTGGAGGTCTCTGAGGTGGTGGGTATGGTTGTTGTGGAAGGTATGGTAGTGGTGGGTATTGTGGGTAGAGCGGTTGTGGATACTGTGGATATGGAGGTGGTGGGTACTGTTGATATGGGGGTGGATATGATGGGTATTGCTGGTACGGTTGTGGTTGGATTGGTTGTTGTTGAAATTGTCCCGGGATAGCCCCCCGGATCTCTCCATTCTGGATCATCGGTCCCTGTTGTTGTGGCAGCCCTCCTTCTCCGTTTCGGACAACCTGTTCTACTTCTTCATTGTGACTATTGCCACCAACTACACTGCCTGCGTGAGACATGTTACGAGAATAGCAAGCACCGAATATCAAGCGCCGAATAACAAGAACAGACTAGCAACAAAGGGTCCCCAGGAGATTGGAGGGGTCACAGCGGTCCCACTTAAAACCCAAAATCCTTAGACTCGTAAGTCTTGGTGACAGAACCCTCTGAGAGCTAGAAATTGGAAATCGAATAGAATGGAAATCGGAAATCGAACAGTTGAAATTTGAATAACACCGAAATAGGCAAATTTCGAAATAAGCAAAGAGAAAATAAACGAAAAATTAAAGAAAGAACAAATTTCACCGTGCTTAGCTCCCCGGCAACGGCGCCATTTTGAACAGGCTGTCGTCGTACCTGTGCAAAAACAATTTATAATTTCCTCGCAATGAACTGTGGGTTAGCACAATGGCAAGCAAGGGTCGAACCCAAGGGAGCTAGATAGCTACTACTTTGTTCTGTAATGGAGAAAGACAAGAAACTAATGTGAGAGTAAAGGTTAGTGAACAAAAGCAAGGCACGAAAATAAGAGGGGGTTTTATCAATCAGAGAAGATATTCAGGTTAGGGTTTTATTCAATTGTGACTACGTTCATCCTTGATTTCTAATGTTTATTCTTGCTTCTTAGGGTTACTCCTGGTCTGGTTATAACCGTTTTAATTCTAGCAAACCTAATACTCCTGGTCTGGTTATATTAGGTTTCGTGCGACTACTTATTCTAACTGGGTCGGTATCAAATAAGCAGTGAATGGATAGTAAGAATAACTAGGTTAAGTTGTACCCTTTCGGATCTCCCCTTAGCCTAATAATTCAAACTGATAATTGGCACAAGAACTAAATAGAATGCAATAATAATAAGTAAGATCAGAATCTCAAAACAATAGTCACAATTATTTAACCCTAACCCGAATAGTCGGATTAGTTACACATAGCCATGGAATAACAATACAATAAATAAAAGGAAACAAGGATTCTCACTAAAACCGAATGAAGAACAAGCTGGCCGTGCAAGGCTGAGAAGTGGCGGAAGCAAGGAGGAGCTCACGGCGGCTGATGGAGGAGATGGGCGGCGGACCAAGTTAGGTCTAGGGCACACGGCTAAGTGATGAATGGGATGATTGAGATGGCTTGTGGACTCCTCCTTATATAGGGTTTGAGAAACCCTTTGATCTTCTTGGAACCTTCCTAAACCCTAGCTTTTGAATGTTGCCCTAATATCACAATGTAGAGTGGGCCGGCTGCTGGATTGAGGGCTTGGACTTTCTTTCTTTTTTTCGAAGTTACTGTTCACGGCCCAAAATCACTATTCACGCCGGAATTACTATTCACGCCGGAAGTACTATTCATGCCGGAATTACTGTTCATGCCGGAATTACTGTTCATGCCGGAATTATGTTCTTCCACTGCGATGTTTCTGGCATGAAAATGCCGTCTTTTAAGCGTGTTTCCTCCTAGAGCTTCCAAATCACCTGAAATACGAAACAACACTAAAAAGTAACTGTTCGCATAATAAAGTGAATGAAATGGTGGGAATTAATGACTCGATGAGTCGTATAAATACGGCTCATCAATGCCCAACAAGTCGGACAATCTCGCATCCCAGACAAAACGCGCGAGCAGATTGGCAGATTGGCCCAATTCCATAGTAAAGGCCCCGCGCGCATAGGCACCAAAACCAAGTTGCTCGACCAAAACATGGAATTTGGAAAAACTGGCTCGACCATTAGTCTTAGAATCACTTGGCCATTCCAAATCAACTATCAAATGCAAGCATGGACCAAGGTGACCGGCCACCATGCTTGGAGGTGGCCAAGGGAGGAGCTCCTCCCTCCATGGCAACCGGCGGCTCCTCCACTCTTGATGACCGGCGGCTTTGCTCCTCCCCCATGTGGCGGCTCCTCCTTGCTCCTCCTCCTCCTCCATTGGATCAAAGACACTTGCCCCTCATCTCCACCACCCATTTCTCCTCCCTTAGCCTATAAATACAACCCATCCATCTCATTTGTAAATCATCCACATCTCATACAAAAATCACTTATCTCTCTAAGTTTGTAAGTTTGGCTTTGGAAATAAAAGATTGCTCCCTTGGCGCTTCAACGGTTGTAAGTATTTCAATATTTATTTTCCGTCTTTAATTTCCAATTCCTTAGTTATAATGCTTAGCGCGATAAATAGTAGCTAAACTAGTCGTTCGGTAAAAGGGGTGGACTTGTATTATAAAATGTTTTAAACTATTAACTTAGTGTCTCGTCTTTGTATTCAAAACTTATTCTATGTGCCATATATAAGATTAGAATTTCCAAGGTTGAGTGGACGCTTTGACGGGCAAAGCTCTTCCTTGGGATTCGTGAACATACTCGGATAAGTGGATGCTTTGACGGGCAAAGCTTATCTGAGGAGTTCGATCTATCTAAAAAACCATTTGGAAACTGGACCAAAGGGACCAAATGGATGCACATAAAGCTAAGATACTTCGGAAGGAGGAATTAGTTGAAGTAGAATAAGTGCTCTACGACCTTAAAAAGGCTAGACGATGTTGCAAGTCTTGAGCTAGGAATAGCCTCGATTCATGTTTGAATACTTAGAAGGTTCACTAAGAGTCAATGATAAACAGGATATAATACAAGGCCCCTAAAACCGAACGCTTTCTTTTAATTGTAATAGTTATCAGTTACTTTCTAGTACTAAAACCAACCAACCAACCAATCAATCACTTAGCTGGTAGCTTTAAAACCAACCAACCAATCCCAAAATTGTCCAACTTAAAGAGCAACTTATCCCCCTAATTCCCTTGGGTTCGACCCCTACTTACCACTTGCTACCCAGTAGTTAAGTCGCGAGTAGCGGACTTATAAATTTATTTGTACATTTGCTCTGACGACAAGCATCTGTCACATTCCTTTAGGGCTGGTTTCCGAACTGGGTATTACGTCGCGTGTGCCAGTTTTATTCTGTCGGTTATTTTCTCTGAGGTATTCCGTCATTGTTGGAACACCTGCTGGTTACCATCTTACTACAGAGTGAAGAATTTCACAACCTGTCAAATTGTCTTATCACCGTCCGCTTTCGTCTCTCTATCCCTCTCTGCCAACGCCAAAAAGAATTGAAAGTTACACCACCTGAATCGTTAAGAATTTGAAACCTCATTCTAATTTGAATTGGGATAATATCCGTTTGCTTGCAAGATTTATTCGGTTTGAAATTAGACTTAGTTTGATTGGTTATAAGATCAAACTTATTTTGAGTAAGAATATAACATAAATTTATTTCTAAATTAATGAAATCTTAGTATATAAAAAATAGGGACAAATAATAAAAATTAATGTGGCCTTAATTAAATTATTCATATATTAAAGACGATTTTGAAAAATTGATGGGGACAGCTGCCTCCATTAAACACTACGTAGGTCCGGCCTGGATGACTACAGATTATCTTCCATTAAATAGTATCTTTTGTTGCCATGTGTAGTAACTAAACTGAATTGAACCAAAGATCTAATTGTTTGATTCCTAAGAGCATATACATCCGTTGAGGAAATTCTCTATTTTGAGGGCCTCCTCAAATAGCACTTCCTGTTATTATTTATGATAATAGGAAGTCCTATTCTCGCTATTTGTACAGCCGTTGAACATGCAGGACCTCCTATTACTATTCATACAATATTGAAATTTAAAATATTTATAGATTGAAATTCAAAATATTAAAAAAAATCCAATGTTAACATGGTTGTTGGACCAAAATTTGTATAAAAAGCTAATATGGTCGTTGGAGCAAATATAGCCGTTGGATCAAATATGGCCGTTGGAGCGAATATAGCCGTTGGAGCAAATATGGCCGTTGGACCATGATGGGAAGTCAAAATAGTTGATCGGAAGATGATATAAAAAGCTTTACTTAATGTATGCTTTCAACTCACAAATTTCATCACTTTTCTTCACTTCCACTCACAAATTTGATGGATCCTTTCAACTTTGACGAAAGTTTTAACATGTATGAGGAACAAATGAGAGCAATGGATGAGACGTGTAATTCGTTCGTCATGGATGCGGTCGCATTTGTAACAACTGGTGATGAAGATGATGTCCAACCTCGACGTCATCGACCAAATCAACAGAGACAACGAGGGCCTAGAGGGCAGAATCTGTTAGACGACTACTTTGTGGAACATCCAATATTCCCGGAGAGAGACTTTCGTAGGAGGTATCGAATGAGAAGGAATATGTTCAACCGTATCAAGACTACACAACGACGTGATGCGACTGGAGCCCTTGGTCTGCTTCCTGAACAAAAGACGACAGTTGCTATACGTATGTTGGCATATGGGTCGTGTGCAGATCAGTGTGCCGAAATTACACGGATGGGTGTAACAACAACACTCGAATGTATGAAAGAGTGGTGTGTCAAATTGTCCATAATTTCAGAGATCATTACTTACGATCTCCGAATGCAGCTGACTTATCTCGACTTCTTCGAAGAGCAGAGCAACGAGGATTTCCAGGAATGATTGGAAGCATCGATTGCATGCATTGGGAGTGGAAGAATTGCCCGTCAGCTTGGCAAGGGTCACACTCAGAGCGTAAAGGTCGTCCAACAATCATCTTGGAGGCAGTTGCCTCGTATGACACTTGGATATGGCACAACTTCATCGGTGTACCAGGAGCACAAAATGATCTTAATGTTTTGTACCAATCAGACATATTTGACCCTCTACTTGCTGGAATCTGTCCACAAGTGACATATAAAGTGAATGGGAGCACATACATTAATTCTTACTATTTAGCTGATGGAATTTACCCAAGGTACTCCTCTTTTGTGAAATCAATTCCCAATCCACAAACTGAAGCGGAGAAATTATACACAGCTAAGCAGGAGTCTTATCGCAAAGATGTTGAGAAGTGCTTTGGAATTCTACAATCTCGATGGGCAATACTTCGTCATTCAGGTATGTTTCATTGCAAAAGTGTTTTAAAAACAATTATGTTGGCTTGCATTATATTGCATAACATGATTGTGGAGGAAGAATTTGTGGAAGTCATTGAACAAGATCCGCATAACCCGACAAGTGCATTCACGGTATATGATGGACCAACCGATCATAATGGTAACCGCATTCCTCATGACCATGTCGGAAGAGCACAACGTTCAGAAGCATTTGACGAGCGTCTTACAAGCCTCCAATCTGCTTATCTTCATACACAACTTCAGAGTGATTTAGTGAAGCATAATTGGTTTATTCAAACCGGTGAAAGACTATAATTTCAGAAGACTCTTGTGCTTGTTTAATTTCGGGTGTGTTGTTTAATTTCTATTTGTGTTGTTTAATTTCTGTAAGTATGGTTTAATTTCCGTTGTGAGTTTGAATTTCAGTATCATTATATTCGTTCCCGTTCAAAACCCATGTATCAAAACACTTCTTCCTTCAAGCTTTTCCAAGTTGCTCCTGATCAGAGCCTGCCGCGTCCCACAGCAACATTACGCGCCGCGTTCTATTCAGACATTACTTCCTAATGTCTGAAGAGAACGCGGTGATAACGTTGAAGCAAAACGCGCGACACTTCCCCTCCGCGTCCCATGTATACTTTAATGATGCAACGCGTCCCATGTACACTTTATTGCTTAATGTCAATGTGGGACGCGGTTATAATGTCAAAGCCGCACGCGCGGCGACTTCCAGTACCGTTCATCATCATCTCCGGCCAAATTCGGACGGCGTATGACAGTCGATGGATGATCAGATCTTCATAGGGCGATTGATGGGGCTTAATTGGAGTTTAAAACGACGCAATTGATTTTTGTGGAACGTCTGCTCAAACGTGCTCGAGTAGCACGTCCTCGCGAATGTCCTCCGCAAAGGACGTCCCCCTTCAACCGGTGCATAATTTTTTTTACCAGACGTCCTCAAAACCGGGTAGGACGTTCTCAAATTCTATACCGGTGTATATGCCTAATGCAAAGATCACTATTTCAATTAAGCCTCTTTAAAAAAAAATAGACTAAAATTGAAAACTCAAATGTGAAGTGTTTGTCACAAGATTTATAGTGGTTGACCTCTAGATGTGAGGCTATATCCACTTGATTCACTGTCGGAGCTTGAACTGCACTAGAACTGTTGTCGAAATCGCACTCTTCTCATCGACTGATCTCTACCTGAATGGATCCACCAGTACACAATCAGATTACCAACTACTCGTATTGATCTACTAAGCTAAAATCCTCAAACAATTGCGCCTAACTAGCTTGCAGGAATGTGTGTTTGAGGAGAGAAGCGAGAGTAACAAACTAAGCCCTAAACTTGAACACTTTTTATTGCTTCATTGCCAGATTAAATCCTTCCGTTCAATTTGCATAATATGAGCGGTTCGATGCGAAGTCGTCCACGCTAGCTTCTCAACTACACGCATCGCTCTCCTAGTGGTTCGCATAACTTTCCCCTAGCGACGTCGTTCAATAAATAGCAATGACACTACTCGCTTTAGCGACGACCTGAGAGTTAACTTTTATTATCTACAAATCCGAACCAGCATTCAGCAATGAGACGGACCCGTTTTAATGACAACTTCTAGGTTTATGCACAAAATGGACTGCTTCAATTAGGCCTCAGCATTTGGCCCTGGGCCAAAATAAGCCTTAGGGCGGCCCTAACCCAACCCTAACCCGACCCTAGCCCTACACAAGCCCTATTATGGCACGATTCAAAGGGCTTAGTGTCGGGCTAGAGTTTCGATTATTAGGCCCGATCCGAAATACGAGCCCGATTTAAAATTGCATATTCATTGATTTAAGAACGTTCTTGATATAAAAAGAATGTGTTTTTTCACATCCATCAAATCCCACACGTCCAAACTAGTAGCATTTGCGTTTAAAGAGTTATTTATCGATCAATAAGTCATCCATTCAGGACCGAAATTAGCCCGAGCCCGACCCTGGCCTGAAAAGCCCAATGAAGCCTTTAATCCTCCACCAAAGCAGTCATTCTTTAGACTACTTTAGGCCTTCTTCCTGGACCGATCACTGTACTAATGCAGATTAGAACACAACAAACAAATCATTGCCCCACCTGCAACCACAAAACTCTAGAATATAGAGCAAATTCAAGCAAAACTTGAACTTACTCACTGTCACATACTTTTTTCACATATCATATGGGTTATCACCAGTATCAACTACTAATAGCTTTATAATACCATCATACACTTTATCCCTAATGAAATGATACTTCACATCAATATGCTTTAAACTATCATTGTAAATAGGCTTTTTGCACTAGTATATAACAGAATGGCAATATGAAAATATAGTTGCTACACTGCTTGGCAACCCAGCCTCTCTAATCAATCATTGTAACCAAATTTCCTCTTTAAAAGCATCACAACTGGCTATGTACTCAGATTCAGTGGTTCACATAGTCACCATAGATTGTAAACCACATTTCCAGGAAATATAATTCTTAGCAAAGTGAAATAGAATGTTGTAGTAGGTTTTTTTTACTATCCTTATCCCTTCAAAATCAATATATACATAGCCCATCAGATCAAATTCATTACATCTCATAGCATAACAAATCATATTTCCAATGCACTAGCAAAATATGGAATGACCCATTTCACAGCAATCCAGTGATCAATCCCGGGGTTACTCATACATCTACTTAGAAGAAATATAACACATGACAAATCAGGCCTAGTACCAATCATAGCATACATACGAGAGTCAATGTCATTTGCATAACGAATAATATCCATCTTCAAATTGAGTTACATGGCACTGAGACTTATTCAGATCAAAGTGTGAAGGTAAAGGTAATTGAACAGTCTTACAAGCAAGATTACTTAACTTAGGTGCTGTTCTTTCGAGCTGAATTTTTTTTTTTAATAGAATTTTGTTTAACTGTTTTTTTTAACTTTACTTAAATTATTTATTTTTTAACTTTACTTAACTTTGCTTCAATAAAAAAAATTACTTAATTTGATATAACTGTACTGAACTTAATTTAACTGTACTAAATTTAATATAGAATACCAATGATTCTAGTACATACATAGCCACACTGCTACCCAAATCAAAAACGAAAGTTTCACTGAATTCACTGAAGTCTGATCACAGTAGGTGGCTCGTACGAGTTTAGTCGGCCTTGAGATGGATAGTATGAAATAACCAAGCAGCATCGCCATTCGCCATCAATCTTTTAGCGATGAGCATAGAATCTTCACGTCATGTATTGGCCTACTAGTATTGTCATTTTGGACGCTACCAAGCCTCTTGATGATTTCCATCCCCTTACAAACTCGTCCAAATATTGCATGCTTTATGTCAAACTACTCGTTTGTGTCTTGGTGTTGCTTGAAATGAAGTATTGTTTGTGCGCATGATGACTTTTATGGTTGTTTTAAAATTATATAATTTCGTGAGATAAGATCGTGTAATACAATTTGTAATTGACTAATATACCCGCAGATAAGATATATTATAATTAAAGTATTATTTTATGTATTCGGATCAAATAAAAATCAGGATTATATATAAAAATTAAAAATCCAATTAACTATTGCCACGTGTAACATTCGACCAATCATAATTCGGGACTCTTTTTGTAAATAAAAAATTTAAAACGGACTTATTTAAAAATACATAACAAGTGTGAGGGTATAAACGTACTAAAAATTATCCACACTTAACAGATGCATATGTGAAGTCTGCATATTATTGTGTAAGTCTGTTTTTAAGTGTGATCATTACCAATATAAGTCTGATCATTACCAATTTAAGTCTGGACATTATCAATTTAAGTCTGATCATTACCAATTTTAGTCTGGATATCAATTTAAGTGTGTTTTTAATTCTGGACATTACTAATTTAAGTCTGGATATTAATTTAAGTGTGTTTTTAAGTCTAGACATTACTAATTTAAGTATGGACATTACTAATTTAAGTATGGACATTACTAATTTAAGTCTAGATATCAATTTAAGTATGCTTTTAAGTCTGGACATTACTAATTTAAGTCTGGACATTATCAATTTAAGTCCGGACAGTATTGAGTCTGTTTTTAAGTCTGGACATTACTAATTTAAGTCTGATCATTACCAAGTTAAGTCTGATGATTATCAATTTAAGTCTGGACAATATTGAGTCTGTGTTTTTAAGTCTAGACAATATCAATTTAAGTCTGATCATTACCAAGTTAAGTCTGATCATTACCAATTTAAGTCTGGACAGTATTGAGTCTGTTTTTAAGTCTGGACATTATCAATTTAAGTCTGATCATTACCAATATAAGTTTGGACAGTATTGAGTATGTTTTTAAGGGACTGTCCACTTGAACTGAAATTTAACTGAACTTACTGTAACTGAACTGAAATTAACTGAACTTGACTGAAAGTGACTGAAATTAACTTAACTGAAACTTAACTTAACTTTGACATCAGTCAGAAAATATAATTTTTTTGTCAATATTTGTACTTATTGTTGAATATATAAGTATATTATTTATTGATGATGATGGTGATGATGATGATGCTGATATGATGATATGATGATGATATGATGATGATGATGATGAGGATGATGATGAGGATGATGATGATAACGACGATGATGATGATGTTGATGGTGGTGGTGGTGGTGGTGATTATATTGGTGATGTGATGATGATGATATGATGATCGAAATGATGATGATGATGTTGATGAGGATGATCATGATCATGATATGATGATGATGATATGATGACGATGACGATGATGAGGATGATATGATGATGTTGATGTTGATGTTGATGAGGATGAGGATGATCATGATAATGATGATAACAATGATAACAATGATGATGATGATGCTGATGGTGGTGGTGGTGATTATATTGGTGATGTGATGATGATGATGATGATGATGATGATGGTCATCATCATGATGTTGTTGATGGAATTGATGAAAAAATCGATTTAAATCGAACTTGACTTAACGGAAACTTAACTGAACTGAAATTATATTAACTTAAAGTAACTTAACTTAACCGTCAAAAATATAAGTTCAAGTGGATAGGGTCTAAGTCTGGACATAATCAATTTAAGTCTGATCATTACCAAGTTAAGTCTGATCATTCCAAGTTAAGTCTGATGATTATGTATGATCATTCCAAGTTAAGTCTAATCATTCCAAGTTAAGTCTGATCATTCTAAATTAAGTCTGATCATTTCAAGTCTGATCATTTTAAGTCTGATCATTTTAAGTCTGATCATTCCAAGTTAAGTCTGATCATTCCAAGTTAAGTCTAATAATTCCAAATTAAGTCTGATCATTCCAGTTAAGTCTGATCATTATGTCTGATCATTCCAAGTTAAGGTCATGTTCGATTGACTTTAAATTTATGCTTTATAAATTAAATTCAGCTAAGTTAAATTAAAATAAATTAAATTAAAATAAATTCAGCTAAACTAAATTAAATTAAATTCAGCAAAATTAAATTAAATTCAGCTAAGCTAAACTAAATTAAATTAAACTAAACATAAATTAAAGTAAAGTAAATTGTATTAGATTTAAGTTCATCAGCATCATGATCATGATCATCACCATAACATCATCATCATTGTTATCATGATCATCCTCATGATCATCATTGTCATCGTCATCGTCATCCTCATCATCAGCAACATCATATCATCATCATCATCGTATTGCCCTCATCAAATCATCATCATCATCGTATTGCCCTCATCAAATCATCATCATCGTATTGACGTCATCGAATTATCATCATCATCGTCGTCGTCACATCACATCATCATATTAGCATCATCATCACACCATCATCATCATCATGTCACCATCATCATCACATCATCATCACCATCACCACCACCACCACCATCATCATCATCATCGTATCATCCTCATCATCCTCATCATCGTCACATCACATCATCATATTAGCATCATCATCATCACATCACATCATCATGTCACCATCATCATCGTCACATCACATCACATCATCATATTAGCATCGTCATCACATCATTATCATCACATCATCATCATCATATTACCATCATCATCATATCACCATCATCATCATTATCACCATTATCTTCATCATCACAACTATCATCATCATCATATTACCATCATCATCATCATATCATCATCATCGTATCATATCATATAACCATCATCATGACATCACATCATCACCATCATTGTCATGTCTTATCACATTACATCAAATCAATTTCAAATTTGGGTGGTTGGGAAAGTGGGTGTGAGAATATGGCCAAAGTTGTAGGAAATGTATAGGAAAGTGGCCAAAGTGGGTGAAAAATGTTTTGAAAGAATATGGCCAAAGTTGGTGTCGGCCATTATGGAAAGTGGCAGTGGCGATCTTGTTAAATAGAGGCAGAGAGCAGAACGAAACATAAACATTTTGAGAAACATAACCGGTCGACTTCATCTTCTTCCTCAGGTAATATGATACTGACTTTAGTTTTTGCTACCTAATACCAGTTTCCGTTTAACGTGATGATGATTTAAATTTTGGGGGTTTTCTATGTTCTATTTTTCAATTCAGAGTGTTGAATTGATAGCATGTTTTTTTGTAGAATATGACATATTGGACTACCCTAGAAGGTCGCAGATTTTTCACAATTTTAAATGAGTATAGAAATGACATACCCAATAGAACTTATGACTGGAAAAGGATTGAAAGGATTTACAACTCACAAACCACGAATCCCAAGACGGGAATGAAGAACTATTATATGAGTTGTAAAGAAAAATGGCAAGCTTGGATTGCAATGAATGAGATGACAAGAATAGATTTGACGGATGAAGGATTGCCTACTGCGGAAGGACTAGAGAGCGACAAATTTACGGCATTCTTTGAGGTATAATTTACATTTTTCAATGTATTTATTCATCACAAATTTTAAGTACTTCTTCCAAGATTTGTAATATTATATTTTTATGCTGCAGACCCACGGACCCTATGGGAGGTATGCCACCAGGAACAAGCTGTCAGATATGGATCTCTGGGGTCCAGTTTTCTCAGCCCATTATGCAAGGGATGACTGAAAGTGAAGCGGAATATAAGATGGACGAGAGTTGAGCATATTCAAATAGTTATTTTTATGAAGCTTAAATTTATGTAATGTAAGATTATTGTCATGTGTAAAGCAAAGTAATTGCTTATCTTTTGCATTTTAAAATTGTGATTCCTATGCAAGATAATTTAAATTTAAAAAATGAAAAACACATGACATAAAAAATGCAATTTTTAAATAAAGACACATGACATCAAAAAAAATATTCAAATAAAGACACATGACATCAAAAAAATAAAAAAAATATTAAACTTGTCGACCGACATTAGACAAGTAGCGTTGTTGATGGGCATTGGGCATTCAAATGTGCTGTTTGACCAGATCTGCCGACGCTTGTTACAACTCGACTGTCCTCATCACGCTTGAGATCTGCTGAATTCCGACTCCATCAGCGACCATCCTCATCGCGTTCAGCAGGTATCTCACCTCATCTTCTTGTTGTTGTCCGTCAGAATTGAGACTCCATCTCTTTCAATTTCAATTTCCATCTTCTGTTTGTGAATTGAAGAGTTGTCCGAAAAGGGTTGTCGTTCAAAATATGAAATGGGGTTGTCGCTCAAAATAACCTGTTTATCAGATCTCATCTCATCTACGATTTGTCCTACTATTTGTGAATTGAAGAGTTGTCCGAAAATTACCTTTTGTCTGTTGTTTGATGGTTTGTCCTGCTGTTTGATGGTTTCATGAGGTTTCATGGCTGTTTGATGGTTTCATCTCATCAAGCGATTTGTCCTGTTGTTTGTGAATTGAAAAGTTGTCCGAAAATTACCTTTTGTCCTGATATTTGATGGTTTCATGTTGTTTCATGGTTGTTTGATAGTTTCATCTCATCAAGCGATTTGTCTTGCTGTTTGATGGTTTCATGGCCTTTTGTTGCTCATTTTGATAATATGCCTTCTTTTGCTCATTTTTAAGCCTTCTGTTGCTGATTTTGTTGTAAGAATATGGCATGGAGTGGCGATGATGGTCGCAGATTATTCAAAATTCTGAATGAGAATAGAACTGTCGGTAACAAAAGTATCAAGGAATGGGCGAAAATTGAAACCATTTATAACTCTGAAAGCTCAGAGAAGAAGACAGTTGTACAAATGAAGAACTATTATCATGCATGTCAGAATAAATATAAAGCTTGGTATGCGATGAGTAAGATGACAGGAATAGCTTTGACCGAAGAAGGATTGCCTACATCATAGGAGATTGGAAGCGATAGATTTAAGGCTTTTTGGCGGTATAAATTGCTTTTTATTATCTATTTATTTTTCATCATTCAAATATACTATTATAGAGATATTTAGTGCATGTTTTTCATGTTGCAGGCGAACCCGGTGAATGGGAAGTACGTGACCAGGAATGTTCTGCCAGATATGGATCTCTGGGGTCTACTTTTTTTTTGGAAAAACGGCAACGGGGGACAATAGTGTTTCACCAGCTTTGGCAAAATTGCAATCTAAAGGGAAGGGAATATGTACTGATGATCAAGAAGGGTCTGGTGACAGTGATGAAATGCAGACATATCCCAAGGTTTCGCAATTGTCTGAAGAAGCAGCTTGGAGCTATTCCCCTACAAAAGACAACTAGTTCGAAGAAAAGGAAGAAAATGTCCGACGACTTTGACAAAGCTTTTAAAATGATAAACATGACTGAAAGCAAGTCTCATGAAGTTGCATTTGTTGAATCCGTGGGTAGTTTGGAAGAAGTAAAAATTCGTGGTGATGCATTCTTAGCAGATTGCATCAAATATCACGTTGAGAAGTCATTGGACAAGGTGTTCCTTGCATTACAAAATGATGCACAAAAATGGCAGTGGCTGAAAAATGTGTATGGTTAATGTCTTTTCTCATCATGGCAGTGGCAGTGGCAGTAGAGGGGCTATTAAGCTGTTGTTGTGTTTTTTCTCATCATGAACATGTTGTTGTGGCTGAACATGGCAGTGGCAGTGGCTGAACATGTTGTTGTGTTTTTTCTCATCATGAACATCATGGCAGTGGACAAGCTATTATGCTATAGTATTTCTATGCATTCTGTAGAACGTGTTGTTGTGGTACTTGCAATGTTTTTCTATTTAATGGAAGTGGTTTCTTATGTTGTACAATTGTGTATTTGTGGTTGATATTTCTATGTTCTTGTGAAACTATGAAAAATCAAGTATGATATTTTTATTATTTCTATGCCGAATGAGTGACACATTCAAGCGGTGGTGTAGAAGCCTAGCTATCAAAAAATTGAAGAGCTTAGTGAATATTCCAAAAAGAGATAAGTTGCGAACTGGAGGTGAAATCGGTGCTGAATATATGCACCGATTGGTGCACACACATCCTCGTTTGTGTCACGAACAATTAAAGTTGACAGCTAACATGGTGAAGAATTTGGTAAACCTACTGAGTGATGGCACACATATAAGCGTCCTTGAACTAGTGGGGATGACCTTGTTCATACTCGCCAAAGGAGCTTCATATCGTGATGTCGCAGATACATTTAAATACTCCCCATCAACAGTTGGAACATATTTTAAAATGGTATTGCATGCTTTGCTGATGATTTCAGATGATATCGTCAGACCACATATGACGCAGTGCGACAAATAAGATATATGAATTCACCAGCAATGAATTCGCAAAAGACTTGGAATCCACCAAGGAAGCTTGGAATCCACCAAGAACGAAAAACCGAAGGTTTATTGATTGGAAAATAAGATACATAACTGAAACCCTAAGGTGGGTTTAAATAAGAAAACATAAAAACGAATTAGGAAAGAAATCTAAAAAGATAATTATCAGCTGCTAAAAGATAATCATCAGCTGATTCGGCCTGCTAAACGAGCCCGGAAGGCCTAAAAAGCCCATACATCACGGCATAAGCCGTGAGTTGCGTTCGTTGGCTCGTTTCCACTCGAAATAGGGTATTATGGCGAATTTCCGGACACTGATCGCCAAATACCGATATTCCCGATATTGCCCTTCTTGCGCGCCGTCAGCTCTTCAATCTGCACCGCGACCTGCCTTGCATTAGTCTCCTCCACCTCTTGAAGAACTCGACCCCGTGTTCTCTTCTGGATATAAAGCCTCATCCGCACGGTACTCGTATATGTCTGCCACATTAAAAGTATTGGAGATATTCATTGATTCGGGCAGGGCCACCACATATGCATTGTCATTAATCTTCCTCAGCACCTTAAATGGACCATACTTCCGCGGCTGCAGCTTCTTGTAAGTTCCGACTGGAAACCTCTCCCTACGCAAAAACACCATTACGTCATCATCCACTTTGAACAATTTGACCCTTCGGCGCTGACAGAGCCTTGTCGTGAGGCAATGTGCAAAATAAATTTGTAAGTCCACTACTTGTGACTTCACTATTGGGTAGTAAAGCGGTAAGTAGGGGTCGTACCCAAGGGATTCAGTGTGGAATGGTTGTTCTTTGAGGATTTGTACAGAAAGGGAGTGTGATTTGGGGTTGATTGTGATTTTAGTGCTGAAAAGTAAGTGGGTTGATTGTGATTTTAGTGCTGAAAAGTAAGTGGGTTGGTTGTGGTTTTAGTGCTGAAAGTAAGTGCTTGAAGGACAAGACTTACGAAAAGTAAATGCTTGAAGGACAAGACTTACGAAAAGTAAATGCTTGAAGGACAAGACTTACGAAAAGTAAATGCTTGAAGGACAAGACTTGCGGAAAGTAAGCAGTTGATATGGGACTGAAAGTAAGCAGTTGATATGGGTACTAAAAGTAAGCAGTTGATATGGGTACTGAAAGTAAGCAGCAAGGTGGTGTTTTGATCAAAGGAAAGGATTCGGTTTTAGGGGCCTTGTATCATAAATCTGTTCATCATCGACCTCTAATGATCATACTACGTGTTTAAAATGTATCAAGGCTATTTCTAGCACTCGACTTGCCACACCGTCTAGTCCTTTTCAAGACATAGAACACTTGTTCTATTTAAGCTAATTCCTCCTTTCGAAGTATCTTAGCCTTATGTGCATCCACCTGATCAATCATTTCCGATCAACCAAGTGGTGTTTTAAAGAGGTTGAACTCTACAGAAAAGCTTTGCTCTTTCGAGCCTCCACTCAACCAATAGTGTCCTAACCTAATATATGGCACATAGAACAAGTTTGAACACTATAGAAGCACTAAGAAAAGGGTCTAAAACATGTTTTGATACAAACACACCCCTTCAACCGAATGAAGGGTTTAGCTACGAGTATCCATGGAAGTGGATACCATAGCTAAGTGCACTAAAAGTAAAGGGTTTTGGAAATCAAAGACAAGGAAAGTAAAGAGGGTTTCGGTTTTTGACAAGGAAAGTAAAGTGAGCAAGAACAAGTAGAGAGCAATTGTGAGGAAATATGTTTGTGTATTGAAGTGTGAAGAAGAGAGATAAGCTCTCAACTTCCTAATATGTAGCATGGGACATTTGATTTCTAAGGCAAAGGCCTCTATTTATACGCAAAGGGAGAAGAGGAGAGCCATCCACTTGTACAATCCTCATCCAAAGCAGCCGGCCAGCTGTCCTCCCTTCAAAAGCCGCCGGCCAGCTTGTCTTCTTCTCCAAAAGCCGCCGGCCATAGGTGTCATTCCCCCCTTGGTTGAATTCTTCTCCAAAAGTCAACCTAAGTCAAAAGGTCTTTTGATTGCGGATTTGGAATGCTGAGGTAATTCTAAGACTAATGGTTGAAGTCGTTTTGCCGGAATTTTCCCGGAACCTGGTCGGAATCCCAAAACGGCCGGAATTGCCCTAGTTTGGCCTTGATCGGGCTTGAGCTGGTTCCACTCAGGCGTTTTGTCTGGGAAGTGAGATCACCCGAGTCATTTGGCATTTAGAACAACTTGGTCGAGCCATATTTGCCAGATTCCATGGTTTGGTCGAGCGACTTGGTTTAGGTGCCTATGCGCGCGGGGCCTTTGCTTTGGAATTGAGCCAACTGCCAATCTGCTCGGGCATTCTCCTCGGTTTTCCGACATTGTCCACCTTATTTGCCATTTTGATCACTTTGGTCGAGGTGGATTCGTCAGATCAGCTTGTTTGCCCGGGCAACTTGAATTCAGTGCTAGACAGTTTGGGCGTGGCTGGATTTGCTCGGGTCCTGGCTGGGCTTGAATTGCTTGGTGTGCTTTTTGGTCACAAATCTCCCTTTTTAAGCGTGTTTTCTATTTAGACTCCAAAATTGCCTATATACACAAAATGGCATTAACAAGCACTTGTTCGTATGATCAAATGTCTAATTTGGTGGGTTTAGCTGATTCGATGAATCGTATAAATACGCGCCATCAGGCGCTTATCTGCAGCAGCTTTGTTTTTCAACCCCGTAGCCTCCAATTTTGCTCGAACTGCCTCCTTAACCTCAATGATTTCTTCGGCCATAGCCTTAACAGGCGCGCTATTACCGACTCCACTAGGCAACTTGATCAGGTCAACAACATGTCTGGGTGTGGAAGTGTATACCAAAGAGAACGGTGCCTTCCCCGTAGCTGAGTGTACTGCGCTGTTATATGCAAACTCCACTTGCGGCAGCGCTAAATCCCACTGTTTGGGCTTATCTCCACAGACACTCTGTAACATATTCCCAAGCGTGCGGTTAGTGACCTCGGTCTGCCCATCAGTCTACGGGTGAGCTGTGGAACCCCTGTTTAATGCCGTGCCAAACATCTTCCATAGCGTGATCCAGAAATGGCTGAGAAATTTGGAGTCCCGATCGGAAGTGATGGACTTAGGGACTCCATGTAGACGCACTACCTCCCTGATAAATAACTTAGCCACATTGGACGCATCTGCGGTTTTCTTGCAAGCAATGAAATGAGACATCTTCGAGAATCTGTCGACAACCACAATCCACAGACACAGAATCCACTCCTCGCTGGGTGCGGGGTAAACCCAACACCAAATCCATAGCCAGATCTTGCCAAATATCATCAGGAATAGGTAAAGGCAAATAAAGACCAGTATTTTGGGACTGACCTTTTGATACCTGGCAATATAGCAACGCTGTACAATCGACCCAGCGTCTCTTCTCAAATGGGGCCAATAAAATCGCTCCTCCAAACTAGCAATGGTCTTATCACGACCTAAATGACCGTTGAGACCACCTCTGTGTAAGTCTCGAATCAACTTCTCCCGGAGTGAGGAACAAGGGATGCATAACTGACTTCCTTTGAATCAGAAGCCCTCACTGATATGAAAATCACCACAAGGGTGCATCCCGCGGCACTTACTCCACAGCTCCCTGAAATCAGTATCCTCCTCATACAGCTCTTTTAAACAGTCGAACCCTACAACCTCCTCAGATAACGTGACCAGCAAGGAAACCCTCCTACTCAGCGCATCTGCTACCTTATTCTGAGCTCCGGATTTGTGCTGAATGATAAAAGGGAACTTCTGCAGAAAACTAACCCATCGAGCAAGCATTTTGTTAATCACTTTCTGGCTGTGCAGAAACTTCAAGGCCTGGTGGTCTGTGAATAGAATGAACTCGCGCTGGATCAGGTAGTGCTCCCACTGTCGCAGAGCTCTGAAAACTGCATAAAACTCCAGATCATAAGTACTCCACTTCTGGCGCGCCTCACTGAGCTTCTCGCTGAAGAAAGCCATAGGCCTCTTCTCCTGGGTTAACACCGCACCGATTCCTACTCCACTTGCATCACATTCCAACTGAAATATTTTGTCAAAATCAGGTAAGGCGAGGACTGGGGCAGTACATAACTTCTCCTTGATGGCTGTAAAACTCTGTTCTTACTCCTCTCCCCACTGAAACTTGCCTTTCTTTAAGCATTCGGTAATGGGTGCAGTGATTGTGCTGCAATTCTTCACAAATCGCCTGTAGAAAGTAGATAGGCCATGAAAACTCCGAACTTCGGTCACTGATTGGGGTGTAGGCCAATCGCGGATAGCACGAATCTTCTCCTCATCTGCCTGAATACCATCTTCTCCCACTATAAACCCAAGGAACAACAACTTGTTGGTGCTGAATACACACTTCTTCAGATTTACATAAAGATTATTTTCTTGCAACACCTGCAGGACTTGCTGACAGGCGTCGTCGGTACCTGCAAATTTGAATTTATATTTTTCCTTACTCTTGGCTAGTTCAGCGGCAATCAGGGGTCGAACCCTAGAGAACTGGTGTGGTTCAGTTGTCCTGCAAGCAAATAAAGTTGGGGTTTTGTGTGAGCAATTGTAACAAAGCGCAAAAGAGAATAATGCGAAAGCGAATTCAATCAGAGAAGTATTCGGCGTAGGGTTTTTCTATTGTGACTTGTTTATCCTCGGCTGCTAATGATTTAACTTTATGTTCCTAAGTGTGGTTACTCCGTTTCAGGTTATAACCTAAAGTACGCCATTGCAAGCAATACACCACAATCTGCTCCGTTTCAGGTTATGCAAGATTAGGTGCGACTACTTGTCCTAACGTTTCAGTATTAAACAAGCAGCGAAATATGGGGCTAAACCGCTCGGCTAAGTTTTACCGTTTCGGGAATCCGCTTAGCCTCACAGTTTAGTCCGAGATAAACAGGCACAAGAACTAGTAGAACATGAAATAACATTAAGTGAAAAGCCTCAAAACATTCGTCACAATATACAAACCCTAAACCGAATGGAAGAATTAGCTACTCATAGTCATGGGAATCATAAACAAATATTTTGGATGAAAGTAGAAATTCTCTTTCTCTCTTGTAGAAAGCTTGATCTTCTCTCGAGTCGTGTCTCCTCCTTGTAGAATATGAGATTAGATGATGGAAACCCTAGCCCTAGCTTCTCATTAATAGTAAACTGGGTTTCCAAGTCTGTTTTGGGCTGAAATTTCCAATTTTCGGACTTGCTGACGTCATCAAAGCGCGTTGCTGACGTCATCGTCGTGGGCACTATTCATCCGCGGACACTGTTCACTTTATGGCGCGGACTATGAACACTTTAGCGGCGAGTTAAAATGCACATGGTCCGCGATCCTCTCGGAGACGGATCATCCATTCTGCGCATCTGTTTTGACTTCGGCTCTCGATTTAACCCTCCAAATGACCTTGGATGCTCTTGGTGTGAACTAGAGAGTTGTAGGGAATTGAGTCAGCTACGCAACGCCATGTAGCTCGTATTTTTCTGATCAACGGTCCATTCCCAGTGCTCCGCCGAACGTCCAAAGGTCTGATCTGCCATTGTGATGTTTTCGGCATAAAATGCCATCTTTTATGCGTGTTTCCTCCTAGAGTTCCCGAAACACCTGAAATGCAAAACCATACTAAAAAGTAACTGTTCGCATATAAAAGTGTCGAAATAAATGGGATTAGTTGACTCGACGAGTCGTATAAATACGACTCATCAAACCACCCCACACTTAAACTTGTTCGTCCCGAACAAGAACTAAGTCATAGAAGGAAAATAAATGTAACACCACAATTTCTTCGACGTCCTAGATAATGCTACATGAATACGAGTTGCTAGTCTAGACTCGCTTTTCTATGCATAACTCAATCGCTACTAAGATTATCATGCTCAACATAGAATAAACTTGATACATATTACCTTTGAGCTGAAATTCAAATTAATTCGGATGAATGGGAGACAGTCCTCTTTAGACCCATGATCTGCATTCGCTGTTCCGAACTCTAGCCATATGGTTATACTTCATTGCTTTTTCTTGCACGTGATTTATTCGAGCTTCTAGGTTTTTGAGCTTTCTTTCTTTTTTTGTTGGACAGCTTTTGTAGTGACTTTCCTTGGCCTTTGGCTCTTGATGTATGAATGGTGTACTTCACTTTTTGCGTATATAACTTTCACAATTTGGCTGATTTTTTTCTTGAGCTTTGCTCCTTTATTGTGAATAGCTTGTCCTTTTTTTTCCTTTTCTTTTGAGGAAGGTCCAATCATCGCCCGCAAGCATATGGAAATACCTCCCCGCTCTTTCTCATCCTCGTCCTTTTTGACGCGAGTCAAGATGGGGGCCCACCACCTATTTTCCCGGTTACTTCGGACTAGAGATAGGACGGTCTGTTTTCCCGTCCCGCCTACCTACATAAACGCTGCAGTGGCGGAGCTAACTCTGAACAATAAAATCTCGAAGTGCTAGCCTCCACGAAATCCACATAACCATATAACTCGAAATTCGGTCCTTTGAATGCTTTGTCAAGTCTCTCTAGGACATTTCTATCAACTCCACATCCCTGTTTATCTCAACTCAAAAGACACGTAGTGGGTTAAGTTCACATGTAGTCACATAATTCAAATTTCACGAGAGAAATGCATCTAATCAGCTCATCTATTTCACATCATCAACATTCAATACTGCATATCCAGGAAATAGAGAGAAATTTCATACTTCCAAAATTTGTTTTTTTAAAGGGAAACGTGCAGACACTATGCAGGTGCAAAAATAAATATGCTGACACAACAGACTGACTCTCCCACCCCACACTTTTGAATGAAGCCGTGTTCTCACGGTACGACTTAAATTCAAAGACACAACCATGCAAGACACACAAACATATAGGAAAAGGAGGAGATCAAAGTGAATAGGTACTCCCCTCGTTTCGTCGTCTGAAGATGAGAATTCTGGTCAACGAGTCAGTCAACACTGGTCAACGGTCAACGGCGGATCAAGTTCATTTTAACGCCGCGGTCAACACTTAAACTGAACTGCATCCGCGGACGATAATGTGCACGTGGTCCGCGACCTGCTCTGAGTTGCATCTGTTTCCTGCATAAAAACGCTCTCCTTTTCCAAAGACAATGTGACAACACGAACAAAGACTCAAACGAACGGAAAAATGAAATAAAAGAAAAAATGAAAAACTGATAAAATTTGCCGAGCTGCCTCCCTGCGAGCGCCTTTGTTTTACGTCGTTGGCTCGACGTTATCTCTTTAGGGATCACAAGTTAGGATCCCATGGGCGTGTGAGGTCAAATTTCGCTACTCCTCTGTGATGCTCATGGCCCTCATCCAGTGGTGCTCTCGTGTCTCTCCATCCGGGTTTCCATCCAAACGTGCCATGTCTCGGTCGCTTTCTCATGTATGGACGGTCGACATCCTTGTGAATATGGAAATCTGATCTCTTTCCACCAAGTGCAAGTGACAATAAGCCTGTGTCCATGTCAACCTTGGTTCTTATGGCAAAGAGGAGTGATCGTCCCAAAATAGGAGCTGGAGGATCGTCGTCTCTAGCATCTCCCATCTGCAAAATATAAGAGTCAACATCACGGGTGACTATGAAGGCACCTGGATCCTTACACTTTTCAGACGGCGCTTGCTGACTCGTAGCGAGTGGGTGCTCCATCGTTGGCTTTTCTGGTTCATGATTTGCCTCCAGCTCATCTTCCAGTTCATCATTATCGGTCACATGGTCTTCGGGAGCTGTCACCTGCACAGAAAACGATAAAGGAGGATCAATTTTAGCATTTATATCAGACCAAATCGCGGGTGAAGAACACTTTAAGTGTTCCATCCGCGGATCAATAAAGTCTTCTTCTTCCGCGGTCACAACGTGTTCTTTGTCCGCGACATGCTGTTCCTCCGCGGGTTCTTCGAATGTTATCTCCGCGGGTGCTGTGTATGTTAGCTGTCCGCGGATGACATTAATATGCACATCATCAGCGACCCCCTCTGAGTTCACCACTTTTTCACTGTTTTCTGCCAATGTACTGATGTTCTCCTCCGGATTAGGCACTGTCTGCGACGTTATGGTTGGGACGGAGGTGTTGCATGTGATGTCCGGTACAATCTGTACTGAATCAGCTTCCACCGTCTGTAACTTATCATCCGTTTGGTGTAGCTGACCTCGTCTTGGTCTTGATCTCTGTGCCATATCATCTATCAGGTCCCAGACATCATATATGGGTAAATCCATAACTGAACCTCCAGCTGCAGCGTCAAGCATAGTACGTTCAAGCGTCAAGATTAGGTGCGACTACTTGTCCTAACGTTTCAGTATTAAACAAGCAGCGAAATATGGGGCTAAACCGCTCGGCTAAGTTTTACCGTTTCGGGAATCCGCTTAGCCTCACAGTTTAGTCCGAGATAAACAGGCACAAGAACTAGTAGAACATGAAATAACATTAAGTGAAAAGCCTCAAAACATTCGTCACAATATACAAACCCTAAACCGAATGGAAGAATTAGCTACTCATAGTCATGGGAATCATAAACAAATATTTTGGATGAAAGTAGAAATTCTCTTTCTCTCTTGTAGAAAGCTTGATCTTCTCTCGAGTCGTGTCTCCTCCTTGTAGAATATGAGATTAGATGATGGAAACCCTAGCCCTAGCTTCTCATTAATAGTAAACTGGGTTTCCAAGTCTGTTTTGGGCTGAAATTTCCAATTTTCGGACTTGCTGACGTCATCAAAGCGCGTTGCTGACGTCATCGTCGTGGGCACTATTCATCCGCGGACACTGTTCACTTTATGGCGCGGACTATGAACACTTTAGCGGCGAGTTAAAATGCACATGGTCCGCGATCCTCTCGGAGACGGATCATCCATTCTGCGCATCTGTTTTGACTTCGGCTCTCGATTTAACCCTCCAAATGACCTTGGATGCTCTTGGTGTGAACTAGAGAGTTGTAGGGAATTGAGTCAGCTACGTAACGCCATGTAGCTCGTAATTTTCTGATCAACGGTCCATTCCCAGTGCTCCGCCGAACGTCCAAAGGTCTGATCTGCCATTGTGATGTTTTCGGCATAAAATGCCATCTTTTATGCGTGTTTCCTCCTAGAGTTCCCGAAACACCTGACATGCAAAACCATACTAAAAAGTAACTGTTCGCATATAAAAGTGTCGAAATAAATGGGATTAGTTGACTCGACGAGTCGTATAAATACGACTCATCAAACCACCCCACACTTAAACTTGTTCGTCCCGAACAAGAACTAAGTCATAGAAGGAAAATAAATGTAAAACCACAATTTCTTCGACGTCCTAGATAATGCTACATGAATACGAGTTGCTAGTCTAGACTCGCTTTTCTATGCATAACTCAATCGCTACTAAGATTATCATGCTCAACATAGAATAAACTTGATACATATTACCTTTGAGCTGAAATTCAAATTAATTCGGATGAATGGGAGACTGTCCTCTTTAGACCCATGATCTGCATTCGCTGTTCCGAACTCTAGCCATATGGTTATACTTCATTGCTTTTTCTTGCACGTGATTTATTCGAGCTTCTAGGTTTTTGAGCTTTCTTTCTTTTTTTGTTGGACAGCTTTTGTAGTGACTTTCCTTGGCCTTTGGCTCTTGATGTATGAATGGTGTACTTCACTTTTTGCGTATATAACTTTCACAATTTGGCTGATTTTTTTCTTGAGCTTTGCTCCTTTATTGTGAATAGCTTGTCCTTTTTTTTCCTTTTCTTTTGAGGAAGGTCCAATCATCGCCCGCAAGCATATGGAAATACCTCCCCGCTCTTTCTCATCCTCGTCCTTTTTGACGCGAGTCAAGATGGGGGCCCACCACCTATTTTCCCGGTTACTTCGGACTAGAGATAGGACGGTCTGTTTTCCCGTCCCGCCTACCTACATAAACGCTGCAGTGGCGGAGCTAACTCTGAACAATAAAATCTCGAAGTGCTAGCCTCCACGAAATCCACATAACCATATAACTCGAAATTCGGTCCTTTGAATGCTTTGTCAAGTCTCTCTAGGACATTTCTATCAACTCCACATCCCTGTTTATCTCAACTCAAAAGACACGTAGTGGGTTAAGTTCACATTTATATCAGACCAAATCGCGGGTGAAGAACACTTTAAGTGTTCCATCCGCGGATCAATAAAGTCTTCTTCTTCCGCGGTCACAACGTGTTCTTTGTCCGCGAAATGCTGTTCCTCCGCGGGTTCTTCGAATGTTATCTCCGCGGGTGCTGTGTATGTTAGCTGTCCGCGGATGACATTAATATGCACATCATCAGCGACCCCCTCTGAGTTCACCACTTTTTCACTGTTTTCTGCCAATGTACTGATGTTCTCCTCCGGATTAGGCACTGTCTGCGACGTTATGGTTGGGACGGAGGTGTTGCATGTGATGTCCGGTACAATCTGTACTGAATCAGCTTCCACCGTCTGCAACTTATCATCCGTTTGGTGTAGCTGACCTCGTCTTGGTCTTGATCTCTGTGCCATATCATCTATCAGGTCCCAGACATCATATATGGGTAAATCCATAACTGAACCTCCAGCTGCAGCGTCAAGCATAGTACGTTCAAGTGGCATCATCCCATCAAGCAATCTCTGAAGAAGAAATAAATCAGGGAATCCATGGTGTGGACAGCTTCCCTGAAGGGTATCGAAGCGCACATAGTACTCGTAGAATGTTTCGCCCTGGAATTGCTCAAGGGTACGAAGTTTCTCGCGGACCTCAAATTGAAAGGATGGAGGAGAAAACTCCTTTAGAAATTGGGCTCGCATATCCAAGTAATTGCTTTCATATTCTGCACCTGATGAATAATACCAAGATATTGCGGAGTCAGTTAAAGAAAACTTAAAATATATTAGCTTAAACCTCTCTAAGGACTCGTCTTTAGGCTTGATGCAGCCGCAGATGGAGTGGAATGTTTGTACATGTTTCACTGGGTCTTCTCCGATGGCTCCTCTGAATTGGGGGAGATTCTGAATCATCCAAAACGCAATCTTGCTGCCCTCGTCTTCCTCATCGTCTTCTTCGTCACAAGTTATTCCACTATAAAAGGAAGACATGGTGAATCACAAAAAAAACTTAATAAAAACAAAAAGAAACAACTTCACCGAAGCGCAGCTCCCCGGCAACGGCGTCAAAATTTGACAGGCGTCGTCGGTACCTACAAATTTGAATTTATATTTTTCCTTACTCTTGGCTAGTTCAGCGGCAAGCAGGGGTCGAACCCTAGAGAGCTGGTGTGGTTCAGTTGTCCTGTAAGCAAATAAAGTTGGGGTTTTGTGTGAGCAATTGTAACAAAGCGCAAAAGAGAATAATGCGAAAGCGAATTCAATCAGAGAAGTATTCGGCGTAGGGTTTTTCTATTGTGACTTGTTTATCCTCGGCTGCTAATGATTTAACTTTATGTTCCTAAGTGTGGTTACTCCGTTTCAGGTTATAACCTAAAGTACGCCATTTCAAGCAATACACCACAATCTGCTCCGTTTCAGGTTACAGACTTCTAGTTCTAGTTAATCTAGCACTCCGTTTCAGGTTATGCAAGATTAGGTGCGACTACTTGTCCTAACGTTTCAGTATTAAACAAGCAGCGAAATATGGGGCTAAACCGCTCGGCTAAGTTTTACCGTTTCGGGAATCCGCTTAGCCTCACAGTTTAGTCCGAGATAAACAGGCACAAGAACTAGTAGAACATGAAATAACATTAAGTGAAAAGCCTCAAAACATTCGTCACAATATACAAACCCTAAACCGAATGGAAGAATTAGCTACTCATAGTCATGGGAATCATAAACAAATATTTTGGATGAAAGTAGAAATTCTCTTCTCTCTTGTAGAAAGCTTGATCTTCTCTCGAGTCGTGTCTCCTCCTTGTAGAATATGAGATTAGATGATGGAAACCCTAGCCCTAGCTTCTCATTAATAGTAAACTGGGTTTCCAAGTCTGTTTTGGGCTGAAATTTCCAATTTTCGGACTTGCTGACGTCATCAAAACGCGTTGCTGACGTCATCGCCGTGAGCACTATTCATCCACGGACACTGTTCATCCGCGGACACTGTTCACTTTATGGCGCGGACTATGAACACTTTAGCGGCGAGTTAAAATGCACATGGTCCGCGATCCTCTCGGAGACAGATCATCCATTCTGCGCATCTGTTTTGACTTCGGCTCTCGATTTAACCCTCCAAATGACCTTGGATGCTCTTGGTGTGAACTAGAGAGTTGTAGGGAATTGAGTCAGCTACGCAACGCCATATAGCTCGTATTTTTCTAATCAACGGTCCATTCCCAGTGCTCCGCCGAACGTCTAAAGGTCTGATCTGCCATTGTGATGTTTTCGGCATAAAATGCCATCTTTTATGTGTGTTTCCTCCTAGAGTTCCCGAAACACCTGAAATGCAAAACCATACTAAAAAGTAACTGTTCGCATATAAAAGTGTCGAAATAAATGGGATTAGTTGACTCGACGAGTCGTATAAATACGACTCTTCACTTGCCTCAAATGCTCCAAGTGCAGCTCGGGGGTCTTACTATAAATCAGAATATCATCAAAATAAACCACCACGAATGCACCCATAAATGGACGAAGAATCTGATTCATCAAGCGCATAAAAGTGCACGGGGCGTTAGACAGCCCGAACGGCATCACCAGCCATTCGTATAGTCCTTCCTTGCTTTTGAAAGTCATCTTCCACTAATCTCCCGATCTGATCCGAATCCGATGATAGCCACTTCGCAGGTCTATTTTGGAGAAGACCTTAGAACCAGCTAGCTCGTCGAGTATGTCCTCTAAACGAGGGATAGGGAACCGATACTTGATCGTAATTTTATTGATGGCCCTGCTATCCACGCACATCCTCCACTGATTTTCTTTCTTCGGAACAAGAAGTGCCGGCACTGCACAAGGACTCATACTCTCCCGAATGAAACCCTTCTTCAGCAAATCCTCTATCTGATCCCTCGGAATCTCGTTCTCCTTAGGACTCATCCGATAATGTGGCAAATTTGGTTGGCTAGACCCCGGAATGAGATCTATCTGATGCTGAATGTCTCGCATAGGGGGTAACTCATTGGGTAACTCTTCAGCCGTCAGCTCCTCAAAATCCTGCAGAATCTCTCGCACGGCTTCAGGAATCTCCTCTTCTTTCTCAGCAATCAGCAAACTCTTCACTACCACATGGCCGAAACACTGAGCCTCTACAATATCAGCACTAAATTCCTGCTCGTTGCGTGCTATGGCCAGAAAACTCGACTGCTTACCCGGTTGTCTGCCAAAATTCGAAACAGGAGCCATGACAATCTTATGCTTTTCCCAGGCAAATAACACCACATTATCGCGCCCTCTGTAGGTGACATCATTATCATACTGCCAAGGGCGACCAAGTAACACATGACAAACGTCCATGTCAAGAACATCACATGGTACCTCTTCCCGATAGTACTTCCCAATGGAGATAGGAACTTTGCAGGTACGCGTGACACGGATCTGTGAGCCTTTGCTGACCCAACCAAGCGCAATGGTCTCTCATGTGATTTCGTGGGCAGCTTCAAGTGGGCTACCAGCTTCTGCGATACCAGGTTCTCCGAGCTCCCGTTGTCTACAATCAGATTACACACCTTATTCATAATGGAACAATGAGATTTAAAAAGGTTCTTACGCTGCCCCTCATCTGGTGTGGTCAGAAAAACTCTCTGCAGCACGATACTCACTACTTCCGTAGACTCTTCCTCTGCAAACTCAACTCCTTCATACTCGTCCTCCTCATCCGGTTCATAAGTCTCTCCCTCCTCTAGGATGGCTACCGTTCTCCGGGTCGGGCACACATTCGACCTATGTCCTTGCCCACCACATCGATAGCACTTGTCTCCACTCGGTTTGGTGTATGGGTTAGGTGATTTCTGAGCTGCTCCACGATTTGGCTGGGGGCCTCCAGAACTGCCACTGCTAGGGCCAGCAATACTCTTACCCTGCGTATTGCTCCTTCACCATCACATTCTTCTCTTTATCATCACCAATTTCCGCAGCTTCCTGAGGGGGAAACTTTCGAAAAGGTTGGAAATTCCGAGGGACTCTCTCCATCGCTTCTGTCTTCAGCGCTAGGCTAGATGCTGCTGCCACTGACCAAACAGTCTGCAACCCCATCTTTTCCTGAATTGAAACCTTCAAACCGTTGATATACCTGGCCACCTTCTGATTCTCTGTTTCTTTCAGCTCATTACGCTCGGATAGACGAAGAAACTCAGCAGTATATTCTGCCACGGAACACCTGCCTTGAACGCAATTAAGGTACAATTTATATGGATCTGCTCATAATCATCGGGCAAGAAACGGTCTAACATTAGTTGCTTCATTCGTCTCTACGTTCGGATAGGCGTCTTACCCTGTCACCTCCTTTGGACCACGAGTTTATCCCACCACACGGTAGCGGTACCCTTTAATCGGATCGCCACCATCTTTACTTGTTTATTTTCTGGGACACCCATGACTTCTAAAAATCGGTCCACCTCAATCTGCCACTCAAGAAACTCTTCCACGGCCATGGTTCCATGAAACAAGGGAATATCAACTTTCACCCGATAATCACTATCATACCTATTCTCCTCTTCATCTCGACCATAGTCCACAGGATCATCTTCACCCGAACTTGAGTCCTCAGCGACTACTGCACGCACACGCTCTACACGAGGAACTCTAACTGGTGCTTCCATCTGGGCTCTCTCCTCTCCACCATTCTGATTGCCTCTCGCTACCACTTCTGCCAACTGGGTTGACATAGCATCCACTTGTGTGGTCAAAGCAGCCAGGGCTGCGGCTATGTCCGCATTGACCCTCTCACCATCTGCTCTGGGTACGGGTTGATCTGCCATCGGATCAGGTTAGAAGAGAACAGGAAAAGACCTGCTTCTGATACCTACTGACGCAGCGCGACAAATAAGATAGATGAATTCACCAGCAATGAATTCGCAAAAGACTTGAAATCCACCAGCAAGATAAATGAATTCAAAAAACCGAAGGTTTATTGATTGGAAAATAAGATACATAACTGAAACCCTAAGGTGGGTTTAAATAAGAAAACATAAAAATGATTTAGGAAAGAAATCTAAAAAGATAATTATCAACTGCTAAAAGATAATCATCAGCTGATTCGGCCTGCTAAACGAGCCCAGAAGGCCTAAAAAGCTCATACGTCACGGCATAAGCCGTGAGTTGCGTTCGTTGCCCGTTTCCACTCGAAATAGGGTATTATGGCAAATTTTCGGACACTGATCGCCAAATACTGATATTCCCGATATTTCCCTTCTTGCGCGCCGTCAGCTCTTCAATCTGCACCGCGACCTGCCCTGCATCAACATACCTCATTGGATGACGTACCAGCAAAAATTACTAATAGTAGCTTGTATTTTCCATATTTTTAGGTATTTACTTGTTAATTTTTTATATGTCGGGGAGTATACCAATCATGCTATGTTCATATAATATTTTTCATGTGCAGAATTGTGTTGGTGCTCTTGACGGAACGCACATTGAAGCTATACTCGGAGAGAATGATGATCAGTGCCGAGGTCGTAAAGGAGTAAAAAATTGGAATGTTTTAGCATGTTCGTTAACGCTGGCTGGGAAGGAAGTGTTAATGATACAACGGTATTGAAGGACTCAATAACTCAATCGAAATATTGTTTTCCACACCCGCCACCAGTTACAAATATGTTCCATCAATGCAAATATCATTTAACATATAATGTAATTGTTAATTTCAGAAATACTAATGATCAAAATTATTTGCAGGAAAATATTATTTGGTAGATTCTGGTTATCCAAATACACTAAGGTATTTGGCTCCGTATAAAGTTAAATCTGCTCGGTATCTTATGTCAGACTTCAGAACTCAGCCGCCAAATGGGATTTATGAAAATTTTAATTACCGACATTCATATTTACGGACAACTATTGAGAGAGCTTTCGGTATTTTGAAAAGCACGTGGAAGATACTTCGGGCTATGCCTCAAGTTTCAGAAGAGTGTCAAACTCATATCATTTTGGCCACATTCACGTTGCACAACTTTACTCGCATGCATAAACTGAGAATTCATGTTCAATCACATGAAGGGGTTCGGGGTTTATCTGATTCTGACATATTAGATGTACATCGAAAAGCACAAATGAATCAAGTGCGAGATATGATAGCGTCGGCCATTATGAAAGGGAGAAATGAAAATGAAGTCGAAGATAACATGGACGAGAGCTGAGCCTATTTATATTATGATTTCGATGAAACTTAAATTAATGTAATATAACATCATTGCCATGTCTTACATTATTAAACTATGTAATATAATGATGATGATGATGTAATGTTAAGTTTGTATAAACTATAAGTTAAACTAAAATAAACTAAATTCAGCTAAGCTAACCTAAATTAAACTAAATTAAAATAAATTAAACTAAATTCAGCTAAGCTAAGTTAAATTAAACGAAATTCAGCTAATATAAGCTAAATTAAATTCAGCTAATATAAGCTAAATTAAATTCAGCCAAGCTAAATTTCAGTTCAATCGGACATCCCCAAGTCTGATCACAATGAATTGAAATCTGAGATATGTGTAATGACTAAAATGCCCCTCCGTATTATATCCGAGATTTCGACGAAATCAAACACGTGCCAACTTGAAATCCATTTTTAAATTTTCATATTTAATAGTGATATTTACCTGAAACGCCTTATTTTATTTGCTAAATTTAACAATATTCTAATGCTACAAATTCAACATTATCTCTTATTACTAAGCAGTTGCTACAAAAGACTTGATGCCCGGTCTCATCACATTTGGGAAACAAAAAATATCCTAATGCTACAAACATGAAGCTGGATCTGTAACTTCAGACTACTTTTGTTGTTTATCATTCAGTTGCATTGCAGCCGGACCATATGCCGAGGTGCTTGATCAGGAACCTTACTATGACACTGGTGTGACCTAGATGCCAGCGGACCGATTAGCATACTCCTGGACCAGTGCTGCAAACAGCGAGGGCCATTCGAGCAAATGTGTTGGGCTATCAAACTCCTTTGCCAGACCTGTCAAAACTCACGCTATCAGTTGAGGATGTATGCTAAATGGTGAAATATATAATGAGATGTTTCTGGCAAAACTTGAGGGATTTGAAGGAGTGAGTACCTGCATCGATGACTAGTACTCGGTCACAGTCCATCACTGTGGGTATTCTATGAGCAATGCTTATGATTGTGCATGCTGCAAAGTCTTCGCGGATGATCTTCTGAATTACTGCATCAGTTTGCGAGTCGACAGAAGCGGTGGCCTCGTCCATGAACAATATTCTGCTGCGCTTCAGCATGACCCGTCCCAGACAGAGAAGTTGCCTTTGCCCCACGCTCCAGTTATCCCCATTATCCACCACTGAAAAGAGCATGTATTCATTGAGTAATCACTCCAATATATATTCTCAATAAAAAGGCGCGGAATAAATAGTCAATACTGGCTACTGATTATACCTAAAGCATCCAATTTTTCGGGTTTGGCAGCCACCACGTCTTTGAGTTGGCAACGCTCCAAACTCTGTATAAATTTAGTAGATTATGAATTGCTTATAACAGTGGTAGTAACGACTACGAAAATTAAGATCGAGTAATGGAGCTCGGAGCTCGCAGCTCACCTTCCATATTTCTTCTTCAGAGTACTGTCCAATTGGGTCTATGTTGCTTCTCACTGTTCCTTCAAATAGAACAGGCTCCTGAGGAATGATGCCAAACCGAGATCTCAGATCATGAAGCCCTAAGGTGCAAATATCAATCCCATCGACGACAATCTTTCCACCAGAAGGCTCGACCAATCTAAACAGAACTTGGATCAGAGTTGACTTCCCGCTCCCTGTTCGACCAACTACTCCGACTTTTTCTCCTCCTTGAATGCTCACATTGATGCCCTTCAGAACCAATGGTGTGTTGGGCCGATACCTAACCTGTTCATCACGAAATATAGTCGAATGACTTCCCATGCGAAAATCTTACTCAGAGCCTTTTGAACATCTTACATAAAGATCAGTTGAAATAAATTTGTGTCATTACTTGCAAGTCCTTCATTTGAACAGCCCCATGCGTGGGCCAGTTTGGAGGAGGTGCCCGGTCCTTTATTCGCCATGCGGCTTCTGATGGTATGTTTGTGAACTGCTTTATCCTCTCAACAGACACCATCTTATTCTCGATAAAACAACTCATCAGAACAGCGAAAAACAGCACGCCGTTGAGAGAGAGGCCGTAGGAGAGCGATAAACCAACATTCTCTGAGTAATTTTTTGAAGTCAGTTTGTTGGAGAAAAAAAAAACAGAAATAGACAAGAAACCGAACATTGATTTGCAATACCTGGTTTTATAATGCTGCTAGGTAGAAGAACCATGAACAAAGTTGATATACAAAGGATGATACTCCCCATTAGTTCAAGACGGAAGCCCAACCACTCATTTGCTCCATTATTGTGAAAATCCATACGGAGGTTATTATTGACACGTATAACATTTTCCTGACTAAAATTTTCCTGCTTTCTGAAACATCGGATCGTCATCACACCAGCAACAGTTTCTGAGAAGTGATGGATGACAGGGGCCTTTGTTATCGAATCCAAGCGGGTAATTTCACGAGACGATGAGAGATAATAACCCTACACAACGAAACCATTTATACAGATTTACGTCAACCGGACATCAATACTTAAACTGAAATTAAGCTGATGAAAAATTAAAACCATGTCCATACCCGGTACCAAAAGTTCAGGAAACCAAGAGGAATGAGTAAGAAAACTGTTGGCCACGCATACTGGCATGTGATGATGACAATGCTTAGCAATGTGATATACATTGCAATCATTATTCCCATGAAGAATGGAACAAAAATATCCACGTTGGTCTGATCCGTAGATGCCTGCAAAAAGAAAAAATGAAATCGAAAAAACATGAAGAAAAATACAAAAGAAACTGATGAAAATGGATCTATCTTTTTATCAGAAGTAATACTAAATTTAAATATTCAATCAACAGGGAAGGAATATTTACTCTGCTTAGAATTCTTCCAGAAGGAGTGGTATCGAAGAAAGACATTGGAGCATGTAGAATACTGTGAAGAATTTGCGAAAAGTAAATATCTGCTGTCTTCAGTCCCACTCTGGTCACGAAGAAGGCTCGCATGAATACCAGAACAAATGAGATGGCAGCTATAAGCGCATACACACGTATGAATAAAGAAGGGTTGAATGTAGCAACACGCTCTTCTGCGGTTTCATAAGCCAACCAATAATCTCCTGTCATCAGTGACCCCTGCCACACGAGAGAAAGGATCAAAACAGCCGCAGCACCCCACCATCCATAAGCCTCTGTGCAATACATCTTATACACATTCGTGCTGATACTGCCGGTTTCCTTCTCCTCTTCTTTAATTAATTTGGAACCCTCGGATTTGACTTCTTTAAGAGAGTGGCTTTCTCCATTTACTTCCGCTGAAGATTGAGGCAGTTTCGGAGAACCTAATGGCTTTTCAGTCATTGTTTTTGTTCCCATTTCTACAAGCTCCATGGACGTTTCGTGAGCAGTTACTAGCGCTTTGAAATCCACACCAGATGCCATGACCTCTTTATATTTGCCTGATTGCACGATCATTCCATCTCGCATGACCTGGTTATTGGAGGTATATAATTACAATGAAAACCATTCTCATGTTTCTAGTATACATTTTCATGAACTATTAACCTTCAAGGAATGCGTACCAGAATATGATCCACATTGTGCAAGAAATCAACTTGATGAGTAACAAGGATGACAGTCTTGTCTTTAAGTATCCCTCGAACACAGTCCTGCAGTTGATAATGGTAAGGTGGTGAGAGATGGAAACCAAATATCTACTAATAAGCATTAAGTGTGATTAACATAAACAAAACAAAAAAATACAAATTCACCTTAAATATTTCGGACCCGGTGTGAGCATCCACAGCACTGAAAACATCATCCAGAAGATAAATATCACAGTCCTGATAAACAGCCCTCGCAAGTTGAATCCGCTGTTTCTGTCCACCACTAAGGTTGATACCGCGTTCTCCTATCTCTGTTTGATCTCCATAATCCATCATTTCAAAATCCTTTTCCAAGCAGCATACCCGAGTCACTTGATTGTACCACTCTCGATTCATCGAAAGACCAAATAGGATATTCTCTTCGATTGTTCCATTCTGAATCCAAGAAGTTTGCCCTACATACGCTGTTGATCCACAAACCCTGACCTGTCCGTGGATAGGCAAAGGGTAAATAAAAAATAGATTTACTGATTCAGTATAAACGTTGATACAATAAATTTTCGGTACCTTCCCACTAATTTTGTGCATCTCACCGAGAATAGCACCCAGTAGTGAAGATTTTCCAGACCCAACAGTCCCCACAATCGAAGCTAATTCACCTTTCTTGATATCCAAATTTATGTTCTTCAAAACTTCGTTGCTTCCATCGTCATCCCAGCTGAACCTGCCATCTTTAATTTCCACAGCTATTCGACCGTCACAATCCTGTCTTTCGACGGCTTCCTCATTCAACTCTTTACTCAACATATAGTGATCAAGCCGACCGAGTGATATGATGGCTTGTGAGATGGAAATCATAGATTGTGGGAAGGTCCTAATTGGCTCCTGCAAAATTTTAAAGACAGATGTAGCCGTGAAAACTGTTCCTGCATCAAGTCTAACGCCTAACCAAATGGCTGCACCAAATGTCATGGTCGAGATGATCAAGGGTGTTGACCACATCACTACGATATTTCCAGACATAGAATACAAGAACTTAGTAAGCCATCCGAATTCCGCCTCACGAATAGCCAAAATTCGTTTATTAAAATGCTCTTCCCATGCCTGGAACTTAATCACTCGCATATAATTAAGCATCTCGTTGGTAGCCTTCATCCTTGAATCTCTATTTTTCATCAAATTGAACTGAAAGCGATTGTTTCGTCGAGTGCCAAATACAACAAAAATCATCACGCCGATGACACCAAGAATTGCTGTCGCCGCTGCAGCACCCAAGTACCCGTATAAAATCACTAAGGCGACAGTAATCTGCAACGGTGTTAACCATATCGAGTGCAACTGAAGCATCATATCTGATAGTTGTTGCGCATCTACAGCCATGTAATTCACAATCTGACCAAGCCCGTGATCCTGGCGCGCAGAACATGAAAGCCTCAGACCCTTCTTGTACAACGATGTTATAAGTGTCGATCGAATTAGCATCCCAAGCTTCTGAGAGTTGAAATTGAACTGATGACTAGCCAAAACCTCCACACATTTTGCAAGAAGCAGAACCAAAACAAGATAATATCCTTCATAAGGCGAACTCCGCTTCCCAGATGTGAAATCCACAAAGTCTTGAATTAGGATGGGCCCGACATACATGACCGACAGCCTGATTATTGCTAGAAATGCAGTGAACAAAATTTCTCTCCAGAAGCAACGGAATAATGTGGTCCGAACCGGATGGCTACATTTTTCACTTGGTTTAGGCCAATGCAATTCGAAGAGCTGGGACATCTTTTCCGCTCTATGCTCCGGCGAAAGAGTAGGGACTTCATCAATCTTGAGAGGTGCTTTGTATCCTTTACTCAGAAGAGGATTAACCCAAAGCCAAAAGGCTTTCGAAATAATGCTTGCATTAGCATAACCCGTCACATTTCCTTTCTCCAACAAGGGTTCGTATAACTTCACATCACTTTCCGACAAATCTCTGTTTTCCACAGCAACTGTAATACCAGTCCAGCCTCTGATTGCAGCATACAGAAGAGCTCCAACGAGTGGGTATACAACTACCAAAACTATATCTTCGGCCCTCAAACTGACATCCTCGCCACTTTGCTGTGTGAACAAGCGCACAATCCCACCAGCAGTAATCAGAGAGGTGATCACAAAGTTCACAAACCAATAAACTCTGAGTGACATTGGATGAGTAACAGCTTCAAATCTCTTTTCATGTGCAACCAAAACCCCAATCACTACATGAGTTACCCCTTGAAATAGCCAAAACAGCGCATCAGCCAGCCTCCATGACGACCCCGAGCTTCGAGCAAAAGAGACCAGACATAGAACTGTGTAGACAAGACCAAGCAGAATAGAGCCAATAAGAGTCAGCTTGAACCAGAAATCAGTCCTGATTGAAGCACTATTCCTCCTTGTATGCTTATGATTGCTCAAGTCCCCAGTGGATGTAAATCTAGTATAAAGCTTATGAACTGCGAATAAGAGCAAAAGAACCAAGAGCAAGATATCTATGGTTGATAACATAATCCTCTGAGGACACGGGGAGAGGAGTACAAAACCAAGCCATTGGAGCACAGTGGAAGATGACGAGCTGTCAATCACAGAACTGGAACAAGATAGGTCTGTAAACCAGGAAGCAGTTGCCATTTCAAAATTTGCTAGCAAGTGAAAAATACTACGATAAGCCTCAAACTAACTCAGATCTCCCACTTCCTGAGAAAAAATGATAATTAAATTAGTAAGCAAAAAGGAAGCAACTTTACTTGAAGATCTCAAAAGAAGGACATGAAATAGACAAATCAACTACTGACATTGTGGAATACACTAAACAAATGCAATCACAACGTTGAAAGTTGAAAAGTAGCCGCAAGACAAGGAAAGCCAGAAAAAATTCAAAACCGCAGAAGTATGAAGAAAAGCACAAACTTTATCAGATTTGAGAAATATGAAACTGGATAAAAACAAAACCCTTTTGCAGCGGAAAGATCCAAAATCATCAGCTTCAAATGAGCAAGGCTATACGTGAAGCAACTATATTGGCTCCGAATTCGAAGCAAAAACAGAGCATGCAAGTACAGAAAAGGAATCAACTTTGCAATCCAAGATTGAATCATGAAGCTTACTATTTACCCTATGACGAAGCAGCAGGAGGAACCATGAAGCCAGAGATGTGAATCGAGCTCAGGATAAACATTGAGAGAGAGAGAGAGAGAGGTGAAGTAGTTATGAGGAGCTGCAGAGATTTGTATGTATTAATAGCAATAGGAGCAAAGCAGAGAGAGAGGCCAATGAAGGAGATGAGTTGTTGTTAGGAGACGTGGAAGAATAAGGTCATCAAACGATTTTCTTCCATCACTGTATTTTAAAAACTACCTCAATCTGGATTTGTTTTTTTCCTACCAAGTCCAAGTATAAAAGAATACATCACCACACCATATTTATTCAATTAAAATATACATCATTACTTATGGGATTGGATCATTAAAAAAAGTTGTCAATATAATGAATAAAGAAAATTATATCTAATCGTTTCTATCTGAAAATTTATTTAACAGTTTCTGAAGGCTTAAATCAAATCTCTATAATTCGGACCCGAAGATCTCTTAAATCAAATCCTTGTAATCCGGATGCGGAAAATCAAATCTTGTTAATTACGAACATCTCTTTAGCTCTCACTTTCGGATTGGATTTTATAAATCTGTTTGAGTTGCTCTCACTGACTCGCCACGAATTCGGGTTTTAATTTATGAATTTTGGTCATTTATAGTCATTGATGACCAAAATTCAGGGCGAACTTTAGTCATCAATAATTACTAGTGACCACAATTCGTAATTTAAAAACAAAAATTCGTAACGATCCAGTATCATGGCAAATGCATTCAAAACTACCGTTGGTGGATTGGAAAAGGAACTTAGAAATGACAATCAAACACATGTAACAATGCACTTGAAAACTCCATTAATTCCATGACAGTGTCTGTAACAGGTTTTGTAGCCCCCTTTGAAATCATCAATTTACCCACCGCTTGCTAAAGTTTGCTTAAAACTCTATACTGATTGTATTCTAGGCTCGGATCGAGTGCCACAGCAAGCTCCTCTATGCAAGGCATACTGATCAAAGGAACATCACGTTCCAACGAGTCTTTCAAATAGGCAATGAGTTTGGTCGTGATGTTAGATCCATGCTTTTGCGTATGCTGTGGATTTTAGGGTATATGGACATATTAAAATGTTTAAATTCATTAGGGTGATCTACTCTAATGATATAAGGTCAATCAGGTAATGTCTAAGCGCAAAATGAGTGTGGGAAGCCTTGAAAACCGCGCCCACGTCTCATTTTATAATGTGTACGCGGATGATAAAATAAACTTGGGGCGCGACCTAAAGTACTCTTGGCACTCGGATGCAAGTTCAAGAACTTGGACAAATTTGAATGCACTGACATCCGATGTTGGCAAAAGAAGATGTATTTCTGGCTGACAAATCCGAAGGTGGTATACGTGCTCGCTACTCCAATTCCTGCAGTGGGCGATGATGGTCCTGTGGATGCGTTTAGGCGATAAAGCAAGTGGGTGAACGACAATCATATTGTCCGAGGCCAAATCTTGAACGGTATGTTTGAAGCTCTCTTTTTACCAAAATGTAGAGTCCGCTAGAACACTGGAATTCTCTTCAATCGAACTACATGGCCGAAGACGCTTCTAGCGTGAAATTTCTTGTAAGTAATTTCAACAATTACAAGATGGTTGATTCACGGCCAGTGTTGGAGCAATTCCATGAGATACAACGTATCTTGGGGCAATTTGTTCAACACAAGATGAATATGGATGAGTCCTTATTGCTGTTAAGTATAATTGACAAATTACCACCGGCTTGGAAGGACTTCAAGCACATGTTGAAGCACAAGAAGGAGTATCTCACTTGTGGAGCTTGGAAGTCATTTGAGCATAGAAGAAGGTCTTTGTGCACATGATACCCACAAGAAAAATGAGGCATCAAATTCATTTGCAGTGGATATGATGGAAGAGAGTTCACAAAGGATGAATAAGAACAAGGGTAAGAAGAGGCCTTACAATCAAGCTATCAATGGTCCAAACAAGAAACATCCCTCTAAGGGAAATGCTTTTTGGATTTGCGAGAAAGCGGGACACTTCAAGAGAGATAGTCCTATTGGAAAGGGGAAAAGCGACTAGCTCAAGGCCAAGCTTTTGGTGCTAAGGATCAAGGGCAAAAATATCACCAAGGTCAGGAAACTTTAGTGTTAAGTTTAAAAACTAAGAATGATACATATCCTTGTATGGAATATGGGGGAGCGCTCGGTTAAGAATCTTTAAATATTTGAGAACTTAAAAATTCAAATCTCACTATTAGATCATTATGCATCTTTAAATCTGCATGTGACAAGTTCTCAAGAAATCGACCGTCTAGGCCGATTAACCGGCGCCTAGACAGCCTTTTTCATCAACCCATTCCGATTAATTCAATACGGAGTAATTAATCGGCTATTGGATGGACTCGAATTTGTTTTGCCTGATTCTTGCGTGTTTATGCGAAATTGTGGCTTAAAGTGAATAAATCGAAGATGTAAAAGCTCCTATGTGGAGATGTTGGCAGCTTTCGTTAGGGTTTTGTTTGAGAAGATGATCTACAGTGTTATTAAAAGATTTTACTTATTTATATATAAGCCCTCAAAGTTCAAAACTTTACAATAAGACACCAACTTTTAAAATAACATTTTAAATTATTAGTATAAATGATATCAAAAAAATTAACGCTCGGTTGAGAACCCTTAAAAATTCGAGAACTTGAGAACCTAAATCTCACCATTAGATCATGACGCATCTTTGAATCTGCATGTGACACATGTCCAAAAAGCAAAGTAAAAAAATGGTGGCTTTGACTTTGCATTAAATGCATCTTGCAAACTGCACATAGGCCACATGTCACCACCAAAATGACTTGATGATGCATTTTTAAAGGTGAACATTGGGGTCTCAAGTTCTCGAAAAAAATAAGGGGTTCTCATTTGAGCGCTCCTCAATACATATATATTAAAAATATAAGAATTCTGAACTGATTAATTTCTGATAATAACCGATTAATCCTTTGAGGATGCTATCCGTCCGATCACCGCCTAGCGTTTTCTACAACATTGCATGTGACATATATTCAAAAAGTAAAATCAAACTTGGTAGCTTTGACTTTGCATTAAATGCAACTTTGAATATGCACATGTGACATGTGCCACCACCATAATGTCTTGATGATACATTTTCAAAGGTAAAGAATGGGTTCTCAAGTTCTCGAAAAAAGAGAGGTTTTCATTCGAGCGATCCTCACGTAATATGTTTATAACGTTTCTGAAATTTTCTGTATGCAAGATGATGTGATTTCTTGGTGGATGATTCGGGTGCCACATTGCATGTTTGTGGAGACAAAGGGATGTTCAAGACAATTATCAATACAAAAGATGGAGGTGTGCTAGCTTCGCATGGGAGACGTGTAAACTGCCCCTATTCTAGGACAAGGCCAAATAGAAGTAGAACTTTCTTTGGGAAAACCCATTTATCTTATCAATGTTTTATTTGTACCAAAAGTTAGGAAAAACAATATCTCTGATACTGTACTAAATAAATTGGGTTATCGACAAATGTATGAAGCCGATAAGTATGTATTGTCCAAGGGTGGTGTGTTTGTAGGACAAGGTTACTTGTGTAATGATATGTTCAAGCTTAGTATTAATAAAGTTGTTGCTTCTTTATTTACGAATTGCGAGCATCCATTTTCTACTAAGTCTTCAAATTTACATGATGATATTTCTACACTTTGGCATGCACGTTTCAGACATGTACATTATAAAAGATTGCATGAAATGTCTAAGCATGATCGTATTCCTACTTTTAATGTGATTGTTGATAAGTGCATAACATGCATGCTTACAAACATCACTAGGCAAACATTTCATGATATTAAAAGAGATAGTTACTAAAATTAATACATAATGATTTATGTGATTTTCATGCATCACCATCTATAGGAAACAAGAAATATGCAGTGACATATATAGATAATTGTTCTACATTTTTCTATGTATACTTTTTCAATTCAAAAATGAGGCTCTTGATAAATCTAAAATTCATAAGAGCGAAGTTGAACTTCAAAAGAGAGCCTTGATTAAAAGGTTACGCACCGATAGTGGTGGGGAATACTTTGATCCAATCCGTTGGTATCATTCATGAAATAACGACTCCCTATACACCACAACAAAATGATGTTTCGGAGAAGAAGAATAGAGTATTGAAAGAGATGGTTAAGTTCATGCTTTCTTACTCGGGTTTGAATGAAGGATTTTGGGGAGAAGCCATGTTAACGACTTGCTATTTATTAAATAGGTTTCTTAATAAGAGGATCAACCTTACTCCTTATAAATTTTGGTATAAAAAGAAACCAAATTTGAACTATGTTCGACTTTGGGGTTGTAGGGCGGTAGTGTGACTACCTATCCCTAAACATAAAACTTTGGGTGAAAAGGGAGTAGAATGAATATTCATAGGATATGTCGAACAGTCCAAGGCTTATAGGTTTTATGTTATAGAACCTAATAAGTATGTCTTGATCCATATCGTAATTGAATCGAGAGATGCTATATTTGACGAAAAGATATTTTCATCGGTTAGCATGACTAAGGATTTGAATCTTGTGCGTAGTGCGAATCAAGATTCAAATGTCACCTCAAGTGAATAAAATTCTGAAATTAGAATGAGTAAAATAGCAACAAAAAAAGAAAATTTATTTGGTTATGATTATCATATCTACCTAGTGGAAGGAATTAGGGATGAGGTTGGCTCGAAATACATGTATTGTCATGGTATTGAAAATGACCCTCGGATATTTGACAAAGCAATGAAATCCCAAGATGTATCATTTTGGAAGAAGCCATAAATGATGAGATGGATTCCATCAAGGGCAATGACACTTGGATTTTAGTTGATTTACTCCCCGGTGGTAAACCATTGGGAAATAAGTAGATCTTCAAAAAAGAAAATGAAAGTGGACGGTACCATTGATAAGTGGAAAGCAAGGTTGGTTGTTCAAGGCTTTAGACAAAAAGTATGGAACCGATTACTTTGATACTTATGCACTGGTTGCTAGAATTTGAACAATTAGATTGTTGATTTCTTTAGCATCAATACACACGCTGCTTGTACATCAAATGTGAAACAGATGACAAAACTGCGTTTCTAAATGGGGAATTAGAGGAAGAGGTGTATATGAAACAACCGAAAGACTTTATTATACCTGGACAAGAGCATAAGATGTGTAAGCTCATTAAAGCATTGTATGTTCTTAAGCAAGCACGTAAAAATGGCATCAAAATTTTGATGAGGTTGTATTGTCCGATGGATTTATTTTAAATTAATCGAATAAGTGTTTATCTAGCAAGTTTGACAACTCCAGAAATGGAGTTATCATTTTTCTATATATGTGGATGATAAGTTGATATTTGACACTAACCTAGAGTGTATAAATCAAACAAAAGAATTTCTGTCATTAAGTTCTCCATGAAAGACATGGGTGAGGCGACAATTATTCTTGGTATAAGAATAAAAGGAACTGAGGGAGGTCTAGCTTTGACACAGTTTCATTATATTGTGAAAGTTTTAAGGAGGTTTAGTTACTTTTAGTGTATCCGGCATACTCTTTTTGATCCCTCAACTTGTAATGCAGAGCAAACGCAGAGAAAGCCGGGATTAGGGGAACCCTAGTTTGTTTGTGTTATTCAAAAAGCTGCTAATGAAGATTACATGAGTTTGCTTAAATAGGAAAATAAAACGAAGCCCTAATACGAAAATTACTAAAAATCGAAAAATAGCTAAAAATATTAAAAATTCAAAATAAAATAGGAAACGACTCCGGATGCCCAAAAAGCCCCTGCGCCACGAGCAAAGCTGGTGATTTCTGACCGTCACGCCGTTCTGCTCAGAATAAGGTATTATGCAATGAAATCGGACACCGGGAACTCAAATCCTGCTAACGTGCACCACTTTCCGCCACAACCGTAGCTATCGCTAATCTGTCTGCATCATCCCCTCCCAAGTAAAGTAGATTCGTCCTCGAATCCGAACCCATCTCCGTGTCAGAAGAAGCATCTCGAAACGGAATCAAATGCTTAACATTGAACACATCCGAAGTGTGAACATGGCGGCGACTCAACGCATCAGCCACTCGGTTAGATAAGTCGGCTTGATGTTTGATAACAAAGGTGAATTGCTACAGGTACGAGATCCATGAGGCATGCCGGTGAGAAAACTTATCTTGGCTGCCTAGATATTTCAACGCGTCATGATCCGTAAACAGCACAAACTCCCACTAAAATAAATAATGGCGCCAATGCTTAATTGCCTGAACCACTGCATAAAATTCGACATCATATGTACTAAACCGAAGCTTAGCACCGAACAGCTTCTCACTGAAGTAGGCAGCTGGACGACCGACTTGGCTTAAAACCGCACCGATGCCAGACTTGGAAGCGTCGCAATGAAGCTCAAAAGGCTGGGAAAAATCAGGGAGCACCAGAATCGGTGCCGAAGTCAACCGTCTCGTAATTTCAGCGAACGCCACATCAGTATCCGGGGATCACTGAAATTTCATACCCTTCATGCAGTCTGTGATCGGAGCGAGCCATCACACCACTAAAATGCGGAATAAAGCGCCGATAAAAGGAAGCCAGACCATGAAAACTCCGAACCTCAGTGATGGATTTTGGCTGAGGCCATTATTCAATAGCTACAATCTTACCCGGACCAGCACGGAGACCGGCGCTGGAAACAACATACCTCAGAAACTGAACAGAATCTGTCAGAAATGTGCACTTAGCAGCAGCCGCATAGAACTGATCACGTCGAAGTACTGTCAACACCTCCCGAAGATGAATAAGGTGGTCATCAGCTGAAGAACTGTAAACCAAGATATCATCAAAATAGACGACGACAAACCGTCCAATGAAAGGCCGAAGCGCTTGGTTCATGATCCTCATAAAAGTACTCGGAGCGTTGGAAAGGCCAAACGGCATGACCAACCACTCGAACAGCCGCTCTCGCGTTTTAAACGCAGTCTTTCACTCGTCACCCGATCGGATACGGATCTGATGATACCCACTTTTCAGATCCAACTTGCTGAAAACACGAGCACCACTCAACTGACCAAGTAAATCATCCAATCGCGGAATGGGAAATCGATACTTGACTGTAATTTTGTTGATGGCTAGACGTTCAACACACATGCGCCAGGTACCATTCTTTTTAGGAGTCAACAAGGCAGGAACAGCACATGGACTGAGACTCTCCCGTGACCCTTGAGTAAAAGCTCCTCAACCTGGCGCCGTAGCTCCTCATGTTCCTTGGGACTCATACGATAAGGTGGACGATTAGGCAGGGCAGCGCCAGGCACTAGGTCTATCTGGTGCTGGATATCGCGAAGGTGAGGAAGCTCTGCCGGTAAGGACTCAGGGAATACATTAGCAAAGTCCTGAAGCAGGGACAGAACACTTGCCGGAACAGCAGCAGCAGGAGCACCTGAACCCTGCAGGGCCCAACAAAATAGCAGAAACACCACCCCAGATTCCTGCATCGCAGCCTGGAACGGGACTCGAGATAAAAGATTAGTCGAAGGCGGGCTGCCAATAGAAGAAGCAACATGCGACTTAGATGGGACTAGCACAATCTTTTTACCCTGAAAAAGAAACGAGTAGGTGTTAGTTCTACCATCATGTACAACAGAGCGATCAAACTGCCAAGGCCGGCCCAACAGTAGATGGCAGGCGTCCATGGGAACCACATCATAATAAATCTCGTCGATGTACGTCACTACAATTGAAAAGGACACTAATACACGTTTAGTAACGGTAATATCAGTACCCTTACTAAGCCAAGCCAGCTTGTATGGCTTAGGGTGGGGTTCACTGGTAAGGGCAAGCTTCGACACCGCCACCTCAGAGATCACATTCTCGCAACTACCAGCATCAATGATGAAGGTACAAACCTTCCCACCAATCGTACAAGAAGATTGGAATACATTGGTACGCAGCCATTCGGAATGGTCAGGGGCACGTGGGGTCAAGAACGTGAGCCGTAACATCAACACTGGACCCACGTCACCGGAAACAACCTCCTCAACCACGTCATCACCATACACATCAAAAACAGGATCCCCTCCGGAACAGGCACATCCTCGGGAGCATCATGCGTAAACAGTCCATGGGAACTCGAAACTTTAGGGCACTCCGCTTGACGATGCCCCATCTCTCCGCAGCCAAAACAACGAATACCACCTCCAGACCGAGTCTGGGCAGGGTTGGCAGCAGGTCGCCCCACCGGGGTCGCGGGACCACGGGTGGCAGGAGCCGTGGGTCTGGCACCTGCACCTGGTGACTGACGAAAACCACCTGGCCCTCGTCTCGCCAACTGCTTCTCAGCCTGCAAGGCATGCCGGTGTGCGTCAGACACTATGGCGGGATCAAACATGTTTAGGACATCCTGCAACTGAAGTTTCAACACACCAATGTAACGGGAAACCAACTGAAGCGGGGACTCATGCACATCCGTGCGAGCCAGCAATTGGTAAAAATCAGCGGTGTATTCATCCACTGAACAAACACCCTGACGCAGATTCTGAAACCGTTAATATAGCTCGCGCTCAAAGTTGTAAGGTAAAAAGGCCTGGCGAATATGTTTCACAAACTTCTGCCAACTCGCGATCTTAGCCTTACCCTCACGAACACGACTCTTCTTCACCTGTTGCCACCACGCCTTTGCCCTACCACGCAAGTGAAAAGTCACCAACGACACGCGGCGATCATCAGGGACTTCCTTAAAATCAAGGACCTCCTCCACCTGAGAAAGCCAATCAATAAACTCCTCGGCTTTGAGACCTCCATCAAAGTCAAGAATATCAACCTTGAACCTAAGCTCCCAACGTCGGTCACGCTGAATGTTAGGCTCACCCGCGAACGAGTTATTCTCGGCCACGACCTCGGCATCTTCACGATGGGCCTCAAGTTCGCCCAAACGGCGAGTTAGATACTCAACCTGTCGGCGCAGGTCAGCATTCTCACGAGCTCTGAAATCCTCTATATCACGCTCCACAGCAGCAGCACCGCCTCTTGGTCTATCTCTAGCCATCGCGAAGGACCACCGTAGTCTGATACCAATATAATGCAGAGCAAACGCAGAGAAAGCCGGGATTAGGGGAAACCCTAGTTTGTTTGTGTTATTCAAAAAGCTGCTAATGAAGATTATATGAGTTTGCTTAAATAGGAAAATAAAATGAAGCCGTAATACGAAAATTACTAAAAACCGAAAATAGCTAAAACTATTAAAAATTCAAAATAAAATAGGAAACAACTCCGGATGCCCAAAAAGCCCCTTTTCGCCACGCCGTTCTGCACAGAATACCTTATTCTGATCGTCACGCCGTTCTGCTCAGAATAAGGTATTATGCACTGAAATCGGACACCGACAACTCAAATCCTGCTAACGTGCATCACTTTCCACCACAACCGTAGCTATCGCTAATCTGTCTGCATGAACTTGTCTATTTCCTAATACAGAAAGTTTATGCCCTAACTTGAATATTCAAGAGTCATTTGGAGTTTAATGTATGTCATGACAAGTACAAGATCCGACAATGCATTTGCGGTGGGTAAGCTAAGTCGCTATACTAGTAATCCCAGTATGCAACATTGGCAAGCAATCTATAGGGTATTATGTTACCTTAGAGGGACCATGAACCTTGGTCTTGTATATTCTGATTTTCCCTCGGTGAGTGAAGGATAGTCAGATGCAAGTAGAATCTATAGTGAGGAGGATCCTTCCTCTACAAGTTGATGTGTATTCCTATTTAGGGGAGGTGCCATTTCATGAGCATCTAAGAAACAAACGATGGAATCTGAATGGCTTGCTTTAGCCGCTGCTTCAAAGGAAGAAGAATGGTTAAAGAACATGATACATGAAATTCCATTGTGAAAGAAACCGATATGATCATTATCTATTCATTGTAATAGTGATGCTACATTGGCTAAGCATATATCCATTTATACAATGGGAAGTCTAGACACTTAGGTGTTAGACATAGTGCAGTAAGAGAGCTCATTATGCACGTTGTGATATTAGTGGATTTTGTTAGATCACAATACAATTTAGGCGTTCACTTGACGAAGGGATTAGCTAGAGTGTTGGTTTCTAAGTCTATTAAGGGGATGTGACTAAAACTCGTACAATTTTCTAGTGGTGGGACACCCAATTCGTATCTAACTAGCGTTAGCAACGAATTCAATGCGAAAAGCCCACACCTAGAAGATTGATTAAAACAAATCAATATCCCCAAGTTAGTGTTCATGACCTATAAGAATAATGTTGAAGATCAACTCTTCTTAATAGATTCTTTGAAAAAGTGCTAGTTGTAGGAGCACAATCGGGTAACATCACCCAATAAAGAATCTACCTATATAAACGTGAAGTCTTTGGTCTCTTCATGAGATTTCGGGTTGATCTCAATACGTTTATGAATGGATAGGGACACAAGGACCATAAGGAGTCAAGTTAAAACTTTAGAATTTGGGAAGTAACTCTCATGTGTGTGTTATCTTCAGGTACCCAGACGGATTGATTGGTTCAATCCATAAGGACACCATGATTTCTGGGTATTTGGAATGTGTAATTACACTAAGCGAAAATTCAATCCTTGGGACATTTTCATCTACGCATGATTTACTTAATATAAGGTATTTTGGGAAACAAAGATCGCCCTAAAATGGGGGAGGATTGCTGGGAATTTTAAGGTTTATAAGCATACAAAAATGTTTAAACCTATAAGGGTAATATACCCTAATGATATAACGCCAATAAGGTAATGTTTAAGCGCAAAATGAGTGTGCGAAGCCGCGAAAGTCGTGCCCATAGCACATTTTATAATGTGCACGCGGACGATAAAATGAACTTAGGGCACGACCTAAAGCATTCTTGGCACGCGGATGCGAGTCCATGAGGACCGCGCCCCACGTCCATTTTAAGTCTTCCGCGAGCATCATTTAAAGTGTGCTGCGGGCGCGGGCTTAAAATTGCATGCGGACGCGCGGCGTCTGAAACACAGACACAACTGTCTGGCCTGAGACGCATCCTTTCTTCATACCCGATGACTTCCCTATAAATATGAGACGATTTTCTTGTGCAAAGGATACTGAAAACACTCAAAGTACAGTTGCAATCACTTTTGTTCTCAGTTACCTTCAAACTCTCAAGTATTCTTCTAAGTGTATAGCCTAGATTAGAAGTGGTTTGATTTGAATTATCTCACTTCGACTTTCCTAAAACCCAAGGCTAGATATAACGTTGGAAATATCGATTTCGGAAGCAAACCACACGATTCAAATCGATATCCCAGTTGCCATCAGTCTTCCCGAAAGCTTACTATAAGAATTATACCATTGATAGTCTTTTCCGAAGCTTTAAAAGAAGAAGAAGCTACCATTTTTAGCGCATTAAGTAGATCTGCTGCTGTATTTAAAGAATACAACCAGTAGGGCGCCAATCTATAAAACATGAGTTGAGTCGAAAGCAGCTGAGGAAGTGAACCACACAATTTATGTAAGCAGCCTGTCTTTATTGTTTAGAAGAAGAGTGTTTATTTCGGAAAATTTTCCAATATACTCAAAATCCAAATTTGAATTCCCTTTTTACTAAATCTTCCAAATTGTTTCCCAATTTACCCACTTTTCCTAATCTTAATCATAAGCCGCTGCTACCAACAGCATCCTAGGCCGCGTGTCTCTTTCACTTACACGTATGCAGAGTCACATATTCTTTTACTTTAAGCCGCTATTCTTAACAACGTCTTAAAGCTTTCAAACCCTAATTTCTTCTGTAAACAATTTTCATCAAAACCCTAATTGAGACAAATTTATTCTCACCCGGCAGCTTATCACTCAGACTTAATGCATTATCTTGGCAAAATCAGTTCTACTCGTCCTTTGATTTTGAATTTTTTGAGTTGTGGCGGTAGTCGGCAACTATGTTTGTCCACCAATTTAATCTAGTTTTCTATTTCTTCTTCGTTGCCATGCTCTGTTGATTGCGCCACTGCAATCATCTGGTATATATGCAGTTGGAGAATTTTGAATTGTTTGTTGCGTGTGGATCGTGTGGATTGAGGCCGTGCTTGAGATTGAGTAGTTAAAGCTCTGTATAAAACAGTGCCTAACATTTAAACGCTCGAAATAATGACGTCTTAAGTCTTAGTTGTCAGTTTGATCGTTAAAGTAACACACGAGACATAAGGCGCTGTTGACAGCAGTGGCTTACAACTAAGATGTCATTACCAGCGGCGTCTTAGGAGAAATGAGTAAATTAGGAAACAATTTCGGAAATTGAGTAAAAAGGAACTCAAATTTGGATTTTGAGTATATTGGGAAATTTCTCGTTTATTTCACCTCTAAATAGAATCCTTGATGATTTACCCTTTCACTGTCAATGTTGGACCTATGGATCATGAAACAAAGTCTATTACACGCCTTGCTGAGCCGCAGAGATCTGCTCGAATATCATGACCCAAAAGCAGTTGAGGAAGTGAATCACAAATATGCCAAGAAACTTTAAGTTTCATATTAGGAATTTCACAGACACGAAATTGTGATCGTTGTTTTGTCATTAGACACAACGAATTTTAGTTTTTAAATTACGAGTTTTTATCATTCACAGTCAGGGATTTAATTGGATTGCTTTGTCTTTAGTCTCCCACAAATTTTAGTACTAAAATCACAAATTTTACGACACATCGAAGCGTAATGCTTCCGGGGTGATTTTTTTAGCCTTTGTCGGCCATCGTAATTCGTTGCGTGCTCCGCAAAATGACTGTCGGCCATTGTAGATTATTATTTGGAGGAGAGTGAACGATTTAGATTTTAGATTTCAAATCGTAAGAGAGAAATTCAGGATTTTGTTCGTGGATTGCGTACGTATGGGGCGGGATTACGCTTGTCAATATTGTAATTAGTTGATAACACCCTTATTAAGCCAGCAATCCAATTATAGAAATAATTAGGGAAAAATCTGAACCGTTAATTAAAATTAGATCCATGGGCGAAAAAAAAAATATCATTCCTCATGAGATATATTGAGACTCTCACTAGATCTCAACCTTATTAATTTAAACATAATTTTTTAAGAAAAAATACTTTCCATATTTTCACGTTTAAGGCACTGGGGTACTTTTGAGTTTCACATTTACCATGCTTTTAAAGAGATTGGTGCCATACCGAGCTCTTGCATATACCGATAGCTTGCATTTTTCATTGGGATTGGTATGACACACCGATTTCCTTCATTTTCCAACGAAAACGGTATACACAATATACCTACCGTTCGGAGAAATATGCCCGGCCATATTTTGCCAAGCGACCAGTATGATTCCTTACTAAGCATTACATATTTTCTGAACAATATATGGAGTGAAACTACAAGAAGAGTAACAAAATCATTAGTTATATTTTCTTAAAACTTTAATCGAAAAGAAAAATTATGAATCTGCATTATCATGTGTTTATGATTTCTAAATTACTAAAAGTTCAAACAAAATAATTATGACATAAAAAGTTCTAGTTCATATATATCCTACAACTATGGAACTATATGTATAAAAAAAACAACAACTAAGAACATAATCAAGATACTTTACATTTTATTATATAAAAAAAAGATACTTTCCATTTTAATAATTTATGAGAGGGACATTATTGTTTTTTTTTGTGCGGTAACCAAATCATGCGGGTGCTTATAGCATTTCGTTTATAGAAATGTTGAATACAGTAACAACAATTAATATGTGCTAATAACAGATCAGAGGACAAAATTCCCCCTACTTCAACATATCGAAGTCGAGAAAAGTGAATATAAATTTATATAAAAATGATCCAATTATGAAATCTTATAGCGTTACTTTTGTATTTTAAATAATTGATAGACTTTAATACATTTTACATAAATGGACCAGCTTAATGCATTAACTGTGGTTCCCACCACTTTATTCCCTTATGACAAGAAATGTGGAACAACCAAAACCTCGAAAGGCACCAACCAACGCACACTGCATTAAGGGCATCCGTACCCATGAAAATGAAAATGAAAATGTTAAGAGAGGACTTCTTCACCTAGCATTTCCTTCAAACAAAGCACAAAATCAATGAGAATGTTCTCTCACAAATGCTCCTTGAGGATGTGTGAGAGAACATCCTCATTGATTTTTTGCTTCGTTTGGAGGAAATGCTAGATGACGAAGTTCTCTCCTAACATTTCTTTAGTGATGGGTGCATATGCCCTAACTGCAACTAGGTAGGACATCATTAGAGCCGAGGCTTCACCACCCTACAATTTCAGATCTAGTATCGTATGACTTTGTATCATCCTGTGTACGTAGACGGCTCTAAAGATCGTATAACTAGCTATAATCGAAAAGTTTGTCCCAATTCGATTTATTGAATTTTTATAGTACTTTAATCATTCATGCCACCTTTCTAAAAATCATATTACATAACTTTTTTTTTGGACAAATTACTAATTATACGTGGTAGCCAAGATGTGGCAGTCCAAGTATCAAACCGTGATTAGAATATGCTACAAAAACAATGCAAATTTTGGCTGTAAATGCAATCTTTACTAAATTTTAAGTATTTTTCTTTTGGGAAAAGTGCAGTTTGGGGTCGTGGATTACCACAATTTTCCAATATGTAGGTCGAACTATAAAAACTTTCAAAAAGGGTGTGAAATATCAAACAATTTCCCAAATGAGAGGCACCGTCCAACCCCGTTAGAGATTTTACTAACATTGTTGACGGCGTTAACTCAGATAATTAATAAATTAATTAATATTTTTTAAAAATAAAAAAAATCAAAAATTAAAAAATTATTAAAACAAAATCAGAAAATGCCAGCACTTATAATTTTTAAAATTTTAATAAATTCGTTTAATTTTTTACAAAATTTTTAAACATTTTATAAAATTCTCTTATTTTTCTAAACCCAAACTATAATTTTTAAAGTTTTATAAATTTTAAATATATATATATTTTTAACTTTTTAAAAAAAAATTATAATTTTTTAACATTTTGTTTAAAAGAGTTTGGCATTTTCGAAGAATTTTTTTCATTTTTTAAAAATATATTAATTTATTTATTATGCAACTGAGTTAACGCCATTGAAATGTGTTAGTACAATCTCTAACACACTTTTTTTGAAAGTTTTTATAATTCGACCTACATATTGAAAAATGGTGACAATTCAGGACACAAAACTATACTTTTCAATTGTTCTTTTTACCATCTCGTATGGTCTTACCTCAACCTCAGTTATATGTTACTATTGGAATTCGATTGACGTATTATTGGAATGTGGTTTTTTTTCTTCTTCTTGGAATTGGAATATGATTACGAATGTGAAGAAAATGAAGGTGTGTTTCATTAGGTGAACTAAATTGAAGGTGGACTACACCTCTAATTGAATGTAAATAATCATATTAAAATACTATTTAATGTAAGACCGACAATCCATTAATTGAATTGTATTAATAGAATATTGCCTATACTATGACTAGATTTTCCCAATATATGAGTAATCAAGAAATGCACACCGTAAGGTTATCATGAGAGTAATACGGTATGTACGATTAATTTGTAATTATGACCGACATTATACCAGATATTCTGAATTAACTGACACTGTCATTAACATCTAATGCTAGTTGGATATCTGATATACAAGATTTCAAAGCACTACTACAAATTAGACATTATGCATCGATTTTTTTTGGCATTATGGAGCGTTTTAGGTTTCGCTGCATAATGTCAGACGTTATACATTGGTTTTTCCAAATAACTCATGTATAATGTGAAGCAAAACAAAGCATTACTTGAAGATTTTGGCGAAAACATGACAATATAGGGCATACTGATCTTTCTGACTTGTTTTGCATGCCCACATCATATATGGCGTCCAAATTGGTCGAGCTATAGCTTGTTGGAAAAGCTAATTTAACGGGCTACAAGTCTTTAGTATACACTAAAATCAAATTCAGACGTTAAAAAGGTCAAAACGAGAATCAAACGCAGAGCTGCTGTGCGAGATGAACAAGGGCTATCATGTTTCAGATTGCTAAGAATGCTCGGGCCGACCTTGATATCCCCGAGTATCCTGAAAAGGTCAACATCAGTCACTTGGTTCGCTCAGGACATCCAAGTCGACACCCAACAAAATTGGGTCGGTTCGATCCAAACGAATCGATTACTTCAGGCGAGTTGGTTCGTGCTAAAATTTGGATTTGACCGAATATAAATAAGAAAGGGCCCTAATTTCACAACACACAATAATACAAAAGAGTTTTTTTACCTAGCTTGGAGAAGAAGAGTGACAAAAGACTCAACACGGACCAATATTTGAGGTGGTGCTTCATTTAACACGGTTTTCCCGTTCTTGATCTTCTCTTATATGTATTCTTGGTTTATAGCCATGAGTAGTGTTTAGTTGCCTGATTTTGGGATCCTATGAATCCCGTGCTTGCACCCAACTCTTCATGTGATTTATAGAAATGTTTTTTGTCGATGCAATTTGAGGTCTTTAATTCTACTATGTTTATTTATATTATTCTTACATGTTACACATTAATTGGGATGTTTTCTTGTTTGAACGGGATTAGGTTATAAGCCAAAAAGATTATTGGGTCTGAGGTGATTAACTAGATCAAGTAGAATTGATGTTAGGCCGTTGATGAGCCGTATTTATACGACTCATCGAGTCAACAAATCCCACCAATTCCGACACTTTATCATGCGAACAAGTTACTTTTAGTATTGTTTTGCATTTCAGGTGCTTCGGAAGCTCTAGGAGGAAACGCGCTTAAAAGATGGATTTCTGAGCTAAAAATATCGCAAAGAGTTGAGGACCGACCTATCTACACTTGACCTAAGGAGTCTCGAGCAGATCCAGGCCCCAGTCGAGCTGACCAACACTAAACTCAAGTTGCTCGGGCAAACGAGCTGATCTGACGAATCCACCTCGAGCAAAGTGATCAAAATAGCAAATAAGGTGGACAATGTCGGAGAACCAAGGAGAACGCCCGAGCAGATTGGCATTTGGCCCAACCCCAGTAAGGCCCCGTGCGCGCTGATAGGCTCTGAAATCAAGTCGCTCGACCAGACAGACTCCTATGACAAATCTGACTCGACCAAGTTGCTCAAAATGGAAAACGAGTCGGACAATGTCACCAAGCCAAGGAGAACGCACGGGTGGAATGGCCCAGGAGCAGCTGAGTAGAGTTCCAGGCCGCGCCCGAAGGCCCTGTCGAGCAGACTAGCGCTGAATCCGAGTTGCTTGACCAGATGAACGAATCTCGCAAATCTGGCTCGACCAAAGTAATTGAAATGCCAAATGACTCGAACGATACCACTAGCGAAGCAAAACGCACGAGCGGGATTGGCCGGGATGAGCAAAACGACATTGGAACTGCAAAAGGCCTCGCGCGCTGGGCCAAGTCAGTGGGCTCAAGTGAGGCGGTTCAAGCTGACTTGCTCACCAAGCAAAAACGGAAGTGGACCAGGCCCAAATAGAAGCTTCGAAACCCTAGGACTTTTTCTATAAATAAGACCTCTTGGTCTAGGGTTTCGATCATCCAAAAACGTGAATTCGAGCACTGCCCTCTCCTCCGGTCCTCCTTCATTCGGCAATAGAGAAGACATCGTTTCTTTATTTTTATTGTTTTTTTGTTCTAATGGCTATGTGTAGCTAAACCCATTATTCGGGCTAGGGTTTCAATTATTGTAACGAATGTTTTGAGATTCCATTCTTAATACTATCTTTGCATTCTTTTAGTTCTTGTGCACATTAATCTCGGTTTGAATTGCAAGGTTACGTGGAGACCTGAAACGGTAAAGTTTAACCGAGCAATTCATACCCCATGTTTACTGCCTATTTGATACTAAACCGTTAGAATAGGTAGTTGCACTAAACCTAATATAACCTGAAACGAAGTATTAGGTTACCACACTTAAGAACGCAGAATAGATACTTAGAAATCAAGGATAAACTAAGTCACAATTAGAAACCCTAGTCTGAATATTCTCTCAGATTGATAACTCTCGCTTGTTTCATATTTTTGCACTGTTTCCTAAATTGCTCACAACCAATTGTCTCTCCTTTTTCAGAACAACAAGTAACCATCTAGCTCCCTAGGGTTCGACCCTTGCTTACCGCTGTACTAACCCATAGCCAAGAGTAAGGAATTATAAATTCAAATTTGCAGGTACCGATGACGCCTGTCAGCCGTAGTAACTATGTTGGTAGTATATGCTCTATTTTTAGTCTCTTTGAATTTAGTAATCAACCCTATTTCCTCTAGGAGTATTTGAACACATTTCTTGCATACTGTTACACGTACACATACGTTCCAGGAATCGACTATTGGCTTACCGGGGTTTATATATTATTTTATACTACTATTTCACCCCTAAAAATTAAACTTGACAATTGTAAAGAGTTCAAAATCTACTCGACAAAATGGCGTCGTTGCCGGGGAGCAGAGTATATGGACTTAAAAAAGCCTCACGATAATGGTCTTTGAAGTTTAATGATATCATAACATCCTTCGAATTTAAGGAGAATATTGTAGATCAATGTATATACCCGAAGGTTAGTGGGAATAAGTAAATATTTTTTATTCTATATGTTGATAAAACTTTGCTTGCTACTAAATCATTTAAACCAATAAATTTTGCTTCAAATTTTATATGGAATTTTGCTTCGAATTTTGCTTGCTTGAAACCAAGAAATTTCTCCCTAAATTTTTTGAAATGAAAGATATGGGTGAGTGTTATTGGAATAGAAATATTCCGTGTCACATCATAAGGATTATTAGGATTGTCTCAAAAGTCATACATAAGTAAAATTCTAGAGAGATTCAGAATAAATGAATGTTCTTCATCTATGAGGAGTGCTCAAATGAGAACCCATCTTTTTTTCGAGAACTTGAGACTCCAATCTTCACCTTCCAAAATGCATCATCAAGTCATTGTGATGGTGACACATGTCCCATGTGCATTTTTCAAGATGCATTTAATGCAAAGTTAAAGCCACCAACTTTGACTTTGCTGTTTGGACATGTGTCACATGGAGATTTAAAAATGCATCAAGATCTAATGGTAAGATTTGGGGTCTCAAGTTCTCGAATTTTTGAGGGGTCTCAAACGAGCGCTCCCCCTGCATCTATATCTCCAATTCAGAAGAGAAATAAGTTTAGTCTCATGCAATGTCCTAGGAATGAATTGGCACTACTACATTCGGACTATTATGCATTGAATATTTGGGGGCTTATGCATCGATTTTGCTCCGATGCATAATGTCCGGACATTATGCATCGGTTTTAAGAGAATCGATGCATAATATGTGACATTATGCATCAGTTCTCATATAATAGATGCATAATCTCTTTTAAAAAATTTGGTAGATTTGGTTTTCAGTAGCTCAAATCCACCACAAATATATCAAAAAATCAATATACCCTGCTGTTCAATATCAAATACACTGCTGCTCATTCAAGAGATATATTCATTTCAAAAGACGATACACATACAAGTAGTTGTACAACAACACATTGCATGATTGTTTCATATTAATGTCCTAATACAACCATACTAAATTTTATGTGTCCTATAACGGCCGGGTACCGATCGCTCAAATAGTCATACAAGTAAGCGGCGCTTGCATCCCTTACTTCATCGATATTGCAGTCTTCATATGATTGTCTCCCATTAGGAAAACACTACAAAAAAAAGTAAGACAAAAGTAATGTCCTAATACACACTACATGATTGTCTCATATCAATGTCCTAATACAACCACACTAAAAGTTAATGTCCTATACCGATCGGGTAACGATCGCTCAAATAGTCATACAAGTAAGCGGCGCTTGCATCCCTTACTTCATCGATATTGCAGTCTTCATATGATTGTCTCCCATTAGGAAAACACTACAAAAAAAAAGTAAGACAAAAGTAATGTCCTAATACACACTACATGATTGTCTCATATCAATGTCCTAATACAACCACACTAAAAGTTAATGTCCTATACCGATCGGGTAACGATCGCTCAAATAGTCATACAAGTAAGCGGCGCTTGCATCCCTTACTTCATCGATCTTGCGGTCTTCATATGATTGTCTCCCATTAGGAAAATACTACAATGAAAAGTAAGACAAAAGTAAATCAATACAATAAAGTTTCAATGAGTTTAAAACCAACCAAAGTTACAACTACAAATTTTTTTGCCAATTAAACAACTTAATGAATAATACAACTCTAAAAGCTTACTTGATTAAGGTCTTCAATCTCCGCTCCGTTATTAGCTCTTATAAACTCGATTATGTCCCGAATATAATTCAAAACATAATAACCGCATAAGTGACCCGGCGGTTTTTTCAGACACTACACAATCAATGATCTCTTATTAAACACTTTATTAATGAAAATGTGCAAGTTTATTAAAAAAGTGTTTCGTTTATGAGTCCCTCAACTATCTTCCATTGTGCACTTTGTGTACTTCTCGGTATACATCCTTGATAGTATCGGTACAATGCCTAAAATAAATAACATAACATAGTTAGTGATTGTTAATACAAGTTACAAGATAAAAGTTAGTCTAAAACTTACGTGTCCACCAAGTCCTAAGCATCGCCGTTTATTACTTTAGCATTTGGTGATGGATCAAGCCAACGGACTACATGTTGTTTTGGGATGATGACACATAACATCCAATGCCACCTAACAAAAACAAACTAACTTAAAAAATATATTCAAAAAAGCATATAACACATTATAATTAACTTATGAACTTACAATCCGTGATCCACGTAAGGTAGGAAGTACCAAAAATTGCAATCTCGGTCCGGCATACTCAACCTTGCAACAAATGTCATCAACCTCTCATCTCTGTTGATTGTCGGGGTCATGATGGAAGGATTGAAGAAACCAAACTTAATATCCCAACCGATCATCTCATTGTATAAAGAACTACAAAGTAAAAAAAATTGTGTTAGTTAGACCATTGGGACAAATTATCATCAAAAAACAATCGTGAAAATTAACATATATGTAATTTACATGCAAAGTTCCCCAACGCTTGTAGCTTAAATAATTCCTTCAGGTCCTTTGTGCTCACAGCGATACCGTAGTCGTCGCCGAATACATTCTGGTCGACGTCTACTATAATCATATCCCTGTTTAACTCCGTCCACACCCCATGTACAAGTCGACAACACATGGGCAAATAGTCTATTTCATCTTTGTCGGTAAATGGCAAATTATCGTATACCAAGTTATCATATTCATGCATGTTGAATTTGATTAATGATTTGAAATTAAATTTTATGTCTAGTATAATGGAAAATGCAAATGAAATTGTAATATTCGATTATCTCACCCTTTTACCGACAACGACCAAGTCTTTCGGCCTTGCTACATGGTGTCCCTCTGCCTCAATAACACTCGTGAGCTTCGGAAAGGGTACTGCAATGTTGCTTCTCGAACGATTACTTTTTCGACTTTCACCTTCACTGTTTGTTCTGGTATTTGTCGTTAATCAACAAATCGACCATTCAGGGTTCGACCAATGGCAACAAGCTGTTTGTCACCTTCTAGTACCCACTCGATGAATAATACGCTCTTCAAGCCAACCTGTTAGCACGAGCAATTTATGTTACATACGTTCAATAAAAATAAACCAACTAGTCACAAACAATAAATCGAAAAATTCTAAACGTACCTCGGGTATGTCCTTCCTCGGGTCTACATCAACATGACAGTGACGGCCGAGGCGATCAGGCATCTCTATGCGGGAAGAGCTAGAACTGGGTGTCGTCCTAAAAGATGTGGATTTCGAGAACCCAATCTTCCACGGGTCGTGTGTACCCACTCCTCTGGTACGTCCAGGATACTCAGGCATCCCAATCGCCTCAGTCAGTATGTCATGTCGACCCCGGGGTGAAAAAGATGCTTGACTAGATCTTTCCACTAATTGATCCTATTATCAATCATTCATTAACAAAGGTTAGTGTATGGAAAAAGTTAACTATTGAAATATAATAAAAAAACTCACAATATTTTCACCCACTTGCCGAGATGCCAGGGTGACGAACTCTGCATTCTTCTTGAGACGTCCCCTCTTCCACACCTCATATCTCTCTACAGTGATAGAAGGTTTTTCTCCCTATTCAATTATGCCATGCGCAGTTAAATCGACTATCTTCTCGTTTATTATCACCTCCTTCACTTTTCTATACCCTCCTCGACCCATGGTGTGCGCATATTCATTCTTAGCAGCTAGAGCCTTATTACGAGCAGATAGCTTCCTCGCATCTTCACTGAGTCTATGCTCTACAAATTTCTTCCACTGCACAGAATCAATAAATTTATACTCCTTCGTGGGATCTTCATCCTTCAGTTTACCGAATATAGTCTGTTGCGAGTCTCATTTTGAAGTTACTCCATGCACTGGATGCATACTTGGCCTCCTGCTCTTTGTGTGGCTCACATCCAGAACACTTCCTGAAAAAAATATAACAATTTATAATTAGTACAATCAAAAATTAATGTTGCTAACAATATTATGTTGGAATTACAGAATATCTTACTGTTACTTCGTTCCACATAACTTCCTTGCAAGTTTCCGGCACCTTCCTCGAATCAGTGTATTCGATAGGAACTCGAGTACATGCCACTACGCCTAGGTAGCTCCTCCACGTGCCCCCATCCTTCCCTAAGGGGTAACATGTGGCATCAAATTCGACTTTGATCTTGGTACCATTATCCTTGTGTTCCTTAAGCAATCCGAGCATATACGAGGGGCCTCTTTAGTTTTCTTTGCGACGCGCGGCTCGACATGGAAGTCTTCCTTGCCATCGCTACCACTATGTGCCATGATCTCTGTAATATCATATCATACCAATTTTCTTCCTTCCTTTTTCTTTTCCTCGTCCCGCCTCGCGCGGGGATCCTTCCTTCATCCCTCGTGAATGTCTTCCTCTTCACGCCTCGCCTCGCGCGTGATGTGTTCTTCCTCCCTCGTGGAGGTGTGCGGTAAAGGTGCCCAAATGTGGCCTGAGCTCCGAAGATTAATATATATGCATTATGTGATAAAACTCATATACAATGTATTGTTCATAGTTGTTATATCCACCCACTATCAAAAAAAAAAAACTTTAGAATAAATTTGCGTTTGTACCTGTCATTTCGTTTTATTTGTCCAAGATAAATGATATCTTTTTTCTATGTACTCTTTTTTGATATGTAAGATCCAAAGGAAATAAAGTGTGCATAACCCCTAGCACAAGCAACTGTTTCTAGTGCTATTTGCCTCCCTCATGCTAACTAAAACATTTCAAACATCACAACAAAAAAGTCGAGCACAGGTCGCGAGTAGGTATGAACATATAATATAAATATCAGGTATACACAAAAAGAAGTAAAGAACGCTTTAGAAAATGTGTTTTCCATATACATGAGGTTTCTAGAAGGTGAGAAAAGAGGACCCACGCTTGGGCCCGACGCGAACCTCTCTGTTTCGACGACATTGGAATCTCAATTAGTGATACCGAGTACGATCCGGTGGTTCAGAAAATCTCAACTCTGATAAAAGTTGCTAAGTACCCAATTTGGTCACTTACACATCTCAAGACCTCAAACGACAAACTACATGTGTCGTTTTCTATCTTTCTTTTTTTGATAAAGTCGTTTTCTATCTTTCGACGTGTCGTTATAGTCATTTTCTTGATTTGGCTCATCTTCATTAATGATGTCCAACCCAGAGGCCAGACAAAATCGCCAAAGTTGAACAAAACCCACCCAGCTACGCTCGAGTTTGGTCTGACTTTTTGCCGATTTAAGTTTCATTTTTTATGGTCTTTTGTTTTCGTATATGTAGTTCCTGTGAACACTCAAAATCTGATACTTCTGTTTGTTTTTCAATAATAATAATTTATCTTATATGAAGTTTAATTTTATGTTAAATTATTTTCGAGTATCATATTTCTCTTCATATTTATGTATGAGTAATGTTCATTTCTAGTTGATGCTTTTATTTCTCGCTTATGCATGAATTTATCATCCATCCCTCGTGGACGAGTATGCTTGAACAATCCTTACCGTGCTGTGGAGATGTGAAGGTGTTTAAATGTTCCAGAGTTTCAATTTAAAGGTTTTTTTTTATAAGGAGTTTCAAATTAAAGTTGTTGCATATGATCTGTGCAAGTAAACCTATAATCAAAAAACATAACAAGAGCATTATTGTTATCACTTCAACATATATGCACTATACCTGAACTTCGACTGAGCCCTAAATACATGACTGAGGTTAAAACGTTTTTATTAATAGTGCTCAACTAATAAAACACACATAGTTGGCCAATAAGGTGGTGTTTTCCGGCTTACGCGTTGTTCCTCCCTCGTGGAGGTATTTTTCGTCCCGCTTTGGCGTGGACGTGTTATTTCTCCTTCGCGGAGGTGTTGTCCGTTCCTTGTGGACGTGTTGTGTTCTGCAGGTGTTGCTTGCATGATGCGTAGTGATGCATATTCAATCTTGGGTTCTCAAGATAGAGGTGCTCCAATGTGGACGATTCAATTATCAATCCCGGTTGGTGCCTTGTGTGACCCGTGCTCCATTATAAAAAAAACATGTGGAACGAAGAATAAAAAACAATTCATGTGTCACTGTTGTGAAATCGTCACGTGATAGTTTTTAAAGATGTTTATAGTCAGGGACGGACCCAGGAATGGTGATAGGGGGTGACAAACGAAAATTAAAAACATAATATTAAAATCTATTACATCAAAACGGACAACATTTTATTGACGTGCTTTTATGATTGAATTAGCACTAAAAACAACGAATTAATCCTATAAGAAATCATCTCTCATCTTGTTGCTCTTCGCTATATTTAAAAAAAAACTCTTCAGTATAATCGACCAGTATTTTCTTTTTAAAGAATGAATTAGTAGTTGACATTTTCATCTGAACAATACTATATAAACCAAATATTAGAATCCTAATATAAATGGCTCGAATACAAACTTATAACACAAAACTTCAACAGAAATTTCCCAACTTGGACGAAAATTAATTATATATTTACAAAATTCAACTAATTTCTGGCTCTCAGCACAAACAAAACAAGTTCGAATTCTCTCAATACGCACCGATAAAAGTCAAAACAACATAAACTATGATTCTCAAAAGCCACCACATATGACTATAACACACTTTTAAACATTAAACTAATTTTAACATATATGTATTAGAAAAATTGATTTAATTATCCAAATTAATATTTATTATAAATATTGCAAAATTTTGGAAAAACGTGGGGGTGACAAGTGTCACACCCACTCTAAGCTATTTCCGTCCCTGTTTATAGTTAACATTAATAAAGTCGATTTACACCCGAACCGCACTTCTTATATTAGTTCATTCAACTTTCAACTTAGAAGAGTCTTCGAGTCTCTACCGTGTTGCTCAAGGAACGAGTATGGAATTGCGTTGCTTGCGTGTGGTGGCCCTTTTTTTATTTTCTCCATGTTGTTTATGGAATCTCATCAGCACTCGAATTTTGACTCATTAGATGCAAACAGAAATTGACACCATCAGGCATCAGTCCATGTAGCTTGAGCAAGCTATTGACCAGAGGTGGTTACGAATTTGAACTAATGGTATCAGGATCATTGCCATTGAACTTTATATATCAGCATATGAGATTCCGTAAACAACATGGAGAAAACAAGATGTAAACCCGACTACAAAAAAAGTTATATATAAATTCAGATGAAAAATCAGGCAAAGTATATTTTTGGTAAAAAAGTGCAAAGTTCATCAAAGTTGAATTATAATTCATAGTCGAAACAACAAAAGTACGACATAATATGTTAATTAACCAAATCATGGGCTATCATAGATTTATATTTTTTACAAAAATGTGACTATTGCATTGAATCCTTTCTCTATAAATTCAGTAGTCCAATTTAACAAAATTGACCCTATCCTAAATATTAGTATTAATTTTGAATTAGACAGGAAAAATGTCCTGACGCATTTGGGAATTTAGCAAGTCAATGGTGAATAATTGAGAGGGTATCAATCAGTAAGTGTTTGTATACGTTTAAAAGGCAGAAAGCAAGTCCAAATTGAATACACTAGTTGAGGCCAGTTGTTGACGATGTTCTGAATGCCATTAATGCTACCCGAATTTTTGGATCGAAGCACATCATTGCTCACGCCATGTGCAAAATTCAAAATGGTTTCGGACATTGACTTTAAGGTGGTGTCATTGGAAGCATCAACATTCAACCATAAACAAGAAAACTTCATCAGCATCTGGTCATGATCGTATAGTATTTCTTTTGGTCCCATGGGCTGTTTACTGGGCTTTTACACAGCTTATTCTTTCTATCCTCACCCATCTTAAGCTAGATATATGTTTGTTAGAGCACCTTTAGGCTTTGGTGATCATCTGAAAACAAAAATTATCAATTCTTTTCTCTTAAAAAATTTGCAATTTTCTTTTAGCTTTCTCCTTTAATGATGATCAAGTAAAACAATCATGATATTTTTTTCGGGAAAAGTATAAAAAAAGGGTCCCGTACAATCACTCTTTTCCAATCTGAGGTCCGAACTACCACAATTTCCAATTAGGGGACAAATTGGAAAAATCCGTTATAGTTAACGGATGGAATTAACTCTGTTAGTTTTAATCTTTATATTTTTCATTGTATATGTTTAACTTTTAGTTTTATTATAATATTTTTATTTTTTTTAAAATTTCATACTACAAATTAGTATTATTTTTAAATTAACTTTCTATGTTCTATGTGCACAAATTTCATACTACAAATTTTAATTTTAAATGATTATTTATTTATTTTGAAATGTATTTGCGCATATAGCATTAATCGATGTAGCGGCCACATGCTGCTTTCATCAAGTATTAACTAAGATAAGTTGGGTCTCAGTAATCAGTTTGCATTGGAATCCAAAAAGGAATGGCAGAATAAGACATATATCATCATACTTTGTTGGATCGTTAGTGTTAGCCTTCCGTCAGACGGTAAGTCACGAAGAACTTTCCGTCATATGGTCAGACAGCAGCGGAAAATTAAATATGCATGAAAATAAATAACTGAAAGTAATTGCACACGAATTTAGAGTGGAAACCTTATCACAACAGTGACAGGGTAAAAACCACTACCTTTCAGATTTCTCTGAAAGGATTTCCAAACCAGATTATTTCTTATTCAGATATGCTTGTAGGGTTTACAAACTAGGTCTCTTCTCTAAACGCTATTTGATGACCGCTACTCAATCCGACTCTCAAATAATCTGATCCGAACCTTGAACCTTCATGCGTGCAATCCCACCAACGTCGCTCTTCGAATGCAGGCTCTTGATTCTCCCAGAACTCGCCGCACTCTTCTTAGGCAAACCCTAATGCCTTATATAGGGTTTTAGCAGATCCCGAAATCTGAACCTAGCGATCCGGCCCAATCCGACTTTCCAAACATGATAGATATTTACCTGATTAGTCTAGATTCCATTCGTAATCTTTCCTAAATCAGTTTCTTCATAAAGTCGAACTTTCCAAATCTGGTCTGCAGAATATCATCCTTAATATTCTTTGATCACTTATATCTTCTTTGGATCTTCTTGAATCATTCTTGATTTCCAATCATATCTTCAATCTTCAATCAATATCTGCAGAATATTGTCCTTGAATCTTCGATCGATATTTCCAATCATATCTTCAATCTTCAATCAATATCTGCAGAATATTGTCCTTGAATCTTCGATCAATATTTCCAATCATATCTTCAAGATCTTCCAAATTTGGCGCACACAATCTTCGTGGATCTTTATCCTCGATCTTCACACGCCAACTCAGCCCTAGTTGCTTGATTCTTCAAGACTGTGCGTTTGGTTCAATTAATGTTCACAGCTGCGTTTCCTCACCTGAAACTTGCATCAACAAATTTGTCCATGGATTTCTGCACACTTAGACAAAATCTCAGCTAAGTGTTTGTAATCATCAAAACCAAAAGGTCCAACAAATTCCCCCTTTTTGATGATGACAAACACTTCTTCAAAAAACAAGAAATCCATGACAAGTATTTCAGTCCATAACATGTATATCAGATGGATATTCCAATTCGATTTTTAGTTAGTCAAACAGTTTATGTTCGCTGCACAGTTCCCCCTTAGATGGACATCTAGTTTGATTTTCAATAATGACTTCCCCCTCAAGTAATGCACTCATGTTATCTTCCCCCTTTTGGCATCATCAAAATGAATGCAAGTAAAGACATCCATGCAGTGGAAGGAGAATGCATACTTCATTAATGAAAGGCAAAAGTGCCCCAGAGGGAGCACACACAGCATACTGAAAATTTAACAAATACCAAGCAGAATACAGAGCATGACAACGAAAGAAAAGTCATCAAAAACATGTGGTAGATATGGTGGGGATGGAAGGGATGGGGAAACCATGAGACAATTGCAGGGTTAACCACGAAGCACGGTCTTCAACTGACCAACCACCTCAGTTGCCACAAACTTCAGCTAGCGGTTCATCTCCATTAACTCCTCCTTAATCTGAGTACAGTGAGTCAGATTAATGTTTGCTGAATCCTCAACTTCCTTCAGCAGAGCTGGCAACGTCTCAAGAACAATAACTTTGGTTCTCAAATCCTTCACCCAGTCAACCTCTGACCCCTTCAGCACCTTATCTGCCATGGACTCCAGACTAGTCACTTTTTCAGCCAACACCTCGACCTTCTCTGACAAGGCCTTCAGAACCTCAAGCACAGCTGGCGACCCCTCTTCTGGATACAAAGGTTTCTGGTTCAAGGGCTCGACCACCAGAGGTGCAGCTGGCTTTGGAGGTGTAGTGACTATCCGAGCATTCTGCCATCCCTTTTCAGCATCAAACTTCCGGCTGATATTATCAAAGGTCTCTTTATCAAGAACTGGAGATATTACACTCTCAACTTCTAGCTGATAGACGCCAAGATGGCTCAAAATTTTCTTCACAAATCCAGGGTAGGGTAATCCATGCTTATTACTCACAGCGCAGTATTTCATATGCTCTAAAATCTGCTTGGGAAGGCTGATAGGCTCTTTGGCTCTTAACTTGTCAATCAAGAGGAAATCCTGAAAGTTGACAACTCATGCTTCTGTGTGCGAGGCGTCACAGTTGTGCACACGATCCGGTGGAGGGTTCTGTTGAGTATGCCCATTGGCAGGGCGCTGCCTTGGTTTGCCATGTTGGTAGGGTCCTCTCCCACCCTTAAAGTCACCTCCACCTTCGCAACAGACGCTGGCGAGCCTCCCTTAGTGTAATCAGCATACCCAATCACTGGGACTTTCAGTATTGTGGCCAGGTCACGGTGAGTGATTACCTATGCCTCTCCTTTGATGAGAAACGTGGCCATGAGCAGCCCTGGTTTCTCCTCCAGTTTGAACCCCGAGTAGAACTCCCTCACAACACTCTCGTCAACCAGAACCTCCTCTCGAAAGAGGTGATTCCAGCCTTGAGCAGTGAAGAGGTCGTTCACCTCCACCAGATAGTGTGTAGCCAAAAACTCCCGATCAACGACCAACTCCGTCACCACAGATCTCTTTTCCAGATCCTTTTCATCACCGTCCTCTGGCACAGTTTGCTCCTCCACCATGGAACCTGGCCCTTTCTTGGTTCGCACACTCTTCCTTACAGGAGCTTGAGGAGTGGCGGACCTTGTTTGCTTGCGACCAGATCCCTTAGCGGCTACATCCTCAAATCTCGTAAGATTGAATTTTTAACTTCCCAAAAATTGCACCTTTAAATCTGCTTCCAAATCCAGAATTAGGCAATAATTAAACTGCCTCGTAACTCCATATTTTGAATTTGCTCCACAGTTAGCTGCCACGTGTCCATCTACAGGTATTTAAACCCTAATTGCTTCAGATTGTTCAAATATCGAGACCTTGCTGTTTTTCCACGCCATAAAGACCATCAGCCATCATGTCCGAAGCAGCGCAGTGATGACGACTGTGCTGCTGACGCAGCTTTTTCTTTTCTCCATACAGGTCAGTCTAATCGCCATAACTATAGCAACTTTAACTTCTTTTCTTCCTGGCAGCCACTAACCCTCCATTCAGTACATACCAACTGCCACAACCCATCTGATTGAACCAGTCTCAACCAATGCTGAATTAACCTCGGTTTTGTCTCATGGTTTACGCAAGTTTTGGGCGTGGTGCGCTAGGTTTACCCAAGTGCTACAATAAAAACTCCACACATTCAAGAACTAAAATTTCACCAAGTCATAACAAAGCAATTTCATGTAGTGTGGAGAAAACCAAGAAAACAATTTTAAAATCAAAGGCGCTAAAAATTTATTCTCAACACATAATATGCTAGGGTTATTTTTAGAGTACTTCCTTGGCTTATATTGTGGGTTCAAATTAGGAAGTCTCTTTTGGGCTGCAACGAAGTATGTGGTGCTCAAGATTCTGCTAGCTAGTAATCTCATTTATCATGCATGCAGCAGTGACCTCATAGAACAGTTTTCACACAATCATCAACTACATACGCAACAACTCCACACCATGGTAGCTTTGCATGCACACTAATCTAGCCAATCATCGAGGAAATTCAACATGGAATGCAGACTAGGTAAGGGACGTCATACCTAATTGAAGCCTTAGCTTCTCGTAGGGTTCCCTGTGTAGCGGCTTCGTAAAGATGTCTGCGATCTGAAGGGCGAAAAAGTTGTGATCAATACCCTTGTTCCTGCACAACGAAAGAAACTGCGCATTCTTGAACTCAGTTTCGTTATCAGTACGAATAGAGGTCAATTTACGATCTAACTTATTTTCCATCAAATTCAGCCATACTTCAAATTCACTATATGTTTGATCTTTAGTATCTTGGAAAATAGTCCATGTATACCTGGAATAGGCATCGACTATGACCAGAATATACCTGTTTCCTCCACGGCTGACGACACTGATTGGACCGCACAGATCCATGTGGACCATGTCCAGTGGTGCAGAAGTGCTCACGGTTTGCTTAGATGGAAATGATGTCCGTGCTTGCTTTCCCGTGACACAGGCACTGCATACCTGATCAAATGCGCTTTCCACCTTGGGTAAGCCAACTTTCAATTCCTTCTGATGGAGTTTGCACAGTAGCCTCATACTTGCATGCCCAAACCTCCTGTGCCATAAGATGGAATCTTCTGCAACACTTGATAGACACAGTTCTTCCTCAGGGACGAAATCTGGATCAACGGTGCATATTTTCTTCACACGGATTCCTTTCAGAACTGTCTTCCCTGTCTCATTACACCTCACAAGATAATCATTAGAGTTGAAAATAACTTGATTTTTACCATGTTGACAAAATTGAGACACACTTAGCAGGTTATATTTCAAGTTTTTAACTAGACTTACCTGCCTGATTCGGATAGTATCCGAAATTCTTACCTCTCCTGTTGCTATCACGTTTCCTTTGCTTTTATTTCCGAAGATTATGCTTTCTCCGGAGTGTTTATGGAACGAGTCGAACCATCCTGGATTCCCTGTCATATGCTTTGAGCAGCCACTATCTAAGTGCCAGGGACGGGACCTCACTCCTTCCTACAAGGAAAAGATTAGTTTTTACGAACCCAGACAAGCTTGGGCTTGCTGGGTTTAGAAATAACTTTAGGAGCAGAATAAGATAAATAGTATGCGTCCTGGTCAGTTAAGTCAATCTTTCGCGCAGGTGTCTTTTTCGGTCTGCCTAAGATAGCTGGATCATACTGGGGGCGGAAGTGATCAGCTCTGCCGTTCTGCCTGTATGTATTGACTTCCCTCTGATAGCTGGCTTTCGGATAGTGGTCTTGGGTGACTAGCCAGTTACGGTTTCTTTCATATGTGTCCCTCAGTCTTGGAAATTCAGATCTGTAGTGCCCAGAGTGTCCACAATGCCAGCATACTCTATGACTTGGGAGACCAACATATTTGCTTCTGCCAGGTGGTACAGACCTCTTGATCTTCCTTGCCTGGAAGTCTATTGTTGGAGGCTTACGACTCAGATTCTGCTTTTGCCAGATTTCATAGGCTTTCCTAGCCTTGTAAGGGATTGAGTCAGCATCATAGAGGTGGCAATCCTCCTGTGAACTGGCTTCCCTTCTTGCCTGCCTCGTAGCCTGAGGCGTTCTTTTCTGGCGTGAGCTTTCATGTGGTTCTATCATTACCCCTTTTCCTTTGGCGGCCTTCTCCTTTGCTGCCTTTTCTTCTTCATATCCAAGTCCTGGTCTAACTAACCTTCTCTTGTAATCCTTCTTTTCTTCTTCAGCCCTCTTAGTTTCCAGCTCACGAAGCCATTCTTCTTTCCTTACAGCCTCCTCTCGTCTAAGGTTTTCCACTCTCTGAAGGAGTTCATCATTGTTTTGTCTGAGATTGATCAGCTCATCATTCAACTCTTCAACTTTTGTTTTGAAGTCGACCAACTCAGTGTTTCCGATCGTATACGTCTCAGTTCATCACTTAGCTCGCTGATCTTTCTCTCTTCCTTCACAGGTACGACACCTACAAACATGCTCTGCCATTTCTTTTTCAAGACGCATGGCTTTGGTTGACCAGAGACGGTTCTCCTCTATGTCATCATGATGGTCCTGTTGCATGTATGCCAGTCTGTCCTCCAAATCTTAGTTTTGGCTAAGAGTTGAGCTATTGTTTCTGCAAAATCAGATTCGGTAAATACTTTATCAACAAAGGAGTTAGTGTCCATTACCTCACTAGACGTGGAATGAGCCATCAAGCACGGCTCCTTGGAATGCTTTCCATCGTCACTGTCCTCATCTGTGTCTCCCCATGCAGCAAACAGCCTGAGTTGGCTTTGGGGCTGGTGGTTCTCCTTTATTCTTGCTATAGCAATCTTTAGGCAGATGCCCCTTCTTTTGGCAGTGGTGACATGTTCTGTCTTCTTTTTCTCCTCGGTTTCCCCCGTTTTCACTTGACGTAGCACCTTTGTTTCCTCTGGAGGAGTTGCCACGACTTCCTCCTGCTCTGAAGTTTCTTCCACCTTTGCCGATATTGGCCATCGTGAGGGCTCTTGTTAATAAGGCTATTTCATCGTCCTCCTTCTTTGGTGACTCATTTGCTTGTGCAAGATCGAGAGCTTTTTCTACTTTCAGAGCAATGGCCTGAGACTTATCAGCCTGTCTCCTGGTCATGTTCCTTTCAATGATTCCTGCTTCACTCTGAAGGTTGGCTACTGGCTCCTCTAGTGTAGTGTCTTTAATGCCCTTTTGAGCCTGCAGTGCTAATGTCACGTGATCCCACTTTGAATTCAAGGCTTGCATGAACTGGTGCGTGATTTTCCATTCAGGAAGCTTCTCGTTTAAGTATTCCAGCTGCCAAACTATGACTTGGAACCTGGTGTAGAAATCTTCCAGGGATTCATCCTTGTTCTGCATGATCGTCTCATAATCCTTTTTGGCAGCTAGAATCCTGTTTCTTTTGATGTCCTCGTTTCCACCGTACAGTCTCACGAGTCCATCCCACATATCTTTAGCAGTTTTGTACACTGCCACTTTAATTTGATCTCCAGGAGAAAGGGCCATGTAGAGAACCTTCTTCGCTCTGGCATTCTTTTCAAGACATTTGTAGTCCCCGTCGGTATTTGTCCTTGGCTTTCTCGACGGGCTTAGCAGGATCTATTTTGTCAAGGATGGGTAGTTGACCTGTCTCGAATATCCTCCAGAGCTGTCCGTCCACCGAGCAGACATGAGCCTCAAATTGATCTTTCCACCAGTCAAATTGTCCGGGTTTTAGCAACGGCGGCTTCCAGAACGAATCGTTGATTGACGACATGATTTTCCTGTAAGGCTAACAAACAAAATCTAGAGCAACCTCGCTCTGATACCACGTGTTGGATCGTTAGTGTTAGCCTTCCGTCTGACGGTAAGTCACGAAGAGCTTTCCGTCAGATGGTCAGACATCAGCGAAAAATTAAATATGCTGGAAAATAAATAACTTAAAGTAATTGCACACGTATTTAGAGTGGAAACCTTATCACAACAGTGACAGGGTAAAAACCACTACCTTTCAGATTTCTCTGAAAGGATTTCCAAACCAGATTATTTCGTAGTCAGATATGCTTGTAGGGTTTACAAACTAGGTCTCTTCTCTAGACGCTATTTGATGACCGCTACTCAATCCGACTCTCAAATAATCTGATCCGAACCTTGAACCTTCATGCGTGCAATCCCAGCAACTTTGCTCTTCGAATGCAGGCTCTTGATTCTCCCAGAACTCGCCGCACTCTTCTTAGGCAAACCCTAATGCCTTATATAGGGTTTTAGCAGATCCCGAAATCTGAACCTAGCGATCCGGCCCAATCCGACTTTCCAAACATGATAGATATTTACCTGATTAGTCTAGATTCCATTCGTAATCTTTCCTAAATCAGTTTCTTCATAAAGTCGAACTTTCCAAATCTGGTCTGCAGAATATCATCCTTAATATTCTTTGATCACTTATATCTTCTTTGGATCTTCTTGAATCATTCTTGATTTCCAATCATATCTTCAATCTTCAATCAATATCTGCAGAATATTGTCCTTGAATCTTCGATCGATATTTCCAATCATATCTTCAATCTTCAATCAATATCTGCAGAATATTGTCCTTGAATCTTCGATCAATATTTCCAATCATATCTTCAAGATCTTCCAAATTTGGCGCACACAATCTTCGTGGATCTTTATCCTCGATCTTCACACGCCAACTCAGCCCTAGTTGCTTGATTCTTCAAGACTGTGCGTTTGGTTCAATTAATGTTCACAGCTGCGTTTCCTCACCTGAAACTTGCATCAACAAATCTCTCCTTGGATTTCTGCACACTTAGACAAAATCTCAGCTAAGTGTTTGTAATCATCAAAACCAAAAGGTTCCAACATACTTGTTTCCCCTTTCAGTTGATAGGCTTACTAGAAAGCTGCATATGTATCTCCCTCTCTTTAGGTCACCAGGGTGGAAACCACTTTAACTATATTCGTCTAATTATTTGCTTTTACATTTTTTGTGGTGCTTTCATGACTATGCTTTTGCCCAGAAGTTAGCATTGGAATAGCAGATGGAGTACATCCTTTTTCTATGTGTCGCGTGTCGATATTTTATAGGACTTATGTATTACATTTTTGCATCTTCTACAATCTCCCAAGAAAGGAGACCTTCACTATCTATGAAAGGTATTCACGTGGACTCGGTCTTGTATGAAAATAACTATGCAAAAGTTTGAGACCCTATTGTTTCGTTTCATTGTTAACTTATATGTTGGAACCCTTTGGTTTTGATGATTATAAACACTTAGCTGATATGTTGCCTAAGTGTGCAGAAAACCATGAACAGATTTAATGATGCAAGTTTCACATGGAAACGCAGCGTTGCATTTGAAGAATCATGAGTCGGCGTGTAAAGATCGAAGACCAAGATCCACAAAGATTATGTGCGCCCAATTTGGAAGATCTTGAAGATATGATTACAGATATTGATTGAAGATATGATTGGAAATCAAGAAAGATTCAAGAAGATCCAAAGAAGACATAATTGATCAAGAATATTGAGGATAATATTCTGCACACCAGATTTGGGAAGTTCAATCTTTTGGAGAAACTGATTTAGGAAAGATTACGGATGGAATCTTGACTAATCAAATAAAAATCTATCAGGTTTGGAAAGTTGGTTTGGGCCGGATCGAACAGGATCAGATTTCGAGATCCGCTAAAACCCTATATAAGGATTTAGGGTTTGCCTAAGAGGGTTCGGCAGTTCTGGGAGAATTAAGCGCCTGCATTTGAAGAGCAATTGCTGGGATTGCACACCGAGGTTCGAGTTCTCAGATCAGATTATTTGAGTCGGGTTGAGTAGAGGTCATCAAATAGTGTCTTGAGTAAAGACATAGTTTGTAAACCCTACAAGCATAGTTGAATAAGAAATAATCTGGTTTGGAAATCCTTTCAGAGAAATCTGAAAGGTAGTGGTTTTCATCCTGTCACCATTGTGATAAGGTTTCCACTTAAAGTCGTGTGCAATTACTTTTGGCTATTTACTTTCCTGCATATCTATATTCATATTTCCGCTACTGTCTGACCATCTGACGGAAAAGCACTTCGTGACTTACCGTCTGAAGGAAAGGCTAACACTAACAATCCAACACGTGGTATCAGAGCCGAGGACTCTAGATTTTGTTTAGTTAGCCTTGCAGGAAAATCATGTCAGGAATCAACGATTCGTTCTGGAAGCCTCCGTTGCTGAAGCCTGAACAATTTGACTGGTGGAAAGATCAATTTGAGGCTCATGTCTGCTCGCTGGATGGACAACTTTGGAGGATATTCGAGATAGGTTCATTACCCATCCTTGACAAAACAGATCCCGACTTTCCAGTAAAGAAAGCCAAGGATGATTACACCGACGAGGACTATAAATGTCTTAAAAAGAATGCCAGAGCTAAGAAGATTCTCTACATGGCCCTTTCTTCCGGAGATCAAATCAAGGTGGCAATGTATAAAACTGCCAAAGATATGTATGATGGACTTGTGAGACTGTATGGTGGAAACGAAGAGATCAAAAGAAACAGGATTCTAGCTGCCATAAAAGATTATGAGACGGTCATGCAGATGAAGGATGAATCCCTGGACGATTTCTACACCAGGTTCCAAGTCATAGTTGGACAGCTGGAATACTTGAACGAGAAGCTTCCTGAATGGAAAATCACACACCAGTTCATGCAAGCCTTGAATTCAAAATGGGACCACATAACATTAGCACTGCAGGGTCAAAAGGGCATTAAAGACACTACACTGTAAGAGTTGGTAGCAAACCTTCAGAGTCAAGTAGGAATCGTGGAAAGGAAGATGGCCAGGAGACAGACTGATAAGTCCCAGGCCATTGCACTGAAAGTAGAAAAGCTCTCGATCTTGCACAAGCATATGAGTCACCTAAGAAGGAGGACGATGAAATAGCCTTATTAAAAAAAGCCCTCACAAGGGCCAATTTCGGCAAAGGACGAAACTTCAGAGCAGGAGGAAGCCGTGGCAACTCCTCCAAAGGGAACAAACGTGCTACGTCAAGTGAAAACGGGAGGAAACCAGGAGAAAAAGAAGACAGAACCTATTACCACTGCCAAAACAAGGGGCATCTGTCTAAAGATTGCTGTAGCAAAAAGAAAGGAGAAGCACCTACCCCAAAGCCAGCTCAGGCTATGTTTGCTGCATGGGGAGACTCGGATGAGGATAGTGACGATGGAAAGCATTCAAAGGAGGCTTACCTAATGGCTCACTCCTCATCTAGTGAGGTAATGGATACTAACTCCTTTATTGATAAAGTCTTTTCCGAATATGATCTTGCAGAAACAATAGCCAAGGTCTTAGCCAAAAACCGAGATCTGGAGGACAGACTGGCAGAAATGTAACAAGACCATCATGATGACATAGAAGAGAACCGCCTCTGGTCAACCAAAGCCATGCGTCTTGAGAAAGAGATGGCAGAGCATGTTTCTAGGTGTCGTACCTGTAAAGGAAGAGAGAGGCAGATCAGCGAGCTAAGTAATGAACTGAGACGTATGACGATCGGAAACACTGAGTCAGTCGACTTCAAAACAAAGGCTGAAGAGTTGAATGATGAGCTGATCAATCTCAGACAAAACAATGAGGAACTCCTTCAGACCGTGGAAAAACTTAGGCGCGAGGAGGTTCTAAGGAAAGATGAATGGCTTCGCGAGCTGGCAGCTAAGAGGGCTGAAGAAGAAAAGAAGGATTACAAGAGAAGGTTTGTTAGACCTGGACTTGGCTATGAAGAAGAAAAGGCAGCAAAGGAGAAGGCTGCCAAAGGAAAAGAGGAAATGATAGAACCAGGTGAAAGCTCACGCCAGAAAAAAGGCCTCAGGCTACGAGGCAGACAAGAAAGGAAGCCAGTTCACATGAGGAACACCACCTCTATGACGCCGACTCAGTCCCGTACAAGGCTAGGAAAGCCTATGAAATATGGCAAAAATAGAATTTGAGTCGTAAACCTCCAACAATTGATTTCCAGGCAAGGAAGATCAAGAAGTCTGTTCCACCTGGCAGAAGCAAGTATGTTGATCTCCCAAGCCACAAAATATACTGGCATTGTGGACACTCTGGGCACTACAGACCTGAATGTCCAAGACTGAGGGAAGCATACGAAAAGAACCATAACTGGGTGTTCACCAAAGACCACTATCCAGAAGTCGGTCATCTGAGGGAGGTCGATACATACAGGAAGGAAGGCAAAGCTACTCACTTCCGCCCCCACTATTACCCAGCCACTTTTGGCAGACCAAGGAATACACCTAGGCGAAAGATTGACTTGACTAACCATGATGCATATTATTCATCTTATTCTGTTCCTGTTGCTAAATCTACTCCTAAACCCAGTAAGCCCAAGCTTGTCTGGGTTCGTAAAAACTGATCGTTTTCTTGCAGAAAGGAGTGAGGTCCCGTCCCTGGTACTTAGATAGTGGTTGCTCAAGACATATGAGAGGGAATCCAGAATGGTTCGACTCGCTCCATAAACACTCTGAAGATAGCATAATCTTCGGAAATAAAAGCTCAGGAAACGTGATAGGAATAGGAGAGGTAAGGATTTCGGATACCATCCGAATCAGGCAGGTAAGTCTAGTTGAAAACTTGAAATATAACCTGCTAAGTGTGTCTCAATTGTGTCAATATGGTAAAAATCAAGTCATATTCAATTCTAATGATTGTCTTGTGAGGTGTAATAAGACAGGGAAGACAGTTCTGAGAGGAATCCGCGTGAACGAAATCTACACCGTTGATCCTGATTTCGTCCCTGAAGAAGAACTCTGCCTAGCAAGTGTTGCAGAAGATTCCATCTTATGGCACAGGAGGTGTGGGCATGCAAGTATGAGGCTACTACACAAACTCCATCAGAAGGAATTAGTAGTTGGCTTACCCAAGGTGGAAAGCACATTTGATCAGGTATGCAGTGCATGTGTCACTGGAAAGCAAGCACGGACATCATTCCCATCATTTCCAAATTGAGGTTGGCCCATAAACGGTTTTGGGAAACATGTCCTAAAACCGACTTTGCTTGATCTTCAAGTTAACTTCTTGTGCAAGTCTTCCAGCGTCTTCTAGGGCCTTCCAGGACATTCTAGGAACTTCATAGAAGCCTCTAAACCGCCTCACTCGAGCCCACTGATTTGGCCCAATGCGCGGGGCCTTCAACGTCGTTTTGCTCATCTCGGCCAATCCTGCTCGTGCGTTTTGCTTGGCTAGTGATATCGTCCAAGTAATTTAGTATTTCGATCACTTTGGTCGAGCCAGAATTGCAAGATGCATTCGTCTGGTCGAGCAACTTGGATTCAGCACTGGTCTGCTCGACAGGGCCTTCGGGCGCGGCCTGGAACTCTGCTCGGCTGCTCCTGGACCGTTCCGTCCGTGCGTTCTCCTTGGCTTGGTGACAATGTCCGACTTGTTTTCCATTTTAAGCAACTTGGTCGAGTCAGATTTGTCATCAGAGTCCGTCTGGCCGAGCGAATTGATTTCGGTGCCTATCAGCGCGCGCAAGACCTTTGGAATTGAGCCAACTGCCAATCTGCTCGGGTGTTTTCCTTGGTTCTCCGACATTGTCCACCTTATTTTCTATTTTGATCACTTTGCTCGAAGTGGATTTTTCAGATCAGCTCGTTTGCCCGAGCAACTTGAATTTGGTGCTGGACAGCTCGGCTGGGGGCCTGGATCTGCTCGGGCCAGAGTGGCCAAAAACTGCCTTGCGATGTCTTTTGGCACAAAATGCCATCTTTAACGGGCGTTTCCTCCTAGAGCTTCCAAAACACCTGAAATACAAAACAACACTAAGAAGTAACTGTTCGTATAATAAAGTGCCGGAATTGGTGGGAATTGATGACTCGATGAGTCGTATAAATACAGCTCATCAAACCACCCCACACTTAAACTTGTTCGTCCCGAACAGAGACTAGGTCATAAGAGGAAAACAAATGCAACATCACAATACTTCGGCATCCTAGATATTGCTACATGAATATGTGTTGCTAGTCTAGACTTGGCCTTTCTATGCATATCTCAATCGTTACTAAAAGTATTGTGCTCAAACATGGAAGTAATCGATACGTGTTACCTTTGAGCTGAGATGCAAACCAATTCGGATGAATGGGAGATAGTCCTCTTAGGCCCATGATCTGCACTCGCGGTCCCGGATTCTCGCTATATGGTTATACTTCATTGCTTTTTCTTGCACGTGATTTGTTCGAGCTTCAAGGTGTTGAGTTCTTTTGCTTGGACAGCTTTTGTAGTGAGTTGTCTTTTGATGGATCAGTGGTGTTCTTCACTTTGTTGCGTGTAAAACTTCACGAATAACTGATTTTCTTTTCTTTTGCTACTGATTGTGACTGCTCGTCCGTGATTCCTCTTTTGATGGAGGTCCAAACATCGCCCGCAAGCATTTGGAAATACCTCCTTGCTCTCCCTCATCCTCGTCCTTTTGACGCGAGTCAAGCCGAGGGTCGCTCGTCTGTTTTCCCGGCTACTTGGACTAGAGATTGGACGGTGTGTTGTTTTCCCATCCCACCTGACCGCATAAGCACTGCAGTGGCGGAGCAGACTCTTAACCATGTTGCCTCGAAGTGCTAGCCTCCACGAAATCCATATAACCATATAGTTCGAAGCTCGGTCCTTTGAGTGCTTTGTCAAGTCTCTCTAGGACGTTTCTATCAACTCCACATCCCTGTTTATCTCAACTTACAAAGGCACGTAAAGGGTTAGGTTCACATGTAATCGCTCAATTCTAATTTCACAAGAGACACACATGTAATCGGTTCGATCTATTTCAGATCATCAAGATTCAATACCGCAAGTCTAGGAAAATAGAGAGAAATCTTTACAAAATTTTTAAATTTTAAGGGAAACGTGCTCACTCTATGCAAGTGCAAGAAAATAAACGTGCTGACACAACATACTGACTCTCCCACCCCACACTTTTGAACTGACGTGTCCTCACGGCATATCTTAAGTTCAAAGACATGACTATGCAAGCAAGCAAACAAACAATAGGGAAAATAAGAGAGAGTTAAGAGTGAACAGGCACTTCCCTCGTGCGGTTGCGAAGTTGGCTGACCATTCTCCTCTTAGTCCAAGAAGAGTACCATTGCGCTTGCCTTCTTTTGGTAGAGACTTGTATCGCACCGTGAGTTCATCACAAAATGAAAGGACTATATCGAAGAAATTAAGACAAGTAAAGAATTCCCAGGAGATTGGTGGAGTCACAAACGGTCTCACTTAAGAACCAATCTCCTTAGACTCGTAAGTCTTGGTGACAGAATCTTCAAAAGCTTATTTTTCTTGACACAATGTATTCAAAGTGCGAAACTACCCCCGATGGATAGCAGTCTTACGCAAAGAAGGATAGCGGGTTGGTCTCTCAACAACAAGCCAAAGTGCCACTCTACGCGCACAAGGCTCGTTCGGTCGGGACCTCTTGACGACTCCGCACTGAGGTGCATGTTTCCTGCAAAAAGAGCATCTCTTTCCCGAATACAATGTGATGAATATGACTCAAGAAAAACTCAAATAAACATAAACGACTCTACAACTGAGAAAAACAAAAGAATGCCGGGCTGCCTCCCTGCAAGCGCCTTTGTTTTACGTCGTTGGCTCGACGTTACCTCTGTAGGGATCACAAGTTAGGATCCCATGGACGTGTGAGGTCAAATTTTGCCTCAGCTATCTCTTCAATTTGCCCAAAGCGCTCATATGGCGGTGTGCTCGGTTCTGCTCTCCATTGATCAGGCGGGTTCACCTTCACATCCTTCCGAGCTGGCGAGGACACCTTCATCATAGCTACTGGTCCATTGAGTCGTGCTCTAGTGTTTCTCCATCCTGGTTTCCATTCAAACATGCCATGTCTTGGTCGCTTCTTCATATATGAACGTTTGGCATCCTCGTAAAATTTGAAGTTCAGCATCTTGCCATCTGACAGAGCTCACTGCACTGTCGTTAAGGTGCAGTGTTCTCTGTACAAATAAATTTATAATTTCCGCTACTCGCGACTACACTACTGGGTAGTAAGTGGTAAGTAGGGGTCGAACCCAAAGGAATTAGGGGGATAGTCGTTCTTTAAGGAATTTGTACAGCGGGGGAGCGTGTTTAGGTTGGTTGGTTGGTTTTAAAGCTACCAGCTAAGTGATTGATTGGTTGGTTGATTGGTTTTAGTACTGGAAAGTAACTGATAATTATTACAATTAAAAGAAAGCGTTCGGTTTCAGGGGCCTTGTATTATATCCTGTTTATCATTGACCTTTAGTGAATCTTCTAAGTATTCAAACGTGTATCAAGGCCTTTTCCGGCGCTCAATTTGCCACACTGTCTAGTCTTTTGCAAAAGTGTTCGAAAGTGAATCAAGGCCATTTCAAGCACTCGACTTGCAACACTGTCTAATCTTTTGCAAAAAACGTAAAGCCCTTGTTCTACTTAGACTAGCACCCCATTTCAAGGTATACTAGCCTGTGTGCATCCATTTTGGGTTGTCTTTTCCGATTTACCCAAAATGGTGTTTGAGAGAGATCAAACTCCTCAGATAAGCTTTGCCATTTCAAGCATCCACTTACCCGAGTATGTTTACGAACTTCCACAGAAGAGCTTTGCCATTTCAAGCATCCACTCAACCATGGACGTTCTGATCTAATATATGGCACATAGAACAAGTTTTGAATACAAAGACGAGACACTAAATTAATAGTCTAAAACATTTTATAATACAAGTCCACCCCTTCTACCGGACGACTAGTTTAGCTACTATTTATCGCGCTAAACATTATAACTAAGGAACTAGAAATTAAAGACGGAAAATAAATATTGAAATACTTACAACCGTTGAAGCGCCAAGGGAGCAACCTTTTATTTCCAAAGCCAAACTTACAAAATCTAGAGAGATAAGTGATTTTTGGATGAGAATGGGATGATACAAATGAGGAGGAGGAGGGGTGTATTTATAGCAAAAGGGGAGGAGAATGGAGGGTGGAGATGGTTGCACATGTCTTTCATCCAAGGGAGGAGGAGGAGGAGCAAGCAGGAGCTGCCACATGGGGGAGGAGCAAAGCTGCCGGTCGCCTAGAGTGGAGGAGCCGCCGGTTGCAGGTGGTGGAATGGGGAGGAGCTCCTCCCTTGGCCACCTCCAAGCATGGTGGCCGGTCACCAAGTCCATGAGTGCATTTGATAGTTGATTTGGAATGGCCACGTGATTCTAAGACTAATGGTCGAGCCAAAATTTCCAAATTCCATGGTTTGGTCGAGCAATTTGGTCTTGGTGCCTATGCGCGAGGCTTTTGCTTTGGACTTGGGCCAACTGCCAATCTGCTAGGGCGTTTTCTCTGGGAAGCGAGATTGTCCGACTTGTTGGGCATTCCAAACATCTTGGTCGAGCCTGATTTTCCAGATGCATCCGTCGGGTCGAGCGACTTGGTTTGGGTGCCAATGTGCGCCGGGCCTTTGCCTTGGAATTGAGCTAACTGCCAATCTGCTCGAGCATTCTCCTTGGTTTTCCGACATCTTCCACCTTATTTTCCAATTTAAACACTTTGGTCGAGGCGGAATTGTCAGATGAGATGGTTTGCTCGGGCAACTTGAATTGAGTGTTTGGTCAGCTCGGCGGAGGGCCTGGAACTGCTTCAACCGGTCGGGTGGTTCTTAGGCATTTTTCCTACCCGGTCGGTTGAGTCTTCAATGCAAATTCCTCTTCGGTTTGATTTGTTTGGAGTGATTCCATGTCAGGATCCTTGAGATTTCTTCAGTCAGCGTCTGATCTTGACCTTGGAATAACTCTTAACATCTTTTCAGCGTAAAATCCTCTCCTTAGCGTGTTTTCTCTCTAAGCGCCAAAATACCCTGTAGAAATATACCGGGACTAACAAGTAGAAGTTAAATAGACCAACAGTCTAATTTGGTGGGTTTTACGGTGTTTATGATTCGTATAATTTGTGTCCATCATATCACCCCACACTTTTAGTTGTTCGTCCCGAACAATGCTATTAAAGGGCGGCAATCTAAGTTTGGTTTTGGATTATATGAAAATTAGACTGTGGGACTCGATTTATCCTAATTCATGCATTACTTACTTATTACCAAATTGAACTGTGTAAATAAATAGAAGAAAGTTAATACTTGTACCTCCGTGCTGAGATGCAAATTGTTCCGGATGTCTCGGGAGATAGCCCTTTTTAGGTTCCTGGACTGCAACTTCGGGACCGTCTCGCACTATATGGTTTCCTTGTAGCTTTCTCTAGCACGTGATTTGGTTCGGGTTTCACTGGTTTGAGTACTTTGATTTTTCTTTTGGCGAGGGACTGCTTTTGTAGTGAATCGGCCTTTGGCCTTTGATTTGACTCTTTTGAGTACTTCACTTTTTTGTTCGGTTAAAACCTTCACAATGTTGGGCCTTTGGCCTCTTGAATTGCTTCTTCGAGCTTTTCGCCTTTTTGTGGCTTTGCTAGTCCATTTTCTCAAGCCTTTTTTGGGAGGTCCAATCATCGCCCGCAAGCCTATGGAAATACCTCCCCGCTCCTCTCATCGTTGTTGTTTCGCGCGGGTCAAGATGAGGGTCGCTCATCTATTTTCTCGGCTACTTTAACTAGAGAGAGGACGGTCTGATTCCCGTCCTCGCCTTTTCTTTTCTTTTTTGCATAAACACTGCATGGCGGAGATGACTTCAATCTTCACTGAAACCCGAAGTGTAGCCTCCACTGACTTCGAAAACCATATAGTTTGATAAGATCCTTCGATTGCCTGCCAAGCCTTTCTAGGGCAGTTTATGTCAACTCCACATCTCTAGTTAATCTCAGCACAAAGGACAAATGAAAAGTTACGTCCTAAGTTTTTAGACAGTTGAATTTTCACAAGGTAAATGCATGAATTTCGGTCTATCTTTTTCACATTCTTAAGTTCATATTTTCAAAAAGATACTATTACTAAAAAAGAAAACAGCAAGCATGTTATTTATTTACAATGGTGGTTCTCACCCCACACTTTTGAACGAAGGCGTGCCTTAGTTCAAAAGTCATGCAAGCTAATATATATATGTGAGAATTATTAAGACAGAAAATTAAATGACAGAATTTAAATGACAGAAAGTAAGATAGTGTCGGGTTACCTCCCGACCAGTGCCTTTGTTTAACGTCGTTGGCTCGACGATACCTCGTTGTGGATTACTGGTTTGGGTCCCATGGGTGGCTCAGGTCGAATTTTTGTGTTATCAAGTTGACCTCGCCATGGTAATGTTTGACTCGCTGCCCATTTACCGTGAATCTGCTTCCATCGTTTGGGCTTTTTAGCTCAATTGCCCCATGGTTGAGTACCTTAGTTATAGTGAAAGGGCCGGTCCATCTAGATTTGAGCTTTCCGGGCATCAATTTTAGTCGTGAGGAGAAGACCAGCACTTGTTGTCCCTCCTCAAATGAGCGTTGGAGGATGAATTTGTCATGATATAATTTGGTCCTCGCCTTGTAGTCTGTTTGCCCTTCATAGGCTTCAAGCCGCAATTCCTCAAGCTCACACAGATTAAGTTTCCTATCCAGTTCGGCAGCCCTTAAATCTTGATTGCAATGCTTGAGTGCCCAATAAGCTTTATATTCTACTTCCACCGGAAGATGGCATGCCTTCCCATAAACAAGCCGAAAGGGGGAGGTTCCTATTGGAGTCTTGTATGCCGTCCGATAAGCCCAAAGAGCTTCATCGAGCCTCTGACTCCAATCCTTCCTGCCTGGCTTTACCATTTTTTCTAAAATTCCTTTGATTTCGCGGTTGGAGATCTCCGCTTGACCATTGGATTGGGGATGATATGCTGTGGATGTCCGGTGGTGGACATGGTAGCGTTTTAAGGTAGCGGCCATCATGCGGTTACAAAAATGAGTTCCTTGGTCGCTTATTATGGCCTTGGGTACCCCGTATCTACAAAATAGGTTAGTGCGCAAAAATTCTATGACAGTCTTTGCATCGTCGCACCTTGTGGCCTTGGGTTCTACCCATTTTGATACATAATCTACAGCAACTAAAATGTAAGTATAGCCGCATGAGACTGGAAATGGTCCCATAAAATCAAGACCCCAAATGTCAAAAACATCGTTGACTAATATGGGTACTTCAGGCATTTCACTTTTAGCTGACATATTTCCTACTCTTTGACACTTATCGCATTTTTTACACTTTTCACGAGCATCTCTAAATATGCTTGGCCAGAAAAAGCCACTATCTAAGATTTTTCTAGCGGTTCTCCTAGGCCCGAAGTGTCCTCCACATGCAAACTCATGGCAAAAGCTAATGACAGAAGCTATTTCATTATCGGGGATGCATCTCCTAAGTATTTGATCTGCTCCTATTTTTCATAAATAGGGATCATCCCATAAGTAATATCTAGCGTCATGCCTAAGTTTCATGCATTGTGCTTTAGTAAAAGAGGGAGGGAATGTACCTCCTACAAGGTAGTTGACGATTGACGCATACCATGGCACCTTGGTTGAGACTGCGTAGAGATGCTCGTCTGGAAATGACTCAGTTATGTGCCCTTCTTCTTCCATTCGGACAATCCTGCTTAGGTGGTCGGCCACAGTATTCTCGATCCCCTTTTTGTCCCTTATTTCCACATCGAATTCTTGTAGTAACAAGATCCACCGAATGAGCCGTGGTTTGGCCTCCTTTTTCTTCATTAGGTAACGGATGGCAGCATGGTCAGAATAAACTATCACTTTTGCTCCAAGCAAATAGGATCTAAATTTTTCCAGAGCGAATACTACCGCCAGGAGTTCCTTCTCGGTGGTGGAGTAGTTTCGTTGGGCAGGATCTAGGGTTCGTGAGGCGTAGTAGATCACACCTGCTTTCTTGTCAATCTTTTGGCCGAGAACTGCTCCTATAGCAAAGTCGCTTGCGTCGCACATGATCTCAAATGGTTTTTTCCAATCCGGAGTTCGGATGACGGGCGTGCTAGTGAGGGCCTTTTTAAGCTCATCAAAGGCTTCCTTGCATGTATTGGTGAATTCAAAAGGAACTTCTTTTTGGAGGAGAGTGGATAGAGGTAATGCCTTTTTGGAGAAGTCTTTGATGAATCGTCGGTAAAATCCAGCGTGCCCTAGGAAAGATTGGATGTCTCGGACAGTGGAGGGGTATGGTAAAGTCATGATCAGGTCTATCTTAGATTTATCCACCTCTATGCCTTCTTGTGAGACGACGTGCCCTAAGACCACTCCATGAGTTACCATGAAATGGCACTTCTCATAGTTGAGCACAAGGTTCATCGAGACACATCGTGCCAGAACCGTGCTTAAGTTGTCTAGGCAAGCGTCGAATGTATCGCCATAGATGGTGAAATCGTCCATGAAGACTTCGATGAATATTCCGATCATGTCTGAGAAGATGCTGGTCACCACTCTTTGAAAAGTCCCCGGAGCATTGCATAGACCGAACAACATTCTTCTGAAAGCAAATGTGCCGAATGGGCAGGTGAATGTGGTCTTCTCTTGGTCCTCAGGCGCTATGAGAATCTGGTTGTAGCCTGAAAATCCGTCCAGGAAGCAAAAGTATGGTTTGCCCGCCAGTCGGTCTAGCATTTGATCGATGAATGGCAGAGGGAAATGGTCCTTTCTTGTGACGGCGTTCAATTTTCTGTAGTCGATGCACATTCTCCAGCCGTTCTTGACCCTTGTTGTCACCATTTTTCCTTCGGCATCTTCCTCGATTGTGATTCCAGTTTTCTTCGAGACTATGTGGACTGGACTCACCCACTGGCTATCTGATATTGGATAGATTACATCTGCATCCAGGAGCTTCTGTATTTCCTTCTGGACGATTTCCATCATGGTTGGATTGAGTCGTCACTGAGGTTCTCTTGATGGCTTAGCTCCCTCCTCGAGTAAGATGCGATGCATGCAAACTGCTGGGTTGACTCCTCTCAAGTCGGCTAGAGTCCATCCAATAGCCAACTTGTGTTGTCTCAGCACTTTTATCAAACGACGCTCCTGGTCTGTTTCCAAGCCACTCTTTATGATTACCGGGAGCGTGCTATTTTCCCCAAGGAAGGCGTACTTCAGATGTCCGGGCAGGGGCTTTAATTCTATTTTGGGAGCTTGAATCACTGAGGGTAAAAAAGTATTTGATTTGAATAATTTTACCTCGTTGACTTCATATCCTGGTGTGAGAGGCTCCGAGATTGTCAAGTGGGCTAGTGTTTGATGCAGGCCTTCGGCCAAGTCATAAGAGCTCTCGGCTCCATTGAGTATGAGTTCTAAGGGATCTGCTCTTAGTTCTGGTTGAACTTCTTGGACTAGGTCGTCCAAAGCGTCGAGAGCGTGTACTTCCTCGAACTCCATGGGATGCTTCATTGCTCAGAATATGTCGAAGCTGAAGACCTCTCCTTCTACTTCCATTGATAGCATCCCACTTCCGCAGTCTATCTTCATTTTTGAGGTTTTAAGAAATGGACGGCCGAGAAGGATGGGTGCATGATCTGTAGGTCCGCCATTCTCCATCTTTAAGACGTAGAAGTCTGCTGGAAATACTAATTTGCCTACTTGAACCAGGACGTCTTCTATTTTGCCCTCGGGCTGTTTGCAAGACCGATCTGCTAGTTGAATAGTGAGACCGGTGGGTTTGAGCGGCCCAATCTTAAGACATGAGTAGATAGAGAAGGGAAGAACATTGATTGATGCTCCAAGGTCTAGCATGCAGTTCTCGATCCTGATGTTGCCAATTGTACATGGAATGGTGTAAGTTCCTGGATCTCCACATTTGGGGGGCACTTTTCGTTGTATGACAGCCGACACGTTTCTACTCATCAGCTCTTGATCGTATCTAGTACTCCTTCTCCGGTTGGTGCAAAGTTCTTTTAAAAACTTGGCATATCGAGGAATTTGCTTGATAGCTTCCAAAAGGGGGATGTTGATTTCGACCTTACTGAACAACTCAAATACGTCCTCATCCATGACATGTTGTTTTTGCACGCGGCCTGGTACTGGAAACGGAAGGGTTGTGCTGATTTTAGGGGTTTCGGTTCTGGGTACCGGGTTCGGTATGTGTTCTTTGGACGTATCCCCTTCTTCTTCGGTTACGTCCTGCTCTTCCTCATACATGCCGTCGTCTTCATCGGCCGCTTCTTCTTCTAGAGCTTCGAGAGACTCGGGCCTCATTTGTTCTTTCCCGGGTAATCTTGGGTCCTTGTCCTCTTGCTCCAAAGGTTTGCCGACAAGTGTTTTTCCACTCCTAAGAGTCAAGGCATTCACATCTTCCTGTATTTGAATGGTTTGTGAAAGGAGTCTGCCGGACTCATTAGTGAGTGTGGATATTGAGGCAGCGAGTTGGGAGATTTGTTTGGTCAATTCTGAAATTGCCCCGTCAGTTTTTTCCTGATGTTGGTGTAGCGAAGTACCCAATTGATTTATGCTTCCTGCGAGCTCCTTTATTGTGTCATCAAGCGACTTGGTTGGTTCTTGCTGATTGTTGTTGTATCCTTCGTATCCTCCTACTGCATTCACTTCTGCCGGTTCCTCTTCTATTAATGTTGGACATGCGTCAGTTTTGTGGTCTGCAGAACCACAGAACTTGCAAGGTTTTACCAGAACTGGCTGCCTTCGTAGGATTTGAATCATCATCTCCTTTAGCTGCTTCATCTCTTCAGGCATAGAGTTTACTGGTGCATCGGCTAGTGAGACGTTTTTTGTTTGGAAGAATTTATCTTGACGAGTAGTCTCTTCTCTAAACCGAGCATTTTCAGCAACGTTGGTGATAAGATTCCTTATGCCACTTAATGATAGATTCATCATGGATCCTCCAGCTGAGGCATCCAGGAGCATTTTGTCTAAGGGTCTTAGTCCGTTAATGAGATACTCCACGGTGAGTTTCTCGGGCAGTCCAAGGGTACAGCAGCTTCTCTCCAGGCGGTTGAATTTTTCCAGGTAATCGTACATGGTTTCATTGGGTCCTTGCCTGATGTCCTACAGTTGCCTCCTTACTTGCATTGCTCTTCCTGTTGGGTAATATTTGTCTAAGAACTTTTTCTGCATCTGAGCCCATGTCCTGATGCTTCCGGAAGGCAATGAAAGGAACCAGTCGTTTGCCGCGTCAATGAGGGAAAAATAGAACGCCTTTAACTTAAAGTCGTCTATGTTTACGCCATTTGGCTTGATGTTTTGGCAAATCCCATGTAAGCGCTGGAGATGAGTCATTGCTGATTCTCCACGAGTTCCTGAGAATTTTGGCAAGTTGTGGGCCACTGAAGTGTTGATGACGATGTTTTCTAGCTCCGAGTCTTCATAGATACACCACGGCTGAACTCTAAAATCTGGTGCCGAGAGCTCTCTCAATGTAGGTTCACGGTAGTTGTTGTTATCTCCGTAGTAGTCATCGAAAGCGGGTTCTTGTCTTGGCACTCGTCTAGGTTGTGGGGGTGGTGGATATCTAGGGGGTTGTCGTACTGGACCAGCTGCATTTCGGTCCTCGGGTGGTTCTTGGTTTCTTCTGATGGCTTCCCTATCACGAGCTCGTCTGCTTCGGATGAGTTGCTCTGGATCATCCATAAATGGAAGTGGCAGCTCATTGTTTCGATCGTACAGGTTTATCTCGTCGTCATCCTGGTAGTCATGATGACTTTCTTCGCGAGACATGGTTGTTTCGAGCGCGTATTGATTTAAAGAACTTATCCGATGGCTAATTCCCCGGCAACGGCGCCAATTTGACAGAGCTCACTGCACTGTCGTTAAGGTGCAGTGTTCTCTGTACAAATAAATTTATAATTTCCGCTACTCGCGACTACACTACTGGGTAGTAAGTGGTAAGTAGGGGTCGAACCCAAAGGAATTAGGGGGATAGTCGTTCTTTAAGGAATTTGTACAGCGGGGGAGCGTGTTTAGGTTGGTTGGTTGGTTTTAAAGCTACCAGCTAAGTGATTGATTGGTTGGTTGATTGGTTTTAGTACTGGAAAGTATCTGATAATTATTACAATTAAAAGAAAGCGTTCGGTTTCAGGGGCCTTGTATTATATCCTGTTTATCATTGACCTTTAGTGAATCTTCTAAGTATTCAAACGTGTATCAAGGCCTTTTCCGGCGCTCAATTTGCCACACTGTCTAGTCTTTTGCAAAAGTGTTCGAAAGTGAATCCAGGCCATTTCAAGCACTCGACTTGCAACACTGTCTAATCTTTTGCAAAAAACGTAAAGCCCTTGTTCTACTTAGACTAGCACCCCATTTCAAGGTATACTAGCCTGTGTGCATCCATTTTGGGTTGCCTTTTCCGATTTACCCAAAATGGTGTTTGAGAGAGATCAAACTCCTCAGATAATCTTTGCCATTTCAAGCATCCACTTACCCGAGTATGTTTACGAACTTCCACAGAAGAGCTTTGCCATTTCAAGCATCCACTCAACCATGGACGTTCTGATCTAATATATGGCACATAGAACAAGTTTTGAATACAAAGACGAGACACTAAATTAATAGTCTAAAACATTTTATAATACAAGTCCACCCCTTCTACCGGACGACTAGTTTAGCTACTATTTATCGCGCTAAACATTATAACTAAGGAACTAGAAATTAAAGACGGAAAATAAATATTGAAATACTTACAACCGTTGAAGCGCCAAGGGAGCAACCTTTTATTTCCAAAGCCAAACTTACAAAATCTAGAGAGATAAGTGATTTTTGGATGAGAATGGGATGATACAAATGAGGAGGAGGAGGGGTGTATTTATAGCAAAAGGGGAGGAGAATGGAGGGTGGAGATGGTTGCACATGTCTTTCATCCAAGGGAGGAGGAGGAGGAGCAAGGAGGAGCTGCCACATGGGGGAGGAGCAAAGCCGCCGGTCACCTAGAGTGGAGGAGCCGCCGGTTGCAGGTGGTGGAATGGGGAGGAGCTCCTCCCTTGGCCACCTCCAAGCATGGTGGCCGGTCACCAAGTCCATGAGTGCATTTGATAGTTGATTTGGAATGGCCAAGTGATTCTAAGACTAATGGTCGGCCAGAATTTCCAAATTCCATGGTTTGGTCGAGCAATTTGGTCTTGGTGCCTATGCGCGAGGCTTTTGCTTTGGACTTGGGCCAACTGCCAATCTGCTCGGGCGTTTTCTCTGGGAAGCGAGATTGTCCGACTTGTTGGGCATTCCAAACATCTTGGTCGAGCCTGATTTTCCAGATGCATCCGTCGGGTCGAGCGACTTGGTTTGGGTGCCAATGTGCGCCGGGCCTTTGCCTTGGAATTGAGCTAACTGCCAATCTGCTCGAGCATTCTCCTTGGTTTTCCGACATCTTCCACCTTATTTTCCATTTTAAACACTTTGTTCGAGGCGGAATTGTCAGATGAGATGGTTTGCTCGGGCAACTTGAATTGAGTGTTTGGTCAGCTCGGCGGAGGGCCTGGAACTGCTTCAACCGGTCGGGTGGTTCTTAGGCATTTTTCCTACCCGGTCGGTTGAGTCTTCAATGCAAATTCCTCTTCGGTTTGATTTGTTTGGAGTGATTCCATGTCAGGATCCTTGAGATTTCTTCAGTCAGCGTCTGATCTTGACCTTGGAATAACTCTTAACATCTTTTCAGCGTAAAATCCTCTCCTTAGCGTGTTTTCTCTCTAAGCGCCAAAATACCCTGTAGAAATATACCGGGACTAACAAGTAGAAGTTAAATAGACCAACAGTCTAATTTGGTGGGTTTTACGGTGTTTATGATTCGTATAATTTGGGTCCATCACCATCAAACACAAGCGACATCAAGCATGTTCCCATTTCAATCTTTGTCCTTGTAGCAGAGATGAATGGTCGTCCAACACTAAGTGATCGAGGATCGTTATCTCTAGTATCTCCTATCTGCAAAACATAAGAGTCTACAGGAACAACAAGATATCCAACATGGAGCATTAGATCCTCAAGTAAACCATTAGGGTGAACATGTGATGTATTTCCTAACTCTGCCAACATTTTAGGATGTTTCAATGGTCCTAGTCTGAGCAAACGGCATAGAGAATATGGCATAGCATTACTATCAGCACCCAAATCGATTAAACAGTGGTGTATGAGGGTCTTACCAACACCACGGGTGGCTGTCAAGGCACCTGAGTTCTTACACTTTTCAGGCGGCTCTTCTTGACTCATAGCGAGTGAGTGCTCCATCGTTGACTTTTCTGGCTCATGCTTCACCTCCAACTCGCCATCTAGCTCATTCTGGTCTATCACGTGCTTTTCCGGAGCTATTACCTGCATAGAAAATGAAGGAAAAAATCAGTTTTGGAATATGCATCAGTGGCGACCGCGTCTGGCTTAGACATTAGGGGCGCGTCTGCTTCGGGTGCTCTGACAGTGAGGATCGGTTCTGCCTCGGGTGCTCCGATAGTAAGGACCGGGCTTGTCTCGGCCAGATCGGCAATGAAGTCTGGGCACGTCTCGGGCATTTCGGCAGCGAGCACCGGGATGAGGTCCGATTCGAGTGGCTCGGCCGGCTCTTCTTCAGGCGCCAGTGGGCCATCTTCTTCTAAATGCCCGGGGTAATCTGAATTGAGCTCTTCTTCAGTCAACCATGGGTCCTCATCCTCTGCCGGCTCCGTGGGCTCCATTGTAATCTCTTCTTTGATGACCATTGGCTTGTGAGCCGTGTTGGCCAGTTCGGCCGTTTTTTTTTGTTTTTTATAAAAAAAATATTTTAATGCTATTTCATGTTTTACTAATTCTCGTGCATATATTCCATGAATTATTGCTAGACTAGGTGGATGCTTTGTCGCAAAGCTTAGTTGATCAATATTTCTATCTTTATTATTTGCCTAATACTTTGTCGTTTGGGTGAATAGCACATCTAGGTTGAATAACACCTTTGTCGGGTTGTTTGATTTAGGAGAGAATTAGAAGCCTTTCACCTTTGTCGGGTTAGGTTGTGGCATAACACCTTTGTCGGGTTATTTGGGAAGTCACCTTTATCGGGACGACCACACTTAGAAACATTGAATTAGATTGTTAGTAGTCGATGATAACAAGTCACAATAGAAACCCTAGATCGAATATTCTCTCTGATTGAAAACCTACACGTTTATTTCGCTTGTTTCCTATTTGCACTTGTTTCCTAAATTGCTCAAAACCCAATTGTTTCCTTTTTACAGAACAACAAGTAACCATCTAGCTCCCTAGGGTTCGACCCTTGCTTGCCGCTGTACTAACCCATAGCCAGGAGTAAGGAATTATAAATTCAAATTTGCAGGTATCGACGACGCCTGTCAAATTTTGGCGCTGTTGCCGGGGAGCTACGCACGGTGAAGCTTGTTCTTTTTTTAAATTAGTTATTTCCTTTTCTTTTAGTTCCTATTTTGTGCATTGCTACTCGTGTGCCATGTCTCATGCAGGTAGCCGAGTTGGCGACAATATCCACAACGAAGAAGTCGAACAGGTCGGTCGAAACATGGAAGGGCCACTTCCACCACATGACGAGCCGGGCCCGATGGGCCAGAACGAAGCGATCAGGGGGGCTGCCCCGAGACAACTTCATCAACAGTTCCAGCAACCACCACTCCAACAGTACCCGATGCTTCCACCACAGCAGTACCTTCAGCAACAGCAGGCTGCACCGGTCCAACCGAGGCGACAAGCACCGGCCGCTCTACGACAGCCGATCAGACGACCACGGTAGCCGGTCTTCAACGACGAGTATGACGAGGAGTACGACGATCAGGAGCCCACCATGGGAGAGCTGTCGGCCCCCAACTTTCGAGACCAATCTTGGTGCATCTACGAAGGGCCGGGCCTCGAGGCTATAGCTATCAACACGTCGGTCGTCCATCACTTGCCTAAATTCTCGGGAACCAAGGGAGAATCGGCCACGGCACATCTGCAGCGCTACCATGGCATCTGCCAGAACCTCAAGCCATACGGAGTCGAAGTGGAGGACTTTAAATTAAAAGCATTCTATTTTTCACTTACAGACTCTGCTAATGATTGGTTTCTATCTTTGCCTTCAGGTAGCATATATACTTGGGACCAGATGCAGAGGAAGTTCCTCAACAAGTACTACCCAGCAGGCAGAGCAATGCAGGTCCGAAGGCAGTTGCAAGAGCTCAGACAAGGACCCAACGAGACCATGTACGAGTACGTGGAGCAGTTCAACGCCCTAGACCAGAGCTGCTGCAACCTTGGACTTCCAGAGAAGCTGCTCGTGAAGTATATGCTAGACGGACTTCGGCGACTCGACAGGAAGCTCCTAGATGCCTCGGCTGGAGGAAACCTCATGAACTTGTCCCCAGCTGGTGTACGACGAAAGATCATGGCAGTGGTCGAGAGTGAACGGTTCCAGGATGAGTCCAACAAAGAAGAAGAGTTCAGTCGAACCAGGAACGTGTCGAAGATTGAGCCCCCATCCAATGCAATGGCCAAAGAGATCAGGCAGCTCAAGGAGATGATGCAGCAAGTGATCAGAAGGCAACCAGTCCAGGTCAAGCCGTGCGGTTTCTGTGCCGCCACGGACCACAAAACAGATGAGTGCCCGACCATAGTGGAGGATGACCAGGCCGAAGTCAACGCAGTAGGCGACTACCAGGGCCATAACAGCCAGTCCGACAATATGGACCGGCCTGGAACGAGCAAGGAGCGAACGGGCCGCACTGGACGAACAACAATCAGAATAACCACTTCCAGAGGGAGCCAGCACAGCAGCCCGTACCTCACCAGGCCCAACCGTACTACAAGCCTCCGTTTTCCCAGCAGCAGGGACAGAATGGGCCGAGTCAGTATCAGCAGACCCGCAATCAGTCAGGCCCGCACCAGCACAGCTCGAGCAAGTCCTTAGAAGATGTTTTGAAGGACTTGGCCGCATCAGTTCACCAGTTCCAGGCCAAAATCGATGGGACTTTAGCAGAGCTGGGTAAACAGATGTCCAACCTAGCCCAGACAGTTTTTGAGCTGAAGGGAGATTCAGGAAGACTCCCATCACAGACAGTGCAGAATCCAAGAGGGAATGTCAGCATGGTGGAAGTAGTGGACGTGGACGCAGCCTTAAAGGAGTCTGCTTATTGGGTGAACAAGATGCTCAACACGAAGGCAAGGGATAGCGAGGACGAGCCTAGCTCAAATTACACCAGGCCTACAGAAGACTTCGGCCTGCTAGCATTCGAAGAAGAACCGGCTGAAACACTCAGCCCAGACACGCTCAAGGCATCCGAGCCAGGCCCGGTCCTCGTGGCCGAGAAGTCCGAAACTCACGGTTCTTCATGTGCTATGCAGGTAGCTGCTCTCGAAGGCTGTATGACCGACAAGGACGAGCTGGAAGGTAGGTTGGAGACGAGGCCTAAGCAGAACGGCCCCATAATGGAGCACCCACTCACTACGAGCCATGAGTCACCGCCAGGAAAGAGTAAAGACCCAGGTGCCTTCACAGTCACCTGTGGTATTGGTGAGGCTCAGATACATCACTGCTTAATTGATTTGGGTGCTGCTGTTAATGTCATGCCTTATTCCTTATATTGCTCGTTAAAACTTGGCCCATTGAAACCGCCTAAACTGTTAATAGAACTGGGGGATAAGTCATGTACTCGGCCTAATGGTTTGCTTGAAAACTTAACCCTCCGAGTAGGAGACCTTTTTGTTCCTGCAGATTTCTATGTCTTGCAGATGGGCGATGCTAGAGACGACAAACCGCCAGCACTGATTTTGGGGCGACCATTCCTTCACACCACCAAGACCAAGATTGACATGGGCAAAGGCTTACTGTCACTAGCATTTGGTGGAAAGACATCAGATTTCTATGTCTATGAGGATGCTGACCGTCCATGCACGAGGAAACCGCCAGACATTGTGCACACATCATATTTCGGTGCCCTAGTTCCGGACCTACCAGAGCAGACCGTACATACGATTGGGCCAGCAGCTATGGCCAAGATGTCCTCACCATCTCGGGAATATGTGAAGGCTAAGCCGCCCGATCAATGGAGAGCGAACCCGAGCACGTCGTTTCATGAGGATTTCGGGCAAATTGAAGGAGTCGCTGGAGCAAAGTATGACCTCACACGTCCATGGGATCCTAACTTGTGATCCCTAAAGAGGTAACATCGAGCCAACGACGTAAAACAAAGGCGCTCGCAGGGAGGCAGCCCGGCACTTTTATCGTTTTTTTCCAGCTTATTCTCTTATTTTGTTTTCTGTTTATTTGAGTCTTGAGTCATATTCATCACATTGTACTTGGGAAAGAAGATGATTTTCATGCAGGGGATAGATGCGAACGCATGAGGAAACTGGACGAGCGCACACGGCTGGGAATCCAACCGCATGCGAGCACGCAAGGCCATCTGAGATATTTGCGTAAGACTGCTATCCATCGGGGGTAGTTTCACACCTTGAATAAATTATGTCAAGAAACATAAGCTTTTGAGGATTCTGTCACCAAGACTTACGAGTCTAAGGAGATTGGTTTTTAAGTGAGACCGTTTGTGACTACACCAATTTCCTGGGAATCCTTTATTTATCTTAATTTCTTTGACATAGTCCTTTCCTTTTGTGACGAACTCACGTTGCGATACAAGTTTCTACCAAAAGAAGGCAGGCGCAATGGTGCTCTTCGAGGACTCAAAGGAGAATGGTCAGCTGTTTCTAAACATCACGCATCGCACGAGGGAAGTGCCTGTCCAACCTTAGTCTCTTCTTATTTCCCTTTTGTTTGTTTGCATGCATAGTCGTGTCTTTGAACTTAAGATGAGTCGTGAGGACACGTCAGTTCAAAAGTGTGGGGTGGGAGAGTCAGTCATTGTGTCAGCACGTTTACTTTCTTGCACCTTGCATAAAGTCAGCACGTTTCCCTTAAAATTTAAAAATTTTGTACAGATTTCTCTCTATTTTCCTAGACTTGCGGTATTGAATCTTGATGATGTGAAATAGATAGAACCGATTAGATGCATTTTTCTCGTGAACTTTGAGTTGTGCAAATACATGTGAACTTACCCTATTGCGTGCTTTTAAGTTGAGATAAACAGGGATGTGGAGTTGATAGAAACGTCCTAGAGAGACTTGACAAAGCATTCAAGGGACCGGAGTCAAGCTATATGGTTATATGGATTTCGTGGAGGCTAGCACTTCGAGGCAACATTGTTAAGAGTCTGCTCCACCACTGCAGTGCTTATGCAGTTAGGCGGGACAGGAAAACAACACACCGTCCAATCTCCAGTCCGAGTAGCCGAGAAAACAGACGAGCGACCCTCGGCTTGACTCGCATCAAAAGGACGAGGATGAGTGAGAGCAGGGATGTATTTCCATATGCTTGCGGGCGATGATTGGACCTCCATCAAAAGAGCAGAGTCACGGACAAGCAGTCACAATCAGTAGCAAAAGAAAAGAAAATCAGTTATTTGTGAAGTTTTACACGCAACAAAGTGAAGAACACCACTGATCCATCAAAAGACAACTCACTACAAAAGCTGTCCAAGCAAAAGAACTCAACACCTTGAAGCTCGAACAAATCACGTGCAAGAAAAAGCAATGAAGTATAACCATATAGCAAGAATCCGGGACCGCGAGTGCAGATCATGGGCCTAAGAGGACTATCTCCCATTCATCCGAATTGGTTTGCATCTCGGCTCAAAGGTAACACGTATCGATTACTTCCATGTTTGAGCACAATACTTTTAGTAACGCTTGAGATATGCATAGAAAGGCGAAGTCTAGACTAGCAACACATATTCATGTAGCAATATCTAGGATGCCGAAGTATTGTGATGTTGCATTTGTTTTCCTCTTATGACCTAGTCCTTGTTCGGGACGAATAAGTTTAAGTGTGGGGTGGTTTGATGAGCCGTATTTATACGACTCATCGAGTCATCAAACCCCACCAATTTCGGCACTTTATCATGCAAACAGTTACTTCTTAGTGTTGTTTTGTATTTCAGGTGTTTCGGAAGCTTGATGGACCCAAATTATACGAATCATAAACACCGTAAAACCCCCTTAATTAGACTGTTGGTCTATTTAACTTTTGCTTGTTAGTACCGATATATTTCTTCAGGGTATTTTGGCGCTTAGAGAGAAAACACGCTAAGGAAAGGATTTTACGCTGAAAAGATGTTTAGAGTTATTCCAAGGTCAAGATCAGACGCTGACTGAAGAAATCTCAAGGATCCTAACATGGAATCACTCCAAACAAATCAAGTCAAAGAGGAATTTGCATTGAAGACTCAACCGACCGGGTGAGAAAATACCGCAGAAACCACCCGACCGGTTGAGGCAGTTCCAGGCTCTCCGCCGAGCTAACCAAGCACTCAATTCAAGTCGCTCGAGCAAACCACCTCATCTGACAATTCCACCTCGACCAAAATGTTTCAAATGAAAAATAAGGTGGAAGTTGTCGAGACTCCAAGGCAAATGCTCGAGCTGATTGGCAGTTAGCTCAATGCAAAGGCAAAGGCCCGGCGCGCATTGGTACCCAAACCAAGTCGCTCGACCCAACGGATGCATCTGGAGATTCTGGCTCGACCAAGATGTTTGGAATGCCCAACAAGTCGGACAATCTTGCTTCCCGGACAAAACGCTCGAGCAGATTAGCAGATTGGCCCAATTCCAAATAAAAGCCTCGCGCATAGGCATCAAGACCAAATTGCTCGACCAAACCATGGAATTTGGAAAATCTGGCTCCACCATTAGTCTTAGCATCACTTGGACATTCCAAATCAACTATCAAAATGCATGTTTGGACAAGATGACCGGCAACCACCCTTGAAGGTGGCCAAGGGAGGAGCTCCTCCCCATTCCACCACCTGCTACCGGCGGCTCCTCCCTCCTCTCCTCCCAAAGCCGCCGGAGGCTCCTCCACCCCCCCCATGTGTCACCTCCTCCTTGCTCCTCCCATCTCCACCCTTGGATGCAAATGCACATGGCCACCATCTCCACCACCCATCTCCTCCTCCCTTGGATGAACACCACATGCCACCATCTCCACCCTCCATCCTCCTCCCCTTTGGCTATAAAAGGAGCTCCTCTCCTCCTCATTTGTATCATCCATACACACTTCACAAATGTTTTAGAGAGATAGAGGGCTTAACCCTCTTCTCTTCACTTTCAATAAATATTTTGTTCTTCATTGTGGAGCTACTCTCTTGCGTGGATCTTGCCTAGGAGCTCCTCTCCTCCGCTTATTGTAAGGTATAAAATTACTTTCAGTATTATTTGTTTTTACTGTAAAGTTATTTTATTATTCGGTACCCTTGTGCAAGGCATTAGTTTGCTTATATTCCTTAACATGAATACTAGTAGCTAAAAGCTTGTACTCGGTCGCAGGGGTATACTTGTATTATAAATGTTTTAGACTCTACTCTTAAGAGTATCTCTATGTTCAAAACTTGTTCTATGTGCCATATATCAAGTCAGAATCTCCAAGGTTGAGTGGACCATTTGTAACTGGACCAAAGGGACCAAATGGGCAAGCTCTTCCTTGGGGGTTCGTGATCATACTCGGGTAAGTGGACCATTTGTAACTGGACCAAAGGGACCAAATGGGCAAGCTTATCCGAGGAGTTCGACTTATCCTAAAAACCATTTGGAAACTGGACCAAAGAATTCAAATGGATGTACATAAGGCTAAGATACTTCGAAAGGAGGAATTAGTTTAAATAGAACAAGTGTTTTAAACGATGTTGCAAGTCTTGTGCTAGGAATAGCCTCGATTCATCTTTGAACATTTTGCATGATCATTTCAAGTGTTCTACGCGATGTTGCAAGTCTTGTGCTAGGAATAGCCTCGATTCATCTTCGAACACTTGGTATGATCATTAGCGGTCGATGATAAACAAATATGATACAAGGCCCCTAAAACCGAATCATTTCCTTATAGTCCATTATCAACTGCCGTAATTTACTTTCAGTTCTCAAAACACACTCAAACCCGACCCCAATCGTATTTAATTTCTGCATAAGCTTCATTAAAGAACAACTAATCCACACTGACTCTCTTGGGTTCGACCCCTACTTACCACTTACTACCCAGTAGTGTAGTCGCGAGTAGCGGACTATTAAAAATTTATTTGTACAAATCGCTCCGACGACAAGCGATCTGTCAAATTGGCGCCGTTGCCGGGGAGTTGTGCATCGGAATAGTTGTTTTTTCTTTTTTATTTTATCATGCAATTCACTAAGTCCTACTACTACGGAATGGAACCTTGGAACAATGAGGAGTTTTCCCCACCACCCTTCGAACTGGAAGTCCGCGAAAAGATCAACAACATAAAACAATCCCGGGATGAAACATTGGACGAGTACTTGGCGTATTTTGACTCCATGTTGATAAGCTGCCCGCACCATGGATTCACCAACCACGATCTTCTTCAAAGGTTTCTCAATGGGATGCTGCCACAAGAGTGGGATTGGCTAAACAATGCAGCGGGAGGCTCGGTGAACAACTTAGGCATAGATGATCTTTGGAACTTAATAGATGATTTGGCCGCAAGGTCAAGACAAAGACAAGATCAGGCCATGCGAAGCGAAGAACTGGACAACATAATGCACCAAATCAGGGCCAAAACTGAGTTATGGGCAGCAGAAAACGAGCTGGCAGCTAGCACCCAGCAATTGGCCGCTGACATGCAGCAAATAAATGCCTCGATGCACCAATTCACGGCGAAGACATACCCGGACCTCAATGACGAGTTACCCATATCGGACCCATACCTCAGTGTGATTACCCCCGGAGACTATACGAATGACAAGGATAAGGACCCTTGGTTACCTGAAGAAGAGCTACATTCAGATTATCCCTGGGAGTTAGAAGAAGAACTGCCCAAATCAGGCCCGGTCCTTATCACCAATCCATCCGAGGAAATCACAGTCCTAACTGCCGAGCCAACAGAAGTCCCGAACATCACTACCGAAGCGGCCGAAGAAATCAAGCCAGGCCCGGTCCTTACGCTCGGAGCACCCGAGAAAGTCCCGGATCTCATTTCCGAACTGTCTGAGAAAGCCCCAGTCCCACTCACCACGACTCAACAAGGAAAACCGCTTGAAAACTCACTCGTTCCAAGACAACCATCCATCACTGCCACAATGAAGAGGATTGGCAAAGACGCATGCTTAATGTTGCCTACATTTAATGGCACAAAACCAAACTTCCAAAATCGCAAAGGTGCCAACTATTCAAACATGAAGAAGCGGCAAAGACATGGGCCGAAAGAATGGAAACCCGGAAGGAGTAACAAACAAGCACAACTCATTGGACCAGCAGCTATGGTCAAAGAAACCCCACCCTCTCGGAGCAAAAGGGCTGCCGAGAAGAAGTTTGACCTCACTCACCCTTGGGATCCGACCTTATGATCCATGATTGAGGTATCGTCGAGCCAACGACGTTAAACAAGTGCACTGGTCGGGAGGTAACCCGACACTATCTTACTTTCTGTCATTTAAATTCTGTCATTTAATTTTCTGTCTTAGTCATTCTCACATATATATATTAGCTTGCATGACTTTTGAACTAAGGCACGCCTTCGTTCAAAAGTGTGGGGTGAGAACCACCATTGTATATAAATAACATGCTTGCTGTTTTCTGTTTTAGTAATAGTATCTTTTTGAAAATATGAACTTAAGAATGTGAAAAAGATAGACCGAAATTCATGCATTTACCTTGTGAAAATTCAACTGTCTAAAAACTTAGAACGTAACTTTTCATTTGTCCTTTGTGCTGAGATTAACTAGAGATGTGGAGTTGACATAAATCGCCCTAGAAAGGCTTGGCAGGCAATCGAAGGATCTTATCAAACTATATGGTTTTCGAAGTCAGTGGAGGCTGCACTTCGGGTTTCAGTGAAGATTGAAGTCATCTCCGCCATGCAGTGTTTATGCAAAAAGAAAAGAAAAGGCGAGGACGGGAATCAGACCGTCCTCTCTCTAGTTAAAGTAGCCGAGAAAATAGATGAGCGACCCTCATCTTGACCCGCGCAAAACAACAACGATGAGAGGAGCGGGGAGGTATTTCCATAGGCTTGCGGGTGATGATTGGACCTCCCAAAAAAGGCTTCAGAAAATGGACTTGCAAAAGCAACAAAAAGGCGAAAAGCTCGAAGAAGCAAATCAAGAGGCCAAAGGCCCAAAATTGTGAAGGTTTTAACCGAACAAAAAAGGTGAAGTACTCAAAAAAGTCAAATCAAAGGCCAAAGGCCGATTCACTACAAAAGCAGTCCCTCGCCAAAAGAAAAATCAAAGTACTCAAACCAGTGAAACCCGAACCAAATCACGTGCTAGAGAAAGCTACAAGGAAACCATATAGTGCGAGCCGATCCCGAAGTTGCAGTCCAGGAACCAAAAAAGGGCTATCTCCCGAGACATCCGGAACAATTTGCATCTCAGCACGGAGGTACAAGTATTAAGTTTCTTCTATTTATTTACACACTTCAATTTGGTAATAAGTAAGTAATGCATGAACTAGGATAAATCGAGTCCCACAGTCTAATTTTCATATTCCAAAGCCAACTTAGAATGCCGCCCTTTAATAGCATTGTTCGGGACGAACAACTAAAAGTGTGGGGTGATATGATGGACCCAAATTATACGAATCATAAACACCGTAAAACCCCCTTAATTAGACTGTTGGTCTATTTAACTTTTGCTTGTTAGTACCGATATATTTCTACAGGGTATTTTGGCGCTTAGAGAGAAAACACGCTAAGGAGAGGATTTTACGCTGAAAAGATGTTTAGAGTTATTCCAAGGTCAAGATCAGACGCTGACTGAAGAAATCTCAAGGATCCTGACATGGAATCACTCCAAACAAATCAAGTCAAAGAGGAATTTGCATTGAAGACTCAACCGACCGGGTGAGAAAATACCGCAGAAACCACCCGACCGGTTGAGGCAGTTCCAGGCTCTCCGCCGAGCTAACCAAGCACTCAATTCAAGTCGCTCGAGCAAACCACCTCATCTGACAATTCCACCTCGACCAAAATGTTTCAAATGGAAAATAAGGTGGAAGTTGTCGAGACTCCAAGGCAAATGCTCGAGCTGATTGGCAGTTAGCTCAATGCAAAGGCAAAGGCCCGGCGCGCATTGGCACCCAAACCAAGTCGCTCGACCCAACGGATGCATCTGGAGATTCTGGCTCGACCAAGATGTTTGGAATGCCCAACAAGTCGGACAATCTTGCTTCCCGGACAAAACGCTCGAGCAGATTGGCCCAATTCCAAATAAAAGCCTCGCGCATAGGCATCAAGACCAAATTGCTCGACCAAACCATGGAATTTGGAAAATCTGGCTCCACCATTAGTCTTAGCATCACTTGGACATTCCAAATCAACTATCAAAATGCATGTTTGGACAAGATGACCGGCAACCACCCTTGAAGGTGGCCAAGGGAGGAGCTCCTCCCCATTCCACCACCTGCTACCGGCGGCTCCTCCCTCCTCTCCTCCCAAAGCCGCCGGAGGCTCCTCCACCCCCCCCATGTGTCACCTCCTCCTTGCTCCTCCCATCTCCACCCTTGGATGCAAATGCACATGGCCACCATCTCCACCACCCATCTCCTCCTCCCTTGGATGAACACCACATGCCACCATCTCCACCCTCCATCCTCCTCCCCTTTGGCTATAAAAGGAGCTCCTCTCCTCCTCATTTGTATCATCCATACACACTTCACAAATGTTTTAGAGAGATAGAGGGCTTAACCCTCTTCTCTTCACTTTCAATAAATATTTTGTTCTTCATTGTGGAGCTACTCTCTTGCGTGGATCTTGCCTAGGAGCTCCTCTCCTCCGCTTATTGTAAGGTATAAAATTACTTTCAGTATTATTTGTTTTTACTGTAAAGTTATTTTATTATTCGGTACCCTTGTGCAAGGCATTAGTTTGCTTATATTCCTTAACATGAATACTAGTAGCTAAAAGCTTGTACTCGGTCGCAGGGGTATACTTGTATTATAAATGTTTTAGACTCTACTCTTAAGAGTATCTCTATGTTCAAAACTTGTTCTATGTGCCATATATCAAGTCAGAATCTCCAAGGTTGAGTGGACCATTTGTAACTGGACCAAAGGGACCAAATGGGCAAGCTCTTCCTTGGGGGTTCGTGATCATACTCGGGTAAGTGGACCATTTGTAACTGGACCAAAGGGACCAAATGGGCAAGCTTATCCGAGGAGTTCGACTTATCCTAAAAACCATTTGGAAACTGGACCAAAGAATTCAAATGGATGTACATAAGGCTAAGATACTTCGAAAGGAGGAATTAGTTTAAATAGAACAAGTGTTTTAAACGATGTTGCAAGTCTTGTGCTAGGAATAGCCTCGATTCATCTTTGAACATTTAGCATGATCATTTCAAGTGTTCTACGCGATGTTGCAAGTCTTGTGCTAGGAATAGCCTCGATTCATCTTCGAACACTTGGTATGATCATTAGCGGTCGATGATAAACAAATATGATACAAGGCCCCTAAAACCGAATCGTTTCCTTATAGTCCATTATCAACTGCCGTAATTTACTTTCAGTTCTCAAAACACACTCAAACCCGACCCCAATCGTATTTAATTTCTGCATAAGCTTCATTAAAGAACAACTAATCCACACTGACTCTCTTGGGTTCGACCCCTACTTACCACTTACTACCCAGTAGTGTAGTCGCGAGTAGCGGACTATTAAAAATTTATTTGTACAAATCGCTCCGACGACAAGCGATCTGTCAAAGCTCTAGGAGGAAACGCGCTTAAAAGACGGCATTTTCATGCCAGAAGCATCGCAGTTGAAGAACAAAGCCAGAGGAGCGTCGTGAACAGTATTTTTCGGGTCTTGAACAGTAATTCCGGCGTGAACAGTAATCCCGGGATGAACAGTGATTTCGGGTCGTGAACTGTAACTTCGGGAAAAAATCCAAATTCCCTCCGTGGCGGTTTAGAAGGCTGTGGAATGTCCCGAAATCTTCTAGAAGACTTGCACAAGAAGTTTACTTAAAGATCAAGCAAAGTCTGGATTTGGACACGTTTCCTAATCTGTTTTTGGGCCCTTTCCAAATCCAGACGAAAGAAGCCCTGGTCCTTAGCTATAAATAAGAGCTCTCCTCAACCCTTCAAATCATCCCAAAAAATTCGAGAGCTTCATCCATCAGAGCATTCCATCATCTCGGCGCCTTTCTCCTTCGTTCGGCAATAGAGAAGACATTCTTTCTTCCTTTACTTTTGTATTCTGTTTTCATGGTCATGTGTAGCTAAGCCCCTTATTCGGGCTAGGGTTTCATACATTGTGACTATTGTTTGAGACTTTGTCCTTAATGCTATTTCATGTTTTACTAATTCTCGTGCATATATTCCATGAATTATTGCTAGACTAGGTGGATGCTTTGTCGCAAAGCTTAGTTGATCAATATTTCTATCTTTATTATTTGCCTAATACTTTGTCGTTTGGGTGAATAGCTGACGGAGCGCACTGCACTGTCGTTAAGGTGCAGTGTTCTCTGTACAAATAAATTTATAATATCCGCTACTCGCGACTACACTACTGGGTAGTAAGTGGTAAGTAGGGGTCGAACCCAAGGGAATTAGGGGGATAAGTGGTTCTTTAAGTTGGACGATTTTGGGATTGGTTGGTTGGTTTTAAAGCTACCAGCTAAGTGATTGATTGGTTGGTTGGTTGGTTTTAGTACTGGAAAGTAAACTGATAATTATTAAAAGAAAGCGTTCGGTTTCAGGGGCCTTGTATTATATCCTGTTTATCATTGACCCTTAGTGAATCTTCTAAGTATTCAAACGTGTATCAAGGCCTTTTCCGGCGCTCGATTTGCCACACTTTCTAGTTTTTTGCAAAAGTGTGCATAAGTGAATCAAGGCCATTTCAAGCACTCGACTCGCAACACTTTTTGCAGAAAACGTAAGACCCTTGTTCTACTTAGACTAGCACCCCATTTCAAGGTATACTAGTCTATGTGCATCCATTTGGTCCCTTTGGTCCAGTTTCCAAATGGTTTTTTAGATAGATCGAACTCCTCGGATAAGCTTGCCCATTTGGTCCCTTTGGTCCAATTACAAATGGTCCACTTACCCGAGTATGATCACGAACCCCCAAGGAAAAGCTTGCCCATTTGGTCCCTTTGGTCCAGTTACAAATGGTCCACTCAACCTTGGAGATTCTAATCTTATATATGGCACATAGAATAAGTTTTGAATACACAGACGAGACACTAAGTTAATAGTCTAAAACATTTTATAATACAAGTTCGCCCCTTTTACCGAACGACTAGTTTAGCTACTATTTATCGCGCTAAACATTATAAAAACAGTAAATTAAATACAAAGAAAGACTTACAACCGTTGAAGCGCCAAGGAAGCAAGCTTTATTTCCAAAACCAAACTTACAATTTCTAGAGAGATAAGTGAATTACAATTTTTGGATGATTGAAATGAGGAGGAGGAGGGTTGTATTTATAGCCAAAAGGGGAGGAGATGGGTGGTGGAGATGGTGGCAAGTGTCCTTTGATCCAAGGGTTGAGGAGGAGGAGCAAGGAGGAGCTGCCACATGGGGGGTGGAGGAGCAGCCGGTCACATGGAGGAGCAGCCGCCGGTAGCAGGTGGTGGAATGGGGAGGAGCTCCTCCCTTGGCCACCTTCAAGGGTGGTTGCCGGTCATCTTGTCCAAGCGTGCATTTTGATAGTTGATTTGGAATGTCCAAGTGATTCTAAGACTAATGGTCGAGCCATATTTTCCAAATTCCATGGTTTGGTCGAGCAATTTGGTTTTGATGCCTATGCGCGAGGCTTTTACTTGGAATTGGGCCAATCTGCTAATCTGCTCGAGCGTTTTGTCCGGGAAGCGAGATTGTCCGACTTGGTAGGCATTCCAAACATCTTGGTCGAGCCAGAATCTCCAGATACATCCGTTGGGTCGAGCGACTTGGTTTGGGTGCCAATGCGCGCCGGGCCTTTGCCTTTGCATTGAGCTAACTGCCAATCTGCTCGAGCATTTGCTTGGAGTCTCGACAACTTCCACCTTATTTTCCATTTGGAACATTTTGGTCGAGGTGGAATTGTCAGATGAGGTGGTTTGCTCGAGCGACTTGAATTGAGTGCTTGGTTAGCTCGGCGGAGAGCCTGGAACTGCCTCAACCGGTCGGGTGGTTTCTGCGGTATTTTCTCACCCGGTCGGTTGAGTCTTCAATGCAAATTCCTCTTTGACTTGATTTGTTTGGAGTGATTCCATGTCAAGATCCTTGAGATTTCTTCAGTCAGCGTCTGATCTTGACCTTGGAATAACTCTAAACATCTTTTCAGCGTAAAATCCTCTCCTTAGCGTGTTTTCTCTCTAAGCGCCAAAATACCCTGTAGAAATATACCGGTACTAACAAGCAAAAGTTAAATAGACCAACAGTCTAATTAAGGGGGTTTTACGGTGTTTATGATTCGTATAATTTGGGTCCATCAATAGCACATCTAGGTTGAATAACACCTTTGTCGGGTTCTTTGATTTAGGAGAGAATTAGAAGCCTTTCACCTTTGTCGGGTTAGGTTGTGGCATAACATCTTTGTCGGGTTATTTGGGAAGTCACCTTTGTCGGGACGACCACACTTAGAAACATTGAATTAGATTGTTAGTAGTCGATGATAACAAGTCACAATAGAAACCCTAGACCGAATATTCTCTCTGATTGAAAACCTACACGTTTATTTCGCTTGTTTCCTATTCCTATTTGCACTTGTTTCCTAAATTGCTGAAAACCCAATTGTTTCCTTTTTACAGGAACAACTAGTAACCATCTAGCTCCCTAGGGTTCGACCCTTGCCAGGAGTAAGGAATTATAAATTCAAATTTGCAGGTACCGACGACGCCTGTCAAATTTATTGGGATGATGGGATGCTTTGAAAGGTTGAGGAGAGGCTGTATTTATAGAGTAGAATGGGGCTTCGAAGTTTCCAAATTGAGGTTGGCCCATAAACGGTTTTAGGATACATGTCCTAAAACCGACTTTGCTTGATCTTCAAGTTAACTTCTTGTGCAAGTCTTCCAGCGTCTTCTAGGGCCTTCCAGGACATTCTAGGAACTTCATAGAAGCCTCTAAACCGCCTCACTCGAGCCCACTGATTTGGCCCAACGCGCGGGGCCTTCAACGTTGTTTTGCTCATCTCGGCCAATCCTGCTCGTGCGTTTTGCTTGGCTAGTAATATCGTCCAAGTAATTTAGCATTTCGATCACTTTGGTCGAGCCAGAATTGCAAGATGCGTTCGTCTGGTCGAGCAACTTGGATTCAGCACTGGTCTGCTCGACAGGGCCTTCGGGCGCGGCCTGGAACTCTGCTCGGCTGCTCCTGGACCGTTCCGTCCGTGCGTTCTCCTTGGCTTGGTGACATTGTCGGACTTGTTTTCCATTTTAAGCAACTTGGTCGAGTCAGATTTGTCATCAGAGTCCGTCTGGCCGAGCGAATTGATTTCGGCGCCTATCAGCGCGCGCAAGACCTTTGGAATTGAGCCAACTGCCAATCTGCTCGGGCGTTTTCCTTGGTTCTCCGACATTGTCCACCTTATTTGCTATTTTGATCACTTTGCTCGAAGTGGATTCGTCAGATCAGCTCGTTTGCCCGAGCAACTTGAATTTGGTGCTGGACAGCTCGGCTGGGGGCCTGGATCTGCTCGGGCCAGAGTGGCCAAAAATTGCCTTGCGATGTCTTTTGGCACAAAATGCCATCTTTAACGCGTGTTTCCTCCTAGAGCTTCCAAAACACCTGAAATACAAAACAACACTAAGAAGTAACTGTTCGTATAATAAAGTGCCGGAATTGGTGGGAATTGATGACTCGATGAGTCGTATAAATACGGCTCATCAAGGTCACTACTGCATGCATGTTAGATGAGATTACTAGCTAGCACACATTCTGAGCGTGACACATAATTCTTTGCAGTCCAAAAGAGACTTCCTAATTTGAACCCACAATATAAGCCAAGGAAGTAGTCTAAAACTAACCCTAGCCTATTATGTGTGGAGAATAAACGTTAAGCCCTTTGATTTTAAAATTATTTTCTTGGTCTTCTCCACACTACATGCAATTGCTTTGTCATGACTTGGTGAATTTTATTTCTTGAATGTGTGGTGTTTTATTGTACCACTTGGGTAAACCTAGCGCACCACACCCAAACCTTGTGAAAACCATGAGCCAAAACCGGGGTTAACTCAGCATTGGTTATGACCGGTTCAATCAGATGGATTGTGGCTGTTGGTAATTGTCGTTTGGAGGGTTAGTGGCTGCCAGTAAGAAAAGAAATTACAGGTGCTGCATTGATGACGATTAGACTGACCTGTATGGAGAAGAGGAAAAGTTGCGTCTGCAGTTCGATCTTTATCAGTGCGCCGCTTCGACATGATGGTTGGTGCTTTTGCTGGTCTTTATGCCGTGGGAAGTGAACAGTCGACAAGTGAACAGTTGCAGCAGTTAAGGCTTTCAATACCCAGTTGGACATGTGGCAGAAATCTGTGGAGTCAATTCAAATTTGGGAGTTGCACGAGGCGGTTCATTATTGCCTAATTCTGGATTTGGAAGGGAGTTAAATGTGCAGTCTCTTTTGGAAATTAAAGATTTAATCTTGCGAGTTTCAAGGTGCCGATTGGGTTCTTTTTGAAATTGAAAAGGAAATTGCTAGGGTTTTACACAGTATAAAGAAGGAAGCAAAGGTGAAGTCTTGGCATCGCAATCTCTTCCAAAGCTTCAATCTTTCAAAACCCTAAACTCTAATCTCAAACTCTTCTGCTCTCATGGCCTTTGAGAACAAAGTCTCTGCCGCTGAAGTCGCTGCAATGCTCGCCAAGTTCAAGGCGAAATGAGTGAATGTAGATGAAATTCTGGGTGAGCAGTCGAAGGCACCGACCGCTTCCACCAAATCTGTGAAGAGTGTGTCCGCTGAGATACCAGAGGTCGAAGGTGAAGCGACCTCTCAAAGAAAGACGAAGCGGAAGGGTGCAGCAGCTGAGGGCTCGGGCCGCAAGCGCAGAAGGTCCGCCACTCCTCAGGTTCCTGTCCGGAAGAGTGGGCCTACCAAGAAAGCGCCGGTAGAGGAGAAGCCTATGTTAGAGGAAGGAGATGAGAAGTTTCTGGAACGGAGATCCGTGGTTGCGGAGGTGGTAATCGACATAGAATTTCTGGTTACACACCAATTGGTGGAGGTGAACGACCTTCTCATTGCTCAAGGCTGGAATCATCTCTTCCGAGAGGAGGTTCTGGTTGATGAGAATGATGTGGGGGAGTTCTACTCTGAGTTCAAGTTAGAGGAGAAACCAGGGCTGCTCTTGGCCACATTTATCATCAAGGGGGAGGCGCAGGTAATCACCCATCGTGACCTGGCCAAAATCCTGGAAGTCCCAGTGGCCGGATATGCTGATTATATTAAGGGGATCTGGCCAGCATCTGTTGCCAAGGCGGAGGTAATTTCAAGGGTGGAAGAGGACCCCAAAAATGTGTCCAACCAAGGCAGTGCCCTCACAATGGGCATACTCAACAGAACCCTCCACCGGATTGTGTGCACAACGGTGACGCCTCGCTCACAGAAGCATGGGGTGGTCAATTTTCTAAATTTCCTGTTGATTGACAAGCTAAAGGCCATAGAACCAATCTGCCTTCCCAAACTGATTCTCCAGCACATGAAATATTGCGCTGCCAGTGATACTCATGGGTTACCATACCCTGGATTGGTGAAGAAAATTATGTGTGATCTGGGCATCTATGAGCCAGACGTTGAAAGTGTCATGTCTTCTGTTCTGGGTATGGAGGCCTTTGACAATATTGGCTGGAAGCTTGATGCAGCCCCGGGATGGCAGAATGCTCGGATTGCCCCTGCTCCACCTCCTCAGCCAGTTGCACCTCAGGACGTCGAACCCTTGGACCAGGAACCTCTAAATCCAGAAGAGGGGTCGTCTGCTGTGCTTGGGGCTCTGCAGGCTTTGTCAGGGAAGGTGGTTATGTTGGCAGAAAAGGTGACTCGTCTGGAGTCTATGGCTGAGAAGATGATGAAGGGGTCTGAGGTGGATTGGGTGCAGGACTTGCGAACTAAAATCGCTGCTATTGCGTCATTGTCCGCCCTAGTGAAGGAGGTTGAGGATACTGTAAATATCAGTATGATCTACTGCAATAAGATCAAGGAAGAGTTGATGGAGCTGAATCGTCAACTGAAATTTGTGGCCACTGAGGTGGTTTACCAGCTGAAGACTGTGCTTCATGGTTAACCCTGCCGTTGTCTCATGGTTGCCCCCTCCTTGCCAACCCCACCACATCTGCTCTATGTTTTTTGAAAACTGTTTCTTCATTATCATGTTCTGTGTCTACCTGATAGTATTTAAATTTTTAGTATGCTGTGTGTGTCCCCTCTGGGGGACTTTTGCTCATTATTAATGAAGTATGCAGTTTCTTTCCATTGCGTGGATGTCTTTACTTGCATTCTTTTTGATGATGCCAAAAGGGGGAAGATAACATGAGTGCATTACTTGAGGGGGAAGTCATTACTGAAAATCAAACTGGATGTCCATCTAAGGGGGAACTGTTAAACGCTCGTAGATTTGTTTGCCCAACTAAAAATTTGATAGGGATATCTATCTGCTGGACTTGTGATGGTTTGAAATACTTGTCATGGATTTCTCGTCTTTTGAAGAAGTGTTTGTCATCATCAAAAAGGGGGAATTTGTTGGAACCCTTTGGTTTTGATGATTATAAACACTTAGCTGATATGTTGCATAAGTGTGCAGAAAACCATGAACAGATTTAATGATGCAAGTTTCACATGGAAACGCAGCGTTGCATTTGAAGAATCTTGATTCGACGTGTAAAGATCGAAGACCAAGATCCACGAAGATTATGTGCGCCCAATTTGGAAGATCTTGAAGATATGATTACAGATATTGATTGAAGATCGAAGATATGATTGGAAATCAAGAAAGATTCAAGAAGATCCAAAGAAGACATAATTGATCAAGAATATTGAGGATAATATTCTGCAGACCAGATTTGGGAAGTTCAATCTTTTGGAGAAATTGATTTAGGAAAGATTACGGATGGAATCTTGACTAATCAAATAAAAATCTATCAGGTTTGGAAAGTTGGTTTGGGCCGGATCGAACAGGATCAGATTTCGATATCCGCTAAAACCCTATATAAGGATTTAGGGTTTGCCTAAGAGGGTTCGGAAGTTCTGGGAGAATTAAGCGCCTGCATTCGAAGAGCGACTGCTGGGATTGCACACCGAGGTTCGAGTTCTCAGATCAGATTATTTGAGTCGGGTTGAGTAGAGGTCATCAAATAGTGTCTTGAGTAAAGACCTTGTTTGTAAACCCTACAAGCATATCTGAATAAGAAATAATCAGGTTTGGAAACCCTTTCAGAGAAATCTGAAAGGTAGTGGTTTTCATCCTGTCACCATTGTGATAAGGTTTTCACTTAAAATCGTGTGCAATTACTTTCGGCTATTTACTTTCCTGCATATCTATATTCATATTTCCGCTGCTGTCTGACCATCTGACGGAAAAGCACTTCGTGACTTACCGTCTGAAGGAAAGGCTAACACTAACGATCCAACATTATAGTATTTATAGTCACGTATTAGGCTTGCAATACTGAACCATACAGCTGCTCCACATCGGATCCACGTCGCCAGCACGTCCTCGAAAAGCTGTCCGCTGTATATGCCCTAAAGCAGCTAGTCCTGAGACTGTTGTTTAGCCACTGTGTTAGAAGAATAATGGCATTCAATCGAGCTTTGTGTCGAGTCATGTTGTAGTTAGAATGCCCAGGACCCCTCTCAATTCTCGACAAAAAATTTTTTATATATAATATCATATATATTTTTTGAAAAATTTGATCAAATATGTATTTTCAGTCGCTATTTTTGAGAGCTTAACCTCCAAATTTCATCTTGGAGTAAACATAAAAGTTATAGAACATTCAATTAGCTTTCTACCCATATAAAGAACATCTCAAACGGACACCGGATGACACCTCTATGAGCTTTCGAAGGTTGGCTCGGACCCCTCGATTTTGGCTAATTTCGATCAATCATGCATCTTTGGTGACTGTTTTTATCAGCTTAACTATCAAATTTCATCTTTAAGTAAACACGAAAGTTGTAGAGAATTCAATTAGATTTCTATACATATATGGATCATCTTCAACGGACACCGGATGACGCCTCTATGAGCTTTAGAAGATTGGCTCGGACCCCTCAATTTCGGCAAATTTCAATTAATTATTTATCTTTGGTTGCTGTTTTTATCGGCTTAACCTCCGAATTTCATCTTGAGTTAAACATGAAAATTATAGAACATTCAATTAGCTTTCGATGGACATCAGATGACACCTTTACGAGCTTCAGAAGGTTGACTTATCATTAGCAGACCTTGTTGTTCGGAAAAAAATCGCCGGATGATTAGTAGACCTTTTTTTTTTGCCCGATTCGACTTATATTATTGTTGTTAGAAAAAAAAAATTTAGGACCCCCTCAAATGAAGCTCTGGACCCGCCACTGAATATGATTGTTGCCACGTGTGTCGCAAGACTCTAGTTTCCTTTCAGCTAACTCTTATAGTTTCTTGACCTGCGCTTCAGGGGACAAGTTGAAGATTGTGCAGCTCTACATGGGTGGAGTGGTTATATATTATTATCCCCAGTTGTTTTGTTGAGGAGTATCCAAATGAAAGTAAGTTAGCTAAATGCTTACATAATCAATCATGCTTTTGTTAGATCTAGACGTAAACCAACAGTATGTATTGTTGGTAATTTTAGGGTTTTCGGACCTGGCATTACGTTCCAACATGTTAGGGTAGCATACCCTAATGATATGAGATGTTTAGAACATCGATTGAGTGAGTTTTGAGTTTAGGACTCAGTGGGGACTGCGGCTCCCTCAGACATTATGTTGGGCGCGTTTAGACTGGACATTACTATAATGTCTTAATGAGACGCGGCTGGTAATGTCAAGGTTAAACGCACGGAGAGCTTGCCGCGTTTTGTTCAGACGTTATCATCACCGCGTTCTGTGTAGACATTATCGTAATGTTTAAGCGAGACGCGGTGACTAATGTCCGAAGCAGGCGCGCGACTCCAGTCGCATCCGCTCTTCGTCCCGATTGATCTCCTATAAATTGGAGGTCGTCGACATCATGAGGGTACTCAGAAAAATACTCACTTACACAGAGAATCGTTCTTTGATTCGTAAACCTCGTTCGATTTCCAAAACCTCAAACCTAAGTTGATTTCTATTTCTTTAGTCGAGAATAGAAATTGTTCAGATAGATTATCCCCGTTCAAATTTCGTGCAACCCTCGACTCTGATACAGGGTCGAAATATTGAATTCGGAAAGCGACAACGCGATCAATTGTGATATCCAGACAATTCGATTCCTCAGTGAATCCAACATCAGAAGAAGAAGAAGTTGTTTACTGTCAACTTTGCTGCACTACTGTTTTAGTGACTAATTTGAAGACTCTCTTGCTGCGATATTTGAAGAAATTCCCCAACATGTATTGTCCCCGAATTGATATTTTACTATGTGATCATCAAAGGAATAAGGGTGCCTGGCAGCAAGTTGCATTAGATTAAATATTGTTGAGTTATTTTGTTTTATCTATTTTCAACAAAAGCGTAATGTTGGAACCCTTTGGTTTTGATGATTACAAACACTTAGCTAATGTGGTGTCTAAGTGTGCAGAAATCCATGAACCGATATTGCATTAATTGAACCGGGATGTGAAGATCCGTGAAGATATGAATAAAGATATCGAATGAAGATTGAAGATCCATAAAGATATCAAATTGAGAATTCACGGATGAATGCAAATATTGATTGCTGATTGAAGAAAATATATTGCAGATATGAATGCAAATATTGATTGCTGATTGAAGAAAATATATTGAAGACATGATTGGAAATCATTGAAGATATGAATCAATCAAGGAATATCTGCAGGCCAGATATGGCAAGTTCGATTTAATGAGGAAACCGATTAAGGAAAGAATTCAATCTGAATCTGGACTAATCAGGAAGATGTCCATCAGGTTTGGAAAGTTGGTTGGGCTGGATCATTGGGCTCGGATTTCGAGGTCCGTTAAAACCTTATATAAGGATTTAGGGTTTCCCAAAAGAGGTACGACTGTTCAAGGAGAATCTGAAGCTTGCACTTAAGGAGACGAATTGCCGGCAACACACGCACGAAGGTTCGAACTAAGTAGATCAGATTATTTCGTGTCGGATTGAGTAGTGGTCATCAAATAGAGTCTCGTGAAAAGACCTAGTTTGTAAACCCTATAAGTATATCGGAATAAGAAATAATCTGATTCAAAAATCCTTTCGGAGACGAAAGGTAGTAGTTTTCACCGAGTCACAGTTGTGATAAGATTTCCACTATATATTTGCGTGCTGTAAATTTTCAGTCGATATTTTCCTGCTTAATTATATTTCCGCTGCCGACCATCTGACGGAAGCACTTTGTGACTTCCATCTGACGGACGATTAACACTAACGATCCAACACGTAATAAAGTTAAAAAGAATCTTATGTATTTCCCTAAAAAAATGTGTAAAAATTCGAAGTTGGAGCCCATCTCTGTTGCCCACTTGCCTTTAGATACTCTAGAAAATTGTTTTGGTTATCTTTGTTTATTTTGTGCACTATAGGGGCTGCTCTGAATCTCAGACATGCATACTGCCATTTCAACTTGTCTTGTGCTTAACACAAAGTTAAATATAATATCTTAACCTGTGACCTGAACCTTAAACTAATCTGAAGCACATGTGAAGCTAACTTCGATCCTGAAATTACACGTGGCTGTTTTACTGTCTCTGTTTCATATTATTTCTTCGTTTTCATGAGAGATGAATATAAAAAGAATACAGTGAAGTATATATATAGAGATAGAGGCCAGATATGGTACTGTATTCTTTTTTATATTCATCCTCTCATGAAAACGAAGAAATAATAATTTAATTTTTAGTCATACATGTTATATGGTTAATTGTCAAACTATATAAATTTAAAATAGTATAGTCACCCATCAAGCATATAAGGGAAAAAACTTGAAAATTTACCAATATGAATCAAGAAAAAAATTATATTATTTTTATTCATACATGTTATATGATAAATTACAAAATCGTAAATAAGTAATTTAATAATAATACTCATTTGTAGTATGAAATTTAAAGAAATGAAAATATTATAATAAAATTGAAAGTAAAAAATATACCATGAAAAATATATAGATTAAATTAAAGAAAAAATTATTTAATTTTACTTTGACTAACGGAGTTAACTTCATTCGTTAACTTTAATGGATTTAATGAATTTGTCCCATAATTAGAAATTATTGTAGTTCGGACCTCAGAGTGGAATAGAATGGTAGTTCGGAGCCCCTTTTTGTACTTTTCCCTACTTTTTTTCTACATATCCATCTTGAGCAATGCTCAACTTCTTTTGAGGTAACTGTCATTCAGTTTACCAATGCTTTCTGTAACTAGGAGGTGAACGGGCTTCTAGAAGAATTCCGTGTTTTGTAGGCTATTGTTTGCGCTCTGCGTAAACTATGTCTCGCATACGAAGGAAGTTACTCGGGACCCAAATGACAACCACAATAACACAAGAAGGCGTTGGCTTCTACGTAGCAGTTGCTCAAAAGCGGATTAGAACGACAAATGTCGATCAGAACGTCCCGAAATATAGACGAAATAGAGTCTAAAAAGCAATATAAAATGCGCCCAACAACAGTCAATCATTATTGATGTTAACCTTGACACTAATGATAAAGTCTGCTAGTTTTACGCACTCCCGCTAGGACTATGCACATGGCCGTTCCTGAGATTTTCGGGGCCCTTGGGCAACATCAAAATTTGGGCCCATATTTAAATAAAAATACACATAGTTAAATATAATTTGTAAGTTAAAATTTCATGATTTTAGATGAACTGAAGCGAAAAGTAATGATTTGGTCATATCAATGAACATTTAGCTAAATATTCATCGATATGACCAAATCACTACAATAAAACTGGAAATTAGAAAAGACCATATTACCCTTGACATTTGTCATCATTTTACATGGTTTATAGTTTATTTAATAAAAAGATATGGTTTATGTTTTTCCGTTTTCCATAATCAATATCATGAAATATATTTTTCAAAGTTATTTTATTATCTTCTACAATTTTCTTTACACTTGTTAATCAATTATATTAACTCATTATAAGCTATTTTTATGTCTAATATAATATCGATGGTGAAATGACATACATCTCAACCTTAAATTTAGATATAAAACGTCAAGGCTATTCATAATCAGGAAAATATTGTAGCCCAAATGGCTAATGACTTTCATTTACGGACTACGGTTAAAGTTTGAGGGTTAGGATTAGCTTCATCTACTAACTTTTTTAAATCAAATTATTGAGTATATAGTGAAGTAGTACCACCTATGGACCGTCACATAGAATGGGCCCCTGGGCAGGTGCTCCACTTGCCCATACTACAGGCACGACCCTGACTATGCATATCTACTCTTCCTGACTATCAAATTTGTGCTAGGGCAAGGTATTATTATCTATTTATCTCTGACAGATCTCAAAGCAGATGTTAACAATAAAAACAAACAGTACAACATGATTGAGATGTAGTTGTACAACAGGGTTGGTGCCATGTGTGGCCCATGCTCTAAGAGTCTAAGTTCACATGTACCTGATGAAATTCTCATGCAATATGATTAAGATGTAGTTGTGTGATAATTGAGATGTAAAAAATCTACCATAAAAAAACATACAATTTATTTAATTAATGCTCCATTACTTTTTATCTTTTGCACCCACCTATGTTTTGATGAAAAGCTTTCATTAATTATAAATATATTTAAGTGTAATTCTTAATCAAAATAAGCTTGATCTTATAACAAATAATAGTAAATCTTGTGGTAATACACTGGGGAAGAAACAAGAGATGATAGAAATGTGTATGAGAATTGTATTCTTCTTATCATTTCTTCTTTACATAGACACCTATTTATAGGGTCACATGAGACAAATGAAAAGACATGACCCTTTAACACAAATAAAAGAGAGGTATTATGAAGTGATCTAAATGAGTCTAACCAAGGTTAGACAACTACAGGTTAGACAACCAAAGGTTGAGTGTGCATTCATAGAATCATATTATTATAACACTCCCCCTTGAATGTACACTCCTTATTTTGTAAACTGCCTCGTTAAAATCTTGGTGAACAATTCTGCCAAATTTTTACTGGATTGTATTTGGCAAACATTGATCTCCCCTCCCACATGAAGCTCGTGAGCGGAGAAGAATTTCGGAGATATGTGCTTTGTTCTATCACCTTTAATATATCCCTCTTTGATTTGGACGATGCAAGCAGCATTATCCTCATATATTACTATCGGGCTTTGTTTCCTGATACTAATCCACAAGAGGTCTTGACATGGTTGATAAATGATCTAAGCCAAACACATTCTCGTCCAGCTTCGTATAATGCAATCAGTTCTGTATGGTTTGATGATGTGGCTACCAAGGTCTGTTTTGTCGAACGCCATGAAATGAAACTTCCTCCATACATGAATAAGTACCCCATTTGTGAAATAGTCTTGTGTGGATAAGACAAATAACCCGCATCGTCATAACCAACTAATCCACCATTTTGTACTCTATTTGTTCCTTTGAAAAATAAACCTAGATCACTTGTTCCACGTAAATAACGTAGGATGTGCTTAACACCGCTCCAGTGTCTTTTAGTGGGCGATGAACTATATCTTGCAAGTAAATTAATTGCAAAGGATATGTCTGGTCGGGTATTATTGGCAAGGTACATTAAAGCCCCCATTGCACTAAGATAAGGTACTTCCGGACTTAAAATCTCTTCATTGTTTGACCAGGGACGAAAAGGGTCCTTTTCGATGTTGAGTGATCTTACTACCATCGACGTACTTAATGGATGTGCTTTATGCATATTAAAACGCTTTAGAACCTTCACGGTGTAATTTGATTGATGGATAAATATTCCATTATTTTTATGTTCAAACTGCATGCCGAGACATTACTTGGTAGTTCCTAGATCTTTCATCTCGAATTCCCTTTTCAAATAATTTGCTGCCAATTGGATCTCTTCTGGAGTTCCAAATATATTTAAATCATCAACGTACACAACTATGATTACAATGCCCGATTCTGTACGTTTTATAAAAACACATGGGCATATTTGGTTATTTAATAAACCCTTGCGCTAGTAAATATTCGCTGAGGCGATTATACCACATCCGACCAGATTGTTTCACCCCATACAATGATCTTTTCAATTTGATGGAGTACATATGAGGTTTCACTTTCAATGCTTCAAGCATTTTTAATCCATCTGGGATTTTCATGTATATATCTTTATCTAATGACTCATATAGTTATGCAGTTACCACATCCATGAGTTGCATTTTGAGTCGTTCAACAACGGCTAAAGCAACTAGAAACCTTAGAGTTGTTGCATCCACTACAGGTGAATACGTTTCCAAATAGTCCACTCCAGGTTTCTGTGTAAAACCTTGTGTAACCAATCTAGCTTTGTATCTTACAACTTCATTACGCTCGTTACGTTTTTGTACTAACACCCACTTATAGCCAACTGGTTTCACACCTTCGGGTGTTGGAGCTACAGGTCTGAAAACACCACGTTTATTTAAAGAGTTCAACTCTGCTTGAATTGCTACTTTCCAGCTCTCCCAATCATTTCGATGCCGGCATTCATCAATTGTTTGGGGATCATTGTCATATTCTCCAATGACTTGTAAGGCAACTGTATAAGCAAAGATATCGTTGAGATCTACATCATCTCAAAACCAACGCACACCATTGTTGGCATAGTTAATTGACATTTCAAAATTGTCATCAATATCTTTGTCTTTATTCTCAAATTCCTTAGATAAAGGCTCTTCGAGAGTCCTTACTTCATTAATGTTCGTATTTGACATCTCGACATCCGTTTTACATCTTGCGTGTTCTTTCCTCTTCCGGGGAACTGTATCCTTAGACCCTAATGGTCTCTCACGCTTCCGATGTATTTGAGAATCACTTGCAATGCTTTTGTTTGGTGTTACTATAGGAATCTCCAGATAAGCTGGTGCATTTTCAGCAGGTATATGCGACTTTGTCACTTTCTTGGCATCAGTAAACGCATCTGGTAGCCTATTTGCTACATTTTGCAAGTGTAATATCCATTGAACTTCAAGTTCACTTTCATTTGTTCTCGGATCTAAGAACGACATAGAAGGTGTATTCCACACAACCTCGTTATTAATCTACTTTCCTTCTCCCCTAAAGTTGGGAATTTTGATTCATCAAAATGACAATCAGAATATCGAGCTCGAAATACATCACCAGTTAATGGCTCTAGATATTTAATAATTGATGGGGACTCAAACCCCACATATATTCCCAACCTCCTTTGTGGCCCCATTTTGGTTCGTTGTGGGGGAGAAATAGGGACATACACCGCACAACTAAAAATTTTCAAATATGAGATATCAGGCTCTCTTCCAGAGATAAGTTGCAGTGGAGAATACTTATTATGAGCGGTTGGTCGAAGTCTAATTAAAGCCTCTGCATGCAAAATTGCATGTCCCCACGCAGAGGAGGGTAAATTGCATGTCTCTTCATTAACAATGTCCTTGATATTAATTGCAATCACTTTATCAACGACTCTGCTAGGCCATTTCGTGTATGAACACGAGCTACTGGATGTTCAACCACTATGCCAATTGATGTACAATAGTCAATGAATGACTTTGATGTAAATTCTCCTGCATTATCTAGCCTGATTCTTTTGATCGGTTGATCAGGATAATGAGCCCTTAACTTGACTATTTTGGCTAAAAGCCTTGCAAAAGCAACATTTCGCGTTGAGAGTAGGCTTACATGTGACCATCGTGTTGAAGCATCTATCAACACCATAAAATATCTAAATGGTCCACACGACGGTGCTATTGGTCCACATATGTCACCTTGAATTCTTTTAAGAAACATAGGAGATTTCGCGTTTACTTTTGTTACAGACGGCCTTGCTATAAGTTTGCCAAGTGAACAAGCCGTGCATGTTTGGTCACCCTTTGGGAGGATCTTCAAGTCCTTAAGTGGGTGTCCGTTTGAATTTTCAATGATTCTTTGGATTATTGTGATGACCGAGTCTATCATGCCACAAAGAAAATAATTCTTTATCAACTAACTTCAGGTTAGTGACTTTATACACTTCAATGGGGTAGATTTTTGTGCCATATAAATCAGATGCATGTGTTCTCATTTTCTCTAAGACTTGCTTCCGGCCCGTCATATAAGAAGTAGATATTCAATACCATCTTTACAAATGGTTTCTACGTAAAAATCATTTCTTCGAATATCTTTGAAACTGAGTAAGTTCCTTTGTGATTCACCCGAATACAATGCATCTTTAATGTTTATTCTCGTTCCTTCAGACAACAAGATAGAAGTTCTTCCAGAGTATTCTATAATACTACTCGTTCCGGATATAGTATTAACATTGGTTTTTGTCATGTTCAAGTTTAAGAAAAACTTCGGGTTTTTAAATATAGTATGAGTAGTGGCACTATCAACGAGACATAGCTCCCCACCATTGATATTTCCGTTGAAAAATGACATGTACTACTGCTGGAGTACAAGATTGATTCATTCTATAAAGAAATATAAACAAAATATATGATCAATTGAAATATACTTTAACTCATAAAAAATTCATAATAAATAAAATAACTTTAGTTACGGAAATTAAATCTAAGACATTACAACCAAATTTAAAAAGTAACTATGAACGGGAAAAACAATCATGTTTCATGTACCACTGCGGGAGTACAATGTTAATAATATGAGAGATGAAGAATACTTCTCCAATTTATCTCCGTCTTCATTAGTGTCTTCACATAGTCTCAAGATTGAAATAATACAATATAGTTCAGAAATATAATCTGAGAAGTGCATACATTCATATATTGCATGAGGTACAATGACCGTCCTCTACTGATTAAAAGTATCATTTAAGCTCTTCCAGAGCATGAGGGGTCATTGGCTGTAAAGTTTTGAGCTTCAAGCTCTCGTGAAGATGATGACAAATTAAGCACAATCCTGCTGGGATGCGCTGGAGTTTTCTTTTACAGAATCTCTCAAGTTATTGCTTGATAAATATGGTTCAAACATTAATTCACCCATGTAAGATAGTTTCTTCAGGAAACATTAGGGCAGTGAACCAAAGACTTCCGAGGTAGACATGTATAGAATAGTTAAAGTATGAAATTAAAACAATTAAATCACTAAGTATTGATCATACGCATCCAACATAATTGATGCGAAATTTCATGGATTTAATACTTACAACGGGAAGTGATATTATAATCATCTACTTCAGGAGAGATATAATCTAAGTAAAAACAATTTCTTGGACCATTATTTTTCTTTCACTTAGATCAAAACAAATGGTACATTACTCTCTTCTAGGAGTAAAATATATTTTACACATATTCATCCTCTTCGGCGGATGATTTTAATTAACTCATAAGGATAAATATATATATGATGTGTGTTTATCCTCTTCAGGGGATTAAGTTTGTATGATGTATATGAATCCGCTCCATGGGATTAAATATATGAAATATAAAATATGAATAAAAACATATAATTACAAAGGTAAATAAATAGATGATTTTAAGAACTGCATAATTAAAAACAATAACATAAATAAAAACAGAACTTTATCAACAGGAAGTGATTTTATTTAGATTATAATCATCTACTTCAAGAAACGATATAATCACAGTAGAAAATATATACTTGGAGTTTTATCACTTACAACAAGAAGTGACATATGTTACTCTCTTCAAGGAGTGAAATGAAACATCCTCGTCGGGGGATGAAGATAAAGAAGAAGAATAATATACATGTATCCACTTCGGGCGATATATGTATATGACTCCACTTTGAGGGAATCGAAAACATGTACTATACATGTAACCACTTCAGGTGATACATGTCTATGGTTCTACTTCATAAAAGAAAGAAAAATCATATATTATACATGTATCTACTTCAGGTGATATATATATATAGAGAAGTGCTCAAATGAGGCAGTCAAATTAGAATGAAACTGTGAGGTAACTTCTCAGCCACTCATTTTGACAACATCATCTTCATTCATCCAATAGAAAGGTGACACTTGCCCCACTATCACATTCTTTTTCTTTTATTTTAAATTCGGATTAATTGTAAAATTAATTAAAGAAGGGTATTTTGGGTATACATTTTCCACACAACTGACATCTTTTGATTTTTGTTTCTCTCTCTGATAAACCCAGATCCAGAGCTCCATATCTCCCAAACAACATCGATCGTATTCGCCTGAGTACGTCTTCTACGATAGCCTGCCGATCGCGACTGGTTGAGCACGAAACACCGAAGGTCGAAGTTAGGGTTGCAAGAGTGAGCGGCTGAGATTTGGGTTTCGAATTCGGAGCTGCGATTTGGGATTCGTTTGCGACGTCGGTGATGGGATTCGTCGGCGATTGGTATGAAACGCAAATCTGAAATCTTTTATTGAAAGTTTTGAACTTTAATGTTCGACCTGGATGTTTGCGGTGCCTTGCGCATTCGAGTTTGAATGTTGGTTTTGATTTTGGTGTCAAATTGTGTTCTGCCCACCAAAACTACTCTGCTCACCAAATTGTGTTTATTGATACTGTGATGTGGGTTTTATAAATGATGGACTATGATAGCTTTTTTCCAGGTTTTTTGAATTTGGGTTCATGTGGATATAGATATGATTGGTGTGAGGCATATTGGTTGGTGCTAGCAATCTGAGAATGTATTCGAGTTGGATCGTTTAGTCACTTCTATTTGGTTAGTCAAATATACTGCACATACATTTTGTAAATGCATCTTCGTTGGTATCTTGTATACGTGTTTCCAGTCATATTTGGGGCTTTGAGCATCATGTTTGAATTTAATTGATTTTGATTGGAAATGTTGCTGTGGCCTTGTAGTTTGAATGGATCTGATTCCCATGAATATTCATGGTTGAGGCTTTAAAGAGGATATGGAGAATTGGAGATAATGTATGTGAATTTTCGATTAGGGAGTTTTGTGAATTGTGAGCGTATGTGCAATTAATGTAGTCGATTTCAGTGCTACTGCAACTCCTCAAGTACTTCTCTGTCCAAAAATCTCAGTTTCTTATTTGATTCTCATATTATCCCAAATCGTCATGTTCATTCGAATTGAAAGGTATGAGCTTTCTGATGCTATTTGAGCAGCGGCAGCGCTGATGGGGATGGTGGTGGATGGTGGTGGTGGATGGGCGCTGATGGAAATTTTTGGACTCGGTTTTAATTATTGTTGTTTGTTATGTTTGTTTCTTAATGAGTTTCCCTTCAGATTGTAAAAAAATGGCTGTGGTATCATCTCTGTAGACATTGAGTTTTACAGCTATTGTTGCTTGTGTAGTTTCACTGGCGGGTCGTTTTAAAGACATTTCGTTTTGAGTTTCATTCTTGGTCTTTAATTGTTGAGCTTAATTGGTTAACGGTGTTGTGTTTTCGTCTTGATTCCATGTTGTTGTGTTATTTCGTAGCATGATCGTTGTTCCGAATTTGTAAGGTGACGCTGAAGCATATAATACCTGCTAGAAAGAATAAAAACATAGGAAGTTGACATAGGATCATAGCATGATCCTACCGCCATATCAGTAATTCAGTGTTATGTAGAATTTTATTAAGTATGACATAGGAAGTTGGATTGAATTTCAATGTGTGGGTTTGTTCTTCACACTGCCTTTTTCATTTTATTTCATTTTCTGGTTTTGATGGTTTTATTAATTTGATATTACCTTTGTGTTGCTTAGGCCCTATCGGTTAATTACTGCAATGCTCTGTTTTTGGAGTACTAACATCTTGAAGCATTTGAGGGTAGCTGCGGACATTATTCTGTTGAGATGAGACTACTTTAGTGGTGCTGTGTTGGTGCATCAGCATTTAAGAGTGCTATGTTGATGGAATTGGCCGAGCTTGAAGATCGAGTCTGTTGAGATGAGACTACTTTAGTGGTCATCATATGTATAGATAAAGCATGGTCTCATCAGATGGTCTACTTTAGTAGTCAGCATATGTATCTGATAAATCATGTTTTTTTATCAGATGGTCTTTTCTTGTAATCCAATATCTTTGATCAACTGAATTGTCGCAAATTGTCAAATTTGTAAGAGTTGATTACTATTTTGGGCATTGACTCTTGCTATTTTCAATAATTATACATTTTACAATTATGTACAAGTGTATTATTCCTTTTTTTATTCGGTCATGCCATGTCTGATGCACCTTAATTTTTGTGTGGATGTAAAGCTTCTATGGTTATTGAACACAAGGGCTCTTTAGGGTATGTCGTTTCTGCATATTGTTATCCACAAACAAATGTTAACACTGTCAAATGTTTACACCCTACATTAAATAGAACACCCTACATTACACCCTAAATTACAAACATAAAATACATACACCACCCTACATTACACCCTTATTTCATAAGTCATTACCCCCTTATTTCATATGTCATTACTCCCTTATTTCTCCATTACACCGTTATTTCATATGTCATTACCCCCTTATTTCATAAGTCATTACCCCCTTGTTTCATAAGTCTTTACCCCCTTATTTCTCCATTACACCGTTATTTCATATGTCATTACCCCCTTATTTCATAAGTCATTACCCCCTTATTTCATATGTCATTGCCCCCTTATTTCATAAGTCATTACCCCCTTATTTCATATGTCATTACCCCCTTATTTAATAAGTCATTACCCCCTTATTTCATATGTCATTACCCCCTTATTTCATAAGTCATTACCCCCTTGTTTCATAAGTCTTTACCCCCTTCTTTCATAAGTCTTTACCCCCTTGTTTCTCCATTACACCGTTATTTCATATATCATTACCCCCTTATTTCATAAGTCATTACCCCCTTGTTTCATAAGTCATTACCCCCTTATTTCATATGTCATTACCCCCTTATTTCATAAGTCATTACCCCCTTGTTTCTCCATTACACCGTTATTTCATATGTCATTACCCCCTTATTTCATAATTCATTACCCCCTTGTTTCATACGTCTTTACCCCCTTGTTTCTCCATTACACCGTTATTTCATAGGTCATTACCCCCTTATTTCATAAGTCATTACCCCCTTATTTCATAAGTCATTACCCCCTTGTTTCTCCATTACACCGTTATTTCATATGTCATTACCCCCTTATTTCATAAGTCATTACCCCCTTGTTTCATTAGTCTTTACCCCCTTGTTTCTCCATCAAACCGTTATTTCATATGTCATTACCCCCGTATTTCATAAGTCATTACCTCCTTGTGTCGTAAGTCATTACCCCCTTGTTTCATAAGTCATTACCCCCTTGTTAAAATAATACATAAGTCATTACCCCTTATTTCTCCATTACACCGTTATTTCATATGTCATTACCCCCTTATTTCATAAGTCATTACACCGTTGTTTCATAAGTCATTACCCCTTTTTTATGTTCCAAAAGTAAAATTATTACAAATTTAATTTTGAAGGGCATTTTGGTCTGTCAACGGCAACAACTTTGTTACATCATCAACCTATAATTTTTTTTGCAATTTATCACATTATTACACATCACAGAGCCGGCTATGTTACAACAACAACAACTACCCAAAATTCAAAATTTAGGTGCTCTGTCAAATGCAAGCTTTCTATTACAAGCATGATAATATACAAAAAGTCACAATGCACTACACAAAAAATCACAATGCACTACTCTTCCAAACCCCAATCGGACCATAAGTCACGAGGCCATAACATGAGTTTGAATCGGACAAATCACATGAGTTGCTGCACAGTCAAGCGAGCCATCCTCTTATCAGTTGTTGCTCAGCCAAGCGAGCCATCCTCTTATCAGCCATCCTCTTAACGGCATGGACCTTTTTCTCCTCGCAGATTCCACAAAGTTACGAGACAAAACCTGATAAGTAGCTAGCTGCTGGAACTAAAAAATGAGTTGAACATGAGATTCGGTCAAACGCTTTGGGCGTTAAAACAAACTAAAAAATTGCAGTAAAAGATGGTTTGCACAGCTAAAAAAATACTATAAAAGAATTGGCAGTCAAGAAAGAGCTTGAGAGTTGAGACTCAGCTAGCTATCCTGTGTCTATGAAGCTTGAGCATTAATCCAAAGATAAATGGCTGATTTTCATAATAAGTAAATCAACCAAATTTGATTTTTCGCGAAGGGGTTGAAGCGATGATGCTGTTGCGGCAGCTAAGGGAAACCATGACAAAGCATAAATCTTGTACAAAAAATTTCCAGATACTGGACACATAAAGAAGCAACATCAACTAACAGTTCAATGAGCCATTAAAACAACACACAAAAAACAAACATCAAGCTGGTGCCATTCAAAATTAACAATTGAATCACAACCGATCAGTCTTTTATAACCAGAAAGCTTTATGAAGTGACTTCTAGAAATACACTCTGCTTCATCAATCGAGCTACCTAATGAACAATCAAAAGTTGATGGAAAATTGATAATTATTCCTTCTGGTTCTGGACATTTAACTCAGGTCTCTGTTACTTTTGTTGGAGCTACCTAATGAACATTTAACAATCAAAAGTTGATGCATCTACCAAAGGCACCAATCTTACCACAAACCAAAACAATTCAACTTCAATTATATCACACACACAGACATGTTTAACTAAAAAATATATCAAGAGACCAAAATAAATTGACCCAAATCAATCCAAAATCAGAACAAGTGGCACGAAAATCACAAAATCAAATGGAAATCAAATTGGAGATGCCAAAGTCGATCTACCTACCAGATGATGGATAGGAAACGAACTGGAGTCCACGGACGAAATCAATCACCGGAGAATACAAAGACGATGCGAACGACTGGGAAATCGAACCGTAGACTCGCATCGGACGCTAGCCAACACCATCAACCGTATCCTTCCCCGCCATAGGCCGAAACACACCATAAATTCGCCATTGAAGACATAGATACCAACCCTAAATCGAAGATTGTTGTCTTCGTATAAACCCAAAATCTGTGTAATTGAGGAGAGATGAAAACCCTTGTTTTTCTTTTTTGTTTTTGATTGAAACACCCTTTTCTCTCTCCTCTAAAACCTGTCAGTAAATACAAAATTAGAATCAAAATCATAAACTACACATTCATATATCATGTGAATATAGAACCAATTAAATGAAGAAGAATATTGAGTTTTTGGATGTTAGGCTATTTTGAGATTCTCTACAAAGAAGACTCAAGGTTGCCATCATCGCATTAGAATAGAAGAGCGGATTAGAGAGGGATGATCACTATCTTTGAGCAACTCGTGCTGATAACGTGTTGTAATATAATGGGGAAGAATCTTCTTTACATAGACACATATTTATATAGTTACATGAGACAAATGAAAAGACATGGCCCTTTAACACAAATAAAAGAGGTATAATGGAATGATCTAAATGAGTCTAACCAAAGGTTGAGTGTGCATTCATAGAATCATAATATTATAACAAATCTAACTTTTTTTCTGATTGAAAGTAAATCCAACTTTAGACCACACATTTCTAATTGGATTGGTCAAGAATAATCTTAGATATAGGCAATACAAAATGTAATAAAACAAAAATTATGGAAATTCCCTTATAAAATCCACAACACTATTATATAAGATGAGAGTGTTACAAGGGTGGATATCGCACTCAAAACTCTTCAATACCGACTGACGTTTTTAGCCGGCCAAAACTAATTTATAGTAGCCTATGTTAGTATAGGATCGGCCAAGGAGTTAATTAGCATGCAACACGAGGTAATTTCTACTAATTTATTTTAAGGAAAGGTTTGGTTGGGTTGAGGCTAGGAATTACAAAAGCATACAAAGAGATCTACGATAACTATCACATGCTAAGACCATGTGTCTCATAACATTTTCAAAATTGACTTTTTTTAATATTAATATGTTTTTTCTTTTTTTACCTCCTCAGGATTCGACACACGACCACTTGGGCATCTGAGATTTTATGTCTTAACCGTCGATCGATTGTTAAAAGCCTGATGGGCAACTGACTTAAATACTCAAAAATAAAATATGAAAAAAAATATCATTGAATGTGAATGTAAGGCAACAAACATAGATGATTGGAGGAACAAAATTAGCCATGTCGCGACTAACTCTAAACGAAACCTAGTATCTCTGTAACACTAACATGGAAGCTGCACTCCTCACCTGGATGATCTCAAGTGTCTTTGATTGCTTTTGCTACTTGTATAGGACTCGATCGTCGATTTTACAACGTTGAAAATGAAAAAAGTTGTCGCTTTTTTTAGGCGCAAGAAAATACCAATGTGGGGCCTTGGTGAGCTCAAGGCGGCGGCCTCTTGGGATGTGCCTTTCTCACCACCTTCTCGTGTATTGGGTTCATCTTCCTTCAAGGCGCCTGTTGGATCGTTAGGTTAGCCTTCTGTGTGAGGGAGATCACTACGTGGTATCTCTCAGACAGAAAGCAGCGGAAAGTATCTTAAGTGCAGGAAATAAAGTGCAGAAAGTAAGTACTCGCAGTTTTATAGTGGAAACCTTATTGCATCTGTGCAATAGGCTGAAAACTACTTACCTTCTGGAAAGTTCCAGAAGGATTTCAAGATCGATGTTATTACTTGACGAATATGCTTGTAGAATGTTACAATCTGTCTCACTCAGTGATAGTGAACCAATTCTACTCAATCCGAATACCAAATAACTTGATCTTACTTTCGCCGCACACAGCGAGTACTCTGTCGACTATCGGAATTGATAGCAGCCTCCAATCTTCGTTTGAACTCTCTAAACAGCCGAACTTCAACCAGTTGGGCTGCCCTTGCTTTTATAGTGATCCAGCAGATCTGATCTACATCAGAGATTCGATCTGTATTTTGCATATTTGATTTGGTTAAGATATTGCCATATCTTAACTAAATCAGTTATTCCCATTCCATATCCAGCTCATGATCTCTTGAATATCTCCATCTCGGATCTTGATATATTTCGCTCATTAACTCCCAGATTCCGTATCCGGCTCACGATCCCTTGAATATCTCCAACTCGGATCTTGATATATTTCGCTCATTAACTCCCAGATTCCGTATCCGTTCGCTACTGGGCTTTGCTTTCGGCCCACTCCGCAAAGCTGATCCAAGCACGATCTCGTTACTGATCTCGTCCCTCACGCAGATCTCATCTCCTTCGCAGCGCCAAGCTCTCTCAGGGATGTCCAGTCATCGTTTCTTTCAGACAGTCTAGACCTTGCGACATCTCAGACAGATTTGTGATTTCTGCATACTCAAGTGAAATATTAGCTAAGTGTTTGTTATCATCAAAACACAAAGGGTCCAACAAATTCCCCGTTTTTGATGATGACAAACACTTCTTCACAAATGAGAAATCACACCCAGCTATGACAAGGAAATCACATCTACAAGCAGCTACTTCAGAATACTTCAGATTTCAATTTATTCACTAAGTTTTTATTTTAGTCGAGCAAGCGTAGTTCCCCCTCATATAGACATCCGCTTAAATTTTGGTAATGATTTCCCCCTTAGTGAATGCACACATATATCTTCCCCCTTTTGGCATCATAAAAAAGATTTGCAAACAAGGACACAGAGTGATAGAAGGAGAAAACATTTCATTCATGCTTGCAAGTCATAAGTGTGTCACGCGGACACCACACATCCAAGCAAGGGAAATCAAAATGCAAGGAGACATCAAACATGAAATTAAAAAAAAAACAGTTCAAAGAAGCAGGGATAGATGTGGTAGGGTTGGCAAAGATGGGGGCCATGACAGTCCAGACTAAGCATCATTCTGGTACCGAACCTTCAGCTGTTCCACAATCTCTGCAGCAAGGTTCTTGATCTGCTCTGGGAACCCCTCAATCATAGCAGCTGCAGCACCCAAGTCTTTCACCCAATTCTCCTCTGGGACTTCAGAGCTTTCTCTGCTGCCACCTCCAGAGCTGCTAACCTCCCCTTCACATCCTGAACCTCAGACCGAAGCTCCCTCAACAACATCAACATCATCATCTCACCCAGTCCTTCAGTGGGGAGAGCATTTTCTTGACGCATAGGGTCAGCAACGGGAGACATCTCAACATCAACTGGTGGTGGCGACTGAGCGCGCGGTTTTATCCATCCTTCATCTGCAGAATACTCCAGACCCATCTTGATGATGTGCTCATCACCAAAGATAGTGGAAAAGGCTGTCTCAGAGGCAGGGTTGTAGATCTCCTAGTACTTCAGAATCTCCTTCACAAACTGAGGGTAGGGCGGACCATTTGAGGGGTTCTCCTTGCTATACTCCATCTGATGCATCACCTGAAAGGGCAAATTAACTGGCTTCCTCTGCATAATCTGCTCCACAAGCAACATGTCCTGAAAGATGACCAGATTGTGCTTTTGCTTCCTCGGGGTGATGTTTGACACAAAGATCCTGTGAAGAATCCTGGGAAGCACATCCATGCCGGAAATTTCCTTCTGCCCCTTCACGGTGGGATCCATCCCAAGCCGTTCCAACACATCGGACTTTCCCACAGAACTCGGCCATGTGCCCTTGATGTACTCTGCGTACCCACCCTTTGGCACCTTCAGAATGGTCGCCAACTCCCTCAGATTCAGTGTGAACACTTCTCCTCCCATATTCACAGACAACTCCAGATTTCCTTTGGTCTTCTCCAGCAACTTTTTTGCAATTGCCAGAGTAACCAAACATTGCATCCCTTCCAAAATCGATTCCTCATAAATAATTGCCTAAATGCACCCAACCACACAATAATTTCGTCCAGACGTGAGAAAGGCTGCATGTGGCCCCATCTGGAGGCGTGCATTTCACGCTATAAATGCCACAGACGGGACAACTGCGTGTCACAATGACTGTTCATCTCTCTGTGCTTAGAGCCAACAGAGTGAAACTCTTCCCAATGCCAAACCATCATTATCTGAGGTCACCGATCTCCTTATCTCCACAACTGTCACAAAGATTGTTTCTCAGCCAAAGTTGAACCTTCCAAAGTGATAACTCAATCTGACTAGTCTCATGGGTACACAAGGTTTTTGGTATGGTGCACTAACTTTACCCAAATGGTACAAATAACACCACACACAATCAAGCAGAAATAAGATCATCCAAGTAAATTTTAGCAATTTCTTACTTCATGTGGAATAACTCCAGAAAAATAGAACAGCAAATCAACGGGCTCATAGGAACACTCCACATGAAGATAGGCTAGGGTTGGTCTAGAGTACCTCCTGGGCTTATAACGTGGGATCACTTGTGGAGGTCTCTTTTGGACAGGAAGAATTCATTATTTCATGTTTTTCAATCCCTAATGCAGTCATCAATCACATAGCTAGCATGCATGGATACAGTGTGAACACAACCTAATTTTCACTAGCATAGAACATCCATATCAAATTTCCCATCAGACGTGACTTGCATGCATCTAGTCTAGCCAATCACCGAGGGAGCAACATATGAGCACATCGCTAAGAAAGTGAAACCATACCTAGTTCAAGCCTCAGCTTCTCGTAGGGTTCCTGACGTTGTAGATTTTTAGCAATGCAATAAGTCAAAAACAATTTGTAATTCAACCGGTAAGACCGGTGTCGAACCCAAGGGAGCAAACGGATTACACGCTAGTTCTATCAAATTTTCTTACTCGGCTAATTCCTAAAATTCAAGTATGATTGAGTTATCAATGATTCAAAACAAGAATGAAATGGTTTTTAGGGGATTGAATTCAATTAAAAGCGAGTTTCGAGGGATTAATCCCCTCCTTGGTGATTTCCCAATGATCATGCATACAAGAGTTTAATTAATCATGAGTTGATAGGTTCTAAACCTAGCTTAGACTAGAATTGAACAAACCATGCATGTTTAGTCCTAGTCAAGCCATCTTAGATAGAATCTCACTAATTAAAGAATATTGATCCACTATATAGCATTTACTCTCATAAATGCTACATGCATAAAGTTCTAGTTCACCTCTCACCATGCATTTACTCTCATAAATGTTGGTTAAGTTCAATTTTACTACATCCAAACCATCACTAAGCTCTTTCAATACTTAGATCAAAGTTCTAACACAAACATGTCACTTGGGCATTTTATCAAACACTTAGAGACATGTCTCACATGAAGAGCATAGTAAAATGAAATCAACTTCAATAGATCCATTCAAATGTGTATACAATGATCATTGAGTACCAAGGAGGTTCATAGAACCCTCAAAACACAAGGGTGACTACTCACACATCAAGTAAGACAACATGATGTGTGGGTTTTTAGCAAAAATCTAAGAGAAAGGAAGAGGGAAAAGAGTAGGATTGTTGATCCTAATAAACTCCCTTGATCTTCAATCCTCCTTGATTAGGTGATGTTGAAACCCTTGATTTAGCTCACTTCCTTTTGTCTTTTCTCCAGAAAAATCCAAGATGCTAGGTCAAACTTGCCTCTTTCTATTTATAGTCTCGGATAATTTTCGGTACTGTAGCAGGTCCAGTCGATCGACTGGCGTTGGGCTGTTGGCCCAGTCGATCGACTGGAGGGACATAAGTCGCTCGTGAGACAGATTCTCAGTCGATCGACTGAGACGGGGTAGTCTCCCAGTCGATCGACTGCGGTAACTCGATTTGCATGCCCTCCTGAGAGTCCATTAACTCGATCGACTGGAGCAGGGGAGCTTCCCAGTCGATCGACTGGAGGCACATGACTTGCACGCTCAGCTGGAAAACTCGCCAGTCGATCGACTGGAGGGGCCAATCGATCGACTGCGGTAACTCGATTTGCATGCCCTCCTGAGAGTCCATTAAGTCGATCGACTGGAGCAGGGGAGCTTCCCAGTCGATCGACTGGAGGCCAAATTCTGCCAATTTTTGCCCTTGACTCCGATTTTCTCCGAGTTTTCTTCTATGGGCTCTTGGCACTGAGTCATCTTGATTCACACCTGAAACGCATGAGAAGGGATCAAATGACATCAAATGATCGTCGGAAACGAACTAAAGCTATAGTGAAAACGGGCATTAATGAGTCGAAAACTCGACTCATCAACACTCCACACTTAAGCTTTGCTCGTCCCGAACAAAGTATGCAAATATGTCAAGGAAGCGCAAATGTCGATATGCTAGTGGTGCTATGTTTTTCGTGCATTTGCCTCACTAGATTTCACAAGGTCTCGATCTTATTTCTAAACATGTTATTGAAAGGTAAATGACAAGTATGTACAATCTAACTAGCTCCTTTTCGTAGGCGTTACGAATGCATTTAGCGTATGCGTAGGCGTTACGAATGCATTTAGCGTATGCATTAAGCCTTTAAACCCCTAGGCTACCCTAGTGGACGAGTTATAGTCTCGTGAGAGTTTTCAGAAAAGGGAATACTCACAAATCCCATATGCACCTATCCCATGAGAATGAGTTTAAGAGTGCTCAACCGAGGCGATGATTTCTCAATACAAGTCCCTCACCCCAAGCTAGGACTACCATCACATTATCATCCAAAGAACTTTTGAACCATTTAAGTATCCCATGAGGTTGTGCATTCAAGATCATCAATACTAGAGCTATCAAATGCCTCATCCAAAGTTCCACTCATTTTCAAGGCAATACAATGAAGCAAAGTTGATAGTTTTGCACAAAAGAGTGTCAACCGCTCACCTATGCTAGCTAGGGCTAGTCCATGGGTTCACGACAAGGAACTCATTCCCAAGTTTTAGGCGCTTAAGCCATAATCCATAAGGGAAGAGGAGTTCGACACTAGAGTTTCTTAGTAAACAAGCATAGACCAAATGATAGCTCCCGTGCAAGCACATGGATCGTCCAAAAGTCGTTCTAACTAGCACACAATGCAAATGATGGATCCCGCACAAATGAAGAATGGAGGGAAAACATAGAGTCAAGTTTTAAGTGCTTCTTATTTTTCCTTTTGAAATGGCCTTTGGCCTACAAATGCTTTCGAGGGGGAACTTTTCTTCCTAACCCCCGACATTTGTATCATTTTTGAAGCAAAACTTCTCTAGCGCTTTGAGAGAGTTTTTAGTCGGGGCTTTGCCCTCTTTGACCACAAAAACCTTTTTTGTTGGGGCTTATTTTTCGCCCTCTTTTGACTCCACACTTAAAACTTGACAATATGTTCAAAAAGTGTATGGAATGTGCGGGAAGCAATCATAAGCATGGCACTAAATTAGAAAGCTCAAGTCACCAAGGAGCAAACAAAAGGTCTAGGTTTTTCGTGAAAATTTTTAAGTGCTTGCTATAACTTGATCTAAGGTATTTCAACGAAAATACTTAGAAAATTGGATAGACAAGAGATAGCAATGATATTGATTCACAAGAATGCACATTCAAGGGACTAGGTCGGTTCTAGGTTCAAGGTCCAATAAATGTGACAAATAGGCAAGATGTGGTTTATAGGAATTTAGAATCGATAGTCACAAGCCTATGCGGTTAAAAACACTCTCATGTTGGGACAATGTGCAAGTATGCAAGCGTCCATCTAGAAATGATATGTAAAGCATGCAATCATGTGAACTATGCGCATCAAACCACTCCACACTTAATTCAAGCTTAGTCCCTAAGCGCAAAGAATGATAAAATAAAGGAGAAGGCGCATAGGAACTCCCCTCGCTTGTAGACCCGGTGATAAGACTCTTGGGAGTGAGAAATAACCTTTGGTTGCAATATGTAGATAAAGACGGTGAATATGGCTATAATGATAATATGGAAATATATATATCCTGTGGATTGAACAACATAAATGGTAAACACCGTCAATATCATAGAAAAAGGAGCATACAACCAAAGACAAGTCAAGAGTATATCACACAAGATGGCGTACATCATCCAAAATTGCGCCAAAAGGCGACTTAATATCCAAGTACATGATCAAAGCAAGAAAGCATCAAAACATCGATATGAGTATGATCAAAATGTACTAGAAGATGAAGATGTATCCTCGACGACTCCCGGGGTGGTCTCCCTAGTGGCTGATCCGTCGTCCTCCTCCATAGCATCGGTAAAATGTGTGGGAGGTAAGGGAGAGGCGACGCGAGGGGCAGAAGGTCCTGGATCGACTGGAGGAGGAGCGCCTCTGATCATGGACAAAAGTGTAGTACGGAGCCACTCCGACTCCTGGCGAGCTCTCATAGCCTCAGCTCTAGTGAAGGCCTCAAGACTGGCCAGCCCGCTCCTCAAATCAGCTATATCGGAGGAGACGCGCTCTCTCCACTCAGTAAAATCATCTGTGGCAGGAGGGGGGGTCTCAACAGCAGGCTCCTCGGGGGGAAGCTCCTCATCTGCTGGAGGAGGCTCCTCATCTGCGCGAGGGGGCTCCTCATCTGCGCGAGGGGGAGGAGGAGGCGAGCCAGGGGGGAAGGAGTGAGGTGGGCAAGGCAATAGAGGGGGTTCTGCCGCTTGAACATCATCCGCTTCGTAGCGGCAGCAGAAACAAGCCCTCCCTGATGAGGCGTTGGGTCACTGTCCCAAGTTCTCCCATCCCGCTTGACGATGTGCATGTTCTTCATCAGAGTCAAGTCAAGCAAGCTCCTGATAGGGGCCGGAGAACCCTCGTGGCCAAAGGTGAAGTTACACCTTTGGGCTATCAGTGTGATCAAGGAGCCACCTCCCATGCCTCGGTTCCTCGTGACCGGCTTCACCACAGTCCTGAACCGATCGGCAAGACTGGCTAGCCAATCAACAGGCTGCCCGTGCTCCATAGCAAGCATGAGGTCCATATCCGGGAGGGTAACCGACCTAGCTCTCGCCGTCCTCGTATTAATCCCAATCGCTATGACGTGGTGTATAATCTTCCAGACCGGATCAGTAATGGCCGAAGAGTTATACGATGAAATAAACCACTCATTCCTCCCGGAAATCCTCTTCCAAAATCGGGACTGGTCATGCTCGGTGAATTTCCGGGGCGACGCTGCAGGGCGTGGGAATCCAAACCACTCCCGGATCAAACTCTCCCTAATCTTGAATTCCCGCCCCCCCAAAATAAACTCCCAGTACTCAACAACCTCCTCGCCCTCCTTGTACTTCACCCACTCGAACGAGCAAGTAAACTCATCGACTACCCTCTGGTAGGTCCCCGGATCATCCATGAAAAGAAAAGACAAACCATGCTCAGTGAGGCGAGAATGTACCTCGTCTGTGACTGCTTCGTCGATGCCACGAAGCAATCCCATGTCCAAGTAAAGAGTCGGGATGGCCGTCTTCTTCTTTGAAGTGATGGTAGCATGATGAGTCCGGTGCTTCTCGTCCCTGAATACCAAAGGGGCCGAGAATGGGTACGGGACCGGTATGGGCATCGGCCCCTCATAAGGTCCCTCGCGAGGCTCTGCCAGAACAATCGCCGTGGGTGGAGGGGCTGCAGCAGGGGAGGGCTCTCTGGGCACTGGCGGTGAAGGAGCTCGAGGGGCTGGAGGCACTGGCGCTTTCCTCTTCGGTGCCGGTTTCCTCGGTTGAGGTTTTTTCTTCTTTGGAGGCGCTGGGGAAACCGGCACCGCTGCACCCTCTTCATCCGAGCCCGATACATGGTCGGCTAGTGAAGCCCTCAATGCTCTTCTCTTGCGGGGAACAAGAGGTCTATCATCCTCGTCCTCGAGGGTAAAGTCATCGATTTGCTCATCGAGCGAGGGCTCGTGAGCAATTCCCTTGCCCTTGTCTTTGGCACTGGAGGAGGCGCTGGCACGAGGCATGATGCAAAACTGAGCAAAAACTGAGCAAAAACTCAAAACTGCACTGAACTTTGATTGAGTCGATCGACTGGATGAGGCTTGTGGCTCAGTCGATCGACTGGGAGGAGAAAATCGGACGGGTTTAGGGCGAAATCGGGGGTTTTCTGGTGGGCTTTGGGAGGTTGAATTGATGCTAGGGGATGATAGGCGGACTGATGGGGAGTAGTTTGGGAGGTCGAACGGATGCTGGGGTGGTCGGACGGAGGAGATCGGCCGGAGCTCGGATTTCGATCGGAAATCGGAGATGTGGATGAGGGCGGCTGGCAGGGCGCTAGCTGGGCGGCGGACGGGCGGCGGATGGACGGCGAGCTGATGGCGAGTCGAGCGGAAGGCTGGGGCTGAGATTCGGCTGAGGGTGGAGGTCGGAATCGATCGATTGGGGGGTGAGGGCAAGCGAGTGAAATGAAGTTCAAATGGGAAAAGATGTATTTGGATAAGAAAACCTCAGTCGATCGACTGGGGTCCCAGTCGATCGACTGCGGAAACATGAAAAGTAAGGGTTCCTGAAACATCATTCAGTCGATCGACTGGAATATTGCTTGCCTCCCAGTCGATCGACTGGACCCCAACTCCTGCAAAAAATATTTTCCACTTCTCGTCGAATCCCAACTCCACACTCAGAATTTATACTCATAATCAAGAATCAGTACCGCTCAAAATATCACATATATTCAAGGCACGCTCTTCTATGCAATCACTAGCACATAAACATACGATCTTCAAAACAAACAAGCTAGGATCAACACTCCACACTTAGAATGCCACCATCATCAAGAAAATTCATGCAAGCCTTATATCACGTCACACACACCTAGGCATGCATTTAGAACATCCCAAACACCAAGCCACACGACAAGTTCACAATTTGCATGCTACACATATATGAAAGTTCCTTGTGCATGGATAGAGAACTCACAAACCGGGGTACCTCCCGTGAGGTGCCTAGTTTAACGTCTTGGCAAAGACCGAGCCGATCCTCTTCTCACCAAGAAACACACTTGAGGAGTCCATAGCTAGGATCCCTCCTCAAGCGGATAGAGGCTCTCTATGGGTCGGTTAAAGAGTAGGTCACATTTTGCTCATCCCGAACTTCTTCTCTATAATGCTTTAGCCTTTGCCCATTTGCCGTGAAGGTAGTCCCATCATTGTTGAGCAATTCTACGTGTCCATCCTCGTGAGGCTTGTGGACAATAAATGGACCACTCCACCGGCTTCTCAATTTTCCCGGGAATAACTTGAGCCTAGAATTAAAGAGTAAGACCTTCTCTCCCTTCTTGAATTCACGACGAAATATTCTCTTGTCGTGCCATTTCTTGGTCTTCTCTTTATAGATCCTAGCACTTTCGTAGGCTTCATTCCTTATCTCTTCCAACTCATGGAGTTGAAGCACCCTATGGTCTCCCGCCGTTTGTAAGTCCATATTTAGCATCTTAATTGCCCACATCGCCTTGTATTCCAATTCCACCGGCAAGTGACACGGCTTCCCATAAATAAGGCGATAGGGAGACATTCCAATAGGGGTCTTGAATGCCGTACGATAGGCCCATAAAGCGTCATCTAGCTTCGACGACCAATCCTTCCTTGAGCTTCCCACGGTTTTCTCCAAGATTGCTTTTATTTCTCGGTTTGATATCTCCACTTGCCCACTAGTTTGTGGGTGATATGGTGTAGCAACCTTGTGGCTAACTCCGTACTTGCGAAGCAAGGCCTCAAAATGTTTTTCCTTGAAATGTGAACCGCCATCACTAATGACGGTCCTTGGAACTCCAAATCTAGGGAAAATAATCTTCTTGAAGAGCTTTGTGACCACCTTGGCATCACAAGTAGGGGAGGCGACGGCCTCAACCCATTTGGAGACGTAATCAACCGCGACCAATATGTATTGATTCCCATATGAGGATGGGAAGGGACCCATATAATCTATGCCCCATACGTCAAATATCTCGACCGGGAGGATGCTTTGTTGGGGCATTTCATGCCTCTTTGAGATGTTTCCCGTTCTTTGGCATTGATCGCAAGCCTTCACAAATTCATAAGCATCACCAAAGAGAGTTGGCCAATAAAAACCGCTTTGTAGAACCTTGGACGCCGTCTTTGCTCCACTACCATGTCCTCCATATTGGGAAGAGTGACAATGGTATAGAATATCTCTCATCTCTTCTTCGGCGACGCAAGTTCTATATAATCCATCCGCGCATAGCCTATATAAATAGGGCTCATCCCAATAGTACCTCTTGGTCTCGGATAGGAACTTCCTCTTTTGATGATGGTTCATATCGTGAGGAATAATCCCACAAACCACGAAGTTTACGAAGTCCGCGTACCATGGGAGGGCCTCCGCCTCAACTCTCATGAGTTGCTCTCCAATAAATGAGTCATTCACCGGTCTAGTATCCTCTTCTAGCTCTTCATTTCCCTCTAGCCTTGATAGGTGGTCGGCTACCACATTTTCTACTCCCTTTTTATCTTTTATCTCGATATCAAATTCTTGGAGCAATAGAATCCACCTTATCAATCTTGGCTTGGAATCTTTCTTTGCCAAGAGGTACTTGATCGCCGCGTGGTCGGTAAATACGATAGTCTTTGATCCCACTAGGTATGAACGAAACTTGTCAAAGGCATACACAATAGCAAGGAGCTCTTTTTCCGTTGTAGTGTAGTTCAATTGAGCTCCGTTTAGAACTTTGCTTGTGTAGTGAATGGCATGAAGTTTCTTGTCCACCCTTTGCCCAAGAACCGCCCCAACGGCATAATCACTAGCGTCGCACATGAGCTCAAAGGGCATGTCCCATCTAGGGGGTTGAATAATTGGAGCCGAAATCAATGCTTCTTTCAACTTCTCGAAGGCCACCAAGCACTCTTCATCAAACCGAAACTTGGTGTCATTGCATAATAGGTTTGTTAAAGGCTTTGCAATCTTCGAGAAATCCTTGATAAATCTCCTATAAAATCCCGCATGGCCTAGAAAACTCCTTATGCCCTTGACATCCCTTGGGGGTGGCAATTTTTCCATAACTTCTATCTTTGCCTTGTCCACCTCAATTCCTCTCTTGGAGACTAAGTGACCAAGAACTATCCCCTCCTGCACCATGAAATGACATTTTTCCCAATTAAGTACAAGGTTCGTCTCAATACACCTTTTCAACACTTTAGCCAAATTAGCCAAACAATCATCAAAAGACGAACCATAAACAGAAAAGTCATCCATGAATACTTCCATAATCTTTTCAATAAACTCGGAAAAAATAGCCATCATGCATCGTTGAAAGGTACCCGGCGCATTACATAGTCCAAAGGGCATTCGCCGATAGGCAAATGTTCCATAGGGACATGTAAAGGTGGTTTTCTCTTGATCTTGTGGATGTATAGGGATTTGGAAGAATCCGCTATATCCATCAAGATAGCAAAAATAGTCATGCTTAGCTAGTCTTTCCAACATTTGGTCAATGAAAGGGAGGGGAAAGTGATCTTTTCTAGTGGCTTGGTTTAGTTTCCTATAATCCACACACATACGCCACCCGGTTACCGTTCTTGTGGGGATTAGTTCATTCTTCTCATTTTTAACTACGGTCATCCCTCCCTTTTTGGGGACTACATGAATGGGGCTCACCCATTTAGAGTCCGCAACGGGGAAGATGATTCCCGCATCAAGCAATTTAAGAACTTCCTTTTTGACTACTTCCCCAACAATAGGATTCAACCTCCTAGCTCTCTCCCTAGATGGCATACTATCGCTCTCTAAATTGATTTCATGCATGCATAAATTTGGGCTTATTCCCTTCAAATCATCAATAGAGTAGCCAATAGCATCCTTATGTTCTCTCACCACATCAAGCAATTTGGAAGTCTCATCATCATTCAAAGAAGCATTCACAATGATAGGCAAGCTAGAATTTGGGCCTAAGAACTCATACCTTAGGCTTGTTGGTAGAGCTTTAAGCTCTACCGAACAAGACTCCTTACCTTTGTCGCTTAGAGTTCCTTCTTCGTTTTCGTCCTCCAAGATAGCCCAACAATTGGCAATGTCGGGAAGCTCATTATCAAGGTCAATTCCACTCATGTAAAGGTTAGGCACATCATACAATTCACATGCATCAACTAGGTCAAGATAATTACAAGTCATTGTAGGACTAGGACCTTTTTGTGCCTTTTCAAGATTAAACTCAATTTTCTCATCTCCTACTCTCATGGTGATTGACCCCTTAGTAGTATCAAATATAGCCCCCGCGGTGTAGAGGAAAGGCCTTCCCAAAAGAATGGGAATTTCATTGTCCTCTTCCATCTCTAACACCACAAAATCCCCCGGAATATAGAAATTCCCTACTCTAACCGGGACATCCTTAAGAACCCCCCTAGGGAATCTTGAGGAGCGGTCCGCGAGCCTTAGAATCATGTTAGTTGGTTTAGGCTCACCCATATTCAACTTTTTGCATAAAGAATAAGGCATCAACGATATACTTGCACCCAAATCACACATAGCACGTTCAATCTTGATATCATTAATAAAGCATGAAATGGAGAAGCTACCGGGATCCTCAAGCTTTGGGGGCATGCGCGGTTGGAGTATGGCACTACATTCGCCATTGAGAGACACCGTGTCAACGTCCTCGATTGTTCTCCTGCAAGTAATAATGTCTTTTAGAAATCTAGCATAAGAAGGAGCTTGAGTTATTACCTCGGTGAAGGGCATTGTGACATAGAGCTTCCTCATCATCTCGGCAAACTTGGAGAATTGCTTGTCATTGCTCTTCTTCTTTAGCCTTTGGGGAAATGGAATAGGAGGAGTGTATACTCTAGGTTCGTCTTTCTCCTTTTCCACTTCACCCTCTTTCTCAACTTGAGGGTTAGGAACCTCCTCATCCAACTCTTCAATTTCGGCACTAGCTTGGCCTCTTAGATCAAAGGAGACTTTCTTCTTCTTTGGTAGCTCTCCCTCTAGCTCTTTCCCGCTTCTCAAGGTAACCGCATTACAATGCTCTCTATTCACTTGGTCGGGTCGAGCCGGTAATTTTCCTTGTGCCCTTATAGAGGATTCGGCTTGTTGAGCTATTTGGTTCTCAAGCATTTTGTTATGAGTCTCCAACCTTTCAAACTTGGTTTGCATGTCCATAAATTGAGCTTGGACGTCCCTACTTGCCCTCTCTTGTTGTGCAAGGATTTTAGCCAACATTGCCTCCATACCGGAGGGTTCATTGGAGGCTTGAGGGGGAGCTTCAACTTGTTGATAGGTCTTTTGAGCTTGAGCTTGAGCTTGGTATTGTTGCCCTTGGTTTTGATTCCTTTGAAGCAAAGTCGGTCCTTGACTTTGATATTGGTTCCTAGGTTGGAAACCTTGATTTGATTGAGTAGGCTTAGGACCAAATCCGGGAGGTGTGGATCCAAAGTCGGGGCGAGTGGGGTTAGTGGTCTTGTAGGAGAAATTTGGGTGATTTCTCCATCCCGAAGAGAACTTTGGTGTAGTATAGTTGGCTTGAGAGCTTTGCCCTTGATTGGCATTCCCTCCATAGTCTCTTCCTTGGTTTCCTCCCACAAAATTCACTTCTCCATACCCTTGCACATCCCTTTGAACCAAAGGGCAAGAAACGGTCTCATGCTCGTAGACCTCACAAATATCATACCCTTGCTTTGTCGAAGATTCTCTTTCCGGGTGTTTCAACTTGAAGACTTCATCCGAGAGGCTATCAAAGTCCTTTCTCAAAGCATCATAGTCGCTTGTGCTCACCGCTTTAACCTCATGTCTTTCATGCCTCCTTCTTGGGTTTCCTCTTTCACTTCCCCACATGAAGTAGTTTTTCGTTATCTTCTCTATCACCGCGTAGGCTTCATGTGGTGCAAGGTCCATTATAGCTCCGCCCGAAGCGGTGTCAAGTGCTAGACGAGAATTACCGTCCACACCTTGATAGAAGGTGTGGAATAGAAGAAGGTCATCCAAACTATGGTGAGGACATAGCCTTTGATATTCCTTGTACCGCTCCCAAGCTTCATAGAGCGTCTCTCCATCCATTTGCACAAAATTTGTAATTTGGCTCCTATAGTGCGCCGTCTTGGAAGGAGGGAAGTATTTGTTTAGGAATGCCACGGCGAGCTCCTCCCAAGTCGTGAAGCTATCGGGAGTTTGACTCCTCAACCAATCCTTTGCTCTCCCCGTGAGGGAAAAGGGGAAGAGCCTTAGAAGCTTAGCGTCCTCCGAGAACCCATTGATCTTGAAGGTGGCACACACTTCAAGAAATGTTGTCAAGTGAGAATTGGGGTCTTCATTGTCCCTTCCCGAGAATTGGTTGGATTGCACCATTTGAACAGTGGACGTCTTCAAGTCAAAATCTCGGTTATCAACCGCCGGTGCGAGGATTGGGGAACGATATCCATAGGCCGTAGGAGTAGCATAATCTTTGAGAACCCTTCTAGCTTGAGGGACTTGTGGTAGGTGACCATGTGGTGGTGGAGGTGGAGGAGGGAGTCTATTGTCTCTATCTCCCATGCCTTGAGTGGTGGTTTCTAGATTTCCTTGAGTGTGAGAGGTTTGTCCTTTGTCTTTGGTCTTACTCCTTGTAACGGGAAGATTAACTAGCTCTCTAATAGGTTGGTTCAAATCTCTATCCGCTATTTGAGAAAGTTTCTTGGTCTTTGGTGGCATAAAAGAAGTGAACCTATGAGAGAAACCAATTAAAACAAGTGAGCGTGGTGAATAAGATCAAGAAATGCAAGTAACAAGTAGAATAAAGAAAAACATGGAATAGTCGGAGCACTAAATGATTTCCCTAGGGGTAATCTAGCTATTGCTCCCCGGCAACGGCGCCATTTTGACGTTGTAGATTTTTAGCAATGCAATAAGTCAAAAACAATTTGTAATTCAACCGGTAAGACCGGTGTCGAACCCAAGGGAGCAAACGGATTACACGCTAGTTCTATCAAATTTTCTTACTCGGCTAATTCCTAAAATTCAAGTATGATTGAGTTATCAATGATTCAAAACAAGAATGAAATGGTTTTTAGGGGATTGAATTCAATTAAAAGCGAGTTTCGAGGGATTAATCCCCTCCTTGGTGATTTCCCAATGATCATGCATACAAGAGTTTAATTAATCATGAGTTGATAGGTTCTAAACCTAGCTTAGACTAGAATTGAACAAACCATGCATGTTTAGTCCTAGTCAAGCCATCTTAGATAGAATCTCACTAATTAAAGAATATTGATCCACTATATAGCATTTACTCTCATAAATGCTACATGCATAAAGTTCTAGTTCACCTCTCACCATGCATTTACTCTCATAAATGTTGGTTAAGTTCAATTTTACTACATCCAAACCATCACTAAGCTCTTTCAATACTTAGATCAAAGTTCTAACACAAACATGTCACTTGGGCATTTTATCAAACACTTAGAGACATGTCTCACATGAAGAGCATAGTAAAATGAAATCAACTTCAATAGATCCATTCAAATGTGTATACAATGATCATTGAGTACCAAGGAGGTTCATAGAACCCTCAAAACACAAGGGTGACTACTCACACATCAAGTAAGACAACATGATGTGTGGGTTTTTAGCAAAAATCTAAGAGAAAGGAAGAGGGAAAAGAGTAGGATTGTTGATCCTAATAAACTCCCTTGATCTTCAATCCTCCTTGATTAGGTGATGTTGAAACCCTTGATTTAGCTCACTTCCTTTTGTCTTTTCTCCAGAAAAATCCAAGATGCTAGGTCAAACTTGCCTCTTTCTATTTATAGTCTCGGATAATTTTCGGTACTGTAGCAGGTCCAGTCGATCGACTGGCGTTGGGCTGTTGGCCCAGTCGATCGACTGGAGGGACATAAGTCGCTCGTGAGACAGATTCTCAGTCGATCGACTGAGACGGGGTAGTCTCCCAGTCGATCGACTGCGGTAACTCGATTTGCATGCCCTCCTGAGAGTCCATTAACTCGATCGACTGGAGCAGGGGAGCTTCCCAGTCGATCGACTGGAGGCACATGACTTGCACGCTCAGCTGGAAAACTCGCCAGTCGATCGACTGGAGGGGCCAATCGATCGACTGCGGTAACTCGATTTGCATGCCCTCCTGAGAGTCCATTAAGTCGATCGACTGGAGCAGGGGAGCTTCCCAGTCGATCGACTGGAGGCCAAATTCTGCCAATTTTTGCCCTTGACTCCGATTTTCTCCGAGTTTTCTTCTATGGGCTCTTGGCACTGAGTCATCTTGATTCACACCTGAAACGCATGAGAAGGGATCAAATGACATCAAATGATCGTCGGAAACGAACTAAAGCTATAGTGAAAACGGGCATTAATGAGTCGAAAACTCGACTCATCAGTTCCCTGTGCAATGCCTTTGTGAATATGTCCGCTATCTGTTCCTCAGTTCTGCAGTAATCCATTGCTATTGTTCCCTTTTCTACACAATCTCGCAGAAAGTGATATCGAATCTCTATATGCTTAGTGCGTGAAAACTGCACAGGATTTTTGGAGATATTAATAGCACTAGTGTTATCACACAGAATTTTAGCACAATCAGTAATAACACCATAGTCACTTAGCTGTTGCTTAAGCCATAGCAGCTGTGCACAGCAAGCAGCAGTGGCAATGTATTCTGCCTCAGCGGTGGAAAGTGCAAAAGAGGACTGCTTCTTTGAAGCCCAAGAGATGAGACACGGTCCAAGATACTGAGCCATCCCTAACGTAGACTTCCTGTCTGCCTTGCAGCCCGCATAATCTGCATCAGTGTAGGCTACCAGGCATAAGTCTCCTCCCCTCGGATAGAACAAGCATAAATCATCTGTTCCCTTCAGATATCTCAATATCCTCTTAACAGCTTTCACGTGGGTTTCTCTGGGATATGCCTGAAACCTTGTACAGAGACAAACACTGAATAAGATATCAAGTCTACTAGCAGTAAGATATAAAAGTGAACCAATCATCCCCTGTATAAAGTTGGATCCACTTGTGGTGAGGACTCATCCTTTGTCGAGGTATCATTTGGAGACATCGGTGTGGCACACGTCTTGACGGATTCCATTCCGAACTTTTTTAGAATCTCCTTTACGTATTTCTGCTGATGGATCCGGGTACCATCCTCTCCTTGAGCTACTTGAAGTCCAAGAAAGTACTTCAGCTCTCCCACCATGCTCATCTCGAACTCGCTCGACATCAAATCTGTGAACTTCTTGACAAGTCTAGGGTTAGTTGAACCAAAAATAATATCATCCACATATACCTGAACCACTAGAGTGTCCTTCCCTTCCTTCAAAAGGAAGAGAGTCTTGCCCACCTCTCCTCTGGCATATCCGTGGGACAGTAGAAACTGTGACAGTCTCTCATACGAAGCGCGGGGTGCTTGCTTCAACCCATACATCGCCTTGTCCAGAATATGGACATGATCAGAGTGAGTGTGATCCTCAAACCCTGGTGTCTGGCTCACATATACCTCCTCTTTCAGAACTCCGTTCAAGAAGGCCGTTTTCACATCCATCTGCTGTAGAGTGAACCATGGTAAGTAGAATAAGCAATTAATAGTCTGATTGCTTCTAACCATGCAACTGGGGTGAATATCTCATCGTAGTCTATCCCCTCTTGTTGGTTGTACCCCTTGACTACCAGGCGGGCTTTGTTTCTCACAACGACTCCCTTGTCGTCCATCTTGTTTCCAAAGACCCACTTTGTCCCTATTACATTCTTGTCCTTCGGCTTAGGAACCAACCGCCATACCTTGTTCCTCTCGAACTGATGTAGCTCTTCTTGCATGGCATTGACCCATTCTGGATCCTTGAGCGCTTCTGCTACTGTCTTTGGTTCTGCAAGAGAGACAAAGGACGCAAATCCACAAAAGTGACACAAATTATCTAGATTTACCTGATCCTGGAATGTGTAACACTGGTAGTCCCTCAGCCTTGCTGGGGGCTGTATAACTCTCCCGCGGCTTGTAGTCCTAGGTTCCTCCTCAGTGCCTGCATGAGGAAGATTGTCAACTACCTCTTCCTCATTGGGGGGCTCAACGTTGATTCCGATCACAGAGACAGCGGGGACATGCTCTTGAGCTAGTATCTCCGTCTGAGCATTCTCAGATGTGGTCTCCACCGGTTCCTGACCTGTTTTCTGAGCAACTCCGTGGGATAGTTCTGTAGCCTCACTTTGAGTTGGATCCCAATCAGGGTCAGACCCGTCCGCAAACTGAAGTTCTCCATCATCCTGTGAGGAGGGATCTTTCACCAGGTGTCCGGCCATGACGCGCTCGTCAAAGGTTACATGGATGCTCTCCTCCACCTATTCCATTCGCAGGTTGTCCACCTTGTATGCTCTGCTATGACTCGAATAGCCTACGAATACGCCTTCATCGCTTCTCGGATCGAACTTGCCCAGATTTTCTTTCCCATTGTTGTGCACATAGCACCTGCATCCAAATACTTTTAAATGAGCGATGTTAGGTTTCCTTCCCCGCAGCAGCTCGTATGGCGTCTTCCCTATCAGAGATCGTAGAGATGCTCGGTTTAGTATGTAGCTGGCGGCATGAACAGCCTCTGCCCAGAACCCTTTGGGTACACCACTGGCAATCAACATCGTCCTGGACATATCCTCCAGTGTCCTATTCTTTCTCTCTACCACACCATTTTGCTGAGGTGTCCGTGGTGCAGAAAAGTTGTGATCTATTCCACCAGTCCTGCACAAGGAGAGAAATTGGGAATTCCGAAACTCGGTTCCGTTGTCAGTACGAATAGACACCAACTTTTTACTCAATTTATTTTCAATCAGTTTCGACCATGTGACAAACTCAGAGTATGTTTCATCCTTAGAGTTTAAGAAAATGGTCCACGTATACCTGGAGTAGTCGTCCACGATAACCAATATATACCTGTTCCCTCCACGGCTGATGACATTCACTGGACCGCACAGATCCATGTGGATCAAGTCCAGGGGAGTTGATGTACTTACTGATTGTTTTGACTTGAACGAGGTACATACTTGCTTGCCCGTGGCACAGGCACTGCACACCTGATCAAATGAGCTCTCCACCTTGGGTAGTCCAACCACCAGTTCATTTTGATGTAGTTTATGAATCAGTCTCATGCTTGCATGCCCGAACCTTTTGTGCCATAATAGGGTGTCCTCAGCTATACTTGATAAGCACAGCTCCTCCTCAGGGACGAACTCTGGATCCAATGTGTAGATTTCGTTCTCACGAACACCTATGAGAGTTATTTTTCCTGTCTCAATGCACCTCACAACACAATCATTAGAGTTAAATATCACCTGATTTCTGCCACGTTGACACAGTTGTGATATACTCAGCAAGTTGTATTTCAACGGACTTTGATAGTTTGATGTTCCCTTGAGTGGCATGTATTTGGCAAAACGTAGCTAGACAGTTCAAGCAGGAGTTCAGGGGGAGTGCGAACACATTCTAGGACTTCAGTACAGCGTGGAGCAGACGCAAAGATGATTTCCGGAATGATCGAAAGATTGAATGACGGTTCAATCCGTTACTGGACAGCGAAGATTTCGATCATCAGATATTCGAATGAATATCTACATATCAGATTGAAGGCGGCGTGGCTAACTTGGCAAGGAAGTCTTCGAATATTCTTCCCACCGATTTGATAAAGATACACATCACAATATTTAGGAATATTTCCTAAAATATTTGATGAGATATCTGGAGCAGATTTGGATAGCGCCCATGCATATAAATACAAGGGTAGGGCGACCAAATCTCCATCGCTTTCTGAGAGAAAAATACACGAGTGTATACTGCTGATCTAAGATTGGAGAAAGCGACGGCCGACTGTGTTTCCCCACTGGAAATTCATCGGCACTGGATCTGTCTGTTCTAGTGTGCTATTCAGACAGTCTAAGACAGGAGCTTACCGCTGCACACGACGAGTACTCACAACCAGCTTTCACGGGAAAGCTTCCGACTTCAGGAGAAGGTCGAGCTCGTTCAGACGGAAGGTTTGGGCGAAGGGGATCAAGGTGAACTGCGGAGATCCTTGATTACAAATCTGAGAGGCGGTGGCTTAGAAGCTGGGCGATTACGAACACGGTGTTTTGTAAGCATAAGTCCTCTTATTGTTCTAAGCACGTAATAAAGATTTGTGTCCCTTTTAGGGTGTGGGAAACCCCCAGAGTAGGCTTAGCCGACCTGAGTATCATTCTGTGTCCCTTCTCCTTGTTCTGCTTGCTGCACTGTCACAACAGAGTTCTAGGTCTGTCTCAAACAGTCCCTGGAACAGTAGCTTGAACAGGTCACTATATTTAAATTGGTATCAGAGCAGACACTCGACACACTGAGTAGGATCCTTGAACTGTTCAAAGTGACTCTGAAGGAAGGACAAAGTATTTCCCGACCCCCACTTCTCGAAGGATCAAATTATGCCTCATGGAAGCCGAAAATGAAATCTTTTCTGAGATCCCTCGATGAGAAAGCTTGGAAGGCAGTATTGGTTGGATGGACTCAGCCCAGGATGGAAAATCTCACAGGAGAAGTCGTTCCCAAACCTGAAGCTCTATGGGACAAGGCAGACGAGAAAGCCTCCATCGGAAATTCAAAAGCTATGAACGCTATTTTCTCTGGAGTGGATGAGAATGTACTGAAACTGATCATCAACTGTGAAGTTGCTAAGGAAGCTTGGGATATCCTTCAAACTGCATATGAAGGTACTGACAAGGTTCGCAATTCGCGCATGCAGATTGTGACAACAAAATTCGAGGAGATGAAGATGAAGGACCGTGAAACTATCCCTGAATTCAATGCGAGAGTACTAGATTTGTCCAATGAGGCTGCTGCACTGGGCAAACCTATTGATGAAGAAAGAATGGCTAGCAAAGTTCTGAGATCGCTCCCTCCAAGATTTGCTATGAAGGTCACTGCCATTGAGGAGATGCATGATATCTCCAAACTGAAACTGGACGAGCTCATGGGTTCTCTCAGAACTTACGAAATGAATCACGAAGTTGAATCCAAGGTAGTCAGAGGAATTGCCCTGAAAGTAGATATATCTGACAGTGTGGCTGAGACAGACTGCAACACTAAGCAACTGGCAATGCTGGCTCAGAATTTTGGCAGGATGGTTCGGAAACTCAACAGACGTGGCCCTGATCAAGGTGAGTCTTCGTCAGGTAACTTTCGTAATTGGAAAAATGGCAAAACAAGGTTCAGTGAGAAAACTGAGGACCCTTCGGAGAAAGAGAAAGAAATTCAATGCCATGAGTGCAAGGGCTTCGGACACATCAAGGCTGAATGTGCTAACACCCTCAAAAAGAAAAAGGCAATGGTTGCAAACCTCAGCGACAGTGATGAGGAGGAGGAAAATGAAACTACCAACTTTGTAGCATTTGCGTCTATCACAGAAGTATGTAGTGAATCCAGCCACATCTAGTCTCCTCAACCAACTCTTCTGACTGATGACTCTTCAGACAGCGACAATGAAGAACTCACGCACGAGTCACTGGCTGAATCATACAAAGACATGTACGAAAAGTGGCTGTTGGTGTTCATTCTGAACAAAAAACTCAACGACACTGCTGCCACCATGACTGAAGAAAAGTACAAACTCTGGCAGGAAGTCGATATTCTGGTCGCACAGAAGGTGGAACTCCAGGCCGCAGTCAATTCACTAAACACTCAGCTTACAGATATTAAGCAAGATAGGTTGTTTCTGCTGGCTCAGAAAACGGATCTCCTGGGAACTATCTCTTCCCTAAAAGTTAACATGGAGAAAGATCGTGAAACTTATCCAACTGGGATGGCGGGTATGAGGAAAACTATTACGGATCTGAAACACAAAGAGGTGTTCCTCTTGAGGAAAGTGGAGTCTCTGGAACTCCGGGTAGAATCTGAGAAAATGGACCATTCAGCCACTCGGAAGGAACTCAACCAGCTCAAACAGTCGGTAAAGATGTTGAACTCTGGGACTAAGGATCTAAATGAGATTCTCAGGTCACAAAGAATGGAGTCTGGACACCGGGGTTTGGGTTTCACAGAAGAAGGATGCTCAAAAGGTACAACGTTTGTTAAAGCAAAACCAGTGACTGAACGAAACCCGGAACAGAAGGTGGGACAGAGACTGAATCAGCATCATGGAAAGAAGGTGAGACAGACCCCGAGACAGAAAGTGGATATGTCCCAAACAAAATCCACAGCTGGTCAAAGAAGAACTCGCAATGATCGAACCAGCTCCTTCACATAATAGAAAGAAGATCTCCGTACATGCTGGTACTGCTTTAAAATCGGACACATCAGACCAAGGTGTCGTTTGTTCCTTGCTGAACGAAGAGCTATGAGCCACAAGAATAAACCTCGAATGCAACGAATCTGGGTACCAAAGGCAAGCGAGACCGTATGTCTGGCCGCGCTCAACTCATCATGCCACATAGGGAAAGATCACTGGGTCTTCGACAGTGGTTGCTCAGCTCATATGACAGGTAATTCTAAGTCTTTTACAAATATTCGACCTGTTATAAAGAAGCAGTTTGTCATCTTTGGAGATGGAAGAAAGGGTCAGGTGATCGGCTGTGGGACATTGAAGGTTCCAGATCTTCCTGCCCTCAAGGACATTCTCTTGGTTGATGGATTGAAGTTGAATCTATTCAGCATTAGTCAACTATGTGATGATGGACATCTTGTCACCTTCACTCAAGACTCATGTCACGTATTGAACGAGGACGGAAGCTCATTAATGAAAGGAGACAGGTTTCCCAACAATTGCTACCTCATTGGTTCTACTGAACTGGTTGGTTCTTCGGCATATCTACCAACTCGACGGATTGAGATGGGCTTGCGGCACAGGCGGATGGGTAATCTTACTCTCCAAAATTCAATGATGCTCAACTCAACTGAACTCATCCGAGGAAGGCCCAAGGAGACAGGAGAGTGTGACACACTCAGTGATGAATCGCGAATCAAGTCTCAGACAAAGAACTTGTCCCTCAACAGCTGTCAACACTGTACTAGCAGAAAGGTAAAACTGATTCACATGAATATGAATGGTCCGATAAAAGCAGGGAACTATGGGAGCTCCAAGCATGTTTCTGCGTGCATCGTTGGGCAGTCGTCCGGAGTTCGGAATAAACTCCCCATCAATCATGGATATGTTCGAGGGGGAGTGTTACCACAAGGCAGAATCGCACACACCCATGTTGATAATACCATGATCAGAAGAATCACACACACCCATGTTGATAATACCATGTTCAGATCCAACAACCGTTCGCAGGGCCAAACGAGATTCGTTCCCCTACAGAGCAAGTATGCCACGAAGCTAGCAAGTCTCCAAAGAACGCATGCCCCTACTCCCCTCAAACTGTCTAAACACAAAGGGAAACAGGAGAAAGTGATCCGTATGCGATTAAAGCCTACAGAGGTTGAGATCCTTAGATCCGTGCGGGGTCTAGGTGCTATCCGTATGCAACTGAATCCTGGAGAGATTGAGACCCTTAGATCTTTGCAGGGTCTAGGTGTTATCAATCACTAAGCCAGACATGGCAGTGGTCAGTCAGAGTCGCAACTCCAACAAAATAGTTGGACTGACCACTTAAGGAAGGGAGCTGGATCAGAAGGTACAATTTTAGAAGATGAATATTTTTTATTTCTGAGAGATATTCTCGTGCCGTTATAAGGAAAGGAGGTTTTATTTTTTTTGGAAGTTGAAAAGGAAATTCAATTTCAGTCTCGTTGCTTCTTCTTTCCTGCTTCGATAACCCTAGCTCAGCCCTTCCTCTCAAGTCTTCCCAAATCTTCATCTCTGCGGCAACAATGGTTCACACCAGAAAATCCTCCAAATCAGTCAAGAAGGGTTCTTCGGAATCAAAGAAGGCGGACAAGAAATCATCTGATTCCATGGCGACAAAGGCTCAAATTCCAAAACCGACTAAGTCGAAATTACCAATAAAGAAAAAGGCATCGCCTTTAGTAGCCGAAACTTCGTCATTACCTGGTGTCAAAATCTCAGACGGCGTAGCAGTTTCCTCAAACCCGAACGTTAGGGTGGTGGAGAGGGAAGGACCGGAACCTGCTGCGAAGCAGAAGGAAGTGTCTTCGCAACCTGCAGAGGAACCTCCTAAACCAACCGGTGCTAGGTCGACACCATCAAGTATCGTTCCTCCAAAAATCTTGTCCCATTCTGAGGTATCTTCAAACCCTACTGCTCCAATTGATTTTTCCTTGCATGTTAAAGTGGCAGTTGTTGAAAAGAAGCAAGTTGTTGATTGTGGTGAAGCCAGTAGGGCTAGTATTGGTAAAATTGTTGAATATGGTGAAGCCAGTAGGGCTGGTTTTGTGAAAACCTCTGTTGATACTATGGATGTTGTTAGACCGGGAAAGTCGGCTTCTAAGGTGTCTGTGCGTTCGAAATCCAGGAAGGAGAAAATCCATGCATCTGGATATGTGCGCCCTTCTGGTCTACGAAGGAATGTGGTAAATCGTCAGGGTAAGACTGCTCAAAAGCTTCTTGCTAAGATAAGTGCAGTAAGAAGACGCCCAGATGTGACAACAGAACCAGTTGATGATCAGGTTCTTGCTCCCACCACTAAAGGAATGGTGACTGTTAGTGAAAATACAGAAGGTGGCACAAGGGATGTGCATGAGTGTTCAGGTGGTGAACCGCAAACAAAGGAACATGGCTGTCTGTCTGAAGCACCTGTGTCATCTAAACAGGATGATGAGCTTGATGACCTTTTCAATGACATCGATGCGGTCGTAGAGAATCTGCAGAAGGAGGTTGTCACTGATGTGCCAATGGGTGATCAGTCCTCTCTTACCAAGGAAACCGTGCTTGAAGATGCTACTCTTGCCAGTAGTTCGGAAAGTGGAGATGTGGCAAGTTCTGCAGAAGGTGTTCCCTCTGGGTGTCAGGTCGATGCTAAGACAGTCGTGTCTCAAGAGATCTCTGGCTCGGAGGCTGAGTCAATTGAAAAAGCAGTTCCAGTCAGCTCACAAGACAAGGCTGTGAATGATGTGGAGGAGGATGCTGCCCAGACTGTCTCTCTGTCTGACACATCTTCTGAGGATGCTCAAAATGCTGTTCCTTTTACAATTCTCAGGAAAGAAAAGATTGTCAAAATGAAGAAGAAGAATGCTGTAGAAAGCCCCGCCAAGAAAGTCATTACAAATAAGGAAGATGTTAGTAAGGCTACAGGAGAGGTCATCAAGGCTAAAAAGAGAAAGCGTGAAACCTCTGCACCTGCTTTTGAGGACGCTCCAGTCGGGATTGTGAAGAAAGGGATCTGGTTTGCTTCCAAGGATGCAGCTCGAAAGTGGAAGGCTGTCCAGAAACGAAAGATTATCCCTGAACGTCGCTGATGGATGCACAGTCGTTGTGTGCAAACGTCAAGAATAAATTTATAAGTGTCCGCTACTCGCGACTTCACTACTGGGTAGCAAGTGGTAAGTAGGGGTCGAACCCAAAGGAATTAGGGGGATAGTTGTTCTTTGAGGTGATTTGTACAGCGAGGGAGCGTGTTTTAGGTTGGTTGAGGTTATAGAGCTAGTAACTACGTGACTTTTTGGTTGGTTTTGGTTTTTTTGTGCGAAAAGTAAATGACTGAAAATAAAAGTAGGAGACTTACAGCGGGTGATGCGTGATTGGCAAGTCCTCCGGAAGGTGAGCAGTTGATTACGGCAGTTATACTAAGAAAGTAAGTGCAGGAGTTGTTTGATTTCAAAGAAAACATTCGATTTCGGGGGCCTTGTATCATAGCCTGTTTATCATTGACCTTTAGTGATCCTTCTAAGTATTCAAACGTGCATCAAGGCCATTCCAAGCACTCGATTTGCCACACTGTCTAGTCTTTTGCAAAAGTGTTCGAAAGAGTATCAAGGCCATTCCAAGCACTCGATTTGCACACACTGTCTAGACTTTTGCAAAAAACGTAGAGCCCTTGTTCTACTTAGACTAATACCCCATTCCAAGGTATATTAGCCTGTGTGCATCCATTTGATCAGTCATTCCCGAGCAATCAAATGGTGTTTTAGAGAGGTCAAACTCCTCAGATAAGCTTTGCCATTCCAAGCATCCACTTATCCGAGTATGTTTACGAACTTCCACGGAAGAGCTTTGCCATTCCAAGCATCCACTCAACCTTGGAAGTTCTGGCCTAATATATGGTACATAGAACAAGTTTTGAATACAGAGAAAAAACACTAAAGCAAGTCTAAAACATTTTATGATACAAGTACACCCCTTCAACCGAATGAAGAGTTTAGCTACGAATATCCATAGAGGTGGATACCATAGCTAAATACTCGGGGGTTTTTGAAAGACAGTAAGTAAGGGGAATACTCAAGAACCAACAGGAGTATTCCCAATTCCTACTTGAATACTCAAGAACCAACAGGAGTATTCTCTAAAACTGTTATAATACTCAAGAACCAACAAGAGTATTATTTCAAAATCAAACTTACAAATTGCCAAACTTAGAGAGATAAGTGATTTATGATTTTTGGGGATTGTTGGATGATACAAATGAGGAGGAGATGAGCTCCATTTATAGGGAGGAGAAGGGAGGAATGGATGGAGGAGATGATGGCATGTGGTTTTTGATCCAAGGGAGGAGAAGGAGGAAGAAGGAGGAGGCGCCACATGGGGGGGGGGAGCAAAAGCCGCCGGTCACCTTGGTGGGGGAAGGGAAAGCCACCGGTGGCCGGTCACCATGGAGGGGAGGCTTCCTCCCTTGGCCACCTCCAAGCAAGGCCGCCGGTCACCTTGGTCCAAAGGATGAGTTTTGTGATTTTTGTGCAGTCTTTTCACAAAACTATCAGTCCAATTTTGCTCCGGTCTGACTTTGGTTGTTCCTCGGTTTGATTTGATTTGAGTAATTCAACGTCAGGATCTTGAGATTTCTTCATTCAGCATCTGATCTTGACCTTGGACTGACTCGTAATATCTTTTTAGCGTAAAATCCTCTCCTTAGCGTGTTTTCTCTCTAGAGTCCAAAATACCCTGTAGAAATATATCGGGACTAACAAGCAGAAGTTAAATAGACAAACAGTCTAATTTGGTGGGTTTTACTGTGTTTTTGATTCGTATAATTATGGTCCATCAGTCGCCTTGATGATACTCGATACAAAGGTAAAGAGGTGGTGCATACTCTGAGGCAAAACTGCCAGATCTGGACTCTCACCAAGTGTAAGCCGTTCAATGAACAGCTGATTCGTGAAGCCATGGCGAACCTTCCTCCGCAGTTTGGAGTTGTTGGGGATAAAGACTATGGGGTGGTCTACGTGAGGGGGAGACGAATTATCATCAATCCTGAGCTTATCAACACTTACTTCCAGATGGATGACCCAAAAGTTGATGAGGAAGTGACGGACTATGAAAAAATTGCGGACACTATCACTGCTGGTTCCGTCCCATGGTGGCCTGACACCGTTGTGGCCACAGTTGATTTGTCAACCTTCTACTCCATGCTTTTCTTCATTGCTGTGTTCAACTGGAAGCCCTCCTCCCATCACTCTGCAGTCAGCAAAGATGTGGCTCTACTGATTTACCAGATTGGGAACAAGAAGGTGTTCAATCTGGGTCGAGTCATGTTTAAACAGATCGCTGAACACGCTATCTCCTGCCGTTCTCTTCACCAGATTTGCTTCCCATCTCTCATCTATGAGTTGATCATCAACCAAGCTCCAGAACTGAATGATCCGAATGGTCGTCTCTCCAAAGCTCCACAACAATTCTCGGTCGATCATAAGCTCTTCAAAGGGCGACACGTGAATGATCTCAAGGAGGCAGGACAGCGAGGAATGGACATTCCACGGTCCTCAAAGCAAGAGGGTGCCAGGATGGGACGTGATGAGAGGTCCAGACTGATGAAAGTATTGGAAGCCATTATCGCAACTGCTAAGGAGCAACGCGAGCAGATCAACAAGTTGGCCCGAGCTCTGCGTTATCCGAGTGACGATGAAGATATGGATGAGGAATCTAATGGTGACTTCGATGAAAGGTCGTCCGCGTGAAGGTCCACTACTGTCTCTTTTGAACTCTGAACCTTGATACTTTTCATTTGGTTTTGTTTCAGTGCTTGTTCTGGCACACTGGTTCGTACTGTTTGAACTTAGATTGGACCCCTTTCCAGTTTGTGGCAAAAAAGGGGAGTATTTTGAGAGGAGACAATTTTTGTTCTCTCAAGGTTGTCTAATGTCTAGATAGTTAGATAGATCTAGTTATCTTGTAGATTTGGTTTTGCCAAAATGCCAAGGGGGAGATTGATGTTCCCTTGAGTGGCATGTATTTGGCAAAACGTAGCTAGACAGTTCAAGCAGGAGTTCAGGGAGAGTGCGAACACATTCTAGGACTTCAGTACAGCGTGGAGCAGACGCAAAGATGATTTCCGGAATGATCGAAAGATTGAATGACGGTTCGATCCGTTACTGGACAGCGAAGATTTCGATAATCAGATATTCGAATGAATATCTACATATCAGATTGAAGGCGGCTTGGCTGACTTGGCAAGGAAGTCTTCGAATATTCTTCCCACCGATTTGATAAAGATACACATCACAATATTTAGGAATATTTCCTAAAATATTTGATGAGATATCTGGAGCAGATTTGGATAGCGCCCATGCATATAAATACAAGGGTAGGGCGACCAAATCTCCATCGCTTTCTGAGAGAAAAATACACGAGTGTATAATGCTGATCTAAGATTGGAGAAAGCGACGGCCGACTGTGTTTCCCCACTGGAAATTCATCGGCACTGGATCTGTCTGTTCTAGTGTGCTATTCAGACAGTCTAAGATAGGAGCTTACCGCTGCACATGACGAGTACTCACAACCAGCTTTCACGCGAAAGCTTTCGACTTCAGGAGAAGGTCGAGCTCGTTCAGACGGAAGGTTTGGGCGAAGGGGATCAAGGTGAACTGCGGAGATCCTTGATTACAAATCTGAGAGACGGTGGCTTAGAAGCTGGGCGATTACGAACACGGCGTTTCGTAAGCATAAGTCCTCTTATTGTTCTAAGCACGTAATAAAGATTTGTGTACTATTTAGGGTGTGGAAAATCCCCCAGAGTAGGCTTAGCCGAACTGGGTATCATTCTGTGTCCCTTCTCCTTGTTCTGCTTGCTGCACTGTCACAACGGAGTTCTAGGTCTGTCTCAAACAGTCATTGGAACAGTAGCTTGAACAGGTCACTATATTTCATAGTTTCTGAAATTTTTACCTCTCCTGTTGAAAAGACCTTACCTAAACTCTTGTTTCCGAAGAGGATACTTTCTCCGGAACAGTCTTGGAGTGAGATGAACCACCCTGGATCTCCTGTCATGTGTCTAGAACATCCGCTGTCCAGATACCAGGGTCTGGCCCTCGCTCCACCCTGCAAGAGAGAGATCAATTTTTACGAACCCAGACAAGCTTGGGCTTATTGGGTTTTGAACAGTTTTAACAACAAGAGAAAATTTTAAAGAACAGGAATCGTTATTGTCAGCAAGGTTAATTTTTCTTCTGGGGGTTCTTCTGGGTCGTCCGTAGATGACTGTGTCATGGTATGGACGAGTCCATTCAACTCTGTCTTCCCTCCTGTGGGAAGAGATTTCTCTCCTAGGGATGTCAGCAGTACTGACTTTTCTCTAGCAGTTTTAATCTGGAGATATGTATGTGGTATTTTCCCTATTGTAATTCCTCTAGTAGGTTTCTCTCAATCTGTCACAATCTCGTCTGTAATGGCCTGAGTGACCACAGTGCCAGCAGACACGATAGTAAAGACCACCAGTGTTCTTGTTTCTCTCTAAGGGCATGGATCTCATGTTTCTCCGTGCCTGAAAGTCAATCATGACTGGCTGACGACTGGAGCTCTGCTTCTTCCAAATTATAAAGGCTTTCCTAGCCTTGAAAGGCACAGAGTCACTGTCGTAGAGGTGATTTTCCTCCGGAGAGGTGACTTCTCTTCCCAACTGTCTCGTGGCTCTTGGCTTTCTTCCATGAGGGGAGCTCTCACCAACTTCAGTTATTGCTTCCTATGAACAGTACAGGGCAGAGTACGGGCAGGGTAGAGCAATTTTTCTAAGCCCGTAGAGTACCCATGGGCACGGTAATATTAGGGTAGGGTCGGGTAGGTTAGGGTCCGGTCGGCTAGGATAGAGTCAAGTAAGGCAAATTTAAGCATATTTTGGAAAAAAAATCATAATATGAATGAAAATAGTCGGGTAAGACAGGGTATGAAAGAGTAGGGTATGCTGTTAGGGTAGAAGGGCAGGGTAGAGTCTATTTTTTTATGACCCTTACCCTGCCTTAGGGTAGAAGGACAGGGTACGAGGATAGGACATGACAGAATACGGATCGGGCAGGGTAAGGGTAGCCCTAAGAGCAAAATGCCTACCCCTACTCGCACCGTAGGTATTCAAATATCATAAAAGCAATTCTATTATTCATAATTAGTAATTTTACTTTATTGCTGTGCTGGTTCACATTCAAACTTTGTTTCATCTTGCATTTGAAACCCCCCCTCTCTCTCTCTCTCTCTCTCTCTTTCTCTCTCACTCTCAGATCGGAAGTGAGGTTAGCAGACTGCTTATCATTCGACGGCAGGAAATATGGTTAACGACGATTCTATTCGATCTTCTTCTTCGCTTAATTGGATTTCTTTCATCGATCTTTACATGTTTTTAAATGCATATGCCACTAGCGTAGCTGTCGAGAGCAATTCCGTATGTATTGTAATGTTAGATCTGTGCTTGAAATTTGATTTTAAAATGAATTCCATTTGTTGGTCTTATTAGGAGATGTTAGGGCATTTTTCACACAACGATTCCCAGCTCCGATCTGAGATATAGCTGATAATTTATTGTGATTCCTATTGCTCTCATCTCCTTATATAATTGATATTTTTTAATTGAGATCAGCTAAGTTGTGGTGTCGTAATGTCTCAAGAAGATAGTATAATTATGCCTGATTTTGCAGTATTCTGCCAAGACCAGATTATGATTGAGTAAATTTTGGCATTGAATGCACTAGGAATTTAGCTGCCCGGATCGATATGGATGTATCATTATTTATGCTGCTGTATCATCCTACGGAGATTGTAAGATAGTGAAAAATGATGTACATGGTGTTTAGTTGCTTCCATCGGGTTGTTTAAGTCTTGTCCATTTTTCAGTGATATGGTTTTGGAAGTCATGATACAGGACACTTTTATGTAAAAAAATTTTATCAAGTGTCAATCATGGAGAATAATTAAGTTTAACATGAGTATCTTCTATGCAGGATTCAGATGATTCGAAGCAAAGCTCTGCTGACATGACTGTTTTTGTAAGATTATAATCATACTTTTAACATGTGTAATAAATCTTGTGTTTCTCTTGCATATTCCAGCTAACACTTTATAGTCATGTTTCCATCTGTGACATGATGTATGACTGTTAGTTTGATATGAATGGCGTAGTTGACATAGATTTTTGAACTTAGTTTCCGTATGACATTATGTCTCTCATTTAACATCATAGATGTTGTATTGACTGTTCTCGTCTTGCCATCATGCTGCAGGTGCAAAATCTTCTTCAGCAAATGGTAAGAAGAAAAAAATAAAAATAATTAAAGAGCAAATCCTCTGCAGCTGCAAACGCTACTGAAATATCTAAGTTGTTATCCTTTAAATGATCATTTATTTTCCTTTTTGTGTGTGCAGCAATCACGATTCCAAACGATGTCAGAAACCATTGTCACAAAAAATATCCTTTTCCTTCATCCTTTTTTATTTACTAGCATATCTCTCTAAACCTATTTCATTTTTGCAATTATAATAAGGTGCTCTATTTTATGTTCTGTACTAAATTTGACATTCTTATATCCGATGATCAACTTAAATAGGGATTTTATGGTATAGATTGCTAATGTTTAATCCTCATCTGCGAGCTTTATAAATTTGAAACCGCCTTTTTGGTTGCTGTGATCATGTCAAGTTTTTGTGCAATTCCATCGCTAACATTATGTAGGGAACATGGAAGTTCATAATTTCATTATTTGCATAGAACACTGTTAAGGTGGCACAAATTCCTTTTTTTTTTTTGGGGGTTTGTCATAGCTTGTACCTTCTGTTTCCATAACTTCTTTGCACTAGATGAAATGGGGAGCCGCATTAATGAGCTGGAGCAAAGCATCAATGAGTTGAAGACGGAGATGGGCGGTGATGGACCACAATCACCATTAGCATCAGACAAGGAAAAGCCTGAAGATTCAGCATAGTATGGATCATGCACATAAGCTAAGACATGCTCCACTCACATAGCTAAGATCGCTATACTAATTGTTTAGTCGAAAACTCTTCTTCAGTAGTATATCCCACCAGATATTGTGTATCCATTGGCTTCCAAAACATTGAATGTCTTCTACTGCATTTTCATTTTGAAGTCCACTACGAAGTAGTTGAAGAAGATTTATCAGCTTATGAAGCCCACGGAGCCAAATTGTTGATTCGCCTTGATCAATTTTGGTATGGTGCAACAGTGAGCTAGTTATCTTGTATAGTTAGACATCCTCCCGTGGTGCCCCTATGCTCCTTTGAATGCAAACTTCTTTTATTGAACTAGATCGTCGCTTTCGTGTTGTTATTTGAATGAGCTACGCACCACCCCTAGGCGAAATGATGGGAACGCCCAAACCCAGGTCCATGGCACACGCGACAAGGCCCTAGCGCCTCACTAATTCGGCCATGGACGAGGATCTGGACGCCCGCAAGCAACAAAGGAGGAAGGACTCGGCCATATCAAGGCACCCGAGGTCCAGCACCAAGGAAGACGAGGCGCGACCGCCAAACCCACGGCCATGGACACACCCAGCAGAATTGGGGCATGTGCATGTGACTTCACCAAGACCCTCTTGGCGTCCAAAAACAAGAAGACCAAGGCCCACCTAGGCGCAGCCGAGACACAAGACCGATCAGCCCAAGAAGGAGATGGATGTGTATCCATTTCAAATTCAAAAGAAAATCTGCACATTCAATGCCCCGGGGTTACACAATCAAGCCTTGGCCGTTACCATATCCGCGCCATTGATGGACTCTTTATGGGGCGTCGGTTACTATCTTTTTGAATTCAAATGAAGAGGCTGGTGGCTATATAAAGAAGAGGACGCATCAGCTCAAGAATCATCAAGGAAATAGAAAAGAAGTCTTTCACTTGATCCTTAGAATAGTCTCGAGGCATACTCCTTTGGGGCACATTTCTATCTTGCTACAAGGATAGACTTGCGCATTATCCTCTATTGTAGTCACCATCCCATTGTATTTCCTTCCACAATTTCAATAAAATCCGACACTTTGCCCTTTTTTCATCATTTCCGCTGCACACCACTCTTTTCGGGCAATGTCCATTTTCGAGTTCACATCAATTTGGTATTAGAGCAGTTCGATCCACGGAGACTATGGCCACTACCACCCGCCAAACCACACTTTCAGAGCTCGACACAAGAGCCACGGCTCTCGAAGCCGGAAAAAAGGCGATGCGCAAGGATCTCTTGTGCGAAGCAAGGCACCGAGGCACCCACGACACACCATGGTACGAGGTATAAAATCACTTGTGTAAATTTAAAATTTCTTAAGACTTTTGTGCTACCTCATCCGATAGGCCAAGCAACCAAGCATGCCCCCAAGGAGAAACACTTGAAGGGAGGCACCAACCGGAGCCAATTGCTGCACGGGAAGATTGGAGGCCGAGATGTCCTTGCACTTGTGGATAGCGGCGCCTCCCACAATTTCTTATACAAGGAGCTGCAGAAGGAAGAGAATTTGCCCACCCAAGGCCAAAAGAGGTTCAAGGTCGTCATGGGCAATGGCCGAGCGGAGGAAGGCCGAGGGATCTGTGCCCAACTCTGTTTGGAGTTTCCCGGCTACACCTTGCACGCGGACTTCCTCCCACTAAAACTGGGCGACGCTGAAGTGATCTTAGGCTGGCCATGGCTTCGGACCTTGGGCGAAGTCACCACCAATTGGAAGGAGCTAAAGATGGAGTTCTATGATGGGGCGAAGAAGGTGGTGCTACATGGCGAGGGAGGAAGAGTCAAGGCACCCGCACCAATAACAAGAGCAAGCCACCATGACCTTGAGGACAAGGTCGCCATTGAAGGGGAGAGGAATGATGGGAACGTCGAAACCCAGGTCCTTGGCGCACGCGACAAGGCCTTGGTGCCTCACTACTTCGGACATGGACGAGGACATAGGCGCCCTCGCGCAACAAAGGAGGAAGGACTCGGCCATATCAAGGCACCCATAAAGGCACCCGAGGCCCAGCACCAAGGAAGACAAGGCGTGCCCACCAAACCCACGGTAATTGACACACCCACCAGAATTGGGGCATGGGCGTGTTGTTCACCAAGGCCCTCTTGGCGCCCAAAAACAAGAAGATCAAGGCCCACCTAAGCGCAGCCGAGGCCCAAGACGAATCAGTCCAAGAAGGAGATGGATGCGCATCCATTTGAAATTCAAAAGAAAAATTGCGGATTCAATGCCCCGGGGGTTACACAATCAAGCATTGGTCGTTACCATATCCGCGCCATTGATGGGCTCTTTATGGGGCGTCTGTTACTATCTTTTTGAATTCAAACGAAGCGGCTGGTGGCTAGATAAAGGAGAGGACGCAACAGCTCAAGAATCATCAAGGAAATAGAAAAGAAGTCTTTCACTTGATCCTTAGAATAGTCTCGAGGCTTTGTCCTTTGGGGCACATTTCTATCTTTCTACAAGGATAGACTTGCGCATTATCCTCTATTGTAGTCACCATCCCATTGTTTTTCCTTCCACCATTTCAATAAATTCCGACACTTTGCCCTTTTTTCATCATTTCCGCTGCACACCACCCTTTTCGGGCAAAGTCCATTTTCGAGTTCACATCACGAAGCCTCCGATCGTTTGGCTTTCTTTGACTCTTCGTTTCATATTCATGGGAGGCGGCGTCTCTAGTCAACTTTTGTCTTACTTTTTCTTTCCATATTCATGTTTTGACCCTTTTTAATCCAAGTAAGCTAAACACCCTTAAGACACATTAGAACAACATATATTACTCGAAAACATCCCGGAATATATAAGAACTTGAGTATAGATAGTGACACAGAAATTAACCAATAAGAAAGCCACAATGGAAAACTCATTAATCCTTTTATCTACATGACCATAAATGTACGTAAGAACGGTGAGAAGATGGTCACCATCCAAGACTTGGATATCATGATGGCCATCGATGAGGGCCTCACCATTGACTTCTTGGGAATCCTAGAATAAAAGGGCAGCCAGCGATGACACCCTTTCCTACCACTTCGCTAGCGACCTCTGCCGGCCATGAGGCTAACAATGAGACCCTTCAAGGTGATGGAGAAGGCACCCCTCGCAGTTATGTTGCACGGATACTCCAAAACAGTCACGTACTCGTATCGTATCCGTGTGCGATACACGAATATGCTTGGGACACACGGATTCTACGTATCCGATCAAAAAGAACATGTTTCAACTTTTGGATACATTTATTGATCGTATCCAATAAATATAGCCCAAAATAAATCAAATAATCCCATAATCCTAACATTATATGCTTGAACTTTTTATTTAACTAGTTAAATAAGGAGTTTTATAAAAGTAAAATTATTTATTTAGGCATAATTTATTTTTTTCCATATAACTTGCAAAGAAATGATATAATTTTATTAATATATATAGTTTCATATAAAATTACTAACGCATCCGAGCCATATCGTATCCTGCTTTTTTCTACAAGAACGTATCCACGTGTCATATCGTACCCGTGTCCGTATCCGTGCACCATAGCTCGCATTGCACGTGCACCCCCTACCCATAGTGCCGCCCACTTCAACTGACCACATCGCTCCTCCTACCACACCCAATGCACCTCAACCACCAACCTATGATGCTCGTCCAATAGTAAAAGTCTCTTAGGGACCCGCATTAGAGGACCAAGCTAATGGAAGAAGGACATGTGTTGCACCAGCCGATGTGAACTGGGCAAGGAATAAGAGGAAAGGAGATGAGAAGGAGAATAGATGGGAGAAGAAATGAGTCAGTTGATTCTTATTATTTCTTCAATGTGACATGAAACTACTTATAGTAGTTTTAGTACAGGAATTGAAGCGTGCTTGGAAACTGATCATTGTCATCCATAATGGTTATGGATAAAACTCCTTATATTTCTTTAGGCTTGTTCTCTTCCCTTTGGTCTCTTGCTCTCCAGTCATAATGTTCTCATTAACTTCACCATTATTACTGTTCCTATTAACTAAGCCTGTAACATTCCCCCGTGCATCCAAAATGACCTTGTCCACAAGGTCTAATACATGATGGTCCTTGATGAAAGTGTTGGCTGACACCCATGATGCCTCTGATGTTGGCAACCCTTCCCACTTAACCAAGAGTTGTGGAGTTTGCTGAGACCCGACGATAATAGAACGAAATCCCAAATGATCAGTAGGATGTAACACAGGATGAGAGGCCATTGATGTAGGTGGAAGAGACACTGGGGATTGTAATGGGTCTCCTCGGCATGGTTTAAGAAGAGAGACATGGAACACATTATGAATATTCGAGGATTCCGGAAGGGTGACTCGGTATGCAACGACGCCAATCTTGGCTATGACTTTGAACGGGCCGAAGTATCGTTTTGACAACTTATGCATGCCATGAATCCGGACTGAAAGTTGACGATACGGTTGAAGTTTGACAAACACCCAATCTCCCACTTCATAAACCTTATCTGTACGATGACTGTCAGCCTTGTTTTTCATACGTAGTTGTGCGCGATGAAGGCTTTCACGGAGCTTTTTAATGACTGCAGTTCTAGTAGCAAGCAAATCATCAACTTGTGCACTGTCAACTGCACCTGTCATGTAATCCATGACCTTAGGAGGGGCTCGGCCGTACACGGCTTCAAAGGGGGATGTACTTGTCGATGAATGCCAAGTTGTATTATAGTAGAATTCCGCCCTTGGGATAAACTGCGTCCAGCGATTAGGGGATTCAGCCACAAAACAACGGAGGTTATCCTCTAAGCAGCGGTTCACCACTTCTGTTTGACCGTCCATCTGCGGATGATAGGAGCTGGTGGTGGAGAGAACAGTGCCTTGAAGACGGAACAACTCTTGCCAGAATTGGCTCATGAAAACTGAATCTCGGTAAGAAACTATAGCTGTCAGAAATCCATGGAGTCGCACAATTTCTTTTATAAATGCTTCTGCTACGGAGGGTGCTGTGAAACGAGTGCTTAATGGAATAAAATGGGCATAATTTTTGAGAGACGATCAACTACAACCATAACGACTGTCCTTCCGTTCGATGGCGGCAAATGAGTGATGAAGTCCATTGAAATTTCTGACCAAATGGCGCTGGGGATTGGAAGCGGCTGGAGAAGTCCAGGTGGTGCTGAGTTTAGTGACTTGGTTTGCTGGCAAGTGGTGCACTGTTGAACATACTTTGGCACTGAGTCTCGTGGGCCTGGCCATGAAAAATTAGTCACAATACGAGCAACAGTACGGGTTGCATGCCAGCATTGTCGCCAATAACTCCATTATATATGGAATTCATGCAAGATGAGGTGACGCAGTGCTGAATCTTTAGGAACCCACATCTTATTATCATATAAGATTAATCCATCACGAATGGTGAACTTGGGATGACCTGAAGGATTGTGTGAGATGGCCCTGACAAGGTCAATAGCAGCTTGGTTGGTGGAAAAGAACTGTCGTAAAGCTTCCAAGATTCCAAAAATTGGGCGACTTACTGCTTGTAGTGCCATGTGAGAAGCAGATGGTATGCGAGATAAAGCATTTGCTGGTGCAGTTGCTTTTCGTGGACGATAAACAACATCAAATTCATAGCCGAGCAGCTTCGCAATCCAATGTTGTTGTTCTGGAGTGTTGATGGTTTGCGTGAGCAATGCACGTAATGGCTGGTGATCGGAAATAATGGTGAATCGTCTACCAATGAGGTAAGGCCTCCATTTGAGCACAGCTTGAACCACAGCGTAAAGTTCTCTATTATATGCTGATGATCGTTGGAGTTTCGGAGCTAAAAGCTTGCTGAAGTACGCCAATGGATGACGATCTTGAGATAGGCGGATAGCGCCTACGCCCATGCCCGAAGCATCAGTTTTAACTGTAAATGCTTTAGAGAAGTCGGGTAGGGCTAAAACCGGTGTAGTGATCAGTGCCAGCTTTAGTAAGTGAAATGCCTTTTCTGCTTCCGGAGTCCAAGTAAAGTCCTCTTTACAAAGCAAAGATGTCAATGGACTAGCAAGCAGTGCGTAGGCACACACGAATTTGCGATAATACCCGGCCAGCCCAAGAAAACCCCGAAGTTGTCTAGCATTAGTAGGTTGAGGCCATTCTTGAACTGCTTGAATTTTTGCTGGATCCACGGCTACCCCCTGTGCTGAGATAATATGTCCTAAGAAAACCAATGAAAGCCTGCCGACATTGCATTTACTTGATTTAGCAAAAAATTGATGGGCTTGCAAAAGTGACAGTACCTGTTGCAGATGATGTAAGTGATGTTCCCATGAGCTGCTATAAATAAGAATGTCGTCGAAGAAAACCAATACAAACTTGCGCAAAACGGCTTGAAGACAGTGTTCATAATGCTCTGAAATGTTGCCGGGGCGTTAGTGAGTCCGAACGGCATCACAAGAAATTCGTAATGGTCCTCATGTGTTCTGAAGGCTGTTTTGTGAGTATCATCTGGGTGAACTCGAACTTGGTGATTATCGGAGCGGAGGTCGAGTTTAGAAAACACATTGGCTCCATGAAGTTCATCCAAAAGCTCCTCAACCGTTGGAATCGGGAACCGATCGCGCACCGTGCATGGGTTTAAGGCTCTATAATCTACACAAAATTGCCATGTTCCATCTTTCTTTTTAACCAACAAAATTGGTGAAGAAAAAGAGCTGCTTGTCACGCCCGGCTCCCTTAAACCGACATAGTCCAACCCTTTTTGACCGATTTTGACCACAAATGGACAAAATAGTATGGAGGTTTAACCAAAGTCTAGAAGGTTCCAGAATGCCCGAGAAGCTTGGAGAATGCTCATGGAACCTTGGAGATCTCCTAGAAGAGTGTAGATAACTCTAGAAGATTAAATCTTAGCCGTAGGATCAAGTAAAGTAGAGTAGATCCTAGCCGTCCATTAGGTCGGTGCTTTTGTATAAATAGGGGATGACCCTCCCCATCCAAACCATCAAACAATCTTGTATCTCTCTCTAAGCATTCAATACAAGAGTTTGTTCCAAAAGCCGAGTCCTTGCATTTTGTCCTAGCCAAAAAGTTGTTCCTTTGGAGGCTGACTTAGCACAAGAGTGTTAAGGCCGCACGAGTGTTATTGCCCAAAGAAATAAGCTCGTGACAATTGGTATCAGAGCTAAGGTTCTAAGCCGAGACTCTGCCCGAGGAAATGGTGCGAGGACACGCTAAAGCCGCGCAAAGAACTGGCCAAGAGGCCGCACAAGGTTCTGGCCAAGAAGATGTCCCAGCCGGGCCATCACAGGAGATAGTGGGCCAAGAGACTCGAGAGACCTTGCGGGGGCCAACCCGTAGGGAGAGGTCGAGGGATTGGATCCCCATTCTCGACTCACGTCTTACTCATTTGGAGGAGAAGACCGTGGAGTTGAGCGACCAATTCGAGGAGCTGGAGTCCAAGGTGGACACACTAGGCGATCGGGGCGATAATCTAGAGGAGGAGATCCCAGCCATCCACGAGTCGCTGAAGTTGGCACTATCGTCCATCAAGGCCGAGATGCGGGAAGAGTTTAAGGGTGAACTCGCCCGGCAGCACGAGGCTTATGAGAAGGAGCTAAGCATTGCCCACGAGCGTATCGAATGGCTTGTAGCCGAGATGACCTCGATGCGGAAAGACCATGAGCATGAGACCGACATCATCCTTAATCGCCTGGAGGAAATCCACAAGGAACAGAGGCACGGAACACCCTCAGGCACGGTGACCCAGGCCTCGGAGGTCCGATCCATTGATGCGCCCAAGCCCAAGAGCTTTGGTGGAACGCGCAATGCTCGAGACATTGACAACTTTCTATGGGGGCTGGAACAATACTTTGAGGCGACTGGTGTGATGGACGAGTCCATCAAAATAAGGACGGCTGCTCTATATCTCACGGACACCGCCATGCTTTGGTGGCGACGTAGGCGAGGCGACATCGAGAAAGGTACGTGCTCCATCGATACCTTTGTTGATTTCAAAAAGGACCTTAAGCGTCAATTTTATCCGGAGGATGCCGAGGAGGAGGCTTGGTCACGGCTCCGGAATCTCAAGCAGAAGGGGTCAATTCGTGACTATGTCCGAGAATTCACGACTCTGATCCTTGAGATCCCAGACTTGTCCGACAAGGAGTCATTGCGCTACTTTAAAGATGGCCTGCAGTCTTGGGCCAAGACCGAGTTAAAGCGTCGTGGAGTCCAGGACCTCGCGTCCGCTATTGCTACGGCCGAGGGGCTGGTAGACTACATGGGCGCTGCCCAGGCTGTTGCCAAGCCAACCCCGAAGAAGATGTACCCGGCAAAAAGTGGGGGAGAGAGGATCCAACGCCCGGAAACATCGTACAGCTCTACCGTACCCCGACCCAGGGATAAGGGAAAGGCTAAGGAAGTCCCACGCGGCTCGAGCAAGTCTAATCATAATCGATGTTTCTTGTGCGACGGGCCTCATTGGGCGAAGGACTGTCCACAGAAGAAAGCCCTTAATGCAGTCTTTGCCAACCACTCGGAGTCCTCGGAGAAGGAAGGAAGAGGAGTCCACATGGGGTCGATGCGACTACTTAGCTCAATTCACTCGACTTCCAAGATCCAAGCCAAGGGACTGCTCTTTGTCGACATTGCTCTCAAAGGCCAGCACACCTCGGCCATGCTAGACACCGGAGCCACACATAACTTTCTGTCGACAGAAGAGGCATCCCGACTCGGAATCAAAGGAACTGATGGCAAAGGTTCCGTCAAAACAGTCAACTCGCCTGCCAAGCCAATTCTCGGTGTTGCAAGAGGGGTCGAGACCCGTGTGGGGACATGGGTAGGAAAACTCGACTTTACAATTGTGCCGATAGACGACTTCAAGGTTGTCCTAGGGTTGGAATTCCATGACCAAGTCAAGGCGTTCACGGTGCCATTCAACAACACTATGTGCATCTTGGACGGGAAGAAGGCGTGCGTAGTGCCGATGACTAGGAGCAACGGGAGCCATACCAAAATGTTGTCGGCCATGTAATTCAAGAAGGGCGTTAGAAGGGACGAGGAAAGCTATTTGGCTATCCTTAAGGAGTATGACGATGAACCAATCGTTGGCCAAGTTGAGATACCCAAGCCAGTGGCCACTGTTCTCAAGGAGTTCCAAGACGTGTTGCCAAACGAACTCCCCAAGAAGCTGCCGCCAAGGAGAGGAGTGGACCATGCCATCGAGATGGAGCCCGGAGCTAAACCACCAGCTATGGCCCCTTACCGAATGGCACCTCCGGAGCTAGCGGAGTTAAGGAGACAGCTCAAAGAGCTTCTAGACGCAGGGTTCATTCGGCCATCCAAGGCTCCGTTTGGTGCCCCAGTCCTCTTTCAAAAGAAGAAGGATGGTTCACTCAGGATGTGTATCGACTACCGGGCACTCAACAAGGTCACCGTAAAGAACAAGTACCCCATCCCACTCATTGCCGACTTGTTCGATCAGCTAGGGCACGCACGTTTCTTCACTAAGCTGGACTTGCGCTCGGGATACTACCAAGTGCGCATAGCCGAAGGGGACGAGCCAAAGACCGCATGCGTAACAAGGTATGGGTCCTATGAATTTCTTGTCATGCCCTTTGGCCTAACCAATGCACCAGCCACGTTTTGCACCTTGATGAACAAGGTGTTCCAACCCTACTTGGATCGGTTTGTGGTCGTCTACCTTGACGACATAGTAGTGTATAGCCAAACCTTGGAAGAGCACGTCCAGCACTTGAGGGAAGTGTTCAAAGTTCTAAGGGACAACGAGCTATACGTGAAAAAGGAAAAGTGCTCCTTTGCCAAGCCAGAAGTGCTGTTCTTGGGGCACAAGATCCGTGATGGCAAGCTTATGATGGAGGATTGTAAGGTTCGTGCCATCCAAAACTGGGAGCCGCCTACCAAGGTACCGGAGTTACGATCTTTCCTTGGGCTAGTGAACTACTACCGCAGATTCATCAAGAGCTACTCGGCAAGAGCAGCACCACTTACGGATCTTCTCAAGAAGAATAAGGCATGGGAGTGGACGAAAGAATGCCAAGATGCCTTTGATGATCTGAAGAAGGCCGTCTGTGAGGAGCCAGTCTTGAAGCTGCCCGACCATACCAAGCCATTCGAATTACACACGGATGCCTCAGACTTTGCCATTGGAGGAGTGTTGATGCAAGAGGGACATCCGATAGCTTACGAGAGTCGGAAGCTCAACGACACAGAACGGCGCTATACGGTGCAAGAGAAGGAAATGACTGCAATCGTTCATTGCCTAAGGGTCTGGCGACACTACTTGCTCGGGACTAAGTGCTTGATCCTGACCGATAATGTGGCGACGAGCTACTTCCAAACCCAGAAGAAGCTAAGTCCCAAGCAAGCCCGATGGCAAGATTTCCTGGCCGAGTTCGACTATGTCATGGAGTACAAGCCCGGGAAGACAAATGTGGTCGCCGATGCCCTGAGCCGCAAAGCTGAGTTAGCAAGCATTTCCCAAGTTACTAGTCCATTACTGGAGAAGATCAAGGAGGGACTTAAGACTGATGGACAGGCTCAAACCATCATGACCTTGATCAACGAAGGGAAGACGAGGCGATTTTGGCTCGAAGATGGGTTAATCTACACCAAAGGTCGCCGCATCCTCGTACCTCGGTGGGGCAATCTAAGGAGAGAGCTCATCAAGGAATGCCACGATTCCTTATGGGCCGGCCATCCGGGAGTTAGGCGCACACTCGCCTTACTGAAATCTGTCTATTATTGGCCAAGAATGCGTGAAGGAGTCGAGGAGTATGTAAGGACTTGTCTTGTTTGCCAACAAGACAAGACGGTTCAACATCAACCAGGAGGTTTGCTAAACCCCTTGCCCGTTCCAGGAAAGCCATTCGAGAGTGTCTCAATGGACTTTATCACTTGCTTGCCTAAGTCTGAGGGATTTGGGAGCGTAATCGTCGTAGTAGATCGGTTCAGCAAGTACGCAACCTTCATGCCCGCATCAGCCGAATGCACTGCTGAAGAGACGGCACGACTCTTCTTGGCCAATGTGGTCAAACTGTGGGGCGTCCCGAAGAGCATCATTAGTGACCGAGACCCGCGGTTCACAGGGAGATTTTGGACGGAGTTGTTCAAGATGCTAGGGACAGACTTGAATATCTCGACAAGCTTCCACCCTCAAAGCGACGGACAGACCGAGAGGTTCAACGCTCTTTTAGAGCAATACTTAAGGCACTATGTGAGTGCTAATCAAAAGGACTGGGCCAAGTTGTTGGACGTGGCGCAATTTTCCTTCAACTTGCAGCAAAGTGAGGCGACCAACAAAAGTCCTTTTGAAATCGTGTTGGGACAGCAACCGAATACACCACTTTCCTTAGCAGCACCCTACAAAGGAGCGAGCCCGGCCGCCTTCAAGTTTGCCAAGGCATGGCACGAGCAAGCAGAGCTAGCTCGGGCATCTCTGCACAAGGCTGCGTCAAGGATGAAGAAGTGGGCGGACAAAAAGAGGCGGGACGTAGAGTTCAAAGCGGGAGACCTCGTGCTCGTGAAGCTGTTGCCGCAGCAATTCAAGGCCTTCCGAAAGGTTCACAAGGGACTCATCCGCAAGTACGAAGGACCTTTAAAAGTGATCAAGCGTGTGGGCAACGTCTCATACAAGCTCAACCTGCCACCCAAGCTGAAGATCCACCCAGTCTTCCATGTAAGCATGCTGAGACCTTACCATGAAGACCAAGGAGAACCATCGAGAGGAGTTTCACAAAGGGCGCCAACTGCCGTGGTCACGTCGTACGACAAAGAAATTGACGAAATACTAGCCGACCGGACCATTCGACGACGTAGAGTGCCGAGCTACAAGGAGTACCTCGTCAAATGGAGAGGTTTGCCCGATAGTGAAGCTAGCTGGGAGCCTGAAGACCTATTATGGCAATTCAGGGACAAGATTCGGAGCTACCAGGAGGACGCGACGAGGGCGTCGCGAGCTTGAGTGGGGGAGACTGTCACGCCCGGCTCCCTTAAACCGACATAGTCCAACCCTTTTTGACCGATTTTGACCACAAATGGACAAAATAGTATGGAGGTTTAACCAAAGTCTAGAAGGTTCCAGAATGCCCGAGAAGCTTGGAGAATGCTCATGGAACCTTGGAGATCTCCTAGAAGAGTGTAGATAACTCTAGAAGATTAAATCTTAGCCGTAGGATCAAGTAGAGTAGAGTAGATCCTAGCCGTCCATTAGGTCGGTGCTTTTGTATAAATAGGGGATGACCCTCCCCATCCAAACCATCAAACAATCTTGTATCTCTCTCTAAGCATTCAATACAAGAGTTTGTTCCAAAAGCCGAGTCCTTGCATTTTGTCCTAGCCAAAAAGTTGTTCCTTTGGAGGCTGACTTAGCACAAGAGTGTTAAGGCCGCACGAGTGTTATTGCCCAAAGAAATAAGCTCGTGACATGCTGCTTGGTTGGATTATGCCTTCCTGAAGCATGTCAGCGACGAGACGTTCAATGGTAGTCTTTTGGCTGTGCGGATAACGGTATGGCCGGACGTTCACTGGTACCGATCCAGGCCATAAATGGATGAAATGATCTTTAGGCCACTGAGGGGGAAGGCCGTGAGGGACACAGAAGACTGTGACGAATTGATGTAGGAGGTTGCAAAGTGGAGCCTCATAAGCAGGGGACTCTGTAGATATATGTTGAGTAGAGGGTAGCAGTATAGACTCGGATGAACTGTGAGACAAAGTTGAATCATCCGTGGGACCAATTGCTGATAAAATAAACAAGGAAGCAGTAGTGTGTCCTTGACCAACTTTAGAGAATTGGCCTAGTGACAGCTGGGCGAGGCATGCTTGGCGTATGCCATGTAGCTTGATGGTTTTTCCATGATGGTCAAAAGATAACCATAGGTCCTTATAGTCAAAAACTATAGGCCCCAAACTTGCAAGCCACTGGACACCTAAGACTATGTCCGCACCATGCAGCTCCAAGAGATGGAGGTCCACCCGAAATATATTATCATCCAGTGCAAGTGGAACGTTAGAGCATAGGCCCGCGCAAGATAGTGAATCCACATTGCCCACTGTGACGCTGAGATGAGGTGACGACACAAGAGGTAATTGCAGTGTAGACGCAAGAGTTGTATGCATAAAAATATGCGTCGAACCACCATCGATGAGAACCATAACTCGGTGACCAGAAATGAGTGCCGAGAGTCGAAGAGTGAAGGGTACAAAGTGACCCTCTAATGCATGAAGGGAAATATTTGGCGCAGTAGTGAGAGAGACATTGTCAGAGTTCGGGTCAGTTTCCGCTTGTTGTTCATGATAGAGTGGTGGCTGATACAACGGTTCAGTCGGATCCTCCACGTCGGACTCAATCAACATGCACAAAAATTTTGGTGTGCAGCGATGACTTGGGGTGTAATGCTCGTCGCAGTTGTAACAAAGACCTTTCTGGCGACGTTCGCTCATTTCAGCTTTTGTCAAACGACGAATAGGTAAGTTATTTTGCGTCGATGTTGGGGTTGAATGCTGAGGATGGTTTGGAACGATGGCAGAGCTAGAGCGCTGCGCTGGTGGTCTACTATGAAAACGTTGTGCATCTACTTTGGATTCGATGAGTTTTGCTAGACCAACTGCTTCCGACAAAAGGACCGGCCGATGGTTTAACAACTCCTGTTTGATGTCTTCCCGAAGTCCCGAAATGAAACAATTCAACAGATTGTGGGTAGTAAGGCCCGGGGTACATGTTGATAACGACTCAAAGTCAGAGACATAACTGGAGACCGATGACGTCTGACGAAGTTTGTATAATGCCGCTTCGTGATTAATGAATGTCGAGGTCCAAAGCGAAGCTCCAAGTCACGCCTAAAACAATCCCAAGAGGTCAACTGCTTTTTTGAGTGCATCCATTGAAACCAAAGAAGTGGTCCGTCCATATAAAAAGTTGCGATGACGAGCCGCTGGTCGGGGGTGTGACATGTAGATGGAAAAAACGTTCGATCTGAAAAATCCATCCGGTGACATTATCGTCGGTGAACAAAGTAATTTCTAATTTCGGTAAGCGAGGTGTGTTTGTGTGGGTGTTGGTGTTGGTGTCGGATGGTTGACTGAGGGCTGGTTGGGGTGGAAACGCTGGGTTTTGAGGTGTTGGAAGCAATGGTTGTTTTTCCGCTTTGGCGTTAGCAACATCAAGATCATGGAGCTTCTGGTTAATGCCAGCTAAGGCATCCTTAATTGACATAAATTGATCTGAGTGTTGGTGAACTGTTGCGGACAGTTCCTGAATTTTGGCGTCCGCCGAGGCTGCGCGTGTTTCCGGCATAGTTCAACTCAGTGAAAGCACCAATGTTGCCCCAGCCGATGTGAACTGGGCAAGGAATAATAGGAAAGGAGATGAGAAGGAGAATAGATGGGAGAAGAAATGACTCAGTTGATTCTTATTATTTCTTCAATGTGACATGAAACTATTTATAGTAGTTAGTACAGGAATTGAAGCGTGCTTGGAAACTGATCATTGTCATCCATAATGGTTATGGATAAAACTCCTTGTATTTCTTTAGTCTTGTTCTCTTCCGTTTGGTCTCTTGCTCTCCAGTCATAATGTTCTCATTAACTTCACCATTATTACTGTTCCCATTAACTAAGCCTGTAACAACACGCGCATTGTAAAATTATGTTTCAGACCTGAAAGATTATACTTCATGGATGTGTTATTCACTTGAGGACTTCTATTTCTTCATGAGATTTCCAGACTTCACCTCCCCATGTTCTGAAAGGATTCCTACACACCCATAATCTACCTCCAACGAGGTACTAGGGACAACTCTCGCACCCTCCATTAATGGTGTAGAAGTGTGTTAGTTCTAGTGTGGTATGTAGTTTGGCAAAACGTCTTTAAGAAGTTCAAGCTCTCTAAAAAAGAGTTGTGCAAGTCATCCGAAGGTTCAAGATGTTTAAGCAATGAAGCAAGAAGCTTTTCAAGGCACCTGGTGAAGCTTCAGGCGCGAAACAAGATTTCATATATAGAAGAATTTCCAAACCTTGGAAATTCAGTGTTGATCTCGAGTCGGTTAAGAAGATATGATCGTTATATAAAATCAAGATCTTGGAAAGATATAACACGAGATATTTGGATAAGGCGGCTCGAGGTTTTAGGGAGTATATTAAGCTCGAGAATCTTGAAAAGATCTTGGCGGTTGGGATTAGATTTCTGATTCTAATTTAGAAAGATTCTCAATCGGTATATATACCCATCGAGGGTTTACTTGATTGCATCGATTTTTGTGAGAAAAAACACGCATGCATACTGCGTGACATCGATCAAAGTTTTGCAGCCCATGGTCGACTTAATACTTGAGCTCGTCATTCTTTAGGAGGTCATCATCGATCAAAGTTTTGTAGCCCATGGTCGACTGAATTGAAGATTCATTGACTTAGTCTACGAGAGAGAACTACAATCTTCGGGAGAGGATTTCGCGGAAAAGAGAGGGATCTCTGATCTAAGGGAAGCTTAGATTGTAATTCATTAGAGTGTTAGAGGAACGATATTTGAGAGGGAGTATGCAATTCTAAGTCTTGTAACTCTAAACTTTGTTATAGGGAATTGCTTTGCAACGGACTTTGGATAAGCTCCCCAGACGCAGATTCGTTAACGTCGAACTGGGTAACAATTAGTGTGTGTCCTTTCTCTATTTTTACTACTTTTGTTTGCATGCTAACTTGTTTAGCACAGTAGTACAACTAGTTGTTTAACGAACTAGTTGATCTGTCATCTCGATACACAAGTGGAAATTTCAATTGGTATCAAGTAAGAAACTCAATACATAGAGTGTGATCCAACTTCCCGACTGACCGAGATGAGTATGAATGAGGGACAAAATATAGGTAGACCCTCACTGCTTGAGGGGCCTAACTATGGCTATTGGAAAAAGCGAGGATAAAAGCTTTCATCTTGTCCATTGATGACCAGACATATAGAGCGATACCTGTTAAATTAACTCATCCCACTGTGAAAAATGCCGAAGCAGTGGACGGGAAGAAGATATTGGATAAGTGGACTGAAGATGAGGAAAAGAGTGTTGCAGGAAACTCTAAATCAATCAATGCCATATTTGCTGTAGTGTATGAAAATATTTTCAAACTTTGTGAAGTTGCCAGGGACGCTTGGGACATCCTCCAAACAGTATGTACACGAAAGAACAGACAAGGTTAAGATATCAAAATTTTAGATGCTCACCTCGAGATTTGAAAATCTAAAGATGAAAGAAGAGGAAACTATTGCTGAATTCAACGCCAAACTATATGACATCTGCAACGAACCTTTTGCCCTGGGAGACCCTATGAGTGATGAAAACCTAGTAAGGAAAGTGCTGAGATCGCCGCCTCAACGATTTGCCATGAAAGTAACAACCATTAAGGAAGCACATGTTGTGACAAAGATGAGACTTGATGAACTCATGAGATCCCTGAAAAAGTTCGAGATGAAGCAACTAGATGATGTTCAAGAAAAGAAAGTCAGAAGTGGTAGCCTAAAAACCGAGGTCGTTGATGACGAGGAGAATGAGGACGATATGTCTGAACAACTTGCTATGTTTGCCACGAATTTTGGAAGACTCATGAAGAAGCTGAATCGAAGAGGCCCTGTTCAAGGTCAACAATCCTCATCCAAATTTCTAGAACCGAAGAGGAGGAAACTTTCAGAGAAGAAATATGTTTGGAGACGAAAGAAATCACATGGGTGAGAAAGTCAAAGAAATCCTATACAAGTCTGCACGAGAAAGTGGGTGAAAGTGATAGGCTTAAACAGCAAGCCTAACCTGAATGTGACAAGTCTGAAGGATGAGAAGGAGGAGTTGAAGAAAAGAGTTGTTGTCCTGAGCATAGAAAAAGTTGAGCTACTTGAAGCCATCTCCTCCTTTCAAGATACAGATCAAGAACGATAAGGAGGAATGTGTTATTGTTGCTGAAGAACTCAACAGTTTTAAGAAGTCGTTGAAGATGCTAAATTCAGGCTCAAGCAATCTTTATTTTATTCTCACATCTCAGAGGATGGGTGGAGGTAGTCGGGGTCTTGGATTTGTAGGAGAAGGTTTATCTAAAAAGACAAACTTTGTCAAGGTTGATAACCAAGTTTACAAGGGGTCCATCAACCGTCTCTTAGTAGCAAAGCTGAGACATATAGGAGAACAGTAAAAGGAGGATAGAATTTGCTACTACTGCAGCAAAATGGAACACATCAAGCCAAGATGCTTCAGTTTCTTGCAGAGCTTAGAAAGATGAAGAAGAAACTTATCCTCACACAAGGAAGGTATGGAGAGTGATAAAGGAGGTGTGCCTTGTTTCCTACAGCTCAACCAGTCACATGAAAGAAGGGAAGACGGTACTTTGAGGGCTATTGTTCTGGCCACATAACTGGAGATCAGGCCACATCATTGATATTACACCTTGCAAGAGTCAATCTGAAACATTTGGTGATGGAGAGAAGGGCAAGGTAATCGGAAAAGGCACGTTGATGGTCCAAGTCTTACCACAGGTTGAGAATGTATTACTTGTTGATGGATTTAAGGCAAACCTAATTATCAGTATCACTCAGCTGTGTGATGGAGATCATCATGTGAAGTTCACTCGGGATTCTTGCCAAGTGCTCAATAAGGATGGTGAATGAGTGATGGAAGGCAACAGATCATTTAACAACTGCTATCTCCAGGAGTTTGGTAAAAAAACATATGGCATAACGTGTTTGCTTGGCAAGGCTGATGAGATGAATATGTGGAACAAGTGCATGAGACACTTGAACTTGAAGACGCTGAAGAAAATTTCTACAGAAGTCCTAGTGCGTGGCATCCCTAGAGTGTATGGTGAGTTGAGCATTGTCTGCGGAGAATGCAAAATTGGCAAACAAATTCAAGCGGCTTATAGGGGAAACAACCAGATTAATATCAAAAGATCTCTTGATCTTCTCCATATGGATTTGATGGGCCTATGCAAGTGGAAAGTATTGGCGGAAAGACGTAAGTGATGTATGTGTTGATGATTACTCACGATTCTCGTGGGTCAGGTTTTATGTGAAAAGTTAGATGATGTGCAAGCCTTTGCTCAATTGTGCACTCAACTTCAAAGAGAAAGAGAAGACAGAGGAGAACACTTAGTGGCAATAAGAAGTGATCAAAGAAGAGAGTTTGAGAACAATGAATTTGCTGTTTTTTGTGATCAACCAGGTATTTATCATCAGTTCTCCTCTCCTATCACACCTCAGCAGGATGGAATTGTCGAGCGCACAAACATGACCATTTAAGAAATGGCTCGAGTGATTATTCATGCCAAGAAACTCCCTCTTAAGTTTTGGATTGAAGCTATGAATACAACATGCTACATCATCAACAGAGTCACCATTTGCTAAGGCGCTGAGAATACTTGCAATGAATTGTGCAAAGGGAAGAAGCCAACAGTGAAGTAGTTCCACATTTTTTGGAAGTGAATGTTACATACTCAAAGATAGAGAATACAGACAGAAGCTTCATCCCAAGAGTGATGAAGGAATCTTTCTAGGATACTCAACAAATAGATGTGCCTATCGTGTCTTCAACAAGTGTGTTGGACCTTTTATGGAATCCATAAATATCACTGTTATGGATGTCGAAGATACGAGCTCAATACAAGGTGATGATATCGATGGAATTGTGGTCCAACCAGAACAACATTCATCCCCACGCGATGTGCAAGCAGATGTGCTAGAGAAATTACATGACTCCTCTGATGATGAAACTGACCATGTCTTTAACAACGATACCCGTGTTCAGGATCCTCCCAGCACTCAAGCTCCTGTTCTACAACCCTCTTGAGAGATCCTAAAGAATCATCCTATCTCTATTGTTATTGGCAAGCCCATTGAAAGGCTACAAAACTCTAGGCACCTCTAATGCCAATTATTGTGATATGATCAGTGGTTCTTGCTTCCCCTCCAGCGTGGAATCAAAGAATATCTAGGAAGCCATCATTGATGAATATTGGGTGGTAGCGTTGCAAGAAGAACTTGGAGAATTCATGAGGAATGATGTTTGTGATCTGGTTCCACGTCTTGATGGAGTCAATTTTGTAGGAACTAAGTAGATTTTCAAGAGCAAGTTCTATGAACAAGGCAATATTACCAGGAACAAGGGAAAACTTGTTGCTCAAGGCTATACTTAGATCGAAGGAGTGGCGTCATTTGACGAACTATTCTTTTTCACCTCTAAATAGTATCAATGAAGAGAGGATCGAATGTAGTCAAAACATTTATATTAACCGGTAAAGTACCGGGTCGAACCAAGAGGAGCAAGCCAAGCACATGCACTACGTAAGATCGTGTTTCCGTTCGGCTATTCTAAATCAAAAATGTATAAGGAGTGTGTATATTCTAAATCCTATGTGGCGAGTAATTTAGGATAAAAGATAAGTAAGAGGTGTTTCGAGGGGTTACTCCCCTCCCTGGCAATTTCCCAATGATCATGTACACAAGAGTTAAATTATCTTTAGGGGTTAATTGGTTCAAACCTAGCTTAAGCTAAGGTAGACTAACTATCGTGTGATCTATCCTAGTCAAGCCATCTTAATTAGAACCTCACTTTATCAAGATATTGATTCACTCTATAGCACTATTATCCTTGGAACATCTCCCAAGGTAATAAATGTCATAGGCATAAAGCTTTAGTTAACCACATACCCATGCATTTTCTCTCATAAATACTAGATATGTTCATTTCCACCATATCCAAATCATCACTAAGCTTTTTCAATACTTAGATCACAATTCTAAGATCAATATGTCACTTAGGCATTTTATCAAACACTTAGCAACATATCATGAATAGAACACTTAGTGAAAATGAAATCAACTCCATAGATTGCAAATTGAATGTGTATACATGATCATTGAGTACCAAGGAGAGTCATAAGACCCTCAAAACACAAGTTCCACTACTCACACATCATGTAAGACAACATGGTGTGAGTATGGTTTATAGCAACAACAAGGGAATAGAAGAGGAATAGAAATAGGATGGTTAATCCTAATGTCTCCCTTTTGATCTTCACTTCACCTTGGTTGGATGATGATTGACGACCTTGGATGAACCTCTTTTCCAATCTTCTTCTCTCCAAAAACCTCCACACTTGGTCCAAAACCCTTGCTTTCTATTTATAGATCCGGCAGTCAAAATCTGAGTTTTTTGATCCAGTCGGTCGACTGGCTTACGCTTGACACCCAGTCGGTCGATTGGATGGGTGAAATTTGATGAGCTCCTGAAGTTTAATCGAGTCGGTCGACTGGGCTTCTCAGTCGAGCGACTGGGGCCTTTTTGGTGGTCTTCCAGTCCGAATTTGGTCTTGGCGTCAACTAGACAGTTGTAGCAATTTGAGTTAGCTTTTGAACAAGTTTTGAATCAACCAATTCGGACACCATATGCGCCCTAGGCGTCCAAAACAAGTTGCAAAAGTCATGAAGAAAAACAATTTGCTGAGCTTCTGAGTTTTTACACAACGGTCGACTGGACTTCTCAGTCGACCGACTGGGGCATTTTTGGTGGTCTTCCTGTCCGAAGTTGGTCTTGGCTTCAACTAGTGAGTTGTGACCCGTTGAGTTAGATTTCCAACAAGCTTTGAATCAACCAATTCGGACACCGTATGCGCCCTGGACGTCCAAACCAAGTTGCAAAGGTCAATATGCTCGGTTTTGCCCCGAAACTCCTTATTTTGCGCCGAAACTTCTGTTTTTCAACCAATTTTCATATATAGGCCTTGACCATGGGGGAAACTTGTTTTCTACCTGAAATGTAGAGATAGAGGTCAAATGACAGAAAAATAATGTCAGAAACGACCCAAAACTATAGTGAAGAATGGCCATAAATCAGTCGAAAACTCGACTGATCAACACTCCACACTTAAGTTTTGTTCGTCCCGAACAAAGTATGAGAATATGTCAAGGTCATGCAAATGTCGAAATGCTAGCGGTGCTATGTTTTTCGTATATTTGCCTCACTAGATTTCACAAGGTCTCGATCATTATTTCTAAACATGTTATTGAAAGAAAAATGACAAGTATTTACAATCTAACTAGCTCCTTTTCGTAGGCGTTACGAATGCATTTAGCGTATGCATTAAGCCTTTAAACCCCTAGGCTACCCTAGTGGACGAGTTATAGTCTCGTGAGAGTTTTCAGAAAAGGGAATACTCACAAATCCCATATGCACCTATCCCATGAGAATGAATGCAAGAGTGCTCAACCAAGGCGAGGATTTCTCAAAGCAAATCCCTCACCCCAAACTAGAACTAGCATCACATTATCATCAAAAGAACTTTTGAACCATTTGAGTACCCTTGAGGTTGTGCACTCAAGATCATCAATACTAGAGTTATCAAAAGTCTCATCCAAAGATCCACTCATTTTCAAGGCAATACAATAGAGTGATAGTTTAGTTTGCACAAAAGAGTGTCAATCGCTCACCTATGCTAGCTAGGGCTAGTCCATGGGTTCGCGACATGGAACTCATTCCCAAGTTTTAGGCGCTTAAGCCATAATCCATAAGGGAAGAGGAGTTCGACACTAGAGTTCTTAATAACTAAGCATAGACCAAATGATAGCTCCCGTGCAAGCACATGGATCGTTCAAGAGTTAATCCAACTAGCACACAATACAAATGATGCACCCGCGCAAATGTAGAATGATGGAAGAACATAAAGTTAAGTTTTAAATGTTTCTTATTTTCTTTTTCAAATGGCCTTTGGCCTACAAATGCTTTCGAGGGGGAACTTTTCTTCCTAACCCCCGGCATTTGTATAGTTTTTGCAACAAAACTTCTCTAGTACTCGAGAAAGTTTTTAGTCGGGGCTTTGCCCTCTTTTGACCATGAAAATGAAGCATTTTTTTTGTTGGGGCCCATTTTTCGCCCTCTTTTGTTTTTGACTCCACACTTAAAACTTGACAATATGTTCAAGGAATGTATGGAATGCGCGGGAAACAATCATGAGCATGGCACTAAATTAGAAAACTCAAGTCACCAAGGAGCAAACAAAAGGTCTATATTTTTCGTGAAAATTTTAAAAGTGCTTACTGATGGACCCAAATTATACGAATCATAAACACCGTAAAACCCCCTTAATTAGACTGTTGGTCTATTTAACTTTTGCTTGTTAGTTCCGATATATTTCTACAGGGTATTTTGGCGCTTTGAGAGAAAACACGCTAAGGAGAGGATTTTACGCTGAAAAGATGTTTAGAGTTATTCCGAGGTCAAGATCATATGCCGACTGAAGAAATATCAAGGATCCTGACGTCGAATCACTCATAACAAATTAAGCAGAAGAGGAATCAAGTCAGACCGGAGCGAAATTGGACTGTTGGTTTTGTGAAAATTGCACAAAACCACACAAACCTCCTCTTTCCTTCTAGAAGGGGCGGCTCCTCCCTCACAACCCCTCTCCTCCACTCTCCTCCCTCCAAGTGGCGGCTCCTCCCTCCTCTCCTCCCAAAGCCGTCGGCGGCTCCTCCACCCCCCCCATGTGTCACCTCCTCCTTGCTCCTCCCATCTCCACCCTTGGATGCAAATGCACATGGCCACCATCTCCACCACCCATCTCCTCCTCCCTTGGATGAACACCACATGCCACCATCTCCACCCTCCATCCTCCTCCCCTTTGGCTATAAAAGGAGCTCCTCTCCTCCTCATTTGTATCATCCATACACACTTCACAAATGTTTTAGAGAGATAGAGGGCTTAACCCTCTTCTCTTCACTTTCAATAAATATTTTGTTCTTCATTGTGGAGCTACTCTCTTGCGTGGATCTTGCCTAGGAGCTCCTCTCCTCCGCTTATTGTAAGGTATAAAATTACTTTCAGTATTATTTGTTTTTACTGTAAAGTTATTTTATTATTCGGTACCCTTGTGCAAGGCATTAGTTTGCTTATATTCCTTAACATGAATACTAGTAGCTAAAAGCTTGTACTCGGTCGCAGGGGTATACTTGTATTATAAATGTTTTAGACTCTACTCTTAAGAGTATCTCTATGTTCAAAACTTGTTCTATGTGCCATATATCAAGTCAGAATCTCCAAGGTTGAGTGGACCATTTGTAACTGGACCAAAGGGACCAAATGGGCAAGCTCTCCCTTGGGGGTTCGTGATCATACTCGGGTAAGTGGACCATTTGTAACTGGACCAAAGGGACCAAATGGGCAAGCTTATCCGAGGAGTTCGACATATCCTAAAAACCATTTGGAAACTGGACCAAAGAATTCAAATGGATGTACATAAGGCTAAGATACTTCGTAAGGAGGAATTAGTTTAAATAGAACAAGTGTTTTAAACGATGTTGCAAGTCTTGTGCTAGGAATAGCCTCGATTCATCTTTGAACATTTAGCATGATCATTTCAAGTGTTCTACGCGATGTTGCAAGTCTTGTGCTAGGAATAGCCTCGATTCATCTTCGAACACCTGCTATGATCATTAGCGGTCGATGATAAACAAATATGATACAAGGCCCCTAAAACCGAATCATTTCCTTATAGTCCATTATCAACTGCCGTAATTTACTTTCAGTCCTCAAAACACACTCAAACCCAACCCCAATCGTATTTAATTTCTGCATAAGCTTCATTAAAGAACAACTAATCCACACTGACTCCCTTGGGTTCGACCCCTACTTATCACTTGCTACCCAGTAGTTAAGTCGCGAGTAGCGGACTTATAAATTTATTTGCACATTTGCTTTGACGACAAGCATCTGTCACTTACTAAAACTTAATCCAAGGTACTTCAACGAAAATACTTAGAAAATTAGATAGACAAGAGTTAGCAATGATATTGATTCACAAGAATGCACATTCAAGGGACTAGGTCGGTTCTAAGTTCAAGATCCAATAAAAATGAAAAGTAGGCTAGATGTGATTTATAGAGATTTAGAATCGATAGTCACAAGCCTTTGTGGTTAAAAACACTCTCATGTTAGGGATAAGGTACATGAATGCAAGTGTCCATTCTAAAATGATAAGCATGACATAATATGAGTGAACTATGCGACTACCCACTCCACACTTAAAATGTCGCTTAGTCCCTAAGCGCAAACAATAAAGAGAATGAGAAAAAGGCGCATAGGAACTCCCCTCGTTTGTAGATGTGCCCCACCAATAGAAAAGAGGCCATTGTGTTAAGCTTGATTGTACATGATGCAAATAGCTTCCTTGATGACAAGAACGCATGAGAGGTTAAAAGCAACAAGTGACATACAAGGTTATGCAAAACTCAAGTATGAGCAAGATAGCATCACAAGTCACATAATAACATCATGGCATACGATTAATAGACCTCAAACAAGGAAAGTAATCTACATCCTTCATAATATGCACATGAGCACTAAGGGCAACATCATTATTCATAGATAAATCAAGGGAGATATGGAGGGTATGGAGGTGTGAAGTGGGATTGGAGTGAGTAGAACTCACTCCACACTTAAAATTTGACCCACTAATCATTATTATCACACTCCACACTTAGAGCTTAAGCTACTCAAAATCATGTCAAACACTTAGTAATGAAAAGCGAGAATGAACATCTTACAAACCGGGTTACCTCCCGCGAGGGCCTAGTTTTTCCCATCTTGGCAAAAACGTAGCAAAGCGCCCCATAGAATCACTCGTTGAGAAGTCCCTTACTAGGATCCCTTCTCACGGGGCCTTGGATTTGGTCGTGTCAATCCACCTTCAAATCCCATTTAAATTTCTTCCCATCAAGTCTACAATGGACTTTCCTTTGGGAAGTTGACCCCTTCAATAATGAAGATCCCTTAAGAACTAAGGGGTCATGGGAGCTTTTTGCAAGTGATCTCTCAAAATAGGGCAAGAAGCTCCAAAACTTGTCTCGAGACTTCATAATGAAGAAAGGGTCTTCAAAATTTGTCTCGAACATGATGGGCATCCCCTCCTTGAGTTTTTCAATTGCATCCATGGGTGCTCATCCCACAATATCCCTCATTAAACTTTTATCTTCTTGTATGAGAGGTTGTACTTTCATTTCTTCCATGTAGACCTCAACAAAGTCTTTATACCCTTGGAGTCCTTTTTGCCTAATATGCGCTTCCTTAATCTTTTCCTCATCAAGAAGTTTGGGTTCACATTTAAGCTCGCTTGTAGCTGGAGGGAGCAATTCTTCTTCATCAACAAAAGGTATTTCCTCTATGTAAGAGACATCATCATTGAAGAATTCCTCATTGATAAGTCGTAGTTGTCCGACTATTTCCTGTGTTAAAACCCCGTCTCTTAGTGGTTGCATGTGTATTATTTCACTACATGTGTGTAGTTTTCGTTCTCAGGTGCATTCGGAGACCATGGAAGGAATATCGGCTAAAGGGTGTCTGTTAGAACATGTTTTGCGTCAAAGAAATGAAGTCCGAAGTGCTTGAAGTTTGAGTCAGTGTAGAGCGCCCAGGCCTGAAGGATTAAATGCGCGGAGGTCTATTGAGTTTCGATAATTGTTCAGACCTCCGCGAGAGTTAAATGACGAAGACGTCCGCGGGTCCAGCTGGCAGTCGAATTTCCTAATTTCGGATTTGCAATCTCGGGAAGGATGAAACAGAATTCGAGGAGACATATTCTCGGGGGACTGGCTCTCGATTACAGGAAAAAAGGTGAGAGAAAAGAGGGAAGAACGCTTGGAGAAGGCACCAATTACAGAAGCTTGAGCGTGGATTCGTGGCTGGATTCAAGTGTTGGAGTTGAGCTGCAGCTTGGTGGAGAGTTCATCATCAGTATTTTCGTTTCATCCCATTCAAAGACTTGATGATGTATTCCTTTACGATGAGTAGCTAAACTCATATGTGTTGGCTAGAACTCGAAATTGTGATGTTTTGACTTGAGACCTATATTGATTTCTGTGTTTTGTGTCATATTACTATGCAATGTTTATGGAATTGATTTTCTAGCATGAGAGAAACCTTAGCGGGGGAGCCTTTGTTTGTTTGTTGATTCTGATTGTCAAGTTTACTAGCAACCTAGCGGGGATAGCAAACTAGGACACGAGTAATATACCACTAGGATTAGACACCCTAGGACAACTTGTTTAAATCTTCATGCAACTCTAGCGAGTCCGGGTCTTGGTTATTGCTAGCGCGAGACTAAGTACTAGAACAAGAACGGGGAGTATAACCTTAGCGGGAAAGCTATAAGTTGTAGAACATTAGAAATCAAAACGGATTTGTCCATGATTTGGTCTTGCATCACATTCGAAAGTTCTAGCTTGCACATCTCTTTGATATTTCATACTTGAATCAGCGTGATGATTTCTCTCTTGATTAGTGATCATTGTTGCTTGCTTGTGTTTTTTATTTACTTGTTTGAAATTTCCAGCCCCATTGTCACTCTCGTACTTAGTGAACAGATTCTTATATCGATCTCTGTGGATATGACCCGACTTACCACTTGCTAGTCGAAATTATAAAATACTATTTTTGACGGGTACAACGACGCCTGTCAAATTTTGGCGCCGTTACCGGGGATCGGTAACGAAGAATCTCACAAAGTATTTCTTTCTTTTAGTTTTATTTTATTGTCTTTTATTTTGTCACTTGATTATTTTGTTTTTAAGTAACAATGTCACAGAGAAGTGTTGAACGTGATCATGAAGAGCGGAGTATACTAGGAGATAACATGCAAGAACAGAGGCAAGGACTACCCCCTGTTAATCAAAGAGTACCACCCCCCAGAAATCAGCAATTTGAGAATGGGTATGTGATGGGCCGTATTTATACGACTCATCGAGTCAACTAAACCCACCAAAAACGACACTTTATCCTTTGAACATTTACTTGTTAAGGTCGTTTTGTATTTCAGGTGAATTTGGGGTTTATGGAAGAAGCAAGCTTAAAAAGGGGAATTAACGCTAAAAAAGGGTCGCAAGTCTATTCTGGCCATCCCATGGACCGAGGACCTCAGCCGCGCCCAAAGAAGTCTCGACCTAGGACCAAGAAACCCAACGGGGCCGCGTCCGAGAAAATGTCCGAGAACCAGTACCGAGAATGTCCGGTCCCCGCCGAGACCAGCGCCCAGCGCCCAACGTTCCAGCGCGCCTGCCGAGCTGTCCAAGTCCAAATTCAAGTTGCTCGGGCAAACCATCTGCTCTGACGATTCCGCCTCGAGCAGAGTGATTAAAATGGAAAATAAGGTGGACAATGTCGGAAAACCAAGGAGAATGCCCGAGCAGATTGGCAGTTGGCCCACATCCTAGACAAAGGCCCCGCGCGCTGATAGGCACCAAACCAAGTCGCTCGACCAGACGGGCGAATCTGGCAAATCTGGCTCAACCAAAGTATTTGAAATGCCCAATAACACGGACAATCTCATTTGCCAGACAAAACGCCCGAGTAGAACCAGCTCAAGCTCCTAGGTCAAATTGCGGCTAACCCTTGTGAAGAGGAAAGCTCCAACACTTACCACTTGGCACCAACTAGCTCAAATTGCGGCTAGCTTAAGGATGAAGGAAGCCCCTAAAAGGTTTACACTTGGCACTAGCTAGCTTAGAAATGGCTAGCCTATTGGGAGCCTTCCTTCTCCATGAAGTAACCGCCCATCCTTGCCTATAAATAGAAGGACTTAGAGTGACACAAAAGAGGAAGTTTTGGGACGAAAATCCTTGTACCACCAAAGCTTGTAACACTTACACTTGAATCAAAAGCTCCAACTTCTCTCTACTTTGATCTTGTTACTTTTCGCATTTACCTTCTTGTACTTATTTTCATTCCAAAATCCTTTGTTTTCTCTAGCTATGGTATTCCCTTCAATGGATACTAGTAGCTAAAGCTCATATTCGGTATAGGGTTTCAATCCTTGTGCCGACTTCTTGAGACTTGAGTTCTTAATGCCTTTTACATTTCTCTGGTCCTCAAGTTTATTTCAAGGGTCATTCGGCAAGGCTAAGTGGATGTTTTGCCACAAAGCTTAGCCGAGCTAAATGATCCCTATAGTCAATATTTACTGGATGCTTTGCGGCAAAGGTAGATAGTGACACCTAGTTTGAGCAACACCTTTGCCGGGTTGTTCGTTCTAGTAGAGGACTAGAAGCTCTAAGCTTGTCCAGCTTGTTGTGGAGTACCACCTTTGTCGGGGTACTAGGGAAGTCACCTTTGTCGGGGCAACCACATGACACCTTCACAAGTTGAGAGTGTGGAATACCACCTTTGTCGGGGTATTTGGGTTATCACCTTTGTCGGGATAATCACACATAGAAATGTAAAAGAGATCATTAGAAGTCTATGATGGAAGTATCACAAGTTGAGACCCTAGACTGAATATTTGTCTCACAAATTTACCTTTCAATTTTCATTCTCGCACTTTACTTTCTCGCACGCTTACTTTTCTTGCACATTTACTTTTCTCGCACATTTACTTTCTCGCAATTTATTTTCTCGCACTTTCCTTTCCTCGCACTTAACATTTCAAGCACTTACTTTCAGTCATTTACACTTCAAGCACTTACTTTCATGTCCTAAAAACCTCAACAAACCTCCAATCGTTTTTACTTTATTTTCTTTCTTTTTCAAAGAACAACTAGATCCAACCAAACTCCCTTGGGTTCGACCCCTACTTACCGCTCTACTAATCAATAGTGAGCCACGAGTAGTGGAAATATAAATTGTAAATTTGCGGGTCACAACGACAGCCCGTCAAATTTTGGCGCCGTTGCCGGGGAGTTAGTGTATCGGATTAGTTGTTCTTTTCTTTCCCTTTTTGTTTTTCATTGCATTTTCCACTATGTCTTCATGGATGATTCGGTATCTTCCCCAGTTTGGAGGTACCATCGGAGAGGACCCTGTAAAACACTGCCAACATTTTCACTCCATCTGCAGCCGCATGAAACCTGAGAATGAGACGTTAGAAGGGTTTAAGCTGAAATGCTTTAAACTGTCTTTAACTGACTTCGCTATAATTTGGTATTACTCATCAATTGCTGGTTGTGCAGACTATTATGAAGATCTTCGAGCCCAATTCCTAAAAGAATTCTCCCCGCCATCCTTACGACATGACACCCGCAAGAAGATCATCTGCCTTCAACAATCCCGGGACGAAACCTTGGACGAGTACTATACGTACTTCGATACCATTGTTTCGCGCTGCCCGCACCATGGATTCACGAACGTGGTTCTTCTTCAAAAATTTCTTGGAGGGATGAGGCCAGTTGATCGGTCAAGGCTTAATGACGCAGTGGGAGGATCGGCCATGCACTTAACCATGACTGAAATGTGGGGTCTCATAGACGACTTGGCTGAAAGCACAAAACGAAGGCCAATGCACCAAACTGATAAAAGGGCGCAGACGGTAGAAGATGATCTAAAGAGGAATGTGGAAGACATTGCAGTGGCCATGATGGACGAATCGGAAACAGGAAGCACCGAGGAAGAGCCTACATGGGAGCTCACTCCCGAGCCATCAGAGGACCTAGAGCCAGAAACCGATCTAGTATGGGACGAGGAAAAGCCTTCATGGGAACTCACTATCAAGCCGGCAGGAGAAATCAACCAAGACCAGGTCCTCACGGACAGGCTGGCCGAAACAGAACCGGCCCTTATAATGAAGGCTTCCCAACTTTTTCCCTTGATCAATATGCAAATCGCAGCACATGAAAACGATGTGATCAATGGAGAGCTTGAGGGAAGGATGGAAGAGAGGCCTAAGCAGAACGACTCCTTGATGGAGCATTCACTCGCCACAACTAGACAAGGCAGCCCTAAATACAAGAAAGCCCGACTCAAAAGACCAGCAGCTATGGTCATGGGTCCCTCGCCTTCTCAGAGGTATATGAAGGCAAAACCACCGGAACAATGGAAACTGGACCCAAGCACATCATCTCACAAGAACTCGGGGAGGGTTAAGGCAAGGATCAATGCGGGAGCCGCGGCAAAATTTGACTTAAGCCGCCCATGGGACCCCGACCCCTCTTGAGTGAGGTATCGTCGAGCCAACGATGTTAAACAAAGGCACTTGCGGGGAGGTAACCCGGGATCTTTTTGTTTTACGCGTCATTTCATTTAATTTAGGTTTTTTCATACTCACCCCCTTTGTATTTGGAAAGAATTAGACTTTTTGTAGGGACCCAGGGTCGCGCCCGAGGAGCACCGGGGCGCGCCCGAGGTACACAGGTTCCCTGCCGAACTTCCTCGAGCATCAACCGTATCTGGCCAGACCAGAGCCCGTCGTTTGCTAAATCAACCACGACTAAGCAACGACACCATAGGGGAGTTCCGTTCTTTCCTTCTTATGTCATTTCCTTTCCATGTCTCCTTACCTTTTTGTGTTCGGCACGACTTCGTTCAAAAGTGTGGGGTGAGTCATTGCACATAGTAGTCAGCATGTTTTCCTTTTTCCTTAAATTTTTATCTTTTTGGAACCCTTTGAATATATGCTTCATAATGTGAAATAGATGGATCCAAATTCATACATTGCCTTGTGAAATCTAAACTATATTAAAACTTTAGAATTTAACTTTTTTTATTTGTCCTTGCGTGCCGAGATAAAAAAAGGATGTGGAGTTGACAGAAAATGCCCTAGAGAGGTTTGACAAGCACTCGAAGGACCGGGTATCGCTATATGGTTATACGAAGTTAGTGGAGGTTAGCACTTCGGGTTACTTGGGTTTCGAGTAGTGACAGAGCCTTGTCGTGAGGCAATGTGCAAAATAAATTTATAAGTCCACTACTTGTGACTTCACTATTAGGTAGTAAAGCGGTAAGTACGGGTCGAACCCAAGGGAATTGGTGGAATGGTTGTTCTTTGAGGAATTTTGTACAAAAATTTAAGTGCGATTGGGGTTGATTGTGATTTTAGTGCTGAAAAGTAAGTGGGTTGGTTGTGGTTACCTGAGTAGAAGTTGAACCCACCACTTTAGGCAAACCGTTCTTCTTTGAGAAGCCAAGCTCGTGATTTTCACAGCAATCGATTCTCTATTTGAGAAAAAAGGATTAAGGCCTAAGGACATCGATATTCTAATAGTGAATTGCAGCTCATTCTCGCCAACACCGTCCCTATCAGCAATGGTGATCAACAAGTACAAACTACGAAGCAACATCAAGAGCTACAACCTCTCCGGAATGGGATGCAGCGCCGGCGTAATCTCAATCGACCTAACCCGAGACCTCCTCCAAACCTACCCGAACTCAAACGTCGTCGTCGGCAATAGCTCCAAGTCTCCTCGTTGTTACGAACAATGTCGTTGAAGATTGTTATTTTGAAACAAAAAACCGAATGTTATTATGACCTAAGGCGCCATTCATAGAAGCGTCATAGTTTAGTATTGTTTTAAAATATGTGTCAAGAGGCTTAAGGCGCCGTTCCATAGGACGGTTTAAACCTAAGGCGCCGTCCTCAACGGCAAGGTAGAAAATATGAGTAAATTCGGAAACAAATTTGAAAATTGAATACAAAGGGAAGCTAAATTTGAATTTTGAATAAATTGGAAAAAAAATTCCTATTTGTTAGCACTAAATTTTGAGTATTATTGAAAACCTTGTCGGCACGGCAGTTAAAACAAGCCATCAACTCATGCCCCACTAAGATAATGATCCAGGCCCGCGACCTAAGTTTCCATCAACTGTATTCCAAAATTGCCCCTAAAGAAAGGCTGAAATTTCAGTATTTTGAAGAGCCATTGAGAATGCGAATTGCGACCGTCTCATATCATAAAGAGTCAAATTTGATTGGGCTCCCTAGTCACCCAAAAAACACATTGATGACTGTTAGACTATATGCGGCGACACTCACAGTAGCACTTTTCCACCTTAGATGCGGTGCGTTTTAGCAGCAATTGATCACTTGCAGAAAGAATATATCAGTCGGCGGCTGCTATTTAAAATGGAATCCACAGTAGTTACTGAATGAGACGAGGTGCATATGTGAATTCTGCTGCTGCACATGTTCTTGGTGTATCGAGTCGAATATTGAAGCGTTCAAGTCTCGAGCTGAATATTTACGAGCTTGAAAAATATATGCTCAAGTTTGACTTAATTAAGCCAATAAGGTGGTGCTTGAGTTGGTAAAACACTTGCCTTTCTATTGACTATTGCAAGGTCAAGGGTTCAAACCCTACCATGATATTTTCCTTCCACAATTTTGTGGATTTTCCTAGTCACACATATGGCGTGGACCTTTCCTCCATCTTTCGCGGATGTTTTCCTCTTCCATTTCCTCTTTCGTTTCCTCGTCCCTTCGTGGACGCTTACATGTGCATGCTACATGTGTTATTCAGGTCCATCCTCTTGTGGAGGTGTGCTTAGACAACGCTAAAGTCCTTCCATAGAGGTGCATGTCTAGTCGTGGGTTTATAAAGTTAAAAGGTGTCAAGATGGCCTGCGCTTCATCGAGTGATTCAAAGTTCAAATACAGGTGGTGCCCTTTACGTGGCTGTGCTTCGAATGCTCTAGAAATATATATGTACCCGATATGTATAAGATGCATTCCCTGATATGTCTAACGTAAACTCACCATAAAAAAAAAGTTCGAGCTCGGCTTGAACTCAAGTTTTAATCAAATGATTTAGTCTATTTTACTTGAAAAAGGATCCGGTTGAAAGGGCGTATTTTTGTAAAAAAAATACAAACCAATCACAACCTTGATTTAGTCATTTGAACGGATGAGATTAAATCCCGTAGTAAATCTCGTTGATGGTTAATTTCTCGGCGACGAATTATAAATCAATTTTGACGAACTTTGTATTTTGCACCAAAATATGCTTTCTACCTGATCTTTACTCATTTTACTTTATAAAATATTTTTATATATCACTTTAAAGGGGGGCGTTCGGTTGAGGCAAGGTTGTAAAAATGAGGCACGTGAGGCACGTTGTGAGCCACTCATTCAGATGATGTGATAGAGAGTAGTGCAGGAATAGTTGTTTATTGTTTGCTGTTTGCTTTTTGATGGATTTTTTGTAGTGGGACACGTGGCGCGCCCACAAAGCACGGGAGATTTGAGTGGGACACGTGGTTGACTCAAATCGTGCCTCACTTTAAGAAGGGGTGTCTCATTTGAACGCTCATTTCACTTTAAACGAGGTATAAATGAGTTCGAACACTATTAAACAAGTAAAAGTGCTCGAACACATATAAACGTGCATGTATTTTTTATATCGAAAGTCCTTAACTAGGCTCGGAAGTAAGTTTTACATGCGCTATAAATGAATTTTTATCGAATTTATTAACAAGCCGATAAATGAATATTTACAAATATAAACGAGTCGAGCATTCCCATTTCTCATACTTACTCATTTATTTTTCGAGCTCGATAATAAAGTATGAGCTTGACATGTATATTTGCTAACGAGCTTTTTAGCAAATATATTCACGAACTATTTCTTATATACCCCTAATTGATGTCGACCTAAGAAAATAAATAAAAACTTTCATTTTTAATCTAGTTTCGAATCACATCTATAACTGAACATAAATACTTTGGTACGTCACTGTGTAAATATTTTTTTTCTTTCTAAAGTCAATCATTAGAATCAGTTTTTTCATATCCGAGAAGCACCTAAGCGAAACAAAATGGTGGCAAGCACTTATCACTTCACTGATTATAATTGTACAGTTCTTTTTTGTGTGGGGGTAAAAGATATGAATTATGAGCAAACTGAGTAGTGGTTTAACGGTCATAATATTAGTATTAAATGATTCAAAGGTCGACGGTTCAAACTCCTCCATATTGTCATTCCTTGCTAACATTAGTGGAATTAATTTTTTTTATTAAAGATATGTGAATTAGCCAATTATGAATTGTTGGAGAACTTATCAGATAGGGCTGTGGCCTGTGGGCATTGGCTGCCTTCTGGCTAAAGGTATACTTTCTTTTCAAGTTCTCTCTTATCTCCATTAAAGCTAGGACAAAATATGGGGTGGGGTCAAGCTCATTCATCCAGCCAATTGGGAAGTTGATGCCTCTCTGGGTCTATATATGCAGAGAGCTCTATCACCCATTTCCCATACTTCAATACTTTCTTTAGCTTATAAGCTATTCAGCTTAGTAAGTTTTAGATAGACTAGTTTCTTTAGAACATATTCACTTCATTGGGTTTTTTTTGTTTTGTTTTCAGTACTTAATCATCATTTTAGAGAGTTAAGTAAGTGCATCAAGTAAGGAGCAGTTGGCACTTTTTAAGTGAGTGATGAATCCTCAGCACTTATCTAAGGAGAGTCCTGTTATGATCAGTGAGTCCAAGGGATCTGTGGTAGGAAGGCTTAGTCTAGTTTACAGGGCTGCCAAGGAAGCTACTCCGCCACAGACCGACGCTGTTGCCAAGAGTAGAGGAGGATATTATTGTGCTGAAGATCCTATCCGAACTATAATCTTCTTGGGTTCTTGGAGCCACACTTGAGCTTTTCATCTACCTACTTTATTTTTGGGGCTTATGGATCTTGATATTTGTCGTCTGTGAATGAACTGAGTCATGAGGAAGTGTGTAAGAGAATGAATATGCGTAGATCCGGCAGCCATGTATATATGTGTATGAGAGCCATCTAATGGCCTTTTGCAATATGAAGTTTATAAATGAAGATATAAAGTTGTTTATTTGATTCTTTTCTTTGCACAACAATGTCTCTCTTCTTTTGAAAATGAAAATTTAGTTAATAAATCTAGTTAACTTATTAGTGACAATGAAATCTTATTAACCTCTAGATAGTGCCAAGTTACATAGGATCAGATGTAGTCAAATTTTAGGGCGAAGTGATGTGTCTCGGTGGTGAGCACTCAATCCGGCACCAAAGTGTGTTCGGGTTCGAAGACCCTCTAACTCAACTAAAAAAACACCTAACCACCAATCAAAAAAAAAAAAGATGTAGTCAAATTTTGTGTAAGCTGGTAAATATTGTTGATTTATATAGCCCGGTGTCCGGGCATATATGGATATGCATGTTGGGCCTGAGTTAACCAACGAGGACATATCCGAACAAAGCCTGCAGACATGCAGGCCAACCAAGTCTCAAGGCCCAAGCAGGCACAGAGGCCCAAGCACATGGCATAATTATATAGGGACCCTTGCCGGTTGTTGGTGGTGGGAATTGAACACACACCCTTTAACATGACCTTGCAGGCAACATGTTAACCATATGAGCTGCAGTCCATATGGTTATCATGTTGCCTACAAGGTCATGATAAATGGTGGCATGAGTTCAATTCCCCCACCAACAACCAACAAGATTCTCTATGTAAATGGGCCCTTGAGAATGGTTGGAGTGCATGGCCTGCAGGCCTTTGTTCAAAGCGAAGTCCTCGCTATATAAATCAACAAATATCGGGTCAAGTCCAAGGGAGCAAACTTGATTATGCACTAGATGATATTTTATTTTTGATTTATCAAATCCTTCAAATATTTTGGTTGGTTGATTGTAGTTAATTCCTACAATTACTAAAGGGTGTGTTCAATTATAAGGTGTTTCGAGAGATTACTCCCCTCAGCATATCCTATCAATGTGAACCCAAGATGCCTACATTTTTAACGAATGATTGGCTATTAACTTAACATTTAACTCAGTTGGATCAACTTTGGCTGACATCTATTCCAAGTTAAACACTCTCAAGACTAGCATTGAACCTCACTCTTCCGATTTGTTGGTTCACTCAGCAACACTCATTCATCCCATAACTTCCGGTATAAGGGTGAAAAGTGGAGTTGGCACTAGATTTTTGGTTTGGCGTCCATCACTTCCATTCACTTCCATGAGATACAAATTATGAAGCATTTCTACAACATAGCTCTCTCGAAACATAGATTGAGGTTTAGAGACATGCATACATAGACATTCTTTCGATTTTCAAACATCTAGTAAACATAAGTTAACTTTAAGCTCAAGTAAAAATACAATCATCCATCATTCATGTTGACATCTAAGAGTTTTATATACACGATAGAGCGCCGAGGAGAGTCATAGGCCCCACTACTCATAATTATAAATAAATATGAGTAGTGATTGAGTTCGCGATGATCAAGTAGAGAAAACAATTGTAACAGAGATCAAACAAGTGCAGATGACATCATCCAAAATTCCTTGATTCTCATTCTTTCTCCTTCAAAAATTGCATAAACACTACTCCAAGTTCGGACTCTTCCATTTATAGTGGAAGGTAAAAATGCCATCAAGAAGTTTAAGTTATTTTAGGCAGATTTTTAAAAAGTGCTAGCTACATAGTAAGTTCAAGTAGAACACAGAAAATACCTAGATTGATAGTTAGACGAAAGGTGGCAATGATATTGATTCACAAGAATACGCATTCAATAAAAGTAGCAGGTTCTTGACTCCAAATCAAGTAAAAATGAACGAGTAGGTCATGTGTGACTTATACAAATTAAGAAATGATAATCATAAGCCTTAGACAGTGGAGATACTCTCATCTTAGGGATAAGGTGTAAATGTGTAAGTCCATCCAAATAGATATTATGACATGAAAGCATGTGAACAATGCGCCTATCACCCCACACATAAGTTCTAGTCTAGTCTCTAAGCATAAAGAATGATAAATTTTAGTAAAGGCACATAGGAACTTCCCTCGTTTGTAGGGTGTGCTTCACTTACGTGGATAGCCCCGTTGAGCTTGAGCTTGATCTTTACACGGTGCGAATAGTTTCCTTGACGACAAGAGATCATGAGAGGTAAAATGAAAGCAATGATAGACATACGTGCATCGTTTGACGCGTCAAATTTAATTTAATCTGTTTTTCCTGCAAAATAATGCTAGTGTAGCGGCAAGCAGGGTCAAACCCAAGAGAGCTGATTGTTGAAGTTGTATCTGTAAACAATTAAAAAGGGGGGGGGGGGGGGATTATGAATGTTTGCGAGTGCACAAAAAAACATACGAAGAAAAGTTTTCAATTAGAGAGAACATTCAGCTTACGATTTTCATTTGTGACATGTTTATCATAGACAGCTAATAATCATAATTCATGTTTATAAGCGTGGTTATTCTGACAAAGGTAATAGCTTCTACTTCTCCTAAGCACAATATTCCGACAAAGGTAATATTAAACCTAGGTGTTACGATATACCTTTACGGTAATGTTTCCAATAGATATTAACGATAAGAATTGGATGTTAAATTAAGCTTTACGGCAAAGTTTCCACTTAACCTAGCAATTCAATTCATGCGACGAAGAACAAGAACTAAGACAACATGAATTAAGCATTAAGAAAAAGAGTCTCAAAACATATTGTCACAAGGAAAAAACCCTAAACTAAAATAAAAGTTTAGCTACTCATAGTCATTGAAAGACAACACAAAGTATTCGTAATGAAAAGTAGTAGAAATTCACTTTTCTCGCCGAAAGCTTCAAGCTTGTGTTCTCCAGAGCCGTCTTTGATTCTTGGAAATGATGAATGATGAGAAATCTTTCCGAAACCCTAATTTATATGTTGATTGGGTTTCTAAGTCTGTTTTGGGCCTAGATTTCTAATTTTTGGACTTGCTGACATCATTATTGCACGCTGATGACATCATTGTCACGCCCAATGTTGACGTTATCCGCCGCGCCCTACGTTGACGTTACCAATGCGCTTATGTCTTCACTGGGCGCGGTCCCCACTGACTTGGTTTTTTCCTCTTTCTGCGCAGCAGTTCCGACTTCGACTTTTGATTCGACCATCCAAATGAGTCAGCTACGCATCGACATATAGCTCATATTATTCTAATCGCTCATTAATTCTGTTGTTCGTACGTATGGCATGGCTTTTGGTAAAACGTCTTCAGAGTGTTCAAGCAGAAGTCAAGAGCTGTGCAACCGAAGATTGGAACTCGCAAACAGCACAGAACTGAAGATAAGAAGTTCCCTAATATGGGAATTTTCTAATTTCGAAGATATGAAGATTGGAGTCGCCTGACGAGAAAATTGAGATTAGATATTCAAGAGAATATCTGGAAATCAGTTAGGGATCTTCGGCATACGTGATCAAGAAGAAATATCCTATGAAGATTGGATAAGGTATCTAGAAAATATTTAGGAATATTTCCTAAATATTTTCTAGGATATCTCGGACTGATTTGGAAGACACCGAAGACTATGAAATCACATCTAGGGTTTCCAGATCAAGAATTCGCTTTTGGAGAAAAAGAAAACACGAGTGATCTTGAGAAGAGGAGGAGCGACGACCGGCTGATCTTTCGATACCGGAAAATCAACGACGGTGAGATAGTCGGTTCAGTGTGCTGATTAGACTGCTTCGATTGAACAACCCGCTGCACAATTAATGGATAACCAGACCGTTGCTCAGTATCCTTAATCGGACGACGAGCACGTTCGTCGAATCGGCGGAGATGATCAGAATAAACGAAAAACATCAACAATATTGATAACGACAACTTTTCAGCACATCACTCGCCCAGATCTGTTCATAAAATGTAAACCCATTCGTTTTGTTTCTTAAGCCCTTTTAAATGAATCGATTAATCGATGAAAAAGAAGATATTAATTGCAGTGAGAGAATGTAAAGGACAGACTAGTACGTGACCGAACAGTAAAATGTTTAAAATGGCGTCGTTTCGAAAGTGGCAGCATTTAGCTGCGTTGCTTGGTATCTTAATCCGATGATAAGGGTCTTGGTGGTTAGCTTTGTGAACATTTTGTTTTGAGAAGTCAGTTGTGCCGAACTTTTGTACATGATGGTTTTTGTGTTCATTAGTTTTTTGCCTTACAGGGGTGGTGGCCTGTTGGTTAAGGTGTCCACTCTAAGATGGTCGGATACTTACGCCTTAGGTTCGAGTCATGGGCCACTAATTTTCACCCTTCTTTTTACTCATTCTCTTCCTCGTCCCGCCTTGCGCGTGGATGCTTTTCTCTTCCCGCCTCGCGCGTGATGTTTCCTACATTCTTCGTGTTGCTTTCTCTTCACGCCTCGCGCATGATGCTTCCTCCCTCGTGGAGGTGCGACTGTCAAGATGGACGTGACGAGTCTTGCAAACGGTAAAGGTGTCCAAGGTTGCCTGAGCTCCAAGTGTCGAAGAATGTACTGTAATTTGGGGTAGATGTGCGGATCCATGCATGGTAAAAGTGATGAACTTAGCCTGTGCTATAGAAGTGAAGAAAAATGTACCAGATGATTTCGGATTCGATCAAGATGCCTTGTTAGAGCTGCGGAGATCGATATATATATACGTACTGAGTTGTTGTACCACATTACCAAAAAAATAAAAATAAAAATAAATCATTTTAATATTTTCTATTTTAAATATTAATTTTAATTACTTATTCAAATTAATTATTCAAAAAATATATTTGATTTATTTCGGATAGAGTTTCGTCGAAACAGCGACAGAGCTGTGTCGCATGCCTTTTGCGACGAACCTACGACTATTTTCCGACACTCCGTCGTGAGCGCGACATACATGTGTCGTGCGGAGCAAACTCTGAACCATATCGTCTCTAAGTGCTAGCCTCCGCGAAATTCATATAACCATATAACTCGAAATTCGGTCCTTTGAATGTTTCGTCAAGTCTCTCTAGGACATTTCTATCAACTCCACATCCCTGTTTATCTCAACTCAAAAGACACGCAGTGGGTTAAATTCACATGTAAAAGCACAATTCGGATTTCACGAGAGAAATACATCTAATCAGCATCATCTATTTCACATCATCAACATCCAATACTGCATATTCAGGAAAAGAGAGAAATTGTGGTGTGATATTTGTTTTCTTTCTATGACTTGTTCTTGTTCGGGACGAACAAGTTTAAGTGTGGGGTGGTTTGATGAGTTGTATTTATACGACTCGTCGAATTAATTAATCCCAATTATTTCGACACTTTTATCTGCGAACATTTACTTTTTAGTATTGTTTTGCATTCCAGGTGTTTCGGAAGCTTTAGGAGGAAACACGCATAAAAGATGGCATTTCATGCCAAAAACACCGCAATGGCAGATCAGACCTTTGGAGCTTCGACGGAGTGCTGGGAATTGACTGTTTATCAGAAAAATACAAGCTATATGCCGTTGCGTAGCTGATTCAATTCGCTACAACTCTCTAGTTCACACCGAGACCATCCGAGGTCATTTGGAGGGTCAGAGCTGAAGTCAAAATAGATGCGTAGAATGGGTGAACAGCAGGCTCCGAGAGTACCGCGGATACTGTTCATTTAATGAACAGTGACCGCGGATGCTAAAGTGTACATGGTCTGCGGCGATGACATCAGCAACGCGTTTTGATGACGTCAGCATGCCGAAACTTGAAAATCAAGCCCAAAAATCAGACTTGGAAACCCAACCTTCTTATAAATAAGGGTTTTCATAGCAGCATCAAAATCGATTTTTAATTCCCAGTTTTGATGAGAGACGCTCTGGAGAAGACGAAGGCTTTCAACAAGACAGAAGAGAATTCCCTACTTTCTTCATTCAAACTATTTTGCATTTTTATTTCCATGGATATGAGTAGCTAAACCTTTTAATTCAGTTTAGGGTTTTGTACATTGTGACAACGTTTTTGAGACTTTATTCTTAATGCAATTTCTCGTTCCCTAGTTCTTGTGCTTAATTTCAAGGATTGAATTGTGAAGCTAAGTGGATACTCCCGTAAAGCTTAGCTGAACAATTCAGTCCCTATTGTTAATACTTGTTGGATACATGAAAAAGTAAAGACGAGTAGTAACACCTAGATTCGATAACACCTTTCCCGGATTATTGGATTTAGGAGAACTGGAAGTCTATAACACTTTTCCCGGGTTAGATTGTGGTGTATCGCCTTTCCCGGGATACTTTGGGTTATAACCTAAACCGGAGTCCACACTTAGAAACTTGAAATTCGATTATTAGCTGTCAATGATAAACATGTCACAATAGAAACCCTAAGCTGAATCGTTTCTCTAATTGAATTCTCGTTAGTTTTTCTCCTGCGCTTTTACGATATTTGGTCACAACCCCTTTTTCTTATTTTGTTTTTAGTAACAGCTTCAACAACCAGTTCCCTTAGGTTCGACCCTGCTTACCGCTAGCTAGTAGTTGCAGGAGATTATAAAATTTAAGTTTGACGCGTCAGACGATGCGCGTCAAATTTTGTCGTCTGACGCGTCAAACTTAATATTTATAATTCTCCTGCAACTACTAGCTAGCGGTAAGCAGGGTCGAACCCAAGGGAACTGGTACTGTTGAAGCTGTCTCTAAAAACAATAAAGAAAGGGGGTTTGTGAGCAAGTGTAGTAAAAAGCACAGGAGGAAATAATAACGAAGATTCAATCAGAGAGAAGGCATTCAGCTTAGGGTTTCTATTGTGACACTTTATCATTGACTGCTAATTATCTAATTTCATGTTCCTAAGTGTGGTTACTCCATTTCAGGTTATAACCTAAAATATTCCGTTTCAGGCAATACACCACAATCTAATCCAAGTAAGGCATTAGACTTCTAGTTCTCCTAAATTCAATAATCCAGGAAAGACATTATTTAATCTAGGTGTTCCTACTTGTCTTTACGGGTAAGTCTCAAACAAGTATAACGATAGGGGCTGAATTGCTCGGCTAAGCTTTACCATGTCAAGTATCCACTTAGCTTCGCAATTCAATCCTTGAAATTAAGCACAAGAACTAGTAAAACCTGAAATAGCATTAAGAATAAAGTCTCAAAACAAACGTCACAATATGTGAAACCCTAAACTGAATTAGGAGTTTAGCTACACATAATCATGGAAAAACGCATAATTAAAAGTAGGAAAATCTCTTCTCTTCGTCGAACGCTTCGTCTTCTCCTCTAGAACCGTCTAGGTCTTCGTAGAATGATGGATCATGGAAACCCTAACCCAAAGATCTTATTTATAGCAAAAAGAAGGGTTTCTAAGTCGGATTTTTGGGCTTGATTTCCAAGTTTCGGCCTGCTGACGTCATCACCGCGGACCATGTGCACTTTAGCATCCACGATCACTGTTCATTAAATGAACAGTGTCCGCGGTACTCTCGGAGACTGTTCACCCATCCTGCACATCTGTTTTGACTTCGGCTCTCGATTAGACCCTCCAAATGACCTCAGATGCTCTCGGTGTGAACTAGAGAATTGTAGGGAATTGAGTCAGCTACGTAACGGAATGTAGCTCGTATTTTTCCGATAAACAGTCAATTCCCAGCACTCTGTCGAATCTCCAAAGGCCTGATCTGCCATTGCGGTGTTTTTGGCCCGAAATGCCATCTTTTATGCGCGTTTCCTCCTAGAGCTTCCGAAACACCTGAAATGCAAAACCATACTAAATAGTAAACGTTCGCATATAAAAAGGTCGAAATAAATGGGATTAATTTATTCGACGAGTCATATAAATACGACTCATCAAACCACCCCACACTTAAACTTGTTCATCCCGAACAAGAACTAAGTCATAGAAGGAAAACAAGTATAACACCACAATTTCTTCGACGTCCTGGATAAATGCTACATAAACATGAGTTGCTAGTCTAGACTCGCTTTTCTACGCATCACTCAATCGCTACTCAGATCATCATGCTCAACACAGAATTAACTTGATACATGTTACCTTCGAGATGAAATTCAAACCAATTCGGATGAATGGGAGATAGTCCTCTTTAGACCCATGATTTGCATTCGCTGTCCCAAACTCTAGCTATATGGTTATACTTCATTGCTTTTTCTTGCACGTGATTCATTCGAACTTCAAGGTTTTCTGAGTTTTTCTTTTCCTTTTTGTGGGACAGCTTTTGTAGTGACTTTCTTTGGCCTTTGGCTCTTGATGTATGAATGATGCACTTCACTTTTTGTATGAAACTTCACAACGTGGCTGATTTTTTCTTGAGCTTTGCTCCTTTATTTTGAATTGCTTGTCCCTTTTTCCTCTGTTTTGAAGGAGGTCCAATCATCGCCCGCAAGCATATGGAAATACCTCCCCGCTCTTTCTCATCCTTGCCCTTTTTGACGCGAGTCAAGATGAGGGTCACTCACCTATTTTCCCGATTACTTCGGACTAGAGATAGGACGGTCTGTTTTCCCGTCCCGCCTACTCACATAAACGCTGCGGTGGCGGAGCAAACACTGAACCAATAAGTCTCGAAGTGCTAGCCTCCACGAAATCCATATAACCATATGGTTTGAATCCGGTCCTTTAAATGCTTCGTCAAGTCTCTCTAGGACATTGCTTTCAACTCCACATCCCTGTTTATCTCAACTCTGAAGGACACGTAGTAGGTTAAATTCACATGTAGTCACACAATTCAAATTTCACGAGAGAAACACATCTAATCAGCATCGTCTGTTTCACATCATCAAAATTCAATATTGCATATCCAGGAAATAGAGAGAAATTTCATACTTCCAAATTTTTTAAAGGGAAACGTGCAGACACTATGCAGGTGCAAAAAATAAATATGCTGACACAACAGACTGACTCTCCCACCCCACACTTTTGAACAAAGCCGTGTCCTCAAGGTATGACTTAAATTCAAAGACGTAACAATGCAAGACACACAAACGTAGGGAAAAAACAAATAGAGAATAAAAGTGAACATGCACTCCCCTCGTATCGTCGCGTGATGGTAAGAATTCTGGTCTAACGAATCGGTCAACGCTGGTCAATGGTCAACCGCGTCTGATAGAGACGTTACCTTAATGTTGAGGCGAGGCGCGGCCAGCTAATGTTCATGCCTGGCGCGGTCCGCACTGAGTTGCACCTATTTCCTACATGAAAAACATCAATTTTCCCAAAAGACAATGTGAAAAACATGACTCAAGACTCAAACAAACATAAAACGAAATAAAAAATGGGAAAAACTCAAAAATTTGCTGGGCTGCCTCCCTGCGAGCGCCTTTGTTGTACGTCGTTGGCTCGACGATACCTCTTTGTGATGCTCATAACCCTCATCGAGTGGTGCTCTCATGTCTGCCCATCCTGGTTTCCATCCACATGTGTCATGACTCGGTAGGTCGACTGAAACTACTGTAGAGACATGCTTGCAAGACCTAGCTTGCTTTTTCTCCTTATGATGCTTCCAACTCACGAGTGTGTTTTTGAATGGTAGTTTGTAGTTGGTGATCCAGTTTCTAGTCCTGCATAATGGGATACTAGCGGCCGCAATGTAAAGTGAACCAAACGCCTTTTCTTGTAATTGTTTGGGTTCACCATCCTGCAAAATACAACACAAGGGGCTTATGAGTCATACGTAATTCCATATTAAGTTCAGCGCTTACCTCAGAATTTTTAGTAATCAAGTCTGTGCATAGGTAAGGAGTGGAGTTCTCTTCGCTAGAACATATTTCCTCCTCGTATGTGGCTGGCACTATTCGGCTGAATTCATTCTCATCATCTTCTTCTTCTTCTGGCTCTTTATGATCATCTTGGATGATGTTATCCTGCACAAGAAGTGGAAGAGGTGTATCAAAATTTTGCATAATTTGAGGTGGTTCAGAGATTACCGCAGACATGATTATTTCTTCCTCCGTGTGCAACTCTCTAGTAGTGGTGGAATTATCCTCTTCATCTGAAGCTTGAGTCTCTGTTGCGGGTAAGGTCGTGATGGAGGTGTTGCATGTGATGTCGGGCACGATCTGCACTGAATCAGCTTCTACTGTTTGTGCCTCATCATCCGTTTTGTGCATCTGACCCCGTCTCGATCTCTGTGCCATATCATCTATCAGGTCCCTTATATCATAAATGTCTAAATTCATTACAGAACCTCCTGCTGTAGCATCAAGCATAGAATACTCTAGTGGAATCATCCCATCAAGAAAGCTCTTAAGAAGAAATAAATCTGTTAATCCATGGTGTGGACAGCTTCCCTGAAGGTCATCGAAGCGCAAATAGTACTCATATAATGTTTCGCACTGGAATTGCTCAATGGTAGAAATTTTCTCGCGAATTTCAAATCGAAAGGATGGCGAAGAAAACTTCTTTAGAAATCGGGCTTGTAGGTCCACATAATTACTTTCACAATATGCAGATGATGAGTAATACCAAGATCTTGGGGAGTCAGTTAAAGAAAAGAAAAATATTTTTAACTTAAACCTCTCTAATGACTACTCTTTAGGCTTTATGCGGTAGCAGACGGAGTGAAACGTTTTTACATGTGTCACGGGGTCTTCTCCGATGGTACCTCCAAATTTGGGGAGACGCCGAATCATCCAAAACTTAAACCTCGCTGCCATCGTATTATCTTCCTCATCGTCTTCATCGTCCTCATTGAAGTTATCACCAACCACACTACCTGCACGAGACATTATCAACAAGTAGCCAAGCACACGAAAAATGAAAATAAAAAAGAACAAAAAGAAAAATAAAAAGAAACAACTTCACCGCAACGCAGCTCCCCGGCAACGGCGCCAAAATTTAACGCGCGTCGTCTGACGCGACAAACTTAATATTTATAATTCTCCTGCAACTACTAGCTAGCGGTAAGCAGGGTCGAATCCAAGGGAATTGGTATTGTTGAAGCTATCTCTAAAAACAATAAAGAAAGGGGGTTTGTGAGCAAGTGTAGTAAAAAGCACAGGAAGAAATAATGACGAAGATTCAATCAGAGAGAAGGCATTCAGCTTAGGGTTTCTATTGTGACACGTTTATCATTGACTGCTAATAATCTAATTTCATGTTCCTAAGTGTGGTTACTCCGTTTCAGGTTATAACCTAAAGTATTCCGTTCCAGGCAATACACCACAATCTAATCCGGGTAAGGTATTAGACTTCTAGTTCTCCTAAATTCAATAATCCGGGAAAGACATTATTTAATCTAGGTGTTCCTACTTGTCTTTACGGGTAAGTCTCAAACAAGTATAACGATAGGGGCTGAATTGCTCGGCTAAGCTTTACCATGTCAAGTATCCACTTAGCTTCGCAATTCAATCCTTGAAATTAAGCACAAGAACTAGTAAAACATGAAATAGCATTAAGAATAAAGTCTCAAAACAAACGTCACAATATGCGAAACGCTAACTGAATTAGGAGTTTAGCTACACATAATCATGGAAAAACGCATAATTAAATGTAGGAAAATCTCTTCTCTTCGTCGAACGCTTAGTCTTCTCCTCCAGAGCCGTCTAGGTCTTCGTAGAATGATGGATCATGGAAACCCTAACCCAAAGATCTTATTTATAGCAAAAAGTAGGGTTTCCAAGTCTGATTTTTGGGCTTGATTTCCAAGTTTCGGCCTGCTGACATCATCAAAACGCATTGCTGATGTCATCGCCGCGGACCATGTGCACTTTAGCATCCGCGGATACTGTTCACTTTAGTATCCGCGGTCACTGTTCATTAAATGAACAGTGTCCGCGGTCCTCTTGGAGACTGTTCACCCATCCTTCTCATCTGTTTTGACTTCGGCTCTCGATTAGACTCTCCAAATGACCTCGGATGCTCTTGGTGTGAACTAGAGAATTGTAGGGAATTGAGTCAGCTACACAACGGAATGTAGCTCATAATTTTCTGATCAACGGTCAATTCTCAGCGCTCCGTCGAAGCTCCAAAGGTCTGATCTGCCATTGCGGTGTTTCTGGCACGAAATGCCATCTTTTATGCCCGTTTCCTCCTAGAGCTTCCGAAACACCTGAAATGCAAAACCATACTAAAAAGTAAACGTTCGCATGTAAAAGTGTCGAAATAAATGGGATTAATTGATTCGACGAGTCGTATAAATACGACGTTGCTTGTGCGGCGAATGTACGGTGACTTGGACACAAGTGTCGTTAGCGGTCGCAGATGCGTCGTCGCACACAATGTGACATTGGTCTGTCGTGCGATCCTGCGATGGAGGTTAGTGCGACGCTGTCCATTTTTGACATAAATCTGTCGTATATACGACATACTTTTGTCACCTCTGCGACGATTTTGCCCCGTTGCACTACTCTCAAAATTGATAGTGTAAGTAGAACTATCGTATTTCAAAATTAATTGCAAATTTATATTATTTTTGTGGAAAAGTACATGTGGTTCCCTGAATTACTAGCGTTTTTTGATTGAAGGTCCAAACTATTGATTTGTCCAATCAGGGCGAAATGACAAATTTTCGAACGCCGAGCACCATAGCTATACCGTAATTAAACTAATGACTCAATCATCTGAATCTTGTTGAAAAATAACCCGGACATCTCATCATAAACTCTTAACATATCGAATCGATCTTCCATACACCTTTTTATTGAGTAGTTATCAACGGGGTTCACATGATTGAGTTAGCAATTTAATCAAGATATAGCTCGGTGCTCGGCGTTCAAAAATTTATTTTTTTATTTTTTATTTTGTCTCTGGTTGGAAAAATCAATAGTTTGGACCTTCAGTTGGAAAACGTTAATAATTCAGAGTACCAATGTGTACTTTCCCTCTTTTTTTCTCGTTATCATCGTGTACCATAATACAACATATACATGAACGATCTTTTCGATCTTGATATGATCCAACAAGTGATAACCTAATTTTTTTTACATCACACCAATGATTTCTTAAATTATCAGAAAGGTCAAGACATAACCAATTCTAAAACCAATAATCCAGTAACTAAGGGTCTGTCCACTTTGACTGAAACTGAACTGATTTTAATTGATCTTAACTGAAGTTAACTTATCTTAACTGATCTTAACTGATCTTAAATGATCTTAACTTAACTGTAACTTATAGTGACTTATATTAACTTAACTTAACTTCACAGAAGGGCCCCACCACCACCACCACCACCGGACCGCCGCCGGAGGTGTCTGTCGGAGGTGGTCGCCGGAGGTGTCTGTTGGAGGTGGTCGCCGGAGGTGGCTGCCGAGGTGGTCGCCGGAGGTGGCTGGTGGCGGCAGGCGGCGGTGGTCGCCGGAGGTGGCTGGTGGCTGGTGGTGGTTCAACTTAACTTGACTGAAAATAACTTAACTTATCTTAACTGATGTTAAATGATCTTAACTGATCTTAAATGATATTAACTTATCTTAACTTAACCGTCAAAAAATAGAGTCAAAGTGGACAGGGCCAAAATTCTTCACTCAATTTAAGTTAATGAGGAAGAAGGAACCATATAAAACTCAATCACTGATATATATGACATGTGTGTGCCTTGTATTAAATTTTAAATTTAAATTTGTTACGATCATATTTTTAACATTACAAAGTAAAACGATATAAAATAAATTCAACGTCCATAATATTTTGAGATCTATAAATATACATGCATGTTGACATACTTTCATACACTTTTCAAAATTTTATAAATAAACTCTAGCAACGATGGAAATTCTCAAATAATTATGCATTCATCATATTGTATGCTCAAATAAAAATAAATGTTTATAATATATAAGTGTATTGATTGAGGTTTAACGAAATATGATGGGTAGGCGAAAAAGTATGAGATAAAAGGTTGATTAACTTTATTTTGATTAGTGGTGGGATGTACGTGTTCAAAATGGTCACGAAATATGACACAATTATGAAGATGAAAGAGAAAATAATAGAGAGATGAGTTTGTGTTATCATTGGTGTACATGTTTTTAGAGCCTAATTCTAACCACCTGGATGAATTGTGAAAGAGGCTTTCGTCAAGTTGCTTGAACTCTTGACGTTATGTCCAAGAGGTCAAAGGACTCTCCGGATAGCATAATTCTCCCCATTTTTATGGAGAAGCGATATTTGTCCCATCTCGTCGTGGACGCGTTGTTCCTCCCCGTGGAGTTGTCCGTCCCTTATAGACGTGTTGTGACCTGCAAATCTGAATGTATTGTTTGCTTCGCCAGTCTTCGTGGATGCGTGAAAGTCTGTATTCGCTCGTGGTTTTCAAGATAGAGAGTGCCTTATAGCTTGTGCTTCGATGGACGATTCAAGTACCAGTTCGTGTTGGTGCATTATGTGGCCCATGCTCCAAAGTTTTGTGATTCATATGTACCCGATTAAAAAGTATTCATATAATATGTACAAAATGTATTCGTGTGTTTGATTCGTATGAGATGTAAGCCCACAATAAAAAAAAATACACCTGAATGAATTTTTTTCGTTTTACCTTGTTGGGAGTTAAGCTGTAGTTAAAAGCCATGTTCGTAAGTTCTCGTAATAATATGATACGTTTTTGGGAAGCCGCATTTCACAAAGAATAGTTCTTCAAAATTTTTATTTCCAGCACATGTCTAGACGATTGATCGTATAGCCAACTCATTGCCAACTACACAGAAAAATCAAAAAAAAAATATGTCTTTTTTATTTAAGCCAGCTAAGAAGATGGAAAATTAAGATTCAACTCGATATGTTTTAAATTTCCTAGACGATTTCTGCTCAATCAAGAAATCATTGCATTTAAAAACAACGACAAAACCTTAAACTCTTTGTCTCTCTAGGAAGAGCTTCTTCTTATGAGAGTTGTCAACTAGAGATGTTTTCCTGCTTTGTCTGTAAGGAACCCGCAAGGGGCAAGTCTTGATATAACATGGCGACCAGTGGTGGAGATATGAATGGAGAAATTGCATCGCTTGCCAAGCAATTTAAAGGGAAAGCCATGGTGTCATTAGATGCAGAGGATTGGGTGTCAGAATCAGTTAGTCTATGAAATTCTTCTGTCTGTCGCAAGATGGTAATCAGCAGGTGTTCTGACAGAGAGTTTACAAGACTCCTTCTTTAAATCGCTTAACCTCTAACACTCGCAAAGACTTTGCAATCTAGGCTCCTTCTAGATTGGAGACTCCCTCCTGTTGATCACCAGTGGATCTTCTCCCGAAGATCAGAGTCTTCTTCTGAAAACAGTCGTTATCACTTGATAGCGCAGTAGCAACAACATGTGTGTGTGTCGGACTGTCTCTCTTAGCCAGTCTGAAGCAGCACACCTAACAGACTGACCCAACGCCTTTACTTTTCAGTGAGAAAAACTCAGGCCGATCATCCAACCTCCCCTACGTGATGATGTGCTCGTGATTTTACTTTTACAGAAACGATACTGAATGGGAAACCCTAGCCTCGTATTTATAGGTACTTCGTTGGGTTTCCTATTCGGTTAAGAATATCTTAACCAACAAGATACTATATCTTCAAATATTTAGGAATATTTCTTAAATATTCTCTCAACCGCCAAATCTTCTTTGTTGATAATCATGCGAGTATCTTCATGGATCCTTTGTATATCTTCCTGAATTATCTTTAATCTTCTTCAACATTCTTCATGATTCTTCAACCGCCTCAAATCCACATTGTCAACTTACTCAGATTTGGAAACTCTCAAATTAGGCAACTTCCTGTCGTTAGTTTTGTGCAGCGGCCGACTTCCAGCTTCTCTTGAATATCTCCTTATCATCTTGCTTGAACATTCTGAAGTCGTTTTGCCAAACACCAGCACATCAGAATTAACAATCTCCCCCTTGACATTTTTGGCAAAACCTCTATCTATCTAGACTTCAAAACTCGTAATCAGTAAGATTGCGACGAACAGATCAACCCTCAAAGTTACTCCCCCGTTTTGCCATAAAATAGGCAAGGAGGGTTCAAACATAAAATGTAGGTAACGTTTAGGACATGAATAGTAAATGTTCAACAAAAAAAAAAGAACAATAAATGTGGTGGGCAATGAGGTACTTAATTTTTAAAAATAATTTTTTCTTGATGAATCATTTAACTTGATCCCTATAAGGGGAAATGCCCAAAGAGAGCGGATGATATGAGACCGATAAGTCTGTGTAATATGGTAATGAAAATCATCACAACGTCCTTGGCAAATAGACTACAATAACTGCTTCCACATGTAGTTTGTGAATTTCAGTGTGCATTTGTGAAGGATAGAGTCATTACGGATAATATTCTTATTGCACATGAAATTAGTCACTATATCAAGGGGAGGAGGAAAAGGAAAATAGGTTTGCTATCTCTAAAGCTTGACATTAGTAAAGCATATGATAAACTTGAATGGTGCTTTTTGGAGCAAATGTTATTGAAGCTGAGTTTCAAAGATTATGAAATGTGTTACTTCAGTATCATATGTGATTAAAGTGAATGAGGATACTACAAATAAAATAATTCCTGAGAGGGGTCTTGGGCGAGGGGATCCCCTCTCCCCTTACGTTTTTATTCTATGTTCAGAATGCCTCTCTTGCTATCTTACATCTTCTATTTGTAAATTATAGTTTAATGTTCTTGAAAGCTAATGTGGGGATGGTGTTAAAAGCGAGGCAAGTCTTGAATGAATATGAAACTGCATCAAGTCATGTGATTAATTATAGTAAGTCTGAAATTTGTTGTAGCCCGAATGTCTCCCAAAGTTTGATTAGTGAAGCATGTGATATGTTGGGCATCAAATATGTAGATAAGCATGAGAAGTACTTGGGCCTCCCTATGGTGATAGGACAAAATAAGACAGAATGTTTTAAAGGGCTGGAAGAAAATCTGCTGGGCAAAACTAAAGATGGGAAGAGTAGGTTGCTATCTGCTGCTACTAAAAGGTATTAATGAAATCAGTCCTCGAGCTCATAGCAGTATCAATATCAAGAACATAATGACATAATGTTAACATATTTCAATAATACCCATCGTCTCGACATGCTCATTAAATGTCATAGGCGCCAATCCTTTAGTCAATGGGTCTGCAATCATTAATTTAGTGCTGATATGTGCAATTGATACCTTTTGTTTTCGGACGTCTTCTTTAACGGCAAGATATTTCAAATAAATATGTTTAGCACCACTTGTATGCTTGTTGTTCTTAGAGAAGAAGACTGTTACAACATTATCACAATAAATTTTCAGCGGCTTGGCAACAGTGTCGACAAGCCCAACTCCCAAATAAAATTCTGCAGCCATTGTCCGTGATTTGTAGCCATAAAATAAACCACAGCTGACGCATAAGGAACGTTTTGTACTTCTTTTCGCTCCAATTCATTCTTTGGACATTGCAAGAGAGTGAACTTATCTTATCTCCCTTCTGAATTATAGCTACAGATGCGGAGCATTTATCCTTACATATCTCTCTAAAGTTCCATTTATATATGATTTGTGAGACAATCCCAACAATACTTGTGACAGTCACAGAATATTTCAATCCAATAACACAAGATGTCTCATTCATATCTGCTTTCATTTCAATATTCTTAGAGATAAATTTATTGGTTTCATGTAATAAACCAAGATCGTTAGTAAGAGAGTAAAGATCAGGTACAAATCATATTTTTACTACAAAATGCAAAGTTCGTTAAAATTGAATTATAATTTGTTGTCGAGAAACCGAAAGTACGACATAATTCGTCATCGAGAAATAACCATAAAAGAGATTTAATACGAGATTTAATACGAGATTTAATCTCATCCGTCCAAATGACTAAATCAATGATTGTATTAGTTTGCCCTTTGCACCGGATCCTTACATCATTATGTAGAATACAAACTTACTCCCACTAACCTATAGATATATACATTGATTAATAATATTTTACTTAAATCCGAAGGACGGTACTGTACATCATTAAACTTTAAATACCACGATAAATTGAATGAAGAACTTTTCACTCACTTTCATATCCATGAATTTTAGTTTTGCTGCTAGGCATTTTCAGTAATATGCTCATACATCGTGCGAGAACCGTCAAACTTTATGGTGGTTAACGTACACATAAGTGTGCCTGCCAAAGACTTATCAGCAGACTCAGAATGTGCGCTTTTTTTTTCAACACTTTCAATAATTCCTTAGCTCTATTAGCTTTAGTTGTAGTTGACTTGATATTGTTTCCAAGCGTCATTGGCATAAACATTAAGCTGAGTCTATTTCATCTTTCCCAAGCTTGATAGAAACATATATCTTTATCACTGTTAGAATCATCAATAGCAGCAGGTACAGTTCTGTAAGGCTAAATCAAGATCCACAACATCAAAGTAAGACTGAATTCGTTTATGCCACTTTTAGCATTTTAGCCCATTAAACTTTACTATAGACGCATTTTGCATGCAACACAACATTAGATGCTTTGATAATAAAAACTTTAAACATCATTCTACAGACATAATTCAAATGGCATACATTTGAATAAAGAAACATAAACAGTTATATACATTAAAGGTCATATTTGGATGACTCAATAATGTAAAACATTAAACATAACTTGATGCTTCAATATATATTCAATTAATTGGTAGTTAAGTTTATCAGGACTAGACAATTGTTTGCAACATATGGGTGTATTCAACAATCAAATCGAATATAAATAAGTAGCCATCATAATATTTATAATTATGAAACAACTAATCAACCTTTGGGCGATCCTTAAACATTTCATAATTATAAAATTTCAATATACTCAACCATGTCATATCCGTCATAGCATCACATAATAATGAGTAACTGTGAAACATATTCGGAGTTGATATCTATTGTAACTGTTGGAACCCGTAGGTTTTGATGATCACAAACACTTAGCTAATGTTTTGATTAAGTGTGCAGACATCCATCTAATAGATCAGAGATCGAACTTCCATTTGATGGTTACACTCTACGGATCAGTGTTACAAGCTCTGGTTAATGGATAAACAGATTGAAAGGAAGATTCTAGAAGGAGTCTTGTCGTTTTGGATAAAAAGCCTTTAGGGTTTGAAAGGCAGGTCTGGGCCAGGACATTGGGCCCAGATGTCGAGACCCAGCTAATCCTATAAAAGGCTCCTAGGGTTTGCCAATACTTGCTGCGGTTTTTCAAGAGAGAAGGCGGCGCATTTCTGGAAGAGAGAACGACTGACAGAGAAGAGCACGAAGCTGAAGGCGCACAAACACACGAAGGTTTGAAGCTCGAAATCGATTATTCCATCCGGTTGAGTAGAGGTCATCAAATAGAATCTGCGTGATCTAGTTTGTAAACCCTACAAGCATATCGGGAATAAAAGGAATAATCTGATTTCGAAAATCCTTTCAGTGGAAACTGAAAGGTAGTGGTTTTTAATCTTATCATAGTTTTGATAAGGTTTTCCACTATATATCCCTGTGTTGCTATTTCTGCTGTTATTTTCCTGCATCAATATTCCGCTGCCACGTTAACTATCAAACGGAAAACAATATATAATCAACTCTTAAATTTCGTCTTATAGATTATCGTATTTCGCTAACACTTCGATCCAACACGTGGTATCAGAGCCGAAGGTTCTAGATTTGGTTGTTAGCATTGCAGGAAAGGATGTCGTCTATCAATGATTCGTTTTGGAAACCGCCACTGCTGAAGCCTGGACAGTTTGACTGGTGGAAAGACCAGTTTGAGGCTCATGTCTGCTCGCTGGATGGACAGCTCTGGAGCATCTTCGAGACAGGTCCACTCACCATCCCTCTTGATGCATCAGATCCCGAGAAACCTGTGGAGAAGACTAAGGATAAATACACGGATGAGGACTACAAGAAGCTTGAAAAGAATGCTAGAGCTAAGAAGGTCCTCTACATGGCTCTTTCTCCCGGAGATCAGATTAAAGTGGCCATGTACAAAACCGCGAAGGAAATGTATGATGGATTGGTGAGATTATATGGAGGAAATGAAGATATCAAGAGAAACAGAATCCTAGCTGCGACTAAGGACTATGAGACTGTTATGCAGAAAAAGGACGAATCCCTAGAAGATTTCTTCACCAGATTCCAAGTCATCATAGGACAGCTAGATTACTTGAATGAGAAGCTCCCGGAATGGAAAATCACTCACCAGTTCATGCAAGCTTTGAACTCAAAGTGGGATCATGTAACCTTGGCGCTGCAGGCTCAAAAGGGAATTAAAGATATCACTCTAGAGGAACTGGTTGCTAACCTCCAAAGTCAAGCTGGAATCACGGAAAGGAAGATGGCTAGGAGACAGTCTGACAAATCCCATGCCATCGCCTTGAAGGTAGAACAGGCCCTCGATCTAGCACATGGAAATGAGCCACCAAAGGAGGATGATGAGATAGCTCTACTCACAAAAGCCCTGAAAATGGCCAATCTTGCTAAAGGCAAGAAAGACTTTAGAGCTGGAGGAAGTCGCGGAAACTTCTCCAAAGGAAACAAAGGCGCCACTTCAAGTGAAGACAAAGGAAAGTCAAAGGAAAGGGAGGATAGAATATGCTATCACTGCCAAAAGAAGGGGCACTTATCCAAGGATTGTTACAGCAGAAAGAAAGGAGAAGAACCTGCCCCAAAGCCAGCTCATGCCATGTTTGCAGCTTGGGGAGATTCCGACGAGGACAGCGATGATGGAAAATGTTCCAAAGAGCCCTGCCTGATGGCTCACTCCACGTCAAAAGAGGTAACGGATACTGACTCCTTGATCGATGAAATGTTTACTGAATCTGATTTTGCAGAAACAATAACCAAGCTCCTCGAGAAAATTCGAAATCTGGAGAATAGAGTGTCTAGTATGCAACAGGAGCATCAAGACGACTTGGAAGAAAACCATCTATGGTCAACCAAAGCCATGCGTCTTGAGAAGGAAATGGCAGAACATGTGTGCAAATGTCTTACATGTGCAAGAAAAGAAAGACAGATAAGCAAACTGAGTGAGGAGCTGGAACGCATGTCAATTGGAAACACCGAGATAGTTGACTTCAACACAAAGGTTGAAGAGTTGGAAAGAGAGCTGGTTAAATCACAAACAAAACAATGAGGAACTCCTTCATATAGTAGCTGAACTTAGATGCGAGGAAGCTGTAAAAAGGGAGAAATGGCTTCGCGAGCTGGAAGCTAAGAGGGTTGAAGAAGAAAAGAAGGATTACAAAGAAAAATTTGTGAGACCAGGCCTTGGATACGAAAAGGAAAAGCTGGCTAAAGGAAAAGGTGTATTGATGGAATCAGGAGAGAGTTCTCGCCCGAATGGAAGGTCTCAAACCGTCAGACAGACAAGAAGGGAAGCTAGTCCACAGGAGGGATACCACATCCATGACTCGGACTCTGTCCCTTACAAGGCAAGGAAAGCCTATGAAATATGGCAGAAGATGAACCTAAGTCGTAGACCTTCAAGAATAAACTTTCAAGCAAGAAAGAAGAGGGGATCTACACCACCTGGAAGAAGCAAGTATGTTGATCTTCCATGCCACAGAACATGCTGGCACTGTGGACAATCTGGGCACTACAGAGCAGAATGCCCAAAGCTAAGAAAGATAGATGAAGAAAATCGTGCCTGGATGGCTACACGCTACAAGAAGAAAGCAAAGTCCTACAGCAAGAAAGGCAGAATGGATTACCCTCGCCCTCACTATGACCCAGAAATCCGTGGCAGACCAAGAACTGCACCCAGGAGAAAGATTGATACAACTAACTATTATGCACACTGTCAATCTTACTATGTTCCAGTTGCTAGATTTGCTCCAAAACCCAGTAAGCCCAAACTTATCTGGGTTCGCAAAAACTAACTTCTCTCTTGCAGGATGGAGTGAGGTCCCATCCCTGGTACCTGGACAGTGGCTGCTCAAGACACATGACGGGGAATCCAGTTTGGTTCGACTCGCTCCGAAAACACTCCGGAGAAAGCATAATCTTCGGAAACAAAAGCAAAGGAACGGTAATAGCTATGGGAGAGGTAAGTATTTCGGAAACCATTCGTATTAAAGAGGTAAGTTTGGTTGAAGGGTTGAGATATAATCTGCTAAGTGTGATTCAGCTTTGTCAAAACGGTAAAAATCATGTTATATTTAACTCTAATGACTGTTTGGTGAGATGCAATGAGATAGGTAAGACGGTACTAAGGGGTATTCGCGTGAATGAAATCTATACTGTGGATCCAGACTTCACACCTGAAGAAGATCTGTGCTTAGCAAGTATTGCCGAGAATTCTGTCCTATGGCACAAGAGATTTGGACACGCTAGTATGAAGCTGCTGCATAAACTCCACCTGAAAGAGCTGGTAGTCGGCTTACCCAAGGTGGAAAGTGCGTTTGAACAGATATGCAGTGCATGTGCCACGGGAAAGCAAGCAAGGATTTCATTCTCATCGAAGCAAACTGTAAGCACATCTGCACCTTTGGACATGATCCACATGGATCTGTGCGGCCCTGTAAATGTTGTAAGTCGTGGTGGAAACAGGTATATTCTAGTCATAGTCGATGACTATTCCAGGTATACATGGACTATCTTTCTATGCACTAAAGCTCAAACTTACGCTGAATTTGAAGCATGGATAAAGCTGATAGAAAATAAGTTAAATCGAAAATTGGCTTCCATTCGGACTGACAACGGAACTGAGTTCCGGAATGTGCAGTTTCTTTCGTTGTGCAGGGATAAAGGTATTGATCACAACTTTTCTGCCCCACGGACACCACAACAGAACGGTGTAGTGGAACGGAAGAACAGAACCCTAGAGGACATGTCCCGGACGATGTTGATTGCCAGCAAAGTCCCAAAAAGCTTCTGGGCAGAAGTAGTGTATGCAGCATGCCATATCCTTAACAGAGCGTCACTTAGAGTCATGTTGGATAAAACTCCTTATGAACTGCTGCGAGGAAGAAAGCCGAACATCTCCCATCTAAAGGTTTTTGGATGTAAATGCTTTGTCCATAACAATGGGAAGGAAAACTTGGGAAAGTTTGATGCTAGGAGTGATGAAGGAGTATTCATTGGCTACTCTAGTCATAGTAAGGCCTACAAAATCTACAATCTGAGGCTGGAACAAGTTGAAGAAAGTGTGCACGTGAAGTTCGATGAAACGGCGATGGGTGGTCACCTAATACGGGACTCCTCATCAACGGCTATGCTTGATGCTGGGGAGCTTCAGTTCTTCGACGAGTCAGATCCTGACTGGGAACCCCCTCAAGCACCCACTACTGAAGCGCCTCACATGGATATCCACCAGGCAGATGATGCACTGCCAGTCCATCAGGCAGATTATCAGGAAATAACTGATCCACCAGGTGGAAATGAAAATGATAACCCTGTGGTGGATGCCAACCAAGAGCTTCCTGGAGAAGAAGTGGCCGCTGAACCTACCCCTGCTAACCCTGAGGGGGAACTCAGGACCACACGATATGGACGAGCGGTTCATCGACCATCTAGACTGGAAAATTACCATTGCTACATGTCACAGGAACAGGTAGATCTTAACAATTTACATCAATTCTGTGGATTTGCTTCTTTTGTCTCTATTGCAGAACCGAAGACAGTGGTGGAAGCACTTAAGGACCCAGAATGGGTCAATGCCATGCAAGAGGAGCTACACCAGTTCGAGAGAAATGAAGTATGGCGTCTGGTTCCTAGACCCAAGGATAAGAACGTGATTGGAACCAAATGGGTCTTCAGGAACAAGATGGATGATAAGGGAGTCGTCGTAAGGAACAAAGCCCGTCTGGTGGTCAAAGGATACAACCAGCAGGAAGGAATAGACTACGACGAGACTTTCGCCCCAGTTGCTAGACTTGAAGCAATCAGACTACTTATAGCTTACTCCACCTATCACGGCTTCACCTTGCAACAGATGGATGTAAAGACGGCATTTCTAAATGGAGTCTTAAAGGAAGAAGTGTATGTGGGCCAGACTCCAGGATTCGAGGACAAGGATCATCCCAATCATGTTTACGTCCTGGATAAGGCATTGTATGGGTTGAAGCAAGCACCCCGCGCATGGTACGAGAGGTTGTCCCTGTTCCTTCTATCACATGGATACACCAGAGGAGAGGTGGACAAAACTCTATTCCTTCTGAGGGAAGGGACAGACACTCTAGTGGTTCAGGTATATGTGGATGATATTATATTTGGATCAACTAACCCCATGCTTGTTAAAAAGTTCATAGATCTGATGTCAAATGAATTCGAGATGAGTATGGTCGGGGAGTTGAAGTACTTTCTAGGGCTTCAAGTGGCACAAGATGGAGATGGAACTCGGATCCATCAACAGAAATACTTGAAAGAAATCTTGAAGAAGTTTGGGATGGAGTCTGCAAAAACATGTGGCACACCGATGTCACCAAATGACTCCTTAGCAAAGGATGAGTCATCCCTGCAAGTGGATCCAACTCTATACAGGGGAATGATAGGCTCTCTTCTATATCTAACAGCCAGTAGACCTGACATTTTGTTTAGTGTCTGTCTATGTGCCAGATTTCAAGCAGATCCCAGAGAGACTCATGTCAAAGCTGTGAAAAGGATCTTGAGATACCTGAAGGGGACGGACGACCTGTGCCTTTTCTATCCGAAGGGAGGTGACCTACGTCTAATGGCCTACACAGATGCTGACTATGCCGGCTGCAAGACAGATAGAAAATCCACGTCAGGGATGGCACAATTTCTTGGACCATGCCTGATTTCATGGGGATCCAAAAAGCAGTCTTCCATTGCCTTATCCACCGCCGAGGCTGAGTACATTGCAGCCGCCGCATGCTGCGCACAACTCCTTTGGATAAAGCAACAGCTAAGTGATTATGGTGTTCATCTTGATTGTGTTTCCATTCTATGTGACAATACCAGTGCCATTAATATTTCTAAAAATCCGGTACAGTTCTCACGCACTAAACACATAGAAATTCGGTATCACTTTCTGCGTGATTGTGTAGAAAAGGGCACCATAGCCATGGAATACTGCAGAACTGAGGAGCAGATCGCAGACATCTTTACGAAAGCACTGCACAGGGAGCCCTATGAGAAGCTAAGGCTTGAATTAGGTATGACATCCCTTACCTAGTCTGTATTTCATGATAGATTTCTCCAATGATTGGCTAGACTAGGTTGCATGCTAAGTTTCCATGGTATGGAGTTGCTGCTTATAAAATTGAAAACTGTGTGAAAGGTTCTCTATGAGTTCACCCTGCATGCTTGATAAATAAGACTACTAGATAGCAGAACCTGAGCATGACACATAATTCTTTGTAGCCCAAAAGAGACTTCCTATTTTGAACCCTCAATACATGCCAAGGAAGTACTCTAAGACCAACCCAAGCCTACAATGTGTGGAGACTAATTGTTGATCGTTTAGCCCCTTGATCATGAAACATCACATTTTTTTTGCTATCTCCACACCGCATAATATTGCTTTAATTTGTCTTGATGAATTGGTTGCTTCGTAATTGCGTGGTGTTTTTCTTGTACCTTTTGGGTAAACCTAAAACATCACAACCCTTGTGAAAACCATGAGACAAAACCGGGGTTAATCTCAAGCCGGTTCAAATTGGTTCAATCAGTGGTTAATGGAAAGTACCAGATGAAGAGTTAATGGATGAAAGCCGTATGACAGTTTAAATAAGGCACTAATGGTGATTTGACTGCTCAGTTGAAAAGCAAAGGCTGTAAAGTAGACCTGAATGATGGCTTTTACTGCAAATGGTGTCATGGCATGGGAAAACGAACAGTGAGAAGATGAACAACCCAAAAGGCGTGTAGTCAAGGCAGTTAAAGCAAGTTTTCTGTCAGCCGGACACGTGGTAGCATCCAGAAAGTTGTTGGATTTTCGAGGCAGCTATGATTACCTTTTAAAATTGGAAGGAAGTCATGTGAAGTCGTTTCGTGAATCTAAATTAAATCTTCGAGAATTGATGCGGCGATTGGATATTCAAAAATTGAAAAGCAACCTCCAAGATGTCTTCAGTATAAAAGGAGGCTTACGGATGAAACCCTACATCAACTCATTCTCTTCCTCAGAAAAGAAACTCCAGCCTCCGAAACCCTAATTCTATTCAATCGTTTCCATGGCTGCATCCGGAGTAGTTTTTGACGCAGAAGTTGCCGATCTGATTGCCAAACTAAGAGCAAAAGGTATCTATGTTGAAGAAGCTCCGTCGGAGAAGGGAAAATCTCCAACCGCCTCCTCCCATTCTGTTCGCCCGATTTCAACTAATGAACCGGATGTCGCAACTGAAGCGAATCCTCAGCGCAAGAGGAAGGCTAGTGCCGCTGAAGGATCCGGAACCAAGCAAAAGAGACCCGCTCCAACTCAGGCTGCTGTCCGGAAAAGCGGACGCACCAAAAAGGGTCCAGTCCCGGTGGTGAAGAAGGAGCAGTCCACTCCAAAGGTGAACAAGGAGCAGCCCTCTCTGGAGGAAAAGGCGGAGGATTCGATGAAAGGAAGGTTCGTAATTCCTGAGGTGACTGTTGATCGGGAGTTCTTGGCTAAGTTTCAGCTTGTTGAGGTCAGTAACATATTAATTGCTCAAGGATGGGACCATCTGTTTCATGAGGATGTTTTGGTGGATGTTGATAAAGTGAAGGAGTTTTACTCTAAGTTCAAGTTGGAGGAGCTGCGCGGAATGCCTCTAGCCACGTTTATTGTTGGTGGAGTAGAGCAGGTGTTCTCCTGCAGAGAATTGGGAGACCTGCTGGATGTTCCAGCAAGAGGCTATGATAAGTATACTAAGGGTATCTGGCCCGAATCGGTGGCAAAAGGAGATGTGATCAGGAGAGTGGGGGGAGATCCCAATAATGTTTCCCATCAAGGGAAAGCTAGCACGCTGAACCTGATAAATCGAATCCTCCATAAGCTCATCTGTGCATCTGTTACTCCAAGGGCGCAAAAGCATGAGGTGGTAAATTTCCAGGACTTTCTTCTGCTGGACAAACTCCAAGGGAAGATTCAAATCAACCTTCCAATGCAGATTCTCAAGCACATGGACAATGCAGCCAGCAGCAAATCGCGCGGACTGCCATATCCAGGAATCGTCAAGAAGATACTAATCAAGCTTGGAATCTACCAGCCAGAAGTGGAGAGTCAGTTGTCTACTGATCTCGGAGTGCAGACCCTGGCTAACTGGAATTGGGAGTACGTGGAGGAAATTGGATGGAAGAATGATCAGTACGTGCCTGCTCCTGCTGTGGAAGAAACACCTCTTGAGGATGATCCATTAGACCTGCAACAGGCACGTCCCACTATGGAGTCTCCAGCTGTGAAAGAGGCGCTCAAAGGATTGTGTGAGAAGATAGATGTGCTATCTGTGAAAGTGGCTCGTCTGGAGTCATTGATTGAGAGGAATGTGAAGGAATCTGATGTTGGGTGGATGGATGAACTGAGGTCCAAGATGGAGACTCTTGTGACTCTACCTTCTCTGTTGAAGGAGGTCGAAGAGGCGGCAAAAATTAATATGGTGCATGGATCCCAGATCAGAGAAGAAATAGGGGAGCTCAACCGTCAACTCAGATATGTAGGGACAGAGCTATTGGAACAGTTGAAGTCCTTGGTGAGGGACTAGCCTGGTTTCTGTCTCATGGTTGCCCCCTCCTTTGAAATCCTCACCACATCATCCTTATATCTTTGTGACTCTTTCTTCGTTGCCATGCTCTGTGCTTGCATGACAGTATTTGAATTTTCTGCTTGCATTGTGTGTTCTCTCAAGGAACTTTTGCCTGTTTGCCAATGAATTATGCAGTTTTCTTCCATTATCTGGGTATTCTTCAATTGCGATCTTTTTTAATGATGCCAAAAGGGGGAAGATAACATGAGTGCACTACTTGAGGGGGAAGTCACTACTGAAATTCAAATCCAATGCCTATTTAAGGGGGAACTGTTGTGAGTTCGTAGAAATGTCTGTCAAACAGAAACTGGCTGAAAAATCTATCTGCTAGATTAATGATGATTTGAATTACCTGTGAGGGATTTCTGCTTTATTGAAGAAGTGTTTGTCATCATCAAAAAGGGGGAATTTGTTGGAACCCGTAGGTTTTGATGATCACAAACACTTAGCTAATGTTTTGATTAAGTGTGCAGACATCCATCTAATAGATCAGAGATCGAACTTCCATTTGATGGTTACACTCTACGGATCAGTGTTACAAGCTCTGGTTAATGGATAAACAGATTGAAAGGAAGATTCTAGAAGGAGTCTTGTCGTTTTGGATAAAAAGCCTTTAGGGTTTGAAAGGCAGGTCTGGGCCAGGACATTGGGCCCAGATGTCGAGACCCAGCTAATCCTATAAAAGGCTCCTAGGGTTTGCCAATACTTGCTGCGGTTTTTCAAGAGAGAAGGCGGCGCATTTCTGGAAGAGAGAACGACTGACAGAGAAGAGCACGAAGCTGAAGGCGCACAAACACACGAAGGTTTGAAGCTCGAAATCGATTATTCCATCCGGTTGAGTAGAGGTCATCAAATAGAATCTGCGTGATCTAGTTTGTAAACCCTACAAGCATATCGGGAATAAAAGGAATAATCTGATTTCGAAAATCCTTTCAGTGGAAACTGAAAGGTAGTGGTTTTTAATCTTATCATAGTTTTGATAAGGTTTTCCACTATATATCCCTGTGTTGCTATTTCTGCTGTTATTTTCCTGCATCAATATTCCGGTGCCACGTTAACTATCAAACGGAAAACAATATATAATCAACTCTTAAATTCCGTCTGATAGATTATCGTATTTCGCTAACACTTCGATCCAACAGTAACATTATAATTTGACCACTTTTGTGATTAACAAATTAATCATAAATAGATACCTCATAAAATATAGCAATATAACATGTCATACCAAAACCTAAATAATGCTAACCATAATTAACGTGTATCATGTGCATAGTTATAAAGTTAATTATAAATAATTGTCAACATGGGCGGTGGTCTGTTGGTTAAGGAGTCCATATTGGATCCTTAAACTCCGGGTTCGAATCTTGGGGTCATCAATTTCTCACAATTTGTGAGTTTTTATTATTCTTTCTTTCCCTTTTCCTCATCCCGCCTCACGCGTGGATGCTTCCTCCATCCCTCGTGGATGTCCTCATCTTCCTGCCTCGTGCGTGGAAGTGATGCTACTCAGCCGTCATGGCAAACCTGGCCTGCGCTTGTACTAGATATGAAGGCTTTCACAATGTATATTGAGATTTATTGAAATATTATGATTTGTGTTGTACCCACCCTTATTAAAAAAATTAATTATAAATAATTAACTACAACATAAAACTAAAAAAGACATATGGCATACTTTCTCATTATAACAAGTAATTCATGATATCATTAAATCATTAAACCGTAATAAAATAAATCATTTTCACTCAACAAAGAGAAAGAGAAAAATGATTCATTCCCTAATACTTTTTTTGATAGGGATTCATTCACTAATACTTAAATCAAATATAATGTTGCATTTCATTTAGTAATGGTGCTGTAACATATTCTTGTCACATTTAAACATCAATAAACTCAAATGAACATGTTTTCTTAAATCGTGAAATCAGTTAATAAATTATCATCAATTTTACATTATCATTTAGGGAATCAGATTAAATTCTGCCATAAAAATTGCACCAAATTATCCCCATTAATTATCCTCGTTAATCAATAAATAACTTTTATAATGAAGAAGTCAAACAACATTATGGGATCTCCTAATTTATGCGTTAGTTCACGAATAAACTCGATTAATATCTTTCTAAAATTCTCTCAGACAGAATTGATAATTTATTTGTCGCCAAAATATAACAAGGATACTTTAAAAGCTAAAATCACTCCGCATGAGCAGTAACATAACAACAAATATATGCGGATAAGAATTTTCATAAAATTAAATAACATTAGTTTAACTTGATCTATGCAAGAGACATCATCAGGGAGAGTTTTTTTTAAGCTTGAACCAAAGTGTAGTGAGCATTCTAATTCAAATCATCAGATATCCTTAAAATATAGAATTAAATAAAATGAATTTATCCCATAATTATATGTTTTAGAATAGCCATCGATAAACAATTCTCTAATGGCAAGCTTCGGAAAGAACTTTCAAACTGTAAAACGAAAATCAATCGTTCTTCAACTAAGCTCTGATACCACATATTGATCATTCAATCATAATTAATATGTACGATTATTTGTGACCCATATATCTTAATTAATAGTGGTTAATTTAATTAATAATAAATAAGGTTTGTATCTCTCCATTATTGAAAAAGTGCAACTTTTCATGTTAATGGGACATGACTCTTCTATCATTATTCATTATAACTAGAAGACTAATTGATCCTCCTCTCCACCTTTTTTACACAAATAAAATTACATCCCATCACAAATTTTAGATCAAGTACTCACAAGGGTAGGAGGGAGAAATCAATCAAATCCATATTTGTTGCAAGCATGGATCAAGGTATGTCTCTAATTCCAATACAAATCTGTTTGTGTGAAAATCATGCGTTCTAAACATCCAGAATGAAGTGTTAAATCTAACAAAGTTGGGTATTGACATCTCCTGGATTGAAATTTATTGTAGCTGGCCAGTTGACTAGCTTTGGTTTTTCGCTTAGGAAAATTGCTCAGGTAAGTTCCGGTTGTTGCTATGTGGCATTTGGCTCATGTGGTTCAACTCCAATAGAGTAAAGCATGATGAGCAAGGATGGAATCCAGATGAGTTGTTTAACAGGGCTTTGGCGACCTTAAAAGATGTGATCAATTACAGGCTGGGGAGCAGTCACAAATGGTGTTGTAATGGAACCGTGCCGGGTTCAGTTAAATACTGTTATTTTATTGTGATGCCGCCTTCTCCAGCTCTGAAGATGATGCATGGATAGTTGTTAGAGTCAAGAAGGATGAAGTGTTGCACTGCGCGACTGCGGAGAAAAGAAAGGCACTAAATTGAGCTTAGAGGCGGAGGGACATGCGATCATTAAAGCCATGTAAATTGGTAAAGAACTTAAATTAGAGGAAGCTGTATTTTTTTTTCAAATTCTAAAGAAGTAGCCCGAGCAATTTTTTCAGGGAGTGGAAGCGTGGTTGCCTTCAATAGTTGGCTTCCAAAATGTATTGAGATGATGAACTGCCAAGCGGTTTAATGCATCTATCTTCATGGAGCTTAACAATGATGCGGATTATTAGGCGAAACTTGCAAGTTATGAAGGATGGGAATGAAAGAAAACGGACGCGCTTCCAGCTCAAGCGAAGCTTTTGTTAAAGTCTGGTTCTTGTTAAATTTCCATTTGGTTTCTCTTGTCTGGTTGTTTTGTTTCTTTCGGCAATTGCTTTTTGTTCTTTGGGCCTTTGTGGCTTTGTACTGAAATAAAAAAATCATTGCATTTTCCCTATACAAAAAATTAAATAACTTTTAAAGTAGAAGTGTGAAATCTTCTCGTGTATGTTGAGATGTTGTTCTGGACGTGGACTAGAACAACTTGTGCAGAATATTAAGTTTAACTAACTTAAGTGCAGTGTGGAAAATAAAGGCACGCAATAAGGTTACCCAGTTCGCCGTTAACGAGCCTATGTCTGGGGGGCTTTATTCTCAGCCCGCTGGAAAGCAATTCGCTAATGTTGAGTATAGAGTACAGGATCTTACGTTTACAGAATCCCTCTTAAACTGCCGGAGCCTCTAACACTCTAGTAATTGCCAACTAGGCCCTCGCCCTAGATCAGAGCCTCACCTCCGATTCCACCAGATGATCCTCCACGAAGATCAGCGCCTTCCGCAGAATGCGCAGCAACAACAACAGTGAGTGTATCTTCAGTTGTTCTGCAATCAGTCTGCCGAGCATTAGAACAGAGTGATTCCGAGCGCCGTGAGCTTATTAGAGTAATAAGTTCACTGGTCGATGACCTCCACCTCCCGATCAGAATATATGCGTGAGTAATATCTCCGTGAGTGCTGAATAGAATGAATACCTCAGCCCTCATTATATAGTGCGGTAGAAATCCTAAACGAATAAGATTTCCATCTTCAACCGCCTATCTTTTTAGGAAATCTTTCCTAAATCTTTTAGGAAACATTCCTAAATCCTTGCGCAACTATATCTTGGTAATCTTCAATATATCTTCAAGTAGATCTTCGATTATCTTCCTCTCTAAGTAATCTTCAGGCGCAAGTATTTCTTAAACTCTCTCAACCGACTTCTTGATATGCATCATATATTTGCTCTAACCGCCATCAATATCTGCATCATATCTTCAATGTATCAGCAGCACCGACTTGCCTAATATGGATTACGAAACATCTGCTGCTCCATTGTTGTTCCATGCCGGTTGTCTGTCTCTGGCCTTGAACTCTTCCTTGTATAACAGCGCGAACAACTACACAGAGTTTTGCCAAACTACATGCCATAAAATCTAACAATCTCCCCCTTGGCATTTTTGGCAAAACTTCTACCTGTACTACTTTTACAGTTGAATCTTTGACGGATGTTTCAAATTCCCAAGCTGTCCAATCAACTAAATGCTACCAAGCGAATATTTGAGGAGGTTTCAAACTCCGAACATTATAAGCACATATGAATCTTTTAAGGAGCTTTCAAACTCCAAAACTTCTCCCCCCTTTTTGCCACAAATGAGCAAAGAGGGTTCAACAACACAAAAAGTAGCGTTCAAGTAAGATACCTCAAAGCTTCAGGCATCGGACTCAGCATCCTCATCTTTGTCAACCTCTTGTTTCACCTCTTCTTCTTGCGGCTACCTTAGGTCACGCAACATACCCCTGACCTTCTTTCTCCGTGCAACTGATCAGTCGATATTTTGACTAATTATTCACTACATTCGATGAATGATAACACTTGTTCTCCCGTCAAATTGTCCCTATTTGATGTGTTTCTTGAGCGTTTCAGGTAAAATAGACGAATCAATGCTCCATGAGCCCGAAAGAACGAAAGAACGGAAAAGATCGACAAAAAGGGCCAAAAAGGGCTCTGCACCATTGATAGGCCGTGACATCTCATCAACGTCATGGGTGTCACAACATGTATTTTCGACAGAGAAATCAACACGGAACATGACAACCGTGACCTGTCTATGTGTCACGGGTGTCACGACACCCTTACAGCTCAGTGAGATTTGCCTCTGCCGTGACATGCTCGAATGTCACGGGTGTCACGGCACCGTCGGGTTTTATTTTAGACACGCTGACTTTGGGGATCGATATTGACCTAAATTGAAGAAAATGGACGAATAAGAGGTCAAGAAAGACCAAGATTCGAGGCTGCGCTTCATCAAAACACAGTTTCCTCGTTTCTAATCTTTTCATATATATACATTTGTGGTTGATAGCCATGAATCGTGAGTAGTCGTTTTATTCTGGGATCATACAGATGACATGCCTTGTACCCAACTCTTCATGTGATCAATTAAACGTTTTTCATTAATGCAATTCGAGTATTCAATTTCATTGTGCTTAATTTTATCGTTCTTGCAAGTTTTACATTGAATGGGATGTCTGCATGCTAGAACGTATTTAGGTTAATTACCAAAAGATGAATGGGTCCTAGGTATTAACTAGATTGTAAGAAATTTATATTGGATCATGGTAGCTACACTGGTAGTACATGAATCAATAGGAAAGTTGACTTTATTGTCTGAAAAACCCTAAGCTTAACTAATCGAAATCATTGATAATCTGTGGATGGGCGGCTGATGGACCATAATTATACGAATAAAAAACACAATAAAACCCACCAAATTAGACTGTTGGTCTATTTAACTTCTACTTGTTAGTCCCGATATATTTCTACAGGGTATTTTGGCGCTTAGAGAGAAAACACGCTAAGGAGAGGAGTTTTACGCTAAAAAGGATCGCTCGCAATTTCTGGCCAGCCAAAGACCGAGAAACCCAGATCGCGCCCGCCGTCCAGCGCCCAGCGTGCCTGCCGAGCTATTCGAGTCCAATTTCAAGTTTCCCAAGCAAACCATCTGATCTGACAATTCCGCCTCGACCAAAGTGTTTAAAATGGAAAATAAGGTGGAAGATGTCGGAAAACCAAGGAGAATGCTCGAGCAGATTGGCAGCTAGCTCAATTCCAAGGCAAAGGCCCGGCACGCTTAGGCACCCAAACCAAGTCGCTCGATCCGACGGATGCATCTGGAATCTGGCTCGACCAAAATGTTTGGAATGCCCAACAAGTCGGACAATCTCGCTTCCCAGACAAAACGCTTGAGCAGATTGGCAGATTGGCCCAATTCCATAGCAAAAGCCTCGCGCATAGGCACCAAGACCAAATTGCTCGACCAAACCATGGAATTTGGAAATTCTGGCTCGACCATTAGTCTTAGAATCACTTGGCCATTCCAAATCAACTATCAAATGCAAGCATGGACCAAGGTGACCGGCCACCATGCTTGGAGGTGGCCAAGGGAGGAGCTCCTCCCTCCATGGTCACCTGCAACCGGCGGCTCCTCCACTCTAGGTGACCGGCGGCTTTGCTCCTCCCCCATGTGGCGGCTCCTCCTTGCTCCTCCTCCTCCTCCCTTGGATCAAAGACACTTGCCCACCATCTCCACCACCCATCTCCTCCCCTTATGGCTATAAATACCAAGCTCCTCCTCCTCATTTCAAACATCCAAAAATTGTAATTCACTTATCTCTCTAAGTTTTGTAAAGTTTGGCTTTGGAAATAAAGATTGCTCCCTTGGCGCTTCAACGGTAGTAAGTTTTTAATATTTAAATTATAGTTCCTTAGTTATAATGTTTAGCGCGATAAATAGTAGCTAAACTAGTCGTTCGGTAGAAGGGGTGGACTTGTATTATAAAATGTTTTAGACTATTAATTTAGTGTCTCGTCTTTGTATTCAAAACTTGTTCTATGTGCCATATATTAGATCAGAACGTCCATGGTTGAGTGGATGCTTGAAATGGCAAAGCTCTTCTGTGGAAGTTCGTAAACATACTCGGGTAAGTGGATGCTTGAAATGGCAAAGCTTATCTGAGGAGTTTGATCTCTCTCAAACACCATTTTGGGTAAATCGGAAAAGACAACCCAAAATGGATACACACAGGCTAGTATACCTTGAAATGGGGTGCTAGTCTAAGTAGAACAAGGGTTTTACGTTTTTTGCAAAAGATTAGACAGTCAAGTGCTTGAAATGGCCTTGACTCACTTTCGAACACTTTTGCGAAAGACTAGACAGTGTGGCAAATCGAGCGCCGGAAAAGGCCTTGATACACATTTGAATACTTAGAAGATCCACTAAGGGTCAATGATAGACAGGATATAATACAAGGCCCCTGAAACCGAACGCTTTCTTTTAATTGTAATAATTATCAGTTACTTTCCAGTACTAAAACCAACCAACCAATCAATCACTTAGCTGGTAGCTTTAAAACCAACCAACCAATCCCAAAATTGTCCAACTTAAAGAACAACTTAGTCCCCTAATTCTCTTGGGTTCGACCCCTACTTACCACTTGCTACCCAGTAGTTAAGTCGCGAGTAGCGTACTTATAAATTTATTTGCACAAATCGCTCCGACGACAAGCGATCTGTCAGCGGCGTTCAACGATTGAGATTAATCTAGACAATGATCCGTGAATGGGCGGCTTGTCTAGTGTTATTTTGGTTTATTTCTATATTCGATAGCATGATTAATTTACGCGATATAATTGCATGATTTGTGGGTTGGCACGGGTGAAGTTTGATCCTGGAATTATTTCTCTGATTGAATCAAACCTTTCCTAATTTCAGTGTCACTTAGGAATTAGAAACTTTTTCCTATAGGAGTAGCTGAACACATTACTTGCATACTAGTACACGCACGCGTCTGCTCCTTGGATCGACCCTTGGCTTACCGAGGTTTATAAATTGTTTTTTACTGCAACTTGACCCCTAAAACTTATAACTTGACAACTATAAAGGGTTAAAAATACGCTTGTCAAAATGGCGCCGTTGCCGGGGAACAACGTTTAGTGCGTTATTAGCTTTAGCAAGTATAGTTTAGGACTATTCCATTTTTTTATACTTCCTTGTGCATACTCTATATACTTCTTCAATTCACTAATCACTTTTATTTTGAATGTTGCGAGGATGTTCTCTTTTGGTCATCGAGACGCCTACCCAAGGGAAGAGCCATATTATGAGACATATTCATACGATACGAATTGGGAAGGCAATCAACATCAGTTTTATGGTCAACGCTGTTATCAAGATGACCGTTATTATGAGAGCTACCAGAACCAGTCACAATAACAAGAGCCTCAGAACACTGAATAATCATCGTGTATAGAGTCATTACTGACTAGTTTCTTGGAAAAGCAATAGAAGTGGACTCAGGACCAAGACAGACGACTTCAGAGGGTAGAGAGGTTAATTGAGCAACTCGCAGTCAGACAGAAAATACTTATGGACCAGTTAGAGCAACAAGCTGGTGCATCCACCAAGGATCTTATAAAGGTGGATGTCGAGATGGAAATAACCAGCCATCAAGAAATTCAAGTTTATGAAGCTCCCGGACCTTCAACTTTATTATCTGTGGACGCGGACGATGATCATGATGCGAGATTGTCTTCTAGACCAGACTTGGAGATGGAGCACGTTGTGCCATCAAATGACCAGAAGTACAAAGACTTTGTTGATGTGTACATGAGTTCGTTTAAAGAGGAACCTTGCATACTCCTACATACGATAGTGAAGGGAAATTTCGAAGTATGGGAACCTGAGTTCGTAGTTAAAGAGTATACGAGAAGTATGCTTGCTGGAGTTAGCTTTGAAGGTGCATATCTTGCTGCTCCGCCTCCAGACAAGTTTCGACAGTTCCTGCCTTACATCTTTAAACTATCGTTTGGGAGCCACTACTCTCCCTTGATTCTCATGGGATTCAAATTGTTGAAGGGAATGTATGAGCAACTTAACGTCCATACCATTCTGGATGGACGTAAATTTCAATGGGATTTGAAGGTGGATTGACACCTCTCTTTTGAAGGCCTCGTGAGAAGGGATCCTAGCAAAGGACTTCTCACGAGTGATCTATATGGGGCGCTTTTAGGTTATCCTACCAAAAGATGAATGGGTCCTTGGTATTAACAAGATTGTATGAAATTTATATTGGATCATGGTAGCTACACTGGTAGTACATGAATCAATAGGAAAGTTGACTTTATTGTCTGAAAAACTCTAAGCTTAACTAATCGAAATCGTTGATAATCCGTGGATGGGCGGCGTTCAACGATTGAGATTAATCTAGACAATGATCCGTGGATGGGCGGCTTGTCTGGTGTTATTTTGGTTTATTTCTATATTCGATAGCATGATTAATTTACGTGATATAATTGCATGATTTGTGGGTTGGCACGGGTGAAGTTTGATCCTGGAATTATTTGTTTGATTGAATCAAACCATTCCTAATGTCTGTGTCACTTAGGAATTAGAAATAAAAAACCTTTTTCCTAAAGGAGTAGTTAAACACATTACTTGCATACTAGTACACGCGCGCGTCTGTTCCTTCGATCGACCCTTGGCTTACCGAGGTTTATAAATTGTTTTTTACTGCAACTTGACCCCTAAAACTTATAACTTGACAACTATAAAGGGTTAAAAATACACTTGTCAGCAACCAGCTGGAGTACCATGATATTGGTACCGACTAGCTCTTCCTCCAGATCATTTATCAATGTCTTCTTTGTGACTGTTGCAAAGCTGGTAGATGTGATGGCACTTCGCAGGGATGTCTCTAGAACAACTCCGTTAAGACCTCCTGGCACTTCTCCTTCAAGATCATATATGTGTTTCCTCTTGAAGTGCGTATGATCAGCTACTAGGACATGTGGAGCCTCTGGTAACTTGTCCTGACTTATCTTGATCTCTGAATGCTAGGCCATGATGAATGCAGCTATCTTACTCCAGTCTTGCTTTGCTAGATTCACTTCTTTACCTTCTACTCCATAGTAGTCATTGATCACATCTGAAGTGATCATGATCTGCTTCTCTCTTATGCTTAGCTTCACATACACCTCGCTATCAATGTATCTAAATACCTTTGGTAGATTTGTTATGGCTTCTCTCAGAACATGTTCCACAAATAGCTTCGCCATAGTAACTGAGGGAAATAAATCCAACTCCTTGAGCAAGTTCAAAATCTCATTGACTGAGTACTTGTCAGCTTCCAAGATCCTTTCAGGGACAAAACATTTTCTTTACACAACGTCTCACTTCTTGGCTTGTTCCTCTGACACAAACCAGACTCCTTCAACAATAACTCCTAGCACAACTGCTTTCCTCTTTCTATCCGTCTTTTCTCCCGATGCAACCTTGCTTATCTTCGTGCAGCAAGTACCTCATGTGAACCATCCTCAGCTTGATCAACATCTATCTGCTTAGTTGGTACAACTGCGAGTTCATAAACTTATACTGCATTGGTGGTCTTTTTCTTCTTTTGAGGTAGCTTGTCATGTGTAGCGTGTTCAACTACAAACGACAGAACTTCCTGAATAACTTTCACTGGTTCAGCCGACTTCATAGTTTCTGGAACATCAATTGGTTCCCCCTTCTCAACATCTTCTGTAGTAACTGGTCAAGCGAGTCATCTTACTTGTTAGATTCATTTTGTGAAACCTCATCACCAGCTTCAGCAATATTTGGAACAACAACGTGTTCCTCACCCTCCATGAAGTCCATTTTCTCAGCAATAACAGGAATATCCTCTTGTCCATCAGGTTGTGACTCTTCACCATCAATACCAGTAATAACCTCAACTTGTTCCTCAGTATCTGATTCTTGAACCTAGCCTGTTCCTTCCTCTGGGGCATCCTTCTGCAACTCAGCACTTGGAATTTCTTTACCGACCTTCTCTAATTTCTTAATCACTTCAGGTGCCTCTTCTTCAGACTCAGATACTATTACCTTCATGTAAGCCTTTCGAAAACGTTCCTTCAATGGTGATAGCTTATGTGCTACAGTCTTCACACGAGTCCCTTTCAGCTTGGAATAGAAGTTGTCCCAGTAGATGGACAAATCTCCCCTATAGTCAAACCATCCAATTTCGACTTCACGATCACTACTTCCTCACAAGACCTTAAAACTGGGGCGGTACTCATAGAAATATTAGACATAGAAACTGATTTCGAGAGTTTAGGGTTTACCTCTGAAACATATTTCTTTGTCATCGCCTTATCCACCACTGTATTCGATAGTTCCTTCTCGCTGGGGCTCATAACTACACCAACAGCTGGTGCCTCCTTCAACTTTGTCAATTTCACAGTCGGAACTTTCTTTGTCATCTTTGATTTGGTCACTCCTCCTTCAATGAAATTTGCCTCTGCCTTCGATTTAGATTGTATTGTCACAGATTCCTCCTTTGTCACCTTGGGGTTTTCCTTCGTTGATTTCTTCTCGGCAACTACCTTGGATGAAGTAGTTCTTGTCATGTTGATCTTGGTCTTTTTTCAATTTAACTCCTTCCATGTCCCATGTTATTCTAGTCGTTCAGCTCATTACACTGCACGTCTTGGTCTGTTCAACTTATTTTCTTAGCTTGTTCCAACCTCCTTATGTCAGCCCTTCAGAATTTGACTTTGAACACCTTCTTTTCAACCAACTCTTGAATGAAGTGATGCCTTATGTGGATGTGCTTTGTTCTGGAATGCTCGATTGAATTCTTGGATATGTTGATGGTATTCAGGTTATTGCATCGAAGCGTCATCACATCTTGTTCAACACCATACTCTTCAAACATCTGTTTCATCCATAACATATGTGTGCAACAACTTCCAGCAGCTATGTATTTCGCCTCGACAGTAGATAGGGAGATGTTGTTCTGCTTCTTGATGAACCATGACTTGTTGCCCAAAAAGAAACATCCTCCTGACTTACTCTTGCGGTCCTCGGCATTCCCAGCTCGATCAACATCGCAATAGCCTATAAGACACGAGCTAGTATCCTTTGTGTACCAGAGACCATAGTCAACGTACCACAAACATACTTGATAATCCTCTTCACATTCATCAGGTGGCTTTCCTTAGGATTTGCTTTATATCTTTCACAAACTCCATCATCATAGGCAATATGAGGTCTACTGGTCGTCTAGTAGAACAAGCTTCCAATCATGCTCTTGTACAAGGTCTGGTCCATACTTGTTCCAGCTTTATCCTTGGCAATCTTTACATGAGTAACATTAGTTCTTTTGTGATTAGCCTTGAACAATTTTCTGGCATACTTACTTTGAAAGACGAAGATTCCATCTGACTTTTTCTTTTCTGGCAGCCCAAGGAAATACGTCATCTCTCCCACCATGCTCGTCTTAAATCCGCTCTTCATTTGTTTCACAAATTGATCCACCATCTTCTGATTACTCGATCCCAACAAAATGTCATCCACATAAATGTGAGCGATAATAAAGACTGAACTTGTGTGTTTGACGAAAAGCATCTCTACTCCCCCTCGCACATAGCCATGGTCAATTCGGAACCCCGTCAACCTCTCGTACCTTGCTCTGGGCACCTGCTTGAGTCTATATAGAGCTTTCTTCAGCCGGTACACATGGTCAGGATGGTGGGGATCTTCGAAGCCCTTCAGTTGTGCCACATATACTTCTTCATTCAGCAACCCGTTCAAGAAAGCACTCTTGACATCCATCTGGAACAACTTGAACTTCAGATGGCAGACTAGAGCCAGTAGCAATCACCTCCAATCATGTAACTGGTGCAAAGGTTTCATCAAAGTCTACTCCTTTAGAATGTGTATAGCCCTCAGTGACTAGTCTTGCCTTGTTTCTGATGATGTTGCCTTGTTCATCAGACTTGTTCTTGTAGATCCACTTTGTTCCAATAACATTCACACCATCTGGTCGTGGAACAAGATCACATACATCTTTTCGTTTAAACACTCCGAGTTTCTATAGCTTAGCCATCACCCAATATTCGTCGACCATCGATTCTTTGATATTCTTTGGGTCCACAGTCGATACAGAGCATGAGTTAGCAACCATCTCATAATAATTTATTAGCTTACCACAGGTCTTTATGCCTTTAGTCGGTTCTCCAGTGATCTCCATGATAGGATAATTCTTCTCAATCCTTCGAGGGGGTTGTAGAACCCGAGCAGGGGTATCATATGGTTCTGATGTTGGTCTATCTCCGTTTGATATGGCATCCTTGACAGCTTCTTGCACACCGTGACGCGGTGAGGGTTGTTATTCAGGGTCTGCTATAGCTCCATCTTCATCATTACCTTGAAAAAGAATTGCATCCACACCATCTCTCGTTGTCACATTTATAGACTCTGTCACATCAGTTTGGCTGAGCAACCGTGTTGTCTCAGGTGGTGTTTGACAAATCTCCAATAGATAGGAGTGGTTCGACGATCTGCTACCCTGTATCATGCATTATCCTTCCTTGTTCAGTACCTGGCAAGAGTCTTGGGTGAACTTTATATGATGGTCTTCATCACACAACTGACTAATACTGATTAGATTCGCCTTCAATCCATCAATAAGAAGCACACTCTCGAGTTTTGGTAAACCTTGAACCTTTAATGTCCCCTTTCTGATCACCTTGCCCATTAATCCATCTCCAAATGTTACAGATCGTCCCTTGAACAACTTGATATTAGCTAGGAAGTTAGGATCTCCAGTCATGTGGGCTGAGCATCCACTATCAAAGTACCGTCCCCTCTTCAAGTGACTAGTCGAACTATATGCAGCTAGACAAACTTCCTCCTTCTGCTTTATTCTCCAAACTTGTCTGACCTGTGGAACAGGCTTCTGATTCAACTTCCTAAGATAAGCAAGGAACTCGTAACATCTTGGTTTGATATGTCCCCTTTTGTTGCAATAGTAGCAGATTCTCCCATCTCTTCTTCTCCATACAACGTTCTGTTTTTGCTTTCTTACTTGAGGAAGGTTGGCAGGTTCCTTGTGAGTAAGATGTTTAACCTTGACAAAGTTTGTCTTTCCTAAACAACTTTCTCCCTTGAATCCAAGACCTTTATGACCACCACCGATCCTCTGGGACGTTAGAATGGAATCTGGGTTTTTGAACCGGAATTGAGCATCTTAACTGACTTCTGGAGACTACTCAGTTGTTCTAGCGTTGTAGCATAAGCTTCCTTATCCATCTCAATCTGTATCTCTAATGTTGAAACAACATCAAGTAGACGTACCTCTTTTCGGCTTAGTACATCGTTTCTCTTTTTCAAGTCTCCCAAGGCCTTTGCATGATCATCCTTGTCCTTCTCCAAGACAACATCTTTCTCCCTTAGCTTTTCCTTTTCCTGTTTCAGACTAGTTAGGCTACAATAGAGCTTCTTATTCAGCTCAACTCCTTCCAGCCATTGGTTGAACAACTCCTTGTACTTGTTTGCAATACATTCTTCAGTAGTCTCTTCATCATCACTACAGCTTGAGTACTCAGTGGGATCCTCAAAAGATGTCTTACACTGCACCCCTTTTGCTTCTTCACCTACCTGGTCAATTATACTTCCTAGAGCTACGAAGTTATTGGATTCATCCTCCTGCTTCTCATCGTCAGAGTCACTGTCGCTCCAGTTGACTCCATTGGCTTTCTTCTTTTTACGAGTGTTCGCACACTCTGCTTGGATATGACCATAGCCTTCACACTCTCTGCATTGGGTCCCCTTACCTTTGTTTTTCTCCTCATGAATTTTCCAAAGTTCTTGGCAAACATAACATATTGTTGTTCTGACATTTCTTCTTCGTTCTCCTGAACATCAGTGATTTCAGACCGTAGGTCAACACTCTTAACTTTCTTGTGTTGATCATTGATGGACCATAATTATACGAATCAAAAACACAGTAAAACCCACCAAATTAGACTGTTGGTCTATTTAACTTTTGCTTGTTAGTTCCGATATATTTCTACAGGGTATTTCAGAGCTTAGAAAGAATACATGCTAAAGAGGAGCTTTTAAAGCATAAAAGATGTTACGAGTCATTCCAAGGTCAAGATCATATGCCGACTGAAGAAATATCAAGGATCCTGACGTTGAATCACTCATAACAAATTAAGCAGAAGAGGAATCAAAGTCAGACGGAGCGAAATTGGACTGATAGTTTTGTGAAAAGACTGCACAAAACTGTCAAAATACACTCATGGACCAAGGTGACCGGCCACCTTGCTTGGAGGTGGCCAAGGGAGGAGCTCCTCCCCTCATGGTGACCGGCCACCGGCGGCTCCTCCCCTCATGGTGACCGGCGGCTTTTGCTCCTCCATGGAAAGCTTGCCATGTGGTGGCTCCTCCACCACATCTTCACCTCCTCCTCCTCCTCCCTTGGATCAAAAACACATGGAAGCCATCTCCACCCTCCATTTCTCCTCCCTTTGGCTATAAATACAAGCCATTCTCCTCTCATTTGTATCATCCAAAAATCAACATTTCACTTATCTCTCTAAGTTTTGTAAGTTTGGCTTTGGAAATAAAAGATTGCTCCCTTGGCGCTTCAACGGTTGTAAGTATTTTAATATTTATTTACCGTCTTTAATTTCCAATTCCTTAGTTATAATGTTTAGCGCGATAAATAGTAGCTAAACTAGTCGTTCGGTAGAAGGGGTGGACTTGTATTATAAAATGTTTTAGACTAATAATTTAGTGTCTCGTCTTTGTATTCAAAACTTGTTCTATGTGCCATATATTAGATCAGAATTTCCAAGGTTGAGTGGATGCTTGAAATGGCAAAGCTCTTCTGTGGAAGTTCGCAAACATACTCGGGTAAGTGGATGCTTGAAATGGCAAAGCTTATCTGAGGAGTTTGATCTCTCTCAAACACCATTTTGGGTAAATCGGAAAAGACAACCCAAAATGGATGCACATAGGCTAGTATACCTTGAAATGGGGTGCTAGTCTAAGTAGAACAAGGGCTTTACGTTTTTTGCAAAAGATTAGACAGTGTTGCAAGTCGAGTGCTTGAAATGGCCTTGATTCACTTTCGAACACTTTTGCAAAAGACTAGACAGTGTGGCAAATCGAGCGCCGGAAAAGGCCTTGATACACGTTTGAATACTAAGAAGATTCACTAAGGGTCAATGATAAACGAGATATAATACAAGGCCCCTGAAACCGAACGCTTTCTTTTAATTGTAATAATTATCAGTTACTTTCCAGTACTAAAACCAACCAACCAACCAATCAATCACTTAGCTGGTAGCTTTAAAACCAACCAACCAACCTAAAACACGCCCTCCCGCTGAATAATCACCTCAAAGAACAATTATCCCCCTAATTCCCTTGGGTTCGACCCCTACTTACCACTTACTACCCAGTAGTGTAGCCGCGCGCGAGTAGCGGAAACTATAAATTTATTTTGCACAGAGAACATTGCACCTTAACGACAGTGCAGTGGGCTCCGTCAAAATTGGCGCCGTTGCCGGGGAATTAGCAGATGGATAGTTGTTCTTTTTTCCGTTATACATAATCCGCCATGTCTTCCTACTACGAAAACGAGCCTTGGAACAATGAGGAGTTTTTCTCGCTACTCCGCGAAGAGATCATCAACATTAAGCAATCCCTGGACGAAACTTTGGACGAGTACTTGGCGTACTTTAACTCCAGTGTGGAGAACTGCCCACACCATGGATTCACCAGATTCAATCTTATTCAAAGGTTTCTCGGGGGAATGATGCCACTTGAGCGGAAAAGACTTAATGATGTAGCGGGATGTTCACTCATGAAGTTAACCGTGACTGAAGCCTGGCGCCTCATAAATGATTTGGCAAAGAACACAAAACAGGGTCAGTGGCACCAAACTGACGATAAGGCACCAACGATGGAAGTGGACTCAGTACAGAACGAGCCCGACACCATACCCATTATGAGCTTGCCCGCAACAAAACCGAGAGAAGACATCAGTACAAGGGTAGTAATGGATGTGGAGGCGACTCTAAAGGAGCCAATATTGGAGCCCACGGAGCCGACAAAGGATGAGGACTCTTGGATGACCAAAGAAGAACTGCCCAAATCTGGCCCGGTCCTCATCACCAACCTGCCTGAGGAAGTCCCGGCCCTACTTGACGAGCCAAATGAAGTCCCGGACTTCACTACCAAACCAGCCGAGACATACCTGGACCTTACTGCCGAACTGACCGAGAAAATCACGGCAAGCCCGGTCCTCACTGAAGAGCTACTCGAGAAAGGCCCTGTCCTTATGGCCGAGAAGCCCCTACATAACCCTTCATGTTCTATAAAGATCACAGTCACCAGAGATGACATGATCAATGATGATGCAGTGCTAGGCGAGTTGAAGGAGAATCATGAGCCAAAACAGCCAACGAAGGAGCTCCCACTCGTCACAAGCCAAGAAGAGCCTCCTGAAAGGTGTAAGGATCAAGGACAGCCAATCATCTCTGCCACGAAGAAGAGGGTTAGCAAGGGCGCATGCTTGAGGTCGCTTGGCAAAAGACTGAACTTCCAAAACTGCAAAGATACCAACCGGCTATACATGAAGAAGCGGCAAAGACATGGGCCCAAAGAATGGAAACCCGGAAGGAGAAGCAAGAGAGCTCGACTTGATGGACCAGCAGCTATGGTCAAGAAGTCCTCGCTTTCTCGGGGATATGTGAAAAAGAAGCCTCCGGATCAAGGGAGAGCAGAACTGAGCCCGCTACCATATGTGTTCTTTGGGCAAATCAAAAGAGCTACCGAGAAGAAGTTCGACCTCAAGCACCCATGAGATCCCACCTTATGATCCAGGAATGAGGTACTGTCGAGCCAACGACGTTAAACAAGTGCACTGGTCGGGAGGTAACCCGACACTATCTTACTTTCTGTCATTTAAATTCTGTCATTTAATTTTCTGTCTTAGTCATTCTCACATATATATATTAGCTTGCATGACTTTTGAACTAAGGCACGCCTTCGTTCAAAAGTGTGGGGTGAGAACCACCGTTGTATATAAATAACATGCTTGCTGTTTTCTTTTTTAGTAATAGTATCTTTTTGAAAATATGAACTTAAGAATGTGAAAAAGATAGATCTTAGTTCATGCATTAACCTTGTGAAAACTCAAACTGTTTAAAAGTTTAGAATGTAACTTTTCATTTGTCCTTTGTGCTGAGATAAACTAGGGATGTGGAGTTGACATAAACCGCCCTAGAGAGGCTTGGCAAGCAATCGAAGGATCGAATCAAACTATATGGTTTTTGAAGTCAGTGGAGGCTGCACTTCGGGTTTCAGTGAAGATTGAAGTCATCTCCGCCATGCAGTGTTTATGCAAAAAAAGAAAAAAAAGGCGAGGACGGGAATCAGACCGTCCTCTCTCTAGTTAAAGTAGCCGAGAAAATAGATGAGCGACCCTCATCTTGACCCGCGCGAAACAACAACGATGAGAGGAGCGGGGAGGTATTTCCAAAGGCTTGCGGGCGATGATTGGACCTCCCAAAAAGGCTTGAGAAAATGGACTAGCAAAGCCACAAAAAGGCGAAAAGCTCGAAGAAGCAAATCAAGAGGCCAAAGGCCCAAAATTGTGAAGGTTTTAACCAAACAAAAAGTGAAGTACTCAAAGAGTCAAATCAAAGGCCAAAGGCCGATTCACTACAAAAGCAGTCCCTCGCCAAAAGAAAAATCAAAGTACTCAAACCAGTGAAACCCGAACCAAATCACGTGCTAGAGAAAGCTACAAGGAAACCATATAAAGAGAGACAATCCCGAGGTTGCAGTCCAGGAGCCTAAAAAGGGCTATCTCCCGAAACATCCAATATAATTTGCATCTCAGCACGGAGGTTCAAGTATTAAGTTTCTTCTATTTATTTACGCAGTTTAATTTGGTAATAAGTAGTAATGCATGAATTAGGATAGATCAAGTACCACAGTCTAATTTTCATATTCCAAAACCAACTTAGAGTGCCGCCCTTTAATAGCATTGTTCGGGACGAACAACTAAAAGTGTGGGGTGATCTGATGGACCATAATTATACGAATCAAAAACACAGTAAAACCCACCAAATTAGACTGTTGGTCTATTTAACTTTTGCTTGTTAGTTCCGATATATTTCTACAGGGTATTTCAGAGCTTAGAAAGAATACATGCTAAAGAGGAGCTTTTAAAGCATAAAAGATGTTACGAGTCATTCCAAGGTCAAGATCATATGCCGACTGAAGAAATATCAAGGATCCTGACGTTGAATCACTCATAACAAATTAAGCAGAAGAGGAATCAAAGTCAGACGGAGCGAAATTGGACTGATAGTTTTGTGAAAAGACTGCACAAAACTGTCAAAATACACTCATGGACCAAGGTGACCGGCCACCTTGCTTGGAGGTGGCCAAGGGAGGAGCTCCTCCCCTCATGGTGACCGGCCACTGGCGGCTCCTCCCCTCATGGTGACCGGCGCTTTTGCTCCTCCATGGAAAGCTTGCCATGTGGTGGCTCCTCCACCACATCTTCACCTCCTCCTCCTCCTCCCTTGGATCAAAAACACATGGAAGCCATCTCCACCCTCCATTTCTCCTCCCTTTGGCTATAAATACAAGCCATTCTCCTCTCATTTGTATCATCCAAAAATCAACATTTCACTTATCTCTCTAAGTTTTGTAAGTTTGGCTTTGGAAATAAAAGATTGCTCCCTTGGCGCTTCAACGGTTGTAAGTATTTTAATATTTATTTACCGTCTTTAATTTCCAATTCCTTAGTTATAATGTTTAGCGCGATAAATAGTAGCTAAACTAGTCGTTCGGTAGAAGGGGTGGACTTGTATTATAAAATGTTTTAGACTAATAATTTAGTGTCTCGTCTTTGTATTCAAAACTTGTTCTATGTGCCATATATTAGATCAGAACTTCCAAGGTTGAGTGGATGCTTGAAATGGCAAAGCTCTTCTGTGGAAGTTCGCAAACATACTCGGGTAAGTGGATGCTTGAAATGGCAAAGCTTATCTGAGGAGTTTGATCTCTCTCAAACACCATTTTGGGTAAATCGGAAAAGACAACCCAAAATGGATGCACATAGGCTAGTATACCTTGAAATGGGGTGCTAGTCTAAGTAGAACAAGGGCTTTACGTTTTTTGCAAAAGATTAGACAGTGTTGCAAGTCGAGTGCTTGAAATGGCCTTGATTCACTTTCGAACACTTTTGCAAAAGACTAGACAGTGTGGCAAATCGAGCGCCGGAAAAGGCCTTGATACACGTTTGAATACTTAGAAGATTCACTAAGGGTCAATGATAAACAGGATATAATACAAGGCCCCTGAAACCGAACGCTTTCTTTTAATTGTAATAATTATCAGTTACTTTCCAGTACTAAAACCAACCAACCAACCAATCAATCACTTAGCTGGTAGCTTTAAAACCAACCAACCTAAAACACGCCCTCCCGCTGAATAATCACCTCAAAGAACAATTATCCCCCTAATTCCCTTGGGTTCGACCCCTACTTACCACTTACTACCCAGTAGTGTAGTCGCGAGTAGCGGAAACTATAAATTTATTTTGCACAGAGAACATTGCACCTTAACGACAGTGCAGTGGGCTCCGTCAATCATCTTTGTTCTTCTCCATCTCATAAGTCTGCAGGGATCCCGTCAGTTCATCCAGCCTCATAGTTGTCACATCCTGTGCTTCCTTGACGGCGAGTGCCATCATGGCATATCGTTTCGGAAGTGACCTTAGCACCTTTCTTTCCAGCTTCTCTTCGCTCATGGGTTCTCCAAGTGCAAACGATTCATTAGAGATGTCAAGTACCCTTGTGTTGAAGTCAGTTATGGTCTAGTCCTCCTTCATCTTTAGACTTTCGAATTTTGACATGACGATCTCTATTTTGAATATCTTGACCTTTTCCGTACCTTCATGAGCCGTTTGCAATATGTCCCAAGCTTTCTTCGCAATTTCACAGGTTGGTATCATCTTAAAATTCTTCCCATAAACTCCTGAGAATATAGCATTCATTGTTTTGGAGTTTGCAGCTTCAGCATTCTTCTATGCCTCAGTCCATATGTTTTCAGCGAGTGGAACAACTTTGCCACCTTCTTCAACAGTCACTAGATGAGTCCACCATTGTTCATGGCTTTCCAGACCGATTCATCCTGTGACTTTCGGAACGCCTTTATTCGCACCCTCCAGTATCTATATTTGTTTCCTTCCGGCAGCGGTGGGCGTGAGATATTCTGTCCTTCCCTTAAATCCAACTCAACATCTCGGATCTCACTCTGTGTGTTGAGTGTTTGCACTGATACCAATTTAAATCTTCCCGTGTATGTTGAGATGTTGTTCTGGACGTGGACTAGAACAACTTGTGCAGAATATTAAGTTTAACTAACTTAAGTGCAATGCGGAAAATAAAGACACGCAATATGGTTACCCAGTTCGGCGTTAACGAGCCTACATCTGGGAGGCTTTATCCTCAGCCCGGTGGAAAGCAATTTACTAATGTTGAGTTTAGAGTACAGGAGCTTACGTTTACAGAATCCCTCTTAAACTGCCAGAGCCGCTAACACTCTAGTAATTGCTAACTAGGTTCTCCCCCTAAATCAGTGCCTCGCCTCCGATTCCACCAGATGATCCTCCACGAAGATCAACGCCTTCCGCAAAATGTGCAGCAACAACAACAGTGCGTGTATCTTCAGTTGTTTTGCAATCAGTCTACCGAGCACTAGAACAGACTGATTCCGAGCGCCGTGAACTTATTACTCATGTGAGCTTATCAGAGTAATAAGTTCACCGGCCGATGACCTCCACCTCCCGATCAGAATATATGCGTGAGTAATATCTCCGTCAGTGCTGAGTAGAACGAATGCCTCAGCCCTCATTATATAATGCGGTAGAAATCCTAAACAAATAAGATTTCCATCTTCAACCGCCTATCTCTTTAGGAAATATTTCCTAAATCTTTTAGGAAACATTTCTAAATCCTTGCGCATCTATATGTTGATAATCTTCAATATATCTTCAAGTAGATCTGCAATTATCTTCCTCTCTAAGTAATCTTCAAGCGCAAGTATTTCCTAAACTCTCTCAACCGACTTCTTGATATGCATCATATATTTGCTCTAACCGCCATCAATATCTGCGTCATATCTTCAATGTATCAGCAGCACCGACTTGCCTAATATGGATTAGGAAACATCTGCTGCTCCATTGTTGTTCCACGTCGGTTGTCTCTCTCTGGCCTTGAACTCTTCCGTGTACAACAGCTTGAACAACTACACAGAGTTTTGCCAAATTACATACCATAAAATCTGACAAAGTGCATTGAACATTTCAATAATTTTTTATATCACTGTGTTTAAACTAGATTATTGGACTGCCCTTACGTGGATGATAGCATATATTTCTTGTACATTGCATATAACACTTTGACAAAAAAATTTCCAATTGTTTTCTCTTGTCTGGTTGTTTTGTTTCTTTCGGCAATTGCTTTTTGTTCCGTGGGCCTTTGTGGTTTTGTATTGAAATAAAAAAAAAATCATTGCATTTGCCCTATATACAAAAGTTAAATTACTTTAAACTAGAAGTGGATTGAACATTTCAATAATTCTTATATCACTGTGTTTAAACTAGATTATTGTGCACCGAACCAGTGAAGCAGACTTCCCCATCAAAAAAAAAACTAGATTATTGGACTGCCCTTACGTGGTTGATGGCATATATTTCTTGTACATTGCATATAACACTTTGTTGGATATGTTGATTACGAGTTTGTCGAGGATAAGGATTCTAGAAATTCTCATACGACCAATTTTTATTATTATCTCCTTGTAATTGTTTAGTACGAATTGAACCTGAGATCTTGCTCAAGTCAATTGCTCACCCACCCACTCAGTCACCAACTATGTTGGCACGACCAATTATTTTCCCATGGACACAAAAGTGATTATTAAAGCCAAGTTCAAGCCTTTATGGGTCCGATATTTATTTATTTTTATTACAAGTTACGGGAAACTAACAAACGGAATCAGAATGGTAACAATGGGCAAGTATCAGTCGATGTCCATGATGTGCTCTTTAGCATACTTAGTCAATTTGTCCGCCACACCGTTAGCCTCTCTTCTAATAAGAAAAAGACTCCAGTCCGGATTAGCTTCAAGTTCGGGTAGGCAAAACTTATACCAATCTCAGTCCTTTGATAAGTCTCGATTTCGGCAGATCAAGCTAGTACGTAACAACATCCGAGCAGTCAACTTCAAAAATCACGTTGGTGTTAGGCAAAGCTTTTCCTAATTTGAAGCCTTCCATGATACCAGTCCCTTCACGCATGAAGCTGCCATCACACTTTATGTTGCTTCCAGGCTATAGCAGCAATGCTTCCTTCTTTTGTGGACTCTTCCCAAGGTGCATCACAATTTACTTTGATTATCCCTATAAGTAGTGGCTTCAATTCAAAGGGACAATGATCTGTTGACCCCATGGGTCACCAGCCCTGTCTACGTGGAAGCTGACATGGCGTCATGTAAAGCTGACTCAACAAATATTAAATGCACAATAAATATTTACCGTTTCAATAAATTTGTAATTGTGCTGTTATTCTTATATCTAATAAAATTATTTCTTTATCATTTATTGTGCCGCCCATCCGTTTAGCATTAATTATGTCACAATTTCTTTTTTATTTACCTCACCTATTTTTCAAACTTTAAATTATCCATTATCATAAATTTAAAAATATAAAACAAATTAAAATTACTCATAGCAGTAACTTAGCTCATCTTAAACATTATTGCAGTAACAAAGAAAATCTAAATACTGTCTTGCATTTCTATTTATTCAACCATGTTCCGTACATGTCTGGCATTTACCTTCTAGAAGTACAATTTAATTTGAAAAAAAGAAGACTAACAACAACAGTGGTGTTGGCACTCATGAACAAGTCAGCAACATAGGCAAAGGAATCAGCAATTGGGTTGCACCAAACAGAAAGCATATGATAATAGAATGTTCAACCCACAGTTTTATTGCTATAAAAAAAACCTACAGTTTTATCGCACTAGCACTTCAAACAGTAGCATAACTACTGATCTTTCAATAATAATAAAAAAAGCATAATTACTGATCGATTCTTCAATTGTTGGAGCATATGGATCAAATAATTTCAAACTTCAAATTCAGATCACTCACAGTATACAAATGCACTAATCGATTTTCAAGGGACTTTTTTAGATAATGGAATCCACAATTGATGCATATAAGGTGAATTGCACAGTAAGGGATTTTCTACAAGATCTGTTTTTTTTAATGTTCAGCATAAGATTGAGTGTTTCAGAATAATTTCAAACCATCACCAACTTGATGATCAGTCAATGCAGCTTCAAGCTTTTGTAGCAGAATCTCACGAGATGAACCTTCTCAACCTAAACTTTATAGATTCACGCCCTTTCGAAAATTACTTTCATCTCATATTCTAAGCACAACTAATAAGACATTCCTCATACATTTTTTTCACATCATACGCTGTGAGTTTCCGTACATAAAACATAAGTTAGCCATTGCTGCAGTGTTCACAAATTGATCCAAATCGGCAAATACACAAAATATAATGTTTTTTTATAATCACAAAATATAATGTTAGACATCAATAAATCACCTAGTTGCCAAATTAGACGTCACGCATATATTTCTTTTGTACTGCCAAACTATATATGAACTATAAAAAAAAAATTCTGCAATGCATCATCTAAGCACGAGAATGTCATCAATAAAGTTGCTACTTTATTTTAAGTTAAAAAAAACCTTTGATATTGCATTATTTTATGTTTTTAAATTAATGATAATGGATAATCTAAAATTTGAAAATAGGTGAGGTAAATAAAAAGGAAATTGTGACATAATTAATGCTAAACGAATGGGCGGCACAATAAATGATAAAGGAATAATTTTATTAGATATGAGAATATCAGCACACATTACAAGTTTATTGAGACAGTAAATATTTATTATGCATTTAATATTTATTGAGTCAGCTTCACATGGCGCCATGTCAGATTCCACGTAGACAGGGTTGGTGACCCATGGGGTCAACAGATCTTTGTCCAATTCAAAATCCGAAAACTTCCAGCAATTAGGAGAGTTGTCATTGCTAAATTTGATGTATTCATTTGTCAAGTTCCTAATTTTTTGTATTGAGAAAGATAGAGCAATGACTGTGTCCCTATGTTTGACTCTGTCACGATTAAACCAAATGTACCAAAGAGTTATTAGACACAAAGCAGCTTTTTGGATCAAAAAATAAGTGCAACAATAGTAAATAAGATCTGCAATATCAGAAGAACCCTCTAATACATTCCATCCCTTTCCAGATTGCTTTAGACCACCAACATTTAAGGAATATGTGATTAGCTATTTCCATTAATAATAACCAGATAGGACAACCAAATATTATCCTGAAGCTTTCATATGTAGAAGTAGCATGCTACCAACTGTCACACCTTTGTGATAACAACGCCATCCAAAAACATTTCACCTTTCTTGGTTTTCGCAGCTTCTAAAACTTTTTCCAATTTACTCAAAATTCAAGATTGAGTTCCAATTGTACTCAACCTATCTGATTGGTTTTCCAATTTACTCACGTTTTTTAAGACGCCGTGAGTAAGGACGTCTTAGCTGTAAAACGCCAAACAACAGCGACTTAAGCCGCGCGACCTTCTTTCATAATACTAAGGTGAGTTAGCATGTTGATGTACATAAGCAGCTGTGCTTGAGGTCAAAAGCTAAAACGATGTGCAAGACAGCGGCTTCGTCCTGGACAGAGAGATGCATGTCGCCGTTTCTTTTAGTTTTCGCTGGGGCTGTGGAGTCGGTTGATCATCGGTGGAACCAACATGGATTGGGCGGAGATAATTATACAGGGTTGTGTAGAGATTTGCATCCTGGAAGGGTTGCGTATGATCTGCTCGATACCAAATCAAAGGATGCTTTCCATTCTTGAGCTTCTGTTTTGTGCAGAGTTTTGATTATGTGCTCTGTTTTTCCTTACAGTTTCGACGTGAATTTACTACCTCCGGTCACAACCCTACATCACCTTTCAGAAACGAAGATGAGGAGCTTGAGGCCATCAACAGCCCACCGAACGCTCGTGCTAGGTTGAAGCTCATCGACACGGTCGCCATGGCCCATAGATGATGAAACCTGCTTCGTGCTTCTCTGGTCCTCAACGGCGAGGGTCTTTTCGTTGTGGCGACCACGCGGCCCTGCATGGACTTCATGCCTCGAATGGGAGGGGTGAAAGTGTGGGTGAGGTTAGGAATCGGAGTGGTGGGCTTGGCGAGGAGAGGAAGCTTTGGGGATGAGCCATGGATGAATGGGTTGGAAAGATATGAATAAGCAGCCGTTGTCGATAGCGTTTAAATAAAAAATTAATTTAGGTCACTCTACCCAACGACATTTTATCCACATCAGCCAGTTGAATCACTTAATAACTAGCAAAAACGCCACGTGATTTAAGTCGCAGTTACCACGAGCGTTTTATAGCTAAGATGTCGTGAACAACGACATCTTAAGAAACATGAGTAAATTGGAAAACTAATCTGCAAGTTTGGGTACAATTGGAACTCAATTTTCAATTTTAAGCATTTTGGAAATTTTTCCTCAACTTTCATGAATCCGAACATTCCCCCACCTGCTCAACTTTCATGGCACTAATGTAGCTTGTAAACCGCTAGATATATCGTAGCGCTTTGATGCAGTGTACTTCTAGAAAAAGGTTCCATTATCTTTCATATCGCATCCAGTTTTAAGGAGATCCATCGACTTGAAAAATACTCCTTCAACACTTTGATGATCTGTGTCCTGCATTCAGCACTTGGCTTAAAAGCAAATGAGGAGGGTCCTTACATATACGCCACACCTGTTTTGCTAAAAATGCCATATTAGCAAGCCTGAGATCCTTAAATCCCATGCCACCCTCATCTTTGCCTTTCATAAGCATTTTATGACTAATCCAATAGATAGGTCGACTGCCCTGACACTAGCTCCACCAATATCTATTTATAGTGCTTTATAACTTATGAAGAACACAGTAAGGTATTTTAAAAACATTGTACTGTATAAAGTATTGGGGAATAGTCTAAAACAGAGCTTTAATTAAAATCTCCTTCAACCACAAGACAGATTAATAGAATTCCACCAAGAGGTCTTAGCCCAAAAATGATAAAAAAGGACTAGGCCTCGGCAATGGGCCGAATCGGGCTAACCCGATCCTCTACAACACGGATACGGGCCGGGTCCAAGTCTAAATAATATGACCCTTCAAGAATTTTTGGGTAGGGTCGGGCCGGGTACATCTAAATAATAGAAGCCTTAGGGCTACAATAGGGCCGGGTACAAATCGGGTTTGCACGGGTTTCAAAGCTCTTATGGAAAAAACATTCAGCAGTATATATACTTTTTTCTCCTGATGTGTTTCAGTTATTACCTTACAGCATTGGATCATTTAAATCGACGATCAAACCTCATCCTAACTCGCTATGCATTGACTACACTACCAACCACTGCACACTACAAAGCCATAATCATGCAACTAATGCTTAGCAAAACCAAAAAGGCTAATGGAGGTAGCAAGAAGGTGTTGCAACAGTGCACATCGAGGGTTGAGGCGAGGCAACTTATCTGTCGCTGAAAGGTCGGCAAGATACTGCAACCCTAGTCATCATAAACATCATCAAGAGACTACTTATACTACTGCATTTGAATTGTATCATATACTAACCTATTATATTTTCCTTTCACCGGGTTCTACAACACATAGAACCTCAAAAGGCTAAACTCTTATAGTACATAAATTTATGAAACCTGGCTCTAACTAAGAACCACAAAAAACCTTCCACACATGATCGCAACAGCTTCATCACTCTAGCTACAATAAGCAAAAAAACTGCAGTTAGCAAAGAAAAATTTTGCATTATACAATACTTAACAATAATGAAGAATAAGTTCAGAAATAGAACCTGGTTATCATTCTCAAAAAGCTAAATTATAAAATCTCCAAGTTATGTAACTGGTTCTGAGAACCAGAAAAAGATATTCACATTCTGATCACATCAGCTTCATCAACTGCATAAACGAAACAAATAGTTACACATTTTAGTAAGTATGAAATAAATCAAACATAGAGATGCAAGTATAAGTTCAGAAATAGAACCTGAATGATCGTTCTCAAATAGCTAAACTATAAAATCTCCAAAGTTAGCAGCTTATTCCGAGAACCACAAAAAGATATTCACTTTCTGATCACAACAACTTCATCCTTCTAAATGTCATTAGCAAACAAAAACTACTATAAGTAAACACATAGTTACACATTGAAGTGTGAAATAAATCAAACATAACGATGCAAGTATAAGTTCAGAAATCAAACCTGAGTGATCATTCTCAAAGAGCTAAACTATAAAATCCACAAAGTTATGTAACTGGGTCTGAGAACCACAAAAAGATATGCACATTCTGATCACATCAGCTTCTTCAACTGCATAAACAAAAAAAATAGTTACACATTGAACTAAGTATGATTAATCAAACATAAATATGCAAGAATAAGTTCAGAAATAGAACCTGAATGATCATTCTCAAAAAACTAAACTATAAAATACCCAAAGTATGTAACTAGTTCTGAGAACCACAAAAAGATACGCACATTCTGATGACAACAGTTCTTCAACTGCATAAACGAAACAAAATGTTATCAACAATATAACAAATCATTGATACGAAATAAATCAAATACAATGTTCTGAATTTCTGAATCATCTAAAACCCAATCAGGTTGGCTAGCCCTGTCATTCATTAGCTCTTCAGCAGCAGCTTCCTCTGCTGCCGCATCCTGTTTCCTGCAGCTTTCTAAAGACCAATCTTTCAAGCAAATTAGAGCTTCAATTGTATAAGGACTAAGTGAAGCCTTTTTCTCGGAAACCACTTTGCCCCCCAGCAGAGAAAGCAGCCTCGGAGGCCACTGTCGAAGCAGGTATGCTCAATAAATCACTTGCCATGACAGACAATACGGGGTACATACTGGAGTTGGTTTCCACCAATCCAAAATGTTAAATGTACCATTGTCATCAATATCCAAGGTATCTAGATCTAAATAAATCTGCAAGTCAGTAGATGCACCACTACTACTTACCCTTGCTCTCTTCAACTTAGCCATTGAGGCTGAAGAAACCACATGAATATTAACATCGATTTCATGTTCAAGAGCAACCGAAGCAGGCATACGAGCAGTCTCAGCTTTCATAGGACAAGATGCAGCAAGCGAATTCCTCTTATACACTTCATATAATTGATTTAAAACTGATCTAACATTTGCAACTTTAATTTCAATGTCAATTGCAGTTAATTCATACAAACTCAGCCATGTCTCAATTGTCAACAGTTTAAATTGCAGTTAATTCATACAAACTCAGCCATGTCTCAATTGTCAACAGTTTAAATCGAGGATCCATAACTGTGGCCAAGCAGAAAATCATAGGAAAGTCAGCCCAATATTTATTAAATTTCAGCTTCATGGCATCCAAAGTAGGTCTAAATGCATCAAGTGGATGATATGCTTTGAACGTAGCATAAATGTCAACCAAATTGTTTATCAATTTATTAGACGTTGGAGAATAAACCCCGCTGCATATTTTCGTTGTTGAGCAAAAGATTTTCAAAAAATTCATGCACAAAGAAGCAATCACCCAATCATTTTCACTTGGGACATCAATGGCACAGTTCCTAGATTCATTCACTTTTTGACAGTACCTATGCATGGCAGTTTTGTACTTAACAGCAACATTCAGCAGTTCATATCACTACTACAAACAGGGGATTATGCATCGGTTTTTTTTGACATTATGCATCGGTTTTGGTTCCGATGCATAATGAAGCGATGCATAATGTCATGCTTTATGCATCGGTTTTTAAAAAAACTGATGCATAATGTCTGGATTTTTTTCTTCATTTAGGGCCTTTAATAGCTCAAATAAACTTAAAAATTCATAAATAAATTTTATAAATACGCCCGTTCATATCCAAATCGTAAAATACTTTTTATTCAACCAAAATACAACATTTCATACAAGATGTCACTTTTAGTGTACAACATTTACCAATTAAATAAAAGTTTCATTAATTGTTTCTAGCAATGTTGAGCCTTTGTCGCCAAGCCCTGCCATATAATTTGAGAGCCTAGAGGAACTTCTGCTGCTACCTTTGGTGTAATGACATGATCGATTGGAATTGTAGGTTCAGTTGATCCCTTGAATTGGACTAGAACAGTGGTGTCATCCTTTTGAAAGATTCATTCCAGATTCAGCAAGAGTAGCTACTACCATCTGCTTCACCTATATATTGAAATTTGAAAATCAGTTTCCAAATCTACAATGTCAGAAAATTCAATCCAATAAAAAAATACATAAGCTACGCATATTTGTGCATTCTGCTGCGGAAGCAATTATAAAACCGATTTCAGGGGCAAAAGGGAACTCATGAAAGACCAGATTTTGGATTGATACTAACGGCAAAAGAACTGAAAAACAAGCAAACTTTACCTCTTGCCTTTCAAAAGAACTGAAAAACAGGAAATTTATTCCTATCCACTGTTCTGCTCCCTCTCAGTTGTGCCTTCGCTTCATTACCTGTTTAGAAAGAACAAGAAAATAGTAAATCTCAACTCATAACCGAAATAATCACAATTCAACAAAGAGTCACTTACTGTCAAACACATGTTTACATAAAAAAGCAAGCTAATAAAAGATGACATTAGTCTGGACTTTGGATTGCAACTTCTTCACTAGTCTGGATATTAACTGCTGAATACGTGGGGCAGCAGCAACCTCGGCAACAACAGGGGTATCTTCATCTCTACAATTACAAGAAAAGTAATATACGGTAAGGTAAACAATATTAACCTTCTCTGAAGTTGCTTTTGAACCTATGAGGCAAGTGGCGCAAGTACTACCTCATCCTACCAGTTCCTGCAGCCTTCCTTCTGATGGCCTTCTCACTCCAGTTATCTATGAAATCAAACAACAACCAGTTCAACTTATTAAAATCAAAATTACTCGAAAACAAATAAAAACTTAATTAAACAAAACATGCTGCAGCAGGATAAGCGCAATTGTGCTGATGTAACTGTCTAGATAAGAATCATCCTGCAATATGAGGATAACACCATTACGATAAGGCTAAGTCAAATTAATGAGAACTTACAGCAAACCGCAGCAGGAGACATGACTTTCCCACACCAGAATCACCAATCAATTTCTGCAAAATCAAAGGGAAAATGAATCGAAGAAAAGCTAAACAGATTCATTCCATCCATTCATCTAGCTAGACGAACTAGTCAACCATCTGAACTCCATGGAGAACATCCACTAACAGACATCAATTTCTGCAAAATCGAAGGGAAAATGAATCGAAGAAAGAAACAATCGTATTCAACTCCACAAACCTTGGATCTGGAAGCAATCGACCTCTGACACATCATACTGGATGCTTCGTAGCCATCACCGTTACCGGAAGCAGAGACAGAGGGCTGCGAATAGCGCGCACCATAAACACCAGGCATCGACCTCGCTCTTCTCCGTCCCCATCGGAACGGGATAAGACCACCACCAGATGACGAAGCTGAAGACCACCATCGGAACTCGGTCACGGCATAGATGACTTTAGGGGAGAAGGAGAGAGAAAGCAGCAAACCCTAACATAAGCTACAACATTATGCATCGGTTTTATATAGAACCGATGCATAATGTTAGACTTATGCATCAGTTTTTATGAACCGATGCATAATGTGCAAACCGATGCATAATCCAAAACACGGAACCGATGCATAATCCCCTGTTTGTAGTAGTGTATGTACAGTTCCACCTATGAGGCACATCATTATCAATGTTACGCTTACTCAAGCCTAACTCAGCACATGAGCCAACCCACAACTCATGCCTTTTAATTAAAGAATTCATACACCGGACGATGGTTGTTATCTTCTCAATACTAGGGGACAGAACAGACAGACCATTTTGGACAATGAGATTCAATATGTGACAAGTGCACCTAACATGAAGAAGTTGATTACTAACACTGGTAAGCATAAGATGACTTGCTAGTCATGTGACAAGAACGTCATTGCTAGATGCATTATCAAGAGTTAAAGTAAACACTTTATCATGCAAATGCCAAGCAATTAACTCTTCATACATATGAGAAGCCAAACTGTCACCTGTATGTGGGTATTCAACCATTTTAAATGACATAATCCTTTTCTGCATATTCGAATTGTCATCGATCCAGTGAGCCATTATGCTCATATACCCCATCTTTTACCAAGAAGACCACATGTCAGATGTAAAACAAATTCTGTACTTATATGAATCAAAGTAAGAAATTAATTCGAGCTTGGAAGCATTAAATCTTTTCATCACATCTCTTTTGCAAGTATAACTAGAAAATTTCTTAAATTGAAGCGCTAAACTGTTACGGCCCGAGATTTAGACCTCGTGACAGGAGCCATTGCGAACGATACTAGAATATGAAAACGTTGCAGCCTTGCCAACCTAAGCTCTCTTCTTCCTAGAGAGGTCAGATTGATTTAGCCCCAAGATGTCTTTTTATTAACCGGAAAGACCTACTTATATGTAGGTTGATACAATCAGCTTTAATGGCTGAATTATTCATTAACAAAATAAACTCAAATCAAATAATAGAAATATCTTAGACTGGGAGCATTATCTCAGTCCTACGATTATGATTCCTTCGCTCATATGTGTTACCATAAAAGGGATCTGTATCATTACTCCCGTCCTCTGCAAAGAGCTTGTCCTCAAGCTCAAACTCAGGACATCCCTCTATAAATGTCTCAAAATCATCCCAAGTTGCCTCTTCAGGTGCATCAGCCCGCCACTGGACAAGAAGCTGACGCTATCCACGATTAATCCTAGAATGGATGATGGCATGGGGTGCCACTAGTGTGCGGCCCTCGTGGACTAAAGGTAGCTCTGACAGAACAGTGGGTCGTGGTCCCTTGTGAGCTTTTAATAAGGAGACATGGAACACGTTGTGAATACGACTTTCCTCGGGCAATTTAAGTTGAAATGAAACTTTTCCAACGCGCGTAAGAATTTCAAACGGACCATAAAATTTTGGTGATAACTTGGTCAAGGAATGACGTACCACTGCAAACTGACGGTAAGTGTGAAGTTTAAGCCATACAAAATCACCCACTGCAAATTAAACTAAGCGATGACTGCCGTCATAATGGGCCTTCATTCGCTGCTGGGCTTGTGCTAATCGAATACGTGCCTCTCGTAAAAATTTAGACCGCTCGTTCAATACTCGGTCGGCTGCCTCTACTTGTGATGTTCCTGGCACATAATCCAAAAGTCAAGGTGGCTCACGCCAGTATACCAGCTGGAAGGGAGTAGCTTGGAGTGCGGTGTGATACGAGGTGTTGTAACAATACTCCACCCATGGGATCCAAGAGAGCCATTTCTTTGGTTTGTCCCCTGTCAAGCACCGAAGATACATCTCCAAAGTTCGGTCCACTACCTCGGTTTGCCCATCAGTCTGTGGATGATAAGCAGTGGAGAAAGCCAATGTCGTTCCGGATAAGCGAAAGATCTCGCCAAAAATGTCCACGAAATATCTTATCATGGTCTGTAACGATGGACTCTGGCAGACCGTGTAAACGAAACACCTCTAAGAAAAATGCATTTGGCACCGAAATCGCCGTATAAGGATGGTTTAGCGGAAGGAAATGAGCATACTTCGAAAGTCGATCGACAACCACCAAAATAACAGTCTTGCCGGAAGCTTTGGGGAGAGCCTCAATAAAGTTCATCGAAATATCAGCCCAAATTGTCGTTGGTACTGGTAGGGGTTGTAAGAGGCCAGCCGGTCTTTGTGTCTCCCACTTATATTGTTGACACACCTGGTATTCTTGGACATAGGTGCGAATGGACTGCTTCCATCTTTTCCAATAAAAATCGCGATAGATACGCTCCATGGTCTTTTGAACTCCTTCATGAGCCAAGTTATGGAATCCGGACACAACTTTCTCAGCCAAGGGAGATGTAGGCAAAATATATACTCTATCGCAAAACAAGATCAGTCCGTCACGCAATTGCCGGCTGCTACCTTCTTCGCCACGAATAATACTATCTCGAAGATTGAGTAGTGTAGCATCAGTTGCAATTTCGCGTCTTAGTTCTTCGAAGACACCAACTCGGGCCTGCGATAAGACAAATAAAGTCCCTTCTTCTTTGATGTCCCTCTCATCTCGATGTGAGAGTGCATCTGCTGCCCGATTAAGTATTCCTGCGCGATACTCCACACCAAAGTCGAACCCAAGAAGCTTACTAATCCAGTGTTGTTGTGGAGATGTTGTAAGCCTCTGTTCTAATAAAAACTTCAAACTGAAGTGATCTGTCCGGATAAGAAAACGATGACCCCATAAATAAGGTCGCCAATGAGTGACAGCTTTAGCAAGCCCAATCAACTCGCGCTTGTAGGCAGCAAGCTTATGGTGCCGATCGGCCAATTTCCGGCTAAAAAATGCAATAGGATGACCTTTTTGTTGTAGAACAACACCAATTCAAAACCCTGAAGCATCACATTCTACAACAAACTCTAATGAAAAATCGGGCAAAGCAAGAAAAGGAGATTCTGAAAGCGCCTTTTTCAAAGATGAGAATGCTGTCACTGCCTTATCATCCCAAGTGAAACTATTATGCTTGAGGAGACTCGTTAAGGGCGCTAAGATGATACCATATTCTTTGATGAACTTTCGATAATATCTCGAGAGGCCCAAAAAACCTCGCACCGCCTTCACTGTATGTGGTAGTGGCCACTCAATGATAGCTACAATCATATTTTGGTCAACTGCAAATCCCGAGTGTTGAATAACATGCCCCAAATAAGCTACTTGAAGTTGGCAAAAGGAGCACTCAGAACGCTTCAGAAATAATCCATGAGAACAAGGAGGCTTAATGCTGTTTGTATGTGCTGTAGGTGAGCTGCCCAAGGTTGACTATAAATTAAAATATTGTCAAAGAAAACGTGAATATACCTTCGAAGGTGGTCCTTGAATACTGTATTCATCAGACTCTGAAATGTAGACGGTGCATTGGACAGCCCAAACGGCATCACGAGTAACTCAAAATGACCATGATGAGTGTGAAAAGCTGTTTTGTCAATATCTTCCGGAGCCATGCGCACCTGATGGTAACCTGAAGTCAAGTCCAGCTTGGTGAAATATGTAGCTCCATGGAGTTCATCAAGCAGCTCGTCCACCACTGGGATAAGAAACTTATTTTTAATGGTTTTAGCATTTAGTTCTCGATAATCTATGCAAAAACGCCATGATCCATCTGTCTTCTTCACTAGGAGCACTGGTGACGAAAACGGTGAATGACTATCCCGTATAATTCCATTATGAAGCATCTCGGTACACTGGCGCTCTATCTAAGTCTATGACGTTCAGACTACGATTATTATCAAGTAGATTCAAAGTACTACTAGTGATAATAAGAGTCTAAAACATAAAAGACTGGCAATCAAAAAAACCAAAGTGCCACCATTTATCAAGCATCACACCATATAAAATCAACCCTAAGCATGTTAGCAGTAATGCACTGAGTGTAGGGTAAGAGTACGCTCACTTCACAGTAAGTAAGCTGTTTAAGAGTGCAGGATCATTGCTGTGTACCAGTCCACCGTTCACCGCATCAGCCGAGATCACCTGAATTGTCAACAATGAAACTGAAAATCCGAGGAAACAAGTATAAGCAAAAAAAATATTCAGATGTAAATATAATGTTCAGATAGGAGTTAAAAGAAAGTAAATATGCACAAATACATTTACACAAAAAGTTCAATACATTTACAGATAATTTACTTCAAAATACTGTGAATCAATATCAAACTGACAACGTGATAGCATCAAGCCTAATATACTTTAAATATCAAACTTCCAGTAGCAGCTTTCATGTCCTTACGGATCTGGAAGAAAGAAGAACTCTTTGAGAATTGAAAACAGTTTAATTAAAAGCCATCGATACTCCTATCATGGAGAATAAAAAACTTAAACACAGTAAAATTATTATAATTAATAAAATACGTGCATCAGATTGTGCAGCCAATCAAATTCAAAACAATAACATAATCACTTAAAATGAAAGTCTAAAACACTCATCCGTGTAAAAAATAAGTTTAGTTATCAAACAAAATAATTAAGACAGAGCTAAGATTAAATAGTAACCTTCAGATTTAATATAAACTTCACAGTGATTTACCGAAAACACATGAATGAAAAAATCTCACTGACTGTGCAAGGAAAACAAAAAAAATATTTACCATCAAAATGAACACAGTTAGATCTGAAAATGTACAGATCTAAGCAGTTTCACACACCAAACGGATCCGAACAAATATTGTTTAGTTAAACAAATGAAAACATATCTGCAAATACATTATACATGTTGACGGATCTGCACAGATATTGACAGATCTGCACATATTCGTTCTTGTGAGTGCAGAAACCTCGAACAAATAGATAGACGAACTATAGAAAATAAAAAACAACTCGGTCGAACACAAATCTGGATCGATAGCATACAATTCGATAGTTGGAAAAGAGAATGTTACTCACAAGAGATTGTGGGCGAGATTGTGAGCGTGAAGAACTACCGATCGAAAAATCGTTTGAAATTGCAATCGGATGAGAGAGATACAATGCGGTTGATTGTGTAAAACTCGGGTAGGGTTTTCAGAATATGAAAACTATATAGGGCTACACTCGGGTCAGGCTTCGGGTATGTTCGGGTTTTGAAAGGTGGGCCCCAGCCCATATTTATGTAAGTCGAGTCGGATAAAATTCGGCCCATTCCTCGGGTCGGGTCAATGGGCTTTACTCGGGCTGTTTACGGCACAAGGCCAAATGCCGAGGCCTAAAAAGGACAAAGCATTCCTCATATTAGCAGGTGCATAAGGGCTGAAAACGATATCTGATGTTTGTTGAATTATGTGGTGCATGTGAAAGAGCAATGATTCGGGTTCTCTAAAAAAATATTAAATTTCGCTTCAAATTTGGGTTACATAACATAAACTTATTGTTTTTGCTATTGAAGAACTTGTACTGTGCAAAATCTAGTAGGTTGACACTGCATGTAATACCAGTAGCGAAGTCCCTCGTGGATGATCTAACATAAAAAGTTCTTCTCCTCGACCCCTCGACCCCTCGAACCCTCCTTCACCACTCACCAGTGCTTCTAATTCTTTTAGCACGATTGAGTGCTCATTTCCCCTTATAGGCGACTACCCTTTCGGTTCTTAAAAGACATTGTCAAACTCATAGACACTTCCTTGATCTGCTAGGGCAAGCGTATATCCATGGCCTTCGGCTCCTTGGCACTCGTACCCACAAGATAGAACTCAACGGTGATCTTCCACCCACGGATAATGACGCAGAAAGACACCTCGGCTTTGTATAGACACGCCTCACCGACTGACTTCACCTTTTTGTTCCCAGCTCGAAATTCCATGCATTGCAACTTCTAAATAGTCTTGACATCGCCTAAGGATTGTAGCCATTGCCATCCTAAGAACGCATATGACCCATTCATCTTCTAGGGTAAAAAATCATCTCGCACCGTTTAACCTGGCAGTTCAAGCAAACTTCAGGGCAGAATCCTCTGCGTTCCTCAATCGTTCCGGTGTCAAGGGTGACTCGGACTCGCCTCGATCCTCGATCGAAATCCCTTCTTCTACCACAAGTCTTTGTGACATGAAGTTAAGGGTTGCGCCGCTATCCACCAATACTAACACATCTCTGTCCTCGATGTAGCCTTTTAACTTCATTGATCGTGTGGTGGTTAGTTCTGATACGCTATCGAGGCAGACTTCAACGGGGCCTTGGTCAGGTCTATTGTCCTCCTCGTCATCTAAGCTCAGATCCTTAACTGGGTCGGCCTCATGCGCGTCCACTAGAATAATTTGTAACCTCACAGCCTTGCATCGATGCCTTGGGTTCCACTTCTGTCGGTATATGTAGAATCTACACTCGGCTCACAATGCTGTAATCTCAGCCTTGGTCATGCGCCCCCAATCTTTGTGCGTTGCGGCAGCCCGCACCCCTGCTAGCTTTTTACGTAGGTTTCTCATCCTCCACTAGCTGCACCAAGGCCATTGCTTATTCGAGTCCTCTGGGTCTAAGGACTCTAAGTCCTTCACAGATCACCGGCTTTATCCCCTTCATATAATTACTGATGAACCCAAATTATACGAATCATAAACACCGTAAAACCCCCTTAATTAGACTGTTGGTCTATTTAACTTCTACTTGTTATTCCCGATATATTTCTACAGGGTATTTTGGCGCTTAGAGAGAAAACACGCTAAGGAGAGGAGTTTTACGCTAAAAAGGATCGCTCGCAATTTCTGGCCAGCCAAAGACCGAGAAAACCAGGTCGCGCCCAGAGTCCAGCGCCCAGTGCCCAGCGTCCAGCGCGCCTGCCGAGCTATTCGAGTCCAAATTCAAGTTGCTCGAGCAAACCACCTCATCTGACAATTCCACCTCGACCAAAATGTTCCAAATGGAAAATAAGGTGGATGTTGTCGATACTCCAAAGAGAATGCTCGAGCAGATTGGCAGTTAGCTCAATTCAAAGGCAAAGGCCCGGCGCGCATTGGCACCCAAACCAAGTCGCTCGACCCAACGGATGCATCTGGAGATTCTGGCTCGACCAAGATGTTTGGAATGCCCAACAAGTCGGACAATATCGCTTCCCGGACAAAACGCTCGAGCAGATTAGCAGATTGTCCCAATTCCAAGTAAAAGCCTCGCGCATAGGCACCAAGACCAAATTGCTCGACCAAAACATGGCATTTAGAAATTCTGGCTCGACCATTAGCCTTAGAATCACTTGGACATTCCAAATCAACTATCAAAATGCACGCTTGGACAAGATGACCGGCAACCACCCTTGAAGGTGGCCAAGGGAGGAGCTCCTCCCCTTTCCACCACCTGCTACCGGCGGCTCCTCCTCCATGTGACCGGTGGCTTTGCTCCCCCCCATGTAACAGCTCCTCCTTGCTCCTCCTCCTCCACCCTTGGATGCAAATGCACATGGCCACCATCTCCACCACCAATCTCCTCCTCCCTTGGATGAACACCACATGCCACCATCTCCACCCTCCATCCTCCTCCCCTTTGGCTATAAAAGGAGCTCCTCTCCTCCTCATTTGTATCATCTCATCCTTCACTTGTACACACTTTAGAGAGAGAGAGGGCTTAACCCTCCTCTCTTCACTTTCAATAAAATTGTTCTTTATTTTGGAGTCCTCTCTTGCTTGGATCTTGCTTAAGAGCTCCTCTCCTCCATTGTCGGTACAATCTTTCCTTTACTTGTCTTTATTTTCCTTACTTGTCTTTGCTTAAAACCATAGTCTACTTGTATTCCTTGACATGTTTATAAGTAGCTAAGGTTTTCATTCGGTTAAAGGGGTGTACTTATATTATAGTATGTTTTAGACTCTACTCTTAGGGTATCTCTATGTTCAAAACTTGTTCTATGTGCCATATAACAAGTCAGAATTTCCAAGGTTGAGTGGACCATTTGTAACTGGACCAAAGGGACCAAATGGGCAAGCTCTTCCTTGGGGGTTCGTGATCATACTCGGGTAAGTGGACCATTTGTAACTGGACCAAAGGGACCAAATGGGCAAGCTTATCCGAGGAGTTCGACTTATCCTAAAAACCATTTGGAAACTGGACCAAAGAATTCAAATGGATGTACATAAGGCTAAGATACTTCGAAAGGAGGAATTAGTCTAAATAGAACAAGTGTTTTAAACGATGTTGCAAGTCTTGTGCTAGGAATAGCCTCGATTCATCTTTGAACATTTAGCATGATCATTTCAAGTGTTCTACGCGATGTTGCAAGTCTTGTGCTAGGAATAGCCTCGATTCATCTTCGAACACTTGGTATGATCAATAGCGGTCGATGATAAACAAATATGATACAAGGCCCCTAAAACCGAATCATTTCCTTATAGTCCATTATCAACTGCCGTAATTTACTTTCAGTTATCAAAACACACTCAAACCCAACCCCAATCGTATTTAATTTCTGCATAAGCTTCATTAAAGAACAACTACTCCACACTGACTCTCTTGGGTTCGACCCCTACTTACCACTTACTACCCAGTAGTTAAGTCGCGAGTAGCGGACTTATAAATTTATTTGTACATTTGCTCTGACGACAAGCATCTGTCAAATTGGCGCCGTTGCCGGGGAGTTGTGAATCGGTATAGTTGTTCTATTTTGTTTTCTCTTTTATCATGCAATTCACTAAGTCGTACTACTACGGAATGGAACCTTGGAACACTGAGGAGTTTTGCCCACCATCCTTTGAACTTGAAATCCGTGAGAAGATCAACAACATACAGCAATCCCGGGACGAAACATTGGATGAGTACTTATGGTACTTCGATTCCATTGTGACGAGCTGCCCGCACCATGGATTCACCAACTTCGATCTTCAAACAAAGTTTCTCTGTGGGATGTTGCCACATGAGTGGAAAGGGCTAAATGACGCAGCAGGAGGATCGTTAATGGGCTTAACCGAAGATGATCTTTGGATATTAATCAACGATTTGGCCGCAAGGTCAAGACATAGCCAAGATCAGGCCGAGCCACTCGAGGACGGTATAACGGAGCTGGCATCTAGCATCCAGCAGTTGGACAAAACGATGCAACAAATCAGGGCCAAAACTGAATTATGGGCGGCCGAAAAGGAGCTGGCAGCTAACACCCAACAATTGGCAGCAAACATGCAGCAATTGAGTGCCGCGATGCACCAATTCACGGCCGAAACCGATTCAGGGGCAATAGAAAGGGCGGCTGAACCCGAGGAGCCGACTGAGGATGAGGACCCTCTAATGACCGAAGAAGAACTGCCCCAATCAGACCCGGTCCTTATCACCAATCCATCCGAGGAAATCACTGTCCTGACTACCGAGCCTACAGAAGTCCCGAACCTCACTGCTGAAGCGGCCGAAGAAATCAAGCCAGGCCCGGTCCTTGCGCTCGGAGCACCCGAGAAAGTCCCGGATCTCATTGCCGAACTGTCCGAGAAAGCCACAGTCCCACTCACCACGACTCAACAAGGAAAACCGCTTGAAAACTCACTCGTTCCAAGACAACCATCCATCACTGTCACAATGAAGAGGATTGGCAAAGGCGTATGCTTAATGTCGCCTACATTTAATGGCACAAAACCAAACTTCCAAAATCGCAAAAGTGCCAACTATTCAAACATGAAGAAGCGACAAAGACATGGGCCGAAAGAATGGAAACCCGGAAGGAGTAACAAACAAGCACAACTCATTGGACCAGCAGCTATGGTCAAAGAAATCCCACCCTCTCGGAGCAAAAGGGCTGCCGAGAAGAAGTTTGACCTTACTCACCCTTGGGATCCGACCTTATGATCCATGATTGAGGTACTGTCGAGCCAACGACGTTAAACAAGTGCACTGGTCGGGAGGTAACCCGACACTATCTTACTTTCCGCACTTTAATTTTCTGTCTTTTATTTTCTGTATTTTACCTTTTCAATAAGTCGCTCTCACCCACTTGGTGCATAGAAGATTTGACTATTCAGGAATCGGACTTGGGTGCAACATTAAGCCAGTCAGGGCTACGCTAGAGTTCAAGGCCCCAGCCGAACTCCCTCAATTATCCAGCCTCGAGCCATGTCGTTCACTCGACACCTTAAAGGGAGTTCTGTTCTTTCCTTTTCCTTAAATGTCATTTCCTTCTCATAATTGTCTGCTTGCATGGCCTTTGAACTAAGTCATTTCGTAAAAAGAATGCCTTCGTTCGAAAGTGTGGGGTGAGAACCACCTGCATATATAGTTAATTAATATGTTTTCTTTTTAATATTATCTTTTTGAAAATATGAACTTAAGAATGTGAAAAAGATATACCGAAATTCATGCATTTACCTTGTGAAAATTCAACTGTCTAAAAACTTAGAACGTAACTTCTCATTTGTCCCTTTGTGCTGAGATAAACTAGGGATGTGGAGTTGATAGAAATGCCCTAGGGAGGCTTGGCAAGCAATCGAAGGATCGAATCAAACTATATGGTTTTCGAAGTCAGTGGAGGCTGCACTTCGGGTTTCAGTGAAGATTGAAGTCATCTCCGCCATGCAGTGTTTATGCAAGAAGAAAAGAAAAGGCGAGGACGGGAATCATACCGTCCTCTCTCTAGTTAAAGTAGCCGAGAAAATAGATGAGTGACCCTCATCTTGACCCGCGCGAAACAACAACGATGAGAGGAGCGGGGAGGTATTTCCATATGCTCGCGGGCGATGATTGGACCTCCAAAAAAGGCTTGAGAAAATGGACTAGCAAGTCACAAAGAAGCAAAAGCTCGAAGGAGCAAATCAAGAGGCCAAAGGCCCAAAATTGTGAAGGTTTTAACCGAACAAAAGTGAAGTACTCAAAAAGTCAAATCAAAGGCCAAAGGCCGATTCACTACAAAAGCAGTCCCTCGCCAAAAGAAAAATCAAAGTACTCAAACCAGTGAAACCCGAACCAAATCACGTGCTAGAGAAAGCTACAAGAAAACCATATAGTGAGAGACAATTCCGAGGTTGCAGTCCAGGAGCCTAAAAAGGGCCATCTCCCGAAACATCCAGAATAATTTGCATCTCAGCACGGAGGTACACGTATCAAATTACTTCTATTTATTTACACAGTTCAATTTGGTAATAAGTAAGTAATGCATGAATTAGGATAAATCGAGTCCCACAGTCTAATTTTCATATTTTAAAACCAAACTTAGTGTGCCGCCCTTTAATAGCATTGTTCGGGACGAACAACTAAAAGTGTGGGGTGATATGATGGACCCAAATTATACGAATCATAAACACCGTAAAACCCCCTTAATTAGACTATTGGTCTATTTAACTTCTACTTGTTAGTCCCGATATATTTCTACAGGGTATTTTGGCGCTTAGAGAGAAAACACGCTAAGGAGAGGAGTTTTACGCTAAAAAGGATCGCTCGCAATTTCTGGCCAGCCAAAGACCGAGAAAACCAGGTCGCGCCCAGAGTCCAGCGCCCAGTGCCCAGCGTCCAGCGCGCCTGCCGAGCTATTCGAGTCCAAATTCAAGTTGCTCGAGCAAACCACCTCATCTGACAATTCCACCTCGACAAAAATGTTCCAAATGGAAAATAAGGTGGATGTTGTCGAGACTCCAAAGAGAATGCTCGAGCAGATTGGCAGTTAGCTCAATTCAAAGGCAAAGGCCCGGCGCGCATTGGCACCCAAACCAAGTCGCTCGACCCAACGGATGCATCTGGAGATTCTGGCTCGACCAAGATGTTTGGAATGGCCAACAAGTCGGACAATCTCGCTTCCCGGACAAAACGCTCGAGCAGATTAGCAGATTGGCCCAATTCCAAGTAAAAGCCTCGCGCATAGGCACCAAGACCAAATTGCTCGACCAAAACATGGAATTTGGAAATTCTGGCTCGACCATTAGTCTTAGAATCACTTGGAAATTCCAAATCAACTATCAAAATGCACACTTGGACAAGATGACCGGAAACCACCCTTGAAGGTGGCCAAGGGAGGAGCTCCTCCCCTTTCCACCACCTGCTACCGGCGGCTCCTCCTCCATGTGACCGGTGGCTTTGCTCCCCCCCCATGTGGCAGCTCCTCCTTGCTCCTCCTCCTCCACCCTTGGATGCAAATGCACATGGCCACCATCTCCACCACCCATCTCCTCCTCCCTTGGATGAACACCACATGCCACCATCTCCACCCTCCATCCTCCTCCCCTTTGGCTATAAAAGGAGCTCCTCTCCTCCTCATTTGTATCATCTCATCCTTCACTTGTACACACTTTAGAGAGAGAGAGGGCTTAACCCTCCTCTCTTCACTTTCAATAAAATTGTTCTTTATTTTGGAGTCCTCTCTTGCTTGGATCTTGCTTAAGAGCTCCTCTCCTCCATTGTCGGTACAATCTTTCCTTTACTTGTCTTTATTTTCCTTACTTGTCTTTGCTTAAAACCGTAGTCTACTTGTATTCCTTGACATGTTTATAAGTAGCTAAGGTTTTCATTCGGTTAAAGGGGTGTACTTATATTATAGTATGTTTTAGACTCTACTCTTAGGGTATCTCTATGTTCAAAACTTGTTCTATGTGCCATATAACAAGTCAGAATTTCCAAGGTTGAGTGGACCATTTGTAACTGGACCAAAGGGACCAAATGGGCAAGCTCTTCCTTGGGGGTTCGTGATCATACTCGGGTAAGTGGACCATTTGTAACTGGACCAAAGGGACCAAATGGGCAAGCTTATCCGAGGAGTTCGACTTATCCTAAAAACCATTTGGAAACTGGACCAAAGAATTCAAATGGATGTACATAAGGCTAAGATACTTCGAAAGGAGGAATTAGTCTAAATAGAACAAGTGTTTTAAACGATGTTGCAAGTCTTGTGCTAGGAATAGCCTCGATTCATCTTTGAACATTTAGCATGATCATTTCAAGTGTTCTACGCGATGTTGCAAGTCTTGTGCTAGGAATAGCCTCGATTCATCTTCGAACACTTGGTATGATCATTAGCGGTCGATGATAAACAAATATGATACAAGGCCCCTAAAACCGAATCATTTCCTTATAGTCCATTATCAACTGCCGTAATTTACTTTCAGTTCTCAAAACACACTCAAACCCAACCCCAATCGTATTTAATTTCTGCATAAGCTTCATTAAAGAACAACTAATCCACACTGACTCTCTTGGGTTCGACCCCTACTTACCACTTACTACCCAGTAGTTAAGTCGCGAGTAGCGGACTTATAAATTTATTTGTACATTTGCTCTGACGACAAGCATCTGTCAATTACCCATACTAGCTTCGCTAGTCATCCCTCCAAGTCCCGCGGATAGAGCTACAAATCTGCCTAGTAGGCAACCACTGTTGTCCCTTGCACGAGAGCAAAGAACTCCCCGGGCACTCCCCCTTGCTGCCTTTGGAACCTGACCAGCAACCTTGCACAAAACTCGGCCCATCAGTAAAATGGTTGTCGGTCCTCTTGCCACGCGAACCAAAGCAAAGGCTTGCTGTCCAAGTACATAACCTCGACACTCAGCTTCTCGGGTTCGCTGAGCCTCTTTACAAGGAAGTAGCGTTCTGCTCGGGGCACCATCCTCGAACATTATCGCATTCAAACATAGGCATTTCCAGCTTGCGAATCCTCGATTCGGTCTTCGTAGGCCTTTTTCAGTTGTGAGCTTGAAAACCTCCCCCGGTTCATTGAGCCGCAACTGATAACCTGCATTGTTACGCGCTAGGACTCCTCAAAACACCATCGGCTCGCCAATGTATGATAAATATAGCAAGACATCGGTTGATTCACATGTAGGAAAGGTTGCGCGGTGCTTGTCACAACCCCCACGGATCCAGATATATCCTCTGAAACTGCCTTTCCTTGGTTGAGCTTTTGCGATGGAAAAGTTTGTCGGTTTCTCCTCATTGTTGCTTCCCGATTTGGCTGATACGCTCGGACTCGCTTTGTCGGGCTTTTCAAGCAACAACTTGGGAATGATCTCTGGTAAGTTGTCGAGGCGCTCCTCGATGTCCGGGAACCTTGCAACAATTGACGCTGCAAACAAGCGAATATTAGCCTCCACGACTATCATTCTTTCCTCTGATTTTGTGATAGAAGCATGATGTGTTTCCATTGTAACTGTAGAATCAGAACTATTTTGAGGCCAAAATGATAGAGACCCAAAAACAAAAAAAATCTATTTATTGATGAATAGAAGTCATTGGAATCGAAAGATGGTGAAAATAACAAAGTGATAAGTTGGGAAAAGGGAAAATAACCAGTAGAATGGCAAGACAATGCCTAATAATCCCTTCGTACCGAAGAATTATTGAGGCCCCAAGGCTAAGCCCATAAAAAATACTACTTAGGTGACCAAAAGACACTCAAATTATTTCTTGATGGTGAGAAATGATGCCTACATCCTCCTTATATAGCTGCCCCGAATTTGAATTGCCTTGAGTAATCGATGCACATTATTGGCCCTTTTTCAATGAGATCATTCAAGCCTTTGGCCATTTACTCTCCATGATTAATGCCTGCTCCCTTATTGCACGTAATCACTGCTGGATATTTGAATGTGAACGCAGGGAGGCAACGTTGATGGATCCAAAGTTGGGCCAAGTTCTTCACTTCTCCTGAATGGCTTGCGATGCCACAAGCCCCTCAGGCTTTGACCCGAGATCAGCCCCATGATTCTTCTCTAAGGGACTTGTTTCTGATCCAGCAACCTCAATTGGTTGGACTTGTCATTCAATTGGCGACGTTCTAACACGGTGCCTTGGTGGAAGTAGAATCGAAGAGACAAGGAAAACAAAGAGTCTAGTGATGGCGTCGCCTAGCCCCTGTCCTGCAACTTTAAAGGGAAAGCTTATGCACATTTTCCAACAGCTTCAAAATCAGCGATCGAGTTCCAGTAAAAGAAGTAAAACACTCGGAAGCATTTAAGTACGTACGGAGCATGGAGTAGAGAGTCCCAACACGATTGTGTTAAATAGCTGTAAGATTTGGATCTTAGGCTCATTGTGATAGGATTAGTACGTAGTCGCTATTATTATGCATTTATGCAAGACATGCTGGAACACGTTGCACTTTATTCACGATTGCAATTAGTTCAGTAAGAATAAGCTACGAGACACCTGCTCCTAACCTAGTAATAGTTCTTCTGATTCTATTTGCATGCACACTGCCTAATCGAACCCAACCAAACCCTTAAAATTTTGATTTGAATAGATTAGTAGAAATTAACACAACAGTTGAGTTGCATGCTAGTAACTCGCTGGAAGATGCTAGACTTACCAAGGTATAGTGCTGCAAACGAATCGAGCCGAGTATTAAGATGCTCGAACTCGATTAGATATTCATGAAGCTCGAGCTTGAGCTCGAAACTCGATGAGCCTCAAAAAACTGAGTTCAACTCGACTGGAAATAATTTTATTAAACTCGAGCTCGATTCGTAATCTTAACGAGTTCTAGTCTCAATTCGAGTATTAAACGAGCAAACTCGAGCTTTAATCGAGCAGGAGAAGCTTAGGAATTGTAAATATGACAGAAGCCCAAAGAAATACCAGCCCAATAGCATTGATTGATGTTTTGGAGACATCGAATTGCCTCTGTCCTATTTTATTCTAACTCCGAACTGAACAGTAGCAATTGAACGATCGATGTGAGACAATAGCGATATAGGCATATATCCTCTGTTTGTTCATTTATTCCGTTGGTGGATCAGTTGTGGTATGTGGATGAAGGATTGGTCATTTTAAATTCCTACAAACCCACCAATATGCAATGTCACAATTTATATTGCTTTAACAATTTGTATTGCAATCATTTAAAATGAGAGACAATGTGAGATGATGTATACAAAAATGATGGAATCAGGGGGTCATTCTAATCGAATCTTATACTTTTAAAAAAATTAAAAATTAAACTTGCATCAAATTATGATTTTATTGAGTTTGGACCAACAAATAGCCAAAAACATGTCATAATAATGAATTAAAATAAGTTCCGTGTACAGACTTTTAAATAAATAGTTACATAAATATTATAAATAGTTTCAATCAAGCATACAATCGAGTTTCAGTCAAGTTATTAATCGAGTTTATAAACGAGTTGTTCACGAGCTTAAACTAGTCAAGCATCACTTTGTTCAAGCTTGACTCATTTAATAAACGAGCCTAAATATCATGTTTGTGCTTGACTCGTTTATAATCGAGCCGAGTTTTGACCGAATAGTCTCACGAGTTGTTCGCGAGTACATTGTCTCGCTTGCAGCCCTACCTCGGTATTATAAATTGTTTTGACCGAGTAAAATACAGCAATGTCAATGGTTGTGGATGACTTTGTTGGCCTTGGTAATGGTTTGGAGGTTCGTATGGTTGGTTTTTTTGTGGGACTCTTGGTTTGGAAACCGGGAGGAGTAGGATTTGGTGATTTTGTAGGAGAAGTTAGGGTAGTTCCTCCAAGCCGGTGTATATGTAGGGGAAACTAGGTTGCTTTGATTATTTTGGTGGTAGGAGGTTCGGTTCCATAATTTTTCTCTTGATTTCCTCTAACATAATGTGCTTTCTCATAGAATACTTTCATTACAAGCGACAAGAAGCCATGCATTGATTTCATGTTGATTAACTCCACAAATGTCACAAGCTTTGGCTACAACATGATTGGAGGAGGAAAATGCAAACGATCCAATTTGTCAACTGGTATATCTAACTCTTTAGATAAGGAGTCCAATGCATCATTAGATTCAATAGCTTTAACCACATAACCTCTCCCCATGGATTTTCGGGTTACCTCTCTCACTTGCCCTTAAGTGATAATTCTTGGTAATCTTCTCAATAGGTGGATATCCCTCATCGAGTAGGGCTGAATAAATTTGGACCGGCCGGTAAACCCGGACTGTAAATTTAAGTTTATTCGGTCCGGTCCACTTTTTACAAAAAATCCGGTCCACCGGTCAAGTCCATAAATATCCCGGTCCGGTCTGGTCCACGGTCCAAAGTTTTGAAAATTTCTGGTCAACCGGTCCGACCCGAATTTTAAAATTCCGGTCCAGTCCTGGTCGAACCGGTTGTGCATCCCTATCTATAATGGCTCCATCAGCAGTTTAATCAAGAGCTTGGCGTGCCATGTAGTCCACATCGGTAAAGAAGGTGTGAATAATAAGTCATTGGTCCAAGTTGTACTGTGGGCAAAGGCGCAAGAACCTTTAGTATCTCTCCCAAGCTTCATAGGGTGTCTCTCCATCTCTTTGAGCAAAATTCATGATTTTGATATTGAGCCGTCTTTGCTCGTGGGAAAAAATGGATGAGGAAACAATTCGCTAATTCTCTTCCCAAGTAGTAGTGAAGGTTCTTACCTTTCGACTTCTGGGCCAGTCCTTCACTTTATCACAAAGAGAAATGAGCAGAGCCTCAAATTGGTTGGATGAAACCATTTGGATAATATCGGGATTCACTTTGAAATTGTGGTTGTCTATTGAGAGGCGCGAATATGAGGTCCATAGCCAACGTCATTGGGAGCAACATAGTACTTTAGAGCTCTTTGAACATGAGGAATAGGAGGCACTGGTGATCGATCCGCCATAGCTTCGACGGTTGTTTCTTGAGTACCAGAGGATTGTCCTTTAGCTTTAGTTGTCTTGCTTCCTTTATACATGTTGCTAGTGAACGTGTTGATGGTTTGATTGAGATCATCTCTATCAGTTATCTTGTTTAATCCTCCTGGCATCAAAAAAGAGTAGTTGTCTTGCTTCCTTTCAGTGACGGTTCCAAAGCCTTGTAAGAGGGGGTCCTAATTTTTTTCCATCGATGAATAAGGATATTGGTCTGATTTGGCAAAATTTTTTTTTTTTTGCAGATATATATCATTTATGGAAGTTAAGTAAAATTTAAACTCATATATGTAGTACATTGACGACCTAACTTTGGAAGGTCATAAAAATCACATCAATTACCCTATCAGTTCGACTCATATGTCATTGGAAAGATAATTTAATAGGTTACGACTCTTCAGTTGATATTAAGATCTAAATCGGACGTTAAAGCAGCTGAAAACATGCTCCAACTAGGGTCGCCTACAAGTGTGCGTGGTTAACCACATATAACCGTAGCAACTTTGCAACGGTATAACAAGCAACCAGAGCACCATTTGGGAAATCGATCACCTAGAATATAAAGCTAAGGACAATGGCTACAAGTTCTATGTTTACACCTAAACCAAAATATAATGTTAAGGTACCTCAAAACCAAGTCGAAACAGACCGTATGTTTGAAGTTACTAATTAGCGATCAATCTTCTGGAGCTCACAAAGGCCTCGTCCGATATCCGTTGAAGACGATATACTTATCATCAGAAATTTAATTGAATGTTCTACAACTTTCATGTTTACATCAAGATGAAATTCAAAGGATAAGCTGGTGAAATCAGCGACTAAAGATGGCTGCTTGATCAAAATTCGCCGAAACGGATGGGGGTCATGGGACCCCCCGGGACACGGCTGGAACCGTCCCTGCAGTTCCTTTATACATGTTGCTAGTGAACGTGTTGATGGTTTGATTGAGATAATCTCTATCAGTTATCTTGTTTAATCCTCCTGGCATCAAAAAAGAGTGGCTAAAAAGTAAGGGACAAGCAAAATGTTGGATCGTTAGGTTAGCCGTCTATGTGAGGGAGATCCCAGAGTGGTATCCCTCAGACAGATGGCAGCGGAAATTATCTTAAACACAGGAAATTGTACGGAAAGTAAAGACTAACGATTTAGAGTGGAAACCTTATTGCAATCCTTGCAACAGGCTGAAAACCACTTGCCTTCTGGACGATTCCAGAAGGGCTTCAAGATCGATGTTATTGATTATGAATATGCTTGTAGAATGTTACAACCTGTCTCACTCAGTGACAGTTTAACAATCCTACTCAATGCAACTATCAACTAACAGATCTTCTCTTGTCCGCACACAGCAGCACTTCGTCAGCTCCGGAATTGATCGTCTCTTCAATCTCCGATTTCTCTCCAAAAGCCGCGCTTCAAACTGAAGACTCCTCCTCCTTTTATAGTAGTCTTCACTCGGCAGATCTGATCTCTGTCTAAGATCCGATTGCTATCCAGCAGATATGATTTGGTTAAGATATTTCCATAACTTAACCATATCACATATTTCCTTTCCAAATCTGGCACGTATCTTCCCTTCGTATATACAAGACGTATATCCGTGTATATACCGACATCAGTATTCCTCATCAAATATTGCGCTTATATACTTGTACATCTTCAATTTATATTTCGAGTATATCTTCCCAGATCCGATCTAATCATAATGTCGGTGTGTCCCTCACACAGAACGCATCTCTCTCTCTCGCAGCGCTGCGCTCTCTCAGAGATGTCCAGTAATCTTTTCTGTCAGACAGTGATTTCTGCATACTCAAGTAGATTATTAGTTAAGTGTTTGTTATCATCAAAACACAAAGGGTCCAACAAATTCCCCCTTTTTGATGATGACAAACACTTCTTCACAAATGAGAAATCACACACAGCACGTGAACAATTCCCTACAGCAGCTAGTAAATTTAGAATTTATTCAATCAATTCATTTAAGTCTAGCAGGCGCAGTTCCCCCTCAGATAGACATCCGCTTAAACTTTGGTACTGTTTTTCCCCCTTAGTGAATGCACATATATTTCTTCCCCCTTTTGGCATCATCAAAAAGATATGCAAATAAGAACACAGAGTAATGGAAAGAAAAACATTTCATTCATGCCAGCAAATCATAGGTGTGTCACACAGACACCACACAGTCAAGCAGGGAAAGCAAAATGCACAGAGAAATCGAACATGAAATTCAAAAAGAAACAAATTCAAAAAGAAGGGAGAGATATGGTAGGGTTGGCAAAGAGGGGGATCCATGAGACAGTCCAGACTAAGCATCATTCTTGGACGAAACCTTCAACTGGTCCACAGTCTCTGTGGCAAGGCTCTTGATCTGCGATGGGAGCCCTTCCAGCACAGCTGTCACACCACCCGAGTCTACCTCTACTGCCAACTCCATGGCTTCTAACCTCTCCTTCACATCTTGCAGCTCGGACCTCACCTCCTTCAATGCAGACCAAACTCCCTGCATCTCATTCCGAGCTTCCTGAACCTCAGACCGAAGCTCCTTCAACAACAACATCATCTCGCCCATACTATCAATGGGGAGAACAACTTCTTCACGCACAGGGTCAGCAACGAGAGTTACTTCAACAACATCTTCTTCTATAGGTGACGGTGATGGGTAGCGTGGAACTATCCATCCTTCTCCTGCAGAGTACTCCAGACCTCAGCAATCACGCTCATAAGTAGGAGCAAGAAGAACACCTACTGCGCTACAGGACTCATGATCTTCTTCTCATAATGTGTGTGACTCAACTGAATACACTAACCATCACTAAGACTAATCCTGCAGCACTCGTGGACCATTGTCCATACCTCACGTTTCTATCACCGCAGCGGCATGGCCTTCATCATACCCTCTCGTGGGTTTACTCCCAAAGTTGTTATTCTTGTCATTTTTGAACATCTCAAAACTGTCGTCCGGCATCCTTCACAACTTCTTGAGTTGTGAATGCCTATTGCACAACATCATGTTATTTGCTGACCAGCACAACGTGCACACCTTACTCTGTTGAATTTTCCATACAAGTCATCAACACAGCAACTTGGCTTGTCATCACTTTCCTTCAACTTCTGAACAGTTCATCAGCTCAAGGATAGCCTTCCCCGTCCATTCTGAGGGAAAAACTCTGGTCATCATCATTCTTCACACCATCAACTGTATGAAAGTGACCTGCACATAGCTAGTCACCCGTCCAACGTGGTCTTCTCTGCTTCTTCATTCCTCTCATCAAAGGAAGTCTCCTCGATGAGATTACATCATCATTTGTCTTTCTCGCTTACTCACAGAGCCGTAGTATTGTCTTCTCCAGCACAAGGCACATCATTTCAAGCACGCAAGACTTACTCTCTAAAGCGTGGAAATCATCCTCACACGACCATTCATCATGGGCTCAAACTCTTCAACACTGAATTCTAAAGTAGGAGAGCTGACCTCACCTTTTCTTCACCATAGCTTTGTCATCTCAGTATTTGTTGCTCCATTTCAGCAGCCTTAAAAGTGGCAGCGATCTCCATTTCCATAACTACCTTCATCTTTATCTTCAATCATAATCCATCCATTTTCTGAATGTCACGGATCTCCTTATCTCCACAACTGTCACAGAGATTGTTTCCCAGCCAAAGTTGAACCTTCCAAAGTGATAACTCAATCTGACCTGTCTCATGGGTACACAATGTTTTTGGTATGGTGTGCTGAATTTACCCAAATGGTACAAATAACACCACACTCAATCAAGCAGAAACACATAATATCACCCAAGCACATTTTTATCAATTGCATACTTCATGTGGAGTAACTTCAGGAAGGTAGAGCAGCAAATCAACGGGCTCATAGGAACACTCCACATCATCATTCTTCACACCATCAACTGTATGAAAGTGACCTGCACATAGCTAGTCACCCGTCCAACGTGGTCTTCTCTGCTTCTTCATTCCTCTCATCAAAGGAAGTCTCCTCGATGAGATTACATCATCATTTGTCTTTCTCGCTTACTCACAAAGCCGTAGTATTGTCTTCTCCAGCACAAGGCACATCATTTCAAGCACGCAAGACTTACTCTCTAAAGTGTGGAAATCATCCTCACACGACCATTCATCATGGGCTCAAACTCTTCAACACTGAATTCTAAAGTAGGAGAGCTGACCTCACCTTTTCTTCACCATAGCTTTGTCATCTCAGTATTTGTTGCTCCATTTCAGCAGCCTTAAAAGTGGCAGCGATCTCCATTTCCATAACTACCTTCATCTTTATCTTCAATCATAATCCATCCATTTTCTGAATGTCATGGATCTCCTTATCTCCACAACTGTCACAGAGATTGTTTCCCAGCCAAAGTTGAACCTTCCAAAGTGATAACTCAATCTGACCTGTCTCATGGGTACACAATGTTTTTGGTATGGTGTGCTGAATTTACCCAAATGGTACAAATAACACCACACACAATCAAGCAGAAACACATAATATCACCCAAGCACATTTTTATCAATTGCATACTTCATGTGGAGTAACTTCATGAAGGTAGAGCAGCAAATCAACGGGCTCATAGGAACACTCCACATGAAGATAGGCTAGGGTTGGTCTAGAGTACCTCCTGGGCTCATAACGTGGGATCAACTATGGAGGTCTCTTTTGGGCAGAAAGAATTCAGAATTTCATGTTTTTCAATCTCTAATGCAGTCATCAATCACATAGCTAGCATGCCTGGATACAGTGTTAACACAACCTAGTTTTTCACTAGCACAGAACTGTTAGGATCTTGAGCAGCGATGGGAGAAAACAACGAAGAAAGAACGCAACCAAGGACACAAGGAATTTGTTACCCAGTTCGTCACCGAATGTGACTACGTCTGGGGGCACTACCAAGCCAGGAGATTTTCACTATCTCAACGATTACAATATTCTCAATATACACATTGGAATATTCTAGTGAGAAGATGGAGTGATGGATGTGAGGGATGATACTTCTCTCTCGGTTCCATGCTCCTTATATAGCAAAAAGCTTGGCACTCCTTTTCTTTCCATGGGACCCACAACATACCTAAAATTCACCTAAAAGGCAATGTTAGGCGGAGGTGGATGTACCAAACCAAGACCGAAGACTTCAAGATATGTGGGCTTGTGGGGCCCACACGAGGACAAAATCAATTTTGCCTTCTCAGGCTCCATAACCTAACAATCTCCCACCTGGAGCCTGATTCCAATCATACTCACTGTCATCTCCATATTCATCAACCTATGAATGTTGGTAGTGCCTGGCCTTCACCTTAAGTACCAAGGCCAGTTGAAGCCATGCATAGCTTCAACTTCTCTAAGGTCACAGCCTTAGTTAGCATGTCAGCAGGATTTTTACTTCCATCAATCTTTTCCAGCTGCAAGACTTTCTTCTCCAGAAGATATCTGATGTAGTGATACCGCAACTCAATGTGCTTCGTCCTCGAGTGAAAAGCAGGATTCTTGGCTAAGTAGATCGCACTCTGGCTGTCACTGTGGAGTACACTTCTCCCTTGATCCCGGCCCAATTCACACAGGAAATTCTGCAACCACACTATTTCCTTGCTTGCCTCTGTCACTGCCACATATTCTGACTCTGCTGTAGACAAGGCAACAATCTTCTGTAGCTTAGACATCCAGGAAACCGCAGTACCTCCAACTGTAAATATGTATCCAGTCGTACTCCTCCTGTTGTCAACGTCACTTGAAGCAAGATCTGCATCAACATATCCAGCAAGCTCAACTCTGCTCCCACTGTAGCACAGGGCATAATCTGTAGTACCTCTAAGGTATCTCAGGATCCACTTCACGGCCTCCCAATGATTCTTGCCCGGATTTCCCATGAAACGACTCACAACTCCCACCGCATGTGCAATGTCTGGTCTCGTACACACCATTGCATACATCAAGCTGCCAATAGCTGATGCGTAAGGAGTATTCTTCATCTGATCACGCCCTAGCTGATCCTTAGGCGAGTCCTTTGCAGACAATGTAAACTGACTGCCCAAAGGAACCTTGACTGGTTTCGCATCCTGCATGCTGAACCTTTCCAGTACCTTCTTGATATACTCCGCCTGTGAAAGTAACACCTTTCCAGCTTTTCTATCCCTGGTAATGCGCATCCCCAGTATCTGTCTTGCCTCACCCAAGTCTTTCATGGCAAACCTCTCCGACAACTGTTTCTTCAATTTTTCTACCTCCACTGAACTTGACCCTGCAATCAGCATGTCATCCACATAGAGTAGCAAAATAATATACCCGCTGTCAAACCTCTTAAAGTAGCAGCAGTGGCCAGTCTCGCTCCTCCTGAACTCAATCTCATGCATGAATCCATCGAACTTCTTGTACCACTGCCTCGGAGCTTGCTTCAATCCATACAGACTTTTCTTAAGTCTGCACACAAGCGATTCGCAGCCTCTTGCCTCATAGCCCTCTGGCTGCATCATATAGATTTCCTCATCCAAATCTCCATGGAGAAAAGCTGTCTTTACATCCAACTGTTGCAACTCCAAATCCTCGGCTGCAACCATACTCAACACAAGACGTATGGTAGTCATCTTAACCACAGGAGTAAAGACATCAGTATAATCAATACCATGCTTTTGCTGAAATCCCTTCACGACCAGCCTTGCTTTATATCGCTTGCTGCCATCTGCCTCTTCTTTTACCCGGTAAACCCACTTGTTCTGCAATGCCTTCTTGCCACTGGGTAGTTGAGCTAACTCCCACGTCTCATTGGCCATCAAGGACTGCATCTCATCATTCATCGCATTTCTCCATTTATCGGAATGAACTCCCTGAGATGCCTCTGCAAAACTCTCTGGTTCTCCACAGTCAGTCAATAGTAAGTAATAATTAGACGGTGAATACTTACTAGGTGCGACACTGATCCTTCTCGATCTCCGCACTGCTTGTTCTGGTGTCCGCTGGTCTGCCTCATCAATCCCATGATCATCAGGAACTGCAGAGCTCCCACCCGAACCAAACTGATCTGTCTCAGAAACGCTTTCTTCCTGATCTGCTGGCGATTCTCGCGGAGGGTGGGCATTTTCCCCTAATTCAATAGGGTCCGCGGAACTAAATGGTATAGCCTCCGCGTTTAGCTCTGTTAGCTGCACCGAATCCTTGTAAAAGACCTTTTCATCGAACACCACATCCCGGCTTCGAAATATCTTCTTGCTGACAGGATTCCAGAGCCGATACCCAAACTCATCGCCACCGTATCCAATGAGATACGCCTTGACCGACTTCGCGTCAAGCTTGCTCCTCTCAATATCTGCAACGTGAGCATATGCAAGACAACCGAAAATACGGAGGAATGATAAATTGACCTTCTTACCAGACCATGCTTCCTCCGGGATGCCATTGTCGAGTCTACTTGAAGGTCCTCTGTTTATCAAAAACGCAGCGGTGTTAATCGCCTCCGCCCACAACATCTTCGGTAACCCACTTTTGAGCCTCATGCTCCTTGCACGCTCATTCAACGTCTTGTTCATGCGCTCTGCCGCGCCATTCTGTTGAGGAGTCCCTTTTACCGTCTTCTCTATCCGAATTCCATTCTCAGCACAGAATTCCTTGAACTTCCCAAGTTCATATTCACCACCATTATCTGATCGTAAGCACTTGACCTTCAGACCCGTCTCATTCTCCACAAGTGCCTTCCACTTCCTGAAAGCATCAAACGCATCAGATTTATGCTTCAGAAAGTAAACCCATACCTTCCTTGTGCAGTCGTCAATGAAAGTCATATAGTAGCATGCTCCACCCATGGATGCTACTGGTGCTGGTCCCCATAAGTCACTATGGACCAGCTCAAGCCTTTCCTTTCTTAGTGTCCTCCCGCCACTAGAAAAACTGACTCTCTTCTGCTTACCGAATATGCAGTCTTCACACAATCCGATCTCCACAGATTTAAGACCCGTCAATAGACCCCTTGAGCACAGCACCTTCATGCCTTTCTCACTCATGTGTCCTAGACGACAATGCCACAAGTCCGCGTCGCAATCTGCCCTGGCCACCGAAACACGATCCCGTACGCCGCTAGTCACGTACAATGTTCCCTCCTTTTTGCCACGAGCAATCACCAACGCTCCCTTGGTAATCTTCCAAGTACTGCAACCAAAGGTCACCACATATCCCTCGTCATCTAGTTGTCCAACTGACAAGAGATTTCTCTTCAGGCCTGGAATGTGTCTGACATTTTTCAACTGCACCACGGCTCCATTAGGTGCTGTCACTATCACATCTCCCTTACCTGTCACGTCAAGAGCCTCATCATCAGCAAGATAAAATTTACCAAAGTTACCTGCTACGTAATTCTTCATTACGTCCGAGCTGCTGCACGAGTGAAACGAGGCACCGGAATCCAACACCCAGGACTCCAACGGACTGCTAACGCTCAGAATCAATGCTTCTCCAACATCCTCCGTTGTAGCATTCGCTGACGCTTTCTTGCAATCCTTCTTGTAATGACCAAACTCATTACACAGCCAACACTGCACACCTCCGTTCTTGTCCTTTCCATGCTTTTCACCTCTACCTCTAGACTTTGACCTGCCACGCTGCGGTTTATGTCTAGCATCTGACCTGCCTCTTGTCTTGCTTCCAGCATTAAGGGCTGAACCGGCCGAGCTCTCGCTAGATTCACGCCTGCGAATGTCCTCACTCACAATCAGGTCTCTTACCTCATTTAGAGTAAGAGCTGATCTCCCCGTTGAAGCGCTAAGAGCAGTCACCGTCTGATTCCAACTATCAGGCAGGGATGACAACAGAACAAGTGCCTGCAACTCATCATCGAAATTAATCTCAACGGATTCAATTTGCGATATAATCATACTGAACTCACTGATATGCTTCACTGCCGGTGTCCCCTCTGACATCTTCAAATTGAACAAGCGTTTAATCAAATAAACCTTGTTCACAGTTGACGGCTTCTCATAAAGCCCGGATAGTGTCTCTATCATCTCCTTCGAAGTCTTCGCCTTCGATGTATGGTGAGCGACCTCCTTTGACAACGTCATAAAGATCAGGCCCATGGCTTTCCTATCCATGGCCTTCCATGCGTCATCCTCCATCTCCTTAGGTTTTTCTCCAAATGCTGGAAGAGCCAGATCCTTCGCATACAAATAATGCTCGATCTGCAGCTTCCAAAATCCAAATTCTGATCCATCAAACTTATCCACGGTGTACTTCTCTGCCATTGCTGCACCAACCTCGCTCTGATACCAGTTGTTAGGATCTTGAGCAGCGATGGGAGAAAACAACGAAGAAAGAACGCAACCAAGGACACAAGGAATTTGTTACCCAGTTCGTCACCGAATGTGACTACGTCTGGGGGCACTACCAAGCCAGGAGATTTTCACTATCTCAACGATTACAATATTCTCAATATACACATTGGAATATTCTAGTGAGAAGATGGAGTGATGGATGTGAGGGATGATACTTCTCTCTCGGTTTCATGCTCCTTATATAGCAAAAAGCTTGGCACTCCTTTTCTTTCCATGGGACCCACAACATACCTAAAATTCACCTAAAAGGCAATGTTAGGCGGAGGTGGATGTACCAAACCAAGACCGAAGACTTCAAGATATGTGGGCTTGTGGGGCCCACACGAGGACAAAATCAATTTTGCCTTCTCAGGCTCCATAACCTAACAAGAACATCCATGTTAAATTCTCCATCAGATGTGACTTATATGCATCTAGTCTAGCCAATCACTGAGGGAGCAACACATGAGCATAGCTCTAAGGAAGAGAAACCATACCTAGTTCAAGCCTCAGCTTCTCGTAGGGTTCCCTGTGCAATGCCTTTGTGAATATGTCCGCTATCTGTTCCTCAGTTCTGCAGTATTCCATTGCTATTGTTCCCTTTGCTACACAGTCTCGTCGAAAGTGATATCGAATCTCTCTATGCTTAGTGCGTGAAAACTGCACAAGATTTTTAGACACATTAATAGCACTAGTGTTATCACACAGAATTTTAGCACAATCAGTAATGACATCATAGTCACTTAGCTGTTGCCTGATCCATAGCAGCTGCGCACAGCAAGCAGCAGCGGCAATGTATTCCGCCTCAGTGGTGGAAAGTGCAATTTAGGACTGCTTCTTTGAAGCCCAAGAGATGAGACACGGTCCAAGATACTGAGCCATCCCTGACATGGACTTCCTGCCTGTCTTGCAACCCGCATAATCTGCATCAGTGTAGGCTACCAGGCGTAAGTCTCTTCCCCTCGGATAGAACAAGGACAAATCATCTGTTCCCTTCAGATATCTCAGTATCCTCTTCACAGCTTTCACGGGGGTTTCTCTGAAACCTGAACCACTAGAGTGTCCTTCCCTTCCTTCAAAAGGAAGAGAGTCTTGTCCACCTCTCCTCTGGCATGTCTGTGGGACAGTGAAAACTGTGACAGTCTCTCATACCATGCGCGGGGTGCTTGCTTCAACCCATACAGCGCCTTGTCCAGGATATGGACATGATCAGGGTGAGTGCAATCCTCAAACCCTGGTGTCTGGCTCACATATACCTCCTCTTTCCGAACTTCGTTAAAGAAGGCCGTTTTCACATCCATCTACTGTAGAGTGAAGCCATGGTAAGTAGACTAAGCAATTAATAATCTAATTGCTTCTAACCTTGCAACTGGGGCGAATGTCTCATCGTAGACTATCCCTTCTCATTGGTTGTACCCTTTGACCACCAGCCGGGCTTGTTCCTCACTACGACTCCCTTGTCGTCCATCTTGTTTCTAAAGACCCATTCCGTCCCTATTACATTCTTGTCCTTCGGCCTAGGAGCCAACCGATATACCTTGTTCCTCTCGAACTGATGTAGCTCTTCTTGCATGGCATTGACCCATTCTGGATCCTTGAGCTCTTCTGCTACTGTCTTTGGTTCTGCAAGAGAGACAAAAGATGCAAATCCACAAAAATGATACAAATTATCTAGATTTACCTGATCTTGTGATACGTAACACTGGTAGTCCCTCAGCCTTACCGGTGGCTGTATAACTCTCCCATCGCTTGTAGTCCTGGATTCCCCCTCAGTGCCCGGAACATCCCCTGTCCAGATACCAGGGTCGGGGCCTCACTTCTGCGAGAGAGAGATTAGTTTTTACGAACCCAGACAAGCTTGGGCTTGCTGTGGTTTAAAACAGTTTTAACGACATGAAGAGATTTTGAAGAACAAGAATCGTTCTTGTCAGCAAGATTAATTTTTCTTCTGGGGGTTCTTCTGGGTCGTCCATAGATTGATGTGTCATGGTGTGGACGAACACACTCAACTCTTTCTTCCCTCCTGTGGGAAGAGATCTCTCTTCTAGGGATGTGAGCAGTACAGACTTTTCTATGGCGGTTTTCCACTGGAGATTTGTATGTGGTATTTTGCCAATTGTAATTCCTCTAGTGGGTTTCTCTCAGCCTCTGACAATCTCGTCTGTAGTGGCCGGAGTGACCACAGTGCCAGCAGACACGACAGTATAGACCACCAGTTTTCTTATTTCTCTCTAAGGGCATGGATCTCCTGTTTCTCCGTGCCTGAAAATCATCCATGGCCGGTTGATGACTGGAGCTTTGGTTCTTCCAAATTTCAAAGGCTTTCCTAGCCTAGAAGGGCACAGACTCACTGTCGTAGAGATGACTTTCCTCTAACGAGGTGACTTCTCTTCCCAGCTGTTTTGTGGCTCTTGATCTTCCCTCTTGACAGGAGCTCTCACCAACTTCAGTTATTACCTCCTTTCCTTTGACAGTCCTTTTATTCTCTGCCTCTTCGTCAGTCTCTTTCTTTCTTTCATCATATCCAAGTCCTGGTCTAACAAACCTTCTTTTGAAGTTCTCCTTTTCTTCTTCAACCCTCTTGGCTTCAGGTTCTCGCAGCTAGATCTCCTTTTTGTCAATCTCCTCTAGTTTGAGATCTGCCACTGTCTGACGGAGTTCATCATTACCCGACTGGCGCCTGGCCAATTCTGCATCTAATTCTTCCCATTTTAGTTCTGAAATCTATCAGCTCGGTGTCGTCCATTCTCATGCGCCTCAGTTCATCACTTAGATTATTGATTTGCAAGTGCTTTCCGTCACATGCGGGACACTTGCAGACGTGCTTCTCCATCTCCCTCTCCAGTCGCATAGCTTTGGTTGACCAGAGGCGATTGTTCTCCATATCGTCTTCGTGTTCATCTTGCATAGTCTCAAGCTGTTCTTTAAGACTTTGATTCCTTTCCAAAAGTTTGGCAATGGTTTCTGCAAAATCAGATTCAGAGAAAACCTCATCTACAAAGGAATCATGTTCATTTACCTCATTGTTTGTGGATCGCGCCATCAGCCATGGCTTCTTAGTTCGCTTCCCATCGTTGTGTTCCTCATCTGAGTCACCCCAGGCAGCGAACATGGCATGAACTTCCTTTGAGGCAGGTGGTTCACCATTGTTTTTGCTGTAGCAATCTCTGGCAAGATGCCCCTTTTGCTGGCAATAATGGCAGGTTCTTTCTTTCTTTGCTCCTGCCTTTGTCCTACTTTCTTCTCTGCCAGAGTTTCTTCCACCAGAGAGACCTCTATTGAAGTTCTGTGCTCTCCATGTGTTTGCTATCTTGAAGGCTATCGAGAGGAGATCACTCTCCTCATCCTCACTTGTAGATGACATACTCACCTGTGCTATATCCAAAGCCTTCTCAACTTTCAATGCTATAGCTTGAGATTCGCCTGCTTGCCTCCTAGCCATTTTTCTCTCTGCTATCCCAGCTTGACTTTGTAGATTCGCCACGAGCTCTTCCAGAGAGACGTCTTTGATCCCCTTCTGAGCTTGGAGAGCAGTGGTCACTGTGTCCCATCTGGAGCAGAGAGCTTGCATGAACTGATGAGTTATTTTCCACTGTGGGAGTACCTCATCCAGGGAGTTCAGCTATGCAACAATGACTTGAAATCTAGTGTAGAAGTCATCCAGAGATTCGTCCTTGCGCTGTTCGACAGATTCGTAATCCTTTGTGGCAGCTAGGATTCTGTTCCTTTTTATGTCTTCGTTTCCCTCGTACAGTCGAGCAAGTCCATCCCACTGCTCCTTTGCAGTCTTGTACACAGCCATCTTCACCTGGTCTCCTGGGGAGAGGGCCATGTACAGAACCTTCTTAGCCATGGCATTCTGCTGGAGAGCTTTGTAGTCAGCATCTGTGTACTTGTCTTTCTCCTTCTCTTTCGGCTTGGTAGGATATGTCACATCCAGAATAGGGAAGTTACCCTTTTCGAATACCTGCCACAGCTTCCCATCCAGGGAACACACATGAGCTTCGAACTGATCCTTCCACCAGTCATACTCTCCCGGATTGAGCACCGGCGGCTTCCAGAACGAATCGCTTCCGTTAGACATGATTTCCTGCAAAGGCTAACACAAAATCTAGAGCCTCGGCTCTGATACCAATTGTTGGATCGTTAGGTTAGCCGTCTATGTGAGGGAGATCCCAGAGTGGTATCCCTCAGACAGATGGCAGCGGAAATTATCTTAAACACAGGAAATTGTACGGAAAGTAAAGACTCACGATTTAGAGTGGAAACCTTATTGCAATCCTTGCAACATGCTGAAAACCACTTGCCTTCTGGACGATTCCAGAAGGGCTTCAAGATCGATGTTATTGATTATGAATATGCTTGTAGAATGTTACAACCTATCTCACTCAGTGACAGTTTAACAATCCTACTCAATTCAACTATCAACTAACAGATCTTCTCTTGTCCGCACACAGCAGCACTTCGTCAGCTCCGGAATAGATCGTCTCTTCAATCTCCGATTTCTCTCCAAAAGCCGCGCTTCAAACTGAAGACTCCTCCTCCTTTTATAGTAGTCTTCACTCGGCAGATCTGATCTCTGTCTAAGATCCGATTGCCATCCAGCAGATATGATTTGGTTAAGATATTTCCATATCTTAACCATATCACATATTTTCTTTCCAAATCTGGCGCGTATCTTCCCTTCGTATATACAAGACGTATATTCGTGTATATACCGACATCAGTATTCCTCATCAAATATTGCGCTTATATACTCGTACATCTTCAATTTATATTTCGAGTATATCTTCTCAGATCCGATCTAATCATAATGTCGGTGTGTCCCTCACACAGAACGCATCTCTCTCGCAGCGCTGCGCTCTCTCAGAGATGTCCAGTAATCTTTTCTGTCAGACAGTGATTTCTGCATACTCAAGTAGATTATTAGTTAAGTGTTTGTTATCATCAAAACACAAAGGGTCCAACACAAAATAAGTGAGGACAATATAGTGATCTCAAAAAACTTTGTTAACTAAAACAAGAAAAGTAAGGTGGAGTAGTTTAAATGTCATACAATTCAACCTATAGGGTCAAATTCATTGGTGCCCATTAAAATAGCCAATGAAAAAAGTGGGATGAGTATTAAAACCTGAAAAGCCAATGAGTGGGTCAAATGATATTTCATTGGTGCCCATTAAAATAGCCAATGAAAAAAGTGGGATGAGTATTAAAACCTGAAAAGCCAATGAGTGGGTCAAATGATATCAACATAGCATGGATAGAAACTAGAAGCTATTGAGAATAAATCAAATAATAAGTCGAGACTTCGACCTATCACCCCATATAGTCAAATTCAGGGGTGTCCATTCGAGTCAATTTGTCCACTGATTCGCCAGAAATTAGAGAAATTTAAACATAAAATTCCTTAACATTTCTACACACAATGAACAATAAAGCATTCATACACTCAACCATGTACAAGAGTCTTACTTAAAAATACCTTCATATTCATCACATATTTTAATAAAAATCTACAAAACACAAAATAACCAATACATTACAAATTTGCAACAAAACATTATCGTTTAATCTGTTAAAACCCGAAGATGGCAATGGCAGTTCCTTGGAAAGGGTCATTTTTAAGGAGAGAAGCTTATAAAGGAGGGAAATTTAGAATGATAGGAGGAGAAGAGAATACGAGAACATTATCTCCATTTCAGATAAGACCGGCATTACCACTATGGATTTTACGATGTGGCGTCCTCATGGATCCTTATTTGTCCAACTCAACTGAATAATGCCATGTTGGCATTTAGGAACAATATTAGCACTCGTAGTGTCGGTTTAGTTCCAAATCGAAACAAACCAGCGCTTCTAGTGCCGACTTTATCAAAAATAAGGTCATTTTAAAACTCAAACTCAAAACAAGGTAAAGAGCAAAAATAAAACTCAAATAGGGAAACAATTCTTTATTTACCCGTATTAGTTTATTTTCTAGGAAAAACAACGAGAAAATGATAGCGCTTAAAGTTAAGTGAAGTCCATATGTTAATTCCTGTGTGGTATGGAGTTTGGCAAAACGACTTCAGAGTGTTAAAAAAGAAGACAAGGAGCTGTTCAAAAGGAGTTGGAACTCAGACGTCGCACAAAAAAGACTGGAGGAAGGTTCCTAATATGAGAGTTTCCAAGATTCGAGTAAGTCGACTATAAAGATCTGAGGTGGTTGAAGAATAATGACGATACTTAAAGATTCAAGAAGACATTACAAGAAGATATTCACGGCATGGCATTATCAAAAGAGGGAACGATTATCTTTTAGGAAATATTCCTAAATATTCGAATATAGAGTATCTTGTCAGTTAAGATATCCTTAACGGATTAGAAAAGATACCAGCCAACCAACACTATAAATACTCAGCCACTGATCATCATTTTTGGAGATGCTAAACACTAACATATATTCTGCAGAGGAGGAGGATAGGTCTTAAGCTTTTCTCACCGGAAAGTTTAAGGCGCTGACTTATTCGGTTCAATGTGCTGATCGAGACTGACCGTGGGACACATACCGCTGCACACACCGCTTGTTGCTGCTACACTTTCGGGAGAAGGCATCCGACTTCGGGAGAAGACCTTGATCTTTGGGAGAAGATCTACTGGTGGACAACGAGAGGGAGTCTTGGATCTAGGGGAGCCACGATCGTAAGTCTTATGAGTGTTAGTGGTTAGGCAGTTTAAAGAGCGAGTCTTGTAAACGTAAGTCCAAGTACTATAAACTCATCATTAAAGATTTGCTTTTCACCGGCTTGGAAAAGCCCCCCAGAGTAGGCTGATTGCCAAACTAGTATTACATAGTGTGTTGGAGTTTTTGATATGTTAGTTATCTCTGCTATGGTGTTCGAGTGACCGTCCGAACACGAACTGATAATCATCTTGGTATAGACGCTAGAATTTGGCCATAGAATGACAAAGATGGCACAAAACAAAAAAGCTATGTAGTGTTCTATATCGACATGGATTGCTAAAGCGGTGTAGTCCTTTATAATTATAAACGACAACTTAGTAGAAAATGTTATCCGTAATTTTGTGAACATAATGTTCGTTAATTAAGCGTTATAATATGATTGTATCATGCATGAAAAGAACTGTCCTTATCGTATGCCCTTTCCTAAATTTTGAAATCTTCCCGTGGTAGATGAGATGTTGTTCTGGTCGAGTGCAGAACAATATCTAGAACAACTTATGCAGAAATAAATGCAGTGCGGAAAATAAACGACACGTAAAGTTGTTACCCAGTTCGGCGTTAACGAGCCTACGTCTGGGGGGCTGTCTGTTAGCCCAGTGGATAGCAATTCACTAATAATGAGTATTGCGAGTACAGGATCGTACGTTTACAGAATCCCTCTTAAACCGCCTGAGCCTCGGACACTCTAGCAACTGCTAACTAGGTCTACCCCTAGATCTCAGCTCCTGCTCCGTATCCACCAATATGATCCTCCGCGAGAATCAGCGCCTTCTCCCGAATGGGCAGTAATAGCAATAGTGCGTGTATCGTCAAGTTATTCCACGATCAGTCTGCCGAGCACTACAACAGACTGAATCCGAGCGTGTTAGAGTTCACAAGAATAATGAACTTAACACCGATGACCTCCTCCAACCCTACTCTAAATTTCAGCGTGAATAATTTCTCTAACAGTGCTGAATTCTACAACTTGTTCAACCGCCAGTCTGTTACAGCAACCTGGAACAACTGGACAGCACCGTCGTGAGTTCACCGGAATAATGAACTCAAGGCTGATCGATCTCTCTCTTCTCTCTCTGAGTGTGTATCTACGTTTAGCTCAATGATCGATACAGAATTGAGAATCCCAGCTCTGCTTATATAGTGCGGTAGAAACTCTAAATCGAATAGGATTCCTAATCTTAACCGCCTATATCTTTAGGAAACCTTTCCTAATCTTTTAGGAAATCTTTCCTAAATCCTTGCGCATATCTTCTTGTAGATAATCTTTCAAATATCTTCAACTCCGTTTAAGAAACCTCGATTATCTTCTTTGCTAAGTTATCTTCTAGCGCAAGCAACCGACTCTTTAAATATCTTCAATAAACATCAAGCACCGACTTGCCAAATCCAATCTAGGAAATATCTTCATGCGAAGTTCTGCTACGTCGGTTGAAACAAGTTTCCAAATCTGAAATAGGAAACTTCCAACATCTGTCCGTCCACCTGCAACCGCCTTGATTTCCAACGGTCGACTGTGTTTCCTAATCTGATTTCGGAAACATTCCATCTGCTTCAACTTGTTCCAGGACAGTTGTCTCTTCCAGTCTTGAACAACAGCTTGAACAACTACACTAAGTTTTGCCAAACTACATGCCATAAAACTAACAATCTCCCCCTTGGCATTTTTGGCCAAAACTACTACCTGTAATCTACCTATTACAGTTGCATTTTTGAAGGAGGTTTCAAACTCCCAAGCTGTGCTACGAACTAAGGGCTACCTATCGAATCTTTGAGGAGATTTCAAACTCCGAACATTATAAGCACAAACGAATCTTTTAAGGAGATTTCAAACCACAAAAGCATGTCTAACATTTAGCACATATGAATATTTTAAGGAGCTTTCAAACTCCAAGACTTCTCCCCCTTTTTGCCACAAATGAGCAAGGAGGGTTAAACAACATAAAAGGTAGCGTTCAAGTAAGATACCTCAGAGCATCAGGCGACGGACTCAGTATCCTCATCTTTGTCAACCTCTTGTTCCACCTCTTCTTCCTGCGACTACCTTAGGTCACGCAACAGACCTCTGGCTTTCTTTCACCGTGCATCCAGCTGGAGTACCATGTTAATTGGCACTGATTAGCTCCTCCTCCAGATCATTTATCACTGTGTTCTTTGTGACTGTTGCAAAGCTGATAGATGTGATGGCACTTCGCAGGGATGTCTCTGGAACAACTCGGTTAAGACAACCTGTCACTTCTCCTTCAAGATTATATACGTGTTTCCTCTTGATGTACCTATAATCAGCTTCTAGGACATGTGGGGCAGCTGTTAACTTGTCTTGACTTATCTTGATCTCTGAATGCTAGATCATGATAAATGCAGCAATCTTATTCCAGTCTGGCTTTGCAAGATCTACTTCTCTACCTTCTACTCCATAGTAGTTATTGTTCACATCTGAAGTAATCGTGATCTGCTTCTTTCTTATGCTTAGCTTCCCATACTCCTCGCTATCAAAGTATCCAAATACCTCTGGTAGATTTGTTATGGCTTCTCTCAGAACATGTTCCACGAATAGCTTTGCCATAGTAACTCAGGGAAACAAATCCAACTCCTTGAGCAAGCTCACAATCTCCTTGACTGAGTACTTGTCAGCTTCCAAGATCCTTGAAGGGACAAAATATCTTCTTTACACGAAGTCCCACTTCTTCACTTGTTCCTCTGACACGAACCATACTCCTTCAACAACAACTCCTAGCACAACTGCTTTCCTCTTTCTATCAGTCTTTTCTCCCCCGCAACCTTGCTTGTCTTCGTGCAGCAAGTACTTCACCTCTTGTGAACTATCCTCAACTTGATCAACATCCATCTGCTTAGGTGGAACAACTGCTGGTTTATCAACTTATACTGGGTGGTCTTTTTCTTCTTTTGAGGTAGCTTGTCATGAGCCGCATGTTCAACTGCAACCGGCACCACTTTACGAAAAACTTCCACTTGTTCTACTGACTTCATAGTTTCTGGAATATCAGTTGGTTCCTCCTTCTCAACAACTTCTGTAGCAACTGCTACCTGCTCTTCTTCACTGGCTTCTACATCATCACGTGGTTGATTCATCTCTGCGTGATCATATTGCTCAACAAATACTAGCAACTGGTCAAGCGAGTCATGTTACTTGCTTGATTCATTCTGTGAAGCCTCATCATTATCTGGAATAATAGCTTGTTCCTCAACCTCTATGAAGTCCATCTTCTCAACAAAAGAAGGAACATCCTCTTGTCCATCTGATAGTGACTCTTCATCATCAGCACCAGTAATAACACCAACTAGTTTCACCCTTCTTATGCCAGGCCTTAAAATATCTCGTTCAAGCTCCGGCTGATCAACGTGTTCTGGAACAGCTTAGTTGTCAATGACACACAGACCCAGTGAGGATCTAGGTGTTTCGAACTGTAGATTGTTCAAGGCTTTGGTGAAGATGTCTACTGGCTGCTTCTTCCACCACATCTGGGTGCCATAACTTCCAGCGTCCGACCTTGCGTGTTTGACAAAAAACTGCGTAGTGTCTACTCCCCCTCGAACATAGCCATGGTTGAGACGTTCACACCAGGCTCTGGGCGCCTTCTTGAGTCGATACACAGCCACCTTGATATTTTTGGGCTTGACCGTGGACCTAAAACATGTAAAACCAGCCGGTTCTTGAAATTTTGCTTGTGTACTCCGAGTCTTTATGCCGTCATTTGGTTCACCACTCATCTCAGCAATGGGATGATTCTTCTCAACAGTCCTATATGGTTGAAGAATCCGAAAGGTAGTAGGAGGTGTCTTCGATTCAGCTTCCTCGTCAGTCAGGTCACCTTTTTCAGCAAGAGGTTCTGAGGCTTTATCCGGAACAACTTCTGGATTTGGTGTGAGAGCAACATGTTGTTTCTCACTCCTTTGTTTAACTCTCCAGACTTGTATGACCTGTGGAACAGGCTTCTGCTTCAACTTCCCAAGACAAGCAAGGAACTCATAACATCTTGGTTTGATATGTCCCCTTTTGTTACAGTAGTAGCAGATTCTCCCATATCTTTTCCATACAACGTTCTGTTTTTGTTTTCTGGAGGGATACCAGGTTGCTTTTCTTCGCGGGAGATGCTCAGCTGAAACAACGTGCGATCGTGGCTCAGCTTTCGCAAACGTTGTCTTTCCGGAGCAAGATGCACCAGTGAACCCTAGCCCTTTGTAACCGCCACTCGTCCTTTGAGCTCCCAGAATAGAGTCTAGATCTTTAGTTCAAGAATTAAGCATCTTGACAGACTTCTTCAGGTTGTTCAGCTCTTCTAGTGTCTTGGCATGAACACGTTTTTCTGTCTCATTCTCACATTTCAAAGCATCCATAATATTAAGAAGATTTACCTCTCTTTGTCGTAGAGCCTCATTCTTCTTCTTTAGATCATCTATTATTTCTGGATGTTCGCCTTGGCTTGTTTCAATCTGAATCTTCAGAGACGACACAACCTCTAGTAGCTCGGTCTTCTGTGCAACAAGTTCAGTTCGTTCATCTTTTATTTCAATCAACTGGGCTTTTAGATCAGTAATTGTCTGTTGATATTCCACCTTCCGAGCTACTAAGACAGCGGCTTCTTCCCATAGCTTTCCTTTTTCTTCTTTCAGATCTGCCAAGTTGATGCGGTGCTTTTTGTTCCACTCAACTTCAATCAGAAACTGTTGGAACAACTCCTTGTAACTGTTAACAAAATCTTCTTCAATGATTTCTTCATCATCACTGCAGCTTGAGTACTGTGTGTGATCCTCAGAAGATAACTTTGACTCTACTCTTTTACTTCGTTCTCCTTTCAGATTGACACAGCTAGCAAGCGCTACAAAGTTATTTGACTCACCTTCCGGATTAGATTCACTGTCACTCCAGTTACCAGCATAAGCATTCTTCTTTTTGCGTGTGTTAACACACTCTGCCTGAAGATGTCCGTAGCCTTCACATTCTTTGCATTGGATTCCTTTGCCATTGTTGTCCTGCCATAATCTCCAAATTTCTACTTTCTCTGAAACTTCCCTTCCTTCTGGATTCTTGAGTTGGATGATTCTCCTGGATTTGAACCTTCATTGTTCAGTCTTCTCATGAAGTTCCTTACCAATATAACATACAGTTGTTCAGACATCTCCCGTTCTTTGTCTAGAACATCAGTAACTTCAGATTGCAGACCAACACACTTGACTTTCTTGTGTTGTTCCTCTTCATCCATCTCCATCTCCATCTCATGAGCCTGTAGGGATCCCATCAGCTCATCCAGCCTCATGGTTCTCACATCGTGTGCTTCCTTGACTGCGAGTGCCTTCATTGCATACCGCTTTGGTAGAGACCTCAGCACCTTTCTTACCAGCGTCTCTTCGCTCATGGGCTCTTTAAGTGCTAACGATTCATTGGAGATGTCAAGTACCCTTGTGTTGAAGTCAGCTATAGTCTCGTCCTCCTGCATTCTTAGATTATCAAACTTTGACGTGACCATCTCCATTTTGGATATTTTGACCTTTGTCGTACCTTCGTGAGCTGTTTGCAATATATCCCAAGCCTTCTTCGCAATCTCACAGGTTGATATCATCATGAAATTCTTCCCAACAACTCCTGAGAATATGGCATTCATTGCTTTGGAGTTTGCGGCTTCAGCATTCTTCTGTATCTCGGTCCACTTGTCTTTAGCAAGGAGATTGACTTTGCCAGCTTCGTTAGTCACCGGATGTGTCCACCCATTTTCAACAGCTTCCCAAACTGATTCATCTTGTGACTTTAGAAAAGCCTTCATTCGCACCCTCCAGTATCCATACTTGTTTCCTTCCAGCAACGGAGGTCGCGTAATGTTCTGCCCTTCTCTTAAATCCATCTCAACAACCTTCGGATCTCACTCTGTGTGTTGAATGTTCTCTCTGATACCAATTGAAATCTTCCCGTGGTAGATGAGATGTTGTTCTGGTCGAGTGTAGAACAATATCTAGAACAACTTATGCAGAAATAAATGCAGTGCGGAAAATAAACGACACGCAAAGTTGTTACCCAGTTCGGCATTAACGAGCCTACGTCTGGGGGCTGTCTCTTAGCCCGGTGGATAGCAATTCACTAATAATGAGTATTGTGAGTACATGTTCTTATGTTTACAGAATCCCTCTTAAACCGCCCGAGCCTCGGACACTCTAGCAACTGCTAACTAGGTCTCCCCCTAGATCTAAGCTCCTGCTCCGTATCCACCAATATGATCCTCCTCGAGAATCAGCGCCTTCTCCCGAATGCGCAGTAACAGCAACAGTGCGTGTATCGTCAAGTTGTTCCACGATCAGTCTACCGAGCACTAGAACAGACTGAATCCGAGCGTGTTAGAGTTCACAAGGGTAATGAACTTAACACCGATGACCTCCTCCAACCCTTCTCTGAATATCTGCGTGAATAATTTCTCCAACAGTGCTGAATTCTGTAACTTGTTCAACCGCCAGTCTGTTACAGCAACCTGGAACAACTGGACAGCACCGCCGTGAGTTCACCGGAATAATGAACTCAAGGCCGATCGATCTCTCTCTTCTCTCTCTGAGTGTGTATCTGCGTTTAGCTCAATCATCGATACATAATTGAGAATCCCAGCTCTGCTTATATAGTGCGGTAGAAACCCTAAATCGAATAGGATTCCTAATCTTAACCGCCTATCTCTTTAGGAAACCTTTCCTAATCTTTTTGGAAATCTTTCCTAAATCTTTGTGCATATCTACTTGTAGATAATCCTTCAAATAACTTCAACTTCATTTAAGAAACCTCGATTATCTTCTTTGCTAAGTTATCTTCAAGCGCAAGCAACCAACTCTTTAAATATCTTCGATAAACATCAAGCACCGACTTGCCAAATCCAATCTAGGAAATATCTTCATGCGAAGTTCTGCTACGTCGGTTGAAACAAGTTTCCAAATCAGAAATAGGAAACTTCCAACATCTGTCCTTCCACCTGCAACCGCCTTGATTTCCAACGGTCGACTGTGTTTCCTAATGTGATTTAGGAAACATTTCATCTGCTTCAACTTGTTCCAGGACAGTTTTCTCTTCCAGTCTTGAACAACTACCCTAAGTTTTGCCAAACTACATGCCATAAAACTAACAAATTCAATTAACACGCCGCTTATTGTAAATTTTGTGTATACTTCTTGTTTACTACGAAATGAATCATAGCTGTTGGATCGTTAGTGTTAGCAGTCTGTCAGACGGAAGTCACGGAGTGCTTTTCCGTCTGATGGTCAGATAGCAGCGGAAATAATTATGCAGGAAAGTAAACAACTGAAAGTAATTGCACACGAATATATAGTGGAAACCTTATCACAATAATGATAAGATAAAAACCACTACCTTTGAGATTTCTCTGAAAGGATTTGCGAACCTAATTACTTTTTATTCCGATATACTTGTAGGGTTTATGATGAGCCGTATTTATACGACTCATCGAGTCAACAAATCCCACCAATTCCGACACTTTATCATGCGAACAAGTTACTTTTAGTATTGTTTTGCATTTCAGGTGCTTCGGAAGCTCTAGGAGGAAACGCGCTTAAAAGATGGCTTTCTGAGCTAAAAACATCACAAAGAGTTGAGGACCGACCTATCTACACTTGACCTAAGGAGTCCCGAGCAGATACAGGCCCCAGTCGAGCTGACCAACACTAAACTCAAGTTGCTCGGGCAACCGAGCTGATCTGACGAATCCACCTCGAGCAAAGTGATCAAACTAGCAAATAAGGTGGACAATGTCGGAGAACCAAGGAGAACGCCCGAGCAGATTGGCATTTGGCCCAACCCCAGTAAGGCCCCGTGCGCGCTGATAGGCTCTGAAATAAAGTCGCTCGACCAGACGGACTCTGATGACAAATCTGACTCAACCAAGTTTCTCAAAATGGAAAACAAGTCTGACAATGTCACCAAGCCAAGGAGAACACATGGGTGGAATGGCCCAGGAGCAGCCGAGCAGAGTTCCAGGCCGCACCCGAAGGCCCTGTCGAGCAGACTAGCGCTGAATCCGAGTTGCTCGACGAGATGAACGAATCTCGCAAATCTGGCTCGACCAAAGTAATCGAAATGCCAAATGACTCGGACGATACCACTAGCCAAGCTAAACGCACGAGCGGGATTGGCCGAGATGAGCAAAACGACGTTGGAGCTGCAAAAGGCCCCGCGCGCTGGGCCAAGTCGGTGGGCTCAAGTGAGATGGTTCAAGCTTACTTGCTCACCAAGCAAAAACGGATGTGGACCGGGCCCAAATAGAAGCTTCGAAACCCTAGGACTTTTCCTAAAAATAAGACCTCTTGGTCTAGGGTTTCAATCATCCAAAAACGTGAATTCGAGCTCTGCCCTCTCCTCCGGTCCTCCTTCATTCGGAAATAGAGAAGAACATCTTTTCTTTATTTTTATTGTCTTGTGTTCTAATGGCCATGTGTAGCTAAGCCCTTTATTCGGGCTAGGGTTTTATACATTGTGACTATTGTTTGAGACTTCGTTCTAAATGCTATTCATGTTTTACTAATTCTCGTGCATATATTATGAATTATTTCTATCATTAATATCTGCTGCCTGATACTTTGTCGTTTGGGTGGATAACACATCTAGGTTAAATAACACTTTTGTCGGGTTGTTTGATTTAGGAGGGAATTAGAAACATTTCACCTTTGTCGGGTTAGGTTGTGGCATAACACATTTGTCGGGTTATTTGGGAAGTCACCTTTGTCGGGACGACCACACTTAGAAACATTGAATTAGATTGTTAGCAGTCGATGATGACAAGTCACAATAGAAACCCTAGTCTGAATATTCTCTCTGATTGATACATCCCAGTTTACTTTCCTATTCTTGCACTGTTCCCTAATTACTCGCAACCCAATTGTTTCCTTTTTACAGAACAACAAGTAACCATCTAGCTCTCTAGGGTTTGACCCTTGCTTGCTGCTGTACTAACCCATAGCCAAGAGTAAGGAATTATAAATTCAAATTTGCAGGTACCGACGACGCCTGTCAAATTTTGGCGCCGTTGCCGGGGAGCTACGCACGGTGAAATTTTTCTTTTCTGTTTTCTGTTTTTGTGTTTTTTCAGTTTTTCTTGTTTTACTGCGAAACAGTAGGATTCGAGTTCCAGGTGTCTAAATTCAGCCCATAATACCTTGCTCTGAGCGGAATGACGAGGAGATCAGAAATCACCAGCTTCGCTCGTGACACAAGGTGTTTTTAGGCCATCCGGAGTCGTTTACTATTTTATTTCGAATTTTTTGTGTTTTTAGAAATTTTCTGTTTTTGGAAATTTTCTGTTCTTTCACCATGTCTCACACAGGTAGCCGAGTTGGCGACAATATCGACAACGAAGAAGTCGAACAGGTCGTTCGAGACATGGAAGGGGCACTTCCACAACACGAAGAGCAGGACCCGATGGGCCAGAACGGAGAAATCAGGGGGGCTGCCCCAAGACAACTTCAACACCAACCGGTCCAACAGTTCCAACAACCACCACCACCTCTCTGACAATACCCGATGCTTCCACCACAGCAGTACCTTCAGCAGCAACAGCAGGTTCCACCTGTCCAACCCAGACGACGACCACCGGTCGCCCTACGACAACAGATCAGACGACCACGACAGCCGGTCTTTGATGACGAATATGACGAGGAGTACGACGATCAGGAGCCAACCATGGGAGAGCTGTCAGCCCCCAACTTCCGGGACCAATCTTGGTGCATCTACGAAGGAACGGACCTCGAAGCTATAGCCATCAACACGTCGGTCGTCCATCACTTGCCTAAGTTCTCAGGAACCATGGGAGAATCGGCCACGGCACATCTATAGTGCTACCATGGCATCTGCCAAAACCTCAAGCCATGCGGAGTCGAAGTGGAGGACTTTAAATTAAAAGCCTTCTATTTTTCACTCACAGACTCTGCTAATGATTGGTTTCTATCCTTGCCTTCAGGTAGCATTTATACATGGGACCAGATGGAGAGGAAATTCCTCAACAAGTACTACCCAGCAGGCAGAGCAATGCAGGTCCGAAGGCAGTTGCAAGAGCTCAGACAAGGACCCAACGAGACGATGTACGTATATGTGGAGAAGTTCAATGCCCTAGAGCAGAGCTGCTGCAACCTTGGACTTCCCGAAAAGCTACTCGTGGAGTATATGCTAGACGGACTTCGGTGACTCGACAGGAAGCTACTAGATGCCTCGACTGGAGGAAACCTCATGAACCTGTCCCCAGCTGGTGTACGGCGAAAGATCATGGCAGTAGCCGAGAGTGAACGGTTCCAGGATGAGTCCAACAAGGAAGAAGAATACGCCCGGACCAGGAACGTGTCAAAAGTTGAGCCCCCATCTAATGCTATGACCGAAGAGATCAAGCAACTCAAGGAGATGTGCAGCAGGTGATCAGAAGGCAGCCGGTCTAGGTCAAGCCGTGCGGTTTTTGTACCGCCACAGACCACAAAACAGATGAATGCCCAACTATAGTGGACGACGACCAGGCCGAAGTAAACGCGGTAGGCGACAACCAGGGCTATATCAACCGGGCCGGGCCAGTCCGACAGTATGGAGCAGCCGCACACGGGCAAGGGGCAAACGGGCAGAATTGGAGGAACGACCACCATCAGAATTACGCCCAGAGGGAGCCAACACAGCCAGCCGCACCTCAGCAGGCCCAGCAGTACTACAGGCCCCCATATCGCCAGCAACAAGGACAGAATGGGCCAGGCCAATACCAGCAGAGACAGGACCGCAACCAGGCAAACCTGAACCAGCAAGGATCGAGCAAGTCCTTGGAGGATATAGTGAAGTACCTGGCCACATCAGTACATCAGTTCCAGATCAAAACCGATGGGGCCATCGCCGACCTATCTAAGCAGATGTCTAACTTGGTCCAAGACATGTCCGAGCTGAGGAAAGACCCAGGGAGGCTGCCGTCCCAAACACTACCCAATCCAAAAGGAAATGTCAGCATGGTAGTAGACGTGGACGCAGCACTTAAAGAGTCTGCATATTGGGTAAACAAGATGCTCGAACCAGTTGACACAAAGGCAAGAGACAGCATGGAAGAGCCTAGCTCAGATTTCACCGAGCCTGTGAAAGACTTCAGCCCGCTGGTGCCCGAAGGAGAACCGGCCAAGGCACTCGGCCCGGACACAATCGGCACAGCCCGGCCAGACCCGGACCTCATGGTCGAGCAGTCCGAAACTCACGATTTTTCGTGTGCCATGCAGGTAGTTGCTTCCGAAGGCCGTATGACCGACAAGGACGAGCTGGAAGGTAGGTTGGTGGCAAGGCCTACGCAGAACGACCCAATGACGAGGCATCCACTCGCTACGAGCCATGAGACACCGCCAGGGAAGAGTAAGGACCCAGGAGCCTTCACGGTCACCTGTGGTATTGGTAAGGCTCAGATACATCACTGCTTAATTGATTTGGGTGCTGCTGTTAATGTGATGCCTTATTCTCTATATTGTTCATTGAAACTAGGCCCTTTAAAACCGCCTAATTTGTTAATAGAACTAGGGGATAAGTCATGTACTCGGCCTGTTGGATTGCTTGAAAACTTAACACTCCGAGTAGGAGATCTTGTTGTGCCTGCAGATTTCTATGTCTTGCAGATGGGAGATGCTAGAAACGATGATCCTCCAGCACTCATCTTAGGACGGCCATTCCTTCTCATCACCAAGACCAAGATTGACATGGGCATAGGCTTACTGTCACTTGCATTCGACGGAAAGACATCAGATTTCTATGTCTATGGGGATGCTGACCGGCCATGCACAAGGAAACCGCCGGATATTGTGAACACATCAGATTTCGGTGCCCTAGTCCCTGACCCACCAAAAGAGACCATGCATGGATCAGCAGCTATGGTCAAGGTGTCCTCGCGGATTCGAGAGGATGTGAAGGCGAACCCACCTGACCGATGGAGAGCCGAATCGAGCACATCATTACACGATGATTTCGGGCAGATTGAAGGAACAGCTGATGGACCATAATTATACGAATCAAAAACATAGTAAAACCCACTAAATTAGACTGTTGGTCTATTTAACTTTTGCTTGTTAGTTCCGATATATTTCTACAAGGTATTTCAGAGCTTAGAGAGAATACATGCTAAAGAGGAGCTTTTAAAGCATAAAAGATGTTACGAGTCATTCCAAGGTCAAGATCATATGCCGACTGAAGAAATATCAAGGATCCTGACGTTGAATCACTCATAACAAATTAAGCAGAAGAGGAATCAAAGTCAGACGGAGCGAAATTGGACTGATAGTTTTGTGAAAAGACTGCACAAAACTGTCAAAATACACTCATGGACCATGGTGACCGGCCACCTTGCTTGGAGGTGGCCAAGGGAGGAGCTCCTCCCCTCATGGTGACCGGCCACCGGCGGCTCCTCCCCTCATGGTGACCGGCGGCTTTTGCTCCTCCATGGAAAGCTTGCCATGTGGTGGCTCCTCCACCACATCTTCACCTCCTCCTCCTCCTCCCTTGGATCAAAAACACATGGAAGCCATCTCCACCCTCCATTTCTCCTCCCTTTGGCTATAAATACAAGCCATTCTCCTCTCATTTGTATCATCCAAAAATCAACATTTCACTTATCTCTCTAAGTTTTGTAAGTTTGGCTTTGGAAATAAAAGATTGCTCCCTTGGCGCTTCAACGGTTGTAAGTATTTTAATATTTATTTACCATCTTTAATTTCCAATTCCTTAGTTATAATGTTTAGCGCGATAAATAGTAGCTAAACTAGTCGTTCGGTAGAAGGGGTGGACTTGTATTATAAAATGTTTTAGACTATTAATTTAGTGTCTCATCTTTGTATTCAAAACTTGTTCTATGTGCCATATATTAGATCAGAACTTCCAAGGTTGAGTGGATGCTTGAAATGGCAAAGCTCTTCTGTGGAAGTTCGCAAACATACTCGGGTAAGTGGATGCTTGAAATGGCAAAGCTTATCTGAGGAGTTTGATCTCTCTCAAACACCATTTTGGGTAAATCGGAAAAGACAACCCAAAATGGATGCACATAGGCTAGTATACCTTGAAATGGGGTGCTAGTCTAAGTAGAACAAGGGCTTTACGTTTTTTGCAAAAGATTAGACAGTGTTGCAAGTCGAGTGCTTGAAATGGCCTTGATTCACTTTCGAACACTTTTGCAAAAGACTAGACAGTGTGGCAAATCGAGCGCCGGAAAAGGCCTTGATACACGTTTGAATACTTAGAAGATTCACTAAGGGTCAATGATAAACAGGATATAATACAAGGCCCCTGAAACCGAACGCTTTCTTTTAATTGTAATAATTATCAGTTACTTTCCAGTATTAAAACCAACCAACCAACCAATCAATCACTTAGCTGGTAGCTTTAAAACCAACCAACCAACCTAAAACACGCCCTCCCGCTGAATAATCACCTCAAAGAACAATTATCCCCCTAATTCCCTTGGGTTCGACCCCTACTTACCACTTACTACCCAGTAGTGTAGTCGCGAGTAGCGGAAACTATAAATTTATTTTGCACAGAGAACATTGCACCTTAACGACAGTGCAGTGGGCTCCGTCAAAATTGGCGCCGTTGCCGGGGAATTAGCCGTCGGATAGTTGTTCTTTTTCCATTCCCCTATGACACTACCCACTATGCATGCGTGGACAACGCGATATCTGCCCCTGTTCGGAGGAACGGAGGGAGAAGACCCAGTACAGCACTGCCGAAACTTCCACCACGTTTGCCACCACATCAAACCTGAAAATGAAGTGTTAGAGGAATTTAAGCTTAAATGCTTTAAATTCTCTCTAACTGACTTTGCCACGATATGGTACTACACATCCACCGCTTGCAGTGCAGAACGTTACGTATATCTCTGCGCTCCATTCCTGAAGGAATTCTCCCCACCATCCTTACGCCAAGAAACCCGCGAGAAGATCATGTGCCTTCAACAATCCCGAGATGAGACCTTGGACGAATACTACACGAACTATGATGCCATTGTCTCAAGCTGCCCGCACCATGGATTCACGAAGAAGGTTCTTCTCCAAAAATTTCTTCGTGGAATGAGGTCCGAAGAGCTGGGAAGAGTTAACGAAGCAATGAGGAGATCAGCCAGGAACCTAACCATTGCAGACATGTGGTACCTCATAATTGGTCTGGCCGCTGCCACAAGATGAGTACCCCAAACTGACGAGGAAATGCAGATAAATGAAGCTGACCCTGAGGCAGACAAAGAAGAAACTACCGAGCCGTCAGAAGAGACTCCTGAACCATCAGAAGAATCAGATATGGAAAGCACCGGAAGCAACGAGGTTGGAGTCCAGAACACCACTGACGAACTGCCCAATTCATACCCGACTATCATTACCCGGGCAGCCGAGACTATCTACGACCAGTTCCTCACTGACAATCATAACGAGGCAGAACCAAGCCTTAAGATGCAAGCTTCCCGACTTTTCCCTTCGATCAATAGACAAATCGCTAAAAACTATGTGATCCATGAAGAGGCTGAAAAGAGGATGGGAAAAGGGCCTCTGCAGAATGACTCCTCGATGGAGCAGTGTTACACCGTAGCTGGACTAGGCAGTCCCAAACACAAGAACTCCAAAAGGCTAGTAGTGAAAGGTCCCTCACCCCCTCCGGGGTATTGGAAAGAAAAGATCCCAAAACAAAGGAGTCCTGACCCAAGCACATCATCTCGCAAGAAATCGGGAAAGGGCAAGGCAAGAAGCAACACAGGAACGGTGGCAAAATACGACCTGAGCCACCCATGGGACCCAAACCAGTAATCCACAACGAGGTACTTTCGAGCCAACGACGTTAAACAAGTGCACTGGTCGGGAGGTAACCCGACACTATCTTACTTTCTGTCATTTAATTTTCTGTCTTAGTCATTCTCACATATATATATTAGCTTGCATGACTTTTGAACTAAGGCACGCCTTCGTTCAAAAGTGTGGGGTGAGAACCACCGTTGTATATAAATAACATGCTTGCTGTTTTCTTTTTTTAGTAATAGTATCTTTTTGAAAATATGAACTTAAGAATGTGAAAAAGATAGATCTTAGTTCATGCATTAACCTTGTGAAAATTCAAACTGTTTAAAAGTTTAGAATGTAACTTTTCATTTGTCCTTTGTGCTGAGATAAACTAGGGATGTGGAGTTGACATAAACCGCCCTAGAGAGGCTTGGCAAGCAATCGAAGGATCGAATCAAACTATATGGTTTTCAAAGTCAGTGGAGGCTGCACTTCGGGTTTCAGTGAAGATTGAAGTCATCTCCGCCATGCAGTGTTTATGCAAAAAAGAAAAAAGGCGAGGACGGGAATCAGACCGTCCTCTCTCTAGTTAAAGTAGCCGAGAAAATAGATGAGCGACCCTCATCTTGACCCGCGCGAAACAACAACGATGAGAGGAGCGGGGAGGTATTTCCATAGGCTTGCGGGCGATGATTGGACCTCCCAAAAAGGCTTGAGAAAATGGACTAGCAAAGCCACAAAAAGGCGAAAAGCTCGAAGAAGCAAATCAAGAGGCCAAAGGCCCAAAATTGTGAAGGTTTTAACCAAACAAAAAGTGAAGTACTCAAAGAGTCAAATCAAAGGCGAAAGGCCGATTCACTACAAAAGCAGTCCCTCGCCAAAAGAAAAATCAAAGTACTCAAACCAGTGAAACCCGAACCAAATCACGTGCTAGAGAAAGCTACAAGGAAACCATATAGTGAGAGACAATCCCGAGGTTGCAGTCCAGGAGCCTAAAAAGGGCTATCTCCCGAAACATCCAATATAATTTGCATCTCAGCACGGAGGTACAAGTATTAAGTTTCTTCTATTTATTTACGCAGTTTAATTTGGTAATAAGTAGTAATGCATGAATTAGGATAGATCAAGTACCACAGTCTAATTTTCATATTCCAAAACCAACTTAGAGTGCCGCCCTTTAATAGCATTGTTCGGGACGAACAAGTGTGGGGTGATCTGATGGACCATAATTATACGAATCAAAAACACAGTAAAACCCACTAAATTAGACTGTTGGTCTATTTAACTTTTGCTTGTTAGTTCCGATATATTTCTATAGGGTATTTCAGAGCTTAGAGAGAATACATGCTAAAGAGGAGCTTTTAAAGCATAAAAGATGTTACGAGTCATTCCAAGGTCAAGATCATATGCCGACTGCAGAAATATCAAGGATCCTGACGTTGAATCACTCATAACAAATTAAGCAGAAGAGGAATCAAAGTCAGACGGAGCGAAATTGGACTGATAGTTTTGTGAAAAGACTGCACAAAATTGTCAAAATACACTCATGGACCAAGGTGACCGGCCACCTTGCTTGGAGGTGGCCAAGGGAGGAGCTCCTCCCCTCATGGTGACCGGCCACCGGCGGCTCCTCCCCTCATGGTGACCGGCGGCTTTTGCTCCTCCATGGAAAGCTTGCCATGTGGTGGCTCCTCCACCACATCTTCACCTCCTCCTCCTCCTCCCTTGGATCAAAAACACATGGAAGCCATCTCCACCCTCCATTTCTCCTCCCTTTGGCTATAAATACAAGCCATTCTCCTCTCATTTGTATCATCCAAAAATCAACATTTCACTTATCTCTCTAAGTTTTGTAAGTTTGGCTTTGGAAATAAAAGATTGCTCCCTTGGCGCTTCAACGGTTGTAAGTATTTTAATATTTATTTACCGTCTTTAATTTCCAATTCCTTAGTTATAATGTTTAGCGCGATAAATAGTAGTTAAACTAGTCGTTCAGTAGAAGGGGTGGACTTGTATTATAAAATGTTTTAGACTATTAATTTAGTGTCTCGTCTTTGTATTCAAAACTTGTTCTATGTGCCATATATTAGATCAGAACTTCCAAGGTTGAGTGGATGCTTGAAATGGCAAAGCTCTTCTGTGGAAGTTCGCAAACATACTCGGGTAAGTGGATGCTTGAAATGGCAAAGCTTATCTGAGGAGTTTGATCTCTCTCAAACACCATTTTGGGTAAATCGGAAAAGACAACCCAAAATGGATGCACATAGGCTAGTATACCTTGAAATGGGGTGCTAGTCTAAGTAGAACAAGGGCTTTACGTTTTTTGCAAAAGATTAGACAGTGTTGCAAGTCGAGTGCTTGAAATGGCCTTGATTCACTTTCGAACACTTTTGCAAAAGACTAGACAGTGTGGCAAATCGAGCGCCGGAAAAGGCCTTGATACACGTTTGAATACTTAGAAGATTCACTAAGGGTCAATGATAAACAGGATATAATACAAGGCCCCTGAAACCGAACGCTTTCTTTTAATTGTAATAATTATCAGTTACTTTCCAGTATTAAAACCAACCAACCAACCAATCAATCCCTTAGCTGGTAGCTTTAAAACCAACCAACCAACCTAAAACACGCCCTCCCGCTGAATAATCACCTCAAAGAACAATTATCCCCCTAATTCCCTTGGGTTCGACCCCTACTTACCACTTACTACCCAGTAGTGTAGTCGCGAGTAGCGGAAACTATAAATTTATTTTGCACAGAGAACATTGCACCTTAACGACAGTGCAGTGGGCTCCGTCAAAATTGGCGCCGTTGCCGGGGAATTAGCCGTCGGATAGTTGTTCTTTTTCCATTCCCCTATGACACTACCCACTATGCATGCGTGGACAACGCGATATCTGCCCCTGTTCGGAGGAACGGAGGGAGAAGACCCAGTACAGCACTGCCGAAACTTCCACCACGTTTGCCACCACATCAAACCTGAAAATGAAGTGTTAGAGGAATTTAAGCTTAAATGCTTTAAATTCTCTCTAACTGACTTTGCCACGTCCATGGGATCCTAACTTGTGGGCTCCGTCAACAGCTGAGGTGAAATTTGACCTCACACGTCCATGGGATCCTAACTTGTGATCCCTAAAGAGGTAACGTCGAGCCAACGACGTAAAACAAAGGCGCTCGCCGGGAGGCAGCCCGGCATTTTTTCGTTTTTCTCAGTTGTAGAGTCGTTTATGTTTATTTGAGTTTTTCTTCAGTCATATTCATCACATTGTATTCGGGAAAGAGATGCTCTTTTTACAGGAAACATGCACCTCAGTGCGGAGTCGTCAAGAGGTCCCGATCAAACGAGCCTTGTGCGCGCAGAGTGGCACTTTGGCTTGTTGTTGAGAGACCAACCCGCTATCCTTCTTTGCGCAAGACTGATATCCATCGGGGGTAGTTTCGCACTTTGAATATATTGTGTCAAGAAAAATAAGCTTTTAAAGATTCTGTCACCAAGACTTACGAGTCTAAGGAGATTGGTTCTTAAGTGAGACCGTTTATGACTCCACCAATTTCCTGGGAATTCTTTATTTGTCTTAATTTCTTCGACATAGTCCTTTCATTTTGTGACGAACTCACGTTGCGATACAAGTCTCTACCAAAAGAAGGCAGGCGCAATGGTGCTCTTCTTGGACTCAGAGGAGAATGGTCTGCCAACTCATTGATGTGCGCGTAGAATGGGCACGCTGCGAGAATCTTCGAGCAGAACTCATTGTCTGGAAATTCTGGCTCCACAGAAGTGTTTAGAATACCAAATAACTTTGGAAGGGCGAGCCAACTTCGCAACCGCACGAGGGAAGTACCTGTTCACTCTTAACTCTCTCTTATTTTCCCTATTATTTGTTTGCTTGCGTGTGTGTCTTGAACTTATGTGTGCCGTGAGGACACGTCGGTTCAAAAGTGTGGGGTGGGAGAGTCAGTATGTTGTGTCAGCACGTTTTTTTTCTTGCACCTGCATAGAGTCAGCACGTTTCCCTTAAAATTTAAAAAATTTGTACAGAATTCTCTCTATTTTCCTAGACTTGCGGTATTGAATCTTGATGATGCGAAATAGATGAACCGATTACATGCGTGTCTCTTGTGAAATTAGAATTGAGCGATTACATGTGAACTTAACCCTTTACGTGCCTCTGTAAGTTGAGATAAATAGGGATGTGGAGTTGATAGAAACGTCCTAGAGAGACTTGACAAAGCACTCAAAGGACCGAGCTTCGAACTATATGGTTATATGGATTTTGTGGAGGCTAGCACTTCGAGGCAACATGGTTAAGAGTCGGCTCCACCACTGCAGTGCTTATGCGGTCAGGTGGGACGGGAAAACAACACACCGTCCAATCTCTAGTCCAAGTAGCCGGGAAAACAGACGAGCGACCCTCGGCTTAACTCGCTTCAAAAAGACGAGGATGAGGGAGAGCAGGGAGGTATTTCCATATGCTTGCGGGCGATGATTGGACCTCCATCAAAAGAGGAATCACGGACGAGCAGTTCACAATCAGTAGCAAAAGAAAAGAAAATCAGTTATTTGTGAAGCTTTACACTCAACAAAGTGAAGTGCACCACTGATCCATCAAAAGACAACTCACTACAAAAGCTGTCCAAGCAAAAGAACTCAACACCTTGAAGCTCGAACAAATCACGTGCAAGAAAAAGCAATGAAGTGTAACCATATAGCGAGAATCCGGGACCGCGAGTAGAGATCATGGGCCTAAGAGGACTATCTCCCATTCATCCGAATTGGTTCGCATCTCGGCTCAAGGGTAACACGTATCAATTACTTCCATGTTTGAGCGCAAGACTTTTAGTAATGAGATATGCATGGAAAAGTGAAGTCTAGATTAGCAAGTCATATTCATGTAGCAATATATAGGATGCCGAAGGAATTGTGATGTTTCAGTTTATTTTCCTCTTATGACCTAGTTCTTGTTCGGGACGAACAAGTTTAAGTGTGGGGTGGTTTGATGAGCCGTATTTATACGACTCATCGAGTCAACAAATCCAACCAATTCCGACACTTTATCATGCGAACAAGTTACTTTTAGTATTGTTTTCCATTTCAGGTGCTTCGGAAGCTCTAGGAGGAAACGCGCTTAAAAGATGGCTTTCTGAGCTAAAAACATCACAAAGAGTTGAGGACCGACCTGTCTACACTTGACCTAAGGAGTCCCGAGCAGATACAGGCCCCAGTCGAGCTGACCAACACTAAACTCAAGTTGCTCGGGCAACCGAGCTGATCTGACGAATCCACCTCGAGCAAAGTGATCAAATTAGCAAATAAGGTGGACAATGTCGGAGAACGCCCGAGCAGATTGGCATTTGGCCTAACCCCAGTAAGGCCCCGTGCGCGCTGATAGGCTCTGAAATCAAGTCGCTCGGCCATACGGACTCCGATGACAAATCTGACTCGACCAAGTTTCTCAAAATGGAAAACAAGTCCGACAATGTCACCAAGCCAAGGAGAACGCATGGGTGGAATGGCCCAGGAGCAGCCGAGCAGAGTTCCATGTCGCGCCCGAAGGCCCTGTCGAGCAGACTAGCGCTGAATCCGAGTTGCTCGACCAGATGAACGAATCTCGCAAATCTTGTTCGACCAAAGTAATAGAAATGCCAAATGACTCGGACGATACCACTAGCCAACCAAAACGCACGAGCGGGATTGGCCGAGATGAGCAAAACGACGTTGGAGCTGCAAAAGGCCCCACGCGCTGGGCCAAGTCGGTGGGCTCAAGTGAGGCGGTTCAAGCTTACTTGCTCACCAAGCAAAAACGGATGTGGACCGGGCCCAAATAGAAGCTTCGAAACCCTAGGACTGTTTCTATAAATAAGACATCTTGGTCGAGGGTTCCAATCATCCAAAAACGTGAATTCGAGCTCTGCCCTCTCCTCCGGTCCTCCTTCATTCGGCAATAGAGAAGAACATCTTTTCTTTATTTTTATTGTCTGGTGTTCTAATGGCCTTGTGTAGCTAAGCCCTTTATTCGGGCTAGGGTTTTATACATTGTGACTATTGTTTGAGACTTCGTTCTTAATGCTATTCATGTTTTACTAATTCTCGTGCATATATTTTGAATTATTTCTATCATTACTATCTGCTGCTTGATACTTTGTCGTTTGGGTGGATAGCACATCTAGGTTAAATAACACTTTTGTCGGGTTGTTTGATTTAGGAGGGAATTAGAAACCTTTCACCTTTGTCGGGTTAGGTTGTGGCATAACACCTTTGTCGGGTTATTTGGGAAGTCACCTTTGTCGGGACGACCACACTTAGAAACATTGAATTAGATTGTTAGCAGTCGATGATGACAAGTCACAATGGAAACCCTAGTCTGAATATTCTCTCTGATTGATACATCCCAGTTTACTTTCCTATTCATGCACTGTTCCCTAATTACTCGCAACCCAATTGTTTCCTTTTTACAGAACAATAAGTAACCATCTAGCTCTCTAGGGTTCGACCCTTGCTTGCCGCTGTACTAACCCATAGCTAAGAGTAAGGATTTATAAATTCAAATTTGCAGGTACCGACGACGCCTGTCAGTTTACAAACTAGGTCTTTTCACTAGACTCTATTTGATGACCTCTACTCAATCCGACAAAGTAATCAGTTTCGAACCTTGAACCTTCGTGCGTGCAATCTCAAAAATCCTGCTCTTCGAATGCAGTCGCTCTGTTCTCCCCAAAACGCCGAGCTCCTCTTGGGCAAACCCTAATGCCTTATATAGGGTTTAGTGGATCTCGAAATCTGATCTCGTTCGATTCGGCCCAAACCGACCTTCCAAACAAGATAGACTTGTATCTGATTAGGCAAGATTCCATCCTATATCTTTCGTAAGTCGGTTTCTTCAAAACTTACTCGGATCCTCTTCATACGGGGACAAAGGCACTAGTTTGAAAGATTCTGTCACAGGCGCTTCTTCACAACTTACTGATAATATAAAATTTTAGAGAAAATGTTTTATGTTGCAGATTTTTGGGACATGAACTTTATCATGTCCCAAAAATCTGCATAGCCGCACAAGGATGAAGAAGCATAGCCACACAGTCAATGAAATAATTATAATTTTCTCTTTAACCCTGAACTCGTCTGCTGCTCCTTCTCCTTCGGTTCACCCCAGTGGCCCCTGTCTCTTTGAATCTGCATTCTTCTCATATGTCCTGTACTTCATCTCTACACATCTTCCTCGTTCGCATCAAAATATTTTTCTATAAAATATTTCTTCAACTCTCATGTTACAATTTTGACTCAACATCGGTGACTCCTACTGATAGCTGATCTTAACAACAACTAACAAAGAAAGTATTTTGTGAATTATAGATGAAGTAGAGGAAGTAGGATATGACTAATCACTACGCAAATTTATATCATAGGACACATTTTTTCCGCGTCGCATAAACAGCTAAAAAGGTCGCATATACTTTATGCGACGATCAATGTGTCGCGAAATTGGAGTAGCAAAAAGTATACGCGACAAATGAAAAAGGCACATGTCGCGTTAACTTAAACTCTTATGCGGCAATTGCTATATTTAGTCTCGTAATCAATGAGTCGAGTTCCACTCATATGAGCGTCATATTTCATACGCTTTATAATCCAAACATGATAGTGTCGTATAGAAGTTATTTCGCGACCAATATTGAATATAGAGATGTCGTATAACAGGGAATTCTCGACCATTATTGAATATAGCATTGTCGTATAAAAGGTCTTTCGCGACGAATATTGACGACGTATATGTCGCATAAACGTTGTGTAGCGACTAATATCGAATGTATGATTGTCATATATATATATATATATATGATTACGCGACCAATATTAAACATTTATATATAGTATAACAGTGAATTCACGACTAAAATTGGAAATGTAGTTGTAGTATAAATTAGCTTACGCAGCTAATATTGAATATTTAATTATCGTATAATAGTGTCTACGCTGCATACATGGCAGCTTACATTATGGTTTAAATTGACATAGGACTAATATTGCAAACAATGTATGGTCGCATATACATGATTAAATCTAAATATACGAAACCTGAAATTGTTTTCATTCTAACGAAACACAAAATAGAATCCTGCAAACCAACAAAAATCTGTCCAACAAAACACAACCAGAGCAAACATTAAACATAAGGGTACACAACCACTTGTCCAAGTGTGTACCCATCCAAAAAGCACAAAAGTTTCGCATATGATAATTATACCAAACATCAATTACTAAGCAGGTACATAGCTTGTCGCACCTTCAGAAGCATTTTGGCTTGCCAGATTAGCTGATCCACCTCGAACCACCAAGTTCTCCATAATACGTATCCTCTCCTCAAATGCAGCCTTCATTTCTTGAAACTCGTCTTTTTGCTTTTGAAGTTCAACTTTCAGTCCAGAGTTCCTTGCACCCCTTCTAGGAAGGGGTGGTCTCTTGAAGGCTTTACTAGTCCCGGAAACATAAGTTCCACGCTACTGCCCCAACACTTCAGTCATGATATCAATCTGAGTAGCGACTGGGAGAGGTTCATGATCATCATCGAGGTCACAGTGTTCAAACTCATCACCATTCTGCCCCTACAACACTTGACGAACCCTTTCTTGCATCTTTCCTACATGTACACATTGAAAAGTTTAAATACAATGACAATAACACATCGCATAGTTTCTGTTCAGGACAGTACAATGTAACGGTGAAGATGAAGAGTTCCCAGATAAAGTGGACATGAATTACATGACACAAAACATGAACACGACCCAAATAATTGTGAAACTTGAACATGTCACATAACAAGAGCAAATGTTACACCAAGATAAACATGGCAGATAATATTTGCCAACATGTTTCACAAGAACCACACATGAACATATAAAAATAGCCCAACATGTGGCTATATGAACTACACATGAACATATTTGCCAAATTTGCTGAACATGTGCAACCAAACATGAACATATATAAATAACAAGTACATGAGAAGGAATAGAAAGAAACTCACCGAAAGGGCAGCACCGGCGGGATCACCGCAGTAGTCTTGGGAGTACGTGGCTATATAGTGCGCCTGCTCTACCTGTGCAGCGAGTGTTGCTGCCCTCATGTAGAATGGGCATTTTCCACCACGGTGGTTCATTCTATTAACCTTATTGCGCACGCCTGACATCGTGTTACCCTTCTCCTATTATAATAAAAATTATACAAGTTAAAGAGTACTTATAAACTACTGCATCATTTAAAAAAGATAAAAATGCAGCAAATAACTAGCAGAATGTAATTTGGTAATTCAAGTGAATGCCTAACCTAATTTTTGGGTTCGCTAAATTGGCCCTTAAGCCATTCCCATTGATCAGGCGTATCCACAAACTCCCTAGGTGTTACATCAGAGACATACTCCAGGTAGAAGGTTTTACAGTCGAATTTCTAGTCACGATACCTCTCCGCGGCTTTCTTCAAGATGTGATTCCACAGCTGGTCGTCATCTGAATCAGTAACAAAGTTTGGCTGCAAAAAAGAGAATGAATATGGTAAAAATTTTGCAGACAAATATTGAATTAAATGCAAAGTTAAAAAAAATAAAGTAGTCACTCTTAGGTGATCATACACAATACGTCGGTCCTTTTCCTCAAGCTTCATGAATAAGAGGCTAGCATTGGAACCTTATCCCTCACAGCACTGCCAATCTCGTGCACAATTAGGCTCCCCACTTCTTGAGAAGCCGGCCCAGTACCGTCAGGTAAAAACTCTACCTTTATCGGATTGCCTTTGTTATGGTCTACTTATAACTGGCCACCTTTGATCCATTCACAACCCCACGTACTTTCCTCTTCCCTTCAAATGAATCCTCTGTTATTGAAAAATTAAACGATATAGTAACAACTACCTAAACAACAATAACAAACAATGTAACCAACTACCTAATTATCAAATAACAAACAACATAACAAAAATTATTACCTGTTCCACAAAACCAGAGCTTTTGCATCTAATGCTCGGAATGTTAGCCAAATTGTCTTCGACATCATCATCATCATCGGATGCACTGTTATCGAACGAGTGCATTGGTTCAAAATTTGGAGTTGGAGGGTCTGAAACAGGCACTATTGTAGGTTCTGGAGGGTGGGATATTGTAGCTGGTGGAGGTGGAGGAAGGTTATGGGATTAGGAATTAGGTCGACCGGTTGACTTTTGTAAAGACCTAGGGGACCGACGGGGTGCAAATGAATTCTCTTTTTGGGAATGCAGTGGAGGGTTGTTGATGATAGCTTGTGGTTGAGATGTAGCAGGCGGAGGATGACTATTTGTGGTGGTGGTTTTTCTATGTTTCTCCGGCGGTGGGTTCTGAATTGCAGTGGTGGTGGTCTTTCTTTTTACTGGAATAGCAAGAGAGTCTTCTTGTGGGTCTGACTCGGGCAGGAATTGTTATGGTGGATTCTGAGCAGCTGTGGCGGCGTCATTCTTTCTTCTCGCAGGATCAATAGCAGGTGGTTCTTACTCGGGCTTGTATAGCGGTGGTGGGTTTTGACGACAGCCTTTGCTTTGCGCTGAGGAGTGTGACGAAGTACTGGAGGACGGTAACGTTTCTTCTTCCGTGGTGGAGTGCCTTTGGTCGTCGGAGGTGGAGGAGTACAAATCGCATCTAGTTTCTTCACCTGTCTTGACTTATTCACCATTGCATGGAGGATGGCTTTGGACCGCTCTGTCTGCCTGACCTCAGGACCCATCACAGGCAACGGATTAGACCTTTCTGGTGATGGCGGTGTAGACGACAACTCTGGCGACTTTGCATACACAATACCGGTGGTTGGCTTTGGCGGTGGAGTCTTCGTTAACTTCTTGCATGGTCGACGGAGTGAAGGAGATCGGAGTTTCATCGTCGGCCTCCGACTATTAACTTCGACATTGTCTGGACATATGGTAGGTTTCGTGTTCTTTGATTTTGCCATGACTGACGAGATTTGGGCGAATGAAATGAAAGAGTTAGGCAAAATGGAGGAGTTTCAAGATCAGATCTAGGCGGAATCGAAGAGGAGAGTTAGGGTTTCGGCACATAGGAGAAATGGAAAAGAGAAGGGGAGACACGCTACGTAGGGATCAACTAAGGTTTTCTGATTTGGGCCTTCGATATTTGGGCTGAAGCCTTATTATTATGCGACCTATTTGTCAAGAAAGCGTCGCTTAAAGGTAACCGAAAAAAATTAAAACTGAAATTTCATTTCCCTCCAATCTGAAAATTGCTTTTACCCCCAAAACGAAATTGTATTAAGCGACGTTGTTACCTAAATTTGTGTCATAACCTATACATAACAGAAATATAACACATTCAATAACATGTCTCTCCCCCTGCATCCCAATGAAAAAAAACAACCGACTTGCATGCGTCAACAATAAAACACAACCAGTATCAACACAACCGGTACACCTGCATCAACACAAATTTTCATCACAAGTTTCCAACCCAATAAAACACACAACCTGCATGTCTAATAAAATACCACAAGTTTTCATCCCAATAATACACAACCTGCATCAACAATATGGGTCAAGGTCATCATAAGAAGTTGTATCTTGATCCATTGCATAATTGTATTGCACCATTGATCACTATTGTCGTCATATGAGTTAAGTTGAGATGCGGGTTGTACATCACTTGTAATGTAAGTGGGCATTTCCTCTTGATAAAGATCATCTTCTTCGCATTTGCTATTAAAGTTTCATCTTCTCGCGCAAGGGAACTATCACTATACACCCCTCTATGTGATACTACATTTAAAACCTTCCAATTGTCACCCGCTTTTAGATCATCCAAGTATTTGATGAGGATATTTGGAACAAATTTGGATCTCGCCCATGCATATAAATACAAGGCTAGGGCGACCAGATCTCCATCGCTTTTCTGAGAAACACACACGAGAGTGCATCTGTGAGATTGGAGAAGAAGAGCGACGACTGTTTGATCATTCCTCACCGGAACATCAACGGCGCTGATACAGTCTGTTCAATGTGCTGTTCAGACTGTCTGTGATCGACCATACTGCTGTACACATCATTGATCACAGCTGGCTTTCGGGAGAAAGCAACCGAGCTTCGGAGTGAAGATCGAGATCGTTCGGACAGGAGGTTCGGACGAAGGGGATTGAGGCGAACTGCGGTGAGCCGAGGTTACAAATCTGAGAGACGGAGTATTAGAGGCAAGGCAATTACTAACGAGGAGTTGTGTAAGTGTAACCCCACATTGTTGCTCTATACTCGTAATAAAGATTTGTGTCCCTTTTAGGGTGTGGGAAACCCCCCAGAGTAGGCGTAGCCGAACTGGGTATCATATTGTGTGTGCTCCTATTGCTTTCTGCTTACTGCACTGTCTCAGAGGTGTTCAAGGTCTATCTCAAACAGTCCCTTGAACAGTAGCTTGAACAGTAGCTTGAACAGGTTACTATATTTTAGTTGGTATCAGAGCAAACACTCGACACACTGAGTGGGATCCTAGAACTGTTCAAGATGACTCTGAAGGAAGGACAAAGCATCACCCGACCCCCATTGTTAGAAGGTTCTAACTATGCATGTTGGAAGCCCAAGATGAAAAAGCTTGGAAGGCTGTCTTGGTTGGATGGACTCAACCCTTAATGGAAAGTCTCACAGGTGAAGTTGTCCCTAAGCCTGAAGCACTATGGGATGAAGCAGATGAAAAGGCGTCTATTGGGAATTCAAAAGCCATGAACGCTATCTTCTCTGGAGTGGACGAGAATGTGCTGAAACTGATCATCAACTGTGAAATCGCAAAGGAAGCTTGGGATATCCTTCAAACAGCTTATGAAGGTACAGACAAGGTTCGCAATTCTTGGATGCAGATTGTAACAACCAAATTCGAGGATATGAAGATGAAGGACAGTGAAACTATCCCTGAGTTCAATGCAGGAGTGCTAGATCTGTCCAACGAAGCTGCTGCCCTAGGAAAGCCCATTGACGGTGAAAGAATGGCCATCAAGGTTCTTAGATCGCTCCCTTCGAGATTCGCTATGAAAGTCACCGCCATTGAGGAAATGGACGACATCTCCAAGCTGAAACTAGACGAGCTCATGGGCTCACTCAGAACTTACGAGATGAATCACGAAACTGAGTCCAAAGAGGGAAAGGGAATTGCTCTAAGAGCAGAAGTGTCTGGAGGCTTGAGTGAAACAGACTGCAACACTGAACAACTGGCTATGATGGCTCAAAACTTTGGCAGAATGGTTCGGAAACTCAACAGACGTGGCCCTGAGCAAGGTCAGTCATCCTCAAGTAATTCTCGAATTTGGAAAACGGGCAAGATGAGGCTCAGTGAGAAAACGGATGATGCTTCTGAAAAAGGGAAAGAGGTTCAATGCCACGAATGTAGGGGATTCGGCCACATCAAGGCGGAATGTGCTAATACCCTCAAGAAAAATAAGGCAATGGTTGCAAACCACAGCGACAGTGATGAGGAGGAATGTGATGAAACCACCAGCTTTGTAGCATTTGCTGCAATCACAGAAGTATTCAGTGAATCCAGTAATAACAAGTCTCCTCAACATGTTCTCCTGACTGAAGACTCCTCAGACAGCGATAATGAAGAACTCACGCAAGAGACACTGGCTGAATCTTACAAAGACCTACATGAGAAGTGGCTGTTGGTAATCAATCTCAACAAGAAACTCAACAACACAATTGCCACCATGACTGAGGAAAAAGACAAAGTGTGGCAGGAGGTCGAGATTCTGGCTACAGAGAAGGTGGAACTCCAAGGTAAGGTAGATCTGTTGTTTGCTCGGCTAACAGAAATGAAATACGAAAGGTCATGTCTGCTTGCACAAAAAACAGAGCTCCTGGGTACCATCTCATCACTAAAAATCGACATGGAAAAAGATCGTGAAACTCATCCAGCTGGAATGGTAGGTCTAAGGAAAACGATCACTGATCTGAAGCGCAAGGAGGTGTACCTCTTAAGGCACGTAGAGTCTCTAGAACTCCAGGTTGAATCTGAAAAAATGGATCATTCAGCTACCCTGAAGGAGCTCAACCAGCTCATACAGTCGGTGAAGATGTTGAACTCTGGGACTAAGGATCTAAATGAGATTCTCAGGTCACAAAGAATGGAGTCTGAACACCGGGGATTGGGTTTCACAGAAGAAGGATGCTCAAAAGGTACAACGTTTGTTAAAGCAAAACCAGTGGCTGAACGAAACCCGGAACAGAAGGTGGAACAGAGACTGAATCAGCACCAGGGAAAGAAGGTGAGACAGCACCCGAGACAGAAAGTGGATCTGTCCCAAGAAAAAAACACGGCTGGTCAAAGAAGAACTCGCAATGATCGAACCAGCTCCTTCTCAGAACAGAAAGAAGATCTCCGCACATGTTGGTACTGTTTCAAAATCGGACACATCAGACCAAGGTGTCGCTTGTTCCTTGCTGAACGAAGAGCTATGAGACACAAGAATAAACCTCAAATGCAACGGATCTGGGTACCTGACAGGCGTCGTCGGTACCTGCAAATTTGAATTTATAATTCCTTACTCTTGGCTATGGGTTAGTACAGCGGTAAGCAAGGGTCGAACCCTAGGGAGCTAGATGGTTACTTGTTGTTCTGTAATAAAGGAAACAATTGGGTTGCGAGTAATTAGGGAACAGTGCAAGAATAGGAAAGTAAACTGGGATGTATAAATCAGAGAGAATATTCAGACTAGGGTTTCTATTATGACTTGTCATCATCGACTTCTAACAATCTAATTCAATGTTTCTAAGTGTGGTCGTCCCGACAAAGGTGACTTCCCAAATAAGCCGACAAAGGTGTTATGCCACAACCTAAGCCGACAAAGGTGAAAGGTTTCTAATTCCCTCCTAAATCAAACAACCCGACAAAACTGTTATTTAACCTAGATGTGCTATCCACCCAAACGACAAAGTATCAGGCAGCAGATAGTAATGATAGAAATAATTCATAATATATGCACGAGAATTAGTAAAACATGAATAGCATTAAGAACGAAGTCTCAAACAATAGTTACAATGTATAAAACCCTAGCCCGAATAAAGGGCCTAGCTACATATGATCATTAGAACCAAAGACAATAAAAATAAAGAAAAGATGTTCTATTGCCGAATGATGGAGGACCGGAGGAGAGGGCAGAGCTTGAATTCACGTTTTTGGATGCTTGAAACCCTAGACCAAGAAGTCTTATTTACAGGAAGACCTAGGGTTTCGAAGCTTCTTTTTGGGCCCGGTCCACATCTAATTTTGCTTGGTGAGCAAGTAAGCTTAAACCGCCTCACTTGAGCCCACCGACTTGGCCCAGCGTGCGGAGCCTTTTGCAGCTCCAATGTCGTTTTGCTCATCTCGGCCAATCCTGCTCGTGCGTTTTGCTAGCCTAGTGGTATCGTCCGAGTCATTCGGCATTTCGATCACTTTGGTCGAGTAATATTTGCGAGGTTCGTTCATCTGGTCGAGCAACTCGGATTCAGCGCTAGTCTGCTCGACAGGAACTTCGGGCGCGGCCTGGAACTCTGCTCGGCTGCTCCTGGGCCATTCCACCCATGCGTTCTCCTTGGCTTGGTGACATGGTCTGACTTGTTTTCCATTTTGAGCAACTTGGTCGAGTCAGATTTGTCATTGCAATCCGTCTGGTCGAGCGACTTGATTTCAGAGCCTATCAGCACGCACGGGGCCTTACTGGGGTTGGTCCAAATGCGAATCTGCTCGGGCGTTCTCCGACATTGTCCACCTTATTTGCTATTTTGATCACTTTGCTCGCGGTGGATTCGTCAGATCAGCTCGTTTGCCCGAGCAACTTGAGTTTAGTGTTGGTCAGCTCGACTGGGGCCTGGATCTGCTCGGGACTCCTTAGGTCAAGTGTAGATAGGTCGGTCCTCAACTCTTTGCGATGTTTTTAGCTCAGAAAGCCATCTTTTAAGCGTGTTTCCTCCTAGAGCTTCCGAAGCACCTGAAATGCAAAACAATACTAAAAGTAACTTGTTCGCATGATAAAGTGTCGGAATTGGTGGGATTTGTTGACTCGATGAGTCGTATAAATACGGCTCATCAAACCACCCCAGACTTAAACTTGTTCGTCCCGAACAAGAACTAGGTCATAAGAGGAAAATAAAGTGAAACATAACAATTCCTTCGGCATCCTATATATTGCTACATGAATATGACTTGCTAATCTAGACTTCACTTTTCCATGCATATCTCGTTACTAAAAGTCTTGCGCTCAAACATGGAAGTAATTGATACGTGTTACCTTTGAGCCGAGATGCAAACCAATTCGGATGAATGGGAGATAGTCCTTTTTAGACCCATGATCTACACTCGCGGTTCCGGGTTCTCACTATATGGTTACACTTCATTGCTTTTTCTTGCACGTGATTTCTTTTGCTTGGACAGCTTTGGTAGTGAGTTGTCTTTTGATGGATCAGTGGTGTACTTCACTTTGTTGCGTGTACAACTTCACAAATAACTGATTTTCTCTTCTTTTGCTACTGATTGTGATTGCTTTGTCCGTGACTCTCCTCTTTTGATGGAGGTCCAATCATCGCCCGCAACCATATGGAAATACCTCCCTGCTCTCACTCATCCTCGTCCTTTTGATGCGAGTCAAGCCGAGGGTCGCTCGTCTGTTTTCCCGGCTACTTGGACTAGAGATTGGACGGTGTGTTGTTTTCCCGTCCCACCTGACCGCATAAGCACTGCAGTGGTGGAGCAGACTCTTAACCATGTTGTCTCGAAGTGCTAGCCTCCACGAAATCCATATAACCATATAGTTCGAAGCTCGGTCCTTTGAGTGCTTTGTCAAGTCTCTCTAGGATGTTTCTATCAACTCCACATCCCTGTTTATCTCAACTTACAAAGGCACGTAAAGGGTTAAGTTCTCATGTAATCGCTCAATTCTAATTTCACAAGAGACACGCATGTAATCGGTTCTATCTATTTCACATCATCAAGATTCAATTTCCGCAAGTCTAGGAAAATAAAGAGAATTCTATACAAAAAATTTAAATTTTAAGGGAAACGTGCTGCCTCTATGCAGGTGCAAGAAAAAAACGTGCTGACACAACATACTGACTCTCCCACCCCACACTTTTGGACCGACGTGTCCTCACGGCACACATAAGTTCAAGACGCACACGCAAGCAAACAAACAATAGGGAAAATAAGAGAGAGTTAAGAGTGAACATGTACTTCCCTCGTGCGGTTGCGAAGTTATTTGGCATTCTAAACACTTCTGTCGAGCCAGAATTTCCAGACAATGAGTTCTGCTCGAAGATTCTCGTAGCGTGCCCATTCTGCGCGCACATCAATGAGTTGGCTGACCATTCTCCTCTGAGTCCAAGAAGAGCACCATTGCGCCTGCCTTCTTTTGGTAGAGACTTGTATCGCAACGTGAGTTCGTCACAAAATGAAAGGACTATGTCGAAGAAATTAAGACAAATAAAGAATTCCCAGGAAATTGGTGGAGTCACAAACGGTCTCACTTAAGAACCAATCTCCTTAGACTCGTAAGTCTTGGTGACAGAATCTTTAAAAGCTTATTTTTCTTGACACAATGTATTCAAAGTGCGAAACGACTCTCGATAGATAGCAGTCTTACGCAAAGAAGGATAGCGGGTTAAGCCACTCTGCGCGCACAAGGCTTGCTCGGTCGGGACCTCTCGACGACTCCGCACTGAGGTGCATGTTTCCTGCAAAAAGAGCATCTCTTTCCCGAATACAATGGGATGAATATGACTCAAGAAAGACTCAAATAAACGACTCTACAACTGAGAAAAACGAAAGAATGTCGGGCTGCCTCCCTGCGAGCGCCTTTATTTTACGTCGTTGGCTCGGCGGTACCTCATCTAAGTATCGGTGGCTGGTTCGGCTAGGTCAATCTCCTCAGTGGTTGTGTCGATTTCGCCCTGGTAGTGCTTTACCCGCTGCCCATTTATTTTGAATCGGTTCCCATCCTTCGGGTTTTCCAGCTCGAGGGCTGCGTGGTTGAAGACATGTGTTATCGTGTATGGCCCTGTCCATCTAGATCTCAACTTCACGGGCATCAGTCGTAGCCGTGATGAGAATAAGAGCACCTGCTGTCCGACCTCAAACGTGCGCTGAAGGATGAACTTGTCGTGATAGAGCTTGGTCCGCGCCTTGTAGTCTGTTTGGCTCTCGTAAGCCTCCAGGCGCAGCTCCTCAAGCTCGCATAGCTTCATCTTCCTATCCAGCCCGGCTGCCTGTAAGTCCGGATTGCATCTCTTGAGTGCCCAGAACGCCTTGTGCTCTAATTCAACCGGCAGATGACATGCCTTCCCATAGACCAACCGAAAAGGCGAGGTGCCTATCGGTGTCTTGTAAGCTGTCATGTAGGCCCACAGTGCCTCATCTAGCCGCTGGCTCCAGTCCTTCCTGTTCGGGTTCACCATCTTCTCCAGTATCCCCTTAATTTTGCGGTTGGAGATCTCCGCTTGTCCGTTCGTTTACGGGTGATAGGCTGTGGACGTCCTGTGATGAACATGGTAGTGCTTGAGGGTTGCGGCCATCATCCTGTTGCAGAAGTGCGTCCCTTGGTCGCTGATTATAGCCTTTGGTACTCCGTATCTGCAAAAGATGTTAGTGCGCAGAAAATCTATAACCATTTTAGCATCATCGCATCTAGTGGCCTTAGCCTCTACCCATTTAGACACATAATCAACCGCAACCAGAATGTAAGCATAACCACACGACACGGGAAAAGGACCCATGAAATCAATGCCCCATATGTCAAAAACATCATTAACAAGTATCGGTACTTGGGGCATCTCATTCCTAGCTGAAATATTACCTACACGTTGGCACTTATCACATCTCTTACAATGATTGTAGGCATCTTTAAACACATGAGGCCAAAAGAATCCACTATCTAAAATCTTCCTAGCAGTTCTTCTCGGACCAAAATGACCACCACATGCATGCTCATGGCAAAAACTGATAACAGAAGCAATTTCATCATTAGGAATGCACCGTCTAAGAATCTGGTCAACGCCTATTTTCCACAAGTACGGGTCATCCCACACATAATATTTAGAGTCATGCTTCAATTTCAGACACTGAGCCTTTGAGTAGGAGGGCGGAAACTTACCTCCAACCAGGTAGTTCACCATGGAAGCATACCATGGTACCTTACCTGTGAGGGCGTACAAGTGCTCGTCCGGAAATGTCTCGGTGATCTGTCCGGCATCCTCCTCTCGGACAAGTCGGCTCAAGTGGTCGGCCACGGTGTTCTCAATGCCTTTCTTGTCTTTGATCTCCAAATCGAACTCTTGTGGGAGCAGGATCCACCTAATGAGCCTCGGTTTTGCCTCCTTCGTTGTCATTAAGTACCTAACAGCTGCATGGTCAGAATAGACAACAACTTTAGTGCCGAGCAAATAAGACCTGAATTTCTCTAGGGCAAAGACCACGGCTAGCAGTTCTTTCTCTGTGGTCGAGTAGTTCTTTTGGGCCACGTCCAGAGTTCGCGAAGCGTAGTAGATCACCACGGGCTTTTTGTCCACTCTCTGGCCGAGGAGCGCTCCTACTGCATAGTCGCTCGCATCACACATAATCTCGAATGGCTGACTCCAGTCCGGTGCTCTGATGATGGGTGTGTTGGTGAGGGCCTGTTTTAGCTCATCAAAGGCTGCCCTGCAAGGATCTGTAAACTCAAAGGGAACATCTTTTTGCAAAAGATTAGATAAAGGCAATGCCTTTTTAGAGAAATCCTTGATGAATCTACGATAGAAACCAGCATGTCCAAGAAACGATTTAATATCACGCACCGTGGAGGGATAGGGCAGAGTGATAATCAAGTCTATTTTATCTTTATCAACCTCTATACCCTCATGTGAGACTATGTGACCGAGAACTACACCATGAGTAACCATAAAGTGACACTTTTCATAATTGAGCACCAGATTCATAGAAACACACCGTGCTAAAACTGTACTCAAATTATCTAAGCATGCATCAAAAGTGTCACCATGCACAGTAAAATCATCCATGAATACCTCTATAAACGAACCTATCATGTCAGAAAATATACTAGTAACGACCCGTTGAAAAGTACCGGGTGCGTTACACAAACCAAACGACATTCGGCGAAAAGCAAACGTACCGAATGGACATGTAAAGGTGGTCTTTTCTTGATCCTCGGGTGCTATGGGAATCTGGTTATAGCCCGAGAATCCGTCTAGAAAGCAGAAATAGGGCTTACCTGCCAACCGGTCGAGCATCTGATCAATGAATGGAACTGGGAAGTGGTCCTTGCGTGTGACGGCGTTCAGCTTCCTGTAATCTATGCACATCCTCCATCCATTCTTCACTCGGGTCGTGACCATCTCGCCTTTGGCATTCCTTTCCACCGTGATTCCGGTCTTCTTCGGCACAACATGTACCGGGCTCACCCACTGACTGTCCGAGATCGGGTAGATCACGTCCGCATCCAGCAGCTTCTGTATCTCTTTCTGGACAACCTCCATCATAATTGGGTTCAATCTGCGTTGAGGTTCCCTCGAAGTCTTCGCTCCATCCTCCAGCAAAATCCGATGCATACAAACTGCAGGGCTAATTCCCTTGATGTCGGCCAATGTCCATCCGATGGCCAGCTTGTGCTCGGTCAGTACCTCGATCAACCGTCGCTCCTGATCTGTCCCTAGCCCGTTCTTGATGATGACTGGCAATGTGTCGTTCTTCCCTAGGAACGCATACATCAAGTGCCCGGGTAGAGGTTTCAATTCTACTGTAGGTGCCTGCACAACAGAAGGCAAACACACGTTAGACTTAAATAATCGAACCTCATTAACCTCATACCTCGGTGTAAGTGGCTGAGCAATCTCCAGCTGAGCTAGGGCATCCATGATAGTCTTGGTGAGCTCATATGAGTCCTCGGGTGAGTACAGGGCTCTCTCAAGTGTGAGCTCAAGCGGGTCTGCTCCTCTCTCGTGTTGCACCTCCTGGACAAGGTCGTCCAGTGTATCTAGGGCATGGACTGCTTCGTACTTTGCTGGATGCTTCATGGCCCGGAAGATGTCGAAGCTGAACACATCGCCTTCGACCTCCATGGAGAGAGTGCCACTGCCGCAGTCTATCTTCATCTTGGACGTCTTCGGGAATGGCCGGCCTAGTAGGATAGGGGCATGGTCGGTGACGGATGCACAGTCGTTGTGTGCAAAAGTCAAGAATATATTTATAAGTCCGCTACTCGCGACTTTACTACTGGGTAGCAAGTGGTAAGTAGGGGTCGAACCCAAGGGAATTAGGGGCAGAGTTGTTCTTTGAGGAATGTACTGAGAGGGAGCGTGATTTTAGGTGGATTGAGGTTTTAGCGATGAAAAGTGAGTGGTTGGTTGTTGGTTTTAGTTTTAGTACAGAAAAGTAAGTGGGTTGGTTGGGATTTTAGTGCAGAAAGTAAAGTACTGAAAGTAAAAGGAGAAGACTTACAGCAAGTGGGATGCTTGAAGGATAAGTCTTGCGGAGAGTAAGCGGTTGATATTGCAGTTGATATTGAGACTGAAAGTAAAGTGCAGATGATGTTTTAAGTTAAGGAAAGTATTCGGTTTTAGGGGCCTTGTATCATAGTCTGTTTATCATTGACCTCTAATAATCATACTATGTATTCAAAAGTGTATCAAGGCCATTCCAAGCACTTGATTTGCCACACTGTCTAGTCCATTCCAAGACATAGAGCACTTGTTCTATTCAGACTAATACCCCATTCCAAGGTATATTAGCCTTATGTGCATCCATTTGATCAATCATTCCCGATCAACCAAATGGTGTTTTAAAGAGGTCAAACTCCTCAGATTAGTTTTGCCATTCCAAGCATCCACTTATCCGAGTATGTTTACGAACCCCACGAAAGAGTTTTGCCATTCCAAGCATCCACTCAACCTTGGAAGTTCTAACCTAATATGTGGCACATAGAACAAGTTTTGAACACATAGAGGCATTAAGAGTAGGGCCTAAAACATATTAAGACACAAGTACACCCCTTCAACCGAATGAAGGGTTTAGCTACGAATATCCATGGAACAGGACATCATAGCTAAATACTTGAAGGTTTTCAAAAGACAGTAAAGTAAAAGGAGAATACTCAAGAACCAACAGGAGTAAACTCAAGAACAACTAGAATACTCAAGAACCAACAGGAGTACTATAGATTTAAAACAAGTGTTTACAAGAGTAGTGCCCAAAATCTAGAGAGAAGCTAGAGCTTTGTGATGGAGGATGTTTTGAAATGAGGATTGTGGGACGATTTACAAAGGGAAGGGGATGTCTTATTTATAGGCTAAGGAGAGTGAGGAGAGGCCAACACTTGGCACAAGATGGGAGGAGGAGCTTGTAGCCGCCACCCCATGTGGCTTCATCCTCCAAAAGCCGCCGGTGGTGAGTCACCAAGGAGGAAAAGCCGCCGGCTAGGTGGAGGAGAGAAGAGAGTTTGTATGATTTTGTGACTTTTTCCAAAAGCCATCGGTCCTTTCAGCTCCGGACTGACTCTGGTTGCCCTTCGATTGGACTTGTTTTGAGTGATTCCATGTCAGGTTCATGAGATTTGTATAGTCGGAGTCTGGTCGTGACTTGGAATGACTCGTAATTCATTTTCAGCTTAAAAACTCCTCCTTAGCCTGTATTCTCTCTAGACTTCAAAATACCCTGTAGATAAATATCGGAACTAACAAGCAAAAGTTAAATAGACAAAGAGTCTAATTTGGTGGGTTTAACTGTGTTTATGATTCATACAATTATGGTCCATCAGTCGGTCGGGCCGCAGTTCTCCATCTTGAGCACATAGAAATCTGCTGGGAACACTAGTTCTCCCACTTGCACGAGCACGTCTTCGATCTTGCCCTCGGGTTGCTTGCGTGATCTGTCCGCCAGCTGTATGGTGAGTCCTGCATGATGTTCCCTATAGTGGCATGTATTTGGCAAAACGTAGCTAGACAGTTCAAGCAGGAGTTCAGGGGGGAGTTCGAACACACTCTAGGACTTCAGTACAGCGTGGAGCAGACGCAAAGATGATTTCCGGAATGATTGAAAGATTGAATGACGGTTCGATCCGTTACTGAACAGCGAAGATTTCGATCATCAGATATTCGAATGAATATCTACATATCAGATTGAAGGCGGCGTGGCTGACTTGGCAAGGAAGTCTTCGAATATTCTTCCCACCGATTTGATAAAGATACACATCACAATATTTAGGAATATTTCCTAAAATATTTGATGAGATATCTGGAGCAGATTTTGATAGCGCCCTTGCATATAAATACAAGGGTAGGGCGACCAAATCTCCATCACTTTCTGAGAGAAAAATACACGAGTGTATACTGCTGATCTAAGATTGGAGAAAGCGACGGCCGACTGTGTTTCCCCACTGGAAATTCATCGGCACTGGATATGTCTGTTCTAGTGTGCTATTCAGACAGTCTAAGATAGGAGCTTACCGCTGCACACGACGAGTACTCACAACCAGCTTCGTTTTGTAAGCATAAGTGATGAGTCGAGTTTTCGACTCATTTATCGTCATTATTCACTATAGTTTTGAATCGTTTCCGACGATATTTTGATGTCATTTGACCTCTATCTCTACATTTCAGGTAGAAAACAAGTTTCCCCCATGGTCAAGGCCAATAGAAGGAAACTCGGTGAAAATCGGAGATTAGAGCAAAAAGTGGGCAGAATTGGTCCCCAGTCGATCGACTGGGAAGCTCCCCTGCTCCAGTCGGTCGACTGGAAGCTGTATCAGGAGGACCAAAATTCCACATTATCGCACTCGATCGACTGGGAACCTACCCTATGCCAGTCGATCGACTGAGAATCTGCCAGCCAAACGACATTTCCTTCTCCAGTCGATCGACTGGGCCACAAGCACAACGCCAGTCGATCGACTGGGACTGCTACAGTTCCGGAATTTCAGCGAGCCTATAAATAGAAAGCAAGAGTTTTGACCTAAGTGTGGAGGTTTTTGGGGAGAAGAAGATTGGAAAAGAGGCTCATCCAAGGTCATCAATCATCATCCAACCAAGGAGAAGTGAAGATCAAAAAGGAGACATTAGGATTAACCATCATATTTCTATTCCTCTTCTATTCCCTTGTTGTTGCTATAACCTACTCACACCATGTTGTCTTACATGAGGTGTGAGTAGTGATCTTGTGTTTTGAGGGTCTTGTGATCCTCCTTGGTACTCAATGATCATTGTATACACATTACCATGCAATTTATGAAGTTGATTTCATTTTACTATGGTTTCCATTTTAGACATGTTGCTGAGTGTTTGATAAAATGCCTAAGTGACATGTTTGTGTTAGAACTATGATCTAAATGTTGAGAGAGCTTAGTGATGGTTTGGATATAGTAAAATTGAACTTAACCAACATTTATGAGAGTAAATGCATGGTGAGAGGTTAACTAGAACTTTATGCATATAGCACTTGTGAGAATAAATGCTATATAGTGAATCAATACCCTTTAATTAGTGAGATTCTAACTAAGATGACTTGACTAGGATTAGACTTGCATGATAGTTTGTCTAGTCCTAGCCTAAGTTAGGTTTTAAACCTATCAACTCATAATTAATTGAACTCTTGTATGCATGATCATTGGAAAATTGCCAAGGAGGGGATTAACCCCTCGAAACACCTCTTACTTATCTTTTATCCTCAATTACTCACCACATAGGATTTAGATATATACACTCTCTTATACATTTTGTTTTAGAATAGCCGAACGGAAACACGATCTTACATAGTGCATGTGCTTGGCTTGCTCCCTTGGGTTCGACCCGGTACCCTACCGGTCTCTATAAATGTTTTGACCTACTACATTCGATCCTCTCTTCATTGACACTTATTCTAGAGGTGAAAAAGAAATAGTTCGTCAAATGGCGCCGTTGCCGGGGAGCAACTAGTTAGCACATCCCTAGATTAGATTGTGTGGAAGTTCCGACTATTCTTGTGAATATTTTTCTTTTTTCTTATACTTGTATATTCTTCTTATTCTCTCATATCCCTTACTAACTTAAGTTAATCTTGTTTTGCGAGGATGGATCACTACAACCAACAAGTCATTCACAATGGAGATTCTTATGAAGAGGATCAACAAAATGCCCATTGTGAAGACTATTGGATGTACAACCACAACCAACAAGTCTTTTCTAATGAGGGATACTATCAAGAGGAGGAGCAACCATATTGGAATTACCAAGAGCATGACTATCAAACGAGTTATTATAATTTAAATGGGGATGACCAAGAAGAGGAGCAACCAAACGCCTATTGGGAAAACTCTTGGCATCCATCACATACCTACACTCAAAATTGGAATGATAGTCAATGTTTCGAAATTGAAGACTCCTACCCTCCATCCCCTCAACCTCCTCAACCTTCAAGTGAGCCCTCCAATATAGAATCCATGCTTGCTAGACTTCTAGCTAGCCAAGAGAAGATGCAAGCTCAATTGAAGAGATTGGAGGCTCAAAGCCATGAGTTAGAAAGCACAATAATGACTCAAGGGGCCATTGAAATTGGGAACTTGGATGAGGAAGAGGAGGTCTTTGAAGAAGAGGAAGTCCTTGAATCTAATGCCTCAAGAGAAGAACGGGATCAAGAATCGGAGGAGGAATTTTGGAGAGCCGCCACCGAAGCTTATTACAAGACAAGGGATGGTGAACCTTGTAATGAAGACGAGATGGAATGCAAAAGTGAAGCATCCTTCACTACTAGCACATCTCATGATCATTTGGATGAGAACGCACAAGAGTTCACCATTCCATTAACGCTCTCCGATGAGGAATTCTTCAATGACGATGCCTTTGGCATAGAGAAAACAACTTTTATTGGTGAAGAAGAACTCCTCCCTCCCGGCACAAGCAAGCTTGAATGTGAGCCCGAACTGCTTGATGAGGATAAGATAGAGGAAGAGCCTATTGAGAGAAAAGGATCTCGGGGGTATGAAGACTTTGTTGAGGTTTATTTGGATCAAGCTAAAGGGCATTCTCGCACGCAAGAAGATGCAAGCTTAGAAAGGGAGATTGAGGGATGGGCACCCAAGGGAATAAATGAAAACCTCAAGGAGGAGGTGCCCATCAAGCTTGAGACGAGTTATGAAGACCCTTTCTTCACTACTTCGTCTCGAGACAAGTTTTGGAGCTTTTTGCCCTATTTCGAGAGATTATTCGGAAAAAGCTCCCATGACCCCTTTGTTCTAAAGGGATCTTCATATTTGAAGGGGTCAAACTCCCAAAGGAAAGTCCATTGTAGACTTGATGGGAAGGAATTCAAATGGGACTTAAAGGTGGATTGACACGACCAAATCCAAGGCCCCGTGAGAAGGGATCCTAGCAAAGGACTTCTCGACGAGTGATTCTATGGGGCGCTTTGCTACGTCTTTTCCAAGACGGGAAAAAGTAGGCCCTCGCGGGAGGTAACCTGGTTTGTAAGTTGTTTCATTCTCGTTCTCTATATTTAAGTGTTTGGCATGATTTTGAGTAGCTAAGGCTCTAAAATATGGAATGTGAAATGTGTGATTAGTGGCTAAAATTTTAAGTGTGGAGTGAGGTCTACTCACTCCAATTCCACTTCACATTGCCAAGCCCTCCACTTTTCCCTTGATCTTTCTATGCTTAATGATGTTGCCCATAGTGCTCATATGCTTTATTGGTGTTTACTAGAGTTGAACTAATTTGTGATATCATACTATGACTCTAGTTTCACATTTGGGGCACTTAGGAAACCTTGTGCATGTTTTAGAGGGTGTGGATCAACTTCCTTGTTTGAATTTTATGAAAGTTATGCCATGATGTTATTATGCGACTTGTGATGCTATCTTGCTCATACTTGTGTTTTGCATAACCTTGTACGTCACTTGTTACTTTTAACCTCTCATGTGTTCTTGTGATCAAGGAAGTTATTTGCATCATGTTCGATCACGTTTAGCACAATGGCGTCTTTTCTATCGGTGGGGCACATCTACAAACGAGGGGAGTTCCTATGCGCCTTTATCTCATTTTCTTCATTGTTTGCGCTTAGGGACTAAGCTACCTTTTAAGTGTGGAGTGGGTAGTCGCATAGTTCACTCATATTATGCCATGCCTAGCATTGTAGAATGAGCACTTGCATTCATGTATTCTATCCCTAACATGACAGTGTTTTCAACCACATAGGCTTGTGACTATCGGCTCTAAATCCCTATAAATCACATCTAGCCTATTATTCACATTTATTGGATCTTGAACTTAGAACCAACCTAGTCCTATGAATGTGCATTCTTGTGAAGAAATATCATTCCTATCCCTTGTCTATCTAATTCTCTAAGTATTTTCGTAGAAATACCTTGGATTGAGTTTTATCAAGCACTTTTAAAATTTTCACGAAAAACTTAGACCTTTTATATGCTCCTTGGTGACTTGAGTTTTCCAATTTAGTGTCATGCTTATGATTGTTTCCTGCGCATTCCATACATTCCTTGAACATATTGTCAAGTTTTAAGTGTGGAGTCAAAAACAAAAGAGGGCGAAAAATAGGCCCCAACAACAAAAAAATGGTTCATTTTCATGGTCAAAAGAGGGCAAAGCCCCGACCAAAAACTTTCTCAAGTGCACGAGAAGTTTTGTGCAAAGATATACAAATGCCGGGGGTTAGGAAGGTAAGTTCCCCCTCGAAAGCATTTGTAGGCCAAAGGCCATTTGAAAAGAAAATAAAAAGCACTTAAAACTTGACTTTATGCTCTTCCGTCATCCTACATTTGCGCGGGTGCATCATTTGCATTGTGTGCTTGTTAGAATGACTTTTGGACGACCCATGTGCTTGCACGGGAGTTATCATTTGGTCTATGCTTGTTTATTAAAGAACTCTAGTGTCGAACTCCTCTTTCCCTTATGGATTATGGCTTAAGCGCCTAAAACTTGGGAATGAGTTCCATGTCGTGAGCCAATGGACTAGCCCTAGCTAGCATAGGTGAGCGGTTGACACTCTTTTGTGCAAAACTATTAACTTTGCTTCTATTGTATTGCCTTGAAAATGAGTAGACCTTTGGATGAGACATTTGATAGCTCTAGTATTGATGATCTTGAATGCACAACCTCATGTGTACTCAAATGGTTCAAAAGTTCTTTTGATGATATTGTGATGGTAGTCCTAGTTTGGGTTGAGGGATTGGTTTTGAGAAATCCTCGCCTTGGTTGAGCACTCTTGCATTCATTCTGCATGGATATGTGCATATGGGATTTGTCAGTATTCCCTTTTCTGAAAACTCTCACGAGACTATAACTCGTCCACTAGGGTAGCCTAGGGGTTTAAAGGCTTAATGCATACGCTAAATGCATTCGTAACGCCTACGAAAAGGAGTTAGGTAGATTGTACATACTTGTCACTTACCTTTCAATAACATGTTTAGGAATAATGATCGAGACCTTGTGAAATCTAGTGAGGCAAATAGACGAAAAACATAGCACCACTAGCATTTCGACATTTGCATGACCTTGACATATTCTCATACTTTGTTCGGGACGAACAAAACTTAAGTGTGGAGTGTTGATGAGTCGAGTTTTCGACTCATTTATCCTCATTATTCACTATAGTTTTGAATCGTTTCCGACGATATTTTGATGTCATTTGACCTCTATCTCTACATTTCAGGTAGAAAACAAGTTTCCCCCATGGTCAAGGCCAATAGAAGGAAACTCGGTGAAAATCGGAGATTAGAGCAAAAAGTGGGCAGAATTGGTCCCCAGTCGATCGACTGGGAAGCTCCCCTGCTCCAGTCGGTCGACTGGAAGCAGTATCAGGAGGACCAAAATTCCACATTATCGCACTCGATCGACTGGGAACCTACCCTATGCCAGTCGATCGACTGAGAATCTGCCAGCCAAACGACATTTCCTTCTCCAGTCGATCGACTGGGACTGCTACAGTTCCGGAATTTCAGCGAGCCTATAAATAGAAAGCAAGAGTTTTGACCTAAGTGTGGAGGTTTTTGGGGAGAAGAAGATTGGAAAAGAGGCTCATCCAAGGTCATCAATCATCATCCAACCAAGGAGAAGTGAAGATCAAAAGGGAGACATTAGGATTAACCATCCTATTTCTATTCCTCTTCTATTCCCTTGTTGTTGCTATAACCTACTCACACCATGTTGTCTTACATGAGGTGTGAGTAGTGATCTTGTGTTTTGAGGGTCTTATGATCCTCCTTGGTACTCAATGATCATTGTATACACATTACCATGCAATTTATGAAGTTGATTTCATTTTACTATGGTTTTCATTTTAGACATGTTGCTAAGTGTTTGATAAAATGCCTAAGTGACATGTTTGTGTTAGAACTATGATCTAAATGTTGAGAGAGCTTAGTGATGGTTTGGATATAGTAAAATTGAACTTAACCAACATTTATGAGAGTAAATGCATGGTGAGAGGTTAACTAGAACTTTATGCATATAGCACTTGTGAGAATAAATGCTATATAGTGAATCAATACCCTTTAATTAGTGAGATTCTAACTAAGATGACTTGACTAGGATTAGACTTGCATGATAGTTTGTCTAGTCCTAGCCTAAGTTAGGTTTTAAACCTATCAACTCATAATTAATTGAACTCTTGTATGCATGATCATTGGAAAATTGCCAAGGAGGGGATTAACCCCTCGAAACACCTCTTACTTATCTTTTATCCTCAATTACTCACCACATAGGATTTAGATATATACACTCTCTTATACATTTTGTTTTAGATTAGCCGAGCGGAAACACGATCTTACATAGTGCATGTGCTTGGCTTGCTCCCTTGGGTTCGACCTGGTACCCTACCGGTCTCTATAAATGTTTTGACCTACTACATTCGATCCTCTCTTCATTGACACTTATTCTAGAGGTGAAAAAGAAATAGTTCGTCAATAAGTCCTCTTATTGTTCTAAGCACGTAATAAAGATTTGTGTCCCTTTTAGGGTGTGGGAAACCCCCCAGAGTAGGCTTAGCCGAACTGGGTATCATTCTGTGTGCCTTCACTTTGTTCTGCTTGCTGCACTGTCACAACAGAGTTCTAGGTCTGTCTCAAACAGTCCCTGGAACAGTAGCTTGAACAGGTCACTATATTTCAATTGGTATCAGAGCAGACACTCGACACACTGAGTGGGATCCTTGAACTGTTCAAAATGACTCTGAAGGAAGGACAAAGTATTTCCCGACCCCCACTTCTCGAAGGATCAAATTATGCCTCATGGAAGCCGAAAATGAAATATTTTCTGAGATCCCTCGATGAGAAAGCTTGGAAGGCAGTATTGGTTGGATGGACTCAGCCCATGATGGAAAATCTCACAGGAGAAGTCGTTCCCAAACCTGAAGCTCTATGGGACGAGGCAGACGAGAAAGCCTCCATCGGAAATTCAAAAGCTATGAACGCTATTTTCTCTGGAGTGGATGAGAATGTACAGAAACTGATCATCAACTGTGAAGTTGCTAAGGAAGCTTGGGATATCCTTCAAACTGCGTATGAAGGTACTGACAAGGTTCGCAATTCGCGCATGCAGATTGTGACAACAAAATTCGAGGAGATGAAGATGAAGGACAGTGAAACTATCCCTGAATTCAATGCGAGAGTACTAGATCTGTCCAATGAGGCTGCTGCACTAGGCAAACCTATTTATGAAGAAAGAATGGCTAGCAAAGTTCTGAGATCGCTCCCTCCAAGATTTGCTATGAAGGTCACTGCCATTGAGGAGATGCATGATATCTCCAAACTGAAACTGGACAAGCTCATGGGTTCTCTCAGAACTTACGAAATGAATCACGAAGCTGAATCTAAGGTAGTCAGAGGAATTGCCCTGAAAGCAGATATATCTGACAGTGTGGCTGAGACAGACTGCAACACTGAGCAACTGGCAATGCTGGCTCAGAATTTTGGCAGGATGGTTCGGAAACTCAACAGACGTGGCCCTGATCAAGGTCAGTCTTCGTCAGGTAACTTTCGTAATTGGAAAAATGGCAAAACAAGGTTCAGTGAGAAAACTGAGGACTCTTCGGAGAAAGAGAAAGAAATTCAATGCCATGAGTGCAAGGGCTTCGGACACATCAAGGCTGAATGTGCTAACACCCTCAAAAAGAAAAAGGCAATGGTTGCAAACCTCAGCGACAGTGATGAGGAGGAGGAAAATGAAACTACCAACTTTGTAGCATTTGCGTCTATCACAGAAGTATGCAGTGAATCCAGCTACATCAAGTCTCCTCAACCAACTCTTCTGACTGATGACTCTTCAGACAGCGACAATGAAGAACTCACGCAAGAGTCACTGGCTGAATCATACAAAGACCTGCACAAAAAGTGGCTGTTGGTGTTCAATCTGAACAAAAAACTCAACGACACTGCTGCCACCATGACTGAAGAAAAGGACAAACTCTGGCAGGAAGTCGATATTCTGGTCGCACAGAAGGTGGAACTCCAGGCCGCAGTCAATTCACTGAACACTCAGCTTACAGATATTAAGCAAGATAGGTTGTGTCTGCTGGCTCAGAAAACGGATCTCCTGGGAACTATCTCTTCCCTAAAAGTTAACATGGAGAAAGATCGTGAAACTTATCCAACTGGGATGGCGGCTCTGAGGAAAACTATTACGGATCTGAAACACAAAGAGGTGTTCCTCTTGAGAAAAGTGGAGTCTCTGGAACTCCAGGTAGAATCTGAAAAAATGGACCATTCAGCCACTCGGAAGGAACTCAACCAGCTCAAACAGTCGGTAAAGATGTTGAACTCTGGGACTAAGGATCTAAATGAGATTCCCAGGTCACAAAGAATGGAGTCTGGACACCGGGGTTTGGGTTTCACAGAAGAAGGATGCTCAAAAGGTACAACGTTTGTTAAAGCAATGATCAGACTTAAAACAGCAATTATCAGACTTAAAACAACAATGATCAAACTTAAAACAACAATATCCAGACTTAAACAGCAATGATCATACATAAAACATCAATGATCATACTTAAACAGCAATATCCAGACTTAAACAACAATTATCAGACTTAGGGGCTATTCTTTTGAACTTAATTTAACTAGAATTTTACTGTACTGTAATGAACTTAAAACTGTATCGAGTTTAATTTAACTGTACTGCACTTAATTTAACTGTACTGGACTTAATTTAATTGTATCAAGTTTAATTATATATTTTTTATATTTTTCAAACTTATACAGTTTATTAATTTGAGTTGCTAAAAATTATACACTTTTTAAAACTTAAGTATATTTTTATAATTATATTTTATAAAGTATATTTTAAATATAATGTAGTGGAAATGAACATAGATGAAAACGAAGCTATGTAAATGTTTCCATTTATACTACACTTGAATGTCATTGTACGTTTTATTGTAACATATGTACTGTATTTATATGTTTATTTCTACATGTTCTTTCGATTCATATCAAGTGCAACAAAGTTTATTTCTTTTTTAAAACGGATGCAATAGTTTCTGAAGAGGTGTGGACACAAACTTGAAAAACCATTAAGATCATATATGTCTTAAAGGTTTTCCAAAAATTATTGAGGAACAGCGAAAAGAGCAGATGAATCAAATACGCGACATGATAACGTTTCAAATTATTGAGGATTGTCCAGATAATGTAGTGGAAATAAAGATGATGATATGTCAATGTTTCCTTTTGTACTACACTTGAATGTCAATTTACGTTTCTATGTAAAATATATATTGTATTCATATGTTTATTTCCACATGTTCTTTAAATTCATATCAAGTGCAACAAAGTTTATTCCATTTTAAAACGGATGCAATAATTTTCGAAGATGTGTGGACAAAAATTTGAAAAACCGTTAGATCATATATGTCTTACGGTTTTTCAAAAATTATTTAAAAAATTAAAAATAAAATAAAAGTTTTGAATAATATGGTTGGAAACAATAAAAACTGAATTGACTTGAAAAACTTACATTAAACTTTTGGGGAAATTACAAAAACATTACCTGAACTATCACCTGATTTCAAATTAGGTATCAGACTTTTTCAGTTTTCAATTTAGTGATTTTTGTAACAATTCGCACATGTTTAAATCCTATTGATCATATCTTCAACCATGATAAAAATAAAGTTGACCAAATTTGTTAACCATAAAACCAAATTCATAAGTTTTCCACCTTATGATTTTTTTAACTTAATTTAATTTAAGTATATATATATATATTTTTTCTTCTCTTCATTAAAGAGGATTATTGGATTTTCAATCCTACCCCTGGGGTGACTCGAACCCGGGATCAACAGGACCAGGTAGTGAGCGTCTCTCCACCAGGCCAACTCAACTTCGTCAATTTAAGTACATTTAACTATACTGAACTTAATTTAACTGTATTGAATTTAATTTAACTGTACTGAACTTAATTTAACTGTATTGAACTTAATTAAACTGTATTGAACTTCATTGAACAGTACTAAACTTAATTAAACTGTAGTGAACTTAATTTAACTGTAACTTAATTAAATTGTATTGAACTTAATTTAATTTTACTGAACTTAATAAAACTGTATTGAAGTGTAAAAGAACAGCCCCTTAAAACAGCAATGATCAGACTTAAGTTAAATTTGGATATTACTGTAGCAATTTTTAGGACGATTATACCCTCGCATCTGTTATGTATTTTTAAATAAATCCGTTTTAATTTTTTTTATTTACAAAAACCGCCCCGAATTTCGACTGGTCGAAATATACACGTGACAATATTTTATTGAGTTTTTAGTTTTTATTGCCACCGTGGTTTGTATTTGATCCGAATTCTAACAATATTATACTTAAACTTTTTATTTGATCTAAGAGTGCGGTTCGGGTACAAATCAATTTATAAATAAACACCACAAACCGATTTTTAAGCTGACACGTGTCCCATTTAGTCGAAATCCCGAACAAACACACGGAGGGGTATTATAGTCATTCCACACGCAGGGGTATAAACCTAATAATGTTATTTTCAATTTAGTCCAAGACTTGTTAATGAACAGACTTAAAAACAGCAATGATCAGACTTAAAATACTTAATGATCAGACTTAAAAATAGACAATGATCAGACTTAAAAATAGACAATGATCAGACTTAAAAACAGCAATGATCAGACTTAAAACAAGCAATGATCAGACATAAAAACAGCAATGATCAGACTTAAAAACAGCAATGATCAGACTTAAAAAACAGCAATGATCAGACTTAAAAACAGCAATGATCAGACTTAAAACAAGTAATGATCAAACTTAAAAACAGCAATGATCAGACTTAAAACAAGCAATGATCAGACTTGAAAACAGCAATGATAAGACTTAAAACAAGCAACGATCAGACTTAAAAACAACAATGATCAGACTTAAAAACAGCAATGATCAGACTTAAAAAACAGCAATTATCAGACTTAAAAACAGCAATGATCAGACTTAAAACAAGCAACGATCATACTTAAAAACAGCAATGATCAGACTTAAAACAAGTAATGATCAGACTTAAAAACAGCAATGATCAGACTTAAAACAAGCAATGATCAGACATAAAAACAGCAATGATCAGACTTAAAACAAGCAAGGATCAAACTTAAAAACAGCAATGATCAGACTTAAAACAAGCAACGATCAGACTTAAAAACAGCAATGATCAGACTTAAAAAACAGCAATGATCAGACTTAAAACAAGCAACGATCAGACTTTAAAACAGCAATGATCAGACTTAAAACAAGCAATGTTTAGACTTAAAAACAGCAGTCATCAGACTTAAAAACAGCAATGATCAGACTTAAAACAAGCAACGATCAGACTTAAAAACAGCAATGATCAGACTTAAAAACAGCAATGATCAGACTTAAAAAACAGCAATGATCAGACTTAAAAACAGCAATGATCAGACTTAAAACAAGCAACGATCAGACTTAAAAACAGCAATGATCAGACTTAAAACAAGCAACGATCAGACTTAAAAACAACAATGATCAGACTTAAAACAAGCAACAATCAGACTTAAAAACAACAATGATCAGACTTAAAACAAGCAATGATCAGACTTAAAAACATCAATGATCAGACTTAAAAATAGCAATGATCAGACTTAAAACTAGCAACGATCAGACTTAAAAACAGGAATGATCAGACTTAAAACATTGTCTATTATTAAGTCTGATCATTATAAATTTTAAGTCGAATTAATTTTAAGTCAGACTTAAGTCTGATCATTGAAAATTTTAAGTCGGATCATTGTCTATTATTAAGTCTGATCATTATAAATTCTAAGTCTGATCATTATCAATTTTAAGTCTGATCATTGTCAATATTAAGTCCGATCATTATCAATATTAAGTCTGATCATTGTCTATTATTAAGTCTGATCATTGTCTATTATTAAGTCTGATCATTATAAACTCTAAGTCTGATCATTATCAATTTTAAGTCTGATCATTGTCAATTTTATGTCTGATCATTGTCTATTATTAAGTCTGGTCATTATCAAGTCTAAGTCTGATCTTTATCACTTTTAAGTCTGATCATTGTCAATTTTAAGTCTGATCATTCTCAATATTAGGTCTGATTATTGTCTATTATTAAATCTGATCATTATCAATTCTAAGTCTGATCATTATCAATTTTATGTCTGATCATCATCTATTTTAAGTCTGGTCATCAGCTATTTTAAGTCTGATCATCATCTATTTGAAGTCTGATTATCATCTATTTTAAGTCTGATTATTTATTTTTTTAAAGTCTGATCATCATCTATTTTAAGTATGATCATCATCTGTTTTGCTACTGTAAAAGTCAATTTTACTCACAATGATCAGACTTAACGCATGCTGATCAGACTTAAAAAAACGTACTGTAGCAAAAGTTGACTTTTACTCACAATGATCAGACTTAACGCACGTTGATCTGACTTAAAAACATACCGTAGCGGCAGTCGAATTTTACTGTAGCGAATTTTAGGACGATTATACCCCTCCTATCTTTTATGTATTTTTAAATAAGTCCGCGTGTGTTTTTTTTATTTACAAAAAGAACCCCGAACGGGATGAATTCTGATTGGTCGATTTTTACACGTGTCAATTTTTTTATGGGTTTGTAGTTTTTATTTATAATTTTGGTTTGTATTTGATCCAAACTCTTGATCTAATATATTAAAACGATCTTTTTAAGTATAAATTTCAAATTAAAATAATATTAATACTATACTATACAATAAATTAATGTATATATTTTAAGAATATAGAAAATTCATAACCGATTAGTTCCGATTAATCCTTGGGGACTCCATCCGCCCGATTCCCGCCAAGCGTTTTTTACAACCTTGGTTCAGAGTCAAGTGAGGTTTACTTGGACCTACTTGGCACTTCAGTATGAAAATTGTTACTTCTTGTAAGATGGCACTTCGAAACTGGATATCATCGAGTTAAGACTTGATATGGTATCAAGAGTTAAATGATGCTTTCACAATCCTGTAAAATTGTACCTATAAGACAATAAGATTGGTCAATCAATCAGGATCATAGAGGCTGGACCAGGAGGCCCCAATGTCAACTTCTACAGATCCACTCGCTGACAGTTCAAATATCATTTATAAAACCAGTATTGTTTTAGTCCAGTTAATCTTTAAATTTGGTTCAAAGAAGAGGTGATGAAGAGAGTAAAGTTGAAAAAGGAACTTCCAAGTTGATAGAATACTCTTGAGCCACCAAACATTACTACAGTGGATCATTCATGCCCAAAGGAACAAACAAGGCAAATGCAGTGATCAGACCAGCTTTCAGGATGTGAATACAAAAGTAGAAGTAAAAAACGAAATAGAAGGAAAGCTTATTTGACTTAAACTTGATGAGACCTGATCATTGATGCTTCCCTGAGAGCTGAGATATATCATTCGTTGATAGTCCAAAGACCTGTAGTGACCTCTCGAAAAGAGAGAAACTTACTAATCACTTCCGACATTACAAATTAAATCTTGAACATATGAAATAGATGCAGACACATACAACCAAGGCTTCCATAAGAAACAGAAACACCGCGGAGGATTGAAGACAAATGTCACTGATAATACTACTGACAAAATATAAATATCCGCCAGTTTACAGGAAATAAAGGCGGCTGAAATAAACATGCAGCATGTACCTGTAAATTGTAACGCACCATTTCAGCAAACTGTTTGTTTGAATCCATGAGCCAGGTTTTCCACTTCAGGAAAGGGTGGTGGACAACAGTCACTCTGAATAATAACCATGAAGCATCATCCCATGGGACTCCTTATAGCTTAGGAAAGTATTTAGCATCGGCATGTAAAATGAAAATTGGACTTTTAATGGGATGCAACTGAAATGGAGTATGAACAAAAACTGTCTGGGGTAGCAACATAAATGGATTGCATGACTTATCAAAAAGTAATTCTCCACTCCATTCAAGCAAAAGTAGTTGCAGTTTGATTGGCAGATTCGTAACAAAGTTGGACCGTGAAGGTAATTCTATTACATGTACGCGGCTAAGAAAGAACCATATTTCGCTATGTCAACAAAATGGCACTATATAAAAATCTGCAGACATTTGCAAAAGGGTGAATGCGCCCTGTTATTTATAACTGTCAACAACAAAATAGCATACATACACCACAAATACAGGAGCATATATAATATTATTGGATAAGTATGAAACAGATACCAATAGAGCTTCACAAATTAGGCATCGTAAAATAAGAAATTTTAATTTCAAAGCACTGCACCACAAATATGACTCTCAAATCATCCCTTATTGCCTAACTCTAATAACAGAGTATAATAATTTAACGGCAAATTTAACTTCCTTAATAGTCTCTATGTTTCACTACTGACTATAATTCAAACTTTCACCATCTCAATTGAATAACTTCAAGATGGCACTCATGTGATCTGCCGACTTTTACTTTTAAGAAAACAGTTTTCTCAATCATTTCCTCTTAAAACTAACCGTCTCTACTAGATTCGCCAGTTGTCCTTCTAGTGAGAAACTGTCTGCTCATAAGAAGGCCAACTACAATAGAAATGAGAGCAGACAAGGCGCCGTGTCGAGAAAGCGCGAACTCACTCCATGTTAAGGGCTTAGTGACCTCAAATAGCACCTTTCGAAATTCTTCATTCAAGTCATCCAGTGATCCAGTGTTGTTTATAACTATATCAGCCTTTTCCCGCTTCAAATCCAATGACATTTGAGCGTTTACCCTATTTCTGGCATCATTTTCCGAGGAACTATCTCTAGCCATGAGTCTATTAAGTTGTGTGTTGGGATCGACCCATACAACGATAATGGGTTTTGTCCACCTGTCCAACTTGGCCTCAAACAACAGTGGAATATCAAGAACAATCACCTTCCATCCCTTAAGCCATAGCTTTGCTATTTCAAAAAATATGCCCATCGATATATGAGGAGCCAATAATCTGCAGATGTTACACAAATACAAGCAAAAGTAGTTTGTGATATTAGCAACGATCATATCCAAACTGACACCGAAAACTTGTTGAGAACTATGAAACTCTAACTGATGTTAATAAAAGTTCCAACTGAAAGACATAACTGCAAACAAAAAAAAATAACATAACAAATGTTAATTCTCACCTATTAAGGAGTTGGCGCTTGGAAGGATCGGAGAACACTATCTGACCTAGTCTCAGTCTATCAACTTCTCCATCAGCTTGCAATATGTCAGTTCCAAAGGCTTTAACAACCTTCTTCCACCCAGCTGTTCCTTTCTTCAGTACATCCTGTATAAACACAAGAACAACTTCGGTCAGGCAAAGCAATGAGATTAACAGTTGGAGCCTCCTCAAGATAGCAGTGAAGAATAGAAAAAAAAAAAGAAACCGAATGCTTTGCTACTTGACAACTACAATACGTTCTGCAATCAGTTTTACTTAGAGTATCAATTATTCATACTTGAGCGAATAATACAGTTGAATCGGAGCTAGAGAATATAGTAATCAAGGGATCAGATGAGTCAGAGAGATGAACCGATCACTGGTATGAAAGTATAGATACAAGAAAAATACAAAAAAAAAAAAAGAGAGAGTAGAGAGTGAGGAAGTACACGAGAGATGAGATCAGCGTCGACAACTGGGATACCGTTGGCCTTGAATAAATTGGAAACGGTGCTCTTCCCCGACGCAATCCCTCCGGTCAATCCCACTAGCCTCATCTTCTTCAACCTAATTTTGCTTCTCTGTCGAAGCAGCCATGATTCATTTGGGGGTCTTCGTCAATTGGTTTGTTTAATTGGACCGGTTGACGATCGAACCGGATTGCACATGAAACGGTTCAAATTCCCGTAACAAGAAAAGGCAGGCACAGGGATTCTTTTCCCAATATCCACCAGAGTGATAGGCTGATTGATGAAATGGTGTTGAGAAAGAGATAGGACAAGTAACAACAGGGTGCATTTTGTTTAGCCGAATTGAAACACTGAATTTATTTTAAGTAATAGATTATAGTAGTTGACTTTTGAATTAGAAAAAAAGGGATTTTGTCAGTGTTCGATTTCCGCATTATTCTCTCACTTTTGCGAGATGTAAACCCAGAATAATAAAAAAGACTTTTTGAATTAGAAAAATCATACATTTAATCAAAATGAAATATTTTAATAAAATATGTTCGTTCATAAAATTGAATTATAAGTTCAACGGAACACAAAAGGCAACCATGAATTTGATAAAAATGTAGACAGGCATCTTAATTCTTAAAAGTGACGTGAAATATTTATTATTCAAGTTGAATTGGCTTCATCCTCCTCCTCCACATGGAGAGCACCAATAGCTTTAAGAAGTCCGGTCAGTGCATTTTCCAGCTGCAGCTCATATTCAGTCTTCTCGCGATCAGTGTCAACCCCAGGTATTCCACTGAGCACCACCGGGCTATCACTCGCAATAGGAGGTGCAGCCGTTGGATTCGGAGGCGGATACGTGTTAATGGCTGGAGGGTAAGGCATGGGCATCATTACTTGTTGAGGAAAGACAACCTGTTGGCCTAATGGAGGGTACCCTAATGGAGGTTCAACACATGTCTCTGTGGTTTGTGAATATCCACCAGCCATGTAAGCATAGCCATTTGGGACAATAATGAACGGCTGAGCGTCTACTGGTTGCACCTCTGCCGGCAAGCTGCTTCGTGAAGAAGGCTGCTGCTGATAGAAAGCATAAGAGAAGGTCAACTCGCCTTGGGGTCCAGAAAATGGTGCCCTGACTTGGAGAGTAGTCATAACGGTGGTGGAGTTGCTCGAATCATTTGATTTGTCCAGGAGATCTTTGACAGGGACATGCACGTCTCCAACCTCCTTGTCCCCTTCGAACAGCCCGACTGCACCAAATCTTGAACACCAGGACCAGACTATTTGACTGGGGATCTCTTTCTCATCGATCATGAATTTCATGGAGAAGTTCCATACAGGGTCGTTGCCTCCTTCATAATCCACCGGGGTTTTGAATGTGGTTTTAGAGGCGCCTCCAGAGATTGTAACAGACGCATAGAGGTGCATACTTCGCAGGTGTTTCACATCTTTGAGGCCTTTGGCAGAGATCACAGTGGGTTCTCTGCTCCATTTATTCTCCAGTACCTTTGCCCTTTTTGCTCTTATGTAAATCCTTGGTTCCAAAATATTATCAAATCATGCTTTAAAACTGAGTTCAACTAAGAGAAGCATGCATAGTGCTGGACTTCATGTTATTGGTAATAAATTAACCCACCAGAAACAGGCTGGGACTAGACCTTGTGTTTACTCGCAATATTTTAAGACTTAAGAACCACCCACCAGGCTGAAACATTCCTTTTGTACGACTTTCGCCACCTAGTGGTGTTTTTTAGTCTCTTTTTTTTTTTTTTGGGTTAAGTTAGTATCTGCTCATTTTGAGCTGGTGAGGACTTGAACACTGACCACTTTGGGCGCAGGGGGACGCCCTTCCACTGGGCTAATCTCTTTGCCTCTTATTTGCACATTTTTTGAGTCTTCCGCCTCAGGCGGTCTACTGTAATTGACACTGTTCAGACCCTATTAGATATCCGCCGGCACCGGCCTGTTTTTATTTTTATAAAAGAAACATTCCTTGTAATTAATTTTCTAGCAATGAAGCAGCCACAAAGTAGATGGTATCTAGGTGTACCAAAAAACATTAAAGACTTGGACATTAGAGGACTTGAAAAAATACAATGAGAAATCAAACATCTAATATTGCAGTAAAGTATCAATAAATCCAAGTGGCTACAGGCATTCGAACTTACTTTGCGGATTCACAAAGGAACTGACAATCAGTCTATCACACTTTACCATTTGATAGGGCTTTGATTGCAATCGTTTAGCTAAAATGGATGTACCGTAGAATCTGTACTCAATACAAACAATGGTGAAGATGTGACCGGATCTTATTTATAAATCTTGTGAAAAATTGTTACAGGGTTATTTTACATATGCTACAACATAATGTACTCTACAAGAAAGAACTCGACCAAATTCTACTCTTCTGTGTTCTCTGTTAATTTTTTAAATACACATTTCCGGAGATCGTGCACCTAGCTGCCCACTGTGTGCCTATCAGAGTTTGTCTCGAGTCGTCTAGAATGATTCATCTCCTGGACCAGTAAGGAATATTGTAGTTTAATGTCAGTAGATTGACAAGTTTCAATATAGAAATGTATTCAAAACCAACACCAAGTATGCATCCAGATGAAATTGTTTTTGTCACGTCAAGAATTTAGTAATCATTAGCATGCTTTTATCAGTCACTTCATATTAGCATACTACGAGGGCTACTGCTCAATAGTGGAGATTATCGTGTCTTTTAAACTGTTTCTGCAATCGGTTACAACTAGCTATAAGCCAGAAATAAACAACAGGCAGGATTAATGAGCATCCCACTGGCAGTCTGTATGCAAGCATAGTTTTAACCTTTGATCCGCCAGGTAATATTTTCAAAATCTAACATGCATACACAGCAAATGTTTGTTCAGGCACACTTCATCCAGATTTATGAAGACACGACTTAGGTGGATGAATTAGTTGAGATCTTGACAGTGCAGTTTTAGAGGTAGTAATCAACTAGGAATCTTAGTAAAAAATAAAAAGTATAAACACCATAAACAATCTTGAGAAGTGATAACCAAACACAAATGGACACAGCCTAGGATGTGGATAAGAAGAAATAGAAGCTACCTGTTTCATCTAAGCATCTGCAAACTGATATCACAATGTATCTCTGGAAGAATGATTGGTCGTTCCACTTGAAATCAAATTAAGTAATACCCGTATGTACAATTGTATCACATTTCAGCTGCACCATGGAAGGAACACATATAAACAGATAGATAATGAGCTTTCAACCAAGCAAAGAGCAGTTTCAGCAACCCTTTCCAGTTTCAGAAAAGAATATTAGAAAATATGTATAAAAAAATGTCACAGACATAAAAGCCAAAAGCATGAATAAGCAATCTATACAAATATTTGCAATGTGTAATCTCTTACTACACCCTAGTCTACAACACAAAACATTAGCGGTTGAAGAAACATGAAATAAACAAACAGAAGAAAACCCAATAAAATGCTTAATCAACTAATGATACACCAAAAAAGTGATTCATCAAATCAGAACCAGGAGTTGCTTACCAGAGAATGTTTTGCTTTATTCATCAGTTGCCCAGGAGTGAGATTCAATGTGGTCTCAACATCTACTACTGCCAAATGAATTTGCATTGTTTCACAAAGGGATCATCTGTCTGTTTTAACCTGGTAATTATTACGTACAAAACTTCAGACACTGGAACTCAGATTCAGTACAGGTGCGCCAATCGAGTTCCAGTACTTTTTTTCAGCTGATATAAGTATACAGTAACTAATCTTTGTACATTTTTTCCTTCTCGAGCTATATATGTATGCTGATGTAGAATATAGCCAGACATGAACAAGCTACCAGTGTCAATAACAGTAGAAAAGTTCACCCCGCATTTCTCCTGAGGCGCAAGACAAACCTTTCTGAAGGCTCTTTTCTTATAGGCTTGATTTGTTCATTGTTAAACCACAATGGCTCAAAGAGAGCTCGTGAATTTTCCACATATGAGTCAATTAAACTCCCTGGTTATCGGCTAATAGCCTCCACTGCAAGCCTTATTAACCGCAGCAATCCCTCCACATCTTGGAAATTAAAATCAAGAGCCCTCTTAATTGAAGAAATTCCCTCCTCATTGTGAACCTGTTCTGTGTGCGCAATGACCGCTGCAAGAGCTACCTGTGATTTCCTGGACGCTTCCATTGCAAAATTCACATCTTGTGCCTGTGGGTAAAAGTATAAATATAAAAACTTGCTAATTCACCCATACTGTAAGATTTGTACTCATGTGGCTGCAATGGGTAACACACAAACACTTGCGCATGTTGAGACAGCTATGTAAATAATAGGTCAATTTTATTTATTTAACTTGTTCTTGTGAGTTCAAAGTTACAATTTTAACCTTCATCAAAAAAAAAGTTACAATTTTAACCTTCAAGTGGAATAAGGTGTTATACGAAACTTATTTGAGAAATGCGGGATATAAAACGTATTCGAAGCTCAGCCAAACAAGCTTTATAACAAGTTATATCAGTTCTAATTATATATCACTGGGCCATACCCTTGTGTTTGCTGACATCCAACTTCACACACCTATTGGATACACTAAGTATATCATTTCATGTTATAGCACTACCAAAGTCTTGCCAAACATGAAATCCAAGCCCTACCTAATGCATTTATGGTCAACACTAATGTTGGAAATCTAAGTATCCTTGCAGTTTAACTAGCTTGCATGCGAAAAATTAAGGATGTTCAACTGCTATTGAAAAATTACATGGGAGTTCCACTTTCACAATTGTAAATATATACTCACGAAATTGAGAAGGCGTGCAAAACCAGGACGGTTACGGGCGGATATAACATGGCTGCCGGCAACTTGAGGAGAACTCAAGCCCTTTGCTAGAAGGACTTTGTCCCCAGTTGCTGCATTATTCAGATTATCAACATCGGAGGCAGAGGAAGAAGGAGATTCACCTTTACAAGCATTAGTCATGTCATCAGAAACAAATTCATGTCAGTTGCGAAGTTTATAATTAGATAAAAATCAGCCAATTAGCAACTGTTCTGTAGTCAACACTGATCAGAATACATGCTTCACAGTGAACATTACGTCAAATCCTAACTTTCAGAAACAACAATCAGATTAAAGGTAAGAAACCCTTCTCGAACATAATATATAAACAAACTGCACTTATATTTATATATAAGCTTAAACTTGACTGTATTCGATACTAACAGATATAAGATTATAATGACTACATGTTTCTAACCCCATAACGGGGATCAGCTCAATTACAACAAATGTGTTATGATAGTTCACATTCACAGTTACACCAAGTACACATCCAAATGAAAGATTCAAGAAATCATGCAATAAAGCAGCACTGTGTGGTTAAAAAAGAAAAAGAAACGTCCAAAAAGAAAGTAAAGGACGAGATCAATCTTCTCCACCTACTTACATCTTGCCATTTATTTCATATGTGCCAATTAGTAAACAAACAGGCATGATCAGAGATATGTATTCATCGAAAAATACACATAAAATTTGTCAAAGTATCAAGGGAAACCACCTGGGGGAGCCATTTGCAGAGCAGTTTGCAGCTCATGCCGATCCCTATTCGCATTACTGTGAGATGAATATATTACCCTCATGTAAGCCACTTCTGTGCATTTGTATGCTAAAGCAGCAGAGGCCATGTCTTTCGCTTTCTCATACTCATTTGCACAGAACCTACAAAAACCAATAAAAAGAGTTTCTAACACTTCAAAAAGAAAATCTGCCAGAGTAGCATACTCTCGAGCACATAACCCGATCCGAGCATATATCCACATACAAATACATAAGTACATATTGACAACAGATCCATCTAAAAAATGATCTCTCATGCTTATAATTGTATTGTAGACTGAAATAAGCCGACCGGTTATCGTTTTCATAGCATACTAGTGATGAAATACATGTACATCAACATTTTTCCTTCGGTAGTTGCAGCGCCAAGTGAAAAGTAAAAACTCGATAACCATAATAATAAAACACAAGAAGAGTGAACACAAGATGCAGCTAGAAGATAGTGGACATTCCTGTTTCTTTAAATTTCTTTTACCCGAAAGACCAGAGTAAATGCCATAAGCTTCAGCCCCAATCAAGGCTACCATCATTTTCTGGCTACTTAGTAAAAGTGGCGAGTCAATCCTCCATTATAAAATTATAATATTTTTCCTGAGTCTAGTATGTATGCGTTCAGCTAACAGTCTTGTTTAACACTTACTCGCAAAGTTTTGCAGTGCTGCTGTACATCTTAATAGACTGGATCATATCCCCGTGCCTTGTCTCACTGGTTGAAGATTCTAACAGAGATGCTCCAAGAAGGAACTTAAGAGATGCTTGGAAATAAAGTCCAATGCTCTCCGCATTTGATCCAGAGCTCTGAAATATCATGCAATCCATGTAAGCATTGAAAGTAAAACAATTGCAAATAGGCATTTATGAAATTTACTCTCACCTTCTTCCGATCAGCCATATGCTTGAGATCCGTGGCTTCTTTAACAGCATTAGCAGCAGACTGACTAGAGGAATCTCTTCTAGCAGGACTTGGGGCATTAAGGTCTTTAGCCTTGTGAGCACCAGATGTTGGATGCCTCGACGTAGTTGGTGGGCCTCCATTCTGATTGTCGGCTTTTCTAAATAGTTTTGGTCCTTTCATTGAGTAATCTCGTTCAGAAGCATGAACATTTGTGTTGTCTATTTCATTCCCTTTATCAGATCCAGGATGACATATGTCTGTTGAACTTCCTCCAACGAATGGTGATTGCAACACTGATTTTCCTCTCGATAGACTTGTTTCACGAAGCTCCATCTTTTCAGGTGGAAGTGTGTTTAACGTACCGTCATGCTCTTGCACCAAATTTTGCTTACAAGCAGATAAGCTGGGAAAATTGTTATATTTTGCACCTTGCCCATCATTACATCGCGATTTTACTTGAGTAAATTTCTTACCACTTTCACTGGGTATTTTCATGTCATGTTTCTTTTCTAGCTTATGAGACTTGGCTGCAGTATGTTCACTGACTTTGTCGTCAACTAATTCTTCTCCACGAGTGTGAGTTTGATCTTCAGAGCTATCAAACAAATTAGACTTCCGCATCCTGTCCTTGGATTGCATAGAGGACCCCTTCTTGTCTGGAAGAGACCCATTTGAAAGGTAGAGGGTATCGTTATCTGTCTCTTCACGTAGACCATAGTCTGAAGCTTTCTGTTCACATGGAAGATTGAAAAACGTATCGGAAAACTCATTCACAATGTGGTTACCAGAGAGCTTATCACAAGCAGCTGGTTTTCCTTTGATTTTCCCACCAGAAATTGAGTCCCGAAAATCAAGCACGGACAAAACTTCAGTTCCTTTATGGGAAACAGCAGAGGTTTTCTCCATCCCACCATTGTCCTTTTTAACATGCCTCATCGAACCATTTCTACCATCAATTTCATGATCTGAGTATCTTTTAGGGCTACCTGAAAGTCCAAAGAAATCTGGCGGACACTCTTTGTCGAAATCATTCCTTCCGTTAGATGCATGCCTGTCTTTGCTTTGAGATCTTAAAGGTGAAGAGGACACTGACTCCACTGGAGAGCCTTCTGTAACTTGAAGATTAGCTTTGCTTTTACGTGAGCTCGAAACCTTCGAGGAGCTTGAAGCAGCCTCCATAATCGGGTGTGAAGATGGCAAGTCTCTCCTTGACAGATCCATATCTTCCATACTCTGTTTTAATGAAATGCCATTTGGATCTTGTGCTGGCTTGAGTTCCTTTGGAACCGAAAGGTCACCTCTTTCGGCAATGCTTTCTCTCTTTGAACCAGACGCTTTCAAATCATGACTTGATACTCTTGCCTTCTTTTGCTTGCCATGATGTCTTTGACTAGACTCCGCCTTCAAAGACTCCTTTTTCTGTTCAGCTTTAAGTCCTGCAGTTGACCGGGATTCTGAGTGCCTAGATTCCTGACTGCCATTGGCTTTTCTTTTCTTACCTGAAGAACCATTGCCATCATTTATTTTGTCCAATGATCCATCAATAGATTTGCAAAACCGTTCTTTAGTTTTCTTAGATAGAGAATTGTCAATTTCTCCACCAATATGATTCGTGTAAGATTTGGCTTCGGAAGACTTGCCACGATTTTTGCCCACCACAACAGCAAATGGCATTATGTTAGTTCCTCCATATCTTGAGGGTACATGAGGATCTGACTCAGAAATCCAGCCCTCAACAGTAAGATCCTCATTCTTATGTTTCTTAACTGTTCTAGGGTCATCTTGGTCTGCTCCTCTCTTCTTATGTGTCCTTAAATTTCCCTTACCGCCTATGGAAACAATGAGCAAACATTTATAAATTTTTTTAGAATTTAGTAAGCGAATATTGATATCTACATTAGAGGTGTATTCAAAATGCGTACCTCCATCTAAAGAGTGCTCGTCTAGTTTCTGTCTATCTGTACTCACCTTCTTTTTTTTCTCTACCACCAAATCACACTTCTTTAGATGTCTATTATCCAAATCAGCTACTGAGGGAGACTGCTTAACATCATTCAAGCTTCTACTTTTGATTGCTGGGTGTAAGATTTTTGCTGGATCTCCAACATCTGCTGGACCCTGCGAGCTCACTGCTATCAATGTTTCGGTCAACCCATTTTTCTTCTTTGCAATGCTGGCCACAGAATTAACTCTGGAACTAGGGTGCTGAATAACAGCCGGATATTCCCTAGCTGTACTCCCTCCAACATTGCTATGCGGATTCTTATCACCTTCTGATGCGACAGAAGCTTGATAATATGAAACTAAAGCTTTTGTTGTCTCTTCTTCTTCAATATCGCATCGATTCATTCCAGGCCTATAATGGTTGGAATGCAGAAAAAGGTTAATACATAATCAAAAGTATTTAACCGAACGTTGGCCATTTCATAACTCCAAGTCTACAAAAGTAGGTTGCATACCCCCAAAGGTCCTGTCTGACAAATAATCAGTTACCATTTATGGAATTCTTGTCCTCTAAGACAATTTATGGTCAATCTAGTCAACTTTAGGCTTACTTAGCTATCGGGTTTTGTAAATAAATATCGTCAAGTAACTAAAATAAATATCGTCAATGTTCATCCAGCCACAGACACAGGGAAACTAAGGTCATCTTTTCTATATCAGATTGTTATTTTTTGTTGAACACACTAAAGTACATAAAAGGTCCGAAAATCCAATACTTACAGCCAATCGAGCATGCTGCAAAGCCACTTCTCAGGAAGACTGTCAGGGAGCCTGCCAACAGGAAGTAGACGCCATTTCTGACACTTATCGCAGCACACCCAATGCTCTTTAATTAGTACATGGGCTGCAGGTGCTGGAGCAACAGGCGAGAGACCACTCATTGGAGGCACTGTGTGAGATCCAGTTTTTGAGTGAGACCCTGATGTCACTGGCCTCTCAAACTTCTTACTGGTTGCTTTTACCTTCAGTGAATTATTAAATGACATTTTATCGTTGTCAGTCACCTGCGAACCTTTGAGCGCACACCCAGAAGGGAAATCCAGTGATTCCACTTCATTTTCTTCATGTTCTGAATCCCCAAAAAAGTCTTTATAAGTGTCCTTAGACTTTCTGATATTACTCTGCAGCTTGCTGCTTTTAGCCTCATATTTAGAGCCTTGATTTACGTTCTTCTCAAGTTTTGAGAGAGAGGAGGACCCATCTCTCACTTCTCTCTTGGCAACCTCAGCTATATTAGTATCACCAGGTGTCATATTTGACTTGCTTTTAGCTCTTGAAGAACCAAGATCCTCAACTGCAGAAATACTCCTAGCTTCTTGTTTTTGAAATCCAACTTTCGTATCACTCTTCGAAGTTGGATTATTTATTATTTCTTGTTTCACAGCTTTTACTTCTATGGAGGGATTCAGTTCAGTGCCTGAAGATCCGTAACTTTTTGAGCCATTGCAGATCATGTTCTTCATGGGTTGAGGTTCATTATCACCAATAAGATTTTCCTTTCGGTCATCCATATGATTTCCAGCAGAGGCAACATCAGCAGTTGGTTTCACATCAGCCCAAACATCACCATGGTTAAAAAACACATCCAAAGGTTCCATTTTACTAACGTCAGATGAAATTGCATCCTTATTGGAACCCCTGAACACTTGTGATACCTTGCCGTTACTTACTGGGATGTCACTGGTAGATAGGAGTGGTAGTCTTGAGGCCTTAGAGATCTGCTTCTCACAACGAAAATCTTCATCATATGTTTCCTTTGAAAGTTTACTGATAACATCATGAACATCCCCGATGTTGCTATTACTACATTCCAACGAAATGCCATTGATTTTTGAAGACATTTTCTTCTTTGCTACTGAGAGTTTCCCATTGTTTCGTGAAGACGTGGGTCCATTGGTTACGCTAATTGACTTTGCTGTTTCACTTTTTAAGACGGACTCTGGTCTTCGCCCCTTTCGAGTCTTCTTGTTTCCAGTCAGGTAACATAGATCTTTCGCCAGGGGTGACAGCAGCATGCTTCCTTCTAGTGGGAAAGAAGTCATTATCTGAATGAGGAGAACAAACAAATAAAAATCATGAATGCTAACCACATCAGGCCAACATATGTTGAAATAAAAGCACAAGGTCAGGGGAATAACACACATGAAGAATGCTATTAGGGGACACGTCAGGGGCATCGTGAGGTTCTTTAGACCACCCTTCACTTTGAGGGCTATCTTCAAATGATGATGAAGGAGAGGCATGAAGGCCAAGACCACTGTAGAGTTCTGCTTTGGTTTGGCTTGACAAGTTATCTGAGCCTACTCTGATACGGACCTTAATTTTCTTTTGGTCGGGTAAGGTAGATTTTTTGAAAGTTTCAGATCTCAAAGTAAGTTCCTTGGCCCGACTACGCTCCATGCCTGGATCTAGTTTTACAGGATCTCGAGATGTTAATGGCTTCACTGAAGATAGAACTCTTGCACTGCTGATATCAGGACAATGTGAATGTAGAGGAGCGATCGCTGGTGTAGGGATGTCATGTGAACCACCCTACAAAAACCATTTCAAATTAAAAATACTCTGAAGGGGTCTACCTCGATACTGCAAAATTTTGATAATAATTATCTAAAAAGAAAGTACAGTTCTGATAACATGCATACCTCAAGTTGCAAGTTGCCTGGGGATCTAAGTGCATGGTTCTGAATGCTCGGTGTCCTTGGATGGGAGCCAATCGGAGACCTCTGATAAGTGGGTAAAAATGAACCATAACCACCAAATTTTGCCCCTAAACAAATACATTTCAGAGTAAAGATTCAGCATCAGTGGGACCTTCGAGCTCTGAAAGGTACACGATATGCATGTCTGCCACTTACCCAAATTCTCTGCTGAAACACCGCCTTCAAAGTCTTTCTGGAAGTGTCCTAAAACACTATGTAGTTTTTCATCCTTCAATATAGAAAATTGTTTTAAAGTGAACTGAAATGTACAAGTGAATACTGATAAAAGGTGAATTTCATATCAACGGAAAAATGAAATACAAAAAATGCATTGCTATGTGCGCACCAAACTGCAATTTTTCAAACTATCATAGCAATCGTATGCAAGTTGTTATTCAACTAAACAAGCCCATTTTTAACCCTCATCTCATACCCGATAGAATTATCGGATGACTGAATTACAGTGGACATTGAGGAACAAAAGCTGTTTAATATGTAAATTAGTGAATCTACAGTCTTTTTCCCATTTTTTTAGTAGCAAGTGTTAGTCGCAATAAATGGAATCCCTTTTAGCAAACAGAGGTGACCCTGATCAACCTTAAAAAGGTAATGAAGAGAAAATTGCAGCCTGCCAAATTTATGTGTCAGTCTCTCCAACGGCACGAAATAACAAAAACCCCTCTATCATCAACCCCTAATAAATCTAAATAACAAACTCAGCTGCAACATATCCAAGTGACTGCTCAACAATGCCCAAAATTCAATAAATTTTGAAACAGTGTCTCAAATTCTTACAAGGTAGGCAAGAGCAATATCAGGGTCGACTGCAGGATCATCATCCTGGTATGAGCAAGCCTCTCCTTCCTCAAGCTCAGTATCCTCCATATTTCCCCCAAACCCTAACCCTTTCCTCCCATCCCTATTCCCCACAGAGAGCATCCAATTGCAAACCAAACCAAAATCCAAAACAAACTAAGAGCAAGTCTTACAATCGCTCGTCAATAAAGAACTCCCTGAATAATAAAAAATCCAACTCGGGCAGACTCAGTCGCGCCCACCCCCTCCACAATCGGCGGGGCTACCCACCGCTTGGACCGATTGCGACTCCAACAACCACCTCTCTTTCGATACCACCAACACAATCCGACAATTCGAGGAAATACAATTACAATGGAATTGAAGATCGTCAACCGGGTAACAGAAACAACGTCGTTAATTAAAACCCTAACAATCCAGATCGTGCGTGGTATTCCCAGAGAGACGACTGTTTTTTTTTTATTAATTAATTTATTATGATTATTTTGGTATGTCGTTGTTGACAGGGAGCAGAGCCTCGTTTTTCATTGATTTGTCTTTTCTTTTCATTTCTCTTATTTTCGTTTTTGATTACGGTAGAAAATTAATTGATTTTGGGTTCATAATTACCAATTTAAATAGTGAGTGCTTGAAAAAATTCGGAGAGAATGAACGGGATTTTCATATTAATTTATCGAAGGTATATAATTAAGTAACATTTTTTTTTGATAGGGTTTACAAGCCAAACAGGCAAAAGAAAAGCTTACTGTCCGACATTAATGCAATAGTATGTTTGAAGTATGAGCATATATACACATAACACAACCCGTAGTTATAGCGCGTGCAATTGTATCTGATAGGATGACTTTTCTATTGGATAGACGTCGGATAAAAGTCATATTTATTTACAAAAATTATAAATCTCTTCAAAAGTTGACACGTGACATATTTGTCGAAATTTCGTAATCCAATACAGAGGGGCAAAATAGTGTTTTGGTATTTTTGTAATTAAATAACTTTAATTCAATTAATTCAAAACATAAAGTTCAAAGTTATTTGATAATATTTATAGTTATATGATAATGTTCAGAGTTATTTGATAATGTTCAGACTTAACGTTATTTTTTTCGGTCGTTTATACATTCGCAAATATTATGTATTTTTAAATAAGTCTGTTTTAATTTTTTTTATTTACAAAAAGTGTCCCGAATTATGATTGGTCGAGAGTGCAACGTGTCGAATTCGTAGATGATTTATAGTTTTTATATTTAAATATGATTTTTATTTGATTCAATCTCTATGAAAAATAAATAAATAAAAGTATTCTCCAATGAGCGCTCAAATAAGAACTCATTTATTTTTTCGAGAACTTGAGACCTCAATCTTCACCTTCCAAAATGCATCATCAAGTAATTGTGGTTGTGACATTTGTCTCATGTGCATCTTCCAAGACGCATTTAATGCAAAGTCAAATCCACCATTTTTTACTTTGCTTTTTTGGACATGTGTCACATGCATATTCAAAGATACATTATGATTTAATGGTGAGATTTGAATTCTCTAGCTCTCGAATTTTTAAGGGTTATCAACCGAGCGCTCCCCAATATTCTCCAATAGAAAATAATATGGAAACGTTTGAACTAGATCGGTTTACATTTTCTATGAAAAATTAAACACAAAACTATCTTTTCTTTCAAATTTCTTTTACATTCCAAAATTTTGTATTATTCAAAGGAAGTCATAAAGAAAATATGGTGCGGAGGCCAAGTGGTTAGCCCAGTGGTGGCACCTTCCTGTGTGCCCTCAAAAGTCCAGGATTCAGGTCCTCGCCTAATCAAAAACTAACATACTAACAATTAACAGATCCTAACACTAAGCACATCAAAAAAAAAATGGTGCGTACAATCCGGCACTGGGCGCGTGGCATCTCAATGCAGCCAAGTCCAAGTGACTATTGGATGAGAAGGGCAAACATGTAAAAGGAAGATCAATCATATCGTACATCCACTAATGCATGACGGTCGAGATTAGATTTTATCGGACATGTTTAGCTTCAAATCTCTGTCTCAAAATTAAATGCAGTTTTTCGAGAAAGAAAGAAAAAAGAAGAAGTAAATGCAGTGCAGTTCACCTTCCTGAGAGACATTCTTTTATTTTCCTTCAAAAACGTAAAGTAAGAAGTCAACAAAACAATCTGGTCGCCCGCTGTTTGGTAAACGACAGCGGTGTGATATATTTACCACAATGCCCTGAGCATGACGCAAGTCGGCTGGTATCTTTTGGTGAATGGGCTGAGCAAGTGTCAGGGTTCATGGGGCAAGATGCTCAAATGAGAAAAATTTATTTTTTTTGAGAATTTGAAATCTCAATTTTCACATTCTAAAATATAAGATGTATTTTTGATAGTGACATGTGTCTCATGTGTATTTTTTAAGATGCATTTAATGTAAAGTCAAAACTACATTTTTTGATTTTAGTTTTTGGATATGTGTCATATACAGATTCAAAGATGTATCATAATTCAATGATGAGATTTAAAATCTCAAATTCTCGAATTTTTAAAGATTCTCAATTAGCGCTCCCCTCATGGGGGTAGTTCTGGTATTCTATATATTGATGTTTGTTTTAATTCGATAGTTTCAAGGGCTTTGAATTGGTCAATTCGGCAAAAGTGGTAGATTTCGGTCAAATTTGGGTGACTTGCTGAATTTGGATTTGAGGGGTTACGCAACATGCAAAAATCATTCATGATTATCATTCTATTTTGAGAATAATTTAATCATGCAAAATACACCGGAGCGGCCAATTTCTTTTTTTATAAGCTACAACTTTGATCAGTCGAGTTTTCGACTGTTTTATGATCATTCTTCACTATAGTTTTGGATCGTTTTCGATATTATTTTGATGTCATTTGACCTCTATCTCTACATTTCGGGTCGAAAACAAGTATCCCTCAAGGTCGAAGCCAAAATACAAAAATTCGGGGAAAACCCAAAGATTTAGAACAAAACCGAGCAGATTGACATTTGCGGCTTGTTCTGGACGCCCACGCCGCATACGGTGTCCGAATTGGCTGGTCTTTAGCTTGTTGGAAAGCTAACTCAAAGGGCTACAACTTTCTAGTTGACGCCAAGGCCAAATTCGGACGGGAAGACCATCAAAAAGGCCTGTGGCAGTTTCAGCCGACCGACTGACTAAAGGAGCAGAATTTGATGACATTCAGCCACTTTGAATCGGTCGGCTGAGTATCCAGCCAACCGGTTGAACTCTGCTGCTTCAAAAATTCCCCCTGAGGCTATAAATAGGAAGAAGGGGCTTTTGACTTAGGTGTGGAGGTTTTTAGAGAGAAATAGTGTGAGAAGAAGGCTATGGAAGGACAACCATCATCAAAGGTTTGCTTGGGGAGAAGGAAGAAGACCAAGGAAGGATCCTAGAGCTTGCTCACCCTCTACCACTTGGGTTTTCTCTACTCATCTTTTCTCCCCCCCCCCCCCTCTTGTAGCTTTGTATTGATAACATGTAACATGATGATGTGTGAGTAGTCCTTGTGTTTTGAGGGTCTTATGATCCTCCTTGGTACTCTTTGATCACAAATATACATTACCAGCCGACGGACTGAGTAGCCAGCCGACCGGCTGAACTCTGCTGCTTCAAAAATTCCCCCCGAGGCTATAAATAGAAAGAGAGGTTTTTGACCTAAGTGTGAAGGTTTTTGGGGAGAACAAGATTGGAAAAGAGGTCCAACCAAGGTCATCAATCATCAAAATATTCAACTAAGGGGAAGAAGAGAAGACTAAAGGGAGTTCAAGGATCGACAATCCTCCTTCCTCTACATCGTTTCCATTCTACTTGTTGTATGCTATAAACCCTACTCACACCATGTTGTCTTACATGATGTGTGAGTAGTGATCTTGTGTTTTGAGGGTCTTATGACTCTCCTTGGTACTCTTTGATCACAAATATACATTGATATTCATATGGATGATTGTTGATTTCATTTTCTCTTGTGTTATGAATGTTATGCACTCTAGGTATTTGTTAAAATGCCTAAGTGACAACTTAGACTAAAACTTGGATCTAAGACTTGGAAACCCTAGTGAATAGTTCTAGGTTGGAGAAAATGATCTATGTCTTAAATCATGCAAATGAACCTTAGGATATGGATGCTTGACTAAGATTGAATGTTTAATTCATTGGAGTTAGTCATTGAGCGACACATCAATTAATCTCATTTAATGGTGTCAATTTCATGTTCTCTATGCTCTTTATACATGTCATGCTACTAAGTGTTTGATAAAATACCTAAGTAACATGTTGAATCTCAAAACTAGACCTAAGAATCTAACGACCTTAGGAATGGTTTGGATAATAGAGAATATGATCCTATCTAGTGTATTACGGGAAGTAAACACATGCATTTGTTGATTACTAGTCCCCGAGTTCGTAGTATTTATTACCTTACGAAGACTATTCAAGGATAATGGTGCTATGGAATGAACCGATTACCTCGATAGAGTGAGGTTCGAGCTATAAGAGAGTTTGGATAAGATTAGATTCACATGAACATTGGTCTATCTTAGTCTAAGCTAGATTTTCTACAATGCATGGGTAGGAAGTGAACTAGTGCGTATGTTCATTGTATTTATCTCCCAACCATAGGATGATAATGCAATGGAATGAACCGATATCCTCAAATTGAGTGAGGTTCGAGCTAAGAAGGTTCTAAACTATTTGACTACCATGAAATATTTGAATATCGTGTATGTGATCATTGGGAAATTGCCAAGGAGGGGTGTAACCCCTCAAAACACCTCCTATCTATCTTTTATCTCTAATTTCTCACCACATAGGATTTAGATACACACTCTTTTATACATTTTGGTTAGAATAGCCGAACGGAAACACGATCTTACATAGTGTATGTGCTTGGCTTGCTCCTTTGGGTTCGACCCGGTCTTACCGGTCTTTATAAATTGTTTTTGACCAAAAAGAGATTCTAATCGCATTCATTTGTGGTGAAATCTACATCGTTCAAAATGACGACGTTGCCGGTGAGCAACTAGTTACCACATCCCTTGACTAGATTGTGTGAAAGTTTCGACTATTCTTGTGAATATTTTTCTTTTTTTTCTTCTTATACTTGTATATTCTCTTTTTCTACTCATATCCCTTACTAACTTCGTTTATCTTGTCTTGCGAGGATGGACAACTACAACCAACAAGTCTTTTCTAATGGAGAATACTACTAAGAGGAGGAGCAACCATATTCATAATTCAAAGAACTTGGCTATCAAACTAGTTATTATAATTCGAATGGGGATGATAGCCAATATTTTGAAGTTGAAGACTCCTATCCTACATACCCTCAACCTCCTCATCCTTCAAGTGAACCCTCTAAGTTTGAATCCATAATTGCTAAACTCCTTGAGCGTAAAGAGAAAATGAAGCAAGAATTTCTCGCAAAAGAAGTCCTTGATCCTAATGCCTCAAGGGAAGAATGGGATAAAGAAATGGAGGATGAATTTTGGAGAACCGCCACCGAAGCTTGGCTATGGGATGGTGAGTCTTGTAATGAGGACGAGATGTCATGCGAAAGTGAAGCACCCTTCACTACTAGCACATCTCAAGATCATTCGAATGAGAATACACAAGAGTTCACCATTCCATCAACGCCTCGGCTCTCCGATGAGGAATTCTTCAATGATGATGCCTCTTACATAGAGGAAACAACTTTTATTGATGAAGAAGAACTCCTCCCTCCCTCTATAGAAGAGCCTAAATGTGAATCCCAACTTCTTGGTGAGGACAAGATAGTGGAAGAGCCTATGGAGACAAGGATTTGAAGGGTATAAAGACTTTGTTGAGGTTTACATGGACAAAGCTAAATGGCATTCTCGCATGCAAGAAGACACAAGTTCAATGAGGGATATTGAGGAGTGGGCACCCATGAACGTCATTGATAAACTCAAGGAAGGGATGCCCATCAAGCTCGAGACAAATTTTGAAGACACTTTCTTCATTATGAAGTCTCGAGATAAGTTTTGGAGCTTCTTGTCCTATTTCGAGAGATCGTTTGGAAAAAGCTCCCATGACCCCTTAGTTATTAAGGGATCTTCATATTCGAAGGGGTCATGTTCCCAAAGGAAAGTCCATTGTAGACTTGATGTGAAGAAATTCAAATGGGACTTAAAGGTGGATTGACACGACCAAATCCAAGGCCCCGTGAGAAGGTATCCTAGCAAAGGACTTCTCAACGAGTGATTCTATGGGGCGCTTTGCTACGTCTTTACCAAGACGGGAAAAACTAGGCCCTCGCGGGAGGTAACCCGGTTTGTAAGTTGTTCATTCTTGATCTTTTTGTTTGAGTGTTTGGCATGATTTTGAGTAGCTTAGGCTCTAAATTTGGAATGTGAAATGTGTGATTAGTGGGTCAAATTTTAAGTGTGGAGTGAGGTCTACTCACTCCAATTCCATTTCACGTTGCCAAGCCCTCCACTTTTCCCTTGATTTCTCAACGTATGATGATGTCGCCCCTTAGTGTTCATGTGCCTTCTTGGAGTTGACTAGAGTGGAATTATTTTGTTATGTCATGCTATGACTCTAGTTTCACATTTGGGGCACTTAGGAACCCTTGTTCATATTTTGAGGGTGTGGATCAACTTCCTTGTTTGAATTCTATGAAACTTATGTCATGATGTTATCATATGACTAGTGATGCCCTCTTGCTCATACTTGAGTTTTGCATAACCTTATATGTCACTTGTTGCTTTTAACCTCTCATGTATTCTTGTCATCAAGAAAAGTTATTTGCATCATGTTCGATCACGTTAAGCACAATGACGTCTTTTCTATTGGTGGGGCACATCTACAAACGAGGAGAGTTCCTATGCGCCTTCATCTCATTTTCTTCATTGTTTGCGCTTAGGGACTAAGCTATGCTTTAAGTGTGGAGTGGGTAGTCGCATAGTTCACTCATTTCATGCCATGCCTATCATTGTCAAGGTTACAGAAATCGCTAATCGCTAATCGTTCGGACAAGGTCCTTGAGGATTAATCGGGGATTAATCGGTTTTTTATTTTTATCCTATTTTTATGTTTATAATTAAAAAATAGTTATATAAATGTTTTCTATAGATGCATTTGTTGACCTGTAAATTCTAAATTGTAATCAAAATAAAACATGGTGCATGTCAAAACTAAACAATCCATACAACTTCCAATACATAACATAAGTCATAAGTCATAACACAACTCAAATCGAGTCACAGAAACTTAGTTAAAGTTAAAATACATAAACAAGTCAATAAAGCAAGTCTACTTGTTTTAATTTTCAATTTTATTTTAAAAAATTTAATTATTACAAAAAAGTCCTCTAAGTTTATTCCTTAACATTTAGTTGCCCAACCCGATTAATCGGCGATTGGTCCGATTAATCGCCGATTGGTCCGATTAATCGGACACCAAATCGCTTCCCCGATTTTTCTATCCGATTAGGGTAAAATCGGATCGGCTTCGAGAAATCAGCCGATTAATCCCGGATTCGGCCGATTTCTGGAACACTGATCATTGTAGAATGAGCACTGGCATTCATGTTCCTTATCCCTAACATGAGAGTGTTTTTAACCACATAGGCTTGTGACTATCGGTTCTAAATCCCTATAAATCACATCTAGCCTACTTTTCATTTTTATTGGATCTTGAACTTAGAACCGACCTAGTCCTTTGAATGTACATTCTTGTGAACCAATATCATTGCTAACTCTTGTCTATCTAATTTTCTAAGTATTTTTGTTGAAATACCTTGGATTAAGTTTTAGCAAGCACTTTTAAAAAAATTGACGAAAAACTTAGACCCTTTGAATGCTCCTTGGTGACTTGAGTTTCTCTAACACGGTGCCTTGTTCATGTTTGTTCTCGCACATTCCATACTCTTTTTGAACATATTGTCAAGTTTTAAGTGTGGAGTCAAAAGAGGGCGAAAAATAGGCCCCAACAAAAAAATATTTGTGGTCAAAAGAGGGCAAAGCCCTGACTAAAAACTTTCTCGAGTACTAGAGAAGTTTTGATCTTAAACATACAAATGTCGGGGGTTAGGAAGAAAAGTTCCCCATCGAAAGCATTTGTAGGCCAAAGGTCATTTGAAAAAGAAAATAAGGAGCACTTAAAACTTGACTTTATGTTCTTCCATCATTCTACATTTGCACGGGTGCATCATTTGTATTGTGTGCTATTTAGATTAACTCTTGGACGATCCTTGTGCTTGCACGGGAGCTATCATTTGGTCTATGCTTGTTTGTTAAGAAACTCTAGTGTCGAACTCCTCCCTTATGGATAATGGCTTAAGCGCCTAAAAACTTGGGAATGATTTTCATGTCGCGAGCCCATGGACTAGCCCTAGCTAGCATATGTGAGCAATTGACACTTCTTTTGTGCAAACTAAACTATCACTCTATTGTATTGCCTTGAAAATGAGTAGATCTTTGGATGAGACTTTTGATAGCCCTAGTATTGATGATCTTAAATGCACAACCTCATGGGTAATCAAATGGTTCAAAAGTTCTTTTGATGATATTGTGATGGTAGTCCTAGTTTGGGGTGAGGGATTTGTTTTGAGAAATCCTCGCCTTGGTTGAGCACTCTTGCATTCATTCTCATGGGATAGGTGCATATGAGATTTGTGAGTATTCCCTCTTCTGAAAACTCTCACGAGACTATAACTCGTCCACTAGGGTAGCCTAGGGGTTTAAAGGCTTAATGCATACGCTAAATGCATTCGTAACGCCTACGAAAAGGAGCCAGTTAGATTGTACATACTTGTCATTTACCTTTCAATAACATGTTTAGGAATAATGATTGAGACCTTGTGAAATCTAGTGAGGCAAATAGACGAAAAACATAGCACCACTAGCATTTCGACATTTTCATGACCTTGACATATTTTCATACTTTGTTCGGGACGAACAAAGCTTAAGTGGGGAGTGTTGATCAGTCAAGCTTTCGACTGATTTATGGCCATTCTTCACTATTGTTTTGGGTCATTTCCGACATTATTTTGATGTCATTTGACCTCTATCTCTATATTTCAGGTAGAAAACAAGTATCCCTCAAGTTCGAAGCCTAAATACGAAAACTCGGAGAAAAACCGAAGATTTAGAGCAAAACAGGCCGATTGACCTTTCTGACTTATTTTGAATGCCTAGAGTGTATACGGTGTCCAAATTGGTTGATCCAAAGCTTGTTGGAAAGCTATTTCGAAGGGCTACAAATTTCTAGTTGACGCCAAGACCCAATTCGGATGTAAAGACCATGAAAAAGCTCAGGGAAGTGTCAGCCGAAGGAAGCTTGCCCACGGCCATAGCCAGCCGACCGGCTGGACTCTGCTGCTTCAAAAAGTCCCACCGAGCCTATAGATAGAAAGTAAGGGTTTTGACCTAAGTGTGAAGGTTTTTGGGGAGAACACGATTGGAAAAGAGGTCCAACCAAGGTCATCAATCATCAAAAGATTCAACTAAGGGGAAGAAGAGAAGACTAAAGGGAGTTCAAGGATTGACAATCCTCCTTCCTCTACATCTTTTCCATTCTACTTGTTGTATGCTATAAACCCTACTCACACCATGTTGTCTTACATGATGTGTGAGTAGCGATCTTGTGTTTTGAGGGTCTTATGACTCTCCTTGGTACTCTTTGATCACAAATATACATTGATATTCATATGGATGATTGTTGATTTTATTTTCTCGTGTTATGAATGTTATGCACTCTAGGTGTTTGTTAAAATGCCTAAGTGATTACTTAGACTAAAACTTGGACCTAGGACTTGGAAACCCTAGTGTATAGTTCTAGGATGGAGAATTTGATCTATATCTTAAATCATGCAAATGAACCTTAGGATATGGATGTTTGACTAGGATTGAATGTTTAATTCATTGGAGTTAGTCATTGAGCGAATCATCCATTGTGTCAATTTCATGTTCTTTATGCTCTTTATACATGTCATGCTAGCTACTAAGTGTTTGATAAAATGCCTAAGTAACATGTTGAATCTCAAAACTAGACCTAAGAATCTAACGACCTTAGGAATGGTTTGGATAATAGAGAATATGATCATATCTAGTGAGGTTCGAGCTATAAGAGAGTTTGGCTAAGATTAGATTCACATGAACATTGGTCTATCTTAGTCTAAGCTAGGTTTTCTACAATGCATGGGTAGGAAGTGATCTAGTGCGTATGTTCATTGTATTTATCTCCCAACCATAGGATGATAATGCAATGGAATGAACCGATATCCTCAAATTGAGTGAGGTTCGAGCTAAGAAGGTTCTAAACTATTTGACTACCATGAAATATTTGAATATCGTGTATGTGATCATTGGGAAATTGCCAAGGAGGGGAGTAACCCCTCAAAACACCTCCTATCTATCTTTTATCTCTAATTTCTCACCGCATAGGATTTAGATACACACTCTTTTATACATTTTGGTTAGAATAGCCGAACGGAAATACGATCTTACATAGTGTATGTGTCTGGCTTGCTCCTTTGGGTTCGATCCGGTCTTGATAAATTGTTTTTGACCAAAAAGAGATTCTAATCGCATTCATTTGCGTGTGAAATTTACATCGTTCAAACCTGCAAGAAGCATATACAAAGATGAAAAATAGGATTTAAAAAGTTAGAAAGACAACACTCCAACTGGGACCGGCTTTGACAGTATAAACGCATGTAGTGATTAAGTAAAAGTCGGCCGCTCCACTTAGGCTCACGCCTTACTAGGCGGACCCTTCACCTTTTCACTCACAACACCAGCCAACAATAACTTATGCAAACTACTGACGGATGAAGCCTTAAATGCATGCCCTATAAGCTGTCAGGAAGGTAGGCAGGTGATATGGGAAACATGCAGAAGGAAAGAGCAGGCAAGAGATAGCACATGTGGCTGCCATCTGTCAGCGATATCCAGAAACTACCAACATGTTCCAACACCGTGTTCCGGCAACAGAAACAAGCTTGAAGTATTGAATTGCCATAATTTATAGCAGCCAAAATCGACGATTGCAACTTCCATAATTTCATAAAATAATCACCCAACAGATTGATTCTTCCTCTGATGCCCTAAAGAAGACCACCAGAAAACTGTATGAATGAATTGGACTGAAAAACGCCTCCTCTAAGCAAACCATACTTATAGAGAAAATCTTTATATAAAAAAAACTTATAGAGAAAACCTCTGTTGCATCTTATTGTATTTTACAAAAGCAAACTGAGAAGACTACACCTTTGAGCGTGCACCCAAAAATGACCCCCAAAAGTTATACAGAGCTACTAAATCGCATACTCATAGAATTAATTGAGCCTACTTTCCCGACCTGGAGGATTTGACGTCCAACAACCGTCTGTTGATATCGACAAGCAACTGAGGATCCGACGATGCCACTACCTCAATTCGTCTCTTCCTCCTCCGACGAGATCGTGAATTGAATTGGAAACTCTAGAGGGTGGAAGAGGCAAATAGCAGGATGGAAATATACCCTCTTAAGCGGGTAACCACTTAGAGAGAATTGAAGGAGGCGCGTGGTTGCAGCACAACAGCAGTCAATTTCACGTTAGAAACAATAGTGGTCGGTCAAAACATGTCTTCGAATCAAACAAGAATACCACTTCAAGAGAGACAGAGTATATGTCGTTGGCTTTCCATTCGAGAGCAACATTATATGATATATGCAACTGAGAGGTATTTATTTTATGAAAAAAATACATACGAACAGGAAAAGCCAAAGCTCGAAAAGAACTCGCCTAACTGTTCATTAAGAGTTATAAGAACTAAAAAAAGCAGACCCCTTTATAATTATAGACTACTTGAAAAAATGTGCTAAAAGTGTAAATAATACAGTTGCGCGCCGCCATTTTGTGAGACAAAATTAAAATGGCAAGTAAATCTGTAATTGAGTGTCAATAATTGGGTTAAAATACTTTATAATGTCCAAACGATTGGGTAAATTAAAATACTTTAAAATACTTTATAGTGTCAATAATTGGGTCAAATCAATTATTTGAACGTCAAAATTCAAGTCCAAACGATTAAGATTTTGATACTTCAAGAGTGGTATAAATTATGTAAAAATTTGAATCCATAAGGAATAGAACACACCCAATATGATGAGTAGAATTGAAGGGCATGTACGTGCTTAGTCCCACATTTTCCAAGAAGTGGGAATTTATAAGTTTATACACTCTCATTCCACCTCTTCGGAATGAAGTTTAGCAAAGATGCTCTGCCCGCGGGTGTGCAATAGGTACACGAATCTCAGACCGATTTGAGGTCGAAATGGGATCCAATGGGTGCGGACACGGTGTGTGGATCGGAGTTGGCTATTCCCTTTCCAATATTTTATGTGAGTTAATTCTTCTATTTAAAGAAATTATTTTTGATTTTCGTTCTGAACTGTAAATCCACCTGATTAAGGCTAGGAAATATATACAGCATATTTGTTCTCATAGAAGGGTACTCTAATTAGGAAAATATCTCTCTCCTACGACTCACGCTGATCTAGTCTGTACTTCATCCGTAGTTTCACTTCTCAGTTCTGTGAATCTATTTATGCCCTCTTGCTGCTCATGTGCCATGAATTTAACTGATGATGCTCTCACTATCTACATATATTACTCATTTCGCCTGCTTCTCCTCAAACCCTCCATGTTGTTTCTAATTTTCTTTACGAGTTGGATCTGACCTTTTCAATGCACCTTTTAATCTTTTCTAGTGACTGTGGACTGTCTTCAATTTTGAACTGGAGACACCACATTACCCTTATATTTATCAGCTCATCGACTTTTTCTACAGATCACAATTCTTGGCTGATATTTAAAGCATTTCCGGTTTTTTTCCTCCCATATAAATCAGATTACAGCGTAGCGTATTGTCATTCAAAATTTCTAGTAGATTTCTGAGGTCATTCTCCCAATGAAAGCCTCACCACCCTAGGCACCACCATGTCCACACTCTCGCCATCTCCATGTGCAGTGCGTCATTATATGGTCTGTTGTTGCTGATAGGATCGTGGTTAGTAGTCAAAGACTTAACAAAGTTCGGAACTGTTAGGAACCTAGCTTTGTATGCAGATAAACAAATAATTCAAGTACGCAGCGGAATAAACTTAAATAGCTTTTATTACTATTTAACATGTACAATCATAATACTCAGTTTGTACATAAATGCCTATTAAGTGTAGATCAAAACTAGATCGACACAAGCAAAACCTGACTACACTTCCCTGACTATCTTCCCGACGTCACTGTAGTCTCCGGCACCTCCACAGCTTTCCGGCGCTGATCAAGAATAGCTCGATCACTTGAATATCACTCTCGCACAGCTCGCTGGATATTCTCACTGGGAACCCCCACTTGGAAAGCACTCACGGACATGAATGATGCACGGGCGAAAGCGCGGGGCAAAAGCCAAGTATTGCAGAATAGCTGCCATCCTCTTTATAGGTATTGAGGTAACTGACTTCATAACCGCCATAGATCATGGCCTGTAACCGTCACTCCATTACCTCCTTGTTAACTCTTATGGAGACGTGACAGGTTCTTGAGATAACTTCCATAGATCATGGCTTGTAACTGTCAACCCATGATCTCCTTGATGTGTGTTGTGGGGACGTGCCATCACTCCATCATGTATTTGACTCCCGTTCTCAACTGCTCTGTTGACTCGACCTCAACTGCTCCGTTGACTAATACTCAGGTTCTTGGTTAGTCGGAGACTTCCACAGGTACTTGAGTCCACCATCACGTTCTTGAATACTCCAGTAAGTTCCTGACTTACAAAACTCAAGCAAACCATTAAGCCGGTTTGTCAATCATCAAAAACGTGTGAGGCCAATGCCTCAACAGTTGCTTTTTCAAACTCGCACAAGTCGTTTACCATTATCTATTCATCCTATAAGTTTTGAACTCCATTTGTTTGTTCCTGAGTTTATTGAGCTTTGTTAATGGTTGGATAAGTCTCAGCGTTGTTTTGGGTAAATGGTTTGTAGTGGATGTTTAAAGGAAGGTGTGGTGCCGTGACAAGGATGTGGTGCCGTGACAAAGGACATGTCACGGCGGTTACGGTATGGTTTTTAGGCAGGGACTTTCATGGACATTCATGGGCTGCCGTATCATCCGTCTCAGCCGTGACACTCAGCCGTGACACTCAGCAAGAGTTGTCAAGTGGAGTGGGGAGCTCGTGCTAGCCACGTGCAGTTCGGTAATTCTGTTATTTCTTAGCTGGCAAGAGGAACGTCGCCGTTTTGTTTCGGATATAAGCTTCAGTTTGTGCTCCTGGGTTCGTCAGTTCAATTCATCATCTTCTTCGCAGAGCTAGGGTTTTTCAGAAAGAATTGGGGCTTTCGATTCTTGTAAAAATTAGCTAGCGATATTCGTTCTCTTGATTCATTGTAACAGTGCGACGTCATCTGTAAACCGTAATTGATTCAAAGCTTAATAAAGTGCTCTCGTTTTGGTTGCTGGAGTAGGCACAGGAGGTGCCGAACCAGGGTATATCGCGTGTCATTATTTTTCGTTTCTTTCTATTATTCTCATCATTGCTGTGTCGATCCGCGCTAGACTCGTACAATTGGTATCAGAAGCTTGAAGTGCAGTGATGGGTCCGATGAAGATTGAAATCGACCGATTTGACGGAAAGGGCGACTTCAGTCTATGGCGTCAACGCATGCGAGCAATCCTTGTTCAAATGAAGGTCGTGAAGGCTCTGGATAGCGAGAAGGACTTTCCGGTGACGATGACGCAGGATGAGATTGGCGAAGCAAAGGAACTGGCCTATAGTTCCATCATTCTCCATCTGGGTGACAAAGTGCTTCGGGAGGTGGCGAAAGAAAAGATAGCAGCGAAGGTGTGGCTAAAGCTGGAGTCTCTATATATGACCAAGTCCCTCACAAACAAAGTCTACCTCAAAGGTAAACTATTTGGCTTCAAGATATCTAAAGACAAAGAACTTGATGAAAGCCTTGATGAGTTCTCAAAAATTATTCTTGACTTGGAGAATCTGGAAGTCAAGATTGATGATGAGGATCAGGCCATCATGATACTTAATGCCCTGCCCTCATCATATCACTCATTTGTTGAGACAATGAAGTATGCAAGGGAGTCATTGTCTTTGGAGGAAGTCATATCTGCTCTGAAGTCAAAGCAAATTGAAGGGACTGCTACAAGTTCAGCTGCTGAAGGCCTGAGTGTCCAGAGGAAATTCGGTAAGAAGAACTTCCAGAAGAAGGCACAAAAGGGGGGCTTCAAACCCAAGACTCAACATAGTTCTCTTCAACAAGATGGAGCCAAGAAACTGAAGTGTTTCCTATGTCATAAGGAGGGACATTTCAGGAGAGATTGTCCTGAGAAAAAGAAGCAACATGCTCAGAAGGAGGACAAGGCTGAAGCTGCTTATGCAGAAGAGGGTTATGAGAGTGCTGATGTACTGGTGGTGACAGAGGCTGATACTACACAAGGCTGGATCATGGACAGCGGCTGCTCCTACCATATGACACCAAACAAGGCATGGTTCCAAGATTTCAGACCAACAAATGGAGGGATGGTCTTGCTGGGAAATGACAAGGCCTGCAGAATGCAAGGTGCAGGGACTGTCAAGCTCAACCTAGCTGGTGGCCAGGTAATATCTCTCTAGGATGTAAGGTATGTCCCTGAACTTAAACGCAATTTAATTTCATTAGGAACCTTAGATAAACTTGGTTATGTGTTTAAGGCTGAGAAGGGGGTGATAAGGATATCTTTGGGTTCAATGGTGGTAATGAAAGGGAAAAGGGCTAATGGTGTTTATGTGTTGATGGGTAATACCGTGGTTGGGTCAGTAGATGTTGTTTTTGATAAGGAGGATGGGAATGTGAAGTTGTGGCATTTAAGGTTGGGTCATGTTAGTCAATTAGGCTTGAAAAAGTTGTATGAGTCTGGCTGTCTTGGTGATCATATTCTGGGAAAGTTGGATTTCTGTGAAAATTGTGTCTTTGGGAAATCAAGTAAGGTCAGTTTTGGTAAAGCAGTGCATAAGACCTCAGATAAACTTGAATACATTCATTCTGATCTTTGGGGGCCATCTAGAGTGCCCTCCCATGGTGGGAGGAGGTATTTTGTTACATTCATAGATGACTATACTAGAAGAGTTTGGGTGTATATCTTGAAGATGAAGTCTGATGTGCTGGAAATATTTAAGGAATGGAAGACCTTAGTTGAGAATCAAACAGGAAAAAGGATCAAAAGACTAAGGACTAACAATGGCTTGGAGTATCTTTCTACTGATTTTATAAACTTATGCAAATCTGCTAGTATTTCTAAGCATCACACAGTTGCTGGTACCCCTCAGCAAAATGGACTTGCTGAGAGGTATAGCAGAACAATATTGGAAAGGGTCAGATGCATGTTGATTCAGGCAGGGCTACCTAAAGTGTTCTGGGTTGAGGCAGTCACAACAGCTTGTCACCTGATAAATAGATGTCCATCATCTGCTATCAACTTTAAGACACCTATGCAGAGGTGGTCAGACCATGAGGAAGACTACAAGAGGCTTAAGGTGTTTGGATGTGTTGCTTATGCACACATTAAACAAGACAAGCTGGGACCAAGAGCAATCAAGTGCATTTTTCTGGGTTATCCTGAAGGAGTAAAGGGATACAAGTTATGGTGTTTAGATAAGGAAGGGAAGAAGTCTATTATCAGCAGAGATGTTACCTTCAATGAAGACATTTTTCCTTATAAGAATCATGGTGAAGATCAGACTGTGGTGCAGGGGAATAATGGGACAATGAACAGTAACAACAGAAATTTGGTAATTGAGGTGGAGCCTCAAGAGCAAGTAGTAGAAGATACAGCAGTTCAGGCAGAAGGAAATGCAGATCAGGATGAAGAAATAAATGAAGATCAGGACACAGACCAGAATACTCAACAATCAGACCTAAGTGATTACATGTTGGCAAGGGACAGACAAAGGAGAGTTCCAAAGCCAAACCCAAGGTTGATAATGAATAATGTGGTGGCTTTTGCTTTTAACACAGCTGCAGAAAAATCAGAATATGAACAAACTTCCTATCAGCAAGCCATAACATCAGTTGACAAGGAATTATGGATTCAAGCGATGAATGAGGAGATGGATTTTTTTATTGAAGAATGAAACCTGGGATCTTGTGGACAGACCAAAGGGACAGAAACTGGTTGGTAGTAAGTGGATATTCAAGAGGAAAGAAGGCATACTAGGGGTTGAGAAACCAAGGTTGAAAGCTAGGCTTGTAGCTAAGGGATTTACTCAGCAAGAGGGTGTGGATGTCACTGAGATATTCAGTCCAGTTGTGAAGCACAGATCTATAAGGGTGATGCTATCAATTGTTGCAAAGTTTGATTTAGAACTGGAACAGTTGGATGTTAAGACAAATTTTCTACATGGAAAGTTGGATGAAATAATCTATATGAGACAGCCAGATGGTTTTGTGGTTGGAAACAAAGAAGAAAATGTTTGTTTACTGAAGAAATCATTGTATGGCCTAAAGCAGTCTCCCAGATTATGGTACAAGAGGTTTGATGAATTTATGATTACCCAAGACTACTGCAGGTCTTCTTAAGATTTCTGTATTTATGTGAGCAAGGGTCAGACTGCAGATACAAGGGTTTATCTTCTATTAAATGTTGATGACATGTTGTTAGCCAGCAAGAGCATGAAGAAAATAGAGATGTTGAAGAGGCAGCTCAGTTCAGAATTTGAGATGAAAAATCTGGGGTCTGCTCAGAAAATTCTAGGGATGCAGATTGTAAGGGACAGGAAGAATGGCTACCTATTTTTTGCATCAGAAAGATTATATTGAAAAGGTCATCTCAAAGTTTGGCATGAGTTCTTCAAAATCAGTTTTAACTCCTATGGCACAGCATTTCAGACTGCATAAAGGTCAAAGTCCTCAATCAGATGAAGAGATCAGGCAAATGCAGGAGGTTCCATACTTTAGTGCTGTTGGGTGCCTGATGTACTCCATGGTTTGTACCAGGCCAGACCTTGCCCACTCAGTCAGTCTGGTGAGCAGGTTTATGGCTAATGCAGGGAAATAGCATTGGCAAGCAGTCAAATGGATTTTAAGATACCTGAATGGTAGTTCTGGAAAGGGCTTGGTGTATGGTGGAGCTGGGAATGAATCAGATATGATAATAGGTTATTGTGATTCAGATTATGCAGCTAGCATTGATACAAGGAAGTCTCAGGCATGCCTAGTGTTCACAGTTTTTGGCACTGCGGTGAGTTGGAAGGCTACTCTTCAGCCAGTTGTGGCTTTGTCAACCACCGAGGCTGAGTATATAGCCATTACAGAGGCAGTGAAGGAGGCATTATGGTTAAAGGGGCTGTTAAGTGAACTGGGATTTGAACAGAACAGTGTGAAGGTGTTTTGTGATAATCAAGGGGCAATTCACTTGTCAAAGCATCAGGTTTTCCATGAGAGGAGTAAGCACATCAATATCAGAATGCATTTTGTAAGGGACATCATTGAGTCCGGAGAAGTCTGCATTAAGAAGATTGCTACCGAGGAAAACCCAGCGGATATGCTAACCAAGCCTGTCAACTGGGATAAGTTCAGATTATGTCTGGACTTAATCCAGCTAAAGGATTGACCAGCTGCAGGTAGCCAAACGAGAGAGGATTGTGTGCAACAAATGTGAGTCTCAAGGTGGAGATTATAAGTTTTGAACTCCATTTGTTTGTTCCTGAGTTTATTGAGCTTTGTTAATGGTTGGATAAGTCTCAGCGTTGTTTTGGGTAAATGATTTGTAGTGGATGTTTAAAGGAAGGTGTGGTGCCGTGACAAGGATGTGGTGCCGTGACAAAGGACATGTCACGTCGGTTACGGTATGGTTTTTAGGCAGGGACTTTCATGGACATTCATGGGCTGCCGTATCATCCTTCTCAGTCATGACGCTCAGCAAGAGTTGTCAAGTGGAGTGGGGAGCTCGTGCTAGCCACGTGCAGTTCGGTAATTCTGTTATTTCTTAGCTGGCAAGAGGAACGTCGCCGTTTTGTTTCAGATACAAGCTTCAGTTCGTGCTCCTGGGTTCGCAATTCAATTCATCATCTTCTTCGCAGAGCTAGGGTTTTTCAGAAAGAATTGGGGCTTTCGATTCTTGTAGAAATTAGCTAGCGATATTCGTTCTCTTGATTCATTGTAACAGTGCGACGTCATCTGTAAACCGTAATTGATTCAAAGCTCAATAAAGTGCTCTCGTTTTGGTTGCTGGAGTAGGCACAGGAGGTGCCGAACCAGGGTATATCGCGTGTCATTGTTTTTCGTTTCTTTCTATTGTTCTCATCATTGCTGTGTCGATCCACGCTAGACTCGTACACATCCTTTAGGATCCCTCTTTTTTTGTTTCAAATTATTCCTTGTTGGAAGGCTATCTTACAAGATTCGTCATATTAGAAGTCCAAGTCTGACCTTTGGGGGCGACATGCCCAGCCATACTCAGTATGAAATTTTTATGAATTATCCTTCTTTGCCTTAATTTTCACGTCTTCTTTCAACAATGACTTTGTTTTAAACACTCCGTCATCTGAAAATGACCATATGATTTGGTTATTTCCGCTTCCCCTTGGGCAGGAGATGGGTTAGGCCTCTCTCCGGTGTTTCTTTACGTAGCTCCTCCCACTTGCAATTTGCACTTCTCTATCACCATTCTCTTCCACAGTCCCTCATTTATTGAGACAAGCCTCCACCAAAATTTTCCTACTAGAACCATATTCTTTCCTAACAACTTCTAAATTTCTAAGACTCTAAACCTTCTTGGTTTTTCCACTGTCTCCTAGTTTACACAATGGATATTTTATCCGCCTTCCATTCTGCTCAAAAACATTTCTCTGCATCTTCCTCGGCTCGTGGGCCATTTTAATCGGCAGCATAATAGAATGGTAGATTACACATAACACTTACTTGATGAGACCAACCTTTTAGCCATGAACAAATTGGAGCTTTTTACGGTGTTAGTTTCTTCCTAAAATTTTCGAGGATTGGCTTCCAAGATACACCATAAGCAACTTTCTCACCGGACAACCCGCATTGTTTGCAAACTCCTCAACTTTTTTCCCCTTTAGTCCTATTCCAACACGTCTACCTTTCTTAAAATTTATTCTCAGACCTGAAAGTAACAAAGATGGACTTCAGTGTGTCAACCTACTTCTCCCCATCCTCATAGAATAGAGCATTATTATTTGCAAACTATAGGTGTATAATAGCCTCTCGCCATTTCTGATACATTTCACCTCAGAGAGATCTCCTACTTCCTTAGACCTGGACAGTAATCTTCAAAGCCCTTCTTCAGGGACATTAGATAGGAAAGAGGATAGGGTGCCCATGCCTTAATTAGACCTCTCTCAATAAGGAAAATCCCGCGGAAGAGACCTCTTAATCAAGACCGCAAGCTTCACGGTGTAGATGTATTCCCTTATCCACCTTTCACTTAAGCCCATCCTATCTTTCATTGGTTTAGATACTCCCATGAGAAGGAATCATGGGCTTTCTGAAAGTTAAACTTTATGATTATTGCCTTTCGCCTTCTAATCTTCACTAAGTTGATCATCTCATTGGTTATCATCATGTGATCAAGAATATTTCATTTCAAAAGGAATTATGCATATTGATTTGGGCTGATAATCTACGTGAGGACCGTGCTTAATCTGATTGTTAGGCACTTTGCAAGAAAATTTTAAGTGCAATTCACCATACTAATTTGCCAATATGCTTCCAGAGATATGTCCGATTGTTTTTCTTCGAAATCAGGGTAACATGTGTCTAGTTTATCCTCCTGAAGATGTTTCTAGCTATTAAGCGAGAACTCATTTACAAGGCCTTTACCTCCTTCACCACCTCTCACTATCTTTTGTAGAAGTTGACATTAAAGCCACCAGGTCTAAGTGCCTTACTCCCTTCACATTCCATCACTGCGAGGAGGATTTCCTTATCAGTGAATTCCTTCTCCAACTCCCTTTGATCAGTAAGTTTGAATCTTTTAAAAGACACCTCACACAGACATCTTGTTAAGAATCCTTGGCTTTTGAAGTAGGTGAGGAGAAAGTCACTTGTTGCCTCTTGATATCTTGGGATTATCTAATCCATTGTCAGTCTGCTGCAGGCTTGAGATGCTAATGAGCACCCCCATACTTAGCTTCCTCCCTGTTGACTCTTCTCAAATCAAGGTCAATGTTCTTTCTCCAAGGATCAAGTTGAGTAAATTACAACATGACACGACTCATATTGGTGCGTCGTGGAACACTACGAACAAGCAAAATATTATGTTACAAAGCATGAGGAGACGTTTAGCTCAGAGTGCCCAAACAAAACAAAGAAAGACCGTGTTAAACATGTTCTAAAATATTTTCGTAATTGAGTATGTGCTGAATTGTATATGTACTTAGTTAAATTGTCATTCATTTTTATAATTATGCTTAGTTAAATTGTCATTCAGTTTTATAATTGTTTTATACACATCTGTTTCATTTAATTTGTTTATCTTTTTATAACAGATAAAAACAGAATGCAATGAATCATTTTCTAGAGAGTTGAATAGTTGTTATGCATGCCTCAATCGTATACGTGTTATTCTCAGTGTTACGTTAATGGTGTACATTATGTTATTTCAGATCGCGACCAGAAGATGAAAACTCAAAATTCTGGTGTGATGGTTGAAGACGGTGATGATTAACTTATTACGTCATTATTTAGAATATTGTTGAGCTACAATTCGCAATACGGATCTTGTAGAGAGAGGAAACACTAAGAGGGACTATGGACTTCTCTCTGTGGACCCATCCTCCACTTGGTACGAAGATTCGCCTTATTGTCTAGCCACAACTGCAAGACAAGTTTTTTACTTGGATGATCTTGAATTCATTGACAATTGAAAAGTGGTCAATATAGTTTCACATAGAGGAACTTCTAGTGATCTTTCCCTTGCACGGGAAGATGACAGTGAAAGGGCATATGCCCGTTGACATTTCAAGATATGTACAACCTAATTACTACACTATTTATAACAATATGGATCAAATTCTAAGAGCATGGAGACAACTATACCTGGATGAAGAGGATATGTTCAAAACAGGGGATGATGCTCAAGAGGATGATGAAATGTTGGAACAAGAAGCTGATCTAGGAGATGATTCATTCCAATCTGAATATGAAATGCAACAAACGGATGATGAAATATGAAGATTTGCCGGTGTCATATATTGTGTGAATGGTTGTAGTATGTTTACATATTTTGTCAATTTGTGAACATTTTGGTTGTAATGAAAAATGGAAAGATTGTTTCAATTTTACAGTACCACTTAGGGGACAAACTTTGATGCAAAATGTCACACAAAATAATATTATTTTGGGGTTAAGACATTTTCGAGTTGGGAAAATTTTTGAATTTCAGGAAGTACTTCTACGAGACTTATATGAGGTTAGTATGTCGCTTAAATGAGTGTATTAGGCAAGAAAACAAAACAATGCCCATGCACCATTTACCCTCACCCCAAAACCTAAAAATTTCTAAGTGTTGAGAAACTCCTTCCTAACACAGCCGCCCTAACACACCCCTTCCTCCACGACTGCCCTAACACCCGATATGTCACCTACCCCTTCCTCCACAACCGCCCTAAAATAGTCGCCATAAAATGTTCTTCATTGCGCGACCCTCTTTTCCCTTCCGATCCACCCGATCTGTATTCACCTACCCTAACACACCCGATCTCTATGACAAAAACGAAGACCCTAAAACCTACAAGACGGCCCATCGACGACGGCGATGTCACTAGTCATAGAACAATGAAGCTCCGTTCTCCAACAGTGAGTCGTCCTCCGGCAAAGTTGCAGCGCTTGGAGGAAGAAATACCACCGCAACCACAGTCGCATGGTTCATCCACCAATAGCGAAACGCCTCCAGTATCCAGCCGCCTTTGGTCACTCCATATCAACCAGTTATGGGTCAAGAAGTGAGGCAAACGGAGCATGCTAGGGCTCGTCTAAGTGCCCTGAAGCGTTCCATGCGCTTGAAGAAACTAGACGCCATAACTAATCCTTCTTCAACAACCAAACCTCCACTGCCCAAGAAGACTCCACCTCGTAAGGCCAAGAAGAGACATCTTCCTCCTATGTGGAATACTTTACCTTGTAAGGCTAAGAATCCTACACTCAATCATCCTCCTAAGACTACCCTGAATAATCCTCCGGAGACACCCAGAAGCCCGCCTGTGAAGATCACAAATCCTCCTCCTAAGACTGTCGTCAATCCACCTCAACGGACAACCACAAGCCCTAATCTTCAATCTCCTCTAAATCCCCTAAACCGTAGAGCACCTAAAACACCCAAATCCAATCCTCTACATCCACACCGATATTTTAGATGTTTATCCGAGTTAGTGCGTCGAGCTCCTCCTCCTCTACCATCGTCCAACCGTCCAATACATGCACATGTCCGTCAAACCCTCCGCCACCACAACCTGCTCTGTGTAACCCTCTTCAACCGTCTTCCCGGAGTGTGTCACCTACACAGGTGGCCGCCTCTGATCCACCATCTCCGATATTTGACAAATAACAGTCAATCCTTCAATCATGACGCGAAACCAAATATGGAGAAAATTTTAAGCATCATATGTAAACCTTCTAGTCATGCTCCATCCGGTTATGCAATTGGGCCCATAATTTTTTTCAATACATTAATTATGTTTGTTATTGTTAATTAAGTACTTATTAATATTGCATTTGGTTATAGGGTACGATGGCGGAGAAAAGAAGAAAGTAACGGGTGTTGTGAATAGATCAAAGGTGACCACGTATAATAAGCACACTAATAAAAAAGAGATCAGATCGAGGTGGAGTTTGCAACTAATGGTAATGGGTTGGTGGGCCAAGTGGTGGGAGGCGTGATTGTGCAAAAGATCTGGAGTGTTGTGAGGTACAATGTTCTCATGCTAGCTCCATCATTCAAAAAGCCCGACGAGAAGGACCGACAAAATATTTACGACGACTTGAATGAGAGTACTTCATGTTTTAACTTCTCATTTCAATGTTTATATTTGTAACCAAATTCTTTTCTTTTTCATTGCAACCAAACTTTGTCATTGACATAAAAGATGGCCAGCTTTGGAAATATGTCGCTAAAAGAGCCACTGAGAAGCACCGGGAATAAAAATCTGATTTTAAAGTATTCTACTTGGAACATGGACCTGGTAAGATTTCAAGAGAGTTTGTGGACCGCCTTAATCAACGGGAATGGTTTGTGAGCCACTTCAACGAGCCCAGAATCAGGTTATGCATTCAACTTAATTACCATATGGCTTTTTATTTAGTTATTTAATGTATTTCTTTTATTTTTCAAGTACTCTTTAACTTGGCCTAGTTTCTTTTATAATAGGAAAGGGGTAAGAAAATGTGGTAAGCGCGCAATAACCTTGCGAGAATGAACCACCACCCTAGCAAAGTTTCATTCTACAAAAGGGCTGTAAAATTTACTGCCTAAGGAGAAAAGGCACCCTTGGTAGCTGTGCACGACGAGGTTTATTCTGTTGATTCTGTCGGTGCCTCCCTGGCACTTAAGTTGCGTTTTTTTCATTTTCATGTCCTTGTTATGTTGTTAATTTGCCGCACATGTTCGACAAATATTAATTGGTTGAAAATGTTGATTGTTTGAGCTATTATGTTATGAATAATGTGACCAATGTTTTTCCGTTCTTGTTCATGTTTAGCAATTATTATTGGGTTGCTGAATAATGTGTTCTTTTTCTTGTCCATGTTCCGTGAATAATAATGGGTTGGTGAATAATGTGTTCTTGTTCTCTTCCATTTTCATGTTAATAATTGACTGGTTCGTGTTCATGTTGTCTTCCATCTAATTCATGTTGAGTTTATTTGGTAAATGTTAATATTGTTTGCTATATTGTAGTGTTGGCAATCTTTACTATCGGGCAATCTTTGCAGTTGCGTTTTTTCATTATGTTTACACTTCACAATGTTTATACAGGCACAAATGAGACATGCGGTTTGTCAAGTGGTGGGTGATCAACATGGTGCAATCTGAAGATCCCAGTGTCTTAGAAGATCAAGATCCACTTTAAGTATCTACTCATATTGAGATCATAAACCAAGTTATGGGGCAGAAGCATGAAACTTAACATTTCCGGAGCTGGTAGATCGTTCAAGAGGCCGCCCCTCCCAAGAGGGGGTCCAAGAAACTCTGAACTCAAAAAGAAGCTGCAAAGCAAAAAAGAAGAGTTAACGGAAACGAAAGCCTCATTTAAAGATCAGATTCATGTGCTTGAGGACTTGGTGGCTTGCGGTGGTTCAGCGGCTTTAGCAAGCCATAATGCTTCAGACGGTGCGACAAGTTATGGCCCTAGTGCTTAGAATTGTGGATTAAGTTATGAAACTTGTGTTTTTGAGTTAAGGTATACACCTAAACTCTAGTTGTGTACCCTTTTGTTTGATGTTGAATTTATTTTTTTGTGTGTTTCGAAACCAAAAATAATTTCAAGCTTGGTATTCGGACTTATTCCTTTATATGTGATAGTTCATTGTTTAGGATTCTAAGCGTATTTCCTTTTATATGACAATGTATTCTGTAATGGTTTAAGCGTATGTTCTTTTATGCGATAATTATATGTTTAAGATTCCAAGTGTAAGTCCTTTTATATGACAATAAGTTGTTTAAAAGTTATAAGGTTATGTCGTTTTATACGACAATAACATGTTTAAAGTTGTAAGCGTATGTACCTACATGCGACTAATTTGGAAAGTACGATGAGTAAAAATTGTCACATAAATTAGTTAATGCGAGTATGGTTGGAAAATATGTTTAGTATAAAATGTAAATATGCACATGAAAGGACGAACTCATCCCAGTTTTCCTAGGACATACATAATTAAACATTGTCCCATAAGAACTAAGCTTTACGCGTGTACCTTTATACTACTTCGGCTACGAGACATAATTTATGCGACATATTTATGGCTTGGCGACTTTTTCAAAGTGTATCATAAGATGTATTTTGGTGTAGTGAGAGATGTTGATCAAATCGACTAGTAATTATTCATCATACATTAATAAAAGTTAAAAAGCTTACAAATTTTATTTCACTCAAACGGTCTCAAATATCACATTACTAATTTCATCAATTTTTCCCCTATCAAAAAAAAAAAATTCATCAATTTTCCAAATCATCGACTTTCTCAGAGAGCCACACTGATGACGTCATTCTCCCTAACCCAATCGAAAATGGACGAAATCCGAGAGCAGTGCAATAGAGCACAATGAAGTCGAAGAGAAGGATAAAGTAGAAGAAAACTGCTTTTCGAATGGCTTCCGCTCGGTATGATTTTCGACTATTTGTTGGTAACTGGTAAGTGAAACTGGTTTAGAAGCATGTTGCATTCGCATACATTGCTTAAAAATTCCAGTATCGATTGATGTCGATTATTGCAAATCTCATATTAAACTATTTCGTCCTCTGTGCACTGCAGTGTGATTGAGGTTGAGAAGTGACATGAATAATTAACTGTGGGAGGTTTTTGCTTGGCTTGTTAAGCTGGATGAACTTTTGGGGATTTTTATTCTTTTAGCATTGGAATGGATCATAAATAATACATAACTCATTTTTGGCTTACCACAGAGTTCCATGAATTGTGGGCATCATGATTGAGTTATTGACATATTCTATGGTTCTTTTTTTTTCCACTTTGATGGTGGTTAATCCCTTGTCGGTAGGATCAATGCAATTTTCCTTGCTGTTCATTGAATGTTACTTGGATGTCTATGCATTCCGTTTCCGTTTTGATTACTTGTCTGATCAAGAGTTCAAGCTCCAAGATATATTTCTGACTTTGCTGTGGAGTATCCTTATTGGAAATAGCATAACCACCAATTAGCAATCACCCAAAATAAAAATAATTGGGAATGGTATAAAATAGGGGAATTGTGCATGTAGCCTAATAGCCATACTGATTGTTGTCGAGTAATTATGGTGGCCGATTATAATCAGGTTTCATGAAGATTAAGTGAGTTTTGCTTGCAGGTGGCTATGTGGCTTATTCGGACAACGTTACAAGATTTGATTCCTTCAGTTGTCGATCATGATTAAACTCATATTTCATTGGTTCCTGGTGGTGCAATGAGCTAGCTCATGCCCTTTCCTCATGAAATATTGTTCTGCAACATGATATTGTTAATCCTCTATGATTCTTCAGGGTCTCGAAATACTAACATGCATCAAAATCAGGAAGAACAGAGACATAAAAACACTATTATTATGTGCTAACGAGAACTTGATTTTTTTTTTGTTCGAAAGTATTTCTTTTACTAATGGAAAAAAGATTTACAACCTTAGTGATCATTAAAGAAAATGATATAGGCACTATAGCCAGGTCTTCTATATTCTCCTTGAAACATTGATGAGTAAAGGTGATAGAAAAATTATAGGAAGTAATAAGTGCATGTTGGTCAAGAGTCAAAACAGTAATTAACATTTAACGCTGTATCAGCCAAAATACAGAGACTTTATGAAGTATAGCAAAGGGTCAGTGGGTCACTATCATGGGAACCGATGAGGGATTTTCTCATCCAAAAGAACTTTCTCTTTTATCTATTCATTTTATCTATCTTTTTCTTCCTAAATTATTTTTGTATTGTTGATGGCGATCCACAAGACAATTCTCGTCAGCCCTATATAAGAGGGTTGATCAGTTACTAAGTTCATCAGGAAAGCCCTAGAGCTCCAAAGTAAGTTATACATTTCTTTGAAAAAAATCTCATAAAATACTTAACATAAAGATATAGGGAGCATTAGTAAGGACATTTCTCCTCTTTTGTTTTTCCAAGAAACTTAGCTCATTCCTTTCTTTTTTACTTAGCTCATTCTTCAAATGAATAAAGTAAGAGATTTGACATTCATCCTGGGCAGCACATGTCTTCCAGTGAGTGCTTATTTGAGGCAGATGTCAACTACACTTGTTTTATGCTTCTGGTTTACTGTATGACATTATGCCTAAAATTCCTTAGTGTCTGCTTTTGGCAGAATTTTGCTCTGCCTTTGATTTAAGGTGGCCTTGCCCGTTGCCAATGGTGCTGGTTCATCAGTGTTGCTTTCTTGCTTGCGTTGAAGCAGTTTCAATTTGTGTAGGCTTCTTGATTTGAGATTTTTCCTGTTCAAGTCTCTAGCTTTTGCAGGTTTGTAGTTTTGATCTTTCATGTGTACATTTTTCTTAATACCCTAATACAAAGTTTATCTTTTCATATAACATTTCTAACAAATGTCTTGTTTAAGTGAGGTACCTTTCTTGTTGTGCGTAAAGGCTCTTTAATTTGTTACTGTAAATAGAAGCATGCCGCCATTCAACAACAAATAATGACAGTTGTAGCGTAACATGATAGAACTGTGAATCTTATGGGGTATGCTGCAACACCTTGGTGTTAAGTATCAGTTGCATATCATGTGAGTGTTTATCGGAAATGGTTTCGCTCAGATAACTACCAGTTTATCCCAACTCTTGTTGTTACTGGTATTGCTGTAGTGGGGATATATGCACACCTACTAGAGATGCAAAGCAACTAAGCATGCTAGTTACATGTTTTATGTTTAAAATGTGAATCTGCATCATAGACAGACTAGCTTATCATTTACAGTTTCATGTGATTCTGTTGTACGGTTTGGAATTAATTTAACTGATGACAGATGAATCGTAAATTCATAGCTGTATGCCAGAAGGTCCTATATTCATGAATATATGAGTTCTCAAATCTCCAATTTTTATGGAGATAGTCTAGTTTACTGGTGTACTACGTGATGTTTTTGGTTGCATAAATTCCCATCTTTCCTCCATTATTTGATACCTTGGAAGTTTTGTCAACTCTTTTGAATCTTTTAGCCAGCTTCTTGGAACTGAGAAGTTCCAGCTTAATAGCGAGAAAGGAAGAGTAAAAGTGTCAAACTTATTAGCACGTATTCTGATTGTTGCTTATTACATGTTTACAGTAGCAAGCAAGTGCAAGTTGGCTTCAATAAATGTGTACACAGATCTTAATGATGAAGTACCAGAGTGTTGGAGTCAAGCAATGCAAGTTGGTTTGTGCAGCACAAGAATCACAGCGACCACTAGCCATCTTGGGGAAGTATCAAGATATTGAGAATCTGGTAAAACTAATATCCCTATTATCTGCTCTTTTCAATTTGTTTTCTATGGAGTATTCGTGGGGAGGCTGATTCTCTTTTATAAAGAAATGGTTTCAAATTTTACACGCATGCAAACAAGCTAGACATTAAGAATGCCATACATATCTTCATTGCTGCTTTAAGATTAAATGAAAGTAATTTATGTTTGGCATGATCTGATTGAGTTAAAATGATATTGCCTAGAATCATATCCTCCAACTTGCTCAGCTAATGAGAAGTCGTTCTGTCTCTTTCCTGAAAAGTAACATTATCAGTCCAAGCATCTTAATAAAGTTTTTCCGTTTGAATGATCTTGTTCAAAAGAAGAGAAATAGCTTTTGTTGTCCCTATAAATAGTGCCACATGAGGACTCTATTTCAAGCAACTTCAGAGCTCCTATAGCATACTTGTCTTCCTAATATTTATAGTTGTTGCTTGGGATCAAGCTCAGGTTTTAAGCTTCTCTTTTATATTCAGTTCCAATGCTATTTGTGAAACTTGTCATTTATGATTATCATGATATCATATTTATTTTATTTCATTTTGTCGAATTTTTAGGATGGACACCGTGATGAGGCTGGCGACAGAAAAGGGAGTGGTGATATTCAGCAAGAGCTCATGCTGCTTGTGCTACACAGTCAACATTCTTTTCCAAGAGCTTGGCATCAACCCTGCAGTGTATGAAGTCAGCCAAGACCACCAAGGCAGGGAGATTGAGCAGGCTCTTATAAGGTTAGGCTGTAATGCACCGTTTCCGGCGGTGTTCATTGGGGGACAGCTTGTGGGGTCAACCAATGAAGTCATGTCTCTTCACTTGAGTGGCAAGCTGGTCCAAATGCTGAAACCGTTTCATACTCTGCTCTAACTTCACTACGTCAATGGCCCCATAGCTCTGGGAGGGAAAATTAAATAAAGCTGGCTCAAGTTAACTGTGTCGTTGAGCTAGCTATACATTACTTATGTATTTTCTCTAGATATGCGTTTTAAGTAGTCCGGGCCTGTAGCTTCTAGAATTTGAATTAGTAATTTCCTTTGAAAATAGCACTTGAATGAAGGTAGTATTTATCTACTATATGCCAATTCTCTACTTCCAGTTGATAATGCTAAGTCATTAAGATTAAACCGCGATGCCTATCAGGGCGTCAATATATACGAAGTCTTTATCGATTGGAATATTCACTCTGATATAATAAAAAAAAAGAGGGTAGAATAGATGAAATTTTTTGTAAAACCAGAATTGGAATATTTTGCAAGCTTGGCTCGTCACGAAGAATATATATAGCACCAACCTGATTGAGCCGAAGAGACTTTCAGTCTATTTATCAGGATCTTAGTTCTTTTGAAAGGTCTCGTGCAGCTAAATACACAATATTCCGCCATGATTTAAATCCTAAACCCTGCAAAATTATACTTTAATATGCTCGTCTTCATGCTGTATATAACTCCCAGTATTAGCATGACCTCCAAGATGTAGATCCCAGCAACAACTTGAACATGTCTCAAGGAGTGTGTTTGCCTTTACAATAACACGACTGTGTTTAATTTATGTATGATACAAGTTATTCAATAATCATTGGGCAAATCTTTAGAAAGAAAAAAAGGGCTAAAAGAATGTGATCGTTATTCTCTCATTCTACTGCTGAAAAGAACAACTGGTGGTCTCGACACTTTTAAGTATTCGCCTTAGCACCCCAGTCGATTCGGAACCTGAAAGTGCTGCAAGAATATAAATATTTGTTGATTTTTTTTTGGTGTTTCCTAGTCCTTTATTTTATTTTTTGAATGGTGATTATAAAGATACATCGATGGCTTAAACACATTTTAGTACTGTCAGGGGAATCACAGAAGAGCAGAAGTAACACATCTATTCTTGGTGGAATTTCAGAACATTGTAATGTGTGGTCTTATGGTAGCCATGCATCATCACATCTGATCTGAAGACACTTTATATCCCACAAAAGTTGGAAAAGGGATTCCAAATTTAGTGAACAAATTCTCTTGAAATTATCAACTGCTGACAAGACCATTTATATAAGAAAAAATAAACATCCTTTTTTATATTTAATTTTCAAATAGCTAACTCTAACATATGATTCTCAAACTTGGTATTACTGGTCAGCATTTAGAGTACTTAAGTCATGGGCGGCCTGGCTGAGGGTTGGATAATTGCAACACTGTCTTTTTCGCAATGACATCTTCTCAATGAAGATAGCTTCATTAATGGATGTTTACTATTAGGGACCAGGATGACAGAGTGCAAGAAAATCAGCGGTAGAATAGTTGTAAGGTATTTTTGAAAAAAAGAAGAAGAGAAATTCAGACTTTCATTTTTCTGAAATTTTGTTCCTTGTATGCCATCTATCTTGAAAACTGTCTGTTTATGCATCTTTATTCCTATTCACAATTGTGATCTTTTATGTAAAAAACATGGCATATAGGAAGTACTTTCAAGAAAGATTGCAGAAAACAGTTAAATATTTTCTTTGTTAGTTGTTGTTAAGATAAAATATCAGGAAGAGTCACCGATGCTGTCGAGTCAAAACTCCAACTGGAGAGTTAAAGAAATATTTTACTGAAAACGTACGAGAAGAATGCAGATTCAAAGAGACAGGGCCATATCGGTGAACCGAAGGAGAAGGAGCAGAGGAGTTTGAGGTTAAAGAGAAAATTATAATTGTTCCATTGATTATGTTGCTATGCTTCTTCATCCTTTGTTATACAAGTCCAATGATAAAATGCATCAGAGAAAACGTTAATGTCCCTAAAATCTGCAACATACAAAATTTTTGTCTTAAAATATTTATTATCAGAAGTTGTGACGAAGCGCTTGTGACAAAATCTTCCTAACGCGTGCCTTCGTCCCCGTCTGAAGAGGCGATCAAGTACACTCTTGCAGTTTCAATGCTCTAAACATTATTATTGATTGAGCAGCAACTCGTTATGGTACTGGTTTTGTACTGATCAAAATTTTCTACTAGTTGTTTGAAATATTAGTTCAAGTTCATTAGGGACTTGGATTTGTACAATTCAAACGAACAAAAAGAGACCAATCAAACTTATAGTAAAGATTACAGGCAATCCAAAAACAAATAAAATGCACAATGCCCTAAAATATAAATAGTACTAATATGTCCACCAACTAACCCCTGCTACTAGCACTAGTCGAGCTTGAATCATCATCATCAACATCCGAATCTTCACTTTTTTTTGGTGATTAAGAAAGACATATATACAAGTACTATTGATCTGCGTCATTATATAGCTATGTACAAGTGTACTCGAGGAGAGAATCACAATTGTTAGTTAAAAGAACTATATCATTTGGAGTTTTGGACTAAGAATTGTTTGGAGCTTTGTAAAGAATAATGATCAATTTACCCGCAGATCCAATATGAACCGATTACGGTTGTTTATATACGGAGTAGAACAATATGAAGCCTGCTTTTGCGATTCTCTTTCAACTTATCTTGCCAGCAGCTTGCGCGGAAAGAAGAATTTCAGCTACACTGCAAAAACTTTCAGGGGGTAGTATTTCATATGGATTTATATGTTGCTGGGAGAATATATCCTTTGCAAGACTATTTTTACTGGCCCAAGCAGGGACAAACTTGTCATTTCGTCTATCATTGTCATCATCCTATTCTTCATCTGAGCTATGATATGAAGAAATGTTATATGACTGCTGAACTTCTGCTCTGTCTTTGAAGTTCTTTTCAGCTGTTGCAATCAAGTCACTCAATACCATATTGTTTAAAACAATCATAGATGCCTTGATAAGAGTATTGCTTCACTTCGGATCGCGTAGTATTGTCTGCATAGGCGGCTCATAGTCACCAAACAAAGCAGATTCTGGTGACATGTACCTTGAAATTCATATGACTGAGTTAAGAATTTTATCACGGTGTATCTACAGTGCTCGATGTTTAAAAATTTATCAGTTTGTTTTTTTTTATTTTGCCCTTAATTGAAAACTAATAGTTTGGACCTTCAAATGGAAAAAGTCGATAGTTCGGGGCACCAATATGTATTTTTCCCTATAAAATAAAAAGAAGAACAAAAAGCCTTAGCACAATGAAAATTAACCCATTCGAATTTGGGATCTAGTTTAGTCTTCATGGGTTGATGAGTAGATTCCGCAGATGCCAATTTGATAGGACGAGTTTTCTTTGGCACATCAAGACCCAACTTACGAGCATCTCAAAGTAATTTGTCTTTTGGCATCTGAAAGAGATTGAAACTCTTCCGTATTTGAATCTTTCAAATCTTCGAGGGTCTTCGAAATAAAATGTTGCGGCAATCTAATTGGTTGGTAATCAACAAATTTAAGAGTATGATTATCCCATTTAACCCTTGAAGAATCATCCAAAGATGTCATAATTCTAGGTTTAAATTATACCTTATTGGTTAGCATCTGCTAGGTCGCTGTTGATGCACTTGAAATTGTTTTTGGCACATAAGGAGTTGCACTGGCATTGAGAGTAGAATTATGAGCTAAAGGGGATTGAGCCGAGAAATCAGGTTGAACGAGGAAATCTGTTTGAACCATATCAATTTTCTCAAATGAACCAGCAGAATCCAACCGTGTTCCATGAGGCTGAACATTAGGGTTTGAAATTTCTATGTCAGCCGCCGGAAGAACAGTAGCCGCCATCATATTCATATTTTCGACCACCATATCCGATTGGATCTTTTGAGTGGATGAATCTGACGAGGACGCTTGTGAGGAACACTACGTAGGTGAGATTTGGAGTGGAAAGAAGCCTTTTGATGTCGGAAAGAACATGACTTTGGTGGAGGATAGAAGGTTGAAGGTGAATAAGGAGGAGGCAAATAAGGAGGGAAAGAGTATTGAGTTGCTTGGAGAAAAGAAGAAGAGAGATTGACAATGATAGAAGCTAATCGAATATCATCCTCAAGTATTTGATTTTTGAGGAGCCCTTGTGAAAGAGAAGGGATAGATTGACGAGGAATCAAACAACATACGAAATGTGATGTTGATTAAAAAAATCAAAACGAGGGTAACAATATCTGGAAAAAGGAAAAATCGGAGGAGGACCTAAGATGGAAGGTTCATGAGAGGATGAAGCCACAGCAGATTGAAGCAAATATATTATAGAGTAAGCAAGAGTTGAACCATAAACTTTTTTAGATTGTACATGCCTACTATACCATTTAAGCTAAAATCTTGGATGAATAAAAACTCATTTCAGGGTCGTCTTCATCGAAATCAGAATCCGACAAGAAGGCATGAATGTTGGTTGGGTTCATATTGCAATGAACATATCGTTTTTCATGAATGTGCTCCAACCCTTTCAGAATCATCTTATTCAAACTTCTAATCTGGTTGTGGTTCACAACACCTATAGTAGGCCCGGACCACCCATCCACGATCAACTTTCCATTCCTCATCAAACACTACACCATTTTACACCTTGTGTCACTGACTAAAAAAAGTCGCTTTAGGACTTTCTCAAAAGAATAAAGTCTTATGCGACCACAATCAGTTGCATAAGGGCTAGTCACAGAGTATGTGACATAAGTCCTCGTACGACACACCTAAATTCACCAGTCGCATAAGGTCTCTTAAGCGTCATACATTTTTGCTACTTTGATTACGATATATAGTTTATGCAACATTGCGGTTGTTGCATAAAATATATGCGACCTTATTTTGAACATTATGCGACAATTTCTAGATATATCCTAAGATGTACTCTGAGGTAGTGTCTTGGTACATGTTTTTCAAATGGCTCTCATTCAAAGACAGTACCCCACATTTTGGTCATTCTCTTGTTGATGATGCAATGACCCAAATTTTAGGGAGAACTAATAAAGTTAAATTTGAAAAAAAAAACAAACAAATATGACTGAATCAAACTGATAAAATAAAAGGAATAGACTAAGGGGATTATAAGAAGAAGAAAAAATGTTGGAGATGAGTTTAGTCAGGAAGCCGAAACATTTCTCCTTCGTGGCTTTTCTTATTCTCGTTTTCTCCTCATCTTTTCTTAGTATGAATACTCAAGCGCATCATTCTCAAACACACATCCATTCAAAAGAAAAAAAAGAAAAACCAGGTTTAATTTTTAAGCAGGAGTATGTGATGCGACAACGTTTATGAAACGTTTGGGACACTTCAATCAATCTAGGTACGTACTTGTTGTCTCTTTTCTAAACACTTTTGGTGAGGATCGAGTTAATTTTAGGGAAATAGAAAACAACGTAAAAATTGTGCTCTGGTTCACCCTAAACTGTTCTAAAAAAGTGTTACAAGTTGACTTGTTGACTATTTGAAATTGTTTAGGCACATTTGAGAATTGATCTTAAAAGAGCTGTTACTCCCGCTTTAGTTCTTCAAATATAGTGTTTCTTGATTCTATGTTGTGCTACTTGAAACAAGCTTTTCGATGATGTAAATTTGTATTTTGATTGAACCCGAGGTGTTCTAAATCAGATTTTTGAGAAGTTGTCAGAATCTGTTTTGTAATGAGACAAAACTATCGACTGACTTTCAAGTAGCTTACATTTCTTTTTTTGTTCTAAAAATGGGAGATTTTTTTTTCCGATCGCGTTCTCATCGAAAGGTACTTTCTAACCATATAAAATTCGAGTATTCGTTCAATGTTTGTATTTCTAAAAATTAGTTACAAGATGAGAGCAAGAAAACTATTTTTCTACAGCAGAATTTTTAAACCGAAATATATTATGTTTTACTTACTTTGATTGATTGTTTTCTCATTCTACAATTATCTACGTTTTAAGATAGTTCTAATGGTATATAACACATGAATAGATTGTATGTGAGTTTTCTGAATTTGGAATTGAAGTTGAGGTTATAAGCTGTCTTGCAATTTCGGAAGATATTGACAACATGTTTTGAAATGAGCATAACTTATGTTTTAAGTACTCAAATTGGGTGTTTTAAAAGTCTATGACATAGTAATCAGAGCGATATTTCTAAAAGTATACAAAATGTATCTTCATTCCCCTTAAATAATTCAGAAAATAAGTTTGAAGTTAGGACATTGAATTTGAATTTTCCAAATCTGATAGTTGGATGTATGTGGACTAAACTTGTATAACTTGTAATTTGAGATTCAAAGGTGTGTTGATGAATCTAAGGGTTCAATTGTGATTTTATATGATTTCTAGGTGGTTATCACTGGATTTGGCGTGATGTTAATTTTATTGAAGTTTCTTTGGTGGGCGTGCAAAGTAATTAATATAGACCCTTCTAGTGATCTTTAAAATTAATCTGTAAAATTATATTGCATGACTGATTAATTCTAAAGTTGTTTTCTCAAAACTCGTATCGTGTGTGTAAATGCATCTGAACCTACTTTGTTCCTGGTAAAGATATTTTTGTGGCTCTCGTTAAATATTTAAATATTTCGTCTTACTACTTGGGTCTCATAACTCATTTATTCCGTCGTTACTCGTGTCTCGTGTTATAACTCGCACCTTATGCCTCTTGTCATAGTTCGTGTTTTGTGCTATCACTCATGTTTATCTCTTTTCAAATACTGCTGGATGAATTATGAGAAGATAAGTGAGAGGCGTGTTAGTAAAGAATATGGGTAATAAATAGTTTTGGAGACTTCAACATTTTCATTAATTGAAAACTGAAATAACATGTTGCATTACATTTGTTAATGAATTACAAGTAATTTAAATTATTTATCATTTAAAGTTTCGTATGTGCATATATCGGCTAGAGGCTTCGTAAGATATATCTGTGGTTTAGGGGACGTGCGTTCGATGTTACACCATTTTGGAGTTTATACTCTTTGAGTGTTACATCTAATGGTATCAGAGCACACGATTACAGATAAGACTATAGACATCGCTTCATTTGACCATAAGACAACGCTTCACCAAGCGCTGTCTATTCGACCGATGTCTTATGTCGAGACTTTAGACAGCGCTTCTCAAATAATTTATATCTAAAGTCTAAACATTGGACAACACTTCTTTAGTAAAAAGCGCTTACTATAGTCTCACTTAAGACAATGCTTTATCATGTAAGCGCTGTCTATAGTCAAACTTAAGACATCGCTTTATCATTAGGTGCTGTCTTATGTCTATATCTTAGACAACGCTTACTTGAAAGCGCTGTCTTAAGCGAGACTATAGACATCGCTTACATGATAAAGCACTGTCAAAATGTTGGAAAAAATGGCAGATTAGATTTATTCAAACAATTCCCCCCTGCACATTCCATTTCAAACAAAACAGCAATTGAGAAAACACCAATGTGCTGAACATCAAATTACATTCGTTTGCTCAACATTATATAACACATTTACATTCATACATATTTCCAAAATGTATCGATACTTAACACGTTTGTCTTATAACAACATTCGAGCAATAATACAATATATGACTTCATGTTTATACCGGATGATATACTTGCCGCACGTAGGTAATTAACGCAGTTGCAAAGTCATCCCTCATATCATCTAGCACAATGTTATCATATTTCTGTCATTCTGTAGGAAAACCCTGAAAAAATTTCATAGTTAAAAAGTTTACGGACACCTCAATTAATTGGTAATGATCAATCAAGTTTCAAAATATACTTACTTGTTTGATGTCGTCCTCAAGCGATCCATTGGTAGCTTGCACGTACTTGATTATGTCACGAATGTATTGCAAGATATAATAGCCACATACTTCACGGGCAGTTTCGGGCACTGAAAATGGAATTGAGTTATAATCACACAAAACATATTAACTATGAAATATAAAATTTCAAACCAATTGTTATGTCAAATACCGTCACGGTCTTCCACTCTATCTCAGAATGATGGATGTTGAAGTGCAGACTCATGCTCCTACAACATTAAAGTAATATCAGCAAGTTGTAGCACGTGTAGTAATGTTAAATAAAAGTGGACTAGTATAGTTCTTACGTGTTCACAAAATTCATTGCATCAGGCACCCGTTGTCTACCCATCGTATCAAGCCAAAGCACAACTCGCTTGGTAGGGAATAGGACAGCTAATATCCAATACCACCTAACAAACATTTTACACAATATATAAATTAGTACAACATGAATTTCATGCAAAATCATCACACAATAAACAAATATTCACTTACTGTCTTCGAATTCCTCAGACGGGGTCATATAACTCGATTGATCTGAAGAATCCAAACCGAATGCCGGGTGGATCTTATCGTGAATAAATCTGTGGGCATATGATTACGTTAGTAAACTTTTTTAAACTTAAGAACCATTTAATAATCAAATCAATAATTACCTTATGTAAACTTCAGATGCGGATGCACTCAAAGCTTTCAACAAGGTGAACTCTAGAATACAATCCTTGTTCAGATTAACATAACAATCCTCACCGAACACCCATGCACGAACAGTGAACGTATTTGGGTGGTTTATCAATTCACCGACTTTAACTTTTTTATCAATCCTTTCAACAAGGTAAACTTCAGGTGGTTTATCAATTCACCGACTTTAAATTTTTTATTATTCCAACAACCCATGCACGGACAGTGAACGTATTCAGACCCATTTCGTTCGGCAAATAACCTCGCAAAATTACAAAAAGTATGAATTCCTTGCTCGTATTCATCTGTTAGACGGTTAGCTGACATCCACGCTCGGTGTATTGTCATCAAACTATATGTATAGTTTTGGTTAAAGATATAGATTGCAACCTATGTTTAAATTGGACCAAAAAAAAGAAATAGCAAAATTAGCATGTATATTTATTTTCAAGCAAGTATATCTAACAAGTCTAGAACATACAATTTGCACCGTCAAAATTACATATAATGCATCAAAGCATCAAACAAATACAAAAATATGCGAACAACAAATCATATGTCAATACGATAATCCATCTCACAAAACCAATGTCGACACACATAATTAATTGAAACCAAAACCCAACTCATCAAAGAATCAAACAAATTTGCCAAGAGAGGCTTACGTATTCGACGCACAATCAGCAACAAATCTTCAAGTTAGGGCTTCGGTATTGGGAGCAACTCAAGCAACAAATCTGTTTCAAATCCATACCAATGACTATCTATCAATCAAAACAAAAAAACTTGAAGCAAAGATGAATACAAAACTCAACCCTAACTAATGAAACGAATCACAAAACTCAACCACAAAATCTGAGTTTCGAGTGAGTGAGATGAATATGAGTAAGATTTTCGTGCGAAGAATATGAGTGAGATGAAGAATATGAGTAAGATGAATACAACGCTAGGCAAATAACGAATCGCAACCAAACAACGAATCGCACCACAAAATCTGAGTTTCGAGTAAGAATGTGAATTCGAAGACATCATACATGAGCGAAGACGGTAGTAAGAATTCGAAGGCGGGCGAAGACGGCAGTAATAATTCGAAGGTGAGGTAATAGTAGATCTGAGTAAGAATTTCGAGTGAAATTGAGATGTGAGATTTTAGTTCAACAAAAGACAGCGCTTCAGCCCAAAGCAATGTCTTTAATTCTGGTTTTCGACCGAGCTTGGAAAATAAGCGCTGTCTTTGTTAACTTAAGACAACGCTTATATTCCAAGCGCTGTCTTATATAAACTTAAGACAGCGCCTGGAACACAAGTGCTGTCTAAAGTTACCATAAGGTAGCACACATGTCTGAAGCGCGGTCTAAAGGCCACCAAAGACAGCGCTTTCTCAGTATGCTGTGTAAAGTTCCGTGTTTTAAAGGCTGAAGCGATATCTTTAGTGTGTTCTGTTCTAGTGGCAATAGATTTCATTCTTGGATATATATTACTGGAAAAATAATAATTTAATTATGTATGTAAGAGATTGCGCAAGAATGGAGTAAATTATGAGGATTCTTTATCATTTTACTTGTGTTGTTGACTTTTATGTATAGATTTTGCCGTGTTATTGATGTGTTGACATCAAACTTGGCCCTGTCCATTTGAACTCTATTTTGTGATGGTGAAGATAAGATAAGTTACTTTCAGTTACTATAAGTTACTTTCAATCACCATAAGTTACTTTCAGTTACTATAAGTTACTTTCAGTTACTATAAGTTACTTTCAGTTACTATAAGTTACTTTCAGTCACTATAAGTTTCAGTTAAGTTAAGTTAAATTTAGTTAAGTTAAGTTACACCACCACCACCACCGCCCACCGCTGGCCGCCGGCCACCTCCGGCCGACCTCCGACGGTGGTCCGGCCGACTCCGGCGGTGGTCCGGTCACCCCCCGGCCACCTCCGGAAGTCGGCCGGACCATCTCCGGAGGTCGGCCGTAGGTGGGCGGCGGCCGGCGGTGGGCGGTGATGGTGGTGGGCCCCTTCTGTTAAGTTATGTTAATATAAGTTTCAATTAATTTAACATAAGTTGATATCAGTCACTATAAGTTACTTTTAATCACTATAAGTTACTTTCAGTTAAGATAAGATAAGACACTATAAGTTAGAGTTCAAATGGACACACCCTCATTTTGAAAAAAAAATAGATATTAACATTGACTTTGGGAGTAGAAAATTTTATATGCATGAAGTATATACTTAATTGCCCATTTGTAGCTATTGATTCATATGCTTGGTGTTATGAATATTAATTTATTTGTACTGAGCTCATTTTTTTTTGTTGGGAACCTTAACTATTTATTGATCACTCATTTAGATTAGTAAAAGAAAAGAAATCGTTGCCATGATTATTGGCTTCTGAGTACTGAGGGTTAATATCCTTATATAATAAGGTCTTGTTAATGGATTAGTTGCAATTATATGGAGTTTGTATCTGAGTGATCTTCTTTCAGATTATTATTAATTCAAAATTCATTATTAAATCAATTTTCGGAATAATACTTGTGTATCATGAATTATTATTAATGCTTTGTGATGATCTTTATTGATGACAAGTATATGTACTTTTTTTTTGGAGGGATGACAAGTTGCACAAGAATAGGACATTGATAAAACAATGACTCTATCCAGTACATAGACACGAACTGAAGCACAGCCAACAACGGCAACGCATCCCATTCAGGCGGAGACATAACTTCAAAGGCCACTGCGCCTACAGTTGCACGAAAACACCACCAGACAGGTGGGAGGACACCGCCAAACTGGCGGGAGAACACCACAAAAAAGGTGGGAGGACACCACCAAAATAGGTGGGAGGACACCACCACAAGGTGGGAAGACACCGGACCGAACCGGCCGGCTAAAACCTATCGCTACTCTAAACTAGAACTTGACCAAACAAAACCTACAAAGTAAACCAACCTAATCTTAACATCACACCGAGAAGACTGAACTAAACAGCCAGCTGGACAGCATCAGAAGAAGCCCAATCCGGACGAACCGCCTGCACAGCAGCTACCGAACCGAGCCCCATCCAAACCGACCGTCCACCTATAGTCACCCAAAATCAGCCTCCCGGCGAACGCCGTTGCACAGCCCCAACCAAGGCACCAGCCAACCCATCGGACGAATCCCGCACCACCAGCCAGCCATGAACCGCCACCACCCACGAGCATCGCATCCGAGGAGCAAACTGAGGCATTAGGTATACTAGAGCCGCCACAACTGCCCAAAAAGACCACCCACCGCCTTTGTCGAAACCACTACCGCCCCATCACCGCCTGAGTGGTGTAGAAAGGGGTGTAAGCGGAGACGACGCCGGCAGCGGTGGCGAAGAAGGGAGAAAAATTGCAAAAAAATCGAACTTCGGTAGCCTTCTGCAAGTTTCGGGAGAGTTCTCAACAGGAGAGAGAAAGAGAGTTTTAGCAATTAATATCGACAAGTACATATACTTGATGGGTAATTAGAAGGTATTGAGCAAGGCCTTTGTGTTGGTTAAACTACAAAATATGATCCGAATTTTCTTTACTTTATTAAATAGTTGGTGTTTGCATCTATCTTACCTATTTTTTTATGATTAAATTATAATAGGACCATATGATTGACTTTTGAGAAGTATTTGTTCATAAATAGATAGGTATTTGTCAACTATTTATCGTGTTGGTTAGCTATCTGTAGTTATGCAGTTTCATGGAATCAATCTTCACTCAGGTAAGTATCGGTTCAAAATAAAATTAGATCTTTCTTCCGAATAAGATATGTGTATTATGAGTACCATGCTTATGGTTTTTAAATCTTCGTGTGTTGTTGAATAATTTGAGTTCTTTTTATATAAGTTTGTGACAATCAATTTTGATGACAAGTAAATTCACTTGACGCAGAGAAAAGTTTGTGGACATATAAGATTGGAACGATAGCCTTAAGAAAAAAAAGTTAAATGTAACACAATGTATGTGCATATAAGAAGTTGCGCGTAAAGGACATGCGGTTTTATTTTGTGAATTTCATTTTATTTATGTATTAGATTCTTTTTGCATGAACTAAAAAATTGTCACGGATGGACAAAGACGGTGAAAGATTGACAGTGTCTTTACATTTTGACTGTACGCAATAGATACTTGCTTGACCATTGGTATTGATTGTGTTCTTGGGGTTTCAAATTTCATAGTTTAGTTGCCATTCACTTTAATATATGTTGGACCCTTTGTGTTTTGATGATAACAAACACTTAGTTAATATTTGACTTGAGTGTGCAGAAATCACAAATCTGTCTGAGAAGTCGCAGGGTCCAGACTGTCTGAAAGAAACGATGACTGCACATCCCTGAGAGAGCTTGGCACTACGAGGGAGATGAGATCTACGTGAGGGACGAGATCTACACCGAGATCAGCTCTGCGGAGTGGGCCGGAAAGCAAAGCCCAGTAACGAATGGATACGGAATCTGGGAGTATATGAGCAAGATATACTCAAGATACGATATGAAGATATACGAGCCGGATATGAGTATATGAGAGAAATATATCAAGATCCGAACTGGAGATATTCAAGGATCTGGATACGAGTTAATGAACAAGATATACTCAAGATACGAGCTAGAGATAAACGAACTGAATATGGAATGGGAATAACTGATTTGGTTAAGATATGACAATATCTTAACCAAATCAAATCTGCAGGATAGAGATCGGATCTTTGACGAAGATCAGATCTGCTAATTGAAGGTCGACTATAAAAGCAAGAGAAGCTCGACAAAGTAAAGCTCGGCTGTTTAGAGGGTGCAAACGGAGATTGGAAGCTGTGTGCAATTCCGGTGGTCGACAAAGTGCTCGCTATGTGCGTCAAGAGTAAGATCGTGTTATTTGGTATTCGAATTGAGTAGAATTGGTTCACTGTCACTGAGTGAGACAGACTGTAACATTCTACAAGCATATTCGTCAAGTAATAACATCGATCTTGAAACCCTTCTGGAACTTTCCAGAAGGTAAGTGGTTTTCAGCCTGTTGCACAGATGCAATAAGGTTTCCACTATAAAACTGCGAGTACTTACTTTCTGCACTCTATTTCCTGCACTTAAGATACTTTCCGTTGCTTTCTGTCTGAGAGATACCACATAGTGATCTCCCTCACACAGAAGGCTAACCTAACATCCAACAATTGGTATCAGAGCGAGGCTCTAGATTTTGTGTGTTAGCCTTTGCAGAAAATCATGTCGGCCGTAAACAACTCCTTCTGGAAGCCGCCGGTGCTCAACCCGGGAGAGTATGACTGGTGGAAGGATCAGTTCGAAGCTCATGTTTGCTCCCTGGATGGAAAGTTGTGGCGAGTATTTGAAAAGGGTAACTTCCCTATTCTGGATGTAACAGATCCCGCCAACCCAAAAGAGAAAGAGAAAATTAAAAAAGAAGGTTTGTTAGACCAGGACTTGGATATGGTGAAGGAAAGAAAGATGCTGACGAAGAGGGAGAAAATAAAAGGACTGTCAAAGGAAAGGAAGCAATGACTGAAGTCGGTGAGAGCTCCCGTCAAGGGAGACAGCCAAGAGCCACGAGACAGTTGGGAAGAGAAGTCACATCTTTGGAGGGAAGTAACCTCCACGACAGTGACTCTATACCTTTCAAGGCTACAAAAGCCTTTGAAATTTGGAAAAAGCAGAGCTCCAATCGTCAACCATTCACGATTGACTTTCAGGGACGGAGAAACAGGAGACCTATACCCTTAGAGAGAAACAAGAACACTGGTGGTCTTTACTATCGTGTCTGCTGGCACTGTGGTCACTCTAGCCATTACAGAGGAGACTGTAAGAGATTGAGAGAAACCTACGAGAGGAATTACAATTGGGAAAATACCACATACATATCTCCAGAGGAAAATTGCCAGAGAAAAGTCAGTACTGCTCCCATCTCTAGGAGAGAAATCTCTTCCCACAGGAGGGAAGACAGAGTTGAATGGGTTCATCCACACCATGACACAGCCATCTACGGACGACCCAGAAGAACCCCCAGAAGAAAAATCAACCTTGCTGATAATAACGATTCCTGTTCTTTAAAATTTTCTCCTGTTGTTAAAACTGTTTCAAAACCCAGTAAGCCCAAGCTTGTCTGGGTTCGTAAAAACTGATCTCTCTCTTGCAGGGTGGACTGAGGGCCAGACCATGGTATCTGGACATCGGATATTCTAGACACATGACAGGAGATCCAGGGTGGTTCATCTCACTCCAAGACTATTCCGAAGAAAGTATCATCTTCGGAAACAAGAGCACAGGTAAGGTCGTTGCAACAGGAGAGGTAAAAATTTCAAAAACTATCAAAGTCCGACGAGTAAGTCTGGTTGAAAATTTAAAATACAACTTGCTGAGTATATCACAAATGTGTCAACATGGTAGAAATCAGGTGATATTTAACTCTAATGATTGTGTTGTGAGGTGCATTGAGACAGGAAAAATAATTCTCAGAGGTGTTCGAGAGAACGAAATCTACACAGTGGATCCAGATTTCGTCCCTGAGGAGGAGCTGTGCTTATCAAGTATAGCTGAGGACACCCTATTATGGCACAAAAGGTTTGGGCATGCAAGCATGAGGCTGATTCATAAACTGCATCAGAATGAACTGGTGGTTGGACTACCCAAGGTGGAGAGCTCATTTGATCAGGTGTGCAGTGCATGTGCCACGGGCAAGCAAGTACGTACCTCGTTCAAGTCAAAACAATCAGTAAGTACTTCAGCTCCCCTGGACATGATCCACATGGATCTGTGCAGTCCAGTGAATGTCATCAGCCGTGGAGGAAACATGTATATTTTGGTTATCGTGGATGACTACTCCAGGTATACGTGGATCATTTTCTTAAACTCTAAGGATGAAACGTACTCTGAGTTTGTCACATGGTTGAAACGGATTGAAAATAAATTGAGTAAAAAAGTTGGTGTCTATTCGTACAGACAACGGAACCGAGTTCCGAAATTCCCAGTTTCTCTCCATGTGCAGGACTGGTGGAATAGATCACAACTTTTCTGCACTGCGGACACCTCCGCAAAATGGCGTGGTGGAGAGAAAGAATAGGAAACTGGAGGTTATGTCCAGGACGATGTTGAATGCCAGTGGTGTACCCAAGGGGTTCTGGGCAGAGGCTGTTTATGCCGCCAGCTACATACTAAATCGAGCATCACTATGATCTCTGATAGGGAAGACGCTATACGAGCTGCTGCGGGGAAGGAAACCTAACATCGCTCATTTGAAAGTATTTGGATGCAGGTGCTATGTGCACAATAATGGGAAAGGTAATCTGGGCAAGTTCGATCCGAGGAGCGATGAAGGCGTATTCGTTGGCTATTCGAGCCATAGCAGAGCATACAAGGGGTACAACCAACAAGAGGGGATAGACTACGATGAGACATTCGCCCCAGCTGCAAGGTTAGAGGCAATCAGACTATTAATTGCTTATACTACTTACCATGGCTTCACTCTACAGCAGATGGATGTGAAAACGGCCTTCTTGAACGGAGTTCTGAAAGAGGAGGTACATGTGAGCCAGACACCAGGGTTTGAGGATCACACTCACCCTGATTATGTCCATATCCTGGACAAGGCGCTATATGGGTTGAAGCAAGCACACAGCGCTTGGTATGAGAGACTGTCACAGTTTCTACTGTCCCACGGATATGCCAGAGGAGAGGTGGACAAGATTCTCTTTCCTTTGAAGGAATGGAAGGCCACTCTAGTGGTTCAGGTTTCAGGCAGATCCCAGAGAAACCCACGCGAAAGCGCTGAAGAGAATACTGAGATATCTGAAGGGAACAGATGACTTGTGTTTGTTCTATCCGAGGGGAGGAGACTTACGCCTGGTGGCCTACACTGATGCAGATTATCCAGGCTGCAAGACAGACATGAAGTTCACGTCAGGGATGGCTCAGTATCTTGGACCGTGTCTCATCTCTTGGGCTTCAAAGAAGCACTCCTCTATTGCCGCTGCTGCTTGCTGTGCGCAGCTGCTATGGATCAGGCAACAGCTAAGTGACTATGGTGTTATTACTGATTGTGCTAAAATTCTGTGTGATAACACTAGTGCTATTAATATCTCTAAAAATCCTGTGCAGTTTTCACGCACTAAGCATATAGAGATTCGATATCACCTTCTGCGAGACTGTGTAGAAAAGGGAACAATAGCAATGGAATACTGCAGAACTGAGGAACAGATAGCGGACATATTCACAAAGACATTGCACAGGGAACCCTACGAGAAGCTGAGGCTTGAACTAGGTATGGTTTCACTTTCTTAGAGCTGTGCTCATATGTTGTTCCCTCGATGATTGGCTAGACTAGATGCACGCAAGTCACGTCTGATGGGAAAGTCAATATGGATGTTCTATGCTAGTGAAAATTAGGTTGTGTTCACACTGTATCCATGCATGCTAGCTATGTGATTGATAACTGCATTAGGGATTGAAAAACATGAAATTCGGAATTCTTTCTGCCCAAAAGAGACCTCCATAGTTGATCCCACGTTATAAGCCCAGGATGTACTCTAGACCAACCCTAGCCTATCTTCATGTGGAGTGTTCCTATGAGCCCGTTGATTTGCTGTTCTATTTTCCTGGAGTTATTCCACATGAAGTAAAAATTGCTAAAAATTGCTTGGATGATCTTATTTCTGCTTGATTGTGTGTGGTGTTATTTGTACCATTTGGGTAAAGTTAGCGCACCATACCAAAAACCTTGTGTACCCATGAGACCAGTCGGATTGAGTTATCACTTTGGAAGGTTCAACTTTGGCTGGGAAACAATCTCTGTGACAGTTGTTGAGATGATGGGATATCAAAAGAAAATGCAGGAGTTAGTATGTTGGTGTTTGAAGAGTCTGGGCTAAAGATGAAGGGCATTGACAACAATTTCTGAATTGCTGACTGTGGAGAAGATAATTGCTGGTGGTGTGTAATTAGCAAATTCATCAATTAGCGCTCTTGAAAGTCGCCAAGCAGTAACAGTGATGAGGCTCCCAGTGTTTGCCGTGAAGGCTTTGTATTTCCAACAGCAGATGGTCATGGATTCAATGGATAATGCATATAAGCTGTTTGATGGAAGTCTTGTAAGAATAGTGGTTGCTGAGAGTCTGCTGACCGATTGGATGTGGTGGCCGCAGCATTGAAGGAGTGATCTAACGCTAGGTTTTACGTGAAGGCAACCACTGAGAAGCCTGTAGTAGCATAGGAGCAGGAAGTGTACGTTGGAGGTCGCTTCGGGGCGAAGATGGCAGCAGTGTCTCTGGTCAGATTAAAAAAAATTAAAAAAAAGGAAAAAAAATCGGAATGGACCTAGAAGAGTTGAAGAAACTCAGAAGGAAAGAAGTGGAAGTTAGCTGTGTGAAAAAAAATATATTTACTGGAGCGAAGAAGTGTGCTGTTCAGGAAAATGAATTAGCTCAAATTATGGAGAGCAGCGATTAGTATGGAAGTTGAGGAAAACTGTGAAATGCCCAAGGAATCAGTGGGTAGTGACCTGCAAGAGTAGATGGCCTCGTTTAACCTAGGGCTTGCCTTGGTTGTGGCAGCAGAGAAAGTTCTGGAAGTCCCAGAGGCGAATTGGGTGAAAGACTTGGGTGCGGCGGCTGCTATGATTGAGGGGTTCCCAGAGCAGATTAAGAATCTTGCTGCCGAGATTGTGGAGCAGTTGAAGGTTTTGTACCAGAATGATGCTTAGTCTGGGTTGTCTCATGGCCCCCATCTTTGCCAACCCTACCATATAAATCCCTGCTTTCTTGAATTTTTTTTGTTGAAATTTCATGTTTGATGTTTCTGTGCTTTTTGACTTCCCTGCTTGCATGTGTGGTGTTTGCGTGACACGCTTATGACTTGCCGGCATGAATGAAATATTGTCTCTTTCCATTACTCTGTGTCCTTGTTTGCAAATCTTTTTGATGATGCCAAAAGGGGGAAGATATATGCGTGCATTTACTAAGGGGGAAATCATTACCAAAATTTAAGCGGATGTCTATCTGAGGGGGAACTACGCTTGCCAAACTTAAATAAAAGTTTAAGGAATAAATTCTGAAGTAGTCTGAAGAAGCTAGCTGTTGTAGGGAATCGTAGATGTGATTTCCTTGTCATAGCTGTGTGTGATTTCTCATTTATGAAGAATTGTTTGTCATCATCAAAAAGGGGGAATTTGTTGGACCCTTTGTGTTTTGATGATAACAAACACTTAGCTAATATTTGACTTGAGTGTGCAGAAATGACAAATCTGTCTGAGAAGTCGCAGGGTCCAGACTGTCTGAGACAAACGATGACTTGACATCCCTGAGAGAGCTTGGCACTACGAGGGAGATGAGATGTGCGTGACGGACGAGATCTGTACCGAGATCAGCTCTGCGGAGTGGGCCGGAAAGCAAAGCCCAGTAACGAATTGATACGGAATCTGGGAGTATATGAGCAAGATATACTCACGATACGATATGAAGATATACGAGCCGGATACGAGTATATGAGAGAAATATATCAAGATCCGAACTGGAGATATTCAAGGATCTGGATACAAGTTATTGAGCAAGATATACTCAAGATACGAGCTGGATATGGAATGGGAATAACTGATTTGGTTAAGATATGACAATATCTTAACCAAATCAAATCTGCAGGATAGAGATCGGATCTTTGACGAAGATCAGATCTGCTAATTGAAGGTCGACTATAAAAGCAAGAGAAGCTCGACAAAGTAAAGCTCGGCTGTTTAGAGAGTGCTAACGGAGATTGGAAGCTGCGTTCAATTCCGGTGGTCGACAGAATGCTCGCTGTGTGCGTCAAGAGTAAGATCGTGTTATTTGGTATTCGAATTGAGTAGAATTGGTTCACTGTCACTGAGTGATACAGACTGTAACATTCTACAAGCATATTCGTCAAGTAATAACATCGATCTTGAAACCCTTCTGGAACTTTCCAGAAGGTAAGTGGTTTTCAGCTTGTTGCACAGATGCAATAAGGTTTCCACTATAAAACTGCGAGTACTTACTTTCTGCACTCTATTTCCTGCACTTAAGATACCTTCCGTTGCTTTCTGTCTGAGAGATACCACATAGTGATCTCCCTCACATAGAAGGCTAACCTAACGATCCAACAATATATAAATTTAGGTTAAAGATATATGCAAGTTTAACTTTCACACATCGCATATTGCACTTAGCACCTATTTCTTCATTACATTAGCATCAAAAGAAAGACTGTAAAAGATAAATGATAAATGAACGTCAACGTGTCAAACCCTGTATGTACATAATGAATTTTGATAGTGCTTTCGAATCAGAAAAAATTTCCAATTTAAGGAAAAATTAAATTTGGTTTCCAATTCTAGAGACTCTTCAAATTGGATTTCAAAAATACACACTATCATTTAGGCGCCGTTGCTAAGGGCGCCTAAGACATAAAGCGCTCTTAGCAACAGCGCCTAATGCCCATCGTTAAATTTTATGATATAACGAATGCTGATTCAGTAAAAATTACCTGATAGGCCATGAGCGCTGTCAAGGACGGCACCTTAATAATACTGTATTACTGTATAATAAGTCAGTAACAACTCAGTGGGGCATGGATGCTATTGACAGGGCAAAAGCGCTGTGAAGGACGGCGTCTAAATGTAAAACGCTCCTCGCAACAACGCCTTAATAATATTGTATTACTGTATAACAACTCAGTGGGGGATGGATGCTATTGACAGGGCAAAAGCACTGTAGAGGACAACGCCTAAACTGTAAAATGCACAACAGCGCCGTAATAATACTGTATTACTGTATAACAAGTCAGTAACAACTCGTCGGGAAATGCTATTGACAGGGCAAAAGCGCGGTAGAGGGCAGCGCCTAAACTGTTTTAGGTTTAGGCACTGTCTTCTACGGCGCCTAAACCTGAAATGGATGTATTGTGTATCAGTTTCAATTTGTAACCCAAAACAACCTACAAACGACAATTACAGAATACAACCCTGTCTAATACACCAGAATCCCATCCACCAAAACTTAACAATACAAAAGTGTGAAACATAAAGTGATGACTTGTAAAAAGTTACACAAGTTATATGGCCACATGTAACATAAGTCATCACCCTTACAAAGTGGCAAAACATAAACGTTACAGTTTAGAGCAAATTGTTAACTATCAAGATCCCAAAACGATTGGGTGACCTTCTAGCGCGTGAACTAGCCCTCCGAGTTGAAGTCATTTGTGACTCCGCTTGAGTAATTTGAGAGGGGCCGCCAACTTCATAGTTATCTTCTGGTAAGTCCACAACTTCATCGGAGTCTACATTTTAAAAAAATACAAGTTAGGTATAAAAGACGAATAAATATATATTTCAAAATTATAAGTTCATATACCATCATGAAGGTGAATTTGTTCGAGATCAACATCCAATGCAAGACCCTCTCCAATTCTCAACAGGTCCGCACGAGTGGAATGAAATAGATCATGGAGTGCCCTCTTCGAATCATGGTCAGTCGTCTTAAGAAAAACTCCTGAAGACACTTTGCATGTGCGCACTAACGACGTAACCTGTAGAAAAAGTTAGTTGTCTTAAGTTAGATATTTTTGTAACTATTAAAAATTACGCTAAAATGTATATATACTTACAAATGAATTCAACTGAAATGCAGATGGCCGATACGACGTCGGTGTATCCAATGGTGACTGAATGCGCTTACGAGTGACATCGTATTACCAAGTGTAGTACGCCTCCAAGTACGATCCATCAGTGTCAGGCTCACCGGTAATAATGATTTCCACACGATTATCCCACAGATTCATGTGAACTTGCATATCTTCACCTAAAGGCTCAGAAGTCCGTCTCTTGCTCATGTGCATATCTCTGTGACTCTATGGTGGCAATGCTGGCTCCGGCTGTATCCATCCAAACTGACGGAACTCGAGAATGGTAGTGCCACTCAGCGATATTAAAACAAAAGAGTGGCACTTCGGCCGTCCAGCAACCTCTCCCAGCTACACACATCAGATTAAGTGTGCCTAAAACCTCTTCCGTGTAAGGAGTCCATATGACATCGTTCACCTCCTGTCGATCCAGCAAATCACGGTACAACATTAATACGTGATGTGATGTCTGCATCCATGACTTAGGGACGTTCCATCTACAATATTGAAATTAATATTTAGTAAAACCACCAAAATGTACATAATAAGAAATATGAAGGGGTTAACTTACTTGTATCCTAAAGCTGGAAGTCGCATAGGATCAAATCCGAACCAGGAGGTGGGGCTGGGATAGGAAGCCTCCTCGGTCGTCCAATGATCAAGTGCTCCCACGCTCACAGCTTATTCAGGATGGCAAAGCTGAGCCGTGTGTGCGTCGACTCACATGCATTGTACAAACTACGATAAAGAAATGCAAGTACCGCAGAACCCCAGCTGTACTCCGAAATGGCATCCAGGTCTGCCACCAGTGGCAAGTAGTGAAGGGACACATCACTGCCTGAAGAATCTGGAAATAGTGAACTCCCCAACATGACCAGAATATACGCTCTCGCGTATCTCTGTATAACCTCCTCTGAAGCATCCTCCTGAATCTCCTTCATATTGTCCCTAAACCAAGTGCGTCTCACACTAGTATCTCTCCTCCCGGTCGGTGGAACCACTCCCAATAAAACACAGGGCATCATCTACCTCCTGGTCGTAATCACGGCTCTACCTTCTATATGAAGTCCCGTCAACACACCGACATCCTCTAGTGTAATAGTCATCTCGCCGTGGCGCAAAAGGAATGTATGCGTCTCAGAACGCCATCTCTCCACCAATGCTGTCATGAAAGACCAATCTACCTCATAATTCTGCATATAATACCATGGACCAAAGTCGACCCGCACGACTGAACGCTGTAAATTTTCACCCGCAAATGAATTGCGATAGAATCTCTTTTTGGTCAAAAACAATTTATAAAGACCGGTAAGACCGGGTCGAACCCAAAGGAGCAAGCCAAGCACATGCACTATGTAAGATCGTGTTTCCGCTCGGCTATTCTAAACCGAAAATGTATAACGGGGTGAGTATACTCTAAATCCTATGTGGTGAGTAATTAGAGATAAAAGATAAGTAAGAGGTGTTTCGAGGGGTTACTCCCCTCCTTGGCAATTTCCCAATGATCACATACACGATATTCATACATTTTATGGTAGTTAAATAGTTTAGAACCTTCTTAGCTCGACCCTCAATCAATTCGAGGATATCGGTTCATTCCATAGCATTATCATCCTATGGGTGGGAGATAAATACAATGAACATACGTACTAGTTCACTTCCTACCCATGCATTGTAGAAAACCTAGCTTAGACTAAGATAGACCAATGTTCATGTGAATCTAATCTTAGCCAAGCTCTCTTATAGCTCGAACCTCACTCTATCGAGGTAATTGGTTCATTCCATAGCACTATTATTCTTGGAATGTCTTCCTAAGGTAATACATACTATGAACTCGGGGACTAGTTATCAACAATTGCATATATTTATCATCATAAACACTAGATAGGATCACATTCTCTATTATCCAAACTATCCCTAAGGTCATTAGATTTTTAGGTCTAGTTTCAATGATTCAACATGTTACTTATGCATTTTATCAAACACTTAGTGACATGTCATAAATGAAGAGCATAGAGAACATGAATTTGACACCATTGGATGGGATTAATTGATGATTCGCTTAATGACTAACTCCAATAAATTAAACATTCAATCCTTAGTCAAGCATCCATATCCTAAGGTTCGTTTGCATGATTTAAGATATAGATCATTTGCTCCATCCTAGAACTATTTACTTGGGTTTCCAAGTCCTAGGTCCAAGTTTTAGTCTAAGTTGTCACTTAGGCATTTTAACAAACACCTAGAGTGCATAACATTCATAACACAAGAGAAAATGAAATCAACAATCATCCATATGAATATCAATGTATATTTGTGATCAATAGTACCAAGGAGAGTCATAAGACCCTCAAAACACAAGATCACTACTCACACATCATGTAAGACAACATGGTGTGAGTAGGGTTTATAGCATACAACTAGTAGAATAGAAAAGATGTAGAGGAAGGAGGATTGTCAATCCTTGAACTCCCTTTAGTCTTCTCTTCTTCCCCTTAGTTGAATCTTTTGATGATTGATGACCTTGGTTGGACCTCTTTTCCAATGTTCTTCTCCCCAAAAACCTCCACACTTAGGTCAAAAACCCCTCTTTCTATTTATAGCCCCGAAACTGAAATTCTGTGTTTTTAGCCCAACCGGTCGGCTGGGAATTGAGCTTGGGCAAGCCTCCCTGAATCTTTCCGTAGGCGGTCGGCTGACTGATTTCAGCCGACCGACTGACACTTCCCTGGGCGTTTTTTTGGTTTCAACGTCCGAATTTAGTCTTGGGGTCAACTACAAAGTTGTAGCCCTTTGAAATACCTTTCCAAAAAGCTTTGAACCAACCAATATGGACGCCGTATGCAATCTGGGCATGCAAAATACGCCGGAAGGGTCAATCTGCCCAATTTTGCTCTAAATCTTTGGTTTTTCCCCGAGTTTTCGTATTTAGGCTTCGATCTTGAGGGAGACTTGTTTTCTACCTGAAACGTAGAGATAGAGGTCAAATGACATCCGAATATCGTCGAAATGACCCAAAGCTATAGTGAAATATGACCATTAATCAGTCGAAAACTCGACTGATCAACGACGTAAGGCAGTATGCGCTCATCTACAACCCAATGCCCACGATGATGCACAACTAATAAGGACGTTCTCTGTACGTGTAGAATAAACAGTAAGCATATTTAATACAAAAGGTAGCAACAATTCTTATAAAACGTACTGTTTAATTTTATAACTAACCGACGTCTCCCAAATCCTCGTAGACCGATGAGTGGGTTGTTTATACAAGGGTGTGCTAACAATCGGTCCCGGATCTTCAATACGTGACAAATCCGGTAACACTATGTCATCTCCATGTGATGGAGATGGCAAGTCATGCATAGCCTCAGAACGTGTGCGTCGTGACATATCTGTAACAAAAATATCAATATGCATAAGATTAATGTAAACAAATAATATAAAAGCCTTACATCAATTAAGTTTCTGGAAAAATAATATAAAAGCCTTACATCAATTAAATATCTGCCAAAATAAGGCTACAAAATGTAGTTATGAAGTACATTAACCTTTCCCAAAAGGACATACAAAAAAAATAAACTCTTCATAATCTAAGTTTCTGATCCACCGTGAAATGCGAAAGATTTCTTCGTGTGTCATGCAAGCCCATATATAGAACACTTGAACACCCTCTTCGCCTTTGCAAGTGGTTGTGAACTAGTTGATTGCACGTCTTCGGGTCTTGGGTCACGCCTTTGATCCATTTAGTTGCGTCTTCGCTTTGTTGGTTGTCTTCCTCTTTTCACTCATTTATAGTGCTTTCCTGGAATATGTTTCGGTCCATTATATTGGTTCCAATGTCTCATATCCGGAATTAGATTAAATGTTGGTGCCCAAGTGTCAGTATACGCTTGCGTGCTATATTTGTAAGCCACACAACTATGAGAGGATATTCCTTCTTGTTCGCGCACCGCTAGCACGTGACAACAAGGATAGTGAAAAAGTTGCCATTTTCCACAACCACAAGTTTGGTCAACCATGGAAACCTTGTGTGCATGTCCCTTCAATTTGGTCAAAACGTATGCTATACCTTTAGCCCGATCATACAGTTGCACCTCATTACGACCAGCTTTCTCTATGTTCTCATTGATTATGCTCTCGATTTTTGGAAGATGATGATTGTTATGATTTTTGTGTGCAATCTAACATTTCATCAGCTTTCTCTATGTTCTCAATGAACCAACTATTCACTTGTTCGAATGTGAAGTGAACGATAGCGGTTATAGGCAAATCACGGCAAGCCATTAGAACATAATTAAATGATTCGGACTGGTTAGTCGTCATAGACCCCCATCTTCTACCGTTAGTTCATAAGCCAAAGACCATTTTTCCGGGTTACCCTTCTCCAACCACTTTACAACATCCGGCTTATCATTCAACAATTCTTTCAAATCTTACAAACGATTACATCACTTTATTTGCTTATTCTCCTCGGCAATGTTATAAAGTAAGTCTTTGTGGGCCAAACACTTTGCCTTTTGATTGTAATTAGAGGTAAAGTGTCTTAAACAAAGACGGTGATAAGCTCTTGGTGGAGACCAATCCTCTTCTTCCATCACTCGCATTATGCCTATATGCCTATCCGAAATTTTGCATAATCCATCACGTTGCGTGACGCCACTTCGAATGCACGTCATGAACCAATTCCAACTCTCGATATTTTCACCCTCCACCAATGCATAAGCTAACAGAAGAATTTCATTTTGTGCGTCGAGAGAGACTGCAATCATTAAAACACCCTTCCACTTCCCGATCAAATGTGTCGCATCGATAGAAATGACGGGACGACAATGCTTGAAGCCATCAATGGCTGGAGCAAATGACCAGAATACACGATTCAAGCTTACTTTCACACTCTCTAGCATTGATGTGTCCAATTGAACAATGCTACCGGGATGGGACTCTTTGAGCATGTCCATGTATGCCGGTAGCTTTTCGAAAGATGCTTCCCAATCTACAAATATATGTAATAATGCTTTTTGTTGGGATTTCCAAGCCTTCATGTAAGATATTTTATACCCATACTTCGATCTCATTAAAGCTTGCATCTCGTAAGGGAAAATCTCAACTTCTCTTGAATTAAATCTCTTATGTCCATTCCGATAAAGTGTTTGTTAAAATGGATATTGTCATGAGGGATAATATCAACATTGCACGTGTGATTTCCTTCATATTTGGTTATTCTCCACATGCCTTCATTCTTCTTCTTCGAAGCTTGTAGTTTGCATTTATCCTTTCCTCGACGACATTCAAGAATCAATCGTTTTGTGCACGAGCTTGCAGTGTGATATTCTCGACGGTGTTTGATAGAATATTTTTGATAAGCATTTATCAGCAAATCCTTCTGTATAAACATACCGCCTTTTTTAGCACTTTCGTATTAAACTGACTGTTATTAGAATCGTGGTCATCAATAGTCGGATGACTCGTCAAACCGGAAATATCATTGAAAGGAGCATAATCCCATAGGGAATTCTGAACTTCTTCACCACATATGGGTACTTCAACATATCCTTCCTCATCGTCATTATCGAAATTTCCCATATTATCTCTATCATACGCGTCGAATGACGAAATTTCAAATCTCTCAATAGTTGACAATGACATTCCATCATTTTTCAGCACTAGTCATTGCTAAGACAGTCTTAAGACAGTCCAACATAAACAATAATATATTAGAACCAAACTTCTAAAATATGCAACAAAGACACACTACCAATATGTATATTCAACTATAAAGGGTTGGTGGCATAGACATCCAACATAAAAAAAAGCCAACATTAAGTTTTACAAGCAAAATCACACTAAATAAATTTGCGGAAAAATGGAGAATAATTAACACACAAAAGAAGGATTTGTATTAAGCAAAAAAATCAGATACCTAGAACTGAAGCAAAATTGACCCAGCAAAATAGTCGTATACCTATAACTGGAGTGCAGCGGGAACGGGCAAATTGCGACTACCGGCGACAAGCGGCGACGACCTGTGACTGGTGGAGACGAGCACGGATGCGACGATTACCGGGATTGAATTTTCGATTTTCAGAAGAAAAAAACAAAAGAGAAATAACGGGAGAATAACTAGGGCTCGAAACAATATTCAATTTTTTAGGCGCTGTGGAGAACAACGCTCATAACCTATCATTAAATTTGACACTGGGCATTAGGCGCAGTTGCTAAGAGCGCTTTATGTCTTAGGCGCCCCTAGCAACGACGCCTAAATGATAGTGTCTATTTTGGAAATCCAATTTGAAGGGTCTCTAGAATTGGAAACTAAATTTGATTTTTCCTTAAATTGGAAATTTTTTCTTCGAATTAACAGTAACTTGTGGCTCTTCGTTTGTGGTGGTTGTTATTAATCGACATACATTTTTTGAAGGGTCTTACATTTTTTGTCAAAATGTAATTATGAGATGTGTAGTTAATCGACATACTTGGTATGAGTAAACCACATTTGGTTAGTAAACACCACAATGGCAGTACACTTAATAGAAGTTAAATGAATGTTTTGATGTTTGTCATATCTTAGCTATTTTAAAGATGAAATATGTAACTTGTGCTTATGCTTTATAGATGGTCTGAATTATATCTTGAGAAAATTAATAGTTTTATTGCTTACACTACAAGGCTTCAGAATTCTAAAGAATAAAATTATTTGATTGTAATTTGAAGTTATCAATGATTGTTGTGGGTGCTCTGCACTTAATTTTTTTTGTGGTATTAGTTTTTTTTGGGATAGAAAATGGCATACAAAGATTAGGAGAAAAATGGAAAACAACAACAACAAAGCGAACGACCAACGAGTACAGGAACAGAACAACTAAACAGGAAACGTAGTCCATGCACAGCTAGTCGATCCACCTGCTACTTGTTATCTTCGCACAGTAAATACTCCAAAGCCAATCCATGCCAAATTGGCCAAACTGAAGAAGTGACGCGTCACTCCACTTCAAAACGACAATGAGGCTCTGGCCAAATTTCCAATGAAAACTGAACTATGCTACACTTGTATTCACAAAATAACAGTTTCTTGTCAAGGGAGGAAGCCACCTGAACTCCAGAAATGGCAAAAAAGAGGACTTAAAAGCTAGGATAGGTTAGCTAGCCGGGAACAAGAAACTGCTCCACTTCGCCTCACGCCGAGGAAGTTGACCAGACCATCGAAGACAGAAAAACAAATGCAACAAGCGCATCACAACAAACCGAAAAGCAAGAAAAGAAACTGAAAGAAAAAACTATACAAAGCGTCAAAACAATCACCGGCAACGCGGAAGTGTCGACCATTCCAAGGTTGAGCCTTCAAACGCCGCCATAAAAACATCAAGTACCAAGACCACCAAATACCCATAACACCGCCAACACCATCACCCCAACCCCACACCCAAACGCCCAAACCCACACCCCGACAGCCACAACCTCCCCACACCGCCAACCTCCATCACAGACACCGGCACCACCTGACGCACCGAACTCCACCACCATCCCGTCAAAGCCATAGCAGCGATGGAAACAAGCAAAGATCTGTTTGAAATACCAACCGGAGAGAGGGACAAGGGCGCGGCAGGGAAGGAGGGCGGCAGGGAGGGAGAAGGGGAGGCCGGCAGCAGGGGACGAGTTGCGGCCGAAAGGGCAAGGTGGAGGAGGCATGAAGAGGGGACGACAGAGGCTAAAGATAGCCGAAGGACCACTGATAGGCGCCCACCGTAGAAGAAGAATGCCGGAGAAAAGCTGTGCTGGAGGAAGAAGTTGGATGAGGAGCTTCTTGTGTTGAAGAGTTATACATGAGACATAAAAGGGCACAAAGCACACCATGTTGCAACATATGATGAAGTCTATTCCCAAGAACCCGAATGTGTTAAGATAGTGGTATTTCTTTTAATCTGTTTCTTTTTTATTATGTCTTGCTAAATATATGGTGCAATAGTCGCAATCTGTTTGTTGAATATATGGCACTCATGTGTTGGAATGTGTAGATTAAATGTTGAAATGTGTATGAACAAGTATTGAAGTATGCGTGTCGATAAAATATTGTATTGTGTAATCAATTTGATGTATGAATTTATTGTGGACTTGTGCATAGGACCAAATGAATGCCGAGGTGCTGTGTATAAGTATATGTCTTGCTAAATATATGAATGTGTGGAAAGTGCATGTTGGAATGTGTAAGAACAAGTATTGAAGTATGAATGTGGATTAAATGTTGGATTGTGAACAAGTATGACTGTTTATGTATATTTTGGATTTTTTGAATGTGTAAATAATTTGATGTTTGAATTTATTTTGGACTTGGGCATAGGAACAAATGAATGCCGAGGTGCAGAAACTTATTGATGACCAGCAGTCCGATGACTCCAGCAACATTGCTGACCCTATCCCGACGAGCACTCAGTTGGAGATAATTTCTAGAGCTGTTGGACAGAAGAAAGGAACTCAGATATCTGGAGTTGGGGGGAATATAAGGAGGCCTCCTCGCCCTAGAGGCGGAGCTTCAAACCAAGCCCTGAAGGAAGAGATCATTAGGGCAAACGAGGAGGCTGCTAAAAAGGATGCTGAGTTCGAAGACATGCTGAGGGCGCTTGAATAAATGCTGCAAGGGGGTGTAGGAGGTGGCACGGGAATTGGTTGTAACGTCTCTGATGGTGCGAATTTCGGTTTTGGTACCCTTTGAGTTCTATATTACTTCATGTTTTAGTTGGTGAACATGTTTTGCACGTTGTGGTGTTGGAAACTTTTGTTGGAATTGTTGTAATGCTTCTTACTTTTGTTGCATTCGTTGTAATGCTGGAAACTTTTGTATAAATCCTGAAATGTTTCAGGTACTTTTGTGTAGGTCAAGAATTTCAAATTAAACAGGGTTGTTTTGTTATATTCTTATGTGACACAAAACAGCTTTTAAATGATATAGCTCAACTTACGTGACACAGTCAACTCAAAAATTTACTTCTACATACACTTATGCGACTGGGTTTCCTTATCACCAAATCTTTTACTTACACTTATGCGACTGTGTATCGTAACACAAATCGTCTTCTTATATAACTTATGCGACTGAGTTTCATCGCCACTCTAAACTTCTTACATGACAGAGATTGTAAAGTTTAGTTTGCATGACTAACCGAACTGCACCGTTGACTTTTTCCTGGCACCTCACTTTACCACTTATACGACTGAGCAATATCCTTATATGACTATTTTGTGCACTGTCGCATGGGACTTCTTGCGACTAATGTGATTTAGGTCAGTGACCCTAGACCTAATGCGACACAACTTATGTGACTGAGTGTAGTCACATAAACCCTTATGCGACAGAAAATGAACTTATGTGACTAATTTGGGTCAGTTACATAAGGTGTAAAATGGCGTAGTGATCGGTTCTTATGGATGTGGACAATTGGTATATTGGCTAATTGTTTACTTTTCTTTTCAACTAGAGCCTGTGTTTCATGTTTTGGTGCTCTTAAATAATAATGATTGGTTAATTAAATAATGAAATTAATTTGAGCGAGGCTTGTAAGATGAGATGAGATGAGATGAGAGTCATTAGCTTTATATATAAACAAAAATTATACAGATACAAGTGGATTGTCGAGTTTAGAGGACTAAACTCCTTTTTGATGGGCAAATAATGTAATGACCCAAATTATAGGGAGATTTAATTGAATTAAATTTGGAAACAGAAAAGAAATGAAAAGATATGACAAAATTAAATTGATAAAATAAAACGACTAGACTAAAGGATTATGGTAAAAGATCTTATCAAGAACCAAAAGATTTAATTGGCCAGAACTTTCAATTTTCTCTATTCCTTTCATTAAATCATATTTGGTCCTTAAATTCAGCAAATAAAGTAATAATTTAAGGGTGCGGTTCAGGTACAAACCAAATTATAAATAAAAACTACAAACCGATTATAAAGCCGACACGTGTCCCAGTTTAGTCGAAATCCCGGAGAAAACACGGAGGGGTATAATAGTCATTCCACACTAATGGGTATAAAACCTAATAATGTTATTTTCAATTTAGTCCAAAAATTGTTAGTGTTCAGACTTAAAATACTGATGTTCAGACTTAAAAATACTTAATAATCAGACTTAAATGGTAATGTTCAGACTTAAATGGTAGTGTTCAGACTTAAAAAGGTAGTGTTCAGACTTAAATGGTAGTGTTCAGACTTAAATGGTAGTGTTCAGACTTAAAAAGGTAGTGTTCAGACTTAAATTGTAGTGTTCAGACTTAAATGGTAGTGTTCAGACTTAAAAATACTTAATAATCAGACTTAAATGATAGTGTTCAGACTTAAATGGTAGTGTTCAGACTTAAAAAAGGTAGTGTTCAGACTTAAATTTGTCGCTTCTGATAACCTTATATAAATGTATATAGTGAACTGAAAGCAATGCACGCATCCTTAATATCGAATTTGACATTTCCAGACGCCAATGACAAGAATGTACATGTAAAAAGATGAATCAATTGTATAGCTGAATCTTTGCTGTGCATTCCAATATTTCTGAATCTTTGCTGTGCATTCCAATATTTCTCCACTTGTATGTTCCAATAAAAAGAGGTATAACATATAGTTAATAAGATCAGATATCTATATATCTCTACTATAATGAAAAGCAAGCAGCATAAACATTTCAGAGAAACAGGTCTACGGTCTGCAGGCTTACCGGGAAGCAATTCCAGAGTAAACATCTGCAGGCTTGTTCAGACTTAAAAATACTTAATAATCAGACTTAAATGGTAGTGTTCAGACTTAAAAAAGGTAGTGTTCAGACTTAAATGGTAGTGTTCAGACTTAAATGGTAGTGTTCAGACTTAAAAAGGTAGTGTTCAGACTTAAATGGTAGTGTTCAGACTTAAATGGTAGTGTTCAGACTTAAAAAGGTAGTGTTCAGACTTAAATTGTAGTGTTCAGACTTAAATGGTAGTGTTCAGACTTAAAAATACTTAATAATCAGACTTAAATGGTAGTGTTCAGACTTAACTGGTAGTGTTCAGACTTAAAACATTGTTTTTTTTAAGTCTGAACACTATTTTTAAGTCTGAACATTACTGTAGCAAATTTTGGACGTTTATACCCCTCCTATTGTTTATATATTTTTAAATAAGTCCACATGTATTTTTTTTATTTACAAAAAGAACCCCGACGGGATGAAATCTCGGCTGAATTTTGATTGGTTCATTTTGACACGTGTCGAATTTTTTATGGGTTTGTAGTTTTTATTTATAAGATTGGTTTGTATTTGATCCAAACACATAATTTAATTATAGTAAATCTTAACTGAGGGCATACTAGTCAATTACAAATTTTAATAACACGATCTAGACCTGCACAAATCCGGATTCGGGCCGGGTTCAGACTGGATTATTTGTCATTTCATAACTCATATAACCGAACCAGGCCAAACCCGCCCGATTAATTCGGGCTAAAAATCTTGTCCAAGCCCGGCCTATTTACCGGGCCAAGTTACTAAACGGGCCCACCCACAACAATGTTAAATTGATACATTTTATTTTTCATACACATCTTGAATAAAAATACCATTATCTGAAAACATATATGTGCTCTAAGACACTATTTAAGGAATTGTTTAGCTACATCAAAATACTTCTTCATGACATATTGCTTAATTTATTATTTTCTTTTAAAATTAAAGATAATAAAAATAATGGTTTACTTTTTAGTCGGTAATGGGCAGGCCAATAACCCCGGTCGGGCTAAAATATGTGTCCAAGCCCAGCCCTAATAGATATACAGACCGGGTCGGGCTATTATACTTGTCCAAGACCGTTTCGATGACCGAGCGAGCGGGTCTGTCCCGTCGGACTGGCTCGGTTTTGTGCAGGTCTAACACGATCTCAAATCAGAAAATCTCATAATTTTAGAACCGTATTTTTCGAGATCATCGTCGATGCCTCTGCGACCTCTTTTCTCTCAAGCAGCTGTACTACAGCCAGGACAAGACATCCAAGCTCATTATCAAGCCCTTCAGTTGCTAGTTCCACTAGTAATCGTGGGGGCAACTATTGGCATATGCTTCTACACCAAAAGTGCTTAGAGTACATTACGTAGAAAAAACAAAATCTCTGCATATTTTGTCATTATTTCCATCGAATATGAGTTATATTTTTGTTCATGATAGAACAATGCTCGGGAAAAAGATCATATCAGAACTGCTAGTTTTCATCAGAGCTTAGAACCAATGATATCCGTTAAATTTAATTAATCAAGGGCCCATAAATTTAACTATTTATCGTATTGATTAATTGGAAATATAACTACATAGAGTTGAGATCTGGTAAGAAGGGCTTATTAGATGAGAAATAAGAAATTTTAATAACCATTCCATCAAAATATTAAAAGGTTGAGATTAATTCGAATTATAATTAAAATTCGTATTTAATTAATTATTAAATATGCTTAAAGGGTAAATTAGGAAAAACGAAATCAATCTAAAACGAAATCCCGCTTTTCACTCGCGGTCATCACTAAACCTTCATTCTGTATTTGGAAATTAATTGTTTATTTAATAATTTAATAATTAATATTCAACATAATGAGTGCTACGACTTTTGTTTTCATTGCTACGCATTTTAGTCGTAAAGCACCAAAACATGACTATTACGAATTTTGTTTGGAATTGCTACGCATGTTAGTCGTAAAGCACCAAAACATGACTGTTCCGAATTTTTTTTGTAATTTCTACGCATTTTAGTCGTTAAGCACAAAAACATGACTGCTACGAATTTTGTTTGTAATTGCTACGCATTTTATCCAACTTGGTCTGTTACGAATTATATGTATTAATCTACGCATTTTATCCAACTTGGTCTGTTACGAATTCTACGTAGACAACTACACATTAAACAATTGCATGGCCGGTTCCCTATACAATATTTCTCATATATTCTGAATGTGTGAAGATTTTTTTGCCATGAAAATATCTATCAACAAACTTCTGTTGCTTAAGTTGCACTTGATGACTTCTTAGGGCTTGATTTCCTGTTACGGTCGACGTCTCCTTCAATCGAAGGCCACCGACCCTTATCAGGCCCACCAATAACGCCCCACGTCTCAAACTGCCTTTGCCGAACTCTAGCTCTCTCCTTCTCTTCCTCAGATTTGGAGGCGTAACAATATGGACATGTGACTGCATACTCCCACTCTGGAGATTCCATATCAGCATCGCTTACTGGTTTTTTGCACCCGTAGCAAAGCTTGAAATTCCTGACTCTAGACCATGCTCAACTGAGAATCGCTTGTCAAAAACAAAGCATTCGCCTTCCCAAAGGTTTTTTGCCTTTGGAATTTCCTCGAGATATCTAAGAATCCCGCCTTTCAGATGATATACCTGATAAAGAAAAAAAAATAGGAACACTCAAGAAAAACAGCCATGCAAGAAAGATTCGACTAAATATAGAATGACTAACAATGCAAACTCCACTGTCCTTCTAATCACTAACAGATAGTTGCATGAGTTCAAAGTGAAAGGAAAAAGAAAAGGAAAACTCGCAGTAAATTTTACCTCTTTGAATCCTTTTTGAAGAAGAAAACTAGAAGCTTTCTCGCAGCGAATTCCACCTGTGCAGTACATCGCCACAAGCGATGGTGTTTCCCCATCCGTGAGTCTCTGTACCATCTTCAGCGGCCGTTTCCACGATTGCTGATTTCCGATTCCGCCGTAATTTAATCGACTAGGAGAAGAAGAAGATCGTGGGTTCGTAATAATAGGGATTAGAATTTATGTATATTGACATATTTGCCCTTATTTACATTTTAAATATATTTTGATGTACATAATATTCTGAAATTTGAGAGCCGCGCTCGATTTAAGATCCAACACTTACAATTATTTCTTATTTCTCATCAGAAATGTTATTTCTCATATGATCCTAACTCTAACTACATAAGGGTTTAGTGGTCAATGTACTCCTTAATTAAATTTGAATAATTAAAAAAATCATAATCCCTAAAAATTAGGAAACAATAATCGGTTATAAATATTATTACTTTTTCAAAACAATATGTCGATATTAATCTGGAACTCAAAACCTAGGTGAACTAAATTTCATCGTAAAATATTCCTAAGTTATTAATACTTCGAATTAGATAAACTAGAGCGGATATTATAGTTCGGGGATTTAGTACTCATGTTCGTGGATTTAATACTCAAGTTCGTAGATTTAATGTTCATGTTCATGGATTTAATACACGTAGTTCGTAGATTTAATACTCTTATTCGTGACTTTGACCTTTTATAATCATATTGAATCATAGTCTTAGACATGATGAAATCAAAATTTAACAAAAATCTACTGAAATCATAATTATGCAAGAACCCAAAATTCGAGATTCATCAACAAATCCGCGAAGCTTTAAATCAAGGTTTTGAAAGAATCTCGTGCATCTCAGTCAACAATGCTTTGGTGATATACAAACTAAACCATATTGAATCAGAATCGTTGACGAATCATTCTGATGTTGCGGATGAGCTTTCGTGTCGTCAAACACAATTGAATCGGAGAGAATAAAAAATTAGTTGATTTTGATCGCATAGGTCGGATGAGAATATTTTGCATAAATATTGACAACTAAAGTTTTAAAATCAGTTCCAAAATTGCCCTTAAACAAGTTATTTTTAATGCACTAAACATTCTTAAGTTTATATTAATTGGAAATTGGCCAGTTATCTCATTCTTTAATTACAATCAATCAACGATTGAGATAAGTTCTGATTTCTGACGAAAACAAGTGGTTCTGACCTGAACTCAACCCCAATGTCTGTGGCATGATGTTCGTGATTTGAAGCATGAAAAGTCGAGTTTTCGACTTACTAATAGCCATTTTTCAATATAGTTTTGGTTTGTTTCCGACAATATTTTGATGTCACTTGACCTCTTACCCAACATTTCAGATAGAAAACAAGGCTCCCTCAATGTCACAGCCTACATACGAAAACTCGGGGAAAAATCGAAGATTGGAGTAAAATGTGGGCAAAAAGGAGTCCCAGCCGACCGACTAAAAATCTCCCTTGAACCGATCGGTCGGCTGGATGAAAGAGCAGAAATGGAAGCAATCAATCCACATCGAGTCGGTCGGCTGGACTTGCCAGTCGACCGGGTGGAAAGAAGCTTCAAAGTGCTGATTAACCTCCTACATCGAGTCGGTCGGTTGGACCCATCAGTCGATCGGCTGGAAAGAGACTCCAGGATGCTCATTATTGCTCAACCTCGAGTCGATCAGCTGAGAAGTTCACCGGTTGATTGGGAAGGACCTCAGAAGACTCACAATCTCTCAGTTTCTAGTCGATCGGTTGGCCAATCCAACCGGTCGGCTGGATGATCATTACAGAACAGACTGGATTTTAGCCACCAGCCGACCGGTTGGGAATCGATCTTCAGGACCAGCCGACCGACTGGACCTGCTACAGCAGAAATTCTACCCGAGGCTATAAATAGAAAGTAGCATGTTTGATCTAGGGTTGGCTTCTTGGGGAAAAATACTCAGAAAAAGAGATCAAATCAAGGTCTACAAGGAGGATCCAATCAAAGGAGAAGAAGAAAGCTCAAAAGGGAGATTCAAGGATTAACAATCCTCCTTCCTTTACACTTTTCCATTCCCTTTGTTACTTACTCTAAACCCTACTCACGCCATGTTGTCTTACATGAAGTGTGAGTAGTGTCCTTGTGTTTTGAGGGTCTTATGATCCTCCTTGGTACTCTTGATCATGTATACACACATTGAATTCATAATTTATGGTGTTAAATTCATGTTTACTATGCTCTTCATTTACGACATGCAACTAAGTGTTTGATGAAATGCCTAAGTGACATGTTGATCTCAAAACTTGACCTAAGTATCGATTGACCTAAGGAACGGTTTGGATGTAGTAAATATGATCCTATCTAGTGTTTTTGATGATAAATACATGGATATGAAGTGAACTAGTCCCCTAAGACTTTGGTATTTATTGCCTTGGGAGATGTTCCAAGGCTAATAAATGATATAGAGTGAACCAACATTCTCGACTGAGTGAGGTTCTAATTAAAAGGGCTCGACTAAGAATAGAATCACATGAAAGTTGGTCTACCTTAGCCTAAGCTAGGTCCTAAACAATTTGACACCTTGAATGTGCATAATTCTTGTATACGTGATCATGGGAAATGCCAAGGAGGGGAGTAACCCCGCGAAACACTCTTTGAATTGAATTAAAACCCCTTGAAACCATTTCATTGTTAGTGTTGACTTGAAAATCATCTCATAATTAATTCGTAGGAATAGCCAAGTGGAAAATTTGATAAATCTTAGCGTACAATTCAATTGCTCCCTTGGGTTCGACACCGGTTCATCTATAAATTCTTTTGACTAATTTTTTTTGAAAAACTTACAACGTCAGAGCACCACTATTGTTAGTTTGTTCATGATGTTTGTATTTTTGTTTTCAACGTTTGTGTTTTTGCTGGATATATGTGCAGACAACAATGCTCGTCAGGGGCGGATCCAGAAATTTTTCGGACCAGGGGCAAGATAAAAAATTTCGGACTGGGGGCGGGTTCAGCAATTTATTTTCATACTAGAGGGGGCATATAATCAAAATGACCAGGGGCAAGATGTAAAAATCATTCAAAAATACACTAGATTAGCCTAATATTAAAGAAAAAACGGAAAATCGATCCGGGGCAATTGCCCCTCCTCCCTCCTTAGTGCATCCGCCCCTGATGCTCGTGTGTTTGTTCATAATATAACAATGCTCGTAGATAAAGTGACGATGTTCTTGGTTTTGTTTTCTATGTTCGTGATTTATATGAACACCAATGTTGTCAAAGAGGGTTACGTTGAGAGATACGTGGCTGCAAAATCTTGGGTTCTAGTCGACGGTGGAGTTGTGGAGGAAAGGAAATCATGAAGAAAGATATGTTCGTGATTTTGTTAAAGAGTTAGTGACTTCAATTTTGAAAATCTAGGGCTTAAATCATGAAACGTATCAGACGCGATATTCGTGGGTTTATTTGATTAAAATATATTTATCATTCCAATTATACCCCTATAAGTCATTAAATTGATTAAATCATTAATTATTTTGTAAAAATCTTAATTAGTCTAAACCGTTGAAATTATCAGATCAACAAACATGGTGGGTTTTAACTTCTGACCTAAATAATGGTTCTGACCAAAACTCAACCCAAGGAATTATAAGAACAAGAAAAATCATTGGAGATGGATTTAGTAAGGAAGGCGAATCAGTTCTCCTTCGTGGCATTTCTTAGTCTCGTTTTCTTTTCCTCTTTTTCTTTACAACGACTACTCTACTCATGTGCATCGTTCTCAATCTCACGTTCATTAAAAACAAAGAATGAAAACCAGGTTTAACTGTAAATGTCTCTTTTCTAAACTCTTTTAGTGAGGATCCAGTTCATTTTAGGAAGATGTACAACATCGTAAAAAGTGTACTCTGGTTCACCCTAAATTGTTCTGAAACAGAGTTACAAGTTGAGTTTTAGAATCTTCTTTGAACTTTAGGGCAGATCTGGCGATTAGTTTATAAAAGATGTTACTTTAGTTGTAGTTTTTCAAATAGAGTATTTCTCGATTCATGTTGTTCTACTTGAAACATGCTTTCCAACGATGTAAGGTTTGTATTTTGATTCAACTTGAGGTGTTCTAAATATTATTTTTAAGAAGTTGTCCAGAATTTGTTTTGTAATGAGACAAAACTATCGACTGATTTTGAAGTGGCTATAATTTATTTTTTTGATAAATTGAGTGATTATGGGTTCTATCACGTTTTAATCAAAAGGAGCTTTCTAACCATATATAACTCGAGTATTAGTTCAATCTTTGTATTTGTACAATGAGTTGCAAGATGAGAGCTAAAAACTGTTTTTTTCTTCAGCTCTTGATAGTTCTACTGAACGATTTTCAAACTCGAATATATTCTATTTTACTTATTCAGATTGAGTGTTTTCTTATTCTGTGACTATGTATGTTGTGAGAGCTTTCTAATGGTATATAACACATGATTAGATTATATCTAAGTTTTTTTGAAATTGAATATGAAGTTTGAGGTTATAAGTTGTTAATTTTGGAAGATTCTGACAGCATATTTTGAATGGGCATAACTAATGATTTAAGTATTTAAATTGTGTCTTTTGAAAGACGCATAACTCGACGTGATCTTCCTAACAGTATGCAGAACTTATCTTAGATTCCCCAAAATAATTCAGAAAATAAGTTCACAGTTATGAAATTAAATCTGAATTTTCCAAATCTGATACTCTGACGCATGCAGACTAAACTTGTATATCTTGAAATTTGGAATTTGAAGATGCGTTTATGAATATGAGGGTTCAATTGTGATTTTGTATGACTTCTAGGTGGTTATCACTTGATTCAGTGTGATGTAAGTTTTCTTGAAGTTTATTTAGTAAGCCTGCGAGGTAAGTAATATGGACCCTTCTAGTTATCTTTAAAACTATTTTGTAAAATTCTAAGGCATGCCTGTTTAATTCAAATGTTTTTCTTCTCAAAACTCGAATCGATAAAGACATTCTCGTGACTCTCGATAAATATTTAAATGTTCTGTCTTACTACTTGTGTCTCATGACTCATTTCTTCTGTCATTACTCGTTTCTCGTCTTACAACTCGTGTCTTACGTCTCTTTTCATAATTCATGTTTTGTGCTACTACTCGTGTTTGTTTCTGACGGCTGCAAACTAATTATCATTCGTGTTGCCTAACCATAGGAAAAAATATGGTGCTCGCGTTGCCTAGATGTAGGGCAAAATACGGGAATCACGTTCTAACCATAGGGCAAAATACGGTAATCGCGTTGCCTAACCATAGGGAAAAGTATGGTGATCGTGTTGCCTAGACGTAGGGCGAAATACGACAATAGTGTCTTAGGACTTATGTTTGAGTGCTTGGATTGCAAAGCCATTCTGCGTGCTACGCGTTTTGAAGTCATTTTGTCACGCCCTGTTCATCGTGCTACAAGCTTTGAAGTTGTCTTGTCTCTCCATGTTCCTATGCTATAAGATTTGATAATATCTTATCTCTTGGTTGAATTACCTGTAGCTAAAATATTTTAATCATTCTCGCTTCGCTGCATGTCTTCCTGTATTTTGTTATTACTATTTCATGACTCATGGTAACTTCTTTTAAACATGGAAATTATTAAAGTTTGAAATTGAAAGGTATAAAACATAGATAAAGAACCCATCAACATGAAAGTGAAAAGCTACGAATTCAATATAACAATAAATCTGATTATTATTACTTAAATAATCATAAAGATTAAAATAATTGTATCTTCTTCTTTTTTAAATAAGGCTATACAAACCAACAAGGGCCACATGAAGGATTTAAAGGAACTAGACAACATTGGTTAACAAAGGAATAGCATCTAGCCTTGACCATGACCATTTCGCATTTCTCGCATGCCTAGCCACAGCATCCGCAGCCAAATTTGGCTCGTGCCTTATGAAAAAAAGTTTCCAGTGCTTGGCCTTTTCCAGCATTCGACAGTAGTTTAGATACCAACTAGTTCTCCACACTTTATGATCCAATTTGCAATTGATAGATAACACTATTCTATCAGTCCCAAAAATAACCTGCTTCAACTTTAACTTCTCTACCAGCACAAAAGCTTCGTTAAGAGCTAATCCTTCCGCATAATAGGCATCAACACAATTTAGAAAGTGCTTTGCCGACAAGACAAGCCAATAGTAGTTCCACTGGCATCTCTGATAATAACTCCAATTCCTCCTTCTTCAGTATCTGGATCCCAAGATGCATCACAATTTGCTTTGACGAAGATGCCCTTTGGTCCTTTCCTTGAGAGGGAAGATCCATCCAAGCATTGTATAATGTCTGCGTTATTGGATAAAAAGTCATTGTAAAGCATCGTGATTCTTCTGGGGGCCATATCAGGGGGATGATAGGTCTTTCCATGAGCTCATTATACAATAATAATATTTCATAAATAAAAATGGTCATTTGATGTCTAACCGAATAAGCGTCAAAGTAGACGAAATGAGGTTGGCCTGGTGGTAGGCACTCACTACTTGCAACCAAAGGTCTCAGGTTCGAGTCATCCTGATAAAAAAAATGAATAAGCGTCAAAGTAGAGTTTCCTGGCACGCATTACCTTTTCTCACGGCTGCAATGGTCATCAACTTGAACAGGACACGTCTTTCTTTATACTCTTACATTCATTGTGAAATTCTGTTGTCTGTTCAAGACTAGATCCAGGTGGTGTTCGAACTGTGACTAGAACACCTTAGCAGACAGTAACCGAAACAGAACAATGTAAGCACACACAATGTAATACCCTGTTCGGCAATCAGTCTACTCTGGGGGCTTCCCACACCCTAAATGGTAGCAAATCTTATTAAAAAGCTTAGAGCTATAGATGGTCTTACACTTACAATCTCCCGAATGTAATCGCCTAGCCTCTAACAATTATTCTTTTGGATTTACGATCTCGGCTCCCCCTCGATCCTCTAAGTTCGAGACCCCCTCCCAAACCTTGCTGAAACCTCTCTCGAAGTTCCTTGCCTTGTCCCGAAGACAGACGCGTTCTCCCGAATGCGTAGCAATAAGTGGTGTGTGTGTAGCGTTAGTTCCACGGGCAGGTCTGATCTGCACATTGAAGAGACTGCCTCCGCGCCGATTAGTTTTCCGGTGTAGAAAACTATCCGGCCGTCATCTCCTCCTCTTCCTCTGCTTGAGTGTATGAACGTGTATAACTTCTCCAAATAGACGACCAGCTGATTTAGGAGCCCTAGCTACATATTTATACTCCTCAGTAGCTTCCCAAATAAGCCGAGATACTCTATCAAATATTTAGGAAATATTCCTAAATATTCTCTAGATATCATATCCAATCTTTAGATAATCTTCCATAATATCTTTCTTCCTAGTCACGGCTGCTTGATAATCTTCATTGATATTTGATGATATTCTTCTGAATATCTTATCCTGATCTTCTTTAGCCGACTCAAATCTGCATATCTTCGTTATTTAGAAATTTCCAGTTTAGGTAACTTCTGTTGTTCAGTTCTGTGCAGCATGCGTGTTCTAGTCTTCGGTTGAACAGCTGCTTGACTTCTGCTTGAAGATTCAGAAATCGTTTTTCCAAAACCCATGCCACATAGGAACAACAATCTCCCCTTGGCATTTTTGGCAAAACCATCCCATCTAGCTCACTAGACTTCAGAGATCACACTCCCCCTTTTTGTCACAAATTAGGCAAGGAGGGTTCAAATAGACCAGCTTGTTCTACTCGGCATCTAGAATCTTGTCTACTCCCCCTCGAACATAGCCAGGGTCAGTGACACATACTGTGAGTCTTTCGGACCATGGTGTCTCAGTAACTGTTCAACCACGAGTCAGCAAATATCTGGTTCCATCCATCAGAGATTCTCCATTCTTGTTGAGCACTTAGAGAGAGTCATGTGTGATATTTACGTGGGGACTTCCATCTCTGAAGCTTATATCTTTTGCCTTCAGTTCATCATCAAAAGTCACCCTCTTGAGCTCAGGTAGACTCGGAACCTTCAATGTCCCACAGTAGATCACCTCGCTCATTTCTGTCATGTGAGCAGTGCATCCACTATCAACGTGTCGGTGACCTTTCTTCATGTTACTGGTTGAGCTGGATACTACGAGGCACACTTCCTCTTTTTGCTTCACTCTCCATTCTCGTGTCATCCTTGTAGTTGTTCCCTGTTGCCCCTTCTTGTAACAGTACCAACATGTTCTTGACTCTCTTCTCCATTCTCCATTGGAACTCGTCCTGTTGGTCAGAGGGTACCTGTTCATCTCTCTGTTCACTGGTTGTTCAGCTGTGACAAACTTAATCTTTCCCGAATTGCTCCCATCAGTGTAGACAATGCCTCTAGGTCCTCCACTCATTCTCTGGGACTTCAGAATCGTATGTAGTTCTTTTGATATAGAGTTTAGCATCTTCACTGATTTGTTGAACTGATTCAACTCGTCCAGTACTGCCGCGAGGTCGTCCTTCTCCATCTCAATTTGTAATTTCAAGGACTTGACTTCTTTTAACTTTGTAGTGAGCATTTGTATCCGAGAGTTCCTTACTTTATCTGTCCCTTCATGAGCTGTTCAAAGAATCTCCCATGCATCCTTGAGGATCTCACAAATAGAAATCAGCTTGAATACATTCTCGTCTATGGCTAAAAAAATAACGTCCATAGCTATTGAGTACCCGACAGCAGTCTTGTCTTCAGCCTTAGTCTAACGCTCTTCAGGTTTCGGCAACACTTGTCCCTTAGCATTCGTAATTGTTGGAGGGGTCCATACAATCAGTACAACTTTCCATGCCCTTTCATCAAGAGTTTTCAGGAATGCCTTCATCCTAGTTTTCCAGTAGCTATAGTTTGACCCTTCCCAGTGGTGGTCCGCTAGAGTACTGTCCTTGATTAGAATCTGGATCACACTCTGTGTCTCGAGTGCCTGCTCTGTTACCAATTAAAATTATGTTGTCTGTTCAAGATTAGATCCAGGTGGTGTTCGAACTGTCACTAGAACACCTTAGCAGACAGTATCCGAAATAGAACAATGTAGGCACACACAATGTAATACTCAGTTCGGCAACCAGCCTACTCTAGGGGGCTTCTGATGAGCCGTATTTATACGACTCATCGAGTCAACAAATCCCACCAATTCCGACACGTTATCATGCGAACAAGTTACTTTTAGTATTGTTTTGCATTTCAGGTGCTTCAGAAGCTCTAGGAGGAAACGCGCTTAAAAGATGGCTTTCTGAGCTAAAAACATCGCAAAGAGTTGAGGACCGACCTATCTACACTTGACCTAAGGAGTCCCGAGCAGATCCAGGCCCCAGTCGAGCTGACCAACACTAAACTCAAGTTGCTCGGGCAAACGAGCTGATCTGACGAATCCACCTCGAGCAAAGTGATCAAAATAACTAATAAGGTGGACAATGTCGGAGAACCAAGGAGAACGCCCGAGCAGATTGGCATTTGGCCCAACCCCAGTAAGGCCCCGTGCGCGCTGATAGGCACCGAAATCAAGTCGCTCGACCAGACGGACTCCGATGACAAATCTGACTCGACCAAGTTTCTCAAAATGGAAAACAAGTCGGACAATGTCACCAAGCCAAGGAGAATGCACGGGTGGAATGGCCCAGGAGCAGCCGAGCAGAGTTCCAGGCCGCGCCCGAAGGCCCTGTCGAGCAGACTAGCGCTGAATCCGAGTTGCTCGACCAGATTAACGAATCTCGCAAATCTGGCTCGACCAAAGTAATCGAAATGCCAAATGACTCGGACGATACCACTAGCCGAGCAAAACGCACGAGCGGGATTGGCCGAGATGAGCAAAACGACGTTGGAACTGCAAAAGGCCCCGCGCGCTTTGCCAAGTCAGTGGGCTCAAGTGAGGCGGTTCAAGCTTACTTGCTCACCAAGCAAAAACGGATGTGGACCGGGCCCAAATTGAAGCTTCGAAACCCTAGGACTTTTCCTATAAATAAGACCTCTTGGTCTAGGGTTTCAAGGATCCAAAAACGTGAATTCGAGCTCTGCCCTCTCCTCCGGTCCTCCTTCATTCGGCAATAGAGAAGAACATCTTTTCTTTATTTTTATTGTCTTTTGTTCTAATGGCCATGTGTAGCTAAGCCCTTTATTCGGGCTAGGGTTTTATACATTGTGACTATTGTTTGAGACTTCGTTCTTAATGCTATTCATGTTTTACTAATTCTCGTGCATATATTATGAATTATTTCTATCATTATTATTATCTGCATAATACTTTGTCGTTTGGGTAGATAGCACATCTAGGTTAAATAACACCTTTGTCGGGTTGTTTAATTTTGGGGGAATTAGAAGCCTTTCACTTTTGTCGGGTTAGGTTGTGGCATAACACCTTTGTCGGGTTATTTGGGAAGTCACCTTTGTCGGGACGACCATACTTAGAAACATTGAATTAGATTGTTAGCAGTCGATGATAACAAGTCACAATAGAAACCCTAGTCTGAATATTCTCTCTGATTGATACATCCCAGTTTACTTTCCTATTCTTGCACTGTTCCCTAATTACTCGCAACCCAATTGTTTCCTTTTTACAGAACAACAAGTAACCATCTAGCCCTCTAGGGTTCGACCCTTGCTTGCCGCTGTACTAACCCATAGCCAAGAGTAAGGAATTATAAATACAAATTTGCAGGTACCGACGACGCCTGTCAAATTTTGACGCCATTGCCGGGGAGCTACGCACGGTGAAATTGTTCTTTTCTGTTTTTAGTTTGTGTTTTTTCAATTTTTTTGGTTTTGCAGCGAAACAGCAGGATTCGAGTTCCAGGCGTCCGATTTCAGCCCATAACACCTTGCCCTGAGCAGAACGACGAGGAGATCACAAATCACCAGCTTCGCTCGTGACATACGGTGTTTTTTGGCCATCGGAGATCGTTTCCTATTTTATTTTGAATTTTTTGTGTTTTTAGAAATTTTCTATTTTTGGAAATTTTCTGTTCTTTCACCATGTCTCACACAGGTAGCCGAGTTGGCGACAATATCCACAACGAAGAAGTCGAGCAGGTCATCCGAGACATGGAAGGGGCACTTCCACCACATGACGAGCAGGGCCCGATGGGGCATAACGGAGAGATCAGGGCGGCTGCCCCAAGACAACTTCAACACCAACCGGTCCAACAGTTACAGCAACCACCACCACCTCTCCAACAATACCCGATGCTTCCACCACAGCAGTACCTTCAGCAGCAACAGCAGGTTCCACCAGTCCAACCAAGACGACGACCACCGGTCGCCCTATGACAGCAGATCAGACGACCACGACAGCCGGTCTTCAACAACGAATATGACGAGGAGTACGACGATCAGGAGCCCACTATGGGAGAGTGACAGAGCCTTGTCGTGAGGCAATGTGCAAAATAAATTTATAAGTCCGCTACTCGTGACTTCACGATTGGGTAGTAAAGCGGTAAGTAGGGGTCGAACCCAAGGGAATTAGTGGATAGTTGTTCTTTCGAGAATTGAAAATTAAATAAGACAGTTGGGGGTTGGTTGTGATTTTAGTACTGAAAAGTAAATGACTGAAAGTAAAGAAAGTAAATACAGGACTGAAAGTAAATACTGAAAAGCAAAGTGCTGGAACAGTCAAGTTCAATATCGACTAATCAACATACTTTTGGTATGGACTGATATTGAAAGGGTCTGTAATAAGCGACAGAAAGTAAATTACTGAAAGTAAATGTTCGGAAATTAAAGTACTGAAAGTAAATGACTGAAAATAAGCAGTTGATAGTGAGACTTAAAGTAAAGTGACAGTTGATGTTTTAATTAAAGGAAAGGATTCGGTTTTAGGGGCCTTGTATCATAAATTTGTTTATCATCGACCTCTAATGATCATACTACGTGTTCAAAGATGTATCAAGGCTATTTCTAGCACTCGACTTGCCACATCGTCTAGTCCTTTTCAAGACATGGAACACTTGTTCTACTTATGCTAATTCCTCCTTTCGAAGTATCTTAGCTTATGTGCATCCACCTGATCAATCATTTCCGATCAACCCAGTGGTGTTTAAGAAAGGTTGAACTCCTCGAATAAGCTTTGCTCTTTCGAGCCTCCACTTACCCGAGTATGTTCACGAACCTCATGGAAAAGATTTGCTCTTTCGAGCCTCCACTCATCCATGAATGTTCTAACCTAATATGTGGCACATAGAACAAGTTTAAACACTATAGAAGCACTAAGAAAAGGGTCTAAAACATGTTTTAATACAAACACACCCCTTCAACCGAATGAAGGGTTTAGCTACGATTATCCATGGAAGAGGACATCATAGCTAAGTGCTTGAAAAGTAAAGGTTTTCGAAAGACAGAAAAGTAAAGTTTTTGAAAGTAAAAGACAGGGAAAAGCTTGAGCACTTCAAGAACCAACAAGAGTACTCAAGAACAAGCTTGGAGCTTTCAATATCAAAGTAAAGTGTTTACAAGGATTGTGCCTAAAATCTAGAGAGATTGGAACATGGAACTCAAACTAGGACTATGGGACTTGAGACTACAATTTGGGACATTGAACAAAGAAGAGGGAGCTCTCTATTTATAGCCAAAGGAGAGAGGCAAATCAACAAGGCATGGGCACTCCAAGTCAAGCCGCCGGCCATAGGTGGCACTTCCCCCTTGGTTGAGGTGTCCTCCCAAAAGCCGCCGGTTAGGTAGCTCCAAAAGCCGCCGGCCAGCTGTCCTTTTCTCAAAGCCGCCGGCCATTTGCCCTAGTTTGGTCTTGATCGGGCTTGAGCTGATTCCACTCGGGCGCTTCGTCTAAGAAGTGAGATTGTCCGACTTGTTGGGCATTCTAAACAACGTGGTCGAGCCAGATTTTCCAGATTCACCCGTTTGGCCGAGCAACCTGGTTTGGTGCCTATTGCGCGCGGGGCCTTTGCTTTGGTCTTGGGCCAACTGCTAATCGGCTCGGGCGTTCTCCTTGGTTTTCCGACATTGTCCACCTCATTTTCCATTTTGATCATTTTGCTCGTGGCGGATTCGTCAGATCAGATGATTTGTTCGGGCAACTTGAATTTGGACTTGGACAGCTCGGCAGGTGCGCTGGAACGCTGGGGCGCGGCCTGGTTCTGCTTCAGCCGGTCGGGTGGATCTGAGGCATTTTCCCAGCCGGTCGGGTGAATCTCCAATGCGATTCTTTTGGGCGCAATTCTCCCCTTTTAGGCATGTTTCTTCTCTAAACTTCAAAGTAGCCTGTAGAACAAAAGTGAAACTAACAAGTAAAAGTTGTTAAGACAAAGCGTCTAATTTGGTGGGTTTAACTATCTTAATGAATCATATAAATATGGTCCATTAGATGACCCCACACTTATACTTGTTCGTCCCGAACAATGCTATTTAAAAGAGGCACACACAATCCAAGTAAAAACTTTAAATAAGAAAGTGAGAATGTGGGACTAGATTTATCCTATTCATGCAATACTTACTTGTTACCAAACTAAATCGTGTAAATACTTAGAAGAAACTTGATACTTGTACCTTCGAGCTGAGATGCAAATTAAATCGGATGATTCGGGAGATAGCCCTTTTCAGGCTTCTTGAACTGCATTCTCGGGACCGACTCGCACTATATGGTTATCTTGTAGCTTTCTCTAGCACATGATTTGGTTCGGGTTTCAATGAGTTGAGTTCTTTGACTTCCTTTGATGAGGGACAGCTTTTGAAGTGATTTGGTCTTTGGCCTTTGATTTTGAATTTGAGTTTCTTCACTTTTGTTTCGGTTAAAACCTTCACTAATTGGCCTTTGGCCTTTGATTTTCTTCTTCGAGCCTTGCTTCTTTGTGATTTGCTTGTCCACTTCTTCACTTTTGGGAGGTCCAATCATCGCCCGAGAGCATATGGAAATACATGCCCGCTCTTTCTCATCCTCGCCGTTTCGCGCGGGTCAATATGAGGGTCGCTCATTTATTTTCTCGGCTACTAGGACTAGAGTTAAGACGGTTTGATTCCCATCCCGCCTCTTGCATAAACGCTGCATGGCGGAAATGACTCTAATTTCCAATGAAACCCGAAGTGCAGCGTCCACTGACTTCGTAAACCATATAGTGAAATCCGATCCTTCGAGTGCTTGCCAAGCCTCTCTAGGGCATTTTATATCAACTCCACATCCCCTGTATATCTTAACACAAAGGGACAAATGAGAAGTTACATCCTAAGTTTTTATACAGTTGAGATTTCACAAGGTAAATGCATGAATTTAGATCTATCTTTTTCACATTCTCAAGTTCATATTTTCAAAAAGATAATATTAAGGGAAAAGGAAATAAAAAACATGTTAACTAACTATGTACAAAGGCAGTTTTCACCCCACACTTTTGAACGAAGGCGTGCCTCTCGGCATAACTTAGTTCAAAAGCCGATTGCAAGCAAATATTTACAAGAAAGGTGAGAATGACTTAAGGCAAAAACTAAATAAAATGACTGAAAGTAAGATAAATGTCGGGTTACCTCCCGACCAGTGCCTTTGTTTAACGTCGTTGGCTCGACAGTACCTCACTCCTGGATTATAAGTTCGGATCCTATATAGTGTTGCGGAGTGCCTACTTTCATTCTTGCCTTGACTTTCCCCGAGTTCTTGTGAGATGATGTGCTCGGGTCAGGACTCCATTGTTCCGATGTTTTTTCCTTCCAACACCTCTGAGAAGGCGAGAGACCCTTCACCATAGTTGCTGGCCTAGCTACTCTTACGGTTTCTCTTGGTAGGGCAGAAACCAGAGTTCTGAGATTCGAGGTATGCACAATGTCTGGCGGTTTCCTTGTCCTTGGGCTGCCATCATAATCATCGATGTAGAAATCTGAAATTTTCCCACCAAATGCAAGTGATAACAGGCCCTTGCCCATGTCGATCCTTGCCTTGGTGGCGTAGAGAAAAGGCCGTCCCAATATAAGCGTTGGAGGGTCGTCTTCGCTGGTCTCTCCCGTTTGTATTACATAAAAATCTGCAGCAACGACGAGCTCTCCCACATGGAGTATTAGATCTTCAAGCACTCCAACCGGACAGATACACGACTTGTCTCCTAACTCGATATTTGACCTTGGTGGTTTCAATGGACCAAGCCCCAATAAGTAATATAAGGAGTAAGGCATGGCATTGACGGCAGCCCCAAGATCGATTAAGCACTGATGAATTTGGGCTTCACCAATACCACAGGTGACCGTGAAGGCCCCCGGGTCCTTATCCTTTTCCGGTTGTGACTCATGATCTAAAGTGAGTGATCTTTCCATTATCGGGCCATTTTGCCCATCCTTTGGCTCTGGATTTGTGTGATCGGGCCCTTTTAACTCCTGATCTTCTAGGCAAATACTTTGCTCTGACGCACAGATGTTAGTTGGGGAATCCCATTAAGGACCATCAGAGTCTAGATCGTTATTGTCATCCCAGCCAGATGCTGGTATGTCAAAGTGTGTGATTGGTGGTGGTGTTATGCTAACGGTGAACGCATAGCGTCCATTGTCAGCATGCGTGACCCATGTTCTGCCATCATTGGGTCGGTCTTCCTCTTGATTCCAATCAGGACGGTGTCTACGGGTGAAGTGTTTGTTCGCAGGTTTGTAAGTTGTGGATCGTGCTGCTTCTTCCCGTGCCGCCTTCATGTTTGACATCCTTATCATGCTAATATTCGCTTTTGGGTTTTGGATGGTTTGTGAAGGTAGTCAGCCAGGCTCATTAGTGAGCGCGGACATTAAGGTGGCGAGCTGGGACATTTGCTTCTTCAACTCCGAGATATCTCCCTTCGTCTCGACTTGGAATCGATGCATCGAGCCCACGAGTTCCTTTACCACATCATCAAGGGATTTGTTTGGTCCTTGCGGATTGCTCGGGCCGACTTGGTACTGATTCGGTCCCTTTTGCTGATACTGACCTGTCGGGTATTGGTTTGGTTCTCTTTGTTGATATTGGCTTGCTGATGGAGCGTTCTGGTTGTACTGCCGGTGGGGAGGTTGGTAAAATGACTGAGCTAATTGCGGTGCGGCTTGTTGTGTCTCCCTCGGAGGGTGGTTGTCGTTCCGCCAGTTCGGATTGGTAGCTTGATTATACTGCCGGTTTGGTCCGGCTCTGTCGTTGCTGTTGTTGTATCCTTGGTATCCTACCACTGCATTCACTTCTGCCGGTTCTTCTACTATTAACGTTGGGCATTCGTCAGTTTTGTGGTCTGTAGAACCACAAAACTCGCAAGGTTTCATCTGAGCTGGCTGCCTTCGTAGGATCTGAACCATCATTTCCTTTATTTGTTTCATCTCCTCTGGCATAGAGTTCATTGGTGTTTCAGCCTTTGCCACATTCTTTGTTCGGGAAAATTCTTCCTGCCGAGTTGTCTCCTCTCTAAATCGGGCATTTTCAGCAACGTTGGTGATGAGATTTCTTATGCCACTCAGTGATAGATTCATCATGGATCCTCCAGCCGAGGCATCCAAGAGCATTTTGTCTAAAGGTCTCAATCCATCAATGAGGTACTCGATGATGAGTTTCTCGGGCAGTCCAAGGGTGCAGCAGCTTCTCTCCAGGCGGTTAAACTTTTCCAGGTAATCGTACATGGTTTCATTGGGTCACTGCTTGATGTCTTGCAGTTGCCTCCTTACTTGCATTGCTCTTCCTGCTGGGTAGTATTTGTCTAGAAATTTCTTTTGCATCTGAGCCCATGTTCTGAGGCTTCCCGAAGGCAATGAAAGGAACCAGTCGTTTGCCGAGTCAATGAGGGAAAAGTAGAAAGCCTTCAATTTGAAGTCTTCTACATTCACGCCATTGGGTTTTAGGTTTTGGCAAATGCCATGTAAGCGTTGGAGATGAGTTGTTGCTGATTCTCCATGAGTTCTTGAGAACTTGGGCAAGTTGTGGACCACTGATGTGTTGATGGCGATGTTTTCTAGTTCAGGGCCCTCGTAAATGCACCACGGCTGATTTCTGAAATCCGGTGCCGACAGTTCTCCCATAGTAGGTTCGCGGAAGTTGTTGTCCCCATAGTACTCATCGAATACGGATTCTCGTCTTGGTTCTTGTCGATATTGCGGGGGTGGTGGATGTCTAGGTGGTTGTTGTGCTGGACCAGCTTCATTTCGATCCTCGGGCAGGCCTTGGTTTCTCCGGATGGCCTCCCTTTCACGAGCTCTTTGGTTTCGGATGAGTTGCTCCGGATCGACGAGAATTGGAAATGTAGGTAGTGCCTCATTATTTCGATCGAACAGATTCCCCTCGTCGTCATCCTGATAGTCATGGTGGCTTCCTGCAGGAGACATGGTTATGCAGAAGCGAGTACAAAATTAAAGAACTTTATCCGATTGCAATTCTAATTCCCCGGCAACGGCGCCAATTTGACAGAGCCTTGTCGTGAGGCAATGTGCAAAATAAATTTATAAGTCCGCTACTCGTGACTTCACTATTGGGTAGTAAAGCGGTAAGTAGGGGTCGAACCCAAGGGAATTAGTGGATAGTTGTTCTTTCGAGAATGGAAAATTAAATAAGACAGTTGGGGGTTGGTTGTGATTTTAGTACTGAAAAGTAAATGACTGAAAGTAAAGAAAGTAAATACAGGACTGAAAGTAAATACTGAAAAGTAAAGTGCTGGAACAGTCAAGTTCAATATCGACTAATCAACATACTTTTGGTATGGACTGATATTGAAAGGGTCTGTAATAAGCGACAGAAAGTAAATTACTGAAAGTAAATGTGCGGAAATTAAAGTAATGAAAGTAAATGACTGAAAATAAGCAGTTGATAGTGAGACTGAAAGTAAAGTGACAGGTGATGTTTTAATTAAAGGAAAGGATTCGGTTTTAGGGGCCTTGTATCATAAATCTGTTTATCATCGACCTCTAATGATCATACTACGTGTTCAAAGATGTATCAAGGCTATTTCTAGCACTCGACTTGCCACATCGTCTAGTCCTTTTCAAGACATAGAACACTTGTTCTACTTATGCTAATTCCTCCTTTCGAAGTATCTTAGCTTATGTGCATCCACCTGATCAATCATTTCCGATCAACCCAGTGGTGTTTAAGAAAGGTTGAACTCCTCGAATAAGCTTTGCTCTTTCGAGCCTCCACTTACCCGAGTATGTTCACGAACCTTATGGAAAAGCTTTGCTCTTTCGAGCCTCCACTCATCCATGAATGTTCTAAACTAATATGTGGCACATAGAACAAGTTTAAACACTATAGAAGCACTAAGAAAAGGGTCTAAAACATGTTTTGATACAAACACACCTCTTCAACCGAATGAAGGGTTTAGCTACGATTATCCATGGAAGAGGACATCATAGCTAAGTGCTTGAAAAGTAAAGGTTTTCGAAAGACAGAAAAGTAAAGTTTTTGAAAGTAAAAGACAGGGAAAAGCTTGAGCACTTCAAGAACCAACAAGAGTACTCAAGAACAAGCTTGGAGCTTTCAATATCAAAGTAAAGTGTTTACAAGGATTGTGCCTAAAATCTAGAGAGATTGGAACATGGAACTCAAACTAGGACTATGGGACTTGAGACTACAATTTGGGACATTGAACAAAGAAGAGGGAGCTATCTATTTATAGCCAAAGGAGAGAGGCAAATCAACAAGGCATGGGCACTCCAAGTCAAGCCGCCGGCCATAGGTGGCACTTCCCCCTTGGTTGAGGTGTCCTCCCAAAAGCCGCCGGTTAGGTAGCTCCAAAAGCCGCCGGCCAGCTGTCCTTTTCTCAAAGCCGCCTGCCATTTGCCCTAGTTTGGTCTTGATCGGGCTTGAGCTGATTCCACTCGGGCGCTTCGTCTAAGAAGTGAGATTGTCCGACTTGTTGGGCATTCCAAACAACGTGGTCGAGCCAGATTTTCCAGATTCACCCGTTTGGCCGAGCAACCTGGTTTGGTGCCTATTGCGCGCGGGGCCTTTGCTTTGGACTTGGGCCAACTGCTAATCGGCTCGGGCATTCTCCTTGGTTTTCCGACATTGTCCACCTCATTTGCCATTTTGATCATTTTGCTCGTGGCGGATTCGTCAGATCAGATGATTTGTTCAGGCAACTTAAATTTGGACTTGGACAGCTCGGCAGGTGCGCTGGAACGCTGAGGCGCGGCCTGGTTCTGCTTCAGCCGGTCGGGTGGATCTGAGGCATTTTCCCAGCCGGTCGGGTGAATCTCCAATGCGATTCTTTTGGGCGCAATTCTCCCCTTTTAGGCATGTTTCTTCTCTAAACCTCAAAATAGCCTGTAGAACAAAAGTGAAACTAACAAGTAAAAGTTGTTAAGACAAAGCGTCTAATTTGGTGGGTTTAAATGTCTTAATGAATCATATAAATATGGTGCATCAGAGAGCTGTCAGCCCCCAACTTCCGGGACCAATCTTGGTGCATCTACGAAGGACCGGACCTCGAGGCTATAGCTATCAACACGTCGGTCGTCCATCACTTGCCTAAATTCTCGGGAACCAAGGGAGAATCGGCCACGGCACATCTACAGCGCTACCATGGCATCTGCCAAAACCTCAAGCCATGCGGAGTCAAAGTGGAGGACTTTAAATTAATAGCTTTCCACTTTTCACTTACAGACTCTGCTAATGATTGGTTTCTATCCTTGCCTTCAGGTAGCATTTATACATGGGACCAGATGCAGAGGAAGTTCCTCAACAAGTACTACCCAGCAGGTAGAGCAATGCAGGTCCGAAGGCAGTTGCAAGAGCTCAGACAAGGACCCAACGAGACGATGTACGAATACGTGGAGAAGTTCAACACCATAGAGCAGAGCTGCTGCAACCTTGGACTTCCAGAGAAGCTGCTCGTGGAGTATATGCTAGACGGACTTCGACGACTCGACAGGAAGCTCCTAGATGCCTCGGCTGGAGGAAAGATCATGGCAGTAGCTGAGAGTGAACGGTTCCAGGATGAGTCCAACAAGGAAGAAGAATACGCCCGGACCAGGAACGTGTCAAAAGTTGAGCCCCCATCTAATGCTATGGCCGAAGAGATCAAGCAACTCAAGGAGATGATGCAGCAGGTGATCAGAAGGCAGCCGGTCCAGGTCAAGCCGTGCGGTTTTTGTGCCGCCGCAGATCAAAAAATAGACGATAGCCCAACTATAGTGGAGGACAACCAGGCCGAGATCAACGCGGTAGGCGACTACCAAAGCTATGGCAACCGGACCGAGCCAGTCCGAGAGTATGGCGCAATCGCGACCAGGCAAGGGGCGAACGGGCAGCACTGGCGGAACGACAACCAGAATAATCACTTCCAGAGAGAGCCAGCACAACCGACCGCACCCCAGCAGGCCCAGCAGTACTACAGGCCCCCATATCGCCAGCAACAAGGGCAGAACGGGGCGGGCCAGTATCAACAGAGGCAGGACCGCAATCTGTCGGGCCCGAACCAGCACAGCTCGAGCAAATCCTTGGTGGATATAGTGAAGGACCTGGCCACCTCAGTACACCAGTTCCAAGCCAAGACTGACGGGGCCATCGCCGACTTGTCCAAACAGGTGTCCCAGATCGCCACAACGGTCTCTGAACTCAAGAATGACTCTGGGCGACTTCCCTCACAGACCATCCAGAACCCAAGGGGGAACGTCAATGCGGTAACACTCAGGAGTGGGAGAGGAGCACCATCAGTGCTCGGGCCAGCCGAAGAGAGCAGCCCACCAGTGCCTAAGATAGAAGCAGCCGGGCCGAACATTCTCGGACCCAGCGGCCAGGACGCGCTCGGACAGAGCCCGGTACAGGCAGCCAACTTCTCTCGACCAAGCCCAACTCCAGCACTCGAGGATTCTCGGGCAGGCCCGATTCCAGCAGCCAAAAGTTCTCGGCCAGGCCCGGTCCCCGTGAACGAAAATTCTAACGTCCGAGCCCCTTTACCTTTTCCTGTGCAGGTCCGAGCTCCCAAGCAATACATCATGGACAAGGAAGTATGGGATCTATTCAGCAAGGTGGAAATCAACATTCCCCTCCTCGAGTCAATCAAGCAGATTCCCAGATACTCTAAGTTCCTGAAGGAGCTCTGCACCAACAGGAGACGGGTCACTCAAAACGACCAGGAGTTGATGAGCCAAAACGTCTCTGCTGTCATCCAGCGTAAGGTTCCTCCTAAGTGTGGTGATCCAGGCACCTACACTATCCCTTGCACTATTGGTAACATTAGAATCGAAAATTGCATGCTTGACCTCGGTGCATCCATTAATGTCTTGCCATATTCTATCTATTCGTGTCTTCGCATTGGTCCTCTAGAACCTGCAGAACTCACCATAGAGCTGGCGGACAGATCATGCAAGCAACCCGAGGGCAAGATCGAAGACGTGCTTGTGCAAGTGGGAGAACTAGTGTTCCCAGCAGATTTCTATGTGCTCAAGATGGAGAACTGCGGCCCGACCGACCATGCCCCTATCCTACTAGGCCAGCCGTTCCTGAAGACGTCCAAGATGAAGATAGACTGCGGCAGTGGCACTCTCTCCATGGAGGTCGAAGGCGAAGTGTTCAGCTTCAACATCTTTCGGGCCATGAAGCATCCAGCAGAGTACGAAGCAGTCCATGCCCTAGATACACTGGACGACCTTGTCCAGGAGGTGCAACCCGAGAGAGGAGCAGACCCGCTTGAGCTCACACTTGAGAGAGCTCTGTACTCACCCGAGGACCCATAAGAGTTCACCAAGACTATCATGGATGCCCTAGCTCAGCTGGAGATTGCTCAGCCACTTACACCGAGGTATGAGGTTAATTAGGTTCGATTATTTAAGTCTAACGTGTGTTTGTCTTCTGTTGTGCAGGCACCTACAGTAGAATTGAAACCTCTACCCGGGCACTTGAAGTATGCGTTCCTAGGGAAGAACGACACATTGCCAGTCATCATCAAGAACGGCCTAGGGACAGATCAGGAGCGACGGTTGATCGAGGTACTGACCGAGCACAAGCTGGCCATCGGATGGACATTGGCCGACATCAAGGGAATTAGCCCTGCAGTTTGTATGCATCGGATTTTGCTGGAGGATGGAGCGAAGCTTCGAGGGAACCTCGACGCAGATTGAACCCAATTATGATGGAGGTTGTCCAGAAAGAGATACAGAAGCTGCTGGATGCGGACGTGATCTACCCGATCTCGGACAGTCAGTGGGTGAGCCCGGTACATGTTGTGCCGAAGAAGACCGGAGTCACGGTGGAAAGGAATGCCAAAGGCGAGATGGTCACGACCTGAGTGAAGAATGGATGGAGGATGTGCATAGATTACAGGAAGCTGAACGTCGTCACACGCAAGGACCACTTCCCACTTCCATTCATTGATCAGATGCTCGACCGGTTGGCAGGTAAGCCCTATTTCTGCTTTCTAGATGGATTCTCGGGCTATAACCAGATTCCCATAGCACCCGAGGATCAAGAAAAGACCACCTTTACATGTCCATTCGGTACGTTGGCTTTTCACCGAATGTCGTTTAGTTTGTGTAACGCACCCGGTACTTTTCAACGGGTCGTTACTAGTATATTTTCTGACATGATAGGTTCATTTATAGAGGTGTTCATGGATGATTTTACTGTGCATGATGACACTTTTGATGCATGCTTAGATAATTTGAGTACAGTTTTAGCACGGTGTGTTTCTATGAATTTGGTACTCAATTATGAAAAGCGTCACTTTATGGTTACCCATGGAGTAGTTCTCGGTCACATAGTCTCACATGAGGGTATAGAGGTAGATAAAGCTAAAATAGATTTGATTGTTACTCTGCCTTATCCATCCACGGTGCGTGATATTAAGTCGTTTTTAGGGCATGCTGGTTTCTATCAAAGATTTATAAAGGATTTCTCTAAAAAGGCACTGCCTTTATCTAATCTTTTGCAAAAAGATGTTCCTTTTGAGTTTTCAGATCAGTGCATGGCAGCATTCGATGAGCTAAAACAGGCCCTCACCAGCACGCCCATCATTAGAGCACCGGACTGGAACCAGCCATTCGAGATCATGTGCGACGCAAGCGACTATGCAGTAGGAGCGGTCCTCGGCCAGAGACTGGACAAAAAGCCCGTGGTGATCTACTACGCTTCGAGAACTCTGGACGTGGCCCAAAAGAACTACTCGAACACAGAAAAAGAACTGCTAGCCGTGGTCTTTGCTTTGGAGAAATTTAGGTCGTATTTGCTCGGTACTAAGGTTGTAGTGTTTTCTGATCATGCAGCTATTAGGCACCCGATGACAAAGAAGGAGGCAAAACCGCGGCTCATTAGGTGGATCCTGCTCCTACAAGAGTTCGATTTGGAGATCAAAGACAAGAAAGGCATTGAGAACACTGTGGCCGACCACTTGAGCCGACTTGTCCGAGGGGAGGATGCCGGACAGATCACCGAGACATTTCCGGACGAGCACTTGTACGCCCTCACAGGTAAGGTACCATGGTATGCATCCATGGTGAACTACCTTGTTGGAGGTAAGTTTCCGCCCTCCTACTCAAAGGCTCAGTGTCTGAAATTGAAGCATGACTCTAAATATTATGTGTGGGATGACCCGTACTTGTGGAAAATAGGCGTAGACCAGATTCTTAGACGGTGCATTCCTAATGATGAAATTGCTTCAGTTATCAGTTTTTCCCATGAGCATGTGACAGAGCACGTCATTGAGTGCTAAGCAAGATAAATTTATAAGTCCGCTACTCGTAACTCTACTATTGGATAGTAAAATAGTAAGTAGGGGTCGAACCCAAGGGAATTAGTGGATAGTAGTTCTTTGAGGATTTGTACAGAAAGGGAGTGTGATTTGGGGTTGATTGTGATTTTAGTGCTGAAAAGTAAGTGGGTTGGTTGTGGTTTTAGTGCTGAAAGTAAGTGCTTGAAGGACAAGACTTACGAAAAGTAAATGCTTGAAGGACAAGACTTACGAAAAGTAAATGCTTGAAGGACAAGACTTACGAAAAGTAAATGCTTGAAGGACAAGACTTGCGGAAAGTAAGCAGTTGATATGGGACTGAAAGTAAGCAGTTGATATGGGTACTGAAAGTAAGCAGTTGATATGGGTACTGAAAGTAAGCAGTTGATATGGGTACTGAAAGTAAGCAGCAAGGTGGTGTTTTGATCAAAGGAAAGGATTCGGTTTTAGGGGCCTTGTATTATAAATCTGTTCATCATCGACCTCTAATGATCATACTACGTGTTTAAAATGTATCAAGGCTATTTCTAGCACTCGACTTGCCACACCGTCTAGTCCTTTTCAAGACATAGAACACTTGTTCTATTTAGGCTAATTCCTCCTTTCGAAGTATCTTAGCCTTATGTGCATCCACCTGATCAATCATTTCCGATCAACCAAGTGGTGTTTTAAAGAGGTTGAACTCTACAGAAAAGCTTTGCTCTTTCGAGCCTCCACTTAACCACGTATGTTCACGAACCCCATGGAAGAGCTTTGCTCTTTCGAGCCTCCACTCAACCAATAGTGTTCTAACCTAATATATGGCACATAGAACAAGTTTAAACACAATAGAGGCACTAAGAGAAGGGTCTAAAACATGTTTTGATACAAGCACACCCCTTCAACCGAATGAAGGGTTTAGCTACGATTATCCATGGAAGAGGATATCATAGCTAAGTGCACAAAAAAGTAAAGTTTTTCGGTTTTGAAAGACAAAGAAAGTAAAGTAAGGTTTTGGAAAAGAATACTCAAGAACAAGAGAGAAGTTGGAGCTTTTGGTATTGAAGTGGAAGAGAAGAGAGATAAGCTCTCAACTCTCTAAGTATGTACATGAGGATTTCTAAGGCTAAGCCTTCTATTTATAGAAGAGGAAACTTGGGGACTAAGTTTACATGGAGAAATGTCCCGAAAGACTAGTCATTTGGATAGGAAGAAGAGGAGAGCCAACCACTTGGCATTTGGCACATGCATTGGATTGAAGAAATATCCCAAAAGCACTTCATTTTGATTGGTTTAGCCAAAAGCCACCACTAGGATATTTTAAGCAAAAAGCCATCGCTTGGATATTTCAAGCAAAAAGCCATCCCTTGGATCTTCTTATCCAAAAGCCAACTAACTTTGAATAGTAGAAGTCAACCGGTTTGAATAGTAGAAGTCAATCGATTTGAATAGTAGAAGTCAACCGATTTAAATAGTAAGTACCGGATCTTGACCGGAGTTTGGTTGGAACTGGTCGGAGGACTTTGGCTTTTGGACTGCGGATTTGGAATGCTGATGCAATTCTAAGACTAATGGTCGAAGTCGTTTTGCCGGAATCTTCCCGGAACCTGGTCGAAATCCCAAAACGGCCGGAATTGCCCTAGTTTGGCCTTGATCGGGCTTGAGCTGGTTCCACTCGGGCGTTTTGTCTGGGAAGTGAGATCACCCCAGTCATTTGGCATTTAGAACAACTTGGTCGAGCCAGATTTGCCAGATTCGCTGGTCTAGTCGAGCGACTTGGTTTCGGTGCCTATGCGCGCGGGGCCTTTGCTTTGGAATTGAGCCAACTGCCAATCTGCTCGGGCATTCTCCTTGGTTTTCCGACATTGTCCACCTTATTTTCCATTTTGATTAGTTTGCTCGAGGTGGATTCGTCAGATTAGCTTGTTTGCCCGGGCAACTTGAATTCAGTGCTAGACAGTTTGGGCGTGGCTGGATTTGCTCGGGTCCTGGCTGGCCAGAATTGGCTAGTGGTGCTTTTTGGCACAAATCTCCCTTTTTAAGAGTGTTTCCTCTTTAGACTCCAAAATGGCCTGAAATACAAACACACATTAACAAGCACATGTTCGTGCACTCAAAGTGCCTAATTCGGTGGGTTTAGTAGTACTTGATGAATCGTATAAATACGCTCCATCAGCATGCATGTGGTGGTCATTTTGGTCCGAGAAGAACTGCTAGGAAGATTTTAGATAGTGGATTCTTTTGGCTGCATGTGTTTAAGATGCCTACAATCATTGTAAGAGATGTGATAAGAGCCAACGTGTAGGTAATATTTCGGCTAGGAATGAGATGCCCCAAGTACCGATACTTGTTAATGATGTTTTTGACATATGGGGCATTGATTTCATGGGTCCTTTTCCTGTGTCGTGTGGTTATGCTTACATTCTGGTTGCGGTTGATTATGTGTCTAAATGGGTAGAGGCTAAGGCCACTAGATGCGATGATGCTAAAACGGTTGTTGATTTTCTGCGCACTAACATCTTTTGCAGATACGGAGTACCAAAGGCTATAATCAGCGACCAAGGGACGCACTTCTGCAACAGGATGATGGCCGCAACCCTCAAGCACTACCATGTTCATCACAGGACGTCCACAGCCTATCACCCGCAAACGAACGGACAAGCGGAGATCTCCAACCGCGAAATTAAGGGGATACTGGAGAAGATGGTGAACCCGAACAGGAAGGACTGGAGCCAGCGGCTAGATGAGGCACTGTGGGCCTACAGGACAGCTTACAAGACACCGATCGGCACCTCGCCTTTTCGGTTGGTCTATGGGAAGGCATGTCATCTGCCAGTTGAATTAGAGCACAAGGCGTTCTGGGCACTCAAGAGATGCAATCCGGACTTACAGGCAGCCAGGCTGGATAGGAAGATGAAGCTGTGCGAGCTTGAGGAGCTGCGCCTGGAGGCTTACGAGAGCCAAACAGACTACAAGGCACGGACCAAGCTCTATCACGACAAGTTCATCCTTCGGCGCACGTTTGAGGTCGGACAGCAGGTGCTCTTATTCTCATCACGGCTACGACTGATGCCCGGGAAGTTGAGATCCAGATGGACAGGGCCATACACGGTAACACATGTCTTCAACCACGGAGCCCTCGAGCTGGAGAACCCGAAGGATGGGAGCCGATTCAAAGTAAATGGGCAGCGGGTAAAGCACAACCAAGGCGAAATCGACACAACCACTGAGGAGATTGACCTAGCCGAACCAGCCACCGATACTTAGATGAGTTACCGTCGAGCCAACGACGTAAAACAAAGGCGCTCGCAGGGAGGCAGCCCGGCATTCTTTCGTTTTTCTCAGTTGTAGAGTCGTTTATGTTTATTTGAGTTTTTCTTGAGTCATATTCATCACATTGTATTCGGGAAAGAGATGCTCTTTTTGCAGGAAACATGCACCTCAGTGCGGAGTCGTCAAGAGGTCCCGACCAAACGAGCCTTGTGCGCGCAGAGTAGCACTTTGGCTTGTTGTTGAGAGACCAACCCGCTATCCTCCTTTGCGTAAGACTGCTATCCATCGGGGGTAGTTTCGCACTTTGAATACATTGTGTCAAGAAAAATAAGCTTTTAAAGATTCTGTCACCAAGACTTACGAGTCTAAGGAGATTGGTTCTTAAGTGAGACCGTTTGTGACTCCACCAATTTCCTGGGAATTCTTTATTTGTCTTAATTTCTTCGACATAGTCCTTTCATTTTGTGACGAACTCACGTTGCGATACAAATCTCTACCAAAAGAAGGCAGGCGCAATGGTGCTCTTCTTGGACTCAGAGGAGAATGGTCAGCCAACTCATTGATGTGCGCGCAGAATGGGCACGCTGCGAGAATCTTCGAGCTGAACTCATTGGAAGGGCGAGCCAACTTCGCAACCGCACGAGGGAAGTACCTGTTCACTCTTAACTCTCTCTTATTTTCCCTATTGTTTGTTTGCTTGCGTGTGCGTCTTGAACTTATGTGTGCCGTGAGGACACGTCGGTTCAAAAGTGTGGGGTGGGAGAGTCTTGAACTTATGTGTGCCTTCGTAAGTTGAGATATATAGGGATGTGGAGTCGATAGAAACATCCTAGAGAGACTTGACAAAGCACTCAAACGACCGAGCTTCGAACTATATGGTTATATGGATTTCGTGGAGGCTAGCACTTCGAGACAACATGGTTAAGAGTCTGCTCCACCACTGCAGTGCTTATGCGGTCAGTTGGGACGGGAAAATAACACACCGTCAAATCTCTAGTCCAAGTAGCCGGGAAAACAGACGAGCGACCATCGGCTTGACTCGCGTCAAAAGGACGAGGATGAGTGAGAGCGGGGAGGTATTTTCATATGCTTGCGGGCGATGATTGGACCTCCATCAAAAGAGCAGAGTGATGGGACGTATTTATACAATTTATCAAGTACACAAAACCCACCAAATAAGACATTTGGTCATACGAACATGTGCTTGTTGATGTCGTTTTATGTATACAGGCAATTTTGGAGTCTAAAGAGGAATCTGGCTTAAAAGATGGCATTTCAAGCCAAAATCATCACAAGGTGATGGAGCGTATTTATACGATTCATCGAGTACACAAAACCCACCAAATAAGACATTTGGTCATACGAACAAGTGCTTGTTAATCTCATTTTGCGTATACAGGCAATTTTGGAGTCTAAAGAGGAAACATGCCTAGAAGGGGAGATTTATGCCCAAAAAGCACACCAAGCATTTCTGGCCAATCAGGGCCCGAGGAAAATCGACCATGGCCCGAGGAAATTCACCCAGGACCGTGAGAGCCCAGGCCAATACCGAGAAAGACGGACACGTCCGAGTATTGCGCCCAACCAGAACTTCAAATCAGGCCACGATCACTTTCCGGCTGTGTTCCAGCAAAACTAGCTCGAGCATTCACCTTCAAATGGCTTTCTGATGCTAGAACCATTGCCCAAAAGCTGAGAACGCATTGCCAAGGACTCAAGCCCAAACAAGGGCAATATCGGCCGTTTTGGGATTTCGACCATGTTCCGAGCAGAATTTGGCTTAGCATCCTTCTTGAGATCATCTTAGAATCACATTTTCATTCCAAAGCAGTGGTCCAAAAGCCAAAAAGCTCCGGCCAAAGCTCCGGTCAGATTCCGGCCAACTCCGGCGAACCTCCGGTGATGCTCCGATCAAGCTCATATCCTCACCATGCTCCGGTCATTTCTTGCTCCGGCCACATTCCGGCGAAGTCCAACTAAATCCAAACTACTTATTTTCCGGTTGGCCTTTACTATTCATTTCGGTTAGCATTTGGAGTTCGGTTGCAACCAAACCGGCTGGCCTTTGGGGAGTGCCACCTACACGGCTGCTGCCCTTTGGAGAAAGCCGCCGGTGGCTTTGGGTAGAGCTCTCTCCCTTTGCCAAGTGGTTGGCTTTGGTTGAGCCATGTGCAAGTGATGGCTTTTGGCTAAACCAATCAAAATGAAGTACTTTTGGGATATTTTCATTGCCAAACTTAGTCCCCATATTTCCCTAAATCTATAAATAGAGGACTTGCCTCATGTAGTCCTAAGTCCTTGTCACATGTACATTTTAGGGAGTTGAGAGCTTATTTCTCTTCTCCACTTCACTTCAATGCAAACACACTTTGTTCTTGATTTCAAAAGCTTTGTTCACTTGTTCTTGAGCTCCAAGCTCTTTACTTTCCAGCAAGCACTTGATTTGGAGCTCCTCTCCCTTTACTTTCCTTGTTGTTCTCTTTACTTTCCTTGTCTTTGATTTCGAAACCTTTACTTTTCTTGTCTTTCAAAAACCTTTACTTTTCTAAGCACTTAGCTATGATATCCACCCCCATGGATATTCGTAGCTAAACCCGACATTCGGTTGAAGGGGTGTGCTTGTATCATAAAATGTTTTAGACCATTCTCTTAGTGCCTCTATTGTGTTTAAACTTGTTCTATGTGCCATATATTAGGTTAGAACACTATTGGTTGAGTGGAGGCTCGAAAGAGCAAAGCTCTTCCATGGGGTTCGTGAACATACGTGGTTAAGTGGAGGCTCGAAAGAGCAAAGCTTTTCTGTAGAGTTCAACCTCTTTAAAACACCACTTGGTTGATCGGAAATGATTGATCAGGTGGATGCACATAAGGCTAAGATACTTCGAAAGGAGGAATTAGCCTAAATAGAACAAGTGTTCTATGTCTTGAAAAGGACTAGACGATGTGGCAAGTCGAGTGCTAGAAATAGCCTTGATACATTTTAAACACGTAGGATGATCATTAGAGGTCGATGATGAACAGATATATGATACAAGGCCCCTGAAAACCGAATCCTTTCCTTTGATCAAAACACCACATTGCTGCTTACTTTCAGTACCCATATCAACTGCTTACTTTCAGTACCCATATCAACTGCTTACTTTCAGTCCCATATCAACTGCTTACTTTCCGCAAGTCTTGTCCTTCAAGCATTTACTTTTCGTAAGTCTTGTCCTTCAAGCATTTACTTTTCGTAAGTCTTGTCCTTCAAGCATTTACTTTTCGTAAGTCTTGTCCTTCAAGCACTTACTTTCAGCACTAAAACCACAACCAACCCACTTACTTTCAGCACTAAAATCACAATCAACCCCAAATCACACTCCCTTTCTGTACAAATCCTCAAAGAACAACCATTCCACACTGACTCCCTTGGGTACGACCCCTAGTTACCGCTTTACTACCCAGTAGTGAAGTCACAAGTAGTGGACTTATAAATTTATCTTGCTTAGCACTCAACGACGTGCTCTGTCAAAATTGGCGCCGTTGCCGGGGAGTCGTGAAATCGGAATAGTTGTTCTATTTGTTTTGCAGTTTGCCATGACGTCGTACTACGAAAGCGAACCTTGGAATAATGGGGGTAGCAACCTTATGTTTGAGATGCTTAACCGTCTCCCCAAATTCGGAGGTGCTCTTGGAGAAGATCCCGTGAAGCATACACATACGTTCCACTCCATATGCAGCCACATGAGGCCTAAAAATGAATCGCTAGAGGGGTTTAAACGTAAATGCTTTAAATTTTCTTTAACTAACTCCGCAATAGAATGGTATTACTCATGTGTAGCTTATGAAGGCGATTATGGGGATCTACGTGCCAAATTTCTAGAAGAGTTTTCCCCGCCATCTCTCCAACTTGAAACCCGCGAGAAGATTATCAACCTTGAGCAATCCCGAGACGAAACATTGGACGAGTACTTATGGTACTTCGATTCCATTGTGACGAGCTGCCCGCACCATGGATTCACCAACTTCGATCTTCTCCAAAGGTTTCTCGGTGGAATGATGCCACAAGAATGGAATAGGCTTAATGATGCTGCGGCAGGAGGCTCGGTGGATAACTTAAGCGTGGATGATCTGTGGAACTTAATAGAAGATAAGGCAGGAAGCGCAAAATAAGATCAGGCCATGCGACTCGAAGAACTGGCCAACATGGTGCACCAAATTAGGGCCGAAACCGAATTATGGGCGGCAGAAAACGAGCTGGCAGCTAGCACCCAGCAATTGGCCGCAGACATACAGCAATTGAATGCCTCGATGCACCAAAACCAGGCCGAAACCAAGAAATCATGGGCAATAGTTGAGGCGGCTCAAAAGGAAGCTGCATATCGGGTCAATGAAATGCTCGAGACAGAGCCAAAGGTCAGCGAGGAAGAGCCTACATGGGAGATCACTCCCGAGCCATCAGAAGACCTAGAGCCAGAAACCGATCCAGTATGGGACGAGGAAGAGCCTACATGGGAGATCACTCCCGAGCCATCAGAAGACCTAGAGCCAGAAACCGATCCAGTGTGGGACGAGGAAAAGCCTTCATGGGAACTCACTACCGAGCTGGCAGAAGAGGAAGTCCCTGTCCTCACTGACGAGCTGCCAAAAGAAGTCCTGGTCCTCATTGCCGAACCAGCCGAGAAAGGCCAGGACCTTGTGGCTAAAGTGCCCCTACTTAACCCTTCATGTTTTATGCAGATCATAGCCACCGAAGATCATGGAATCAATGATGATGAGGTGGAAGGGGAGTTGGAGGCAGAACAAGGGCAAGAAAAGCCATTAATGGAGCTCTCACTCACCACGACTCAACAAAGCGGCTCGGAAAACTCACTTGTTCCAAGACTAACCATCACCGCTGCCACGAAGAAGAGGCTTCACATGGGAACATGCTTGATGTCGCCCATGGTTGATGGCACAATGCTGAACTTCCAGAATTGCAAAGGTGCCACCCATTCAAACATGAAGAAACGGCCAAGACATGGGCCAAAGGAATGGAAGCCGGGAAGGAGGAACAAGAGAGCTCGACTTGATGGACCAGTAGCTATGGTCGAGGAGTCCTCGCCTTCTCGGGGATATGTGAAAAAGAAGCCTCCGGATCAAGGGAGAGCAGAACTAAGCCCGCTGCCATATGTGTTCTTTGGGAAAATCAAAAGGGCAGCCGTGGGAAAGTTTGATCTCACTCGCACATGGGATCCCAACTTATGATCCATGATTGAGGTACCGTCGAGCCAACGACGTTAAACAAAGGCACTCGTCGGGAGGTAACCCGGCATATTCAGTTTTCTCAGTTTTATTTTTATGTCGATTTTTTTAATACTCACCTCCTTTCCTTGTTTAACTTACTTTTTTGTGTTTTGAACCAAGTCGTGCTGTGAGGCACAGCTTCGTTCAAAAGTGTGGGGGTATCTGAGTAGTAGTCTTGTACATAGTAGACAACATGTTTTGAAAATATACACTTTCATGATGTGAAAATAGATAGACCCGAAACATGCATTTCCTTGTGAAAACTTAATTGTGTAAAAACATGTGTATTTAACTTTCTACTTGTCCTTGTGTGCTGAGATAATGTAGGATGTGGAGTTGAAAGAAATGCCCTAGAGAGGCTTGACAAGCACTTAAGGGACCGGATCCTTACTATACGGTTATGTGAAAATTGTGGAGGCTGCACTTCGGGCTTCTTGGTGAAGAGTGGACTCCGCCATGCAGCGTCTATGCAAGAGGCGGGACGGGAATCAAACCGTCCTATCTCTAGTCCGAGTAGCCGGGAAAAGAGGTGAGCGACCCTCAACTTGACCCGCGCCGAAACGACTACGATGAGAAAGAGCGGGGAGGTATTTCCATATGCTCTCGGGCGATGATTGGACCTCCCAAAAGTGAAGAAAAATGGACATGCAAATCTCATCAAAGGAGCAAAGCTCAAAGAAGAAAAGAAAAATCAGCCAAAATAGTGAAACCAAACCGAAGCAAAAGTGAAGTACTCAAAGAGTCAAATGAAAGGCCAAAGGCCAAATCACTACAAGAAGCTGTCCAACCACACAACAAAGAAAATGAGCTCGACCCATTAGCCCGAACCAATCACGTGCTAGAAGAAACAATAAGCATAACCATATAGTAAGATCGGATCCGAGAGTGCAGTTCAAAGGCCTAAAAAGGACTATCTCCCAATCATCCAAATTAATTTGCATCTCGGCTCGAAGGTAACAAGTATCAAGTTACTTTCATATGTGAGCACAATTTCGTTTGGAAGCAAGTAAGCTATGCATGCTAAGGTGAAGTCTAGTTTTGCATCTCACATTCACATCTAGGACTTAAGGTGTTTTTGTTCCTCTTATTGACTACACTTGTTCGGGACGAACAAGATTAAGTGTGGGGGTATTTGATGGAGCGTATTTATAGGATTCATCGAGTACACAAAACACACCAAGCATTTCTGGCCAATCAGGGCCCGAGGAAAATCGAGCATGGCCCGAGGAAATTCACCCAGGACCGTGAGAGCCCAGGCCAGTACCGAGAAAGACGGACGCGTCCGAGTATTGCGCCCAACCAGAACTTCAAATCAGGCCACGATCACTTTCCGGCTGCGTTCCAGCAAAACTAGCTCGAGCATTCACCTTCAAATGGCTTTCTGATGCTAGAACCATTGCCCAAAAGCTGAGAACGCATTGCCAAGGACTCAAGCCCATTCAAAGCCAAACAAGGGCAATATCGGCCGTTTTGGGATTTCGACCATGTTCCGGGCAGAATTTGGCTTAGCATCCTTCTTGAGATCATCTTAGAATCACATTTTCATTCCAAAGCAGTAGTCTAAAAGCCAAAAAGCTCCGGCCAAAGCTCCGGTCAGATTCCGGCCAACTCCGGCGAACCTCCGGTGATGCTCCGATCAAGCTCATATCCTCACCACCATGCTTCGGTCATTTCTTGCTCCGGCCACATTCCAGCGAAGTCCAACTAAATCCAAACTACTTATTTTCCGATTGGCCTTTACTATTCATTTCGGTTAGCATTTGGAGTTCGGTTGCAACCAAACCGGCTGGCCTTTGGGGAGTGCCACCTACACGGCTGCTGCCCTTTGGAGAAAGCCGCCGGCGGCTTTGGGTAGAGCTCTCTCCCTTTGCCAAGTGGTTGGCTTTGGTTGAGCCATGTGCAAGTGATGGCTTTTGGCCAAACCAATCAAAATGAAGTGCTTTTGGGATATTTTCATTGCCAAACTTAGTCCCCAAGTTTCCCTAAATCTATAAATAGAGGCCTTGCCTCATGTAGTCCTAAGTCCTTGTCACATGTACATTTTAGGGAGTTGAGAGCTTATCTCTCTTCTCCACTTCACTTCAATGCAAACACACTTTGTTCTTACTTTGTTCTTGATTTCAAAAGCTTTGTTCACTTGTTCTTGAGCTCCAAGCTCTTTACTTTCCAGCAAGCACTTGATTTGGAGCTCCTCTCCCTTTACTTTCCTTGTTGTTCTCTTTACTTTCCTTGTCTTAGATTTCGAAACCTTTACTTTTCTTGTCTTTCAAAAACCTTTACTTTTCTAAGCACTTAGCTATGATATCCACCCCCATGGATATTCGTAGCTAAACCCTTCATTCGGTTGAAGGGGTGTGCTTGTATCATAAAATGTTTTAGACCCTTCTCTTAGTGCCTCTATTGTGTTTAAACTTGTTCTATGTGCCATATATTAGGTTAGAACACTATTGGTTGAGTGGAGGCTCGAAAGAGCAAAGCTCTTCCATGGGGTTCGTTAACATACGTGGTTAAGTGGAGGCTCGAAAGAGCAAAGCTTTTCTGTAAAGTTCAACCTCTTTAAAACACCACTTGGTTGATCGAAAATGATTGATCAGGTGGATGCACATAAGGCTAAGATACTTCGAAAGGAGGAATTAGCCTAAATAGAACAAGTGTTCTATGTCTTGAAAAGGACTAGACGACGTGGCAAGTCGAGTGCTAGAAATAGCCTTGATACATTTTAAACACGTAGTATGATCATTAGAGGTCGATGATGAACAGATTTATGATACAAGGCCCCTGAAAACCGAATCCTTTCCTTTGATCAAAACACCACCTTGATGCTTACTTTCAGTACCCATATCAACTGCTTACTTTCAGTACCCATATCAACTGCTTACTTTCAGTCCCATATTAACTGCTTACTTTCCGCAAGTCTTGTCCTTCAAGCATTTACTTTTCGTAAGTCTTGTCCTTCAAGCATTTACTTTTCGTAAGTCTTGTCCTTCAAGCACTTACTTTCAGAACTAAAACCACAACCAACCCACTTACTTTCAGCACTAAAATCACAATCAACCCCAAATCACACTCCCTTTCTGTACAAATCCTCAAAGAACAACCATTCCACACTGACTCCCTTGGGTACGACCCCTACTTACCGCTTTACTACCCAATAGTGAAGTCACAAGTAGTGGACTTATAAATTTATCTTGCTTAGCACTCAACGACGTGCTCTGTCACAAGGCCATTTGTGCAATCGCACAGGGTACACCATGCGAGCGCATGCCGCGGCATCGCCCAGGCATCGTCCAGGCCGCGCCCCAGCGTTCCAGCCCACCAGCCGAGCTGCCCAGGTCCAAAATATAGTCGCTCGGGCAAACCATCTGATTTGACGATTCCACCTCGAGCAAAGTGATCAAAATGGCAAATACGGTGGATAATGTCAGAAAACCAAGGAGAATGCCCGAGCAGATTGGCAGTTGGCTCAATTCCAAAGCAAAGGCCCCGCGCGCATAGGCACCAAAACCACGTCGCTCGACCAGACGGGCGAATCTGGAAAATCTGGCTCGATCAAGTTGTTTGAAACACCCAACAACTCGGACAATCTCACTTCCCAGACAAAACGCCCGAGTGGAACCAGCTCAAGCCCGATCAAGGCCAAACTAGGGCAATTCCGGCCGTTTTGGGATTCCGACCTGGTTCCGGGCAGATTCCGGCAAAACGACTTCGACCATTAGGCTTAGAATTGCCTCAGCATTCCAAATCCGCAATCCGCAATCCAAAAGCAAAAGACCTCTGACCAAAATTCCGGCCAAACTCCGGCCAAGCTCCGGCCGAGCTCCGATCAAGCTCCGATCAGTGCAACAAGGCCAGCCGTGTTCCGATCAAATTCAGGCCAAAACCGACCAAGCTCCGACCAGCAATTAATGGATGTTGACCTTGGATTTCTTCTACTCTATCCCTTGTAGGAGAAGCCCATACCGGCAGCTTTGGGAGACCATACCGGCTGCTTTGAGAAGAGGACAGCTGGCCGGCGGCTGGACTTTGGGGAGTGCCCATGCCTAGTTGATTTGCCTCACTCCCTTGCTTATAAATAGATGGCTTGCCTCATGTAATATGTGTGCTTCAAAGTCCCATGTCCTTAGAGAGTTGAGAGCCTATCTCTCTTCTCTTCTCTTCATTTTCAATACAAACACAATTTTCTCTCTACTTTGTTCTTGAAAACCTTTACTTTCTTGCACTTGTTCTTTAGCTCCAAAGCTCTTTACTTTCCAGCAAGCACTCTTTACTTTCATGTCTTGTTCTTGATTTGGAGCTCCTCTCCTTTACTTTCTTGTTGTTTTCCTTTACTTTTTTAAGTATGGTGCTTGTATTCCTTGACATGAATACAAGTAGCTAAAGCATATTCGGTCAAAGGGTGTTCATACTTGTGTATGCATCTTGAGACTAGAACTTAATGCTATTTTGTGTTTCAACTAGTTCTTTGTGCCATCAATTCAGGTAGAACATACACGATTAAGTGGATGCTTGAAATGGCAAAGCTTTTCCGTGGAGTTCAACCTCTCTTTAACACCACTTGGTTGATCGGAAATGATTGATCAAGTGGATGCACATCTTGAAATGGACTATTAGTCTAGCTAGAACTAGAAGTCTATGTCTTGATTTTGGAGTAGATTGTGGTGTAAGTGCTTGAAATGGCCTTACTTTAGGGTTATATCTTGACCATGGAATAACCCACACTTATGAACACAAAGTAAGATCATTTGACGTCTATGATGGTTGTCTCACAAGTAGAGACCCTAGACTGAATATCTTTCGTCCTTACTTATCTGTCATTTACTTTCTGCACTTTACTTTTCAGCACTTTACATTTCAGTCTTTACTTTTCTGTCATTTACATTTCAGCACTTTACTTTTCGCACTTTACTTTCAGTCTTTACTTTCAGCACTTTAAATTCAGTCATTTACTTTCTGTATAAAAAAAATCAATAAAAACCCAATCTGTCTTTACTTTCATTTTCTTTCTTTTTAAAGAATAACTAATTCACACTGACTCTCTTGGGTTCGACCCCTACTTACCGCTTGCTAATCCAATAGTGAGCCACGAGTAGCGGAACTATAAATGTAAATTTTGCAGCGCACAACGACGTGTTGTCACGGACAAAGCAATCACAATCAGTAGCAAAAGAAGAGAAAATCAGTTATTTGTGAAGTTTTACATGCAACAAAGTGAAGTGCACCACTGATCCATCAAAAGACAGCTCACTACAAAAGCTGTCCAAGCAAAAGAACTCAACACCTTGAAGCTCGAACAAATCACGTGCAAGAAAAAGCAATGAAGTGTAACCATATAGCGAGAATCCGGGACCGCGAGTGCAGATCATGGGCCTAAGAGGACTATCTCCCATTCATCTGAATTGGTTTGCATCTCGGCTCGAGGGTAACATGTATCAATTACTTCCATGTTTGAGCGCAAGACTTTTAGTAACGAAATATGCATGGAAAAGAGAAGTCTAGATTAGCAAGTCACATTCATGTAGCAATATATAGGATGCCGAAGGAATTGTGATGTTTCAGTTTATTTTCCTCTTATGACCTAGTTCTTGTTCGGGACGAACAAGTTTAAGTGTGGGGTGGTTTGATGAGACGTATTTATACGACTCATCGAGTCAACAAATCCCACCAATTCCGACACGTTATCATGCGAACAAGTTACTTTTAGTATTGTTTTGCATTTCAGGTGCTTCGGAAGCTCTAGGAGGAAACGCGCTTGAAAGATGGCTTTCTAAGCTAAAACCATCGCAAAGAGTTGAGGACCCACCTATCTACACTTGACCTAAGGAGTCCCGAGCAGATCCAGGCCCCAGTCGAGCTGACCAACACTAAACTTAAGTTGCTCGGGCAAACGAGCTGATCTGACGAATCCACCTCGAGCAAAGTGATCAAAATAGCAAATAAGGTGGACAATGTCGGAGAACCAAGGAGAACGCCCGAGCAGATTGGAATTTGGCCCAACCCCAGTAAGGCCCCGTGCGTGCTGATAGGCACCGAAATCAAGTCGCTCGACCAGACGGACTCCGATGACGAATCTGACTCGACCAAGTTTCTCAAAATGGAAAACAAGTTGGACAATGCCACCAAGCCAAGGAGAACGCACGGGTGGAATGGCTCAGGAGCAGCCGAGCAGAGTTCCAGGCCGCGCCCGAAGGCCCTATCGAGCAGACTAGCGCTGAATCCGAGTTGCTCGACCAGATGAACGAATCTCGCAAATCTGGCTCGACCAAAGTAATCGAAATGCCAAATGACTTGGACGATACCACTAGCCGAGCAAAACGCACGAGCGGGATTGGCCGAGATGAGCAAAACGACGTTGGAACTGCAAAAGGCCCCGCGCACTGGGCCAAGTCAGTGGGCTCAAGTGAGGCGGTTCAAGCTTACTTGCTCACCAAGCAAAAACGGATGTGGACCGGGCCCAAATAGAAGCTTCGAAACCCTAGGACTTTTCCTATAAATAAGACCTCTTGGTCTAGGGTTTCAAGGATCCAAAAACGTGAATTCGAGCTCTGCCCTCTCCTCCGGTCCTCCTTCATTCGGCAATAGAGAAGAACATCTTTTCTTTATTTTTATTGTCTTTTGTTCTAATGGCCATGTGTAGCTAAGCCCTTTATTCGGGCTAGGGTTTTATACATTGTGACTATTGTTTGAGACTTCGTTCTTAATGTTATTCATGTTTTACTAATTCTCGTGCATATATTATGAATTATTTCTATCATTATTATTATCTGCCTAATACTTTGTCGTTTGGGTAGATAGCACATCTAGGTTAAATAACACCTTTGTCGGGTTGTTTAATTTAGGAGGGAATTAGAAGCCTTTCACTTTTGTCGGGTTAGATTGTGGCATAACACCTTTGTCGGGTTATTTGGGAAGTCACCTTTGTCGGGACGACCACACTTAGAAACATTGAATTAGATTGTTAGCAGTCGATGATAACAAGTCACAATAGAAACCCTAGTCTGAATATTCTCTCTGATTGCTACATCCCAGTTTACTTTCCTATTCTTGCACTGTTCCCTAATTACTCGCAACCCAATTGTTTCCTTTTTACAGAACAACAAGTAACCATCTAGCTCTCTAGGGTTCGACCCTTGCTTGCCGATGTACTAACCCATAGCCAAGAGCAAGGAATTATAAATACAAATTTGCAGGTACCGATGACGCCTGTCAGCTTCCCATGCCCTAATGGGTAGCAAATCTTATTAAAACGCTTAGAGCTATAGATGGTCTTACACTTACAATCTCCCGAATGTAATCGCCTAGCCTCTAACACTTCTTCTTTTGGATTTGCAATCTCGGCTCCCCCTCGATCGCCTAATTTCGAGACTCCCTCCCGAACCTTGCTGAAACCTCTCCCGAAGTTTCGTGCCTTCTCCCGAAGACAGACACATTCTCCCGAATGCGTAGCAACAAGTGGTGTGTCTGTAGCGTTAGTTCCACGGGCAGGTCTGATCAGCACATTGAAGAGACTGCCTTCGTGTTGATTAGTTTTCCGGTGTAGAAAACTATCCGGCCGTCGTCTCCCTCTCCTCCTCTGCATGAATGTATGAACGTGTATAACTTCTCCAAATAGACGACCTGCTGATTTAGGAGCCCTAGCGACGTATTTATGCTCCTCAATAGCTTCCCAAATCAGCCGAGATACTCTATCAAATATTTATGAAATATTCCTAAATATTCTCTAGATATCATATCCAATCTTTAGATAATTTTCAGAATATCATTGTTCCTAGTCACGGCTGCTTGATAATCTTCATTGATATTTGATGATATTCTCCTGAATATCTTCTTCTGATCTTCTTGTTAGCCAACTAAAATCTGCATATCTTCGATATTTAGAAATTTCCAATTTAGGAAACTTATGTTCTTCAGTTCTGTGCAGCATGCGTTTTCTAGTCTTCGGTTGAACAGCTCCTTGAATTTTGCTTGAACAGTCTGAAGTCGTTTTGCCAAACCAATGCCACATAGGAACAACACATTGAAACACTCCGGTCAACTTCTTGGCAAGGCAATGTTAGTGCCGGAAGCTGTGAGTTTGCAGGTCTTGCAGAACGACAATGTCTATATGTAGCCCCAGGGAACAAACATACGCATTGTTAATTGATATTAGGTCAATCAAATAGTTGGGTTCAATTCGTGTTAGATCTAGCAAGCACAAACAGATAAACAAGAAATGTAAAAGTGCAAAGCACACGATTTTTACAATGTTAGCATTAGGTCCATGATGGACCAAAATTATACGAATCATAAACACAGTAAAACCCCCTTAATTAGACACTTTGTCTATTTAACTTTTGCTTGTTAGTTCCGATATATTTCTACACGGTATTTCAGAGCTTAGAGAGAATACATGCTAAAGAGGAGCTTTTAAAGCAGAAAAGATGTTACGAGTCATTCCGAGGTCAAGATAATATGCCGACTGAAGAAATATCAAGGATCCTGACGTTGAATCACTCATAACAAATTAAGCAGAAGAGGAATCAAGTCAGCCCGGGACGAAACACACTGATAGTTTTGTGAAAAGACTGCACAAAACTCACAAAACTCATCCATTTGCCTTGGTGACCGACCACTTGAAGAGAAGGTGGCCAAGGGAGGAGCTCCTCCCCTCCATGACCGGCGGCTCCTCCTCCCCACAACCGGCAACCGGCGGCTTTTGCTCCCCCCCATGTGACGCCTCCTCCTTCTTCCTCCTTCTCCTCCCTTGGATCAAAAACCACATGCCATCATCTCCTCCATCCATTCCTCCCTCCTCCTCCCTATAAATGGAGCTCATCTCCTCCTCATTTGTATCATCACAAAATCAAAATCAAATCCATAAGTTTGTAAACACTTCTCTCTCTAAGTTTTGTAAGTTTGGTTTTGGAAATAAAGGATCGCTCCCTTGGTGCTTCAACGGTTGTAAGTATTTTAATATTTATTTACTGTCTTTAATTTCCAATTCCTTAGTTATAATGTTTAGCGCGATGAATAGTAGCTAAACTAGTCGTTCGGTAGAAGGGGTGGACTTGTATTATAAAATGTTTTAGACTATTAACTTAGTGTCTCGTCTTTGTATTCAAAACTTATTCTATGTGCCATATATAAGATTAGAACTTCCAAGGTTGAGTGGACGCTTTGACGGGCAAAGCTCTTCCTTGGGATTCGTGAACATACTCGGGTAAGTGGATGCTTTGACGGGCAAAGCTTATCTGAGGAGTTCGATCTATCTAAAAAATCATTTGGAAACTGGACCAAAGGGACCAAATGGATGCACATACGGCTAAGCTACTTCGGAAGGAGGAATTAGTTGAAGTAGAATAAGTGCTCTACGACCTTAAAAAGGCTAGACGATGTTGCAAGTCTTGAGCTAGGAATAGCCTCGATTCATGTTTGAATACTTAGAAGATTCACTAAAGGTCAATGATAAACAAGATATAATGCAAGGCCCCTGAAACCGAATGCTTTCTTTTAATTATAATAATTATCAGTTACTTTCCAGTACTAAAACCAACCAACCAATCAATCAATCACTTAGCTGGTAGCTTTAAAACCAACCAACCAACCTAAAACAGGCTCTCTCGCTGAATAATCCCCTCAAAGAACAATTATCCCCCTAATTCCTTTGGGTTCGACCCCTACTTACCACTTACTACCCAGTAGTGAAGTCGCGAGTAGCAGACTATTATAAATTTATTCTTGACGATTGCGCATAACGACTGTACAACCATCAAAAATTGGCGCCGTTGCCGGGGAATTAGCCGTCGGATAGTTGTTCTTTTTCATTTCTCTATGACACTACCCACTACGCATGCATGGACAACGCGATATCTGCCCCTGTTCGGAGGAACGGAGGGAGAAGACCCGGTACAGCACTGCCGAAACTTCCACCACGTCTGCCACCACATCAAACCTGAAAATGAAGTGTTAGAAGAATTTAAGCTTAAATGCTTTAAATTCTCTCTAACTGACTTTGCCACGATATGGTATTACAAATCCACCACTTGCAGTGCAGAACGTTACGTAGATCTCTGCGTTCCATTTCTGAAGGAATTCTCCCCACCATCCTTACGCCAAGAAACCCGTGAGAAGATCATGTGCCTTCAACAATCCCGGGATGAGACCTTGGACGAATACTACACGAACTATGATGCCATCGTCTCAATCTGCCCGCAACATGGATTCACGAAGAAAGTTCTTCTCCAAAAATTTCTTCGTGGGATGAGGTCCGAAGAGCTGGGAAGAGTTAACGAAGCAATGAGAAGATCGGCCGGAAACTTCACCATTGCAGACATGTGGAACCTTATAATTGGCCTGGCCGCTGCCACAAGACGAGTACCCCAAACTGACGAGGAAATGCAGATAAATGAAGCTAACCCTGAGGCAGACAAAGAAGAAACTACCGAGCCGTCAGAAGAGACTCCTGAACCATCAGAAGAATCAGATATGGAAAGCAGCGGAAGCAACGAGGTTGGAGTCTAGAATACCACTGACGAACTGCCCAATTCATACCCGACTATCATTACCCGGGCAGCCGAGACTATCTACGACCAGTTCCTCACTGACAATCATAACGAGGCAGAACCAAGCCTTTTGAGGCTTTCCCGACTTTTCCCCTTGATCAATGAGCAAGTTGCAGAAAACTATAGGATCAATGAAGAAACTCAAAAGAGGATGAGAAAAGGGCCTCTGCAGAATGACTCCTCGATGGAGCAGTGTTACGCCGTAACTAGACTAGGCAGTCCCAAATACAAGAACTTCAAAAGGCTAGTAGTGAAAGGTCCCTCACCCCCTCCGGGGTATTGGAAAGAAAAGATCCCAAAACAAAGGAGTCCTGACCCGAGTACAACATCCGGCAAGAAGTCAGGAAGAGTCAAGGCAAGAAACAACACAGGAACAGTGGCGAAATTTGACCTGAGCCACCCATGGGACCCAAACCAGTAATCCACAACGAGGTACTGTCGAGCCAATGACGTTAAACAAGTGCACTGGTCGGGAGGTAACCCGACACTATCTTACTTTCTGTCATTTAAATTCAGTCATTTAGTTTTAAGCTTGCATGACTTTTGAACTAAAGCACGCCTTCGTTCAAAAGTGTGGGGTGAGAACCACCTTTGTATATAAATAACATGCTTGCTGTTTTCTTTTTTAGTAATAGTATCTTTTTGAAAATATGAACTTAGAATGTGAAAAAGATAGATCTTAGTTCATGCATTAACCTTGTGAAAATTCAAACTGTTTAAAAACTTAGAATGTAACTTTTCATTTGTCCTTTGTGCTGAGATAAACTAGGGATGTGGAGTTGACATAAATTGCCCAAGAGAGGCTTGGCAAGCAATCAAAGGATCAAATCAAACTATATGGTTTTCGAAGTCAGTGGAGGCTGCACTTCGGGTTTCAGTGAAGAATGAAGTCATCTCCGCCATGCAGTGTTTATGCAAAAAGAAAAGAAAAGGCGAGGACGGGAATCAGACCGTCCTCTCTCTAGTCAAAATAGCCGAGAAAATAGATGAGCGACCCTCATCTTGACCCGCGCGAAACGACAACGATGAGAGGAGCGGGGAGGTATTTCCATATGCTCGCGGGCGATGATTGGACCTCCTAAAAGGAAAGGCTTGAGAAAATGGACTGGCAAGTCACAAAGAAGCAAAAAGCTCGAAGAAGCAAATCAAGAGGCCAAAGGCCCAACATTGTGAAGGTTTTAACCGAACAAAAAAAAGTGAAGTACTCAAAAAAGTCAAATCAAAGGCCAAATGCCAATTCACTACAAAAAAGCAGTCCCTCGCCAAAGAAGAAAGAAATTAAAAAGGCTCAACTCAGTGGAACCCGAACCGAATCACGTGCTAGAGAAAGCTACAAGAAAACCATATAGTGCGAGATGGTCCCAAGATTGCAGTCCAGGAGCCTAAAAAAGGCTATCTCCCGAAACATCCAATATAATTTGCATCTCAGCACGGAGGTACAAGTATTAAGTTTCTTCTATTTATTTACGCAGTTTAATTTGGTAATAAGTAGTAATGCATGAATTAGGATAGATCAAGTACCACAGTCTAAATTTCATATTCCAAAACCAACTTAGAGTGCCGCCCTTTAATAGCATTGTTCGGGACGAACAACTAAAAGTGTGGGGTGATATGATGGACCAAAATTATACGAATCATAAACACAGTAAAACCCCCTTAATTAGACACTTTGTCTATTTAACTTTTGCTTGTTAGTTCCGATATATTTCTGCAGGGTATTTCAGAGCTTAGAGAGAATACATGCTAAAGAGGAGCTTTTAAAGCAGAAAAGATGTTACGAGTCATTCCGAGGTCAAGATCATATGCCGACTGAAGAAATGTCAAGGATCCTGACGTTGAATCACTCATAACAAATTAAGCAGAAGAGGAATCAAGTCAGCCCGGGACGAAACACACTGATAGTTTTGTGAAAAGACTGCACAAAACTCACAAAACTCATCCATTTGCCTTGGTGACCGACCACTTGAAGAGAAGGTGGCCAAGGGAGGAGCTCCTCCCCTTCATGACCGGCGGCTCCTCCTCCCCACAACCGGCAACCGGCGGCTTTTGCTCCCCCCCATGTGGCGCCTCCTCCTTCTTCCTCCTTCTCCTCCCTTGGATCAAAAACCACATGCCATCATCTCCTCCATCCATTCCTCCCTTCTCCTCCCTATAAATGGAGCTCATCTCCTCCTCATTTGTATCATCACAAAATCAAAATCAAATCCATAAGTTTGTAAACACTTCTCTCTCTAAGTTTTGTAAGTTTGGTTTTGGAAATAAAGGATCGCTCCCTTGGCGCTTCAACGGTTGTAAGTATTTTAATATTTATTTACTGTCTTTAATTTCCAATTCCTTAGTTATAATGTTTAGCGCGATGAATAGTAGCTAAACTAGTCGTTCGGTAGAAGGGGTGGACTTGTATTATAAAATGTTTTAGACTATTAACTTAGTGTCTCGTCTTTGTATTCAAAACTTATTCTATGTGCCATATATAAGATTAGAACTTCCAAGGTTGAGTGAACGCTTTGACGGGCAAAGCTCTTCCTTGGGATTCGTGAACATACTCGGGTAAGTGGATGCTTTGACGGGCAAAGCTTATCTGAGGAGTTCGATCTATCTAAAAAACCATTTGGAAACTGGACCAAAGGGACCAAATGGATGCACATAAGGCTAAGGGGCTGTTCTTTTGAACTTTATTGCACTGGAATTTTATTGTACTGAACTTAATTAAACTGTATTGAGTTTAATTTAACTGTACTGAACTTAATTAAACTGTATCGAGTTTAATTTAACTGTACTGAACTTAATTAAACTGTATCGAGTTTAATTTAACTGTACTGAACTTAATTAAACTGTATTTAACTGTACTGAACTTAATTAAACTGTATTGAATTGAATTTAACTTAATTTAACTGAAATTGACAAATATATATATATATATATTCAGCATATTTAAAGTATATTTTTATGATTATATTTTAGAAAGTATAAAATATAATATTATGTAATAAAGTATTGCACATGAGTCACGCCTCAAGTGTCAGATGGGCGCCAAAATGATATAATCACGGCTACCTTCACTTTGCACAACTTCATTCACATGCTTAATTTTTCAATACCCATTTTACCTAATGAGACCGTGCTGTGAATAGCTGATTCAAATTTATTTTATAAACAGCGAAAAGAGCAGATGAATCAAGTACGCAACATAATAGCGTTTCAAATTATTGAGGATTGTCCAGATGATGTAGTGGAAATGAACATGGATGAAGATGATGATATATATGTAAATGTTTCCATTTATACTGCACATGAACGTCATTGTACGTTTCTATGTAAAATATATATCGTATTCATATGTTTATTTCTATATGTTCTTTAAATTCATATCAAGTGCAAAAAAGTTTACTTCCATTTTAAAACGAATGCAATAGTTTCCGAAGAGGTGTGTACACAAACTTGAAAAACCGTTATATCATATATATCTTACGATTTTTCAAAAATTATTTAAAAAATTAAAAATAAATTAAAAGTTTTGAATAATAGGGTTGGAAACTATAAAAACTGAATTGACTAATTAAAAATAAATTAAAAGTTTTAACTGTACTGTACTTAATTTAACTGTACTGAACTTAATTAAACTGTATCGAGTTTAATTTAACTGTACTAAACTTAATTAAACTGTATCGAGTTTAACTTAACTGTACTGAACTTAATTAAACTGTATCGAGTTTAATTTAACTGTACTGAACTTAATTAAACTGTATCGAGTTTAACTTAACTGTACTGAACTTAATAAAACTGTATTGAAGTGCAAAAGAACGGCCCCTAAGATACTTCGGAAGGAGGAATTAGTTGAAGTAGAATAAGTGCTCTACGACCTTAAAAAGGCTAGACGATGTTGCAAGTCTTGAGCTAGGAATAGCCTCGATTCATGTTTGAATACTTAGAAGATTCACTAAAGGTCAATGATAAACAAGATATAATGCAAGGCCCTTGAAACCGAATGCTTTCTTTTAATTATAATAATTATCAGTTACTTTCCAGTACTAAAACCAACCAACCAATCAATCAATCACTTAGCTGGTAGCTTTAAAACCAACCAACCAACCTAAAACACGCTCTCTCGCTGAATAATCCCCTCAAAGAACAATTATCGCCCTAATTCCTTTGGGTTCGACCCCTACTTACCACTTACTACCCAGTAGTGAAGTCGCGAGTAGCGGACTATTATAAATTTATTCTTGACGATTGCGCATAACGACTGTGCAACCATCAGTCCAACTCCTTGAGATCTCTGGCTGGTAGATCCGGTCGAACAATCCACTATGAATCAAGCAAGCAGTACACACATCAACGTTCTAATGGCACGATTCAAATATACACATCAGATGCTATACTGCTAGACTAGCAAAGACAACTAGAAGAAAAAGTCTAAGAGATGCTAAAGCAAGAGTATGGAAAGCGGTTTCAAGGCGTAGATCAACTCAGCGAGATTGATGAAAGCTGTCCCTTTTAAGACGATTCAATGTGACTCCTGAGCGTCCTCCTCCAACGCTTGGTCAGTTCTTCTTCGGAGGCGCAAATTCACAGCGTCAAGAGAACTGCTTAAATCCCGCAGTCGTCACTAGGTCCACTGCCTTTCAGTCACTCGTCGCCTCTCAAGATGTATTTCTCTTTCTTGAAAAGGATTAAATGGCGGCTGAAGCTCAAAAGTGAGCTTTTTGTATGAACTGCATATTGAGATTGACCCAAATAAGATTAATGCCTAGTCTAGTACAAATCTAAGTCCATGAACCAAGGAAGAGCCCAATCCAAGAAAAGGAGAATTCTAGAGAAATAAGGAGAATAGTAGATGAGGTAGAAGAAGGGACATATATGCGGAGTTTTCTAGATGTACGATTTTTGTTCATTGGATCAAAATGATCCTAGCCAGTAGCCATTCATTTTGATAAGTGTATTAGTATAAATAGGGGTGTTGTATGTGGTGAAGCACTTAAGTTAAAAGAGTGATATCCACCACAAGTTAGAGAGTTCTAGTGAGGTTTTCCATTGTAAGACTTTTCGTTCTTGTAACCAAGTTTCTCAATAATTTGGTATCAAGAGCTAGGCAGTCGGGGACCGGCGAGGAGTGTAGGAGCATCAATAGAGGAGGATAGCGAGAAGTATAGTCGGGGGCTGTCGAGGAGTCTTTGGTAGGGGGCCAAGTAAGGTACGCTCTAAAATTTTGCTCTTATGGCAGACTTTGGTGGATTAGTTAGTGCAATGGAGAAATTGAACGAGAACAATTATTGAGGCTAGAAATCATGCTTGAAATCATATTTAAAAGGATATGATTTGTGGGAAATTACTGCCAGTAGCGAAACCTCACCACCTTCAAAAGATAAAAAGGATGAATATAAAAAACGGGACATGAAAGCGGGAAGAACTTTGTACGCCATTAAGTCTACGGTAGATAAAAGTATACTACCAAGACTGGAGGAAGCAGAGACCCCGAAGGAGGCTTGGGACACCCTAAAGTCACTATTCTCACAGAAGAATCCGGCACGCCTCCAACTACTCGAGCAAGAGCTTATGAACGTCTCACAAGGTACGCTGTATATCTCTAACTATTTTTTGAAAGTAAAGAATTTATGCCGAGAGCTAGAGCAACTACACGCCAAGGCGAAGTTAGAAGATGACCGGATCCGTAGGATCATAATTGTGGTCTTAAGTCAGAGTAAAACGCCTTTACTTTGACAATACAAGGGTGGCGGTTCAACCCTCACAGGTCACACTTGAAAATTGTTGGCCAATCAAGAAGCGTTCATTAAACAAATGTCTAAAGTGTCAATAAGAAACACGGAGGAGGCGTTATTGACGAGTAATAGAGGTGGTCATTCATGATGACGAGGTTCTACAAGATGAAATGAAAGGGGAGGTCATCAAAGAAGGAGCATACAAAGAGGGGGAGCACAACAACAACGTTGAAGAAGTGGAGATGATTAAGGTTCCTTCCAACCACAAGATGACAAGTGCTACAACTGTTGTAGGAAAAGACATTTTGCACGAGATAGCAGAGCCAGCAGTAGACCAGCTCATGGTCATAAGGATGATAGTGAAGATGAGTAGGATTTTTAAGCGGCATTCACAGTTGATGACCTCACATATCTGAAGATTGACGCTAGTGATGGAGTACCACTAAACAATGTGGTGGATGAGGAGTTGGCTCTTGTTGCAACCAGAATGAATATAATAGACTACGACAACAATGGGATTGTAGACTCTGGGTGCTCTAATCATTTCACTGATGATAAGAAGAAGCTTTTGCGAGTGTCCAAGTATCCAGGGCGTAGACAGGTGGTGACAGCCAATAACTCTAGACTCCCAATCACCGACGTTGGAGAGACAATATTCACACCACAGTGCGGCGATATGGAGGTGCAACTATAGAAAGTCTATCACGTGCCCGGGATGAAGAAGAATCTTTTGTCTGTCTCTCCACTCGCAGCATCAGGTAATTATGTAGTCTTTGGTCCTCAAGATGTGAAAGTCTATCGTGACATCAAGATATCAAGCACATCTATCTTGGAGGGGCTCAAGGTTGAGTCTATCTACGTGATGTCCGGTGAGGTGTCATACATAGATAATACTCGAAAGAATGAGATTGCAAATCTCTGGCACGCACGACAAGGGCATGTGAGCTAGCATAAGCTCAAGGCGATGATCAGCAAGTCTATAGTAAAAGGTCTTCCTCAATTGAAGTTCACGTAGATACAGTGTGCGCCGGGTGCCAGTTTCGAAAGGCGCATCAACTACCTTACACGGACTCGGAGCATAAAGCCAAAGAGCCACTGGAGCTGGTACACTCAGACGTACTTGGTAAGGTCGCTCAACCTTCTATCAGGGGATCACTACACATGGTTACATTTATTGATGACTACTCGAGAAACGTCTGGGTATACTTTATGAAAGAGAAGTCAGAGACATTAGAAAATTTTAAAGAATTTAAAACGAAGGTGGAGAATGAGATAGGGAATAGAATCAAGTGCCTACGTACGGATAATGGAGGAGAATATCTGTTAGAGGAGTTCTCAAGGTACCTCCAGGAAAACAAAATTCGACGACAGTTGACTTGCCCTGGATTGTCGCAGCAAAATGATGTAGCTGAAAGGAAGAATCGTCACCTTGCGGAGATTCGTACAAGTATGATACATGCGAATTACGTGCTGAGAAGATTTTGGGTAGAATGCATGAAGACAGCAGCCCATGTCATCAACAGACTTCCTCAGGATAGATTAGGGTTCACCTCACCCTATCAAGCTATGGCACACGAAACCTGCGGTGAGTCACGTCCAAGTTTTTGGATGTGTGTGCTATGTATTCGTGACAGACCACTTGCGCACCAAGTTTGATAAAAAGGCGATACGATGCATCTTTGTCGGATATTACAATCAAAGGACATGGTGGAAATGTTTTGATCTCACAATCGGCCGCTGTTACACTTTGAGAAATGTGGTGTTTGCTTTTTGTTTTTGATGGGGGTTAGTGGGTTAGAGTTAGTATCTGCTCATTTTGAGAGATGTGGTGTTTGATGAAGCATCAGCTTGGTGGTCGTCAGAGAAGTCAGTCTTATCTGATAGTATGGAGATGGAGGAGAAGCTGCAAGAGAGACTTTGGGAGCAAAGCATCGAGACTAAGACAAACGAGGATAAAATTATAGCTGAAGATGAGTTGATCGAGAGTCCACCAAAGGAGAAGGCAAGAAGTCGTGGATGACAGGTATACATTCAGATAACTCTTCCAGAGAATCAGAAGACGAGGAGGCAGTACAGTTACGAAGTTCATCTCGTCCTCACAAACTAAATCCTAAGTAAGCAAATCTTACTCTCATCGAAGAGGCTAGCTTTCAAGAGCCGACAACATTTGACGAAGCTGCTAAGAGTGATGACTGGAGGAAGGCAATGCAAGAGGAGATCAAGGCACTTAAGGAGAATGAAACATGGGGGTTAGTGCCTCGAGCCAGCGATGTAAAACCTGTATCCTGCAAATGGATCAACTAAGTGAAGACACGTCCAGATGGATCGATTGAAAGATATAAGGGTCGATTGGTGGCACAAGGCTTCTCGCAAGAGTATGGAGTAACTATGTTGAGGCTATCAGCCTAGTTGCTAAACTTACGACAGTACGTCTCCTACTGGCGCTGGCAGTGAACAAATCATGGAAGTTGTGGCAGATAGACGAGAAGAACGCCTTCCTACACGGAGAATTGGATAAAGAGATCTTTATGGAGCATTCGACAGGATTTAATGACAAGGAGCATCCAACCTATATATGTAAGTTAAGAAAAGCTCTCTACGGTCTAAAGCAAGCTCCATGAGCATGGTATGTGAAAATAGCCGAGTTCCTGGTTCGAAGTGGTTACAAGGTAACATCGGCACACTCAAGTCTCTTTGAGAAGATTCGAGGAACTAAGATAACAATCGTGTTGGTGTACGTGGACGACCTAATACTCACTGAAGATGGCGTGGAAGAGATTCGTCTAACAAGAGGGAAGCTTGGAGAGTTGAAGCATTTTCTTGGGCTTGAAGTAAAGAAAACGTAGGAAGGAATATTCTTGTGTCAGGAGAAGTATGCCAAAGACCTACTCACTAAGTATGGGATGACGGAGAGCAAGCCCATATCAACTCCTTTGGCAGCTAATGTGAAGTACTTCGCAGAAGAAGGAAAAGCACTTGAAGATGTAAAGATGTATCGACAAGTGGTAGGTAGTTTAATCTACCTTATCCTGACAAGGCCAGACATCTCCTTCGTAGTAGGCGTGGTCAGTTTGTTTATGCAAAATCCAAGGAAGCCTCATCTTGAAGTAGTACGTAGAATACTGAGGTATGTCAAGGGCATGATCGGTCGATATTTTGACTAATTATTTACTTCATTCGATGATGGATTATGTTTGTTTTCCCGACATTTTATTGTCATTTGATATATTTTCTAGTGTTTGAGGTCAAATACCACATACTTAAGACTTTTGGATTGATCTGAAGCAAAACAAAGCATTTAGTAGAGATTTGAGTAAAAACATGGCAGATTGACCTTTCCGAATTATTTTGCACGCACAGATTGCATATGGTGTCCCAATTAGTTGATTCAAAACTTTTTGGAAAGATAATTCAAAGGGCTACAACTCTGTAGTTTACGCCAAGATCAAATTCGGAGGTTAAGACCATGAAAAAGCCACACGAAGTCTCTGTCATTCTTCATGGCCGTGATAGCCGTGACAAAACAGAACGTCACGGGTGTCACGACACCCTTATAACTCAGTGAGTTTTTCCTAGGCCGTGACTTTCCATGACATGTTCGAATGTTACGGCACCGACGGAAGGCAGAATTATCTATTTATTTCCTAATTCGTTTTTGGCAAGTTCTAATCCTTTTGGGGAATTAATCAATTTTTGGGCTATAAAAGAGAAACGACCAGAGTGTTTTAAGGTGTGCTTGAATTGAGATTGAAGAACCCTAAATTGGGAGAGAAGACAGAGAACATCGCGAGAGATTGAGGATTCAACGAGCTTCATCGTCACTACGGTTATCTCGTCCTTAATTTCTATTATTACACTTTTCGTGGTTAACTTACTATGAGTAGTGAGTAGTCTTCTTAATTCTGGGATCCTACGGATCCCGTGCTATGTACCCAACTCTTCATGTGATCAATTGAACGTTTTTCATTAATGCAATTCGAATATTCAATTTCATCGTGCTTAATTTTATCGTTCTTGCACGTTTTACATTAAATGGGATGTTTGCATGCTAGAACGTATTTAGGTTATTTACCAAAAGAAGGATGGGTCCTAGGTATTAATCGGATTGCATGAAATTGATATTAGGTCATGGTAGCTACAATGGTAGTACATGAATTAACAGGATAGTTGACTTTCGTCTGAAAAACCATAAGTTTAATAATCGAGATCGTTGATAATCCGTGGACGGGCGGCGTTCAACGATTGAGATTAATCTAGACAATGATCCGTGGATGGGCGGCTTGTTTAGTGTTATTTCGGTTTATTTCCATATTCGATAGGATGATTGAATTACGTTATACGATTGCATGATTAGTGGGGTTGGCACGGGTGAAGTTTGGTTCTGGGATTCTTTCTCTGATCAAGTTCACAATCTTTTATTTACTACATTTAATAACTACTATTTGCATCACACCAAAACCTTTCACTGTTAATCGGAATAGCTAAATAGGTCACCTGTTAACTAGTATTCACACACGTTGTTTCTTGGATCGACCCTTGGCTTACCAAGGTTATAAATTTTGTTTGACTGCAACTAGACCCCTAAAACTCATAACTTGACGACTATAAAGTGCTAAAAATTTGCATGTCAAAATGGTGCCGTTGCCGGGGAACAACGCTTAGTGTGATATTAGATTTAACTAGGGTAGTTTAGACTATTCCAATTTTTTTTGTACTCCCTTGTGCATACTCTGTATACTTCTTCACTTCACTAATCATTTTTCTTTTGAATGTTGCGAGGATGTTCTCTTTTGGTTATCAAGACACCTACTCAAGGGAAGAGCCTTATTGATACAAATTGGGAAGGAAATCAAAATCAGTTCTATGATCGACCCTGTTATCAGAATGACCACTTCTATGAGTGCCATCAGCAGCAGCAGCAACAGTCTCGGGACACTGGTGGATCATCGCGTTTAGAGTCTACGTTGGCTAGCTTCTTAGCAGAGCAAGAGAGATCGTCTCGGGAACCTGCTGCGACGATAAGTGACCTTCGGAAGACGATGGAATCACTCACAATTAGACAGAGAATACTGAAAGACCAATTAGTGCAACAAGATATTGCAGCCACAAATGAATGCAGAGATGAGGACGTCGAGATGACAATGGCCAATCATCAAGAAGTTCAAGTCTATGAAGCACACTCATCTTCAGTTTTATTTCCAATCCACGTGGAAGATGATCAGGATACGAGAATGCTCTTTATACCAGAACAACCTGTTTGTGAGGATGGTTTTGAGGCGTTGAGAACGGTTGGCAAGGCTTACATTGAGTTGGAGGATGATGACTCTTGTACTGATGACGTCCCAGAACGTGAAGATGCATCTCCCTCCACTACGAGCGCTTCTAACGGTCATTTAGATGAACATACAGAAGAGAACATCATTCTACTAGTTTCTCTTGACGCTGAAGAGCCATTAAAGGATCATAGATATGAAGACTTTGTTGATGTGTACCTGAGTTTAATTAAGATGGATCCTCGCATACATATGAATGTGATAGTGAAGGGAAATTTTGAAGTATGGGAATGTGAGTTCCTAGCTAAAGAGTATACAGGAAGTGTGCTCATTGGAGCTAGGTTTGAAGATGCATATATTGCTGCACAACCTCCAGACAAGTTTCGACAGTTCTTGCCTTACGTCTTGAAACTGTTATTAGGGAGCTTCTACAGTCCCTTGATTTTTATGGGTCTCGAATTTTTGAAGGGACTGCATGCTCTACTTAACGTCCATGTCAGTCTTGATGGACGTAAATTTCAATGAGATTTGAAGGTGGATTAACACCCCTCTCTCTGTTGAAGGCCCCGTGAGAAGGGATCCTAGCAAAGGACTTCTCACGAGTGATTTATATGGGGCGCTTTGCTGAGTCTAGCCAAGACATTAAACTAGGCCTCTTTGGGGAGTAACCCGCGCTGTAAGTATTAGTTAGTCTTCATTTGCATTTTGCATTTGTGCTTTGTGTGTGTGCTCATTGCAGGAATCTAAGTGTGGAGTGTGTCACGCTCAGACCAGCAATCAAGGTCCTAAAATGACAAATACCCACTGGGGTTTATTGGTGTCGTGACACCCGTGACACTATGGATCTGTCACGGCTGTCACGGTAGGCAAAAAGGGCAGTGAGTTTTGAAGGGGCCGTGACACCCGTGACACAATGGATCTGTCACGGCAGGCTTATATCTTAGTAGGTTCTTGGGGGTGCCGTTACACACGTGACATTCTCGGATGTCACGGTTGTCACGGCCAAATCAGTTTCTTCTTCCCCACAATTCAAATCAGAACCCTATCACTTGCCTTGTTTCTTCACGATTATCGATTCTAACCTATCACTTGTGCAGCTCTATGTTTTTATCTATACATCTACCGGCTCATGAGTCTCATTTCACTCCCCGGGCATCGCTGAATCTCCATGTATATCACACCATCACACACGAGGGAAGTTCATATGCACCTTTTCTTATCTTTTATTTCTTCGGTTAGGGACTAAGCTCATTTTTAAGTGTGGAGTGGGTAGTGCATAGTCACACACATCGCATATCACATTCACTCTTGCATATGCTCAACTGTCTATGTATTGCGATTGAAATCCTCGTTTTCTACGATACTCCTTGACTGATTGTCTTTCTTTTGGATTCGACATCTAGGACTTGAAATAGTTTTATCCGTGTGTGTATTCTCTCGTGTCAGTATCATTGCTAGCCCTTGCATATCACGTGTTTTTTGAGACTTGATTATAGTAGGCACCGGTACAAATTGTCAAAAACTTAAATTACATCTCTTTTTCTAGGCGACCTTAGTACTAGTATGTGTTTCTCTATACTTGTTGTGATTTGCATGCACCCGCCTCTATTCATACACTATGTCAAGTTTTATGTGTCGAGTTAGAAAAAAAAGTCAAAAGAGGGCGAAAAATAGCCCCCCCCCCCCCCCCCAATCAAGAACAAAGTTCTGAAATTTCAAAAGAGGTGAAAAAATTGACCCAAAGCATAGTTGTTTTTGAAAAGAAAAAAACAGAAAAAAAAACTATCAAGGGCAAAGTGAGAAAAGTCACCCCTTGTGTATGAAAAACAAATGAAATTTCTGCCCCCTTTTGCTTGATGTAGTGTAATTCCACCTTCTCATTGCGTGCAATCATGACTTGTCTTGCGAATTCATGTACTAGAAACTAAGGGACGATCCTGGTGCTTACATTAAAATTTTTGATGTGATTTTCATACTATTTTTCAAAAAATTCTAAAGCCATGCTCCTCTTCTCTTATGGGTCAATGCCTAGTCCTTGGCACTTGAGAATGAGCTTTGCGCCAAGAGCCCGTGGACTATCCCTAGATAGCATAGGTGAATGGCGAGCATGTTTTGTGTAACTATTCTTGTTCTTATTGCGTTGTTATAGAACTATTTAGAACATGTGATGAGTCGCTTGCTAGACGTGTGTACTGACCGTTTGAATGCATAACTCGTCTAATCTATGATTGTCTGACAATTTTGATGAAGATGTTTGACTTGAAGTCGAGGTAACACGATGAATCCGAGGTATGCCATGACTTTATTATGACTCGTTTAGCATCATTTCATGCATACACGTTAGTTAGTTAGTTATACAGGGGATTTGTAGGTTGTCCCATTCCTGAAAACCTTCACGAGACTAGACTCGTCCTTCTAGGATAGCCTAGAGGTTTAAAGGCTTGATGCATATGCAAAATGCATTCGTGTCCTCTATGACAATGAGTTATCTTTCTGTTTTTATTTTAGCTAGGGTGATCACATGACACTTGAGTGGGTAGCTTGGAAACTTATGGTTGTTGAGCAGTACATTCACTTGAGTATTTATGCTGCCATCTGTTTGACATTTGCTCGGGACTAACAAATCTTGATCGGTCGATATTTCGACTAATTATTCACTTCATTCGATGATGGATTATGTTTGTTTTCCCGACATTTTATTGTCATTTGATATATTTTCTGGTGTTTGAGGTCAAATACCACATACTTAAGACTTTTGGATTGATCTGAAGCAAAACAAAGCATTTAGTAGAGATTTGAGTAAAAACAGGGCAGATTGACCTTGCCGACTTATTGTGCACGCACAGATCGCATATTGTGTCCAAATTAGTTGATACAAAGCTTGTTGGAAAGATAATTCAAAGGGCTACAACTTTTTAGTTTACGCCAAGATCAAATTCGGAGGTTACGACCGTGACAAATCCACACGCAGTCTCTGCCATTCTTCATAGCCGTGACAGCCGTGACAAAACAGAACGTCACGGGTGTCACGACACCCTTATAACTCAGTGAGTTTTGCCTAGGGCGTGACATGCCGTGACATGTTCGAATGGCAGTATTATCAGCTTATTTCCTCATTCATTTTTGGCAAGTTCTTATCTTTTTTGGGAATTAATCAATTTTTGGGCTATAAAAGAGAAACGACCAGAGTGTTTTAAGGTGTGCTTGAATTGAGATTGAAGAACCCCAACTTGGGAGAGAAGACAGAGAACATCGCGAGAGATTGAGGATTCAACGAGCTTCATCGTCACTACGGTTATCTCGTCCTTAATTTATATTATTGCACTATTCGTGGTTAACTTACCATGAGTAGTGAGTAGTCTTCTTAATTCTGGGATCCTACGGATCCCGTGCTATGTACCCAACTCTTCATGTGATTAACTGAACGTTTTTCATTAATGCAATTCGAATATTCAATTTCATCGTGCTTAATTTTATCGTTCTTGCAAGTTTTACATTGAATGAGATGTTTGCATGCTAGAACGTATTTAGGTTATTTACCAAAAGATGGATGGGTCCTAGGTATTAATCGGATTGCATAAATGATATTAGGTCATGGTAGCTACAATGGTAGTACATGAATTAATAGGAAAGTTGACTTTGCTCTGAAAAACCCTTAGTCTAATAATCGAGATCGTTGATAATCCGCGGATGGGCGGCGTTCAACGATTGAGATTAATCTAGACAATGATCCATGGATGGACTGTCTAGTGTTATTTCGGTTTATTTCCATATTCGATAGCATGATTGAATTACGTTATACGATTGCATGATTAGTGGGGTTGGATTTTTTCTCTTATCAAGTTCACAACCTTTTATTAACTGCATTTAATTTCTGCTATTTTCATCACACCAAAACCTTTCACTATTAATCGGAATAGCTAAATAGGTCACATGTTAACTAGTATTCACACACGCTGTTCCTTGGATCGACCCTTGGCTTACCAAGATTATAAATTTTGTTTGACAGCAACTAGACCCCTAAAACTCATAACTTGACGACTATAAAGGGTTAAAAATACGCTTGTCAGGGCACTACGAAATATGACCTCCTGTATAAGAAGGGAGTAAAAGGAAAAGTCATCGGATACACTTATGCTGATTATGCTGAGGATCATGACACGAGATGATCGACGATCGGCTATGTGTTTCACAAGGGCTCGGCGGCATCTTGGTGTAGTAAGAGAACCGACGGGGTCATTGTCAACCGTAGAAGTCGAGTCTAGAGCAGCAGCGCTTGCAGCGCAAGAGAGTACATGGCTTATGCGAATCATGAGAGATTCGAAGCAGCCATGTGATTATCCAGTAAAACTCCACTGTGATTATTGGTCAGCTATACGACTTGTAGAGAATCCAGTGTTTCACACTCGAACTAAGCATGTGGAGGTCCACTATCATTTCATTAGGGAGAAGGTCCTTGAAGGCGAGATCCTAATAGAGGCAATCAAGACCGATGAGCAAGCTGCTGATATCTTCACGAAGAGTCTGGCTACATCAAAGTTCCAGAAGTTTAGAGAGATGCTTGGGATGACTACACGACCGAGAGAGACTAGGCATTAAGGGGGAGTAATGAGATTGACCCAAATAAGATTAATGCCTAGTCTAGTCCAAATCTAAGACCATGAACCAAGGAAGAGCCCAATCCAAGTAGAGGAGAATTCTAGAGAAATAAGGAGAAGTGTAGATGAGGTAGAAGAAGGGACATATGTGTGGAGTTTTCTAGATGTACTATTTTTTGTCATTGGATCAAAATGATCGTAGCCATTCATTTGATTAGTGTATTAGCATAAATAGGGGTGTTGTAAGTGGTGAAGCACTCAAGTTAAAAGAGTGATATCGACCACAAGTTAGAGAATTCTAGTGAGGTTTTCCTTTAAAAGAGTTTTCGTTCAATAAAATTTCTCCTTTTGTAACCAAGTTTCTCAACACTACAAAACTACATTATTATCCTCTAGGGCAAAAGTGAGTTGCTGAACTGATCTTCTGGTCTTTAGCTTTGGGCTGAGAAATATTCTGGTCCATACTGTGTGAAGAGGCTCCTCGTATATATCCACATGTACCATGTAAACAAATAGTCAAATAGTGTAAAAGTCATCCACTGTTACCCTAATGTCAAATTGCTGCTGCTTGCCTTCTTCAACTGCCTTTCCTTTCTTCCTCTAGAGCCTCGTAAAGAAAGTAGTACGGGAATAGCACTTTGATGTATCAACATATTCATGTGGATACGGCTGACACTGAAGCTTTCCTTATGTATCATCAAAGTTCAACTGTGGAATATAATCCTCCTCCAGCGACTAGTTCCTTCAAGGCTGCACTACTACAGTCGACACATTATGCATCGGTTTAGATTAAAGGCTTATGCTTCAGTTTCGTAAAAAAACGATGCATAAAGGGAAATTTATGCATCGGTTCATATAAAACCGATGCATAAACTCAATATTATTAGGGGTGGGCGCGGTGCGGGTTGGTGCGGTTTAAGGGTAAACCCGCAACCGCACCACATTATCTGGCTTGGAAATTTTTCAAACCGCAAACCGCATTACAAAAGTTAAAACCAAATATTCACCGCACCACATTATGCGGTGCGGTTTGATTTAAAACCAATTTTCAAAGTTTACAAAATAAAAAACTTAAATTGGGCATGGGCTTGGGCCTGAAATTATGATTTGTTTTTTTAATGTAATAATTTTGAATATTTATTTATTTAATTGTTAGATTATTTATTTATTTAATAATTAATTATATATGCGGTGCGGTGCGGTTTGAACCGGGTGGTTTGAGATAAAGAACCGCTTCCGCACCGCTTTATTTGGTTGCGGTGCGGTTTTTGACAAAAACGGTGCGGTTAACCGAACACACTTTTGCGGTGCGATGCGGGCGGTTTTTAACTTCGGTGCGGTTTTTGCCCACCCTTAAACATTATGCATCGGTTTTATATGAACCGATGCATAAGATCAACATTACGCATCGGTTTATCCTAAACCGACGCTATAGCGAAAATTTATTATTTAAAAGTAGCGATATAGGGTTCATTCTGTGCCGAAAATCCCATCCGCTTCTTTTCGTCCGAGCTCGATAGAGAGGCTGATGTCGGATACCAGATGGCGACAACTACAGCAACAGCTTCGAGCAATGTCGACGGATACACTCCTGAAAAACGAAGAGCAAGTTTCAGCTATGATTGGCATTGCCGTTAACACTGCCATCTTCTCCGTCTTCCTCGTCGACGGCGGTTGGAGTTTATGAGTCGCGATTTTTGGTGTTGAATTGATGAGCGGTTGACATATTCTTGTTTTTTATTTGCAGACGAGAGGCTTGGAGTTGCGAGCTTGCCTGATTCACATCTGATGAGTGACGTCACTGGTTCGATGGCGCATAGGTTTTGGAGAGATGTGGAGGATGACGGATCGGAGCCTCAGATTTTCCTATCATTTGCTAATCGTGTCTCGGGACAACCCTTACGTTTGAATGGTAATGTTTTTTGCCTTCGATTCTTGTCTTTGAGTCTTTTGCCATTCAGGCATCTGTGAGAGTGGTAGGAGTCCTAACTGAGTTTATGTTACACAATAGTCATTATTGTGAGTGTGAAATTATGCAGAATTAAAGCTTTATTATCTGTTGAAGGATCTTGAAGATGCTTATATTATTCTTTTAAATTTTGTGCAGGAGGAAGTGGAAAATAAGGTTATTAATATGCTTGATGAAGGCGGAAGCTCCTTAGATGAACCTCTCTCGGAGGAAATCCAACTCGCTATCATAAGTGAAGCGGTTGGCGAGAAAAAAGGGACCCGAATTTCTGGTGTTGGGAAATCTTTTAGGAAGCCTCCACGCCCTAGAGGTGGAGCTAAAGTGGCTGCCCAAACTTCACAAATGAGAGAGGAGCTGAATTGGGTCAAGGAGGATTCAGTGAAAAAAGACGAGAGGATACTCATCTTAGAAGAAAAAATGCGGGTGCTTGAAGATCTAGTGCGAGGAGGGGCAGGAAGTAACAATGTTTCGGATGGAGCGAGCTATGGTATGAGGCGACCTTGATATTTTACTAAAGTTTAGTGATCATTTTGAAGCTCATGCTTGGAACTTTTCAGAATATGGCCAATTGCTATGAACTTTTCATTTTGTATTTTGATGTTTGCTTTGGAACTTGTAGTTGAATTATGTATCTTTTTGAAAGCTATCAACTATGCTGGTTTATAATGTAACATGTTCATGTTTTAGTTTATGAATTTTCGAAAAGTGTTTATAAGCTATCAAAAGTGGATTCGAAAAAAATGTAATAGAAAAATGAATTTTCTACAATGTTTATGTGACATCCAAAGTAAGTTACTTAAAGTCCTATGTGACTGACCTTAATTCAGTCGCCCAACCATTTGAACGACTTATACATATGAATATGTCGCCCAAGGTCCAGGAAACAGAGAAAATTAGGTTCAGTCGCCTAAATACGTAAGCGGCAGAGTATATTAGGTTCAGTCGCCTAAATACTTGGGCCACATTTCTGGGGCTACAGACCTTGGGCGACATACCGTTAGTCACATATGTTCCCGGGCGACTAAAAATGAACTTGGGCGACTCATTTGATTCAGTCGCCTGACACGGAAAATGGTGTAGTGTCTTATTGTCATTGATGGCTTTTTGTTGAGATATAGATTCGTATTTTTAACCTAGAGTGACAGAATTTGTGTTAGGTGATTGTTGTTTAAGATGCAGTGCAGTGAGAACAGTGTTTAAGGGAAGGACATACAACACATACTGACAGAATGTTTGACGTTATCTATTACCAATCGAATTTGGCAGTTTCTTTTCAAAGTGTATGAATTCTTATTTTTACATGAATCGCATTTGTTTTTTCTTGATGAACTGAAGCCTCTATAACTTGTTCTACTTTTATCGTTTTTGCTGCATTTAGCTCATAGATTGGAATGCTTGCAGACTATTTGAATCACTTGTCAAAGAAACTGAATGGGGTGACAAAAGTCACTCTGTTGCAGTCATTCTGATTTGGAATGGGGTGACGAAAGTCATGTTCATGTATACCTTGATTTTTTTTTTAAACTAGAATGAATTAGGAGTGTCGACCATGATTTAATTTTTCCTGCTAGTTGCTTTGCAGGTTTCGTTATTCACGAGCCCCATATGGCTTGTTAAAAAGGACCGCTGTTATAGACACCACCACATCAAACTCGGCTATATTCAAGATTGTATAAAGGATTTCTACCTACAATAGAGGCTAGCTACTGTAATTTTCTTAAAACTTAATGGAAGAAGAAGCAGAAGGATATATCAAGTAGTGAAGTCAAAGAATGCTCTCCATTATTACAAAAAAATATACGAAATTTTTGTTGTATAGATAAATGTTGTACATAAAAAGTGACATCATATATGAAATATCGTATTTTTGGCCGAATAAAAAATACTTCAAAATTTGGATATGAGCAGTTGTATTTTATGAAATTTATTGACGGATTTTCAGATTAATTTGAGCAAGTTACTGGTCAAAAATGGCAAAAATAAGTTCATACATTATGCATCGGTTTTCCACATAACCGATGCGTAATGTCCAAAAAAACCGATGCATAATATCTAACCGATGCGTAATGTCCAAAAAAACCGATGCATAATATCTAGACAGTGTGAGGAGACTCCTCGAACGTGAGAAACATATATATCCACATGTACATTGAAACAGATAGTGTAACAGTCATCCACTGTTACCCTAATGTCAAATTGTTGCGGCTGGCCTTCTTCAACTGCATCTACTTTCATCCTCTGGAGCCCCATAAAGAAAGCAGTATGGGAACAGCGCTTTGATGTATCAACATATTCATGTGGATACGGCTGACCCCGAAGCTTTCCATAAGTATCATCAAAGTTCAACTGTGCAATATAATTCTCCTCCAGCGACTAGTTCCTTAAAGTCTGCTAATGATTTTCAAATAACGGAAATATTTTTGAAATCATTATATTTGTAGTCCTTGTAAGCTTAGCAGCAATATCCTTGATTCAAATATCCGCTGATGGTTTCTTTCAAGATGGTTGTTTTTTGTTTGCGGGTGTTGGAATCAAGGATATTGCTGATCAGCTCTATAAAGACTACAAATATACAGATATCAAAAACATGTCTATTATTCGAAATCACACCCTGTGGCAGCTGTTCTCTTGTAGTCTTTGAGGGGGTCTCGGACGAGAGGATACCTTTCTATGGACTTTGACTCGGGCAGCTACATCAGGCTCATAGCTGATGGCTAATGCTATAAAACAAACTGCAGATGCAGAGCACCGACGATGAAGTTTTTAGGTTTGAGTGGGAATTATTATAGTAATTTTTGAATCCTCGCTGATTACAACGTATAACAAACCAGGCCCCATGGTTCGTGTGGTTTCCAAATTCATCACAGACCGGCCCATTAATTCAACTCCATTAAATTTTTAGATATCTCAACTCTTAGGGAAGTTTTGAGGAAACTGTTTCCAAATTGCTAGCCTTGGTAGTAGCTCCAACTTCAGATTTTAATTTCTTAAAATTAAGAAATTTATTTGATTTGATCAGCAAACCTTATATGTAATGCCCCGAATTCTGAATTGACTATTATCCTACATCCAGGGACGGAGGCAGGATTGAAAACATTCTTGGGCAAAAATAAGTTTTTTGAGGTTTAGAACTCAATGTGAGGCTCATCCTCATGCCTTTTTCATAAACATCAAAACATGTTATAGGGGGACATAAACTGAAACCCTATTAATTTTACAAAATGCGAAACTAACTAAATTTTACTCTACGAACTCCACTCATTTCAAATTCAGTAATTACAATACCATTACTAATACAGTCTGCAAATGTACGTTCAACATAAGGAACCATGAGATTGTCGAGAAACTCATCATTCATCTTATTTCTAAGTGTGCTCTTGATGATGTTCAACGATAAGTATGCCCTCTCTGTTGTTGATGTAGATACCGCATACCGGAAGAGTCAAAATAGTACTTAGAGAAAAGGGATATCAATTTCAATACAAAAGAATAAACAAATGTGTAGGCGTGCAACAAAATTAAAAAGTAGTATCTAGAGCAAGATTGATGAACCTCTTTGGTGAGTGCAGATCTGGCTGAGTTGAGACTTGAGACTTGAAAGTGAAATAGAACGAGTTATTACTAATTGGTGATGCAAAAATAAAATTGAAGCATCAAGAAACCCTCATAAAACGATTGAAGCAGCAGGCGTGTCGGATGAATTTATCTAATCGGAGGAATTGACGAGTTGTTGTGTAGTAGTCCGATTGTTATGCCCTAACTGCGTTTCCAGTGGAGTGGAACTGCGCAAGAGAGAAATTGAAGTGTTTATTGCTATTTTATATTTATTTTTAATAAAACGTAATTGGGCCAAAACCCAAAAGTCAGAATACAACCACATAAAAATTGTTGTATATGAATTATATTTATATGAAAAAAAATTGAGTAAAAAACATAATGGACATTGGCCCAATATGCCTCTCCAGTCCATCCGTCCCTGCCTACATCGAGTGGGAGTAGTGCTTGTGCTAGCTTGATAAACTAGCCTACTAATTATCATGCCACCAATCTACCATGGACTTTTGTGATAGACCATGTTACCGCCCTCCACTAAGTCACCACTGTTGGGTTAATTTTGTAAGTTAACCAATTATGTGGGGTCACACATGTAAATAAAATAAATGTGTGTGCTATCATTTAAATAAGCCTAACTAAAGTGGTCTAGTTGTGATTTATATTGGCTTATGGGTATAATGTCATGAGGGTTATTGTGTAGATACCATCTGGTAATTATCTTTCTATGAGAGACGAAAATGTAATTATGACAATAGTGGTTGCCCTAGCACACCACTATTTATATGGGTTATGGTCCCCGGTCCACCACATCAAAAAGACGACAGCTTTTCTTGCTCTCTCGATGGAAAAGTTAAGATGCCTCTGGTGGCAGGACTGGAAGACCTAATCCGGTGTACTCATGTGCACATGTACTTCAGGTTACGCTTTCGCATATTCATGGTTCTAACGGTACGTTCTCTTTAATCTGATTTGAGTTTACGATCCTGGATGTATTACTGTTATTTCAGTAATTTATTTCTAACAAGTGGTATTAGTCGCCACTCAATATCGAATTATTGAGAATACTAATGAATTTATTTTTCCAACGCATGTAAACTGGATTGGTCCTGTTAAACTGCTGCCTCTCTGTTGCGGTTCGCACCTGCCCCATCATGCATCACTCCGTTTTGTGGAGAAAATTCTAACGAAATGGTCTTGCGGAGATGGGGAGCATCTGATGGTATCTCAGTGGCTTGAAGGTGTTTGAGCTGTGTGCTCAATCCGAGCAAGCACGTCAATTGATGAATACATTGACACTGTTAGATTTAATCTACGGGAATCATGAAGATGTAGAGAAAAGAGATGGCACCAGCCGCGATTAAAGAGATGATGTTGCGCTGACTGTTAGCCTTATTGATGCGTTCCGGACGGCAGTAAATTGAAAGAGATGAAACCCTAATTTTGTTTTAGGATGGAGAATCTAATTCGATTGATATTGGATCGATATGTTCGGTCTTTTGGTTCGGACGAGCTAATATGGTTTAATTTCGATTTGGATCTCAATTTTATTTATGGTTGGGTTCATCAATGTTTCTGTTGCCTCAATGACGCCTCGGAAAGAACAGTTCGTGCAGCGAATTTGATGGATTGATTTTGGATCAGCTGTAGTAGAACTGTTGCGATAGTTTTGATGTTCCTACGTATGGCATGATCTTGGCAAAATGACTTCAGAGTGTTCAAGCAAAGGTCAAGCCGTGTTCGACCAGCGACTGGAACTCAAGTACAGCTTGGAACAGACGCACGAGTGTTTCCTAATCTGGAAGTTTCTAAAGATCGAAGATCTGATCTGATGGAGTCGGCGACCGATAATTTAGAAGATCCGATATTCAAATGAATATCTTCTGATAAATTAGAAGTCGGTTAGGAAGATTTGGCATGGCTTGGCAAGGAAGAAATCACAGATCTTCTTATAGATTGAAGCAAAGATATCTAGCAAATATTTAGAAATATTCCCTAAATATTTGACAGATTATATAGGGCAGATTTGGGTTCCGCCTATACATATAAATAGAATGCTAGGGCGTCCATATAAGGTGTGCTTTTCTGAGAGAAACAAACACTAGAGTATTCGTGAGATTGGAGAAAATAGCAACGGCCGACTGAGTTTTACCCACTGGAAAATCAACGGTGCTGAAGCAGTCTGTTCAGTGTGCTGATCAGACTGTTAATTCTAGAACAAACCGCTGCACACACAAGTTGTTATCATTCGCATTCGGGAGAAGGCAACCAAGCTTCGGGAGAAGTTTGAATAAGTTCGGGAGGGAGTCTCGGACGTAGGGGATCGAGGGGGAGCCAAGATCGCAAATCAAAGCGAAGGAGTGATAAAGGCTAGGCGTTTACTTTCGGGAGATTGTAAGAGTAAGACCCGTTGTAGCTCTATACTTTCAATAAAGATTTGCATCCCTTTAGGGCGTGGGAAGCCCCCAGAGTAGGCAGTGGCTGAATTGGGTATTATATCGTGCGTGCCTATGTTGTTCTGTTTTGGTTACTGTCTGTTAAGGTGTTCAAGGTCCGTCTGAACACCACCTGGAACTGGTCTTGAACAGACAATAGATTTTCAGGTTTTACCTTATTTCAATGACTCTGTTTGGATTGGAATCTTCCAAAATCTTCGGGGTTTGTTTTCGATCGACTGAAAGCGTTGCGATGGAGATCTGTCATGGAGTTTTGAAAATCGTGGATTGTTTCTGGTTATTGCTTTGGAGAAAATATAATGGTGAATCGCCTCTAAATTCCATCCGAAATTTCTGAAGGTCTGAAATCCAAGTGCTAGATGGAGATAGTGAGCAGCATTGGGCATGACATTGAACTCGACTGATGGAGTCATGGGGATGTTTAAAAGCATAGATGAACTTTTGAACATCATTAGTTCTCTATGAGTGGCTGCTTCACCTTCACTCATGAAACCTGAAATTTTTATGTGTGTGTTGGGTCTCATCAGAAAGTAGGAGGCCTTGTACTAGAGTTGGCTTCCACAGGTGGCTGCTGATTTGTTTTTTCAGCATGTGACAGTTGAGTGGGAAAACATGAAACCCCTTATGCTTTTGAATCGAACCTCTTCGGTTCAATCAGGTTTGATTTTACTGTAATTTTGATTCATTTGAATTTGTGAATCATGCTATTTCGTGGATTCAATTAAGTCTGATTGACATTCGTTGAGATTTTAATCAGTTTAATCAGATTCGAATATTGAAATGTTTTGGTGAAATTCCAGTTTAATGGATTGATTCGATGCGGTTAATTCCGACTAGTGGATCAATCAATTTCGATATTGAACTGATTTGGTAAAATTCCGGTTTAATTGATTGATTCAATGCGGTTAATTCCGATTTTGTGACTCAATCAATTTTATATATTGAACCGTTATGGTTGGATTGATTCAATGCAATTTGTGCTGGTTGAGTGAATCAATCGATTTGGATATTGAACCATTATGAATTTGGATTGATTTTAAACGGTTTCTTCTGGTTTGATAAATCTATTAAAAATGATATGGATTTTGGTTCAGATAGATTGGCTTAATTCGATTCTTTATCGTCTCGAGAAACCAATCTAGTCTGACATGGATCCTGGTTCAATCAGATTGATTTACTACGATTTTATATCGTCTTATGAAACCAATCTAGTGTGATATTTAATATCGATTCGATGAGATTGGTTTAACTCGGTTTTATACCTACTTTCGAAACTAATCTAGAGTGATATTGAATTTCAATTCAATGTGATTGGTTTAATACGATTACGCATCGTCTTGAGAAACCAACCTAGTTTGATATAAATTTTAGTTCAATGGGATTGGTTTAATTCGGTTTCATACCGACTTAAGAAACCAATAATATGATATGGATTTTCGGTTCAATAAAATTGATCAAATTCGGCAAACTTTTGGTCAACTATGGTTGAATTTTTGACACTGGTCCACTTTTGGTCAATTGTAGTTGAATTATGACTTTATCGGCTTGCGTCAACTTAAGTTGAGTTTTTTTGACATTCGGTCAACTTATGGTCATTAGTTGAAATTTTGGCTTCGGTCAACTTGAATCAACCTTAGTTGAGCTCTTGACATCAATCAAATTATGATCAATTTTAGTTGATATTTGACTTCGGTCAACTTGTGGTCAATTTTAGTTGAAACTTGACTGAGGTCAATTTTGTGACCTTGACTGAGGTCAACTTTGTGAACTTGACCGTGGTCAACTTTGTGATCTGTCTTAGTTGAAATTTGACATCGGTCAACGTTGGTGAACTTTGATCAATTATATTTGAGATTTGACCATGATAAACTTGGTCAAATATAGCTGTGATTTGACTTCGGTCAACTATGGTTCAGATGAGTAATTGCATTTTGATGCAATTTAAGTTTGATCTAATTTAGATCGATCAAATTTTGGTTCAATTGCACATCAGGTCAATTGAAAACTGGTTGACAAAATGTATGTTGGTTCAATTTGGTTTACTACCAATTGATTGAAGTTGGTCTGACTGTTTAGTTCATGCTAATTCAGTTGTTTATGGTTCAATTTTGTCGGCTTAGATTGCCCTCTTGTTTGGAACCATAATTGAGAGGAACCACATTACAGTTGAGACTTTACTTGCATGATAAGACATTCGATATTTGGGCTGACATAACAAAGGGGTTGATTGAAACGGAATACATTACCACATTCGTGGCATATCCGTGGAGACTGCCATATTTCTTATGTCAGGATACATGTGTGCAGTTTACAAGGTACTAATTTAGGCCTCCGCACATTAGTATTCAGCGTGGCTGCATACATACCCATGGTGATAAAAGTGTGACGATCTTTAGTATTTTGATGTGAATAGTAAATCCATCCTCCGATGGTTTATTAGTTGACATCCCTTATCGTCAATGTTTGATCACCGAACAAGATGCCCTTGAAGTTAATACCATAGTCCTTCGACGTGCTATTAATGGTGCCCGGTATCTTGTAAATGTCATTATTTGCTTTTAAAGTTTTGGTTTATGTATTAGTTCAGTTAAATCGACAGACTTGTCTCTTTTGATCTTGTCTTGTCCTATTGTTTGGAACCATGAACTTCTTTGGAAACCCAACACCACTTGAGATTTAGTTTCTAAATATGACATTCCTATTGTGGACTGGTATTTTACATATGTCTGTTGAAACGGAAAACACGATCACCTCCGTGACGTATCCGCGTAGGTTGGCACGGTCTATTATATCGGATGTGTGTAGCTTGTTTGAATACTGATAGACCCTTCGGAAAGTCAATAATTAATGTAGCTGCACGCGTACTTAGTGATAAATAGTTGATGATCTTTAGTTTTCGATGTGAATAATAAATCCATCCTCCGATGGTTTATTGTTTAACATCACCTTATCATCAATATTTATTTACTGGAACAAGATATCACTTACAGTTAATACCATTGTCCTCCGACTTGCTATTAATGTGTGTCGATATCTTGTGAATGTCATGATATGCTTTTAAAGCTTATTTCATTTGATGCATAGTCTATGACATGCCTGATTATGGTGTTGGTGAGCATGTTTATTTGGTTTGAATTGTTCTCTGTTTGAGAAATATCTGCGACATTTTGGTGCTTCATTGCACAATTATGTATTGAATATCATCCTTTTGAAAGTGCATATAAATTTGTTATTTAATTTCCTTATGGTCTTAAATTTCATATATGATGTATGAGATTTGAAGACGTTGAAATTCATATTTGGGTTTGCGAGTTTTGAATCTCATATTCCTGAGGAAATTGAGTTTGGGGGGAGTGATGAGTTGTATTTATACGACTCATTGAATCAGCTATTCCCATTTATTTCGACGCTTTTATATGCGAACATTTACTTTTTAGTGTTGTTTTGCATTTCAGGTGTTTCGGACGCTCTAGGAGGAAACGTGCTTAAAAGATGGCATTTCATGCCTAAAACACCACAATGGCAGATCGGACCTTTGGACAATCGTTAGAGCTCTGGGAAGGGACCACTGATCACAAAAATACAAGCCACATGCCGTTGCATAGCTGACTCAATCCCCTATAAATCTCTAGTTCACACCGAGAGCATCCGAGGTCATTTAGATAGTCAAATCAAGAGTCGAAGTCGGGAAACAATGAGAACCGCGCCCACAGAAGACATTAGCATTACCGATAACGTCAAGGCTGGGAGCGGCTGTAACGTCTATATGACGTCAGCAAGTCCGAAAATTGGCAGTTGGGCCCAAAAACAGATATAGAAACCCAAAAACTTATAAATTAAGGTTTGGGTTAGAGTTTCTATTCATTCTATATTCTACGAAGACCAAGACGGCTCTAGAGGAGAAAGAGAAGCTTTCGACGAGAGAAGAGAATTTCTTACTCATTATGTGTTTAATTTCCATTATGTGTAGCTAAACTCCTAATTCAGTTTAGGGTTTCGCATATTGTGACAAACGTTTTGAGACTTTATTTTTAATGCAATTTCTTGTTTCTCTAGTTCTTGTGCTTAGTTTCAAGGATTGAATTGTGAAGCTAAGTGGATACTTTCCCGTAAAGCTTAGCCGAACAATTCAATCCCTAGCGTTAATACTTGTTGGATACTATGCCGTAAAGACGGGTAGTAACACCTAGATTCGATAATACCTTTCCCGGATTATTGGGTTTAGGAGAACTAGAAGTCTAACACCTTTCCCGGGTTAGATTGTGGTGTATCACCTTTCCCGGGATACTTTGGGTTATCACCTTTTCCGGAATAACCACACTTAGAAACTTGAGATTCGATTATTAGCAGTCAATGATAAATATGTCACAACAGAAACCTTAAGCTGAATGCTCTCTCTGATTGAAAGTCTTTTGTTAATTCCTCTTTTGCACTCTTAATTGCTAAAAACCCCCCCTTTCTTTAATTGTTTTCAGATACAACTTCAACAACCAGTTACCTTGGGTTCGACCCTGCTTGCCGCTACACTAGCTCATTGCAGGAGAATTATAAATATTAAGTTTGACGAGTCAGACAAGGCGCGTCAAATTTTGGCGCCGTTGCCGGGGAGCTGCGCTTCGGTGAAGTTGTTTCTTTTCTTGTTAATTTTGTTTTTTATTTTTTAGTTAGTTTGTGTGCTTTGCTAGTGCTTCATGATGTCTCGTGCAGGTAATCAGGTCGGTGATAACAATAACGAGATCCACGAAGCTGGTGATGCCCAAATAGAGATGTATCAGCCTACGATGAAGGAGTTTTGTGTCCCTAATTTTCAGAATATACCTTGGTACATCAATGAGGGGCCAGACATGCAGAAAATCGAGATCAAGACTGCGGTAGTGCACTATCTACCAAAGTTTTTGGGTTGGCAAGGAGAGTCAGCCACCAACCATCTTCAGAGCCATCATGGCATCTGCCAGACTCTCTTACCCTATAGAGCCTCAGTGGAGAATTTCAAACTTAAGGCTTTTCATTTTTCTTTGACTGATGCAGCTCATGCTTGGTTTTTGTCTCTTCCTTCAGGTAGCATCAAGACATGGGACCAGATGTAGAAGAAGTTTCTCGATAAATACTACCCAGCAGCTATGGCAGGACAGGTTTGCAGACAGCTGCAAGATCTCAGGCAGGGGCCTAATGAGTCGATGTATGACTATTTGGAGAAGTTCAATGCCCTAGAGCAGAGTTGCTGCAACCTGGGAGTGCCTGAGAAGCTGATAATCGAGTACTTGCTAGATGGGTTGAGATCGCTCGACAGGATGGTGCTAGACGCCTCAGCTGAAGGGACCATCATAAATCTGTCCCCAGCTGGAGTGCGAAATTTGATAGCTGAGGTGGCCGAGAATGTTAGATTTAGAGAGGAGGCCATCCATCATGAAGAATTTAACAGGAGTAGAAATGTTACGAAGGCTGAGACCCCATCAAATCAGATGAGCGAGGAGATTAAACAAATGAGGGAGATGGTGCAGAAGCTCATGATGAATCAGATGGTCCAGGTGAAGCCATGCAAATTTTGCGGTGCAACTAATCGTAAGACGGATGCCAGCCCTAGTTTACAATAGGATACACAGGCTAATGTCAATACAGTGGGTGAATTTTAAAATTACAACAACCATGCACCCCAGCAGCCTCAGCAACAGTACTATCTTCCTCCATATCGTCATCAGCAGTGTAGCTATAGTAATCAGAATCAATACCAGCAGAGGGGGCAGAACTACAACCAAGCATGCCTTAGTAATCAGAATTCCAGCAAGTCTATGGAAGATGTGGTGAAGGAGTTGGCAGCTAGCACCCATAAAATAGCCTAGGCCATTTCGAAGACCGATGAAGCCATTCCAGAGCTGACAAAGCAGATGTCTCAGATAGCCGAGACCGTTTCCGAGCTGAAGAGAGATCCAGGGAAGCTCCCGTCACAAACAGTGCCTAATCCGAGAGGGAATATCAACACATTGGCAGTGGTAGATGTGGACGTGGCACTAAAAGAGTATGCGGATGTGGTGAACAAGTTGCTCGCACTCAACGAGCACATTAAGGCGAAAACAGTGAAAAAGAGCCTGAGTCAGTGCGAATCGCGCCCACAGAAGACATTAGCTTGACGCTAATGTCTGAAGTGGACGCGCCCCTAACGTTAAGGCCGGACGCGCCTCTAACGACTACAGAGGACGCGACCCACACTGATGCACAATCCAAAATTGACCCTTTGCCTTCGTTTTCTATGCAGGTAAGACCTCCCGAAGACCATATGATCGACAAGGATGAGCTAGGAGGCAAATTGGAGGCGAAGCACGAGCCAAAAGACCCAACGATGGAGCGCCCACAGGCAATGAGTCAAGAAGCACCGCCTGGAAAGTGTAAGGACCCAGGTGCCTTCACAGTCATCTGTGGTGTAGGTGAGACTCAAATACATCATTGTTTAATTGATTTGGGTGCTGCCATTAACGATATGCCATATTCGCTATATTGTTCACTGAAATTGGGACCGTTAAAACCTCCTAAACTGTTGGTAGAGTTAGGAGATAAATCTTGTATTCGTCCAGTTGACTTGCTTGAGGATCTAACACTCCATGTAGGAGACCTCGTTGTTCCTGCAAACTTTTATGTTTTGCAGATGGGAGATGCTAGAAACGACGATCCTCCATCACTTATCTTGGGACGTCCATTCCTCTTCGCCACCAAGACCAAGATTGACATGGACACAGGCTTATTGTCACTTGCGTTTGGTGGCAGGACTTCAAACTTTTATATCTATGAGGATGGTGACAGTCCATTCATGAAGAAGCCACCGGACATCGTCCACACGCCATTTCTTGGTGCCATATCTCCCTACCTACCAGATAGGCTAGACTTACGACGAGCTGTGCAGCAAGTGAAGTAGCTGTGAGCAAAGTGTCATCGTAGACTCGGGTGGATGTGAAGGCAAATCCACCTGATCGATGGAGAGCAGACCCGAGCACACCATTATATGAGGATTTTGGGCAGAATGAAGGAGTAGCTGAGGCGAAATTTGACCTCACACGCCCATGGGATCCTAACTTGTGATTCCTAAAGAGGTATCGTCGAGCCAATGACGTAAAACAAAGGCGCTCGCATGGAGGCAGCCCGGCAAATTTTTGTGTTTTTCATTTTTTTTTATGTCATTCATGTTTGTTTGAGTCTTGAGTTATGTATTTTTTACATTGTCTTTTGGGAAAAGAGATGTTTTCCATGCAGGAAACAGGTGCAATTCAGTGCAGATCGCGCCGAGTGCGAACATTACCACCGCGCCCACATGCAACGTTAGTGGCGCGCCGAGTGTGAACATTAAGGCGTTGACCGACTCGTTTGACCAGAATTCTTACCATCACGCGACGAAACGAGGGGAGTGCATATTCACTTTTATTCTCTATTTGTTTTCCCTACGTTTGTGTGTCTTGCATTGTTTGTGTCTTTGAATTTAAGTCGTACCGCGAGGACACGGCTAAGTTCAAAAGTGTAGGGTGGGAGAGTCCGTTTGTTGTGTCAGCATATTTATTTTTCTTGCATATTACTGTGTCAGCACGTTTCCTTTAATAAAAAAATTGAAAAGTATGCAATTTCTCTCTTTTTCCTGGATATGCAGTATTGGATGTTGATGATGTGAAATAGATGATGCTGATTATATGTGTTCCTCTCGTGAAATTTGAACTGTTCTTTTACAAGAGAATTTAACCCACTTCGTGTCCTTTAGAGTTGAGATAAGCAGGGATGTGGAGTTGATAGAAATGTCCTAGAGAGACTTGACAAAGCATTCAAAGGACCGAATTTCGAGTTATATGGTTATGTGGATTTCGTGGAAGCTAGCACTTCGAGACTTATTGGTTCAGAGATTGCTCCCCCACCGCAGCGTTTATGTGAATAGGTGGGACGGGAAAACAGACCGTTCTATCTCTAGTCCAAAGTAACCGGGAAAATAGGTAGAGGGCCCCCATCTTGACTCGCGTCAAAAAGGTCGAGGATGAGAAAGAGCGGGGAGGTATTTCCATATGCTTGCAAGCGATGATTGGACCTCCTTCAAAAGAAAGGAAAAAAGGACAAACAATTCACAATAAAGGCGCGAAGCTCAAGAAAAATCAGCCACGTTGTGAAGTTCTACACAAAGAAAAGTGAAGTAAATCTTTCATACACAAGAGCCAAGACCAAAGAAAGTCACTACAAAAGCGGCCAACAAAAAAAGAAAAAAAAGAACTCAAAAACCTTGAAGCTCGAATGAATCACGTGCAAGAAAAAGTGATGAAATATAACCATATAGCTAGAGTTCGGGACAGCGAATGCAGATCATGGGTCTAAAAAGGACTATCTCCCATTCATCCGAATTGGTTTGAATTTCTGCTCAAAGGTAACACGTATCAAGTTATTTCTATGTGAAGCATGATGATTTGAGTAACGATTGAGTTATGCGTAGAAAAGCGAGTCTAGACTAGCAACTCATATTCATGTAGCATCCATTCAGGACGTCGAATAAATTGTGGTGTCATATTTGTTTTCTTTCTATGACTTAGTTCTTGTTCAGGACGAACAAGCTTAAGTGTGGGGTGGTTTGATGAGTCGTATTTATACGACTCATCGAATCAGCTATTCCCATCTATTTCGATGCTTTTATACGCGAACATTTACTTTTTAGTATTGTTTTTCATTTCAGGTGTTTCGGAAGCTCTAGGAGGAAACGTGCTTAAAAGATGACATTTCACGCCTAAAACACCACAATGGCAGATCGGACCTTGGGACGTTCAACGGAGCTCTGGGAAGTGACAACTGATCGAAAAATACATGCTACATGCTGTTGCGTAGCTGACTCAATCCCCTACAACTATCTAGTTCACACCGCGAACATCCGAGGTCATTTAGATGGTCAAATCAAGAGTCGAAGTCGGGATACAATGAGGACCGCGCCTTGACATCAGCAACGCGTTTTGATGACGTCAACAAGTCAGAAAATTGGCAGTTGGGCCCAAAAACAGATATAGAAACCCAAAAAACTTATAAATTAAGGTTTGGGTTTGGGTTTCTATTCATTCTGTATTCTACGAAGACCAAGACGGCTCTAGAGGAGAAAGAGAAGCTTTCGACGAGAGAAGAGAATTTCTTACTCATTATGTGTTTAATTTTATGTGTAGCTAAACTCCTAATTCAGTTTAGGGTTTCGCATATTGTGACAAAAGTTTTGAGACTTTATTTTTAATGCAATTTCTTGTTTCTCTAGTTCTTGTGCTTAGTTTCAAGGATTGAATTGTGAAGCTAAGTGGATACTTTCCCGTAAAGCTTAGCCGAACAATTCAATCCCTAGCGTTAAAACTTGTTGGATACTATGCCGTAAACACGGGTAGTAACACCTAGATTCGATAATACCTTTCCCGGATGATTGGGTTTAGGAGAACTAGAAGTCTAACATCTTTCCGGGTTAGATTGTGGTGTATCACCTTTCCCAGGATACTTTGGGTTATCACCTTTCCTGGAATAACCACACTTAGAAACTTGAGATTCGATTATTAGCAATCAATGATAAACATGTCACAATAGAAACCTTAAGCTGTATGCTCTCTCTGATTGAAAGTCTTTTTTTATTTCTTCTTTTGCACTCTTAATTGCTAAAAACCCCTTTCTTTAATTGTTTTCAGATACAACTTCAACTACCAGTTCCCTTGGGTTCGACCCTGCTTGCCGCTACACTAGCTCGTTGCATGAGAATTATAAATATTAAGTTTGACGCGTCAGACGACGCGCGTCAGGGAGATATGGTTGGCACATTGTCATTGAAGAGAAAATTATCTATTGTTATGATGTGATTGATTAAATTTGCATGCATGCTCGGGATAATCAATCACAAGACAATGTATATTTGTTCTCCAATCAAGTTACTAGTTATTTCAGTAGGACAAACTCAACTATCTCAAGAATATGTATTATGACTTCTGAGTCAGATACGATTTGGTGTATGTTTCTAGTTGATGATATTCATGTTTATTGTGTTGTCATCTTGCTTGTTTGAAGATGAAACATAAATTATGGTTGGTGTGTATATCACGGTTTAGTGGGAGTGAGATATGATTTTCTCATATTATAGAACTTGTGGTACACACATTCGCAATTGAGACATGTGTGGTCTCATTTGCTTATTGAATTATGTGCGTTCGGAAGTTACATACATGCTAATGTTGTGCAGATACTCAAGGACTGCATCATGTAAATGACCTCAATATATGTGGCTCTATATAGTAAATCATGTCACAATACCTTGTGACTTTATCATATAAAGCATGTCACAATAAATCATGTCACAATACCTTGTGACTTTATCATGTAAATTATGTCTTTATATCGTGGGACTCAATCAAGTAAATTATGTCTTTATACCTAAGGACTCAGTCATGCAAATCATGTCAACTTATCCAGGGACTCGATCATATAATCATATTACATTACCAAGGAATATCATGTAAATATGCCATGACTCCAAGTAATGTTACATTACCCAGGGACTTCATCTTGTATATAATGTTATAATACTCAGGGACTGCATCATGTAAATGACATCACAATACGCGGGGCTCTATCACGTAAATCATGTCACAATACACAATGACTTTATCAATTAAATTATGTTTTTATATCAAGGGACTCTATGAAGTATATTAGGTCTATATACATAGGGACTATCAAGTGAATTATGTCACAATACCAGAGACTCAATCATGTAAATCATGTCAAATTATCCTAGGACTCAATAATGTAAATCATATTACAATACTAAGGAATATCATATAAATATGTAACAATTCCCAGCGAGTCCATGTAAATGCTGACACAATACCCAAGGACTTCATCAAGTAAATGTTGTTACAATACTCTGGACCGCATCATGTAAATGATAACAAAATACACGGGCTCTATCACGTAAATTTTTTCACCTTACCCAGAGACTTGTTCTAATAAATTATGTCATTATATCGAGGGACTCAATGAAGTAAATTAGGTATTTGTACATAGGGACTCTATCAAGTAAATTATGTCATAATACCAGGAACTCAATTACGTAAATTATGTGACATTATCCAGGGACTCAATCATGTAAATAATGTCACATTACCTAGTGACCCCATCATGTAATCATGTCACAATACAAATCGGGACTCTATCATGTAAATAATGTCACATGAAAATGATGTTACAATACTCAGAGACTCCATCATTAAATGATATCACAATTCGAGACTCTATCATGTAAATCATGTCAAAAATCCCAGTGACTTCATATGAAAATGCAGTCACAATACACAGGGACTTCAACATGTAAATCATGTCACAAAAATAAGGAATATCATGTAAATCATGTCACAATTCCCAATGACTCCATCATGTAAATGTTGCCACAATACCCAGAGATTCCATCATGTATATGATGTCACAATACCTAGGGACTCCATCATGTAAGTTATGTTACAATACTCAGGGACTTCATCAAGTAAATGATATCACAGTATGCGGGGCTTTATCACGCAAATCATGTCACAATACCCAAGGGAGTTTATCAAGTAAATTCTATCATTATATCGAGGGACTTTAACAAGTAAATTATGTCTATATACACATGGACTGTATCAAGTAAATTATGTTACAATACCCAGGGACTCTATCACATAAATTATGTCACATTATCAAGGGACTCAATTATGTATATCATGTCACATTACCTAGTGACTCCATCGTGTAAATCATTTCACAATTCATATGGACTTTATCATGTAAATTATGTCTTTATATCCAGGGACTCTATCAAATAAAGTATGTCTATATACCCAGGGACTCTATCAAGAAAATTATGTCCCAGTACCCAAGGACTCTATCAAGTAAATTATGTCACAGTCCCAAGGACTCGATATGTAAACAATGTCACATTATCCAGAGATTCAATCATGTATATCATGTCACAATACTAAGAAATACCATGTCAATCATGTCACAATTCCCAGTGATTCCAGCATGTAAATGCTATCACAATTCCCAGGGACTCCATCATATACATGCTATCACAATACCACGGCACGCCATCATGTAAATGATGTTACAATACTCTGGGACCGCATCATGTAAATGATAACAAAATACCCGAGATCTATCACGTAAATCATGTCACCTTACTCAGAGACTTTTTCTAATAAATTATGTCTTTATATCGAGGGACTCTATGAAGTAACTTATGTATTTATACATAGGGACTCTATCAAGTAATTATGTTACAATACCACGGACTCAATTACATAAATCATGTGACATTATCCAGAGACTTTAATCATGCAAATCATGTCACATTACCAAGTGGCACCATCATGTAAATCATTTCACAATACCAAGGGGCTATCTTGTAAATCATGTCACAATTCCCATGTGATTCCATCATATAAATGATGTTACAATAGTCAGGGACTCCATCATTAAATGATATCACAATTCGGGACTCTATCATGTAAATTGTGTCATAAGTCCCAGTGACTTTATCATGTATGTTGTCACACTACCCAGGGACTTCAACATGTAAATCATATCATAATAACAAGGAATATCATGTAAATAACGTCACAATTCCCAGTGTAAGTGTTGTCACTATACCCAGGGACTCCTTCATGTAAATGATGTCATAATACCCAGGGACTCCATCATGTAATTTATGTCTACATACCCCAAAGACTTTATCAAGTTAAATTATGTCACAATACCCACAGACTTCATCATGTATATACTGTTACAATATTCAGGGACTGCGTCATGTAAATGATATTACAATACGCGGGGCTATATCACATAAATCATGTCACAATACCCAGGGACTTTATCAACTAAATTATATTTTTATATCAAGGGACTCTATGAAGTAAATTAGGTCTATATACACAAGGACTCTATCAAATAAATTATGTCACAATACCAGGGACTCAATCATGAAAATCATGTCACAATTCCCGGTGACTCCATCATGTAAATGCTATCACAATACCCAGGGACTCCGTCATATAAATGCTCTCACAATACCCCAGGGACTCCATCATGTAAGTTATGTTACAATACTCACGGCCTCCAACATGTAAATCATATCACAATACGCGGCTCTATCACGTAAATCATGTCACAATACCCAGGGACTTTATCAAATAAATTATATCGTTATATTGAGAGACTTTATCAAGTAAATTATGTCTATATACACATGGACTGTATTAAGTAAATTATGTTACAATACACAGGGACTCTATCACATAAATCATGTCACGTTAACAAGGGACTAAATCATGTATATCATGTCACATTACCTTGTGACTCCATCATGTAAATCATTTCACAATTCACAGGGACTTCATCATGTAAATTATGTCTTCATATCGAGGGGCTCTATCAAGTAAATTATGTCACAAAACCCAAGGACACAATATGTAAACAATGTCACATTATCCACAGACTCAATCATGTATATCATGTCACAATACCAATAAATATCATGTCAATCATGCCACAATTCCAAGTGAGTCCATCATGTAAATGTTATCACAATACCCCGGACTCCATCATGTAAATGTTATCACAATACCTAGGGACGCCATCATGTAAATGATGTTACAATACTCTAAGACTCCATCATGTAAATGATATCACAATACCCGTGGCTCTATCACGTAAATCATGTCGCAATACCCAGGGACTTTATCAAGTAAATTATGATTTTATATCGAGGGACTCTATCTAGTAATTTATGTCTATATACCCAACGACTCTATCAAATAAATTACGTCACAATACCCACAGACTTAATTACATAAATCAGCTCACATTATCCAGGGACTCAATCATGTAAATGACGTCACATTATCCAGGGACTCAATCATGTAAATCACATCACAATTCCCAGGGACTTTATCATGTAAATTATGTCTTTATATCAGGGACTCTATCAAGTAAATTCTGATGTAAATCATGTCAAATTATCCAGGGACTCAATCATATCCCAATCCCAGGGACTTTATCAAGTAAATTATATCATTATATCGAGGGACTTTATCAAGTAAATTATATCATTATATCGAGGGACTGTATCAAGTAAATTATGTTATAATAGTCAGGGACTATAATGTGAATCATGTCACATTATACAGGGAATCAATCATGTAAATTATGTCACAATACTCAGGGACTCTATCATGTAAATGTTGTCACAATACCCAGGGGCTTCATCGTGTAAATGATGCTACCATACTCAGCGCCTCCAAAATGTAAATGATATCACAATACGCAGGGCTCTATCACGGAAATCATGTCACAATCCCAGGGACATTATCAAGTAAATTATATCTTTATATCGAGAGACTTTATCTAGTAAATTATGTCTAGACACAGGGACTGTATCAAGTAAATTATGTTACAATACCCAGGGACTCTATGACGTGAATCATGTCACATTATCCAGGGACTCATTCATGTATATCATGTCACATTACCTAGTGACTCTATCATGTAAATCATGTCACAATTCTTAGCGACTCCATCATGAAAATGCTGTCACAATACCCGGTGACTCAATCATGTAAACCATGCCACATTGTCTAGGGACTCAATCACGTAAATCAAATCACAATACCAACGAATATATGTAAATCATATCACAATTCCCAGTGACTCCATCATGTAAATGCTGTCACAATACTCAGGTACTCCATCATGTAAATGATGTTACAATACTCAGGGCTTCCATCATGTAAATGATATCACAATACGCGGGGCTCTATCACGTAAATCATGTCACAATACCCAGAGACTTTATCAAGTAAATTATATCTTTATATTGAGGGACTTTTTGAAGTAAATTATGTCTATATACAAGGGACTGTATCAAGTAAATTATGTATCAATACCCAGAGACTATCACGTAAATCACGTCACATTATCCAGGGACTCAATCATGTATATCATGTAACATTATTTAGTGACTCCGTCATGTAAATCATGTCACAATACCAAGGGACTATCTTGTAAATCATGTCACAATTCTTAGTGACTATCATGTAAACGCTGTCACAATACCCAGTGACTCAACCATGTAAACCATGTCATATTATCTAGGGACTCGGTCATGTAAATCATGTCACATTACCTAATGACTCCACCATATAAATCATGTCACAATACCTAGAGACTATCAAGTAAATTATTCTTTATATCGATGAACTCTATCAAGTAAATTATGTCTTAATACCGAGGGACTCTATCGAGTATATACCCACATTCTGAATCATGTAAATAATGTCAAATTATCCAAGGACTTCCTTATGTTAATGATATCACAATTCTCGGGACTCCTTGTTAATGATATCACAGTTCTCGGGACTCCATGGACTTCCTCATCTAAATGATGTTACAAGCATACTTTTATTGTAACATGATGAATTATTCTAACAAGATGAAGAGAAATGAGAATATGCATGCATATATTTCATAAACTCAACAGTATGCAATACAGACACAAATGATTAAAGTCGGTCCAACTGATAATACCTTAACGGAGATGAGATTTCGCTAGTCCATCCAACCTCAGTGGGTATATTTTTCCTAAATAAGTATTTTTCAATGATTAAATGTCATGAAACAACCATATAAATACCCAACAGAAGCATTAACTGTTTAATCAGATTGAAGTATGGCAATTCAGCAAGTGAAATAATAGGTTTATATCTAAACACAGACTCAACAAGATTAGTGTGTCAATTATACCTTCTCCGCATCCATCTTCACCACATTACAGTTTTCATCAAAGCATCTGGTAAGTGGTATAGAACCTAGAACAATTTAAGCATGAACATTAGAAATCAAGGTGTAAACAATTTAAGCATGAACATTGGAAATCATGGTGTCAATCATTACAAAGTACCTCCAGCTGGAAGGTTGGCTATCATTTTCCAACCAGGGTAGCCATATGAAGTTTCTACAAACTGGCAAATGATTTCAGAGATCATTTGATACACATTAATCAAACATGTTGAATTAATTAGCTGCAAAAAGATTCAAACTTCAATCAACAACAAAGTTCGAAGTTCAAGCACTGATATTTGCTGAAATGACAGCTCCCTTTACATGATGCCTTTGTCAAAACCCTTTCAAGAAACAATTGAAAACTCAAAATCCAGATTACAGCTGAAGCTGAATAACCAATACACAAATGGAGAGCCAAGAGATAAATAGAAAATCAAAACACCAGTAGACAAAGCAAAGATCGAAAGAAGTATGCATATTCTCCTATTCGATACTCTTCCACAAGCGCCTACATCAATTATAAAGAAAGTGAACAGACAATCGGCGATTCCTTTGAGCATCACAATCCAAACAACATATCAAATAATTTAATATAGAAAATTCTAATGTGCAATTTGATGTAATCAGCAACATGAACAAACAGATAAGGTGCAATGTAAAGAAAGTGAAGAACCGGAGATGTAGCAAAAACTGATATTGGTGTATAAGTATCTGAAGTTGCTCAGTCCAAAGCTCCTATATGTAACCTTCTCAGACGAGGACTTCCCCATTGAATCCAGCAACAAAAAAGCATTACATGACTAAAACAACATAGTCACAAATTAAACAAGTTCATTTAATCAACAATATGGACCAAGAACTTTCAAACAGAAACTTGACTCAGCAGAGCATTGTCATAAAAGAAGCCCACTGAAGTAATCAACACTCAACATATCGTGAAACACAAAACAAAAGAAACCCACACACATAAGTAAGAAAGAGGCAGGTTCAGACATTAGTGATACATACAAATCAAACAAACAAAACTAACCAAACAAAAGCAATATCAGTCTATAGAAAAAGTAGCAGCATCTCTTAACACTGGGTATGTAATCATCTTTAATAAGTAAGAAAATTGCAACTTTGTCACCAAAGAAACATCACAAACATCAAGAAGAAACCAATGCAAAGGAGCTCACATACTGAAGTAATCAACATTCAACACATCAAAAAACACATAAGAAGAAGCCTATGCACATAAGTGAAATAGAGGCAATTTCAGACATTAGCGATACAAACAAATCAAACATACTGATTTCGCCAAACAAAAGCATTACCAATCAACAGAAACCCATAAATACACAAGTAGCGACCATAATCAACTCCGTTGTCAAACATACTCAGGTATATAATAAGTAAGAAAGATGCAACTTCGTCATCAAACAAACATCACAAACATCAAGAAGAAATCCATGAAAAGGAGCTCACATACTGAAGTAATCAGAACTAAACACACCAAAAACACATAAATAGAAGCCCATACACATTAGTAAGAAAGAGGCAAATTCAGAAATTAGCGATACATTCTTATAGAAAAAAATACTATGAGAAAAGTAACAAAAGGGAACGAAAATCAAGTTGAAGCTTTAATTAGCCATACATAAAAGTCAAACATAGTGAACTCACCAAACAAAAGCATTGTCAATCAACTGGAAAACCATACATACGCATGTAGCAACCGTAGTCAACTCTTTTGTCCACCATACTCAAGTATATATAATCATCTTTAATGAGTAAGAAAGATGCAACTTCGTCATCAAAGAAACATCACAAACATCAAGAAGAAACCCCATGAAAAGGAGCTCAAATACTGAAATAATCAGCACTCAACACATCAAGAAACACATAAAAAGAAGCCCACACGCACGTAAGTAAGAAAGAGGCAATTTCAGATATTAGCCACACACACAAATCAAACATACTGAACTCACCAAAAGCATTGCCAATCAACAGAAACCCATACATACACATGTAACAGTTGTAGTTAACTCCTCTGTCCAACATACCAAGTTATATAATCATCTATAGTAAGTAAGAAAGATGCAACTTCGTTATCAAAAAGACATCACAAACATCGAGAAACCCATAAAAAGGAGCTCACATACGGGACTAATCAGTTCAACATAGCAAGAATCACACAAAAAGAAGCCCACACACATAAGTAAGAAACAAGCATTTCCGACATTAGTGATACATACAAAATCAATCATACTGAACTAACCAAACAAAAAGCATTGTAAATCCACTGAAAACCATGCATACACAAGTAGCAACAACTCTTAAGTAGCCAGTATATAATTATCTTTAATAAGTACAAAAGATGTAACTTCGTCATCAAAGAAATATCACAAACATCAAGAAACCCATGAAAAGGAGCTCACATACTGAAGTAACCAGCTCAACACAACAAGAAACACATAAGTAAGAAAGAGGCAATTTCAGACATCGGCCATACACACAAATCAAACATACTTAATAAATCAAACATCCTTAACAAATCAAACAAAAGCATTGTCAATCAAACAGCAAATTTAGCAGCAACTCTTAAAGAAAGATGCAACTTTGTCATTAAAGAAACATCACTAACATCAAGAAACCAAAGAAGAGGAGCTTACATACCGAAGGAATCAGCTCAACACATCAAGAAACACATAGAAAGAAACCCAGTAGCAATTTCAGACATTAATGATACATACATATCAAACATACTCAAATAACCAAACAAAAGCATTGTCAATCAATGACTCCCACTCTATTCCCCAAACCCTAATCTCACCTTCAAACTTTATACAGTAAGGCATTGTTAAAATCCTAAACCAAATTTGTGCGCTTCACATAAGATTCTCTACCCATCCCCAGCACAGTTGAGTTTTTTTTTTGAAATGTATAAATCTTACTATTACTATTTTGTTTTCTATAAGCAAACTAAATACTGTAATTAAGACTTAATCTTCCATGTTCACTTACAGTTTCTTTCCATTGCTGATATGGTTCAGTGGGTGGGGACTGGACCATAAGCTGGTTCGTTAAAATAGGAATACCTTTCCTTACTTTTTGGGGATTCAACCATGTCCTCAATGACAAGACTCAGAATCATATCATCTTTACCAGGAACTTAGTAATTAATTCCATCCCCTACAAAAATGCCATCCTCTTCAACCCTAGCAACAAAGCATTATTTCATGTGAGGCTACAGTTAACAAACCCTTCATCTCTTTTCGAACAAATCAGGTCTATGTATGAAATGAATCATCAACTTAAGTTAAGAGGACATAGTTGACAAATTGTATGATCATTTATTTTTATGATACATGCACTGATGCAACTGAAGAAAGTGTAGACATTATTACAGAAGATAAATAATTTGAAACGATAAAAGGATGACTAGAGATCAATTAGTGAAAGAGATGACCACAGCACATCATTACAGAATATCAATCTCGATGGTTTAAGATCTTCTATAGATCAATCAGCGTAGATGAGGATTCATACCATTTGGATAGGTGCAGGAAAAAGTTTCCGCAAGTTAAGAGGACATAGTGTTCATATCAATATTCAAATAAAAACATCCAAGAAGCACATACCTTTTCAATCTTTGTCTTTCTTTTTCTTCTTAAGAACTTTCTCAGATAATCCAATCTGAGATTGAATTACCAACACTTACAGTGACCATTTCCTGTAAGGTGATGGTAACATTATCGAGCAGCCGGTAACATTCAACAAAGTCTATGTGAATAGTGATGTGTATATCTTGAGAATATCCACCCTCCTGCAGCACAAGAAGAACAAAAGAGCTGTAATAACATGAGCCTAATAATATTGATGCAGACCCACGGAGCTGTAATAACATAATATTGTGTCCAAATATTTTTTTTCATTTGAAATCAAATGAATACAAGAAGTTGTGTGCAAATGTTGGATTACCTAAGTATCCAGGCAGACGAGACTGGTAGAAAGAGGCACCAGCGTCGGGATGGAAACCCGTTTGAGCTTCAGGGCTGGTAAATATCTGTGCATTTACGCTTTATACTAGACTCATTTCACACCGTGTCATGCAAATACCAATTAAGGTGCAAAAAATTGGTTTCAGAAGTACAAGGACACCAATTTGACGATTTGAATATTCTAGCGGGAGACTCACAGTTTTGTCAGTCGCAATACGGAACAATTGGCCAATATATTGATATTTTTCCACTACGTCTCTGGTAAGCACCTGGGTATGCATGTGGTTGTAGAGCATCATATCCATTCTGATATCAATCAATGAAATATTAGATGATATTTTCAACGACAACAATTTTAATGTATAAATTGCACTATTACTATCCCTTTTTCTATAAGCAATCTAAATACTGTAATTAAGACTCGATCTTCATGTTCACTTACAGTTTATTTCCATTGCTGATATGGTTCAGTGGGTGGGACTGGATCATAAGCTGGTTCGTTGAAATAAGAAGACCTTTCGTTACTTTTTGGGGATTCAACCATGTCCTCAACGACAGGACTCAGAACCATATCATCTTTACCAAGAACTTAGTACTGAATTCCATCCCCCTCAAAAGTGCCATCCTCTTCAACCCTAGCAACAATAGGTACTTCTGTAGGTTTCGGATCATCTTTTCTAAGAGGGCGAGGTGGTGGCAGTATTTCTCTTTCAGTACGATTTTTCATTATCCCAAGTTCAGGTTTTGATCGTTTCTCCTCTTCTTCGTCGATAGTACCCACTGTTGCAACTTTGGCTGCACGAAGAAACATGTAACATCAACCAAAAGATAAGGACACATTAAAATAATCCAAACAAAATTATATAAAGGTAAATCGAAATTCATGTCAAATTGTAGTCTTTTTTGCTCAAACTGTAGTCACATTGCTTATACATGATTTTTTTTTATTATAAAAAGGAGCTAAAAGAAGGCAGAAGTAAGAGGAAGTGATAAGAGTCACAAGTTAGCTTCTTCACCTGCACGGTGCATTTATCTCTACCATTAATGCCGATCCGACAGCAAGATGTTTATAAAAAATATGACATCTCAAACTTCACAGAAGAAGAATAGATGGATTGTTCACACAGTGCAAGTCCACCTTGTATATTGGAAAATCAGGATATATTGAAACTTAAGTTGACAAATTGTATGATCATTTATTTCTATGATACACGGACTGATACAACTGAAAAAAGTGTACATATCTCACATCACATCATTACGGAAGATAAATTATTTTAAACGATAAGATAAATTATTTTAAACGATAAAAGGATGACTACAAATGCATTAGTGAAAGACATGACCACAGCACATCATTACAGATATCAATCTCGATGGTTTAAGATCTTCTATAGATCAATCAGAGTAGATGAGGATTTATACCCTTTGGATAGGTGCATGAAAAAAATGCGAAAAAGCTTTCCGCAAGTTAAGAGAAGATAGTGTTCATATCAATATTCAAATAAAAACATCCAAGAGGCACATACCTTTTCAATGTTCGTCTTTGTTTTTCTTCTTAAGAACTTTATCAGATGATTTAAGACGTATATATGACATAATTTTAATAATCCGAACTGAGACTGAACCATCAACACTGACAGTGACCACTTCCTGCAAGGTGGTGGTAACATTATCGAGCAGCCGGTAACATGAGCCTCCTGCAACATAAGAGGAACAAAAGAGCTGTAAAAACATGAGGCTAATAATATTGATGCAGTCCATGGAGCTGTAATAACATAATACTGTGTGCAAATCTTTTTGTTATACGAAATAAAATGAATACAAAAAGTTGAGAGCACATAGAGCACGGGGGGAAGAAAATTCTAGTCGTAGAACTGATAAAGTTCTCTCAGCAGATTGATCAGCAACCAAGGATAAGTAAATTAAGCCAACTGATCTAAGACATGAAGCAATGGTGTTGTGGTCTATACATGTTAAACTATGAACCAAATCAGATTGTATAGAGCCATTATACACGAGAGTAACAAACAATTCAAATATTAAAGGCACAAGCAGAGCAATGGAAGAACCTGAGTTTGTCCAAAGAGAGAATCGATGCTGACGAAGAGGAAACGTGAAGTCGAACTAGGGTTGGTGGAGATGAAACCCCCCAATCGCCGCAATCTCAGATTGTCATCCCAAACAGCAACAAGAACGGCCTCTCTCAATCCATATCATTGACGCAAGAAACAGCGTACTAAACAACTCAACAATCAATCGGCGATACGTGAAGTCGAATTAGGGTTGGTGGAGATGATAGGATTTGGATGATGCGCTGGGAGATTCTTGAGAAGACGAGGACGACGATAATGAATTGAGGAGTGGATTTGAATTGTTTATGCGAACTAGTGACTGAAAGAGGACACTCGGAGGGACGATCGAGGTGGCATCGAACTGATCCTCACTGACCCTCTTCGGAGTTGCAAGGTGGAGATTGGAGAGAAGGTTGAGGCGGTGGAGCTTCGCGAAGAAGACGAAATTCAAATTTGATTTGATTTGTCGCCGAGCTTTGTCTATTTTTATTTTATTTTAACAGAGTTTACCTCTTAAGATGTGTAAAATAAAAGCATCTTTCATCAACAACAAAAAGCATGTAAAAGCATCAGCTTTTAGTCTTGTTCTTTGTCTTGTAAATGTTCAAATGTCATCTAAGGATTCCAGGGGAGTAAAACTATCTGACCTGCGATTTGAATTTGAAATTTCATTCCCTCCTGAGGCTCTAGTCTGGGAAACTGTGCAACCTAACGTCTCCTTGTCCGGCTGAACGCCAGAACCGTTGCCGGAACCCTCTCCCGATTCAGGCTTATTTGAAACCTCTTGATTTGGACTGTTACCTGCTGAGGAAACTTGAAGAGATTCTTCCCAAATGAAAACCTTATAAGTCTTTGTTCCCAGTACCACCTCCACTACTTCTCTAATCATCTGGAAATTTTCTGTTTCTATTAAAACCCGACTGTTTTCCAAGCATAAACCATTCATGGAATCAGGGTCAACTGCTACGAACTCGCCAAATAGATTTGCTATTTTCTCAAAATTTGATGTTTCCCAAGCTTGAAAAGGGATTCCGGTGATGTTTATCCACACTGATCTTGATTGGATCACAAATTCTTCCGACCATGGTTCGATTTTTACAAACAAGTCTTGCAACTTCTTTTTATTTTCCACCAAGATTTGTTTCATCTCCACCTCATTTGGAAACCTAACCAACACCTTCAGTGCACCCATTGAGTATAATGATGTGGGAATTATGTTCATGCCGATCAGTTTCTCTTCTAGTTCCCACAAAAATTCCATATTTGTTTGTCTTCCCAACAGCGCATCTCCTAAGCCAAGTTTTGTTCTCTTCCACTTCTTGGATCTCTACCTTCTTCTTGCCTTCTGAAATTTTCAATCTGCTCGCCTCACCCGCTTCTTCCGACTCCTTGTCTGGGTTTACTTCGAGATGAACCTTAGCTCTCCAAATTCTATGTGTCTTTTGAGACTGATCCACCACTTCTTCCGAAAACTTGTTTTCCTTTGTTTGACCTACTAGCTTAACAACCAGCTTTTTACCTCCTAATTCCAAACCATTCCATCTACTGATTGCATTCTCAGCCTCTGTTAAAGTCTGAAATCTAACGTAACCAAGTCTACTCCCTGTTTTTGACCCCTTGTTTATGGGGATGAAAGCATCCATTACCTTTCCCGCTTGGCTGAACATAGATCTCAACCAGCTAGAGTTCCTCCCTTCCGGGATATTGTTAATAAACAAGGAAACGAACATTTCTCGGAATCTTCGTAAGTTTCCACTACAGCCATCTCTCCAAAAGGGAAGAAACTTCCCTCTTTTTGGTCTTGGACTTGAGTGAAGCTTCTTTCCTTTTGTTCGGTCCACCCATTCCTTCGACTGCTTGACACATTCTCTTTATTTGCTGCTAGTTTCGTGGTCTTCTTGATGATATCGGCTCCTTCCTTAACATTGTTTAGATCATTTTTCATCCATTGTAACCATTCTTCCTTCAATATTCTGAAAAAATTGTTATACTTTTCTGCTCTCACTTTCTCTCTCATCTCACTTTCTCTCAACTTCATCATACTTCCTGTAACAATGCCTATGCTTCATTAACTTGTGAAGGTTATTTCGCACAATTGAACTTAGGAAAGCTACGGCCCCTAATACGCTATCTGCTCAGTCGGTCTCTCGGCCTCGTCGCTCCTTGGTGACATCGTTCTCCACTGCCATCACCGGTCGCCGCACGCTGGAGCCCTCATCCGTCGCCATAGCCCGCCTCTGCTATCTCCCGCGCCCTTCTTTAGCTCTTAGGTAAGATTTAGGAAATTAGGGTAATTAAAATCCAATTTATGATTCAATACTCTGCACAAGGGTTGAATGAGAAGACATAGGCAGTGAGTTATTTTGTGCTAGTTCAACTGACAAAAAAAAGTGCAGAGCTTATTCAGGAGCTAGGCGCAGAAGCGTTGATTGTTCATGTCAGATTCATCTTTCAATTGTTAGTAGTGTTGATTGAGGTCCTCAATAGATAAATTGATGAGAGACCCTAGTCCCCTTGTTACGTCATAGATAGTAGCTCAGTTGCTTGGCATCATTCTCTAGTTATTTGGTTTTATTATGAGTAAATAAATCACTTGTGGAGTCGTAAACAATTACCAAACTTATTTGGGTCTAAATCTTGCATGCAACTGGGTGCTTTTTGATGTTGATCCTTTTCGAATGTTTTTTTGTTAAAGCACATAACTTTATTGTTTCTATTGAATACTATTGATTCTATTTTTTATAAAAAAGAAGTTATTTTTGTGCCAGTAGTTCATGGTTTTGTTGATTTTATAATTTATCCAACTGACATCTTTTTGTTTCAATTTTCACCTCCACCTCCACCTCCAGCTCCTACTGAAATAAAGGATCCTACTCCTACAGGTAAATTGAAATGTGGTGGTGAGTTTAACATTCCATTATTTTGAATTGAAGCAGGTAGTGTCTGGTGTATGGCCTTTGGCTATTTTCAGTTGCTTAAACTGAAAAAATGTACTTGGTTGAATTTTTTGAAAGCTAGATATATCTCGGGAATATACTAGTGTTGCATTTGTGACTATGGTTTAGCAGCTAGGTGTCAAAGTGATTTAAGCATCTACTTATGCATGATTTTTTTCAAGAGATAATTCTGTTGCCTTTTGGATTCTTTACCACAAGTAATTGATAATTTGGGTTACATTTATGTTTTTCAGATACTTGTGAAAATTGAAATCTTATGTAAATAACAAGGCTAAACCGGAAGGATCGATTGCTGAAGGGTATTTTGCCGAGGAGTGCCTCACATTTTGTTCTCGTTATCTCAGTGGTGTTGAGACACATTTCAATCGAGAGGAGAGAAATTTCGACGGACCTATCACTGAACAGATGAGGAAAGTTGTCAATTTTTCAAATACATGGTCGACTTTTAGGAGCATCGAATGCACATGTACTCACGGTGGAGGAACTTGATCTGGCACATTTTTATGTTATTGAAAACTAGCCACAGAGCAAGTCTTCTAAGTGCATACGATAGGTGATCCAATTTGGCAGTATGTGATTCAAAACAAGCCAAGAAATTTCTATGATTACGACGAAAACTGAACTGGTAAATTTCACAAATTCTTTTTTCTACACGATCTGGGTTATATGATTGCTAGCATTTTTGCTGTAGTTTATCCATATTTTTATTCGGAAGCAATCTGATTTCTTTTATTTGACATTGCTGGTACACATGATATTTTGCAATCTGTGGGCAGGCATATTTTTTTGTTATTGTAGCTGTTGTCCATTCTCCTTGCAAGCTGTCCGAGGATCAAGAGGACCACAAACAGGAAGTGGTAAGCCTTGTTTAATTCATCTACCGACATTACGTTTGTGCTTCTCAGTACATGAGAGGTTTTTGGATGGGTTGCATCACCAATCGAGGGTACATTGTTCCAAGTTATATTCCTTTTCAGTGGATCACAGTCATATATGACGTTAGTAAACGGCTCCCTTGTTTCCCTGATGACTATAGTCATCTCAGAAACCCACCTTTTTCTGCTTTTTATGCATAATCTGGATGGTCTCCCTACTTACGTTTCGCTTTCGATCCAAATTTTATAACTATTAGTCTTTGGTAGCTCCGATGTTGAAGTAATGAACGAAGTATATCATGCATCTACTTAAAATATTAATGTTTACGTTTCAATCTTGTTTAGGGACTTCCGGCATGAGAAGACAGGTCTTCACCTTGTTCAATATCTGAGTACAGACAAACAAAACAATTTACTGTCCCCTGCCAAAAAAGTGAAAAGTACCATGAGTCCCAAATATTTTTGAATTCTTTTTGTGCGCTTCTCCTATTATTGAACCAATACAATACAGCTATATAGTTTACATCGATACCGAGGGATGACATGTGCTGGAAATCTATAATTTCAACCAAAACAAAGAGATGACATGATAGAGTAACAAGCATCTTCACTTTGCTCATTGTTCATTTTTTGTTTGTTTGAAAGTTGTCCGAAAAAGGCATTTCAGGCAGCAGATGTAAACTGATGCTACGTATTGTGATGGGCGTCAGTCTGTGTTAAATTTGTTGATTTTTTGGGCAGAGAAGGAATCTTGAGAACATTTGTTCTATTTCCCCGACTAGCAAGATGAACAAAATACTGGTGAAATTTGTATATTTTTTAATTTGGCATGTACTGCCTATAAAGTAACGGTGAGAAAATCCGAGCGCCTAAACAACAAGTTTGAACATCCTAAAAGAAGTTCAACTTTTTTTTTGATAGAGCAAAAAAAAACTTCTAATCTTCTAACAAAACAACTTCTGTTTCCTTTTGCCTTAAGATATAAAAATTATTTAGCTGTTTCAAACTGTGCACATACAAATAGCTAGCTTTACTAAAATCAACCGTTAACAAATCAGTGAGTAAATTATTATACTCAAAACAAAAGTATCTTGATATATGTCACTCAGCACTACAGATTTCAAGAAATTCAGATGACTTGCAATGGTCATTTCCTCACAACATTATACCTGAAAACCACAAATAATATCAGCAGCTTGCGGGTACTATACTATAGTCACACTCAGGGCATCCACACCAAGGGGAGCAATAAGCAATAATGGAAAGACTTTATTACGTATTGCTCTCATGTAGCAAGTGAGCAAAAAAAGAGCAAAAAACAATATTTGATAGGTGAGCAATAATAGAGAGGGTGTGAGACAGGAAAACAATAAGTGGGGTCCACATAAATTTATGAAAAGGACAAAAGGAAACTACTTTTTGTTGGTTTTGAATGAAATAAGAACAAAAAATGTGAACATTGGAACAAGTCCAATTATTCAAATTCAAACCCACAAAATAAAAATAAAAATACTATAATCTAAAAAATAAGAAAATATCAGAAAAGTTAAATAAGTAGGTGGAAATACTAGAAAATACTTCAGAAAAATTAAATAAGTAGGTGGGAATACTAGAAAACAAATTACAACAAAGAAAACACAACTAGAAAATACTTCAGAAGAAATGCAATAATATGAAAAAACAACATATTTATTGAAGAAAATGTTTATTTCAAATGTTGTATTTTGCTCTTTGCTCTCTTGCTGCATTGAAATATATAGAGCAAAAATGACTTTTTGCTCATTGCTTTTAGCTCTGCTTTGCTACATAACTTTTATGAGAAAATACTATTTTTACTTATTGCTTATTTCTCATTGCTCATTGCTTCCTTATAACGGATGCCCTCACACCGGGCAACAAATCCATATCCAACTTTTTGTAACAAGCCCGTGAAACTAACCGCTCTTAACTCATTATTTTATGTAACAGATACATACTTCTTTCACTAGCCACAGGCCCACAACTACAAGTTCTCTACTTTTCTAATTACTAAAAAGTCATGCAAATTAAAGAAGATATCATACTCGAAATTTTAATCGAACTTTGACATTCAAAATTAGCCCGTCTAATTTATGCAGTGAATGTGTTTCATATTTTCCTGCATTTAAATAGTTTATATACATATATAATTGTTGTTAAATTATTTGGTTCTAAACGAACATAATAAAATGTTATACACTTATCATTTATGGATAATTTTTAGTGTCAGCTGGGTGTATTTTTTTTCATACTGCTACGACGTGAATGATCCTTAATTGATTGTCCATAAGTCTCACCCGCATATGAACAACAAAAGAAACATATACGACTTCGTGTTAGAAAGTCGTAAATGACATACATAAGTCTTTGTTAGGCTACCTAATTATTGTACATTAGTCTTCATTAGGTTACCTACTTAGTAGACATTAGACATTAGAGTTTCGTTGAATCTCTTGTATATAAACCTCTTCAATGTCATAGAAGAAGAACAGAGAAAACATTTATAACAATCTCTTATCTCTTTCATGGTATCAGGGCAGGAAAAGATCCTGACTCTTCTCATCTCTTGATTTTTTTTCTCTCTTGCAAATTATGGCCGAAGAAGATGTCATTCTTTCTCCTGACAATCAAAACACTGCTGAATTATCCACAGCAGATCCTTATCACCTCCATCACTCAGACCATCCAGGAGTCATTTTGGTCTCCAAAACCCTCAATGGTGACAATTACCATGCTTGGAAAAGAGCCATGACATTGGCCTTAAATTCCAAGAACAAGATGGGGTTCGTCGATGGCTCTTGCAAACCACCATCCAAAGAAAATAATCATGATTCCTATGGATTCTGGTCTAGAAGCAACGACATGGTTCACTCATGGATCATCAATACTCTTGATCCAGATATTGCTGATAGCGTTATCTACTACCCTACTGCTCACGATGTTTGGGAAGATTTGCGTGAGAGATTTTCACAAGGTAACGCTCCTCGTATTTTTGAAATTCAACAAACCATTGCATCTCTCAAACAAGGTCAGCTCTCTGTTTCTACTTATTATACGAAGCTGAAAAGTTTGTGGGATGAATTGACAATCTATTCTGACTCAAAGGAAACAGCGCCAAGTGAACAACAGAAATTGATGCAATTTTTAATGCGATTGAATGACACTTATACTGCAATTCGAAGTCAGATTTTACTGCAGATTCCTTTGCCCACCGTTCGTCAGGCTTACTCCTCGGTCACTCAAGCAGAAAAGCAGATACACATCAGTTCTGAAAATGACTCAGTAGCAGCCATGGCAGTCACAAGCAATTCTGAGAATCAGACTCAAACCTCATCCCGAAGTGAGTCTGTCAACAAAGGTCGCTGGTCTTCTTATGATCCCAATCGAGGCGATGTTGGTCGCTGGTCATCAAGAGGTGGTCGTTCAAACTTAAGTGGTAGATGGGGAGGAAGGCATGATCAAGCAAGAGGAGGAGGACGCTATCCTAATTCTGGGAAAGGACGACCTCATTGTTCTCACTATAACGTAATGGGTCATTCAAATGATACATGTTGGGAGTTACACGGCTATCCTCCAACTCACCCAAAATCAAAAACCAACACATATAAGTCTGCATATAATATATCAGCAACTCCCGGCAACGAAGAAGGAACAGTCACTTTGCCTAAAGCTCATTTGGAGCAGCTTCTTTCAATGCTCAACAATCAAGAAACTAAGTCTGGTGCAACAGCAAGTCCAACAGCTAATGCGGTGTCCAAACCAGGTTTGTTCAAAATAAATTCTCCTCATTGGATCATTGACAGTGGCGCAACTGATCATATTGTTTCATCACGAGTATTTGGTAAGACAAAAAATTGCTCATTATCACCTGTATTATTGCCAAGTGGAGAGAAAGCCGAGATAGCTGCCAAAGGATCACTAGCTCTTAATTCCAAATATATTCTACATGATGTGCTATCTGTACCTACGTTTAAAGTTGATTTGATGTCTGTAAGTCGTTTGACAAGAGGCTTAAACTGTGCAGTCACCTTCTACCCTTATTGGTGTATTTTGCAGGATCTGGCTACGAGGAGGACGATTGGTTTGGGTAAACAACAGAATGGGTTATACTACTTGACCGAGTTAACATCGGACAATAATGAGTATCACTCAAATCCTACTAGCTGCAACCATATCTCCACCTCCACTGATTTATGGCATAACCGTTTAGGTCACATCTCTTCTTCACGGTTAGATTTCCTAGCTAAGCATTTTCTAAACATTCCAGTTGGATCCAATAATGTTTGCCATGTTTGTCCCTTGGCTAAACAAAGTCGTTTGTCTTTCGGTACAAGTAAAATTTCTTCTGTTCAACCATTTGATCTTATCCATTGTGATATTTGGGGTCGTTACCGTTACTCTTCCCTTTCTGGTGCCCATTATTTTTTAACAATCGTTGATGACTATACGCGTTTCACATGGATTTTTTTGATGAAACACAAAGATGAAACTCAACCTATTTTGAAACGTTTTTTTTGCTACATTCATACACAATTTGGAATACGCATTAAAACTTTTAGAAGTGATAATGGCGCAGAATTTCTTTCCCTTCGTCATTTTTTTGAGGATAATGGAGTCATTTTTCAACATTCTTGTGTTTACACCCCCCAACAAAATGGGGTAGTGGAACGAAAACATCGCCATATCCTTCAAGTTGCTCGTGCCTTACGATTTCAATCTAATCTCCCTACAAAATTTTGGGGAGAGTGTGCCCTCACATCTGTTTATATTATCAATCGATTACCTTCTCCGCTCCTTTCTTTCAAAACTCCTTTTGAGCTTCTCTATTCCAAACCACCGGTCTTTTCTCATTTTCGTGTGTTTGGTTGTCTTGCTTATGCTACAAATGTTTGGATTGGTCATAAATTTGACTCTCGGGCTATCCCAGCTATTTTTGTTGGTTATCCTCTTGGACAAAAGGCGTATAAATTATACGACCTCACTACCAAAAAAATTTTTACTAGTCGCGATGTCAAATTTTATGAAAATGTTTTTCCTTATTCATCTTCTCTGAATACTTATATGGGAGTACAATCACATATCCATAATTCAAGCCCAATTCCTTTAATTTCCCCTACATCTATTGACCCATTTGACATTCAAGCCCAAAGTCCATCTAATTCATCCACAGCAGTAGACGACTCTGCTGAGGAAACCACTCAATCAAACCGTCCTTCCCCAACTCAGCCACCGTCTCCATCAACACTACTTCCTCCGCCGCCATCCATCATTCGCACCTACTCGCGGCGACGGATTCGTCCCGTTATTACACAACCTTCCCCAGCTCCACTTACAATTGATCCTATTTTGAGTACACCCGATTCTGCACCATCTTCACAAATTGTGGTCCCAGCCATCACAACACCGTTGCCTCCACCAGCAGATGTTCGCCGCTCAAAGCGCGCCACAGTTCCACCTTCTAAGCTTGGAGATTATGTCTGTTCTGTTGTTAAGTCTGACCAATCTATTCCTCTCACGCCAGGTTCTACAAAAGGTACTCGCTATCCTCTTAGTCATTACATTTCTTACCATCGTCTCGCTCCTTCTTATCGATCTTTTGTGGCCAATATACAATCTGACATTGAACCCAGTACCTTCTCAGAAGCAGCATCTAATCTCAATTGGCAGCAAGCAATGCAAGACGAATTACAGGCACTGGAGTATAATGGTACATGGACCCTAACACCACTTCCTGCTGGTAAAGTTCCAATTGGATGTCGTTGGGTATATAAAATCAAGCGAAAATCAGATGGTTCTATTGAACGGTATAAGGCACGGCTGGTTGCAAAAGGTTACACACAACTGGAAGGTATTGATTTTCAAGAAACTTTCTCTCCTACCGCTAAGATTATTTCAGTTCGGTGTTTATTGGCAATTGCTGCTGCTCATGGTTGGTCCTTGCATCAACTTGATGTCAATAATGCATTTTTACATGGTAATCTTGACGAGGAGATATATATGTCACTGCCGCCTGGGCTTCGGCGACAAGGGGAGGATCACTTAGTGTGTCGCCTTCACAAATCTTTATATGGGCTCAAGCAGGCATCTAGACAATGGTTTGCAAAATTTTCAGAAGCCATTCGCTCAGCCGGGTTCGTGCAGTCTAAGGCAGATTATTCTCTTTTTACAAAAAGGCAAGGAAAATCCTTTACTGCTCTTTTAATATATGTCGATGATATTTTGATTACTGGCAATGATTCTGAGAGCATATCCCACATCAAAAAATTCCTGCGTAACAAATTTCGCATCAAAGATCTTGGCAATTTGAGATACTTCTTGGGCATTGAGGTCTCTAAATCTAGAGAAGGAATTTATATATCTCAACGAAAGTATGCTTTAGATATCATCAAAGATGTGGGTTTATCAGGAGCTGCCCCTGTTGGGACCCCTATGGAACGTGGTGTAAAATTATGTGATTCTAGTGAACTCATTCATGATCCAGGAAAATATAGGAGGCTTGTTGGAAGGTTAATTTATCTCACAGTGTCGAGACCAGATATCACCTATGCAGTTCATGTTCTAAGTAGATTTATGCATCAACCTCGAAAAGAACATTGGGATGCATCTCTGCGTGTTGTGCGTTATTTAAAAGGATCTCCTGGTCAAGGACTTATCTTTTCCTCAGAAAGTGATTTCAGACTACGAGCCTTTTGCGATTCAGATTGGGCTGGATGTCCTCTCACTAGAAGGTCAACCACAGGCTATTGCGTGTTCTTAGGTGATTCTTTAATATCATGGAGATCAAAACGACAGAGAACAGTTTCCTTGTCATCAGCAGAAGCCGAATATAGAGCAATGACAGGAGCTTGTTGTGAATTGACTTGGTTACGTAGCCTACTCCAAGATTTGGGAATTTTCAATCAAGAATCTGCTTTATTATATTGTGATAATAAAGCTGCGTTGCATATTGCTTCCAATCCCGTTTTTCATGAACGCACTAGACATATCGAAATGGATTGTCATTACATCAGGGATAAGATCCAAGAAGGTCTTGTTGTAACAAAATTTGTGAAGTCAGAAAATCAGCTTGCAGATGTGTTGACCAAAGCTTTAGGAAAGGAAATTTTCATACCAATGATTCGCAAGTTGGGAGTTCGCAATATTCACTCTCCAACTTGAAGGGGAGTGTTAGAAAGTCGTAAATGACATACATAAGTCTTTGTTAGGCTACCTAATTATTGTACATTAGTCTTCATTAGGTTACCTACTTAGTAGACATTAGACATTAGAGTTTCGTTGAATCTCTTGTATATAAACCTCTTCAATGTCATAGAAGAAGAACAGAGAAAACATTTATAACAATCTCTTATCTCTTTCACTTCGAGTCAAAGTATCTTATTTTTAGCAAGCATCTTCATACAAATTTCGCTCAAAACCAACTTGGTCAAATCACTTCATTTTCATGGCTCAAGGCCACAGCATAATGTCCTCTCTAATTTGGTGATTTACTTGTTATTCGATTTTATGATTGTTTATGGTAGATATTTGTGTAGCTGAAGATTATTCTAATTAAGTTTTTTTTCTTCCTCTAATTAAGTTAAATATTTGTTAAATTGAAGTAGGTTTTGTGATGAGGCATGAATAAATTAGAAAAATGTGCAGGTGTTACTATCAAATCATCACAACTCACAAGCGTAGTTGGCCGTCGATTCAACAAAATAAAATAATTTATTAAAACAAACTATGTATTATATTTAGATATCAATATGAAGGTATTTTCATGTTTGCAATTTTGTTATGTCTTTTACATGTAGTGCCTAAGTACTGCAATGGTCCTTCAGTTCTGTTGGGATGAGCACATGTAATACCTGTTGGAAGTAATTGCTGAAATAATAGGCGGATATCAATGAAGTTACTAAATAAACAGATATGCATTACTGTGATTCAAATAAGTGTAACAGCAATAGTACAGATTCAACTCAACAGAATAATATAAACAGTATGAAATTGAATTGAAACAATTGCAAACCGAAGGGTGGATCGAGTCACGTTGGACGCTGTCCTTAAAGCAAGATTGCCGTCCTACTGTGCTTTGGGACTCTCTGGCAGTATGCTTCCCAGGATAAAACGATCCTCGGCAACAGGCTTTGCCGATCGAACCTTTCTGGCCTTTGGCTATCAACACCGACTCACTTTTACGAATGAGAAACTGAGGAGGAGAATTGTTGTTTGTTTTCTTTGTGTTTTCAAGTGAAGCGCAGACCCTTCTTATATAGTTCAGTTTCCAAAGATATCGTGGAGATAATCTTCTGTTTCCGAACCGCGGAGAAATCGATGCTACATTCGTGTCCGCATGATGCAGGCGCACACAAGCCAAGCCAAATCCGACGTCGACCGGATGATTTTTTAATCCAATTTTTATCAACTCATTTTGAGGTGTTCTCCACACTCAAATTAGGTCTCAAAATGAGGCGCACCTCCATTTTTTCTTCACACACTCTAACACCTTTCCAACAATACCTTTGGTAGGATTTGGAGCCTGACAGCCTAAAGGTCGTGTTGTAATTCAGGACTACAATATTAATCCAATTGTGTTGTTGTTGTTCAATTATCAACCCTAAATTCAATTAGAGAATTGACAATTTGCGGAAAGTAAAGTGACACACCAGATTTATAGTGGTTCCCTTCTAGGTGAGAAGGTACTCCACTTGAGCTCACTAGCTCTGCCGGTTTCACTATGAAAGAACGTCGGAATCGACCTTGAGTCGCCGGAGTACAAAACTCGGTTACAAGCTTTGAATGAAGACTACAAACTACGATCTCTCCTTGGACCGCACTGCAGACTTCAACCGAACGCCGGAACACTCGCAACCTTCCTCCGAATCAAAGCCCTCTATCGATTGCCAAATACGATCACGATTTGCTCTCGAACGATCCGGATTTGTGTTTCTTCGGTATGAACCCTAACTGAACGAAAACCGCAGCTTAAATAAGAATTGCCCAGATGCAATCCTAGCCATCCATCGCGTCTAATCTCGACCGTCTGATTTGAATCCGACTCGCGCCACGGATCGAGCTGAGCTGGCGCTTTCCCATTGGTCGATCTTCAACGACTTGTAACTACCTCCAGCACATCAGCAACGAACCTTCAGCGACGAGACCTCCAGCCGGGACACGCTCGCGTATCCGACCGGCTGCCCCGCCTATTCGACCGGACCTCCGCTCGGCTGCTCCAGCCATCCGCTCGGCTACCCGTGCGAGCCTCCTCCCGGCTATCCGATCGGCCAGCCTCCACCCGCTCGGCTACCCGAGCATCTTCAAAGCTGAATTGCTGCTTTAAATTCCTTCAATCCTCCACCTAAAGCAGCCATTCCACTGAGCTACTTCAGGCCTTCTACTTGATCCCGAACAATCCTTACATAGTGAAAAAACCAACAGAACCCATTCATTGCTCAACCTGCAAAACAAATCACTCCAAATGCAAAAGTTTCAAGCAAAGCTTGAACTTAGTGTAAGTGACAACTTTGGTACCCATATCAGCAGGGTTAAACTCAGTTCCTACTTTCTCAACCACAACATCACCATTCTCTACTTTATCTCTAACAAAATGATACTTAATGTCAATGTGTTTAGATCTTTCATGGTAGACAGGGTTTTTACTTAAACAAATGGCAGACTGACTATCACATTTAATCACAGCAGTCCCATTAAACAACTTAGCTTCACTAAGCATACCCTGTAACCACATAGCCTCTTTCACAGCATCACACAATGCAATATATTCAGATTCAGTAGATGAAATGGTAACAATAGATTGAAGTTGTGACTTCCAGGAAACACAGCAATCACCAAGAGTATAATATATAGCAGTTGTAGATTTTCTAGTGTCCCTATCACCACCAAAATCAGCATCAACATATCCAGTCAATTTAAATTCATCCTGCCTTTTCTCATAGCACAGACCAACATCTAGTGTACTCCTGATATATGCAAATACATGTTTCAAGGCCAACCAATGTTCAGGTCCTGGGTTGGACATAAATCTACTTAACAAAGATATGGCATAAGACAAGTCAGGTCTGGAACTAATCATGGCATACATAACTGATCCTATAGCATTAGCATAAGGCACTTGTTCCATTTTAGCAATTTCAACATCAGATTTAGGACTTTGAGACTTAGACAGAATAAAGTGAGGAGCTAATGGCACTTGAACAGGTTTACAATCAAGACTACTAAACTTAGATACTATTTTCTCTAAGTAAGGCCTTTGATGTAATTTTAGAAAACATTTACTCCTATCTCTATCAATAACCATGCCTAATATTTTCTTAGCCTTTCCTAAATCTTTCATGTCAAATTCTGAACTTAACTGGGATTTCAGCATGTTAACCTTATCAACTGACTTGCTTATTAACAATATATCATCCACATATAACAGCATATAAACAGGGCACTCATCAACAGATGCATAATAAAAACATGGATCAAAGTTGCTTCTCACATAACCAATTTTAAGCACATATGAGTCAAATCTTTTATACCAAAGCCTGGGACTTTGTTTCAGTCCATACAAAGATTTTTTCAGATAACAAGCATGTTCAGGGTATTTCTTATCAACAAAACCAGGTGGTTGCTTCATATATATTTGCTCATCTAACTCTCCATGAAGAAAAGCAGTTTTAACATCAAGTTGTTCAAGTTCTAAGTCATTAATAGCAACCAATGCAAGCATGATTCTAATGGTCTTGAACTTGACAACAGGTGCAAATATTTCATGGTAATCAATACCTTCCTTTTGGGTGAACCCCTTAGCAACCAGCCTTGCTTTGTACCTTGGTGGATCCTCATCCTTGATCCTGAACAGCCACCTGCAATCAACCAGCTTATGGTGTTCTGGCTTTTTTACCAGAGCCCAAGTTTGGTTAGTCTTATGAGACTCCATCTCATCAAGCATAGCATTTTTCCATTTCTCACTATCCCTACCCTCAATGGCTTCCTGATAAGTATCTGGTTCATTCTTAATTTCCTTAGCAGCTATTAGGGCAGTGGATACTAGATCAGCTTCAGAATATCTAGGGGGAACTCTAGGCACTCTCCTAGGCCTATCTCTGGCAAGTTGCCAATCTGCTAACACATCTTGGGTAGCTAACTCATGTTCCTCCACCTGATCTAAGTTCTCAGCTTGTTCATTATGATCATTATGTTCATTCTGGCCATTGCCTGGTTCTGGTTGAGGTTCTCCTTGTTCTACATGGTTTTCTACCTGATTTGGCTGCTCATTATTCTCAGGAGGATCTATATCAAACAGGGTTCTATCAGAAGGAGGTGCAGGGGAGCTATCAGAATTAGCTACAATGTTATTCTTATATGGGAAAGTGTTCTCATCAAAGATAACATCTCTACTAATCAGTATTTTAATTCCCCTAGCATTCATATCCCACAATCTATAGCCCTTAGTTCCCATTGATCTTTGATAACCTAAGAAAATACACTTGGTTGATCTAGGATCTAATTTTCCCTCCCTAGTATGAGCATAAGCAGCACAGCCAAAAATTTTCAGTTCATTCAAATCAGGTTTCTTACCATTCCACATTTCCATAGGACATTTAAACTCAAGCATCCTATTAGGACTTCTATTAACAAGATAAGTAGCAGTGTAAAGAGCTTCACCCCAAAAAGACTTAGGTAAACCAGAAGTGAATAACAAGCATCTCAATTTATCAAGCAATGTTCTGTTCATTCTTTCAGCCACTCCATTTTGTTGTGGAGTCAATCTAACAGTCTTATGTCTTAAAACACCATGATCAATGCAGAAATTATCAAACTCAGCATTGCAGAATTCCAAACCATTATCAGTTCTCAAAGCCTTAACCTTTTTACCAGTTTGATTTTCTTCTAAAAGTTTCCAGTCCTTAAACTTAGTGAAAGCTTCATCTTTTGTTTTTAGAAGGAAGGTCCAAACTCTCCTAGAGTAGTCATCTACAATGCTCAGAAAATACTTATTTCCACCATGAGTTTCATTAGACTCTGGTCCCCACAAATCAGCATGTAAATACTCTAAGATTGTCTTGCTTGAGTGAACTCCACTAGTTAACTTCAGCCTGTGCTGTTTGGCTAGGACACAGGGCTCACAAAAGGGTAACTGGGTCACCTTTTCAGCAAGGATACCTTGCTTATTCAGGCACTCCAGTCCCTGTTGGCTCATATGCCCTAGTCTAAGATGCCACTTTACAGTTGCATCTTCACAAACAGCAGGGCAGGCTTCCTTAGTGTCACCATGGTGTGAACCATCAAGGATATACACACTACCAGTCTTATTTCCAGTTAACACTTGCCTATTGTTTTTAAACACAGCAAGCACACCATTTTCAGCATTATAAGAACAACCAGAATCATCAAGAGCACCAAGGGAAATCAGATTTCTTCTCAAGCCAGGGACATATCTAACCTTAGTCAAGGTTACTAATTTTCCATTAGTCAATTTCAGGTTTATACTACCCATTCCCATGACCTTACACACATTATTATTTCCCATGTACACATTTTCACTGGTAGTGTGAGCCAGGTCATTGAACCAATTTTTGTTGGGACACATATGAAAAGAACAACCTGAATCCAAGACCCATTCATCACTGAGATCCCCACTGGTGACAGTTAGAACCTCAGAAGATGAAATGGCCTTATCAGATGTCAAGGCTAAGTTAGTTTCAGAGTTCCCATTGGTCTTAGACTTGGCTAACCATTTATAACAATTTTTCTTTAAGTGACCAACCTTCCCACAATGATAACACTTAATTTGTGAGGACTGACCTTGTTTGGAACTGTTATCATTTGAGTTATTATCATTTCCATCAGACTTAGGCTTAGGCTTAAACTTATGTTTGTTGTTCTGAAATGAAGACTTGTTAGACTTAACAAACAAACCAGAAGCAGATTTAGCTTTTTGACCTTTTAGTTCTAATTCCCTGGTTTTCAAAGCGGTGCAAAATCTATCATAAGAAGGCACATCACCAGTATATTGGAAAGCATCTTTTACCACGTGATAAGACTCAGGTATAGCATTCATCAATATCATCACAAGACTAGTCTCATCAAGAGCATGTGGAGTATCTCTAAGCATCAAAGACATTTTCAAGAATTCATCAAGATTTTCATCTATAGTCTTAGCAGCATTCATCTTAAATGCAAACATAGATGCTTTCACATATGACAAGTTAGGAGCAATCTGATTAGCATGCAATGTTTCTAACTTTTTCCACATTGCAAGAGGAGTTTTACAATCACATACCTTTCTGATAATACTGTCCCCAAGGCTCAGTATTAACAGGTTGTATGCCTCAACCTCTATGTCAGATTTCCTCTTCTTTTCATCCTCAGACCACTTGGTGGCTTCCTCTTCTAGGGCTACCAAAACCTTGTGCTGGGACAGGACAGCCTTCATCTTGAGGCACCAGACTTGAAAGTCTCCTTTCCCATCATAGGGAGCAATCTCTATCCTTGCTTGCACCATTTTCACCTCGCAAGTGAAACAGGCAAGCACAAGAATCAATTCAATCAAGATATAACAAAATCAACAACAACAACAGCCAAGAACAGATCGAATTTGCTCTGATACCACTGTTGTAATTCAGGACTACAATATTAATCCAATTGTGTTGTTGTTGTTCAATTATCAACCCTAAATTCAATTAGAGAATTGACAATTTGCGGAAAGTAAAGTGACACACCAGATTTATAGTGGTTCCCTTCTAGGTGAGAAGGTACTCCACTTGAGCTCACTAGCTCTGCCGGTTTCACTATGAAAGAACGTCGGAATCGACCTTGAGTCGCCGGAGTACAAAACTCGGTTACAAGCTTTGAATGAAGACTACAAACTACGATCTCTCCTTGGACCGCACTGCAGACTTCAACCGAACGCCGGAACACTCGCAACCTTCCTCCGAATCAAAGCCCTCTATCGATTGCCAAATACGATCACGATTTGCTCTCGAACGATCCGGATTTGTGTTTCTTCGGTATGAACCCTAACTGAACGAAAACCGCAGCTTAAATAAGAATTGCCCAGATGCAATCCTAGCCATCCATCGCGTCTAATCTCGACCGTCTGATTTGAATCCGACTCGCGCCACGGATCGAGCTGAGCTGGCGCTTTCCCATTGGTCGATCTTCAACGACTTGTAACTACCTCCAGCACATCAGCAACGAACCTTCAGCGACGAGACCTCCAGCCGGGACACGCTCGCGTATCCGACCGGCTGCCCCGCCTATTCGACCGGACCTCCGCTCGGCTGCTCCAGCCATCCGCTCGGCTACCCGTGCGAGCCTCCTCCCGGCTATCCGATCGGCCAGCCTCCACCCGCTCGGCTACCCGAGCATCTTCAAAGCTGAATTGCTGCTTTAAATTCCTTCAGGTCGGGTATTCAGAAGGGAAGTTTTTAACTTGGGGACTACATGTTGGTCATTGGTTGTTTCTAGACTACATGCGCTATGAATGTCTGCGGTCATACTAGTTGGGTCTTTTTTTTCTTTTTTTGATGCAGATACTTGCTACCCTCGATATCTGGTAGCGATTTGAGAGTGACTAGGGCAGATTGCTTGGCTTTTTGATGTTTGCCACATGTTTTGCCCAAGTACAATTCACCTTGTAAATGGCGGTCCTATTATGTTCTATTTTCCGTTACTGTTGTAGTTGTTGGAAAAAAATGTGTGTAAAAGGAGTGAAGAAAATGGTGGTGCGCCACTTTTGAGACCTAAAATTGAGCGTGGAGGACACCTCAATTCGTATTGGAAAAATTAGATTAAAATACCTTGAGTTGAGAGGTATGAAATCGAATGTTGAATTGCCAAAAACGAAGCTATATCGAATGAGAAATCGATGGCCAAAGATGGACCAAAAATCATCAAACTTGACTTTGGTAGGGATTGATATGAAGTTGAATTTCACTTGGTTGAAAGCTTATATCCCACATTGGAAACCAAAGGGGAACAAAGTGTGTTCTTATATAATGTCAAGTTTATGGTTATTGAATTGACTATACAAAGGTCTTCCAAAATGTCTACGCGCCCGCCCAGGGGGGGGGGGGCAAATCATCGGCTCGGATCCGTCGAATTTGGCCTGACTTGTGTGCGCCCGCATCATGCATGGCGAATGGTGCTCGATTTCTCAGCGGGTCGCGCAGTTCGTTTTTGCTCAAATTGGTTTTAATTTCGAACCAAGACTAAGTCTTATGGTGGTTTCGGAAATCATGGACTTGTGGCGGTTTAGTTCATGGGCTTGTGGCGGTTTAGCCCACGAAGTCAGTAAACCCTAACTTGCTCACGAAGTTAGGTCAGATCTGTTTCAACACTATAAAAGCAGATCATTGCTTCACAGAAACAACACAACAAAAAGAAAACCCTACCCCACATCTCGGCGTCCTTTCTTCTTCGGTGATAGTAAAAGGTCGAATAGGTTCGATCAGCGAGGCTACGGTGCTCAAGCGCTTGCTGAGATTCTTTCATCCTGGGAAGCTCTTTGCCATCAGACCCAGCACCTAAGGGAGGCAAAACAGCTTTAAGGACAGCGTCATTGACGTGACTGAATCAACAACTCGGTTTGCTGTCCTCTACGTTATTTATTTTTCTTGCTACAATACTGTTCGTATATTTATTTACCCGATTAATATATGAATGATCAGATTGTTTACTGTTTTGTACGAATAGATGCATGCTCAGTTTATTTAAATTAAAGTCGCATGTTATTAGAATAATAGTCAGATATTAAATTTAGCCAACATTCTTAAAGCTGTTCAGCTTGGATATTATCTGAATATTATTTCGTACTAACAGATCTGTCTCTGTTGTAGCAATGAATTCTGAACAAGGACAAAACAACGTGTCTGTGCACATGGAGGGTGTCCAACATCAGCAGCATGATGCTGTTGAGTCGGCTGCAACTACCCCATTGATGGCTCCGGCCGGGAATGGACCTGCGGGTCCAGTTCCAAATCCAATTGTGCCACAACTGCCTGCTGCAGTAATGGCAGCTGAAAGGCCTGAGAAGTTCAATGGGTTGAATTTCACTACATGGCAGCCTAAGATGCATTTCTACCTCTCCCAATTAGGGTTGGCCCGGTACCTGACCGAGGACACACCTACAGTAGCTGAGGGTGAGGCTGACAATCAAGTGCTCATTGCATACAATGCATGGAAAGATGCTGAGTATCTCTGTCGCAATTATGTGATGAACAGTCTTAGTGACGTGTTGTACAAGGTGTACAAATCCAAACGCTCAGCTAAGGAGCTTTGGGTGGCACTTGATCGGAAGTACCGAACAGAGAATGCTGGCTCCAAGAAGTACCTAGTGGGACGCTTCCTTGAATTCCAGATGGTGGATTCAAAGACTGTGAGCAGTCAAGTGCACGACCTGCAGCTGATTATCCATGAAATGAACGCAGAAGGGATGACGGTGAATGAACCATTCCAAGTTGCTGCAGTCATTGAGAAGCTGCCTTCAGGTTGGAAGGACTTCAAGAACTACCTTAAGCACAAGCGAAAGGAAATGTCCATGGAGGACTTGGTGATTCGCCTCAAGAATGAAGAGGACAATCGAATCTCTGACAAGAGGATAAGGCTCCCGTCTGAGAGGGCCAATGTTGTGGAGCATGGTGGTAGCTCCAAAGGGAAGAAGCCCTTAAACAAACTTGGACCCAAAGGCGGGGTGACCAAAAAGAAAGTGAAGCCGAAGTTTGCAGGCAAGTGCTTCAACTGTGACAAAGAGGGTCACAGATCTGCTGACTGCAGACAACCTAAAAAGAAGCAGGCGAATGTCACTCAGGGGGATGAAGAGCAACTAGTGGCTATAATTTCCCAGCTGAATTTGGTGGATTCCAACCCCAAGGAGTGGTGGCTGGATACTGGTGCAACCAACCACATTTGTTCTGACAAGAATGCCTTCTCAGAGCTGAAACTGTCTGATACAGGAGAGAAGGTTTACATGGGCAACCTGGCCACCTCAGAAGTCAAGGGAAGAGGAAGTGTGATGTTAAAGATGACCTCAGGCAAAGAGCTGAAGCTGACGAATGTCTCTTATGTGCCTGATGTCAGGAAGAATCTAGTGTCTGGAACCTTACTTACTAGTCATGGTTTTAAGATGGTGTTTGAGTCCCAAAAGGTCGTTCTTTCAAAGAACGGCATGTATGTGGGACGTGGTTATGTGAAGGATGGAATGTGGAAACTCAATGTAATTGCTATCAATTCTATCAATAAAAATTCTTCCGCTTACTTGCTTGAGTCATCTAATTTATGGCATGGTAGATTAGGTCATGTGAATTATGACTCGTTAAGGAATCTAATGAAACTGGATTGTATACCAAAATTTCAATTTGATTCCGAACACAAGTGTGAAATTTGTGTTGAAGCAAAACTATCAAGAACATCCTTTCATAGTGTTGAAAGAGACACTAAAACCCTTGACCTAATACATAGTGATCTATGTGACTTGAAATTCATGCCAACAAGAGGTGGAAACAAATATTTTGTGACTTTCATAGATGACAGTTCAAAATATTGTTCAATATACTTGCTGAAGAGCAAGAATGAAGCAGTAGAGAAATTTGCCATGTATAAGTTGGAAGTGGAAAACCAACTAAATAAAAAGATTAAAAGGCTACGAAGTGATCGTGGTGGTGAATATGTTGAACCATTTGGGGCACTGTGTGCACAAACTGGAATCATACATGAGGTTACACCACCTTATTCTCCTCAATCGAATGGTGTGGCTGAACGTAAGAATCGCACTATCAAAGAAATGATGAATGCGATGTTACTTAGTTCAGGATTAACCCAACCAATGTGGGGGGAGGCCGTGTTGTCGGCCAATTACCTCCTAAATCGGATACCTCGTAAGAAGAAAGAGAAATCTCCTTATGAACTGTTTAAAGGGATAAAACCTTCCTATAAACACTTGCGAGTGTGGGGGTGCCTAGCCAAGGTAATGGCCCCCGGTCCTAAAAGAATGAAGATAGGACCAAAGACAGTTGATTGTGTATTTATAGGCTATGCGCAGAACAGTAATGCGTATAGATTCATTGTGTATGAGTCTAAAAACCCTGATATACACAAGAACACAATTATAGAGTCTAAGAATGCTTCATTCTTTGAACATGTGTTTCCTTATAAGGAAATGCGATCAAGGTCACCTTATGAGATAGGTGAAGATACTACAGATGTGTATCACCAACAAGAAGAAGTATCCGAGGATGATACAAATGTGGAGGAACCAAGAAGAAGCAAAAGAGCAAGGGTTGAAAATTCGTATGGACCCGATTTTGTAACCTTTATGGTCGAGGCGGGACCTCCTACATATAGTGAAGCTACAAGCTCTATTGATGGTCCTATATGGAAAGAAGCCATAAAAAGTGAACTAGACTCCATTATGCAAAATCATACTTGGGAGCTAGTTGATCTACCTCAGGGGTGTAAACCACTGGATTCCAAGTGGATTTTTACTAAGAAAATGAAAGTAGACGGTACTGTTGAAAAGTACAAAGCGAGACTCGTGATCAAAGGATATAGACAAAAGGAAGGTCTAGATTACTTTGATACATTCTCACCTGTGACAAGGATCACATCTATAAGGATGATAATTGCCATTGCTGCATTGCGCAATTTAGAAATTCATCAAATGGATGTGAAGACTGCTTTCTTGAATGGAGATCTTGAGGAAGAAATATATATGGAACAACCTGAGGGTTGTAAAGTGCCAGGACAAGAGAGAAAGGTCTGTAAACTAGTTAAGTCTCTCTATGGTCTGAAACAGGCACCAAAGCAGTGGCATGAGAAATTTGACAAAGTGATATTGTCAAACGGGTTCAAAATCAATGAGTGTGACAAATGTATATACATCAAAAACACTGAACACGGTTATGTGATTCTGTGCTTATACGTCGATGATATTCTCATTGTGGGAAATAATGAAGAAATGGTCAAATCCACCAAATCCATGTTAAACTCAAGGTTTGATATGAAAGACTTAGGTCTGGCCGATGTAATTTTAGGGATTAAAATTACAAGGACGGCAGATGGATTTGTTTTAGGCCAAGCACACTACGTTGATAAGATTTTAGACAAATTTGGGAAAGACAGTGTAGGAGTTTATAAAACTCCTATAGATATGAACCAACACCTGTCTAAAAACAAAGGGGAGAGCATCTCTCAAGTGGAATACTCAAGAGTAATAGGCAGTCTAATGTACTTAATGAATTGTACTAGACCTGATATTGCCTATAGTGTGAGTAGGCTTGCACGATATACGAGTAACCCAGGATCAGAGCACTGGAAAGCCATCGTGAGAGTACTGAAGTATCTACGATTTACTCGAAGCTACGGTCTACATTATACCAGATATCCTGAAGTCATTGAAGGGTACACTGATGCAAGTTGGATATCTGATATACAAGACTCAAAAGCTACAAGTGGATATGTATTCACTTTGGGAGGGGCAGCCGTGTCATGGAAATCCTCGAAGCAAACTCTAATAACCCGATCCACGATGGAAGCTGAGTTCGTAGCATTAGATAAATGCGGCGAAGAAGCAGAGTGGTTAAGGAATTTTGTAGAGGACATTCCTGGTTGGAAAACCCCTGTGCCACCAATATGCTTATATTGTGATAATCAATCAACAATTGGCAGAGCACAGAATGTCATGTACAATGGTAAGTCAAGACACATACGTCGAAGACACAATACCATAAGACAACTTCTCTCATCCGGAGTCATAAGCATTGACTACGTGAGGTCCAAAGAAAATATATCGGATCCGTTAACCAAAGGGTTAAATAAGGACCAAGTAGAGAAGACGACTAAGGGAATGGGACTGAAGCCTTTTGATTGCTAACATCAAAACATAGGCTTAAGCCCTTGGGCTATAAAAGTCGAGGCAAAGGAAAACCCTACCATGATGACTGGAGATCCCAAGAACTTGGTTCAAAGGGAAAACCTACCTGCTAAGACTGTGTGAGGTCACTGTGGGGGGTAACACCCCAATCCTATTCCTTGATAAAACGGTGACTCCCGCACGAGGCTAAGCTCGAAGCTTTTAATGATTCTAGTAATTTGAATAGTGAGATTCAAATGAGTAACGCGGGATTACTTTGAGAAAGAATCACCTATGTGAGAGAGAAGTGGGGTCGCTTCAAAGGAGAATTCAAAGGGCTTGATTCTTTAGAAACTCTTGCAGAACCAGGAAAGGGGTGTCATGACCAAAATGAGCCCACCAGTAAGAACTGAATAAGATCAGGGTAATATCTGAGGGAACATGATTTCGTTTACAGTATAAGACGAACAGTTCAAGGACATCACGTCTACTGAATAGTCAGTAAAGAGATCTTGTGATCCCAAGGGAAGGTTCAAAGGGGTAACCTACCTATCCTGTGCAGATATTATCCGTAGAAGCTATCACCACATCGTGTCGAGTAGATTATCGAGGATTATTGTTTTATTGATTTACCACTCGATTTTCTTCATGTGGGGGATTGTTGGAAAAAAATGTGTGTAAAAGGAGTGAAGAAAATGGTGGTGCGCCACTTTTGAGACCTAAAATTGAGCGTGGAGGACACCTCAATTCGTATTGGAAAAATTAGATTAAAATACCTTGAGTTGAGAGGTATGAAATCGAATGTTGAATTGCCAAAAACGAAGCTATATCGAATGAGAAATCGATGGCCAAAGATGGACCAAAAATCATCAAACTTGACTTTGGTAGGGATTGATATGAAGTTGAATTTCACTTGGTTGAAAGCTTATATCCCACATTGGAAACCAAAGGGGAACAAAGTGTGTTCTTATATAATGTCAAGTTTATGGTTATTGAATTGACTATACAAAGGTCTTCCAAAATGTCTACGCGCCCGCCCAGGGGGGGGGGGGGGCAAATCATCGGCTCGGATCCGTCGAATTTGGCCTGACTTGTGTGCGCCCGCATCATGCATGGCGAATGGTGCTCGATTTCTCAGCGGGTCGCGCAGTTCGTTTTTGCTCAAATTGGTTTTAATTTCGAACCAAGACTAAGTCTTATGGTTTCGGAAATCATGGACTTGTGGCGGTTTAGTTCATGGGCTTGTGGCGGTTTAGCCCACGAAGTCAGTAAACCCTAACTTGCTCACGAAGTTAGGTCAGATCTGTTTCAACACTATAAAAGCAGATCATTGCTTCACAGAAACAACACAACAAAAAGAAAACCCTACCCCACATCTCGGCGTCCTTTCTTCTTCGGTGATAGTAAAAGGTCGAATAGGTTCGATCAGCGAGGCTACGGTGCTCAAGCGCTTGCTGAGATTCTTTCATCCTGGGAAGCTCTTTGCCATCAGACCCAGCACCTAAGGGAGGCAAAACAGCTTTAAGGACAGCGTCATTGACGTGACTGAATCAACAACTCGGTTTGCTGTCCTCTACGTTATTTATTTTTCTTGCTACAATACTGTTCGTATATTTATTTATCCGATTAATATATGAATGATCAGATTGTTTACTGTTTTGTACGAATAGATGCATGCTCAGTTTATTTAAATTAAAGTCGCATGTTATTAGAATAATAGTCAGATATTAAATTTAGCCAACAGTAGTATCCAGCCATGCCTGTTAATATTTTGCTCTGATTTGGAGTTGATGACTGTGCGTATCTCGTTCAGGCTTGGTGCCGTTTCGTCTGTGGCTTAGGCATTCCCGTAACCGTCAGTACTAGAGGTGAAAGTAGTGAAAACTGCAACAAGCTCACATTGAGTCCTGTGTGAGTTTTCTTGTGAGTATTAGCCCCATGTTACAATATAATTGCAATAGAGGAAAACTCAAAAGCAGGATGTTGCTTGTGCATCTAGTAGCATGCCATTACATTGACAGTTGAGAAATTTTACTTAAATTGCAAATGAAATCGGTGCAACTATACAGCTTGAGAAAAAGTTCTTTTGTGCTTTCTTATGCATGAGCTAACCAAAAATTCAATATCAAATGACAGGAATTCTGTTAACTCAGAGAAAATTTGGTATAAGAGGGTAACAGAAGCAATAAAGGGATAAAGGTACACATGTTAGGAAATTTTTTTCCCAATGCGAGTATTACTTCAATTCTTTGGCACCTAGTTCAATGTTGGTAATGAATTTGGTGCAGTCTCTTGGAAACATGCTACTCCATGATTATCTTGTTAATGTGCTCGAGGGTGATTTCTGTGAGATTAGCTAGTAATCCTAAGGTTCATTAGTGCAAGGCTTGGTCTAGGTTAGAGCTGGGAGCTGCTGGGAACAAACTGGGAAGAAGTCATTTGCAGCAGGGCAAAACTCAGCCGTTTTGCTCAAGAGGGAAACAAGGATTTGGATCTCCGCTGGAACGCTGCCGTTTCGTCTGGAGCGCGACGTCGCCGTTTTGGGTAGAGGATTCGGCTTCAAGTGGAACGAAGCCGTTTCGGGCGAGCGCGAGGAAAGATTCGTTTTGGTCGGTACAGCGTCGTTTTCGGCGTACAGCTTCTTCTTCGTTCTTAAGCTCAGTTCCTGCACACTTTAGGGTTTATCCGAGATTTGGGGAAAAATCGATTCGAGAGAGATTGTTCTTCGTCCTTCCGAAATTGAAGCATCTCCAATCTTCCTCCGTTCAGTGCGACCGTGTTGACATCCGATCTACGCTTGATTGATCTGAAACTGAGGCGCCGCGACATCTGTTCTTCCGGCGTTGTGAGCTTCGGCGCTTGGCTACTCCGAGCGACTGTTCGACGAAGTCTCCTCTTCTCTGCTACTCAGGGAAGTCCTCTTAGTTTTCTCAGTGGTTTTCGTTGGATGATTGATCAGTGGATAGGATAGATTACAGTTTAGCCGAGTCTTGCATATAGGATAGCATCGTGTAATCCAAACACTACCAGCGCATAATAATATCGTTCTCAGGGTCTCTTCGAGGCTCAATCTTTGGGGAATTAGGCTTTGCCGAACCCCGTTCAATCTTGTGTCTTTGGTTTATATTTGTCCGCAAATTATTCCGCAAACCTACTAAGCTACATAATTGAACTAGAACAAGTGTTGAGCATTGGTGTTTTGTGATTGTTTAAAGTGAGTAAGTAGAACTTATTTTCACAATTTCTTACCTCGAAGAGACTCATTTAAAGGTAGCATGACTACAGTGTTTTCTAAATTTCTTCTTCAACAAATGGGTAACAGATAATTCACAGTCTGATTTTTTTTTATTAATCTTCTTTGGTAATAGATTTAACTGGCCATTGTAAGGGACTCCCAGCTAAATTGAATTCTGGTATGGATAATTGTATCAACTTATATCATTCAATGTATTTTAGTTGCATCAATCTCTGAACAATTATAGTAAATTTACCTATTTGAAGGATATTTACAGTAGCTTAATTCGTATGTCATGCAGAGTACAAGAAGGATAACCTTCAAAGGCCTTGTTAAGGACTACATTACATTACTGTCCACATACAACACATACGTTCTCTTTCAGTTTCTCCAGGTATCCATCACAATTTCAAATGTATTAGTCATGATTCCTGAAGTATTACATTTTTGTCAATTTTCGGGCTCAAGGAAAGGTATTGCAAGCATCTGATGAACCCAAATGAAGCTTGAACTAGCTGTGCAGTATTTGCCGAAGTACATTGCTAAAGTGAGTGTGATTTGTAACTAGTTTAGATGCCTCTAAGGCATACATGTTTTATATTTGTTGATTATAAATGGTCTGCAATTCTTTTGTCTGTCTGTGAAGAATCTTTAGTTTCCATTGATATATTTTTTTTTTGAAAAGGTCCAAGTTGAAGCGAATGGTGAAAAAGATAGTGACGGTGAAAGTTTGGACGACTTGGAAGAGGATTGAGCATATAGAGCTAATATGATGAAAAAATGTAGGATTCAATTTTGTTATTTAAGTTTTTCGTATCTCATGTTTATGTTTATATGAATATTAGGTTTTTTTATGAAATAGCACCGTAAGAATAAATTTGTATTCAATCATAATATTTTTACTTAAGGTTAATGTTTTGTTATATGAATTGATAAATTATAGAATATTGATAATAGGTTTTGGGGAAAAAGATCAGGTGAGAAGTATGTGTTTTTGTGAGAAATAAGAATTTATCTAGTCCATTGATTTTAAAGATCAAACGGCGGTGAATAAACAACATATTAGGAATATAATTATAAGATAATTCTGATTAAAGGGTAGATTCGGAATAGAACAATTCGACTGATTCGTGCCTGTTCTTTCGCAAACTGATTCTGTTTTCGATTTCTCATCATCCGGCGGCGAGGCTGAATAAGGAGTTGAGGAGGCTGGTCGAGGCGATCGTGAGCGGAGATGGTGAAGATGATGGACGAACGACGGACGACTCTCGGCGACGGACGACAGACGACTCTTGGCGAGCATCGATCATCGATTTTGCAAAATATGCACAATGACGAGGGACGATTTTGGGCGACTGTCCGATCTCGCTAGCTGTGCCGGTTACAAATGCGACCACTTTTACTACCACTGCTGTTACGGCGATGATTTTGGGCGAGAAGACTCGCGTCGGATTTGCTTTTTTCGGTACGTTGCTGATTGTTTTGGGTTTCTGGATTTGCATCAGCTGAAGTTGTTTGTTGGAAAAAATTTATCAATTTTAGAAATTATGGATTCACTCTTTTTGTTGTATCTCCTCCTTCCTTTGGATCAATTTGATTCATTCTATACTTTTTTTCTTTTTGGTATTTTATGGAACGCTGAGCAGTGGTGTGCTTGTATTTCGCTTTCTTTTATCCCATTCTATCATCACTGTTGTTGTATTTACAGGTGGAATGTGGAGATGCCGGCAATTATAGCAAAGTCAATCTCGATTCTGTCGGATGCAGGTCTCGGAATGGCCATGTTCAGTCTCGGTAAGTCCTCTTGTTTTCATATACCATATTGATGTACAATCAGAGATCTGCTGATTTAGAATAACATATTGGTGTATGAAAAAAATTGACTGACATGTTTTTGTTTGGGGATGGATGGTGTAGGATTGTTTATGGTATTTCAGCCAAAAATGATAGCATGTGGGAATAAGGTACATCCTCAAATCCTCAGCACTGGGTGAGAAACTTGCCTCCAAAAGCAATGTATTTTTTCCCCAACAAAGTGTTTTAAGACTGCTAGTGAGTTTTAAACATTTGTAATTTTAAATTTTAGGGTCATCTTTGGGATGCTGATAGCCTTGCCGATCACGCTAGTGTACTACATTTTACTGGGATATGAGAAGGCAGTGAGTATCTTGAAAACCAGAGTGGCCGAGGATGAAGAGATTGATAAGCTGTTTTGGGATTAGGATGGGAAAAAAAAGCCAAAGAAATGACAATATGGTGGACTGATGGAAGTTAAATCAGTTTGTCTGGTTAGGTGTTTTCCTTTTATCTTTTCCTGCTAAGGAATTTGTAAAATTATGGCTGTAGGAAATGAGAATTATGAAAGGAAATTATATTTCATTTGTCAATTGCTTGCTTCAAAATTTGATCATTCAAAATCATCATCCATTAAACCTCTGCACCAGTAGAAGTGGTGCTCCAGCCGCTGTTGCTATCGTTGAAAGTTATTTTATGCCCATTTTCAACAGCATCTATTGACAGAAATGCTGTTTGGAAGCAAGGTGTGGAGCAAAGCCAAGATCAGGTAGATGTACCATTAGCGAAGTTGATGGAAGTAAAGGCCTGCATACAAGGGTCGGAAGGTGATACAAAGAAGGAGCTGGATGTTCTTTGGAGGAGAGTGAAAACAACTGCCACATTATTAACTTATTTGGTGATGCGCACCTTTGGTGATGCTATGGAACCTCCATTTTGTTGATGCGCAACTTTGGTGATGCTATGGCTGTCTAAAATGGCTGATATTGCCTCCATTTTGTTATTTCCTTAGTGATGTGATCAACTTTGTTGCTTTCAGTTTGTTGCATGTAAAAATGTTTCGAGTTGCCAGAATTGTAAACTGAATCTTGATTGAATAAATGCAGTCGCATTTCTTGTTAAAATACGTAGCAGTTATCAACTGTGTTATTATAATACGTAGCAAATGGATTATAACACGTAGCAACTATGTTATAATACGTAGCAACTGTGTTATAATACGTAGCAGTTATGCACTATAATACGTAACAACTGTGTTGTAATACGCATCAGTTATGCATTATAATACGTAGCAACTGTGTTATAATACGTAGCAGTTTTGCACTATAATACGTAACAACTGTGTTATAATATGCATCGATTATGCATTATAATACGGAACAAGTGTATTATAATACGTAGCAACATCATTTAATACATAATTCGGACCCTGTAATACATAATTCGTAACCTCTTACACATAATTCGTACCCTGTATACATAATTCGTACCCTCTTACAAAACTGTTTACACATCTTTACTGGAAATCGAGGGACCACGTTGCATATAAATACCATAATGTTGATTTATTTTCAACTTGATTACAAAGATAACTTGAACCGAATTGAAGCAGAACTTCTTGGCTTTAGAACCTTTTAGTTGCTCATCTGGATTCGACAGGACGATCTGTAAGTTGTTGTCACCAGCATCGCTCTCCTAATTATCTTTACTTTCATTCTGTAGAGGGTTGTTTGCGGTCGGCTACAAAAAAAACGATGTACAAAAAATTTATCAATGGATCTGAATTTTAAATAAGAAGCCATGTATTATAAATGTAGACTTTTCAGAGACGAGGCTACAAATTTAAATCAGAAGCTACATATTATAAAATGATGTTAACTTAAGATAGACACTGAAAAATATAAAGGCAAAGATACCTGTCCAGTAACAATCTCCCACAGTACAATTCCAAAGCTGACATTGCACATCAGCCTTTTCATTATATGGCTTGTGTTCAATGACCTACCATTGATCAATTATATTGTTAAAAAAGTCACGAACTGCTCCTTAAACCGAAATCGGTTGTGATGTATGCAGTTTCCAATTATCACAACTTCACATGCAGTGCTAAGAAAAAAATTAAACAAAAAATGCAAAATACAGCATTTAACTTACTTCAGGAGCCATCCATCGGTATGTTCCTGTTTCTGCTGTCATGATTCCTGATGTGTTTAGCAACCTTGCCACACAAAAATCAGACACTTTGACAACCTGTGATTCACCTCGATAGTGTCAGATTCATTGGTTAACTCAAATCTTGGCTGGTATTTTCTTCGATGGGTTCCTTTTCTTCTTGCGATCTACAAATGTTGCACAAAAAATACAATGCACCAATTATGAGATATGAATTATGATACGCCAAATGAATACTACAAATTATGATTAACTACTACCACAACCTAACCACCCAGCCTGATACAATGTGATGTGCATTGTATGATACAGTATGCTACGAATTATAAGGGGAAAGTGCTTAGCATGCTACGAATCATGATACTGTATTCTACGAATTATGATACAGTGTTCAGTGTGTTGTGCTAAGCATGCTACGAATCATGACACATCATGCTACGGATTATGATCAAAATTAAACAGTGTGCCTGATACAGTGTGCTGTGCAATTTGATACATGACAATACGTATTTTACCAAGCTACGAATCATGACACAGTCTGCTACGGATTATGATAGTAAGCCCGCAGTCTGCTACGCATCTTGCTGGATAGTGCTACGTATTATGCTACGAACTATGAACATCACAGTATAAATTTTAGCAGGTACTTCCTTGGGTGTTATTCTTACGAATCATGATAAACAAACCACATTGCTACGTAGTTTATCTCTTCTTAACAAAACTAACAGTAAGCTATGCAACTCGGTGAATTGTACTACGAATTATGATACGCAGTTGTAGAATTGGATAACATTTAACCCTAACAAATGTAATGTACTCTTCCGACAAATTGTACTATGCATTTATCAAACCCTAAAACGTAGATAGGGAAACGCATCGTAAGTTTGACTCGATTTCTTTGCCGGAGGAGTCGACTGGGTGTCCATCGTCGTCGTGTAGAGCTGCAGTTCTAATTCTTGGCGGCTGATGCCCTCCCTCGAGGATTACTGGGTTTCGATTCGTCTGCAGGTCTGCAGGTCTCAGTCGATTTCGATTTCGGGTTCGATTCGTCCGCAGGGTTATCCATCGTCGTCGTGTTAGGGTTTTTGTTTCGCGATATACATGATATTAACTTTTTGAGATATTATCGGGACTAATTTACCCTCATAAGCCTTGATTAGTCAGATTTTGGAAATTAATTTGTCTCTAATCGTGGCCGTTGATTAACATAAATCAATGGACTAAATTAATTCCTATTTCTCACCTTAAGTATACTTCTCACCAGAACTTAACCCTAGGTTTTGGATGTTACTTATTAAAATATTAACGTAGTTGCAAAATTTGAATTTGAAAATATCTTTTAACAATGATCTTAGTTCTCGGAAAAACATCATTAGGGACAATTTTAGTAGTTGCCAAAATGTCTTTTAGCGATGACCTTGATGGTCAAAAATAAATTCAATTGCGACGCTCTTGATGGTTGCAGAAACATATTTTTTTAATGACTTAAGTGATCGCAAAAACTTTTAAAGTGACAATGGTAGTGGTTGCAGAAAAGTCTTTTTGCAATGACCTTTGTGTTCATAAAGAGTTTAATTGTGACGTCCTTAGTGATTGCAAAATACCTTTTTTGTAATGACTTAAATGATTGTTAATTGTTTATGTGACATCTTAAGTGGTCGCGGAAATTGTTTTTTGTAATAAGTTCATGGTCATTGCAAGAAATAGTAAATGTGATGACATTATAAAGTCATCACTAAAACTTTCTGCAAGGGAACCTACTGCAACGAAATGTGACAACTTTAAAAGTCATCGCTTAAATATATAAGTGATGACTTTTTCTGCAATGACTTGAAGTCATCACCGATAATGTTTTTTTTTGTACTGATATTATTTGAATTGTATGAGATATCTACTTATGATAAATTTGTTAATCACCAAAGTGGTCAAATTATAATGTTACATAGATATCAAATTCTGTTTCAATTAATCATTATTATGTGATGCTATGACGTATATGACATAATGTTAGATTTTCTTTATTGAGTATATTGAAATTTTATAATTATGAAATGTTTATGGATTGCCCAAAGGTTAGTCAATTGTTTCATGATTATGGAAATAATAGGAGAGTTCGTATGTGCCTTTATCTCATTCTGTTCATTGTTTGCGCTTAGGGACTAAGCTATATTTTAAATGTGGGGTGGGTAGATGCATAGTTCACTCATTTCATGTCATGCCTATCATTTTTGAATGGACACTTGCATTCATGTACTATATCCCAATCTCATGAGTGTTTTCACCATTTAAGGCTTGTGATCATCAACTCTAAATTATCTATAAATCACATCTAGCCTACTTTTTATTTTTACTTGATCTTGAATCTAGAACCGACTTAGTCCTTTGAATGTGCATTCTTGTGAATCAATATCATTGCTATCCTTTGTCTATCTAATTCTCTATGTATTTTCATTGCATGCCTTGGACTTAGTTTTAGCAAGCACTTTCAAAAAGTTTCATGAAAAAAAACTTAGACCTTTAGTATCTTTTTTGTGATTGTTTCCCGCGCATCCATACATTCTTTGAACATATTGTCAAGTTTTAAGTGTGGAGTCAAAAGAGGGCAAAAAATAGGACCCCAACAAAAAAATCATAGTCAAAGAGGGCAAAGCCCTGACTAAAAACTTTCTTGATGTACACGAGAAGTTTTGCTTCAAAATATACAAATGTCGGTGGTTAGGAAGAAAAGTTCCCCATCGAAAGCATTTGTAGGCCAAAGCCCATTTGAAAAGAAAATAAAAAGTACTTAAAACTTGACTTCATGTTCTTCCATCATTCTACATTTGCACGGGTGCATCATTTGCATTGTGTGCTAGTTAGATTAACTCTCGAACGATCCTTGTGCTTGCACGGGAGTTATCATTTGGCCTATGCTTGTTTTCTAAGAACTCTTAGTGTCGAACTTCTCTTTCCTTATGGTGGCTTAAGCGCCTAAGACTTGGGAATGAGCTCCATGTTGCAAACCAATGGACTAGCCCTAGGTGAGCGATTGACACCTTTTTGTGCAAAGCTATCAACTTTGATTTTATTATATTGCCTTGAAAATGAGTGGATTATTGGATTAGACATTTGATTGCTCTAGTATTGATGATCTTGAATGCACAACCTCATGGGTACTTAAATGGTTCAAAAGTTCTTTTCCCTAGTTTGGGCTGAGGAATTTTTTTTGAGAAATCCTTGCTTTGGTTGAGTACTCTTGCTTGCATTCTTATGGGATAGGTGCATTTGGGATTTGTGAGTATTCTCTTTTCTGAAAACTCTCACGAGACTATAACTCGTCCACTAGGGTAGCCTAGCGATTTAAAGGCTTAACGCATACGCTAAATGCATTCGCAACGCCTACGAAAAGGAGCTAGTTAGGATGTACATACTTTCATTTACCTTTCAATAACATGTTTAGAAATAATGATCGAGACCTTGTGGAAGCTAGTGAGGCAAATAGACGAAAATATACAACCACTAGCATTTCGCCATTTCCATACATTGTTCGGCAGAACAAAGCTTAAGTCTATGTAGCACGGACACATACACCGACACCGCGACACGGATACCGCGACACTGCAAATCCAAAATAAGGAAAAAAGAAACCGCCGGGACACCGCTGTATTAAATATATATTAATATATAAATAATTTTATGATTTTTTAATAAAATCAAATTTTAATTTAAAATAATACAATTTGTCTTTTAAATTCATTTTTTTCTATAAATATTTCAAAATAAAATACAAAATTGCTTTTCTAGAGGTTTCTTTACGTGTCATAGAAGTTTTCGATTCGTTGACTGACTCAGAAACCTCAAGAAACGGTCAACTAAGGTGTCCGGAGGTGTCCGAAGGAAGTTTCCGATTCGTTGACTGTTTCAGAAACTTCAAGACACGGTCAACTAAGGTGTCCGGAGGTTTCCGGAGGTGTCCGAAGGTTTCCAGGTGTCCGAAGGTTTCCGACACCGGTACCTCACCCATATTGAGGTGTCCGTGCTACTTAGGCTTAAGTGTGGAGTGTTGATAAGTCAAGATTTCGACTTATTAATAGCCGTATTTCACTATAGCTTTGGTTCGTTTCCGATGATATTTTGATGTCATTTGACTTCTTACCCTACATTTCAGGTAGAAAACAAGTCCTACTCAAATTCGAGGCCTAGATACAAAAACTCGGGAAAAAACCAAAAATTAGAGCAAAATGTGGGCAAAGGGACTCCCAGCAGACCGTTTCGGAATTTACCTTGAACCCGTCGGTCGGCTGGATGATAAGGAAGACTTGAGAGCAACTTGCCACCTCGAGTCGGTCGGTTGGACTCACCAGCCAACCGGCTGGCATAAGACTTCAGAATGCTCATCAACTGCTCACTTTGAGTCGGCCGGCTGAGAGTTCAACCAGTCGGCTGGAGAAGAGTCATCAAAATGCTTGCCTAAGCACATATTCAACATCACAGTAGTAAAAAAACTTGCCGGTGAAACCATCAAGTCCAGGAGAGCTCAAGGGATCCATGTTCTTTACTGCAGCCTTAATTTCTTCTTCATCTGGGACCTTTGTTAATTGGCTATTTTGCTTAGGAGAAATCATAGGCGGAATAAAATTTTGCATCACTGGTTCGTAGTTAGCTGGGAAAGTACCAAAAAGATTTTCAAAATAAGAAACAGCTTTGTTACCTATGACATCTGCGTCCTCCGTTGAAGTCCCATCGTCCAACTGCAAATTCATTTTATTGGGAATACGTCTTGCTTTAATCGAAGTGTGGAAGAAAGAAGAGTTCATGTCCTCATCCAGGACCCATTTATTTTTGGATTTCTCCTTCAGTATGCTGTATTGAAAACGTAAAAATTGGCCAGCTCCTTATTAGCTTTGTTGACTGTATCCCTGGAAACACCATCCCTCCCAGCCTGAATGTCGAATTCCATCTACTCGATTTACTTTGATAATTGCTTCACCTTCAGATTTACATCGCCAAATACCTGCCAGTTCCATTTGCGCAACACTGCTCTCAGTCTTTTCAGCTAAAAGGCAATGTTAATCAGGGTATTCTCATGGGCTTTTTCAGCCTAACTGCTTTTCACTACTGAAAATCCTCATGCTCTGTCCAGGCGCCCAAAAATTTAAGGGCAAGATCTAAACATTGTCTAGTCAGGTGATGAACCTCCAGTTTGGGAAAGCTAGCGAGCCCTAATATGTTGAATAAACACATGTCCCACCTTTCCCAAATTTGAGAATTTCCCTCTTGATTATTGGACCAGGTATTGGCATTCCCAATACAGCCAGCATCAGTCACTCCAGCATTGGTGATTAATATATTAAACTCTCTAATTGCTCTACCTTGACTCTTATTTCCACCTTGCTTTTTCAGACCATGACAGCATTGCATTTAATATATCCACAGATTAGCGAAGGTTTGTCACAAAGGGCAGCAATGTTATTGAGATCATCCCATAAAACTTGTCTGATATTGATATCAAGAGATCCATAAACAAAACTACATATAATATCCATTTCATCTTGTGCCATATGAATCTCGAGGGATCTGACTGGTGTGGCTTAACTCCTTAACTTGAATTTCGTCATTCCACAAAATCCAAATGTGAGTGTTAGTAAGATAACAATGTAAATAATTTTCAAAATGCAGCTCCCTAGCAAGCTTTTTAATAATATCAGATTTGGCCATGGGTTCTATAATACCACAGAGGGCTATTTTATTCTGAGACATAATAAATTTTAGATAATCAGCAGCACCTTTATTCGTTATGCCTCTAGCATTCCTGCATAAAATGTTGTCTATCATTATTGATCAATTGATGATGGGCAGTACTTCCTACCCTCCTTAGCAATATCTGTCATAGTAACAACATCTTCCTTCACTCCACTTCTTACCTTCTCATATTGATCAATGGCACCTGGGTCTACCAAAATATTCAGCTCTTCACAGTACACTAAAGAGCCTCCAGTATTATTGCTATTGCCCTCTCCAGTTGTTACGATAATCTAAGGGCAAAGGTTAGGCTTTATTAATCAATCAAGCAAACATACAAAGCACGAAGACTCAAATCGGCCTTAATGTTCACACAAGCACAAATCCTATCTTAATAAGTCCTATACATCAATTGAACACATCAATCAACTAAGACGAATAAGAAGAGTAGTGGAGGGATTAAAGCCCCCTCCGGAAGCCCCTGGATATCGAAGATTGACGAAGCCCTAATCTGGAGTTCGTCCTTCCGCCACGCACTGCAACCGGCGACCAATAGCAATAGACGAGCCTTCTGCGGAGAATCAAACCACGGCCGATGTCCTTACAGCTCGAATCGCTCGGCTCAGATGAGATAACTCGGAGTCGTTCTCGGAGAGAATGTGTCGCACGTGAATTTGGGGATTTTTGGGATAAACCCTAAAATCCCAGATCCAGTCCTCTTAAGCTCAGCTCCAGTCCGTTCCAATACGCAGCCGTTTAACTCCAACGATCGAATAACGGTCAACTGCTATTCTCAAAGCTACGCTGTTCCATTAACTCCGAAGTCTTCCGTTTTTGCCAAAACGCTGCGCTTCGTTCTTCAACGATATAAACGAACTTTCGCGCGCTCCCAGTACGCCGTCGTTCCACTTAAAGCTCCGCACGCCTTCTCGAAACGATGCCGTTTCATCCGAGCTTGGAGCAACTCCAAAAATGGCTGAGTATGGAAATCCAGTGACTCTCCTCCTATGTTTAAGACCTAAGACCAACCTGCCCTAGACCTCTATTGTGCTTGTGCTTAATGTATCAAGTAGAATACATGACTTACAATTTGCCCTCCTAATCTACTTGAGCTTGACATCTCTTGATCAACTCAGCCTTTATCAGCAACTTTGCCCTCTTATCTTTTCTCTGGTCAGCTACCAGCTTCAGGTCACAATGCCCACATGCAAAGCTTTCCTGCAAAACTCAAACTTGACATAAGGCACTACTTTTGTACCAAAGTCAGCAGGATTTTTGTCCCCAAGGATCTTATCAATTCTAATAACACCTTTGTCCACAATATCCCTAATGAAGTGAAGCCTAACATCTATATGTTTACTCCTTTCATGGTAGACAGGATCCCTACATAGATGTAATGCACTCATGCTATCAGAATGTACCAAAGGCACATATACACATTGCTCAATTTCAGACAACAAACCCTTAAGCCAAATGGCCTCCTTAGCTGCCTCAGTAGCAGCAATAAATTCAGCCTCAGTAGAAGACAAAGCAACAACAGATTGAAGTTGAGACTTCCAAGATATACAATTGCCAAACCAAGTAAAGAATAACCCAGTTGTTGACTTCCTATTGTCTGTATTGCTTGCATAGTCTGAGTCTACATAGCCAAATAATTCATTCTTATTCCCATGAGCAGCATAAACAAGTCCCAAGTTCTTAGTGCTATTCAGATATTTCAGCAAAAATTTCATAGCATTCCAATGGGTTTCCCCTGGATTAGACATAAACCTACTCAATACACTTATTCCAAAGGCAAGATCTGGTCTAGTGCACAACATGCAATACATAACAGAGCCCACTGCAACATCATAAGGAATTAAAGACATTTTCTTCCTATCTGATTCAGTTACAGGACAGTCAGATTTACTTAGCACCAGATGCCCTCCTAAGGGTATAGCAGCAGATTTACAGTTCTCCATATTGAACCTTTTAAGGACTTTGTCTAAATAGTCAGATTGGGACAAGAACATCATTTTCTTAGGTCTCTTTCTAACAATGCTTATGCCTAAGATTTTCTTAGCAATTCCCAGATCCTTCATGTCAAAGTTTGAGCTCAGTTCCTTTTTGATCTTAGTTATTTCAAGTTCAGAATTACTCATGATCAGTATGTCATCAACATATAACAATAAGTATAGGATCAGGCCAGATTTCGGTCTCTTCAAATACAGGCAAGTATCATACTTACTCCTAGTAAAACCAAGAGACAACATGCAATCATTAAACTTAATGTTCCATTGCCTAGGTGACTGTTTTAAACCATAGATAGATTTCTTCAATAGACAAACATGATTAGGCTTACTGCTGTCCTCAAAACCTATGGGTTGAGACATGTAAATTGTTTCATTCAGATTTCCATGAAGAAAAGCAGTTTTTACATCCATTTGTTGTAAGTGCCAATCATAAACGGTTGTCATTGCAAGCAAGAGTCTTAATGTTTTATACTTAACTACAGGGGCAAATATTTCATTGTAGTCTATCCCCTCCCTTTGGCTAAAGCCTTTGGCACAAAACCTGGCCTTAAACCTTGGAGGATCATCTGGATTATTACCTTCTTTAATCCTAAACACCCATTTAGAACCAATTATTTTAGCCCCTGCAGGTCTGGGAACTAACTCCCAAGTGCCATTATTAAACATAGACTCAATCTCTTCACACATGGCTAATTTCCACTTATCACTCTCTTTACTTTTCATTGCATCAGCATAAGTATCAGGAATGACAAATTTAATATTTTCAGCAACATTCAAGGCATACTCAACAACATTAGCAAACTCAGTTACATTTGCATATCTTTTGTTTGGAAACTTAGTCCTAGGTGCTCTATCTCTTGCTAGTACATAATCAGATAAGTCAGTATCATCATGTACAACAATCTCATCAGTCAAACCAGCATTCACAACATCAGTTGTGCCTCTCTCAGTGTTGCTTAGAGAGGCACTAGGCATAATATTATCTTCAGCACTAGCAGCATTAACAGTTCTAGCAGAATTATTTCTAATTATGCTAGAGTGTTGATTGGAAGAACTTAGCTGATCCCCATCAGTGTGTTGATGGGGGAAGTCATCCTCATTGTTGCTAGCCTCACTCCCACCATGGTCTTGGTTTCCCAAGCTTACCTGAGGTGGGGTGGCTAAGTCCATATGCCCTCCTGGTCCTTGTGAATCCCCTGCTGTGTCAGCACTTTCCCCTGCCTCATTCCTATCAGGTCTGCCTTGGTTTTCCAGGAAGTAGCCTGGAGGGATGAAGGTGGTGGATTCATCATTATTGCCTGAAACATGGACAACAGAAGTTGTTAAGTTCTTATAGTGAAAATCCTTCTCATTGAAGGTGACAGATCTAGACTTAATAACTTTGTATCCTCCAGGTTGAATAACAAGGAGCTTATAGCCCTTCACACCACTGGGATAGCCTAACATGACAGATTTAATAGCCCTAGGTTCTAATTTTCCATCAGAAGCTTTAGCATATGCAGTGCAACCAAAAGGCCTTAAATGATCCAAACTTATTTTCTTTTTCAACCACATTTCCTGGGGTATTTTAAAATCAATGGCAGAGCAAGGAGATCTATTAGTCAAATAATTAGCAGTTGTTACAGCCTCTCCCCACATAGAACTCTTAAGACCAGAACTCAAAAGCATGCATCTAGCCCTTTCTAAGAGTGTCCTATTCATTCTTTCAGCTGTGCCATTTTGCTGGGGTGTACCAGGTACAGTTAAATGCCTCTTAATACCATTTTTAGTGCAAAAGTCATCAAAAACTTTGTTACAATACTCAAGACCATTGTCAGTTCTCAAACACTTCAATTTGAAGTCAGTTTCAGATTCAACAGACAATTTCCAAGCCTTAAAGCAATCAAACACTTCAGTTTTTGATTTCAGCAGATAAATCCACACTTTTCTTGAATAATGGTCAACAAAAGAGATAAAATAACTTCTACCACCAGCAGTTTGAACTTGGGTAGGGCCCCATAGATCACTATGCACATATTGCAACCTTTCATTCACAACCATTTTAGATTTATTAAAGGCATGTGCAGTTTTCTTCCCTACCACACAAGTTTCACAGAAATCCATTTCACAAGGCTTTTTCTTAAGCAATCCATTTTTAAACAGATGAAACATGCCATTGTTACCAATATGTCCAAGTCTAGCATGCCACAACTTAGTTTCATCCAGATTTTTATCACTAACATGCATAACATTCAACTCAGGGGATAATAAAACATTATACAAGCCTGCTTGTCTCATGCTTCTAATTACAACATGGTCATTTCTAGTAACCTCCCTGATTCCATTCTTAGAAATTATTTGACAGCCTTTATCTTCTAAAGCAGATTCTGAAATTAAATTTCTTCTCAAGTTAGGCACCCAAGCAACATTCTGCAATATTCTAATTCTGCCATCAAACATTTTTAGTGGAACAGTTCCAGTTCCCATGATTTTAAGAGTAGTAGTATCCCCTAGTTTTACCTCACCACCATCACACTGTTTCAGTTCATCAAACACAGATTTGTGAGGTGTAGCATGCATAGTTGATGGACCATAATTATACGAATCAAAAACACAGTAAAACCCTCTTAATTAGACTGTTGGTCTATTTAACTTTTGCTTGTTAGTTCCGATATATTTCTACAAGGTATTTCAGAGCTTAGAGAGAAAACACGCTAAGGAGAGGAGTTTTACGCTAAAAAGGATCGCTCGCAATTTCTGGCCAGCCAAAGACCGAGAAACCCAGATCGCGCCCGCCGTCCAGCGCGCCTGCCGAGCTATTCGAGTCCAAATTCAAGTTGCCCGAGCAAACCATCTGATCTGACAATTCCGCCTCGACCAAAGTGTTTAAAATGGAAAATAAGGTGGAAGATATCGGAAAACCAAGGAGAATGCTCGAGCAGATTGGCAGTTAGCTCAATTCCAAGGCAAAGGCCCGGCGCGCATAGGCACCCAAACCAAGTCGCTCGACCCGATGGATGCATCTGAAAAATCTGGCTCGACCAAGATGTTTGGAATGCCCAACAACTCGGACAATCTCGCTTCCCAGACAAAACGCCCGAGCCGATTAGCAGTTGGCCCAAGTCCAAAGCAAAAGCCTCGCACATAGGCACCAAGACCAAATTGCTCGACCAAAGCATGGAGTTTGGAAATTCTGGCTCGACCATTAGTCTTAAAATCACTTGGCCATTCCAAATCAACTATCAAATGCACTCATGGACTTGGTGACCGGCCACCTTGCTTGGAGGTGGCCAAGGGAGGAGCTCCTCCCTCCATGGTGACCGGCGACCGGCGGCTCCTCCACTCATGGTGACCGGTGGCTTTCCTCCTCCCCCATGTGGCGGCTCCTCCTCCTCCTCCATTGGATCAAAGACACTTGCCCACCATCTCCACCACCCATTTCTCCTCCCTTAGCCTATAAATACAACCCATCCATCTCATTTGTAAATCATCCTAAAATCAAAATTTCACTTATCTCTCTAAGTTTTGTAAAGTTTGGCTTTGGAAATAAAGATTGCTCCCTTGGCGCTTCAACGGTAGTAAGTTTTTAATATTTATTTTCCGTCTTTAATTTCTAGTTCCTTAGTTATAATGTTTAGCGCGATAAATAGTAGCTAAACTAGTCGTCCGGTAGAAGGGGTGGACTTGTATTATAAAATGTTTTAGACTATTAATTTAGTGTCTCGTCTTTGTATTCAAAACTTGTTCTATGTGCCATATATTAGATCAGAACGTCCATGGTTGAGTGGATGCTTGAAATGGCAAAGCTCTTCTATGGAAGTTCGTAAACATACTCGGGTAAGTGGATGCTTGAAATGGCAAAGCTTATCTGAGGAGTTTGATCTCTCTCAAACACAATTTTGGGTAAATCGGAAAAGATAACCCAAAATGGATGCACACAGGCTAGTATACCTTGAAATGGGGTGCTAGTCTAAGTAGAACAAGGGCTTTACGTTTTTTGCAAAAGATTAGACAGTGTTGCAAGTCGAGTGCTTGAAATGGCCTTGATTCACTTTCGAACACTTTTGCAAAAGACTAGACAGTGTGGCAAATTGAGCGCCGGAAAAGGCCTTGATACACGTTTGAATACTTAGAAGATTCACTAAAGGTCAATGATAAACAGGATATAATACAAGGCCCCTGAAACCGAACGCTTTCTTTTAATTGTAATAATTATCAGTTACTTTCTAGTACTAAAAACCAACCAACCAACCAACCAATCAATCACTTAGCTGGTAGCTTTAAAACCAACCAACCAATCCCAAAATTGTCCAACTTAAAGAGCAGCTTATCCCCCTAATTCCCTTGGGTTCGACCCCTACTTACCACTTACTACCCAGTAGTTAAGTCGCGAGTAGCGGACTTATAAATTTATTTGTACATTTGCTCTGACGACGAGCATTTGTCAAATTGGCGCCGTTTCCGGGGATTTAGCCATCGGATAAGTTCTTTAAATCAATACGCGCTCGAAACAACCATGTCTCGCGAAGAAAGTCATCACGACTACCAGGATGACGACGAGATAAACCTGTACGATCGAAACAATGAGGTGCCACTTCCATTTATGGATGATCCGGAGCAACTCATCCGAAGCAGATGAGCTCGTGATAGGGAAGCCATCAGAAGAAACCAAGAACCACCTGAGGACCAAAATGCAGCTGGTCCAGTACGACAACCCCCTAGATATCCACCACCCCCACAACCTAGACGAGTGCCAAGACAAGAACCCGCTTTCGATGACTACTACGGAGATAACAACAACTACCGCGAACCTACATTGAGAGAGCTCTCGGCACCAGATTTTAGAGTTCAGCCGTGGTGTATCTATGAAGACCCGGAACTAGAAAACATCATCATCAACACTTCAGTGGCCCAAACCTTGCCAAAATTCTCAGGGACTCGTGGAGAATCAGCAATGACTCATCTCCAGCGCTTACATGGGATTTGCCAAAACCTCAAACCTAATGGCGTAAACGTAGATGACTTTAAGTTAAAGGCGTAAACATTGACGCGGCAAACGACTGGTTCCTTTCATTGCCTTCCGGAAGCATCAGAACATGGGCTCAGATGCAGAAAAAGTTCTTAGACAAATATTACCCAGCAGGAAGAGCAATGCAAGTAAGGAGGCAACTGCAGGACATCAGGCAAGGACCCAACGAAACCATGTACGATTACCTGGAAAAATTCAACCGCCTGGAGAGAAGCTGCTGTACCCTTGGACTGCCCGAGAAACTCACCGTCGAGTATCTCATTAACGGATTAAGACCCTTAGACAAAATGCTCCTGGATGCCTCAGTTGGAGGGTCCATGATGAATCTATCATTAAGTGGCATAAGGGATCTTATCACCAACTTTGCTGAGAATGCCCGATTCAAAGAAGAGACAACTCAGCAGGAAGAATTCTCCCGGACAAAAAATGTGGCAAAAGCAGAAACATCGATGAGCTCTATGCCTGAAGAGATGAAGCAGCTAAAGGAGATGATGATTCAAATCCTACGAAGGCAGCCAGTTCCGGTAAAACCTTGCGAGTTCTGTGGTTCTGCAGACCACAAAACTGACGCATGTCCAACATTAATAGAAGAGGAACCGGCAGAAGTGAATGCAGTAGAAGGATACCAAGGATACAACAACAACAGTAATGACAGAGCCGGACAAAACAGGCAGTATGGTCAAGCAACTAACCCGAGCTGGCGTAACAATAACTATTCTCAGAAGTACGCACAACCAGCTGTCCCGCAACTAGCTCAGTCATTCTACCAAACCCCCCACCGGCAGTATAAGCAGAACGCTCAATCAGCAGGCCAATATCAGCAAAGAGGACCAAATCAGTACCAAACCGGCCCGCATAATCAGCAAGAACCGACCAAGTCGCTTGATGACACTATGAAGGAGCTAGCAGGAAGCATAAGTCAATTGGGTACTTCGCTACACCAATACCAGGCGAAAACTGACGGGGCAATTTCAGAATTAACCAAACAAATGTCCCAACTCGCCACGGTAATTTCAACACTCACTAATGAACCTGGCAGACTCCCTTCACAAACCATCCAAAACCCAAAAGCGAATCTTAGCATGATAAAAAGGTCAAACGAAAAGGCGACGCTAGGAAAAGTAACACGATCCCCAACTTACAAATTTACGAACAAGCACTTCGCCCGTAGGCATCGTCCTGATTGGAATCAAGAGGAAGACCGACCCAATGATGGCAAAACATGGGTCATGCATGCCGACAATGGACGATATGCATTCACCATTTGCATAACACCACCGCCAATTATACACTCCGACGTACTAGCATCTGGATGGGATAACACTGACAAATTAAGGTCGAACTCTCCAACTGATACTTATGCGTCTGAGCAAAATATTAGGGGATCCAGTTATACTAATCCTAAGTCAAGGAGTGGGCAGAGTGACCCGACAATTACAAAAGCCCTCACTTCAGATGATGAGTCACAACCGGAAAGAGATAAAGACCCAGGGGCTTTCACAGTCACCTGCGGTATTGGTGAAACTCAGATTCATAAGTGCCTGGTCGATCTTGGAGCTGCTGTCAACGCCATGCCCTCCTCCTTATATTACTTGTTAGGACTTGGTCCATTGAAGCCACCCAGGACAAATATCGAGCTAGGAGATAAATCGTGCATCCGTCCGGTTGGAGTGCTGGAAGACGTAATACTCCATGTGGGAGAGCTTGTCATTGCTGCAGACTTTTATGTGATACAAACGGGAGAGACCAGCGAAGACGACCCTCCAACAATAATCTTGGGACGACCATTCCTCTACGCTACTAAGGCAAGGATCGATGTGGGCAAGGGCTCATTATCGCTTAAGTTCGGCGGCAAAATTGCATATTTCTACATTGACAATAGCCGCACGAATACGAAGAAACTGCCAGATATAATACCTATCTCAGATCACGGTACACAGATTTCCGACCTGCCAAAAGAGACTGAAAAAGTAACAAGACCAGCAGCTATGGTCAAAGCTCCTTCACCTTCTCAGAAGCAATGGAGAGAAAAAGTACCAAAACCATGGGGTTCTAACACGCACAAGAAATCGGGAAAAGGCAAGTGACAGGCCGTCGTTGTGACCTGCAAATTTACAATTTATGTTTTCCACTACTCGTGGCTCACTAAAGGACTAGTAGAGCGGTAAGTAGGGGTCGAACCCAAGGGAGTATGGTTGGAACAGTTGTTCTTTGTAAAAGAAAGAAAGTAAAGACAATTGGGGTTTTTGGTTGAGTTTTTAGTGCTGGAAAATAATACTGTAAAGTAAATTGCAGAAAAATAAAGTACTGAAAGTAAGTGCTTGAAAGACAAGACTTGCTGAAAGTAATTGCTTGATGGACAAGACTTGCTGAAAGTAGCAGTTGATATTTGTACTGAAAGAAACAGTTGATATTTATACTGAAAGTAAGCAGTTGATGTTTTAAAGGGAAGATTCGGTGTAGGGGCCTTGTATCACAACTTGTTTATCATTGACCTCTAATGATCATACTAAGTGTTCAAAGATGTATCAAGGCCATTTCCAGCACTCGATTTGCCACATTGTCTAGTCCATTTCAAGACATAGAGCACTTGTTCTATCTAGACTAATACCCCATTTCAAGGTATATTAGCCTATGTGCATCCATTTGGTCAATCATTTCCGATCAACCAAAAGGTGTTTTAAAAGAGGTTGAACTCCATGAAAAAGCTTTGCCATTTCAAGCATCCACTCAACCATGAATGTTCTAACCTAGTATATGGCACATAGAACAAGTTTTGAACACAAAGAAGCACTAAGAAAAGGGTCTAAAACATTTGTGTGATACTAGTACTCCCCTTCAACCGAATGAAGAGTTTAGCTACAAGTATCCATAGAGGTGGATATCATAGCTAAGTACAACATAAAGTAAATGATTTTGAGAATCAAAGACAAGAAAATAAGGTTTTGGAAAGAAGTAACTCAAGAACAAACAAGAGTACTTAAGATCAAACTAGAGTTTACTCAAGAACAAACAAGAGTAACTCAAGAACAAGCAAGAATACTCAAGAACAAACAAGAGTAGAGAGTTGTACTTCAAGAACCAACAAGAGTACAAGAGAGAAGTGTGATGAGATGATTAAGGGATGATTTTCTAAGGAGGGGAGCTCATCCTTTTATAGCCATTTAGGAGGCTGCTTCCCTAAGCTAGATGGTGCTAAATGGCAGTTGTTTAGACCTCTCTTCATCCATAAGCAAGCCGCCATTAAGCTCTTTGGTGCCAAGTGCCAAGCTTTGGGGCTTTCCTTCTCCCCTAAGCTAGCCGCCATTAAGCAAGGTGCTCTCAAGGAGCTTGCAGCCTTTGAGGAGTGTGTTTCAACAGGCTAGCTGCTCCTTGAGCAGGGTACTTCCAAAGGACAGCTGCTCCTTGAGCAGGGAGCTTCCAAATGGCTCCGGAATTGAGTAGTAAGGAGCTGAAATTGACCGGAGCTCTTTTGCCTGGAATTTGATATTGTCCGAGTCTTTTGATATTTGGAACAAGTTGGTCGAGCTAGATTTTGAAGATGAGCTTGTTTGCTCGAGCAACTCGGTCTTGGTCCATTGGCGTGCGGGACTTTTGCTTGGAACTGAGCCAACTTCCAATTGGCTCGAGCGTTGCCCTTGGTATCTCGACATTCTCCACTTTATTTGTCATTTAGAACATTTTGGTCGAGGTGGAATTTCCAGATTTGTTCGTTTGTCCGGGCAACATGAATTGAGGCCTTGGATAGCTCGGCAGGCGCGCTGAGACGCTGGGCGCTGGCGCTGGGCTGGGTTTCTCGGGCGCTTTTGAGACTTGCGATCTTTTTAGCATAAAAATCCCTTTTTAAGCTCGTTTCCACTTTACTTCTTAACGTTAACTGAAACACAAAACAACCTCAACAAGTACATGTTCAAGGGACTAAGTGTTTAATTTGGTGGGTTTAACTGATATAATGAGTCATACAAATACACCCCATCAGCAAGGCAAGAAGCAACACAGGAACGGTGGCAAAATTCGACCTGAGCCACCCATGGGACCCAAACCAGTAATCCACAACGAGGTATCGTCGAGCCAACGACGTTAAACAAAGGCACTGGTCGGGAGGTAACCCGACACTATCTTACTTTCTGTCATTTAAATTCTGTCATTTAATTTTCTGTCTTAGTCATTCTCACATATATATTAGCTTGCATGACTTTTGAACTAAGGCACGCCTTCGTTCAAAAGTGTGGGGTGAGAACCACCGTTGTATATAAATAACATGCTTGCTGTTTTCTTTTTTTAGTAATAGTATCTTTTTGAGAATATGAACTTAAGAATGTGAAAAAGATAGACCGAAATTCATGCATTTACCTTGTGAAAATTCAACTGTCTAAAAACTTAGGACGTAACTTTTCATTTGTCCTTTGTGCTGAGATAAACTAGGGATGTGGAGTTGACATAAATCGCCCTAGAAAGGCTTGGGAAGCAATCAAAGGATCGGATCAAACTATATGGTTTTCGAAGTCAGTGGAGGCTACACTTCGGGTTTCAGTGAAGATTGAAGTCATCTCCGCCATGCAGTGTTTATGCAAAAAGAAAAGAAAAGGCGAGGACGGGAATCAGACCGTCCTCTCTCTAGTTAAAGTAGCCGAGAAAATAGATGAGCGACCCTCATCTTGACCCGCGCGAAACAACAACGATGAGAGGAGCGGGGAGGTATTTCCATAGACTTGCGGGCGATGATTGGACCTCCCAAAAAGGGCTTGAGAAAATGGACTTGCAAAAGCCACAAAAAAGGCGAAAAGCTCGAAGAAGCAAATCAAGAGGCCAAAGGCCCAAAATTGTGAAGGTTTTAACCGAACGAAAAAAGTGAAGTACTCAAAGAGTCAAATCAAGGGCCAAAGGCCGATTCACTACAAAAGCAGTCCCTCGCCAAAAGAAAAAATCAAAGTACTCAAACCAGTGAAACCCGAACCAAATCACGTGCTAGAGAAAGCTACAAGGAAACCATATAGTGCGAGACGATCCTGAAGTTGCAGTCCAGGAACCAAAAAAGGGCTATCTCCCGAAACATCCAATATAAATTGCATCTCAGCACGGAGGTACAAGTATTAAGTTTCCTCTATTTATTTACACAGTTCAATTTGGTAATAAGCAGTAATGCATGAATTAGGATAAATCGATTCCCACAGTCTAATTTTCATATTCTAAAACCAAACTTAGTATACCGCCCTTTAATAGCATTGTTCGGGACGAACAACTAAAAGTGTGGGGTGATCTGATGGACCATAATTATACGAATCAAAAACACAGTAAAACCCCCTTAATTAGACTGGTGGTCTATTTAACTTTTGCTTGTTAGTTCTGATATATTTCTACAGGGTATTTCAGAGCTTAGAGAGAAAACACACTAAGGAGAGGAGTTTTACGCTAAAAAGGATCGCTCGCAATTTCTTGCCAGCCAAAGACCGAGAAACCCAGATCGCGCCCGCCGTCCGGCGCCCAGCGTCCAGCGCGCCTGCCGAGCTATTCGAGTCCAAATTCAAGTTGCCCGAGCAAACCATCTGATCTAACAATTCCGCCTCGACCAAAGTGTTTAAAATGGAACATAAGGTGGAAGATGTCGGAAAACCAAGGAGAATGCTCGAGCATATTGGCAGTTAGCTCAATTCCAAGGCAAAGGCCCGGCGCGCATAGGCACCCAAACCAAGTCGCTCGACCCGATGGATGCATCTGAAAAATCTGGCTCGACCAAGATGTTTGGAATGCCCAACAACTCGGACAATCTCGCTTCCCAGACAAAACGCCCGAGCCGATTAGCAGTTGGCCCAAGTCCAAAGCAAAAGCCTCGCGCATAGGCACCAAGACCAAATTGCTCGACCAAAGCATGGAATTTGGAAATTCTGGCTCGACCATTAGTCTTAAAATCACTTGTCCATTCCAAATTAACTATCAAATGCACTCATGGACTTGGTGACCGGCCACCTTGCTTGGAGGTGGCCAAGGGAGGAGCTCCTCCCTCCATGGTGACCGGCGACCGGCGGCTCCTCCACTCATGGTGACCGGTGGCTTTCCTCCTCCCCCATGTGGCGGCTCCTCCTTGCTCCTCCTCCTCCTCCATTGGATCAAAGACACTTGCCCACCATCTCCACCACCCATTTCTCCTCCCTTAGCCTATAAATACAACCCATCCATCTCATTTGTAAATCATCCTAAAATCAAAAATTTCACTTATCTCTCTAAGTTTTGTAAAATTTGGCTTTGGAAATAAAGATTGCTCCCTTGGCGCTTCAACGGTAGTAAGTTTTTAATATTTATTTTCCGTCTTTAATTTCTAGTTCCTTAGTTATAATGTTTAGCGCGATAAATAGTAGCTAAACTAGTCGTCCGGTAGAAGGGGTGGACTTGTATTATAAAATGTTTTAGACTATTAATTTAGTGTCTCGTCTTTTTATTCAAAACTTGTTCTATGTTCCATATATTAGATCAGAACGTCCATGGTTGAGTGGATGCTTGAAATGGCAAAGCTCTTCTGTGGAAGTTTGTAAACATACTCGGGTAAGTGGATGCTTGAAATGGCAAAGCTTATCTGAGGAGTTTGATCTCTCTCAAACACCATTTTGGGTAAATCGGAAAAGACAACCCAAAATGGATGCACACAGGCTAGTATACCTTGAAATGGGGTGCTAGTCTAAGTAGAACAAGGGCTTTATGTTTTTTGCAAAAGATTAGACAGTGTTGCAAGTCGAGTGCTTGAAATGGCCTTGATTCACTTTCGAACACTTTTGCAAAAGACTAGACAGTGTGGCAAATTGAGCGCCGGAAAAGGCCTTGATACACGTTTGAATACTTAGAAGATTCACTAAAGGTCAATGATAAACAGGATATAATACAAGGCCCCTGAAACCGAACGCTTTCTTTTAATTGTAATAATTATCAGTTACTTTCTAGTACTAAAAACCAACCAACCAACCAATCAATCACTTAGCTGGTAGCTTTAAAACCAACCAACCAATTCCAAAATTGTCCAACTTAAAGAGCAACTTATCCCCCTAATTCCCTTGGGTTCGACCCCTACTTACCACTTACTACCCAGTAGTTAAGTCGCGAGTAGCGGACTTATAAATTTATTTGTACATTTGCTCTGACGACGAGCATTTGTCAATAGTACACCCAGAATCTAGAATCCAAGCATTCACACTTTCAGAGTTAGCAACAACAAGGATTTCAGGTTGATATTGAGTTTCACAAACATTAGAATAATCTGTTTTTCCAGTTTCAGGTTTCTTATTGTCTTTTTTCTTTTTCTTAGGGCATGCATTCATGTAATGGCCCATCTCACCACAGTTATAACACTTAATATTTTCAAGGTTCTTATTGGGCTCTTTGCTATTGGTTTTAGGCTTTTGGGACTTGTTGGATTTGGAGTTAAACTTAGGCTTTGTTTTAGCATACATAACCTCACTTTTAACTTCCTGCCTAGTGCCATTTTTCTGCTTAAAGACCTTTAAGGATTCATTTTTCTGAGTGATGAACGCAGTGATTTTAGCTAGGGTCAAATCCTCTCTACCAAACTGAATTACATCAATTAGGCTATCAAACTGGTGGGGCAAGGAACTAAGAAGGATTACTGCTTGGTGTTCTTCCTTAATGGTATCCTCACATCTCTCTAAGTCTTGGGTCATCCTAAGGAAAATATCTAGATTTTCTTGGATGCTAAGGGATAATTCCATCTTAAAGGTGAAAAGCTTCTTAAGAAGGAATATCCTATTGGGTAGGGACTTAGTTTGATAGGTGGCCTTAAGGGTATCCCATAAAACCTTAGGATCTGTTAGTTTCATCAAAGGTCTAGCTACATCATCTGTGAGTCTCATCATAATCTCAGCAAAAGCAATTTCTTTAAGATCTTTCTTAGTCTGATCTGAGGTTGGACACAACCACTCCTCACTCACAGCTCTCCAACATTTTTCCTTAATCAAAATACCCTGCATTCTCATAACCCACATAGCAAAATCCATCTGCCCATCAAAGGCCTTAAGTCTCATGTCATTCATGGTGAATAGAAATAGCAGACAATCAAAACAAACTCAATATCACCAATTACAGAAGATAATTCAGACACACTCCACAGTTTCTCAAGAATCACAATCTCAGGCCACAGTTCATGCAAGATAGCATACAGAAATGTGATCTAGTGTCAGTCCGGGCTCTACAAGCCACAGGGCGGAGCGACAATGACACTAGACTCAATCAATGACCAAAGATCAACCTATGTCCACCAAGATCAAAACTGATCGATGAACAAAGCAAGCTCTGATACCAATTTGTTACGATAATCTAAGGGCAAAGGTTAGGCTTTATTAATCAATCAAGCAAACATACAAAGCACGAAGACTCAAATCGGCCTTAATGTTCACACAAGCACAAATCCTATCTTAATAAGTCCTATACATCAATTGAACGCATCAATCAACTAAGACGAATAAGAAGAGTAGTGGAGGGATTAAAGCCCCCTCCGGAAGCCCCTGGATATCGAAGATTGACGAAGCCCTAATCTGGAGTTCGTCATTCCGCCACGCACTGCAACTGGCAACCAGTAGCAATAGACGAGCCTTCTGCGGAGAATCAAACCACGGCCGATGTCCTTACAGCTCGAATCGCTCGGCTCAGATGAGAAAACTCGGAGTCGTTCTTGGAGAGAATGTGCACGCGAATTTGGGGATTTTTGGGATAAACCCTAAAATCCCAGATCCAGTCCTCTTAAGCTCAGCTCCAGTCCGTTCCAATACGCAGCCGTTTAGCTCCAACGGTCGAATAACGGTCAACTGCTATTCTCAAAGCTACGCCGTTCCATTAACTCCGAAGTCTTCCGTTTTTGCCAAAACGATGCGCTTCGTTCTTCAACGTTATAAACGAACTTTCGCGCGCTCCCAGTACGCCGTCGTTCCACTTAAAGCTCCGCGCGCCTTCTCGAAACGATGTCATTTCATCCGAGCTTGGAGCAACTCCAAAAATGGGTAAGTATGGAAATCCAGTGAGTCTCCTCCTATGTTTAAGACCTAAGACCAACCTGCCCTAGACCTCTATTGTGCTTGTGCTTAATGTATCAAGTAGAATACATGACTTACACCAGTATTAGGATTCAGCTCCTTTATTCTAGCCATCCTCTGGGCTAGGCTATCTAGAGAAATATTAGGGTATTCTGTCCTTTTTAATATGGACTTTTTGGGAACCACATCTTGATTATGTCTGAAATCACCTTTAGTTTTTCTGTGAGTAATAGCGGCTGGATCACCAGTATTCTGCTGCAAACTTTCTTCGGGCTTTCTAGCTAGCTTGTTATGTGCAAGGGGGTCCTGGTCTTTGAATAGGATTATTGCAGAGCTGGTATCAGCAAATTCCTTTTCAAGGCCATCCTCTATATTTTTTTCATCACTGTCCACTACATCCTTTGTACTTGGAGCTGGTTCCATTGGAGCCTTGATCAAAGTCTGATTCACTGCACATTATCTTCCTGAACCTTGTCAACTGGCACATTGGTTTTTTATTGGTGGAAATATGTTGAAATCTAACTGTCTTGCTTCCTGTTTTTCTTCCTATTTCGATCCACTCCGCCTGGCTATCAACGGGCATGTTGGATCGTTAGGTTAGCCAACTATGTGAGGGAGATCCCAGAATGGTATCCCTCAGACAGATGGCAGCGGAAATTATCTCTACTACAGGAAATACAATGCCGAAAGTAAATACTCACGATTTATAGTGGAAACCTTATTGCAACTCTTGCAACAGGCTGAAAACCACTTGCCTTCTGGACGATTCCAGAAGGGCTTCAAGATCAATGTTATTGATGAAAGAGTATGCTTGTAGATTGTTACACTTTGTCTCACTCAGTGACAGCTAACAATTCTACTCAACTCAAAGTATCAAATAACACGATCTGTCTCGTCCGCACACAGCAGCACTTCGTCAGCTCCGGAATTGATCTTCTCTTCAATCTCCGATTCGTTCTCTCCAAAAGCCGCACGTCAATCTGAAGACTCCTCCTCCTTTTATAGTAGTCTTCAAGTCGGCTGATCTGATCTCTGTCTCAGATCCGATTGCTATCCAGCAGATATGATATGGTTAAGATATTTCCATATCTTAACCCTGTCACATATTTCCTTTCCAAATCTGGCGTGTATCTTCCCTCCGTATATGCTAGACGTATATCCGTGTATATACTGACATCAATACTGCTCGTCAATTATCCCGCAGATATACTCGAATATCTCTGATTCGTATCGATTATATTCTCGATGATCCGATCTCGTCATAATGTCGGTGTGTCTCTCACACAGAACGCATCTCTCTCGCAGCGCTGCTCTCTCGCAGAGATGTCCAGCAGATCTGATCTACATCAGAGATTCGATCTCCATCTTGCAGATCTGATTCTGTTAAGATATTGCCATATCTTAACTCAATCAACTATTTCCCTTCCATATCCAGCTCGTATATTTCCATACCATATCTTGAGTATATCTGCTCAGATATTTCCATAGCATATCTTGAGTATATCTGCTGAGCTTGATCTCGTCTGTCACGCAGATCTCATCTCTTTCGTAGCGCTGAGCTCTCTCAGAGATGTCCAGTCGCGTTTCTCTCAGACAGTCTGGACCCTGTGACTTCTCAGACAGATTTGTGATTTCTGCACACTCAAGCCAAATATTAGCTAAGTGTTTGTTATCATCAAAACACAAAGGGTCCAACAAATTCCCCCTTTTTGATGATGACAAACACTTCTTCACAAATGAGAAATCACACACAGCGATGGCACGGAATTCACATCAACATTCCCTTAGGACAGCTAGCTACTTCAGAATTTATTCACTAAATTTTTATTGAAAGTCTAGCTAGCATAGTTCCCCCTCAGATAGACATCCGCTCAAACTTCGGTTCTGATTTTCCCCCTTAGTATATGCACATATATTTCTTCCCCCTTTTGGCATCATCAAAAAGATATGCAAATAAGAACACAGAGTAATGGAAAGAAAAACATTTCATTCATGCCAGCAAATCATAGGTGTGTCACACAGACACCACACAGTCAAGCAGGGAAATCAAAATGCACAGAGAAATCGAACATGAAATTCAAAAGAAACAAATTCAAAAAGAAGGGAGAGATATGGTAGGGTTGGCAAAGAGGGGGATCCATGAGACAGTCCAGACTAAGCATCATTCCGGGACGGAACCTTCAACTGGTCCACAGTATCTGTGGAAAGGCTCTTGATCTGCGATGGGAGCCCTTCCAGCACAGCTGTCACACTACCCGAGTCTACCTCTACTGCCAACTCCATGGCTGCTAACCTCTCCTTCACATCCTGCAGCTCAGACCTCACCTCCTTCAGTGCAGACCGAACTCCATGCATCTCAGTCCGAGCTTCCTGAACCTCAGTCCGAAGCTCCTTCAACAACATCTTCTTCTATAGGGGACAGGGTCGGGGAGCGCGGAACAATCCATCCTTCTCCTGCAGAGTAGTCCAGACTCAGCTTGAGGATCTGCTCATCCCCAAACTTCAGCAATCACGCTCATAAGTAGGAGCAAGAAGAACACCAACTGCGCTACAGGACTCATGATCTTCTTCTCATAATGTGTGTGACTCAACTGAATACACTAACCATCACCAAGACTGATCTTGCAGCACTCGTGGACCATTGTCCAAACATCACGTTTCTATCACGCAGCGGCAGGGCCTTCATCATACCCTCACTTGGGTTTACTCCCAAAATTACTATTCTTGTCATTTTTGAACATCTCAAAACTGTCATCCGACATCCTTCACAACTTCTTGAGTTATGAATGCCTATTGCACAGCATCATGTTATTTGCTGACCATCTCAACGTGCTCACCTTACTATGCTGAATTTTCCATACAAGTCATCAACACAGCAACTTGGCTTGTCATCACTTTCCTTCGACTTCTGAATGGGTCATTAGCTCAAGGATAGCCTTCCCGTCCATTCTGAGGACAAAACTCAGGTCATCATCATTCTTCACACCATCAACTGCATGAAAGTGACCTGCACATAGCTAGCCACCCATCTAACGTGGTCTTCTCCGCTTCTTCATTCCACTCATCAAAGGAAGTCTCCTCGATGAGATTACAACATCATTTGTCTTTCTCGCGTACTCACAGAACTATAGTATTGTCTTCTCCACCACAAGGCACATCCTTTTAAGCACGAAAAAATTGCTCTCTAAAGCGTGGAAATCACCCTCACACGACCATTCATCATGGGCTCAAAATCTTCAACACTGAATCCAAAAGTAGGAGAGCTGACCTCACCTTTTCCTCACTATAACTTTTTCATCTCAGTAATTGTTGCTCCATTTCAGCAGCCTTAAAAATGGCAGCAATCTCCATTTCCATAACTGTCACAGAGATTGTTTCTCAGCCAAAGTTGAACCTTCCAAAGTGATAACTCAATCTGACCTGTCTCATGGGTACACAAGGTTTTTGGTATGGTGTGCTAACTTTACCCAAATGGTACAAATAAAACCACACACAATCAGGCAAAAACAAATAAGATCATCCAAACACATTTTTATCATCTTCATACCTCATGTGGAATAACTCCAGAAAAACAGCACATCAACGGGCTCATAGGAATATCCCACATGAAGATATGCTAGGGTTGGTCTAGAGTACCTCCTGGGCTTATAATGTGGGATCAACTATGGAGGTCTCTTTTGGGCAGAAAGAAGATTCAGAATTTCATGTTTTTCAATCCCTAATGCAGTCATCAATCACATATCTAGCATGCATGGATACAGTGTGAACACAGCTTAATTTTTCACTAGCACAGAACATCCATGTTAAATTCTCCATCAGACGTGACTTTTATGCATCTAGTCTAGCCAATCACTGAGGGAGCAACATATGAGCATAGCTCTAAGGAAGAGAAACCATACCTAGTTCAAGCCTCAGCTTCTCGTAGGGTTCCCTGTGCAATAACTTTGTGAATATGTCCGCTATCTGTTCCTCAGTTCTGCAATATTCCATCTCTATTGTTCCCTTTTCACACAGTCTCGTAGAAAGTGATATTGAATCTCTATATGCTTAGTGCGTGGAAACTGCACAAGATTTTGGGAGATAATAATAGCACTACTGTTATCACACAGAATTTTAGCACAATCGGTAATAACACCATAGTCACTTAGCTGTTGCCTGAGCCATAGCAGCTGCGCACAGCAAGCAGCAGCGGTAATGTAATCCACCTCAGCGGTGGAAAGTGCAATTGAGGACTACTTCTTTGAAGCCCAAGAGATGAGACACGGTCCAAATACTGAGCCATCCCTGACGTGGACTTCATGTCTATCTAGCAGCCCGCATAATCTGCATAGTGTAGGCTACCAGACGTAAGTCTCTTCCCCTCGGATAGAATAAACACAAATCATCTGTTCCCTTCAGATATCTCAGTATCCTCTTCACAGCTTTCACGTGGGTTTCTCTGGGACCTGCCTGAAACTTGAACCACTAGAGTGTCCTTCCCTTCCTTTAGAAGGAAGAGAGTCTTGTACACCTCTCCTCTGGCATATCCGTGGGACAGTAGAAACTGATAGTCTCTCACAACATGCGCGGGGTGCTTGCTTCAACCCATACAGCGCCTTGTCCAGGATATGGACATGATCGTTAGGTTAGCCAACTATGTGAGGGAGATCCCAGAATGGTATCCCTCAGACAGATGGCAGCGGAAATTATCTCTACTACAGGAAATACAATGCCGAAAATAAATACTCACGATTTATAGTGGAAACCTTATTGCAACTCTTGCAACAGGCTGAAAACCACTTGCCTTCTGGACGATTCCAGAAGGGCTTCAAGATCAATGTTATTGATGAAAGAGTATGCTTGGAGATTGTTACACTTTGTCTCACTCAGTGACAGCTAACAATTCTACTCAACTCAAAGTATCAAATAACACGATCTGTCTCGTCCGCACACAGCAGCACTTCGTCAGCTCCGGAATTGATCTTCTCTTCAATCTCCGATTCGTTCTCTCCAAAAGCCGCACTTCAATCTGAAGACTCCTCCTCCTTTTATAGTAGTCTTCAAGTCGGCTGATCTGATCTCTGTCTCAGATCCGATTGCTATCCAGCAGATATGATATGGTTAAGATATTTCCATATCTTAACCCTGTCACATATTTCCTTTCCAAATCTGGCGTGTATCTTCCCTCCGTATATGCTAGACGTATATCCGTGTATATACTGACATCAATACTGCTCGTCAATTATCCCGCAGATATACTCGAATATCTCTGATTCGTATCGACTATATTCTCGATGATCCGATCTCGTCATAATGTCGGTGTGTCTTTCACACAGAACGCATCTCTCTCGCAGCGCTGCTCTCTCGCAGAGATGTCCACCAGATCTGATCTACATCAGAGATTCGATCTCCATCTTGCAGATCTGATTCTGTTAAGATATTGCCATATCTTAACTCAATCAACTATTTCCCTTCCATATCCAGCTCGTATATTTCCATACCATATCTTGAGTATATCTGCTCAGATATTTCCATATCATATCTTGAGTATATCTGCTGAGCTTGATCTCGTCTGTCACGCAGATCTCATCTCTTTCGTAGCGCTGAGCTCTCTCAGAGATGTCCAGTCGCGTTTCTCTCAGACAGTTTGGACCCTGTGACTTCTCAGACAGATTTGTGATTTCTGCACACTCAAGTCAAATATTAGCTAAGTGTTTGTTATCATCAAAACACAAAGGGTCCAACAGGGGACAAATTTATTACCTTCGATCCACTTCAATCTTTTGCCAAAAATTCCTTCGATCAGACTGAATGATCCGAACTTCATCAGGAATTGGTTTAGTTACATCAATTTCCACGCCGGCCCTAGTGTACTTCAATGTTGAGCATGCTTTGGATCTCTCATCTAAATCCAAGAAATAGCCAAAGAATTGACAATCCCAGCATCATAATCTTTGGTGACAAACCCAGGTTGCAGCCCTGGTAGTCGGACCCAGTTGGTAGTCATCGTGGACTCTGTTCGATGGTTGTAGTCTGGAGTGTAACGGAACAGTCTAAACATTGCTTGTCCGACCTTGCGCAAAGGAGAAGTAAGGGCGTACTTCGCATCTTCTTCTCAGTCCAAGATAATCATCAGATGTCTGGAGTCCCAAATGTCGCTTACTGTGCACGACCTTTCATCGACCAACGTTCCTTTTAGACCCGCCAGATTTCCTCGATCGACGGTCTACCCATGGTGAATTTGGCTATTAGGGAGTGTTGAAATAAGGCGACTCCATCCTCAAACTCCGTCGTTGTGAAGTGGATCGATGGTTTGTCGTCGACTGATGAATATTGTCTCATGATGGAGTCCCTGGGAGATCGACAGGTCGAAACCTGGGAGATAACCGAGGTTTACTCACGTCCGAAGCAAAAGTACGTGGAGTCTGCGACCCTTCGATGTCTGCATGGCCAACTCTAGATGGATCTGGGGGTTTGGGCGTCACTGGGATTTCGTGGACTGTGAGTTGTGAGGCCACGAGGCCGTCAAAAGTCATGACAGGCGGCGGCGGTGAGATCGCCAAAGAGAATGAACCCCTCAAAATCATGTCACCTTACCCATGGACTTTATCAAATAAATTATGTCTCTATATCGAAGGACTCTATGAAGTAAATTAGGGATATATGCGTAAGGACTCTATCAAGTAAGTTATGTCACAATAATACGGACCAAATCACGCAAATCATATCACATTATCTAGTGACTCCATGTAAATCATGTCACAATATCAAGGGGCTATTTTGTAAATTATGTCGCAATTCCCTATGACTCCATCATGAAAATGTTGTCACAATACTTGGTGACTCAATTATGTAAACCATGTCATGTTATCCGGGGACTCGATCATGTAAATCATGTCACATTGCCTAATGACTCCACCATGTAAATCATGTCATTATATCGAGGGGCTCTATTCAGTAAATTATATCTTTATACTCAGGAACATTATTAAGTAAATTATGCCACTTACCCAGATTCTGAATCATGTAAATAATGTCAATTGATCCATGGACTTCCTCATGTAAATGATGTTACAATACTCATGAACTCCATCATGTAAATGATATCACAATTCTCGGAACTCTATCATGTAAATCATGTCATAATTCCCAGTGACTTCATCATGTAAATGTTGTCGCAATACCCATGGACTCCATCATGTAAATCATGTCACAATACCAAGGAGTATCATGTAAATCATGTCATAATTCCCAGTGACTCCATCATGTAAATTTTCTTACAATACCCAGGGACTCCATGCAAATGCTATCAGAATACAAGGGACTCCATCATGTAAATGATGTTATAATACTCAGGGACTCCATCATGTAAATGATATCACCATATGCGCGACTCTATCATGTTAATCATGTCACAATACCCATGTAATTTATCAAGTAAATTATATCTTTATATCGAGGGACTCTATCAAGTAAAGTATGTCTATATACACAGGGACTCTGTCAAATAAATTATTTTACAATACCAGGGCCTCAATCACGTAAATCATGTCACATTATCCAGGGACTCAATAATGTATATCATGTCACATTACCTAGTGACTCCATCATGTAAATCATGTCACAACACCCATAGACTATATCAAGTAAATTATGTCTTTATATCGAGGGACTCCATCAAGTAAATTATACATATATACCCAGGGACTCTATCAAGTAAATTATGTCACAATACCCAAAGACTCAATATGTAAACAATGTCACATTATCCAGAGACTCAATCATGTCACAATTCCAAAAAATATCATGTATATCATGTCACAATACCAAGAAATATCATGTATATCATGTCACAATACCAAGAAATATCATGTCAATAATGTCACAATTCCCAGTGACTTCATCATGTAAATGCTATCACAATACCCAGGGACTCCATAATGTAAATGCAATCACTATACCCAGGGACTCCATTATGTAAATGATGTTACAATACTCAGGGACTCCATGTTGTAAATGATATCACAATACTCGTGGCTCGATCACCTAAATCATGTCACAATACTCAGAGACTTTATCAAGTAAATTATGTTTTTATATCGAGGGACTCTATCAACTAAATTATGTCACAATACCCACAGACTTAATCACATATATCATGTCACATTATCCAGGGACTCAATCATGTAAATGACGTCACATTACCTAGTGACTCTATCATGTAAATCACGTCACAATTCACAGGGACTCTATCATGTAAATTCTTTCTTTATACCTAGGGACTCAATCATATAAATCATGTCAAATTATCCAGGGACACAATCATGTAAATGCTATCACAATACACAAGGACTCTATCATGTAAATGATACTATAATAATCAGGGACTCCATCATGTAAATGATAACACAATACACAGGGCTCTGTCATGTAAATCATGTCATCATACCTAGGGACTTTATTAAGTTAATTATGTCATTATATCGAGGGACTCTATCAAGTAATTTCTATCACAATATACACGGGCTTCATCACGTAATATTGTCACAATACCCAGGGACTTCATCATGTAAATGATGTTACAATACTCAAGGACTGCATCATGTAAATGACCTCAATACATGTGGCTCCATAATGTAAATCATGTCACAATACCTTGTGACTTTATCATGTAATGCATGTCACAATACACAGGGAGTTTATCATGCAAATTATGTCTTTATATCGTGGGACTCTATAAAGTAAATTATGTCTTTATACCTAAGGACTCAATCATGCTAATCATGTCAACGTATCCCGGGACTCGATCATATAAATCATATGACAATACCAAGGAATATCATGTAAATATGCCACAATTAATAGTGACTCCATGTAAATGTTGTTACATTACCCAAGGACTTCATCTTGTATATAATGTTATAATACCCAGGGACTGCATCATGTAAATGACATCACAATACGCGGGGCTCTATCACGTAAATCATGTCACAATACCCAGGGACTTTATCAACTAAATTAAGGTTTATATCAAGGGACTCTATGAAGTATATTAGGTCTTAATCTATATACACAGGGACTCTATCAAGTAAATTATGTCACAATACCAAGGACTCAATCATGTAAATCATATCAAATTATCCTAGGACTCAATCATGTAAATCATGTTACAATACTAAGGAATATCATGTAAATATGTAAAAATTCCCATTGAGTCCATGTAAATGATGACACAATACCCAAATACCTGAACATGTAAATGTTGTTACAATACTCTGGGACCGCATCTTGTAAATGATAACAAAATACCCGGACTCTATCACGTAGATTTTGTCACTTTACTCAGAGACTTTTTCTAATAAATTATGTCTATATACCCAAGGACTCTATCAAATAAATTATGTGTATATACCCAGGGACTCTATCAAGTAAATTATGTCACAGTACCCAAGGACTCTATCAAGTAAATTATGTCACAGTACCCAAGGACTCAATATGTAAACAATGTCACATTATCCAGAGACTCAATCATGTATATCATGTCACAATACCAAGAAATACCATGTCAATAATGTCACAATTCCCAGTGATTCCAGCATGTAAATGCTATCACAATACCCAGGGACTCCATCATGTACATGCTATCACAATACCACGGAACGCCATCATGTAAATGATGTTACAATACTCTGGGACCGCATCATGTAAATGATAACAAAATACCCGGGCTCTATCACGTAAATCATGTCACCTTACCCAGATACTTTTTCTAATAAATTATGTCTTTATATCGAGGGACTCTATGAAGTAACTTAGGTATTTATACATAGGGACTCTATCAAGTAATTTATGTCACAATACCACGGACTCAATTGCATAAATCATGTGACATTTTCCAGAGACTTAATCATGTAAATCATGTCACAATACCTAGTGACCCCATCATGTAAATCATTTCACAATACCAAGGGGCTATCTTGTAAATCATGTCACAATTCCCTGTGATTCCATCATGTAAATGATGTTACAATAGTCAGGGACTCCATCATTAAATGATATCACAATTCGGGACTCTATCATGTAAATCATGTCACAAGTCCCAGTGACTACCTCATGTACATGCTGTCACAATACCCAGGGACTTCAACATGTAAATCATATCACAATAACAAGGAATATCATGTAAATCATGTCACAATTCCCAGTGACTCCATGATGTAAGTGTTGTCACAATACCCAGGGACTCCATCATGTAAATGATGTCATAATACCCAGGCACTCCATCATGTAAGTTATGTTACAATACTCAGGGACTCCATCATGTAAATGATATCACAATATGCGGGGCTCTATCACGCAAATCATGTCACAATACCCAGGGACTTTATCAAGTAAATTATATCGTTATATCGAGCGACTTTATCAAGAAAATTATGTCTATATATACAGGAACTGTATCAAGTAAATTATGTTACAATACCCAGGGACTCTATAACGTAAATCATGTCACATTATCAAGGGACTCAATCATGCATATCATGTCACATTACCTAGTGACTCCATCATGTAAATCATTTCACAATTCACAGGGACTTCATCATGTAAATTATGTCTTTATATCGAGGGACTCTATAAAGTAAATTATGTCTATATACCCAGGGACTCAATCAAGTAAATTATTCCACTGTACCCAAGGACTAAATATGTAAACAATGCCACATTATCCAGAGACTCAATCTTGTATATCATGTCACAATACCAAGAAATATCATGTAAATGCTATCACAATACCCAGAGACGCCATAATGTAAATGATGTTACAATACTCAAATACTCCATCTTGTAAATGATATCACAGTACCCATGGCTTTATCACGTAAATCTTGTTAGAATACCGGGACTTTATCAAGTATATAATGTTTTTATATCGAGGGACTCTATCAAATAATTTATGTCTATATACCCCAATGACTATCAAGTTAAATTATGTCACAATACCCACATACTTTTTTTGATAAACAATACCAACAGACTTAATCACATATATAATGTCACATTATCCAGGGACTTAATCATGTAAATGACGTCACATTACCTAGTGACTCTATCATGTAAATCACGTCACAATTAATGTAAATTATGACGTTATATCGAGGGATTCTGTAAAGTAAATTCTGTCTTTATACCTAGGGACCCAATCTTGTAAATCATGTCTAATTATCCAAGGACTCAATCATATAAATGCTATCACAATACACAAGGACTCTATCATGTAATTGATATTACAATACTCAGGGATTGCATCATGTAAATGATAACGCAATATCCAGGGCTCTATCACGTAAATCATGTCACCATATGTAGGGACTTTATCAAGTATATTATATCTTTTTATCGAGGGAGTCTATCAAGTAATTGCTATCACAATATACACAGGCTCCATCACGTAAATGCTGTCACAATACCAGGGTATTCATCATGTAAATGATATCACAATATCCCTGGCTCTATCACGTAAATCATGTCACAATACCTAGGTACTTTATCAAGTAAATTATGTCTTTATATCAAGGGATTCTATCAAGTAATTTATATCCATATACCCAAAGACTCTATCAAGTAAAATTAGGTCACAATACCGACAGACTTAATCACATATATCATGTCACATTATCCAGGGACTCAGTCGTGTAAATGACGTCACATTACCTAGTGACTCTATCATGTAAATCACGTCACAATTCACAGGGACTCTATCAAGTAAATCATATCTTTATATCGAGGGACTTTATCAAGTAAATTTTGTCTTTATACCTAGGGACTCAATCATGTAAATACTGTCACAATACACAACGACTTTACCATGTAAATGATATTACAATACTCTAACACAATACCCAGGGCTCTATCACGTAAATCATATCACCATACCTAGGGACTTTATTAAGTAAATTATGTCTTTATATCGAGGGACTCTATCAAGTTGTTGCTATCACAATATACACGGCCTCCATCACGTAAATGCTGTCACAATACCCAGGGACTTCATCAAGTAAATGATGTTACAATACTCAGGGACTGCATCATGTAAATGACCTCACAATACATGTGGCTCTATAATGTAAATCATGTGACAATACCTAGTGACTCTATCATGTAAAGCATATCACAATACACAGAGAGTTTATCATGTAAATTATGTCTTTATATTGAGGGACTCCATCAAGTAAATTATGTCTTTAAACCTAAGGACTCAGTCATGCCAATCATGTCATATTATCGATCAAATAAATCATGTAAATATGTTACAATTCACAGTGACTCCATGTAAATGCTGTTATATTACCCAAGGACTTCATCATGTATATAATGTTACAATACTCAGCGACTGTGTCATGTAAATTATATTACAATACGCGGGGCTATTTCACGTAAATTATGTCATAATACCCAGGGACTTTATCAACTAAATTATGTTTTTATATCTAGGGACTATGAAGTAAATTAGGTCTATATACACAGGGACTCTATCAAGTAAATTATGACACAATATCAAGGACTCAATCATGTAAATCATGTCACAATTCCCGGTGACTCCATCATGTAAATGTTGTCACAATACCCAGGGAATCCATCATATAAATGCTCTCACAATACTCAGGGACTCCATCATGTAAGTTATGTTACAATACTCACGGCCTCCATCATGTAAATCATATCACAATACGCGGCTCTATCAAGTAAATCATGTCACAATACCCATGGACTTTATCAAGTAAATTATATCGTTATATTGAGAGACTTTATCAAGTAAATTATGTCTATATACACAGGGACTGTATCAAGTAAATTATGTTACAATACACAGGGACTCTATCACGTAAATCATGTCACGTTAACAAGGGACTCAATCATGTATATCATGTCACATTACCTTGTACTCCATCATGTAAATCATTTCACAATTCACAGGGACTTCATCATGTAAATTATGTCTGCATATCGAGGAGCTCTATCAAGTAAATTATGTCTAAATAACCAGGGACTCTATCAAGTAAATTATGTCAAAATACCCAAGGACTCATTATGTAAACAATGTCACATTATCCAGAGACTCAATCATGTATGTCGTGTCACAATACCAAGAAATATCATGTCAATCATGTCACAATTCCAAGTGAGTCCATCATGTAAATGATATCACAATACCCCCGGACTACATCATGTAAATGTTATCACAATACCTGGGGACGCCATCTTGTAAATGTTGTTACATTACTCTAAGACTCCATCATGTAAATGATATCACAATACACGTGGCTCTATCACGTAAATCATGTCGCAATACCCTTCTCCAAACCCTTAATTTATAAGTTTTTGTGTTTCTAAATCCGTTTTTGGGCTCAGATGTCCTATTCACGGGCTTGATGACATCATCACGTCATCGGATTTACCGCGCCCAAAGAAGAGTTTATGCGTCGCGCCCAGTGTGCATTTTATCTGGCGCGTCCATCACACTTAAAGTGTGCGTTGGGCGCGGGACTCTCGGGATGGCAATCCTTTCTTTCGCTCCAATTTTAACTCTGGCTCTCCTTTTGATCTTCCACGAATTCTATGTGTTGTATTTGGTACCGAAACGCCGTCTTTAAGCTAGTATTCCTTCCATAGAAAGCGAATAACTTGGGCGAACTTAGACTAACCTTATAATGAGACTAACGTTTGTCTTTGTTCATCTCAATTTAGTCTCATTAATCTCATTCTAAGGTTTGTCTAAATTCGTCCTTAGAAAGAGATTAACTTGGTACGAACTTAGACATATCTTAGAATGAGAGTAAAGTTTGTCTTTGTTCGTCCCAAGTTAGTCTCTTTAGTCTCATTCTAAGGTTTGTCTAAGTTCGTCCTTAGAAAGAGACTAACTTGGGACAAACTTAGAAAACCATAGAATGAGACCAACGTTTGTCTTTGTTCGTCCCAAGTTAGTCTCGGTAGTCTCATTCTAAGTTTTGTCTATGTTCGTCCTTAGAAAGAGACTAAGTTGGGACAAAGTTAGACTAACTTGGGATAAACTTAGACAAACCTTATAATGAGACAAACGTTTGTCTTTGTTCGTCCTAAGTTAGTCTCGTTAGTCTCATTCTAAGGTTTGTCTAAGTTCATCCTTAGAAAGAGAGTAACTTGGGACGAACTTAGACAAAACTTAGAATGAGACTAAAGTATATCTTTGTTCGTCCCAAGTTAGTCTCGTTAGTCTCATTCTAAGGTATATCTAAGTTCGTCCTAAGAAAGAGACTAACTTGGGACGAACTTAGACAAACATTAGAATGAGACTAAAGTTTGTCTTTGTTCGTCCCAATATAGTCTCGTTAGTCTCATTCTAAGGTTTGTCGAAGTTCGTCCTTAGAAAGAGACTAACTTGAGACGAACTTAGACAAACCTTAGAATGAGACTAAAATTTGTCTTTGTTCGTCCCAAGTTAGTCTCGTTAGTCTCATTCTAAGGTTTGTCTAAATTCGTCCTTAGAAAGAGACTAACTTGGGACGAACTTAGACTAACTTGGGATGAACTTAGAAAATCTTATAATGAGACTAACGTTTATCTTTGTTCGTCCCAAGTTAGTCTCGTTAGTCTCATTCTAAGGTTTGTCTAAGTTTGTCCTTAGAAAGAGACCAACTTGGGACGAACTTAGACTAACTTTGGACGAACTTAGAATGAGACTAAAGTTTAACTTTGTTCGTCCCAAGTTAGTCTCGTTAGTCTCATTCTAAGGTTTGTCTAAGTTCGTCCTTAGAAAGAGACTAACTTGGGACGAACTTAGAAAAATTTGGGACGAACTTAGACAACCCTTAGAATGAGACTAAAGTTGGTCTTTGTTCGTCCCAAGTTATTCTTGTTAGTCTCATTCTAAGTTTTGTCTAAGTTCGTCCTTAGAAAGAGACTAACTTGGGATGAACTTAGACTAACTTGGGACGAACTTAAACAAACCTTATAATGAGACTACAATTTGTCTTTGTTCGTCCCAAGTTAGTCTCGTTAGTCTCATTTTAATGTTTGTCTAAGTTCGTCCTTAGAAAGAGACTAACTTGGGACGAACTTAGACTAACTTGGGACGAACTTAGACTAACCTTAGAATGAGAATAAAGTTGGTCTTTGTTCGTCTCAAGTTAGTCTTGTTAGTCTCATTCTAAGGTTTGTCTAAGTTCGTCCTTAGAAAGAGAACTTTGACTAACTTGGGATAAACTTAGACTAACCTTATAATGAGAATAAAGTTTGTCTTTGTTCGTCCCAAGTTAGTCTCGTTAGACTCATTCTAAGGTTTGTCTAAGTTCGTCCTTAGAAAGAGACTAACTTGGGACGAACTTAGACTAACTTGGGACGAACTTAGAAAACCTTAGAATGAGACTGACGTTTGTCTTTGTTCGTCCCAAAGTTAGTCTCGTTAGTCTCATTCTAAAGTTTGTCTATGTTCGTCTTTCGGAAGAGACTAACTTGGGACGCACTTAGACTAACCTTATAATGAGACTAACGTTTATCTTTATTCGTCCCAAGTTAGTCTTGTTAGTCTCATTCTAAAGTTTGTCTAAGTTCATTCTTAGAAAGAGACTAAATTGGGACGAACTTAGACAAAACTTAGAATGAGACTATAGTTTTTCTTTGTTCGTCCCAAGTTAGTCTCGTTAGTCTCATTCTAAGGTTTGTCTAAGTTCGTCCATATAAAGAGACTAACTTGGGACGAACTTAGACTAACTTGAGGACGAACTTAGACAAAACTTAGAATGAGACTATAGTTTTTCTTTGTTCGTCCCAAGTTAGTCTCGTTAGTCTCATTCTAAGGTTTGTCTAAGTTCGTCCATATAAAGAGACTAACTTGGGACGAACTTAGACTAACTTGGGGACGAACTTAGACAAACCTTAGAATGAGACTAAAGTTTGTCTTTGTTCGTCCGAATATAGTCTCGTTAGTCTCATTCTAAGGTTTGTCTAAGTTCGTCCTTAGAAAGAGACTAACTTGGGACAAACTTAGACAAACTTGGGACGAACATAGAAAACCTTCGAATGAGACTAACGTTTGTCTTTGTTCGTCTCAAGTTAGGCTCGTTAGTCTCATTCTATGGTTTGTCTAAGTTCGTCCTAAGAAAGAAACTAACTTGGGACGAACTTAGACAAACCTTAGAATGAGAATAAAGTTTGTGTTTGTTCATCCCAAGTTAGTCTCATTAGTCTCATTCTAAGGTTTGTCTAAGTTCATTCTTAGAAAGATACTAACTTGGGACGAACTTAGACTAACTTGGGACGAACATAGACAAACCTTAGAATGACACTAAAGTTTGTCTTTGTTCGTCCCAAGTTAGTCTCGTTAGTCTCATTCTAAGGTTTGTCTAAGTTCGTCCTTAGAAAGAGAATAACTTAGGACGAACTTAGACTAACTTGGGACGAACTTAGACAAACCTTAGAATGAGACTAAAGTTTGTCTTTGTTCGTCCCAAGTTAGTCACGTTAGAAAGAGACTAACTTTGGACGAACTTAGACTAACTTGGGACGAATTTAGAGAAACCATAGAATGAGACTAAAGTTTGGCTTTGTTCGTCCCAAGTTAGTCTCGTTAGTCTCATTCTAAGGTTTGTCTATGTTCGTCCTTAGAAAGAGATTAACTTGGGACGAACTTAGACTAACCTTATAATGAGACTAACGTTTGTCTTTGTTTGCGCTAACTTAGTCTCGTTAGTCTCATTCTAAGATTTGTCTAAGTTTGTCCTTAGAAAGAGACTAACTTTAGACGAAGTTAGACAAACCTTAGAATTAGAATAAAGTTTGTGTTTGTTCGTCCCAAGTTAGTCTCTTTAATCTCATTCAAAGGTTTGTCTAAGTTCGTCCTTAGAAAGAGACTAACTTGGGACTAACTTAGAAAACCTTAGAATGAGACTAACGTTTGTCTTTGTTCGTCCCAATTTAGGCCCTGTCCACTTTGACTCTATTTTTTGACTTGTAAGTTAAGATAAGTTAATATCAGTGAAGATAAGTTAAGTTCAGTTAAGATAAGTTACTTTCAGTCACTATAAGTTAAGTTAAGTTAAGTTTCAGTTAAGTTAAGATAAGTTACTTTTAACAAACTATTCATCATCATACCATCATACTATTCATAATCATACCATCATACTATTCATCATACCATCACACTATTCATCATACCATCACCATCATACTATTCATCATACCATCACACCATCATCATCATACCATCATCATCATCATACCATCATTATCATCATCATACCATCACACCATTCATCATCATACCATCATCATCATCATTATACCATCATCATCATACTATTCATCATACCATCATACTATTCATACCATCACACTATTCATCATCATATCATCATCATCATCATACCATCATCATACTATTAATCATACCATCATCATCATCATACCATCATACTATTCATCATCATCATCATCATACCATCATACTATTCATCATCATCATCATACCATCATACTATTCATCATCATCCTCATCCTCATCATCATCATCATCAGTATATTACTATTCATCATCATAAAATTACTATTCATCATCATCATAATATTACTATTCATCATCATCAGTATATTACTATTCATCATCATAACCATCATCATCATAAAATTACTATTCATCATCATCATCATCATAATATTACTATTCTTCATCATCATCGCAACCATCATCATAAAATAATACTATTCATCAGTCAATATAAGTTTCAGTTAAGTTAAGATCAGTTAAGATAAGTTAAGATCGGTGAAGATAAGTTAATATCAATTAAGATAAGTTTCAGTTAAGTTAATATCAGTCAAAGTGGACGGGCCCTTAGTCTCATTCTAAGGTTTGTCTAAGTTCGTCCTTAGAAAGAGACAAACTTGGGACGAATTTAGACTAACTTGGGACCAACTTAGCCAAACCTTAGAATGAGACTAAAGTTTGTCTTTGTTCATCCCAAGTTAGTTTCGTTAGTCTCATTCTAAGGTTTGTCTAATTTCGTCCTTAGAAAGAGACTAACTTGGGACTAACTTAGAAAACCTTAGAATGAGACTAACGTTTGTCTTTGTTCGTCCCAAGTTAGTCTCGTTAGTCTCATTCTAAGGTTTGTCTAAGTTCGTCCTTAGAAAGAGACTAACTTGGGTCTAACTTAGAAAACCTTAGAATGAGACTAACGTTCGTCTTTGTTCGTCCCAAGTTAGTCTCGTTAGTCTCATTCTAAGGTTTGTCTAAGTGCGTCCTTAGAAAGAGACTAACTTGGGACGAACTTCGACAAACCTTTTAATGAGACTAATGTCTTTGTTCGTCCCAAGTTAGTCTCGTTAGTCACATTTTAAGGTTTGTCTAAGTTCGTCCTTAGAAAGAGACTAACTTGGTACGAACTTAGACAAACCTTAGAATGAGAATAAAGTTTGGCTTTGTTCGTCCCAAGTTGGTCTCGTTAGTCTCATTCTAAGGTTTGTCTAAGTTCCTCTTTAGAAAGAGACTAACTTGGGACGAACTTGGACTTGACTTGCGACGAACTTAGACTAACCTTAGAATGAGACTAAAGTTTATCTTTGCTCGTCCCAAGTTAGTCTCGTTAGTCTCCTTCTAAGGTTTGTCTAAGTTCGTCTTTAGAAAGAGACTAACTTGGGACGAACTTAGACTAACTTGGGACGAACTTAGAAAACCTTAGAATGAGACCAAAGTTTGTCATTGTTCGTATCAAGTTAGTCTCATTCTAAGGTTTGTCTAGGTTCGTCCTTAGAAAGAGACTAACTTGGGACGCACTTAGACAAACTTGGGATGAACTTTGACTTACCTTATAATGAGACTAACGTTTGTCTTTGTTCGTCCCAAGTTAGTCTCGTTAGTCTCATTTTAAGGTTTGTCTAAGTTCGTCCTTAGAAAGAGACTAACTTGGGACGAACTTAGACTAACTTGGGACGATCTTAGAAAACCTTAGAATGAGACTAACGTTTGTCTTTGTTCGACCCAAATTAGTCTCGTTAGTCTCATTCAAAGGTTTGTCTAAATTCTTCCTTAGAAAGCGACTAACTTGGGACGAACTTAGACTAACTTGGGACGAACTTAGACAAAACTTAGAATGAGACTAAAGTCTGTCTTTGTTCGTCCCAAGTTAATCTCGTTAGTCTCATTCTAAGGTTTATCTAAGTTCATTCTTAGAAAAAGACTAACTTGGGATGAAGTTAGACAAACCATAGAATGAGACTAAAGTTTGTCTTTGTTCGTCCCAATATTGTCTCGTTAGTCACATTCTAAGGTTTGTCAAAATTCGTCCTTAGAAAGAGACTAACTTGGGACGAACTTAGACAAACCTTAGAATGAGACTAAAGTTTGTCTTTGTTCGTCCCAAGTTAGTCCCGTTGGTCTCATTCTATGGTTTGTCTAGGTTCGTCCTTAGAAAGAGACTAACTTGGGACGCACTTAGAAAAACTTGGGATGAACTTAGACTAACCTTATAATGAGACTAACATTTGTCTTTGTTCGTCCCAAGTTAGTCTTGTTAGTCTCATTCTAAGTGAAATTGCTACGCGTGAGATGAGCTCAGCTGTACCAGCTAGATGTAGCTCACCCTGTGTAACGGTTGGTTGCACAGACTAAGATAACCGAAATGAAGTGCAGAACAGTAAAGGACACAATGCACTTGGTGACCCAGTTCGGCTCAATGTAGCCTACGTCTAGGGGACTTCTCCCAAGTCCAAGGAACAATCCACTATCACGGTATATATTACAGATTGACGTTTGAACAGCCTTCCAAACTACTGATACACTTATACTACTCTCCAAGTGAATTGTGTGATCTAAGCTTCTCTTAGATCCGAAGACTCTCGTCTGGCACGTCCAGACCTCCTCCCGAGGCTGATTCAGTCGAACCTACCACAGCAGTGTTTGTCATCTCTTGTGCGAGTCGAACAGCGAGAACAGACTTGTACAATGTAGCGACGACACCTCTTGAACTTTGAAATAATTTGTGCGCAGCAACAATGTATGAGTTCAAGAAAGTAAAGCAAGTTGCTTACCAACTTGCGGCCTCAATCCTTCTCCGACAGCACGAAGACTCGTAGATTAGAATGATGAATTCCGCTCTCTGATTGATGGCTCCTCCACACGGCGTTTCTCAGGTTTTGCGCGCTATTGAATAATGAACCCTGGCCTTCTTTATATAGACCCGTGTGAATCTAGAAGATCAAAAACCCTAGATTTGATCTTCTAAAATCCGAGATAAGATATGGATTAAATTAGTTGAGATTTAATCTTGATCTGCATATCTTTATCTCATAATAACCGGTTTTGATGATGTGGCAGTCGGATAGATTTGATTGAGATCCATCAGTTCGAAAAACTAGGAGCTGTGCTGATTTTTCGGAACTGAATGATTGATCTAGCACAGATCATTTTTGTGTTTTGCCTAGATGGCACTTTTTACTCCAACAATCTCCCCCTTGACATTTTAGGCAAAACACTTCTTCTGCATGACCTCTTTTCAACCGGTTGTTGAATCTTGCACAGATAGTCAAGGTTAGTTCCACGCTAGCACATATATAAGATAGTAGCTAGCATAGGCTAGCCCGAATACTTCTTAACACAAATCATCATTTGCAGCACACATCATCACAGCCACACATCTCTACTCATGCAGATACTCCTCCGTTTTGTCGCAAGTGGCAAGCGACCGTTGCACAGACTACTCCTCTTCATATTCAGTATCCTGGAGCAGAGCACGCTAAATTTTCATTCGTTTGATCTCGTTTTCGAGGAAGGAAATTTGGCCTCTGACCTGCATAGCAAGCACCTCCGACCACTACTTGGTCCCTGATGGACCATAATTGTATGAATCATAAACACAGTTAAACCCACCAAATTAGACTGTTTGTCTATTTAACTTTTGCTTGTTAGTTCCGATATTTATCTACAGGGTATTTTGGAGTCTAGAGAGAATACAGGCTAAGGAGGAGTTTTTAAGCTGAAAAGATATTACGAGTCATTCCAAGGTCACAACCAGATTCCGACTGAAGAAATATCATGAACCTGACATGGAATCACTCAAAACAAGTCCAACCGAAGAGCAACCAGAGTCAGTCCGGAGCTGAAATGGACCGATGGCTTTGTGAAAAGATCACAAAAATCACAAAACCTCCTCCACATTGCCTTATGACCGGCGGCTTTGGGCAAAGTGATGAGTCATGGGGGGCGGCTCCTCCCCCTCATGACCTCCAACCGGCGGCTTTCTCCCCTCCCCTTGGATGTTTGCCAAGTGTCCTCATCTCAAACCTCATCTCCTCCTCCCTTAGCCTATAAATACCAAGCCATTTCACTTGTAATCCATATCCTCATCCCACAATCCATCCCACAATCCATACAACACTTATCTCTCTAGATTTTGGCACTTTTGTAAGCTTTGTTTGAAATCTATAATACTCATGTTGGTTCTTGAGTATTCTAGTAGTCTTTGAGAATACTCATGTTGGTTCTTGAGTATTCTCCTTTACTTACTGTCTTTCAAAAACCCTCGAGTACTTAGCTATGGTATCCACCTCTATGGATATTCGTAGCTAAACTCTTCATTCGGTTGAAGGGGTGTACTTGTATCATAAAATGTTTTAGGCTATACTCTTAGTGCCTCTTCTTTGTGTTCAAAACTTGTTCTATGTGCCATATATTAGGTCAGAACTTCCAAGGTTGAGTGGATGCTTGAAATGGCAAAACTCTTCCGTGGGGGTTCGTGAACATACTCGGGTAAGTGGATGCTTGAAATGGCAAAGCTTATCTGAGGAGTTCGACCTCTCTAAAACACCATTTGGTTTGATCGGAAATGATTGATCAAATGGATGCACATAGGCTAGTATACCTTGAAATGGGGTGCTAGTCTAAATAGAACAAGTGCTCTACGACCTTGAAATGGGCTAGACAGTGTGGCAAATCGAGCGCTTGAAATGGCCTTGATACACGTTTGAATACTTAGCAGTATCACTAAAGGTCAATGATAAACATGCTATGATACAAGGCCCCCGAAACCGAATGCTTTCCTTAGATTAAAACACTACCTGCACTTACTTCCTTAGTATAAACTGCCCTTTCAACTGCTGACGTTCCGCAAGACTTGCCGATCACGCAACAACCGCTGTAAGTCTTCTGTTTACTTTCAGTATTTACTTTTATGTCATTTACTTTTCCCCACTAAAAACCAAAACCAACCAACCAATCACTTAGCTGTTAGTAGTAAAACCTCAATCAACCAAAAAACACGCTCCCCCGTTGTACGATCCCTCAAAGAACAACTTATCCCCCTAATTCCCTTGGGTTCGACCCCTACTTACCACTTGCTACCCAGTAGTGAAGTCGCGAGTAGCGGACTTATAAATTTATTTGTACATTTGCTCTGACGACAAGCATCTGTCAAATTGGCGCCGTTGCCGGGGAATTAGTTACCTAATCGGATAAGTTCTTTGAATCGATACTCGCTCCAAAACAACCATGTCTCGCGAAGGAAGCCACCATGACTATCAGGATGATGACGAGATAAACCTGTACGATCGAAATAATGAGGCTCCACCTCCATTTATTGACGATCCGGAACAACTCCTCAGAAACCAAAGAGCTCGTAATAGGGAGGCCGTTCGAAGAAACCAAGTACCACCCGAGGATCGAAATGCAGCTGGTCCAGTGCAACCCCCTATACGTCCCCCACACCCTCAACCTCGACAAATGCCTAGGCAAGAACCTGTCTTTGACAACTATTATGGGAATAACAACGACCGCGCACCTACGATGGGAGAGCTGAATGCCCCAGATTTCGAAACGCAACCATGGTGCATATACGAGGGCCCTGAACTGGAATACATTACCATCAACGCATCAGTGGCCCATAGCTTGCCCAAGTTCTCAGGAGCACATGGAGAATCTACGACAACTCACCTCCAACGCTTACACGGCATTTGCCAGAATCTAAAACCCAATCGAGTGAGTATAGACGACTTCAAGTTGAAGGCGTTCTATTTTTCCCTCATTGACTCGGCAAACGACTGGTTCCTTTCATTGCTTTCGGGAAGCATCAGAACATGGGTTCAGATGCAAAGGAAATTCCTGGACAAATATTACCCGGCAGGAAGGGCAATGCAAGTAAGAAGGCAATTACAAGACATCAAGCAAGGGCCCAATGAAACCATGTACGACTACCTGGAAAAGTTCAACCACCTAGAAAGAAGCTGCTGTACCCTTGGACTACCCGAGAAACTCATCATCGAATACCTCATTGATGGATTAAGACCCTTAGACAAAATGCTCCTGGATGCCTCAGCTGGAGGATCCATGATGAATCTATCATTGAGCGGCATAAGGAACCTCATCGCCAACGTTGCTGAAAATGCCCGATTTAGAGAAGAGACAACTCGGCAGGAAGAATTTTCCCGAACAAGGAATGTGGCACAAGCTGAAACATTAATGAGCTCTATGCCAGAAGAGATAAAACAATTAAAGGAGATGATGATTCAGATCCTACGAAAACAATCAGTGCCGGTAAAACCTTGCGAGTTTTGTGGCTCTACAGACCACAAAACTGACGCATGCCCAACATTAATAGAAGAGGAACCGGCAGAAGTAAATACGGTGGGAGGATACCATGGATACAACAACAACAGCAACGACAGAGCCGGACAAAACAGGCAGTATGGTCAAACAACCAACCCCAGCTGGCGTAATAACAACTATCCTCAGAAGGAAACACAACCAGCTGTCCCTCAGCTAGCTCAGTCATTCTACCAACCCCCCCACCGACAGTATAACCAGAACGCTCCATCAGCAGGCCAATATCAGCAAAGAGGACCAAATCAGTACCAAGCCGGCCCGAACAATCAGCAAGAACCAACCAAGTCGCTCGATAACACAATGAAGGAGCTCGCAGGAAGCATAAATCAATTGGGTACTTCGCTACACCAATATCAGGCGAAAACTGACGGGGCAATTTCAGAATTGACCAAACAAATGTCCCAGCTCGCCACTGCAATGTCAACACTCACTAATGAACCTGGCAGACTTCCTTCACAAACCATCCAAAATCCAAAGGCAAATATCAACATGATAAGGAGGTCGAACATAAAGGCGACACTGGAAGAAGTAGCACGATCCCCAACTTACAAACAAGCACTTCACACGTAGGCATTGTCCTGATTGGAATCAAGAGGAAGACCGACCCAATAATGGCAAAACATGGGTCACGCATGCTGACAATGGACGGTATGCATTCACCGTCTGCATAACACCACCACCGATCATACACTCTGACATACCAGCATCTGGATGGGATGACAATAACAATTTAAAATGGGACTCCCCAACTAATATCTATGCTTCGAAGCAAAATATTAAGGGGTCCGATTATACAAATCCTAAGCCAAGGAATAGGCAGAATGGCCCGACAATAGGAAGAACCCTCACTTCAGATCATGAGTCACAACCGGAAAGAGATAAAGACCCAGGGGCCTTCACAGTCACCTGCGGTATTGGTGAAACCCAGATTCATAAGTTCTTAGTTGATCTTGGGGCTGCTGTCAATGCCATGCCTTCCTCCTTATACTACTTATTAGGACTTGGTCCATTGAAGCCACCCAGGTCAAATATCGAGCTAGGAGATAAATCGTGCATCCGTCCAGTTGGAGTGCTGGAAGATGTAATACTCCATGTGGGAGAGCTCGTCGTTGCTGCAGACTTTTATGTAATACAAACGGGAGAGACCAGCGAAGACGACCCTCCAACAATAATATTGGGACGACCATTCCTCTACGCTACTAAAGCAAGAATCAATGTGGGCAAGGGTTCATTATCGCTTAAGTTCGGCGGCAAAATTGCAAATTTCTACATTGATAATAGCCGCACGAGTACAAAGAAACCGCCAGACATTATACCTATCTCAGATCGAGGTACACAGATTTCTGACCTGCCAAAGGAGACCGAAAAGGCAACAAGACTAACAGCTATGGTCAAAAGTTCCCCGCCTTCTCAGAAACAATGGAAAGAAAAAACACCAAAACCATGGAGTTCTAACCCAAGCAAGAAATCAGGAAGAGTCAAGGCAAGAAGCAACACAGGAACAGTGGCGAAATACGACCTGAGCCACCCATGGGATCCAAACCAGTGATCCAGGAATGAGGTACTGTCGAGCCAACGAAGTTAAACAAAGGCACTGGTCGGGAGGTAACCCGACACCTATCTTAGTTTCAGTACTTTTATTTTCTGTCATTTAGTTTTTTCTCCAATAAGTCGCTCTCACCTACTTGGTGCATAGAATGAAATGACTATTCAGGAATCGGTTATGGGTGCAATATCAAGCCAGTCAGGCCTATGCCAAGAGTTCAAAGCCCCTGGCAAACTCCCTCGATTATCCAGCCTCGAGCCATGTCGTTCACTCGACACCTAAAAGGGAGTTCTGTTCTTCCCTTTTCCTTAATATCATTTCCTTCTCGTATAATACCTGCTTGCATGGCTTTTGAACTAAGTCATTTCATAAAGAATGCCTTCGTTCAAAAGTGTGGGGTGAGAACCACCTGTGTACATTAGTTAAATAACATGTTTTTCTTTTTTTTAATATTATCTTTTTGAAAATATGAACTTGAGAATGTGAAAAAGATAGATCATAATTCATGCATTTACCTTGTGAAAATTCAACTGTTTAAAAACTTAGAATGTAACTTCTCATTTGTCCCTTTGTGCTGAGATAAACTAGGGATGTGGAGTTGATAGAAACTGCCCTAGAGGGGCTTGGCAAGCACTCAAAGGACTGAATTTTGCTATATGGTTTTCGAAGTCAGTGGAGGCTGCACTTCGGGTTTCAGAAAAGATTGAAGTCATCTCCGCCATGCAGCGTTTATGCAAAAAAAAAGGCGGGACGGGAATCAAACCGTCCTATCTCTAGTCCTAATAGCCGGGAAAATAAATGAGCGACCCTCATTTTGACTCGCGCAAAACGGCAAGGATGAGAGAGAGCGGGGAGGTATTTCCATATGCTTGCGGGCGATGATTGGACCTCCCAAAAAGGCTTGAGAAAATGGACTAGCAGGCCACAAAAAGGCAAAAGCTCAAAGAAGCAAAAGCTCAAAGAGCTAATCAAAGGCCAAAGGCCAAAATTGTGAAGGTTTCAACCGAACAAAAGTGAAGAACTCAAAGAGTCAAATCAAAGGCCAAAGGCCGATTCACTACAGAAGCTGTCCCTCGCCAAAAAGAAATCAAAAGGCTCAACTCGGTGAAACCCGAACCGAATCACGTGCTAGAGAAAACTACAAGGAAACCATATAGTGCAAGACGGTCCCGAGAATGCAGTCCAGGATCCAGAAAAGGGCTATCTCCCGAAACATCCGAATTAATTTGCATCTCGGCACGAAGGTACAAGTATCAAGTTTCTTCTATTTATTTACACAGTTTAATTTGGTAATAAGTAAGTAATGCATGAATTAGGATAAATCTAGTCCCACAGTCTAACTTTCATATTTTAAAAGCTTACTTAGATAGTGTGTGCCGCCCTTTAATAGCATTGTTCGGGACGAACAACTAAAAGTGTGGGGTGATCTGATGGACCATAATTGTATGAATCATAAACACAGTTAAACCCACCAAATTAGACTGTTTGTCTATTTAACTTTTGCTTGTTAGTTCCGATATTTATCTACAGGGTATTTTGGAGTCTAGAGAGAATACAGGCTAAGGAGGAGTTTTTAAGCTGAAAAGATATTACGAGTCATTCCAAGGTCACAACCAGATTCCGACTGAAGAAATATCATGAACCTGACATGGAATCACTCAAAACAAGTCCAACCGAAGAGCAACCAGAGTCAGTCCGGAGCTGAAATGGACCAATGGCTTTGTGAAAAGATCACAAAAATCACAAAACCTCCTCCACCTTGCCTTGTGACCGGCGGCTTTGGGCAAAGTGATGAGTCATGGGGGGCGGCTCCTCCCCCTCATGACCTCCAACCGGCGGCTTTCTCCCCTCCCCTTGGATGTTTGCCAAGTGTCCTCATCTCAAACCTCATCTCCTCCTCCCTTAGCCTATAAATACCAAGCCATTTCACTTGTAATCCATATCCTCATCCCACAATCCATCCCACAATCCATACAACACTTATCTCTCTAGATTTTGGCACTTTTGTAAGCTTTGTTTGAAATCTATAATACTCATGTTGGTTCTTGAGTATTCTAGTAGTCTTTGAGAATACTCCTGTTGGTTCTTGAGTATTCTCCTTTACTTACTGTCTTTCAAAAACCCTCGAGTACTTAGCTATGGTATCCACCTCTATGGATATTCGTAGCTAAACTCTTCATTCGGTTGAAGGGGTGTTGTATCATAAAATGTTTTAGGCTATACTCTTAGTGCCTCTTCTTTGTGTTCAAAACTTGTTCTATGTGCCATATATTAGGTCAGAACTTCCAAGGTTGAGTGGATGCTTGAAATGGCAAAACTCTTCCGTGGGGGTTCGTGAACATACTCGGGTAAGTGGATGCTTAAAATGGCAAAGCTTATCTGAGGAGTTCGACCTCTTTAAAACACCATTTGGTTTGATCGGAAATGATTGATCAAATGGATGCACATAGGCTAGTATACCTTGAAATGGGGTGCTAGTCTAAATAGAACAAGTGCTCTACGACCTTGAAATGGGCTAGACAGTGTGGCAAATCGAGCGCTTGAAATGGCCTTGATACACGTTTGAATACTTAGCAGGATCACTAAAGGTCAATGATAAACATGCTATGATACAAGGCCCCCGAAACCGAATGCTTTCCTTAGATTAAAACACTACCTGCACTTACTTCCTTAGTATAAACTGCCCTTTCAACTGCTGACGTTCCGCAAGACTTGCCGATCACGCAACAACCGCTGTAAGTCTTCTTTTTACTTTCAGTATTTACTTTTATGTCATTTACTTTTTCGCACTAAAAACCAAAACCAACCAACCAATCACTTAGCTGTTAGTAGTAAAACCTCAATCAACCAAAAAACACGCTCCTCCGCTGTACGATCCCTCAAAGAACAACTTATCCCCATAATTCCCTTGGGTTCGACCCCTACTTACCACTTGCTACCTAGTAGTGAAGTCGCGAGTAGCGGACTTATAAATTTATTTGTACATTTGCTCTGACGACAAGCATCTGTCAGTCCCCAACACTATTGTCCGCCACTCTCTTCTTCACCAATTCTTTCGAAAAACTTTATCCACCAATCGGCATCCCAACAGGAACATCATCAACGCTAGATTGTTCAGCAACAGACTCAGAAGACGTACCTTTAGGTTTCACTGAAGAAACCCCTTTGGCTGGAGACTTGGCCTGTTCAGACTTCTTCTCCGACGATGTGCCGATCTGTGCAGTCTCCCCCTCGATGGTAGCCGCCTTCTCCAACGATACTGAAGATAAGAAATACTGCTCTGGCTAACTTTTCAAGGAGCTTGAACAGTTTGATTTAAACACATAGCTCCCCTTTACTACATGGCACGTCAGCAACACTTATTAGAGTTCTGCTCAGCTGACTGCCCCTGGCGTCAAAGCCTTTCAGTTTTTCATGACACAAAGGCCAAGTGCAGACCTTAGTGTCTTAAACCTCTCAGCATCCAAAGGCTTTGTCAATATATCCGCTAGTTGTTTCTCTGTTGGCTTGTGGCATAGACAGATGATTTTATCTTCAACTAGCTCTCTAATAACACTAGACAGAGGATGATTCTTCTGGATTCTGCTAGAAGGTTGCATGCTAGCTTCACCATCTCCTGATTGAGTTTGATTCACCTCACTTTCTTCAGCATCTCGCATGTGTACATCATTATCCTCCTCGGCTGAATCTAACACAGTCTTAGGTATAATTTCAAAATTTTCATCTGGTATAGACCCTTGTCCCGGTTTAGGACGAGTATCCTGAGTCTCCATATCATCATCTGGTTCCTTCCTCAGAGATGAATCCTTGGCATCGTCAATCACCATATTGATTAACTCAATCACTCCTATAGTTCTCTTATTGTAGACACGATAGGCTCTGCTGTTTGGGAATAACCCAGGAACAGTCCTTCATCACACTTCCTCTCCAGCTTCTGCCTTTGCTCCCTATCAGTCAGAATATAACAAGTACTTCCAAAGACATGAAAGTGCTTAACAGTGGGCTTTCTTCCTCTCCAAAGCTCATAGCTAGTCTTGTCCATCCCTGGTCGAATCAGGACTCTGTTCAGGACGTAGGTAGCTGTTAACATAGCCTCAGTCCACAAATTCAAGGGGACGTTCTTCGCATGCAACATAACTCTCGTCATTTCTTGTACAGTTCGATTTCTCCGCTCTACTACTCCATTCTGTTGCGGTGTGATAGGAGATGAGAATTGATGTACAATGCCTTGCTCATCACAGAACTGCGCAAACTTCTCATTCTCAAACTCCCTCCCATGATCACTTTGAATGGACAAGTGATTTTCTCCTCGATCTCTCCTTTCATTAATCAGGCAGGTAGCAAGCTGTACAAAGGCTTGTACAGTTTCAGACTTCTCGCGCAAGAACATGATCCAAGAGTATCTGGTGTAGTCATCTATACATACGAAAGCATACCTCTTCCGCCCAATACTCTCCACCTGCATTGGTCCCATCAGATCCATAAGCAGTAGCTCAAGAGGACGCTTGGTGTAGACTCTATCCACTTTCTTGTGCACTGCTCGAGTCTGCTTTCCTGCTTGACAATCACCACAAACAATTTGCATATCTCCTCTAATATTAGGAATACCTTCAATCAACCTCTCGTTGGACAAAAACTTCAAGGATCTGAATTGATGTGTCCCAAGCGTTGATGCCATAGATGCACTTCATCGGACCTACTCAACATGCATGTAATTGCTGCTGGGGTTGTAGCACGGCTTAGGAGATAACAGTTGTTGCTTGCACGATCTCCTTCCATCACACATACACCATGTTTGTCATAAACTTGGCAGGAATTTCTTGTGAATTGTACTTGATTACGGCCATCGCACAACTGACTAATACTGATCAGATTGGCCTTTAACCCATCCACCCAATAGACATCATCTAGATGTGGCATGCCTGGCACATTCAGTGTTCCCTTGGCCAGAACTCTTCCTCTTTTCCCATCACCAAATGTCACATGGTGGCCGTTGATGGGTCTCAGATTAGTCAGGTTCTCTCGAACTCCAGTCATGTGTCTTGAACAGCCGTTGTAAAAGAACCAACTCTCCTCATCCTCCTTGTCAGTTGAACTGTACGAGACACAGCAGTATTGATCATTCCTTGGTCTCCACACCATTCTGCCTCGTCTCCTTGTTGGTTCTTTGTACTGGCTGTCATGTCTATAACGATAGCAATGACGTTTGATGTGCCCAGGTTTGCTGCAGTAGTAGCACACCCTAGCACGTTTCCATCCTACATCTCTTAGGACACGATACTGGTTGTCATTTTCTCTGGCACAGACAAACTTATCAGCTGTCTTGTGCTTGTTGTCTTTAGGAACTGTGCCACTAGCTTTCACAAACTTCGTATCACCACTTTTCTTCTCACCAGTGAATCCAAGCCCTGTAGTATCTTTTATTCTCTTCTGCACAGACAGGATCTGGTCCAGATTCTTAGACCCTGTGTTCAGGCTGTTCAGGAGCTTCTTGATTGAACCCATCTCCTCCAAGAGCTTCTTCGATTCTTGTTTGTCTCCTTCAGTCTTTTGTTTCAGCTCTTTTACTTCTTTCTCCAGATTTTCTTTCTCCTGTGCAAGAATGCCGGCTTTGGATTCCAGTTCCTGCTTTTTCAGTTTCAACGAGATAACACATGCATTTAGCCTCTTGTTAATGTCTACCAGCTCAGTCCACTTTGAGAACAATAGTGCATATTTCTCAGCAATGCACTCATCAGTGATTTCTTCTTCATCACTTTCTTCAGCTTCGTTCTCTTCCACCTCCACTTCTTCTTTCTTGGTACAGTCTTTGGAACCAGTTCTGTCATAGTCTGTGGCACAGTCTATCATGCTTGTGAGAGCAATAAAGTTGCTTGTCTCATCCTCCTCTGTGCTCTCTTCAATCTCGTCATCACTCTAGCTAACAGTCACTGACTTGCTATTCTTCTTCTTCAGGGTGTTGGCACATTCTGCTTGTATGTGGCCAAATCTTTCGCATTCCCTGCACTTTATTCCTTTGGTCCGTCCGCTTTTGCCATTTTCCTTCTGGTCAGACTGTCTCTCCCGTGGCTGGAAATCCACTCTCCTGGTGTCTTGATTTCTGGACTGATTCAGGCTGTTCTGGCCAGCTCCCTTACGATTGATCTTCTTTAATAGTTTATTGAAGTTCTTTATGAGTAACGCTAGTTCCTCGCTCACTCCATCGGTGGATTCATCGTCTACCACAGTCTCAGCCTTTAAGCCTACAGATTTGACTTTGGGTTCTGGCACAGTCAGGTGTTGCAGTTCATAGCAGCATAGATGGCCAATCAATTCTTTCCAGCCCATGGTTTTTACATTGTTTGCTTCTTCTATAGCAGTCACTTTCATGGAAAATTGTTTAGGCAAAGACCTTAGAATCTTGCGTACAACCTTCTCTTCGGGTAGATGCCTCATTCACAATGTCACAAACTCTTGCGTTAAAGTCTTTGATAGTCTCATCCTCGTGCATCTTTAACTCTTCAAATCTGGATGTCAACATCTGAATCCTGGACTGTTTCACCTTGTCAGTTCCTTCAAAGTGAGTGGACAAGGTATCCCATGCCTCCTTAGCACTTTCACAGTTCAGGATGAGTTTGAAAATTTTCTCGTCTACAGCTGAGAAGATGGCATTTAGAGCTTTACCATTCCCCATGGCAAGACGCTCCTCCTGGTCAGTCCATTCTGTCTCTGGTTTGGGCACAACCCTTCCTTTATCAGTTGCCAACGGAGGAGGGTTCCAGCCAATTAGCACGGACCTCCAAGCTTTCTCATCCACATTCTTGATAAATGCCTTCATCCTGGCCTTCCAGTAGCCATAATTATGCCCTTCTAACAGCACATGGCGAGTAGTACTTTGTCCTTCCTTGATGCTCATCTTAGAACAGTAGCTAGCTTCCCAAGATTCCACTCCGTATGTTGAGAACCTGCTCTTGATACCAACTGAATGAGCTCAACTGTACCAGCTAGATGAAGCTCACCCTGTGTAACGGTTGGTTGCATAGACTAAGATAACCGAAATGAAATGCAGAATAGTAAAGGACACAAAGCACTTTGTGACCCAGTTCGGCTCAATGTAGCCTACGTCTGGGGGACTTCTCCCAAGTCCAAGGAACAATCCACTATCACGGTATATATTACAGATTGACGTTTAAACAGCCTTCCAAACTACTAATACACCTATACTACTCTCCAAGTGAATTGTGTGATCTAAGCTTTTGTTAGATCCGAAGACACCCGTCTTGCACGTCCAGACCTCCTCCTGAGGCTGATACAGTCGAACCTACCACAGCAGATTCTCCTAGCAGTGTTTGTCGCCTCTTGTCTGAGTCGAACAACGAGCACAGACTTGTACAACGCAGCGACGACACCTCTTGAACTCTGAAATAATTTGTGCGCAGCAACAATGTATGAGTTCAAGAAAGTAAAGTAAGTTGCTTACCAACTTGCGGCCTCAATCCTTCTACGACAGCACGAAGACTCGAAGATTAGAATGATGAATTCCGCTCTCTGATTGATGGCTACTCCACACGGCGTTTCTCAGGTTTTGCGCGCTCCTGAATAATGAACCCTGGCCTCCTTTATATAGATCCGTGTGATCTAGAAGATCAAAAACACTAGATTTGATCTTCTAAAACCCTAGATAAGATATGGATTAAATCAGTTGAGATTTAATCTTGATCTGCATATCTTTATCTCATAATAACCGGTTTTGATGATGTGGCAGTCGGATAGATTTGATTGAGATCCATCAGTTCGAAAAACTAGGAGCTGTGCTGATTTTTCGGAACTGAATGATTGATCTAGCACATATCATTTTGCGAGCTTCTTGCACAGATTTGTGTTTTGCCTAGATGGCACTTTTTACTCCAACACTAAGGTTTGTCTAAGTTCTTCCTTAGAAAGAGACTAACTTGGGACGAACTTAGACTAACTTGGGACGAACTTAGAAAACATTAGAATGAGACTAATGTTTGTCATTATTCGTATCAAGTTAGTCTCGTTAGTCTCATTCTAAGGTTTGTCTAAGTTCGTCCTTAGAAAGAGACTAACTTGGGACGAACTTAGACTAACTTGGGACGAACTTAGACAAACCTTAGAACGAGACTAAAGTTTGTCTTTGTTCGTCCCAATATAGTCTCGTTAGTCTCCTTCTAAGGTTTGTCTAAGTTCATCCTTAGAAAGAGACTAACTTGGGACGAACTTAAACTAACATGGGGGGAACTTAGACAAACCTTAGAATGAGACTAAAGTTTGTCTTTGTTCGTCCCAAGTTAGTCTCGTTAGTCTCATTCTAAGGTTTGTCTAAGTTCGTCCTTAGAAAGAGACTAACTTGGGACGAACTTAGAAAACCTTAGAATGAGACTAACGTTTGTCTTTGTTCATCCCAAGTTAGTCTCGTTAGTCTCATTCTAAGGTTTGTCTAGGTTCGTCCTTAGAAAGAGACTAACTTGGGACGCACTCAGAAAAACTTGGGATGAACTTAGACTAACCTTATAATGAGACTAACGTTTGTCTTTGTTCGTCCCAAGTTAGTCTCGTTAGTCTCATTTTAAGGATTGTCTAAGTTCGTCCTTAGAAAGAGACTAACTTGGGACGAACTTAGACTAACTTGGGACGAACTTAGACTAACTTGGGACGAACTTAGACTAACTTGGGCGAACTTAGAAAACCTTAGAATGAGACTAACGTTTGTCATTGTTCGTATCAAGTTAGTCTCGTTAGTCTCATTCTAAGGTTTGTCTAAGTTCGTCCTTAGAAAGAGACTAACTTGGGACGAACTTAGACTAACTTGGGAAGAAATTAGACAAACCTTAGAATGAGACTAAAGTTTGTCTTTGTTCGTCCCAATATAGTCTCATTCTAAGGTTTGTCTATGTTCGTCCTTAGAAAGAGACTAACTTGGGACGAACTTAGACTAACTTAGGACGAACTTAGACAAACCTTAGAATGAGACTAAAGTTTGTCTTTGTTCGTCCCAAGTTAGTCTGCTCGTTAGTCTCATTCTAAGGTTTGTCTAAGTTCGTCCTTAGAAAGAGACTAACTTGGGACGAACTTAGAAAACCTTAGAATGAGACAAACGTTTGTCTTTGTTCGTCCCAAGTTAGTCTCGTTAGTCTCATTCTAAGGTTTGTCTATGTTTTTCCTTAAAAAGAGACTAACTTGTTCCGAACTTAGATGAACTTGGGACGAACTTAGACAAACCTTAGAATGAGACTAAAGTTTGTCTTTGTTCGTCCCAAGTTAGTCTTGTTAGTCTCATTTTAAGGTTAGTCGAAGTTCGTCCTTAGAAGGAGACTAACTTGGGACGAACTTAGAAAAACTTGGGACGAACTTAGACAAACCTTAGAATGAGAATAAAGTTTGTGTTTGTTCGTCCCAAGTTAGTCTCGTTATTCTCATTCTAAGGTTTGTCTAAGTTCATCCTTAGAAAGAGACTAACTTGGGACGAACTTAGACTAACTTGGGACGAACTTAGACAAACCTTAGAATGAGATTAAAGTTTGTCTTTGTTCGTCCCAAGTTAGTCTCGTTAGTCTCATTCTAAGGTTTATCTAAGTTCGTCCTTAGAAAGAGAATAACTTGGGACGAACTTAGACTAAACTTATAATGAGACTAAAGTTTATCTTTATTCGTCCCAAGTTAGTCTCGGTAGTCTCATTCTAAGGTTTGTCTAAGTTCATCCTTAGAAAGAGACTAACTTGCGACGAACTTAGACTAACTTGGGACGAACTTAGACAAACCTCAGAATGAGACTAAAGTTTGTCTTTGTTCGTCCCAAGTTAGTCTCGTTAGTCTCATTTTAAGGATTGTCTAAGTTCGTCCTTAGAAAGGGACTAACTTGGGACGAACTTAGACTAACTTGGTACGAACTTAGCCAAACTTGGGACGAACTTAGAAAACCTTAGAATAAGTCTAACGTTTGTCATTGTTCATATCAAGTTAGTCTCGTTAGTCTCATTCTAAGGTTTGTCTAAGTTCGTCCTTAGAAAGAGACTAACTGGGGACGAACTTAGACTAACTTGGGACGAACTTAGACTAACTTGGGACGAACTTAGACAAACCTTAGAATGAGACTAACGTTTGTCTTTGTTCGTCCCAAGTTAGTCTCGTTAGTCTCATTCTAAGGTTTGTCTAAGTTCGTCCTTAGAAAGAGACTAACTTGGGACGAACTTAGACTAACTTGGGACGAACTTAAATTAACTTGGGACGAACTTAGAAACCTTAGAAGGAGACTAACGTTTGTCATTGTTCGTATCAAGTTAGTCTCGTTAGTCTCATTCTAAGGTTTGTCTAAGTTCGTCCTTAGAAAGATACTAACTTGGGACGAACTTAGACTAACTTGGGACGAACTTAGACAAACCTTAGAATGAGACTAAAGTTTGTCTTTGTTCGTCCCAATATAGTCTCATTCTAAGGTTTGTCTAAGTTCGTCCTTAGAAATAGACTAACTTGGGACAAACTTAGACTAACTTGGGACGAACTTAGACAAACCTTAGACTGAGACTAAAGTTTGTCTTTGTTTGTCACAAGTTAGTCTTGTTAGTCTCATTTTAAGGTTTGTCAAAGTTCATCCTTAGAAGGGACGAACTTAGAAAAACTTGGGACGAACTTAGATAAACCTTAGAATGAGAATAAAGTTTGTGTTTGTTCGTCCCAAGTTAGTCTCGTTAGTCTCATTCTACGGTTTGTCTAAGTTCATCCTTAGAAATAGACTAACTTGGGACGAACTTAGACTAACTTGGGACGAACTTAGACAAACCATAGAATGAGACTAAAGTTTGTCTTTGTTCGTCCCAAGTTAGTCTCGTTAGTCTCATTCAAAGGTTTGTCTAAGTTCATCCTTAGAACGAGAATAACTTGGGACGAACTTAGACTAACCTTATAATGAGACTAACGTGTGTCTTTGTTCGTCCCAAGTTAGTCTCGTTAGTCTCATTCTAAGGTTTGTCTAAGTTCATCCTCAGAAAGAGATTAACTTGGGACGAACTTAGACTAACTTGGGACGAACTTAGATAACCCTTTGAATGAGACTAAAGTTTGTCTTTGTTCGTCCCAAGTTAGTCTCGTTAGTCTCATTCTAAGGTTTGTCTAAGTTTGTCCTTAGAAAGAGACTAACTTGGGACAAACTTAGAGTAACTTGGGACGAACTTAGAAAACCTTAGAATGAGACTGAAGTTTGTCTTTGTTCGTCCCAAATTAGTCTCGTTAGTCTCATTTTAAGGTTTGTCTAAGTTCGTCCTTAGAAAGATACTAGCATGGGACGAACTTAGACAAAACTTACAATGAGACAAAAGTTTGTCTTTGTTCGTCCCAAGTTAGTCACGTTAGGCTCATTCTAAGGTTTGTTTAAGTTCGTCCTTAGAAAGAGACTAACTTTGGACGAACTTAGGCTAACTTGGGACGAACTTAGACAAACCTTAGAATGAGACTAGAGTTTGTCTTTGTTCGTCCCAATATAATCTCGTTAGTCTCATTCTAAGGTTTGTCTAAGTTCGTCCTTAGGAAGAGACTAACTTGGGACGAACTTAGACAGACCTCAGAATGCGACTAAAGTTTGTCTTAGTTCGGCCCAAGTTAGTCTCGTTAGTCTCATTCTAAGGTTTGTCTAAGTTCGTCCTTAGAAAGAGACTAACTTGGAACGAACTTAGACAAACTTGGGACGAACTTAGACTAACTTGGGAGGAACTTAGATCACCTTAGAAAGAGACTAACGTTTGTCTTTGTTTGTCCCAAGTTAGTCTCGTTAGTCTCATTCTAAGGTTTGTCTAAGTTCATCCTTAGAAAGAGACTAACTTGGGGTGAACTTAGACTAACTTAGGACGAACTTAGACTAACTTATAATGAGACTAACGCTTGTCTTATTTCGTCCCAAGTTAGTCTCGTTAGTCTCATTTTAAGATTTGTCTACGTTCGTCCTTAGAAAGAGAATAACTTGGGACGAACTTAGACTAACTTGGGACGAACAAAGACAAACGTTCGTCCTTAGAAAGAGACTAACTTGGGACGAACTGAGATTGACTTGGGACGAACTTAGACTAACTTGGGACGAACTTAGACAAACCTTAGAATGAGACTAACGTTTGTCTTTGTTCGTCCCAAATTAGTCTCGTTAGTGTCATTCTAAAGTTTGTCTAAGTTCGTCCTTAGAAAGCGACGAACTTGGGACGAACTTCGACTAACTTGGGATGAAGTTAGACTAACCTTATAATGAGATTAACGTGTGTCTTTGTTTGTCCCAAGTTAGTCTCGTTAGTCTCATTCTAAGGTTTGTCTAAGTTCATCCTCAGAAAGAGACTAACTTGGGACGAACTTAGATAACCCTTTGAATGAGACTAAAGTTTGTTTTTGTTCATCCCAAGATGTTTACTGCGTTCTAAGACTACAGCACAGCGTGGAGGAGACGCCAAGATGTTTTCTGGAATGTTCGAAAGTAAGAATATCGATTCGATCTGCTCTGGACAGCGAAGAATTCGATACTCAGATATTCGAATGAATATCTTCATTGAAGGCTGCGTGGCTGACTTGGCAATGGAGTCTTCGAATATTCTTCCTACCGATTTGATAAAGATACACATCAAAATATTTAGGAATATTTCCTAAATATTTTGATAAGATATCTGGAGCAGATTTGGACAGCGCCCTTGCATATAAATACACAACCTAGGGCGTCCATACATCCATCGCTTTCTGAGAGAGAAATACACGAGTGTATCCTGTTGATCGGAGATTGGAGAAAGCGACGGCCAACTGTGTTTCCCCACTGGAAATTCATCGGCACTGGATCTGTCTGTTCTGGTGTGATGTTCAGACAGTCTGAGATAGGATCTTACTGCTGCACACGACGAGTACTCACAACCAGCTTTCACGCGAAAGCTTCCGACTTCAGGAGAAGGTCGAGATCGCTCAGACGGAAGGTTTGGGCGAAGGGGATCAAGGTGAACCGCGGAGATCCTTGATTGCAAATCTGAGAGACGTCGGCTTAGAAGTTGGGCGATTACTGCGTTTTGTAAGCATAAGTCCTCATATTGTTCTAAGCATGTGATAAAGATTTGTGTCCCTTTTAGGGTGTGGGAAACCCCCCGGAGTAGGCTTAGCCGAACTGGGTATCATTCTGTGTGCCTTTACTTTGGTCTGCTTACTGAACTGTCACACAGGAGTTCCAGGTCTGTCTCAAACAGTCCCTGGAACAGTAGCTTGAACAGGTCGCTATATTTCAGTGTCCATTTGGCTTTTGGCATCTTTGTTCATGCCGAGATAAAAGTACCTCATAAGGTCCGCCCTTCGAAAATTATGGTGAGGGCACTCCCTCAAATAGTGCTTGAATCGGTCGTAAGCCTGATGAAACAGCTCATTATCCCTCTGAGAAAAGGTCAATATATAATCTGTGAACTTCTTTGTTCTCGACAGTGGAAAGAATTTGGCAAGAAAAGCATTTGCTAGCACATTCCAAGCCCTAAAAGATCCCGCTTGTTGGTTTTGCAACCATTCTTTTGCATCTCCGTTCAGCAAAGAGGGAAAGAGCTTCAAGTATACATACTCCGCGGGCACATCTCTTGGCTTGTATGTACGGCAATACTCTTGGAAATTAGCCGAGTGAGTTGAAGGATTTCCAATTCCGTGGTACTAATCATTAGTCACCATGTGGACTAAAGAAGACTTCACATCAAAATCAAATGCATCCTCTTCCGGAGGTACTATAGCAGAACCACTCCCTTCAAGTGTAGGGGTCATGTATTCCCCGACAGGCCTCTCATCATCCTCATCATCATATCTATTGTTTCGGTCATTCCGGTTCCTTGGAGGAGCGGGAGGATTCTGTAAAGGATTCTGACCATCAAGATTATTCTGTCGGACGGGAGGATTCTGTACCACTTCTTCCATTCTAAATCTGGGTGGTGTATAATGTATCGGATTTAGGAGTGGAGGTGGACGAGGTCTCGGAATTTGGAAAGCAGGAGGAAAAGGAGCAAGAGGCGGAGGATTCCTTCGAGGTCTACCTCTCCCTCTCTTAGCGGTTGGGTGAGAAGGGTGAGAAGTACTTGACGTTGAACCTTGCTCTATATGTCTTTGTCCCTTGGATCTTGTGATCATTCGAATGCCTGCAAGAACAAAGAAAATTCTTAGCAATGAAAGGCAAGAGAAGTAAACACAATTTAAGCACAAAACAAGCAATAACTATCAAGCAAGGGGAGAGTAGACAAACTAAACTATCTATTAGCACCTAGTTAATTAACCCATCCCCGGCAACGGCGCCATTTGATCGATTGATAATATAGCTAAGTATTCAAATAGAATCCAAACACTTATGCTAAGTCACGGCAATCGAAACATTTATATTAACTCGGGGTGAAATGAGGACGTACCCAAAGGACAGGTGGTTAAACCAATAATGCTAACGATCTGACTAGAATTTCTATGGTTTGGGGGGGGGGGGGGGGGGGTTTGTTCTTCTAAGAGAATGATAGTAGAGGATACTATCCAACAGTGGTTAACTATCAATTAAAAGATGACTAGGAATCAATTTCACCACCTAGACAATTATTGCGACAATGAAATGAGACACCAATGATGAAATCACATGCACATGCTTAGAAAATGGCTTATGCAACATTGATACTAAGTTCAACTCGCGCTACAACTTAGTACAAAGAGGTTACATCTCGCGTAGTACCTCACACTTGCGCTCTATTGGCACTATAGAATATGAATGTCTAGCCTCACACTTGCGCTTTATTGACTAGATAATCATGTTCTTGTTAAGTTCAAGCAATTCTCATTAGGTTAAAGAGTCATCCAACTAACTCAAAGTCCTAATGCTTCTTCATTTAGTTCATTGAAGTCATGATGATCAACGTGAGCTACATCAAGCATGAAATCAAGCAAAGTTCCTATTGAGGACATTTCACAAACACCTTATAGGCAACTCGAGAAGTGAAGTTCAAATGAAGAAGAAACATGTGCAAACTCATTCATCATTAGCATCTAAGGTATTCACAATGTCACAAACATGTCTAGGGGATCCATTGATCCCCAATCAAGGTCACTACTCAGTCATGGTGAGTTTACAAACGAAATCAACAATAAAAATGCAAACAAGCATATGTCAAGTAGAGTTTAGAACTTCAAAACCAATATGGACATTCAAGAACACTAGAGGATGCGATCTTCGGTCTTTGTTGTTGAAGTTCTTCCCATCAAAATCCCAGCTCTTCTCTCTAAAATCCAGGGTGGTGGTTCAAAAACCCTAAGTTTCTATTTATAGCCCAGCAGTAAAAATCCAGTCTTGATGTCTTTTCCGCAAAAGCATGCGAACGCATGCTTTGAACCATGCGAACACATGGTCTCCTGTAGCTTGGGAAGTTTGATCGCAGAGCCATGCGTGCGAACGCACGAGATTTTCATGCATCGGGTCTGGGTTGTGCTATCGCATGAGGTGAACTGTGCGAACGCACAAGGCTGTTTGGCAATCTTAACCTCCGAATTTGGTCTCGGAGTCAACTGGAGAGTTGTAGCCCTTTGCGTTAGCCTTTCAACAAGCTTTGAGTCAACCAAATCAGACACCATATGAGATCTGTGCGTCCAAAATAATCCCCAAAGGTCAGTCTGTCCCGTATTGCCCGAAAATCCATATTTTTGCTCCGAAACTTCGGTTTTGCCCCAAATTCACTGCCTACTTGTGTTCTCAGCTTAAACTCTGTAATTTGCCTGAAAAGGACCACAAAGCATCAAATAGCAAGTGAAATCGTAATAGAATAATCGAAACACTAAGCATAGAGGTCGCCTAAAATGCATATATTTCAGCGCTATCAGTTCGTCCTTAGAAAGAGACTAACTTGGGACGAACTTAGACTAACTTTAGAATGAGACTAACTTAGGACTAACAAAGACAAACAATAATCTCATTCTAAGGTTTGTCTAAGTTCGTCCCAAGTTAGTCTCTTTCTAAGGACGAACTTAGACAAACCTTAGAATGAGACTAACAAGACTAACTTGGGACGAACAAAGACAAACGTTAGTCTCATTTTAAGGTTTGTCTAAGTTCGTCCCAAATTACTCTCTTTTTAAGGACGAACTTAGAAAAACCTTAGAATAAGACTAACGTTTGTCTTTGTTCGTCCCAAGTTAGTATTGTTAGTCTCATTCTAAGGTTTGTCTAAGTTCGTCTCAGGATTGCAACCATCTGGTACATCTCTCCACTTCTGAAACGCAGACCACGTTTGGTACCTTTACTATAAATCCACATACATCCACCCAAATCATCGGTACATATTTCTTTGACACTTTGAGCTCGGGCCACCTTCGACATCTTTACCGAATAGCACCTCCACGAGGGTGGAAGAACACATCAAGCCCGATACGTGAAGTTGAAGGCATCCACGAGGGATGTAGGAAGCATCCATGAGCGAGGCGGGACAAGTAAGAGGAAGAGGAAAAGGAAAAGGAAAAGGAACGAAGAAAATTGGTGGCCTCGGGACTCGAACCCATGAAGTAAGGATCCATCCATCTTAAGGTGGACTCCTTAACCAACAGGCCACCATCCCCTTTGGCTAAACCGGCCGTGATTCTAAATTCTCATTTCAAAAACAAGTTTTTACCAAACTGAACCTCGCTTTTTTTATAAAAAAAATTATTGTATTAACAGACAAGAAATGAACAACTCCCAAATTTATGCCTTTAAATTCATCCATTGGGGTTCAAACCCTCAACCTTCTGGTCATTTGACCAAACCTATGACTGCTAGATCACCATTCCTTATGCAAACCCCGCTTATAAGTGTAGTCTAGAACTACATACAACCCAATCGTATATGACAATTTCGTTTCTATTTAAAATGGTTAATCTAGGATAATTAATCAAGTAAAGAGTAACTATCTACTTCTAATAGAGGCGTGCTCATTTGTGAAGTTCCTAATTTGAGAAAGTCCAGAATTAGGACATGATTATATTTACTAAAGATGGATGCATGCAAGTAAAAATACAATACTCAGATCACGCTTGAAAAACTTTTAGTCGCAGACTTGCAATTTCATACTTCTGTTTTAGGTCTAGACATATTTGTGTTATTAAAGATTACACAAATAAATGAAATGTTGACAAAAATTGTGCAAATTAATTCTCGCTCATACCTTACATTTTTTAAGCTTTCAAACCTATTTCAAGTTTATCATACAAAAATTCATGTTAACTTCTGAAAGGAAGAAACCTCTTTAGATGCAACTTATGACATGTGAACATGTCATTATCTAATATGTAATTTCTCTCACTACAATTTTTGCAAAAAAAAATCGGCAACAAAATCTGACCGGATATGCGCCGGATTTTCAGCAGAAAACGAACAAAAACCGGTGAAATTCCGACCAAAAATTTGTCGCCGGCAAAACGTCCCTCGAATTATCAATTCGCAGAAAATCCAGCGACACTCGCCAATATCCGACGCAATTTCGGCACAAATAAATTGCGGGAAAAGTCTTGTAAATCTCCGTGGACAACATATGAGGGGAAAGTCCTACGAAAATCCGGGATCAAATATATGGGGAAAATCCTACAGAAATTCGGGGACAAAATATGTGCGGAAAATCCTGCGGAAATCCGGAGACAAAATACGTGGGGGAAATCCTGCGAAAATCCGGGGACAAAATATGTGAGGAAAATCCTGCGGAAATTCGGGGAGAAAATTGTGGATAATATTATATTTAAATTAAATTACCAATTCAATTTACTGATTTTGACAATTATTAATTTCTACATTTTAATATTAGAAAATTAAATTAATTAATGAATTGACCATCCTAACCCTACTATCCAAAACCGCCCCAAATTTCGTCTCTTCCTCCGAATCCTACGATTTGGCAGATGAATTTTCTGATCTGCATTCAGCTTCAATCTCGTCGCGCTTTAAAACAAAAACTCTTTAACCCGTAATCAACTCCTCAGCAGAATCAAGCAGCGAAATGAACCCGTTCTTACCTCCGTTTTCAGCCTCCCCTCCTCCACAACGAAAAATTCAACCGCTTTGATTCTGGAGCTGACCGCGAACTTCGACATCATGTCGGATATTGGTGGTGGCTTCGGCAATTGTTGAACCATCTCCGTCATCTTCGATTTCAACCAACCGTGTTGATTGAAATTCAACGAATTAAGACCATAAATTGGGAGTTTGTGGAGTCAAATAAAGATTATTTGTGCGAAGGAGATGCGTGCATGCAACCAAATTGGTTGTGAGAATTGAGATTGAGTGGGGAGGTATGAAATTGGGGGCTGTGAACAAGGTTTGTCAAAAAGGGTCTGGAAAAAACTGAGAAGTTCCAGACCAGATCAGCTTTTGCTGGAAATATTTCGGCAGGGGGAAGTCCGACCACATGCAAAATTTGAATTATCAAAAAAATCGTCGACAATTAGGGACAACTCCGGCGTCATACAAAATTTGAATAAATGAAAATTCCGACCATATTTAGGGGCAACTCCGACGACCTAAATACAATTTGAATTTTACAATATATTCCCATATGTATTATAATGCTATTGTTATTGGCTGATTTTGCTTCAGCTTCTTTTAAACTTTTAATTTATTTTGGTTCATTAATTTTAATTGGTTTATTGCATATTGCAATTTTCAAGGCAAAATTTACTCTTTAATTGTCATATAATTTTGAACCAGTAATATGCTAAAATAACGTTCAGAAAATTTAAAAACATGTATTAAAAGTACTTGATTCATTTAATTAGGTAAAATACATAATTTCAAATGTTTAATTTTAAAAACTCCAGTGTAAGTGGGACAGCTTTCCGGCAAAATGCATCATTCTTCGGGGAATTGCGCCGGAATTTGGGTGGGCAAAATGTTTTCAAATGGAAAAATTCAATATTGCATTTTATATTTTCCGGCCCAATTCTGGGGGAAATTCGGCAACATGGATTCGGGCGTCGGAATGTTCCCGGAATTGCCCAGGAATTATTCCGGGACCACTTTGTTGCCGGAATACCGGCGGAAAACACCGAAATTTGTCTTTAAGAAATTTATTCTCAGACCGTCGCCGGAATCTCGCCGCAAAAAATTCTGGTAATACTAATGTCGCGGAAATACCTTCAAAAATTGTGGCCGGAATGTTTTGCAAAATTTGTAGTGTCTCTAACTAATATGCATTCCCTATATGCAATGAATGCAACTAAGATTACTTATATGCAATCATATTTCACATTTAGGAATATGTCGTGTCCTAAAGCAATAAGTTAGAGGAGAGAGATAACGAGAAGTATGTTATTGAGTTGCATCATGTCTCTAATAATATATCTTGTTGTGATGGCATCGAAACTTTTTTTATACATTCTCATCTATGTTTCAGTTTGCTCGTGCGGCTTCCTTTAGTATCTGAATTAAGAATTCACATGTGTTATAGTAGTGATGAACTTGATTAGAGTGTATTAACTATAGAGTGTATTTTTAGTGTGTTTTTTCTCCGGACGAAAGATAATTTGCGCCTAAAATACTCATGGGGACTTGGCAATAGAGGGCTACTTAATCTAACTATGAGACTTCTTATTCCGATTAAGGACCGATTGCTTAGGCTTTCCAGACTCGACTCTGTTGTTGTTGGGATGTTTTTCTCACTATAGTCTTTCCTTGGCGACTTTCTCGATGTACCTTTTTGCATTGTATTCCACAACAAATCCGGGAACCATGTCATTTTCTATTGCAATTTCTCCCACTCGAAGTCTAGTTGGTCTAGCTTTGATTCAATCCTATCGAGCATTTTGTCGGTCTTCTCTATGCGGTCCCTTAGTGGTAGTCCCCTTGGAGCATTTGCTAAATCTGATGTTTCTATCCGAAATATGTTTATTATATATATAATGATAGAGGAGCGGTTAAATGAGAACCCCTTTAAATTTTGAGAACTTTTGAGACCCCATTCTTCACCCTCTAAAATGCAAGATGTATTTTCCAAGATGCATTTTGGTGGTGACACGTGTCTCATGTGCATTTTCCAAGATGCATTTAATGCAAAGTCAAATCTACCTTTTTTTACTTTGCTTTTTGGACATGTGTCACATGCAGATTCAAAGATGCATCATAATCTAATGGTGAGATTTGGGTTCTCAAGTTCTCGAATTTTTAAGGGTTCTCAACCAAGCGCTCCCCCATAATGATATACTCAAGTTACCTCTATATAAATTATCAGATTGAGGAGCGCTCAAATGAGAACCCTTATTTTTTTCGAGAACTTGAGTCCCCAATCTTCAGCTTCCAAAATGCAAGATGCATTTTGGTGGTGACACGTGTCACATGTGCATTTTCCAAGATGCATTTAATGCAAAGTCAAAGCCACCTTTTTTACTTTGCTTTTTGGACATGTGTCACATGCAGATTCAAAGATGCATCATGATCTAATGGTGAGATTTGGATTCTCAAGTTCTCGAATTTTTAAGAGTTCTCAACCGAGCGCTTCCCTTATCAGATATTAAGAAACTAGTATCTTTTCTACACCAGCATGTTTGCAAACAAATATCATACAAATATTCAAAATAGTGTCAGTTCCACTAACACATTTTTAATGGCACACTAAAATAATTTTCTAACAACGGTTCCATTTATCAGATATTAACAAACTAGTATCTTTCTACACAATTATATGCATGTTTGCAAACAAATATCATATAAATATTCAAAATAGTGTTAATTCCACTAACACATTTTTAATGGCACACTAAAATACTTTTCTAACAACGGTTCCATTTTGAAGTTGTTTTATCTTACTTAGTCAAAACTAATTTTTAATAGCCTAGGTAACTCTACGGTCGTTAAACGAGTTACTAACAAGACACAATACGGTTATTCTAACCAGACTTTTAAGGGCTTGCCGTAGGTTTTCACTTAACAATATAAAAGTAGGCAAATAGTGATATAAGAACTATCAATGCGCTATGAGCACTTGTCTCGCAACTTGTTCGTACTGGCCTGGTTGGAATCATCAATCAATTGCGATGTGTTCCAACATGTATTGCACAAATTCAAGGAATTAGTTGGTCAATAAAAATGCTTGACAACAACGATAGTGGAGTAAAGTCGCCTGCTAACACGGCAATATACAGTGCTTGTACAAGTGGTGTCCATTGTAAAAAAAAGTGATTTCTAATGTCTGCACTGTATTAGTGCAATCCTATCTTGTCACGATCAGCCTAAGATCCAAAACCTAATTGTTGGTAAACACCACTATGTTATGACTCTTAACTCCTTGTCTGGTGACGTTGTAGTATTTTAGCAATTCAATTAGTCAAAAACAATTTGTAATTCAACCGGTAAGACCGGTGTCGAACCCAAGGGAGCAAACGGATTACACGCTAGTTCTATCAAGTTTTCTTACTCGGCTAATTCCTAAAATTCAAGTGTGGTTGAGTTATCAATGATTCAAAACAAGAATGAAATGGTTTTTAGGGGATTGAATTCAATTAGAAGCGAGTTTCGAGGGATTAATCCCCTCCTTGGCAATTTCCCAATGATCATGCATACAAGAGTTTAATTAATTATGAGTTGATAGGTTTCAAACCTAGCTTAAACTAGAATCGAACAAACCATGCATGTTTAAACCTAGTCAAGCCATCTTAGCTAGGATCTCACTAATTAAAGAGTATTGATCCACTACATAGCATTTACTCTCATAAATGCCACATGCATAAAGTTCTAGTTCACCTCTCACCATGCATTTACTCTCATAAATGTTGGTTAAGTTCATTTTGACTACATCCAAACCATCACTAAGCTCTTTCAATACTTAGATCATAGTTCTAACATAAACATGTCACTTGGGCATTTTATCAAACACTTAGAGACATGTCTAACATGAAGAGCATAGTAAAATGAAATCAACTTCAATAAATCCATTCAAATGTGTATACAATGATCATTGAGTACCAAGGAGGTTCATAGAACCCTCAAAACACAAGGGGGACTACTCACACATCAAGTAAGACAACATGATGTGTGGGTTTTTAGCAAAAATCTAAGAGAAAGGAAGAGGGAAAAGAGTAGGATTGATGATCCTAATAAACTCCCTTGATCTTCAATCCTCCTTGATTAGATGATGTTCAAACCCTTGATTTAGCTCACTTCCTTTTGTCTTTTCTCCAGAAAAATCCAAGATGCTAGGTCAACTTTGCCTCTTTCTATTTATAGCTTCGGAAAAGATTCGGTACTGTAGCAGTCCAGTCGATCGACTGGCGTTGGGCTGTTGGCCCAGTCGATCGACTGGAGGTAGATGAGTTGCTTGGAAAGTGGATTCTCAGTCGATCGACTGGAGCAGGGGAGCTTCCCAGTCGATCGACTGGAATAACTTGATATGCAGCCCCTCCTGAGAGTCCATTTAGTCGATCGACTGAGATCCAGTCGATCGACTGATGGTCACGTGATCTGCATGCTCTGGACAGGGGACTCGCCAGTCGATCGACTGGAGCAGGGGAGCTTCTCAGTCGATCGACTGGAATAACTTGATTTGCAGCACCTCCTGAGTCTCCATTAAGTCGATCGACTGGAGCAGGGGAGCTTCCCAGTCGATCGACTGAAGACCAAATACTGCCACTTTTTGCTCTAAAACACCGATTTTCCCGAGTTTTCTTCCAATGGCTCTTGACACATAGACATCTTGCTTTGCACCTGAAACGCACGAAAAGGAGATCAAATGACATCTAATAGTAGTCGGAATCAAGCTAAAGCTATAGTGAAAATGGGCATTTAACGAGTCGAAAGCTCGACTCATCAACACTCCACACTTAAGCTTTGCTCGTCCCGAACAAAGTATGCAAATATGCCAAGGAAGTGCAAATGTCGATATGCTAGTGGTGCTATGTTTTTCGTGCATTTGCCTCACTAGATCTCAAAAGGTCTCGATCTTCATTTCTAAACATGTTATTTGAAAGGTAAATGACAAGTATGTACAACCTACCTAGCTCCTTTTCGTAGGCGTTACGAATGCATTTAGCATATGCATTAAGCCTTTAAACCCCTAGGCTACCCTAGTGGACGAGTTATAGTCTCGTGAGAGTTTTCAGAAAAAGGGAATACTCACAAATCCCAAAGGTGCACATGTCCCATAAGAGTGAATGCAAGAGTGCTCAACCAAGGCTACGATTATTCAAAACCAATCCCTCACCCCAAGCTAGACTAGCGCCACAATATCATAAAAAAAACTTTCTCAACCTTTTGAGTACCTTTGAGGACATGCATTCAAGATTATCAACACAAGGGCTATAAAATGTCTCATCCCAAGTTCTACTCATTATCAAGGCAACACTATCGAGGCAAGGCTTATAGTTTGCACAATAGAGCGTCAACCGCTCACCTATGCTAGCTAGGGCTAGTCCAAGGGCTCGCGACTAGGAACTCATTCCCAAGTTTTAGGCGCTCAAGCCGTAATCCATAAGGGAAGTGGAGTTCGACACTAGAGTTTCTCAATAAACAAGCATAGCCCAAATGATAGCTCCCGTGCAAGGCACATGGGTCGTCCAAGAGTTATTTTAACAAGCACACATTGTAAATGAATGAATCCCGCACAAATGAAGAATGGAGGGAAAAACATATAGTCAAGTTTTAAGTGCTCCTTATTTCTTTTTGAAACGGCCTTTGGCCTACAAATGCTTTCGAGGGGGGACTTACCTCCCTAACCCCCGGCATTTGTATATTTGGAGCAAAACTTCTCATGATCATTGAGAGAGTTTTTAGTCGGGGCTTTGCCCTCTTTGACCGCAAACATTTTTTTTTTTTTTTTTTTTTTTTTTTTTTTTTTTTTTTTTGACTCCACACTTAAAACTTGACAATATGTTCAAAAAGTGCATGGAATGTGCGGGAATCAATCATGAACAAAGCACTATGTTAGAGCACTCAAGTCACCAAAGAGCATTCAAACGGTCTAAGTTTTTCAAGATGATATTTTAAAAGTGTTTGCTAGCTTGATCAAAGGCGTTGCAATGAGAATACTTAAAAAGTTGGATAGACAATATATAGCCATGATATTGATTCTCAAGAATGTATGCTCAAAGGACTAGGTCGGTAAATGTGGCAAATAGGCTAGTTGTGATTTATAGGGATTTAGAGTTTGAAAATCATAAGCCTTTGTGGTTAAAACACTCTCATGTTGGGACAATGTGCAAGTATGCGAGTGTCCATCTAGAAATGATATGTATGGCATGCAATAATGTGAACTATGCGCATCAAACCACTCCACACTTAATTCAAGCTTAGTCCCTAAGCGCAAAGAATGATAAAACAAAGGCAAAGGCGCATAGGAACTCCCCTCGTTTGTAGACTCGGTGATAAGACTCTCGGGAGTGAGAAGTAACCTTGTGGTTGCAAATGTAGATCAAGACGGCGAATATGGGCATGGTGAGAACATGGAAATATATATCCTGTGGATTGAGCAACATAGATGGTAAACACCGTCAATATCATAGAAAATGTGACATACAACCAAAGGCAAATCAAGAGTATATCACACAAGATGGCATACATCATCCAAAATTGCGCCAAAAGGCGACTTAACATCCAAGTACATGATCTAAGCGAGAAAGCACCAAATGATAGACAAAAGTACGAGCAAAATGCAATGCAAGCTCAAGATGTAGCCTCGTCTCTAGCTGGATCACCACCGGTCTCCAATGGAACGTCAGGAACAGCAGGAGCGTCAGGTCTGGTGGGAGGCGATGAAGGCATGGGCGAGGAAGCACGCGGGGCAGATGGCTCTAAGCCCACTGACGGAGCAGCAACTGGTGCACTAGAACCTCCCGTCATGGATGACAATGTAGCACGGAGCCATTCCCACTCCTGGCGAGCTCTCGCATCAGACTCTCGGACAAAGTCCTCAAGGCAAGTCAATCCACTCCTCAAGTCAGCCACGCCGCCCTTCAAGTCAGCAATATCAGAGGTCATCCTCTGTCGCCACTCAGCTGAATCATCGGCGACATGAGGGGGAATCTCGACGGCGGGCTGCACCGGGGGAAGCTCCACATCTGCGGTAGGAAGCTCCTCATCTGCGGTAGGAAGCTCCTCATCTGCGGTAGGGGGAGGAGGAGGTGAGCCAGGAGGCGAGGGAGCGGGTGAGGGGGTGAGGTGGGCAAGGCAATAGAGCGGGCGTTGTTGCTTGAAGGCTCTCCTCCGCGCAGCAGCGGCGGTCACAAGCTCCTCCACATGAGGCGACGGGTCACTGCTCCATGTCCTGCCGTCTCGCTTGACCATATGCATATTCTTCATCAAGTCTAAGTCAAGCTTGCTCCTAGAAGGGGCCTCACAACCCTCGTGACCAAAGGTGAAGTTACACCTTTGGGCTATCAAAGTAATCAAGGAGCCCCCTCCCATGCTCTTGTTCCTCGTACTCGGCTTCACAACGGCCTCAAACCGGTTTGCAAGAACCACTAGCCAATCAATGACCTCCCCGTGATCCATGGCAACCATGAGGTCCATATCCGGGAAGGTAACCTTCCTAGCCTTCTCCGTCCTCGTGTTAAAATCAATAGCAATGACGTGGTGCACAATCTTCCAAACCGGGTCAACGATCGCAGAAGAGTTATATGAAGACACGAACCACTCATTCCTACCGGATATCCTCTTCCAAAGCCTGGACTGGTCGTGCTCAGTGAATACCCGGGGTGAGGCCGGAGGTTGTGGGAAACCAAGCCACTCTCGGATCGTACTCTCCCTGATCCGGAAATCTCTCCCTCCTAAAACAAACTTCCAATAATAAACCGAGGATCCATCCTCCCCCACTCTCTCCTTCACCGTCTCAAACGAGCACAAGAACTCCTCAACTAATCTCTGGTGGGAGCCCGGATCATCACAAAATAGGAAAGGCAAACCATGTTGTGTGAGACGAGATTGTACCTCAATGGCTACCACTTCGTCGATGCTACGAAGCAAGCCCATGTCTAGGTACAATGTCGGGATGGCCTTCTTCCTCTTCGTAGTGATAGTGGTGTGACGAGTCCGGTGCTTCTCTTCCTTGAAGACCAAGGGGGCCGAGAACGGGTACGGGACCGGTATGGGCATCGGTCCCTCATAGGGCCCCTCGTGAGGCTCAACCGGCACAATGGCGGTGGATGTAGGCGCAGCAGCAGGGCGCGGGGGTGCACTAGGTCTAGGAGGCACTGGCGCCTTCTTCTTCGGCGCCGGTTTCCTTGGTGGAGGCGCTTTCTTCTTTGGAGGAGCAGGGGAAACCGGCACGGCGTCAACCTCCTCATCTGAGCCCGGGACATGGTCGGCTAAGGAGGTCCTCAATAACCTCCTCTTGCGGGTAACTAGAGGTCTATCATCCTCGCCCTCTAGCGTGAAGTCGTCAATTTGCTCATCGAGCGAGGGCTCGTGAGCTATCTCTTTTCCCTTTGCTTTTGAACTGGACGATGCACTGGCACGACCCATAGTGCACTTGAAATGGAAGAACAAGTCAATCTGAGCAAAAACTCACAAATAGGCACTGAACTCTGATCGAGTCGATCGACTGGGGTGAGACTTGTGTCTCAGTCGATCGACTGGGAGGGGAAAAACTGTCGGGGTTAGGGTGAAATCGGGGGGTTTTCCGGTGGGCTTTGGGCGGTCGAATTGATGCTAGGGGATTGCAGGCGGACTGATGAGGAGTAGATAGGCGGTTGGAGCGGGCGCTGAGATGGCCGGACGAGGGAGATCGGACAAGGCTTGGATTTCCGATCGGAAATCGAAACTGCGTGAGGGCGGCTGGCTGGGCGGTGGACGGGCGGTGGATGGCTGGCAAGCTGATGGCGAGATGGTCGGAGGCTTGGAGCTGAGATTCGGAGGGTGAAAAATTCGAATTTAGGGTTTGGCGGATCGATCGACTGAAGTGGGGTTCGAATGAGGAGATGGGTGAATTTGGCAAGGAAATATCAGTCGATCGACTGATAGCCCAGTCGATCGACTGAGAATGCGCAAAAAACAAGGGCTCCTGAAACATCATTTAGTCGATCGACTGGAGCAGGGGAGCTTCCCAGTCGATCGACTGGATGCCAATTCCTGCAAAAATTATTTTCCACTTCTCGTCGAATCTCAACTCCACACTCAGAATTTTTACTCACAAACAAAGATCAGCATTACTCAAAATATCACATATATTCAAGGCACGCTCTTCTATGCAATCACTAGCACATAAACATACGATTTTCAAACAAACAAGCTAGGATCACGCTCCACACTTAGAATGCCACCATCATCAAGAAATTTCATGCAAGCCTTATATCATGTCACACACACCTAGTCATGCATTTAGAATCATCCCAAACACCAAGCCACATGACAAGTTCACAATTTGCATGCTACACATATATGAAAGTTCCTTGTGCATAGATAGACAACTCACAAACCGGGGTACCTCCCGTGAGGTGCCTAGTTTAACGTCTTGGCAAAGACCGAGCCGAATCTCTTCTCACTAAGAAACACACTTGAGGAGTCCATAGCTAGGATCCCTCCTCAAGCGGATAGAGGCTCTCTAAGGGTCGGTCAAATGGTGAGTCACATTTTTCTCATCCCGAACGCCTTCTCTATAATGCTTTAGTCTTTGCCCATTTGCTGTGAAGGTAGTCCCATCATTGTTGAGCAATTCCACGTGTCCATCCTCGTGAGGCTTGTGGACAATAAATGGACCACTCCACCGGCTTCTCAATTTTCCCGGGAATAACTTGAGCCTAGAATTGAAGAGTAAGACCTTCTCTCCCTTTTTGAACTCACGCCGAAAGATTTTCTTGTCGTGCCATTTCTTGGTCTTCTCTTTATAGATCCTAGCACTTTCGTAGGCTTCATTCCTTATCTCTTCCAACTCATGGAGTTGAAGCACCCTATTGTCTCCCGCCGTTTGCAAGTCCATATTTAGCATCTTAATTGCCCACATCGCCTTGTATTCCAATTCCACCGGCAAGTGGCATGGCTTCCCATAAATAAGGCGATAGGGAGACATTCCAATAGGGGTCTTGAATGCCGTACGATAGGCCCATAAAGCGTCATCTAGCTTCGATGACCAATCCTTCCTTGAGCTTCCCACGGTTTTCTCCAAGATTGCCTTGATTTCTCTATTCGAAATTTCCACTTGCCCACTAGTTTGTGGGTGATAAGGCGTAGCAACCTTGTGACTAACTCCATATTGGCGAAGCAAGGCCTCAAAATGCTTTTCCTTGAAATGCGAACCGCCATCACTAATGACGGTCCTTGGGACTCCAAATCTAGGGAAAATAATCTTCTTGAAGAGCTTTGTGACCACCTTGGCATCACAAGTAGGGGAAGCGACGGCCTCAACCCATTTGGAGACGTAATCAACCGCGACCAATATGTATTGGTTCCCATAAGAGGATGGGAAGGGACCCATATAATCTATGCCCCATACATCAAATATCTCGACCGGGAGGATGCTTTGTTGGGGCATTTCATGCCTCTTTGAGATGCTTCCCGTTCTTTGGCATTGATCGCAAGCTTTCACAAATTCGTAAGCATCACCAAAGAGAGTTGGCCAATAAAAACCGCTTTGTAGAACCTTGGACGCCGTCTTTGCTCCACTACCATGTCCTCCATATTGGGAAGAGTGACAATGGTGTAGAATATCTCTCATTTCTTCTTCGGCGACGCAAGTCCTATATAAACCATCCGCGCAAAGCCTATATAGATAGGGCTCATCCCAATAGTATCTCTTCGTCTCGGATAGGAACTTCCTCTTTTGATGGTGGTTCATATCGTGAGGAATGATCCCACAAACCACGAAGTTTACAAAGTCCGCGTACCATGGGAGGGCCTCCGCCTCAACTCTCATGAGTTGCTCTCCAATAAATGAGTCATCCACGGGTCTAGTATCCTCTTCAATCTCTTCATTTTCCTCTAGCCTTGATAGGTGGTCGGCTACCACATTTTCTACTCCCTTTTTATCTTTGATCTCGATATCAAACTCTTGGAGCAATAGAATCCATCTTATCAACCTTGGCTTGGAATCTTTCTTTGCCAAGAGGTACTTGATTGCCGCGTGGTCGGTGAATACTATAACCTTTGATCCCACTAGGTATGAACGAAACTTGTCAAAGGCATACACGATAGCAAGGAGCTCCTTCTCGGTTGTAGTGTAGTTCAATTGAGCTCCATTTAGCACTTTGCTTGTGTAGTGAATGGCATGAAGTTTCTTGTCCACCCTTTGCCCAAGAACCGCCCCAACGGCATAATCACTTGCGTCGCACATAAGCTCAAAGGGCAAGTCCCATCTAGGGGGTTGAATAATTGGAGCCGAAATCAATGCTTCTTTCAACTTCTTAAAGGCCAACAAGCAATCTTCATCAAACCGGAACTTGGTGTCATTGCATAGAAGGTTTGTTAAAGGCTTTGCAATCTTCGAGAAATCCTTGATAAATCTCCTATAAAACCCCGCGTGGCCTAGAAAACTCCTTATGCCCTTGACATCCTTTGGGGGTGGCAATTTTTCCATAACCTCTATCTTTGCTTTATCCACCTCAATTCCTCTTTTAGAGACCAAATGACCAAGAACTATCCCCTCCTGCACCATAAAATGACATTTTTCCCAATTAAGTACAAGGTTCGTCTCAATGCATCTTTTCAACACTTTAGCCAAATTAGCTAAACAATCATCAAAAGACGAACCATACACAGAAAAGTCATCCATGAATACTTCCATAATCTTTTCAATAAACTCGGAGAAAATAGCCATCATGCAACGTTGAAAGGTACCCGGCGCATTACATAGTCCAAAAGGCATTCGCCGATAGGCAAATGTTCCATAGGGACATGTAAAGGTGGTTTTCTCTTGATCTTGTGGATGTATAGGGATTTGGAAGAATCCGCTATATCCATCAAGATAGCAAAAATAGTCATGCTTAGCTAGTCTTTCCAACATTTGGTCAATGAAAGGGAGGGGAAAGTGATCTTTTCTAGTGGCTTGGTTTAGTTTCCTATAATCCACACACATACGCCACCCGGTTACCGTTCTTGTGGGGATTAGTTCATTTTTCTCATTTTTAACTACGGTCATCCCTCCCTTTTTGGGGACTACATGAATGGGGCTCACCCATTTAGAGTCCGCAACGGGGAAGATGATTCCCGCATCAAGCAATTTAAGAACCTCCTTTTTGACTACTTCCCCAACAATAGGATTCAACCTCCTAGCTCTCTCCCTAGATGGCATACTATCACTCTCTAAATTGATTTCATGCATGCACAAGTTTGGGCTTATTCCCTTCAAATCATCAATAGAGTAGCCAATAGCATCCTTATGTTCTCTAACCACATCAAGCAATTTAGAAGTCTCAACATCATTCAAAGAAGCATTCACAATGATAGGCAGGCTAGAATTTGGGCCTAAGAACTCATACCTTAGGCTTGTTGGTAGAGCTTTTAGCTCTACCGAACAAGACTCCTTACCTTTGTCGCTTAGAGTTCCTTCTTCGTTTTCTTCCTCCAAGATAGCCCAACAATTGGCAATGTCGGGAAGCTCATTATCAAGGTCAATTCCACTCATGTAGAGGTTAGGCACATCATACAATTCATATGCATCAACTAGGTCAAGATAATTACAAGTCATTGTAGGGCTAGGACCTTTTTGTGCTTTTTCAAGATTAAACTCAATTTCCTCATCTCCTACTCTCATGGTGATTGACCCCTTAGTAGTATCAAATATAGCCCCCGCGGTGTAGAGGAAAGGCCTTCCCAAAAGAATGGGAATTTCATTGTCCTCTTCCATCTCTAACACCACAAAATCCCCCGGAATATAGAAATTCCCTACTCTAACCGGGACATCCTTAAGAACCCCCCTAGGGAATCTTGAGGAGCGGTCCGCGAGCCTTAGAATCATGTTAGTTGGTTTAGGCTCACCCATATTCAACTTTTTGCATAAAGAATAAGGCATCAACGATATACTTGCACCCAAATCACACATAGCACGTTCAATCTTAATATCATTAATAAAGCATGAAATGGAGAAGCTACCGGGATCCTCGAGCTTTGGGGGCATGCGCGGTTGGAGTATGGCACTACATTCGCCATTGAGAGACACCGTGTCAACATCCTCGATTGTTCTCCTGCACGTAATAACATCTTTTAGAAATCTTGCATAAGATGGAGCTTGAGTTATTACCTCGGTGAAGGGCATTGTGACATAGAGCTTCCTCATCATCTCGGCAAACTTGGAGAATTGCTTGTCATTGCTCTTCTTCTTTAGCCTTTGGGGAAATGGAATAGGAGGAGTGTATACTCTAGGTTCGTCTTTCTCCTTTTCCACTTCACCATCTTTCTCAACTTGAGGGTTAGGAACCTCTTCATCTAACTCTTCAATTTCGGCACTAGCTTGGCCTCTTAGATCAAAGGAGACTTTCTTCTTCTTTGGTAGCTCTCCCTCTAGCTCTTTCCCGCTTCTCAAAGTAACCGCATTACAATGCTCCCTTTGTCCTTGCTCGGGTCTAGCCGGTAATTTACCTTGTGCCCTTGTAGAGGATTCGGCTTGTTGAGCAATTTGAGTTTCTAGCATTTTGTTGTGGATCTCCATTCTCTCAATTTGGGCTTGCATTTTATCTTGATTTGCAAGTAGCTTGGCAAACATAGCTTCAACCCCGGAAAGTTCATTAGAAGCTTGTGAGGGAGGTTCAACTTGTTGGTAGGGCCTTTGAGTTTGAGCTTGGTATTGTTGCCCTTGGTTTTGATTCCTTTGAAGCAAAGCCGGTCCTTGACTTTGATATTGATTCCTAGGTTGGAATGCTTGATTCGGTTGAGTAGGCTTAGGACCGAATCCGGGAGGTGTGGATCCAAAGTCGGGGCGAGTGGGGTTAGTGGTCTTGTAGGAGAAATTGGGGTGATTTCTCCATCCCGAAGAGAACTTTGGTGTAGTGTAGTTCGCTTGAGAGCCTTGCCCTTGGTTGGCATTCCCTCCATAGTCTCTTCCTTGGTTTCCTCCCACAAAATTCACCTCTCCATAGCCTTGCCCTTGCACATCCCTTTGCACCAAGGGGCAAGAAACGGTCTCATGCTCGTAGACCTCACAAATATCACACCCTTGCTTTGTCGAAGATTCTCTTTCCGGGTGTTTCAACTTGAAGACTTCATCCGAGAGGCTATCAAAGTCCTTCCTCAAAGCATCATAATCACTTGTGCTTACCGCTTTAACCTCATGCCTTTCATGTCTTCTTCTCGGGTTTCCTCTTTCGCTTCCCCACATGAAGTAGTTTTTCGTTATTTTCTCTATCACCGCATATCCTTCATGCGGTTCTAGTTCCATAATAGCTCCACCCGAGGCGGTGTCAAGTGCAAGTCGAGAGGCACCATCGACACCGTGGTAGAAGGTGTGGAAGACTTGGAGATCATCGAGGTTGTGGTGAGGGCAAAGCCTTTGGTATTCTTTGTATCTCTCCCATGCTTCATAGAGGTTCTCCCCATCCAATTGTGAGAAATTTGTAATTTGACTTCTATAGAAAGCCGTCTTGGAAGGAGGGAAGTATTTGTTCAAGAAAGCCACGGCGAGCTCCTCCCAAGTCGTGAAGCTATCGGGAGTTTGACTCCTCAACCAATCCTTTGCTCTTCCCGTGAGGGAGAAGGGGAAGAGCCTTAGGAGTTTAGCGTCTTCCGAGAACCCATTGATCTTGAAGGTGGAACACACTTCAAGAAATGTTGTCAAGTGAGAATTAGGGTCTTCATTGTCCCTCCCCGAGAATTGGTTAGATTGAACCATTTGAATAGTGGACGTCTTCAAGTCAAAATCTCGGTTATCGACCGTAGGTACGAGGATTGGGGAACGATATCCATAGGCCGTAGGAGTAGCATAATCCTTGAGAACCCTTCTAGCTTGAGGGACTTGTGGTAGGTGACCTTGGGGAGGTGGAGGTGGAGGAGGGAGTCTATTGTCTCTATCACCCATGCCTTGAGCGATGGTTTCTTGATTTCCTTGAGTGTTGGAGGCTTGTCCTTTGTCTTTAGTCTTACTCCTTGTAACGGGAAGATTAACTAGCTCTCTAATAGGTTGGTTCAAATCTCTATCCGCTATTTGAGAAAGTTTCTTGGTCTTGGGTGGCATAAAAGAAGTGAACCTATAAGAGAAGCCAATTAAAACAAGTAAGCGTAGTGAATAAGCTCAAGAAATCCAAGTAACAAGTAGAATAAAGAAAAACATGGAATAGTCGGAGCACTAAATGATTTTCCTAGGGGTAATCTAGCTATTGCTCCCCGGCAACGGCGCCATTTTGACGTTGTAGTATTTTAGCAATTCAATTAGTCAAAAACAATTTGTAATTCAACCGGTAAGACCGGTGTCGAACCCAAGGGAGCAAACGGATTACACGCTAGTTCTATCAAGTTTTCTTACTCGGCTAATTCCTAAAATTCAAGTGTGGTTGAGTTATCAATGATTCAAAACAAGAATGAAATGGTTTTTAGGGGATTGAATTCAATTAGAAGCGAGTTTCGAGGGATTAATCCCCTCCTTGGCAATTTCCCAATGATCATGCATACAAGAGTTTAATTAATTATGAGTTGATAGGTTTCAAACCTAGCTTAAACTAGAATCGAACAAACCATGCATGTTTAAACCTAGTCAAGCCATCTTAGCTAGGATCTCACTAATTAAAGAGTATTGATCCACTACATAGCATTTACTCTCATAAATGCCACATGCATAAAGTTCTAGTTCACCTCTCACCATGCATTTACTCTCATAAATGTTGGTTAAGTTCATTTTGACTACATCCAAACCATCACTAAGCTCTTTCAATACTTAGATCATAGTTCTAACATAAACATGTCACTTGGGCATTTTATCAAACACTTAGAGACATGTCTAACATGAAGAGCATAGTAAAATGAAATCAACTTCAATAAATCCATTCAAATGTGTATACAATGATCATTGAGTACCAAGGAGGTTCATAGAACCCTCAAAACACAAGGGGGACTACCCACACATCGCCATTTTGACGTTGTAGTTTTCTTAAGCAATTCAATTAGTCAAAAACAATTTGTAATTCAACCGGTAAGACCGGTGTCGAACCCAAGGGAGCAAACGGATTACACGCTAGTTCTATCAAGTTTTGTTACTCGGCTAATTCCTAAAATTCAAATGTGGTTGAGTTATCAATGATTCAAAGCAAGAATGAAATGGTTTTTAGGGGATTGAATTCAATTAAAAGCGAGTTTCGAGGGATTAATCCCCTCCTTGGCAATTTCCCAATGATCGTGCATACAAGAGTTTAATTAATTATGAGTTGATAGGTTTCAAACCTAGCTTAAACTAGAATCAAACAAACCATGCATGATTAATCCTAGGCAAGCCATTAGCTAGGATCTCACTAATTAAAGAGTATTGATCCACTACATAGCATTTACTCTCATAAATGCCACATGCATAAAGTTCTAGTTCACCTCTCACCATGCATTTACTCTCATAAACGTTGGTTAAGTTCATTTTTACTACATCAAAACCATCCCTAAGCTCTCTCAAGACTTAGATCAAAGTTCTAACATAAACATGTCACTTGGGCATTTTATCAAACACTTAGAGACATGTTTAACATGAAGAGCATAGTAAAATGAAATCAACTTCAATAAATCCATTCAAATGTGTATACAATGATCATTGAGTACCAAGGAGGTTCATAGAACCCTCAAAACACAAGGGGGACTACTCACACATCAAGTAAGACAACATGATGTGTGGGTTTTTAGCAAAAATCTAAGAGAAAGGAAGAGGGAAAAGAGTAGGATTGATGATCCTAATAAACTCCCTTGATCTTCAATCCTCCTTGATTAGATGATGTTCAAACCCTTGATTTAGCTCACTTCCTTTTGTCTTTTCTCTAGAAAAATCCAAGATGCTAGGTCAACTTTGCCTCTTTCTATTTATAGCTTCGGAAAAGATTCGGTACTGTAGCAGTCCAGTCGATCGACTGGCGTTGGGCTGTTGGCCCAGTCGATCGACTGGAGGTAGATGAGTTGCTTGGAAAGTGGATTCTCAGTCGATCGACTGGAGCAGGGGAGCTTCCCAGTCGATCGACTGGAATAACTTGATATGCAGCCCCTCCTGAGAGTCCATTTAGTCGATCGACTGAGATCCAGTCGATCGACTGATGGTCACGTGATCTGCATGCTCTGGACAGGGGACTCGCCAGTCGATCGACTGGAGCAGGGGAGCTTCTCAGTCGATCGACTGGAATAACTTGATTTGCAGCACCTCCTGAGTCTCCATTAAGTCGATCGACTGGAGCAGGGGAGCTTCCCAGTCGATCGACTGAAGACCAAATACTGCCACTTTTTGCTCTAAAACACCGATTTTCCCGAGTTTTCTTCCAATGGCTCTTGACACATAGACATCTTGCTTTGCACCTGAAACGCACGAAAAGGAGATCAAATGACATCTAATAGTAGTCGGAATCAAGCTAAAGCTATAGTGAAAATGGGCATTTAACGAGTCGAAAGCTCGACTCATCATCTGGCCGTTCTTCAATGCCATTGAGCACTTCGCTTCTTTAACTGCAATCGATTGTCGATTTTCAAGTTCTTGGAAAATATGCTCGAGCTTTCCTTTTAAAGTACCAAAAAGGGGTCATCACTCTTCCCCCATTTGCCTCTTCGTTTATTCCTCTTCCGGCGAGGCAGTGTCTGGATTTTGCTCAGGTGGCACTTTATTTCAGTTTGGTCTGTTTTTTGCTTATTTTCATGTTTTGAACCTCTTTTGGTCCATGTAAAGCTAATATACTCAAAAAACAAGTTAAAACCAAACGTCGCTCAAAAACGTCCTGAAATCTATAAGAAAGTGAGTCCATAAGAGATATAAATTAGTCTATCAGAGCACGAAATGAACAAATGTCGTATTAATGTGCATTCAATGGAAAATTCATGCAATGAACGTGTTTTACATAGAATGCACGAAAGAAACTGACGAATACCCAAACTGTTCGAATTGCCGAAAATGCATGAAAAGTAATATGTGATGCGCGAAATGAACGAATGCAGTATTTACTTGCATTCAATGCAAAATTCGTGCAATGAACGCGTTTTGAATTGAATGCACGAAAAGGACTAAGGAATGTACGGATTGTTCGAATTGTCTAAAATGCGAGAAAAGCAATATGTGATGCACAAATTGCATGAAATGAACGAACGCAGTATTTAGGCGTATTCAACGCAAAATCCTTGCAATAAACGTGTTCTGAACTAAATGCACGCAAGGGATTGTGTTAATTAAGTTCCTTTCGTGCATTTTCTTTTTCTTTTTTTATAGTGGGTTTTTTACATCTCATACAAATCAATTACCATTCGAATACATCTTATACACTATATGAGAACTTTTATTATCGGGTACATGTGGTATTCGACTCTTGAAGCACAAGCCACGCATGACACCTCCCGCATTTGATACTTGAATTGTGTCCATTGAAGCATGATCCACTTTGAAACCCACGAGCATAAGCTTGTAATTAGCTCCTCCACGCGCACATGGAAGGAATAGACAAACCAACAACGCCAACCTGCAGGAACAACACGTCCACGAGGGACGAATACACCTCTGCGAGGGGGGGGGGGGGCAACACGCCCACGCGGGACGAAAACACATCCACAAGGGATGAATACCACTCTTCACAAAATTGAGGAGAAATATGCTACTCAAGGGAGTCGACCTCTTGACAATTTGTCAAGAGTTCAAGCCAACTCGACCAACACCTCTTTCACGCATTTTCAAATAATGTGATTGTGTTAATTGGTTCAATTAATGATTATGTTAATTTTGTAATTAATAGGTTGTGTTAATTTTAAACTTAATGGGTTTCTTTTAATTTTATAATTACTTTTTTTCATTACAAACTGTTACAACAGAGAAGCACATGAGAAAGACTCAGAAAACATTACGGGAATAAATCTGGAAGTCTAGGCAATGCTGAAGAAGAGGACCAGCTCCACATCTCCTCTCTCGCCATCCGAGGCAGCAAATCCGCATAACTGTTTGCTTCTCTTCTAATGAGGTTTAGTCTCCAATTGCTGCTGGAATTCAGAATGTGAATACATTCTCGCGCCCAATCAGGAAAAAGATTTAATATGTAGCCCCTCATTGTAATTATTGAATATGCTTCAGTAAAATCGGTTTCAAAAATGCAGTGGGATAAACCCTGTTTCAACGCCCAGTGCATGGATTTGAGAATAGCTATGCCTTCAGCCTCCAGAACTATTCTGACACCTTTAATATGTTCTGCCAAAATCCCCACAAAAGTGCCCTCATCATCCTTGCAGATTCTGCTTATGGTTGCTAACCCAGAGCTCTCCTCTCATGCCTCATCACAGTTCATCTTGACAAAAGGCTTCTTAGGTGCCATCCAAACGCAGCTACCATCCAGGTCTGATCTTGTGAACGTATGGCTAGGTCTGGAGAATAGGAATTTGTCAAGGCTCTCATAGAGAGGCACACTTCATCCACTTCAAGGCCCCTCTTACCGTGATAAATCAAGTTCCGATTATACCATATGGCCCTTACCTCATGACAGAACTAACTCCTCAAGATTCATTATTGTACTAAAACAAAACCAAATCCATTCACTATTGTTCGCCAGATGTAAGCTGAAGAGTTCATGCTCAACGTTCAGCTTCTCCCATAATGCCCTAGCCCACCAACAATCAATGAATATATGCAAAGAAGTTTCATATCCAAAACTATAGACCTTGCAGTGAGGTTCCATGTTGCATCCCCTCTTCAGAAGATTCCCAGGTGTTAGGTAGAAAATCATGGAAAAGCCTCCAAATAAACACTTTCACTTTTCCTTAGATTTTGAGTCTCCAGAATTTGTTCCAGAAAGCTATGGTTATGCTGTTATCCGAAGGCTCGCTCTTTTCTGCTCGTACTACCTTCATTTTTCTTCTCTAAGATTCATATATGCTGACTTGGTCGTAAATGTCCCATACTTCTCTAACTCCCATACCGGCATGTCTCTATCATGGTCCCAACCTATCCACTTCTTAATCTTCATTCCAGCTCTCCAGATTCCTCTCCACGCGATTGAACTATTCTGCGCCAGTTACGAGCTGAGAAGGTCTGAATGTTTATAGTATTTCGCATTTACGGTATTGCTAAGTACTATGTGCGGATTCTCCAAAAGTCTCCAGAATTGTTTAGCCAGTAAAGCATCATTGAGCGTAGATAGATCCCTAAAGTTCAGTCCTCCCTCGGACTTTGGCAAGCTCAATTTTGCTTGATTTGTCCAGTGTATCCCCCATGTTATCGCCATCATGTGACCACCAGAATTTCCTGATTATCCCAGCTAGCCTCAGATAAATGGTAGTTTGAAACACATCATGGTTTGTAGAACAGATTTCACCATAATCTCTTTTAATGCAGTTGAGAGATGTAATTCTTTCCACCCTATGACACTTCTCCAAGTGTTATCGACAATATATTTAAAGAGCTCCACCTTGTTGTGACTGAATCCTATTAGTAAATCTAAGTATTTCGAGTGGACTCCAACTTCTTTAATTGCAAAAATCACATTGATCTGTTGTCTCACCGAAGCTGCTACATTCCAGCTATAGACAATTTCAGACTTTGCAGAGTTTATTCTTTGACCCGATAGCTCTTCATACTCCCTTAAAATTGCCCTTAGTCTACTATCATTCTGCTCCGCTGCTTTCATAAAAAATATATTGTCATCTGCAAAGAATAAATGGGAAATAGTTGGCGCTCCTTGACATACCCTGACACCCTTCAGTCCGTGTGATGAGATTTCTGCCCCTAGCCTCATAGATAGCCATTTTGAGCATAGCAAAAATAGGTATGGGGACAGAGGGTTCCCCTTGCCGAAGTCCACACTCAGGGGAAGGAGTTTCGATTCACCTTGTATCTGACAAAAGAGATGCACTCCATAACTAGCTTTGTCCAGCAGTCTGGAAAACCCAATTTCCAGGAAACTTTACTTCATACGGTCATAGGCCTTGATCATGTCCGTTTTGATAGAGAAATAACAAGCGTCTTCTAGTCCTGATATAATGCATTATCTCATGAGCCAATAGGATATTATCATATATCATATATTAATTTCCTGGGGACAAAAGCACTTTGCGCTTCAGAGATTACGTGTGGGAGGACATTCTTCAGTCTATTTGCTAATACCTTCAAAACAATCTTGGCCGAAACATTGCATAGAGATATTGGCCTAAATTCCTCCATATTATTTCGTTTTTTTTTCAAGACCAACACTATCAGCGTGTCATTCAGCACTTTGAGAACTTTTGATAAAACAAAGCGTGGAAACCGTCTGCACCCAGAGCTTTCGTCAGAGCCATTTGAAAAATAGCTGCTTGAATTTCTAACTTTGTCACGGTTAAGTTCACGTAACTTATATGACATTTATGTTGTGATCTTTCTTTGTATACTGCTATAAGAGCTATCTTGCTCTCCTTGGACCTGGGTTTTGCTAGTAGAGAAAATCTCTGTGAAGTATTCCTTAATTAAATCTCTTATTTGCCTCTCATCAGATATCCATGCACCCTCATTATTCTGCAGCTTCGAAATCGTGTTAGACTTCTTCCTTTGTGTCGCTTTGGCATGAAAGTAGCTAGTGTTCCTATCCCCTTCTCTCAACCATTCCTATCCCCTTTATAATTACTTAGTTATGTTAATTTTTAATTAATAAAGTTGTGTTACGTTTACTATTAATGAGGTTGTGTTAATTTTACAACTAATGGTGTCAATTATAATTGAAATTAAATTAACTATGTTGAATTAATTAGAAAGTAACTATATATAGAGTCTAGATATGCAAGTGAAAATAGAAAGAAACTACCATTCACTCACATTTTACCTTTTATACCGTTCTTCTTTTCCACATATGATTTTCACTCACATTTTTTACATTTACACATGTAAGGTTTTTAGGAAATGCGAAATTGAGATGGAGGGTTTGGGTTTTGCATGGGGATCGATTTTACGAATTCACATATTTTGAGAGATCCAAACAAGCATGCTTTTGCAACAAAATTATGTATGCATGAAATTTTTTGTCTGGTTTGTCATAAATAACATCTAGCCCGATAGTCTAGACATTTAAGAGGTTTTCATTGGTGTAATCACTGGACATATTGAACACTGTATTTGCATGTAATTAAATTTTGGGCTTATTTAACATAGTAAATTCTTAGAACATATCATCCAAGGCCTAATGCAAAATGGGTGAAATGAGGAAAAGATTGGGAATTTGGGCCGTATGCTGGATACATTTTATCTTGTTTCTGATGTAACCTGTCAATATTAGATTTTGGGGTTAATTGCAAAAACACAATCTGGACTATCGGCTGATTTCAAATTAGGTAACGGACTTTTTTAATTATCAGTTTAGTGATTTATGCATCAACTTGCATACATTTTGTTTACGAATTCGATGAGTTTTTGAGGAATTAAAATCGAAAACTTACGAATTTAGTTTTATGGTTAACAAATTTGGTCAACTTTGTTTTTATCATGGTTGGAGATATGATCAATAGGATTGAAACATGTGTGAATTGATACAAATTCACTAAATTTAAAATTTTAAAAGTCTGGTACCTAATTTGAAATCAGGTGGTAGTCTAGGCAATGTTTTTGTAATTTACCTAGATTTTTTTTATAATGGGGTACAATAACTCAGAGCATTACAATGCATATTACTAAAGCTTTATCATCTACTGCACATATATATTGATCTTTTTAAATTTCTAGCAAGGCATCTTGATCGGATCCGAAATCAGGTGGTAGTATAGGCAATGTTTTTGTAATTTACCTAGATTTTTTTATAATGGGGTTCAATAACTCAGAGCATTAAAATGCATATTACTAAAGTTTTATCATCAACTACACATATATATTGATCTTTTTAAAGTTCTAGCAAGACATCTTGATCGGATCTGAAATCATCTGGTACATCTCTCTACTTTTGAAGCGCGGGCCATGTTTGGCACCTTTACCATGGATCCGCACATCCACCTATCGGTACATTCTTCGACACTTGGAGCTCAGGCCACCTTGGGCACCTTTACTGTTGCAAGACACCTCCACACGAGGGAGGAAAAGAACATATCCACGCGCGAGGCCTGAAGAGGAAGGCATCCACGAGGGATGTAGGAAGCATCCGCGCGCGAGGCGGGACGAGTAAGGCATCCACGAGGGATGTAGGAAGCATCCACACGTGAGGTGAGACGAGGAAAAGAAAGAAAATCTCACAAAATAGTGAAGAAATTTAGTGACCCCGGGATTCGAAACCAGAGTGTAAGGATCCATTACGGACTTCTTAACCTACAGGTCACCACCCTTGTTGACAAAACTCTATGTTTGGTGTAGACGAAAGGTTACTGGCTAAATGAGTCTCGTGTCAATTTGATGTCTTTGTCTAATAATTAATTAAGATGTACGTGTTTGTAAAGATCCATATCTCGGGCAATCATGTACCACATAGAGAGTGGTATACAATAATACAAATAGTCAAATATCACAATAATAATTGGACAATATGTTAAATTAAATGATTTAATCATCGATCATCTCTTAATAAGCTAGCTTTGTATATCGAGCTAAGGACATTTATAGGAAGGACAACTGTGTATCTTTATTTTTCTCTATAATCAGTTCAAGCTATTAAACTTTTTTTTATAAAGAACGGTCATAGTAGAGTTGTTTACACACGAAATTGATTTGATGCGCAACGCCATTATTAGTTTACAATTAATGACAAAATGGATTTGATGCAACACATTATTAGTTTACAATTAATGACAAAATGACGACGTTTAATTTTTTTTTCTTTTTGTTTTAATGAAGGAGTACACCGATTCATAACATTACAATGCATATCTCTTCGACATCTAAAGCACAAGCCTTCATCGGATACATTTACCATTGCAAGCCATAGAACCTCCACAGGAAGAGAGCAACACATCCACGTGCGAGGCGTGACGAGAAAAATATCCACGAGGGATGTAGGAAGCATCCACGCACGAGGCGAGGCGAGGAAGAGGGGAAAAGGAAGAAGAAAATCTCACAAAATAGTGAGAAAATTGGTGATCCTAAGATTCGAATCCGGAGTATAAGGATTCATGTATGACTCCTTAACCAACAAATCACCACCCTATTGGCGACGTCGTTTAATTTTTTCTGTATATGAAAATTATTTGATGTAACATAGCAGGGTTTGCTATTAATTACAAAATGATATCCTTAAAGTTTTTTTTTCAATTTAATTACTATCCGTTTCAAGAATGAAAAACTAGCCTTTGCAATTAATAGCGAATTGTTGCCCTGCATTGAATTTGAATCTGTTTAGACAAATTAATCCACCGTTATAAGTATATTTAATCTATAATTAACGTTAGAAAAGGGAGTTAAAAGCACAACTTCGACTCATCTATCTATAGGGCTGCATTTAGATAATTTCATAACAACGAAAGATAACAAAACAACAAAAGACGACTTGTGTTGACTGTTTCTGTTTGTCACACTGCACTTGAATTTGTTTTCATATGGAAAAAGATTAAAACTAATCAAGTTGGCAGGAAGAGCAAATAAAATGACATGTGTAAATGAGCGGTCCAATAAAATATTGAACACCAAAATATTTAAAATTTAATAAATAAATAAAATCCTACACATAACGTGAAAGCATGTATAGGTGGTATTGTCAGAAAAGTGAATGAGGGACCAATAAAACACAAGTGTAACGAAATCGTTATGAATGAATTAAAAAAACAGCAACCTGACAAAATATATCTCCTTTCCGGGCTCCGGCTTCATTTCTTTGACGTTAAATTTTTGTTTATCATAATATAAGAATTACAGAAACACTAGATGCATAAAATGTAAGCCAACGCTTCAACATGGATAATATAAATATAATGCAAATGGCAGCCATGTGATGTGGTTGGGGTCCCAGGTGGTCGGTCATTCCACAATCAGCAAAGCAATTCTGACACTTTACACGTATATTGTTAGAATTATTGTTCGATTACTTTTGGTCTATGCGCTCATAAGTTTTGACACTACAAAAGTATAATATAATGATACTTTTTTTCTTTCTTTCGGAATATAAGATAATCTCAAATAATTAAGTATATACGTAGTACATTTGGGATTAATTGTTTCAATTTGCTTGTAGTAAATTAGACTTTATACTGAAAAATAAAACTTTTTTTTTGTAGGGTAAGGACCGGTCAAATGCAGGCTCAGGTCATAATTTTTTTTTTGATAATGGGATACAACAATTCAGAACAATACAATCAATGACGTCTTATCATATAGTACATATAGATCGATCTCCGCAGCTCTAGCAAGACATCTTGATCGGATCCGAAATCATCTGGTACATTTTCTCTACTTCTATAGCGCATGCCAAGTTCGGCCCCTTTACCATGTATGGATCCGCATATCCACCCCAAATCACGGTACATTCTTCGGCACGTCTATCTTGACAGCCGCCACGAGGATGTAGGAAGCATCACGCGGGAGGCGTAAAGAGGAAAGCATCCACGCGCAAGGCGTGACGAGTAAGAGAAGAGGAAATGAGAAAATTATAAGAAAATTTGGTGGTCCCAGGGATCGAGCCCGGGGCGTAAGGATCTAACCATGTTAAGGTGGACTCATTAACCAACAGGCCACCACCCCTCTTGGCGTTCAGGTCATAACTGAGACGACAAATAAATGCATAGATGGGAAATGTGACTAACGACATGTATGTTAAATTACCAAGACATTAATCGATACACCACTGTCCTTTTTGCATGTTGAATGGACTTTGAGGGTGTATTGTCTGCATTTGTAGTTTATATACTAACTAAGATCGGACACAGCTTGTGAATTGTCTTCATTTGGTCGTGGTTAGTCAATGAAAAATCATTAGTTTTTTTTCTTGTAATAATGATTCATAACAATTCAATACATATCACGATAACATTTACAATCTAGTACATAAATATATTAATCTTCGAAACTCTTATCAATGCATATTCGATAAGATCCCGAAAATTGGTACATATATCCGCATCTTAAAGCACAGACCATGTCTGACACATTTACCATGGATCCGCGCACATTTATCCCTGAAATCTTTGGTACATTCTTCGGCATCTGAATCATAGGCCACATTGGGCACCTTTACCTTTGCAAGACAAGACCTCCACAGGAAGGAAGCAACACATCCACGCACAAGGTGGAAAGAGGAAAGCATACACGAGGGATGAAGGAAGCATCAAGCGCGAGGTGAGATGAGGAAAGCATCCACGACGGATGTAGAAAGCATCCACGCGCAAGGCGGAACGAAGAAAAGGAAGAGGAACATCTCACAAAATTGTGAGAAAATTGGTGACCCCAGGATTCGAACCCTGTGTGTAAGGATTCATTTCTGACTCCTAAACGAACAGGCCACCACCTTGTTGGCATATTATATGATTAGTTCTAAGACGTGTTTATTCACTTTTGCAAGATATGGAATGTTATTATATACTTTTTTTAGTCAAAACAAGTCGCCTAACCATATGGATTAGGGAAGACAAAAATCGCTCCGAATTTAAAAATCGCTCGCACCGTACGCAAAAGCGTGTTTAGTTACTGCACCGCTTATGGACAAAAACCAAATCGTTAGAAACTGCACCGCTACCGAATATAACTGTGCGGAAACGGTTCCATATCTCAAACCACACGTTTTAAACCTCACCTCACCGAATATATAATTAAATAATTAATAAAAAATCTAAAGTATTTCAAAAACATATTTTAAGTAGACCCAATCCCAATTTAAAAATCATAATAACAATTAACAATATTGCAAATTTGATTACAGCTGTTGGAGCGTTGTTTGTTCGTTCTCCCTGTCACTTGTTGTCAATCTTCACCAAGCGGTATCCACCATCTCTGTTGTTGTTTCGCTCGTTCTTTATCTTTGTTCTTCAATTATGGAGTCCGTAAGTATTTTTGTTCAAAAATTAATTGAGTTTTGGTTGGCTCTTATGTCACTGTTGTTGTTTATCATCTAGGGTTTTGATAATCCTCTATTCGGCAACTTCAATTTTTTTGCCAACTTTGAAAAACGTTTTTAAACCAAACCGCATCACATATTTGATTTTAAGTTTTCTAATGCAGTTTGCGGTTTACAATATTTACAAGCCAAATATTTTGGTGCGGTTGCTACTTTACTCTTAAACCGCACCAAACCGCACCGCTCCTACCCCTAATATGGATGACAGTGAGAAACATATGTGTTTGTCTAGCAATTGTATTTATTATTATGGAAAAAATCGGTTTGTGATACTGAACTATCATCTATTTTCAACATAACGGCCGAATTATAAAACTTTCCAAAAAGAGATGCAAAGTAATGATAAATGAGGGTCACTCTCTATTAATACTCGGCTCACATCTTTATTTCTATTTTAAACTTGAAAATAAAAGATATAGAAAAGCTTTAAAAGACCTTAAAATTTTAGAAAAATGTAAAACAATTTTAAAAACTTTAAAATTATAATATTTATAATATAAAAAACACAAAAGATTTTAAAAATATTGAAAATTTTTATTAGTAAATTTTTATTTTTTTAAAATATCCATAAATTTTAAAATAAAAAGTTAATAAGGTTAAAAGTATTAAAATAATTTTAAAAAATTAAAAACATTTATAAATCAATGAATAAACTGGAAGCTGACACAATATATTGGAAGGAAAAATTGAATAAAAAATGTGTTTTCTAAGTCATAATATACCCGTAAAATCAATATCAAGAACAATCCTAATCATATGAAAAAGGAATCAAATGGTTTACACTTTTTAAAATTTTTATTTAAAAAATTGTTATTTTTAATTTAAAATGGATCTAATGTTGTCAATGGAGAACGCAACACAAATGAAAATGCAGGTCATCCAACAACCTTAATCTAACAATACGAATACATTCTAGCAAAATTAATTATCAGGTCCGGCAAGTCAGGGAATCTTTGAGGAGAATGGCGCCGTTTCGTTTTAATGACACCATAAAATGCAGCAGGAAAGAGCTTTCGTGTCACATAATCATACGTATGTAAAATAATTAGGTGAACATTAGTCGTGTCCTTTGACTCGTTGACTCATTTAAATTGAAACATGCATTATACCTAACACACTTTGTCTAGTTCGAATCACCATGTACAACTTTCAAACTTTAATTATCAAAATGCTTTATCAAACAAGGCAACAGTGTGATCGATTCAAATATGTACAAAATAGAATTCTTGGGTCCGAGTCGGATGAGTAGTTTGTCAGGTGCCACGTAGCGGCTGGTTGAACCGACCAAGAAAATGCAGGAGAAATTAGATCCACGCTGGTCGGGCTTGTCAAACAAACACAAGACATAACACGTGATTGTCACGTGTAAGGTGTATTTTAGTGGTTGTGCAGCCGTGCAGGTAATTTAATTTAGAGAAGTATAATTTGGGATTTGAATTATCACCATTTTCTAATTTGTAGGTCGAACTATAAAAAATTTCAAATAAGAGACGAATTATCAAACAATTTTCAAAATGAGGGGCACTGTCCAACGCCGTTAGAGTTTTCACTAACGTCGTTGGACGGCGTTAACACTGTTAGTTAATTAATTAATTTTAAAAAAAAATAAAAATTTAAAAAAAAGATAAAAAAATTTAAAATTGCGAAACTTTTATAAAAAATGTTAAGAAATTGTAAAAAATTAAACTAATTTATAAAAATGATAAAAAAGATAAAAAATAAATTAAAAACTTTACTTTTTTTATAAAAATAGGAATATAAAATTTAAAAATAAAAAACATAAACTTTAGAAAAAAATTAAACACAAAATGAAAATTTATTTTTGAAATTTTAAAAAGGTCCGTTTCAATTTAAATCATTAAAAATTATTAAATTTAAATCTTTTCAACAAACATTCAATTCCGTGCCAATTCTATCTGATAATTGAAGAAAAAACTTTCATTTATGTGTAGTGAAACCAAACAAAAGGTAAAACTTCGACAATACCATAGTATTTTAAAAAATTATATCCATTTTATTAAAAATTAAATTTTTATAAAAAAGTTTGGCAATTTTAGATTTTTTTAAATTAATATATTAAATAACGGTGTGGACGGCGTTAGTGAAAACTCTAACAGCGTTGGACAGTGCCCCTCGTTTAAAAAATTGTTTGATATTTCGCCCCTTATTCTGAAGTTTTTATAGTTCGCTCCTTGTTTGGAAGTTTTTATAGTTTGGCCCACAAGTGATAGTTCAAGTCCACAAACTGTACGTTTCCCTTTAATTTAAAGTTGTTACCATCAAAAAGTTAAATTTTAAAGTCAGTGTCAAATGTTCAATGAAAAAACGTCAGTGTGGGTCCTATTATTCCAAATCGGTAATGGGCTATTTGTTTTTTTGATAAACTGGCTGAAACAGTTCCAAAGGCGAATACAGAGGACTTAGAGCTAAAGAAACTCTAGCTGGGATCACATCCAACAACATAAACTTGCGTAATAAATAAATGGAGTAGTGCTCCACTTCGCCTCATGAACGCTGTAGATTTTCACACGCAAATGAATGCGATTAGAATCTCTATTTGGTCAAAAACATTTATAAAGACCGGTAAGACCGGGTCGAACCCAAAGGAGCAAGCCAAGCACATGCACTATGTATGATGGTGTTTCCGTTCGGCTATTCTAAACCAAAAATGTATGAGGGAGTATATATCGAAATCCTATGTAGCGAGTAATTAATGATAAAAGATAGATAAGAGGTGTTTCGAGGGGTTACTCCCCTCCTTGGCATTTTCCCAATGATCACATACATGATATTCAAACATTTCATGGTAGTCAAATAGTGTTGAACCTAGTTCACTTCATATCCTTAGAAATGATCATATTCACTACATCCAAACTATCCCTAAGGTCGTTCGATTCTTAAGTCTAGTTTTAAGATTCAACATGTTACTTACGCATTTCAACAAACACCTAGTAGCATGACATGTATAAAGAGCATAGTGAACATGAATTTGACACCATTTAATGGGATTAATTGATGATTTGCTAATTGACCAACTCCAATTAATTAAACATTCAATCCTTAGTCATGCATCATATCATAAGGTTCACTTTCATGCTTAAGATATGATCATTTTCTTCATCCTAGAACTATTCACTAGCTTTTCCAAGGCATAGGTTCAAGTTTTAGTCTAAGTTGTCACTTGGGCATTTTAACAACACCTAGTGTGCATAACATTCATAACATAAGAGAAAATGAAATCAACAATCATCCATATGAATATCAATGTATATTTGTGATCAAAGAGTACCAAGGAGAGTCATAAGACCCTCAAAATACAAGGTCACAACTCACACCTCATGTAAGACAACATGGTGTGAGTAAGGTTTATAGCACACAACAAGTAGAATGGGGAAAGATGTAGAGGAAGGAGGATGGTTAGTCCTAGAATCTCCCTTTAGTCTTCTCTTCTTCTCCTTAGTTGGATCTTTTGATGACTGATGACCTTGGTTGGACCTATTTTCCAATCTTCTTCTCCCCCAAAACCTCCCCACTTTAGGTCAAAAGCCCTCTTTCTATTAATAGGCTCGGGACTAAAATTTCTGTGCTTTTAGCCCAACCTGTCGGCTGGGACTTGAGCCGGTCGGCTGGGAATTGAGCTTGGGCAAGCCTCCCTGAATCTTTATTCAGCCGGTCGGCTGGCCGATTTCAGCCGACCGGCTGACACTTCCCCGGGCTTTTTCGTGGTCTTAACTTCCGAATTTGGTCTTGGCGTCAACTAGAAAGTTGTAGCCCTTTGCAAAAGCTTTCCAACAAGATAAAACTCAACCAATTTGGACACTGTATGCGATTTGGGCGTGCCAAATAAGTCGGAAAGGTCAATCTGCCCTATTTTGCTATAAATCTTCGATGTTTCCCCGAGTTTTCGTATTTAGGCTCCGACCTTGAGGGAGACTCATTTTCTACCTGAAACTTAGGAATAGAGGTCAAATGACATCAAAATATTGTCGGAAACAAACTAAAGCTATAGTGAAATATGGCCATTAATCAGTCGAAAACTCGACTGATCAACACTCCACACTTAAGTTTTATTCGTCCCGAACAAAGTATAAAATATGTCAAGGTCGTGCAAATGTCGAAATGCTAGTGGTGCTATGTTTTTCGTCTATTTGCCTCACTAGATTTCACAAGGTCTCGATCATTATTCCTAAATATGTTATTGAAAGAAAAATGAAAAATATGTACAATCTAACTAGCTCCTTTTCGTAGGCGTTACGAATGCATTTAGCGTATGCATTAAGCCTTTAAACCCCTAGACTATCCTAGTGGACGAGTTATAGTCTCGTGAGAGTTTTCAGAAAAGGGAATACTCACAAATCCCAAATGCACCTATCCAATGAGAATGAATTCAAGAGTGCTCAACCAAGGCGAGAATTTCTCAAAACAAATCCCTCACCCCAAACTAGGGCTACCATCACATTATCATCAAAAGAACTTTTGAACCATTTGAGTACCCATGAGGTTGTGCATTCAAGATCATCAATACTAGGGCTATCAAAAGTCCCATCCAAAGATCTACTCATTTTCAAGGCAATACAATAGAGGTAGAGTTCTTAGTTTGCACAAAGAGTGTCAATCGCTCACCTATGCTAGCTAGGGCTAGTCTATTGGCTCACGACATGGAACTCATTCCCAAGTTTTAGGCGCTTAAGCCATAATCCATAAGAGAAGAAGAGTTCGACACTATGAGTTCTAGAAAACTAGCATAGACCAAATGATAGCTCCCGTTCAAGCACAAGGGTCGTTCAAGAGTTAGTCCAACTAGCACACAATACAAATGATGCCCCCGCGCAAAAGTAGAATGATGGAAGAACATAAAGTCAAGTTTTAAGTGCTCCTTATTTTCTTTTTGCCTTTAGCCTATAAATGCTTTCGAGGGGGAACTTTTCTTCCTAACCCCCAACATTTGCATGTTTAAGATCAAAACTTCTCTAGTACTCGAGAAAGTTTTTAGTCGGGGCTTTGCCCTCTTTTGACCATGAAAATGAAGCATTTTTTGTTGGGGCCTATTTTTTGCCCTCTTTTGTTTTTGACTCCACACTTAAAACTTGACAATATGTTCAAGGAATTTATGTAATGCGCGGGAAACAATCATAAGCAAGGCACTAAATTAGAGAAATTCAAGTCACTAAGGAGCATTCAAAGGGTCTAAGTTTTTCGTGAAAATTTAGAAGTGCTTGCTTAAACTTGATCCAAGGTATTTCAACGAAAATACTTAGAAAATTAGATAGATAAGAGATAACAATGATATTGATTCACAAGAATACACATTCGAGGGACTAGGTCGGTTCTAAGTTCAAGATCCAATAAATGTGACAAATAGGCTAGATGTGATTTATAGGGATTTAGAGTTGATAGTCACAAGCCTACGTGGTTAAAAACACTCTCATGTTAGGTATAGAAATACATGAATGCAAGTGTCCATTATAAAATGATATGCATGGCATGAAATGAGTGAACTATGCGACTACCCCACCCACACTTAAAATGTAGCTTAGTCCCTAAGCGCAAACAATAAAGAGAATGAGAATAAGGCATAGGAACTCCCCTCGTTTATAGATGTGCCCCACCAATAGAAAAGACGTCATTGTGATAAGCTTGAATGTACATGATGCAAATAACTTCCTTGATGACAAGAAGACATGAGAGGTTAAAAGTAACAAGTGACATACAAGGTAGTACAACTCAAGTATGAGCAAGAAAGCTTCACTAGTTACATAATAACATCATGATATAAGTTTCATAGAATTCAAACAAGGAAAGTTGACCCACACCCTCCAAAATATGCACAAGGGTTCCTAAGTGTCCCAAATGTGAAACTAGACTCATAGCATGGTATCATAAGATAGTCATCGTCTAGTAAACTCAAAGAAGGCACATGAACACTAAGGGGCGACATCATCATACATTGAGAAATCAAGGGAAAAGTGGATGGGCTTGGCGATGTGAAGTGGAATTGGAGTGAGTAGACCTCACTCCACACTTAAAATTTGACCCACTAATCATAAATATCACATTCCACATTTAGAGACTAACTTACTCAAAATCATGCCAAGCACTTAAAACAAGAATAACGAGAATGAAACAACTTTCAAACCGGGTACCCTCCCGCGAGGGCCTAGTTTTTCCCGTCTTGGAAAAGACGTAGCAAAGCGCCCCATAGAATCACTCGTTGAGAAGTCCTTTGCTAGGATCCCTTCTCACGGGGCCTTGGATTTGGTCGTGTCAATCCACCTTTAAGTCCCATTTGAATTTCTTCCCATCAAGTCTACAATGAACTTTCCTTTGGGAAGTTTACCCCTTCAATAATGAAGATCCCTTAAGAACTAAGGGGTCATGGGAGCTTTTTCTAAATGATATCTCGAAATAGGGCAAGAAGCTCCAAAACTTGTCTCGAGACGAAGTAGTGAAGAAGGGGTCTTCAAAACTAGTCTCGAGATTGATGGGCACACCTTCTTCGAGTTTTGCAATTATTTCCTTGGGTGCCCAATCCTCAATATCCCTTATTAAACTCGTGTCTTCTTGCACGCGAGGAGGTTCTTTGGTTTGCTCCATATATGCATCAACAAAGTCTTCATACCCTTGAAATCCTTTCGTCTCAATATGTGCTTCCTCTATCTTACCCTCAACAAGAAGTTCGGGCTCACATTTAGGCTTGTTTGTAGCGGAAGGGGGAATTCGTCTTCATTGACCAAAGATATTTCTTCTATGTATGAGGCATCATCATTGAAGAATTCCTCATCGGAGAGCCGAGGTGTTGACGGAATGGTGGACTCTTGTGTGTTCTTATCCAAACGATCTTGAGATGTGCTAGTAGTGAAGGACGCTTCACTTTCCATCTCGTCATTGTTACAAGATTCACCATCCCATAGCCAAGCTTCGGTGGCGGGTCTCCAAAATTCATCCTCCGATTCTTGATCCCGTTCTTCCTTTGAGGCATTAGATTCAAGGACTTCTTCTTCGGAGACCTCCTCTTCCTCACCCAAGTTCTCATTTTCAATTGCTTGTTGTGCCAATTTGCTTTCCAACACTTGGCTTTGAGCCTCTATTCTATCAAATTGAGTATGCATATTTTGAGTTGCTTCCTTGAAACCCCTCATTCTAACTTCAAAGTCTCTATTTTGCTTCTCTTGGTTAGCAAGGAGTGTCGCAAGCATGGAATCTAGATTGGAGGACTCATTCGAGGGTTGAGGGTAGGATTCTTCGGAAACCTCCTCTTCCTTATCCAAGTTCCCAATTTCAATTGCTTGCATTTGAGCTTTCCATTCCAAATGATCTCTCTCTCGCTTCTCTTGGTTTGCTAGAAGTCTAGCAAGCATGTATTCTATATTTGAGGGCTCACTTGAGAGTTGAGGAGGTTGAGGTTATGGAGAGTAGGAGTGTTTGCCTTCAAAGCCTTGGCTATCATCCAAATTTGGAGCGTAATAACTTGTTTGATAGCCAAGTTCTTGAAAATAAGAATATGGTTCCTCCTCCTCTTGGTAATAATCTCTATTGTGCATGACTTGTTGGTTGTAGTGATCCATCCTCGCAAGACAAGGTAAACATAAGCTAGTAAGGGATATGAGTAGAAAAAGAGAATATACAAGTATAAGAAAAAGGAAAAATATTCACAAGAATAGTCGGAACTTCTACACAATCAAATATAGGGATGTGCTAACTAGTTGCTTCCCGGCAACGTCGCCATTTTGAACGCTGTAGATTTTCACACGCAAATGAATGCGATTAGAATCTCTATTTGGTCAAAAACATTTATAAAGACCGGTAAGACCGGGTCGAACCCAAAGGAGCAAGCCAAGCACATGCACTATATAAGATCGTGTTTCCGTTCGGCTATTCTAAACCAAAAAATGTATGAGGGATTATATATCTAAATCCTATGTGGCGAGTAATTAAAGATAAAAGATAGATAAGAGGTGTTTCGAGGGGTTACTCACCTCCTTGGCATTTTCCCAATGATCACATACATGATATTCAAACATTTCATGGTAGTCAAATAGTGTTGAACCTAGTTCACTTCATATCCTTAGAAATGATCATATTCACTACATCCAAACTATCCCTAAGGTCGTTCGATTCTTAAGTCTAGTTTTAAGATTCAACATGTCACTTAGGCATTTCATCAAACACTTAGCAGCATGACATGTATAAAGAGCATTGTGAACATGAATTTGACACCATTTAATGGGATTAATTGATGATTTGCTAATTGACCAACTCCAATTAATTAAACATTCAATCCTTAGTCAAGCATCATATCATAAGGTTCACTTTCATGCTTAAGATATGATCATTTTCTCCATCCTAGAACTATTCACTAGCTTTTCCAAGGCATAGGTTTAAGTTTTAGTCTAAGTTGTCACTTATGCATTTTAACAAACACCTAGAGTGCATAACATTCATAACACAAGAGAAAATAAAATCAACAATCATTCATATGAATATCAATGTATATTTGTGATCAAAGAGTACCGAAGAGAGTCATAAGACCCTCAAAACACAAGGTCACTACTCACACATCATATAAGACAACATGGTGTGAGTAGGGTTTATAGCACACAACAAGTAGAATGGGGAAAGATGTAGAGGAAGGAGGATGGTGAGTCCTAGAATCTCCCTTTAGTCTTCTCTTCTTCTCCTTAGTTGGATCTTTTGATGATTGATGACCTTGGTTGGACCTCTTTTCCAAACTTCTTCTCTTCAAAAACCTCCCCACTTTAGGTCAAAAGCCATGTTTCTATTTATAGGCTCGGGATTGAAATTTTTGTGTTTTTAGGCCAACCGGTCGGCTGGGACTTGAGCCGGTCGGCTGGGAATTGAGCTTGGGCAAGCCTCCCTGAATCTTTATTCAGCCGGTCGGCTGGCTGATTTCAGCCCACCAGCTGACACTTCCCTGGGCTTTTTCGTAGTCTTAACTTCCGAATTTGGTCTTGGCGTCAACTATAAAGTTGTAGCCCTTTGCGTAAGCTTTCCAACAAGCTAAAAATCAACCAATGTGGACACGTATGCGATCTAGGCGTGCAAAATAAGTCGTAAAGGTCAATCTGCCCTATTTTGCTCTAACTTCGATTTTTCCCCGAGTTTTCATATTTAGGCTCCGACCTTGAGGGAGACTCATTTTCTACCTGAAACGTAGAGATAGAGGTCGAATGACATCAAAATATTGTCGGAAACGAACTAAAGCTATAGTGAAATATGGCCATTAATCAGTCGAAAACTCGACTGATCACCTCACGCCTCATGGTGGGCCCTTTAACTAATCACTGGAAACAACATAATCGAAAAGGAACCTGTGCTTACAGCACTAGACCTGAAAAAACCACAAAAACAGCCTTAACGCATACAACACACTCGACTGGAAAATACTCCCTTAAATGGACACAGTCCACTTAGAGAGAAAGAAACCAACAAAACATATACATCTAAAAGTGAGGCTTTTCAGCCTCTCCAACACCGTCACCAAAAGCAACCTCTCCGCAAGCCCAAACACCCTCCATCTCCAGACTCCAAACACCCTCTACCTCATCGCCTAACAGCCCCCTCCTCAAATCATCCGCAAGGAGCCCCGCACGACCTTCCCACCACCAGATTCGAGCCCCCGAAATCCATCTATCTAACACAACCCATCGCACGCGCCGCTCAATTCCAACACCGCCAGATCCGAACATTCCACCTCCCCAGACTTTCCCCAACACCTTCAAAGAAGCATCTCGCGGCAAGGCCGGCCTCGGCGTCGCAAGTGGAAAAGAGGTCGGACAGGTCGGCGCCGATTGAGATCAAACCGTCAAAGAGATAAGGAGAGGAGAGAAGATAGAGATGTCTTGTTAGATCCTTTCTATTTTGGTAATGGGCTATTTCGTTTGTGAATAACTGTTTTTTCCGGATAAAATGAAGTTTGATGTTTGCTTTTGTTGTCGTTGGAAAGCACATTCTTTTTTATGGAGAATACAAAGGAATGTCAAGGGTCATATTTTCTTTGCCCTTTCTATTAAATGTTTTTTTATTTTCCATTTTATGTTCTTTCCATCATATTTTCAGTGTTCCAAAGATATTCATGAAAAGAAACTTTAATGTGTAGCAAATTAATACCTAAATTAGCCAATTCGGAAATTTAATCTCATGTTATGCACTTTCTATAAAGTGTAGTTTTTTTTAATAACAAAGGCAACAGTCTTAAGAGGGACAATAAGAGGACTTTAAAGCTGGAAAAAATAACAGTTCAACTTGGATCATATCTTCTGACGAACGTAGTAATTTAAGTTTGTCGTTCCAGTCATTTGTCGTAAGGACAGTAATATAATTATAAAACCATGAGAAGACTTGTAAATCCAATCTTCCTAATAGCGTCGAGTCAAACATACTTCGAAATTGGTTGCACAGGGTCTTGATGTAAGTGTCAGCAGCAAGAATAGAATTCCAAGATTCATTGTGTGTAAGCAAATCTGCACCTGCACTTATGAGAAGCAGCTCCCAAATCCGACGCTACCAACCAACAGGAGACAAAAATTGTACATTGTATGTACAAGGTAGCCGCGAACCAACAAGATCTCGCTTGGAAAGATTATGAGTAGTGGGGAGTAACCATCCACTACGACTGCGCGATCTTTGTTTCATTCGGTCCTATGATTTGGGGATCGGACTATAGGACAATTGATGAGCATAAATTTGTACTATATTTATACTCCACATTTAATCGATTTTCGATCATTCGCCTTATATATATGAGCTCACTTTTTATTTTGATTCTTTTTAGGTGAAAAATGAATCCAAGGCGAAATAAAGAGTTTTGTTGGAATTTGGGCGAAAATAGTGCAAAAATAGGAGGATTGACATCCCTACTTGTCGCGCACGCCCAGAGCTCATACGATGTTCGAATGCATTGATGAATGGCTTGTTGGAAAGCTGAGATGAAGGACTACAACTATGTAGTTTGCACCACGAGGAGATTTAGCCGCTAAGAATGTCAAAATATGAGTACAACAGGCCATCTCACACTGCGCTTGTGTCACCAAAATAGTTGACACAAGTGACACATGCAAGATAGAACTTAGGAAATTCACCTATGGAATTACCCATGTCACCTATTAGGTGACACGGGCTGAATGGGCCAAAAGCCCAATTTTTGCTAAGTTTTTGGAAAAAGGCAAAATAAAACAAAAGGAGGGCAATTTTCAGTCGTCACTAATTCTGAACCTGTTCTCCACATCCACTCACGCCCAGACACTTAGGGACGACGAAAAAGAGAGAAGGGTGAACGAAAATGTAAGGATTTATGATTGGATCGATGATTCAGATTGAAGAGAGTTATCAACATCAATTCAAAGGGTGTAGTAATTTCTTTTTCTCGTTTTGTAATTCTAGTCCCGTTCATGAACATGATTTGTATTTCCATGACGATGGATAGTGAGTAGTGACCCATATTTTGGGGTCCTACGAATCTTATCTAACTATGAATCGTTTAATAAGTTAATCTTTGCATGATTTGGATAGTTTAACATGATTTGTATTTTACTTGGCGCTTAAACCCAGCAATGCATACTAGGTGTTTGAGAATATGCCTAAGTGCATTGCGTTGAGATATTAAGTTAATAGCTCCGAAAGGGTGAGACTTAGTATCCGACAATTAAGTAAAATAAATGTTACGACCTCGGTGACTACGAGAGTTGCCCGAGATTGTAACGGGAAAGGCTAGTTTTACGACAAGGTTCCCCATGTTTACGCAACGAGAGTTGGTAAACATCAGCGAGTTACTTAATTCGAACCGATAGCGCTAAAATGGTGAGGTTTGTAGTTTAAAGTACAATTCCAATTCGAACCAATAGCGCCGAAAGGGTGAGGTTCTTACTTAGATTGTGCGGCTATTTTCCAATCAATATAAGCAAATCCTTGCATGCTAGTTAATCAACTATATATATTCTAATGTTGGGTAAGTGAAGTAGTATCCTGAAATACATCTTGAAATTCGTTAAACCCTTTTCTTACTTTCTTACTTTCTTACATATCTAGATTGATTAGATTTTTAAACGACAACAATCTCTCATTTCGGACTAGGATAAATAGAAGCATAGCCTTACATAGTGTGCAAGTTTACAATTGCTCCCTTTGACGACTCGGTACTTATCGATTTTATAAATTATTTTTGACGATTAAAATACTACACATCAAAATGGCGCCGTTGCCGGCGAGCAACGCATTAACTTGTCATTAGCCTAGGTTGTGTTGATATCTCGACTAGTCTTGTAAATATTTTCTTTTTGCTTTTGTATATACTTTACTCATATCCCTTACTAACTTTTATTCTTTTTGTTTTGCGAGGATGTATTCATACAATCAACTAGCCGAGTACGTTGAATGATACAACCAAGAGGAGGAGCAACTAAATTCTTATTGGAAAGAACATAGCTACCCAACAAAGTATTACACTCCAAATTGAGATGACCAAGAAGAGGAGCAGTAAAACTTTTATTGGGAAGATAGCGACAATACACCACATTTATACTCTCCAAACTGGGATAATAGCCAATGCTCATTCATTGACGACTCCTACCCTCAATATCATTTGGATCCTCAATCTAGTAGTAGACTCTCCAACATGGAAATGCTAGCTAGTACAAGCTAACCAAGCCAAGATTGCCCAATACAACATATATATGATACAAGCTTCCCAAGCCTTGTTTCAAAGTTTGGATCAAGCTAACAAACGCATGGATGAGCTTTTTGAACAAAATCAAGTTTTGGGAAGCATTTTAGCACAACAAACAGTTGAGAATGGGAACATAGAAGGAGAGGAGGATAATTCCAAAGAAGATGTCCCCGAATCAAGTGATGATGAAGTGTCAAATTTCTCTTGTGGGAAGCCCGGCCAAGCTACCGAAGAGTTAAGAAAAGATGACTCGAATATGGAGAAAGACTACACTCTAGGGACTATTATATCTCCCCACATAGTAGGTGAGCTTGAATCCCTTACTTGGGAGAAAAGCACATTGAGCCACAAGGATTAGGAATGTATGAAGACTTTGTTGACATATACATGGATGCTATAAGAGAGCAACCTGCATACAAATTAACGCAAGTTCTAAGAAGGATTTTGAGGATTGGGTACCCAAGGACACTATTGAGAAATTCAAGGAAGGTGTGCCCATCAAGCTTGAGACGTGTTTTGAAGACCCTTTCTTCATCACGCCGTCTCGAGATAAGTTTTGGAGCTTCCTACCATACTTGTCGAGACCATTAGCAAGGAGCTAATCCCTCCATCCTAAAGGGAACAACACTTTTGAAGGGGTTGAACTTCCATCGAAAAGTCCATTGTAGACTTGATGGAAGAAAGTTCAAAAGGGATTTGAAGGTGGATTGACACCTCAAGTATCTAGAGCCCCGTGAAAAGTTATCCGAGCAAAGGACTTCTCCCAAGCGACTCCATGGGGCGCTTTGCTAGTCTCGCCAAGACGTTAAACTAGGTTTTCGAGGAAAGTAAAGCCACTTTGGTCACTTGTTTGTTTTATAGACTTGAATGTCATATGCGGGAAAGGAATGAGCAAACCACAAATCACACTCCTTAAGCTACAATTTCAGGGAAGTCACATTCACTACACTTTTAAATTATATATATTTGCCGCTTAGGGGTGGAGTGGGTGTGTAGTGCATTCAATTGAAATTATCTATGTCTAGGCACTTGCACATCTTTGTGCGCTAGCTTACATTTGATAACTCTAATATTGACTGTCTTTGAATGAGCATTTTTGTAAGGTCATCTGTGGTTCGAAATTCTTTTGAAAAGGAGTTAGTCTTTAATTGCTATTTTAGTTGTTGTGTATGGGGAATTTTTGGCGCATTGCCTAGATAATTAAAGTACTATCATGATCATGCATATAAGTTGCGTTTGGGATTTGTGAGTATTCCCTATCTGAAAACTCTCACGAGACTACAACTCGTCCCGTAGGGTAGCCTAGAGGTTTAAAGACTTGGTGCATATGCTAAATGCACTCGTGTTCTCTACGACAGTGGTTAGGATTTAGTTCATGTTTGTTCGGGACGAACAAACTCAAGTGTGGAGTGTTTTGATGAGCATAAATTTGTACTATATTTATGCTCCACATTTAGTCGATTTTTCGATCATTCACCTTATATATATGAGCTCTCACTTTTTATTTTGATGCTTGTTAGGTGAAAAATGAATCCATGGTGAAATAAAAAGTTTTGTGGGAATTTGGGCGAAACAGTGCAAAAATAGGAGGATTGACATTCCTACTTATCGCGCACGCCTAGAGCTCATACGGTGTCCGAATCCATTGATGTATGGCTTGTTGGAAAGCTGAGATAAAGTACTACAACTTTGTAATTCGCGCTAGGAGGAGAATCAGCCGTTAAGAATGTCAAAATATGAGTACAAGAGGCCATCTCACTCTGCACTTGTGTCACCAAAATAGTTGAAACAAGTGACACAGGCAAGACAGAACTTTGGAATTCACCTCTCTAGAATTACCCATGTCACATGTGTCACCTATTAGTTGACACAGACTGAATGTGCCAAAAGCCCAATTTTTGCTAGGTTTTTGGGAAAATTCAAAAAAGGCAAAATAAAACAAAAGGAGGGCAATTTTCTGAACATATTCTCCACATCCACTCACGCCCATACACTTGGAGACGACGAAAAAGAGAGAAGGGGGAACGGAATTGTAAGGATTTACGATCGGATAGAGGATTGAGATTGACGGGAGTTATCAACATCAATTTGAAGGGTGTAGTAATTTATTTTTCTCGTTTTGTAATTCTAGTCATGTTCATGAACATGATTTGTATTTCCATGACGATGGATAGTAAGTAGTGACCCATATTTTGGGGTCCTACGAATCTTATCTAACTATGAATCGTATAATAAGTTAATCTTTGCATGATTTGGATAGTTTAACATGATTTGTATTTCACTTAGCACTTAAACCTAGCGATGCATACTAGGTGTTTGAGAATATGCCTAAGTGCATTGCGTTGAGATATTAAGTCAATATTGCCGAAAGGGTGAGACTTAGTATCCGACACTTAAGTAAAATACACGTTACGAACTCGGTGACTACGAGAGTTGCCCGATATTGTAACGGGAAAGGCTAGTTTTACACGACAAGGATTCCCCATGTTTACGCAACAAGATTTGGTAAACATCAGCGAGTTACTTGATTCTAACCAATATCGCTGAAAGGGTGAGGTTCGTAGTTTAAGGTACAATTCCAATTCGAACCAATAGCGCCGAAAGGGTGAGGTTCTTACTTAGATTGTGCGGCTATTTTCCAATCAATATAAGTAAATCCTTGCATGATAGTTAATAAACTCGATTCTAATGTTGAGTAAGTAAAGTAGTTCCCCGAAATACTTCTTGAAATTCATTGGTAGATGATTTTTCTGAGAGGTCATGGATATATTTTTTGAGTAAAAAATCTGAGGCTTTTGAAACATTTAAGACATGAAAACTTATGGTAGAAAATCAATGTTGAAAGAAAATTAAATGCCTTAGAACTGATAATGACCTTTAGTACCTTGACAATAATTTTCTAAACTCATGTAGAAAGTCAGGAATTACTAAGCATTGCACAGTCTCTAGAAATCAACAACAAAGTGGATTGGCTGAAAGATTTAACTGAACAATCTGAAATGAACTAGATGTATGTTGTTACAATCTGGTTTACCCTATGTAGATATGGATTGAATATTTAGATGACTTAAACAGACTAAGAGTCTTTAGGTGTGCAACATATGCTTCTGTTAAGGAGGGGAAACTGGACCCAAGAGCCCCGAAACGTGTTTTCATAGGGTATCCTAATGGGTCTAAGGCTTATAAACTGTGGTGTTTAGGGAGGTCGTTATAAGTAAGGATGTCATTTGTAATGAGACTCCCTTATAAGAAAATTTTACTAAAGGCCCATACAAATTTTGAACCTCAAGAAACTGTTAAAGAACCTGAAACTGAGTGTATAAGAATTGAGGTGGAGCTGGAAAGAGCCAAGACACCTGAGAAAAGTGAGGAACAAAATGAAAATAGTGAAGATGAGAGGAAGGACCATAGAGAAGGACAGGATTATTGGTTGACTAGGGATATGCCTAGAAGATACCTTAAGGCCCCTGTAAGATTTGGTTTTTAATTACTATTTGCATATCCCTGTTTTACTATTGAGATTTTGTACCTCTCGGAACCAAGGTGGACCGGACTTGAGTAGTGGACCGGACTAGTTGGACTCAGTGAAGGAGAGTAGTCATGAGGAGGAATGGCATGATGGTGTAAGACAAATTTTGATTTAGAACCAAAGTGGTTATTTGTTGATGTTAGTTCTTAAATCAAATTTGGATATTGTTGATTGTAGTGTACAGTTTGTAAGGAGTAAAGGATGCAAGAGGATCAGCTCAAAGCAAAGGAAATCAGGATCCTTCTTGCTAGACAAAATGGCGTTTCAAAGTAGCGGGAAGACTGATTTCGATATGCTAGGGAGCGACGCCGTTTAAGCAGAGCGGGAGGTGAGCTGAGTTATGAGCGTACGACGTCGTCTGAAGAAGATGCAGCTGAGTTTGGCGTGATGCAGCGTTTATTGAACCCTGGTGTTTCCACTTGCGCGGATAATTTTGGCTTTGGCAAGAACGATGGCGTACACCTGTTCTTCTAATAATTTTTTTTATCTAATTTATTTCAAATATTTATATAAGTTGAGACAAAAGGGAAATTCTGCAAAGAAAAATACATAAAGAAGAAGAAGAGGTGAGACATTTTAAATATTACTAGTATCATAATTCAAGCATATGGCTAGGAAGAGTGATGAGGTGAATCAGCTGGAGCGGCACCATGATCTGATTCTATTTGATTGGATTCAAATTGTGTACATTTTTATGCTAACTGACATTATGAAAGACGCATATGACCACTTGCTAGCGAGAACTACCGTATGCACAAGGGGTTTTACACAACCCTAGTGTTACCTTATTTCGAGAAGGATCTTCCAAAATGAGGTTCAGAGTTCCCTCATATAGGGTCAGGTTGGCTCGCGACCCATTGTCGACCTCTATCTCATAGGTTGAATTTATTTTAATAGGAGGACATGTGTTTCCGTATTTATATTGAATAGTGGACCCTCCTCCACATTTGCGCAAAACAATAAATATATATATATAAGTTAAATTATCTTGTAAAACAGATTAATAAAAAATTAATATATAATCCTCTAGAATTTATGAGAAAAAGCCACATTTCACTAAAACTGTTTGCAAACAATCTCGGGACAGATCAATGTTTATACTTAAAGTGATGTTAATCTACCGTTGAAGCATATATATTGAGTTTGTTTGATCAGCATAAATTTGTAACCAACAAGCTATCAAATGGTTAATTGATTGGTATATATGAAATGAGCGGAAAAAAAAAAGAAGAGAAGACGGTTTTTTTTATGGAAAAGAGAAGACGGTTTTAAACACGTAACGGCTATTGAGGTTGCCACATAACACACACACGTAGCAATTTGAGTCATAAAGTCTCTTTTGGTCATTTGCAAACGTAACAAACTAAAAGTCACTTATTTCTGTTCGTCCTCATTCTCAATCATTTGCTTCACGTCAGGTTCAACTCTCACTCAAAAAACGTTACACATTTTAATCACGGGAGTGCTCCGTTGAGGCAGGATTGGTAGAATAATGCAGTGAGGTACGTTGTGAGCCACTCATTGTGCATATGTGGCAGGGAATATTGAGTTTTGTGTTCACACTGCTTTTGTGAGTGGGACACGTGTCGCGCAACCACAAAACAGGGATAGATGTGTGGCTCAGATCGTGCCTCACATCCTCATTCTAATTTGCTTGCCTCATTTGAGCGCTCCTCTTTTAATCACATTTATAGTTTGCAGCATCATATCGATTTGAGATACATTCTCAAAGGATATGGACATATGAATCGAAGTTTTCATTTTGGGTAGCCATGTGGATTGTAGATAAGTGCATATATATGAAATATTATAATTGATTGAAGTAACTAGCCTGATTGACTCGTAATTTTTGTGCAACATAAGTAAGTTCTAGACATGCCAACAGGGGCGGTGCCCTGTTGGTTAAGGAGTACGTCATGAGATTCTAACACTTCAGGTTCAAGTCGTGAAGTTATCAGTTTTTTTTATAATTTTATGAGATTTCTTTCTTTCTCTTCTCACCTCGTGCTGAATGTGTTTTGTACACCTATATCACAAAAACAACAAATAATAATAAGTTCTAGACACAAACGACATATTGCTATAAATGTCATTGTATACAAGGAGTTCGCAAAGTGAGAAGCAACTGACAATATATACATACAAAGTTTACGAAGATGATGACATGAGGTGTGCATTAGTTTGGTTCATTCATTTTGTAGATTTCATGGGAGTTGAGTGATTGAAGCCATGAGCTCATGACATGTGTGGTTTTAATTGTTTTCTAATACCTTCATTTTGTCTCGATGTGAATTCTTAGAAACGAAATGTGGGAGAGGAAGTATTTACTATTTTGTGCTTTTTAATTTTACCACTCGCAGTAAAAAAAACTAAGGGTCGAAAAATGCAAAAAAAATTGTTATATATTATGTATACGTTAAAATTTGAATAATGATATGAAAAATTGGTGACAAAAAAGTGAGAATGTTGTGATATATCATACATGCAATAAAAATCATGAGTCATTACTCATTAATGAGATATTAATGGTGGATTAAACGGAAACAAAAATGACTAATCACGAGTGTTTTATATGCAAGATCATGAGGAAATGCATGCCTTTGATGTTTTATATTGGTGTGTATGCAAAATTATGAAATTGGAAGAGCGTTCGAATAAGAATATTTATTTCATTTCAAAAACAAGAGAACTACGTTTCACCTTTGAGAATGCATGATTAAAGTGTTGTGGTGCTGACACGTGTTCCGTTCACGTATTCAAGCTTGCATTTAGTCTAAAGTAAAAATCAACAAGTTTCACTTTGCCAATTGAATACTTGCATGGCAGCATCACAATGAGTTGACCACACACTTTCAAACATGTAAAAGAGATTTTCTTGTTCGTAAATTATAAGGGGGCTTCTCAACCGAGCATAGTTATTAAAACCGGACCGGTTCGGTTTTGTCATCAGACCGGTATGCATTCGATCCGGTCAAGACCCGGTTGACCCGGTTTTTCATTAAAATAGCGATTTGATCGGTTCGATTTGGTCTGAAAAAATATTAATTTAATTTTGACTTAGACAAGACTCGAACCCAACCCCTCTTAATAGTTATTCGCTTTCCTTTCACTAGGCTAAAGATGATTGTTGTTTTATTATTTGTTTCAATAATGTATATTCATTTATCAAATCTATAAAAGTTATTACTTATTATCAATTTAACTAGAAATTCAATTAGTCTTATAAATCCATTATTGTTGTGACTTGCAAATCAAGACTAATTTTTTTTATTGTTGTTCTATTATTGATTTATACTTTATCAAATTCTAAATTTGTTATGGTATGTTGTTGTAATCGGATCATAAACATGTAATATTTATTCAAGTCATAAATATGTTAAATTATAATATCATATATAAGTATTTTATTTTTATTTTTTAATATGTGCGGGTCAATCCGGTTCAACCCGGTTGAATCACTGACCTATTGACACAGTGACTTGACCAGATCGATCCACGAGTCGGTTTTAATAATACTGCAACCGAGCAATCTCTTACGTAATTTTATACTATTTAAGTAGTATAAAATTAAATGATATAATTAGAAAAGGGTAGACACGAGATTTGCATATTTGAGTGGTACTCTTTAGATGAACACCAAGTGAATAAAATGTGTTGGCTTGGTTCAAATAATTATTGAAAAGTAAGGGGGGAGGAACGCGCGAGAAACGTTTAGGTCCAAACAGCTCAAACCAAACTCCCAAAAGCAACCCCACCATATCATACAATATGTACATACGACGCTTTGCTAGCCTAGCCAGCTCTAACAAGTGCATTTTTCTCACCTTTATCATCTAATCTAACCCATCTATAGAGACTACACTATAAATACATCTTCTATCGGCCTTCTTTTCATTCACAAGTAAGAGAGTTAATTAGAAACCAAAATCTCCTTTTCTCTCATATCTCTTCTCCAAAGCAGTGTTTTTTCTTTGGACATAAAAGTCAAGAAAATCAATCTCCTCAAAGTTGGAAAATGGTGTTCTTAACTGCTCATCAGCTGGCTACTACCTTTGGCATTCTTGGTATGCAACAAACATCTTATAATTCATTACTTTGTGTATCATTGATACTAACTTTGTACCGAATTATGGCTTTGTTATTCTTGATGTAGGGAACATTGTCTCCTTCATGGTGTTCTTGGCCCCAATGTAAGAATTAACCCACCTCCATTATTTTCGCAAAAAAATTACTATGTTATGCTGATAAATGAATAATAATGGACTGTATGATTCAGGCCGACGTTCTATCGAATCTTTAAAAAGAAATCTACTGAGGGATTCCAATCAATCCCGTACTCGGTGGCGCTATTCAGCTGCACCCTACTTCTCTACTACGGATTCTTGAAAACCAGCGGCGGGCTGATGATCATCACTATCAACTCCATTGGTTGCGTAATTGAGGCTGCCTATCTTACAATTTACTTGATTAATGCACCAGAGTCTTCAAAGGTAAAGAAAGCACCTCTCCCGGCCTTTTCACTATCTTGATTTTATCAACAGAGCTAGCTGGTTATCAAAAATTCCTCATTGGCTTTCCAGACTCAAACTGCAAAATTCCTCGTTGGCTTCAACTTGGGAGTGTATGGAGCAATCAGCCTCACAACGTTCTTATCGTTCCACGGCGCACTTCGTGTGTCCATCGTTGGCTGGATTTGCGCCATCTTCTCTGTTCTTGTATTCGCAGCTCCCCTAAGTGTCATGGTAAGCATCCAGCAGAACTTCAATGATCAATTGCAATAATTGATTCACTATCTAATTAATTAATTAATCAATGATAAATTAAATACGTACGTTCTGTCTGATTTATGCAGAGGCTTGTAATAAAGACAAAAAGTGTGGAGTACATGCCCTTCGGTCTATCATTCTCTTTGACAGTTTGCGCGGTCATGTGGTTCTTCTACGGCATGTTGATCAAGGACTATTACATTGCTGTAAGAAATCTCTCAACTAAAAATCAATCATTTTATCGAAATAATAAATAAATTTAACGCAATGTCTCTCTATATTTGATCGATCAGCTGCCAAATGTTCTTGGCTTCACATTCGGAATCACTCAAATGATCCTCTATGCAATCTACCGCAAACCCTCTAAGAAAATCCTGCCAGACCAAAAGACAACAACACTGCAGACTAACGTCGAGCTGCAGGCCAACTCAAATGCCGAGGAGCCCGCCTTCGTCCCAAAATCCCCGGAGCACGTCATAACCGTAATTGAAGAAGAAGAAGAAGAAGTTGTTGTAGAGGACCTTAAAAGCGGGAATGATTTGCAAAGGGCAGTAGTAGTGGCTGATCAGCCTGAGAGGATAGTTGTTGGCATCCACCATCAGCCCATTCCGATTGCAGCCTGCGTGTGAAATTGTAGAAACTTTTCTGGAAGAAAAAAATATATGATTATGATGATGAAAAACAATGCCTACTTCATAGCTAGGATCTCTCTTTGTCTCTATCTACCTTTGAGAATTAGGTACTGATGATCGAAGTGTCATGAAAATGGAGCTTTAGATTACAACCATGCATGAGAGGATAATCCTAGCTACAATTGTCCCAAGAGAGCTCATGAACTCAGGTCTCATTATTGTCATCCCCAGCAGCATCACAGGAACACACTTCAGCCCCATGTCTTCTTCTTTTCTTTTCTTTTTTCTCTTTTCCTTTTTGGTAAGTTGTAAACTTTTATTTTTATCTCAGTTGTTGTACAATATATAATATTGCAGCTTGCAGCTGCTATGATATGTGTATATCTCTAGTTTAAATATGCATCTAGTTGTGGTCCTAAGTCCTAACATTTTTTTGGCGTCCTGAGGAAAATAAATTCTATGGTCTAATAATTTACAATATGATTTTTTATAAAATAAAGTATTAAATTAATATATTAAATAAATCAATCAAAAAAATTATAAAAAAAATTGCAAATCAAATTTATAATATTTATATTTTTACATGTAAGTAGTATACACTTGCACTTTGATTAAAACTTCTTTTTTTTTTATATTACAATTTCCCACTGTAAAAGTTAACTTATATGTGATTTATCAAAAAAAAAAAATTATTAGCACAAAATTGATTAAATTATCAAATAAAATTACAAAAAAAGATGAATAATCATTTTTGGGTAGAAGGTTTATATCATAAGACTCGCACAAATTTGATTTTTAAGTCGAACTCAAATTGTAACTTAAATTAGTTTTTGAAATACACAACCTCAATGGAAGGCTTGGTCGATCATGAATGTTAATAATAGGATTTCATATTATTGTTGAGAGTTGGCATATGGCAACGAGATATGTCATCGAATAATTAAGGAGCACACGCATATTGATTATATAAATCTATAAACACCGATCGACACTCAAGAGCAACCACTATTCTCATGATGCATGAATACATACAACATAGAATGTCTATACATGGCAACATATACATTTGATTTGTACGATTTTTCATTGATTTGGAAGAGCTAGCGCATCTCCTGGACACATATTTAGAGATGATTTTTTTTATTAAAGATAATAAGGTTGACTTATTATGAAAATTAAAATAAGATAACAATTTTTTTTTAACAAAAAAAGTTTAATCCTTTATTTCATTTCATAATTTTTATCCAAAATGTCTAAAACTTCCGACAATGTATGATTGAGTTGTGAAATTTGGTCAAACCATCCGACGTGTGGAGAAGATTACACGTGTGCAAATGTTGTAGAAGATGAGTAAATAATGAGTTGTCTTCAAAACATTGGATTAATTGTAGTGATTATGCACATCGGGTAAGTAGCTAGTACTAGTAGTCAAGCATCTAAACCCTTATTTTTCGTGATTTGGAATGAAACGTGGGAATTCGGATGACATTTTGAGATTTGTGTGGTTGGTAGGGTAACACCTGTCGTAAGACAACAACAAAAATACTACAGAATCTAGCGTGCAAAGTTTTCATTAAAAAAACATTTATTTTCTAAATTAAAATGTTGAAAGCAATTACACTGATGAGCAATGGTGATTGTTATTCTTAATCAACAAAGTTGTTAAGTTTGATTTCGGTTGTATATCTGATCAAGTAACTGTATGTTGTTGTGTTCTACAAGCTAAACTTTAGCATTTAGTAATAAATCCAATATATTCAAGACGGTTTCAACAAAAAAAAAAAAAGAGTCAAAGACAATACGATGCGCTTGTCATTGATGTGCTGCTTAATTCCTTTCATTTTTTAGTATCTTGAATTTCCCACGTATTGATCTAAAGGTGCAGAATAAGTTCAAAAAGTTATTTTTTGTCATTTTGCACTTTTGTCTTTTAGGGAAAAGATAAAAGTGTAAAATGACAAACAACTTGTACTTTTTTTGGATAAAGTAGGATTGTTGAATCATTTGATCCAATGACCTAAAATTGTCCACACGTCCTCACAATAAACCCATGTCCTCAATTGAACGCTCCTTTATATATAGGTCATTATAAAAAATAGAGAAGATGAATGCAACTACTCACATGTTCTCTCATTTCTGATTCGCTTCTTTTCATATATTATAACAATACGTGATATATTGGACTTTATAGTCCAGCAAAATCGATTCAAAATCATTTAAATAAAATTTATCAAAAAAAAGAATCATTTAAATAAAAAATGTTAATTTAAATAGATTGTACATATTTATTAAGGGTCACATTTTAGTTTTTTTGAGAGGAATATTCTCATTTGAATCCTCCAATACATGGTAAATAATGGAACTCGATTAAATTAGAGACTCATCTCACTTTCATAAGTGTACCTAATTCCACGACCAATAATTCATTGGCAACGTTTTCCTACATCTTTCTACTACTTCATTAAATGGTCGTTTGCACAAATCATCGATTTTGAGCTAAATATTGTCCACCAGAATGTCCAAACATGCATGCACAAATGATAAGTTGCATCATAGTAGTAGCGTAGAACTTTTTCTTTTTCTTTTTTTAAGCGTAGATACACATTATTGTATAGAGGAGCCTCAAATGAGAACTTTTTTTTTTGAGAATTTTGAGAACCCCTTCGTTATGCAGTTTCGTCTTCGTTATGCACTTTTTAAAATGCATCAGTTTTTTCCTAAGTGCAGTAGGCAAAATGCATGCTCGAAACTGCATATTGAAGGAAAAGAAGTTAGTGTGACACGTGTCATCTCCACATTCAAAAATGCAACTTGATCCAATAGTGATATTTGAGGTCTCAGGTTTTCAAAATTTTTAGGGTTTTTCAACCGAGCGCTCCCTTTATTGTATATATACATCCAGAGGAGCGTTCAAATGAGACACCAAAATTAGAATGAGGCAGTGAGGCACGATCTGAGCCACACATCTAACCCCCCGTGCTTTGTGGGCGCGCCACTACAAAAAATCCATCAAAAAGCAAAAAGCAAACAACAAACAACTATTCCCTGCCACATCATCGAAATGAGTGGCTCACAACGTGCTTCACGTGCTTCTACCAACCCTGCCTCAACCGAGTGCTCCCCTATACATCCATCATTGCAATATATAATATAAATCAATGAATCACCTCCTAATCATATTACGAAAAGAGGCCCATTAAATAGTATTACCCAATGAGATCACATTTAAATGTGACTACTACTGGCGGGACGGGTAGATTTGAATCTCGATTTCACATCAGTGATTATATATGTTTAGGGGTTTCAAATTAGAATAGGTACTGACATAGCCTGATGGCTCTGTATATATAAGATTTTGGTCAACACTCAAACAAATGTGGGACGTGTTATTCTAGCGGTTAGATTTCATATAAGTACACTAAATGCATCCAATATGCAAAAAAAATAATTTCTATAGATGTATATGTTATCAATCATAGTAGGGTTTGTTTGTGGTGCCAAATCACTATGGTTTTATATGATTAATTACAAATTCAATCAGAGAACCAAAGGAGACAAAGTTCTTATCAATCCACGATCTACTTGTTGCACCCGATCGAGAGGCCCTCAAATTCATCAGATCGTTATCTCTCTCTATCTGCACCCACTATACATCAAATGATTAAATTCATTATGTGGCAAGTAGTACCGTACCTCATATAATTAGCTGCGTACGTGACGATCCATGCATACTAATCTCCCTCCAATGGGCATGCAACTTGATCGATAACAGCCTAGTGCACACAACGATCACGTCATGCGTTGAGATAGGTTAGGATGGTCGATGATTAATTGTCAAATTCAACAATGCGTGTAGGAGGGCGATGTCACTATCTTGACAAAGGATGTAACATTAGGTGTAACAATACGTGTGTTATTTTCCAAAAATGATCATTGTGATCGAGAGAGATTCTAATAATTCAGATTAATGATTATCTTTTGAAAGCAATGAATGATAGGAGGATGATTGGCGAGCTCATTTAGAGATTGAAAACGTAGGGTATTTTCATGCAATATGATCGTCATGTACGTCAAGTCATAATCCTCCCCTAAATGGATGGCTCAAACTCAAAATTCAAGCAATGTTATGTTATCATCACTCGTCTTATCATCTTTCTTCTTCTTTATGTATCTATGGTTAATAGTTTTAGTGACTTTGTTTTTTTGTTTGATGCTACAATTTAAAGATAAAGGATTCCGCGCAAACAACCTTTTTTTTTGTACAATATACTTATGACACTATTTGATTTGGTCATTTAGACGGATGAAATTAAATCTCGCGTCGTATGGTTTGTTTTTCGGTGACGAATTACAGACCACTTTGACGAACTATGTCATATGGTTGGATTCTCAACGACGAATTATAGGTCACTTTCAATGAATTTTATACACCAAAATCAGATTTACACCTGATCTTTTTCCACAGTTTAAATAATAATAAACCGTGGACACATCAAAAGTTGCCTTACACATGTTAAACTTCCTTTTTAGCATATTAGTGGATGTTGATGACCGGATTCATAGTACATATGTCTTGTTCCTAAAAGTTTATGTATATCCAGTAAATGTCCTATCACTACTAATTTATGGAAAATTTCTGTCGTCAGAAAAACAACGGATTAATGATGAAATTCTGCTGGAAAACACTGAATTTCCGTCACGGATGACGTTGACGACAATTTTTCCGACGGAATTAAATTTCCGTCAACATTCCGTCTTCCGTTTCCTTCACTGTTTCGTAGACATTCCGTCGCATTTCCAGTAAACAAAATTCCGTCGTAAGTCCGGCATGTATCCTGCGAGAGTCTCCGTCAAAATATCGTCTAATTTCGTTACATTGGTTTTCGCCAATTTCCAGGACATGTCCGTCAATTAAGAAACCGTCAGCATTCCGTCATTTTTACGATAACTTATATTCCGTCATTTTTCCGGTAAACTTCCGGCTATGTTCGTACCATACAAATTCCGTCATTTTTACGCTACTCTGTGTTCCGTCATATTTCCGGCACACTTCCGGCTTTCCGTGAGATGTCCGTCAATCAGTCTATGCTTTCCTTCATGCTTCTCATCTCACTCTCCTGTCGCTCGAAACGCGGCGCCATCTCCTGAGACATCCACTAGTCCGATGGCGGAGCCCTCGATCTCTGGGAGCTCGCGCATGATTGGCTGCCTGTTGAGGAGAACTTGTCCGACAACAATGTCGATGGAGGCCCATAGAGATACGGTATCCCAAACCTCGGGTTAACCTCCATGACAGTCGCAGAGGCCTCTACCAGCTCCTCCTATGGTACCCTTTCCTCTCCGTCGTGCTTCCTTAGCACCAAAGCTTCAGCATCCGCGAGCTTTTTCTGCACATTTTTCAAATACCATTAAATGTTTTGTTAGCAAAGGAATCAAAAATGAATCAAAAATTTGTGAATGTAAGAAACTAACAAAAATAAATGTACAACAAATTAAATGTAACTACAAATTAAATTTATTAAGAAATTAGTGTAATAAGAAAATGTGTTATTCTAAACATACTCTTGTGTTCTCTGCGTCGGGCGTCAAATACGTCCCATCCTTCCGCTTGAATTTCTTGTCAAACATATCAGTGGGCAACACTTGTCTTTGATTACATTTTTGCTGCACATTTAATGATAAATGTGTTATTATAAATGATATTGAAACTTGAATTATTTTTAAATTCATGTATTACCATCTTCGCCATGTGATAGTGCGCTGTTCTCGACCCAAAGGCGTGCAAGGCTGGGCCATTTCTGGCATGCTGGGCCAAATAAGTTTGCTTGTTTCGTTCACTGCGGGCTATGAATGCTGCGTCCGTGTCAAATCCAGCTTTTCCCCTAACTTTGTGATCATTCGTCAACCATTTCGGGCCTTTAGTCTTCCCGGATCGCAGGCCTTTCCAGGCATCTTGGAGAATCTTAGCCGCCTTCTTCCTGAAGTTGGCCTCAATTTGGTCGTTGTGGATCGGATCCCACATGTACAAGCTCTGCATGTACATTGCATATTTGTGTTACGAACAATTTAATGTAAAACATGTTAATACAAAAATTCATGTTAATACATTTTGCATGTAGACAATTTGGATGTAGACAATTTTAACAAAAAAAATTCATATTTAAATTCACGGAATCGATAAAGAAAAAAATTCAAGTTAATACAATTTAAAAACATTTCACCTTAAAGTGTCGAAACCACTTCACCAGAGCTTGTGGATCACACATTCCGACTGTGGTCCAACCAACCTTAAAACTAGGCCCAATACATTGCAGCCCGATTTTGTTAACAGCCGAAGGTGGATCAAATTTGAAAAAAAATACAAGTTTGACTTTTTCAATATGGTTAGTAAATTCAAGGTACACAAATATATGTAAAAAATATAACTCACTTGTCATCCCCAGCTAGAACGATCCAAGGCCGATCATCCTCTGGCATCGCACCCAACGGTGTCTCCTCATCGAGTCCACCACCGACTGATGTCCATCCTCTAACAAACTCTACCCGAGGTGTGTCATCGTGATCGTGATCATCTACCGAACCCCCTTCGGCTCCCTCGTCACCTTGCCGGTTGCCTGTCGACTCCTCCACGAAATTCAGCAGTTCTTCAAAGTCGTATTCATGCACTTGTGGTAAGGTTCTGTCCTCATCCATCCGAACACGGGTAGGCTCCTGTACAGGCATAAAAGGCCTGTACACTTCCAGAGTTTGACGTGTGTCCCCGGTTGACGATGGTGGACGTTCCATGTCCTGGCACAATTGCCTCGGTTGGCGTATGTCAGTTAGCGATGAACTCCAAGTACCTCTACCAGTTACGGTATTCCTCTTACCGGGTACATTACGCTTGAGTGGTGCCATATAACCTGCCACAAATTGTAATGTAATTAGTAAACCTAAATAACAATTGATTTGGAGTTCAAACAAGATGAATCAAACACACAAATGGAGGATGAATCAAATATAACCTGCCAAATGATTACTAAAACAAACAAATGATGAATCAAACAAATGAGTGAAACACAGAGTTGCAAATGATTTACCAGTTCTTTAAACAATTAATTCCAATACACAAATTCATGTACCAATAATCAAACAAGATTGTAACCTTCGAAAACAATGAATATCATTTAAAATCAACAAACACGAATCAACAGTCAACAAACACAAATCAAACAACACTACCAAATGATTACTAAAACATTAAAACACAAATCAAACAACAAACACAAATCAAACAACACACACAAATTGTAGAACAACAATCAACCATTCTGCCACAAACAAATCCGGAATATTCGACCACAAACAAACGGATTACATTGAACCAAAGGAAACAGTGCCACGGAATCAAACAAACGGAAATCTGGATCAAACGAGAAAGTCGGATACACAGGCATACTTGGCGGATGAAACCGGCAACTAAAAATCGAACGAAATCGGGTGAGGAAATCGACGGTCTGAAACAGAGGAGTTTTTTTTAGGACGACTGAAATACGAAGTAGAAGGAGAAGGGTTTTGGATGTCGCATGTAATTTTAACTTATTCAGTCACAATTCCGGCATTATTCAGGGTACTAATTAAACAATTATTTAATTTTTCCGTCATAAATACGTCAAATAACCGTTATTTTTTATGTAAATAACAATTTTTTAAAAAAGATATATATTTGGGTAGGCGGGCGAATTTTTATATAGACATAAGATAGCGCTTTTTAAAGTAGGCGTTGTTTAAAGTAAACTAAGACAACGCTTCATTTATTAAGCGCTGTCTTATGTTTAACTTTAACCAGCGCCTACATCTTACGCGCCGTCTTAGTATACCTTTAGACAGCACCTATATCTTAAGCGTTGTTTTTGATTTTCTTTATAGGGGGTATGGTTGTGAAGTTCACAAGTTCATTATTCCGTCAATCGTACAATGCAATTCCGTCAATATTCCAAGAAAGTCGTTCAACGGTTATAAAGTAATTGTAACCTTACTTGCAACAGATTTATTAAAACCGAGTGACAGAGTGGAGAAGGAATAGTGACTAAACAAATTCGGTCAATATTGCAGTCAAAATTCGTCGTTTGGTGACGAAAATACGACGAATAGTCGACGAAATTTGTGCAACGGATATATAATAAAGGTAAATTTATTTGGCGACGGATGTATTAAAATGGAGTGACGGAATGGAAACGAAAAGGTGATGAAAATTATTCCGTCAACTTTGCGGTTCAATTCCGTCATTTGGTGACGGAAATACGACGAATATTTGACGAAATGTGTACATCGGATACATAATAACGGTAAAGTTATTTGCCAACCGATATATTAAAATGGAGTGACGGAATGGTAACGGAATGTTGATGAAAGTATTTCAGTTAAAATTGCATTGGATTTCCGTTGTTGGTAACGGTGTATGACGAACTATTCTTTTTCACCTCTAAATAGTATCAATGAAGAGAGGATCGAATGTAGTCAAAATATTCATATTAACCGGTAAAGTACCGGGTCGAACCAAGAGGAGCAAGCCAAGCACATGCACATGTAAGATTATGTTTCCGTTCGTCTATTCTAAACCAAAATGTATAAGGGTTTGTATATTCTAAATCCTATGTGGCGAGTAATTGAGGATAAAAGATAAGTAAGAGGTGTTTCGAGGGGTTACTCCCCTCCTTGGCATTTCCCAATGATCATGTACACAAGAGTTAAGTCATTCATGGGTGTCGATTGGTTTAAAACCTAGCTTAGACTAAGGTAGATAAACTCTCGTTTCAATCTAGTCCTAGTCAAGCTATCCTAGTTACGACCTCACTCTCTCGAGTTATTGATTCACTCTATAACACTATCATCCTTGAAATCTCTTCCTAAGGTAATAAATGCTACAGGCATTAAGTTCTAGTTAACCTCGCATTCATGCATTTACTCTCATAAACACTAGATATGATCATTTTCTCCTTATCCAAATCATCACTAAGCTCTCTCGATACTTAGATCAAATTCTAAGACTAACATGTCACTTAGGCATTTTATCAAACAATTGGTAGCATGTCATAGAATAAGCACAAGAGAAAATGAAGTCAACACCATAGATTATATGTTCAATGTGTATACATGATCAAAGAGTACCAAAGAGAATCATAAGACCCTCAAAACACAAGATCACTACTCACATATCATGTAAGACAACATGGTGTGAGTAGGGTTTCAAGCATACAACAAAAGAGAATGGAAAAGATGTAGAGGAAGTAGAATCTCCCTTTGATCTTCTCTTCTTCTCCTTGGTTGGATCTTTGGTTGATTGATGACCTTGGTTGACCTCTTTTCTTGATCTTCTTGTCCCCAAAAACCTCCACACATGGTCCAAAACCCTTGCTATCTATTTATAGATTCGGCTAAAATCTGGACCTCAAATTTGAGTTTTTCATCCAGTCGGTCGACTGGGCTAAGCTTGACTCCTAGTCGGTCGACTGGGATGTGCAAGATCTGATGAGCTTCTGAGTTTTTACACAGTCGGTCGATTGGACTTCTCAGTCGACCGACGGAGACCTTTTTGGTGGCCTTCCCGTCCGAACTTGGTCTTGGCGTAACCTAGAGAGTTGTAGCCCTTTGAGTTAGCTTTCCGACAAGCTTTGAATCAACCAATTCGGACAACGTATGCGCCCTGGACGTCCAAAACAAGTTGCAAAGGTCACGAAGAAAAATAATTTACTGAGCTTCTGAGTTTTTACACAGTCGGTCGACTAGACTTCTTAGTCAACCGACTGGGGTCTTTTTGGTGGTCTTCCTGTCCGAATTTGGTCTTAGCGTCAACTAGAGAGTTGTATCCCTTTGAGTTAGCTTTCTAACAAGCTTTGAATCAACCAATTCGGACACCGTATGCGCCCTGGGCGTCCGAAACAAGTTGCAAAGGTCAATATGCTCGGTTTTGCCCCGAAACTCCTTGTTTTGCGCCGAAACTTCTGTTTTTCAACCAATCTTCATATATAGGCCTTGACCATGGGGGAAACTTGTTTTCTACCTGAAATGTAGAGATAGAGGTCAAATGACATCAAAATAATGTCGGAAACGACCCAAAACTATAGTGAAGAATGACCATAAATCAGTCGAAAACTCGACTGATCAAGCGACGTAATATAAACGGATAAAATACTGAACGACCCTTTTTTTTGTCCGGATGTTGTGTTTCATTAATTGATTTACCAGTAATAACAATTTTATAACAGTCATAAATACTGATATTGTGAATAGTTTTACAATAGAAACGCAGTAAAAATTCAAAAACGTCCACAAATTATTGTAATACAGTACTTCATGCGAATAATGTTACAGAAATTGTTCGTAATAGTACATAAAGGTTATACTGACATCATGGCGGGCTCTCATCAACGTACATTCGGACGAGATTCTTTCCAGTAATATTTAATATACACTTATTTGAACGATCCCACCACACTGAAACCTGAATTATGTATTGTACATTAATATTAGAAAAAATAACAAATAAAGAAATTTGTACACACACATATGTGTCCAGTGACAACCTTCTGGAGTACGAGGACCGAGCCGACTTTAATACCAGCTCGTGTTTTCTCATCCCATACAGCAGTGCTATGAACAGTCGCGCGCACTACAGCTGTAGGATCCTACAAAGCATTAAGTTTAATTTATTATAATGTAATGTCATTAATTAAATATAAATCGAGAAAATAAGTGTACCTTTAAAGTAATGTCGAATCCAGATTCGTCCATGTTCAATTGACATGTGTCAATGACTCCCACAATCTGTCGAATGATTGTTGTTTATTGTCAATCAAATATGCCAGTACTAAATGAAATTGGAAATGTGTTTTGACAAATATTACCTTGTCAGGCTTCTTTGGACCGTTTGGTGTTATTTCGATTAGTGGCGTATTTGGTACATCGATATGAAATTCAGTCATCTAGGTGAATAACTCGCTCGAAGTGAATTGCAAGGCATCGAAACAATTTTGTTTGGTAAAATAATTACTATTTTCACTAGGTCGACTTGACTCCGTCAGTCATTCGGAGAGATACTTTTGCGTACTTTCGTCGGATATGTGGTCGGTATCAGCGCTTAATCTGACAACGGGTCTTTCTCGGAGCAACTCTAGAACACGACCAGCAGGACCAGGAATACGATGATGTGGATTCATATTCAGTATAATTTTGCGATTTCAATTGGAGTCTGACAGTGATTACCTTCAAACCGTCACTTTTACAGCCAATTGAAAGGGGTAGGTCCATTGTAATGTCGGCTGTTACAAGTTCATCATTTTTTCGTTACTATTGTAAGAAACTTAACGGAAAACAGAAGGAATTTGTGTTGGCAAGTTATTTTGGTTCACGTAAAGTGCAAATTGTCTTTCGTCTAATTTCCGTCACCGTTCCCTCTGGAACGTCGGACATTTAATGTAATGTCGACTGAAATTATGTCGCCATTAAAAAATAGGTTAACTAAAGTCGATCTTTTTATGTATAAATTGTGACCATTTTCTGTCAAATGATAGTTCGTATTACATCAAATTTCCCCCGATACAATAAGACTGGTTATAAATGTTCTCTCTGCTCAATAATGGTGGAACATCATTAACAAAACAATGTTATTTAATTGCATTTATACACATCAAATTTTAACAAGTTCCACGTGAACCAGTTCACTTAAGTAAAACAACATAGTACGATTGGTTGAACATCATTAAGATATAAGTGACGATTTGAGATAATGCCTAACTGTAGTGTAATAATTTCAACCAGTTTGCGATCCTTGAGTTCCAGGTGACCCATGCGATCCTTCAGTTGTAGGTGACCCATGCAGTGACGGCTTGTTAACTTCTTCGTCACCTGTAACTGGATCTGCCTTTGAAGACGGACCTTGTCTACTGGTTTCTTCTTCCTCTCTGTATTTTGCCCAACTGAAGGTATGATCTCCTACACAGTCCGCTCCCCAATCACAAGGATATATACCATCTTGTGCGGAGCAAATATATCCTTCATAACTGCTTGATTCTTCTTCAGACATCTCAGCAAAAAAACGTTCAACTTCTGAATCAGAAGTCATTATAACAAATTATGGGAATGAAGTTTTAGAGACAAGCTTGAACGTGTAATTATAGGGTGAAGGATGAATGCTTCAGTCATATTTCCGTTATTATTCCGTCAACCTTAACACAACGCTCTGATTAAGCGCTGTTTTTAAAAATGGTCTTTAAATAGCGCTTCAAATGTAAGCGCTGTTATATATACACTTACAAAAGCGCCTCAATGTTCAAGCGTTGTCTTAGTGTCACGTACACAGCGGTTAAGTAGAGGCGCTGTCTAAAGGACATATAAAACATCCCTTCAGTGAAATATGCGCTGTCTTAGGTTTACTTAAAACAGCGCATATGGCAGAAGTGCTGTCGTATATGTTCTTTAAAACTCAGATTACTCGATAATCTTACTCATTCCGAATTACCTAGCCTTCAAATATTTACTGCCGTCTTCGCCCGCCTACGCATCTCACTCGAAATCTCACTTGTATTCATCGATCTCCGTCCCAGATTCTTTGCCCAGGTATGTCAATTTTGGCTAGCATTTTTGATTTGTATTCATCGATCTCCGTCCCAGATTCAATTTAGGTTTGCGATTGTCGTCGGCTTGGTAGTTAGGGTTGCGATTAGGCCTAAAAATTTGTTTCGATTAGTTAGGGTCACTTTTGATATCAGCCTCGTTTTCGATTCAATTAGTTAGGGTACGGTGTTGTTGCGATTCAATTGTTTCCAATTCGCTCAACCATTTTGGTCCCGAGTTGTTTGAGTTTGGGTACGGACTATTACAAAGCATAAATTAGTAGTGTAGTCGCATTGTTTTCGTATGTTATATAAATTTGTTTACGTTTCTCTTTTACAGTGGCGTCTTATGCATTTGTTGTGTAATCGCAGGACGATGGTTCAGCCAGCCGGTAGCGACGAGGGTGCCTCTTCATCAACCCGTAAGATAAGGGGGCCAACCAAGCTGAAAAAATTAATCAAGAGGCATAAGGATGGCACAAAGGAGCCGGTCACGATAGATGAAAATGGAACTATTGCCGATGAAGTAGGGAAATCATTCAGAACCTACATTGGTAATGTTTTACTATTTGTTTACTTATTGAATGAAAAATGTATTAGATATAAATAAATAATGTGTTCTGTAATTGCAAGTGTTGTTGCTAAATCGCGAGTGCCGATTACCTATGAAAATTGGAAGTTAGTACCAAAGGAGGTTAGGGAGCTGGTGTGGGAAGATACGCTGGTGTGTTTTTATTTGTACCACGTTTGTTACTTTCTTAGTTCATTCAATTATTAAGAAATCTATTTTTTCTGCAGAAATTATTTGATGTGCCCCAGAATGACTTAACTAGGGAGGTAAAGGAAACGGAGATGCGAGCTGCGGCTGTTATGTGGAGAAACTTTAAGAGAGAGCTCGCGAACCAGTATATCTATGGGCCGAAACAAGGAGAGGACCCAGAGAGATGTATTCTTACGTTGATCCAGATCAATGGAAGATGTTTGTGGAACTTTGTTCGACTCCCGAGGCACTTAAAATTAGGGAGATGAACATTGCTCGAGCAAAATCGAACCCGTACCAGCATACAGTGTCTCGAAGCGGGTACAAGAAGGCGAGGGCGGATCTTATCACGAAAAAGAAAGCTGAGATGGAGGCCTAGGGTTTAATAGCGCAGAGGGATGAGCCTGTCATCCAGGTTGAGAGGCATGAGGTATGGAAGAGGGGTCACCAAAGGAGGAATAAAGAGTACGTGAGTGGCTAAATGAGGGAGGTGGTGGAAAAAATTGTAAGTTGTATGTTTACAGTAAACTATTAAAGAGTACCCTAACTCTATGTGAGTATCCTGAACGTAAAATGATTGATAACATGATGAATTGGAAGAGCAGGCAAGTCAGGTAACATTTACTTCCCGGGGTCGAAGAGACATATTGACGGAGGCCATAGAGAAGGACGAGTGCCCTGGACGCACACGGGTGGTGGGGAGTTTGGTAGGTTGGACGAAGGTATTCGGGAAGCAGTCTTATTCGTCAAGCACATAATCCACCGTCACTTCGCATGCGCCTACGCTTCAGAGCCATCACAGTGGTTCCAATTCTGACCCATTTGGAGATTTACCCGAGGTAATATGCAGTCTTTTCAAATTACGAAGAAAGTACAATTTACTTCGTCAAAATTGTATTAATAATTTTATTTTTTCATGTCAGGTTGGGAAGAAATGCATACTGCACGTGGAAAGAGGAGGTTCGGATCAGCGCATGCAACTTGTCGCACTTGGCAGAGTTATGCCAGGACGAATCGTGCAGTATGAAGAGCTGCATGATGAGATGGTGAAGGTGGTTATAGAGGATGCGATTGAACCATCGGCAGAGCTTCCACAGAAGTTAAGGGAAATAGAGAAAGTATCGGATGCACTGGGTGCTTTTGTGGGATGGCCGAAATGTCGAGTACACATTGATGAAAAGGTAAGGGCGTACATTCAGTTTTATCACAATAAACAACTATAATTATATTAATGTTACTCGTTTGATCGATATTTTTTATTTCGGACACGGATATGACGAGTTCAGATTTTTTAAACTTCAAAGCAGCAGTTTCAGCGACGATGAAACTATGAGAATGTCAATGCATTGCCGCTTTTTGTACGACCACGCGAACATGATGGCCAAGTTAGATATCTATTCGGTGTACATTAGTAGCGAAGTTTTTGGTGAAGATTGTTATATCCAGCTGAACAGAGATTGCATTCTGGAGTTCACAAACTTGAAAGCTTTGAGTGCAACCGCAGCTGAAGTTTACATGATGTAATTATTGATTTCATTATTTAATGGTTCTTAAGTTTCAAAAAAGTTGACTACTTTAATCATATGCCAACAGATTTATCCACGATAAGATCTCACCGGGCATTCGGTTTGGATTCTTCAGACCCACCGTCTGAATGCCCGACTACGTTCATAATTTTTGCTACTTCCTTCCCTACGTCGATGTCAAAAAGTAAGTCCATATTTTTCTTATTGTTCTCTATTTTCCATGAAATGCATATTATACTAATATACAAGTTCCCGAACTGTTTATTAGGTGGCATTGGATGTTAGTTGTCCTATTCCCTGCGAAGCGATTGGTCCTTTGGCTTGATCCTCAGGGAAAAACACTGTTGCATGACGCAACAAATTTTGTTAACACGTAACGACTATACTAGTCCACTATTACTTACCATTACTACATGTACTACAACTTACTTATATTAATTACCTTAATGTTGCAAGAGCATGAGTATGTACTTCAATATCCCGTCAAATTCGGCTATTGAGTGGAAGACTGTTACAATATTGACTTAACAAATAACAATTGTTTTAAAATTTTATATTCCATTAGTTAATATGATCATGTGATTATAACTCAATTCTTATTTCAGTGCCCCACACATAGCCCTTCAACAGTGAAATTTGTGGCTACTATGTGATGCAATATATTCACGAAATAATCAAGTTCATTCAAGCTACCAATGGATCGCTTGAGCACGACATCACACAAGTAAGTATATACCGATAATTAATTGATCATTACCAATTAATCTAGGTTTCCATAAATTGGTAACTATGAATTTTTTCCCCAGTGTTTCCCTACTGGAAAACAATCCTATGCTAACAATGTCCTAGATGATATGAGGGGCCAATTTGCAACTGCTTTGATAGATTACGTGAGGCAAGCATATCATCCGATGTGAACATTAAGTCATATATTGGATTATTCCTCAGAATATTTTAGTAACATAGACGTGTCAAGTATCAAAATATTTTGACATATATGAATGCAAATAAATTGTATAATATTGAGCAAATGAATTTAATCTGATGTTAAGCAAATTGATATTTTTGCAACCGGTGTTGTAGTTGAAATGTATAGTGCAAGGGCGATTGTTTGAATCAGTTCAGTGTACAAATTTTTATTCATCCTTTACACATCGCTTCATGGGTCAAGCGCTGTTTATAATATCACTTTGCGCTTACTAATAAAGCGCTATTTAAAGTAAACATATGACATCGCTTTTCTCAGGAAGCGCTGTTATAAGTCTCGACATAAGTTTATTTAACAAAATTATTTTGCCGAGTAATGTTGTCAATATACATTTTCGCTTTCAAAACATAAGTTATTGTCAAAAAATTTAAAAATATTGCAAGCGGTTGTAAGTCAATTTGCGTTACTATTGCGCTTTGAAAACATAACCCGTAATATTAAAATTATTTCTACATTGTAAGCAGTTGTAAATCAATAATTTAATTAATTCATGGAATAAATAGTTGTCACTCATTTATTGAAAACATCGTGAGCCGTTCACGGTGAAATTTTACGGGTGGGTTGACCATGAGAAACGTGAAATTTTTCCCCTCCTTAGCATACTCATTGCGTCAGTGATGATCAGATTGCATCTCTTCATAAAATTACGCCGAATGCGACTGTCATACTGTGCATCCCAAGTAGCTATACTCTACAAGCAAATCATTTTTAAAACAAATAAACGTTTGTCAACAAATGAATTAACCGTACAATTTTTTGAGTTACCGATTTGTACCCGAAACTCCTCGTATCCAATTTCCTTAGCGCTTTCTGGGATCATGTTCCATGATGTCCACGTTGCATCACAACATTTTGATATGCATTCTTGTGCAATCCTTCGATGAACATCGAATGGGAAGAAACTGTTACAAAATTAGGGATCACATAATGGGTGGATTTATCAAAACCATCAATATGAAGGGTACAATGTGTTCTTACCAGTTTCTTCCAACAGGTGTAATGTGCACTCTACGATTGACGTCACGTGGATTGTCACCGAAACCAACAAGGTCAAATGAAGGAGACATGTTGACAATATTCAATTGGAAGGAAGTATGTTGTAAATGAATGTTGTGGGTGGAATAATGTAAAAGAGTTCTCATATATATAGAGCACTTGTCTGAAATATGTCTGGATAATATTTCCATCGAAATTTCCTCACGTTTCCGTCGACGTCGACGGAAAACACATGGAATATTGACAGAAATTTTGGAAATAAGCAACATTCAATAAATAACGGTAACTAAAACTGACGGAAAAATGACGGAATTGTGACGGAAATCAGCAACGGTCAACTTAAAGTGTAAAAGAATAATGACGGAAATGTGACGGAAATGTTAAAATAATTTCACTAAAAAACGGTACCTAAATTGTTAATGGAATATTGACAGAATTGTGCCGAAAAATTGACGTATTATTTTAGCAACATATACTGGAAATGGGATGAAGATGATTCTAAAGATTTTCATAGCTCTTGACTGAGATGGGTTTCTTACACGACAACGTAAAATTTAATAACAGGCGGCATGAACTCGCCTAGTTGAATTGCAACCAGAATGATGATGAGAATTCTCAGAACATCACTTTGGTTTGAATTCTCAACTCCAGTCTGGTTGCAATTCAACTAGGTGAGTTCACGGCACCTTTTCAGCAAATTTCAGTTGTCTTGTAAGAAACCCATCTCAGCCAAGAGACATAAAATTTTTCAGAATCATCTTGCACCCCATGTCTAGTATATGTTGCAAAACTTGTGTGCTTCGAAATGAAAAAATGTTGGAAATTAATGTTGTGTGTTTAATGATGTAAATAGTTCTCTTATATATAGGGCAAAACTGAAATCTGTATGGGTACTATTTTCCGTCTTCGTTCCGTCACATTTTCGTCGACGTTGACGAAAAACAAATGTAATATCGACGGAAAATTTTGAAGTAGACAACGGTAACTTAATAACGGTAACTAAATCAGTAACGGAATACTGACAGAAATGTGACGGAAAAATGTTAAAATTTTTAGGCGACGGAATGATAACGGAATTAGGCGACGGTATACACCGACGGAATTTTTGTTGACGGAATTAAGCCGAAAATACAACGAATTTATTTTTGGTGACGGAATTGTGCCGAAAATTTAACGTATTATTTTTCCGGCGCCGTTATTGCGAAGGAATTTTTGGACGGAAATTTTTTCAAAATTTGTAGTGTATCTAGCACACACTTGCATGAGTACATTGTTTTATTAGGGTAATATCAAATAATCTCGCTTGTCAGGTTTATATAGCGCTCTTTTAATGATTGGAATGAGTTGTTAATTAGGTCCATCAGATCATTAGATGAGTGATAGAGTGGTGTGCCAAACTTAACGCCATAACATACAGCTTTGTAGGTTGGTTGAATTACCTGCATGGAAATGTATATATATCAAGTGTTGAAGATATTTAATTTTGGGTTGGGTCGACACAGTTCGGACCAGCCAGCTCATGCATGATATGAGGTGAATGTATCATCATATGCTGAAATTCTTATATGTAATACGCAACTAAATAATTGTGCGAGAGGACCATCATATGCCGACTTTAGTGTGGAAAAAAGATAGACTACGTACATTTGATTGATTGACATTTACCTAGACCTTGCATTTGATGATGTGGCAATGATTAATTAACCACACTTTGGATGTCTGACAGCAAAGATGATGAATCTTTAATATATATATTTTAAACCCACAGTTTTGGTTTATCAAAAAAAATAAAAAATAAACCCACAGTTTTGTGTTTTTTTTTGATACTGCACATTTTTGTGTTTCAATGTGGCAAAGGTTCGCTCATAATATTACTATTTTAGTGATACACAGTCCCAATTGGTCTCTGTTGACATTTTTAAGCACATCCGTATGGCAAGAGGATGCAATAAGCAATAGTATAGAGACTTTATTACTTATTGCTTCTCATGCAGAGGATAAGAAAAAAAAAAGTAATTCTTGATTGGTGGGCAATAGGAGATGCACATGCATTTATGAAGAAAGAGAAAAGAAAACCAACCTTTTGTTGGTTTTGAATTAAATAAAAATTAGAAATGTGAACGTTGGGACAAGTTCATTTATTTAAATTCAAACCCAAAAAAAATAATAATACATTTAATATAAAAAATCAGAAAATGTCAGAAAAATGTAAGAAAAAATAAAGAATCTTGGGAACTGACTAAAAAAACAAATATAGTTATCGAAATGACATAATAGAAGTGATAATGGCGAATCTTGGGAAATGATTATCAGTATTGCTTTTTTTCTTTTATTACTGCAGAATAAAATATAGAGAAGTTGCTATTTTCACTCTTAATTTTTTTTCTCTCTTGCTGCGTTAAAATATATAGAGAAAAAAAGTCATTTTTGCTCATTACTTTTAATTCAACTTGCTAAATAACTTATCATCAAAAAAAAAACTTGCTAAATTACTTTTTTGGAAAGATGATATTTGCTCATTGCTTTCTTGATAAAGATGCCCTAAAACACATAATTTTTAGCTTTTGTGAGGTTGAACTCTATAGTGAGCCTATTGGGCTTCAAATGGACCCAACAAGCCAACAATTTACCCATGGGCTTTCGTTTGTTCAAGACCAACCTAAATTTTTTAGATTTTATACAACTTATATCCTCTTTGGACAAGTTTTTTTTTTGATAATGCATACAAGCCAAACATGCACACAGAAACCAACACAAGTTGGACAATAAAAATAAGAAAGGATAGACACCCCATAGCGCCCATCCAACTCCCTGAATGCAAAGATTGCAGTATATGAAGGCTTCTCGCCCGAGAGGAAGCAGCACCCCAATCGTGCAGGCATCAAGCTAAAAGCAAATGAGGCGCACCAGTGCCAGATCCACAGCACCGAACCAATATGTTGTTGATGCCGAACACAATGTCTTTGAAATTGAATCAAAGACAAACACCTCTAACCTCCACTTGCGAAACACAAGTAGCGGAGGAAGACAGACATAAGCCCAACAAATGGCCTAAAAAACATACAGTCGGAACAAAACCGACAAATTAACCTCTCCTAACCGGAGAAAAGGAGCAACAACCTGAGAAACCAAAAAAAAAATACATATACACCTCCGGACAAACTACCCAAACAAACAACAGAGAACAACAAATCTAAAAACTATACAGAGCTTCAAAACAATCACCGGCAACGCGCAAATGTCCACCATTCAAAGGCTGTGCCTTCAAAATCCGCCATCAAAATTTAAGCACCAAACCACCAAGAAAGCCCATAACACCGCAATCATTAGCGCCCCACCCCACACCCAAACATCCAATCCAATCCCACACCACCAACAACCACAGCCTCCCCACACCGCCAACCTCCATCCCAGCACACCAGTACTGCCTCACGCACCGAAATCCACTACCACCCCCGTCCATAACAGCGACAGAGAGAAGCAAATTCAGTCCAAAGGACCGTTCGGAGAAAAGGACAAGGACACAGCATGGAAGGAGGGCGACATGGAGGGAGAAGGGGACGAGCGGCGGCTGACAGGGCGAGGTGGAGCAGGCCCGAGGGGGCGGCGAAGGCAAAAGATAGCCAAAGGATCGATGATAGGTGCCCGGCGGTGGAAGAAGAATGCCGGAGGAAAGTTTCGCGAGGGTTCTGGTTGCTTCGGGTAGAATATGTAGCCTATGAATATCCTCTTTGGACAAGTAAGTGCCTTCTTTTACGATAAAATATAATTGACAAATTCAATTCGATTTAAGTACTCGACTATATTACTTGATTTTTTAAGCTAAAAACCAGATATTTATTTTAAATTAAAGGCTTAATTGGAGGTCTTAAAAAATGAGATGCCAAATTTTGAACTTTAAAATTCAAAAGAGCATATCCTATTTATTTTTACTGAATTTTTTTTTAAGTTTTTTTGACAGTAAGACTCGAGGCAAGGTTTTTTGAATTTTTTTTGACCGAATAGACAGTTGGACACCCATGAAATAAAACCACTAGACCACTTCCAGTCAAAAATATTTTTTTTTTTGAAACTGGTCGGTGCCAAAAGTTTTATTGGATGAGATGGGGTTTAAAAAAACCTGAACCAGGGCTACAAGAGCGACTCCTAAAGCAAAGGAGCTAGATAAAGAGATCTAGGGCCTTATAGAGCTGGACAAACTAAAGAAAAGAGCAATAAAAAGAAACGGGATAGCCGTCATGGTTGGGGCGTTGAAACAATATCAATGATCAAAGTCAAATTCCTTATGAACTCTTACTTAAGGTTCAATTCAAGTTTTGGACTTAAAGGAAAGTTGACAAACAAGGTTTACGTGGTTCGGGGGGCTGCCCCTACTCCACGGGTGCCTCCAGGGGAGGAGGCGAGGATCAATCCACTATAATCAAACAGTTCGGTACAAGCAATTGTCAAGAACGCTAATTTAACCTATATTGACCTAATTCGATCAATGCTAAGCTATGACTAAATTGGCCCATAATAATGGTTACAAATAAGGGCGAAAGCTTCCCTGATGTGTGAATTGAAGATTCCAATTAGGCCGAGGCTCCGACGTGTCCGGAGATGAAGAACAGCTCCGGTGCGGCTCCGACGAGGCTAGCAGTGAGGGAGCACTACGCTGGCCTCCGTCAATCCAATTGTGCGCACAGACGAGAAGCACGAACCTTCGAGGACCGAATGCGCTCGTCAATTGCTCCAAGAATCGCCACAGCTCGCACAATCGATTCGGATATGTCGAATGCCCTAAAATCCAATCTCTAGCTCTACTTCAACCCAGCAAAAAGATGAACCAAACGACGTCGGTTTAACCGACTTCGAAACTTACCGCGCCTTGCCGAAACGATGACGCTCCACTTTACGTCGAAATCTCCCGCTAGCTTGAAACGCTGTCGTCCAACTTAAACTCGAATCCGGACTTTAGCGCCAACTCAAAATGTCACCGTATGAGTTGCCTCAAACCCAAAATTACCTTTGGACACGCTGATCATCCTCCAACCTTTACGGCCTTCAAACTTGATCTTCACAGCATCACACGAGCATACAAATACAACATAAATGTTCTACTACATATGCTCTACGAGTTTGCTACTCAAACCAATCCAAAGGAGCCCCTAGCGAACCTGACACTAAGCCTAAAGACGCTAGGACACTAAGGCAAGTATGAGGCACCAAATCCTCACAAATGGCCTCTTGACTCAGACTTGTACCAAACCTAAACTGACCATGGGGAGTCAGTATCTATAGGGGATTATAGATCGATACCTTTGCCCCCTTTCTCAGGCACCAATGCTCTCTCAAGTAACAGCTCCAATGTGGAGAAAGTCCCTGCAAAACTCAAACTTTTGGGAAGGCACAATCTTAGTGCCAAAGTCAGCAGGGTTAGTTTCACCAGCAATTTTGGTCACTACAACAGATCCTTTTTCAATCTTATCCCTTATGAAATGATACCTAACATCTATGTGTTTGGTTCTTTCGTGATAGACTGGGTCCTTACACAAGTATAAGACACTTTGGCTATCAATATTCATTGTAGGGATATAGACAACATTCTGAATTTCCCCTAATATCCCTTGAAGCCAAATGGTTTCTTTTATAGCTTCGACAACTGCAATGTACTCAGCCTCAGTGGAAGAAAGAGCAACAATAGATTGTTGCTGGGATTTCCAACTTATGCAATTTCCAGCCCAAGTAAAGTAAAGGGCTGTAGTGGATTTTCTTGTATCTTTATTACTAGCATAGTCTGAATCTACATACCCTTTTAGTTCTATTTTAGTTTCATATTTCTTGTAGACTAAGCCTAGGATCGGTGTCCCTGCTATGTACTTGAGAAGATACTACATGGCAGTCCAATGAGCATTCCGAGGGTTTGACATAAACCTGCTGAGTACACTCACTGCAAAAGCCAAATCTGGTCTTGTACATAGCATGTAATACATGACTGAACCTACATCTATGTCATAGGGGATTTCCTTCATTTTGTGATTATCAGACTCAGTAGAAGGGCTGTCTACCTTGGACAGAGCCAAGTGCTCTCCTAAGGGGATATGTGAGGATTTAGAGTTAGCCATTGAGAACTTGCTGTTCCCTTGAATGGCATATCTTTGGCAAAACGGCTTTAGACAGTTCAAGTTGAGTTCAAACACATCCTAGCACTCAAGTACAGCGTGGAGCAGACGCAAGGATGTTTTCCGGAAGGTTCTAAAGATCTTCTCGATCTGATTGGAGTCGGCCAGCGAGGAATTCGTTGATACAGATATTCAAACGAATATCTCCTAAATAGATTGAAGATTGGACTGGCTGACTTGGCGAGGAAGAAATCCAAATCTTCCCTAAGATTGGATCAAAGATACACATCAAATATTTTAGGAATATTTCCTAAAATATTGATGGTGTTGTCTGCAACAGATTTGGACATTCGCCTATGCATATAAATACAACACTAGGGCGACCAGATCTCCATCGCTTTTCTGAGAAACACACACGAGAGTGCATCTGTGAGATTGGAGAAGAAGAGCGACGGCTGTTTGATCATTCCTCACCGGAACATCAACGGCGCTGATACAGTCTGTTCAGTGTGCTGTTCAGACTATCTGTGATCGACCATACTGCTGCACACATCATTGATCACTGCTGGCTTTCGGGAGAAAGCAATCGAGCTTCGGAGTGAAGATCGAGATCGTTCGGACAGGAGGTTCGGACGAAGGGGATGGAGGCGAACTGCGGTGAGCCGAGGTTACAAATCTGAGAGACGGAGTCTTAGAGGCAAGACAATTACTAACGAGGAGTTGTGTAAGTGTAAGCCCACATTGTTGCTCTATACTCGTAATAAAGATTTGTGTCCCTTGTAGGGTGTGGGAAACCCCCCAGAGTAGGCATAGCCGAACTGGGTATCATTCTGAGTGCGCTCCTATTACTTTCTGCTTACTGCTCTGTCTCAGAGGTGTTCAAGGTCTGTCTCAAACAGTCCCTTGAACAGTTGCTTGAACAGGTTATTATATTTCAATTGGTATCAGAGCAAACACTCGACACACTGAGTGGGATCCTAGAACTGTTCAAGATGACTCTAAAGGAAGGACAAAGCATCACCCGACCCCCGTTGTTAGAAGGGTCTAACTATGCCTGTTGGAAGCCCAAGATGAAATCCTTCTAAAATCTCTCGATGAAAAAGCTTGGAAGGCTGTCTTGGTTGGATGGACTCAACCCTTAATGGAAAGTCTCACAGGTGAAGTTGTCCCTAAACCTGAAGCTCTATGGGATGAAGCAGATGAAAAGGCGTCTATTGGGAATTCAAAAGCCATGAACGCTATCTTCTCTGGAGTGGACGAGAATGTGCTGAAACTGATCAGCAACTGTGAAATCGCAAAGGAAGCTTGGGATATCCTTCAAACTGCTTATGAAGGTACAGACAAGGTTCGCAATTCTCGAATGCAGATTGTGACAACCAAGTTCGAGGATTTGAAGATGAAGGACAGTGAAACTATCCCTGAGTTCAATGCAAGAGTGCTAGATCTGTCCAACGAAGCTGTTGCCCTAGAAAAGCCCATTGACGGTGAAAGAATGGCCAGCAAGGTTCTTAGATCGCTCCCTCCGAGATTCGCTATGAAAGTCACTGCCATTGAGGAAATGCACGACATCTCCAAGCTCAAACTAGACGAGCTCATGGGCTCACTCAGAACTTATGAGATGAATCACGAAACTGAGTCCAAAGAGGGAAAGGGAATTGCTCTAAGAGCAGATGTGTCTGAAGACTTGGGTGAAACAGATTGCAACACTGAACAACCGGCAATGATGGCTCAAAACTTCGGCAGAATGGTTCGGAAACTCAACAGACGTGGCCCTGAGCAAGGTCAGTCATCCTCAAGTAATTCTCGAAACTGGAAAACAGGGAAGATGAGGCTCAGTGAGAAAAAGGATGATGCTTCTGAAAAAGGGAAAGAGGTTCAATGCCACGAATGCAGGGGATTCGGCCACATCAAGGCGGAATGTGCTAATACCCTCAAGAAAAATAAGGCAATGGTTGCAAACCTCAGTGACAGGCCGTCGTTGAGGCACTGCAAAATTTACATTTATAGTCCACTACTCGTGGCTCACAATGGATTAGTAGAGCGGTAAGTAGGGGTCGAACCCAAGAGAGTCAGTGTGGAATAGTTGTTCTTACAAAAAAGAAAGAAAAGAAAGTAAATACAGGTTGGGTTTGAGGGTTGTTTTTTATACAGAAAGTAAATGACAGAAAGTAAATGACTGAATTTAAAGTGCTGAAAGTAAAGACTGAAAGTAAAGTGCGAAAGGTAAAGTGCTGAAATGTAAATGACAGAAAAGTAAAGACTGAAATGTAAAGTGCTGAAAAGTAAAGTGCAGAAAGTAAGTGCAAGAAAGATATTCAGTCTAGGGTCTCAACTAGTGACACATCCATCATTGACTTCAAATGATCTATTTTGTGTTCATAAGTGTGGATTTATTCCATTTCAAGACATAAACCCTAAAGTAAGGCCATTTCAAGCGCTTACACCACAATCTACTCCAAAAACAAGACATAGACTTCTAGTTCTAGCTAGACTAATACTCCATTTCAAGATGTATTAGCCTATGTGCATCCACTTGATCTCACATTTCCGATCAACCAAGCGGTTTTAAAGATAGATTGAACTACTCGGCTAAGCTTTGCCATTTCAAGCATCCACTTAGCCTTGTTGTTCAACCGAATAATGGCACGAGAACTAGTTGAACACAAAAAGCATTAAGTAAAAGGGTCTCAAAACATTGTCATAGTTTAAGAGAACCCCTAAACCGAATATAAGCCTTAGCTACTTGTATTCATGTCAAGGAATACAAGTAATCGTGACTTTGAACAAGGAAAACAAAGAAAAGGAAAGAAGAACCGTGAGCTTTGTGGAACACAACAAGAAAGTAAAAAGAATAGCTTAGCTACTCATATTCATGTCAAGGAATACAAGTAGCCTTGCTAGAGAATAGCTTAGCTACTTATATTCATGTCAAAGAATACAAGTAGCCTTGCTAGAACAAGGAAAGGTGAAGTAACCAAAACAAGGGAAAGTAAAGGAGAACATGAGCTTTTTGGAGAACAACAAGAAAGTAAAGGAACCGTGAGCTTTGGTAACAAGAACAATAGCTTTAACTACTTGTATTCATGTCAAGGAATACAAGTAGCCTTGGCTAGAACAAGGAAAGTAAAGGAAGCATTAGCTACTTGTATTCATGTCAAGGAATACAAGTAGCCATGGCTTTAGTGCAAGAAAGTAAAGGGAGCTCGAAATTAACAAGGGAAAGTAAAGAAAGCAAGAACAAGAACAAGAGAAAGTGTGTTTTCATTGAAGTGTGGAGAAGAGAGATAAGCTCTCCTCCCTAATGTGGGTACATGTGGTCCAAAGATAACTAAGGCTTAAGGCCTCTATTTATAGGAAAAGGAAGACTTGGGGGCTAAGTATTGCAATTGAAATATCCCAAAAGCTAGCCATTTGATTGGTTCTTCCATATGCCACCCCACATGGAGTGGAAGAGGATAAGAGCCTCCCACTTGTGTTTGCACATGCATCTCCAAAGGGCAACGACTTGGCCACTTGCCTTGGCTCATCCAAAGCCAACTAACTTGTTTTGCATCAACCATAAGCCAACCGACTTGAATCCAAAGCCAACCGAAGTCCAAATGCTAATCAAAATGAATAGTAGAAACCAACCGGAATATTGGGAATTCGGTTTGTGGTTGGTTCCTCTTGGCCGGAACTTGGTTGGGTCTGGTCGGAGCTTGATCGGAGTTTTGCCGGAGTTGGTCGGAATCTGGCCGGAATTTTGGTCGGAGGTCTTTGGCATTTGGATTGCAGATTTGGATTGCTGAGGCAATTCTAAGCCTAATGGTCGAAGTCGTTTTGCCGGAATCCGCCCGGAACCTGGTCGGAATCCCAAAACGGCCGGCATTGCCCTAGTTGGACCTTGATCGAGCTTGAGCTGGTTCCACTCGGGAGTTTTGTCTGGGAAGTGAGATTGTCCGAGTTATTGGGCATTTCCAACAACTTGGTCGAGCCAGATTTGCCAGATTCGCCTGTCTTGTCGAGCGACTTCGTTTTGGTGCCTATGCGCGCGGGGCCTTTGCTTTGGAATTGAGCCAACTGCCAATCTGCTCGGGCATTCTCCTTGGTTTTTCGACATTGTCCACCTTATTTTCTATTTTGATCACTTTGCTCGAGGCGGATTTGTCAGATCAGATGGTTTGCCTGAGCAACTTGAATTCAGTGCTAGACAGCTCGGCTGGTGCGCGGGGCGCGGTCTGGGCGATGCCTGGGCGAAACTGCCTTGTGATGATTTTGGCTTGAAAAGCCATCTTTTAAGCCCGATTCCTCTTTAGACTCCAAAATTGCCTGTATACATAAAACGATATCAACAAGCACATGTTCGTATGACCAAATGTCTTATTTGGTGGGTTTTGTGTACTTGATAAATCGTATAAATACGTCCCATCAAATACCCCCACACTTAATCTTGTTCGTCCCGAACAAGTATAGTCAAAAGAGGAACGACTAAACTAAAACACCCTAAGTCCTAAATATGAATGTGAGATGCAAAACTAGATTTCACCTTTGCATGCATAACTTACTTGCTACCAAAAGAAATTGTGCTCAAACAAGGAAGTAACTAGATACTCGTTACCTTTGAGCCGAGATGCAAATTAATTTGGATGATTGGGAGATAGTCCTTTTTAGGCCTTTGAACTGCACTCTCGGATCCGATCTTACTATATGGTTATGTTACTTGCTTCTTCTAGCACGTGATTGATTCGGGCTAATGGGTCGAGCTCTTTTGTTGATTGCTTGGACAGCTTTTGTAGTGAGGTTTGGCCTTCGGCCTTTGATATGACTCTTTGAGTACTTCACTTTTGCTTCAGTTTGGTTTCACCACTTTGGCTGAATTTTCTTTCTTTTCTTTGAGCTTTGCTCCTTTGATGAGAATTGCATGTCCATTTTTTCCTTCACCTTTGGGAGGTCCAATCATCGCCCGAGAGCATATGGAAATACCTCCCCGCTCTTTCTCATCCTTGCCCTTTTCGCGCGGGTCAAGATGAGGGTCGCTCATCTATTTTCCCGGCTACTTTGGACTAGAGAATGGACGGTTTGATTCCCGTCCCGCCTCTTGCATAGACGCTGCATGGCGGAGTCCACTCTTCACCAAGAAGCCCGAAGTGCTAGCCTCCACAATCTTCACATAACCGTATAGTAAGGATCCGGTCCCTTGAGTGCTTGTCAAGCCTCCCTAGGGCATTTCTTTCAACTCCACATCCTACATTTATCTCAGCACACAAAGACAAGTAGAAAGTTAAATACACATGTGCTTACACAATTAAGTTTTCACAAGGAAATGCATGTTTCGGTCTATCTATTTTCACATCATTAAAGTGTATATTTTCAAAAAGTTTCAAAAAGATAAAAATTTTAAGGGAAAAGGAATATGTGCAGATTCTTATGTGCAATACTACTATGTGCAACGACTACAAATAGAACAACTATTCCGATGCACAACTCCCCGGCAGCGGCGCCAAAATTTGACAGGCCGTCGTTGAGGCACTGCAAAATTTACATTTATAGTCCACTACTCGTGGCTCACTATGGATTAGTAGAGCGGTAAGTAGGGGTCGAACCCAAGAGAGTCAGTGTGGAATAGTTGTTCTTACAAAAAAGAAAGAAAAGAAAGTAAATACAGGTTGGGTTTGAGGGTTGTTTTTTATACAGAAAGTAAATGACAGAAAGTAAATGACTGAATTTAAAGTGCTGAAAGTAAAGACTGAAAGTAAAGTGCGAAAGGTAAAGTGCTGAAATGTAAATGACAGAAAAGTAAAGACTGAAATGTAAAGTGCTGAAAAGTAAAGTGCAGAAAGTAAGTGCAAGAAAGATATTCACATAAGAAAGATATTCACATAAGAAAGATATTCAGTCTAGGGTCTCAACTAGTGACACATCCATCATTGACTTCAAATGATATATTTTGTGTTCATAAGTGTGGATTTATTCCATTTCAAGACATAAACCCTAAAGTAAGGCCATTTCAAGCGCTTACACCACAATCTACTCCAAAAACAAGACATAGACTTCTAGTTCTAGCTAGACTAATACTCCATTTCAAGATGTATTAGCCTATGTGCATCCACTTGATCTCACATTTCCGATCAACCAAGCGGTTTTAAAGATAGATTGAACTACTCGGCTAAGCTTTGCCATTTCAAGCATCCACTTAGCCTTGTTGTTCAACCGAATAATGGCACGAGAACTAGTTGAACACAAAAAGCATTAAGTAAAAGGGTCTCAAAACATTGTCATAGTTTAAGAGAACCCCTAAACCGAATATAAGCCTTAGCTACTTGTATTCATGTCAAGGAATACAAGTAACCGCGACTTAGAACAAGGAAAACAAAGAAAAGGAAAGAAGAACCGTGAGCTTTGTGGAACACAACAAGAAAGTAAAAAGAATAGCTTAGCTACTCATATTCATGTCAAGGAATACAAGTAGCCTTGCTAGAGAATAGCTTAGCAACTTATATTCATGTCAAAGAATACAAGTAGCCTTGCTAGAACAGGGAAAGGTGAAGTAACCAAAACAAGGGCAAGTAAAGGAGAACATGAGCTTTTTGGAGAACAACAAGAAAGTATAGGAACCGTGAGCTTTGGTAACAAGAACAATAGCTTTAACTACTTGTATTCATGTCAAGGAATACAAGTAGCCTTGGCTAGAACAAGGAAAGTAAAGTAACCAACAAGAAAGTAAAGGAAGCATTAGCTACTTGTATTCATGTCAAGGAATACAAGTAGCCATGGCTTTAGTGCAAGAAAGTAAAGGGAGCTCGAAATTAACAAGGGAAAGTAAAGAAAGCAAGAACAAGAACAAGAGAAAGTGTGTTTTCATTGAAGTGTGGAGAAGAGAGATAAGCTCTCTTCTCCCTAATGTGGGTACATGTGGTCCAAAGATATCTAAGGCTTAAGGCCTCTATTTATAGGAAAAGGAAGACTTGGGGGCTAAGTATTGCAATTGAAATATCCCAAAAGCTAGCCATTTGATTGGTTCTTCCATATGCCACCCCAAATGGAGTGGAAGAGGATAAGAGCCTCCCACTTGTGTTTGCACATGCATCTCCAAAGGGCAACGACTTGGCCACTTGCTTTGGCTCATCCAAAGCCAACTAACTTGTTTTGCATCAACCATAAGCCAACCGACTTGAATCCAAAGCCAACCGAAGTCCAAATGCTAACCGAAATGAATAGTAGAAACCAACCGGAATATTGGGAATTCGGTTTGTGGTTGGTTCCTCTTGGCCGGAACTTGGTTGGGTCTGGTCGGAGCTTGATCGGAGTTTGGCCGGAGTTGGTCGGAATCTGGCCGGAATTTTGGTCGGAGGTCTTTGGCATTTGGATTGCAGATTTGGATTGCTCAGTCAATTCTAAGCCTAATAGTCGAAGTCGTTTTGCCGGAATCCGCCCGGAACCTGGTCGGAATCCCAAAACGGCCGGCATTGCCCTAGTTTGGCCTTGATCGGGCTTGAGCTGGTTCCACTCCGGCGTTTTGTCTGGGAAGTGAGATTGTCCGAGTTATTGGGCATGTCCAACAACTTGGTCGAGCCAGATTTGCCTGTCTTGTCGAGCGACTTCGTTTCGGTGCCTATGCGCGCGGGGCCTTTGCTTTGGAATTGAGCCAACTGCCAATCTGCTCGGGCATTCTCCTTGGTTTTCCGACATTGTCCACCTTATTTGCCATTTTGATCACTTTGCTCGAGGCGGATTCGTCAGATCAGATGGTTTGCCCGAGCAACTTGAATTCAGTGCTAGACAGCTCGGCAGGTGCGCGGGGCGCGGCCTGGGCGATGCCTGGGCAAAACTGCCTTGTGATGATTTTGGCTTGAAAAGCCATCTTTTAAGCCCGATTCCTCTTTAGACTCCAAAATTGCCTGTATACATAAAACGATATCAAGAAGCACATGTTCGAATGACCAAATGTCTTATTTGGTGGGTTTTGTGTACTTGATAAATCGTATAAATACGTCCCATCACTCAGCGACAGTGATGAGGTCCCAAGAAAGTGGAACTGTCCCAAGAAAAAACCACGGCTGGTCAAAGAAGAACTCGCAATGATCGAACCAGCTCCTTCTCAGAACAGAAAGAAGATCTCCGCACATGCTGGTACTGTTTCAAAATCGGACACATCAGACCAAGGTGTCGCTTGTTCCTTGCTGAACGAAGAGCTATGAGACACAAGAATAAACCTCGAATGCAACGGATCTGGGTACCAAAGGCTAGCAAGACCGTATGTCTGGCTGCGATCAACTCATCACGTCACATAGGGAAAGATCACTGGTTCTTCGATAGTGGATGCTCCGCTCATATGACAGGTAACTCTAAATTTCTTACTCATGTTCGACCGGCTGTGAAGAAGCAATTTGTCACTTTTGGTGATGGAGGAAAGGGTCAGGTGATCGGCTGTGGGACATTGAAGGTTTCGGATCTTCCTGCCCTCAGGGACATTCTCTTGGTTGATGGATTGAAGATGAATCTATTTAGCATTAGTCAACTATGTGATGATGGACATCTTGTCACCTTCACTCAAGACTCATGTCACGTGTTGAATGAGGACGGAAGCTCATTAATGAAAGGCGACAGGTCTCCCAATAATTGCTACCTCATTGGTTCCGCTGGACCTGTTGGTTCTTCGGCCTATCTACCAAGTCGACGGGTTGAGATGTGTTTGTGGCACAGGCGCATGGGTAATCTTACTCTTAAAAATTCGATGATGCTCGACTCAACTGAACACATCCGAGGAAGGCACAAGGAGACAGGTGATATTGATGCACCAGGCGTCGCATACAGAATCAGAACTCAGACAAAAGACTCGTATCCCTGTAAGTTCAGTGCCAGTAGACCGGTAGAATAGATTCACACAAATGTGAGTAGACCAATAAAAGGTAGAAGATATGGCAGCTCAAGGTGTGTTCCAGCTTGCAGGGATGATTCTACTAGTCTCACACGGACAAGTTATCTACGAAACAGGGGTCCTACCGCTCGACAGTTCATCCATACTCCCCAACAGTCGTCCGGAGCTCGGTGTAAGCGCATCATCAATCATGGATATGTTCGAGGGGGAGTAAACAAGACACTGCCACAAGTCGCACACACCCATGTTGATAATCATAGATCTGTCTACTACCCTCTTCGTCGGGCGCCACAAACGGATATTAGCACCCTCCCCTTCCAGAGCGAGTATGCCTTGAAGCTAGCTAGTCTCCAAAGAACGCTACAAGAGAAGGTGATCCGTATGCGATTGAATGCAACAGAGGTTGAGACCCTTAGATCCGCCCTGGGTCTAGGTGGTGTCAAACACTAAAGCCTGACAGGCAGTGGTCAGTCAGAGTCGCAACTTTAGCAAAACAGTTGGACTGACCACTTAAGGAAGGGAGCTGGATCAGATTTAGAAGATGAATATTTTTTAAATATTTGGAGATTTTTTTTCGTGCCGTTATGAAAACAAAAAAAAAGAAGATATTCTCGAAGGCTCGTTTTGGGAAGTTGAAAAGGCTGAACGTGATTTGAAAAATAGAATTGCTTCATCTGCTGCCCTTGCTCTCTCTTCTGAAATCCTAACGCATCTGTCCCTCGCAATTTCTTCCAAAGCTCCATCGTGTCGGTATCGTGGTTAACACCAGGAAATCCTCCAAGTCAGCCATCAAGATGCCTTCGGAAACAAAGAAGACGGACAAGAAACCGTCGGATGTTCTGACGGCAAAACCTCAAATTCCAAAATCATCGAAGCCAAAGAAGCCGATGAAGAAAAAGGCGTCGCCTTTGGTTGCTAGTTCTACAGCATTGCCTGGTGTCATTATTCCTGAGGAAGCATCTGGTTCGGCAAACCCTAGAGTTGGAGAGGTGGAGAGAAAAGGTCCAGAACCTGCTGCAAAACAGATGGATGTGCCTTCACAACCTATGGCGAAAAACCCTAATCTAACCGGTGCTAGGTCTACACCAACAAGTGTCGTTCCTCCACCGAAGATTTCCCAGTCTAAGGTACCTCCTATCCCTAATGCTCCAGCTGTTTCCTCAGTTCCTGTAAAGGATGCTTTTGTCGTTAACAAAGTGGTTGCAAAGAGAGCAGAATCAGTGGATGAGAAGGGTGGTGAAGCCAGTAGGGCTGTTGATTGTTTGGAGGTTGTCGATTCAGTGAAAGGTGGGGAACCCAGTTTGCATGTGTCTAAGGTTGCTTGCTCTAAAGTCTGGAAGAAGAAGATTCTTGCTTCTGGTTATATGCTCCCCTCGGGGTTTCGTCGGAAGATTGCTAATCGAAGAAAAGTTTCTCCAAGGAAGTGTCTGGCCAAGATCAGTGCCATAAGTGGACGGCTCAGTTCTGTGTCAATCTTGGAACCTGATCAGTTTATCGAGTCTTCAAGCAAGAAGAAGGAGTGTGTTGATGCTGTGCCTGAAGAAGCAGAACCTGTTGAAGAAGATGACGAGCTTGATGTTCTTTACAAGGATATAGACGAGGGCATCGAGGGGTTGCAGAAGGAAGCTGCTCCTGATTTTGTTGTGCCATTGCTAGTTGTGTCTCCTCAAACCCATGATGCTGGGGATAAAGATTCCACTTCTGCACACAGTTCGGAAACTGTTAAGGTGGCAAATGTTCATGAAGATCTTGCATCAGATTGGCCACATGATACTGAGAAAGCCATCCCTCAAGAGAACTCTGGTTCAGAGGCAGAGTCAGGTGAGATGACAGCTCCAGTCAATGTGCAAGGCAGAATTGAGGGCGATGACCCTGTGAAAGATGCCCGTGTGGTGGTGGATCCCCCAGCTTTCTCTAATGCTGAAACAGTGGTTGGTGCTCAGCATGTTCTTATTTCAGACTCCCCTTCTGAAGATGCTCTAGATTTGGTTTCACTGGCTGGCATTAAGAAAGCAAAGAAAGTCAAAGGAAAAGGTAAGGCTCAGGTTGGAGGACCTGTTGTGGATTCGGTTGTAGATGCTCGCCAGGGTGCAGGGGGAGCTGTTGCTTCCAAAAAGAGGAAACGTGGAGTTCCTACTCCAGTTTCAGAAGATTCGAGAAGCTGTGAAGCTCCATCTCCTCTCTCTGATGAAGCTCCAACTGGCTTGGTCAAGAAGGGAATTTGGTTTGTTAACAAAGCTGCTGCAAGAAAGTGGAAGATCGTGCTAAAGAGGAAGATTATTCCGGAGCGTTTTCTGGATGAGAAGCGATACACAGGGAAGGAGGTTATTCATGTCCTCCAACAAACAGGGCTGATTTGGACCTTGACCAAGAGCAAACCGTTCAATGAGCAACTGGTGCGTGAAGCTATTGCAAATCTCCCTTCACAGTTTGGGGTGATTGGCGACAAAAATTATGGAGTTGTTTTTGTTCGGGGAAGGAGAATTGAAATCAATCCAGACCTCATCTGCAAATTCTTCCAGATAGATGATCCAGAGGTGGACGAGGAGGAAGAAGATTTTGACAAGATTGTAGACACCCTAACTGCTGGTTCAGTCCCGTGGTGGCCTGAGACTTGTCTTGCTACAGCTCGCTTGTCAACTTTTTACTCCATGTTGTTCTTCATTGTTGTCTTCAATTGGAAGCCATCCTCGCATCGATCTACAGTTAGCAGGGAGATGGCCCAGCTGATCTACCAGATTGGGATCAAAATGAGGTTCAATCTGGGAAGAGCAATGTTCAAACAGATTGCGGAACACCACACCTCCACACGATCTCTTCACCAGATTTGCTTCCCGTCTCTGATCCATGAACTAATTATCTTTCAAGCTCCAGAACTGCAGTCTTCTGCTGGTCACCTTTCCAAGGCCCCACAGAAATTCTCTGTTGATCATAAGCTGTTCAAAGGTCATCATGTGAACGATCTCAAGGAGCCAAGACAAAGAGGCAAGGATTTCCCAGAGGCGTCAAAGCGAGGGGGAGCTCGCATGGGTTGTGATGAGAGGTCCAAACTGATGAAGGAGCTGGATGTAATCATAGAGGCCGACAAGGAATAGCACAAGCGGATCAACAGGCTGGCCCGTGCTCTTCGTTACCCAAGCGACGATGAAGAGGAGAATGATGAATCGGATGGTGGCTCGGAGGATATGTCATCTGCCTAAAGGTCCATTGCTATAAACTCTATGACCTCTGAACAATTCTTTTGATGTATTTGTTTCAGTGCTTGTTCTGGCACACTTTTCGTTCTGTTTGAACTTAGATTGGACCCCTTGCCAGTTTATGGCAAAAGGGGGAGTATTTTGAGGTTACTCTTTTTTTGTTCCCTCAATTGTGTCTAAAGTCTAGATATTTAGATAGATTAAGCTAGTATCTAGTAGATTTGGTTTTGCCAAAATGCCAAGGGGGAGATTGATGTTCCCTTGAATGGCATGTCTTTGGTAAAACGGCTTTAGACAGTTCAAGTTGAGTTCAAACACATCCTAGCACTCAAGTACAGCGTGGAGCAGACGCAAGGATGTTTTCTGGAAGGTTCTAAAGATCTTCTCGATCTGATTGGAGTCGGCCAGCATGGAATTCGTTGATACAGATATTCAAACGAATATCTCCTAAATAGATTGAAGATTGGACTGTCTGACTTGGCGAGGAAGAAATCCGAATCTTCCCTAAGATTGGATCAAAGATACACATCAAATATTTTAGGAATATTTCCTAAAATATTGATGGTGTTATCTGCAACAGATTTGGACATTCGCATATGCATATAAATACAACACTATGGCGACCAGATCTCCATCGCTTTTCTGAGAAACACACACGAGAGTGCATCTGTGAGATTGGAGAAGAAGAGCGACGGCTGTTTGATCATTCCACACCGGAACATCAACGGTGCTGATACAGTCTGTTCAGTGTGCTGTTCAGACTGTCTGTGATCGACCATACTGCTGCACACATCATTGATCACTGCTGGCTTTCGGGAGAAAGCAACCGAGCTTCGGAGTGAAGATCGAGATCGTTCGGACAGGAGGTTCGGACGAAGGGGATGGAGGCGAACTGCGGTGAGCCGAGGTTACAAATCTAAGAGACGGAGTCTTAGAGGCAAGGCAATTACTAACGAGGAGATGTGTAAGTGTAAGCCCACATTGTTGCTCTATACTCGTAATAAAGATTTGTGTCCCTTGTAGGGTGTGGGAAACCCCCCAGAGTAGGCATAGCCGAACTGGGTATCATTTTGAGTGTGCTCCTACTACTTTCTGCTTACTGCTCTGTGTCAGAGGTGTTCAAGGTCTGTCTCAAACAGTCCCTTGAACAGTAGCTTGAACAGGTGATGGATGCACAGTCGTTGTGTGCAAACTTCAAGAATAAATTTATAATAGTCCGCTACTCGCGACTACACTACTGGGTAGCAAGTGGTAAGTAGGGGTCGAACCCAAAGGAATTAGGGGGATGGTTGTTCTTTGAGGTGATTTGTACAGCGAGGGAGCGTGTTTTAGGTTGGTTGAGGTTTTAGAGCTAGTAACTACGTGACTTTTTGGTTGGTTTTGGTTTTTTTGTGCGAAAAGTAAATGACAGAAAATTAAATACTGAAAAAACAAAGAAGACTTACAGCGGGTGATGCGTGATTGGCAAGTCCTCCGGATGATGAGTGCAGTTGATTAAAGCAGTTATACTAAGAAAGTAAGTGCAGGTGTTGTTTGATTTCAAGGAAAACATTCAGTTTCGGGGGCTTTGTATCATATCCTGTTTATCATTGACCTTTAGTGATCCTTCTAAGTATTCAAACGTGCATCAAGGCCATTCCAAGCACTCGATTTGCCACACTGTCTAGTCTTTTGCTAAAATGTTCGAAAGTGTATCAAGGCCATTCCAAGCACTCGATTTGCACACACTGTCTAGACTTTTGCAAAAAACGTAGAGCCCTTGTTCTACTTAGACTAATACCCCATTCCAAGGTATATTAGCCTGTGTGCATCCATTTGATCAGTCATTCCCGAGCAATCAAATGGTGTTTGAGAGAGGTCAAACTCCTCAGATAAGCTTTGCCATTCTAAGCATCCACTTATCCGAGTATGTTTACGAACTTCCACGGAAGAGCTTTGCCATTCCAAGCATCCACTCAACCTTGGAAGTTCTGGCCTAATATATGGCACATAGAACAAGTTTTGAATACAGAGAAAAAATACTAAAGCAAGTCTAAAACATTTTATGATACAAGTACACCCCTTCAACCGAATGAAGAGTTTAGCTACGAATATCCATAGAGGTGGATACCATAGCTAAATACTCGGGGGTTTTTGAAAGACAGTAAGTAAGGGGGAATACTCAAGAACCAACAGGAGTATTCCCAATTCCTACTTGAATACTCAAGAACCAACAGGAGTATTCTCTAAAACTGTTATAATACTCAAGAACCAACAGGAGTATTATTTCAAAACCAAACTTACAAATTGCCAAACTTAGAGAGATAAGTGATTTATGATTTTTTGGGATGTTTACAAATGAGGTTTGGCTTGGTATTTATAGCCAAACTTGAGAGAAATGGAGGGTGGAGATGGGGGGCATGTGTTTTTGATCCAAGGGAGGAGAAGGGAGGAGCAAGGAGGAGATGACACATGGGGGGGAGGAGGAGCCGCCGGCGGCTTTGGGAGGGGAGAGGGAGGAGCCGCCAAGTGGAGGAAGGGGAGTGGAGGAGAGGAGTTGTGAGGGAGGAGCCGCCCATGTGAGGAGGATGCTCCTCCCCTTCTAGCCGCCCATGTGAGGAGGAGCCTCCCTTGTGAGGAGGTTTTGTGAGTTTTGTGAAGTTTTCACAAAACTATCGGTCCATTCCTACCCCGGACTGACTTTGGTTGCTCTTCGGTTTGATTTGTTTTGAATGATTCCATGTCAGGATCTTTAGATTTCTTCAGTCAGCGTCTGATCGTGACCTTGGAATGACTCGTAACATCTTTTCTGCGTAAAATCCTCTCCTTAGCGTGTATTCTCTCTAAGCTTCAAAATACCCTGTAGAAATATATCGGAACTAACAAACAAAAGTTAAATAGACAAACAGTCTAATTTAGTGGGTTTAACTGTGTTTTTGATTCGTATAATTATGGTCCATCAGATCACCCCACACTTTTAGTTGTTCGTCCCGAACAATGCTATTAAAGGGCGGCACTCTAAGTTGGTTTTGGAATATGAAATTTAGACTGTGGTACTTGATCTATCCTAATTCATGCATTACTACTTATTACCAAATTAAACTGCGTAAATAAATAGAAGAAACTTAATACTTGTACCTCCGTGCTGAGATGCAGATTATATTGGATGTTTCGGGAGATAGCCCTTTTTAGGCTCCTGGACTGCAATCTTGGGACCGTCTCGTACTATATGGTTTTCTTGTAGCTTTCTCTAGCACGTGATTCGGTTCGGGTTTCAATGGTTTGGTCTTTGATTTTCTTTCTTTTTTGGCGAGGGACAGCTTTTTTGTAGTGAATCGACCTTTGGCCTTTGATTTGACTTTTTGAGTACTTCACTTTTGTTCGGTTAAAACCTTCACAATTTTGGGCCTTTGGCCTCTTGATTTGCTTCTTCGAGCTTTTGCTTCTTTGTGACTTGCTAGTCCATTTTCTCAAGCCTTTTTGGGAGGTCCAATCATCGCCCGCGAGCATATGGAAATACCTCCCCGCTCCTCTCATCGTTGTCGTTTCGCGCGGGTCAAGATGAGGGTCGCTCATCTATTTTCTCGGCTACTTTGACTAGAGAGAGGACGGTCTGATTCCCGTCCTCGCCTTTTCTTTTCTTTTTGCATAAACACTGCATGGCGGAGATGACTTCAATCTTCACTGAAACCCGAAGTGCAGCCTCCACTGACTTCGAAAACCATATAGTTTGATTCGATCCTTTGATTGCTTGCCAAGCCCCTCTAGGGCATTTTCTATCAACTCCACATCCCTAGTTTATCTCAGCACAAAGGAACAAATGAGAAGTTACATTCTAAGTTTTTAAACAGTTGAATTTTCACAAGGTTAATGCATGAACTAAGATCTATCTTTTTCACATTCTTAAGTTCATATTTTCAAAAAGATACTATTAAAAAAGAAAACAGCAAGCATGTTATTTATATACAACGGTGGTTCTCACCCCACACTTTTGAACGAAGGCGTGCCTTAGTTCAAAAGTCATGCAAGCTAATATATATATGTGAGAATGACTTTAAACTAAATGACTGAAATTAAATGACAGAAAGTAAGATAGTGTCGGGTTACCTCCCGACCAGTGCACTTGTTTAACGTCGTTGGCTCGACAGTACCTCGTTGTGGGTTACTGGTTTGGGTCCCATGGGTGGCTCAGGTCGTATTTTGCCACTGTTCCTGTGTTGCTTTTTGCCTTGCCTTTTCCTGACTTCTTGTTTGGGTTGGAACTCCATGGTTTTGGTGTTTTTTCTTTCCATTGTTTCTGAGAAGGCGGGGAGCCTTTGACCATAGCTGCTGGTCTTGTTGCTTTTTCGGTTTCTTGTGTCAGGTTAGAAATCCGTGTACCGCGATCTGAGATAGGTATAATATCTAGCGGCTTTTTTGTATCTGCGTGGCTAATATCAATGTAGAAATTTGCAATTTTGCCGCCGAACTCAAGCGATAATGAGCCCTTGCCCACATCGATTCTTGCTTTAGTAGCGTAGAGGAATGGTCGTCCCAATATTATTGTTGGAGGGTCGTCCTCGCTGGTCTCTCCTGTTTGTATCACATAGAAGTCTGCAGCAACGACGAGCTCTCCCACATGGAGTATTACATCTTCCAGCACTCCAATCGGACGGATGCACGACTTATCTCCTAGCTCGATATTTGCCCTGGGCGGCTTCAATGGACCAAGTCCTAATAAGTAGTATAAGGAGGAAGGCATGGCATTGACAGCAGCCCCAAGATCAACTAAGCACTTATGAATCTGGGTTTCACCAATACCGCAGGTGACTGTGAAGGCCCCTGGGTCTTTATCTCTTTCCGGTTGTGACTCATGATCTGAAGTGAGGGTTCTTTCTGTTGTTGGGCCATTCTGCCTATTCCTTGGCTTAGGATTTGAGTAATTGGGCCCTTTAATATTTTGCTTTGAAGCATAAATATTAGTTGGGGAGTCCCACCTAAAACTGTTGTCGTCATCCCATCCAGATGCTGGTACGTCGGAGTGTATAATTGGCGGTGGTGTTATGCAAACGGTGAATGCATAACGTCCATTGTCGGCATGCGTGACCCATGTTTTGCCATCATTGGGTCGGTCTTCCTCTTGATTCCAATCAGGACGATGCCTACGTGTGAAGTGCTTGCTTGTGAGTTTGTAAGTTGGGGATCGTGCTACTTCTCCTAGTGTTGCCTTTATGTTTGACCTCCTTATCATGCTAATATTTGCCTTTAGATTTTGGATGGTTTGTGAAGGAAGTCTGCCAGGTTCATTGGAGAGTGTTGACATTGTGGTGGCGAGCTGTGACATCTGTTTGGCCAATTCTGAAATTGCCCCGTCAGTTTTCGCCTGGTATTGGTGTAGCGAAGCACCCAATTGATTTATGTTTCCTGCGAGCTCCTTTATCGTGTCATCGAGCGACTTGCTCGGTTCCTGCTGATTGTTCGGGCCGGTTTGGTACTGATTTGGTCCTTTTTGCTGATATTGGCCTGCTGATGGAGCGTTCTTGTTATACTGTCGGTGGGGGGGGGGGGGGGGGTTGGTAGAATGACTGAGCTAGTTGAGGGACAGCTGGTTGTGTCTCCTTCTGAGGATAGCTGTTGTTACGCCAGCTCGGGTTGGTTGCTTGACCATACTGTCTGTTTTGTCCGGCTCTGTCATTGTTGTTGTTGTATCCTTGGTATCCTCCCACTGCATTTACGTCTGCCGGCTCCTCTTCTATTAATGTCGGGCATGCGTCAGTTTTGTGATCAGTAGAACCACAAAACTCGCAAGGTTTTACTGGAACTGGCTGTCTTCGCAGGATCTGAATCATCATCTCCTTTAACTGTTTCATTTCTTCAGGAATAGAGCTCATCGGTGTTTCAGCTCTAGCCACATTCTTTGTTCGGGAAAATTCTTCCTGCCTAGTTGTCTCTTCTCTAAATCGGGCATTTTCAGCAACCTTGGTGATGAGATCCCTTATGCCTCTTAATGATAGATTCATTATGGACCCTCCAGCTGAGGCATCCAGGAGCATTTTGTCTAAGGGTCTTAATCCGTTAATGAGATACTCAATGGTGAGTTTCTCGGGTAGTCCAAGAGTGCAGCAGCTTCTCTCCAGGTGGTTGAATTTCTCTAGGTAGTCGTACATGGTCTCATTAGGTCCTTGCCTTATGTCCTGCAGTTGTCTTCTTACTTGCATTGCTCTTCCTGCTGGGTAGTATTTGCCCAGGAATTTCCCTTGCATCTGAACCCATGTTCTGATGCTTCCCGAAGGCAATGAAAGGAACCAATCGTTTGCCGAGTCTATGAGGGAAAAATAGAATGCCTTCAACTTGAAGTCGTCCATATTCACTCGATTGGGCTTTAGATTTTGGCAAATTCCATGCAGGCGTTGGAGGTGAGTTGTGGCAGATTCTCCTTGAGCTCCTGAGAATTTTGGCAAGCTGTGGGCCACTGATGCGTTGATGGTTATGTTTTCTAGTTCATGGCCCTCGTAAATGCACCACGGCTGTGTTTCGAAATTGGGGGCGTTTAATTCTCCCATAGTAGGTTCATGGTAGTTGTTATCCCCATAGTAGTTATCGTAGACAGGTTCTTGTCTTGGCATTTGTCGAGGTTGGGGGGGTGGTGGCTATCTAGGGGGTTGTTGTACTAGACCAGCTGCATTTCGATCCTCGGGCGGTTCTTGGTTTCTTCTGATGGCCTCCCTATCACGAGCTCTTCTGTTTCTGATGAGTTGTTCCGGATCGTCGATAAATGGAAGTGGCACCTCATCATTTTGATCGTACATGTTTATCTCGTCGTCATCCTGGTAGTCATGGTGGCTTCCTTCGCGAGACATGGTTGTTTCGAAGCGCGTGTTGATTCAAAGAACTTATCCGATTAATTAACTAATTCCCCGGCAACGGCGCCAATTTTTGATGGATGCACAGTCGTTGTGTGCAAACGTCAAGAATAAATTTATAATAGTCCGCTACTCGCGACTACACTACTGGGTAGCAAGTGGTAAGTAGGGGTCGAACCCAAAGGAATTAGGGGGATGGTTGTTCTTTGAGGTGATTTGTACAGCGAGGGAGCGTGTTTTAGGTTGGTTGAGGTTTTAGAGCTAGTAACTACGTGACTTTTTGGTTGGTTTTGGTTTTTTTGTGCGAAAAGTAAATGACAGAAAATTAAATACTGAAAATACAAAGAAGACTTACAGCGGGTGATGCGTGATTGGCAAGTCCTCCGGATGATGAGTGCAGTTGATTAAAGCAGTTATACTAAGAAAGTAAGTGCAGGTGTTGTTTGATTTCAAGGAAAACATTCAGTTTCGGGGGCTTTGTATCATAGCCTGTTTATCATTGACCTTTAGTGATCCTTCTAAGTATTCAAACGTGCATCAAGGCCATTCCAAGCACTCGATTTGCCACACTGTCTAGTCTTTTGCTAAAATGTTCGAAAGTGTATCAAGGCCATTCCAAGCACTCGATTTGCACACACTGTCTAGACTTTTGCAAAAAACGTAGAGCCCTTGTTCTACTTAGACTAATACCCCATTCCAAGGTATATTAGCCTGTGTGCATCCATTTGATCAGTCATTCCCGAGCAATCAAATGGTGTTTGAGAGAGGTCAAACTCCTCAGATAAGCTTTGCTATTCCAAGCATCCACTTATCCGAGTATGTTTACGAACTTCCACGGAAGAGCTTTGCCATTCCAAGCATCCACTCAACCTTGGAAGTTCTGGCCTAATATATGGCACATAGAACAAGTTTTGAATACAGAGAAAAAAATACTAAAGCAAGTCTAAAACATTTTATGATACAAGTACACCCCTTCAACCGAATGAAGAGTTTAGCTACGAATATCCATAGAGGTGGATACCATAGCTAAATACTCGGGGGTTTTTGAAAGACAATAAGTAAGGGGGAATACTCAAGAACCAACAGGAGTAGTCCCAATTCCTACTTGAATACTCAAGAACCAACAGGAGTATTCTCTAAAACTGTTATAATACTCAAGAACCAACATGAGTATTATTTCAAAACCAAACTTACAAATTGCCAAACTTAGAGAGATAAGTGATTTATGATTTTTTGGGATGTTTACAAATGAGGTTTGGCTTGGTATTTATAGCCAAACTTGAGAGAAATGGAGGGTGGAGATGGGGGGCATGTGTTTTTGATCCAAGGGAGGAGAAGGGAGGAGCAAGGAGGAGATGACACATCGGGGGGGAGGAGGAGCCGCCGGCGGCTTTGGGAGGGGAGAGGGAGGAGCCGCCAAGTGGAGGAAGGGGAGTGGAGGAGAGGAGTTGTGAGGGAGGAGCCGCCCATGTGAGGAGGATGCTCCTCCCCTTCTAGCCGCCCATGTGAGGAGGAGCCTCCCTTGTGAGGAGGTTTTGTGAGTTTTGTGAAGTTTTCACAAAACTATCGGTCCATTCCTACCCCGGACTGACTTTGGTTGCTCTTCGGTTTGATTTGTTTTGAATGATTCCATGTCAGGATCTTTAGATTTCTTCAGTCAGCGTCTGATCGTGACCTTGGAATGACTCGTAACATCTTTTCTGCGTAAAATCCTCTCCTTAGCGTGTATTCTCTCTAAGCTTCAAAATACCCTGTAGAAATATATCGGAACTAACAAGCAAAAGTTAAATAGACAAACAGTCTAATTTAGTGGGTTTAACTGTGTTTTTGATTCGTATAATTATGGTCCATCAACAGGTTACTATATTTCAGAACTTATTAAGAACTTTAGATATATAATCAGCTTGTGACAAATATATTGTTCCTGTTTTTCTGTTTCTCAATATTTTGACTCCTAAGATCTTTTGAGCGTCTTTCATATCAAAGTGTTGTTTTAACTCAGATTTCAGTTTAGCTATTGTTGATTTATAGTTGGATATCAATAGGATATCATCAACATGGAGCAGGACATAAAGCACCAAGTCAGATTTCAAAGACTTAAAGTAAAGACATGTATCATATTTACTCCTGACAAAACCCAAAGACAACATACAAGCATCAAACTTTTTATTCCAAAGTCTAGGGGATTGTTTTAGGCCATAAATTGATCTCTGCAATAAACAGACATGTTCAGGGTGACTTTTGTCTATGAAACCTATAGGTTGTTTCATGTAGATAGTTTCTTTTAAGTCTCCAAGAAGGAAGGCTGTTTTAACATCCATTTGCTCTAATTCATAATCATAGACAGTTGTCATAGCAAATAGCAATCTCAGTGTTTTAAATTTAACAATGGGGGCAAAGATCTCATTATAATCAATTCCTTCATTTTGGGTAGAACCCTTAGCTACAAGTCTAGCTTTGTATCTAGGAGGATCATTCACACCATTTCCCTCTTTTATTCTGAAAATCCACCTACAGTCTATTGTTCTAGCATGCTCATGTTTCTTAATCAATTTCCAGGTTTTGTTAGCATACATAGACTGAATTTCTTCATGCATAGCAATTTTTCACTCATTTGATTGTTTGCAAGTTATTTCTTGTCGGTAAGTTTCAGGGATTTCATGTTTCACAATTTCAGCAGCAGTTAATGTAAACTCAACAACATTCAAGGAATTCTCAAGCAAACTAGCAACATTTTCAGATACACTAGCATACTTTTTGTTGATTATTTTCCTTCTAGGTTCTCTATCTCTACTCAGCACATAGTTACTTAAAGAGTTATTAGGCTCATAAGGTATTATAGCATTAGAGTGAGTATAAGAAGATGAAGGTTGAGAATGACTTACTTCCCCACCTGATTGGTGAGGGTGCTGATCTGCAGGGTCTGTGGGAGCAGTGACTTGCTCCTCTTGATCAGTTGCTGGTGCCTCAAGCATGGAAGTTGGTTCAGCAGTTGCAGAAGGTGTGTGATTTTCCATTGGGTCCAGTGACTGGTCCCCTAGTGCCTCCCCACCTTGATGAGTATCATCCTGTCTAAATAGAGAAGATGGTCACACTATTAGGTGTGCCTGCTGGCTCATTAACAGGGCTTAGTGTAGGCTTAAAATGGAAATAATGTTCATTACAAGTAACATCTCTAGCAACAACAACTTTATAACCACCAGGCTGAATCAATAAGATTTTATAACCTTTTACACCATCAGGATAACCCAGCAATACACCTTTATCAGCCCTAGGATTTAATTTACCTTGTGAGGTTCTAACATACATTGTACATCCAAAAGGTCTAAGGTGATCGAGATTAGGAGGTTTTCCAGTCCACATTTCTTGGGGAGTTTTAAAGTTGAGGGCAGAACATGTTGATGTATTGATCAAATAAGAAGCTGTAATGATAGCTTCTCCCCACATAGAAGGCTTTAGGCCAGCACTAATTAGCATACATCTAGCTTTCTCAAGAAGAGTTCTATGCATTATTTCTGCAGTTCCATTCTGTTGAGGTGTATAAGGGACTGTTAGGTGTCTTTTAATGTCATTTTCTTTACAAAACTCATTAAAAGCCTTGTTGCAAAACTCTAGTCCATTGTCAGTCCTTAGGCATTTTAGTTTGAGGCCTGTCTAGCTTTCTACCATGGTTTTCCAGGTTTTAAAACTTTCAAAGGCTTCATCCTTAGTCTTAAGTAGAAATGCCCAAACCTTCCTAGAAAATTGGTCAATTAGAGACAGAAAATAATTCCCGCCTCCAACTGTGGACACTTGTGCAGGGCCCCAAAGATCTGAGTGAACATACTCAAGGGGCCTTGCTGCAGTGAATGTTGAAGGCTTAATCTTATTTCTGGTTTTCTTCCCCAAAATACAATTTTCACAGAATTGAAGGTCTGAAAGTTTGTCTTTAATCAGCCCAGTTTTAACTAAATAAGACAGACCCTTATTCCCTATATGTCCAAGCCTAGAGTGCCACAATTCAGTTAGTAACTCAATCTTATCTTGGTTCTTAGTGAAGTTAATCTGTTCAGGAGCACAGACTACATGATATAGCCCTCCCCTGTTAATACGTTTAATTAAGACTCTATCATCTCTAATTATTTCCTTCACACCATTATGAGTTACTATGTGACATCCTTGTTTATCAAACTTAGACTCAGATAGAAGACTTCTTCTTAAGTGTGGCACCCATACTACCCCAGTTATGGTTCTAAAAACACCATCAAACATGTGTAAGGTCACTTGACCAATACCCTTAATTTTCAATGAAGTGTTATCTCCTAACATGACATCACCACCATCAACATATTTCAAAGAACAAAACAGAGATTTATCAGATGTAGCATGTATAGTGCAACCAGAATCAAGTATCCAAGAGCTAGCAATGTTATCAGTAGAACACTTCATAATCTCATGCTTATAAGAATTACCACTTTCACAAACATTGGAAAAATCATGATTGGCATGCTGTTTTCCTTTACCCTTTTCTTTTTCATTCTCCTTCTCTTTCTTTTTAAGTTTATAGCAGTCTTTAGTAAAATGTCCAGTCTTTTTACAATATGAGCATTTTACAGTGCTTTTATCAAAACCTTTTTCAGATGAGGAAGAGGAGTTCTCATTTGATTTTCTAAATTTCCACTGTCCCTTTCTTTTGTTTTTGAAAACCATAACCTCAGACTTAGGTTCAGTTTTAACATCTTAAGGTCTCATTTTTCTATGTAATGGCTTCAAGGATTTTATTTAAAGAAATTTCATCTCTACCATATTGTATAACATCCTTAAGATTATGAAACTGTGAGGGCAAGACATTTAGTATGATAACAGCTTGAAAAGTTTCCTTTATAGTCTCTTTGCACCTATCTAAATCTTGAGTCAATTTTAAGAAAACATCAAGATTTTCCTGAATAGACCAAGACTGATTCATCTTAAAGTTGAACAATCTACATAAGAGTGTGATCTTAATAGGCAAAGACTTAGAAAGGAAAATCTCATCAAGTTTATCCCAAAGAGTTTTAGGGTTAGTGATACTTACTACCTGTCTGATGATATCAACAGACAATGTCATCATGATCTCAGCATGAGCCTGCCCTTGGAGTTCCTTTTTACTTTCATCAGATGTGGCATCGAGCCAGGATTCTGTCACAGCTTCCAGCATTTTTCTTTGGTGAGCACGGCTTGCATTTTGACTTTCCAGATGGAAAAGTCACTAGTTTCATCATAGGTTTGGATCCTCATGTCTCCCATTGTTCCCGAGAGACAAGCAGCAGAAGAAAGTGAGCCCAGTTCAGGTGAAGAATCAGAAATAGTGGAAAAAAGTCAAGAACAAAGTTCTAATCAATTCAGTCACTATAACAATTCAAGATCAGTGCAAGAAACACATATTAATCAACCTACGGGCTCTGATACCAATTTGTAGAAACAATATCAATGATCAAAGTCAAATTCCTTATGAACTCAAGTTTACTTAAGGTTCAATTCAAGCTTTGGAACTTAAAGGAAAGTTGACAAACAAGGTTTACATGGTTCGGGGGGCTGCCCCTACTGCACGGGTGCCTCCAGGGGAGGAGGCGAGGATCAATCCACTATAATCAAACAGTTCGGTACAAGCAATTGTCAAGAACCCTAATTTAACCTATATCGACCTAATTCAATCAATGCGAAGCTATGACTAAATTGACCGATAATAATGGTTACAAATAAGGGCGAAAGCTTCCCTGATGTGTGAATTGAAAATTCCAATTAGGCCGAGGCCCCGACGTGACCGGAGATGAATAACAGCTCCGGTATGGCTCCGACGAGGCTAGCAGTGAGGGAGCACTACGCTGCCCTCCGTCAATCCAATTGCGCGCACGGACGAGAAGCATGAACCTTCGAGGACCGAATGCGCTCGTCAATTGCTCCAAGAATCGCCACACCTCGCTCAATCGATTCTGATATGTCGAATGCCCTAAAATCCAATCTCTAGCTCGACTTCAACCCAGCAGAGAGATGAACCTAACGACGTCGGTTTAACCGACTTCGAAACTTACCGCGCCTTTCCAAAACGACGACGCTCCACTTGATGTCAGAATCTCCCGTTAGCTTGAAATGCTGTCGTCCAACTTAAACTCAACTCCGGACTTTAGCGCCAACTCAAAACGTCACCGTATGAGCTGCCTCAAACCCAGAATTACCTTTGAACACGCTGATCATCCTCCAACCGTTACGGCCTTCAAACTTGATCTTCACAGCATCACACGAGCATACAAATATAATAGAAATGTTCTGCTACATATGCTCTACGAGTCTACGACTCAAACCAATCCAAAGGAGCCCCCAGCGAACCTGACACTAAGCCTAAAATAGTATGATGCACCAATTCCTCACATGGGGCAGTGGTGGCAGTCGGCTGGGAGGCCGAGACGGGCCTTTGATAGCTTTCTTAAAATCCAAGTAGGAGACAGAGAAATTTTGAGACGCAAGGAGGAAAGCCGGAATATTGGCAGCCCGGCGCACTTTGGAAAACATGATCCCTTGAAAGGTGCCTAGCTGGAAGAGCTTGCGGTGGAGGAGGGCGAGATCAGGGTAGCATGACTGACATGCATTGATAGAATGACCTTTAGCTTTCAAGGACCGAATGGTGTGCGCCAGGCCGGTGAGAATAAGCTGGAGAGTGGTGCTGCAGTGAAGGACAATACCAGTATCATCACGAAGAATGTAGGCACCTCGGATACCATCATCATTTATAACCCAATCCACGTTCACTGTTAAACCGTTAGTGTAGGGAACCCATTTTTTCCATCGTGAACGGGGAGCGTACGGGCTGGGCACAATACACCATTTTTCAGATTAGGAGACATTTTGTTTCCGTCGCATATAGTTTATGTGACAAAAAAAGTCGCGTTAAAGAGGTCGCGAAATCCAAGTAGCGTAATGTCCCTGCGATAAAAAAATGACGAAACGTCGCGTTAACTGTAACTCTTATGCGGAATTATTTTCTATTTGTCCCAAAAACATTAGAACGAGTTCGACTCGGTGCAAGGCATACGCTACATTTCCAATCCAAATTTGGTCGGGTTAACTGACTTACGTGATCGAATATACAGATGGTAGGTTCCCCAATTCGTCTCGTAAACGTTTATACGCTTCAAACATTTACATCTTATTGTCGTATAAAACTACATACGCTAAGAACTTTAAATATATGTTTGTCTTATAAACATCCTTACGTTACAAACTTGAAAATATATTTGTCGCTTTAAACACCCTTACGTTACAAACTTGAAAACACATTTGTCGCTTTAAGGAACATACACTTAGAACTTTAAATATATTGTTGTAACATACGCTTATAAACTGGCTTACGTTAGAATCGTTGAAATATATTTGCCGCTATAGGGAACATACATGTATAATATAAAATATATTATTGTCGTATAAACACCCTTACGTTACAACCTTGAAAACATATTTATCGCTTTAAGGACCATACAATTCAAGGATTTCTGATTTCCTGCTTCTTCTATGTAATCTAAATAGCTAGAAGTGAGTGAAAACACTGAAAAGATGAGGCTGTAAATTCATGGAGGCTGATAAGGATTCCGGGAGGAATGGGGTTTGATGAAATGAATGCTTCCAGGATTTTCTTCCTGCGGAAGAAGATTTATTGGCATTTGTGGAGGGTAGTTGTCGAGTATGCGGTCGATTTTAGCCCCATTGATTTCCTTCTTGTCCACAGAACCTGCAAGAGTCAGTCTGTTCACGTCGCTATTTGGATACATGGGTTAAAACTCAAGCTACAGAGATTGGAAAATGAACACATAAAAAAACTATTGTACCTTGACGGTTTTGAGCAACGTGGCTGGCATGATGATTGTGGAGTAAAGATATCTCAAAGATATTCAAACTCATGAAGCCTAAACAAATTTGTACATATGCATCAAATTGATAATCTAAGACTGACAATGGCCAGAGTAGCTGCATTGATAAAAGGCTCAAACCCTGACTGGAGCCCGGCAGCGGTCATGTCTGCACTTATGACCACATCATACTCAACTTACAAAAATGGACAGAACATCGAAGACACGGTGAAAAATCCTCATCCACGCCTTTCGACATCGGTGCAGGGCATATAACCCGATCCCAGCTCTCAACCCGGGACTAGTGTACAACAACACTATCCAAGACTATGTAGATTTCCTATGCGCCTCAAGCTACACCGCAGCTCAAATATAAGCCAACACAAGATCAGATTTCACTTGCCAATCAGGAAAAACATACCGCGTCGAGGACTTAAACTACCCTTCCTTCGCCGTCCCATTCCCAGCCTCAACCAGCTCCAATGCCACCACAACAGTTACATACGCAAGAACGTTAACGAACGTCGGCAATGCTGGTACATACACTGCCTCAGTCTCATCACAAACATTGTCCGCTAAGATCGTGATCAGCCCATCATCACTGAGCTTCAGCTCATACAATGAGGAGAAGACTTGCACAGTTACATTCACTGGAAGCTCTCAGGCATCCGGAACAATCAGCTCCGGTCGGATCACTTGGTCAGATGGCACTCACACTGTCAGCAGTCCAGTCGCTTTCAACTGGAGATAGAAACCCTGAATTCCAAATCACCATTTTCACACTGCATTTGGTAACATTTGATTGAAACGTGAAAATCAAATCAAAATCAATTACTACAATTTCACATTCGATGTTTCAACATTCAATCAGTAATGCAAAGATCAAACCTTTTCATTATTATCCTAAAAACTTGTGCTTTGATAAATCACAGGTCATTACAAACAAGGAAAATACAGAAAGCAAACTCACGGGATGTAGTCTTCATCGAAGACTTGCCACCTACACTCGCCACCCAAAAATCGTCGCCTCCTTTATTCCCATTTTCAAAATTCACGTGAGAGGCCTTTGCGGTGGTTCTACCAAGTCGCAAATCAGTGATTCATCATCTCATCGGATTTTCAGAGGTCATGTTTCTCCGCCGGCTGGGCTGCTGTGCGCTCGTCTGGTAGAGAATCGAAATTGCTGAAACATATATTCACTACGTAAGTCGCTTAAAGTATTTTAAAATTTGAAAACTCCCCCGTCCGAAAATTTCTTTCCCCCAAAACAAAATTGAATGTCGAACACACTTGTGTGTTTTTTCTGCATTTTAATTTTTTATGTTTACGCGACTTACTTGGGATACCAACGTCCTTAATCCTCAAATGGTAGATCACCCTCTTTACTCAGAATTCAATTTTCTTATTTTTATACGACTTTTTATGCGTAAAATGTCACGTAAACCATAAAAGGTAGGTGCCCTTCTTCACTGTCCGAGTCACAGTTTCAAAATTAAACAGGTGAGTCACGTTAGCTGATACATCTCACTACTTTTCAATATTAAGGGATATACATTGAATTGTCGCGTATATTTTGTCGCAGAAATTGTTAAACGGGACATAAAAAACATGTCCCATATATTAATGTCGCGTTAACAATATTACGAGACATTATCTCGTATCGTCACTTGCTTAAAGTCGCGTAAAGGGTTAAAAGGGGCATAAATGTAACGTCGCGTATAACAATGTAGCGTTATCATATTAACCGGACATTATCTTAGTGTCGCTAAAAGATTTGTCGCAAGAAAAGGTTTATGAGATATTAAGCTCCGTGTGGCATAAACTGTTGTCGCATATACATGTAATTGCGACAAACGTTTCGAAGTCATGTAGTATAAACATGCTTATGTGATAAGTCTTTTGCGACACTTTTCAAAGTTTGTCCCGTAACATGTAAAATGGTGTCGTGGCAGTTTCAGAGCCTTTAGTGTGGACTCGTTATGCATGGAGTGCATGTAGGGCATCTATAAGAGGGGAGCAAGTCTGCGAAGCCAGCCGAGCACGTTAAAGGCAACATTAAGAGGACCCTCGCCAGTGAAACCACATGTTGCGGCGCACCCACAACTCCCAAAGGCTACACCAAATCCAGAGGATGCGCAGACCGTCCATGTCGTTCAGTTTGGCAGGATGCTGCATGATAAGGTTCCAAATCTGATTGATGGTATGGGGCATGAGAATATCCAAGAGAGATTCACCAAGGCACCAGATAGGACGCACCTCCTCCCCCTGGGTGAAAAGATGGCTAATGGACTCTTCCTTTGGAGCGGAACATCAGTCACAAATCGAGGCAAGATGGATGCCACAATGCCGGATTCTATCATCAGTCGAGATTGCAAAGAGTTTCAGGTGCCAGATGAAATCACTAATCTTGGGAGGGATCTATTTGCGCCAAATCTTGGAGAGAACCTTATCAAGAGGTTTGGGGGAGGAGGTGACAGTGCGGAAGTCTTTGGTTGTTGAATGTGCCCGAGGTGCAGCGGAGCCAATCAAGAGTGTCAGGTTGATCTGAAAGGGCAATGCCCTGGTAATCTAGCCGCCGTAAAAAATACTACCACTTTGAATGAATGAATAAAAATAAATCACGGATGATGCACGTAAACGAAAAGACAATACAGTAATAGATAATAAAAAAATAAATCAGTAACGCGTCTTCTTGTAGGTGCATGATATATCTCTTAACTTCAACCATTTTATTCGAAGTAAATGTGTAGTACGAGGAGCGTTTAAATTAGGCAGTCAAATTAAAATGAGGCAGTGAGGTACCATCACAGCCACTCATCAACTCTATCAAACTCATCTCCTTAAGACACGTGTCCCACTACCAAAATCCATCAAAAGCAAAAAGCAAAAAATTATTTCATGCCACATCATCATAATGAGTGGCTCACAACGTGCCTCACTGCTTCATTCTACCCCTGATTCAAGGTAGCGCGCCCCTGTGTAGTACAAACTGATCTTTAGAGCCTCACAATAAAAGGCCTTAATTGAGCGCACCAAATTTTTTTATTGTGAATATAGTTTTGATATCATAAAAACTTAAATGTTTTTTATGAAATTGAAGTTTTTATGATATCAAAACTCTAGGGCTGTTCCTCATAGCTTATTTGTAAGTCATATAAACTAAATTAATGCAAATAAAGTTCATTTAAGTCAATCAAGATAAGTTAAACACAAGCTAAGCTCATCTAAGACATTAAGATAAGCTAAGTTAAACTCATTTAAGACAAACTAAGTTAACCTAATTATGCAAATTTCTTCTATCAAAAAAAAAAGTTAAGCAAAATATAATTCTTATTTAATGAACATTTATGAAAAAACTATTGAATAAAATTTAATTAAACAAAATAAATATATTTTATAATTACTAATAAAACATAATATTTTCTTATAAATACAATTTTATTTAAATTTTTTTTAATAACCATATGGCAGAGATCAGGTAAAAACCAACTTTTTAAATATAAACTATAAACCTCTACAAAGTTGACACATGTCCAAACTTTTAATTTTTTGTAATTTAAACGCAGGGGCAATATAGTCTTTTTGGTTTTTCATAATTAATTTTAATTCAATTTAGACATTCACTGCTTTAAAAGAGTGTCGGGGACAAATGAAAAATCCGATGGAAGCATGCTGTATATCGATACGTAGCTAACTCAAAACTCTATAACTCTCTACTTCACACCGAGAGCAGAAGAGGTCGTTTGAAAGGTCGACATACGAGTGAAAGCTTAATGATCAGACGTAATGCATAAATGTTCAGACTTAATTAGCACCACAAATGACATTTTAGACCTTTGTTATTTCAATTGAGTAATGGGAGCAATGAAAAATCTGATAGAGGCAAGCTATATATATATCGTTGCGTAGCTAACTCAAAGCTCTAGAACTCTCTAGTTCACACCGAGAGCAGACGAGGTCGTTTAGAATTTCAAAACACGAGTGAAAGCTTAATTACCAGACTTAATGCATAAATGTTCAGGCTTAATTGACATCACAAATTGTATATTAGACATTTGTTGTTTCAATTAAATGCTGGGACCAAATGAAAAATTCGATAGAGGCAAGCTATATATTGTTACATAGCTAGCTCAAATCTCTACAACTATTTAGTTCACACCGAGAACGGACGTTGAAAAGGTCGAAACACGAGTGAAAGCTTAATGATCAGACTTAATGCACAAAGGTTCAAGCTTAATTAGGACCACAAATCGTATATTAGACCTTTGTTTTTTCAATTGAGTGTTGGGTGCATATGAAAAATCCGATAGAAGCAAGCTATATATCGTTGCATAGCTAACTCAAAGCTCTGAAAACTCTCTAGTTCACACCAAGCTATATATCGTTGCAGACAAGCTCTATAACTCTCTAGTTCACATCGAAACACGAGTGAAACCTTAATGATCAGACTTAATGTATAAATGTTCAGACTTAAATGGCACCACAAATTGCTTATTTGACCTTTGTTATTTCAATTGAGTGCTGAGAGCAAATACAAATTCCGATAGAGTGAAGCTGTATATCGTTGTATAGCTACCTCAAAGCTCTACAACTCTCTAGTTCGCACCGAAAGCACATGAGGTCGTTTAGAAGGTGCAAAACACGGCTGAAAGCTTAATGATCAACGTTAATGCATAAATGTTCAGACTTAATTGGCGCCACAAATGACATATTAGACCTTTGTTGTTTCAATTGAGTGCTGAGAGCAAATTAAATATCCGATAGAAGCAAGCTATATATCGTTGCGTAACTAACTCAAAGCTCTACAGCTCTATAGTTCACACCGAGAGCAGACGCCGTCGTTTTGAAGGTCGAAACACGAGTGAAAGCTTAATGATTAGACTTATTGCAGAATTATTTAGACTTAATTGGCATCACAAATGGTATATTAGACCTTTGTTGTTTCAATTGAGTGCTAGGAGCAAATAAACAATCCGATAGAGGCAAGCTATATATCCTTGCGTAGCTAACTCAAAGCTCTATAACTCTCTAGTTCAACCGATAGCGGACGAGGTCTTTTTGAAAGTCGAAACACGAGTGAAAGCTTAATAATCAGACTTAATACATAAATGTTCAGACTTAATATGCACTACAAATGGCATATTAGACCTTTGTTGTTTCAATTGAGTGCTAGGAGCAAATACGAAATTTGATAGAAGCAAGCTATATATCGTTGCTTAGCTAACTCAAAGATCAGTTCACACCGATAGCGGGTGAGGTCATTTAGAAGGTCGAAAAACTTGCGGAAGGCAGACTGATGGACCATAATTGTATGAATCATAAACACAGTTAAACCCACCAAATTAGACTGTTTGTCTATTTAACTTTTGCTTGTTAGTTCCGATATTTATCTACAGGGTATTTTGGAGTCTAGAGAGAATACAGGCTAAGGAGGAGTTTTAAAGCTGAAAATGAATTACGAGTCAGGACACGACCAGATTCCGACTGTACAACTTTCATGGAACCGACTTGGAATCATTCAAATATGCTAGAACAGTCGGTGTTTGGACAAGAACGCAATGCAAAGGCACCAAGCCCGGTAAAAGCCAAACAAGGGCAATTTCAGCCGATTTGGGATTTCGACCATGTTCCAAGCAGGGCTTAGGTTCCTTCTTGAGATCATCTTAGAATGACATTTTCATTCAGAATACACTCTCCAAAATCCAAGAAGCTCCGGTCAAATTCCGGTCAAACCGATGGCTTTTGAGAAACAAATATCTTCCGATGGCTTTTGGAGTGGTGACTCACCCCGATGGCTTTTGCTCTCCTTATGCCATGTGTTGAGATCTCAAGCCACAAGCCTCTCCTCCCTTGACAAGTGTATGGCTCTCCTTGCCTCCCTTAGCCTATAAATAGACATCTTCTCTTCCTTTGTAAATCATCCACAATCCACAATTCCAACATCCCACAATCCACAAGTTACTTATCTCTCTAGATTTTGGGCACAACTCTTGTAAACACTTGTTTTAATCTATAATACTCTTGTTGGTTCTTGAGTATTCTAGTGTTCTTGAGTACTCTTGTCGGTTCTTGAAGTACTCAAGCTTGTCTTTACTTTTCACTATTCATGAGTACTCTTGTCGGTTCTTGAAGTACTCACCCCTTTCCTTTACTGTCTTTTACTTTCGAAAACTTTACTTTCCTATCTTTCAAAACTGCAAACTTTACTTTCTGTCTTTCAAAAAACCTTTACTTTTCAAGTACTTAGTTATGATGTCCTCTTGCATGGATAATCGTAGCTAAACGCTTCATTCGGTTAAAGGGGTGTACTTGTATCATAAAATGTTTTAGACCCTTTTCTTAATGCCTCTTTATGTTCAACTTGTTCTAAGTGCCATATATTAGGTCAGAACTTCATTGGTAGAGTGGATGCTCGGAAGAGCAAAACTCTACCATGAATTCGTGACCTCCGTGGATAAGTGGAGGCTCGGAAGAGCACAACTTATCTGTGGAGTTCAACCTCTTTCAAAGACCATTTGATTTATCAGGAATGATGGTCAAATGGATGCACATATTAGATCAAGAGTACTACGTCTTGCAAAAGACTAGACGGTGTGGCAAGTCTTGTGCTAGGAATAGCCTTGATACACTTTTGAACACTTAGTATGGTCATTAGCGGTCAATGATAAACGGATTATGATACAAAGCCCCTGAAACCGAATCTTTCCTTAGATTAAAACACCACCTGCATTTACTTTCAATTTTAGTATAAATCGCAACATCAACTGCTGACGTTCCGCAAGACTTGCCGATCACGCAACAACCGCTGTAAGTCTTCTCTTTTATTTTCAGTACTTACTTTTCTGTCATTTACTTTTCCGCACTAAAAACCAAAACCAACCAAAAAAACACTTACTTTTCCGCACTAAAACCTCAATCAACCTAAAACACGCTTCCTCCATGTACGATCCCTCAAGGAACAACTTATCCCCCTAATTCCCTTGGGTTCGACCCCTACTTACCACTTGCTACCCAGTAGTAAAGTCACGAGTAGCGGACTTATAAATTTATTTGTACATTTGCTCTGACGACAAGCATCTGTCAAAATTGGCGCCGTTGCCGGGGAATTAGTTAATTAATCGGATAAAGTTCTTTGAATCGGTACTCGCTTCAACACAACCATGTCTCGCGAAGGAAGCCACCATGACTACCAGGATGATGACGAGATGAATCTGTACGATCGTAATTATGAGGCGCCGCCTCCATTTCTTGACGATCCGGAACATCTCATCCGAAACCAAGGAGCTCGTAATCGGGAAGGCGTCCGAAGAAACCAAGAACCACCCGAGGATCGAAATGCAGCTGGTCCAGTACCACCCCCTAGACATCCCCCACTCCCTCAACATCAACAAATGCCGAGACGAGGACCCATCTTTGATGATTATGGGGATAACAACCACCGCGCACCCACTATGGGAGAACTCAATGCCCCAGATTTCGAAACGCAGCCGTGGTGCATTTGCGAAGGCCCTGAACTAGAAAACATTGCCGTTGACATGTCCGTGGTCCAAAATTTGCCAAAGTTCTCAGGAACTAATGGAGAATCTGCGACAACTCATCTCCAACGCTTACATGGCATTTGCCAAAATCTAAAGCCCAATCGAGTGAATATAGACGACTTCAAGTTAAAGGCGTTCTATTTTTCCCTCATTGACTCGGCAAACGACTGGTTCCTTTCATTGCCTTCGGGAAGCATCAGAACATGGGTTCAGATGCAAAAGAAATTCCTGGACAAATATTACCCAGCGACAAGAGCGATGCAAGTAAGAAGGCAATTGCAGGACATAAGGCAGGGACCTAATGAAACCATGTACGACTACCTGGAGAAATTCAACCACCTGGAGAGAAGCTGCTGCACTCTTGGACTACCCGAGAATCTCATCATCGAGTACCTAATTAATGGACTAACTGAGTTAGACAAAATGCTCCTGGATGCCTCAGCTGGAGGATCCATGATGAATCTATCATTAAGTGGCATAAGGGATCTCATCGCCAACGTTGCTGAAAATGCTCGGTTTAGAGAAGAGACTACTCGTCAAGATGAATTCTTCCGAACAAAAAACGTATCACAAGCCGAGACATCAGTAAACTCCATGCCAGAAGAGATGAGACAAATGAAGGAAATGATGATGCAATTCTTACGAAAGCAGACAGTTCAAGTAAGACCTTGCGAGTTTTGTGGCTTTACGGACCACAAGACTGATGCATGCCCAACTATGATCGAAGTCAACCCGGTGGGGGCCAATGCAGTGGGAGGATACCAAGGGTACAACAACAAAAACAAAGCCGTACCCCAACCAGCTCAGACGTTCTACCAACCTCCCCACAAGCAGTACAACCAGAACGCCCCACCAACGAGCCAGTATCAACAAAGGGGACAAAACCAGTACCCGATAGGCCAATATCAACAGAAGACCCCAAGTCAATATCAGGCGGGCCCGAGTAATCAGCAAGGACCGAACAAGTGGCTGGAGGACATGGTGAAGGAGCTCTCGAATACTGTGCATCAATTGAAGGGTACTGTGCAGCAATCCTCGAGCTCTGTGCAGCAGTTGAGTACTACTGTGCATCAAAATCAGGCGAAAACTGACGGGGCAATTTCAGAATTGACCAAACAAATGTCCCAGCTCGCCACTGCAATGTCAACACTCACTAATGAACCTGGCAGACTTCCTTCACAAACCATCCAAAATCCAAAGGCAAATATCAGCATGATAAGGAGGTCGAACATAAAGGCGACACTGGAAGAAGTAGCACGATCCCCAACTTACAAACTTACAAACAAGCACTTCACACGTAGGCATCGTCCTGATTGGAATCAAGAGGAAGACCGACCCAATAATGGCAAAACATGGGTCACGCATGCTGACAATGGACGGTATGCATTCACCGTCTGCATAACACCACCACCGATCATACACTCTGACATACCAGCATCTGGATGGGATGACAATAACAATTTAAAATGGGACTCCCCAACTAAGATCTATGCTTCGAAGCAAAATATTAAGGGGTCCGATTATACAAATCCTAAGCCAAGGAATAGGCAGAATGGCCCGATAATAGAAAGAACCCTCACTTCAGATCATGAGTCACAACCGGAAAGAGATAAAGACCCAGGGGCCTTCACAGTCACCTGCGGTATTGGTGAAACCCAGATTCATAAGTGCTTAGTTGATCTTGGGGCTGCTGTCAATGCCATGCCTTCCTCCTTATACTACTTATTAGGACTTGGTCCATTGAAGCCACCCAGGTCAAATATCGAGCTAGGAGATAAATCGTGCATCCGTCCGGTTGGAGTGCTGGAAGATGTAATACTCCATGTGGGAGAGCTTGTCGTTGCTGCAAACTTTTATGTAATACAAACGGGAGAGACCAGCGAAGACGACCCTCCAACAATAATATTGGGACGACCATTCCTCTAGGCTACTAAAGCAAGAATCGATGTGGGCAAGGGTTCATTATCGCTTAAGTTCGGCGGCAAAATTGCAAATTTCTACATTGATAATAGCCGCACGAATACAAAGAAACCGCCAGACATTATACCTATCTCAGATCGAGGTACACAAATTTCTGACCTGCCAAAGGAGACCGAAAAGGCAACAAGACCAACAGCTATGGTCAAAGGTTCCCCGCCTTCTCAGAAACAATGGAAAGAAAAAACACCAAAACCATGGAGTTCTAACCCAAGCAAGAAATCAGGAAGAGTCAAGGCAAGAAGCAACACAGGAACAGTGGCAAAATATGACCTAAGCCGCCCATGGGACCCAACCTTATGATCCGGGAATGAGGTACTGTCGAGCTAACGACGTTAAACAAAGGCACTGGTCGGGAGGTAACCCGACACCTATCTTACTTTCAGTACTTTTATTTTCTGTCATTTAGTTTTTTCTCCAATAAGTCGCTCTCACCCACTTGGTGCATAGAATGAAATGACTATTCAGGAATCGGTTATGGGTGCAACATCAAGCCAGTCAGGCCTATGCCAAAGTTCAAAGCCCCTGCCGAACTCCCTCGATTATCCAGCCTCGAGCCATGTCGTTCACTCGACACCTTAAAGGGAGTTCTGTTCTTCCCTTTTCCTTAATGTCATTTCCTTCTCGTATAATACCTGCTTGCATGGCTTTTGAACTAAGTCATTTCGTAAAGAATGCCTTCGTTCAAAAGTGTGGGGTGAGAACCACCTGTGTACATTAGTTAAATAACATGTTTTTCTTTTTTTTAATATTATCTTTTTGAAAATATGAACTTGAGAATGTGAAAAAGATAGATCATAATTCATGCATTTACCTTGTGAAAATTCAACTGTTTAAAAACTTAGAATGTAACTTCTCATTTGTCCCTTTGTGCTGAGATAAACTAGGGATGTGGAGTTGATAGAAACTTCCCTAGAGGGGCTTGGCAAGCACTCAAAGGACTGAATTTCGCTATATGGTTTTCGAAGTCAGTGGAGGCTGCACTTCGGGTTTCAGAGAAGATTGAAGTCATCTCCGCCATGCAGCGTTTATGCAAAAAAAAAAAGGCGGGACGGGAATCAAACCGTCCTATCTCTAGTCCTAATAGCCGGGAAAATAAATGAGCGACCCTCATTTTGACTCGCGCAAAACGGCAAGGATGAGAGAGAGCGGGGAGGTATTTCCATATGCTGCGGGCGATGATTGGACCTCCCAAAAAGGCTTGAGAAAATGGACTAGCAAGCCACAAAAAAGCAGGCCACAAAAAGGCAAAAGCTCAAAGAGCTAATCAAAGGCCAAAGGCCAAAATTGTGAAGGTTTTAACCGAACAAAAGTGAAGAACTCAAAGAGTCAAATCAAAGGCCAAAGGCCGATTCACTACAAAAAAAAAGCTGTCCCTCGCCAAAAAGAAATCAAAAGGCTCAACTCAGCGAAACCTGAACCGAATCACGTGCTAGAGAAAGCTACAAGGAAACCATATAGTGCAAGACGGTCCCGAGAATGCAGTCCAGGATCCTGAAAAGGGCTATCTTTCGAAACATCCGAATTAATTTGCATCTCGGCACGAAGGTACAAGTATCAAGTTTCTTCTATTTATTTACACGGTTTAATTTGGTAATAAGTAAGTAATGCATGAATTAGGATAAATCTAGTCCCACAGTCTAACTTTCATATTTTAAAAGCTTACTTAGATAGTGTGTGCCGCCCTTTAATAGCATTGTTCGGGACGAACAACTAAAAGTGTGGGGTGATCTGATGGACCATAATTGTATGAATCATAAACACAGTTAAACCAACCAAATTAGACTGTTTGTCTATTTAACTTTTGCTTGTTAGTTCCGATATTTATCTACAGGGTATTTTGGAGTCTAGAGAGAATACAGGCTAAGGAGGAGTTTTAAAGCTGAAAATGAATTACGAGTCAGGACACGACCAGATTCCGACTGTACAACTTTCATGGAACCGACTTGGAATCATTCAAATATGCTAGAACAGTCGGCGTTTGGACAAGAACGCAATGCAAAGGCACCAAACCCGGTAAAAGCCAAACAAGGGCAATTTCAGCCGATTTGGGATTTCGACCATGTTCCAAGCAGAATTTGGCTTATGTTCCTTCTTGAGATCATCTTAGAATGACATTTTCATTCAGAATACACTCTCCAAAATCCGAGAAGCTCTGGTCAAATTCCGGTCAAACCGATGGCTTTTGAGAAACAAATATCTTCCGATGGCTTTTGGAGTGGTGACTCACCCCGATGGCTTTTGCTCTCCTTATGCCATGTGTTGAGATCTCAAGCCACAAGCCTCTCCTCCCTTTACAAGTGTATGGCTCTCCTTGCCTCCCTTAGCATATAAATAGACATCTTCTCTTCCTTTGTAAATCATCCACAATCCACAATTCCAACATCCCACAATCCACAAGTTACTTATCTCTCTAGATTTTGGGCACAACTCTTGTAAACACTTGTTTTAATCTATAATACTCTTGTTGGTTCTTGAGTATTCTAGTGTTCTTGAGTACTCTTGTCGGTTCTTGAAGTACTCAAGCTTGTCTTTACTTTTCACTATTCTTGAGTACTCTTGTCGGTTCTTGAAGTACTCACCCCTTTCCTTTACTGTCTTTTACTTTCGAAAACTTTACTTTCCTGTCTTTCAAAACTGCAAACTTTACTTTCTGTCTTTCAAAAAACCTTTACTTTTCAAGTACTTAGTTATGATGTCCTATTCCATGGATAATCGTAGCTAAACCCTTCATTCGGTTAAAGGGGTGTACTTGTATCATAAAATATTTTAGACCCTTTTCTTAATGCCTCTTTATGTTCAACTTGTTCTAAGTGCCATATATTAGGTCAGAACTTCATTGGTAGAGTGGATGCTCGGAAGAGCAAAACTCTACCATGAATTCGTGACCTCCGTGGATAAGTGGAGGCTCGGAAGAGCACAACTTATCTGTGGAGTTCAACCTCTTTCAAAGACCATTTGATTTATCAGGAATGATGGTCAAATGGATGCACATATTAGATCAAGAGTACTACGTCTTGCAAAAGACTAGACGGTGTGGCAAGTCTTGTGCTAGGAATAGCCTTGATACACTTTTGAACACTTAGTATGGTCATTAGCGGTCAATGATAAACGGATTATGATACAAAGCCCCTGAAACCGAATCTTTCCTTAGATTAAAACACCACCTGCATTTACTTTCAATTTTAGTATAAATCGCAACATCAACTGCTGACGTTCCGCAAGACTTGCCGATCACGCAACAACCGCTGTAAGTCTTCTCTTTTATTTTCAGTACTTACTTTTCTGTCATTTACTTTTCCGCACTAAAAACCAAAACCAACCAAAAAAACACTTACTTTTCCGCACTAAAACCTCAATCAACCTAAAACACGCTCCCTCCCTGTACGATCCCTCAAGGAACAACTTATCCCCCTAATTCCCTTGGGTTCGACCCCTACTTACCACTTGCTACCCAGTAGTAAAGTCACGAGTAGCGGACTTATAAATTTATTTGTACATTTGCTCTGACGACAAGCATCTGTCACAGACACCAGTGTAACCCGCTACGAATTCTGCAGTTGCGTTCACTTTACTACTCTTAGTATGAACTAGAGAATTGTAGACCTTTGAGTTAGCTACGCAACAACATATAGCTCGTCTCGATCGGATCTTTAGTTTGTTCCCGACACTCGTTTGAAGCATCAAATGTCTAATATGCCGTTAACAACGTTATTTTTTAGGACATTTACCCCTCACAACTGTTATGTTTTTTTCAATAAGTTTGTTTTATTTTTTTTAATTATAAAAAAAGCCCGAATTATGACTGATCGAGAGTGCCACATATCAAATTTTTAGGTGGTTTGTAGTTTTTATTGTTAAATGTGGTTTTTATTTGATCCAAAACCATAACCATATTATAAATAAAACATATATTTTATGAGTTTGGATCAAATACAAACCAAAGTTATAAATAAAAACTACAAACCCATAAAAATATTGACACGTGTAAAAATCGACCAACCAAAATTCATCCCGTTCGGGGTTCTTTTTGTAAATAAAAAAACACACGCGGACTTATTTAAAAATATATAAAAGATAGGAGGGGTATAATCGTCCTAAAATTCGCTACAGTAAAATTTGACTTTCGCTACAGGTCGATTTTAAGTCTAGTCATTCTCTCCTTAAGTCTGGTCATTCTTAATTTTAAGTCTGATTATTACAGATTTTTAAGTATGGTCATTCTCTCCTTAAGTCTGGTCATTCTTAATTTTAAGTCTGATTATTACCAATTTTTAAGTCTGGTAATTCTCTCCTTAAGTCTGGTCATTCTTAATTTTAAGTCTGGTTATTACCAATTTTTAAGTCTGGTCATTCTCTCCTTAAGTCTGGTCATTCTCTCCTTAAGTCTGATCATTCTTAATTTTAAGTCTGATTATTACCAATTTTTAAGTCTGGTCATTCTCTCCTTAAGTCAGGTCATTCTTAATTTTAAGTCTGATTATTACCAATTTTTAAGTCTGGTAATTCTCTCCTTAAGTCTGGTCATTATTAATTTTAAGTTTGGTCATTCTTAATTTTAAGTCTGATTATTACCAATTTTTAAGTCTGGTCATTCTCTCCTTAAGTCTGATAATTCTCTCCTTAAGTCTGGTAATTCTCTCATTAAGTCCGGTAATTCTCTCTTTAAGTCTGGTCATTCTCTCCTTAAGTCTGATCATTCTTAATTTTAAGTCTGATTATTACAAATTTTTAAGTCTTGTAATTCTCTCCTTAAGTCTGGTAATTCTCTCCTTAAGTCTGGTCATTGTCTCCTTAAGTCTGGTCATTCTTAATTTTAAATCTGATTATTACCAATTTTTAAGTCTGGTAATTCTCTCCTTAAGTCTGATCATTCTCTCCTTAAGTCTGGTCATTCTCTCCTTACGTCTAGTAATTCTCTCCTTAAGTGTGGTCATTCTTAATTTTAAGTCTGATTAATACCAATTTTTAAGTCTGGTCATTCTCTCCTTAAGTCTGGTCATTCTTAATTTTAAGTCTGATTATTACCAATTTTTAGGCTGGTCATTCTCTCCTTAAGTCTGGTAATTCTCTCCTTAACTCTGGTAATTTTCTCCTTAAGTCTGGTCATTCTCTCCTTAAGTCTGGTCATTCTCTCCTTAAGTCTAGTATTTCTCTCCTTAAGTCTGGTCATTCTTAATTTTAAGTCTGATTATTACCAATTTTTAAGTCAGGTAATTCTCTCCTTAAGTCTAGTCATTCTCTCCTTAAGTCTGGTCATTCTTAATTTTAAGTCTGATTATTACCAATTTTTAAGTCTGGAAATTCTTTCCTTAAGTCGGGTCATTCTTATTTTTAAGTCCGATTATTACCAATTTTTAAGTCTGGTAATTCTCTCCTTAAGTTTGGTAATTCTATCCTTAAGTCTGGTAATTCTCTCCTTAAGTCTGGTCATTCTCTCCTTAAGTCTGATCATTCTTAATTTTAAGTCTGATTATTACCAATTTTTAAGTCTGGTAATTCTCTCCTTAAGTCTGGTCATTCTTAATTTTAAGTCTGATTATTACCAACTTTTAAGTCTTGTAATTCTCTCCTTAAATCTGGTAATTCTCTCCTTAAGTCTTGTAATTCTCTCCTTAAGTCTGGTCATTCTTATTTTTAAGTCTGATTATTACCAATTTTTAAGCTTGGTAATTCTCTCCTTAAGTCTGGTAATTCTCTCCTTAAGTGTGGTTATTCTCTCCTTAAGTCTGGTCATTCTTAATTTTAAGTCTGATTATTACCAATTTTTAAGTCTGGTAATTCTCTTCTTAAATCTGGTAATTCTCTCCTTAAGTCTTGTAATTCTCTCCTTAAGTCTGGTCATTCTTATTTTTAAGTCTGATTATTACCAATTTTTAAGCCTGGTAATTCACTCATTAAGTCTGGTAATTCTCTCCTTAAGTCTGGTCATTCTCTCCTTAAGTATGGTCATTCTTAATTTTAAGTCTGATTATTACCAATTTTTAAGTATGGTAATTCTCTCCTTAAGTCTGGTCATTCTTAATTTTAAGTCTGATTATTACCAATTTTTAAGTCTGGTAATTCTCTCCTTAAGTCTGGTCATTCTTAATTTTAAGTCTGATCATTACCAATTTTTAAGTCTGGTAATTCTCTCCTTAAGTCTGGTCATTCTTAATTTTAAGTCTGATTATTACCAATTTTTAAGTCTGGTAATTCTCTCCTTAAATCTGGTAATTCTCTCCTTAAGTCTGGTAATTCTCTCCTTAAGTCTGATTATTACCAATTTTTAAGTCTGGTAATTCTCTCCTTAAATCTGGTAATTCTCTCCTTAAGTCTGGTCATTCTTAATTTTAAGTCTGGTAATTCTCTCCTTAAGTCTGGTCATTCTCTCCTTAAGTCTGGTCATTCTCTCCTTAAGTCTGGTCATTCTTAATTTTAAGTCTGATTATTACCAATTTTTAAGTCTGGTAATTCTCTGCTTAAATCTGGTAATTCTCTCCTTAAGTCTGGTAATTCTCTCCTTAAGTCTGGTCATTCTTAATTTTAAGTCTGATTATTACCAATTTTTAAGTCTGGTAATTCTCTCCTTAAGTCTGGTAATTCTCTTCTTAAGTCTGGTCATTCTTAATTTTAAGTCTGATTATTACCAATTTTTAAGTCTGGTAATTCTCTCCTTAAGTCTGGTAATTCTCTCCTTAAGTCTGGTCATTCTTAATTTTAAGTCTGATTATTACCAATTTTTAAGTCTGGTAATTCTCTCCTTAAGTCTGGTAATTCTCTCCTTAAGTCTGGTCATTCTCTCCTTAAGTCTGGTTACTCTCTTCTTAAGTCTGATCATTGTCTATTTTTAAGTCTGATCATTAAGTTTTTAAGTCTGATCATTAACAACTCTTGGACTTAATTGAAAATAACATTATTACGTTTATACCGCTCCGCGTGGAATGACTATAATACCCCTCCGTATTTTGTCCGGGATTTCGACTAAAATGGGACACGTGTCAGCTTAATAATCGGTTTGTAGTTTTTATTTATAAATTGGTTTGTACCCGAACTGCACTCATATTTTATTTCTATCTATTTTTTAAAAATACTTATATTTTATATCAATATACTTTATTATTTCCATTAGATACCAAAGTCAGAGAGAACCGGTTACACCGTTCCGGAGACCAGTACTGGCGACTTCGAACATCTTGTTTGATAAGGATTAGACTCTGAATCAAAGATTCAGCTCTGATTACAGTCATTCTCAACGGTCATCACTTACTACATAACTGCAAGTTCCCGTCAGTCAACAACCCACCACGAACCCACATAACGAAAAGAACAGCCGCCCAAAATGCCTATCCACGGGATTTACACCATGAATGTTTATGGGTACGTGATGTATGAGTACGTGCTGTAAAGAGAGAACTAGTTATGCCAGCAGGCCCGTTGAAGGACTAACAAACCTCGCAGTATTGATGTATCGATCACTGTACTAATCCCAGACCAGTACCTTCGTTCTCAAACACAGATCTTTTTCAATAACATGGGTAGTCATGAACATTGACATCGATTTATCACATATCAAGGTTTTAGTCTATAAGGCTACCCATCAGAAACGAAAGTAAAATTAAAAACTATATGCAGAAAATAAAGAGAATTTACTTACGTTGGATGATCTTCTTATACTTCAAACTTTGATTACTTCAAAATATTTTACAAACTTTTGGAAAGAGGGAGGAGAACTTATTGCTTTGGTAGTAGGTTTCCAAAGGCTTATCCTTTCCTTCGACATTACATACTAATTTATAGCAAAAAGAAAAGGCATGGTCCAAAACATATGGGACCCAAGCTCACAAACTTAACTATTTATGAACAGTGGAGATTCTCTATGTCGGCAAGAATTTGCCTCAAAAATCAACGATGTATCAAAGCCACTAGAGAAATGGGACCTTTCATATATTGTCTTTTGTCTTCAGTTGATTTTCTTCTTTGGCTATGTATGAAAGCCACTAGAGGGATGGGACCTTTCATTATGTGAAAGCCACTAGAGATATGAGACCTTTCACATTTTGTCTTTAGCCTGGGAGGATTCTCCAAAATCTGTACCTTTAATAGGTATCCACTGAATAGGGTTTACTTGATGGATCCGAAGACGGTCTTCAAGTTTGTCTGATGTAGGGTTGAGCTTAATCTTGTCCCAAAATTTGGAGTAAGACCTCTTTTTTAGACATGGAAGGAAAGCATTGAACATGTAGGTATAACCAAACGCTGGTTCCCATCTCCAAATGTAAGGTATGGAGAATTCGGCAAAAAACCGAACGGAATATTCATCCTCTATCTTACTTAGATATTTGAGGTAAGTAGGTGCTGAAGATTATTTCCATTTGGAAAATAGCTCCAGAAGATTGGCGGGAAGAATCTTTTGAATCTTTTTTCCTGGGCCAAAATGTTGCCACCATTTGATAAACCAGGAGGGTAGCACTGGATTTTTATCTTCCAAGTCAATGGTTATAAACAAAAAATGCTTGTGTTATGGATTCTCATAGAGAAGAACTGCATTAAAAGCATCTATATATTCCAGATAATCGTACTCCACAATATGTCTGTCTGAATAATTTTTTCCCGTGTAATGGAATCTTTTCCGGATGATGGGAGTGCTTCCCCAATCTTGGAAGGATATGACCCTTCTAACGATAATTTCGCTGAAGAGGAAAGTTTCCGGCTGCTGATTAACAACATGGGAAATCTGGCATCCATTTTTTATGAGTATATTCTCATAAAAAGTCTGATCTTTGTAGATCTTATATGGATATGGAACATTGTAGTATTTATTGCATTTGGCTAGTAGCGTCCATGGCTCATTGCTACCTTCTGCGTTGTTAAGAAGAAATATTACTTCTTCCTTTCTGTTTTTGTGGTAAGTCTGATGATCTAATCCACTGGATTGTCTGGCTAATATTTCAGCATCAGTTGTTTGAATATCATCTTCCTGATTTGGGGATTCCCGGATTGTAACTAATTGCTAAACATTTTGAAGTCATCCATTTGTCTTGGAGCTGTAAAAAGAGCAAAATTCATTGAATATATTCTCTGGTCAGAAAATCTGGGCGGCTATTGTCTTCCCCCTTTTTGTAAATAATTTCAAAATCAAACGGGGCTAAATGAGCCTGCCATTTAGCAAACATTTGCTTAGAAACATCATGCTTGAGATCTTTGTTAGCCATAAACTTAGCTGAATTACAATCAGTTTTTATAGTAAAATTCGTATTGTACAAATCATCTTGGAATTTTAGAACACATTTAACAATTGCAAGAATTTCTTTGGCAACAGTTGCATAATCTTTTTGCGCATGGTTCCATTTTCCAGAGTAAAATCTAACAAGATATTCTTGCTTAGTTTCTGGATTAATTTGTTTTAAAATTCCTCCATAACCAATATCAGAGGCATCTGTTTCAATTATCTTTTTCCAATGTGGGTTGGAAAGCATTAAACAAGGTAAAGTTTTTACTTTATTCTTAATTCTTCTAACAGCTTCAGTGTGCTGTTGAGTCCATGGAACATGCTGTTTTTTAAGTCTGTTGTACAGGATAGAAGTATCTTTAGCAAGATTTTTATAGTGAGCCGAAATGTAATTCAAGCTTCCTAAAAATCGTTGTAACTGAGTTCTATCAGTAATAATGTCAGGAACTTTATCAGCAAATTCAATACTTCTATTAATTGGAATTATGCTTCTTTTTTCAATATTGTGACAAAGGAATCTAACTTTTGTTTGAAATAATAACATTTTTGGTCGAGATATTACCAGGCCATTATTTCTTATTATTTCTTTGAACATTCTTAAATGTTTAAAATGCATCTCAATATCTGTAGAAAATACTAAAATATCATCAATATAGACGATAATAAATTCACTATAAGGAGTGAAAATATCGTTCATAATTTTCTGAAATTCAAAAGGAGCATTTTTTAGGCCAAAGGGCATAACATTCCATTCATACTGTCCAAATGGAACATTAAAGGCTGTTTTATACCTATCAGCTTTATCAATTTGGATTTGCCAGTATCCTGACTTTAAATAAAATTCTGAGAAAATCGTAGACTCATATAGTCTGTCTAACAAATCCTTTTTATTAGGAATATGGTTTCTTATCCATTTAAGAACCTTATTCAAGGGTTTGTAGTTAATGACTAATCTAGGTACTCCCCTCTCTCGTTCAATGTGTTTATTAACATAGAAAGCAGTACAAGACCATGGTGACTTAGAGTCATTAATCAGTCCTTTTTGCAATAAGAAGAGCGTAAATACGCTAAGAAAGAAAATTGAGGAGAAAGAAGAGCGTAAATACGCTAGGAAAGAAAATAAATGGCAAAAGAATAAGTCAATGACTTGACATAGATGTGGCAAAATGGGCCACTTTGCCAATAATTGTTGGGTCAAACAAAAGATTAATAATCTTGAAGAAGAAGCTAGGATTAAAGAAATTATTTCAAAGATCCTACTTAATGAGGTTTCAGAATCATACCAAACTGATTTTTCTTCAACTAGCGAAGATTTAAAGGTTTTAAGAAATGAAACCCTAGATACATACTCAAATTCAGACTGTGTTCCATGTAGACAGGGGCAACCCTGTCCTAAACAAGATTCTGAAAAATGAGGAAGCATTATATAAACTGCAGTCACAATTCAAAGATTTGGAAATTAATATGTTAAGTTTTAAGAAAGCTATGGGGTTACTCGAGGATATAAAAGATCCAGAGTTGAGATTAAAAATCATGGAAAAGCTTAATACACAGCTTGATACAGCTTCGGAAGCTTCTAAATCACAAGAAGTTCATATGGAAATAATAAACCCTAAGCCTTATCTAATGGATGAAGTCTATAGACGGATTAGGCAGAAAACAGAGGTAGAAAACCCTACTTCTATACATGATCTAATCATAGAGATTGATAATCTCAAAGAAGAAATTCAAGACATTAAGACAGATAATAAGCGTCTTGATCAAAGAATTTCTAGAATTGAGAAAGGGAAAGAAGTTATGACTTCTGACCAAACCCTTAAAAAGATCATCACTGATCAGGAAATACCTTCATATCAAAATCTTAAAATCAATGATGACCATTTCTTGTCTACTTTAGAAATGTTTATTACACAGAAATGGCTTGTTAAGATCACATTGTTAATAAAAAATGATTATTCAAAAGATTTTACTGCTCTGTGGATAGTGGAGCAGACTTAAATGTTATTCAAGAAGGATTAATCCCCACAAGGTATTTTCATAAAACTACGCATACTTTATCTCATGCGGGGGGAAATAATCTCCAAATTAATTATAAATTTCCTGAAGCTAAAATATGCATTAATAAAAGATGTATACAAACCAGTTTTTTACTTGCTAAAGATGTTACTAACCAAGTAATACTTGGAACACCTTTTCTTACAAAAATTTATCCTATTAATAAAATCGATTCAAAAGGTATAGTTGGAACCTTTGAAGAAAAAGATATTACCTTACAGTTTATAACTAAGCCTTTGACAAAAGTTTTACATGATGTTTATAATAGTATAACTGTTAAAAAAGAATTAAATGTTCTTACTATTAAGGAAGAACTTCAAAACCAATTCTCCTTAGATATTTGTAATAACAATATTGTTTCTATTCCTTCAAAAGAAGGTTTTGATAAATACCAAATATCAAAAAAGGCTTTTGATGACTCCCAACTCTCGAGAAAGGATAGGCCTTGTCAAACAGATTGATTAAATGTTCAGAGGGGAAATTAACCTTTTATCACATACAGGATTGATTAATCCTTGGAAATCTCCCTGGTCTGGTATTGCTTTCTATTTTCGTAAAAATAGTGAGCAAGGTAAAGGAGTCTCCAGGTTAATAATTCATTATGAACCTTTTTTCAAAATTCTTAAATGGATTAGATTTCCCATAAAAGGAATAACGTATCCAGTTCCTAATAGGAAAATGTTGCTAGACAAACTTCATGCATCTGTCATTCTTTCAAAACTTAATTTGAAAACAGGATGCTGGCAAATTCAAATTCACAAGACTTATAATTTTAGACCAATCTTTAATGTCCCTTTTGGGCAACTAGAATGGGATATTTTCCCATTTGGTCTAACACGGGATTCTTATGATTTTCAAGAGATCATAGACAACATTTTTGTCTTCTCAAAAATTCTTGAAATACATGTTAAACATTTAAAGATGTTTAACAACACTTTTGGAATTAGTCCGGTAATATCCAGATTAAAAATGTCATTATTTCAAATACCAACTAAATTTCCAAACAATACTTTGGACAAAGTTTCAGTCAAATGTAATATTAATTTTACTAACCATCTCTTGACTGCCTATACAGGTAAAGAACAGCTGCAAAGGATTTATCTTAATAATATTCATTTTGCAGGAATGATCCCACATGGGAGAGGTACCTCATCTAGTAGGGGAGGGAGATGCCGTGGTAAGAAACCAGATATTCTGGCTCAAGTTGGGAATAAGACATTGGTGAATATGCAACAGGATAAAGAATACCAGAAATATCCGTAGTATAAAAAGCAGAATATTACTGCATCAATCAATGAGATGCCTTCCTATGCCAATATGGTGGCAACTTACGATAATGAAGCAGGTTATACCGCTTATTTAATAAACCAAAAACAAGAAGTAATACTTCTTCTCGAAGAAAGAGACTCCCAATGGAGTGAGGAACCATGGACTTTGATGAGGAAATACATGGGAGAAGAATCATACCCTTCTCGAATGTACAAAAGTCGGATTTACTATGAAAATATTCTCAAGGAAACTGGCTGTGAAGTCACCCATTTCTCCCATCAAGGGCAGCCAGAAGTTTATAACTACAGTAAGATTATCATAAGGAAGGTAATCTCACTCCAAGACTGGGGCATTTCACCCCTAAGCACAAGGGAATATTAATTTGGTCCAAATAAGATTCCAGCAAAATATAACTTCTGGGACTACATGGATGCTTTTGAGAAAACTCTCCTCTATGAGAACCAGAAGCATAAGCATTCTTGGTTTATCAATATATGTTCGGTCGTTTATAACTCCGACATATCTGCATGGTTCATCCTCTGGTGGCATCATTTTGGCACCACGGAAGAAATTCTACCGACAGAATTCAAAGAAAATTTCATAAATGGGAAAAGGTTTCCCCAAAGCCCTTGGCTTATCAAGACAAAACCATAAAATACAGGGAATTATCTTCTCTTCTTTTCTTTATGGAATTTTCTATTCCCTATATCTGAAAATGGATGCCAACCTTTGGATATACTGACGACACATATTCCAAATGTTGGGATAAAATGTTCAAGATTGATCCAGACACCAAGCAAATAAATGGCTATGACACTGTCTGTGATATAGACAAGAAAATAGCAGTTTATGAAGAACAGCAGCAAAAAGATAAGGAAATCTCCTTACAATTCAGATCCCAAAAGATGAAGTCAAAGACTCAGGCTCTTAATAAAAAGGAGCTAATAGCAACATATATTCAAGAAATGAAGAAAGACTTTTTGGACCACGATGATGAAACGGTGTCCCTTTCTTCAGATAAAACTGACGCTTTGATGAGTCGTATTTATACGATTCGTCGAATCAATAATCCCATTTCTTTCGACACTTTTATATGCGAATATTTACTTTTTAGTATGGTTTTGCATTTCAGGTGTTTCGGAAGCTCAAGGAGGAAACGCGCATAAAATGTGGCATTTTGTGCAAAAAACACCACAATGGCAGATCAGACCTTTGGACGTTCGACGAAGTACTGGGAATGAACTGCTGAGCAGAAAACTACGAGCCACACATCATTACGTAGCTGACTCAATTCCCTACAACTCTCTAGTTTACACCGAGAGCATCCGAGGTCATATAGAAGGTCAAATCCAGAGTCGAAGTCAGAACTGGTGGCAGACTCAGAGAGAACCGCGGACGCAGACCATTTTATGAATAGTGTCCGCGGATGCTAAAATGTACATGGTCTGCGGCGATAATATGCACACCGTCCGCGGCCGATGTCAGCAAAACCGAAATTTGGAAGTCCATCCCAAAAATCAGACTTGGAAACCCTATTTGTTGCTATAAATAAGATATATGGTCAGGGTTTCCAACATCTCATATTCCCATCAATCAGAAGACGGCTCTGGAGGAGAAGGCGAAGCTTTCGACGAGAGAAGAGATTTTTCTACCTTTCATTATGTGTTTTATTTCCATCATGTGTAGCTAAACTCTTTATTCAGTTTAGGGTTTCGTTCATTGTGACATATGTTTTGAGACTTCGTTCTTAATGCTATTTTATGTTTTACTAGTTCTTGCTTCATCACATGAATTAACTTGTTAGATTAATTGGAAGCTTTGTCGCAAACCTTAATTGAGCAATTAATTCTTACCGTTAATATCTACTGGAAACTTTGTCGTAAAGGTAGATCGTAACACCTAGGCTAAATAATACCTTTGTCGGATTATTAAGTTTAGGAAAGAACTAGAAGTCTAAAACCTTTGTCGGGATACTTTAGGATATTACCTTTGTCGGAATTTGATCGTTTGATAATATAGCTAAGTATTCAAATAGAATCCAAACACTTATGATGAGTCACGGCAATCAAAACATTTGTATTAACTCTGGGTGAACCGAGGTCGTACCCAAGGGATAGGTGGTTAAACCAATAATGCTAACGATCTGACTAGAATGTCTATGGTTTGGGGGGGGGTATTGTTCTCCTAAGAGGATGATAGTAGAAGGTACTATCCAAAAGTGAGATTATCTACTAAAAGTGATTAACTTTCAACTAAGAGATGACTAGGAATCACTTCTCCACCTAGACAATTATTGTGACATTGAAATGGGATACCAATGATGAAATCACATGCACATGCTTAGAAATTAGCTTATGCAACATTGGTACTAAGTTCAACTCGCGCTACAACTTAGTACAAAGAGGTCACATCACGCATAGTACCTCATACTTGCGTTCTATTGGCACTATAGAATATGAATGTCTAGCCTCACACTTGCACTTTATTGGCTAGATAATCATGTTCTTGTTAAGTTCAAGCAATTCTCATTAGGTTAAAGAGTTATCCATCTAACACAAAATCCTAATGCTTCTTCATTTAGTTCATTGAAGTCATGATGATCAACGTGAGCTACATCAAGCATGAGATCAAGCAGAATTCCTATTGAGAACATTTCACAAACATCTGATAGGCAATTCGAGAAATTAAGTTCAAAGGAAGAAGATTCGTATGCAAACTCATTCATCATTAGCGTCCAAGGTATTTACAACGTCACAAACATGTCTAGGGGATCCATTGATCCCCAATCAAGGTCACTACTCACTCATGGTGAATTTACAAACGAAGTCAACAATAAAAATGCAAGCAACCTATGGAAAGTGGAGTTTAGAACTTCAAAACCGATATGGAGATTCAAGAACACTAGAGGATCCGATCTTCGATCTTTGTTGTTGAAGTTCTTCCTAACTAAATCCGAGAGTTGTCTCTCTCTGCAACTCCGTCTATCCTCAACACCCCACGTCTGTTTTTCTTAGAAAACCCTCGATCTCTCTATCAAAAACCATCCAAATTCCCCTCAAAAGAAACTAATTTTTTTCTCCGCAAATGAATGCGTTCGCATGGTCTCCTGCAGGCTGGGAAATTTGATCGAGTGCGAGTGCGCAGAGCCATGCGTGCGAACGCACGAGATTTTCATGTGTCGGGTCTGGGCTGTGCGACCACACAAGGCTGCGAAGGCTAGCAGGGCAATGAAGTACATGCATGCGAGCGCATGCTTTGAACCATGCGAACGCATGACCTTGAGAAATTTGCGCTCCGACTTCCAACTTGTGTTTTCCTGCTCCAAAATGCTCGGGTTTGCCCCAAAATCACTGCCTACTTGAATTCTCAGCTTAAACTCTGTAATTTGCCTGAAAAGAACCACAAAGCATCAAATAGCAAGTGAAATCGTAATAGAACAATCGAAACAATAAGCATAGAGGTCGCCTAAAATGCATATATTTTAGCGCTATCAGAATTCCACACTTAGAAACATGAAATTAGATATTTAGCAGTCGATGATAAACATGTCACAATAGAAACCCTAAGCTGAATGCTCTCTCTGATTGAATGTCTTTTGTTATTTTTCTCTTTCGCACTCTTTACTGCTAAAACCCCCCTTTCTTAATTGCTTACAGGAACAACTTCAACAAACCAGCTCTCTTGGGTTCGACCCTGCTTGCCACTAGCTAGTTGTTCGCAGGAGAAATATAAATATTAAATTTGACGTGTTAGACGACGCGCGTCAAATTTTGGCGCCGTTGCCGGGGAGCTGCGCTTCGGTGAAGTTGTTTTCGTTTTTTCTTATTTTCTGTTCTTTATTTTATTTATTTATTTTTTGTGTGCTTCACTACTTGTTTCGCGATGTCTCGTGCAGGTAGCCAGATTGGCGAAGGTGATGATGAGCAAATAGAGTTGTATTAGCCTACGATGAAGGAGTTGTCCACCCCTAATTTTCAGAATATACCTTGGTGCATGAATGAGGGGCTAGACATGCAGGAAATTGAGATCCAGACTGCGGTGGTGCACTATCTACCGAAGTTTTCGGGTCGGCAAGGGGAATCAGCCACTAGGCATTTGCAGGATTTCAACGGCATCTACCAGACTCTCCGACCCTATGGAGACACAGTGGAGAATTTCAAACTTAAAGCTTTCCACTTTTCTTTAACTGGCATGGCTCGATCTTAGTTTCTGTCTCTTCCTTCTGGTAGCATCAGGACATGGGACCAGATGCAGAAAAAGTTTCTCGACAAATACTACCCCGCGGCTAAGGCAGGACAAGTTCGCAGGCAGCTGCAGGACCTCAGGCAAGGGCCTAACGAGTCAATGTATGATTATTTAGAGAAATTTAATGCCTTGGAGCAGAGCTGCTGCAACCTATGACTTCCTGAGAAGTTGGTGATCGAGTACTTGCTAGATGGTTTGAGACCACTCGAAAGGATGCTGCTAGACGCCTCTGCTAGAGGGACCATCATGAATCTGTCCCCAGCTGGAGTGCGAAATTTGATAGCTGGGGTGGCCGAGAATGCTAGATTCAGAGAAGAGGTCAGCCGTCATGATGACTTCAGCAGGACTAGAAACGTTGCGAAGGCTGAGACCCCATCAAATCATATGACTGAGGAGATTAAACAGATGAGGGAGATTGTACAAAAGCTCATGATGAACCAGATGGTCCAGGTGAAGCCTCAGCAGTGGGTGAATTCCAAAGCAGTGGGTGAATTCCAACACTACAACAGCCATGCACCCCAGCAGCCTCAGCAGTAACAACAGTACTATCGCGCACCTTATCGTCAACAGCAAGGAGGCTACAATCAGTATCAGCAGAGAGGGCATGGCTACAATCAAGCAGACCCTAGTAATCAGAGTAGCAGCAAGTCTTTGGAGGATATAGTGAAGGAGCTGGCATCTAGCACCCAGCAGATAGCCACAAATGTGCAACAAAATTAGGTGAAGACCGATGGGACTCTAGCAGAGCTGTCCAAGCAGATGTCCAACTTAGCCCAGACAGTTTTCGAGCTGAAGAGAGATCCAGGGAAGCTACCGTCGTAGACATTGCCTAACCCGAAGGGAAATGTCAGCACATTGGCAGTTACGAGTGTAGATCGAGTGGACAGCAAGGAAAAAGTGTCAGAGACAGATAGGATCGCGGATGAAGTTCACTTTAACGTCATCCGCGGTTAGCTAACCTACACACCACCCGCGGCAACAAACTGTGAAGGACCCGCGGCCTGTCCATTATTCGCAGACGATGAACATTTAACTAGCGCTGACGATGATCATTTTAATGGTCCGCGGGTGGAACACTTAAAGTGTTCTTCACCCGCGACCTGGTCTGAGGTGCATTTAAAAACTGGCCCTTCTTTACCATTTCCTGTGCAGGTAAGAGCTCCTGAAGAGCATATGATCGATAAGGAAGAACTAGGAAACGAGCTGGAGGCAAGAGATGAGCTTAGAGAGCCAATAATTGAGCACCTACTTGCTACGAGTCAAGAGGCACCGCCTGAAAAGTGTAAGGACCCAGGTGCCTTTACAGTCACCTGTGGTATTGGTGAGACTCTAATACATCATTGCTTAATCGATTTGGGTGCTGCTGTTAATGCTATGCCTTATTCCTTATATTGCTCTTTTAGACTTGGTCCATTGAAACCGCCTAAGTTGTTAATAGAGTTAGGAGATAAGTCTCGTGTTCGTCCAATTGGTTTACTAGAGGATCTAACCGCACATGTAGGTGACCTTGTTGTTCCTGCAGACTTTTATGTTTTGCAGATGGGAGATGCTAGAAACGATGATCCTCCAGCACTTATCTTGGGAAGGACATTCCTCTTTGCCACAAAACCAAGATCGACATGGACACAGGCTTGTTGTCACTTGCAATTGGTGGCAGGACATCGGATTTTTATATCTATGAGGATGGGGACCACCCTAGCACGAAGAACCCACCGGACATAGTAAACACATCATACCTTGGTGCCCTACTTCAAAACCCACCAGGTGAGACCAGTTGTGCAACTAGATCAGCAGCTATGATCAAAGTGTCCTCGCAAACTCAGGAGGATGTGAAGGCGAACCCGCCTGATCGATGGATAGAAGACACGAGAGCACCATTCGATGAGGATTTTGAGCAGAGTGCAGAAGTAGCTGAGGCGAAGTTTGACCTCACACGACCATGGGATCCTAACTTGTGATTCTAATGAGTTATCATCGAGCCAACGACGTAAAATAAAGGCGCTCGCAGGGAGGCAGCCCGGTAAAAAAAATTCTCGCTTTTTATTTCAATTTATGTTTGTTTGAGTCATGTTTTTTATACTGTCTATTGGGAAAGGAGAACGTTTTTATGCAGGAAACAGGTGACATCCCGAGAGGATCGCGGTCCATGCACACTTTAATGGCCGCGCCTGAACGTTATTTTAAACGGCTAATGTGTTCTTCAGGCGCGGCGTAATCTCTTCATCAGGCGCGGACCTCTTGGTTGACCAGCGTTGACCATTGACCAGGGTTGACCATTGACTGACTCGTTTGACCAGAATTCTCATCTTCACACGACGAAATGAGGGGAGTACCTGTTCACTTTGAACTCTTCCATTTCCTATATGTTTGTGTGTCTTGCATTGTTTGTGTCTTTGAATATAAGTCATACCGTGAGGACACGGCTTGGTTCAAAAGTGTGGGGTGGGAGAGTCAGTCAGTCAGTTGTGTCAGCACGTTTATTTTTCTTGCATATCGCACTGTGTCAGCACGTTTCCTTTATAAAAAAATTGAAAAGTATGAAATTTCTCTCTATTTCCTAGATATGCAGTATTGAATTTTGATGATGTGAAACAGACGATGCTGATTAGATGTGTTTCTCTCGTGAAATCTGAATTGTGCTTTTATGTGTAAATTTAAGCTAGTACGTGTCCCTTTGAGTTGAGATAAACAGAGATGTGGAGTTAATAGAAATGTCCTAGAGAGACTTGACAAAGCATTCAAAGGACCGAATTTCGAGTTATATGGTTATGTGGATTTCGTGGAGGCTAGCACTTCGAGACTTATTGGTTAAGAGTTTGCTCTGCCGCCACAGCGTTTATGTGAGTAGGCGGGACGGGAAAACAGACCGTCCTATCTCTAGTCCGAAGTAACCGGGAAAACAGGTGGAGGGCCCCCATCTTGACTCGCGTCAAAAAGGTCAAGGATGAGAAAGAGCGGAAGGTATTTCCATATGCTTGCGGGCGATGATTGGACCTCCTTCAAAAGAAAAAGGAAAAAGGACAAGCTATTCACAACAAAGGAGCAAAGCTCAAGAAAAATCAGCCACATTGTGAAAGTTCTACACGCAAAAAGTGAAGTACATCATTCATACACAGGAGCCGAAGGCCAAAGAAAGTCACTACAAAAGCTGTCCAACAAAAGAAGAAAGAAAGCTCAAAAACCTTGAAGCTCGAATGAATCACGTGCTAGAAGAAGCTATGAAGTATAACCATATAGCTAGAGCTCGGAACAGCGAATGCAGATCATGGGTCTAAAGAGGACTATCTCCCATTCATCCGAATTGATTTGGATTTCAGCTCTAAGGTAACACGTATCAAGTTAATTCTGTGTTAAGCATGATGATTTGAGTAATGATTGATTTATGCATAGAAAAGCGAGTCTAGACTAGCAACTCATATTCATGTAGTATTATCAAGGACGTCGAAGAAATTGTGGTGTTATATTTGTTTTCCTTCTATGACTTAGTTCTTGTTCGGGACGAACAAGTTTAAGTGTGGGGTGGTTTGATGAGTCGTATTTATACGATTCGTCGAATCATTTAATCCCATTTCTTTCGACACTTTTATATGCGAACATTTACTTTTTAGTATGGTTTTGCATTTCAGGTGCTTCGGAAGCTCAAGGAGGAAACGCGCATAAAAGGTGGCATTTTGTGCAAAAAACACCACAATGGCAGATCAGACCTTTGGACATTCGACGAAGTGCTGGCAATGAACCGCTGAGCATAAAAATATGAGCCACGTGTCATTGCGTAGCTGACTCAATTCCCTACAACTCTCTAGTTCACACCGAGAGCATCCGAGGTCATATAGAAGGTCAAATCCAGAGTCGAAGTCAGAACTGGCGCGCAGACTCAGAGAGAACCGCGGTCGCAGACCATTTTATGAATAGTGTCCGCGGCGCTAATATGCACACCGTCCGCGACCGACGTCAGGAAAACCGAAATTTGGAAGTCCAGCCCAAAAATCAGACTTGGAAACCCTATTTGTTGCTATAAATAAGATATATGGGTTAGGGTTTCCAACATCTCATATTCCCATCAATCAGAATACGACTCTGGAGGAGAAGGCGAAGCTTTCGATGAGAGAAGAGATTTTTCTACCTTTCATTATGTGTTTTATTTCCATCATGTGTAGCTAAACATGTTTTCAGACTTCGTTCTTAATGCTATTTTATGTTTTACTAGTTCTTGCTTCATCACATGAATTAACTTGTTAGATTAATTTGAAGCTTTGTCGCAAAGCTTAATTGAGCAATTAATTCTTACCGTTAATATCTACTGGAAACTTTGTCGTAAAGGTAGATCGTAACACCTAGGCTAAATAATACCTTTGTCGGATTATTAAGTTTAGGAAAGAACTAGAAGTCTAACACCTTTGTCGGGTTAGATTGTGGTGTATCACCTTTGTCGGGATACTTTAGGATATTACCGACGACATGATTCCTTGTGTTAAAAGAAACACATATTCCAAATGTTGGGATAAAATGTTCAAGATTGATCCAGACACCAAGCAAATAAATGACTATGACACTGTCTGTGATATAGACAAGAAAATAGCAGTTTATGAAGAACAGCAGCAAAAAGATAAGGAAATCTCCTTACAATTCATATCCCAAAAGATGAAGTCAAAGACTCAGGCTCTTAATAAAAAGGAGCTAATAGCAACATATATTCAAGAAATGAAGAAAGACTTTTTGGACCACGATGATGAAACGGTGTCCCATTCTTCAGATAAAATTGACGCTTCTATGGCTACGTCAGGACAAAGCATTTTCCAAGATTTCCAAAATGTGAAACCTGAACCTGATATTAATGATATTTTTGACAATCTCCAAGCTGAGCTTGAAAAAGACTGGCTCGCAAGACTGTCCACTTGGGAGAATCTTCCCAGACAAAGGCAGAAGACAAAATGTGAAAGGTCCGATATCTCTAGTGGCTTTCACATGATGAAAGGTCTCGTCCCTCTAGTGGCTTTCATACATAGCCAAAAAAAATCAACTGAAGACAAAAGACAAAATGTGAAAGGTCCCATTTCTCTAGTGGCTTTCACACATCGTTGATTTTTGAGGCAAATAATATGCCGACATGGAGAATCTCCACTGTTCATAAATAGTTAAGTTTGTTAAGATTGGGTCCCATATGTTTTGGACCATGTCTTTTTTTTGCTATAAATTAGCATGTAATGTCGAAGGTCAGGAGAAGCCTTTGGAAACCTACTACCAAAGCAATAAGTTCTCCTCCTTTCTAAAAGTTTGTAAAATATTTTGAAGTAATCAAAGTTTGAAGTTTGAAGTTCTTACTAATGCACATACGTGAGTAAGTTCTTATATTCTATACTTAGTTTTAATTTTATTTTCGTTTCTGATGGGTAGTTTTATAGGCTAAACCCTTGATATGTGATAAATCGATGTCAAAGTTCATGACTACCCATGTTATTGAAAAAGATCTGTGTTTGAGAACGAAGGTACTGGTCTGGGATTAGTACAGTGATCGATACATCAATACTGCGAGGTTTGTTAGTCCTTCAACGGGCCTGATGGCATAACTAGTTCTCTCTTTACAGCACGTACCCATAAACGTTCATGATGTAAGTCCCGTTGATGGACCATAATTGTATGAATTATAAACACAGTTAAACCCACCAAATTAGACTCTTTGTCTATTTAACATTTGCTTGTTAGTTCCGATATTTATCTACAGGGTATTCTGAAGTCTAGAGAAAATACAGGCTAAGGAGGAGTTTTAAAGCTGAAAATGGATTACAAGACACTCGAGGCCACAATCAGATTCCGACTGTACAACTTTCATGGAACCGACTTGGAATCATTCAAATATGCTAGAACAGTCGGCGTTTGAACAAGAACGCAATACAAAGGCACCGAGCCCGGTAAAGGCCAAACAAGGGCAATTTCAGCCGATTTGGGATTTCGACCATGTTCCAAGCAGAATTTGGCTTAGGTTCCTTCTTGAGATCATCTTAGAATGACATTTTCATTCAGAATACACTCTCCAAAATCCAAGAAGCTCCGGCCAAAGCTCCGGTCAGATTCCGGTCAAACCGATGGCTTTTGAGAAACAAATATCTTCCGATGGCTTTTGGAGTGGTGACTCACCCCGATGGCTTTTGCTCTCCTCTTGCCATGTGTTGTGATCTCCTCCACATCTCCTCCCATTTTGTGACATGTGGTGGCCTCTCATCCACATCCATCCCTTGCCCTTAGCCTATAAATAGAGATGCCCTCTCCTTGTAAATGTATCTCATCCACAATCCACAAGTCTTTAGAGAGATAGATGGCTTAACCCTCTTCTCTTCACTTTCAATACACATTTTGTTCTTCATTTTTGAGCTACTTTTCCTTGCTTGGATCTTGCTTAGGAGCTCCTCTCCTCCACTTATTGTAGGTACAAAAGCCACGGCTTGTCCTTTACTTTACGTATATATTGTTCTTACTTTAAAGTTATTCTCCTTTTCGGTATCCTTGTTCAAGGACATGGTTTGCTTGTATTCCTTGACATGAATACAAGTAGCTAAAATCTTGTATTCGGTAGAGGGAGTATTTATATCATAAACCGTTCTAGACTCTATGCTTAATGCTACTTAGTGTTTCAAAACTTGTTCTATGTGCCACATATTAGGTTAGAACTTCCAAGGTTGAGTGGATGCTTTAACGGGCAAAGCTCTTCCGTGGGGTTCGTGAACATACTCGGGTAAGTGGATGCTTTAACGGGCAAAGCTTATCTGAGGAGTTCGACCTCTTTCAAAAACCATTTGGTTGATCGTAACTGAAGATCAAATGGATGCACATAAGGCTAAGATACTTCGAAAGGAGGAATTAGTCTAAATAGAACAAGTGTTCTAAATGATGTTGCAAGTCATGTGCTAGAAATAGCCTTGATTCATCTTTGAACACTTAGTATGATCATTAGAGGTCAATGATGAACGATGATATGATATGAAACCCCTAAACCGAATCCTTTCCTTACAGTCCATTATCAACTGTTGTAATTTACTTTCAGTTCTCAAAGCACACTCAAACCCTACCCCAATCACATTAAATTTATGCATAAGCTTCATTAAAGAACAACTAATCCACCAATTCCCTTGGGTTCGACCCCTACTTACCACTGACTACCAAAAATAGTTAAGTCACGAGTAGCGGAGATATAAATTTATTTTGCACAGAGAACATCGCACCCTAACGACAGTGCAGTGGGCTCCGTCAAAATTGGCGCCGTTGCCCGGGAGTTGTGTATCGGAATAGTTGTTCTATTTGTTTTTCTTTTGTTTTAGTTCTGTCATGCAGTTCACAAAGTCTTTCTACTACGGATGCTAGCCTTGGAACAATGAGAAGTTTCCCCACCACCCTTCGAACTTGAAGTCCGCGAGAAGATCAACAACATAGAGCAATCCCGGGACGAAACTTTGGACGAGTACTTGGCGTACTTTGACTCCATTGTGACGAGCTGCCCGCACCATCGATTAACCAACCACGATCTTCTTCAAAGGTTTCTCAATGGGATGATGCCACAAGAGTGGAATTGGCTAAATGATGCAGCGGGAGGCTCGGTGAACAACTTAGACATAGATGATCTTTGGAACTTAATAGATGATTTGGCCGCGAGGTCAAGACCAAGACAAGATCAGGCCATGCGGCGCGAAGAACTGGACAACACGATGCACCAAATCAGGGCCAAAACCGAATTATTGGCAGCAGAAAACGAGCTGGCAGCTAGCACCCAGCAATTGGCCGCAGACATACAGCAATTGAGTGCCTCGATGCACCAATTCACGACCGAAACCGAATCATGGGCAATAGAAAGGACGGCTGAACCCGAGGAGCCGGCCGAGAATGAGGACCAACAGATGACCGAAGAAGAACCGGCCAAGACAGGCCCGGTCCTCACTGTCGGAGCACCCGAGCCACTTGAACCGGTCCTCACTACCGAGCCGACGGAAGTCCCGGTCCTCACTGCCGATCTGTCCGAGGCTGACCCGGAACTCAATGTCGGGCTGGCCGAGATAGACCAGGATGCGCCCAAGCTGGTCGAAGCGCCCGAACTGCCCGAGACAGACCCGGTCCTCACGGACGGGCTGGTTGAGACAGGCCCGATCCTTGTAATTGAAGTCCCACAACTTGACCCTCCATGTTTTATGAAGATCATAGCCACCAAAGATCATGTAGTCAATGATGATGCGGTGCAAGGGGAGTTGGAGGAGAAACATGAGCCAGAAGAGCCGAAGATGGAACACCCACTCGTCATGAGCCAAGAAAAGCCGCCTGAAAACTCACTCGTTTCAAGACTATCCATCACCGCTGCCACAAAGAAGAGGCTTCACATGGGAACATGCTTGATGTCGCCCATGGTTGATGGCACAAAACCAAACTTCCAAACTCGCAAAGGTGCCAACTATTCAAACATGAAGAAGCGGCAAAGACATGGGCCGAAAGAATGGAAACCCGGAAGGAGTAACAAGCGAGCACGACTCATTGGACCAGCAGCTATGGTCAATGAAGCCTCACCCTCTCGGAGCAAAAGGGCAGCCGAGAAGAAATTCGACCTCACACGCCCATGGGACCCAACCTTATGATCCGGGAATGAGGTACTGTCGAGCTAACGACGTTAAACAAATGCACTGGTCGGGAGGTAACCCGACACCTATCTTACTTTCAGTCATTTAATTTCTGTCATTTAGTTTTTTCATTCTCACCTTATGTGTATATATGTGCTTGCATGACTTTTGAACTAAGCCTTGCTGTGAAGCACGCCTTCGTTCAAAAGTGTGGGGTGAGAACCACCTGTGTACATAGTTAATTAACATGTTTTTCTTTTTCCTTTTCCCTTAATATTATCTTTTTGAAAATATGAACTTGAGAATGTGAAAAATATAGATCATAATTCATGCATTTACCTTGTGAAAATTCAACTGTTTAAAAACTTAGAATTTAACTTCTCATTTGTCCCTTTGTGCTGAGATATACAGGGGATGTGGAGTTGATATAAACTGCCCTAGAGAGGCTTGGCAAGCAATCAAAGGACTGAATCTCACTATATGGTTTACGAAGTCAGTGGAGGCTGCACTTCGGGTTTCAAAGAAGATTAGAGTCATCTCCGCCGTGCAGCGTTTATGCAAAGAGGCGGGACGGGAATCAAACCGTCCTATCTCTAGTCAGAGTAGCCGGGAAAATAGATGAGCGACCCTCATCTTGACCCGCGCGAAACGGCGAGGATGAGAAAGAGCGGGGAGGTATTTCCATATGCTTGCGGGCGACGATTGGACCTCCCAAAGAAAGGTTGAGAAAATGGACTAGCAAGTCACAAAGAAGCAAAAGCTCGAAGAAGCTAATCAAAGGCCAAAAGCCAAAGTATGTGAAGGTTTTAAACGAAACAAAAGTGAAGAAACTCCAATTCAACATCAAAGGCCAAAGGCCAAAGGCCGATTCACTTCAAAAGCTGTCCCTCACCAAAAGAAATCAAAGTGCTCAACTAAGTGAAACCCGAACCGAATCACGTGCCAGATCATCTTAGAATGACATTTTCATTCAGAATACACTCTCCAAAATCCAAGAAGCTCCGGTCAGATTCCGGTCAAACCGATGGCTTTTGAGAAACAAATATCTTCCGATGGCTTTTGGAGTGGTGACTCACCCCGATGGCTTTTGCTCTCCTCTTGCCATGTGTTGTGATCTCCTCCACATCTCCTCTCCTCTTGTCATGTGTTGTGATCTCCTCCACATCTCCTCCCATTTTGTCACATGTGGTGGCCTCTCATCCACATCCATCCCTTGCCCTTAGCCTATAAATAGAGATGCCCTCTCCTTGTAAATATATCCCATCCACAATCCACAAGTCTTTAGAGAGATAGAGGGCTTAACCCTCTTCTCTTCACTTTCAATACACATTTTGTTCTTCATTTTGGAGCTACTTTTCCTTGCTTGGATCTTGCTTAGGAGCTCCTCTCCTCCACTTATTGTAGGTACAAAAGCCACGGCTTGTCCTTTACTTTCCGTATATATTGTTCTTACTTTAAAGTTATTCTCCTTTTCGGTATCCTTGTTCAAGGCCATGGTTTGCTTGTATTCCTTGACATGAATACAAGTAGCTAAAAGCTTGTATTCGGTAGAGGGAGTTTTTATATCATAAACCGTTCTAGACTCTATGCTTAATGCTACTTAGTGTTTCAAAACTTGTTCTATGTGCCACATATTAGGTTAGAACTTCCATGGTTGAGTGGATGCTTTAACGGGCAAAGCTCTTCCGTGGGGTTCGTGAACATACTCGGGTAAGTGGATGCTTTAACGGGCAAAGCTTATCTGAGGAGTTTGACCTCTTTCAAAAACCATTTGGTTGATCGTAACTGAAGATCAAATGGATACACATAAGGCTAAGATACTTCGAAAGGAGGAATTAGTCTAAATAGAACAAGTGTTCTAAATGATGTTGCAAGTCATGTGCTAGAAATAGCCTTGATTCATCTTTGAACACTTAGTATGATCATTAGAGGTCAATGATGAACGATGATATGATATGAAACCCCTAAACCGAATCCTTTCCTTACAGTCCATTATCAACTGTTGTAATTTACTTTCAGTTCTCAAAGCACACTCAAACCCAACCCCAATCACATTAAATTTATGCATAAGCTTCATTAAAGAACAACTAATCCACCAATTCCCTTGGGTTCGACCCCTACTTACCACTGACTACCAAAAATAGTTAAGTCACGAGTAGCGGAGATATAAATTTATTTTGCACAGAGAACATCGCACCCTAACGACGGTGCAGTGGGCTCCGTCACCCGTGTTAAGCCGTGGATAGGCATTTTGGGCGGCTGTTCTTTTCGTTATGTGGGTTGGTGGTGGGTTGTTGACTGACGAGAACTTGCAGTTATGTAGTAAGCGGTGACCGTTGAGACTGACTGTAATCAGAGCTGAATCTTTGATTCAGATTCTAATCCTTAGCAAACGGGATGTTCGAAGTCGCCAGTACTGGTCTCCGAAACGGTGTAACCGGTTCTCTCTCTCTTTGGTATCCGAGCCGCTAGGGGGTAGTTATGGATTTGATTGGGATTTATCACATGTCTTTTATGAAAATGAACCTTTTCAGGAACTAGAAAATGGTTAAGAATAAGTTGAAAGAAGAATATGATCTTCCTACAAATCTAGAAGCACTTAATAAGTGGACAATCCCTAGAATTGAACCTAGTTTAATATATAAACTTGGAACATTTGAGAAAATAAGTCTCAAACAGGTTGTTAAAACAACTGAACAAACAATTCCGCTGAATTCTGAAGAATTAACAATTAGGTTGCTTGAAGAAAGTGATCTACTTTTATATAGAAATTCTCATAAATTTATACATATTGGTTTGGTGCAAATTGCTTTTAAACCATTAACCCTTGAAGGTTTACCAGAAAGATTTATAACAGTTTTACGAGATAGTAGAAACCTTATTTATAAACAATCCTTAATGGGAATTATTCAGACTAGTTTGGCCCATGGTCCGGTTTATTTTGATGTTTACCCAAACATACAACTGTCCTTATCAGATGTTAATATTTTGGATTCATTAACGTTAAACGTTAAAACATATGGTTATAATTATAAAACTGGAACAAAAGTTATAGCTATCTGTTATAGGATTTATTATAAGCCACTTTTTACACTTAATGCTCAGTGTAAAATTATGGATAAACAAAATAATGAAACAATAATTATTGAATCAAACTTTAGTAGCATAGCGAACTATGTGTATTTTAAGTGCGCAGTCCGTGTCGCTAAAATGAACGTGGTTCGCGCCGCTAATATGTATACAACCCGTGGTGATGACATGATCAGCATGCTATGATGACATCAGCAGATCCGAAATTTAGAAATTAGGCCCAAAAGTAGATCTGGAACCCAATCAAAAGTATATATTATGGTTTTGGAGAAATAATTCATCAATGAAGCTTTGGACGACGGCTCTGGAGAATACGAAGACGAGAAGCTTTCGACGAGAGAATAAAATTTTCTACTGTTTTCATTATTTCTACGTACTCTTGTGTTGAATTCTATGGATATGCGTAGCTAAATTTCTATTCCAATTTAGGAATTTGACCTTGTGACGCTAGGCTTTTGAGATTCTTTACTTAATGCTTATTTCTTAAAAGGGTTGCCCCTAATGGTTTAGGCCCATAGCCTGCAAACAGGCCCAACCCTTAATGCTTATTTCTCGTTTTACTACTAGTTCTTGAATTGAATTGTTAAGCTAAATGGAATGTTTTCCATAAAGCTTAGTTTAACAACCAATTCCTATAGGAAATACTTGCCGTAAAGACAAGTAAAAACACCCAAACTCGGTATCACCTTTGCCGGAATACTTTTGGTTGTTACCTTTGCCGGAATAACCACGCTTATAAACTTGAAATATGATCATTAGCTGTCAATGATAAACATGTCACAAGTAGAAACCCCGAGCTGAATATTCTCATTGATAAAAAAAATTTCGTATATTTCTTGTATTCTCAAAAATCACTCAAAAACCCCTCCTTTTTATTTATTACAGATACAACTTCAACAATCAGCTCTCGTGGGTTTGACCCTGCTTGGGTGTTACACTAGCAGAAGTAGGAAAATAAATTAAATTAAATTTGACGTGTCAGACGATGCGCGACAAATTTTTGCGACGTTGCAGAGGAGCCGCGCTTCGGTGAAGTTGTTTCTTTTTTCTCTTTCGTTTTTATTTTTCGTTATTTTTTGTTATTTGCTACTAGCTTTGCTATGTCTCGCGCAAGTAGAGTGAATGGCGAAGATGATGATTAGATGGAGCCGTATGAACCCACGATGAAGGAGCTATGTTCTCTAAATTTTGAGGATCGGCGTTGGGGAATCTACAAGGGCCAGAGATGGCAGAAATTAAAATCAAGACTGGAGTAGTGCACTAATTACCAAAATTCTCGGGGCAGCTGAGAGAGTCAGCCACTAGACATCTGCAAGATTTTCATTGCGACTGCCAGACTCTCAGACCATGTGGGGTCACAGTGGAGAACTTTAAACTCAAAGCTCTTCAGTTTTCTTTAATTGACTCGGCTAGATCTTCATTTCGGTCTCTTTATTTAGGTAGCCTCAGAACATGGGATTAAATGCAGAAAATGTTCCTTGCTTAGTACTACCCAGTAGTTAAGGCCGGACAGGTTCGCAGACAGCTGCAAGATATCAGGCAAGGATTGAATGAGTCGATGTATGACTATCTAGAGAAGTCTAATGCGCTAGAGCAGAGCTGCAGCAACTTAGGGGTGCCTGAGAAGTTGGTGATGGAATATTTGTTGGATGGGTTGAGGCCGCTCGACATGATGTTGCTTGACGGTTCAGCTGGAGGAACAATCATGAATCTATCTCCAGATGGAGAGCGGAATTTGATTGCTGAAGTAGCTGAGAATGCGAGTTTCAGAGAGAAAGTCAGCCGCCGAGAGAACGTAGGTAGAACAAGGAATGTTTCGCAGGCTGAGGCTTCATCATATAAAGCGGCTAAGGAGTTGAAGGAGATGAGGAGATGATGAAGAAGATGATGGTAAATCAGGTATCCCAGGTAAGGCCATGTGAATTTTGCAGTGCTACTGATCATGGAGTAGATTCTTGCCCTACTTTGCAGGAAGAAAAAGGTTGATGTCAATGCAGTGGGGGAATTCCAAAGTTACAATAACAATGAACTTTAGAGACAGTTCGGTTTGGTAGCCTGCGGGTTCAGCTGGAGGAAAGACAATAGTTTTTCTAAAGAGCCAATTCTATAGGCTGCGCCTCAGCAGCAATACGACTGTCCGTCGTACCGTCAGTAGCAAGGGAACTATAATAACTAGGGTCAATACTAACAGCAAGGGCAGAATAACAATCAAGCAGGCCCTAGCAACCAGAATTCCAGCAAGTCATTGGAAGATGTGGTGAAAGATTTGGCAGCGACTACCCACCTGCTAGCAACAACAATGTAGCAAAACCAAGCTAGGACTGATGAAGCGATAGTGGAAGTGTCCAAACAGATGTCTTTGCTAGCTACGACCGTTTTTAGCAGAGGATTGATCCGGGAAAGCTACTGCCACAGATAGTGCCTAAATCGAGTGGAAACATCAGCGCACTGGCTGTGATAGATGAACTGGAGGCGAACAACACTGAAAATGAATCGGAAACCGTGCGTATCGCGTCCAAAGGCTACATTTATTCTGGACGCGCTGAGCTAAAGTCTTCATATGACGTGGTGCTAAAATTGACTGAGGATGCGGTCAACGCATTGACAACGCCCAAGGAAAAGGTTATAACCGCGCCCAAGGAGAACATTAACAATGGACGCGGGAAGATAAATCCTCCGCTAGCGCGGAGGACACTGCTCAGCCAAATAATTTTTCATATTCTGACCCTCCTATTCTTTTTCCTGTGCATGTAAGAGCTCATGTAGAGCATGTGATCAACAAGGATGAACTGGAAGACGAGTTGGAAGAGATGCATGAGCTAGACAAGCCAGCGATAGAGTACGCAATTGCCAATAGTCAAGAGGAACCGCCGGGAAAGTGTAAGGACCCTGGTACCTTCGCAGTCACCTTCGGTGTTGATAAGACACTCATTCGTCATTGTTTAATTGACTTGAGTGCTACTATTAATGCCATGACATATTCTTTATACTGCTCCTTAAGACTAGGTCCATTGAAACATCCGAAGCTTATGGTAGTGTTAGGGGATAAATTACGCGGCTGTCAAAAATGTTCTCCACTCCCGAACAACTGAGTAAAAATAGAATCGAGCAAATAACACAAGACAGAACAAGACTCAAACAAATATGACCAGACTCAAACAAAACAGACACGACCAAAAAAAACTCAAAATAATTAAAATAAAGAAAAAATATTTGGTCGCCTCCCGCACATCGACTTTGTTTTATATCGTTGGCTCGACGGTACATCATTAGGGATAACAAATTAGGACCCCAGGGATGTGAGAGGCAAACTTCTCCTCGGCAACTCTTTCCGGATGCTCATAGCCCTCGTAGAATGGTTCTCTCATGTGTTTTCTCCACTAGTCAGGCGGATTCGTCTTAACATCATCCCGAGTTTTCGAGGACACCATGCTCACAACCACCTCGTTTGTTGCACGACGAGCATTATCTGGTGGGTCAGGGAGTAGGGCGCTAAGGTATGTTGTGCTTACAATGTCGGGTGGGTCAGGAAGCAGGTTGAACTCATTGAGTTACGTGCATTGTGCCCATTTTACAACCGCGTCCTACAGCAACTTTAACCAGTTAATCTCTTCATACGACCCGGGCTTAATCTCTTCTAGGGCGTGTTGACCAGCGTTGATCGTTGACCAGGGTTGACCATCGTTGGCTGACTCGTGTGACCGGAAATCTCATCATCGCGCAACGAGAAGAGGGAGTGCTTGTTCACTTTAATTTTTATTTTCTTTTTTCCTATAAATGTGTGTCTTGCATTGTCTGTCTTTGAACTAAAGTCGTGTTGTGAGGACACGACTTGGTTCAAAAGTGTGGGGTGGGAGAGTCCGTCAGTAAGTTGTGTTAGCACGTATATTTTCTTTGCATTTTGTACTGTGTCAGCATGTTTCTTTTGAAAGAAAAAATCATGATAGGTGATGACTTCAAGTTATCAAGAAATGTCAAAAAGTCATCGCTTATATATTTAAGTGATGACTTTTCAAGTTGTCGCAAGTCGTTGCAGTAGGTTATCTCGCAGAAAGTTGTAGTGATGACTTTATAAGGTCATCACATTTAGTGTTTATTGCGATGACCATGAAGTTATCACATAATAATTATGTGACCACTTAAGCCATCGCATAAGAAAACTTCTGCGACCACTTAGGGGATCACAAAAACTATAAGTCAATGCAAAAATGATGTTCGGCAACCATCAAGGACATTGCAAAACTTTTTATGACAACCAACGTTATTGCTAAAAGATATTGTGACGACCACTTAAGATAGTCACAATTGAACTTTTAACAACCATGACAAATGTCACAGTGTTATCATTTTAAATTTTGTATTAGTATAATTTATCGAAGCATATAAAAAACTATCACTTTAAGTAAAAGTTTTATTAAAATTCAATAAAAACTGAAACTTTAGGTACTAGTTCATACAAATATAGCTTAACATGAGTAAACAAGAACGTCAGACAACAAAAACTTAAACACATCAACACAAAACCCTTACATTTTTTTGTCATAATAGCCTAACGCTCAATCGTCTTCCAGTTTGTCTAGGCTTTCAGCATCACTAACATTAGTATTCTCTCGTCTTTTTTCATTGAATCCTCATTATCCATGTTTAGCTCATATCACATTTGTAAAGTTCGGGCAGTCAGTTTCTCCTCCACCTCTAGGGTATATAGGTTTCCTAATACATTTCCCAGCACCGAAAATCTGAGTTTTTTTTTCTGGCCAACCACTTCAGCAATGATACCAAGTTGGGTTTCGACTGAGAGAGGTTAATCCAAGGAGCTTCCACCTTGAGAAGCTTGTTCATCAAGCATATTGACATCCTTTTCTTTCATTTATGCACAAAATTCAAAAGAAATTACTATAAAAAAATTCAAAATAAATTGATGACTACACACCACCAAGATAGTTATAAAACTACAAGAGAAAATTATCATACATATGTCACAACAAATCGAATGTCACCGCCAAGTTCAATAAATTGTATAAATAACAAATTCATTGTCAATTAATGCCACTACTATGAAAATTATTGAGTTTAATTATTGTACAAATAAATTTGAATAAAGAAAGAACCATCCCAAAACACTTATTTCACCTCAAAATATAACAGTGACATTGACAATACCACTTGATACAAATCCAACAAAATAAAATTCAACAAACATGACAAGTCATTAGTACCTTCGCCACAAGGGGACTTCCTGGTGATAATATGAACAACCTTCGTAGCATTTCTGATTGGTCCTTTAACCTCGAGTGCTTTGTCTTTAGCACCACATACACGATGAGCAGAAACTGTACACATCCATTAAAATTAACACTGAGATAATGACTACAAAATTCAAATTTTCAAAATCATTATGATATCAAATATTCATCAAATTAATTCAAGACTATCCAGCTACATAATGATTCTGATAAAAATGATGATTAAGCAAACAGTGATTTATCTTCAAGGCTGGATTGTTTGAATAAAAAAATGGCATACCCTTTTTGAGATACTTGACATTCTTGGACCTGAGAGTAATCGGAATCTTGTGATTAGTTTCCTATGTTTCCTCAACATCAACTTTACATCATCTTTTCTAGGCTTCATCGCTAGGCATGTCGCCATTCTTCGACTGATTTATACACAAATATAAAAATCAATTGGACACAACACAAACAAAATATCAACAAATTATAAAGAGCGAAAAATAACAAGAGAAAGCAACAAAAGTCCCAAATGAACTTTTTTTTTCCTTCAAATCAACAGTCTCAGATCACTGATTTTACTCACCAAAATTATCAAAACGTCATCAAGTACAACATAAACTTATTACTCAAAAAATGGAGTTTTTTTTAAAAATAACCCGTTTTGAGTTTCGAATTTCAAAACTAACCCACGCGAGTTTGACATTTCAAAACTGACCCATTTTTAATAAAACCGGATCCTGGGGATCCGATTTTCTGTATTTTTCAAAATACCGGATCCCCAGGATCCGGTTTTCTGTGCAAACTGAACACGTGGAGTTCTCTCATTCGAACGTGCACATAACGCCGGACCGGGTATTTTGAAAAACACAGAAAACCAGATCCTGGGGATCCGGTTTTATTAAAAATAGGTCAGTTTTGAAATGTGAAACTCGTATGGGTCAGTTTTGAAATCCCAAACTCGTTTTGGGTTATTTTTAAAAAAAACTCCGAAAAATGAGTCCAAACAAAGCACCTCATTCCGCATCTCCGAAGAGCTCGCGCAACCGCTAAGCAAAAACGCCAGGAGAATCAAGGCAAGCGTCGTGCACGAGACCGGTCTTGATATTATTCATCCTGTCAATGAGCTGCTCTGTTCATATCTCAGAGTAGCACCGTCCCTGGAGATTGTTTAGACATCATTTCTTCGCTACAGATCTAACGCTTAGCAACATCACTCCGATCATGACGAAGAACTGAAAGAAGCACTGCTTATGCTTCTTCGCGTCTCCTACAAACCATAGGGGCCACCTTGCGCTAGGGTTTTGCTGAAATCCCATCATCCAGCTTGGAGGCGAAGTCATGATCGAGTCCGCAAGCCCCTGCCCCCAATTGAACTACTCACGGCTGCTGAAATCGAATTAGGGATTTGCACAATGACGCTTGTTCTATTAGCGTTTTAATCCTTACTTTAAAAAAAAAACAAATAACGGTTTTATTGGGTTTGGGCCAACAAATAGCCTAAAATATGTCATAATAATCAATTAAAATAAATATTGTACAACTAATAAATAATTACATGAACTAAAAATGAGTTTTAGTCCAACATACATACTATAGAGTTTTTATCCAGCAATAAATCGAGTTATCGATCGAGCTCTAATTGAATTTCAACCGAAATCTAGACCTCCATCACTCTCTCCAGCTACTACAATAAATCGTCTTCAGTCTTCGGTCATTCACAAATATACACTTACAGAAACTTAATTCAAATATTGAAAGTTGGGTTTTGAAACTACATACGATAGTAATTATAAAAAAGAGGATTTGCCCAATTTTACTTTTTTTAGAAACCATGTATATTTCTTTTTTTACTCAAAAAAAAGGCTATAAAGCAAGTAATTAAATAAGAGATTGTTTTCTTATAAAAAAAGAGATTGTTTTATAACGATAGTTGTCAAAATTTATATATAGCAAGTCAGAGGAACGCTCAAATGAGAATTCCTTATTTTTTTCAAAAACATGAGACCCCAATCTTCACATGAGAACCAATGAGAACCCCCTATCTAGCAAGTCATCTCATCCATTGATAGTAATCGATTATTATAAATTAGTTGTCATTTTTTTTAAGATTATGTGATGACTTTTTTAAATCATCACTATTTTTTGTCACAAAATGTGATATTATATGTGACAACTATAAATCAGTCGTCACATATTTTAATAATATGTAAGTCATCACAATTTTTGGTCGCAAAATGTGATATGCAGCAACAATTAATTTTGGTTATCACATTACATAGTAATCGGTGACAACTTCGAATGAGTCATCACATTTTTTATTATTCAGTGATGACTTTTTTAAGTCATCACTATTTTTGGTCGTAGATAAACATTTTTTTGTAGTTAATTTTGAATGAAAAGATGTGGAATTCTCTTTGTTTCTTGAATATGCAATATTGAATTTGATGATGTGAAATAGATGATGCTGATTGTATTGTGTTTTTCTTGTAAAATCTTAATTGTGCTATTACATGTGAATTTAACCCACTACGTGTCTTCTTGAGTTGAAATAAACAGGGATGTGGAGTTGATAGAAACGTCCTAGCGAGACTTGATGGGCGTTCAAAAGACCGAATTCTCAGTCATGTGGTTATATGAATTCAATGGAGGCTAGCGCTTCGAGGATTATGGTTCAAAGTTGCTCCGCCACCGCACTGTTTATGTGAGTAGGCGGGACGGGAAAACAGACAGTCCTATCTTTAGTATGAAGTGACGGGAAAAGGTGGAGGGCCCCGCCTTGACTCACGTCAAAATGGACAATGATGAGAAAGTGCGAGATGGTATTTTATATGCTTGAGGGCGATGATTGGACCACCTTCAGAAGAAAAAGAAGCATGGACAAGCAGAAAAAATCAAATTCAAAATTTCATAAAAATTGTCAACAAAAGTGAAGTACCTTTATTCATACACGAGAGCCAAAGGCCAAAGAAAATTCACTACATCTAAAGTTGTCCAACAAAAGAAGAAAGAAAAACTCAAAGCCCTTAAAGCTCGAATTAATCACGTGCCAGAGAAAGCGATGAAATGTAACCGTATGGCTAGGATTCGGAAAAGTGAATGCAGATTATGGGTCTAAATAGGACTTTCTTCTATTCACCCGAACTAATATGAATTTCAGCTCAGAGGTTACATGTATCGAATTAAATATTTGTTGAGCATATTGATGTGAGTAGCAATTGAATTATGCATGGAAAAGCAAGTGTAGAATAGCATCTTGTATTCATGTAGCATTTATCCAGGACGTCGTACAAATTGTGGTGAAACACATTGTTTTCTCTATGACTTGTTCTTGTTCGAGATGAACAAGTTTAAGTGTGGGATGGTTTGATGAGTCGTATCCATACGACTCATAAAACTAACTAATCCCATTTATTTTGACACTTTTATATACAAATATTTACTTTTTAGTATGGTTTTACATTTCAGGTGTTTCGGAAGCTCTATGAGAAAATGCGTAGTAAAAGACGGCGTTTTGTGCCAAAATCACCACAAGAGAATTAGGGATTTTTGATTCGACGAGAGAATTAGAGATTTCTAATGCGCAGAAATCTCTAATTCTCTCGTCGAATTAGAGATTTCTATTTTCATTATTTCTACATACTCTTGTGTTCAATTCTATGGATATGCGTAGCTAAACTTCTATTTCAGTTTAGCGTTTTGACCTTGTGTGTTTTGAGATTCTTTACTTAATGCTTATTTCTCGTTTTACTAGTTCTTGAGCTTTATTCTATGAATTGAATTGTCAAGCTAAGTGGAAACTTTGCCATAAAGCTTAGTTTAACAACCAATTCCTATAGTTAATACTTGTTAGATACTTTGTTGTAAAGACAAGTAGTAACGCCGAAACTCGGTATTAACTTTGCAAGAATATCGTGTTTAGGAGAACTATAAGTCTATTACCTTTGCCGGAATAGATTTTGGTGTATCACCTTTGCCGAAATACTTTGGGTTGTTACCTTTGCCGGAATAACCACATATATAAACTTTAAATATGAGCATTAGCTGTCAAAGATAAACACATCAAAAGTAGAAACCCTAAGCTCAATGTTCTCTCTGATTGAAAATCTTTTTTCGTATTTTTCTTGTGCTCTCAAAAATTACTCAACCCCCCCCCCCCTTTTTATTTGTTACAAATACAACTTCAACAATCAATTCTCTTGAGTTCGACCCTGCTTACCACTATACTGACAGTAGTAAAAAGTAAATTAAATTGACGCGCCAGACGATGCTCGTCACCAAGCAATCTTAATCCAAAAGCAGAAAAAAAAAACTTAAAGTAAATGTGTTGCTCCATTTTGACGTTTTAGATTTTTAGCAATGCAATTAGTCAAAAACAATTTGTAATTCAACCGGTAAGACCGGTGTCGAACCCAAGGGAGCAAACGGATTACACGCTAGTTCTATCAAATTTTCTTACTCGGCTAAATCCTAAAAATTCAAGTGTGATTGAGTTATCAATGATTCAAAACAAGAATGAAGTGGTTTTTAGGGGGTTAAATTCAATTAAAAGCGAGTTTCGAGGGATTAATCCCCCCTTGGCAATTTCCCAATGATCATGCATACAAGAATTTAGTTAATTATGAGTTGATAGGTTTCAAACCTAGCTTAGACTAGAATCGAACAAACCATGCATGTTTAATCCTAGTCAAGCCATCTTAGCTAGGATCTCACTAATTAAAGAGTATTGATCCACTATATAGCATTTACTCTCATAAATGCCACATGCATAAAGTTCTAGTTCACCTCTCACCATGCATTTACTCTCATAAATGTTGGTTAAGTTCAATTTTACTACATCCAAACCATCACTAAGCTCTTTCAATACTTAGATCATAGTTCTAACATAAACATGTCACTTAGGCATTTTATCAAACACTTAGAGACATGTCTAACATGAAGAGCATAGTAAAATGAAATCAACTTCAATAGATCCATTCAAATGTGTATACAATGATCATTGAGTACCAAGGAGGTTCATAGAACCCTCAAAACACAAGGGGGACAACCCACACATCATGTAAAGTGACATGTTTGTGTTAGAACTTTGATCTAAGTATTGAAAGAGCTTAGTGATGGTTTGGATGTAGTAAAATTGAACTTAACCAACGTTTATGAGAGTAAATGCACGGTGAGAGGTAAACTAGAACTTTATGCATGTAGCATTTATGGGAGTAAATGCTATATAGTGGATCAATACTCTTTAATTAGTGAGATCCTAGCTAAGATGGCTTGACTAGGATTAAACATGCATGGTTTGTTCAATTCTAGTCTAAGCTAGGTTTTAAACCTATCAACCTCTTAAATGATCAAACTCTTGTATACATGATCATTGGAATTTGCCAAGGAGGGGAGTAACCCCTCGAAACACCTCCTACTTATCTTTTATCCCTAATTACTCGCCACATAGGATTTAGATATATACACCCTTTTACACATTTTTGGTTTAGAATAGCCGAATGGAAACACAATCTTAAATAGTGCGTGTGCTTGGCTTGCTCCTTTGGGTTCGACCCGGTACCCTACCGGTCATTATAAATGTTTTGACTTACTACCGACCCTCTCTTCATTGATACTAATTTAGAGGTGAAAAAGAATTAGTTCGTCAAATGAACACTCCACACTTAAGTTTTGTTCGTCCCGAACAAAGTATGAGAATATGTCAAGGTCATGCAAATGTCGAAATGCTAGTGGTGCTATGTTTTTCGTCTATTTGCCTCACTAGATTTCACAAGGTCTCGATCATTATTCCTAATCATGTTATTGAAAGGTAAATGACAAGTATGTACAACCTAACTAGCTCCTTTTCGTAGGCGTTACGAATGCATTTAGCGCATGCATTAAGCCTTTAAACCCCTAGGCTACCCTAGTGGACGAGTTATAGTCTCGTGAGAGTTTTCGGAAAAGGGAATACTCACAAATCCCATATGCACCTATCCCATAAGAATGAATGCAAGAGTGCTCAACCAAGGCGAGGATTTCTCAAAACCAATCCCTCACCCCAAACTAGGACTACCATCACATTATCATCAAAAGAACTTTTGAACCATTTAAGTATCCCATGAGGTTGTGCATTCAAGATCATCAATACTAGAGCTATCAAATGCCTCATCCAAAGTTCCACTCATTTTCAAGGCAATACAATGAAGCAAAGTTAATAGTTTTGCTCAAAAGAGTGTCAACCGCTCACCTATGCTAGCTAGGGCTAGTACATGGGTTTGCGACATGGAACTCATTCCCAAGTTTTAGGCGCTTAAGCCATAATCCATAAGGGAAGAGGAGTTCGACACTAAAGTTTCTCAATAAACAATCATAAACCAAATGATAGCTCCCGTGCAAGCACAAGGATCGTCCAAGAGTCATTCTAACTAGCACACAATGCAAATGATGAGTCCCGCACAAATGAAGAATGGAGGAAAACATAGAGTCAAGCTTTAAGTGCTTTTTATTTTCTTTTTGAAACGGCCTTTGGCCTACAAATGCTTTCGAGGGGGGACTTACCTCCCTAACCCCCGGCATTTGTATCATTTTTGAAGCAAAACTTCTCTAGCGCTTTGAGAGAGTTTTTAGTCGGGGCTTTGCCCTCTTTGACCACAAAATTTTTTTTTTGTTGGGGCCTTTTTTTCGCCCTCTTTTGACTTCACACTTAAAACTTGACAATATGTTCAAAAATTGTATGGAATGTGCGGGAATCAAACATGAGCAAGGCACCGTGTTAGAGAACTCAAGTCACCAAGGAGCATTCAAAGGGTCTAAGTTTTTCACGAAGATTTTAAGTGCTTGCTATAACTTGATCTAAGGTATTTCAAAGAAAATACTTAGAGACTTGGATAGACAAAAGATAGCAATGATATTGATTCACAAGAATGCACATTCAAGGGACTAGGTCGGTTCTAAGTTCAAGATCCAATAAATGTGACAAGTAGGCTAGATGTGATTTATAGAGATTTAGAGCCGATAGTCACAAGCCTATGTGGTTTTAACACTCTCATGTTTGGGATAGAATACATGAATGCAAGTGCTCATTCAAACATGGTATGTATGGCATGAAATGAGTGAACTATGTGACTACCCACTCCACACTTAAAGCATAGCTTAGTCCCTAAGCGCAAACAATGAAGAAAATGAGATAAAGGCGCATAGGAACTCCCCTCGTTTGTAGATGTGCCCCACCGATAGAAAATACGCCATTGTGCTAAACGTAATCATACATGATGCAAATAACTTCCTTGATCACTAGAACACATGAGAGGTTAAAAGTAACAAGTGACATACAAGGTTATGCAACGCAAGTATGAGCAAGAGAGCATCACAAGTCACATGATAACATCATGGTATAACTTTCATAAAATTCAAACAAGGAAGTTGATCCACACCCTCTAAAACATGCACAAGGTTTCCTAAGTGCCCCAAATGCGAAACTAGAGTTATAGTATGATATCACAAATTAGTTCCACTCTAGTAAACACCAATAAAGCATATGAGCACTATGGGCAACATCATTAAGCATAGATAAATCAAAGGGAAAGTTGGAAGGGCTTGGCAATGTGAAGTGGAATTGGAGTGAGTAGACCTCACTCCACACTTAAAATTTTAGCCACTAATCACACATTTCACATTCCATATTTAAGAGCCTTAGCTACTCAAAATCATGCCAAACACTTGAACATACAAAAGAACAAGAACGAAACAACTTACAAACCGGGTTACCTCCCGCGCGAGCCTAGTTTTTCCCGTCTTGGCAAAGACGTAGCAAAGCGCCCCATAGAATCACTCGTCGAGAAGTCCTTTGCTAGGATCCCTTCTCACGGGGCATTGTATTTGGTCGTGTCAATCCACCTTCAAGTCCCGTTTGAATTTCTTCCCATCAAGCCTACAATGGACTTTCCTTTGGGAGCATGACCCCTTCGAATATGAACATCCCTTAACAATTAAGGGGTCATGGGAGCTTTTTCCGATTAGCCTTTGAAAATAGGGCAAGAAGCTCCAAAACTTGTCTCGAGACATCGTGGTGAAGAAAGGGTCTTCATAACTTGTCTCGAGATTGATGGGCATCCCTTCCTTGGGTTTTTCAATGGTGTACATGGGTGCCCAATCCTCAATATCCCTCTCTAGACCTTTGTCTTCTTCTATGCGAGGTGGCTCTTTCATTTCTTCCATGTAAACCTCAACGAAGTCTCTATACCCTTGAAGACTTTCAATCTCTATATGCTCTTCCTCTATCTTGTCCTCATCAAGGAATTGGGATTCACATTCAAGCTCGCTCGTAGCGGGAGGAGGGAGTTCTTCTTCCCCAATAAAAGGTGTTTCCTCTATGTGAGAGGCATCATCATTGAAGAATTCCTCATCGGAGAGCGTCAATGGAATGGCTTGATCCCATTCGTTGTAATGAACTTCGGTGGCGGCTCTCCACAATTCATCCTCCATTTCTTGATCCCGTTCTTCCCTTGAGGCATTAGATTCTAGGACTTCTTCTTCAAATACCTCCTCTTCCTCATCCAAGTTTTCATTTTCCATTGCTTGTTGCGCCAACTCGGCTTGAAGCATATCCATGTGAGCATGCATATCTTGATGGGTTTGCTTCACTTCCTTCAATTCTTGTCTCATCTCATCTTGGCTAGCAAGGAGTTTAGCAAGCAAGACTTCTATATTGGAGGGCTCACTTGTGGGTTGAGGAGGTTGAGGGTATGGAGGGTAGGAGTCTTCAACTTCGAAGCATTGGCTATCATCCCAATTCGGAGTGTAGGTATGTGATGGATGCCAAGAGTTTTCCCAATAGGCGTTTGGTTGCTCCTCTTCTTGGTCATCCCCATTCAAATTATAATAACTAGTTTGATAGCCATGCTCTTGGTAATTCCAATATGGTTGCTCCTCCTCTTGATAGTATTCTCCATTAGAAAAGACTTGTTGGTTGTGGTTGTACATCCAATAGTCTTCACAGTGGGCATTTTGTTGATCCTCTTCATAATAATCTCCATTGTGAATGACTTGTTGGTTGTAGTGATCCATCCTCGCAAAACAAGATTAACTTAAGTTAGTAAGGGATATGAGAGAATAAGAAGAATATACAAGTATAAGAAAAAGGAAAAATATTCACAAGAGTAGTCGGAACTTCCACACAATCTAATCTAGGGATGTGCTAACTAGTTGCTCCCCGGCAACGGCGCCATTTGACGAACTAATTCTTTTTCACCTCTAAATTAGTATCAATGAAGAGAGGGTCGGTAGTAAGTCAAAACATTTATAATGACCGGTAGGGTACCGGGTCGAACCCAAAGGAGCAAGCCAAGCACACGCACTATTTAAGATTGTGTTTCCATTCGGCTATTCTAAACCAAAAATGTGTAAAAGGGTGTATATATCTAAATCCTATGTGGCGAGTAATTAGGGATAAAAGATAAGTAGGAGGTGTTTCGAGGGGTTACTCCCCCCTTGACAAATTCCAATGATCATGTATACAAGAGTTTAATCATTTAAGAGGTTGATAGGTTTAAAACCTAGCTTAGACTAGAATTGAACAAACCATGCATGTTTAATCCTAGTCAAGCCATCTTAGCTAGGATCTCACTAATTAAAGAGTATTGATCCACTATATAGCATTTACTCCCATAAATGCTACATGCATAAAGTTCTAGTTTACCTCTCACCATGCATTTACTCTCATAAACGTTGGTTAAGTTCAATTTTACTACATCCAAACCATCACTAAGCTCTTTCAATACTTCGATCAAAGTTCTAACACAAACATGTCACTTAGACATTTTATCAAACACTTAGAGACATGTCTAACATGAAGAGCATAGTAAAATGAAATCAACTTCAATAAATCCATTCAAATGTGTATACAATGATCATTGAGTACCAAGGAGGATCATAAGACCCTCAAAACACAAGATCCACTACTCACACATCATGTAAGACAACATGGTGTGAGTAGGGTTTTTACACAACAAGTAGAATAGAAGAGGGATAGAAATAGGATGATTAATCCTTGAACTCCCTTGATCTTCACTTCTCCTTGGTTGGATGATGATTGATGACCTTGGTTGACCTCTTTTCTTAATCTTCTTCTCCCCAAAAACCTCCACACATTGGTCAAAAAGCCCTCCTTCTATTTATAGCCTCGGGTAGGGTTTTTGGAGCAGCAGAGTTCAGCCGGTCGGCTGAGATCTCAGCCGGTCGGCTGAGAATGGACGATTGGCATTGAAGATGAAGTGCAGAGTTCAGCCGGGCGGCTGAGATCTCAGCCGGTCGGCTGGGAATGGACGTGGGCATCATTTTGAAGTCAGCAGAGTTCAGCCGGTCGGGTCAAATGTCAGCCGACCGGCTGGAACTTTCCGAGCCTTTTTTGTTGTCTTCCCGTCCGAATTTGGCTTTGGCGTAAACTGCAAAGTTGTAGCTCTTTGAAATACCTTTCCAACAAGCTAAAGATCAGCCAAATCGGACACAGTATGCTCCCTAGGCGTCCAGAACAAGCCGCAAAGGTCAAATGTGCTCGGTTTTGCTCTAAATCTTCGATTTTTCCCCGAGTTTTCTATTTTGGCTTCGACCTTGGGGGAAACTTGTTTTCTACCTGAAATGTAGAGATAGAGGTCAAATGACATCAAAATAATGTCGGAAACAACCCTAAACTCTAGTGAGGAATGACCATAAATGAGTCGAAAACTCGACTCATCAATCATATATCATATGATAAATAATCGGTACCATCGGGTTGTTAGTAATCCTTCGACTCCAACAGGACCTCGTGCATGAATTCTACTTTGTGCTTATTCTTACCTGTAAAATATATATGAACAACACTACGCCATTTTGTCTCTTGTGTCACGGACCTGAAATAGCCACGTAAGGACATATTCAGTCGCATAAGACTTTATGCGACTGTAGTCAGTGACATAAGGCCCAGTCGTATTACGGATGTGACATAAGCTAGATTGCGACTGACTACGGTACATTAGTCGTATAACATATGTTAAGTGACAAACATATGACAGCCGCGCAAGGAGGTACATCAGTCGCGTTTGGACATATAAGTGTTAATTGCAAACCACGAATTACTTGATTATGTCTGACGCCTAAGTAATTCTTTTACAATGTCAGTCGCTTTAGGAGTTATTATTGGTAGTACAATGAGACGCATAAGGTGAATATTTTTGTTAGAGTGTGTCGTTTAAGTATAGTTAGTGTATTTTATTGTGCAGCATAAGTTTATATAAGTATGGTATTGTACTGGCTTGCAGTCGTGTAAGTACAAAGAGGTATTTTACAAATTCACGTACATTCCGAAACCACCTGTTTTAGCAAATGGTCTAAATTGTTACACAATGCTAGAAACAGTTTTTCCAGCACCAAAAAGGATAACAAGTTCAACGAGCAAGACAATACATTACACAAAAGTTTAGTTTCAAATCTCAAGCATGCACCAAACTAGACGACACCCATACCAAAGCTCGCACCATCGGAGACATTGCATACATGCCCAGAAACCCCCACTCCCTGTCGGACCATTTCTTCAAGCGCCTTTAGCCGATGCTCAAACACAGCATCCCTTATGGCAGCCTCTTCTTTTTCCTTTAAGAGCTCTTCCTTCATCATGTGGTTAGACGCACCGCCTCTAGGGCGAGGAGGCCTCCTTATAGTACCACCTGCACCGGACACTTGAGTCCCCTTCTTTTGCCCAACAACCTTATAAATAGTGTCCAGTTGTTTGTCTGTTGGAAGGGCATCATCAGCAACAACGCTGTCCGGGTCATCAGAATCATGGTAATGGTTATGGGTGAGCAACTTGACTTCGGCACACATTTGCTCCTATGTAAAATTAGAAAACAATTTATAAAAAAGAACACCTCATGCCTAAAGAAACCATATACTTAAATATAGTTATAAACTTTTATCTTCGTGAACAAATAACATGATATATATTAATAATATGATAAAACCACATAACATTAAAATTCATAACCAACACATAACATAAAACAAAATAGATAGTGACATTACAGAACACCAATCCATTTTCGAGAAACAATTGAAAATAGTCCTAATATAAAATATATGGCATTAACACTTTGAAATTGTACAACAGGATTGAGTAAGTTACCACTAAAGGACCGCTTTTAGGCTCCTGTGAGTAAACCTCCTCAAACGCAGCAACAAAGGGCGCTTTGTGTCCCTTTTCCAATTGTTTTAATGCTCGGATGCAGAATGGAGTTTTACCAGAATGATGGTTCAGTTTTTTTGAGCCTAGCACCTTTCATTCTTTCAGATATAGCCTACATAACAAAGGAACTATTAGTAAGACAAAAAACAGGAAGTTAATTTCAAAAAAAAAGAGTAAGCGATAAGTTACAAAACATAACCTGCTGACCAGGCTCCTTAAAGTGCTGCACAAGCCATTTCCACTCATCCTTTCTATGTATGAACTCCTTGGGGGTCTTCTCTCCATGGGCCAAATAGTGAGAGCGGCAATCTGATTTCCAGTCTTTATAGCGACTGTTGGCTGTCCTTGTTATAAACTCCCAGAGCAAAGTGTCATTCATGGGTAGGAAGAAATGTGGCTACAAAAAAAACATTAAAGTAAACATGTAAGTATACACCTCTGTAAATAAAGAGTTCGACAATAATGGTTAATTATTATTAAACTAATTAAACTCACGCTTAGGTAATTGCCGACTATGTCCCAGTGCTTGGGGTCCAGTTCGGTATATGTTGAGGCTACCATTGGCACTTTCTCCCTTACACAACTCCCAATCTGATGAGTCATCATGCTGTGAATCTTCACACTAACAGGCCCATTAGCCTCTGCCGTGCACTCCACTTTGATCCCACGTGTTGGATCGTTAGTGTTAGCAGTCTGTCAGACGGAAGTCACGGAGTGCTTTTCCGTCTGATGGTCAGATAGAAGCGGAAATAATTATGCAGGAAAGTAAACAACTGAAAGTAATTGCACACGAATATATAGTGGAAACGTTATCACAATAATGATAAGATAAAAACCACTACCTTTCAGATTTCTCTGAAAGGATTTGCGAACCTGATGACTTTTTATTCCGATATACTTGTAGGGTTTACAAACTAGGTCTTTTCACTAGACTCTATTTGATGACCTCTACTCAATCCGACAAAGTAATCAGTTTCAAAACCTTGAACCTTCGTGCGTGCAATCTCAGCAATCTTGCTCTTCGAATGCAGTCGCTCTGTTCTCCCGAAAACGCAGAACTCTTCTTGGGCAAACCTTAATGCCTTATATAGGGTTTAGTGGATCTCGAAATCTGATCCCGTTCGATTCGGCCCAAACCGACCTTCCAAACAAGATAGACTTGTATCTGATTAGGCAAGATTCCATCCTAAATCTTTCCTAAGTCGGTTTCTTCAAAAGATCGAATCTTCCAAATCTGATCTGCAAAATATTCTCCTCAATATTCTTTGATCAAATATCTTCTTTGAATCTTCTTGATTTCCAATTATCTCTTCGATCTTCAATAAGTATCTTCGATATTCAACCAATATCTTTAGTAATTTCTCCTCAAATCTTCGATCAAATATTTCCAATTATATCTTCAAGATTTGCGCATATCTTCGTGGATCTTTTATCCTTGATCTTCACTCGCCGACTTGCTCTTGTGTTTGGTTCAATTAATGCGCAACGCTGCATCATTAAATCTGTTTATGAATTTCTGCACACTTAGGTAGCACATTAGCTAAGTGTTTGTAATCATCAAAACCAAAGGGTTCCAATAGTTTGTTATATCATCTTCTTGGTACGGTTCGTCTAGAACTTGTGTACTTTCATCGTTCCGAGCTATGCAAGAACTGCTATAAGTACCTCTTTGAGCAACGACATTGGCAACTTACTAATTATCTCCGAATTTTGGATCTTCCACATAGAACACTTGTTGTGCATGATTTGCAAGACAATCAGAAGCATCGTTATACCAAGTGGATGAAGTGTCAATCGAAATTATTCCATGGTCTACCTTAATATTTCCCTCTATCGGATCGGTGTTAAACCACTTGCATCGAAAGATGATTACTGGTAGTCCTTCAGCATACTTAAGTTCGATGATATTTTGAAGAACTCCGTAGTAATTAACGTCTCCTAAAAAGGTAATAAAATATCAGATTATTTTAAACGAATGAAATGCCCACAACATGTACAACTTAACATTTAGAAAATATAGTTTCTTACTGGCTAGAACCTTAACTCCACTGTTTTGGGTCTTCAAACCTTGATCCTTATCCCAAACAACAAATTTTTGGCCATTCACGATACAATGTGTGTAACAACAATGAAACTGTGGTTTGCAAGCAAGGATGTGAAGCTCTTTGGAATATGAGGCATATCCTTCATTGCTTAATTTAACCATCTGTACATAGGTAAACGTAACAAGTTAAAGATCAATTCATTAAGGATCTGTACATAGGCAAACGTAGCATCATCAACTATTATTAACAAGTGCTTACCAAATCAAGCAAATGGGAATGGAAATCATCAATTCTTGAATCATTGTCACCATTACGATTTCTCATGTAGAAAATGCAACATGTCGGTTAATATACTCTCTGGCCTCCTCACAATTCTCCATGACACACCAGTGCATGACATCGATGGCATTGTTGTCGAACTGCATCCTTCTAAGGTAACCCATAAGCTTTATGACTTTTGAAACAACTGATATGTCCCAATAATCTTCCTCAACCTCCTCATGATCTGATTTGTCCCCAATTTCCCCCATGTACAGTTTGCAATACATTACAGATTCTTGGGCCACATACTGCTCAGTAATTCAATCTTCCAGATACCGCGTGTTCCTCACGTACTTCTTGTATTGACCAAGCTGCCTGCAATAAAAATAAAGTACATTTAATATAAGTTCAGTCAGTAACACACATAACTATATATATGTCTAAAATGTAAATAAATTACCTTTCCATGGGGGCATCCAATTATAGTGTACCGGGCCCTTAAGCAAAATCTGATCCGGTAAGCGGACCATGAGATGTACCATAATTGTGAAGAAAGACGGTGGAAAATGCGCTCTAACTGACACAAAATGTGAACTATGTCAACCTTTAGTCGATGCACCTCTTCCTTTTCAAACTCTCTGCGACAGAGTCTCCGAAACCAGTGCGACAGTGATATAAGAGGGTCAATTACATTCGTGGGTAAATAAGGTCTAATGAAAACTGGCAACAACCGCTGTAACATAACGTGACAGTCATGTGTCTTCATGCCTATAAACTTTTTGTGGTCGAGATTAATCTTATTCTTCAAGGTTCCTGCATAACCAAACGGATACTTAACATCTCTGATCAGTTCTAGGATCTCTAACTTCTCACTCGGAGTGACAGTGTAAGGTGCCTTACTCACCTTCTCTTTTCTTGAAGTCCCAGTGGTTGGTTTAAACCACAACTTTCTTCTTACCCCTTGCTCTTCCAACCCTTTTCTTGCCTTTATATCATCCTTGGTCTTCCCTTCAAGTCCAAGAACCGTGCCAATTATATTATCAAAAACGTTCTTCTCAATATGCATCACATCAAGTGAGTATGGCTGACACAATGTATGCCAATAAGGTAACTCGTAAAATGCAGACACATGTGTCCAACAAAGCCTCTCACTTATAGCTCTTGGCTTAAACTGTGGATGTAAACTCAATCTTCGGTGTCCCTGATATGACATCTTTCCAATAAGATGGGTGGCATCAATTTCATCTAGACATAAAGGACATGCTTTGTACCCTTTTGTCTTAAGGCCTCCCAACATCCCTAGACCCGGGAAGTCACTAATAGTCCACATAACAGCTGCTTTCAGAATGAACGATGTCTCATCATGCCGATCATAGGTACAAACACCTTGTTCCCATAACTCCTTCAACTCATTAATAAGAGGCCTCATAAAAATATTTAAACACTTTCCAGGAGACTTCGGTCCCGAGATCAACATACAAAGTATGTTCATGTCCTTCTTCATACATAAATGGGGTGGCAAATTGTAAAGAATGAGAACAATAGGCCATGTGCTGTGAGAGAGGCCCGATGCTCCAAAAGGATTAAAACCGTCAGTTGCTAATCCAAGTCTCACATTTCTAATCTCACTTGTAAATTCAGGATAGTCCTTGTCAAATGTTTTCCATGATTCCCCATCTGCAGGGTGTCGAATATACTCCTCGTCATTAACCTTTCTTTCAGTGTGCCATCGCATTTGCCCTGCAATGTGTGGTGTCATATACAAGCGCTGCAATCTTGGAGTCAAAGGGAAATACTTCACCGTCTTCTTTGGAACGTCGCTTCTACTACCACGCTGCGCGTATCTTGGCTCACCACAGACTGGCAAATAACATGATCTTGAAACTCTTTGTAGTATAATATACATCCATGCTCACAAGCATGGATGGTCTCATAACCCAAGCTCATGTTCTTCAAAACTTTTTTAACATCTTTATAAGAACCAGGGTAGATGTTATCGCGAGAAAGAATTTCTTTCGTGATTTGCAGTATTTTGTTAAACCCGTTGTCCGACGGTTGACTCTCCACTTTCATTTGCATTGCCCTCAGAATTGTTTCAAGAACATATTTCTAACAATTTCTGTACAAAGGAGTTTGTGCTTCGCCTATAAGATTGTGATAGCTTTCATAAGCCATTGTACTCCCTGAATCACCATCAAATGGATTCATATTCATATTATCATCCTCTTCATGCAAATGTCTAAAAGGAAACTGATCTTCAATCATCTCTATGGTAGGGTTTGTAAGATGATGCATCGCATCACCACTTGATTCCTGACGTGTAGTATTTTTGTTATAGTCAAAAGAATTTCTAATTGACCGGTAAGACCAGTGTCGAACCCAAGGGAGCAAACGTGATTATACGCTAGGGAATCAAATTTTAACTCGGCTATTCCTTTATGTTCAATGATGAGGTGATTATCAATCAAGAAACAAGTAATGAAATGGTTTCAAGGGGTTTCAATTCAATTAAAGAGAGTTTCGAGGGGTTCTTCCCCTCCTTGGTAATTTTCCAACGATCATGTATACAAGAATTTAATCATTTTAAGGGTTGATAGGTTTAAAACATAGCTTAGGCTAAAGATAGACAAACTATCATGTAAGTCTAATCCTAGTCAAGCTCTCCTAATTAGAATCTCACCTATTAAAGATATTGATTCACTCTATAGCACTATTATCCTTGGAACATCTCCCAAGGTAATAAATGTTATAGGCTTTAAGTTTTAGTCAACCTCACATCCATGCATTTACTCTCATAAACACTTGATGAGTTCATTTTACTATATCCAAACCATCACTAAGCTCTCTCGATACTTAGATCATAGTTCTAATACAAACATGTTACTTAGGCATTTTATCAAACACTTATCAACATGTCTAAAATGAAGAACATAGTAAAATGAAATCAACTCCATAAATTGCATGATGAATGTGTATACATGATCATTAGGTACCAAGGAGGGTACAAACACCCTCAAAACACAAGGGAACTACTCACACATCATGTAAGACAACATGATGTGTGTAGGGTTTTTACACAATCAAATGAGAAGAGAAGACGAATAGAAATAGGATGGTTAATCCTAGATGTCTCCCTTTTATCTTCAATCCTCCTTGGTTGGATGGTGATGGATGCCCTTGATTTGATATCTTTTTCTGTAAAAATCTCCCAAAGATGCCAAGTCTCTAGGTCAAACTTGCCTCTTTCTATTTATAGCCTCGGCAAAAATTTCGCACTGTAGCAGTCCAGTCGGTCGACTGGGAAGTGCTGGCGGCCCAGTCGGTCGACTGGAGGTTGAAAAGGCAGTCTCGTGTAGTGATCTCCCAGTCGACCGACTGGAGGGTCTAGTCCACCGACTGCGCAAACGAAGAATGTGAGGCTCCTGAGTAGCTTGGCCAGTCGAGCGACTGGCGACCTCAGTCGAGCGACTGCGCAAGTGGGCAAGTCTGGGCATCTGAAGCTCCTGGTCAGTCGACCGACTGGAGGGTTCAGCCGACCGACTGCGGAAACGCAGTTTTTGAGCCTTCTGAAGCCTTTCGCCAGTCGACCGACTTGTGCAGGGGAGATCCCCAGTCGATCGACTGAAGGTCTTTTTGCCCATATTTTGCTCTAGTGTTCAATTTTTCCCCGAGTTTTCGTATTTTGGCCTTGACACTGAGATATCTTGTTTTGTACCTAAAACGTACGAAAAGAGATCAAATTACATCGAATTATCACCAGAAACGAACTAAAGCTATTGTGAAAACGGGTACTAATAAGTCGAAAACTCGACTTATCAACACTCCACACTTAAGCTTTGTTCGTCCCGAACAAAGTATGCAGATATGCCAAGGTCGTGCAAATGGCGAAATGCTAGTGGCGCTATGTTTTTCGTTTATTTGCCTCACTAGCTTTTACAAGGCCTCGATCATTATTTCTAAACATGTTATTGAAAAGTAAATGCAAGTATATACAACCTAACTAGCTCCTTTTCGTAGGCGTTACGAATGCATTTAGCATATGCATTAAGCCTTTAAACCCCTAGGCTACCCTAGTGGACGAGTTATAGTGAATACTCACAAATCCTATATGCACCTATCCCATGAGAATAAATGCAAGAGTGCTCAACAATTAAGGCATGGATTTCTCAAAACCAACTTCACATCCCAAACTAGCACCACAATCACTATACTTTAAAAGAGTTTTCAAACCATTTAAGTTCATATGAGGGTGCACATTCATGGAAGTCAATACTAGAGCTATCAAACGCCTCACCTAGAGGTCTATTCATTTTCATTGCAAGGCTTTTGAAACACGGTTAAGGCTTTTGCACAAAAAGTGTCAATCGATCACCTATGCTAGCTAGGGCTAGTCCATAGGCTAACGATATAAAACTCATTTCCAAGTTTTAGACGCTAAAGTCATAATCCATAAGGAAAGAGGAGTTTGACAGCAAGAGTTCTTAAAACAAGCATAAACCAACCGATAGCTTACGTGAAATCACAAGGGTCGTCCCAAAGCTCAACTTGCTAGCACACAATGCACGTGGTGAACTCACACATATAAGAGATGATGGAAGGGCATAAAGTCAAGTTTTAAGTGTTTCTTATTTTCTTTTTGAAATGGCCTTTGGCCTACAAATGCTTTCGAGGGGGAACTTTTCTTCCTAACCCCCGGCATTTGTATCATTTTTGAAGCAAAACTTCTCGTGATCATCGAGAGAGTTCTTAGTCAGGGCTTTGCCCTCTTTGACCATGTAATTTTTTTTATTTTTTTTTGTTGGGGCATATTTTTCGCCCTCTTTTGTTTTTGACTCCACACTTAAAACTTGACAATATGCCCAATGTGAATATGGAATGTGTGAGAAACAACCACAAACAAGGCACTAAGCAAGAGAACTAAAGTCACCTAAAAGCAATCGAGAGGTTTAAGTTTTTCATGAAGATTTCAAAGAGTGCTCGCTAAAAACTAAGTTCAAGGCACGCGCGAAAAATGCTTAGATTGCTAGATAGGCATAAGATAGCAACGAATATTGATTCACAAGAATGTGCATTCATTAGAACTATTTCGATTCTAGACTCTAAACCAAGTAAAAGTGAAATGTAAGCTAGATGTGATTTATAGAAGTTGAGAAGTGATAGTCACAAGCCTTTAGTAGTATAACACTCATAAAATTGGGATAAAGTGCAAAAGATGCTAGTGTCCATCTAAAAATGATATGCATGGCATGAAAACATGTGAACTATGCGCATCAAACCACTCCACACTTAATTCAAGCTTAGTCCCTAAGCGCAAAGAATGATAAAATAAAGGCAAAGGCGCATAGGAACTCCCCTCGTTTGTAGAGCCGGTGACATAACTCTTTGGAGTGAGAAATAACCTTTTGGTTGCATATGTAGACAAAGAAGGTGAATTTAGAACATGATAATGATATGTAGATGTATATCCTGTAGAGTAAACAACATAAATGGTAAACACCTTCAATATCATAGGAAATGTAGCATACAACCAAAGACAAGTCAAGAGTATATCACTCAAAATGGCATACATCATCCAAAATTGCGCCAAAAGGCGACTTAACATCCAAGTACATGATCTAAGCAAGAAAGCATCAAGGCATAGACAAAAGTAAGAACAACGTGCAATACAAGCTCAAGACGTAGCCTCATCGCCTCCCGGACTGGTTTGTCTAGCTGAATCTCCAACACCTTCCTCTCTAACGAAACTCTCCCGCTCTATCGTGGCACCAGTGTATCGCGAGCCCTCCTCTCTAATGGAACTCTCCCGCACTATCGTGCCCACAGTGGGTGGTGTGCCCGTCCCCCCGAGTCTAGAAGCTGGCGTGGTAGGCAATGGGGAGACGGCACGAGGAGCAGAAAACTCTGGAGCAACTGGAAGTGCTACTGGACCACCGGGACCTCTGACCATGGACAAAACTGTAGACCGGAGCCACTCCCAGTCTTAGCGAGCTCTCATATCTGCCTCTCTGATGAAATCCTCTAGTCTACTCAAGCCACTCCTCAAGTCAGCACCATCAGAGGAGATCCTCTGTCTCCACTCGTCCAACTCATCTGTAGCACGTGGAGAACTCTCGACGGCCGGCTCCTCTGTGGGCAACTCCTCAGCAATGGGAGCCGCGGGCTCTGTAGCCGTGGGAGGGGAAGGTATAGGGGAGGCGGGAGGGGATGGAGTGAGGTTGGTTCTGCAGTAGAGGGGGTTGACTTGCTTGAAAAACCTCCTCTGATACGTCGCATAATCCTGAAGCTCCTTCTTGTGAGGCTTCCTGTCCGTCTCCCAAGTCTTACCGTCCTTCTGGACGATGTGCTTGTGCTTCATGGTGGCCAAATCAAGTGTGCTCTTGGATGACTTGGGACATCCCTCGTGGCCGAAGGTGAAGTTACACCTTAAGGCTATCAATGTGATCAAGGAGCCACCTCCCAAAGCACGATTTCTCGTACCCTCCTTAACAATGGCCTGAAAACGGGTGGCGAGGATAGCAAGCCAATCAATGACCTCTCCATGTTCAATAGCAAACATGAGGTCCATGTCGGGGAGGGTAAACGACCTAGCCTTCGCCGTCCGAGTGTTTATCCCTATGGCTATGAGGTGGTGGATGACCTTCCAAACCGGGTCGATGATTGTCGAAGAGTTGTAGGATGAGATAAACCACTCATTCCGCCCCGAAATCCTCTTCCAAAATCTGCACTGCTCATGCTCAGTGAATTTCTGTGCTGTAGCATCATGAGGAGGGAATTCTAGCAAATCACGGATCACACTCTCCTTAATCTTGAAATCCCGTCCTCCCAAAACAAATTTCCACCCCTTCCTCCTCCTTAAACCACTCAAAGGAGCAAAGAAACTCCTCCACTACCCTCTGGTAGGATCCCGGATCATCATTAAACAAAAAATGCAAGCCACTATGTGTAAGGTGAGAGTGTACCTCATCCGTGACTGCACTATCAATCTTCCGAAGGAGCCCCATGTCGGGGTAGAGAGTGGGAATGGCCATCTTCCCCTTCTTCTTGATGGTGGCATGACGGGTCCAGTGCGTCTCATCTCTGAACTCTAGAGGCACGGAGAAGGGGTATGGGGTCGGAAATGGCAAGGGTCCCTCCAATGGTCCTTCATGTGACACTATGGGGACGAGTGCATTGGAGAGAGATGCTTCAGCTGTGGGTGAGGGTGCTCGATGGATAGGAGGTGATGGCACTCTAGGGATAGGAGGCACGAGAACTCTTCTCCTCATTGGTTTCTTCGGTTGATGACTCTTCTTCTTGGGAGGAGGTGCGGGAGAGGTCGGGCGAGTGTCCACTTCCTCTTCCGAGCTAGAGTCTCTCAGCGAAGCCCTAATTGGCTTCCTTTTGCGAGTTAGGAGAGGCATGTCATCCTCGTCGGGCTCATGGTGTTGATCAATGGGTGCGTCTCACGAGGGCTCATGAGCAACCTCCTTGCCCTTGGATTTGGAATTGGATGAAGAACCGGCACGAGGCATGATTGAATGAGGAATGGAAAACTGAAGACTGAACTGAAGTGATGCACTGAAGCTCTGCCTAGTCGGTCGACTGGACTCAAGACAAATCTCAGTCGGTCGACTGGGGGTCGATTTTGGTTGAAATCGGGACTTGCTCGGGAGGCTTCGGTGACCGAAATCGGAGCTAGAGTTTGTAGGCGGGCTGATTCCAAGCAGGATGAGAGGTCGAGCGGGTCGCTTGGTCGCCAGACGGAGGAGATCGGACGGAAGTGACTCTTCCGATTGGAATCGGGGTTGCGGGAGGTTGGAGGTGCAGCTGGGTTGGCCGGAGATGGCGAGCTGATGGCGAGCTGGCGGCGAGGTCGGGTGAAGGTCGGGGGTTGGGGTGATCGGAGTCGGTCGAGAGAAGGGTTAAGCGAGTCGAGCGATTGGAGTGAGTTTGAAAAAGGAAGGATGGGTTTTGGGTAGGAATATCTCAGTCGGTCGACTGCGGAAATGAAGATATTACTGTTTCTGAGAACACGCGCGAGTCGATCGACTGATGTCCTAGTCGGTCGACTGAGACTGGTTGGATTTCCATTCCCTCTGAAGCATTTGCACAGTCGGTCGACTGGGCTTCTGGCCACCTGCCAGTCGACCGACTGGAGCACGAATTTCTGCTTCAACGATTTTTGCTCCTTGTTCGAACTCCCAACTCCACACTTAGAATTTTTACTCCGCATCACGAATGAACACCACTCAATATTCACATAAATTCAATGCAAACTCAAGGCATGCTCTCTCAAGAAATCACTAGCATATAACGAATTTCAACAAAAAGCAAGCTAGAATCATTCACTCCACTCTTAAGACATCACTATCACTTATATATTTCATGCAAGCATAATTCCATGCCAAGCACACCTAATCATGCATTTAAGATCATCCTAGCACCATGTTCTCATTCAAAGCTCAATGTAAGCATGCAATACATATGTGACGTTAATTGTGCAAAGATGGACAACTCACAAACCGGGTGACCTCCCGTTAGGGCCTAGTTTAACGTCTTGGCAAAGACCGAGCCGAATCTTTTCTCAAGAAACACACTTGAGGAGTCCTTTGCTAGGATCCCTCCTCAAGCGGATTGTAGCTCCTTCATGGGTTGGTCAAGGTATAAGTTGCATTGTGCTCATCCCGAGCTTGTTCACAATAGTGCTTGAGCCTTTGTCCGTTGGCCTTAAAGATAGCTCCTTCATCATTGAGTAACTCTACATGGCCATCTTTATGAGGCTTGTGAACAATGAAAGGATCGCTCCATCGGCTCCTTAGTTTTCCCGGGAAGAGCCTAAACCTAGAATTGAAGAGTAGGACCTTGTCTCCTTTTCTGAACTCGCGACGAAAGATTCTCTTGTCATGCCATTTCTTCGTCTTTTCCTTATAGATTCTAGCGCTCTCATATACTTCATTCCTTATCTCTTCTAACTCAAGGAGTTGAAGGACTCTATTTTCTTCCGCCGTTTGTAAGTCCATGTTCAAGAATTTAATTGCCCACAGTGCCTTATATTCCAATTCAACCGGCAAATGGCATGGCTTCCCATATATGAGGCGATATGGAGACATCCCAATGTGGGTCTTGAAGGCGGTACGATAAGCCCACAATGCATCATCTAGCTTCGATGACCAATCTTTCCTTGAGCTCCCCACCGTCTTTTCTAAATTGCCTTGATTTCCTGATTCGATATCTCCACTTGCCCACTAGTTTGTGGGTGATACGGCTTTGCTACCTTGTGGCTCACCCCATACTTGCGGAGCAAGGGTTCAAAATGTTTTTCCTTAAAGTGTGAACCGCCATCACTAATGACGGTCCTTGGAACTCCAAACCTTGGGAAAATTATCTTCTTGAATAGCTTGGTGACAACCTTAGCATCGCACGTAGGGGAGGCGACGACCTCTACCCATTTGGAGACATAATCAACCGCGACCAATATGTATTGATTTCAGTATGAGGACGGGAAAGGACCAATGTAGTCTATACCCCAAACATCAAATATTTCAACCGGAAGAATGCTTTGTTGGGGCATTTCATGCCTCTTAGAAATGTTTCCCGTCCTTTGGCATTGGTCGCAAGCTTTTACGAATTCATAAGCATCACTAAAGAGGGTAGGCCAATAGAATCCACTTTGTAGGACTTTTGACGCCGTTTTTGCTCCACTACCATGTCCTCCATATTGAGATGAATGACAATGGTATAGTATATTTCTCAATCTCTTCTTCAGCGACACAAGTCCTATATATCCCGTCCGCGCAAAGTCTATACAAGAAGGGCTCATCCCAATAATACCTCTTCGTCTCGGATAAGAATTTCCTCCTTTGATGGTGGTTCATGTTGTGAGGAATGATCCCACATACCACGAAATTTACCATATCCGCATACCACGGGAGGGCTTCCGCTTCAACTCTCATAAGTTGCTCTCCAATGAAGGCATCGTCTACAAGGCTAGTGTCTTCTTTGAGTTCCTCGTTTCCCTCAAGCCTAGATAGGTGATCGGCAACGAGATTTTCCACTCCCTTCTTATCCTTGATCTCAATATATAATTCTTGGAGTAAGAGGATCCATCTTATTAGTCTCGGCTTGGAGTCCTTCTTTAACAAAAGGTATTTGATTGCCGCGTGATCGGTGAAGACAATGGTCTTTGATCCCACAAGGTAAGGACGAAACTTGTCGAAGGCATACACAATGGCAATGAGTTCTTTTTCGGTTGTGGAATAATTCAATTGAGCTCCATTTAAGACCTTGCTTGTGTAGTGAATGGCGTGAAGTTTCTTGTCCACCCTTTGACCTAGGACCGCTCCAATAGCATAATCGCTTGCATCACACATGAGCTCAAAGGGCAAATCCCAATTCGGAGGTTGAATAATGGGAGCCGAGACCAATGCCTTCTTCAACTTCTCAAAGGCCACCAAGCATTCTTCATTGAACCGGAATTTGGTGTCATTGCATAACAAGTTCGTCAAGGGCCTTGCAATCTTTGAGAAATCTTTAATGCATGGCCTAGAAAGCTCCTTATTCCTCTAACATCTTTTGGAGGTGGCAATTTTTCAATAACTTCCACTTTAGCTTTATCCACCTCAATTCCTCTTTTTGAGACCAAATGCCCAAGCACTATGCCCTCCTGCACCATAAAATGACATTTTTCCCAATTTAGCACAAGATTCGTCTCAATACACCTTTTCAAAACTTTTGCCAAATTGGCCAAACAATCATCAAACGAGGAACTATAAACAGAAAAATCATCCATGAACACTTCCATAATTTTCTCAATAAATTCTGAAAATATAGCCATCATGCATCTTTGAAATGTGCCCGGTGCAGTACAAAGTCAAAAGGGCATTCGCCGATAAGCAAATGTTCCATAAGGGCAAGTAAAGGTAGTTTTTTCTTGATCTTGTGGATGAATAGGGATTTGGAAGAATCCACTATATCCATTAAGATAACAAAAGTAATCATGCTTGGCTAATTTCTCCAACATTTGATCAATAAAAGGAAGTGGAAAATGATCTTTCTTAGTGGCTTTGTTGAGTTTTCGAAAATCAATGCACATTCGCCAACCGGTGACGGTTCTAGTTGGTATTAACTCATTTATCATTTTTAACCACCGTCATGCCCCCCTTCTTGGGTACCACATGAATGGGACTCAACCAATTAGAGTCCGCAATAGGGAAAATGATTCCCGCATCAAGCATTTTCAAAATTTCCTTTTTGACTACTTCACCAACAATGGGATTAAGTCTCCTAGCATGCTCTCTAGATGGTAAACTATCATCTTCCAAATTAATTCTATGCATGCACAAATTGGGACTTATCCCTTTCAAATCATCAATAGAATAGCCAATGGCACCTTTGTGCTCTCTAATCACATCAAGCAATCTCAAAGTCTCATCATCATTCAAGGAGGCATTCACAATGATAGGCAAAGTAGAATTGGGGCCCAAGAACTCATACCTTAGGCTTGTTGGTAGAGGTTTTAACTCTACCAAACAAAACTCCTTACCTTTGTCGGTTTGAGTATCCTCTTCATCATCGTCACTCAAGATGGCCCAACAATCAACATGCTTAGGGAGCTCATAATCAAGGTCGTCAATTTCATCCATGAGCAAGTTAGGCACATCATACATGTCATAAGTATCAACAAGGTCTAGATAATTACAACTCATGGTAGAACTAGGACCGTTTTGTGCCTTTTCTAGATTAAATTCAACTTCCTCATCACCTACTCTCATGGTAATTGATCCCTTAGTAGTATCAAATATAGCTCCCGCGGTGTAGAGGAAAGGCCTTCCCAAAAGGATGGGAATTTCATTGTCCTCTTCCATCTCTAACACCACAAAATCCCCCGGAATATAGAAATTCCCTATTCTAACAGGGACATCCTTAAGAACTCCCTTAGGGAATCTTGAGGAGCGGTCCGCGAGTCCTAAAATCATGTTAGTTGGTTTAGGCTCACCCATGTTCAATTTCTTACTCAAGGAATAAGGCATCAGAGATATGCTAGCACCCAAATCACACATAGCACGTTCAATCTTAACATCATTTATATAGCATGAGATGGAGAAGCTACCGGGATCCTCAAGTTTGGGTGGCATGCGTGGTTGGAGTATGGCACTACATTCTCCATTGAGGGACACCGTGTCAACGTCTTCGATCGTCCTCCTGCAAGTAATGACATCTTTTAGAAATCGTGCATAAGATGGAGCTTGAGTGATTACCTCTGTGAAGGGCATGGTAACTTAAAGCTTCCTCATCATCTCGGCGAACTTTGAGAATTGCTTGTCATTTCTTTTCTTCTTTAGTCTTTGTGGGAAAGGGATAGGAGGAGTTGACAGATGCTTGTCGTCAGAGCAAATGTACAAATAAATTTATAAGTCCGCTACTCGCGACTTCACTACTGGGTAGCAAGTGGTAAGTAGGGGTCGAACCCAAGAGAGTCAGTGTGGATTAGTTGTTCTTTAATGAAGCTTATGCAGAAATTTAAATGCGATTGGGGTTGGTTGTGGTTTTAGTACTGAAAGTAATACTGAACTATAAGTAAATACTGAAAGTAAAGACAAGTACAAGGAAAGTAAACGTACCTGTGGGCTTTGTGTACCCGTGAGCTTTTGTAACCATGAGCAATAATAAGTAAGTACAGGAAGGATTCGGTTTAGGGGCCTTGTATCATAGTCCGTTTATCATTGACCGCTAATGACCATACTAAGTGTTCAAAAGTGTATCAAGGCTATTCCTAGCACAAGACTTGCCACACCGTCTAGTCCTTTGCAAGACGTAGTACTCTTGATCTAATATGTGCATCCATTTGACCATCATTCCTGATAAATCAAATGGTCTTTGAAAGAGGTTGAACTCCACAGATAAGCTGTGCTCTTCCGAGCCTCCACTTATCCACGGAGATCACGAATTCATGGTAGAGCTTTGCTCTTCCGAGCATCCACTCTACCAATGAAGTTCTGACCTAATATATGGCACTTAGAACAAGTTGAACACAAAGAGGCATTAAGAAAAGGGTCTAAAACATTTTATGATACAAGTACACCCCTTCAACCGAATGAAGGGTTTAGCTACGATTATCCATGGAAGAGGACATCATAACTAAGTACTTGAAAAGTAAAGGTTTTTTTGAAAGACAGAAAGTAAAGTTTTCGAAAGTAAAAGACAGTAAAGGAAAGGGGTGAGTACTTCAAGAACCGACAAGAGTACTCAAGAATAATGAAAAGTAAAGACAAGCTTGAGTACTTCAAGAACCGACAAGAGTACTCAAGAACACTAGAATACTCAAGAACCAACAAGAGTAAACAAGTGTTTACATGGAAAGTGAAGAGAGAGTTAAGCTCTCTATCTCTCTAAGATTGTGGCACAATGGGATGATGATACAAGTGAAGGGGGAGCTCTATTTATAGGGAAATGGATACTTGGGAGCTAAGTTTTGGGGATGAAATATCTATGGGGGAACCATTGGATTTGAGCACACTTGCATTCATCCAAGCCATCCATTTCTCCTCCAACCACAAGCCTCCACACTCCTCCACACACATGCATCTTCCTCAGCCGCCCCCCTAGGTGGCACTTCCCAAAAGCCATCGGAAGATATTTGTTTCTCAAAAGCCATCGATTTGACCGGAATTTGACCGGAGCTTCTTGGATTTTGGAGAGTGTATTCTGAATGAAAATGTCATTCTAAGATGATCTCAAGAAGGAACCTAAGCCAAATTCTACTTGGAACATGGTCGAAATCCCAAATCGGCTGAAATTGCCCTTGTTTGGCTTTTACCGGGCTTGGTGCCTTTGCATTGCGTTCTTGTCCAAATGCCGATGGATTTAGCATGTTTGAGTGATTCCAAGTCGGTTCCATGAGGGATGTTAAGGCTGATTTTGAGTGTAGCATGGTCGTGATCTTGGAATGACTCGTAATATCTTTTCAGCTTAAAAACTCCTCCTTAGCCTGTATTCTCTCTAGACTCCAAAATACCCTGTAGATAAATATCGGAACTAACAAGCAAAAGTTAAATAGACAAACAGTCTAATTTGGTGGGTTTAACTGTGTTTATGATTCATACAATTATGGTCCATCAGGAGTGTATGGCCTTAGTTCATCTTTCTCTTTTTCCACTACTTTTTCCTTTTGGGTTTGAGGGTTAGGGACCTCTTCATCTAACTCTTCAATTTCGGCACTAGCTTGGCCTCTTAGATCAAAGGAGACTTTCTTCTTCTTTGGTAACTCATCCTCTAGCTCCTTGCCACTCCTCAATGTAACCGCATTACAATGCTCCCTTTGTCCTTCCTCGGGTCTAGCCGGCAATTTTCCTTGAGCCCTTGTTGATGATTCGGCTTGTTGAGCTATTTGGTTCTCAAGCATTTTGTTGTGGGTTTCCAACCTTCCAAATTTGGTTTGCATATCCATCAATTGTGCTTGGACTCTTTCCTGAGAAATACGAGATTGTTCTTGGTCTCGCTTCATTTCTAGGAGCACGGCCATCATAGGATCTATATTTGAGGGCTCATTTGAAGTTTGAGGAGAATGGTCAACTTGTTGGTAGGGCTTTGGAACTTGAGCTTGATATTGTTGTCCTTGGTTTTGGTTCCTTTAAAGCAAAGTCGGTCCTTGACTTTGATATTGGTTCTTAGGTTGGAATTGATTCTTTGGTGGGAAAGCTTTAGTGAAAGTGGGCTTAGGACCAAATCCGGGAGGTGTAGCTCCAATGTCGGGACGAGTGGGATTCGTAGTCTTGTAGGATAAATTAGGGTGATTCCTCCATCCCGAGGAGAACTTTGGTGTAGTATAGTTAGCTTGAGAATTTTGGCCTTGAGTGGCACTAGCTCCATAATCTCTACTTTGGTTTCCTCCCACAAAATTTGCTTCTTCATAACCATATCTATGTCCATCCCTTTGAACCAAGGGGCAAGAGTCGGTTTCATGCCCATAGACCTCACAAATGTCGCACCCTTGACTCGTTGAGTGGTCTTTATCCGAGTGTTTCAATTTGAATACTTCATCCGAGAGGTTCTCAAAATCCTTCCTTAAGGCATCATAGTCACTTGTGCTCACCGCCTTTACTTCATGCCTTTCACCCTTCCTCCTTGGGTTTCCTCTTTTACTTCCCCACATGAAGTAGTTCTTTGTGATCTTCTCTATTACCGCATATCCTTCGTGAGGTTCAAGCTCCATGATAGCACCTCCCGCGACGGTATCAAGTGCAAGCCGCGAGGGACCATCTACACCATGGTAAAAAGTATGGAACACAAGGAGGTCATCCAAGTTGTGATGTGGGCAAAGCCTTTGATACTCTTTATACCTTTCCCAAGCTTCATAGAGTGTTTCCCCATCCATTTGTGCAAAATTTGTAATTTGATTTCTATAATAGGCCGTTTTGGAAGGAGGGAAATACTTGTTGAGAAACGCCACGGCTAGCTCCTCCCAAGTGGTGAAACTATCGGGCGTTTGGCTTCTTAACCAATCTCTTGCTCTTCCCGTGAGGGAGAAGGGGAATAACCTCAAAAGTTTAGCATCTTCAGAGAACCCATTAATCTTGAAGGTGGCACAAACTTCAAGGAATGTGGTCAAATGAGAGTTTGGGTCCTCGTGGTCTCTTCCCGAGAATGAGTTTGATTGGACCATTTGGATGGTTGAGGTCTTCAAGTCGAAGTATCGGTTATCCACCGCCGGGACAAGGATTGGGGAGCGGTATCCATAAGCCGTAGGAGCGGCGTAGTCCTTGAGAACCCTTCTAGCTCGAGGGCCTTGTGGTAGTTGACCTTGGGGAGGGGGAGGAGGAGGAAGTCTATCTCCCATGTCTTGATGAATGGTTTCTTGAGCGTTTGAGGTTGATCCTTTAACCTTGATTGTCTTACTCCTTGTAAGGTGAGGATTAACGATATCTCTTATCGGTTGATTCAAGTCTCTATCCACAATCTTGGTAAGTTTCTTGGTCTTAGGTGGCACCTACAAGGGGAGAACAATTAAGACAAGTGAGAATAGTGGAATAAGCTCAAGAATCACAAGTAGCAAAGCAAATAAAGAAAAACATGGAATAGTCGGAGTACTAAATGATTCTTCCTAGGGACAATCTAGCCATTGCTCCCCGGCAACGGTGCCATTTTGACGTGTAGTATTTTTGTTATAGTCAAAAGAATTTCTAATTGACCGGTAAGACCGGTGTCGAACCCAAAGGAGCAAACGTGATTATACGCTAGGGAATCAAATTTTAACTCGGCTATTCCTTCAAGTTCAATGATGAGGTGATTATCAATCAAGAAACAAGTAATGAAATGGTTTCAAGGGGTTTCAATTCAATTAAAGAGAGTTTCGAGGGGTTCTTCCCCTCCTTGGCAATTTTCCAACGATCATGTATACAAGAATTTAATCATTTTAAGGGTTGATAGGTTTAAAACCTCGCTTAGGCTAAAGATAGACAAACTATCATGTAAGTCTAATCCTAGTCAAGCTCTCCTAATTAGAATCTCACCTATTAAAGATATTGATTCACTCTATAGCACTATTATCCTTGGAACATCTCCCAAGGTAATAAATGCTATAGACTTTAAGTTTTAGTCAACCTCACATCCATGCATTTACTTTCATAAACACTTGATGAGTTCATTTTTAGTATATCCAAACCATCACTAAACTCTCTCGATACTTAGATCATAGTTCTAATGCAAACATGTCACTTAGGCATTTTATCAAACACTTATCAACATGTCTAAAATGAAGAACATAGTAAAATGAAATCAACTCCATAAATTGCATGATGAATGTGTATACATGATCATTAGGTACCAAGGAGGGTACAAACACCCTCAAAACACAAGGGAACTACTCACACATCATGTAAGACAACATGATGTGTGTAGGGTTTTTACACAATCAAATGAGAAGAGAAGAGGAATAGAAATAGGATGGTTAATCCTAGATGTCTCCTTTTGATCTTCAATCCTCCTTGGTTGGTTGGTGATGAATGCCCTTGATTTGATCTCTTTTTCTGGAAAAATCTCCCAAAGATGCCAAGTCTCTAGGTCAAACTTGCCTCTTTCTATTTATAGCCTCGGCAGAAATTTCGCACTGTAGCAGTCCAGTCGGTCGACTGGGAAGTGCTGGCGGCCCAGTCGGTCGACTGGAGGTTGAAAAGGCAGTCTCGTGTAGTGATCTCCTAGTCGACCGACTGCGCAAACGAAGAATGTGAGGCTCCTGAGTAGCTTGGCCAGTCGACCGACTGGCGACCTCAGTCGAGCGACTGCGCAAGTGGGCAAGTCTGGGCATCTGAAGCTCCTGATCAGTCGACCGACTGGAGGGTTCAGTCGACCGACTGCGGAAACGCTGTTTTTGAGCCTTCTGAAGCCTTTCGCCAGTCGACCGACTGGTGCAGGGGAGATTCCCAGTCGATCGACTGGAGGTCTTTTTGCCGATATTTTGCTCTAGTCTTCGATTTTTCCCCGAGTTTTTGTATTTTGGCCTTGACATTGAGATATCTTGTTTTGTACCTGAAACGTACGAAAAGAGATCAAATGACATCGAATTATCGCCGGAAACGAACTAAAGCTATAGTGAAAACGGGTACTAATAAGTCGAAAACTCGACTTATCAACTCTCCATGATTCCCCGCAAGCCATTGTTGTCTCAATGTGAACGCTGAAAGTTCGTTACTCTTTTCACCATGTGATGTCCACGTATTGTAACCGTTCATAAACCCATAATTGATCAAATGCACAAACATCTCATTTGATGCAATTCGTCCTCTAACCAACAAGCATCTTCTGCAAGGACATAAATGGGTGTTCTCTACATTTTGTTTAGCAAAATCAACAAACTCTACAATCCCTTGAATGTAGCGTTGATCACCCCTTTCTAACCTCATCCAACTTTTATCCATGTTCAAAACCATCTTCATAATCATTCAACAAAGTTTACGTATATCAGTCAAGTAATGGAATTTATATATAGATTACTCAATTTCTTCAAGGGAAATCGATGTATTATGCCAAGCAACTACAAAACGAACTCAAATTACAAGTTGTGTTGATTTACCTGAATGTTTGTGCCGGCTATGGAGCTCCAACACCGGTTTCAGTCGTGGGTGAACCAGAGAAAAGGAGGAAAGAAAAAGTGGGTGATGAAGTTGATTTTTGTTCATTTAATGCGGTATACTTATGCGACAAAGTTTACATATATCAGTCGCTTAAGACACTGATTGGTGTACCTGTCTTTTTTAATGCGGATAAGGTACGGTCAACTCGCACAAAGTCAACGATTTTCAAATCCGGATATCTTTACGTGGCACTTATGCGGCTCACTTCGTCTCAGTTACATAAGATCCAGTCGTCTAAGATACTTTATGTAATGGACTTAGTCATGTGACTTAAGATACAGTCGTCTAAAATTCTTTATGTAACAGACTTAATCATGTCACTTAAGATCCAGTCGTCTATGATTCTATGATTCTTTAAGTAACTAACTAATGTGTGCGACATAAGATGTAGTCGTATTAAGTTTGTTATGTCACTAACCGGCATTACTCAGTCACCTAAGTATACTTATGCGACTGTATCTTATGTCCCTGACTCAAAGTACGTTACATAAGCGACCAAATGGCGTAGTGCATAAACAGACTGCATTTTAGATGTATTTTGAGATTTAGATATTGGATTAAAACATTCTGATGTTTGCAAAGTTGTTGTACCTCGGCGCCCAGTCCAAATCGGGCTCTGTCGCAAAATCTTGTACTCCCTCCGTCCCGGTTTTTTCTTCCCATTTGATATTTGGCGCATTTTTTAAGAAAAATAATAAAGTAAGTTATTGTGAGGGTGATAAAGTAAGTGTGATAAAGTAAGTGTGAAGATAAATGATTAAATAAGGTGGTTGTGAGTGTGATAAAGTAAGTTATTTTGGAAATGGGAAGAAAATTTTGGGACGCCCAAAAAAGAAAGTGAGAAGAAAAATATGGGACGGAGGGAGTACTAGACTGCATTTTAGATGTATATTGAGATTTAGATATTGGATTAAAACATTACGAGGCGCCCAGTCCAAATAGAGCTCTTTCGCAAATCTTGTACTAGCATTGTGGAAGACAGCTGCGCTGGCAGAATATAAACCAATTAAGTTGAAATAGTGACAATTAAATTGTCAATACACATGCATATGATATTATGTTTTCAGATACCTGTCAACTTTTAGTAGAAATGCATATGATATTATGTTTTCAGATATTTTACCTGTCAACTTTTAGTAGAAATTCTTCAGCAGCTTCAACATCTTCAGTTACTATAGAGTCAGTGTGCTCACTATAACACTGGTGGAAAAAAAACATACCAGAGTTGAGAACATACAGACAATTAGTGCTACGAATTGTAACCAAAAAGTTCCAAATGATGTTATCAGAAGCTATGCATTTTGATTATAACTCTACGAATTTTGTGCTTCCAAAAGTACGAATAATAATACACATTCTAAAGAAGCATAACACTGCTTTCAAAGGATGATGATAACACCCTATTATATGATATTTTCAATAGTCTCGCGAACTCTGATTGATTCATATGTTACGAATATTGCTTTTTTTAAAGTACGACTCATGCACTCTACAAGGCATCATTACAATGTTTTCAGAAACTAAATGCAATAATAATGGTTTCTTTGTCATGATTGGTATGAATTTTGACCTAGCTACGAAGTCAACTACGAATTGTGAATGATGGTGCTGCGCAATTATCATGCTACTCTATTTGAATCGCTATACTAGATGGAGAAAGAAATCAACAAACGAATTGCATGTAGCCGACTATAGTCGGTTAGCTTCTAACCCTTAAAAACAATTCAGCTCGATTCGTACGAGCACATACCGTAAACTTTCCAAAGATTTGTGTGCCCTTCGGTCGTTTTGTCCGCCATTGATGATGCTGGGTCGCAGGGAGTTTTTGAGAGTCGCCGCGGGTCGCCGAAGTTCAACGTTCATACGACTGAATTCGTAGTTAGATTGCGCTATTTAGGTCGTGATTTTGGGAATCGGATCCCATGCTGCACAGCAGTTTGCAGCGACTTCAAAACGAACCTCCAAAATCCAAATTACACATTTCGACTCCCAAAAGCCTTCATTCTCCTCCTTGCGTAATTCCACCAAATCCAAAACAATTTTCTCATACATCGAATTCTCACAGTTCTTTATACGATCGTTTAAAAAATTAAATCAATGAAAGTTCTGGTGATGAGATGTATAAGCGATTTGAAGGTGAGCATAAGCCTTTATAAAACTCAACAATGGTTTCGGTTATGGGAAAAATCCAAAAAGCTTACACCTTTTGGAAATGGAGTGTTATGTATTTAACATTCCTAACAACCATGGTCAGCATTTTCTTCACCAAGGTCAAATTCATGATTCTCGCAGCTTCGCTAATGAGTAGATTTTGATGATGACTTCTGCGATTTGGACTATGGTGATGTATCTATTTCGTTGATTGAGGACGCGGAAATAGAAGATGGCGACGTGTTAGCAACGGACTCTTGAATCCGACGAAGAGTCAAATCGAAGCTGCTGCGACAGTTTTCATTGAAGGATTTCGCTAAGGGAAGAGTGTAGTAAAGCTCTGGGACAGAACCAGATTTGGTCTTCATCTGGAAGCTCGATCTCCGCCCGCAAGTAGAGAAAAGACAAAATATAAATTTGCATCATTCATTAGTTCTTAGACTTTCACCGTTTCTGTCAGTCGTGGCTTCACCATCTATAGCCGTGAGAGAGAACAGAACAAATTTGATTCTTATGGTGTTCAGCACGACCATTCGAGAATTGGCACACACACTCGGGTAGTGCACCTACAATAGCCGCAAACTGGGAGCAACAGGCAAAATATGGGGTATATGAGTTCCCCTTCCCACTAGTGTAGTTCAAACCCCGACAAGCTGATCATCACATTGGGGCAATTGTTAGTTTGAGCTGATTCATTGTTGTAGTTCTTCTAATATTTTAACAGCCCATTACCCATATTTAAATGTATTGGTGTAATTTAATGCGAGTTAATGCCCATTTCCAATATCATCACATTGTTGCAACTAGTTAATGTGAAAAGTGCAAGTTCATAACACATTTAGGTGATAGAAGTGTAGAAAATAAGTGGTTGTGTGACGGAGTAACTGCAAAGTGAGTGTAAAATAAGGCGAGTGGTAGAAAGTACAAAGTGAGTGCAAAACAGAGCTTTACCATTTTAAGTGTAAAATGAGAAGGTGTTTTGGGTATTAAAAGTAAGTGCAATCAAAAGCATATATATGGGTATTGCAGTGTAATGTGTATCCAAAAGAGAGCAGTTGAAGTGCAGAACAAAACAGGGCTTTACCATTCTAAGTGTAAAATGGGAGAGTGCAGTCTGGAGCTAATAATGCTGTTGAGTGAGTGCAGTCTGGAGCTAATAATGCTGTTGAGGGAGTGCAGGCTGGAACTGAAATGTTGTAGAGGAACGCTCAAATGTTATACTCATATTAGAGTGTTATGTGTTACTTCAATCTTAGCCACACATCCAAACCCCCCCGTGCTTTGTGGGCTTGCCACGTGTCCAAGTACCCAAATCCAATAAAGCAAAAAGCAAACAGTAAAACCCACTACCGAAAATCCACTATTCCGGCACTATTCCTGCCACTATCAATCAATCAAAACACTCATAATACATAACACTCTAAGCACATATAACATTTGAGCGCGCCATGTTATTGAAGGAGTGCAGTCTGGAACTGAAAATATTGTTGAGGGAGTGCAGACTGGAGCTGATAATGATGTTGAGGGAGTGCAGTCTAGAGCTGATAATGTTGTTGAGGGAGTGCAGGCTGGAACTGAAATGTTGTGGAGGGAGTGCAGTCTGGAGCCGATAATGTTATCGAGGGAGTGCAGTCTGGAACTGAAAATGTTGTTGAGGGAGTGCAGGCTGGAGCTAATAATGATATTGAGGGAGTGCAGTCTGGAGCTGATAATGCTGTTGAGGGAGTGCAAGCTGGAACTGGAAATGCTGTTGAGGGAGTGCAGTCTGGAGCTGATAATGTTGTTGAGGGAGTGCAAGCTGGACCTGATAATAATGTTGAGGGAGTGCAGTCTGGAGCTGATAATGCTGTTGAGGGAGTGCAGGCTGGAACTGAAATGTTGTTGAGAGAGTGCAGTCTGGAGCTGATAATATTATTGAAGGAGTGCAGTCTGGAACTGAAAATATTGTTGAGGGAGTGCAGGCTGGAGCTGATAATGATGTTGAGGGAGTGCAGTCTGGAGCTGATAATGTTGTTGAGGGAGTGCAGGCTGGAACTGGAAATGCTGTTGAGGGAGTGCAGGCTGAAACTGGAAATGCTGTTGAGGGAGTGCAGCCTGGAGCTAATAATATTGTTGAGGGAGTGCAGTCTGGAACTAAAAATGTTGTTGAGGGAGTGCAGTCTGGAACTAAAAATGTTGTTGAGGGAGTGCAGTTTGGAGCTGATAATGCTCTTGAGGGAGTGCAGGCTGGAACTGAAAAATACTATTGAGGGAGTGGAGTCTGGAGTGAAATTGATGCGCAATCTAGAGTTAAAAATTGCACTCACTTTGTACTTTCTTTCTAACGTTCGACCTATTTTGCACTCATTTTGTACTTTCTTCCAACAGCTCACCCTATTTTGCAATTATTTTATACTTTCTTCCTAACACTCGTCACACAACCATTGCCACCTTAAACTTGCCCTTTTTTGTTTCAGAAAAAAATAATATACAAATTCCACTTTACAACAAAAAAACTTACAATTTGGACAACATAACACAAACTTACAACATTTGCACTACATGACACAAATAAGTTACAACATAGCAGCAAATTGTTTTGCACTTTGCTAATACATTGCTCCTGTCATAAAAAAGTTGAAAAACGTGCACTGTTTCTTCCTTTCAAAAATACGCCGTTGTATAAACTCTTTTTTTCTTCACTACCATTCTCTACTTCTTGCTCTTATTTCCCCGCATGATGCTCCTCGATCTTTAACTCAACTTCAAGCTTCTTCTCCACATGGTGCTCCTCAAGAGGGGCTTAGATTGTCCAAGCAGATTGTCTTTTATGAGTTTCTGATTCTTTGGAGCATCAATCTGTCTCTTGAATAATCACCGCGACACAAAATCAAATTGGTCGACCTGCACCTGCACAAAATCAACAAATCTCAATCATATCCTAATCTGAAAATTTTACCAGATAAGCATACACAATTCTCTGAAAGAAGAGAAACAACCAACACTTAATTATGTGTAAGAAATATGAGATGTGCCTTAACTTGAAAATCAGAAAATTGAAACTCCGAACACAGTCTTGCATTTCATTTCACAAGGCCCACGGCCAAGTTCCCCCCACATGCATAGCAACATGGACCATTCAAATGAAATTCCAAAATCAAACACAAAATTCATTCAAATCAAACCAAGAAATCAATGGCCTTCTAGTGATTCTCCTACCCTCAAGCATATTAACAATCACAAAAACTTGTTAGGAACTGGAAAATGTGCACTCAGACAGCAGTTTCAAATTGAGCAATGTTAAGGTTATAATAATATAAATTCCACAATCCACATTTTCATAAAAGAATATGTATGGTACATGAACAAACTATGAAGTGTAAAGGAAAACAAGATGAAAACCTTGAATCTCCAAAGCAATACAGGAGATGGCACTATCGTAGCAGAAGTCATGGGAGTGCTAGAACCCTTCATTTCATCCGACCCTCCATACATAAGTAAAGCTGCAAAACAGAAGGCAACCTATCACAAATTATAGCATTTCTAGGCGCAGCCACCAAATTGCTGAGAACACAAAAGAACCTCACCACAACTACACATAAAAGAAGCTGCAACCAGAGCACAATAACCGTTCAAAATCCACAACAATTAAACCTTGTGTTCTACACCACTGTCTTAACTCTTAACCTGCTAGCAACATATCTGCTAGCAATCAATCTGCTAAACTAGAAAGACGCAACAAAGCTAGCAATGACGTAAGTTTATGGCTTCATTCAAACACCCCTAAACATTGTGTTTGTTGGAAGTGGTCCTAAAGGACCCGAGCCAAAGAAGGTTCCATCGAAGAATTCCACGGAAATCCCGGAAGAAGGCGCCAAAATGCCTAAACCAAAGGCACCAACGACCATGAAGGCCCCGGGCGACCCAACCTGGGCAACGAGACGAGGACCTCGGCATGACGACCGTGACCATCCAGTAATGTACCTGGGGTCATCAGGAAGGCCCCATGCCAAGACAGTGCTGGGCGAGGCTGGCCAGGGCGCAGACAAGGCCCTACGTGCGCAGAATCTGGGCGATAAGGGAATCGTCGACCACACATCATCATCTGGAGATTATGGCTCGACCAATAGCCTTATAATGGTCAATATATGGGGACAAGACAATAATCCCATAGTGTCCTGGCGAAGTCATCCGGAGGCCCCATTGACGAGTGCACAGAATGGGCACAACACCAGAACCCTCGACCAGCGATCATCTCCTGGGAATTCCACCTCGATAGAAGTGCTTATAATGTCCAATAACCTTATAAGGGCGAGGAACATCATCGGGTCAAGGCAAGGCTATCCGAGGGTCCAGACGAGTGCCCTAGACGAGGTCCTACGCGAGGGTATCCAAAGGGCAACTAAGAGAACGACTTCCAAGGGCAACGGTCATCAGATCTTGGCATTGAAGGGCAAGGATCTCCAAGGAGCCGTTGAGAAGAGTGGCATATCCAATAGAGCCGTTGGCTTGGTCAAGGGAGATCCATGGCATTCAATGACCGGCGGTTACACTTTGACTTCCCCAAACGGCTACTTTGCTCCTCCAACGGCTAGCTTGCTATATAAGGACGACCAGACCTCACTTGTTCACCATCATGAGAATAGACAAAGCCAAGAGCTTCTACTTGTGATCCCCTTAGTTGTAGCTTAGTAGTAGATCCTATTGGGCTAGGTATACCTTTGCTACGAGGGGTATACCATAGCATTGTTAGCTTTCGTAGCCACTATCCCTTCATTTCCATTGTCATTTCCTTCCATTTCCCATATCAATAAACATCCATTTGACCACATTCTATCATTCCGCTGCATTTCACTCTAGTTAGGCGATCCCGAGAAATCACCGCCTAACAGTGTTCTACACCACTGTCTTAACCATTACTTACGGTCACCACCACCAATCGCACTATTGGAACATAAAATCAAACAAAGGTATAAAGAAACCCAACTTTTTGATACCCTAATTTACCTAGTACAAACTGCTGCCGCTGGTAGACGATCGATGGCATCAATTGTGAATCCCCGCCGCTACTCAAAACCTCCGAAACCCTATGAGTCTTCACCATATCCGGTAACCTAGTCTCAGCTACGTTCAACCAGATATTACTAGCATCGTCATTCTCCAGATCTAATTTCTCTGACATCTTTTCACTCCCCTTAGCCGGAGCAGCACCTTTTCCATCGACCGAATTCGTCGCATCATCTCGACTTAACGAAACCCTAGGACTCAACCAGCCATAAGTAGCGTTGCTTTTTACCCCGCCGCCGTCTTCGCCATCCTCAGCGTCGAGCATCACCGTCGTTACCTTTAGATGAGAGAGATGGTGTACAGTACGGGGATGGGCGGTGAAAGCACTTGGGGAAATGAAATTTGCATAGACTAATTTGCCCTTAAACTGGAAGTTTGAATTCAGTTTATTAAATATTGAATTAACTAATTTGATTTTGGGTGGGACACGTGGGAGAAGGAGATGGATTGGATCAAACGAGATCAAAGGCTGAAAATGGGATAACAGATAACACAATAAAAAGGGTATAACATTTGAGCGCTCCTCTATATATATATAAGCGATCAAATGAGGCACCTCCTGTTTTGTGAGGCAGTGAGGCACGATCTGAGCCATCCATCAACTTGATCCAACGCATCTGGTGATGCCACGTGTCCAAGAGTTGTGTTCACACTACTTTTGACAAAGTAGTGTGAACGCAAATGACGCCTGTGACACGTGGCTTCGCCACGTGCGTCCGATCAAGTTGATGGATGGCTCAGATCGTGCCTCACTGCCTCATCCTTACAACTCTGATTCAGTATAGCGCTCCTATATATATATACGACCTCACTAATAGTACCGAACCTCATTTGAGCGCTCCTCTATATATATATTGTATATGCAAGCATAAGCCAAAATAAGGCAAGCTAAAAAAAAAAGAGAAAAGCAAAAAGTTTTTGCAAGCATAAGCCAAAATAAGGCAAGCTATGAAAAACAATTCGTGAAGCATATCTAGGGCAAAAAGCCAAGAAAAAGAAAAGAAAATATGAGGCACACACTAAAAATTGTCAATGTACTTCCCATCATTTCTTTTAGTGCGTATGCATTGTGACTCGAGTAGAGGGATGACCCTTGTATTAGTACGTGAGCATGACTTTGTTTGAGATGATTTTGAAAATGTAGTGTCAAACTCCTCTTTCCTTACTGATTATGGACTTAGCTCCTAAAACTTGGAAATGAGTTTTGTATTGTTAGCCCATGGACTATCCTTCTTGATAGCATAGGCGCACGATGGGCATGCATTTTGTGCTTCTAAGGATCATGTTTTGAGTATCTAGCGGAAAGGTTGAATGAATTGTTAGATTAGTCATTTGAGAATTCTAATATTGATTGCCTTTGAATGTGCATCTTTGTAAGGTCATTGGTGGCTCAAAATTTTTCTAAAAAGGAGTTAGTCTTTGATTACTATTTTAGTTGTTGTGCATGGGGAATTTGTGGCGCATTGCCTAGATAATTTAAGTACTATCATGATCATGCATACAGCTAGTTGCGTTTGGGATTTGTGAGTATTTCCTTTTTTGAAAACTCTCACGAGACTACAACTCGTCATATATGGTAGCCTATAGGTTTAAAGGTTTGGTGCATATGCTAAATGCACTCGTGTTCCATACGACATTGGATTTGGATTCAGTTCATGTTTGTTCGGGACAAACAAACTCTAAGTGTGGAGCGTTTTGATGAGCATAAATTTGTACTATATTTATGCTCCACATTTAGTCGATTATCAATCATTTTACTTATCTTATGAGCTCTAACTCTATGATTTGATTCTTTTAGGCGAAAAATGAATCCAAGGCGAAGCAAAGCGTTTTTTGGGAATTTTAGCAAAAATAGGACAAAAGTAGGTGGATTGATATCCATACTTGTTGCGCACGCCAGAGCTCATATGGTGTCCAAATACATTGATCTTTGGCTTGTTGGAAAGCTGAGATGAAGGACTACAACTTTGTAGTTTAGACCAAGAGCAGATTCAGTTGTTAAAGGGGTCGCAATTGGAGCCAAAGAGCCAATATCACTATGCACCAATATCGCCCGTGTCGCCTATTTAAGTGACACTGGTGATACTTGCCTGTAAAATTCAGCTCTCTGGTTTTTCTCGTATCACATTTTAGGTGATACAACTGATACTACTGACACAAGCCAGACGGGCAAAAATGCAATTTTGGCTAAGTTTCGAAAAAATGCGAAAATGCAGATTTTTAACAAAAAGAAAGAAAGGGTCTTCAGCCACGCCATCATCATTGACGAACTATTCTTTTTCACCTCTAAATAGTATCAATTAAGAGAGGATCAAATGTAGTGTCAAAACATTTATAATACCGGTAAAGTACCGGGTCGAACCAAGAGGAGCAAGCTAAGCACATGCATTATGTGTGATTGTGTTTCCGTTCGGCTATTCTAAACCAAAATGTATAAGGGAGTGTATATATCTAAATCCTATGTGGTGAGTAATTAGGGATAAAAGATAAGTAAGAGGTGTTTCGAGGGGTTACTCCCCTCCTTGGCAATTTCCCAATGATCACATACACGATATTCAAACATTTCATGGTAGTCAAATAGTTTAGAACCTTCTTAGCTCGAACCTCACTCAATTAGAGGATATCGGTTCATTCCATTGCATAATTGATGGACCCAAATTATACGAATCATAAACACCGTAAAACCCACCAAATTAGACTGTTGGTCTATTTAACTCTTGCTTGTTAGTCCCGATATATTTATACAGGGTATTTTGGCGCTTAGAGAGAAAACACGCTAAGGAGAGGAGTTTTACGCTAAAAAGGATCGCTCGCAATTTCTGGCCAGCCAAGACCGAGAAACCCAGATCGCGCCCGCCGTCCAGCGCCCAGCGTCCAGCGCGCCTGCCGAGCTATTCGAGTCCAAATTCAAGTTGCCCGAGCAAATCATCTGATCTGACAATTCCGCCTCGACCAAAGTGTTTAAAATGGAAAATAAGGTGGAAGATGTCGGAAAACCAAGGAGAATGCTCGAGCAGATTGGCAGTTAGCTCAATTCCAAGGCAAAGGCCCGGCGCGCATAGGCACCCAAACCAAGTCCCTTGACCCGACCGATGCATCTGGAAAATCTGGCTTGACCAAGATGTTTGGAATGCCCAACAAGTCGGACAATCTCGCTTCCCAGACAAAACGCTCGAGCAGATTGGCAGATTGGCCCAATTCCATAGTAAAGGCCCCGCGCGCATAGGCACCAAAACCAAGTTGCTCGACCAAAACATAGAATTTGGAAAAACTGGCTCGACCATTAGTCTTAGAATCACTTGGCCATTCCAAATCAACTATCAAATGCAAGCATGGATCAAGGTGACCGGCCACCATGCTTGGAGGTGGCCAAGGGAGGAGCTCCTCCCTCCATAGTGACCTGCAACCGGCGGCTCCTCCTCCCTTGACCGGCGGCTTTGCTCCTCCCCCATGTGGCGGCTCCTCCTTGCTCCTCCTCCTCCTCCTTTGAATCAAAGACACATGGCCACCATCTCCACCACCCATCTCCTCCCCTTATGGCTATAAATACCAAGCTCCTCCTCCTCATTTCAAACATCCTCAAATCAAAATTTCACTTATCTCTCTAAGTTTTGTAAGTTTGGCTTTGGAAATAAAAGATTGCTCCCTTGGCGCTTCAACGGTTGTAAGTATTTCAATATTTATTTTCCGTCTTTAATTTCCAATTCCTTAGTTATAATGCTTAGCGCGATAAATAGTAGCTAAACTAGTCGTTCGGTAAAAGGGGTGGACTTGTATTATAAAATGTTTTAGACTATTTTAGTATTTATTCTCTGTATTCAAAACTTGTTCTATGTGCCATATATTAGGCCAGAACTTCCAAGGTTGAGTGGATGCTTGGAATGGCAAAGCTCTTCCGTGGAAGTTCGTAAACATACTCGGATAAGTGGATGCTTGGAATGGCAAAGCTTATCTGAGGAGTTTGACCTCTCTAAAACACCATTTGATTGCTCGGGAATGACTGATCAAATGGATGCACACAGGCTAGTATACCTTGGAATGGGGTATTAGTCTAAATAGAACAAGGGCTTTACGTTTTCTGCAAAAGTCTAGACGGTGTGTGCAAATCGAGTGCTTGGAATGGCCTTGATACACTATCGAACACTTTTGCAAAAGACTAGACAGTGTGGCAAATCGAGTGCTTGGAATGGCCTTGATGCACGTTTGAATACTTAGAAGATTCACTAAGGGTCAATGATAAACAGGATATAATACAAGGCCCCTGAAACCGAATGCTTTCTTTTAATTGTAATAATTATCAGTTACTTTCCAGTACTAAAACCAACCAACCAACCAATCAATCACTTAGCTGGTAGCTTTAAAACCAACCAACCAATCCCAAAATTGTCCAATTTAAAGAACAACTTATCCCCCTATTTCCTTTGGATTCGACCCCTACTTACCACTTGCTACCCAGTAGTTAAGTCGCGAGTAGCGGACTTATAAATTTATTTGCACAAATCGCTCCGACGACAAGCGATCTGTCAATAATCATCCTATGGTTGGGTGATAAATGCAATGAACATACGCACTAGCTCACTTCTTACCCATGCATTGCGGAAAACCTAGCTTAGACTAAGATAGACCAATGTTCATGTGAATCTAATCTTAGCCAAGCTCTCTTATAGCTTGAACCTCACTCACTCGAGATAATTGGTTCATTCCATAGCACTATTATTCTTGGAATCTCTTCCTAAGGTAATAAATACTATGAACTCGGGGACTAGTTAACAACAAATGCATACATTAGATAGGATCATGTTCTCTATTATCCAAACTAGATTCAACATGTTACTTAGGCATTTTATCAAACACTTAATAGCATGTCATATATGAAGTGCATAGAGAACATGAATTTGACACCATTAGATGGGATAATTTTGTGATTCGCTTAATGACTAACTCAAATAAATTTAACATTCAATCCTTAGTCAAGCATCCATATCCTAAGGTTCACTTGCATGATTCAAGATATAGATCATTTTCTCCATCCTAGAACCATTCCCAAGGGTTTCCAAGTCCTAGGTTCAAGTTTTAGTCCAAGTTGTCACTTAGGCATTTTATCAAACACCTAGAGTGCATAGCATTCATAACACAAGAGAAAGTGAAATCAACAATCATCCATATGAATACCAATGTATATATGTGATCAAAGAGTACCAAGGAGAGTCATAAGACCCTCAAAACACAAGATCCACTACTCACACATCATGTAAGACAACATGGTATGAGTAGGGTTTATAGCAACAACAAGGGAATAGAAGAGGAATAGAATTAGGATGGTTAATCCTAATGTCTCCCTTTTGATCTTCACTTCTCCTTGGTTGGATGATGATTGATGACCTTGGATAAGCCTCTTTTCCAATCTTTTTCTCCCCAAAAACCTCCACACTTGGTCCAAAACCCTTGCTTTCTATTTATAGCCTCGGCAGAAATTTCGCACTGTAGCAGTCCCAGTCGGTCGACTGGCGTATTGACAGATCGCTTGTCGTCGGAGCGATTTGCACAAATAAATTTATAATAGTCCGCTACTCGCGACTACACTACTGGGTAGCAAGTGGTAAGTAGGGGTCGAACCCAAGGGAATTAGGTGGATAATTGTTCTTTAAGTTGGACAATTTTGGGATTGGTTGGTTGGTTTTAAAGCTACCAGATAAATGATTGATTGGTTGGTTGGTTGGTTTTAGTACTGGAAAGTAACTGATAATTATTACAATTAAAAGAAAGCATTCGGTTTCAGGGGCCTTGTATTATATCCTGTTTATCATTGACCCTTAGTGAATCTTCTAAGTATTCAAACGTGCATCAAGGCCATTCCAAGCACTCGATTTGCCACACTGTCTAGTCTTTTGCAAAAGTGTTCGATAGTGTATCAAGGCCATTCCAAGCACTCGATTTGCACACACCGTCTAGACTTTTGCAGAAAACGTAAAGCCCTTGTTCTATTTAGACTAATACCCCATTCCAAGGTATACTAGCCTGTGTGCATCCATTTGATCAGTCATTCCCGAGCAATCAAATGGTGTTTTAGAGAGGTCAAACTCCTCAGATAAGCTTTGCCATTCCAAGCATCCACTTATCCGAGTATGTTTACGAACTTCCACGGAAGAGCTTTGCCATTCCAAGCATCCACTCAACCTTGGAAGTTCTGGCCTAATATATGGCACATAGAACAAGTTTTGAATACAGAGAATAAATACTAAAATAGTCTAAAACATTTTATAATACAAGTCCACCCCTTTTACCGAACGACTAGTTTAGCTACTATTTATCGCGCTAAGCATTATAACTAAGGAATTGGAAATTAAAGACGGAAATAAATATTAGAATACTTACTACCGTTGAAGCGCCAAGGGAGCAATCTTTATTTCCAAAGCCAAACTTACAATTTTAGAGAGATAAGTGATTTACAATTTTTGTGGATGTTTGAAATGAGGAGGAGGAAGGTTGTATTTATAGCCATAAGGGGAGGAGATGGGTGGTGGAGATGGTGGCACTTGGTTTGCATCCAAGGGAGGAGGAGATGGGTGGTGGAGATGGTGGCACTTGGTTTGCATCCAAGGGAGGAGGAGATGGGTGGTGGAGATGGTGGCACTTGGTTTGCATCCATGGGAGGAGGAGATGGGTGGTGGAGATGGGGGCCATGTGCATTTGCATCCAAGGGTCGAGGAGGAGGAGCAAGGAGGAGCTGCCACATGGGGGGTGGAGGAGCAGCCGGTCACATGGAGGAGCAGCCGCCGGTAGCAGGTGGTGGAATGGGGAGGAGCTCCTCCCTTGGCCACCTCCAAGGGTGGTGGCCGGTCATCTTGTCCAAGCGTGCATTTTGATAGTTGATTTGGAATGTCCAAGTGATTCTAAGACTAATGGTCGAGCCAGATTTTCCACATTCCATGGTTTGGTCGAGCAATTTGGTCTTGGTGCCTATGCGCGAGGCTTTTACTTGGAATTGGGCCAATCTGCTAATCTGCTCGAGCGTTTCGTCTGGGAAGCGAAATTGTCCGACTTGTTGGGCATTCCAAACATCTTGGTCGAGCCAGAATCTCCAGATGCATCGGTCGGGTCGAGCGACTTGGTTTGGGTGCCAATGCGCGCCGGGCCTTTGCCTTTGAATTGAGCTAACTGCCAATCTGCTCGAGAATTTGCCTTGGAGTCTCGACAACTTCCACCTTATTTTCCATTTGGAACATTTTGGTCGAGGTGGAATTGTCAGATGAGGTGGTTTGCTCGAGCAACTTGAATTTGGACTCGAATAGCTCGGCAGGCGCGCTGGACGCTGGGCACTGGGCACTGGGCGCTGGACGCCGGGCGCGAACTGGGTTTCTCGGTCTTTGGCTGGCCAGAACTTGCGAGCGATCCTTTTTAGCGTAAAACTCCTCTCCTTAGCGTGTTTTCTCTCTAAGCGCCAAAATACCCTGTAGAAATATTTCGGAACTAACAAGCAAAAGTTAAATAGACCAACAGTCTAATTAAGGGGGTTTTACGGTGTTTATGATTCGTATAATTTGGGTCCATCACGTATGCTGGTGGCCCAGTCGGTCGACTGGCGGTGAAGAAGCTGCCTGTTAAAGTGATCTACCAGTCAACCGACTGCGGAAACGAAGAATGTGAGCCTCTTGAGTTGTTTAGTCACTCGACCGACTCGAGGATCCCAATCGACCGACTCGAGCTTTTGAGCACGATAAGCTTCTTCTCAGTCGACCGACTGGCGGTCCAGTCGACCGACTCAGTGTGCGAGCTGAACTTCTTTCCTGTTTGATCATCCAGTCGATCGACTGGGGCAGGGGAGATATCCAGTCGACCGACTGGAGCTTTTTTTCCCATGTTTTCCTCCAAATCACCGGTCTTCCCCCGAGTTCTCGTATTTTGGCTTTGACCATGGGGGAAACTTGTTTTCTACCTGAAATGTAGAGATAGAGGTGAAATGACATCAAAATATCATCGGAAACGACCCAAAACTATAGTGAAGAATGGCCATAAATGAGTCGAAAACTCGACTGATCAATCATCACGAGGGTTTTGGAGAGACGATTCTTCAAGGGAACTTTACGAGAAAAAGGCTCTAGGAATCGATCGGAATCAAAGGGATTGCAATTCTAAGGGGGACAACATCATCATCTACATCAAGGTTGTGATTGTTCTTCGTAAATTCTGTAATTTTAGTTTCGAACATAAACATGAGTTATATGTGACTTTCAGGGATAGTGAATGGGGACCCTATTTTGGGGTCCTACGAATCTTGTCTAACTATGAATTGTTGAATAAAACAAATATTTGCATGAATTGATTTGTCTTGTTGGATTTATATTTTACTAAGCGCTTAAACCTAAGCGATGCATACTAGGTGTTTGACGAAATGTCTAAGTGCATTCCGTTGAGATATTAAGTAAATAGCGTCGAAAGGGTGAGACTTAGTATCCGACAATTAAGTAAAATACATGTTATAAACTCGGTGACAACGAAAGTGGCCCAAGTTTATAACGGGAAAGGCTCGTTCTACGACAAGGACTCCCCTCGTTTACGTGACGAGAGTTGGTAAACATCAGCGAATTTCTTGATTCGAACCAATAGCGTCGAAAGGGTGAGGTTCGTAGTTTAAGGTATATTTCCAAAATAAATCAATAGCGCCGAAAGGGTGAGGTTTATACTTGGAGTGTACGGCTATTTTCTAATCAATATAAGCAAATCATGCATGCTGGATAATGAAAACTTTATTCAAATGTTAGGCAAGTGAAGTAGTTCCTCGAAATATCTCTTGAAATCAACAAAAAAACTTTTCTTACTTTCATTTATTTTGAATTCCAGAAACAAACCAAAACTCGATTTGGATTAGAATAAGTAGAAATACAACCTTACATAGTGCAAAAGTTTATACATGCTCCCTTGGACGATCCGGTACTTACCGAATTATAAATTGTCTTGATGCACAAAATACTGCACGTCACTCGCTCAAGTCGAGTGCACTGTTGAAAAAAATGCTTGAATAATATCTGACTTTTCTCAAAAAAAACTTATCCATGTAAATCGAGAATAGTCATCAACACAGACTAGCACGTACCTCTTCCCGGTTGGTCGACTGGCGTATGCTGGTGGCCTAGTCGGTCGACTGGCGGTGAAGAAGCTGCCTGTTGAAGTGATCTCCCAGTCGACCGACTGCGGAAACGAAGAATGTGAGCCTCCTGAGTTGTTCAGTCAGTCGACCGACTCGAGGATCCCAGTCGATCGACTCGAGCTTTTGAGCACGATAAGCTTCTTCTCAGTCGACCGACTGGCGGTCCAGTCGACCGACTTAGTGTGCGAGCTGAACTTCTTTCCTGTTTGTTCATCCTGTCGATCGACTAGGGCAGGGGAGATATCCAGTCGACCGACTGGAGCTCTTTTTGCCCATGTTTTGCTCTAAATCACCGGTCTTTCCCCGAGTTCTCGTATTTTGGCTTTAACCATGGGGGAAACTTGTTTTCTACCTGAAATGTAGAGATAGAGGTCAAATGACATCAAAATATCATAGGAAACGACCCAAAACTATAGTGAAGAATGGCCATAAATGAGTCGAAAACTCGACTGATCAACACTCCACACTTAAGTTTTGTTCGTCCCGAACAAAGTATGAGAATATGTCAAGGTCATGCAAATGTCGAAATGCTAGTGGTGCTATGTTTTTCGTATATTTGCCTCACTAGATTTCGCAAGGTCTCGATCATTATTCCTAAACATGTTATTGAAAGGTAAATGACAAGTATGTACAATCTAACTAGCTCCTTTTCGTAGGCGTTACGAATGCATTTAGCGTATGCATTAAGCCTTTAAACCCCTAGGCTACCCTAGTGGACGAGTTATAGTCTCGTGAGAGTTTTCAGAAAAGGGAATACTCAAAAATCCCTAATGCACCTACCACATGAGAATGAATGCAAGAGTGCTCAACCAAGGCGAGGATTTCTCAAAACCAATCCCTCACCCCAAGCTAGGACTACCATCACATTATCATCAAAAGAATCTTTGAACCATTTGAGTACCCATGCGGTTGTGCATTCATAATCATCAATACTAGAGCTATCAATCGCCTCATCCAAAAGTCTACTCATTTTCAAGGCAATACAATAGAAGCAATGTTAATAGTTTTGCACAAAAGAGTGTCAACCGCTCACCTATGCTAGCTACGGCTAGTCCATTGGCTCACGACATGGAACTCATTCCCAAGTTTTAGGCGCTTAAGCCATAATCCATAAGGGAAGAGGAGTTCGACACTAGAGTTCTTTAATAAAAAAGCATAGACCAAATGATAACTTCCGTGCAAGCACATGGGTCGTCCAAAAGTCATTCTAACAAGCACACAATGCAAATGATGAATTCCGCACAAATGAAGAATGGAGGAAAACATAGAGTCAAGTTTTAAGTGCTTCTTATTTTCTTTTTTTTGAAATGGCCTTTGGCCTACAAATGCTTTCGAGGGGGAACCTTTCTTCCTAACCCCCGGCATTTGTATCATTTCTGAAGCGAAACTGAAATCTACTTGTCTAAGTCAAGACGAGTTCCAGATGGTGTTCGAACTGCGTCTCGAACACTTGTTGGACAGTTTCAGGTTGTGTTCAAACAGAGACTGGAACACCTTAGCAGACAGTACGAAAACCAAACAAAAATAGGAGCACACACGATATGATACCCAGTTCGGGTTCGCCTACTCTGGGGGGTTTCCCACACCCTAAAAGGGACACAAATCTTATTATGAGTTTAGAGCTATTCGTGGACTTACACTTACACAACGCCTTGTTTGTAATAGCCTAGCCTCTAACACCCGTCTCTCGGATTTGCAATCTCGGTTCACCGCAGCTCACCTCGATCCCCTATGGGCAGGATGAGACTTCCTCTCCTCCTGGTCTTGAACCTCTCCTAGAGTTCAGTACCTTCTTCCGAAGGCGTATCTTGATCACGTGTGTGTGTGTGTGTGCTTGATAGTTCTTCAAGAACAGTCTGAACAGCACCCTGAACAGACTGCTTCTTCGCCGTTGATATTCCGGTGTGGAATACTCAAGCCGGCCGTCGCTCCTCCTCCAATCTCACGAATGCTCTCGTGTTTTCTTTTCTCTCAGGAAGCGATGCAGATTATGGATGCCCTAGCATTGTATTTATATGCAAGGACGATATCCAAATCTGCTCCAGATAATCCCATCAAATATTTAGGAAATATTCCTAAATATTCGATGCATATCTTCAACCAATCTTTGAAGATGACTTCCACGCCAAGCCATCCGATATTCTCTCAGCCAATCTGCATATATTTGATCGCCTATCTGATCTTCGGTGATGACTTGTCGATTGGCTCCAATCAAATCATATCTTCGATCTTTAGAATCTTCCGAATTAGGAAACGTTCTTCTTTCCTCCAATCTTCAAGAAGATCTCGATCTTTCTTTCTCACCAAGTAATTCCGAATCTTCTTAAACGACTCCTAATTGATGAGAGGATATTCATTTGAATATCTGATCCTCTAATTTATTGCTGAGCCGACTCCAATCAGATCAGATCTTCGATCGTCCAGATTAGGAAATGTCTTATCTTCAGATCTGCTGTATGCGAGTTCCACTAGTCGGTTGAACACTCCTTGAACTCTTGCTCGAACTGTCTAAAGCCGTTTTGCCAAAGCCATGCCATTCATGGGAACATCAATCTCCCCCTTGGCATTTTGGCAAAACCAAATCTACGCTTTAGACACAACTTGAGGAACAAGAACAGTTACCTCAAAATACTCCCCCTTTTTGCCACAAACTGGCAAGGGGTCCAATCGAGCAAACCGGTCTCCTCGGCATCTGGAATCTTGTGAACTCCCCCTCGAACATAGCCTGGGTCAGTGACACATACTGTGAGTCTGTATGACTTTGGTGTCTCAGCAGCTGTTTGACCACGGGTCAGCAAATGATAGGTTTTTGATGATCAGGTTTCTTGAACTGATTCAGCTCGTCCAGTACTGTCGCGGGGTAGTCCTTCTCCACCTCAAGGGCTTGACTTCGTATAGAGGACATATCTCTCTTTGGCTCATGGTAGCATGTCTTTTTATTTCTTCAAGAGTATTTTCAACGACTAGATAAATCAAGAAGTTCTGCCTTTTCTTCAATCAGGACGTCAACTCTCTCCGTCTTCTTCATTATCACTGGGATACTAGAGAGCATGCACCAATTGATTGATTCTTTTCCTCTGCTTCTGTTCAACCTCCAGTATGATCTCTACCTCCTTCAGTAGCTGTCCACGTTCAGCTCGAGACATCTTCTCACCGACAACTCTCCTCATAGATAACTCAGGAACATTCTTCCTCTTTAGCTCGAGGTCTTTCAGATCGTTCTTATGTCGACCCTTGAACAACTTGTGATCAACCACCAACTTCAACGGAGCACTAGACAGTCTGTCCTGGTCAGTCTTCAAATCTGGATGCCACTATGAAATTTCAAGGGAATGATTTTCAGCTCATAGATAAGCGATGGGAAGATTATCTGGTGCAGAGACTTTATAGATATGGCGTGTTTAGCAATCTGGTCGAACATAATTCTTCCCATGTCAATGAGTATCCTGTTTCCAATCTGGTAGAGCAGCTGTCCCATCTCCTTGTTGACCGTGGTTCTATGAGATGTAGGCTACCAGTTGACTATGGTGATGAAGAACAACATCGAGTAGAATAGAGTCAGATCTGCAACTGGGATGGAACTGTCTTCTCATTAAGCAGCCTTTCAGGGATGATCTTTCTTTTCTGCACTGCCTTCCACTTGGCTGCTGCTTCTGTACTGGCACACCATACTCCATTTTTCACAATTCCAGTTGGAACATGGGCAGGAACAGGATCTGGACTATACCTTTTCCTCTTCTTAGACGCACTTGCTCCCCCTGCGTCTGTGATCCCATTCATCTTGATAGTTGCCTTAGATGAGCATGCTTGGAAGGTCACTTTCTTCTTGGGTTTCTTCTTTTCAGCTTTCTTGAGCTCAGCCAGTAAAACTGTGTCCTGATCCTCCTTCTGAGTGTTCTCGTTCTTAGCCTCTTCTTGATCAGATAATTGCATCTCTACATCTGTATTAGCTAGACGTTCCAACTCAGTCGGCACAGCTGGTGCATCAGATGCTTTTTCTTCAACATGTTCATTTTCTGATTGTGCTGCAGACACAAAAAAACACATCTCCTTCCTTCTGTCTTTCTTTGCCTTCCTTAGTTCAGAAAGAGGGACAAAGTCCTGAGCATCCTCTGGATGAGTTTCTGACAAGGTGACAGCCTGAGAAGCATCCTCCAACTCAAAATAAGGAATAGCTGGGGGATCCACCACCACATGTGCATCATCCACAAAATCATCATGTAACCCTCCTTGCACAACGTCCGGTGCTTCAATTGACTCACCCTCTGGGACTGCATCAGAACTAGAGGACTCTTGGGGTAAAACTGTCTCACCACCTTGCTGCATATCTGAGACCGCATCATCTGGCACACTTGCCTTCTCAACCCCTACGACCTGGGCTCCTGAGGACTGATCAGCTCTTGTCTATAGGTATTGAAACCTCCTCTTTTTGCAACTCATCAACAACATCATCAATGTCCTTGAACAACACATCCAGTTCTTCATCATTGCCGGATGCATGAGACTCTTCCATCACATTGCCAGATTGCTTAGCTTGCTGTTCTCCACTTGCATCCTCATTCTTCTGCTTATCAGAACCACAATCTTAGCCCTACTGGCTTCACCTTCTTCTGCAGCATCGGCCACAGAATCTACAGCAGGTTTCAATCCCTTTGGCTTCTCATTAACCACTTTGTCACCCTTATAACTCACCGAATCTTTACCAATCGTCCTTACTTCCTCATCAACAGAATTGAGTGCAGTAGCTTAGGAGTGAGAACAAGGGATTACCTTATTGAAGGGTGGTTCAGCCATTGTCTAATTTTCCTTCGCAGTCTGCATAATCCCTTTAGTTGGATTAGGATCAGCCTTTGACGCCTTTGAAGTAGCTTCTTTAAGTTCTGTGACAGCCGCCTCTTCTCCCTTCTTTTTCCATTCTCCGATCTTAGGGTTGCTGATATTGTATCCTCACCCAACTTCGATTCAACTGCCTTTTTGATTTATCCCTTCCCATTGCAGTCGTCTTTGCCTCTTTCATCATCTTAGACTTTGTTCTCTTAGCAATCGTTGGATTTTTCGTCGGAACTCTCGAAGCAATACCGTCTGATGATTCTTTGTTTACTCTCTTCTAATCGGGTGAGGGTTTGACAACATTCTTAGCAGTTTTTCGTGTGTTCACCATCGTTGTTGATTTGCCACTGTTTTGAAGAGTCTTGAGAGGATTGTCGAGCTAGGGTTTTCGGAAGCAACTAGCGAGGATTTTGATTTTCAAATATTTGGACTCCTCAACTTGCCAAAAACTGTCATGTGAATATCTCTTGAGGTATTTGTCCAATCACCTCTCTCCTCCTTTATATGCTCCAACGTCTCATAAAGCTGCAAATAAGTTGAATTTAGTAATCAGTTCCAACTACGTACCATCTGTTCCAGCGCTCTTCTTTGGTAGGTCAGCCCATCTGATTTGCTGGGGTTCTGCTCTTGGCTGACCTCCTTCTGGAACACTTAGTTGGCGAGAACACGCAGACCCAGAGATGATCTAAGTGTTTCGAACGGAGCGGCGTCTAGTGGCATGGGGAGCACGAGAGTTACGGTTGTCATGTGTTTTGATGTGATGACCTTCTTCTCCACTAACTCTCTGATGAAGTGATATCTGATCATGGAGTGTTGTACAGGGTTCTTGGGCAGAAACTTCTTCACCCGTTCCACTCCGTGTTTAGACAGATTCTGCTTCATCCATAAGAACTGAGTGTAGCAGCTCCCTGCAGCGATGCTCTCTTGCTCTCCCAGCATCTGGTTAACATGTGTTCCAGGAAGGTGTTTCATCTCTACCACCATGGTCAGCTGGAGCTCATTTTGCATCCGTCTCACGAACTGGCCAACCAGCTTCTGTGTACTCGTGACGAACATATGCTTCTCCACTCCCCCTCGCTCATAGCCATGGTCGATAAGGAACGTCTCGTCCCATGCTCTGGGCGCTTGTGTGAGTCCGTACATAGTTGTCTTCAATTCGTGACTATGCGCAAGATGATATAACTTCCATGCTTCAGATCTGGTGAACTCTCCCAGTTCCACGTGAATGGCCACCACCCAAATCTCATCAATAAATGTTTTGTTGACATTCTTCGGACTGGATGAACATGCAGTCAGTTCTCGACACTTGATCTCATTCGCTCGACTCCTCATTACTTCAGATGGATCTTCAATAGTTTCCGTGGTCGGATAATGCTTGATAATTCTCCATGAGGGTTGCAGCGCTGGTGCATTGTCAAGTGTCCCAGCTGGAGTAGGTGTGGCTTCATCAGCTGGACCTCCCTCTGCAACTGTAGACTTGGTCTGAATGGGTGTTTCAGACGATGTCCCACCTCTAACTTTATCACCTTCTGGAACTGAGTTTAGGGCAACTTCGTCTTTCACCTGTCCCGAAGAGGACACCATACCCGTCCCTTGCAATTCCATCTCATTTATCGTGTTTGTCGGACAGACCGTGGCAGCTCCTGTTCCAACTGTGCCTAGAAAGTAGCTTTTGTTTGATGACCTACTTCCTTCCATAAGTGTGTCTCCATTCCTATCCAGTACTTGACAGGAATCACGAGTGAATGTAACAGACTGTCCTTCATCACACAATCTACCGATACTGATCAGGCTCACCTTTAACCCATCGACTAGGAGGATATCCTCGAGCTCAGGTAGATCCGGAACCTTCAATGTCCCACTGCCGATCACCTGGCCCTTCCCTCCATCTCCAAAAGTGATAAACTGACGCTTGCGAATAGGTTTAACATTGATGAGATATTGAGGATTACCTGTCATATTGAGATGAACTTCTTTGCGACTCAACTCAGCATTCTTTCTCCTTAGCCCCACCAAGCCTGCAGGATGTGTTTCTCTATTTTTCTCCATCTCAACTTTCAGAGAAGACACAGCTCCTAGGAGTTCCACCTTCTGTGCAAGAAGAGATGAACGTTCTTGACTCATCCCGATGAACTCCTTCTTCAAAGCAGAGAGATCTTCCTGTTGTTCCACCTTCTGGGCAACTAGGAGTTTAACCTCCTGCCATATTTTATCCTTTTCTTCGGTCAGGCTCGTCACAGTTTCTGTGAGCTTTTTGTTCAAACTAATCAACATCAGCCACTTCTTATGCAGTTCCTTGTACGTCTCAGCAAGGGCCTCATGGGTAAGATCTTCTTCGTCATTACCTGAGGTGTCATCAGCAGGCTGTTCAGACAGTGCACTGGAGTATGGGCTTTTACTTGACTCAATGCAATCTTCAATAGTGACTACAGGTCCCATGATATTGACATTCTCATGCTCTTCTTCCTCATCGTTAGATTCACTGTCTGGACCCTCATAGGCTATTCTGAGAATATCCCATGCTTCCTTGGCCACCTCACATTCAGCAATCAGTTTGAACACATTCTCGTCCACTCCATAGAATATTGCATTCAGGGCCTTTGAATTCCCAACAGCCGCTACATCATCTGCTTCAGACCACAGGGCTTCGGGTTTTGGCATAACAGCTCCTTCAGGGTTGGCCATCATGGGTTCTGTCTATCCTATCATTACAGCTCTCCAAGCCCTTTCATCGAGGGATTTCAGAAAGACTTTCATCTTGGATTTCCAATAGGCATAATTCGGCCCTTCAAGCAACGGTGGTCGGTTAGTGTTCTGTCCTTCCTTCAAACTCATCTTGAACTGTCGCCGGATCACACTCTGTATGTCGAGTGTCTGCTCTGATACCAATTGAAATCTACTTGTCTAAGTCAAGACGAGTTCCAGATGGTGTTCGAACTGCGTCTCGAACACTTGTTGGACAGTTTCAGGTTGTGTTCAAACAGAGACTGGAACACCTTAGCAGATAGTACGAAAACCAAACAAAAATAGGAGCACACACAATATGATACCCAGTTCGGGTTCGCCTACTCTGGGGGGTTTCCCACACCCTAAAAGGGACACAAATCTTATTACGAGTTTAGAGCTATTCGTGGACTTACACTTACACAACGCCTTGTTTGTAATAGCCTAGCCTCTAACACCCGTCTCTCGGATTTGCAATCTCGGTTCACCGCAGCTCACCTCGATCCCCTATGGGCAGGATGAGACTTCCTCTCCTCCTGGTCTTGAACCTCTCCTAGAGTTCAGTACCTTCTTCCGAAGGCGTATCTTGATCACGTGTGTGTGTGTGTGTGTGTGTGTGTGTGTGTGTGTGTGCTTGATAGTTCTTCAAGAACAGTCTGAACAGCACCCTGAACAGACTGCTTCTTCGCCGTTGATATTCCGGTGTGGAATACTCAAGCCGGCCGTCGCTCCTCCTCCAATCTCACGAATGCTCTCGTGTTTTCTTTTCTCTCAGGAAGCGATGCAGATTATGGATGCCCTAGCATTGTATTTATATGCAAGGACGATATCCAAATCTGCTCCAGATAATCCCATCAAATATTTAGGAAATATTCCTAAATATTCGATGCATATCTTCAACCAATCTTTGAAGATGACTTCCACGCCAAGCCATCCGATATTCTCTCAGCCAATCTGCATATATTTGATCGCCTATCTGATCTTCGGTGATGACTTGTCGATTGGCTCCAATCAAATCATATCTTCGATCTTTAGAATCTTCCGAATTAGGACACGTTCTTCTTTCCTCCAATCTTCAAGAAGATCTCGATCTTTCTTTCTCACTAAGTAATTCCGAATCTTCTTAAATGACTCCTAATTGATGAGAGGATATTCATTTGAATATCTGATCCTCTAATTTATTGCTGAGCCGACTCCAATCAGATCAGATCTTCGATCGTCCAGATTAGGAAATGTCTTATCTTCAGATCTGCTGTATGCGAGTTCCACTAGTCGGTTGAACACTCCTTGAACTCTTGCTCGACTTGTCTAAAGCCGTTTTGCCAAAGCCATGCCATTCATGGGAACATCAGAAACTTCTCTAGCGTTTTGAGAGAGTTTTTAGTCGGGGCTTTGCCCTCTTTGACCACAAAAACTTTTTTTTGTTGGGGCCTATTTTTCGCCCTCTTTTGACTCCACACTTAAAACTTGACAATATGTTCAAAAAGTGTATGGAATGTGCGGGAAGCAATCATAAGCATGGCACTAAATTAGAAAACTCAAGTCACCAAGGAGCAAACAAAAGGTCTAAGTTTTTCGTGAAAATTATAAAAAGTGCTTGCTAAAACTTAATCCAAGGTATTTCAACGAAAATACTTAGAAAATTAGATAGACAAGGGATAGCAATGATATTGATTCACAAGAATGCACATTCAAGGGACTAGGTCGGTTCTAAGTTCAAGATCCAATAAATGTGACAAGTAGGCTAGATGTGATTTATAGGAATTTAGAATCGATAGTCACAAGCTTATGTGGTTAAAAACACTCTCATGTTAGGGATAGAATACATGAATGCAAGTGTTCATTCAAACATGGTAGGCATGGCATGAAATGAGTGAAATATGCAACTACCCACTCCACACTTAAAGCATAGCTTAGTCCCTAAGCGCAAACAATGAAGAAAATGAGATAAAGGCGCATAGGAACTCCCCTCGTTTGTAGATGTGCCCCACCAATAGAAAAAATGCCATTGTGCTAAACGTGATCGAACATGATGCAAATAACTTCCTTGATGACAAGAACACATGAGAGGTTAAAAACAACAAGTGACATACAAGGTTATGCAAAACTCAAGTATGAGCAAGAGAGCATCACAAGTCATATGATAACATTATGGCACAAGTTCCATAGAATTCAAACAAGGAAGTTGACCTACATTCTCCATAATGTGCACAAGGTATCTTAAATGCCAAGAAAATGTCAAACTAGAGTCATAGCATGGTATAACAATTTAGTTCCACTTTAGTAGACACCAATAAAGCACATGAGCACTAAGGGCAACATCATTAAGCATGGAAAGATCAAGGGAAAGTTAGAGGGGTGTGGTGATGTGAAGTGGAATTGGAGTGAGTAGAACTCACTCCACACTTAAAATTTGACCCACTAATCACACATACCACACTCCACACTTTAGGGCCTTAGCTACTCAAAATCATGCCAAACACTTAAACATATATAAGAACAAGAATGAAACACTTACAAACCGGTTTCCCTCCCGCGAGGGCCTAGTTTTTCCCGTCTTGGCAAAGACGTAGCAAAGCGCCCCATAGAATCACTCGTTGAGAAGTCCTTTGCTAGGATCCCTTCTCACGGGGCCTTAGATTTGGTCGTGTCAATCCACCTTCAAATCCCATTTGAATTTATTCCCATCAAGTCTACAATGGATTTTCCTTTGGGAAGTTGACCCCTTCAATAATGAATATCCCTTTAGAACAAAGGGGTCATGGGAGCTTCCTTCCAAAAATCTTGCAAAATAAGGCACGAAGCTCCAAAACTTGTCTCGAGCTTGATGGGCACACCTTCCTTTAATCTTTCAATGATGTCCATGGGTGCCCATCCCTCAATATCCCTCTCTAAGCTTGTGTTTTCTTGTATGCGAGAAGGCTTTTTAGCTTGATCCATATAGACCTCAACAAAGTTTTTATACGCCCAAGATCCTTTTCTCTCAATAGGCTCTTCCTCTAACTTATCCTCATCAAGAAGTTCGGGCTCACATTCAAGCTTGCTTGTGCCGGGAGGGAGGAGTTCTTCTTCACCAATAAAAGTTGTTTCCTCTATGCAAAAGGCATCGACATTGAAGAATTCCTCATCGGAGAGTGTTAATGGAATGGTGAACTCTTGTGCGTTCTCATCCAAATGATCATGAGATGTGCTAGTAGTGAAGGATGCTTCACTTTTGCATTCCATCTCATCTTCATTACAAGGTTCACCATCCCTTGTCTTGTAATAAGCTTCGGTGGCGGCTCTCCAAGATTCCTCCTCCGATTCTTGATCCCGTTGTTCCCTTGAGGCATTAGATTCAAGGACTTCTTCTTCGGAATCCTTCTCTTCCTCATTCCAAGTTTTCATTTCCCATTGCTTGTTGCGCCAATTTACTTTCCAAAACTTGGTGTTGAGCCTCCAATCTATCAAATTGAGCATCCATCTCCATTAATTGAGCTCGCATGTCTCTATGTATCTCATCTTGGTTTTCAAGGAATGTGGCAAGCATGGCTTCTATATTGGAGGGCTCACTTGAAGGTTGAGGAGGTTGAGGGTATGGAGGGTAGGAGTCTTCAATTTCAAAACATTGACTATCATTCCAATTTTGAGTGTAGGTATGTGATGGATGCTAAGAGTTTTCCCATTATGCGTTTGGTTGCTCCTCTTCTTGGTCATCCCCATTCAAATTATAATAACTAGTTTGATAGCCATGCTCTTGGTAATTCCAATATGGTTGCTCCTCCTCTGGATAGTATTCTCCATTAGAAAACAATGGGCATTTGGTTGATCCTCTTCATAATAATCTCCATTGTGAATGACTTGTTGGTTGTAGTGATCCATCCTCGCAAAACAAGATTAACTTAAGTTAGTAAGGGATATGAGAGAATAAGAAGAATATACAAGTATAAAAAAAAGGAAAAATATTCACAAGAATAGTCGGAACTTCCACACAATCTAATCTAGGGATGTGCTAACTAGTTGCTCCCCGGCAGCGGCGCCATTTGACGAACTATTCTTTTTCACCTCTAAATAGTATCAATGAAAAGAGGATCGAATGTAGTGTCAAAACATTTATAATACCGGTAAAGTACCGGGTCGAACCAAGAAGAGCAAGCTAAGCACATGCACTATGTGTGATTGTGTTTCCGTTCGGCTATTCTAAACCAAAATGTATAAGGGAGTGTATATATCCAAATCCTATGTGGTGAGTAATTAGGGATAAAAGGTAAGTAAGAGGTGTTTCGAGGGGTTACTCCCCTCCTTGGCAATTTCCCAATGATCACATACACGATATTCAAACATTTCATGGTAGTCAAATAGTTTAGAACCTTCTTAGCTCGAACATCACTCAATTAGAGGATATCGGTTCATTCCATTGCATAATCATCCTATGGTTGGGTGATAAATGCAATGAACATACGCACTAGCTCACTTCCTACCCATGCATTGCGGAAAACCTAGCTTAGACTAAGATAGACCAATGTTCATGTGAATCTAATCTTAGCCAAGCTCTCTTATAGCTTGAACCTCACTCACTCGAGATAATTGGTTCATTCCATAGCACTATTATTCTTGGAATCTCTTCCTAAGGTAATAAATACTATGAACTCGGGGACTAGTTAACAACAAATGCATACATTAGATAGGATCATGTTCTCTATTATCCAAACTAGATTCAACATGTTACTTAGGCATTTTATCAAACACTTAATAGCATGTCATATATGAAGTGCATAGAGAACATGAATTTGACACCATTAGATGGGATAAATTGGTGATTCGCATAATGACTAACTCCAATAAATTTAACATTCAATCCTTAGTCAAGCATCCATATCCTAAGGTTCACTTGCATGATTCAAGATATAGATCATTTTCTCCATCCTAGAACCATTCCCAAGGGTTTCCAAGTCCTAGGTTCAAGTTTTAGTCCAAGTTGTCACTTAGGCATTTTATCAAACACCTAGAGTGCATAGCATTCATAACACAAGAGAAAGTGAAATCAACAATTATCCATACGAATACCAATGTATATATGTGATCAAAGAGTACCAAGGAGAGTCATAAGACCCTCAAAACACAAGATCCACTACTCACACATCATGTAAGACAACATGGTATGAGTAGGGTTTATAGCAACAACAAGGGAATAGAATTAGGATGATTAATCCTAATGTCTCCCTTTTGATCTTCACTTCTCCTTGGTTGGATGATGATTGATGACCTTGGATGAGCCTCTTTTCCAATCTTCTTCTCCCCAAAAACCTCCACACTTGGTCCAAAACCCTTGCTTTCTATTTATAGCCTCGGCAGAAATTTCGCACTGTAGCAATCCCAGTCGGTCGACTGGCGTATGCTGGTGGCCCAGTCGGTCGACTGGCGGTGAAGAAGCTGCCTGTTAAAGTGATCTCCCAGTCGACCGACTGATGGTCCAGTCGACCGACTGCGGAAACGAAGAATGTGAGCCTCCTGAGTTGTTCAGTCACTCGACCGACTCGAGGATCCCAGTCGACCGACTCGAGCTTTTGAGCACGATAAGCTTCTTCTCAGTCGATCGACTGGCGGTCCAGTCGACCGACTCAGTGTGCGAGCTGAACTTCTTTCCTGTTTGATCATCCAGTCGATCGACTGGGGCAGGGGAGATATCCAGTCGACCGACTGGAGCTTTTTTTGCCCATGTTTTCCTCCAAATCACCGGTCTTTCCCCGAGTTCTCGTATTTTGGCTTTGACCATGGGGGAAAGTTGTTTTCTACCTGAAATGTAGAGATAGAGGTCAAATGACATCAAAATATCATCGGAAACGACCCAAAACTATAGTGAAGAATGGCCATAAATGAGTCGAAAACTCGACTGATCAATCATCTCGAGGGTTTTGGAGAGACGATTCTTCAAGGGAACTTTACGAAAAAAAGCCTCAAGGAATCGATCGGAATCAAAGGGATTGCAATTCTAAGGGGGACAACATCATCATCTACATCAAGGATGTGATTGTTCTTCGTAAATTCTGTAATTTCAATTTCGAACATAAACATGAGTTATATGTGACTTTCAGGGATAGTGAGTGGGACCCTATTTTGGGGTCCTACGAATCTTGTCTAACTATGAATCTTTGAATAAAACAAATATTTTCATGAATTGATTTGTCTTATTGGATTTATATTTTACTTAGCGCTTAAACCTAAGCGATGCATACTAGGTGTTTGACGAAATGTCTAAGTGCATTGCGTTGAGATATTAAGTAAATAGCGTCGAAAGGGTGAGACTTAGTATCCGACAATTAAGTAAAATACATGTTATAAACTCGGTGACAACGAAAGTGGCCCAAGTTTATAACGGGAAAGGCTCGTTCTACGACAAGGACTCCCCTTGTTTACGTGACGAGAGTTGGTAAACATCAGCGAGTTTCTTGATTCGAACCAATAGCGTCGAAAGGGTGAGGTTCGTAGTTTAAGGTATATTTCCAAAATAAATCAATAGCGCCGAAAGGGTGAGGTTTATACTTGGAGTGTACGGCTATTTTCTAATTAATATAAGCAAATCATGCATGCTGGATAATTAAAACTTTATTCAAATGTTAGGCAAGTGAAGTAGTTCCTCGAAATATCTCTTGAAATCAACAAAAAAACTTTTCTTACTTTCATTTATTTTGAATTCCAGAAACAAACCAAAACTCGATTTGGATTAGAATAAGTAGAAATACAACCTTACATAGTGCAAAAGTGTATACTTGCTCCCTTGGACGATCCGGTACTTACCGAATTATAAATTGTTTTGATGCACAAAATACTGCACGTCACTCGCTCAAGTCGAGTGCACTGTTGAAAAAAATGCTTGAATAATATCTGACTTTTCTCGTAAAAAACTTATCCAGATAAATCGAGAATAGTCATCAACACAGACTAGCACGTACCTCTTCCCGGAGTAGTTTTTCACTTGTAATTGTCCCATCTGATCCATGTGTATCAATTCCAGAGGTTTCCACGTGTTGATCTGAGTGGTTCCTTTGTGAGCGAATTTGATTTGCTTCCCAATCTGGCGATCTCTGCAAATAGTCCTCAAGTCACCTTGTACCTTGGGTATCCCACGAACTAGTCCATCAGTGGCGACTTTCATTAGTGTCCTCAGATTCAGGTGTCCCATCCCTTGGTACCAAAGACTCATCTCTTCGGTCTTGCTCAACATGCATGTTGCTTCAGGTGTAGGTCGACCAAGATTCAGCAAGTAGTAGTTGTTTGAGGATCTTCTTCCCGTCAGAACTCAGTGGGATCCTAAGACGATGTCTTAGACTTCACCCCTTCGGCTTCTTCACCTTTATGATCAATTCATTATCGTTCTAATTAACTGCATAAGCTTTCTTCTTTTTACGAGTGTTCGCACATTCGGCCTGGATATGTTCGTAACCTTTGCACTCTCCGCATTGGATCCCCTTACCTTTGTTTTCTTGGCTGTAGTCTCTAGATTTGTTCTTCTTCTGAAAATTTCCTTCCTTCTGGAATTTTGAGTTAGAAGACTGTCCTAGGTCTGATCCTTTCTTGTTTAGTCTTTTCATGAATTTCCCAAAGTTCTTGGCAAGCATAACATACTATTGTTCAGACATTTCTCATTCGTTCCGCTGAATATCAGTTACTTCAAATTTTAGACCAACACTCTTAACTTTCTTGTGTTGTTCATCCTCAATCATCTCCAGCTCATGAGTCTACAGAGATCCCATCAGTTCATCTAGCCTCATAGTCATCACATCTTGATCTTCCTTAATAGCAATTGCCTTAATGGCAAATTGTTGCGGCAGTGATCTCAGCGCCTTCCTTACCAGTCTTTCTTTACTGATAGGTTCTTCAAGTGTAAATGATTCATTAGCAATGTCCAGAATCCTTGAGTTGTAGTCGGCTATGCTCTCATCTTCCTTCATCTTCAGGCTGTCGAATTTTGACGTGATCATCTCTAATATTGAAATCTTAACTTTAGTCGTACCTTCATAAGCGGTTTGCATTGTATCCCAAGTTGTTTTAACAATCTCGCAGTTTGAGATCATTTTGAAATTCATTCCTACGACGGCTGAAAATATTGCATTCATTGCTTTAGCGTTTCTGTCACGACCTAAAAAGAGTAGGCCTAGACCTGCGCTTGACCCTTTTGCCAAGCAAGCCTCTATGTCAACGTTAACCAACATAATTTAACACTTACTCGCAAATGAATCATTTAACTGAATAATATATATAATGTAATACCCCGTCCCACATCGGCTGAGAGAGCTGAATATGATAACTTAATATGTAATCGTACTAACTATCTTGTCATTAACATATCATGGTTTTTGTGATGGACTTCAGGTTGTGGTGACCTGAAGGATGGTAGTGACAAGAGACAGTTAGGTAGGTAAGGCTTATAATGGCTTGGACAAGCCTTTCCGGTCGGGTCGTTATAGATGGTATCAGAGTTGAATTCTCCAGGGTAGGTGACTGAGGTCACCGAGTTGAGGGGAGGATCCTGTGGTCTGTTATGTTTGTGAGTGCCCTAACGAGAACGTTAGGAGGGTTTAAGTGGGGGAGTATGTAACACCCCGTCCCACATCGGCTAAGAGAGCTGAATATGATAGCTTAACAAGTAAGCCTAATAACCATCTTGTCACCAACATACCATGGTTTTTGTGACCTGAAGGATGGTGGTGGCGAGAGACAGTTAGGCAGGCAAGGCTTATAACGGCTCAGATCGGCCTTTCTGGTCGGGTCGTTATAGTGACTGAGGTCACCGAGTGGATCAGGAGGATCTCGTGGTCTGTTATGCTTGTGTATGCCCTAACGAGGACATTAAAAGGGTTGAAGTGGGGGAGTATGTAATACCCCATCCCCCATCGGCTGAGAGAGCTGAATATGATAGCTTAATAAGTAAGCCTACTAACTATCTTGTCACCAACTTACCATGGTTTTTGTGATGGACTTCAGGTTGTGGTGACCTGAAGATTGTGGTGACAAAAGATAGTTAGGCAAGCAAGGCTTATATCGGCTCGGACTGGCCTTTCCGGTCGGGTCGTTATAGTCACCTACCTTGGAGGATCGGCTCTTATACCATCTACAACGACCTAACCGAAAAGACCGGTCTGAGTTGTTATAAGCCTTGCCTGCCTAACTGTCTCTTGTCACTACCATCCTTCAGGTCACCACAACCTGAAGTCCATCACAAAAACTAGGGCTGAGCATTCGGTAAATTACCGAATTTACCGTTACCGAATTTACCGACTTAAGTTTTTTATTCCGATTACCGAACCGAATTTACCGTTTTACCGACATTTCAGTAAAACGGTAAATTCGGTAAATTTACCGAATTATTTTTTTAATAATTTTTCTCCTAATTTTAAAATTATTCAAAAATAATAGTTAATCATCTAACAACAATAAAACACAAGAATAATTCAAAATTATAATCTACACAATTATATCTCAAAAGTGTCCAAAAATTGAAGCTTAAAATTGAAGTTTAAACAATATGTCATTTAATTTTTTTTTAATTTTTTTAATAAATATTATTTTTTAAATAATAAAAAAATTCTTATTCGGTAAATCGGTAAATTACCGAATCAAAAAATTCATTCTGATTACCGACCAAATTTTACCGTTTTACCGATTGGTAATTTACCGATTTTACCGAACCGAATTGACTCGGTTCGGTAAATTAAATCGGTAAATTCGGAATTTACCGAACAATGCTCAGCCCTAACAAAAACCATGGTATATTGGTGACAAGATAGTTAGTTTGCTTACTTTTTAAGCTATCATATTTAGCTCTCTTAGCCGATGTGGGACGGGGTGTTACAGTTTCCTGCTTCAGCTTTCTGTTGTTCCTCAATCCACTTGTCTTCCGTGGTTAGCACAACCTTACCATCATCTTCAGTTGTTATAGGATGTGTCCAATCTTTTTCAATAGCTTTGCAGACCAGGTCATCTAGTAACTTCAGAAACACCTTCATTCTCATCCTCCAGTAACCATAGTTAGTTCCTTCCAGCAACGGTGGTCGTATGATGTTCTGCCCTTCCCTTAGATCCATCTCAACAGCCTTCGGATCTCACTCTGTGTGTCGAGTTATCCGCTCTGATACCAATTTAAATACTCATGTGTGTGTTGAGATGTTGATCTGGATGTGTGTGGAACTACTAGCTAGACAACTTCCGTAAAGTGCTACGTTATAGAACTAAGTGCGATAAAGTAAACAAAGACACGTGATATGTTGACCCAGTTCGGCTTTAATGAGCCTACGTCTGGGGGCTTATGCCAAGTCAGGTGTAAAGCAATTCATTATAGTACAAAAGGTTTTACGTTTACAAACTCCTTCTTAAATGGCCAACTTCTGTAACACACTCCGGTGATTGCAGTCTAGGCTCCCCCTAGATCAGAGATCTCTCCTCTGTTTCCACAGTTTGATCATCCACGAAGAACAGCGCATTCTCTCAAACGTGCAACAACCAAGCAGCAGTTCGTGTGTCTCCAACTTGTTCCACGGCCAGTCTGAATAGCACCCAGTACAGATTGACTCCTAGCGCCGTGATCTTACTGGAGTGATAAGCTCATAGCCGATTGCTTCCACCTCCCGATCAGTGTATTAGAGTGTATAATTTCTCCAAGAGCGCTTGCTGGTTCGAGAACCCTAGCGCTCTTCATATAGGAGCAGAAGATTCTTAAGATGTCGAGAAATCCAATTTTGGGAAAATATTTCCTAATCTTTTAGGGAAGTTTCCTAAAATCTTGATCCGCTTCTTCCAGATAATCATGCATTGATATCTCTTCAATATTTGTTGCTAAATTATCTTCAAGCGCATATCTTCCTAAACACTCTCAACTGACACCAAGATGCATCGCCGACTCGCCAAATACGGATTAGGAAATTCTGCTTCTGCGTCTGTCTTGTCATACGTCGGTTGGCTCTCTCTAATCTTGAAATGCTCCTTTTCAAACAGCTTAAACAATTTCATAGAGTTTTACCAACTGTGTGCCATTAAATTATCTCTTTTCAAACAGCTTAAACAATTTCATAGAGTTTTACCAACTGTGTGCCATTAAATTATCTAACATAGTTTATTATACTATAGGAAGCATACGTGTTGATATTTCACGTAGCAGATTTGGTTTTATTCGAGCGCCCCTTAAGATTTATCTGATGCAAAATGATGTGTAGCATTTCTCCATCTGTGCATCGCAGAAGTGGTAAATATTATATTGTGTTATTTTAGTCGAAATGAACACTGATAGATGTCGGCAAGAGGAGAAGCTCACCCTGTGTTCTCATTCCATTTCTGCATAGCTGAAGCTGGAATGGTTGTTATGATATAAGAATATATATAGTAATGGAGTTATGGTCGGCAAGAGATCGAGGTGGACGCTGGAATGGTTGTTATGATATAAAATAAATACTCGGAATAATGTATATATATAGCTTGACTGGTAGATTTCATTCCAGGAATTTGGTGTTGTAGAGCCTTGCATACTAAGTTATTCAAGTCATTATAAATAGGACCTTATCAGATGAGAAGGTCTCTATCTTTTCAATCTGGTATTATTTCTTTTCTTTTTTTTTTTACTTACCTCAGAGGTGGTACACTACTATTAGTTTCTCCTTGAGTTTTTAACAAGTGTTTACTTAAATTAATGGGGCCTGGTGGACCGGGTGGAGGCGGACATGGTGGAGGCGGACCTGGCGGAGGAGGAGGTTGGGGTGGGCCGGGTGGAGGTGGACCTGGTGGAGGAGGAGGTGGAGGTTGGGGTGGACCGGGTGGAGGCGGACCTGGCGGAGGAGGTTGGGGTGGACCGGGTGGAGGCGGACCTGGCGGAGGAGGTTGGGGTGGACCGGGTGGAGGCGGACCTGGCGGAGGACCTGGTTTTGGTGGACCGGGGGGAGGACCTCCGGGTTTCGGCCCCGGTCCCTTTGGCTGCTTAGCTGGTGTCTGTGACCTTGTCGGTTCATGGTAAGTTGCATCTTCAGTCCTTGCTTGATAAGCTCAAATATATTGCATCACATGCTTGTTTTACAGATAATTTTTTTTTTTACAGTCTATCTTGCTTGTGCTGCTGCTGGCTGTTCCGTGATTGCTTTAGGGGACCTCCTGGGGGCCCTCGTCCATTCTGATCTGGTTGCTAACAGAGTCGGTTGTTATATGGACAATATGGGATGGAAGAAGAAATGTGTTGCGTAATTAATTAAATTTGTACCGTAGCTGCGAGCTTTGAGTGTTTCCTTCATATTTTATGGCTCTTTCAAATCGCATTCTGTTGTATATTGTCCCAATTTACCATTGAATAAATTATTAATACTGTCGACACAGCTGATATGGGTACTGGCTTAACATAGATGCCGTTGCTCAAACGTTTTCAAGATGTCAATTACTTTTTATATATTTATTAGCTAGGGGCGGGGATCAAAATCATGTTTAAAAATGAGAAATTTGAATCGAAGAACAATAAATATATTTAAACTTACAATAAATTGATGAATGTAAATTTTTTTGTTCACTGATTATTCATAGGGAAAAGTACAGTTTGGGGACCTGAACTATCATCATTTTCTAACTTGTGGGCCGGACTATAAAAACTTCCAAACAATTACAAACTACCAAACAACTTTCCAAACGAGGGGCACCGTCAAACACCGTTAGGGATTTCACCAACTCCGTTAACAAATAAAATTTTAAATTTTTTCAAAAAACAGATTAAAAAAGTTACAAAACAATTATAGAAATTTAAATTTATTAACCTTAAAAAAATTATAGTTTGGGTTCAGAAAAATAAGAGAATTTTATAAAAATGTTCATTACATATATGTCAGCATAAATTTGATACATAATATTTTTGGAATGCACCAGTCGGAAATGAAAAAATCATTCATATAATGATAGTCATAAAAGCATAACAAAATTTTACTATAAAAGGCAAGGAGTTGATAACCTCAAACTCAAGCATAAGATGCATCTTGGGAATTCTACTAATATTTCTGGCCATAAACTCTCGTAAAGCTCTATATCGAACTTTGTTTGGAAAACATCGTCAATGTAACTCCTTAGTTATGTGCCAACATTCCCTATACGGTTACCCTCTCGATGATATTTAACACGCGTCGTCTGACGCGTCAAACTTAAATTTGTAATCTCCTACAACTACTAGCTAGCGGTAAGCAGGGTCGAACCCAAGAGAGCTGGTTTGTGATGTTGAATCTGTAAACAATTAAAGAAAGGGGTTTTTTGGCAGTATGAGTGCAAAAGAGAAAACACAAGAGAAGGGTTTCAATCAGAGATGATATTTAGCTTAGAGTTTCTATTGTGACACGTTTATCATAGACAACTAATAATCAAATTCCAAGTTTCTAAGTATGATTATTCCGACAAAGGTAACAACCCTAAGTATCCCGACAAAGGTGATACACCACAATCTAACCCGACAAAGGTGTTAAACTTCTAGTTCTTTCCTAAACACAATAATCGGACAAGGGTATTACTAGGCATAGGTGTTACTAGCTACCTATACGACAAAGTAACCAATCGATGTTAACGGTAAGAATTAATTGTTTCATTAAGCTTTGCGCGCGACAAAACTTCCACTTAACCCAACAAGTTAATTCATGCGATGAAAGCAAGAACAAGTAAAACATAAAATTGCATTAAGAACAAAAGTCTCAAAACGTAGTCACAATGTATGAAACCCGAAACTGAAACATGAAATTACTTACCGAAGTAGAAATTTTCTGTATCACCGAAATCTTCGCGTTCTTCTTCTTCTTCAGAGCCGTCTTGATGATTCTTCAAAGTAGAAATGATGGGATGATTATGGTTTTCTCGAGACCTTGATTTATACGAAACTAGGTTTCTAAAAATGTTTTGGGCCAAATTACAAAATCCTGGAATTGCTGACATCATCAATACACGCAGCTGACGTCATTAGCCGCACCCAGTGTAGAGGTTATCATCGCGCCCAGCTTTGACATTAACAATGCGCTAATGTCTTCTTTGGGGCGCGGTCCATACTGACTCGGTTTTCTTCTTTCTGCACAGCAGTTTTGACTTCGACTCTCCATTGGACTTTTCGAATGACCTCAGATGCTCTCTGTGTGAACAAGAAAGTTGTAGAGAATTGAGTCAGCTACGCAATGACACGTAGCTCATATTTTTCTGACTAGTGGTCAATTCCCAGCAACTTCGTCGAAGAAATGCCGTCTTTTATGCGCGTTTCCTCCTAGAGCTTCTGAACCACCTGAAATGCAAAATCATACTAAAAAGTAAACGTTCGCATATAATAGTGTTGAAATAAATGGGATTAGTTAGTTCGATGAGTCGTATAAGTACGACTTCTCAAACCACCCCACACTTAAACTTGTTCGTCCCGAACAAGAATAAGTCATAAAAGAAAACAAATGTAACACCATAATTTCTTCGACGTCCTGGATAAATGCTATATGAATATGAGTTGCTAGTCTAGGTTCCACTTTTCTATGCATAATTTAATCGTTACTCACATCATCATGCTTAACATAGAATTAACTTGATACATGTTACCTTTGAGCTAATATTCAAATCATTTCGGATGAATGGGAGATAGTCCTCTTTAGACCCATAATCTGCATTCGTTGTCCCGAACTCTAGCTATATGGTTATATTTCATTGCCTTTTCTGGCACATGATTCATTCAAGCTTCAAGGTTTTTGAGCTTTCCTTTCTTCTTTTTTGTTGGATAGCTTTTGATGTAGTGAACTTTCTTTGGCCTTTGTCTCTTGATGTATGAATGAGTTACTTCACTCTTTTTATTGTATAAGACTTCACAACTTGGTTGTTTTTTCTTGAGCTTTGCTCCTTGATTGTGAATTGCTTATCCTTTCTCCTCTTTGAAAGGAGGTCCAATCATCGCGCGCAAGCATATGGAATACCTCCCCGCTCTTTCTCATCCTCACTCAGATGGCGCAAATGGATCGGCATGGTGTACCATGAGCCTACGCCATGCATCACATAGTAGCACTTCATTACGAACAAAATCCCTAGTTACTGGCCAACCGAATACTTCCTTCACCTTCACCTGCGCTGGGAGAATGTGGTATAATGTGCTTTGTGTCTGTAGTGAATTCCCTCACGATCCTGTCTCTCCTCATAGTCGAAAGATGCCAATAATTCGCATGTGTCTTCGACATCTATTTCACAGTTGAGAGTGAGGAGGCCTGGCCATCCACTCACTTGTAACATACCTCGGACCCGATCCTCAAATCCACTGTTACTCAGAAATTCGGCCTCGACAAATCTCCCCGACTTGTGTGGCCGGGCCTTAAGTGCCACATACAACTCCTCAAATGTCGGCACTACTGGTTCCATATCGAATTATGGCTCAAAACCAAAGAAAACATACTTGGTCAACGGTGGTCAACCTGGGCCGCGCGCACTTCACACTTTATCTACCGTGTCCAGCCTTGACATTAGCTAATGTCTGCACTGGGCACGACAAGCTAATGTCAACGTTGGGTGCGCAAAACTTGCAGATCGACTTCTCCGGTCGGAACTCCGACTTTCAATCCCAATCTCCGACTGAAACCTGCTCTACCTGAGGATGGTTGCCACGCCCCATCACAATTAATTTTCATATAGCCTATTCTTAGAGGATCCCAAACACTTGCTGCTTCATTTTTACTGATAACAAATCTGAAATTTGATCTTACTCTATCTCATTTGATAACATTCTCACTCTTGCCAGTACTTCAGATACATCAACAAAATCTCCATTATGCCACAAAGAATTTATCACAAACCATACCCACCTTGCTCCATAATGTATCAATGTTAAAACTTCTCGGTCAAAACTTTCAACACAATACCAAACCCAATATGTTATTGAAGAAAGGTTTAACTCCATAGTTATTTATCAAATCGTCCAATAATTGCTTCCAAAATTCTCTCGGACAACAATTTTGTAAAAAAAAATGAACAGTGCTTTAAGTTGAAAACCCCAGCTTAAGCACTTGGTATCTACATCACAACCTCTTCTGTTTAAATCCATGGCTGATGGCGCCAACAAGGTGGTGGATGAGTTGGTTGAGCACTTGTCTTGCAATATGCAAGGTCTTGGGTTCAAACCCCACCGTGACACTTTTCCCTTCCACAACACTACGCCGTTTGGCCTCTTTGGTAACTGACCCAAATTAGTCGCATAAGGACGTTTTCTGTCGCATAAGGGTTTATTTGACTACAATCAGTCACATAAGGACAAGTCACATAAGTTGTGTCGCATTAGGTCTGGGGTGACTGACCTAAAACACGTTAGTCGCAAGAAGTTACTTGCGACTGTGCACAACGTAGTCATATAAGGATATATGTCAGTCGTATAAGGGATAACGTGAGATGTCAGGAAAAAGTCAATGGTGCAGTTTGGATAGTCACGTAAACTAAAATTTACAATCTCTGTCATGTAAGATGTTAATAGGGGTGATGAAACTCAGTCCCCTAAGTTAGACAAGAACGGTATGTGTTTAGGAAACTCATTCGCATAAGTTGAATTACATGATCGGGGGTGATAAGGAAATTCATTTGCATAAGTGCATACAAAATAAAATGTTTGAATTCAGTCGCTTAAGTATATCATTTATATACTTTTTGTGTCACTTAAGAATATAACAAAACAGTCTTGTTTAATTTGAAATTCTTAATATACACAAAAGTACCTGAAATATTTCAGGATTTATACAAAAGTTTCCAGCATTACAACGAATGCAACAAAAGTTTTCCAGCATCGCAACCAATCCAACACAAGTTTCCATCTGCTCAACGTAGCAAAACATGTCCATGAACTAAAACATCAAGTGAAATAGAATTCAGAGAGTACCAAGACCGAACCTCGCACAATCGGAGACGTACCAACCAATTCCCGTGCCACTTCCACCCCCTTGCATCATTTCTTCGAGCGCCCTCAGCCTGTCTTCGAACTCAGCATTCTTTTTAGCAGCCTCCTCCTTTGCCCTAAGGATCTCTTCCTTCAGGGCATTTTTTGAAGCCCCGCCTCTAGGGCGAGGAGGCCTCCATATATTTCCCCCAACTTCAAATACCTGAGTTCCTTTCTTCTGTCCAATAGCTCAAGAAATTATCTCTAACTGAGTGTTCGTCGGGATAGAGTCAGCAATGTTGCTGGGGTCATTGGACTACAGGTCATCAATAGTTTCTGACCTCGGCATTCATTTTCTCCTATGCACAAGTCCAAAATAAGTTCATACATTAAATTGTTTACACATATTCAGAAAATCCAAAATTTAATCCACACATTCATAAATAGTCATACTTGTTCACAATCCAACATTTAATCCACATTCATACTTCAATACTTGTTCATACACATTCCAACATGCACTTTCCACACATTCATATATTTACTTTAGCAATACATAATAAAAAAGAAACTGATGCATACTTATTCACAAAACAACATTTAATCGAAATGCATACTTCAATACTTGTTCATACACATTCCAACATTTAATCTACACATTCCAACACATGAGTGACATTTATTCAACAAACAGATTGCCACTATTGCACCATATATATTTAGCAAGACATAATAAAAAAGAAACAGCTTAAAAGAAATACCACTATCTCAGCACATTCGGGTTCTTGGGAGTAGACCTCAGCGTATGTTTCAACATGGTGTGCTTTGTGTCCTTTTTGGAGGTGGTTCATTGCTCTGATTGGCCATCAGAGTCTTTTCGCCATGGTGATTCTTCTTCTTTTCTCAGGCCTCCTTCATCCTTTGTGATTTTGCCTTCAAAAAAAGTAAATTCCCATGAAACAGATGAATAAAAAAAAAGAAAACTACAGTTGAGTTTGGTCACCACACTTTACCTCATATGCAGGTTCCTGAAAGTGCTTAACCAGCCATGCCCATTCCTCCTTGCGTTGGACAAACGCCAAAGGTACTTTTTCCCCGTGCTTCAGATAATGTTTGTGGCAAGCCGACTTCCAATCCTTGTAGCGGTTATTTGCTATTCGTGTAATGTACTCCGAAAGAGGAGTGTCTTTCTTTGGCAATAGAAATGAGGCTGCAAAAACATAAAATCAGCCTGTGTCGAATTTGCAGTGAGATAAACAAAAAAATTGTAATTAAATAAATACAACTTACACTGAAATAGTTCACCACGACATCCCAATGCTTAGATTCTAGCTCACTGTACGTCGGTCCTAACATCGGCACCTTCTGTCTCACACACGCCCCGATTTGGTGGCACACCATACTCCTTATTTGCTTGATTACTGGGCCATTTGCCTCTTCAAAACATTCAACCTTGATCTTTGTCCCCCAATGAATTCACCAAAGTAGCAATCGTGGTGCCACACACAACTCCCCGACACTTTCTCTTCTTTGAGGTTTCACCTTCACTTACATTGTCATCGTCGTTTTCTAGCATTAAGTAACAAACAATTTATATTAGTGTGAGAAGATGTATTAATAACAGAAAAATATTAAATAAACAGTATTAATGTTATACCGAAAGAATTCCCTTGCTTAGTCACGCGGATGCTCAGAGGCAGTTCCTCCATCTCTTCGCAGTTGTCATCAGTATAGTCAGCACCATTTGGCAATTTAGAGGGATTAGCGGGATGATCTTCATTTGAGAGATTAGCAGGCTGTTCTTCATTTGGTGAATCATTGTGTACTTCATTAGAGGGATTCGCAAGAGGTTCTTCATTTGAGGGATTAGTATGAGTTTGAACAGGAGGGTTTTCAGATACTGCAGGTGATGGTGTAAGTGAGGGGTAGCGACTGATGGTTTGGTGGGAGGATGAGAAAGTTCTTGTTGGGTATTTAAAAGCAGCAGGGTGGTCAACTACCATGGGTACTAACAAAGGACACTCAATTTGGGTGTCAGACTCTCTAGTAGGGTATGTTAGGGCTTTTTTGGGATCAGTTTTGGAGGGTTTCTCTACTCTCAGTTTTGTAGAACATCTAGGGCTTCGACGTAATATTGTTTGGACTAAAACAGTTTTTTTCTTAGGACAGTTAACCGGATCTGGAAAAACATAATCACTAATAGGGTTTTGGACAGTTACATTACCTTCAACAGGGACTTTATTCCTATTCGCCTCAATCAAGGTGCCGCCTTTCTTCGAAGCAGGTTTCGCCGGTTGATCCTTCTTCTTCTTCACCGCAGGTTTCGGCGTATGTATTTTGGCCGGATGTCGACTCCTTGGAGAGCGGAGCTTCATGTTACGGTCGTCGCTGGTTGCGGCAACAACGTCGGTCAAATTTCGCTTCTTCGGTGGCATGATGGAAGGTTGAAATCGGAGAGAGAAGTGAATAAGTGATAATGAAAAGGGAAAAGCTTGTTTCGGACACATATTTTTGGTTCCAGTCATACAAGTGTTTGTTTTTTGGGACACGTGTTCGGCCCTCGTCGCGTTTAACTTAAATGACATACATCGTTAGTCAGTCGCATAAGTGGATTACATATTCTCGCTCATTAAATTCGATTTCCCCCTCAAATTTAGGTTCTCGCCCATGGTATTTGGAATTTCCCCCTGTTTTGCACAGTACTTACGTAACTGAAAACCATTGTGCAGTCACATAAGTGAAAACGAAAATGAAACTAAAATTTTGTTCACATAATCTACATATTCCAAAATGAACAACAAATTTAAAGTTATAGTCATACAACATTCAAAGTTAGAAAACACATGATATTGAAACACATGATCATCTTCAATCCCTTCAATCCTCCTCGTCATTGTCATCATCAAACCCTTCTTCATCTTCCTCAATTACTTCAGGATCACTTACATAATGGAGTGCCTCTTCCTCATCAAACCCTTCCTCATCTTCATCCTCCTCGACATCTTTCTCTTCATCATCTGCTTCATCAAATTCATCTACACCTTCTGCATCTTTATGTTCATATTCCTCTTCATCTACTTCATTAGAATCATTATATAAAGTGGGAGTCTCTAATTCATCAAGTACATCGCAATTGTAAGGGGGAATATTTAGTGTCCCTTCTTCTTGATATGCATTTTCTGATGTACCTACACATGAGTGACTATAAGTACCTCTTTGAGCGACGACATTAACACCTTTCCAATTATCTCCAAACTTCGGATTTTCCAAGTAAAAAACTTGTTGTGCGTGTTTTGCAAGACAATAAGGAGCATCTTCATACCACTCGTTAGATGTGTCAATCGAAAGAATTGCATGCTCCAATTTTATGTTTCCACTGACGCGCGTCGTCTGACGCGTCCAATTTAATATTTATAATTCCCTGCAAGAAACTAGTAAAGCGGCAAGCAGGGGTCGAACCTAAGGGAGCTGGTGTTGTTGAAGTTGTATCTAAAAACAATAAGGAAAGGGGGTTTGTGAGCAAGTGTAGTAAAAAGCCCAGAAGAAAAGAATAACGAAGAATTCAATAAGAGAAACCATTCAGTCTAGGGTTTCTATTGTGACTCGTTTATCATCGGCTGCTAATGTTCCAACTTTATGTTCCTAAGTGTGGTCCGTTTCAGGTTATAACCTAAAGTACGTCATTGCAAGCAATACACCACAATCTACTCCGTTTCAGGTTATAGACTTCTAGTTCTAGTAAACCTAATAATCCGTTTCAGGCAATATTAGGTTAAGTGCAACTACTTGTTCTTACGGTTTAGTCTCAAACAAGCAGCAAATATGAGGGCTGAATTGTTCGGCTAAGTTTTGCCATTGCAAGCATCCGCTTAGCTTCACAATTCAGTCTGGGATAAACTAGCACAAGAACTAGTAGAACATAAAATAGCATTAAGTGAAAAGCCTCAAAACATTCGTCACAATATACAAACCCTAAACTGAATTAAAAGTTTAGCTACACATAATCATGAAAAGACGCATAATTAAAGTAGGAAAATCTCTTCTCTTCGTCGAAAGCTTCGTCTCCTCTCCAGAGCCTTCTCCTCTTCGTAGAATAATTGGTGATGAGTTTATTTGATGATGAAAACCCTAGCCCAAGCTTCTTATTTATAGCAAAACTGTATTCCCAAATCTGGTTTTGGGTTGAATTATCACTTGGGTTTCCAAATCTGATTTTTGGGCTAGAATTATCAACTTTTGGGCTGCTGACGTCATCATCTCGTCGACTGGGCGCGTTCGGCAGCAACGTTATCGGCGCGTTCGTAAGCAACATTAGTGTTAACGCTAATATCTCTTGCGGACGCGATCTGCACTGAGTCCCGACTTCGGCTCCTGATTTGACCATCTAAACGACCTCGGATGCTCTCGGTGTGAACTAGAGAGTTGTAGGGAATTGAGTTAGCTACGCAACGGTCTATGACTCGTATTTTTCTGATCAGCGGTTCATTCCCAGCACTCCATAGGTCTGATCTGCCATTGCGATGTTTTTGGCATAAAATGCCGTCTTTTATGCGCGTTTCCTCCTAGAGCTTCCGAAACACCTGAGATGCAAAACCATACTAAAAAGTAATTGTTCGCATATAAAAGTGTCGAAATAAATGGGATTAATTGACTCGACGAGTCGTATAAATACGACTCATCATCCACCATCAGATATTTCAGTATTAAACCACTTGCATTGGAATATGACTACCGACATTCCCTTGGCATACTTGAGTTCGATAATATTTTGTAGAACACCAAATATTTATTTTCTCCTGGAAATCATAAGGCAATGAAACAAGAAGATCATGAACCATTACACTATATGATGTTGTAACATAATATAAGGATGCAGAAACATAATAAGGATGATGAATTCCAAATGAATGTGCAGATTGCTAACTAAATGATGATGCAGATTGCTAACCAAAAGATGATGCAGATTGCTAAACTAATGATACAGATATTGCTAACCAAATGATGATGCAGATTGATGTAACCAATTTATGCAGATTGCTGTAGCCAAATGATGCAGACAAAGTTGGATTTTCTGAACCAAAAGATATGATTGGCGAATCTGAACTAAAGACGATTTTCAAAACACATTTACCATCTGAAATTCTACTAGTTGAACCTTGATATGCAGATAACACATGATGCAGATTGCAAAAACTTCTCATAAACAAAATGAACCAAAAGACTAACCTGCTTGTACCATTACTCCACTATTTTGTGTCCCCAAATGTTGGTCCTTATCCCAAACAACAAATTTCAACCCATTTACAACAAAGTGAGTGTAACATGAGTGAAACTGTGGCTTACACACCAAAATGTGCAGCTCGATAGAGTACGCATCAGACCCTTCATCACGTAGCCATATCATCTACACACATCAATGTAATAAATCAGTGACACAAATTTTATATATACTACAAATGAATCTATATGTTAAATACAGTTTTACCTTATTAAGCAAATGAGAATGGAAATGTTCAATACGGGAATCATTGTCACCATAGGGATTTTCATTGTAAAAGTTCTCTGCATGTTCCTTAATATACTAACTTGCCTCTTCGCAATTTTCCATGACACGCCAATGTATCACGTCTATGTCATTATTTTTGAGCCTAAACCTCCCATTGTAGCCCGTCGGCTTGATGACATTCGAGACCACTGATATGTCAAAGTAATCTTCCTCATCTTCATCATCAATATGAGATTTACCTTCAATATCACCCATATACAACTTACAGTACATCACACACTCTTGGGCAATATATTCCTCGGCAATGCAACCTTCAGGAAACCTTGTATTTCTCCCAAACTTCTTGTACTTTCCAAGTTGCCTACATATAACATATAACATTATAATTTGCGCACAATAAATATGATTACAATGTATTCTTCGAGGTTTTTCATACCTTTTCCATAGGATACATCCAACTATAGTGTATCGACCCCTTGAAGAATATTTGATCTAGAAGGTGAACCATGAGATATACCATTATAGTGAAGAATGCCGGAGGAAAAATCCTCTCTAACTGACACAGAATCTGAACTATCTCTAGCTTCATGTGACGCACCTCCTCCTTCTTGAACTCTCTGCAACAGATTCTACGAAACCAATGGGATAGTGATATGAGAGGGTCAATCACATTTCTAGGCAAGTCAGGTCTAATGTAAACCGGTAGCAGTCTCTGTAATATAACATGACAATCATATGTCTTCAATCCAATAAACTTTCTGTCTTCAAGATTAATCTTATTCTTCAAGCTTCCAGCGTACCCAGATGGATACTTAGCATCCTTTATGTACTCATGTATCTCTAGCTTGTCATTAGGAGTCACTGTATAGGGTGCTTTAGTCACTTTTTCTTTCCTTGAGTTTGACCCGGATGGTTTGAACCATAATTTTCTACGTACCCCCTGCTCTTCCAAACCCTTTGTAGTCTTGATATCATCTTTAGTCTTACCTGCAAATTTAAAACAAACGTTAATAAGTACTTCTATTCTCTTCAAATATATGTTAATGTATAATGTGTACATATATTTTTCATACCTTCAATCCCAAGTATGGTCCCAATGATGTTATCAAAAACATTCTTCTCAATATGCATAACATCAAGTGAATATGGATGAGAGAATGACTTCCAATATGGTAACTCATAGAATATAGACACATGTGTCTAACAAAGCCTCTCACTGCTGCCTCTCGCCTTCAATTGAGGATGTAGACTAAGAGTAGGATACTCGTGTGACATAATGACATTGAATATGTCATGACCGACAAGTGGTGATGGAGGGTCTCTAGACTCAATCTTCCCATTAAATCTATGGGCTGAAAACCTTCAGTCATGGTCTCTTGGGAGCCATCTTCGATGCCCTTGATACAACATCCTTCCAGTCAAATGGGTAGCATCGATGTCATCTAGACATAAGGGACAAGCTTTGTACCCTTTTGTCTTAAGGCCTCCTAACATGTCAAGACCAGGAAAGTAACTAATTGTCGATATCACCGCTGCTTTTATAATGAAAGATGACCGATCACGTCTGTCAAAAGTACAAACTCCCTCATTCCGTAGTATTTTCAACTCGTCGATAAGAGGCCTCATAAAAACACTTAGGCACTTTCCAAGAGATTTGGGTCCAGATATCAACATACATAGTATATTCAACTCTTTTCTCACACACATATGGAGTGGCAAATTGTAAGGTATAACAACGACAGGTCATGTGCTGTGTGAGAGTCCCGAAGCCTCAAATGGATTAAAATCGTCAGTTGCTAAGCCCAGTCGGACATTCCTTATCTCACTTGAGAACTCTGGATATTCCTTGTCAAATAATTGCCATGATTCACCATCAGCTGGATGTCGAATGTATTCCGGATCATCAACATTTCTTAAAGCGTGCCACCTCATTTGGGCTGCAATATCCGGTGACATATAGAGACGCTGCAATCTTGGAGTCAAAGGGAAGTACTTAAGTGTCTTCTTTGGAACCTTGCTTTTCCTTTCATTTTCTCTGTACCTTCCCTCACCGCACACGGGGCAAGTAATACGATCTTTGTGCTCCTTGTAGTACAGTATACAACCATGCTCGCAAGTGTGTATGGTCTCATAATCCAACCCCATATTTTTTAAAACCTTTTTCACATCTTTATAACAACTAGGGTAGTTGTTATCGGGAGGCAAAATTTCTTTAGTGATCTGTAGAATTTTATTGAAACCCTTATCCGACACTCGGCTCTCTACTTTCACTTACATTACCCTCAGAATAGTTTCAAGAATGGTTCTGTTACAACCAGTGTATAATGGTGTCTGAGCTTCACCTACGAGACTTTTATACCTTTCAAAAGTCACCCTACTATCTAAATCACCGCGCTCTCTATCCATGTTCATCTGAAGATCCTCATGCTGCATATATTGAAAGGGAAATGCATCTCAAATAAGATCTTCAGTCGGGTTTGATTGATGATTCTTGACACCACTACTTGTTTCTCCATACCTCTCTGCAAGCCATTGTTGTCTCAACATGTATGGGGAAGGTTCAGTACTATCTTCACCATGGGATGTCCATCTGTGGTACCCATTCATCATACCATTGTTGATCAATTGGATAAACATTTCCTTTGTTGTAATTCTTCCTCTAACCATCAAACACCTTATACAAGGACATATATGTGAATTTCCTCCAATTTTCTTTGCAAATTCAACAAAATCACCAATGCCTTGAATGTGCCGTGTGTCACTCATTTCCAACCTCATCCGACTTTTATCCTTTGTGAATCTTCAACTTCATAATGTAACAATGGACACAAATTAACAAAGATAAGCAACAAACATGATCAATAAGCAATAAGTTAACATCAATAAGCAACAAACAACAATACATGGGCGTGTTCGACGGAGGAGAACCAGGTCGGAATGTATTTTCGGCTGCGGGTTGAAGGAACGAGAAGAAGGCCGAATGACCAGGTTGGTGGAGTGTTTATTGATTTTCATTTAATGTTGCGTTCTATCGCGACTAACTTTGAGTATCTCATTCGCTCGCTTAAGTAAACCTAACACTTTCAAATAAAATAAAAGTTGGTGAACCATAAAAAAAGTCAGCATTTTCAAATGTCAAATCTAACGTGGCATTTCTACTATTTACTTATGAGACTCACCTTGATAACGCAAATAAGACCAGTCATATAAGAACACTTAAGTCACTAACTTCATACAGTCATATAAGATGCAATCACAAAAGTACGCTTACATCACTGAGTTATGTCAGCTACATAAGTCTCAGTCACTTAAGGAAACTTGGGTGACTAACTTCGGTCAGTCATATAAGTATCAGTCACATAAGTGTCCTTAGGCGACTGACCTTCTATTCTCTATCATGTAAAGTCACTTATGTGACTGGTACTTATATGACTGACACAAACTCTGCCGTCTAAGGGGCAAACTGGCGTAGTGCAATTTTGTGGAATTTTCCTAGTCCCACTTACGGTACGGACTCTTCCTACATTCTTCGTCGATTTTTTCCTCTTCCTCTTTCCTTTCCTGTTTCCTCGTCCCTTGTGGACGTTTGCAAGTACTACCCTCTCGCAGAGGCGTGGTTAAATAGCATTAAGGTCCATCCATGGAGGTGTTTGTCGAACGCGGGTTTAAAGTTGGAGGTGCCTAGATGGCATGCGCTTCATCAAGTGACTCAAGTTCAAATCCGGGTGGTGCCCTTTACGTGGCTGTGCTTCAATATGCTAGAAAGATATATATACCCGAAAAATATCTTGTATGCGATGTATTCTTTGATATGTCCTATATGAGATGTAACCCACTATAAAAAAAATCCATAGATGATGGAAATGCATTTTTAAATAACCTCCACATTAAATTTTCATTACCTTTTCTTGAGCCTTAACATTCCATAACTTTCTCTAGAAAAGTTTTACCTTTTGAACATCAGAAGACTCGTCTATTTGATTTCAGTGAATCACCGAGTTCATTGCTGCTAGGTATTCATAAATATTCTTGACTTTAGCTCTTTGTTATCCTTAAAAGACACCATTTAATTCCTTCATTAGTGATGAGAGGGGGAAATCACTCTTCCAATAAATGCAATACACCGCATAAACTTTTCCGTGACCAAGACGGTCTTCCTCCAGCTTTGCTGACATTAAATCTGAATGGGGGTAGTATCTCGCTTTACAAACCTTGCTAATCAGTAGTCCAAACATGCTAGAACACACCCAACATGCTTAATCAATAAGCATCATTAATAAGGTTTAACAATTTAAAACTCATACCGGTCTCCATCTTGTTTGGGCTTACATACACCTCATTCTTGCCTACCCAAGTGGTGAACCATTTGTCCCTTGCATCATTCCACCAAAAATTTGATACTATTGGAAACAAATTATCACATGAAGAGGATGTAAGTTTAAAGCAGGTCATAGCATATACAGTGATTGTATAACTGATTTAACTAAAATCTCCTACTTGCCATGGATAAAAATTTCTCCTTCTAACCATTCATCTTCTTCAAAATTTTCCGCTCAATAAATTTGAAAAGCTCTACTTTTTCATGGTTGAAACAGGTCGGGAAGCCGTATTTTTCAAACTTGTTTACTAACATAGCTTCCAGAATAGCGCAAAAAGGTTTGGCCTTCTCCATACACACTTTGTTCCCCGCACACAACTTTGATTTATTATAATTAATCTGCTGCCCGGACAAATCTTCAGAAGTTTTAAGAATACTCTTCAGTCTCAGAATGTCATTCATCTCTACTCTAACTACTGTCATCCGCGAATAGTAAACAAGAAACCACAGGATCACTCCTGCTCACTATGATCCTCCTAATTACACCAGGATTCTGATGTCATTCCATGCTTCTGGTCAATCATTCTATGCATATGATGAAACGATACGGTGATAATGAATCTCCTTGCCTCAACCCCTTCCTCGGATAATATCAAGCTATTAACTTGAACTCTATATATTACAGGTCTCAAACAAAACATCTTCTTCTCCACCCGTGTTGCTGTTTCCAAACTGAACCAGAATTTTCGGCTTTTTACCACGACTTTTCCCACCTCTATTAGAGGAGGAATTGTTGCCTCCACCTCTATTAGGAGGAGAACCATTCCCATTTGGGATCATTCCTGCAAAACGAAAGGTTAGCAGATATTAGGCCTGCACAAATGCGGCTCGGGCCGGGTTCGGACCGGATTTTTTTATATTTGATAGCCCATACAGTCGGGCCGGGCTAAACCCGCCCGGTTAATTCGGGCTCATAATGTTGTCCAAGCCCGCCCTATGTACCGGGTCGGGTTACCCATCGGACCAACCCGCTACAAATATGTATCACTACATTTTAATTTTCATTTATAACTTAAATAAAAATACAATAATTTTTTTGCACAACAACAAAATATTATAATGATGTAACATAATAGATGGATGCAAAACATTCGCCACACTGAAGTAAAATGTTTCCAAAGCATCATAAAATATTTCAGAAAAGTTTTTAATGTGGATGTTTGGAGTAATTTTGATTGTTAAAACTTTCAACTATTTTATTTTTTGAGTCTATTTCTTTTCGATTTCAAGAACACATAATAGAAATATTTTTTTATTTCTTACTAATTAAAATTAAGTATTAGTTTCCTTTTTAAAAAATAAAATAAAAATTAAGGTTTAATTTGTAGCGGGTTAATGGGCGGGCCATTTAGCCCGGTTCGGGCTAAAATGTGTGTGCGAGCCCGACCCTAAAGAAATAAGGGCCGGATCGGGCCCGGTCCGTCGGGCTAGTATGCTTGTCCGAGCCCGTTTTTTTTACCGGGCGGGCGGATCGGGCGGTCGGGCCGGCCCGGATTTGTGCAGGTCCAGCAGATATCTCTTATCAAAAGGTTCTGAAAGACTATTTTTTTTATCTTGTTTATAAGTAATTTTCAAAGAGAAAGGAACCGAATGTGTACCTGTCATCTAGAAAGAATTTGGTTAGAATCATAATTCATAAGTTTTTGGTTGTATAAACCAATTTGAAATTTCAAAACATGTTTTACATTTGCAAAAATGTTTCTCGTAGCATAATCTTTTGGAGTATGCTTCTTACCAGAATAAAATCTATTTTTTTTCAGGAAATGTTTCTTGGACTAGAAACACACAAAGATCAAGAGCTCAAGTATGCATCCAGTGCGTGGAGGAACTTCAAAACGAGACTCGCAACAGACTACATATTCGGCAAACGGAAGGACGAAGATCCCACGAAGGAGTATCAATACATTGATTCTGTGCAGTGGAAGAAATTTGTAGAGCATAGACTCAGTGAAGATGCGAGGAAGTTATCTGCTCAAAATAAGGCTCTAGCCGCTAAGAATGAATATGCGCACACCATGAACAAGATATTCTTGTTTTGTTTCTGGATTGATTTTTTTTAATATTCCTTTATAGCCATCATCTGCTATTTTTATTTCAATGATTTTTTCCCAATGTGGATGAGACTCCATTGAACCTGGGAGCTAAGAAGGATGATTTTGTCTAAGAACCTTTCTAATCCATTCAGCAAATAAGCTGGGTAAACCATCTATAAACTTTGATTTTCAGTGAGTACTTTTACACTCTGGGAGCTCCATAACTCTGCTAAAAATGTATCTTTATACCATCAAAAATCTGTAAGTGTTTTACACCTAAGATTTTTTAATAAAGTTCTAATATTCTCGCCATTTCCAGAGTATCTTCCTGTGAAATGTTCTATAATATTAACTACCAGTGTTTACACTGCATTTTCTTGGATAATATCATTATCTTCTTGTTTAACTTTATTTAGAATATCACTTTTATCTTTTTGAGTGAGATAATTATCCCACCAACCTTGTAATTGGCCTGTAAAACCTGCTATAATCATATTAGCAGTAGTTTTATCACTATTACCATTATTTTTACACACCGTAGAGTACATTAACATTCTATGTACTGCATTGTGTATTTGTTGGTTAGCATAGCTATCTATATTCCATTCATAGATATGACCACCACCATAGCAATTAGTTATAATATCATTAGATTCTTCTATTAGAATATCTGCTGGTGTAGGTCTAGGGTAATAATATTTTCTCATAGTTGGCTTATTTGCCCATTTTTGGATTTTATTAATCTGGTCTTGATAAACCTGCTTATAATTTGATTCTCCTATAAGCTTATTTTTTAAATTTTTATCAAGAGTGGTTAATTTTAAATTTTTCTTCTAGAAAATCTTCTAGTTCCTTCATAGGTCTTAATTTAAAACCTGTAACGACCGGAGGTGGCTGAATACTAGGTGTAGCCATTCCTATTGACTTAGATGTAGTTATTTCTACTGGTTTCTCAGCTATAACTGACTGAGTTTTTAAAATATCAATTAATTGTTCTACTCTGTTTTGTAAAGAACTTATTTGTTCTCCTAGAACACTTAAATACAAAGTAGAATAATTATTTTGTTTAAATATCATATTAATTTTTTGACATGTTGCTGGAATAGTGTCATCTTCTAATAATTTAGCAAAAGCAACAAAATTATGATTTTTCCCATTCTTTTCAATTTGAAAAGGTTGTTGAGGTGGATAAATTTGTGTAATGTTTTTACCCGTACTTAACTTATAATTTCTTTCTAGTGTTGAAATATATTGTTCTACATAAGTAGACATAAACTAGGGAACAAAGAACAATATTTTATTTTTTGTTCGCATAACTTATAAAATTAGAGTTTTTAACTCTATCGTATTATAAGACTCAAAGAACCATTTTTTAAACGGTTTCCATCTATCTGAATCTAATTCAATTTGAATAATTTTTCTCGCATGTGATCCAGGACTAAAATCTATAATTTCACTAATCATAATTAAATACCAAAATTCATTTCAGATTCGGTTATTTCCAGATATTTAGTGTTAATTCCTTTGATGATATTATTATGATCAATTATTAGTCTTTCAATTCTTTCGATATCACTTATTTGAGATGTTGAAGCTCTCGAAGTTTCAAGAGGTTGTTCAAGTTTATAATTTATAGGTGAAATATAAGAATACATCGAATTCGACCGACTAAGTCGAGACGATGTCGAAGATCTTGCCATTTCTTCAAACTGAAGACTGGCCGATCCTTCTGGTGTTTGAATAACATTTATTAAGTTATTTTGGCAGACTGGTTGAGGTTGTATAACCTGATCCAGTATCCAATTTGTAGGAAATTCAATTTCTTCCCATTTAATTTTTCTTCATGTCGTGATATTCGACTTATTAAAGTTGGATTCTATTATTGGTTTGTTTATCCATAATTCTACACTGGGGATTGAGTGTAAAAAGCGGCTTATACTATATTCTGTAACAGATCGCGATCACTTCTGTTCTAGATTTATAATTGTAACCATGTGTTTTAACGTTTAACGTTAACGAATCCAATATGTTAATATCGGATAACGATAATTGAAGATTTGGGTAAACATCAAAATAGACCGGGCCATGAGCCAGGCTAGTTTGGATGATTCCCATTAATGATTGTTTCTAATTAAGGTTTCTACCATCTCGTAAAGCTGCTATGAAGCTTTCTGGTAAACCTTCAAGGGTTAATGATTTAAAAGCAATTTGAACTAAACCAATATGAATATATCTATGAGATAGTTTGTAAGATAATAGATCGCCCTCATCAAGCAACCTAATCGTCAATTCTTCTGAGTTCAGAGAAATTGTTTCTTCGGTTGTTTTCACAACCTGTTTGAGACACAATTTCTCAAACGTTCCCAGTTTGTATATTATACTAGGTTCGATTCTAGGTATTGTCCACTTATAGTGCTTCAAGATTTGTAGGCAAATCATATTCTTCTTTTGATTTGCTCTTAATCATATTTTGGTTTCTGAAGAGATTCATCAGAGATAGAAATATGTGATAAATCTTAATCATAACCACATAACTATCCCCATCATGGTTCGGATACCAAAGAGAGAGAACCGGATACATCGTTCCGGAGATCAGCACGGAGAACACCGTGTTTGCACATGATTAGACTCTGAATTAAAGATTCAGCTCTGATTACAGTCAGTTCCAACGGTCACCGCTTAAATATTTGTTTTTTAAATTCATCCATTGTTGTGAGAATATGGATGTGAAGAACTGAAGTCAAACAGAATAGAATATGTAAAAAGAGAAATGCAAAGAGAATTTCATGTTATTTTCTCATTCCAAATGACCTATATATATTCCAAATGACCTATATATAGTAATAAAAAAAAATGACCTATATATATATATGATGAGGAGCGTTCAAATGAGGCACCAAAATTAGAATGAGACTATGAGGCACGATCTCATCCACACATCAAACCCCCCCGTGCATTGTGGGCGCGCCACGTGTCCAAATAGTAAACCCACTAACTTTTGAAAAGTCAACAATTGCGGCTTGCCACGTGGCTTCGCCACGTGCCTCGGATCAACTCCCACAGACGGCCGAGATCGTGCCTCACAGTTTCATTCTACCAACCATGCCTCAACCGAGTGCTCCCCTATATATGATTACATAAGGAATAAGAAAAGACTAGCAATAAATGTAGGGATACGAGTGTGTACACATATTATAGACCAAAAGACTAGAAATAAAGATACATGGATCAAAACTATATTTAGGAGTCATCCAAATTTTTTTCCATATCTATAACATTCATAAATTTGTATTTTTTTTATAGTCATTCTCTTATGAACATGAATCAAGAAAGGATAATTTAATTTTTGTTCATACATGTTATATGATAAATTATCAAACTATAAAAATTCAAATTATTATACTCTCCATATGAGGGAAAAAGCTTGAAAATTTTACAATATGAATCAAGAAACTAATTATTTAATTTTTATTTGTAAATGTTATATGGTGAATTATGAAGTTGCAAATAACTAGTTTTAAATTAATTATAATTTGCTCATCGGAAAGTAGAAAATTTAAGATTAATGGCTTAACGGAGTTATAAACGTAGTTGACGGTGTTTATATTTCCGTTAGATTATTTAAGTTTTACCCCATTTTGAAAAAATTACGTATAGTTTGCTCCTATTTTGATCAGTTTCATAGTTCGGATAAGAAATAAAAAATGAGTGGTACTTTTTCGTTTCATAAAATGGACAGGGTAATAGTGTGAGGGTATGTTTGATTTGTTGAATAGAAATTGTCCAGTCAACTGATTTTCAGTTCATTGATGATTTGAAGAGGCGGGAGAGACAGCTTCATTCCCTCTCTCGCTTTTCACTCAGGTTTTATCGTCCTCGTCTCGACATCTCAATTTCTCGTCACTAGTTAGGTTTCATTTTCATCGCACACAACCCCCGGTTATGGCCGACGACGACGCTCCTTCCGAGACCTCCACTCGTCGCTCAGTCAGTGCCCTAGCCCGCTCCTCATCGTTTTTTTTTCTTTTTTCAATTTTTTTGGGGGTTTTCGTATTTGAATTTAAGACATGAATTTCGGTGTTTGTTTTGGTCGAGTAGAAGAGAACTAGGGTTCCGACGCACCGACTCAGCGACGCTGCTGCTGCTGCTGCTGAAAGCGGGGAAAAGCACAGCGGCCCAAGTGATGATCAAATAGATCGGGAAGAGTCGTTTGAAGATTATGAAGACTCGCCTCCCAGACCCAAGCGGGGTCGCTCCACTTCAGAGGGTACTTCGGCTGCTGCTGCTGCATCTTTGAGATTAATTGGTATGTAATCTACTCATTTTTAGATCCTTTCTGATTTGTATTTATATAGTTTAGTGATTACTTAATTGTTAGTCAGCAAAATGTGCTTTCTTTAACTTGTGCCCAACAGCTTCGTGTCTCAAACAAAACTGTGTTCTCCGTTATATTTGTTTTTTGTTGTTGCTCTTATTTGACACTGGGTTACATCCCGAGTCTAACCGGTAAACAGCAAATCACTGAAATTCATGTTCCTTAGCAACATAGTTAATTAAACTTGCCTTGCCTTGCCTTATGCTGTGATAAGTAAATACTAAAAGGTTAAAGACATTTTCCCAGTTACGCTGGTCTGAAACTCATGTTTTATTAATGATTCTAACCTTCACGATATTGTATAGTCATTACCATTGTGATTGGCAAGTCAGTCGTATTCTCTTAAAACCCGTCCATAAAGTGAAGGTCATGGATAGACGTCTTCTCACAAAAACAAGATCAGTTTTTTACCTCGCGGCATATATTACATCGTTGAAGATCCGCCAATTATCCTTGCAACAACTGTATACCCTTCGGTTGGATTTCAAATCCATAACTTAGTCAAATTTAGTTCCCTGAAGTACACATATGGACCCTCACTTTCATGTAATTAACAGAAACATTTGCAGTTACGAATTTATTCAATCTTTGCTAGCTTCCCTATCATAGTAGCGTGCATGCAAACAAGTTTTGTTTAGCAAAAAATCATCTTTTTGTTGTTGTTGTGCAGAGGTTGTCAAAGGTAATGGGAAGCTCATTCCTGACGTTGTGAAGGTTTGGGCTGACAAGTATGAAAAAGAGTCAAAACCTGCCATGGTGGAACTTTTGATGATGCTATTTGAGGTGTGGGATCCATTAATCACATTGCATACTTTACCTCCATTCTATAAACCCCAGAATATTTATGCATCAGTTCTAATCTAGTTTAATGCATAATTGAAGTGCCATCCACTATATGTGACGAATAATGTGTTTCTTAGTAGCGTATTAGTCTGTCCTATGAATTACACAAAACACTAATAGTAGTTTTATTTAAATCTTTGGGTTTTCAGTCTCTCGCAGCCTCACACTCGTCAATTAATTGAACTTAATATGCTTGGTATCGTTATGTATTTGTTTGATTTGTTGTTCTTAGGATGCCCTGAGATCATATTCCTATTTAAAAATGTGCAACTTTCAAACATTTGACCCTTCTATACCCCCCTACAGTAGACCTCTTAGGGTGGCCTGGGATTTTGAGTTTTATAGTATACCGTAACACCGAACAATTAAAGCTTTCAACCATATTTCTATGAATTGTTCAATGTCACTTATTTTAAAGTCGTACATATAGAGCAATACCTTGTAGCTGACCCATGGAATATAAGGTAACATTAATTGCCGATTCCGCTAACTAATATAGTGCTAAATTTTCTTTTTCTGTAACTTATGCACAGATATTAAGACTTGCGATATAATATGTAAAGTGAATGTTTATACCATTTTATGGCTTACACACTTAAAATAGAAATACTTCCTTTATTACTTTTATGGCTTCAACCCTTAAAATAGAAGTTCTGTCATCATATCTTTACATCCGTTTTTATTAATTATATGGAGTTTATTCGGATTGCACACATGCCTAACTCTTTCATGTTAATCAAATAAATCATTAGCATGATTATTATCTCATTATAGGATGCCAGTTAGTTTCCCTCTGTGACACTTTTCCCTAATATTGTGGTTGTGGATGCCCCTTGAACTTATTTTGGAAATACGCGCTTCGGTTGCAACCCACAAATTTTCAAAGTCAATCATTTGACCATGACATGAGACTGGTCTTGCAATGGGTCTTTAAATAACACATGTTCTAAATTCGTCACTCAGATATTCCCTATCACTTCACATATCCAAAGTCCAAGATTTCGGGCAGTTTGATTATATTGAAAGACCTACCAACACCTTCAAAAGAAACGCTCACAAAATCAGCTGAGGTTTGGCATTAAAATATGGAATAAAGAGCTGTTATGACTTCTTTGTTCTCTCCTGGATAGCATGTAAACTTTGAACTCACCTATTAATTTGCATGGTCAGCATGACCATAGAAACGATTAGAATTAAACTGTTTTTGCACTTCAATACCCCATCCTCCTGTTTGAAAGGGACAAAAAAACTGTCCTTCAGGTACTGATTTTGGTGTGGCTGACAAATCATGCAATTTTGCAGGCATGTGGTGCAAAATATCACATTGACGAAGAATTTTTGGATAAAACTAGTGTTGATGATGTTGTATTTGAACTTGTTACACTTGCAGGAAAGGTATCGTTTTAGTTTCCATTCCTTCGGTCCTTTTTTCTATGTAAAAACTGTTCACTTGACTTGTTCTGAAACCCAGGGCATCGTTGAAGATTATCAAAACTCAAAGAAGAAAGAGTTTCAGAATTTCAAAGATAATCTCGTTAAGTTCTGGGACATTTTGGTTTCAGAGTGTGCAAATGGGCCACTATTTGATGGCGTTTTATTTGAGAAGATCACAGATTATGTAATTGCTTTGTCATGGTGAGTATTTTATGCCTTCTGGCTTTTAATGGTGATCATACTGCGATATCCGTATTGACCTTGTTTTATATATGAATGCTAGCACTCCTCCAAGAGTGTATCGCCAAGTTGCGTCATTGATAGGTCTCAGCCTCGTTACATCTTTGTTAAGTGTGGCCAATGTGCTTGGAGTTCAAAGGGAAACTACTCAGAGGCAGTTAAATGCCGAGAAGAAGAAGCGAGCTGAGGGGCCTCGTGTGGATTCATTAAACAAAAGGTTATCAGCAATACAACCTAAAATAAATACCTTAGAGGAGATGATGCGCAAAATATTCCAAGGGTAAGGTTCATTTAAGACTTCCCGTAAAAATGTGTGGTCTGTGAAATTTGTTTGCATCAGCTAAGTAACTCAAAAACCTTATTGGTCACTGTTAGGTTATTTGTCCACCGCTATCGAGATATTGATCCAAATATCCGTACGTCTTGCATCCAGTCCCTTGGTCATTGGAGCTTGTCATACCCGTCACTATTTTTACAAGATCGGTACTTGAAATATCTTGGGTGGACTTTAAACGACAAGGTGAATTTGGAAATTGTGTAACACCTCTTTTGATATTACGGTTAATGTCATCAAATCATTTCTCTAAGTTTTGTTTATAGAATGCTGGAGTGAGAAAAGCTTCGGTCCTCGCATTGCAAAATCTTTATAAGGTAGATGATAATGTTCCATCTCTTAGCCTATTCACTGAAAGGTTCTCAAACCGGATGATTGAGCTTGCTGAAGATATAGACATATCTGTGGCGGTATCTGCCATCGGCCTCATAAACCAACTTTTAAGGTAGATTCTGCCCTGCTGCATATGCCTTTGTCATGGTAAATATGTATCTTTTGTATTGATTATGTGCTTTTAAAATGATGTAGTCATCAACTTCTGTCAAATGATGATTTGGGTCCCATATATGACCTACTAGTAGACATATCCCCAGAAATTCGGCGGGCCATTGGAGAGCTAGTCTTTGATCACTTGATTGCTCAAAGAACCAGCAGCTCTCAGTCTGGTAAGAAAGATTCCAAGTTTAAGAGCATTCAAATAAAACCATGAATGTTTAATTTGTCGTAATAGAACCAATTTTCAGGTGAGAGCGATACACCTGAGGTTCATCTGGGAAGAATGCTGCAAATTTTGAGGGAGTTTTCTACAGAACCAATTCTAAGTACTTATGTCATTGACGATATATGGGAATACATGGAAGCCATGAAAGTATGTTCTAGTTGTTTGGATTTCTAATTTCACTAAAGCAATCGAATACATGTATATTTTGTTTGGCTAAATTCCAACTCAAATAATCATCTGATTGGCTGCAATGTTCCCCTTATTTGCGCTATCAGTAACTATATATATAATGCATTTTGCATGATAAAGCTCAAATTTCGATCTTACTGGATATGAGACCTTTTTTTTGTGTGGTAAATGTCATTCATTTGACCCGAAACATAGAAGAAATAAAATGCTCTAGGAATGCTGTGCAATTCCTTTTTTCTTCAATGCGTGGTTTCCATTCTAAGGTATGCCATTATGTGAATGAATTTAATGTGTATTCCGGAGGATATCATAATTTGTGCTTTTCAACTCTGGGCTGGGGTTTTACCATCTTAAATCAAATAAAACTGCTTAACAATTCATGCACTGCGGATGTAAACAATTATCACATCATATCAACATTTATAAAATCTCCCTTGCTACACTTGGTTGATTTTCAACCCTCCATGCCCACACATACGTTTTTATAATTTATTAGTGAGGCTGTTTGACGCACTATTGGAAATTGTGCTTCGACTCCCTTCACAGTGGTACGAATGTTGTGCTGTTCACTTTTCTTCTACGTACGGTTTCTGTTCTAAGGTATGCCATTATGTGGATGAGTTTGATGTGTGAAAATGTGTATGTCGGATTTCCAACTCTAGGTTTTCACCATCCTAGATCTTATCGAATATATTTCTTCATCTATTCAATGCTCATGAAATGTTCTGTGGCATCATCATATAGTCTAAATTACATATAAGCACAGGAAAGTTTGCTGAAGGATTAGTTCACATCCTATTTCAATAACGTCGATGGTGATCTAATCATCCCCATCCCCTCCCCCTTTGGCAGGATTGGAAATCCATTGTATCCATGCTTTTGGATGAGGATCCATCTATTGAGCTTACTGATGAGGATGCAACAAACTTGATAAGGCTTTTATGTGCATCCGCAAAGAAGGCTGTAGGAGAGAGAATCGTTCCCGCTACAGACAATAGGAAGCAGCACTACACAAAAGCTCAGAGGGTATGTTCTATCACTTCCATGACACAAGTTATATTTTATTTTTGTTAGGTTATCCTTTTTTCAGTTCTATAATGGAATAATTGCTTGATGTAATGCATGTTTTTGGCACCAAGGAATGCCTTCTCTTTTCATGCCCATTGACCTAGGTAAATACTAATGATCTCTGGGCGATATGCCAGGAAGCATTTGGGAGCAACAGAAAGACCATAACCATTGTTATGATGAAGAATTATCCTCGACTACTACGCAAGTATTTGGCAGACAAAGCAAAAATATCATCATTGGCTGAGATCGTCCAAATCATGAATCTTGAGCTTTATTCATTAAAGAGACAAGAACAGGTATTGCAGGTTATTGATCTTGCAGTCTACTACCTAATAGTTGCATCAACTAATTTTCTTTTTGGCTAGTCTTTCAAAAATGTTCTTCAGCTCATCAAGGAAGCCTTTTTCAAGCATGGTGGAAAAGATGCATTGAGGTCATGTGTCAAAGCTATTAACTACTGTACAACACAAAGTAAAGGTGAACTCCAGGATTTTGCCAAAATCACGTACAAAGAGTTAGAAGATGAACTGATGGCCAAATTGAAATCTGCAATTAAAGAAGTCACGGTATAGTTTCATTGCAGCTCAGTCCTATTTAGTTGATGTCTTTCATATAAATCGACGTGATTCAACTTTTTAGGATGGTGATGATGAGTACTCTCTTCTCGTGAATATGAAACGGTTGTATGAGCTCCAGTTGTCAAGGCCCGTGCCTTTAGAAAGCTTGTATGCAGACATTCTATCATCTCTTCCAAATTTGAGGAACACAGATGAAGAGGTCAGTTACATAGTATTTTACTGACACGTAACTGTGTGTGTCATGCAATTTGTGATCGTGATGCTTATGTACTGACTTTTCATGCCCTGTCAAGGTTGTCAGCTTTTTGCTTCTCAACCAGTATTTGCATGTTGCTTGGTCGCTGCACTCTATAGTGAACTCCAAAACAGTATCTGAATCATCAATATCGTCTCTATTGTGCAATCGCGCTGCTCTGTTTGAGCAGCTGGAATATTATATAAGCCCCTCTCCAGATGTAACAGACGAACGTCGAATTGGAAATCAATTAGCTGCCAGGGTATGCTTTTTTCATGAAAAAACGAATGATAATCATAATCTTCAAAGCTCTGTAAATGAACGTGCCATCAGTAGTTGGCTCTCGACTCTTGTACAGTGCTTTGTTTTTATATTGCCAATGCAAAAATGGATCAGGTTTGTGTCATACTTGCCGAAGTTTGGTGCTTGTTCAGAAAGTCAAATTTTTCCTCAACAAAGCTGGAAACATTAGGCTATATTCCAGATGGACTAACAATTCAGAAGTTCTGGAAGCTCTGTGAACAGCAGCTCAATGGTTCTGGTAATTCACTTACGTTTGTTTCCCTATTAGTAGCGTGGCTATACTTTTGACTCCGATGTGGTATTCTAACACTCGCACTATCTATTGGACATCTTGCAAGTGGACTGACTAGGGGGCACAAGATCGCTTTTGCCGACTGTGTCATGCAAATGAACCTTCTAAAATACCATTGTTAAATAGTTGTATTTTATACTAAAAGCCAACGGCACTGAGTGAAGGAGACCACCATCTATTAAATTTTTAACTAGCCTGTCCCTTGAACAATGTAAGGTTCTAACACAATGTTTAAGACTAGTACTTCATTGGTTTAGTGATTTGATACCAAACATTGTAATGTTATGACTTGTAGGCCTCTCCTTTGACAATCAATTCCAAATTGGTGTCAATGCGTGAAGATCAAAAGAACAAATTTTATGTTGTAGTGTAGTGATTAGATATATTTTGAAGTTTGGGAATAGTATTTGAGTCAATGTGTGTTAGTCGATACCAATAACGTTAAACCAGAACAAACTGGTGAGCTTGGCTTGGTTTTTATTGTTAAGAGTTTGGTTTTATGATTTCGACTTCTGAAAAATACATTGGATTTCCTTGGTTACTAGTTTTATTTCAATCAAACTGAACCATTTCAAAACAAAAAAATGAGTGCGCATATGGAACAAAATCAAACTGAGCCACTTGTTTTGTTTTTAAAAAGAAATGGTGGTTTGTTTTGGTTTGGTTCAAAATAATTGAGATTGAATATGGGTGGTATGGCTGGCAGGTTTGGTAAAAACGGAACCAAACCAAACCGTTACCGCTGTACTGACTATCATCCGTGTAAGTGGAGATTAGCAGGAGAGAGTATTTATGTTGTAACTTGGGATCATTACCTGCCCAGATTTGCCGAAGTAACACTAGTGGATATTGCTTGTAGGTGTCTTAAATAATCATGAACTTCCTATTATGTGTTAGTTACCTAGTTGAACTGTTATCCTATAATATCTATCTTTACTTACTTTTTGCAACTTACTCTTTGACCGTTTAACTTAACTGGCCAAATGGACAGTTCGTTTAATTTATGTATTCAGTAATGTTTCAAGATATCCCATGTTGCTGGTGGTTAATGTTAATTGTGGGTCAAAAAATGTGTGGAGTTCTCTAACCATTGATATTCATCTCTTGATGGGAATTTTCTGTTTCATAGAGGAGACCGAAGAAGATGATTCAAATAAAAGAGAGGCTGAGAACAAGGAATATATTGAAGAGACGAATCAGGATGCTATTATGATTGCTGCTGCAAAGCTGGTTGCCACTGAAGTAGTTTTTAAGGTGTGTATCATGTCATATCATTGAGTAAACACTGTGCTCATCTCAAGTGTATACTGGAGGTCTGATCAATACGTCTACCTGATAAAGAATACTGAAAGCATTTAACTATAATATTTTTAATTATCTGAGGGCTTCATAGGATCAGCAACAACCCATATAATAATTGAAATAGCTGCATAATCTTCTTTTGTCGATTTGGGTGATTAGAGGTGCGTTATAGGAATGGTAACCTAGGACTTCGTCATGCTTTCAAGTGTGCGAAGGATGGTATTAGATTGTTACCACTGTCCAAGCCCTGTGAGGAGTGCAAATTTTGCAAATGCTCAGTTACACACTATCTGTGCAAGGTTTTTCTGGCATCTTTCAAACTATCGCTACATCTTTTGTGTTTCTTGCCGGTGATGGAAATTCTAGCTTTAAGTTTACTCATGTGATGTGGTATTGGTGCTTACTGGTTGCACCCTTACATTCCTAGCCTCTTGTTCTCCCATTTACATTCCCTTCTTTGAGTTCTTGTTTGTATATACATGCCCATGTGCCCTGTTTTCATCTTCATTTTGGCAGGATTACCTTGGTCCCGAAATCATCTCACATTTTGTTAGACATGGGGCAAGTGTAGCTGAGATTGTAAAGCATCTTATAGCCGTTTTGAAGAAAAGAGATGATGATATTCCAAGTATATTTGTGGAAGCTCTAAAACGAGTAAGCATCTTAATGCCTGCATCACGGTGCTTTGATCGTGTCAACTTAGTATTTACTTAATGAGAGCTCAACTCATGGTCTGCCAAATCTAACCATTTCCATCAAGGCTGAAAGAATACATCATAGTTTACTTAAGGCCATCAAACCATTTTGTTACTTGAAATATTTGGTAAAATAGATTTTGAACAAGCTTGTGATATGCAATGCCGATCAACTGATAAGATTCAGGTCTTACTGCATGTTATGTATATATCACATGAGTTTTTGCCCTATGTTTTTTTTGATATCTAACTCATTCCTGTGCATGTACTAGGCTCACCACCGGCATCTCACTTATCAACTTGAAAGAGCTGACGAAGTATTAGTCAACAAGTCATTCATGGATTTTCATGACCTGTCTGTTAAGCTCGCTGGAGTCTTTTCAGGCACTGCTCGAAACAAACACAGGCAGGATGTATTGAAAATTGTCAAGGATTGTATTGGTTATGCCTTTGTGAATGCTCCTAAGAAGCTTTCTTTCTTGGAAGGCGCCGTCCTACATTTTGTCTCTAAGTTGCCCACACAGGATATAGCAGAAATGTAGGTCGCTTTATTTCTTTCATAATGGCAGTAAAGTCATGTTCTTTCTGTTATAAATTCCAATAGCTTCACACTTCTTTGTAAGCAGTTTAAGGGACGTCCAAAAACTCACAGAGGGTGTAAATACTGATGAAGACCCTAGTGGATGGCGTCCATATTTCACTTTCATAGCCACTGTAGGTGAAAAGTATTTAAAGAATGATGGACTGCAAGGTATGTGTATCTTTCTTGTGATTGCAGATGGTTATGATTAATCTGGTAGTTAACTTCTTGTGTTGATATGGTACGCCATCTTATTTTCTTCTCCATTGAACCGTCTTTCCATTAAAATTGTAGTCACCTTCTAGGACAAATCACTACATTGAAACTTCATTCTAAGAGGTTCCATGTATAGAGTACTGTTGAACTATTTTGTTCAAATGACATGTTCTGTTGACATATTTTGGATGATAGAGATGTTAAATAAAGCTATTGCATTATTACAGTTACCGTTGCAACTATGTATCTATTTTCACTTGTCATATTATGTATTGGATGCACGGCATCGACCTCTTGTGTGTATACTAATCTTTATGGTACTTAAAAAGTAAAAGTGCGTCAACTGTACATTTACATGGAGTTGTCTTGATATTGATGTGACTGGTCTGATAATAATCAGTAAGCTTTTGCATACAGATGACAAAGAAAAGGGACAAGCAAAGCGACGTGGTCCACCACGTCGGCGCAATTTGCAAGGGAAAAAACTGTTTGATGAGGAGCAGAGCTCAAGTGCAGATGAAGATTCAATCAGTGGCTCAGACCGTGATAATCAAGATGATGAAGACAAGCATGACGACGACGATGATGATGCTCCTTTGATCCATTCAATAAGGTCCTCTGCCAAGTTAAGGTCGCTGAAAGTTCCTCGGAAGGAAAATGCTGCTTAACGATGAGGAAGAAGATACCCATCAATACATGGAGAGTTACTTTCGGAAGTGCAAAAAGAGCTTCCCAGCAAATGATCCATGGTAGTATATGTCAGATGTCATTGCTATACTACTGTCAAATGTGGTAGAAAGTAAGAGGTTGACCTGGTCCTTGAAGCTATCTTCTAGCAAGCAACTTTCGTATAATTGAGCATTCACTAAAAACAATGCGAGATAATTTACATATAGTAGCTTTTATATGCACCAAGACACAGCTATGTCGATAAAATTTATGCACATATACTTTGATTTCCTTTTGTGTTTTTTCGATTGACAAACTTACAAATCAAAACAGCCTTAAAAAAAAAGAAGCTACTGAAACCAAGCTAGAGAAACATCAAAAACACTCGGTGGAAATCATCGCCAAGAAAGAAGCAGCTACTTGCAAATTGCAATCCTACCGGTCTTTGAGCTTTGGTCTTAGACAGCAGCTTCAGGCAGTACTCTGACATCCCTCCCCTCTGCCTCATTGTTGTTTGAAATAGGCCTTAGCATTTGGCCCAAGGCCAAAATGAGCCTTAGGGCAGCCCGAGTTTGACGCCCTCGCCCGGCCTTACCTTTACGCAGACCCTATTATGGTACGACCCGAAGGACTTAGAGTCGGGCTAACTTTGATTATTAGGGCCGGCCCGAAATACGAGCCGATTTAAAATTGAATATTCATTGATTTAAGGACGTTCTTGACATAAAAAGAATGTGTTTTTTCACATCCATCAAATCTCACACTTCCAAACTAGTAGTTTTGTGTTTAAAGAGTTATTTGTCGATTAATTAGTCATTCATTGAGGGTCGAAAATAGTCCGAGCCCGACCCTAGCCGAAAAGCCTTATGAAATGAAGGATCAATAACGATTCTAGGGCTGATGAATTCTCTCATGGCCTGACCCGGCCCTAATGTGCAAAGGGCTAGGGCTAGGACTCACCAAAAGCCCTACTCGGCTCGGCCTGATAGGGCTAGGGCTTACCCGACCCGGCCCTTTGCCGACCCCTAGTTTGAAAGAATGAATATTGGCATCTCCAAGCTTTCTGGACCACTACAGAATAGGAAAATAACCATGCACTCTACATGTAATATTGACAAAGTTCGCTCTGCATCCCAGAGCATTTTAGATTTTCAATATGAAAATTATTGAACTAAATTTTCAATTTCTTTTTAGATTTTTTTAGTCCCAAAATTTATAAAATTTACAAACAAAAATATGTATTCTCCTACCAAGAAATGAGCATTTTAGAAAGAAATTTTTTGAGCACCGTCAACAATTCGATGAAGACAAATAATATGTGATCTTCGATGAAGATTGAATGATTGCTCTTCATCCCGCAGATGCAATTCATCCCTCTTGAACGTGGTAAGTAAATAAGTGGAAGTTGATAAACTTAATTTTTATATTCTGCTCTTAACCTCCTAAAAACGTTTTTTTAACCCATCAAGATTTACACTCAAAATATTTTAACTTTGTTGCAACGGGATCACCAACTAGGCTCTGATATCAATTTGTAATAATATATGCTACGTGAAATTAAGTTTTTATTGATCAAACACAAAAACATACTAGCATCAAATCGGCTTCAATGTTCAAGCAAGCTCAAATAGACTAAAACAGTCTTATACACAAATGCCTCAAAGCAACACTATAAGAGCATCTGCATCGCGGACGAAATTGAGGACGTTATGGGCGGATTTGGGGACGTCCGAGGTGGTTGAACTGCGCACCGTGCTGATGGAGGAGGTGCTGAGGACGTCCGAGACGGCGTGCTGATGGAGGAGGTGATACGCGTCCGAGCCGGTGTGCGGATGGAGGATGGCAGAGCAGACGTTCTTCCTCGTCAGGATTTAGTGTTTCATTCACAATACGTGATTGAGAAAATTTAAAAAAAAGTTAAGCAGATATTAAATAAAACACTGCGTTTTTTGCTAATCTTTTTTTGGCCCAACGGCTTAAAAACGGTCTAATTTATTTTAAAATTAAAAATTTTCCAAACGGCTCTACTAAAATAGTATAATTTTCAAAACAAATTGAAAAACTCAAAAAAAATTATTTTGAAAAATTATCTATAAATACACAGCTCATTTATCTTCCAAATCACTTCAATTTCAACCCAACATATATTTTTTAGCAATCACTTATCTCTTTTAAAACAAAATGTCTAGCAATTGGTCTACTTCAGAAAATGTGCAACTGTGCATATCTTACTGTCGTCAATCCGTTGATCCAATTTCCGGGAGCAGGCAAAAGGTGGACAACTTGCCAATATATTATGAATGCATTATATGGATTATGCAGATCTTCCTCTTCATTTTCCACAAACTCCTCTTCTTCAAATTCTTCCTCAACGATCATATTATGCATTATGATGCAAGCCAACATAATAGTTTTTAAAAAGCTTAACTTATGGTTCATACCTGCATTTGAACTATTGCCCAACGAGATTGTAAAATCCCAAAGCACCTCTCAACATCTTTGCGGTACGACTCCTTTTCTTCGCCAATAATTCTCAGCATCACTTTGCGGATTTGGAATTATTTTAACAAAAGAGGAGTACCTCGGGTAGATTCCATCAGCCCTTCGACCCTTGGTTGTCTAGCCTTTAGTTAGACCCATTTACGCATTTATTTAGATAACTTCATTATTCTTCTCTTTGTTTTGTGTTAAGGGCCATGTGCTTTCAGCTGCCTCATGTAATCCTATAAATAGTTGTCTATGTAAAGAAGAAATATTAATAAGAAGAAATACAATTCTCCGTACTCTTTTCTCTCATATTCTTGTTCTTCCCTATTATATTATAACATGTTATCAGCACGAATTGCTTAAGGTAGTGATCACCCCTATCCAATCCCTCTTCTATTCTTTTTCATAATGCGATGATGGCAACCTTGAATCCTCTTTGGAGAGAATCTCAAAATAGCCTAGCATTCGAGAACTCAATTTTCTTCTTCATGTAATCGGTTCTATGTTCACATGATATATGAATGTGTAGTATATGTTTTTGATTTCACCGAAGCGGAATCATATACATGTATCACTTGAAGTGGATACATGTATAGTATATGCTTCTTTTGATTCCCCCAAAGTGGAATCATACACATGTATCACCTGAAGTAGAGACATGTATGATAAATGTTTTTTTCCTTCTTTTATGAAGTAGAATCATATACATGTATCACCTGAAGTGGATACTTGTATAGTACATATTTTCGATTCTCTTGAAGTGGAGTCATATACATGTATCACCCGAAGTGGATACATTTATATTATTACTCTTCTTTATTTTCATCCCCCGAAGAGGATGTTGCATTTCACTCCTTGAAGAGAGTAACATTCACTTCTTGTTGTAAGTGATAAATTATCAACATATGTTTTCTAGTGTGATTATATCATCTCCTGACGTAGATGATTTTAATCCAAATAAAATCACTTCCTGTTGTAAGTGATAAAGTTTTATTTATTTATTTATGTTATTGTTAGTATGCTTCTTAAAATCATCTATTTATTTATTTTCGTAATTGTATATTTTTATGTCATATTTTATATCTCATACTTTATTTTTCTATTATATAGATGTCTAACCTTGCAAGGCTTGAGTTCACTGCCCTTGATGTTTCCGTAAGATACTATCTTGCATGGGTAGTTGATGTTGAACTCTACCTAGCCGGTAACAACTTAGGGGGGAACCATAATTGAAACATCTAGCGCATCCCAGCAGGATCGCGCAAAGGCGATGATCCTACTACGTCATCATCTCCACGAGAGCCTCAAAGCACAATACCTAACAGTCAAAGAGCCTTATGAACTCTGGAAGAGTTTAAAGAATCGCTTTGATCATCAAAGGACAGTCACTCTACCTCGTGTGATGCATGAATGGACGCACTTGAGGTTCCAATATTTCAAAAAGGTCTCAGATTATAATTCTGAGTTATTTCGTATTGTTTCAACTATGAACTTATGTGGAGAAACTATTCGTGACGAAGATATGCTGGAGAAAACATTATCCAATTTCACGCCAATAACCTCGTACTCCAAAAGTGGTACTGGGAACGTGGTTTTAAAACTTATTCTGAATTGTTATCCTGCTTGATCTTAGCGGAAGAGAATAACCAACTTCTTCTCAACAATCACCAAACTTGACCTACTGGTTCTACACCGCTTCCAGATCAACCCAACCATATGCCTGAAGCAAATGCTACATTCTTCCACAGAGGACATGTCAGAGATAATACCAGAGGTCGTGATCGTGGTTGTAATGGTGGTCGTGATGGACTTAGACGAAATTATACTTGGATAAATCCTGACATCCAGAAGAATGTTGGAAATAAGCAGAAGAAGCAGACCCAGCAAGAGAAGCCCAAATCACAAATTGAAACTTCTTGTTATAGTTGTGGAGATGCTGGGAATTGGTCACACACCTGTCGTACGACACCACACCTTGTGAAGCTATATCAAGATTCCTTGAAGGGAAAGGGAAAAGATGTAGAAATTAATCTCGCTGAAGCTAGCAATTCGGAAGTCAACCATATTGAGGCAAATGATTTTCTCCAGCAAGTTGAACCAGATAGAGAATTGCCTAACTATGGTGTGGAGTTCGGTAATCTCCAATTGGATGAAGATTTCTTTAGACTTTGATCATATTACAAGATCGTTTTATTTCGTCACCACTTTCACTAAAAGTTGTAATGCTTTTAAATTTTCATAATCCAAGTTATTTCCAGTATAAATTTGTTTTAATTAAAAAAAATTCAATTATCTTATTTATGTATTTTTTTCTTTATAAAATGAGTCAATCGAATGGAAATGTCAATGGTGGGGAGCTGTGTGCTCGTCGATAGTGTCACTACTCATACTATATAAAAACCCCAAAGTTTTTCTTTAACTTGAACATGACAAAAAACAGTGTTAATACTATCTCTAGAACCAGTAGTATTGTAGACGGCTATGGAAGAGCTTCTATCTTGTTACCCGAAGGAACAAAAATAAACAATAAAGATGCATTGTATTCCAGTGAATCAAAAAGGAACTTACTCAGTTTCAAAGATATTCGAAGAAATGATTTTCATATAGAAACCATGTGTGAAGATGGTATTGATACCTACTTTTTATATCTTATAAGACTTGCCAGAAGCAAGTCTTAGAGAAAATGAGAGCACATGCATATGGTTTAGATGGCACAAAAATCTACCACATTGAAGTGTATAAAGTCACTAACCAGAAGAGTTGATAAAGAGTTATTTTCTTTGTGGCATGATAAACTCGGTCACCCAGGTGAAACAATGATCGAGATAATCATTAAAAGTTCACACGGACACCCACTTAAGGACCCGACGATCCTCCCAAAAGGTGACCCGACATGCACGACTTGTTCACTTGGCAAACTTATAACAAGGCCGTCTATAACAAAAGTAAACGCGGAATATCCTATGTTTCTTGAAATAATTCAAGGTGATATATGTGGTATAATAGCACCGCCATGTTGACCATTTAGATATTTTATGGTGTTGATAGATGCTTCAACGCGATGGTCACATGTAAGCCTACTCTCAACGATAAATGTTGCGTTTTCATGGCTTTTAGCCCAAATAATCAAGTTAAGGGCTCATTATATATCATGTCAACCAATCAAAAGAATCAGGCTAGACAATGTAGGAGAATTTGCATCAAATTCTTTCAATGACTATTCCACGTTAATTGGTATAGTGGTTGAACATCCAGTAGCTCATGTTCGTACACAAAACGGCCTAGCAGAGTCGTTGATAAAGCGGTTGCAATTAATAGCAATACCATTGTTAATGAAGTTGAAATTACCCTCCTCTGCTTGGGGACATGCAATTTTGCATGCAGCGACTTTAAATAGAATTCAACCAACTGCTCATAATAAGTATTCTCCACTGCAACGTATCTCTGGAAGAGAGCCTGATAACTCATACTTGAATTTTTTTTTATTGTGCTGTGTATATCCCTATTTCTCCCCCACAACGAACCAAAATGGGGCCACAATGGGAATATATGTGGGGTTTGAGTCCCCATCAATTATGAAATATCTAGAGCCATTAACTGGTGATGTATTTCGGGCTCGATATTCTGATTGTCATTTTGACGAACCAAAATTCCCAACTTTAGGGGGAGAAGAAAAAGAGATTAACAAGGAGGTTGTGTGGAATACACCTTCTATGTTGTTCTTTGAAAGTGAACTTGAAGTTTAACGGATAGTACACTTGCAAAATGTAGTAAATAGGCTACCAGATGCTTAACTGATGCCAAGAAAGTGACAAAGTCACATATACCTGTTGAAAATGCACCAACTTGTTTGGAGATTCCGGTAGTAACTCCAAACAAAAACATTGCAAGTGATTCTCAGGTACATAGGAAGCGTGAGAGACCATAAGGGTCTAAGGATACGGTTCCCCGGAAGAGGAAAGAACACACAAGATGTAAAAGGGATGTCGAGATGTCAAATACAAACATCAATGAAGGTAGGACTCTAGAAGAGCCTTTACCTAAGGAAACAGAAAATAAAGACAAAGATATTGATGACAATTTTGAAATGTCAATTAATTATGCTAACACCGGCGTGGGTTGGTTTCGAGAAGATGTAGATCTCAATGATATATTTGATTATTCAGTTGCCTTACAAGTCATTGGAGAAGATGACAATGATCCTGAAACAATTGATGAATGTCGACATTGAAATGATTAAATGAGCTGGAAAGAATAAATTCAAGCAGAGTTGAACTCTTTGAATAAACGTGGTGTTTTCGAACATGTAGCTTCAACATCCGAAAGTTTGAAACTAGTTGACTATAAGTGGGTGTTCGTACGAAAATGTAACGAGCGCACTGAAGTTGCAAGATATAAAGCTAGGCTAGTTGCACAAGGTTTTACACAAAAAACGAGTGGACTATATGGAAATGTATTCACCAATAGTAAATGCACCAACTCTAAGGTTTCTAGTTGTTTTTGTCGTTGTTGAACGACATAAAATGCAACTCATGGATGTGGTAACTGCATACCTATATTGGTCACTACATAAAGATCTATACATGAGAATCCCAGAAGGATTAAAAATGCGTGAAGCATTAAAAATAAAACCTCGTCATATGTACTCCATTAAATTGAACAGATCATTGTATGGACTGAAACAATCTGGTCGGATATGGTATAATCGCCTTAGTGAATATTTACTAGCAGAATGGTTTATTAATAACCAAATATGCTAATGTGTTTTTATAAAACGTACAGAATCAGATTATGTAATCATAGCAGTGTACATTGATGTTTTGAATATATAATAGGAACTCTGGAAGAGATCCAATTGGCAGCAAATTATTTGAAAAGGGAATTCGAGATGAAAGATCTAAGAACTACCAAGTATTGTCTCGGCCTCCAGTTCAAACATAAAAATAATGGAATCTTTATCCATCAATCATATTACACCGAGAAGGTTCTAAAGCATTTTAATACGGATAAAAAACATTCATTAAATACGCCGATGGTAGTAAGATCACTCAACATCGAAAATGACCCTTTTCGTCCCCGGTCAAATAATGAAGAATTTTTTTGTCCTGAATAGACCTGCACAATAGCCCGACCCAGACCGTATATCTATTTGGGTCGGGCTTGGACACATATTGTAGCCAAGGTTGTAAAAAATCCTAGGGGCTAGTCGGGCGGAAAGGGTCCTTGAAGATTAATCGGGGCCTAGGTGGGGATTAATCGGTTTTACAATTTTTTATTTTTCAATATTTTAAATAATTAATAATCATATAAATATTATTATGATATATACTTTATTGTATTTTAATACAAATATAAAAAGCAATCTGATAATAAAGATATTTTAATAGTTTATCAAATATTAAAATGATATACAGACATATGTAAACTATGTAAAAAAATAAAAATAAAGAAAAATTTTCATTTTGATCAAGAAGTTGGCCATCTGGTTAACGCTTAGGCGGATTTAGAGTGCGACTAGGCGGGTCTAGGTGGTGACTAGGCGGATCTAGACGGCGGCTCAACGCCTATAAATCACGTGACCTTCCAAACCTTCTAATGATCGATTAATCGGGCGGATTCGTAAATTTCACCTTCTAGACGGGGCCTAGGCGGGGATGAACACTGATTGTAGCCCATTAACCCACTACGAATTAAACCCTAATTTCTATTATAATTTTAACTTGAAAAAAGCAAAATAAACACTACACTTTAATGTTTTTGCACTTTGAGTCTCAGATACATTTTGGTCAATGTTCTGTTAATGTTTTTGTGTGAATGTTTTGGATCAATGTGGTGATGTTTTGCGATCTGAATCTCTAACATAGTGACATTTTGATTTCTGGATTAATGTCTTGTCAATGTTTGTGGGAATACTTTAAATCAATCTATTATGATACATTATCAGGAATGTAGCAGGAAAATTATAGTATTTTTATTCAAGTTCTACAGGAAAATTAAAAATGTATCGTCACATATTTGTAACGGTATATTTTGTCGGACGGACAACTCGATCCGGTAAATAGGGCGGGCTTAGACAAGATTTCGAGCCCAAATAGAGCAGGCGGGTTTAGCCCGGCCCGATTGTATGGGTTAAAAATAATAAATAGTTCGACCCGAACCTGGCCCGAACCCGTTTTTGTGTAGGTCGAGTTCTAAAGTACCTTATTTTAGTGCAATTGAGGCTTGAAGGTATGTTGCCAATAATACCCTACTAGATATATCGTTTGCATTTAATTTACTCACAAGATATAGTTCATCGCCCACAAAAGACACTAGAGTGGTGTCAAACACATCCTACGTTACTTACGTGGAACAAGTGATCTAGGTTTGTTTTTCAAAAGAACAAATGGAGTACAAAATGGTGAATTGGTTGGTTTTGCCGAAGTGGGTTATTTGTCTGACCCACACAAGGTTGTCTCACAAACAGGGTACTTATTTATGTATGGAGGAACTGTCATTTTATGGCGTTCGACAAAACAGACCTTGGTAGTCACATCATCAAACCATGCAGAATTAATTACATTATACGAAGCTGGACGAGAATGCGGTTGGCTTAGATCGTTTATCAACCATGTCAAGACCTCTTTTGGATTACTATCAGGCAAACAAAGCCCGACAGTAATATATGAGGATAATGTTGCTTGCATCGCCTAAGTCAAAGAGAGATATGTTAAAGGTGATAGAACAAAACACATATCTCCGATTTCTTCTCCACTCACGAGCTTCAATTGGAAGGGAAGATCAATGTTTGCCAAGTACAATCCAGTGAAAATTTGACAGACTTGTTCACCAAGTCATTACCGACAAGAGTCTTTAAGCAACTTGTAAATGACATTGGGATGTGCAGTCTGAAGGATTTGTCGACTTCGGGGGGAGTTTTATAATTGTACTCTTTTTCCTTAACTTGATTTTTTATCCCTTTTGGGTTTTTTCAGGTCAAGGCTTTAACGAGGCAGTTCACAAGATAAGGAGTGTACATTCGAGGGGGAGTTTTATGATAATATAACATTATGAATGCACACTCAACCCTTGGTTAGACCCATTTACACTCTTATTTAGATCACTTCATTATCCTTCTCTTTGTTTGTGTTACGGGCCATGTCCTTTCAATTGCCTCATGTAATTCTATAAATAGGTGTCTATGTAAAGAAGAAAGATGCATAAGAAGAAATTCAATTCTCTTTACTCTTTTCTCTCATATTCTTGTTCTTCCTTGTTATATTACAACAGAAGAATATATGTTGGACTTGTCATAAATGGTGGTCTGCACATCAAAGAAGAAGATTGAATTTTTTGTCATGTGGGACCCACATGTGGGGCCCACACCAAAGAAATTAGTGAATGAATTGCAGTATAAATAGAGGTGTTCGGGTGAAGAAAAACCTCACCCCTTCACCTCTCCTTCTCTCTAATATTTCAGTGCATTTGAGATCAAACGAGTCCCAAAGTTTTTCCATATTCTCCAAGATAATTATAACACGTTATCAGCACGAACGCTCTCCACTCCCATACCATAAGTTTCAGTAAGAAAGTAAGTGTTTTCCTCACTTGTCTCTCAACTGCCGCTAGCTTAGTTCTTCATCTGTTCTACTTGGATATCATAAGGGGTTCACGCCTCAAAGGGAGCTCTACTCTCCCTATTTCACAATTTTCTGATTGTGTTGATATCTGAGTTTTTCTGGATGAATAAACTAAGAATTCCTTTACTTTATACTTTGTTTGGAATTCAATCCTATTACGGCAACGGTTATGTATGTTTTACTTTAAATACTTTTTACAACTTGTTTTTACTTTCTTAATGTATAACAACATATTATTATGCTGTGCGGATTACCGCCTCATAATAAACTGTTGTGATCTACAAAGTAATGATTAACAACTTATTTTACTTTCTTAATGTATAACAACATATTATTATGATGTGCGGATTACCGCCCCATAGTAAAGTGTTGTGATCTGCAAAGTAACTGTCTTTACTTTAAATACTTCATTTTCTTTGAACTGTATAATTTATTCTATGCTTATTACTTGTTATTGTATAACATCATATTATTATACAAAGGAGGCTCAGCCACCGTAAAATAATATGATGTGAATTACAATTATTTTACTACTTCTTGGTTAATAACATTTATACTATACATGTCTATCCTCACATGGTAATTAATTGCATTACGTTTCTAATTAAATCTTAGCATGAATTAACCCATGCCCAACGGTAACAAACGGTAACATGCCCAACGGTAACATGCTCAAACGGTCATAAACGGCTAGTTTTTTTCCCTATAAATTCGATTTCATTCATCATACAAAATCACACTTCAAACACACTCAAAATTTCCAAAGCAATAAAATGTCTAGCTTACTATTGGTCTTTGTTGCAATAATTATTGTAGTACTCACTATTTGTAATTTCACCGGGAATCTAACACCGGATGATTTCTATCATAGTTTAGAAATGCTTGTAATAATGTATGTCGTCTTCTTCTTTACAATATTTGTAAACTTTTATGTTTTAAATTAATCTAATAAACTTTTCCTATTTTTAGTTGCCACCATGTCAAACCTCGCAAAACTTGAGTTCAGTCCACTCGACATCTCTGAAAAAATTACATGTCGTGGACAATAGACATTGAGACACATTTGGACTCAATGGATCTTCACGAAACAATCATTGAGGGGAATACCTCATCGAAAGTGGATAAGGCAAAATCTTTGATTTTCCTTCGTCGTCATCTTGACGAGAATCTCAAAAATGAGTATCTCACTGTGAAAGACCCGAGTGATTTATGGAAAAATCTGAAAGACAGATTTGATCACCAAAGGGATGTAATGCTTCCCTTATATCGGGATAAATGGGCCGCTTTACGGTTCCAAGATTTTGCGAAAGTCAGTGAGTATAACTCTGAGATGATAAAAATTGTGAGCCACTTGAAATTTTGTGGAGATAAGATAACTGATGCTGAGATGATGGAAAAGACTCTGTCTACATTCCATGCATCAAATGTAACCATTGCAGCAGCAGTATCGTGTACGTGGTTTTGAAAAATACCATGAGCCTAGTGAGGTCTTCCTTGGTAATATAACTGGAAAAATGACTGGTGGGAACTAAAAGGGGAAGTTGTGTAAACCCATGGGAATGAAGCCAAGCGGTCCGATGTCTTAATTTGATTTTCTTATGTTATATGTATGTTTTTCCTTTAAGCATGACTATGTTTTCTCGCATGTAATAAATTATGTCTACCTTTTTCATCTATCTTATCATTTTCTTGTTTACTCAAAGCTTTAAAATGGACAAAGCCAAAGTCAACCAAAGGATTAATATTGAAGAAATGTGCATACTTGATAGTGGAACAACGCACACAATCCTAAAGGATAAAAGGTTTTTCTTGATGATAAAACCAACACGAACCATTGTGAATACAATATCAGGTCCTATAGATCTGATTGAAGGAATTGGCAAGGCAAACTTTGTATTGCCAAATGGCACAAAGTTTACAATACATAATGCCTTATTTTCGCCAAAATCCAAACGAAACTTGTTGAGTTTCAATGATATTTACTCTCATGGATTCGAGACTCAGTCTATGACTGAAGGTAACATGAAATTCATGTTACTCACTATGTATAGATCTGGAAAGAAACACATAGTTGAAAAACTACCAATGCTTCCTACTGGATTGCATTACACACATATAAATGTGATTGAGTCAAATGCGGTAGTTATGAAATCTTCAATATTAACCATGTGGCATGACCGATTGGGTCATCCAGGTTCAAGTATGATGCGAAGAATTATTGAAAATACGCATGGACACCCATTGAAGGGTCATAAAATCCCTCAAGGAAATATTTTTCCATGTAAAGCTTGTTCTCTTGGAAAGCTTATCATAAGGCCATCACCGGGAAAGGTTGAAACAGAATCACCTATGTTTCTTGAGCGTATTCAAGGTGATATTTGTGGACCAATTCACCCACCATGTGGACCATTTCGATACTTTATGGTATTGATAGATGCATCTAGCAAATGGTCACATGTATGTTTGTTATCAACTCGCAATGTGGCATTCGCCAAATTACTTGCCCAAATAATAAAATTACGAGCTCAATTTCCTGATCATACAATCAAGAAAATTAGACTTGATAACGCTGGTGAATTCACATCCCAGACATTTGATGAATATTGTATGTCAGTTGGGATTGTGGTTGAGCATCCTGTTGCTCATGTCCACACACAAAATGGTTTGGCTGAATCATTGATCAAACGCCTCCAACTTATTGCTAGGCCATTGATAATGAGAACAATGCTTCCTACCTCAGTATGGGGTCATGCAATATTACATGCCTCTGAATTAATTCGCATCAGACCAAGTGCGTATCATAAAAGTTCTCCACTACAACTTGCATTTGGTCAAGAACCAAATATATCGCACTTAAGAATTTTTGGTTGTGCTATTTATGTGCCTATTGCACCTCCTCAAAGAACAAAGATGGGACCACAAAGAAGCCTTGGGATATATGTAGGCTTTGAAAGTCCATCTATTGTTAAATTTCTTGAACCTCAAACTGGAAATATTTGCACAGCACGTTTTGCTGATTGCCACTTTGATGAGGAAAATTTCCCACCATTAGGGGGAGAAAGAAAACAGTTTGAGAAAGAAATTACTTGGTCTGTACCAACGTTATTGCATCTTGATCCTTACACAAAAGATTGTGAAGGTAGAGTACAAAGGATTTTACATTTGCAAGAAATGGCAAATCAACTTCCTGATGCATTTACAGACACAAAGAGAGTGACTAAGTCTCACATACCGGCTGAGAATGCTCCCGTACAAATTGAAATTCCAAAAGGGAGGCCGGAAAATAAAGTCATTCATGAAATCACAACACGGTTAAAGCGTGGAAGGCCACCCGGTTCCAAAAATAAAAATCCTCGAAAAAGAAAAGGGGAAGAAAAGCAAAACGATCCTATGGTGGAGGAAAGTATTTCTGTAGAAATACAAAATGAAAAGGATCGAGAAATTTCGATTAATTATGCTAATACAGGCATACTATGGAACCGAAAAGAGAACATTGATGATGCGTTCTCTTACCATTTGGCATGTGATATTATGAATGAAAATAATGGTGATCCCGAACCACGGTCTATTACTGAGTGTAAAAATAGACACGATTGGTTTGAGTGGAAAAAGGCAATTGAAACTGAACTAGACTCGCTCAATAAACGCAAAGTCTTTGGGCCTATAGTACTCACACCTAAGGATGTGAAACCTGTTGGATACAAATGGGTTTTCGTACGAAAGAGAAACGAGAAAAATGAGATTGTAAGATACAAGGCTCGCCTTGTTGCACAAGGTTTTTCTCAAAGACCTGGTATCGACTTTGAAGAAACGTATTCTCCTGTGATGGATGGAATTACGTTCCGATACCTTATCAGTCTAGCAGTCCATGAAAAATTAAAAATGCACCTTATGGATGTTGTTACAGCCTATTTATACGGATCGCTTGATACTAATATTTACATGAAAATCCCTGAAGGATTCAAGATGCCTGCAGCATCAAGTTCAATGCCCAGAGAAAGATATTCGATCAAACTAGAAAGATCTTTATATGGGTTAAAGCAATCCGGACGCATGTGGTACAACCGGTTAAGTGAATACCTGTTGCAAAAGGGATATGTCAATGACCCTCTTTGCCCTTGCGTCTTCATTAAGAAAACAACATTCGGGTGTGTAATAATTGCCGTTTATGTTGATGATTTGAATATCATTGGTACCAGTAAAGAAATTCTGGAAGTAATCTCCTATTTGAAAAAAGAGTTCGAAATGAAAGATCTGGGGAAAACAAAGTATTGTCTTGGATTACAGATTGAGCACATCCAGAATGGGATATTTGTGCATCAATCGAATTATACGAAGAAGATAATAAAACGTTTTAATATGGATAAATCAAATCCATTAAGTACCCCAATGGTCGTAAGATCCCTTGATGTGAACAAGGATCCATTTCGTCCATGTGAAGAATCTGAAGAGATTCTTGGTCAAGAAGTACCATATTTCAGTGCGATTGGAGCTCTTATGTACCTTGCTAATTGTACTCGACCTGACATAGCTTTTGCTGTTAATTTATTAGCCAGGTTTAGCTCAGCTCCTACCAAAAGACACTGGAATGGAATCAAGCATGTGTTTCGTTATCTTCAAGGAACGATTGACTTAGGATTATTTTATCCTAACAATACAAAACCAGTTTTGATTGGTTATGCAGATGCAGGTTACTTGTCAGATCCACATAAAGCGAAGTCCCAAACTGGCTATGTATTTACATGTGGAGGAACTGCAATCTCTTGGCGTTCTCAGAAACAAACACTAGTGGCAACATCATCAAACCATGCCGAAGTCATCGCATTACACGAAGCGAGTCGCGAATGCGTGTGGTTGAAATCCATAACACAGCATATCAGAGTCACAAGCGGCCTCTCTTCAGTGAATGATCCAATCACTCTTTATGAAGACAACGCTGCGTGTGTTGCTCAAATGAAGGAAGGATTTATCAAAAGTGATAGAACAAAGCATATCCATCCCAAATACTTTTCGTTCACCCAAGAGCTGGAAAAAGACAAAGTTATCAGCATACAATATGTTCGTTCTGATGAAAACTCAGCAGATCTTTTTACAAAGGCTCTCCCTACCTCAACATTCCGAAAACATGTCAACGACATAGGAATGCGAAAGCTGCAAAATTTATGAGCACATCACGCATGCCAATGTGAGGGGGAGCTTTACGTCGCTGCACTCTTTTTCCCTTAAGTTGGTTTTTATCCCAATGGGTTTTTCCAACTAAGGTTTTTAACGAGGCAGCCTAAATCGTTTGATGTGCATCCCAGGGGGAGTGTCATAAATGGTGGTCTGCACATCAAAGAAGAAGATTGAATTTTTTGTCATGTGGGACCCACATGTGGGGCCCACACCAAAGAAATTAGTGAATGAATTGCAGTATAAATAGAGGTGTTCGGGTGAAGAAAAACCTCACCCCTTCACCTCTCCTTCTCTCTAATATTTCAGTGCATTTGAGATCAAACGAGTCCCAAAGTTTTTCCATATTCTCCAAGATAATTATAACAGGACTATATTAAGAAAGGTAAACAAGGAGCTAATAGAAAACATTAAATTGCAAATCCTAAATTAGTCTTTCATATAATCTCTCACTTTGCCTTAATTTATTTCTTCTTTCTATCTTCGTTTACGTCTCTGAGAATACAAGCATCTCGTGGTAGAAAGTTGAGTCGTCATACAAGAAGACACGAATAGATTATCGAAGTTGTGAAGGTAATTTGTGTAATTTTCTTTGGAGTTGATTCATGGTTTCACGTGTCACGAAACTGAGTCATAGAATGTTAATTTCAAGGAACTTCAATGAAAAACAAAACACCTTTGAATGTGTATTTTTATGACTTTATTTCAGAATAATCAAATCTACTGACTAAACTTGAAAGGAATGTAATGCTTTCGTTATTTAAATAGAGCGTTTCTTGAACATGTGATGTTCTTCTCAAAATAAGCTTTCCAACGCTTCATGTTATGATTCAACTCGAGTTAATTCCCCAATTGAATTTCAAGTTGCGTATTAGAATCTGCTTTATTACTTTGTGGCTGTAACTTCTGCTTTAGCTATTCAAATTGTGTGATTCTTGATTCTATTGCATTATAATCGAAAAGATTTGTCCAACTGTGTAAAGGAAGCTTATTGATTCAATCTAAACTAGTCTTAAAATGATTTTAAAGTCGAGTACTGAAAACCGAGTTATAACTATGGATAGTTTTGTCAGACTATTTTCAAATCAAAATAGCTTATATTTTACTTATTTAAATTGAGTATTTTCTGGTTCTATGATTATCTATGTTTTAAACAGTATATAACACATAAATTGATTCTATCTGAGTTGCTTATAATTTAGGTTTGAAGTTGACGATATAAGTTGTCTTGTAATTTCGAACAATTTTGACAACATGCTTTGAAACGGGCATAAGTCATATTTTACGCGTTCAATTTTGCTGTTTTAAAACCCTATAATATAGTATTCGAATGGATGTTTCCAACAATTTGTATAACTATTTTAATTGCTCTTGGGCAATTCAGAAAAATGAGTACGAAGTGAAGACATTGAATCAGAATCTTACAAATGTGATGGTGGGGTGTATGTTGACAAACTTGAATAACTTGTAGTTTGAAATTCAATACATCTTAGGGGTCAAGTATATTTTTCTTATGACTCATAGGTGAAGACTGACGTGCATTTGGCGGTGATATTAAGTATTGGAATTTGTTCAGTGGGCGTGCGAGGTAAGTAATATGGACCCGTTCTATCTTTATTTCCTATATTCATTTTACAAATCATATAGCATGCTCGTACCTCCTCAAAAAAAAGATTTGTTTTAAAAAAAACCTTTGAACATGAGTGAGCTCAAATTATGTCTGGTTTTCAATAATTGAATTCTTCTCACGTCTTGTTACTTGTAAAGTTTGTGTTATCTAAACCAATCTCGTGTCCCCTTGTACGCGTGTATCGTGTTTAGTGTGAAGGCTCACAATCCGACTCGATTCACGGTGCCCATCACTTAGCCAAATGTGGTATTCTTGTTGCTCGCCACAGGACAAAGTTTGGTATTCATGTTGCCCGTCATAGGGTGAAGTGTGTTATTTTTGTTTCCCATCACAGGGCGAGATGTGGTATTCATGTTGCCCACCGCGGGGCAAAGCGCTGAATTCTCGTAGCCCGTCGTAGGGCCAAGTACGACAATATCCCGGGACCTTTCTTGTGTGACTGGGTTGTGGAGCCATTCTCGTGCTTGATTTTTGAACGATCTCGTCTTACCGTGTTGTATAATCTAAAGTCAGCCTGCCTTGTATAATCTTTTAGACTAGATTTCTAGGTTATTTTATGATGATAGTCTTTCGTTTGTAATCTCTGTATGATATTTTACCAAAAAATTCACATTGTTGTTACACTCATGATTCGGCTAGTTTCGGTTTTATGTAATTCAATAAAAAAAATGATTCGACTAGTTTCGTTTTATGTTATTTATAGGGGCCATGGACTCATGTTTTCAAAAAAATAATCAGATATTGCTGACTAGACTGCTGGCAAACGAGTTAATTACACTCATTATTTGAATATTTGAATATTACGCTTTGAATTTCATATTGTTTCAAATTTCTTTGAGAATATGTTTGAGGCATCGTGCGTTCAAATGTGGTTTAAAGAACGTACAGCCGATTTAACGCCGTTTAGTTTAATATTCTTGGGGCGTTACATATGTAGTGTTTTTAATGATAATTTTTTTTAATTATTCGATCTATTTCCTTTTGATGCATCATTTCCGGCCTCTATGTCAACTTTGTTTGTTGTGTCGCTTCTTTCACTAGACTCATTCGCCATTTGTTGCTATCGTTGCAACCACATTTTACCACGCCTATCCATGCCCTGTTGCGCTTCTAACGCGCATGTTGCACCTCTATAACTTTTGTTGCGCCTTCATCACAACTATTGCGGTTTTATCGCCCACGTTGCACCTATATTGCACCAGTCGTGCTCTTTTACGCATATTGCACATGTATCACGCCTGATAGACGTAACGTGGGATTGGATTTGACGTGATAATGAATTTGGTGGCTAAAGATGAAAGAAGAAGAGGAAAAGATGTGTGGACGTTTTGTCAGTCTCAATAGGTGTTCTATGACTTCCGCTAACTATGATTTGTGCATTTTGACTATATGTGCATTTCTTATAGTCGTGCGTTCATCCTCCGCACTTGCACAAACTTAACTGTTGTGTAATTTTTAGGGAAAAGTACAAAAGGTGGTATGAACTACCACCCTTTTACAAATTCTTTCCGAACAATGTAAATTTTCAAATCACAGTCAATTTTCAATTTGTGAACTAAATCGCAGTTAGAGTTATTAAGATAACTAGCCTAACCTTTTTAGAAATTGCAATTATATATTTGGTTCAATCCTAATTGTATTTTTTTGGTTGGACCAAAACAAACCAAGTGAATAGGGTTTTGAAACTCAAATTTTTGTTTTCTCGTACACCATTATCGGCTTCAACCCCGCAGCTCCATCTCCCACCGGCCACCGCATCGTCACCATCCTCGTCGCAGATATTGTTGAAATTATCTACAGAATCAGTCCGAAAAGCGTACTAATCCGACACCAATTAGATTGAAACAGTAAGTGTTGTTCGGTTCCTCCTACATATTTGAATCGCAAACGGCCTCCATACTTTAGTTTGATCTTACTGTCAAGGACTTAACTATTTGGATTTAGCTCTGCTGTTCATGTGATTCTTCGTTCTCAATTTTGCATTCGTTTTGTTTGGTTGTTTGTTTTTTATTTCAGAACTGAAAATGGATAAATAAGATGATACATTTATGCATCTGAGTTGTTCCGTGTCTTGTGTAGCCTATTTCGACACTTGCTCTTTATGTCTTTATTTTTATCTATATTTGTTTTGATTTTTTTTTATCTTTGAGTATAGTATGTCAATGCAATGTGTTGATTCCATTTTTCTTATATAATAGATTGCTTAATAACTGTTTATATGATTTATAGATTACAAGGCAGCGAAAACAAAACATCTCAGATGAGTATATATTATCAGATACAAACTATGCAGGGTATCTTGATTCAGAACAGAGTGATGAACTTACTGATTTTTCCGACCAAGAAATTACAGAGGATATGGATGATCTGTTTTGGTTAGGCGAAACAGAAAATACAGAGGCACGTAAAAATGTGAATGAAGCACTGAACAATATGGAAATTGGTGTACTTTCCCGTGAAGGTGTGGAAAATCAAAACGATATTGATGATGAAGATGTCAATGTTGATTCCGATGAATTAGAGACGGCTAACGATACAACATCAGATGAAGATGGTCATACAGAGCCATGATATCCTTATTTTAATGAGAGAGCTGGATTTGGATCAGAAATGGAATTTGTAAATGGTTTGCGGTTTAGAAACATTGATGTATTTAGGAAAAGCATTGAAATATCATGCAATCAAAAAAGGGTTTGATTATGATCTAGTGAATAGGGAAAAGATCAGGTAGGAAGTGTGTGTTTTGGTAAGAAATAGGAATTTAAATTGACCATTGGATCTAAGATCGAACGGTTGTCAATAATCAATATATTTAGTATTTAATTAATTTTTAATTATGTTTAAAGGGTATTATCGGAAGAACACATTCTGCATCTCACCCAAACCCTAAAACAATCCGTCTCTTCATCTCTGGATTTCATCTCACCACCGGCACTTCGCCCCGATCAAATTCCCGCTTCTAACAATTAGAAATCGTCGCCGGTGAGTTTGTTGACGGCGACGCTGATGCTGGTTCCATGAGCTCGAAGCCGGGGCTGGAAGATTTCCGAGCTGTACACCCACGCGATCGGTCCCATGCCGATTGAGAAAGTGGTGACATGAGCGACGAGGAGGAGGATGGAATACTAGTCTTCAATTAAATTTGGTTCAATTTATTTAGTTTGGCTTGAGAAAGTGGCAGGAGATGTCGTAGTAATACTCGACACGGACTGCTGAAGCTTGCAATGATGGACTTGTCGCTGAGGACAAGTTTTTCATCATCGGCAATGCATTAGTTGTAGCAGGCGACAGAACTTCAATGGAAGAGAAGTGTACTTCAACACCAAAGTCAACCCAATGTTAAATACATTGAGAGAAGGAACAAGATCAGATTCATCATTCATGGGGGTATGCAGACAATGTACCGAGGCGGCAACCAATATCAGGTTGTACCACTTAGACATTTTGTGTCTATTCTGCATCCACCTGGTGCTGGTTTTGGTTTCTGAAGAAATCTGAGCAGGAGAGGATTCAATGATGCTCCAAAACTGCTGGACGAACAGTGACCGGTGCAGATGGGAAGCAGCCAGCCCCCATTGGAACATTTCAGGCCAGGTGTAGTGTGTCACTTGGGCTCACCAGGGAACTTGTCATCCATGGTTTTATCATGGCTCAACTTCAAACCAGAAACAGGCCCCCAACAGCTTCAAAAATGAGCCATTAACGGACAAGTGTCGTCTGGCAGGTCAATCCAGGTAGCATTACAAGCTGGCTGGAGCTCCTTTTGTTGGTAGGAGATGTCGTAGTAATACTCGACACGGACTGCTGAAGCTTGCAATGATGGACTTGTCGCTGAGATAAGAACCTTCAAGTTGAAGATATTAAAAATGCTTTGTTAAGAAAGAGTCTCCTGTGTTTTTAAGTATGATGAAGAGTGGGATTTGTCCAACAGCTTTTAGTATGTCAGTTGTTCTTGTGGCATGCTTACAGTTGTAGGATGTTGAACTTGGGAATCAAATACAGAGTTTGTGTGTTAAAAGTGGGTTTTGTAGTAAAGTTGTGGTTGCTGCAACGAATATTTCGTTGAAAAACCATCTTCTATTTTTCAATCGATTTATAATTCATATATTTACATTCATAATTCGTATCAAAACACTGGTCATAGTTCGATTATGTTTTTGTAACATCTGTTTTGCTACGAATTATGATTGATCGACTATGAATTATGACTGCTCCGTTACGAATTATGAATGATCCGCTACGAATTATGATTTCTCTGCTACGAATAATGATTTCTCTGCTACGAATAATAAATACCCTGTGTGATACACATGAACATACATATTATAACATTTGTAATATATAATTCTAAAATGTGATGGGTATCCAAATACATTATCTGAATCTAATTATCATAATAAAAGTATTGAGCAACAACATAATGTTCGTACCACAATAGCCAAAATATGTAGTCAAGTAGCCAAAACGTTCTGTTTCAGTCAAGTAGCCAAACTGAAACAGAACGTTTTTCAGTTTTGATATATAATCATACTTCAGTTGTTCACAATATGCTTGTAAGAAACGCTGTTGCTGTTCTTCAAAAGTCTTCAGATGACAGACAATATGCCCCAACCAAGACTACAAAAACACTTGTTCACTGAAATTTAGAGCACTGCTGTTGTTTTGAACATTTCAAAATACAACAACAATTTACTCCATATAGCATAATGCTGCAATATCAACCCCAGCAGGCGAAAGCCAGGAAGAAGATGCTAATGAGACATTTGCCGCCCGCCATTTCAGTATATATGCATGCATTGAGAACAGAGTAGTAGTAGCATCAGTTATGATAAACCATTTGCCGTTCAAGCTCCTGTAAAACCAAACACGTAAATATACAAAGGAAAAAAAATTAGTAATCTCAGTTATGGAAATAATTTACAAGTGAGAACAGCTATGAGACTAGTAACCGGATTATAATCAATCTAATAAAGCACCAGCATATTAAGACTTCAGTGTGTCTGAGTCTACCAAGCTTGGGTCAAAGCAAAAAAATTAATAAAAAACCCAACTCCAACGATACCCTGACAGGCTTATAACTTGTAAAAGAAGTCAAATAAATTGATTTAAAGCTATTGGTTAAAATGAGTAATAATAAGTTGTTCCCAAACATGCTTTCATGCTGCGAAAGATATCAAACTGGAAGTTCCAAACATATAATGTTGCACAAAAATTACAATGATAAGTTTGCTACGAATCATGATACAGCATGCTACGAACCATGATAAGTTTGCTACGAATCATGATACATTATGCTACGAATTATGACACCGAATGCTACGAATCATGTTACAGCCTGCTACGAATCATGGTACATTATGCTACAAATCATGATACATTAAGCTACGAACTATGACTCAGAATGCTACGAACTATGACTCAGAATGCTACGAATTATGACTCAAAATGCTACGAATCATGTTACAGCATGCTACGAATCATGATACAATATGATATGAATCATAAAACATCATGCTACGAATAATGACAATCATGATACGAATCATAATACCATCACATGGCTACCTGACTTATCATAGCATACTACGAATAATGATACCATCACATGACTACGTAACTAATCTCTCCACACAAAAACTTGGCAGTGTGGTATGCATCTTGCTGAAGTGCACTACGTATTATGTCACGCATCTACACAGAAGCCTAGTGTTTAACCCTCAAAAACGTAATGTACTCTTTCCGACAAATTGTGGATCAATTTAAGAAACCCTAGCCCGTAGTCAGAGATACCTACCGTATATCTGGTGCGTTTTCTTTGGCCGAGCGGTCGTCTGGTCTTCCATGGCCGTCGAATTGAGAGAACACTGAATAGCATCCTCTCCGACTCCAAATCCCGCTGCTCCGACAATCTCATCGCAGCTGACTCTCATCTGTAACCACATAGCCAACGATCGCTGGATTAGTCGCCAATTAGTCAGCGTCGCTCGTCTCTGTCTTGAAGATTTCGGTCGTCGATTAGATCGGGAATCGTCGCACGTCCCGATTAGGTCTGGAGGGTTCGCAATTTCTGTTTCGATTAATTATGTTTTTGGAGAAATACGTGTGACTAATTTACCCCAGAAGCCTCGATTAGATTAATTTTAACATGATTTGGTGTTGAATCTGGGCTGTTGATTAAATAAGATCATTGGACCCGATTAATTCTTATTTCCTACCATAACGTCACTTCTCACCGGATCTTAATCCCTAGTGAATAATTCAAAGAAAAGGATTTCTGTGCAATGTAGATGCAAGGCCTGCCCAGGGAAAATGAGTGCTTCATGGTTTGTGGATAAGCATGGAAGTAGAAGTTTTCAAAACAAAAGATTGACTCCACATGACAATTGTGCAAGAGATTTGAAAAATACTAAAGTGACTTCTAAATTCTTAGCTGAATTTTATCAAGATGGTTTTGAAGATAATACGAAGTGGGGAATTGAAGTGTTTCAAAACCATGAGAAACGAGAATTAAATGTAGATTTCTTTTATGCTAAGTGTCGTAGGGCGAAAACACTAGCATTGAAGAATTTAGCGGTTATGAAAAAGAATTTGATATTAAAATTTATTGTATAAATTTGGACTAAATCGAACCATATATTCTAAACAAAAATATAAAATTGTATCACTAAATCGAACCATATATTCTAGACCAAAAAAATACAAATAGGATTGAACCAAATACATAATTACAATTTCTAAAAAAGTTAGGATGCTTATCGTAATAACTCTAATTTAAATTTAGTCCACAAATTGAAAGTTGACTGTAATTTGAAAATTTGTATAGTCCGGACAAGAGTTTGTAAAAAGGTGGTAGTTCATACCACCCTTTTGGACTTTCCCCCAATTTGTATTCTTCCAAATCCATCGTGTTTATCCACCATGACTTCACCGGAATGGTGTTAGAAGTATATTAGAGACATCATAGTTATACGAATATTAAGTATATTATGCCATTTTCTATTTTCCAAAATATTGTTTTGTTCCTTTGGGAAAAGATCAGGGGCAAACCTTATTTTTGGTTTGTATTTTTTACAAAAAAAAAAACAGTTGCATGGGAGCTTTTATCATGTTTCTATATATATATATATATATATATAGAGGAGCGTTCAAATGAGGCACCCCTTCTTAAAGTGAGGAAGTGAGGCACGATTTGAGCCAACCACGTGTCCCACTCAAACCCCCCCCCCCCCCCCCCCCCCCCGTGTTTTGTGGGCGCGCCACGTGTCCCAGTACCAAAAATCCATCGAAAATCAAAAAGCAAAAAGTAAACAGCAAACAACTATTCCTGCTCTATTCCATGCAACATCACCTAAATGAGTGGCTCACAACGTGCCTCACGTGCCTCATTTTTACAACCCTGCCTCAACCGAACGCCAGCGCTCAAATGAGACCCCCCATGTTGGTGAGGTCGTGAGGCCCCAATTTTAACCATTAGATCAACTCCGACACATGTCCCACTACAAAAAACCATCAAAAGTATGGGTGAGCATTATTCGGTAAATTCCGAATTTACCGAATTAATTTACCGAACCGAACCAAACCAATTCGGTCCGGTAAATTCGGTAAAAACGGTAATTTACCGTTCGGTAAATCGATAAATTTCTGTCGGTAATCGGAATATATAGGGGGCGTTCGATTGAGGACATGGTTTTTGGTGAGTACGTGGGGCCAAATCTGGGCCATTGGATGAGGTTCATCCAATGATCCACAAGCTGCCACGTGTCACATGTGGTAGTGGATTTTACAGTTTGCTTTTTGGGTAGTGGAATTTTACTATTTGCTTTTTGCTTTTTGGTAGTGGGACACGTGGCGCACCCACAAAGCACGGGGGGTTAGATGGATGATGATCTAATGGATGAGATTTGTCCCTACGTCCTTACCAATTTTGGGTGTCCTCATTTGAACACTCCTCTATATATATATATATATATATCTCATAACACTTCCATATTTGTCAAAGGGTAGAGATCAGGTAAAAACCAACTTTTTAAATATAAACTATAAACCTCTATAAAGTTGACACGTGTCTGAAGAGTCGTATTTATACGACTCGTCGAATCAATTAAACCCATTTATTTCGACACTTTTATATGCGAATATTTACTTTTTAGCATGGTTTTCCATTTCAGGTATTTCGGAAGCTCTAGGAGGAAACGCGCATAAAAGACGGCATTTCATGCCAAAAACACCACAATGGCAGATCAGACCTTCGAAGTTTTGACGGAGTTTTGGAATTGACCACTGATCAGAAAACTATGAGCTACATGTCATTGCGTAGGTGACTCAATTCTCTACAACTCTCTAGTTTACACCGAGAGCATCCAAGATCATTTGGATGGTCAAATCAAGAGTCGAAGTCGGGAAACAGTTCAGACGTGCCCAAGGAAGACATTAGCGCATTGCTAACGTCAACACGGGGCGCGGCGCTAACGTCAATTCTGGGCGCGCCGAATGACATCAGCAACGCGTTTTGATGACATCAACAAGCCCGAAATTTGGAAATCCAGCCCAAAAACATACTTAGAAACCCAGTTTTGCTATAAATAAAAGGTTTGGGTTAGGGTTTCCATAATCAATCATTTTACGAAGTTTGAAGACGGCTCTGGAGGAGAAGGCGAAGCTTTCGACGAGAGAAGAGATTTTCTTACTACTTTTCATTATATGTTTTTCCATGATTATGTGTAGCTAAACTCTCAATTCAGTTTAGGGTTTCGTTATTGTGACATATGTTTTGAGACTCTTTTCTTAATGCGATTTCATGTTTCTCTAGTTCTTGTGCTTTATCCCATGAATTGAATTGTTAGGTTAAGTGGAAGCTTTGTCGCAAAGCTTAGTTTGACACCCAATTCTTATAGTTAATATCTACTGGAAACTTCGTCGTAAAGGTAGATCGTAACACCTAGATTTAATAATATCTTTGTCGGATTATTTGTTTAGGAAAAATTAGAAGTCTAACACCTTTGTCGGGTTAGATTGTGGTGTATCACCTTTGTCGGGATACTTTAGGACCTTTATCGGAATTCCACACTTAGAAACTTGATATTTTTTATTTAGCAGTCAATGATAAACATGTCACAATAGAAACCCTAAGCTGAATGTTCTCTCTGATTGAATCCTTCCTTGCTATTCGCCTCTTTTGCACCCACAACTACTTAAAACCCCCTCTTTCTTTAATTGTTTACAGTTACAGCTTCAACAAGACCAGCTCCCTTGGGTTCGACCCCGCTTGCCGCTACACTAGTTGTTTGCAGGAGAATTATAAATATTAAATTTGACGTGTCAGACGACGCGCATCAAATTTTGGCGCCGTTGCCGGGGAGCTGCGCTTCGTTGAAGTTGTTTCGTTTTAGTTTATTTTATTTTTTGTGATTCACTATGTCTTCTTATTTTAGTGGAACAACTGGTGACGAAGAAGACGATGAGGAAGATGATGGCTGCGGTGTAAAAAGAGGAGTGATTCGTCTTCTTCCAAAATTTTCTGGAGCCCTTGTAGAAAGTTCTATAATGCACATCAAGGAGTTTTACAATATGTGTTGGACTTTTAAACCTAAAGGAGTAACACTAGAAGAGTTTATGTTTAAGGCTTTCTATTTCTCATTAACTGACTCTGCAAAATATTGGTTTATCTTTTCATTCACATATTATATGGGCACTTGGGAGCAATTACAAGATAAGTTTTTATGGAAGTATTCTCCACCTTCAAGCCCTGAAATTCGAAGAGAGATTACTACTATTCAGCAGTTGCAAGGGGAGATATCGTATGATTACTTAGAACGCTTCAAAGACCTTCTTGTAAGATATCCGAATCATAAACTGACAAAGCCTAGTCTTATTGAGAGCTTTTTTGATGGAATGCTTCCACTAGAGCGTTGTATGCTTGATGATGCTGTAAGAGGCTCGATAATGAATTTCAGCATGAAGAAAGCATGGAAGCTGATAGACACATTTTCTGAAGGTACGAGATGGTATACCGTACACAACAAGACCTATGAAACACAGACGATGAAAGCTGATTCACTGCCGAACATCGCATGCAACAATATAGTCACAGGATTACCCGCTGAGGAAACTCAAGCTTTAGAAAAAAAAGTTTGTGGTGTATCACCTTTGTCGGGATACTTTAGGATATTACCTTTGTCGGAATTCTACACTTAGAAACTTGAGATTTGATATTTAGCAGTCAATAAACATGTCACAATAGAAATCCTAAGCTGAATATTCTCTCTGATTGAATCCTTCCTTGCTATTCGCCTCTTTTGCACCCACAACTGCTTAAAACTCCCTCTTTCTTTAATTGTTTACAGTTACAGCTTCAACAACACCAGCTCCCTTGGGTTCGACCCGCTTGCCGCTACACTAGTTGTTTGCAGGAGAATTATAAATATTAAATTTGACGCGTCAGACGACGCGCATCAGTTTCCAAACTTTTAATTTTTTGTAATTTAACCCCAAGGGGCAATATAGTCTTTTCGGTTTTAATAATTAATTTTAATTCAATTTAGACCTTCGTTTCATTAAAAGAGTGTGTGGGACATATAAAAAATCCAATGGAGGCGAGCTGTATATCGATGCGTAGCTAACTCAAAGCTCTACAACTCTCTAGTTCACACTGAGAGCAGACAAGATCGTTTAAAAGGTCAAAACATGAGTGAAAGCTTAATGTTCATACTTAATGCAGAAATGTTCAGACTTAATTGGCACCACAAATGACATATTAGACCTTTGTTGTTTCAATTGACTGCTGGGGGCAACTAAAAATTCTGATAGAGGCAAGATATATATAGTTGCGTAGCTAACTGAAAGCTCTACAACTCTCTAGTTCACACGGAGAGCAGACAATGTCAATTAGAATGTCGAAACACGAGTAAAAGCTTAATGATTAGAATTAATGCATAAATGTTCAGACTTAATTGACACCACAAATTGCATAATATACTTTTGTCGTTTCAATTGAGTGCTGGGAGCGAATGAAAAATTCTATAGAGGCAAGTATATATCGTTGCGTAGCTAAGTCAAAGCTCTACAACTCTATAGTTTGCACCGAGAGCAGACGAGGTCGTTTAGAAGGTGGAAACACAAGTGAACGCTTAATGATCATTCTTAATGCATAAATGTTCAGACTTAATTGGTACCACAAATGACATACTAGACCTTTTTTTGTTTCATTTGACTGCTGGGGGCAACTGAAAAATCTGATAAAGGTAAACTATATATCGTTGCGTAGTAACTGAAAGCTCTACAACTCTATAGTTCACAACGAGAGCAGACGAGGTCAATTAGAATGTCGAATAGGAGTAAAAGCTTAATAATCAGACTTAATGCATAAATGTTCAGACTTAATTGGCACCACAAATTACATAATAGACTTTTGTTGTTTCAATTGAGTGTAGGAGCGAATGAAAAATTCTATAGAGGCAAGTATATATCGTTGCGTAGTTAAGTCAAAGCTCTACAACTCTCTAGTTCACACCGAGAGCAGACGAGGTTAATTAGAATGTCAAAACACGAGTGAAATCTTAATAATCAGACTTAATGCATAAATGTTCTGACTTAATTGGCACCACAAATGACATATTAGACCTTTGTTGTTTCATTGAGTGCTGGGAGTAAATTAAAAAACCGATAGAGGCAAGCTATATATCGTTGCGTAAACTCAAAGCTCTAAAACTCTCTAGTTCACACTGAGAGTAGACGAGATTTTTTAGAAGGTCGAAAAACGAGTGAAGGCTTAATGATCAGACTTAATTGGCACCACAAATGACATATTAGACTTTTGTTGTTTCAATTGAGTACTGGGAGCAAATGAGAAATCCTATAGAGGCAAGTTATATATATTGTGTAGCTAAGTCAAAGTTCTACAACTCTCTAGTTCACACCAAGAGCAGGCGAGGTCGTTTAGAAGGTCGAAACACGAGTGAAAGCTTAATGATCAGACTTAATGCATAAATGTTCAGACTTAATTGGCACCACAAATTGCATATTAGACATTTGTTGTTTCAATCGAGTGCTTGGAGCAAATGAAAAATCTAATAGAGGCAAGCTTTATATCGTTGCGTAGCTAATTCAAAGTTCTACAACTCTCTAGTTCACACTAAGAGCATACGAGGTCGTTTAAAAGGTCGAAACACGACTGAAAGCTAAATGATCAGACTTAATGCATAAATATTCAGATTTAATTGGTACCACAAATGACATATTAGACCTTCGTTGTTTCAATTGAGTGCTGGGAGCAAATGAAAAATCTGTTAGAGGCAAGCTATATATCGTTGCGTAGCTAACTCAAATCTTTACAACTCTATTTCATACTGAGAGCAGACGAGGTCGTTTAGAAAGTCGAAACACGAGTGAAACCTTAATGATCAGACTTAATGCATAAATGTTCTGACTTAACTGGCACCACAAATAACATATTAGACTTTTGTTGTTTCAATTGAGTGCTGGGAGCAAATGAAAAATCTGATAGAGGCAACTTATATCGTTGCGTAGCTAACTCAAATCTTTACAACTCTCTAGTTCACACTGAGAAAAGACGAGGTCGTTTAGAAGGTCGAAACACGAGTGAAAGCTTAATGATCAGACTTAATGAATAAATGTTCTTACTTAACTGGCACCACAATTAGATTTTTGTTGTTTCAATTGAGTGCTGGGAGCAAATGAAAAATATGATAGAGGCAAGCTATATATTGTTACGTAGCTAACTCAAATGTATATAACTCTGTAGTTCACACTAAGAGCAGACAAAGTTGTTTAGAAGGTCGAAACACGAGTGAAAGCTTAATGATCAGACCTAATGCAAAAATATTCAGACTTAATTGGCACCCCAAATGACATATTAGACCTTTATTGTTTCAAATGAGTACTGAGAACAAATGAAAATTTTGATAGAGGCAAGCTATATATTGCTGCGTAGCTAACTCAAAGCTGTACAACTCTCTAATTCACACCGATAGCAGGTGAGGTCATTTAAAAGGTCGAAAAACTTGCGGAAGACACCAGTGTAACCTGCTCCGAATTCTGCTACTGCGCTCACTTTGACTCGTGTTTCGACCTTGTAAACGACATTTATTTCTCCGTGTATGAGCTAGAGAGTTGTAGAGCTTTGAATTAGCTACGAAACGACGTATAGCTCGTCTTCATCGGATCTTTAAACAGTTCCCAGTACTCGTTTGAAGCATCAAAGGTCTAATATGCCGTTAACAACGTTATTTTTTAGGACGTTTATACCCTCGCATTTTTTATGTATTTTTAAATAAATCCTTTTTAATTTATTTTATTTACAAAAATCGCCCCGAATTATGATTGATCGAGAGTGTCACGTGTTGAATTCTTAAGTGATTTATAATTTTTATATTTAAATATTATTTTTATTTGATCGAAAACCTTTGTCAAATACATATATCCTTATATAGGTCGGATCTGGTGCAAAGCCCAAAAACGTTGCAAAATACAAACTCATCTAAACCTTTCATTATGACAAATCAATGGCTAATTTTAATTAGATTAATTAAATTAATATCTTAATTTTATACGTGTATCTCTCCATAGAAGGGTATCATTGACCCAACAAAATTCAAAACCAACCCCGTATCTCTCCTTCGACAATTTGGGAAACCAGAAACTTACGCATCTTCGAAGATCGGCGAAGTTAGGGTTTGCAGTTCACGCGATTCGTCGAAGAACGATTTTTATGGTTTTGGGACAATGTCGACGAACGATGATGAGTTGATTTACTGGTTTCGGACCCTAATTCAGTTCGTTTAATTTACTGTCCGTAGATACTGTACCTATGATGGTGAGTTTTCGAACAGTTGTTTTTGAACGAACGAACGATGGTGAATTTTCGAACTGTTATTTTTGAACTTACTAGCCAACTGTATAATTCATCAACACCATAGTATAATTCGTCATCTTATGTGGTTAGGTAATTCGGTATGAGTAGATATCATAGGTCCAAGTGCATAATTCGTCAAGAGTATTACATAATTCGTCATATTGGATTTGACCTTTAAACTATTTTCGATTTGTTTGACAGCTCGCAAAAGAAAGTCACCCCAATCCAAGGGCACTTTAGATGATGCACATGCTGCGGTAGGAAAAGTGACAAGAAAAAAAATTGAAATTAGTTAGGCCTCAACTGGATGTCGAATCAAAAGGTACCAACTGGTTTACTGATATGTTGCACCGGTAGAAGAAACAATAAGCATCAAAACTCTAGGAAGAATTACATTACATCATTTCATCATCAAATATACTAATATACAAACTGTTGTACTGGCCCAAGCAAAACAACGGAGAACGAACCACAAAAAGACAATGCTCAAAAGAATCCGAGTACGTTATTCAAACTTCACTACTGTTAGAATGCAGTTTTGAAACAAAATAAAGCTTCATATCTGGCATTTGTGTCTGGTAATGACATAGTTCGTCATTTGGCATTTATAGTTCGTCAATGTTTACTACCCTCGCAACTGATCAAAATTGATGTCATATGAGTCTCATAGTGACATAGTTCGTCAGTAACTTTTTATAGTTCGTCAATGTTTACTACCTAATAAACTGATCAATATTATGTTGGCATTTAAGTCTAGTAGTGATATAGTTCGTCAGTTACTATTTATAGTTCGTCAATGTTTACTACCTAATAAATTGATCAATATTACTGGCATTTGAGTCTGGTGGTGACATAGTTCGTCACTTACTATTTGTAGTTCGTCGTCAATGTTTACTACCTAATAAATTGATCAATATTGCTGGCATTTGAGTCTGGTAGTGACATAGTTCATCAATACTACTTATAGTTCGTCAAATACTATTTATATTTCGTCAATGTTTACTACCTACTAAACTGATCAATATTGTTATTTGTACAGGGGGGTTCTTAGTGCATCACGAAAGGCAGCAAAGAATATGATAAAATCAAAGGAAGAATGCGACTATTGGCTCTACGAGAACTATACTAGAACATTATGATCCGATCAAACTTGAACACACGGAGATTAGATGTGCTTCGCAAAGCAGGACAATGGAGACTAGTAAAAGCCGCAGCTGATGCCTTAGAAGAAAATGAGAACGTTGAATGAAAACAATGTTTTAGTGCAAGCTTTACATCACAACAGTTGTACAAATTTTTTGCCTAGAATGTAGGATAGTTCTAACTTTTGAGGGTCTTACTAGCTCGGATAGGAGTTAAAATAGTCGACCAGAAAACAGTACCATATGTCGACGACCTATGTGCTGAATGTGACGATTTATATCCCGAGTTAGTATAATGAGCCACAAAGTATTGTCATGTCTCAACTTTCCGATTACACTATATTTTCAATTCCATTTCTCGACATATTTTGTCACTCAGGACACAAATCCCAAACTCAGGGGAAATATATCTATTAATAACACGACGAACTATAAAATAGTCATGACGAACTATAAAATAGTCATGATGAACTATATAATAGTGAAGCCGAAACTGAATATAGAAACATTGAATTTTTTTAATAAGAAGTGCATGCGTATGTGTTGATGAAAACAAGATACCAAAAAAGTTTAATACATAAACATAATCATGCATCTATGTGAGGATCATCCTCATTTCCAACATGCTCTTGTGCATTCACATCCAAATTCTCCACGCATGTTTTTTTGGGGCAACTTCGCTTGTTGTGATGCCCAAATTCTTAGCAGTTTCCACACAATCTTTTTGGACGCAGAGTCTGAAACGACTTGGACCATTTTCGGACGCCCCAAGAGAACTGAGTAGAACTGTCACCTTCAACAGACTGTTTCAGGGATCTTCACCTTGTAAGCACTGATTTTTTATGCACAGTTGGGACTATAAGCAGATCATGTTTTCTTCCCATGGTTGCGCCAAATGCTTCTGTCATGTCAATATCTTGTTCCTTCATTCCATTGGGAAGTTTCCAGTCAAAGTGAAACAACAAATTTGTCAGAAAGTACTCGACGTTGGTCAGACCAAATGCCATGCCAGGACAGATTCTTCTTCCAGCTCCGAAAGGGATATACTCAAAGTCATTTCCATTAAACTGAATAGATCTATTAAGGAATCTCTCTGGATTAAATTTTTCAGCCTCATCCCAATTTTTGGGATCTCTTCCCAGTGCCCATCCATTGATGAGGACTTGGGTATTGCTAGGAATTTCGTACCCATTTTTACTTTCTATATGAAGTAGTAAAGGTGCAGGAGGATGCAGCCTAAGAACTTCTTTGATAACCAGATTTAAATATTTAAGTTTGGGAATTTCTAATTCATCAACATCTCCAGTTCTATTGAACAATCGCCTCACCGCTTCTTGAACCTTTTCCATCTTTATTGGGTTCTTCAACAAACCCATGTATGAACAAAGATTAATTTTACTGGAAGGTGTGATAGCAATCACAGTCCTCAGATTCTTCACTCCATGCTGCATTCTCTGCTCCCTTTGAACCCTCTCAATTATCCTATGCGCCTTCATCATCTCAACTGGATCCGGATGTTGCTGTCGGCGTTATCTCAGACGATGCGCCTTCATCATCTCAACCCTCTCAATTATCCTGTGCACCTTCATCATCTCAACCACAATCCACACCACATCATAAGGCACATCCGATGTTGCTGTCGGCGTTATCTCGGACGATGATGAATCGAGGGAACGGCTTTGCAATTATCTCGGATGATGATGAATGAGGGAACACGACAGTTTAGGAAACCAATTATATTAATTGTATGCCATATATGCCCCTATTCACATTAAAATTTGAAATTAAACAGATTTATTTTGAATTAATCATATTCATCCAAATAATAAAATGAAGGGTTGAGATGATTTTGTATTTTTTACAGTAATTTGAGCTTTGTACCTGATCCCTTCTATATCCTTATATTATCAAAAAAAAAATACATATATCCTTATATAATAGTTACATGTACATCCTTATATAATTAGAATATTGATTATTCTCCATACAAGTGATTCTTCACAAGTCACTCTATTCTATTCTGGCGGGACTCGGTGTTGTCGCCGAGTGACATTGAATCGGAGGAGAACAATGGCTGAGAGCCTGAGATATGTGGAAATATCATTCGGATTTGTTTCCAGGGTAACTAATCAGTAGTAGTTAATATAACACTCACTTTAAGTCACACTCCCAAACTGAGCACTTCTTCCTGCTAGCTTCTTTATCAGTACAGTTTTATAGAATCTGTCTCTAGCACACAGCTCCAAGTCTCCAACCTAACTACCTAAGTATAATGAATGTTACATAAGCCCAACGGACGGCCAATGTCATCATCTAGCTGCATATCCACAAATGTCCTAGTTGTGCTGACCAGTGCTTTGAAGCTAGGTCATATATATGCAAGCGAGCGTCGATCATGGCCTGGCTGCGGCCGTCCACGTGTAGGAGTTTGGGGTCTTTGACTATTCAGCTCCTGCGTTTGTGCAAAGTAACCCAAGTAAAAAATCATTGACAAACTCCGTGCAACAGAGAATGTGGCATTTCGCGCAATAATGAGTCAATCAGACTTCATGACCAGTTTAAGGTATTTTACCTGCATCCATGGGTCCTCGACATAATGTTCTGGTGATGCCTCAGGTGATTGTAGAGGAGGCGGCAATGGATGGATCAATTTTGGGACTATGACTAACTCTCTACCAACAACTAACAAAGCCCCAGCGTTATTTGCAGTTCCTGCATACACATTTAGCATTTCAGAATATGAATGGCTCGTCAAGTCAAAGATAAGAACACGCAAGAATTCTACCACAATAATTGGTAGCAGAAAATAAAGTAATCAGCTGTCCCTGAGCAAATCGTTCAAACCCATCCATAACGCATTCGTGGGCCCTTATGATCATCTGCAGTTTGTTCCTCTTACAGAAGTCTGTGACTCGGTCAGGCTGCGTAGGCACCAAATGGAAATCAGTACATGAAAGAAACCAAGGTTTAGAGAGAGAAATGGATCATTGAGGCATCGATGGATCGTGGAGTGAAATGTCTATAAAAATGAAACCAAAAAAAAATTAATTGGAAAAATGCATACCCCAAAAGTGACAAGACCAGGGCCTCTAGCGTTAGGTCTCAGGCCCTCTATACTATCATTTTCAGTTGGATCCGACCTGAAGCAGGCAAACCACATCTAAAGCAGAGACAACTTTTGAAGAACAAATTTACGAAAATGAATGAGTAATGTATGACTTACCATAGGAGGTCCATTAGAACCAAAGATCCACCATCCATCGTAATGGGCCTTTCAAGTTTTTCTATCTGTTCAACCAAATGTATAGACCTCCCGATACCACCATGCATACATATTATCTTTTTCTCAATCAGGGCAGCAAGAGGGAGACAGTTGAATAGTTGATTAAACCTAGTCCATGCCCAGATTCCATCTTTCTCTCCCTACACCACACCGAAGAGTGTCACCAATTTAAGTAAAACAAAATAATCTGAAAGAAATAAAACCACTACGCATTTACCAATCTTTCTATGCACTCTATACGGAACCCAAACAGCGCATTAATGTCAGCAGCTTCATGGTTTCCGCGAATCAAGTAGACGTTGTCTGGGTATTTTATCTGCAAGTTTGACACGATGCATGTCATTATAGAGCTTGCATTAGACACCTTGAGTAAAGAGCTAAATATAACACGTAAAGAGCTAGTTACCTTTAAAGCAAGAAGCAATGTTATAGTCTCTAAGCTGTGTTGACCACGATCAACATAGTCCCCCAAAAACAAATAGTCGATATAACTGCCACAAATAAAAAATATTTGATCAAATTCATTGTGTTATAGTTTCAAATGACACACATAGAATATAAGAAGCAAACGCCATCAATAGCAACACCAGGTAGAATAGTTGAACCCAAACGCAAACGTTTGTACTTAACTGGGACCCATTTATGACCAGTCAAGTGTCTTAAAGTTTGATGAGCACATGATTCAAAGAGATTTTTTTGAGACCGACTCGATTCATGCTCAAATTATCAATCTCACCAGCTCACAAAAAATGCACTTAGATATACGAAACCAGGTAACTCACGTTATGTCTCCTTCAGTCGAGGGAAAGCCGTATTCATCAAATAAACGCATCAAGTCTCCAAACTGACCATGAAGATCACCAAATATCTTTATAGGAGCTTTCAGTTGAAGCACCGTCGTCTCGTGCATAAATATTTGCTCTGCAGCATAGCAGAGCTCACCAAGCTCGTAAGAGTCTAAAAAAAATCTTCTATTAACAGGAGGTTTCCAGTTCCTCGGCCGAAGCAACTGCGATATTATCTGAGAAATCCGGGAAACTTGACAGATAAGATCAAGTACATAAATATAACAAAAGAAAAGTGGAAGAAATTTTAGACTCTTACCTTCTTATGCAAGCCTTGAGGGGATTTTTGCCTGACAAACTTTCTGCTAGGATCATTACTTGCTGGCATCATTCGCCTGCTCTCATTTTCAAATTGATCCAAGGATAACTGCCTAACTAACCCTCCTAAATTCCCTACGATTTCCTTTGCTACAACAACCTATAATCGGAAAGTGTACAATCATAACCTGGAGGTCAAAATGCTTAACATAACATAAAATGACATAAGATATATAACGAGGGGAATCACATACAGCTCGCGGGTGAAGACGGACATCTGCTCCATTTTCAATACTGGGTAAAGTTTTTTCAGGTGCGTGCATGATGGTATCTGAGGTAGATGCTTCTTCAGCCATGGCGGATTTTGCTTGGGCAACTTGCAACATATCAGTAGCAACCTTGGCTTCGGCAGCAGAAAGATCACGCAACTTGTCCACTGGGTTGCCGCTCATACTGTGAAAAAGAAACATAAACAATCAAGTTGCAATGTTCGAAAAACTCACAAATTATAGCACAACTATAGACAACCGATGACCTCACTCCACTGGGTACAAGTATCTCCGGTTTGCCATCTGAGCTTGGTATTGGAGCAAACGAAGCAGAATTACTCTGAAATCCTCTGGGGCTAGTCAACGGAGAACTCAAACTGGGACTAGGATAATCAGCGTCTAGCTGCAGCGCTGAATTTTCAGCAACCGAAAAATCATCCAGAACCACATCTGCACGGGAATAACCAACGAAAAAAATTGAGTGAACAGATCTCTGAATAATTAACATCTGATGAGCTAAGTCTGCAGTTGGAACTTTTTTCAAATGCATAACTAATCCAAGAACCATGCCCAATAACCTGAATACACGATGCAATCTGGCAGAACTAATATTCATCCTAAATTGCTGGCAAGAAAGCAATACCTGTCTGTTTTATTTTTGAAGCATTATTTTAGAACTAACTGGGAAATGTTTGAATGTCAAAAGGAGAAATTGTTCTATCAAAGAAACTAGGGCAGTTAATCTTCAGGAAGAAGAGAAGGAAATGAATTTGTCGTAACATACCGCCTCGGAGTCCACCATGAACATATATACGGCCGCCAACAGATGCAGCAGCATGACGGCAACGGCGCATAAGCTCCAAAGCAGGGTCATAATCAGTAGACTCAGTGGCTGTGTGTGAGGATGTCACGAGTCCGTTTCTATCCAACCATACCCCAGCAGCAGTATCCAATACTTTTTATGCACACCGAGAAAAGGTAAATATAAAAGTAGAAACTTGGTACCAAGCAGCAATTGACAAAAGTCATCTCAAGTGCTGACTAGAAAGAAAAAAGTATACCTGCTATTGCTCCTTCACCTTTAATTGCTCGTCCCCTTAATGCACCACCAGTAGCATGTAAGCGCGTCCCTACAAAAACCTGAATACGTAACAAGCAGATATATAACTAAGTACACTTTTCAAACATCTCCGGTATTTTGAAGAATCAAGTTTACAGTAGACCCAAATAGAAATGGGCTTTCGAGCAGTACCAACTCTCCATAAAACATGTAAAAACATTTGAAGGCCGAAGACGACATATAGTTCGTACTTACCGCTGCATGCTGGTACCTTGGCGTAGGTGCCACTCCAGGTGCTACAGTCCATTCCCAATGACCATTTCTATGCATAAGAAGTCCATACGCATCTGCTAAGGGCTGCAGAGGCAGATACATGCAATCGGATGATATAGTTTGGGAATGTTATAAAATCCCCTGACAACACAATATGTTGACCTCCAAATAAATATAAGATTGCAGCTTATTCTACTAAAAGAAAATTTGACAGTTTCATAGTCAGAGTTCGAGAGCCATGGTTGAGTTTTGGGGAAAGAGAAGGATCATACCGTGCCATAAACGTCTCTCCCGCCACAAAGCAAAAGCATGCCATCTGAACGAGCACTAGCAGTTGCATACCTATGTATCAGTACAAAGATATTAGGTTAAGGAAGCACAAATCTGGCCCTCTCAAGAATAAATGCATAAAGATTCTATGAGAGAGCACACAATTATCATAATTCAGTTCAAGGCTACTGATGAGTGATGACCACTTAAACAAGTCAGGAAATGAGACCCACTCACATTCTAGCACAAGGCTGATCACCTTCTGGGTTGAGCTTCTGCCACACATATGGTTTTTGGGCTGTATCCAAGACCCAAACATCTGACATCACTCTTTTACCTAGAAAAAAAAAAAAGTCATGTCAATGCAGCTTTATTCATAAACTTACCATACCAGACAAAAATGATACGATAAACAAAATACAAATATTTGTACAACATATATTCCCTTGCGAGAGATAGGTAAACAAAAAATTAAATGGAAACTATTTCTCCGGACACATTGGTTAAGCATTAGTTGTAACTATTAGTATCCATAAACGACACAAACTGATATCGTGTTCCTGACAAAAGAGTAAAAAATACCCTAAATGTTACACGATGGCAGTGCACTATAGCGGCTTTATTTTGAAAAAGAAGACAACAGATATGGTAGATGTCTGAATACCACAGCAGATCAAACAATGAGCGTACCATCATTGCCACTGACTGTAACAAGATATCTTTGCGAAATCAAGTCCATGGCATGACCATAACGTGGTCCAGGACCTTCTCCTCGAACAACCAATCTGCACTTGAGTAATGGAAACTTACACTACGGTTTCTAACAAATTGTAGTAAAACAAATAGGGTACTGTAAATCTTCGTGAGAAAATCTCACCTGTGCCACTTGTACTGGTCATCTTCCGTCAAGTTCAAGACATACAGATCATCAGTTGAATGGCCTGCAGGACCTATGCCGCCCTATAACATTACCATCAATCCTCAAAATGAAATCAGTATTTCAAAATGCACCAAAATAGAAAAAATCAAGATTGCGAATCTGTAAAGTTCCTAAATTTCAAGAACCTGAAAAACGACCATAGTCCCCACAGCAGTGGCTGTATGTGCAGCTCTCGGGGATGGAGGGTCCCCTGCTGGTTTCAATCTGGAAAATTAAATCCAATATCAGTTACCTCGGATCCGCACCCAATCACCATGTACACCATAACTCTACAGTAAGTAAAGGCACAAAACTATATGAGCTATCGAAACATAAAGTGTTACAAGGCATGCCTGGTCCATTTCCTTGTAAGAACATCATAGGAATGAACATCATTGGTCACTCCAGCTAACCCTAAACACAATTATCAGCAGGCATCAAAAGCAGAAATTGAAAGAAGAAAAAAAAACATAAAATTTGAAGCTGTGCAAGGAAGGTGAAGAAGATGCTAATACTTACTGATGCCGCCTGAAGCTCCACCCTCAATAGCGGTGGCGCCACCGAACAGTATGAGCTTAGGGCCATGAGATTTGGTGGGAGCGACGGAGGTGAGAGTATGTGCGCAACGAGGACCAGGGGCGTCCTCATCGGAATCCCAATATGTTTCCAACGGTCGGTAAGTGGGAGCAGGCTGAAGCAATGGCTTCGAAGCCATCAGCAATTACGAATCTGTGTTGGTGGTCAGTCAAACCCAAATCGGCAAAAGCTGGAAAGGAGAGACCTTTCAACTGAAGAGAGAGAGAGAGACAAACACAGAACTGAATTGGGGATTGATGCAAGAGAGAAAAAGATTGAAACTTTGCAGATTAGAGCAGGAAAGAATTGGTGGGGTGAGGGTAGATTGAAGAAATTGTGATAGAAATTTGAATCTTCAAAGAGGATTGGGAGTTGGAAATGAATCGAGGAGTCAAAGGTGAAAAGTGAATGAGAAAGAGATCTGGAGACTGGATGGCATACAAGTAAGGCAACAGCAGATGAAGTAAACAGCCAGCTGATGTTTGTAGACAAGTGTTTGAATGTGAAAACAGCAGGGAATAAAATTGTATCAAATCAATTAAAACGAGAAAAATTCCAAGTTGTCTATGTAATGCCTGTATTGTTTTGTCATAAAAACATCCATTAAGATCCATTCATTCATGTTGTGTTTTCTTTTCTTGTCAAACAAACGGATACTCGTTGTTTTCTTTTTCAACATGAGATTATCCGTAGATTGGATTATCTGACGAGATTTTGATGGGTTCAGACAGGCATGGCAACCGTATAGATGGGTTAGACCGTTAGAATATGTCCTCATGAATTGATATTGCATTGTATTAAATCGAAATATATTCTTATCAAAAAAAAAATCGAAATATATTGATTTGTATGGATTATAATAAATTGAATTAAACCGAATTGACCATTGGAAATTGGAACATGAGTACTAAACTAGAGTACCTAACTTTAATAGTTAACCGAATTGACCTTGTGGACGTTTGCAGGTGTTATGTCATATCCTCTCATGGATTCGTGCTTAGGCGCTGCTATGGCTTTACCACGGAGGTGTGTGCCAAGTCGTGGGTTCAAAGTTAGAGGTGCCAAATGGCCTGTGCTTCATCGAATGATTCAAGTACAAGTTCAAATCCGGAGTGATGCCTTTGTGTGGCAAGTGCTTCAAAAATGTACTAGAAATATATGTGTACCCGTGAAATGTGATGTTTTCCTTTTACTATTCGATGTAAACCCACATTCAAAAAAAAACTTTAATAATTAACCGAAGTATCAACTTATGTACGACATACTTACGTGAGACTAAGGACCATTTTTCATTTATAAACTTTGTACATAACCGTTATAAGTTCAATAATTACGAATCCTTTCCATCGAAAGAAGCGTAGTTATAATCTAATATCTTTTTTTATTGTTTCTTTTACATCTCATACATTCAAGATATGGTACATATATCATTGACCTCTTGATATAGCGTCAAGATTTCAAACCACTCGACTAAGACCTCATTTGCGCGATTATAATTTGGTATCTACACATGTTTAGTGTCTCATGATCACCTTAATATATATACACTCTACAGTCAACAAAATTATATCACTTTATTATAAACTTATAACTTATGATAGCATACACATATCAGACTATTTAAATTATGGTCTAATATATTATATAGAAAATTATCTAACAAAGTTTACCCTTGATCTTCTAATTTATATTAATTTAATGGTTAAATATTAAATTGAGCAATTAATATTTGGGTAAACATGAAAATGTTGCCACCATTTGGCAAACCAAGTAGGGATATCGGGGAATATTTTCCAAATTGCACCAAAATCAAGATTCACTTCCAATTCTACACATTTTTTAGATTGGTTTCCCAATTTACACTATTTTGTAAGCCGACGTTGCTCACAGCGTCTTAACATTAAGACGCTCTTGTTGACAGCGTCTTAAGCCCCGTGGTGTTTTTGCGCCAAAATATGCAGTCATGTGCCGTAATATTACCAAACAAGCGTAAGCCGCTGTTGGAGACAGCGTCTTACCTTAAAACGTTGTTGGTAGGAGCGTTCTAATAGAACGATGAAGAGAAAAACTAGAGCTCGAAACTTAAGCCGCTGTTACGGACGGCGTTTTAATAAAAAATAGATTTAAACGATCCACATCAGCTACTGACTCACATATTTTGGTGCAAAAATGCCACGGGGCTTAAGACGCTGTCAACAAGAGCGTCTTAATGTTAAGACGCTGTGAGCAACGGCGGCTTACAAAACTAGTGTAAATTGAGAAACCAATCTAAAAAATGTGTAGAATTGGAAGTGAATCTTGATTTTGGTGCAATTTGGAAATTTTTCCGGATATCGGAGTTAAGCAATGATAAGATCCTCTCCTTATGGTATCAGAATCTGGTGGGGATAATTGTATGGTACATATTACACGAAAACAAAATGAATATAATTAGAAACCAGAAAATGGTAAAAATAAATAAATTAAAAGAAGAGTATGATATACCTAAAAACTTGGAAGCACTTAACAAGTAGACAATTCTAAAAATTGAACCAAGTATAATATACAAATTCGGAATTTTTGAGAAATTGGGACTCAAACAAATAATAACAACTACCGAAGAAACAATTCCTTTAAAGTCCGAGGAATTAACCGTTAGATTGCTTGATGAAAATGATATTTTATCATATAAAACTTCTCACAAATTCATCCATATTGGTTTAGTACAAATTGCTTTTAAACCATTAACCTTAGAAGTTTTACCCGAGAGCTTATAGCATCCCTTTGGGATGATAGAAACCTTAATTGGAAACAATCATTAATGGGAATAATTCAAACTAGCTTGGCACATGGTCTTGTCTATTTTGATGTTTACCCAAATTTGCAACTTTCCTTGTTGGATATTAAAAATATTAGATTTGTTAAAATTAAATGTTAAAACTCATGGATACAATTATAAATTAGGAACAGAAGTAATAGCGATATGTTATAGGATTTATTATAAACCACTTTTTTACACTAAACCCAGAACCACTTTTTTACACTAAACCCAGTGTAAATTGATTGACAAACAAACCAATGAAACTATAATAATAGAAACTAATTTCAGTAAGTCAAACATTACAAAAAGAAGAAAAATTAAATGGGAAGAGATAGAATTTCCAACAGATTGGACTCTGGAACAGGTTATACCACCACAACCAGTAGGATCTGTTAGTCTTCAATTTGAAAATATAAGTAGATCATCATCTTCTCCACTTAATAGGTCAAATTCAATGTACTCTTATATTTCACCTTTGGAATATAAGATTGAACAACCTCTTGAGTCTTCAACAACATTAACGTCTCAAATAAGAGACGCTGAAAGAATTGAAAAACTTATAATGGATCAGAATAATATCATAAAAGGAATTAATACTAGTGAAATAAACACTAAAGATCCGGAAATAACCGAGTCTGAAATAGATTTCCTTATATAATGACGTCTAAAACAATTACAGATTTTAGCCGTGGATCCCTGGCAAGAAAAGATATTTTGTAGGAATTTGAATCATCAAAATGGAAACCATTTAAAAAATGGTTATATGAAAACTTTAATTCAATAGAATTAAAAGATATAGGTTAAAAATTTTACAGAGTTTGTGAACAAGAAAATAAAATGTTATTCTTTGTTCCATGGTTCGTCTCTACATATGTAGAGCAATATATTTCGGTGTTAGGAAGAAATTATAAGTTAAGCACAAGAAAGGTCTTAACACAAGTTTATCCACCGCAACAATCTTTTCAAATTGAAAAGAATGAAAAAAAATCATAATTTTTTAGCATTTGCTAAACTGCTGGAAGTCGATACGCTACTAGCAACATGTCAACAAATAAATATATTACTATAACAAAATAATTATACAAATCTTTATTTAAATGTTCTAGGAGAATAAATTTTGACATTACAAAACAGAGTAGAACAATTGGTAAATATAAAGAATAAACAACCAATGATGATTGAGGCGCCAAAGGAGAAGCCAGTAGAAATAGCTACACCAAGTATTCAACCTCCACCCACGGTAACAAGGTTTAAATTAAGACCCATAAAAGAGTTAGAAGACTTTTTAGAAGAGAAATTTAAAAATAAGCACTCTTGATAAGAAATAAAGAGAGAAACTAATAGAAAAACCTGATCATAAGCAAGTTTATGCAGACTAGATTAATAAAATTCATAAATGCGCAGATAAGCCTACTACAGGAAGATATTATTACTGTAGGCCTACACCAGTCGATGTTTTAATAGAAGAATCTAGTGAGATCATATCTAACAGTTATAGTGGTAGCCACATCTATGAATGGAACATAAACGGTTTTGCAAATCAACAGGTGCATAACACAATTCATAGATTAATGTTAATGTTCTACAGTGTGTAAAAATAACGGCAATAGTGATAAGAGTATTGCTAACATGATTATATCAGGATTTACAGGACAATTAAAAGGCTGGTGGGATAACTATCTCACTCAAAAAGAAAAAGATGAAATATTAAACAAAGTTAAACAAGAAGATAATGTTATTCGAGAAGATGCAGTTTATACACTAGCAATCAATATCATAGAACATTTTACAGGAAGATACACTAAAAATGGTGAAAGTATCATAGAACTTTACTCCAAAATCTTAGGTGTAAAACATTCACAGATTTTAGATGGTATAAGGATACTTTTCTTAGCAGAGTTATGGAGCTTCCAGAGTATAATAGCACCCACTGGAAATCAAAGTTTATTGATGGTTTACCTAGCTTGTTTGCTGAAAGAATCATAAGAATCTTAAGGCAAAATTATAATTACATTCCTTATGATAATTATACTTATGGGAAACTTATATGGGTTTGCACCCAAGAGGGAATAGCCCTATGTAATGAAATAAGATTAAATCAACAAATGAAAAGACAAAATCTTATAGAGAAACAACAATTAGGTCAGTTCAGTGATCAGTTTGCAATTGATAAACCTTCTTCTAGTAAACCTAGAAAACCTATTAAGGATTATAAACCTTACCATAAAAAGAAAAGATATTCTAAAAAGAAAATTGAAGATAAAAAGCAGCGGAAAAACGCTAGGCAAGAAAAGAAATGTGATAAGAATAGATTAATAATCTGTAGGAAATGTGGCAGACATGGCCATTATGCCCACACTTGTTGGGTAAAAACAAAAATTAATAGCCTTGAAGAAGATGACATAGACGACATTAGTCAGCCGTATGGCAGAGCACTATTCGGTAAATTCCGATTTTACCGAATTAATTTACCGAACAGAATCAATTCGGTTCGGTAAATGGTAAAAATGGTAATTTACTAATCGATAAATCGGTAAATTTTTGTCGGTAATCGGAATATATTTTCTAATTCGGTAATTTACCAAATAAGAATTTTTAATATTAAAAAAATAATATTTATTAAAAAATAAAAAATTTAAATGAATTATTTGTTTAAACTTCAAATTTTAACCCGCAATTTTTGAAAACTTTTGTGATTTAATTGTGTAGATCAAAATTTTGAATTATCTTTGTGTTTTTTGTTCTAGATGATTAATTATTATGTTTTAATAATTTTAAAATTAGGAAGAAAAATTATCAAAAAAATAATTAGGTAAATTCTGACAATTTACCGTTTTACCGAAATGTGGCTAAAACGGTAAATTCGGTTCGGTAATCGGAATAAAAAATTTGAGTCGGTAAATTCGGTTCGGTAAATTACCGAATGCACACCCCTAGTCAGCCGTATCAGTAAGAAATAGAGCATTTTGCTCTGATTACAGTCATTGTTTATAACGGTCACTACTTTACATATCAAACTAGTTTTTTCGGAAATTTAACCAACCCACAACATAGACCACACCTACATGCGCCCAAACACGTCGGTCGTCTTAAACTACAGGCATCAGTGTGGTATCGTGAAGAATTAAAATCCAAAAGTAGCTATGTAAATAGGCCCGTTATAAAACTTGACCAACCTTTCAATACAACTGATTTAATGGCTATACTAATTTTAGCTATGAAACTTCATCCCGAATTCCCAAATTCCATAGCACAACAAGGGCAATTACACGGTTAGACATTGATTTATCACATATAGAGGAGTTAGCCTATAAGGCTAAACATAAAAAAACATATACAATAATATGGAGAAAATGAAAGAAAACTTACAAGTATCTTGTAGCACAAAAACCAAGAGCTTTGTATTCTTCAAACCAAACTTTTATTTGAACTTTGGAAAATATTACAAGGAGAGAGAGAGAGAGTAGGAGAGGGAGTTCGTCCAAGCTTGGACATTACATGATACAATACACCCTATTTATAGCAAGGAAAAAGAAAGGATCCCAAAACATAAGGGATCCGAAAATAAATACACAACCACTAGTAACTATTCATGTTGTTGGAAGATGCTCCATGTCGGGCATTATTTTGCCTATAATTGAAGATAGTGGCCAAATTTCATGGTCACTTGTTCTTATTTCACTCCTCCCATTATTGGTCCTTTAATTGAGAAAAGGAGCATTCTCCTTTGTCGGCTTCTTTGTATTGGAGCTTTTCTTCTAGTGCCTCTTTAAGTTCTTCAAACACATCATCAATATTTGGCTCCACATCTTGTGAATCCTAAAAAATGTTATGGCTTGAAGTTGCCATGGAAATATCGGTTTTTTCCGAATTATGAGACATAGTCTCATCCTCAAGATTTAATAGGTCTTTCTTCATTTCTTCCATGTAGGCAGCTATCAGCTCCTTCTTGGAATAAGTTTGGGTCCTAGACCTCATCTTTTGTGAAATATATTGCAAGGATTTTTCCTTGTCTTTTCTTTGCTGTTCTTCATAGACAGCAATTTTACTGTCGATATAACAGACATTATCATAACCATAAATTTTCGTTGTTTCTGGGTCAGTTTTTATCATCTTATCCCAGAACTTGGAATAAGATTCCCTTTTTATACAAGGGATCATGTCTTCTGTATAACCATAGACCGGCGCCCATCTCCATACAAGCAGATTTTTATGAACCAAGAATGCTTGTATTTTGAATTCTCTTATAAGTGAACTTTTTCGAAGGCATCCATATAATCACAAAAATTATATTTGACGGGATTCTTGTTTTGAGCATAATAGAACTGTTTTGTCCTTAAGGGTGAAATTCCCCAATCCGGAAGGGGTATGACCTTCTTTATAATAATTTTGCTGAAGTTATAAACTTCTGGTTGCGCACTCGAGAAGTGAGATATCTCACATCCATTTTCCATGAGTATATTCTCATAATAAATTCGACTCTTGTACATTCTTGATGGGGTTCTACCTCCTCTATAAGAGGAAGAACTTTTGCCTCCTCTATAAGAGGGAGGGCCTTTCCCCTGCGAGATCATTCCTGCAAAATGTAGACTCATTGAATATATTCTCTGGTCAAGAAATCTCGAAGACTATTTTCTTATCCTTTTTTATATATAATTTCAAAATCAAATGGGGCTAAATGAGTCTGCCATCTAGCAAACATTTTCTTAGAAACGTCATGTTTAAAATCATTATTAACCATAAATTTAGCAGAATTACAATAAGTTCTTATAATAAACTTCTGGTTATATAAATCATCTTGAAATTTTAAGACACATTTCACAATTGCAAGAATTTCTTTAGCAACAGTAGCATAATTTTCGGTGCATCGTTCCACTTACTAGAATAAAATCTTACCAGATATTCTTGTTTAGTTTCTGGATTTATTTGTTTTAAAATTCCTCCATAACCAATATCGGAGGAATTCGTTTCTATGATTTTCCCCAATGTGGGTTAGACAACATTAAACATGGTAAAGATTTGACTTTATTCTTAATTTTTCTTACAGCTTCAGTCCATAAGACTGGCTTCTCTTAAGTCTATCGTATAAGATAGCAGTATCTTTAGCAAGGTCTTTATAATGAGCAGAAATATAATTTAAACTTCCTAAAAATCTCTGTAACTGAGATTTATCTGTTATGACATCAGGAAATTTATCAGCAAAATCAATACTTCTATTAATCGGAATTATATTTCCTTTTCCAATATTGTGGCCAAGAAATCTAATGTTTGTCTGAAATAATGACATCTTTGGTTTAGATATTACTAGACCATTACTTTTTATTATTTCTTTAAACATTCTTAAATGTTTAAAGTGCATTTCAATATCTTTAGAGTAGACTAGAATATCATCAATATAAACAATAATAAATTCACTATATGGAGTAAAAATATCATTCATGATCTTCTGGAATTCAGAAGGAGCATTTTTTTAAGCCAATAGGTATAACATTCCATTCAAATTGTCCAAATGGGACATTAAAAACTGTTTTATATCTATCAGTCTTATTAATTTGTATTTGCCAATATCCTGATTTTAAAGCAAATTTTGAAAAAAAAATAAGTGATTCATATAATCTATCTAATAAATCCTTTTTATTAGGGATAGGATATCTAATCCATTTAAGAACTTTATTAAGAGGTTTGTAGTTTATAACTAGCCTAGTAGCCCCTCTTTCTTGTTCACTATGTTTATTAACATAGAAAGCTGTACAACACCAAGGTGACTTTGATGGACTTATTAATCCTTTTTGCAATAAAGTTTCAATTTCTTTTTTGCATAATTCAAGGTATTCTGAATTTGACAGGGTCTAGCTTTTGTTGGAATTTTATGTTCATCAAATCCTTCCTCATAAGGAAGAGAAACAATATGTTTCTTTCTATCCCAAAATGCATTTGGATGATCATTACAAATCTCTAATGAGAACTAGTTAGCTAGTAATTTAATCTTATCATTTAATTTTGGATTTTGAAGTTTTTCTTCAATAGTAAGAATATGTAATTCTTGTTTTAGAAAATATAGGTGATTCTCTTTGACAGATATACTGTCATAAACTTAATGCAAAGCTTTAGTTAAAGGCTCAGTTACAAATCTTAGAGTTATATCTTTTCCTTCAAAAGTTCCTACGATTACTCTCGAATCGACTCCATTTAGAGGATAAATCTTGGTTAGGAAGGGTGTTCCAAGTATTACTTGGTTAGTTATATCTTTAGCTAGTAAGAAACTAGTTTGTATGCATTTTTTATCGATGCATACTTTAGCTTTGGGTAACTTATAACTAATCTGGAGGTTATTTCCATCTGCATGAGACAATGTATGAGTTGTTTTGTGGAAATACCTTGTTGGTATTAACCATTCTTGAATTACATTCAAGTCCGCTCAACTATCAACAAGAGCAGTAAATTTTTTTGAATAATAACTGTCTATTAACAAAGTGATTTTAATATGCTATTTCTGAGTTATAAACATCTCTAGAGTAGACAAAAAATGCTTGTCTACTTCTATATTATCTACTTCTTTATCAGAAGTCATAATTTATTTCCCCTTCTCAATCTTAGAGATTCGTTAATCTAGACGCTTATTTTCTATTTTTAAATCTTGAATTTCTTTTTTGAGATTATAAATCTCGATAATTAAATCATGTGTAGAAGTAGGATTTTCTACTTCTTTCTTTTACCTAATTCGTTTATAAACTTCATTCATAAGATATGGCTTTTTAGGACTAACTATTTCCCTTTGAACTTCTTGTTCCTCAGAAGTTTCTGGAATGTTTCTAACTGATCAATTATTTTTGATCTTAATTCAGGATCTTTTATTGCCTTAAGTAATTCCATAGTAGTATCATGGCTTAACACATTAATTTTTAAATCTTGAAATTGTGCCTGAATTTTATATAATTGTTCCTCATCTTCAGATTCCTTGTTTGGACAAGGTTGTCCTAGAATACATGGTTCACAATCTGATTCTGAGTCTGTTATTATGTTTTCATTTCTTAACACTTTAAGATCCTCACTAGTAGTTGAGTAATCAGTTAATTCTGATTCGGTACTCTCATCCGAGTTAAGTAATTTTTTTGAAAGGATTCCTTAATTGTTATTATTTGTTAATATTATGAGATTGACTCTAAGTTCTCATTTTAAAACAGTATATAAAGGGACTTCACTAGTACGTGGAGCCATGCTCTTGCATTGCAGGGATATCTAGCTAGAGACATCAAAGATAAAGAATCAAAATTCGTAGACATAAAGAATCAAAATTCGTAGTTACTGAATCAAAATTCGTAGACATAAAGAATCAAAATTCGTAGTTACTGAATCAAAATTCGTAGACTTAAAGAATCAAAATTCGTAAATTTAAAGAAAAAAAATTTGAAATGTAAAAATAATAAAACTTAAAAAATCAAACTTCGTAATGTAAAAATGCTGAACTTCAAGAATCAAAATTCGTAAACTTAAAGAACAAAATGCGTTACACCGGTAATTACATGAATACGAATTTACAATAATGCATTTACGACCATATAATGTAGATATTCAAATTCAAAAGATAAGGGTCGTTAAATCAAAAATTGAATGATTATGATTACTTCTTATTTCTCACCAAATTTGTCACTTCTCACATGATCTTTTCCCTCAACTCAAAACCTAAACTACTTGTATCAACAACAACAAAACCTAAACTACTTGTATCAACAACAACAAAACCTAAACTACTTTGAATAAATAATGATGTGGACGACGATTGGATCTTGGAAGGAGCCTATACTTTTACGAAACAAGTTTATTATACTTTTCCAACTGCATGCTGACCTGAGAAACTATGTAAGTGGATCTAGTCATTAGTGGAATTGGTCAAAATTAACTTCTAATGAAAACTATAAGGAGGTGCACGGCATCGAACCCAATATATATGTCACGCAGGCACAACATGGTTGAGCTACACATTGCTCAATATGATTGCATCAAAAAATGTATTTTTGTGTGTGTGGTGGTTTACATTGGACATTAAGGAAAATATCACATGCATAGTAATATCGGGTACGGGTACATATACAAAAATCTAAATTGTTTGACACTACTAATTTGTGGAAAATTTCCGACGTCAGGAAAACGAGGGAAAATTGACCGAAAAAGCCGAATTTCTGTCACTTTTCCGTAAACGATGACGTTGACGGCAATTTTTCCGACTGTAAAAAGTGTCCGTCAACATTCCGTCGTTTATTTCCGTCATTGTTTCGTCGAAATTCCGTCGCATTTCCGTTAATAATATTCCGTCGTCATTCCGGCATGTATCCGGCGAGATTCTCCGTCAAAATATCGTCTGAATTTTGTCAATAATATTTTCCGTCTATATTCAAACAAATTTCCGTTTTAAATATTTTTCGTCTATCTTCCGTCTACATTCCATCATCTTAGTTTTCCGTCTACATTCCGTCCATGTTCCAATAATAATATATTCCGTCATTAGTCCGCCTTAATTCCGTATTAATGTTTCCGACAAAATTCCGGCATCTTTCCGGCAGAAAAAATTATCAGCAATATTCCATCGATATCCCGTCTATAAGGAAATCGTCAACTTTCCGTCATTCTTACGCTACTCTACGTTCCGTCATATTTCCGGCAGACTTCCGGCACAATATATTATCGGCGATATTCCATTGAAATTCCGTCATCTTTTTTGCCATCTACATTCCATCATTTTTTCGTCATTAACCCGTGAATTGTTTAAATTTCCTTTTTTTTTGAATTTTTTATTTTTCGTCCCGTGATTAACCCGTCAATTATATTTAATTTCAGATTATTTCAAATATTAAATTTGAAATTTCCATATTTAATTAAAAATGTACGAGAAAAACACTGTAATAACAAATGTAACACAGAAATCGAGTCAAATAAAATTAAAATGTCTAATCTCTGCGGTTGTCTTCATCCGATCTCTGATTAGACGGACCACGGTTGTTTCCATTCGGGTATTGACTGGAGGGCGGCTGGTATCCAGGAGTGAGCATCCTCAGCATATCAGCCTGCATTTGCATCATTTGACTCAATCAATCTACGCTGTCCTTCATGCTTCTCATCTCAGCCTCCTGTCGGGATTCCATGCGCTCTAAACGCGGCATCATATCCTGAGTGTACTCGTCCGATGGTTGGGCCCTCGATCTCTGCGAGCTCGCACACGACTGGTTGCCCGTTGAAGAGAACTTGTCCGACATCAATGTCGCTGCAGGGCCATACAGATACGGTATCCCCGACCTCGGGTTCACCCCCATGACAGTTGCAGTGGCCTCTACCAGCTTTTCCTCCGGTACCCTTTCGTCTCTGACGCAATCCTTCAGGACCAGAACTTCAGCATCAGCAAGCTGTTTCTGCACATTTTTACAAATGAAACAAATATTTTTGAATGTAGGAAACAAATGTAATAAGAAACATATTAGTTGGCAACACTGATATTCTTTTGTAATAATAAAATATAATAAGAAAAAGCAAATATAACTTGTAAGTGTAATACCCTTTTGTTCTCCCCGTCGGGTATCAAATACGTCTCATCCTTCCGCTTGTATTTCTTGTCAAACATATCAGTTGGCAACACTTGTCTTTGATTATTCTTTTCCTGCAAATTTAATGATAAATGTGTTATAATAAATGATATTGAATATTGAATATTTTTAAATATTATGTATTTCCATCTTTGTCATGTGATAGTGTGCTGGTCTAGACCCAAAGGCGTGCAAGGCCGGGCCGTTTCTGGCATGCTGGGCAGAATAAGTTTGCTTGTTCTTCTCACTGCGGGCTATGAATGCTGGGTCCATGTTAAAACGAGCTTTTCCCGCAACTTTGTGATCTTCCGTCAACCATTTCGGGCCTTTAGTCTTCCCGGATCGCAAGCCTCTCCAGGTATCTTGTAGAATCTTAGCCGTCTTCTTCTTAAAGTTGGCCTCAATGTGGTCGTTGTGGATCGGATCCCACCGGTACAAGCTCTACATGTACATTACATAGTTGTGTTACGAACAACTTAATAGAAACGTAAAACTATGTAATCGAAAACATATTTGCATGTAGAAAACATGTAACCAAAAATTTCATGTTAATACAATTTTAATATATTTTACCTTAAAGTGTCGAAACCACTTCACCGGAGCTTGTGGATGACACGTCCCCATTGTGCTCCAACCAACCTTAAAACCAGGCCCAATACATTGAAGCCTGATTTTGTTAACAGCTGAAGGGGGGTCAAAGCTGAAAAAAAATACAAGGTGTGACATTTACAATATGGTTAGTAAAACAAGCTGCACAAATATAAGTACAAAAAAAAGTACTCACTTGTCATCCCCAGCTGGAACGATCCAAGGCCGATCATCCTCTGACATCGAACCCAACGGTGTCTCCTCACCGAGTCCACCACCGGCCGAAGTCCCTCCTCTAACAAACTCTGGCCGAAATGTGTCATCGTGATCGTCATCATCTGCCGAAGGTGAGTCCCTCCCTTCGGCTCCCTCATCAACCTCCATGTTCCCCGCTGACTCCTCCATGAAATTCAACAGTTCGTCGATGTCGTAATCATGCACTTGTGGTAAGGTTACGTCGTCATCCATCGGATGAAGGGTAGGCTCCTGTACAAGCATAGAAGGCATGTACACTTCTGGACTTGGACGTGTGTCCCCGGTTGACGATGGTGTACGTTGCCTGTCCTCGCCCAATTGTCTGGCATGGGTAGGCTCCTGTACAGGCATAGAAGGCATGTACACTTCTCGATTTTGACGTGTGCTCCCAGTTGAAGGCGGACGTTGCATGTCCTGGCTCAATTGTCTTGGTTGGCGTATGTCAGTTAGCCTTTTGTGATGAACTCCCAGTACCCCTACCAGTCCTGGTATTTCTCTTACCGGGTACATTACACTTGGGTGGTGCCATATACCCTGCCACAAATTGTAATGTAATTAGTACACCAAATACATGGAGATGGCGTACAAGCAGGAGGTTCCAAAAGATTACTAAATTAAACATGTAAATGCCGAATGAAACAAATGAGTCATACACATAGTTGGAAATGATTCAAACACGGATTTGAAACAAGTAATTTGATCACACACATTAATGTACCAACAATGAAACAAATGTGTACCATTCGGACACTTTGAATAACATTTAAAATCAACAGACACGAATAAACGAACACACTCAACAAACACAATTTGTGGACCGACGACTTTGGCATACATGTCGGAACATTTTTAGACACAATACGATAACGAATGAAACGCAGTCATACGACAATCGGAATAAACTAACACAGTGAACAAACACAATTTCTGAACAGGTGAGTTTGGAACATTTTGTAACACTACAATCAACCGTGGGACGAGAAATAAACTTCGAACAATCGACCACAAACAAACGCAGAGCATTCGAACAAAAACTAACTTAGCCACGTAATCAAACAAACGGAAATCAACAAGTAGGAGAAGGACGCCGACTTTGCCATACCTGCCGGATGAAACTGGATTCCTAAAGTGGCCGAAATCGATTGATGAATTCGCAGGAGTACAATGCAGGAGTGTTTCGCAGGATGGGTAGATAAAGAAGGGTTTTCCACTTGCGCATGTAATTTGACTTAGTAAAAAAATATTTGCTTATTCCGTCTTATTTCCATCTAACAACCGTTATTTTTATGTAAATATTCAATTTTTGGTTAATATTAATATTTGGTTAGGCGGGCGAATTTTTAGCTAGACATACAACAACGCTTGTACATTTAGGCGCTGTATAAAGTATCGTATGACAGCGCTTTACTTAGTAAGCGCTGTTGTATACGTTACATATTACGGCGCATATATATGACGTGCTGTATATTTTGTGACCTAAGATGGCGCTTAAACATAAAGCGCTGTATTTTGTGACCTAAGATGTCACTCATTTATTGAAAACATCGTGAGCCGTTCACAATTCTGCCATTTTACGGGTTGGTTGACCATGAGAAACGTGAAATCCTTCCACTCCTTCGCATACTCATTTCGTCGTTGACGATCATATTGCATCTCTTCATAAAATTACGCCGAATGCGGTTGTCATACCGTGCATCCCAAGTAGCTATACTCTACAAGCAAATCATTTTTAATACCAATTAACGTTTGTCAACAAATTGAATTAATTACATTTTGTGAGTTACCGCTTTGTACCCGAAAATCCTCGTACCAAATTTCCTTAGCGCTTTCTGGGATCATGTTCCATGATGTCCACGTTGCATCCCAGGATTGTGAAATGCATTCTTGTGCAATCCTTCGATGAACAACGAATGGGATGAAACTGTTACAAAATTAGGGATCACATAATGATTGGATTTATCAAAACAATCAATATGAAGGGTACAATGAGTTCTTACGCGTTTCCTCCAACATGTGTAACATGATCTCTATGATCGAAGGCACGTGGATTGACAGCGAAACCAACAAGGTCAAATGAAGGAGACATGTTGACGATATTCAATTGGAAAGAAGTATGTTGTAAATGAATGTTGTGGGTGGAATGATTTAAAAGAGTTCTCATATATTTAGGGCAAAAATGAAACGTGTGGATAAATCTTTCCGTCACCATTCCCCATGTTTCCGTCGCTTTTGACGGAAAAACATGTTATATGGACGGAATATTTGAAATAAGCAACGGTCAATAAATAACGGTAACTAAATGTGACGGAATAATGACGGAACGGTGACGGAAATAGCCAACGGTCACTAAATAACGGTAAGTAAATCAGTAACGGAATACTGACGGAAATGTGACCGAAATATTGAAATATTTCTAGCCGACGGAATAATGACAGAATCTGAACAGAATAGGCGACGGTATATTGCGACGGAAAGTCCACGAAATGTTAGCGAATAATATCTGCGGACAGTTTCCGTCATATTTTCGTCACTTAAATTTTGTCGGTAATCCGTGTACTCATTTGCGACGGAATATGTGTTGACGAAATTGTGACGGAATTGCAACGAAGTTTTTTTGGTGACGGAATAGTGCCGCATATGTGACGTTTTATATTTTCGTCGCCGTGACTTGCGACGGAATTTTTGGACGTAAAATTTTCAAAAATTTGTTGTGTGAAGCACGGTGAACACAAAGGACATCGACCCGGAACACAATTTGACTCATTCATTGAAGCACATGACATCTGGTACCACCTTTAACTTTAAATTCACAAGTTCATGCACCCCTCCATGATTAAACCTTAGAGGAACTGAACTTGAGTCATTCGTTGAAGCACAAGTCATCTGATACCGCCTTTAACTATACACCCACAAGTCGATACAAGTGAATGAGTCGTAATATACCGTTGTTAGAAACAGTGGTATGATCTTATATGGCTGCTAATTCAGCTTATTTATGGTTCAGCATGGCCTAAAACGTCCACCTCAGCATCCACATCATCATTTTGGTGTCAAATCGTTGTTAGCAATAGCGGTTTGAACGAGTTAATGACATCTGTGCAAAGAAACTTGAGTCGGCGGTATGGATGAAAAATAAAACTCCGAAAATGGCATACCTAAAATTCTTTTGATGTTATAGCGCCCCAAAAAGTTAAACTTCAAAATGACGTCTTATCAGCCGCACGTTCCCTAAAACGCAAATGGGATGCAAAAAGTCTCAAACATATTACAAATAAACTCAATAAAAGTTGACATTCAAAGTTTATTTCATTCAAGTAAATACAACGCACATAAAAGTATTAAAATAATCTGAATAATCAAGTCTCAAAATGCCTATTAATTATGAATATGTGACGAGGCGTATGAATACGACTTGTCCAGCTAGTTAATTCCATGTTTTGTGATAAACATTTACTCTTCTAATATGGTTTGCATTTCAGGTGTACTGGAGGCTCTAAGAGAGAATACAAGCATAAAGACGTTAATTCGGCGCCAATTCGCCACAAGGACAGATTATGCATTCGACGTTTTTAAGTGATGGTGAGCGCATATGAAAGATTTGATGGATACGAGCTATAGACAGTTGCGTAAAGCTATACGACTCTCTAATTAGCACCGAGAGATGATGAAGACATTTAGAGGTTAAAGCGAAAGTTGAAGTCAAACTTGTTGCACGGAATCAACCAGATCTAACGAGAGTTCCACGCACCATGTTGACGTAAAGTGCCACACGCGGTTCTAACTTGCAAGCCGCGCGCGATTGATGTCAGTAGCATGTCATCGTTGACGCCAATATTTGTAAATCGAAAACCTAAAATCAGATTTACAGAATTGAATAAATAACTTTTGACGTGTTGGCAATTTATAATTCTTTTGAACAACTCTCGAGAAAGTGTGTACGTGTAGGGTGAGGGTGGTCTTTGTTGAGGAACACGGAATGAAAGGCTGCGCAAGGCCTTGAGTTTCTCTTTAGCCACGCGAGCCATCCTCATGGCATTTTCTAATGTGGCTGGGCGGAGGAGGACTATTTCCCGAAGCCCATCTTCATAGAGGCCGGCAAGGAAACGCTTTAATAAGTTGTGGACAGTCATCTTCGGGGTACTAGTGTACAAGGATTCAAAAGCAGCGACATAAGTGGTTTGGAGCACCTTGTTTATCTCCACTTCTGTATCAAAGTAATCGCTCGGACCAAAACGACGTTTGAGGTCTCGGGTGAGCTGAAACCAAGATTGGACTTGACCGGTCAATGACTTTAATTGGAACCATTTCAATATCTCGCCCGTCATGTATAAGGGTGCGATCGCCAACATTTATTCTGGTGGGGTCTCGTGAATATCAAAAAATTGATAGAGCTGGAACAACCAGCCTTCAACACCAACGCCATCGAAGATGGGGATCTCCACTCGTGGTTGGCGGGGAACGTGTGTATGAGGCTTGGTGTAGGTGTTGGAGGGAGATTTTGTGGCTGGAGTGTTTGAGTGAACATGTCGGAGGGTTGGTTAGAATTGGGGGTAGCTAAGAGTGGGGGATTGGGGTGTATCGGTTGTTTATCGGGCAGGAAATGGGTGGGTTTTACAGGTTTTTGAAGGCTTGTTGCATGTCATCCATGGATTTTGTGAGCCGTTCCAAGGATGAGATGACAGTGGCGAGAGTTCCTTCAATGGGACCAAGGCGGCCCTCAATGTTTTCAATGGCTGTGTCATGGCTGGCGATGTGTTCTATGTTGGTGGGCATGGTGGTGGATGTTGGGTGCCTTGAATCCAAAGGGGCTTTCCTGATTTAGGCCCACTATTTGGCTAGGATAAGGTTTTCTAGTGGTAGCTATATATAAACCCTGTTAGACAAGCAGTAAAAACATACTTTCCAATCTGATACAATGCGTCTCTTCTTGCCCGTTAACGTAGCCAACACACCGTTGGTAAATCACGTTAAATTCTTGTGTTGCTTTTATTATTCGTTCTACATCTTTGTTGATCGAATCACTTCTGTCAAAACAAACTGGTATCAGAGCTATGTTGCAGCTGCTGCTAGGGTTTATGATTTCAACATCAAAGACGGCGGCAGCCTTGTACGTGAAGATCGACAAATTTACCGAGAGGAATAGTTTCGGGTTAAGGCAGATCAAGATGCGAGCTCTGCATAAGCAGCAGGGTCTGTGGGCGCCGCTAACTAGGAAGAAGAAAACGGATGCCGACGACTAAGAGTTGAATAGCCTGGAGGAGAAGGCTCATTCAACAATCATGTTATGTTTGGCTGATGATGTCATCACCAAAGTTGCCAATGAAGATACTATCGCTGGTCTGTGGTTGAAGTTGGAAAGTCTCTAAATGACGAAGTCTTTAACCAATAAGTTGCTTTTGAAGCAATGTCTGTTTAGTCTGCGTATGCAGGAAGTTACATCTCTTAGAGATTATCTTGATCAGTTAAATTTAATATAATTGGATCTACATAATATTGATGTTAACGTTTATGATGAGGATACTTCCTTGATTTTATTAGTCTCTTTGCCCCTGTCGTACGAGAATTTTGTGGATTCGTTTGTTGCTGGGAAAGATGGTTTCTCGTTGGAAGATGTCAGATCAGCCCTTCACACTAGGGAAGTTTGCCATAAAGCTTCTGGCTCAGTTATGTAAAATCAAGCATCAGTGTTAGCTGTTATCGAGAGTAAGGGGCATGGAAAGCTGATTAGGAGGAAGTCGAACTACAGAGAGTCTAGATCTACTGGTCCTACAGCTAACGATGTCTGCAATTATTGTAAGGAGAAAGAACACTAGAAGATTGAGTGCCCTAGGAAACAGAAGCTGTAGGGAGATAGTCCAGCTATTGTTGCAGAACATGAGGTCAATTCTGAAGAAGATTTGGCTTTGCTTGCTAATGAACAACCACACAACAAGGATGCATGGGTTCTTGATTCTGGAGCATTTTATCATATTTGTTCGTGCAGGGAGTGGTTCTCGACTTATGACCAGATAGACGGAGGTAATGTTTCCATGGGCAACAGTGATGTCTGCAAAGCTATTGGAATCGGCTCAATCAGAATACGGACGCAAGATGATTCTTTCTGCACATTGTACGAAGTCAGACATGTTCCACAAATGATGAAGAATTGATAACCTTGAGTCTACTAGATAGCAAGAGTTTCAGTTTAAGAGGTAATTAAAGGTGGAGTTATGTATGTCTGCAAGGTTCTCAGGTGGTTTTAAAGGGGGTAAAGCGTGGTACCATATATTTGCTGAAAGGATGTACAGTCACAGGTTGTCCTGTCGTTGCATCATTCGAAGTTCACCAGGAGGATATGACTAAGCTATGTCATATGAGGCTTGGTCACATGGCTGAAAGAGAGATGCAAATTTAGTCGAAGAGGGATCTTCTTGGTGGCTACAAGATCAAAAATCTTAATTTTTGTGAGCATTGTGTCTTTTGGAAGCTACACCGCTGCAAGTTCCCAAAAGATATTCATAGCACAAAAGGCACGCTGGATTATATTCACTCTGATTACTGGGGTCGTGCTCGTGTTGAATCAGTTGGAGGTAACAAGTATTTTTTTGTCAATTATTGATGATTATTCTCGCATGACTTGGGTGCTCATCATGAAGTAAAAAAGTGAAGCTTTCAACTAGTTCAAGCAGTTGAAAATTTTTGTAGAGAATCCGACCGGGAAGAAGATCAAAAGGCTTCGAACTGATAACTAGTTAGAGTTCCATTCGTCTGAGTTCAATGAGTTCTGTAAAACTGAGGGGATTGCGCAGCATGACACTGTGAAAGACATGCCGAAGCAAAATGGGGTGGCAGAACGTATGAATCAGACTCTGTTGGAGAGAACGCGATGCATGCTCTCTAATGCTGGATTACCTAGGAGATTTTGAGCAGAGGCTGTAAGCATGGCGTGTTATCTGATTAGGGTATGGGTCTTGTGACACTACAAACTTCTTTTTCTAGACCGGTCGTAGTGCCCTCACTTCTCCTTTGAAGGAATTGAGCGTGTCTTCAATTTCTGTTTCTTTTCTCATTGTCACAATCTCTTGATCGTGCTGCTGTGATACCAAGATGTTAGTACCTGATGTCCTAGTTTATTAGTCGTGGTCATCTGGTGCATGGCCTTTGTCATATTCGAGCTCCGTTGGATTCCTGACGAGGTGCCTTGACGAATAGTCGAGCTACTTCGGACAGTCGCACCTCTTCGGTTGAAAAATTCCACGTGTCCCTCGTCTCGTTCAAGCAGGCGTTGGGTAGCTTCTCAGCAAGTCCATCACAGCCTTGTGTAGTCCCTCTGGTCGCCTCATGGTCCTTTGGATGCATTCGGATAGATTCCTGCTTGGCCCAGGTCATGGCCAGAGAAATCTCACACTTGCGCGTGAGCCCCTTCGTCGCTTTGACCGGTCTGGTCTAGATATCCCACGTTGTCTCTACAAATCTGTGGTTGTAGCTTGGTCATTTTCGAAAAGTCCAGCACAATGGCCAAGTCCAGCTCGATCTCTTCACTTAGTTTGTCTTGGGTTGCCTCTGCCGCCCTTGTCAAGTCCCGCTCGAAGGTCCATGTTGGTCCTGCGCAAGTTCTTTCTTGAATTCTCGATTGCGTGTCGAAACTAGTTTCTTAATATACAAGCATTTTGAAATTCTGTTGTCTGTTCAAGACCAGTTCCAGGTTGTGTTCTACCACAGCCTTGAACACCTTAGCAGACAGTATCCGAAACAGAACAACGTAGGCACATACGATGTAATACCCAGTTCGGCAACATCGTACTCTGGGGGCTTCCCACGCCCTAAAGGGTAGCAAATCTTATTGAAAAGTTTAGAGCTACAGATGGTCTTACTCTTACAATCTCCCGAATGTAATCGCCTAGCCTCTAACACTTCTTCGTTCAGATTTGCGGTCTGGGCTACCCCTCGATCCCCTGAGTTCGAGACTCCCTCCCGAACTTGCTCGAACTTCTCCCGATGCCCGGACGCCTTCTCCCTAATGGCGTGTGTTGGTAGCAATGTGTGTGCAGCGGTTTGTTCCATGGACTAGTCTGATCAGCACACTGAATAGACTAGCACTGCGCCGATTGGTTTCCGTTGTGGAATTCAATCCGGCCGTCATCTTCTACTCCTCCTCGGCTTGAGTGTATGAACGTGAGTTATTTCTCCAATAGACGAGCTGGATGATCAGGAAACCCTATATGTGAATATATAGCCTTCAGTGGTTTTCCAAATCAGTCCGAGATATCCTAGAAAATATTTAGGAAATATTCCTAGGGTTCGATTCCCGTGAGAGGTCCATCTACGGTGAGAAATGAGAACACATCTGGACAGGACATTTGGTGTGATCAATGGCCAATATTAATCCCGTTATTCGTCTGAAATCGTCCTTAAAACCAATTAAATAATTATTAAAGGGTAATCTCGTAATCAAACTATCGACGACTCGTCGACCTGAACGGTGGCTCGGTGACTCGGCGATGACTCCCAATTGGAATCGCTACGCTGCCGGAGAAAAACCAGACGCTGCCGTAGAAAAATCAGTCCGATCCGATTTCTCCTGGGGAAGATGAAGGTGCCGCGCGCCCCTCGCGGACATTAAGTTCTCCGCGCCCAAAGAAGACATTAACTTTTTAATGTCTTCTTTGAGCGCGACGTTAATGTGTTGATTGGCGCGGTCACTTGAAATGCTACGAATAATCCTTTGAAAAGCTGCGAATTATATTATAATTCGTAGTAATTACATAAAAAAAAATTTTGTATTCTATTTGGTACCTTTTCAAAGGATAATTCGTACCTTTTCAAAGGATAATTCGTAGCAATCATGTTTTGGTCAGATTAAAGGATAATTCGTAGCTTTTCAAAGGATAATTCGTAGCTTTTCAAAGGATTATTCGTAACATTTACACAGTCATCCGTGCGTTCCACGCTTTCATTTAGTTAGCCGCGCCCAACATAGACATTAACAAGTTAATGTAAATGCTGGGCGCGGCCCTAATGTAAAGGCTGGACGCGCGGCAAGTCCGTTTACAGTTCATCTTCCCCAAAAACTCAAAACGTCGACTACTGTCGACTGATTTACATAGGCGATGTGATTCCGAGCAGTGGGATGTGATTTCCACGGGCGATGATGAAGGTTTTCATCCCGATCGTGGCCAGCCGAACGCCGATTGATTAACGATTAAGTTTAAGCTAATTACTAATTTACCCTTAATTCTAATTGAAAATGACGATTGTGCGAATAAGTTAGGTTTAATAACAGCCATTAGATTATTAATCTAATGGTCATTAATAGTTCTCATTTCTCACGAAAGATTACACTTCTCATGTGTTCTTTATTCAATATTCCTAAATATTCTCTAGATATCTTATCCAATCTCCAAGGGAGCGCTCGGTTGAGAACCCTTAAAATTTTGAGAATTTGAGGACTCAAATCTCACCATTAGATCATGATGCATCTTTGAATCTGCATGTGAGACATGTCTAAAAAGCAAAGTCAAAAAGGTGGCTTTGACTTTGCATTAAATGCATCTTGGAAAATGCACATGAGACACTTGTCACCACCAAAATGCATCTTGCATTTTGGATTGTGAAGATTGGGGTCTCAAATTCTTGAAATTTAAAAGGGTTCTCAATTGAGCGCTCCTCCCAATCTCCATATGATCTTATGTATATATTTCTTCTTGATCACGTCATGCTAAGATTTTCTTGTTATGATCTTGAATATTCAGCTCCGACTATTTGTCAATCGAGTCCAGCTTTTGATATCTTCTATATTTAGAATTTTCCAGATTAGGAAACTTCTGTGCTTCTTTTTTGCGCTGTACGCGAGTTCCAATCATCGGTGGAATAGAGCTTGACTTCTGCTTGTACACTTTGAAGTCATTTTGCCAAAACACATGCCACATAGGAACAACAATCTCCCCCTTCGCATTTTTGGCAAAACCATCCCATCTAGCTCACTAGACTTCAGAGATCACTCTCCCCCCTTTTTGCCACAAAATAGGCAAGGAGGGTTCAAATAGACCAGCTTGTTCTCCTCGGTATCTAGAATCTTGTCTACTCCCCCTCGAACATAGCCAGTGACACATAATGTGAGTCTTTCGAACCATGGTGTCTCAGCAACTGTTCGACCACGGGTCAGCAAATAACTGGTTCCTTCCATCAGAGATTCTCCATTCTTGTTGAGCACTTGACAAGAGTCATGTGTGATTTTTAGGTGGGGACTTCCATCACTGAAGCTTATATCCTTCGCCTTCAATCCGTTAGCAAGAGTCGCCCTCTTGAGCTCAGGTAGTTCCGGAACCTTCAATGGCCCACAGCTGATCACCTTCCTCTCTTCTGTCATGTGAGTAGTGCATCCACTATGGACGTGTCGGCGACCTTTCTTCATGTCAGTGGTTGAGCTTGATGCGACGAGGCACACTTTCTCTTTTTGCTTCACTCTCCATTCTTGTGTCATCCTTGGAGTCGTTCTCTGTTGTAACTTTCTGCGCATGGCCAGGAACTCGTGACACCTTGACTTGATGTGCCCCTTGTTATGACAGTACCAGCAGGTTCTTGAGTCTCTTCTCCATTCTCTGTTGGAACTCATCCTGTATGTCAGAGGGTACCTGTTCATCTCTCTGTTCAACGGCTATTCAGCGTTGACAAACTTAATCTTTCCTGAACTGCTCCCATCAGTGTAGCCAATGCCTCTACTTTCTCCATTCATTCTCTGGGACTTCAGAATCGTATCTAGGTCTTTTGATCGAGAGTTTAGCATCTTTACTGATTTCTTGAACTGATTCAGCTCGTCCAGTACTACCGCGTGGTTGTCCTTCTCCATCTCAATTTGTAATTTCAAGGACTTAACTTCTTCTAGAAGACATATATATCTTTGGCTCATGACAATATGTCTTTTCTTCAGTTCTTCCATGTCTCTAGCCCGCATATCTCTATCTTTCTCCATCTGCATTCTTAACGATGAGACAACTCCAAGGAGTTCTGTCTTTTCTTTTATCAGGACATCAACTCTCTCCCTTAGCGTTTCCTTCTCATCCTTCAGGCTTGTCACGTTTAGGCTATGTCTGATGTTCAAATCTATCACTTCCTCGCACTTCTCATATAGAGCCGTATAATTTTTGATCATGCATTCATCTGTGATTTCTTCATCATCACTGCTGCTGGAGTGGTCAGTAGACTATTCTGGCATTGTCTCGGAATAGATGATGTCAGGTTCTTCACCTCTACGAGCAGTAGCACTGGTGAATGCAACAAAGTCGTTCGATTCATCCTCCTCCGAGTCCCTATTGCTCCGGCTAACAATATAAGCCTTATTTTTCTTGGGAGTATTGGCACTATCAGCTTGAAAGTGGCCTAAGCCTTTGCACTCCCTACACTGGATTACTTTGTCTTTATCACCCTTGAACTCGTACTTGTTCTCTCCAGGCCCGTTTCTCCTCTGAGAGTTTTCTCCTTTTCGACTCTGCGAGTTAGACGTGGATTGCTGTTCCTGAGTGGGTCCTCGTTTATTCAACCGTTTCACAATCCTTTCAAGGGTTTTGGCTATTATGGCGAGCTGTTCAGACACGTCCTCGATGCTGTTCCACATGTCTGTTACATCAGCCTTCAGTGCAACACATTTTACTATCCTTCTTTGAAAATCATCTGGAAAATTCTTTTCATATGTCTTTAGTGACCCCATGAGCTCGTCAAGCTTTATCTTGGCTATGTTTTGCATTTCCTCAATTCTAGTCACCTTCATAGCAAATCTTTGAGGCAATGATCTCAGGACTTTGCCAGCCTGCCTCTCTTCCTCGATAGATTTTCCCAGTGCTGCAGCTTCATTAGCGAGATCTAGGACTCTTGCATTGAACTCAGCAATCGTTTCCTCCCCCTTCATCTTCAGATCCTCAAACTTTGTAGTGAGCATCTGTATCCTAGAGTTCCTTACTTTGTCTATCCCCTCATGGGCGGTCCTGAGGATATCCCACGCCTCCTTCGCAATCTCACAATTAGCAATCAGTTTGAACACATTCTCGTCCACGGCTGAAAATATAGCGTTCATAGCTATTGAGTTCCCGATAGCAGTCTTGTCGCCAGCCTTAGTCCAACGCTCTTCAGGTTTCGGCACCACTTGTCCCTCAGTATTCGTCATTGTTGGAGGGGTCCACCCAACTAGTACAGCTTTCAATGCACTTTCATCAAGAGTTTTCAGGAATGCCTTCATCCTAGTTTTCCAGTAGCTATAGTTCGACCCTTCTAGTAGTGGTGGTCTCGGAAGCACGGAAACGTTAATTTTTGAATTATTCTGGTTTCCGAAACGGGGAAACGGCCGGAAGCAGCTTAAGCGGTCAACGGGTGGTTTAAAATTGCATTTAAACCAATTTTAGAAAGAAAAACAAACCTGCTCAACATTCGTTCGTAGGTGTATTAGATTTTCCTCCGTTTCGCAACCCTATTCGCAGAATCTACAGTGGTCTGGTGTCCACCAGCTTCCGTTTCAGCCGCCAGCCGTCCCCTTTGTTAATCGGAACTGTGAGTTGTAGTTGTAGCCTTGTATAGAACAACCTTCTTCCTCTTCTATTTTTTATTTTTTTTTGTAATCGTCTTCATCTCCTGTAACAGTATGTAATAGCTTCTCCTTTTAACGTAAAAGGCAGCAACCCGAAACACGACAGACATGAGAGGGTTTGATTATTTTTGAATATTTAATTATGTCTTTTACTATTTGAATTGATAGAATTGAATTAGATGTCTCACGTCTGTACATGTACCGACATCTTATTTTTTAGTGTGTACTGTCATCTTTATTAATGATTTTAAGAAAAATGCACCTACTTAATTATTTTTTAAATTAATAATATCTTAATGAATTATATATTATATTTAAATATAAGTTATATTGCCGTTTCCACTTCTTATAAATTTTGAGTTTGGCGTTTTCGCGTTTCCTGTCGTTCCCGTTTTCGTGCTACATTGGTGGTGGTCCGCTGGTGTTCTGCCCTTCCTTCATACTCATCTTGAACAGAATCCGGATCACACTCTGTGTGTCGAGTGCCTGCTCTGATACCAATTAAAATTTTGTTGACTGTTCAAGACCAGTTCTAGGTTGTGTTCTACCAGAGCCTTGAACACCTTAGCAGACAGTATCCGAAACAGAACAACGTAGACACATACGATGTAATATCGAGTTCGGCAACAGCCTACTCTGGGGGCTTCCCACGCCCTAATGGGTAGCAAATCTTATTAAAAACTTTAGAGCTACAGATGGTCTTACTCTCACAATCTCTCGAATGTAATCGCCTAGCCTCTAACACTTCTTCGTTCAGATTTGCGATCTCGGCTCCCCCTCGATCCCTTAAGTTCGAGACTTCCTCCCGAACTTGCTCGAACTTCTCCTAAAGCTCAGACGCCTTCTCCCGAATGGCGTGTGTTGGTAGCAATGTGTGTGCAGCGGTTTGTTCCACGAACTAGTCTGATCAGCACACTGAACAGACTAGCACTGCGCCGATTAGTTTCCGATGTGGAACTCAATCCGGCCGTCGTCTCATCCTCCTCCTCGACATGAGTGTATGAACGTGAGTTATTTCTCCAATAGACGAGCTGCATGATCAGGAATCCCTAGATGTGAAAATATAGCCTTCGTTTGTTTTCCAAATCAGTCCGAGATATCCTAGAAAATATTTGGGAAATATTCCTAAATATTCTCTAGATATCTTATCCAATCTTCATATGATCTTCTGCATATATTTCTTCTTGATCACGTCATGCTGAGATTTTCTTGTTATGATCTTGAATATTCAGCTCCTACTATTTGTCAATCGAGTCCAGCTATCGATATCTTCTATATTTAGAATTTTCCAGATTAGGAACTTATGTGCTTCTGTTTTGCGCTGTACGCGAGTTCCAATCATCGGTTGAACAGATCTTGACTTCTGCTTGAAAACTCTGAAGTCGTTTTGCCAAGACCCATGACACATAGGAACAACAATGATTTGTTGTCACATGACAGCCGATAAACTAGTTTCTGATTTTATCTTATTGAATGCATATAGTTCCAAAGTAATCTGATGCCATTGCACGTTTCTTATTATACAAGCACGCAGTATCTAGCAGCATGTGGAGTATTGTTACCCGTTGCAGTGGATCCAAAACAGAGACCAATGGTGGAGTATTGTTACATGTTAGTCTGGCAGCTGACTAGATCGTATGTGGCACAGCTATGTTTCTCAGTATACTGTATTATTGTACTCATCAAATCTTGGGCAGTAGCTTTGTTATTATATATATAATTAGGCCATGACACTAGTTTTGGATTATTTTTTTTTTTGATTAAAGTTTTGGATTTTTAATCTTTATTATTTTTCCTTTAAAGATTTGGTTCAATCAATGCCACTACCAGCCTTTTTGTTATAAGAGACCATTTTGCTTTTCATTTCATGTGTATAAATCTGCAGGTCAAGACTCCCTCCTTGGTTCAGTACTCTAGTCTGGTTAGCTTGAACTAGTTATTATGGAGGCTTACCGAGACATGAAAGAGCCACTGATCCTGCCAGAGGAGGATGGCAAAAACAAAAGCATCAACAAGTCAAATGCAGTTGTTTTCCTCAGCACCTTTGTGGCGGTTCTAGGCTCTTATCAGTTCGGGTCTTGCGTAAGTCATACAACTTCCTCCCTTGCATGTATCTAACCAAATTTCATATCAATTGTCTGTGTACATGGGGTTTTTATCTCACTTTCAGGTTGGATTTTCAGCACCAACTCAGGCAGCCATAAGGGATGATCTTCAGCTTTCTTTAGCAGAGGTAAATTCCAAATCCAGAATGTCAAAATCGAATTTTCAGCCACATATATAGATTTCTGCTTAAAACATGTGGATCAAAAGATGCCTACGCATAAAAGAGTATCAAAACATATAAACCAGTCCAAATAATCTTGTTTTCATTCGCTTATGCTCTAAAAAAGCCAAGAAAATTGACATATGAAACCTTTATTATAAAACAATGGAGAAGTTTTTTTTTACAATTTCAGATGCAATGCTATCAGTTTTACTTTCTTTGTTTCGCATTTGCAGTACTCATTTTTCGGGTCCTTAGTGACTGTTGGTGCAATGCTTGGTTCAATTAGCAGCGGTCACATTGCAGACTCCATTGGCCGAAAGCAGGTGATGAAAGTAAACTGATTTATCATAAGTATAAAGCAAAAGCAAGCATCAGTAACTGAAATTACGTTCTGATTGTCTTAATTACATATTGATATTAAACTTGTGACGAAAACAGGCAATGAGAATGTCTGCTGTATTCAGTGTCATTGGATGGCTTGCTATATACTTTAGTCAGGTAAGCATGATATTTTTATAGCTTTATTTCATCAGAATGAACAGAAAAATCTGAAAAGAATTCCTGCTACTGTACTTGTTGATTGTGAACAAGGGAGCTGCTTCGCTAGACACTGGAAGGTTTCTAACTGGATATGCCATTGGAGTCTTCTCCTATTTGGTTTGTTTCTCTTCTTCTTCTTTTTTTAAATGTTATTAGTAACAAAACGAGAAGTCGAATAATATCTTATGTTCCAAAACTTAACACGAATGACCGACAGGTACCAATATATGTTGCTGAAATTGCACCCAAGAATTTCCGAGGCGGCTTAGGCACACTGAACCAGGTAGGGACATACAGAACCCATAGCTGCCTGAAGTCTTTGTAATATGCTAAAATATCGGATAAGTACTGATTTTGTGTGGTTTTATCAGCTCATGATTGTCCTAGGAGCATCACTTGCCAACATTATTGGAACCATGATCACTTGGAGATCATTAGCCTTGACCGGTACCAAAATCATAATTGATTAGCACTCGTTTACAAATACTTCGATACCGACTAATCAATTGGCAGTGCTTCACTGTTCTATTTACAGCTGTGTTTCCAGGTTTGGTTCAGCTCATTGGCCTTATCGTGATACCCGAGTCTCCAAGATGGCTGGTATTTACTGGTCGATACTCATTATTATTTGGAAATTTCGATACCAAAAATTATCTCATCTCATCTGTTATTTATGTCAGGCAAAAAGAGGATACCAAGAAGAGTGTCGCCATGCTCTACAAAAGCTTCGTGGAATAGGCGTGGATATTTCTGAAGAAGTCACAGCAACTGAAGTCTGAGTCTTTTAATTTTTAGCTACTCTGTGTCTGGTGTCAAACTGAACGAACATAAGAAGGAAAAAACTTACTGTTTTATGTCATTCTTATGAACCTGTCAGAATACACTTGCAACCGGCGAAGACTTGAAGAAATCAGGACTCTTACATCTTTTCCAAAGAAGATACATCCGCTCAATCATCGTACGACGCATTACTGTTAAATTCTTGAGAAAACAAAGCTTGATAACATTTATTTGATTTTTTACTAATGCATCACAGATAGGGGTTGGCCTAATTGTACTTCAACAGTTTGGTGGGTGCAACGGAGTTGGATTTTACTCCGGGGAGACTTTTAAATCAGCCGGTACAGTTTTAACTTTTACGTACCCTTCGTTATGTGATAATTTGAATAGTCAAAAAACTCTAATTAACCCAATTGCTGTGATACACATTTTTCAGGTTTTGCATCAGGCAAAATTGGAATAATTGCCTTTGCTTGTTTACAGGTAAAAAACAATATCGCTAAGACTCATTTACCTTTTTGAATACGATCCAGTGCTAGTGCAAAATAAAAGTCATTTTCTTGCGTAGATCCCGTTAACTGCAGTGGCTGCAATTCTAATGGATAGATGTGGAAGAAAGCCTCTTTTACTGGTAAAAAAAGCATAAGAAACAGTCTATCACAAATGATTTATCATCAAACCTTTCCGTTTGCTCCTACTTTGTGCTTAGGTTTCTGCAACGGGCACATTCTTGGGATCGTTTTTATCTGCAACAGCTTTCTTACTCAAGGTAACAAATGGGTAACTGTGTCGGAGTTTTACAATATTGGAACCAAAAGAATGTTAGACATTTTCTGTTTCTATTTTTGCGTGTTGTGATAGAACTGGAATTACCCTGCAGGAACACGGGCCACATTCGTTAGACGATTGGGTTCCCATTTTAGTCCTGGCAGGTGTACTGGTATATTCACTAGCTAATCTCAGAAGTCTGAAAATCAAAGCAACATATGATTATTACAATGCTCATAATGTTTCTCTGCATCAGCTTTACATTGGCTCGTTCTCGATAGGCATGGGAGCAGTCCCCTGGGTCATCATGTCCGAGGTGGGTGATTTTTTCCCTGTGTCCTAAATTCACGCTGACTACCAGATGGTCTAACTCTACATAAACCACACCTTAATCTGTGGTTAACGTGTTTTTGGCATCTAGATATTTCCTATCAATGTAAAGGGGTCAGCCGGTAGCATGGTGACGCTAGCGCATTGGGTATGTGCATGGACTGTTTCATACACCTACAACTTTTTAACAGACTGGAGCTTCTCAGGTATATCATATCTCATTATGATGAACTCAATCAGGCCACCAGACAACAGCTATCCATTCAAAGAAGCAACTGATCATTACGAGTTTAATTGATTCGTTCACATTTCTTTTGTAGGTACATTTTATGTGTATTCTGGGATCTGTGCTGCAACTATTCTGTTTGTGGCAAAGGTGGTGCCAGAAACAAAGGGAAGAACTCTGGAAGAAATTCAAGCTTCCATGAATTAGATAATTATCATGAGTTTGATTGATGATTCATCCATATCTTACATTATAAGCTGGGTTTGCCTGGTGTTGGTGTGAACTTAGATGGATTGGGCTTCATCCCCTTTCATGTTTGTTGGGCCCAACCCACGTACCTGCCTAGGCGTTCTCTGGTTTCATCTTCAAAGTTGGAAAAATGCATAAATTTAGTATTTTTCTACTGGTGAGTGGTAAATGTCATTTTTCCATATTATCGACGTAGATTTATGCATATCGTTCTGAAAGTCAGAAAGTGTCACATATGCTCTCTAATATGATATCAAAATAAATTAATATATATGTCACTTAAAAGCATCATATGCGAGGCACCAAAAGCACTCCGATTTTTTTTTAAATTTAAATTAAGCCCAACAGCTATAAAAAATCGAAAATAATTCAAAAAGTGAAATAGTTTTTTTTGTTGTTGAAAAATTTAAGTATTATTTTAAGTAGGGCATTTTTTTTTGAAAAATTTATGTATAAATACACATCTTATTTCTCTTCCAAATCACTTCAATTTTATCCCAACTGTTGGGCTGCCTTGAATATGAGGTGTGCTTTGATCCACTAATTGACTAGGGTTAGGGTTTTTCTGTAATAGCTATATAAACCTTACTAGTCAAGCTGTAAATACATACTCTCAAATCTGAATACAAACTGCCTCTTCTTGCCCGTGGACGTAGCCAACACAACCACGTTAAATTCTTGTGTCGTTCTTATTATTCGTTCTAAATCTTTGTTGCTCGAATCACTTCTGTGACAACAAACTGGTATCAAGAGCTGGATTTTGCCGTTGCTGCTAGAGTTTGTGATTTCGACATCAAAGATGGCTGCCATGAACGTGAAGATCGACAAATTTACTGGGACGAACAGTTTCGGGTTATGGCAGATCAAGATGCGAGCTCTGCTGAAGCAACATGGTCTATGGGCGCCGTTGTCTGGGAAGAAGAAAACGGATGCTGATGACGAAGAGTTGAATAACCTGGAGGAGAAAGCCCATTCAACAATCATGCTGCATCTAGTTGATGATGTCATCACCGAAGTCGCCAATGAAGATACTGTCGCTGGTCTATGGTTGAAGCTAGAAAGTCTCTACATGACGAAGTCTTTAACCAACAAGTCGCTTTTGAAGCAACGTCTATTCAGTCTGCGTATGCAGGAAGGTACACCTCTGAGAGATCACCTTGATCAATTAAATTCAATATTATTAGATCTGCGTAATATTGATGTTAAGGTTGATGATGAGGATGCTGCTTTGATTTTATTGGTATCTTTGCCCATGTCGTACGAGAATTTTGTGGATTCGTTTATTGTTGGGATCGATAGCTTGTCATTGAAAGAAGTCAGATCAGCCCTTCACACCAGGGAAGTTCGCCATAAAGCTTCTGGTTCTGCGGTGGAAATTCAGGCATCAGGGTTAACTGTTGCCGAGAGTAAGGGACATGGAAAGCTGAATAGGAATAAGTCGAACTACAGAGAGTTCAGATCTAATGGTCCCACAGCTAACAATGTCGGTAACTATTGTACGGAGAAACGACACTTGAAGAACGAGTGCCATAAGAAGAAAAAGCTGGAGGGAGATGGTTCTGCTGCTGTTGCAGAACATGATGTCAATTTTGAAGAAGATTTGGCTTTACTTGCCAATGAACAACCACACTATTAAGATGTGTGAGTTCTTGATTATGGGGCTTCGTATCATATTTGTCCGTGCAGGGGAGTGGTTCTCTACTTATGAGCAGATAGACAGAGGTAATGTTTCCATGGCCAACAGTGATGTCTGTAAAGCTGTTGGAATTGGCTCAATCAGGATACGGACTCATGATGGTTCTTTCTACACATTGAACGAAGTTAGACATGTTCCACAAAAGACAAAGAATCTGATATCGCTGAGTTTACTAGACAGCAAGGGTTTCAGTTTCAGAGGTAAAGGTTGAGTTATGTATGTCTGCAAGGGTTCTCAGGTGTTCTAAAGGGTGTGAAGCGTGGTACCATATATTTGATGCAAGGGTCTACACTGACAAGTTATGCAGCTGTTGCATCGTTTGAGACTTGTAAAGAGGATATGACTAAGCTATAGCATGTGAGGCTCGGTCATATGAGTGAAAGAGGGATGCAAACTCTATCGAAGAAGGATCTTCTTGGTGGCTACATGATCAAAAATCTTAATTTCTGCGAGCATTGTGTCTTTGGGAAATTACACCGCATCAAGTTTCCGAGAGGTGTTCATAGAACAAAGGACACGTTGGATTATATCCACTCTGATTGTTGGGGTCCGGCTCGTGTTGAATCAGTTGGAGGTAACCGATATTTTTTTATCAATTATTGATGATTATTCTCGCATGACTTGGGTGTTCATGATGAAGCACAAAAGTGAAGCCTTCAACAAATCAAACAGTAGAAAACTTTAGTGGAGTATCAGACCGGGAAGAAGATCAAAAGGCTTCGAACTAATAACGTGTTGGTGTTCTATTCGTCTGACTTTAATGAGTTCTGCAAGACTGAGGGATTGCGCGAAATCCCAATGTGAGAGACACACCGCAGCAAAATGGGGTGGCAGAACGTATGAATCAGACTCTGTTGGAGAGAGCGCGGTGTATGCTCTCTAATGCTGGATTACCTAGGAGATTCTAGGCAGAGGCTGTAAGCACCGCGTGCTATCTGATTACCGTGGACCTCACACAGGTATTGGCGGGAAAACACCATATGAGGTATGGTCTAGTAAGCCTGCAAATTATTCTTTGCTGAGAATTTTTGGTTGCACTGTTTACTATCATGTTAGTGAAGGTAAACTGGAACAATGACCAAGAAGGGTATATTTGTTGGCTTCGGAGATGGAGTTGAGGGATATAGAACTTGGTCATCATCTGAGAAGAGAGTTATACTTAGAAGAAGTGTAATCTATGATGAAAGTTCTATACTTAACCCTACTATATGAAGTCCACTGTTGCGCAGGAAAGTGGTAGTGTTGATAAACAGGTGGAGCTGCAGATTACTCCAGGATGGAGTGAATCACAGCACCAAGGCGGAGAAGATCAACATGCTACTACTGAAGTTGATATGCGAGAATCAGATCGTAATCATTCTCATCTGTCAGAAAAATGCCAGCATAGTATAGCTCTTGATATAGCCAGAAGAGTGGGTGTTGGATTTCCTAAGAGATATGGCTTTGAGGATATGGTTGGTTATGCACTACAGTCTGTTGAAGAGGTGGATATTTATATGTCGGCTCCACATGACAAGTTCAAGCATTGTTTGGACGTGTTCAATCTTTTAAGCCATTGAAGGCCCTTAGGGGCATCTGAGGCAGGAAGAGGATCTGAGTATTTCTGGTGCATCTGGTGTCCAGGGATTCAAGTCAAGGTGGAGATTTATTGGGCTTCCTTGAATCTGAGGTGAGCTTTGACCCACTAATTGGCTAGGGTTAGGGTTTTTCTGTAATGGCTATATAAACCCTACTAGTCAAGATGTAAACACATACTCTCCGATCTAAATACAAGCTGCCTCTTCTTGCCCATGGACGTAGCCAACACAACCACGTTAAATTTTTGTGTCGTTCTTATTATTCGTTAAACATCTTTGTTGCTCGAATCACTTCTGTCATAACACCAGCATACATTTTCAGTCACTTATCTCTCTTAAGCAAAAATGTCTAGCAATTGGTCTCTACTTCAGAAGATGTGCAACTGTGCATAACTTACTGTCGCCAATTCGTTGATCCAATTTCCGGCAACAGGCAAAAGGTGGACAAGTTGTGGAAGAAGATTCACATCGATTTTCAATTAAATTGGATTAGAGTTGAGCATGGAGTTAGGATAATTAAGAGGTCTCAAACTGCAATTGCTTCTCGTTTTGTGAAGTTTAAACCGATCTTGGTTTTTTGGGATTCTTGTATCTCATATGCAAGAAGAAATCCGGAATCTGGATGTAATTCACAAGATGAGGTAATTATTTGATTATGTTCATTATATGTTATAATATAAATTAATAAATAAGTTATATTCATTGACGAGGTTATAATTACTGTTTAAAAAATTGATTTGTAGTTAAAGGAAAGCTCAAATAATGTACGTCGCCAAAAAGAAAAAAAATTCACACATTTGGAATGTTGGGAACAAGTGAATGAACATCAAACATTTGCCACCATCAAAACTAATACCCCGCTTGGCTTACTGATGGATGCACAGTCGTTGTGTGCAAACGTCAAGAATAAATTTATAATAGTCCGCTACTCGCGACTACACTACTGGGTAGCAAGTGGTAAGTAGGGGTCGAACCCAAAGGAATTAGGGGGATGGTTGTTCTTTGAGGTGATTTGTACAGCGAGGGAGCGTGTTTTAGGTTGGTTGAGGTTTTAGAGCTAGTAACTACGTGACTTTTTGGTTGGTTTTGGTTTTTTTTTTTGTGCGAAAAGTAAATGACAGAAAATTAAATACTGAAAATAGAAAGAAGACTTACAGCGGGTGATGCGTGATTGGCAAGTCCTCCGGATGATGAGTGCAGTTGATTAAGGCAGTTATACTAAGAAAGTAAGTGCAGGTGTTATTTGATTTCAAGGAAAACATTCAGTTTCGGGGGCTTTGTATCATAGCCTGTTTATCATTGACCTTTAGGGATCCTTCTAAGTATTCAAACGTGCATCAAGGCCATTCCAAGCACTCGATTTGCCACACTGTCTAGTCTTTTGCTAAAATGTTCGAAAGTGTATCAAGGCCATTCCAAGCACTCGATTTGCACACACTGTCTAGACTTTTGCAAAAAACGTAGAGCCCTTGTTCTACTTAGACTAATACCCCATTCCAAGGTATATTAGCCTGTGTGCATCCATTTGATCAGTCATTCCCGAGCAATCAAATGGTGTTTGAGAGAGGTCAAACTCCTCAGATAAGCTTTGCCATTCCAAGCATCCACTTATCCGAGTATGTTTACGAACTTCCACGGAAGAGCTTTGCCATTCCAAGCATCCACTCAACCTTGGAAGTTCTGGCCTAATATATGGCACATAGAACAAGTTTTGAATACAGAGAAAAAATACTAAAGCAAGTCTAAAACATTTTATGATACAAGTACACCCCTTCAACCGAATGAAGAGTTTAGCTACGAATATCCATAGAGGTGGATACCATAGCTAAATACTCGGGGGTTTTTGAAAGACAGTAAGTAAAGGGGAATACTCAAGAACCAACAGGAGTATTCTCTAAAACCGTTATAATACTCAAGAACCAACAGGAGTATTATTTCAAAACCAAACTTACAAATTGCCAAACTTAGAGAGATGAGTGATTTATGATTTTTGGGATGTTTACAAATGAGGTTTGGCTTGGTATTTATAGCCAAACTTGAGAGAAATGGAGGGTGGAGATGGGGGGCATGTGTTTTTGATCCAAGGGAGGAGAAGGGAGGAGCAAGGAGGAGATGACACATGGGGGGAGCCAAAAGCCGCCGGTTGGGGGAGGTTGAGCCGCCGGTTGCCGGTTGCAAGGGGAGGAGAAGGGTGGCTTTGGCCACCTCCAAGCAAGGTGGCCGGTCACCTTGGTCCATGAGTGCATTTTGACAGTTTTGTGCAGTCTTTTTCACAAAACTATCAGTCCAATTTCGCTCCGTCTGACTTTGATTGTTCCTTGGTTGGATTTGTTTTGAATGATTCCATGTCAGGATCTTTAGATTTCTTCAGTCAGCGTCTGATCGTGACCTTGGAATGACTCGTAACATCTTTTCTGCGTAAAATCCTCTCCTTAGCGTGTATTCTCTCTAAGCTTCAAAATACCCTGTAGAAATATATCGGAACTAACAAGCAAAAGTTAAATAGACAAACAGTCTAATTTAGTGGGTTTAACTGTGTTTTTGATTCGTATAATTATGGTCCATCACTTACATATATGAAGCGGATCAGGTAGTTGAAGAAGTGCATAAAAGTGAAACTCAACCAAATCTTAGCGTTGAAGGACAAGTATTTTCAACACCTGAAAGCAACCCTATAAGTTCTTCCAGTCCGATTAGGCTGCTCGGAGTGAAGGCTTTAATGAGTCTTGCAGAACGTCAAAAACAGTATTCGATTGGAACCAAAAGCAAATGGATGAAGACCGTCAAAGGCAATAACAATTTCTCGATTTGAAACAAAGGTAAATGAAGGACAATGCACCTGCAAGATTTTAACCTCAGGCAAATGGAGGAAAATATAAGGATCATGCAAATGAATATAGACATAATGATCCCAAAGTCGAAGAGGTACTTTTCAATAAAGAGGAAGGTTGTGATCCTTCGTCAGTATGAAGAAGAGGAAGACAACAATGACCAAGGTTTCTGAAGATTTTTCTAATTGTTATCGTCTGCAGAACCTCGACAATTAGATTTATGTGATTTCAGCTTCTTTTATGTAATTTCAGTTCCTTGTATGTCATTTCAATTTCACTATGTTATCAAGTTTTAATTAATGATAAAAATTTCTTTTAATTGGTGGTTAAAACGTTTTAATAGATTTCACTTGGTTAATTCAAAACAACATACAGAATGAAAACAGCATACAAATTTAAAACAACACACGAATCCAAAACAACACATAAATTTAAAAATAACACACAAATTCAAACGCAAGCATTCTAACAGCACTGTTCTTCATTGTGCATCGGTTTCCGAAAACCAATTATGCTTCACCAGATCATTTTACAACTCTGTGTGGAGATATGCAAACTGGAGGTTTGTTAGACGATCACCAAGTGCTTGTGACTGTTGAGCTCTTTCCACTGGATCATGAAGAACTCGATCACACTTCTGATCTGTCGGTCCATAATATACTGTGATGGCATGACGTGCGTCGTCAGACGTGTCAAATTTAATTTATTTATTTCCCTTCTAACAGCTTGTATAACGGCAAGCAGAGTGGAACTCAAGGGAACTAGTTGTTGAAGTCGTAATATGTAAACAATAAAAAGGGGTGTGTAAGTGATTGTGAGTGCACAAAAGAATAAGAAAAACAGTTTACTTATCAGAGACAATATTTAGCCTAGGGTTTCACTTGTGACATGTTCATCATTGACGGTTAATAATCATATTTCAAGTTTACAAGTTTGGTTATTCCGAAAAAGGTAATAACCTCAAGTATCCCGGTAAAGGTGATACACCCCAACTTATTTCGGCAAGGTAGTAAGCTTCTGGTTCTCCTAAGCACGATATTTCGGCAAAGGAAATATCAAACCTAGGTGTTACTACTTGTCTTTGAATGGAAGGGAAGTAGGACAATCTCTTCGTCTCTTGTCGAAAGCTTCGCATTCTTCATCTTCTCCAGAGCCATTGTCGAATGATTCTTCGATGATTGATGGGAAATTCGAATATAACCCAAGATATTTTCTGATTAGGTTCCAAAAACTATTTTAGGGCTTCCAACTTCCGAATCTCGAATCTGATGACGTCATTACGCGTGCCGCTGACGTCAGCCCACGTACCGTGTGAATATTAGCTTTACGGACCATGTTGATGTTCACACCCGTGGACAGCACTTATAAAGTGTAAAGTGCTCCACGTCCACGATCCGCTCGGAGATGCTTCTCTCGTTCTCTGCGTCAGTTTTTACTTCGGCTCTCTATTCGACTTCTCGGATGACCTCTTCTGCTCTCGGTGTGAACTAGAGAGTTTTAGAGCTTCGAGTCAGCTATGCACCGACGTCTAGTTTGAATTCATCCGATCTCTTGTCAACTCCCCGTGCTCCATCAAAGCTTCAAAGGTCCGGATCGCCTTGTGGCGATTTGCCACCGAAATGCCGCCTTGTATTGCGCGTTTCATCTTAGAGCTTTCCGAAACATCTGACATACAAAACCATACTAACAAGTAAATGTTTGCATAATAAATTGTCAAAATAAATGAGATTAGTTAGTTCGACGAGTCGTATAAATACGACTCATCAAGATACTATATGGATTATGTAGATCTTTCTCTTAAATTTCCAAAATATCATCTTCTACAAATTCTTCCTCAACGACCATATTATTATCCAAGCCCACATAATAGTGTTTAAAAGGCTCAACTTATGGCTAATACCTGCCTATCGGACTACTGCCCAACGAGATTGTAAAATACCAAAGCACCTCTCAACATCTTTGCGGCATGACTCATAAATAATTTCTCAGCATCACTTTGGGGATTTGGAATTGTTTTAACAAAAGTGGAGTACCTCGAGTAGATTCCTTCTGCCAAATAATAAGTGTTGTTTTATGTGCTCCCGTTAACTTTGTACGTCACCTGAGGAGAGATTCCTTTAAAATTAGAATCAAATATGTCTAATTGGTATAAGACATTGATATCGTATTGCGCTCCTGGTATAGCGGTGAAGCTGTGCCAGATCCATGAGTCATATGAAGCTACAACCTATAAGATGATAGTTGCACAACCTTTACGACCTGAGTATGACCACTGCCAAGCTGTATGACAATTTTTCCACTCCCAGTGCTTACAATCGATGCTTCCAATCGTACTAGGGAATCCTCGGTTACCCTTGCTAAAAGACGACTTAAGTACACTGGATATTGAGACCGTAGGTAACGATCTTTGTAATGATGAACTACTTGATTGCACCACTTCTTCATGAACTTTAGAGTTGTTGACTCGCCCATCCTTGTAACCTCGGCAAACTGAGCAACACACGAACCGTATGCCAACATTCGTATAGCACAGGTCATCTTCTGCTCTAGAAATAGGCCAAGAACTCCGATGGCATTACATCGTTGATTCTAATAGATGCAATGATTGCAAAGCTTGGTCTTGAGCCGGTTCAACAAGTTGCTGCTCATTCGATACCTCTGGCGGAAGTCCCCCTCGGGGAAAATTGGACGTTCAACGAAGCACTCTTCCAAAAGATTATGCCCTCTTGGTCCCCTCTTTCTTTGTCAATTTGGTTGGAGACGAACCAGCTCATCGTCCAAATCACATGTTGTTGCTACAACGATGACATTCATCATCAAGACCGAGTTAGCCCTTGCATTCATTTCTCTCATTCTTTGTTGATATCACTCAAAACCTTCATTGAAATTGAAAGAATCCATTCAAAATCGTAACAAAGACCAGAGAGAAGTTTGAAATTACTGAGAAGAGTAAGGAAGCTGTGGATTACAATTGTATCTAAAACTTTGTTCTTATAGAGACTTTGACCTTATCTTGCTTTACACGTGTCTTGTCATTATTGGACGAAAATCTTATCGAAATTGATTTCAATTATTGATCAATCATTCATTCATACAATATTAAATTTGAAAAAAATAATATTCATTTTTTTATTGTGAATAGTAAAAAGGTGTCCTCTTGTAGAATGTCATGGGTGCACAAAATATATATAAATGCTATTATTGTTTATTAAATAGTAACAAAAAGTTCTATTTGAGGATGTCTTCAAAGAGATAGGATGCTCAGGGGTGCGAATGTCCTCAGTAAGTGGATTCATCATGTGTTAGAAGTTATTGTATAATCTTGAATTCTTTGGATATATCCTTGTCTATAGTTTCTTCTAGGATAATCCGCACCTCTTCAGTTTTTGCCTCTCCGTTTCATATTCCATCATATATAACTTTATATTCTGGCTTTGAGAGCCCAGTAAACATCAGAAAATTTTCCAACTTATCTTTGCTTTCATGGTATCTCAGCAGGTTTCATCTTGTTGATTTTCCCCTGCCACCACACATGGTCAATCCAGCAACCTCTTTTCAACCCAAGTCAAAACGTCCAATCAGTGACATCGGCTAACTTTATTATCTTCATCCTTCCGACCACACGGGTCTCGACATATGCACATTGGTCCTAAAAGGAGATATCTATCAGTAATGGAGTGACGCCATAATCAACGTCTTTCGCGCTAAGCGGAAGATGTCAGTCCTTCAAGTCCATAAACTAAAACCGACCGACCCCGACGAACTTAAAGACTGGCTCAGCATCAACTATATGATGGTTGGGTGGATTATTCAATCCATTGACCCGTCTCTTCTCTCATCTGTCTCCTACACTAAGATTGTTCGCAAGCTTTGTGATGACCTTCATCAATGCTTCTCGGTCGGCAATGGACCGAGGATCTTACTTCTTCGCGTAGACATTGCTCATTTTCATCAATCTGGACAATCCGTAACTGCGTATTACGACACTATCAAAAAGTAATGGGATGAGATTTATGCCCACGTTCCGCTTTGCATGTGCAAATGCGGCCTATGCAGGTGCAATGTTTCTCACCTCATCGACATGGATCCGCATGTGCAATGTTTCTCACCTCATCGCCATGGATCTGCGGGTTTAATGTTTCTCACCTCATCGCCATGGATCGGAAAGAGGAGCAGATTCTCCAATTTCTCATTGGCTTGGATGACAGTGATAACAACACCCTTCGATCCCATATCATGGCTCAAGAACCCTTGCCAGCCGTTTATAAGGTTTACCCTCTTGCGGTTGAAGAAGAATGACACAAGCTCGCCGTCAAGGATCGAGCCTTTAAAAGCAACTACATGGCCTTGTGTGTTCAACATAATCTGGAGCAGTGCCCGCCTAATCACCCTAACTACATTCATTGTGGCCGCTCTAGTTATGATATAAGCAAATGCTATCGCCTTCAGAGCTTTCGGGCGGGCTTCGTCATTTGCAACTCTGATCGTGGCAATAACTAGCAACCCATGTCCTTGGCATCTGGTTCAGCTCCGTCACAAGGGGCTAGTAGAGGTTGCAATTGCAATTCTGGCATCGTTAATGCTGCTCATCAGATGTAAGAAGCAGCCTCACCACACAAATTTGCGCTGCTATAAGTCTGCCTATCTCAGCAGATCAATGGAACACTGTCAAGCAGAAGTTCAATTCTCTCAACGTCAAACCGGGTGTCACTGATTCTGCTTCTGGTAAGCCTATTATATCATGGATGTTTGACATCAGGGCTTCTTTTCATATGACCGGGAACAATGATTAAATGACATATCTCTCCTGTGTCGACCAAGCTCCATGACGATCGCCATGCTACGACTCTTCAGCAGGGCTCCATCAATCTCTCATCTTATTGAATTAATCATGTTTTATATATTTCGCTACTAGGCTACAACCTTATTTCTACTGCTCAGTTGCTATTGATTCTAAATGCGTTATTACGTTAACGGATGTGTTATGTGTTATACTTGATCACACTTCGAGGACGATGATTGGTGTGGGTACTGGCTGCAACCGTTTGTGGCTCTTGATGGCTCTGCTTCGCCGTCTGTTTCCTTCACCTTATAGCACCAGCGACTTGGTCATCCTTCACATTTTGTTTTTTCTAGTCTAGCTTATTCAGATAGCTTTATTATTCTTCCTGATAAGAGCAATATGTGTGAAACTTGTTTTAAGGCAAAGCAAATTCGTAGTAGTTTTACTATGAGTTATCACAAAGAATATTTGGCTTTCAGTTTGATTCATTTGCGATATTTGGGGACCGCACAACGTTCTCTCTATTACTACTGATGCATCCTAATTTTTGACACTTCGTGATGATTTTTCTCGCATCACATGGGTATTTTTTACTAATCCAAGTCCAAAACTGCACCCTTGCTACTCAATGTGACAATGGTGCAGAATTCATCTTCTTACGCAGCTTCTTTGATTAGCAAGAGATCTTATTTGAGACGTCTTGTGTCTATATCTGCAGCAGAATGGCAGTGTTAAATGCAAGCATCGCACATTCTCAACGTGGCTCGTGCCTTGCATTTTCAGGCGTCCCTTCCGATCAAGTTTTGGGGCGAGTGTGTTCAGATAGCCTACTACTTGATCAATCAGACTCCATCACCTTTGCTTGACAATCGCACTCCGTTTGAGCTTCTTTTTGGACGCCTGCTTTCCTTAAAGAATATAAAGGTTTTCAGGTGCTTATGTTTTGCTTCCCGCTTACCTCGTTCATCCAACAAATTCGAAGCTCGAAGTCATAAGTGCTTCTTTCTTGGTTATCCGTCCGGTAAATGAGCCTCGCGACATTGGTACCGGTTGTACCATCTTCTCCCGCGATGTGGTATTTTACAAGATATTTTTCCTTCTGAATCGCCTGCACCTCCGTCAAAAACTCCACAACCACTGCCGAATTAGGCTATTTATGATGATCCGTTTGTCCTCTCCTCTGCGTTCAGTGTGACTAACGATAGGGGGGCCAACATTGCTTCACCGTCTGCTCTGTAACACGTAATTCTTGTGTCAGCAAACTCATTCTCTACAATGGGATCGTCTCAGACTCGCCATAGTGATCGCTCTAGGTAGTAGTTGGTTTTGCTTTGACACTACGTTTGTCATTCAATTCAAGCTGCAGACACCCGTCGCTACCCACATCTAAATCAACATCATCGTCCTCGCCGCGATCAGGTACTCTATATCCCATTGTTAATTATGGGTCTTCTGACAATTTTGCATAACCTCATTCCAGTTTTAGCTCCCAATACTACGCATGATGAGCCTCATTCATTTAGCGAGGCTATGCAACATGAGCTTTGGCGCACCACAATGTGCTCCGAATTTGACGCTCTTAAGCGTAATCAGACCTAGACCATCTTCGCGCTTCCTCCCGATAAGAAATCGATTAGTTGCAAGTGGGTATACTGCATCAAGTATAAGTTTGATGGCAGCATTGAATGCTATAAGGCGTGCTTGGTCATCCTTGGCGACCGCCAAGTTGAGGGTGTCAGTTTTAGCAAAAAATTCGCACTTGTCTCCAAGATGGTTACAGTTCGTGTTTTTCTCTCGGTTGCTGCCATTCGCGACTGGGATGTCATGCTTTTCTAAATGACGATCTTAATGATACGGTGTGCATGGCTCTGCCTCCAGGCTACACTCATGGATCCTCCGACCAGATATGCAAACTTCAAAAGTCTCTTTACGGCTTGCATCAAGCTCCGCGCAACTTGTTTTCTAAGCTTGTTGCAACCTTGCAGACCCACGACTTTCATCTGAGTAAGGTCGATTATTCTCTTTTCACTCTCAGTCAACACGATAACTATATTTATGCCCTTCTATACATCGACGACTTGATAATTGCTGGGAACAATTCTCTTGATGTTGCTTCTTTGAAAAAATATCCCAGCAGGTGTTGTCACATAAAGGACCTTGGCCACCTCAAGTATTTTTTTAGGGTTGAAATTGCTCGTAATCACTCTGGCATTCTCGTCACCAATGCAAGTCTGCTTTGGAAATTCTTGATGAATCAGGCCTCGTTGGTAGCAAGCGGTGTGACTCTCTCATGGAGTCATGGGTGCTAATCATTGATAGCACTAGAATATATGCATTTTAGGCATCCTCTACGCTTATTGTTTTGATCATTCCATTACGATTTCACTTGCTATTTGATGCTTTGTGATTCATTTCAGGCCTATTACAGAGTTTTAGCTGAGAACACAAGTGAGCAGTGATTTTAGAGCAAAATCGAGCGTTCCGGAGCAAAAATATGGTTTTTCGGGCATTACGGGACGTGCAGACTTCTCCGGAGTATTTTGGACTTAGAGAGCGCATTTGGTGTCCGATTTGGTCGATTCAAAGCTTGTTGGAAAGCTAACTCAAAGGGCTACAACTCTCTAGTTGACGCCGAGGCCATATTCGGACACGCAAGAGGTCATGCGTTCGCATGAATCATTCATGCGAGCGCATGTCACAAACCAGTCGCATAAGAAAGTCATGCGAGCGCATCATCTCCAGCCACGATCGCACAGACCGAACCTTCAGGCATTCATGCGAGCGCATGAACTGATCATGCGAGCGCATGACGTCGTAAAGTTGGCATTTTTACGGAAAAACTATAAATAGGAAGCTAGGGTTTTTCAGTTTTTTTGGGCTGGGATTTTTCTGGGTTTTTGGAGAGAAGATAGCTTGGAGAAGAAGCCAGAATTTTCTATCATCATCAACAACTCGGATCGCGGATCGTCCTTCACACTTATTGCTCCATATTGGTTTTACATTCCTAAACTCAATCATCTACATGTTTTTCTGCTCATCCCTTGTTGTTATTGATTGTAATCTCACCATGAGTGAGTAGTGACCTTGGTTGGGGATCTACGAATCCCCTAGACATGTTTGTGACATTGTAAATACTATGGATGTTATTGATGAATGATTTGCACATGATTTTTCTTCATTTGAACTTAATGTTTCGGATTGCATATAAGGTGTTTGTGAGAAGTCCTCAATAGCAATTCTGCTTGATTTCATGTTTGAAGTAGCTAACCCTGAAAAGCATGATTTCAAATGAACTGAAATGAAGAAGCATTAGGGTTTTTGTGTTACATGGCGACACTCTAATCTTAATGAGAATGACATGGATTAAACAAGAACATGATTATTTAGTCAATAGAGCGCGAGTGTGAGGCTAGATAATCATATTCTATAGTACCAATAGAGCGCGAGTGTGAGGTACTATGCGAGATGTAACCTCTTCGTACTAAGTTGTAGCGCGAGTGGAACTTAGTATCAATGTTGCATGGCTAGATTCTAAGTATGTGTATGTGATTTCATCAATAGTGTCCTATTTTACCGTCACAATAATTGTCTAGGTGAAGAAATAGATCCCTAGTCATCTTTGAATTGATTGTTTACTTGTTTCATTGCTAAAATCTCCCTTTCGGATAGTAAATCATTGCTATCGACCTCCTAAGAGGAACAAACCCCCCCTAAACCTTAGACAATCTAGTATAATCTTTAGCATTATTGGTTTAATCACCTATCCTTTGGGTACGACCTCGGATTTCCCGAGTCAATATAAATGTTTTGATTAATCGTGACTAGCAATAGTATTTGAATTCTATTCGAATATTGACGCTAAATTACAACCGATCAAATGGCGCCGTTGCCGAGGATAGGTTAATTAACTAGGTGCTAATAGATTGTTTAGTTTGTCCTTTCTTGTAAATATTTTTCTTTCTCTTATGCTTGTATATTCTTCTTTTTCTCTCATTTCCCTTTCTAACTTCGTTAATCTTGTTTTGCGAGGATGGATCACTACAACCAACACGTCATGCACCATGAAGATTATTATGAAGAAGATTTTTCCAGTTATGCGATTAAAGATCAAGTTAGTGATTTGGAAAAGAAAGTGGATAGCATGATGAGTATGGTTAAGGCTTGGGTTGACAAAAGGAAGTATGAAGACAATGATGATTATTATGAAGATGATCAACCAAATGCCCATTGTGAAGACTATTGGATGAACAATCAAAGCCAACAAGTCTATTCTAATGAGGGATACTATCAAGAGGAGGAGCAACCATATGAGAATTACCAAGGGAATGGCTATCAAAATAGATGTTATAATTTGGATGGGGATGACCAAGAAGAGGATCAACCAAACGGATATTGGGAAAACTCTTGGAATCCATCACATACCCACGCTCAAAATTGGAATGATAGTCAATGTTTTGAAATTGAAGACTCCAACCCTCAACCTCCTCAACCTTCAAATGAGCCCTCCGATTTTGAAGCCATGTTTGCCACTCTCCTTGAAAACCAAGAGAAAATGAACGCTAAGTTGAAAACATTGGAGGCTCGAAACCATGAGTTAAAAAGCGAATGGGCTCAATTGAGGGAGATGAATGCTCAACACCAAACAATGGAATGTGGAGACATGGATGTCGAAGAGGAGATACCCGAAGATGAAGTTATTGAACCTAATGCCTCAAGGGAAGAATGGGATCAAGATGGGGAGGATGAGTTCATGAGAGCCGTTCGCCAAGCCGTTCATGAGGAGATGGAGAGTGAATCTTGTGACGAAGAGGAGGTGGAATGCAAGAGTGAAGCATCCTTCACTACTAGCACACCTCAAGATCATTTGGACGAGAACACACAAGAGCTCACCATTCCATCAAAGCCTTGGCTCTCCGATGAGGAATTCTTCAACGATGACGACTCATGCATTGAAGTGAAATTTCTTTTGGATGAAGAAGACCTCCCTCCCGCTATTTGCAAGCTTGATAGTGAACCCGATTCTCTTGTTGATGATGGAATCGAGGAAGAGGATATTGAGCCACGAGAACTTCATGGGTATAGAGACTTTGTCGAGACTTTCATGGAAGAGACTAGAGAGCCACCTCGCATACAAGAAGACGAAAGTTTAATGAGGGAGATTGAGGATTGGGCACCCAAGGACATCATCGAAAAATTGAAGGAAGGTGTGCCCATCACGCTAGAGGCTAGCATTGAAGATCCTTTCTTTGTCACAAAGCCTAGAGACAAGTTTTGGAGCTTCCTACCATACTTCACGAGATTATTCAAAAGAAGCTCCCATGACTCCTTAGCTATAAAGGGATCTTCATGTTTGAAGAGGTCGAACTTGCAATTGGATGCCCATCGTAGACTTGGTGGGAAGAAATTCAAATGGGATTTGAAAGTGGTTTGACACGATCAAGTCCAAGGCTCCGCTTGAGGAGGGATCTTAGCAAAAGACTCCTCAAGCGTGCTTCTTATCTTCTAAGAGGAGAATCGGCTCCGTCTTAGCCAAGACGTTAAACTAGGCTTGTGAGTGTTTCTTCCTAGACTTTCATGATGTCTATGTTGATTGGATTTCTATTTGCCTTGAAGATTTGAACTTTGCATGTGTGAATGCCCATAAATGAATGATTGATGCGCGAATGGATTGATTTTAGCATGATGTGCTTGGTAAATTTGATGCTTTGATAGGGCATAAGTGTGGGGTGCCTATGTTTTGACTACACGCGATGTTTGTGCTTACTTGCCGTGCTTTCGTGTTTGGAATCCAATCAACTTGTATGTTTAAGGAAATACACTTGCACTACTGTGCAATTCATCCAAAAATTTCGAATTTTTAATGAAAACAAAAGGTCTAGGCAAGGCTACATTTTCGAAAAATTTCATTCCTAATTCAACTAGTCGTGCATGATTTCACTTGATTGATCCTTTAGATGACTAATGGATTGGATTGTTGACTTTCATTCTTGAGGATCAAAGCATCTACTAGCACTTCTTTATCTTTTATTCTAAGCTTTTTCTCGTTGAGACTAAAGAGTTGATCTTTGAAAGCATAAAATCGAAATAATTTATAACTTTGAAACCCTTGCATGCCATGATTGCCTTTAGGTGACCTTAGTGACCTTGCTTATCTTGTGGATTTGTCTTGTTGGTTTGTCATGCTCCATTTTTAACACTTAGCCTTTGTCAAAGTTCTAAGTGTGGGGTCAAAAGAGGGCATGAAAGAAAAAAAAAGGGAAAAAGAAACACAAAAAGAAAAAAAATTGTGTAATAAGCCCCGAGTTTCTTCCTTATGGTTGATCACCATTAGGAAGTGAGTTTTAAGCATTATGTGCTAAGCGCCGAGGGTTAGGAAGGTAAGTTCCCCCTCGAAAGTGTTTAGTACGGCCAAAGGCCATGCTACCCCCTTAAAGTTGCACTTAGACTTGACAATTGGCTATTCCACCATTCTCTAGCATGAAAACTAACGAGACGATTGAAGCTTTCTAGCAAGAATTCACTAAGGGACGAACCTCGTATTCTTTTATACTTAGGCATGATATGATTTGCAGGTGTATATAAAAGCTTTAATGTTGGGACTCCTCTTCTCTTATGACTAAGTGACCTTTGCGTCCTAGGCTTGAGAATGAGTTCAAAGCTCACGAGCCAATGGACTAGCCCCCTTGCTAGCATTTGCAAGTGAGCCAACAAGATTTCTTTGCAACTATTGGATTGTCTTCTTGAAGTCACTGATATAGAAAACGACTAGAATCCTTGATTAAAGATTTATTAGTCTTTGCTTTGATTTACTTGAATGTCCTAATTCATGAATTTCCATAAGGAATCGAAAAGGACTCATGTAGTCATTGAAATGCACATATCTAGTTGAATACATTATGAACTTCATGAAAAATTCCTTGCCTAGTACTTTGAAAATTGTGAGTTTAAAATGCCTATTTGGATGATTGTTATCTTTGTGGGATTTGTGAGTATTCCCGTGTCTGAAAACTCTCAGGAGACTACAACTCCTCCACTAGGGTAGCCTAGGGGTTTAAAGGCTTGGTGCATTCGCTAAATGCACTCGTGTTACCTACGAAAGTGGTTAGTTAGAAGTAGGATTTATTTCTCAGTATTTTTAGTTAGTTTTCGTGACCATATGGAGTTTCTTTTGAACTGATCCTGATTAAGAATAATGCAATATTGTTGATGATCTATATGATTAGTTTGCTCGGGACGACCAAACGTTAAGTGTGGGGTGATTTGATAGCACTAGAATATATGCATTTTAGGCATCCTCTACGCTTATTGTTTTGATCATTCCATTACGATTTCACTTGCTATTTGATGCTTTGTGATTCATTTCAGGCCTATTACAGAGTTTTAGCTGAGAACACAAGTGAGCAGTGATTTTAGAGCAAAATCGAGCGTTCCGGAGCAAAAATATGGTTTTTCGGGCATTACGGGACGTGCAGACTTCTCCGGAGTAATTTGGACCTAGAGAGCTCATTTGGTGTCCGATTTGGTCGATTCAAAGCTTGTTGGAAAGCTAACTCAAAGGGCTACAACTCTCTAGTTGACGCCGAGGCCATATTCGGACACACAAGAGGTCATGCGTTCGCATGAATCATTCATGCGAGCGCATGTCACAAACCAGTCGCATAAGAAAGTCATGCGAGCGCATCATCTCCAGCCACGATCGCACAGACCGAACCTTCAGGCATTCATGCGAGCGCATGAACTGATCATGCGAGCGCATGACGTCGTAAAGTTGGCATTTTTACGGAAAAACTATAAATAGGAAGCTAGGGTTTTTCAGTTTTTTTGGGCTGGGATTTTTCTGGCTTTTTGGAGAGAAGATAGCTTGGAGAAGAAGCCAGAATTTTCTATCATCATCAACAACTCGGATCGCGGATCGTCCTTCACACTTATTGCTCCATATTGGTTTTACATTCCTAAACTCAATCATCTACATGTTTTTCTGCTCATCCCTTGTTGTTATTGATTGTAATCTCACCATGAGTGAGTAGTGACCTTGGTTGGGGATCTACGAATCCCCTAGACATGTTTGTGACATTGTAAATACTATGGATGTTATTGATGAATGATTTGCACATGATTTTTCTTCATTTGAACTTAATGTTTCGGATTGCATATAAGGTGTTTGTGAGAAGTCCTCAATAGCAATTCTGCTTGATTTCATGTTTGAAGTAGCTAACCCTGAAAAGCATGATTTCAAATGAACTGAAATGAAGAAGCATTAGGGTTTTTGTGTTACATGGCGACACTCTAATCTTAATGAGAATGACATGGATTAAACAAGAACATGATTATTTAGTCAATAGAGCGCGAGTGTGAGGCTAGATAATCATATTCTATAGTACCAATAGAGCGCGAGTGTGAGGTACTATGCGAGATGTAACCTCTTCGTACTAAGTTGTAGCGCGAGTGGAACTTAGTATCAATGTTGCATGGCTAGATTCTAAGTATGTGTATGTGATTTCATCAATAGTGTCCTATTTTACCGTCACAATAATTGTCTAGGTGAAGAAATAGATCCCTAGTCATCTTTGAATTGATTGTTTACTTGTTTCATTGCTAAAATCTCCCTTTCGGATAGTAAATCATTGCTATCGACCTCCTAAGAGGAACAAACCCCCCCTAAACCTTAGACAATCTAGTATAATCTTTAGCATTATTGGTTTAATCACCTATCCTTTGGGTACGACCTCGGATTTCCCGAGTCAATATAAATGTTTTGATTAATCGTGACTAGCAATAGTATTTGAATTCTATTCGAATATTGACGCTAAATTACAACCGATCAATCATCATCCCGCAAAGGCCTCTGGTTTCGATCTTCCTGATACCGAGCCTTACTGTCGCCTTGTCGGTCGTCTATTCTATTTAACAATCACCCGATCTGATCTTTTTTTGCTATTCACACTGTATCACAATTTATGAAGCAACTTAAGGAGGAGCAGTGGCCAGCTGCCTTGCGGGTGTTTCGCTTCATCAAAGGCCACCCGGGACAAGGACTGTATCTATCTAGAGACAGGTCTTTGCGTATCACTGCATTTTGTGACTTTGATTGGGCTGCCTATCTCTCTCATATGTCTGTATCAGGTTATTTTATTGTGCTCGTTCGCCCTTATATCTAATGGAAAACAAAGAAACAGTAGATCATTTCACGATCTTTCGCTGAGGCCCACTAATGCACAATTGCAGCAACATGCTACGAAATTGTCTGGCTTTGATCTCTTCTTCTTGGGGTTGATCATAAAACTCCCATGAAACTCTTAAGCGATAGTTAAGCAACTGTGCATATCCATGCTAATCTCGTCCATGAACGAACTAAGCATATAGAGACTTATTGTCACTATGTTTGCGATCTTGTCTCGGATGGCATTGTTGTTATGTCTCATATCACCACGTCTCGGCAACCCACTGATATTGTCACCAAATCTCTTGTGCGGGCGAAGTTCACACACTTATCGTCCAAGTTGGGCATTTTTGATCCGCATGCTCCAACTTGTGGGGGAGTATCAGAAGTTACTATATAATCTTGAATTCTTTGGATATATCCTTGTTTATAGTGTCTTCTGGGATGATCTGCACCTGTTCGACTCTTGCCTCTGTGTTTCCGATTCCATCACATGTAACTATATATTTTGCCTTTGAGGGGCCAATCAACATCAGAAAATTTCCTAATTTATATTTTCTTTCGTCATGCTTGTTCATGATCTAACCCTTTGTAAGTTAATACTCATTGTATTTCTCAATTTGTTTAGGCTGTCACTGAGCCAATACACTTGTGAGCCGCTTGTGAACAAGCTTAGTGAAAGCTCAGCTAAATATTAAGAACGACTCGTATAGCTCTTGTATATGCTTGAGTAAAGCTCGTTTATTTGCTCGACTAAAGCTCATTTATTTACTTGATCAAAACTCGTTTATTTCCTTGGTTATATTGAAGCTTGTGTATATACTTGATTAAAGCCAAATTATATACTCTTTTTCCAAAAGTCATGGTTATAATTTTATGATTATTAACACTCCTTCTTCTCTCCCCAAACCGGCGACGCACAAACCCTAGCTCCTTCTTCAAATTCCGATCAATTAACCGGCTCCACTCCTTCACTTCCCTCTCTTCCACCGTTTTCTCGGCCGCGTCCTGCTGACCACCGACCAGAGCGATCCCTCTCGCGCAACGGTTCGTGGCAGCGGTGGCGTTGTTCACGGGCTTTGGCTGTGGAATTTCCACATCTGATGGCGGTGGGTTCGTGTGTGGCGGCGAAATCGCGTCGTGGCCAGGGTCACAGAGCTGGATGTCGCCGTTGATGGTGAGGTGATTGCTTGTGGTTGGGTTTGGTTTGGCAGTGTGTTTTTTGTGGTCTTGGACAACACTGGTGTTACTGTGGGGGACTTTCGAGGGGTGGAGGTTGTGATTTCATGTTTTTTGTGTGTATATTTCCGTTTATTGTTTTGCTTTTAGCGGAGCTAGCGAGTTTCCAACTGTTATGAAAATGGTTGTATAGGGTTTCGTGTTTTTAGTTTTATTTGGCTGCACTTGTTGCATTGGTGGTTTGCTGTCGTCGGTAGTTTGGTCATCTTCCTTGGCGTGAGGCGAAGTGGAGCCTCTCACAACTCCCGGCTAGTTAACTTGTTCTAGCTCTTAAGTCCTCGTCAATGCATTTTATGGAGTTCAGATGACGTGTTACCTATGGCAGGAAACCGATTTATGCAGATCACTTGTGCAATTTTGTCCAGTGTTTCAAGGAAATCTAGTCAGCGCCTCAGTGTTGCATCAAAGTTGATTGCGGAGTCACTTCTTCTATTTGGCCAGTTTGGCATGGCTTTGATCTTGAAGCGTATTTGATATAAGATACCTTTGCAGCGGATGATTGACAAGCTTGGCTTGGATTAGTTTTAATGGTTTGATGTTTTGTTCCAGTCCTAGTTGGTCGATTTTATTGCTGTTGTTGTCTTCTTCCGTGTCTTCAGATATTTGTATGCCATTTTTTCTATCAAATTTTTTTTATGATTATTGAACTTTGGAGAAATTTTATTTTATGAATATGATTAATAATCCAATTTCAGCAAGTTCTAAACTAATACTTTAAGCTCAAATAATTAGCAACCCAAGACCCTAATCCTCTTTGTTGCCGATAAGTCGAACTTACATCTTAACACTTAACTCTTAATAGATTTTGATTTATTTTCCGACTCTTTTTATGTCATTTGACCTCCTCCTTGAATTTCTGATCCCGGTATCCTCTCCCACCGGTCTCGAAGCCTTAAAAGTAGGGGTGGGAAAAAATCGCACCGAAGTTAAAAACCGCCCGCACCGCACCGCAAAAGTGTGTTCGGTTTTCTGCATCGCTTTTGGAAAAAACCGATTTGTCAAAAACCGCACCGCAACCAAATAAAGCGGTGCGGAAGCGGTTCTTTATCTCAAACAACCCGGTTCAAACCGCACCGCATATATAATTAATTATTAAATAATCTAACAATTAAATAAATAAATATTCAAAATTATTACATTAAAAAAAACAAATCATAATTTCAGGCCCAAACTCATGCCCAATTTAAGTTTTTTTTGTTGTAAACTTTGAAAATCGGTTTTTAAACCAAACCAAACCGCACCGCACCGCATAATGGGGTGCGGTGCATATTTGGTTTTAACTTTTGTAATGCGGTTTGCGGTTTGAAAAATTTCCAAACCAGATAATGTGGTGCGATTGCGGATTTACCCTTAAACCGCACCAACCCGCACCGCGCCCACCCCTACTTAAAAGATCAAAACTCACTGAAAACTAAAAGTTTAGCACCAAAATGACGTAAAGGACAAGTCTTGGTCGTCTGGTTTAAGAAAACGGAAAGAGTGGCTCAGCCAAGCCACATCTGGCCTGACTGGTTCACTGCTAGCTCAAACTAAAAAATGGAAAAATGCCTAGCTTCTGCCAAACAGGCCCCGTCCGAGCCAGCTTCTTAAATCAGTCAGATCAGACGCCTCATAGATCTTGCTTGCCCTAGTCGGGGGACTTGGCTTGCCCGACCCACGATCACATGCAAATCATCAAATCCTCTCACGTTGTGTGGCTTTCCGGAGCTTGGTCGAGTCTGCCCGGATTTTGGCTTAGTCCACCACTTTCTAAAGATTCAATTTTTGGCTTTTGAGTATAAAAGGAGCTCGCGAAGGATGAAGAAAATACCCAACTTTTAAGAAATAACAAGCGAAGGACCGGAGAGATTGATGATCTACTCATGATTGAAATGATCTAGAGTTGAAGAAGATTATCTATACTAGTTTGCACTATTCCTCTCTTGTATTTTCATCTACCTTGTACTCCTATAAACCTCATATATGTAATGACTCCTTATTTACATTAAATATACGCTGCTACAATATGACACTTGGATGATTATGATTTGCTTGGATTGATATTATAATGGAATCACTTTTTTTTTGACGATGCCCACAGGCGATACAAGGATAAGCAAAGCTAAATAACATTGGACAAGACAAGATAACCAGGAAAAGCGTCCAACAAGTGCCAGGAAGAAACCTGCAACACAACTAGCTTCGCGCCTTGCGAAAAGACATCGACCGAAGATAATAGAAGAACAACGAAAAACAAACTGTCGATGAAGATCCCTTTCAAGCTAAACAGCTTCATGCAACATCATACGAACAGAAGCAACTTCTATCAAAGCAGCACTGACCCCCCTGAAACCCTCGAACCAGACCACACCCAAAAAACCAAGAAACGAGGAAAGCTATAAGGATCACAAAAAGGCCGGGGGACCCCACACCTCGGCAATAACCAAAAAACAACACCTTGAGTCTCAGCGAGGCGTACTAGCATCCTTTGTAATTCCTTCATCAACCTCAGGTGGTTTGCCACAAGCATTATTAGTATGAAATAGTTGACTCGTTGTAGACTGAAAAGGTCGGTGACACTCCACTTTTTATTCTGCCTCGCTTCAGATCTCTCGCACTTAATTTCCAATCAAATTTTCGCTTATGTGTAACTTCAGAAACTGGAGATACCAAAGAGGCATACCCTACTTTAACAAACTTATTAGATGAATTAGTACTCTGACTTCCAACCGGCTGGGCCTCATAAGGGATGATTTGGAATTCAGCAGGAGTGTGTACTGGGGCAGCAGAACTATCCACTGGGCTAAGTGTGTCTGACCCATCTAACAAATGCTCCTCATATTCTTTCTTACCCCCATCTTCCATTAAAACATCTGTCACCGATGAATTAACCCCAGGGCGACACGTGGTCGGAACGCAGCTACTCACAACCTGCTTTCCTTTCGCACTACGCCTTCTCTCCTGACCCGCACCACAGTCTGACTGCAAGTCATCATAACATACACTGGACCAAGGGAGGATGGTGTGTACCTCTTGAGCTTCACCACGTATATCGAGACCATCATGAATTATCGAGGTGTCACCCACTTGCATCTTCCTACCATCCTTCAGCAACAGTCCATGACTACTTTCAACATGTCTAAGGTCAATTCCATGTACCACCTGGAACTCTCTCGTGAGCCCGCCATCATCATTGCACTTAGTAACATGTACCAACTGGTTTTCATCCACCTCCTTCTGCTCATCCATTCCAAGCTCAGCAGTACACAGCTGGACCGGAACCATCGCTCGTTCTCTGTCAATTGTCATAGACGCCAATAATTCCGATAACTGAGCTTGAAGTTCAACTGGACCTTCATAAAATAACCCTTTTTCAGCCTTCATACTAGCTGTGTAAATCTCCTCCGTTGTATAAGGGAGCTTCTTCGGACATGTAGCCTTGTCATGTGTTAAAACTCCACAATAGGGACATATTTTGGGTAACTTTTCATATCTAAAAGTAATCCATATAGGCGACATGGCTTTCAGCAGCATGAATGTCCCTTTAAGCAAAGGAACATCAACATTCACTTTGACCCTAACTCTCAAGTATTCTCGCTTAATTCCACCAATAACGGAGTAATGTAATTGATTGGAAGCCATAACAACTTCTCCGATCTTGCTTGCAGCTTGGATTGCTGAAACTTCATCACGAAAATCGTAAGGGATATTGAAAAGCTGAACCCACACATTTATGGTACGAGATTTGTAGTCCTCTGGCTGGGTTCCAATCTTCCATGTATCCATAAGAATCGCCATATTTAATGGAATCACTTTAAGTGTTTGAGAAAATATCTGAATGCTTAGCTATATTGATCCCTAGGCTATGGAATTGGAAGAGTGACGCCAAAGTCCCTAAAAAGCAAGTAGAATCACTTTTATATTACATATAAATTTTCCTAAAAATTACAATTTAACGTAACACAATTGCAATTGTAAAACACAAAAAAACAAAACTGTACTTTAAGACTAGTTTTGTCTGGAGGGTAGTGCATAATAGTCTTGCAGATGGGACTAATCTTGCAAGAAGAGGTTGTGTCCATAAAATGAATTGCTGGATATGCGGACATAAAGGAGAATCGAGTATGCATCTGTTTAAGGAGTGTTGGTGGTCAAGGGCGGTATGGATTCAAGTGGGTCTGAAGCCAGAGCTTCTTGATTATGATTGTTGCAGCATTGGAGAATGGATGAAATTTGGTCTGAAAAATTATAATAAAGATGAATTTGAGCTCATATTATGCAGTTTATGGTTTTTCTGGTTTCACAGGAATCTTATATGCCATGGAGGCCATCTATGGGAGGTTAGTAAGGCAGCTTGGAAGATTAAAATTTTATTTGATCAGTTTTCTAGAGCTCATTCTGTGTACACTATCAAAATTCAGCAAGATTCGTTTAAATGGGTATCTCCGGCTCAAGGCGTGGTGAAGTTTAATGCTGATGGGTCCTGGAAGGATCATGAAAAGAGAGCAGGTATTGGATGTGTTGCGAGAAATGACTCAGGGATTGTTTTATTGATTTCAGCATATTGTACGAACAATTTGCGATGCAGCTCTGAAGCAGAAGGTTTGGCCCTTTTAAGATGTATGGAGGAGGCAAAAAAGTTGAAGTTTAAGAGAGTGATTTTTGAGACCGATTCGGCTGAAGTGTTTACAGCATTAGAATTGGGAAGAATGGAGTTGAATTGGAATGAAAATTGGATCAACAATTGCTTACAACTAAGGAAGGGAGAAGCGGACTGGAGTATTCGACATATAAGACGGGGAGGCTAACGTATTCGCGGATGCAATTGCTAGGAAATCTGTTGAAGAGAGTTGGTGTTGGAAACTTAAGAATGCTTGTCCAATGGGTCTGAAGGTTTTATATGAACAGGATTTAGTTTGATTTGTACCTTTGCTGTCCATTGTTGTTTTCTGATGGATGTTGTTTTGCTGGCTTGTTTGGCCTAGTTTACTATCAAAAAAAAAAAAAAAAAATTTTTTTGTCTAAATCCAATCGGACTTCAATTCAAATCATATTTCTAACTCTTATCAAAAAAAAAATCATATTTCTAACTTCAACCCCAACCCAATCCAACTTCATTTCCAATTCCACAACGAAATCATTTTATAGAAACTGTTAATATGTAATATTTACGGTTTCAACCAACATTTGTACAACCCAACAATATCTATTACACGGAGTGCTCAATTGGATCTTGCATTATCCGATGGATACATCTAGGGCCGTCTCAACACAATTCGTGGCCTGAAGCAAAATTAAAAAGTTGGGCCTTCTAAATTCTTTTTAAAATTATGGGGCCTTTTCCATTCACCAGATGGGAGGTTTTTTAATTAAGATGTGGCATTTTCTTATTGAAATGAGGCATTTTTGAGTAAAATAGGGCTTCTTCTTCTTCTTTTTTAGACAAATGTGGCCATTTTTTATATAGAGATTGGCCTATTTATCCTTAAATTTACAATTAAAGTGTATAAAAAAAATGAGGCCTGAATGTTCCGCTTCACCTACCTCAGGGTGAAGCCGACCCTACATCAAGTCTCACTTTGTGCATTTTAATCAAATGATCCAAAATCATAAAAATGTACAAAAAATCGATTTTCGGGGTTTGCACTTTTTATCTTTAAGGTAAAAGACCAAGGTTTTCATTTTTTATATTTTAGGTAAAAGACAAACTTTTTAACTTTTTAGAGCTTTTTGATCATATGATCCTAATGTGCATATGTGTATCACCAAATAGCGAACAATTCATTTGAACGCTTCCCTTCACCACATGATGTTTTTTAAAAAAGTAAACAACGCATACATATCAAATCTATATGTCAAATTTACCTTTTAAACATGTTAAAGGAGGGTTAGGCAGATATTCCTGTCGGAAAATGAGGGAGTAGGGTTAAGTTCACGGAGGAGAAACGAAGAAGAAGAAGGAAGAAACTCTATCGGTATTCGAAAGATTGGTGTTGTTGTAAGCACCTATTTTTTGATAATAAGAACTACGGTGTCAATATCTTTCTTCTTTTATGGCGCCCAATGAGTAGGATTTCTCTATCAATTGATCCATATCAACTCGAGTTTGCCACATTACAATTTTGGGAACAAACTGCCAATCTAGTTGAAAATCGTAACAAACTGACGCTGCTGGTATCGGTCTTCCTAAAAAGGACAATCTCGAAAATCAAAACACGATAATATGCAAAAAAAATTATTTACATAGCCCCGATGCTGAAGTTTTGTGGCAAAAAAATTCGCACTGATGAGAACATTTGGTGTAACTGAAAACCCGTTAGGTCATGCTGCCTTCAACTACTTCAAATTCAAAAACTAGTTGTTTGTGCCGAACAAGATCAATGTCCGGGTCCTTCATGCAATCATAACCTCTACCATCTTCGAGCTTGTCTTTGCTGAATGCCTTGCGGAAGAACGGTATCCTGCGCAGTCTCTTGTTCTCCAGGCAGCCAATGTTACCTCTAAGTAACTGCACAATCTAAGAGTTGCAGCAAATGCGTGCAATAAGAAAAATATCGAGTACTTTCAGTCGAACCATTTATTGAACTTGGCTAGTACAATTGGATTTTAGCATCAATGAGAGTCGAAAGCGTACGTACTTACCTGATTATGGCATGATATAAAACAACATTGATGAGTTACAATACTTGCCTGATTTATACGGGGCCGTCTTATGGAGGACTGCTTGATGCATAAAGATGCCGCTAAGACCATCAGATTCATCTGCAGAGCGTCATAGTCATATTTGAGCCAAGGATCGATTAACTCTTCAATTTTGCTAGTGAAGATCAACGGTTTGGCCTGAATTCAAACAGCATTAGGTTCGCAAGACTTGAACTTTTTTTATTGTTGTTAAAAAGTATGAAGACATACCCACAAGACAAGACTTTGTTGTGAAATGTCCAAAGCTCGGCGGCCTGTGATTAGTTCCAGGAGCAGTACACCATATGAAAACACGTCTGTTTTCTCGTCTACTATACCGTGCATTAGGTACTCAGGTGCCAGATAGCTGCAGTATTTGTAAGTCAAAAGTGTTCATAATCAGTGTGGCAGATTCTCGAACAGATTAGGGCTCAAAAATGCGGTTTATGTTTACCCAAATGTCCCTTCAAATTTGGACACTGTATGGTGAGTCCATTTATCGGGCAGCCATTTCGCGAGTCCAAAATCGCAGATCTGCCATACATAATCAAACCTAGTTCAGTAAATCTTCAACACAGACACAGGAACCCCAGTCTACTTGTCGTCGATTCAAAAAATTTATATACCTGAGGCTCAAATTCTTCTGTGAGCAATATATTCGCAGCCTTAATATCTCTATGGATAATTCTTCTTTTACATCTCTCTTGTAGATACAGCAACCCCTCGGCTATCCCCAGGGCAACCTTATATCGAATACTCCATTCGAGTTTTCCCTTCACACCTGCAATGCATAAATAAATGTTATGCTTCAGCCCAATTTAATTCTGGCTCAGTTAGAACTTTTGAGTCTCAATGATTTCTTATGCTAGAATTTAAAAGGCTGGACATTGCAAAGAGGCCTTAAAAGAAGATTGAGAAAAACACAGAGGCAGCTCATGCCCTTAAGCTTGACTAACCTTGAAGCCAAGAAGCTAAGCTCCCTTGCGATGAAAACTCGAGGACAAGGTACATTCCACCTTCGACGCCATACCCTATCAACTTAGCTGTATTTGGGTGGTTTACATGAGCCATGATCCCAATTTCGGACATAAAATCACTTGTTTTCTCCTCCATTGTTCCTCTAGTCAGCCGTTTAATTGCCACCGATTTCCCACCTTTCAGCCGGCCTTTGTACACTTCAGCATACCCTCCTTTGCCAACCAAATTCGCTGCGTAAAAACAAAATGAAACCGTCCACACCCTGACTATTAATAGTTCGACCCAAGTAAATTTAGTTATACTAATGATACTAAAATTCAATATCAAATTTTCATCATTTGTCAGTTTTCGGGATGCAACTTGAATATATTTTAAATTATTTAGAATAGCACAAAAGAGTTAAAGATCAGATACAAACTACAAATCGACGAATTATGGTATACTTCCACGAACTAGGTTATGGTTAATCCGAACGAAGTACAGGTCATGTAAAAAAGTGTACCATAATTCGTCGGTTTGTAATTTGCGCGTTTGCATCTGATATTCTTCCTTCGCAAAGAATAATAAGAAACAAATCATGTAGGGAAGAAGAAAAAAAAATACCAGGGCTGAAGTTGCTGGTTGCGAATTTGAGCTCGGAAAGCGAGAAGTTGATCCAATGCGACTTGAAACTGGTGTAGTCATCATCTCCGGAGCTGGAAGTGGTTTCATTCTCTCCTGTACTCACACTATCGGTATCAGACCTTGCGAGGCTGCTCATCGGTGGCAATGTAGACCGTCTGATTTCAAAAAGTCTCGCGAACTTTTGCCATTTTGATCTGGACTTGGACCTCTGGCTAATTTGATCAGTTTCTGTGGAAACCGATTCGAAACTCTCACTCCTCAAAAAATCTCTCAGAACCCCAACTGGAGTGCCAACTTCTTCTTCCATTATTTTAATCCAGACTGCACAAAACACAATCAGTGTCCAGAAATCGAAACATGATTTAACGCAGAGGACATGAGTATAAAAGCTTAAAAACAGAGCACTTACTCAACTGATTCCTACAGGCGTGGAACAGCCGACAAGCTAAAACAGGTAATGGCACAAGTTAAATTTCGCAATCAACGAGCCTTAAGATTCAAAAAATTGTTGCTTTCACAGAATCTAAAATTTTTATAAAAAATCAAAAAAACAAAAATTCAACACGGTGGGTGGCTTTATTCTCTAACGGCTGCTGCTAAAAACAGAGCATGAGCGAATCATAATTCATAAAAACAGAGGACCATTAAATCGACTCGCATGTGCTTTCTAGTTCGTAGCGCGAAAAAGATGAAATTAGTTGGAAACACTCAATGATTCTGCAATTAAGGATGAAGTCCCGTGCAAGTGAAGATGCATCAAAATTGTAAAAAAAGGAGGTGTTGGAAGTACCTTGAGGATGAAGCTTTTAGTGCTCTCAATGATTTCCACAAGTGATGGCAGAGGATTGTTTGAGGTACAAGGAGGATGAAAAACAAGCTTAAGATGAAAAACAAGGAACATCCACTTTTTGTCTCTGGTCATAAATGTTTTTATAGTATCGGAATTTTTGGATGACTTCATCTATATATTTTATCTAGTCAACAACATGTTCATCGGTGCACGACTCTGACTTTCGTCTCTGCTCTCTTTCTTTTTGTAATTAGATATTCATTCGCGAAAAAGGTATTGGTTGAGTTGGCTTAACAAGGGTTCGATTTTCTTAAATAGCATATTTCTCCTCAATTTTGTGAGGAGTGTTATTCATCCCTTATGAATGTGTTTTCGTTCCGCCTCGGCGTTATCGTATTTTTCATCCCTCGTGGACGTGTTGTTCCTGCAGGTTTACGATGTTGGTTCGGTTTATGCTTTCCATGTGCGCGTGGTGGTGCTAATTGCACGATTATGCTCGTGGGTTTAAAAAAAAATGTTTCGGCTCAAAACCGGTCATTATTACGGTTTATTGTTGGCTCGTTCAATAAATGCATGTAAATCATGTTCTTTTGTTGATTATTAAGCACTTCTCAAGATATGCATTAATTAGGGGTGTGCGTCGCACGGATTAGGACCGTTTTGTCTTATTTTTAATCCGAGCCGAAACATAGATATGGTCATTTACTAGAACCGTATCCGACCCTAAATATTGATCGAGTTGCTTGTGTAAACCCTAACCCAACCTTAAAAGATGAGTTATGAAATAATCAAAAAACATAAATGACTAAATATGAAACGGAGTCCAGATCTGGTGCAAAGCCCAAATATGATACAAAATACAAATAGATCTTAACCAATCAATTAGGTAATTTGAAGGTGGAGATTAATTAGAATAAATTAATTAGTATCAGAATTTTAATCGTGTTAAAGGGCTTGCCAAATCAATTCAAAATCCAACTAAGAGATACTCAGTATCTCTCCCCCACAAATGACGCACAACTCAACCGATTGGAGGATTCGTCGGACTTTGAAAGATCAGTTCTCTAACAGCTTCCGATCCCTCCAACCCTAGCTTCGCTGGGACTTTGAAATATCAACCGCTTATATGATGGAGGTCGATCCAGATATTTTGAAGTGAGATGTGGCAAAGAGGCCAGATCGTATGTCGTTTTCTCTTGTCAAAATTACTGAGAAGAATGGTCCTGTAAATGTGTGTCGACCGATCTAAACAAAGAGTGAGACCTACCCTACCAGTCCTCCATGTACTCTTTTAAAAGAATTACATCATCTAACGGAACATGGTCATGCCATCTGCCAAGCAAATCACATTCTAGCTCTGCATTCAAGTCGAACCAGCCCACACAGACGACGTCGGACGAAGAAGAACGAAAGCTGTTCAAATCAGACCTTTCCTCTCTCTGCTTTTGTCTCAATTTCACATAATTCGTCGTCCCAATCATGACGAACTATAAAATGGTCATGACGAACTATAAAATTTCATGACTAAATATACAACGATACTGCCGAATTCTGACAAATTTTAGTCCAATTTTGACGAATTATTGCATAATTCGTCGAAAGTACACTAAAATTCGTCAGAATTCTTGACGAATTATAGTCCACTTTTGACGAACTATGACATAATTCGTCAAAATTGGACTATAATTCGTTAAGAATTCGTCCATGTTTTTTCAGACACTTCTAGGGTTTCGTGGCTGGCAGTAAGGAGGTTCGGAGATGCGAGAGTGAAGGAATGAGTAGAGAATTGGGATTATTTGAAAACTGAGAATCTAACGAAGAACGGTTAAACCCTACGAATTGAGGACGACGACGCGACCAAATCTGATAATATGAATCGGACGATGCGCCTTCATCTCGGAGTCCTTCATATCGGAACGGCTTTGCAATTATCTTGGAGTCTCGGACGACGATGAACGGATGAATCGAAGAACACGACAGTTTAGGACAGCGTATTCGGCGTCGGCGTCGGTGGAATCCATGGATGAGCAATGACGATGGGGATCTCAGATCTAAGTTTGTTTCATCGAGGGGAGGAGAGAGAGAGAGAGAAATTGTATACCATATTTGCCCCTAATCTAATATCAATTTGAATTTACACATATTTATTTTCACTTAATCTCATCCATCAAAGTCATAAAATCAAGGGACGTGGTTATTTTGTATTTTTTACAAGAATATGAGTTTTGCACCTGATCCCTTCTCATATGAAACATATATAATCTCAAACAAAATAAAGGATCCCATGCAAACAACTTTTTCTGAATAAAAAAATATAAACCAATGATAACCCTTGATTTGGTCATTTAGACGGATGCGATTAAATCCCGCTTCGAATGGTTTGTTTTTCGGCGACGAAGTATAGGTCACTTGATGAACTATGTCGTATTGTTGGTTTCTTAGCAACGAATTATAAGTTACTTATGACGAATTTTATAGTTTGCACCTGATTTTTTCCTTCTCAAACAAAAATAAACTTTCAAAGGTAAAAAAACATCCAACACATTAACAAAATATATTAAGTTTCTAATTGAAGCAATATTCAAGCCAATAAAATGTGTTAATCATCCCCGCTTCCTCTAATTAAAGTTGTGTAATCTTTGAGTAAGGGCAGTGCCGGCTCGACAGTAAGGCGATTGAAGCATATGCTTTAGCCCCAATATTGTTTAAGACATTTTACTTGTAAATTTTAGACTGAAAAGGCCCATTTCAGTTCAAAAAAGGCCACATTGCTTCTAAGAAATCATAGTCTAAAGAAAACAGAGGCCCATATTTTTACTAAAGAGTTTAAAATGGCCCATGTTCATCATTTTGCTTCAGGCCTCAAAAAGCCTTGAGCCGGCCCTGAGTAAGGGTCTAGGTTCAAGCCTAAACTAAAACATAAAAACTTTTTATTTATATTATATATGAAACCGTGTTAGATTTGGTGAAATATCTAGGGGGACGGGTTACCCGAGCCTTAACTCAAACTTGTGGGCCGGGTCTATAATTGTCTTAATTTACTCGAGTTGTGGAGATCTGTAGAATGGTATGAGTCCTACACACCATAGCGTTGATGTTAATTGATATTTTTTTAACGATTAAGGCAATATAATTGAGATATTAGAGATTGTGGAGTTTTTTATTTATTTTAAAAATGATCCAACTCAGTTTGCTAATATCTCAAAATAGTTTGCCATTTCAATTCAAAATCGGATACCCAAGATTCGATTAGTTGCATTTTCTAACTAACCGGATTTTCAGGATCCGATTTTATGTGCAAACGAGAGGACGTGGACTTTGTTGTATACGTGGATGCCACATGAAAACGGAATGTAGAGAATCTTGTAATTAAATAAAACAAATATGGGGGATCCGATCTTTTTCCAGAACTAAATGGAGGGAATGTTTCTTTCTCAAAAGAAACCCTAAATTCACAAACGGTGTGGTAGGGATTGACACCAAAGCTGGTGGGTTTAATGCTTGACGACTGTTGGTGGGGTGAGACGAGGACAAACGGCGGTTATTGGGTGAGACGATCATACATGCGGTGGGGTGAACGACAGTTGGTGATAGGATGAACGCGACAATAGGGTTTGAGAGGGTGAACTAGAAAAGGGTGAACAAAAAGAGAAAAATGCCGGATCCCCCATATCTGGTGTTTTGAAAAATACCGAATCCTCCGTATTCGTTTTTCATGTGGCTTAAACGTAGGTAGTAAAGTTCACGGCCTCTCGATTGCACATGAATCTGATTTTGTTTATCGTGTAAGTTACAAAGTGCAACAGACCAGATCCCGGGCATCCAATTTTTTAAAAATAAGTCGAAATTGAAATTGAAAATTCATTTGGATCATTTGGAATATTGACACACTCAGTTGGGTCATTTCAAAAAAAAAACTCGAGATTGAGACATAACATAACAATGGACATGTAAATCAGTCATTTTCTTTTGAAGTTCTGTTTTGTTGCGAAATGGGGTTTGGAAAATGTCATTAAAGAAGCTATTGCCCTGTCAATGATTAAGGGGGGACGATTTTGGTTCGTCACTAAAGGCTTGAAGTCGTAGCCGATGGAAAGTAATTGCAGAAAAATGAGAGTTCGACACGTCAGGTGTGAATTGCTTTGAATTCAACTGCTTAGATTAGAAAGGTCTAGTGGAGGTTGGGGTTTAGCCGAGTTGGTGGCTACCCCTTAAATCCTCACCGGCTGCTCGAGTTCGAGTTCTAGCTTCTTCACTAACTTTAATTCTAACTACTAACCCCATGTAATCAAAAAAAAAGATTAGAAAGGTCGAGTGGCTAGGATTTGATTTGGTACGTTTCGTGGTATAAGAAAGGAAAATTTTCCATTTTTGTTGAGCAAATTGGTGCCATTTTACTCTATTTCTGAAATTATTTTTTAATTTACTCACTTTTATAAAAACGATTGTTAAGGGCGCCTAATAATAAAACGTTGTTTGTAAGAGCCCTTTTATCCGATTCACATATGTGAGCCAAATTAAGGCTCAATTAACGAGTAAGTGGTAACTTAAGCGAGGAATGCATCATACGAGAACATTTTTTATGAAAGCAGCCAACATCACACCATTCTGCCTGTAAACTCGATTGTCCCGAACCCTAAATTCTAGTATGTAAATCCTTAAACTCATTAACGAGACACACAAAGGAGTCTGGGCATTTGGAGGGACGAGTAGATTGATCCACATCTTGGGTCACGTGCGAGTCCTTTGTGACACCCTACTGAGATCCGTGCCATGCTCGTCATCAGAATGATGCTCATCATCTTGTTCCCTTTGAGCTTCTTCATTTGATTTTGTATTAAAATTTTGACAAAATCATATTATAGAGCTATCGTTTAAATAAATAAATAATAGAGATTCAGTTCAAAAAATATCACAGGAAACTGAATGACACTCAGATATATATTAATATCGCCAGTGACTGATCCAGGATTTATTTTGACTAGGGGCAACATGTAAAAATAATTTTTTTATTATAATTGCTCTCTTCGAGTTTTCATTTTCATAAAGCGCCCCATCACATCTTCGTTACTAACGGAATGAAATAAATCCTTTTCAACATAACAAATGAGACCGTCACACAATAAAGAGTCTGTCATGCGGTTGCGTAAGCTTGTTTTCACAATTTTCATTGCAGAAAAGCATCTCTCAACAGTTGCAGTTGCTACGGGTAGTGTCCAAACTTGCTTCAAGAGTCGAAAGACCAAAGGATATGCTCGATGCTTTCCCGTATCCACCATCACTCTAGCAAGAGCACAAAGGTCCTTCAAATTTGAAAATCTTTCATCTTCTCGGACATTATCAATATAACGGCGAAGTTGATGCTCCATAAGATTTTGATCTCCAAAATCGAAGTCGTCGAGATAAAATTTCATCAATCTCATCAACTTCGGATGATTAAAGTGTTGAAATAAATCAATCGGACTCAAAGAAACCATACAAATTAGCAACTCAGAATTAACCTCGTTAAAACGATCGTTAAACTCTTGAAGGATTAAATTCAACACTGTATTAAACAGTCCACTTGAAGATGCTGTATATTAGTTATCCCAGATTTTCGTCTGGGTCTTCGTGCATCAACAAACTCTTCCTCTAAGTTTAGGATCTAAATATCATACTTGTCACAAAAAGATGATACTTTTTGCATAAGAGCATTCCAATCATGATCTTTAATCGTTTGTAACTGCCGTTTAGTAGATGTAACCATAGACATGGCATTCAGAATATCTTGATCTTTCCTTTGAAGAGTCATTGATAAAGACTCCGTAAGACCTAGAATAAGCAGCATCAATTGTAAATAAAATACGAAATCAAACGATTGGAAATATCTGAGAAGACCATTTGCTTGACATCTTTTCATACTGTCTGTGCCGTCTTCTTCTATATATTCAAGCACTTTTAACACTATCGGAAATAATTCCACCAGACGCAAAAGTGTTCTATAATGAGAACCCCAACGTGTGTTTCCATGTCTCTGCAAAGTAAGTTCCTGATTGAGTCCACTTCCTGTTCTTATCTCACAATTGCCAATAGACTCTTTTAGTTGCTCTTGATATCTGTCGCGAATCATATCTCTTCTTTTGCAAGATGCTCCAACCACATTCAATAGAAGAGATAATTTATCAAAAAAATCACCGACTTCAAAATGTTTTTTTGAAATTGCAACAACAACAAGCTGTAGTTGATGAGCAAAACAATGAACATAATAAGCTGAGCTATTTTCCTTTGAAATTAAGGCTCTTATAATCCATTGAACTCACCTTTCATATTACTTGCTCCATCATAACCTTGTCCTCTTACACTTTTCAAACTCAATCCATGTTCGCTAAATAATGAATCAATAGCATTTTTAAGACTGGCAGACGATGTATCTTTCACATGAATAACACCAATAAACCTCTCTTTAACAGTTCCTGATTTATCAACGAATCGTAGAATCACAGCCATTTGCTCCTTGTAAGAAACATCACTAGACTCATCCACCAATAATGCAAATACGTCGTTGTCAATTTCTTCAATAATACGACAAATTACTTCTTGAGAAAAGCAACGCACAATGTCCTTTTGAATCGTTGGAGAGATCATTTGGTTGTTTCCAGGAGCCTTTTTTAAAACAACTTTGTTGGCAGTCTCATTCTGATTAGCAGTATAGTTGATCAATTCCATAAAATTACCTTGATTATTTGACTCTTCTGATTCATCATGTCCACGAAAAGGTAATCCTTGTTGTAGCAGAAATCTAGAAACATCAATGGAAACATTCAACCGAATACGATGCTCATTCTTTGTATTGTCACTTTGCTTATGAAGAGCAACAATAATAGATTGAGCCTGCCTCATCAAATCATCACTTTTTTTGAGCGCTTGATTGTGAAAGCTATTAACGTCTCCCACATGGGAAGCTAGTCTCTCCGTATTTTTCCAACTAGAGAAACCTTCGGTCACAAAAGTATCATTGTCGGCTTCTCTGAATAAGTAACAACACAAGCAAAAAGCCTTATCCTCTTTTACGATATACTCTATCCAATTACCATATTGATCAAACCACTCAGGGTTGAATCGTCTCGACAACTGTCCTATTTTTTTCCGTGGAAAAGCATGACCACGGGGTTGACAAGGCCCTCTAATTAAATACTTTCGTTGTACTTCATCTCGTTGATTAGGATGATACTGAGTAATCTTTTTTCTCTCCGCGGGATCCCAAGGAAGATCATCCAAATTAACAATCTCAGAAGCAGAAGAAGTACCATGATAAATAATGGGTGATGATGTATCACTTAAATCACGTTCCTCACCGACTGAGGATGAGCGCTTTCGTTTCAAAAAGAAATCCAGCTTTTGTTCTGCAAATATATGTAATTAAAAACATTATACAATATCACATCAAAATTCAAAATACTAATACATTAAATAAACTATTATGTACAAACTTACGTGACATTATATGAGCTTCTGATCGAATGAACTTGATTCTTAACTCTTAAAATGAAACCCGTGTGTTTGGTACCTTCATAAGAATTGAGATTGTAATTTCAACATTAAACAATCACTAATTCACCATCTAACAATAAACCCTAATTTTACCTTTAACATGTCAATCTTCTCCAAAACTAAAATACACAAATAAATCAATTAATCAGTCCATCCTCTTACCTGATTTCGAGTAATTATAGATGACGAAAATCAAATAGGGCCATTTCTTTCGAACTCGAACACTTGATTTTCGCAACCACAATGAATGTGCTGCTTTCCACAAACCCCATATTCAATTTATCAACAAAAAAATCAAGAGAGAAGATAAAGCTGAATAGCGAATAGTCACAGGATACAAAGATCTAAAAACGGATTCAAAAAGTGCAACTAACCCAAAGCACTTGTGAACTCCTCTCTCGCGTTTCCGTGCCCTCACAAATCTCAATTGGATCTTTGTGTTTTATTTAGAATTTAATTGTTAGCGGGGTAATTAAAAACAGTAGGGGCAAATCAGTAGAGCAATTTAAAATATAGGGGCAAATTAAAAAATGAGTGGGGGCATATTCGAAATTTCCCCTACAACTAAGGTTATTTTAGTAATTTCACTAGGGGCAACTGCCCCCCCTCCCCTTGTAGTAGATCCGCCCCTGAATATCGCGTAGGGCTCCTAACCAACGTAACTATTCGACCGCTATGTAAAATATTTCATGGGTTTTAGTCCGGGCAATCTCACACTCGCTCTGCATGAATGTATCTGATGTAGAACGAGCAGAGATAACATGTGCTTGTACCTGTTGGACAAATTAATAAAATGGTTAGATAATATGATAGTGGTCAATAGAAGAACAAATAAAATGACACTTAGAATCCATGTACGAACATGGCGATAACAATTCAAATCATATATCACAAACCTTGAAGTTCAATCATACTTAACATCCACACTATGTCCAATAAAAACCCGTTTAAAACTTAATGAAAATATAAAAATGGAATTCACCACAATTTAGGAGGTAAGAGATTTACCTTTCTAACGGATGAAATTCTGGTTGACCAGTGCTGAAGGTCGGAAATGAAGGAATGAGGTTGGAGTTCGTAGAGGAGGAAGGAGGAGGAGAGAGAAAAAAGAAAGAAATTCTAATTTATATAACGATCGAGACCGGCACCCTTAGTGCTTGCTTTAAAACCGACACCAATGTCGATTTCATGCGTGGCATACAACTGGCAATGGTTTTTAATTATATTGGTCCACGCAAGCGAGAAAGGGTCCAAGTCAGTGGCGGTTCTAAGGGGGCCTAGGACCCCTCTTGATTTCTGAAAAAAATTCCACCCCTAAGAATCAAACCCAAGCCCCCTTTAATATTATGTTCCAACTCAACCAACTCATCTATCAAGTTTTTATGTCCAAACTTAACTAAAAGTTTATATGAAACTTAAGTTAATTTTTTGATTTTAAATTTCAATTTAGTATGTTTTACTATTAAATCACATCCAACTTCATTTTATTTACTTATTCTCACACTGATTGACTTATTTTTCGATCACTAAGCTATAAAAATAAAATAAAATATTTATTTATTGATTAAAATTAACTCCAAGTAATATAAATTTTATTATTAATAATTAAAATATATTTTATATTTAAATTTTTTCACTAATATCAGAAAAACATTTGGGACCCCTATCGAGAGCCGCTGGATCCGCCACTGGTCCAAATTGGATTTAAGAATGAGACCTGCAATGTGGGTGCTAGTTTAGACTGAATTGTTAACTAAGTCGGTGCCTTGAGTGCCAACTTAGCTAAAATCGGCACCTCCCTTGTCAGTTTTGTTTAAAATAGTGCAAAATTGAAATATAAAGTTCTTTTTCAAAAAAATATATAAAGTGATCCGGTGCAAAGCTCAAAAATCATAAAAAAATACAAACTCATCAGTACCGTTCGTTTTCATAATCCTAAGGTGAATATTAATTAGATTAAATTAATTGATAACTGAAATGTACGGCCTGTCTACTTGAACCGAAACTTAACTGTAACTTAACTGAAATTAACTGAAATTAAATTAAACTTAACTTTGACATCAGCCAGAAAATACAATTTTTTTGTTATGTACTTATTGTTGAATATATAAGTATATTATTTATTGATGGTGATAATGGTGGTGACGATGATCAGTGACGGATATAGGGGGGCCTGGGGGGCCCAGGACCCCTCTCGATTCTCGGAATTTTTTTATATATATATATAATATCATATATATTTTTTGAAAATTTTGATCAAACATGTATCTTCAGTCACTAATTTTGAGAGCTTAACCTCCAAATTTCATCTTGGAGTAAACATAAAAGTTATAGAACATTCAATTAGCTTTCTACTCATATAAAGAACATCTCAAACGGACACCGGATGACACCTCTATGAGCTTTCGAAAGTTGGCTCGGACCCCCCTCGATTTTGGCTAATTTCGATCAATCATGCATCTTTGGTGACTGTTTTTATCAGCTTAACTGTCAAATTTCATCTTTAAGTAAACACGAAAGTTGTAGAGCATTCAATTAGATTTCTATACATATATGGATCATCTTCAACGGACACCGGATGACGCCTCTATGAGCTTTAGAAGATTAGCTCGGAACCCTCAATTTCGGCAAATTTCAATTAATTATCTATCTTTGGTTGCTGTTTTTATCGGCTTAACCTCCGAATTTCATCTTGAGTTAAACATGGAAATTATAGAACATTCAATTAGCTTTCGATGCATATGTAGATCATCTTCAATGGACATCAGATGACACCTTTATGAGATTCAGAAGGTTGACTTATCATTAGCAGACCTTGTTGTTCGGAAAAAAATCGCCGGATGATTAGTAGACCTTTTTTTTTGCCCGATTCGACTTATATCATTGTTGTTAGAAAAAAAAAATTAGGACCCCCCTCAAATGAAGCTCTGGATCCGCCACTGACGATGATGATGATGATGATGTATAATGATATCATGATGATGATGATATCATGATGATGATGATATGATGATGATGATATCATGATGATGATGATGATGTGATGATGATGATAATGATAATGATGATGATCAGGGGCGGATCCAGGATTCAAAAATACTCCGGGCTAATTTTTTTTTTGAGGTATAGTTCTTCTTCTATACCAAGGCCGTGATGAAAAAATATATAAAGGCAGTGACAAACTTTTCATGCTCGAATCTGATTCTTGAAGTTGCGTGATTCCTTAGATACTTCCCCCATTCTTTAGATACTTCCACTGCACAACTCTACTCCCATGCGATTATTTTGTAGTTCTTACACATAGAAAGATAGAGACGGACATTAAAATAGTTGCTTTACAAGCTTGTACTATATCCATAACAGCAATAGACATGAAAATGAACTCCTGCAGATAAAAAAAACATGGGCCGCGGAAAAATTAAAATCCCAGTACAGAAAATTCAATCATGGTATCGAAATATGTTTAACTTATGTTGTTTTACCTTTAGCTAATAGACGGGAACTCAGTCTTCCTTGGGGCTGCAAAGTTCTAATAATAGAGCGATCCTGAGTACACAGAAGAAGTCGGAAAATTAGAAAATTTTCAGAGAGATTTTGCTATAAATTTTAGAAGTGTAGGATTATCTACACCTTGCCACCAATTTCCTTTAGAAGCTCCCTGAGAATTGTTTCCATTAGGATCACCATCTTCCTTGTCCTTCTGGTAATCCGTCAAACAACATAAACAAGCGAAACATAGACATTAAAGACAACCTTAATTGCATGTTGCAATCATCAGTCACTACAAACTTTGTCAAAATTTCCGACACAAATTTCCGTCGCAACAAAGTCGATAGTCATAATGACGAGAAAAAAATCGTCACATTTCCGACGTATTTCCATGGCCAGCAAATTATCGTTGATATTCCAGCACAATACCGTCAATATCATTCCGTCACATTTCCGTCAATAGTTCGGCAACAAAAAATTTAAATATTTCCGTCTGTTGACAGTCAAATTTCCGTCAATATTATTCCGTCAATGTCCGTTATTATTTCGTCGAGTAAACATTTTCAATCGTTCCGTCATGTGTCCGTCCGTTTGCCGTTAATATCAATCGGTCAAATGTCCGTCATTCGTCCGTTGCCCAAAAATATTCGTCATTTGTCCACAATATAGACATCGCCTTTTAATAAAGCGCTTTTGTAGGTAGACTCACAACAGCGCTTACTACAAAGGCACTGTCGTCCCTATTAAATTACTATTTGGTCTCTGTTAGGGAAATGCCATGGAAAACTGACGGAAAGCCAGATTTCGCTTTTGCCCTACATAATAGAACTCTTTACACCATTTTCAACAAATTTTCATTTTGAAGCACACAAATTTTGCAACGTATACTTGACATTGGGTGCAAGATGATTCTGAAGAATTTCATTTTTCATGCCTGAGATGTGTTTCTTACAAGACAACCGTAAATATTTATGTTCTCTTGTAAGAAACTCATCTCATTCAATAGCCATGAAATTCTTTAGAATCATCTTCATCCCATTTCCAGTATATGTTTCATATTTCCGTCACATTGCCGTCATTACTCCGTTACAAAGTTCCCGTTAATTATAGACCGTTGCTGAATTGCCGTCACTATAAAGTCTTATTTCCGTCAACATGAGACGGAAAATGGACGGAATGTGAACGGAACATTTTATGCAACTTCATTGTTGCGCTATATATATACATTTTAGAACTCTTGAAATCAATATTGATCCCACCACATTCATTAACAACATACTTCATTCCAATCGTCAACATGTCCCCTTCATTTGACCTTGTGAGTTTCCCTGACAATCCACGTGGATTTGCTCGTAGAGACCACGTTACACCTATTGGCAGACACGCGTAACAACTTACTATTGCTCTCTTCATATTGACTGTTTTGATAAACGCTGCCGTTATGTAATCCCTACTTTTGTAATAGTTTCTTCCCATTCGATGTTCATCGAAGGATTGCTCAAGAATGCATATCAAAATGTTGGGACGCATCGTGGGCATCATGGACCATGATCCCAGAAAGCGGCAAGGAAATTTGGTTTGAGGAGTTTCAGGTACAAAGCCATAACTCAGAAAATGTTTAATTTCACTTTCATTTGGATGACAAAAGTTAAATGATTTGCTTGTAGCGTATCGCTACCTGGGATGCACAATACGACAGTCGCATTCGGGGTAATTTTATGAGGAGATGCAAAATGATCTTCGATAATCATCGTACGATGCGAAGGACGGGAAGGAATTCACTTTTGTTGTTGTCAACCAACCGGTAGATTGCAGATTGTTGGACTGCTCACGATGTTATCAATCAATCAGTGACAACTTTGTATTCCATGAATTAAATAAATTATAGTGCTTTCCAAATGAATTTGTAACGCAAATTGACAATTAATAATGTTTTTTATTATTAAAGTATATTTTAAATCATTCGTAACGCAAATTGATAATATGTTACACTAAAATTCGTCGAAAAATATGTTTCGCGATTAAAGTTTTTCAGTGAGTTAGGACAGCGCTTATTAACATAGAGCGCTTTCCTACATTGTAAAGACGACAGCGCTTCACTAATTAACCGATGTCGTATAGTTTACTTCAGCAGCGCTGCACCCATTAAGCGCTGTACAATTTTAGTTCAATAGCGCTTTTTTTTGTTAAGCGCTGTCTAAAGTTTTAATATAAATTGCTTACATACTTGTAAATATTTATACACTTTATTTGCTTCATTTACATTTATTTGGTTGACACGTCTATGTCACAAAAATCTTCGAACAATAATGCGTGACATAACTACGTGTTGTAATAGCCTAATAAAACCCGATTTCGAAAAATAAACAACAACACATTTCAATTCATAAATGTCGACCAATAATGTACACTTTATAATCCTTCAAGTTTATACAATTTGATACACTTGTCGTATGTAAGTAAGCAAACCATCGGCAAAGTGCTCCCTCATATCATCAAGCAATGAGTTATCATATGGTCGTAGCCCTGTAGGGAAACACTATAAAAAACCATAATTACAAAGATTAGGGACACCTCAATTAATTGTTAATGCCTAATGAAATGTCGCTATACACATACTTGTCTGATGTTGTCCTCAAACTTTCCATTTGTGTCTTGGACGAACTTGATTATGTCCAGAATATATTACATGACGTAGTAGGCACACAGTTCAGTGTCCGGGGGCTGATGCGGGCACTGAAATAAGCATCAATTTATAATCAATGAAAATTATTAATTAATGAAATATTTATTTGTATAACAATTGTTATATGTTCAGCAAATACCGTCACAGTCTTCCATTCTACTTCGTCACCTGACGGGATGTTGAAGCACAGACTCATGCTCCTGCAATAATAAAAGGTAATTTGAAATGTAAGAAATTTGTAGGTCATGTTATAATGGTAACTAAAGTGCACTACCATAGTACTTACGTGTTAACAAAATTCACTGCATCAGCCCGCGGTGCATTGTCCAGCGGATCGAGCCAAAGGGCCACTCGCTTCTTTGGGAATAGGACAACTAACATCCAATGATACCTAACATAGATTTAACGTAACCATTGTAGATTAGTGAAATAGCCACGACATTAAAAATAGACAAAAAAATATTTAAATAATATCAACTCACTCTTTCACATCTATGTAGGGAAGGAAGTAGCAAAAATTATGCTCATAGTCGGGCAATCTCAATCTCTTCTGGAAGAACTCCACCCTGACATTGAATTCCTCGGACGGAGTCATATAAGTCGGCCTGAAGAATCCAAACCGTATGCCCGGTTGTATCGTATCGTGGATGAATCTGCTGGCATTTTATTTAATTAGTACAATTCTTATAAACTTAAGAAATCATTTTATAATGAAATCAATACTTACTTCATGTAAACTTCTGCTGATTGGGCACCCAAAGCTTGTAAGAGTGTGAACTCAGTAATGCAACTGTCATTCAACATGACGAAGCAATCATCACCAAACACTTTGCTACTAATGTAAACCAAATATGTGGTTGACTTGCCCATCTTGTTAGCGTGTTCGTGAAGAAAGCAGCATTGCATTTTCATTCTGCTAATCAATTCGTCGTCGAAACTGAAGCTTATCATTTTGAAATATCTGAACTCGTCATATTCCTGTTGAAAATGAATAATCTCGTTTGTGTGAGTATATATGACAAAGTGATAGTTGTTTACCGTTGGGAAGACATGAATATCCGTCGTTACCTTTTCATCAATGCGTACTAGAGATTTCGGCCATCCCACAAAACCACCCACTGCATCCGATACTTTCTCCATATTACCAAACTTGTTTGGCAGCTCCCTCCATCCTTCAAGCGCCTCGTCTACCATCACCTTCACCATATCATCATCCAACTCTTGATATTGCACGATTTGTCCTTCCATCACTTTGCCAAGTGCCACGATTACCAATCTCGTATCGCAACCATCGTCCACGTTTAGTAAGCATTTCTTCCCAAACTGATATTTGACAAAAAAATCAAACGGATTGACATTATGAATGAACACATGAACACAAAATTATTTGTTTCTCGTTAAACTACTGCATAATACCTCAGGTATATCTCTGAAGGGGTCTGGATTGGTACCACCATCATGGGTCTGAAGCGTCATACAATGCGATGTAACTGTGGATTGTGTTGATGAATACGAAGACGACTGCTTTCCGAATACCTCTTTCCAACCTACAAAACTACCCACTCCACGTGTGCGCCAGGGTACTCATCCTTCCCTGTGGCCTCCGTCAAAATGTCTCTTCGACCCTGGGACATAAATAACCCCTGACATGCCTGCTCTTTCAGTTGACCCTGTTAACAAATATTTTGGGATCAGACTGATGACACAAATTTACATGTACCTGTACGGGTAATATATGTTGGGTATAGTAAAACATAACTTACAATTTTTTCCGCAACCTCCCTCATAGACTCGTTCACGTATTCCTTATTCTTTCAGATATGACCCCTCAGCCATACCTCATGCCTCTCAATCTCGATTACAGGGTCATCTCCAGGTGCTATTAACCCGCCGGCCTCCATCTCTGCTTTCTTTGCAGCTAGGATATCCTCTATCGCTTTCCTGTAGCCACTACGAGACAATGTATGCTGGAACTTGTTTGATTTACCTCGATCGATGTTCACCTCCCTAATTTGCAGTGCACCCTGATTCGATCGCTGTTCCACAAACCTGCTGGCATTTGTTCCGATTGGATGAAGGAATATTTCTGTCTGGGGTCCTGTCCTTGTTTGTCACCATAGATGTATTTAGTCGCGAGTTTGCTCTTGAAGTTTCTCCACATAACACCGGCAGCTCGCATCCCTCTACGCTTTAACCGACTAGTCATTTCATTTTGTGGGACATCAAATAATCTCTGCATAATTAAATAATGTTAGAAATTGTATAGATGCCAAAATTATCCTTCCTGTTCACATTAAAAAACATACCAACATCTCCTCCCACACCGTCTCCTTAAGTTCATTAGGTACAACCTTCCAGGTTTCGTATGTAATAGGGATTCGAGATTTAGCAACAGTTCCTGTGTACATATACACCATATTTGTTTTTTGCATCGTGGCTACAAATTGTTATTCTTTATGTAATCGATTGAAAGTCAGACAGTACCAATGACAGTTCTGAAGGATGTCCTCACTGGACGGGCAATTGTTCCATCTGCCTCGATCGTCACCGGCTCCTTATTACCATCATTGTGCTCCTCGATAAACTTTTTCATCGTCGTGGCTCCCCTTTTCTTACGGTTAGATGAAGAGCCGGACTCCATGTTATCTTTGCTAACCATTTTACAATGATTAAAAAACATGTCGGATTGAGACAATATGAACAATATTCCGTTAACAATCTCAGGGACAACAATACGTTACCGGTGTTAGGTCGGAATCATATACAACCCTACCACATACGGCTTATCGAAATCATTCACGCGCATATGAGAAAATCGCAATTTGAACGAGTATGATGCCCAGTCGGGGGTAAGTAGTCGACAGTAAGAAATCGAGCGAGATGAAAACCTAAGTGTGTAACTTCTGAAAGTTTAACCTGATGGTGCATACGACAGCGCTTGTAAACAAGCGCTGTTGTATATTACCTTGCTACAACGTTAGCACATAGGCGCCGTTGTACATTACGCTATAACAGCGTTTATTTAACCAACGCTGTTGTATGGATAAATACGACGGCGCGTATTGTAAAAGGCGCTTTGTTACGTATGGAAACATACAACAACGCCTTTATACGAATCGCCGTCATTTGGAAAAATACGACGGCGCTTACTGAATAGGCGCTTTTATACAGGTAAAATTAAATATTTACTTTTTAATTTGACAAAATGGGAAAGGGACTGCTATCGGAAACGCGCCGTAGATTCTTTCTATGCACTATATAAAAGCACGCACACATTACTATCTAAAATTGAAACCCTTAGATTTGTAAGAATGAGCAAGAATTTTGAAGCTGAACGTCTATTTGCTTCGTCGTCCGGAGATGAATCCGAAGGCATCTCTGAAGGATATATTTGCTCCGCTCAAAATTTTATATATCCTTGCGACAATGGCTCGGGCTGTTTAGGAGATCATAGCTTCAGTCGGGAAAAATATAGACATGACGAAGACAATAGTAGTATACAAAGTACGTCTTCAAAGCCAACCCATTGTGAAGGTGAGCAAGAAGTTGATCAGCCATCACCCCGTGGGTAACATGAAAATCAAGAATCACACCCGAGTTAAATTTATGAAATTATCATTGCTTATATATATATCTTAACTACTTTAATTAGTACTTCGTTGTTGATGTTCAACGTATCTATTGAAGTTAACTTCCCTTTAATTTGTTATATTTTTAAATGCATTTCAAATAACGTTAAGGAAGTTAACTTGAATTAAACTTCGTCCAATAGAAATATTTGGACATATGTATAAGTCACGCAAATCTGAAGAAATCTATGTATCGGAAATTTTTCAACACGATGTGACTATCATTATTGAGCGATGTCGGGTGATTTCATGAATCACAAATTTTTTTAAATTTTTTAATCTTTTGTAATAATTGTTGACATATATACATAATATACGTGTTACATTAAGAAGATTGAACAAAAAATTTGTAACCATAATTTTTACGTCTTTATTCCTTTAGATTTCCGTCACGAGAAACGGAAAAGCAACGCAACTTTTACGGAAAACCTTTCATCATTGATCCGCTACTATTCCGTTACTATACTGTGCAACAACAATGTTATCGTTAACAATGTTATCATTAACATTAAGCCGTTGCAAAAAATGCGTCGAGAATACAACGTGTTTCCGTCAATGTCTGACGGAATTCAGCCTCTGTGTTGACGGAACATGTACCGTATTTATTACCTTCTTATCCACATAATTAATCTTCAACTTATGCTATAAATAGGGACATTTGCAAACAGATATTTATTCTAATCATCTTTCCATATCCCCCCGTTTACAATCAAGTGTTCTAATTTTTCCAATTCAGTTGTTTGTTATGCTGCGCTTTTTTTTCTTTTGAAGTTCTTTTTGGATTTGCAGTACATGTCAATCAACTCTGGCATATATAGTTCTGTTTCATAATGAGCTCCATTCTGTTCTCCTTTGTATTTTTTTGAATTTGTCGTTCATAGATAAATTTCGAAGAAGACATGTGAGAACAGTATGGAGCTGATCATGAACAGAACTACATATACTTACTGCAGTTGACTGAATTGTACAAGCAATCCAAAATATCTTCAAAAGGAAAAAATGCGAAGCATAAGGTTTTTTATGCGTCTACTTACCGCCAATTTACCGTCACCCGTTATAGGACAGCGATTTTCAACTAACGCGCTGTAGTTTCGTAACTATAGAAGGCGCTTACGCAATAAGTACCTTCGTTAGTAGATATACAACGGCCCTTAATAACTAAGCGGTGTGTTGTTCGACTTACAACGACGCTTCCTCCAAATGCGCTGTCTTCTTTGTGAACCGTTTTTATCGTCATTAGTTCGTTGTAATTCCGGCACTGTTTAACGGAAATTTCTGGAAGTGTTGACGGAATAATTATCATATTCGTTCCCATATCATTTCGGAATTTAATACGATATTTGACTCAATGCCATGTTTCTATATTCACCCGACACGACCAATTGTTCCAATTTGGCTCAATTCTTTGTTTACAATAATACATTGTGAGGTGATATTTGCTTCAACCCAGCCACGGCGTGAGGTACTCTCTTTTACTCATACTGCATAAATTAGTTTCCATGGCATACTTATATCACGAAAGGAGATGGATGTACGAAGCTCGTGCTCATGGAGAGTCATACACCAATGATGTTTTCATCGCCGGAGTCAATCAGTTCATTGAATACGCTGTGTCGAAAGGTTTTCTTGCTAGCAACAACACAATCCGATGTCCATGTACGAAATGCAAAAATTAGCGATTCATAAATATAAGAATGATGGAGGAGCATTTGTACAAATACGGTTTTACACCAGACTCCTTCAATTGGACCCTTCACGGCGAAGATCTGGTGGAAATACAATACGAAAATACTAGCGCAATCATGCCTGACCCGATCACAGATGACCAAATTCATTATTCTGGGGAAGAAATATGGAGTCATTCGGACTTCACAGACATGGATACAGATTTTGCCAGTCATGCTGATATTCCTGAGTCGTCTAACTATGGTGAACATCAAACAGAGAATTTCGAAGCTAATAGATTCTTCAATCTGCTAAATTCAAGTTCAGAGCCAGCTTACGAAGGTTGCACGACAGAGACGGAGCTTTCGATTAACATGAAAATGCTGGCAACAAAAGCTAACTACGGGATATCCGAATGCGCTTTTAACGCAGTATATGGAACGATGAAAAATCTAATTGGGGGGGGGGGAGAATAAAATCCCATCTTCTTTCAAACAGTCCAAAAAACTTGTAGCTGATCTCGGAATGGGGTACCAACGAATTGACGTTTGTGTAGGCGGGTGTATGATTTACTATGGCTGCGACGAAAGTATGACAGTATGTCATTTTTGCAAAGAACCAAGATATCATCGTCCAAGACGCGCAGAGAGTTCGTCATCGTACCAGCGAAATGCGCGAAGACAAATGTTTTACTTACCGATTATACCCAGAATACAGAGACTTTTTTTATCAGAAACTCTGGCATCTGAAATGTCCTGGCACGCTTCACCCAGAGCAGACATGAATCGCATGGTTCACCCGTCGGACGGGGAATCCTGGAAGCATTTTGATCTGTGCCATCCAAGTTTTGCATCCGAGCCACTGAATGTAAGATTGGGATTATGCACAGATGGATTTAATCCATGGGGTATGTCAATTAAACAGTACTCCATTTGGCCTGTGATGGTAACACCCTACAACTTACCACCGTGGTTGTGTATGAAAACAAGATTCATTTGGTTAACTATACTAATTCCTGGGCCATCTAATCCAAAGAAGCGTTTGGACATATATCTTAGGCCTCTTATTGACGACCTGGTACATTGTTGGAATGTTGGGGTCGACACATACGATGCCAGTCGCAGGCAGAGTTTTAAAATGAGGGCTGCCCTCATGTGGACTGTGTCTGATTTCCCCGCGTATGCAATGTTATCTGGATGGTCAACTCAAGGAAAACTCGGATGCCCCTATTGTATGGACGACACAAAGACATTCGTGTTAAAGAACGGAAGGAAAGTCTCTTATTTTGGATGTCACAGACGATTTTTACCAAAAAATCATATATATCGGGGTAATACTCGAAATTTTTACAGAGACCGAACGGACTTTGATGGTCCAATCCAATTTCGATCCGGTCAAGAAGTTTATGACAGGGTTATAAACTTAAAATACATATGGGAACAATGTATCAATGAGGTTTTTTGATGGGTTCGGTGTGGAGCACAACTGGACTAAGAAATCAATTTTCTGGGAACTACCTTACTGGATGGACGTGAAGCTTAGACACAACCTAGACGTAATGCACATTGAAAACAATGTTTTTCAGAATTTATTCAACACCATCATGGATGTGAAGAGGAAAACAAAGGACGACGGAGTGAAGTGTAGAAAAGATATTAGGTTGTATTGTCGAAGACCAGAGTTGGAACTAAAAACCTACCGCGGTCGTTTTATAGCAAAGAAGAGTAAGTATCAGCTTACAAGAGAACAACAAAAGCTTGTGCTTGTTTGGGTGAAGTCATTGAAGTTTCATGATGGATTCTCATCAAATTTGGGGAATAAAGTAGATTTGAGTACATTAAAACTAGTAGGTTACAAGTCACACGACGCACATGTTTTTATCGAGCGACTCATGCCGATTGCGTTCAAGGGTTTTTTACCAAAACATATATGGGAAGCTGTATCCGAGATGTGTACGTTTTTTCGAGATATTTGTGCATCTTCCCTTCAAATTGAGCGAATGGCACAGTGGCATGCGAACATAGTCACAACACTGTGTAAGCTAGAGACAATATTTCCACCTTCATTTTTCGACTCGAAGGAACACCTCCCAATTCATTTGGCCGATGAGGTGCTGCTTGGCGGACCAGTACACTACCGATGGATGTATCCGTTTGAGCGTTAAATCTATCGTCTTAAACAGTTGAGTCAAAAGGGAAACAGGGCTGAGGTGGAAGCCAGTATTGTGAACGCATACATACAGCTTGAGACTTCGTATTTGGGATCCGAGTACCTAGATACTGAGTTAACAACTAATCCCATACGCTTAAAACGAAATGAAGTTGCGACATCAGAATTCGACGATCCTCAGATTTCCATTTACAATTACCCAGGAGTTGGTGGCAGCAAAGCTAAACGGAGGGTATTAGAAAGTCGAGAATTTAAAAAAGCAACGCATTACATCTTTAGCAATACGCCCGAGCTTGAACAATATTTGACGTTATTTGAGACCGGCTTAAGACAAAGACGCCCGCGATTCACCGATGACCAAATATACAATGCTATATTAACGGAATTTCCAGAATGGCTGTGCACCCATGTAAGTGACATCATTCCTTAAAATTTTTGTATCATTATTTATTTGTTTAAGATGTGTACTTACACATTCATTTGATGTTCATACATACTATTATGTTCAGGTATGGGAGCTTGGAGAAACATTAGCACTACCACAGTGGATTCACTACTTGTCCTCTGGATTTCAATCCGACGTTGCGTGTTCGGTCACTTACAAAGTGAACAACTACAAATTTCACATTGAAAGTCATGGTGAAGGGAGGAACACGGTGGATAGTCATGTCTACTGATGGACCATAATTATACGAATCAAAAACACAGTTAAACCCACTAAATTAGACTGTTTGTCTATTTAACTTTTGCTTGTTAGTTCCGATATTTATCTACAGGGTATTTTGGAGCTTAGAGAGAATACACGCTAAGGAGAGGATTTTACGCAGAAAAGATGTTACGAGTCATTCCAAGGTCAAGATCAGACGCTGACTGAAGAAATCTCAAGATCCTGACGTTGAATTACTCAAAACAAATCAAACCAAAGAGCAATCAAAGTCAATCCGGAGCTGAAATACACCGATAGTTTTGTGAAAACGTCACAAAACTCACAAAAACCTCCTCTTCTCCCATGGTGACCGGCGGCTTTGAGGGAAAGGATGACTCATGGGTGGCCTTCTCCTCCTTCCCCCCACCACAACCGGCGGCTCTCCTCCATGGTGACCGGCCACCGGCGGCTCCTCCTCCTCCCCCCATGTGGCATCATCTCAAAACTCTTCCTCTCATCCTTTGCCATGTGCTTCCATCTCCACCCTCCATTCTCCTCTCCTTTGGCTATAAATACAAGCCTTCACCTCTCATTTGTATCATCCAACAATCCCATTCATAACACAAAAATCACTTATCTCTCTAAGTTTGGAAATTTGTAAGTTTGGTTTTGGAAATAAAGGATCGCTCCCTTGGCGCTTCAACGGTTGTAAGTATTTTAATATTTATTTACTGTCTTTAATTTCCAATTCCTTAGTTATAATGTTTAGCGCGATGAATAGTAGCTAAACTAGTCGTTCGGTAGAAGGGGTGGACTTGTATTATAAAATGTTTTACACTATTAACTTAGTGTCTCGTCTTTGTATTCAAAACTTATTCTATGTGCCATATATAAGATTAGAACTTCCAAGGTTGAGTGGATGCTTTGACGGGCAAAGCTCTTCCTTGGGATTCGTGAACATACTCGGGTAAGTGGATGCTTTGACGGGCAAAGCTTATCTGAGGAGTTCGATCTATCTAAAAAACCATTTGGAAACTAGACCAAAGGGACCAAATGGATGCACATAAGGCTAAGATACTTCGGAAGGAGGAATTAGTTGAAGTAGAATAAGTGCTCTACGACCTTAAAAAGGCTAGACGATGTTGCAAGTCTTGAGCTAGGAATAGCCTCGATTCATGTTTGAATACTTAGAAGATTCACTAAAGGTCAATGATAAACAGGATATAATACAAGGCCCCTGAAACCGAATGCTTTCTTTTAATTGTAATAATTATCAGTTACTTTCCAGTACTAAAACCAACCAACCAATCAATCAATCACTTAGCTGGTAGCTTTAAAACCAACCAACCAACCTAAAACACGCTCTCTCGCTGAATAATTCCCTCAAAGAACAATTATCCCCCTAATTCCTTTGGGTTCGACCCCTACTTACCACTTACTACCCAGTAGTGAAGTCGCGAGTAGCGGACTATTATAAATTTATTCTTGACGATTGCGCATAATGACTGTGCAACCATCAAAAATTGGCGCCGTTGCCGGGGAATTAGCCGTCGGATAGTTGTTCTTTTCTCTATGACACTACCCACTACGCATGCATGGACAACGCGATATCTGCCCCTGTTCGGAGGAACGGAGGGAGAAGACCCAGTACAGCACTGCCGAAACTTCCACCACGTCTGCCACCACATCAAACCTGAAAATGAAGTGTTAGAGGAATTTAAGCTTAAATAATTTAAATTCTCTCTAACTGACTTTGCCACGATATGGTACTACACATCCACCGCTTGCAGTGCAGAACGTTACGTAGATCTCTGCGTTCCATTCCTGAAGGAATTCTCCCCACCATCCTTACGCCAAGAAACCCGTGAGAAGATCATGTGCTTCAACAATCCCGGGATGAGACCTTGGACGAATACTACACGAACTATGATGCCATCGTCTCAAGCTGCCCGCACCATGGATTCACGAAGAAAGTTCTTCTCCAAAAATTTCTTCGTGGGATGAGGTCCGAAGAGCTGGGAAGAGTTAACGAGGCAATGAGAAGATCGGCCGGAAACTTCACCATTGCAGACATGTGGAACCTTATAATTGGTCTGGTTGCTGCCACAAGACGAGTACCCCAAACTGACGAGGAAATGCAGATAAATGAAGCTGACCCTGAGGCAGACAAAGAAGAAACTACCGAGCCGTCAGAAGAGACTCCTGAACCATCAGAAGAATCAGATATGGAAAGCACCGGAAGCAACGAGGTTGGAGTCCAGAATACCACTGACGAACTGCCCAATTCATAACCGACTATCATTACCCGGGCAGCCGAGACTATCTACGACCAGTTCCTCACTGACAATCATAACGAGGCAGAACCAAGCCTTTTGAGGCTTTCCTGACTTTTCCCCTTGATCAATGAGCAAGTTGCAGAAAACTATAGGATCAATGAAGAAACTCAAAAGAGGATGGGAAAAGGGCCTCTGCAGAATGACTCCTCGATGGAGCAGTGTTACGCCGTAACTGGACTAGGCAGTCCCAAATACAAGAACTTCAAGAGGCTAGTAGTGAAAGGTCCCTCACCCCCTCCGGGGTATTGGAAAGAAAAGATCCCAAAACAAAGGAGTCCTGACCCGAGCACATCATCTCGCAAGAAAGCAGGAAGAATCAAGGCAAGAAGCAACACGGGAACAGTGGCAAAATACGACCTGAGCCACCCATGGGACCCAAACCAGTAATCCACAACGAGGTACTATCGAGCCAACGACGTTAAACAAGTGCACTGGTCGGGAGGTAACCCGACACTATCTTACTTTCTGTCATTTAAATTCTGTCATTTAATTTTCTGTCTTAGTCATTCTCACATATATATATTAGCTTGCATGACTTTTGAACTAAGGCACGCCTTCGTTCAAAAGTGTGGGGTGAGAACCACCGTTGTATATAAATAACATGCTTGCTGTTTTCTTTTTTAGTAATAGTATCTTTTTGAAAATATGAACTTAAGAATGTGAAAAAGATAGATCATAATTCATGCATCAACCTTGTGAAAATTCAACTGTTTAAAAACTTAGAATGTAACTTCTCATTTGTTCCTTTGTGCTGAGATAAACTAGGGATGTGGAGTTGATAGAAAATGCCCTAGAGAGGCTTGGCAAGCAATCGAAGGATCGAATCTAACTATATGGTTTTCAAAGTCAGTGGAGGCTGCACTTCGGGTTTCAGTGAAGATTGAAGTCATCTCCGCCATGCAGTGTTTATGCAAAAAGAAAAAAAGGCGAGGACGGGAATCAGACCGTCCTCTCTCTAGTCAAAGTAGCCGAGAAAATAGATGAGCGACCCTCATCTTGACCCGCGCGAAACGACAACGATGAGAGGAGTGGGGAGGTATTTCCATATGCTCGCGGGCGATGATTGGACCTCCCAAAAAGGCTTGAGAAAATGGACTAGCAAGTCACAAAGAAGCAAAAGCTCGAAGAAGCAAATCAAGAGGCCAAAGGCCCAAAATTGTGAAGGTTTTAACCGAACAAAAAGTGAAGTACTCAAAGAGTCAAATCAACGGCCAAAGGCCAATTCACTACAAAAGCAGTCCCTCGCCAAAAAGAAATCAAAAAGACCAAACCATTGAAACCCGAACCAAATCACGTGCTAGAGAAAGCTACAAGAAAACCATATAGTGCGAGACGATCCCGAGATTGCAGTCCAGGAGCCTAAAAAGGGCTATCTCCCGAAACATCCAAAATACTTTGCATCTCAGCACGGAGGTACAAGTATCAAGTTTCTTCTATTTATTTACGCAGTTTAATTTGGTAATAAGTAGTAATGCATGAATTAGGATAAGTCTAGTCCCACAGTCTAATTTTCATATTTTAACAAACTTACTTAGTGCCGCCCTTTAATAGCATTGTTCGGGACGAACAACTAAAAGTGTGGGGTGATCTGATGGACCATAATTATACGAATCAAAAACACAGTTAAACCCACTAAATTAGACTGTTTGTCTATTTAACTTTTGCTTGTTAGTTCCGATATTTATCTACAGGGTATTTTGGAGCTTAGAGAGAATACACGCTAAGGAGAGGATTTACGCAGAAAAGATGTTACGAGTCATTCCAAGGTCAAGATCAGACGCTGACTGAAGAAATCTCAAGATCCTGACGTTGAATTACTCAAAACAAATCAAACCAAAGAGCAATCAAAGTCAATCCGGAGCTGAAATACACCGATAGTTTTGTGAAAACGTCACAAAACTCACAAAAACCTCCTCTTCTCCCATGGTGACCGGCGGCTTTGAGGGAAAGGATGACTCATGGGTGGATTCTCCTCTTCTCCTCCACAACCGGCGGCTCTCCTCCATGGTGACCGGCCACCGGCGGCTCCTCCTCCTCCCCCCATGTGGCATCATCTCAAAACTCTTCCTCTCATCCTTTGCCATGTGCTTCCATCTCCTCTCCTTTGGCTATAAATACAAGCCTTCACCTCTCATTTGTATCATCCAACAATCCCATTCATAACACAAAAATCACTTATCTCTCTAAGTTTGGAAATTTGTAAGTTTGGTTTTGGAAATAAAGGATCGCTCCCTTGGCGCTTCAACGGTTGTAAGTATTTTAATATTTATTTACTGTCTTTAATTTCCAATTCCTTAGTTATAATGTTTAGCGCGATGAATAGTAGCTAAACTAGTCGTTCGGTAGAAGGGGTGGACTTGTATTATAAAATGTTTTAGACTATTAACTTAGTGTCTCGTCTTTGTATTCAAAACTTATTCTATGTGCCATATATATGATTAGAACTTCCAAGGTTGAGTTGATGCTTTGACGGGCAAAGCTCTTCCTTGGGATTCGTGAACATACTCGGGTAAGTGGATGCTTTGACGGGCAAAGCTTATCTGAGGAGTTTGATCTATCTAAAAAACCATTTGGAAACTGGACCAAAGGGACCAAATGGATGCACATAAGGCTAAGATACTTCGGAAGGAGGAATTAGTTGAAGTAGAATAAGTGCTCTACGACCTTAAAAAGGCTAGACGATGTTGCAAGTCTTGAGCTAGGAATAGCCTCGATTCATGTTTGAATACTTAGAAGATTCACTAAAGGTCAATGATAAACAGGATATAATACAAGGCCCCTGAAACCGAATGCTTTCTTTTAATTGTAATAATTATCAGTTACTTTCCAGTACTAAAACCAACCAACCAATCAATCAATCACTTAGCTGGTAGCTTTAAAACCAACCAACCAACCTAAAACACGCTCTCTCGCTGAATAATCCCCTCAAAGAACAATTATCCCCCTAATTCCTTTGGGTTCGACCCCTACTTACCACTTACTACCCAGTAGTGAAGTCGCGAGTAGCGGACTATTATAAATTTATTCTTGACGATTGCGCATAACGACTGTGCAACCATCATCTACGTTCAAGGAACAGAGGGTACACACTACTACAGAGTTATTGAAGAGATAATACATATGAGATATAAAACCAACCATCGCCTAAAGGTTGTCTTGTTCAAGTGCCGTTGATACGACCCTCAGTTTGTTAGATCATACCCATCTAACGGGATTGTTATCGTGAACACTCAGAGACTCTACCCCCGTTACGACCCTTACATTCTTGCACAGCAAGCGGTGCAGGTTTACTACGTGACGTTTCCGGGTTTAGCTGGACAAAACAATCAAGGTTGGGTTGCAATTTGTCCTGTGAAACCTACAAACGCTATCAACGGAATCGTGAACCTCGCTGATGATGAAGTGTACGAGTACAGCGAAGAAGACGGTAACGACGATCACGTAAATGATAATCCAGATACAGAAGATGAGTCTGAGGAATCGTAGTTTTACAAAATCAATGTATGTTTTACATGTACGTTTGCCTATACATTATAATATTCAATTAGAAAAATAATGTGTCATTTTAATAATGGCGTCTTGGTACGATTAAATGCAAATCGCTGGAGCGTTATTAGTAAGGTAAATTAATAACAAAATGATAATTAAACAGCGCTTATCCTATAAACGCTATGTGAAGGACTTCAATGACAGCGCTGTTCTTAAACACGTTGTCGTATACTAAACAAAATACAGCGTTCAAATGTTAACGCGCTTTAATATGCACCACGTAATACAGCGTGTCACGATAAGGCACCGTCTTACAACATCAATAATACACCGATTAAAAACTTACCGCCGTATAATGAGTAACATACGACAGCGCATAAGAAGAAAGCGCTATAATAGGTCACTATACAAAGTGCTTAGGTAATAAAGCGCTTTCGAATGGCAATGTAAATACGCCCGCGGTATTCGCCCGCCTAAACAAGTAAAAATGTGTGAGTACTCCGCCGATTTTCATTATAAGTGTCTGTTTAATGTAATTACATGCGCCGTTTTCATTATCCCATTTTCTACTCCGCCGAAAATCTCCGTTGTTCTCTCTCAAATATTCAACCCATTAGAGCCTTCTGAAGCAAGCTTCGTCGCCAGGTATGGAAACTCGTCGTCTTCCTCACGTCTGCTTGTTTTCCGTAAGTTAGGGTATGTTGTGTTGGCGCGTGTTGTAAATTGATTTAAACTTGTTTTCCGTAAGTTAGGGTACACATATTCGTCGTCGATTACGTGACTTTGGACTTGTTTACCGTTAAGCAACTTGAATATTGATGAAATTACTGTGCGTAACTCTTGAATTTCATCCCAATGAAGCGTGAGTATTTCATTTATTTCTTTGGTTGCTGCCAGACAGGGAGTTGGTTCACACGGTCAGTACAATAGAATGAGTATTTCGTGACTGTTTCATGTTTTAGTATTATTGCAGCAACCTGATTATTAAGCCATTGTGGTTGAATTTTATTAGATTAACAGGAATGCTTTTAATTGTGTGGTAGGGATATGGGACCACTCAAGCGAAATGTACAAGGTAAAAGGAATGCCGGGGCTGGCAGTGGTACTGGGAATAGATCACAACTGCGGCTAACTGACATGCGCCAACCGAGGCAGTCGAATCAGGACATTCTTTCACCTCGAGACAACTAGCATAATCGAGATATGTACAAACCTTCTGATCCGGTACAGGAACCTGCCCCATCGAGACGAGGGGACGAGGACAGGCAATGTACACCGTCAACCAGGGAAGGACGCCCAAGTCCAGATGGGTACATGCCTTCGATGCATGTTGAGGAGGCCGCCCATAATCCTGTTGTAGACGGCGCACCCTTACCAGAAGCGGTTGAATTCGACTTAGACGAACTGATGGATTTGGTGGGGGCGTCTGTGGGGAACAGGGATTCGAATTATGAAGGCGAACGGATGGAATCAGATTCGGCATACGATGACGATCCGGAAGACTCAGCTATGCCAGAATTCGTTAGAGGAGGGACTTCGACCGGAGGTGGCCTCGATGAGGAGACACCGTTGGGATCGATGCCACATGATACTCGTCCTTGGATCACTCCTGCTGGGGATGACAAGTGAGTACTTTTACACATACATATATTTCTCTAACTTATTGTAGTAACCATATTGTAAATGTCACAACTTGTATTTTGTATTCAGCTTTGACCCCCCTTCAGCTGTTAACAAAATCGGGCTCCAATGTATTGGACCGGGTTTTAAGGTGGGTTGGACTACGATGGGGACGTGTGATCCACAAGCTCCAGTGAAGTGGTTTCGACACTTTAAGGTAAAACGTTTTCAAATTGTATTAGTTGCATAATATTTTGTCATTTCTTGTCCACATCGAAATGCCATGTTTTTTCTAATTACATAGTTTGTGTTTCTATTAAATGGTTCATAACACAACTATGTAATGTGCATGTAGAGCTTGTACCGGTGGGATCCGATCCATAACGACCAAATTGAGGCAAACTTCAGGAAGAAGGCGGCTAAGATACTACAAGATACCTGGAGGGGATTGCGAACCGGGGCGACTAAAGGCCCGAAATGGTTGACCGAAGATCACAAAGTAGCGAGAAAAGCTCGATTTAACACAGACCCAGCATTCATAGCCTGCAGCGAAAAGAACAAACAAACTTATTCAGCCTGACATGCCAGAAACGGCCCAGCATTGCATTGCGTTGGTTCTAGACCAGCACACTTCCACTGTGCGAAGCTGGTAACTAATAATGACAAATTTAAACATATTTCAATTTTCAATGTCACTTATATAAGACATTTAACATTTAATTTGCAAGAAAAGGATAATCGAAGACAAGTGTTGCCAAGTGATATATTTGACAACAAATACAAACGGAAGGATGGGACGTATTGCATACCCAACGGGGAGAACAAAAGGGTATTACACTCACCTAATTATATATATATGTTTATCGTATTTTATTTTATTATCAGTTTTGCTCAGTATTTCTTATTACATTTGTTTCCTAACATCAACTATTTGTGGTTCAGAAAGAACTTGTTGATGCTGAAAATTTGATCCTGAAGGATCGCGTCGGGGATGAAAGGGTACCGGAAGCAACTGTTATGGGGGTTAACCCGAGAACGGGGATACCGTACCTGTATGGCCCTGCAGCGACATTGGTGTCGGACATGTTTTCTTCAACAGGCAGCCAGTCGTGTGCCAGCTCCCAAAAATCGAGGGCCTAATCGGTCGAAGTCACTCTGGAGTTGGTGCCGCAGTTAGAGCGTATGGAATCACGACAGGAGGCTGAGCTGAGGCGCATGGAATCCCGACAGGAGGCTGAGCTGAGGCACATGGAGTCCCGGCAGGAGGTTGAGATGAGAAGCATGAAGGACAGCATAGATCAAATGATGCAAATGCAGGCTGCTATGATGGGGATGCTCGCTACTCCTGGATACCAACCGTCCTCTAGTCAAAGCCCGAATGGAAACAACCGTGGTCCGCTGACGGGCGTCGTTGTACCCGTCAAAAATAAATTGTTTCTTCTATCTCCGACAAGCAAGTGGTAAGTCGGGTCGTATCCACAGAGATTGATCTGAGAATCTGTTCACTAAGTATTCAAACACGTAAATGGAAAACACAAACACAAGCAACAGTTATCACTTATTAAGAAAGCAATCCTCACACGAATTCAGGTATGTAATATCAAAGAGAAGTGCAAGCTAGAACTTCCGACTGTGATGCAAGACTAAATCATTGACAAATCCGTTTGATTGCTAATGTTCTACAACTTAGAGCTCCCCCGCTAAGGTTATACTCCCCGTTCTAGTTCCAGTACTTAATCTCGCGCTAGCGATAATCAAGACCCTAACTCGCTAGAGTTGCATGAAGATTTGAACAAGTTGTCCTAGGGTGTTTAATCCTAGTGGTATATTACTCATGTCCTAGTTTGCTATCCCCACTAGGTTGCTAGTAAACTTGGCAATCGAAATCAACAAACAAACAAAAGCTCCCCCGCTAGGGTTCCACTCATGCTAGCACATCAATTCCATGAACATAGTATAGTAATATGACGCAAAACATAGAAATCAACAGAAGTCTCAAGCCAATACATCACAATTTGGAGTTCTAGCCTACACATATGAGTTTAGCTACTCATCGTAATTGAATACATCATCAAGTTGAATGGAATGAAATGGAAATACTATTGACGACTCTTCCACTACGCTGCAGCTCCACTCCAACACTCGAATCCAGCAACGAATCCTCAATCGGAATCCTACTCCAAGAACTCTTCTCTCCAAACCGAACTTCGAACTTGTCTCTTGTTTCTTCCCAAACCGTGTCTCTTTTCCACACTGAAAATGGAGGTCTGGCCGCCTAGGGTTTGCCTCTTCTTACTCTCCTTTTATTCTTCCCGAGATGTCAAAACGAAATTACGAAATTCGACTGTCAGCTGTCCTCCGCGGACGTCTCTTGATTTATGCTCCGCGGAGGTCTCAACAATTATGGAAATTCAGAAGACGTAAGTGACCGTAATTCTTCAGACGTAAGCGAACTGCACTGACTCAAACTTCAGCACTTCGGACTTCATTTCTTCGATGCAAAACATCTTCTAATGGGCTCCCTTTAGCCTATATTCCTTCCATGGTCTCCGAATGCACCTGAGAACGAAAACTACACACAGGTAGTGAAATAATATACAGGCAATCACTAAGAGACTGGGTTTTAACACATAAAATAATCGTACAACTACGACTTATCAAACTACCCCACACTTGAACTTGTTCGTCCCGAACAAGAACAAAGCCATAGAAAGAACTACAACGTACTAGCCATGTCAATCCTTATATCTCAATCCTAAATCCAGTCTATAATCCTATCATGCTTAAGATTCTAACAATGCGAGTAAACATAGATTTTTCGATACTTGTTACCTCGCGAGTTGAAATTCAAATGACCTTGGATGATTGGGAGATAGTCCCCTATAAGTACCACGGACATTGCATTCTTTTCTGAGTTTTGGTCTTTTGATTGAGTCGGCGGCTTTCTCTGACACATGATTAATTCACTGCTTTCATACGGTTGAGTCTTGAATTCCTTAACTTGTATGGACTTTGATAAACGACACATCTTGCTTGAATCAATCAGATTTTGATTTTTTCTTACTTGATGGTTTGCCTTCGGCTTTTGAATTTGTTTCTTGTCCCCATAATTATTTGCGCCCTTGAACCACTCCAATCATAGCCTCCGGATAACAGCATAGGAGTGCGTCCCGCTCTTTTCTCATCCTCGTCTTTTCTGCATGAGGCAAGGTAGGGGTTACCCACCCATTCCCAGCTACTTCGACTAGAGATGGACAGTTTGTTTTCTCTGTCCCGTCACCACTGCGAACGCATGAATAGACTTGTATAACTTGGTGACGGAGCTACTCTCAGGATTAGGCTAGTGAAGCGTCAACCGCCACCGCTTTTCTCAATCATCAGAACCAAAACTCAGAATTTTCTGCAACTTGCCGTACCTTTCTAGGACATTCCTGTCAACTCCACATCCCTGCATATCACAACTCACAAGAACAAAGCATCGAAATTTTTGAAATTTCGCATTTTTAGTCAAATGAGCACAATAGTCATACAAAGTTGGAAATGAGATTTCGACATAGGAGGAAAGCATAGAAGTACATCATCAGTTCATTAACAGACACGACACACAACTGACTCAACAACATCCCACCCCACACTTAGATGGACCCGTGTCCTCACGGTACAATTCAAGAGATGAGATGTATAACAAAACAGACTCACACAAAATAGACTCACAGACTCAAATAAAAATAAAAATAAAAGAGGGAACTGGTACTCCCCTAATAGTCTGGTGGAACATCCAGATCTGGAAAACGTGCTCATTTAAATTCCGCGGACGTCTCCTGCGTTTACTTCCCGCGGACGTCTCTTGATTTATCGTAATTGTCAAGGCGTCCGCGCGTTTAATTGTTCAGACGTGCGCCCAACCCACTGATGCTGACTTCTTTTCTCTATTCAATCACCTGAAACCACCAGAAATAAAGATGCACTCGGGGCGCATTATTAGGGTACCAATTTCACTAACTAATCTACTAAAAATATGTGTAAAGTAAAAACACACTGGGTTGCCTCCCGGTAAGCGCCTTTGTTTTACGTCCTCGGCTGGACATTACCTCTACGGGATCACAAGTTAGGATCCCAAGGGCGTGTGAGGTCAAACTTCTTTACTCCCTTGTGATGCTCATAGCCCTTCTCGAGTGGTGCTCTCGTGTCTCTCCATCCTGGTTTCCATCCAAACGTGCCATGTCTCGTTCGCTTCCTCATGTATGGACGGTCGGAATCCTCGTGAACATGGAGGTTTGATGTCTTCCCAGCAACCGCAAGTGACAACAAGCGTGTTCCCATGTCATCCTTGGTCCTTTTGGCCAAGAGGATTGATTGTCCCAGAATGAGTGCAAGAGGACCGTTAGCGCTGGCATCTCCCATCTGCAAAATATAAGAGTCAACATCACGGGTGATTGTGAGAGTTCCTGGGTCCTTACACTTTTTGGGTGGTGCTACTTGACTTGCTGCAACTGGGCACTCCATCGCTGGATCGTTTTGATCATTCCTCGCCTCCAATCTGCCTCCTAGCTCATCCTTGTCGATCGTGTGGTCCTTAGGAGCTATCACCTGCATTGGGAATGGGAGAGGAGTGTTAGAGTTCAAAATTTCGTTACCTGAAACTGGGGAGCCCGCGCACGTATCTTGAATTTCACCCGCGGACGTCTCTTGATTTGCTGGTAATTCTTCAGGCGTCCGCGTCGTAATTGTTGAGACGTCCGCCTGCTCCACTGAGGGCAAATCTTCATTCAGCTCTTCTTCTCGCCTTTCGTAAACGGCGCTGGCCATTTGAGACACTTGCTCCTTTAGCTCGTTAATGACTCCAGCTTGTTGGCCCATCTTTTGAGCGAGTTCTTTGAACATGCCTCTCATTTCCTCTCTAAATTCCTTGATCGGGTCCTCGTCCATCCTAATGCACCAAGGTGCCTCATCACTATACGGCGCATAAACTCCTCTCATAGTGCGTCCCGAGTCTCGACGCCTAGGTAACTGTCCATATCGGTTTCCTCCACCGAGGTATTCTCGATCCAACTCATCCTCGTAATCCTCATGTCTAGCTGCACAAGATCTAGCATACTCATTCACAAATTTCTGACTTCTGGGGGGTGGTAGTCTTCGATTAACAGCATCGTCATAAATTGGTTCACTATAATAGGAATACATAGCGAACCATAAAACCAATCAAAAACAATAAAAAAACTAAAAGAAAGAAATACTTAGTGAGATTCTTCGTTACCAATCCCCGGCAACGGCGCCAAAATTTGACGGGCGTCGTTGTACCCGTCAAAAATAAATTGTTTCTTCTATCTCCGACTAGCAAGTGGTAAGTCGGGTCGTATCCACAGAGATTGATCTGAGAATCTGTTCACTAAGTATTCAAACACGTAAATGGAAAACACAAACACAAACAACAATTATCACTTATCAAGAGAGCAATCGTCACACGAATTCAGGTATGTAATATCAAAGAGAAGTGCAAGCTAGAACTTTCGACTGTGATGCAAGACTAAATCATTGACAAATCCGTTTTGATTTCTAATGTTCTACAACTTAGAGCTTCCCCGCTAGGGTTACACTCCCCGTTCTTGTTCTAGTACCTAATCTCGCGCTAGCGATAATCAAGACCCTAACTCGCTAGAGTTGCATGAACATATAAACAAGTTGTCCTAGGGTGTTTAATCCTAGTGGTATATTACTCGTGTCCTAGTTTGCTATCCCCGCTAGGTTGCTAGTAAACTTGACAATTGAAATCAACAAACAAACAAAAGCTCCCCCGCTAGGGTTCCACTAATGCTAGCACATCAATTCCATGAACATAGTATAGTAATATGACGCAAAACAAAGAAATCAATAGAAGTCTCAAGTCAATACATCACAATTTAGAGTTCTAGCCTACACATGAGTTTAGCTACTCATCGTAATAGAATACATCATCAAGTATTTTGAATAGAATGAATTGAAAATACTGTTGACAAATCCTCCACCAAGCTGCAGCTCTACTCCAACACTCGAATCCAGCAACGAATCCTCAATCGGAATCCTACTCCAAGAACTCTTCTCTCCAAACCGAACTTCGAACTTGTCTCTTGTTTCTTCCCAAACCGTGTCTCTTTTCCACACTGAAAATCGAGGTCTGGCCGCCTAGGGTTTGCCTCTTCTTACTCTCCTTTTATTCTTCCCGAGATGCCAAAACGAAATTACGAAATTCGACTGTCAGCTGTCCTCCGCGGACGTCTCTTGATTTATGCTCCGCGGAGGTCTCAACAATTATGGAAATTCAGAAGACGTAAGTGACCGTAATTCTTCAGACGTAAGCGAACTGCACTGACTCAAACTTCAGCACTTCGGACTTCATTTCTTCGATGCAAAACATCTTCTAATGGGCTCCCTTTAGCCTATATTCCTTCCATGGTCTCCGAATGCACCTGAGAACGAAAACTACACACAGGTAGTGAAATAATATACAGGCAATCACTAAGAGACGGGATTTTAACACATAAAATAATCGTACAACTACGACTTATCATCCGCTTGATGAAGACAACAATCGCAGAGAGTAGACATGTTAATTTTATTTGACTCGACGTTTGTGTAATAATTTTATTCGACTATTTTTGTTAATTAAATATGAAAATTTCGAATTTAATATCTGAAATAATTTATAATTGAATTCCGATAATAATTTATAATTACTAAATTCGATGGATGACGGAATTCCGATAAATAAATAAATATAAAATGGTAATTCGATGGATGACGGAATACCGATGAAATATCCCCGGTAAAAAATATGTGTCGTAATTGTGACGGAAACACGGCGGACCTAAAAGTAGCGCAAAGATGATGGAAAACAGACGGCACCCAGATAGACGGCTTATCGATGGAATATTGACGGAAACTTTAGATGACGGAATACCGATGAAATATCACCGATACAAATATGTGGCGTAATTGTGACGGAAAAATGACGGATATTTTACCAGCGCAAAGATGATGGAAAACTGACGGAAATTTTGTTGATGGTACTGAGGCGGATAATGGACGGAAATAATTATGATGGAAAAGGGACGGAAGGTTGACGGACAGTACTATTTACGGTATTTCGACTGCAGATAGACGGAAAATACTAGTGACGAAATTAAGACAGTATTTTAACGGAGAATTGCAACGGAAACATGTCGGATTGATAACGCATTTAATTACAACAGATACGGCACGAAATTGCAACGGGACATTGACGGAATGCGACTACGAAATGTCGACGGAAAGTATTTACCGTCGGGAAAATTTCCGTCATCTTTCTCGTTGAAGGAAAATTGACGGAAATTGCCTTTATTCCGTCATATTTCCGTCGTTACTCCGACGTTTTCCTGTCGTCGGAAATTTGTGCAAAATTTGTAGTGAGTGTATATAAACTTACAGTTGAGCGCTGTCCGGCGGAATTGGTGGTGGAGGAAGTGGAGGAGTATATATCCTGTGCACCATAGTAAAGTGATGAACTCAGGCGACATGGCTGAGCTTTCTCTTGCTGACCCATTCCTGCAATTCCCATAAAATTAGATTTAAAGAAATTAAAAGGCATGTTTAAAAAATTGATCAAATCTAATCTGGAAAAGCTGCAAGAAATATAAAAAGAAGTGATCTTTAGCAACCTGGAGATCCCTTCTTGGAGGCCCAATCCTGCTGTTGGCTCCCTTCAGCCTGAAAACCCAGAAAAATTAAAAATTAAAAATTCAAATATGATAACACCACATAACCTAGTAGGAAACCAAAGAAACCTCCATCCACCGCAGACAGCTCAGCCGCAGTGATATTCGGAATGGTCTCATCATCTTCTCCAACACATCATCCCGTCAACGTCTCCAGAACCCTAAATCGTAATGTCTCGACTCCCTCCAATCTGATTGTCTCTCCCTCCCTAGCTTCGAAGTTTGAATCCAATACTACTTTCTAACCCGCCGTCGTCTTCCGAAACCATAAATCGTACTACTCTCGATCCCTCCATCGTTGAAGGTGGTCGCCTGTATTCTTACAATTCCTGCGATGTCGTGCGCTGCCCAGGCTTTTACAACAAAAAAAAAATTGGCCGAAATTCTACTCGGGTTGCAGCCCGACCAGCCCACCAGCTGGATCCGCCCTTGACGATGATGATGATATGATATGATGATATGACGATGATGATGATAATGATGATGATGATGATGATGATAATGATGATGATAACAATGATGATGATGATGATGATGATGATGATGTTAATGATCATGTTAATGATCATGATAATGATGATGATATGATGATATTGATGGAATTGATGAAAAAATCGATTTAAATCGAACTTGATTTAACTTAACTGACACTTAACTTAACTAAAATTATATTAACTGAAATTAACTTATATTAACTGAAAGTAACTTCACTTAACTTAACTATCAAAAATATAAGTTCAAGTGAACAAGGCCTTAGTCAAGTCGGTTCTCTTCTCCGAAATCGATTCTCTTCTCAGTGGACACTCTTATCCGAAATCGATTATCTTCTTCGTTTTTGACCATACTTCTCTTCTTAGAATTACATATGACAACCCTTGTTGCATAATTGACCATAAGTGATTTCTCAGTAAATCAACCCTAGATTATCTTCTCCCACAAAGTCGTCGCATGGAGTCTTCCAGAAACATAAATGTCTTTGAAAGAAAATTGGAGGTGAGTCATTTGATTTACTAACTACTAAATCTAACCAATTATAGTCTACTTTTGACGAATTATGTCATAGTTCGTCAAAAGTGCACTATAATTGGTCAAGAACTCTAACGAATTATAAGACACTTTTGACGAACTATGACATAATTCGTCAAAAATGGACTATAATTCGTTAGAATCTTCTTCCTCCACATCATGCTATTGTTGCCGTCGATGTTTCTCTCCGTTCACTGCCTCTGCCTTCCTCCTCATCTTCTACTGGTATTGTAAAGTAGTTTCACAATCCCCTTTAGTAGAACTTCGTCCACCACTCCTTCTCCGGATTTAGATTCGTCTTCGTCTTCAACACCGCCGAACCAACTTATGATAGCGACAACTTCCTCGAGTCGATTAATGACAACGTGGTCGGAGAGTGGCGATAGCTTGTGATTGTTAGTTTTGGTAGTTTGGTGGAATCAATGGATCTCAAGATTTGGAGCAATTGAGATGGCCATCTGAGTTTTCTTAGCGAGTGGAGGAGAGATAATTGTGATTAATAAATCAATATGGACAAATATACCATTAATCTAATAAAAGACTGGATTTATTTAAATTCGTTTCTCATAATCTCATCCGTCCATAAATTAATTTGTATGACTGCGATTAATTTGTATTTTTTTAATAGAAAATACAACTTTGCACGTGATCCTATTCCTATAAAGTTTGAGCACGTTAATTTGAAAATGAAATTTGAAAAGAAAGGAAAAAGGCCAATGTTTTACATAAAACAATGTAGTATTATCAATTACGTCCCTTTTATTTTACATTTTAGTTAATGCATCCGTAAGAGGACACAAATTTCTAATGACAAGGAGTTGGTAACGAACGTCTGTTAATCAACTGAGACTAATGGAAGCGTGTGCAAATAAATTTGTTCTTGTTCGACGGCTTCGAGGTGAAGTTACTGAGACAAGGACAATCTTGGCCGATAGGGTCATCAGCACACGTTCTTAGCAAAAAAAAAATAAGAGAAAAAAGGACAATCTTAGCCGATAGGGTCATCAGCACGTTCTTAGCAAAAATTCAAGTAGTAAGTGTGAATGTAATAATTAGAACTAGTTTAATAAGGAAGAGTCCGGTTCCTGTGAGAAGTGACATTTTGGTGAGAAATGAGAACTAATCTCATCCATTCATCTTGTTAATCAATTGCTAGGATTAGATCGAATTAATTTACATTATTCGTAGCTTTTCAAAGGATAATGCGTAGTATTATGTATATGAATACTACGCATTATCCTTTGAAAAGCTACGAATAATGTAATGGTACGCGCATTATCCTTTGAAAAGCTACGAATAATGTAAATTAATTCGATCTAATCCTAGCCATTGATTAACAAAGATGAATGTATGAGATTAGTTCTCATTTCTCACCAAACATTTCACTTCTCATGTGATCTTTATTCTAATAAGAAAATGTAATGTATTGTTTTTGTTGTGCATGGCAGAAGTATTACTTAACAATAAGTAGTTGCATGCGGGGTTGTAGCCGAGTGGGCTCACCACTTGGCTTCATAACCAAGTGGTCATGTGTTCAACTCCCCACAAATGCACCATTCCCTCCAATATTTGGTGAGGAATTTCCTCCCCTCGCAGGAGGTGCTTTCCTCCCCTCGCATGCAGGAGGTGCTCGAGGTGGCTTCGCCTTCGCCACGGCTCTGAAGAAAGGTTTCGCCCGTGAGCCAGTTGATTGCTCGGAGATATGCTTCGAAGTGGATGAGTAAAGACGCCGCAAGGCTTGCGCTTCAATGGAGATTAATGTACTAGATTAGCTTGAGAATTTCAGTAGTCTTGTACAATACATGTATACATCCCATAAAACAATAAAAAGTAGTTAATGTCAATAAATAACTTATTTTGTCAAAACTAGATCTACTGTGTACCTAATTGATTCGCTACAAATTTATTTACCAAACACATTTGGTTTGGTAAACCGTTTTCATTAATTAAGGCGAAAGGGACAACAAATATAAACGAAAGAGTAGAGTATGGGGCTCCCATCTGCCACTTGTTTCTAACTTCATGTTCAGACTATAAAGTTTATCAAAATGGGTGTGAACCATATAAAATTTGATAAAAAATCGGTCAGGAGCTAATGACACTAACTGAATTATGAACATCGCCAGTCGTGTTTATAATTATGTAAAGTCGTTACTCTTTATGTAGTTTCTAATTAGTTTGCAATTACGACTGACTAGTTATGTAGAAGGCAGAGAAAGATTTAAGAACTATATCTTTTAGAAGTTTTCATATTAGTTTTAGCAACTTTCTTATATTATTTTTTTAGCGATTTCCTTTCTTATTTTAGGTTTCAGTAATTTCCTTATTTTATTTCGTTCTCTACATTTATACCCCGCTTGGGTTGTAGAACTTTTCATATCTTTTATTTTGAATAAAATTTTAGCTTTGCTATTTTTTTCTGGTGGATTCCAGAGTTATTTTTTCTAGTGGATTACAGAGTTTTCGTTCGAGTTCACGCTTGTGAATTCGATCACGTATCCTAGGTTGAGCGCTTGTTATTCCTTTCGAGATTTCGACTGCGTCAGGTGGTATCAGGGCAGACTTTTTCTGTCTCTTTCCGTAGCTTGAACAGCCATGTGAGATCAATTGGTGACCAGAGCAGACTTTGAAGGGGTGTCCCAAAAAACATACAAGTTAAGATGGCAGCGATCAGGTTGAAGAGTGTAGCTTCTGTATGGTGGGAAAAGCTCGTTACTCAGAGGCAACGGGAAAGAAAAAGGCGAATTAGAACGTGGAGGCGAATGAAACAATTGATGATTGAGCGATTTCTGCCTGAAGATTACGAACAGAAGTACGTCGATTGAATTCAAGAAAGGAAGACTGCGATGAAGTACACGAATGAGTTTGTGAAGCAAGGGCTTCCGAAGCCGAATCCAAAGAAGGAAGAGGTCATTAAGGCGGTTGAGGCATTGGAGGAGATTGATGAGTTGAAGATGCTGAAGATTCCGTCTGCTGATTTTGAGAAGGAAGGTGAGGATGTTGAGATTAGTTGAGCTCAATATGATTTGCAGTTGGTGAATTCAGGCGACTTGAAGAGTGTTGAGAAGGAGGAAATAATTCCTAATGAGGTACGCGAGAACCTGCAAGATTTTGAAGAGTGATTGTAGATGAGCTGCCAAATAATTTACCCTCTCTGCAAGATATTCAGCATTAGATTGACTTGATCCCAGGGCCGAGTATTAAAAATCTGGTTTCTCAGAAATTGGTTGGTCACTTGAAGTTGACCACAAAGCCTCATGAGAAGTCTTATGCACTCGCTTGGATGAGTAAGGGTTCACAGCTTGCCGTGTCGCTGACCTGGAGGGTTCCTATTTCTACTGGGAAGTACTATAGAGAAGAGATTAGCAGAGCTAAAGATTGGAAAAGGAAGCATGACCCAAAGAAAGTCTTTATTCAATTTTTTGGCATTAGAGAAATAGCTTTCGCTGGCCAGAAAGTTGTATAGGTGTTTGATGTAGGGGCTAGAAAGTCATTATATGGACTCCTCTTCAATGGAAATCCGATAAATTTTTTGCTGGAGCTATTAGGGAGATATGTGATGCTTATGATAAGCGAAAAGGGAAAGATCCTATTAAATCCAGTGAATTTGGTAGCCCAGCTTCTGAGATCTTATCACAGATGCTAGGTTATGCAAAAAAGTAATGAAGTTTGTGTGCTGGATCTGGTTAAACTTCCTAAGGCTTTTGGAATCAGTATAGCGACTGAGAATAGGGTTGAGGAGGTTATAACTGTCAAGGCTAGATTTGAGAACAGGGCTGCTACTGACAAGCGCTGGAGGATCAAAGTTTTCAAGGAAGGTGATGATGTGATGATGTTTCCACATATAGTGAGGTTTCCAGTTGGTTCTTACGACAAATTGCAGCCTCACAAGCATGGTCCATTCAAGGCGGACGAGGTCCCATATTCAGAAGAGAACACGGGGATCGAATTCTTTGGAAGTGAAGGAGACTGATGTATGAGGATGAGAAATATTTAGGAACTATATCTTTTAGAAGTTTCCATATTATTTTTAGCAATTTTCTTATATTAGTTTTTTATCGATTTCTTTTCTTATTTTAGGTTTTAATAATTTCCTTATTTTATTTTGTTTTCTCTATTTATAGCCCGCTTGGGTTATAAAACTTTTCATATCTTTTATTTTGAATAAAACATTGGGTGCGGTTCAGGTACAAACCGCTTTATAAATAAAAACTACAAACCGTTTATTAAGCCGACACGTGTCCCATTTGAGTCGAAATCCCGGAGAAAACACGGAGGGGTATAATAGTCATTCCACATGGATGGGTATAAAACATAATAATGTTATTTTCAATTTAGTCCAATAGTTGTTAGTGTTCAGACTTAAAATACTAATGTTCAGACTTAAAAATACTTAATAAATCACACTTAAAATACCAATGTTCAGACTTAAAATGCTAATGTTCAGACTTAAAAAAAAAGCAATGATTAGACTTAAAATGGTAATGTTCAGACTTAAAAATAGGCAATGATCATTCTAAAAATACTTAATGTTCAGACTTAAAAGGTTAATGTTCAGACTTAAAATGGTGATGTTCAGACTTAAAATGGTGATGTTCAGACTTAAAAAAAAGCAATGATCAGACTTAAAAATACTTAATGTTCAGACTTAAAATGCTAATGTTCATACTTAAAAAAAAAGCAATGATCAGACTTAAAAATACTTAATGTTCAGACTTAGAATGCTAATGTTCATACTTAAAAAAAAAAGCAATGATCAGACTTAAAATACTTAATGTTCAGAGTTAAAAATAGGCAATGATATTCTAAAAATACTTAATGTTCAGACTTAAAAGGTTAATGTTCAGACTTAAAAAAAAGCAATGATCAGACTTAAAAATACTTAATGTTCAGACTTAAAAATAGGCAATGATCATACTAAAAATACTTAATGTTCAGACTTAAAATGGTGATGTTCAGACTTAAAAAAAAGCAATGATCAGACTTAAAAATACTTAATGTTCAGACTTAAAATGCTAATGTTCATACTTAAAAAAAAAGCAATGTTCAGAGTTAAAAATACTTAATGTTCAGACTTAAAAATAGGCAATGATCATACTAAAAATACTTAATGTTCAGACTTAAAATGGTGATGTTCAGACTTAAAAAAAAGCAATGATCAGACTTAAAAATACTTAATGTTCAGACTTAAAAATAGGCAATGATCATACTAAAAATACTTAATGTTCAGACTTAAAATGGTGATGTTCAGACTTAAAAAAAAGCAATGATCAGACTTAAAAATACTTAATGTTCAGACTTAAAATGCTAATGTTCATACTTAAAAAAAAGCAATGTTCAGAGTTAAAAATACTTAATGTTCAGACTTAAAAATAGGCAATAAACATACTAAAAATACTTAATGTTCAGACTTAAAATGGTGATGTTCAGACTTAAATACAAGGAGGGGCTTTTTAGTCTTTCTACATATATGGTTAAATTTTATTTTCAATTAGTTGCTTGTTTGAAATTCCGTCGGACTGTTTCATCAGTTTACAAATTTAGGGTTAGTCGTAGTAACAGATGGACGATTTAGCCAGCGTCGTTGCAGGTTAGAAAAATTGTTTTGAATTCCTTTTTAGTTTCTGTATTTCTGTATAGGTTTCTGAATTTTTATTTAGTTTATACAGTGTTTTTAGTCTTAATCTGCGCTTTTTTACATTGAGGAGGTCCAATGTTACTAAAATTATTCTTTACTTGATAATACAGGGAACATTAGCTATCATACTGAGAATGAAGTTGTTGATTCAGAATGTTCAAATAAAACTGTTTCTACACCTTCTGATGTGCAGTTCTACACACCTCTGTGTCCTGATGAGCAGAAGCCATTCATAGGGCTTTTGTTTGATACATTGAAAGAGGCATTTAAATTCTATGACAAATATGCAGATATCTGTGGATTTACAATGCGCCATGGTACCAAAAAATTACATAAAGATCGCATTACAGTGCTTGTTCAACACATGTTGTGTCACCGTGAGGGTGTTAACAAGAAAAAAAAACCCAAAGATAGCCTCTTAAAAAAAAAAAGGAAACAAGAGGCAGGAAGACTACTCGTTGTGGTTGTTTAGCTAAAATACGTGTTAGGCTTGTTGATGGTGGTAAATATGAGGTCTTTGTATTTGAAGAGAAGCATAATCATCGATTGGTTACTGAGTTAGGGAAGCAGTTTTTACGAAATAATAGACAATTAAGTGTTGAACATCAGCATTTCATTGTTGCTGGAGGAAATATAAATATAGGAGCAACAAAAGCTCATCGGATAGTATCAGAAATTTCTGGTGGGAGTTCTAATGTCGGGGCATTAGTAGTTGATTTTAAAAATTTTAAAAGGGATTTAAAAAGTTTTATTGGTGGAGGAGATGCTCAGATGTTAGTGAATTATTTAACGGAGAAGAAGAGTTCTGCTGCTGGATTTTTTTTTGAGTATTATACTAATGAAGAAGGGGCTCTATCTCGGTTATTTTTTGCTGACAAGATATCAATGGAAGACTGTAAAATTTTTGCTGATGTGGTTTCTTTTGATGCAACATACCGGATGAACAAGTAAGAAATTTAAATCGTAAATCATTGAATTTTTCTGTCCAAATATCATTCATGTGCAGTAAAATACTGAGTGATTTACCTATTTAATATTCATTGGTATCAGGTATAATATGATTTTTGTTCCTTTTACTGGAGTGGACAACCACCGTAGGTCTATCACTTTGGCAGCAGGGCTTATATCAAATGAAAACATAGATTCTTACACATGGCTATTGACTTGCTTTAAGAATCTAGTATCTGAACAGCCAAATATTATTATTACTGATCAAGACCCTGCAATGAAAGCTGCAGTTGCTCAAGTATTTGATAAAAGCTATCACAGATTTTGCATGTGGCATATTGCAGAGAAATTGAAAGCAAAGGTAATTAATTTTAAATTATGCATGACAAAATGTGTACATATGGATATTTAACTTTTTAACGATCACACTTTAATTTGGGAATGATCAGACTTTAATTATAACTAGTTGTTTTATGATGTGCAGGTAGGTCCTATATGTAATGTAAATGATTTTCTGAAAAAAATTAGTTCTGTAATTTGGGGACACCACAATGAACCATCTGATTTTGAAGATGGATGGGATAATGTAATTCGAGAATACAAACTTGAGAACAACAGTTGGTTAGCTGATATATTTGACAAACGATCATCCTGGATTCCAGTTTATTCAAAACATGTGATTATGGGTAATCTATTAAGAACAACCTCCCGTTCTGAAAGTGAAAATTCATTCTTTGGAAGGTATATTCATCATTACATGACATTTGTTGAGTTCTACCTTGGCTTTCGTACTGCTATGAAGGAACAAAGGAAAACTAGAATTCAGTTGAATATTGAAAATGATACAACATCTCCTCCTATTCAATGTCCTCTTAAAATTGCTGGACACGCAGCGGAAATATTCACACACAATTTTTTTAAAGAAACTGAGATTGAGATTGAGGCTGGTGTGTACAAATGTTCCATTGAAGAGGTATTGAAAGACGGAGACATGAGATTGTATACAATAAAAGAGAGAAATCAGACAAGATCAAGCTGCCAAGTGAGTTAAATTTTAATTTAAATGTGTGTTCAGTTACATATCTGAAAAGTGTTTAAACACTATTTTCTCTTCTTTTTTTTTTATGATGACATTTTCTTATAATCAGGTGTCGTTTGCAATGTCAACGAGTAACGCTGTTTGCAGTTGCAACAAGTTCCAGTCATACGGTATTATATGCAGGCATATATTTCATGTTTTGAACTCAAATGCGGTGGACAAAATACCCAAATGTCTTATCATGAAAAGATGGTGCAAGGAAGCATCAAATTTGAGTGAAAAAGATGCATCTATGAATTCTTCTTCTATTGTGATGCAATCATCCTTAGTATCAGAGATTTGGTCTGAATTCCGGTCGATTGTTCAGCTTGTAAAAGATGACGAGGAACAAATGAAGATTTTATTGGAAAGTGTGAAGAATCTGCATGGAATGTTTCAGTCAGATGAAGTACCAGACAAGTCAAAATCTAGATCAGATTTTTTCACTTCTGTTCTTGGTATTCCACAACCAACAGAAGTAAATATACAAGTACCCAATGTTGCAAGGAACAAAGGGCGCGGAAAAAGGATAAAAACAACAAGGGAAATATGCATAGAAGAATCAAAGAAAAAAAGGTTATGCACATATTGTGGTACGAAAGCCTTTCATAATAAGCGAACCTGTCCATTGAAACTTGGTGACCAAGAAGCAGGAGCATCTGCTGCTTGTCAAGAACAGAACATAGAAGAGCCATGTCAAGAAGAGGAGATAGTCCAATCAAATTTTCAAGAAGAGAGTCCAATCAAAATTTCATAATTTCTCTGTTCTCTGTTCATTTTAGTTTATGTCAAAAAATATTCCCAATTTTTTTTTTGATACTTAACAAAATTTAAAAGACACTTGGTTTAAGTCTGAACATTGTTTTTTTAAGTCTGAACATTGTTTTTTCAAGGATTGTCATTACTGAATTAAGTCTGAACATTGTAAGTTAAGTCTGAACATTGTTATTTAAGTCTGAACATTAATGGTTTAAGTCTCAGTTTTATTTATTTAAGTCTGAACATTGGTTTTTTAAGTCTCAACATTGGGTTTTCAAGTATTGTCTTTACTGGTTTAAGTCTGAGTATTGTTTTTTTAGTCTGAACATTGTTTTTTCAAGTATTGTCATTACTGATTTTAGTCTGAACATTGTTAGTTAAGTCTGAACATTGTTATTTATGTCTGAACATTAGTGGTTTAAGTCTCATTATTATTTATATAAGTCTGAACATTGGGTTTTCAAGTAGTGTCATTACTGGTTTAAGTCTGAACATTGTTAGTTAAGTCTGAACATTGTTATTTAAGTCTGAACATTAATGGTTTAAGTCTCATTATTATTTATTTAAGTCTGAACATTGGTTTTTTTAGTCTGAACCTTGCGTTTTCAAGTATTGTCATTACTGGTTTAAGTCTGAACATTGTTATTTCAGTCTGAACATTAATGGTTTAAGTCTCATTATTATTTATTTAAGTCTGAACATTGGTTTTTTAAGTCTGAACATTACTCATTTTAAGTCTGAACTTTTCGGGGCCTTTTTAAAAATATTAAATTTTCGGCTCTTTTTTATTTTTTCAAAATTCAACTTAAATAAGGGGTAACGATGTACGTTTTTTAAGTCAGTTAACAACAAAGAACGAAAAACCTTCAAGTTCAGGCGAACGAACAACAAAAACGTTCAGACGAACGAGCAACCAACAGGCTCAGGCGAAACGAAGTTTGGCTGTTTTTCAATATGTCCAACCAACAGGCTCCGGATTCAGTTGAACGTGGCAGTATGTTTTCTTTTTTCTCAAGAGTTTGTGCTGCTTATGTTAGATGTGTCTTTTTCTAGGGTTTTGAATAATCCTGTTTCGTTTTAGCTCGCTACTACTGCACAATATTAAGAAGTTTAGTCTGAACATTAACATTTTATGGGTGCTCATTTTATGGGTGCTCATTATTAAGTCTGAATATTAAGAAGTTAAGTCTGAACGTGGCAGTATGTTTTCTTTTTTCTCAAGAGTTTGTGCTGCTTATGTTACATGTGTCTTTTTCTAGGGTTTTCAATAATCCTGTTTCGCTTTAGCACGCTACTACTGCACAATATTAAGAAGTTAAGTCTGAACATTAACATTTTATGGGTGCTCATTTTATGGGTGCTCATTATTAAGTCTGAATATTAAGAAGTTAAGTCTGAACGTGGCAGTATGTTTTCTTTTTTCTCAAGAGTTTGTGCTGCTTATGTTAGATGTGTCTTTTTCTAGGGTTTTCAATAATCCTGTTTCGTTTTAGCTCGCTACTACTGCACAATATTAAGAAGTTAAGTCTGAACATTAACATTTTATGGGTGCTCATTATATCTTTAAGTTTGATTGTTTACTATTTAACTCTGAACATTAGCTAGTTATCATTTTAAGTCTAATTATTAACTAGTTAATGATCAGTACTTAGTTAAGTGAGCTCTGTTCATTATAAAATTAGCTCTAATCATTACAAAGTTAGCTCTGATCATTTACAAATTATGTCTGTATATATATCTTTTAATTTTGATTATGTGGTTATTTTTCTAAATTCATTTTGTTCATCCTCTTAATTTTTGTCAGAGTTAAAGAGGCATTGTGTTACTTCTGCTCAGCATTTACAATGTAATGATGAATCACCAAGTTCTTATTCACAGCCGTCTTCTAATAGTGAAATTGAATCTGCTCAGTTGATGCTTAGTTTGGCGGGTGTTCGTCTGAAAGATAAAAAGAAAAAAAAGAAAAGAAAGTCTGGTCTTCGGCAAAGAGGAAACCCATCTCTATTAAAGGAAGTTATTGATGGCTTAAACGATGAGCAAATAACTGCTGTGACTTCGATGGGGTTAGAACCTATTTTGCAAATCAGATTTAAAAAAATCCCTACATTTTTAGCCCTGTTAGTTCTGCAGTCTTTTGATCCGGATGCACTAACCTTAACAACTGAATCCGGAATTCTACATATAAATGAATTGGACGTACACAGCGTATTTGGATTTGATTTGAATGGTGAGGATATTACTATACGCAAACGTATAAAGAAAGGGTCCTTATTTAAGAGATGGAAAGCATCATATGCGTTTGGTAATGATAAGAAATATCCGAAAAATACTGATATCGCAGCACGATTGCGAAGTATGAAAGGGGTTGACTATTGGTTCAAGGTGGATTTCTTAGTCCTCTTCTATTCTGTCATGATACATCCACCGAATAATCAAAATTGCCGAGCAGACATTCTTGAATTTATAGTTTCGGAGGATCAAATTCCAAGGTTCAACTGGTGTAAGTTCATAATTTCACAACTGAAAAAAGCAACCATAGCTTGGAAATCTGGACCTGTCACAAGTTTCTACACGGGCCCCATTACTTTCATTACTGTAAGTTGATTTTGCAATAATTCTTTTATTCATTTTTTCAATGATGTCTGATCAATTATTATTAAGTCTGATTTACTCTGCATATTATGCAGATGCTTTATGTGGATAGATTCGATAATGAAGAGTGTCCCATCATACGACAACGTCCAGTCATCAGGTATATTACTGATGACTATTTTGCTGCTAGGGAAAACTATGATTTCTACTCAAATCAATTTGGAAAAGGGGCGTTGATCGAACAAGAAAGCCCTCCCAAAGATGCACGGTTATGTTATACAAGAAAAAAGAAGAAAATCAATGAAATACAATTACCCCTCACAGAAGTAGTCCACACAGAATCACCTCCCACGGAATTACCACGCACGGAATTACCCCTCACAGAAGTAGTCCACACAGAATTACCTCGCACGGAATTACCCGAGGTACTTAAATTACCATGCATATTAATTATGTATTTAAGTCTGATCATTTCCAATTTTTTAGTCTCATCATGTCTATTTATGTCTCATCATTGTCTATTTAAGTGTGAACATTATGTTTTAATTCTGTTTTTGAATATGAATATTACTTCATTAGGTCTGCATATTATGCTTTCCACGTCACTGTTTGTATTGTACTTTCTAAACATTATTAATTCTAATAGGAAACAATTGCAAGATTACGGATCATTGCTTCAAAAATTCTTGAAGATGTGGCTCAATATCATGAAGTGTCCGGACTTTTGAAAAATAATCCTAAATATAAAAATGAGGTTCAGTTGATTGACAAAAGTATTCTCATAGCGGTTGCAACTGAGCAATGTCATTCAGCATCAAAGAAAAAGAGAAAATTTGATCAACAATCTGATGATTCTGAAGATGATGATGATCAACAACCTGGTACAATTTCTTCTTTGTCAGACTTTTATAATGTATATATTTTTTTTATGGTTTCAACTGTGGCTGTATCTAAGTTTGATCATTGCCATTCTTAAGATTGATCATTGTCATTTTTTAGTCTGATCATTTATTCTTTAAGTCTGTGCTGTATAAAGAAGGATCAGAAGACCAATGTTAGTTAAATCTGAACATTGTCAGTTAAGTCTGAACATTGTTATTTAAGTCTGAAGATTAATGGTTTAAGTCTCATTATTATTTATATAAGTCTGAACATTGTTTTTTTAAGTCTGAACATTGGGTTTTCAAGTATTGTTTTTTTTGGTTTAAGTCTGAACATTGTTTTTTCAAGTATTGTCATTACTGATTTAAGTCTGAACATTGTTAGTTAAGTCTGAACATTATTATTTAAGTCTGAACATTAATGGTTTAAGTTTCATTATTATTTATATAAGTCTGAACATTGTTTTTTTAAGTCTGAACATTGGGTTTTCAAGTATTGTCTTTACTGGTTTAAGTCTGAACATTGTTTTTTCAAGTATTGTCATTACTGATTTAAGTCTGAACATTGTTAGTTAAGTCTGAACATTGTTATTTAAGTCTGAACATTAATGGTTTAAGTCTCATTATTATTTATATAAGTCTGAACATTGGGTTTTCAAGTATTGTCTTTACTGGTTTAAGTCTGAACATTGTTTTTTTAAGTCTGGAGATTGTTTTTTCAAGTATTGTCATTACTGATTTAAGTCTGAACATTGTTAGTTAAGTCTGAACATTGTTATTTAAGTCTGAACATTAATGGTTTAAGTCTCATTATTATTTATATAAGTCTGAACATTGGGTTTTCAAGTATTGTCTTTACTGTTTTAAGTCTGAACATTGTTTTTTTAAGTCTGGAGATTTCTATTAAGTTTAATTACGTTTTGCATTTTCTAAAGTCATCGTGTTTAGTCTGATCAATTTAATCTTGTTCAATACAGTTACATTAAAAGATCCTGTTATTGTTGAACATGTTCAAAATCTGGTTGAAGATGGGGCATATGACAGTGCTATTTTGCCCATTGTACACAAAGAGCAACATAATGAACCAGTTAATGATGAGGATCAACAATCTGATGATTCTGAAGATGATGATGATCAACAAGCTGGTACAATTTCTTCTTTCTCAGACTTTTATAATGTATATATTTTTATAATGATCAACAATTTCTTCTTTCTCAGACTTTTATAATGATCAACAAGATGATGATCATACAGATTCTTCTCAAGATGTTATTACACGTTCACAAAATATTCCAAAAATGTCAGAAGAGCGCTGTGAAATGAAAAGTCTATTTTCATTGGCTCCAGATTTTATATCAACACCTCCAGAGCCCCATCCATTCACATCCTCTTTGAATGAAAAATCTCAGAATGTTGATCATTTTGATAATCCTGATGATTTGTTTGTTTTGCCTAATTTACCAATTTTACAACCATTTGCAAATCCTGATATTCTCCTTCAAACAATACAAGATCGTCTTATTAACTCAACAAAAGATGGTACGAATTTTTCTTTGTTAGAGTTTATTATGTTTAATTTCTGTTAAGTTTGATTTTATTTGTGCATTTCTAAAAGCATCATGTTTATTCTGATCAAATTTAATCTTGTTGATTAATACAATACTTTTTTCTAATTTAAGTTTGGTCATGTGTGTATTTCTAAAAGCATTGTTTTTATTCTGATCATCCTAATCAACACAGATTTGCCCACTAAGGAGTCAGAAGCTATTGAGGAACCAGCAGTGGTTGAAGCTACATTACCTGCTCAGGAGCATAATAATGTTGAGACTCCTGGTGAATCTAACAAGGAGGTGGAGATGCCAGCAACTGATGAGGGTACAGAAACAGTTGAAGCCCTGGCTGATACAAATCTTCCAACTGAAAAGGCTGCTCAGGAAGTTGGAAATATAACTACTGAACAGAGTGGTACGATTTATTCTTTTTTAGAGTTTGTCCTCTTTATGTTTCTTTTTTATGTTTTAAGGTGTTCATTTATTTTAGGTTTTTCAGCAGTTTCATTCTGCAATTAAATCTTTGAGTCTGTTATTAGTCTGATCATTATCAATGGAAGTATAAGTCTGATCATTGTCCTGTCTGTATTTCTAAAAGCATGGTTTTTATTCTGATCATCCTAATCAACACAGATTTGCCCACTAAGGAGTCAGAAGCTATTGAGGAACCAGCAGTGGTTGAAGCTACCTTAGCTGCTGAGGAGCATAATAATATTGAGACTCCTGGTGAATCTATCAAGGAGGTGGAGATGCCAGCAACTGATGAGGGTACAGAAACAATTGAAGCCCTGGCTGATACAAATCTTCCGACTGAAGAGACTGCTCAGGAAGTTGGAAATAAGACTACTGAACAGAGCGGTACGATTTATTCTTTCTTAGAGTTTGTCCTCTATATGTTTCTTTTTTATGTTTTCAGCTGTGAATTTTTGCTTAGGTTTTTTAGTCGTTTCCTTTAATCATGTTTCCTCAGATACTTTACTTGATCAATTCAGATACTTTACAACATCGCGTTTCGGTTGAACAAGTTCAAAATCTATGTGAAGAAGCTGCAGAATACACTGATATCTCATCTAGTCTGCCTGCTTTTGAACCAGATAAAACAGTAGTTCCAAATATAACTACTGAACAGAGCGGTACAATATTTTTCTTTCTTAGATTTTATATATTTTCTAGTTTTAAGATTTTTAATTCTGTTCAATATTTTAATTACTACAGATGATTCCCAAAATGTTAAAAAACCGGTAGAAGATTACTTTCAAGATAAAAGTATGTTTACATTGTCTCCAGATTTTAAATCAACACCTCCAATGCATGTGCCAATGCCACAAGAGTCAGCATCTGTTTTAGAGGTTGATCACGGGACAAATGAAGTCAATTTTGTCGAAAATGTAGTTTCGGCAATGAAAGAGAGTACATTTGACGATGAGTCTGAAAAAATGCCCACCAAGGAGTCGGAGGCTATTGAGGAACCAGCAGTGGTTGAAGCTACCTTAGCTGCTGAAGAGAATAATAATGTTGAGACTCCTAGTGAATCTAACAAGAAGGTGGAGACGCCTGAAAAGAGTGGTACAATTCTTTCTTTCTTAGAGTTTGTCCTCTATATATTTCTTTTTTATGTTTTCAGCTCTGAATTTATCTTAGGTTTTTTAGTCGTTTCCTTTAATCATGTTTCCTTCTTTTTTAGTCTGAACGTGTATCGCTTTTTAGTCTGATCATTTGTCTTTTAAGTCTGATCTTTTGGAAATTTTAATTCTTACAATTCGTCATTTTTAAATCTAATGATTAACATTTTAAGTTTGATCACTACAGAGGCTCCTCAAGATGCTATCATACCTTCTATTGTCAATCCAAGATTGAAGATGCCAGGTCGTTCATTGAAATCTCCATTCCAAATCAGAATAACTCCTCTGATTTCGAATTTAAGAAAACCTGAAAATAAAGTATGGCAGTGGATATTTGACCCTGTAGTTAAAAATATACGGTAAGCCTGCACATTTATGTTTTTAAGTCTGTTTTCATTTATGGATATTATTCTTTCAAGTTTGTTTTATATGTGTATAATAATTGAGTAAGTCTCAATTTTCTTTTATCTTTTTCTGTTTGCAGAGAATATGATTTCCTGTTTCGTAATAAAATAGAAACGGAAAAGGCATCAAAGCATGACTTTCAGACACTTGATTTTGGAAGTTATATTGAAAGCAGTATAATCGACTGCTGGGTATATTTGTTGAACTTACGTGAACAAACCAGGAATTCATCAACTGTCCAGCGGTTTTTCTTCCCTATCAAAACATCTGTAAGTGCAGTCTCTATAGTTTTTTTATTTTATATCTGAGACATAAACTAATTAAGTTCATTTTTTTGGTGTCAGAGTTATTGTCTTTGTTACGACAAAAACGACAAGGACAAAAGATACAAGAACTTCAAAGACAATGTCAAAGATATAGTAAAACTGTTCAATGTCAAGATGTTTTTAAAAGCGAAACTGGTAAAAGCTAATCTTATATGTTATATAAAAGATTTAATTAATCATTTTTGTATATTTTTTAATAATTTTTTTTAATTTTTCAGATTTTCTTCGCGATTTGGCTCTCCAATCATTTCTTTGTGGTGTGTTTCAATTTTCTTTCAAAGAAGATTGAAATTTTAGACAACTCAGCCAGTAATCCAACCAATAATGATAAGTATGGACAAACTGTGCCAAACCTGGTATGTGTTATTTTAATTCTGAAATATAGTATTTTTATGTTTGATGAAGTTTTTTTATTCATGAACAATTCTTCTTAATGTCTTAATAAATTGCAGGTAAGTCATGTCATAACTCTTTTTGAAAAGATAAAATTTCCGGATAGTGATTGGATTGCAGACGCAAAACCCTTCCGTGTTGAAATGCCTTGGAGGACGCTATACAACCACGTTGATTGTGGTATCTTTTGCATGAGGCATATGGAAACGTATTTTGGCGAATTAGAAGGATGGCCATCAGGCTTTGATACTGAAAGTAAAGAGGTAATGCAATCTAAACTTTCAAATCTCATAATGGGTTGCATATTAAAATTATTTATTAATGTAAAATATATTTTTTTCAGCAAAGAGATCAATTAAGAAAGTTGCGAGTTAGATATGCTAATGCAATTCTTTTGGATGATGTTAACACTAAGAAATATGAAATATTGGGAGACGTGGCAACTTATACACCCACAATTCCAGAGCCAAATATTTACTTGGATCCACCAGAAGTTGAAGACATTACAGAGCAAAAGATGATTCAACCATATGCAGTAAAGGAAAATCAGAACAAGAGGAAAAGAGGTCGACCTAAGAAATCAGAAGTTGAAGATATTGCAGAAACGGAAAATCAGAACAAAAGGAAAAGAGGTCGACCTAAGAAAAATAAGTAGACAATTTTGTAAAGAATGGTAGACAGTTTTGTAAAGAATAAGTAGATAATTTTGTAAAAAAACTAATATGCAATTTCTTATATATGGAAGAATCAAGTCTGTGCTGTATATAGAAGGATCAGAACACCAATGTTAGTTAAGTCTGAACATGGTTAGTTAAGTCTCAATATTATTTATATAAGTCTGAACATTGTTTTTTTAAGTCTGAACACTGGGTTTTCAAGTATTGTTTTTTTTGGTTTAAGTCTGAACATTGTTAGTTAAGTCTGAACATTGGGTTTTCGAGTATTGTCATTACTGGTTTAAGTCTGAACATTGTTAGTTAAGTCTGAACATTGTTAGTTAAGTCTGAACATTGTTATTTAAGTCTGAACATTAATGGTTTAAGTCTCATTATTATTTATATAAGTCTGAACATTGTTTTTTCAAGTATTGTAATTACTGATTTAAGTCTGAACATTGTTAGTTAAGTCTGAACATTGTTATTTAAGTCTGAACATTAATGGTTTAAGTCTCATTATTATTTAAATAAGTCTGAACATTGTTTTTTTAAGTCTGAACATTGTTTTTTCAAGTATTGTCATTACTGGTTTAAGTCTGAACATTATTTTTTTAAGTCTGAATATTAATGGTTTAAGTCTCATTATTATTTATATAAGTCTGAACATTGGGTTTTCAAGTATTGTCTTTACTGCTTTAAGTCTGAACATTGTTTTTTCAAATATTGTAATTACTGATTTAAGTCAGAACATTGTTAGTTAAGTCTGAACATTGTTATTTAAGTCTGAACATTAATGGTTTAAGTCTCATTATTATTTATATTAGTCTGAACATTGGGTTTTCAAGTATTGTTTTTTTTGGTTTAAGTCTGAACATTGGGTTTTCAAGTATTGTTTTTTTTGGTTTAAGTCTGAACATTGTTAGTAAAGTCTGAACATTGGGTTTTCAAGTATTGTTTTTTTTTGTTTAAGTCTGAACATAGTTAGTTAAGTCTGAACATTGTTATTTAAGTCTGAACATTAATGGTTTAAGTCTCATTATTATTTAAATAAGTCTGAACATTGTTTTTTTAAGTCTGAACATTGGTTTTTCAAGTATTGTCTTTACTGGTTTAAGTCTGAACATTGTTTTTTTAAGTCTGAACATTGTTTTTTCAAGTATTGTCATTACTGATTTAAGTCTGAACATTGTTATTTTATTTTAATTCTGATCATTCATTATATCTTAAGTCTTTAACTCTGATCATTCATATCGGTTTTATGTCTGAGAATTTATTTTATTTTAATTCTCACAATTTATTTTATTTTAAGTCTGATCATTAAGTCTTCAAAGTTTGATTATTCAGTCTTTAAAACTGATCATTAAGTCTGATCTTTAACTCTTTTACTCTGATCATATTTATCTTAATTCTGATCATTTATATTATATCAATTCTAATCAATAATTCTATTTTAAGTCTGATCATTCATATCTGTTTTTAAGTCTGAGAAATTATTTTATTTTTGAGTCTAATCATTTGAGTCTTTAAGTCTGATCATGAACCATCAGGTTTTATCATCCTAAAACTGAGTACGCTTCATGAATATCTCGTGTTGGCATTGAGCCATTGTGCCTAATCTTTTTTTTTTGATTAAGAGTCATTGTGACTAGTAAGTATATCTTCATCTCAGCAGGTATCTTCTATCTCAGCAGGTTGCTGAGATGGAAGATATACTGACTATGCAACAATGACTCAATTTCAAATCCATTGATGTTGTAGTTGGATTTGGTTTTACTCTCCATTTTTATAATCACTTGTGAATCAAACTCTTTGACATCAAGCAATGTGGGACAAAAGTAAACATTGGATGTCTTTAAGTCTGATCATTTAAGTTTTTAAGTCTGATCATTCATCAGGTTTTGCTTTATGAGTACGGCTACCTACCTATTTTATTTACTTCACAACTCATATACTTTTATAATCCCAGTACGAATGCGACTCTCTCAATTGTCTAAATTGCAAAGTTCTCAACTAGGGTTTCCGAAGATACAAGCTCTTTGCTTTGCATTTTTCTAACATGAAGACGAACCCAACTAGGGTTTCCAAATCGGTTTCGGGTACGTTTTTTTTAGGGTTTAATTTTTGTTGGATTTTTCTTTTCAGCACACGAATCTGTATTGTATGTTTTCTTTCAGATTTAAATAGAAGACGTTATGCACTACGGACTAGATGCAGTAATTATAAAGGCAAACAAGGAGAAATAATCGATCTTACCTCTGATGATGATGATATAAGCTGCATACCACCAAATGAAGGATACTCAAAATGGATGAACGACATCTCTAAAGGGAAAAAAGTAATTTCAGAAAGTTTCAGTCAAAGATCGCTGACACCAGAGGAGAGAGTAAGTAGTGATACTGAAGGAGAGAGTAGTGACAACAAAAGAGACAGTATTGATACTGAAAGAGAGAGCAATTATGATTACAACAAAGGATTTGAAATTGTTCCCCATTTGGCATTTGCTGCTAAGCCTATACAACGTCGAAAATCAACTTCTGGAATACAGGTAAGAGGAACTCCACAAATTCTCAAGGATGTCATTGATGGCTTAACCGAAGTTCAAAAAGTTGCTGTTGCTTCAATGGGTCTAGAACACATTTTGGAATTAAAGATAAACAAGTTACCAACAAAACTTTCATTGAAAGTCCTTGAATGTTTTGACGCAAATGACTGCAGTTTAAAGGTTAACTGTGATACAATGGAAATTGATGAAGTTGATGTGAGCAATGTTTTCGGATTTGATTTAGGCGGCGAGTCACTCATAATAAAGGGAAAAAGCAATAAGGCATTACAGAAGAGATGGCTTCAAAAATATGGTATAACAACCAAAGGATTATATCCAAAAAATACAGAGATTGCTCAGAGATTGAAAGATGTGCAATTTGTTGACAATTGGTTCAAGCTGGACTTTCTAGTCCTGTTTTACTCCATTCTGATATCACCAAGTAAGAATACTTGGTGTCATTCAAACATTATAAACTGTTTAGAGTCTGGGGATGAGATACCACGCTTTAATTGGTGTAAGTTCATTGTTGAAGTACTTAAGGAATCAAAGATTGAATGGATGAAAAACAAAATGACAAATTACAAGGGACCAATCCTCTTCCTCACTGTATGTTCTATTTAAAATTTTATTTATGCATTTTTTTATTATCTGCAAAATTTTATTTAAATTTATTATTATTTCCCTTTCATGTTTGAAAAATTAAAATTATATCTGAACAACCTAATATGATGTGCAAACAATTTTTTGTTATATCTGAACATTTTTAATGTTATCTCTGATCATTTAGCGTATTACTATATTTATTTTTTATTTTTTTTGCAGATGTTGTATGCTGATCGACTATACAACAGTGAATGTTATATGACAAGAAAATGGCCAGTCATCAGCTACATGACCAATGAGTATTTGATATCTCGTCAAAAATCAGATATTTACAAAAATAAATTTGGTAGCCTGAAGCTGTTGCATCGACTTTTTGAAACTCCAAGGGAAAATATTAATGAAGTAAGTAATCAAATGTCCAATGAGGTACCCCTGATTTTTTTCTTTATCTAAATTCTTTACATTTTTCACCATTCAACTTAATTTTTTGATTTAACGAATTCAGAATTGGATTTTAATTGACAGATTATTGCTTAAATAATTTTGATTATTTCTCTTCCAATATTTTTTTTGGATTCAATGACCAATGTGAATATTTGAAACTTTTTTTCACATTAATTATCATCCAATTATGCTTTATTAATCTTTAGATTTTATGTATATTTTTAGGAGATGATGGTAAATTTTAGGGGCATATCTGGAAGACTTGAAAGAGACATATGTCAGTTTAAAAGGTTGTACGCAATGCTAAAAAGTAATGCGCAGTTTCAAATTGATGTTGATAATGTATATGGGAGGATCAAATCACTCTTGAATGACGACTTCCCAGAGTCATCCAACAGCAGGAATCTGAAGCAAAAGAAGTCAACTTAAGAAGATAAAGAAAACAACATTCATTTTTTTGGACTGAAGGATAAAAAAAAACAATGTTATATGTGTCTACATTTTGATGTATTTATGAATGAATTTGATCTATCTCTGAACATTGTGATAAATCTCAATTTTAACTCTGATCATTCATTCTATTTGACCATATATCATTTTTACTTGTGATTATACAAAATTTTAAGTCTGATCATTCTTTCGTTAAGTCTGATCATTAAATATTTGATCAGATTCTTAATACTTTTATGGAATTGAATATTTTTTTATTTCAAATGTCGGAAAAAAAAATCGAAATCTACTTCGTCATCGAACGTCTTCTTCTATCATCGTTCCAAGTCGCAGAGAAACAACGCCAAGGTAGAGTTTCGAACACAAATTTTTCAACATGAAGATCAAAGCATCTGACTCCATTTCGGATTCTGGTACTCATTTTTTTAGGGTTTAAACTTTTTCTAGAAAGATCAACGTTTTTGTGAATCATTTTTAATCTCTACTATATTGCAAATCTGAAGGACAACAACAACAAATCATCCACCTGACATCTGACAGTGATGATACTACAAATGCTGAAGGAGTTGGTAATACTGAATTATTGAAAGGGCAGAGTGATGATATTGAACTAGCACAAGGGGAGAGTGAAGGAACCGAAACAGTAGAAGGTGAGAGTGGTGATACTGAAATATTGGAAGGTCAGACTGGTGGTACTGAAATAGCACAAGGTGAGAGTGGAGGAACCGAAAGAGTAGAAGGTGAGAGTGGTGATATTGAAGCATTAGAACATGTTACCAGTGTTGATGGTGATGAGGTTATAGAAGATAGCGAAGAATTTGCCGTTGTACCTGAATACAATGGTTTGTACAAAGGACTTCAGATTGTCCCCTCTTTGTCATTTGTAAAGGCTACACAGCAAAGAAAAAACACTTTCCAAAATAATACACAGCTACCCGAATCAGACAAGACAGCCCGGGCGCAGGTAATAAAACATAAATATCACCAATAAACGATACAAATTAATTTTACTCGGATTTTTTTTCTTACATTGATAATTGCAATACTTTATGTTTGCTCACAGCCCATTTCTGATAGCAATACTTCGAAAGTGAATGTCATCCTGTCTAATCTCCTTGAAACATTTTCTGAAAGAGATTCTATAGAAAATAAAACATTTCAGCTAACAAACATTTAAATATTGTAATTCATTGTCTGGGGATCACATTTTTTATTTCGTTATTCTAAGAATTTTTTTATTTCTTAAGTTGGTGATTCATTGTTATCTTTTTATCTAGCCCTTGCAAACACAAGTTGTAACTCCAAAAGACCAGACACTAGACGAACAAGCAGAAGTAACAACTGATGAAATCTCAAGCGAGGTACCCTGAATAATTATTTCTGATCGTTCTTAACATTACTGATTTAATTTCTGATCATTGCTGTCTAAGACTGATAAATATGATAAGTCTGAACACTAGAAACTTAAGTCTGATCATTATCATTTTTTAAGTATGAACATTATCATTTTAAGTCTGATCAGTATCAATTTTTAAGTTTTATCATTATCAATATTAATGTCTAAACGTGCTGTTTTTAGTCTGATTATTAAGTCTGATCATTTCCGTATAAGTCTGATTGGTAAGTCTGAACATTTGTGTTTTAAGTCTATTTTGCTATTTTCAGTTGGACTAGTCTAGTTTGTAATAAATCTGATAATTTTTTTTTTTTTAGGATATGATGACAGTTTTTAGGAGTCTATATGGAAAGATTGAGCAAAACCTACTTGAGTTTAAAAATTTGTACATTATGCTGAAAAATGATGTACATTTTTACGATGAAGTGAAGAGTTTACATGGGAGGATCAAGTCTTTAATGAATGATGACTTACCAGAGTCTTCAAACAGAAAAAGGTCATTGTATAATTTTTCAGAGGAAGACCTTTTTCATCTCAGTTTAGGAGATGTAATAAATTCTCCTTTATTGAAAAAACAAGCTACACAACCTGCCGAGGAAGGTTTTGAAAGGACCACCTATAGTACACTGGGAGATAGCATGGAAAATGACCTTGAAGCAATTTTGGTGGAGGTTGCGAAAATTGAATCCATGTATGAGTCAAGTAAAACTACATCACTGAAACCCCAGGAGAAAGTAGTTCCGACAGATAAGATACTTGAACGATTAAAGAAGCCTTTAGTGGCTACAGAATGTCCCTACTACAATAGAGTAATTCCTATTGATGATGAATTGTCAGAAGAAGAAATTAAAATTTATGATTGGGTGACGACTGTCATACCTGATTCGTAAGTCCTTTTTTTTTACGTGAATACCTCATCTTATTTTTGTGAACAATATTTTTATCATATATGTTATGATTTTCTGTTTTTACACAGTCAAGATGAGGTGATCTTCGCTTCAAGTGGACTGTTTTCGCTAAGATCTGACTTTCAGTCATTGAAATTGAATCATTTTATAAATGAGAATGCTCTCAATTCCTGGATAGTTCTTTTGAATGAAATGGAACTACAAAGTATTCATACATCAAATATACGTCGGTACTTCTGCCTTATCAGTGACACTGTAAGTATATTGCTTTTATTTTACTTATGTCTTATCAGTTTACTAATCTTTTTCTTTTCTTTTTAGCTTTACTCTCTGCATGAAGAATATCGGCGAGATACATATAAGAATTTCGAACGCAGTATGATATTTACAGCAGAGACGTTCCCTAAATTAGATATTAAGAAAGCTACACTGGTAAACTAATCTCCTATTATGTAAAAAGGATTAAATAAAGTTAACCATTTATTTATTTTTAACAATTATTCTGTTCTTATCAGGTTTTCTTTCCCGTCTGTCATTTGTCACACTACTTTGTTGTATGTTTCAATTTCTCTGGAAGGACTATAGATATATTAGACAATTCAAGAGAACAGGAATCCATTGAAAAAAAATATGGAAAAAGTCTTCCAAACCTGGTATGTTTTCATTTTCATTGTTGTGCATAGTATGATATGTCTATATAATTTAAGTCGGATAAGTATTGTCAATTTCATCTTTAAGTCTGATGTTAAAGTCGGATAAGTCTTGTCAATTTCATCTTTAAGTCTGATGTTAACAATCTTTAAGTTTGATCATTAACATCTTGAAGTCTTATCATTTTTAAGTCTGATCATTAGTATTTTTAAGTCTGATCATTACCATCTTTAAGTCTGAACATGAGCATTTTTAAGTCTGATCATTACCATATTTAAGTCTGGTCAATACCTGATAAAGTCTGATCACAATCTTAATATTAATGATACTTTGTTTTGAGTGATTAATTTTTCAGATAAAAATTTTCAAAACTTATCTTCTTAAGATTATGCATCCCGATAAATCTTGGATATCAGTAGATACGCCAAAGAATCAGTTAGAAATGTCATGGAGGACATTTTCTAATGGAAATGATTGTGGCGTCTTTGCAATGCGCCATATGGAAACTTATTATGGGGAAACAGTTGGGGATTGGTATAGTGGATTTGCCCCTGAATCTGAAAAGGTAATCCTAAATTATAAGATACATTTCAAATTATCTAAATTACTGGTGAATTAACTTTTGAATAACCAAATTAATTTTTCTACAGCAAAAAAATCAAATAAGAAGACTCCGAAAAAGATACCTACACAAAATGTTGCTTGCTGATTCCAATCCGTTCAAATGTAAAGTAGCTGAAGCTCTTTATCATCATCTGCTTGTGAAAAAAGAATTGGAGCAGGACGATTAGAAATGAGGAGACTGATATTTTTGAAATATAAACTGAAAGAACAATATGTGATAATACTATCATTTTTTTGTTGGATATCCTTGAATATTATTCCAAATATCTTAACATTTGTCTGATCATTACCATCTTTAAGGGTTTAAGTCTCATTATTATTTATTTAAGTCTGAATATTGGTTTTTTAAGTCTGAACATTGGGTTTTCAAGTATTGTCTTTACTGGTTTAAGTCTGAACATTGTTTTTTTAAGTCTGAACATTGTTTTTTTAAGTATTGTCATTACTGATTTAAGTCTGAACATTGTTATTTAAGTATGAACATTAATGGTTTAAGTCTCATTATTATTTATTTAAGTCTGAACATTGGGTTTTCAAGTATTGTCTTTACTGGTTTAAGTCTGAACATTGTTTTTTTAAGTCTGAACATTGTTTTTTGAAGTATTGTCATTACTGATTTAAGTCTGAACATTGTTATTTAAGTATGAACATTAATGATTTAAGTCTCATTATTATTTATTTAAGTCTGAATATTGGTTTTTTAAGTCTGAACATTGGGTTTTCAAGTATTGTCTTTACTGGTTTAAGTCTGAACATTGTTTTTTTAAGTCTGAACATTGTTTTTTCAAGTATTGTTATTACTGATTTAAGTCTGAACATTGTTAGTTAAGTCTGAACATTAATGGTTTAGGTCTCATTATTATTTATTTAAGTCTGAATATTGGTTTATTAAGTCTGAACATTGGTTTTTCAAGTATTGTCTTTACTGGTTTAAGTCTGAACATTGTTTTTTTAAGTCTGAACATTGTTTTTTGAAGTATTGTCATTACTGATTTAAGTCTGAACATTGTTATTTAAGTATGAACATTAATGGTTTAAGTCTCATTATTATTTATTTAAGTCTGAACATTGGTTTTTTAAGTCTGAACATTGGGTTTTCAAGTATTGTCTTTACTGCTTTAAGTCTGAACATTGTTTTTTTAAGTATGAACATTGTTTTTCAAGTATTGTTATTACTGATTTAAGTCTGAACATTGTTAGTTAAGTTTGAACATTGTTATTTAAGTCTGAACATTAAATGGTTTAAGTCTCATTATTATTTATTTAAGTCTGAACATTGGGTTTTCAAGTATTGTCTTTACTGGTTTAAGTCTGAACATTGTTTTTTTAAGTCTGAACATTGTTTTTTGAAGTATTGTCATTACTGATTTAAGTCTGAACATTGTTATTTAAGTATGAACATTAATGATTTAAGTCTCATTATTATTTATTTAAGTCTGAACATTGGTTTTTTAAGTCTGAACATTGGGTTTTCAAGTATTGTCTTTACTGCTTTAAGTCTGAACATTGTTTTTTTAAGTCTGCACATTGTTTTTCAAGTATTGTTATTACTGATTTAAGTCTGAACATTGTTAGTTAAGTTTGAACATTGTTATTTAAGTCTGAACATTAAATGGTTTAAGTCTCATTATTATTTATTTAAGTCTGAACATTGAGTTTTCAAGTATTGTCATTACTGGTTAAGTCTGAACATTGTTTTTTAAGTCTGAACATTGTTTTTTCAAGTATTGTCATTACTGATTTAAGTCTGAACATTGTTAGTTAAGTCTGAACATTAATGATTTAAGTCTCATTATTATTTATTTAAGTCTGAACATTATATTTTTAAGTCTGAACATTGAGTTTTCAAGTATTGTCATTACTGGTTAAGTCTGAACATTGTTTTTTAAGTCTGAACATTGTTTTTTCAAGTATTGTCATTACTGGTTTAAGTCTGAACATTGTTATTTAAGTCTGATCGTTAATTGTTTAAATCTCATTATTATTTATTTAAGTCTGAACATTATATTTTTAAGTCTGAACATTGAGTTTTCAAGTATTGTCATTACTGGTTAAGTCTGAACATTGTTTTTTAAGTCTGAACATTGTTTTTTCAAGTATTGTCATTACTGGTTTAAGTCTGAACATTGTTATTTAAGTCTGATCGTTAATTGTTTAAATCTCATTATTATTATTTTAACTCTGAACATTGTTTTTTTAAGTCTGAACATTGTTTTTTGAAGTATTGTCATTACAGGTTTAAGTCTGAACATTGTGTTTTAAGTCTGAACATTACTGTAGCAATTTTTGGACGATTATACCCCTAATGTCTTTTATGTATTTTTAAATAAGTCCGCGTGTATTTTTGTTTATTTACAAAAAGAACCCCGAACGGGATTAATTCTGATTGGTCGATTTTTACACGTGTCATTATTTTTGTGGGTTTGTAGTTTTTATTTATAACTCTGGTTTGTATTTGATCCGAAACCTAAAACTTTAGCTTTGCTATTTTTCTGGTGGATTCCAGAGTTATCTTTTCTGGTGAATTCCAGAGTTTTCGTTCGAGTTCACGCTTTGTGAATTCGATCACGTATCCTAGGTTTAGCGCTTGCTATTCCTTTCGAGATTCTGAATGTGTCAGATTTATAAATAAAAAAATCAACTTAGTTAAAATACAATTTAGGATAATGTACCAATATTTTTTCAACATGATCTGATAGTTTTCAAGATTTCTACCTAAACCATCTAATTAACAGTAACAGAAAGCACATATAAGCTACAAACCCGACCAATAATCCATTCATTACACAAAATGAGGTAACCAAGTCTTTCGAAAAAAGTTATGCTATGGCATAATTTCATGAAAACTCATTAAAATCATGCACATTTGTTCAATTGTCTTGAATATTGCTATCATTTTGCAGATCTTGTAAATTTGGGCCTTCTACACCTCGTTTGAACATAGCTTTCCATCCCTACATTGCAACTTATAAGAGAACCATTGAATATCGGCTTCTCATACGATATCGCAGTGCCTACAATATCATAATGACATAATCTGGATGCCAATCTCGTGACAAATGCTTCTTTGTAGAAACCTTTATAGAACGAAGAAAGAAAGGTTAATACTCTCTTGCTATAAACATCTCAGTGGAGTGTAAAATAGTTTACAAAAAACACCATATGATCTACAAACAACCTACTGACAAAAGATGGATCAATGAACCTTCTTTTTGGACCAAATAAACTAGTAGCAAATAATCTACTGATGAGACATATTTACAAAGACTCATTTAACTAGCTAATCTCGTCTATTCTGATACATTATGTGCAAATATTTACATTTTTAGTGTTTTATACTTCAGGTGTGTCGTAAGCTCTAGGAAAGAATACGTGATTAAAGAGGCAATTATGCCAATACGCAAGAAGGACAAATTAGACCTTCGACATTTCAAAAAGTTACTAGGCGCAGACCAAGGATCTGATGGATACGATAAACTGTTTTTAAAAGCCGACTGGAAGCTCTAAAACTTTCTAGTTTACATTGAGAGAGATCAAAACATTTAGAATGTGGAGATGAGAATTGAAGTTAAAGTGGCTGAACACGATGAACCGATGATATAGAGTCGCACGCTCTATATTCATTTTTATGTCGCTTGCAGAGAGCGCTTTAATACAGGTAGCGCGCGGTGGCTAATTTCCAAGCAGCGCGCGATGGATGTCAGCATCTATTCATCACTAACGCCAACATGCGCAATTTGGAACCCTAACACTAGATTTCGGGAATAGAAAAATTAACTTTTGAGGTGATGAAATTTCCAACTCTCTGAAGAAGCGAAGAACGCAAGAGACAAAGATATCGGCGCTTCCAAATAGAAAGAATTTTCCATTTCTTTCACTAAGTTTATCAATGCTGGTGTTGAATCTCATAACTATGTATAGCTACCATTCTAATTCAGTTCAAGATTTGGATCTTGTGACACTACGATTTGAGACTTGTGCTTAATGAATAATTATTTGTTACCATTCTAGTTTTCCTGCTAGATTCTATGAATTGAGTAAGGACCCATTCTTTTGGATTGAAACTGAACTGAACTGAATTGAAGATAACTTAACTTAAATAGCAAAAACTTAATTATGATGATGACAATGGCGAAGGTTACTTAGAGTCAATTTTAGAGTCATATGGTTACTTATACGTTTTATCAAACATCCTTTAAGATATTGAATTGTTTACATAGTAATCGAATGCCAAGGAGGGTCATTGGACTCATAAAACAAATGGACTACTCACAAATCATGGTGATCAATCGAATCAAAGGTATGATTCATTGGAAAAACTACAAGAAAAGGATATACGATTAGAGGAAACCAAATAGGAGATGATCCAAGCTCCTTGATCTTCTATCTACTCACCCAAGCAATTCCTTCATGACGTTGAGCTCACTTCTTGCCTTTGATGCTTTTCTCCTCCAAAAAACGAGCTCCTTTGGTCAAAACCCCATTCTTCTGTTTATAATCCAAGAACAAAAATTCGGTCTCTCAAGGGTGACTCGGGAAGCTCGGCCGAGTCACAAGGTGATGCAGGGCAAATCGCAGTGCAAATTGAAGAGCTAATGTCGCGCAAGAAGGGCAAAATTGACAATATCGGTATTTGGCATCCGGCGTCCAGAAATTCGCCATAATACCTTTTTAAGCCATCCGGGCTCGTCTAGGCCCCCGAATTAGGGTTTTTATCTTTTAGCAGCATAATTATCTTTTAGTTTTTCCCTTTCCTAATTAGGTTTAGTGTTCCTTTCCTAATTAGGTTTCATGTTTTCTTATTTAAACCCACATTAGGGTTCCAGTTATGTATCTTATTTTCTTTTCAATAAACCTTTGGTTTTCGTTCTTGGTGGATTCCGAGATTCCTTGGTGGATTCCAAGTCTTTGTGAGTTCATTGCTGTGAGTTCATTGCTGGTGGACTCAATTACCTTGTTTGTCACGCTGCGTCACAAGGTGAATAGGAAGCTACCCGGGCGAGTCAAGGTGAAGCGAAAAAAGGTTGGTTGGGTGTGACTCGAGAATGAGACATAGGAAGGAATCAAACCGAGTTGCCTGAGATATTGCAATGACCAAGCCGGGTCATTTTGGTTGAGGCTACACGTTTGTGTTTTTTTATCCGAGCTTTGAATGACTCGGTCGAGCTATAAGGATAACTATGTGTCTCAGGCGAGTAGCCCCTTGAACGTTTTGGCCCCGAATCATCGACTTTTCATTAAATCTTGATCTTCTATAGGGTCCCGACCTTGATAGGGAGAATTTTGACACCTGAAACATCACGGTGAAGGTTAAATGACATCAAAAGTCTCGGAAATAAGTCAAAGCCTTTAGAAAGTGCGAGGAATAATATGATGAGAATACAACTTATTAGGGGTGGGCACAACCTAGCCCGACCCGAATAATGTCGGGTTTAACCCAACTCTGTATGAGTTTCGGGTCGGGTTGAGGTTCGGGTCGGTTACCCGATTTTATAAGTAATATAAAAAAATACTAGATTTTTAACAACTTTCGACATTTACACCTCATCTGAATGAATGTGACTACCATACCAATTAATCTATGAATAAGTAACTGGTTTGCAATGAAAAATAAAATCGTAATACTAAACTTTACATCATAAATTAGTGATTTAAGCTTATATTTTTAAAGTATTTATATCATGATAGATGCCGTTGAATATTTTATGCCTTTTATAAGTTTTAGTTTTTGGGTCGGGTTTGGGTTCACATAATTGACCCGGTCTTTCGGGCCGGGTTAGGGTTCAAAGAAAAGACCCGATCATTATTTCGGGTCGGGTTAGAAACGAGCCCAACCCGGCCCATGCCCAACCCCTACAACTTATCGCCAACAAATTTTAAACATGCGGCGGTGAAACTCAGACGCAGCGAGAATCTCAGAAGGAATAGCAAGCGCTAAACCTAGGATAGATGATTGAATTCACAAGGGTGACTCGAATGAAAATCTGGAATCCACCAGAAAAAAAATAGCAAGGCTAAAGTTTTATTCAAATAAAAGTTGTCCAAGATCTACAACCCAAGCGGACTATAAATAGTGAAAAAAGACATAAACTGCTAAAACCGAAAAAGAATTAGGCTGCTAAAACGAAAAAAGAAATAAACTACTAAAAACGAAAAAAAAATTGTTATTTAACAGCATTAAACGCTCCTGCAACAGTCTCCTCCACCTCTAAAAAACTCGACTCCGAATTCTCTTCTGGATATAAAGTCTTGTCCGCATGTTACTCGTACATATCTGCCACATTGAACGTGTTGGGTTAAATGTTGAAAGTTGGATGGTGTGATAAAAATATCAGCAACTGAAAACGTTCCTCCAGATTAGATATTCGTTTTATAAGCATTTTATTATGGAAAAATGAAAGACAAAAAAAAGACAAAATACTGCTAGCCAATCAGATGCACTTGCCAACTCATTTTATTCGGTTATCAAATCCCCACTTGCACACTGCTATATAACAAGACAGTGTATGTGTAAGTGTGTGAACTTCACAAAAGAGGCAAAGAACATAACAAACCATGGTTGGCATTAGTGACATGGAGAGAGGAGAGCACAGCCGACTCGAAGAGGAAAACGCCCGTACACCACTCTTAAACGGTGGACATTCAACCTATGTCAACGAAGATGCAGCAGATTCAGAAATACACTCAACAGCAAACAATCACAAAGATAGAATCTGGATGGTATATCTGAGCACGATTGTGGCACTGTGCGGTTCTTTTGAGTTCGGAATATGTGTAAGCGCGCGTTTCCAATATATACTTGACCAAGAAGATTATTGTTATAATTATGTTCGTTTTAGTTAATTAAGTTTTACTGTGGTCACTACACCATTATACTTGCTAGGCGACAGAATCAAATGCGTCGTCCAAGTTCATTTTTAGTCGTCCAGGAACCTATGTGACTAACCGTCTGTCGCCTAAGGTCAGTGGCCTATTGACTGTGGCCCAAGTATGCATGCGACTGAACTTAATATCCTCTGTCGCTTAAGTACGTAGGCGACTGAACCTAATTGGGTATGTCTCCTGAAACATAGGCGACATATTCATATGGATATGTCGCTCAAATGGTTGGGCGACTAAATTAAAATCAGTCACATAGGACTTTAAGTAACTTACTTTGGATGTCACATAAACATTGTAGAAAATCCACTTTTCTGTTTCATTTCTGTTACATTAAACATCCTTATTTCATAATAAACTAAGACATGAACAAGTTACATTATAATCCAGCATAGTAGATTGCTTTCAAAAAGATACATAATTCATCTACAAGTTCCAAACAACCATCAAAATACAAATATTCTAGTGTTCTGAAAAGTTAAGTTCAAAGCATGAGCATCAAAACGATCACTAAACTTCAGTAAAATATCAAGGTCGCCTCATACCATAGCTCGCTCCATCCGAAACATTGTTACTTCATACCCCTCCTCACACTAGCTCTTCAAGCTCCCGCATTTTTTCTTCTACCATTAGTATCCTCTCATCTTTTTTCAATGAATCCTCCTTGGCCCTATTCAGCTCCTCTCTCTCATTTGTGAAGTTTGGGCAGCCACTTTAGCTCCACCTCTAGGGCGTGGAGGCTTCCTAAAAGATTTCCGAACACCAGAAATTCGGGTCTCTTTTTTCTCTCCAATCGCTTCACTAATGATAGCGAATTGGATTCCTCTGAGAGAGGTTCATCTAAGGAGCTTCCGCCTTCATCAAGCATATTAAGAACCTTGTTTTCCATTTCCTCCTGCAAAAAATTTAAAAGAACTTTTAAACTACAAACTAAGACAGTTATATAACTACAAGATAAACCAATAAGTATGCCACATAACAACCACTGCGAAATTATCATGACAAATTACCGGCTGTGCTGGCTTGTTGAAATGGGATACGCGCCACTTCCACTGATCACGAAGAATAGCATGTAAAGAACAACTAGTAAATGCTTAGCATGTAAAGATAAATGAATAGCACCGTTTCAAACAAAAAACAATGACATAGAAGCTGAAAAACAACCTGATACTTTCAATCCTTTGTAACGAATGCTCCATGAAATGCTGCTCAATAGCAAAGCTTACCTCAAGAACCAAATCTTCAAGGTACTTCAATTCTGAAAAAGGCACCAAGCATTCACTAGTAATAAAAAGGCCAAACAGAAGGCACAATTACATTTCACCTAAGTCACTAACAAACAGAGCCATGAATGGAGCTTTTTTTTGTTTGCAAATGATAATAAATTAATCCAACACAGGCTACAATTAAACTTCTACAGGCTCACACACAAACAAAAACAAAATACTTTCTCAGTCACTTACAAGTTACAATAGCCAAAAGAAAATCGAAACTTAATTTGTATATCTAACTACCAATAACAGCAAAGTCAGAACCACCAAAGCTCACATCAAAAAACGTATAACACTCCAAGTACTACCTTTCAGCACGAGTATTACGTTTCTCCACCTCGGACAGCTGCAACGGCATTCCAAACCTCTCAGCTCGCTTCATCTTCTTTCGAACATCAGTGACCAACACCACTTCGTCGTTGACCGCGGGACAGCCCTCCGCAGCTTCATCATCCTTCTTTCCATCAACAGAAAGCTTTGTTGATACTTCGTCAGATGGATTTCTGACATCGTTCACGATTTCAGTCGCCATCTTTTCTGATTTACACTCTGCGCCGTCGCCGAAGTCGTTCGAGAAATGTCGGTTAGGTCGGATTGAGATTCGGGCGTTTGGCTGGAGACGATTGTGAAGATAACATTGTGTGGGTGAAGGTGGTGCTGGAGGTTTGGGACGAGGAGTGACTAGCGGCGTCACCATTTAGGGTTTGGGAAGAGGATCAGGAGTGGCTGCGATTTTGGGTGGATTGGGCTGAGGCCCAATTTATATTGCGTATATATATGTAGACATTTTTATGTTCATTTTTCATACAATTTTTGCCACTCAACTAAGTTACAATTTCTTCCCCATCTATTCGAATAAGTTTCTCTTTTTCTCTCCAGAAGTTTCTCGTGCTCTGCTGAAGGTGATCTAGGGTTTGGGTGAGCGGGGCCTTGCCTCCCTTTTCCTCCCCTATCTCGTCTCTTATCGCCGGCGTCCTCCTGTTGGGCGTTTGTGGTCGGCGGGTTGTTGCCGATTTCATGCTCCGGCGGTGGCTTGACGGTGATGGGTGGCTGCGAGGGGGACGGGGCTGTCGGTTTTGGGGTCGCTGGGTGTATATATCGTGGTGGTGGTGGACTCTGGCGGGGTGGGTTGCTGCTGCCTGGTGCGGTGTGGCGCTGTGGCGACGTCGCTGCTCGGCTGAGTTGCTTGGACGGTGTCGTGGAGGTGGTGACTCGGGAAGGGGTGGAGGCTGTGGCTGTCGCCGGCCTTGGGTGTCGACTTCGTTGGGCGGCTTTGGTCGGGTGGACAGGCTGCGGTGGAAGTGTTTTGTTGGGTGTGGACTTCGATCGGTGTTGGCTGCGGCGCTGGAGCAGGGTAGTATGGATTTGTCTTGGCGTCGGTGCGGGTACTGGTTCGAGTTCAGGGATCGGATGCTTTGGTGGTGGAGCTGCAGCTGGTGGTGGCCTGCTTTGCTAGGGGTGGTTTTGACCAGCTCGACCGGTGGAGTTGGATGTCTTGGTGAGGATTCTTCAGCCGGTGGAGGTTGGTGGTGGGGCTGGCCGGCGACTTCGGAGGGATTTTTGGGCTCTGCCTGATCCGGGTTTTGGCATTATAGGGCGGGTCTGGTCAGGTGGGGGGCTCTGGCGGAAGCGAGTGGTTCGGGCTCGTCTTCGTTGCTGGAGTGGTTGGCCCCGTTGACGGTTTCGGCTTCATTTCTTTTTGTTTAAGGAATAGGTTAGTGGTAGTCTTTTGTTTAGTTTTTTGGGCGTGTTCCACCTTCTGGTGGCGTTTTCCACCTTCTGGTGGTGTCTTCCATCATTTTTTGATGGTGTTTTCCACCTTTTTTGGGTGGTGTCCTCCCACCGTCTATTGGTGGTGTTTCCCGCTTGTCTGGCGGTGTCCTCCCACCTATTTGGTGGTGATTCTGAATTGAGATGGGTTGCCGTCTTCGGCTGGGCTTCAGTGTGCTTTAGGTATTAGATTGAGTCAGTGTTTCGGCATTGTCCAACTCTTGTACTACTTTTCCCATAAAAAAAAAAAGAATAAGTATAAATAACGCTTAACAATTTAGAATACAACTAATCATACTCTTCTCCAATTAGTAATCAAATCAAAATAGAGTTGATACACTTAATAATCTTCATCCTCATTCTAATCTTTATCTTCATCATCTTTTTTGGCAACTATTTCATCTTTAGTCTCAATGCGTACACTTACACTTTTGACACGTGACACTTAATAATACACCAAACACTTAATTAACAATCTCAACTTCTTGACGAAAACAAGAGCAAATAATCCCTCGATAAAATAGAAGCAGCTAACTAACTATCAGAAAACAAGAACGAGTAGTCCCTAGACTTCTTGACTCTCTCCATTACTTTACGTCGCTCTTCACAGCTAAGTCTCTTCAAGAACGCCAATTGTACGCAAACGCGCTTCTTGAGATGCTTTGATCCTGGTCTTATGGGAACATACCACACCATGAGCCTCATGAAATCAAACTTGTCACGGTCTAATAGATTAATCCTCCGGATCTTTACTACCTTCGACTTCAATCTCATGTCACTCTCAAAATAACTAAATATTTCAAAACAAAATCAACACAATATTTTTAAACAACCAAAATACAACCATCACACGCATACACAAATTAACACAAGTCGATATTAAAACTAGAGTGTAAGTGAAGGGGAAATAAAAATGGAAGAAGATGAGTACCTGCTATCCCTCCACTGTGTTTGAGGATGAGAGAGCTCCAATATTGTAAAAATGGAAGAGAGCTCTCGTACGTACTGTGTGTTACAAAGTTACTTTTACTTCATTAAATGACAAGCTTCTTAGGCGACTAACATTGCCAATATCAGTCACCTGGAAATAAGTTTCTAGAAACCTCCGTACAAAGTTGGTGTGCGGCTGTTGGGACTTATTAATGTGGTTAATTTTGAAAATAAACTTTTGATATTTAAGTGACTAACTTTAACAGGTTAGTCACCTACAACAGTTTACGCGACTCAGTTATCTAGTGGCATAGGATTCAGTCGCCTACGACCGCTTACGTGACACACGTTGGTCAATGGCATACGAGTCAGTCGCCTAAGTGTACGTAGGCGACACAGTCAGTAAGTGTGTCGCGTAGTGTTTCTTGGGCGACGTACACTTATGCCACTGTAGCAAAATCAGTCGCCTAGCAAGCAAAATGGTGTAGTGGGTAGTAGTAGTATTCTGACAATTTGATGAATGAGTATATATATCTTTTCTATAGTCAGGTTATTCATCTCCTACTCAGTCAGCTATAACAGAAGAACTTGGCTTATCTACGGCACAGGTAAATACCATATGCAAAATTTATTCTCCCTTTTCACGGAATAACTAGTGTAAATGCACCCTTTCGGAAATTATTTTTGGAAAGTGTCGACATGTAACTTTTTGTTTTGGGATGAACAAAGCTCTTAAGAATTGTCTAAAACCGCCGAGGACTACAACGACTTGCGTTAAACCATCCAATTTCCTGCCGATCTCATAAATCCCTCTTTTACAACCCGAAACTTTCACTGATCCGAGAAGAACAAATAATGCCAGCGAAAAAAAACAAGATAAACGGTGGATGGTGGCACTTTTCAAAAAAGTCACCTTTCCACTAGTCATTTAGTGTGCATATATTTCAGGAGGAAAATTTGAGTAGAGATCACTAATGTCCACTGGTTTCGTCATTCTATAGACTCATCAGAGAAGCGAGAACAGTTCCCGATCAGTATGAAGTCTAGATATCATTGCACAGGGAAGGTTGAACAAGCACCTCAAACACGTCATTTGAATGTTAACTGCCCCACCCCTTTATTTAGCCCAACTAATGGTAACCTCATCCGTTCTTTGCAAATAGCAAATCTGACGAAATAATCGTTGACCTACTTCACTCCAGTCAGCTTCATTCCAACCACTATGGCAATCAGGTAGCCATTTCCCAACTATGGACGGCTTAACTCTGGCCAAGATGGCTATCAGGTAGCCCTTTCTTTAGTCACTCTTTTGTAGATCACCCCTTTTAAGATCGTTCTCAAACGTGCCTACTTCTAATGGCTTCACTCTGGCCTCTTCTGGGCAATCAGGTAGTCCTTTTTTAGGCTCTCCTCTTTGTGTTGCTATAATACCATATGTTAGGATCCTGGCTCATCTATCATTCGATGCCCACTAGTTTCTCCTTCCCATGGACAAATCAGGGAAGTGGGAACTGTTCCCGATCAGTGTGGTGTCCAGATAACATTATCGAGTGTAGATTGGGCATGCACCGCCCGAGACACGTAATATGAATGTTTACTGTCCCGCCACCTACATTTAGTCCAATCAATGAGCATATTATCCAGATTCTCATGTCAAATACTAAAAAATTATCGTGTTTATTCAACAACGCCTTGTTCATCAATATTAGGGTGTTATCAACTAATTTAGGTTGATTAGGTGACCTAGTCTCAATAATAGGTTGATTAGGTGACCACATGATGGATGAGAACACACAAATGTTAGTAGCCGAGAGGTGAACCATATGCAGGGGGGACAAAAGATATTCACATAAAAATAATTGGATGCTGATAAATTTATTAACAGTTTTATATATTATATTTTTAAAGATTGTTTTTCTACAAATACGTGTCTAGACGACATCCAGATATACCACCACATCTCCTATATCACTACAAATTTTGCCAATTTTCCCAAATATCATATATTAAAGTTGGTGGAATTTCTGTGAAGAAACGGTCGAAAAGAGTAAAAATCCCACAACTTTGGGGGTATTTACATTTATTACGGTAAATTGCAATAGAGTAAAATTAAGTACAAAATATATTTTTGGTGCAAAATGTAAAGTTCGTCAAAACTGGATTATAATTCGTCACCTAGAAATTAACCATAAACGGGATCTAATACGTGATTTAATCTTATCGTCCAAATAACCAAATCAAGGGATGTAATTGGTTTGTATTTTTTTAATAAAAATATGCCCTTTGACCCGGAGCCTTTTTCAATTACTATATATGGGTATTTAGAATTAATCATCCGAGGAACATAGGACTTAGTATCCACTGGCTAGTCTCTCAGGTCGCGGCTGGCAGCCTGGCCTCTTGATATTAGCTATTCGATTGGTCAACAGGCCACTTGACCCAGCTTATTTTCACCTATTGCATCACTTGATTAAATTAGAGACCCTACCATGACTAAGGCTGTAAACGAGTCGAATTGAGTTTTAGGTTATTCAAGTTTGGTTCGTTTAAAATTTGACGAGTTCGAATTCCAGCCGAGTATTATCGAGTTTTGAAAACATGTGTTCGAGCTCGGTTCGTTTAATTTTCACGAGTTTCGAGCCGAGCTCGAGCTTTATACAAGTAATTAAAGTAATTTAAATTAATGTGATTATTTACTATTAACGAGCTTTAGTGGAGCTTTTCACGAGTTGAAACGAGCTTTCACTGAAAAGTATTTTAAAGTGTGCAAAATTACTTTAATCGAGCTCATTAACGAGTTTCATACAATATAATAGAGTTTTAATCGAGTATATAAACGAGTTTTAATCGAGTATGTTAACGAGCACATAAACGAATTGTTTGCGAACACAAACGAGTCGAGCACCCTCTTGCTCGTACTTGACTCGTTTATTTAACGAGCTTCAAATTTGTGTTCGACTTGACTCGTTTAAAATCGAGTGGAGTTTTGACCGAGCTCGTTCACGAGTAGCTTGCGAACATATCGTCTTGTTTGCACACTTACCCATGACGAAGAATACATACAAATAACTGTATTAGCAGTAATCCCTCCTAAGATTATTATTCCCCGTAAGAATATTTTAGGGAATCCCCACAGATTCGCCAAAATTCAGAAATATTACACAATAACATCAAATTTATAAATATGAGGTTAACAAAATGGTGGTTGAGTTGATAGAACATTTATCTTGTAATAGTAAAGTGAAAGGTTCAAACTCTACCGTAACATTTTCCCTTCTAAAAGATGTAAGTTCTAAATAGTTTATTCGGTCATTTTAATTACTTTTGACGTTATCAACTTTGATCTAGCCCAAATTACAACCAACCGAATTGATGAAGGCGAAAGCGACAACATCCATCCCATATGACCTAATAACTGCTGTTTGGCGTGGGTCCGGTTTTTGCAATTGCTAAGAATAATAAGCAATGAAAGAGTGTGGACTCTGTTTGGTCGCACTCAAAATGATTATAATTCAATTACTTAAATACATCTAATTTCTCTCTCCTCCATAGGATTTCTCCAGAAGCTCTTCGAAGTTTGAAGTAACCGACGACGCGCTGATTTCCTCCTGCCGGTAAGCCTTCTCCTCCATATGCTTTCTTCCTTTCCTCGCCCGTTGATGTCCGCTGCCTTTTGTGGGCATGTCGATGTCGACAGATTGTGATTGGGATTAGGCGACGGTGGGGTGGCTTCCGGTAGGGTTGTACATATTTTTTGGGGAGTGGCTCGGTAGGCAGGTTGGGGCGGTGTCGTGGCTGTGACACAAGCAGCGAGACGGCGGACTGGTCGGCGGGTGATGTGGATGAGGAGTGCGCGTCTCGGACGGTGGAAGCTTGGTCAATGGCGTGGTTTCCGGGCGGGCCGGGGTTCGACCGGTTTGCTGAGTTCTGTTGTGAGGTGTGGATGGCGACGACGTTGGCCTCTTTTGGTTGAGCCCTGTTGTATTGTTTTAGTTTGTTTTTCGTGTTTTGAAGTTGTAGCTTAGTCTTAGTCTTAGTCTAGTCTTAGTCTTAGTCCTGGTCTTAGTTTAGTTTAGTTTTAGTTTTAGGGTTTTATCTCAGCCGGTTTTTCCGGTCTGAGCTGTATTTCTCAGCCGTTTTTAGCGGTCTGAGTTGTTTTCAGATTCAGGAGCTTATCTCCTGTTTCTACCACGAAGGGCACGCGGCACGTTATTCGTTTATTTTAGTGTCGGACACTACGGTCGGTCCGATCAGAACTGTATGTTTGGTCGTGCCCTTCTTGAGTGATCTGCCCTTTGTGACAGTTTACTCGTGTTTGTAGCCTTTGTGGCATTATCAAAAAAAAATTACTTAAATACAACAGGAGTGAGGGCCAAGGTGGTCTATCATATATTTTGAATACAAGTTCGGGCTTAAGGCATATGGAACCGTTCGTCTAAAAATCTCTGAAAAATTGAGAATTTGATAGTTAATATCTCACCATTAGATCATGATATACATCTTTAAATCTGTATGTAATTCATGTCCCGAAAGTAAAGTCAAACTTGATGACTTTGATTTTGCATTAAATGCAATTTTGAATATACATAGAATACGTGTCGCACCAAAATGATTTGATGATGCATTTTCAAAAATGAAGATTGAATTCTCAAGTTCTAGAAAAAAAAAAGAACTCTCCTATTAAGGCATATATACATGACTTTTGGATTTGTTATTGTAGGGAGCGCTCGGTTGAGAACCCTTCAAAATTCGAGAACTTGAGAAATCAAATCTCACCGTTAGATTATGATGCATCTTTGAATCTGCATGTAACACATGTCGAAAGAGCAAAGTTAAAAAATGTGGTTTTGACTTTGCATTAAATGCATCTTGGAAAATGTACATGGTCGTGTCACCACCAAAATGACTTGATGATACATTTTGGAAGGTGAAGATTGAGATCTCAAATTCTCGAAATTTAAAGACATTCTCATTTGGGCGCTCCTCTATTATTGTATATACAAGTCATATTTGTGTCATTTAAAAAAACTTGCATGGGGTAGTTACGTTGTATTTTCAGTTCTCTGTTTTTGGCTTTATACCGACTTGCTGTATTTTCAGTTCTCTGTGTTTGGGTCTATACTGACTTGCGGTGCGATGGTCGGTGCAATTACTAGTGGATCTATGGCAGATTTAATCGGTCGAAAAGGGGTTAGTAAATAACAATTATTTGAAAAATGTCGATGCAATAATTAGGCATTCTCACTTTACTGTGTGTTTGACTTGTTTACCAAGAAGACTATGGCCGTGTCAAGCTGCATGTGTATTGCAGGATGCTTGCTATTTACTTTGCCAAGGTATGCAATTAATTCATTATACCATAAATCATCTCTCTTATACTTTCTAGCTAGCCTTCAATATTATATGCAAGTTAACTGAATCAAAAATTAAATTAAAACAAAACTTTTATAAGCTGGTAAAGTTAATATCAGAAACAACAAAAGGTCAAATATGTGGTAAAGTTAATATCAGAAACAACAAAAGGCCAAAGAATAACTTCGTCACCAACCATCAATCTACTAAACGACATGTAATCCAATGTTATTTCAGTATTTCTACACAAGTTAGTACACATGCGTTGCTAACTCTCTTTTTTTTCTTTTTCTTTTTTTGCGTCTCTATTATGAACGGGAAAATATTGTCCCATTATTTGCCTTTTCTTAATTTCAAAAACGTGAGTCCTAAAACATAATATCTCTAAAATTAGGCAAAATGTTCGATAAATTTGATCAATGCTGGCATAATATATATACACATAGTTTTACATAGAGGAGTGTTGAAATGAAAAATCATTTTCATTTTCAAAAATCTGAGGACCTCATTTGTACATTTGAAATTGCATAATAATCAAGTTGTTGTAGTGCTGACACGTGTTCTACTTGGTTATTTGTAACTTGTATCTATAAAAAATAAATAAATCCAAGTCTTCATAATTTTGACTTTGCTATAATGAGACATGTGTAAGCACTATAATGACTTGATCTCGCACTTTCGAAGGTGTACATAAGGTTTCCAGGTTCTCAAAATGAAGAAGGGTTCTTAACGACCGAGCGCTAGCTCCCCATTCTTCATATATGCGCAGTATACATGCATGTTTTGCATATATTTTTAGGAAAAGATAAAGCTAATTAATATTCATTATGTGTTGTTGTGTGTCATGAAAGGGAGTGTTGTCACTTGATATTGGACGATTAGCAACGGGATACGGAATGGGCGTCTTCTCTTATGTGGTTTGGAATCTTTTTCATATATATTCACACTTTATACTACTTGCAGCTTAAATTCCTCACTAACTGTTTAGAAGTATTCAAAAAAAAAAACAATTCTCTTAATATATGTAATCTATCATTTACTGATAAGGTACCTGTGTTTATCGCTGAGATCACTCCGAAAGATGTTAGAGGAGCACTCACTACCTTAAATATGGTAATTAAGGCCATGCATGCATACATAAACACTCGTCTAAATCAAAATAAATAAAAACCCTCGTAATATTAATATATATCATATCCCCCATGCATGCAGGTCATAGTGGGATGTGGATTAACTGCTGCTTATGCACTTGGGGCAGTACTAGCATGGAGGAACTTAGCTTTAATTGGTAAAGTTGTTGTTATAAAAAACAATTAGTTATCTGTTACATACTCAAGTAATAACATATTATGAAGTGGGAGGACTCAAATGTATTTTCCTAAAGTGTTAAACAAGTCTGTATAAGTAAGGGAAATCAAGACAGAATGAAGGAATGAATGAAATCAATCAGTTTCCTCTTCTCAACTCTCAGTGAAAGCACCAAATGATACGAACTAAATGGTTTGTATCGGACTGTGAAGGATAGATGAGTGAAGATAGACAAGGAAGAGAAGAAATTAGGGTTTGGGGAGAAGAAGATGAGAAGAACGAGAGAAGTTGAGAAGAGGAAACTGATTGATTTCATTCATTCCTTCATTCTGTCTTGATTTCCCTTACTTATACAGACTTGTTTAACACTTTAGGAAAATACATTTGAGTCCTCCCACTTCATAATATGTTATTACTTGAGTATGTAACATTATCAATTTGTTTTGATTTCCTTATTGTGTCGTAGTCGTTAATTTATTCAGATTTTACCTGATGATAACAAATTAAGTATACAATACATGATGCATTGAATTTTTCACTATATGCTATTAGCATATTTAGTTCTCTCCTGTTTCTAGAAAGCTCTCGTCTCTGAAGGCAAGCTAGGGTTTCTGCCTCTTGGGCCGTGCCTCCCCTCCCCGCCATCTTTTCTTACCTAGCCCCGCCGGCCTCTTCCTTTGGGAGGTGGGTGTAGGCTGATTCGAGCTGCTTGAATCTCGGTGGTGGCCAGGCGGAGTCGGATGGATGGGTGGGGGAGGGTGGGGCTGTGTTGGGTTTTCGTCGGAGTCGGATGGATGATGGAAGCTTGGGGTCTTTTGGGTTGGTTTCAACGGGTTGGCTGGAGGGTTTGGCTGATTTTGGGGTGTGCGGTGGTGGTCCTTGGCGGGGTGGAGCGGATCAAGGTGGCGCGTGGTGGGGCCACGGGGTCGGTGAAGCTCAGCCGAGTGGCCGGATTGTGGGTCATCGCCAGGTTTCCAGACGTTTTCGATGCTGTTGTGTTGTCCCCTTCTGGTCTCCCTTCGTTGCTGGTGGATGTCGTCGGTCTTTCAGTGCAATGGGTGGAGGCGTCGATCCCGATAGGGTGGTGTGGCGTGGCTGTGCTGGTGAGTGGTTTTGCCGGGCTCTTGGCGACGGCAGATGTGGATGTGTGCTGGAAGCTGGACGACGGGTTTGGTTGGGCTTTGGAGGAGGCGCGCGTGGCTGCCGGCAGTCGGGCTTGTCAAGGGTCCTCCGTGGGCGGTGGAGGCGGTGGTCTTGGGGGAGACGTCTGGGCAGCATTCCGAAAGGAGTTGCTGTTGGCTAGTGAGGATCTCAGTCGGTGGAGGTTGGTGGTGATGCTGGCCGGCGACTTCTGAGGGGGTTTTTGGGCCCTGCCTATTCCGAGGTTGGCCTTATAGGTTGGATCTGATCAGGTGGGGGGCTCTGGCGGGAGAGAGCGATTCGGGCTTGTCTTCGTTGCTGGAGTGGTTGGCCCCGTTGACGGTTGCGTCATCATTTTCTTTTGTTTAGGGAATAGTTTAGCGGTTGTCTTAGGTTTAGTTTTAGGGCGTGTTCCACCTTCTGGTGGTGATTTCCATCCTTTGATGGTGTTTTCCATCGTTTTTGATGGGGTTTTCCACCCTTTCTTGGGTGGTGTCTTCCCACTGTCTTTTGGTGGTGTTTCCCGCCTGTCTGGCGGTGTCCTCCCACCTATTTGGTGGTGATTCTGTATTGAGATGGGTTGCCGTTTTTCGGCTGGGCTTCAGTGTGCTTTAGGTACTAGATTGAGTCAGTGTTTTGGCATTGTCCAACTCTTGTAACCATCAAAAAAAATAAAATAAAAAAGTATACAATACATGATGCAGATATCACTACTGGCAGGGCTTGTACCATGTGGTATTCAACTACTTGGTGTTTTTCTCATTCCGGAATCTCCTAGATGGCTGGTAATTAATTGCATAAATAATTAATTAATATAGCAATGGAAGCAAAATCCTACACATTATTAATTATTGCAGGCAAAGATCGGAGAACAGAAGAAGTTTGAAGCTGCACTACAACAGTTACGTGGCAAAGATACGGATATATCCGAAGAGGCATCAGAAATTCAGGTTGAAGCATACATATGCATTATATTACTTAATCCCTTCACTTTATTTTGGTAAAATTTTAACCACTTTGGATCATATATATATGTGCGTTTGGTATTTTATTTATTACAGGATTATATTCAAATTACAAGCAGAAAATCCAACCTCGCAGATTTGTTCCAAAGAAAATATATGCGGTCCCTAATGGTTGGTTATACATCTCGATCCATCACTTTGACATTAATTAATTCTGTCTCCGTTGATCGAACACATTGCACATGCATTATTATTATTTATGGCTGATCTCTCACATTATTATTATTGTTTTGTTTACATCGCAGATTGTAGTTGGGATGATGCACTACAAATTTTTGCACAAGTGTACGACAGCGAAAATTCGACGTAAAGCAGTCGAAAATGTGTCGTAATGCGTCAGATATGCGATGCGTTTTTGATTTGTCGCACAAACTGCCGTTGCAAGAATTGTGTGACGGTTTTGCGGTACATATATGCGACAGCTATACGACGGTTTTACGTCAAAAAAATTAGGGCGTCGCACAAATGTCTCCTCTCCGTCGTACATTCTGTACGACAGCCATACGACGGTTTTGCGTCACAAATACCAGTGCGTCGTACGTCTATCGTATATAAGTGTGCGACGACAGTGAGACACACATGCGTCGGAAATTAAAATTACAATTGTTCATTAATTACGATTATATTTAATTACAATTACATTTATTTATTCATTAATTAATATAATATGTAAATGAATAAATTCAGGAAATAATATTAATTTAAAATAAAATCACAGAATATTAAAAAAAATTACACACCAAATTAGATACTATTGATTAGAAAAAGTTTACAACCTGTTCCTGATATAATTTACACGAACTGAACATCATACAGTTTACAACATGTTCCTGATATAATTTACAACCGCTGAACATCAAACGGTAACAGTGGAAGTAGTTCAAAAGACCACCAAAAAAAACTTCCACTAAATTCCATCAGTGGAACATACCAAAAAAGAACTGGAATCCAAAATATAATTCAAACAAGTTCTGATAACAAACATAGGAAATCTAATCAGAATCTTCATCCGAGCTCACCTCGTCATCATCAAGTGATGGAGCTGCTGCGCTTGAGCCCCCTGCATGCTTAAGATCATGCAGCTGCTGCGCTTGTTGATTAAGCACTGTGAAACTCCCCCAAAAAATAGCAAACAGATAACTAAACCTAGTCAGTAGCTTAAGCACTCTCGAGAGTCCACGGTCCCTGTTGGATTGTTTCCTCTTTTGTCGCTTGAGCTAACGTTCGTCCTGTCAATGATAGATGAATGTTAACAATTAGAGTACAGACTACAGCCTTTTGGAAAAACAATAATTCTGATACCTAACTGAAACAGGGAAACAGTAACACAGAGCTCACTCAAGAGAGCAATCATATCACTTTGTCGCTAGTTGAAGCAAATAGATACTTGCTCGTGACTGAGGATTGATGATTAAAAAATAAACCCAACTAAGATCATTTAGATTTGCAAAATGATAAAACTGCAAAAAGATAAATGAGATAACTAACAGAAAAAATTGAATCATAGACATCACAATGATAGAAACTTGCCATCAGCAAGCATGTAGTGAAAGCTTCCCTTTTTTATTTGCAGGCATACCCTAAACAAACGATCAAATAGAGTTTCAGGAGTAGTTCACATTCCATTAATACTTGAGCATGGAAAAAAAAACATATACCTGGTCATCACTTGCAACAGCCGAACCCTCACTTCCACTATCAGCACTATCAGCAAATTCAATCTTTTATATCTTCTAACAGTTTTCCCAGTGGAAGAACAGATAAATTTAGGGCAAGACGCATTATGAAATAGATGTAATCATATATGTACATCATATTGCTAAATTCATATCATTTAGAAAGCTGAACAATCAAAACAATAATCATAGAAACCATGCCATGATATGCCATATCACCTTTGAAGGTCCCAAGGAGTGAAGAATTTTACAACTCTCCGGTCCATCTTATATTCTTGTTCGGACACGATCCTATAGAGCTGGCATTTGTACTCTATGAATGACATAAATGAATTAGTGGTTAGATAAAAAAGAGCATAAACCTCAAGAGAAGAAAACTTTGAGCTTTTACCAATCCTAGAATCGGGCAGCCATTGGTTAGCTCAAACCAGCAGACATATCAATGCTAATACCATGGCCATTCCATTAAACATCTTTGTCACACTTTCCATATCCTTCCCAAACCAGCAGACATATCAATGCTAATACCATGGCCAACCCCTGTTTATATCATTTGCAATCGATTTCAGAAGGTGAGCAAAGATTAAGTTCACTATGACAGAATCAAAATGAGACAAGTAGAAAACACAGTTGACGATCGAGGAGTGCTGAATATAGATCTAGGAAACATACCTCGGAGCAGAGGATGGTCGAGTCGCCAGTCGCCTCGCGGCTGTCTGCCGTAGAGAGGATGGTGAGATGGGCCGTCGTCGGACAGAGAGTGGTGTTGTGGCTGGTTGGGTTGAAGGTCCGTCGATTGAGAGTTGTAGCCGAGTTTGTAAGGGAGTGAGTAAAGGAGAATTGAACTACAGTCGCACAACTCGTGTCGAACAATCTATCCAAAATTTGTCCTTAAGGACTATACCTCAAATTCAAGATCAGACCTCTTCTCGTCAGCCGCAAGCACATCATCAACCCTAACGACACTTTTCCCTTTCTTCTCAGTCCTCACCGGTCGAGCCCTAACCACCGCCTCGCACTCGCTCTCAATCTAACTCTCACCTTTTCCCTCGCTCCCCTTCTCCGACTCGAACCCGTTCGACTGAAACGTCTCCAGCTCCTCTCCGAACTCACAAATTGTTCACTTGTCCTCCACCACCATACTTAAGAATCCAAAATTTCAATCCACAGTCAATTGGATCGTGGAAAATTACCTGTGATTAAACCGAATGGAGTCGCGGCTGGAATGGGCGACGTTTCGGCACTGGCCAGCGACACTGGCGACCTCCTGTCGGCTGCGGATAGAGAATTGAACTAACACAGTAATTGACTGGTAAACAAGCGGACTCGTGAAATCGATTGCCAGGTTTGAGCGGAAACTGATTTTGCAAAACCCTAGATGGTAAGGCCGTAAGGGGCGGAACTCGTTTCAGCAATTGGTATTGTGTCCCGAATGAATTGAGCGGTCGGATGAAAACATCGAAATTAAAGGAGGGGTCGAAATGAAAACATCGTAAAGGTATCGTACATGCGTCGTAGTATTTTGAATGTTATACGACGCATGAGAGACACATACTTTTAGTGCGACTTAAAAGCATCGTAAATGCGTTGTAAATGCGTCGCACAGAAAGAGACAAAAACTATTAAGTGTCGTATGATCATGGCAAATATGTCGCACATTTCGTACGACGACTTGCATCATCGTACATAAATGTGTCGTACACTTATGCAAAAATTTGTAGTGATGGCATTTCAACAACTTGGTGGAGTTAATGGAATCTGCTACTACATCGGCAGTATCTTCCAGTCAATAGGTTAGAATGTTAGATTTGATGATATATTATCCCCTGAACTCTCTCAATCAAATATTTTTAAATAGATCACACGTAAACATAATAGTATATCATGCATGCATCAACAGAGAGACAGGCAGACTATAATGCCATATGAGAGGGATTAAGAAGTGCCCTAATAATTAATTTTATAAACCAAGCACAATATTAATTCAAGAGTTATGCTTGTTTGGTTATAGAATTAAATCACTACTATATCAACGAATCCCATCTTTGCATGCAGGATTCTCTTCAACTATTGGCAGCATCACTTATTCTTCATTTCAGGTTCCATTTGACACCCAAATCATCCATACATCAGCTAGTGATATTGTGGAGGCCTTAAAATTTAGTTTTCTTTATTTTTTTTCTAAAATCACTCTGCTAGGTAGCAGTATGCTTATTGACAGCAACCAGGATGGATAACGCAGGGCGAAAGCCGTTTTTGCTGGTACGTCGATCGATCACAACACGCGTGTACCTAGTTCGATCACACTGTTTATACACATTATTGTCTTCCTATTATAAAAATGAGTTATTAATATGCCAACTGTGTGATATAATTGAAAGGTTTCGGCATCTGGAATGCTCATAGGGTGTATACTAGTTGGAACTTCATTCTTCTTAAAGGTATATATACCATATGAACAACTATGCCTACCGGCTACCATCATTCATATTGTCTGTGTAGTTTTTTTTGTTGATAGGATATAGTCTGTGCATAGTTCTAATTCAGCCATTTTTTGATAACTCAATGACTCATACGACACACAGGTTCACGATTATTCATCAACGTCAAGTGACGCCCTAGCAGTTATTGGCCTACTAGTAAATATATATTCTAATTCTATAGCTTTTAACATATTCTTAGCTTTTGTGAAATTAAACTACACCGAAAATAGAATAGACTATTTGCAACAGAAGGCAAGTGAGTAACAAAAAAAAGCGAAAAATAATGCTGCATATGTCGCATACGACAGAGCATCCATGGCGTACTACCTGTCGCATAGGCTTAATGGCATCGATGTCTTACGCGCCATAGTTATAATGTGCATAAGAAAATGATATATATGCGACAGATTTCCTGTTAGTGTCTTCATGTCATTAACCATGCCAATTATATAATGACAAGTACGAAAGTTTTGAAGCGTTGCGTACGATAATTTAGAAGTATTGCGTAAGATAATTTAGAATCGTCGCGTAAGTCATCTAAAAGCACCGCATAAGTCAAAGAGTCGCATAGAACATTGAAGAAAACAATTTAGAAGTCGTAAAAGACATTTCGAACATCGCATTAAGACATTTCAAACATCATATATGTAAGACAAAAGTTAGTCGTTAGTAAGGAAACATATACCAATATGCCCGATTTATATAGGGGCAACACAAAAAACATCGCTTAATGTAGCATTTTGTCGCTTAAGACCAATGTGACAAACAAAATGTCGCGTAATGTTTGTGACATGAGATTTTACGCGATGTGATCTCTGTTTACTCGCTTTCAAGTGGAACCGTTTAAGCGACATTGTTAATGTTTGTCGCGTAAGTCTTATGTGTGACATCCTTAACTTAAATTGATAGACGACACATAAAAGCTTTTACGCTACATGCATATAATTTTCCATATGATCATATGTCGTTGCATGAGCTATGCCACAAGCGTCAGCTAAAGTCCATAGCGTCACGTAAGAAGTTTTATAAGACATCGTTATGAATATATTACAGCTATAAAAGCTTATGTTGTCCCATTAAATGACATTTTGTGTTGCTTAAAGGAATAAAGTTGTGTTATATAAGAAATCCATGTCGCAAAAAAGAGGATTTGTTGTCGCTTAAAAGCTATACATTTGTGCTATACAAGAAATTCATGTCGCATAAGGGTAGCAACTATGTTACTTAAAAGGTCTAGGGCTGTGCTATATAAGAAAACTATGTCGCATAAACGGGGAATGAATGTCGTTTAAAGGAAAAAGATTTGTGCTGTATAAGAGACTTGTGTCGTATAAATTGACATATATTGTACTTTTGACAGAATGCTGTCAACACAAATTTTAAAAATTCCAAAAAGGGTACAAGTCAATGTTTAACCCTCGCAACATCCAAAATACTTGGCACATGTTAATGTTTACCTGGATACATAAAACAAGTAGCAGATAGTTTTCCAAAAAGTAAACAAGGCAAAGTTCAAATTCAGACTTCAACAACATTCCCCAAACTAGTTCCCCAAATTCGGACTTCATCCATTGACGTTGCAGTTTTTCTACTCCTTAAATCGATGTGATCCAAGACGTATTAAACTAGTAAAAAACAATTTATATTATCGGTAAGACCGAGTCAAACCCGACGGATCAAGTTAAGCACATGTACTATGTACGATTGTGATTCCATTTGGCTATTCTAATTCAAATGGATGAAGGTGTGTATCTAAATCCCACTTCGCAAGTAATTAGAGATAAACGATGGATAAAAGGAGTTTTGAGGGCTATTTCCCTCCATAGCAACACAAATGATCAAATACAAGTAACTCATAGAATCGATCGATGATTTGCTTAATGACCTAGTATAAGACTTATGGAAATCAACTTTCATTAACATTTCCTCAAGCCTTAAACCGTTGAAGGTGGAGTCGCACTCATAGAATCGATCGATGATTTGCTTAATGACCTAGTATAAGACTTATGGAAATCAACTTTCATTAACATTTCGTCAAGCCTTAAACCGTTGAAGGTGGAGTCGCACTCTTTTAAGACTATTGACTCACTTTAACTCACGTTTTAATCCATAACTTTCATTACAAACCAAATCCAATGAATTTAATATTTAATCCTAGTCAAGCATCCATATCCTAAAGTTCACTTTCATGACCAAGATATGGATCATTTTCTCCATACTAAAACTATTCCCTAGGTTTAAGTTTTAGTCTAATTTATCATTTAGGCATTTTATCAAACACCTTGTAGCATATCCTTTTCATAGCACAAGAGAAAATGAAATCAATAATCATCCACATGGATTTCAATGTATATACAATGATCATAGAGTGCCAAGGAGGGTCCTAGACCATCAAAACACAAGAACTACTCACACATCATCATGATGACATGTTTTAATACAAAACAACAAAGGGGAGGATAGATGAGTAGACAAAACCCAAGTTGATCTATTCCATCTTCTCCCCAAAGCAATCCTTTTGTGATAATGAGTCTTCCTTGGCCATTTTATTAAGTGACCCGAGGTTCTGAACCGGTCGGTTGGAATCTCAACTGCTCGGTTCGGAGTATCCGAGAGCAATGTTTGACAATGGAGCTCAAACCCGACTTTTGCTAATCGGTGTGACTTCCTGGGGATTTTTCGCAGTCGTAAAGACTGAATTTGGTCTTGGCGTAAACTAGAGAGTTGTAGCCCTTTGAGTTCCAACAAGCCATGGATCAACCCCTTTGGACACCGTATGCGCGATGGGCATCCAAAATAAGCCGGAGAGGTGAATCTGCCCTGTTTTGCCCCGAAATCCCTATTTTGCGCCGAAACTTCAATTTTTCATGCAATCTTGATCTTGAGGTCTTGAATTCAAAGTGGAATCATTTTGTACCTGAAATGTGAAAGGCAATGGTCAAATGACATCGAAAAATGTCGGAAACAAATCAAAGCTTTAATAAAATATGGTGAAGAATAAGACAAAAATTCGACTTATTAACACTCCACACTTAAGCTTTGTTCGTCCTGAACAAAGTATGTGCACATGTCAAGAGTAGGCAAATGGCGAAAAGCTAGTGGCGCTATGTTTTGTCGCCCATTTGCTCCTAGTGTTTATTTCAAGGCCTCAATCATTATTCCTAACTAAACTAACAAGAAAATTTAAAATGAAGAATGCAAGCTATCTAGCTCCTTTTCGCAGGCGTTACGAGCGCATTTAACGTATGCACAAAGCCTTTAATCCCCTAGGCTACCCTAGTGGACGAGTTATAGTCTCGTGAGAGTTTTCAGAAATCCAACATGCACCTATCCCATGAGAATGAATGTAAGAGTGTTCAACCAAGGCAGAGATTTCTCAAAACAAATTCCTTATCCCAAACTAGCACTACAATCATACTACCATCATAATAACTTTCAACCCATTTAAGTATCTAAGAGATTGTGTATTCATGATCATCAATACTAGAGCAATCAAATGTCTAATCCAATAATCTACTCATTTTCAACGCAATAGACTTTGAATCAAAAGTTAGCAGTTTGCACAAAAAATGTCAATCATTCACCTATGCTAGCTAGGGCTAGTCCACGGGTTTGCAACTTAGAACTCATTCCCAAGTATTAGGTGCTTTAGCCATAATCCATAAGGGAAGAGGAGTTTCAACAATAAGAGTTCTAGGAAAATAACCACAGATCAAAGGAAAGCTTTCGTGCAAGCACAAGGATCGTTCAAGAGTTTGACCAACTAGCATACAATACAAGTGATGAATCCCGCACAAATAGAGTGGTGGAAGAACATATAGTCAAGTTTTAAGGGCTTTTTTTGTTTTTTCAAATGGCCATTGGCCTACAAATACTTTTGATGGAGAACTTTTCTTCCTAACCCCTGACATTTGTATATTTTTGAAGCAAAACTTCTCTAGCGCTTTGACAAAAGTTTTTAGTCAGGGTTTTACCTTCTTTGACCATGAATATTTTTTTGTTAGGGCCTATTTTTCGTCTCTTTTAACTCCACACTTAAAACTTGACAATATGTTCAAAGAGTGTATGGAGTACACGGGAAACAATCACAAGCAAGACACTAAATTAGAAAACTCAGCACTGATATTCATCACAGGAATGCACATTCAAAGGACTAAGTCGGTTCTAAATTCAAGATCAAGTAGTAATGAAATGTAGGCTAGACGTGATATATATGTAATTAAGAATTGATGATCACAAGCCTTAAATGGAGAAAACACTTAAAATAGATTGGGATAGAATACATGAATGAAAGTGTCCATTCAAAAATGATAGGCATGACATGATATGAGTGAACTATGCGGCTACCCACTCAACACTTAAAATATAGAGCTTAGCCCCTAAGCGCAAACAATGAAGAAAATGAGATAATGGCGCATCGGAACTCCCCTCGTTTGTAGATGTGCCCCCGCCAATAAAGAAAACACCATTGTGCTAAGCTTGATCATACATGATGGAAATAAATTCCTTGATTACAAGAACAGGTTAAAAGCAACAAGTGATATACAAGGTAATACAAAACTCAATTATGAGCAAGAAAGCATCACAAATCACAAAATAACATCATGACATAAGTTTAATAGAGTTCAAATAAGGAAGGTAAACCACATCTTCCAAAATGGGCATAAGGTATCTTAAGTATCCAAAATGTGAAACTAAAGTCCTAACATGGTATAACAAATAGTTACAATCTATCAAACTCAAATATGGCACATGAACACTAAGCGGCAACATCATCGTTCATAGAGAAATCAAGGGGAGGTGGAGGAATTTGGACGTTGTGAATTGGGATTGGAGTGAGTGGTTGACCCACTAATCACAAATTTCACACTCCAAACTTAGAGCCTAAGCCACTCAAAATCATGTGAAACACTCAAACATGAAAAGCAAGAATGAACAACTTACAAATCGGGTTACCTCCCGTGAGGACCTATTTTCAGTGTTCCAGAAATCGGCCGAATCGGCAGTTTTCTTGAATCCGATCCGATTTTACCCAAATCGGATGAAAAAATCGGGTGGCGCCTTGGTGTCGATTAATCGGCGATTAATCGGTTCAGGCGGCGATTAATCGGCGATTAATCGGTTCAGGCGGCGATTAATCGGTTTGGACTGCAATTAATCGGTCCGAACAGCTAAATGTTAAAGATTAAACTTGGAGGACTTTATTGTAATAATTAGGATTTTTTAGATCATATTTGATTGTTTAGTTTGTTCATGATGTAGTATCAAGTATGTATGGACTATGCATGATGTAGTTTGAATTTCTATGTAGATTACTAGCAATAGTTTAGCATGTTTAGTACTAATTGAGAGTAGTTTTGGCATGTACCTTGTTTTCTTTTGATTACGTGTCAACTAATGCATCTATAGATAACATTTATATAACTATTTTTCAATTATAAATATAAAAATATGGTACAAATAAAAAAACGATTAATCCCGATTAATCCCCGATTAATCCTCCAGCACCTTGTCCGCACGATTAGCGATTAGCAATTTCTGTAACCTTGCCTATTTTTTCACGTCTTGGCAAATACGTAGCAAAGCGCCCCATAGAATCACTCGTGAGAAGTCCTTTGCTAGGATCCCTTCTCATGGGGCCTTGGACATTTGGGGTGTCAATCCACCCTCAAATCCCATTTGAATTTTCTTCCATGAAGCCTACAATGGACTTTTAAATGGATGTTTGACCTCTTCAAGAATGTTTATCCATTTACAATTAAGGGGTCATGGGAGCTCTTTTCTAGTAATCTTGCTAAATAAGGCACAAAGCTCAAAAACTTGTCTCGAGACGTCGTGAGAAGAAGTGGTCTTTAAAACTTGTCTCGAGCTTCATGGACACTCGTGCCTTGAGTTTTTCAATTATGTCCTTGCATGCCCAATCCTTAATCTACCTCTTTAAACTTGTGTCTTCTTGCGTGCGAGGTTGCTCTTAGTTTCGCCCATGTAAACCTCAACAAAGTCTTCATACCCTTGAAATCCTTTTTGCTCCATATGCTCTTCCTCTATCTAATCCTCAACAAGAGAGCCGGGTTCACATTTAAGCTCACTTATAGCGAGAGGGAAGAGTTCTTCTTCATCAACAAAAAATATTTCTTCTATGTATGAGGCATCATCATTGAAGAATTCCTCGTTGGAGAGCCACGACATTAATGCCAATGGAATGATGAACTCTTGTGTCTTGTGTGTTCTCATCCGTACACCTCACCATATGCAGCAATATAAGGGGCAATGTCCTTTGAGAGAGCGTTCTTTTCAGCTCTATGGCTAAAAGGAACCTTTTAACTGTGATGGTTTGTTCTGCCCGCAACATTGCACACTTCCTTCATTTTTTGACCCCAAGCATATCAAAATTAACACTGGAGATAAATCAATTCTATTCATAATACTATAACTGCAATGTAACTTAACCAAAAACCATATAGAATTGCATTCCTTGACTTTTGGTTTCCTGAAATGACCGACCAGCCAACGCCATTGCTCTTTGCGGTCAACAAACTCCAAAGGCAGTTCAGCACCATACTTCATAGTGTTTGTGTAACCCAACTATCAAGTTCAACCAACAAGTACACCCTTGACTCTACACATAAGTTCTCATATACGATATATACTTACTCTATCTCTAGTAACTTAAGTTACGTAGCATAAGCTTCTATATAGTACACATTTACTCTCATATATGACGTAAGTTGCCTCGCATTTGCTGTGGTAAACAACATTTTTACTTGGTTTGCCCCATATGATGTTTCATGCCATGGTTACAAAGCGACATGCACAAAAAAATGTCACAATAATGGTCTTCTGGCGTAATGTAAATACAGGACTAAAAAACCTACATATAAAATATTAGCTGACCATATTGTCGTGGATCAAATATATACATATTTCAATTCAGCTGACGAAAAGAATTAATGGATAAAAAGTTATTGTCTTTTTATTTCTTATTAAATGTACTGAATATACTAGTCATTTTGAGAAGGTATACGGAGGTTCCTTTGCTGCTGGAATGGCAGCCATACCTTGGATTCTAATTTCAGAGGTTACAAAATTGGTCAGCTATCAGAATCTTAGTGTAAGAAATCAGCAAATCTAACTAATTGTAATACAAATACAGATGTTCCCGATTAATGTGAAAGGAGTAGCCGGTAGCCTCGCGACGCTCGTCAACTGGATTGGTGCTTCGACTGTTTCTTACACATTCAATTATCTGATATTGTGGAGTTCTTATGGAAAGTTTAATGATAGAATTTGAAAAATGAAATGATTTGTGTAAATTATTCTCTAATTAGACCTGCACAAATTCGGATTCGGGTCGGGTTCGGGCCGAGCTTTTTTATATTTGATAGCTCACACAGTCGGGCTGGGCTAAACCCACCCGGTCAATTCGGGGTCATAATCTTGTCCAAGCCCGCCCTATGTACCGGGCCGGGCTACCCATCGGGCCACCCCGTTACAAATATGTATCGCTACATTTTAATTTTTCAGTGTAACTTAAATAAAAATACAATAATTTTCTTGCACAACAAACAATATATTACAATGATGTAGCATCATATATGGATGCAAAAGATTCACCAAACTGAAGTAAAATATTTCTAAAAGCATCAAAAAATATTTCAGTAAAGTTTTTGACGGGGAATGTCGGGAGTAATTTTCATTGTTAAAGATTTCAACTATTTTATTTTTGAAGTTTATTTCTTTTGGATTTCAACAATACAGGTTAGAAATATATTTTTTTATTTCTTACTAATAACAATTTAAGTATTAGTTTTCTTTTTTAAAAAAATAAAAAAGTAATGTTTAATTTAAAGCGGGTTAATGGGCGGGTCTATTAGCCCGATTCGGGCTAAAATATGTGTCCAAGCCCGGCCCTAAAGGAATACAGACCGGGCCAGGCCCTGTCCGTCGGACTAGTGTGCTTGTACAAGCCTGACTCGTTGAACGGGCGAGCGGATAAGGCCGGTCGGGCTGATCCGGATTTGTGCAGGTCTATCCCTAATTCCTATTAGAATAAGGAGTTAAAATTATAAATTTTAAAATAATGAGGCCAATGGTTTTCGTGCTTTTCATTCATTAAAAAGGGTATATATAAGAGTATATAATAATTACAATATAATATCGTACGATCTATGATACGCAACAATATGGAGCTTGGATCGCAACATGACTAAGCCAGCTGTACCATCCACCTTAGTAAAGATGTATGTGATGTGATCAAGAGAACGGACATGCCAAATGATAAGGGAGCCATCCTCAACCGGTTCACGTACAAAATGATAATCAATCTTGATGTGCTTGGAGAGTTGATGAAAATGCGGCAAACATGTATGTAGCACTCATGTTGTCACACATAAGGATGGGCAAAGGTGAAGAGGAAACTAAAGCTCCTACATAAACTGTCGCAACGAAGGCAATGACCCGATCCTAGCCTCAGAGCTGGACTTAGCCACAACATGCTGCTTCTTAGACGACCATCTAATAATATTACCACCATAATAAATCGCAAAACCATGTTGTGAGCGACAGTCATCACCATCAAATGCTCAACCCGCATCCGAGTAGGCAACAAGACGATGATCAGTGCAAGAGCGAAGCATAAGACTCGAATCAATAGTATCTTCAGGTACCAAAGAATGCGCTTAACATCACGCCAATGGATATCAGTGCGATTCTGCATAAACTGACATACTCGATTGACTGCATAAGATATCTCATGGCGAGTAATGGTGACATACTGCAAATAACTAACCATGCTTCTATAAAGAAATAAATCATCAATAAGATTACCAGACTGAGTGAGACGTGAGGCTGGTTAAGAAGGAGAGGCAACAAGCTTAGCATCAGCCATGTTGCTAAGATGAAGGAGATCTCATATATAATTCCGCTGAGACAGAACCTTGCTAGATCTATGACGAACCAGCTCGATGCCCAAAAAGGCACGAATTAGGAAGCAGAGGGGTATCAGACTTGCAAGCAGCAAAGCCATGATATAGAAATAACAGTGTCATAACTTAGTGAACCAAGTACGTTGGGCCTGCTTGAGCCCTTAGAAAGCATTCTGCAGAAGATAGACATGAGAGGGCCGAGATTGATCCACGAAGTCAGATGGTGCGCAATAAAGACCTGTTCTAGAAAGATTCCCATTCAGAAAGGCATTGTTGATGTCAACCTGATGCAGAGACCAGTAAAGCAAGAGAGAGCAATAGCAAGAACAATCCAAATAGTGGCCGGCTTCACCACCGGATTGAAAGTAGCAACATAGTCAACTCTAATTAATATCGTAAGATATATGACACGTCCTAATAAAAATATATACACATGTTGAAAACTTATCCTCCAATTATATAAATGACTATAAGGAAATACATAACTATATAAATGATATTGCTAATAAACCCATTGAGTTGGATCATGTGGATCAACGATGTCCAACTTACAAAGAAGAAACTCGAATTGCGTTTTCGGCGCCATTGAACAAACTAACAGGGTGATTTGTTGTAAAGACATAGCAAGATCACCCTAAGATGATCATATCATGGCTATTTGTTGGATCGTTAGGTTAGCCGTCTATGTGAGGGAGATCACTGAGTGGTATCCCTCAGACAGATGGCAGCGGAAATTATCTCAAATACAGGAAATAGAGTGCGGAAAGTAAATGCTCACAGATTTATAGTGGAAACCTTATTGCAATCCTTGCAACAGGCTGAAAACCACTTGCCTTCTGGACAGTTCCAGAAGGACTTCAAGATCGATGTTATTACTTGACGAATATGCTTGTAGAATGTTACAATCTGTCACATTCAGTGACAGTGAACCAATTCTACACAATTCGAATACCAAATAACAGATCTTGCTCTTGTCCGCACACAGCACACTTCGTCGACTCCCGGAATTGATCGCAGCTTCAATCTCCGATTGCACTCTCCAAAAAGCCGAACTTCACTTTGTCGAGCTTCTCTTGCTTTTATAGTCGACCTTCCAGATCTGATCTCCATCAGAGATTCGATCTCAATCTTCCAGATGTGATTTGGTTAAGATATTTCATATCTTAACCACATCAATTCTTCCCTTTCCATATCTGGCTCGTATCTTCCCATCACGTATATTGAGTCGTATATCTTGTGTATTTCGTATCTCGAGCGTATATCCTGAGTATATTTCCGGCTCGTATATTCCCATCACGTATATTGATTATATCTCGTATATAGCTCGTATATCTCCATATCCATATCCAATCTCTACTGATCTTGTCCCTCACGTAGAACTCATCTCCCTCGTAGCGCCAAGTTCTCTCAGTGATGTCCAGTCATCGTTTCTGTCATACAGTGATTTCTGCATACTCAAGTCAAATATTAGCTAAGTGTTTGTTATCATCAAAACACAAGGGGTCCAACACTATTGATAACAAATCAAGTCATATGGTTTGATTTCTCAATCTTTTTGACTGTTCCTACAAAACTAAGGTCGAAAAGATTGAAAAAAAAACATTCATTCACAACCACCGATGAAGGATTCCTCGAAAAGTTAAGGATTACTAATTTAGAAATCAGATGGATTTAATCTTATACATACGTAAAGAAGGTAAGTAAAGAAGAAATATGAGTTCGTCTTTGTTTTACCGCTTTTAGGAGCCCATCGTCTTTCTTTTACTGGCAACATCTACTTGCCTGCAAAATATTCATTAGCTTAACTTGAAAGGAGGGTCGTCTTGAATATATTTTTTTCTAATATGTGTCTAAATCTAGCTATTTTGTTGGTTAATTTTCAGGTACATTTCTTCTCTATGCTGCAGTAAATGCTCTAGCTATTTTGTTCATTGTGACTATGGTACCTGAAACTAGTGGCAAAAGTTTAGAAGCCATTCAGGCCGACCTCAACGTATAAAAGCCATACAGGCCGCCCTCAACATCTTTTCGAAATGGATGGGAGCCGAGCTATATGTGTATTGAACAATGTCTCAAGTGATCGCCAACTTTCCTGTTTACGAGCATATTATGGGCCCATCAGAAGTGGTCTCAGGTTATAGTCGCTAATATTAAATTTACATTTTGAATATAAAGAAAATAAATATTTAATTAATCAAATTAGATGTATATATGGTGACAATAAGTTAATGACGTTCAGCTTTTGGTGTGACCAATTTGTTTGTCCATATTAATCTATTAGTATTTATTTTTATTAAATCAAGTGTTTCTTTATTGTCCTCATATAAACTTTATAAATGGAGGTTATTGCTCTTTTGAGGGACGGGAATATTTTTTTAAAAGAAGAAGTGTTAAGGACCATTCTCGAGAAGAAATGAGATCGTGGTTTCTATTATTTTAGTAGTTTTCTCCACGTTTTATATCAAGTCATTACCACGATCTCATTAAAAATCAAACACTATAGGTAATGAGGGAAAAATCATACGAGGAGTAATAAATTTGGTGAGAAATGAGGAATCAAAATTCGTAGCTTAACGAACAAAATTTGTAATGTAAATAAAACTTAAAGAATCAAAAAATTCGTAGACTTAAAGAACAAAATTCGTAATGCAAAACTTCGGACCAAACTAGCAATAACCATTTTACGATAACAAATGTTATCGTAAGCATTGCACGACAACAGAAGGTTAATTTTACGATAACGGAGAAAAAAAAGTTAACGTCTGTTCACATTTACGAGACATTTATGATGACAACATTTGCGATAACTTATTTATTCTCGCATTTGTGACTCAGCGTCATCGCACTATACATTGCCGACACCAACATTATTGGTTTCGATTATTGTGAATGCTGGATTCTAAGCCTTATATTACACCATTGTAGCATTTGCACCCAAACACCATTTGGGAAGTACTCATCATAGATACTCCGAGAACAATAATTCCCGGGCCAGCCAGTCATTATGTAGTAGCGTTGCATCGTAGAAATGAGATTCCATTGTCCATAACGATATCCTTGAACTTCCTACTCAAGATTATTTGGCGAGACATATACAACGGCAAGGGGCAGCGTCAGAACATGTAAATCACTTTACAAGTAGATGCTGGATTGAGGCATCCGAGTACAGTTGAACTTATAATATCATCACATTGGCTGAAATATACAAATACCCACACAAAAAGCTCCTTACGGAGCGTAGTTGTCTCTTACAATCTATGTTGATTTAATAACAACTGGTACGTAATGTTATAGTATCTTGGCTGAAATAGTATCTTCAGGTACCAAAGAATGCCTCATCCAGCACCAACGGAGCGTAGTTGTCTTAAAATTTCAAAACTATCGTACAACTTTGCTGTTCATTTAATGATGTTGAGAAACCAAATAACTTACCCTATGTAACTGTCGTCCTTTACTCTTTGGAAATCAAAATTTGAATGAAAACTATCTTTTCGCCTTGTTTGAGCTTTACTCTTACAATCTATGTTTTTTTTTGAAAGGCTCTTACAATCTATGTTGATTTAATAACAACTGGTACGTAATGTTATTAAAAAATATTGTCATTGAATTCCTCAATTAATTCTGACAAACATCAAAACCTTTTTCTCTGACACACTAATCTATAACAATACGCGTACGACAACTAAAATACGATAACCGTACCAAACCATTATGATAACCAAACCGCGATAACTATACGAGAAGAATAGGATGCATAACCTCTTACGATAACTGTTTGTACTTGGTAGACCATTTCTTTACACGGCTAAGGTAGTCATTGACATGGATAGAGGGTCTATACTTTTGCGAGTAGGCAGTGAAAGAGTCATCTTTTATTTACCAGATATGTGTAAGAGTCCTAGTCTGTTAGCTGACTGTGATGTACTAGACTCTGCTGATAATTATGACCCCATTACACTGACCTCTGTTGAGTCTTACAGAGTTATACCAGGCTGCCCAATATCGATGGATATATGCTCATTGAGCGCTGAGGGAGCAGTTGAAGCTGAACAGACCACCGAATCAGGTAAGGAACCTTGCAAGGTAGAACTGAAACCTCTACCTGTAAGTCTCTAGTATGCATTTCTTGGCCCTAACTCAACCTACCTGGTGATTGTGAATGCATCCTTGACTGATGTAGAGACCCAGAGACTGCTAGATGTCTTGAGAGAGCATAGGCCATCCCTAGATTATTCGATTGATGATCTTAAAGGGATTAGTCCAGATATGTGCATGCATAGAATCCATCTAGAGGGCGATGCTAGACCCACTAGGGATGCCTTGAGACGTCTAAATCCTAAGTTGAATGATGTAGTGAAGAAGGAAATTCTAAATTATTAGATGCTGGCATTATTTATTCTATTGCTGATAGTGAGTGGGTAAGTCATGTACATGTTGTCACTAAGAAGGGAGGTTTGACTGTGGTTCGTAACGAGAATAATGTTTTGATTCCTACTCGTACTGTGACGGGTTGGCGCATGTGCATAGACTATAGGAAGCTGAATAAGGCTACCCGTAAGGATCACTTTCCTTTGCCTTTTGTTGATCAAATGTTAGAGCGTCATGCGAAGCATAAGTTTTTCTACTACCTCAACAGTTATAGTGGGTTCTTTCAAATCCCTATACACCCCGAGGACTAGGAGAAGACTACTTTTACTTGCCCCTTTGCACATTTGCTTATAGGCGCATGCCTTTCGATGTTTGCAATGCACCAGCCACTTTCCAGCGTTGTATGATGGCCATCTTTTCTGACTTTATAGAAAACACCATGGAAGTATTTATGAATGATTTTTCGGTGTATGGCTCTTCATTTGACTGATGTCTCTCTAACCTTACTAATGTTCTTCGTCACTGTGTTGACACTAACCTGGTTTTAAACTGGGAGAAGTGTCACTTTATGGTGCAGGAAGGTATTGTGTTGGGACACCTAGTCTCCAACAGAGGCATCGAGGTCGATAGCGCGAAGGTGGAGGTGATTGAAAAGTTGCCCCCGCCAAAAGATGTGAAAGGTATTCAAAGCTTTCTGGGGCACGCATGATTTTATGGGCGCTTCATAAAGGATTTCTCAACGATAGCCATGCCACTCACTGATCTACTTTGTTAGGAAGCTGAGTTTAATTTTGATGAATCATGTTTTAATGGTTTCCACACTCTGAAATCTACCCTTACTTCTACCCCTATAGTGCAGCCCCCTAACTAGGAGTTGCCATTTGAACTAATGTGTGATGCTAGAGACTTTGCAGTGGGAGAAGTCTTAGGGCAGCGCATGGACAAGAAGCTACACGTGATTTGCTATGCGACTAAAGTTCTCGCTGGCGCAACAGCAAATTACACCACAATAGAGAAGGAGATGCTAGCCATCGTTTATGCTTTCGAGAAGTTCATGCAGTATCTCATAGGCTTAAAGACCATAGTGTACACCGACCATGCTGCGATTAAGTATTTTCTGTCCGAAACCTCGATTGATTCAATGGGTTCTCCTCCTCCAGGAATTCGACATAGATATTAGAGACAAGAAGGGAGCTGAAAATCTGGTTACAGACCACCTGTTCCGCCTCGAGCTAGGAGAGCTCCACCGCAAAGAGGACAAACTCCTGATGACTGACTCTCTAGCAGGCCAGTAGCTTATGAGTGTCGATATGGACATCGCCCCATGGTACGTAGATTTCGTCAATTACTTGGCCTGCGGTATTCTTCCTCCTGACATGTCACACAACCAGAAGTGGAAATTTCTGTCCGACGTAAAGATGTACTTTTGGGATGACCCTTTTCTATACAAATTATGTGCTGACGGTCTCTAAAGGACTTGTGTTGATGATGGCACTAAAATATATGCATTTTAGGCGACCTCTATGCTTACTGTTTCGATTATTCCATTACGATTTCACTTGCTATTTGATGCTTTGTGGTTCATTTCAGGAAAATTACAGAGTTTAAGCTCAGAACACAAGTGAGTAGCATTTCGGAGCAAAATCAGGCATTTTGGAGCAAGAAAGCGCAAATTGGAAGTCGGTACACAATCTCTTCAGCTTCATGCGTTCGCACAGCTCAATCCATGCGTTCGCATGCATGAAACCAGTCGCATGAAATTGCATGCGCTCGCATACACGGCTTCCCGGCGCTCGCATGGATCAAACCAGACGCATGAAATCTCATGCGCTCGCACAACACCACGCATGCGTTCGCACAGTCTACCTTGTGCGATCGCACAGTAAAAACCAGACGCATGGAATCCTTGTGCGCTCGCACGCTTCAAGCCCATGCCCGCATACGACCAAATCTCAGGAATCCATGCGTTCGCATGGCCCCTCTGTGCGTTCGCATGAGGTCGGTCAATTCAGACTTTTACTGCTGGGCAATAAATAGAACATTAGGGTTTTTGAGCCTGGCGGCTGGGGATTTTCTGGGTTTCTTGTGGAGCAGTTTTCTGGGAGAAGAAGCGAGAGATTTTGAAGACAACAACGAACTCAAAGATTGGATCATCTTAGTACTAATTGGATCTCCATATTGGTTCCAGATTTCTAAACTCTACTTCCATATGGTCGTTTGCATTTCCATTGTTGTTTATGTTTGTAAACTCACCATGAGTGAGTAGTGACCTTGATTGGGGATCTATGGATCCCCTAGACATGTTTGTGACGTTGTAAATATTATGGATGCTATTGATGAATGATTTGCATATGACTCTTCTTCATTTGAACTTAATGTTTCGAGTTGCCTATAAGGTGTTTGTGAGAAGTCCTCAATAGCAATTATGCTTGATTTCATGTTTGATGTAACTTGCGTTGAAAAGCATGATTTCAATTGATCTAAATGAAGAAGCATTAGGGTTTTTGTGTTACATGGCGACACTTTTATTCTAATGAGAATGGCTTGGACCTAGCAAGAGTATGATCATCTAGTCAATAGAGCGTGAGTGTGAGACTAGATATTCATATTCTATAATGCCAATAGAGCGTGAGTGTGAGGCATTATGCGAGATGCAACCTCTTTATACTAAGTTGTAGCGTGAGTTGAACTTGGTGTTAATGTTGCAATAGCCAGATTCTAAACATGTGCATGTGATTCCATCAATGGTGTCCTATTTTACCGTCACAATAATTGTCTAGGTGGGGAATTAGATCCCTAGTCATCTTTGAATCGATTAATTACCTCTTTCGTTGATCTCATTTCTCTTTTTGGATAGTAAATTCTGCTATCATCCTTTTCAAGGAACAAACCCCCCCCCCCCCCCCCAAACCATAGACTTTCCGAATTTAATCGTTAGCACCATTAGTTTAATCATCTATCTTTTGGGTACGACCTTGGGTTTCCCGAGTCAATATAAATTGTTTTGATTAATCGTGTCTAGCAATAGTATTTGAATTCTATTCGAATATTTCTGCTATATTTACGAACGATCAAATGGCGCCGTTGCCGGGGATAGGTTAATTAACTAGGTGCTAATAGATTGTTTAGTTTGTCTACTTTGTGAATATTTTTCTTTTTCATACTTGTATATTCTTCTTTTTCTCTCATATCCCTTACTAACTTACTCTATCTTGTTTTGCGAGGATGGACCTCTACAACCAACAAGTCATGCACAATGGAGATTATTATGAAGATGATCAACCAATTGCCCATTGTGAAGACTATTGGATTTACAACCACAACCAGCAAGTCTATTCTAATGAGGGATACTATCAAGAGGAGGAGCACATAAATTCTCATTGGCAAGAACATGGTTATCCGACAAGTTATTACACTCCAAATTGGGACGATAGCCAATGTTTTGAAGTTGAAGACTCCTACCCCTTATACCCTCAGCCTCCTCAACCTTCAAGTGAGCCCTCCACTATGGAATCCATGATTGCCACATTTCTAGCAAACCAAGAGAAGATGGAAGCTCAATTGAATAGATTGGAGGCTCAAAACCATAAGTTAGAAAGCATATTGGCTCAAGGAGCCATTGAAATTGGGAACTTGGTTGAGAAAGAGAAAATCTCCGAAGAAGAAGAAGTCCTTGTATCTAATGTCTCAAGGGAAGAATGGGATCAAGAAAGGGAGGATGAATTTTGGAGAGCCGGCACCGAAGCTCATTACAACCAAAGGGATGGTGAATCTTGTAACGAAGAAGAGATGGAATGCAAAAGTGAAGCATCCTTCATCACTAGCACATCTCAAGATCATTTAGATGAGAACACACAAGAGCTCGACATCCCATTGACGCTCTCCGATGAGGAATTCTTTAAAGATGATGCCTCGTGCATAGAAGAAACATCCTTGGTCAATGAAGAAGAACTCACCCCTCCCACTATAGAAGAGCCGAAATATGAATCCCAAATTCTTTTTGATGAGGATAAGATAGAGGAAGAGCCTATTGAGAGAAAAGGATCTCGGGGGTATGAAGACTTTGTTGAGGTTTTCATGGAGCAAATTCAAGAGCATTCTCGCACGCAAGAAGACACAAGTTTAATGAGCGATATTGAGGAGTGGGCACCCAAGGAAATTATTGAGAAATTAAAGGAGGGTGTGCCCATCAAGCTCGAGACAAATTTTGAAGACTCTTTCTTCATTCCGACGTCTCGAGACAAGTTTTGGAGCTTCTTGCCATACTTTCAAAGATTATTTGAAAAAAGCTCCCATGGCCCCTTAATTTTTAAGGGATTTTCATACTTCAAGGGGTCATGCTCCCAACGGAAAGTCCATTGTAGGCTTGATGGGAGGAAATTCAAATGGGATTTGAAGGTGGTTTGATACGATCAAGTCCAAGGCCCCGCTTGAGGAGGGATCTTAGCAAAAGACTCCTCAAGCGTGCTTCTTATCTCCCAAGAGGAGAATCGGCTCCGTCTTAGCCAAGACGTTAAACTAGGCTTGTGAGTGTTTTCTCTCCCGATCTTTAAGTATATCTATTTTGATTGGATTTCTATTTGCTTCGTGCAAGAATTTGAGGATATGAACTATGCATGTGTGAATGCCTATATTTGATGATTTCTTAACATGTGCTTGGTTAACTAGATGTCTTGATAGGGCATAAGTGTGGGGTGTTGAAATTTTGTGCATGAGTGTTGATGTACGATTTGAGATTGGCTTAGGAATTCTTGTCCGTAACTCCATGCGTTCGCATAGTCTCATCCATGCGTTCGCATAGTTTGCTTTTTTCTTCATTTCGTTGTGCTTGCATAGATTTCATGCGCTCGCACATAAAATCAATGCCACTGCCCAGTACTGTGCGTTCGCACAAGCCCAAGCATGCGTTCGCATGCCTAGTTTATTTCCACTTGGTGCTTTGGTCGCATGAGTCCATGCGTTCGCACGAGAAATCCATGCTACTGCCCAGTACTGTGCGTTCGCACAGACCCAAGCATGCGTTCGCATGCTCATCTGATGCGTTCTTTTGATGAATTATTAGTTGACTTGCATGATGTTGACATATTTACGATGATGATTTCTCTATCTTGTGTGATTAACACTCTCATTTTTAGTTTCGTGTCTTATAGAAGAAAAAGGGGGATCATTACTCGAATCTTTTGTGCAAGATCAGTCGCCCAAGAACTAGACGCGCATAGCAACATCTCCTACTTTGAAATGGCCATCTCCAAACGAGAGAAGTTTTTCTTAACTCTCTTTTTGCTTTTCATTCTATTCATTGCTTAGTGACTAAGCAATTGCTAAGTGTGGGGTGGCCTATGTTTTGACATGTTTTGACTACACGAGATGTTTGTGCTTGCTTGCCGTGCTTTCATGTTTAGAATCCAATCAATTTGCATGTTTAGAGGAAAACACTCACACTACTGTGCAATTCATCCAAAAATTTCAAATTATTAATGAAAACAAAAAGTCTAGGCAAGGCTACATTTTCGAAAAATTTCATCTCTAAATTCAACTAGTCGTGCATGATTTCACTTAATTGATCCTTTAGATGACTAATGGATTGGATTGTTGACTTTCATTCTTGAGGATCAAAGCATCTACTAGCACTTCTTTATCTTTTATTCTAAGCTTTTTCTCGCCGAGATTAGAGAGTTGATCTTTAAAAGCGTAAAATCGAAAAAATTTATAATTTTAAAACTCTTGCATGCCATGATTGCCTTTAGGTGACCTTGGTGACCTTGCTTATCTTGTGGATTTGTCTTGTTGGTTTGTCATGCTCCATTTTTAACATTTAGCCTTTGTCAAAGTTCTAAGTGTGGAGTCAAAAGAGGGAGAAAAATAGGCCCCAACAAAAAAATATATATACTTCATTCTTATGGTCAAAAGAGGGCAAAGCCCCGACTAAAAACTCTCTCGATGTACACGAGAAGTTTTGATCAAAATATACAAATGCCGGGGGTTAGGAAGAAAAGTTCCCCCTCGAAAGCATTTGTAGGCCAAAGGCCATTTGAGAAAAAAAAAGAAAAAAAAGAAAAAAAGAAGCACTTAGACTTGACAATCGGCTATTCCACCATCCTCTAGCATGAAAACCAATGAGACAATTGAAACTTACTAGCAAGAATTCACTAAGGGACGAACCTCGTATTCTTTTATACTTAGGCATGATATGACTTGCAAGTATATACAAAAACTGTAATGTTGGAACTCCTCTTCTCTTATGACTAAGTGACCTTTGCGTCCTAGGCTTGAGAATGAGTTCAAAGCTCACGAGCCAATGGACTAGCCTCCTTGCTAGCATTGGTGAGTGATCCAACAAGATTTCTTTTCGACTATTAGATTGTTTTCTTGAAGTCACTGATATAGAAAACGACTAGAATCATTGATTAAAGGTTTGTTAGTCTTTGCTTTGATTTGCTTGAATGTCCTAATTCATGAATTTCCACAAGGATTTGAAGAGGTTTCATGTAGTGATTGAAATGCACGTATCTAGTTTGAATACTTTATGAACTTCATGGAAAACACCTTGCCTAGTACTTTGACAGTTGTAAACTTAAAATGCTAATTGGATGGTTGTTCTCTTTGTGGGATTTGTGAGTATTCCCGTATCTGAAAACTCTCAGGAGACTACAACTCCTCCACTAGGGTAGCCTAGGGGTTTAAAGGCTTGGTGCATTCGCTAAATGCACTCGTGTTGCCTACGAAAGTGGTTAGTTAGAAGAAGGATTTATTTCTTAGTATTTTTAGTTAGTTTTCGTGACCATATGGAGTTTCTTTGAACCGATCCTGAGCAAGTGAAATGCAATATTGTTGTTGATCTCTATGATTAGTTTGCTCGGGACGATCAAACGTTAAGTGTGGGGTGATTTGATGGCACTAAAATATATGCATTTTAGGCGACCTCTATGCTTACTGTTTCGATTATTCCATTACGATTTCACTTGCTATTTGATGCTTTGTGGTTCATTTCAGGAAAATTACAGAGTTTAAGCTCAGAACACAAGTGAGTAGCATTTCGGAGCAAAATCAGGCATTTTGGAGCAAGAAAGCGCAAATTGGAAGTCGGTACACAATCTCTTCAGCTTCATGCGTTCGCACAGCTCAATCCATGCGTTCGCATGCATGAAACCAGTCGCATGAAATTGCATGCGCTCGCATACACGGCTTCCCGGCGCTCGCATGGATCAAACCAGACGCATGAAATCTCATGCGCTCGCACAACACCACGCATGCGTTCGCACAGTCTACCTTGTGCGATCGCACAGTAAAAACCAGACGCATGGAATCCTTGTGCGCTCGCACGCTTCAAGCCCATGCCCGCATACGACCAAATCTCAGGAATCCATGCGTTCGCATGGCCCCTCTGTGCGTTCGCATGAGGTCGGTCAATTCAGACTTTTACTGCTGGGCAATAAATAGAACATTAGGGTTTTTGAGCCTGGCGGCTGGGGATTTTCTGGGTTTCTTGTGGAGCAGTTTTCTGGGAGAAGAAGCGAGAGATTTTGAAGACAACAACGAACTCAAAGATTGGATCATCTTAGTACTAATTGGATCTCCATATTGGTTCCAGATTTCTAAACTCTGCTTCCATATGGTCGTTTGCATTTCCATTGTTGTTTATGTTTGTAAACTCACCATGAGTGAGTAGTGACCTTGATTGGGGATCTATGGATCCCCTAGACATGTTTGTGACGTTGTAAATATTATGGATGCTATTGATGAATGATTTGCATATGACTCTTCTTCATTTGAACTTAATGTTTCGAGTTGCCTATAAGGTGTTTGTGAGAAGTCCTCAATAGCAATTATGCTTGATTTCATGTTTGATGTAACTTGCGTTGAAAAGCATGATTTCAATTGATCTAAATGAAGAAGCATTAGGGTTTTTGTGTTACATGGCGACACTTTTATTCTAATGAGAATGGCTTGGACCTAGCAAGAGTATGATCATCTAGTCAATAGAGCGTGAGTGTGAGACTAGATATTCATATTCTATAATGCCAATAGAGCGTGAGTGTGAGGCATTATGCGAGATGCAACCTCTTTATACTAAGTTGTAGCGTGAGTTGAACTTGGTGTTAATGTTGCAATAGCCAGATTCTAAACATGTGCATGTGATTCCATCAATGGTGTCCTATTTTACCGTCACAATAATTGTCTAGGTGGGGAATTAGATCCCTAGTCATCTTTGAATCGATTAATTACCTCTTTCGTTGATCTCATTTCTCTTTTTGGATAGTAAATTCTGCTATCATCCTTTTCAAGGAACAAACCCCCCCCCCCCCAAACCATAGACTTTCCGAATTTAATCGTTAGCACCATTAGTTTAATCATCTATCTTTTGGGTACGACCTTGGGTTTCCCGAGTCAATATAAATTGTTTTGATTAATCGTGTCTAGCAATAGTATTTGAATTCTATTCGAATATTGACGCTAAATTACAACCGATCAGTTGACGAGGACCAGATCAGATGGATCCTAGAGTGCTGTCATTCATTGTATTATGGTGGCCCCGGGGCTGGTTCGAAAATAGCTGCTAAAGTTCTACAATCCGGTTTCTTTTGGCCTACTTTATTCAAGGACGCCCACGAATTCGTGAATGCTTGCGATCAGTGCCAGAGGACTGAAAACATCTCAAAGCAGTAGCAGATGCCCCAGCAGAGCATTCTTGCAGTAGAGCTATTTGATGTATGGGGCATCGACTTTATGAGACCATTCCCACCTTCTTATGGAAATCAGTATATCTTAGTAGCAGTCGACTATGTTTCCAAGTGGGTTGAGGCAGTGGCTACTCCTACTTGCGACACCGAGGTAGTTATGAAGATGTTTCAGAAGGTTGTATTTCCACGGTTTGGAGTTCCCGGAATAGTTGTTAGTGATTGAGACTCCCACTTTAAGGAAAGAAACTTCGAGACCTTACTGAAGAAATACGATGTTTATCACAAGGTTGGGACTCCATATCACCCTTAGACCAGTGGGCAGGTAGAGATCTCTAACAGAGAGATTAAGAGTATCCTGGGAAAGATAGTCTCTACCCACAGGAAAGACTGGGCGTCCAAGCTAGATGACGCTCTGTGTGCATATATGACTGCATTCAAGACTCCTATCTGAATGAGTCCTTTTAGGTTTGTCTATAGAAAAGCCTGCCATCTGCCAGTCGAACTCGAGTACAAAGCTCAGTGGAAAATCAGGGAGCTAAACATAGATATGAAAGCAGTTGGAGAAAAGAGACTGCTACAGCTAAATGAACTTGATGAGATCAGGTTAGACTCCTACAAGAATGCTCGTCTTTATAAGGAGCGGACGAAGAAATGGCATGATAAACGAATGGTACGCAGAGAATTCAATGAAGGCGAGCGAGTTCTTCTCTACAACTCCCGCCTTAGATTATTTCCTGGGAAGCTGCGCACCAAGTGGAGTTGTCCATACACAGTGGAGAGAGCGTACCCGGATGGCCACGTGGAACTTAGCATTGAGGGAGGAAAATCAATGGTGGTCAATGGGTAGCGCCTCAAGCATTACCACGTCCTGAAGCACCTGGCACCACCAGCCAGCATTGATGATAATCTACTTCTCGGGAAGGGATCTCAGTAAGGGACTTCCCGAGAATTCTTCTAGTCCTATCTCCCTAGCTATGTCTCGCCAAGACGTTAAACTAGGCCTCCTCGGGGAGTATCCCGAACTGTAAGTATTAGTTAGTTGCATTTTGCATTTCCATTGTGTGTTTGTGTGTGGACATTGCAGAACCATTAAGTGTGGAGTTTTCTCACCGCGGGAGTAGCCGTTATGAGACGGATAGTCATAGGATATACCTGGCCACTAGTCAAAGGCCCGTGACGTCGAGTTTGGTCACGGGCGTCCCGGGGCTTATCAGAGGTAAGGGACGAGTAGGACCCCATGACAGCCCGTGACAGATATAGGTGTTAAGAGCGTCACGGGCATTGTCAGTTTGGGTCAGCAGCATCACCCCTTGATAGCCCATGGCCAAATAAGACATCGTGGGTGTTATGGGCCCTTTGCGAATACAAAAAAATTAAAATAAAAGGGGAAAATCAAACATAAAGGGTTTCGATTTCAAAATCACAAACGCACGCATTCTCTTCTCCCCGCCGTTCCGTGCACCGCTCCGACCATCGCACACCTACTCCGACCGCCACACTCATCCCCTCCCTGGCCGCAATTCTCAAACTACCCAAGAAATCCCAATCTCCCAATCCCCACATGCCGCGAACAAATTCACGCCCCATGGCTCGTCAGAACCCTAGGCGAAGTGCTAGACCACCCGCCGCCAATCCTCCAGCTGCTCTTGCGCTACCAGCTCCTCCGACAGTCCCAGCTTGCTGCCCGTATGACCACAAAGCCACTCCCTGATTCCCATCTCCGGAGATGAAGGACACTTATAAGGGTCTCGGGAAGTATAAAATTTGTAAGCCTACCTTAGTCCCTCACTTTAAATCGTTGAATGATTATGGCGTGCTGGATCGTTCAAGAAATGTTTATAACCTCCGGGTTGGATATTATCTTTGCTCGTCAAGCTGCCACACATCAGGCTGCCTTATTTAAATTTGTGGCCTCTTTTACGCCAACTAAGGACGGTGCGCGCACTACTCATTGGGCGTTTCAACTGAATGGCACTCAGTTCTCATTGGATAGAGCCGAGGTGTGTCGCCTATTGGGACTTCCTATGGAGAGAGGCGACACACCCTATAACGACGCCGAACGAACTGACTTTTGGTAGCATATTTCCTACATTGACTCGTATTACCTTGCCATGCATACATCGGCATGTATTAAGGGTGCAGAGTCGAAGGTGATACACCACTTAGATGCCATGGCTGTAAACGTTCGAGGGGAGGGTGGCACCGTCTGAAATGAGAAGGACATAGACTTGATGATTTTGATGAGTCGTGGCCTCCCCATCGACTTTTTCGAAGTCCTGACATCTCGTTTCTTGGACTGGCGTCAGCTCGCGGGAGTTAATGTCAATAGCGCAATCAGTGGTGGTCTTTATATTACAAAACTATGCGAGGAGCTCGACTTTGATTTTTGTTCTCGCTCGGACGCTCGTGTCTGGGAATTGGACAGAAAGAAGATGCTCACGTGCCACATGCTTTAAAAGGACTTGACGTGGAAACACAGGCCGACCTTGTCAGATACTGGTGTCAAGGGCAAGAGGCTTGAGGCGAAGAAGAGGCGCATGGAACATGGGCAGGGCGAACCTCTAGCAGCAAAACCAGCTTTTGATGCACCTGAGGCCCAGGAGCCTCCAGTGCCTGAGCAGCCACAAACGCACAATGACTAACCACCGAGCTTTGAGGAGCGCTTCGCTAGTTTAGAGGCCCAGTAGAGCCAACTCCTTGCCAACCAGAGTCAGATACTTGCAACACAGGGCCGGATATTGGCCAACCAAGCCATACTTATTGCCGGACCAAGTCACCTCGCCTACAACCAGGATCAGATGGTGGACAACATGTCCGACTTCTGGTTTCAGGCCAGCAGAGCACAACAGTGGGCCCAGAAGTTTTGGTGTGAGTTTTTCCAGCATCAGCAGTTCTCTGCCTACACACATCCGCCATCACCCTAATTTTTTGGGCCTAGTCGATTTGATACTGACTTCCGTACGACCGACAATTTGAGCCCCACACCTCATGCGCCTCCTACAAGTCATGACCACGAGACCGGGTCCTCTCGCACTATCGCTCTATAGGTTACACTGATATAGAGGGCAGGTCTGATGCAGACGATGCCGATGCTGCTGAGGAGGACGATGGTGCTACTTAGCTCTCCCTCCGGGTCTTGCACATGACTGTTGTTGCTCAGTCGGCTATTTTCCTTTTGTGTCTGATGGATTTTATTTGTATGCCGACTTTTTACCATGCCTTTTCATTCTACATGCTATTTGATGCTTGAGAAGTATTTTATGCTTTACATTTTGCTCGCTTTATTTATCATACTTTTTATTCGACAACACTCGCCTTGCTTCTTCGCGATTATCGATGCTAACCTATTGCCTATGCAGCTCTATGTTTTTGTCTATATCTCTTCCAGCTCATGAGTCACGTTTCACTCCCCGGGCATCGTTTAATCTCAATGGATATCGAGCTATCACACACGAGGGAAGTTCCTATGTGCCTTTTTCTTATCTTTCATTTCTTCGTTTAGGGACTAAGCTCATTTTTAAGTGTGGAGTGGGTAAAGCATAGTCACATACATTCACTCTTGCACATGCTCAACTGTCTATGTATTGCGATTGAAATCCTCGTTTTTCTACGATACTCCTTGATTGATTGTCATTCTTTTGGATTCGAAGTCTAGGACTTGAAATAGTTTTATTCGTGTGTGTATTCTCTCGTGTCAGTATCATTGCTAGCCTTTGCCTATCACATGTTTTACGAATTTTTGAAGCATGTTTGAGACTTGATATTAGTAGGCACCGATACAAAATATCAAAAACTTAAATTGCATCTCTTTTTCTAGGTGACCTTAGTACTAGTATGTATTTCTATATACTTGTTGTGATTTGCATGCACCCACCTTTATTCATACACTATGTCAAGTTTTAAGTGTGGAGTTAGAAAGAAAAAAAATAGTCAAAAGAGGGGCGAAAAATTGTCCCCCATTCAAGAACAAAGTTCTGAAATTTCAAAAGAGGGTGAAAAATTGACCCCAAGCATTGTTATTTTTGGAAAAAAAAAACAGAAAAAAATAAAACCAAGGGCAAAGTGAGAAAAGTCACCCCTTGTGTATGAAAAAAAATGAAGTTACTGCCTCCTTTTGCTTGATGTAGTGTATCTCCACCTTTTTCATTGCGTGCAGTCATGACTTGTTTTGAGAATTCATGTACTAGAAACTAAGGGACGATCCTCGTGCTTGCGCTGAAATTTTGATGTGATATTCGTACTATTTTTCAGAAAATTCTCAAGCCAGGCTCCTCTTCTCTTACGGATCATTGCCTAGTCCTTGGCACTTGAGAATGAGCTTTGCGCCTAGAGCCCGTGGAGTATCCCTAGATAGCATAGGAGAATGGCGAGCATGTTTTGTGTAACTATTCATGATCTTAATGCGTTGCTATAGAACTATTTAGAAGATGTGATTAGTTGCTTGTTAGCCATGTGTACTGACCGTTTGAATGCATAACTCGTTTAATCTATGATTATCTGACAATTTCGATGAAGATGTTTGACTTGAAGTCGAGGTAACACGATGAATCCGAGGTATGGCATGACTTTACTGTGACTCGTTGAGCATCATTTCATGCATACACGTTAGTTAGTTGTACATGGGATTTGTAGGTAGTCCAGTTCCTGAAAACCTTCACGAGACTATACTCGTCCTACTGAGGCAGCTTAGAGGTTTAAAGGCTTGATGCATATGCTAAATGCATTCGTGTCCTCTACGAAAATGAGTTATGATTTACATATTGGTTTAGTTAGAAATGATAACATGATACATGAGTTGGTAGCTGCTTACCATTTATTGACTTGTGCTTTATACTGCTCGGGACGAACAAATCCTAAGTGTGGAGTATTTTGATCGGTTGAGTTATTGACCAATTAACCATGCCGTTCGATGATGGATTAGCTCGATTCTCCCTGACATTTTAGTGTCTTTTAACGGATTTCCATAGTGTTTCAGGTCTATTTCTCTCCTAGAGCTGATGAATGGCGAATGGACGAAAAGTTGAAGAATTGAGGGGAAATCACCCTTTTTCTAACAAGATCCCGTGACACAACAAAATGACCACGGGTGTCATAGGTATATCCTGAGTAGATCAGATATCGAGCAGATTGAAGACCCCGTGACAGCCCGTGACCGAGATCTTTGTCACAGCTGTCACAGGTGTTTCCAAATATCGGAGCAGGATTAAGAAATTCGGGCCTATAAAAGAAAGGTTGGTTTTTGGAAAAATGACATGATTTCCTCGTCCTTGATTTCTCCATCTCTACTATTTTTTGGTTAACTTACCATGAGTAGTGAGTAGTCTTTCGTATTCTGGGATCCTAGGGATCCCGTGCCATGTACCCAACTCTTCGTGTGATCAATCGAACGTTTTTCATTAATGCAATTTGAATATTCAATTTCATTGTGCTTAATTTTATCGTTCTTGCAAGTTTTACATTGAATGGATGTTTGCCTGTTAGAACGTATTTAGGTTAATTACCAAAAGATGATTGGGTCCTAGGTATTAAACGGATTGCATGAAATTGATATTAGGTCATGGTATCTACGCTGGTAGTACATGAATTAATAGGAAAGTTGACTTTATTGTCTAAAAAACCCTAAGCTTAAATAATCAAAATCGTTGATAATCCGTGGATGGGCGGCGTCCAACGATTGAGATTAATCTAGACAATGATCCGTGGATGGGCGGCTTGTCTAGTGTTATTTCGGTTTATTTCCATATTCGATAGCATGATGAATTTACTTGATATTGTTGCATGATTTGTGGGTTGGCACGGTTGAAGTTTGATCCTGAGATTCTTTCTTTGATCAAATCAAACCTTCTTTATTTTTCTGTATTTAATTTTTGCTATTTCTTTCGCACCAAAACCTTTAATTGTTTGGAATAGCTGAATAGGTCACTTGTTAGCTAGTATTCACACACGTTGTTCCTTGTATCGACCCTTGGCTTATCGAGGTTTATAAATTGTTTTTTACTGCAACTTGACCCCTTAAACTTATAACTTGACAACTATAAAGGGTTAAAAATACGTTTGTCATCGACTCAAGGGAAACTTGGTTGCCCTTACTGTATGGAAGACACAAAAACCTTATAACTGTAACATGGTCGTAAGGTTTCTTATATTGACAGTCATAGAAGGTTCCTTCCATTCGGACACCGATACAGATCCAGTATAGACAGTTTCCGTCGAGATCATATTGAGCACGATGGTCCTATTCCATTTTGTTCAGGGCATGAAATGTATAAAAGAGTCAGAAATTACAAATACGTTTGGGAAGAGAGGCCAGACAACATTATCGACGAGTACGGAGCAACACACAATTGGACCAAGAAATCTTTTTTTGGGATCTCCCATACTTGGTCACCGTAAAGCTGCGCCATAATCTTGACGTGATGCATATTGAGAAGAATGTGTTTGAGAACGTCTTCAACACTATAACGAATGTTAAGGGTAAGACGAAAGACAACGGTGTACGCTGTAAAAAGGATATTGCCAATTATTGTAGGAGGCCAGAGTTGGAGCTCCGATTTATTTGGGGAAGGATGGTCGCGAACAAGGCAAAGTACACTTTATCATCAGATGAGCAAACAATTGTTTTACAGTGGATCAGTTCTCTGGGATTCCCGGATGGTTTTGCGTCCAATTTGAGAAAATGCGTTAACCTATCATCGAGAAAGTTGATGGGATACAAAAGTCACGATGCTCATGTTATCTTTGAGAGATTACTGCCAATTTCTTTTCGTGGATTTCTCCCGACCCCAATATGGACTGCCGTATCAGAATTATCTTCCCTTTTTCGAGATGTATGTGCATCCTCTTTTGACATAGTGCGAATGAGACAATGGAAAACGAATATCCCGGAGACCTTATGCAAGCTTGAAACCATATTCCCACCATCGTTATTTGACTCGATGGAACATCTACCAATTATTGTCGCAGACGAAGTTCTCCTTGGAGGTCCGGTACTTTATCGATGGATGTATCCTTTTGAGCGGTTTATATACCGTCTTCAGAATATGGTTGGGAACAAAAGTCAAGTGCCGTCTAGTATTGTGATGGCTTATCTGCAGCTAGTGATTACCTTGGTCCTGAGTTCAAGACCAAAGAACGGCGACCAAAGAGAAATGAAATAATATCACAAACATTCAATGATGAACAAATTTCAATTTTCAATCATCTTGGACATGTGGCAAACCAATATGTACAAGGACATTTTCTTACAAGGAATTTGTCAAAGCTACGCATTACATCCTCAGCAACACACCAGAGATGGACATATATTTGAGGGCTTTTGACACATATATTAGACAAAGGTATTTAATGGAGAACGAGAACCAGTTGTATGATAGGACACTTACAGATCTACCCGCATGGCTGCAAAAACATGTAAGCCATCTCAGGTTCCAACTATTTATTTTCATTATTCATAATGTAAAGAAATTGTGTTGTCATTGTTTTGGAATTTTCTGATGCAGATATGGGAACTCCGAGCCACCTATGAAGTTTTAGAATGGATACATGATCAGAGTTTTCGACTGATTTATGACCATTCTTCACTATAGTTTTGGGTCGTTTCCGACATTATTTTGATGTCATTTGATCCCTTTTCGTACGTTTCAGGTACAAAGCAAGATATCTCAGTGTCAAAACCAAAATACGAAAACTCGGGGAAAAATCGAAGACTAGAGCAAAATATGGGCAAAAAGAGTCTCGAGTCGGTCGACTGGATATCTCCCCTGCGCCAGTCGATCAACTGAGAAGAAGCTTCAGCGCTCATCAACTCCTCGCCCATCGAGTCGGTCGACTAGAACCGCCAGTCGATCGACTGAAAAGAAGCTTAGAGTGCTCAAAAGCTCAAGTCGGTCGACTGAATAAACAACTCAGGAAGTCCCCAAGCTAGTCCATCGAGTCGGTCGACTGGACCTCCAGTCGGTTGACTGGACGATCACTTCAAAAGACAGTTTCTTCACCGCCAGTCGACCGACTGGGCTACAAGCATACTCCAGCCGCCGACTGGACCTGCTACAGTGCGAAATTTAACCCGAGGCTATAAATAGAAAGAGGGCTTTTGACCTAAAGAGTGGAGGTTTTTGGGGAGAAGAAGATTGGAAAAGAGGTCCAACCAATGTCATCAATCATCAAAAGATCCAACTAAGGAGAAGAAGAGAAGACAAAAGGGATATTCTAGGACTAATCATCCTCCTTCCTCTACATCTTTTCCTATTCTACTTGTTGTGTGCTATAAACCCTACTCACACCATGTTGTCTTACATGATGTGTGAGTAGTTATCTTGTGTTTTGAGGGTCTTATGACTCTCCTTGGTACTCTTTGATTACATATATACATTGATATTCATATGGATGATTGTTGATTTCATTTTCTCTTGTATTATGAATGTTATGCACTCTAGGTGTTTGTTAAAATGCCTAAGTGACAACTTAGACTAAAACTTGAACCTATGCATTGGAAAAGCTAGTGGATAGTTCTAGGATGGAGAAAATGATCATATCTTACGCATGGAAGTTAACCTTATGGTATGATGCTTGACTAAGGATTGAATGTTTAATTCATTGAAGTTGGTCAATTAGCAAATCATCAATTAATCCCATTAAATGGTGTCAAATTTATGTTCACTATGCACTTCATACATGTCATGTTACTAAGTGTTTGATGAAATACCTAAGTAACATGTTGAATCTTAAAACTAGACTTAAGAATCGAACGACCTTAGGGATAGTTTGGATGTAGTGAATATGATCATTTCTACGGATATGAAGAGAACTAGGTTCAATACTATTCGACTACCATGAAATGTTTGAATATCGTGTATGTGATCATTGGGAAATTGCCAATGAGGGTAGTAACCCCTCAAAACACCTTTTATCTATCTTTTATCCCTAATTACTCGCCACATAAGATTTATATATATACACTCCCCAATACATTTTGGGTTAGAATAGCCGAACGGAAACACGATCTTACATTGTGCATGTGCTTGTCTTGCTCTTTTGGACTCGACCCGGTACTTTACCGGTCTTTATAAATGTTTTGACCTACTACATTCGATCCTCTCTTTATTGATACTATTCTAGACGTGAAAAAGAAATAGTTCATCAAATAACGATATCCAGTCAAATTGACGAACTATTTCTTTTTCACCTCTAGAATAGTATCAATTAAGAGAGGATCGAATGTAGTAGGTCAAAACATTTATAAAGACCGTTAAGCTAACGCTTACAGAATCCCTCTTAAATAGTCGGAGCCTATAATACTCTAGTAATTGCTAACTAGGTTCTCCCCCTAGATCAGAGCCTCGCCTTCGACTCTACCAAATGATCCTCCACGAAGACCAGCGACTTTCGCAGAATGTGCAGCAACAGCAACAGTGCGTGTATCTTCAGTTATTCTACAATCAGTCTACCGAACACTAGAACAGACTGATTCCGAGCACCGTGAGCTTATCAGAGTAATAAGTTCTCCGGCCGATCACCTCCGCCTCCCGATCAGAATATATGCATGAGTAATATCTCCGTGAGTGCTGAGAGAAGCGAATGCCTCAGCCCTCATTATTTAGGGGCAGATGAAGTCCTAGAGGACTAAGATTTCCAATCTTCAACCGCCTATCTCTTTAGGAAATCGTTCCTAAATCTTTTAGGGAAACATTCTTAAATCCTTGCGCATCTCTCTTGTAGATAATCTTCATGTATATCTTTAGATCTTTGATTATCTTCTTCCCCAAGTAATCTTTAAGCGAAAATATTTCCTTCAACAGACTCCAAGATATGCATCGAATGTATGCATCATTTATCAACGACATATCTTCGTTGTTCAGCAGCACCGACTTGCCTAATATGGATTAGGAAACTTATGCTGCTTCAGTCTTGTTCCGCGCCGGTTGTCTCTCTCTGGTCTTGAACTCTTCCTTGTACAACAGCTTGAACAACTACACAGAGTTTTGCAAAACTACATGCCATAAAAACTAACAAACCGAACAAAATAACTATGTCTAATTAAATAAGAAGTCGGCAGCTCCACTTGGCCTCACGCACTGACAAGGTGAGCCCACCACCTCCCGACTAGTAAAACATGCAAACAACAAAAGAGGAGTGGCAACTTTCTTTGTAAATGTTGCCATGTGTCGTGTCACATGCTTAAAGTAAAAGCATGCCTACACTAAACACACAGACTGCCACCACTTTAACATAGACGAAACTACGTGTCAAGCATGCATTAGCCTTCAAGACAGCTTTCAGCTGTCACCTTTATTTCCAAACACGGTATTCTCCGGTCAAAGACCACCTCGTAAAACTGACTTACCACCATAGATTCCGGTATGAATATAAACAAAAGAAAAACTGAAAATATGCAACAAAATAGCCGGAATCGACCTCTGAAAACTTCCATGTTCAACATCCAAACTTGGCAAAAAAACATACAAACTGTACTCTGAAGAGAAACTAAACCCTCACCACGGCGAGATTTGAAGAGAACGACATACCCAGTCAGAACAAATCGGCAAGGAGAAAACAACAGTCTGACCTTGGCCGACTCAAAGAAACCCTCTTAAGCATGAAACCGCCTAGACGGAAGGTCGAACAACACGCTCTGTTGGACCACTTGAGGGTCAATTGATCCCCCTCTCATCGTCGCTTGTGAAAGATGAAATCTCGCCGACGAGATTTGGAGAGAACAGACGGAAGAGGGAAGGGGAGAAAACTACCCGTTCTTCTTGACTCCTAAACTAAATTCATGTTTTGTTGAATGCTTGGAATTTGATGCGTTAGTTAAATTAGCTTATTCAATGTATGACATTTTTGTGTAATTAGTTTTTTGGTTCTATATATATTTATATAGTGTTGGTAGGTGACTTGGTGCAAAGTTGTGTTGTGTTCTGACTTGCGAAATTGGTGCTTTGAATGATCATTTTTGTATATTTAAATGTTGAGAAGTAATTCATTTTAACTTGATTTTAATATTTAATCTTTCTTTTTTTAGTTGGAAATGTCAACTATTTATTCATTATTCAGAAGAAAAATTACTGAAACTTCAAAGCAAGGCAGTCAGTTATAGAGTGAGGAACATCGTGCACCAAAAGTGCAAGGACTCGGAATTGATGTTGAATTCGATATCAACAAATTAGAACACAACTCAGGTTTACATCCATAAATATGGAAGTATCACATTGGTAAGCGGGTCAAAGTCCGAAGAGTTTATATTAGTTTGGTCATTATCAGCCTATACTTGACAATTATCCAAAATTAAATAAGCAAGATGTTCTTTATTTTAGTGTATAATGGAACTCTTTTAAACAATATTAATTATTTTAATAATACAATCCACTTTCAGCCTTCACCCCCTATCTAAGATGTTGGGTTCTCCCTTGGTTGTGTCTCATTGTTATTCTTACTGTTAGGATCACGCAAGCAGTGATGACGAAAGGAAGATAAATAAACGAGGCGAGGATACCAAACTTTTGTACCCAGTTCGTAGCTACACCGTGACTGCGACTAGGGGCACTACCAAGTCAGGGTTTTTCTTCACTATAATGTTGGATACAATTACAATAATCATGGTTGGTATAAATATGGTAACTTCTAAACCCTAATTATCTAATTAGGAAATAGAAACCCTAAACCTCACTTCTAAAATTATGGACTTCATAAACTAGACCAGACCAATAATCTAATCAGACTCCACAACCTAACAATCTCCTACCTGGAGACTGATTCCAAACGTAATTGTCTTCGTCCTGAACCACCCATGCAGGTGGTAGTGCCAAGCCTTCCTCTTCAAAGTTTTGCTACCCTGCGAAACTTTCTGATCCATGTGACCACAACAACAGTGCCACAAATCCGCATCACTGCTCCCATCTTAGCCAGTGATGCCATTCCGAACGTTCCTCACCTTGTACAAGGTTCCTTCCTTCTTTCCTTGAGCTATCACCCAAGCTCCATTTGCTATCTTCCAGTGCCTCCCTCTGATGGTTACAACACCAAATTCTTCTCAACCCACGAATGTGCCTTACTGCACGCAACTGCAGCATAGATGGTTCTGGTTTTTTATTCTAACATCTCCTTTCCCCACGACTTCTAAAGGTTCAGCATCACCAAGATACACCTTCCCAAAATCTCCAGAGATGTAATTTTACATTACGCCGCCAGTACCGCACGAATGAAACGAAGCTCCAGAAACTAACACCCAAGCCTCTACTTGATCTTTGACACTCAAGACCAATGCATCTGCAATATCTTCTGTGGTTGCACTCCCTAACATATCTCGTGACGGTTCCTTACACTCACTCTTGTAATGGCCGAACCTATCACAATTCCAGCACTTGACTTTGCTCTTATCTTTCATAGGTCCCTCGTTCCCTCTGAACTTTGACATGCATCTGCATCCAACCTTCAAAGCTAATCCTGAAGTAGACTCCGACTCTTTCCTCCGAGTTTCGTCACTCACTACCAAGTCTCGCACTTACTGCTGTAAGCATCCCGCTCCAACTCTCTGGCAACGAATATAATAAAATTAGGGCATGTATCTCCTCATCGAATTTCATATTAACCGAGCTCAGCTGCGTGATTATCATATTAAACTCACTCAAATGTTTAGCCACCCTCGCACCCTCTACCATCCTGAGATTAAAAAGCCTTCACATCAGGTGAACCTTGTTCACCTCGGATGGTTTATCATACAGCGCCGATAACATATCCAATATCTCCTTCGTCGACTTGGCCTTGACCGTGTGATATGCTACATCTCTGGGCAAAGACAAATGAACCGACCTCATCACATTCATATCTAACAGCTTCCACACGTCGTCCTTCATACCCTCTGGTTTCTTGTCGTCAATCGGTAGATGTAAATCATTACCATATATGTAATCCTCAATATGAATCTTCCAGAATCAAAAATCCGACCCATCAAATTTCTCCACTGGATGTTTTCCATCTCTTTGCATGACTTCTACTACCCGAGCTCTTGATACCAGTTGTTAGGGTCGTGCAAGCAGTGATGACGAGAGAAAAACAAATAAACGATGCGAGGACACCAAACTTTGATACCCGGATCGTCACTAGACCGTGACTACGTCTGGGGGCACTACCAAGCCAGATTTTTCTTCACTATAATGTTGGATACAATTACAATAATCAAGGTGGATATAAATAGGGTAACATCTAAACCCTAATTATCTAATTAAGAAACAGAAACCCTAAACCTCACTGCCAAAATTATGAACTTCCTAAACTGGACCGGCCTAATAATCTAATCAGGCTCCACAACCCAACACTTACTTGCGCACAAATGAGCTGAAATGTTGCTCTTTTTATTGGAGAGTGGTGACACCTCCAAAAAAGAAAAAGTCGTATTTATTAAAAGTAGGCTTTATTTTGTATTCTATTAGGGTCAAGCCTTCGTGTTTACCAAATGTCTTGAAAATGCAACATAAAATTTATGTTGATTATTTCCAAGGAGATGTTAAGGTCTCTAGGTAACCTCTTGGAATCTCCAATGTTTACCATGTAAATTTAACCATTTTAGTCCATTAAGTGTGCACACTTCAAATATAAATTAACTCATTGTCTTCAGGTTTGCAACATCCTCAAACTTAGATCATCAATGATGTTCACCATCATTTACTTCGCCAATTAATACATCGTTTCCAACTACCAATGCCTAAACATCTCCAACATTTTCATAAAACAATTGCCCAACAACTAAGGGAAGACTTGCACACTGTGAACTGAGAAGGAGTCGGGTACAAGCAGCTCCTTGATGTAGGGAGGATGGCTGCGCGCATTGAGGAAGAGATTGATCACAACAAAGGTTTGTCCGGTTTGGTGAAGATTCGGCGTTCGTTGCCCGGTTGACTAATTTAATATATTTTCGGAGCGTATCGGGTCAACGAATAAAATTCATGGCTTGCGCCTGGAGGTTCACCGACCTTATAGGTCGTTCGAGACTGTTTGGGCTTCGAAACAGCAATTTACTTCTTTTTCTGAATTTTGCAGTTTATTTCTTTTTTCACTATTTAAGCACAATAGGGTTGTAGAACTTTTTCATTTTTCCAATCAAAACCCTAGACGTCTTGTATTTTTTTTGTTGGAATCCAGAGCTTTTCTGATCGAGCTCTTTGCTTTAGAACATGATCATCCAATTAGGTCTACCGCTTTCTATTCCTTGCGATTCTGACTGCGTCAGCTGGTATCAGAGCAGGTTTTTCTTTTCTTTTTCGAAGCTTGAACAACCATATAAGATCAATCGATGACCAAAGAAGATATTGAAGAGATTACAGTGGCTTTTATAATGCCTCTTATTTCTTTGACCAAACAGGTGGCGACTTTCACACCGATAGTGGCAACAACAAGAATCGGCAAAGAGACTGGAGAGGGGAACCAAATAGGGTTCTGCGAGGTGGAATTAATCGTGCAGCTATCGTTGATAATTTGAGTTTGGAAGAAGAATAACTTAATGACAAAGAGGAAGTTGACCATGGAGATCGCCAAAATAATTATGATTACCGAGTGAAGGCCGAAGTCCCATTTTTCATGCAACCATGGGGGTGGAGGAGTTTCTGAACTACAAAATAGATGTTTATAGGTTCTTTGACGTCATCATTTTTCCCGAGAATAAACAAGTTAAGATGGTAGCGAACCAGACGGAAGAGATTGTGTGCGGGATAAGCAGGGGCGGACCAAGAAATTGATATAGGGGTATGGGTGCGAATTGCATTACATTGAAAAAATAATATTTTCTATGTATATTCATAAAATTTATCTATTATTTAATTCATACTAAAAATTTCAGCTAATTTTTTGTCAATTGACAACCAAGCAATCCGATTAAAAAGCATCTTCCATCTTGTTGGAATTCAACCAACATTAATATAACTCTTTAAACATTGTCACACATACCAATATGATACTCCTATTTTTTATTGTAAACTCACGCCACGTTCTAACTGGTTGACATCAAAATTATCATTATGAACTCTTTGTAATTTTGGAGCATGATCTTATTCACCATTAAATGAATGTCTTGCTATGAAATTTTAACAATTTGTTTTTGAAATCAAATATTAGAACTATATAACTCTCTCAAAATAGAAACTTATCAACATCAAATTTTAATACAAACTTCTAATTTGAATGTGAGCAGTTGGTACACTTATAAAATTAACTTTTTAATTATCTAATCTCATTCACTGTAGTTTATTGAAAAGTAAAAACAAAATTATAAACCCTAGCCGCAACAGCCACCCCATTGCCGAACGTCAAAACAATGCAATCCCTTTATTTTCAAAGGCCACTCTCGTATAGTTCCACATCACACTAATTCGTTATGATATCTCAAAAATTAAATAATATTTAACTTACTAAAATCAAAATTTAATGTAATTCAATTATATAAATAATAAATTAAATTAATAATACAAATATAAATTGAAATACATTATATATATTTAAAATTTTGAAAAAACTTGGGGTGACAAGTGACCCCATTTCCGATGTAGTTCCGCCCCTTGGGATAAGCTTGTTGTTCAGCGGAAGAGACAAATGAATAGACCCGTCAGCACCTAGAAGCGGATGAAATAGTTCATGATGGAGCGAGTTCTGCGTACATCAAATGCTTTTAAGAAAAGAAGACTGTGACAGAGTACACGCCTGAGTTCCTACATTTATCTGAGCGCAATGACATAAGAGAAATAGAGAGTGGGAAGTTGGCCGGATACAGCAGTAGGCTAAAGAGTTTGACACTATAGAGGATGGGTTTGTAGACTGTGGGAACCATGACGGAGGATTCTAGTCCAGCTTTGAAGGTCGAGATGATGGAAAACTCTCCTCGTGGATTTTTATCCTTACGTAGGTATGCACCTCAGAACACATTTGAATCTTCGGGTGATAAGGTAAGTAGAACCCAAGGATCCGAACCACGAGAGTAAGGGAGCAGGCGGTCCTAGTAACAGCTGTTGTGATGTCCAGCAAGGCATAGTGACAACTTTCACATCATTCAATAATGTGACAATTGTCTGGTGACAAGTGTTTTTGATGTAGTGGACATGATATAGATCGAATGTTTGCCAAGTAGGAGAACTGTCGCCCTGTTGGAGGAGGAAGGAGAAGAGCATGAAGAGGATGATGAATGTGTGGGAGTTCAGTTTGTTGAGGAGGAGTTGCCGGAAACGGTGAATATTGTGCTCCAGAAGGTCTTGTTGTCGTCAAAGGAGGAAGGGCAGCGTAAGAACCTATTCAAAACACATTGTTCCATTCACAACAAAGTGGTAACTTGATTGTGGATAATGGCAATCGAAAATGTGGTTTCTCATAAACGGATGGATCATTTGAAGGTACCCGCGGAGCCTCGTGAGAAGCCATATGCACTCGGTTGGGTGAGTACGGGTTCACAGCTTTGCGTGGCGCTGACCTACAGGATTTCTATTACCATTGGGAAGCACTGTAGAGAAGAGGTACTTTGTGATGTTCTTGATATGTTTATTGTTATGTTTTATTCGGTCGATCTTGGCAGTATGATAACAACATCACATATAGAAGGCAAGATTGCTCTTGCTCCTCTTTTACATTTTAACAAGAGTGCGGGGAGTAAAAGGTTCAGCTTCTTAGTGATGACTTAGAGTGACATGGAGCTTGATGAGGCTGTCAAAGAAACGGAGTATTTTTATCATGTATTGATTAAGGGTTTGATATTAAATACTGTGAAAGAGGAAATAATTCCGGAAGAGGTGCGGGGTTCTTGAAGGGGATTTTTAGAAGCTTAGTGCAGATGATTTGTCGAATAACTTACCCCCTTTTATGAGACATTAAGCATCAGATTGACTTGATCCCATGGTTGAGTTTACCAAACTTACCCCACTAACGAATGAGCCCATATGAAAATGAGATTTTAAGGGAGCGGAACGAATATTTGCTGAAGAAAAGATTCATTCGTGAGAGTTAAGCCCGTGTACAGTACCAGTGTTGCTTGTTCCTAAGAAGGGCAACCGGTGAAGGATGTGTGTTGACAATAGAGTCATCAACAAGATAACTATCAAGTATCGATTCTTGATTTCTGACTTATTGATGAGTTAGCATGTTCTAAGGTGTTCTCAAAGATAGATCTTCGTAGTGGCTATCATCAGATTCTGATCAAACCTGAAGATGAGTGGAAAATAGCTTTCAAAAGCAAAGATGGGTTGTACGAGTGGTTGGTTATGTCGTTCGAATCGTACAACGCCCCTAGTATCTTCATGAGGTTGATGAAATAGGTAGTTTGTCCATTTATTAGTTCTTTTGTGGTGCTTTATTTTGATGATATTCTGATTTATAGTAAGACAACGGGAGAACACATGGAGCATGTAAGGCATATGTTACAGGTTTTACAGGAGAATCATCTTTACATGAATCTAAAAAAGTGCACTTTCAGCACCAATAAACTATTTTTTTTCTAGGTTTTGTCATGGGAGAAGATGGGACTCTAGTAGAAGAAGAGAAGGTTAGTGCTACTAGATATTGGCATGCCCCTATATCAGTTACGGAGGTACGTAATTTTCATGGCTTAGCTACTTTCTATAGGCGACTTGTCAGATATTTCAATATCACCACTGCTCATATTACCAAATGTTTGAAGAAATGGAAGTTTCATTATAGACCTGAACACGAGCAGAGTTTTGCAGCGATCAAGGAGAAGTTGTGTACCGCATCAGTCCTGGCCTTACCTCATTTTGTTAAAGTTTTCAAAGAAGGTGATGATGTGATGGTGTTTGATGGTGTTTCTGTGTAAGGAGAGATTCCCAGTCGGTAGTTACAACGAGCTGCAACCTCGCAAGTATGGTCCATTTAAGGTTTTGAGAAAGATCAATGATAATACTTATGGTGTGGCTCTCCTAGAGTCCGCGAATATTTCTAACATATTTAATGTGGCTGCCATTTATGAGTACCAGGGGAATAAAGTTCTATATTCAGTGATAACTTCGGGTTTTGAGTTCTTCAGAGGTGGAGGAGACAGGTGTAGGGAAGCTGGCTGCGCGGATTGAGGAAGAGATTGATCACAAGAAATGTTTGTCCAATTTGGTAAATTTTGTGTTTGATGTCCGATTGACTATTATATCATGTTTTCGGGAGCGAATCGGGCCAACGAATAAAACTAACAGCTTGCGCCCAAAGGTTAATGGGCATTTTAGGTTGTTCAAGACCGTTTATGGCTCCGATATAACAATTTAGCAGTTTATTTCTTTTTTCAAATTTTAGCATTTTATTTCTTTGTTTTCACTATTTGCTCAATTGGTTGTACAACTTTTTCATCTTTCATTCAATCAAAACCCTAGTCGTTTTATGTTTCTCATAGATTCCAGAGCTTTTGCGGTTGAGTTCTTCGCTTGATTATTTGATCATTCAATTAAATCTAGCGTTGATTACTCTCTTCTCCTCTCCAAAAAATAAAGATCATCCAACTTCTTCTATTCTCTTCCATGACACCTCATTCTCTTGATGCTTCCCTTCCTTCCATATTGAGTCATCCTCTGATTTTCTATGGTAATCCTTTCTTTTTTAATTTACCCACTCCACTATCCATCAAATCTACTCCAGATTTAGTGTGGGGTTTCCTACCACGCAAATCAATTTCTTCATTTTCTTCTGTTTCGCACCCTCCCTAAATAGTGTTCTTAAACGAAATGTCTTTCAAGTAGCTTCAACGTCTATTAATATGAATTCTTTTCTTTTGGCTTTTTCTACAAAGCTTGTACCTCCTCCACAATAGGGATTTTAAAGATTATAAACCCTAGTGGAAGTTCTTTAAATTTTTTTTCGATCAACCTGATCCTCCAAGTCATCCATCCATCTTCGAATAATATTGCCAGCTCACTCAGGTTCATCGTCTCCTTTTTCTTCCATATTGGATATTCCTATAGAACATAGATCAGACCAAGAATTATTGAATGATGTAGGGCAGATCATTGTTCGGTAAATTTCGATTTACCAATTTAATTTATCGAAACCGAATCAATTCGGTTCGGTAATTTATCGATTGGTAAAACGGTAAATTTTGATTGGTAATCGGAATGGATTTTTGGTTCGATGAATTACCGATTAATGTATATTTACCTATTAAATAATTTTATTTATATTGACAGAGTGTTGCGTCCAGGTAAGGAGAAAAGATTAATTATGGTTTTATTAAAAAAAATTATTAACAAAATTTAAACGGCACAAACTTTTTATTAGCAAAATTTCATTTGTGCAATTAAAAAAAATCATATAATTCGGTAAATCGGTAATTTACTGATAAATTACTGTTTACCGACTTAGTTTGTAAATAGGCTAATTCGGTTCGGTAATCGGAATTAAAAAATGAATTTGGTAGTTCGGTAATCGATAAATTGGTAATTGACACATCGATAAATTATCGAATACTCAACTCAATGATGTTATGTCCAGTAACCCACACTCAAAAGGCTCCTTTGATGATTGCTCCAAAACTTTTGAAATTTTTTTTGAACCTCCTCCGAAGCCGCGCTAGAAGAAGGAATATAAGACTATTGATGATGCTAAAAAACATTGTGCGCCAAAAAGAAATATACCAATTTTATTTGGTTCTGACCTTGTTTTTGTACTTTGTATTTTTCTTGTTTCATCGAATAAAAAAACATTGTGCCTTTTCTTTATAAAATAAAATTAAATGTAGCAATTGCTATTTCTTGTGATTCGGACCGCATCACTCTTTTACTTATTTGATAAGACTTTGGTTGAGATTCAGATGGAGAAGTTTGAATAAGAATTTATTCCTTTGATCAATACTTAAAACCTCTCGATCCCATCGCAAGCAAAGCATTGTTAAATAAATTTGCAGTGCTCCGGGGCAAATGTGCAACTCGTATTCTCTTTTTGCTCTTCTTCCCTTATTTTTAGTAGAGGTGGTAAATAGGGCGGGCGGGCGGGTTAATGGACAGGTTCTTAATGGACAAGGGTTGAACCCTTATAAAATCCTTTTAAGTTAAAAGGGTTCAATGGACGGTTTCTTAATGGACAATGGTTAAAATGGTCAAACCCTTCAATCCTTTAAGAGCCCTTTTAACCCTCTTAACCCTTTGGACCCTTCAACCCTTTAAAAGCTCTTTTAACCCTTTAAGAGCCATTTTAACCCTTTTAACTCATTTAAGCATTTATAACCCTTTTAACTCATTAAATGGAAAATTAAAAAAAATTTAAATCAGATATGTTCTATATCTTTTTTTTATTTGTTAAAACTTTTATATACATATTTTAAAGTTAAAAGTTAAATTTCAATTATTTTTGTTCTATTTTATTCTCATCTTATGTTTTTGCATGATGGATGTTTGATAAAATGGAGCTCAATGTAGCAGGTGTGTCTGCAACGACCAGTTTCTTCATATATTCCTACAAAAAAAAATTGATAAATCTATTCCTATAATATTTATCTCACTGAATTATCAATTTTCAACAACCAGGTTTTTTTTTATAAGGAATTCTCAACAATCGGTTAGTGTTTAGTTTTTTATGTTTCAAAAAAAAAGTCTGTGTTTTGTTTTTTATGTTTATTTTTAATATTAGTTAAAAGGGTTCTTAAAGGGTTGGAGGGTTATCCGGGAAAAACCCTTAAACCCGTTTATAAAAGGGTTCTTAATGGAAAAGGGTTCGTTCAACCCTTTTATTAAAAGAGCGGGCTAACGAACGGGTTTTAAAGGGCGGGTAACGGACGGATTGAAGGGTTTAGGGTTTATTTGCCGGGTCTAATTTTTAGTCACATATTTTGGTGAAAGAGAAATGATAAGTGATTGTGATAGAGACATGGGTTTGAGAGAGATGCAGTCTTCTTTTTATTTTTTTGATAGTGGGTTTACATTTCACATATATAACATATTAAGGAATATATCGTATACAAGATATTTCTTGGGTACATATTCATTTCTAGCCTATTTGAAGTACATCCACGTAAAGGGCATCACTCGGATTTGAACTTGAGTCACTAGATGAAGCGCAGGTCATCTCGGCACCGCTAACTTTAAACCCACGAATCAACACACACCTCTATAGGAAGAACCTTAGCATTGTTTTAAGCACGCCTCCGCGAGAGACTAGTACCTACAAGCGTTCATATGGGATGAGAAAAGGAAAAAGAAAGGAAAACATCCACAAAGGAGGTAGGAGGAGTTCGTATCATAGGTGGGAGTAGGAAAATTTCACAAAATTATGGATAGGAAAAATACTGCGGTGTTGTTTAAATATACAAGTGCTCAACCCACTCATCAACCAACTTGTTAGTAGTCTAATAGTCACATTACATATAGACGGAGTGGTCGTATTTGTATTTTTATTCCAGCCTAATGAAAATTAAGTGAAGGAGTCGTCACATGAGACCCCACCAGGCACCAAGTCACCAACCTCCAGCCAAAAGTTATTTGTCCTTTTTGCCGGTAACATAGGACAAGACAAGCATAATCAACACGCGTCATCATCAGGTACGACTCCTCACATGATCTCTGGTCGCGCTACAGTCCGAAGTGAAATCATTACACCTCTATCGTTCATCAAGCTACATCATTTTGCTGCATCCGCTATCACAGATCTAACGACGAATCTCTTACACCAGTTTTGCTTAGGCTCGCCACAATTGAGAGTTGAGACCGTGCTTGTAAGTTGTGTATGTTTTATTCACTGTTTCCCAGATTTGCTAAATTGTGTATTTTTTCTGTTGTTGTCATTTGATTGAGTTGTATGTTTTCTGGTTGATAGTTGATAGTTGAATCTTTCAGCACTATATATATTGCTGAAGCATGTTCTTGAAATCAAAATACCCAAGCAACTTAGCATCACTGAATGAAATTTAAGGGTTGTCATTCATTGTTTTAATTAATGGTCTTGAGAGATCTTCTTTTTTTTTTTAACATTTTGATATATAATAAGGAAAAAGATCCGGTGCAAAGTTAAATTTTTGGTACAAAATATAAACTAATCATAGCACTTGATCTTGTGATTTGAATGGATGAGATTAAAATCTTGATTTTTTGGTATTTTAATTGGTGACGAATTATATAATGAAACTGACGAATTATGTTGTCTTTTCATTTTTCGACTGGTCTTTTTCATTTTTCGGCTTGACAAAGTTTGACAAATTTTGTATTTTACACCAAAATTTAGCTGTATACCAGATCTGTTCTCTATATAATAATGATAAGCCAGTTTGTCAGGTGAAGTACATTTCTAACTTGAACCATAGAAATGAATATACCCATCTGGCACCAGGAAGCCAGTGAGAATGAGGACCCTAGCTAATCGTCTCCTTGCGAATGGTAGACAAACATCAATGGACCGAATTTCTTGCAATGACTTTTAGGAAAATGTTCAAACAAGCTCCTCAATTATTGGGCGATCACATCTTTATAAACATGTGCCTTTGATATAACAAGGAAAGCAATAATGCATTAATTTCAGAGTTTGTAATTTGTGTCGACGCTAATGGACTAGAAGGAGGGGGGGTCATGTGTGTTTTATGAACAACTAAAGAGGTCATAACACAGAAATATCAATAGAACAAGACTCTGTTAGCAAATACAAGTTGAGATTTAGATTGGAAATTTAGACACATAATTGCTATCTTGAGGAACACAAATTCTATAAGGTCAGATAACGAGGAACTAATTCCACTCTCTTTCTGTGCAGTTTCAGTTCATCTTTTCTCATCTTTCCTATTTACAGAAGTTTCTCAAAGGCAGACATGGACGTCAAAGAGGATATACAGAGTGCAGAGAATAGTAATCAAGAAGAAATAAGAGAGCCACTAATGCAGCAATATAAAGTAGCAGATGAGGCACAAAACGGCCCTAAGGACCAACTCTGGATGGTTTACCTTAGTACATTTGTAGCAGTGTGCGGATCCTACGAATTTGGGACTTGTGTAAGTACTCGAAGTTTTATTATAAAATTCAATAAATATCCTATTGTATCTGACCTTCAACTTCAAGGTGACAAAATTTACAAACTGTTTTCTGTATTATTTATTAGGTAGGGTATTCATCCCCGACTCAAGCTGCCATTTTAGAAGATCTCGGTTTATCTCTGGGAGAGGTACGTAGATTGCGTTGTTCTCTGTCCTTGAAGTTTATGTAGATATTCAGATACACAGATCAAATAAATTTGGATGAACCAAAAGCAAACCAAAGAACTTGATATGATAATGCAGCAACAAGTAAATTTGGATGAGACGCCGAATTTACTTAGATGTGAACAAGCATACAGGGTTGCCCAGACTACCCCATTTGGTTATGTAATCCGGCAGTTTTAGTTGCGGTGGTGATAATAATTTTCTATCGCTTGAATTCAATCATCTCTTGGTAAAACTGAATCTAAGCTTCAATAAATGAAATTACGACTGATGGAAACTAAGCCAGTGTACCATCACAACTGTCAAATGCATCAACAGCAGAAATAAAGCAATCTTGAATGGTTACGTATTTCATTTTCATGCTGTGATTTTAACACCCCTGTCATGTTTTTGTTCAGTACTCGGTGTTTGGATCCATAGTAACATTCGGTGCCATGATTGGAGCAATCACGAGTGGGCCAATTGCTGATTTTATAGGAAGGAAGGGGGTAAGAGAGATATGTGTGAAATTTAAGAATGAACCATAAATTTATGAATGGGAGTTGTTTTTCGCTAAACCTCATGAATAATGATGCATTGCAGGCAATGCGAGTTTCTTCAGCATTTTGTTTCATAGGGTGGCTTGCCATATACTTTGCAGAGGTTTTCAAAAATATTTAACTTAAATTACCATTTTTTTTCTTTATAAATTCCAAAGCAAGGAGGATGATGTTTTATCATTTGTTGTGATATTCGGTTTTATTCAACTGACCAACAGGGGCCATTGCTTCTGGACTTTGGAAGATTCACAAATGGGTATGGGATGGGAGTATTTTCTTATGTGGTATGTAACATATGTTTCGTATCTTTTAAACTTATAGCTCGCAAACCCTGCCTCGAGAACTCATTGTCTAACGATTGAGATATTGTCCGAATGATAATTAGGTGCCTGTTTTTATAGCTGAAATTTCACCCAAAAATCTTAGAGGAGCACTGACAACCTTAAATCAGGTAAGGTTGGTTATCAGTTTCTTCGATTATACTATAGCGCTGCATTTGATACTAGAGCATTTGGTGAAGACAACAACATTGAGTATATTTTTGACCTACATGAATTTTCTAACTCTCAGTACATCTCTCATATGATATAATCCTAGGGAAGAGCGACAAAGGAACAAATGAAATTAGATAAATTTGCAATAGTCTAGAATTAATCTTGTGTCCATAGCAGTGGAACAAAGCCAATTTGAACTGTCGTAATCTTCTTTCTCGTATCTCTTAGCTGATGATCGTTTGCGGTGTATCCATCTCCTTTGTTGTCGGGACAGCTGTAACATGGAGAACTTTGGCACTTATTGGTAAAATTTTGATATTTTGCAAAATTTACTTCTTGATGAGAGCGTTGATGTGAAAATTTATCATCATTTACATTGCACGGACAAACATGATATTAGAAAACAGGAAACTCACTTTTACAATGCAACAGATATCGTCCCATGCGGCATTGTCATATTAGGTTTGTTCCTCATTCCCGAATCGCCAAGATGGCTGGTAAGATAAATACATTAAGTTCAGTACATAAAGGAAGGCCACACATATTATTGATATGACTGAATGTGACTGCAGGCAAAAAGGGGCTATCAAAAAGAGTTCACAGATGCACTACAAAAACTCCGTGGAAAGGGTGCAGACATATCGACAGAAGCGGCGGAGATTCAAGTAATGAATTAGATTCCTCTACTTTCGATCAAAAAGTTCATATTATGGATCATCTTTTGTATCTGAACTACATGTATGATTTACAGGATTACATCGAAACTCTTGATCGATTACCTAAAGCCAAACTGCTAGACTTGTTTCAAAGGAGATATCGGTCCTCAGTTACTGTGAGTTAATTTTTGTTATTTAGATGTTTCATAATTTTTTTAAAATGTTTTTGAAACTACTATCCCTCTTTCCACCTCTTATCATCTAATTAAGTATTTATACAATGATGCGTACCATCAGATAGGAGTTGGACTCATGGTCTTTCAGCAGTTCGGAGGAATCAATGGGATCTGTTTCTATGTCAGCAGCATTTTTGAATCTGCAGGTACGATTCATGCTTTTGACAGAGAATTCTGTGAGACATTAGAGGTCCAAATCTGTTAAATGTAGCAAAATTAAAAATATGAAGATGTTGACTGTAATACGAAGTATGTCAAAAGTTGAACGATTGTGTGATCCATAACCAATAATTTTACTTGGTGATCTAACAGGATTTTCCTCCACACTTGGAACGATTATCTACGCCATTGTCCAGGTTTGTAATTTACTTTCGGTTTCACCTCAAAAAATAAATCATCGTTTTGTTAATTTGGGCCCCATTTTCAGGTTATCATTACTGCATTATGCTCACCTGTAGTCGACAGAGCCGGAAGAAAGCCCCTCTTGTTGGTATTGTCAATAAATTAAAACCATCAGCTTTTACCTCATTTAACTCCTAACACGCATGCCTTAGACTCGCATCTAAACTAAGAAATTTTCCCATTTCGCTTTGTATGCAAGGTTTCCGCATCAGGGTTGGTCATAGGTTGCCTGCTAACAGGGGCTTCATTCTACTTAAAGGTAAATGAAAGCTGATAGCATATGAGATTCGAATAAGCCTAGCCAACTTTTAATCCAAGCACCCTTTGGAAATCAACCCGTTTTTTCGTTTTCAATTTTTATGTAAATCAGGACCATGATATGGCAACTAACGCAGTCCCGGGGCTTGCCTTAACTGGTATACTGGTATGACCTAAATCAATCTTCTCTGCGAACAAACACTATATGCTATATAATGACAAACTCAATTGCATATGGAATATCTTACGATTTTTGGTTCCTGGTGGATTCATCAGGTATATATTGGATCATTCTCAGCAGGAATGGGAGCTGTTCCATGGGTTATCATGTCCGAAGTAGGACATCACCTTTTTCCTTTTCTCATTAAATATCACGACGGTATTAGTTCAACTGATCCAACTTCAGAATACACTAACCATCATGAATCTCCTACATATAGATTTTCCCGATAAACATTAAAGGAACAGCAGGAAGCCTAGCAACATTGGTGAACTGGATTGGGGCTTGGGCAGTTTCTTATACCTACAACTATCTCATCAGTTGGAGCTCTTATGGCACGTATTTACTCAGTTTTTTATCGAAACATTCTCTGCACACTCATCGAAGTCATTCCATCCAAGTCGTGCATCTACCGTCAAATGAGAGAGTAGTTTGATAGAGAGGTACACCTGACTTACGAGAGTTTTGTAATATTGTGCAGGTACTTTTGTGATTTACGCAGCAGTGAACGCACTGGCTATTGCATTTGTGATAAAGGTCGTGCCGGAAACAAAAGGGAAGACACTAGAGCAGATCCAGGCTGCTATCAACTCTTGAGCATCTGCACATTTCCTGTTGAATTGAAATGGGAATCATAATTTGTTTGCTACTTGTACGATAAATCTTTATACTATTCTTTAAGCTCAATATGGTGGACACCAGCTAGCAACTGTAATCTGTCGGGTTTTTTTAAAGATTGAGATTTTTTTTTTGAATATTGTTTTACTTTTTACTTTTACCATGAGTTAAAGATTTAATGGTGACATGCCATCATTTTGAAAAGGTGCCTTGGCCATAATTCGAATCAGCTTTGATGGAATATCTCCAACTAGTCCTCAATTAATGCTTAAATAGTTAAATTCAATGCACAAACTAAGGAACTGCAACATGAAGCCAACTCATGTCCCTAGCTTAGCATAATAAATCATAAATGTACTTTTCTCTCTGTCATGAAACTAAATCATGTGCGTCTTTCGTCTAGGCTTTCCTACTTCCTCTTTGTACTATTACATGGGCAAATTAAAGATCACAACATGACACTGTAGAAGAAAAAAAAACATAATAAATTGTCTCGTAACTTTTTTTTTTTTGAAGTTACACTTACTTTAACAATGTTTGTCTATCTTTCTGTGTGAAATTTCGTCTCATCAAAGCGATTCAAAATAGTAGTTAGTAAATGAGTCTCGTGTTATTCGACTTATAGCCAAGGTTGTAAAAAATGTTAGGCGCTAGTCGGGCTGGAAGGGTCCTTGAAGATTAATCGGGATTAGACGGGGATTGATCGATTTTACAATTTTGTATTTTTTTAATATTTTTAATAATTAATAATCATATAAATATTATTCTAGTATATATTTTATTGTATTTTAATATATATAAAAAGTAATCTGATAATAAAGATATTTTAATAGTTTATCAAATATTAAAATGATATACAGACATATGTAAACTATGTAAAAATAAAGGAATCATTTTAATCAAGAAGTTGGTCATCTGGTTAATGCTTAGGCGGATTTAGAGGGCGACTAGACGGGTCTAGGCGGAACTGGACGGGTCTAGGCGGGACTAGGCAGATCTAGACGGCGACGACTAAGTGGATCGATTAATCTAGCGAATTCGTAAATTTCAAAGACTAGGCGGGGATTTTTAGAACACTGCTTATAGCACATATATGCCTCAGCCTCCATTCCTTGTCAATATGATCGAAATGAGTACATAAGAAATTAACATATATGTCGCCTGGACATTCACAAACTCATTAAAAGGGAAAATTTCTAATATACTCAAAATTGGAAATTGATTTTCCTTTTCACTCAATCTTTTAAATTGGTTTCTCTTTTTATTCATGTTTTCTAATACGACCTTGTCAACCGCGTCTAAAGTTGAAGACGCTACAGCCAACGACGGCTTAGACCTTTTTTCTCTTTAATGCCGATTCAGCAAAAAACAATTGGCACATAATCCTAAGACGTCGTTAAGAACAGCGTCTTAGGTCAAAATAAGATTTGATCCGAATTCCAATTTCTAACGCAAAGATCAACAGCTCCGCCGAGCATTACAAGGAGCCATTGTCTCAAAACTGCGATGAATATTCTATAGTTCCGCTTCTTCTCACCTCCTTTCTTGCCCTAATTCGCCCTCGTCATCGCCAATTCATATTTGATTAGACCAAAAGGAAGTGGAGCAACCATGAAATTGAAAAGTAATATGATAACAGTGTTCATGAGGCTTGGAAAGTAATCTGAGCAGTTGATGCGAATCGGTCAATCATCCTCTCTAAATCTAGGGCTTCTTTATCGCCATCTCTCCCAATCCTCACTACCACCTCCGAAGTCTTCAAGCCTCAATCATTATCTAATTCATAAAATTTCAAAAGACGAATGATGACTTGACATTGAAGCTGACGCCTTCCCGGAGCCGTGTCAGTATCTCACCGATTTCCGGACCCGCTATGAGCTTCCGAAACTCCAATTTCTAGTGATTGGTTACGAATCTTATTTTAACCTAAGATGTTGTTAGGATTATGTAGCTTTTTTTTTTGACTCACATTATTTATGTTGTAAAGAGAAACGAGGCGTTTTATACGTAAGACGCCGTTGTCAACAACGTCTTGAAAAAAGTGAGTAAAAAAAGGAAAAAAATGTGAGTAAAAAGGTAACCAATCTGGGAGAAGGTCTATCCACAAATAACTTAATTTAACTTAACTTTAACATCAGCCACAAATATATTTATTTAGTTATTATTTGATCTTATTTTTGAATCTATAATTATATTATTTAGTGATGATGATTATTATTAGGATAAAAAAAATCAATTTAAATCAAATTTAACATAATTTAATTTAAATTAACTTGTCTTAACCGTCAAACATATAATCCTAAATGGATAAGGATATACTCTAAGTAGAGAAGAAACTCACTCTCTAACAATATTTTTGGAAATTTTTCCTCATAAAAGGACATAAAATTGCAAAATTGTCCCCTAATGATAAAACACTTGGGAACCGTCGACAGCAGGGCTCGAACCTGCGCGGGCGTAGCCCAACAGATTTCAAGTCTGTCTCCTTAACCACTCGGACATATCGACGCCACTGATTGTTAATATTAACATGATTGATATTACAAATTTCAGACTGCCATACCGTATGTTTCTTATCTCCATTGGTCTGTATAACTCTGTGTGGTCGATGAGATTTTTGGCAAAGGGCAGAGTTCGATGGCCATGAACACACTGCTTCCGACATCTTTATGGACTCTGCCTTCCAACAACACATCAACATCCAATACCAGAATCACACCCACATTCTTCCGCGGCAGACATCACTTCAGAATTCAAGTTAACTCGAGCGATATCGATGCTCCGTCTCCCAGCAATGAAGAAACTCCAAATCCCACCATACTTCCACCTCCAATCAGCGAAAAAGATCTCAAAAAGGTTTGATTTTTTCTATCGCTTTTACATGTCGAGGAAACCTTCACTTACTTGTCGATGTTGTTTGTACCTAAATTGGATATTGGAAACATAAACAGGCAGTTTTGAAGACAGCGGCCACGTTTGCCCCACGGGCTTCCACAGCTACCAAGAATCCAGCTGTGCTGGGGTCGACTCTTTACACTGTGTTTGAAGTCCAAGGCTATGCAACAATGCTGCTCGGTGGAGCTTTATCCTTCAATCTTATATTCCCATCCAGTGAGCCTGATTTATGGAGATTGATGGGGATGTGGTCTATTTGGATGTTCAGTAAGTACTCCATTCATTCATCCATGTCTTGCCGTTACAAAAATATCATGATTTCGTGAGGCATTGTTTCCTACCACAAGCAGAAAGGTCACAATGACTGTGTATGTATATGTATACACTGCTTGGTCTCACTTTGTTGTTTTGTGGTGTAGTTGAATTTTTTTGTGTTGGAAAATCCAAAATGATGATCTATATAGCACCGAAACCTCAAATGGCAAGAGGTTTCCAAGTTTCTGAAACCTTTCTTGAGGTTTCTAAAACGGTGAACGAATCGCATACTTCTAGGACACGGCAAGAAACATTTGGAAATCTCTAGAAACCTAATTTTGCATTTTATTTTTGACGACTTTCGGAAATAAAGTGAATTTAGATGATAAATGGAATTATTTTAAACTAAATTTTAATTATTTTAAAGAATAGTAAAATTATTTTTATTTAACATACATTTAATATTGCGATTTCAAGCAGTTTCCTTATTCCTATTTTTTGAATTTGCCATTTTCTGGTTTCTTGCTGTTTCCGTTTCCGAGCTACATAGATGATGATGCCAATTGCCAGTTAGGTCTTAACTTTTGCACTGATGTGAAGACTGGAGAGATGGACAGGGCCTGAGACTTGTGATCCCATGATTTCTGCATTTGTAGACAAATTGTGACATTTGATTGACTGTTTGTTTCTATTTCAGCTATTCCTTCTCTTAGGGCAAGGGATTGTTCAAAGAATGAGAAAGAGGCTCTCAACTACCTCTTCATTTTAGTACCATTACTTAATGTGGCCATTCCGTTCTTTGTCAAGTCCTTTGCAGTCGTTTGGTCTGCAGATACCGCAGCTTTCTTCGCCATGTATGCTTGGAAGGTGAAAATGCATTTGTTTATTGTTTCACTGAATTTTAATTGTGGTTCTCTCCTTTTTGAATTTCAGTCACATTTTGTTCACAAATTATTTACAGATGGAATGGCTAAAGAAGCTCAAATAGGCATCATTGAAGTCATCTGTTGGAGTTGTTGCATCTGTTATATTGCCATTGTTTGCAAAAAAATATGCTTGTGGATAATAAAGTTGCTGAAATCTCAGTTGTAACGTTTCAGAGGTACATGATGTCACTGCTCATAGAAATATAGCTAACTTTGGTGCAAAACACATTGTATAATAGTTTGTATAGATTTATTATATCAGAAATTTTGAGGTTGTAATCATTTAGTTTACTTGTGTTTCTCTGCAACTTCAAGTTTTCAGTAATGCCACTATTATTAATCATACATAAACCAACAGCTCCGAAGCTAATCATACATGAACTTACAAGTGGATTGTGAACCATAAAAACTTGACATCATATTTGATTGGAAGTATGTTCAATTTATAATGGCTTGGTATCTGAAACATTTTATATTTCTACTGTCCTGAGAATTGACGGAAATGAACAGCAGCCCTTGTTGATTGCTTGGGACGACGTTTTGCAATTCACTTTTGTTGCACTGCCTGAGATAATTGGTTATGGTTGTGCAACAAGAGTATCTCCCGTTTTCTTTATTTCTCCAGGAATTATTCAACTTTTTGATGGAAACTAGCATGCACCAGATACTTGTGGAGTCTTTGCAGGAGGTCCACTAAAAGAATACAAATTTTTGGGGAAAATTTCCAAAATATTCAAAATTAGAGATTGAGTTCCATTTCTACTCAATCTTTAAGATTGGTTTCTTTTTTTACTCACTTTTTGCAAGGTCTTAAATGTAAGTCGCTTTTGACAACAGTGGCTTAGGCTGCATGATTATTTTACTCTAAACGATGAATCCAGGTTCTGCGTCGCTCATCGCTCAAAAAAGTAATGAAGAAACAGGGATTTGAAGTTTGAAACTTCTTCTCATTCCTCGTTGCTCCTTGTCCTCTACTATAGAGTGTCTACGTCTCCTTTTTTTTATTTTCTCGAAAGGTCTCCGGCAGTCCCCTAATTGCTACTTGTCTTACATAATCTATTTTTCCTTCACTAACCAACAAATTTGACTTTTTGGCTATCGTCTAAAACAATCGATTTGTACCTTTCCGCAAACCCTAATTTTGAAAATTCACAGTCGATGTAAACGACGATCGATCGTTGGTGTGGAAGAATGAAGGTAACGGAACTCGGGATTCGATCGTTGTTTGACCTAAATCGTTGTTTCTAACAGCGGCCGAATTTAAAATGCCACATGAGCGAGCTGACTTAGCATTATTGTAAGTAAGATAGTCACGTAGCCTAAGTCGCTGTTGCTAGGAGCAGCTTACGTCTAAGACGTCGTTGACAATAGCGTCTTAGAAAAAATGAATAAAAAGGGAAACCAATATTGGAGATTGAGTAGAAGAACTCAATCTCCAATTTTGAGTATTTTGGAAATTTTCTCAAACTTTTGATTGTGTTGCTAAAGAAATCTCATCTATAGTATTTTTTTTATAGATTAAAGTGATCTGAAAGATTTGATGGCCTGAGCCAAAAATACAGATTTTTCTCTTTTGGCCTAAGATCATCTGCACCGCAGATGTAATTGAGGACGTTCTGGGCGAAAATGAGGATGCCCGAGGGAGGTGAATCGCACAGCGCAGCGTGCGGATGGAGGATTTTGCGAGGACGTCCGACCAGACGTGCTGGAGGAAGAGGCTACAGAGAACGTCCCACCTCGATGCCTTTGTGGTTTTTGCTATTAATAAAATTAGAAATGTTTTGGATTGCATGTTATTTAAAAGAAATAATGCGTTTTTTGCCCGATGGCTAAATTAAAATGGTGCAATTTAAAGTACACTTATAAATTATGAATAAATATTATCAGAATTCAAAAAAATTGAAAAAAAGTTATTTTGAAAATTTTATCTATAAATTCACAACTTACGTGCAAAATGTTATATTTTAATTAATGTTGAAAATTCTTTTTAATTGTAGTATAAGAATTTTTAATTGTCATTTATTATTTTAAATTATGTGTTATCGTGAATAGTAATAAGATGTCCTCTTTTAAAATGTACTGAGTGCACAAAATGCAGAAAAATGTTATTACTATTTAATGAATAGTATCATAGAGTTCTCTTCGAGGACGGTCACACATTTCATGTTCTCCTGACCATACATTAGGTCACAAGGTCACTACCTTTGTGCAAGGTTGCAGAAAACGCTAGGCGGGCATCGGGCGGAAAGGGTCCCCAAAGGGCCTAGGCGGGGATTAATCGGGGCCTAGGCGGGGATTAATCGGTTTCGAATTTTTTAATATTTTTAAATATATATACAAAAATATATCATATAGTGTTGTATCAATATTACTTTGATCGTAATTAATACTTGAAATGATAGTTTAATATAGTAGTTTCAAATATGAGTCATAAACTTCTAAACTTAAAGAATTTAAAATTTTATAATTGATATTATGCCTGATTTATTGTATGTTATAAGGTAATGGGCCTAAATTGGGCCAATTTAAAATTAAAACAGCCGAATAAAAATATATTAAATATAAGTCATAAAAATATATATTAAAAAAACAAAAAAAATCGCCTAATGGAACAAATCGGAACGGATTCAAGAAAACGACCGCCTTGGCGCCGCCTAGGCGGCCTTTTTCTTCAACACTGCCTTTGTGGTGTGGAGTAGCCTTAATTATGATTTATGATTATTGGCATTAATGATAAACATTAGACACAAGTAATTTCAATAGTCCGAGTCCGGTTCCTGTGAGAAGTGACATTTTTGTGAGAAATGAGAACTAAACTCATCCATTCATCTTGTTAATCAATGACTAGGATTAGATCGAATTAATTTACATTATTCGTAACTTTTCAAAGGATAATGCGTAGCATTACATTATTCTTAGTTTTTCAAAGGATAATGCGTAGTATTATGTATATGAATACTACGCATTATCCTTTGAAAAGCTACGAATACTGTAATGGTACGCATTCTGCTTTGAAAAGCTACGAATAATACGAATAATGTAAATTAATTCGATCTAATCCTAGCCATTGATTAACAAAGATGAATGGATGAGATTAGTTCTCATTTCTCACCAAACATGTCACTTCTCATGTGATCTTTAATCAGTCTTATTAATGAAAAAAATTTCAAAATACTTAAGAAATTAGAGATTGAGTTCCTTTTTACTAAATTTCTCAAATTGGTTTCCCTTTTTATTCACTTTTTCTAAACCGATGTTGTCAACAACGTCTAAAACATAAGACACGAATGCCAACATCGGTTTAGGCCGCGTGGCATGCCAATTAACCGTAAAACGCTATTATCTACCGCGTTTAAAACTAACTAGCCGTTATCATCTTCGTCGACAACATGATCCGCAATCTGGTAATTATTCCGTTTCCGAATTCACCTCTCACCATCTTCGTCGACAACCTAATCAGGAATTACAGCGTCGTCAACCCAAATGAAGGACACCCTTTGCCCGATTCTCATAAACACATTTTTCGGGGTAAGCCACTAGCGGATTTGGCAATCTAAAGCTCCGATCTTTTGTTGTTTTTCTTTCAAAAATCGATTAGGTTAGTTACGATTGCGACGGTGATTGAAGCTGATTTCCGTTTCCAATATGTGAGTTTGTTCTATTTATGAATTGGGTGTGGATTTTGTGAAATTTGGAGTTGAATTTGTGTTAGGGTTTTTGGGTGATTTTTGGGACTGTTCTGATTTTTTATTTTATTTTGGGGCGTTTAAATCAGACTACGGATCATGTTGTCTACGAAGATGATGAATCAGTACTCCTTACTTTTGAACGCTATTATCAACAGCGTATTATGTTTAGTGTTTACTTGGCAATTTTTATTTTATGAGTTTGGATCAAATAAAAATCACTATTATAAATAAAAACCATAAACCCATAAAAAATTTGACAAGTGTAAAAATTAACCAATCAAAATTCATCCGAACTTCATCCCATCAGGATTCTTTTTGTAAATAAAAAAAACACACGCGGACTTATTTAAAAATATATAAAAGATAGGAGGGGTATAATCGTTCTAAAATTCGCTACAGTAAAATTCGACTTTCGCTACAGTACGTTTTTAAGTCTGATCATCATGCGTTAAGTCTGATCATTTAGAATAAATTTTGACTTTTGCTACAGTAAAATTGACTTTTACTGTAGCTATTTTCACTACTAATTTTGTGTAAATTTCCGACGTCCAAAAACAGACGGAAAGTTGACGGAAAAAGTGTATTTTCCGTCAGCATAACGTCAACAAATATTGTGACGCAAATTTTCCCGACGGAAAACATTTTCCGTCGACACTTCGTCGCTTTTTTCCGTCAACATGCCGATCCAATTCCGTCACTATTACGGAACATATAATTCCGTCACCAATCCGACATTTTTCCGTTTCCATCCTCTGTTACCATACCGTCTAAATATAGTCAATCTGAGTTTCCGTCGATATTCCGTTAATTATTCCGTCATTATTTTGTACCGTCATTATTCCGTCTTCATTCCGTTGCCTGTGTTCCGTCCATTTTCCATCTTACTTCCATCAATAACGTTTCCGTCGATGGTTCGTTACTTTTCCGTCATTCCATATTTCCTTCATTCTTCCGATAACTTTGCGTCCATAATACTAGCGTCTATAGTCCATCTCAATTCCGTCACTAGTATTTCCGTCATTGTTCCGGTAAATTTGCGTCAATACATATTATCGGCAATATTTCCTCTTCATTCCGTCATATAAGTTTCCATCGAGACTCCATCTCAGTATAAGTTTCCATCGAGACTCCATCTCAATTCCGTCACTACTATTTCCGTCATTGTTCCGGTAAATTTGCGTCAATGCATATTATAGGCAATATTTCATCTTCATTCCGTCATCCTTGTTTCCATCAATGTTCCATCTACATTCCGTCACTCCCATGCATATAATTTTATTAAAATTCGCAATTTAATTGTAATTGTTAATTATAATTGTCTGCATAATTATAATTGTTTCGATGTTTTAATTATTAAAATTCGCAACTAAAATATCAAAGATTTCGATTGAAAACAAATTTTAAATGTCTAATTCCTGGGGTTGTCTTCCTCCGAGCCCTGATTTCGCGGATCATGGTTGTTTCCATCCGAGCTTCGACTGGAAGGTGGCTGCTGGATAGTAGTAGTAAGCATCCTCATCATCGCCGCCTGCATTTGCATCATTTGATCTATGCTCTCCTTCAAGGATTCCTGGCGGGATTCCATACGCCTCAAATCATCCTCCTGTCGGGACTCCATGCGCTCTAAACGCGGCATCAGCTCCTGAGTGTAACTGTCCGATGATTGGCCCCTCGCTACTCTCTGAGAACTTGCACACGACTGACCGCCCGTCGAAGAGAACTTGTCCGATACTAATGTCGCTGCAGGACCATACAGATATGGTATCCCCGACCTCGGATGAACTCCCATGACAGATGCAGCGACCTCTACCAACTTTTCATCCGGTACCCTTTCATCCCCGACGCGACCATTCAGCACCACATTTTCAGCATCAGCAAGTTCTTTCTGAAACAAATATATTTTGAAATTAGGAAACAAATGTAATAAGAAAATACAATAGAACTGCGGTAGAAGATTAAGGTAAACAAATTTAATAAACATATTTCATTGGTATGTACCCTTTTATTCTCCCCGTCGGGTATCAAATACGTCCCATCCTTCCGCTTGTATTTCTTGTCAAATATATCAGTTGACAACACCTGTCTTTGATTATCCTTTTCCTGCAAATTTAATGATAATGTCTTACAATAATTGATTTTGATAATGGCTTAACATTTTTATATTACTCAGTATTACCAGCTTTGCAAAGTGAGAGTGTGCTGGTCTAGACCCAAAGGCGTGCAACTTTGTGCCGTTTCTGGAATGTCTGGCTGAATACGACTGTTTGTTCTTTTCGCTGCGGGCTTTGAATGAAGGGTCCGTGTTAAATCGAGCCTTTCCCGCAACTTTGTGATCTTCTGTCAACCATTTCGGGCCTTTAGTCGCCCCGGTTCGCAAACCCCTCCAAGTATCTTGTAGTATCTTTGCTGCCTTCGTCCGGAAGTTAGCCTCAATTTGGTCGGTGTGGATCGGATCCCACCGGTACAAGCTCTACATGCATATTATATATTTGTTGAAAAAAATCCATTTAGTATAAACATTGTAATAAAGCTTCAGATTAACAATAATCCGTTTGAGGAAAACAAAGTAGAAAAATATTTAAGCAACTAAATCAAATTAGAATACAATTTACCTTAAAGTGTCGAAACCACTTCACTGGAGCTTGTGGATCACACGTCCCCATCGTCGTCCAACCAACCTTAAAACCAGGAGCAATACATTGGAGCCCGATTTTTTTAACAGCTGAAGGGGGGTCAAAGCTCGAATCACAAGTAAACAGAATTTTCAATGTGGTTACTCCAAAAATTCGGTATAAATATATGTACTACTTTTGAATACTCACTTGTCATCACCAGCTGGAGTGATCCAAGGACGATAATCATGTGGCATCGAGCCCAAGGGTGTCTCCTCACCTACTCCGCCTCCGCCCGAATTCCCACCTTTGATGAATTCCGGCCTAACTGGGTCATCGTGATCGTCATCATATTCATCAGGTGATTCCCTCCCGTCGGCTTCCAAATTCGCTTCCATGTTCCCCGACCTGTCCACGAAATCATTCAGTAACTCGTCCATGTCGAAATCGTCTGGTCCCTGTATAGGTTGGGCGTCATCCATATGATTATGGCCAGCGGATTGTGAATCTATCGTAGGTCTGTACACATCATGACTTGGATGTATGTCCCCTGTTGATGCTGTACGTTGCCGGTCATCGGCCCCCATTCTCGCTGCTGGAGGATCATGTACTGGAATAGAATGTGTTGACATTTCTGGATTCTGCTGATTTTCCCGAGGTGAAGGAATGTCATGATTCGACTGTCTCGGTGGGCGTACATCCGTTAGCCGAGTTTGTTAGGAGCTGCCGTTACCTATACGAGTCCTGGTATTCTTTGTAGCTAAACCCTTCCTCTTCTGTGGTCCCATATCCCTGCCACGTCCATTTAAAACCACTGATGTTAATCAGAAAATGAAATCGAAGCAGCAAACCAACAGTCGACTATTTTCACTGCCAACCACAAATTGTTTCCTCAATATTCATTACAAGTGAACTGTATAATGACGTACTCGTTCTTCGATTCAATCAATTTACAACACACGGATAAAGGCAGTAAACCCTAAATGTGGTTACAACATTAAGCTGACGGGAGTAAGACGCCGATAGGCAGACAAGGAGTTTCCATACCTGGGCGACGCAACTTCTGGACAGAAATCCGGGCAAATTCGGGAAGCCGCTTGTAAGAGAGAAGAACGGAGAAATTGGGGTTGTAACAAATGTCATAAAGATTAAAAACGCATGTCATTTATTTAATTCAAGAGTTAATGATATGTGTTTTAGGAATTCAGGCGGGCGATTACGGCGGGCGTTTTTATTTTGGAATACCACAGCGCTTTAATACATAACCGCTGTTGTAATAACTTACAATTGCGCTTTCGTACAAAGGCGCTGTCGTACATACATATTTCACGGCGCGTTGTATATATGCGCTGTGGTATTGTATATTTACTACGGCGTTTTAATCTTTAAAAACGCTGTCGTAGTAAAATTTGTATGACAATTTAAATTATTAGTAAAGACGGTGGGCGTAGTTTGGATACAACAGCGTTTTTGTCTATAAGCGCTGTTTTAATTACTTACAATGGCGCTTTCGTTACAGAGGCGCTGTCGTACCACATTATTTCACGACCCTTTTTCCATATGCGCTGTCGTATTGTACATTTATTACGGCGTTTGATTAAAAAAAACGCTGTAGTATTAAAACTTGTATGACAATTTAAATTATTTGTATACACGTGGACAACCCTTGTCATATTTGTATAACACTATACTTACAAACAGACATTTTAGATTTACGTATTTCATACTTGAGGCAAATGAAAATTGAAACCATACAATTACTTATTTATATGTCAATTTACATGAATTATTCACGACGACTCGTCAGACTCCTCTTCTGTATATGGATTATAAGCTACGTGGTCGTCGTTACTGTCTCCTTCGCTGTACTCGTATATTTCATCATCAGCGAGGTTCCCGGATCCGATTTCGGTTATCGGCAATACAGGCAGTTCAACACCCATTTCACCGTCGTCTTGGAACGGGACATTTGCTACTTCCATGTCTATTGCATTTGTAGGTTTCACAGGACAAATTGCAACCCAACCTTGATTATTTTGTCCTGCTAACCCCGGAAACGTCACATAGTAAACTTGAACCGCTTGCTGGGCAAGAAATGCTTAATGCACGTGGACGACGGTTGCGACAAGGGATTGGTAATCGTTGCACTTGGCAAAGTGATGGAAGGAAGAATCGTGCAATATCAAGAGTTGGATGATGATATGGTGAAGGTGAAGGTTGACGAGGCGCTTGAAGGATGGAGGGAGCTGCCAAAGAAGTTTGGGAATATGGACACAGTATCGGATGCAGTGGGTGGTTTCGTGGGATGGCCGAAATCTCTAGTACGCATTGATGAAAAGGTAACTACCGTATATTCACGTCTTCCACACTGAACACCTATCACTTTTGGCATATATAATCATCCTGCCGACATTATTTTCTTTCCACAGGGATATGACGAGTTCAGATATTTCAAAATGCTAAGCTTCAGTTTAGACGACGAAATCGTTATAAGAATGAAAATGCAATGCCGCTTTCTGCATGAACACGCATGTATGATGACGAAGTCAACCACATATTCGGTGTACATTAGTAGCAAACTGTTTGGTGATGATGACTTCGTCATTTTGGATGGTCCTTGCATTACTGAGTTCACACTCTTAAAAGCCCTGGGTGCATCAGCAGCAGAAGTTTACCTGAGGTAAGTATTTAAATCATTATGAAATGGTTTCTTAAGTTTATAAGAATTGTACTAATTAAATCAAATGCCACCAGATTCATCCACGATACGATACCACCAGGCATACGGTTTGGATTCTTCAGACCGAGTTATATGACTACGGCCGAGCCATTCGATACGAGAGTCGAGTACTTCCAGAAGAGATTGAGAGTGCCTGACTATGAGCATAATTTTTGCTACTTCCTTCCCTACGTAGATCCGGACGAGTGAGTTGATATTATAACAAAGGAAATTCTATTTTCAATGAGGTGGCTATTTCACTAATCGACAATGGTTGTCATGAATATATGTTAGGTATCATTGGATGTTAGTTGTCCTATTCCCAAAGAAGCGAGTGGCCCTTTGGCTCGATCCGCTTGACAAGCCACCTCGGGCTGATGCGCGAAAATTAGTTGACACGTAAGCACTATGGTAGTGCAATTTAGTTGCCATTTTAACATGACCTAACAAATTTTGTATGTTAAAATTACCTTGTTGATGCAGGATCATGGGCATATACTTCAACATCCAACCAGGTGACGAGGAAGTACAATGGAAGACTGTGACGGTAATATATTGATTAACCTATAACAATTGTTATACAACTGAATATTTGGCTAAGTAATAGATTTCGTTCATTACAAATTCATTCTTAATTTCAGTGCCCGCATCAGCCCCCGGACACTGAACTGTGTGCCTACTATGTCATGCAATATATTTTGGACATAATCAAGTTCGTTCAAGACAGAAATGGAACGTGTGAGGATGACATTAGACAAGTAGGTGTATATCGACATTTAATTAGCCATTAACAATTAATTGAGGTCATTACTAAACTGTGTAATTATGTGTTTTTATAGTGTTTTCCTACAGGGTTACGACCATATGATGACGAAGTGCTTGATGCTATGAGGGAGCAGTTTGCCGAAGGGTTGATTACTTACATACGACAAGTGTATCATAATATGTAAACATGTAGGATTATAAAACGAACATATCGGTCGACATTTAAGAATGGAAACATCTTGTAAACTCATGTAAAAGTTGTCGTAAACAGCTACACGGGGAAAGCTGAGTTTCCAATATTTTTCCAAAATATTGATTTACGTCACATTAAACGGAAAGTTGACGGATTAACGACGTTCGTATGAATGTCAAAATTCGACAGCGCTTTCAGTTGTAAGCGCTGTTGTACGTGGGAATACAACAGCGCTTTAAGTTTACAGCGCTATTGTAAGTGACTGTACTACAGCGCCTTACGATTAAGCGCTGTTATAACTAACTATACAACAACACTTAACCGTGAGGCGCTGTAGTAAATTCGTTGTCAAACAAATTGATTTCCGGCACATATACGGAAAGTTGACGGATTAACGAAGAACGTATGAATGTCAAATTCGACGGCGCTTTAAGTTGTAAGCGCTCATGTAAGTAACTATACAACAGCACTTACATGAGTTTAGCGCTATTGTAACTAACTATACAACATCGCCTTAAGGTTAAGCGCTGTGGTAACTGACTACATCAAAAGCGCTTCACGGTTAAGCGCTGTAGTAAGTGCTAAACTATATTTGCCAAGTTCCTGCTCTGGGTAACAAAGATTTATTATTTGACATAATAAGGTGAGTCAAATTCGTCATGTTTCCGTCGATGATTACGGAAAACATATTCGTCATGTTACAGTAGCGCTAAACATATACATCCATCGTAACTTATTTCATTCATGGAATATAAAGTTGCCACTAATTTACTGAATACATCGCGAGGCGTTTAACATTCTGCTATTTGACGGGTTTGTTGACCGTATGAGAAACGTGAAATATGAGGAATCGGTTAAATTCCTCTAATCCTTTGCGTTCTCATTGCGTCGTCGACGACCATTTTGCATCTCCTCATGAAATTACCCCGAATGCGACTTTCATATTCTGCATTCCAAACAGCAATACTCTACAACCAAATCATTTTGAAAATCATTTAACCTTTGACAACAAATTAATTTAGTCAAAAATTTTGTGTCACAGCTCTATATATATACGTACCTGGAACTCCTCATACCAAATACTCTTAGCAGTTTGTGGGATCATGTGCCACGATGTCCACGCCTCATCCCAGCATTTTGACATGCATTCTCTTGGAATCCTTGGATGAACGGTGAATGGCCAGAAACTGTTACAACGTTTGAGATCACATAATGGTTACAATTATCGATCAAAACAATCAATATATGAAGGGTACAATCAAATCTTACTGGTTTCTTTGAACAGGTGTAACATGCTGTCTACGATCGACACCAGGTGGGTTGACAACACGATCGAATGAAGGAGACATATTAACTATCAATTGTGTGAAAGTCTTGAGGGATTGAATGATTAAATGACTTCATAACACTTCAGATATATAGGGTTGTAGTGTCAAATATGTCGGTAACTATTAGCCACCGTCGAAAATTCGTCATGTTTCCGTCGATGATTACGGAAAACATATGGAAATTTGACGTTTATTATTAATGACGGAAAGGTGATGAAACGGTAACGGAAATTACAAACAGTACGGTAACTAAATCAGTAACGGAATCCGGACGGACATATGACGGAAGGTGTGACAATTAGTAACGGAAACCGGACGGGTATGTCACGGAAACATTACATATATTCGTTGACGAAGTAGTGACGGAAAGTCGACGGAAAGTAATTGACGGAATTGTGCTGGAATTGCAACGCAGAATTTATTTTGACGGAATCATGGCTGAAATGTGACGGTTTATTTATCGTCAGTTTGTCCTCCGACGTTATTACGACGGAAATTTTTGACGCAAATTCAGCAAAAATTTGTAGTGTTTGACTGTCGCTACAGTAATGATCAGACTTAAAAAAATAATGATCAGACTTAAACCAGTAATGACAGACTTAAAAAAACAATGATCAGACTTAAAAAAACAATGATCAGACTTAAAAATAATAATGATGAGAGTTAAACCAGTAATGATTAGACTTAAAAACAATGATCAGACTTAAACCATTAATGACCAGAGTTAAAAAAACAATGACCAGACTTAAAAAAAATAATGATGAGACTTAAACCAGTAATGATAAGACTTAAAAACAATGATCAGACTTAAACTATTAATGATCAGACTTAAAAAACAATGATCAGCTTAAAAAAACAATGAACAGACTAAAAATAATAATGAGCAGACTAAAAAAACAATGATCATTAAGTCTTTTAAGTCTGATCATTGCTGCTTTTTAAGTCTGATCATTACCATTTTTAAGTCTGATCATTAAGTCTTTTAAGTCTGATCATTGCCTATTTTTAAGTCTGATCATTAAGTCTTTTAAGTCTGATCATTAAGTTTTTTAAGTCTGATAATTAAGTCTTTTAAGTCTGATCATTAAGTGTTTTAAGTCTGATCATTAAGTCTTTTAAAAATGATTATTGTCTATTTTTAAGTATGATCATTAAGTCTTTTAAGTCTGATCATTGCTGCTTTTTAAGTCTGATCATTAAGTCTTTTAAGTCTGATCATTTCAAAGTTTAAGTCTGATCATTAAGTCTTTTAAAAATGATTATTGTCTATTTTTAAGTATGATCATTAAGTCTTTTAAGTCTGATTATTGCTGCTTTTTAAGTCTGATCATTAAGTCTTTTAAGTCTGATCATTGCTGCTTTTTAAGTCTGATCATTGTTGCTTTTTAAGTCTGATCATTACCATTTTTAAGTCTGATCATTAAGTCTTTTAAGTCTTATCATTGTTTATTTTTAAGTCTGATCATTGTCTATTTTTAAGTCTGATCATTAAGTCTTTTAAGTCTGATCATTGCTGCTTTTTAAGTCTGATCATTAAGTCTTTTAAGTCTGATCATTAAGTCTTTTAAGTCTGATTATTTTCTATTTATAAGTCTGATCATTAAGTCTTTTAAGTCTGATCATTGCTGCTTTTTAAGTCTGATCATTACCATTTTTAAGTCTGATCATTAAGTCTTTTAAGTCTGATCATTGTCTATTTTTAAGTCTGATCATTGTCTATTTTTAAGTCTGATCATTAAGTCTTTTAAGGCTGATCATTAACAACTTTTGGACTAAATTGAAAATAACATTATTAGGTTTATACCCCCTCCGTGTGGAATGACTATTATACCCCTCCGTGTTTTGTCCGGGATTTCGACTAAAATGGGACACGTGTCAGCTTAAGAATCGGTTTGTAGTTTATATTTATAATTTGGTTTGTATCCGAACCGCACTCTTATTTTATTTCTAAAGTTTAAACGTCATGCCGCCTAAACCGTTGTTGACATGAGCGTCTAAAGTTTAAGACGCGCGGCTTACTAAAAGTGAGTACAAATGGAAATCAATTTGGAAGATTGAGTTGGCAAAAAAAAATTAAAATCTCCAATTTTGAGTATTTTGGAAATTTTTCCCTTATTAATTGGAAGAAAGTCTTTTTCCTGCTTGCATGCATTCACAACAACTCAGTCACAACGCCTTTCAAGTTTCAGTTATTGCATTTATGTTACATTTTTTTCTGTTCAGGTTACCTTCATTTGAATTTAACAATGCGGCGCTTAAAACTATTTTCATATCCCGTGCATCCAAGCCAAAAATATTAATTTGGAAACGACGTACTTTTAATAAAACAATATCAAAGCTACGTCGTTTCAATAATATAGGCCATGAATTGAAAACTAAACATTTTCAAACTACATAGTTTTCACTTAAAACATGCAAAACTTCGCGTTTTATTAAATAACTATTTTTAATAAAACATATTAACTATTTTATTTTGTTAAATAACTATTTTTAATGACACAGGATCTCATTCCGGGTTGAGTTCTGGTCAGAACCACTGGTTTTTGTCAAAAATCAGAACTTTTAATATCCGTTGATCTGATAATCTAAACGGTTTAAAGTAATCAAGATTAATTTGAAATAAATAATCTTTTAATCATTTTAATGGATAATAATGGTACATTAGGAAATGATAATGTATATTTTTATCTTATAATTTCGTAAATAACGAGTCAAATATACGTTTTACTATTTAAAGCTCTAGATTTTAAAAAATTAAAATTACGAATTCTTCAACGAATATCTCTCTTCTCATCGATTTCTTTTTCTCCGTAGACACAACCATAGATTTATGCCATGCATACATATGTTGCGGTGTTTCTGGGTTCATGTTGGTTGTTCATGAATATGTCTCTATTGTTCAAGGTTTTGAATATGATGTTGAAACTCGATTGTGTGATAAAATGAAAATCGTGCGTATAATAACAATGTTCGTAGTTTAGAATATATGCATATATATTTCTGGGTTTGGGTTGATTGTTTGTGAATATGTGACAGGCGTCGTCGATACCTGCAAATTTGAATTTATATTTTTCCTTACTCTTGGCTATGGGTTAGTACAGCGGTAAGCAAGGGTCGAACCCTAGGGAGCTAGATGGTTACTTGTTGTTCTGAAAAAGGAAAGACAATTGGTTGTGAGCAATTTAGGAAACAGTGCAAAAATAGGAAACAAGCGAGAGTTATCAATCTGAGAGAATATTCAGACTAGGGTTTCCAATTGTGACTCGTCTTATCATTGACTTCTAAATATCATATTTCGAATTCCTAAGTGTGGTTACTTCCATTCCAAGTTATAACCTAAAGTAGGGTCTTTCCGAGCACCTACACCACAATGTACTTCCTTTCCTGATTGTAGAATTCTACCCCTAGCAATCTAATACTCCATTCCAAGATATATCAGATTCGGGCTACTATTTGTTCTAACGGTCTAGTATCAAACAAACAGTTAATAGGGGAGTTGAATTGTTCGGTTAAGCTTTGCCATTCCAAGCATCCACTTAACTTCACAATTCAATCCAAGATAATTTAGCACAAGGACTAGTAGAATAACGAAATAGGCATTAAGTAACAAGTCTCAAAAACGTAGTCACAATATATTAAACCATAGCCCGAATAATGGGTTTAGCTAGACATGGTCATGGGAACAAAGACAATAATAAAAAAGAGAGATTTCTTCTCTATTGCCGAACGAAGGAGAGAGAGGCGCCGAGATGATGGAGTGCTCTGATGGATGATGGATGAGGCTCTCGAATTTTGGGATGCTGTTCACGTTTTTGGATGAGTGAAACCCTAGACCAAGAGGTCTTATTTATAGGAAAAGTCCTAGGGTTTCGAAGCTTCTATTTGGGTCCGGTCCACATTCGTTTTTGCTTGGTGAGCAAGTAAGCTTAAACCGCCTCACTTGAGCCCACCGACTTGGCCCAGCGCGCGGGGCCTTTTGCAGCTCCAACGTCGTTTTGCTCATCTCGGCCAATCCTGCTCGTGCGTTTTGCTTGGCTAGTCGTATCGTCCGAGTCATTTGGCATTTCGAGCACTTTGGTCGAGCCAGATTTGCGAGATTCGTTCATCTGGTCGAGCAACTCGGATTCAGCGCTAGCTAGCTCGACAGGGCCTTCGGGCGCGGCCTGGAACTCTGCTCGGCTGCTCCTGGGCCATTCCACCCGTGCGTTCTCCTTGGCCTGGTGACATTGTCTGACTTGTTTTCCATTTTGAGCAACTTGGTCGAGTCAGATTTGTCATAGGAGTCGGTCTGGTCGAGCGACGTGATTTCAGAGCCTATCAGCAAGCACGGGGCCTTACTGGGGTTGGGCCAAATGCTAATCTGCTCGGGCGTTCTCCTTGGTTCTCCGACATTGTCCACCTTATTTGCTATTTTGATCACTTTGCTCGAGGTGGATTCGTCAGATCAGCTCGTTTGCCCGAGTAACTTGAGTTTAGTGTTGGTCAGCTCGACTGGGGCCTGGATCTGCTCAGGACTCCTTAGGTCAAGTGTAGATAGGTCGGTCCTCAACTCCTTGTGATGTTTTTAGCTCAGAAAGCTGTCTTTTAAGCGCGTTTCCTCCTAGAGCTTCCGAAGCACCTGAAATGCAAAACAACACTAAAAGTAACTTGTTCGCATAATAAAGTGTCGGAATTGGTGAGATTTGTTGGCTCGATGAGTCGTATAAATACGGCTCATCAATATGTCTTTGTTGTTCCCGAGTTTGAGCAACACTATTCTGCTCAAAATCACGATTATCAAGTTCTTATCCACGAACAATGTCCGTGATTTAGAATCTGATAGCAATCCAGTACAGGGTCCTGCTCATTCAACTGCTCCGCGACGGCTTCATCGCCCTCATCACCAACCTCGACTAAGCCAAGATTGCCGAATCTGCCACCGCCTGTCGCATATCTGTTTCTGACCCACCTCCACGTCCTCCTGGCGTCGGTAAGATGGCCGATCCAGCCATACTCAAGCGCGTCAAGCTATTCGTCGCCATCCCGATCATATCTAGATCGCGAGTCGGTCATTCATGGAAGCCATGATCTGGGAGTCACTCGATGTTGACTACATTGACGAGAGCGAGGAGATGACGGTTGTCGACGAGGAGCATTTCATTAACAAGCACAATTTTAGTGTACCGTTCATCTGCGGCTGTGGGAATTCGAGCGATGCGTTTAGGAGAGTCCGAGAGGGTGCCGCCATGGTGAGGATTAATGAAGGAGACTTGTCTGGATCTGACGACATTGTTAAGACGGTTGTCAATGTGAGATCAGTGGTTGGAGATATCGGAGATTTCGGGATTTCGTGAGATTTGATTGCGTAAATTATTTTGAAATTGACTAATAGACCCTCAAATCATATATATTGTAATTAAATTAATTTACTTGCTAAAATTAAGGACCTTAGATTATTTAATCTTACGAATATTAAAAATTCTGATTTCTGACGAAAAGTGATTGTTATGACCTGATCTTTTTCCTCCCATTCCTTTAAAACTTAATAGTCATTTTCAGAGTTTTTTTTGAAGTTTATTAACAAGGGCGCGGTTCAGGTACAAACCAAATTATATATAAAAACCACAAACTAATATTCAAGCTGACACGTGTCCCATTTAGTCGAAATCCCGAACAAACACACGGAGGGGTATTATAGTCATTCCACACTGAGGGGTATAAAAAATAATAATGTTATTTTTAATTTAGTCATCGAGTTGTTAATGATCAGACTTAAACAAACAATGATCAGACTTAAACAGTTAATGATCAGACTTAAAAAACAATGATCAGACTTAAAAAATAGTGATCACACTTGAAAAAACAATGATCAGACTTAAACAGTTAATGATCAGACTTAAACGTTAATGATCAGACTTAAAATAGTAATGATCAGACTTAAACAGTTAATGATCAGACTTAAAAAACAATGATCAGACTTAAACAGTTAATGATCTGACTTAAACGTTAATGACCAGACTTAAAACAGTAATGATCAGACTTAAACAGTTAATGATCAGACTTAAACAGTTAATGATCAGACTTAAACGTTAATGATCAGACTTAAACCAGTAATGATCAGACTTAAACAGTTAACGATCAGACTTAAACAGTTAATGATCAGAGTTAAACGTTAATGATCAGACTTAAACCAGTAATGATCAGACTTAAAAAACAATGATCACACTTAAACAGTTAATGATCAGACTTAAACAGTTAATGATCTGACTTAAACCGGTAATGATCTGAGTTAAATTTGATGTTTCTGCTTCTGTGTCAGAATTTGATGAACGCCTAGTGTTTTTTTGGGTGGAAACGGCATTCTGAGCAAAACTCATCGCCTTGCCATGAGCTCGGCATTTTTAAGGCAAATTTCTTCATCTGGAGGGTCAAATTCTCTGTTTTTAGTCGACAGATGAACAGTACGCAAAATTTGTTTTAAGTCTGATCATTAACCTCTTAAGTCTGATCATTTTGGTGCGGCTTTAATGTCAAGGCTGGGCGCGCGAATTTTAGGACGATTATATCCCTCGCGTCTTTTATGTATTTTTAAATAAGTCTGCGTTAATTTTTTTTATTTACAAAAAGAACTCGGAACGGGACGAATTCTTATTGGTCGATATTTACACGTGTCAATATTTGGTTGAGTTTGTAATTTTTATTTATAACTTTGGTTTGTATTTGATCCAGATCCTATTAACAATAATATAATTTTAACAATTTAGAAACCCGACATTGGCAAAACCCAACAAATATTCATCTTGAAAAGGGTCGTTTATCACGAAAAAATTTCAAAATTTTTTCCGTTTACCCTCTCAAGAAAAAAAAAATTGTGTACCGTTTGAGATATGCCACGATTATAATATTTATTTGGTCTAGAGCACGATTATAAAAAAACCGCTGATGCAAATAACAGTTTTTACTCAAAATCGAATTCATTGGACCTGTCAGCTTTGACGTGTAAACAAAATGACTGGGAGGAGGACTGTTTTCAAGTAAGATCGATCTCTGTTGTAAATTTGAAAAAAAATTCCTCAAGATATATAAATCATGAATCTGCCACTGATTTTATGCCAAGGATCGAAGCACGCCAAAAACACATAATAGTAAAAAAAGCTGGTTATGACTGATCATCAATCTGGTTTTTTCCCATTTCCAACAACTGATGATGTACTACTCCTCATTTTCACCTTTGCGCGATCCATGTAAGCACTCATATTCTTGTTGATACTTTGCAGTCTCGAGACACCTTTCCCGCCACCATCCGTTCCGACCACTGTCATGCTTCTCCTCATCTTCATCTTGGCTTGATTTATATAATCCGAGAATCTAGTGTTTCCATTGCTACCTTGTTCACTTTCGCCCGGCTGATCTACTCCACCGGCTCGAACCGCTTTGTCTTTCAGACCGACTTTGATATTGGAAAATACTGAGTGATCAAACTCGATCGGGACTGGTTTAGTGGACACTTTAGGGCATTCAGGGGAATTCGGATAGTTTAGCGGCGGAGGAGATGGCGGAGATTGTTCGAGCGGGTTTCGGAAAGTGATAGCCTTTTTTACTCTACCGTATACGCCACACTGTGGCTTGAAGCTGCTCTGGTTTTTCTCCATAGCTGTGTTTGTTGGTTTGAACTTTGAAGGCACAACATGTTTCAATTTATTGTGAAATATCAAATTGAACCGGCGGGTTGATTCGATTCGATTTCTGATTTAATGGGAAAACCGGTAGTTTGCTTTTCAACATGGAATTGGGAATCACATTCTCACACTGGTTTTCACATATAAATTAAGTAAAGAATAAGAATCCTTTTTTACTTAATATACTAATTTTTTTTTGTCTAGTCGGTATCGCATCTAGTGACCCAGCTTATAGTTAAACTATTATGTTTACTAGATGATTCGAATGAAAAGTATTGGTAACTTCAAATCGTAATATTTCAACATATCAGCGCTTAAGCTTAAGTATTATTATTGAACCGATGTCCCACAAAGGTGTTCATGGAAAGACTCCAGATGAAAATTGAAGTGGTGTGTAGTTAGACGTATCTTGTTTACGAGTATTTGGGTGTTTATGTATCATCATATACAGTGGAGGAAACTGAATGACAAGAGCACGCGATTTATATATCTTCATCAGGTACAGTGCCGATGAGGATGGAACTATTTCAATACGAGGGTGACACATGTCACCTCCAACATTTTCATATAATATAAAAATTAATATTATATCTATATAGTATATTAAAAGTTATGTAATATTGATATTATGTAATATTCGAAGAGCTTATATTAATTTTGCCCTGCATCGCTACATGGTGGAAGATAAAAAAAATTCTCGAATTGTTTGGTTGTCAATATTTACACAAATTAATAATAAATATTTTTTGAAATAATGTTAAATTTTTTCCAAGCTGCTATTTATTTTCATCTGTCACCCCCTATTTCAATCTCTGGGTCCGTCCCTGGTGCTGATGCGAAAGGTTATAAGTGATATGATCCTGACATGAAAGAGTTGATTACCAACCGAGACATACAGTTTGCTGAAGATGAAGCTTGGGATTGATCTTAGAAGGATGATGGACAACCTCGTGTCGCAGGTGATAGGAACCTATGGAAGATAGTTATTGGTTCACCAGAGTAATGAACTGATCAAAGTCTAACAATTTACCACCATGACGAAGAAATCCACCATTTCATTACCAAGACTATGTGTCCTACCGAGATGATGACGTAGACATGACTGATGAAACTGTGATGAAATTTTTCTATTCGCAAAAATGTGATCATGTGACTTTCGAGGGAGTTTCTCTATATTTTGCCCCCTTTTCAAACTCAATTCTCCAAAATACACCGCTTGAAACTCGAATATCCAGATTACCCCGTTTCGATTAATACCGATTCCCCGGAAACCGATATTAAGTATTTTTTTATAATACCGGTTTAAGGGAAGCCGGTACCTTAAAAAATGCAAATGTGGCTCGGTTTACCCTACGTGGACCAACTGGGAGGAGATCGAAGCCAAACACTTGGGATACCGGTTTGGAGGATACCGGTTTGGGAGGAGCCGTTATCACTATCATACATGTTCTAGGCGTACCGGTATCATCTGTAATTAAAAATTAAGGATCTCATTCTCCCTTCTCCCTCAGCCGAACTCTCCACCCTCCGTCTCATCCGATCCTCTGCCTTCTGTCACGAGATCCGTCGTTGCGGACCATTCTTTACGTATTTCTTGAAGCATGTTTGAGACTTGACATTAGTAGGCACCGGTACAAAAAGTCAAAAACTTAAATTGCATCTCTTTTTCTAGGTGACCTTAGTACTAGTACGTGCTTCTCTATACTTGTTGTGATTTGCATGCACCCGCCTTTATTCATACACTATGTCAAGCTTTAACTGTGGAGTTAGAAAAAAAAAATGGTTTTCAATCAAGAACAAAGTTCTAAATTTTCGAAAGAGGGTGAAAAAAAATTGACCCCAAACATAGTTTTTTTTGAAGAAAAAAAAAAGAACAGCAGAAAAAAATAGTAAGGGCAAAGTGAGAAAAGTCACCCCTTGTGTATGAAAAAGAAAAAAAATAGAAAAATAATACCAAGGGCAAAGTGAGAAAAGTCACCCCTTGTGTGAAGGAAATTTTTTTTGAAAAATTCTGCCCCCTTTTGCTTGATGTAGTTGACGCGCGTCGTTTGACGCGTCAAACTTAATATTTATAAATCTCCTGCAAGAAACTAGTTAGTGGCAAGCAGGGTCGAACCCAAGAGAGCTGGTTGTTGAAGCTGTTACTGAAAACAATTTAAAAAAGGGGGTTTTAAGCGGTAAGAGTGCAAGGGAGAAAATAGAAAAGGAATTCAATCAGAGAAAGCATTCAGTTTAGGGTTTCTATTGTGACACGTTTATTATCGACTGCTAATAATCGAATTTCAAGTTTCTAAGTGTGGTTACTCCAGTTTAGGCAATAACCCAAAGCATTCCGTTTCAGGCAATACACCACAATCTAATCCGGGTAAGGCATTAGACTTCTAGTTCTCCTAAATCCAATAATCCGGGAAAGACATTATTTAATCTAGGTGTTCTTACTCGTCTTTACGGGAAAGTCTCAAACGAGAATTAACGATAAAAACTGAATTATTCGGCTAAGCTTTACGGGTAAGTCTCAGCTTAGCTTCACAATTCAGCCCTTAATATTAAGCACAAAAACTAGAGAAACAAGAAATTGCATTAAGTAAAGAGTCTCAAAACGATTGTCACAATGAACGAAACCCTAAACCGAATTAAAGGTTTAGCTACACATAATCATGGAAAAACGCATAATTAAAGTAGAGAAATCTTCTCTCTCGTCGAGGTGCTTTGTCTTCTCCAGAGCGGTCTTGATCTTCGTAGAATATGTGATTATTGGAACCGTAACCCAAACATCTTATTTATAGCAAAAAGTAGGGTTTCCAAGTCTGATTTTTGGGCTAAATTTCCAAGTTTCGGCCTGCTGACATCATCAAAACACGTACTGACAGTAAAGACCGCGTTTCGCCTTGACATTACCACCGCGTTTCGTTTTGACATTAGCGTTAACGCTAATGTCTCTACGAAACGCGGTACCCACTGTGTCCCGACTCGGCTATTGATTTGACTATCTAAATGATCTCGGATGCTCTTGCTGTGAACTAGAGAGTTGTAGGGATTTGAGTTAGCTACGCGAGGGTATGTGACTCGTATTTTTCTGATCAGCGGTCCATTCCCAGCGCTCCGTTGAACGTCTGAAGGTCTAATATGCCATTGTGATGTTTTCGGCAAGAAATGCCGTCTTTTATGCATATTTCCTCCTAGAGCTTCCGAAACACCTGAAATGAAGAACAACACTAAAAAGTAACTGCTCGCATAGTAAAGTGTTGAAATAAACGGGTTTAGTTGATTCGACGAGTCGTATAAATACGACTCTTCGAACCACCCCACACTTAAACTTGTTCGTCCCGAACAAGAACTAAGTCATAGAAGGAAAGCAAATATAACACCACAATTTCTTCGACGTCCTGGATAGATGCTACATGAATATGAGTTGCTAGTCTATACTCGCTTTTCTACGCATAACTCAATCGCTACTAAAATCATCACGCTCAACACAGAATTAACTTGATACATGTTACCTTTGAGCTGAAATTCAAACCAATTCGGATGAATGGGAGATAGTCCTCTTTAGACTCATGATCTGCATTCACAGTTCCGAACTCTAGCTATATGGTTATACTTCATTGCTTTCTCTTGCACGTGATTCATTCGAGCTTCAAGGTTTTTGAGCTTTCTTTCTTCTTTTGTTGGACAGCTTTTGTAGTGACTTTCTTTGGCCTTTGGGTCTTGATGTATGAATGATGTACTTCACTTTTTTTTTCTTGTATAAAACTTCACAATGTGGCTGATTTTTTTTCTTGAGCTTTGCTCCTTTATTGTGAATTGCTTGTCTTTTTTTCTTTTTTTCTTTTGAAGAAGGTCTAATCATCGCCCGCAAGCATATAGAAATACCTCCCCGCTTTTTCTCATCCTCGACCTTTTTGACGCGAGTCAAGATGAGGGTCACTCACCTCTTCCCGGTTACTTCGGACTAAAGATAGGACGGTCTGTTTTCCCGTCCCGCCTACCTACATAAACGCTGCAGTGGCGGAGCAAACTGTGAACCAATAAGTCTCGAAGTGCTAGCCTCCACGAAATCCACATAACCATATAACTCGAAATTCGGTCATTTGAACGCTTCGTCAACTCTCTCTAGGACATTTCTATCAACTCCACATCCCTGTTTATCTCAACTCAAAAGAACGCGTAGTAGGTTCAATTCACATGTAAAAGCACAATTCAGATTTCACGAGAGAAACACACTATAATCAGCTCATCTATTTCACATCAACATTCAATACTGCATATTCAGGAAAAAGAGAGAAATTTCATACAATTTTTTTAAAGGAAACGTGCTGACACAACAGACTGACTGACTCTCCCACCCCACACTTTTGAACTAAGCCGTGTCCTCACGGTACGACTTAAATTTAAAGACACAACAATGCAAGACATACAAACATATAGGAAAAGGAAGAGATCAAAGTGAATAGGTACTCCCCTCGTTTCGTCGGGTGAAGATGATAATTCTGGTCAAACGAGTCGGTCAACGCTGGTCAATGGTCAACGCGCCTGATGAAGAGATTACGCCGCGCCTGAAGAACACATTAGCCATTTAAAATGGCTTACGGGCGCGGCAGTTAAAGTGTGCATGGTCCGTGATCCTCTCGGGATGTCACCTGTTTCCTGCATAAACACATTCTCCTTTCCCAAAAGACAATGTGAAAACACGACTACAGACTCAAACAAACATAAACGAAATAATAAATAAAAAACAAAAAATTTACCGGGCTGCCTCCCTGCGAGCGCCTTTGTTTTACGTCGTTGGCTCGACGATACCTCTTTAGAATCACAAGTTAGGATCCCATGGTCGTGTGAGGTCAAACTTCTCTACTCCTTTGTGGTGCTCATAGCCCTCATCGAGTGGTGCTCTCATGTCTATCCATCCTGGTTTCCATCCACATGTGTCATGTCTCGGTAGCTCGAATGAAACTACTGTAGTGACATGCTTGCAAGACCTAGCGTGTTTTTTCTTCTTATGATGCTTCCAACTCACGAATGTGTTTTTGAATGATAGTTTGTGGTTGGTGATCCAGTTTCTAGTCTTGCACAATGGGATGCTAGCAGCCACATTATAAAGTGAACCAGACGCCTTTTCTTGTAATTTTTTAGGTTCACCATCCTGCAAGTACAACACACGAGCATATGAGTCATATGTAATTCCATATTTAATTTAGCGCTTACCTCAGAATTTTTGGTAATCAAGTCTATGCAAAGGTAAGTAGTGGAGTTTTCTTCGCTAGAACATATTTCCTCCTCGTGTGTGGCTGGCACTATTTGACTGAATTTATTCTCATCTTCTTCTTCTCCTGCTTCTTCATTTTCTGGCTCTTTATGATCATCTTGGATGATGTTATCTTGCACAAGAAGTGGAAGACGTGTATCAAAAATTTGAAAATTTTGAGCTGGTTCAGAGATTACCGCAGACATGATTATTTCTTCCTCCGTGTGCAAATCTCTGGTAGTAGTGGAATTATCCTCTTCATCTGAAGCTTGAGTCTCTGGTGCCGGTGAGGTCGTGATGGAGGTGTTGCATGTGATGTCGGGCATGATCTGCACTAAATCAGCTTCTACTGTCTGCGCCTTATCATCCCATTTGTGCATCTGACCCCGTCTCGATCTCTGTGCCATATCATCTATCAGGTCCCAGATATCATAAATGTGTAAATCCATTACTGAACCTCCTGCCGCAGCATCAAGCATAGAACGCTCTAGTGGAATCATCCCATCAAGAAAGCTCTCAAGTAGAAATAAATCTGTTAATCCATGGTGTGGACAGCTTCCCTCAAGGTCATCGAAGCGCAAATAGTACTTATCTAATATTTCGCCCTGGAATTGCTCAATAGTAGAAATTTTCTCGCGAATTTCAAATCGATAGGATGGCGGAGAAAACTTCTTTAGAAATCTGGCTCGTAGATCCAAATAATTACTTTCACAATCTGCAGATGATGAGTAATACCAAGATCTTGCGGAGTCAGTTAAAGAAAAGAAGAAGATTGTTAGCTTAAACCTCTCCAATGATTCTTCTTTAGGCTTTATGCGGCAACAGACGTAGTGAAACTTCTTCACATGCGTTACAGGATTTTCTCCAACATCACCTCTAAACTTTGGGAGACGGTCAATCATCCAAAACTTAATCTCGATGCCATCATCTTCCTCATCGTCTTCGTCATCACAAGTTGCGCCACTATAATAGGAAGACATAGTTAATCACAAAAAACTGAAAAAATAAAAATAAAAAGAAACAACTTCACCGAAGCGCAGCTCCCCGGCAACGGCGCCAAAATTTGACGCGTCAAACTTAATATTTATAAATCTCCTGCAAGAAACTAGTTAGTGGCAAGCAGGGTCGAACCCAAGAGAGCTGGTTGTTGAAGTTGTTACTGTAAACAATTTAAAAAAGGGGGTTTTAAGCAGTAAGAGTGCAAGGGAGAAAATAGAAAAGGAATTCAATCAGAGAAAGCATTCAGTTTAGGGTCTATTGTGACATGTTTACCATCGAATGCTAATAATCGAATTTCAAGTTTCTAAGTGTGGTTACTCCGGTTCAGGAAATAACCCAAAGTATTCCGTTTTAGGCAATACACCACACTACAAATTTGGCCAGAAATTTCGGCGGACAAAATTCCCCTTACATTCCACTTAATTTTGCTGAAAAATTACTAAATTCAGGCGAAACTGAGGGAAAACCTCCTTCGCCACTAAAGTGAGCCCCTCAATTTGTAATTAGGCGAAATTTCGGGGAAAAGTCTGGGGCAGATTAGGGTAAGATTGGGACATCCCGTTGGCAGCAAAGTAACATCAACAATAGGGGATGTTTCGGCGAAAGTGTGGACAATCTGATTTATGAAAGTTAGGGGGTCTTCCGGGGATGTTGAGAGGGAGATAAATTTATGTAATTAAGGGGATATTTTGGGGACTGTAAGGGGAAACTAAATTTAGACGATATTGCGGGGACCTTCAGAGGACATCTAATATTTGAATATTAGGGGATATTTCCAGGAATTTCCGTTTACATCTGAATAATTATATGTAGGGGGTGTTTAGGGGAGGTTAAGGACATTTCATTTTTAATTTTTAAATTATAAATTATGATAAATACGTAATTTGTTTTATAATATAAATTACAATTATTGATAAAATGCAATGAAAGCCTCAGAATGTTCAAAATAGTTGATAAATAAGTAAAACATGCAGCAGAATTCAGTTCAGTATTACAATTACGAAACACAAAATCTGATTGTCCAAATACTCTCGACCACAATCTACTAGCACTCGTCATCCTCGTTATGGGGTGATGGTTGAGTAGGCGCAAGCATCGAGAGAATAAGGTCCTGCATCTGAAGCATCTGCTCACGCATTTGGACAGCAAACTCAGATATCTGCTCAGACATATGCGGCGCTATCCTTCTATGCACATGGTCAGTGACAGGCGTCGTTTGACCTCTCAAATTTGTATTTGTATTTTTCCCTGCAATATGCTAGTAAAGCGGCAAGCAGGGGTCGAACCCTAGAGAGCTGGTGTGGTTCAGTTGTCCTGTAAACAAAATTGATTGGGGTTTTTTTGTAAGCAAGTGTAAGAAAGCACAAGAGAAAATAATAACGAGGATTTCAATCAGCGAGAAAATTCAGTCTAGGATTTCTATTGTGACACGTTTATCATAGATATCTAATGATCAATTTTATATTTCTAAGTGTGGTTGTTTCGACAAAGGTAACGACCCAAATATCCCGACAAAGGTGATATGACACAACCTAACCCGACAAAGGTATTAGGCTTCTAGTTGTTTCCTAAACTAAACAATCCGACAAAGGTATTATTTAGCTTAGATGTTACTATCTACCTTTACGACAAAGTATCCAGTAAATATTAACGGTAAGAATTAGTTGTTTAACTAAGCTTTGCGACAAAGCTTCCACTTAGTCTAGCAATTTAATTCGTAAGAATGAGCACAAGAACTAGTGAAATATAAAACAGGATTAAGACTCAAAACGTGTTCACAATGTACGAAACCCTAGACCGAAAGAGAAATTTAGCTACTCATTGTCATGGAAATAAACACAAGTATTTTTTTGATGAAAGTAAATAGAAATTCTCTGTATAGCCGAAAGCTTCGCGTTCTTCGTCTTCTCCAGAGCTGTCTCAGTCTTCGTAGAATGATTGATTGACGATTTGATACTGAAAATCCTAGCCCAAGCTTCTTGTTTCTAATAAACTGGGTTTCCAAATCTGGTTTTGGGCTTGAATTATCAAGTTTCGGACTTGCTGACGTCATCAAACGGCCTGCTGACGTCAGCCCTCGTCGTCTGGTCGCGTTCGGCAGCAACATTAACGGCGCATTCGTAGTCAACATTAGCGTTAATGCTAATGTCTCTTGCGGACGCGATCCGCACTGAGTTCCGTTCCTTCTTCTTTGCGCCAGATCCGACTTCAACTCTGGATTTGACCCTCTATACAGTCTCGGACGCTCTCGGTGTGAACTAGAGAGTTGTAGGGAATCGAGTCAGCTACGCAACGCCATGTAGCTCGTATTTTCCTGATCAACGGTCAATTCCCAGCTCTCCGTCGAGCGTCCAAGGGTCTGAACTGTCATTGTGGAGTTTTCGGCGCAAAACACCGTCTTTAATGCACGTTTCTTCCAAGAGCTCCCGAAACACCTGAAATGCAAAACAACACTAAAAAGTAACTGTTCGCATAAAAATGTATCGAAATAAATGGGATTAGTCGATTCGACGAGTCGTATAAATACGACTCATCAAACCACCACACACTTAAACTTGTTCGTCCCGAACAAGGACTAAGTCATAGAAGGAAACTAAATGTGACATCACAATTTTTTTTTCGACGTCCTGGATAATGCTACATGAATATGAGCTGCTAGTCTAGACTCGCTTTTCTATGCATAACTCAATCGCTACTAAAATCATCATGCTCAACACAGAATTAACTTTGATACATGTTACCTTTTGAGCCGAAATTCAAATCAATTCGGATGAATGGGAGATAGTCCTCTTTAGACCCATGATCTGCATTCGCTGTCCCGAACTCTAGCTATATGGTTATACTTCATTGCTTTTTCTTGCACATGATTTGTTCGAGCTTCAAGGTGTTGAGTTCTTTTGATTGGACAGCTTTTGTAGTGAGTTGTCTTTTGATGGATCAGTGGTGTACTTCACTTTGTTGCGTGTAAAAATTCACAAATAACTGATTTTCTTTTCTTTTGCTACTGATTGTGACTGCTTGTCCGTGACTCTGCTCTTTTGATGGAGGTCCAATCATCGCCCGCAAACATATGGAAATACCTCCCTGCTCTCCCTCATCCTCGTCCTTTTGACGCGAGTCAAGCCGAGGGTCGCTCGTCTATTTTCCCGGCTATTCGGACTAGAGTTTGGACGGTGTGATGTTTTCCCGTCCCACCTAACCGCATTAGCACTGCAGTGGCGGAGCAGACTCTTAACCATGTTGCCTCGAAGTGCTAGCCTCCACGAAATCCATATAACCATACAACTCGAGATTCGGTCCTTTGAATGCTTCGTCAAGTCTCTCTAGGACATTTCTATCAACTCCACATCCCTGTTTATCTCAACTCAAAAGGACACGTAGTAGGTTAAATTCACATGTAGTCACATAATTCAAATTTCACGAGAAAAATACATGTAATCGGCATCATGAATTTCACATACTCATACTTCAATACTGCAATTCCAAGAACAGAGAGATTTCATACTTCATCATTTTTTTCTTCAAAGAAACGTGCAGACACAGTACAATATGCAAGAAAAATAAACGTGCAGACACAACAAACTGTCTCTCCCACCCCACACTTTTGAACCAAGCCGTGTCCTCACGGTACGACTTTAGTTCAAAGACAACAGACAATGCAGACACAACAAACTGACGGACTCTGACAAAGAGAAAAAAAAGAAACAAAGAACAAGGAAAAGAAAATAGGCACTCCCCTAGTCAGAATCTGACGATGAAGCTGGATGTGGAATAGCAAACTCCGGAGGAATTGGATCTCCGAACTCCCATCCTGGTGGTGCTGGCACTGGCTGTGTTCCTGGTGGCAGAAAAAACTGTAATGCTCGAGCCACATTGAAGGCTATGTCTAGCTGCTGCCTAGGAGGCACAGCTGCTAGTGGCTCTAGTGCGCTGGCACGTCTCTGTCGAGCTGTGGAGGACTCCCCTCTCTCTCGTGTAGGCTGTCGGCAGGTAGCAGCTGATGAGGACTCAGGTCTGTCCCTAGGAGCAGAGAGGCGGCGCCGATCAGTAGGCATAGCTGTGTGGTATCTCGGGTCAGCATGGTACGTCCAGGCGTACTGCTCCCTCCTACGGGGACGCCTACGAATAGCATGTCCACTGGTGAAGTAGGCAATGTTAAATTCAGCTGGAGGGATGTACTGATGAGTCTCCAAGCGCGGCTGCCCGTGTAGACGGCGCAGCAAAAAGGTGATCATCCCTCCACATGCTATCGGTCCTGTCGACGGAAGGCGGCGCTCCCAGAAATGGCATGCTAAGTGGAAGAAGTCGAGCGGCTGCCCTTGGTCAAAGGCATTCAAGCAGATCATGTCGGGGAAGGTCACCTTGTCGCCCCCGTTATCTCTGGCATATAGCGTGCCTCCTAGCACCCGCTGTAAGTAGTACAATGCAGGATCCCGAATACATTTTGCCCTCGAATCAGATGGCTGAAATACACCGGCATCGTCCACCTTAATTCTGTCCCAAGCATCTACCAATCGGACTTCATCACGAACGAAATTTCCATTTGCGGGCCAACCAAATACGTCCTTCACCTGTGCGGGGAGAGTGTGATAGAACTTGCCTCGGTGCCTGTAGCGAATACCCTCATGGTCCTGTTTCCCTACATAAATGAAGGATGCTAAGAACTCGCAAGTGTCCTCGACATCTGTCTCATGGCTGAGGGTGAGGAGGCCTGGCCATCCACTCACCCGAAGTATCTCTCGGACCCGTTCTTGAAACCCACTATTACTCAAAAATTCGGCCTCCACAAATGTGCTGGGCACGTGCTGTTTGGCCATATATTTAGCATACAACTCCTCGAACGATAGCTCTCGTGCCTCTCGTGGTGGCATATCGTAACACGGTTCAAAACTGAAGAAAACTGCACTGGGTCAACACTTGGTCAAACTGAATCAGTGTGTCTCGCGTTCGCTCGACACGTTAGTTGCCGCGTTCGATAGACATGTTATCTAATGTTGGTGTCGAACGCGGACATCTAATGTCTAACCCGAACGCGCTGAACCTGCACTTCGTCTTCCCCGATCGGTTGTCCGATTGGCAACTCCGAAACTCAACCCTCAACCACGGTTTCTTCACCAAATCCCCACGGAATATCCCTCTATCACTCTTTTCAACAAACCAATTGACAAATCCCAACGTCGATAACCAAATCTTGTAAAAATTTGAACGGAGATTTACCTCGATTTGATCTCGTAATGATCCGATTTTGAAAGAATGGCTCTGGGAACGATTGCGGTTGTTGATCTGAGCAATCCTACTGCGAAATCCTCGCGCAAAAGCCTTAAAAATTCCTGGCGATTTGGGCGTTTGAGCGGCTGGGCGAGAGCGTGTGATGTTTGGGTGGAACGGATGAGAGAAGCTCGACATTAGGGTTTTTACTCTGGTCAACGATCTGACGCGTTCGGAGGAGACGTTATAATTTGGTCAACGTCCTAATGTCGACTCCGAACGCGCATATAATGTTCACTCCGGACGCGGTTTTAATGTAGCTATCGAACGCGATCCGCACTGACTGGCACCTGTATTTTACCTGCAAAACAACTTCCTTTCCCCCAAAACCAAATCAGGATAGACTGGTTAGACGTCAAAAAAAACTAAATAAGACTCCAACTGACACACAAGACACGAAAACACAAGAAAACAGAGAAAAACGAAAATTTTGCCAGGCTGCCTCCCTGCGAGCGCCTTCGGCGCCAAAATTTGACAGGCGTCGTTTGACCTCTCAAATTTGTATTTGTATTTTTCCCCGCAATATGCTAGTAAAGCGGCAAGCAGGGGTCGGCGGCTGTAGTGGCGCTGGGGGAGGTGGTTGCCTCGGGCCAGCACTGTTCTGTGCCACTGGTAGCCTTTGATTCATTCTGGCGGCCTCCCTGTCCGCACGGTTCCGGTCTCGAATGAGTTGCTCCGGGTCATCATAGAATGGAGGTATAACTGCGTTTTCATTGACCAGAGCGAGCTCGTTGTTGTTCTGGTCATCACCAACCTGACTACCTGCGCGAGACATGGTGAAACAAGTAGCAAGCACGAAAAAAAAAATAACTAAATAAAAATAAAACAGAAAATAAAAACAAAAAGAAACAACTTCACCGAAGCGCAGCTCCCCGGCAACGGCGCCAAAATTTGACAGGCGTCGTTTGACCTCTCAAATTTGTATTTGTATTTTTCCCTGCAATATGCTAGTAAAGCGGCAAGCAGGGGTCGAACCCTAGAGAGCTGGTGTGGTTCAGTTGTCCTGTAAACAAAATTGATTGGGGTTTTTTTGTAAGCAAGTGTAAGAAAGCACAAGAGAAAATAATAACGAGGATTTCAATCAGCAAGAAAATTCAGTCTAGGATTTCTATTGTGACATGTTTATCATAGATATCTAATGATCAATTTTATATTTCTAAGTGTGGTTGTTCCGACAAAGATAACGACCCAAATATCCCGACAAAGGTGATATGCCACAACCTAACCCGACAAAGGTATTAGGCTTCTAGTTCTTTCCTAAACTAAACAATCCGACAAAGGTATTATTTAGCTTAGATGTTACTATCTACCTTTACGACAAAGTATCCAGTAAATATTAACGGTAAGAATTAGTTGTTTAACTAAACTTTGCGACAAAGCTTCCACTTAGTCTAGCAATTTAATTCGTAAGAATGAGCACAAGAACTAGTGAAATATCAAACAGCATTGAGAACGAAAATCTCAAAACGTGTTCACAATGTACGAAACCCTAGACCGAAAGAGAAATTTAGCTACTCATTGTCATGGAAATAAACACAAGTATTTTTTTGATGAAAGTAAATAGAAATTCTCTGTATCGCCGAAAGCTTCGCGTTCTTCGTCTTCTCCAGAGCTGTCTCAGTCTTCGTAGAATGATTGATTGACGATTTGATACTGAAAAATCCTAGCCCAAGCTTCTTGTTTCTAATAAACTGGGTTTCCAAATCTGGTTTTGGGCTTGAATTATCAAGTTTCGGACTTGCTGACGTCATCAAACGGCCTGCTGACGTCAGCCCTTGTCGTCTGATCGCGTTCGGCAGCAACATTAACGGCGCGTTCGTAGTCAACATTAGCGTTAATGCTAATGTCTCTTGCGGACGCGATCCGCATTGAGTTCCGTTCCTTCTTCTTTGCGCTAATGTCTCTCGGTGTGAACTAGAGAGTTGTAGGGAATCGAGTCAGCTACGCAATGCCATGTAGCTCGTATTTTCCTGATCAACGGTCAATTCGCAGCTCTCCGTCGAGTGTCCAAGGGTCTGAATTGTCATTGTGGAGTTTTCGGCGCAAAACACCGTCTTTAATGCACGTTTCTTCCAAGAGCTCCCGAAACACCTGAAATGCAAAATAACACTAAAAAGTAACTGTTCGCATAAAAATGTATCGAAATAAATGGGATTAGTCGATTCGGGTCACTAGACTTCTAGTTACTAGTTACAACAATTGGGCAGCAAACTCAGAAGTTTTTTCTGTAAAACAATTGTTGTCATTAGACTTCTAGTTCTCCTAAATCCAATAATCCGGGTAAGGCATTAGACTTTTAGTTCTCCTAAATCCAATAATCCGGGAAAAGCATTATTTAATCTAGGTGTTCTTACTCGTCTTTACGGGAAAGTCTCAAACGAGAATTAACGATAAGAACTGAATTATTCGGCTAAGCTTTATGGTAAGTCTCAGCTTAGCTTCACAATTCAGCCCTTAATATTAAGCGCAAGAACTAGAGAAACAAGAAATTGCATTAAGTAAAAAGTCTCAAACCGAATTAAAGATTTAGCTACACATAATCATGGAAAAACGCATAATTAAAGTAGAGAAATCTACTCTCTCATCGAGGTGCTTTGTCTTCTCCAGAGCCGTCTTGATCTTCGTAGAATATGTGATTATTGGAACCCTAACACAAAATCTTATTTATAGCAAAAAGTAGGGTTTCCAAGTCTGATTTTTGGGCTTGATTTCCAAGTTTCGGTCTGCTGACGTCATCAAAACGCGTGCTGACAGTAGCGACCGCGTTTCACCTTGACATTACCACCGCGTTTCGTTTTGACATTAGCGTTAACGCTAATGTCTCTACGAAACGCGGTACCCACTGTGTCCCGACTTTGGCATTGATTTGACCATTTAAATGACCTCGGATGCTCTCGGTGTGAACTAGAGAGTTGTAAGGAATTGAGTTAGCTACGCGAGGGTATGTGACTCGTATTTTTCTGATCAGCGGTCCATTCCCAGCGCTCCGTTGAACGTCCAAAGGTCTAATTTGCCATTGTGATGTTTTCGGCATGAAATGCCGTCTTTTAAGCATGTTTCCTCCTAGAGCTTCCGAAACACCTGAAATGCTGAACAACACTAAAAAGTAACTGCTCGCATAGTAAAGTGTCGAAATAAACGGGTTTAGTTAATTCGACGAGTCGTATAAATCTGACTCCTCAAACCACCCCACACTTAAACTTGTTCGTCCCGAACAAGAACTAAGTCATAGAAGGAAAGCAAATATAACACCACAATTTCTTCGACGTCCTGGATAGATGCTACATGAATATGAGTTGCTAGTCTATACTCATCAGTAGTGTCATTCCATTTTCTCATTGCGTGCAAATCATGAATTGTTTTGCAAATTCGTGTACTAGAAACTAAGGGAAGATCCTCGTGCTTGCACTAAAATTTTGATGTGATTTTCGTACTATTTTTCAGAAAATTCTTAAGCCAGACTCCTTTTCTCTTACGGGTCATTGCCTAGTCCTTGGCACTTGAGAATCAGCTTTGCGCCAAGAGAGCATGGACTATCCCTAGATAGCATAGGTGAATTGCGAGCATGTTTTGTGTAACTATTCTTGTTCTTATTGCGTTGTTATAGAACTATTTAGAACATGTGATGAGCAGGGACGGACTCAGGAATCGAGACAGGGGTGACAATCAAGAAATTAAAAAAGAATTAAATAGTTTAAAAAAATTATATTATATTAAAATAAAAACATCTTGTTTCCATATCACGAATTTTTTTGTTATTGGATTCGTGCTAAACATTTTCGCTATTTATTTTTCACCGTTGACAACCAAACAATCTGATAAGAAATCATCTTTCATCTTGTTAATTGCACTTTTTACTATATTCATTATAGAAAAATAGCATTGAGCAATATCAATCTAAATTGGAAGAGTTAGAATAAGAGATATCATTTTTTACAGTAAATAAACCATAATTGAATTATTTGTCGTCGCCAACCCTTAACGTAATAGATCCGTGTTAACAGGAAAAGGATTTACGAATTTATGATTGCCTAATATTAATTTGTTGGTGCGATGTCATGAAATGGAGCTTTGCTTGGATAATCTTTAGTTTTATTATATATAGTTTAACCTAATTTGATTATGTGTATTTTACATATATTTTATTAGAAAATGTTTTGGATATTGGTGGGGTGACAAGAGCCACCCTTGTCAAAGGGTGGTTCCGTCCCTGGTGATGAGTCGCTTGCTAGCCGTGTGTACTGACCATTCGAATGCATAACTCGTTTAATCTATGATTGTCTGACAACTTAGATGAAGATGTTTGACTTGAAGTCGAGGTAACACGATGAATCCGAGGTATGACATGACTTTACTGTGACTCGTTGAGCATCATCTCATGCATACACGTTAGTTAGTTGTACAGGGGATTTGTAGGTAGTCCCATTCCTGAAAACCTTCACGAGACTATACTCGTTCTACTAGGGCAGCCTAGGGGTTTAAAGGCTTGATGCATATGCTAAATGCATGCATGTCCTCTACGACAGTGAGTTATCTTTAGCTTTTATTTTAGTTAGAATTGATCGCAAAACACTTGAGTGGGTAACTTAGAAACTTATGGTCGTTGAGCATTACATTCACTTGAGTATTTACATTCACTTAAGTGTGGAGTGTTTTGATCAGTCGATATTTTGACTAATTATTCACTGCATTTGATGATGGATAACACTGGTTCTCCCGGAAAATTATCTCTATTTGATGGCTTCCTTGAGTGTTTCAGGACAAAAAGACATATCATCGCTCTTTGGACTCGAAGTACTGAAAGAACAGAAAGATCGACGAAAAAGGCCGAAAAAGAGCTCTACACCAACATGTGGGCCGTGACAGCCGTGACATCTCATTAGTGTCACGGATGTCACGGTAGGTTTTCTCCTCAGAAAGATTCAAGTGATTTCCAGCATGGCCGTGACTACCGTGACATCCTCCTAGTGTCACGGGTGTCACGACACCTTTTCAGCTCAGTAACTTTTGACCAGGCCGTGACATGCCGTAACATCTCCTGGTAACACGGGTGTCACGACACCTTTTCTACTCATTGAACTTTGGGCATGCCGTGACATGTTCGAATGTCACGGGTGTCACGGCACGGTCGAAAGGCAGAATTATCAGCTGATTTTCTAATCCGTTTTTGGCAAGTTCTGGTCCTTTTTGGCAATAGAGCAGTTTTTGGGCTATAAAAGAGAAACGACCAGAGTGCTTCAGGTGTTCTTGAATTGAGATTGAAGAATCCTAACTTTGGAGAGAAGAGAGAGAACATCGTGAGAGATTGAGGATTCAACGAGCTTCATCGTCACTACGGTTATCTCGTCCTTAATTTCTATTATTACACTATTCGTGGTTAACTTACCATGAATATTGAGTAGTCTTCTTAATTTTGGGATCCTACGAATCCCGTGCTATATACCCAACTCTTCATGTGATCAATTGAACGTTTTTCATGAATGCTATTCGAATATTCAATTTCATCGTGCTTAATTGTATCGTTCTTGCAAGTTTTACATTGAATGGGATGTTTGCATGCTAGAACGTATTTAGGTTGTTTACCAAAAGATGGATGGGTCCTAGGTATTAATCGGATTGCATGAAATTGATATTAGGTCATGGAAGCTACTATGGTAGCACATGAATTAATAGGAGAGTTGACTTTTGTCTGAAAAACCCTAAATTTAATAATCGAGATCGTTGATAATCCGTGGATGGGCGGCGTTCAACGATTGAGGTTAATCTAGACAATGATCCGTGGATGGGTGGCTTGTCTAGTGTTATTTCGATTTATTTCCATATTCGATAGCATGATGAATTTATGTGATATGATTGCATGATTAGTGGGTTGGCACGGGTGAAGTTTGATCCTGGAATTCTTTCTCTGATCAAGTTCAAAACCCTTTATTTTTCGTATTTAGTTTCTGCTATTTTCATCACATCAAAACCTCTTGTTAATCGGAATAGCTGAATAGGTCACTTGTTAACTAGTATTCACACACGTTGTTCCTTGGATCGACCCTTGGCTTACCAAGGTTATAAATTTTATTTGACTGCAACTAGACCCCTAAAACTCATAACTTGACGACTATAAAGGGTTAAAAATACGCTTGTCAGTATGCTAGTATGTGAATGTCTTGATATTCACAGAAAGTTCAAAAGATATTTTCATCAAGTTCAGAGCATATACACCGGTTGATTTCTGGGACGTGCTACTGCCGATGTGGAGGACGTTCAACGAGAAGATCTGTGCAACGGCGGAAATCCGAGAAGGACGTGCTAGAAGATGGAGAGGAGGTGCAGGCGAACGAGCAGATCTGGATTATCTGGGTGGACGTCCTCTGCGTTTCAATTTTTTTATGTTTGGCGCGTGCAATGTACGCTCTAGACACAAATAATATTAAAACATATTAATGTAGATTAATTAGGTAGGTTAACGCGTTAATGTAGATTAAGTAGTTAGGTTAATCGTTTACCGTGACAATCAACATTTATTAGAAAAAATCAGTGTTATTAAAACCGAACCATGGATCGAACCGGTCAAGTCACTGGGTCAATTGGTCAGTTGTTCAACCGGGTTGAACCGGTTGGACCCGCACGTATTAAAAAATAAAAATAAAATACTTATATATGATATTATAATTTAACATATTTATGACTTGAATAAATATTAAATGTGTATGATCTGATTACAACAACATACCATAACAAATTGTCAAATTTAGAATTTTATAAAGTACAAATCAATAATAGAACAACAATAACAATTTTAGTCTTAATTTGCAAGTCACCACAATAAGAGATTTGTAAGACTAATTGATTTTCTAGTCAAATTGATAATAAGTAATAAATTTTATAGATTTGATAAATGAATATACATTAATTAAACAAATAATAAAACAAGAATCATGTTTGGCTTGGTGGAATGAGAGGGGATAATTGTAGAGGAATGCTAGGTTCGAGTCTTGTCCAAGTCAAAATAAGTAAATAAATTTTCAGACCAAATCGAACCGATTGAACCGATCAAATAACCATTTTAATGAAAATCGGGTCAATTAACCGGGTCAACCGGTTCAACAGACCGGGTTGACTGTAAAACGGTCCAATTGAAGAACCGAACCGGTTCGGTGACCGGTTCCATGTCCAACCGGTCAAACCAGCCGGTCCGGTTTTAATAACACCGGAAAAAATAGTATTAAATTGGACGATTAATTAGGTAATTCAGTAATTAATGAGAGCCTAAATTTTAGTTGAAAAAAGTTATACGATTAAATTGGACATGTTGAAAAAATAACATATTAGATAGTCGAATTTTAGTAAATAATTTTTATTTAATGAGCTAATTTTATTAATCAAATAAAAGTTAATTGTTTCTTTTAATTTGTTATATAATTATTGAGATGATTATAACTATTTAAATCTAACATGTAACTATTTAATTGTAAAGCAAATATTCGATGAATTGGATTAGAAGGTGCTACATGTTGAACCGTTGTACAAATAGCGCGAATAGCACCTTCTATTGCAATGAATAGTAACAAAAAGTGATATTTGAGGAAGTTCTCATAACAGAGAACTTCCTAAACCGGTGTATATGCTCTCAGAGAAACGATGACTCGCCAGTTCGGGATGACTGACATGATTATGATGTGCAACTTCTTAGGCATCGAGGTTGAGCGGGGCGGATAGTGAAATCTTTATTTGATAGAATTATGTATTCTCACATAGAATAATTTTGTCTGATAGATTATACAAACATTGATTAGGCTGCTGATGTGGAAACTCGGAAGAGTACATCCGGTTATGCTTTCTGTCTAAGAGATGGAGTAGTTTCGTGGTAATCAATGAACAAGTTGTTTCTCTTTTTATAGCTAAAGCGGAGTACATCGCAGTAACTACCGCAACTTGTCAAGCAGTTTGGCTTCAAAGTATATTAGAAGACCTGAAACATAAGCAGGAAGGCCCCACACGGATTATGTGAGATAACAATACGGCTATAGCATTAGCCAAGAATCCAATATATCACGGAAGGAGTAAGCATATTAGGATCAGGTATCACTACACTTGACAGTTGGTCAGGAGATTGAGTTAGAGTTCTGTAATACTGATGAGACATCTTTACCAAGGGTCTATCAAGTGATAAGTTTGAACTGTTCGATAACTGTTTGGACTAGCAAGATCATGGATCAAGGAGGAGTGTTTAATTAAGACCCCTTAGCATTATACGGCACCAAGCATACATGACAATTGCAATTGTCGTTAAATGGTCCCCTCACCTGAGACCATCTTATCTCCTGCTCATACTATCCTCTGCAAGTCAATTTCCACAAGCAACTAAAGCAGTAAAAACTTCATGCAGTTTCTATGGATCTTGCTCCTCATATTCATCTATAAAAGGAGTTGCAACTAAAGAAGAAATGCATCCCCTCAGCTTCATTCTTCCAGTGTATTCAAGTAGTGTATTTGAGAGTTTACCTCTCTAGTATTTCTTAGTTTATTAGTATGTGTGTTTCCATTTCACTACCATAAATCAATTGCTTTCTTCTTAAACGGTCCACCATAATGAGTCATGTCTTACAATTTTTGAGTAATTAGTAAATCTACCATTTGATTTAAATAGATAGGAAATTTCCAATCGATTTTATGCCATCTCTCTAAGCGCACGTTTCCCCTGTTTGCAACTTACTAAGGAATTACGTTGATTGATTTATGATGTATCTTCACGGTGCGACTTCACTTGAATTTCTGCTTAGTAGTACTTCAACGGAGGATGTTCAAAAAATTGTTCTTCAAGGATTGATCAAGTAGCAACTTAAATATGATTTGAATCGCGTAAACACTTTCCGAATTCAATGTTTCGCCCCTTAAAAGCCTATGATATCTGCAAAACTTGAAGTGAGATAAGATAAATCTAGTGAGTTCTAATTAAGACTTTTGACTTAGAATCAAGCTTTAATTGTACTATCAAAAAAACGCTTTAATTATTTTAGGAAATCTGAATTTGAATATGATTCTATGCCTGTTCTAGAAAAATCAGTCATCCTTTTTATAGTATGTGAAAAGATGCATATAAAGGAAGCGACCTTTCGTCAAAAATTGGATCTTTTAATGTTTAAATTTTGCATAAGCTATCGCGATTGCGTAAGTAGATGAGCTTCTCTCTCCTTGTTCACGTTTTCTCCAGAAGTCCGACAACCGTCGACCAACGCTTGCGCTTTTCCGTTCTTCGCCAGGTGCTTTCTCCTCCTTGCTTCGTCTCCCTTGCTGCTGTCTCTGTGTCGGTTGTCATCTCCCGTGCCTATTCCTTCTCCCCCGCGTCCTTGTTGCCAGTTGCGTCGTCGGTGATGGTCGTCGCGACTGCTTCTTCGTGAGACTGGCTCCGTGATGCTGGGCTACTGGTTGGTAGTAGGTGTCGGATCTGTTGGCTGGAGGAACGGGCGGATGGTGGTTGGTGGCTGACGGTGGTTTCCTGGTTAGAAGGGTGTGGTGAATTTGGAGCTTGGAGTGGTGGCGGTTGGGTGCTCCGCCGGGTTGAGGGTGGTGGGTGGATTTGACGAGCTAAAGGGGAGGGTTCCTGGTGGACGTTTTGGCGAGTCGGCGTTTGTGCGGCTCTAACGCCTCTTTTGAGCTTGATTTTGTCGCCACGACAGTGACCTTTTTAGTCGCTTTGTACAAATGTTTCTCTTTCGGTTTTAGGTTCAGGTTAGCCACCTGTTGTCTTATTCTGGTCCGAGCTTTATCGGTGTCTTTGAAGTTGGCTTACGAGCCTCTTCGTCTGTACGGGCCAGTTGTCTGTTCTGGGTTTTGTGCCCAGTCTTTGTAGCGCATCTTGTGGCAATCGAATTTTTTTTTGCATAAGCTTTAGCGGTTGTTTCAAACACAGACACATATGCAACACTTCGTCTGAAACTTTTCACAGGACCCGTCCTTGTCACTTCGTACCAACTCAATTACACGGTTAACACGGCCAGTGTCAGAATATGGCACGGATGACATGGATAGAAATTTTCCCAAAAACCCACCCATGTCACCCCGGGTCCACCTCAAACTGATGGTACTTCTATTAATTAGTTGGTAGTCTGTTCGCAATCTATTAGGTATTGGAATATTAAGGAAATTAAGCTGCTTTAGTTGTATTTGAATGTGATTGGATTAGTATAAAAGACATGTAAACAAGCAATTAGGAATTAATCAATGAAATTAGCAGCTGCTTTTTTATCTTCCTCTTCCGAATCTCTGCTCCTCTTTCCCAAAACCCTAATTCCATTCTTTCTTTCTCGATCGTTCTCTTTCGTTCTCGGAATCTTCTTCCTTAATTTCCTTAGTATTCCAATACCTAACACAATCCAATAAATTTTTTAATAAAGTAAATAGATTAGGGTTGATCCTTTGACGCATTGGGTTTCACTGATTGTGTGTTTGTTAAAAATTGTGTAGAAGTTCTTTATTGTATAGATTACGACATGTAGTTTGGTTTGGTCGTTTTGCTTCTCTAGTCTACTGTTACGTACTCAATATTATAGAAATAAAGGGGTGTAGTTGTAATTAGTGTAAGGTGTTTTGGTATAAAAGAGATGTAAAGCAGAATGAGAAATTAAGCAATGAAATATCAATCTTTTAGTATCTCCTTTCTATTCCGATTCCCTTCTCAATCGCAAACTCTAATCTCATCTTCTATTCCTCTTCTCCAATAATTCTTCAGTTTCTAGCCATCAATCCCTGATGCGATACTCAGGATCGCATCAATTGGTGCTTCTTCATCGAGAGTGATTATGACAACCTATTACAATCCATATTATTACCCAAACTACCAACACAGAACTAAGATTTCTTATTTTAATGGTGAAGATGTTGATGGATGGCGATCTCAGGTCGAAAATTTGTTTTAACGGCATCAAACGATGTCAGACCAAAAGCTGGCGTTTGGGACCTTTTATTTGGCCGGCGGAGCCCTAGAGTGGTACTGGGATATGCAAAGGAGTTGGAGGACTCTTACTTGGGAAAACTTCGCCGCAGACCTTAGATGTCGATTCTGGTCAGAATCTCTAATGCGTCGATCTATGATAATTGAATCTATATCAAAGACCTATGAAGGTATCATCCAGCTCCTAACTGAAATGAAGAATGAAAACTCAGTTTATATGTCAAATCTCTCCAAGCTTAAGTCTCAAGTGAGTTCAATCTCTACTTGTGGTTCGTGACAAAGTGGAGGAATCAAATCTCAACTGTGAGCTTTCTGCTGCTGATGTGGTCTCGACAGATGGTGAAAATTTTGAATCAGCTCCATCAGCGACTAGCAAGGATTTAGATAATCCTAAGAGTAATGAGATGAACTCAGTAGTCGTTCCTCTGCGCCTGAATTTGGAGTCACAAAAAGGTATTATTCAACACAAACTCTGTTGTTTGTCCTCAAGCTTTTGAAGCTCAGTAATGATATAGTTGGCCAGCCACAAGGGGCTATGAAGTGTGAAATGTTATTTGGTGATCTAAATGGTATTGGGTATTCATACTCTCGAACTGTTTGTGAAAATGACGTAGTGGATTCTAAACAGCAGGATGTGACGGTGAAAAAGTCTAAACAATCAGTTTTATCTGCAAATGGTTCGACGAATATATGTGCAAAAGGTATTCGAAAAAATGATTATGAGGTGTTAATTCTTTTATTACCACCAGCAAAACCACCTGATCATCTCTTTGATGTACTAGAAGTAATAAATTCGGGCATTACTGTGGCTGGTGGTGTGGATTGTGATTCACTATGCTACAATGGAGGATTGTATTTGGCTTTAGAACTTTCATCAATTAAGTTCATGAGTATTTTAATGAGAAAAGTCCAACTCGGACAAGACTGCAGTGGCTTGAAAGTTTGGGTGAACTTTGATGATTTTACATCAAGTGCACATATTATTTGTGCAGAGTTTGATGGTTCAGCTGTGATTTTGAAGGCTATTGGATGTAAACCTCCAAATGAATTTTTTATCATATTGTAAATGGTTGATAATGACACTATAGTCGTTGAGGATGTTGGATACGACAATTGGTATTACACAGAGCATTGGGATTTAGCGCTCTCTTCAATCCAAAGGAATGAGTCACTGTTTTGGACAATAACAAGCACTTGTGCAGGGGTCCGTTTGATGATGAAACTGCATATTACATTGAAACAGGATCCAGTTCTTTGTCAAGTTCCACAGTATCGTCGTTGCTCTGATTCAATTGCTCTCTATGGTGTCACTCTCGTGTCTTATTATCTTAATGAGTTGACAGAGTGGGACTTGGAGGTCCTTAAGTTGAAAAGGAAGTTAGATGCATCTGGGGCCACACTACACCAGAATACAGCTTACGACATAGTTTTTATCGTCGCATAAAGTGCTATATTTCTCGCATAAAGGGGTATATCGTATATGGGACAAATTGTGCGTCGCATAAAATTTGTGTCGAAAGCCAAGTAGCGTAAAGTTTGGGCGACGAAAATTTTAGGCAAGTGGCATAAAGTTTACCGCTTATGCGACATGTGTTTCATTTAGTCCCATTCACAATAGACCTGAGTTCCAAAATTTAAGGACATATGCCACATTTTTACAGTTAACATATTTGCCAATTATCGTCGCAGTAGATACCATACAGGACATTCTACGTTTATGTGACATTCTCCATTAATCGCATATAACGTCATACGCTTCTAACTTGAAGGCGTCTGTGTCGCAAAAAGGGACATATGCTTATCACTCAATTAACTTATTGTCGTATAAAGTATGTTACGATAACATTCTGAAACAGGTAAATGTCGCATAAAACGTGATACGTGACAAAATAGTAAAGAACAACATGTCGCATTTGTAGAACATATTGTCGTATAAAACATCAATCGTCACAAATTGCAGACAAGAAAGTGTGACATATAATGGATATATTGTGGTATAAAACGACATACGTCACAAATAGCAAACAACATAATGTGACATATAAAGCATTTAGCCTACATACAAATTAAAACCGGAAATTGTTTGATACACAATCCGGCCACCAAAACAGGGTACACACAAACTAGAGTTCATGTGTGTGTACCCGGGACAAAAACAACGAGTTTGATACATTCAAGGAAAAAGTAATCAAGAGTTAGGTCCATAACTTGTGGCAAGGCATTTTGATTTGCCGAACCACCCCGAACTGCGAACTCATCAAGAATGCGTATCCTTTCTTCAAAAGTGACCTTCATTTCCAACATGTCATCCTTTGTCTTCTGCAGCTGGTCCTTAAGCTCAAAGGTTCTTGAACACCCTCTTGGGAGGGGTGGCTTCTGAAAGGCTCTACCGGCTCCAGACACATACGTCCCACGCTAGGGCCAAGCACTTCATTTATAATTTGAATTTAAATATCGACCGGAAGAGGTTGTCGTGCATCGATGACACTGCCTTCTGCATCTTCATCTTCATCACCATCCATATCCCGCAAAGCTTGACGAACCCTCTCCTCCATTTGTGCCTACATATACAATGTTTTACTGTAAATACAAAAATAAAAGTAAACTGGAAATACATGGCATAGAAAAAAGTTTACAACCAGAAAATAAACTAATAACATCAACTGAATAAGATTGGCAACAACGTTTGCCAACACACAATAAACAAATGAATAACAAAGTTTGCGAACATAAGAAAGAGCATCAATGTAAGAACTAAACATCAAAATTTCGATAAAAGCAACAAACATGAATAGGGTTAACATGGTAGATAACATTTGGCAGATAAACACATGAAATATATAAAAAGAGGACATGAATGAATAACAATTAACATTTCAAATAAACTGAACATGAATAACCCTAAGAAACATGAACACAAGCCAATTGTCCTTAATCAACATATGGGAGAGAAGAACAACATATTATTCAGCAAGATAATAATATTTGGTAAACATGAATATAAGGGCAACACAACATTATTCACCATCTTCAACATATGACTGATGACAAGATGAAATTATGCAACCAATATGGATATGTAAGTGACACTAAAAATAAAGATACTCAACTGCAAGAGCGGCGCCGATAGGATCATGAGAGTATACCTTGGCGTAAGTAGCTACAAGGGGAGCTCTTTCTCCCTGGAGCTTTAGTTGCGCAGCCCTCATGTAGAAAGGGACCTTTCCAGAGCGGTGATTGAGTCCCTCAGATTCAATGCGCACTCTCGACATCGTCTCGCCTATTTTCTATTTTAGTGAAATTTAGCGAAGTTAATGAGATGTTTGAAAAATATAACAACATATAAAAAAAACAATTGATACATTAAAGGAGTGAAGGAAAATGTTGTTTGATAACTATAAGAATTGAGTAACCTGATTTTTTGGTTCATCAAAGTGGCTAATAAGCCATCCCCATTAATCACGGCGATCAATAAACTCCGGGGGAATCACATCATGTCCATGCTTCTTGTAGAACAGCTTGCAGTCCGCCTTCCAATCGCGGTACCTTTCAATGGCCCTTCTGAAGATAAAATTCCACAACTCATCATCTTTTGGATCAATAACAAAGTTTGGCTGCAAAGAAAAAAACAGAAGTCAATTACATAACATTGAAATCATTACATTAAGTTTTTACATTGAACTGAAAAATTAGAACATGAATTACTTACATTCAAGTGGTCATACACAATCTGCCTGTCCTCCTCCCTCAGCTTCCTGAATGACGGTGCTATCATGGGAACTTTGTCCTTCACCGCACTCCCGATCTCGTGCACAACCAGGCTACAAACTTGCTGGTTCGCTGGCCCGGTACAATCTGATAGAAATTCAACCTTGATTGGCTACCCCTTATTGCGCGTGTGCTTGTAGTATGCCACATTAGTTCCATTGACCACACCCCTTACCCTCCTTTTTTGTTCGCCCTCGTCCCCTGTATATCAAATTCAATAACAGTTATTACATGAGTAATAGCAAAAAAGAATATAAATGATCCGTTAAAAATATAGTATATTGAAAACTGAATTACCAGATTGAGCATTTTGTGAGTTCTTGCATCTAATGCTTGGAATTGCCTCCAAATTCTCCTCCGAATCATGCTCTGAAGACTGATCAATGTCCATTGAGTTGTTTGGTTCAAACTCCGGAGCCAGTGGATCATTTAGAGGCACATGTGAAGGTGACCTTGTGCTCGGAGGTGCCTGATTTTGGTTGGGGAGGGCAAGATAGCGCTGGGAATTGTGGTAGAGGGTTGAATAAGAATGATGGAGGCTCGGGAGCAGGGGCTCGAGGAGTGTTTTTAGACAAACAACGAGGAGGATTAGCTGAGGGTGGAATTTCAGCGGGTCTAGCTCTCCAGGGGGAGGATGATTGTCAATGTGTGGAATTTGAGCGGGTGATCTAGCTCTCACAGGGGAGGATGATTGTCATTTTGTGGAATTTCTACTGGTCTAGCTATAACAGATGGGATTTCATTGGGTTGATTCTCAGTGGTGGTTAGACATTTGGATTTATTCCTAGTTGGGACTTTGGACTTGACAGGAGGATTGACTACACTATTCTTGCTAATAGGAGGTTCAACATAAGGATTTAATGCTGGTTTCTTGGCTTTCCTAGGTGGAGTACCTCTAACAGGAGGAGGATGTACCTTCTTTTGCTTGCGCGGTGGAGTCTGCACGATATGCACTGCAGGTCAAGTCTTCGCCAGCGCGTCAAGCTTCTTTGTGCGACCGACAGGCTTTAGGGCACCAAAGATGCTCTAGCACGCTCTGTGTTCCGAAACTCAGCATCCACGGTCGGCCGAGAGGGGGTTGGAGCAGGTGCGTCGGCTGGAGGCCGACTGTCGTCACTGTCGGTGGACTCAGCCGAAGAGGTTGGGCGTGGTGACCACTCGGCTGCACGAAGCCTCGGCAGAACACGACGTGTAGAAGGCGAACGTAGCTTCATCGTGCGGCGACTGTTGACTTCCTCCACTTCGACCAAAGGGGAGATCTTCGGTTTTAGGGTTTTGGTTCTCGCCATCTCGAGCAGTGTGGTGGATCTTGTAGAGTAGACGACGGTGGTATTGTGTTGTGTAGAGTAGAGTAGACGACGGTGGATCTGGTTTTAGAGTAGACGACGGTGGATCTGAGAAATTTGAGTGATACGGTGGAGAGGAGAGTGATACGGTGTTATCAAGGACTTAGAGAAATCTGAGTTCTCAATCTCGAACACAAGTGGAACTTGTGCTATTAGTTTCCTTTTCTGGGCCAAAATACAGTTTTATGCGACAGGCTTTGTTTTCTAAGTCCCATAAATGTTGTGCTTGAAAAATCAAAAATTTGCGCTCAATGACGAAAAATTGTTCCCCATAAAACGAAACTATGTTTTGCGACATTCTAATTCAAATTTTGTCCCATAACAGTTCTGACAAATTGCTACAGACTGAGCAGTTTTGATTTCATCCCAAATGATCACATAAACACAAATTCAACTAACATTGTGGCAACATCTTCATACTGATACTCAGTACACTACCAACTGTTCACATTTCATCATCTGAAGAGTATTGGATTTCATCATTCTCTTGATCATCTTCTACTAATTCCATGGTTTCATCCCAATGTTCATACTCATCTTCCGTCGCTGTTTCCTCATCATCATCTTTATCATCACCCCCTGATGCGAATACATCCTCTTCATCCAAGTTCAATTGTCTACGTGCTCTTGGTATTCGCACCATATTGGGGTTAATGGTTGCAGGTTAGACATCATTTATAATGTGCGAGGGGCATGCGCTCTTGGTAAGGGTCATCTTCCTGAGGCGAAGTCACTGATGTGTAATGTCCATTACTATTACTATCCTGATTATCTTGTCTTGCAAGGGAGCGTTGACTGTAAGTTCCTCTATGCGAAACAACATTAACGACCTTCCAATTATCACCGGCTTTAAGATCGTCAAGATAAAAAACTTGTCTTGCGGTGGTGGCTAGACAATAAGGCCAATATTCATACCCGCTGGTTGATGTATCCACGGATAGAAGTCTGTAGTCCCTCTTAGTGCTTCCCCTATCAGTAGGATCCGTGTTAAACCATACGCAATCAAAAAGGACTACTGGCATCCCATAGTGCTTCCCCTACCTTTACATTCAGCACCTTTTACTTTCAAGTACTTAACTTTCAATTCAGTTCCTAACTTTATTTTCAGTACCTTTACATTCAGTACCTAACTTTACTTTCAGTACCTAACTTTACATTCAGCACCTTTACTTTCAGTACCTTTACTTTCAGTACATTTACTTTCAGTTCAAAACCAAAATCAAACCCAACTGTCTTACTTTATTTTCAGTTTTCAAAAGAACTACTCTATCCACTAATTCCTTTGGGTTCGACCCCTACTTACCGCTTTACTAGCCAATAGTAAGCCAAACAGTAGTGGACTTATAAATTGATAATTTGCAATGCCACGACGACGGCCTGTCAAATTTTCTAGATGTTGCAAGAGCTATCAGAATTCAAGCCAATCTACCAAAGATTTTTTGGGGTGATTGTGTTCTATCTGCCACATACTTAATTAACAGATCTCCTAGCAGTGTCTTGGATTTCAAATCTCCTTTTGAAGTCTTATTTCATACTTCACCATCTGTTGATCATCTGAGAGTGGTAGGCTGTCTCTGCTATGTTGGCACTATAAAACATCAAAGGGATAAAATGGATCCAAGGTCCACTCCTTGTGTCTTCCTTGGATATCCTTATGGCCAAAAAGGGTATAAGGTGTATGATCTTCACTCTCAGCAGACATTAATCAACAGAAATGTTACTTTTTTGAAGACATATTTCCCTACAAAGACTTCACAGAACCATCAGTGGCTGACTCTAGCACTCACTTTCCTGCTACTGTTCATTTGCCTATTTCTTCCACTGTTCCTGTGCCTGTTCTTCATGGTGATTTGGAGCATGATGTCCCTATTCCTGAAGTGGATAGTGATGAACCTGAATACATTAATCCTCCTGATGGATGAGAAACTCTCAAGGAAAGCCTAGAGGCAGACCTTTCTGTACTCACTGACAGATGAATGGTCATACAAAAGAGTTTTGCTACAAGCTAGTTGGTTATCCACCAGGTCACAAGCTGTTCAAAGGGAAAAACAATTATTCCAGAGGAAACTCTAGTGGCAAGTCTGCAAACTCACCAAGAGTCTATATGGTCTTAAACAGGCACCTAGACAATGGTTTTCCAAATTCACCGAAGCTCTACTTGAATTTGGTTTTCAACAAAGTCTCAATGATTACTCATTATTCACCTTACAAGAGGGTCCTCACCTTACACTCCTTCTTGTATATGTGGATGATGTTCTCTTAACAGGCACTTCATTGAGTACCATTGCAAAGATCAAAGCTTTTATTCATGACAAGTTCAGGATAAAAGACTTGGGGACCTTGAAGTATTTTCTTGGCCTTGAAGTTGCTCGAAATCCTTCTGGCATATTCTTACATCAAAGAAAGTATGCCTTGGATCTTCTTCAGGAGCATGAGATGATTGATTGCAAGCGAGCTAAAACACCTCTACCAATCAAACATCAGCTCAGCTTGTCCTCAGCATCTGCTATTCAAGATCATATGCCTTATAGAAAACTGGCGGGAAAGCTGATTTATCTGACCATTACCAGACCAGACCTTACTCATGCTGTGCAGATCTTAAGTCAATACATGAGTGTCCCTACCTCAGATCATCTTCAGGCAGCTCGCAGATTGCTCAGGTACATTAAGGGTGCCCCAGCTCAAGGGCTATTTTTCTCAGCAAAGTCTGACTTTGTTCTATGAGCATTTTGTGATGCAGACTGGGCTGCATGCCCCAAGACGAGACGTTCGACCACTGGTTTTTGTGTTCTCATTGGCAAATCCCTTGTGTCATGGAGGACAAAGAAACAACCAATTGTTTCCAGATCATCGGCTGAATCAGAATACATGTCTATGGCCTCAACTTGCTCAGAAATCTTATGGTTACTCAGACTTCTAGCAGACATGGGAGCCTCTATTCCAATGTCAGTCGCTCTCCATTGTGACAATCAAGCAGCCATCCATATAGCCAAGAACCCTGTTTTCCACGAGAGGACAAAGCACATCGAATTAGATTGCCATTTCATCAGACATCACATCAACAACAAGGTACTTGAACCAGTTTACATTCCGACTGCTGATCAACCAGCAGATCTTTTCACGAAACAACTTCCGTCTGAACAGTTATTCCGGCTTCTTCTCAAGCTGGGAGTGTCCAACTTTCTTCACTCTCCAGCTTGCGGGGGGTATTGACGGAGACAGGCAGCGGAGCAGGGCGGAGCAGCCAGAAGAACAGCCAGGATGATCAGCCCATACAGCTTGAAGCGACGTCGTGTGTGACTGGCGCGTATGGCTGAGTTTGTCTGTTAAGTTCAACGGTGTCGTTTTACCTTGGGGTCTTGTTGTAATTATTTGTCTGGTCAGTTGTGTATCTTGTGAATCTTAGAGGGGGTCTTTTGTATTTGCTGGATTCTATAAAACGCAGGCACAATGCAATTCGAATATTCTCCCAAAAACTAAAATCGCGCTCCTCGCCGTCGTTTTCCGATCCAGCTCCGATCTTCTCAGATCGAGCTCAGATCGTGTCTTTCTACATACTCTTTAAAATATAGTTGCTAGTGACGTTGTCATGTTTGTGATTGATTTGGCCAAGTGTACTCGTCACTACAAATTTTTCCAAATTTTCCGTCCAAAAATTCCGTCTCAATAAAGTCATAAGAAAAGGCGACGGTAAATAAAACGTGACATTTTCGATTCCATTTCGTCACCAAAAACATTTTCGAGGTATTTCCATTATCATTCCGTCAACATTAATTCCGTCTCTCATGAGTTCTCGGATTAGCGACGGAATATAAGTACCCGCATATTTTATTCACATACATTCCGACATTTTCGTCATATATGCCAGCGCTTCATTTATAAGGCGCCGTTTATAATGTCAATTAAGACATCGCTTCAACACGGAAGCGCTGTCTCATTTGCGAACCATATTTTCTGAATTTTTTTTATATTACTTTATTATCAATTTATTTTAACGTATAATCAATCAGCGTTACACAAATGATTTCAAATATAATTTATTATATAAAAACCATTACTTAGGGGTTAATTTGCATGCGTTACAAATTCATTTGGATAAAAAGCACTATATATTTTATCTAACTCATTGAATACAAAGTTGTCACTAATTGATTTATAACGACATCGTGAGCAGTCGAACATTATGCAATCTACGGGTTGGTTGACAACGACAAAAGTGAATTCCTTCCTGTCCTTCGCATCGTACGATGATCATTGATGATCATCTTGCATGCATTCATAAAATTACCCCGAATGCGACTGTCATATTGTGCATCCCAGGTAGCTATACTCTACAAGCAAATCATTTGTAAGATCCGTTAACTTTAGTCATCCAAAGGAAAGTAAAATTAACATTTCTCGAGTTCTTGTTTTGTACCTGAAACTCCTCGAACCATATTTCCTTGCTGCTGTCTGGGATCCTGGTCCATGATGCCCACGTTGCGTCCCAACATTTTAAGATGCATTCTTGAGCAATCCGTCGTTGAACATCGAATGGGAAGAAACTGTTACAAAAGTATGGATTACATAACGTGCCGCATTTATCAAAACAGACAATATGAAGAGAACAATAGTAAGTTATTACTGGTGTCGGCCAATAGGCACAACGTGATCTCTACGAGCAAATCCGCGTGTATTGTCAGTGAAACTCACACGGTCAAATGAAGGAGACATGTTGACGATTGGAAGGAAGTATATGTTGCTACTGAATGTGGTGGGATGAATGATTTCAAGAGTTCTCATAGTTATATAGCGCAACAATGAAATATGGTTGCATAAATGTTTCCGTCCAACTTCTGTCCATGACGGAAATAACATGTTATAGTGACCGAAACGCAACAACGGTCTATAATTAACGGGAACTTTGTAAAGGTATAATGACGGCAAAATGACGGAAAAATGAAACATTTATTGGAAATTGCCAACGAATTAAATATATTAGTGATTTCCAACGCCTTACAATTATGTCATAAATTGTATATTACATTCATATACAATTTATTTGAATATTGTTTATATCTTAAACAAATTTATTATTACCCGGGTATACTTGAAAACGGCGCTTAATTGAGAAGCGCCGTATCAGGTATACGTAAAACATCGCTTACCAATACGGCGCTGACGTAAGCTCATAATAAACGGCGCCTTACAAATGACACGCTGTCTCATTGGATATATTGTTTATATCTTAAACAAATTTATTATTACCCGGGTATACTTGAAAACGGCGCTTAATTGAGACGCGCCGTATAAGGTATACTTAAAACATCGCTTACCCATAAGGCGCCGACTTAAGTTCATAATATACGGCGCCTTACAAATGACACGCTGTCTCATTGGACATTATACACGGTGCCGTCCACTTTAAGCGCTGTCGAAAGCGCCGTGCACGATACCATTTCCTTAATAAACATTTATTCCCGATTACATTGCTCTATATTATCAACAACAACAAACACATTACATTGCCCAACATTATATGTACAAAACATTTGGACCAATACACAGAATATATATGATGTGTTTTACACTGGATTATCTGCTTGCCGCAAGTATTCTACCAATTCATTAGCAAACTCACACCTCATATCATTCAGGACATTGTTACCATACGAGTCCTCTCCTGTTGGGAAAGCCTGGGAAAAAAGCGCACAGTTATCAAATTGGCATATACGTAGGCTAATGGTTGATGATCTATTACTTATCGGGGCATATATTTACCTGTCTGATGTCGTCATGAAGAGATCCATTGGTTTGATGAACAAACTTCGTTATGTCGCGCATATATTGCAACACATAGTAGCCACAGACTTCAGTGTTGAAGGGCTGTCTGGGGCATTGAAATAAGAAATGATTTATACAAATAAATCAAACGTATCAAGTAAAGGAATAAAAGAATTCGGTCTTTTCTGTTGTTATTTGTTAAGTCCATACCGTTACAGTCCTCCACTGTATAGGTTCATCTGATGGGAGATTGAAGTATGTACGCAATCCCCTGTAACATTAGTGTAATTACTATAAGTTGTAGCACTTGTAGTATTGGTAAGAAATAGCGGATTAGCACAGTCGTCGTTACGTGTTGACGAAATTTATTGCATCAGCCAACGGTGGACTTGCGATTGGATCAAGCCAAAGTACCACGCGCTTCTCGGGGAATATGACAATTAACATCCAATGCCACCTAATAAATATATATTTTAAATGTTATATTCGTATACAATGTATTTCATCGAAAACACAGAACACCACGGAAAATAATAACTTACTTTTTGACATGGACGTAGGGGAGGAAGTAGCAAAAATTATGAACGTAGTCTGGCATTTGCAATCTCCTCTCGAAGCAAGCGTATCTCGTTTCTAGATCGACGGACGGAGTCATATGACTCGGTCTGAAGTATCCAAACCGGATGCCCGGCGGGATCTTATCTTGTATAACTCTGTTGCCATTTGAATAATTAAGTGATCCAGTCAACAAAATTTCATTGTTAACAACAAATGCTAATAAATAAATAAAAATTTACCCCATGTACACTTCAACCGCGGTTGCACTCAAAGCTTCCAATGAGGTGAATTGCAAAATGTCAGATTTTTCCAGTTGGATATAACAATCTTCACCGAAAACTTCGCTAGCACTGTGCACCGAATAGATAGTCGACTTGGCCATCATTTTCGCGTGTTCGTACAAAAAACGACAAGTCATTGTCATTCCTTCAAGTTTAGCGTCGTCAAAACTGCTACATTGGAGTTTAAAAAATCTGTACTCGTCATATCCCTGTGCGTAAAAAAAACAATTAACCTATTCACATTGATATGCTTATAGGTTTTTCTTATCATATAACAGAATTTAGGAATCAACTACCTTTTCATCAATGTCTACCAGACATTTCGGCCATCCCACAAAATCACCCAGTGCATCTGATACTTTCTCCATGCGCCCCAACTTCATTGGAAGCTCTGCCGACGGTTCAAGTTCAATCTCTACAACCACCTTCACCATCTCATCAGTCAGCTCTTGACACTGGACGAAGCGTCCTCGCATCACTCTGCCAAGTGCTACAAGTTTCCTGCCCTGATCCGAACCTCCTCCTTCCACGTGCAGCAAGCATTTCTTCCCAACCTGAAATGGAAAAATTCAGACACATTTACGAAGTAAATTGAAATTTCGTCGTAATTTAAAAAATTACGGAATATTACCTTGGGTATATCTCCAAATGGGTCATCATCGTAACCAATTTCAGGGCTATGACTCGTAAGAGCGTTCGAAGTGACAGTGCACTGTGTGGTCGACGAAGAAGATTGCTTCCCAAATACTTTTTTCCAACCTACCAAACACCCCACCCCCCGTGTTCGTCCAGGGTACTCGTCCTTTCCTATGGCCTCTGTTAATATGTCACGTCGACCATTGCATATAAATTTTCCTTCCCTCACTTGCTTCTCCAATTCATCTTGATATCGAAGTGAATGGACGTTCATGACAGTCACAGACAGTTACGTAATTATTTAACGTAACAATAGAACTTACAATTTTGTCGGCAACCTCCCTCATATGGTCATTCACGTACTCTTTATTAGTCCTTTGGTGCCCCCTCTTCCATACCTCATGCCTTCCAACATCGATGACAAGGTCATCCCCCGGGGATATTAAACCCTGCGCCTCCATCTCCGCTAATTTCCCCGCGACGACATCCGCTTTTGCCTTCTTGTACCCGCCCCTGGACATAGTATGCGGGTACCGGTTCGATTTCGCTCGCGCAATGTTCAACTCCCTAAGTTTTTGTGCCTCGGGAGTCAGACGTTGTTCCACAAAGGTCTTCCATTGATCCGTATCAATGAACGGATACATCTGTCGTGGGTCCTCTCCTTCTTTCGGACCAAAAATGTACTTATTTGCCAGCTCACTCTTAAATTCTCTCCATATTTTAGCCGCTGCCCGCATCTCCGTTCTCTTTAACACCGTAGTTAAGTCATTCTGAGGCACATCAAATATTTTCTGCAGAATTAATTGAATGGTTAACACATGCAAAAGTATAAAGTTAACAATTAATCGTTTCACAGTTAATAATCCGGACCAAAGTCTCTTCCCACACCAACTCCCTCTGCTCCGGGCGTGCTAACGTCCATTTTGCATATGTAATTGGCATATGCTTTTTCGCAACCAGACCTGCATGTACCGAACGCACAGTTTAACGTATAAATACCACATTGTGCAGTTAACTTAATATATTAACATACTGTATCATATTACTAATGTATGTTCTGAATAATTTCCCTACTTCACCGTTGATAGTTCCATCTGCTGCTATCGTGACCGGTTCCTTTGTGCCATCTTTATGCTTGTCAATTAAACTGGTCAGAAGGGTTGCACCCCTTTGTTTACGTTTCGATTTTTTCTTACCTGTCGCTGATGAGGCTCCTTCGAGACTACTTGGTGTGTTAACCATCGTCCCTACACTCTCATAGTTTCAAGCAGAATAATAATCAGTTGCCTGAACTGAGTACCCCGACTAAATGAATACATCCATACACCGGAGTCAACCAATTTTTCAAATTTACACGCAACCGTAACTGTGTCGCACTCCGCCGACAACTTATGCAAAACAGAGACAATAAGAGCCGACATTGGATGACAACTATCGACCTACCTGGGCGACAAAATCAAACCTCTGCGTGGGCGAAATGCGTACCGCGGGCGAAGAAGTCGGCGTAAACGGAATTTACCAGTGTGGTTAATAAATGTGTTGAAATGTAATTTTTAGGGTTCTAGGGCGTTTATTCTTCAGTCGCCGTGTTCACTACACATATAACGGCGCCTATATATTCCAGCGCCGTTATATGGCATTTCTCACGTCGCCTATATATAAACGCGCCGTTTATTTATACTAAGGCAGCGCCTAAATTAAAGCGATGTCTCAATATATATATGGGACGTCGCTTTTGTATAAGCGCCGTCTTAAAAGTCACGTAATAATAACTGATTAACGACTGAATCATATATCGTCCACCCCATAAGTAAACGCACTATCTCTTGTGCTTATATTTTCATCCCAACAATTTCATATAATGAGTTCGAACTTTGCAGTCGATCGTTTCTTTGCGGAGATGTCTGATGAAGAATCAAGCGGTTCTGAAGGATATGTTTGTTCCGCTCAAGATGGATTCTATCCATGTGATTTGGGCTCCGAATGTTTAGGAGAGCATAGCTTCAGTATGGAAAAATACAGATACGACGAATACAACAATAACAGACAATGTTCGTCTTCAAATACAAGTCCATGTGACGGTGGTGAAGAAGTTGACCAGCCGTCACCCCGTGGATCAGATGGAAAGCAAGCACCAAAAACTCGTTGAATTTATGAAATTAACGTTCCACATAATCTGTACTAAAGTATCATAAACTATGTTATATATTGATGTGCAACGTATCTAATGAAGTTAACTACCCCTTTTCGTTTATAAATGCGCATTTTAATTTGCAGAAACAGGGGAACGGACTACTTTCGAAAACGAGACGTATATTCTTTCTATGCTCTATATATATAAAAGCACGTAAAAATTACTATCTAAAATTGAAACCCGACGATTTGTAAGAATGGGCAAGAATTCTGAAGCTGAACGTATATTTGCTTCGTCGTCCGGATATGAATTCGAAGGCGGTTCTGAAGGATATATTTGCTCCGCTGAAGATTTTATATATCGTTGCGACAATGTCTCGGACTGTACATGTCTAGGATATCATATCTTCAGTTGATACAAATACATACACAACGAAGACAATAGTATACAAGTACATTTTCAAATTAAAGGCAAACCAGTGTGAAAGTGAGGCCGAATTTGTAGTGCATCTCAAAAGTGCACATATATATATATATATATATATATATATGTATGTATATATTATCATACAAAAGTGAAGAAATTAAGTGTCAGGATTGATCGACGATACCACCCACATATATCAAGAAATCAGACATGAGTATCTATGTATAAAAAAAACTTGCCCAAAGCGATTTGACGAGCACTATTTCCTTTTTTGTCTTGGTTTTTCTTTTTGATATGATGTGACGATCATTCACTATTTTGTTTTATTTTTTTTATTTTTTTTTACAATATGATGTGACGATCATTATTGAGCGATGTCGGGTGACTGCATGAATCACAGCTTTTAATTTTTACTTTTATGTTTTTATCGTCTTCCTTGCTAATTGTTGACACCCATATATATATATATATATATATATATATATATATATATATATAGAGGAGTGTTCAAATGAGGACACCCAAATTTGGTAAGGACGTAGGGACAAATCTCATCCATTAGATCATCATCCATCTAACCCCCCCGTGCTTTGTGGGCGCGCCACGTGTCCAAGTACCCAAAATCCAATAAAGCAAATAGTAAAATCCCACTACCAAAAAGCAAACAGTAAAATCCACTACCACATGTGACACGTGGCAGCTTGTGGATCATTGGATGAACCTCATCCAATGGCCCAGATTAGTCCCTACACCCTCACCATAAGACCCGTCCTCAATTGAACGCCCCCTATATATATATATATATGTATATATAACATTAAGATGATTGAAACAAAATTTGGCAAACATATTTTCTACGTCTTTATTCCTTTACATTTCCGTCACCACAAAGGGAAATGTAACGGACATTTAACGTAAAACGTTTCATCATTGTTCCGTTACATTTCCGACATCACAGTTAATATTATATACATATTTTCTACGTCTTTATTCCTTTACATTTCCGTCACCTCAAAGGGAAATGTAACGGACATTTAACGTTAAACGTTTCATCATTGTTCCGTTACATTTCCGTTAATATTATATACTGTCCAGCAACAATGTTAGCGTTAATATTTATCCGTTGCATTAATTGAAGCGTCGAGTATTCGACGTGTTTCCGTCAATTTGTGACGGAATTGAGCCTCTGTGTTGACTGAACATGCATCGTATTTATTACCTTCGTATCCACCTAATCTTCAAACTGTGCTATAAATAGGGGCATTTGCAAACAGATGTCAGTGTTAAATAGGGGCGTTTACAATCACCTGATCTAATTGTCGTTCCTATTGAGACAACGACTTAGAAGAAGACGGAGTAGAGCAGAATGGTGCTGCTCATGAGAACATAACTGCATATAATGTAGTTGACTGACTTGTACAAGCAAGCCAAGAAGATCTATCAAAGAAAAAAAGTCTGACCATAAGGTATACAATGCGTCTATTTTCCGCCAATTTACCGTCACCCATCGACTTATAACATCGCCTGTTACGAAAGCGCAGTTTCATTTCATCATTTCCACGGCGCTTATACACAAAACGCTGTTACATTTAATCATTGCAACATCGCTTGTTTTGAAAGCGCTGTTTCAGTGCATCATTTCAACATCGCTTGTACAAAAAGCGATGTCTCAGTTCAGACGTTCAACATCGCTTACAAATAAGCGATGTCCTTTTGTTACACACGACGACGCTGCATGTATAGGCGCTGACGTTCATTGATATACAACGGCGCTGAAATTTAGGGGAATAAATGTACCGACAATAAATATTCAATTGCAGAACATCGTCGAAATCTCGTTGTAATTTCGTCACTTAGCGACGGAAATGAACCGCCGTGTAGACGGAATATTGAACATTACCACTCCGTGACAGTGTTTATATTTATTGATACGAATGAAAACTTAATGTTGCAAATGACTTATATATATACTACTTAGCAATTTGCACTGACCAAATATATTAACACCATCTTTCTTGCTTATATTCAACAGCTGGTACAATTTATCAAATGGCTTCATTGCAATGTCCAAGCTGTGACCGACCACTTGTGTGCTGATATTTGCTTCGGCGTGAGACACGATTTGAGGTACTCTATTTTAGTTTTGTTTCAAATCGCATATAATTAGTATAAGCATATGGCATATTTATATGAAGAACGGAGATGGATGTACGAAGCGGGTTGTAATGGGGAATCATGTACCAATGATGTTTTCATCGCTGGGGTCAATAATTTTATTGGAGCAGCCGTCGCAAAAGGTTTTCTTGCCAGCGACAACTCAATCCGATGTTCATGTACAAAATGCAAGAACAAGCGATTCATCAATATAAGAATGATGGAAGCGCATTTGTACAAATACGGTTTCACACCAAATTACTTCAATTGGACCTTACACGGGGAAGATCTGGCAGAAATGCAGTACGTAAATAATACAGTCCCAACTCTACCCGAACCGACGACAAATTACCCAGTTTTTGGTAATGAAGACCAAATTTGGACTGACGAGGCCTTCCCAGAGATGGTTCCAGATATTGGCACAACAGATGATATTCCCGAGTCGTCGAACAATATTGAACATCAAACAGATAATTTCGAAGCAAACAGATTCTTCAATATGCTAAATTCATGTGGGGAACCAGCTTACGAAGGTTGCACGACGGAGACGGAGCTTTCAATTAACATGAAAATGTTGGCAACAAAAGCTAACTACGGATTATCAGAAGGCGCATTTAACGCTGTTTGTGGAACGATGAAAAATCTAATTGGGGGGGAGAATAAGATCCCATCTTCATTCAAAGAGTCGAAAAAACTCGTATCTGATCTCGGAATGGGGTACCAAAGGATTGACGTTTGCGTAGGGGGTTGTATGATTTACTACGGTTGCGACGAAAGTTTGACAGAATGTCGTTTCTGCAAGGAACGAAGATATCATCGTCCAAGACGTACAGAAAGTTCTTCATCGTACCATCGAAATGCGAGGAGGCAAATGTTTTACTTGCCGATTATACCGCGTTTACAAAGACTTTTTTAATCTCAAATCCTGGCTAAAGAAATGACCTGGCACGCTTTACCCAAAGCAGACGTGAATCGCATGCTACACCCTTCGGACGGAGAATCTTGGAAGCAATTCGATCGGTGTCATCCTCATTTTGCATCGGATGCACGTAACGTGAGATTGGGATTATGCACTGATGGATTTAATCCATGGGGTATGTCCACAAAACAGTACTCCGTTTGGCCTGTCATGGTAACAACATACAACTTACCACCGTGGTTGTGCATGAAAACGAGATTCATTTGGTTAACTGTACTAATCCCTGGTCCGTCAAGTCCAAAGAAGCGGTTGGACATATATCTAAGGCCTCTTATTGATGACTTGGTTCAACTTTGGAATGTTGGGGTCGACACGTATGATGCTAATCGCAGACAGACTTTTACGTTGAGGGCAGCTCTCATGTGGACTGTATCTGATTTCCCTGCCTATGCAATGTTGTCGGGGTGGTCAACGCAAGGGAAACTCGGCTGTCCCTACTGTATGGAGGACACGAAGACATTCGTGTTGAAAAATGGAAGAAAAGTATCGTATTTTGGCTGTCATAGACGATTTTTATCAGAAAATCATCCATATCGGGGTGATGTTAGGAATTTTTACAGACATCGAACCGACTTTGATGGTCCAGTCCCATTTCGTTCTGGTCAAGCAGTTCATGACAGGGTTAGGAACTTAAAATATATATGGGAGCAGCATATGAATGAGGTTTGCGACGGCTTCGGTGTGGAACACAACTGGACAAAGAAATCGATTTTTTGGGGACTACCTTACTGGGTGGACTTGAAGCTTAGACATAATTTGGACGTCATGCACATTGAAAAGAATTTTTTTGAGAATTTATTCAACACCATCATGGATGTTAAGGGGAAAACAAAATATGACGGTGTGAAGTGTAGAAAAGATATCGGGTTGTACTGTCGAAGACCCGAATTGGAACTGAAAACTTGCCGAGGGCGTTTGGTAGCGAATAAGGCCAAATATCAGCTAACGCGAGAAGAACAGAAAAATGTACTTATTTGGGTGAAGTCTCTGATGTTTCCTGATGGATTTTCATCTAATTTGGGGAACAAAGTAGATCTGAGTGCACTAAAAATAGTTGGTTACAAGTCACACGACGCACACGTATTTATAGAGCGACTCATGCCAATTGCTTTCAAGGGGTTTTTACCTAATAAGATCTGGGAAGCTGTATCCGAGTTGTGTACATTTTTCCGAGATATATGTGCATCTTCCTTGCACGTTGAGCGAATGGAACACTGGCAGAACAACAAATCAGTGACACTGTGTAAACTGGAGTCCATATTTCCCCCTTCATTTTTCGACTCAATGGAACACCTACCAATCCATTTGGCTGATGAGGTCCTACTTGGTGGACCAGTACACTATCGTTGGATGTATCCGTTTGAGCGTTTCATATACCGTCTTAAACAATTGGGCCATAAGGGAAACAGAGCTGAGGTGGAAGCCAGTATTGTTAACGCATACATACAGCTGGAGACTTCGTATTTGGGGTCCGACTACCTAGGTCCGGAATTAACAACAACCGACCTATGATACAAATGAAACGAATTTGGGACATCAGATTTCGAGGACCCTCAGATTTCTATTTTCAATTACCCAGGAGTTGGTGGCAGCAAAAGTAAAAGGAGGGTATTGGACAACCGGGAATTTAAAAAAGCAACTCATTACATATTTAGCAACACCCCTGAACTTGAACAATATTTGGAATTATTTGAAACCGGCTTACGACAAAGACGACCGCGACTTAATGATCAGCAAATATACGATGCCGTATTAACGAAATTCCCAGAATGGCTGAATTCCCATGTAAGTAGAATCAACTTACGGTTCGTTCCATTATGCGTATAATTTAAACTGTACCACTTTTATGATTAAATTCTCTCCAGGTTTGGGAGCTTGGAGAAACTATAGGACTGCCACAATGGATTCACTACTTGTCCGCTGGATTCCAATCCGACGTTGCATGTTCGTCGACATACAAAGTTAACAACTACAAGTTTCACATTGATAGCCACGGTGAAGGGAGGAACACGGTGAACAGTCATGTTTACGTGAAGGGAACGGAGGGTACACACTACTACGGGGTGATTGAAGAAATAATTCATATGAGATGTAGGAGCAAATATCGCCTTAAGGTTGTCTTGTTCAAGTGCCGTTGGTATGACCCTCAGTTTGTTAGATCATACCCGTCTAACGGGGTTGTCATCGTGAACACTCATAGACCATACCCCCATTACGACCCATACATTCTTGCCCAGCAAGCTGTGCAAGTTTACTATGTTACATTTCCAGGATTAGCATCGCAAAATAATCAGGGTTGGGTAGCAATTTGTCCTGTGAAACCAACAAACGCAATCGACATGGAGGCGGCGAATGTTCCGTTCCAAGATGATGGTGAAATGGGAACTGAGATGCCTGTATTGGTCAACGATATCGGATCCGTAGGGGACCTTGCTGATGATGAGGTGAATGAGTACGACACCGAAGAAGAAGACAGGAACGACGAGCACGTAGCTTTTAATCCGGATACCGAAGAAGAGTCTGACGAATCGTCGTGAAGCAAATGAAGCAATGAAAAATCAGACCAAACGGACATGCAAGTTGAATGTGTAGAGAATGTTGTGCTTGTGTATCGAATAACAAGTCTGATCTTTAATTATATAACTAAGATCAATTTTATCTTAAGTCTGATCATATTGTGCCTAGTCTGAGCATTCATTGTATTTTAAGTATGATTTAACCTAAGTTTCTCGGCCAACACTTCATGAACTTCTCGTGACTATGCACAATGGCAACACAAGAAGTTCATGAAGCGTTGTGCAGAGAAAATTAAGCATTTTACACAAATATCCGAAGGATTTTGGTGTTGTAGGTTTATTCGGTTTTACTCTCCCCTTTTATAATCACTTGTGAATCCAAGTCAATGACATCGAGCAATGTGGGATATTAGAATATTGAAATTACAAATTGTCGCAATGTGGGATATTAGGATATTAAAATTTCAAAGATTCAAAAAATTTGGTAGGATATTAATATTAGTTAGTAATGTATATGACATGGTTAATAAAATGTGAATGGGAAAAAGATTATGTATGTGTAATCATCAATTTTGTTATTTTAAATAATGGAAAGGGATGGAACGTTTTGTGTTATGTAATTTTCTGGAAAAATGTTAAGTAAACAGCGCTTAATATATGTACGCTGTTTAAAGTAACCATAAAACAGCGCTTCTTTTAATAGACGATGTCATAATGCAATAAAAAAACAGCGCCTGTCTGAGTAACGATGTAATATGGTACAAAAAAACAGCACTGCTTAAATAGACGATGTCATATGGGACATTTAGAACATCGCTTATATGTTAAGCGCCGTATTAAATAAGTAAAATACAGCGCCCATATACAAAGGCGACGTAATATCTAATTACGTCAGCGCTTTGCAAAACAAGCGCTGTTATATTCATCTATAAAAAATCCCCGCCGTATTCGCCCGCGTAGACGAGTTAAAAAGTTTTGGTTAAAATAGACTAAATACATATTGTTTTGGACAAAGCGAATTGAAATTACATGCGCAATGTAAAACACTCATTATCCGTGTTAGCACACAATCGTCCGCCGTACCCCGCCGAGCTCGACAGCCCGATTTTTTTGCCAATTGCTAAGCAACCTTGATAGCCCAGGTATGGGAAAACTACTCGTCTTTCTCTTGTGCGCTTCAGTTGAGTTCGTGACTCTATTGTTCGGCTGCGGTTATTTGTTTGTTCGAATCGAATTGGTATATATAGTGGTGTCAAATGTTATGCGCGTGTGTCCGATTTCAGAAGCAAATTTGTTTGTTCGGCGTGTGTTCGTGTGTGTTTGTGTGTGAATTTCTGTACAACAAATGTTCGAAACTGGTCGCCTGACAAATTGTGTTTATGTCCTCTGTGTTAGCTGTACGTGTTGTCATCAGATGTTGATATCTGTTGATACAATCTGTTGGAACTTTCTGATAATGAAATGCCTGTAGCATCGTCCTTAGGTACCTATGATACTATTTGGCTTAAATTAATATTTGTCATACACATACTCGAATGGCTGCTGTTTTGGTTCATAATGTGGTTACAAGAACAAGATACAAAAATGTGTTCTATCTGTGATTTGAAATTACTAATTTAAATTTTATGGCAGGGTAAATGGCACCGCGAAATGTACAGGGTAAAAGGAAAACCGTGGCTGGTAGAGGGTCAGCACAAACGTGGCTAACTGAAATACGCCAACCAAGACAGCTGATTCAGGGTGATCAACATCAGACATCAGCTGGGGAAAACAGTCAAAATCGAGATGCGTACAGACCTGTTCCGGTACAGGATCATATCCCTGCGAGACAAGGGGGTGAGGAAAGGCAAAGTACACCATCGTCAACCGGGGACAGACGTCCAAGTCCAGACATTTACAGGCCTTCTATGCATGTACCGGACCCTACTGTGCCTATGGATGAAGACAGAGTCTTACCAGAAGTGGATGAGTACTCAATCGATGACCTGTTTCATATGGTGGGGGTGAACAGGGACGAGGATGCCGAAGAGAGGGCCTCACCTTCGGCATATGCTGACGATCATGATGACGCAATGCGGCCAGATTTCGTTAGAGGAGGGACTTCCGCCGGTGGCAGAGTCAGTGAGGAGACTCCGTTGGGTTCAATGCCACATGATACTCGACCTTGGATCACTCCAGCTGGGGATGACAAGTGAGTACTTTCATTGTACATAAATTTGTGCAGCTTGTTTATGCTAACCATATTATAAATGTTACCTTTTAATTTTTTCAGCTTTGACCCCCCTTCGGTTGTTAACAAAATCGGGCTTCAATACATTGGACCTGGCTTTAAGATTGGTTGGACGACAGTGGAGACGTGTGATCCACAAGCTCCGGTGAAGTGGTTTCGAGGTAAAAAAATTGTAGCAGTTGCATTATTTTTTGGGTAATTTGGTTTTCGATTACATAGTTTTGTGATTCTATGTAATGTATATGTAGAGCTTGTACCGGTGGGATCCGATACACACCGACCAAATTGAGGCCAACTTTAGGAAGAAGGCGGCTAAGATTCTACAAGATTCGTGGAGAGGTTTGCGAACCGGGAAAACCAAAGGCCCGAAATGGTTGACCAAAGATCACATAGATGCGGGAAGAGCTCGATTTAATACGGACCCATCATTCATAGCCCGCAGTGAAAAGAACAAGCAAACGTATGCTGCCAACCTTGCCAGAAACGGCCCGAAATTGCACGCATTTGGGTCTAGACCGGCACACTTTCACCATGCGAAGATGGTAATAATTCAATTTTTACACTTCAATTTTTCACAACAATATATCATTAAATTGTTACACTAATAATTCAATGTTTATAGTTAAATTTTTTCACAACACATTTGCATTAAATTTGCAGGAAAAGGACAATAAAAGACAAGTGTTGCTAACTGATATGTTTGACAAGAAATACAAGCGGCAGGATGGGACGTATCTGATTCCTGATTGGGAGAACAAAAGGGTACACTTAACAAATTATTAATAGTATAATTGTAACTCAAAAATATGTGTCTTATTGTATGTTTTTATTACATGTATTTGGGACTCACAATTTTTTTGTTTCATTTGTACGAATGTGCAGAAACAGCTTGCTGATGCTGAAGCTCTGGTCCTGAAGGATTGCGTTGCAGATGAAAGGGTACCGTATGAAAAGCTGGAAGAGGCCGCTGCAACTGTCATGGGAGTTCACCCAAGGTCGGGGATACCGTATTTGTATGGTCCTGCAGCAACATTAGTGTCGGACAAGTTCTCATCAACGGGCAGCCAGTCGTGTGCCAGCTCGCATGGAGCAGCAAGGAGCCAATCATCGAACGATTACACTCAGGAGCTTGTGCCGCGTTTAGAGCGCATAGAATCCCGACAGGAGGCTGATTTGAGGAGCATGCAACAACAACAGGAGTCCCTGAGAGAGAGAGCATGGACCAAATGATGCAAATGCAAGCTGCTATGATGAGAATGCTCAGTACTTCTGGATACCAGCCGACCTCCGGTCGAAGCTCGGATGGAAACAACCATGATGGCCATCAGGAATCGAATGAAGACCGCAGAAATTAGTCATTTTAATTTTGTTTGATTTGAATTATTTGATATAATTTCAAATTTCGAATTTTGTTACATTTGATTTTATTAAAATTAATTTTGTTAAATGTGCAAAATAATGTCTAATTTCAAATTAATTTTGTTAAAACATTTAATTTAAATTAATTTTGTTAAATTAGACATTTATTTTGTTAACGATTCAGGAATTTATTTGGTAGACGGAAAATGAGGATGATGTAGATGGAATGTAGATGGAATGTAGACGGAAAATAACGATGACGGAGTGAAGATGGATTTTTGCCGATAATATATATTGACGGAATTTACCGGAACAATGACGGAAATACCAGTATCGTAACAACGACGGAACTACGACGGGAAATGTGTATGACGGAGCGTAGATGAAATATTGCCGATAATATATATTGACGGAATTTACCGGAACAATGACGGAAATACCAGTATCGTAACAACGACGGAACTACGACGGAAAATGTGTATGACGGAGCGTAGATGAAATATTGCCGATAATATATATTCACGGAATCGACCGGAACAATGACGGAAATACCAGTATCGTAACAAGGACGGAACTACGACGGAAAATCACGACGACGGAACGTAGATGGATAATTGCCGATAATATATATTGACGGAATTATGCCGGACAAATGACGGAAATGTGAGTAGCGTAATATAGACGAAAGATTGACGGATTATAATGTCGAAGGAATTTAGACTGAAAGGTGACGGAAACGACTTTAACGTAATATGTACGGAGTGTAGACGGAAATATTTTACGTAACTGTGACGGAATATCAACGCCACGTAGCCGGAATTATATTACCGGAAATATGACGAAATAGAAACGGCACGTCGACGGAATGAGCTGACGAAATGTCGACGGAAAATATTTACCGTCGGGAAAATTTCCGACATCATCGTGGTTGAAGGAATGTTGACGGAAATTCGCGTTTTTCCGTCAATTGTCCGTCCCTCTTCCGGTACAGTCTTGGAGACGAAAATTATGGAAAAATTAATAGTGCGTGTTGGTTGGTGGAATGCTAACATGATTCGGCAGCTTAATGAAATGGATGATGATACTAAGCTGGTATGGGGCTTTGATAAGGCAGTGAGTCATCTTGCAGGGATTATTTTGAGGTATACTAATCTTGTTGGACTCGACAAAGTAACTATTATGATGTTAAATGGAATGCATGATATGAAGAGGATTAGTTCAGTATCTGTTAGTTTTAATCAGGGAGTGCAGGATACCGATGGAGATGAATGGATACCCCACACGGATCCTTCAGATTTTGGCCCGAGTTCTCAAGATCGACCTTCGATACATCCAGAACCCTATAATGCTTATGTGGTTGATAATATGAGAAGGCTGGCAATTCATTTTGGCATTCCCTAGACAAGGTTTATGCCAAGTGAAAATTGCTGGGCTGATTTTTATCCTTATACATGTCATAGTATATCGGTTGAGAACACCCACAATCAAAAGTTACTAATAGAAGAGATACTTGCTGGAATGGAAGCACTGAGAAGTTACAAGCTCATAAGATGGTGGATCTTATTTGCTTGGAAAGAATTCGCGGGCACGTATTTTGTTGATTTCATGATAGCTCATCATGATTTCTTGTGGCTTTCGTCACCAAGACCACCGGAATAGTTAACCTTGAGGACAAGGTCAATTTTAAGGGGCGAGGAATGTTACGTACTCAATATTATAGAAATAAAGGGGTGTAGTTGTAATTAGTGTAAGGTGTTTTGGTACAAAAGAGGATAATTTTCCAAATTGCATCAAAATCAACATTCAATTCCAATTTTACACATTCTTTAGATTGGTTTCTCAATTTACATTAGTTTTGTAAGCCGCCGTTGCTCACAGTGTCTTAACATTAAGACGCTCTTGTTGACAGCGTCTTAAGCCACGTGGCGTTTTTGCGCCAAAATATGCAGTCATGTGCCGTAATATTACCAAACAAGCGTAAGTCGCTGTTGGAGACAGCGTCTTACCTTAAAACGATGTTGGTAGGAGTGTTCTAATAGAACGATGAAGAGAAAAACTAGGGCTCGAAACTTAAGCCGCTGTTACGGGCGGCGTTTTAATAAAAAATAGATTTAAACGATCCACATCAGCTACTGACTCACATATTTTGGTGCAAAAACACCACAGGGCTCAAGACGCTGTCAACAAGAGCGTCTTAATGTTAAGACGTTGTGAGCAAGGGCGGCTTACAAAACTAGTGTAAATTGGGAAACCAATCTAAAAAACGTGTATTCCTCTTCTATTCCTCTTCTCCAATATTTCTTCAGTTTCTAGCCATCAATCCCTGGTGCGATACTCAGGATCGCATCATCTACCAAATTTCTTTTTAGGTTATTTTAAACATTTCTCGAGGTTAATTTGTAGAGGACATCTACCGCGTTGGGCAGTGAATGTACCTTTTTTTTAGAACTCTCTTGCACTACTTGAATTAATGGACTGGTGCTAGTAAAAGTAGGCTGTATCTTTGAAAGTTATCATTCCAACTAAGCTATAGTAAGTTATCCATTCAATATGTTATCGCTTATTCTATGTAAACCAAAATGTAGCAAAATTTGGCCTCGTCAGGAGCTATTTACCGCTTCTCGTAATGATTTGATCGAAGTGGCTGAGGAGGAGGCATTAGGCGTTATTCCGCCTTTATACAGTTGTCTACTGATTTTAAGTATATTGGGAAAAAAATTCAATATAAATGGGGTACACTAAAATGAATGACAAAGACAAATATGATATGTTGGGCTTTTTCCGATTTTAGTGGGTAAGGGGTAAAGGTCAACATTCAGTTCTAACGTTTAAAAGTCCTACACGAAGTGATACGGCCTATAAGTCCTAAGGCCGACATGACTCTGATTTCTCGTCCTAAAGGCTCAAAGTCGAACAAAAGGTCGTGATTTGAAATCCTTATCCGGCCCTCGAGTCTGACCTAATTAAACCCTGACCCTGACCGCCCTAAAAAGTCCGACCTAATAATGTTCTACTCGGCCCCACCTGAAAAAGCTCGACCAATAAGCCCTTTATATTTTACTTTTTATACATCAATAATTTATACTACACTTAGTCACTTAGATTAACTTTTATCAATAATTTTTCACTTAATGATAGATGATGTATTTCAATATAGCTAATTAATTTTACACTTTGTATGTATTTATAATTAATTTTAATAATTTATTTAACTTATATTAATATGATTTAATTGGAAAACGATCAAGTGCAAACAACCTTTTTTGTAAAGAATACAAACAAATCACAATCCTTGATTTGGTGATTTGAACGGATGAGATTATTTTTGATGCATTTTCTCGGTGACGAATTATATGAAAAAGTGACGAACTATGTCGTACTTTTAGTTTTTCGACGACAAATTATAGGTCATTTTTGACGAACTTTATCGTTTGCACCAAAAATCTTATTTGTACTTGATCTTAACCCTAATTTGATTATATAAAACTACTTTTTCTTGAGAGAATAAGAAGTTGATGTTATTGGATATTTTGTGTTTTTTGTAATTTTTCATTGATTAATGTGCTAATTCTAACAAATAACTTTTTTAAGCTCGGCCCAAAATTTAGGGCCACCCGGATTGGCCCTAAAGCTCTTTTTAGTAATCGGCTCTAAGGTCGGCCCTAGGTTTGATATTTTGTGGCAAGCCCGGTCCAGCTCGGTCCGATCCTATTTTGTTTTAAAAGCTCCATCAAAACTTCATTTGTTCGCTCTGCCTTTTCAGTAAGGGCAAGCCGACCCTGCCCTGCCCTACTCATTGTCGACCCGAGGCTAACAAAACATAAAAAGAAGTAAACTTACTAAATATGATCTTTGAATTAACCTTAGGACAATCGGTGATGGCTGAATACTGACTTATATATCACACAGGGACGGAGCTAGCCCCTTTTTCCTTGGGTGCAAGCCCTAGTTGATTTGGCCAAAGTTAAAAAAACAAAAACAAATTATATATTTCAAATGTTTTTAAGATAGGGTTTTAACCCAATTAATATTGGCTCAAACAAATTTTTTTAATGAATCGTTTCACTCGTTTTTGAAAGTTAAATGCGGTAAATGAAACTCAACGAAATTGAAAGTTAAATACGATCGCGGGAGGATGAAAGAGGCGAGATAATGAGCATTTCTTTAAGTTTCAAACTTCACAAAAAAAAATAGCCCTATATAGATATCAATCCTCCGTCCCCGATCTCACAATGACACTTCTATGGAATATGAGTCTCCAGATTGTTCAATCATTTTCCTTTGAGAAAAGTGGGTCAGTTGGTTTATTGGCGCGTACAAACGGGCATTGTTTAAGAGAACGGTTGTCTGGACAGCCTGTATCGCCTAGGCCTAGGCGGCCATTTTATTTGAAGTCATTCCAAATTGTACTAAACGGAACAATTAATCGTTCACGTGAATAATTAGTGGCATCTGGTGTTTGTTTCGGCAAAATCACGACACATATCAAGTGTTTGGAAACGAATTGGTGACCGACCTTCATGGTGGGGGTTTTGTGAAATATGATGAACAGTGAATTTTACTTAGTTTAATATTTTTTTATCTAAAAAAAACATCAGCTGGTCAACACTTTATAATGGCCCAAATGATTCTACAGCCCCATCATGTATGAACTAATATTTTACTACACATTTTTGCTAGCCAAATTTTACTATGAAAATATGGCCTATTGGTTTAGTATTTTACTTAAAAGTCGTATGGCTTTGGATCAAATACAAACCATAATTATAAATAAAAATTATAAATTCATAAAAATAATGCCACATGTAAAAATCGACCCATCAAAATTTAGTCCATTCGGGGTTCTTTTTGTAAATAAAAAAAACTCACGCAGACTTATTTAAAAATTCATAAAAGATATGAGGGGTATAATCGTCCAAATTTTGCTACAGTAATGATCAGACTTAAAAAAAATGATCAGACTTAACCTAGTAATGACCAGACTTAAAAAAAACAATGATCAGACTTAAAAAAACAATGATCAGACTTAAAAAAATAATGTTGACACTTAAACCAGTAATGATCAGACTTAAAAAACAATGATCAGACTTAAACCAGTAATGACCAGACATAAAAAAAACAATGATCAGACTTAAAAAAACAATGATCATTGTCTATTTTTAAATCTGATCATTAAGTCTTTTAAGTCTGATCATTATAAATTTTAAGTATGGTCATTATCAATTTTAAGTATGATCATTATCAATTTTTAGTCTGATCATTATCAATTTTTAATCTGATCATTATCTATTTTAAGTCTGATCATAAAGTGATGCAGACTGATTAGCGATAACTAAGGTTGTGGCGAAATAGCAGGATTTGAGTTGCCGGTGTCTGATTTCAGTCCATAATACCTTATTCTGAGCAGAACGACGTGACAGTCAGAATTCACGAGCTTTGCTCGTGTGGTAGGGGCTTTTTTGGGCAGCCGGCGTCGTTTCCTATTTTATTTTGAATTTTTAATGTTTTTAGAAATTTTCAGTTTTTAGTAATTTTCGTATTAGGGCTTTGTAAGTCTGATCGTTGCTTGTTTTAAGTATGATCATTGCTGTTTTTAAGTCTGATCATTGCTTTGTAAGTTTGATCGTTGCTTGTTTTAAGTCTGATCATTCTCAATTTGTAGTCTTTTAGTTACCAATGTTAAGTCTGATCATTTTCTCTATAAGACTAATCATTATCGATTTGTAGTCTTTTAGTTACCAGTTTTTAAGTCTGATCGTTAAGTCTTTTAAGTCAGATCATTAAGTCTTTTAAGTCTGATAATTAAGTCTGGTCATTAAGTTTTTTAAGTCTGATAATTAAGTCTGGTCATTAAGTTTTTTAAGTCTGATATTTAAGTCTTTTAAGTCTGATCATTAAGTCTTTTAAGTCTGATCATTAAGTCTTTTAAGTCTGATCATTGTCTATTTTTAAGTCTGATCATTAAGTCTTTTAAGTCTTTATCATTGTCTATTTTTAAGTCTGATCATTAAGTCTTTTAAGTCTGATCATTGTCTATTTTTAAGTCTGATCATTAAGTCTTTTTTAGTCTGATCATTAAGTCTGTTCATTATCTATTTTAAGTCTGATCATTAAGTCTTTTAAGTCTGATCATTATCTATTTTAAGTCTGATCATTATCTATTTTAAGTCTGATCATTAAGTCTTTTAAGTCTGATCATTATCTATTTTAAGTCTAATCATTGTCTATTTTTAAGTCTGATTATTAAGTCTTTTAAGTCTGATCATTATCTATTTTAAGTCTGATCATTAAGTCTTTTAAGTCTTATCATTGCTGCTTTTTAAGTCTGATCATTTCCCTTTTTAAGTCTGATCATTAAGTCTTTTAAGTCTGATCATTGTCTATTTTTAAGTCTGATCATTAAGTCTTTTAAGTCTGATCATTAACAACTCTTGGACTAAATTGAAAATAGCATTATTAGGTATTTAGGTTTAGACCCCTCCGTGTGGAATGACTATAATACCCCTTTGTGTGTTTGTCCGGGATTTCGACTAAATGGGAAACGTGTCAGCTAAAAAATCGGTTTGTAGTTTTTATTTATAAATTGGTTTGTACCCGAACCGCACTCAAGTCGTATTATTAGAATATCATACAAGAAAAAGAATCCGGTGCAAAGTACATATTTCTGTAAAAATACAAACCAATCACAACCCTTGATTTGGTCATTTGGACGGATAAGATTAAATATCGTATTAAATTTCATTTATGGTTAATTTCTCGGTGACGAATTATAAATTATTCGCGACGAACTATGTCGTACTTTTGGTTTTTCGGCGACGAATTATAACAGTTTTGACGAACTTTGTATTTTGCACCAAAAATATGTTTTATACCTGATCTTTAGTCTATCATACAATATGTTAATAAACCTATAATAAAAATATATAAAATTCAAATTCGATTAATTTCAGATTAATCTTATAAACTTTCCGCCCCCTGGCATTTTTTTACGACCTTGCAAACGGGGTAGTAAAAGAAGATGAGGCAGAACTGGGGTGGACACGCGTGGGTGGTATTGGAGGAAGCCAGAAAAGGCAAGTTGTTAAAAATGGGTTAATGAAGTATGGGAGGGCATGGCTTTAGAGTTCTAGCGGGCGTTGCTATTTTAAGTAAATGAAGCGCATATGTTTTCTTGGACAATTGTTTTTGTTTTGTAGCTTACTAATTGTCCATGCTATGAATTTGTAATGGGAGGATCTGGATCAATACCGCAAAAATCCATTCATGAATTCACCGTCAAGGTACGCACGCACCCTACGCCAAGAGCAAATCGTTTGGTGATGGGAAAATATTTTTCTGATTTGAGAGAGATGTTGAGTGTAATGCAGGACAGCCGGGGTAGAGATGTAGACCTGAGCATCTACAAAGGGAAGATTCTCATTGTGGTTAATGTTGCTTCCAAATGGTAAAATTCTCTCAACTTATACATTTGATATTACGACCTCTTTTGATTTTGTTTTTATGTTCATTAGCGGCCACACCGAATTGAATTACACTCAACTGGCCGAGCTATACGCCAAATACAAAGATCATGGTATCAAGTATATTCATTTTATACAACTTTTTTCTACATATTTTTTTTAATAGAGAAAATAAAGGGGATCTTTTTGGATGAATTTGCAGGGCTTGAGATATTGGCATTTCCATGCAATCAATTTTGGAACCAGGAACCACTTTCAGGGGAAGCGGTTGAACAATTTGCATGCACCAGATTTCAAGTTCAGTTTCCCGTGTTTCAAAAGGTAGAATTAATTCATGCTTTTGTCTATTGATAAATTTGATTGTTGTCTTTCATTCAAGATTTTAACATACATATATACAAGATGATTCAGAATAGGAAATGAAAAGCTCACACGCCAAGAGTTTCACCTTAAATGACTATACATAATGGCTCATAAACTCAGTATTTATATCTTGTTACCCCCCCTCAAGTTGGAGCGTGAAGGTCTCGAATACCCAACTTGCGTAACAAGAATTCAAATTGTGAACGACCCAAAGCTTTTGTAAAAATATCCGCCAACTGATGCTTCGTAGGCACATAAGAAGGACAAATTAAGCCACATGTAACCGCATCTCGAACGACATGACAATCCGCCTCAATATGTTTCGTCCGCTCATGAAATACCGGATTTTGTGCTATATATAAGGCAGACTTACTATCGCAGTAAAGTCTCATGCCCTCCTTATGTTGTACACCCAACTCTCCAAGCAATTGTCTAAGCCACTTAAGTTCACAAGTAATAGATGCCATCGATCTATATTCCGCTTCGGCTGATGAGCGTGAGACAGTTGGTTGCTTCTTAGTTTTCCAGGAAATAGGAGAAGATCCTAATAACACAAACCAACCACTCAAAGAACGTCGTGTTAACGGACAACTTGCCCAATCAGAATCACACCATCCTTCCAAAATTAATTTGCTATCAGCATGTAATAATATCCCTTGGCCAGGATTTTTTTTCAAATAGCGAACAACACGCAACGCTGCCTCCCAATGCTCTTCTCGGGGCTGCTGCATAAACTGAGAGAGAATGTGAACGGAATACGCTAAATCAGGACGAGTAACACCCAAATAAATCAGCCGCCCAACCAACCGACGATATCGCTCTGGATCATCTAGATACTTTCCAGCAGCCAATGCCAACCGATGGTTTTGTTCCATAGGGAACTCGGCAGGTTTAGAGCCTAATAATCCCGTCTCAGAAATAATGTCCAATGCATATTTTCTTTGGCAAATGAAAATGCCTTCTAAACTGCGAGCAACTTCAAGTCCGAGAAAATATTTCAAGACCCCCAAGTCTTTCATTTTGAAGCATTTTCCCAGATAGTCTTTGAATATCGTCAATGCCACTTTATCATTGCTAGCAATAATCATATCGTCAACATATACAAGCACATTAATCTGAATTGCGCCCCTTGTCAAGGTGTATAAACAGTAATCTGAATATGATTGCTGAAATCCATAATTCTTCAATGCCGTTGCAAGCTTAGCAAACCAGCATCTAGGTGCTTGTTTTAAACCATATAACGACTTCTTCAATCTACATACCAAATTAGATTGTTTTTGGTCGAATCCCGGAGGTATTTTCATGTAGACTTCTTCGGCTAAGTCACCATGTAAGAAGGCAGTATCTACATCCATCTGATGAATTTCCCACTTTTTGACGGCAGCTATTGCAAGAAAAGTACGGACTGTCACCATTTTTGCAACTGGAGCAAAGGTCTCGTTGTAGTCAATACCTTCAATTTGATGGTTTCCAAATATGACAAGTCTAGCTTTCAATCTCTGCAAAATTCCTTGTGCATCATACTTCTCAGTATACACCCATTTACTTCCTAAAGCCTTCTTTCCGTGTGGCAATTTTTGCAAGACCCAAGTACCTTGATCCTCTAAAGCTCGTATCTCCTTGGCCATCGCTGTTCTCCAACCTTCATGTTTAACAGCTTGCTGAAAAGTTTTGGGAGGATTGCCTGCAGTGACTGCTGCTATATATTTTCTATGATTATCAGAAAATTTATCACAAGATACAAAGTGTGAGATAGGATAAGGAGTACCTGAGGAAGTTGAAGAAGATGAGTTTGTAGATGGACTTTTCTTTTTCACAATGGTATGAGTCACATAGTCACGTAAATGTGTATTTGGAAATTTAGTACGCTTTCCTCTTCCCAGTTCTTCTACCATCTCTGCATCATGAGCATCATCTGTAGGTATATTTGCAACTACTGACTCTTGGGCCACCTCCAACCCCACTTCATGACCCTGTCCATCATCATCCATTTCCATCATTGTCTCCTCCTGTGTCACAATATCCCCATTGTCATCATTCAAAGTCTCCTCACCATATGCAGAATCATCAAGGTTCTCTTCATAGAAAGATTGTGGATTCACAGTAGACACATCCTCAAAAGAGTCAGCTCTTTGTGTACAAAAAGGAAATATATTTTCAATAAATCTAACATCCCTAGAAAAAAATATCTCTTTTTTTTCTAAATCGTACAACTTCCATCCCTTTTTCGCAAATGGATAACCCAAAAATATGCACTTACGGCTTCTGCTCGCAAATTTGTCACCTTGGTGTTTTTGATTATGAGCGTAGCATAAACAGCCGATAATCCGAATGTCTTGTAACTTAGGAGCAGTACCAAACAAGCATTCATAAGGAGTCTTATAATCAAGCACACTGGAAGGAGTTCGATTGATTAAGTAACATGCCGCCATCACACACTCTCCCCAAAATTGAATCGGCAAATGTCCTTGAAACCGCAAAGCACGAGCGACATTTAAAATATGTTGATGTTTACGCTCAACTCGACCATTTTGCTGTGGTGTCCCAACGCAAGAAGTCTCAAAAATAATGCCATGTTTTTTAAAATAGCCAGTTAAGCACATAAACTCAGTTCCATTGTCACTTCGAACACGCTTAATGTGCTGATTGAACTGTCTCTCAACCAATGCAACAAACTCTTGAAACATGATGCCAACCTCCAATTTGTTATAAAGCAAATAAACCCATACTGTTCTTGAAAAATCATCCACAATCGTTAAAAAATAAGAAGCACCACATGAAGAGGGAGTTCGATATGGTCCCCACAAATCACAATGAACAAGTTCAAAAATCCTACTAGCACGACTAGTACTAATAGGAAAGCTGTCTCGATGCTGCTTTGCACGAAAACATACCTCACAACCATTTTTATTCAAACTACTGAACTGTCTCATAAATGGAAACTTCCGCAAAACTTTCTCCGAAGGATGCCCAAGACGCTTGTGCCATAACTCCATGGACTCACCACCACTAACAGCTAAAACTTTGATGTAAGGAACACCACGGAAAAAGAAAAGTCCATCCTTGCGCTCACCCACTCCAATCAACTTCCTCGTTACTCGGTCCTGTATGACACACAAAGTATCAGTGATTAGAACAACACATTTATACTCATCCAAGAGCTGCGCCACAGATATCAAATTACAATCCAAATTGGGAACATATAACACATTGTTAAGTCTCAAATTGCTGGATAGCATCACACTTCCTTCATGAGTCGCGGCTGTAGAGCGACCATCTGGTAGTTGAACATGGCAATGAGTGATACTCTTCTTATCAATTAACCAATCTAATGTACCTGTGACATGATGAGTGGCCCCAGTATCAATTATCCATAAACACTCACCTGACAAGCGATCTTTGGGCTTCTGCAAATTAAGAAGATCAAGAATAGATTGCCATTGAGTCGGCGTAAGGCCAGATAAGCCAGCTGCCTCTGAAGTATTTGGTAATGGCTGAGAAGTACTCGCTTGTCCTGAAGTTATGGTAGTGGTTTTATTTGCGCGGACTGACTGATTATCACTATTGCCTCCACTTCTACCACTTCGACCACTAGTCGCACCATTACGGCCACCACCTCTACCTCCGCGGCCAGGACCACGAACACCGCGAGGCCGATCCCCCCACCAATCCGGGAAGCCATGTAGTTGAAAACATGAATTCTGATCATGGCCTTGACGATTGCAATGCACACAAAACTTGTCAGAATTATCAACAGAACGAGATTTACCGTGAAAATCCGTCTTAAGCTTAAAAGCCATGATACTATCATGCTCATCAGTCTCATGGTGAAAATTGCCGCTCGGCAAGCGTTCCTCTTGTATCAAAGTCTTGTATGCCTTGTCTAGCGAAGGCAGGGGGTCTTGAGTCAAAAGATTGGAGCGAATGGAGCCGTAGGCACTATCCAGACCAATGAGAAACCAATGCAACCTTTCCTCCTGCGACAACTTACTATATTGTGCAGCCAGATTGCACTTACATCCATCACAAGTACAAGTCGGCAAAAAAATGTAATTGGTTAAGTCATCAAAAATCTTACTCAGTCGTCCGAAGTATGATGCGATAGTTTCGGTTTTTCCTTGCTTGCACTCAGCGAGAGATGCTTTTAGTTGACAGATTCGTGTCCCATTCACTACGCAAAATCGCTCCTTCAAGACCGTCCATAATTCTCGCGCATCATCATAGTACGAAAGATTGGAACGGAGCGAAGGATCAATGGTGTTCATCAACCATGCTACCAACATGGAATGCACCGTATACCAATCTTCAAGTTTGTCTTCATCTTTGGGAATCAAGATGGTTCCATCTAGAAACCCAAATTTCCTCTTTGCTTTCAAGGCAGTGCGGATAGCTCTTGCCCATTCATCATAATTATCTCCTTTCAATTGCACCGGAGTGATGAGATTACCTGGATTATCATTTGATCCAAGTGAAAAAACATCCTTCTTTTTCACGCCACTAACGCTCTTGTCTGTGGCAGCCACACCATCAGTCATATTGAAAAAAAAATATCACACACCAAACTCTTGGTGAAAAAAAATGTATCCTCAAACCTTTTGCTTTGATACCATGATAAATTTGATTGTTGTCTTTCATTCAAGATTTTAACATACATATATACAAGATGATTCAGAATAGGAAATGAAAAGCTCACACGCCAAGAGTTTCACCTTAAATGACTATACATAATGGCTCATAAACTCAGTATTTATATCTTGTTATCTATATATATATTTTTGTAACACCGAACCATTAGAAAAAATGTTAAATTATGTAGGTGAAGGTGAATGGACCTGAAACAGCGCCCGTGTATCGGTTTCTCAAGGCAAGCAAGAGTGGCCTGTGGGGACCTAAAATTCAATGGAACTTTACCAAGTTTTTAGTGGATCGGGACGGGCATGTCATTAGCCGTTACGGTTTGAGGACTTACCCATTGACATTTGAGGTACTAACGTATACGCATAGCTTTTCAATTTCATGTTAAACTCTTCTGAAGCAGAAGGAATTGGTCCTTCCTTAATGTGCCAGGGAGATGTCAAGAAAGCATTAGGAGTGGAATGAGTTGGCAACAATGGGCAGAGAGAGCGCTCTGCTGCATGCTTAATATCTATATATATATGTACCTAACACAGTAACTTATACAACTTAATTTGAATGCTTATCTCGATTCAAGCAGATTTGTGCTCAATGCTTTATATATTTGTATTGTCAGGTTATAATCAAATTCCCATTTCTGAACAGTTGGGTGTATCTTCTAAAAAAAAAAAAACAGCTATAGAGACTTCAAATCTCAGATTTTCAATACAGTCTAAAATAAGTAGCGATCTAAGTATAATATCCTGAATTTGGTAAAGCAAAACCGAAGAACCAGAGCATAGACTACTAGACCATATATTAACCCTGGAGAACTGAAATTATGCCACGAATTCCCAATCATCGCCCTCGAGCTCTGTAGGTGACTTGAACGGGGTCATTGGTTCATATGAGGCTTCATGGTCAGAGAGAACTTGTGAGGAAATGCTCCTCTTAGATGAGCTGGAAGAGGCTAGGATGCATGTTGTCTGACCTGATGAAACAGATTCACTGAGAGGGACCCGTTCATCAAACTTGCACTTCAGAGATTTTACATCCTGACAAATCACACTTATTTCTCCCCTGCACCCAGAACAAAGAAAATTGTCATCATTCATAATTTTGGAACAAGGATACTATGGGTTTAGGGTACTACTACTACTAGCAAATCACATACATTTTCAGAGGCAGTATGATGCCATCATGAGTTACTTTCAAGAATTACACATACAGTGCAGTGTTTAACTTAAGAGACTTACTGCAATGTGTCAACAATGCGGCCTCGGTCGACAAGGAACTCCCGCAGCTGCAATGAAACAGAAAATAATCGTAACTGTATCAGGATGGATTCTTTAGTGGTTATTAGTATCTGAAAAGCATTAGAGATCACACACATTGAAATCTACCTTCAAATTCTCCTCCTCCTCGACCTGGAGCAACTTCGTTTCTTGAAGAATCTTGTCCATGATGGCCTCTTGTTCATCGAAGTACTTTTTAGCCGAATTTTCCTTATCTAGCCTCTCCTCCTCAGCTTTCTTAATTTCTTCAACCGCCGCACTAAGCCTCATCTCCAGAGAACACCGCATCTGCAGAAAAAGGCAAGACTGAGCAATATGACTCTATCCAGAATATTAAACCAAGCAAAAGCCAGAACTATAGTAACTGCTACAACCCATACTGTGCAAATTACCTCATCAAGAATGCGTAAAGCTTCGTTTCTTTCTTCTGCCAAGTTAGCCAAACGTGATTGGAGCTCCTTTGCTTCAGTTGCAAGAATAGACCTCTCACCATATACTTCTCCTGCATGCTGCAGTCAGCAATAGATAGATGGAAGACTAAGACCGCGTCAAAGATAAAATCAAAAAGGAAATGTAAAAGAGGATGAAGATTGACTAGATTGCTACCATGTCATTAGCCTCTTTTGCCTTTTGCAACACTGTTTTGAGTTCTTCAGCCCGGGAGAGAATTTCTAGACCTCCTTCAGAAGTCTCATCTTTAGCTTTTTCAGCAGCTTTCTCCCTTTCCTCTACTTCCCTCATGGTGTTCATCACCGCCTCCATCGAGGAAAACAAAGTTTTCTGCATAGCAAGATAAAAGAGTACACTGATAAAATATAAGAGCTGCGCATCTCAATGATTGATAGATGCAATCAAGGCTCAAACAACACAGCTGTAAAGATGTCTTTCACTTATTCAAAGATCGACCTACTGAAGAGCCACCCAAAGCCTACACTTTAGAGACTTGGGACTTCGTTTTTTGTACAGATGGGACTTTGCCTAAGAAGCTCGAAAAAAGAAGGTTATAAGCTGATATTTGTTTCATCATTACAAGCCTTGAAATCATCTATTGCCCATACCACTACTTCAATAGCCATTCATAGCTTAATAAATATTGGATGAAAAAAATTAACTGAGTACCTTGTTAGTTTTAGCATCCTCGATACTTGACTCCAACAGTTCAATCCTTTTTGCTTGGCTAGGTAGGAAAGCTAAGCCATTAGCAGGTACGCTGACATCAAAGTCATACCGATCCTTTACAGAATTGTCCTGGTGCAGTTCAGAATCTGAAACAGCAATCAATTCTTCATCCCCAGAGACTGCGATACAAGAGTCAGCTTCTGGCTCATAGTCACAATCTAGTGCCTCCACTGAGCTTACTCCATTACCAAGGACCTGATTCTCATCTGGTCCATCAATTACGAGCGATATCAAGGATGAACAATCATTTTTTTCTGTGGATGGGACCAGTTCTTCAGCCATTGCCCAGGAATGACCCTCCTCTCCACATAAGTCACCTGACATGATTTTTCCTTCTAAATCTTCATGTATCGATGTGAGACGACTAATCGGCTCTGGCATGACATTGAGGTGGTGTGCCAGACGTTTACAAAAAGAGAGCAGTTCATCTATATTATTTATCTTGGAGACTTCATCCAAACATTTTTGAGCAAAGAGTTCTGAGGAGGGCGTAAGCGAGACACTAGCATGGTTTGGTATCAGTGCACCGTTGTATGAAGGGGTTGCATCTGGTTCTAGATCTGCCTTCTGCTCTCCAGCTCCTGATCCCATTTAAAAAGTGGATCATTAACACGACTAAATACGTAGAAAGGCATGTTGTTGTGTGCTCCTCAATATTGAGCAACAAAAAGAGAAACGCGGTTTTATCTGCATGACTGCATGTATCACATTTCAAAACAACATGGTTTAGTCTAATTGGATAAATCTGAAGTATCAATTATTAATGGAATATCAAAAGATATAAAAGGGTCATTGTGAGGGAGTCACCTTCAGCCCTAGACATAGGCTGAGAAGACATTTCCTTCTGACTGGAATTGCTTAAGTTGGTTATTCCAGGGCAATATGGTAAAACCTCATTCACCACGACATCTACAGCTGCAAAAAGATTAGGGTTTTCCAGTGCGACAGCCTTTAGAATACGTGGATCAACCTGGGGAAGTGAGATACTCAATCAGAGAATTAATTGCCTGGTGGAAAGTTCATAAAAAATGTACTACATTCACACAACATAAGCAATGTCAACCTATAACAGACAATTCTGCCAAGTGCTAGTATATTTGACACAATTATTAACGTGACAATAAGCTTGGCCCCTGGCTCAGGTAGGACATCTCATTCCCCTGTTTTTCCTAGCTTAATTAGATAGTAATTATTGATCTTCAGTTCAGTTCAGCTATGCACATCCCCTTTATATCTCATACAAATCTAAAGTAAAGTTCAGCTAAGCTCAGTTCAACTCACTGTAAGCTGAAACAAGCACGCTTTATATTTACTTAAATCTTCTGGACAAAACCCCCGAAAAGAAAGAATTTTTTTACCAGAAAACAAATAAAAGGGGTAAACAAATGGAATACACGACTTATACAAACAATTTCAAACCTACCATACCCATGAAACAAGTTTCATAACGCTGTCTACAAAATTAAACCATGGTGACTCACTATAACAGTAACTGTTTGACCATTTGTTCCAATGATGAAGGAACATACTGTAAAGCAGGGATACATTATTATATGTACCATTACTTGAAAAAAGTTACTAATGTTTCAAAACACATTTTGTTAGTACCTACAAGAAAAAATTTCAAAAAGAAGATCGCATAAGTATTGGAAGTTACTTAGAATATTTTTTTTACATGAATGTAAGAATACGTAACTACGAATTAATATTAAGATTACTTGTAGAGGTAACGAGCCACTAAAATAAATGCAGGACTATAATATCAACCAGAAAAAAGGACCAGGCCGCCAGGGGATACTTAAGATTACAGGCTTTGACTACATCTGTGCTGACTGAAATGTTTATATAATATTTGAAACAATCAATACTAGCAAGTTTTGATCTCTTCTCAGATCAATATATTTATCCCTACGAGTAAGAATTTCATGTAAACCAAAGGTTCAATTTAAGCAATGAATGGAACCCGCCGCCACTGCCACTGCCATCACTCCATCTCAAATGTAATTTGGTCAGTAATTGTTACTTCAGAACTATTGCCGGCTTTGAAAGCAAATTACATGCTAGCATATTATCCACCTGGGAGAAAGATGACTTCGGCATAACACAAAAAGATAGCAGTTTGAAAAGTCATCATCACATACTTACAAGTTGATACGCTACTTATGACAGACACACAACACACGGGAACAATCTCAACTCTTCAGATCACAGCCAAATTAATAGATGGAAGCATAACTCTTTGGCCTACACTAAAAGCTTAAACAACATGGACAGAATAATTCAAAGAGTAAGTGAAACCTGGGGGAAAGAGTTGCACAGTCCTATATGCACAATGTCAACCCCAATGTCACTCGCCATGTTACTGCACCAAAAAAATAACATTTTAAATTCACCAATTTTACGAAATACATATTGTTGACTACAATCATTATACAGAAACCACAGCGGAAAAACAATAATAACCAAAAATAAACTAAAGGAACAAATAAGAAACATAAATTTACGGTTTTGAAATGCGATTAAATCAACATAAATAGATAAACAATCCAAACCCTAGAGAGATTCACCAACTTCGGAAAAACAAAGAGTTGGCCATAATGCAGCTCCTGAATCGAAGTCTGGCTCCATATATCACACCATCCAACTTTTGAGGCTCTAACGGAATCGCGATTGAAATTGATATGAATGAAACACAAGTACGATCACGATGAAAAAGAGAAAGACGAACACTTGCTCACCACAATTATTAAGGATAAAATGAAAATGTTTATCAGATCACGCAATAATCGTTCACCTACGACAACATTGAGGATTCAACTAAAACGAGAATGGAGAAAACTGAGTCTTTCGCGTCTCACCTGTGAGATTCCGCAACGGCAAAAAAATCTTGAACGAGGTATTTATGATGATGAAAGTGCCGATTTTTTTATGCAAGGGAAGTGAGAAGGAAAAGTCGATACTAAGGAATTGGGGGCCATTTCGTAATTAAAGTCATATCTAAGGTTATTATTTCTTTTCTTCATTCTATGTTTTTTTTTTTTTTTTTTTGATACATTTCTTCATTCTATGTTAGACTGCGACTAATCAGGATTCTGCTGCTCTTTTCAAGATTGTTTTTGCTATTTCATTTTGATTGGTAATTTTATAAAAGTAACAAAAACAACATCAAAATATTTATATTCCGATTTTATAATGGAAAGAAAAAAATTAATAAAATGAGAAAGGAAAGAAAATTTCGTGAAATATATAATTCCACCATTGTGTTGAAATTATTGTAACATAATCATCGGACCCGATTTGAGTCATTATAAGACTAGCTGTCTTCTGTCACCATCATTCTCTAAGCCACCAATGCACCACAACTTAAAGTCTATCACAAAAAATCATGATAGATTGATGACATGGAAGTGAATATCCAACCCAAGTATCTCTTTCTCTTCTTATAGCTTTGGTGAAACAAATCATACTGCTGTGAACACACACAAAAAAACAATTTTGGTCGAGCAAATACGTATTAATATCGGCAATACATGATTCAAAGAACCATGTGACGACATTAATACTGGTGATAACGAAAGTGGATCTTCAACCCTCTGGCCCTCCACTTTAAGAACCATGTTACAAAAATAACACATTTTGCAGCCATCAAAATACCAGATTTCACGCCTGCCTTTCTCAACAATGAAATTTTGAGAGATACCATTTTATTAATTAATGTCTCATTAAGCCGCTCTGACAACCCAGTTTTTCTTTGTATTAGGGGTTCACAAATAGACATGGTAAGGGTGTCGCATATGAATTCTACGCGACAGTGCTTTTGCGTGTTGTCGTGTAAGAAAATCCTACGCGACACCCGTAAAACGACATAGTAACGCGTGTCGCATATGAATTCTTACCCGACACCAGCTAAAACGACACATCAAACACTGTCGTGTATGTGTACATACGAGACATATGCTAAAGCGGCACGTCGAATGATGTCCCTTAAGAAGACATGTTTGAAATTTCTGGCACCGTACTTTTTGAATAATAAAGCCAACGAGGGACATTTACTGTGTCGTACATTTGTTCGGTCAACCACTTTACACTTATACGACTGTATGAGACAATAACTGTCGTGTAAGAGAATCACATTTAATGAACAAATCAGATCTCCTCTTCATCTCTTCCCAGCAGCTGCTGAACATTCTCAGCACATCTCAGCACATTCTCAGCTCGGAATAGTAAGTTTTGAGTTCCCACTTTTTTTTAATCCTCCAATTTGTTGTAGTTTATATGTATATGTTGTTTATACCCATATATACATAAACTCATGAAGTTTGTTATGATTGTAATAGATTTGCTAATGGAGCTTGATACTTCATAGTTGTTGTGTGAGAGTACACAATAATATTGAGGATTCCATTTTCGATCTATAAGGTACCTTAGAGCTTTTGACAATAATGGTGAGAAATTATTGAATTTCCAAAACAATTTGCAAGCTTTAGTATGAACTATTTCCTATATATGATCTTTTGTGAAACATTTGCTCGTAAATAATGGAAATGGATTAACTTTATGTGTGTGCTTCTCCTTGTATCTTCAGGCACATATGGATAAAAGTTGGATGGAAATGGATAGAAGTTCTAAACATTACTACGAAGGGATAAAAAAATTTATTGGCTTTGTGAACGACAATAGGGTTGACCACCCTACGCATATATGCCCGTGTAGACGTTGTAAGTTGCTTAAACCAAAGATTACATTGGGTGAAATAAAAGCACACTTGATACGACATGGGATGAAGCAAGACTACACCATATGGACATTACACGGGGAAGTTGATGATAGACCTCCATTGCCATCATTATATACACAAAGGCGTCAATACCTTATGCAAATGAATGAAGAATCAAGCTCCCAATACTCTAGTATCATACACTTATATTGATCCTTTTGGGAAGGAGGCTTATGATAAGTATCATACACTTGTAGCCGAAGCCCAGACTCATATATACAGTGGTAGTGACATAACAATATTAGAGGCCATTTTCAAAGCAATGCAAGTGAAGGTTGCCAATCGATGGTCGGATAAGAGTTTCAATGATCATCTACGGCTGTGTAAAGAAATACTTCCTCGGGAAAACAACTTCCCTAGTTGTTATCGAGATGTAAATTTTTTTTTGAAGAACCTGAGTTTGGGTTACGAGACTATACATGCATGCGAGTATGGTTGTATGTTGTTCTACAAAGAAAATAAAGACATTCAGAACTGCCTCGTGTGTAATGAAGCGAGATATGATGATACACGTTCCAAAGCTCCAAAGAAGGTAGTTAAGTACTTTCCTTTGATTCCAAGGTTACAACGTCTATACATGTCACCACACATTGCAAAAGAAATGTGATGGCATGAGGAAAGAGATGTTGGTGAAGGTGATTATCTCAGGCACCCTGCAAATGGAGATACATGGCAAACCTTTAATAGGGAATTCCCAGATTTTGCAAATGAGAGGCGAAATGTGCGTCTCGATTTATCAACTGATGGGTTTAACCCTTTTGGAGCATCGGGACTATCTCACAGTACTTGGCCTGTTGTGGTCATTCCTTATAATTTGCCACCTTCGATGTGTATGAGAAAAGAGTTCAACATTCTCACTTTGTTGATATCTGGTCCTAAATCTCCTGGAAAGTGTTTAAACGTATTCATGAGACCATTAATCGATGAGTTGAAGATGTTATGGGATGTTGGGGTTCTCACTTATGATCGTCACGATGGATCTTCATTTATGATGAAAGCAGCAGTAATGTGGACCATAAGTAACTTTCCGGGTTTGGGTATGCTCGGTGGCCTGAAGAGTAAAGGCTACAAAGCTTTTCCATTATGTTTAGATGAAATCGATGCTAACCATTTATGTGGTAGAATGTCGTATCAAGGGCACCGTAGGTGGCTTTCAAGTACTCACCCTTGGAGAAATGCAACTCAAAAATTTAATGGTGCAGTTGAGCATAGGGATGCCCCTTCATCCCTTTCTGGTTCACAAATTCTATATGAGATACTTCGTCATGAATTCCCGACACTTAGCTTGCATCCAAAGTTTAAGGCTAGAGGAACTTCAGAGAGGCTTTGTTGGACACACATAACTATTTTTTATGAGTTGCCTTATTGGGAAACTTTCAGTCAGCCATATTCACTCGATGTCATGCACATTGAAAACTTTCAGTCATCTATTAATTCATGGTTTGATGTGTACAAGTAAGTTAATGGAGGAGGCAAGCATATCTTCCATTAACTTAAACCTCAATCTGTCTTTGCTTATGACACATTAATTGTCAATGTATGTCTTATAACTATTTCTCCCCAGATTTTTCAGATTCCCTCCCACAAGCCAAAACACACAAGTACTAAAACAAAGCACATGCATTGTATCAAAAATGCAGTCGTTTCTGGACCGGTAGTCATGAAACTTGTCGTTTCCAAAATCAACCTCACTTAGGGTTTCACAGTCGCCTCGCAGCTCGTCCTCACTTCTCGCCTCACTTCGAAAAATCAACCTAACCTAGGGTTTTAGTCACCTCGCAAAATCAGCTCGTTCTCTTCGCAAAATCAGCTCGTCCTCTTCGCAAAATCAGCTCGTTCCTTTGAATCCATGGCTCCTCCGAAGAAGAGAACGATGAAAGAAATCAGTGAGGCATGTTCGGCGGAGTACATGAAGTTGCGACCGCCGTCTGTACGCCGGCCACCGTCGAAGCTGGACAGTCCGGTGGGGATGACGAAGGCTCCGCCTACAAAATGCCCGAAGCCGATTCCACCGAAGGCACCTCGTCCAACCATCCCGACCCGACCCCTACCTCACCTCCACCTTCGCCGACGGCCGCTGGCGTAACTCCGAACCATGTCTCACCTTCACCGCCTGTCATAGCTCCTTTCATAGCCTCTATAGCCCCCCCACGGCCTCCTCCACCTGCACCGGCAGCCCAAACCCTGAACCTTAGAAAAAGCCCTAGGCTGAACGTCATTGCCACTAAGAAAATTCCTATGAAGAAGACTGGCCACGCATTAAAGACTGTGAGGCCACTGTTTCATGGCCATGCGACACCTCCTAGTCGACCCTTGTCATCAAATCCATATCTGCCAGTGTCTCTACCCCTGCGCCACCTCCTAGTCGACCCTTGTCATCAAAATCCATATCTGCCAGTGTCCCTGCCTCTACACCACCTCCCGCCGCCCCTGCGCGTTATGAAGAATCGGAGAATGTCGCCAGTGATGATGCATACTTGCCTTTGGATGAAATACCACCATCTCCGATTCATTCAGTGCAGAATAATAATTTTGAAAGCTCTGAGGAACAATCTCAGGCTGCGTCTCAGGCAGCAACTCAAAATAACATCGTTCGTCGATCAATTCGTGAGCTTTCGGCCAACTTGGAAGGTATAGAAGTACACTTTTATGTTCTTATTTTTTACGTGTATAGAACATGATTTGGAAATAATTTAATTGTCTGCACATGTAGGAGATGAAGAAAAGTGAGGTAAGCGTGGAGTTGTGAACGGGATAAGGGTGGCAATGAAGTTCAATGGAAATAATAGGGAAAAAATCAAGCTGACATTTAACAAGTATGGTGATATCCCTGACAGTAAGGCTGATAATAGTTTGTGCGTCCATGAAATTGGGAGTGTAGTGCGCGATGAGGTGCCTATGTTGGCTGCTACTTATGGTCAATTGCCTGTAGATGCCTACAAGATTGTCGTAAACCGGCTGAGCATAAGTATACATTTTTCCATTTTGTGTATACATATTTTATATAGTTTGTTTGTTATGACTTACTGAAATTTATTATTTTCGTAGGTCCATTTTGAAATTGATCCAAGTGACAAGAAACTGTGGAATTACATCACCACAAAATCCATTGATAGGTTCAAGGATTGGAAGTATCAGTGCAAGCTTCACTACCTTAAGTATGGGGCTGAACCGACACCTAAGGAGTTTGAGGACCGTGAGGACCAGTGGAAATGGCTTTGCGAACATTTTGAAACTTAAAACTACAAGGTATTTTGAATTTATAACATTTTTCCTTCTCGTTTATGTTGTTTGAATGTTATAAATTATTTATTGTGTATCAATGTAGAAAAAATGTGACCAAATGAAAGATACGCGCTCCAAAAAACTTGATCATCATTCTGGAAAGATGACATTCGCCCACCGATCAGAGGAACACGAGGAGAAAGGAGAAGTAGCACCTTTCGTGTCAACATTTGCAGATGTTTATGGTGTCGAGCCGACTGGTGCAACTTTAGTGGTACTTTCTCATCCTTTGTATTTATTTTGATCAATTCGAGAAACTGTGGATATTGACTGTGATAAATTGTTTCTGATTTTCATCAATTTGATATTGAGAAACTATGGATATTGAAAAGTGGTTAACTTGTTAGTAGTTATTTACTTGTGACTGTGGTTAACTTGTTAGTAGTTATTTATTTGTGAAGGCCAAGTTACTATTATTTACTTGTGATTGTGGTTAACTTGTTAGTAGTTATTTACTTATAAACGCCAAGTTACTGTTATTTACTTGTGATTGGGTTAACTTCATTTGGAGAAGTGAGAATCTATAGGTTATTTACTCTTATTTACTTGTTATTGCCATTTTTAAAAATTTTGAACTTGTTATTAGTTATTTTTACTTGTTAACTTCTTATGTATAGAGTTACTATTATTTCACCATGAAAGAATCGTTATTTACTTCTGATTGAGTTTATAATGTGTAGGAAAAAATGAAAGGCAAGTTGAGTGAAGTTGTTGGTGACCATGCTTGTAGTGGGGTGGATGATCCTTTGCCCATGGCTGTTCAGTTCAGTATTATCGAGGAGGCAGTGGGCCAGAAGACAGGCCGATACATATCTGGTGTCGGCAAGTGCATGAAGAAGCCTGCTCGTCCAAAGGGGGGCTATAAACTGAGCGCTGAAGTGCAAGCTGAACTCCAAGCAAAGGCTGATGATCGCGTCAAGGTAAAAGAGCTGGAAGAGCGCGTAAAAATGTTGAAAGCCATGATGCGAGGGTCCAGTGCGGCTGGTGGAAGTAATGCATCAGATGGTGCAATAAGCTTCATGCCTTAGGAATGCTCAAGTGCTGGTGGTAACCTTTTGTGCTATTAAACTTGTTTACTTTAGCTTATTTTGGGGCTGTTGGTAGCCAAAACGCTGTAAACACAGCTTGATGTGTTTTATGCTAGCGGATGTTTTTATATTTTTGTTGTAGAACAATGTAAACTGAATGGCAGGTTTATGTATTACTTTTCTAGTTCATTAAAATTGAAATTGTCAAACAATTGCACCTGTCGCGTATGAGATCAAAGCAGGTGTACAACTGCACTGTCGCGAGAACCACAAGTTACGCGACACAACTTATCCGATATCACTTACACGACACAATCACACAACTAACACGACACAACTTACGCGACACAACTAACACGACACAACTAACACGTCACAACTTACGCGACAGAACTTAAGTTATTTATGTCGTTTATGTTTATAGCTACAGTCAAATAAATGTCCCGTAATCAAGAATATGTAGTCACGCAAGCAACAACTTACACGACAGTCAATTGACATAAAAGACATGACTATTCGACTGCCCCTTAAGTTACCTCTTATACGACAGTGCCTCTCTGAGCCTGTCGTATATGACTTATGCCACATGAGGTTACGCAACGTAGCATTTACGACACAATAATAGTCGTATAAGCCTTATGCGACGTATTTTGGCTCTTAAGCGACTAAAATGAGCATGTCGTATAAGGTGTAAAATGGTGTAGTGTATGGGATGTGGAAAGAATGAAGATACAGTACTATGCTATGCTAACTGTACTAGATGGATATGGTTTACTCTTTTCTGTCCAACGTTATTCTTATTTATATTAACAGCTAGGATTGAAACTGTTATTTATTATGCACATGGGATTATTATTGCCATTAATGCTGATGTTATTACTCCAGTTTATTCCGCTAGTGAATCGGAAGGACTGGCCTAAGCTTGGATTAGACTTGGCAAAATCTGTCAAGATTGACAAACTCGTCTGCTTTGCAGATTCTTATGTTGTTGTTCAAGCTCTTCAATATACTAATTCAAATGGAACATGCTTATCTTATCTGGCTTCTGCTAAGGGGAATTGGACTATGTATCTGACTGAAAGAATTGCTAATAACATATAGCTGATGACATTGCAAGAAAGGCAAGAATGTAAAATTGGAGCTGGAAAAATTCTTGTTCTATTCCTGGTGTATATATGATAACTCGCAGTAGTTATGTGTCTAGTATCTTATCTCTGATTGTAAACATTCTGTTGTTTTAGCTTTTACCCTTTTTCTATAAAAAATGATGTTCTTAGAGCATCTACACCGGTTGAGATTTGAAGGAGGTGCAAGCTGAGGTGGAGCAGGTGCGAGAGGCTGAAGTTGTGCACGGAGAAGAGCAACTGCTGGGAGAAGAGGAGGTGCGAGGGCAGTTGCTCGTCGAGCAGCTGCTGAAGCTTGTACGGCTGTTTGCTTCAATTAGGGTTTTGAGTGTGGGCTTTAGGCTTGTAGGCTGTTTTTGGCCCAATAACTTAATTATATTAATTTTTTCAATTATGTATGTGCAGTAGACCAGTTTGACCAGTTTAAAATAAATTTAAATTGAAATGCATACAAATTGAAATAGAAATAAAAACACAAAGGAAACTCAAATACATATGAAATTGAATACATAAAGAAATTGAAATGCATAAAAGTTTCAAAGTTCTTCACCGGTTGCCATAATATTTATTTATTTTTAAAATAAATAATATTTTATTTGATGAATAGTGCAAGGAGGTGCTGAACTTCTGAACGGATGCATAAATTGCAGATCAAGAAGGTGCTACTTGTCTAGGAGGGGCTGATTTAGCATCTTCTCCATTCTAGGAGGTGCTGAATGGGTGCGGATGCTCTTACGCATATCGCTCAATCGAGGAGCGCTCAAATGAGAACCCCTTTAAATTTCGAGAATTTGAGACCAATCTCCACCTTCCAAAATGCAAGATGCATTTTCTAAGATGCATTTTGGTAGTGACATGCGTCCCATGTGCATTTTCCAAGATGTATTTAATACAAAGTCAAAGCCACCTTTTTTGACTTTGCTTTTTGGACATGTGTCACATGTAGATCAAAGATGCATCATAATCCAATGATGAGATTTGGATTCTCAAGTTCTCGAATTTTTAAGGGTTCTCAACCGAGCGCTCCCCTCGCTCAATCGCTGTACCAACTGCTATTATGTATAAATAAAGAATAATTTCAGCAAAGAAGCATTGTTCGAAACGACGTTACACATGGAAAAAGATCCAGTGCAGCGCAGCTATTTGCTGCGAGTATCAAAACGTCGTCGTTCCAATCAAAACGAGCGCAGCTATTTGCTGCGAGTATCAAAACGTCGTCGTTCCAATCAAAACGACCTCGTTTTGTTCCGTTATAAATTATATTTAAATGAAAACAACGAAGTTTCAATCAAAACGGCGTCGTTTCGGCACTCACAACAAATTACTTCGCTGCACAGGATCCGAATCCTATTACACATATCGCTCGGTGGCTGTATCAACAGTGATTATGGATATATAAAGAATAATTTTAGCAAATTGGATGAATCCAAAAGTACTTTATGAATAAGACCATTTGGAATTTCTTTTTGATATGCCCTCATCTAATAATTCAAAAATAATTGTATATCTATACTGTCTTCCGGGAAAAGATCATATGAGAAGTAATAAATTTGGTGAGAAATGAGAAGTAATCAAAATTCGTAGATTAAAGAACAAAATTTGTAATGTAGATAAAACTTAAAGAATCAAAATTCGTAGACTTAAAGAACAAAATTCGTAACATCGCTAATAACATGAATATAAATATACTATAATGCTCTTACGAACATATAATATACATATTAAGATTCAAAAAATAAAGATTAGTGGATCAAAAATTGAATGGTTGTGATTACTTCTCATTTATCAACAAATTTGTTACTTCTCATGGGATCTCAACCCATCGTCTTCCAATGATCAGTTAATTGACTACAATAACAATACTCGAACTTATTAATGACCTAACATAGGAATTAGGATTCAGTATGCTTCCACGTTAAATAAATTCTTTATTATCTTATAATCTAGTTATAACTTATAAGGAGTCTCTCTCCTCACTTTCAAGTCCGGCAAATAAGGATGGTCACCCCCTTCAGGAATCTGCTATATTTGATATTCATAATGAAACAACACTACATACAGGCACAAGAACTTGCCAAATGCCAAGTAGCATAGTGTCTATGACAAACACATCTAGGCTACTCACAAAAAAACAACAACAATGTTCGACTTAGATGCCCTACCCGTTGTTGTACCCACCGAGTTTCAGAAATTTCATAGCCACCCAGATAAATTACATAGCCACTTTCCTACTAGGTCTATCATCTGCCTCTCTCCACCGAGTTTCAGAAATTTCTTTTACAGGGAAACAACATCACCTTTCCGCGAAGTCTGCTTGTTTTGGTTTCCCTGTTAATTAGCGACGTTGGTATCAAAATTCAGTTACTTGAATGTGAATCCCTACTTATTTGGGATCTGAATTTTGGGGGAGCAATCTAAACAAAAAATTAGTGACTAGTGACTGACCACAGGTTTTTGCGTGATCAACCTCCTATTCGAAGGGGCACGAGCCACATTAGAAGCTGCGGCTGCAGCAGCCACGCGTATCCTGTGTGTTAGAAAGCGTCAATCATTTTAGGCTGAGTAGATCCACCAGTCATAAATGCAAGAAAAATAAGAGTACGAGTTACCTCTTGTGCACATCAACATATACATCCGTCTCATCTACAATCTCTTCCTGCATTGATGTACACAATATCAGAGGTTGAAATGATTCTATGACAACAATCCAGTTATGTATCCCGACCATACATGAATTATGATGCTTCAGAGGATTATATCTCTTGGTTTGGATTTTACTAGCTTAAGGAGCAATTATCCGTTATATCTGTCAAATTGGAATACTGAAATAAAGCAATAGGGCATACTTGCAGAAGTTCTTCAAAAACATCTTCCAGGGTAATAATCCCGATGACCTCACCATCCTCAATGTCCTCATACGAGTGGGTCAGAGGCTCACCATTGACCTGAAAATGAGTCTTTTTATATGTATTTATGGGCTTCACACCTTTCTCTACATCTACAACTGTCTCAAACTTGTCATCTTGCTCCTCTAGCAATGGAGTCGTTAAGTGAGAGTCCTCTTTAGCTTGCTTGTATTTTACAGCTTTCTCTCCTTCACCTGATTGTTGACAATTCTTTTTACCCTTGGTCCTCACTACCGCAGCCATATGACTGCTTCCCTTTTGGAACTCATTTAAAATGTCATACAAAGGCATATCTGCTGGAACCCTGTAACATATGCATGTGATTTAAAAGAAATAAGCATACTCAAATACTTCTCTAAGTTGCGAGTTCCAACAAAAAAGCGCACCTCGGAATTCTGCGAATGGAAACAGCACTGACAGGTGTCTCCGTTTCAGCACGCACTGTAAGCAGACTTTTCACCTGCATTTTCTCAGAGATTAGACACTCTTAACTCATGCCACCATAACATATGCTGGTAAAGCCATTTACCAACTACATTGAAGTTGTGACACACCAATAATAATCCAATGATATTTTTAGGGCTACCAGAATACACAGGAACACGACTGTGACCTCGTGCCAGGATCTTTCCAATTGCTTCCCTGCATTAATTTGAAAGAGATGTGGCTCTTTTTGTTATGATGGTTGAGTGTTAACTTATTTGCTTTTGCTTCAATGAATAAACTGAAAATATATGATAAAATAATCATCTGATCACACCAAATGCAATTACTCATGCACCCTCAAGGCTCAACCATGCAAAGTTCCCGCTAAATAAGACTTACCAGTCCAATTTGGAATTAACATCCAAGGAAAATGTTGACTCGATAGGGGTCATAGCCTCCTCCGCAGTCTGCAATATTAAATAAACTCATGTTCCAAGTTAATCAACTACAAGTGATTTGCAAACAGTACTATTTATTCCAACTCTGGGGTAACCTGCCAAGGAGAGAATACATGAATTTCAAAAAGGCGGCTTTTTGAACTAATTGATATGAGAATTGCATTAGATTTAAAAGAATATGCTAATAAGTTGACAGCGACTGATGTAAATATGACTCTTTCAAACTGTAAGCCGCACTCAGAGAATCTTGTACCATATCTCACAAGTCAGCATGAGATCATTAAGGTTGTTATGCCAATCTAGCACTAATTTCTTCATAATAAAAGGACACCAGTTGTTATTTTACTGGAACCATTTTTATACTCACCAAATAGACCCTAGTTCAAATTTCTCAGAAGTTAAGCAGAACATAGCAACTTTGAAGTGACTATTGCGCTGTGACTACATACCTTTTCAGTTAAGTCTAGAGCCCCACTTATTATTGTTGTTTCATCATGTGTGAGTTCCCCTCCTTTACCGGCCTATCAGAAAACAAATCAGGAGATCGCGAACGGAACTTTCAGTTGTATTTAATAACCGAGTCAAAAACATAGAAATTGAGCAGCTACCTACCGCCTGACTGTGAATAGAGACGAGGGCTTTCAATTGAGCCCTTCTAAATAATGCATCATGATGTCCAAGAACTGCATCAAGAATCTAAAACATTGTTGAGTCAGACACTAAATAAAACACTTACATTGTTAGTTTTATTCAACAAAATGACAATCTTCTAGCGTCAAATCGAATCCAAAACAATAGCTAAAAATGTAAGTTTTTACAGGCATCACCGCCGAAGATTTACCTTTCCTATAGGAAATGCAATTGGATAGCAGATGATCATTAGTATGCGGACAAGCCACACAAAGTTTGCACCCACTGAGAGACCGTACCTTGAGCAAATAGCTTGTGGAATAACCTATTAATGAAACATAATAGGCAGCGAGTCAGCACTTGAGCTTTGCTAATTCACAAAATTGGAGGGAGCTGACAATGTACCTCACCAAATGCAAGAACAAAAGTAACAGATAACAGGATAGCGACAAAAGGGTGGAAAATCTTATCGAGGTATATTGGGAGGGCCTGCAAGAGCAATAAAACGAAGGCAAATCAGCTCAACGCAACTCACTGAATCATGCAACAGTTTCCTAAAGGCATATCGTTTTGTGTAATTCAAAATAAACAAATAACTGAACCATGAATGAGATACAAACCTCCATGGCGACAGCATTACACAGCAGCAGAGTGACAAGGAGCTGGTGCTGCTTCTGTACAACAGGTAGGATTGCAGCTGAATACAACAAGCCATAAACTCTAATTCAGTCACTTCCTAGAAACAACATAGTTGGGCAGGTCTGATTACAGCTGTCAAAAAAAAGTTTTCCTTTTATGGGCATGCAATGTATCAGATAATCCCCTAAAACTACATAGATTCAGTTGCCACATACTAATTGAGTATCTCAATTAACTAGTGGTAGTAGAAATCAGCTCCCAAAATCCGAACCAAATCAACCAACCAACATCCAAATTAATCTATTGACTGAATTACGATACTATGCTGATCTCGGCGTAAGTAAATAACGAGTAATGAGGTTTAAACCAGCTTGTTTCTTCTCGGCGTCAGTGCCACTCCGCTGGAGAATCTCGAGCTCGACAAGGCCAAGTGACATCAAGCCGAGGGTCAAACCAGACATGATTCCAGCAAATAGGACGAGGAAGCAGGAAATTCCGGCGTAGGCGAACCACCAGAATGAGGCAAATTGGATGTCTTGGGCCTCAAACACAAAGTTGTGCATCGTGTAGGTCTTAATTGCGGATGCTATGGCTAGGGCGTTGAGGATCATCGTCATGGTAGGTTTCCGATGATGCGACTGGAATGATTGAATCGATCGAAGCAGCAGCTGAAGGCAAAGCGACGATGGAGATAAAGAGAGGACGAGATGTGTAATGACGATACGACAAAAGTCTCAATTAATCATTTCCTCTTGCGTGCCATCACTCCACTTTTTATTTAATCAATTAATTAATTAACATTAATGAGTTACGACTTCCATTTCCTCGCAAAGGGGATACCGGGCTTCCCACCGGCGCACAATTGTTCAAGAGGAGGTATCTTTTCATGGTCAATGCCAGTATGAAGATGATTTACATCCATATATAAAATGCTGGTGGAGTAAAACAGTCTTGGAATATATGGGAATGGATATTCATGTTGCTGGTAGAAACTTCAATTCAATCGCCGATTTAATATACTATTGCTACTCAACCAAGGTTGTCAGAATCGAGTTTTTACCTTGACTCGTTTTGCCTAGGTAGAATCGGAACGTAAAATCGAATCGTAAAATCGCCGAGTTTACCTTTTATTAAAATAATATTAAATATTATATATATATATGTATTTTTAAATTATATGTTGCATTCGGAGATAAGAAAATGGGATTCGTCAATTATTATATATAATATTATATACCTTTGTAGAATGTAGAGTACACTCGCTCATGGGATTCGTCAATTATTTAAAAGATGTTAAAAACAGCCTTGTCTATGGCAGCATTGGTCACGCTAAAGCATTTGCTTCAGAAGAATGTCAAGTGCCGAAATTTGTTAGAGAATGATGCTGGGGGTGGCACAGTTTTAGGGTCCATTGCGAATAACTGAACTGGATGGTAGCTCTCAACCAACATCTAACGAAGAACTGCTTGTAGATGCATCCAAGTCAAGCCCCGAAATGTTATTAGCAGTCCAAGCAACCAAGAAGAAGTACCGAGTGAAACAACCCGTACGAAGAGTTAGAGGCAGAGCCATCTTTCCATACTTCTGAAGATACTAAACTGTTGATAACATAGCAATGAATGTTAGATTACATGGATACCTGAATCACTAGCTCATTAGGGATCACTTACTGGATGCATATATGTCTGTCGATCTAAAGTTGCTTGAGAATGAAACTCCTCTTCTTATCATATGCAGAACGAATAAATGGTAGCTGAATCACTAAAGTGGATATGGGTGCAAGGACTTGCTGTTATTGCCTTGTGTGTCTTCAGTCCCACATCGCTTACAAAGTAGTGAAAGAATTGATTGTTTCGAATATAAGAAACAACATGCCTGCCAGCTAAATTATAAGTTGGGCTTTAATATAAGGCATGCCAATTTATAATGAGTTTGAGCTCCTTAGATCTTTAGAGGTGTAAGTTTTTTTTTTTGGGATCAAAGTTCAACTTTTATTAAACGAGAACAAACTGCCTCCGAAGGGACAGAAGTCCTAGAAAGGGCACGATCAAACAGAAACTGTTCTGGTCGGACCGACCGCAGTGGCCGACACTACAAAGACGAGTTACGCACCGTCGTGCCCTTTGATACAAAGCAGGAGACGAGCTCCTGAGACTTAAAAACTAACATCTAACAAGCTCAGACCGATAGCCGGCTGAGATAAACAGCTCAGACCGGAAAAACCGGCTGAGAGAAACTAACCTATCTAACCTACAAACTACTAAAACTAACTTGGAAATCTAACATCGCCACCGCCATACGCCCCAGCCAAAACTCAGCGAAGCCAGATCCGTCCAGCCTCCGCCCGAGGACGCCGAAAAGCTCCAAACCGGCCGCCAAACTGAACACAAAACTATCTACAAACCCCTCCAACCCCCTCCGCCATCCCCCGCAGACCATAACCAAACCCCGCCCCATCCCCTGACCCAATCAATCTCGCCAGTCCGAAACAGCGGTTCAGGCCAGCAAACAACAAGGAGAGGAGAAAAGGGCAAGAGCAGGGCATGGCAGGGGGAAGGAGAAGAGGGTGGAGACCAGCAAAAATGAAACTAGGGTTTAGGTTTGAAACGATTGAGGGAGACGATGAACAGTAAGAGAGAGGGAGGAGTGTTTTCTGAAGCACTATTAAATTTATTAAGAGCAGGGCATGGCAGGGGGTTTAGGTTCGAATTTATTAAATTTTTTAATTCGAGCATTTTACTGCTCGTCGCGGTTATCCAAAATCGGACGATTTTACACGAGTTCACCGATTTTACACCGTGTAAAATCGGTTAAAACCGTTGTAAAATCGGTTAAAATCGTTTTAAGGTCCGATTTTAGTCAAAAACGAGTTCAGGTCCGAGTTAGCACGAAATGTGCATTTAGAAACGTTTTTGACAACCTTGTACTCAACCTCAAGGCCTGATGAGTTCTGCAAGTTTATAATTACCCTTTGGTGTATGTGGTATAATAGAAACAAGGTGGCACATGGTAGTTAGAAATCTTCCCGTGCTGGTTGAGAAGTTGTTCTGGATGAATGTCGAATAAGAACCAGAACAACTTGCATAATATTAGGCTAATAATCTTAAGTGCACTCAAGATTGTTAGCCAGTTCGGCGTTAATTAGCCTACGTCTGGGGGCTGTCTCATTAGCCCGGTGGAAAACAATTCACTAATATTGAGTTTAGTGTACAGAATCTTACGTTTACAGAATCTCTCTTAAATTGTCGGAATCACTAACACTCTAGTAATTGCTAACTAGGACTCCCCAAGATCCGAGTCTCGCCTCCGATTCCACTAGATGATCCTCCACGAGAATCAGCGCTTTCCGCAGAATGCGCAGTAGCATCAACAGTGCGTGAACCTTCAGTTGTTCTGCAATCAGTCTGTCGAGCACTAGAGCAGACTGATTCCGAGCGCCGTGATCTTATCATAGTAATAAGAACGCCGGCCGATGACCTCCACCACCCGATCAGAATATATGTGTGAGTAATATCTTCGTGAGTGCTGAGTAGAATGAACGCCTCAGCTCTCATTATATAAAGGCGGAGAAACCCTAAAGTACTTAGGTTTCTTATCTTCAACCGCCTATCTCTTTAGGAAATCTTTCCTAAATCTTTTAGGAAACATTCCTAATATCTTGGGAATCTATCTTTTGATAATCTTCAATATATCTTCAAGTAAATCTTCGATTATCTTCTTCTCTAAGTAATCTTCAAGCGCAAGTATTTCCTAAGATCTCTCAACCGACTTCTTAATATGCATCATATCTTCAATGTGTAACAGCACCGACTTGCCTAATCTATTTTAGGAAACATCTGCTGCGTCGAACTTGTTCCACGTCGGTTGTCTCTCTCTGGATTTGAACTCTTCCTTGTACAACATCTTGAACAACTACACACAGTTTTGCCAAACTACATGCCATAAGATCTAACAATCTCCCCTTGGCATTTTTGGCAAAACTATTACTTGTATTCTACATGTACTATTATTACAGTTGAATCTTTGAGGGAGGTTTCAAACTCCCAAGCTGTGCTACAAAGTAATAGTTACCAAACGAATCTTTGAGGAGATTTCAAACTCCGAACAATATTAGCACATATGAATCTTTTAAGGAGCTTTCAAACTCCAAATTTACTCCCCCTTTTTGCCACAAATTGACAAGGGAGTTCAAAACACAGTAGCAATTGTTCGACAATAATATCAGAGTTCAACAAAAACATAAAAAAAACATCATAACTATTTGTAGTAGAGAGCAGATAGAGCATCACCAGGACTAGTAGTCAGACTCCTCACTTTCTTCATCACCAACTGAGTTAACATCGTCCTCTTCCTCGGGATAGCGAAATGCCACCAAAAACTTTGAGATCTTTTTCTTCCTTGCCATGAGCAGCACAATCCTCTCGTTAGCATCTGCTAGCTCCTCTTCAAGATGTGTGATAATTTTTCTTCGAGTGGCAGAAGGAATTTGAGAACTAAGATCATGCAGAGTCTGCTCCGAAAGCTTTCTCTTCGGCTTGGCATGCGCATCCTGGTCCAGATCCATTGTGTGTTTGCCCGAGAAGTGTTTGTGATCTGCTAGGAATATTTTAGGTTCACCTGTCAACTTGTCCTGGCTTGTGATGACATCTGGATATTGAGCTCGAACAAGTTGGAAGATCAGTGATGGAAACCCAATATGATGATTAATCCTCACCGAGGTAGCGTGTGCAACAATTTGATGAAAGATGAGCTGGCCCAAGTCAATCTTCTCTTTACACCCAAGAGTCTTCAGTAGTGCACCCATAGTATGACCCAATGTAGTGCGATGAATATTGGGAAACCAGTTGTGCACATCAATGCTGTGAAGCAAGGAATGCTTTGCCGACAGTTCCGTTTTAGGCATGGTTAGCTTGTTCCACCTTGTGCGAACTCCAGCAGTTATAGCATCAGCAACCTTGTGCCAGTTTTGCTCATTGATGTACACCTATCTACTCTTCACACCGAAATAGTCATTGATTGCTTCGGGGGTAATCACCACTTCTTTTCCTCTGACTCTCACCTTGCCATAGACCTCCTTCCCAATATCAGCAAACTCTTTTGGCAGATTTACAATCACCTCTCTCACGATGCAAGCCACAAACGGTTTCACCATTGTCACAGATGTCCACAGATCAAGTTCCTTGAGTAGACTCACAATCTCTTTGGCTGCATACTTATCTGCCTCCAGCACACGTTCAGCTACAATCGTTCGCCTCTGCACAACATCCCAGTTCGTAGCATGTTTGTCTGACACAAACCAGACTCCACCTACCACAACTCCTGTTTCAAACTGTACTTTCTTCCCTTTTGCTTTAGTCTTGCCAACAGGCAACAACAGAACTTGTTTTGGCTTTCTTCACTGCAGGAGAAGCAATCTTCTTTTGGCTAGTAGATTGACCCTCAGCTGTCTTTTCTGCTGGGGTAGGAGCAAGAGCCTTCCTCTTTTTTGACACAATCTGTTCAGCTACGGTGGGAACTTCCTCATTGGCAACTTGATTCGGTACTATTTTCTTTGTCTTAGCAGGTGACTTTGGTATGACTTCTTGTTCCCTACTGATTGGAACCTCTCGTCCACCTTCTCAGATGATTTTTTGGCTTCTTCTTCTGAAACATACGCTTGCTCGTTCATTTCAGTATCTTCATGCGATTTCTCTGCCTTACTAGCTCCTCTTTCTTTACAAGCTACTTTAGAAGGCGTCGCTTCTACATATTGTTCAACAGCTTCAAACAGCTCTTGTATAGATTCATCTACCTTGCTTGAGTTGTTTTGAGACACATCTTCTTCCTCATGTAACGGCACCTCTACTTCTTCTTCACTATCATCTGATTGCTTAGTCAAACTCTCCTCAGGAGCCTCAGCTTCCTCCTCTACTTCAGGATCAACTTCTGACTCAGCCGTTGACTTCACTTGATCTTCTTCTGGTTCAGGATCTGATTCCTCAACTACATCAGTAGACTCTTGATCCTTATCACCTTTTTCTCCAGAAACTACATCGTTTACATCATCATCTGATTCAGAAACCACTACTCTACGCTTCACAACTCTAAACTTCTCTTTTACAAGAGTTTTCATATGAGCAACCATCTTCATCCTTGCACCCTTCACCATAGGAGAACTCTCCCCTGCACCGTATCCACAACCTTTGGCTTCTCTACAACCACCTTCAAACCCTCCATAGACACACCAGGCATACTAGGACTACTCGCATTAAGAGATTTAGAAATTTTAGCGATTACCGCTTGTGTTGTCTTCTTTATAGGTTCCTTGACCGAATTAGGTTTTGGGGCAGTCGGCTTCTAAGGGTTTTCTTTCGCTAGATTGTCAGACGCCGTCTCTTTTCCAGATTTCTCCGTTAATGTTTTCTCTGCAGCTGTCACCTTCTTCGCCATAGTTGCTTTAGATTTCTTCGGGACATACACCTTTTCTACAACGTCAGATTTTGGTTTTGCTGTAGTTGCCTTGTCGCTCGCCGGTTTAGGGTTTTCTTTGACAGTCTTTGGTTCACCAACTAGCTTCAATGTTGCATCAACTTTCGTCGCCTTAGACTCCTTGTTCTTCCTAGTGTCCACCATTGTTCAATTTCTTCAAGGTTCGTTTAGGGTTTCGTTGGGAGAGAAAGAACGAGACAAGAACAGTTGATTTGAAAGATAATTTGATTTTGGAAACTCAAACTCTTTTTGCAGCCCACATATTTGCTCGTTTCTCCACAAGTTTCCATGTCACTTCAAGCCGTTTAAAATAATTTGAATATATTTGGTAGTCCAATCGTTTCTTCTCGCACCAGTATTTGAAATCTTCTTCCTTCTTTCCACGTCAGCCCTTACTATAACTCGTTTAAGCTCCGGCTGACCAACTTGTACTGGAACAACTTAGTTGTCAATGAAACACAGACCCAATGAGGATCTAAGTGTCTCGAACTTTAGGTTGTCCAAGGCTTTGGTGAAGATGTCTGCTAGCTGCTTCTCAGTAGATACATGCTTTAAAGTGATTACTTTCTTCTCAACTAGCTCTCGAATGAAGTGAAGTCTGATGTCGATATGCTTTGTTCTGGAGTGTTGAACAGGATTCTTGGATATGCCGATTGCGCTCATGTTATCATAGTAGAGAGTCATTATATCTTGTTCCACCCCATATTCTTCTAGCATCCGTTTCATCCACATCATCTGAGTGCAACCACTTCCAGCGGCGATGTATTCTGCTTCAGCCGTTGATAGGGATATGATGTTCTGCTTCTTGCTAAACCATGACACTAGGTTGTTGCCTAGAAAGAAGCATCCTCCAGATGTGCTCTTACGATCCTCAGCATTCCCAGCCCAATCTGCATCGCAATAGCTAACTAGACAAGAGTTGGTATCCTTTGTGTACCACAATCCATAGTCTGCTGTGCCACAAAACATATTTGATAATCCTCTTCACGTTCATCAGATGGCTCTCCTTGGGATTAGCTTAATATCTGGCACAAACTCCAACTGCATGGGCAATGTCTGGTCTACTGGCCGTCAGGTGTAGTAAGCTTCCAATCATACTCCTGTATAAGGTTTGATCCACACTTGTACCAGCTTCATCCTTGGTGATCTTCACATGAGTTGCAGTAGGAGTTCTCTTATGTGCTGCTTTCTCCAGATCAAACTTCTTGATTAAGTTTCTAGCTTATTTGGTCTGGGATATGAAGATACCGTCCACCTTCTGTTTTACTTGTAGTCCAAGGAAGTAGCACATTTCTCCTACCATGCTCATCTTGAATTCACTCTGAATTTGTTCTATGAACTTGTCCACCATTTTCTGGTTGCTAGAGCCAAACACAATATCATCCACATATATTTGAGCAATAATGAAGTCTGACCTTGTGTGTGTGACGAAAAGCGTCTTGTCCACTCCCCCTCGCACATAGCCATGGTTGATTAAGAATTCACTAAGCCGCTCGTACCATGCTCTGGGCGCTTGTTTGAGACCATAAAGAGCTTTCTTCAGATGATACACATGGTCAGGATGGTGAGGATCTTTGAAACCCTTAGGTTGTGCCACATATACTTCTTCATTCAGCAACCCATTCGAAAAAGCACTCTTGACGTCCTTTTGGAACAACTTGAACTTCAGATGACAAGCAAGGGCCAATAATAATCGTATGGCTTCTAGACGAGCAACCGGGGCAAAAGTCTCATCAAAATCTACTCCTTCAATTTGAGTATAGCCTTGAGCAACCAGCCTCGCCTTGTTTCTAGTAATATTCCCTTGTTCGTCAAACTTGTTCTTGAAGATCCACTTTGTTCAAATCACATTCACACCATCAGGTCGTGGAACAAGATCTCAGACATCATTCCTTTGAACTCACCAAGTTCTTCTTGTAGCCACCACCCAGTATTCGTCATTGATAGCTTCTTTGATGTTCTTGGGCTCCATAGTGGACAAGAAGCAATTTAAGCCAGCTAATTCACGAAAATTTACTTGTTTACCTCGAGTCTTTATGCCTTCCGTTGGTTCACCAATCACTTCTGTAATGGGATGATTCTTCTTAATAGTCCTGGACGGTTGAAGAACCCGAGAGGGAGCAGTAGGTGTTTCTGGTGAGCTACAACATCATCATCATCCACCCTACTTGACACAGGGACATCTGTCACAAATCTTTCACAACAACATTAATAGATTCCATAATGACTCCAGTCCGCTTGTTGTAGACTCGGTAAGCACGGATGTTAGCGTAATAACCCAGAAACACTCCTTCATCACTTTTAGGGTCTAACTTCTATAGATACTCTCGGTCTCTGAGGATGTAGCATTGGCTTCCAAAGATATGGAAGTACTTCACCGGCGGCTTCTTTCCTTTCCACAATTCATAGCAAGTCTTCTCCGTGCCGGACCGAATCGTCACTCTATTAATGACATAGCAAGCTGTGTTCATGGCCTCACCCAAAAAATTCATTGGTACTTTCTTTGCATGGATCATCAGCCGAGCCATCTCCTGAATGGTTCGATTCTTCCATTCGACGACTCTATTCTGCTGTGGTGTGATCGGGGATGAGAACTGTTGAGCTATTCCTTTTTGTGTGCAGAACTCAGTAAGAGCATTGTTCTCGAACTCCTTTCCATGGTCACTTCTCACAGCCACTAAGTGATCAGTCGAGTTTTCGACTCATTTATGGTCATTCTTCACTATAGTTTTGGGTCGTTTCCGATGATATTTTGATGTCATTTGACCTCTATCTCTACATTTCAGGTAGAAAACAAGTTTCCTCCATGGTCAAAGCCAAAATACGAGAACTCGGGGAAAGATCGGTGATTTGGAGCAAAACATAGGCAAAAAGAGCTCCAGTCGGTCGACTGGATATCTCCCCTGCCCCAGTCGATCGACTGGCTGATCAAACAGGAAAGAAGTTCAGCTCGCCCACTGAGTCGGTCGACTGAGAAGAAGCTTATCATGCTCAAAAGCTCGAGTCGGTCGAATGGGATCCTCGAGTCGGTCGACTAACTGAACAACTCAGGAGGCTCACATTCTTCGTTTCCGCAGTCGGTCGACTGGGAGATCACTTTAACAGGCAGCTTCTTCACCGCCAGTCTACCGACTGGGCCACCAGCATACGCCAATCGACCGACTGGGACTGCTACAGTGCGAAATTTCTGCCGAGGCTATAAATAGAAAGCAAGGGTTTGGACCAAGTGTGGAGGTTTTTGGGGACAAGAAGATCAAGAAAAGAGGTCAACCAAGGTCATCAATCAACCAAAGATCCAACCAAGGAGAAGAAGAGAAGATCAAAGGGAGATTCTACTTCTTCTACATCTTTTCCATTCTCTTTTGTTGTATGCTTGAAACCCTACTCACACCATGTTGTCTTACATGATGTGTGAGTAGTGATCTTGTGTTTTCAGGGTCTTATGACTCTCTTTGGTACTCTTTGATCATGTATACACATTGAACATATAATCTATGGTGTTGATTTCATTTTCTCTTGTGCTTATTCTATGACTTGCTACCAAGTGTTTGATAAAATGCCTAAGTGACATGTTAGTCTTAGAATTTGATCTAAGTATCGAGAGAGCTTAGTGATGATTTGGATAAGGAGAAAATGATCATATCTAGTGTTTATGAGAGTAAATGCATGGATGTGACGTTAACTAGAACTTAATGCCTATAGCATTTATTACCTTAGGAAGAGATTTCAAGGATGATAGTGTTATAGAGTGAATCAATAACTCGAGAGAGTGAGGTCCTAACTAGGATAGCTTGACTAGGACTAGATTGAAACGAGAGTTTGTCTACCTTAGTCTAAGCTAGGTTTTAAACCAATCGACACCCATGAATGACTTAACTCTTGTGTACATGATCATTGGGAAATGCCAAGGAGGGGAGTAACCCCTCGAAACACCTCTTAGTTATCTTTTATCCTCAATTACTCGCCACATAGGATTTAGATATATACACTCCCTTATACATTTTGGTTTAAAATAGCCAAACGGAAACACAATCTTACATAGTGCATGTGCTTGGCTTGCTCCTCTTGGTTCGACCCGGTACTTTACCGGTTAATATAAATGTTTTGACTACATTCGATCCTCTCTTCATTGATACTATTTAGAGGCTAAAAAGAATAGTTCGTCACTAAGCGATCTCCTTTATCTTCTCGTTCTCTCTCCAATCGGATGCATAGCTGAACAAATGCTTGAACAACATCTGATTTGTCTCGCAGAAAGCTTGACCATGTAAAGCGAGAATAGTCATCAACACAGACTAGTACGTACCGCTTTCCAGAATAGCTCTCCACTTGCATAGGCCCCATCAGATCTATATGCAGCAACTCCACAGGTCTCCTCGTGTTGATCTGAGTGGTGCCTTTGTGAGGAACTTTGATCTGCTTCCCAATCTGACAGTCTCCACAGATGATACTCAGGTCGCCTTGTACTTTAGGGATACCACGAACTAGACCATTGACAAACGTATTTTTAACCCTTTATAGTAGTCAAGTTATGAGTTTTAGGGATCGAATTGCAGCCAAACAAATTTATAAACCTTGGTAAGCCAAGGGTCGATCCAAGGAACAACGTGTGTGAATACTAGCTAACAAGTGACCTATTTAGCTATTTCGATTAACAGTCAGAGGTATTGGTGTGATGAAAATAGCAGATATTAAATGCAGTAAATAAAAGGTTTTGAACTTGATTAGAGAAAGAATCCCAGGATCAAACTTCACCCGTGGGAACCCCACTAATAATGCAATCATATCACGTAAATTCATCATGCTATCGAATATGGAAATAAACCGAAATAACACTAGACAAGCCGCCCATCCACGGATCATTGTCTAGATTAATCCCAATCATTGAACGCCGCCCATCCACGGATTATCAACGATCTCGATTATTAAACTTACGGTTTTTCAGACGAAAGTCAACTTTCCTATTAATTCATGTACTACTATTGTAGCTACCATGACCTAATATCAATTTCATGCAATCCGATTAATACCTAGGACCCATCCATCTTTTAGTAAATAACCTAAATACGTTCTAGCATGCAAACATCCCATTCAATGTAAAACTTGCAAGAACGATAAAATTAAGCACGATGAAATTGAATATTCGAATTGCATTAATGAAAAATGTTCAATTGATCACATGACGAGTTGGGTACATAGCACGGGATCCGTAGGATCCCAGAATTAAGAAAACTACTCACTACTCATGGTAAGTTGACCACGAATAGTGTAATAATAGAAATTAAGGACGAGATAACCGTAGTGACGATGAAGCTCGTTGAATCCTCAGTCTCCCGCGATGCTCGCTGTCTTCTCTCCCAAGTTAGGGTTCTTCAATCTCAACTCAAGCACACTTAAAACACTCTGGTCGTTTCTCTTTTATAGCCCAAAAATTGATGAATTCCCAAAAGGGACAAGAACTTGCCAAAAACGGATTAGGAAATCAGCTGATAATTCTGCCTTCCGACGGTGCCGTGACACCCGTGACATTCGAACATGTCATGTGGCCACAACGACAGTGCCACAAATCCGCATCACAGCTCCCACCTGAACCATGCAGGCAGTAGTGCCAAGCCTTCAGCTCACGTCTTGAGCTCCGTTGAGGCAATGCACAGCTTCAACCTCTTCCTCTTCAAAGTTTTGCTACCCTGCGAAACTTTCTGATTCATGTGACCACAACGACAGTGCCACAAATCCGCATCACCGCTCCCACTTGAACCAGCGATGCCGTTCCGAACGCTCCTCACCTTGTACAAGGTTCCTTCCTTCTTTCCTTGAGCTATCAACCTAGCTCCCTTTGCTATCTTCCAGTTTTTGCAGCTGAAGGTTACATCAAATCCGTTGTCGTCTTCATCCCGCTGCCCAACTGATCGCAAATTCTTCTTTCCTTGAACTATGACCATAGCTCCTTTTGCTATCCTCCAGTTTACTGCAGCTAAAGGTTATACCATAACCATCTTTGACTAGCTGCCTAACTGATAGCAGATTCTTCTTTAACGCTGTCCGCGGATCCAACATCTCATTTGACCGGACTGTGTGGTATGCTTCGTCTCTAGACAACGATAAACGAACCACGCTCATCGCCTTGCTGTCCAACAGCTCCCACTCGCCGTCCTTCATACCCTCTGGTCTCTTGCCGTCTTCAGGTAGATGTAAATCATTACCATACAGATAATCCTCAATCTGCATCTTCCAGAATCCAAAATCCGACCCATCGAATTTCTCCACCGGATGTTTTCTATCTCTCAACATGACTGCTACAACCCAAGCTCTTGATACCAGTTGTTAGAATCGTGCAAGCAGCGATGCCGAGAGAAAAACAAAAGGAACGATGCGAGGACACCAAACTTTGATACCCAGTTCGTCACTACGCCGTGACTACGTCTGGGGGCACTACCAAGCCAGGATTTTCTTCACTTTGATGTTGGATACATTTACAATAATCAAGTTGGGTATAAATAGGGCAACCATCTAAACCCTAATTATCTAATTATGAAATAGAAACCCTAAACCTCAGTGCCAAAATTATGAAATTCCTAAACTGGACCAGCCCAATAATCTAATCAGATTTCATAACCCAACAAATATGACATGTTTATTTTGTACTGGAGAACTCACAAGGGCTATTATTGACCGGGAAGCCGAGGTGAAAGGTGTTGTTTTGGGAATAACCAGTTCACTTAGAACCTCAAGTTTGGTGTTATAAGTTTTTGAATAAATTGTTAACATGTGTGATGTTATTATTAGAATTGAAGCACATATGGGCATTGTTGGATCCAAAGGAGAATGTTACTTAGAGTTATTATTTTTTTGGATAGAAACTTAGAGTTATTATTAACCTAAGGTTGATTAAGATGAGTTAGATACGGGTCGGGGATGCTAAGTCTGAATGAGTATGAAGTTGATTAGGCATCTTTTTGCTTGTATGCAGTTGATGGAGCAAAGTAAGCATAAAGGTGCATTCGAGAGTCTAAAATCGAGTGTGTGATCGGTAAGTTTATAATATATTTTATTATCGTATCGATTAAATATATATTAAAAGTTATGAAATCTATTTGTCTTATTCAAGACGAGATCCAGATGGTGTTCGATTTGAGACTTGAACACTTATCTAACAGTCACCGGGACGGAGTAATGCAGAGACACGCAACGTGATACCCAAATCGGCAACAGCCTACTCTGGGGGGCTTCCCACACCCTAAAGGGTAACAAATCTTATTGAAAAGTTTAGAGCTACAGATGGTCTTACGCTTACTATCTCCCGAATGTAATCGCCTAGCCTCTAACACTTCTTCTTTCAGATTTGCCATCTCGACTCCCCCTCGATCCCCTATGGGTACGACGAGTCTTTCTCCCGTGCTAGTCTTGGACCTCCCCAAAGTCCAGTAGCCTTCTCTCAAAAGCGTGTCGTGATGACAGTGTGTGTGCGCTTGGTTGTTCGGCAAGAATAGTCTGATCAGCACACTGAACATACTGCTTCTTCGCCATTGATATTCCGGTGTGGAATGATCAACCGGCCATCGCTCCTCCTCCTCCTCCTCCTCTACTCAAGATCGTTCTCGTGTTTTCTATTTCTCCAAAAGCGATGCTGATTAAGGAAACCCTAGCCTTGTATTTATAGTACACGGCTGGTTCCTAAATTAGTTAGGATATTCAATCTCGAGTATTTAGGAAATCTTTCCTAAATATTCTCAAGCTTCCAATTCTTCTATCTTCAAGTATCTTTTGAATATCCTCTTGATAATCTTCGCATGTTGATAATGTAGCTCGAATATATTGCCAACCAATCTGATCTTCAACCGACTCCAGTCTCTAACCGACTCCAATCTGCATATCTTCAATATTAGGAAATTCCCAAATTAGGAAACTTCTGTGTTTCTGTTCCACGCTGTATGCGAGTTCTAATCTTCGGTTGAATAGCTCCTTGACTTCTGCTTGAATACTATGAAGACGTTTTGCCAAAAGCCATGGCATACGTAGGAACAACAATCTCCCCCTTGACATTTTTTGCAAAACCAAATCATCTAGTTCTAACCATCTAGACTTCATATACTCGTACTTGTAAGATTGAGGGAGCTAAGTCGTCCTCAAAATTACTCCCACTTCTTGCCACAAAACTGACAATGGGTGTTCAAAATAAGAGTTCAAACACAAAATTACGACAATAACAGTACTTCCAACAGTACGATAGAAATTTAAATGTTCAAAAGTCAAAAGTCAGGGACGAGATAAGGTGATCTGAGCATGAACCTTCAAACGGAGGAGTCTTCATCGTCTTCTTCATCTTCCACATCAGCTTCATCATCCTCACCATCGCTGGGGTAACTCAGTGTGCGCACCAATATATTGATTCTCTTCCTTTGCTCCTGCTCTGCCTTTAGAATGATCTCTAGCTCACTCAGCATCTTTCCACGTTCAGCACGAGCCATCTTCTCACTAACAGCAGCTCCCCTCATGGGCGACTCAGGAGCGTCCTTCCTCTTCAGCCTGGGGTCTTTCAGGTCATTCACATGGCGACCCTTAAACAGCTTGTGGTGAATAATTAACTTCTGGGGAGCTCTCGAAAGGCTGTCCTGGGATGTCTTCAACTCTGGATGTTGATTAATGATGAGCTCATAAATGAGGGAAGGAAACACAATCTGGTGCAGAGCTTTGGTGGAGGTGGCATGTTCAGTAATCTGTTGGAACATAAGTCTGCCCATATTGAAGAGCATTCGGTTCCCAATTTGATAGAGCAACTGCCCCATATCCTTGCTGGTTGTGGTTCTGTGAGAGGTCCGCTTCCAGTTCACAATTGCAACGAAGAAGAGCATTGAATAAAAAGTAGTCATGTCTGCCACTGGAAGGGAGCTATCTGCCCAGAAGGAGCATGAACCGGCCGTTATACAGTTAGCAATCTTGTCATAATCGCTTTCCTCCTTATCCTTAGCCAGATCATTCATTGCATAGTAGACGTTGATGATTTCAGGATAAAGGACGACGACCTTCTTTCCTCGCACAAACACCACCTCATAGTCTTTGTCGCCAATGATGCCAAACTGTTTTGGCAGATTTGCAATGGCCTCTCGTACCAGCTATTCGTTGCGGCTTACTCCTTGTCAGCGTCCAATATAGATATGTCTCTGTCAACAGATGTACAACCTACTTTCCCCTGTATCGCTTTTCATCAAGCAATCTTTCTGGAATAATTTTTCTCTTCTGAACAGCCTTCCATTTATCAGTAGCGTCTCGGCTAGCAAACCATATCCCACCTTTAGTGATGCCTACTGGCACACCACTTGAAACAGGGGATTGAACACCTCGCTTCCTTTTCTTTGACGAACTAGCTCCCCCAACACTTGGGCTTCCTCCAACTTGCTTGGTGGGAATCTTGGGTGTGGATTCCTGAAGAATCACTTTCTTCTCTGACTTCTTCTTCTCTACTCTCTTGAGCTCGGATAGAGGACCTGAGTCATGATCATCTTCCTGTGTTTTGTTTGCTTTGGGCTCTATCAGATCTGCCCCTTGCACCTCCACGGCTTGATTTTCCGGTTGTTCCATCTCCTCTTGAACCTCTTGTTCAACACTAAGTTGCTTACCAACTTGCTTTGTATTCGTCCTCTTGTCAAACATCCCCTCTTCTTCAGCCATAACTTTCTCTGTTCCTGAACTCGTTTCAGACTTCCTGCCTTCTTGATCAACTGGTCCTTCCTTCTGCAGATCTTGGACAACCTCATCAATATCCTTGTACATTTCACCAAGCTTGTTATCCTCCTCAGATGGGTCTGATTCGTTTGTGCCATCATCTTCCATCTGATGTTGCTTCTGGTCATCAGCTTTCATAGGCACAGCTCTATCATTTGACTACTTTTCTCTGTCCACTTGCTTATCACTCCTTTTAAAACTGGTTCTGCATCATCCTCCTTTTCTACATCCATTGCCTTAGTTTAATCAGCCTCCTTCATGGCTTCTTCGTCTGACCCTTCATTAATCACCAGTTTCCTTTTTCCAGAACTCTCTACAGGTCCATCATTCTCAGAGTTGATGTAGCGGTCATCCACTCTCTGACTGAGCTAATATTAGCGGCGTACTTCCTGGGAGTGTCACTCATGCGGACTACAACTTTTCTGCGTAACCCCTTCTTTGGTAACACAAATCCAGTTGCGTGCCATTTAGCTTTCAACACGTTCTTCCTATCTGCAGTTTTAGCTACAGCCACGCTAGTTCCAGCTTCTTCAATACGCTAGATCTGTTCTCATCAATTTCAGCACTACTGGCTTCTCCTCCTTTCACAACAACCCTTGATTTCCTACTATCAAAAATATGTCGCTCATCCACCGATTCAACCACTAATTTTTCTCCCTTCTCAACACCCGTTTCCTCCACACTCCTACTCAATTTCACATTCATAGGGATAAGTGATGAGCCATATTTATACGACTCATCGAGTCAACTAAACCCACCTTAAACGACACTTGGTCCTAAGAACACTTACTTGTTAAGGTCGTTTTGCATTTCAGGCATTTTGGGAGTCTAAAGAGGAATTGAGCTTAAAGACTGCATTTTGTGCCAAAAGAACATCACAAGGCAGTTTTGGCCACTCTGGCCCGAGCAGATCCAGGTCCCAGCCGAGCTGTCCAGCACTAAATTCAAGTTGCTCAGGCAAACGAGCTGATCTGACGAATCCACCTCGAGCAAAGTGATCAAAATGGCAAATAAGGTGGACAATGTTGGAAAACCAAAGAGAACGCCCGAGCAGATTGACAGTTGGCCCATTTCCAAAGGTTTTGCGCGCGCTGATAGGCACCGAAATTAAGTTGCTCGACCAGACGGACGAATCTGGCAAATCCGGCTCGACCAAGTTGTTTGAAATGCCCAATAACTCGGACATTCCCACTTCCCAGACACAACGCCCGAGTGGAATCAGCCCATGCCCAAGAAGTGCCCTGTTACGTCCGAGACTTTAAGCCATTCTAGGACCCGACCTAGCTCCGATCAAATTCCGTCCAAGCGACCTTTATGAGCCCGGTTTAGAATCTCCTCAGCATTCCAGAACCACCTCTCAAAGGCTAAGAACCGAAGTCCTAAATTTCGACCCGATCAAATCCAAGTCGGTTCAATTGAGCTACTACAAAACCCTCTCGGTTGGTTTTGACTAAACCATATCCAAAAGCAACGAATTTAGTTCTTCCAAACCAAAACTTAGCCCCTAAGTTAAGAGCCTTTGCCTATAAATAGACCTCTTGGTCTTAGAAACAACTCATGTACATACACCAAAGTTGAGAGCTTCTCTCTCATCTTTACATTTCAATACCAAAAGCTCTCTACTCTTTTGTCAAGTTCTTGCAATCTTACTTTTCTTTGTTCTTGTTCTTGATTCCGAGCTCCCCTCATTACTTTTTCTTGTCAAAGCTCTCGGGTACCTTTACTTTTCAGTCATGGCTCTTGTATTCTTTGACATGAATACAAGTGGCTAAAACCATATTCGGTCAAGGGTGTTCATACTTGTGTTATGCATCTTGAGACTTTTGTACTTAATGCTTTTTGTGTTCAACTAGTTCTTGTGCTATTATCCCGGATTGAACAACGAAGTTAAGTGGATGCTTGAAATGGCAAAGCTTTTCCGAGTGGTTCAGTATCATCATCATACCATCATTATCATACCATCATCATCATCACCATCATACCATCATCATCATACCATCATACCATCATCATCATACCAGCATCATCATCAGCATGCCATCATCATCATCATCATACCATCATCATCATCATACAATCATCATCATCATCATACCATCATCATCATCATTTCATCATTATCATACCATCATCATCATGGTGGTATGATGATGATGATATGATGATGATGATTGTATGATGATGAAGGTACGATGATGATGATGATGGTATGATGATGATATGATGATGACTGTATGATGTTGATGATATGATGGTGATGGTATGATGATGGTGGTATGATGATGACGGTATGATGGTATGATTGTATGATGATATGATGATGGTATGATGCTGATGGTATGGTGATGATGATGGTATCCTGATTGTATGATGATGATGATGATATGATGATGGTGATATGATGCTGATGATGTTGGTATGATGATGACGGTATGATGATGATATGATGATGATGGTATGATGATGATGATGACGGTATGATGTTGATGATATGATGGTGATGGTATGATGATGATGGTATGATGATGGTGGTATGATGATGATGGTATGATGGTGATATGATGGTGGTATGATGATGGTGATATGATGATGTTGGTAAGATGATGGTGATATGATGATGATGGTATGATGATGATGATGGTATGATGATGATATGATGATGATGGTATGATGATGATATGATGATGACGGTATGATGTTGATGATATGATGGTGATGGTATGATGATGATGGTATGATGATGATTGATTGTATGATGATATGATGATGGTATGATGATGGTGGTTTGATGATGGTGGTATGATGATGGTGGTATGATGATGATGGTATGGTGATGATGGTATGATGATGATGGTATGATGATGATTGTATGGTGATGATGATGTTATGATGATTGTATGATGATGATATGATGATGGTATGATATGATGATGATGATGGTATGATGGTGATATGATGATGATGATGGCATGATGATGATGATGGTATGATGATGATGATATGATGATGATGGTCATCATCATGATGTTGTTGATGGAATTGATGAAAAAATCGATTTAAATTGAACTTCACTTAACTTAACTGAAATTTATATTAACTTACATTGACTGAAATTAACTTATATTAGCTGAAATTAACTTGTATTACTTGAAAGTAACTTATCTTATCTTAACCGTCCAAAATATAAGTTCAAATGGACAGGGCTAAATACCTATAAATCACATCTAGCCTACTTGTCACAATTATTGGATCTTGAACTTAGAACCGACGTAGTCCCTTGAATGTGCATTCTTGAGAATCAATACCGTTGTTATCTCTTGTCTATCTAATTTTCTAAGTATTTTCAATGAAATACCTTGGATTAAGTTTTAGCAAGCACTTTTAAAATTTTCACGAAAAACTTAGACCCTTTGAATGTACCTTGGTGACTTGAGTTTCTCTAATTTAGTGCCTTGTTTATGATTGTTTCCCGCACATTCCATATATTCCTTGAACATATTGTCAAGTTTTAAGTGTGGAGTCAAAAGAGAGCGAAAAATAGGCCCCAACAAAAAAATGCTTCATTTTCATGGTCAAAAGAGGGCAAAGCCCCGACTAAAAACTTTCTCGATGTACACAAGAAGTTTTGCTCAAAAATATACAAATGCCGAGGGTTCGGAAGAAAAGTTCCCCCTCGAAAGCATTTGTAGGCCAAAGGCCATTTGAAAAAGAAAATAAGAAGCACTTAAAACTTGACTTTATGTTCTTCCATCATTTTACTTTTGTGCGGGATTCATCATTTGCCTTGTGTGCTAGTTGGACTATCCTTGTGCTTGCACGGGAGCTATTCATTTGGTCTATGCCCGTTTTCTAAGAACTATTAGTGTCAAACTCCTCTTCCCTTATGGATTATGGCTTAAGCACCTAAAACTTGGGAATGAGTTTCGTGTCGCGAACCCATGGACTAGCCCTAGCTAGCAAAGGTGAGCGATTGACACTCTTTTATGCAAAACTAAACTATGACTATATTATATTGCCTTGAAAAAGAGTAGATCATTGGATTAGACATTTGATGGCTCTAGTATTGATGATATTGATTGCACAACCTCATGGGTACTCAAATGGTTCAATAGTTCTTTTGATGATAATGTGATGGTAGTCCTAGCTTGGGGTGAGGGACTTGTTTTCAGAAATCCTCGCCTCGGTTAAGCACTCTTACATTCATTCTCATGGGATAGGCGCATTAGGGATTTGTGAGTATTCTCATTTCTGAAAACTCTCACGAGACTATAACTCGTCCACTAGGGTAGCCTAGGGGTTTAAAGGCTTAATGCATACGCTAAATGCATTCGTAACGCCTACGAAAAGGAGCTAGTTAGGATGTACATACTTTCATTTTCCTTTTAATAACATGTTTAGGAACAATGATCGAGACCTTAAGAAAGCTAGTGACGCAAATAGACGAAAAACATAGCACCACTAGCATTTCACCATTTGCATGACCTTGACATATTTTCATACTTTGTTCGGGACGAACAAAGCTTAAGTGTGGAGTGTTGAGGAGTCGAGTTTTGACTCATTAATGGTCATTTTCACTATAGTTTTTGGTCGTTTCCGATAATAATTTGATGTCATTTGACCTCTTCTCTACATTTCAAATAGAAAACAAATCTCCCTCAAGGTCAAAGCCTAAATACGGAAACTCGGGGAAAAACCAAATATTTAGAGCAAAAGTGGACTGAAAAAGCGTCCCAGCTGACCGGCTGAGAATATCCCCTGAACCAGCCGGCTGGATAAAGATTTCAGAAGGTTCACAATTACTCAACCTTATCAGTCGGTCGGCTGAGAAAGTCACCCGGTCGGCTGGAATGAGATCTCAGATCGCTTGCCCAAGCGGATATCCAGCCGACCGGCTGGAATTTCAGCATTAGGACCAGCCGACTGGCTGGAACTGCTACAATGATGGATTTTCAGCCGAGTCTATAAATAGAAAGTGAGGGTTTTGACCTAGATGTGGAGGTTTTTGGGGAGAAGAAGACCAGAAGAGGAGGTCAAACTAAGGTCATCAATCATCAAAGATCCAACTAAAGGAGAAGAAAGGAAGATCAAAAGGGAGTTCAAGGATTAACCATCCTCCTTCCTTTACACCTTTTCCATTCCCTTTGTTGTGTGCTATAAACCTTATTCACACCATGTTGTCTTACATGATGTGTGAGTAGTGATCCTGTGTTTTGAGGGTGTTGTAACCCTCCTTGATACTCTATGATCATGTATATACATTTGATTCAACAATCTATGGTGTTAATTTCATATTCTCTATGCTCTTCATAAATGACATGCCACTAAGTGTTTGATAAAATGCCTAAGTGACATGTATATCTTAAAACTTGACCTAAGTGTTGAAAAGGCTTAGTAATAGTTTGGACGTAGAGAATATGATCCTATCTAGTGTCTACGAAAGTAAACACATGCATTTGATGTTAACTAGTTCTTCATGCCTATTTCACTTATTACCTTAGGAAGGCATTTCAAGGCTAGTAAGGGTTATAGAGTGAATCAATATCCTCGAATGAGTGAGGTTCTAATTAAGAGAGCTTGACTAAGAATAGATTCACATGAAAATTGGTCTACCTTAGTGATGGACCATATTTATATGATTCATTAAGACAGTTAAACCCACCAAATTAGACACTTTGTCTTAACAACGTTTACTTGTTAGTTCCATTTTTGCTCTACAGGTTGTTTTTGAGGTTTAGAGAAGAAACATGCCTAAAAGGGGAGAATTGCGCCCAAAATAATCGCATTGGAGATTCACCCGACCGGCTGGGAAAATGCCTCAGATCCACCCGACCGGCTGAAACAGAACCAGGCCGCGCCCCAGCGTTCCAGCGCACCTACCGAGCTGTCCAAGTCCAAATTCAAGTTGCCCGAACAAAGCATCTGATCTGACGAATCCGCCTCGAGCAAAATGATCCAAATGGCAAATGAGGTGGACAATGTCGGAAAACCAAGGAGAACGCCCGAGCAGATTGGCTGTTGGCCTAATTCCAAAGCAAAGGCCTCGCGCGCATAGGCACCGAAACCAAGTCGCTCGACCAAACCATGGAATCTCACAAATCTGGCTCGATCAAAGTGTTTTAAATGCCCAATAACTCGTACAATCTCACTTTCTAGACAAAACGCCCGAGTGGAACCAGCTCAAGCCCGATCAAGGCCAAACTAGGGCAATTCCGGCCGTTTTGGGATTCCGACCAGGTTCCGGGCAGATTTCGGAAAAACGACTTCGACCATTAGTCTTAGAATTGCCTCAGCATTCGAAATCCAAAATAAAAAGGCCAAAAACCGACCAAGCTCCGGCCAGCAATTAATGGATGTTGACTTTCTTCTACTCTATCCCTTGTAGGAGGAGCCCATACCGGCTGCTTTGGGAGGACAGCTGGCCGGCTGCTTTTGGAGCTACCTAACCGGCGGCTTTTGGGAGGACACCTCAACCAAGGGGGAAGTGCCACCTATGGCCGGCGGCTTGACTTGGAGTGCCCATGCCTTGTTGATTTGCCTCTCTCGTTTGCCTATAAATAGAGAGCTCCCTCTCCTTTGTTCAATGTCCCAAGTTCTAGTCCCATAGTCCTAGTTTGAGTTCCATGTTCCAATCTCTCTAGATTTTAGGCACAATCCTTGTAAACACTTTACTTTGATATTGAAAGCTCCAAGCTTGTTCTTGAGTACTCTTGTTGGTTCTTGAAGTGCTCAAGCTTTTCCCTGTCTTTTACTTTCAAAAACTTTACTTTTTTGTCTTTCGAAAACCTTTACTTTTCAAGCACTTAGCTATGATGTCCTCTTCCATGGATAATCGTAGCTAAACCCTTCATTCGGTTGAAGGGGTGTGTTTGTATCAAAACATGTTTTAGACCCTTTTCTTAGTGCTTCTATAGTGTTTAAACTTGTTCTATGTGCCACATATTAGGTTAGAACATTCATGGATGAGTGGAGGCTCGAAAGAGCAAAGCTTTTCCATGAGGTTCGTGAACATACTCGGGTAAGTGGAGGCTCGAAAGAGCAAAGCTTATTCGAGGAGTTCAACCTTTCTTAAACACCACTTGGTTGATCGGAAATGATTGATCAGGTGGATGCACATAAGCTAAGATACTTCGAAAGGAGGAATTAGCATAAGTAGAACAAGTGTTCTATGTCTTGAAAAGGACTGGACGATGTGGCAAGTCGAGTGCTAGAAATAGCCTTGATACATCTTTGAACACATAGTATGATCATTAGCGGTCGATGATGAACAGATTTATGATACAAAGCCCCTAAAACCGAATCCTTTCCTTTAATTAAAACATCACCTGTCACTTTACTTTCAGTCTCACTATCAACTGCTTATTTTCAGTCATTTACTTTCAGCACTCTAAATTCAGTCATTTACTTTCTGTATTTTACTTTCATTACAGAAGTTTTCAACATCAATCCAACATAACTTTGGCACGTATTGCGCTTGAAACACAGCGTGCGACAAACCAAAAGTATGTTGTTTGGTTGATATTGAACTCGACTGTTCCAGCAATTTACTTTTTAGTCATTTACTTTTCAGTACTAAAATCACAACCAACCCTCAACTGTCTTATTTAATTTTCCATTCTCGAAAGAACAACTATCCACTAATTCCCTTGGGTTCGACCCCTACTTACTGCTTTACTACCCAATAGTGAAGTCACGAGTAGCGGACTTATAAATTAATTTTGTACACATTGCCTCGCGACAAGGCAGTGCTGTCACTTAGTCTAAGCTAGGTTAAAGATAATGCATGGATAGGAAGTGAACTAGTGCGTATGTTCATTGCTTTTATCTCCCACCCATAGGATGATAAGGCAATGGAATGAACCAACAACGAACCTCGATTGAGTGAGGTTCGAGCTAAGAAGGTTTGACTAGGAATAGATTCAAGTGAGAGTTGGTATATCCTAGTCTAAACTAGGTTGAAAACTATTTGACACCTTGATTTGTATAACTCTTATATACGTGATCAATGAGAAATTGCCAAGGAGGGGAGTAACCCCTCGAAACACCCTCTTATCTATCTTTTATCCTTAACTACTCACCACATAGAATTTAGAATATACACCTTTATACATTTTTGATTTAGAATAGACGAACGGAAACACAATCTCAGATAGTGCATGTGCTTGGCTTGCTCCTTTGGGTTCGACCCGGTCTTACCGGTCTTTATAAATTGTTTTTGACCAATAGAGATTCTAATCGCATCAATTTGCGTATGAAAATCTACATCGTTCATGAACAATAAGTTATGCTCGATAAATACCAAAAACGATAAGAGATTGAACCCCCCTCGTCATGACAAAGACGCTAGACTATATGCCATTATAAATATGTACAAGGTGACTTATGGAGACATATTATTGTAAATATAGGCAAGAGTCGTATTTGATATGCATGATTATTGACATCATCTTACTCACGCATTGTTGCATTCACGACATGCATGCCACCGACATGATATGAGACTTGGCGAGGTTCAGCCCGCCCACCGATATGATGGTCCAGACCGGCAAAGACGACTGCCCACCATTTGATATGTTACGGATGAGATATGACTTGACGAGCCTCAGTCGCCCACCGATATGATGGTCTGAACCGGCAGTGACGACTTCCCACCGATAGTTGATCTATTGACATGTGCATCATCGTGCATTTACGCATTCCTGCATTCATGCATCATATGTTTATGTGTGCACTAAGTGATACAACTTAATTATTAATATAATATATGTTAAAAGGAAAAGACACGTAAAGAAAATCAAACTCGGGGTAATAAAGTATATTATTTACTTGCTGAGTCTTTTGACTCACCCCCTCTTTATTTCCCCTAATTTTCAGATAAGTGATCTACTAGTCTGGAGCTGTCATTCTTCTTCGCGCAAGAGTTACATGTTCACGTATGGTGTCATCCAGCTAGTTCCCTCATAAGATTCATTTCAGTTATTTCTTTATTTTTTTTCTTCTTTAGATTGTCCTCCGTTGTACTTGAGTGGGATTGCGATTAATAAGTTTAGATGTATTTTGTTCACTCCGATATACTGAGTTTAGTTTAAATGATTTTATTTGCAAATAAGTGTTTAATATATTTTTAAGATCATTTAGAGGCTTGCTTGGCATTTAGCATAAGTGTCAAGCGCCGGTCTTGGCCAACATTTTTTTTTTGGGTCGGGACAGGATCAAATATAAAGCACAATTAAATATGTTAACTATAAACGCTCATAAGAATTCGATACATGGTACTCACAATTATGGGTGTGCATTTGGTAATTTACCAATTTTATCGTTTACCGAAATGAATTTACCGACTCAAAATTTTTATTTTGATTACCAAACCGAACTTACCGTTTTACCGACGTTTCGGAACAACGATAAATTCGGTAAATTTTGAAAATTTACCGATTTTTTTTTGATAATTTTTTTTCTTAATTTTAGAATTGTTCAAAAAATAATAATTCATCTAATAACAAAACAAATACAAATATTTCAAAAACGTAATCTACACAATTATATCTCAAAAGTTCAATAAAAAATTAGGGGTTATTACCACATTGAAAGCAAGAATTCATTATGTTGTTCCGCAACAAGTAGACTTGAAATAAGCTCAGCATACTTTGTAAAACCTCATTCACGATATTGCTGTTGCAAGACCATATTTGAGGCATGAAATGTGGAGAAAAGTTTTTCCAACATTTCGTTGTCAGTGATTTTATCACCGCATAACTTCATTTGAGATGTAATTCTGAACATAACGGAGTTGTATTCACTCACACTTTTATAATCTTGCAACCGTAGGTGGTGCCATTCAAAGCGGGCTTTAGGAAGTATCACCGTTTTTTGATGATCATACCTTTCCTTTAATTCGTTCCAAAGGATTGAAGGATCCTTGATGGTCAAGTACTTATATTTTAGCCCCTCACAGTGGCGGATCCAGGACTGGATCGATGGGGGGGCGGACTTTAAGTAAAAATAGAAATTTTTTCCTTTAAAGAACAATCACGCGACTCATCAACCAAAATAGAAAACAATCCATCACTAAGGTCAGCTAATATTGCAAGAGTGGTCTCAACTGCACACGCATGTACCATGTCTTTTTGTACTGCTGGAGCTATCATTTGATTATTCCCTGGTGCATTTTTCAAAACAACACTGCCAATCTCTTTGTTTCGCAAGCCATACCATGACAACAATTCCAAGAAAATACCCCTATTAAGAGAAGTAGATGTCTCGTCATGTCCCCTCATAGGCAAACCTTGACATAAAATAAATCGAATAACATCAAGAGTTGCTGTCAAACGAATGCGATAATCTTCTTCACTTCTCAAGTTAGCACGCTGGATAACATAACCCACACTCTGCCTTTGATTTTTGAAATTTTCAAACTCAATTCTTGCTTTGTTATGTGAGCTGCCAACCGAGCCAACATGTTCTCTAAACCTCTCAGACGCATTTTTCCAATTACTAAACCCATTTGATGTAAATGCTTCCTCGCCCGGGTTGTAAAGCTTCGTCTTGAAAAGAAAGCACCAAAAGCAAAATGCTGCATCGTTTTGGACACTATACTCCAACCACTCAAAATCTTCAAACCAAGCATCTCTAAAGGCTCTATTATCTTTTCCATACTTCTTTCTAGGAAAATTATGTCCTTTGGGTTGACATGGGCCTTTAGCTACGTATTCTCTTCGAATACGATCTCTGATATTACTTTCATAACTCTCAATAGGTTTGCGCAACCCAGGATCAGCAACAATATCAGTCTCGATAATTTCAACTTCTTCATCATTCAAATTAGCTTCTAACTCAACGTTCGTAGTCAATATATCCGCATTTGAGGTTTGAGTTTGTACAACACTACTAGAAGAATCAATAGAAACTTTTGGTCTTTTCGAAAAATATCTCTCCATTTTGATTCGAAGCAACAATCTTTACCTGTCAAATTTACGACAACAAAATCATACACTGGACAATTTTGCAGGATTTAGGGATACTGTCAATGGTTACAACTTACAATGGCAATAAAATCAACAAAAATTCGAGAGTTCAACTAACACAGACTTCACATATCCTTCACCATTTCAATTCATAAACCCACTGATCCAAATTTATAAATTAATCCAAATCAAACGGCTACCATATTTTAAGATTAGTCTAAATTAAATATCATAAATTGTTTATAGATTAGATACCTGCAGGGAGCCATGGACAATTTCAGGTTGAGCTTCCTGTCGCGGATGCCGTGCCTGTCTTTTTTTTATTGCAGAGGAGATTTGTGTCTTGTGAGAGGAGATTTGTGTAGGGTTTTGTATAATTAAAAAAACAAACAATAAGTAATGGGCCTGCCCAAGCCCAATAATTAAGACATTCAAAAAAAATGACGTGGAGTCCTCAGTGCTTTCTAATCTAACTATTTTTTTTTTGATGGGGCTTTCTAATCTAACTCTAACTACTAACAATTGTATCAAAAAAAATTTGATGTGGGGTCGGCCGCCCCACCCGCCCCACCCTTCCATCCGCCACTGGCCCCTCATGAAGATGGCGGCGAAGGAATATCATGGCTTTCGCTTTGTTTTGTTCAGATGCATTATTTCCTTCTTTGATTGCATCTCCAAGATCCATGACATCAAGGTGGATTTCAGCATAAAGAATCCATGCCAAATAATTGTTTCCAGAAATATCAAGAGCATTGAACTCAAGCTTCGAAAGATTTGACATATTAACAATATAAGATGACAACATGAATTAGTTTTCAAAATAAAATGATCTAATAAACTAAGAAATTGGTTTTAAACAATGAAATGAAATAATCTGTTAAAGTCATATAGAAATTATGCATGACATATATAGAACATGTTATAAACATAAAGTAAAATCATTTTTTTATACATATAAATTGGAGCATGAGAATGTTTTGAAAGAACTAGATGAAATATACATGCTACAAACAAAATTATAATCGGAATTGATTTTTCCAAATGCTAGGCGGTTTTGAGATTTCTCCGAAGAGAACTCAATGTTGCCATCATAGCATCACAATGAGAAAAGGGAGGAAGAAGAGAAGATGGTGTATCACACTACCTTGGATTTCGTAAGAAATCGTGCTGATAACGTATTGTGAAAATTATGAATATATGGAGAGAAAACTTAAAGATAGAAAATGAACATAAACCTGAGTAGAAAATGTAGAGAGGATGAGTGATTCTCATTACATTGCATTCTAAATGATAAACGTCATCCAACACAATTTTCATAATAAATTAAGCTTAATTAGATACTCCCATTTAAAGTTTTGAGTTATCTGACTCGCAATGTAAAAATTTCGGTGATGTATGTGATTTTCTGGTTTCGGTCTCCGTCAAAGTTACAATCGAACACCCAAGTCTCCATCGTACCCCGTCATCTGATCAAAATCGTCATTTTTTCGCAAGGGCAAGGGTTTCGACTCTGTTCGTCGATTCACTCTTCTGCATGACAAAAATCTGCCCTCCGACTATCACGACACGGAGTTGCGAGCAGGGCAAAGGTCAGATAATCTCTCTTCATCCCTGCTTCTTAGATTTCTGTATTAGTCGGAGCGATTTATTGTTCAGATTTCATCGAAGAGTATAAAATGTTGCTTGCTTTGCTGATTTTGCCCTGATTAGTGTATGCATATTGTTTTGATTTTGCCCTGTTTAGTGTATGCATATTGTTTTGATTTTGCCCTGATTAGTGTATGCATATTGTTTTGATTTTTCCCTGATTAGTGTATGCATATTGTTTTGATTTTGCCCTGATTAGTGTATGCATTTCGTTATTAGTCGGAGTGAAAGTGAAAGGCAAAATACTCAATACACTTGCATTTTGCCCCATTCGAATGCTTCTAAGTTCAAATTGGTGGCTTTGTTTTCTGAGGTTGTTGATTTTTTTTATCAACTAAGGATAATCATTGTGTGCCTTCATCGTTCCTGAGTCCCGTTAGGTGCGATTTTGCATCATAAGTAACATTTTGTTAGCGATATGGAAATTTAGGAATCGAAAGGCTGAAACTTTTATGGAAATATATCCTATTCCTCTTTCTTGTACACCAAGCTTCTGAATAGGGATTGAAACAATATAGGTATGGGAAATAAGGTATATGGATCTAATTAGCTGATTAAAAAAATTCAGTACTTGTGCAATACATGTAGCGCTTTTATTGAATCTGTTCTTTTGTTTGTTTGTCTGGCTTGCAATATCTTATAGTCAAATGTCTCCGACTCTAAACAATAGCATTACTAAACATGCTAAACATTTGCGCACTTAGTATCTTGGAGTTATTCATCTGTACCATCCATTGTCCCTTTCTTCTTTTTTTCTTCTGTTCTCTTTTGGCATTGCTGAAAATGTACATCTAGTGTCTGTTCATTATAGAACTGAATTTGCGAGTTATACATCTCACTTTTGATCTTTAACTCAAGTCCCTATACTAGTAATTGCTGTTTTTCCTCTTTCATTCACGACAACTAAGCTGCAAAATGTGCACGTGTTTGAATTCTTGCTGTATATGGGTTTACAGGTCATTTACACTTGGTCTACTACCATGACTGTCAGCTTAGTTGTTAGACAACTACTATTTTGGCACTAAGAGCCTCTGTGTTACAGTTACGTCATTTAAGATGCTACTGTTGCATGCCATTATGCTAGTGTTCAGTGTTGACTTACTACTTATTCTTTGAACACCCATCAGCAGTCTAGCTTGTCAAGTTAGCGCAGTCGATTATTGGTTTAGTAACAGACAATGTATTGCTTTGTCTAGAACTCATGTAAAGCTGATTATAACTTAGGCCTTTGTTTTTCCATAGGTAGAGTTTTTCAAAATGTCATTTATAGCATAGCAGTCTTTAACCATCACTTGCTTGATTCCATCACTTCAACCCTTGTGGGATCCATACTCCATAGTATACTGAAACCTTGTAAGGCATCTTTACTTTGTATTCACCTCCTGTAAGACAACTTTTATTCGTAGATTTAGCAATTTCCACAGATAAATGAAATGTCAAAAAGGTAAATCAATATCAGGAAGCAATGGCCATATATGTATAATAAAAGATGATGTCACGGACAACTTAACCTGACTCCGTTCTCCGTGTAAACAACTCAGATCAGTCAGCCAACATCCAACTTAAACCACACGCGGCTTGTTGTTATATTAGTAGTGAGTTTCGTGTGAGGATTTTGATGGTTTACAGTGACTAGTTGAAGGAATACCAAATTGATGGAGTTCTATTGTCACTGTAGCAGGTTGTACTCTATTCTGTTATTTGGCGATAGCATCCGCTGAGCTTCCGAGTTCGCGTACGAAATAATATGCACATTACCTCTGTTTCCTGCATCATTGAGAAGGGAGAGTCTAGGGTTGCCTAAAAAAGTTAGTGTGGTAGTGCGCCTGGTGTGTTTGTCACCTGTGAAAGTCATTTCTTCTATGTATGCTTTTTCTTTCATAATGTTTAGCCGCTATCACTAAAAGGGCATGGCTGGGCACATAGAAAACTAGAAACCAGTCTGTTTGGACAGCCCTAGATTCTGAGAACTACGCATTTAAAAGGGATCAGTGTGTTGTATATCACGTCACTGCACTGTAAAGTCTGGTAGGACAAATGATCTTTTCACTTTGAAGTAGGAATGGTTCACTAGGAAATCAGCTGCACTGGCTGTTTTCAAGTTGCTGATCTTCATCTCCATGAACTTGTGATTTCTTAGGCACTGTTTTGTAATTAATTTAAACTGAATACTTGAATTGTCTTTCAATGAGAAAGTGTACTTTACGCATATGCATGTGCCGCATGGCGGACTATTATCTTGTCTTATTCATAGTCAGTGTAGCAGTGCAGCATCAAATTACACTGTTGTTAGAACTTAAATCCAGCATCGGTCCGGGGTGGATTAGTTGAATTTTCAATAAACAGTTGAGCCCTTCAACTCACTGTAGATTGAATTACACTGTTATTGGAACTTAAATCCAGCATCGGTCCGGGGTGGATTAGTTGAATTTTCAATAAACAGTTGAGCCCTTCAACTCACTGTAGATTGGTTTTGAAAGATGATCAAACTATTCCAACGTGGTATCCGTCAAAGTTCAAATTGCTTATAAAAATCATATTATTCTCGCTAACTGATCACAAAATGTAATTTTGTTATTCGACCCTCCATGAGCCTTAGCGAACAGGAACATATTTATTTCTATCTTGCAAAAATGAGTCAGAGAGCACAGAGGAGCATCCAATTTTAAGTTATTAGTGGGTGTGGGACATTATGCATATGATTGATTTTTTTTTCCTTTTTGAAATCTAGTCTGAGCATGAAAGGAATAATGATTCCAGTTCTTTGATTGAACCCCACTGGCCACTAGTAATCCTTTTCGGACTTATCTGTGTTTTCACTAACTTAATATTATGTTTGCTGCTATTTGTTGTTTTATAACATTAGTGACCACTGATCACACAGAGTAATCTAGCTTGCCTTCTTTTACAGCAGAGAACCTTCTTTTACAATGGAGAATGTAATTGATTATTGATGCAACAGTGTTTTATGTTCTGTTTCTTCTTTTGCCTGGAACAGGTCCCCAGTCGTTGGTACTGTACTGTGGCAAATATAGCTTTGATATATTCCGGCTCAGGAACTCTGGTAACTGAAAGGTGCGCCCAATTTTTCTTGATTCATATATAATTTGTTGAGTCACTGTTGTTTGCATGAAAACAAATTTGCTTAGCTCAAATAAGTTAAAACCTGCAGGTATCCCCATGGTATGACTACGTGGCATGTATATATGTTCACTTTCTCATTCACCATCACTATTATAATATTCCAACCATATCACTATCAAGCTACTTGATGTATGAATGGGTTGACAGACAGTTTATAAGTACTAAAACTAATTTCCTTAAAGTAGCTTTTAGGCTCATAAACTATTAGTTCACATTAATCTGCACATGGTATTCCCTATTAAGAAAATGGCAAGCTCTTTTGCACGTGTGCCTGACTATTGTGTACGGAGAAATATCAGTAAATGATTTCAGTTCTTTAGTACTTGATTATGTGCACTGAACTCAAAATTGCATTTCTGAAAAACCGATTTGCCTTAAACAAAACAAGAAACACACACAGCTAAAAACTGAATGGTTATGGTAACCAGTTCATGTTACAGAGTACAGACAATTTTTTATTCCTCTAATATTGATACCTTACTTATTGACTGCTATAGTAATAAGCGTATTCGATACTTGCTGCCAAAGAAAACGCTTCTTCCATTGCTTCGTCTGATAGCAGTATACGTCTAACTGAGAACTTTTCAAGCCTGGCTCATCCATCTCGTCTGTTGTAATAATGTTATTGGGATTCTCGCATCACATGGATTTTGCTTACTGGTTCTAGTTAGTTTACTTGATAATTAATTGTCTGCACCGGGTTACAATTTATTAGTAGCAAGTTGCAGCTGGAGTAAGCTCACCTTCCATCATCATTTCCCTGATTGTGGTATAGTTGGCGGTCACATCTGGAAAATTGTACAAAAAATCATGAACAATATTCGCGCTTGGCCTAGCTACATGTGCTTCCCATGTCTCATCTGCTTGAGCTCTCGCGGTACGTCTAATGAAAACCTCAGTTGCATCAATTCTATTGATTCTCCATCCTCTATGGGTTCTAAGCCTCTGTATCTTCTCTAGCTGTCTGCATGCCAGCTTGCATGTATTATTTTTAACTTCATTTATTGCTTCCTGTAGAAGTTTTTCTCGCCTCTCGTCATCCAAGTAGGCTTCTTCTCTAAAGAGTTTATCAAATTCTGGAACACCTATTGCTTTCCTAATTCCACGGTTGTAACTCGCATTTGGATCAAAAACATCCCTGACCTCATCCACCATACCATTTCTGACCATTTGATCAACTCGGTCTGACACGAATGAATGCAGAATAGGCATATGCACATTTACCCAGATAAAACAACAATCATACCGTGTCTTGAAATAGTTATTCTTATCATCAACTAAGGCTTCCATATAGGAATTTGATCCTCCAACAATGATTGGAAGTTGTCCAGTGCGGACAATTGATTCAATAGCAGTGGATGCCTCCTCACAGTAATCCCTGGCAGTGAACTCGCTGTCAGGGTCTGCTATGCCCAACAAATGGTGTCGAACGCCACATTTTTCTTCCTCTGTTATCTTGTTGGTGACTACATCAAGTCCTTTGTAGAGTTGTATTTTGTCAGAGTTTATGATCTCTGCAGGAAAGTGCGTGGCTAACTCAACTGAGAGCCTAGACTTACCTGTTCCTGTAGGCCCTATAACAAATACAACTTTATCCTTCTGTCTGATCGTTATGTTGGATCTGTTCCTGGTTAGGCTGCCCCCGGATGGAACATTCAAGGCTGTCTGTGCTTGTTTGAAAGCGATCTTTGAGATGCTCATCCTTTGAATCAATATGGATAGATGGAGAAAACTTGAGATGAATAAGCGATTCCTGAGGGGATTTTGAGGCTCCAATATATGGTATTTAGTTGAAGGAAGTGGTAGAAAGAGGGAATAAGCAAACCTATTTTGCTCAAAAAACTTAAAGTGAGTTGTGAAAGAGCTATGATCTTTGTATTTATATGGTAAGATGGGGTCAATATGGAAGTTCTGAAGGGGGTCAGGCTCTATGATGAGTCAATTACACTTTTTTTTTTTCGTCTTATATTTCTTAGTGGTCAACTAACAATCCATGAGTGGATGCAAAAAGCATTCACTTCACACAATAACTAACCGAGCGTACTAGATTCAAATGCACTTGTCAAAGCAAAGTTCCTTTTTAGAACTAAATTTGTTCTTCTCTTTGATGTTGGAATTTTCTTTCTGAAGTATTGGTAACTTCTTACTATAGAGAGCATTTCCTTGATCCTTCCCGAGGCTTTTACACTAACAGTTCTAGTTAGAGCAATTGGAATGACACAAACCAGGCTGTTGACATGATCATGTGACAAATAAAGCGTCTTAGCTAAAAAAAAGTCATTATTATATGTGCAAATTATCTTAGTAAAAGGTAAACTAAGGGAAATTTGCAGTTGAGTAAAGTTATATGCATCTATATTTTGTCGTCCTTTGCTAATATTGGTTAGCACTTGTGACACCGTCGGTTATTTGATCCATGCCAGAGAAGAGTGTTGGGAGATAAGATTAATAACTCCAACCCATATATTATTAAAAGGATCACAAAAGAAACTAGAATAAAATAAAAAGTTATCCTTTGTTTTTGAAGTTTGATTATGTTTATGTATTCATGTTATGCTGTGTGCACTTCATATGGGATATGATTAAAATTGCAGCTAGAATATGTGGATGGGCATCCACTTTAGCTTAACTTTACTCATTGATTATTTATGGCTTAATGATTGGTTGTTTAGAGTTTAGACATTATAAGTGACTGACTTTTAATTAACTTAAAGTTATTAAAACTTAACCAAAAAAAACTGGAAAAGAATAGAGCCTTGATTAGCAGCCTTAATTTGTCCCACCTTTGGGCTAGCTAATTTTTTACAATACTTATTAGTGAGTATCTGTAAAAACAATATTGTTATACTTACAAAAGTTAATGCGATGCCTGGACGATACTGGAAGCAGCCAAGTCTCTGATATAACCTTAAAGTTGACTATATTTTAGTTTTATTGTGTATACAAGTTCATGATAATGACTAAATGATTCTTCCCTTACTTTTTTTAGATCATGATAATCACTTGAGGGGTTCTCCTAATGATATTCTTGTGGGAGCAATCAACTTGGGGCCCAATATATGACAAAAATGTGGCGTTCTACTCAGGAGGAAAAGAAAACAGGAACAGGGATAGGAGGCATCCTTTTCAGCTGGAAATCAGGTTCTTCATTCCTTCATCGGTGTAATATTTGCAATCTATTGCTAACAGATTTGAATGAAAGCATCAAATAGGATATGGTGTTGTATTGCCTTGTCCTCTCTATGGTGCAGATAACCTTATATTTTGTCCCATATATGAATGTCAAACAACCCATTACTTTTTAGTCTCTATCAGCAGGGGTTGATGCGATAAAATTGCCGTTTTGATCTTAATCCCTTAGTCGGGTGCTGGTTTTTCCTGAGATGAATCGTTTGATGAAGGTACGAACAACTAGCTAGTCAGTTTTGAATTTCCTAGTTCAGACAATTATTACGGTCCAAGTTTGGTTTATTGACTATTGTTGCTCATTGGCATTCTTTACTTTTGAACATCTCCAGTGCCAAGTAATTATTGGAAAATGAACTTGAAGTTGCCAGGTCAGGGGATGTAGGGGTGTATATTCTATCATAGATGGGACTAGGTAATTTTAATGGAATATGAGTAGAAGACAAATGATGGTCCTTAGGACTAATAAAGCACAAAACTTTAAAAGACTTATTCATTTGAGTGTGGCTTTTTCAATTTTGTTTTTATTTGATACTTTTATGCCTTCAAATCAAGCACGCGCCCTGGCCTCACAATAATATATATCCACTACAATCAAATCAATCATGTGTACGTGAACCAAGAGATTTCATTTAGGCCGCGATAATCCGCCGTCGATAATACTAGATTACACCCTCAACTGTTGATAGCAATAATGCCAAGAAGTGGGGACATAATGAGAACCAGTGCTCAATACTGTAACGAATGCTGTGTTTCTCTGAACTTCACTTATCGTCTGATGTATGATCTCATATACTAAAATGCTTCTGAATGCTGATATGAACACTAACTATGCTCAGAGATAAAACGGAAATAAAACTTCAAAAATCCAAATATGGACATGAACTGCCTCTAGTCTAAAGCATGATTTTCTATTTCAGGACTCAATGATTTTGTGTACTGTAGAAACGACAATTTTGGTATACATCCCATCAAAAGTATGTTGAGCGTGAAGAAGAGAGGATACGGCCGATCCCATTGCTGATTATGAGGTCATGGTTACAAATTTGGCTATTGTTTGTCACAAGGTAAAAGTATGAAAATAGAAAGTCTTGCCTGCATTTGTCATGACCGCATATAGACTCGTCGACAATTGATGTGGATGGCAAATATAATACCAAACCATTAGACCACATTTTCTACAATGACTGCTAGGAAATAGTCACTGCACATCGTTTATATTTTGCAGTTTCAGTTGTGATTTGATTTGATTTGATTTGATTTGATATGATATGATATGATATGATGCGAGTACATGACAATGTGATTCATCCTTTTTCAATTGACTGTTTTTCTTTTGGAAGGATTTATGTGTGTTGTGTGTGATCTTAAGATATGATGATTGTTTGCTATATATTTGGTTACTGATCTTTAATTACACAATTCATGATACTGCCAACAGAGGCTTGACTGACTTCAAAGTTGCAACTCGTGCTACTACACTGTAGAAAAAGATAAATTTCCGAACTAGTCATTCCTTGTTTGACTTGTGTCACAGGAACCCAAGATGAGTTGATACAAGACCTTCAATGATAAGCTAATTTGAATGAATTCCATTTCAACGTTTCATTAACCAAGGAGTGAAAGTATCAGTCTGGTTGCTCCCACTGAAGTTCAAAGATTCTGTCCTTTCAGTCAAGTGCACGCGGTATGACTCCCAATAATTGAAAATGCACACGAGGATTACCTTGGTTCAGCCCATATACATCGCCCTACATCCAACACCAAAACGGAGACTATATTGATTGAATTGGGACACATTACAACTCAGGAACACTCACAACTACTTCCTACGACTATAGCACAGATCTATCATCTCCTCGTGAAGCTTTCTGACTAATCGCTCTCAGTTGCTCTCTTAGCCTAAAACCCCAAATGTTTTCCTGTACATACTGCTAATTTTCCAGCTGCTTGTGTATCTACACTTAGCAATACAGCTAATTACCAAGTGTCTTTATATAGCCGTTGGCCATCTAACAGCCCATTTGACTTGCGTTCCCTTTGATCATCTCCATGTATTGCAATCAATGTTGATCAAAATTGGTTTTTTTTTTCTAAGTTGAGCTATTTAGATGGCATTTTTAAAAAAAGGAAAAAACCAAACAACCTCCAAATTCAATCTGTATACCTTTTCCTATTCCCTATAACACTATCCATCAGAGGAAAAACATTCTGGAACTATCAAGATTCGAATTCGTGACTTATGCAATGATGATCACTGCTTTTACCACTTGGTCACCTCCCTGATGAATCTATTTATACGACATGTCCAATGTAAAGATAGGTAGATGAAAAACACAATTTATGCTACAAGATGCTTCAATTGTTGTTGCTGAAATATCATTTTGTTATTTACGCCGAGAAATTGTAGGCATAAAAATTGTTCTAACTTAAATAGGTCATCAGTACTATCGTAAAACGACAAACAATACAAAAGAACAATAGGTCTTTATTTAAACAATCATTTGGCAAAATAGAGATCTACAAAAATATACCCGAATCCAATATTTATGAACTAGCACTTCTGAATTTCGGTAATGATACGTTTTGAAATTCTAAGTTCGTGATAGAAGTCATTATAGCAAAAGTGGAAGTGACAAGAGCTTTAGCCTTTATATAACCGTTGGCCATCTAAATCTAATAGCGCCCATTTGACTTATATGTTCCCTTTGATCATCTCCATGGATTGTGATCAAGGTTAATTAATATTGGTTTTTTCTTTGTTAAGCTATTTAGATGCCATGTCTGGTGTAAAGATAGGTAGATGAACAATACTATTTCTGCTACAAGATGCTTCAATTGTGAAATATTAATTTGTTATTTACGTTGAGAAATTGCAGGCATGAAAATGATTTTTAGTTTCAAATAAGTCATACAATACAAAGAACGGAACCCTTAACATAGATACACAAAAATATACCTGCATCCGACCCTATGAACTATCACTTCTGAATTTTGGTAATGATACAATTTGGAATTTCAAAGTTCGTGATAAGATTCGGTCATTATTGTAGAAGTGGAACTGACAAGAGCTTTAGCCATTATATAGCGCCGTTGGTCAAGTAACCACTCATTTGACTTATGATGTTCCCATGAATGACATGTGTTTAGCAAAACGTCCTTAGACAGTTCAAACAGATGTTCAAGTAGAGTTTCACACAGTCTGGCACTCAAGTACAGCGTGGAGCAGACGCAAGGATGCTTTTCCGGAAGGTTCTAAAGATCGAAGATCTTTCGGGTGAAGTCGGCCAGCGAAAAAGTCGAGATCCAGATATTCAAACGAATATCATCTCTTTGGATTGGAGATCAGATTGGCTGACTTGTCGTGGAAGAAATCTGATTCTTCCCTAAGATTGGATCAAAGATACACATCGAATATTTAGGAATATTTCCTAAATATTTGATGAGGTTATCTGCAACAGATTTGGAAATTCGCCTATGCATATAAATACAATGCTAGGGCAACCAAATCGGCATCGCTTTTCTGAGAGACACACACGAGAGTGCATCTGTGAGATTAGAGAAGAAGAGCGACGACTGTTTGATCATTCCTCACCGGAACATCAACGGCGCTGATACAGTCTGTTCAGTGTGCTGTTCAGACTGTCTGTGATCGACCATACTGCTGCACACATCATTGATCACTGCTGGCTTTCGGGAGAAAGCAACCGAGCTTCGGAGACAAGATCGAGGAAGTTCGGACAGGAGGTTCGGACAAAGGGGATCGCGGCGAACTGCGGTGAGCCGAGGTTACAAATCTGAGAGACGGAGTATTAGAGGCTAGGCAATTACAAACGAGGAGTTGTGTAAGAGTAAGCCCACATTGTTGCTCAATACTCGTAATAAATATTTGTGTCCCTTTTAGGATGTGGGAAACCCCCCAGAGTAGGCGTAGCCGAACTGGGTATCATACTGCGTGTGCTCCTACTTTGTTCTGCTTGCTGCACTGTCACAAAGGTGTTTAAGGTCTGTCTCAAACAGTCCCTTGAACAGTAGCTTGAACAGGTTACTATATTTCAATTGGTATCAGAGCAAACACTCGACAAACTGAGTGGGATCCTAGAACTGTTCAAGATGACTCTGAAGGAAGGACAAAGCATCAACCGACCCCCGTTGTTAGAATGATCTAACTATGCCTGTTGGAAGCCCAAGATGAAATCCTTTCTGAAATCTCTCGATGAAAAAGCTTGGAAGGCTGTCTTGGTTGGATGGACTCAACCCTTGATGGAAAGTCTCACAGGTGAAGTTGTCCCTAAACCTGAAGCCCTATGGGATGAAGCAGTTGAAAAAACATCTATTGGGAATTCAAAAGCCATGAACGCTATCTTCTCTGGCGTGGACGAGAATGTGCTGAAACTGATCATCAACTGTGAAATCGCAAAGGATGCATGGGATATCCTTCAAACAGCTTATGAAGGTACGGACAAGGTTCGCAATTCTCGAATGCAGATTGTGACAACCAAGTTCGAGGATATGAAGATGAAGGACAGTGAAACTATCCTCGAGTTCAATGCAAGAGTACTAGATCTGTCCAACGAAGCTGCTACCCTAGGAAAGCCCATTGACGGTGAAAGAATGGCCAGCAAAGTTCTTAGATCGCTCCCTCCGAGATTCGCTATGAAAGTCACTGCCATTGAGGAAATGCACGACATCTCCAAGCTGAAACTAGACGAGCTCATGGGCTCACTCAGAACTTACGAGATGAATCACGAAACTGAGTCCAAAGAGGGAAAAGGAATTGCTCTAAGAGCAGATGTGTCTGAAGGCTTGAGTGAAACAGACTGCAACACTGAACAACTGGCTATGATGGCTCAAAACTTCGGCAGAATGGTTCGGAAACTCAACAGACGTGGCCCTGAGCAAGGTCAGTCATCGTCAAGTAATTCTCGCAATTGGAAAACAGGCAAGATGAGGCTCAGTGAGAAAACGGATGATGCTTCTGAAAAAGGGAAAGAGGTTCAATGCCACGAATGCAGGGGATTCGGCCACATCAAGGAGGAATGTGCTAATACCCTCAAGAAGAATAAGGCATTGGTTGCAAACCTCAGCGACAGTGATGAGGAGGAGTGTGATGAAACTACCAGCTTTGTAGCATTTGCTGCAATCACAGAAGAATACAGTGAATCCAGCAATAACAAGTCTCATCAACCTGTTATCCTGACTGAAGACTCCTCAGACAGCGATAATGAAGAACTCACGCAAGAGACACTGGCTGAATCTTACAAAGACCTGCATGAGAAGTGGCTGTTGGTAATCAATCTCAACAAGAAACTCAACGACACAATTGCCACCATGACTGATGAAAAAGACAAAGTGTGGCAGGAGGTCGAGATTCTGGCTACAGAGAAGGTGGAACTCCAAGGTAAGGTAGATCTATTGTTTGCTCAACTAACAGAAATGAAACAGGAAAAGTCATGTCTGCTTGCACAGAAAACAGAGCTCCTGGGTACCATCTCATCACTAAAAATCGACATGGAAAAGGATCGTGAAACTCATCCAGCTGGAATGGTAGGTCTAAGGAAAACGATCACAGATCTGAAGCGCAAGGAGGTGTACCTCTTGAGGCACGTAGAGTCTCTGGAACTCCAGGTTGAATCTGAAAAAATGGATCGTTCAGCTACCCTGAAGGAGCTCAACCAGCTCAAACAGTCGGTGAAGATGTTGAACTCTGGGACTAAGGATCTAAATGAGATTCTCAGGTCACAAAGAATGGAGTCTTGACACCGGGGACTGGGTTTCACAGAAGAAGGATGCTCAAAAGGTACAACGTTTGTTACAGCGAAACCAGTGGTTGAACGAAACCCGGAACAGACGGTGAAACAGAAACTGAATCAGCACCAGGGAAAGAAGGTGAAACTGAACATGGGAGAGAAGGTGAGACAGCACCCGAGACAGAAAGTGGATCTGTCCCAAGAAAAGAACACGGCTGGTCAAAGAAGAACTCACAATGATCGAACCAGCTCCTTCTCAGAACAAAAGGAAGATCTCCGCACATGCTGGTACTGTTTCAAAATCGGACACATCAGACCAAGGTGTCGCCTGTTTCTTGCTGAGCGAAGAGCTATGAGACACAAGAATAAACCTCGAATGCAACAGATCTGGGTACCAAAGGCAAGCAAGACCGTATGTCTGGCTGCGATCAACTCATCACGTCACATTGAGAAAGATCACGGGTTCTTCGATAGTGGATGCTCCGCTCATATGACAGGTAACTCTAAGTTTCTTACTCATGTTCGACCTGTTATCCAGAAGCAATTTGTCACCTTTGGTGATGGAGGAAAGGGTCAGGTGATCGGCTGTGGGACATTGAAGGTTCCAGATCTTCCTGCACTCAAGGACATTCTCTTGGTTGATGGATTGAAGATGAATCTCTTTAGCATTAGTCAACTATGTGATGATGGACATCTTGTCACCTTCACTCACGACTCATGTCACGTGTTGAATAAGGAAGGAAGCACATTAATGAAAGGCGACAGGACTCCCAACAATTGCTACCTCATTGGTTCAGCTGGACCTGTTGGTGCTTTGGCCTGCCTACCAAGTCGACGGAATGAGATGGGTTTGTGGCACAGGCGCATGGGTAATCTGACTCTCAAAACCTCGATGTTGCTCGACTCAACTGAACTCATCCGAGGAAGGCCCAAGGAGACAGGTGATATTGATGCACGAGGTGCTGCATGCAGAATCAGGACTCAGACAAAAGACTCGTTCCCCAACAGCTGTAAGTTCAGTGATAGCAGACCGGTAGAACAGATTCACACAAATGTAAGTGGACCGATAAAAGTTGGGAAATATGGCAGCTCAAAGTGTGTTCCAGCTTGCATTGATGAGTTTACCAGTCTCACACGGACGAGTTATCTACGAAACATGGGTCCTACTGCTCAACAGTTCATCCATACTCCCTAACAGTCGTCCGGAGCTCGGTGTAAGCGCCTCATCAATCATGGATATGTTCGAGGGGGAGTAAACAAGACACTGACACAAGTCGCACACACCCATGTTGATGATTATAGATCTGTCAGATAACCTCTTCGCCGGGCGCCACAAACGGATATTAGCACCCTCCCCTTCCAGAGCGAGTATGCCTCGAAGCTAGCTAGTCTCCAAAGAACGCTACAGGAGAAGGTGATCCGTATGCGATTGAATGCTACAGAGGTCGAGACCCTTAGATCCGCCCTGGGTCTAGGTGTTATCAATCACTAAGCCTGCCAGGCAGTGGTCAGTTAGAGTCGCAACTCCAGCAAAACAGTTGGACTGACCACTTAAGTAAGTGAGCTGGATCAGAAGCAACATTTTTCAGAAGACGAATATTGGTTTAAATTTATTTTGAAGATTTTTGCACCATTATGAGGAAAGAGGGAATATTCTCGAAGGCTCGTTTAGGAAGTTGAAAAGGCAGTCCTTGATTTGAAAATCAAAATTGCCTCGCCTGTTGCTCGTCTCTCTATCTTTCCAAACCCTAGAACAACTAACTGCTGCGTAATCTCCCGATCTTTCTTCTCTGCGGTGTTAATGGTGAACACCAGGAAATCCTCCAAGACCGCTGTTGCATCCACTCCAGAAACCAAGAAAGCGGATATGAAGTCTTCCAAAGCTATGGCGGCAAAGCCTCAAATTTCAAAAACGACGATGCCGAAGATGTCGATGAAGAAAAAGGCGTCGCCTTTGGTTGCTAGAACTTTAGCCGTGCCTGGTATCAAAATTTCTGAGAACGAAGTAGTTTCTACAAACCCTAGGGTTGGGATGGTGGAGCGAAAAAGTCTAGAACCTGCTGCAAAGCAGAAGGAAGTGCTATCGCAACCTGTGCAAATAATTCCTATACAAACCGGTGCTAGTTCTACACCACCAAGTGTCGTTCCTTCACCGATCATGCCCCAGTCTAAGGTATCTTCAATCCCTAAAGCTCCGATTGTAGTTTCAGTTCTTAAGAAAGATGCTATTGTTAATAATAAAGTAGTTGAAAAGAGTGTAGAAGCTGTGATAGTGAAGGGTGGTGAAGCCAGTAGGGCTGTTGAATGTTTGGAGGTTGTTGATTCTGTGAAAGGTGGGGATCCCAGTTTGCATGTGTCTAAGGTTGCTGGTTCTAAAGTCTGGAAGGAGAAGATTCTTGCTTCTGGTTATATGCGCCCCTCGAGGTTTCAACAGAAGATTGTTAATCGTAGAAGAGTTTCTCCAAGGAAGTGTCTGGCCAAGATTAGTGCCGTAAGTGGACGACTCAGTACTATGTCAGTCTTGGATCCTGAACTGCCTATTGAGCCTTCAAGCAAGAGGAAGGGAAGTGTTGTCTCTGTTGATGGGCCTGTAGATATCTCTGTTGAGAAGCATAAGGTTTTAGAAGGCAAACAGCATACTGATACTGTGCCCGAAGAAGCAGAATCTGTTGAAGAAGATGACGAGCTTGATGTTCTTTACAAGGATATTGACGATGTCATCGAGGGGTTGCAGAAGGAAACTGTTCCTGAGATTGTTGTGCCATTACCAGTTGTGTCCCCACAAACCCAAGAAGCGGAGGTTGAAGCTTCTGCATCTGAACACAGTTCGGAAACTGGTAAGGAGGCAAGTGTTCATGAAGTTGTTGCATCAGGTTGTCAGCACGATGCTGAGACGGCCATATCTCAAGAGAACTCTGGTTCAGAGGCAGAGTCAGTTGAGAAGTCAGCTCCAGTCGCTGTGCAAGGCAGAGTTGAGGGCGATGATCTTATAGATGTTGCCCGTGTGGTGGCAGATTCCCCAGCTATCTCTAATGCAGAAATGGAGGTTGGTGCTCAGCATATTCTCGTATCAGACTCCCTTTCTGAGGATGAGCAAGATTCGTTTCTCTTGTTGAGATCAAGAAGGCAAAGAAGGTCAAAGGAAAAGGTAAGATTCATGATGGAGGACCTGTTGTGGATTCGGTCGTAGATGCTCGCCAGGGTGCAGGGGGAGCTGTTGCCTCCAAAAAGAGGAAACGTGGAGTTCCTACTCCAGTTTCAGAAGATCCGGGAAGCTGTGAAGTTCCATCTCCTCTCTCTGATGCAGCTCCAGCTGGCTTGGTCAAGAAGGGAATTTGGTTTTTCAATAAAACTGCTACAAGAAAGTGGAAGTTCGTGCTAAAAAGGAAGATTATTCCTGAGCGTTTTCTGGATGAGAAGCGCTACACTGGGAAGGAGGTTCTTCATGTTCTTCAACAAACAGGCCTGATTCGGACATTGACCAAGAGTAAACCGTTCAATGAGCAACTGGTGCGTGAAGCTATGGCAAATCTCCCTTCACAGTTTGGTGTGATTGGCGACAAAAATTATGGAGTTGTTTTTGTTCGGGGAAGAAGAATTGAAATCAATCCATTCCTCATCTGCAAATTCTTCCAGATAGATGATCCAGAGGTGGACGAGGAGGAAGAAGATTTTGACAAGATTGTGGACACTTTAACTGCTGGTTCAGTCCCGTGGTGGCCTGAGACTTATCTTGCTACAGCCCGCTTGTCAACTTTTTACTCGATGCTGTTCTTCATTGCTGTCTTCAACTGGAAGCCTTCCTCTCACCGATCTACTGTCAGCAGGGAGATGGCCCAACTGATTTATCAGATAGGAAACAAGCTGCTGTTTAACCTGGGAAGAGTAATGTTCAAACAGATTGCTGAGCACGCTACATCGAAATGATCTGTTTTCCTTCTCTGATTTTTGAACTGATTGTTCGTCAAGCTCCAGAGTTGCTGGCTCCAAATATGACTCTTTCCAAGTCCCCACAGAAGTTCACTGTGGACCACAAGCTCTTCAAAGGCCACCATGTGAATGACCTCACACAGCCGGGATGGAAATTCAAGGATGTCCCAGAGTCGTCAAAGCGAGGGGGAGCTCGCATGGCTTGTGATGAGAGGTCCAAGCTGATAAAGGAGCTGGGTGCAATCATAGCTGCAGATAAGGAACAGCGCAAGCGGATCAACATGCTGGCCCGTGCTATTCGTTACCCAAGCGACGATGAAGAGGAGGCTGATGAATCTAGTGGTGTTTCGAATGATACGTCTTCTGGCTAAAGGTCCATTGCTGAAAACTTTTGAACTTTTACCCATGCTACCTTTCATTTTGTGTTGTCTCAGTGCTTGTTCTGGCACATTTCTCGTCCTGTTTGAACTTAGATTGGACCTCTTGCCAGTTTGTGGCAAAAAGGGGGGAGTATTTTGAGGTTGACACTTTTGTTCCCTCAATTGTGTCTAAAGCCTAGATTGTTAGATAGATATAGCTAGCATCTAGTAGATTTGGTTTTGCCAAAATGCCAAGGGGGAGATTGATGTTCCCATGAATGGCATGTGTTTGGCAAAACGCCCTTAGACAGTTCAAACAGGTGTTCAAGTAGAGTTCCACACAGTCAGGCACTCAAGTACAGCGTGGAGCAGACGCAAGGATGCTTTTCCGGAAGGTTCTAATGATCGAAGATTTTTCGGGTGAAGTCGACCAGCGAAAAAGTCGAGATCCAGATATTCAAACGAATATCATCTCTTTGGATTGGTGATCAGATTGGCTGACTTGTCGTGGAAGAAATCCGATTCTTCCCTAAGATTGGATCAAAGATACACATCGAATATTTAGGAATATTTCCTAAATATTTGATGAGGTTATCTGCAACAGATTTGGAAATTCGCCTATGCATATAAATACAATGCTAGGGCAACGAAATCGGCATCGCTTTTCTGAGAGACACACACGAGAGTGCATCTGTGAGATTGGAGAAGAAGAGCGACGGCTGTTTGATCATTCCTCACCGGAACATCAACGACGCTGATACAGTCTGTTCAGTGTGCTGTTCAGACTGTCAGTGATCGACCATACTGCTGCACACATCATTGATCACTGCTGGCTTTCGGGAGAAAGCAACCGAGCTTCGGAGACAAGATCGAGGAAGTTCGGACAGGAGGTTCGGACAAAGGGGATCGCGGCGAACTGCGGTGAGCCGAGGTTACAAATCTGAGAGACGGAGTATTAGAGGCTAGGCAATTACAAACGAGGAGTTGTGTAAGAGTAAGCCCACATTGTTGCTCAATACTCGTAATAAAGATTTGTGTCCCTTTTAGGGTGTGAGAAACCCCCCAGAGTAGGCGTAGCCGAACTGGGTATCATACTGCGTGTGCTCCTACTTTGTTCTGCTTGCTGCACTGTCACAAAGGTGTTTAAGGTCTGTCTCAAACAGTCCCTTGAACAGTAGCTTGAACAGGTTACTATATTTCAACTTATGTTCCCTATGATCCCCTTCATAGATTGCGATCAAGGTTGATTAAAATCGATTTTTTTCTTCTTTGTTTTAACTATTTAGATGCCATGTCTGGTGTAAAAAGATTGGTAGCAGAAAAATACTATTTCCGCAACAAGATGCTTAAGTTGCTGTCGCTGAAATATCATTTTATTGTTTACGTTTGAGGAATTACAGGCATGAAAATGGTTCTAGTTTCAACAGGTCATCATATATAGTAAAACTACACACAGTACAAAAGCACACACCCTTACTTACATAGTCATTTATCAAAATAGATCTACAAAAATATACCTGAATCTGACTTTATGAACTATAACTTCCTAATTTTGGTAATGATACGATCTAGAATTCAAAGTTTGTGATAGGAGTCACTATGGTAGAAGCCGAAGTGACAAAAGCTTTAGCCTATATAGTAACCCATTGATTTATGTTCCCTTTGATCATCTCCATAGATTGCGATCAAAGTTGATTGAAATTGATATTTTTTTTCTTTATTAAACTATTTAGATGCCATGTCCGATGTGAAGATAGGTAGATGAGCAACACTATTTCTGGTACAAGATGTTTCAGTTATTTTTGTTGAAATATCATTTGTTATTTACGTAAAATCACAGGCATGAGAATGGTTTTTAGCTTCAATAATGGGTCATCTACAGTAAAACGACACGCAATACAAAAGAAGACATCCTTATTTACAAAGTGTTAGATTTATGGCATGTAGTTTGGCAAAACTCTGTGTAGTTGTTCAAGCTGTTGTACAAGGAAGAGTTCAAGGCAGGCTGAGGCAACTGTCCTGGAACAAGTTGAAGCAGATGTAATGTTTCCTAATTCAGATTAGGCAACATAGTTGATCAGTCGAGTTTTCGAATGATTAATGGCCATATTTCACTATAATTTTGGGTCGTTTCCGATATTATTTTGATGTCATTTGACCTCTATCTCTACATTTCAGGTAGAAAACATGTCTCTCCCAAGGTCAAAGCCCAAATACGAAAACTTGGGGAAAAACCGAAGATTTAGAGCGAAATAGGGCAGATTGACCTTTACGGATTATTTTTCTTTCCTAGATCGCATACGGTGTCCTATTTGGTTGATATTTAGCTTGTTGGAAAGATACTTCAAAGAGCTACAACTTTGTAATTGACGCCAAGGCCTTTGGACGGGAAGACCACCAAAGAGGCCTGGGAAGTGCTAGTCGGTCGGCTGAAATCAGCCAACCGACCGGCTGAATAAAGATTCAGGGAGGCTTCCCCAAGCTCAATTCCCAACCGACCGGGTGGGAATTGAACCGAACGGTTGACTAAAGTTTCCAGAGCACCCTGCGCCAAAGCCATTCCCAACCGACCGGGTGGGAATTGAACCGACCGATTGGGCCTGCCACAATACCGAATTTTACCCGAGGCTATAAATAGAAAGAGGGGTTTTTGACCTAAGTGTGGAGGTTTTTGGGGAGAAGAAGATTGGAAAAGAGGCTCAACCAAGATCATCAATCAACAATCCAACCAAGGAGAAGAAGGAGGCACAAAATGGAGTTCAAGGATTCCAAATCCTCCTTCCTTTACTCTTTTCATATTATCTTTGTGTTGCCATTAAACCCTACTCACACCATGTTGTCTTACATGAGGTGTGAGTAGTGACCTTATGTATTGAGGGTGTTTAAACCATCCTTGGTACTCTTTGATCACAATATACATTGATATTCATATGATTGATTGTTGATTTCATCTTCTCTTGTGTTATGAAATGTTATTGCACTCTAGGTGTTTGTAGAAATGCCTAAGTGACAACGTAGACTAAAACTTGAACCTAGGACTTGGAAACCCTTGGGGATAGTTCTAGGATGGAGAAAATGATCTATATCTTGAATCATGCAAATGAACCTTAGGATATGGATGCTTGACTAAGGATTGAATGTTTAATTCATTGGAGTTAGTCATTGAGCGAATCATCAATCTATCTCATGTAATGGTGTTAATTTCATGTTGTCTATGCTCTTCATTTATGACATGTTACTAAGTGTTTGATGAAATGCCTAAGTGACATTGTTGATCTCAAAACTTGACCTAAGCATCGATAGACCTTAGGAATGGTTTGGATATAGAGAATATGATCTTATCTAGTGTTTATGAGAGTAAATGCATGGGTAGGAAGTGAACTAGTCCCCGAGTTCATGATATTTATTTCTTTGGGAGATGTCCCAAGGCTAATAAATGCTATGGAATGAACCAATTACCTCGATGGAGTGAGGTTCGAGCTAAGAAGGTTTGGCCAGGAGTAGATTCAAGGAGAGTTGGTCTACCCTAGTCTAAACTAGGTTCAAAACTATTTGACTACCATGAAATGTTCGAATATCGTGTATGTGATCATTGGGAAATTGCCAAGGCGGGGAGTGATCCCTCGATACACCTCTTATCCATCTTTTATCCCTAATTACTCACCAAATAGGATTTAGATACACACACTCTCTTATACATTTTTGTTTAGAATAGCCGAATAGAAACACAATCTTATATAATGCATGTGCTTGGCTTGCTCCTTTGGGTTCGACCCGGTACTTTACCGGTTAATATAAATGTTTTGACCTACTACATTCGATCCTCTCTTCATTGATACTATTTAGAGGTGAAAAAGAATAGTTCGTCAATAGTCAACCGACGAAGATCAATACGGTTGCAGATGGAAGGACAGTTGGAAGGTTTCCTAAATTCAGATTTGGAAACTTGTTCAACCGACGTAGCACAAGTTAGACGCAGCAGATGTCCTAAAATAGATTTGGCAAGTCGATGCTAGGATGCATATCAAGAAGTCGGTTGAGCAATATTAGGGAAGACTTGCGCTTGAAGATAACTTAGCAAAGAAGATAATCGAAGGTTTCTTAAACGGAGTTGAAGATATTTTGAAGGATTATCTACAAGAGATATGCGCAAGATATTAGGAATATTTCCTAAAAGATTTAGAAAAGATTTCCTAAAAAGATAGGCGGTCGAAGATTGGAAATCTTATTCGTTTAGGATTTCACCGCCCCTATATAAGCAGAGCTGAGATTCTCAATTCTGTATCGATCATTCAGCTAAACGCAGATACACACTCAAAGAGAAGAGAGAGATCGATCGGCCTTGAGTTCATTATTCCGGTGAACTCACGGCGGTGATGTCCAGTCTGTTCCAGGTTGCTATTCCAGACTAGCGGTTGAACAAGTTGCAGAATTCAGCACTGTTGGAGAAATTATTCACGCTGATATTCAGAGAAGGGTTGGAGGAGGTCATCGGTGTTAAGTTCATTATTCTTGTGAACTCTAACACGCTCGGATTCAGTCTGTTCTAGTGCTCGGCAGACTGATCGTATAATAACTTGACGATACACGCACTGAAGTTGTTACCGCGCATTCGGAGAAGGCACTGATTCTCGTGGAGGATCATTCTGGTGGAATCGGAGGCGAGGCTTAGATCTAGGGGGAGACCTAGTTAGCGATTGCTAGAGTGTCCGAGGCTTAGGTAGTTTAAGAGGGATTCTGTAAACGTAAAATCTTGTACTCGCAATACTCATCATTAGTGAATTGCTATCCATCGGGCTAAAGACACCCCCCCAGACGTCGGCTCGTTAACGCCGAACTGGGTAACAACTTTGCGTATCGTTTATTTTTCGCACTGCATTTATTTTTGCATAAGTTGTTCTATACATTATTCTGCACTCGACCAGAACAATATCTCAACTACTACGGGAAGATTTCAATTGGTATCAGAGTAAACACTCAACACAGAGTGAGATCCGAAGGTTGTTGAGATGGATTTAAGAGAAGGGCAGAACATCACGCGACCTCTGTTGCTGGAAGGAAACAAGTATGGATATTGGAGTGTGCGAATGAAGGCATTTCTAAAGTCTAATGATGAATCATTTGGGATCAGTTTGGGAACCTGTTGAAAACGGGTGGACACATCCAATGACTCTCGACGAAGCTGCCAACCCTGTCCCACTCGCTAAAGTCAGATGGACTGAGGGACAGAAAAATACTGAAGCCGCAAACTCCAAAGCAATGAATGCCATAATCTCAAGAGTTAATGGGAAGAATTTCAAGATGATATTAACCTGTGAGATTGCGAAAAAGGCTTGGGACATATTACAAACGGCTCACGAAGGTACGACAAAGGTCAAAATATCCAGAATGGAGATGGTCACGTCAAAGTTCGAAAATCTAAGAATGCAGGAGGACGAGACTATAGCTGACTTCAACACAAGGGTACTTGACATCTCTAATGAATCGTTTGCACTTGGAGAGCCCATGAGCGAAGAGACGCTAGTAAGAAAGGTGCTGAGGTCTCTACCAAAGCAGTATGCAATGAAGGCACTCGCAGTCAAGGAAGCACACGATGTGAAGACCATGAGGTTGGATGAACTGATGAGATCCCTACAGGCATGAGATGGAGATGGAGATGGATGAAGAGGAACAACACATGAAAGTCAAGTGTGTTGGTCTGCAATCTGAAGTTACTGATGTTTAGGACAAAGAAGGGGAGATGTCTGAACAACTGTATGTTATACTGGCAAGGAACTTCATGAGAAGACTGAACAATGAAGGTTCAGATCCAAGAGAATCATCCAACTCAAGAATCCAGAAGGAAGAGAAGTTTCAGAGAAAGTAAAAATCTGGAGATTAAGGCCAGGACAACAAAGGCAAAGGGATCCAATGCAAAGAATGCGAAGGCTACGGACACATTTAGGCGGAGTGTGTTAACACACGCAAAAAGAAGAATGCCTATGCTGATAACAGGAGTGACAGTGAATCTAATCAGGAAGGTGAGTCCAATAACTTTGTAGCCCTTGCTAGCTGTATCAATCTGAAAGGAGAACAAAGTAAAGGAGTAGAGTCAAAGTTATCTTCAGAGGATCACACACAGTACTCAAGCTGCAGTGATGATGAAGAAATCACTGAAGAAGATTTTGCAAACAATTACAAGGAGTTGTTCCAACAATGGCTGATTGAAGTTGAGCGGAACAAAAAGCACCGCAACAACTTGGCAGATCTGAAAGAAGAAAAAGGAAAGCTATAGGAAGAAGCTGCTGTCTTAGTAGCTCAGAAGGTGGAACATCAACAGACAATCACTGACCTTAAAGCCCAGTTGATTGAAATAAAAGATGAACGAGCTAAACTTGTAGCACAGAAGACCGAGCTACTGGAGGTTGTGTCGTCTCTGAAGATTCAGATTGAAATAAGCCAAGGCGAACATCCAGAAATAATAAATGATCTAAAGAAGAAGAATGATGCTCTACGACGAAGAGAGGTAAACCTTCTTAATATTATGGATGCTTTGAAATGTGAGATTGAGACAGAAAAACGTGTTCATGCCGAGACACTAGAAGAGCTGAACAACCTGAAGAAGTCTGTCAAGATGCTTAATTCTGGAACTAAAGATCTAGACTCTATTCTGAGAACTCAAAGGACTAGTGGCGGTTACAGAGGTCTAGGATTCATGGAAGAAAACTTTGTCAAGGCTGAACATCCTACTTACAAAGAACCTGTCAACATTCCTCAAGTAAGAAAGCAAAAACAGAACGTTGTACGGAGAATAGATGGGAGAATCTGCTACTACTGCAACAAAAGGGGACATATCAAACCAAGATGTTACGAGTTTCTTGCTTATCTTAGGAAGTTGAAGCAGAAGCATGTTCCTGTTCCACATGTCAGACAAGTTTGGAGAGTAAAACAGAAGGAGGAAGTGTGTCTAGCTGCATATTGTTCGACCAGTCACTTGAAAAGGGGACGATGGTACTTTGACAGTGGATGCTCAGCCCACATGACTGGAGATCCTAACTTCCTAGCCAATATCATGTTGTTCAAGGGACAATCTGTAACATATGGAAATGGAGTAAAAGGCAAGGTGATCTGAAAAGGGACATTGAAGCTTCAAGGTTTACCACAACTCGAGAGTGTGCTTCTTGTTGATGGGTTGAAGGCGAATCTGATCAGTATTAGTTAGCTGTGTGATGAAGACCATCATATAAAGTTCACCCAAGACTACTGCCATGTGCTGAACAAGGAAGGAGAATGCATGATGCAAGGTAGCAGATCATTGAACAACTGTTATCTATTGGAAATTTGTCAAACACCACCTGAGACAACCTGGTCGGAGTCTATGTATGTGACTGTGAGAGACGCTATGGATGCAATTCTTGTTCAAGGTAATAATGAAGATGGAGCTGTAGCAGACCCTGAACAACAACCCTCACCAAGTCACGTTGTGCAAAAAGTTGTGTTAGACAAATCGTCTGAACTACCTATTGAGGACGTTGTGTCAAACGGAGATAGACGAACTTGTCACCTGAAGTTTAAGTTGTTCCAGATGGATGTCAAAAGTGCCTTTCTGAATGGTTTGCTGAGTGAAGAAGTCTATGTAGCGCAACCAAAAGTCCTTGAAGATCCCCACCATTCCGACCATGTGTACCAGCTGAAGAACGTTGTATATGGACTCAAGCAGGCGCCCAGAGCATGGCACGAGAGGCTAACGGGGCTCCTAATTGACCATGGCTATGTGCGAGGGGGAGTAGAGACATTGTTCGTCAAACACACAAGGTCAGACTTTCATATTGCTCAAACGTATGTGGATGACATTATGTTCGGCTCAGGTAATTTGAAGATGGTGGATCAATGTGTGAAACGAATGAAGAGCAAGTATGCTATGAAATTGATCAAGAAGTTCGAGCTGGAGAAAGCTACTCACAAAAGAACTCCTGATGTTACTCATGTGAAGATTACCAAGGATGAAGCTGGAACAAGTGTGGACCAAACCTTGTACAGGAGTATGGTTGGAAGCTTGCTATATCTGACAGCTAGCAGACCTGATATTGCCTATGATGTAGGAGTTTGTGCGAGAAATCAAGCGAATCCTAAGGAGCGCCAGATTATCAAGTATGTCTGTGGAACAACTGATTGTGGTATCTGGTACACAAAGGAAACTAGCTCGTGTATCGTAGGCTAACGTGACGCTGATTGGACCGGGAATACTAAGGATTGCAAGAGTATGTCTAGAGGATGTTTCTTTATGGGCAACAATCTGGTGTCTTGGTTCAGCAAGAAGCAGAAAAAAATGTCCATATCTACTGCAGAGGCAGAATACATAGCTGCTGGAAGTTGTTGCACACATCTGTTATGGATGAAACAGATGTTTGAAGAGTATGGGGTTGAACAAGATGTGTTGATGACTCAATACGATAACATGAGCGCAATCAGCATATCCAAGAAACTTGTTCAACACTCTAGAACAAAGCATATCGACATCAGGCATCACCTCTTTCTAGAGCTAGCGGAGAAGCAGCTAGCAGATATCTTCACCAAAGGCTTGGACAACCTTCAGTTAGAGACACTTAGATCCTCACTGGGTCTGTGTGTCATTGACAACTAAGTTGGTCCAGTACAAGTTGGTCAGCCGGAGCTTGAACGAGATTTTTTCAGGGCTGACATAAGAAGGTTGGAACAAGTTGATGTTATTACGGGTGCTGATGATGAAGAGTCACTATCTGATGGACAAGAGGATGTTCCAGAAACTATGAAATCAGCTGAACAAGTGGAAGTTATTCATGAAGTGGTGTCCATTGCAGTTAAACATGCTGCTCATGACAAGCTACCTCAAAAGAGGAGAAAGACCACCAATACAGTATAAGTTGATGAACCAGCAGTTGTACCAGCTAAGCAGATGGATGTTGATCAAGCTGAGAATGGTTCACATGAGGTGAAGTACTTGCTGCACGACGACAAGCAAGGTTGCAGGGGGAGAAACGACTGATAGAAAGAGGAAAGCAGTTGTGTTAGGAGTTGTTGTTGAAGGAGTCTGGTTTGTGTCAAAGGAACAAGCCAATAAGTGGGATGTTGTGTGAAGAAGATCTTTTATTCCTGAAAGGATCTTGGAAGCTGGCAAGTACTCAGTCAAGGAGATTGTGAGCTTACTCAAGGAGTTGGATTTATTTCCCTCAGTTACTATGGCGAAACTATTCGTGGAACATATTCTGAGAGAAGCCATAACAAATCTACTAGAGGTATTTGGATACATTGATAGCGAGGAGTATCAGAAGCTAAGCATAAGAAAGAAGCAGATCACTATCACTTCAGATGTGAACAATGTCTACTATGGAGTAGATGGTAGAGAAGTGGATCTAGTAAAGCCAGACTGGAACAAGATAGCTACATTCATCATGATCTAGCATTCAGAGATCAAGATAAGTCAGGACAAGTTAACAGATGCTCTACATGTCCTAGTAGCTGATCATCGGTACTTCAAGAGGAAACACATATATAATCTTAAAGGAGAAGTGCCATGAGGTCTTAACCGGGTTGTTGTAGAGACATCCCTGCGAAGTGCCCGCACATCTATTAGCTTTGCAACAGTCACAAAGAACATAGTGATAAATGATCTGGAGGAGGAGCTAATCAGTGCCAATTAACATGGTACTCCAGCTGGATGAACGGAGAAAGAAAGTCAGGGGTCTGTTGCGTGACCTAAGGTAGTCGCAGGAAGAAGAGGTCGACAAAGATGAGGATGCTGAGTCCGTCGCCTGATGCTCTGAGGTATCTTACTTGAACGCTACCTTTTATGTTGTTGAACCCTCCTTGCTCATTTGTGGCAAAAAGGGGGGAGAAGTTTTGGAGTTTGAAAGCTCCTTAAAAGATTCATATGTGCTAGATGTTGGACATGTTTTGGAGTTTGAAATCTCCTGAAAAGATTCGTGTGCTTGAAAGATTCAGAGTTTGAAATCTCCTCAAAGATTCGTTTGGAAGCTTTTTAGTTAGTAGCACAGCTTGGGAGTTTGAAACCTCCTTCAAAGATTCAACTGTAATAGTAGTACATGTAGATTACAGGTAGTAGTAGTTTTTCCAAAAATGCCAAGGGGGAGATTGTTAGATTTATGGCATGTAGTTTGGCAAAACTCTGTGTAGTTGTTCAAGCTATTGTACAAGGAAGAGTTCAAGGCATGCTGAGGCATCTGTCCTGGAACAAGTTGAAGCAGATGGAATGTTTCCTAATTCAGATTAGGCAACATAGTCAACCGACGAAGATCAAGACGGTTGCAGATGGAAGGACAGTTGGAAGGTTTCCTAAATTCAGATTTAGAAACTTGTTCAACCGACGTAGCACAAGTTAGACGCAGCAGATGTCCTAAAACAGATTTGGCAAGTCGGTGCTAGGATGCATATCAAGAAGTCGGTTGAGCAATATTAGGGAAGACTTGCGCTTGAAGATAACTTAGCAAAGAAGATAATCGAAGGTTTCTTAAACGGAGTTGAAGATATTTTGAAGGATTATCTACAAGAGATATGCGCAAGATATTAGGAATATTTCCTAAAAGATTTAGGAAAGATTTCCTAAAGAGATAGGCGGTTGAAGATTAGAAATCTTATTCGTTTAGGATTTCACCGCCCCTATATTAGCAGAGTTGGGATTCTCAATTTGGTATCGATCATTGAGCTAAACGCAGATACACACTCATAGAGAAGAGAGAGATCGATCGACCTTGATTTCATTATTCCGGTGAACTCACGGCGGTGTTGTCCAGTCTGTTCCAGGTTGCTGTTCCAGACTAGCGGTTGAACAAGTTGCAGAATTCAGCACTGTTGGAGAAATTATTCACGCTGATATTCAGAGAAGGGTTGGAGGAGGTCATCTGTGTTAAGTTCATTATTCTTGTGAACTCTAACACGCTCGGATTCAGTCTGTTCTAGTGCTCGGCAGACTGATCGTTGAACAACTTAACGATACACGCACTGAAGCTGTTACCGCGCATTCGAGAGAAGGCGCTGATTCTCATGGAGGATCATTCTGGTGGAATCTGAGGCGAGGCTCAGATTTAGGGGAGACCTAGTTAGCGATTGCTAGAGTGTCCGAGGCTCAGGTAATTTAAGAGGGATTCTGTAAACGTAAAATCCTGTACTCGCAATACTCATCATTAGTGAATTGCTATCCACCGGGCTAAAGAGACAGCCTCCCAGACGTAAGCTCGTTGACGCCGAACTGGGTAACAACTTTGCGTGTCGTTTATTTTCCGCTGCATTTATTTTTGCATAAGTTGTTCTATACATTGTTCTGCACTCGACCAGAACAACATCTCAACTACTACGGGAAGATTTCACAAAGTCATTTATCAAAATAGATCCACAAAAATATACATGAATCAGTCTTTATGAATTATCTCACTTCTGAATTTTGGTAATGATACGATTTGAAATTCAACGTTCGTGATGGGAGTCATTAAGGCAAAAGTTGAAATGACAAGATTTGGAACATCTTATTTAACTCTCGGATGTCTCAATGATTTAAAACCATGGTTGATTACTGTGTTTAACTCAAACGATTGGAAGTGTAGTAGGTTTGCCACTACATATGATGAAAAAAAGATCGCAAAGACTGCTTTGGATACTCGTTTTTGGAAGAATATTATTATGTGCCTAAAGACTGCATCTCCTCTTATGGAAGTATTGCGATTGGTGGACTCTTATGCAAAGTCTTGCATCGGTTTCATATATGAGGCAATGGACTCTTACAAAAATAAGAATCGAAGGAACTTCAGTGATGTTCAAAAATAGTGAGTTTAAATAAAAAAAATTTATTTTGAAATATCTGGTTTGACATATGATATGTTTTATTTTTATTTTAGCTATGAACCTATGTGGAAGAATATTATTAACGAACAATGGAAGGGTCAGCTCCATACACTACAAATTTCGGGAAAAATTTACGATAACACAAACTTATAGTACAGTTATCGCAAATTGCTTAATACGATAACTTTACGTTAAAAATTGATGTTATCGTAAAAATCCCTAACGTAAAAAATTTACGATAACATTTTACGATAACTTTACGAGAACTGTACGATAACGCTGTCAATGTTATCGTATTGTTATCGTAATGTTACCGTACAGCCTATGCGATAACAGTACAACAACTATGCGATAACAATATTAATTTAATTTATATATCATATTCTTTTCTTTTTTAATAATAATTTATATATTATATTCTTTTCTTTTTTATAATTAAATTTAATAAAATATAACAAAAGTATTTGACGCCGAATAAAAATATTTTGATTCTATAAAATAAAATATTCTGATTTCAAAAATAAAATATTCAAAAATGTAATACAAAATTTTTGAATCTACGTTTTCTACTACTAAGTTTGCTTCAGTTCGACGAATCTTGAAGCATTGGGTGCAAGAGAAGCACCAATTTCCAGGGCTGCCTTGGGACATCTTTACCTTCTCAGACACCATCTGAACATAGCTGAGAGCATAGTTGTGAAAACCAGACCGGACCGGCCGGTTCGACCGGTTGGACCGGGAACCGGTCCGGTGACCGGTTCGGTTATGTGATCGGATCGGTTATGCAACGACTCGGTCAAACCCGGTCAAACCCGGTCAAGAACCGGTCAAACCCGGTGAAAACCGGTAAAAACCGGTCAAGACGCGGTCGGTTGAACCGGTTGACCCGGTTGACCCAATTTTTCATTAAAACGTGATTTGATCGGTTCAATCGGTTCGATTTGGTTTGAAAAAATATATATATGTAATTTGACTTGGACAAGACTCGAACCTAGTTTTCCTCTATAATTATCCCCTCTCCTTCCACCAAGCTAAACATGATTCTTGTTTTATTATTTGTTTCAATAATGTATATTCATTTATCAAATCTATAAAATTTATTACTTACTATCAATTTAGCTAGAAATTCAATAAGTCTTAGAAATCCCTTATTGTTGTGACTTACAAATTAAGACTAAAATTGTTATTGTTGTATTATTGATTTGTACTTTATTAAATTCTAAAATTGTTATCCTATGTTATTGTAATCAGATCATAAACATGTTAGATTTATTCAAGTTATAAATATGTTAAATTATAATATCATATATAAGTTTATTATTTTATTATTTTTAATTCATGCGGGTCAAACCGGTTCGACCCGGTTGAACCACTGACCCATCGACCCAGTGACTTGACCGGTTCGATGACCGGTCCGGTTTTAATAACACTGGCTGAGAGTATAACAACAGTTTATACAGAGATTGATAGAGGAACAGAAACAAAAAAAACAGTATTAGGATTACACTTCATATAACTCATACCTTCAGGTCTTATAAGAAGTTAGCTCCAAACTCTAGTGTGATGTGAAAATTGTGATAGTTTCAGTTCCTTGAGAAGGGACTTATGTTGGTCCCATAAACACACTTAAAAAACAAACAAGAGCTAATATCACCGAAAGATAATGGTGAAGATAACTAGATAATTGTAAATACAATAGGATTACACTAACCTGTGACTAAGAGAAAATCTCTGGTTGAGTCCCTTAGTAGTCAAAATCCAATACCCTCGAACAATTCAGACTTTGAAGAAACTGCAAAATACTCACCATAACCCACAATGTTAGCTGATCAAATGTAAAAATAAAAAATGAAAACTTTTCTTTCAGCCATAAACAGCCGAAATCGTGATGTTGAAGGAAAAAAAGCTTGAGCAACCAATACTCATATCGTAAATCCTCTACATATTTCCTCCAACATCCAAATTGTACACAAACAAGGAATGCAACATACTTAAAAAAACATGTAAAGTAACTTGGTGACAATTCGCAACTGCCCAAAATCATCAAACATGTGGTGTGCATCTGCAGACTACACCAAGACACCAGCCCTTCGCTCCTTAAACTTGGAATATGAGCACAAGCTGAACAAAAAACTAAGCAACACATATATTGTAATTAGATTCTTAACAAATTGCAATAAGAGCCATGTCCCACAGTCTGCTGGGTATTGCATAAAACTTGCATTGCGATCGACATCGCAGATCGACTCATACATAGCTACGGATCTAGTAATATTCTTGTCAGCAATCAGACCAAAAATGGATATACATATATATCCATGACAGTTCAGGAAAAATGTAACCTGCACAAAGGAAACATGGCAACTGGTTATGGTTCATTAATGGTTAAAATACAGCCAGAGATAAATTTGGTGAGTAACACAGATTTATAAGAGCACACACAATAGTAAGCTAAATGCATACCATACTGAAGGGCTGACATATGCAGTGATCATTGTTTTTTGAGTTTCCACCTGCATTGAGGAAATATATTAGCTTCTGAGCTAACAAAGTTCAATAAGATACTCTAACCTGAAGAAGGAAAGTAAGCCTAAAATCACTGTAAGGAACATGTCTTTGTATCCCTTGGGCCATGTCTACTACTGACATATACTCACCAGAGTAAAGGATTCAAACTTAAAGCTCAATCCCCAAACCGAGCCCTAATCAATTGCCCCATCTGGCAACTCCAAAGCATCAACACATATAAGAAAACATCTCAACATCAAAGATTCAAACTTGTAGCTAAGATAACATGTTTATGAGAATCGAATCAAGAAATAGAAAGCAACATCATCGCAATTAAGACTAGAATTTTTCAAAATCAAACTGATTGGATTAACAACACAAATCAATGCAAATTCACGACAAGAAATATACCTCAAATTCAAGATCGGACCTCTTCTCGTCAGCCGCAAGCACATCATCAACCCTAACGGCACTTTTCCTTTTCTTCTCAAGCCTCACCGGTCGAGCCCTAACCACCGCCTCACACTCGCACTCAACCAAATTCTCACCCTTTCCCTCGCTCCCCTTCTCCGACTCGAATCCGTTCGACTGAAACGTCTCCAGCTCCTCTCCGACTGAAATGTCGCCGATGGTTGGCGAACGAGTAGACGATTGCAAAGCTTTCGACTGAGAGGGTTCATGGTAAATGTTATGGTGAGGACTTAGGCGGTGGATGAAAATACTGGAGTGATTTGGGCGGTCAAATAAATTAGCCTAAGCATTTTCGGCAAGGTATAGTGCGATAACGCTGAGTTACAAATACGACAACAATAAGTTATCGTAAATTGTGTTATCGTAAATGTCTCGTAAATTTACGATAACTTTTCTCCGTTGTCGTACATGTCTCGTAAATTTACGATAACTTTTCTCCGTTATCGTAAATGTTAACGTTATGTTGTCGCGCTATGCCTACGATAACTACTGTTATCGTAAAAAAGTTATCGCTAGTTTGCCCCAATATTTGTAGTGATAGGCCCTTACATGCTGCTGCATATTATGGTAAAATCCCCGGTATCACTTTAGCAATGACTTTAAAGGTGACAATATTGATGTTAAAAATGGGTTACACAATTGCTTGACAAATTTGGTAAGTGATGCTGTTGAAAGGAACAAGGTAAATATACAACTTGCTGATTTTCATTTTTGTCAAGTACCTCTTTTTGGTATCGAGTATGCAAGAAAAGCAACGAAAAATATGCATCCAGCACAGTGGTCGGATATGTATGGAGATTATACTCTAGAACTGAAAAAGTTTGCTATTTAAGTCTTAAACTTAACTTGCAGGTCTTCCGGATGCGAGCGTAATTGGAGTGCATTTGAAATGATAATTATACATATTAGCTTAATTATAATCTTGAGTTTTTCAATTTTAGCTTTTGAACAAACTTAATCCGCGTAAAAGCATCCGTTTTAGTTTCATTTGTCCTTCTCTTTACCTTACATTTAATTATGTTTATTTTCTAGGTTCATACCCCAAAAAAAAAAAGGAACCGGCTGCATCAGCAAAGAATGAAGGATTTGGATTTGGCCAATATGAGGTTAAGGAAGGAAACAAGAAAAAGAGAACAACTTGAATTTATTGATATTAATTCCGACGATGAATTTTCGACTACTTTTGATGGAAGTGTTAACAATGACAATGAGAATGTGCCACGACCTATATATGTTGAAGGAAGTTCAGGTTCTGCAACTATTAGTTCAAGCAGTCCTCTACATGTATCTTCATATAATTTGGTATTTGGTTCCAATATTGGAGATTAATATGGCCATATTGAAGATGAAGGCAGTGATGGAGACAATGTTGTGTAAGGATTCAATTCAATCATTGAAAGTTTACCTCTATTTTTTCGGAACTTTAAAAGTCGGCAAAAGTGAAACTTTTCTTTTGAATGTTGTACTTGCTGGTGCTTCAGGTATCAAATATTACTGTAACTTACTGGTGCCCGTAGACCAGCAATTTTACTTGTACTTACTAGTGCTTACAATATTCAAAAGCTGGTACTTTAGAAGTTGGTAAGTTATCGGTGCTTTGATACGTGTACGCTTTATAATTAAAATTTTGAAATACATATACAATATTTGATATTATTTTAATGTAAGGTAAATTGGACGATTTTTTATGTTCCGATTTCACCTAGGTAAAACAAGTCAAGCTAAAAATTCGATTATGACAACCTTAATCCATTTCATCAAGTAGATAGGTTGCTAACTCCATTCAATATCAGATAATTAGTGTTTGAAGACTGAAGCCACCAAAATGTGCCACTTTAAATGCAAATGAAAACGTACTAATTATATTGTCTTGCAAGACACTCCAAATACTTAAAATTGGAAGCTAATTACCGAGTAGCCCAATTTCACAGTGCAAGAAGGTTTTGTGGTGGATGATCAAACCAATAAACAAAATAAAATAAAGTTGTATAACACGATGATTAAGGAAAATGGCAGGTCAACCTGCTTGATATAAAGTTAACGTGCGATATAATTTCAATTTCCTTTGGAAATATCTAAACTGAAACAAAAATACACAGTTTCCTTAATAACATGAATCCTTTAGGTGCTAGAGAATACTTGAGCAGAGGACAACTTCCCACCACCTATTTAGAGGTTTTCTTTTGACCTGAACTTTTTTTTTATATATATAAAAAAATTGCTGGTTGGGGCCAGCATTATTAGCTCATTCTTAATTAAGGTCCAAATAACTTGCCACATGCCCTTTCACAGCACTGCCTACTAAAACAGATACAAACTGCAATTTGCAAAAAGAAATAATAAATATATTTAGACACACGAAAAGGGAGATCAATTTTGGCAGGATTTTGACAAATTAGTTACTGTTTTCTGATAGGTCTATGTGTAGACGTGTAAATTAAAACACGTGCTTGATGTAATTATTGGTTAAACTCCTGAAGAAAGAAACGGAAAATATTAACCACCAAATCTCAATGATTGTTGGAAATATAAATATCTTAATTAGATTTGGTACAGTTAGCAAGGAATAAGAAAGAGTTTCATCAGAATTACTTGAGAGTGCTATATATAAAAACCCTCAGTGTACACAATCACAATAACCTAACATGAACCGCCAAACACGCATCATCCTCTCCATAAGGCTCGGATGGATTAAATCTCTTGTTTCCAAGTTCAGGAACAAGCTCTCCAGCTGCCTCAAGAAGCTCATCATGTCAAAGAGACGATCCAAACCATGTCCGTCTTAATTGACCCCTTTTTTATCATTCAATATCGAAGAGAATTCAACTGATTTTTTTTTGGACGTGTTTTTTTCCAGGTGACAATGGAAGAAACATGTTGTACAAGGATGTGATGTCTTGTAATTGCGAGGACGTCCAGATGTTGTGGGCAATACATATGAAGAAAGCAACCAATGCAGGAGTTGTTGAATTGTCATGATGCTGTCGAGTTCTATCGAATGGCGAAATGTGAGGAACAAGAGAACTAATTTGTGTGGAGACTCTTGTAGTAATTCTATAACCTTATTACCAGAATCGAATCAATTACTAGCAAGAAATCCTAAGTTCAATTCAACTCAATTAAGCCCTAAGATTTGAGAACTTAAATGAAAATGCAAAGAACAACCGGATTTACACTGGTTCCCCCCTAGGTGAGGAGGTAGTCCAGTTTGGCTCACTGTCGGAGCCCCGTATGCACTATGGGTGGCCGGAATCGCACCAAGATTGCCCGGAGAAGAATACAGGTGAATAGTAGACTGAGAAACCGATTACAACGCGAACTCGAACCACTTCACTCGATCGAACGCCGAACTACTCGCCGGACGCCACTGAGTCGAAGCCCTCTTCCAATTTCCCAAATCGATCACGTTTGGAGCTCGAACGGAAGAGAAACGTATTGCGCAGAACTAGAACCTAATCTGTTCTTCCCCGACTTTATACGCCCGCCTAAATTCTCCAGATCAAACCTCATCCGTCAGATCAAGCCAACGTCCTTCTAATCCTAGCCGTCCATCCGTAACGAACAAAACGACTTCTTAAACGCGGATTCCCGCCTTGACGTGGCGTGCTCTGATTGGTCCTCATTACTTTCCCTCAGCTACGCACTCCAGCCTTTAGCAACGAGAAAGCCCGGCTTCAGCGACGAACGCGAGAACTCCTGGAAACAGCAACAGCAGCTTCTGGTCTTCAGCGACGCCATCCTGTATCTTTAGCGACGACCTCCGCTTATGCCCAGAAATGTCTGCTTTGTTCCAACAATCCTCCACCTAAAGCAGACATCTCCGACTGCTTTAGGCCTTCATTCCACCGACCCAAACCCTCCATAATGCATACAAGAACACACTAACAGATCACTGCCCCACCTGCAACACAACGGCTCAAGAAATATGTAGCAAATCCAAGCATAGCTTGAATTTGCTAACTGTCACAGGCTTAGTCCCCATATCAGATGGGTTAGACTCAGTTTCAATTTTCAGCACCTTCACATACCTTATCTCGAATAAAATGATACCTCACATCTATGTGCTTTGTTCTATCATGAAAAACAGGATTTTTACACAAGTAAATAGTAGATTGACTATCTGAAAATATTGTCACAACACTGTTTGTTAACTCAGCCTCTCTAACTAATCCTTGCAACCAAATTCCTTCTTTAAAAGCATCACAGATAGCCATATACTCAGACTCAGTTGTTGACAAAGTAACAATGGATTGTAGACCAGATTTCCATGAAATACAATTCTTTGCAAAGGTAAAATAATATGCAGTAGTGGATTTTCTACTATCTTTATCCCTAGCAAAGTCAGCATCTACAAATCCAACTAAGTCAAGCTCATTACACCTTTTAGAATATGACAGTCCAACATCCAAAGTGCTAGCTATATATGCAACTAACCATTTCACAGCAAGCCAATGCTCATATCCAGGATTACTCATGTATCTACTTAAGACAGAAATAGCATAGGACAAGTCAGGCCTAGTACTAATCATAGCATACATAACAGACCCAATGACATTTGCATAAGGAAAATTTTCCATTTTAACCTTCTCAGAATGTGTAACAGGGCATTGTGATTTATTCAAATCAAAATGTGCAGGAAAAGGTAGTGAAACAGTCTTACAATTCAAGTCACCAAACCTAGATACTAATTTCTCTAAGTAAGGTCTTTGGTGTATTTTAAGTGACAAACTGTTTCTATCCCTTTCAATTATCATGCCCAAAATTCTTTTAGCATGCCCAAGGTCCTTCATGTCAAAAGCAGAATTCAAGTCCTTTTTCAATGACTTAATTTTATCCATGGATTTACATATCAATAGCATATCATCAACATATAGCAGCAGATATATTGGCAGACCATCAACAGATGCAAAGTAGAAACAAGTATCATACTCACTTCTTTTAAAGCCAAGACTCAACACAAATTTGTCAAACTTCTGATACCAAAGTCTGGGACTTTGTTTCAGACCATACAAAGACCTCTTAAGGAAGCACACATGATCAGGGAACTTATTATCAACATATCCTTCAGGTTGTCTCATATAAATCTTTTCATCTAAATCACCATGTAAAAATGCAGTTTTTACATCTAACTGCTCTACTTCAAGATTCAAGCATGCAGCCAAAGATAGCATAAGTCTAATAGTTTTAAACTTAACTACAGGTGAAAAGATTTCAGTAAAATCAATACCTTCCCTTTGTGTGTATCCTTTAGCCACAAATCTGGCTTTATACCTTAGAGGTTCCTCCTTGGTCAGTCCTTCCTTTAGAGTGAAGATCCACCTGCACTCAACAATCTTTTGAGATTTAGGTAAAGAAATTAACTCCCAGGTTTTATTTACCTTAAGAGAATTAATCTCATCTTCCATGGCTGTCTTCCATTTTTCTTTACTCTTTGAAGTCATTGCCTCCAAATATGTTTGAGGTTCAGATTCTCCCTTCAAGTCTTGAGCAGCAATCAGGGCAGATAGAACTAGATCAGCATAAGCAGCATATCTAACAGGTCTTCTAACCTCCCTCCTAGTTCTATCCCTAGCTAGCTGATAATCTTCCAGATTATGCTGGTTTTCATCATGGTGCTCCTCCACCTGATTGTGGTCATCTTCATTTTCTTGTTCAGCCACTGGTTCATTGCCTGGTTCTTCATGAGGATTTTCAGGAGGTTGCACTACTACTTGCTCTATATCAGTATCAGGAGGAGGATTTATGGGCGTTGGGTTGAAAACTATAGGGACAGGGGAAACAGCTACATCAAGGGAATCACTCAGGCTTTTCTCAGGTTTTTCCTTACATGGGAAACTATCCTCATCAAAGGTTACATCTCTACTTACCAAGATCTTTACCCCTCTAGCACTTCTATCCCACAATCTATACCCTTTGGTTCCCAACTGTTTCTGGTATCCTAAGAACACACACATAATGGATCTAGGATCCAGTTTACCCTCTTTGTTGTGAGCATAAGCTGCACAACCAAATATCCTCAGTTCTGACAAGTCTGGTGGCTTACCATTCCACATTTCCGTAGGGCACTTAAACTCCAATGCTCTATTAGGACTCATGTTAATAAGATAGCAAGCAGTATACAAAGCCTCACCCCAAAAAGATTTAGGTAAACCAGAAGTACACAATAAACATCTGACTTTTTCAAGAAGAGTTCTATTCATTCTTTCTGCAACACCATTCTGTTGAGGAGTTAATCTAACAGTTTTATGCCTAAGTATACCATTTTCTGTTCAGAAATTGTCAAACTCAGCATTACAAAACTCTAGTCCATTATCAGTTCTAAGAGTTTTCACTTTAGAACTACATTGATTTTCCTCTAACAGTTTCCATTCCTTAAATTTCTGAAAAGCTTCATCCTTTGTTTTTAACAAGAAAGTCCAAACTCTTCTAGAAAAGTCATCAACAATACTCAGAAAATATTTGTTTCCTCCATATGTTAAATGAGCATCAGGTCCCCACAAATTAGCACGCAGGTAGTCTAAAACATTTTTACTAGTATGAGTACCAGCAGTAAATTTCAACCTATGTTGTTTTGCTAAAACACAAGGTTCACAGAAATCCAATTCACTGATTTTTTCCTTACCAAACTGACCAGCCTTACATAGCATGACTAACCCTTTATGACTCATATGCCCAAGCCTCAAATGCCACCTTATTGTGGACTTTTTATCTGCACCAACAACATTAGCCTCATGCACACCCTTTTCAGGGAAATAACCATCCAAATAATACAAGCTGCCATTTTTCTTTCCACTCAGAACAAGCTTATCAGTTTTAAACACATCCATGGCACCATTTTTAACAATATAGGAACATCCCAAATCATCCAAAACACCAAGAGAAATTAAATTTCTCCTCTGATCAGGGACATGTCTAACATTGGTAAGAGTGACCATCTTACCACTTTACATCTCTAATGTGACTGAACCTTGACCCTTAACTTTACACACATTATCATTACCCATGAACACAGTCTCTCCACTACAAGGCTTGTAGTTTTGGAACCATGACTCATGGGGACACATGTGAAAAGAGCATCCTGAGTCAAGAACCCATTGGTCACTTATGGGCTTATCAGTCACATTGAGAACTACAGGGGGATCTATGTTTTGATCTTTTACAGCAGCAAGGTTTGTTTCATTGTTCTGAGTTTTATTCTTAGCTAGGAACTTATGACATTTTCTTCTAAAATGGCCAGCTTTACCACAATGATAGCATTTTCTTGGAGGTCCTTGATTTTTATCATCCTTTTTCTGTTCAGTTTTAGGCTTGTTTTCAGATGATCCATTACTAGCATGTGATTTACCCTTATATGAATTAAAATGGCTAGGCCTTGTTTTGACAAACAAGCCTGACCCAGCCTTGGACTTAGAACCCTTAAGTTCCATTTCTCTAGTCCTCAAGGCTGTACAGAACTGATCAAAAGTGGGAACAGTTCCAGTGTATTGAAAAGCATCCTTAACTACTTGATAAGCATCAGGAATTGAGTTCATTAAAATCATAACATGGCTAGTATCATCTAAAGCATGTTGAGTACCAGTCAACATCAAGGTCATCTTCAAGAATTCATCCAAGTTATCATCAATAGACGTATTTAAATCCATTTTAAAAGCAAACAAGGAAGCCTTTAAATAACTCAGATTTGGTGTGACTTGGTTTTCAAACAAGGTTTTCAGTTTATCCCATATTTCAAGAGGAGTCTTGAGGGTACATACCTTTCTGATAATGTTGTCACTAAGACTCAATATTATCAGGTTGTATGCATCAGCTTCAATCTCCCTCTTCCTCTTCTTTTCATCCTCAGTCCATAGGTCAGCTTCCTTTTCCAGAGCAACTGCTACCTTGTTGTGAGCCAAAAGAGCCTTCATCTTTATGCTCCATACTTGGTAGTCAGTCTTCCCATCAAACGGTGCAATCTCCATTCGTCTTGACCCCATGATACCTCACAAACAAAAAACCAGATTGCAAGAGTATCAATAGGCACAAGCAAGAATCACAGAGTAGAGTAGCAGCTAGCAATCAATACAAGCTCTTGATACCACTGTAGTAATTCTATAACCTTATTACCAGAATCGAATCAATTACTAGCAAGAAATTCTAAGTTCAATTCAACTCAATTAAGCCCTAAGATTTGAGAACTTAAATGAAAATGCAAAGAACAACCGGATTTATACTGGTTCCCCCCTAGGTGAGGAGGTAGTCCAGTTTGGCTCACTGTCGGAGCCCCGTATGCACTATGGGTGGCCGGAATCGCACCAAGATTGCCCGGAGAAGAATACAGGTGAATAGTGGACTGAGAAATCGATTACAACGTGAACTCGAACCACTTCACTCGATCGAACGCCGAAATGCTCGCCGGACGCCACTGAGTCGAAGCCCTCTTCCAATTTTCCAAATCGATCACGTTTGGAGCTCGAACGGAAGAGAAACGTATTGCACAGAACTAGAACCCTAATCTGTTCTTCCCTGACTTTATACGCCCGCCTAAATTCGCCAGATCAAACCTCATCCGTCAGATCAAGCCAACGTCCTTCTAATCCTAGCCGTCCATCCGTAACGAACAAAACGACTTCTTAAACGCGGATTCCCGCCTTGACGTGGCGTGCTCTGATTGGTCCTCATTACTTTCCCTCAGCTACGCACTCCAGCCTTTAGCAACAAGAAAGCCCGGCTTCAGCGACGAGACGCGAGAACTCCTGGAAACAGCAACAGCAGCTTCTGGTCTTCAGCGACGCCATCCTGGATCTTTAGCGATGACCTTCGCTTATGCCCAGAAATGTCTGCTTTGTTCCAACAACTCTCTTTCACTGTCGTCTGCCCTTGCATCTCTTGGCATTGGAGATAGTTTATCATGATCATAAAACTTCTCGTTAGCTACCACTACCAGACACATCTCAGTGTGTCGTCCTTGTCTACCCATCACCATATCCTCTTCACATATGTAATTTTAGAGGAATAAATATACACAGTTAGACATGTTATATGAATATGATGAGTGGATGTATTCATATGAGTTTAATAGTGTATGTATACAGTACAAAAGATAAGTACGAATCAAAGCCAACATGTATATATATACACTACAGGAGATAAGTACGAATCAGAACAAAATATACAAAGGATAATATCTAAACTGAATTTAGTAACCGAATATCTCGATTATATATCTAACACCCCTCAAACTCATGATGGATCAACAACAATGAGTTTGGAGAGAAGGAATAATGCATGTTGTGCTATGGCTTGGGCCTTCGTGAAGAAGTCTGCCAACTGATGTTTGGATGAAACATACTGAAAAGTAATAATCTGATCTTGTACCTAAGACCTTGAAATCTTTCCCTAGTAGTTGAGATGTTGTTCTGGTCGAGTGCAGAACAATTTCTAGAACAACTTATGCAAAAGTAAATGCAGTGCGGAAAGTAAACGAAAAGCAAAGTTGTTACCCAATTCGGCGTTAACGAGCCTACGTCTGGAGGGCTTCTCCTCAGCCCGGTGGATAGCAATTCACTAATAATGAATATTGCGAGTACAGGAGCTTACGTTTACATAATTCCTCTTAAACAGCCTGAGCCTCTAATACTCTAGCAATCGCTAACTAGATCTCCCCCTAGATCTGAGCCTCGCCTCCGATTCCACCAGAATGATCCTCCACGAGAATCAGCGCCTTCTCCCGAATGCACAGAAGAGCAACAGTGCGTGTAGCGTCAAGTTGTTCTATGATCAGTCTGTCGAGCACTAGAACAGACTGAATCCGAGTGCCGTGAATAATCATATAGATTCGTTCACCGGCCGTTTGCCTCCACCTCCCTTCAGTGAGTATGAGCGTGAATAATATCTCCGTGAGTGCTGAGTAGAACGAGTCCATCATCCTTCATTATATAGTGCGGTAGAAACCCTAAAATATCTAGGTTTCCTATCATCAATCGCCTATCTTATTAGGAAATCTTTCCTAAATCTTTTAGGAAATATTCCCAATATCTTGCGCATATATCTTGTAGATAATCCTTCATAGATCTTCAACTCAGTTTAAGAAACTCCTTTGATTATCTTCTTTGCCAAGTTATCTTCACGCGTAAGTCTTCCCTAATTTCTCAACCGACTTCTTAAATATGCATGAGTATATTTGCGTCCACCGACTTCAAGATCTGCATCATATCTTCAATGTGTCACACCACTGACTTGCCTAACCTGTTTTAGGAAACTTCGGCTACATCTAACTTGTTCCACGTTGGTTGAACATGTTGCCTAATCTGAATTAGGAAACATTCCATCTGTCCTTCCATCTGCAACCGTCTTGTTCTTCGTCGGTTGACTATGTTGCCTATGCCTGCCTTGAACTCTTCCTTGTACAACAGCTTGAACAACTACACAGAGTTTTGCCAAACTACATGCCATAAATCTAACAATCTCCCCATTGGCATTTTTGGCAAAACTATTACCTGTATTCTACCTGTACTACTATTACAGTTGAATCTTTGAAGGAGGTTTCAAACTCCCAAGCTGTGCTACTAACTAATTGCTACCAAATGAATCTTTGAGGAGATTTCAAACTCTGAAAATTGTATGCACATACGAATATTTTAAGGAGATTTCAAACTCCAAAACATATCTAACATTTAGCACATATGAATCTTTAAGGAGCTTTCAAACTGCAAAACTACTCCCCCTTTTTGCCACAAATTGACAAGGGAGTACAAAAAAAGTAGCAATAGTTCGACAATAAAACTAGAGTTAACTTCTTCTTCCTCCATATATTCACTTAGCACAACAGGACTTCGCACAACAATAGATTTAGAGAATTTTTGATTACCTCTTTGTGCAGTCTTCTTCGCAGGATCTTTGTCCGACCGTTCCTCTTCGTATCATTATTTAAAGCCTTTCTACCTTCCTTCCATGTCTGCCCTTAACACATATGACATTAAGCTCCCGTTGACCAACTTGTACTGAAACAACTTAGTTGTCAATGACACACAAACCCAGTGAGGATCTAAGTGTCTCAAACTGTAGATTGTCCAAGGCTTTGGTGAGGATGTCTGCTAGCTGCTTCTCAGTGGATACGTGTGTCAAAGTAATTATATTCTTCTCCACTAGCTCTCGAATGAAGTGATGCCTGATATCGATATGCTTTGTTCTGGAGTGTTGAACTGGGTTCTTGGATATGCTGATTGCACTCATGTTGTCCCAGTAGAGTGTCATCACCTCTTGCTTTACTCGGTATTCTTCCTGCATCTGCTTCATCCACAATATCTGGGTACAACAACTTCCAGCATCGATATATTCAGCTTCAGCTGTGGATAAAGATATATTGTTCTGCTTCTTGATGAACCATGACACCAGATTGTTTCCTCCATATGTGCTTTTGCGATCCTCCAGATGTGCTTTTGCAATCTTCCAGATGTGCTTTTGCGATCTTTTGCATTCCCAGCCCAATCTATATCGCAATAGCCTACCAAACAGGAATTAGTATCCTTAGTGCACCACAATCCATAGTCTGCTGTTCCACAGACAAATCTGATAATTCTCTTCACATTCATCAGGTGGCTCTCCTTGGGATTAGCTTGATATCTAGCACAAACTCCAACCGCATGGGCAATGTCTGGTCTACTAGCTGTCAGATATAATAAAATCTCAATCATACTTCTGTACAAGGTTTGATCCACTCTTGTACCGGCTTCGTCCTTGGTGATCTTCACATGAGTTACAGCGGGGTTCTCTTATGTGTTGCTTTCTCCAGATCAAACTTCTTTATCAAATTCCTAGCATATTAGCTTTGGGAAATAAATATACCGTCTGCCTTCTGCTTGACTTGTAATCCACGGAAGTAACACATATCTCCTACCATGCTCATCTTGAATTCGCTCTGCATTTATTCTATAAATTTGTCCACCATCTTCTGATTGCTAGAGCCGAACAGAATGTCATCCACATAAATTTGAGCAATAATAAAGTCTGACCTTGTGTGTTTTACAAAAAGCGTCTTGTCTACTCCCCCTCGCACATAGCCATGGTTGATTAAGAATTCAGTAAGTCGCTCGTACCATGCTCGGGGCGCCTGTTTGAAACCATAAAGAGCTTTCTTCAGTCGATACACATGGTCAGGATGGTGAGGATCTTCGAATCCCTTCGGTTGTGCCACATACACTTCTTCATTTAGCAGCCCATTCAGAAAAGCACTCTTGATATCCATCTGGAACAACTTGAACTTCAGATGACAGGCAAGGGCCAATAGTAGTCGTATTGCTTCTAGACGAGCAACCGGGGCAAAAGTTTCATCAAAATCTACTCCTTCAATCTGAGTATAGCCTTGAGCAACAAGTCTCGCCTTGTTTCTAGTTATGTTCCCTTGTTCGTTAGACTTGTTCTTGAAGATTCATTTTGTTCCAATAACATTCACATCATCAGGCCGTGGAACAGGATCCCAAACATCGTTTCGCTAAAATTCACCAAGTTCTTCTTGCATAGCCACCACCCAATATTTGTCATTGATCGCCTCCTTGATATTCTTGGGCTCTAAAGTGGACATAAAGCATGTAAAACTAGCCAATTCTCGAAAGTTAACTTATTTACCTCGAGTCTTCATTCCTCCAGTTGGTTCACCGATCACTTCAGTAATGGGATGATTCTTCTCAATAGTTCTTGAAGGTTGAAGAACCCGAGAAGGAGCAGGAGGAGTCTCTGCGTCAGCTTCCTCGTCTGTCTGGTCATCGTCTTTAGCAAGATGTTCTGGATCATTATCTGGGACAACTTCTGTGTGTGCAGCGGAGGGAGCAGGTTGTTCCAGGTGAGTTGTGACATCATCATCATCTGATGTACTTGTCTCAGGAGCATCTGGCACAACATCTTTCACATTAACATTGATAAATTTCATAACGACTCTAGTGCGCTTATTGTAGACTCGGTAGGCACGGCTGTTAGAAGAGTAACCCAGAAAGATCCCTTCATCACTTTTAGGGTCCAGCTTCTGCAGATACTCCCGGTCTTTGAGAATGTAGCATTGACTTCCAAAGATATGAAAGTACTTTAGTGTCAGTGATGGTTGCACAGTCGTTGTGTGCAAACGTCAAGAATAAATTTATAAATGTCCGCTACTCGCGACTACACTACTGGGTAGTAAGTGGTAAGTAGGGGTCGAACCCAAGGGAATTAGGGGGATAAGTTGTTCTTTAAGTTGGACAATTTTGGGATTGGTTGGTTGGTTTTAAAGCTACCAGCTAAGTGATTGATTGGTTGGTTGGTTGGTTTTAGTACTGGTAAGTAACTGATAATTATTACAATTAAAAGAAAGCGTTCGGTTTCAGGGGCCTTGTATTATATCCTGTTTATCATTGACCCTTAGTGAATCTTCTAAGTATTCAAACGTGTATCAAGGCCTTTTCCGGCGCTCGATTTGCCACACTGTCTAGTCTTTCGCAAAAGTGTTCGAAAGTGAATCAAGGCCATTTCAAGCACTCGACTTGCAACACTGTCTAATCTTTTGCAAAAACGTAAAGCCCTTATTCTACTTAGAGTAGCACCCCATTTCAAGGTATACTAGCCTGTGTGCATCCATTTTGGGTTGTCTTTTCCGATTTACCCAAAATGGTGTTTGAGAGAGATCAAACTCCTCAGATAAGCTTTGCCATTTCAAGCATCCACTTACCCGAGTATGTTTACGAACTTCCACAGAAGAGCTTTGCCATTTCAAGCATCCACTCAACCTTGGAAGTTCTGATCTAATATATGGCACATAGAACAAGTTTTGAATACAAAGACGAGACACTAAATTAATAGTCTAAAACATTTTATAATACAAGTCCACCCCTTCTACCGAACGACTAGTTTAGCTACTATTTATCGCGCTAAACATTATAACTAAGGAATTGGAAATTAAAGACGGTAAATAAATATTAAAATACTTACTACCGTTGAAGCGCCAAGGGAGCAATCTTTTATTTCCAAAGCCAAACTTACAAAACTTAGAGAGATAAGTGAAATGTTGATTTTTGGATGATACAAATGAGAGGAGAATGACTTGTATTTATAGCCAAAGGGAGGAGAAATGGAGGGTGGAGATGGCTTCCATGTGTTTTTGATCCAAGGGAGGAGGAGGAGGAGGTGAAGATGTGGTGGAGGAGCCACCACATGGCAAGCTTTCCATGGAGGAGCAAAAGCCGCCGGTCACCATGAGGGGAGGAGCCGCCGGTGGCCGGTCACCATGAGGGGAGGAGCTCCTCCTTTGGCCACCTCCTCTTCAAGTGGTCGGTCACCTTGGTCCATGAGTGCATTTTGACAGTTTTGTGCAGTCTTTTCACAAAACTATCAGTCCAATTTCGCTCCGTCTGACTTTGATTCCTCTTCTGCTTAATTTGTTATGAGTGATTCAACGTCAGGATCCTTGATATTTCTTCAGTCGGCATATGATCTTGACCTTGGAATGACTCGTAACATCTTTTATGTTTTAAAAGCTCCTCTTTAGTATGTATTCTCTCTAAGCTCTGAAATACCCTGTAGAAATATATCGGAACTAACAAGCAAAAGTTAAATAGACCAACAGTCTAATTTGGTGGGTTTTACTGTGTTTTTGATTCGTATAATTATGGTCCATCAGATCACCCCACACTTTTAGTTGTTCGTCCCGAACAATGCTATTAAAGGGCGGCACTCTAAGTTGGTTTTGGAATATGAAAATTAGACTGTGGTACTTGATCTATCCTAATTCATGCATTACTACTTATTACCAAATTAAACTGCGTAAATAAATAGAAGAAACTTAATACTTGTACCTCCGTGCTGAGATGCAAATTATATTGGATGTTTCGGGAGATAGCCCTTTTTAGGCTCCTGGACTGCAATCTTGGGACCGTCTCGCACTATATGGTTTTCTTGTAGCTTTCTCTAACACGTGATTCTGTTCGGGTTTCGCAGGTGAGTTGAGCCTTTTTGATTTCTTTCTTCTTTGGCGAGGGACTGCTTTTTTGTAGTGAATTGGCCCTTTGGCCGTTGATTTGATTCTTTGAGTACTTCACTTTTTGTTTGGTTAAAACCTTCACAATTTTGGGTCTTTGGCCTCTTGATTTGCTTCTTCGAGCTTTTGCTTCTTTGTGACTTGCTAGTCCATTTTCTCAAGCCTTTCCTTTGGGAGGTCCAATCATAGCCCGCAAGCCTATGGAAATACCTCCCCGCTCCTCTCATCGTTGTTGTTTCGCGCGGGTCAAGATGAGGGTCGCTCATCTATTTTCTCGGCTACTTTAACTAGAGAGAGGACAGTCTGATTCCCGTCCTCGCCTTTTTTTTCTTTTTGCATAAACACTCCATGGCGGAGATGACTTCATTCTTCATTGAAACCCGAAGTGCAGCCTCCACTGACTTCGAAAACCATATAGTTTGATTCGATCCTTCGATTGCTTGCCAAGCCTCTCTAGGGCGGTTTATGTCAACTCCACATCCCTAGTTTATCTCAGCATAAAGGACAAATGAAAAGTTACATTCTAGATTTTTAAACAGTTTGAATTTTCACAAGGTTAATGCATGAACTAAGATCTATCTTTTTCACATTCTTAAGTTCATATTTTCAAAAAGATACTATTACTAAAAAAAGAAAACAGCAAGCATGTTATTTATATACAAAGGTGGTTCTCACCCCACACTTTTGAACGAAGGCGTGCTTAGTTCAAAAGTCATGCAAGCTAATATGAGAATGACTAAGACAGAAAATTAAATGACAGAATTTAAATGACAGAAAGTAAGATAGTGTCGGGTTACCTCCCGACCAGTGCACTTGTTTAACGTCGTTGGCTCGACGATACCTCGTTGTGGATTACTGGTTTGGGTCCCATGGGTGGCTCAGGTCGTATTTTGCCACCGTTCCTGTGTTGCTTCTTGCCTTGCCCTTTCCCGATTTCTTGCGAGATGATGTGCTTGGGTCAGAACTCCTTTGTTTTGGGATCTTTTCTTTCCAATACCCCGGAGGGGGTGAGGGACCTTTCACTACTAGCCTTTTGAAGTTCTTGTGTTTGGGACTGCCTAGTCCAGCTACGGTGTAACACTGCTCCATCGAGGAGTCATTCTGCAGAGGCCCTTTTCCCATCCTATTTTCAGCCTCTTCATGGATCACATAATTTTCAGTGATTTGTCTATTGATCGAAGGGAAAAGTCAGGAAGCTTGCATCTTAAGGCTTGGTTCTGCCTCGTTATGATTGTTAGTGAGGAACTGGTCGTAGATAGTCTCGGCTGCCCGGGTAATGATAGTCGGGTATGAATTGGGCAGTTCGTCAGTGGTGTTCTGGACTCCAACCTCGTTGCTTCCGGTGCTTTCCATATCTGATTCTTCTGATGGTTCAGGAGTCTCTTCTGACGGCTCGGTAGTTTCTTCTTTGTCTGCCTCAGGGTCAGCTTCATTTATCTGCATTTCCTCGTCAGTTTGGGGTACTCGTCTTGTGGCAGCGGCCAGGCCAATTATGAGGTACCACATGTCTGCAATGGTGAAGTTTCTGGCTGATCTCCTCATTGCTTCGTTAATTCTTCCCAGCTCTTCGGACCTCATCCCACGAAGAAATTTTTGGAGAAGAACCTTCTTCGTGAATCCATGGTGCGGGCAGCTTGAGACGATGGCATCAAAGTTCGTGTAATATTCGTCCAAGGTCTCATCCCGGGATTGTTGAAGGCACATGATTCTCTCACGGGTTTCTTGGCGTAAGGATGGTGGGGAGAATTCCTTCAGGAATGGAACGCAGAGATCTAAGTAACGTTCTGCACTGCAAGCGGTGGATGTGTAGTACCATATCGTGGCAAAGTCAGTTAGAGAGAATTTAAAGCATTTAAGCTTAAATTCCTCTAACACTTCATTTTCAGGTTTGATGTGGTGGCAGACGTGGTGGAAGTTTCGGCAGTGCTGTACTGGGTCTTCTCCCTCCGTTCCTCCGAACAGGGGCAGATGTCGTGTTGTCCATGCATATGAAGGGGGTTGTGTCATGAGGACATAGGAGGGAAAGAACAACTAATCCGATGGCTAATTCCCCGGCAATGGCGCCAATTTTTGATGGTTGCACAGTCGTTGTGTGCAAACGTCAAGAATAAATTTATAAATGTCCGCTACTCGCGACTACACTACTGGGTAGTAAGTGGTAAGTAGGGGTCGAACCCAAGGGAATTAGGGGGATAAGTTGTTCTTTAAGTTGGACAATTTTGGGATTGGTTGGTTGGTTTTAAAGCTACCAGCTAAGTGATTGATTGGTTGGTTGGTTGGTTTTAGTACTGGTAAGTAACTGATAATTATTACAATTAAAAGAAAGCGTTCGGTTTCAGGGGCCTTGTATTATATCCTGTTTATCATTGACCCTTAGTGAATCTTCTAAGTATTCAAACGTGTATCAAGGCCTTTTCCGGCGCTCGATTTGCCACAATGTCTAGTCTTTCGCAAAAGTGTTCGAAAGTGAATCAAGGCCATTTCAAGCACTCGACTTGCAACACTGTCTAATCTTTTGCAAAAAACGTAAAGCCCTTGTTCTACTTAGACTAGCACCCCATTTCAAGGTATACTAGCCTGTGTGCATCCATTTTGGGTTGTCTTTTCCGATTTACCCAAAATGGTGTTTGAGAGAGATCAAACTCCTCAGATAAGCTTTGCCATTTCAAGTATCCACTTACCCGAGTATGTTTACGAACTTCCACAGAAGAGCTTTGCCATTTCAAGCATCCACTCAACCTTGGAAGTTCTGATCTAATATATGGCACATAGAACAAGTTTTGAATACAAAGACGAGACACTAAATTAATAGTCTAAAACATTTTATAATACAAGTCCACCCCTTCTACCGAACGACTAGTTTAAATACTATTTATCGCGCTAAACATTATAACTAAGGAATTGGAAATTAAAGACGGTAAATAAATATTAAAATACTTACTACCGTTGAAGCGCCAAGGGAGCAATCTTTTATTTCCAAAGCCAAACTTACAAAACTTAGAGAGATAAGTGAAATGTTGATTTTTGGATGATACAAATGAGAGGAGAATGGCTTGTATTTATAGCCAAAGGGAGGAGAAATGGAGGGTGGAGATGGCTTCCATGTGTTTTTGATCCAAGGGAGGAGGAGGAGGTGAAGATGTGGTGGAGGAGCCACCACATGGCAAGCTTTCCATGGAGGAGCAAAAACCGCCGGTCACCATGAGGGGAGGAGCCGCCGGTGGCCGGTCACCATGAGGGGAGGAACTCCTCCTTTGGCCACCTCCTCTTCAAGTGGTCGGTCACCTTGGTCCATGAGTGCATTTTGACAGTTTTGTGCAGTCTTTTCACAAAACTATCAGTCCAATTTCGCTCCGTCTGACTTTGATTCCTCTTCTGCTTAATTTGTTATGAGTGATTCAACGTCAGGATCCTTGATATTTCTTTAGTCGGCATATGATCTTGACCTTGGAATGACTCGTAACATCTTTTATGCTTTAAAAGCTCCTCTTTAGTATGTATTCTCTCTAAGCTCTGAAATACCCTGTAGAAATATATCGGAACTAACAAGCAAAAGTTAAATAGACCAACAGTCTAATTTGGTGGGTTTTACTGTGTTTTTGATTCGTATAATTATGGTCCATCAGTCAGCTTCTTTCCTTTCCACAGCTCATAGCAAGTCTTTTCAGTGCCAGTCCAAATTGTCACTCTGTTTATGACATAGCACGATTTATTCATCACTTCAGCGCAAAACTTTAATGGTACTTGCTTTGCATGGATCATCACCCGAGCCATCTCCTGAATGGTTCGATTCTTCTGTTCGACAACTCCATTCTGCTGTGGTGTAATTGGAGATGAGAACAGTTGAGCTATTCCTCTTTGTGTGTAGAATTCAGTAAGAGCATTGTTCTCGAACTCCTTTCCATGGTCACTTCTCACAGCTACTAAATGTTCTCCTTTATCTTCCCTTTCTCGCTCCAGTCGGATACATAGCTGAACAAATGCTTGAACCGCCTCTGATTTGTCTCGCAGAAAGTTTGACCAAGTGAAGCGAGAGTAGTCATCAACACAGACTAGCGCGTACCTCTTACCAGAATAGCTCTCCACTTGCATAGGCCCCATCAGATCAATATGTAACAATTCCAAGGGTCTCCTCGTGTTGATCTGAGTGGTGCCTTTGTGAGGGACTGTGATCTGCTTTCGAATCTGGCAATCTCCGCAGATGATACTCAGGTCGCCTTGTACTTTAAGAATACCACGGACTAGACCATCAATGACAACCTTCTTTAGTGTCCTTAGATTCAGATGTCCCATCCGCTGATGCCACAGATTCATCTCTTCAATTTTTCTCAACAGGCATGTTGTTTCAGCAGTGGGTTGACCAAGATTCAGCAAGTAGCAGTTGTTCGAGGATCGTCTTCTAGTGAGTACTGGTTCATTCTTGTTGTTCAGTACAACACACTCCTCCAGCGTGAACTGGTCATGCTGCTCTCCGTTGCACAACTGTCTTATGCTGATAAGATTCGCATGCAATCCTTTGACAAGAAGAACTTCTTTCAATCTGGGTAAGCCTTGAACATTCAGAGTACCTCTTCCAAGCACTCTCCCTTCTACTCCATCTCCAAACGTCACATTTGACTTCCCTTTGAACTCCTCTACGTTAGTCAAAAACTAAGGATTTCCAGTCATATGTCTAGAACAACCACTGTCAAAATACCACATTTCCTTCTTCAGATGGATAGGGGAACTGAAAGCAACATGGCATACCTCACTCCTTTGCTTAACTCTCCAGAATTGCTGCACCCGTAGTTTCGACATTTGATTCATCTTTCTGAGAGAATTTTGGAATTCCTCACATCTTGATTTGATGTGTCTGACTTGGTTGCAGTAGAAACACCTTCGTCTGTCTTCCCTTCTTGAGGGATTCCAGATTGTTCTTCTTCGCGAGGGATGTTCAGCTGGTACATTGTAAGATCGTGGCTCAGCTTTCACAAACGTTGTTTTTCCGGAGCCAGATGTACCAGTGAATCCTAGTCCTTTGTAATCGCCACCCATCCTTTGAGCTCCTAGAATAGAGTCTAGATCTTTTGTTCCAGAATTGAGCATCTTGACAGATTTCTTCAGGTTGCAGCTCCTCTACTGTCTCATCATGAACAATTTTGTCTGTCTCAATCTCACATTTCAAGGCATCCACTATATTAAGAAGATTTACCTCTCTTCATTTTAGGGCAGCATTCTTCCTTTTTAGATCATCTATGATTTCTGGAATTTCACCTTGGCTTGTTTCAATCTGAATCTTCAGAGATGACACAACTGTCAGCAACTCGGTCTTCTGTGCAACAAGTTCAGCTTGTTCACCTTTTACTTCAATCAACTGGGCTTTAAGGTCAGTGATTGTCTGTTGATGTTCTACCTTCTGAGCAACCATTACAACAGCTTCTTCCCAAAGCTTTTCTTTTTCTTCTTTCAGATCTGCCAGGATGCTGTGATGTTTTTTGTTCCGCTCAACTTCAAACAACCACTGTTGGTATAACTCTTTGTAATTGTTAGCAACTTCTTCATCAGTGATTTCCTCATCATCACTGCAGCTTGAGTACTGTGTGTGATCCTCAGAAGATACCTTTAACTCCACTCCTTTACCTCGTTCTTCTTCCTGGTTGACACAGCTAGCAAGAGCAACAAAGTTATTTGACTCACCTTCCTGATCAGATTCACTGTCACTCCAGTTTACAGCATAGGCATTCTTTTTCTTCTGTGTGTTGACACATTCTGCCTGAATATGTCCATAGCCTTCACATTCTCTGCATTGAATCCGCTTGCCTTTGTTGTCATGGTTGAAGTCTCCAGATTTGTTCCTTTTATAAAAGTTTCCATCCTTCTGGAATTTTGAGCTTGATGACTGGCCACGATCAGACCCTTTAGTGTACTGAGTTTTCATGAACTTCCTAAATTTCTTAGCGAACATGGCATAACTGTTGTTCAGACATCTCCCCTACTTTATCTTGAACATTAGAAAATTTAGTTTTCAGCCCAACACTTTTAACCTTCATGAGTTGTTCCGCTTTATTCATCTCCATCTCATGAGTCTGTAGGGATCTCATTAGTTCATCCAACCTCATGGTCTTCACATCGTGTGCTTCTTTGACTGCGAGTGCCTTAATTGCATACCGCTTTGGTAGAGACCTCAGCACCTTTCTTACTAGCGTCTCTTCGGTCATGGGCTCTCCAAGTGCAAACGATTCATTAGAGATATCAAGAACCCTTGTGTTGAAGTCAGTTATGGTCTCGTCCTCCTGCATTCATAGATTTTTGAATTTTGAAGTGACCATCTCCATTCTGGATATTTTGACCTTTGTCGTACCTTCATGAGCCGTTTGCAATATATCCCAAGCTTTCTTGGCAATCTCACACGTAGATATCATTTTGAAATTCTTCCCATCAACTCCTGAGAATATAGCATTCATTGCTTTGGAGTTTGCGGCTTCAGTCTTCTTCTGCCCCTCAGTTCATAGAATTTTAGCGAGAGGTCCAGCCTTGCCAGCTTCATCGACAGTCATCGGATGTGTCCATCCATTTTCAACAGCTTCCCAAACTGATTCATTCTGCGACTTAAGAAACGCCTTCATTCGCACCACCCCATTATCCATACTTGTTTTCTTCCAGCAACGGAGGTCGCGTGATGTTCTGCCCTTCTCTCAAATCCATCTCAACAACCTTCGGATCTCACTCTGTGTGTTGAGTGTTTGCTCTGATACCAATTGAAATCTTTCCCTAGTAGTTGAGATGTTGTTCTGGTCGAATGCAGAATAATTCCTAGAACAACTTATGCAAAAGTAAATGCAGTGCGGAAAATAAACGACACGCAAAGTTGTTACCCAGTTCGGCATTAACAAGCCTACGTCTGGGGGGGGCTTCTCCTTAGTCCGGTGGATAGCAATTCACTAATAATGAATATTGCGAGTACAGAAGCTTACGTTTACAAAATCCCTCTTAAACAGCTGAGCCTCTAATACTCTAGCAATCGCTAACTAGGTCTCCCCTAGATCTGAGCCTCGCCTCTGATTCCACCAGAATGATCCTCCACGAGAATCAGCGCCTTCTCCCGAATGCGCAGAAGAGCAACAATTCGTGTAGCGTCAAGTTATTCTACGATCAGTCTGTTGAGCACTAAAACAGACTGAATCCGAGTGCCGTGAATAATCAAAATGATTAGTTCACCGGTCGTTTGCCTCCACCTCCCTTCAGTGAGTATGAACGTGAATAATATCTCCGTGAGTGCTGAGTAGAACGAGTCCATCAGCCCTCATTATATTGTGCGGTAGAAACCCTAAAATATCTAGGTTTTCTATCTTCAACCGCCTATCTTATTAGGAAATCTTTCTTAAATCTTTTGGGAAACATTCCTAATATCTTGCGCATATCTCTTGTACATAATATTTCATAGATCTTCAACTCCGTTTCAGAAACTCCTTTGATTATCTTCTTTGCCAAGTTATCTTCAAGCGCAAGTCTTCCCTAAATTCTCTCAACCGACTTCTTAGATATGCATGAGTATATTTGCGTCCACCGACTTCAAGATCTGCATCATATCTTCAATGTGTTACACCACCGACTTGTCTAACCTGTTTTAGGAAACTTCGGCTGCGTCTAATTTGTTCCACGTCTGTTGAACATGTTGCCTAATCTGAATTAGGAAACATTCCATCTGTCCTTCCATCTGCAACCTTCTTATTCTTAGTCGGTTGACTATGTCGCCTAATCTGAATTAGGAAACATTCCATCTGCTTCAACTTGTTTTATGACAGTTGGCTTTGCCTCCCTTGAACTCTTCCTTGTACAATAGCTTGAACAACTACACAGAGTTTTGCCAAACTACATGCCATAAATCTAACAGACCTGACATAAAATGCATCCATACCAATATGCTTGGTGAGCTTATGTTTCACCGGATCGCAAGAAATACTAATAACCACCGTACTACTAGAAAAAAGTGGAGTAGGTGCAGACACAGAGTCGCCAAAACCTCAGTTAACCTTGGCTGTCAACAAAGCCATAGCATGCAGTTTGACCTCACTACTAGCACGAGATACCGCCGTCAGTTTCTTAATCTTCTAATCAATGAGAGAATAAACCAAAAAGACACAATAGAAAGATGGAGACCTCGGGCAAGAGGGATCACTGCCAAAGTCGCGTCCGAGTAAGACAAAAGGTGGAGAGAGTTCGACCGCGGAAAGAAGAGGTGACGATGACAGTGCCACAAAGATAACGCATATCACAGGAGAAGGTAACTATATTAAAGCTGAGTGGGACCAGAGACAAATTAGCTGAAGGTATGAATTGGATGAGATGTCAAGACGGGTGACGCCTAGATGCACGAGGATATAACATCTAGATGATGATAGCCACTAGGATCCTCAATAGGCTCACCAAAAGTAGTGCGAAGATGGACACTAAGTTCCATCAAAGTGTTGGCAATACGCTGATCTGTAAGACAGGCACGATCAAGCAGATCTCGACTATACTTCTCTTGTGATAAAAAGAAACCCTTAGAAAAGAAAGAAACCTTAATCTCAAGAAAGTAATGAGGAGGACCCAGATCAGACATGAGAAGCTGAGTACCCAGCTTCGCCTTCACAAAACACGATATAGTGAGGATCATCACCATTAATGATCATATCACCATGGACAAAGTGAAGAAGAATGATCCGACCAAGAGATGATGTATGGACAAAGAGTTCAGAGTCAATATCACTAGGAAAGAAACCAGCTCCAGTAATGAAAGAGAGAAACACTCAAACCAAGCATGAGTAGGTTGCTTAAGACCGTAAAGAGATCTACGAAGACGATAGACCATGCTCTCTAGAAAAGAATACATAGGCGGTGTCTGCATATAAACTTCGTCACGCGGCTCATCGTTAAGAAATGCATTCTTATTTGGAAATTCATCGTTAGTTCTCACCTTTTTTTAAAAGTGTTATAGTTTGACATATAAGTTGTAAACGAGTGATAGTAATCCCAAACTGTATTTTTCCGTATCTTATATATCACTGATTGAGACTTTTTATTGGTGTAGTTGGTAATTAAAAATCTAAATGCCATTGTACTTGCATGTAGGGGGCACTCAAGAACATAGGTTCTTGTGTGCGTAAGAAATTATAGTTGTCGTATTCATGGTTGATGATAATTGATAGCAACTAGAGACTCTTTTTTTCCGATAGGGTACAAGCCACAAGAAGGCTACTAGAGGACTAAGCAGGAAAACAACACGTAGATAAATAAAACCCTCCAGCCGTGACCAGGACGCCTCAACAATTCCTGTGCATCTAGCAAAAGCGTCACGCTTTGCTAGCAAAACCATCCACATCCATATTTGCCTTCAACCCGGGACAGGAGCTAACGCCCTTGTAGAGCAGCTTCGCCATCACCGGTGCCCACACCAGGAGAACACAGACAACAAAATCGAAATAAAACAACAAAACAAACCAAAGCTGCAAGGCCAAAGGCTTGCAGTGCAAAAAGCTCAAGCAAAGTTGAGACACAACAAGCTCTAACTTCACACGGTTAACCAGAAGTAAGAGCAAAGGAAAAGGATAAACACAAAAATATGTACAGTCCGCCGCTTGACACCCCTCCAGCCCGCCAAACCCCACCCATAGCCACCACGCCGTGGGCCCCTACCGCCCCACAACCCCCAGATCTGAGACCTCAGAGGAAGATGAAGAGAAGAAGAAGGCAGGGAGAGAAGGCCATGAGGAGGCCGGTGGGTAGAGGAAAAAACTGAAGGGAAGACAAGCGGAGGAGCAAACGGGAAAACCAAGCTTGAGTCGCTTCTGATAGCAACTAGAGACTTGAGCACTATCTGTTGTGTTGTAAATTCAACACGAACTCACATTTAACTATGTTAACTAATTAATTGTGTTTGCATCATTATTTTAGGAACCATATTTTCTATCCATCTTTCTCTTGCATCCAACGATTGGCGATTTAGAGATTCTTGAAGACAAACCACAATTAAATAGGTTTTTATCGATTACTATTAGAAGAATATATTTGAAATACTCTCGTGCGTGTTGAGATGTTGTCCTAGCCAATTATAAAACAATTTGCTGGACAACTTATGCAGAACAATTTCCGTGCAGAACAAACTAATCGACAAGCAACTTGATACCCAGTTCGGCAACAGCCTATTCTGGGGTGAAAAGCAATTCACTATATTGAGTTTCGAGTACATACGGACTTACGATTACAGACTCCCTCTTAATCAGCCTACTCTAACACTCCGAGCGAACTTGCGATCTAGGCTCCCCTTAGACTAGAGATCGTTCTCTATTTTTATCTTTATCCTCCACGAAGATCAGCGCCTTCTCCCGAATGCGTAGCAACCATAGTAGTGCGTGTAGCTTTATTACATTACACGGACAGTCTGTACAGCACCCAGAACAGACTAACAGTCAGTACCTAATACTCACCGGAATGATGAGTTTAGACCGATCACCACCTCCTTCCCTCACTATGTGTATGCGTGTGTATTTTCTCCAAGAGTGCTTGAGAGGTTTGAGAACCCTAGCGCTCTTTATATAGGGGCGGATGATTCCTAATTCATTTAGGAAATCAAATCCTAACTGCCTATATCTTTTAGGGAATATTTCCCAATCTTTTAGGAAGGTTTCCTAAAGTCTTCAACCGCCTCTTGTAGAAAATCCGTCGTGTTAGATCTTATGGCATGTGGTTTGGCAAAACTATGTGAAGAGATGTACAAGCTGTTGTACAAGGAAGAGTTCAAGGCAGGCAGAGGCAACTGTCCTAGAACAAGTCTGGAGCAGATGGAATGTTTCCTAATTCAGATTAGGCAAGCCTTCTGATATCTTATTCCAGCCGGTCGGCTGGTATGTCCAAGCGACTGACTCGATGTGGGCACTTGTTAAGCATTCTGAAACCTTATTCCAGTCGGTCAGCTGGTGAGCCCAATCGACCGACTGGATGTGGCATGTTGCTCTTATTTCTGCTCTCTCATTCCAGCCGATCGGCTGGTTCAGGGTTAATTCCGAACCGGTCGGCTGGGCTTTTTTGCCCACTTTTTGCTCTAAATCTTCGGATTTTCCCCTAGTCTTCGTATTTAGGCATTGATCTTGAGGGAGACTCTTTTGCTACCTGAAACGTAGAGATAGAGGTCAAATGACATCAAAATAACGTCGGAAATGGCCCAAAGCTATAGTGAAAAATGGCCATTAATGAGTCGAAAACTCGACTCATCATGCAGGTCTCAGCTTCTGCTTTCTGAGATAGTTCATGAATTCCTGAACATGTGGCTGGATGTGTCCTACCCGATTATAGAAGTAACAGGTTCTCAGGTCTCCTCTCCACCGTATATTCTGGCCTGGTATTTACCGCCTGGGGCGAGACATCGACTCCATATGAGTGGAATGTGTAGCTTTGACAAATGTCGTTTTCCCTGAGCAGTTTCTACTAGTGAATCCAAGTCCTTTCTGACTTCGGGTGATGATCTCCTGTTGAATAGGATGTTTAGCCTTGACAAACTCTGTGTTATTTAAACCGCTTCCTCCATTGAACCCAAGGCCTTTCGGGCCCTTACCAACTCTCTGGCACTTCAGAATATCATCTAGATTTTTTGACCCAGAGTTCAGCGTCTTAACATACTTCTTGAGGTTGTTCAGCTTCTCCAGATTTTCACCATAACCACAAGTATCCATACCATACTTAACATGTAATGCATCATCAACTTCAAGTAGGTGTACCTCTTTTCTAGTTAGAATGACATTGACATTCTTCAGTTCCTCCATAGCTTTAGAGTGATCATACTTGTCTTTCTCCATCTGGATCTTTAATGCTGAGATAATTGCTAAGAGTTCCACCTTTTGTCAACCAACTCAGCTTTCTCATCCCTAGCTTTCTTCATCTGGAGATTCTGATTCGCGATAGTTTCCTGATGTTCCACCTTCTGTGTGATCAAGACAGCAGCTTCCTTCCATAGCTTTTCTTTCTCTTCTTTCAGATCGGTCAGGTTGCAGCTGAGCTTCTTGTTTAAGGCAATAACTTTCGTCCACTTGTTAAACAACTCTTTATAGTTTTCAGCTATGCATTAATCAGTAATTTCTTCATCATCACTATAGCTCAAGTTTCAGTAGGGTGCTCAGATGAGGTGCTAGAGCTAACTCCTTCTACGTCTTCTCTTCCATGATCCATGATGCTTACAAGTGCAACGAAGTTATTTGATTCATCGTCCTGCTTATCATCATCAGACTCGATGTCGCTCCAGTTGACGACAAGTGCCTTCTTCTTTTGAGAGTGTTCGCACATTCGGCCTGGATATGTCCGAACCCTTTGCATTTTTATAAATCTCTCAAAATTTTTGGCCAACATAACACGTTGTTGTTCAGACATGTCTTCCTTATTCTCCTGAATATCAGTCACTTCAGACTTTAGACCAACACTATTGACTTTCTTGTCCTGAACATCTTCGTGCAGCTCCAGCTCAAACATCTGTGAAGATCCCATCAGTTCATCCAGCCTCATTGACATAACACGTCGTTGAGTGCTAAGCAAGATAAATCTATAAGTCCGCTACTCGTAACTCTACTATTGGATAGTAAAGAGGTAAGTAGGGGTCGAACCCAAGGGAATTAGTGGATAGTAGTTCTTTGAGGATTTGTACAGAAAGGGAGTGTGATTTGGGGTTGATTGTGATTTTAGTGCTGAAAAGTAAGTGGGTTGGTTGTGGTTTTAGTGCTGAAAGTAAGTGCTTGAAGGACAAGACTTACGAAAAGTAAATGCTTGAAGGACAAGACTTACGAAAAGTAAATGCTTGAAGGACAAGACTTACGAAAAGTAAATGCTTGAAGGACAAGACTTGCGGAAAGTAAGCAGTTTTTATGGGACTGAAAGTAAGCAGTTGATATGGGTACTGAAAGTAAGCAGTTGATATGGGTACTGAAAGTAAGCAGTTGCTATGGGTACTGAAAGTAAGCAGCAAGGTGGTGTTTTGATCAAAGGAAAGGATTCGGTTTTAGGGGCCTTGTATCATAAATCTGTTCATCATCGACCTCTAATGATCATACTACGTGTTTAAAATGTATCAAGGCTATTTCTAGCACTCGACTTGCCACACCGTCTAGCCCTTTTCAAGACATAGAACACTTGTTCTATTTAGGCTAATTCCTCCTTTCGAAGTATCTTAGCCTTATGTGCATCCACCTGATCAATCATTTCCGATCAACCAAGTGGTGTTTTAAAGAGGTTGAACTCTACAGAAAAGCTTTGCTCTTTCGAGCCTCCACTTAACCACGTATGTTCACGAACACCATGGAAGAGCTTTGCTCTTTCGAGCCTCCACTCAACCAATAGTGTTCTAACCTAATATATGGCACATAGAACAAGTTTAAACACAATAGAGGCACTAAGAGAAGGGTCTAAAACATGTTTTTATACAAGCACACCCCTTCATCCGAATGAAGGGTTTAGCTACGAATATCCATATGGGTGGATATCATAGCTAAGTGCTTGGAAAAGTAAAGGTTTTGAAAGACAGGAAAGTAAAGGTTTTCGAAAGTAAAACTCAAGAACAAAGTTGGAGCTTTTGATTCAAAGTAAAGTGTTTTACAAGGATTGTAGTGAGATTTTCTACCAAAGTTACAAGTGATCAAAGGACTAGAACATGAAACTAAAACTTGTAACTTTGGCACCAAAATGGGACATTGATTCAAGGAGGAGGAGATGTAGTATTTATAGGCAAGGAGGAGGAGAAGATGTGGAGGAGAGGCCAACACATGTTAAGAGGGGGAGGAGGGCTTCAAAAGCCGCCGGCCATGAGGTGGCAAAGCCACAAGCCGCCGGCCATGTGTCATCTCCCCATGGAAGCCGCCGGTGGTGAGGTGGAGGAGGAGAAGAAGTGAGTGGAATGAGATCTTTTGCTCCAAAAAGCCATCGGAGCACATGCCTTGCACATGGGTGGCTTGACTTTGCATTCACTTGAGTTCTTGATCTTTGTTGAGGTTTGGAACAAGTCATTGGGACATGTTTGAGTGATTCCACGTTGGGTTCATGAAGGTTGTAAAGCCGGAATCTGGTCGTAGTCTGGAATGACTTGTAATCCATTTTTAGCTTTAAGAACTCCTTTTTAGCTCGTTTCATCTCCAATCCTTGAAATAGCCTGTAGAACAAAAGTGAAACTAACAAGTAAAAGTTGTTAAGACAAAGCGTCTAATTTGGTGGGTTTAACTGTCTTAATGAATCATATAAATATGGTCCATCACTCATCGTCTTCACATCCTGAGTTTCCTTGATGGCAATTGCTTTCATAGCAAATCGTTGAGGCAACGATCTCAGTGCATTCCTTACCAGTCTTTCTTCACTGATAGGTCCTGCAAGTGCAAATGATTCATTAAAGATATCTAGAATCCTTGCGTTGAAATTAGCAATGGACTCATCTTCTTTCATCTTCAGATTTTCAAACTTTGAGGTAATCATCTTAATTTTGGAAATCTTTTATCAGTACCTTCATGAGCTATCTACAGTATGCCTCAAGCAGTCTTAGCGATCTCACAGTTAGAGATCATCTTGAAGGTCTTTCCGTCAACTGTCGAGAATATTGCATTCATTGCTTTGGCGCTTTCAGCTGCAGCTTTCTGCTATTCCTCAGTCCACTTTCCTTCTTCAGTTAGCACCACCTTACCATCAGCTCCAGCTGCCTTATTGTGTGTCCAACCTTTTTCAACAGCTCTCCAAGCTCGATCATCCAACGATTTTAGAAATGCCTTCATTCTCACCCTCCAGTAGCCATAGTTTGTACCTTAAGCAACGGGGGTCACGTGATGTTCTGCCCCTCCTTTGGATTCATCTCGAACAACCTTCGGATCTCACTCTATGCGTCGAGTGATATGCTCTGATACCAATTGAAATACTCTCATACTAATTGAAATACTCTCATGTGTTGAGATGTTATCCTAGCCAATTATGAAACAATCTATGCAGAACAATTTCCGTGCAGAACAAACTAATCGACACGCAACTTGATACCCAATTCGACAACAGCCTGTTATGGAGTGAAAAGTAATTCACTATATTGAGTTTAGAATACAAATAGACTTACGATTACAGAATCCCCCTTTATCAGCCTACTCTAACACTCCGAGCGAACTTGCGATCTAGGCTCCCCCTAGACTAGAGATTGTTTTTTATTTTCACGTTGATCCTCCACGAAGATCAGCACCTTCACCCGAATGCGATGCAACCAAGAAGTAGTGCGTGTAGCTTTAGTACGTTCCACGGTCAGTCTGTACAGCACCCAGAACAGACTAACACTCGGTGCCTAATACTCACCGCAATGATGAGTTTAGACCGATCACCACCTCCTGCCCTCACTATGTGTATGCGTGTGTATTTACTCCAAAAGTGCTTGAGAGAATTGAGAACACTAGCGCTCTTTACGAAATCAAATCCAAGCCGCTTGTATCTTTTAGCTCATATTTCTCAATCTTGTAGGAAGGTTTCCTAAATTCTTCAACCGCCTCTGAATGTAGCTTGGTCTGACGCTGGTCCCCGAGGAGAGTTCGTTCTTCGGAATAGCATTGGGGCGGTCCTTCAATTTAGCTAGACCACTCACCTGCATCCGCTCGCTGACTTGTCCCGCACAGTCCGCCAGCTGCGTTTGAAGGTCACTGTATTACCGTCTGCCAATCCTGCCACCCGTGCATGGTTGACCTCCGTAAGCGTGGTCGCCCGGCTGACCTTCATGGTATCACATTCTCCCAGATCTGTAGTGCTGCAAACTATCCGGCCTTCCTCCTCGCCTCTACTGACCAGTCTACCACCTCGGCCTCCTTCCGGCTCGCCCTAAAAGTTGACCGGCTTGGCCTCCCGGCCCCTTGCCATGCCTGCCCTTGTCATGTGTAGTCCTATTCCTTGTTTGGTTCTTGTGTCTGCGTCTCTAGTCTGTTCAGTGTCTTCAAAGGTAGGTTTTATAACTAGCTTTGGGCTCTTGAGGACTCCTTTTTGTAGCCACGGTTCAGGCTGTTTGAACCTCCATTTATCAATAAAGCTGCTGGCGCCGACCAGCTTTAATTAAAAAAAAAGATAATCCTCCGCTAATATATCTTCAATATCTGTTGATGAATTAACTTCAAGCGTATATCTTCTTAAAAGCTTCAACCGACTTCAAGATTGCATTGCCGACTTGCCAAATACGAATTAGAAAATTCTGCTCATCTATCATGCGTCAGTCTTGTACAACGTCGGTTGTTTCTCTGATCTTGAACTCCTCCTCGTCCGCCAACTTGTACAACTTCACAGGGTTTTGCCAAACCACATGCCACTAAATCTAACAATATTTTTGTAGAAACGCGTGTATTTATATTTGTTCATTTAATTTTTTGTTTTTAGATTCGAACGATGATACTCATATATTGTAGAAGTTGCGTCTTCTTTTGATCCTCCAAGCTTCATATCCTTTAAGGTATTTTTTATGTGTGTTAATTGTGTATAGTTTTTGAACACCAGCAATTTGGTTTTGTTGCTCTTGCATTAATGAATGATTAATAACTAGTATGATTCCGGTATGTTAATATTTTTGTTTTAATGATTGTTTAATTAGAGTTAACATTTGCGATCCACATCCTCCTCCCTTTGGTTGATCTTCGATTGTTTACAAGGCTATGCATTTGAGTCACCGTGAAACTTCATTGCTTTTTATGCACAAATCTCCCTATTTATAACTTTTCATTGTTATTGCTTCAATTGAAGTTTGTTGTGATTGTAGTGAAAATATTGATTATGCTTGTGTGCTAAACTTAGGACTTTGTGGCTATTCCATAAGTGTTCATATGCATATGCAATATGCTAAATCATGTATGTCATATACATGGTAGTTTATTTAGTACGGTAGATAGAAAATCAACTATAGATTGTTTCTAGATAGTAATAATATCCTGGGCATCTTCTCATTCTAACAATACTACTGAAATGCCTCTTGTAGCGGATATAAAAAAAATTGAGAATGAATGTCCGGTAAAAGGTTAAGTGACGAGTACGAAGAAAGGGATTAAGAAATTATGTGTGTTTGCATTTTCGTATACATTCAGGAATGGAACCGAATACGTTTTCTGTCAGTGTATTGGGTGTTTTATAAAAAAAATGTCAAAGTTGAAAATTTGGAACAACATCTTTTATTAATCGGGAGTAGACCCTCGGTATAAAGTGTGGTGTATGCATGGTGAAGCTGAACCATAAAATAATGCACCTCAGCTCATAGAAATTTTGCCTGAGGATAATAATAATAACTGAGAGGAGGATAATTTAATTGAGTTAGTTAAACGTTTTCGATGAGTTTGTAGCTAAACAACACGTTTTGGCGTCATTTAGGAACGACTTTGAATTAACATGGTATGAAGGGGGTACTAAATTTACCAGACTATTTGCAACTATGAAACTATTCAATTTGAAAGCAAATAATGGAGAGTGATAAGAGTTACCCTAGCTTGTTGACTCTAGTGAAAGATATGATTTCGAAGGGAAACATGATTCCTAATCGTACTCATGATGTTAAAAAGGTTATGTATCCCATTGGGATCGAGTATAAGTAGATACATGCGCATCCCAATTTCTGTATATTGTATAAAAATACTTAAAACAATTTATTGAATGTTTGGTGTGCCAGTCTTCTCGGTACAAGATAAACAAAGGATCGAAAAATAACTCGAAAGGCACTCTATCCAAAGTACAATGGTATCTTCCACCGACCAGGTTTTAAAGATTGTTTATTGACTTTGAAATATGCAATGACATGATGAGAAAAGTATCATTGACACAAAAATTCGACTTCCTCCTAACTCACTACAATGGGTCAAAGTAGACAACACATTCCCAAAGTTTGGACCAGAGTCTATAAATTTACGTCTTGGCTTATGTCCCGATGAAGTGAATCCGCATGAAAGTCCCAGTATTCAACATAGTACATGGCCATTACTATTGGTTATCTACAACCTACCTCTTTGGTTAACCATGAAGTGTAGGTATATGATGCTTTCTATGTTAATACCGGGTAAAAGATCCCCTGGAAATCATATTGATGTGTACTTGGCTCCCTTGATAGATGATTTAAAGCTTTTATGGAGTGAAAGAAATACGTATATTCGACGCAGCTAAGTAAGAATATTTCAGTGTGCGCGCCATGCTAATCTGTACGATCAATGACTTCCATGCTTATGGTAACTAATTCATTTATAGTATTAAAGGTTACAAATCTTATCTAATATGCAGCGAAGTTACAGATGCAAGCCATCTAAAGAATTGTCAAAAAATGACTTATATGGGACATCAACATTTCTTAACCGTGAGACTGAACACGGAATAGAACCACATTCAGCTTCTTGTACCAAAATACTTGAATGGATTCAGAATTTCTCATACTAATTCAAGAAACCCAATGCACGCACAGAAAGTAGTCTATATAAAAAGCGATCAATATTTTTTTGACCTTCCATACTGGCACACACTCAACATCCGACATCATATTAACATGATGCAAGTGGAAAAGACATATGTGATAGTCTTGTAGATAGTTGATGAGTCTAGTTTTCAACTCATTAATAGTCATTTTTCACTATAGCTTTGGTTCATTTCCGACGATATTTTGATGTCTTTTGACCTCTATCTCATGTTTCAGGTAGAAAATGAGTCTCCCTGAAGAACGAAGCCTAAATATGAAAACTCGAGGAAAACTGAAGATTTAGAGCAAAAGTGAGCAGAAAAAGGATCCCAGCCGACCCGTTCAGAATCTCCGCTGAACCAGCCGGTCGGCTAAATGAAAGAGCATGACTTGACGGCAAACTCCAGCATTGAGTCGATCGATTGGACTCACCAGCGGACCGGCTGGAACAAATCTTCAGAAGGCTCAAACCGCTCACTTTGAGTCGGTCGGTTGGCCAATCCAATCGACCGGCTGGTCCTTGCCCTGTACATGCATTGCAACCGCTCGGTTTGAGTCGGTCGGCTCACCGGGCCAACCGGTCGGCTGGAAGAGAACAACAGAAGAACCTTGGATATTCAGTCACCAGCCGACCTGCTGGACCTGCTATAGTGACGGATTTTCAGCCGAGTCTATAAATAGAAAGTGAGGGTTTTGACCTAAGTGTGGAGGTTTGTGGGAGGAAGAAAAGCAGATAAGAGGTTCAACCAAGGTTATCAATCATCAAAAGATCCAACCAAGGAGAAGAAGAGAAGATCAAAGGGAGATTCAAGGACTAACCATCCTACTTCCTCTATACTTTTTCCATTCCCTTTGTTGTGTGCTATAAACCCTACTCACACCATGTTGTCTTACATGACGTGTGAGTAGTGATCTTGTGTTTTGAGGGTGTTGTAACCCTCCTTGGTACTCTATGATCATGTATATACATTTGATTTAATAATCTATGGTGTTAGATTCATGTTCACTATGCTCTTCATATATGATATGCTACTAAGTGTTTGATGAAATCCCTAAGTGACATGTTGATCTTAAAACTTGACCTAAGTATCGAATGACGTTAGGAAAGGTTTGGATGTAGTGAATATGATCTTTTCTATGGATGTGAAGTGAACTAGTCCCCTACGCCTATGGTATTTATTGCCTTGGGAGATGTTCCATGGCTAATAAATGCTATAGAGTGAACCAACATTCTCGATTTAGTGAGGTTCCAATTAAGAAAGCTTTACTAAGAATAGATTCACATGAAAGTTGGTCTACCTTAGCCTAAACTAGGTTCTAAACTATTTGACACCTTGATTTGCATAACTCTTGTATACGCGATCAATGAGAAGTTGCCAAGGAGGGGAGTAACCCCTCGAAACTCCTTTTATCTATCTTTTATCACTAATTACGCACCACATAGGATTTAGATATACACACCCTTTTATACATTTTTGGTTTAGAATAGACGAACGGAAACACAATCTTATATAGTGCATGTTCTTGGCTTGCTCCTTTGGGTTCGACCCGGTACCTTACCGATTAATCTATAAATTGTTTTTGACTCTACGACGATCCTCTTCATCGACAAAATCGAGAGGTAAAAATAGATGTTGTCAATAGTTTATTGAATATTTTTGGAAAAAAATGATGGATTTGATGCCAGGTTGCATATGCTTGATGAACATTTGTACACAATTAGCCCCAAAAACATGAGGACATCATACATATTTGCCTCCATCGTGCACAAATATTTCTAAGAGTGAGAAATCAATGTTATATGGATGTCTGAAAGGGGTTAAAATTTCATATGGTTTCTCTACAAATATTTCAAGCTTGGTTTCGATGAAGGACCTACGATTAAATGAATTGAAATCTCACTACTGTCATACATTGATTAAGTAGCTCCTACCTATTGTAATTATGGGCATATTGCCTTCTAAAGTGAGAGCAGATATGCACAGATTTTACGTCATTTTAGCTATTTATAAGCTAAAGTTGTTGATCCATCACAGCTTAATAGTCTCCAAGAGCAATTAGTTGTTACTTTATGTCAGGTTTAGTTGTTCTCCCCACCTTCTTTTTTGATATTATGATGCATCTTACGGATCATTGGGTATGCGAACTTAGAATTCTTGGAGCAATCCATATGAGATGGATGTATCTTTTCGAGAGGTAAATGAAGATTTTAAAAGGCAGCGTGAGAAATATACATCATCTCGAACGATGTATTGTTGAACGATACCACTACTAATTTTGGAAAAATTTCCGACATCAATAAAATGTCGGAAAGCTGACGGAAAAAGATGAATTTCCGTCAACGTTCCTGCAACGAAGTCGATGACGGAAATTTTCCCGACGGTAAAACTTTTCCGTCATCATTTCGTTGTTTAATTCCGTCAATTTTACTTCACTATTCCGTCTAAATTCCGTCACCCAAAATTCCGTCACAAGTCCAGCCTCTTTTCGTAGTTATTCTCCGTCTAAATTCCCACAAAATTCCGTCATCTATATTTTCCGTCTTTATTCCCACAAAATTCCGTCACCCATATGTTCCATCTAAATTCCCACAAAATTCCGTCACCAATTTTTCCATCCGTATTCCCACAAAATTCCGTCACCAATATTTTCCATCTCAATTCCCACCAAATTCCGTCATCAAATTTTCCGTCATTATTCCAACACAATTCCGTCACCAATATTGTCTTTACAAATATAAATATTAATTGGGGGCATTTTTAATAGTAAATGCATTTATAATTTTATTTTTTTGCATGTGAATTGCATTTTTAATTTTAAAAGACAGATTTCAAAAGTAAATGTATTCTTTTCAAAAAAAAATGTATTAATAATAAAATACACAACGATAGTTAAAATACACAACTTAAAAAGTCTAATGTTTGCGGTTTTCGTCATTTTCGCTCCTGCCTTTTGCAGATCAGGAAGAATCAATCGTCCACGAGTTTCTCAAGCTTGATGACCTTGCCAACGCAGCCGACCTCGACCTTGCCAGGAGAAGCTTCTTCATCATCATTAACCTCAACTGTCTCCAACCCAGCATTGTCGTTCTCTAGAGCATCAAGTCGAGCAAGTGCCGCCTGTAAGAAGCACATCAGATTATCTTCCAAAACAAAAATGAAACCTTTACCTTATCATTTAAATTGACAGCACTATAAAATTCTTTGTTACAAGAACAAAGAATGCAATGAATTTATATGAATCACCTGAGCTCTATTATCACTGCTTTGAAGAGCAGCAGTCATCTTGGAAGCAACCTTTCGCGTCCTACTAGACATTCTTCTAGAACCATCTTCCTCCATTGCTGCACAAACACCAATCAACAATACCATTAGAGAAAAACATACATATAAAACCCTAAATTCTAGCCAACAATCAACTCCTCAAATCAACTCAATCTCAGGGGCGCTGAAAAACGAGACTTACTGATATGTTTGCAGAGTGAGTACCGATACTCGGATCGGCTGGACAGCCGGCAGTCTGAGTAAAAAGGAAGGAGCAGCCGGTTCCGAGGAACGAATGACTTAAAAAAATATCTTTCAGAAAACACATGGAACGAATGATGAATGAAATTTGGCTAAGGACTTAAGCGGTGAAATCCTTTAAAAAAAGCGGTGAAATGAAAACAGTCGACTGAGTTGGGCGGGGAATAAAATCAATTAAGTTTTTTTACTAATTTTTCCGTCTCATTTCCGTCACTATTCCATCTTCCAAAAAACATTTTTAATTTGCCACCATTTTTAATCATTTTTAAAACCAGACGCAACCATTTTTAATCATTTTTAAAAACAGACCATTAGACAGCGCTTTTATGGAAAAGCGCTGTCGAATGTGGACTTTAGACAGCGCTTTTATTGAAAAGCGCTGTCTAAAATAGAACATAAGACATCGTTTGGTTACAAGCGCTGTCTTAAATAGAACATAAGACAGCGTTTGGTTACAAGCGCTGTCTTAAATAGAACATAAGACAGCGTTTTGTTACAAGCGCTGTCTAAAACAGACCATTAGACAGCGTTTGGTTACAAGCGCTGTCTTATGTCTATTTTAGACAGCACTTGTAACCAAACGCTGTCTTATGTTCTATTTAAGACAGCGCTTTTCCAGAAAAGCGCTGTCTAATGGTCTGTTTTTAAAAATGATTAAAAATGGTTGCGTCTGGTTTTAAAAATGATTAAAAATGGTGGCAAATTAAAAATGTTTTTTGGAAGATGGAATAGTGACGGAAATGAGACGGAAAAAATGAAAAATATTTCTATCATTTACAGGTGACGGAATGGTGATGGAATGTGGAGGGAATTGGGCAATTTAATTTTTTTATCAGCTAGAATCATCGTCAATTAATTTCCGTCAATATTCCCTCAAATTTCCGTCAACGTCGACGGAAATGTGATGGAATATTGATGTAATTTTTTAAATATTCAATGAAAGGTAACTAAAAATAAATACTAGAAATATATGTGTCGGATGATGGAATGAAGTGGGAAAAATAACGGAAATGCTTGGATGACGGAATCGAGGGGGAAATATTACGGTATAAGAAATGACAGAATCTAGGGGGAAATGTCACGAAAATATTTCTGCCAATATTTCCGCTCATTGTCCATCAACTTTCCGTCAATAAAATTCCATCGATTTTCCGCGTCAAATTTTGAGACGGAATATTGTTGACGGAATGTTGACAAAAATACAACGATATTTTTTTTGTGACGGAATTTTGCCGAAAAAATAACGGAACATTTTCCGTCTGCGTTTCTGGTGACGTTTTAGTGACGAAATTTTGTGTCGGAAATTTTTGCAAAATTTGTAGTGTACATAGCAAAAGAAGCAAAAAAGTTTGCACCAAACTTTTAGGGAATACTACTGCAATTGAAATTCCAGAGCCATGACGTTATGGACGCTTTCAGGGTAAATGCACGCTTGGACTAAATTCATGACTACATCGTTAGAGGAGTTAACGAAAGCCCACTTCTATGAAACTGCATCATATACTTGAGATCGCGGCTTTTATCGAGCAACACAAAATCATAACATTCAAATCGGAAAAAATCTGTGCAATGGCTATAAAAGCAACACAATCGATTATTTCCCAAATGGTTGAGGACTATAGGGATTTCAGATAGGGGTCAGCATACGGCCCTAGGGTCAAAAACAGCCATAGGGCGACCCGAGGCCCGAGACGACCCGAACCCAAACTAAGCCCTACAACGACCCGAACCCGAGCGTTGGAGGGTCGGGCGAAGGCTTTGATTTTCAAGCCCGACCCGAAATCACGGCCCGACGTGGGAGAGAAACGTGAAGGGCATGCACACTGCAACAATCGAGCGATCAGCCGACTTGGGTATTGAAGATGGACATATGCTTTCTGTTATATGGGAGTTATACATTACACTTGCATTCACTAAGCAGTGTGGGATACAAGTAAATGAATGACATAAGTTTAGAGTACTGAAGATGATGCTGATTAAGGTACATGGATGTGGAACTACCATCATTGCCATCGGAAGAAGAAAATGTTGGGCGCTTGGTGCCTGCTTGCTGGTGGGGTGTGGGGTGTGGGCTGACATATTTAATACATATTTAGCAATGTGACAGACACATATCAATGAAGCCTTCATCTAGTTCATCTCAGATCATACCTGCAGTTTTGGACGCAATGCTTCACGTGGTCCTTTTGGCTTTTGTTTACCTTGCTGTCATACGATTTTTGTTGTTGATGAAATTGAATAGAACAATAATACATTATGAAAGACTGTACTTTAAGTGCATAAGGCATCGCTTTTCCTAGGGTCCAATCAGCAGAGTCGTAAAATGCACGCTCATGGTCCCGATGATGGATATAAGTTAGCTATGAGATCTCAATTACTCTCAGTAAGAGCAGAAGCATACTATCTGCTAGCATTTGTTAACGGAGGAAAACAGAGGTACCGGGCATATGTAAGTTAAGTTAAAAAGGGAAAAAAACCAAAGCACCTTATAATCCAGTTGCTGTCCGACAACTTTATCATTATTATTTATGGGTGTAACCCTTCATAACAACAGTTGAAATCCCTCGATTATTAAAAGTAACAGACAAACCGATTCATCAACTATATATAATATGTGATAACCAACCTTTCTGTAGTGTATCGTCAATCGTGTATCGAACTTCGGTGCTTGGGAACATCTCGAGATGTTTTTCATACCAGGTAACAAATTAATTAAAATTACAAAAACAACAACATTATTTTGACCAATAAAAAAAATTAGCACTTTCAGTCCAAGAGGAGCGCTCAAATGAGAACCCCTTATTTTATCGAGAACTTGAGACACCTTCCAAAATGCAAGATGCATTTTTTACGATGCATTTTGGTGGGGACATGTGTCACATGTACATTTTCCAAGATGCATTTAATTTCAAAGTCACCTTTTTTTTACTTTACTTTTTGGACATTTGTCACATGCAGATTCAAAAATGCATCATGATCTAATGGTGAGATTTGGATTCTCAACGAATTTTTAAGAGTTTTCAACCGAGCGCTCCCCTTCAGACCAATATAAAAAAGAAGAAGGAAATCCACGTTAAAAAGTCGAGCATCGAGTAAAACAACATTCGATCAAAATATCAACAACATATTATTTCATCTGTCAAGTAACAATCCCTACAAGCATTAATATGCATAGATTAAGCATATACATGATGTCTGTAAAAGTAGGCCACAAAAAAATTGCAAATAGGAATCTACAACAATCTGTGGCTGATCCAGAAGCTTCCTCGAGAGGGAGGTCCAAATATGTATACAAATATAAACAACATTTTGAGCAAAGAAAATAAAAAAAACGTATAGCTAATTTTATCGTGGTCAAGTTCATGACTATCGTCTTAAGCATACATGATGTCTGCAGAAGTAGGCCCTCCAAAAAAAAAGTTTGCAAATAGGAATCTACAATAATGTAGGTAATATATAACAAAAGGATTTGGATCAAATACAAACCATAATTATAAATAAAAACTACAAACCCACAAAAATAATGACACGTGTAAAAATCGACCAATCAGAATTCATCCCGTTCGGGGTTCTTTTTGTAAATAAAAAAAAACACACGCGGAATTATTTAAAAATACATAAAAGATATTAGGGGTATAATCGTCCAAATTTTGCTACAGTAATGATCAGACTTAAACCAGTAATGACTAGACTTAAAAAAACAATGATCAGACTTAAAAATAATAATGCTGAGACTTAAACCATTAATGATCAGACTTAAAAAACAATGATCAGACTTAAACCATTAATGACCAGACTTAAAAACCAATGATCAGACTTAAAAAAACAATGAACAGACTTAAAAAAATAATGACCAGACTTAAACCAGTAATGATCCGACTTAAAGATTGTAATGATCAGACATAAAATAACAATGATCAGACTTAAAAAACAATGATTAGACTTAAACCAGTAATGATCCGACTTAAAGATGGTAATGATCAGACATAAAATAACAATGATCAGACTTAAACCAGTAATGATCCGACTTAAAGATGGTAATGATCAGACTTAAAGATGGTAATGAGCAGACTTAAAAATGGTGATCAGACTTAAAGATGGTAATGATCAGACTTAAAGATGGTAATGATGATCATGCGTTAAGTCTGATAATTTTGCGTAAAATTTTAAAATTTGCTACAGTACGATTCTAAAATTTTGATGTTTATGCGCATGTGTCAGAATTTGATGAAAGCCTAGTGTTTTTTGGGTGGAAACGCCATTCTGAGCAGAACTCACCGCTTCGCCATGAGCTCGGCGTTTTTAGGGCCAATTCGATCATTTGGAGGGTCAAATTCGCGTTTTAATCCTCTTTAGTTTTAAGTCTGATAATTGCTTTGTAAGTCTGATCGTTGCTTATTTTAAGTCTGATCATTGCTGTTTTCAAGTCTGATCATTGCTGTTTTTAAGTCTGATCATTCTCAATTTGTAGTCTTTTAGTTACCAATGTTAAGTCTGATCATTATCGATTTGTAGTATTTTAGTTACCAATATTAAGTCTGATCATTCTCTCTATAAGTCTGATCATTATCGATTTGTAGTCTTTTAGTTACCAATATTAAGTCTGATCATTATCGATTGTAGTCTTTTAGTTACCAATTTTTAAGTCTGATCATTATCTATTTTAAGTCTGATCATTAAGTCTTTTAAGTATGATCATTAAGTCTTTTAAGTCTATGATCATTGCTGCTTTTTAAGTCTGATCATTAAGTCTTTTAAGTCTGATCATTATCTATTTTATGTCTGATCATTAAGTCTTTTAAGTCTATGATCATTGCTGCTTTTTAAGTCTGATCATTAAGTCTTTTAAGTCTGATCATTAAGTCTTTTAAGTCTGATCATTAAGTCTATTAAGTCTGATCATTAAGTCTTTTAAGTCTATGATCATTGCTGCTTTTTAAGTCTGATCATTAAGTCTTTTAAGTCTATGATCATTGCTGCTTTTTAAGTCTGTTCATTAAGTCTTTTAAGTCTGATCGTTAAGTCTTTTAAGTCTGATCATTATCTATTTTAAGTCTAATCATTAAGTCTTTTAAGTCTGATCAGTATGTATTTTAAGTCTGATCATTAAGTCTTTTATGTCTAATCATTAAGTCTTTTAAGTCTGATCATTAAGTATTTTAAGTCTGATCATTAAGTATTTTAAGTCTGATCATTGCTGCTTTTTGAGTCTGATCATTGCTGCTTTTTAAGTGTGATCATTTCCAAGTTTAAGTCTTATCATTAACAACTCTTGGACTAAATTGAAAATAACATTATTAGGTTTATACCCCTCCGTGTGGAATGACTATAATACCCCTCCGTGTGTTTGTTCGGGATTTCGACTAAATGGGACACGTGTCAGCTTAAAAATCGGTTTGTAGTTTTTATTTATAAATTGGTTTGTACCTGAACCGCCCTCATAACAAAACTATGAAATAATATCAAATTTAAAATAATCTTGAAATATTTTGCTGATAATTTATAATGGGTTACAAGTGATGCTCAAATTTAAATCACAAAACTAGATTTATATACGAGTTGAGTTTTAGAGAAGAGTTGAGTTTTAGAGAAGAAACGACCAAAGCACCATATGATCTGGTTGCAATCTAACATTATCCCTTCACACCAACACTTGAAATCTTTCAAATATTAAAAGTAAAATAGAAACAGAATCACCACTATACATAATATGTGATAATCAATCTCTCTGTAGCATATCATGAATCAAACCTTGATGTTTGGAAACATTTCGAAGCGATAAATTTCTCGACTATTAAAAGTAAAAGTAAAAGAGAAACCAAATCACTATCATGAATCACACATTGATGCTTATGAACATTTCGAAGCATCTTTCCACAAAAGTTTCAGAATACATAATTGAATGAACCAAAAACGACGGATGATCAAAGCATATTTAAACATCACAAAAACACCAACGTTGTTTTGTTGAACACATAATTCTGCACTTTCAGACCAATATAAAATCAAACCAAAACAAATGGAAGTTCACATTAAACAGCCGAGTAATACCAACAGAATTTGTTTTCTCAAAAAAGTCGAGCAAAACCAACAATCAATCAAAACCAACATAATAATACATATTAATTCATCTTACCAGTAAGAATCCTTACAAGCATTCATATGCACACATTTACGGTTCCCTTCATAATCATACATGATGTTTGTAAAAGTACGCCCTAAAAAAAATTCGGAAATAGGAATCTACAATAATACAGGTATTATAACAAGAAATAGAAGATGACCTCAAATTTAGAATGATGCTCAAATTCACGCAGATAACTTATAATGGTTCACAAACAATGCTCAAATTCAAATCACAAAAGGTAGAGATCGATATATGTCAGTTAAATTATGGAAAAGAAACAACCAAAACACCTTATAATCTGGTTGTTATCCGGCAACTTGATCAATATTATCCATGAACATAACCCTTCACAACAACAGTTGAAATCTATCGATTATTAAAAATAAAAGAGAAACCGAGTCACCAACTATAAATAATATTCGATAAACAATCTTGAGAGATTATCAAACCATGTTCATCAATTACCGATTGACACATCAAAATAACGGCGCAATACACGGAAGTCCACATATGTATATCTAAAAATTAACTATATGAAATATGACAAGAGCTAGCTCAAGTCAAACAGTGCTTGTACTTACGATCCAGTTGGCTCCCAATCTTCCCACAGCACGCAAAAGTATGAAAATGATATACTGACTTAAGATACTTTTATTTGGCAAACCTGCATCAAGTCTGAGCCATTACCATAAACAATATCATTTCCACAACAATGCTAACTAGTTCATCATACATACAATGCAACTTCAGTATATTTACTATACATTCAACTTGTTCCAACTCAATTCAAGCAAATAAGAACAAAGAAATAGTTTAGAGCAATAGCGGATATAGTGGGAAGTACAAGCCTTTTCCACTCATGCAATGTGACCTTTGCACCATGAAATTGGACAATATTCAAAGCGTGCAAGGTCAAAACATGGAACATTTATTTCTCAAAAAGATTGGTGACAGTAAGAAACCAAAGGCCATCAAGAAAATATATATGCCATCAAAGTCCCCAGATGCACATATATACAGACGAAGAGTAACAATCCTTATAAGCATTCTTATTCACAAATTCACTGCCATCTTCATAAAAATTAATGATGCCTGTAGAAGTAGCTCCTCCAAAAGAATAATGCTCAAACATTATGCAGGTAATTTATAATCGTTCACAAACCCTGCTCAAAATCAAATCACAAAAGCTGGAAACCGGATATATTTTGTGTTTCACAGAAGGGACGATCAAAGCACCATATAATCTGGTTGCCAACCAACACACTGATTAATACTATCCGTGGGCATAACCCTTCACGACAACAGTAACATTGTTATTTTCACCTACTAATTTAATTTACCAAGGCTGATAATAAAAACTACCGAATGAAATCATCTGCAACAAAATGAGTTGAAATCTATCAATTATTGACAGGAAAAGAGAAACTGAATCATCAACAACATACAATTTGCGATAACCAATCTTCGTTGGTGTGCATCATGGATCAAACTCTGATGTTTGGGAACATACCGAAATAGATCTCCAAGTCCAAGTAGTAATTCTTAATCACGAAGTTCCCGAATACATCATTAAGTAAACTGTAAACAACTGATGAACAAATCAATCACATGAACACTAAAAGAATAATGGCACCCTTATGATCCTCAGTTAGTGCAGCCATCAGCGCCATGAACATTATGTTCAATTACTAATCTCTTTTTCCTTTTAATCAATAATCTGACAAATAATCTATTTTTGCTGTTTGCAGAGCTTGCATAGATAACGTGAGAGACTCGATGAAATCAACAATCCATTTTACCACCATTTAGCCACTGCATAATGTACATGATGTGATAATGCCAATATATGATCAAACTAATCCATTTTCACATAATTCATCAATATCATGCAGAATGGTGAAATTGATTTTATAGTACCTAAAGCAAGTACCTTACCAATCCAATTTTTTAAACATTTGCAGAAAATTGAAGCGACTTGATGGTACCTACCTACAAATGTCGCACTGATCTATCTTCCCACAACTTATCAAAGGCAACCCGAAAATGAAAGACATTGGAAAGCTCCACTCCCAAAATGGCAAACAATTCATTTTCTTGTGGTTTATCAATTGCGAACAGAGACATACAATTCGTTTTGATGCTAGTAAGACACATACCCAACAAATCCATTTTGCACAATCAATCTTCCAAGAATTCATCAGAATATAAAAGCTATTGGAACGCTCTTAATATGACCAAATTCCATACAATTCAATCTATTCTGTTTATAAACTACTGACATAAGCATTTTGCATATTCATATCAAACGATCAACCAATATATGGCATTAAAGGAACCAATTCATTTTTTAATCACTTGCAGAATATTGGGAGCGATTTGATAGTACCTAGAGCTACCTAGAGCACATATCCAACCAATTTATTTGGTAAATTTTATCTACCAATGTCGAACCCATCCATTAATAGCATGTAGAATATATATATATACGGATGAGATTCATCCAAGCGTCCAGGAGCCGCCACCTCAAAAGCAGGGGGTAGTGGACATGTGACTTGCATCTGCCATGAATAGTGGCTTACGTGGCGCAATTTGATTGGCTGGAGGTATAACATTTGAACGCCCGTCTATATATATATCTAACAATTCATTCTATTCTGGTTTATCAATTGCCTACAGAGATGTACAATTCAATAATTTGTTGATTCATCACAAAATCTCCATCAACTAATAGCCTACGGAATAATAATGCAGTTTAAAAGCAATAAGGGGCACATAACCAACATCAAACAACTATTATAATCACTCCAATATTATTATCACTTGCAGAATAATAAACCTTTGATGGTACCTAGGCAACATTTCCAACCCACCCGATTTTAGTTTTAATCACTTATAAAATATTGAAAGTAATCTAATAGTACCTAGAGCACATATTCAACCAGTCCCTTTTTTAATCACAAGTGATCTGATGTATGTAACGCACATATCCAACAAATTAATGGTATAAAAATCACATATCCAACAAATCCTCTTTTATAGTCCTATCACTTGCAAAATATTGAAAATGATTTGACAGTACCTAGAGCATATATCCAACCAATTCGGATTTTATTTGCAGAACATTAGAAGTGATTCCATGGTATCAAAAGCATGTATCCAACCGATCCCCTTTAATTTTGAATCACTTACAACGTACTGAAAGTGATTTAAAGATACCAAGAGCACATACAACCCACTTATTTTTAATCACTTGCAGAACATTGAAAGTGACTTAATGGTACCAAAGAGCACATACCCAACCAACTCCTTTTTTTTCCAATCACTTGCAGAATATGGAAAGTGATTTGATGTTTCCTAGAGGCACATATCCTACCAATCCGCTTTTATTTGTAATCACTTGCAGAATATTGAAAGTGATTTGATGTTACCTAGAGGCACATATCCAACAAATCCGCTTTTCATTTTAATCACTAGCAGCATATTGAAAGTGATTTAACGGTACCATAAAGCACATACCCAACCCTCGCCCTTTTTAAATCACTTTCAGAATATTGAAAGTGAATTGATGTTACCTAAGAGGGACAAATTCAACCAATCCGCTTTTATCCGCCTTTTATTTTTAATCACTTGTAAAATATTGAAAGTCATTTGATGGTATCCAACCCATCCATCATATCTGACCAATCCGTTTTTTAATCACTTGCAGAGTATTGAAAGTGATTTATTAGTACCAAAAGGCACATACCTGACCATTGCATCATATCCAACAAATTCATCATATCCAACCGTTTTGCTTTTATTTTTAATTACTTGCACAATATCAAAAGTGATTCAGTGATACGTAGAGCACATATCCAACCAATCCACAATTATTTTCAATCACCTGCAGAATATTGGAAGTGATTGATGGCTCCGAAAACGAATACTAGCCAATCCATAATATGCAACCCAACCTAACCCACTTTTTAGTCACTTGCAAAATATTGAAAGTGATTCAGTGATACCTATGGCACATATGCAGCAAATCAACTATAATATTCAATCACTAGCAGAAAATTAAAAGTGATTTGATGGTACCGATAACACATATTCAGCCAATCCATATTCCATAATATCCAACCAGTCAACTTTTTAAGCACTTTCAGAATATTGAAAGTGATTTTGTAGTACCTGAAATCAATATCCAACCAATCCATCCCTTCCAACTGAGTCAGCTTTTATTTTAGTCACTTGAATTGCATATAGAGTGATTTGATGATACCTAGATCACGTATCCAATCAACTCAATTTTACGACTAGCTCCACATCGAATCATGCATCACCATCATAAACCACAGAAAAGAAAGCCCCCGCTGTTTGAAATAGACTAACCTATAGCTTCATACCATATGAGTTTCAAATTTGCATCGTGAACATACAAACTGAGCCAATACCATCCTGATGCTTTAACATTGCCGATAACACCTCTCCAATGAAAGGAGAAAACATATTTACTCTGAAATCAACCTGCCATGTTAACAAAAATTGATTACATCCCAAGACAAGTCACCAATTCGTATCAAACTATCAACCAATATATGGCATCAAGGGAACAATTTCAATTTTTCATCAGTTGCAGAATACTGAAAGTGATTTGATAGACCTAGAGCACATATCCAACCAATTTTTTTTAAAATGTATCTACCAATGTCGAACCCATCCATCGATAGTATGTAGAATATATAGCTACTGAATATATCCAATGCCCAAATGCCAAACAATTCATTCTAATCTGGTTTGTCAATTGCGTACACAGGCGTACAATTCAACAATTTGTTGATTCATCACAAAATCTCCATCAACTAATCGTCTACTTGAAAGCACTAAGGGGCACATAACAACATCAAACAATTATTATAATCACTCCACTTGCAGAATAATATACCTTTGATGGTACCTAGGTAATATTTCCAACCGACCCGATTTTAGTTTTAATCACTTTCAAAATATTGAAAGTAATCGAATAGTACCTAGAACACATATCCAACCAGTTCCTTTTTTAATCACAAGTGATCTGATGCCAGTAAAGCACATATCCAACAAATTAATGGTATACAAATCACATATGCAACAAACCCTCTTTTATTTTGTCATCACTTACAAAATATTGAAAGTGATTTGAAATTATCTAGACCATATATCCAACCAATGCGATATTATTCATAATCATTTGCAGAACATTAAAAGTGATTTACCAAAAGCACGTATCCAATCGACCCGCTTTAATTTTGTATGACATACAACGTATTGAAAGTGATTTAATGATACCAAGAGCACATAAAACCTACTTCCTTTTTTTTAATCACTTACAGAATATGAAACATAATCTGATGTTACCTAGAGGCACATATCCAACCAACCCGTTTTTATGTTTAATCACATGCGGAACATTGTAAGTGATTTAATTGTACCGAAGAGCACATACCCAACCAACTCGCAGAATATGAAACGTGATTTGATGTTACCCAGAGGCACATATCCAACCAACCCGCTTTTATTTTTTATCACTTGCAGCACATTGAGTGATTTAATTGTACCAAAGAGGACATACCCAGCCAAGTCCTTTTTTTAAAAATCACTTGCAGGATATTGAAAGTGATTTATGTTTCCTGGCAGCACATCCAACCAATCCGCTTTTATTTTTAATCACTTGCAGAAAATTGAAAGTCATTTGAAGTTACCAAGAGGCACATATGCAACAAATCCGCTTTTCTTTTTAATCACTTGCAGAATATTGAAAGTGATTTAATGGTACCGTAAAGCACATACGCAACTAACTCCTTTTTTTCAATCACTTTCAGAATATTGAAAGTGATTTGATGTTTGCTAAGAGGGGCAAATTCAACCGATCGCTTTTATCCGCCTTCAATTTTTAATCACTTGTAGAATATTAAAGGTGATTTGATGGTATCAAAAGCACATATCCAACCCATCCATCATATCTGGCCAATCCGTTTTTAATCACTTGCAGAGTATTGAAAGTGATTTAATAGTAGTACCAAAAGGCACATACCTGACCATTGCATCATATCCAACCATTTTTCTTTTGATTTGATGGTGCATAGAGATATATCCAACCAATTCATTTTTTAATCACTTGCACAATATCGAAAGTGATACAGTGATACCTAGAGCACATATCCAACCAATCCATAATTGTTTTCAATCACTAACAGAATGTTGAAAGCGATTGATGGCACCAAAAACGAATATCTAGCCAATCAATAATATGCAACCAATCCACATCTTAATCACTTGCAAAATATTGAAAGTGATTAAGTGATGCCTAGAGCACATACCCAACCAATCCCCTATTATTTTCGATCACTACCAAAATATTGGAAGTGATTTGATGGTACCAGAAACGCGTATTCAGCCAATCAACGTTTTAAGCACTTGCAAAATATTGGAAGTGATTTTGTAGTACCTAAAATAAATATCCAACCAATCCATCCTTTCCAACCAGTCAAGTTTTATTTTAATCACTTGCTTTTTGTTGAGAGTGGTTTAATGATACCTAGATCACATGTCTAATCAACCCATTTTTACGACTAATTCCGCTATAAACCACGCATGACCATCATAAACCACATAAAAGAAAGCCCCGCAATCAGAGATATACTAACCCATAGCTTCATACCATATGAGTTTAAAATTTGCATGATGGACATACAAACTGAGCCAATGCCATGTTGATGCTTCAACTTTGCCGATAACACCACCTTAGTGAACGGAGAAAACATATTACTCTGGAATCAACCTGACATGTTAACAACAATCTAGGTTGCACCGATACTCCAAAATAGTCACGTACCCGTATCGTATCCGTGTCCGACACACGACACGCTTGGGATACACGGATTTTTCGTATCCGTTCAAAAAAACGTATCTCAATTTTTGGATACATGTATTTACCGTATCCAAAAAATGTAGCCCAAAAAAATTCAAATAGACCCATAATTTTAACTAATCAGCCCAAAAAATTCAATAGACCCATGCTTGAAGAATATATTTTGTTAATTCTGATGAAGTTTGAGACTTTTACTACTGACTTATTTTTTTAAACATGTTTATTTAATTTATATGCTTGAACTTTTTGTTTAACTAGTTAAACTAGGGAGTTTTATAAACTAAATTATTTGTTTGTGCATAATTTTTTATATAATTTACAAAAATCGTATAACTTTATAAATATATATATATATTTTTATATAAAATAACAAACGTATCCGAAACGTATCGTATCCTGCTTTTTCTAAAAAAATCGTATCCCCGTATCGTATCGTATCCGTATTCGTATCCCGTGTCCGTATCCGTGCAACCTAGACAACAATTGATTACATCCCCAGAGAAATCACCAATTCTGTTTACAAAAAGACTGCATTGAATCGTCTACAATCCAGGGCAACAACTATGTATATCAACATGGCCCTTTGAGTCAACAATGTTCCGAGGACTACAGACTACCTCAAATTAAACCCAATTCAGATCCAGAATTTCAAAAGACAAAGCAACAAGATTTTTCATTACCATATTTCTCAGATCAATAAAGCCACCTAATGTTTTCGTCAAATCATAAACAGCCGCACAAAGCCCTAATTTGGTAACATACAACTCAGGAAAAATAACTCTAACAATAGGGGAACATGTGCCTTGTCCAGGAAGACGCCTCAATCAAGAATTACAACGACGCTAAAAATATAATCTAAAATCAAAATTCAGAGCGATCAAGAACTGTAATTAAAATCAGGACTCGACGGAAAGCGAAGAAAACACACAATTGTAAAACGATATCAAGCAAGAATCTGACGCACGTTACAAGATCGAACTCAGAGACCCAAAACATACATCCCCAAATCAGTAAAAAAACACACTTACATAGAACCCTAAAAAGTACCAAAATGAGAAATCAAACCTTCTTTTTTAGATACGATCGCTTGATGACAGTGACATGGAAAACTGTAAACACCACCGTCCGAAGGGAGAGAGAGAGAGAGCGAACGATCGATCGATCGATCTTGGAGCGCCAAAATGGAACGCTATGATCTGCATCCATTTTTATTGAATGAGCGAGTGATACGGTGTAGATATGACCAACCGACTTATTTTTAATAAAATCCAACGGTTAAGAACCCTTACTGTCATTCCTAGTGGACCGTTTTTAATCAGCCCCATTAAAAACGCCACCCACATAATTATATCAAGATTTGAAGAATGATAAAAGTGAATAAATTTTTTTTGAAGGGTGCGGATCGGGTATAAACAATCTTTTATCTCTGCAACTTTAAATTATCTCTCTACATTTATATTATCTCTCAACATATAAACTAGGGGTGTAAATGAGCTGATACACTCGCGAGCTGTTCGCGAACAAGTTCGGTCAAAGCTCGCCTCGATTTTAAACGAGTCGAGTACGTGCGTAACTTTTAGGCTCGTTTATGTTCGCGAACAGCTCGTTTATGTTAATGTAATTTTATATTCTCTTAAATATTTTTTTTAGTGAAAGCTCGATTGAAGCTCTTTAAATACTCGCTCGCACTCGTGAAAAGCTCGATTAAAGCTCGTTAACTATAAATAATTATATTAATTTAATTAAAATACACGTATAAAGCTCGAGCTCGGCTCGAACTCGTGAAAATTAAACGAACAGAGCTCGAACACATATTTTAAATGCTCGAAAATACTCGGCTCGAACTCGCACTCGCACTCGTCAAATTTTAAACGAGCCGAGCATGAACAACCTAATGCTCGGCTCATCACCACCAACATGACTAACGCCCCTTAAAGAAATTACAGAGTTAACCAACAACCTTATAAACACCTCCCCATTCCTGCTCCTCGCCCCACAAAAAACACATCAGTAACACCATACTCCCCCTCCCCAAACACCACAACCGGATCTATGCAGCAGCTCCTTCACAAACGCCACGTCACCAGTCGACATCACTGTGTACATCAACCAACCGCCGTACTCGGGGCGGATCGGCAAGTATCCACAATCACCACCACCACTGCCGACATTTTTACCATCCTCTGCCACACACTCCTGGAACAGCTTCAACGCCACAGCCTGTGTAAGTGGGTAGCAGTCTTCAAACTAGCAATAAGGGAGAACTTTAATGTTTAGGCTATTAGCTTCAATATTAAAGAAAACTTGAAATATGTATGATGACGTGACATTTAAAGACATGCCTAGGAATATTGTAGTATCAAAGTTTGAGGATCAGGTAAAGCTTGAGGCAGCGCTAGATGAGGGACCATGAATGTACCAAATTCAAGTAACACTACTACAGGGAAGACATTATGCATTGGTTCCTTTCCGATGTATAATAATGGGAAAAATGTGGCAGATTTGGCTTGCTATAGCTCAAATCCACCGGAAAATGCAAACAAATTTTATACATTGTTTCTCATATCCAAAAATCAAAGTACTTTCATTTCACTCAAAATACAACCATTATACAAGTCGTGCACCACCATTCATACATGTACAATATTTAATTTAGTACAACTTAACATAACAAACAAATTAAAGCACTACAATGTCCTATACCAGAAGATCATGTTCGCACAAGTAGTCGCGCAAGTATCCGACGATTTCATCCCGCACGTCTTGTATCTTGTGTGGTGTTCATATGGTTGTTTCCCATTAGAAAAAACCTACAGCAAATAACAAGACAACTCAATACTATGAAGTGTGACAACGAATAAGCCAATAAAAGTTATAACGACACATTTGTTCTGCTAACTAAAAACAACTAATTAAATAATATAAATTCTCAAAAGCTTACTTGTTCAAAGTCTTCCACATACGCCTCGTTATTAGCTCGTACAAATTCGATTATGTCCCGGATATATCTTATAACGTAATAACCACAATAAAGACTTCTCCTCGGTTGTTTCGCACAGTGCACGATCAATAACTTCATTCTACACACTTTATTAATGAAAACTACAAGTATATTAAAAACGATGTTTTGTATATGAATACCATAACTATCTTCCACTCTGCTCGACGATTACTCCTCGGTATACATCCCTGACAGTATCGGAGCAATCCTCTAAAATATATAACTTAACGTAATTAGTGACTGTCAATATAAGTTACAAGACAAAAGTGAGTTCGAAACTTACGTGTCCACCAAAGTTTTTGCGTCGATGTACAATGGTGGCGCATTCCGAGGAATTAAACCAATGGACTACACGTTGTGTTAGGAATATGATGCACAACATCCACTGGAACCCAAAATAAAGAACTAAATTTGAACAACATATGTTTCAAAAAGTAGTTGAGACATTATAAGTAACTTATGAACTTACTATACTGCATTCACTTAAGACAGGAAGTAGCAATAATTGCAATCTTTGTCAGGCTTATTAAGTCTTGCTACAAATGTCGTCAGCCTCTCATTTATGTGAATGGACTTGCTCATGCTCATGGGATTGAAGAAACCAAAATGAATATCCGAACCGACCATCTGATTGCATAAAAAACTACAAAATGAGAAATTGATATAGTTAGACCATCTACGGCAAATAAACAACAAAAACACATGAATATTACCTTATATATAAATCATGCGAGTTCGACAACGATTTTAATTGAAATAGATCATCGACGTCATCGTGGGCAACTGTGGTAGTGTAGTTGTCACTGTACATTTCATCGTTAATGTGTAATGTAACATAGTTTCTGTTTAAGTTATCCACATGTCATGTAGAAAGCGACAGTCGGCGAACATATTGTTTATTGCGTCATCTTGGTGCGGTGGCAATAGGTAGTATTGGTGCATGTCATACTCCTACATGTTCATTTTTTAGTAAATAATTAAGATAGAATTTGAGGTCTATTATAGTAAAATACGCAATGAAGTTAGAATATTTTATTTTCTTACTCTTTTGTTGAGCACAACCAAGTCATTCGACCATGCCACAAAGTCTCGTAACTTCTCTGAATCTTGTGTTGTCCTTAACTTCTCTCCATAGGGTATTGTCAGTGCAAAAGTTTGTCCCAGTGCACTATCGACCTTCACTATATCTTCAGGTAGTGGGTGAAAATGAAGCAATCGACCATTCATGACTCGACCGATAGCTACATGTCGTCTCTCACCTTCGAGTCCCTCTTCCACGTGAGTACGTTTGGCCTTAGACCTGCCATAAGCCACTTTACCAAGTGATTAGACACTTCTTTAGAGTTAGCATGATTATTCAAAACCTCATTACTCCTCAGTCAGTTACAAAATGACAGACTGTGTTCTCTTTGCAACCACTGCTCAAATTTTCGTAATTATGCACTCCTTATTATGTTTAAGTGGTGCTCGATGAAAGGCGTGATCTCATGTATATGTGTCATACATATAAATGAGCTTTCGTTAACTCATCAAATGATTCAGTCATGAATTTCAATCCATTTGTGACCTTTCCATGAAATCAATCAAAATGATGTGGCCTTGGAATGCCAAATGCGATTGTATTTCCCAAAAATTTAGTGCGAAATTCAACAGCCTCTTCAGCTATGTATCCTTCCACAATACATCCTTCGGGATGATGTCTATTTTTCACGTAGCTCTTTAGAATCTTCAAGTACCTCTCGAAAGGGTACATCCATCTCATATGAGCTGGTCCGAGAATTTGAAGCTCGTGCACCAAATGAACAGCGAGATGCACTATTATATCAAAAAAACTTGGTGGGAAAAACATCTCTAGTTGGCATCGTGTAACAACTACCTTCTCTTGAAGTTTATCAAGCTGTGATGAACCAACAACTTTAGCACATAAAGTATCGCTTTATCCAATCTCGCTTTAACTCCATCATTTGTTTTTCCAGGAATGTTAAATAAAGTATCGATCAAATTGTTACATATATTATTTTCAACATGCATCTAGGCCTCGGTGTTGGGTCGGGTACGGGTCACCCCCGCCCGAATATGTAAGGGTCGGGTGGGCTTTAGGTATATTTTAGTTGTATATTGAACATTTAACGAGTCGGGTCTAAATTTACAGAATTTTCAAACCCTATGGGCGCCCTTCGAACCGGTCATATTCGAGTCAACCAGGTCGGGTCCAAATTACCCCTTACGACAAAATTTTAACCAACATGTCTGGATATGGATTCTCTAAATAGTACAACAAACATTACAGCGATAGCTATCTTGAAGAATCAAGATACAAAAAAACAGTGTAAAAACACTTACAAAAAGCTTTTAAAATAACCAAGCTTAAACAAGCTTTTACATCAAACACAGAGTGGAAAATAATTGTATGTTGGCTGGACCATAAGGTTAGAGAAAGGTGCCGCTGGACCAAGATAACCAGAGAAAAAGATTGGTGTTCCTTGCAATTTTAGAACTTCCTGAGATTGAAAACAATAAGATTCATTAATCTACAATGATTCGAAATGATACTCGTGATTAAGGCAATGAAGCGATGCGAGACGGCGAAAAAGACGATGAACTCATGAAAATGAAATCAATCTACGAGTATGACTTTATGAGGTGAGGGGTAGGCGGCAGACGGCTTGTTGTAGGCTGTAGAGATATAAGATATGTAATAGTTAGGGTTTTCAAAATATGCAGAGAAAAATTAAGATTAAATTGGGCTTCATCAAAATCGGGTACGGGTCGGGTAGACGGGTCTGGATCGGGTATCATTTATAAGACCCTTACCCTGCCTATAGGTCAATCGGGTGGGTCGAATTCGGGTCAACTCTGGGTCCGCGTCGGGTTGCAGGCGGGGTCTCTTTCGCGTCACCCTATGGGCTTCTCACCAACCGGGAGAGTTGCCGAGGCCTAATGCATCATATCAATATAGTGTATGGCAATAGCAGAGATAAAAAAATATTGATCACTTCTTCCATGGAGCACTGTCGGTGTGTGCATTGGGTTTCCCGAATCAATTTGTAATATTTTGAATTCTTTTAAGTATTTCATCACCAGAACCTGGTTGAGGTTCTATTTTGTGTTCGGTCGCACTGTTGAATGCAGCTTCTTTTCGTTTGTAAGAAACGTTGATCTTCCATATAAACCATTTTTTGACAGTTCTTTAGATGGCGTGCATGTGTCTCTTCCCCGCATATTGGACAAGCTTTGTACCCTTTAATATTGTACCCAGACAAGTTACCATAAGCTAGGAAGTCATTGATGGTACACATTAGCATGACACACATATTGAAATATTCTTGTCTAGATGCGTCAAACGTGTGTACTCCTTCGTTCCATAAAAGCTTCAAATCATCAATTAAAGGTGCCAAGTATACATTAATATCATTTACAAGCTGTCAAGGACCCGATATCAACATAAAAAGCATCATATACCTACGCTTCATGGTTAACCTCGGAGGAAGATTGTAGATAACCAATATCACATGCCATATACTATGCTGACTTAACAATAGTACTGTAGCAAATTTTAGGACGATTATACCCCTCCTATCTTTTATGTATTTTAAAATAAGTCCGCGTGTGTTTTGTTATTTACAAAAAGAACCCCGAACGGGATGAATTCTGATTGGTCGATTTTTACACGTGGCAATATTTTCGTGGGTTCGTAGTTTTTATTTATAATTGTGGTTTGTATTTGATCCAATCCCATTTTTTTATTTGTATAATAATTGAGTTTTAATTTTACTGAAGTCAAATTTTGCTGGATAATATTATAATATTTTTTAAATTATAAATATTTAATAGTAAAGTATCAAACTTTAAGGATATATTGAAAGTTTAAAAATTGTAAATACTATGAATCGTCTTCTCTACAAAGAGTTTGGATCAAATACAAACCAAAATTATAAATAAAAACTACAAACCCATAGAAGATTGACACGTGTAAAAATCGATCAATCAGAATTCATCCAATACATAAAAGATAAGAGGGGTATTATCGACCTAAAATTTGCTACAGTACGTTTTTAAGTCTGATCAACATGCGTTAAGTCTGATCATTTGGCATTAAATTCTACTTTTGCTACAGTAAAATTACTAAGTCTGATCAGACTTAAAATTGATAATAATCAGACTTAAAATTGATAATGATCAGACTTAAATAGACAATGATCAGACTTATAATTGATAATGATCACACTTAGAATTGATGATCAGACTTAAATAGACAATGATCAGACATAAAATTGATAATGATCAGACTTAGAATTGATAATGATCAGACTTAAAGATGTTAATGATCAGACTTAAAAAGACAATGATCAGACTTAAAATTGATAATGATCCGACTTAAAGATGGTTATGATCAGACTTAAAATTGGTAATGATCAGACTATAAATTGATAATGATCAGACTTAAATAGACAATAGACAATGATCAGACTTAATATTGATAATGATCATACTTAAATAGACAATGATCAGACATAAAATTGATAATGATCGGACTTAGAATTGATAATGATCAGACTTAAAGATGTTAATGATTAGACTTAAAATTGATATTGATCAGACTTAAAGATGGTTATGATCAGACTTAAAATTGGTAATGATCAGACTTAAAAAAGCAATGATCAGATTTAATAATAGACAATGATCAGACGTAATATTGATAATGATCAGACTTAAAATTGACAATGATCAGACTTAAAATTGACAATGATCAGACTTAAAATTGGTAATGATCAGACTTAGAATTGATAATGATCAGACTTAATAATAGACAATGATCAGACTTAATATTGATAATGATCAAACTTAAAATTGACAATGATCAGACTTAAAATTAAGAATGATCAGACTTAAAATTAAGAACGATCAGACTTAAAAATTGTTAATGATCAGACTTAAAGATGGTAATGATCAGACTTAAAATTTATAATGATCAGACTTAAAGATGGTAATGACCAGACTTACATGCAGAAATTGGAACATCCGAAGAATTTTACGCAAAATTTGATGTTTATGCGCATGTGTCAGAATTTGACGAAAGCCTAGTGTTTTGTGGGTGGAAACGGCATTCTGAGCAAACTCACCGCTCCGCCGTGAGCTCGGCGTTTTTAAGGCGAATTCCTTCATCTAGAGGGTCAAATTCGTGTTTTATTCTTCTTTACTTTTAAGTCAGATCATTGCTTTGTAATTCTGATCGTTGCTTGTTTTAAGTCTGATCATTGTTGTTTTTAAGTCTTATCATTGCTGTTTTAAGTCTGATCATTCTCAATTTATAGTCTTTTAGTTACCAATGTTAAGTCTGATCATTTTCTCTATAAGTCTGATCATTATCGATTTGTAGTCTTTTAGTACCAATATTAAGTTTGATAATTCTCTCTTTAAGTCGGATCATTCTCAATTTGTAGTCTTTTAGTTACCAATATTAAGTCTGAATATTTTCTCTTTAAGTCTGATCATTCTCAATTTGTAGTCTTACCAATATTAAGTCTGATCATTCTGTCTTGAAGTCTGATCATTCTCAATTTGTAGTCTTTTAGTTACCCATATTAAGACTGATCATTCTCAATTTGTAGTCTTTTAATTATCAATTTTAAGTGTAATCATTCTCTCTTTAAGTCTGATCAATCTCAATTTTAAGTCTGATCATTAACAATTTTTAAGTCTGATTATTCTTAATTTTAAGTCTGATTATTACCAATTTTTAAGTCTGATCATTCCCAATTGATAATCTTTTAGTTACCAGTTTTAAGTCTGATCATTCTCTCTTTAAGTCTAATCATTCTTAATTTTATGTATGATTATTACCAATTTTTAAGTCTGATCATTCTCAATTTGTAGTCTTTTAGTTACCAGTTTTAAGTCTGATCATTCTCTCTTTTAAGTCTGATCATTCCCTCTTTAAGTCTGATCATTAACAATTTTTAAGTCTGATCATTCTCAATTTGTAGTCTTTTAGTTACCAGTTTTAAGTCTGATCATTCTCTCTTTAAGTCTGGTCATTCTCAGTTTTAAGTCTGATCATTCTCTCTTTAAGTCTGATCATTCTCAATTTGTAGTCTTTTAGATATCAATTTTAAGTCTGATCATTCTCTCTTTAAGTATGATCAATCTCTATTTTAAGTCTGATCATTAAAATTTTTTAAGTCTGATCATTCTTAATTTTAAGTCTAATTATTACCAATTTTTAAGTCTGATCATTCTCTCTTTAAGTCTGATCATTCTCAATTTTAAGTCTGATCATTAACAATTTTGAAGTCTGATCATTCTTAATTTTAAGTCTGATTATTAGCAATTTTTAAGTCTGATCATTCTCAATTTGTAGTCTTTTAGTTACCAGTTTTATGTCTGATCATTCTCTCTTTAAGTCTGATCATTCTCAATTTGTAGTCTTTTAGTTACCAGTTTTAAGTCTGATCATTTTCTCTTTAAGTCTGATCGTTAACGACTCGAGGACTAAATTGAAAATAACATTTTTAGTTTTTAAACCCTTAGCGTGGAATGACTATAATATCCCTCCGTGTGTTTGTTCGGGATTTCGACTAAATGGGACACGTGTCAGCTTAAAATTCGGTTTGTAGTTTTTATATATAAAGTCGGTTTGTACCCGAACCGCACTCCTCTAGAAAAACCATAAGTTGTTTACCCGAATTCTCACCAGTCGTGTTTAACAAAAACATTCCAACCGAAGCAGATCTAACACTAATCTAAACAAAAAATGAATAGCAAAAGGAGACGATTGAACATAGTTCAGACAACTTACTTGATCTTGGAAATACTATATTTTTTCAAAAAATTTACATTGAAATTAGAGACGGATCCTAGACCCCCTGGATCCGCCTCTGACAACAGTGCAGATAATATATAATAACAAACATGAGATAACATCAAACTTAGAATAATGCTCAAATAGCAGGCATGTAATTTATAATGGTTCAAAAACCATGCTCAAATCCAAATCAAAAAAGGTAGAAGCCGGATATAATAAGTTGAGTTATAGAGAAGAAAAAAAAAAACCAAAACACCATATTATCTGATTGCTATCTTACAACTTGATTAATACTATCCATGAGCCTAACCCTTCACAACATCAGTTAAAATCTCTCGACTATTAGAAGTAATAAACAAACCGAATCACCATTTATCTTTCTATAGCGTATCATGAATTAATCTGAGATGCTTGAGAGACTTTCAAAAAAATTTGTCCACGTCCAAGTAATTATTTAACAATTCACGTCCACAAATTTTTTTTTAAGTACGTAATTAAATGAAACATAAACGACGGATGATCAAAGCATATTTTAACATCACAAAAACACCAAGGTTGTTTTGTTCAACACAAAATTTTGCACTTTCAGACCAATATAAAATCTAACAAAAATAAAAGGAAATCCTCATAATTCCAACAAATTCTTTGTTCTCGATAAAGTTGAGCAAAATCAACAGTTGACCAAAACAACAAACAGAATGGTTCATTTGCAAGAATCAATACTTACAAGCATTAATATGCACAAATTCACGACTATCTTCATATCTTGAAGTAGGCTTGCCACAAAAAAAGTTCAAATAAGAATCTACGACAATGCAGGTAACCATATGGCAACAAATATGATATTAATAAGCTAGTAATTTGTAATGGCTCACAAGCCATGCCCCAATTTAAATCATAAAAGGAAGAAAGCGAATATTCGTAAGTCGAGTTATATAGAAGAAATGACCAATGGACCATATATTTTGATTGCTATCTGACAAGCTGATAAATATTATCCATGGGCGTATCCCTACACAACAACAAATAGAATCGCTCGACTATTAAAAGTAAAAGAAAAACCGAATCACCAACTACACATAATATGTCATAATCAATTTTTCTCTAGCGTATCATGAATCAAACATTGACGCTTGGGCACATTTCATAATAACTTTCCAAGTCCAAGAAATAAATTAATGATTCCTAACCACAAATACTTTTGCAGTACATAATTAAATAAACCGCAAAAGACGGATGACCAAAGCATATTTAAACATAACAAAAGCCCCAACGTTGTTTTCTTGAACACATAATTCTGCACTTTCAGACCAATATAAAATCAAACAAAAACAAATGGAAGTCCACATTAAACAGTCTACCAACAGATTTGTTTTCTCAATAAAGTCGAGCAAAACCAACAATCGATCAAAACCAACAACATATTAATTCATCTGACCAATAACAATCCTTACACGCATTCATATGCACGCATTTACGGTTACCTTCATAATCATACATGATGTTTGTAAAAGTACGCCCTAAAACAAATTCGGAAATAGGAATCTACAATAATACAGGTATTGTAACAAGAAATAGAAGATGACCTCAAATTTAAAATGATGCTCAAATTCACGCAGATAACTTATAATGGTTCACAAACAATGCTCAAAATTCAAATCACAAAAGGTAGAGATCGATATATGTCAGTTAAATTATGGAAAAGAAACAACCAAAACACCTTATAATCTGGTTGTTATCTGGCAACTTGATCAATATTATCCATGAGCAACCCTTCACAACAACAGTTGAAATCTATCGATTATTAAAAGTAAAAGAGAAACCGAATCACCAACTATAAATAATATGCAATAAACAATCTTGAGAGATTATCAAACCATGCTCATCAATTACCGATTGACACATCAAAATAACGGCCCAATACACGGAAGTCCACATATGCATATCTAAATTAACTATATGAAATATGACATGAGCTAGCTCAAGTCAAACAGTGCTTGTACTTACGATCCAGCTGGCTCCCAATCTTCCCACAGCACGCAAAAGTATGAAAATGATATACTGACTTAAGATACTTTTACTTGGCAAACCTGCATCAAGTCTGAGCCATTAGCATAAACAAATACCATTTCCACAACAATGCTAACTAGTTCATCATACATACAATGCAACTTCAGTATATTTACTATACATTCAACTTGTTCCAACTCAATTCAAGCAAATAAGAACAAAGAAATAGTTTAGAGCAATAGCGGATATAGTGGGAAGTACAAGCCTTTTCCACTCATGCAATGTGACCTTTGCACCTTGAAATCGGACAATATTCAAAGCGTGCAAGGTCAAAACATGGAACATTTATTTCTCAAAGAGATTGGTGACAGTAAGAAACCAAAGGCCATCAAGAAAATATATATGCCATCAAAGTCCCCAGATGCACATATATACAGACGAAGAGTAACAATCCTTACAAGCATTCTTATTCACAAATTCAATGCCATCTTCATAAACATTAATGATGCCTGTAGAAGTAGGTCCTCCAAAAGAATAATGCTCAAACATTATGCAGGTAATTTATAATCGTTCACAAACCATGCTCAAAATCAAATCACAAAAGCTAGAAACCGGATATATGTTGTGTTTCAGAAAAGGGACGATCAAAGCACCATATAATCTGGTTGCCAACCAACACACTGATTAATACTATCCGTGGGCATAACCCTTCACGACAACAGTTAACATTGTTATTTTCACCTACTAATTTAATTTACCAAGGCTGATGATAAAAACTACGAAAGGAAATCATCTGCAACAAAATGAGTTGAAATCTATCAATTATTGACAGGAAAAGAGAAACTGAATCATCAACAACATACAATTTGCGATAACCAATCTTCCTTGGTGTGTATCATGGATCAAACTCTGATGTTTGGGAACATACCGAAATAGATCTCCAAGTCCAAGTAGTAATTCTTAATCACTAAGTTCCCGAATACATCATTAAGTAAACTGTAAACAACTACCCTTATGATCATATGACTTGCGATTATGACCCTGAGTTAGTGCAGCCATCAGCGCCATGAAATATTATGTTCAATTACTAATCTCTTTTTCCTTTTAATCAATAATCTGACAAATAATCTATTTTTGCTGTTTGCAGAGCTTGCATAGATAACGAGAGAGACTCGATGGCGCTACAGAAAATTAATCAACAATCCATTTTACCACCATTCAGCCACTGCATAATGTACGTGATGTGATAATGCCAATATATGATCAAACTAATCCATTTTAACATAATTCATCAATATCATGCAGAATGGTGAAATTGATTTTATATTACCTAAAAGCAAGTACCTTACCAATCCAATTTGTAAACATTTGCAGAATATTGAAGTGACTTGATGGTACCTACAAATGTCGCACTGATCTATCTTCCCACAACTTATCATTTATCAAAGGCATCCCGAAAATGAAAGACATTGGAAAGCTCCACTCCCAAAATGGCAAACAATTCATTTTCTTGTGGTTTATCAATTGCGAACAGAGACATACAATTCGATTTGATGCTATGTAAGATACATACCCAACAAATCCATTTTGCACAATCCATTTTCAAAGAATTCATCAGAATATGAAAGCTATTGGAATGCTCTTAATATGACCAAATTCCATACAATTCAATCTATTCCGTTTATAAACTACTGACATAAGCATTTTGCATTTCATATCAAACGATCAACCAATATATGGCATCAAAGGAACCAGAGCATTTTTTAATCACTTGCAAAATATAGGAAGCGATTTGATAGTACCCAGAGCACATATCCAACCAATTTATTTGGTAAATTTTATCTACCAATGTCGAACCCATCCATCAATAGCATGTAGAATATATATCTAACAATTCATTCTAATCTGGTTTATCAATAATTCGTGTAGCAAGTCCTGTGTGTTGTGCGAGGTGGAGGATGAAAGCCGGGACCACCTGTTCTTTGAATGCAGATTCACTGCGGAAGTGTGGAACAAAGTGATGAGTTTCTTGCAGATTCATCCTGCTTTCAACAGTTGGGAGTTACTGATTCCTTGGTTCAAGGGATTGTCTCAAAGGGCGTTGAGAACAAAGATGGCAGCTGCTGCGATCACGAGGCTAATGAATGCAGTTTGGTCAGCGAGAAATAGAAAGATCTTCCGCGAAGAGTTCACCCCCATAGCCATGATCATTCGAGAAACGATAAGGTATTTGAAGATGAAGCTAGGGGCGATCCATAAGGTTGTTTTTTTCCAAAGGACGCGGCTTGGTTGAAGGACATGAGATTTATAGAGTAGGCTTCAGGTTTTTGGTCTTTGAGTAGCTTTTCCCTGTTTTGTGTTGGCGTCCCTGAGTCTGCCTCAGGTTGCTGTGCAGCGGCTCTTTTTGCTGGTCTCTGTTTAGCTGTTTAGCTGTTCTGTTGTTTTAGTCTGTCAGTTCTGTTTTTAGTCTGTTAGGTCTTTTGTCTTCAGGTTTTTTTTGTTCTTCTTTTTTGATTAATGATATCATCATTCTTTCAAAAAAAAAAAATTGCCTACAGAGATGTACAATTCAATAATTTGTTGATTCATCACAAAATCTCCATCAACTAATAGCCTACGGAATAATAATGCAACTTAAAAGCAATAAGGGATTAAGGGGCACATAACCAACATCAAACAATTATTATAATCACTCGAATATTATTATCACTGCAACCTTTGATGGTACCTAGGCAACATTTCCAGCCCACCCGATTTTAGTTTTAATTACTTCATAAAATATTTAAAGTAATTAAATAGTACCTAGAGCACATATTCAACCAGTCCATTTTTTAATCACAAGTGATCTGATGTCAGTAACGCACATATCCAACAAATTAATGGTATAAAAATCACATATCCAACAAATCCTCTTTTATAGTCTTATCACTTGCAAAATATTGAAAGGGATTTGATAGTACCTAGAGCATATATCCAACCAATCAGATTTTATTTGCAGAACATTAGAAGTGATTCCATGGTATCAAAAGCATGTATCCAACCGATCCGCTTTAATTTTGAATCACTTACAACGTACTGAAAGTGATTTAAAGATACCAAGAGCACATACAACCCACTTATTTTTAATCACTTGCAGAACATTGAAAGTAACTTAATGGTACCAAAGAGCACATACCCAACCAACTCCTTTTTTTTCCAATCACTTGCAGAATATGGAAAGTGATTTGATGTTACCTAGAGGCACATATCCAACAAATCCGATTTTCATTTTAATCACTTGCAGAATATTGAAAGTGATTTAACGGTACCATAAAGCACATACCCAACCATCGCCTTTTTTAAATCACTTTCAGAGTATTGAAAGTGATTTGCTGTTACCTAAGAGGGACAAATTCAACCAATCCGCTTTTATCCGCCTTTTATTTTTAATCACTTGTAAAATATTGAAAGTCATTTGATGGTATCCAACCCATCCATCATATCTGACCAATCCATTTTTAAATCACTTGCAGAGTATTGAAAGTGATTTATTAGTACCAAAAGGCACATACCTGACCATTGCATCATATCCAACAAATTCATCATATCCAACCATTTTGCTTTTATTTTCAATCACTTGTAGAATTTTGAAAGTGATTTGATGGTGCATAGAGCCCATATCTAACCAGTTCAATTTTTAATTACTTGCACAATATCAAAAGTGATTCAGTGATACGTAGAGCACATATCCAACCAATCCACAATTATTTTCAATCACCTGCAGAATATTGGAAGTGATTGATGGCACTGAAAACGAATATCCAGCCAATCCATATTATGCAACCCAACCTAACCCACTTTTTAGTCACTTGCAAAATAATGAAAGTGATTCAGTGATACCTATGGCACATATGCAGCCAATCAACTATAATATTCAATCACTAGCAGAATATTAAAAGTGATTTGATGGTACCGAAAAACGCATATTCAGCCAATCCATATTCCATAATATCCAACCAATCAACTTTTTAAGCACTTGCAAAACATTGAAAGTGATTTTGTAGTACCTGAAATCAATATCCAACCAATCCATCCCTTCCAACTGAGTCAGCTTTTATTTTAGTCACTTGAACGGCATAGAGAGTGATTTGATGATACCTAGATCACGTATCCAATCAACTCAATTTTACGACTAGCTCCACAACGAATCACGCATCACCATCATAAACCACATAAAAGAAAGCCCCGCTGTTTGAAATAGACTAACCCATAGCTTCATACCATATGAGTTTCAAATTTGCATCGTGAACATACAAACTGAGCCAATACCATCCTGATGCTTTAACTTTGCCGATAACACCCTCTCCAATGAACAGAGAAAACATATTTACTCTGAAATCAACCTGCCATGTTAACAAAAATTGATTACATCCCAAGACAACTCATCAATTCGTATCAAACTATCAACCAATATATGGCATCAAGGGAACAATTTCAAATTTTAATCAGTTGCAGAATACTGAAAGTGATTTGATAGACCTAGAGCACATATCCAACCAATTTTTTTTAATTGTATCTACCAATGTCGAACCCATCCATCAATAGTATGTAGAATATATAGCTACTGAATATATCCAATGCCCAAATGCCAAACAATTCATTCTCATCTGGTTTGTCAATTGCGTACACAGGCGTACAATTCAGCAATTTGTTGATTCATCACAAAATCTCTATCAACTAATCGTCTACTTGAAAGCACTAAGGGGCACATAACAACATCAAAAAATTATTATAATCACTCCACTATTACAATCACTTGCAGAATAATATACCTTTGATGGTACCTAGGTAATATTTCCAACCGACCCGATTTTAGTTTTAATCACTTTCAAAATATTGAAAGTAATCGAATAGTACCTAGAACACATATCCAACCAGTCCCTTTTTTAATCACAAGTGATCTGATGCCAGTAAAGCACATATCCAACCAATTAATGGTATATAAATCACATATGCAACAAACCCTCTTTTATTTTGTCATCACTTGCAAAATATTGAAAGTGATTTGAAATTATCTAGACCATATATCCAACCAATGCGATATTATTCATAATCATTTGCAGAACATTAAAAGTGATTTAATAGTACCAAAAGCACGTATCCAATCGATCCGCTTTAATTTTGTATGAGTTACAACGTATTGAAAGTGATTTAATGATACCAAGAGCACATAAAACCTACTTCCTTTTTTTTAATCACTTGCCGAATATGAAACATAATCTGATGTTACCTAGAGGCACATATCCAACCAACCCGTTTTTATGTTTAATCACATGCGGAACATTGTAAGTGATTTAATTGTACCAAAGAGCACATACCCAACCAACTCGCAGAATATGAAACGTGATTTGATGTTACCCAGAGGCACATATCCAACCAACCCGCTTTTATTTTTTATCACTTGCAGCACATTGAGTGATTTAATTGTACCAAAGAGGACATACCCAGCCAAGTCCTTTTTTTAAAAATCACTTGCAGGATATTGAAAGTGATTTATGTTTCCTGGCAGCACATCCAACCAATCCGCTTTTATTTTTAATCACTTGCAGAAAATTGAAAGTCATTTGAAGTTACCAAGAGGCACATATGCAACAAATCCGCTTTTCTTTTTAATCACTTGCAGAATATTGAAAGTGATTTAATGGTACCGTAAAGCACATACGCAACTAACTCCTTTTTTTCAATCACTTTCAGAATATTGAAAGTGATTTGATGTTTGCTAAGAGGGGCAAATTCAACCGATCGCTTTTATCCGCCTTCAATTTTTAATCACTTGTAGAATATTAAAGGTGATTTGATGGTATCAAAAGCACATATCCAACCCATCCATCATATATGGCCAATCCGTTTTTAATCACTTGCAGAGTATTGAAAGTGATTTAATAGTAGTACCAAAAGGCACATACCTGACCATTGCATCATATCCAACCATTTTTCTTTTGATTTGATGGTGCATAGAGATATATCCAACCAATTCATTTTTTAATCACTTGCACAATATCGAAAGTGATACAGTGATACCTAGAGCACATATCCAACCAATCCATAATTGTTTTCAATCACTAACAGAATGTTGAAAGCGATTGATGGCACCAAAAACGAATATCTAGCCAATCAATAATATGCAACCAATCCACATCTTAATCACTTGCAAAATATTGAAAGTGATTAAGTGATGCCTAGAGCACATACCCAACCAATCCCCTATTATTTTCGATCACTACCAAAATATTGGAAGTGATTTGATGGTACCAGAAACGCGTATTCAGCCAATCAACGTTTTAAGCACTTGCAAAATATTGGAAGTGATTTTGTAGTACCTAAAATAAATATCCAACCAATCCATCCTTTCCAACCAGTCAAGTTTTATTTTAATCACTTGCTTTTTGTTGAGAGTGGTTTAATGATACCTAGATCACATGTCTAATCAACCCATTTTTACGACTAATTCCGCTATAAACCACGCATGACCATCATAAACCACATAAAAGAAAGCCCCGCAATCAGAGATATACTAACCCATAGCTTCATACCATATGAGTTTAAAATTTGCATGATGGACATACAAACTGAGCCAATGCCATGTTGATGCTTCAACTTTGCCGATAACACCACCTTAGTGAACGGAGAAAACATATTACTCTGGAATCAACCTGACATGTTAACAACAATTGATTACATCCCCAGAGAAATTACCAATTCTGTTTACAAAAAGACTGCATTGAATCGTCTACAATCCAGGGCAACAACTATGTATATCAACATGGCCCTTTGAGTCAACAATGTTCCGAGGACTACAGACTACCTCAAATTAAACCCAATTCAGATCCAGAATTTCAAAAGACAAAGCAACAAGATTTTTCATTACCATATTTCTCAGATCAATAAAGCCACCTAATGTTTTCGTCAAATCATAAACAGCCGCACAAAGCCCTAATTTGGTAACATACAACTCAGGAAAAATAACTCTAACAATAGGGGAACATGTGCCTTGTCCAGGAAGACGCCTCAATCAAGAATTACAACGACGCTAAAAATATAATCTAAAATCAAAATTCAGAGCGATCAAGAACTGTAATTAAAATCAGGACTCGACGGAAAGCGAAGAAAACACACAATTGTAAAACGATATCAAGCAAGAATCTGACGCACGTTACAAGATCGAACTCAGAGACCCAAAACATACATCCCCAAATCAGTAAAAAAACACACTTACATAGAACCCTAAAAAGTACCAAAATGAGAAATCAAACCTTCTTTTTTAGATACGATCGCTTGATGACAGTGACATGGAAAACTGTAAACACCACCGTCCGAAGGGAGAGAGAGAGAGAGCGAACGATCGATCGATCGATCTTGGAGCGCCAAAATGGAACGCTATGATCTGCATCCATTTTTATTAAATGAGCGAGTGATACGGTGTAGATATGACCAACCGACTTATTTTTAATAAAATCCAACGGTTAAGAACCCTTACTGTCATTCCTAGTGGACCGTTTTTAATCAGCCCCATTAAAAACGCCACCCACATAATTATATCTGTTATAAAATGGTCTGCACAATAAAGTTGAAAATATGTCATGTGGGCCCCACATGTGGATCCCATAACAAAGAAAATGAAAATGTAATTGGGTGAATTGCGGATGTGTGTTGGGAAAGTTTCACTATAAAAGGAGATGTTCGGGTGAAGGAAAAATCACACCTTCACCTCCTCCTTCTCTCTAAATCCTCAATAATATTGCAGTGCATTTGAGTTCTAACTAGTCCCAAAGTTCTCTATATTTTTCAAGATAATTATAACACGTTATCAGCACGAGGCTCTAACCAACTGAGATACCGTAAGTTTCGAATAAAGATTCGATAAAAGTTACCACCATGTCAAACCTCGCAAAACTTGAATTCAGTCCACTCGACATCTCTTGAAAAAATTACATGCCATGGACAATAGACATTGAGACACATTTGGACTCAATGGATCTTCCCGAAACAATCATTGAGGGGAATACCTCATCGAAAGTGGATAAGGCAAAATCTTTGATTTTCCTTCGTCGTCATCTTGACGTGAATCTCAAGAATGAGTATCTCACTGTGAAAGACCCGAGTGATTTATGGAAAAATCTGAAAGACAGATTTGATCACCAAAGGGATATGATGCTTCCCTTATATCGGGCTAAATGGGCCGCTTTACGGTTCCAAGATTTTGCGAAAGTCAGTGAGTATAATTCTGAGATGATTAAAATAGTGAGCCATTTGAAATTCTGTGGAGATAAGGTAACTGATGCTGAGATGATGGAAAAGACTCTGTCTACATTCCATGCATCAAATATAACCTTGCAGCAGCAGTATCGTGTACGTGAATTTCAAAAATACCATGAGCTGATTGGTACTCTCCTAGTGGCAGAAAGAAACAATGAACTGCTGATAAAGAACCACCAATCTCGCCCAACGGGCTCCAGAACATTTTCTGAGGTACATTTTGCCAACTCTAATGAGAGTAGACCCATGAACTATTTTTAGGGTCAAGGGCAAGGCCGAGGTCGTGGACGTGGACGAGGTCGAGGTCGTAGTTTTGGCCAGGGGCGCGGTCGAGGTGGTTATCCCAACAATCCACCTCATAAAATTGCCAATTATCACCAAAGGAGACAGCAAAATGAGTGGAACCATGAGAACTCCCACAAAAGGGGAGGTGGTCCAAGTTCATCAAAAAACCCTGAGACCACTTGTTTTAGATGCGGTTGTAAAGGGCATTGGTTTAAAACCTGCCGAACCCTTGAACACCTATGCAAACTCTATCAAGAGTCCATGAAGGGAAAAGGAAAGGAGGTCAACTATATTGACCAAACTCCTATGAATGAGTTTACTCGACTTGGAGAATCTGATTTCAACAATGAACATGTTGATACAGTTGGGGATTTTACAAATACAAATGAGATCAATTTTATTGAGAATGATCCCGTGAACGAGTACACTCATCTTGGGGAACATGAACCTAGTGAGGTCTTCCTTGGTGATATAACTGGAAAAATGACTGGTGGGAACTGAAATGGGAAGTTGTGTAAACCCATGGGAATAAAGTCAAATGGTCCGATGTTTTAATTTGATTTTCTTATGTTATATGTATGTTTTTCTTTTAAGCATAACTATGTTTTTCTCGCATGTAATAAAATATGTCTACCTTTTTTTCATCTATCTTATCATTTTCTTGTTTACTTAAAGCTTTGAAATGGACAAAGCCAAAGTCAACCAAAGGATTAATATTGAAGAAATGTGCATACTTGATAGTGGAACAATGCACACAATCCTGAAGGATAAAAGGTTTTTCTTGATGATAAAACCAACACGAACCATTGTGAATACAATATCAGGTCCTGTAGATCTGATTGAAGGAATTGGCAAGGCAAACTTTGCATTGCCAAATGGCACAAAGTTTACAATACATAATGCCTTATTTTCGCCAAAATCCAAACGAAACTTATTGAGTTTCAATGATATTTATTCTCATGGATTCGAGACTCAGTCTATGACTGAAGGTAACATGAAATTCATGTTACTCACTATGTATAGATCTGGAAAGAAATACATAGTGGAAAAACTACCAATGCTTCCCACTGGATTGCATTACACACATATAAATGTGATTGAGTCAAATGCGGTAGTTATGAAATCTTCAATATTAACCATGTGACATGACCGATTGGGTCATCCAGGTTCAAGTATGATGCGAAGAATTATTGAAAATACGCATGGACACCCATTGAAGGGTCATAAAATCCCTCAAGGAAATATTTTTCCATGTAAAGCTTGTTCTCTTGGAAAGCTTATCATAAGGCCATCACCGGGAAAGGTTGAAACAGAATCACCTATGTTTCTTGAGCGTATTCAAGGTGATATTTGTGGGCCTTCACCCACCATGTGGACCATTTCGATACTTTATGGTATTCATAGATGCATCTAGCAAATGGTCACATGTATGTTTGTTATCAACTCGCAATATGGCATTCGCTAAATTACTTGCCCAAATAATAAAATTGCGAGCTCAATTTCCTGATCATACAATCAAGAAAATTAGACTTGATAACGCTGGTGAATTCACATCCCAGACATTTGATGAATATTGTATGTCAGTTGGGATTGTGGTCGAGCATCCTGTTGCTCATGTCCACACACAAAATGGTTTGGCTGAATCATTGATCAAACGCCTCCAACTTATTGCTAGGCCATTGATAATGAGAACAATGCTTCCTACCTCAGTATGGGGTCATGCAATATTACATGCCTCTGAATTAATTCGCATCAGACCAAGTGCGTATCATAAAAGTTCTCCACTACAACTTGCATTTGGTCAAGAACCAAATATATCGCACTTAAGAATTTTTGGTTGTGCTATTTATGTGCCTATTGCACCTCCTCAAAAACAAAGATGGGACCACAAAGAAGCCTTGGGATATATGTAGGCTTTGAAAGTCCATCTATTGTTAAATTTCTTGAACCTCAAACTGGAAATATTTGCACAGCACGTTTTGCTGATTGCCACTTTGATGAGGAAAATTTCCCACCATTAGGGGGAGAAAGAAAACAGTTTGAGAAAGAAATTACTTGGTCTGTACCAACGTTATTGCATCTTGATCCTTACACAAAAGATTGTGAAGGTAGAGTACAAAGGATTTTACATTTGCAAGAAATGGCAAATCAACTTCCTGATGCATTTACAGACACAAAGAGAGTGACTAAATCTCACATACCGGCTGAGAATGCTCCCGTACAAATTGAAATTCCAAAAGGGAAGCCGGAAAATAAAGTCATTCATGAAATCACAACACGGTTAAAGCGTGGAAGGCCACCCGGTTCCAAAAATAAAAATCCTCGAAAGAGAAAAGGGGAAGAAAAGCAAAGCGATCCTATGGTGGTGGAAAGTATTCCTGTAGAAATACAAAATGAAAAAGATCGAGAAATTTCGATTAATTATGCTAAGACAGGCATATTATGGAACCGAAAAGAGAACATTGATGATGCATTCTCTTATAATTTGGCATGTGATATTATGAATGAAAATAATGGTGATCCCGAACCACTGTCTATTACTGAGTGTAAAAATAGACACGATTGGGTTGAGTGGAAAAAGACAATTGAAACTGAACTAGACTCGCTCAATAAATGCAAAGTTTTTGGGCATATAGTACTCACACCTAAGGATGTGAAACCTGTTGGATACAAATGGGTTTTCGTACGAAAAAGAAATGAGAAAAATGAAATTGCGAGATACAAGGCTCGACTTGTTGCACAAGGTTTTTCTCAAAGGCCTGGAATCGATTTTGAGGAAACGTATTCTCCTGTCATGGATGGAATTACGTTTAGATACTTGATAAGTCTAGCAGTTCATGAGAAATTGAATATGCACCTCATGGATGTTGTTACCGCTTACCTATACGGATCGCTTGATACTGAAATTTACATGAAAATCCCTGAAGGTTTTAAAATGCATGAGGCATTAAGTTCCAAATCTAGGGAAAGATATTCAATCAAGTTAGAAAGATCTTTATATGGGTTAGAGCAATCCGGACGCATGTGGTACAATCGATTAAGCGAATATTTATTTTAAAAGGGTTATGTCAATGATCCCCTTTGCCCTTGCGTTTTTATTAAGAAAACAACATCTGGTTGTGTAATAATTGCCGTTTATGTTGATGATTTGAATATCATTGGTACCAGTAAAGAAATTCTGGAAGTAATCTCTTATTTGAAAAAGGAGTTCGAAATGAAAGATCTGGGGAAGACAAAGTATTGTCTTGGATTACAGATTGAGCACATCCAGAATGGGATATTTGTGCATCAATCGAATTATACGAAGAAGATAATAAAACATTTTAATATGGATAAATCAAATCCATTAAGTACCCCAATGGTCGTAAGATCCCTTGATGTGAACAAGGATCCATTTCGTCCATGTGAAGAATCTGAAGAGATTCTTGGTCAAGAAGTACCATATTTCAGTGCGATTGGAGCTCTTATGTACCTTGCTAATTGTACTCGACCTGACATAGCTTTTGCTGTTAATTTATTAGCCAGGTTTAGCTCAGCTCCTACCAAAGACACTGGAATGGAATCAAGCATGTGTTTCGTTATCTTCAAGGAACGATTGACTTAGGATTATTTTATCCTAACAATACAAAACCAGTTTTGATTGGTTATGCAGATGCAGGTTACTTGTCAGATCCACATAAAGCGAAGTCCCAGACTGGCTATGTATTTACATGTGGAGGAACTGCAATCTCTTGGCGTTCTCAGAAACAAACACTCGTTGCAACATCATCAAACCACGCTGAGGTCATTGCATTACACGAAGCAAGTCGTGAATGTGTGTGGCTAAGATCTATAACACAACATATCAGAACTACGAGCGGTCTTCTACCAGCAAATGATCCAATCACTCTTTATGAAGACAACGCTGCGTGTGTTGCTCAAATGAAGGAAGGATTTATCAAAAGTGATAGAACAAAGCATATCCATCCCAAATACTTTTCATTCACCCAAGAGCTGGAAAAAGACAAAGTTATCAGCATACAATATGTTCGTTCTGATGAAAACTCAGCAGATCTTTTTACAAAGGCTCTCCCTACCTCAACATTCCGAAAACATGTCAACGACATAGGAATGAGAAAGCTGCAAAATTTATGAGCACATCACGCATGCCAATATGAGGGGGAGCTTTACGTCGCTGCACTCTTTTTCCCTTAAGTTGGTTTTTATCCCAATGGGTTTTTCCAACTAAGGTTTTTAACGAGGCAGCCTAAATCGTTTGATGTGCATCCCAGGGGGAGTGTTATAAAATGGTCTGCACAACAAAGTTGAAAATATGTCATGTGGGCCCCACATGTGGGTCCCACAACAAAGAAAATGAAAATGCAATTGAGTGAATTGCGGATGTGTGTTGGGAAAGTTTCACTATAAAAGGAGATGTTCGGGTGAAGGAAAAATCACACCTTCACCTCCTCCTTCTCTCTAAATCCTCAATAATATTGCAGTGCATTTGAGTTCTAACTAGTCCCAAAGTTCTCTATATTTTTCAAGATAATTATAACAATATCAAGATTTGAAGAATGATAAAAGTGAATAAATGTTTTTGAAGGGTGCGGATCGGGTATAAACAATCTTTTTATCTCTGCAACTTTAAATTATCTCTCTACATTTATATTATCTCTCAATATATAAATTAGGGGGTGTAAATGAGCTGATACACTCGCGAGCTGTTCGCGAACAAGTTCGTTCAAAGCTCGCCTCGATTTTAAACGAGCCGAGTACGAGCGTAACTTTTAGGCTCGTTTATGTTCGTGAACAGCTCGTTTATGTGCTCTATTAATGTAATTTTATATTCTCCTAAATATTTTTTTTAGTGAAAGCTCTATTGAAGCTCTTTAAATACTCGCTCACACTCGTGAAAAGCTCGATTAAAGCTCGTTAACTATAAATAATTATATTAATTTAATTAAAATACACGTATAAAGCTCGAGCTCGGCTCGAACTCGAACTCGTGAAAATTAAACGAACAGAGCTCGAACACATATTTTTAATGCTCGAAAATACTCGGCTCGAACTCGCACTCGCACTCGTCAAATTTTAAACGAGCCGAGCATGAACAACCTAATGCTCGGCTCCTCACCACCAACATGACTAACGCCCCTTAAAGAAATTACAGAGTTAACCAACAGCCTAAACACCTCCCCTTTCCTTCTCCTCGTCCCACAAAAAACACATCAGTAACACCATACTCCCCCTCCCCAAACACCACAACCGGATCTATGCAGCAGCTCCTTCACAAACGCCACAACACCAGTCGACATCACTGTGTACATCAACCAACCGCCGTACTCGGGGCGGATCGGCAAGTATCCACAATCACCACCACCACTGCCGACATTTTTACCATCCTCCGCCACACACTCCTGGAACAGCTTCAACGCCACATCCGGTGTAAGTGGGTTGCGGTCTTCAAACTAGCAATAAGGGAGAAATTAAATGTTTAGGCTATAGCTTCAATATTAAAGAAAAATTGAAATATGTATGATGACGTGACATTTAAAGACATGCCTAGGAATATTGTAGTATCAAAGTTTGAGGATCAGGTAAAGCTGGAGGCAGCGCTAGATCAGGGACCATGATTGTACCAAATTCAAGTAACACTACTACATGGAAGACATTATGCATCGGTTCCTTTCCGATGCATAATAATGGGAAAAATGGGGCAAATTTGGCTTGCTATAGCTCAAATCCACCGGAAAATGCAAACAAATTTTATACATTGTTTCTCATATCCAAACATCAAAGTACTTTCATTTCACTCAAAATACAACCATTCATACAAGTCGTGCACAACCATTCATACATGTACAATATTTACTTTAGTACAACTTAACATAACAATCAAATTAAAGCACTACAATGTCCTATACCAGAAGATCATGTTCGCACAAGTAGTCGCGCAAGTATCCGACGATTTCATCCCGCACGTCTTGTATCTTATGGTGTTCATATGGTTGTTCCCCATTAGAAAAAACCTACAACAAATAACAAGACAAATCAATACTATGAAGTGTGACAACGAATAAGCCAACAAAAGTTATAACGACACATTTGTTCTGCTAACTAAACAACAACTAATTAAATAATATAAATTCTCAAAAGCTTACTTGTTCAAAGTCTTCCACATACGCCTCGTGATTAGCTCGTACAAATTCGATTATGTCCCGGATATAGCTTATAACATAATAACCACAATAAAGACTTCTCCTCGGTTGTTTCGCACAGTGCACGATCAATAATTTCATTCTACACACTTTATTAATGAAAACTACAAACATATTAAAAATGACATTTTGTATATGAATACCATAACAATCTTCCACTCTGCTCGACGATTATTCCTCGGTATACATCCCTGACAGTATCGGAGCAATCCCCTAAAATAAATAACATAATGTAATTAGTGACTGTCAATATAAGTGACAAGGCAAAAGTGAGTTCGAAACTTACGTGTCCACCAAAGTTTTTGCGTCGATGTACAATGGTGGCGCATTCCGAGGAATTAAACCAATGGACTACACGTTGTCTTAGGAATATGATGCACAACATCCACTGGAACCCAAAATAAAGAACTAAATTTGAACAACAAATGTTTCAAAAAGCAGTTAAGACATTATAAGTAACTTATGAATTTATTATATACTGCATTCACTTAAGGCAGGAAGTAGCAATAATTGCAATCTTTGTCAGGCTTATTAAGTCTTGCTACAAATGTCGTCAGCCTCTCATTTATGTGAATGGACTAGCTCATGCTCATGGGATTGAAGAAACCAAAATGAATATCCGAACCGACCATCTGATTGCATAAAAAAACTACAAAATGAGAAATTGATATAGTTAGACCATCAACGGCAAATAATCAACAAAAACACATGAATATTACCTTATATATAAATCATGCGAGTTCGACAACGATTTTAATTGAAATAGATCATCGACGGCATCGTGGGCAACTGTGGTAGTGTAGTTGTCACTGTACATTTCATCGTTAATGTGTAATGTAACATAGTTTCTGTTTAAGTTATCCACATGTCATGTAGAAAGCGACAGTCGGCGAACATATTATTTATTGCGTCATCTTGGTGCGGTGGCAATAGGTAGTATTGGTGCATGTCATACTCCTACATGTTCAATTTTTAGTAAATAATTAAGATAAAATTTAAGGACTATTATAATAAAATACGCAAATGAAGTTAGAATATTTTATTTTCTTACTCTTTTGTTGAGCACAACCAAGTCCTTCGACCATGCTACAAAGTCTCGTAACTTCTCTGCATCTTATGTTGTCCTTAACGTCTCTCCATAGGGTGTCAGTGCAAAAGTTTGACCCAGTGCACTATCGACCTTCACTATATCTTCAGGTAGTGGGTGAAAATGAAGCAATCAACCATTCATGACTCGACCGATAGCTACATGTCGTCTCTCACCCTCGAGTCCCTCTTCCACGTGAGTACGTTTGGCCTTGGACCTGCCATAAGCCACTTTACCAATACATTAGACACTTCTTCAGAGTTAGCCTGATTATTCAAAATCTCATTACTCCTCAGTCAGTTACAAAATGACCGACTGTGTTCTCTTTGCAACCACTGCTCAAATTTTCGTAATTATGCACTCCTTATTATGTTTAAGTGGTGCTCGATGAAAGGCGTGATCTCATGTATATGTTGTCATACATATAAATGAGCTTTCGTTAACTCATAAAATGATTCAGTCATGAATTTCAATCCATTTGTGACCTTTCCATGAAATCAATCAAAATGACGTGGCCTTGGAATGCCAAATGCGATTGTATTTCCCAAAAATTTAGTGCGAAATTCAACAGCCTCTTCAGCTATGTATCCTTCCACAATACATCCTTCGGGACTATGTCTATTTTTCACGTAGCTCTTTAGAATCTTCATGTACCTCTCGAAAGGGTACATCCATCTCATATGAACCGGTCCGAGAATTTGAAGCTCGTGCACCAAATGAACAGCGAGATGCACCATTATATCAAAAAAACTTGGTGGGAAAAAAATCTCTAGTTGGCATCGTGTAACAACTACCTGCTCTTGAAGTTTATCAAGCTGTGATGAACCAACAACCTTAGCACATAAAGAGCTAACAATGACGCAAAGTCTTTGTACCGTGGCTCTCACTTTAGGAGACATTATACCTCTAATTGCAATAGGCAAGAGCTGCTGAATCAATGTATGACAGTCGTGAGATTTTTATTCCATTCAACCGCAGATCCTTTATTGAAAACAAGCTTGCAATATTTGGAGAGAACCATATCAAACTTTAACTCTTTTCTGACATCCACACAAACTTGATTTCTCGCCCTTAGAAAGAGTGGCGTATGTTGGAGGCAAATATGTACGCTGCCCTTGAGTTTCATATGCTAATTTGGTACCAATGTTCATCTCTGGCATATCTAATCTCGCTTTGACTCCATCCTTTGTTTTTCCAGGAATGTTAAATAAAGTATCGATCAAATTGTTACATATATTCTATTCAACATGCATCTAGGCCTCGGTGTTGGGCCGGGTACGGGTCAGCCCCCGCCCGAATATGTTAGGGTCGGGTGGGCTTAGTATATTTTAGTTGTATATTGAACATTTTACAGGTCGGGTCGGGTCTAAATTTACAGAATTTTCAAACCCTATGGGCGCCCTTCATACGGGTCATATTCGGGTCAACTGGTTCGGGTCCAAATTACCCCTTACGACAGAATTTTAACCAACATGCCTGGATATGGATTCACTAAATAGTACAACAAACGTTACAGCGACAGTTATCTTGAAGAATCAAGATACAAAAAAACAGTGTAAAAACACTTAACGTTTTTAAAATAACCAAGCTTAAACAAGCTTTTACATGAAACACAGAGTGGAAAATAATTGTATGTTGGCTGGACCATAAGGTTAGAGAAGGGTGCCGCTGAACCAAGATAACCAGAGAAAAAGATTGGTGTTCCTTGCAATTTTAGAACTTCCTGAGATTCAAAACAATACGATTCATTAATCTACAATAAAAATCAAACAAAAATAAATAGAACAATCATCAATATGTAACAGAAAGTATACATTCGTATCAATTTCAGCACTTGAAACAAACGAAAAATCGCCTGCAAATAGATGCAAGGAGAAATGGATAGAAGACTAGCCTGCAAATAGATGCGTTGAGACTCGAAATTGACGAAGTAATGCAGCAGAGTTGCGTCGATTTCAGATGGTAGAAGTATAGCCAACGCCCGACGGTTCCAGGCTACAATGATTCGAAATGATACTCGTGATTAAGGCAATGAAGCGATGCGAGACGGTGAAAAAGACGATGAAATCATGCAAATGAAATCAATCTACGAGTATGACTGTATGAGGTGAGGGGGTAGGCGGCAGGCAGCTTGTTGTAGGCTGTAGAGATATAAGTTATGTAATAGTTAGGGTTTTCAAAATATGCAGAGAAAAATTAAGATTAAATTGGGCTTCATCAAAATCGGGTACGGGTCGGGTAGACGTGTCTGGATCGGGTATAATTTATAAGACCCTTACCCTGCCTATAGGTCAATCGAGTGGGTCGAATTCGGGTCAACTCTGGGTCCGGGTCAGGTTGCGGGCGGGGTCTCTTTCGGGTCACCCTATGGGCTTCTCACCAACCGAGTGAGTTGCCGAGGCCTAATGCATCATATCAATATAGTGTCTGCTATCAAGTGTATGCCAATAAGGGTGAAGTGGAGTAGCCCAGTGGTTGGCGCTCCCACCCGGCACAACGAGTGCCCGGGTTCAAGTCCCTCTAACCCCCCATAAAAAAAAGTGTATGCCAATAACGGAGATCAAAAAATATTGATCACTTCTTCCATGGAGCACTATCGGTGTGTGCATTGGGTTTCCCGAATCAATTTGTAATATTTTAAATTCTTTCAAGTATTTCATCACCAGAACCTGGTTGAGGTTCTATTATGTGTTCGGTCGCACTGTTGAATGCAGCTTCTTTTCGCTTGTAAGAAACGTTGATCTTCCATATAAACCATTTTTTGACAGTTCTTTAGATGGCGTGCATGTGTCTCTTCCCCGCATATTGGAGAAGCTTTGTACCCTTTAATATTGTACCCAGACAAGTTACCATAAGCTGGGAAGTCATTGATGGTACACATTAGCATGACACACATATTGAAATATTCTTGTCTAGATGCGTCAAACGTGTGTACTCCTTCGTTCCATAAAAGCTTCAAATCATCAATCAAAGGTGCCAAGTATACATTAATATCATTTACAAGCTGTCAAGGACCCGATATCAACATAAAAAGCATCATATACCTACGCTTCATGGTTAACCTTGGAGGAAGATTGTAGATAACCAATATCACATGCCATACTATGCTGACTACTGAGATTTACATGTGGTATCACCACATCGGTACACAAACCAAGGTATAAATTGCTAGACCCTCCTCCAAACTTTGAGAATGTGTTGTCTACTTTGACCCATTACAGTGAATCAGCAAGATAATGCATTTTCGTATCATCGATACGTTTCTCAGCATGACATCGCATATTATCAGAATCGTCTGAGTCAGAAAACAATACCTGAAACCAGGTGATCAAGGGAAGATACCATAGTACTTTCGAAGGAGTGCCTTCTAAATTATTTTTTCGACTGTTTGTTGAACTTGTAGTGAGGAGACTTGCACACCGGACATGCATCCAAATCGCTTTAGGTATTTCGATACAATATACAATCATTGGGACACGCATGTATCTTCTTATACTCAATGCCCATGGGACATATAACCTTTTTAGCCTCTTAAGTACGGTTAGGTAGGGTGCTTCCTCGGGAGGTACCGAATGAGTAGTAACTTATTCAACCGTATCAGGACTAAGCTTTGTAACAATGATCCATTTTGGCATCAACGACCTGATGCCGCTGGAGTTCTAGGCCTCCTTCCTGAACAAAAGATGACTGGTGCTATACAGATGTTGGCATACGGATCATGTGCAGATCAGTGTGCCGAGATCACAAGAATGGGCGAATCTACAACACTTGAATGCATGAAGAAATGGTGTGCACAAGTAGTCGACCATTATAAAGATCGTTATCTACGATCTCCTAATGCAACAGACCTTTCTCGACTTTAACATAGGGCAGAACAACGAGGATTTCCAGGTATGGTTGGAAGCATCGATTGTATGCATTGGGAATGGAAAAACTGTCCGATAGCTTGGCAAGGGTCACACTCAGGACGTAAAGGTCGTCCCACTATCATCTTAGAGGCAGTAGCCTCGTATGACACATGGATATGGCACAGCTTTATCGGTGTTCCAGGAGCACAAAATGATCTTAATGTGTTGTACAAATCAGATATCTTTGATCCCCTTCTTGCTGGAATTTGCCCACAAGTGACATACAAGGTCAATGGGAGCACGTATGATAACAGTTATTATTTAGCTGATGGAATTTATCCAAGGTACTCTTCCTTTGTGAAAACAATTACCAATCCACAAACCCATGCAGAAAAATTATTTTCACAGAAGCAGGAGTCTTACAGAAAAGATGTTGAAAGGTGCTTTGGAATCTTACAATCTCGTTGGGCAATACTTCGTCATGCAGGTATGTGTCATCGAAAAAGTGTTTTGAAAACAATTATGCTAGCTTGCATTATAATGCATAACATGATTGTTGAGGACGAATTCGTTGAAGACGAATTTGAGGAGACCGAAGAACAAGATTTGCACAATCCAACTAGTGCTTTCACAGTTTATGATGGGCCGACCGATCAATATGGTAACCGAATTCGTCATGATCCTGTTGAAAGAACGCAACAATCACAAGCATTTTCAGACCGTCTTACGAATCTTCAATCTGCGTATCTACATAACCAGCTTCAAAGTGATTTAGTCAAGCATAATTGGTTTATGGAAACAGGCGAACAATTATGAATGCTTTATTTATGGGGCCACTTTGAGTTTTCTTAATTATGTTGTGTGTTTAATTATGTTGTCTTTTTGAATTTGGTTGTATGTTTATTTATAAAAAATTATATATTATGAAAATATATTGAGATTAAATAACTGAAACATAATTAAAAATGCAAGTTAATTTAATCATCAAAGTTAAGTGGACGGTAACAATTCGAAAACTCTCCAGCAGTATCTCTCACATTTTCCTCTTCATAGCTTTGAAGAATGGCAGCTTTCCTCTTTGAGAAGTACCTCTTTGACATTGGGGTCATTACTTCCGTATTCATTTGCATAATCTTTGTTTCCTCCTCTAACTTCCTCAAATTTAAAAAATGTTTTTGCATTTCCTTATCTTCTTGGTCTTCCTTTTGTTGCCAGTTCATAAATGCCTCTTGGGTATCCGCCAATTTTTCTAATGCCGCATCCCTTTTGATTGTCGAACTCATAGTTTGTTTTCCTTTTCGTCTTGCCTCCTTGGCAGCCTTAACACCCGCCGGTCTACTAGGACTCAAGGAAATTTCGGAGTTGGTGTTCGGAGTCAAGAAAGTTTGATCATCAAACCTCATTAACGTGGGTACCTCATTTGTGGGTAATTCATCAGGAAGGGGACTAGCATGATAGCTGTACGTTGGTGGCGTACTTGTTTCCGTCATACCAAATGTTTGGTGGCCTTTCACTTCTTCCCAACATGGAAAGTGTATGAACTCCTTCTTCTTTTTTGCAACATACATCGTTTGCACTTTTCTTATCTATCCGTCACAAAATTAACCAATGTAAGTAAATAATTTATATAAAAAAATTATCTAATAAAACACTACCTCATCTTGTAAATTACAACCGGATTCCGGATTTCTTCTTGCACAATTTATCGATCTTTTGTGACTTGCCGGATATCGGATCAAGGGACTGACGACAATAGGAAATGCATAATTGCACATCTTCCGCCATGGACCAAATTGAAGACATTTTGGATGAAATAATGTGTGCTTGAAATATGAATGAGATAATGAAAATTGGTGTTTTCTACATGCACTTTGAGTGTGTATTTATAGCATTATCTACAACACTATATACTGAATGACAACTCTATTGAGCATGGTAAGTGGAGCATGGCCGACAGCTTGGCTTATCTCCATCAACTGAATGACAACTCTCAACAACAGCATGGTCTTGACTTATCTCCATCAACAACAGCAGGACCCTATGTCTATCACAAGTTCACGAGCAGACATGATTTAAAAGATGCTTATTCTAATTGAGACAGCCAAATATGATACCTGACAATTGCATAAGGACAAGTGCAATAACAGTCCACAATTTGCTTTCTTAACTGAAGAAAAAGGTGCACAAACTTTGTCCCTAAATACAATCACCATATGAAAAACGCCTTGAAACAACACCAACAGCTTCAATAACAGTCCACAATTAGCTTTCTCAGCTGCTTCAGTAATTCTCTTCAGGACTTCCTTATCTTTCAGAAGATCAATACCTTCGTCCCTCCTGAAACTTTCCGCAAGCCAGTCCGCAATTCTCTATCAAAACCAACAAATGAACACAGTACAACAAATGAGCAAATCAGCACAATTCTCTATCAAAACCAACAAATGAATCAACCACAATCATCCACACAATTAATAATGCAGAGGTTACTATAGATGTAGCAGCTCCAAAAGTTGTTCAGCCAGAAAGCAAGTGGAGAGGAGTAGAAAGGATCCAAACATGTTGGTCATCACCTACACTTCAGACCACAATCATCCTTGGCCTACCCAAAGAAATGCCTTAGCTGGTTCCACCAGGTCTCAATCATCCAAAAATTACAACAACAATAGACGACTCAGTAACACTAACAACAACACTTAAAAGCATATGATGATCGATGAACCTGTCGACCATCAAATGAGTAATAACACATCTATGATCAAGGAAGAGCTGTGCGACGATCATGCTGCTGATAATAACCAGCTCTACACTAGTTATCAAGATAATAATGAGCATACAATTTATAAGCCAACGATAGGGCTGATGCCGCCTGCTGAGCAGTAATATAATCAGCATGTTGAGCAAAATTCTCTAGCAAAACCAACAAATGAACACAGTACAACAAATGAGCAAATCAGCACAATTCTCTATCAAAACCAACAAATGAATCAACCACAAGCTTCCTCAAAACCTTCGATGCATCATCCACAAGCTTCCTCAAAACCTAAAAAATCATAAACAACTCAGTCAACCAATTATACAAAAAATTGAATTTCTGATTAATAGGATAGATGAGGACTCAATCGATACCTGAGCTGAAATCTCCTCAGCCGCAAACTGCTTCCCTCAGCCGCAAATTGAAATCTCCTCAGCCGCAAACTGCTTCCCTCAAATCGCCAACTCAAACCTAAAACATTCAATTACCGCGACTTCGAAAACTTGAATCGGACTATTTGAATCTAATTGACTGATTTCACCACGACAGATGCGTTAGGGCAAAGCTGAGGAACGACCAAGATTTGAATTACCGAACTTAACCGAAATCCAGAACGTCCGCTCAGGCCATCTCCAGGAGAACGTCCTCGCCTCCACCGCTGCACACAAAAGACACACGGACGTCCTCCAAATCAGCCCCAGGACGTCCTAGAAACCCACCGCTGCAGATGCCCTAACAAATGAGGAACATAATTTCACTATGATAACCCTAAAAATACATTCAAACAACAATATAAATATACATGAATCTAACTAGTTATTTACATCAATCAACCATGAAAGAGCAACAAAATCAAACTGTTCATGTTCATAAACCAGAGTAAAGATCATGTATAAATCATATTTTTGATGCAAAATGCAAAGTTTGTCAAAATTGGGTTATAATTCGTCACCGAGAAACTAAACGTACGACAAAGTTCGTCACAAATAATTTGTCACCGAGAAATTAACCATAAACGGGATTTAATTTCATCGGTTCAAATGACCAATTCAAGGGTTCTGATTGGTTTGTATTTTTTACAAAAATATGACCTTTCTACCGGATCCTTTTTCTCATAAAACATACATAATTAACATAAAAATTACCTTAACGGATATGATGCTCGAAGGATGCAAGAGAGAGATGGATAGCAAATGTGATCACTAAAAGAATCATTCTTTTTTTTTGTATAGAGAAGTAACCTAAAAGAATCATTCAAACCATAATTAATTAACATACTTGAAACTCTTAGCAACGGGAGGCTTTTAGCAACTTCAAGCTCTTAGAAACTTCAAGCTCTTAACAACTTAAAGATGAAGATGTAAATATGTAGACTAGAGAAGTAAAGTTCCAATCCATGGTTACTATTTCTTAATTTCGGGACTCAAAGATGTCATCAAATAATTCAACTAAGTATGCTAGACATTCCTCTTTAGTGATGGACAACAACTAAGTCACGTACGTTCAATTTTCATTCTCTAGCTAATATCACCATTACCAACCTCTACATCCCCCATAAACTGGTATCTCCAAACACTTCTAACCGGAGTAGTTACAAACAGTTCTAACCATACAAAAACAAAATTCAAAGTATGAATATCAAACAATTTTAAGGCAAGAAAAAACTCCTTGCCGGATGGTGACAGCGGATATGAAAATCTCGGTGGAGATTGGTGACGACCGAGGAGTGAGGGGCATTGAGGGACAATGAGCGGCTGGGCAATGACAGAGAGGTTGACTGAGGAGTGAGCGGCAGTGAGCAAACGGGTTAGTGAGGACAAAGGAGTGAGCGGCATTGAGCGAAGAGGTTGGTGACGATGGAGGAGTGAGTGGCAGTGAGCTGCTGGGCGATGGCGACAGGGGACACGGAGGAGCGAAGTCAATTTCAGAGGAGCAAATCAGTCGAAGTCAAGGGAAGTCAGTCGGAGTTATGAAAATTGAAGAGAGCGAAACCTAAAATCAATTTTTTAATAGATTTTATGCATCGGTTGAGACAAACCAATGGATAAGCCCGATACAGTATGCATCAGTTTTTTTTTTATGGGAAAAGTTGTACAGAAGTAGGAGATCGACGACGCAATGACTCTATTCAGTACAAATACTCAAATTGAAGGACAGGCCTATAACGGTCAACCCATCCTCGTCATAGAAAAACTATCAAAGGTTGCGAATTCAGCAGGCACTAAAATCCCCTGGCCATAACCGGGGAAATAAGCAACTAATGCGACTATAACTCAGACCGCAAGCGGCTGAGAACTACCAACTCAGTCCGGAATCCGGCTGAGAATAGCCACTTATTAAACTAATGTAACTTTACTACTAAACCTATCTATCTAAACTACAACAGTAAAAATGACACAGCAGAAGCCCCGAATCCCTCCCAGCGCAGACCAGCCGCCCGAAACCAAAAAGGAGCACAACCACGCCCCACCGCCCAGATCCCATCCAACGCGACCACAACTCCTTCGGGAAGCCACACGAACACCATCGCCGCAGAAGGAAGCCGCCGCCCAGCCCAACACCGCCAACAAAGATCCAGCCCCTCCCCACCACCTCAAAGTGCTCTCCGGCCTCAACCGCCCTCGCACCAACCACAGCCGCCGGTCACCCGTGACCCCCCAAAACTCACCACGTCGCCGCAGTGAGCTCGGAAGAGAGGACAGCAAGAAGCTGGGCGGGAGAAGGAAGGCCGTCGTCGGAGAAGAGAGGCAGCGAGGAGAGCAAAATGCAAACTTGCTTCGGGGGTCTTCGAGAGTTTTTCGAGAGAGAGTTTTGGCTCAACTGATGCATTAAAATGATCTTATGCATCGTTTTGTTTGAACCGATGCATAAAGTCGACTATATGCATCGGTTGAATTGAAACCTATGCATAATGTATCCTTTATGCATCAGTTTCTCTAAGAACCTATGTATAACGTTTAACCAATGCATAATGCTATTTTTGAACCGATGCGTAATGTCTCTACTGTAGTAGTGTAACTATTTTCAAAATCTGGATAATGGACAAAGTAAGAGGAACTGGAGTTTAATACAGCGCAATTTTGGGTTCAAATTCCGAACGTTTCTTTAGAGCTGGTGAAAGTAAGAGATAATAACTGTACTTGAAAGGAAGATCGACATGGCGTCCAAGAAGATGACTAAGGAAAGGGATGTGTAGAGGAAGAAATTTGCACATTACAAGATGTAGCGGTCGACATCAACTTACCCTCGGAGTTTGGAATTTACACGACATTAGAAGAAGAAGACAATCGGAGAAATAAATTAGTTGGAACTGATTGTGAAAGTTTTTTTTTGATAATGGGTGGATACAACAACTAGAACATTACAATGTATATGACGCCTTATCACGACATATCTATACTGATCTTCAAAAGCTCTAGCAAGACATCTTGATCGGATCCGAAATCATCTGGTACATTTGTCCAATTATGAAGCGCAGGCTGGGTCGGCACCTTCACCATGCATGGATCTTTAGTCTTCTCACACCTCATGTAAGACAACATGGTGTGAGTAGGGTTTATAGCACACAACAAGTAGAATGGGGAAAGATGTAGAGGAAAGATGATGGTTAGTCCTAGAAACTCCCTTTAGTCTTCTCATCTTCTCCTTAGTTGGATCTTTTGATGATTGATGACCTTGGTTGGACCTCTTTTCCAATCTTCTTCTCCCCAAAAACCTCCCACTTTAGGTCAAAAGCCCTCTTTCGATTTATAGGCTCGCGATTGAAATTTCTGTGTTTTTAGCCCAACCGGTCGGCTGGGAATTGAGCTTGGGCAAGCCTCCCTGAATCTTTATTCAGCCGACCGGCTTACACTTCCTTGGGCTTTTTCGTAGTCCTAACGTCCGAATTTGGTCTTGGCATCAACTAAAAAGTTGTAGCCCTTTGACTAAGCTTTCCAACAAGCTAAAAAGCAACCAATTTGGACACAGTATACGATCTAAGCGTGCAAAATAGGCCGGAAAGGTCAATCTGCCCTATTTTGCTCTAAATCTTCGGTTTTTCCCCGAGTTTTCGTATTTAGGCTCTGACCTTGAGGGAGACTCATTTTCTACCTGAAACGTAGAGATAAAGGTCAAATGACATCAAAATATTATCGGAAACGAACTAAAGTTATAGTGAAATATGGCCATTAATCAGTCGAAAACTCGACTGATCAGTATATCTTCCCAAAAGCTTCAACCGACTTCAAGATTGCATTGTCGACTTGCTAAATATGAATTAGGAAATTCTGCTCATCTGTCACGCGTCAGTCTGTACAACGTCGGTTGTTTCTCTGTTCTTGAACTCCTCCTTGTCCGCCAACTTGTACAACTTCACAGGGTTTTGCCAAACCACATGCCACTAAATCTAACAATCTTCCCCTTGGCATTTTTGGCAAAACATCTACCAGTATTACATTGACATTTGAATCTTTGAAGGAGATTTCAAAGTCCCAAGCTGTACTAATAATAAAGTGCTACAGAATGAATATTTGAGGAGATTTCAAATTCCAAAATTTCTAGCACATACAAATCTTTTAAGGAGATTTCAAATTCTCAGACTACTCCCCCTTTTTGCTACAAAGTGACAAGGAAGGTTAAAAACAGTAACACAAATATATTCCAACCATAGAGTTCAATAGTAGTAAAACAAAAAACCGAATAAAATGTTTGTAGCACAGTGAGTAGTGAGAGTAGTCACTATCATATAAGGTCTCAGACTCATCATCCTCTTCGTCCTATTCTTTCGGGTATAGCAAGTTCACAAGCATCGTTGTAATGTTCTTCTTACGAAATGCCAGGTGAAACGCCATTTGATTTGTGCTGGCAAGCTCCTCCTCCAGATAGGTTACCATTTAGAGTCTCATGGCTTCTGACACATTCACATTTGAACGAGTTTCGTGCATAGGAAGATCAGGAACTGCTTTGCCACAACCCACTGTAACATCTTTAGCCACATCAAGAACATGTTTCCCTTTGAAGAGTTTGGTGTCCGTTCCGAACACTTTTGGAACATCTGTAAGCACATCTTGACTGGTTCTGATGTCAGGATGCTGAGCCATAATTAGCTCATAAACGAGAGATGGAGACCCAATCAGATGGTTGATCTTGTACAAGGTAGCATGGACAACAATTTGTTCAAAAATTATCTTCCCAGATCACACTTCTGCTTGCAGCTGATGGCATAGATGAGCAGTCACATTTCCATGCTAATAGTTGTCCTGTGACTTGTTGAGATCCAGTTCCTAATTCCAATGTGATGTAGACACGCAAATTTTTTTGGTCAATTCGGATACCTGGATCGTGGTATCTGTCCAATCGTTCCTCATGTCACCAGTCAACATAGTAGCTACTTTGTCCAAATCCATCTGGGGCTTCCTCTTCTGACACGGTTATTCCATAGTAATCATTTATGATCCTTGGAGTGATGGACAATGTTCGTCCCCTAAGCCTCACTTTTCCATAATCAGGGTCCCCAATCTTTCCGAATCCTTTTGGTAAGTTCGCTATAGCTTCTTTCACCGCTTGTTCCAAAAAGGGTTTTGCCATGGTTACTGAGTTGAACACACCTACTTCCTACAGTAGACTCACAATCTCTTTTACTGGATACTTGTCAGCTTACAGAATTCTTTCAGGCATAATCTTTTGCCTTTGAACTAGATGCCATTTTTCTGCGTGTTTGTATGAGTTAAACCAAACTCCTCCAACAACCACCCCGGTGTCAGTCTGAACTCTCTTTCCTTTCAGGTCAGCTTTTACTCCCCCTGCAGCGACGCTGGGCTTAGACTTCTTAGGCACCCGAGTCTGTCTATCAGTTGTCTCAACTCCATCATGTTCAACATTCTCTGTTTGTTTTAACTCAAAAGTCTTCTTTTTCCTTTTGGCTTGTGCACGTTGTTCCACGACAGCAGGAACTTCCTCAGCTACAACTCTCGACATGCCTCATTGTACTTCAGTTGTTTTCCTTTTCTTTGGTGTCTTCCTGGCTTTACCTGCTGGTTTGGTCACACGTGGCTCATCTTATTGAGCTTCTACAGCTGCTTTTGGGCACTTTTCTTTATCATTTTTCAGAAACCTCTTCCTGCACCGTCATCTACACATCACCAACATCACATATGGTCTGAGATATCTGTGTCTTTATATTGTTCTACTGCATCGAACAACTCCTTGAGTAAGTCAGCTGCTTTGCTGGATTTGATCTGTGAGGTACTATCATCCGTGTCATCATTAGTTTGAACATCCTATTCCATAGAGTCTGTTGTAACCTCACTATTAGAAGCCACTTCTTGTTCCTTCATCTCTTTGGACTGAGATTGATCATCAGCTTTATGAACCTCTAGTTGTTCCCCTAACTCATCCTCTTTAGTAGATTCTTCAGCATAAGATTCCTGTTCATCAGACTCATAATCACTTTCTTCAGAACTCTCGTTATTACCACGATTGTCATTTCCAACTTTCTTAGCAGTCATCCATCTTTCCTCAACTTCTGTATTCTCCTTAGCTTCTGGATTTTCCTTCTCAGGTTCTGAACCCACTACCTTACGACGAGTGACCTTAAACTTTTCAACATACTCCTTTTAAGGCATCGACTTATGTCCCACCACCTTAGCCGTAGTACCCTTAGGTTTGGGTGTAGTAATTGTACCAAAATTAGACGGATGCCCCCTAGACCAAAACCACTACCTTCGACTTCTCTACTCCCATCTTCACCCTCTAAACAGTTTTTGCATGCTCACTACTAGGTATTGAAATAGAAGTCGTAGATTTAGGGATTACCTCTCTTCCAGTCTTCTTAGTCATCGCCTTGGTTATGACTGCTTTTGATGGACCTTTCTCTATAGGGTTTGAAACTAGAACAGAAGCAGCGGTCTCCTTAGCTTTCATGGGTTTATCTGTTGAGCCTTCGTAGCCACTGTCGACTTGTCACTTGATAGTTCCTTTGCAGCCTTCGCTTTAGTAGATACATCAGCCTTCATCTCAGTAATTGTCTGAGCTATAGCCATTCCCGAATCAAATTTTACCGATTTAGGATTTTCCACCAAGTTCTTCTTCTCTCCGACGGGGCTTTTACAAGGTCTCAGCAGCACTAGCCTTCATTTTTTTTGTCTTGCGAGTGTTCACCATCTTTGAATCTCCTTTCTTTATTGAAATGATACTTCGCCTAGGGTTTCTTCGAGAGAGAGACTGGATATATATTTGAAATTTAAAAGTACCAGTCAAACTTCTTATAATTGCATGCGTCTTTCCCAAGTGCCACGTCATTTGAGCCGTTTGAATCATCTATGTACATTGGTTACACCAATCAACGCCTGTCACAACTCCTTTCACAATCTCGGCCTAGCCATCCACGTCAGCCCTCAAAACATATCTCATTCAAGCTTTGGCTGACCACTTCTTGTTAGAACAACTAGTTGTCAATGACAGACAGACCCAGAGAGGATCTCTGTGTCTCAAACTGAGAGTTGTCCAAGGGTTTGGTGAAGATATCTGCTAGCTGCTTCTCAGGCGATACGTACTTCAGGAAAATCACCTTCTTTTCTACTAACTCTCGAATGAAATGGTGTCTTATGTCGATGTACTTTATCCTGGAATGCTGGACATGATTCTTGGATATGTTGATCGCGCTCATGTTGTCACAGTAGAGTTTCATCACATCTTGTTGAACTCCATACTCCTCTAACAACTGTTTCATCCATAACATCTGAGCTCAACAACTTCCAACAACTATATATTCCGCCTCTACAGTAGATAGGGAGATTATGTTCTGCTTCTTGCTGAACCAGGACACCAGGTTGTTGCAGTAGATAGGGAGATGATGTTCTGCTTCTTGCTGAACCAGCAACTATATATTCCTCCAGATGTACTCTTTTGATCCTCAGCATTCCTAGCTCAAAAAGTGTCACAGTAGCCTACCAGACACGAGCTAATATAGTTTGTGTACCAGAGACCATAATCAGCTATTCCACAGACATACTTGATAATCCTCTTTACGTTCATCAGGTGGCTTTCCTTCGGATTCGCTTGGTATCTCGCACAAACTCCTACATCATGGGCAATGTCAGGTCTGCTAGCTGTCGGATATAGCAAGCTTCCAATCATACTCCTGTACAAGGTCTGGTCCAGACTTGTGCCAGCTTCATCCTTAGTAGTCTTCACGTGAGTAGCAACAGGAGTTCTTTTATGAGTAGCTTTCTCCAGTTCGAATTTCTTGATCAAGTTCCTGTCATACTTGCTTTGTGAGATAAAACTTCCATCCGACTTCTGCTTCACTTGAAGTCCGAGAAAGTATGTCATCTCTCCTACCCTGCTCATCATGAATTCGCTCTTCATTTGTTCCACAAACTTGTCCACCATCCTCTGATTGCTTGAGCCAAACACAAAGTCATCCACATAAATTTTAGCAATGATGAAATCTGACCTTGTGTGTTTGACGAAAAGCGTCCTATCTACTCCTCCTCGCACATAGCCATGGTAAATTAGGAACGTTGTGAGCCTCTCGTACCATGCTCTAGGCGCTTGCTTGAGTTCATACAGAGCTTTCTTCAGCCAGTACACATGGTCAGGATGATGAGGATCCTCGAATCCCTTCAGTTGTGCCACATATACGTCTTCATTAAGTAACCCGTTCAAGAAGGCACTTTTGACATCCATTTGGTACAACCTGAACTTCAGATGGTAGGCAAGAGCCAGTAGCAATTTTATAGCCTCTAATCGAGAAACGGGTGCAAAGGTCTCATAGAAGTCTACTCCTTCAATCTATGTGTATCCTTGAGCGACAATCCTCGCCTTGTTCCAGGTGATGTTTCCTTTTTCGTCGGACTTGTTCTTGAAGATCCACTTTGTTCCAAGTGGACTATATAAGTATAAGAAAAAGAAAAATATTTACAAGAATAGTCAGAACAACCACACAATCTAATCTAGGGATGTGCTAACTAGTTGCTCCCCCGCAACGACGCCATTTTGAACGCTATAGATTTTCACACGTAAATGATTGCGATAGAATCTCTTTGGTCAAAAATAATTTATATTAACCGGTAAGACTGGGTCGAACCCAAAAGAGCAAGCCAAGCACATGCACTATGTAAGATTGTGTATCCCTTCGGCTATTCTAACAAAAAATGTATAAAAGAGTGTGTCTCTAAATCCTAAGTGGTGAGTAATTAGAGATAAAAGATAGATAAGAGGAGTTACTCCCATCCTAAGTGGTGAGTAATTCGAGGGGTTACTCTCATCCTTGGCATTTCTCATTGATTATGTATATCAGAATTATGCAAATCAAGGTATCAAATAGTTTTGAACCTAGTTTAGACTAGGGTAGACCAACTCTCAAGTGAATCTATTCCTAGCCAAACCTTCTTAACTCGAACCTCACTCTATCGAGGTTGTTGGTTCATTCCATTGCCTTTATCATCCTATGGGTGGGAGATAAATGTAATAGACATAAGGACTAGTTCACTTCCTACCCATGCATTTACCATCGTAAACACTAGATAAGATCATATTCTCTACATCTAAACCTTTCCTCAGGTCCATCGATACTTGGGTAAAGTTTTAAGATCAACATGTCACTTAGGCATTTCAACAAACACTTAGTAGCATGTCATACATGAAGATCATAGAGAATGTGAATTTAACACCATAGATTATTGAATCATGTATATACATGATCATAGAGTACCAAGGAGGGTTACAACACCCTCAAAACACAAGATCACTACTCACACATCATGTAAGACAACATGGTGTGAGTAGGGTTTATATCAAACAAAAAAGGGAATGGAAAAGTGTAAAGGAAGGAGGATTGTTAATCCTTGAATCTCCCTTTTGACCTTCTCTTTTCTCCTTGGTTGGATCTTTGGTTGATGACCTTGGTTTAACCTGTTTTTTTGATCTTCTTCTCCCCAAGAACCCAGCACTCTTAGGTCAAAAACCCTTCTTTATATCTATAACCTCGGGTAGAAAAATCCTGAAGTAGCAGGTCCAGCCGGTCGGCTGACCTGATGTCCAATTTCCTAGCCGATCGGCTGGTGGCTGAAATCCACAGTTCTTATGTTGTTCTTTTCCAGCCGATCGGTTGGCCAGGTGAGCCGACCGGTTGAATATTTGCTTGGGCAAGCCTTCTTATATCTTATTCCAGCCGGTCGACTGGTATGTCCAATCGACTGACTCGATGTGGGCACTTGTTGAGCTGTCTGAAATCTTATTCCAGCCGGTCCGCTGGTGAGTCCAACCGACCGACTGGATGTGGCATGTTGTTGTTATGTCTGCTCTCTCATTCCAGCCGACCGGCTGGTTCAGGGTAGATTCCGAACCGGTCGGCTGGGAGTCTTTTTTTGCCCACTTTTTGCTATAAATCTTCGGATTTTCCCCGAGTCTTCGTATTTAGGCTTTGACCTTGAGGGAGACTCATTTTCTACCTGAAACGTAGATAGAGGTCAAATTACATCAAAATAACGTCGGAAACGACCCAAAGCTATAGTAAAAAATGGCCATTAATTAGTCGAAAACTCGACTCATCATGTAGGTCTCAGCTTCTGCTTCCTGAGATAGTTCATGAATTCCTGAAATCGTGGCTGGATGTGTCCTACCCGATTATAAAAGTAACAGTTTCTCATGTCTCCTCTCCACCGTGTATTCTGGCATGGTATTTATTGCTTGGAGCGAGACATCGACTCCATATGAGAGGAATGTGTAGCTTTGACAAATGTCGTTTTCCCTGAGCAGTTTCTACTAGTGAATCCAAGTCCTTTCTGACTTGGGGTGATGATCTCTTGTTGAATAGGATGTTTAGCCATGACGAACTCTGTGTTCTTTAAACCGCTTCCTCCAGTGAACCCAAGGCCAATCTGACCCTCACCGACTCTCTGGCACTTCAGAATATCATCTAGATTTTTTGACCCAGAGTACATCATCTTAACATACTTCTTGAGGTTGTTCAGCTCCTCCAGAGTTTCACCATAACCACAAGTATCCATACTATACTTAACATGTAATGCATCATCAACTTAAAGTAGGTGTACCTCTTTTCTGGTTAGAATGACATTGGCATTCTTCAGTTCCTCCATAGCTTTAGAGTGATCATACTTGTCTTTCTCCATCTGGATCTTTAATGTTGAGATAATTGCTAAGAGTTCCACCTTTTGTCAACCAGCTCAGCTTTCTCATCCCTAGCTTTCTTCATCTGGAGATTCAGATTCGGAATAGTTTCCTTATGTTCCACCTTCTGTGTGATCAGGACATCAGCTTCCTTCCATAGCTTTTCTTTCTCTTCTTTCAGATCGGTCAGGTTGCAGCTGCGCTTCTTATTTAAGGCAATAACTTTCGTTCACTTGTTGAACAACTCTTTGTAGTTTTCAGCTATGCATTTATCAGTAATTTCTTCATCATCACTATAGCTCGAGTATTCAGTAGGGTGCTCGGATGAGGTGCTAGAGCTAACTCCTTCTACGTCTTCTCCTCCATGATCGATGATGCTTGCAAGTGCAACGACGTTATTTGATTCATCCTCTTGCTTATCATCATCAGACTCGATGTCGCTCCAGTTGACAACAAGTGTCTTCTTCTTTTTGAGAGCGTTCGCACATTCGGCCTGGATATGTCTGAACCCTTTGCATTCTCTGCATTGGATTCCCTTAGACCTCTCGCCCTTACTTTCTTGGCCATAGTCTCCATATATATTCTTCTTCTGGAATTTTTCTTCCTTTTGACTCTGGATTTTTTAGTTTGAGGACTATCCTTAATCTGATCCTTTCATGTTCTGTCTTTTTATAAATCTCCCGAAATTTTGGGCCAACATAGAAATATGTTGTTCAGACATGTCTTCCTTATTCTCCTGAACATCAGTCACTTCAGACTTTAAACCAACAATCTTGACTTTCTTGTCCTGAACATCTTCATGCAGCTCCAGCTCAAACATCTATAATGATCCCATTAGTTCATTCAGCATCATCATCTTCACATCCAGAGCTATATTGATGGCAATTGCCTTCATAGGAAATCGCCGAGGCAACGATCTCAATGCGTTCCTTACCAGTCTTTCTACACTGATAGGTCCTCCAAGTGCAAATGATTCATTAGAGATATCTAGAATCCTTGCGTTGAAATTAGCAATGGTCTCATCTTCCTTCATCTTCAGATTTTCAAACTTTGAGGTAACCATCTCAATTCTGGAAATCTTTACCTTATCAGTATCTTCATGAGCTGTCTGCAGTATGTCTCAAGTAGTCTTAGAGATCTCGCAGTTAGAGATCATCTTGAAGGTCTTTCCGTCAACTGTCGAGAATATTGCATTCATTGATTTGGCACTTTTAGCTGCAGCTTTCTGCTATTCCTCAGTCCACTTTCCTTCTTCAGTTAGCACCACCTTACCATCAGCTCCAACTGCCTTAGGGTGTGTCCAACCTTTTTCAAAAGCTCTCCAAGCTCGATCATCCAATGATTTCAGAAATGCCTTCATTCTCACCCTCCAGTAGCGATAGTTTGTACCTTAAGCAACGGGGGTCACGTGATGTTCTGCCCCTCCTTTGGATTCATCTCGAACAACCATTGGATCTCACTTTGTGTGTCGAGTGATATGCTCTGATACCAATTGAAATACTCGCATGCGTGTTGAGATGTTATCCTAGCCTATTATGAAACAATTTGCTGGACAATCTATGCAGAACAATTTTCGTGCAGAAAAAACTAATCGACACGCAACCTGATACATAATTCGACAACAGCCTATTATGGAGTGAAAAGCAATTCACTACATTGAGTTTAGAGTACAAACAGACTTACGATCACATAATCTCTCTTAATCAGCCTACTCTAACACTCCGAGCAAACTTGCGATCTAGGCTCCCCCTAGGCTAGAGATCGTTCTTTATTTTCACATTGATCCTCCACGAAGATCAGCACCTTCTCCCGAATGCGCAGCAACCAAGAAGTAGTGAGTGTAGCTTTAATACGTTCCACGGTCAGTCTGTACAGCACCCTAAGCAGACTAACACTCATCGCCTAATACTCACCGCAATGATGAGTTTAGACCGATCACCACCTCCTGCCCTCACTATGTGTATGCGTGTGTATTTACTCCAAGAGTGCTTGAGAGATTTGAGAACACTAGCACTCTTTATATCGGGGCGGATGATTCCTAATTCATTTACGAAATCAAATCCTAACCGCCTGTATCTTTTAGGGAATATTTCCCAATCCTTTAGGAAGGTTTCCTAAAGTCTTCAACCACCTCTTATAGATAATCCTCCGCCAATATATCTTCAATATCTGTTGCTGAATCTTCAAGCGTATATCTTCCTAAAAGCTTCAACCGACTTCAAGATTGCATTGCCGACTTGCCAATACGAATTAGAAAATTCTGCTCATCTATCATGCGTCAATCTTGTACAACGTCGGTTGTTTCTCTGATCTTGAACTCCTCCTTGTCCGCCAGCTTTTACAACTTCACAGGGTTTTGTCAAACCACATGCCACTAAATCTAACAATATTTTTGTAGAAACGAGTGTATTTATATTTGTTCATTTAATTTTTTGTTTTTAGATTCGAACGATGATACTCCTATATTGTAGAAGTTGCGTCTTCTTTTGATCCTCCAAGCTTCATATCCTTTAAGGTGTTTTTTTATGTGTGTTAATTGTGTATAGTTTTTGAACACCAGCAATTTGGTTTTGTTCCTCTTGCATTAATGAATGATTAAATAACTAGTATGATTTCGGTATGTTAATATTTTTGTTTTAATGATTGTTTAATTAGAGTTAACATTTGCGATCCACATCCTCCTCCCTTTGGTTGATCTTCGATTGTTTACAAGGCGATGCATTTGAGTGCCGTGAAACTTCATTTCTTTTTATGCACAAATCTCCCACTTTAATAACTTTTCATTGTACAATGCTATATTCCACTGAAAGGCACTGTGTCCAAAGTACAATGGTATATTCCACCGACCAGGTTTTAAGATTGTTTATTGATTTTGAAATATGCAATGACATGTTGAGAAACGTATCATTGACACGAAAATTCGACATCCTCCTAACTCACTACAATGGGTCAAAGTGGACAACACATTCCCAAAGTTTGGACCAGAGTCTAGAAATTTACGTCTTGACTTATGTCCTGATGAAGTGAATCCGCATGAAAGTCCCAGTAGTCAACATAGTACATGGCCATTACTATTGGTTATCTACAACCTACCTCTTTGGTTAACCATGAAGTGTAGGTATATGATGCTTTCTATGGTAATACCGGGTAAAAGATCCCCTGGAAATCATATTGATGTGTACTTGGCTCCCTTGATAGATGATTTAAAGCTTCTATGGAGTGAAAGAAATACGTATATTCGACGCAACTAAGTAAGAATATTTCAATGTGCGCGCCATGCTAATCCGTACGATCAATGACTTCCATGCTTATGGTAACTAATTCAGTTATAGTATTAAAGGTTATAAATCTAATCCAATATGCAACGAAGTTACAGATGCAAGCCATCTAAAGAATAGTCAAAAATGACTTATATGGGACATCAACATTTCTTAACCGTGAGACTGAACACGGAATAGAACCACAATCAGCTCTTGTACCAAAATACTTGAATAGATTCAGAATTTCTCATACTAATTCAAGAAACCCAATGCACGCACAGAAAGTGGTCCATATAAAAAGCAATCAATATTTTTTTGACCTTCCATATTGGCACACACTCAACATCCGACATTATATTAACATGATGCAAGTGGAAAAGACCTATGTGATAGTCTTGTAGATAAATGATGAGTCTAGTTTTCGACTCATTAATAGCCATTTTCCAATATAGCTTTGGTTCGTTTCCGACGATATTTTGATGTCATTTGACCTCTATCTCTATGTTTCAGGTAGAAAATGAGTCTCCCTCAAGGTCGAAGCCTAAATAGGAAAACTCGGGGAAAAACCAAAGATTTAGAGCAAAAGTGAGCAAAAAAAGGATCACAGCCGACCTGTTCAGAATCTCCCCAGAACCAACAGGTCGGCTGGATGAAAGAGCAGGACTTGAGAGAAAACTCCAGCATTGAGCCGATCGGTTGGACTCACCAGCCGACCGGCTGGAACAAATCTTCAGAAGGCTCACCAACCGCTCACTTTGAGTCGGTCGGTTGGCCAATCCAACCGACCGGCTAGTCCGTGCCCCGTACAAGCATTGTAACCGCTCGGTTTGAATCGGTCGGCTCACCAGGCCAACCGGTCGGCTGGAAGAGAACAACAGAAGAACCTTGGATATTCAGCCACCAGCCGACCGGCTGGACCTGCTACAGTGATGGATTTTCAACCGAGTCTATAAATAGAAAGTGAGGGTTTTGACCTAAGTGTGGAGATTTTTGGGGAGAAGAAGAGCAGAAAAGAGGCTCAACCAATGTCATCAATTATCAAAAGATCCAACCAAGGAGAAGAAGAGAAGATCAAAGGGAGATTCTAGGACTAACCATCCTACTTCCTCTACACCTTTTCCATTCCCTTTGTTGTGTGCTATAAACCCTACTGACACCATGTTGTCTTACATGACGTGTGAGTAGTGATCTTGTGTTTTGAGGGTGTTGTAACTCTCTTTGGTACTCTATGATCATGTATATACATTTGACTCAATAATCTATGGTGTTAAATTCATGTTCACTATGCTCTTCATAAATGACATGTTACTAAGTGTTTGATGAAATGCCTAAGTGACATGTTGATCCTAAAACTTGACCTAAGCATCGAATGACCTTAGGAAAGGTTTGGATGTAGTGAATATGATCTTTTTTATAGAATTGAAGTGAACTAGTCCCCTAAGCCTATGGTATTTATTGCCTTGGGAGATGTTCCATGGCTAATAAATGCTATAGAGTAAACCAACATTCTAGATTGAGTGAGGTTCTAATTAAGAGAGCTTGACTAAGAATAGATTGACATGAAAGTTGGTCTACATTAGCCTAAGCTAGGTTCTAAACAATTTGACACTTTGATTTGCATAACTCTTGTATACGTGATTAATGGGAAATTGCCAAGGTAACCCCTCGAAACTCCTCTTATCTATCTTTTATCTCTAATTACTCACCACATAGGATTTAGATATACACACCCTTTTATACATTTTCGGTTTAGAATAGACGAACGAAAACACAATCTTATATAGTGGATCTGCTTGGCTTGCTCCTTTGGGTTCGACCCGGTACTTTACCGGTTAATCTATAAATTATTTTTGACTCTACGACGATCCTCTTCATCGACAAAATCGAGAGGGTAAAAATATACGTTGTTAATAGTTTATTGAATATTTTTGGAAAAAAATGATGGATTTGATTGCCAGGTTGCATATGCTTGATGAACATTTGTACGCAATTAGCCCCAAAAACATGAGGACATCATACATATTTTCCTCCATCGTGCACAACTATTTCTAAGAGTGAGAAATCAAAGTTATATGGATGTCTGAAAGGGGTTAAAATTGCATATGATTTCTCTACAAATATTTCAAGCTTGGTTTCGATGAAGGACCTACGATTAAATGAATTGAAATCTCACTACTGTCATACATTGATTAAGTATCTCCTACCTATTGTAATTATGGGCATATTGCCTTCTAAAGTGAGGGAAGATATGCAAAGATTTTACGTCATTTTAGCTATTTATAAGCTAAAGTTGTTGATCCATCATAGCTTAATAGTCTCCAACAGCAAATAGTTGTTACTTTATGTCAGCTTCAGTTGTTCTCCCCACCTTCTTTTTTGATATTATGATGCATCTTACGGATCATTGGGTATGCGAACTTATATTTCTTGGAGCGATCCATATGAGATGGATGTATCTTTTCGAGAGGTAAATGAAGATTTTAAAAGGCAGCGTGGGAAATATAAATCATCCCGAACGATGTATTGTTGAAGCATACATAGCAAAAAGAAGCAATAAAGTTTGCACCAAACTTTTGGGGAATACTACTGCAATTGAAATTCCAGGGCCATGACGTTATGGACGCTTTCAGGGTAAAGGCACGCTTGGACTAAATTCATTACTACATCGTTAGAGGAGTTAACGAAAGCCCACTTCTATGAACTGCATCATATACTTGAGATCGCGCCTTTTATCGAGCAATACAAAATCAAACATTCAAATTGGAAAAAATCTGAGCAATGGCTATAAAAGCAACACAATCGATTATTTCCCAAATGGTTGAGGACTATAGGGATTTCAGATAATCAAACTGACTTTGGAAAACTATCACGGGTCTAGGCTGAATTGTTGCGTTTTTTTTAGCTTGGTTTGTTATTCTTTCGCTTATTCGAGCCTGGATCGAGGTTTGATCGGCTTTAAACATGAAACTCCCAAAAAAAGAGGTCAAATGACAGTCAAATGTTGGAAGAATGTATCTAACCCATTATTGAATAGACAGATTAGTTGGTTGATACTTTACCCGATCACTTGTCCATAAAAAGCTGAGCTGATTTTGTACACACTGTTGCTTTTCAATAACTGATATATTCTCCTCTTAATAGCAATCTCCTCCGACAGTATATTAACTGATGCATCCCTAGCATGTCAGCATAAGCGTGAGAGACTTGCAATTCCTGAAAATCAGCACGTTCCTGAAAATTTTATTCTTGTTAAGTTTTTGACCCGAGTAATTGGAAAAGGTCTTCAGCATTGTCAGCAGGTTTCTAACTGGACGCTTCCCTCCATTTGGAAAATGAAAAATGTCGCGGCGAAAAACAAATAACTGAGACCTAAGGCTTGGTGTGATTGGGAGAGTTACGTACCTGTCAATCTCTAGACTCTAGTCCTTGTTCAGAATCCTGGAAAAACATTCCGTGGTCAAAACGAAGTGGCGACGGGATAAAGGACCCCCCTGACGCAATCCTCTAGCTACTTTGACCTGAAATGACCAAAATCTTCCCCATCATGTCTAATAGTGTATCAATAGTTAGATATATTCCTGTAAACTAGATCCACCCATCTTCTCACTGAAACCGAGCGCACAGAGGACAAAGGTAAGGAATCTCAAAGATAGCCTTATTATATGCGTTCACCATGTCCAACTTAAGAATCACATTACTCCTATAAATTTTTTCGAAGGTCACTAACTAAGTAATGCGCCAAAGTAATATATTGATGGATGGACCTTACGGGGATGAAGCCTGATTGATCTAGAGTGATGTTCAAAAGAATTCCCTTAAGTCTATCATTTGCAACAATAGTTGAAATCGTAAACGACAGTCGAAACTTTTCGACTATTACAAGTAAAAGATAAATCGAATCACCGACTATAAATATTATGTGATAAGCAATCTATCTGTAACGCATCATTAATCAAACTTCGATGATTGAGAACATTTGGAAATATCTTTCCAAGCCCAAAAAATAAATTTATATATAATTCCAGTCCACAAAACTTTTTAGTACATAATTTTGTAAGTCATAAACGGTGGATGATCAAAGCAGATTTTAACATCTCAAAAACACCAACAATGTTTTGTTCAACACAAAATTCTGCACTTTCAGACCAATATAAAATTAAACAAAAATAGAAGGAAATCCTCGTTAAACAGTGGAGCAAAACCATTTGGATTTTTGTTCTCAATAAAGTCGAGCAAAACCAACTATCAATCAAAACAAACACCATATTAGATCACACTACGCCATTTTGCATCTTAGGTAACTGACCCAAATTAGTCACATAAGTTCGTTTTCGGTCACATAAACCCTTATGTGACTACACCCAGTCACATAAGGACCAGTGACATAAGTTGTGTGGCATTAAGTCTGGGGTGACTGATCTAAATCACACCAGTCACATAAAACCTTACGCGACAGTGGACAAACTAGTCACATAAGGACACCGGTCAGTCGTATAAGTTTAAATTGAGGTGCCAGGAAAAAAGTCAACGGTGCAGTTCGGTTAGTCACGTAAACTATAGTTTACAATCTCTGTCATGTAAGAAGTCATGAGCGGCCATGAAACACAGTCGCATAAGTTAGATTAGACGACGACGTGTGGTACGAATATCAGTCACGCAAGAGTATGTAAAAGATATGGTGATAAGAAAATCCAGTCACGTAAGTTGGAAATCCAGTCGCGTAAGTTGGAACATATAATTAAAATAACTGTTTTTGTGTCACATAAGAGTACAACCAAACAACCCTGTTTAATTTGAAATTCATGACCTACACAAAAGTACCTGAAACATTTCAGGATTTATACAAAAGTTTCCAGCATTACAAGGAATGCAACAGTAAGAAGCATTACAACAACTCCAACAAAAGTTTCCAACAACACAACATAGCAAAACATGTTCACCAACTAAAGTTTGAAGTGATAGAGAATTCAAAGAGTACCGAGACCGAAACTCGCCCCATCAGAGACGTTACAACCAATTCCCGTGCCACCACCTCCACCCCCTTTCAGCCTGTCTTCGAACTCAGCATCCTTCATAGCAGCCTCCTCCTTTTCCCTAATGATCTCTTCCTTCAGGGCATGGTTTGAAGCCCCGCCTCTAGAGCGAGGAGGCCTCCTTATATTTCCCCCAACTCCAGATATCTGAGTTCCTTTCTTCTGTCCAACAGCTTTAGAAATTATCTCCAACTGAGTGCTCGTCGGGATAGGGTCAGCAATGCTACTGGGGTCATCGGACTGCTGCTCATCAAGAAGTCTCTGGACCTCGGCATTCATGTCTTCCTTTGCCCAAGTACAAAATAAATTAAAACATCACATTGTTTACACATATTCAGAAAATCCAAAATTTAATCCACACATTCATAAGCGGTCATACTTGTTCACAATCCAACATTTAATCCACATTCATACTTTAATAATTGTTCTTACACATTCTAACATGCACAAGTCCACAATAAATTCATCAGATCAAATTGATTACACAATACAATATTTTATCGACACGCATACTTCAATACTTGTCCATACACATTCCAACAATTAATCTACACATTCGAACACATGAGTAACATATATTCAACAATAGATTGACACTATTGGACCATATATTTAGCAAGACATAATAAAAAAGAAACAGAGTAAAGAAATACCACTATCTCAGCACATTCAGGTTCTTGGGAATAGACATCAGCATATGTTGCAACATGGTTTGCTTTGTGCCCTTTTTGGAGGTGGTCTATTGCTCTGATGGCCATCGGAGTCTTTCCTCCACGGTGATTCTTCTTCTTTTCTCGGGCCTCCTTCATCCTTTTGCATTTAGCCTTCAAAAAAATAAATGTCCATGAAACAGATGAATAATTATAATAAAAATGTAACTGACAATTGAGTTTGGTCACCACACTTCACCTCATATGCAGGTTCTTGAAAGTGATTAACCAGCCATGCCCATTCCTCCTTGCGATGGACAAACTCCAAAGGTACTTTCTTCCCGTTCTTCAGATAATATTTGTGGCAAGAGGACTTCCAATTCTTGTAGCGGTTATTTGCTATTCGTGTAATGTACTCCCAAAGTAGAGCATCTTTCTTTGGCAAAAAGAAATGAGGCTGCAATAAATATAAAATCAGCGTGTGTAAAAGTTGCAGTGAGATAAACAAAACAAAAATTATAATTAAATACAGTCATAACTTACACTGAGATAGTTCACCACGACATCCCAATGCTTACGTTCTAGCTCACTGTATGTCGGTGCTAACATTGGCACCTTCTGTCTGACACATGCCCCGATTTGGTGGCACATCATACTCCTTATTTGCCTTATTACTGGGCCATTTGCCTCTTCAGAACATTCAACCTTGATCTTAGTCCCCAATGAGTTCACCAAAGTCGCAATCTTGGAGCCACACACAACTCCCCGGCGCTTTCTCTTCTTTGAGGTTTCAGCTTCACTTACATTGCCATCCTCGTCATCTAGCATCAAGTAACAAACAATTTATATTAGTATGAGAAGATGTATTGATAACAGAAAATTATAAATAAACAATATTAATGTTATACCGGAAGAATGATCCTTCGTATTCACGCGGATACTCAGAGGCAGTTCCTCCATCTCTTGGGTGTTGTCATCAGTATAGTCAGCATCATTTGGCACTTGAGAGGGATTAGCTGGAAGATCTTCATTTGAGGGATTAGCATGCTGTTCTTCATTTGGTGAATCATTGAGTACTTCATTATGGGGGATTCGCAGGAGGTTCTTCATTTGAGGGATTATTATGAGTTTGAACAGGAGGGTTTTCAGAAACTGCAGGTGATGGTGTAAGTGAGGGGTAGCGATTGATGGTTTGGTGGGAGGATGAGACAGTTCTTGTTGGGTAATTAGAAGCATCAGGGGGATCAACTAGCATGGGTACATCAGTTTCGGTCTCAGACTCAGTAACAGGGTATGTTAGGGCTTTTTTGGGATCATTTTTGGAGGGTTTCTCTACTCTCAGTTTTGTAGAACATCTAGGGCTTCTACGCAATATTGTTTGCACTGGAACAGTCCTTTTCTTAGGAGTACTAACCGGATTTGGAACAACATCGTCCATATTAGGGATAGTGAGGTCAGTAATATTACCTTCAACACGGACTTTTTTCTTCTTCGCCTCAATCAAGGTGCCGACTTTATTCTTCGGAGGTTTGGCCGGTTGATCCTTCTTTGGAGGTTTGGCCGGTTGGTCCTTCTTCTTCACCGCAGGCTCCGGCGTATGTATTTTGGCCAGACGCCGAGTACTTGGAGAGCGAAGCTTTATGTTACGACCGTCGCTGGTTGCGGCTACAACGTCGCTCAGAGTTTTCTTCTTTGTCGGCATGATGGAAGGTTGAAATCGGAGTGTCGTATGGAACAAATCGTGAAACCCTAAACGTTTCCAGTGAGAGAGGAAGTGAAGAAGAAGTGAAGTGAAGTGGATTTTCGTTTTGGTTCAAAACATACAAGTGTTCATTTTTCGGACACGTGGTCGGCACCGATCGCGTTTTTGGACACGTGTTGGCCACCGATCGCGTTTTTCCCTTAAATGACATACATAATAAAGTCAGTCGCATAGGTGTATTACAGAAGCGCGCTCATTGAAATTAGATTTCCCCTTCAGATTTAGGTTTCCCGCCAATGGATTTGGAATTTCCCACCTTCAGTAAACAGTACTTACGTAACTCATAAACATATGTGCAGTCACATAAGTGAAAGTCAACCTGAAAATGAAACTAACATTTTACTTTGTTCACATACTCTGCATATTCCAAAATGGACAAAATATTTCACAACATCCAAGGTTTGGAAAACACATGATGTTCAAACACATGATAACCTTCACTCCTCCTCGTCAATATCATCAAACCCTTCCTCATCTTCATGATCTTCCTCACTTACTTCATGATCACTGTAATAATAATGGAGTTCATCAACATCTTCCTCTTCATCATCTGTTTCATCAAATTCATCTTCCCCCTCGTCATCTTCACTTTCTTCATCTTCCTGCTCTTCATCTACTTCGAAAAAATCATTATATGAAGCGGGAACTTCTTCATCAATTACATTGCAATTATTGTAAGGGGGGATATCTAGTGTGCTGTCTTATTGATATGCATTTTCTGATGTACCAACACATGAGTGACTATAAGTGCCTCTTTGAGCGACGACATTAACAACTTTCCAATTATCTCCAAACTTAGGATCTTCCAAGTAAAACACTTGTTGTGCATGTTTTGCAAGACAATAAGGAGCATCTTCATACCACGTGTTAGATGTGTCAATCGAAAGAATTTCATGCTCCATTTTTATGTTTCCACCCTCAGATTCATCAGTATTAAACCACTTGCATTGGAATATGACTACCGGCATTCCCTCGGCATACTTGAGTTCGATAACATTTTGTAGAACACCATAACAGTTATTTTCTCCTGGAAATCATAAAACAATGAAACAAGAAGATGAAGAAACATATAACAAGGCTGATGAACCAAATGATGTGGCAGATTGATAAAAATGATGCAGATTTGCTAACCAAAAATGAAATGATGCACAAAGGTGGATGTAGATGATATCATAAAAACCATGATGCAGATTGCAATATGAGATGATAAACAAAATGAAGCAAAATTACTAACCAGCGTGTACCATGACTCCACTATTTTGTGTCGTCAAATGTTGGTCCTTATCCCATACAACAAATTTCAACCCATTTACAACACAGTGAGTGTAACATGAGTGAAACTGTGGTTTACATGCCAAAATGTGAAGCTCGGTAGAGTACGCATCAGATCCTTCTTCGCGTAACTGTATCATCTACAGATCAATGTATACTAAATCAATGACACAAAGTTTATATATACTACAAATGAATCTATGTGTTAAGTAAAGTGTTACCTTATTAAGTAAATGAGAATGGAAATGTTCAATACGGGAATCATTGTCACAGTAGGGATTTTCACTGTAAAAGTCCTCTGCATGTTCCTGAATATACTCCCTTGCTTCTTCGCAATTTTCCATGACACACCAATGTATCACGTCTATGTCATTATTGTTGAGCCTTAACCTCCTATCACAGCAGCCCGTCGGCTTTATGACATTTGAGACCACTGATATGTCAAAGTGATCTTCCTCATCTTCATCATCAATCTGAGATTTACCTTCAATCTCACCCATGTACAACTTACAGTACATCACACACTCGTGGGCAATATAATCCTCGGCAATGCAACCTTCAGGGTACCTTATGTTTCTCACAAACTTCTTGTACTTTCCAAGTTGCCTACATATAACATATATAACATTATAATTTGCGCACAATAAATATGATTACAATATAATGTACTAATCGAGTTTTTCCATACCTTTCCATAGGATAATTCTAACTATAGTGTACCGGCCCCTTAAACAAAATTTGATCTGGAAGGTGAACCATGAGATGTACCATTATAGTGAAGAATGCCGGTGGAAAAATCCTCTCTAACTGACACAGAATCTGAACTATCTCTAGCTTCATGTGATGCACCTCATCCTTCTTGATCTCTCTGCAACAGATTCTGCGAAACCAATGAGATAGTGATATGAGAGGGTGAACCACATTTCTAGGCAAGTATGGTCTAATGTAAATCGGCAGCAGTCTCTGTAACATAACATGACAATCATGTGTCTTTAATCCAATAAACTTTTTGTCTTCAAGATTAATCTTATTCTTCAAGCTTCCAGCGTACCCAGATGGATACTTAGCATCCTTTATGTACTCAAGTATCTCTAGCTTCTCATTTGAAGTCACTGTATAGGGTGCTTTAGTCACTTTTTCCTTATTCCTTGAGTTTGACCCGGATGGTTTGAACCATAATTTTCTCGTACCCCCTGCTCTTCTAAACCCTTTCTAGCCTTGATATCATCTTTAGTCTTACCTGCAAATTTAAAACAAACGTGAATAAGTACTTCGAATATATGTTGATGTATAATGTGTACAAATAGTTTTCATGTACCTTCAATCCCAAGTATGGTCCCAATGATGTTATCAAAAACATTCTTCTCAATATGCATAACATCGAGTGAATATGGATGGGAGAACGACTTCCAATATGGTAACTCATAAAATATAGACACGTGTGTCCAACAAAGCCTCTCACTACTGCTGCCTCTCGCCTTCAATTGAGGATGTAGACTAAGAGTAGGATACTCGTGTGACATAATGACATTGAATATGTCATGACCGACAAGTGGTGGTGGAGGGTCTCTAGACTCAACCTTCCCATTAAATCTATGGGATACAAACCTCCAGTCATGGTCTTTTAGGAGCCATCTTCGATGCCCTTGATACGACATCCTTCCTAGGAGTGTGCATTCGGTAAATTACCGAATTTACCGTTACCGAATTTACCGTTACCGAATTTACCGATTCATATTTTTTATTCCGATTACTGTCGGAAAAACGGTAAATTCGGTAAATTTCGGTTAATTACCGAATTTACCGATTTTTTGTGTGTAATTTCCTGTCCTAAACATCAACATCTGGTAAACCAAAAAATGAGTGTATTTTTACATCAAAGTTCTCTCAAAGTACGAAATTAAAAGGAATCTTCAAGCAAATCAAAAGTCAAAGCTTCTGCTTCTACTTCTCCATTTTGATCCCAAAAGATTGTGAACTTCATCATCTTCTGCATCTGCTTCTCCATTTTGATCCAAAAAGCATGTCAATGTTTATCCTCCCTGCAGAATACATCAAACACGCAATGTCATCAATGGTAGAAGATATATATTCACATCGATTATACAAAATACGACAAAGTAAATATACAAGTCACAAGTGTTCATATTAGTTTTCTCAGTTTCTTCCAATTTTTAGGAAAAAGCAAATTAAACATAGTAATTCAATTGGCAGACAACTCGATCAAATCTACAATGAGTCAAAACATTAACAAACAAGGATATATTTTCAAGCACCACATAGACAAATGTGTTTTAGTTTTACTTTTACCTTTGAATCAGATCACATACACTTCTTGAAGTCACTCAATGACCATTTTCCCTTGATTAAGGGAAGACTTCATCAACTCTGAAAAAAAAAGGTTTATCAGAAAGTATGCTCAATATCTAAATGTTCAATAACAAATAAGACATAAGGTTGCTCGCTTGCTGCCAATTATTAATAAATAATGACCACATACCTTCATCAAATTTCTCAAGTTCCGCAATATCTTGTTCAACACAAACATGTGAATGAGATGTGCGACTTCGAATCCAGTCTTGAGCACAGATTAATGCTTGCACTATACGAGGAGTTAACGAGCTCCTAAATTCATCTAAAACGCGCCCACTAGTGCTGAACGCAGATTCAGACGCAACAGTAGAAATGGGGACAGCTAATATGTCACGAGCCATTTGAGAAAGAGTAGGAAATCTAGGACTATGCATCTTCCACCAACCAAGAATATTAAACTCACCATCAGTTTTTTCGATTGGTTCTCTGAGATAAGTATCTAATTCAGTCCTATTTTCCTCAATATGCGCTATTGATTTATGCATCATAAATAGTGAAACAAGTTCACTGACAGAGATGCTCGTCGTCGAAGCAAAACGTACAAATAAATTTATAAGTCCGCTACTCGCGACTTAACTACTGGGTAGTAAGTGGTAAGTAGGGGTCGAACCCAAAGGAATTAGGGGGATAATTGTTCTTTAAGTTGGACGATTTTGGGATTGGTTGGTTGGTTTTAAAGCTACCAGCTAAGTGATTGATTGGTTGGTTGGTTGGTTTTAGTACTGGAAAGTAACTGATAACTATTACAATTAAAAGAAAGCGTTCGGTTTCAGGGGCCTTGTATTATATCCTGTTTATCATTGACTCTTAGTGAACCTTCTAAGTATTCAAACATGAATCGAGGCTATTCCTAGCTCAAGACTTGCAACATTGTCTAGCCTTTTTAAGGTCGTAGAGCACTTATTCTACTTCAGCTAATTCCTCCTTCCGAAGTATCTTAGCTTTATGTGCATCCATTTGGTCCCTTTGGCCCAGTTTCCAAATGGTTTTTAAGATAAGCCGAACTCCTCGGATAAGCTTGCCCATTTGGTCCCTTTGGCCCAGTTACAAATGGTCCACTTACCCGAGTATGATCACGAACCCCCAAGGAAGAGCTTGCCCATTTGGTCCCTTTGGTCCAGTTACAAATGGTCCACTCAACCTTGGAAACTCTGACTTGTTATATGGCACATAGAATAAGGTTTGAATACAAAGACGAGACACTAAGTTAATAGTCTAAAACATTTTATAATACAAGTCCACCCCTTCTACCGAACGACTAGTTTAGCTACTATTTATCGCGCTAAACATTATAACTAAGGAATTGGAAATTAAAGACGGAAATAAATATTAGAATACTTACAACCGTTGAAGCGCCAAGGGAGCAATCTTTATTTCCAAAGCCAAACTTACAATTTTAGAGAGATAAGTGATTTTTGGATGAGAATGGGATGATACAAATGAGGAGGAGGAGGGGTGTATTTATAGCAAAAGGGGAGGAGAATGGAGGGTGGAGATGGTTGCACATGTCTTTCATCCAAGGGAGGAGGAGGAGGAGCAAGGAGGAGCTGCCACATGGGGGAGGAGCAAAGCCGCCGGTCACCTAGAGTGGAGGAGCCGCCGGTTGCAGGTGGTGGAATGGGGAGGAGCTCCTCCTTTGGCCACCTCCAAGCATGGTGGCCGGTCACCAAGTCCATGAGTGCATTTGATAGTTGATTTGGAATGGCCAAGGGATTCTAAGACTAATGGCGAGCCAGAATTTCCAAATTCCATGGTTTGGTCGAGCAATTTGGTCTTGGTGCCTATGCGCGAGGCTTTTGCTTTGGACTTAGGCCAACTGCCAATCTGCTCGGGCGTTTTCTCTGGGAAGCGATATTGTCCGACTTGTTGGGCATTCCAAACATCTTGGTCGAGCCAGATTTTCCAGATGCATCCGTCGGGTCGAGCGACTTGGTTTGGGTGTCAATGTGCGCCGGGCCTTTGCCTTGGAATTGAGCTAACTGCCAATCTGCTCGAGCATTCTCCTTGGTTTTCCGACATCTTCCACCTTATTTTCCATTTTAAACACTTTGGTCGAGGCGGAATTGTCAGATCAGATGATTTGCTTGGGCAACTTGAATTTGGACTCGAATAGCTCGGCAGGCGCGCTGGACGCTGGGCGCGATCTGGGTTTCTCGGTCTTGGCTGGCCAGAAATTGCGAGCGATCCTTTTTAGCGTAAAACTCCTCTCCTTAGCGTGTTTTCTCTCTAAGCGCCAAAATACCCTGTAGAAATATATTGGAACTAACAAGCAAAAGTTAAATAGACCAACAGTCTAATTTGGTGGGTTTTACGGTGTTTATGATTCGTATAATTTGGGTCCATCATATCACCCCACACTTTTAGTTGTTCGTCCCGAACAATGCTATTAAAGGGCGGCACTCTAAGTTTGGCTTTGGATTATATGAAAATTAGACTGTGGGACTCGATTTATCCTAATTCATGCATTACTTACTTATTACCAAATTGAACTGTGTAAATAAATAGAAGAAACTTAATACTTGTACCTCCGTGCCGAGATGCAAATTGTTCCGGATGTCTCGGGAGATAGCCCTTTTTAGGTTCCTGGACTGCAATTTCGGGACCGTCTCGCACTATATGGTTTTCTTGTAGCTTTCTCTAGCACGTGATTTGGTTCGGGTTTCACTGGTTTGAGTACTTTGATTTTTCTTTTGGCGAGGGACTGCTTTTGTAGTGAATCGGCCTTTGGCCTTTGATTTGACTCTTTTGAGTACTTCACTTTTTTGTTCGGTTAAAACCTTCACAATGTTGGGCCTTTGGCCTCTTGAATTGCTTCTTCGAGCTTTTCGCCTTTTTGTGGCTTTGCTAGTCCATTTTCTCAAGCCTTTTTGGGAGGTCCAATCATCGCCCGCAAGCCTATGGAAATACCTCCCCGCTCCTCTCATCGTTGTTGTTTCACGCGGGTCAAGATGAGGGTCGCTCATCTATTTTCTCGGCTACTTTAACTAGAGAGAGGACGGTCTGATTCCCGTACTCACCTTTTTTTTTTCTTTTTGCATAAACACTGCATGGCGGAGATGACTTCAATCTTCACTGAAACCCGAAGTGTAGCCTCCACTGACTTCGAAAACCATATAGTTTGATAAGATCCTTCGATTGCCTGCCAAGCCTTTCTAGGGCAGTTTATGTCAACTCCACATCTCTAGTTAATCTCAGCACAAAGGACAAATGAAAAGTTACGTCCTAAGTCTTTAAACAGTTGAATTTTCACAAGGTTGATGCATGAATTATGATCTATCTTTTTCACATTCTTAAGTTCATATTCTCAAAAAGATACTATTACTAAAAAAGAAAACAGCAAGCATGTTATTTATATACAACGGTGGTTCTCACCCCGCACTTTTGAACGAAGGCGTGCCTTAGTTCAAAAGTCATGCAAGCTAATATATATATGTGAGAATTACTAAGACAGAAAATTAAATGACAGAATTTAAATGACAGAAAGTAAGATAGTGTCGGGTTACCTCCCGACCAGTGCCTTTGTTTAACGTCGTTGACTCGACGATACCTCGTTGTGGATTACTGGTTTGGGTCCCATGGGTGGCTCAGGTCGAATTTTTGTGGGGCTAAGTTGACTTCGCCGTGATAATGTTTGACTCGATGCCCATTTACCGTGAATCTCCTTTCATTGTCCATGCTTTCCAACTCAAGCATCCCCTGGTTGAATACTTTAGTCACGGTATAAGGACCGGTCCATCTTGATTTCAGTTTGCCTGGCATAAACTTAAATCGTGAGGAGAAAAGTAATACTTGTTGTCCTTCCTCAAATGAGCGCCGGAGGATGAATTTGTCATGATATAATTTTGTCCGCGCTTTGTAGTCTGTTTGCTCTTCATAGGCCTCAAGTCGCAATTCTTCAAGTTCGCATAGCTTAAGCTTCCTATCTAATCCGGCAGCTTTTAAATCTGGATTGCACTGCTTGAGTGCCCAAAAGGCTTTATGTTCCAATTCCACCGGGAGATGGCATGCCTTCCCATAAACTAGTCGGAAGGGGGAGGTTCCAATTGGCGTCTTATATGCCGTTCGATACGCCCAAAGAGCTTCGTCTAGCCTCTGACTCCAATCTTTCCTGCCCGGCTTTACCATTTTTTCTAAAATTCCTTTGATTTCGCGGTTGGAGATCTCCGCTTGACCATTGGATTGGGGATGATATGCTGTGGATGTCCGGTGGTGGACATGGTAGCGTTTTAAGGTAGCGGCCATCATGCGGTTACAGAAATGAGTTCCTTGGTCGCTTATTATGGCCTTGGGTACCCCGTATCTACAAAATAGGTTAGTGCGCAAAAATTCTATGACAGTCTTTGCATCGTCGCACCTTGTGGCCTTGGCTTCTACCCATTTTGACACATAATCTACAGCGACTAGAATGTAGGTATAACCGCATGAAACTGGAAATGGTCCCATAAAATCAAGACCCCAAACGTCAAAAACATCGTTGACTAATATAGGTACTTGAGGCATTTCACTTCTAGCGGACACATTTCCTACTCTTTGACACTTATCGCATTCTTTACACTTTTTACAGGCATCTCTAAATATACTTGGCCAGAAAAAGCCGCTATCTAAGATTTTTCTAGCGGTTCTCCTAGGCCCGAAGTGTCCTCCACATGCAAACTCATGGCAAAAGCTAATGACAGAAGCTATTTCATTATCGGGGATGCATCTCCTAAGTATTTGATCTGCTCCTATTTTCCATAAATAGGGATCATCCCATAAGTAATATCTAGCGTCATGCCTAAGTTTCATGCATTGTGCTTTAGTAAAAGAGGGAGGGAATGTACCTCCTACAAGGTAGTTGACGATTGACGCGTACCATGGCACCTTGGCAGAGACTGCATAGAGATGTTCGTCTGGGAATGACTCAGTTATGTGTCCTTCTTCTTCCCTTCGGACAATCCTACTGAGGAGGTCGGCCACAGTATTTTCGATCCCTTTTTTGTCCCTTATTTCCACATCGAACTCTTGTAGTAGTAATATCCACCGAATGAGTCTTGGCTTGGCTTCTTTTTTCTTCATCAGGTAACGGATGGCAGCATGGTCAGAGTAAACTATTACTTTTGCTCCAGGCAAATAGGGTCTGAATTTTTCTAGAGCGAATACTACTGCCAAGAGTTCCTTCTCGGTAGTGGAGTAGTTCCGTTGGGCAGGATCTAGGGTTCGTGAGGCGTAGTAGATCACACCTGCTTTCCTGTCAATCTTTTGGCCGAGAACTGCTCCTAAAGCGAAGTCACTTGCGTCGCACATGATCTCAAATGGTTTTTTCCAATCCGGAGTTTGGATGACGGGTGTGCTAGTGAGGGCCTTTTTTAGCTCATCAAAGGCTTCCTTGCATGTATTGGTAAATTCAAAAGGAACTTCTTTTTGGAGAAGAGAGGATAGAGGCAACGCCTTTTTGGAGAAGTCCTTGATGAATCGTCGGTAGAATCCCGCATGCCCAAGGAAGGATTGGATGTCTCGGACAGTGGAAGGGTATGGTAAAGTCATGATCAAGTCTATCTTAGATTTATCTACCTCTATGCCTTCTTGTGAGACGACGTGCCCTAAGACCACTCCATGAGTTACCATGAAGTGGCATTTCTCATAATTGAGCACAAGGTTCATTGAGACACATCGTGCCAGAACCTTGCTCAAATTATCTAGGCAAGCGTCGAATGTATCACCATAGATTGTGAAGTCGTCCATGAAGACTTCAATGAATTCCCCGATCATGTCTGAAAAGATGCTGGTTACAACCCTTTGAAAAGTTCCCGGGGCATTGCATAGGCCGAACGACATTCTTCTGAAGGCGAATGTACCGAATGGGCAGGTGAATGTAGTCTTTTCTTGGTCCTCAGGTGCTATAGGGATCTGATTGTATCCTGAGAACCCATCCAAGAAGCAGAAATATGGCTTGCCTGCCAGTCTGTCTAGCATTTGATCGATGAATGGCAGGGGGAAATGGTCTTTCCTTGTGACGGCGTTTAATTTCCTGTAGTCGATGCACATTCTCCAGCCGTTCTTGATCCTTGTTGTTACCATATTTCCTTCGGCATCTTCCTCAACTGTGATCCCACTTTTCTTTGGGACCACGTGGACAGGACTCACCCATTGGCTATCTGATATGGGATAGATAACGTCCGCATCAAGAAGCTTTTGTATTTCCTTTTGGACGATCTCCATCATGATTGGGTTGAGTCGTCTTTGATGTTCTCTTGATGGCTTTGCCCCGTCCTCAAGTGAAATACGGTGCATGCATACAGCCGGGCTGACTCCTCTTAAGTCGGCCAGTGTCCATCCAATAGCTAACTTGTGCTGTTTTAGTACTTTTATCAACCTTTGTTCCTGGCCTGCTTCCAAACCACTCTTGATGATTACTGGGAGTGTGTCATTATCCCCGAGGAAGGTGTACTTCAGATGTCCAGGCAGGGGCTTCAATTCTATTTTGGGGGCTTGCATCACCGAGGGTAAAAAGGTATTTGATTTGAATAATTTTACCTCGTTGACTTCATATCCCGGTGTGAGAGGCTCCGAGATTGTTAAGTGAGCCACCGTTTCATGCAAGTCTTTGGTTAATTCGTATGATCCTTCGGCTCCGTTAAGTATGGCTTCTAAGGGATCTGATCTTGATTCTGATTGAATTTCTTGGACCAGGTCGTCCAGAGCATCGAGAGCGTGTACTTCCTCGAATTCCACAGGGTATTTCATTGCCTGAAATATATCAAAGCTGAAGACTTCTCCTTCTACTTCCATTGATAGCATTCCACTTCCACAATCTATCTTCATTTTTGATGTTTTGAGAAATGGACGGCCGAGAAGGATGGGTGCATGATCTGTAGGTCCGCCATTCTCCATTTTTAAGACGTAGAAGTCTGCTGGAAATACTAATTTGCCTACTTGAACCAGGACGTCTTCAATTTTGCCCTCTGGCTGTTTGCATGACCGATCTGCTAGTTGAATAGTGAGACCGGTGGGTTTTAGTGGCCCAATCTTAAGACATGAGTAGATAGAGAAGGGGAGGACATTGATTGATGCTCCAAGATCTAGCATGCAGTTCTCGATCCTGATGTTGCCAATTGTGCATGGAATGGTGTAAGTGCCTGGATCTCCACATTTGGGGGGCATTTTTCGTTGTATGGCGGCCGACACGATTCTACTCATCAGCTCCTGATCGTTTCTAGTCTTCCTCCGGTTGATACAAAGTTCTTTTAAAATTTTGGCGTACCGAGGAATTTGCTTAATGGCTTCTAGGAGGGGGATGTTGATTTCGACTTTGCTGAATAATTCAAACACGTCCTTATCCATGACATGCTGTTTTTGCATGCGAGCAGGTACTGGGAATGGAAGTTTTGCGCTGCTTCTAGGGTCTTCAGTTCTAGGCACCGGGCCAGGTATGTGTTCTTTGGACGTTTCCCCTTCTTCTTCGGTTACGTCCTGCTCTTCCTCATACATGCCGACGTCTTCATCGGCCGCTTCTTCTTCTAGAGCTTCGAGAGACTCGGGCCTCATTTGTTCTTTCCCGGGTAATCTTGGGTCCTTATCCTCTTGCTCCAAAGGTTTGCCGACAAGCGTTTTTCCACTCCTAAGAGTCAAGGCATTCACATCTTCCTGTATTTGAATGGTTTGTGAAAGGAGTCTGCCGGACTCATTAGTGAGTGTGGATACTGAGGCAGCGAGTTGGGAGATTTGTTTGGTCAATTCTGAAATTGCCCCGTCAGTTTTTTCCTGATGTTGGTGTAGCGAAGTACCCAATTGATTTATGCCCCCTGCGAGCTCCTTTATTGTGTCATCGAGCGACTTGGTTAGTTCTTGCTGATTGTTGTTGTATCCTTGGTATCCTCCTACTGCATTCACTTCTGCCGGTTCCTCTTCTATTAATGGTTGACATGCGTCAGTTTTGTGGTCTGCAGAACCACAGAACTCGCAAGGTTTTACCAGAACTGGCTGCCTTCGTAGGATTTGAATCATCATCTCCTTTAGCTGCTTCATCTCTTCAGGCATAGAGTTCATTGACGTCTCCGCTTTTGCCACATGTTTTGTCCGGGAGAATTCTTCCTGCTGAGTTGTCTCTTCTCTGAATCGGGCATTCTCAGCAAAGTTGGTGATAAGATCCCTTATGCCACTTAATGATAGATTCATCATGGACCCTCCAGCTGAGGCATCCAGGAGCATTTTGTCTAAGGGTCTTAGTCCGTTAATGAGATACTCCACGGTGAGTTTCTCGGGCAGTCCAAGGGTACAGCAGCTTCTCTCCAGGCGGTTGAATTTTTCCAGGTAATCGTACATGGTTTCGTTGGGTCCTTGCCTTATGTCCTGCAGTTCCCTCCTTACTTGCATCGCTCTTCCTGCTGGGTAATATTTGTCTAAGAACTTTTTCTGCATCTGAGCCCATGTTCTGATGCTTCCGGAAGGCAATGAAAGGAACCAGTCGTTTGCCGCGTCAATGAGGGAAAAATAGAACGCCTTTAACTTAAAGTCGTTTATATTCACTCGACTGGGTTTTAGATTTTGGCAAATGCCATGTAGGCGTTGGAGATGAGTTGTTGCAGATTCTTCATTAGTTCCTGAGAACCTGGGCAAATTGTTGATGTCGACGACAATGTTTTCCAGCTCAGGGCTCTGGCAAATGCACCATGGCTGCGTTTCGAATTCTGGGGCATTTAGTTCTCCCATAGTAGGTGTACGGTAGTTGTTGTTATCTCCGTAGTAGTCATCGAAAGCGGGTTCTCGTCTTGGCACTTGTCTAGGTTGTGGGGGTGGTGGATATCGAGGGGGTTGTCGTACTGGACCAGCTCCATTTCGGTCCTCGGGTGGTTCTTGGTTTCTTCTGATGGCTTCCCTATTACGAGCTCGTCTGCTCCGGATGAGTTGCTCTGGATCATCCATAAATGGAAGTGGTACCTCATTGTTTCGATCGTACAGGTTTATCTCGTCGTCATCCTGGTAGTCATGATGACTTTCTTCGCGAGACATGGTTGTTTCGAGCGCGTATTGATTTAAAGAACTTATCCGATGGCTAATTCCCCGGCAACAGCGCCAATTTGACAGAGATGCTCGTCGTCGAAGCAAAACGTACAAATAAATTTATAAGTCCGCTACTCGCGACTTAACTACTGGGTAGTAAGTGGTAAGTAGGGGTCGAACCCAAAGGAATTAGGGGGATACTTGTTCTTTAAGTTGGACGATTTTGGGATTGGTTGGTTGGTTTTAAAGCTACCAGCTAAGTGATTGATTGGTTGGTTGGTTGGTTTTAGTACTGGAAAGTAACTGATAACTATTACAATTAAAAGAAAGCGTTCGGTTTCAGGGGCCTTGTATTATATCCTGTTTATCATTGACTCTTAGTGAACCTTCTAAGTATTCAAACATGAATCGAGGCTATTCCTAGCTCAAGACTTGCAACATTGTCTAGCCTTTTTAAGGTCGTAGAGCACTTATTCTACTTCAGCTAATTCCTCCTTCCGAAGTATCTTAGCTTTATGTGCATCCATTTGGTCCCTTTGGCCCAGTTTCCAAATGGTTTTTAAGATAAGCCGAACTCCTCGGATAAGCTTGCCCATTTGGTCCCTTTGGCCCAGTTACAAATGGTCCACTTACCCGAGTATGATCACGAACCCCCAAGGAAGAGCTTGCCCATTTGGTCCCTTTGGTCCAGTTACAAATGGTCCACTCAACCTTGGAAACTCTTACTTGTTATATGGCACATAGAATAAGTTTTGAATACAAAGACGAGACACTAAGTTAATAGTCTAAAACATTTTATAATACAAGTCCACCCCTTCTACCGAACGACTAGTTTAGCTACTATTTATCGCGCTAAACATTATAACTAAGGAATTGGAAATTAAAGACGGAAATAAATATTAGAATACTTACAACCGTTGAAGCGCCAAGGGAGCAATCTTTATTTCCAAAGCCAAACTTACAATTTTAGAGAGATAAGTGATTTTTGGATGAGAATGGGATGATACAAATGAGGAGGAGGAGGGGTGTATTTATAGCAAAAGGGGAGGAGAATGGAGGGTGGAGATGGTTGCACATGTCTTTCATCCAAGGGAGGAGGAGGAGGAGCAAGGAGGAGCTGCCACATGGGGGAGGAGCAAAGCCGCCGGTCACCTAGAGTGGAGGAGCCGCCGGTTGCAGGTGGTGGAATGGGGAGGAGCTCCTCCTTTGGCCACCTCCAAGCATGGTGGCCGGTCACCAAGTCCATGAGTGCATTTGATAGTTGATTTGGAATGGCCAAGTGATTATAAGACTAATGGTCGAGCCAGAATTTCCAAATTCCATGGTTTGGTCGAGCAATTTGGTCTTGGTGCCTATGCGCGAGGCTTTTGCTTTGGACTTGGGCCAACTGCCAATCTGCTCGGGCGTTTTCTCTGGGAAGCAAGATTGTCTGACCTGTTGGGCATTCCAAACATCTTGGTCGAGCCAGATTTTCCAGATGCATCCGTCGGGTCGAGCGACTTGGTTTGGGTGTCAATGTGCGCCGGGCCTTTGCCTTGGAATTGAGCTAACTGCCAATCTGCTCGAGCATTCTCCTTGGTTTTCCGACATCTTCCACGTTATTTTCCATTTTAAACACTTTGGTCGAGGCGGAATTGTCAGATCAGATGATTTGCTCTGGCAACTTGAATTTGGACTCGAATAGCTCGGCAGGCGCGCTGGACGCTGGGCGCTGGACGACGGGCGCGATCTGGGTTTCTCGGTCTTGGCTGGCCAGAAATTGCGAGCGATCCTTTTTAGCGTAAAACTCCTCTCCTTAGCGTGTTTTCTCTCTAAGCGCCAAAATACCCTGTAGAAATATATTGGAACTAACAAGCAAAAGTTAAATAGACCAACAGTCTAATTTGGTGGGTTTTACGGTGTTTATGATTCGTATAATTTGGGTCCATCATTCACTTTCTTCTGAACCACTCTTACCACCATCCACATCAGGTTGCAAGCTAGACGTTGCACTTCCTTCTTTTCTTGCTCCAGCTCCACAATTGTTAATCTTCATGTACTCATTAAACAGTTCATACATAGCAGTTTTCACCAATTCACTCAACTCCTCCGCTTGCTTATCTCCAGATTTATAAATCTTGTAAAGAGACCACTGTAAATACTCAAACTTATATCGAGGGTCAAGCACAACAGCAATGTATATAAGCATATTCATTTCCTCACAATCAGCATTCAACTCATCTCTATTATCATCATTAGGACTTTTACCTTTACCTCTTGAGCCCAACTCTAAACGATAAAATGGATCAAGCAAGTCAAGCCTTTCAAACGCATTCTCAAACTTCACCGCTGATTCTAACATTAGATATGTCGAATTCCACCTAGTGCGCACATCCAAAGACACATGGCTTTTGCTATCAATTTTTGCAAGGACTATGCTTTGTTTGAATTTTTCCCATCTAGATGGAGATTGTCTAACATACCTAACAGCATTCCGAATACGAGAAATCGAGTGCTTCATGCCCTTTAAGCCATCAACCACAACCAGATTGATAATATGTGCTATGCACCTCATATGCAAATATTTTCCTTCCAATAAACATCCATTTTGGTCTGTTAATTTCTCTTGTAAGTAAGCAATGGCTGTATTGTTTGAACCAGCATTGTCTACTGTTACTGTGAACACATCCCCAATCCCCCATTCTATCAAACAATTCTCAATGACAAGCCCAATATCCTCCCCTCTATGACTACTAATTGGAACAAAATTCAAAATCCTTTTGTTTAAATTCCAATCATCGTCAATAAAGTGTGCAGTCAAACACAAGTAGTTTATCCGTTGAATGGACGTCCAAGTGTCGGTTGTCAAACACACTCTTTGAGCTGATTTTTTTAAAAAAGCTTTCAATTTCTTTCGTTCCTCTCCATACAATTGATAGCAGTCCCTAGCCACTGTCCATCTAGATGGGATAGAAAATAAAGGGCACGCTACTCGCATAAAATATCTGAAACCAGTATGCTCAACAAAACGGAAAGGAAGTTCATCAACCATAACCATATATGACAAAGCTTTTCTAACTTCATTTTGATCAAAATTCCAATTTTTCAAAACCCCTGTAGTTTCTTCCCCATATTTACCCTCTGAAGCAGCATAAGATAAAATCGTTTATTGACAATTAGCTGGATTTTTCTTGCAATGATTTATATGATAACGAAGACCGCTAGTGCCAGCACTTTTGGAATTCGCTTGCAATGTATTTTTGCAGAATATGCATTCAGCCATTTCTTCAGTAATAATACTACCAGAAGGTCCAGGATTAGAACACTTTACCTTTTTTTAAAAATCCCAGACTGACGACCTTTTAGTCATCTTTTTTGTTGTTGTAACTGTTGTAGCTTCTACTTCTCCAGTCTCAGTTTCCATTGGCATTTGAGCTTGTGCTGTAGTTGGTGCTTGAGATTCAGCTGTTACTAATCTTTCTGAGGTGTTTCCACCATTGTTGGATGACATTTTTACCTAGGAACATAGTAGATAACATAAGCACAATCTTCACAAGTCACAACTACGTCGGCTTGAAGCGACATCAACTAGGCACAATAAGCACTGCAAAGAGATTGAGCTGTCTGACTTACCTTGAATCTATGGTTGTAGGAGTTGTAGACGCAAGTCGAAGTGAGTTGGAGCGACAAAAGTCGGAGACGAGTCGCGATTCGGAGAACAGGAGAAGCACAATCTGTCACTTAGGGTTTTTTTCTCTCGATCTCGACTTCTCGAGAGCTGGTAGGTAGACTCATTCACGTATTTGGGTTGGGCGGCCCAAATACCAAACAAAAAATTAGTAATATTAGTAATATTTAAAATATATGATATGAATACTTATTTTCGGTAAATTCGGTAAATCGGTAAATTACCGAACCAAAAATTTCATTCCGATTACCGACAAAATTTTACCGATTTACCGATCGGTAATTTACCGATTGTACCGATTACCGATTTTACCGAACCGAATTGAGTCGGTTCGGTAAATTAAATCGGTAAATTCGGAATTTACCGAACAATGCTCAGCCCTAATCCTTCCAGTCAAATGGGTAGCGTCAATGTCATCTAGACATAAGGGACAAGCTTTGTACCCTTTTGTCTTAAGGCCTCCTAACATACCAAGACCAGGAAAGTCACTAATTGTCGATATCACCGCTGCTTTCATAATGAAAGATGACCGATCACGTCTATCAAAAGTACGAACTCCCTCATTCCATAGTACTTTCAACTCGTCGATAATAGGCCTCATAAAAACACTTAGGCACTTTCCAGGAGATTTGGGTCCAGATATCAACATACAGAGTATATTCAACTCTATTCTCATACACATATGGGGTGGCAGATTGTAAGGTATAACAACGACAGGCCATGTGCTGTGTGAGAGTGATGGACCATAATTATACGAATCAAAAACACAGTAAAACCCACCAAATTAGATTGTTGGTCTATTTAACTTTTGCTTGTTAGTTCCGATATATTTCTACAGGGTATTTCAGAGCTTAGAGAGAATACATACTAAAGAGGAGCATTTAAAGCATAAAAGATGTTACGAGTCATTCCAAGGTCAAGATCATATGCCGACTGAAGAAATATCAAGGATCCTGACGTTGAATCACTCATAACAAATTAAGCAGAAGAGGAATCAAAGTCAGACGGAGCGAAATTGGACTGATAGTTTTGTGAAAAGACTGCACAAAACTGTCAAAATGCACTCATGGACCAAGGTGACCGACCACTTGAAGAAGAGGTGGCCAAGGGAGGAGCTCCTCCCCTCATGGTGACCGGCCACCGGCGGCTCCTCCCCTCATGGTGACCGGCAGCTTTTGCTCCTCCATGGAAAGCTTGCCATGTGGTGGCTCCTCCACCACATCTTCACCTCCTCCTCCTCCTCCCTTGGATCAAAAACACATGGAAGCCATCTCCACCCTCCATTTCTCCTCCCTTTGGCTATAAATACAAGCCATTCTCCTCTCATTTGTATCATCCAAAAATCAACATTTCACTTATCTCTCTAAGTTTTGTAAGTTTGGCTTTGGAAATAAAAGATTGCTCCCTTGGCGCTTCTACGGTAGTAAGTATTTTAATATTTATTTACCGTCTTTAATTTCCAATTCCTTAGTTATAATGTTTAGCGCGATAAATAGTAGCTAAACTAGTCGTTCGGTAGAAGGGGTGGACTTGTATTATAAAATGTTTTAGACTATTAATTTAGTGTCTCGTCTTTGTATTCAAAACTTGTTCTATGTGCCATATATTAGATCAGAACTTCCAAGGTTGAGTGGATGCTTGAAATGGCAAAGCTCTTCTGTGGAAGTTCGTAAACATACTCGGGTAAGTGGATGCTTGAAATGGCAAAACTTATCTGAGGAGTTTGATCTCTCTCAAACACCATTTTGGGTAAATCGGAAAAGACAACCCAAAATGGATGCACACAGGCTAGTATACCTTGAAATGGGGTGCTAGTCTAAGTAGAACAAGGGCTTTACGTTTTTTGCAAAAGATTAGACAGTGTTGCAAGTCGAGTGCTTGAAATGGCCTTGATTCACTTTCGAACACTTTTGCGAAAGACTAGACAGTGTGGCAAATCGAGCGCCGGAAAAGGCCTTGATACACGTTTGAATACTTAGAAGATTCACTAAGGGTCAATGATAAACAGGATATAATACAAGGCCCCTGAAACCGAACGCTTTCTTTTAATTGTAATAATTATCAGTTACTTACCAGTACTAAAACCAACCAACCAACCAATCAATCACTTAGCTGGTAGCTTTAAAACCAACCAACCAATCCCAAAATTGTCCAACTTAAAGAACAACTTATCCCCCTAATTCCCTTGGGTTCGACCCCTACTTACCACTTACTACCCAGTAGTGTAGTCGCGAGTAGCGGACATTTATAAATTTATTCTTGACGTTTGCACACAAAGTCTGTGCATCCATCAGAGAGTCCCGAAGACCCAAATGGATTAAAACCGTCAGTTGCTAAGCCAAGTCGTACATTCCTTATCTCACTTGAGAACTCTGGATATTCCTTGTTAAATAATTGCCATGATTCACAATCAGCCGGATGTCCAATGTATTCTGGATCATCAACATTTCTTAAAGCGTGCCACCTCATTTGGCCTGCAATATCCGGTGACATAAAGAGATGCTGAAATCTTGGAGTCAAAGGGAAGTACTTAAGTGTCTTCTTTGGAACCTTGCTTTTCCTTTCATTTTCTCTGTAGCTTCCCTCACCGCACACAGGGCAAGTAATACGATCTTTGTGCTCCTTGTAGTACAGTATACAACCATGCTCACAAGCATGTATGGTCTCATAACCCAACCCCATATTCTTTAAAACCTTTTTCACATCTTTATAACAACTAGGGTAGTTGTTATAGAGAGGAAGAATTTCTTTTGTGATCTGTAGAATTTTATTGAAGCCCTTATCCGACACTCCGCTCTCTACTTTCACTTGATTGCCCTCAGAAAAGTTTCAAGAACGGTTCTGTTACAACCAGTGTATAAAGGTGTCTGAGCTTCACCCACGAGACTTTTATACCTTTCGAAAACCACCCTACTATCTAAATCACCACTCTCTGTATCCATGTTCATCTGAAGATCCTCATGTTGCATATATTGAAAGGGAAATGCATCTCGAATAATATCTTCAGTCGGGTTTGATTGATGATTCTTCACACCACTACTTGTTTCTCCATACCTCTCCGCAAGCCATTGTTGTCTCAACATGTATGGGGAAGGTTCAGCACTATCTTCACCGTGGGATGTCCATCTGTGGTACCCATTTCATCATACCATTGTTGATCAAATGGATAAACATTTCCTTTGTTGTAATTCTTCCTCTAATCATCAAACACCTTCTACAAGGACATATATGTGAATTTCCTCCATTTTGCTTTGCGAAATCAACAAACTGAGCAATGCCTCGAATGTACCGTGTGTCACTCCTTTCCAACTCCATCCAAGTTTTATCCATTGTGAATCTTCGACTTTGTAAATCCTCGACTTCATAATGTAACAATGGACACAAATTAACAAAAGATAAGCAACAAACATGATCAACAAGCAACAAATTAACATCACTAAAGCAACATACATGAACTATATATATCTGGGAGTGTTCGACGGAGGAGAACCAGGGCGCCGGAAACTCTTTTCGGCCGTAGGTTGAAGGAAGAAGATGAAGAACGAATGACTAAGGTTGGTGGAGTGTTTAGTTATTTTCATTTAATGCTGTGTTCTATCGCGACTAACGTTGCGTATCTCAGTCGCTTAAGTACACCTACCACATTCAAATTAAATAAAAGTGGGTGAACAATAAAAAAAGTCAACATTTTCAAATGTCATGTCTGGCGTGGCATTTATACTATTTACTTATGTGACTCACCTTGATTACGCAAATAGGACCAGTCATATAAGAACACTTAAGTCACTAACTTGATACAGTCATATAAGATACAGTCACATAAGTACTCTTATGTCAGTTACATAAGTCCCTGTCACTTAAGAAAACTTGGGTGACTAACTTTGGTCAGTCATATAAGTACCAGTCACATAAGAGTCCCTATACGACTGACCGTCTATTCTCTGTCATTTAAAGGCCCTTATGTGACTGGTACTTATATGACTGACACAAACTCTATCGTCTAAGGTGCAAACTGGCGTAGTGTCATCTGACAAGTAACAATTCTTATAAGCATTCAGATGCAGAAATTCACGGTTATCTTCATAAATATACATGATGTATGTAGAAGTAGGCCCTCCAAAAAATTTGCAACTAGGAATCTACAGTAATGCAGGTACTAATAACAAATAATACGAGATAACATCTGTAATTGCGGAATTAGGTTAAGTTTAGATTTTATTGATTGAGCAAAAGAATACACAAGTGTTCAAGTGAGACTCATAGAACCCTAGGTTCTCACTCAGTCCAAATTACACAAATCAAGCAATGAAAACTTAAATTAACAAAAAAGTAATCTTCCCTGTATCAACACGAACAGAAGCCCTCTATCGTCACGCCGCAACCTCCACCAGAATCACTCCGGCGACTCGATTCTTCAGCTGCGACTTGTCTGGCTCTTTTGGAAGACTGCTCGCACTCACGGCAACGATTCCTTGCACTCAACCTCGAAACACTCGGCTGGTCACTCACTGACGCTTGATGCTCGAAATCGCTCTTAATTGCTTTCGGAATAGAAATCCCCAAATCGAATCGACTCTGCCCTAGAACGAACTCCAGACGCTTTTATCTCAAACTCCAGCTGAGTCAAAACGCGGCGTTTGGCAGTAACGGAAGTAACGAACTTCGGCGCGCGTTTGGCTTTAATGGAACGACGTAGCTTCGTCCGAAACTCTAGTTCCCTCTTTAATGCAACGCCATCGTTTCTCCTCAGCTGTGGACAGGACGACGTCGTTTGATCTCTGGGCGGACTTGAACTTGAGCTGGTTTTGATACTAAGTCCTGAACCTGCAATTTCAAGCCAGCACAACACCAAAGACCAAAAACCACAACTTTGCCAAATACTCAAACTTCAACATTCAATGCTTGATTTATATATGCTCAATCATCATGTTTGGATTAACATAAACTCAACAACATCAAATTTAAAATAATGCTCAAATATTATTCAAGTATTCAAATTACAAAAGTTAGAAATCGGAATTATGTTTGTTGAGTTATAGAGAAGAAACGAACAAAGCACCATATAATTTGATTGCTATTTGACAACTTGATGAATATTATCCATGGCGAAACCCTTCACAGCAACCGTTGGAACCTCTGGTATGAAAAGTAAAAGAGAAACCGAATTACCCAAGTATAAATATATGCGATAACCAATTTTTGTGTGTAGCGTATCTTGAATGATACTTAGATCATTGGGAACATTCAGAATATATTTCCAAGTCCAAAAATAAAATAATAATTCCAGTCCACAAAACATTTTCGAGGACATAATTAAATAAGCTATAAACGACAAATGGTCAAAACATATTTTAACACCACAAAAACACCAATATTGGTTTTTCAACACAAAATTCTGCACTTCCAGATCAATATAAAATCAAGCAAATAAATAGGGAATCTACATTAAACAGTAAAGCAAAACCAGTAGAATTTTTGTTTTCAATAAACACGAGCAAAACAATCAGTGGAACAAAATAAACATCATATTAGTTCAGTCAGCAAGTAACAATCCTTACAAGCGCATTCATATGCACAAATTTACGGCTATCTTCATAAGATACATTATTTTTGTAGAAGTAGGCTATCTGATGCAGGGCAGATTGAAGATCAGATGGCGCGCAAGAAGAGCTCTGCCGGGAAAATCGGTATTTGGCGTCCGGTGTCCGAAAATTCGCCATAAGACCTTATTTGAGTGAAAACGGGCCAACAACGCAATTAGGGTTTTATTATCTTTTTAGGCCTTCCGGACTCGTTTAGCAAGCCGAATTAGGGTTTTATTATCTTTTAGATTTTCTGTTTATTTTATTTCCTAATTTCGTTTTTGTTTTCCTATTTAAACCCAGCTTAGGATTTTTGTTAAACATCTTTTATCGTATCAATGAACCCTAGTTTTCGTTCTTTGGTGGATTCCAAGCTTTCTTGGTGGATTCCAAGCTTTCCACGAATTCATTGCTGGTGAATTCGTTTATCCTATTTGTTACGCTGCGTCAGTTGGTATCAGAAGCAAGTCCTTCCCTGTCTCTCTTCTAACTTGATCAGATGGCAGATCAACCCGTACCCAGAGCAGATTTTGAGAGGGTCATCGCGGACTTAACCGCAACCCTGGCTGTTTTGACAACCCAGATGGCTGCTTTGTCAACCCAGATGACTGAAGTGGCGACTAGAATCAATCAGAATGGCGGAGAGGAGAGAGCCCAGAGGGAAGCACCAGTCAGAGTTCCTCGTGTAGAGCGTGTGCGTGCAGTAGTCGCTGAGGACTCAAGTTCGGGTGAAGAGGATCATGTGGACAATGGTAGAGATGGAGAGGAGAATAGGTACGGTAGTGATTATCGGGTGCAAGTTGATATTCCCCTGTTTCATGGAACCATGGGCGTGGAAGAGTTTCTTGACTGGCAGATTGATGTGGATAGATTTTTGGAAGTCATGGGTGTCCCAGAGAGCAAGCAGGTGAAGATGGTGGCGATCCGGTTGAAGGGTACCACTATTGTGTGGTGGGATAAACTCGTTGTCCAAAGAGGCGGCATGGTAAGGCGCTTATCCAAACTTGGAGGCGGATGAAGCAGCTGATGTTGGACCGATTCTTGCCCGAGGATTATGAGCAGATCCTGTACAAGATGTACCTTGACTGTGTTCAGGGTAGGCGATCCGTGGCGGAATATACTGCTAAATTACTACGTCTGTCTGAGCGTAATGAGTTGAAAGAAATGGAGAATCAGAAGGTGGCTAGATATATCAGTGGCTTGAAGGGTTCGATTCAGGAGAAGATGGGGTTACAGACTGTTTGGTCAGTGACAGCAGCATCTAGTCTAGCGCCGAAGGCGGAATTGATGGAGAGGTACCCTCGGTGGTTAGGGTTTCAAACATTCCCTAGGTATCCACCTCACGGAACTTCGGAGGCAGTTGGCGATAAGAGGGACAACGTGCTGGTGAGCGAACAGCACGATGGGAGTAAGAGTGTTGGTGGTCCTAGTGGTAGTTCTGGAGGCCCTCAGCCGAATCGTGGAGCAATTCAGAGACCACCTAACCCCTACACTAAACCATCCGGTGATATATGTTATCGTTGTGGTGGACAGGGGCATAAGTCGAATGTGTGTCCATCCCGGAGGACTGTTTCTATTCTGGAGGAAGAAAAGAAATATGAGCAGGACGAGTATGAGGGTGTCAAATTTGCGGAGGAGGAGTCAACGGAGGCAGTGAATATAGTGCTGCAGAGGGTTCTTTTGACCACGCCGGATGAGGGGCAGCGTAAGAATCTCTTTAAGTCTCATTGCTCCATTTTGAACAAGGTGTGCAATCTGATTGTAGATAATGGGAGCGCGGACAATCTGATATCTCAGAAGCTGGTGGATCACTTGAAGCTGCCTACGGATCCGCATGAGAGGCCTTATGCAATTGGTTGGGTCAGCAAAGACTCCCAGATTCGTGTCACGCGGGCCTGTAAAGTTCCTATCTCTATTGGGAAGCATTATCGAGAAGAGGTACCATGTGATGTTCTTGATATGGATGTTTGCTATGTATTACTTGGGCGTCCTTGGTAGTATGATAACGACGTCACTTATAGAGGACGGGACAATGTGATGATGTTTACGTGGGGAAAGCATAAGATTGCGTTGTCTCCTATTTCGAGTTTTGACAGGCAACCAAGTAAGCAGTCCAATTCTCTGGTGACGACGCACAGTGAGCAGGAGTTTAGCGATGATGTGGAGGTGGCTAGGTATTTCTATCCAGGGATGACGGAGGAGAAGAGTAGAGCAGTCAAGAAAGTTGTTAAGGTTAGATTGAGGACTACGGGAAGAAAAACAAAGTTGTTGCAGATAAGCGCCACAAGGTCAAATTGTTCAAGGAGGGTGATGATGTAATGGTGTTTCTACGTAAGGAGAAATTTCCAGTAGGGACTTACATGAAGCTGCAGCCGCGTAAGTATGGCCCATTTAAGACATGTACGAATACCATGCAGAGGAGGCTTTATATCCAGAAGAGAACTCGGGGTCGAGTTCTTCAGAGGTGGAGGTGACTAATGCATGGCTGATTGACGATCAGATGGCGCGCAAGAAGAGCCATGCCGGGAAAATCGGTATTTGGCGTTCGGTGTCCAAAATTTCGCCATAAGACCTTATTTCGAGTGGAAATGGTCCAATGAACGCAACTTACGACTAACGCCGTGATTCCAAGCTTTCCACGAATTCATTGCTGGTGAATTCGTTTATCCTATTTGTCACGTTGTGTCACAATCCAAAAAAACATTTGCAAATAGAAATTTACAATAATGTAGGTAATATATAACAACAAGAATGAGATAACGTCACAATTAAAATAGTACAGGTTCCTTATAATGGTTCACAAGGCATGCTCAAATTCAAATCACCAAAGGTAAAAACCGGGCATAAGTTGAAGGGGGAAAAAACCAAAGCACCTTATAATCCAGTTGCTATCCGACAACTTTATCATTATTATTTATGGATGTAACCCTTCACAACAACACTTGAAATCTCTCGATTATTAAAAGTAACAGACAAACCGAATCATCAACTATGTACAAGTATCGTTTATCGAACTTGGGTGCTTGGAACATCTCGAGATGTCTTTCAGACAAGGTAATAAATTAAAAAATTACTTAAAATTACAAAACAACAACATTATTTTGATTTTGATCAATATAAAATTTGGCAATTTCAGATCAATATAAAATCAAAAAAATAGGAAATCCAAGTTAAAAAGTCGAGCATAAGAAACAAATATTTCGTTCTCAATAAAGTCGAGTGAAACAACAGTCAATCAAAATATCAACAACATATTATTTCATATGACAAGTAACAATCCCTACAAGCATTAATATGCATAAATTTACAGCTATCTTCATAAGCATATACATGATGTACGTCTGTAGAAGTAGGCCACAAAAAATTGCAAATAGGAATCTACAACAATCTGTGGCTGATCCAGAAGCGTCCTCGAGAGGGAGGTCCCAAACATGTTTACAAATATAAAAACATTTTGAACAAATAAGATAAAAAAACTTAAAGCTAAATTTTATCGTGGTCAAGTTTAATACGTGGTAATCCATGTATTCTAAAATTTTATTATCAAATTTTTATTGAAATATATTAAATATTTCGTAATATGTAAAAAAAATGAGAATTTGAAATACTTTTTTCCACAATGGGTAATGGCTACATCAAATATACGTCAGGCGGAGATGGCCATCGCTCCTCAGCTCCATTCACCCGATCCGCCTGATCTGAGTCTCACTGGCTGGTAGCCATCGCCACCTGCTCCCAGGGTTTCTTTCGCGACAATTGCTCGTCCGAAACAGATGTACCGCTTTCCACCAATCAACCTCCCTGCGCGTCAACACGCCAAGAAAGATGGCAAACCCCCAGTGCACTTTACCCCGTCGGAGATCCAGCCAGGGATACAACGACTACGACACTCATTAATTGCAAAGTTTTCTGCAGGTCGCCCCTCTATTGATGAGGTGCGTCGCTGCTTCACCACCACTTGGACCCTCGTCGCTGGAGCCACCAGTGGAGCCTTGGACGCAAGATACATTCTCATCATCCTTACTACTGAGGAAGATGCCAACAAAGTATTTTCCCACCCCATGCGTAAGGTGGGGCAGTCCCTTTTTCGTCTATTCAGATGGAAACAAGATTTCCATAAGAGGAAGGAACCCACCACTACTACAACGTGGATCAAGTTTCCTACCCACCCTCCGGAATAATACGACCAAGGGTATATTTCCTCCATTGTATCCACGTTTGGAAGATTCTTGGCCATCGATGAAAGGACTCAGTCCTTCTCGAACCCCAGTTTTACTCGCGTCTGCATTGAGATTGATCTGTCCAAACCGATACCGGGTGAGGTTTGGGTTTCTTTTGGTCCTAATACCGGTTATTGGTAACAAATTATCTATGAAAATAAACTATTTTATTGCCCCAACTGCAAGTTACATGGTCATCAGGTTTCATCCTGCTGGAAAATCAAACCGCCTCAGGCGGTGGTGCGTGAAGAGACCTCGGAAAACCCTAGTCTTGGCATTAAAAAGGCAACTCAATAACTGATCCCTACAAACCAGCAGCTGCAATCAGATTTGGCTACCAAAAATAAAGATCAAGATTGGATTTTGGTTGATAGGCGTAAGAAACGGAATCGAAATAATATCCAGGAGAGAGCTGATAGGCAGCAATTTTGGGAGGTAGGTGAAGTCAATCAAGATATGCATACTAATGAGAATCTTATGCAGGTTCAAATACATGCAAATCCCGCAATTCAAATCGCTTCTCGTCAGGACAGCCCACCAGGTAGCAAAATAGGCCCAAGCCCAAACGATGTGTCTCTCTCTGACAACGAAACTATGGAGAATAACCAAGACATCACCTTGATTACACCTCATATTGTAGATGGAAACGATAATAGGTCTCCTGACATACTGAGGGAGCTGACAAACACTGACAACTTTGTCCCGAACAGCCAGGTATCAAGTACATGTATATTTAGGGTGACTAAAGTGCTCAAGTATGACTCGAGCTAGACTTAAAGCTGAAGGCCTTATCCAATTCTCACTTAGAGCACCCTTTCAGTGAGGAGGCCAACACAGTCACAATGCTTCATAGCGCCCCTAACAATACACGAAATCACCGGCCTTGCAAGATCTCTTTCAATGAGACTGTGCATGTGCACGTGATTCGAGCTGCTTCAGGTCGAACCTGTCCTAAGGAGAAAGATCCGAACTATGTTTGGTCTTAATCATTTTGTTTTATGCCTTTTAAATGAATAAAATAATCTTTCAATTAAAAAAAATTGTCTAACCAATTCAAGAATTATTGTTATTTTTTTAGGGTGCGGTTCGGGTACAAACCACACTTATAAATAAAAACTACAAACTCAATTTCAAGCTGATACGTGTCCCATTTAGTCGAAATCCCGAACAAACACACGGAGGGGTCATTACAAATTTCGCTCAAATATGCGACGAGATTATGCCACGAAATTTAAGTCGTCGCAAAATATTGCGACGGTTTTACCACACATATGTGACAAAGAACTAAAATGTAATATATTGCGACAGTTATGCGACCGTTTTGCAACAGAAATGCGACGATTGTTTGTGTGAATTTGCGATGAAAAGGAACCGTGGTAAAACATTCGCAAAATGTGACGGTTTTACGACCGTTTTGCGACGACTTATATGTTCACATATTAAAATTGTGGTAATATGCGACTGATATACTACGGTTTTGTGACAATATATTATTAATATTTAGCGACGCATTGAAGAGCGGTAAAACCGTCATATTTTGTGACGGATTTATTACGATTTTATGACAGTTTATTATTTACGGGTTGCGACGCAATTCAGCAGCGGCAAAATCGTCGCATTATATGATAATTTTACCATGGTTTTGCGTCGGTATATTTGTTTTATTTGTTATTTTTATATGATGTGTTGAATATAGATTTATTATTGGGGGTGCGGTTCGGATACAAACCTGTTTATAAATAAAAACTACAAACCGATTATTAAGCCGACACGTGTCCCATTTTTGTCGAAATCCCAGAGAAAACACGGAGGGGTATAATAGTCATTCCACACGGATGGGTATAAAACCTAATAATGTTATTTTCAATTTAGTCCAAAAGTTGTTAGTGTTCAGACTTAAAATACTAATGTTCAGACTTAAAAATACTTAATAATCAGACTTAAAATACGAATGTTCAGACTTAAGAGATTAAATTACTTAATGTTCATACTTAAGAGATTAAATTACTTAATGTTCAGACTTAAGAGATTAAATTACTTAATGTTCAGACTTAAGAGATTAAATGTTCAGACTAAAGAGATTAAATTACTTAATGTTCAGACTTAAGAGATTAAATTACTTAATGTTCAGACGTAAGAGATTAAATGTTCAGACTAAAGAGATTAAATTACTTAATGTTCAGACTTAAGAGATTAAATTACTAAATGTTCAGACTTAATAGATTAAATGTTCAGACTTAAGAGATTAAATACTTAATGTTCAGACTTAAGAGATTAAATGTTCAGACTTAAGAGATTAAATTACTTAATGTTCAGACTTAAGATATTAAATGTTCATACTAAAGAGATTAAATGTTCAGACTTAAGAGATTAAATGTTCAGACTTAAGAGATTAAATTACTAAATGTTCAGGCTTAAAATACTAATGTTCAGACTTAAGAGATTAAATGTTCAGACTTAAGAGATTAAATTACTTAATGTTCAGACTTAAGAGATTAAATTACTTAATGTTCAGACTTAAGAGATTAAATGTTCAGACTTAAGAGATTAAATTACTTAATGTTCAGACTTAAGAGATTAAATGTTCAGACTAAAGAGATTAAATGTTCAAACTTAAGAGATTAAATGTTCAGACTAAAGAGATTAAATGTTCAGACTTAAGAGATTAACTGTTCAGACTTAAGAGATTAAATTACTAAATGTTCAGGCTTAAATTACTTAATGATCAGACTTAAAAGACTTAATGATCAGACTTAAAAAATGGTAATGATCAGACTTAAAAAGCAGCAATGATCAGCCTTAAAAGACTTAATGATCAGACTTAAAAATAGACAATGATCAGACTTAAAAGACTTAATGATGAGACTTAAAAAACAGCAATGATCAGACTTAAAACAAGCAACGATCAGACTTAAAACAAGCAATGATCAGACTTACAAACAGCAATGATCAGCCTTAAAAGACTTAATGATCAGACTTAAAAATAGACAATGATCAGACTTAAAAGACTTAATGATCAGATCTAAAAAACAGCAATGATCAGACTTAAAACAAGCAACGATCAGACTTACAAACAGCAATGATCAGACTTAAAAAACAGCAGTGATCAGACTTAAAAACAGATTGAAAATCCAATAATCCTCTTTTAAAAAAAAGAAAAAAAAGATTAAAACGCGAATTTGACCCTCCAGATGATCGAATTTGCCCTAAAAACACCGAGCTCATGGCAAAGCGATGAGTTATGCTCAGAATGCCGTTTCCACCCAAAAACCACTAGGCTTTCATCAAATTCTCATACAAGCGCATAAACATCAAATTTTAGAATCGTACTGTAGCAAAATTGTAAGTCTGACCATTATCATCTTTAAGTCTGATCATTACCATCTTTAAGTCTGATCATTACCATTTTTAAGTCTGATCATTACCATTTTTAAGTCGGATCACTACAATCTTTAAGTCTGATCATTACCATTCTAAATTCTGATCATTACCATCTTTAAGTCTGATCATTACCATCTTTAAGTCAGGTCACTACAATCTTTAAGTCTGATCATTACCATTCTTAAGTCTGATCATTACCATCTTTAAGTCTGATCATTACCATATTTAAGTCGGATCATTACCATCTTTAAGTCTGATCATTGTTTTTTTAAGTCTGAACATTGTTTTTTCAAGTATTGTCATTACTGGTTTAAGTCTGAACATTGTTTTTTTAAGTCTGAATATTACTGTAGCAAATTTTGGACGATTATACCCCTCCTTTCTTTTATATATTTTTAAATATGTCCACATGTATTTTTTTTATTTACAAAAAGAACCCCGACGGGATGAAATCTCGACTGAATTTTGATTGGTTCATTTTGACACGTGTCGATTTTTTTATGAGTTTGTAGTTTTTATTTATAATATTGGTTTGTATTTGATCCAAACCCTATTATTGGAATTGAAAAGTTTTACCTTTTACTTCTACCAAAATTCATTTTCCCCCTAGGGCGAAGTGAGTTGGCTCACTGGTTGAGCGCTCCACCCGGGCATGAGGATCCCGGGTTCAAGTCCCTATCAGCGCATCAAAAAAAAAAAGAACAGATGCTGCAACTTTAGTGCTAAAGCACTCAATCAAAAAAAAAAAAAAAATTCATTTTCCCCCTAGGCCTTTCCCCCCAAAGTGTTTTCACCTGTCTCTGTCGAGATCCAAATCCCTAACTTCACTCTCCACATCGTCTCCAAACCGTTCCCACCCCAAATCGTGCCAGGCGCCGGAAGCTTCCATCCACCGCCCACATTCCACCGTCTACCGTCAATCCAAATTCTTCCCCTTCAAACCTTAGCCCTTTACTCCCAAACCGCGAAATATACCACACGACCGAGATTCAGCAACTACGACTGACTTCGCCTGTTAACGCACACTCTACTCGCGATGTCAGAGGCTCCCTCGTGAACAACAACTCCGCCTCGCACTCAGGTACTCACATCTTTCTTATACTAAGTTGGTTGTCTGATGTTTGGCTTTGGAATATTTAGGGTTATACTCAGTTATCTGATACTCATTTGACATGCATATAAGAAAAAAACCATCATACCCTTTAAAAGATTGATGCTGTTTTGTTTGATGTTTCGATCTGCCATTTCACAGCATTGCTATATGTTTGATGTTTTGATTTTGTAAGGGTTATTTTGGTACAATATGTTTTCTTTTTCCCTGTGTTGTTGTTGTTATGTGTAAATGACATTGTTGTTACGTGTAAAATGATGTTATTTTGTCTGAAATTTGACAAACTTGGGTAAAATTTGTTATTATGTTAAGGTAAGTTACTATTTTTTTTATTTCGATACAGATAAACTGTGTATACATTGACATATAAATGTTGTTGATGATTTAGTCATTTTTGTGTTCTGTTTGCTTCATCAGATTAAAGAGGCATTCTGTTTACAAGTGCAACTAGTTGCAGCAAAAAACTATAATGGAGATCATGTAAGGTAAGTTACCATATGATTTGTGTATCAATGGGAGTTAATGGTTGAAAGTGTAGGAGACATGCCTTTTGTTGTCAGCAGATTTTGAATGAGTGAAGGTTTTTTTTTATTATAGTAGTCTCTCAATTAAGCATTTCTTGAGCCCTGCTGAGCGAGATTTGGTTATCGGCTGGAATTTACGTAAGAATGTTGCTATCCTAATTCTTCGATAGGATCATGCTTGTCCTTTGAAAATCATAAAAATGAACAACTGGTAATTAAAGTGTGTTTTCAGTGCTTATGGTTTTAGAAGAAGCTTGGATTCTATGTATGCTACCAGAATGAAATGCTTTTATTGATAAGTGTATTATCGGTTATATTCCTGCTATCTAGCTTTGGTAATACTTGCTGCTATCTCACTTGTTGTGATTTATTCACTGTAATCTTCATATGGCTTTTATGTTAAACATGTAAATAATATTTGATTGATATAATACCTTTTCTATAACATTTTGTGGCTACTCATGCATATTGCTTATTAACAGGGTGAACACATCAAGAGGACGTGGTACTGATACACCTAGAGGGCGTGAGAGTACTACCAAAATATCAGTGGTTGATGAGCGCATCAGCCAACAGTTAAAGAAGAAGAGCACCGACCAGAATCCTAACACTTCCACGCCAGCAGGTCTAGACATTGAAGAAAATAGTGAAGACGATGCATGTGGGGACGAGCTGCGCTTTAGTGATTACTAGATATTGCGGTACTTTTTGGATATCGTGTCTTATTGGCTGTTGAAAATTTTTAATTATTGTAATCCTGATTTACAATTAAAACTGATGTGGTTTGGTACTTTCGTAATCCTCTTTCAAATTATAAAATTTGAAATTTATTACATATAATTTAATGGGTGCGGTTCAGGTACAAACCTGTTTATAAATAAAAACTACAAACCGATTATTAAGCCGACACGTGTCCCATTTTAGTCGAAATCCCGGAGAAAACACGGAGGGGTATAATAGTCATTCCACACGGATGGGTATAAAACCTAATAATGTTATTTTCAATTTAGTCCAAAAGTTGTTAGTGTTCAGACTTAAGATGGTAGTGTTCAGACTTAAAAATACTTAATAATCAGATTAATTAAATGGTAGTGTTCAGACTTAAAAATACTTAATAATCAGATTAATTAAATGGTAGTGTTCAGACTTAAGATGGTAGTGTTCAGACTAAAAAATACTTAATAATCAGATTAATTAAATGGTAGTGTTCAGACTTAAGATGGTAGTGTTCAGACTTAAAAATACTTAATAATCAGATTAATTAAATGGTAGTGTTCAGACTTAAGATGGTAGTGTTCAGACTTAAAAATACTTAATAATCAGATTAATTAAATGGTAGTGTTCAGACTTAAGATGGTGGTGTTCAGACTTAAAAATACTTAATAATCAGATTAATTAAATGGTAGTGTTCAGACTTAAGATGGTAGTGTTCAGACTTAAAAATACTTAATAATCAGATTAATTAAATGGTAGTGTTCAGACTTAAGATGGTAGTGTTCAGACTTAAAAATACTTAATAATCAGATTAATTAAATGGTAGTGTTCAGACTTAAAAATACTTAATAATCAGATTAATTAAATGGTAGTGTTCAGACTTAAGATGGTAGTGTTCAGACTTAAAAATACTTAATAATCAGATTAATTAAATGGTAGTGTTCAGACTTAAGATGGTAGTGTTCAGACTTAAAAATACTTAATAATCAGATTAATTAAATGGTAGTGTTCAGACTTAAGATGGTAGTGTTCAGACTTAAAAATACTTAATAATCAGATTAATTAAATGGTAGTGTTCAGACTTAAGATGGTAGTGTTCAGACTTAAAAATACTTAATAATCAGATTAATTAAATGGTAGTGTTCAGACTTAAGATGGTAGTGTTCAGACTTAAAAATACTTAATAATCAGATTAATTAAATGGTAGTGTTCAGACTTAAGATGGTAGTGTTCAGACTTAAAAATACTTAATAATCAGATTAATTAAATGGTAGTGTTCAGACTTAAGATGGTAGTGTTCAGACTTAAAAATACTTAATAATCAGATTAATTAAATGGTAGTGTTCAGACTTAAAAATACTTAATAATCAGATTAATTAAATGGTAGTGTTCAGACTTAAGATGGTAGTGTTCAGACTTAAAAATACTTAATAATCAGATTAATTAAATGGTAGTGTTCAGACTTAAGATGGTAGTGTTCAGACTTAAAAATACTTAATAATCAGATTAATTAAATGGTAGTGTTCAGACTTAAGATGGTAGTGTTCAGACTTAAAAATACTTAATAATCAGATTAATTAAATGGTAGTGTTCAGACTTAAGATGGTAGTGTTCAGACTTAAAAATACTTAATAATCAGATTAATTAAATGGTAGTGTTCAGACTTAAGATGGTAGTGTTCAGACTTAAAAATACTTAATAATCAGATTAATTAAATGGTAGTGTTCAGACTTAAGATGGTAGTGTTCAGACTTAAAAATACTTAATAATCAGATTAATTAAATGGTAGTGTTCAGACTTAAAAATACTTAATAATCAGATTAATTAAATGGTAGTGTTCAGACTTAAGATGGTAGTGTTCAGACTTAAAAATACTTAATAATCAGATTAATTAAATGGTAGTGTTCAGACTTAAGATGGTAGTGTTCAGACTTAAAAATACTTAATAATCAGATTAATTAAATGGTAGTGTTCAGACTTAAAAATACTTAATAATCAGATTAATTAAATGGTAGTGTTCAGACTTAAGATGGTAGTGTTCAGACTTAAAAATACTTAATAATCAGATTAATTAAATGGTAGTGTTCAGACTTAAGATGGTAGTGTTCAGACTTAAAAATACTTAATAATCAGATTAATTAAATGGTAGTGTTCAGACTTAAGATGGTAGTGTTCAGACTTAAAAATACTTAATAATCAGATTAATTAAATGGTAGTGTTCAGACTTAAGATGGTAGTGTTCAGACTTAAAAATACTTAATAATCAGATTAATTAGATGGTAGTGTTCAGACTTAAAAAAACTTAATAATCAGATTAATTAAATGGTAGTGTTCAGACTTAAGATGGTAGTGTTCAGACTTAAAAATACTTAATAATCAGATTAATTAAATGGTAGTGTTCAGACTTAAGATGGTAGTGTTCAGACTTAAAAATACTTAATAATCAGATTAATTAAATGGTAGTGTTCAGACTTAAGATGGTAGTGTTCAGACTTAAAAATACTTAATAATCAGATTAATTAAATGGTAGTGTTCAGACTTAAGATGGTAGTGTTCAGACTTAAAAATACTTAATAATCAGATTAATTAAATGGTTTAAGTCTGAACATTGTTTTTTTTAAGTCTGAACATTACTGTAGCAAATTTTGGACGTTTATACCCTTCCTATCGTTTATATATTTTTAAATAAGTCCACATGTATTTTTTTTATTTACAAAAAGAACCCCGACGGGATGAAATCTCGGCTGAATTTTGATTGGTTCAATTTGACACGTGTCAAATTTTTTATGGGTTTGTAGTTTTTATTTATAACATTGGTTTGTATTTGATCCAAAGCCTAATTTAATTTCTTATATTCAGTTTCAGAAATATTATTATTTTTAAAAAGAACAAAAACTTTTACCGTCTTAAAACAGTGACATAACTATATGAAACTGGTGGTAAACTTATACCACGAATATGCAACGATTTGACATAACTGTGGTAAAATGGTGGTAACATTTATACTACCGTTATGCGACGGTTTTTTGACTGTTTTCTTTCTCGTGGCATAATCGTCGCATAGTTGTGGTAAAAGACTACAAATTGAGAATGATCAGCTTAAAGAAAGAATGATCAGACTTAAAATTGAGATTGATCAGACTTAAAGAGAGAATGATCAGACTTAAAATTGATAACAAAAAGACTACAAATTGAGAATGATCAGACTTAAAGAGAGAATGATCAGACTTAAAAAATACATGGTAATGGTCGGACTTACATTGGGAATGATCGGACTTAAAATGATAATGATCACACTTAAATTGGTAATAATCATACTAATCTTGGAATGATCGGACTTAAATAGGTAATGATCGGACTTAAATTGGGAATGATAGGACTTAAATTGGTAATAATCATACTAAACGTGGAATGATCGGACTTAACAGGATAATGATCGGACTTAAATTGGGAATGATCGGACTTAATTTGGTAATGATCGGACTTTAATTGGAATGATCGGAATTAACATGATAATGATCGGACTTAAATTGGGAATGATCGGACTTAACGTTAATGTTAAAGCTGGACGCGCGGCACCAAAATGATCAGTCTTAACGCATGATGATCAGACTTAACAATAGTACTGTACCAAATTTTAGGACGATTATACCCTTTCTATCTTTTATGTATTTTAAAATAAGTCCGCGTGTGTTTTTTTTATTTACAAAAAGAACCCCGAACGGGATGAATTTTGACTGGTCGATTTTTACACGTGGCAATATTTTCATAGGTTTGTAGTTTTTATTTATAATTGTGGTTTGTATTTGATCCAATCCCTTTTTTTTATTTGTATAATAATTGAGTTTTAATTTTACTGAAGTCAAATTTTGCTGGATCAAATTATAATATTTTTAAATTATAAATATTTAATAGTAAAGTATCAAACTTTAAGGGTTAAATTCAGAACAGTTTTCTGTTTGGTCGTGCCCTTTCTAGGACTTCTGTCCCTTCGGGGACAGTTTCTTCTTGTGTTATAAAAGTTGAACTTTGATCGAAAAAAAAAAACTTTAAGGGTTAAATTGAAAGTTTAAAAATTGTAAATACTATTAATCGTCTTCTCTACAAAGAGTTTAGATCAAATACAAACCAAAATTATCAATAAAAACTACGAACCCATAAAAAATTGACACGTGTAAAAATCGACCAATCAGAATTCATCACGTTCGGGGTTTTTTTTGTAAATAAAAAAATCACACGCGGACTTATTTAAAAATACATAAAAGATAGGAGGGTTATTATCGTTCTAAAATTTGCTACAGTACGTTTTTAAGTCTGATCATTTGGCGTAAAATTCGACTTTTGCTACAATAAAATTTCTAAGTCTGATCAGACTTAAAATTGATAATGATCAGACATAAAATTGATAATGATCAGACTTAAATAGACAATGATCAGACTTATAATTGATAATGATCACACTTAGAATTGATGATTAGACTTGAATAGACAATGATCATACATAAAATGATAATGATCAGACTTAGAATTGATAATGATCAGACTTAAAGATGTTAATGATCAGACTTATAATTGATAATGATCCGACTTAAAATTGATAATGATCAGACTATAAATTGATTATGATCAGACTTAAATAGACAATGATCAGACTTAATAATAGACAATGATCAGACTTAATATTGATAATGATCAGACTTAAATAGACAATGATCAGACATAAAATTGATAATGATCAGACTTAGAATTGATAATGATCAGACTTAAAGATGTTAATGATCAGACTTAAAAAGACAATGATCAGACTTAAAATTGATAATGATCAGACTTAAAGATGGTTATGATCAGACTTAAAATTGGTAATGATCAGACTTAAATAGACAATGATCAGATTTAATAATAGACAATGATCAGACTTAATATTGATAATGATCAGACTTAAAATTGACAATGATCAGACTTAGAATTGATAATGATCAGACTTAGAATTGATAATGATCAGACTTAATAATAGACAATGATCAGACTTAATATTGATAATGATCAGACTTAAAATTGACAATGATTAGACTTAAAATTAAGAATGATCAGACTTAAAATTAAGAATGATCAGACTTAAAATTAAGAACGATCAGACTTAAAAATTGTTAATGATCAGACTTAAAGATGGTAATGATCAGACTTAAAATTTATAATGATCAGACTTAAAGATGGTAATGACCAGACTTACATGCAGAAATTGGAACATCCGAAGAATTTTACGCAAAATTTGATGTTTATGCGCATGTGTCAGAATTTGACGAAAGCCTAGTGTTTTTTGGGTGGAAACGGCATTCTGAGCAAAACTCACCGTTCCGCAGTGAGCTCGGCGTTTTTAAGGCGAATTCCTCCATCTAGAGGGTCAAATTCGTGTTTATTCTTCTTTAGTTTTAAGTCTGATCATTACATCAAAAAAAAAAAAAAAAAAAGTCTGATCATTGCTTTGTAACTCTGATCGTTGCTTGTTTTAAGTCTGATCATTGTTGTTTTAAGTCTGATCATTGCTGTTTTAAGTCTGATCATTCTCAATTTATGGTCTTTTAGTTACCAATGTTAAGTCTGACCATTTTCTCTATAAGTCTGACCATTATCGATTTGTAGTCTTTTAGTTACCAATATTAAGTCAGATCATTCTCTCTTTAAGTCTGATCATTCTCAATTTGTTTTCTTTTAGTTACCAATATTAAGTCTGAATATTTTCTCTTTAAGTCTGATCATTCTCAATTTGTAGTATTACCAATATTAAGTTTGATCATTCAGTTTTTAAGTCTCATCATTCTCAATTTGTAGTCTTTTAGTTACCAATATTAATTCTGATCATTCTCTCTTTAAGTCTGATCATTCTCAATTTGTAGTCTTTTAGTTATCAATTTTAAGTCTGATCATTCTCTCTTTAAGTCTGATCAATCTCAATTTTAAGTCTGATCATTAACAATTTTTAAGTCTGATTATTCTTAATTTTAAGTCTGATTATTACCAATTTTTAAGTCTGATCATTCCCAATTTAGTCTTTTAGTTACCAGTTTTAAGTCTGATCATTCTCTCTTTTAAGTCTGATCATTCTCTCTTTAAGTCTGATCATTAACAATTTTTAAGTCTGATCATTCTCAATTTGTAGTCTTTTAGTTACCAGTTTTAAGTCTGATCATTCTCTCTTTAAGTCAAGTCTTTTAGTTATCAGTTTTAAGTCTGATCATTCTCTCTTTAAGTCTGATCATTCTAAATTTGTAGTCTTTTAGTTATCAATTTTAAGTCTTATCATTCTCTCTTTAAGTCTGATCAATCTCTATTTTAAGTCTGATCATTAACAATTTTTAAGTCTGATCATTCTTAATTTTAAGTCTAATTATTACCAATTTTTAAGTCTGATCATTCTCTCTTTAAGTCTGATCATTCTCAATTTGTAGTCTTTTAGTTACCAGTTTTAAGTCTGATCATTCTCTCTTTAAGTATGATCATTCTCAATTTTAAGTCTGATCGTTAACAATTTTTAAGTCTGACCATTCTTAATTTTAAGTGTGATTATTACCTATTTTTAAGTCTGATCATTCTCAATTTGTAGTCTTTTAGTTATCAGTTTTAAGTCTGATCATTCTCTCTTTAAGTCTGATCATTCTCAATTTGTAGTCTTTTAGTTACCAATTTTAAGTCTGATCATTTTCTCTTTAAGTCTGATCGTTAACAACTCGAGGACTAAATTGAAAATAACATTATTAGTTTTAATACCCTTAGCGTGGAATGACTATAATACCCCTCCGTGTGTTTGTTCAAGATTTCGACTAAATGGGACACGTTTCAGCTTAAAATTCGGTGTGTAATTTTTATATATAAAGTCGGTTTGTACCCGAAACGCACTCCTCTAGAAAAAACCATAAGTTGTTTACCCGAATCCTCACCAGTCGTGTTTAACAAAAACATTCCAACCGAAGCAGATCTAACACTAATCTAAACAAAAAATGAATAGCAAAAGGAGACGATTTGAACATAGTTCGGACAACTTACTTGATCTTGGAAATACTATATTTTTCAAAAAATTTACATTGAAATTAGAGACGGATCCTAGACCCCCTGGATCCGCCTCTGACAACAACAGTGCAGTTAATATATAATAACAAACATGAGATAACATCAAATTTAGAATAATGCTCCAATATCAGGCATGTAATTTATAATGGTTCAAAAACCATGCTCAAATCCAAATCAAAAAAAGGTAGAAACCGGATATAATAAGTTGAGTTAAAGAGAAGAAAAAAAAACCAAAACACCATATAATCTGATTGCTATCTTACAACTTGATTAATACTATCCATGAGCCTAACCCTTTTCAACACCGGTTAAAATCTCTCGACTATTAGAAGTAATAAACAAACCGAATCACCATTTATAAATAATATGGGATAAACAATCTTTCTGTAGCGTATCATGAATTAATCTGAGATGCTTGAGAGACTTTCAAAAAATTTGTCCACGTCCAAGTAATTATTTAACAATTCAGGTCCACAATTTTTTTTTAAGTACGTAATTAAATGAAACATAAACGGATGATCAAAGCATATTTTAACATCACAAAAACCACCAAGGTTGTTTTGTTCAACACAAAATTTTGCACTTTCAGACCAATATAAAATCTAACAAAAATAAAAGGAAATCCTCATTAAATAGTTGATTAATTCCAACAATTTCTTTGTTCTCGATAAAGTTGAGCAAAATCAACAGTTGATCAAAACAACATACAGAATGGTTCATTTGCAAGAATCAATACTTACAAGCATTAATATGCACAAATTCACGACTATCTTCATATGTTGAAGTAGGCTTGCCACAAAAAACGTTCAAATAAGAATCTACGACAAGCCATGCCCCAATTAAATCATAAAATGAAGAAAGCGGATATTCGTAAGTCGAGTTATATAGAAGAAATGACCAATGGACCATATATTTTGATAGCTATCTGACAAGCTGATGAATATTATCCATGGGCGTATCCCTACACAACAACAAGTAGAATCTCTCGACTATTAAAAGTAAAAGAAAAATCGAATCATCAACTACACATAATATGTCATAATCAATTTTTCTCTAGCGTATCATGAATCAAACATTGACGCTTGGGCACATTTCATAATAACTTTCCAAGTCCAAGAAATAAATTAATGATTCCTAACCACAAATACTTTTGCAGTACATAATTAAATAAACCGCAAAAGACGGATGATCAAAGCATATTTAAACATAACAAAAGCCCCAACGTTGTTTTCTTGAACAGTCTACCAACAGATTTGTTTTCTCAATAAAGTCGAGCAAAACCAACAATCGATCAAAACCAACAACATATTAATTCATCTGACCAATAACAATCCTTACACGCATTCATATGCACGCATTCATATGCACGCATTTACGGTTACCTTCATAATCATACATGATGTTTGTAAAAGTACGCCCTAAAACAAATTCGGAAATAGGAATCTACAATAATACAGGTATTGTAACAAGAAATAGAAGATGACCTCAAATTTAAAATGATGCTCAAATTCACGCAGATAACTTATAATGGTTCACAAACAATGCTCAAATTCAAATCACAAAAGGTAGAGATCGATATATGTCAGTTAAATTATGGAAAAGAAACAACCAAAACACCTTATAATCTGGTTGTTATCTGGCAACTTGATCAATATTATCCATGAGCAACCCTTCAACCCTTCACAACAACAGTTGAAATCTATCGATTATTAAAAGTAAAAGAGAAACCGAATCACCAACTATAAATAATATGCAATAAACAATCTTGAGAGATTATCAAACCATGCTCATCAATTACCAATTGACACATCAAAATAACGGCCCAATACACGGAAGTCCACATATGCATCTAAATTAACTATATGAAATATGACATGAGCTAGCTCAAGTCAAACAGTGCTTGTACTTACGATCCAGCTGGCTCCCAATCTTCCCACAGCACGCAAAAGTATGAAAACGATATACTGACTTAAGATACTTTTACTTGGCAAACCTGCATCAAGTCTGAGCCATTACCATAAACAATACCATTTCCACAACAATGCTAACTAGTTCATCATACATACAATGCAACTTCAGTAAATTTACTATACATTCAACTTGTTCCAACTCAATTCAAGCAAATAAGAACAAAGAAATAGTTTAGAGCAATAGCGGATATAGTGGGAAGTACAAGCCTTTTCCACTCATGCAATGTGACCTTTGCACCTTGAAATCGGACAATATTCAAAGCGTGCAAGGTCAAAACATGGAACATTTATTTCTCAAATAGATTGGTGACAGTAAGAAACCAAAGGCCATCAAGAAAATATATATGCCATCAAAGTCCCCAGATGCACATATATACAGACGAAGAGTAACAATCCTTGCAAGCATTCTTATTCACAAATTCAACGCCATCTTCATAAACATTAATGATGCCTGTAGAAGTAGGTCCTCCAAAAGAATAATGCTCAAACATTATGCAGGTAATTTATAATCGTTCACAAACCATGCTCAAAATCAAATCACAAAAGCTAGAAACCGGATATATGTTGTGTTTCAGAAAAGGGACGATCAAAGCACCATATAATCTGGTTGCCAACCAACACACTGATTAATACTATCTGTGGGCATAACCCTTCACGACAACAGTTAACATTGTTATTTTCACCTACTAATTTAATTTACCAAGGCTGATGATAAAAACTATGGAATGAAATCATCTGCAACAAAATGAGTTGAAATCTATCAATTATTGACAGGAAAAGAGAAACTGAATCATCAACAACATACAATTTGTGATAACCAATCTTCGTTGGTGTGTATCATGGATCAAACTCTGATGTTTGGGAACATACCGAAATAGATCTCCAAGTCCAAGTAGTAATTCTTAATCACTAAGTTCCCGAATACATCATTAAGTAAACTGTAAACAACTACCCTTATGATCATATGACTTGTGATTATGACCCTGAGTTAGTGCAGCCATCAGCGCCATGAAATATTATGTTCAATTACTAATCTCTTTTTCCTTTTAATCAATAATCTGACAAATAATCTATTTTTGTTGTTTGCAGAGCTTGCATAGATAACGAGAGAGACTCGATGGCGCTACAGAAAATTAATCAACAATCCATTTTACCACCATTCAGCCACTGCATAATGTACGTGATGTGATAATGCCAATATATGATCAAACTAATCCATTTTAACATAATTCATCAATATCATGCAGAATGGTGAAATTGATTTTTTAGTACCTAAAAGCAAGTACCTTACCAATCCAATTTTGTAAACATTTGCAGAATATTGAAGTGACTTGATGGTACCTACAAATGTCACACTGATCTATCTTCCCACAACTTATCATTTATCAAAGGCATCCCGAAAATGAAAGACATTGGAAAGCTCCACTCCCAAAATGGCAAACAATTCATTTTCTTGTGGTTTATCAATTGCGAACAGAGACATACAATTCGATTTGATGCTATGTAAGATACATACCCAACAAATCCATTTTGCACAATCCATTTTCCAAAAATTCATCAGAATATGAAAGCTATTGGAATGCTCTTAATATGACCAAATTCCATACAATTCAATCTATTCCGTTTATAAACTACTGACATAAGCATTTTGCATATTTTTTTTTGAATGAATGATGATATCATTAAGCAAAAAAGATGAACAAACAGGACTCTAAAGAGCAAACCGCAAGACACTAACCACAAAACAAACCAAACCTGCCACAACGAACTGAAACTGAAAACACCGGCACAGCTAACACAAACCAAAACCTGACACATCTAACACAAACCCAAACACCACTAAACTAATCAAAAATGCCCATGTCCCTCATCCAAGACCTGTCTGCAGTGGAGCAACCTTCCATTTGGATAGCTCCAAGCTTCATCTTTAAATACCATATCGATTCTTGAATGATCATGGTTGTTGAGGTGCTTTCTCCGCGGAAAATCTTCTTATTTCTCGCTGTCCAAACTCCATTCATTACCCTGGTAATGGCAGCAGCGACCATCTTTGTTTTAAGCCTCATTTGGGGCAGCCCCTTGTACCAAGGGATCAAGAACTCCCATTTGATAAAAGAGGGAGCGATAAGAAGGAACTTCATAACTTTAACCCGGGCTTCTTGCGTGAATCTGCATTAAAAAAACAAATGATCACGGCTCTCTTCTTCAGTTTCACACAGGGCACAAGACTTAGAGATCGGAATACCCCATTTACACAATCTGTCCCTGGTAAGCAACTTGTTTTGGACTACAAGCCACGAAGTGAAGGAGTCTCTCGGAGCATTAAAGGAGTTCCAAACAAGCTTATGCCAATCCACTGGCTCCTTGAGGTCAGATAGCATAGTGTAGGTGTCTTTAACTCCAAAACCATCCCCAGATCCTCTCCATCTCACTGAGTTATAAGTGATGGTAACACAGCTTAGCCCAGCCTCCTTGCACTGCATCAATCGCTTGAGGACCCAAGAACTATTAACCTTCACTTCTTCTTCCCACCAATGTTTACCCTTACTCCAATATTTATCTAACCAGTCAATCCATAAACTCGATCTGCCCAGATTCTTTCCCCACAATTGATTAGTCACCATAGCTACATTCATTCTCTCAATATCCTTCAGCCCCAGACCCCCCTTCCTCCTTGCTCTTGCACACATCCTCCCACTTCACCAAATGCCCACCTCTCTTGCCACCACTACCTTTCCACAGAAATCTAGCACAAGACGCATTAACGGCATGGATAACTGTCTTTGGGAGAAGACAGACACGAGCCCAGAAAAAAATCATGGCTTGGAGCACTGAAGAAACCAGCACACGCCTTCCAGCGCGAGACAAAAATCTATTACTCCAGCACTCCAATCTAGCTGTGATTTTCTCAATCAAGGTGTCGCAGTCCTTCCTACTCAAGCTTCTTGACGTGAGAGGAAGGCCTAAATAATGCACCGGCAGAGGGGTAACTCTTGTGCCGATAACCTCTTCCACCCGTTCCACTTTAGCAGCATTCATTCCTCCCGTAAAAAGGTGACTTTTCTGGAAGTTAATCGCTAGCCCAGAATAACCTAGGAATTGCTCCATCACCTTCTTGACAGCCCCGATAGCTGACTTTCTACCACTGCTAAACAAAACTAGATCATCCGCGAACATAATATGAGATAGCTTGATGCGGTGACATTTGGGGTGATAGTAGAAGCCATCATCCTTATTTAACCGTTGAAGCATTCTGGACAGACACTCCATGGCAATCGTGAACAAGAATGGAGATAGCGGGTCACCCTGTCTGATACCCCTTCTACCTTCAAAGAAGTCAGTCATCTCCCCGTTGATCAAGATAGAGAACCTGGTAGATTGGATACACATCTCCGTCCAAGCAATGAACTTGCTGGGAAACTTCAGAAGATGCATCATGGAAGTAAGGAACTTCCAATCAATAGAGTCATATGCTTTCCGCAGATCAATCTTCCAGGCCATCCTCTCGCTGATATTACTTCTGCCATAACCATTGAGAAGCTGCTGAGCTATGCAAATATTATCCACAATAGAGCGGCCCTTGACGAAGGCGCCTTGCGCAGGATTAATAATATGGGGAAGGACCTCCTTGAGCCCACCTGCCAACAAAGAAGCCACAATTTTATAAGTAACGTTACAGCAAGATATTGGCCTATAGTCCTCCGGCTTAGAAGCCTGGTTGCTCTTGGGAATTAAGGCAATATACGCTGCATTAACGCCCTTTGGCAAGGCATTGAAGCGGAGACAATGTCTTACTCCCTCACAGAGCTCTTTACCAATAGTGTTCCAGTTCCTCTTGAAGAAACTGGCTGAGAAGCCGTCCGGGCCAGGAGCCTTATCATCCCCCATACTGTTAAGGACAGCCCATATCTCCTTGTCTGTAGCGCCTCTAACCAGAGCCCTGCACTGCTCCCCGCTAACCACAGGACCCTGCGCAACAACAGCTGGATCAACAGGGCAGCACTCTCAGGTTTGCCCCAGAAGCTCCTTGAAGTACACTGAGAATTCATGCTTGATACTGCCACTATCAGTAGAAACCGAGCCATCTTGAAGAGTGACCTGGTTAATACTATTCCTGATTCTTCTACTTTTCAATAAGCTGTGGAAGAACTTAGTGTTTGCATCTCCTTCCTTGATCCATTGGGCATTGGATCTTTGCTTGTTAAAAAGAAGCTGATTATATTTAATCTTCCGGAATTCAAAACCTCTTGTTCTACCCACAAACTCCTGTTTCATCATATTTTTCATCAGCTTCAATTTTCCTTGAAACATAAACAGGTTCCTGCATTTAGCTCCATTGTTCCAACTTCTCCTAATAGCACCATCATAGTCTTCCAGATTCTCCCAAAAGTTGCAATATCTGAAATTTCTGATCATCCTCCTCTCTTCCCCCCAGTATACAATCACCGAGCTGTGATCAGAGATCCCAGGGGGAAGGAACAAGGCCTGGGCATCTTCCATCTCCTCAGACCACCGAACATTGCCAAGGGCCCTGTCCAGCTTGCACCAGATCCTATCCTCAGAGATAGCATGGTTATTACTCCATGTATAATGGTAACCATTAGCAGGAAGATCTTGCAGGCCTGAACTAGCTAGAAAGTTCCTAAAGTCCGTTGTGTCAATCTCTCTGACCCTGTTACCATTCAGCTTCTCTTTTTGATCTCTAACACAATTGAAATCCCCCATACAAATCCAGCAGCCGTTGAACTTTTCCCCTGCCTTTTCTATCTCCTTCCACATCTGCTTTCTATCTCTATGATTGTTGCTGGCATACACAGCAATAAGACCAAATCTCTTGTTCTCAGTTTCCACTTCACAAGACAAAAAGAAATAGCTCTTCACCACGTTATTAATCTTGGCTGTAGCACCATTCCACAAAAGCAAAATACGCGCCCAGCCTCCATCATTAGTGCTGAATTCAGCTTTCCACGAGTCATCTGGAATACACTTAGTAACAGCCTCAGCCCATCTATCCTCATGCAATTTAACTTCTAACACAGCTACCACATCTAACTTATTCTTTTTGATCCAATTACTAACATTCATCCCTCTAATGTTCCAGGATGCGACCTTAAACATTAAAAAATGGTTTTTTGGTACCTGCCTCCCTTCTTTTACTCTGCACCTTCTTGCCTCTGGACTTATCATCCTTATTTCTCCTCTGCTCTTTTCTTGAATGACTAGTACCCGTGCTATTCGCAGTATCTCCTGTGTCAACACTCTCCACACTCTTCGAATTCCTTTTTTCTTTTTTTCGAGCTCTCTTTTGAGCACTCTTGGATAGGACTGGGATGAAGTCAGAGTCTTCCTTCCGTGTCGTCTCAGCTTGCTTACGAGTTGCTTTCATTTGAGTTACTTTCATTTGAGTTTCAGGGACGCAGGCAGACTCCTCCTGCTCAATGTCATCACTTTGTGGTTCTTTTTCCTTCACAGTTTCATCCTCACATTCAATTTCGTCTTCATAAGCATCTCTCTAATCCATTATTGCCCTATCTCTTTTTTCTTTCTCCCTTAATCATTCCAGCATCATTTCAAGGTTGGGCTCCGGGCACTTATCAGTCAGGTGTCCAAAGTTGCAGCAGTTTGTACATCTAGGAGGTCTCCATTCGTACTCGACTGGCTGGACGTAGCTGTTGCCATCAGGGTCTTCATACTCGATGTAATCCATAAAGTCTTGATCGGCATAGATTTGTACACACACTCTAGCATAATTATAACTCGATCCCTCTGCCGTCACTCCATCTGTGCATATGGGAGTTCCCAGTCTGGAGCAGAGCCTGCTCAAAATGATTGTGTCAGCTAGGTGGGCTTTTAACCTAGGCAGACGAATCCAAACAGGCAATGCATCCACGCTTCCGCAGGTGTACTCCTCATGCTCCGACCAAGCTTTCAGAATAAGCGGCCGGTTATCGAAAGTCCAAGGGCCACCACTCATAACCTCCGCTTTCTTCTCCTCTGAGCCAAACTTGAAAAGGAAGATCCCTTCATTCAGCTGCAAGACCTTTACCACCGATTCGTCGCCCCATTTAACCCTGGCGAACCCACGCATCCGACCCAGGAAGGGCTTGGTCCCGAAGACAAAACCTACCAGCGCATGTTCAAACTTGCTGATCGCCGCCCTCCATTCCTCCACCGGGATTACAACTCGATCGGAACCTTGCTCTTGAGGAAGGTGGATGAGCGGCACTCCCCGCTCCCTGTTTCGATTCGCTCTCGCCGCCCAGAAGTGTCTGCTCTTCTCCGCCGCTCCTACCCCATCTCCCTCCTTACCTTGTCTAGCTTCTGGCGCTATTGCCGGATCGTTCGGCATCTTTCCGCAGCCGCGAAGACGGCGCCGCGAAATCGGTTTGGAAACCCTAGTCGAAGGGCGCAGTGGGCGCGTGTCCTTCTCACTTGGGCAAATCAAGAAAAGGCTTTGTAGCATTTTGCATATTCATATCAAACGATCAACCAATATATGGCATCAAAGGAACCGGTGCATTTTTTAATCACTTGCAAAATATAGGAAGCGATTTGATAGTACCCAGAGCACATATCCAACCAATTTATTTGGTAAATTTTATCTACCAATGCCGAACCCATCCATCAATAGCATGTAGAATATATATCTAACAATTCATTCTAATCTGGTTTATCAATTGCCTACAGAGATGTACAATTCAATAATTTGTTGATTCATCACAAAATCTCCATCAACTAATAGCCTACGGAATAATAATGCAATTTAAAAGCAATAAGGGATTAAGGGGCACATAACCAACATCAAACAATTATTATAATCACTCCAATATTATTATCACTTGCAGAATAATATACCTTTGATGGTACCTAGGCAACATTTCCAACCCACCCGATTTTAGTTTTAATTACTTCATAAAATATTTAAAGTAATCAAATAGTACCTAGAGCACATATTCAACCAGTCCCTTTTTTTAATCACAAGTGATCTGATGTCAGTAACGCACATATCCAACAAATCCTCTTTTATAGTCTTATCACTTGCATAATATTGAAAGTGATTTGATAGTACCTAGAGCATATATCCTACAAATCAGATTTTATTTGCAGAACATTAGAAGTGATTCCATGGTATCAAAAGCATGTATCCAACCGATCAGCTTTAATTTTGAATCACTTACAACGTACTGAAAGTGATTTAAAGATACCAAGAGCACATACAACCCACTTATTTTTAATCACTTGCAGAACATTAAAAGTAACTTAATGGTACCAAAGAGCACATACCCAACCAACTCCTTTTTTTTCCAATCACTTGCAGAATATGGAAAGTGATTTGATGTTACCTAGAGGCACATATCCAACAAATCCGCTTTTCATTTTAATCACTTGCAGAATATTGAAAGTGATTTAACGGTACCATAAAGCACATAATACCCAACCATTGCCTTTTTTAAATCACTTTCATAGTATTGAAAGTGATTTGATGTTACCTAAGAGGGACAAATTCAACCAATCCGCTTTTATCCGCCTTTTATTTTTAATCACTTGTAAAATATTGAAAGTCATTTGATGGTATCCAAGCCATCCATCATATCTGACCAATCCATTTTTAAATCACTTGCAGAGTATTGAAAGTGATTTATTAGTACCAAAAGGCACATACCTGACCATTGCATCATATCCAACAAATTCATCATATCCAACCATTTTGCTTTTATTTTCAATCACTTGCAGAATTTTGAAAGTGATTTGATGGTGCATAGAGCCCATATCTAACCAGTTCAATTTTTAATTACTTGCAAAATATCAAAAGTGATTCAGTGATACGTAGAGCACATATCCAACCAATCCACAATTATTTTCAATCACCTGCAGAATATTGGAAGTGATTGATGGCACCGAAAACGAATATCCAGCCAATCCATATTATGCAACCCAACCTAACCCAGTTTTTAGTCACTTGCAAAATAATGAAAGTGATTCAGTGATACCTATGGCACATATGCAGCCAATCAACTATAATATTCAATCACTAGCAGAATATTAAAAGTGATTTGACGGTACCGAAAAACGCATATTCAGCCAATCCATATTCCATAATATCCAACCAATCAACTTTTTAAGCACTTGCAAAACATTGAAAGTGATTTTGTAGTACCTGAAATCAATATCCAACCAATCCATCCCTTCCAACTGAGTCAGCTTTTATTTTAGTCACTTGAACGGCATAGAGAGTGATTTGAAGATACCTAGATCACGTATCCAATCAACTCAATTTTACGACTAGCTCCACAACGAATCACGCATCACCATCATAAACCACATAAAAGAAAGCCCCGCTGTTTGAAATAGACTAACCCATAGCTTCATACCATATGAGTTGAAAATTTGCTTCGTGAACATACTTACTGATCCAATACCATCCTGATGTTTTAACTTTGCCGATAACACCCTCTCCAATGAACAGAGAAAACATATTTACTCTGAAATCAACCTGCCATGTTAACAAAAATTGATTACATCCCAAGACAACTCATCAATTCGTATCAAACTATCAACCAATATATGGCATCAAGGGAACAATTTGATGTTACCTAGAAGCACATATCCAACCAACCCGTTTTTATGTTTAATCACTTTCAGAACATTGAAAGTGATTTAATTGTACCAAAGAGCACATACCCAACCAACTCGCAGAATATAAAACGTGATTTGATGTTACCCAGAAGCACATATCCAACCAACCCGGTTTTATTTTTTTTATCACTTGCAGCACATTGAGTGATTTAATTGTACCAAAGAGGACATACCCAGCCAACTCCTTTTTTTTAAATCACTTGCAGGATATTGAAAGTGATTTATGTTTCCTGGCAGCACATCCAACCAATCCGCTTTTATTTTTAATCACTTGCAGAAAATTGAAAGTCATTTGAAGTTACCCAGAGGCACATATGCAACAAATCCGCTTTTCTTTTTAATCACTCGCAGAATATTGAAAGTGATTTAATGGTACCATAAAGCACATACCCAACTAACTCCTTTTTTTCAATCACTTTCAGAATATTAAAAGTGATTTGATGTTTGCTAAGAGGGGCAAATTCAACCAATCGCTTTTATCCGAACATATCCAAGCACATATCCAACCCATCCAACATATCTGACCAATCCGTTTTTAATCACTTGCAGAGTATTGAAAGTGATTTAATAGTACCAAAAGGCACATACCTGACCATTGCATCATATCCAACCATTTTTCTTTTGATTTGATGGTGCATAGAGATATATCCAACCAATTCATTTTTTAATCACTTGCACAATATCAAAAGTGATACAGTGATACCTAGAGCACACATCCAACCAATCCATAATTGTTTTCACTCACTAACAGAATGTTGAAAGCGATTGATGGCACCAAAAACAAATATCTAGCCAATCAATAATATGCAACCAATCCACTTCTTAATCACTTGCTACTATTGAAAGTGTTAAGTGATGCCTAGAGCACATACCCAACCAATCCCCTATTATTTTCGATCACTACCAAGATATTGGAAGTGATTTGATGGTACCAGAAACGCGTATTCAGCCAATCCACTTTTTAAGCACTTGCAAAATATTGGAAGTGAATTTGTAGTACCTAAAATAAATATCCAACCAATCCATCCTTTCCAACCAGTCAACTTTTATTTTAATCACTTGCTTTTTGTTGAGAGTGGTTTAATGATACCTAGATCACATGTCTAATCAACCCATTTTTACGACTAATTCCGCTATAAACCACGCATCACCATCATAAACCACATAAAAGAAAGCCCCGCAATCAGAGATATACTAACCCATAGCTTCATACCATATGAGTTTAAAATTTGCATGATGGACATACAAACTGAGCCAATACCATCCTGATGCTTTAACTTTGCCGATAACACCCTCTCCAATGAACAGAGAAAACATATTTACTCTGAAATCAACCTGCCATGTTAACAAAAATTGATTACATCCCAAGACAACTCATCAATTCGTATCAAACTATCAACCAATATATGGCATCAAGGGAACAATTTCAATTTTTAATCAGTTGCAGAATACTGAAAGTGATTTGATAGACCTAGAGCACATATCTAACCAATTTTTTTTAATTGTATCTACTAATGTCGAACCCATCCATCAATAGTATGTAGAATATATAGCTACTGAATATATCCAATGCCCAAATGCCAAACAATTCATTCTCATCTGGTTTGTCAATTGCGTACACAGGCGTACAATTCAGCAATTTGTTGATTCATCACAAAATCTCTATCAACTAATCGTCTACTTGAAAGCACTAAGGGGCACATAACAACATCAAACAATTATTATAATCACTCCACTATTACAATCACTTGCAGAATAATATACCTTTGATGGTACCTAGGTAATATTTCCAACCGACCCGATTTTAGTTTTAATCACTTTCAAAATATTAAAAGTAATCGAATAGTACCTAGAACACATATCCAACCAGTCCCTTTTTAAATCACAAGTGATCTGATGCCAGTAAAGCACATATCCAACCAATTAATGGTATACAAATCACATATGCAACAAACCCTCTTTTATTTTGTCATCACTTGCAAAATATTGAAAGTGATTTGAAATTATCTAGACCATATATCCAACCAATGCGATATTATTCATAATGATTTGCAGAACATTAAAAGTGATTTAATAGTACCAAAAGCACGTATCCAATCGATCCGCTTTAATTTTGTATGAGTTACAACGTATTGAAAGTGATTTAATGATACCAAGAGCACATAAAACCTACTTCCTTTTTTTTAATCACTTGCAGAATATGAAACACAATCTGATGTTACCTAGAGGCACATATCCAACCAACCCGTTTTTATGTTTAATCACTTTCAGAACATTGAAAGTGATTTAATTGTACCAAAGAGCACATACCCAACCAACTCGCAGAATATAAAACGTGATTTGATGTTACCCAGAGGCACATATCCAACCAACCCGATTTTATTTTTTTTATCTCTTGCAGCACATTGAGTGATTTAATTGTACCAAAGAGGACATACCCAGCCAACTCCTTTTTTTTAAATCACTTGCAGGATATTGAAAGTGATTTATGTTTCCTGGCAGCACATCCAACCAATCCGCTTTTATTTTTAATCACTTGCAGAAAATTGAAAGTCATTTGAAGTTACCCAGAGGCACATATGCAACAAATCCGCTTTTCTTTTTAATCACTTGCAGAATATTGAAAGTGATTTAATGGTACCATAAAGCACATACCCAACTAACTCCTTTTTTTCAATCACTTTCAGAATATTAAAAGTGATTTGATGTTTGCTAAGAGGGGCAAATTCAACCAATCGCTTTTATCCGAACATATCCAAGCACATATCCAACCCATCCAACATATCTGACCAATCCGTTTTTAATCACTTGCAGAGTATTGAAAGTGATTTAATAGTACCAAAAGGCACATACCTGACCATTGCATCATATCCAACCATTTTTCTTTTGATTTGATGGTGCATAGAGATATATCCAACCAATTCATTTTTTAATCACTTGCACAATATCAAAAGTGATACAGTGATACCTAGAGCACACATCCAACCAATCCATAATTGTTTTCACTCACTAACAGAATGTTGAAAGCGATTGATGGCACCAAAAACAAATATCTAGCCAATCAATAATATGCAACCAATCCACTTCTTAATCACTTGCTACTATTGAAAGTGTTAAGTGATGCCTAGAGCACATACCCAACCAATCCCCTATTATTTTCGATCACTACCAAAATATTGGAAGTGATTTGATGGTACCAGAAACGCGTATTCAGCCAATCCACGTTTTAAGCACTTGCAAAATATTGGAAGTGATTTTGTAGTACCTAAAATAAATATCCAACCAATCCATCCTTTCCAACCAGTCAACTTTTATTTTAATCACTTGCTTTTTGTTGAGAGTGGTTTAATGATACCTAGATCACAATATCACATGTCTAATCAACCCATTTTTACGACTAATTCCGCTATAAACCACGCATCACCATCATAAACCACATAAAAGAAAGCCCCGCAATCAGAGATATACTAACCCATAGCTTCATACCATATGAGTTTAAAATTTGCATGATGGACATACAAACTGAGCCAATGCCATTTTGATGCTTCAACTTTGCCGATAACACCACCTTAGTGAACGGAGAAAACATATTACTCTGGAATCAACCTGACATGTTAACAACAATTGATTACATCCCCAGAGAAATCACCAATTCTGTTTACAAAAAGACTGCATTGAATCGTCTACAATCCAGGGCAACAACTATGTATATCAACATGGCCCTTTGAGTCAACAATGTTCCGAGGACTACAGACTACCTCAAATTAAACCCAATTCAGATCCAGAATTTCAAAAGACAAAGCAACAAGATTTTTCATTACCATATTTCTAACACAGATCAATAAAGCCACCTAATGTTTTCGTCAAATCATAAACAGCCACACAAAGCCCTAATTTGGCAACAGGGGAACATGTGCCTTGTTCAGGAAGACGCCTCAATCAAGAATTACAACGACGCTAAAAATATAATCTAAAATCAAAATTCAGAGCGATCAAGAACTGTAATTAAAATCAGGAATCGACGGAAAGCAAAGAAAACACAAAATTGTAAAAAGATATCAAGCAAGAATCTGACGCACGTTACAAGATCGAACTCAGAGACCCAAAACATACATCCCCAAATCGTTAAAAAAACACACTTACATAGAACCCTAAAAAGTACCAAAATGAGAAATCAAACCTTCTTTTAGATACGATCGCTTGATGACAGTTACATGGAAAACTGTAAACACCACCGTCCGAAGGGAGAGAGAGAGAGAGCGAACGATCGATCGATCTTGGAGGGCCAAAATGGAACGCTATGATCTGCATCCATTTTTATTGAATGAGCGAGTGATACGGTGTAGATACGACCCACCGACTTATTTTTAATAAAATCCAACGGTTAAGAACCCTTAATGTCAAATGAATTCCTAGTGGACCGTTTTTAATCGGCCCATTAACGAGTGTAAATGAGCTAATACACTCGCGAACTGTTCGCGAACAAGTTCGTCAAAGCTTGAATCGATTTTAAACGAGCCGAGTACGAGCATAACTTTTAGACTCGTTTATATTCGCGAACAGCTCGTTTATATACTCGTATAGACACTCAATTAAAACTTACTTATATTATATCAAGATTTGAAGAATGATAAAATTGAATAAATTTTTTGAACGGTGCGGATCGGGTATAAACAATCTTTTATCCCTGCAACTTTAAATTATCTCTCTACATTTATATTCTCTCTCAACATATAAACTAGGGGTGTAAATGAGCTGATACACTCGTGAGCTGCTCGCGAACAAGTTCGGTCACCTCCCCATTCCTGCTCCTCGCCCCACATAAAACACATCAATAACACCATACTCCCCCTCCCCAAACACCACAACCAGATCTATGCAGCAGCTCCTTCACAAACGCCACGTCACCAGTCGACATCACTGTGTACATCAACCAACCGCCGTACCCGGGGCTGATCGGCAAGTATCCACAATCACCACCACCACTGCCGACATTTTTACCATCCTCCGCCACAAACTCCTGGAATAGCTTCAACGCCACATCCGATGTAAGTGGGTTCCGGTCTTCAAACTAGCAATAAGGGATAACTTTAATGTTTAGGCTATAGCTTCAATATTAAAGAAAAATTGAAATATGTATGATGACGTGACACTTAAAGACATGCCTAGGAATATTGTAGTATCAAAGTTTGAGGATCAGGTAAAGCTGGAGGCAGCGCTAGATGAGGGACCATGATTGTACCAAATTCAAGTAACACTACTACAGGGAAGACATTATGCATCGGTTCCTTTCCGATGCATAATAATGGGAAAAATGTGGCAAATTTGGCTTGCTATAGCTCAAATCCACCGGAAAATGCAAACAAATTTTATACATTGTTTCTCATATCCAAACATCAAAGTACTTTCATTTCACTCAAAATACAACCATTCATACAAGTCGTGCACAACCATTCATACATGTACAATATTTACTTTAGTACAACTTAACATAACAATCAAATTAAAGCACTACAATGTCCTATACCAGAAGATCATGTTCGCACAAGTAGTCGCGCAAGTATCCGACGATTTCATCCCGCACGTCTTGTATCTTGTGGTGTTCATATGGTCGTTCCCCATTAGAAAAAACCTACAGCAAATAACAAGACAAATCAATACTATGAAGTGTGACGACGAATAAGCCAACAAAAGTTATAACGACACATTTGTTCTGCCAACTAAACAACAACTAATTAAATAATATAAATTCTCAAAAGCTTACTTGTTCAAAGTCTTCCACATACGCCTCGTTATTAGCTCGTACAAATTCGATTATGTCCCGGTTATAGCTTATAACATAATAACCACAATAAAGACTTCTCCTCGGTTGTTTCGCACAGTGCACGATCAATAGTTTCATTCTACACACTTTATTAATGAAAACTAAAAGCATATTAAAAACGACGTTTTGTATTATTCCTCGGTATACATCCCTGACAGTATCGGAGCAATCCCCTAAACTAAATAACATAATGTAATTAGTGACTGTCAATATAAGTGACAAGACAAGTCACTAAGGCATTTCATCAAACACTTAGTGACATGTCAAACTTGAAGCACTTAGTCAAAATGAATTCAACACCATGCATCATAGCATCAAAAGTGTGTACATGATCATTGAGTACCAAGGAGGATCATAGGACCCTCAAAACACAAGAACTACTCAAACATAATCATGATAACATGTTTTCAATACAAAACAACAAAAGGGGAGGATAGATGAGTAGAGAAAACCCAAGTAGGAAACTAGATTCCTTTCTTGATCTTCCCTCTTGTCCCCCAAGCAATCGTTTGGTGATGTTGAGTCTTCCTTGGCCCTTTCTTCACACTTTTTCTCTCCAAAAACCACCACTTTTGAGTCAAAACCGTCTCTTTCTATTTATAGGTTCGAAGCTGAAATTTCTGGCACAGCAGCCGTACTCGGGCGAGTACCGTCCAGAAGACTCATATCGTACTCGGGCGAGTACCATGCTCAGAGGAAAATGGTGTCTTTGTGGAGGTCGGTACTCGGGCGAGTCGTTCCTCGTACTCGGATGAGTACCATGCTCAGAGGAAAATGCTGGTATCTTTTAGGAAGTCGGTACTCGGGCGGATATGCGTGCGAGCTCGGGCGAGTACGACTTCTGGTGGCTTTTCGAGGTCTTAACATCTGAATTTGGTCTTGGCGTTAACTAGATAGTTGTATCCCTTTGTGTTAGGTTTCCAACAAGCTCTAGATTGACCCATATGGACACAATATGCACTCTGGGCATGCAATATAAGTTGGAAAGGTCATTTGCCCTATTTTGCTCCGAAACTTTGATTTTTCATGCAATTTTGGTCTATGAGGTCTTGACTTTAAAGAAGAGTAATTTTGCCCCTCAAATGTGAAAGACAAGTGTCAAATTTTATATCAAAATATGTCGGAAACGAATCAAAGCCTTCATAAAATATGAGGAATAATAAGGCAAAAATTTGACTTATCAACACTCCACACTTAAGCTTTGTTCGTCCCGAACAAAGTATACACACATATCAAGAGTAAGCAAATGGCGAAAAGCTATTGGCGCTATGTTTTGTCGCCCATTTGCTCTAAGTGTTTATTTCAAGGCCTCGATCAATATTCCTAAACAAGTCAATAAAAGACAAATGAAAATATATACAACCTATCTAGCTCCTTTTCGTAGGTGTTACGAGTGCATTTAGCGCATGCACTAAGCCTTTAAATACCCTAGGCTACCCTAGTGAACGAGTTATAGTCTCGTGAGAGTTTTCAGAAAAGGGAACACTCACAAATCCCAAATGCACCTTTCCCATGAAAATGAATGCAAAAGTGCTCAACCAAAGCTAGGATTTCTCAAAATAAATTCCTCATCCCAAACTAGGACTACCATCATATTATCATCAAATGAATTTTCAAACCATTTAAGTACCTAAGAGATTGTGCATTCAAGATCATCAATACTAGAGCATTAAAATGTCTAATCCAATAATGTACTCATTTTCAAAGCAATACAATTGAATCAAAGTTAATAGTGTGCACAAAGGTGTCAACCGTTCACCTATGCTAGCTAGGGCTAGTCCATGGGTTTGCAACATGGAACTCATTCCCAATTCTTAGGCGCTTAAGCCATAATCCATAAGGAAGAAAGAGTTCGACACTATGAGTTCTTAGAAAACAAGCATAGACCAATTGAGAGCTCCCGTGCAAGCACGATGATCGTCCAAGAGTTAATCTAACTAGCACACAATACGAATGATGCACCCGCACAAATGATGAATGATGGAAGAACATAAAGTCAAGTTTTAAGTGCTCCTTATTTTCTTTTTCAAATGGCCTTTGGCCTACAAATGCTTTCGAGGGGGAACATTTCTTCCTAACCCCCGTCATTTGTATCTTTTTGCAATAAAACTTCTCTAGTACTCGAGAAAGTTTTTAGTCGGGGCTTTGCCCTCAAAGCCCCCTTTTGACCATGAAAGTGAAGGATTTTTTTGTTGGGGCCTCTTTTTCGCCCTCTTTTGACTCCACACTTAAAACTTGACAATACGTTCAAAGAATGTATGGAATGTGGGGGAAACAATTACAAGTAATGCCCTAAATTAGAAAAACTCAAGTCACCAAGGAGCATACAAAAGGTCTAAGTTTTTCATGAAGATTTTTAAAAGTGCTTGCTAAAACTTAATCCAAGGTATTTCAATGAAAATACTTGGAAAATTAGATAGACAAAGTATAGAAATGATATTGATACACAAGAATGCACATTCAAAGAACTAAGTCGAATCTAGATTTAAGAACAAGTAAAAATGAAAATTAGGCTAGATGTGATTTATAGGTAATTTAGAATTGAAAGTCACAAGCCTTAAATGATGAAAACACTCGTGAGATTGGGATAGAGTACATGAATGCAAGTGTCCATTCAAAAGTCATATGCATGGCATGAAATGAGTGAACTATGCGACTACCCAATCCACACTTAAAATATAGCTTAGTCCCTAAGCGCAAACAATGAAGAGAATGAGATAAAGGCGCATAGGAACTCCCCTCGTTTGTAGATGTGCCCCACAAATAGAGAAGACGCCATTGTGCTAAGCTTGATCATACATGATGCAAATAACTCCTTGATGACAAGAACACATGACAGGTTAAAAGCAACAAGTGACATACAAGGTAATACAAAACTCAAGTATAAGCAATACAGTATCACAAGTCACAAAATTACATCCCGGCATATGATTAATAGAGTTCAAACAAGGAAGGTAGATCACATTCTCCAAAATGTGCACAAGATGTCTTAAGTGCCAAAAATGTGAAACTAGAGTCATAGCATGGTATAACAAATAGTTCCAATTAACCTAACTATACTAGGGCACATGAACACTAAGAGCGACATCTAATTCATAGATAAATCAAGGGAGAGTTGGAGGGGCTTGGCGATGTGAAGTGGGAACTCACTCCACACGTAAAATTTTACCCACTAATCACACATTTCACACTCCACACTTAGAGCCTAAGCCACTCAAAATCATGCCAAACACTTACACAAGAAAAGTGAGAATGAACAACTTACAAACCGGGTTACCTTCCGTGAGGGTCTAATTTTTGCGTCTTGGCAAAGACGTAGCAAAGCGGCCCATAGAATCACTCATGAGAAGTTCTTTGCTAGGATCCCTTCTCACGGGGTCTTGGATTAAACGTGTCAATCCACCTTTAAATCCCATTTAAATTTCTTCCCATTAAGTCTACAATGAACTTTTCTTTGTGAACTTGACTGATGAGTCGAATTTATATGACTCGTCGAACTAACTAATCCCATTTATTTCGACACTTTATTATGCAAACAATTACTTTATAGTGTTGTTTTGCATTTCAAGTGTTTCAGAAGCTCTACGAGGAAATGCGCATAAAAGACGGCATTTCGTGCCAAAAACACCACAATGGCAGATCAGACCTTTGGAGGTTTGACGGAGTTCGGGGAATTGACCATGGATCATAAAAATACGAGCTACTTGTGGTTGCGTAGCTGACTCAATTCTCTACAACTCTCTAGTTCACACCGAGAGCATCCGAGGTCATTTGAAAGGTCAAATCAAGAGTCAAAGTCGGGATTGGCGCACAGAAAGGAGAAAACAAGTCAGTATGGATCGCGTCTAGCAGAGACATTAGCGTTAACGCTAATGTCAACGCTGGGCGCGGCGAGCCGACGAGGTGATGACGTCAGCAGTCTGAGATTTGATAATTCAGCCAAAAACAGACTTAGAAACCTAGTTTTGCTATAAATAAAAGCTTTGGGTTAGGGTTTCTCTATCATCAATCATTCTACGAAGAATCAGAAGACGGCTCTGGAGGAGAAGGCAAAGCTTTCGACGAGAGAAAAGATTTCTACTAATTTCATCGTGAATATTTGTGTTTTTATTTCAAAGATGTGTAGCTAAACTCTCAATTCAGTTTAGGGTTTCATTTATTGTGATTTATGTTTTGAGACTCTTTTCTTAACGTGATTTCATGTTTCTCTAGTTCTTGTGCTTCATCCCATGAATTGAATGGTTAGGTTAAGTAGAAACTTTGTCTTAAAGCTTAGTTTGACAATCAATTCTTATCGTTAATATCTACTGGAAACTTTGTCGTAAAGGTAGATCGTAACACCTAGACCTAATAGTACCTTTGTCGGATTATTGTGTTTAGGAAAGAACTAGAAATCTAACACCTTTGTCGGGTTAGGTTGTGGTGTATCACATTTGTCGGGATACTAAGGGTTGTTCCCTTTATCGGAATAACCACACTTAGAAACTTGAGATTTGATATTTAGCAGTCAATGATAAACATGTCACAATAGAAACCCTAAGCTGAATGATTCTCTCTGATTGAAATCTTCCTTGATATTTTCTCTTTTGCACTCATAATCACTCACAATCCCGTTCTTTTTAATTGTTTTCAGAAACAGCTTCAACAACCAGTTCCCTTGGGTTCGACCCTGCTTACCACTAGCTAGCTGTTGCAGGAGAAATATAAATTTTAATTTTGATGCGTCACACGACGCGCGTCAAATTTTTGCACCGTTGCCGGGGATCGAATCCGGGTCAGCCGCGTGATAGGCGGGAATACTTACCACTATACTACAACGACAAGATTTGGCGTGTCAATCCACCTTCAAATCCCACTTAAATTTCTTCCCATCAAGTCTACAATGGACGTTTCTTTGGGAACTTGACTGATGAGTCGTATTTATACGACTCGTCGAACTAACTAATCCCATTTATTTCGACACTTTATTATGCGAACTGTTACTTTTTAGTGTTGTTTTGCATTTCAGGTGTCAATCCACTTTTTAGTGTTCCGTTGCTAGGATCTCTTCTCACGGGGTCTTGGATTTGGCGTGTCAATCCACCTTTAAATCCCATTTAAATTTCTTCCCATCAAGTATACAATGGGCTTTTCTTTGTGAACTTGACCCCTTCAAGAAATTAGATCCCTTTAGAACTAAGGGGTCATGGGAGCTTTTTTAAAATAATCTTTCAAAATAGGGCAAGAAGCTCCAAAACTTGTCTCGAGACGTCGTAGTGAAGAAAGGGTCTTCATAACTTGTCTCGAGCTTGATGGGCACACCCTCCTTTAGTTTTTCAATCATCTCCTTGGGTGCCCATTCCTCAATCTCTCTTTCTAAACTTTTGTCTTCTTGTATGCGAGAATGCTCTTTAGCTTGGTCCAGGTAAACCTCAACAAAGTCTTCATAGCCTTGAAATCCTTTTGTCTCAATATGCTCTTCCTCTATCTTATCCTCAATAAAAGATTTGGGTTCACATTTAAGCTCACTTATAGCACGAAGGAGGAGTTCTTCTTCATCAACCAAAGACATTTCTTCTATGTGTGAGGCATCATCATTGAAGAATTCCTCATTGGAGAGCCAAGGCATTGATGGAATGGTGAACTCTTGTGAGTTCTCATCCAAATGATCTTGAGATGTGCTAGTAGCGAAAGATGATGCACTTTAGTGTTCCATCTCATCCATGTTGCAAGATTCACCGTCCCATGCCTTGTAAAAAGTTTCGGTGGCGACTCTCCAAAACTCATCCTCCGATTCTTGATCCCATTCTTGCTTAGAGGCATTAGATTCAAGGACTTCTTTTTTGGAGATCTCCTCTTCCTCATCTAAGTTCTCATTTTCAATTGCTTGTTGCGCCAATTTGCTTTCTAACACTTGGTTCTGAGCATTCATCTCCATCAGTTCATCCATTCGAGCTTCTATCTTGTCATAGTTGGCAAGGAGTGTAGCAAACATGGCTTCTTTATTGGAAGGCTCACTTGAAGGTTGAGGGTTGGAGGGTAGGAGTCTTCAACTTCAAAGCTTTGGCTATCATCCCAATTCGGAGTGTATTAACTTGTCGGATAGCCATGTTCTTGACAATAAGAATATAGTTGCTCCTCCTCTTGATAGTATTCCCCATTATACAAGACTTATTGGTTGTAGGGGTCCATCCTCGCAAAACAAGATAAACGTAAGCTAGCAAGGGATATGAGTGAAAAAAGAATATACAAGTATAAGAAAAAGACAAATATTTACAAGAATAGTCGGAACTTCAACACAATTCTAAGCTAGGAATGTGTTAATTAGTTACTCCCCGGCAAGGGTGCCATTTGACGAACTATTCTTTTTAGCCTCTAAATAGTATCAATTAAGAGAGGATCGAATGTAGTCAAAACATTTATAATACCGGTAAAGTACCGGGTCGAACCCAAAGGAGCAAAGTTAAGCACAAGCACTATGTAAGATTGTGTTTCTATTCGGCTATTCGAATAAAAAAGATGAAGGTGTGTATCTAAATCCTAAGTAGCAAGTAATTAGAGATAAAAGATAATTAAAAGACGTTTCGAGGGGCTACTCCCCTCCTTGGCATTCTCCAATGATCACAAACATGATTTCTAAACATTTCTAGGTGTTAAATTGTCTAAAACCTAGCTTAGACTAAGATAGATCAATTTTCATGTGAATCTATTCCTAGTCAAGCCATCTCAAATAAAACCTCACTCTTTCGAGATATCAATTTACTCTACAACTCTTATTAGCCTTGAAACATCTCCCAAGGTAATAAGTGAAATAGGTGTGAAGCATTAGTTAACATCATATCTATGTATTCACTTTCATAAACACTAGACATGATCATTTTCACTACATCTAAACCATCCTTTCTTGATCTTCCCTCTTCTCCCCAAGCAATCCTTAGGTGATTTTGAGTCTTCCTTGGCCCTTTCTTCACACTCTTCTCTCCAAAAACCACCTCTTTTGAGTCAAAACACTCTCTTTCTATTTATAGGTTCGAAGCTGAAATTTATGGCACAGCAGCCGTACTCGGGCGAGTACCGTCCAGAAGGCTCATACCGTACTCGGGCGAGTACCATGCTCAGAGGAAAATGGTGTCTTTGTGGAGGTCGGTACTCGGGCGAGTAGTTCCTCGTACTCGGGCAATTACCATGCTCACAGAAAAATGGTGTCTTTTAGGATATCGGTACTCGGGCCGGTAGGCGTGTGATGGACCATATTTATATGATTCATTAAGACAGTTAAACCTACCAAATTAAATGCTTTATCTTGACAACTTTTGCTTGTTAGTTCCGATATTTATCTACAGGGTATTCTGAAGTCTAGAGAAAATACAGGCTGAGGAGTTTTAAAGCTGAAAATGGATTACAAGACACTCGAGGCCACAATCAGATTCCGACTGTACAACTTTCATGGAACCGACTTGGAATCATTCAAATATGCTAGAACAGTCGGCGTTTGGACAAGAACGCAATACAAAGGCACCGAGCCCGGTAAAGGCCAAACAAGGGCAATTTCAGCCGATTTGGGATTTCGACCATGTTCCAAGCAGAATTTTGCTTAGGTTCCTTCTTGAGATCATCTTAAAATGACATTTTCATATACACTCTCCAAAATCCAAGAAGCTCCGGCCAAAGCTCCGGTCAGATTCCGGTCAAACCGATGGCTTTTGAGAAACAAATATCTTCCGATGGCTTTTGGAGTGGTGACTCACCCCGATGGCTTTTGCTCTCCTCTTGCCATGTGTTTTGATCTCCTCCACATCTCCTCCCATTTTGTGACATGTGGTGGCCTCTCATCCACATCCATCCCTTGCCCTTAGCCTATAAATAGAGATGCCCTCTCCTTGTAAATGTATCCCATCCACAATACACAAGTCTTTAGAGAGATAGAGGGCTTAACCCTCTTCTCTTCACTTTCAATACACATTTTGTTCTTCATTTTGGAGCTACTTTTCCTTGCTTGGATCTTGCTTAGGAGCTCCTCTCCTCCACTTATTGTAGGTACAAAAGCCACGGCTTGTCCTTTACTTTCCGTATATATTGTTCTTACTTTAAAGTTATTCTCCTTTTCGGTATCCTTGTTTAAAGCCATGGTTTGCTTGTATTTCTTGACATGAATACAAGTAGCTAAAAGCTTGTATTCGGTAGAGGGAGTATTTATATCATAAACCGTTCTAGACTCTATGCTTAATGCTACTTAGTGTTTCAAAACTTGTTCTATGTGCCACATATTAGGTTAGAACTTCCAAGGTTGAGTGGATGCTTTAACGGGCAAAGCTCTTCCGTGGGGTTCGTGAACATACTCGGGTAAGTGGATGCTTTAACGGGCAAAGCTTATCTGAGGACTTCGACCTCTTTCAAAAACCATTTGGTTGATCGTAACTGAAGATCAAATGGATGCACATAAGGCTAAGATACTTCGAAAGGAGGAATTAGTCTAAATAGAACAAGTGTTCTAAATGATGTTGCAAGTCATGTGCTAGAAATAGCCTTGATTCATCTTTGAACACTTAGTATGATCATTAGAGGTCAATGATGAACGATGATATGATATGAAACCCCTAAACCGAATCCTTTCCTTACAGTCCATTATCAACTATTGTAATTTACTTTCAGTTCTCAAAACACACTCAAACCCAACCCCAATCGCATTAAATTTATGCATAAGCTTCATTAAAGAACAACTAATCCACCAATTCCCTTGGGTTCGACCCCTACTTACCACTGACTACCAAAAATAGTTAAGTCGCGAGTAGCGGAGATATAAATTTATTTTTGCACAGAGACATTGCACCTTAACGACAGTGCAGTGCGCTCCGTCAAAATTGGCGCCGTTGCCGGGGAATTGGAATTAGAAATCGGAATTGTTGTTCTATTTGTTTTTCTTTTGTTTTAGTTCTGTCATGCAGTTCACAAAGTCTTTCTACTATGGATGCGAGCCTTGGAACAATGAGGAGTTTTCCCCACCACCTTTCAAACTTGAAGTCCGCGAGAAGATCAACAACATAGAGCAATCCCGGGACGAAACTTTGGACGATTACTTGGCGTACTTTGCCTCCATTGTGACGAGCTGCCCGCACCATGGATTCACCAACCACGATCTTCTTCAAAGGTTTCTCAATGGGATGATGCCACAAGAGTGGAATCGGCTAAATGATGCAGCGGGAGGCTCGGTGAACAACTTAGACATAGATGATCTTTGGAACTTAATAGAAGATTTGGCCGCGAGGTCAAGACCAAGACAAGATCAGGCCATGCGGCGCGAAGAACTGAACAACACGATGCACCAAATCAGGGCCAAAACCGAATTATGGGCAGCAGAAAACGAGCTGGCAGCTAGCACCCAGCAATTGACCGCAGACATACAGCAATTAAGTGCCTCGATGCACCGATTCACGGCCGAAACCGAATCATGGGCAATAGAAAGGACGGCTGAACCCGAGGAGCCGGCAGAGAATGAGGACCAACAGATGACCGGAGAAGAACCGGCCAAGATAGGCCCGGTCCTCACTGTCGGAGCACCCGAGCCACTTGAACCGGTCCTCACTACCGAGCCGACAGAAGTCCCGGTCCTCACTACCGAGCCGACAGAAGTCCCGGTCCTCACTGCCGATCTGTCCGAGGCTGACCCGGAACTCAATGTCGGGCTGGCCGAGATAGGCCAGGATGCGCCCAAGCTGGTCGAAGCGCCCGAACTGCCCGAGACAGACCCGGTCCTCACGGACGGGCTGGTTGAGACAGGCCCGGTCCTTGTAATTGAAGTCCCACAACTTGACCCTCCATGTTTTATGAAGATCATAGCCACCAAAGATCATGTAGTCAATGATGATGCGGTGCAAGGGGAGTTGGAGGAGAAACATGAGCCAGAAGAGCCGAAGATGGAACACCCACTCGTCATGAGCCAAGAAAAGCTGCCTAGAAAACTCACTCGTTCCAAGACTATCCATCACCGCTGCCACAAAGAAGAGGCTTCACATGGGAACATGCTTGATGTCGCCCATGGTTGATGGCACAAAACCAAACTTCCAAACTCGCAAAGGTGCCAACTATTCAAACATGAAGAAGTGGCAAAGACATGGGCCGAAAGAATGGAAACCCGGAAGGAGTAACAAGCGAGCACGACTCATTAGACCAGCAGCTATGGTCAATGAAGCCTCACCCTCTCGGAGCAAAAGGGCAGCCAAGAAGAAATTCGACCTCACACGCCCATGGGACCCAACCTTATGATCCGGGAATGAGGTACTGTCGAGCTAACGACGTTAAACAAATGCACTGGTCGGGAGGTAACCCGACACCTATCTTACTTTCAGTCAATTAATTTCTGTCATTTAGTTTTTGCCTTAAGTCATTCTCACCTTACCTGTAAATATTTGCTTGCATGACTTTTGAACTAAGTTGTGCTGCGAGGCACGCCTTCGTTCAAAAGTGTGGGGTGAGAACTGCCTTTGTACATAGTTAATTAACATGTTTTTCTTTTTCCTTTTCCCTTAATATTATCTTTTTGAAAATATGCACTTGAGAATGTGAAAAAGATAGATCATAATTCATGCATTTACCTTGTGAAAATTCAACTGTTTAAAAACTTAAAATGTAACTTCTCATTTGTCCCTTTGTGCTGAGATATACAGGGGATGTGGAGTTGATATAAAATGCCATAGAGAGGCTTGGCAAGCAATCAAAGGACTGAATCTCACTATATGGTTTACGAAGTCAGTGGAGGCTGCACTTCGGGTTTCAAAGAAGATCAGAGTCATCTCCGCCGTGCAGCGTTTATGCAAAGAGGCGGGAAGGGAATCAAACCGTCCTATCTCTAGTCAGAGTAGCCGGGAAAATAGATGAGCAACCCTCATCTTGACCCGCGCAAAACGGCGAGGATGAGAAAGAGCGGGGAGGTATTTCCATATGCTTGCGGGCGACGATTGGACCTCCCAAAGAAAGGTTGAGAAAATGGACTAGCAAGTCACAAAGAAGCAAAAGCTCGAAGAAGCTACTCAAAGGCCAAAAGCCAAAGTATGTGAAGGTTTTAACCGAAACAAAAGTGAAGAAACTCCAATTCAACATCAAAGACCAAAGGCCAAAGGCCGATTCACTTCAAAAGCTGTCCCTCACCAAAAGAAATCAAAGTGCTCAACTCAGTGAAACCCGAACCGAATCACGTGCCAGAAAAGCTACAAGTTAACCATATAGTGCGAGTCGGTCCCAAGAATGCAGTCCAGGAGCCTGAAAAGGGCTATCTCCAGAAACATCCGAATTAATTTGCATCTCGGCCCGAAGGTACAAGTATCAAGTTTCTTCTAAGTATTTACACAGTTTAGTTTGGTAATAAGTAAGTAATGCATGAATAAGATAAATTTAGTCCCACAGTCTCACTTTCATATTTTACTTAGATTGTGTTCCGCCCTTAAAAAGCATTGTTCGGGACGAACAACTAAAAGTGTGGGGTGATCTGATGGACCATATTTATATGATTCATTAAGACAGTTAAACCTACCAAAGTGAATGCTTTATCTTGACAACTTTTGCTTGTTAGTTCCGATATTTATCTACATGGTATTCTGAAGTCTAGAGAAAATACAGGGTAAGGAGGAGTTTTAAAGCTGAAAATGGATTACAAGACACTCGAGGCCACAATCAGATTCCGACTGTACAACTTTCATGGAACCGACTTGGAATCATTCAAATATGCTAGAACAGTCGGCGTTTGGACAAGAACGCAATACAAAGGCACCGAGCCCGGTAAAGGCCAAACAAGGGCAATTTCAGCCGATTTGGGATTTCGACCATGTTCCAAGCAGAATTTGGCTTAGGTTCCTTCTTGAGATCATCTTAGAATGACATTTTCATTCAGAATACACTCTCCAAAATCCAAGAAGCTCCGGCCAAAGCTCCGGTCAGATTCCGGTCAAACCGATGGCTTTTGAGAAACAAATATCTTCCGATGGCTTTTGGAGTGGTGACTCACCGCGATGGCTTTTGCTCTCCTCTTGCCATGTGTTGTGATCTCCTCCACATCTCCTCTCCTCTTGCCATGTGTTGTGATCTCCTCTACATGTCCTCCCATTTTGTGACATGTGGTGACCTCTCATCCACATCCATCCCTTGCCCTTAGCCTATAAATAGAGATGCCCTCTCCTTGTAAATGTATCCCATCCACAATACACAAGTCTTTAGAGAGATAGAGGGCTTAACCCTCTTCTCTTCACTTTCAATACACATTTTGTTCTTCATTTTGGAGCTACTTTTCCTTGCTTGGATCTTGCTTAGGAGCTCCTCTCCTCCACTTATTGTAGGTACAAAAGCCACGGCTTGTCCTTTACTTTCCGTATATATTGTTCTTACTTTAAAGTTATTCTCCTTTTCGGTATCCTTGTTCAAAGCCATGGTTTGCTTGTATTCCTTGACATGAATACAAGTAGCTAAAAGCTTGTATTCGGTAGAGGGAGTATTTATATCATAAACCGTTCTAGACTCTATGCTTAATGCTACTTAGTGTTTCAAAACTTGTTCTATGTGCCACATATTAGGTTAGAACTTCTAAGGTTGAGTGGATGCTTTAACGGGCAAAGCTCTTCCGTGGGGTTCGTGAACATACTCGGGTAAGTGGATGCTTTAACGGGCAAAGCTTATCTGAGGACTTCGACCTCTTTCAAAAACCATTTGGTTGATCGTAACTGAAGATCAAATGGATGCACATAAGGCTAAGATACTTCGAAAGGAGGAATTAGTCTAAATAGAACAAGTGTTCTAAATGATGTTGCAAGTCATGTGCTAGAAATAGCCTTGATTCATCTTTGAACACTTAGTATGATCATTAGAGGTCAATGATGAACGATGATATGATATGAAACCCCTAAACCGAATCCTTTCCTTACAGTCCATTATCAACTGTTGTAATTTACTTTCAGTTCTCAAAACACACTCAAACCCAACCCCAATCGCATTAAATTTATGCATAAGCTTCATTAAAGAACAACTAATCCACCATCCCTTGGGTTCGACCCCTACTTACCACTGACTACCAAAAATAGTTAAGTCGCGAGTAGCGGAGATATAAATTTATTTTTGCACAGAGACATTGCACCTTTACGACAGTGCAGTGCGCTCCGTCAGCGTGCGAGCTCGGAAGGCAGGTCCCGTGACACTCTTAGATGTCACGGGATATCAGTAGTGTCACGGGACGTGTCCGAGCATGTGCAAATTTGAGAAGCCCGTGACTGTCCGTGACACTCCTAACTGTCACGGGCCCGTCGTCTATTTTGGGCTATAAATAGCAGTTTCGGACTAGATTTTGAGTACGTTGACTTTGGGGGATCAATTTTGACCTAGATTGAAGAAGGAGGACGACTAAGAGCACAAGAAAGACCAAGATTCGAGGCTACGTGACGCGCGTCGTTTGACGTGTCAAACTTAATATTTATATTCTCTTGCAAACAACTAGCTAGTGGCAAGCAGGGTCGAACCCTAGAGAGCTGGTTGTTGAAGCTGTTCCTGTAAGCAATTAAGAAAGGGGGGTTTTCAGCAGTAAAGAGTGCAAGAGAGAAAAATAACAAAAGACTTCCAAACAGAGAGAACATTCAGCTTAGGGTTTCTATTGTGACATATTTATCATTGACTGCTAAATATCTAATCTCATGTTTCTAAGTGTGGTTGTTCCGACAAAGGTAACAACCCTAAGTATCCCGGCAAAGGTGATACACCACAATCTAACCCGACAAAGGTGTTAGACTTCTAGTTCTTTCCTAAACTTAATAATCCGACAAAGGTATTATTTAGCCTAGGTGTTACGATCTACCTTTACGAGAAAGTTTCCAGTAGATATTAACGGTAAGAATTAACTGCTTAATTAAGCTTTGCGACAAAGCTTCCACTTAATCTAACAAGTTAATCCATAAGATAAGCACAAGAACTAGTAAAACACGAAATAGCATTGAGAACAGAGTCTAAAAACAAACGTCACAATGAACGAAACCCTAAACTGAATTAAAAGTTTAGCTACACATAATCATGGAAAACATAATGATAAGTAGTAAAGAATTCTCTTCTCTCGTCGAAAGCTTCGCCTTCTCCTCCAGAGCCGTCTTGAATTTCGTAGAATGTAGAATGATGGAAACCCTTTTCCAAAACCTTAATAAATAACTTTGTGGGTTTCTAAATCTGTTTTTGGGCCAAATTGCCAAATTTCGAACTCGCTGACATCATCAAACGCGTTGCTGATGTCAGCAGCCGCACCCAACGTTAACGTTAGCAATGCGCTAATGTCTACAGTGGGCACGGTACTCACTATTTCCCGACTTTGACTCTTGATTTAACCATCCAAATGACCTCGGATGCTCTAGGTGTGAACTAGAGAGTTGTACGGAATTGAGTCCGCTACAAAATTACGTGTGGCTCATATTTTTCTGCTTTGCGGTCCATTCCTAGCACTCCATCGAATGTCCGAAGGTCTGATCTGCCATTGTGGTGTTTTTTGCACAAAATGCCATCTTTTATGTGCATTTCCTCCTAGAGCTTCCGAAACACCTGAAATACAAAACCATACTAAAAAGTAACTGTTCGCAAATAAAAGTGTCAAAATAAACGGGATTAGTTGACTCGACGATTCGTATAAATACGACTCATCAAACCACCCCACACCTAAACTTGTTCGTCCCGAACAAAAATTAAGTCATAGAAGGAAAACAAATATAACACCACAATTTCTTCGACGTCTTGAATAGATGCACATGAATATGAGTTGCTAGTCTAGACTCGCTTTTCTACGCATAACTCAATCGCTACTTAAATCATCATGCTCAACGTGGAATAAACTTGATACATGTTACCTTTGAGCTGAAATTCAAACCAATTCGGATGAATGGGAGATAGTCCTCTTTAGATCCATGATCTCCATTCGTTGTTTCGAACTCTAGCTATATGGTTATACTTCATTGCTTTTTCTTGCACGTGATTCATTCGAGCTTCAAGGTTTTTGAGCTTTCTTTCTTCTTTTATTGGACAGCTTTTGATGTAGTCAACTTTCTTTGGCCTTTGGCTCTTGATGTATGAATGATGTACTTCACTTTTCTTTGAATAAACCTCACAATTTGGCTGATTTTTTCTTGAGCGTTGGTCCTTTGTTGTGAACAGCTTGTTCTTTTTTTTTTTGCTTTTGAAGAAGGTTCAATCATCACCCGAAAGCATTTGGAAATACCTCCCCGCTCTTTCTCATCCTCGACCGTTTTGACGCGAGTCAAGATGAGGGTCCCTCACCTTTTCCCGGTTACTTCGGACTAGAGATAGGACGGTCTATTTCCTCGTCCCGCCTACCTACATAAACGCTGCAGCGGCGGAGCTAACTCTGAACCATATCGTCTCGAAGCGCTAGCCTCCACAAAGCCCATATAACCATATAACTCGAATTTTGGTCATTTGAATGCTTCGTCAAGTCTCTCTAGGACATTTCTATCAACTCCACATCTCTGTTTATCTCAACTCAAAAGGACAAGTAGTGGGTTAAATTCACAAGTAAAAGCACAATTGAGATTTCACGAGAGAAATACATCTAATCAGCATCATCTATTTCACATCATCAACATCCAATACCGCATATCCAGGAAATAGAGATAGACTGACTGACTCTCCCACCCCACACTTTTGAACCAAGCAGTGTCCTCACGGTACGACTTAAGTTCAAAGACACAAACAATGCAAGACACACAGACATAGGGAAAAAGTAAATAGAGAATAAAGGTGAACATGCACTCCCCTCGTTTCGTCGCGTGATGGTGTAAATTCTGGTCAAACGAGTCGGTCAACGCTGGTCAATAGTCAACCGCGCCAAATGTAGATATTAGGGGCGCGGTCAACACCTTAATGTTCACACCCGGCGCGCCACTTATGTATGATGTGGGCGCGGTGCTAATGTTTGCACTCGCCGATCCGCACTGAGTTGGACCTGTTTCCTGCATGAAAAACATCTCTTTTCCCAAAAGACAATGAAAAAAACACGACTCAAGACTCAAACAAACATAAATGACATAAAAACGAGAAAAAACAAAGAAAAACAAAAATTTTGCCAGGCTGCCTCCCTCCGAGCGCCTTTGTTTTACGTCGTTGGCTCGACGAAACCTCATTAGAATCACAAGTTAGGATCCCATGGACGTGTGAGGTGAAACTTCTCTACTCCTTTGTGGTGCTCATAGCCCTCATCGAGTGGTGCTCTCATGTCTGTCCATCCTGGTTTCCATCCACATGTGTCATGTCTCGGTAGCTCGAACGAAACTACTGTAGAGACATGCTTGCAAGACCAAGCTTGTTTTTTCTCCTTATGATGCTTCCAACTCACGATGTGTTTTTGAATGACAGTTTGTGATTTGTGATCCAGTTTCTAGTCTTGCACAATGGGATGCCAGCAGCCACATTATAAAGTGAACCAGACGCCTTTTCTTGTAATTCTTTAGGTTCACCATCCTGCAAGTACAACACAAGAGGCATATGAGTCATATGTAATTCCATATTAAATTCAGCGCTTACCTCAGAATTTTTAGTAATCAAGTCTGTGCAAAGGTAAGGAGTGGAGTTTTCTTCGCTAGAACATGTTTCCTCCTCGTGTGTGTGGCTGGCACTATTTGGCTGAATTTATTCTCATCTTCTTCTTCTCCCGCTTCTTCTTTTTCGGGCTCTTTATGATCATCTTGGATGATGTTATCATGCACAAGAAGTGGAAGAGGTGTATCAAAATTTTGAAAAATTTGAGCTGGTTCAGAGATTACCGCAGACATGATTATTTCTTCCTCCGTGTGCAACTCTCTGGTAGTGGGGGAATTATCCTCTTCATCTGAAGCTTGAGTCTCTGTTGCGGGTAAGGTTGTGATGGAGGTGTTGCATGTGATGTCGGGCACGATCTGCACTGAATCAGCTTCCACCACTTGTGAGTTATCATCTGTTTTGTGCACCTGGCCTCGTCTCGATCTCTGGGCCATATCATCTATCAGGTCCCAGATGTCATAAATGTGTAAATTCATTACTGAACCTTCTGCTGTAGCATCAAGCATAGAACGCTCTAGTGGAATCATCTCATTAAGAAAACTCTCAAGAAGAAATAAATATGTTAATCCATGGCGTGGACAGCTTCCCTCAAGGTCATCGAAGAGCAAATAGTACTCATATAATGTTTCGCCCTGGAATTGCTTAATGGTAGAAATTTTCTCGCGGATTTCAAATCGAAAGGATGGCGGAGAAAACTTCTTTAGAAATTAGGCTCGTAGATCCGTATAATTACTTTCACAATCTACAGATGACGAGTAATACCAAGATCTTGCGGAGTCATTTAAAGAAAAGAAAAAGATTTTTAGCTTAAACCTCTCCAATGATTCTTCTTTAGGCTTTACGGGGCAACAGACGTAGTGAAACTTTTTTACATGTGTCCCAGGGTCTTCTCCAATGGCACCTCCAAATTTGGGGAGACGTTGAATCATCCAACACTTAACCTCGCTGCCATCATCTTCCTCATCGTCTTCGTCGTCACAAGCTGCTCCACTATAATAAGAAGACATAATGAATCACACAAAAAACTGAAAAAATAAAATTAAATTAAAAGAAACAACTTCACCGAAGCGCAGCTCCCCGGCAACGGCGCCAAAATTTGACGTGCGTCGTTTGGCGCGTCAAACTTAATATTTATATTCTCCTGCAAAAAACTAGCTAATGGCAAGCAGGGTCGAACCCTAGACAGCTGGTTGTTGAAGCTGTTCCTCTAAGCAATTAAGAAATGGGGGGTTTTCAGCAGTAAACAGTGTAAGAGAGAAAAATAACAAAAGACTTCCAAACAGAGAGAACATTCACCTTAGGGTTTCTATTGTGACATATTTATCATTGACTGCTAAATATCTAATCTCATGTTTCTAAGTGTGGTTGTTCCGACAAAGGTAACAACCCTAAGTATCCCGGCAAAGGTGATACACCACAATCTAACCCGACAAAGGTGTTAGACTTCTAGTTCTTTCCTAAACTTAATAATCCGACAAAAGTATTATTTAGCCTAGGTGTTACGATCTACCTTTACGACAAAGTTTCCAGTAGATATTAACGGTAAGAATTAACTGCTCAATTAAGCTTTGCGACAAAGCTTCCACTTAATCTAACAAGTTAATTCGTAAGATAAGTACAAGAACTAGTAAAACATGAAATAGCATTAAGAACAGAGTCTCAAAACAAACGTCACAATGAACGAAACCCTAAACTGAATTAGAAGTTTAGCTACACATAATCATGGAAAACATAATGATAAGTAGTAAAGAATTCTCTTCTCTCGTTGAAAGCTTCGCCTTCTCCTCCAGAGCCGTCTTGTATTTCGTAGAATGTAGAATGATGGAAACCCTTATCCAAAACCATAATATATAAGTTTATGGGTTTCTAAATCTGTTTTTGGGCCAAATTGCCAATTTTCGGACTCGCTGAAGTCATCAAACCACTATGTTATTGCCGCGCCCAACATTAACGTTAGCAAAGCGCTAATGTCTACAACGGGCACGATACTCACTGTTTCCCGACTTTGACTCTTGATTTGACCATCCAAATGACCTCGGGTGCTCTCGGTGTGAACTAGAGATTGTAGGGAATTGAGTCAGCTACGCAATGACATGTGGCTCATATTTTTCTGCTCCGCTGTCCATTCCCAGCACTCCGTCGAATGTCCGAAGGTCTGATCTGCCATTGTGGTGTTTTTGGCACAAAATGCCATCTTTTATGCGCGTTTTCTCCTAGAGCTTCCGAAACACCTGAAATGCAAAACCATACTAAAAAGTAAATGTTCTCAAATAAAAGTGTCAAAATAAACGGGATTAGTTGATTCGACCAGTCGTATAAATACGACTCCTCACTACGCTTCATCAAAACACGGTTTCCTCGTTTCTATTCTTTTCGTATACATATTTGTGGTTGATAGCCATGAATCGTGAGTAGTCGTTTTATTCCGGGATCCTACGGATCTCGTGCTTGTACCCAACTCTTCATGTGATTTATAGAAACGTTTTCATTAATGCAATTTGAGTATTCAATATCATTGTTCCTAATTTTATCATTCTTGCAAGTTTTACATTGAATAGGATGTATGCATGCTAGAACGTATTTATGTTAATTACCAAAAGATGGATGGGTCCTAGGAATTAAATGGATTGCAAGAAATTGATAGTAGGGCATGTTAGCTACGCTGGTAGTACATGAACTAATAGAAAAGTTGACTTTATCGTTTGAAAAACCCTAATCTTAATAATCGAAATCACTGATAATCCGTAGATGGGCGGCTTGTCTAGTGTTATTTTGGTTTATTTTCATACTCGAGAGCATGATTGAATTGCATAACATGATTGCATGATTTGCGGGGTAGCACAGGTGAAGTTTGATCTTGGAATTCTCTCTTTGATAGAATAAAACCTTCTCTAATTTCAGTGTCACTTAGGAGTTAGTAATAACCAAACCTTTTTCCTATAGGAGTAGCTGAACACATTACTTGCATACTAGTACAAGGACGCATCAGTTCCTTGGATCGACCATTGGCTTACTGACGCGCGTCGTCAGACGCGTCAAACTTAAATTTATATTCTCCTGCTAAAAGCTAGTAAAGCGGCAAGTAGGGTCGAACCCAAGAGAGCTGGTTGTTGAAGTTGTATCTGAAAACAAATAAAGAGGGGGGGGGGTTTAGCAATTAAGAGTGCAAGAGAGAAAATAGCAAGGAAGAATTCGATCAGACAGAATATTCAGCTTAGGGTTTTTATTGTGACATGTTTATCATAGATATCTAATGATCAAATCTTATATTTCTAAGTGTGGAATTCCGATAAAGGTAATATCCTAAAGTATCCCGACAAAGGTGATACACCCCAATCTAACCCAACAAAGGTGTTAGACTTCTAGTTCTTTCCTAAACACAATAATCCGACAAAGGTATTATTTAGTGTAGGTGTTGCGATCTACCTTTACGACAAAGTTTCAAGTAGATATTAACTATAAGAATTAATTGTTTGATTAAGCTTTGCCACAAAGCTTCCACTTAACATCAGAAATTAATTCATGGAATAAGCACAAGAACTAGAGAAACATAAAATTGCATTAAGAACAGAATCTCAAAACATAATCGCAATATGCGAAACCCTAAACTGAATTAGGAGTTTAGCTACACATAATGGAAATAAAACACATAATGAGTAGTAAGAAAATCTCTTCTCTCGTCGAAAGCTTCGCCTTCTCCTCTAGAGCCGTCTAGATTGATGGATTATGAACTGATGGAAACCCTAACTCAAACCTTTTATTTATAGCAAAACTGGGTTTCCAAATCTGTTTTGGGGTTGAATTATCAAACTGGGTTTCCAAATCTGTTTTTGGGCTTGAATTATCAATTTTCGGACTGATGACGTCGTCAAAACGCGTTGCTGACATCATCGCCACGCCCCGTGTAGACGTTACGGCTGCTCTCAGCGTTGACGTTATCGGTACTGATCGTGCCCAGCGTTGACGTTATCGGTACTGGCCGCGGCCAGCGTTGACGTTAGCACAATGGCTAATGTCTTCCGTGGGCGCGGTATGCACTGTTTCCCGACTTCGCCTCTTGATTTGACCATCTATATGACCTCCGCTGCTCTTGGTGTCAACTAGAGAGTTGTAGGGAATTCAGTCAGCTACGTAACGACATATAACTCGTATTTTTTTGATAAGTGGTCAATTACCAGCGCTCCGTCGAACCTCCAAAGGTCTGATCTACCATTGTGGTGTTTTTGGCATTAAATACCGTCTTTTATGTGCGTTTCCTCCTAGAGCTTCCGAAACACCTAAAATGCAAAACCCTACTAAAAAGTAACTGTTCGCATATAAAAGTGTCGAAATAAATGGGATTAGTTGATTCGACGAGTCGTATATATACGACTCTTCAAATCACCCCACACTTAAAACTTGTTCGTCCCGAATAAGAAGAAGTCATAGAAGGAAAACAAATATAACACCACAATTTCTTCGATGTCCTGGATAATGCTACATGAACATGAGTTGCTAGTCTAAATTCAGCTTTTCTATGCATAACTCAATCGTTACTTAAATCATCATGCTTAACACAGAATCAACTTGATACATGTTACCTTTGAGCTGAAATTCAACTGATTTCGGATGAATGGGAGATAGTCCTTTTTAGACCCATGATCTGCATTCGTTGTTCCGAACTCTAGCTATATGGTTATACTTCATTGCTTTTTTTGGCACATGATTCATTCGAGCTTCAAGGTTTTTGAGTTCTTCTTTCTTCTTTTGTTGGATAGCTTTTGATGTAGTGACTTTATTTGGCCTTTGGCTCTTGATGTATGAATGATTTCACTTTTCTTTGTATAGAAAATCACAACTTGGTTGATTTTTCTTGAGCTTTGCTCCTTTATTGTGAATAGCTTGTCCTTTTTTTCTTTTTTCTTCTGAAGGAGGTCCAATCATCGCCCGCGAGCATATGGAAATACCTCCCCGCTCTTTCTCATCCTCGCCCTTTTTGACGCGAGTCAAGATGACGGTCACTCGCCTTTTCCCGGTTACTTCGGACTAGAGATAGGACGGTCTATTTTACCGTCCCGCCTTATTACATAAACGCTGCAGCGGCGGAGCAAACTCTGAACCATAAAGTCTCGAAGTGCTAGCCTCCACTAAATCCATACAACCATATAACTGGAAATCCGGTCCTTTCAATGCTTCGTCAAGTCTCTCTAGGACATTTCTATCAACTCCACATCCCTGTTTATCTCAACTCAAAAGTCATGTAGTGGGTTAAATTCACATGTAAAAGCACAATTCAGATTTCACGAGAAGAATACAATATAATCAGCATCATCTATTTCACATAATCAAAATCCAATACTGAATATCCAGGAAAAAGAGAGAAATTCATACTTCCATTCATATTTTTTGTAACTAGAAAACACAAGAAACGTGTTGACACATAACAATATGCAAGAAAAAATAAACATGCTGACACTGACTGACTCTCCCACCCCACAATTTTGAACCAAGCCGTGTCCTCACGGCACGAGTTAAATTCAAAGACACAAACAATGCAAGACACAATAAAAAGGGAAAGAACAAAATAAAGAGTCACTCCCCTATTCCTCATCAACGGATGTTGGTGGTGCAAAACTTTCAAAATATGCATATGCTTATTCATGGTCTCCATCCCGGTTTCCATCCAAATGTGTCATGTCTCGGTAGCTTGAACGTAACTACGATAGAGACATGCTTGCAAGACCTCGCTTGTTTTTTCTCCTTATGATGCTTCCAACTCACGAGTGTGTTTTTGAATGATAGTTTGTAGTTGGCGATCCAGTTTTTAGTCTTGCGTAGTGGGACATCAATAACAATACTGGAAAGTGAACCTCGTGCATTGTTTTGTGACTCTTTAAGTTCACCATCCTGCAAGTACAATACAATAGGGATATTAGTCATATGTAACTCCATCTCTGATTCACTGCTTACCTCGGGATTTTTAGTAGTCGATTCTGTGCAAAGGTAAGGAGTGGAGTTTTCTTCGCTAGAACATATTTCCTCCTCGTATGTGACTGGCACTATTCGACTGAATTTATTCTCATCTTCTTCTTCACCTACTTCTTCTTCTTCTGGCTCTTTATGATCATCTTGGATGATGTTATCCTGCACAAGAAGTGGAAGAGGTGTATCAAAATTTTGTATAATTTGAGGTGGTTCAGAGATTACTGCCAACATTAATATTTCTTTCTCTGTGTGTAGCTCGTTAATGGCGATGGAGTTATCCTCTGTCTCTAAAGCTTAAGTTTCCTCAGCGGGTAATCCTGTGACTATATTGTTGCATGCGATGTTCGGCAATGAATCAGCTTTCATCGTCTGTGTTTCATAGGTCTTGTTGTGTACGGTATACCATCTCGTACCTTCAGAAAATGTGTCTATCAACTTCCATGCTTTCTTAATACTAAAATTCATTATCGAGCCTCTTGCAGTAGCATCAAGCATACAACGCTCTAGTGGAAGCATTCCATCAAGAAAGCTCTCAATAAGACTAAGCTCTGTCAGTTTATGATTCAGATATCTTACAAGAAGGTCTTTGAAGCGTTCTAAGTAATCATACAATGTCTCCCCTTGCAACTGCTGAATAGTAGTAATCTCTCTTCGAATTTCAGGGCTTAAAGGTAGAGAATACTTCCATAAAAACTTATCTCGTAATTGCTCCCAAGTGCCCATATAATCTGTGAATGAAAAGATAAACAAAGATTTTGCAGAGTCAGTTAAGGAGAAATAGAAAGCCTTAAACAAGAACTCTTCCAGTGTTACTCCTTTAGGTTTAAAAGTCTAGCACGTATTGTAAAACTCCTTCATGTGCATTATAGAATTTTCTCCAGGGGCTCCAGAAAATTTTGGAAGAAGCCGAATCACTCGTCTTTTTACCCCGTAACTATCATCTTCCTCATCGTCTTCTTCGTCACCACTTGTTCCACTAAAATAAGAAGACATAGTCAATCACAAAAATAAAATAAAATATGGAAAATAATAAACTAAAACAAAACAACTTCGACGAAGCGCAGCTCCCCAGCAACAGCGCCAAAATTTGACGCGCGTCGTCTGACGCGTCAAAATTAAATTTATATTCTCCTGCTAAAAGATAGTAAAGCGAGAAGCAGGGTCGAACCCAAGAGAGCTGGTTGTTGAAGTTGTATCTGAAAACAAATAAAGCAAGAGGGGTTTTTAGCAATTAAGAGTGCAAGAGAGAAAATAGCAAGGAAGAATTCGATCAGAGAGAATATTCAGCTTAGGGTTTCTATTGTGACATGTTTATCATAGATATCTAATGATCAAATCTTATGTTTCTAAGTGTGGAATTCCGACAAAGGTAATATCCTAAAGTATCCCGACAAAGGTGATACACCACAATCTAACCCGACAAAGGTGTTAGACTTCTAGTTCTTTCCTAAACACAATAATACGACAAAGGTATTATTTAGTCTCGGTGTTACGATCAAACTTTACGACAAAGTTTCCAGTAGATATTAATGATAAGAAATAATTGTTTGATTAAGCTTTGCAACAAAGCTTCCACTTAACCTCACAAATTAATTCATGGAATAAGCACAAGAACTAGAGAAACATAAAATTGCATTAAGAACAGAATCTCAAAACATAGTCACAATATGCGAAACCCTAAACTGAATTTGGAGTTTAGCTACGCATAATGGAAATAAAACACATAATGAGTAGTAAGAAAATCTCTTTTCTCGTCGAAAGCTTCGCCTTCTCATCCAGAGCCGTCTAGAATAATGGATTATGAACTGATGGAAACCCTAACCCAAGTAATTAGAGATAAAAGATAATTAAAAGACGTTTCGAGGGGCTACTCCCCTCCTTGGCATTCTCCAATGATCACAAACATGATTTCTAAACATTTCTAGGTGTTAAATTGTCTAAAACCTAGCTTAGACTAAGATAGATCAATTTTCATGTGAATCTATTTCTAGTCAAGCCATCTCAAATAAAACCTCACTCTTTCGAGATATCAATTTACTCTACAACTCTTATTAGCCTTGAAACATCTCCCAAGGTAATAAGTGAAATAGGTGTGAAGCATTAGTTAACATCATATCTATGTATTCACTTTCATAAACACTAGACATGATCATTTTCACTACATCTAAACCATCCTTTCTTGATCTTCCCTCTTCTCCCCAAGCAATCCTTTGGTGATGTTGAGTCTTCCTTGGCCCTTTCTTCACACTTTTTCTCTCCAAAAACCACCTCTTTTGAGTCAAAACACTCTCTTTCTATTTATAGTTTCGAAGCTGAAATTTATGGCACAACAGCCGTACTCGGGCGAGTACCGTGCAGAAGGCTCATATCGTACTCGAGCGAGTACCATGCTCAGAGGAAAATGGTGTCTTTGTGGAGGTCGGTACTCGGGCGAGTAGTTCGTCGTACTCAGGCGAGTACCATGCTTAGAGGAAAATGGTGTCTTTTAGGATGTCGGTACTCGGGCGGGTAGGCGTACGAGCTCAGGCTAGTACGACTTCTGGTAGCTAATCTGAGGTCTTAACATCCGAATTCGGTCTTGGTGTTAACTAGAGAGTTGTAGCCATTTGTGTTAGCTTTCCAACAAAATCTAGATTGACACATATGGACACCATATGCACTGTGGGAATGCAATATAAGTTGGAAAGGTCATTTGCCCTATTTTGCCCCGAAACTTTGAGTTTTCATGCAATTTGGGTGTATGAGGTCTTGACTTTAATGAAGAGTCATTTTGCACCTGAAATGTGAATGACAAGGGTCAAATGACATCAAAATATGTCGGAAACGAATCAAAGCCTTCATAAAATATGAGGAATAATAAGGCGAAAATTCGACTTATCAACCTAAACACAATAATCCGGCTAAGGTATTACCTTGTTTAGGTGTTACTACTTATTTTTACGGCAAAGTATCAAATAAGTATTAATGATGCGCATAAATTAGTACTATATTTATGCTCCACATTTAGTCGATTTTCGATCATCTTCCTTATTTATATGAGCTCTCACTTTATGTTTTAATGCTTTTCAGGTGAAAAACGAATCCAGAGCGAAATAAAGTGTTTTGTGAGGATTTGGGCGAAAACAGTGCAAAAATAGACAGATTGTCATCCCTAGTTTTCGCACACGTCCAGAGCTCATACGGTGTCCAAATAAATTGATTTTTGGCTTGTTGGAAAGCTGAGATGAAGTGCTACAACTTTGTGGTTTACACCAAAAGCTGGTTAAAGAGGTCGAAACGTGAGCCGAAGTCTGTTGTACAAAACGCACCTGTGTCACCCGTGTCATGATCTGTCAACAATAGGTGACACTGCAACCTCTCTGGATTAACCCTTGTCACTTATTAGGTGACACAAGCGACACATGCCTGACAGGCCAAATGGGCCAAAAACGCAATTTGGGCTAGGTTATTGGAAAAAATGAAAAAAAGCAAAATTAAACAAATAGAGGAGCAGCCGCAACTCTGATTTCTCGACACTCATACGTACATATTTTCTACACACACTTGGAGACGGAAAAGAGAGAAGGGGGTATGAAAACGTGAGGATTTTGATCGGATCGAAGATTGAGTTTGAAGGAATTATCGACATCAATTCAAAGGGTGCAGTAATTCCTTTTTCTCTTGTACTTTTTTTTCGAACAAAACATGACTTGTATTTCAATGACGATGGATTGTGAGTAGTGACCCATATTTTGGGGTCCTATGATCGGTCGAATTCTTGACCTATTATTCACTTCATTCGATGATGGATTAGGTTTATTTTCCAGACATTTTGTTATCATTTAACCTATTTTCTAGTGTTTCAGGTCATATATCACATACCTAATACTTTTGGATTGATCTGAAGCAAAGCAAAGCATTTGGTGAAGATTTGGGCAAAACGGGACAAAATAGGGCAGACGGGCCTTTACAAAGTATTTTGCATGCCCAGAGCGTATATCGTGTCCAAATGGGTCGAATAATAGCTTGTGGGAAAGCTAACTCGAAGCCCTACAACTTTGTAGTTGACACCAAGAGCAGATTCGAAGGTTTAGAACTCCGAAAAGGCAACGAAAGTCAGGTCCCGTGACACTCTTAGGTGTCACGAGATATCAGTAGTGTCACGGGACGTGTCCGAGCATGTGCAAATTTGAGAAGCCCGTGACAGTCCGTGACACTCCTAACTGTCACGGGCCCGTCGTCTATTTTGGGCTATAAATAGCAGTTTCGGACCAGATTTTGAGTACGCAGACTTTGGGGATCAATTTTGACCTAGATTGAAGGAGGGCGACTAAGAGCTCAAGAAAGACCAAGATTCGAGGCTACGCTTCATCAAAACACGGTTTCCTCGTTTCTAATCTTTTCATATATATATTTATGGTTGATAGCCATGAATCGTGAGTTGTCGTTTTATTCCGGGATCCTACAGATCTCGTGCTTGTACCCAACTCTTCATGTGATTTATAGAAACGTTTTCATTAATGCAATTTGAGTATTCAATTTCATTGTTCCTAATTTTATCATCCTTGCAAGTTTTACATTGAATGGGATGTATGCATGCTAGAACGTATTTATGTTAATTATCAAAAGATGGATGGGTCCTAGGTATTAAATGGATTGCATGAAATTGATAGTAGGGCATGTTAGCTACGGTGGTAGTACATGAACTAATAGAAAAGTTGACTTTATCGTCTAAAAAACCCTAATCTTAATAATCGAAATCGTTGATAATCCGTGGATGGGCGGCGTTCAACGATCTAGGTTAATCTAGACAATGATCCGTAGATGGGCGGCTTGTCTAGTGTTATTTTGGTTTATTTTCATACTCGAGAGCATGATTGAATTGCGTAACAAGATTGCATGATTTGTGGGGTAGCACGGGTGAAGTTTGATCTTGGAATTCTCTCTGATAGAATCAAACCTTCTCTAATTTTTGTGTCACTTAGGAGTTAGTAATAACCAAACCTTTTTCCTGAAGGAGTAGCTGAACACATTACTTGCATACTAGTACACGCACGCGCTTGTTCCTTGGATCGATCCTTGGCTTACTGACGCACGTCGTCAGACGCGTCAAATTTAAATTTATATTCTCCTTCTAAAAGCTAATAAAGCGGCAAGCAGGGTCGAACCCAAGAGAGCTGGTTGTTGAAGTTGTATATGAAAACAAATAAAGAAAGGGGGGGGGGGGGTTTAGCAATTCAGAGTGCAAGAGAGAAAATAGCAAAGAAGAATTCGATCAGAGAGAATATTCAGCTTAGGATTTCTATTGTCATATGTTTATCATAGATATCTAATGATCAAATCTTTTGTTTCTAAGTGTGGAATTCCGACAAAGGTAATATCCTAAAGTATCCCGACAAAGGTGATACACCAAAATCTAACCCGATGACAGGCGTCGTTGTACCAGTCAAAAATAATTGTTTCTTTTTTTCCGACTAGCAAGTGGTAAGTCGGGTCGTATCCACAGAGATTGATATGAGAATCTGTTCACTAAGTATTCAAACAAGTAAATGGAAGACAAAAACACAAGCAACAATGATAACTTATCAAGAGAGCAATCGTCACACGAATTCAAGTATGTAATATCAAAGAGAAGTGCAAGCTAGAACTTACGACTGTAACAAGCAACAATGATCACTTATCAAGAGAGCAATCGTCACACGAATTCAAGTATGTAATATCAAAGAGAAGTGCAAGCTAGAACTTTCGACTGTGATGCAAGACCAAATCATTGACAAATCCGTTTTGATTTCTAATGTTCTACAACTTAGAGCTCCCCCGCTAAGGTTATACTCCATGTTCTTGTTCTAGTACTTAATCTCGCGCTAGCGATAATCAAGACCCTAACTCACTAGAGTTGCATGAACATGTAAACAAGTTGTCCTAGGGTGTTTAATCCTAGTGGTATATTACTCGTGTCCTAGTTTGCTATCCCCGCTAGGTTGCTAGTAAACTTGACAATTGAAATCAACAAACAAACAAAAGCTCCCCCGCTAGGGTTCCACTCATGCTAGCACATCAATTCCATGAACATAGTATAGTAATATGACGCAAAACATAGAAATCAATAGAATTCTCAAGTCAATACATCACAATTTGGAGTTCTAGCCTACACATATGAGTTTAGCTACTCATCGTAATGGAATACATCATCAAGTATTTGAATGAGAATGAAATGAAAATACTGTTGACGACTTTTCCAGTACGCTGCAGCTCTACTCCAACACTCGAATCCAGCAACGAACCCTCAATCGGAATCCTACTCCAAGAGCTCTTCTCCAATCCTCAAACGTCCGAACAAACCCTAATCTGATTTTTCTTCCTTCAATCGAGAGCCAGCCGCCCCTCTTCTCTGTCCCCTCGTGTTCTGTATCTGTCCCTTCGAGATTGCAAATGAGAAATCATGAATTCGACTGCCAGCTGTCATCCGCGGACGTCTCTTGATTTAACTGTCCGCGGAGGTCTTAACAATTAACGGAATTCAGTAGACCTCCGCGCCTTAATTGCTGAGACGTCCGCCTGCTCCACTGAGTTGGACTTCAAGCACTTTGGACTTCATTCCTTCGATGCAAAACATCTTCTAACAGGCTCTCTTTAGCCGATATTCATTCCATGATCTCCGAATGCACCTGAGAACGAAAACTACACACAGGTAGTGAAATAACATACAGGCAACACTAAGAGACGGGGTTTTAATACAGAAAATAGTCGTACAACTACGACTTATCAAACTACCCCACACTTGAACTTGTTCGTCTCGAACAAGAACAAAGCCATAGAAAGAACTGCAACGTACTAGTCATGTCAATCCTTACATCTCAATCCTAAATCCAGTCTATAATCCTATCATGCTTAAGATTCTAACAATGCGAGTAAACATAGATTTTTCGATACTTGTTACCTCGCGAGTTGAAATTCAAATGACCTTGGATGATTGGGAGATAGTCCCTTATAGGTACCACGGACATTGCATTCTTTTCTGAGTTTTGGTCTTTTGATTGAGTCGGCGGCTTTCTCTGACACATGATTAATTCACTGCTTTCATACCGTTGAGTCTTGAATTCCTTAACTTGTATGGACTTTGATAAACGACACATCTTGCTTGAATCAATCAGATTTTGATTTTTTTCTTACTTGATGGTTTGCCTTCGGCTTTTGAATTTGTTTCTTGTCCCCATAATCATTTGCGCCCTTTAACCACTCCAATCATAGCCTCCGAATAACAGCATAGGAGTGCGTCCCGCTCTTTTCTCATCCTCGTCTTTTCTGCATGAGGCAAGGTAGGGGTTACCCACCCATTCCCAGCTACTTCGACTAGAGATGGACAGTTTGTTTTCTCTGTCCCGTCACCACTGCGAACGCATGAATAAACTTGTATACTTGGTGACGGAGCTACTCTCAGGATTAGGCTAATGAAGCGTCAACCTCCACCGCTTTTCTCAATCATCAGAACCAAAACTCAGAATTTCCTGCAACTTGCCGTACCTTTCTAGGACATTTCTGTCAACTCCACATCCCTGCATATCACAACTCACAAGAACAAAGCATCTCAAATTTTGAAATTACGCATTTTTAGTCAAGTGAGCACAATAGTCATACAAAGCTGGAAATAAGATTTCGACATAGAAGGAAAGCATAGCAGTACATCATCAGTTCATCACGAGTTCATCAAGACACATGACATGCGACATAAAAATTAAAAAAAACAGACACGACACACAACTGACTCAACAACATCCCACCCCACACTTAGATGGACCCGTGTCCTCACGGTACAATTCAAGAGATGAGATGTATAACACAACAGACTCACACACAATAGACTCAACAGACTCAAATGCAAAAAAATAAAATAAAAAAATAGAGGAACTGGTACTCCCCTAATAGTCTGGTGGTGGTGGCTGCGTGTACTCGGGCGGAATGGCATCTCCTGGACGCCATCCTGGCGGAGCTGAAACCGGATAGAAGCCGCTACCCATCGCCATCATCATAGCCCTGTTCACATTAAATAGATGGTCAATTTGCGCCTGTGAATACTCTCCGGGCTGTCTCTGTGCCTGCTCCTCTGGTGGTACTACGTTCAGCGGGACCTCTACCCCGTCCCTCTGACGTCTCATACCCCCGGCTTGTCTTCCATGCACTGGCGGTCGCCCTCTCCGTCGCGGTGGGCTAGGCGGTGGCCTAAGAACTGTATCTGCAAAATAAGTCCAACGAACTTCACCCTCACTGCTGAGTCTGAATGTCCTCCCAGAACCAACTCTGTCACAGTCAGCTAATCCATAAGCAAGAATACTGTGGTCTGGAAGTGCATCCATGTCCGGGTGAAGACTGCGTAGCAGATAAGTTACCATGCCACCTACACAAAGTGGCCCTCGAGGCCGAATATGCTTCCAGTGCTCACACAAAAAATGTCCCCAGTGTGGGACTACTCCTCTCACCAAAGAGCCTAGAAGCGCCAGATCTCTGATAGCCGGCTTATCATTTCCGTTCCCCCTTGCAGTCAAAGTTCTCGTCAATATGAAATGTACCATATACCAGAAAGGATCTGTGAATGCTGATGCTGAAGCGTCGCTCGGTCTGTAGCGACTCGTCCCCATAAGGATCTGGCAAGTGTCGTTGAGATCCATCATATTACTGAAATTGAAGAAAGTCCCATCTTCCACCTCTGGCCACCCAAAGATTTGACGCAACCGCGTCATCGTGCAATAGTGCTCCACACCTCTGAAAATGTACCTGAATCCCTCATGTTCCCTAGGTCTAACGTAATGGTAACCGGTGAGGAACTCACAAGTGTCATCCATATCAGCATCACTGCGCAGCGTAAGCAATCCAGGCCAACCACATCTGTCCAACAGCTCCCTGAATCTCTATAAGAATCCGCAATGCTCCAGAAAGAACTGCTCAACCCACATGGGCGGCTTATGTGTACATGCCATGAATGCCTCAAATGTTTGCTGCCTTTCATCGACAACAGCCGGAACTACTGCCTCATCAACAACGGGCGGAGATTGGGCTCTTCGAGAACGGGAAGAACTAGCACGAGTCGATGAACGCGACATCTTGAGTTGAAACACAAAAATCTGAAATTGCCCGAAATCCGCGGACCCCTTGTGCAATTACAATCCGTGGAGGTCTTCACATTTTCTAAAAATCCTGAGACGTCCGCGCCGTAATGCTTCAGACGTCCGCGGAATACCGAATTCTCAGATCTGAACTCCGATTGAATTTCCGGCCGCGAAACCGACCAAATACATTCAAACACCACAATTCACAACTCCGCAAAACCAATTCCACACTCGTACACTTCTTTCACCGATTCAATCCAATCCAACTACAATCCGCACCAAACCTTAATCCAATAATAATTCAATCGGTAAGTCTTTACCTCAATCCATCGTGGTGAGAATTGCTGAGAATTGATGATTTAGCTGAGAATTGCCGACTCACTGACTGCAGATGTGGGTGAGAAAACTGTGGACGAGCAAATTGTGGAGTTGTTTTGCCTTTGTTTGTGTTTTTCTTTGTTTTGAAAAAACCAGATCTGTAAACGACCTTCATTTAAGCGCTGAGATGCTCCGCGGACGTCTCTTGATTTACTGTAATTGTAAAGGCGTCCGCGCCTTTAATTGTTTAGACGTGCGCCCAACCCACTGATGCTGACTTCTTTTCTCCATTCAGTCACCTGAAACCACTCGGGGCGCAGTATCAGGGTACCAATTCCACCAACTAATCTACTAAAGACATGTGTAAAGTAAAAACACACCGGGTTGCCTCCCGGAAAGCGCCTTTGTTTTACGTCCTTGGCTGGACATTACCTCTAGCTAGGTAGAATATACTGGCTCCGCCAGTTCAACGTTCTCCGTGACTGCCTCAAACCCATCATAGTATGGCTTGACTCTTTGCCCATTCACTTTGAAATTCTCTCCTGCTTCGGGTCTTCGCAATTCCAATGCCCCATGATTGTACACCTTTACAACGACGTATGGACCTGTCCAACGAGAACGCAATTTTCCAGGCATAAATCTTAATCGTGAGGAAAATAAAAGTACCTTTTGCCCTACTTCATAGTTGCGCCTCAATATGTACTTGTCATGGTACATTTTCGCTCTCGCTTTGTAGTCTGACTGGCTCTCGTAAGCCTCTAAGCGGAGCTCCTCCAGTTCACTCAACTGTAGCTTTCTTTCATCCCCTGCATTGGTTAGATCAAAGTTACATGTTTTAATTGCCCAGAAAGCTTTATGTTGTACCTCAACCGGGAGATGACAAGCCTTCCCATAAACCAGTCTAAAAGGCGACATTCCAATTGGCGTCTTGTAGGCGGTCCTGTAAGCCCACAATGCTTCTTCAAGTCTTATTGGCCAATCCTTTCTCGACGGCTTCACCATCTTCTCTAGTATAGACTTGATCTCTCGGTTCGACACTTCAGCTTGTCCATTAGTTTGAGGGTGGTAGGCGGTGGATACTCGATGACAAACACCAAAATGTTACGATTGCAAAAGTGTGACCCTTGGTCACTGATCACCGCCTTTGGTACTTCATACCTACAAAAGATATTAGTACGCAAGAAATCCACCACCGTCTTACCATCATCATGTTTGGTGGCCTTAGCTTCAACCCACTTAGATACATAGTCAACAGCAACAAGTATATATTGAAAATTATACGCAGGGGGAAACAGTACCATAAAATCAATACCCCATATATCAAATATCTCATCAACAACAATGGGCATTTGAGGCATTTCGTTCCTAGCAGAAATGTTCCCTACGCGTTGACATCTATCACATGCTTTGCAATGGCTATATGCATCCTTAAACAAATGTGGCCAAAAGAAACCACTATCAAGAATTTTCCTAGATGTTCTCTTCGGTTCAAAATGACCACCACACGCATGTTCATGGCAAAAAGCTAGCACAGAAGAAATCTCAGAATCGGGCACACACTTTCTAACAACTTGATCCGAACCAATTGTCCACAAATACGGGTCATCCCAAATATAATATTTCGAATCGTGCTTAAGCCTCAAACGTTGAGCAATAGTGAATGACGAAGGAAACTTACCTCCCACCAGGTAATTAACTATGTTAGCGTACCATGGTGCTTTTTGATGGACCCAAATTATACGAATCATAAACACCGTAAAACCCCCTTAATTAGACTGTTGGTCTATTTAACTTCTACTTGTTAGTCCCGATATATTTCTACAGGGTATTTTGGCGCTTAGAGAGAAAACATGCTAAGGAGAGGATTTTACGCTGAAAAGATATTAAGAGTTATTCCAAGGTCAAGATCAGACGCTGACTGAAGAAATCTCAAGGATCCTGACATGGAATCACTCCAAACAAATCAAACCGGAGAGGAATTTGCATTGAAGACTCAACCGATCGGGTGGGAAAATGCCGCAGAACCAACCGACCGGTTGAAGCAGTTCCAGGCCCTCTGCCGAGCTAACCAATCACTCAATTCAAGTCGCTCGACCAAACCACATCATCTGACAATTCCACCTCGACCAAAATGTTCCAAATGGAAAATAAGGTGGAAGTTGTCGAGACTCCAAGGAAAATGCTCGAGCAGATTGGTAGTTAGCTCAATTCAAAGGCAAAGGCCCGGCGCGCATTGGCACCCAAACCAAGTCGCCCGACCAGACGGATGCATCTGGAGATTCTGGCTCGACCAAGATGTTTGGAATGCCCAACAAGTCGGACAATCTCGCTTCCCAGACGAAACGCCCGAGCAGATTGGCAGATTGGCCTAATTCCATGTAAAAGCCTCGCGCATAGGCACCAAGACCAAGTTGCTCGACTAAACCATGGAATTTGGAAATTCTGGCTCGACCATTAGTCTTAGAATCTCTTGGCCATTCCAAATAAACTATCAAAATGCATGCGTGGACAAGATGACCGGCCACCATGCTTGGAGGTGGCCAAGGGAGGAGCTCCTCCCCATTCCACCACCTGCTACCGGCGGCTCCTCCTCCATGGTGACCGGTGGCTTTGCTCCTCCCCCATGTGGCAGCTCCTCCTTGCTCCTCCTCCTCCTCCCTTGGATCAAAGACACTTGCCACCATCTCCACCACCCATCTCCTCCCCTTATGCCCTATAAATACAACCCATCCATCTCATTTGTAAATCATCCCATATCATCCTCAAATCAAAATTTCACTTATCTCTCTAAGTTTTGTAAGTTTGGCTTTGGAAATAAAAGATTGCTCCCTTGGCGCTTCAACGGTTGTAAGTATTTCAATATTTATTTTCCGTCTTTAATTTCCAATTCCTTAGTTATAATGCTTAGCGCGATAAATAGTAGCTAAACTAGTCGTTCGGTAGAAGGGGTGGACTTGTATTATAAAATGTTTTAGACTATTTTAGTATTTATTCTCTGTATTCAAAACTTGTTCTATGTGCCATATATTAGGCCAGAACTTCCAAGGTTGAGTGGATGCTTGGAATGGCAAAGCTCTTCCGTGGAAGTTCGTAAACATACTCGGATAAGTGGATGCTTGGAATGGCAAAGCTTATCTGAGGAGTTTGACCTCTCTAAAACACCATTTGATTGCTCGGGAATGACTGATCAAATGGATGCACACAGGCTAGTATACCTTGGAATGGGGTATTAGTCTAAATAGAACAAGGGCTTTACGTTTTCTGCAAAAGTCTAGACGGTGTGTGCAAATCGAGTGCTTGGAATGGCCTTGATACACTATCGAACACTTTTGCAAAAGACTAAACAGTGTGGCAAATCGAGTGCTTGGAATGGCCTTGATGCACGTTTGAATACTTAGAAGATTCACTAAGAGTCAATGATAAACAGGATATAATACAAGGCCCCTGAAACCGAACGCTTTCTTTTAATTGTAATAATTATCAGTTACTTACCAGTACTAAAACCAACCAACCAACCAATCAATCACTTAGCTGGTAGCTTTAAAACCAACCAACCAATCCCAAAATTGTCCAACTTAAAGAACAATTATCCACCTAATTCCCTTGGGTTCGACCCCTACTTACTACCCAGTAGTGTAGTCGCGAGTAGCGGACTATTATAAATTTATTTGTGCAAATCGCTCCGACGACAAGCGATCTGTCACTTTTTCTTGGACAGCGAATAAATACTCGTCCGGGAATGTTTCGGTTATAGCTCCAGTTTCCTCCTCTCTCACTATTCGGCTCAAGTGATCTGCCACGGTGTTCTCAATGCCCTTTTTGTCTTTTATTTCCACATCGAACTCTTGTAGCAAGAGGATCCATCTAATCAGCCGCGGCTTGGACTCCTTTTTCGTCATCAAATAGTGAATAGCTGCATGATCAGAAAAGACAACAATTTTAGAACCAAGCAAATATGGGCAAAATTTTTCTAAAGCAAATATGACAGCTAAAAGCTCTTTTCAGTTGTGGAATAATTTCGCTGAGCCGCGTCAAGCGTCCTAGACGCATAACGGATCACCACAGGCTTCTTTTCCTTCCTTTGCCCGAGCACCGCTCCAACTGCTTAGTCGCTAGCATCACACATTATCTCAAAGGGTTGTGTCCAATCCGGTGCTTGAATGATGGGTGCACTAGTCAGTGCCGCCTTAAGGTCATCGAATGCCGCCTTGCATTCCTTCGTAAACTCAAATGGTGCATCCTTTTGTAGCAATCTAGAGAGAGACAGCGCCCTTTTTGAGAAGTCCTTTAAAAACCTGCGATAAAATCCTGCATGTCCCAAAAAGAACTTCACACCACGCTGATCAGAAGGATAAGGCAAGCTAATAATCAAGTAAAATTTAGCCTTATCTACTTGTATCCCTTCTCCAGAAACAACATGTCCCAATACTATGCCGTGAGTGACCATAAAATGACATTTTTCATAATTCAAAACCAAGTTTGTCTCCTCACAACGTGCAAGCACTCTACCAACATTAAGCAAGCATTCATCAAAAGTATTTCCATACACAGTGAAGTCATCCATGAACACTTCAACACAGTCACTAATCAATTCCGAAAAAATACTCATTACCACACGCTGGAAGGTACCAGGCGCGTTGCACAAACCAAAAGACATGCGTCGAAACGCAAATGTACCGAATGGGCACGTGAAAGTGGTCTTGTCCTGGTCTTCGGCTGCAATCGGAATTTGATTATACCCAGAAAATCCATCTAAAAAACAAAAGTAAGGCTTACCTGCAAGCCTATCCAACATCTGGTCAATGAATGGCAAAGGAAAGTGATCCTTGTGTGTCACTGCATTTAGCTTTCTGTAGTCGATGCACACGCGCCATCCATTCTGGATTCTCTTTGTCACCAACTCACCTTGAGCATTAAGCTCCACTGTAATTCCTGTCTTCTTCGGTACTACATGTACGGGGCTTACCCATTGACTATGTGAAATGGGATAAATCACGTCAGCAACTAAGAGCTTTTGTACCTCTTTTTGAACCACCTCCATCATTAGTGGGTTCAATCTACGCTGCGGCTGCCTCACAGGTTTGGCTCCATCCTCGAGTAAAATCCGGTGCATGCACACGGTAGGGCTTACTCCCTTGATGTCCGCAAGTGTCCATCCAATCGCGGTCTTATGTTTCTTCAGTACCACTGCATATCTCTCCTCCTGATTAGGCTCCAAGCCTTTCTTGATTATGACCGGCAACGTCTCACCATCTCCCAAAAAGATATACTTTAAATGCTCGGGTAAGGGCTTTAGCTGCAACTCAGGTGCCTGCACAACAGATGGTACAGGTGTAGATTTATTAGTTAAAGTAACTGTATTAGCCTCATACCTTGGGGTTAACGGTCCCGAAACTCTAAGCTCCTGTAGCACGTCACTAGTATCACGAAGCATCCCTACTGATGCGCCTCGTGACTCAATAGCCTCCCTCAAAATTATTTCAAGCACATCATTCCCACAGGGAATATCGGAAGATTCCACGAGCTCATCAATCGCATCCAAAGCGTGTACTCCTACATCATCAGGTGGATATTGCATAGCTTGATAGATATTAAAGTTTATTACCTCACCTTCCACCTCCATGGAAAGCGTGCCACGATCCACATCGATCTTAGCTCTAGCCGTGTTCATGAATGGCCTACCAAATAGAATTGGTGGCTGATCTTGTGCTCCCTCATCATCCATTTTCAGCACATAGAAATCTGCAGGAAAAATAAGATTTTCTACCTGCACCAAAACATCCTCGATCACACCCAAAGGTTGGGTGCATGATCGGTCAGCCAATTGAATGGTCAAACCCGCGGGTTTCAGTGGACCAATACGCAAAGATAAGTATAGAGAGTAAGGAAGGACATTTATGGACGCACCAAGATCAAGCGTACAGTTTTCGATCCTCACGTTACCAATAACACATGGAATAGTAAAAGTTCCGGGATCCTTACACTTTTTGGGCACCTTCCTTCGTATCGCTGCTGATACACTCTCTCCAAGCATGACCTGCTCATTCTTAGTCGTACGCCTACGGTTAGTACATAATTCTTTAAGAAATTTAGTGTACCTTGGAATTTGCCGAATAGCTTCGATGAGTGGAATGTTGATTTCCACCTTGCTAAACAACTCCCAAACCTCATTGTCTGTGATAGACTTCTTGTTGGTCTTAGAATGGGAATGGTAGAGGAGTGTTAGAATTTCGAATTTCCTTACCAGAGTTTGAGGACCCCGCGTACGTCTCTTGCTTTTCCTCCGCGGACGTCTCTTGATTTTGCATCAATTCATCAGACGTCCGCGCCTTAATTGGTGAGACGTCCGCCTGCTCCACTGAGTTGGAATCTTCATTCAGCTTTTCTCCTCCATTTTTCAACTGCTTTCCACTCCTAAGCATTACAGCGCTAATGTTGGACTTTGGGTTGGGAATTGTTTGTGACGGCAGCTTTCCTTTGTCTTCTCGCTTTTCGTACACGGCACTGGCAATTTGAGACACTTGCTTCTTTAGCTCGTTAACGTCTCCAGCTTGTTGACCCATCTTTTGAGTTAGTTCCTTGAACATGCGTCTCATTTCCTCTCTCAATTCCTTGATCGGGTCCTCTTCTCCTTGTTTGCTGTGTGTTGGTCTGTACGGCGGCTTTTGTGGGTACGAGGATTGCCCCACATCGTAATTGTTGTTCCTTTGCCAACCACCATCATTCTGCCTTGGTTGCCATTTGTTGTTGCCTTGGTATCCATCATACCTCCTTGGTGGCAAATCTCCCTTGTTGATGTAGCCCACTACATTCACGTCTTCTGTTCTTTCCTGAAAAACAGCGTTATCATTATTCATTGAATTATAAGTGGACTTGTTTACCTTACGCTCCACTTGTTGATTGCCTTGTGGTTGTTGCGTCACTAATTGAGCCATCATATCCTTCAGTTCCTGCAATTCAGAATGTACATTCACATTAGCAACTGGTGCAGGTTTATATGTCTCTTCTAAATACCTTGTGCTCTCGGCAACTCTCTCAATCAACTCCCATATCTCCTCGGGGTACATGTCAAGGATAGACCCTTGAGCGGAGGCATCCAGCATTCTTCTTTCCATTAGAATCATCCCATCCATGAAGTATTCAAGCAACATTCTTTGTGGGACTCCATGATTCGGACAATTCTCCTCCAATAGCCTAAATCTCTCCAAATACTCGAACAACGTCTCTCCACGTCCTTGCCTAAGCATAGAGAGCTCCTTTCTTGTTTGAGCCGCCTTCGAATGGGAGTAGTACTTGTCCATGATTTTCCTTTGCATTTGTTCCCAAGAAATAATCGAACCTGAAGGCAAAGACATCAACCAAGATTTAGCTTGACTTACTAAAGAAAAAGGAAATGTTTTTAATTTGAAAATATCTTCCGGAACCGATGCTGATTTCATGGACATGCAAACTCCATGAAATTCCTTCAAGTGCCTTAGAGGGTTCTCATCGGGCATTCCTCCAAACTTGGGTAAGTGGTGTATCACCCCACTCTTTATCTCGATATCTTCTGCGTCTTCATCCAACCTAATGCACCAAGGTGCCTCATCAATGTATGGCGCACAAACTCCTCTCATAGTGCGTCCCAAATCCCGACGCCTAGCTAGCTGTCCATATTGGTTTCCTCCACCGAGGTATTGTCGATCCAACTCATCCTCGTAATCCTCGTGTCTAGCTGCACGATGTCTAGCAAACTCATTGCCTCGCTGATTTCTGGGGGGTGGTAGTCTTTGATTAACAGGGGGCAGTCCTTCCCTCTGTTCTTGCATGTTATCCCCTATCACACTACTTCGCACTTCTTGATCACGTTCAACACTTCTCTGTGACATTGTTACTTCAACAGAAAATAATCAAGTGACAAGGTAAAAGATAGTAAAATAAAACTAAAAGGAAGTAATACGTAGTGAGATTCTTCGTTACCAATCCCCGGCAACGGCGCCAAAATTTGACAGGCGTCGTTGTACCCGTCAAAAATAATTGTTTCTTTTTTTCCGATTAGCAAGTGGTAAGTCGGGTCGTATCCACAGAGATTGATATGAGAATCTGTTCACTAAGTATTCAAACAAGTAAATGGAAGACAAAAACACAAGCAACAATGATCACTTATCAAGAGAGCAATCGTCACACGAATTCAAGTATGTAATATCAAAGAGAAGTGCAAGCTAGAACTTTCGACTGTAACAAGCAACAATGATCACTTATCAAGAGAGCAATCGTCACACGAATTCAAGTATGTAATATCAAAGAGAAGTGCAAGCTAGAACTTTCGACTGTGATGCAAGACCAAATCATTGACAAATCCGTTTTGATTTCTAATGTTCTACAACTTAGAGCTCCCCCGCTAAGGTTATACTCCCTGTTCTTGTTCTAGTACTTAATCTCGCGCTAGCGATTATCAAGACCCTAACTCGCTAGAGTTGCATGAACATGTAAACAAGTTGTCCTAGGGTGTTTAATCCTAGTGGTATATTACTCGTGTCCTAGTTTGCTATCCCCGCTAGGTTGCTAGTAAACTTGACAATTGAAATCAACAAACAAACAAAAGCTCCCCCGCTAGGGTTCCACTCAGGCTAGCACATCAATTCCATGAACATAGTATAGTAATATGATGCAAAACATAGAAATCAATAGAAGTCTCAAGTCAATACATCACAATTTGGAGTTCTAGCCTACACATATGAGTTTAGCTACTCATCGTAATGGAATACATCATCAAGTATTTGAATGAGAATGAAATGAAAATACTGTTGACGACTTTTCCACTACGCTGCAGCTCTACTCCAACACTCGAATCCAGCAACGAACCCTCAATCGGAATCCTACTCCAAGAGCTCTTCTCCAATCCTCAAACGTCCGAACTAACCCTAATCTGATTTTTCTTCCTTCCATCGAGAGCCAGCCGCCCCTCTTCTCTGTCCCCTCGTGTTCTGTATCTGTCCCTTCGAGATTGCAAATGAGAAATCATGAATTCGACTGCCAGCTGTCATCCGCGGACGTCTCTTGAATTAACTGTCCGCGGAGGTCTTAACAATTAACGGAATTCAGTAGACCTCCGCGCCTTAATTGCTGAGACGTTCGCCTGCTCCACTGAGTTGGACATCAAGCACTTTGGACTTCATTCCTTCGATGCAAAACTCTAACAGGCTCTCTTTAGCCGATATTCATTCCATGATCTCTGAATGCACCTGAGAACGAAAACTACACACAGGTAGTGAAATAACATACATGCAACACTAAGAGACGGGGTTTTAATACAGAAAATAGTCGTACAACTACGACTTATCACCCGACAAAGGTGTTATACTTCTAGTTCTTTCCTAAACACAATAATCCGACAAATGTATTATTTAGTCTAGGTGTTACGATCTACCTTTACGACAAAAGTTTCCAGTAGATATTAACGTTAAGAATTAATTGTTTGATTAAGCTTTGCGACAAAGCTTCCACTTAACCTCACAAATTAATTCATGGAATAAGCACAAGAACTAGAGAAACATAAAATTGCATTAAGAACAGAATCTCAAAACATAGTCACAATATGCGAAACCTTAAACTGAATTAGGAGTTTAGCTACACATAATGGAAATAAAACACATAATGAGTAGTAAGAAAATCTCTTCTATCGTCGAAAGCTTCGCCTTCTCCTCCAGAGCCGTCTAGAAGTATGGATTATGAACTGATGGAAACCCTAACTCAAACCTTTTATTTATAACAAAACTGGGTTTCCAAATCTGTTTTTGGGTTGAATTATCAAACTGGGTTTCCAAATATGTTTTTTGGCTTGAATTATCAATTTTCGGACTGCTGACATCATCGTCGCGCCCCGTGTAGACGTTACGGCCCCTCCCAGTGTTTACGTTATCGATACTGGCCGCGCGCAGCGTTGACGTTAGCACGGTGGCTAATGTCTTCCGTGGACGCGGTATGCACGGTTTCCCGACTTCAACTCTTGATTTGACCATCTCGATGACCTTGGCTGCTCTCGGTGTCAACTAGAGAGTTGTAGGGAATTGAGTCAGCTACGCAACGACATGTAGCTCGTATTTTGATGATCAGTGGTCAATTCCCAGCACTCCGTCGAACCTTCAAAGGTCTGATCTGCCATGGTGGTGTTTTGGCATTAAATGCCGTCTTTTATGCGCGTTTCCTCCTAGAGCTTCTGAAACACCTGAAATGCAAAACCATACTAAAAAGTAACTGTTCGCATATAAAAGTGTCGAAATAAATGGGATTAGTTGATTCGACGAGTCGTATAAATATGAGTCATCACTTACCGAGGTTTATAAATTGTTTTTTACTACAATTTGACCCCTAAAACATATAACTTGACAACTATAAAGGAATGCGCATGTCATCCTACGAATCTTATTCGATTATGAATCGTTTAATATATTAATCGTTGCATGATTTGGATTGTTTTACATGATTTGTATTTTACCTAGCGCTTAAATCTAGCGATGCATACTAGGTGTTTGAGAAAATGCCTAACTGTATTGCTTTGAGACGTTAAGCCAATAGCGCCGAAAGGGTGAGGCTAAACGTCCAACTATTAAGTAAACTACACGTTACGAACTCGGTGACTACGAGAGTAGCCCAAGATTGTAACGGGAAAGGCTCATTCTACGACAAGGACTCCCCATGTTTATGCAACATCGGCGAGTTACTTGATTCGAACCAATATCGCCGAAAGGGTGAGGTTCGTAGTTTTAGGTACGATTCCAATTGGAACCAATAGCGCCGAAAGGGTAAGGTTCTTACTTGGATTGTGCGGCTATTTTGCAATCAATATAAGCAAATCCTTGCATGCTAGTTAATAAACTCGATTCAAATGTTGGGTAAGTGAAGTAGTTCCCCGAAAGACTTCTCGAAAGTCGTTAAAATATTTTCTTATTTTCTTGCATCTCTAGATTGATTAGCTTTTAAAACCAAAACAAACACTCGTTTCAGATTAGAATAAATAAAAGCATAACCTTACATAGTGCATAAGTTTAAACTTGCTCCCTTGGACGACTCGGTACTTATTGATTTAATAAATTATTTTTGACGCTCAAAATACTACACGTCAATTAGCGTTTGGGATTAATTGTTAGGCTAAACTTCACGACAAAGTATCCACTTAGCTTCATAATTCAATCCCTAAAAATAAAACATAAGAACTAAAGAAACAATTCAATCGTTGAGAAACACGAGTAAAAATTTCAATCAGAGAAGATATTCAGCTTAGGATTTCTATTGTGACACATTTATCAATGACTTCTAATAATCAAATCTCAAGTTTCTATGTGTGGTTATTCCGGTAAAGGTAATAACCCAAAGTATCCCGGCAAAGGTGATACACCACAATTTAACCCGACAAAGGTGTTAAACTTCTAGTTCTCCTAAACACAATAATCCGGCAAAGGTATTACCTTGTTTAGGTGTCACTACTTATTTTTACGGCGAAGTATTAAATAAGTATTTACGGTAGGGATTAATTGTTAGGCTAAGCTTTACGGCTAAGTATCCACTCACCTTCACAATTCAATCCTTGAGATAAAACACAAGAACTAAAGAAACAAGAAATTGCACTAGGTAAAAGTCTCAAAACGTTTGTCACAATGATCGAAACCCTAAACTGAAAAAAGAGGTTTAGCTACTCATATCCATAACAGAAAAATACAAATATTTTTGGGAATGAAAATAGTAGAAATTTCTTCTCTTCGTCGAAGGCTTCGCCTTCTTCTCCAGAGCTGTATGTTGATTCTTCAAAAGTAGGAATGAATGTAGAAACCTTTCTCCAAACCCAAATTTATAAGTTGGTTGGGTTTCTAAATCTGTCTTGGGCCCAAATTTCCAAATTTTAGTCCTATTGACGTCAACAAATTTGTTGTTGATGTCGTACAGCTGCACCCAAGAAAGAGTTTATCGCCGCGTCCGACACACTTAAAGTGTGCCTTGGGCGCAGTACTCACTGCTCAACGCTATGATTCAGACTTCGATTCTCAATTTGATCTTCTAAATACCTTGGTTGTTCTCGGTGTGACCTAGAGAGTTGTAGAGCTTTGAGTTAGCTATGCAACGACATGTAGCTTTTCTCCATTGTATTTTTTGTTTGCTCCCAGCACAACGATTAAGCTTCAAAGGTCAAATCTGACATGTGGTGTTTTGATGCCGAAATGCCGTCTATTATGCGTATTTTCTCCTAGAACTCCCGAAACACCTGAAATGCAAAACTTTACTAAAAAGTAAATGGTATTAGTTAGTTCGACAAGTCGTACAAATACGACTCATCAAACCACCCCACACTTAAACTTGCTCGTCCCGAACAATAGCAAGTCATAGAAGAAAACAAATATAGCACCACAATTTCTACGACATCCTGAATACATGCTACATGAATATGTGTTGCTAGTCTAGATTAGCTTTTCTATGCATAACTCAATCGTTACTCAAATCATCATGCTCAACATAGAATTAACTTGATACTTGTCACCTTTGAGCTGAAATTCAAATGACTTCAGATGAATGGGAGATAGTTCATTTTAGACCCAATATCTGCATTCGCTGTCCCGAACTCTAGCTAAATGGTTATACTTCATTCCTTTTTCGGACACTGATTTATTGGAGTTTTAAGGCTTTGAACTTTTCTTTCTTCTTTTGTTGGACAGCTTTATGTAGTGAACTTTCTTTGGCATTTGGCTCTAGTGTAAGAATGAGGTGCTTCACTTTTTCGTGTAAAACTTCATAACTTGGCTGATTTTATTTCTTGAGGTTTGCTCATTGATTGTGAATTGCTTGTCCTTTTTCTTTTTCTTCTAAGAGAGGTCCAATCATCGCCCAAGCATATGGACCCATGATCTGCATTCGATGTCCCCGCTCTTTTAGGACCCATGATCTGCATTCGGTGCCCCCGCTCTTTCTCATCATTGCCCTTTTTGACGAGAGTCAAGATAGGGGTCCTCCACCTTTTCCCGGTTTATTCGGACTAGAGATAGGACGGTCTGTTTTCCCGTTCCGCCTACTGACATAAACGCTGCAGCGGCGGAGCGAACTCTAAACAATAAAACTCGAAGTGCTAGCCTCCACTAAATCCATTTAACCATATGACTAGAAACTCAGTCGTCAACTCCACATCCCTGTTTATTTCAACTCAAGAAGACGTGTAGTGGGTTAAATTTACATGTAGTCATACAACTCAAATTTCACGAGAGAAACACAATATAGTCAGCATCATCTATTTCACATCATCAAAATTAAATACTGCATATTCAAGAAATAGAGAGAATTTCACAACTTGTCATTCAAATTTTTTTCTTCAAAAATAAATGTGCCGACACAATACGGAATGCAAGAAAGTAAACTTGCTAACACAACTGACACACCCACCCCACACTTTTGAACCAAGTGTGTCCTCACGACACAACTTTAGTTCAAACACACACATAATGCAAGACACACATGCTTAGGGAAAAAGAAAATAGAAATTAAAGTGAAAGGCACTCCCCTGTCTCATTGAGTGATGATGATTCTGGTCAAACGAGTCAGTGACCGCGCCCGAAGAAGAGAAGAAGTGTCGCGGTCAACGTTTAAAGTGAACGTTGGGCGCGAAACGTAATATGGCATTGGGCGCGCTACTCTTAGAGTTCCACCTGTTTTTTGCATCAAATTTCTCTTTCCCACAAAAATGTCAAGATAGGCTCGGTTAGACGACACAAGACTGAACAAGACTCAAATAGACACAAAAGACACGAAAACGAAGACAAAATAGAAAGAAAATAAAATATCGGGTTTCCTCCGGCACATCGCCTTTGTTTTACGTTGTTGGCTCGACGGTACCTCATTAGGGATCATTGGTTGGGACCCCATGGATGTGTGAGGTCAAACTTCTCTTCAGCAACTCTTTCTTTTTGCTCACAGCCCTCGAAGAATGGGACTCTCGTGTCCTTTCTCCACCGGGCAGGCGGGCTAGCCTTCACATTCTCCTGAGTTTTCGAGGACACTTTGCTTACATTGACATCGTTTGTTGCATTACTGGCCTTATCTGGTGGGTCCGGGAGTAGGGCACCAAAGTATGATGTGCTTACAATGTCCGGTGGCTTCTTCGTGCTAGGTGATAAACATCCTCATAATTATTAAAAATTGACAACTTTCCCGCAAACGCAAGTGATAGAAAGCCTATTTCTACATTAATCTTGGTCTAAGTGGCAAAGAGGAATGGACGTCCCAAGATAAGTGTTAGAGGATCATCGTTTCTAGCATCTCCCATCTGCAAAACATAAAAGACTACAAGAACAACAAGATCTCCTACATGGAAGGTTAGATTCTCAAGTAAACTAACTGGACGAACACATGATTTATCCCCCAACTCTATCATAAGCTTAAGAGGTTTCAATGGCCCTAGTCTCAAGTAGTAGTATAAAGAATATGGAATGGCATTAATAACAGCTCCTAAGTCAATTAAACAATGATGAATAAGCGCCTTACGAATACCACAGGTGAATGTGAAAGCCCCAAGGTCCTTACACTTTCCCGGTGGCTCCTCTTGACACTTCGCAAGTGCATACTCCATTGTTGGTTTGTCTACCTCGTGCATTGCATCCCACTCGTCTCCTGGTTCATCGTTGTTGATCACACGCTCCCCAGAAGCTCTTAACTGCACAAAAAGCGGAAGCAGAGTGTCAGAATTCAAAAACATATTTTGCCCAACCGTGTAAGTCACGCCAGACGAAGACTTTAACTTGCCGCGCCCAACGTTAATGTCGTCCTTGGGCACGGGTGTAACCATTTCCTTGGGCGCGGTCAATGCGCAGACAAAGTCCACGACCAATTTTAGCACCGCGTCGTATGAAGACGTTAGCTCGGCGCGCCCAGGATTAATATTCCCTTTGGACGCGACCCTTATGGACTTCGACTCGTTTTCAGTGTCGTTTGCTTCCGATTCATCTACCACTGCCAGTGCATTGATATTTCCTCTCGGGTTAGGCACTACCTGCGACGGTAGCTTCCTCGGATCTTTCCTCTGCTAAAAAAATGGTATTTGCTATCCGAGACATCTCCTTTGCCAGCTCCGTTATAGCTCCATCGTTCTTTGTCTGATTTTGCTGCACAGTTGCAGCCAGCTACTGGGTACTCACTGCTAGATCCTTCACCACATCATCCAGAGACTTGCTGGAATTCTGATTGCTAGGGTCTGCTTGATTGTACTTCTGCCTCGCTGCTGGTACTGACCCTTATTATTGTAGTTACCCTGCTACTGACGGTCTGGCGGATTGTAGTACTACTGCTGCTGAGGTTGCAGGGGTGCATTATTATTGTAATTTTGGAATCCCCCACTGCATTGACTTCAACCTGGGTTTCCTCCTACAAAGTAGGGCAAGAATCCATTCTATGGTTAGTAGCACTGCAAAATTCACATGGCCTTACCTGTGCTACCTGATAGATGCACAGTCGTTGTGTGCAAACGTCAAGAATAAATTTATAAATGTCCGCTACTCGCGACTACACTACTGGGTAGTAAGTGGTAAGTAGGGGTCGAACCCAAGGGAATTAGGGGGATAAGTTGTTCTTTATGTTGGACAATTTTGGGATTGGTTGGTTGGTTTTAAAGCTACCAGCTAAGTGATTGATTGGTTGGTTGGTTGGTTTTAGTACTGGTAAGTAACTGATAATTATTACAATTAAAAGAAAGCGTTCGGTTTCAGGGGCCTTGTATTATATCCTGTTTATCATTGACCCTTAGTGAATCTTCTAAGTATTCAAACGTGTATCAAGGCCTTTTCCGGCGCTCGATTTGCCACACTATCTAGTCTTTCGCAAAAGTGTTCGAAAGTGAATCAAGGCCATTTCAAGCACTCGACTTGCAACACTGTCTAATCTTTTGCAAAAAACGTAAAGCCCTTGTTCTACTTAGACTAGCACCCCATTTCAAGGTATACTAGCCTGTATGCATCCATTTTGGGTTGTCTTTTCCGATTTACCCAAAATGGTGTTTGAGAGAGATCAAACTCCTCAGATAAGCTTTGCCATTTCAAGCATCCACTTACCCGAGTATGTTTACGAACTTCCACAGAAGAGCTTTGCCATTTCAAGCATCCACTCAACCTTGGAAGTTCTGATCTAATATATGGCACATAGAACAAGTTTTGAATACAAAGACGAGACACTAAATTAATAGTCTAAAACATTTTATAATACAAGTCCACCCCTTCTACCGAACGACTAGTTTAGTGATGGATGCACAGTCGTTGTGTGCAAACGTCAAGAATAAATTTATAAATGTCCGCTACTCGCGACTACACTACTGGGTAGTAAGTGGTAAGTAGGGGTCGAACCCAAGGGAATTAGGGGGATAAGTTGTTCTTTAAGTTGGACAATTTTGGGATTGGTTGGTTGATTTTAAAGCTACCAGCTAAGTGATTGATTGGTTGTTTGATTTGTTTTAGTACTGGTAAGTAACTGATAATTATTACAATTAAAAGAAAGCGTTCGGTTTCAGGGGCCTTGTATTATATCCTGTTTATCATTGACCCTTAGTGAATCTTCTAAGTATTCAAACGTGTATCAAGGCCTTTTCCGGCGCTCGATTTGCCACACTGTCTAGTCTTTCGCAAAAGTGTTCGAAAGTGAATCAAGGCCATTTCAAGCACTCGACTTGCAACACTGTCTAATCTTTTGCAAAAAACGTAAAGCCCTTGTTCTACTTAGACTAGCACCCCATTTCAAGGTATACTAGCCTGTGTGCATCCATTTTGGGTTGTCTTTTCCGATTTACCCAAATTGGTGTTTGAGAGAGATCAAACTCCTCAGATAAGCTTTGCCATTTCAAGCATCCACTTATCCGAGTATGTTTACGAACTTCCACAGAAGAGCTTTGCCATTTCAAGCATCCACTCAACCTTGGAAGTTCTGATCTAATATATGGCACATAGAACAAGTTTTGAATACAAAGACGAGACACTAAATTAATAGTCTAAAACATTTTATAATACAAGTCCACCCCTTCTACCGAACTTCTAGTTTAGCTACTATTTATCGCGCTAAACATTATAACTAAGGAATTGGAAATTAAAGACGGTAAATAAATATTAAAATACTTACTGCCGTTGAAGCGCCAAGGGAGCAATCTTTTATTTCCAAAGCCAAACTTACAAAACTTAGAGAGATAAGTGAAATGTTGATTTTTGGATCATACAAATGAGAGGAGAATGGCTTGTATTTATAGCCAAAGGGAGGAGAAATGGAGGGTGGAGATGGCTTCCATGTGTTTTTGATCCAAGGGAGGAGGAGGAGGAGGTGAAGATGTGGTGGAGGAGCCACCACATGGCAAGCTTTCCATGGAGGAGCAAAAGCCACCGGTCACCATGAGGGGAGAAGCCGCCGGTGGCCGGTCACCATGAGGGGAGGAGCTCCTCCCTTGGCCACCTCTTCTTCAAGTGGTCGGTCATCTTGGTCCATGAGTGCATTTTGACAGTTTTGTGCAGTCTTTTCACAAAACTATCAGTCCAATTTCGCTCCGTCTGACTTTGATTCCTCTTCTGCTTAATTTGTTATGAGTGATTCAACGTCAGGATCCTTGATATTTCTTCAGTCGGCATATGATCTTGACCTTGGAATGACTCGTAACATCTTTTATGCTTTAAAAGCTCCTCTTTAGTATGTATTCTCTCTAAGCTCTGAAATACCCTGTAGAAATATATCGGAACTAACAAGCAAAAGTTAAATAGACCAACAGTCTAATTTGGTTGGTTTTACTGTGTTTTTGATTCGTATAATTATGGTCCATCATTTGGCTACTATTTATCGCGCTAAACATTATAACTAAGGAATTGGAAATTAAAGACGGTAAATAAATATTAAAATACTTACTACCGTTGAAGCGCCAAGGGAGCAATCTTTTATTTCCAAAGCCAAACTTACAAAACATAGAGAGATAAGTGAAATGTTGATTTTTGGATGATACAAATGAGAGGAGAATGGCTTGTATTTATAGCCAAAGGGAGGAGAAATGGAGGGTGGAGATGGGTTCCATGTGTTTTTGATCCAAGGGAGGAGTAGGAGGAGGTGAAGATGTGGTGGAGGAGCCACCACATGGCAAGCTTTCCATGGAGGAGAAAAAGTCGCCGGTCACCATGAGGGGAGGAGCCGCCGGTGGCCGGTCACCATGAGGGGAGGAGCTCCTCCCTTGGACACCTCTTCTTCAAGTGGTCGGTCACCTTGGTCCATGAGTGCATTTTGACAGTTTTGTGCAGTCTTTTCACAAAACTATTAGTCCAATTTCGCTCCGTCTGACTTTGATTCCTCTTCTGCTTAATTTGTTATGAGTGATTCAACATCAGGATCCTTCATATTTCTTCAGTCGACATATGATCTTGACCTTGGAATGACTCGTAACATCTTTTATGCTTTAAAAGCTCCTCTTTAGTAGGTATTCTCTCTAAGCTCTGAAATACCCTGTAGAAATATATCGGAACTAACAAGCAAAAGTTAAATAGACCAACAGTCTAATTTGGTGGGTTTTATTGTGTTTTTGATTCGTATAATTATGGTCCATCAGATCACCCCACACTTTTAGTTGTTCGTCCCGAACAATGCTATTAAAGGGCGGCACTCTAAGTTGGTTTTGGAATATGAAAATTAGACTGTGGTACTTGATCTATCCTAATTCATGCATTACTACTTATTACCAAATTAAACTGCGTAAATAAATAGAAGAAACTTAATACTTGTACCTCCGTGCTGAGATGCAAATTATATTGGATGTTTCGGGAGATAGCCCTTTTTAGGCTCCTGGACTGCAATCTTGGGACCGTCTCGCACTATATGGTTTTCTTGTAGCTTTCTCTAACACGTGATTCGGTTCGGGTTTCACAGGTGAGTTGAGCCTTTTTGATTTCTTTCTTCTTTGGCGAGGGACTGCTTTTTTGTAGTGAATTGGCCCTTTGGCCGTTGATTTGACTCTTTGAGTACTTCACTTTTTGTTTGGTTAAAACCTTCATAATTTTGGGCCTTTGGCCTCTTGATTTGCTTCTTCGAGCTTTTGCTTCTTTGTGACTTGCTAGTCCATTTTCTCAAGCCTTTCCTTTGGGAGGTCCAATCATCGCCCGCAAGCCTATGGAAATACCTCCCCGCTCCTCTCATCGTTGTTGTTTCGCGCGGGTCAAGATGAGGGTCGCTCATCTATTTTCTCGGCTACTTTAACTAGAGAGAGGACGGTCTGATTCCCGTCCTCGCCTTTTTTCTTTTTTGCATAAACACTACATGGCGCAGATGACTTCATTCTTCACTGAAACCCGAAGTGCAGCCTCCACTGACTTCGAAAACCATATAGTTTGATTCGATCCTTCGATTGCTTGCCAAGCCTCTCTAGGGCGGTTTATGTCAACTCCACATCCCTAGTTTATCTCAGCACAAAAGACAAATGAAAAGTTACATTCTAGATTTTTAAACAGTTTGAATTTTCACAAGGTTAATGCATGAACTAAGATCTATCTTTTTCACATTCTTAAGTTCATATTTTCAAAAAGATACTATTACTAAAAAAAGAAAACAGCAAGCATGTTATTTATATACAACGGTGGTTCTCACCCCACACTTTTGAACGAAGGCGTGCCTTAGTTCTAAAGTCATGCAAGCTAATATATATATGTGAGAATGACTAAGACAGAAAATTAAATGACATAATTTAAATGACAGAAAGTAAGATGGTGTCGGGTTACCTCCCGACCAGTGCCTTTGTTTAACGTCGTTGGCTCGACGATACCTCGTTGTGGATTACTGGTTTGGGTCCCATGGGTGGCTCAGGTCGTATTTTGCCACCGTTCCTGTGTTGCTTCTTGCCTTGCCCTTTCCCGATTTCTTGCGAGATGATGTGCTTGGGTCAGGACTCCTTTGTTTTGGGATCTTTTCTTTCCAATACCCCGGAGGGGGTGAGGGACCTTTCACTACTAGCCTTTTGAAGTTCTTGTGTTTGGGACTGCCTAGTCCAGCTACGGTGTAACACTGCTCCATCGAGGAGTCATTCTGCAGAGGCTCTTTTCCCATCCTCTTTTTCAGCCTCTTCATGGATCACATAATTTTCAGCGATTTGTCTATTGATCGAAGGGAAAAGTCGGGAAGCTTGCATCTTAAGGCTTGGTTCTGCCTCGTTATGATTGTCAGTGAGGAACTGGTCGTAGATAGTCTCGGCTGCCCGGGTAATGATAGTCGGGTATGAATTGGGCAGTTCGTCAGTGGTGTTCTGGACTCCAACCTCGTTGCTTCCGGTGCTTTCCATATTTGATTCTTCTGATGGTTCAGGAGTCTCTTCTGACGGCTCGGTAGTTTCTTCTTTGTCTGCCTCAGGGTCAGCTTCATTTATCTGCATTTCCTCGTCAGTTTGGGGTACTCGTCTTGTGGCAGCGGCCAGGCCAATTATGAGGTACCACATGTCTGCAATGGTGAAGTTTCTGGCTGATCTCCTCATTGCTTCGTTAACTCTTCCCAGCTCTTCGGACCTCATCCCACGAAGAAATTTTTGGAGAAGAACCTACTTCGTGAATCCATGGTGCGGGCAGCTTGAGACGATGACATCATAGTTCGTGTAATATTCGTCCAAGGTCTCATCCCGGGATTGTTGAAGGCACATGATTCTCTCACGGGTTTCTTGGCGTAAGGATGGTGGGGAGAATTCCTTCAGGAATGGAACGCAGAGATCTACGTAACGTTCTGCACTGCAAGTGGTGGATGTGTAGTACCATATCGTGGCAAAGTCAGTTAGAGAGAATTTAAAGCATTTAAGCTTAAATTCCTCTAACACTTCATTTTCAGGTTTGATGTGGTGGCAAACGTGGTGGAAGTTTCGGCAGTGCTGTACTGGGTCTTCTCCCTCCGTTCCTCCGAACAGGGGCAGATGTCGTGTTGTCCATGCATATGAAGGGGGTTGCGTCATGAGGACATAGGAGGGAAAGAACAACTAATCCGATGGCTAATTCCCCGGCAACGGCGCCAATTTTTGATGGATGCACAGTCGTTGTGTGCAAACGTCAAGAATAAATTTATAAATGTCCGCTACTCGCGACTACACTACTGGGTAGTAAGTGGTAAGTAGGGGTCGAACCCAAGGGAATTAGGGGGATAAGTTGTTCTTTAAGTTGGACAATTTTGGGATTGGTTGGTTGGTTTTAAAGCTACCAGCTAAGTGATTGATTGGTTGGTTGGTTGGTTTTAGTACTGGTAAGTAACTGATAATTATTACAATTAAAAGAAAGCGTTCGGTTTCAGGGGCCTTGTATTATATCCTGTTTATCATTGACCCTTAGTGAATCTTCTAAGTATTCAAACGTGTATCAAGGCCTTTTCCGGCGCTCGATTTGCCACACTGTCTAGTCTTTCGCAAAAGTGTTCGAAAGTGAATCAAGGCCATTTCAAGCACTCGACTTGCAACACTGTCTAATCTTTTGCAAAAAACGTAAAGCCCTTGTTCTACTTAGACTAGCACCCCATTTCAAGGTATACTAGCCTGTGTGCATCCATTTTGGGTTGTCTTTTCCGATTTACCCAAAATGGTGTTTGAGAGAGATCAAACTCCTCAGATAAGCTTTGCCATTTCAAGCATCCACTTACCCGAGTATGTTTACGAACTTCCACAGAAGAGCTTTTCCATTTCAAGCATCCACTCAACCTTGGAAGTTCTGATCTAATATATGGCACATAGAACAAGTTTTGAATACAAAGACGAGACACTATATTAATAGTCTAAAACATTTTATAATACAAGTCCACCCCTTCTACCGAACAACTAGTTTAGCTACTATTTATCGCGCTAAACATTATAACTAAGGAATTGGAAATTAAAGACGGTAAATAAATATTAAAATACTTACTACCGTTGAAGCGCCAAGGGAGCAATCTTTTATTTCCAAAGCCAAACTTACAAAACTAAGAGAGATAAGTGAAATGTTGATTTTTGGATGATACAAATGAGAGGAGAATGGCTTGTATTTATAGCCAAAGGGAGGAGAAATGGAGGGTGGAGATGGCTTCCATGTGTTTTTGATCCAAGGGAGGAGGAGGAGGAGGTGAAGATGTGGTGGAGGAGCCACCACATGGCAAGCTTTCCATGGAGGAGCAAAAGCCGCCGGTCACCATGAGGGGAGGAGCCGTCGGTGGCCGGTCACCATGAGGGGAGGAGCTCCCCCCTTGGCCACCTCTTCTTCAAGTAGTCGGTCACCTTGGTCCATGAGTGCATTTTGACAGTTTTGTGCAGTCTTTTCACAAAACTATCAGTCCAATTTCGCTCCGTCTGACTTTGATTCCTCTTATGCTTAATTTGTTATGAGTGATTCAACGTCAGGATCCTTGATATTTCTTCAGTCGGCATATGATCTTGACCTTGGAATGACTCGTAACATCTTTTATGCTTTAAAAGCTCCTCTTTAGTATGTATTCTCTCTAAGCTCTGAAATACCCTGTAGAAATATATCGGAACTAACAAGCAAAAGTTAAATAGACCAACAGTCTAATTTGGTGGGTTTTACTGTGTTTTTGATTCGTATAATTATGGTCCATCACTACCTGATTCACCATCATCTTCTTCATCAGCTCCTTCATCTCTTCCAGCTCCTCAGCCATCGGATTTGACGGAGTCTCAGCCTGTGAAACATTCCTGGTCCTATTAAATTCCTCTTGGCTGCTGACCTCCTCTCTGAACCTTGCATTCTCAGCCACCTCAGTGATCAAATTCCGTACCCCAGCTAGAGATAAATTCAGGATTGACCCTCCAGCTGACGCATCAAGCAGCATCCTATCAAGTAGCCTCAACCCATCCAGCAAATACTCGATCACCAACTTCTCAGGTACTCCTAGGGTGTAGCTGTTCTACTCTAAAGTATTAAACTTCTCCAGATAATCATACATCGACTCATTAGGTCCTTGCCAGATATCTTGTAGCTGTCTACGAACCTGACCGGCCTTATCTGGTGGGTAGTATTTAGCAAGAAGCTTTTTATGCATCTGATCCCATGTTCTGATGCTACCTGAAAGGAGAGACTGAAACCAAGATCTGGCCATATCAGTTAAAGAAAAGTGGAAAGCTTTGAGTTTGAAATTCTCCACTGTGACTCCATGAGTCTGGCAGATGCCAAGAATATCCTGCAGATACCTGGTGGCTGATTCTCCTTGCCGACCCAAAAACTTCTGTAGATTTGCACTACCGCAGTTTTCATCTCAATTTCTTGCATGTCCGACCCCTCATGGATACACCAAGGTTGATTCTGGAAATTAGGGGCAGACAGCTCCTTCATCGTGGGCTCATTCGGCTCTATCTGATAATCACCTACGCTATTTGATAAGTCGAATTTTTGCCTTATTCTATGTCATATTTTACTAAAGCTTTGATTCGTTTCCGACATTTTTCGATGTCATTTGACCCTTGCCTTTCACATTTCAGGTACAAAATGATAACCCATTGAATTCAAGACCTCAATATCAAGATTGCATGAAAAATTGAAGTTTCGGCGCAAAATAAGGAGTTTCAGGGCAAAAGAGGGCAGATTGACATTTTCGACTAATTCTGCATGCTCAGGGCACATACGTAATCTAAATTGGTTGATCTATAGCATGTTGGAAATCTAACTCAAAGGGCTACAACTCCCCAGTTTACGCCAAGACCAAATTCAGAATCTAAGACAACGAAAAAGCCCCCGTAAGTCAGACCGGTTGAAATTCCAGCCAAACGGTTGGGCACCTCCATTGTCATGCATTGCACTGAGCCACTCCCAACCGACCGGCTCAAGTTCCAGCCGACCAGTGGGGCCAAAAACACAGAAAATTCAGTTTCGAACCTATAAAAAGAAAGAGAGGTTTTTGACCTAATTAGGGTTGTTTTTAGAAAGAAAAATTGTGAGAAAAAGGCTAAGGAAGACTCACCATCATCAAAGGATTTCTTGGGGGAGAAGGGAGAAGATCACGGAAGGAATCTAGTGCTTGCTCAACATCTCCAACTTGGGTTTTCTCTACTCAGCTTTTCTCCCTCTTGCTGCTTTGTATTGAAAACTTGTATCATGATGACGTGTGAGTAGTTTTTGTGTTTTGAGGGTCTTACAACCTTCCTTGGCACTCAATGATCATTGTATACACATTGAAATTCGTATGGATGATTGTTGATTTCATTTTCTCTTCTGTTATGAAATGCCATGTTACAAGGTGTTTGATAAAATCCCTAAGTGATAAATTAGACTAAAACTTGAACCTATGACTTGAAAGAGCTAGTGACTAGTTATAGTATGGAGAAAATGATTCATATCTTAATCATGAAAGTGAACCTTAGGATATGAATGCTTGACTAGGATTAAATGTTTGATTTATTGGATTTGGTCGTTAAGCAAATCATCGATTAATCCAAACTATTGGTGTTAAATTCATGTTCACTAAGCTCTTCATATTAACATGTAACTAAGTTTTGATGAAATGCATAAGCAACATGTTGATCTTAAAACATTACCTTGGAATCGATGGACCTTAGGGAAGGTTTGGATGTAGTGAATATGATCATTTCTACGGGATTGAAGTGAACTAGTACATTATGCCTACTGCATTTAATACTTTGGGAGATGTTCTAGACTATTTGACACCGTGAAACACTTAAATCTTGTATATGTGATCATTAGGGAATGCCAATGAGGGGAGTAACCCCTCGAAACTCCTTTTATCTATCTGCTATCTCTAATTACTTGCCATTTAGGATTTAGACATACACACCCTTAAACATTTTTTGATTAGAATAGCCGAACGGAAACACAATCTCATATAGTGCATGTGCTTGGCTTGCTCCTTTGGATTCAACCCGGTACTTTACCGGTATTATAAATGTTTTGACTACATTCGATCCTCTCTTAATTGATACTATTTAGAGGCTAAAGAGAATAGTTTGTCAAATGGCGTCGTTGCCGGGGAGCAACTAATTAGCACATTCCTAGCTTAGATTGTGTGGAAGTTCCGACTATTCTTGTAAATATTTTTCTTTTTCTTATAATTGGATATTCTTTTTTCACTCATATCCCTTGCTAGCTTACGTTTATCTTATTTTTCGAGGATGGACCCCTACAACCAACAAGTCTTGTGCAATGGAGAATACTACCAAGAGGAGGAGCAACTATATTCTTATTTGCAAGAACATGGTTATCCAACAAGTTACTATACTTCGAATGGGGATGACCAAGAGGAGGAGCAACCAAATGCCTATTGGGAAAACTCTTGGCATCCATCACATACCAACACTCCAATTTGGGGTGATAGCCAATTGAAGTTGAAGACTCCTACCCACAATACCCTCAACCACCAGTAAGCCCTAAAACTCGGATTCTATAATGGTCATACTCCTTGAGATGAAACAAGAATTGATGGAGATGAATGCTCACAACAAGATGTTTCAAGCTCAATTGGAGCGAAGAACAATTGAAAATGGGAACTTGGGTGAGGAAGAGGAGGTCTCCAATGTAGAAGTCCTTGAATCTTACGCCTCAAAACAAGAATGGGAGCAAGAAAGGGAAGATACATTTTTCAGAGTCGCTACCCAAGCCTTTAACGAGGGGCGGGATGGTGAATCTTGTAACAAGGGCGAGATGGAACATAAAAATGCATCATCCTTCACTACTAGCACATCTCAAGATCATTCGGATGAGGATGCACAAGAGTTCACCATTCCATTAGCATTTACACTTTGGCTCTCCAACGAGGAATTCTTCAATGATGATGCCTCTTACATAGAGGAAATACCTTTTGTTGATGAAGAAGAACTCCTCCTTCCCGCTATAAGTGAGCTTAAACGTGAGCCCGAATCTCTCAATGAGGCCAAGATTAAGGAAGCGCATATTGAGTTGAAAGGACTTCGAGGGTATGAAGACTATGTTGAGGTTTACATTGAAGAAACTAAAGAACAACCTCGCATGCAAGAAGATACAAGATTAATGAGGGAGATTGAGGATTGGACACCCAAGGACATAATTGAAAAACTCAAAGAGGGGATGCCCATCAAGCTCGAGACACGTTTTGAAGACCCTTTCTTCACTACGACGTCTCGTGACAAGTTTTGGAGCTTCTTGTATTTCGAAAGATTATTTGAAAAAAGCTCACATGACCCCTTAGCTCTTAAGGGATCTTCATTATTGAAGGGGTCAAGCTCCCAAAGGAAAGTCCATTGTAGACTTGATGGGAAGAAATTCAAATGGGATTTAAAGGTGGATTGACCCCAATTGCCCAAGGCCCCGTGAGAACTGATCCCAGTAAAGGACTTCTCACGAGTGATTCTACGGGCCCCTTTGCTAAGTCTTTGCCAAGACGCGAAAAACTAGGCCCTCGCGGGAGGTAACCCGGTTTGTAAGTTGTTCATTCTTGTTTTCATGTTTAAGTGTTTGGCATGACTTTGAGTGGCTTATGCTCTAAGTATGGGGTGTAAAATTTGTGAGTAGTGGGACAAATTTTAAGTGTGGAGTGAGTTCTACTCACTTCAATCCCACTTCACATCGCCAAGCCCCTCCACATTTCCCTTGATTTATCTATGAATGATGATGTCGCCCCTTAGTGCTCATGTGCTTTATTTGAGTTTACTAGATTGAAACTATTTTGTTATACCATGCTATGACTCTAGTTTCACATTTTCTTGGCACTTAAGACACCTTGTGCACATTATGGAGGATTTTGCTTAGTTTCCTTGTTTGATCTGTATTAATCTTATGCCTTGATGTTATTATGTGACTTGTGATGCTTTCTTGCTCATACTTGAGTTTTGTACTACCTAGTATATCACTCGTTTCTTTTAACCTCTCATGTGTTTTTGTCATCAAGGAAGTTCTTTGCATCATGAATGATCATGCTTAGCATAATGGCGTCTTTTCTATTGGTGGGGCACATCTACAAACGAGGGGAGTTCCTATGCGCCTTTATCTCATTTTGTTTATTGTTTGCGCTTACGGACTAAGCTATATTTCAAGTGTGGAGTGGGTAGTCGCATAGTTCACACATATCATGCCATGCCTATCATCTTTGAATGGACACTTGCATTCATGTATTCTATCCCTAACATGAGAGTTTTTTGAACCACAAAGGCTTGTGATTATCGATTCTAAATCCCTATAAATCACATCTAGCCTACTTTTCACAATTATTGGATCATGCACTTAGAACCGACCTAGTCCCTTGAATGTGCCTTCTTGTGAATCAATAACATTTCTATCTCTTGTCTATCTAATTTTCTAAGTATTTTCATTGAAATACCTTGGATTAAGTTTTAGCAAGCACTTTTAAAATTTTCACGAAAAGCTTAGACCTTTTGTATGCTCCTTGGTGACTTGAGTTTCTCTAATTTAGTGCCTTGTTTATGATTTTCCCGCACATCCCATACACTTTTTGAACATATTGTCAAGTTTTAAGTGTGGAGTCAAAAGTGGGCGAAAAATAGGCCCTAACAAAAAAAATTGTGGTCAAAGAGGGCAAAGCCCCGACTAAAAACTTCCTCGATGTACACGAGAAGTTTTGATCCAAAATATACAAATGTCGGGGGTTATGAAGAAAAGTTCCCCCTCGAAAGCATTTGTAGGCCAAAGGCCATTTGAAAAAAAATGAATAAAAAGCACTTAAAACTTGACTCTATGTTTTCCTTCATTCTTCATTTGTGCGGGATTCATCATTTGCATTGTGTGCTAGTTGGACTAACTCTTGAACGATCCTTGTGCTTGCACGGGAGCTATTCATTTGGTCTATGCCTGTTTTCTAAGAGCTCATAGTGTCGAACTCCTCTTCCCTTATGGATTTCGGCGTAAGAGCCTAAGACTTGTGAATGTTTGTCCCAAGCCAATGGACTAGCCCTAGCTAGCATAGGTGAGCGATTGACACTCTTTTGTGCAAACTAACAACTTTGCTTCTATTGTATTGCCTTGAAAATGAGTAGACCTTTGGACGAGACAATTGGTAGCCTTAGCATTGATGATCTTGAATACACAACTTCAAGGGGTGCTTAAATGGTTCGATAGTTCTTTTGATGATAATGTGATGGTAGTCCTAGTTTGGGGTGAGGGGTTTGCTTTGAGAAACCCTCGCCTTGGTTGAGCACTCTTGAATTCATTCTCATGTGATAGGTGCATTTGGGATTTGTGAGTATTCCCTTTTCTGAAAACTCTCACGAGACTATCACTCGTCCACTAGGGTAGCCTAGGGGTTTAAAGGCTTAATGCATGTGCAAAATGCATTTGTAACACCTACAAAAAGGAGCTAGATAGGTTGTATATAGTTTCATTTATCTTTCATTTACATGTTTAGGAATAATGATTGAGGCCTTGAAATAAACACCTAGAGCAATTGGGTGACAAAACATAGCGCCACTAGTTTTTCGCCATTTGCTTAATCTTGACCTGTGCATAAACTTTGTTCGGGACGAACAAAACTCAAGTGTGGAGTGCTGATGAGTCGAATTTTTGCCTTATTCTTTGTCATATTTTACTAAAGCTTTGATTCCTTTCCGACATTTTTCGATGTCATTTGACCCTCGCCTTTCACATTTAAGGTAAAAAATGATACCCCATTGAATTCAAGACCTCAATATCAAGATTGCACGAAAAAATAAAGTTTCTGCGCAAAACTAAGGAGTTTCGGGGCAAAACAGGGCAGATTGGCCTTTCCGACTTATTTTGCATGCTCAGGGTGCATACGGTATCGAAATTGATTTAGCTATAGCGTGTTGAAAAGCTAACTCAAAGGGATACAACTCTCTAGTTTACGACGATACCAAATTTGGACTCTAAGATAGCGAAAAAGCCCCCGTAAGTCAGACCGGTTGAAATTCTAGCCGACCAGTTGGGCACCTCCATTGTCATGCATTGCACTAGGCCACTCCCAACCGACCGGCTCAAGTCCAGCCGACCGGTTGGGTCAAAAACACAGAAAATTCAGTTTCGAACCTATAGAAAGAAAGAGAGGTTTTTGACCTAAGGGGGTTGTTTTTAGAGAGAAAATGGCAAAGGAAGGCTCACCATCATCAAAAGATTTCTTGGGGGAGAAGGGAGAAGATCAAGGAAGGAATCTAGAGCTTGCTCATCATCTCCAAATTGGGGTTTCTCTACTCATCTTTTTTCCCTCTTGTTGCTTTGTATTGAAAATTTGTTTCATGATGACGTGTGAGTAGTTCTTGTGTTTTGAAGGTCTTACAACCCTCATTGGCACTCAATGATCATTGTATACACATTGAAATTCTTATGGATGATTGTAGATTTCATTTTCTCTTGTGATATGAAATGTCATGTTTCAAGGTGTTTGATAAAATGTCTAAGTGATAAATTAGACTAAAACTTGAACCTATGACTTGGAAGAGCTATTGAATAGTTATAGTATGGAGAAAATGATTCATATCTTAATCATGAAAGTGAACCTTAGGATATGAATGCTTGACTAGGATTAAATGTTTTATTTATTGGATTTGGTCATTAAGCAAATCATCAATTAATTCCAACGATTGGTGTTAAATTCATGTTCACTAAGCTCTTCATATATGACATGTAACTAAGTGTTTGATGAAATGCCTAAGCAACATGTAGATCTTAAAACTTGACCTAAGAATCGATGGACCTTAGGGAAGGTTTGGATATAGTGAATATGATCATTTCTACTGAATTGAAGTGAACTAGTACATTATGCCTATTGCATTTAATACTTTGGGAGATGTTCTAGACTATTTGACAACATGAAACGCTTAATTCTTGTATATGTGATCATTAGGGAATGCCAATGAGGGGAGTAACCCCTCGAAACTCCTTTTATCTATCTTCTATCTCTAATTACTTGCCATTTAGGATTTAGAGATACACACCGTTATACATTTTTTGATCAGAATAGCCAACGGAAACACAATCTCATATAGTGCATGTGCTTGGCTTGCACTTTTGGGTTCGACCCGGTACTTTACCGGTATTATAAATTTTTTGACTACATTCGATCCTCTCTTAATTGATACTATTTCGAGGCTAAAGAGAATAGTTTTTCAAATGGCACCGTTGCCGGGGATGTAATTGATACTAGGATGTACATACTTTCATTTTCCTTCAAATAATATGTTTAGGAATAATGATCGAGACATTGTGAAAACTAGTGAGGCAAATAGACGAAAAACATAGCACCACTAGCATTTCACCATTTGCGTGACCTTGACATATTTTCATACTTTGTTCAGGACGAGCAAAAAGTCAAGTTTTGATAAGTCGAGTTTTCGACTTATGTAGAGCCATTTTTTGCTATAGTTTTGGGTGGTTTCCGACATTATTTTGATGTCATTTGATCTCTATGTCTACGTTTCGGGTAGAAAATAAGTCTCTCTCAGGGTTAAAGCCAAAATATGAACACTTGGGGAAAATCTAAAGATATAGAGCAAAAAGTGGGCAAAAAAGTCCACCAGCCGACCGGTTCAGAATTACCCTGAACCGGCCGGTTAGCTGCAATGAAAGAACAAACAGAAGAGCAACTTGCCACATCCAGTCGCTCGGTTGGACTCACCAGACGACCGGCTGGAATAAGACTTCAGAATGCTCAACAACTGCCCACATCGAGTCGGTCAGTTGGACACACTAGCCGACCGGCTGGAATAAGATTTCAGAAGGCTTGTGATGAGCCGTATTTATACGACTCGCCGAATCAATTAATCCCATTTATTCGACACTTTTATATGCGAACAGTTACTTTTTAGTATGGTTTTGCATTTCAAGTGTTTCAGAAGCTCTAGGAGGAAACGTACATAAAAGACGGCATTTCGTGCCGAAAAACACCACAATGGCAGATCAGACCTTCGGAGGTTTGATGGAGTGCTGGGAATCGACCATTGATCAGAAAAATATGAGCTACATGCCGATACGTAGCAGACTTAATTTCCTACACCTCTTTAGTTAACAACGAGAGCAACCGAGGTCATTTGGAAGGTCAAATCCAGAGTCGAAGTCAGAACTGGCGCGCAGAAAGGGAAACCAAGCCAGTGTGGATCGCGTCCCATGAAGACATTAGTCACTGTGCTAACGTCAACGCTGGGCGCGGCGAGTACCGATAACATCAATGCTGGGAGCGCCCGTAACGTCTTCAAAGGGCGCGGCGATGATGTCAGCAACGCGTTTTGATGACGTCAGCAAGTCCGAAAATTGTCAATTTGGCCTAAAATAGATATAGAAACCCCAAAACTTATAAATTAATGTTTGGAGAAGGGTTTATATCATTCATCCATCTTTCTAGACGGCTCTGGAGGAGAAGGCGAAGCTTTCGACGAGAGAAGAGATTTTCTTTCTACTTTTCATTATGTGTTTTACTTCAGTGATGTGTAGCTAAACTCTTAATTCAGTTTAGGGTTTCGCTCGTTGTGACACATGTTTTGAGACTTTTTACTTAATGCGATTTCATGTTTCTCTAGTTCTTGTGCTTTATCCCATGAATTGAATTGTTAGGTTAAGTGGAAGCTTTGTCGCAAAGCTTAGTTTGACAACCAATTCTTATCGTTAACATCTACTGGAAACTTTGTCGTTCAGGTAGATTGTAACACCTAGATTTAATAATACCTTTGTCGGATTATTTGTTTAGGAAAGAACTAGAAGTCTAACACATTTGTCGGGTTAGATTGTGGTGTATCACCTTTGTCGGGATACTTTAGGATATTACATTTGTCGGAATTCCACACTTAGAAACTTGAGATTTGATATTTAGCAGTCAATGATAAACATGTCACAATAGAAACCCTAAGCTGAATATTCTCTCTGATTGGAATCTTTTTGCTACTTTCTCTTTTGCACTCACAACTGCCTAAAACCCCCTGTTTCATAATTTGTCCACAGATACAACTTCCAAAACCAGCTCTCTAGGGTTCGACCATGCTTACCGCTAGCTAGTAGTTGCAGGAGATTATAAATATTAAATTTGACGCGTCAGATGACACGCGTCAAATTTTGGCGTCGTTGCCGTAGAGCTGCGCTTCGGTGAAGTTGTTTCTTTTATTTTTATTTTGTTATTTTTAGTTATTTTTGTGCTTTGCTATTTGCTGCATAATGTCTCGTGCAGGTAGTGTGCTCGGTGATAATAACAACAACAATAACGAGATCGACGAAGCTGGTGATGATCATATAGAGCTGTATCAACCTACAATGAAGGAGATGTCTGCCCCTAATTTTTAGAATTTACCCTGGTGCGTCTATGAGGGGCCAGACACGCAAGAAATGGAGGTCAAGACTACGGTAGTGCACTATCTACCAAAGTTTTCGGGTCGGCAAGGGGAATCAGTCACCAGGTATCTGCAGGATTTCCATGGCATCTGCCAAACTCTCGAACCCTATGGAGTCACATTGAAGAACTTCAAACTTAAAGATTTCCACTTTTCTTTAACTGACATGGCTCGATCTTGGTTTCTGTCTCTTCCTTCAGGTAGCATCAGAACATGGGACTAGATACAGAAGAAGTTTCTCGATAAATACTACCCAGCAGCTAAGGCCGGACAGGTTCGTAGATAGCTACAGGATATGAGGCAGGGGCCAAACAAGTCGATGTACGACTACCTAGAAAAGTTCAACCAACTAGAGCATAGCTGCTGTAACTTGGGAGTACAAGAGAAGCTGATAATTGAGTACATGCTTGATGGTTTGAGACCTCTCGACAGGATGCTGCTAGACGCCCCAGCTGGAGGGACCATCATGAATCTGTCCCCAGCTGGAGTGCGAAATTTGATAGCGGTGGTGGCCGAGAATGCAAGGTTCAGAGAAGAAGCTAGCATCCAAGATGAATTCAGCAGGACTAGAAACTTTGCAAAGGCTGAGACCACATCAAATTCGATGACCGAAGAGCTGAAGCAGATGAGAGAGATGATGCAGAAGCTCATGATGAATCAGATGGTCCAGGTGAAGCCTTGTGAGTTTTGTGGTGCAACTAATCATAAGACGGACGCTTGCCCGACTTTACTGGAGGATACACAGGTCAATATCAATGCAGTGGGTGAATTTCAAAATTACAACAACCATGCACCCCAGAAACCTCAGCAGCAGTACAATCGCCACCATACCGTCAACATCAGGGCAGCAACAGTAATCAGGGACAATATCAGCAGTGAGGGTAGAATTACTGTCAAGAAGGCCCTAGTAATCAGAGTTCCAGCAAGTCTCTGGAAGATGTGGTGAAGGAGCTGGCAGCTAACAAAATCAGGCAAAGACCGATGGAGCTATAGCAGAGCTGTCGAAACAAATGTCCCACTTAGCCCAGACAGTTTTTGAGTTGAAGAGAGATCCATGAAAGCTACCGTCGCAGACAGTGCCTAATTCGAGAGGAAACATCAATTCACTGGCAGTGGTAGACGAACCGAGGGCAAAAAAGAGTGAAAAGGAGCCTAAGTCTGTGCCAATCGCACCCACAGTAGACATTATCTCGACGCTAATGTCTGTAGCGGACGCGCCGTTAATGCCAACACCGGGCGCAGCCATAACGTATGAAGCGGGCGTGACCCGCACTGATGCATGTTCCAAAACTGACCCTTTGCTTCAGTTTTCTGTGCAGGTAAGAGCTCCCGAAGACCATATGATTGACGAGGATGAGCTAGGAGGTAAATTGGAGGCGAGGCATGAGCTAAAAGACCCAACGATGGAGCGCCCACTTGCTACGAGTCAAGAAGCACCGCCTGGAAAGTGTAAGGACCCAGGTGCCTTCACAGTCACCTGTGGTGTTGGTGAGACTCTAATACATCATTGCTTAATCGATTTGGGTGCTGCTATTAATGCCATGCCGTACTCGTTATATTGTTCTTTGAAATTGGGACAATTAAAACCTCCTAAACTGTTGGTAGAATTGGGGGATAAGTCATGTGTTCGTCCAATTGGTTTACTTGAGGACCTAACCCTCCATGTTGGAGATCTTGTTGTTCATGCAGACTTCTATGTTTTGCAGATGGGAGACGCTAGAGATGATGATCCTCCAACACTTATTTTGGGACGTCCATTCCTCTTTACCACAAAGACCAAGATTGACATGTGAACAGGCTTGTTGTCACTTACATTTGCTGGCAAAACATCAAATTTTTATATTTATGAGGATGTCAACCGTCCATGCATGAAGAAACCGCCGAACATCGTGAACACATTAAATCTTGGTGCCCTACTTCCAGACCCACCAAATGAAATCAGTCATGCAGTAAAAGTAGTGGCTGAGAACAACGTGTCCTCGCAAACTCAGGAGGATGTGAAGGCTAATCCGCCTGATCGATGGAGAAACGACATGAGGACACCATCCTATGAGGGCTATGAGCAGAATGAATGAGTAGCTTAGGCAAAATTTGACCTCACACGACCATGGGATCCTAACTTGTGATTCTAGTGAGGTATCGTCGAGCCAACGACGTAAAACAAAGGCGCTCACAGGGAGGCATCCCGGCAAGAACAAAATTCTCGTTTTTTTGTCTTTTGTGTTTGTTTGAGTCTTGTGTCATCTAACTGGTCTATCTTAACTTGGTTTTTGTGGGAAAGAAGTTGTTTTACAGGTAAAAAACAAGTGCAACTCAGTGCGGATTGCGCTGAGGAGCATCATTAGAGGCGCGCCCAACATTAACATTACTGGCGCGCCCTAGGAGAACATTAAGGCGTTGACCGTGCCCTAATGTCTACACAGGGCACGGTGGACCATTGACCAGCGTTGACCGACTCGTTTGACCGGAATTTACACCATCACGCAACGAGACGAGGGGAGTGCCTATTCTCTTTTACTTCTATTTTCCACATACATGTGTGTCTTGCATTGTTTGTATCTTTGAACTTAAGTCGTACTGTGAGGAAACGACTTGGTTCAAAAGTGTGGGGTGGGAGAGTCAGTCAGTCTGTTGTGTCAGCATGTTTACTTTTTCTTGCATCTGCATAGTGTCTGCACGTTTCTTTAAAAAAAATTTGAAAAGTATGGAATTTCTGTCTATTTCCTGGATATGCAGTATTGGATGTTGGTGGTGTGAAATAGATGATGCTGATTATATTGAATTTTTCTCATGAAATTTGAATTGTGTGACTACATGTGAATTTAACCCACTACGTGTCCTTTTGAGTTGAGATAAACAGGGATGTGGAGGTGATAGAAATGTCCTAGAGAGACTTGATGAAGCATTCAAAGGACCGGATTTCCAGTTATATGGTTATATGGATTTCGTGGAGGCTAGCACTTTGAGATTTTATGGTTTAGAGTTAGCTCCGCCGCAGCAGCGTTTATGTAAGTAGGCGGGACAGGAAAACAGACCGTCCTATCTCTAGTCCGAAGTAACCGGGAAGAGGTGAGTGACCCTCATCTTGACTCGCGTCAAAAAGGGCGAGGATGAGAAAGAGCGGGGAGGTATTTCCATATGCTCGCGGGCGATGATTGGACCTCTTTCAAAAGAAAAAGGAAAAAAGGACAAGCTATTCACAATAGAGGAGCAAAGCTCAAGAAAAATCAGCCACGTTCTGAAGTTTTATACAAGAAAAAAAAGTGAAGTACATCATTCATACATCAAGAGCCAAAGGCCAAAGGAAGTCTCTACATCAAAAGTTATCAAACAAAGAAAGAAGAACTAAAAAACCTTGAAGCTCGAATGAATCATGTGCCAGAAAAAGCAATGAAGTATAACCATATAGCTAGAGTTCGGGACAGCGAGTGCAGATCATGGGTCTAAAGAGGACTATCTCCCATTCATCCGAATTGGTTTGAATTTCAGCTCAAAGGTAACACGTATTAAGTTAAATTCTGTGTTGAGCATGATGACTTGAGTAACGATTGACTTATGCGTAGAAAAGTTGTAACTAGACAAGAATCTCATATTCATGTGCATCTATTCAGGACGTCGAAGAAATTGTGGTGTTATATTTGTTTTCCTTCTATGACTTGTTCTTGTTCGGGACGAACAAGTTTAAGTGTGGGGTGGTTTGATGAGTCGTATTTATACGACTCGTCGAATCAATTAATTACATTTATTTCGAAACTTTTATATGCGAACAGTTACTTTTTAGTATGGTTTTGCATTTCAGGTGTTTCGGAAGCTCTAGGAGGAAACGTGCATAAAAGACGGCATTTCGTGCCGAAAACACAACATTGGCAGATCAGACCTTCTTAGGTTCGGTGGAGTTCTGGGAATCGACCATAGATCAAAAAAATACTAGCTACATCCAGATACGTAGCTGACTCAATTTCCTACAACTCTCTAGTTCACAACAAGAGTAACCGAGGTCATTTGGAAGGTCAAATCTAGAGTCGAAGTCAGAACTGGCGCGCAGAAAGGAAAACCAAGTCAGTGTGGATCGCGTCCCATGAAGACATTAGTCACTGTGCTAACTTCAACGCTGGGCGCGGCTAGTACCGATAACGTCAACGCTGGGAGCGCCCGTAACGTCTTTATAGGGTGCGGTGATGATGTCAGCAACGCGTTTTGATGACGTCAGCAAGTCCGAAAATTTGCAATTTTTCCCAAAAACAGATATAGAAACCCCAAAACTTATAAATTAAGGTTTGGAGAAGGGTTTCTATCATTCATCCATCATTCTAGACGGCTCTGGAGGAGAAGGCGAAGCTTTCGACAAGAGAAGAGATTTTCTTTCTACTTTTCATTATTTGTTGTACTTCAATGATGTGTAGCACTGTAGTTAAACTCTTAATTCGGTTTAGGGTTTCGCTCGTTGTGACACATGTTTTGAGACTTTTTACTTAATCCGATTTCATGTTTCTCTAGTTCTTGTGCTTTATCCCTTGAATTGAATTGTTAGGTTAAGTGGAAGCTTTGTCGCAAAGTTTAGTTTGGCAACCAATTCTGATCGTTAACATCTACTGGAAACTTTGTCGTAAAGGTAGATCGTAACACCTAGATTTAATAATACCTTTGTCGGATTATTTGTTTAGGAAAGAACTAGAATTCTAGCACCTTTATCGGGTTAGATTGTGGTGTATCACCTTTGTCGGGATACTTTAGGATATTACCTTTTGTCGGAATTCCACACTTAGAAACTTGAGATTTGATATTTAGCAGTCAATGATAAACATGTTACAATAGAAACTCTAAGCTGAATATTCTCTTTGATTGGAATCTTTTTGCTACTTTCTCTTTTGCACTCACAACTGCCTAAAACCCCATGTTTCTTAATTTGTCCACAGATACAACTTCCAAAATCAGCTCTCTTGGGTTCGACCCTACTTACCGCTAGCTAGTAGTTGCAGGAGATTATAAAAATTAAATTTGACACGTCAGACGACGCGCGTCAGCTTGCCCAAGCACATATTCAACCGGCCGGCTCACCAGGCCAACCGGTCAGCTGAATGTTCACAATAGAAGCATATGGATTCTAGTCACCAGCCGACTGGCTGGAAATTTGGACTTCAGGCCAGCCGACCGGCTGGACCTGCTACTTCAGGATTTTCTACCCGAGGCTATAAATAGAAAGAGTGGTTTTTGACCTAAATGTGCTGAGTTTTTAGGGAGAAGAAGATCAGAAAAAGAGGTCAAACCAAGGTCATTAACCAAAGATCCAACCAAGGAGAAGAAGAGAGATAAGTCGAGTTTTCGACTTGTTAATACCCGTTTTCACTATAGCTTTAGTTCGTTTCCGGCGATAAATCGATGTCATTTGATCTCTTTTCGTACGTTTCAGGTACAAAACAACATATCTCAGTGTCGAAGCCAAAATACGAAAACTCGGGGAAAAATCGAAGACTTGAGCAAAATATGGGCAAAAACACCTCCAGTCGGTCGACTGGGAAGCTCCCCTGCACCAGTCGGTCGACTGGAATTAGCAACTCAGGAGGCTCACCAAGCATGTTTATCGAGTCGGTCGACTGGGACCTCCAGTCGGTCGACTGATAAGAACTTATCATGCGCAAAAGCTCGAGTCGGTCGACTGGGATCCTCGAGTCGGTCGACTGGAATTAGCAACTCAGGAGGCTCACCAAGCATGTTTATCGAGTCGGTCGACTGGGCGACCACTTCAAAGGGCACTTCTTTCACCGCCAGTCGGTCGACTGGGCTACCAGCATCTCCCCAGTCGACCGACTGGGACTGCTACAGTACGATTTTCTGCCGAGGCTATAAATAGAAAGAGGCAAGTTTGACCTAAGATCTTGGCTTCTTTGGGGAAAAAGACAAGGAAAAGTGAGCTTAATCAAGGGATACATCATCATCTAATCAAGGGGGATTGAAGATCAAGGGAGTTCATTAGGATTAATCATCCTACTCTATTCCTCTTCTCTTCTCTTAGATTTTGTTAGAAACCCTACTCACATCATGTTGTCTTACATGATGTGTGAGTAGTCCCTTTGTGTTTTGAGGGTCTTATGATCCTCCTTGGTACTCAATGATCATTGTATACACATTAACATGCAATTTATGAAGTTGATTTCATCTTACTATGGTTTCCACTTTAGACATGTTGCTAAGTGCTTGATAAAATGCCTAAGTGACATGTTTGTCTTAGAACTATGATCTAAGTATTGAGAGAGCTTAGTGATGGTTTGGATATAGTAAAATTGAACTTAACCAACATTTATGAGAGTAAATGCATGGTGAGAGGTTAACTAGAACTTTATGCATATAGCACTTGTGAGAATAAATGCTATATAGTGAATCAATACTCTTTGATTAGTGAGATTCTAACTAAGATGACTTGACTAGGATTGGACTTGCATGATAGTTTGTCTAGTCCTAGCCTAAGTTAGGTTTCAAACCTATCAACTCATAATTAATTGAACTCTTGTATGCATGATCATTGGGAAATTGCCAAGGAGGGGAATAATCCCTCGAAACTCGTTTTTAATTGATTTTAATCCCCTAAAGCCATTTCATTACTTGTTTTCATCATTGATAATCATCATCACACTCGAAATTAAGGAATAGCCGAGTTAGAAATTGATAGACCTAGCGCATAATCCGTTTGCTCCCTTGGGTTCGACACCGGTCTTACCGGTCATCTATAAATTGTTTTTGACTAATTGCATTGCTAAAATATTACAACGTCAAAATGGCGCCGTTGCCGGGGAGCAATAGCTAGATTATCCCTAGGAAAGTCATTTAGTACTCCGACTATTCCATGGTTTACTTTATTTACTTTGTTACTTGCGATTCTTGAGCATATTCGGTATCCTCACTTGTTTTAATTGTCCTCCTCTTGTAGGGAAATCTCGTTTATGCCACCAAAGACAAAGAAGGTTACTCAAGTTGTGGATAGAGATTTGAATCAACCGATAAGAGAATTCGTTAACCCCTACCCTACAAGGAGTAAAACAACAAAAGACAAGGGAACGACATCGAACACTCAAGGAAATCAAGAGACCACCACTCAAGGCATGGGAGATAGAGATAATAGACTTACCCCTCCACCTCCACCACCCCAAGGTCACCTACCACAAGGCCCTCAAGCTAGAAGGGTTCTCAAGGATTATGCCACTCCTACGGCCTATAGATATCGTTCCCCAATCCTCGTACCGACGGTTGATAACCGAGATTTTGATTTGAAGACTTCCACGATCCAAATGGTCCAATCCAACCAATTCTTGGGAAGGGACAATGAGGACCCTAATTCTCACTTGACAACATTTCTTGAAGTGTGTGCCACCTTCAAGATCAATGGGTTCTCGGAGGACGCTAAGCCTCTAAGGCTCTTCCCTTTTTCCCTCACGGGAAGAGCAAAGGATTGGTTGAGGAGCCAAACTCCCGATAGCTTCACGACTTGGGAGGAGCTTGCCGTGTCATTTCTAAACAAATACTTCCCTCCTTCCAAGACGGCCTACTATAGGAATCAAATTACAAATTTCTCACAATTGGATGGGGAAAACCTCTATGAAGCATGGGAGAGATACAAAGAGTACCAAAGGCTTTGCCCCCATCACAACCTCGACGATCTCCAAGTCTTCCACACCTTCTACCACGGTGTCGATGGTGCCTCACGACTTGCACTTGACACCGCCTCGGGCGGAGCTATTATGGAACTAGAACCACATGAAGGGTTTGCGGTAATAGAGAAAATCACGAAAAACTACTTCATGTGGGGAAGTGAAAGAGGAAACCCAAGAAGGAGACATGAAAAGCATGAGGTGAAAGCGGTGAACACAAGTGACTACGATGCTTTGAGGAAGGACTTTGACAACCTCTCGGATGAAGTCTTTAAGTTGAAACACCCGGAGAAAAATCACTCAACTAGTCAAGGGTGTGATATTTGTGAGGTTTACGAGCATGAGACCGTTTCTTGCCCCTTGGTTCAAAGGGATGTGCAAGGGCAAGGCTATGGAGAAGTGAATTTTGTGGGAGGAAACCAAGGTAGAGATTATGGAGCTAGTGCCACTCAAGGCCAAAACTCTCAAGCTAATTACACTACACCAAGGTTCTCCTCGGGATAGAGGAATCATCCTAATTTCTCCTACAAGACCACGAATCCCACTCGTCCCGACTTTGGAGCTACACCTCCCGGATTTGGTCCTAAGCCTACTCAATCTAATCAAGCTTTCCCACCAAAGAACCAATTCCAACCTAGGAACCAATATCAAAGTCAAGGACCGACTTTGTTTCAAAGGAACCAAGACCAAGGGCAACAATATCAAGCTCAAGCTTAAAAAGCCTACCAACAAGTTGACCCTCCCCCTCAACCTTCTAATGAACCCTCCGGCATGGAGGCAATGTTGGCTAAAATCCTTGCACAACAAGAGAGGGCAAGTAGGGACGTCCAAGCACAATTGATGGACATGCAAACCAAGTTTGAAAGGTTGGAGACTCATAACAAAATGCTTGAGAACCAAATAGCTCAACAAGCCGAATCCTCTACAAGGGCACAAGGAAAATTACCGGCTCAACCCGACCAAGTGAATAGAGAGCATTGTAATGCGGTTACTTTGAGGAGTGGGAAAGAGCTAGAGGGTGAGCTACCAAAGAAGAAGAAAGTCTCCTTTGATCTAAGAGGCCAAGCTAGTGCCGAAATTGAAGAGTTAGATTAAGAGGTCCCTAACCCTCAAGTTGAGAAAGAAAGTGAGGTGGAAAAGGAGAAAGACGAATCTAGAGTATACACTCCTCCTATTCCATTTCCCCAAAGGCTAAAGAAGAAGAGCAATGACAAGCAATTCTCCAAGTTTGCCGAGATGATGAGGAAGCTCTATGTCACAATGCCCTTCACCGAGGTAATAACTCAAGCTCCTTCTTATGCTAGATTTCTAAAAGATGTTATTACTTGCAGGAGAACAATCGAGGATGTTGACACGGTGTCCCTCAATGGCGAATGTAGTGCCATTCTTCAACCGCGCATGCCCCCAAAGCTTGAGGATCCCGGTAGCTTTTCCATTTCATGCTATATTAATGACATTAAGATTGAACGTGCTATGTGTGATTTGGGTGCAAGTATATCGTTGATGCCTTATTCTTTATGCAAAAAGTTGAATATGGGCGAGCCTAAACCAACTAACATGATCTTAAGACTCGCGGACCGCTCCTCAAGATTCCCTAGGGGGGTTCTTAATGATGTCCCGATTAGAGTAGGGAATTTCTATATTCCGGGGATTTTGTGGTGTTAGAGATGGAAGAGGACAATGAAATTCTCATTCTATTGGGAAGGCCCTTCCTCTACACCGCAGGGGCTATATTCGATACCACTAAGGGGTCAATCACCATGAGAGTAGGAGATGAGGAAATTGAGTTTAATCTTGAAAAGGCACAACGAGGTCCTAGTTCCACAATGACTTGTAATTATCTAGACCTAGTTGATACCTATGAATTGTATGACGTGCCTAACCTTCTCATGAGTCCGATTGATCTTGATAATGAGCTTCCCGACTTGGCCGATTGTTGGGCTATCTTGGAGGAAGAAGGTGAAGAAGGGACTAAAAGCGACAAAGGTAAGGAGTCTTGTTCGGTAGAGCTAAAAGCTCTACCCACAAGCCTAAGGTATGAGTTCTTAGGCCCAAATTCTAGCTTGCCTATCATTGTGAATGCTTCTTTGAATGATGATGAGACTTCTAAATTGCTTGATGTGGTTAGAGAACTTAAGGATGCTATTGGCTACTCGATTGATGATTTGAAGGGAATAAGCCCAAACTTGTGCATGCATGAAATCAATCTAGAGAGCGATAGTTTGCCATCTAGGGAGAGAGCTAGGAGATTAAATCCTATTGTTGGTGAGGTAGTAAAGAAAGAGGTTCTAAAATTGCTTGATGCGGGAATCATTTTCCCCGTTGCGGATTCCAAATGGGTGAGCCCCATTCATGTTGTGCCCAAAAAGGGGGGAATGACGGTGATTAAAAATGCTAAAAATGAATTGATTCCCACAAGGACCGTAACCGGGTGGCGTATGTGTGTGGATTATAGGAAACTTAACCAAGCCACTAAGAAAGATCATTTCCCACTTCCATTTATTGATCAAATGTTGGAAAGACTAGCTAAGCATGACTATTTTTGCTATCTTGATGGATATAGCGGATTTTTCCAAATCCCTATTCATCCACAAGATCAAGAGAAAACCACCTTTACTTGTCCCTATGGAACGTTTGCCTATCGGCGAATGCCCTTTGGACTTTGTAATGCGCCGGGTACCTTTCAAAGATGCATGATGGCTATTTTTTCGGAATTTATTGAAAAGATTATGGAAGTATTCATGGATGACTTTTCTGTTTATGGTTCCTCTTTCGATGATTGCTTAGCCAATTTGGCAAAAGTGTTGAAAAGATGTATTGAAACGAACCTTGTGCTTAATTGGGAAAAATGTCATTTCATGGTGCAGGAAGGGATAGTGCTTGGTCACTTCGTCTCCAAGAGAGGAATTGAGGTGGACAAGGCTAAAATAGAGGTTATGGAAAAATTGCCACCTCCGAAAGATGTCAAGGGGATAAGGAGCTTCCCAGGCCACGCCGGGTTCTATAGAAGATTTATTAAGGATTTCTCGAAGATTGCAAAGCCTTTAACAAACCTACTATGCAATGACACCAAGTTTCGGTTCGATGAAGAGTGCTTGGTGGCCTTCGAGAAGTTGAAAGAGGCATTGATTTCGGCTCCAATTATTCAACCCCCTAATTGGGATTTGCCCTTTGAGCTTATGTGTGACGCAAGTGACTATGCCGTTGGGGCGGTTCTTGGAAAAAGGGTGGACAAGAAACTTCATGCCATTCACTACACAAGCAAGGTTCTAAATGGAGCTCAATTGAACTACACTACAACCGAAAAAGAACTTCTTGCTATTGTGTACGCCTTTGATAAGTTTCGTTCATAGCTAGTGGGATCGAAGGTTATAGTATTCACCGACCATGCGGCAATCAAGTACCTCTTCGCAAAGAAAGATTCCAAGCCAAGATTGATAAGATGGATTCTATTGCTCCAAGAATTTGATATCGAGATCAAAGATAAAAAGGGGGTAGAAAATGTGGTAGCCGACCACCTATCAAGGCTTGAAGGAAATGAAGAGCTTGAAGAAGATACTAGGCCCGTGGATGACTCTTTCATCGGAGAGCAACTTATGAGAGTTGAGGCGGAGGCCCTCCCATGGTATGCGGACTTTGTAAATTTCGTGGTTTGTGGAATTATTCCTCACGACATGAACCACCATCAAAAGAGGAAGTTCCTATCCGAGACGAAGAGATACTATTGGGATGAGCCCTATTTATATAGGCTATGCGCAGATGGATTATATAGGACTTGCGTCGCCGAAGAAGAAATGCGGGACATTCTATACCATTGTCACTCTTCCCAATATGGAGGACATGGTGGTGGAGCGAAGACGGCGTCTAAAGTCCTACAAAGCGGTTTTTATTGGCCTACTCTTTTCAGTGATGCCTACGAGTTCGTCAAAGCTTGCGATCAATGCCAAAGAACGGGAAATATCTCAAAGAGGCATGAAATGCCCCAACAAAGCATCCTCCCGGTCGAAATATTTGATGTATGGGGCATAGACTATATGGGCCCTTTCCCGTCTTCATATGGGAATCAATACATATTGGTCGCGGTTGACTACGTCTCCAAATGGGTTGAGGCCGTCGCTTCCCCTACTTGTGATGCCAAGGTGGTCACAAAGCTCTTCAAGAAGATTATTTTCCCTAGATTTGGAGTTCCAAGGACCGTCATTAGTTATGGCGGTTCACATTTCAATGAAAAACATTTTGAGGCCTTGCTTCGCAAGTATGGAGTTAGCCACAAGGTTGCTACACCATATCACCCGCAAACTAGTGGGCAAGTGGAGATATCAAACCGAGAAATCAAAGCAATCTTGGAGAAAACCGTGGGAAGCTCAAGGAAAGATTGGTCATCGAAGCTAGATGACGCTCTATGGGCCTATCGTACGGCGTTCAAAACCCCTATTGGAATGTCTCCCTATCGCCTTATATGGGAAACCGTGCCATTTGCCGGTAGAATTGGAATACAAGGCGATGTGGGCTATTAAACTATTGAACATGGACTTACAAGCGGCGGGAGATAATAGGGTCCTTCAACTCCATGAGTTAGAGGAAATAAGGAATGAAGCCTACGAGAGTGCTAGGATCTATAAAGAGAAGACCAAGAAATGGCACGACAAAAAGATCTTTCGTCGTGAGTTCAAAAAGGGAGAGAAGGTCTTACTCTTTAACTCTAGGCTCAAATTATTCCCGGGAAAATTGAGGAGCCGATGGAGCGGTCCATTCATTGTCCACAAGCCTCACAAGGATGGACATGTAGAGTTGCTCAACAATGATGGAACCACCTTTACGGCAAATGGGCAAAGGCTAAAGCATTACAGAGAAGAAGTTCGGGATGAACAAAATGTGACCTACTCTTTGACCGACCCATAGAGAGCCTTTATCCGCTTGAGGAGGGATCCTAGCTAAGGACTCCTCAAGTGTGTTTCTTAGTGAGAAAAGGATCGGCTCGGTCTTTGCCAAGACGTTAAACTAGGCCCTAACGGGAGGTTACCCGGTTGTGAGTTGTCCATCTTTGCACAATTAACTTCATATATGTTTGGCGTGCGCGCATTGAACTTAGGACGTGAACTTGGTGCTAGGATGGTCTAAAATGCATAACTAGGTGTGCTTGGTGTGAAAATGTGCTTGCATGAAATATATAGGTGATGGTGATGTTCTAAGTGTGGAGTGAATGATCCTAGCTTGCTTTTTGTTGAAAATCGTACACATGCTAGTGATCTTTTGGTTGAGCATGCCTACTAGTTTGAATTGAATTTATGTGACTATTGAGTAGCGTTTATTCGTGATACGGCGTAAAAATTCTAAGTGTGGAGTTGGGGGTTCAAAAACCATAGGAGCTGATATTCAAAGTCCAGTCGACCGACTGGGAAGTGGTCAGAAGTCCAGTCGACCAACAGGAATTAGGTGTCAGGAGGCCAAAATCTCGCAAACTCCAGTCGACCGACTGAATCGACCCAGTCGACCGACTGGGCAAAACTTATCCAAATATCCATTCCTTCCCTTTTCTTTCTCACTTCACCCGACTCCCTCTTTTCTCGACCGACTCTCAGCTCAACCCATCCGTCCGGCGTCTTCATCCACCCAACCTCCGACCATCACCCTCGCCTCGCCACCAGACCGCATTGCCATCGCCTCACCTTCGTCCGTCCGCCCGATCGAACCAAGCCAACCGCTCGCCCCTCCACATCTCCGTCTCGATCGGAAAAGCTTCTTCCCGTCCGATTTGCTCATCCCGGCGTCGCCTGCCCTCATCCGACCAGCCACCACACTCGAAATCCGTCCGATTGAAAACCCCAACCATAGATTTGAGTCGCGGAGCTCGAATTCAGAAACTCCAATTTTCGACCTAGGGTTTGCCAGTCCAGTCGACCGACTGGAGTTGAAGCCATTCGCCAGTCGACCGACTGGAACTCAGCTTCAGTGCATTGCCTCAGTTCAGTCTTCAGTTCTCCATTCCTCAGTCAATCATGCCTCGTGCCAGTTCAAAGTCCAAATCGAAAGGCAAGGAGATTGCCCAAGAACCTTCGAGGGATGCTCGCATTGTTGATGAGGATGAGGATGACATGCCCCTCCTTACTCGCAAACGGCGGCCATTGAGAGCTTCATTGAGGGACGATAGCTCAAGTTCAGATGAGGAGTTAGACGCTCCTCCGGTTTCTCCCGCACCTCCTCCTAAGAAGAGCAAACCTTCCAAAGGGGCCGCCTCATGACGGTTCAGAGCATAAATTCACTTGCTCTTTCAAGATAAAGGAGAGTGTTATCCGTGATTGGCTAGGTTTCCCACTTCATGACGGTTCAGAGCATAAATTCACTGAGCATGAGCAGTGTCGTTTTTGGAAGAGGATTTCGGGGCGGAATGAGTGGTTTATCTCGTCCTATAACTCTTCGGCGATCACCGACCCAGTTTGGAAGATTATCCACCACCTCATAGCCATAGGGATAAACACTCGGACGGCGAAGGCTAGATCGTTTACCCTCCCGGATATGGAACTCATGCTAGCTATTGATAGCCGGGAGGTCATTGATTGGCTAGCTCTCCTTGCCACCCGATTTCAGACCATTGTTAAGGAGAGCACGAGGAATCGTGCCTTGGGCGGTGGCTCTTTGATTACATTGATAGCCTTGAGGTGTAACTTCACCTTTCGGCATGAGGGATCCCCCAAGCCATCCAAGAGCACACTTGACTTGCCGACCATGAAGCATATGCGCATCATCAAAAAGGATGGGAAGACTTGGGAGGTCGACAGGAAGCCTCATCATAAGGTGCTCCGGGACAATGCCGCGTATAGGAGGAGGATGTACAAGAAGGAGCACCCGCTCTACTGCATGGCGAACCTCACCCCTTCTCCTCCTTCCTCTCCCGTAGCCTCTCCACCCACAGCTTCTGAGCCCCCGGCTCCCATTCTTGAGGAGGCACGCATGGGTGAGGAGCTGCCACCCACTGAGGAGCCTGCCGTTGAGAGTGTTCCCCGAGCTAGTGGGGATTGGGCAGAGTGGCGAGCGCGAGTCTCAGCCGACATCACTGACTTGCGGAGTAGCTTAGCTCGACTCGAGGAGTTTGCTAGAGAGGCTGATATGAGAGCTCGCCAGGAGTCCGAGTGGCTTCGTACTACACTTATGTCCATGATAAGAGGCTCTAGTGCTCCAGTTGATCCCGGGCCTTCTGTCCCTCGCGCACCATCTCCCTTGCCCCTCACGCCGACCACTAGACCTGGAGAGGCAGGCACACCACTCCCTGGGCGCACGATAGTACGAGAGAGTTCCATTAGAGCAGAGGGCTCGCGATACACTGGCGCCACGATAGAGCGAGAGGATTCTGCTAGAGAGGAGGGAGTTGGAGATTCTGCTAGAGAGGTCGCTCGAGGAGGAGATGAGGCTACATCTTGAGCTTGTATTGCATTTTGATCTCACTTTTGTCTATCATTTGATGCTTTCTTGCTTAGATCATGTACTTGGATATTAAGTCGCCTCTTGGCGCAATTTTGGATGATGTATGCCATTTTATGTGATATACCCTTGACTCGCCTTTGGTTGTTTGCTACACTTTTCTATGATATCGACGGTGTTTACCATTTATGTTGTTCACTTTCCAGGATATACATCTACGTATCATTATCATGTCCAAATTCACCGTCTTTGTCTACATTTGCAACCAAGAGGTTATTTCTCACTCCCAAGAGTTATGTCATCGGCTCTACAAACGAGGGGAGTTCCTACGCGCCTTCGCCTATATTCTATCATTCTTCGCGCTTAGGGACTAAGCTTGAATTAAGTGTGGAGTGGTTTGGTGCGCATAGTTCACATGTTTGCATGCCATACATATCATTTTGAGATGGACACTTGCATACTTGCACCTTATCCCTACATAAGAAGTGTTCTTACCATATAGGCTTGTGACTATCGATTCTTAATTCCTATAAATCGCATCTAGCCTATTTGCCACATTCATTGGATCTTGAGCTTAGAACCGACCCAGTCCCTTGAATGTGCATTCTTGTGAATCAATGTCATTGCTATCCCTTGTCTATCTAATTCTCTAAGTATTTTCGTTGAAATACCTTGGATTAAGTTTTAGCAAGCATTTTTAAAATTTTCACGAAAACTTAGACCTTTTGTTTGCTCCTTGGTGACTTGAGTTTTCTAATTTAGCGCCATGCTTATGATTGGTTCCCGCACATTCCACACACTTTTTGAACATATTGTCAAGTTTTAAGTGTGGAGTCAAAAGAGGGCGAAAAATAGGCCCCGACAAAAATTTTTGTGGTCAAAGAGGGCAAAGCCCCGACTAAAAGCCTTCTCGAGTACTAGAGAAGTTTTGCTTCAAAATATACAAATGCCGGGGGTTAGGAAGAAAAGTTCCCCCTCGAAAGCATTTGTAGGCCAAAGGCCATTTCGGAAAAAAAAAATATGTGAATGAAAAGCACTTAAAACTTGACTTTATGTTTTCCTCCATTCTTCATTTGTGCGGGATTCATCATTTGCATTGTGTGCTAGTTAGAATGACTCTTGGAAGATCCATGTGTTTGCACGGGAACTATCACTTGGTCTATGCTTGTTTATTGAGAACTCTAGTGTCGAACTCCTCTTCCCTTATGGATTACGGCTTAAGCGCCTAAAACTTGGGAATGAGTCCCATGGACTAGCCCTAGCTAGCATAGGTGAGTGATTGACAATTTTGTGCAAACTAAAAACTATGATTCTATTGTATTGCCTTGAAAATGAGTAGACCTTTGGATGAGACATTTGATAGCTCTAGTATTGATTATCTTGAATGCACAACCTCACGGGTACTCAAAGTGGTTCAAAAGTTCTTTTGATGATATTGTGATAATGGACCTAGCGTGGGGTGAGGAATTTGTTTTGAGAAATCCTAGCCTCGGTTGAACACTCTTGAGTTCATTCTCATGGGATAGGTGCATTTGGGATTTGTGAGTATTCCCTTTTCTGAAAACTCTCACGAGACTATAACTCGTCCACTAGGGTAGCCTAGGGGTTTAAAGGCTTAATGCATACGCTAAATGCATTCGTAACGCCTACGAAAAGGAGCTAGGTAGATTGTACATACTTGTCATTTACCTTTCAATAACATGTTTAGAAATAAGGATCGAGACCTTGCGAAATCTAGTGAGGCAAATACACGAAAAACATAGCACCACTAGCATTTCGGCATTTGCACTTCCTTGGCATATTTGCATACTTTGTTCGGGACGAGCAAAGCTTAAGTGTGGAGTGTTGATAAGTCGAGTTTTCGACTTGTTAATACCCGTTTTCACTATAGCTTTAGTTCGTTTCCGGCGATAAATCGATGTCATTTGATCTCTTTTCGTACGTTTCAGGTACAAAACAACATATCTCAGTGTCGAAGCCAAAATACGAAAACTCGGGGAAAAACAAAGACTTGAGCAAAATATGGGCAAAAACACCTCCAGTCGATCGACTGGGAAGCTCCCCTGCACCAGTCGGTCGACTGGAATTAGCAACTCAGGAGGCTCACCAAGCATGTTTATCGAGTCGGCCGACTGGGACTTCCAGTCGGTCGACTGATAAGAACTTATCATGCGCAAAAGCTCGAGTCGGTCGACTGGGATCCTCGAGTCGGTCGACTGGAATTAGCAACTCAGGAGGCTCACCAAGCATGTTTATCGAGTCGGTCGACTGAACCTCCAGTCGGTCGACTGGGCGACCACTTCAAAGGGCAGTTCTTTCACCGCCAGTCGGTCGACTGGGCTACCAGCATCTCCCCAGTCGACCGACTGGGACTGCTACAGTACGATTTTCTGCCGAGGCTATAAATAGAAAGAGGCAAGTTTGACCTAAGATCTTGGCCTCTTTGGGGAAAAAGACAAGGAAAAGTGAGCTTAATCAAGGGATCCATCATCATCTAATCAAGGGGGATTGAAGATCAAGGGAGTTCATTAGGATTAATCATCCTACTCTATTCCTCTTCTCTTCTCTTAGATTTTGTTAGAAACCCTACTCACATCATGTTGTCTTACATGATGTGTGAGTAGTCCCTTTGTGTTTTGAGGGTCTTATGATCCTCCTTGGTACTCAATGATCATTGTATACACATTAACATGCAATTTATGAAGTTGATTTCATCTTACTATGGTTTCCACTTTAGACATGTTGCTAAGTGTTTGATAAAATGCCTAAGTGACATGTTTGTCTTAGAACTATGATCTAAGTATTGAGAGAGCCTAGTGATGGTTTGGATATAGTAAAATTGAACTTAACCAACATTTATGAGAGTAAATGCATGGTGAGAGGTTAACTAGAACTTTATGCATATAGCACTTGTGAGAATAAATGCTATATAGTGAATCAATACCCTTTAATTAGTGAGATTCTAACTAAGATGACTTGACTAGGATTGGACTTGCATGATAGTTTGTCTAGTCCTAGCCTAAGTTAGGTTTCAAACCTATCAACTCATAATTAATTGAACTCTTGTATGTATGACCATTGGGAAATTGCCAAGGAGGGGAATAATCCCTCGAAACTCGTTTTTATTTGATTTTAATCCCCTAAAGCCATTTCATTACTTGTTTTCATCATTGATAATCATCATCACACTCGAATTGAAGGAATAGCCGAGTTAGAAATTGATAGACCTAGCGCATAATCCGTTTGCTCCCTTGGGTTCGACACCGGTCTTACCGGTCATCTATAAATTGTTTTTGACTAATTGCATTGCTAAAATATTACAACGTCAGAAGATCAAAATGGAGATTCAAAGATTAACAATCCTCCTTCCTTTACACTCTTCCATTGCTAATTGTTGCTATAAACCCTACTCACACCATGTTGTCTTACATGATGTGTGACTAGTCACCTTGTGTTTTGAGGGTGTTACAACCCTCCTTGGTACTATATGATCATGTATATACATTTGATTCAATAATCTATGGTGTTAAATTCATGTTCTCTATGCTAAGTATCGATAGACCTTAGGACTGGTTTGGATGTAGTGAATATGATCTTATCTAGTGTTTACGATGGTAAATGCATGGGTAGGAAGTGAACTAGTCCCTATGCCTATTGCATTTATCTCCCAACCAAAGGATGATAAAGGCAATGGAATGAACCAACAATCTCGATGGAGTGAGGTTCGAGTTAAGAAGGTTTGACTAGGAATAGATTCACGTGAGAGTTGGTCTACCTTAGTCTAAACTAGGTTTAAAACTATTTGACACCTTGATTTGCTTACTTCTTGTATACGTGATCAATGAGAAGTGCCAAGAGGGGAGTAACCCCTCGAAAGTCCTCTTATCTATCTTTTATCTCTAATTACTCACCACTGAGGATTTAGATACACACCTTATACATTTTTGATTTAGAATATACGAACGGAAATACAATCTTACATAGTGCATGTGCTTGGCTTGCTCTTTTGGGTTCGACCCGGTCTTATAAATTGTTGTTGACCAAAGAGATTTTATCGCAATAATTTGCGTGTGAAAATCTACAGTATTCACCATTCTCACTACCTGCACGAGATATTATGAAGCAAGTAGTGAAGCACAAAAAAAACTAAAAAAATAAAAAAGTAACAACTTCACCGAAGTGCAGCTCCCCGACAACGACGCCAAAATTTGACGCGTGTTGCCTGACGCGTCAAATTTAAATTTATTTTTATCCTGTGAACAACTCGTTAGCGGCAAGTAGGGTCAAACCCTAGGGAGCTAGTTTTGGAAGCTGTATCTGTAAACAAATAAATAAAGAGGGGGTTTTAGCAAGTACGAGTGCAAAAGCGAGAAACACGAGTAAAAATTTCAATCAGAGAAGATATTCAGCTTAGGATTTCTATTGTGACACATTTATCAATGACTTCTAATAATCAAATCTCAAGTTTCTAAGTGTGGTTACTCCGGTAAAGGTAATAACCCAAAGTATCCCGGCAAAGGTGATACACCACAATTTAACCCGACAAAGGTGTTAAACTTCTAGTTCTTCTAAACACAATAATCTGGCAAAGGTATTACCTTGTTTAGGTGTCACTACTTATTTTTACGGCGAAGTATCAAATAAGTATTAACGGTATGGATTAATTGTTAGGGTAAGCTTTACGGTTAAGTATCCACTTACCTTCACAATTCAATCCTTGAGATAAAACACAAGAACTAAAGAAACAAGAAATTGCATTAAGTAAAAGTCTCAAAATGTTTGTCACAATGAACGAAATGCTAAACTGAAAAAAGAGGTTTAGCTACTCATATCCATAACAGATAAATACAAATATTTTTGGGAATGATAGTAGTAGAAATTTCTTCTCTTCGTCGAAGGCTTTGCGTTCTTCTCCAAAGTCGTCATGTTGATTCTTCAAAATTAGGAATGAATGTAGAAACCTTTTTCCAAACCCTAATTTATAAGTTGGTTGGGTTTCTAAATCTGTTGTGGGTCCAAATTTCCAATTTTCAGACCTGCTGATGTCGTAACACCCGCACCCAAGGAAGCATTTTCCGCCTCGCCCAAAGAAAACTTTATCGGGCGCGCCCGACACACTTAAAGTGTGCCTTGGGCGCGGTACACTGCTCAGCGCTGCGATTCAGACTTCAACTCTAAATTCGGTTGCTCTCGGTGTTAACTAGAGAGTTGTATGACTTTGAGTTAGCTTGCAACGACATGGAGCTTGTCTCCATTGGATTTTTCCTTTGCTCTCAACACTCCGATTAAGCTTCAAAGGTCAAATCTGCCATTGTGGTGTTTTGATGCCGAAATGTCGTATATTACGCATATTTTTCCCTAGAGCTCCCGAAACACCTAAAATACAAAACCATACTAAAAAGTAAATGTTCGCATAATAAAGTGTCAAAATTAATGGGATCAGCTAGTTCGACAAGTCGTATAAATACGACTCATCATTGCATCAAATAATGCCGGTAGAAATACAAGAAATATCAACAACTGAAAAATTGAGGAAAGTAACAATCGTGGTAGAATTGAAAACTTACTAGCATTTAATTCCACACCACATCCTTAAGATCCTGAGGCACCAGCTTCCAATTTTTATTTGTAATTGGCACTCGAGTTTTAGTGACAATACCTACAATTATACATCAAATCATGTGTTCTGAATCTAAACATTTTGTGATTCAATAGTTAAACAAATAGAATTGAAACATTACCAATGTCGCTCGTAAATGCAGTCCGTACTTCAATATTTCCACGTGCATCTAACGTGATTGGCTCCTTAGAGCCATCCTTATGCTTCTTGATTAATTTGTTCATATAACTTGATCCCCTTATTTTACGACTTCGAGATGATGAAGAGCTTCCCTCCCCGCCACTTGAGTAGACCATTGTCCTGCAATTAAACAACAGATGCATAAGACTTAAGTTGTAAAATATTATAATCAAAAATAAAATCTAAAGAGTACAACATTTTTTTATAAGAAGAGTACAACATTTTGACAAACCAATAACACAACTACACTATTAATTTAGACAAATAACCAATATTATATTACATGAGATTTTGCAATTCTATTCTAGGTTTGTTTTTCAATCCATATGCCTTCGTTATGGACATGTTGTAGTTGTATTTCCTCATCAACCTCAGTCTCCTCGCCATCAACGTGAACTGTCGTACACACGGGAAGGCAATCCTCTACCAAATCATCGGTAGTCGAACCCGTTGGGCAATTGACTAATTGTTGTTTTACATGCACGACAATGAATTGATGACTGGCTGAAGGGTCCTTCAAATAAAACAATTGTCTAGCTTGAGAGGCCATTATAAATAGCTCATCCTTATAACATTCTCTTCGAAAATCAACGAATGTCATTCCAAAAGCATCCACTCGTGCAGCAGAATTGTTAACCCATTTACATTCAAACACGGGCATACGAAAAGTGTACGTATACCAACTCCCATATTTCTTCAACAACTCCATAGTAGTTAATAGGAGCATGTACTGGATTTCTGTCTCTAGAGCTAGAAACATGTGTGGTTTCAGCTGCCAATATTACACCGCTATTCTGGACAAAGCAACGGTCATCCTAACTTTTTGTATAGAAACAAAAACCGTTGATGCCATATGCCTTATATGAGTGAACGTTAGGGCGAAGTCCAACACATAGCCACTAAATTAACTCGTTGTTGTCACTGTTTGGGTCAGTGCCACCATCTGCGACCCCATATGTCTTCAACCAAGAAACAAATGATTTCTGATGCTCTTTCTGCACCCACTGCTTGGGTCTACCTCCTGTACGAACTTCTTATCATAGTCAAATGACACTCTATGAATGTAGTGATTTCTGGTATATGTTGCAGCACATGAAGTGAGCCATCTTTAACTCTTTTAATGGCACGGTCATGATTTTATAACCGATTGTGCCTTTACCGAGAAAACGATAAAAATGATGAGGCTTTGGTATCACAACGGGGCTAGTATTTCCCAAAAAGTTGGTGCAAAATTTGACGGCTTCTTTTGTAATGTAGCCTTCAACTAAGAACCATCGGGGCGATTTCTGTTTCTCACGTAAACTTTTATGATCTTCATGTACCGCTCAAAAAGATATTTCCATCTCTTGTGATCCGGTCCAAGGATCTTAACCTCACGAATCAGATGAATCGTAACATGCACCATTATATCGAAGAATGAGGGTGGAAAGTACATCTCGAGCTGACACAAGGTAACCACTATCTGGTCTTCAAGAGCATCGAGTTCCGACGGATCAATAACCTTAGCACATAAAGAACTGAATATCACACACAGTTTTGAATAGCTATTCTCACTTTTGGAGGCAATATTCCTCGGATTGTAATAGGATGGAGCTGTTGCATCAAAGTGTGGTAGTCGTGCGACTTTAAACCATTCAGTCTTAGGTCTGTCATCGAAACCAGGTGACAGGCGTCGTTTGTACCTGCAAATTTGAATTTATAATTTCCTCACTCTAAACTGTGGGTTAGTACAGCGGCAAGCAAGGATCGAACCCAAGGAAGCTAGATGGTTACTACTTTGTTCTGTAAGAGAGAGAAAAGATGAATTGTGAGAGTAAACAGTTTAAGAAACAATAGTAAGGCACGAAAATAAGTGAGATGTATCAATCAGAGAAGATATTCAGGTTAGGGTTTTATTCAATTGTGACTAAGTTTATCCTTGATTTCTAAATATTTATTCTTGCTTTCTTAGGGTTACTCCTGGTCTGGTTATAACCGTTTAATTCTAGCAAACCTAATACTCCTGGTCTGGTTATATTAGGTTTAGTGCAACTACTTATTCTAACGGGTCAGTATCAAATAAGTAGTGAATAGATAGTAAGTATTACTAGGTTAAGTTGTACCCTTTCGGATCTCCCCTTAACCCAATAATTCAAACTGATAATTTGCACAAGAACTAAATAGAATGCAATAATAATAGTGAAGAACAAAATCTCAAAACATCGTCACAATTATTTAACCCTAACCCGAATAGAGGGTTTAGTTACACATACTCATGAAGAACAATGCAAGTAATAAAAGGGAACAAGAACTTCACTATGAACCGAGTAACAAGGGAACAAGGCACGGCTGAGCTAGCTGATGAGGGTGGAGCAGCAGCGGCGCACGGAGGCAGAACGGGCGGAGCAAGGGCGGACGGTGGAGAGAACTAGGGCTCGGCCGTGAGTGAGAAGAGAGAATTTTGTAGAGAGAGGAGCTCTCTACTTTTTGGGATGCTTTAGAAGGCTGAGGAGAGCTCTTATTTATAGAGTTTGAGAATGCCCCAAAGTTCCCTAAATAATCCCAAAAGATTATTTAGGAAATATTCTCATATCTTCCTTGCTTTATCTTTAAGCTACTCCTTTGCTTGATAATTAAGCCACCTTAAACCTTCTTGAATATTCCGAAACCCTAGATGTAAGTTTGCCCTAATATGACATTGGGCTGGACGAATTTTGGGCTTTAAACTCGGTCAAACTCGGTCAAACTCGGACTCAACTCAGTTTCAACTCGGCTGGAACTCGGATGAATGCTGATCGTACTGGGTACTTTGGGGCCGATTTGACTCGCCTTCGGACACTCTTCTGGCCGGGCTCTTGAGCTGGAGCACTAGCAGGACATGTATGCTTGATGTCCAAACCTTGAAATCACCCCATTGTGTAAACGGATTAGGCCGGGGAGGCTCTCAAAGTTGGCATCTCAGCCAGCCGGAAAACAGGCCCTGAATTTGGCTAAGTCCTGAAATCTGCGCTGATTGGACTAGTGACTTCGGCGATTATTTACTCCGGCCTTGGACAAGTTTTTAGCCGGGCTCTTGACCTGGGGCACTAGGTGGACATGCATACTTGATTCCTGGACCTTGAAATCACCCCCATGTGTGGACGGTTTAGGCCGGGGAGGCTTCCAAAGTAGGGGTCTCAGTCATGGTGCACCGGGCCCAAAAATCTGCCGGAGCGTCCGATTTGCGCCCTTTTGCTCCCGAATGAAGTTCCTTGACTCCGCTTGACTCCAAAATCATCTTGTGATGCATTTATGGCCTAAAATGCCATCTTTAAGCGCAATTCCTCCTAGAGCTTCCAAATCACCTGAAATACGAAACAACACTAAAAAGTAACTGTTCGCATAATAAAGTGAATGAAATGGTGGGATTTAATGACTCGATGAGTCGTATAAATACGGCTCATCAAACCACCCCACACTTAAACTTGTTCGTCCCGAACAAGAACTAGGTCATAGGAGGAACGAACTAATGTAACACCACAAAGCTTCGGTCATCCTAGACGAGCTACATGGACGTGACTTTGGCTACTATAGACCTCGCCTGTTATGCATGCTTGTTACTAATGTCATTGTGCGAAAAAACAAGGGCTAAAGATACGTGTTACCTTTGAAGTCGAGATGCAAATCAATTCGAATGTATCTGGAGATAGCCCTTTTTAGACCCATGAACCCTCTTTCTCGGACTCGAACTCGCTGCTATATGGTTATGCTTTGCTGCTTTTTCTTGCACGTGATTCATTCGGGCTCAAGTAATGGAGTGCTTTTCAGCTAGCTATAGCGTCATATGATTTGGCATTCTCAATGACGCATTTCACATGTGGGACGTGTGGACTATCACAATGGTAGTGGATTTTTCTTTGTAGTGCGGATTGTGACTTGCTCAAACCTACTTGCTCTCGCTCATCATCGTCCTTTTGCGCGGGTCAATCCAAGGGTCGCTTGTCTATTTTCCCGGCTACTTGAACTAGAGTCTGGACGGTGTGAAGTATTCCCGTCCCAACCACCGCAAAGTGTGCCGCAGTGGCGGAGCAGACTCGTACTATGTTTGCCTCGAAGTGCTAGCCTCCACAAGCTCCACATAACCATATATCCTGAGTCTGGTCTCCGAATGATCTGTCAAGTCTCTCTAGGGCATTGCTATCAACTCCACATCCCTGTTTATCTCAACTAACAAAGGCACGCAAAGATTTTAAGATCACATGTTAGTCGCACAAATCAAGTTTCACCAAAGACATGCATGTAATCGGCTCTATCTATTTCGCCTAATCACTATCCAATACTGCAAGTCTAGGAAATAGTGAAGAATCATGTACTTTTTTTTTAAAAATGACTCGAAACGTGCTGACTTTGTGCAGGGTGCAGTAAATAAACGTGCTGACTCACTGACTGACTCTCCCACCCCACACTTTTTGAAATAAGCCGTGTCCTCACGGCACGACTCAAATCTAGACTCACAATGCATGCAATAAATATAAGGGAAATAAGAAGAGAGTAACGTTGGACAGGCACTTCCCTCGTGCGTGCGTGACGATCAGAAATAACTGAGTATTCTCCTATGAGTCCTCGAAGAGAGCACCATCGAAGCTTGCATCGCAACGTGAGTTCGTCACCAAATGAAAGGTCTGTGTCAATGACATTAAGACGAATAAAGGATTCCCAGGAGGTTGGAGGAGTCACAATGGTCTCACTTAAAACCCAACCTCCTTAGACTCGTAAGTCTTTGTGACAGAATCTTTAAACGCTCATGTTTCTTGACACAATTTATTCAAGGTGTGAACTACTCACGTTGGATGCAGTCTTATGCAATATCTTGGATACGTCCGCCTCTGCCCCTGCATGAAAATCATCTTCCTTCCCAAGGTACAATGTGACAATAAAGACTCAAAACATAGTAAAATAAATGATGAAAATTGAAATGCAGATAGTGCAGGGCTGCCTCCCTGCGAGCGCCTTTGTTTTACGTCGTTGGCTCGACGTTACCTCTTTAGGGATCACAAGTTAGGATCCCATGGACGTGTGAGGTCATACTTTGCTCCAGCGACTCCTTCAATTTGCCCGAAATTCTCATGAAACGACGTGCTCGGGTTTGCTCTCCATTGATCGGGCGGCTTGGCCTTCACATATTCCCGAGATGGTGAGGACATCTTGGCCATAGCTGCTGGCCCAATCATATGTATGGTCTGCTCTGGTAGGTCCGGAACTAAGGCACCGAAATCTGATGTGTGCACAATGTCTGGCGGTTTCCTCGTGCATGGACGGTCAGCATCCTCATAGACATAGAAATCTGATGTCTTTCCACCGAATGCTAGTGACAGTAAGCCTTTGCCCATGTCAATCTTGGTCTTGGTGGTGTGAAGGAATGGTCGCCCCAAAATCAGTGCTGGCGGTTTGTCGTCTCTAGCATCGCCCATCTGCAAGACATAGAAATCTGCAGGAACAAAAAGGTCTCCTACTCGGAGGGTTATGTTTTCAAGCAAACCATTAGGCCGAGTACATGACTTATCCCCCAGTTCTATTAACAGTTTAGGCGGTTTTAATGGGCCAAGTTTTAACGAGCAATATAAGGAATAAGGCATGACATTAACAGCAGCACCCAAATCAATTAAGCAGTGATGTATCTGAGCCTCACCAATACCACAGGTGACCGTGAAGGCACCTGGGTCCTTACTCTTTTCTGGCGGTGCCTCATGGCTCGTAGTGCGTGGGTGCTCCATTATGGGGCCGTTCTGCTTAGGCTTCGTCTCCAACCTACCTTCCAGTTCGTCCTTGTTGGTCATACAGTCTTCGGGAGCAACTACCTGTATGGCACATGAAGAACCGTGAGTTTCGGACTTCTCGGCCACGAGGACCGGGCCTGGCTCGGATGCCTTGAGCGTGTCTGGGCTGAGTGTTTCAGCCGGTTCTTCTTCGGATGCTAGCATGTCGAAGTCTTCTATAGGCCCGGTGTAATCTGAGTTAGGCTCGTCCTCGCTATCCCTTGCCTTCGTGTTGAGCATCTTGTTCACCCAATAAGCAGACTCCTTTAAGGCTGCGTCCACGTCCACTACTTCCACCATGCTGACATTCCCTCTCGGATTCTGCACTGTCTGTGATGGGAGTCTTCCTGAATCTCCCTTCAGCTCAGAAACTGTCTGGGCTAGGTTGGACATCTGTTTACCTAGCTCTGCTAAAGTCCCATCGGTTTTGGCCTGGAACTGGTGAACTGATGCGGCCAAGTCCTTCACAACATCTTCTAAGGACTTGCTCGAGCTGTGCTGGTGCGGGCCTGGCTGATTGCGGTTCTGCTGATACTGACTCGGCCCATTCTGTCCCTGCTGCTGGCGAAACGGAGGCTTGTAGTACGGTTGGGCCTGGTGAGGTACGGGCTGCTGTGCTGGCTCCCTCTGGAAGTGGTTATTCTGATTGTTGTTCCTCCAGTGCGGCCCGTTCGCTCCTTGCCCGTTCCCGGTCGGTCCATATTGTCTGACTGGCCCGGTCTGGTTGCTATGGCCCTGGTAATCGCCTACTGCGTTGACTTCGGCCTGGTCATCCTCCACTATGGTTGGGCACTCGTCTGTTTTGTGGTTCGTGGCAGCACAGAAACCGCACGGCTTGACCTGGACTGGTTGCCTTCTGATCACTTGCTGCATCATCTCCTTGAGCTGCCTGATCTCTTCGGCCATTGCATTGGATGGGGGCTCAACCTTCGACACGTTCCTGGTTCGACTGAATTCTTCTTCTTTATTGGACTCGTCCTGGAACCGTTCACTTTCTGCCACTGCCATGATCTTGCGTCTCACACCTGCTGGGGACAAGTTCATAAGGTTGCCCCCAGCCGAGGCATCTAGTAGCTTCCTGTCCAGTCGTCTCAGTCCGTCTAGCATATACTCTACCAGCAGCTTCTCTGGGAGTCCAAGATTGCAGCAGCTCTTCTCCAGGGCATTGAATTTCTCCACGTACTCGTACATGGTCTCGTTGGGTCCCTGCCTGAGCTCTTGCAACTGTCTTCGAACCTGCATTGCCCTCCCTGCTGGGTAGTACTTGGTGAGGAAGCTCCTCTGCATCTGTTCCCATGTGTAGATACTACCTGAAGGCAAGGACAAAAACCAGTCGGTAGCCGAGTCTGTAAGTGAAAAATAGAACGCCTTTAGTTTAAAATCGTCCACTCCGATTCCGTAGGGTTTGAGGTTCTGGCAGCTGCCATGGTAGCGTTGCAGATGGCCTGTGGCAGACTCTCCTTTCATTCCCGAGAACTTGGGCAGGTGATGGACGACCGAGGTGTTGATGGTGATGGCTTCGAGGTCTGGCCCTTCGTAGATGCACCAAGCTTGGTCTCTGAAGTTGGGGGCCGAGAGCTCTCCCATGGTTGGCTCTGGATCCTCGTCCTCCTCGTGATCATCCTCTCTGTCGGCCGGCTGTTGTAGTGGACGTGGGGGTGGTGGGTATTGCTGGTGTGGGATGTATGGAAGTTGTGGATATTGTGGTGGATATTGTGGGTAGGGCGGTTGTGGATACTGTGGATATGGAGGTGGATATTGTGGGTATTGCTGGTACGGTTGTGGTTGGATTGGTTGTTGTTAAAATTGTCCCGGGATAGCCCCCCGGATCTCTCCATTCTGGACCATCGGTCCCTGTTGTTGTGGCAGCACTCCTTCTCCGTTTTGGACAACCTGTTCTACTTCTTCATTGTGACTATTGCCACCAACTACACTGCCTGCGTGAGACATGTTACGAGAATAGCAAGCACCGAATATCAAGCGCCGAATAACAAGAACAGACTAGCAACAAAGGGTCCCCAGGAGATTGGAGGGGTCACAGCGGTCCCACTTAAAACCCAAAATCCTTAGACTCGTAATTCTTGGTGACAGAACCCTCTGAGAGCTAGAAATTGGAAATCGAATAGAATGGAAATCGGAAATCGAACAGTTGAAATTTGAATAACACCGAAATAGGCAAATTTCGAAATAAGCAAAGAGAAAATAAAAGAAAAATTAAAGAAAGAACAAATTTCACCGTGCTTAGCTCCCCGGCAACGGCGCCAAAATTTGACAGGCGTCGTTTGTACCTGCAAATTTGAATTTATAATTTCCTCACTCTAAACTGTGGGTTAGTACAGCGGCAAGCAAGGATCGAACCCAAGGAAGCTAGATGGTTACTACTTTGTTCTGTAAGAGAGAGAAAAGATGAATTGTGAGAGTAAACAGTTTAAGAAACAATAGTAAGGCACGAAAATAAGTGAGATGTATCAATCAGAGAAGATATTCAGGTTAGGGTTTTATTCAATTGTGACTAAGTTTATCCTGGATTTCTAAATATTTATTCTTGCTTTCTTAGGGTTACTCCTGGTCTGGTTATAACCGTTTAATTCTAGCAAACCTAATACTCCTGGTCTGGTTATATTAGGTTTAGTGCAACTACTTATTCTAACGGGTCAGTATCAAATAAGTAGTGAATAGATAGTAAGTATTACTAGGTTAAGTGTTACCCTTTCGGATCTCCCCTTAACCCAATAATTCAAACTGATAATTTGCACAAGAACTAAATAGAATGCAATAATAATAGTGAAGAACAAAATCTCAAAACATCGCCACAATTATTTAACCCTAACCCGAATAGAGGGTTTAGTTACACATACTCATGAAGAACAATGCAAGTAATAAAAGGGAACAAGAACTTCACTATGAACCGAGTAACAAGGGAACAAGGCACGGCTGAGCTAGCTGATGAGGGTGGAGCAGCAGCGGCGCACGGAGGCAGAACGGGCGGAGCAAGGGCGGACGGTGGAGAGAACTAGGGCTCGGCCGTGAGTGAGAAGAGAGAATTTTGTAGAGAGAGGAGCTCTCTACTTTTTGCGATGCTTTAGAAGGCTGAGGAGAGCTCTTATTTATAGAGTTTGAGAATGCCCCAAAGTTCCCTAAATAATCCCAAAAGATTATTTAGGAAATATTCCCATATCTTCCTTGCTTTATCTTTAAGCTACTCCTTTGCTTGATAATTAAGCCACCTTAAACCTTCTTGAATATTCTGAAACCCTAGATGTAAGTTTGCCCTAATATGACATTGGGCTGGACGAATTTTGGGCTTTAAACTCGGTCAAACTCGGTCAAACTCGGACTCAACTCAGTTTCAACTCGGCTGGAACTCGGATGAATGCTGATCGTACTGGGTACTTTGGGGCCGATTTGACTCGCCTTCGGACACTCTTCTGGCCGGGCACTTGAGCTGGAGCACTAGCAGGACATGTATACTTGATGTCCAAACCTTGAAAGCACCCCATTGTGTAAACGGATTAGGCCGGGGCGGCTCTCAAAGTTGGCATCTCAGCCAGCCGGAAAACAGGCCCTGAATTTGGCTAAGTCCTGAAATCTGCGCTGATTGGACTAGTGACTTCGGCGATTATTTACTCCGGCCTCGGACAAGCTTTTGGCCGGGCTCTTGACCTGGGGCACTAGGTGGACATGCATACTTGATTCCTGGACCTTGAAATCACCCCCATGTGTGGACGGTTTAGGCCGGGGAGGCTTCCAAAGTAGGGGTCTCAGTCATGGTGCACCGGGCCCAAAAATCTGCCGGAGCGTCCGATTTGCGCCCTTTTGCTCCCGAATGAAGTTCCTTGACTCCGCTTGACTCCAAAATCATCTTGTGATGCATTTATGGCCTAAAATGCCATCTTTAAGCGCAATTCCTCCTAGAGCTTCCAAATCACCTGAAATACGAAACAACACTAAAAAGTAACTGTTCGCATAATAAAGTGAATGAAATGGTGGGATTTAATGACTCGATGAGTCGTATAAATACGGCTCATCACCAGGCTAGAAATGTTTGACAACAAACCATTAGGAACTTTAACACCTTTCAACAACCACAGAAGCTCGCTTTCTCGGATCTAGAAAGAATGGTACAAGATGGAGGCAAATATGTTCGTTGTCCTTGCGTTTCGTGAGTAAGTTGTGTGCGTATATTCATATCAACCATATCCAACCTATCTTTTATTCCATCTTTCATCTTCCCGGGTACATTCAATAATGTACCAACCACGTTGTCACAAATATTCCTTTTCACATGCATCACATCAATACAGTGTCACACATCAAGCGACGTACAATATGGGAGGTCCCAAAAAATTGAACATTTCTTCCATCGACCATATTCGTTCCGCGGATTTGGTTTCCTGAAATGATTTGGAAAATCATGAATCCGTTCAAATATTTCAAAACCAGAGGTAGGTTGTGAGGCGACTCTGTGATCTGTTTCTCCGTTAAAGGCAGCCTTTTGTCGTCTATAAGGATGCGAAGTCGGTAAAAATCGACGATGTCCCATTAAAACAATCTTCCTTAAATGACGGGAACCTGTCTCCTCGCCACATAAGGGACAAGCTTTATAACCCTTAACATTGTAACCCGATAAGTTACCATAAGCAAGAAAGTCATTAATCATACACAACAACACGGCACGCATGATGAAATACTCTTGTATCAATGCGTCATACTACGGACACCGTCATTCCAAATAAGCTTCAAATCATCAATCAACGGCGCTAGATACACATCAATACCATTTCCTGGCTGACCAGGCCCCGAAATCAATAAAAAGCATCATATACCTGCGCTTCATGGTCAACCAAGGAGGTAGGTTGTAGATAACCAATATCAAAGTCAACGTGCTATATTGACTGCAAAGATTCCCATGTGGATTAATCCCATCAGTACACAAGCTGAAACGTATATTTCTAGATTCAGATCCAAAGTCGGGGAATGTTTGGTATACATTGACCCATTGCAGTGAGTCAGTAGGATGTCACATTTTTGTGTTAACTATATGTTTCTCAACATGCCACCTCATAAGTTCTGCATCTTCTGGATCAGAATATAGCCTTTGAAGCCTTGGTATAATTGGAAGATACCACAGAACCTTGGCCGAGGAGCCATTTGAATTAGTTGGCGGTCCCTTATTAGGCTTATAACGAGAAGTCTTACACACCATGCACTCGACCAGATCACTGTAATCATTTCGGTACAAAATACAGTGGTTGGGACAGGCGCGTGTCTTCTTGTAATTGATGCCCATAGGACACATCGCCTTCTTAGCCTCATAAGTACGACTCGAGAATTTGTTCCCGTACGGAAGCATTTCTTTCACTAGCTGCATTAGTTCAGTGAAGCGCTTGGCTTTCAGGTTAAACAACTTCAACACTGATGAGAGCCTGGTAAACTTTGTACAACCTTCGTACAGCAATAATTCGGGGTCATTTCTTAGTGTCTCCAAAACATGTAGTCTGACAGTCAAGTCTTCGGCAGCGTTGTTAACCATATCAATCAAATGGTCATCTTCCCATTCCGTAATGAAGTCATGCATTTGAGGGGAAACGACTTAAGGTGCATCGTTTTGTGGTTCAGCCTCACCGCTTAACAAGATGTGGTTTACCAATTCGCTGACTTTAACTTTTTTATTATTCCAACAACGCATGCACGGACGTTGAACGTATTTGAACTCATTTCGTTCGGCAAATAACCTCATGAAATTACATAAACTATGAATTCATTGCTCGTATTCATCTGTTAGACGGTTAGCTGACATCCACGCTCGGGCCTTTATCATCAAACTATATGTATCGTGATGATTATATGAATAAATTGAAACATATGTTTATATTGGACAAAAAAGGAAAAATGAGCAATTCATAATTAAAGCAAAGTTTTTCAAGCAAACATATTTACAAACTCCAATACATATAATATGCTACCAACTTCATTCATCATGCTGCACCGATTTCATTCCAATCATTAAACACAATAAATATAATTAGTTCAACGGCATATATACTTCCACTTCGCAAAACCACCAAAGTAACTGGAACATTATTATATGACCAAACAATCAAAATTATACATAAGTAGCAACATAAAAAATTCCATGACACTTTCGATCACACAAATGCAAATAATTAATTATTGACACAATTAACCTTCTTAAGTTAAGGAAATCTCTTAGAAGACAGAGGTGAACGGCCACACTTGGCTGCTTCTTCTGAACTATGTTCACGGAACAGAAAAAATTAACCAACCTGAATGCACTCATGTGTCGATTTTAATATCATGTAAACTGCTTAACATGGACTGTACCTACTAGTAAGCAAAGTTTCTTATTTACATGAAAAACTTATTGCAATTCAACACACAATATATCCACAACCATGAAAAACCTTGCTAATTAAAATTATTCAATTACCAATTCAAAAGGTCGAGTATGCTTAGAAACTTGGCTAAGAAAAATGAATAAATTATCAAGCTTAAATAGTGATGTGATCAGTCGAGTTTTCGACTTATTTATGGTCATTCTTCACTATAGTTTTGGGTCGTTTCGACGTTATTTTGATCTCATTTGACCTCTATCTCTACATTTCAGGTAGAAAACAAGTTTTCCCCATGGTCAAGGCCTATATATGAAGATTGGTTGAAAAAATGGGAGTTTCGGCGCAAAACAAGGAGTTCCAGGGCAAAACCGAGCACATTGACCTTTGCACCTTGTTTTGGACGCCCAGGGCGCATACGGTGTCCGATTTGGCTGATCTTTAGCTTGTAGGAAAGGTATTTCAAAGGGCTACAACTCTCTAGTTGACACCAAAACCAAATTCGGACGGGAACACCACCAAAAAGGCCCCAGTCGGTCGACTGAGAAGTCCAGTCGACCGACTCGATTAAAACTCAGCAGCTCATCAGATCTTTGACATCCCAGTCGACCGACTGGATGAAAAACTCAGATTTGAGGTCCAGATTTCAGCCGAATCTATAAATAGAAAGCAAGGGTTTTGGACCAGGTGTGGAGGTTTTTGGGGAGAAGAAGACCAAAAAAAGAGGTCAAACAAGGTCATCAATCATAAAAGATCCAACCAAGAAGAAGAAGAGAAGACTAAAGGGAGTTCAAGGATTAACATCCTCCTTCCTTTGCACTTTTCCTATTCTACTTGTTATTGCCATTAAACCCTACTCACACCATGTTGTCTTACATGAGGTGTGAGTAGTGATCTTGTGTTTTGAGGGTCTTATGACTCTCCTTGGTACTCTTTGATCACATATATACATTGGTATTCATATGGATGATTGTTGATTTCATTTTCTCTTGTGTTATGAATGCTATGCACTCTAGGTGTTTGATAAAATGCCTAAGTGACAACTTGGAGTAAAACTTGAACCTAGGACTTGGAAACCCTTGGGAATGGTTCTAGGACGATGGAGAAAATGATCTATATCTTGAATCATGCAAGTGAACCTTAGGATATGGATGCTTGACTAAGGATTGAATGTTAAATTTATTGGAGTTAGTCATTAAGCGAATCATCAATTTATCCCATCTAATGGTGTCAAATTCATGTTCTCTATGCACTTCATATATGACATGCTACTAAGTGTTTGATAAAATGCCTAAGTAACATGTTGAATCTAGTTTGGATAATAGAGAACATGATCCTATCTAATGTATGCATTTGTTGTTAACTAGTCCCCGAGTTCATAGTATTTATTACCTTAGGAAGAGATTCCAAGAATAATAGTGCTATGGAATGAACCAATTATCTCGAGTGAGTGAGGTTCAAGCTATAAGAGAGCTTGGCTAAGATTAGATTCACATGAACATTGGTCTATCTTAGTCTAAGCTAGATTTTCCACAATGCATGGGTAGGAAGTGAACTAGTGCGTATGTTCATTGCATTTATCTCCCACCCATAGGACGATAATGCAATGGAATGAACCGATATCCTCTAATTGAGTGAGGTTCGAGCTAAGAAGGGTTCTAAACTATTTGACTACCATGAAATGTTTGAATATCTTGTATGTGATCATTGGGAATTTGCCAAGGAGGGGAGTAACTCCTCGAAACACCTCCTATCTATCTTTTATCTCTAATTACTCGCCACATAGGATTTAGAATATACTCACACCTTTATACATTTTGGTTTAGAATAGTCGAACGGAAACACGATCTTACATAGTGCATGTGCTTGGCTTGCTCCTTTGGGTTCGACCCGGTACTTTTCCGGTTAATATAAATATTTTGACACTACATTCGATCCTCTCTTCATTGATACTATTTAGAGGTGAAAAAGAAAAGTTCGTCATGATGGACATAGCTTAAGACAGCGATGCAATCGCTGCAAGCTCTTTTTTCGAGCGATGAGATGGTCTTAGATCAGGAACGAGAGGTGGAGCGGGACCCTGCAAGCTCACTTCCTGCTCCCACTTATTAGAGGGGAAGACTTCGCTCCACTTATATTAGAACCTAGCCTGGGAACAGTAGCTCAGTGGAAACCTGTTTACCGACTGTAATAATAAGGTAAGTTCCCCGTGAACTAGAATAGAAAAAAAATTGGCAATGCAATCGAGTTTTTGATCTAAAATCTGCGAGAACACAGCTCGAACAAGATTGTTCTATACAAACAACAATAAAGCATTCATGTAAGCATAATCTATAAGCCAAAGATTCAGAAAAAAAACAACTCAGGAACATCTGCAACACATCCGGATCTGATTCAAATTCCATAAACGAGAACTTTGTACAAAAATTTAGTCAGTACCTACAAGCAGTGTTCTAAAAAACGGCCGCCTAGGCGGCAATTTTCTAGTACCCGTCCCGTTTTTATCGAAACGGTCTAATTAGGCGGATGGAGGATATTAGGCGGCGCCTGGGCGGTCTTGGCGGAGCCTGGGCGGTGTAATCGGCTTCTGGGCGGTCCAAATCGGTTTCTAGGCGGAATGGTCAACTATATGTCAATAGTCAAACTTGAAGGGCTTATTTGTTAATTTTAAAAAATTAACTTATTGAAACGTGGGATTTGGATTTCAATGCTTCAATTTGTATTGTTTATGCTGCATGGTTCTTATTTTTCATAATTTGGATTTGATTAAATGTTCATATTTCTTTGCAATGTGCATGAAGCCATGAACTGATTAGAAGTCTACATTCTAGAGAATATGGAAGAAGAAGTTTGTATATTAATTAATGTATATATAATTATATATTTTAAAATATTAAAAATTCAAAACCGATTAATCCCTGCCTAGGCCCCGATTAATCCTTGGAGACCCTTTCAGCCCGACTAGCGCCTAGCGTTTTTTACAACCTTGCCTACTAGTGAGCAAACTTTTAATCAACTCAGGAACGAGAGGTGGAGCGTCAGGGTCGAAGATGAACTCAAATCAGCTCGAGTTCACTTCAAATCGAAGCAACACAGTTCAAACGCGAATCAACGCAAACTGAAAAACGGAACAAAGAAAACAGAACCCTAACTCATCTGGCGAACACGACGATGACTAAAAATTCGTTGGGTGGCGCTCTCGAAGACAACGGTGAGAATTCGAAACTTAGGGGTAATTTCGACGATGGTGATTTCTCGAGTGAAAAAAGTGAGAAGGTTAAATTTAGATAATAGTTTTAGGTTTACATAAGACAGCGCTTCCATAATAAGCGATGTCTAATGTAGACTTAAGACAGTACTTCAACACTAAACGATGTGGAAAAGTTATATATTAGACATCGCTTAACTGACAAGCACTGTCTTAAGCAAACATTAGACAACGCCTGTTTTGAAGCGCTGTCTAAAGTCTACATTAGACAGCGCCTCTTTTGTAAGCGTTGTTCTATGTCCCGTTTAGACAATGCTTAATCATGAAGCGATGTCTAATAATCTGTTCTTTAAAGACATCGCTTATCTCAAGCGTTGTCTATTTAATGTTCTGTACCAGTGAATGAAGGTGCAAGATTTCACAGTCGTCGGAGACTGTGGGAGAAGAGTTTGCAGCGATGCGTCCGGCGCATTTTATCGCTCTGGAGAAGTTGCCGATACGAGATTCGAAAGTAAAATTGGAGCGTCAATTTTGCAGAAAAATAGTGTTTAAATTATATTTCAATACTCATTTTATTTTGTACACAATGCTCATTTTGTGTTGATGTATTTAGATGAAGAGTGCGGTTCTGGTGAGAAATGCTTCTTTGGTGAGAAATAAGAAATTATAATATCCGTCCGATCACTACAATTAATGGTTAAGATTATGCTTGTTTTAAATTAAAATTTGTAATTGTTTAATTAATTAATACGTTTAAAGGGCAAATTAGGAAGAAAAAATATAGTCAAAAACCTAAATCCCGATTTTGTCTCCCGCATATCTCTATACCACGGATTGAAATCGATTCGAAACTGAGTCGAGGCGAAGAGTTCGACGGACAGAGGCGACTGGATGCGGCGAGACAGTGGCGACGACTGCGACGACGATGACTGTTGGTTTTTCATAATTCTTTTTTGGTTTTTGTTGTTGAGTTTGATATCTGATGCTTTGGGTTTTGGGTTTTGGTTGTTGAATTGAGATCTGATGCTTTCTAACTATAATTGGGTTTTGTCAAAAAGATGTTTTCTAGCAGTTTGCATAAATCATCTGCTCTTGTACGAATGTTTCAGTTGTGTTTACGGGTTTATGACAAAGTTGAAGTAAATTCCAATTAAAAGCTAGATTGCGTAGAGTTATATATGAAAATGCGTATCATTGTTTCTTATTTAATTGGACTGCGTAGCATTTCATATATAACTGCGTAGCATTTCATATATAACTGTGGACTGCGTAGCATTTCATATATAACTGAGGACTGCGTAGCATTTCATATATAACTGCGCAGTTGCGTAGCTTTTCATTGATATATAACTGCGTAACTACGTAGCTTTTATTTTAAAATGAAATGCTGATAGCTTAGTAGACTGGGTGAGTTATTGCTTCGCTATGTTCTGTCATGGGTCATTCAATGATTATTTGTGCTGTGCATTCAATAAGATTAATACTCAAGTGCTCATTCATAGTTAGCACTTACGATTAATTCTGAATGTCATTTCTTTACTTGCTCCTGACATTGTTGTTTAAAGAAAAGGCATTCTTTCTTAGAACCAAAATAATTTGAACCTCTTCTGTTGCAGGCAAGACCTCAGCTCATGCAGGCTATGGAAAAAGAGAATTTTGACTCTTTAGTTGATCCACGTTTGGAAGGACACTGTAACAAAAGAGAGATGGTGCCCATGGTTGCTTGCGCTGCTGCCAAATAGATATCATATCATTATGAAAAACTGATAATTTTTTTAATGTTGCTCATTGTGATGTAAACAGAGTTTGTTCTGTATCTTACGACAAATTGTGTTCCATTTGAAGAAGAAATTGTAAACAATTGAATTTGATTTTGTAAAGACAAAACAGGCAGGTGTTGTTCATTGGGTGTTTAAAATGCGAATCTTTCTATTCAAAATGCGTAACTTTATAATGCGTATCTTTCTATTCAAAATGAGTAACTTTATAATGCGTATCTTTATATTCAAAATGCGTAACACTTTCTCGGTTAAAGGACCAAAACATGACTGAATTGTATGTGCAAAATGCGTAACACTTTTCAAGTTTATTAGTTTATAGCACCGAGGATGTTACATCATTATGTTACTATAAAAAAAAAAACAAAGGCTGTGTGCTGTAGTAGCGTGCAGCCCTCTCATCATTTGTGTCTGAAGACTATAACAATTGCAGTGCAGTTGTCTTTGCATCGCCCCTCCCATTCTCTGATACTTCAGCCTCGGCTCATCCTCATCTTCCATAACCTCTTCTTCCTCCTCTTCTTCTTCGACATACCCCATTCTCTTCTCCTCCATCTTACCCCCCATCGTCATCGCATATATATTAATCCAAACAAAACAGCACCTAAACCTCATCCATAAAAAAACACAGCAATCTAAATCTATCAAACTGAAAATTGTAACTCAATTTCCTCGGCATTTCTCACCAAACTGAAAATTGACCAAACCAGCACTTAGGCCAACTCAGCCACACTCCAAATTGTGTTTCCAAATAATGAACCAAACATTCCAACAACTTAAAAATCAAACAAAAAAAGTAAAATGCGTATCTAAACTAAATAACTCAAACTGGCGGAGCAATTAGGCGGAGCAATTGAATGGGTGCCGAGAGATCGAGCCGACGATGACATGGAAATCAATCTGGCGGAGCAATTGAACGGGTGCCGAGAGACACCATGCGAAATCCGAACCGAATCCGAGATATGAAATCGGCTCAAAATACTTCTGATCCGACTAAGTGATTATCCAGACCAAAATCGGCAGATGTGCTCATCTTCACACAGTGACGAACGACAAACGAAGGCGACGAACGGGTTTAGGGTTTGTGAGCCGATTTCATCGTGTGCGATGATGAAAGGCGACAAATTAGGAAATTAGATAAAATTATTAACAACAAAAGGACGCTTAGACCCTTATTTAGGATTTTAATCCGAAAATTAATCCAAATATTTTAGTTAAATCAGGACCGTTTAATTAGTAATCCAACGGTTATTAAAATTTCTCATTTCTCACCAAAACTGTCATTTCTCACATGATCCTAACTCTTTAGATGAATGTAATTTTTAATTTGAATATAAAAGTTATTTAATGATTTATGAAATGTAAATTCGAATATAAATTTTATTTTATATTTATAGCACTGAAATAAAATAATAAAAAGGTTTTATGAAATAATTACATAATTATATTCAACATTTCTTATCTCATTTTTATAGGACAAACATAACTAACGTTGCATAAGAATAAAACTTAACGCGACAAATGTACTTTTAAAAATGTCGCACGACATAACGCTACAAGGATTTCGAGACATATTTTACGCGACGTACCTTACGTCGCATAAATTATATGCGAGTGATTTAGAACTTTACGCGATTGAAAAAAAAGTCGGTCATAATTTGCAAAATGGTGTAGTGATATTTAAGTTAGAGCCCAACCAAAGCCCTCACACAGCTCAAGTAATAAAACTCGCCATAAATCTCCATAAACTCGAAACAGACGCTAAATTTATTACATCTGCTAATTCATTACACACAGCGCTGCAAACCAGTATGTGGATCAAATGCCCAACATGCATCTTAATTAGGGTTACAGTGTGCCTTGAATGCCATTTGATCATGGACTTACAAAAGTGTGCACACAATGGTTGTCGATCTACTTCATTCGGTTCATATATATTGGTGATCACCGTCCGTTGTCAGAAACTACGAGAGGTTAACAAGGAGATCCGCAAAGGCGTGGATGATGAGCTTGTGTGTGCTCTTGTGGTTCAGCGCTAGATAGCAAAGAAGCATCTCGTGCAAGAAACTCCACCTCGCTGCAGTACTGTCTGTCTTCATCAACTTACTTGCCTCAACCATATCCTGCATAGATCTCTTGAAATCTTGATACGGGTTGACCGAGTACGTCTCAACAGCTAAGCTGTTTCTAGCCACCTTGACCGAAGATGATGTTGTACTCTCTGGCTCATTAATCATGGAGCTGGAGCTTCCAGGAGCTGAAAAAAAGAGCCTTGATGAAGAGTAGACCGTAGCGAAATCAGGAATGGGCTTCTCCATCTCCACATCATCAATACTACTGTATGATTCAGTAATGGATGAAACTGATGTATCCAAATCCTCATCACATTCGGAGATGCTAGTGAGAGGAATCTTTGACCATGACCTGCTATGGAAGCTGATGATGTTCTTATACTCCATGTCCCTGCTGGATGGACCACAGGCCTTACGTAGGACACGATCACGGCCTTGACATCTGATAAACGAGAAACATAGTCTAAGTCTGCGCCTCATTATTCTCAGATATATACCAACCTCACAGCTCAGCAAAACATAGAGAGAAATGTGAGATCATGAAAAAGGTGAGCATTATTATATGGACGTTGGAGGGCAACAAAGGGTGCCATGGTCCACAATGAGGAGTGTTAGTTTGACGATATAACTATGCAACCATTAAAGGGCTGGTAAAGTGAAAAGTGGCAGCACAATTTTCAGTAGTCTGGCCTGCAACCTATTTCAAAATGAGAGTAGCTTATCGGAGTATTTAAGCTCTCACCAGCTAGTGACGCTACATTAATATATTAGCATCACTGTCTTTTCCTGCTGAAATTATATCTCCATTTATAAAAGAAAAGCAGGTATGGTTACAATATTGAATACACATCATCATAACTGTAAGTAGATCATGGCCATATGAAAAGTCTTATAGACATTAAAACCCTAACCAAATGTGGGCGTCTAGCAATTGAATTCAAAAATTATAACTAAATGGGTGTCAAGGAACCACGACACACAACACGGTTGTTAAGATGTCACTACAAATTTTTCCAAATTTTCCGTCCAAAAATTCCGTCGCAATAACGTCACAAGCAATGGCAACGGTAAATAAAACGGTACATTTTCGACTCCATTCCGTCACCAAAAACATTTTCGAGGTATTTCCGTTATAATTCCGTCAACTTTAATTCCGTCGCGCATGAGTTCTCGGATTAGGGACGGAATATAAGTAACGAAAAAATGACGGAAACTACCCGCATATGTTATTCGCATACATTCCGTTGATTTTCCGTGTGTGTATACCGTCGCATATTCCATTACTATTCCGTTATTATTCCGTCAATTAGGTGACAGTTGTCTATTTCAAATTTTTCCGTCGATATTACATTATTTTTCCGTGACCTGTGACGGAATATTGACTGAAAAACAAATTTCAGTTTTCCCTGTATAAGAGAACTATTTGCATCTTTCAACACACTCATTTTCAACATTTCAGCATTTGTTAGAACAAAAGTTTTGCAACATATATATACTAGAGATGGGTTGCAAGATGATTCTGAAGAATTTCATGGCTCTTGACTGAGATTAGTTTCTTACAAGAGAAGTTACAATTTTATAAAAGGTGTCATGAACTCACATAGTTGAATTGCAACTGGACTGCAGTTTGAGAATTCAAACCAAAGTAATGTTATGAGAATTCCCAACATCTGTCCGGTTGCATTTCAAATATTTTAGTGCATGCCACCTTTTACCAAATTTTACCTTGTCTTTCTGTCAAGAGTCATAAATTCTTTAGAATCTTCTTCATCCCATTTCCAGTATATGTATCCAAATTTCCGTCACATTTCCGTCATTGTTCCGTTACTCTAAGACAGCGTTTCATTTGTAAGGCGCCGTTTATAATGTCAATTAAGACATCGCTTCAACAGGGACGCGCTGTCTTATTTGCGAACCATATTTTTCGGAATTTGTTTTTATATTACTTTGTAGTGTATTATCAATTTATTTTAACGTATAATCAATCAGCGTTACACAAATGATTTCAAATATAATTTATTATATAAAAAACATTACTTATCAAGGGGTTAATTGTCAATTTGCGTTACGAATTCATTTGGAAAGCACTATATTTTATTTTATTCATTGAATACAAAGTTGTCACTGATTATTGATTTATAACAACATCGTGAGCAGTCCAACATTCTGCAATCTACGGGTTGGTTGACAACGACAAAAGTGAATTCCTTCCAGTCCTTCGCATCGTACGATGATTATTGACGATCATATTGCATCTCCTCATAAAATTACCCGAATGCGACTGTCATATTGTGCATCCCAGGTAGCTATACTCTACAAGCAAATCATTTTTAAGACCCGTTAACTTTTGTCATCCAAAGGAAAGTAAAACATTTTCTGAGTTACCGTTTTGTACCTGAAACTCCTGGAACCATATTTCCTTGCTGCTGTCTGGGATCATGGTCCATGATGCCCACGTTGCGTCCCAACATTTTAAGATGCATTCTTGAGCAATCCTTCGATGAACATCGAATGGGAAGAAACTGTTACAAAAGTAGGAATTACATAACGGCCGCGTTTATCAAAACAGACAATATGAAGAGAACAATAGTAAGTTGTTACGCGTGTCTGCCAATCGGTACAACGTGATCTCTACGAGCAAATCCGCGTGGATTGTCAGGGAAACTCACACGGTCAAATGAAGGAGACATGTCGACGATTGGAAGGAAGTATGTTGCTAATGAATGTGGTGGGATGAATGATTTCAAGAGTTCTCATATATATATATAGCGCAACAATGAAATATGGTTGCATAAATTGTTCCGTCCAAATTCAGTCAATTTTCCGTCATCGCTTGACGGAAATAACATGTTATAGTGACGGAAATTCAGCAACGGTCTATAATTAACGGGAACTTTGTAAAAGAATAATGACGGCAATAGACAAATGAAACATATACTGGAAATTGCCAACGAATTAAATAGATTAGTGATTTGCAACGTCTTACAATTATGTCATAAATTTTATATTACAATCATATATGTGTTCGAATTGAATTTGTACTTGCCAACGGATTAAACGGCTGCAAATTTATGTTCGAAATCGGGAATCGTAGAATAAAATTTATTTGAAATGCGGATCGTAAGGCATACTGATTATATCTTTAAAAAATTGATTATACAAGAAATCGAAATTGTAAAATTGATTTGATTTGAAAATTTTGAAATCGGGACTCTATAGACAGCGCTTAATTAAGACGCGCTGCATCAGGTACACTTAAAACATCGCTTACCCATAAGGCGCTGCCTTAAGTACATTATACACGGCGCCTTACAAATGAAGCGCTATCTTAATTGACATTATAAACGGCGCCTGACACATTAAGCGTTGTCGAAAGTGCGAATAAAAATTGATATTTTTTATTGTTCCAAACAATCCCGTGCACAATACCATTTCCTTAATAAACATTGATTCCCGATTACATTGCTCAATATTATCAACAAAAACAAACAAATTACATTGCCCAGCATTATATATACAAAACATTTGTATTCATTTACGTCCGCATTCGTTGATACTGGACACGTCCATGGTACAAAACTTTGAAACCAACATACAGCATATGACGTGTTTTACACTGGATTATCTGATTGCCGCAAGTAATCTATCAATTCATTAGCAAAGTCGCACCTCATATCATTCCGGGCATTGTTACCATACGAGTCCTCTCCTGTTGGGAAAGACTGGGAAAAAAGCGCACAGTTATCAAATTTAACGATACGTAGACTAATGGTTGATGATCTATTACTTATCGGGGCATATATTTACCTGTCTGATGTCGTCATGAAGAGATCCATTGGTTTGATGAACGAACTTCATTATGTCGCGAATATATTGCAAGACATAGTAGCCACACACTTGAGTGTTGAAGGGCTGTCCGGGGCACTGAAATAAGAATGATTTATAAAAGTAAATCAAACATATTAAGTAAAGGAATAAAAGAATTCGGTCTTTTCTGTTGTTATTTGTTAAGTCCATACCGTTACAGTCCTCCACTGTATATGTGAATCTGACGGGAGATTGAAGTATGTACGCATGCCCCTGTAACATTAATGTAATTAATATAAGTTGTAGCACATGTAGTACTGGTAAGAAATAGTGGATTAGCATAGTCGTCGTTACGTGTTGACGAAATTGATTGCATCATCCACCGGTGGTTTTGCGAGTGGATCAAGCCAAAGGACCAAGCGCTTCTCAGGGAATATGACAATTAACATCTAATGCCACCTAATAAATAATTATGTCAATGTTATATTCGTATACAATGCATTTCATCGAAAACACAGAACACTACGAAAAATATCAACTTACTTTTTGACATGGACGTAGGGGAGGAAGTAGCAAAAATTATGAACGTTGTCTAGCATTTGCAATCTCCTCTCGAAGCAAACCACCCTCGTTTCGAATGCGACGGACGGAGTCATATGACTCGGTCTGAAGTATCCAAACCTAATGCCCGGTGGGATCTTATCGTGTATAAATCTATTGCCATTTGAATAATTAAGTGAGTCAAAAAATTTCATTGTTAACAACAATTAATAATAATAATAATAAAATGTACCCTATGTACACTTCAACTGCGGTTGCACTCAAAGCTTCCAATGAGGTGAACTGCAAAATGTCAAATTTTTCCAACTGGATATAACAATCTTCACCGAAAACTTCGCTAGCAATGTACACCGAATAGATAGTCGACGTGGCCATCATTTTCGCGTGTTCGTACAAAAAACGGCAATTCATTGTCATTCCTTCAAGAGTTTCGTTGTCAAAACTGCTGCATTGGAGTTTGAAAAATCTGTAATTGTCATATCCCTGTGCGGAAAACAAAAAAATCGATGAACCTATTCACATTGATATACTTATAGGTGTTTCTTGTCATATAACTAAATTTACTCATCAGCTACCTTTTCATCAATGTCTACCAGACATTTCGGCCATCCCACAAAATCACCCAGTGCATCTGATACTTTCTCCTTGAGCCCCAACTTCATTGGAAGCTCTGCCGATGGTTCAAGTTCAATCTCTACAACCACCTTCACCATCTAATCAGGCAGCTCTTGACACTGGACGAAGCGTCCTCGCATCACTCTGCCAAGTGCTACAAGTATCCTGCCCTGATCCGAACCTCCTCCTTCCACGTGCAGCAAGCATTTCTTCCCAACCTGAAATGGAAAAATTCAGACACAGTAACGAAGTAAATTGAAATTTCTTCGTAATTTAAAAAAGGCCTGAATATTACCTTGGGTATATCTCCAAATGGGTCATCATCGGAACCAATTTGAGGGCTATGAATCGTAAGAGCGTGCGGAGTGACAGTGGACTGTGTGGTCGACGAAGAAGACTGCTTCCCAAATACTTTCTTCCAACCTACCAAACACCCCACCCCCCGTGTTCGTCCAGGGTACTCGTCCTTATTTTTGTGATTATTCAAAATTGTAGCTGTTGCATTATTTTTTGGGTAATTTGTTTTCGATTACATAGTTTTGTGATTCTATTACATTGTTCGTAACACAACTATGTAATGTATATGTAGAGCTTGCACCGGTGGGATCGGATCCACACCGACCAAATTGAGGCCAACTTTAGGAAGAAGGCGGCTAAGATTCTACAAGATGCGTGGAGAGGTTTGCGAACCGGGAAAACTAAAGGCCCGAAATGGTTGACCAAAGATCACATTGATGCGGGAAGAGCTCGATTTAATACGGACCCATCATTCATAGCCCGCAGTGAAAAGAACAAGCAAACTTATGCTGCCCACCTTGCCAGAAACGGTCCGAGATTGCACGCATTTGGGTCTAGACCGGCACACTTTCACCATGCGAAGCTGGTAATACACACTATTTTAAAATAATTCAATTTTTACACTTAAATTTTCCACAACACATTTATCATTAAATTTGCAGGAAAAGGACAATAAAAGACAAGTGTTGCTAACTGATCTGTTAGACAAGAAATACAAGGGGAAGGATGGGATGTATCTGATACCCGACTGGGAGAACAAAAGGGTATTACACTTACCAAATTATATTTGTTTATTACATTTGTTTATCTTAATAGATTGTATAATCAGTGTTGCCAACTAATATCTTATTGCATTTTTTTATTACATATATTTGGGATTTGATCACAACTTTTTTGTTTCATTTGTACAAATGTGCAGAAACAGCTTGCTGATGCTGAAGCTCTGGTCCTGAAGGATCGCGTTGCAGATGAAAGGGTACCGGATGAAAAGCTGGTAGAGGCCGCTGCAACTGTCATGGGAGTTCACTCAAGGTCGGGGATACCGTATCTGTATGGTCCTGCAGCAACATTAGTGTCGGACAAGTACTCTTCAACGGGCAGCCAGTCGTGTGCCAGCGTGCAAGGAGCAGCAAGGAGCCAATCATCGAACGATTACACTCAGAAGCTTGTGTCGCGTTTAGAGCGCATAGAATCCCGACAGGAGGCTGATTTGAGGAGCATGCAACTACAACAGGAGTCCCTGAGGGAGAGCATGGACCAAATGATGCAAATGCAAGCTGCTATGATGAGGATGCTCAGTACTCCTGGATACCAGCCGCCCTCCAGTCGAAGCTCGGATCGAAATGATGGCCATCAGGGATCGAATGAAGATAACCGCAGAAATTAGACATTTTAATTTTGTTTGACTCGAATTCAAATTGAAATTTTAATTTCACTCGGTATTTTTAATTTTAATATGGAAATTTCGAATTTTAATAGTTGAAATAACATTTAACAATTTAATTAAAATAATATATTAAAAAATAGGTAATTTAAAAGTGTGCCGGAAACAAGACGGTATGTAGACGGAAAATAAAGATGACGGAGTGTAGATGGATTATTGCCGATAATATATATTGACGGAATGATGCCGGCAAAATGTCAGAAATATGAGTATCGTGATATTGACGGAAATGTGACGGAAATATGATGGACGGAACAATGAAAACGGAACTACGACGGAGTAATGAAGGAACATAATATTGATGGAATATAGACGGAATTTGGAAGGAAAATATGGTTGCCGTACTGTACACGGAATGTAGACGGAAAATAAAGATGACGGAGTGTAGATGGATTATTGCCGATAATATATATTGACGGAATTATGACAGAACAATGACGGAAAACGGAGTATCGTAATAATGACGGAAATGTGACGGAAATCTGAGTAGCGTAATATAGACGAAAGAGTGACGGAAACGTTATTGATGGTAGTAAGATGGAAAATGGACGGAACAAAGAAAACGGAACTATGACGGAATATCAACGGCACGTAGGCGGAATTATACGTACCGGAACTATGACGGAATATCAACGGCACGTTGACGAAATAAAACGACGAAATGTCGACGGAAAAGTTTTACCGTCGGGAAAATTTCCGACATCATCGTCGTTGAAGGAAAGTTGACGGAAATTCACGTTTTTCCGTCAACGTTCCGTCCGTTTTCCGGCGGATTCTTGAAGACGGAAAATTTGGAAAAATTTGTAGTGTGTGATGATGACTAGCAATATATGGCCAGTGACGGACCGAGAAATTTTAAAACTGGCATGTAAAACAGGTGTTAAGATGTGACGATGACTAGCAACTTGGCTGAGAAAATTTGATTGCAAAACTGGTTCAAGCAGTTCTGCAGGAAGCAATAGATTTGTAACATTTGCTTTCTGCTGTACGATGATATCATCTCTCAACCAACATATATATATAGGGGAGCACTCCATTGAGGCAGGGTTGTTAGATTAAGGCGGTGAGGCACGTTGTGAGACACTCATTATGATGATGTGGCAGGGAATAGTGCAGGAATAGTTTTTTGCTTTTTGCTTTTGATGGATTTTTGTAGTGGGACACGTGTCGTAAAGAGATAAGTTTGATGGAGTTGATGAATGGATGAGATCGTATCTCACTGCCTCACATTTATGGGGTGCCTGTTGGGCCTTCGCCCCAACTAAGGCTTTTGAGCTTAGAGCCCAACCGACCAGCCATGGCCACACTCAATTCAAGTCAGATTCTAGGTCAATATGCACTGGACCAAGGTCCCCAACACAAGCCCAATGATGGAGGAATTCAGCCAAAGGAAGGAGGAATCAAACCGACGCAATTGGAGAATCAAAACCGACGAGAACCGAGGCAAGCCAAAGTATTTCCCCACATGTTCCACATCATTTCGTGGTCCCAAAGCATGCTAAATATAGGACCTCGACACAACCACCAAGGGGGCAAGAAACCAAGGCAAAAGGGCAAAAAATAGTAAACCGGCACATTGGACGAGGTATCTTCAATGGAGGGCTCATGCACTTGGACAAAGGGAGAAACCCCAATGTTGACCTTTCTGATCTCAAGGGATTCATATGCCCAGATTCATCCACCAGCTCCATGCCCAAGGACGTCATTATTGCTTCGGAGACCAAGGCCTTTATTTTCCCTCCAATTCATGCCATCAATGCTTTTCCCTCCAAAGGCCAACCAAGAGGACTATATAAGAGAACCACCAGCCATTATTCTGGGCATCCAACCATTGAAGAAGATAATCTCTCACAAGAGTAGTTGGGTCCCTTGTATTTCTCTTTTATCGCCTTAGGCTCCTCTCTTTGATTCGTGTTACAAGGGTCATTTAGGGGGTTATTACTATTGTAACACCACCATTCTTCCGCATCAATAACATCATCCATCTTTCCGCAACTTTTCATTTTTCGGGTCCTGATGAGTCGTATTTATACGACTCGTCGAGTCAACTAGTCCCATTTATTTCGACACTTTATTATGCGAACAGTTACTTTTTAGTGTTGTTTTGCATCTCAGGTGTTTAGGAAGCTCTAGGAGGAAACATGCATAAAAGACAGCATTTCGTGCCCAAAACACCACAATTGCAGATCTGACCTTTGGACGTTCTACGGAGTGCTGGAAGCAGACCGTTGTTCATAAAAATACGAGGCATATATCGTTGCGTAGGTGACTCAATTCCCTACAACTCTCTAGTTCACACCGAGAGCATCCAAGGTCATTTGAAAGATCAAATCGAGAGCCGAAGTCAAAACAGATGCGCAGAATGGATGAACAGTCTCCGACAGGGCCGCGGACACTGTTCACTTTATGAACATTAACCGCGGATCTAAAGTGAACAGTACCCGCACCGATAAACTGTTCATGGTCCGCGGCGATGACATCATCAACGCGTTTTGATGACGTCAGCGAGTCCGAAAATTGGAAATTTCAGCCCAAAACAGACTTGGAAACCCAGTTTACTATAAATAAGAAGCTTGGGTTAGGGTTTCCATAATCTCATATTCCATCATTCAGAAGGCGGCTCTGAAGAGAAGGCGAAGCTTTCAACGAGTGAAGAGTTTTTTCTACCTTTCATTATGTGTTTTATTTCCATCATGTGTAGCTAAACTCTTTATTCAGTTTAGGGTTTCGTTCATTGTGACACATGTTTTGAGACTTCGTACTTAATGCTATTTTATGTTTTACTAGTTCTTGCTTCATCACATGAATTAACTTGTTAGATTAAGTGGAAGCTTTGTCGCAAAGCTTAATTGAGCAATTAATTCTTACAGTTAACATCTACTGGAAACTTTGTCGTAAAGGTAGATCGTAACACTTAGGCTAAATAATACCTTTGTCGGATTATTAAGTTTAGGATAGAACTAGAAGTCTAATACCTTTGTCGGGTTAGATTGTGGTGTATCACCTTTGTCGGGATAATTAGGGTTGTTACCTTTGTCGGAACAACCACACTTAGAAACATGAAATTAGATATTTAGCAGTCGATGATAAACATGTCACAATAGAAACCCTAAGCTGAATGTTTTCTCTGATTGTCTTCGTTAAACTTTTCTCCTGTGCTTTGCGATAATCACTCACAAACCTGGTCTGTCGAAAATACTAAAATTGATCCTCCTTTATCGTTTTCTGTGCAGGTGACAGCTCCCGAAGACCATGTGATCGATAATGATGAGCTGGAAGATGAGTTGGAGGCAAGTCATGAGTCGGAAAAGCCAACGGTGGAACACCTACGTGCTGCGAGTCAAGCAGCACCGCCTGAAAAGTGTAAGGACTCATGTGTCTTCACAGTCACCCGTGATGTTGACTCTTATGTTTTGCAGATGGGAGATGCTAGAGATGACGATCCTCCAACCCCTATTTTGGGACGACCATTCCTCCTTGTCACTAAAACCAAGATTGACATTGACACAGGCTTGGTGTCACTTGTGTTTATTGGCATGACATCGAATTTCCATATTTACGAGGATGCCGACCGTTCATACATGAGGAAGCGACCGAGACATGGCACCTTTGGATGGAAACCCGGATGGAGAGACACGAGAGCACCACTAGATGAGGGCTATGAGCAGCACAAAGGAGTAGCGAAGTTTGACTTCACACGTCCATGAGATCCTAACTTGTGATCCCTAAAGAGGTAACGTCGAGCCAACGACGTAAAACAAAGGCGCTCGCAGGGAGGTAGCCCGGCAAATTTTTTATTTTTTCATTTTTTTTTCTTTCTTTCGTTTTTATTTTCGTTTTTCTGTTTGTTTGAGTCTTTATCCGTGTTATCACATTGTCTTTTGGGAAAGAAGAACATTTTTATGCAGGAAACAGATGCAACTCAGAGCAGATCGCGGACCACGTGCACATTAGCCTCCGCGGATGCAGTTACGTTTAAATATTGACCGCGGGAGGTAAAATGGACGTGATCCACGGTTGACCGTTGACCGTTGACTAGGGTTGACCGTGACTGACTCGTTTGACCAGAATTCTCATCTTCACGCGACAAAATGAGGGGAGTACTGACAGATGCTTGTCGTCAGAGCAAATGTACAAATAAATTTATAAGTCCGCTACTCGCGACTTCACTAATGGGTAGCAAGTGGTAAGTAGGGGTCGAACCCAAGGGAATTAGGGGGATAAGTTGTTCTTTGAGGGATCGTACAGCGGGGGAGCGTGTTTTTTGGTTGATTGAGGTTTTACTACTAACAGCTAAGTGATTGGTTGGTTGGTTTTGGTTTTTAGTGCGGAAAAGTAAATGACATAAAAGTAAATACTGAAAGTAAAAAGAAGACTTACAGCGGTTGTTGCGTGATCGGCAAGTCTTGCGGAACGTCAGCAGTTGAAAGGGCAGTTTATACTAAGGAAGTAAGTGCAGGTAGTGTTTTAATCTAAGGAAAGCATTCGGTATCGGGGGCCTTGTATCATAGCATGTTTATCATTGACCTTTAGTGATCCTGCTAAGTATTCAAACGTGTATCAAGGCCATTTCAAGCGCTCGATTTGCCACACTGTCTAGCCAATTTCAAGGTCGTAGAGCACTTGTTCTATTTAGACTAGCACCCCATTTCAAGGTATACTAGCCTATGTGCATCCATTTGATCAATCATTTCCGATCAAACCAAATGGTGTTTTAGAGAGGTCGAACTCCTCAGATAAGCTTTGCCATTTCAAGCATCCACTTACCCGAGTATGTTCACGAACCCCCACGGAAGAGTTTTGCCATTTCAAGCATCCATTCAACCTTGGAAGTTCTGACCTAATATATGGCACATAAAACAAGTTTTGAACACAAAGAAGAGGCACTAAGAGTATAGCCTAAAACATTTTATGATACAAGTACACCCCTTCAACCGAATGAAGAGTTTAGCTACGAATATCCATAGAGGTGGATACCATAGCTAAGTACTCGAGGGTTTTTGAAAGACAGTAAGTAAAGGAGAATACTCAAGAACCAACAGGAGTATTCTCAAAGACTACTAGAATACTCAAGAACCAACAGGAGTATTATAGATTTCAAACAAAGCTTACAAAAGTGCCAAAATCTAGAGAGATAAGTAACTTGTGGATTGTGGGATGTTGGAATTGTGTATTGTGGATGATTTACAAGTGAAGAGAAGATGTCTATTTATAGGCTAAGGGAGGCAAGGAGAGCCATACACTTGTCACAAGGGAAGAGGAGGCTTGTGGCTTGAGATCTCAACACATGGCATAAGGAGAGCAAAAGCCATCGGGGTGAGTCACCACTCCAAAAGCCATCGGAAGATATTTGTTTCTCAAAAGCCATCGGTTTGACCGGAATTTGACCGGAGCTTCTCGGATTTTGGAGAGTGTATTCTGAATGAAAATGTCATTCTAAGATGATCTCAAGAAGGAACCTAAGCCAAATTCTGCTTGGAACATGGTCGAAGTCCTAAATCGGCTGAAATTGCCCTTGCTTGGCTTTTACCGGGCTTGGTGCCTTTGCATTGCGTTCTTGTCCAAATGCCGACTGTTCTAGCATATTTGAATGATTCCAAGTCGGTTCCATGAAAGTTGTACAGTCGGAATCTGGTCGTGTCCTGACTCGTAATTCATTTTCAGCTTTAAAAACTCCTCCTTAGCCTGTATTCTCTCTAGACTCCAAAATACCCTGTAGATAAATATCGGAACTAACAAGCAAAAGTTAAATAGACAAACAGTCTAATTTGGTGGGTTTAACTGTGTTTATGATTCATACAATTATGGTCCATCAAGTACCTGTTCACTTTAATCTCTTCCTTTTCCTATATGTTCGTGTGTCTTGCATGGTTGTGGCTTTGAACTTAAGTCGTACCGTGAGGACACGGCTTTATTCAAAAGTGTGGGGTGGGAGAGTCAGTCTGTTGTGTCAGCACGTTTATTTTTTGCACCTGCATAGTGTCTGCACGTTTCCCTTTAAAAAAAATGAAAGTATGAAATTTCTCTCTTTTTCTTGGATATGCAATATTGAATGTTGATGTGAAATAGATGAGCTGATTAAGTGCATTTCTCTCGTGAAATTTGAATTATGCTTTTACTTGTGAATTTAACCCGCTACGTGCCTTTTGAGTTGAGATAAACAGGGATGTGGAGTTGATAGAAATGTCCTAGAGAGACTTGACGAAGCATTCAAAGGACCGAATTTCGAGTTATATGGTTATGTGGATTTCGTGGAGGCTAGCACTTCGAGACTTATTGGTTCAGAGTTGGCTCCGCCGCTGTAGCGTTTATGTAGATAGGCGGGACGGGAAAACAGACCGTCCTATCTCTAGTCCGAAGTAACCGAGAAAATAGGTGAGCGACCCTCATCTTGACTCGCGTCAAAAAGGGCGAGGATGAGAAAGAGCGGGAAGGTATTTCCATATGCTTGCGGGCGATGATTGGACCTTCCTCAAAAGAAAAGGAAAAAAAGGACAAGCTATTCACAATAAAGGAGCAAAGCTCAAGAAAAAAATCAGCCAAATTGTGAAAGTTCTACACGCAAAAAGTGAAGTACACCACTCATACATCAAGAGCCAAAGGCCAAGGAAAGTCACTACAAAAGCTGTCCAACAAAAAAAGAAAGAAAGCTCAAAAACCTAGAAGCTCGAATAAATCACGTGCAAGAAAAAGCAATGAAGTATAACCATATGGCTAGAGTTCGGAACAGCGAATTCAGATCATGGGTCTAAAGAGGACTATCTCCCATTCATCCGAATTGGTTTGAATTTCAGCTCAAAAGGTAACATGTATCAAGTTAATTCTGTGTTGAGCATGATGATTTTAGTAGCGATTGAGTTATGCATAGAAAAGCGAGTCTAGACTAGCAACTCATATTCATGTAGCAATATTCAGGGCGTCGTGTGATGTTACATTTATTGCCCTTCTATGACTTAGTTCTTGTTCGGGACGAACAATTTTAAGTGGGGTGGTTTGATGAGTCGTATTTATACGACTCGTCGAGTCAACTAATCCCATTTATTTCGACACTTTATTATGCGAACAGTTACTTTTTAGTGTTTTTTTGCATCTCAGGTGTTCCGGAAGCTCTAGGAGGAGACATGCATAAAAGACGGCATTTCGTGCCAAAAACACCACAATGGCAGATCAGACCTTTGGACGTTCGACGGAGTGCTGGGAGCTGACCGTTGATCAGAAAAATACGAGGCATATACTGTTGCGTAGGTGACTCAATTCCGTACAACTCTCTAGTTCACACCCAGAGCATCCGAGGTTATTTGGAAGGTCAAATCGAGAGCCGAAGTCAAAACAGATGCGCAGAATGGATGATCAGTCTCCGAGAGGACCGCGGACACTGTTCACTTTATGAACATTACCCGCGGATCTAAAGTGAACAGTACCTAGGATGCCTCCACTCTAGGTGACCGGCGGCTTTGCTCCTCCCCCATGTGGCAGCTCCTCCTTGCTCCTCCTCCTCCTCCCTTGGATGAAAGACATGTGCAACCATCTCCACCCTCCATTCTCCTCCCCTTTTGCTATAAATACACCCCTCCTCCTCCTCATTTGTATCATCCCATTCTCATCCAAAAATCACTTATCTCTCTAGATTTTGTAAGTTTGGCTTTGGAAATAAAAGATTGCTCCCTTGGCGCTTCAACGGTTGTAAGTATTCTAATATTTATTTCCGTCTTTAATTTCCAATTCCTTAGTTATAATGTTTAGCGCGATAAATAGTAGCTAAACTAGTCGTTCGGTAGAAGGGGCGGACTTGTATTATAAAATGTTTTAGACTATTAACTTAGTGTCTCGTCTTTGTATTCAAAACTTATTCTATGTGCCATATATAAGATTAGAATTTCCAAGGTTGAGTGGACCATTTGTAACTGGACCAAAGGGACCAAATGGGCAAGCTCTTCCTTGGGAATTCGTGATCATACTCGGATAAGTGGACCATTTGTAACTGGGCCTAAGGGACCAAATGGGCAAGCATATCCGAGGAGTTCGATCTATCTAAAAAACCATTTGGAAACTGGACCAAAGGGACCAAATGGATGCACATAAAGCTAAGATACTTCGGAAGGAGGAATTAGCTGAAGTAGAATAAGTGCTCTACGACCTTAAAAGGGCTAGACAATGTTGCAAGTCTTGAGCTAGGAATAGCCTCGATTCATGTTTGAATACTTAGAAGATTCACTAAGAGTCAATGATAAACAGGATATAATACAAGGCCCCTGAAACCGAACGCTTTCTTTTAATTGTAATAATTCTCGGTTACTTACCAGTACTAAAACCAACCAACCAATCCCAAAATCGTCCAACTTAAAGAACAACTTATCCCCCTAATTCCTTTGGGTTCGACCCCTACTTACCACTTACTACCCAGTAGTGTAGTCGCGAGTAGCGGACATTATAAATTTATTTGTACAGAGAACACTGCACCTTAACGACAGTGTAGTGCGCTCTGTCAAATTGGCGCCGTTGCCGGGGAATTAGCCATCGGATAAGTTCTTTAAATCAATACGCGCTCGAAACAACCATGTCTCGCGAAGAAAGTCATCATGACTACCAGGATGACGACGAGATAAACCTGTACGATCGAAACAATGAGGTGCCACTTCCATTTATGGATGATCCAGAGCAACTCATCCGAAGCAGACGAGCTCGTGATAAGGAAGCCATCAGAAGAAACCAAGAACCACCCGAGGACCGAAATGCAGCTGGTCCAGTACGACAACCCCCTAGATATCCACCACCCCCACAACCTAGACAAGTGCCAAGACAAGGACCCGCTTTCGATGACTACTACGGAGATAACAACAACTACCGTACACCTACTATGGGAGAACTAAATGCCCCAGAATTCGAAACGCAGCCATGGTGCATTTGCCAGAGCCCTGAGCTGGAAAACATTGTCGTCGACATCAACAATTTGCCAAGGTTCTCAGGAACTAATGAAGAATCTGCAACAACTCATCTCCAACGCCTACATGGCATTTGCCAAAATCTAAAACCCAATCGAGTGAATATAAACGACTTCAAGTTAAAGGCGTTCTATTTTTCCCTCGTTGACTCGGCAAGCGACTGGTTCCTTTCATTGCCTTCCGGAAGCATCAGAACGTGGGCTCAGATGCAGAAAAAGTTCTTAGACAAATATTACCCAGCAGGAAGAGCGATGCAAGTAAGGAGGCAACTGCAGGACATCAGGCAGAGACCCAACGAAACCATGTACGATTACCTGGAAAAATTCAACCACCTGGAGAGAAGCTGCTGTACCCTTGGACTGCCCGAGAAACTCACCGTGGAGTATCTCATTAACGGATTAAGACCCTTAGACAAAATGCTCCTGGATGCCTCAGCTGGAGGATCCATGATGAATCTATCATTAAGTGGCATAAGGAATCTTATCACCAACGTTGCTGAAAATGCTCGGTTTAGAGAAGAGACTACTCGTCAAGATAAATTCTTCCAAACAAAAAACGTCTCACTAGCCGATGCACCAGTAAACTCTATGCCTGAAGAGATGAAGCAGCTAAAGGAGATGATGATTCAAATCCTACGAAGGCAGCCAGTTCTGGTAAAACCTTGCGAGTTCTGTGGTTCTGCAGACCACAAAACTGGCGCATGTCCAACATTAATAAAAGAGGAACCGGCAGAAGTGAATGCAGTAGGAGGATACCAAGGATACAACAACAATCAGCAAGAACCAACCAAGTCGCTCGATGACACAATAAAGGAGCTCGCAGGAAGCATAAATCAATTGGGTACTTCGCTACACCAACATCAGGACAAAACTGACGGGGAAATTTCAGAATTGACCAAACAAATCTCCCAACTCGCTACCTCAATATCCACACTCACTAATGAGTCCGGCAGACTCCTTTCACAAACCATTCAAATACAGGAAGATGTGAATGCCTTGACTCTTAGGAGTGGAAAACGCTTGTCGGCAAACCTTTGGAGAAAGATGACAAGGACCCAAGATTACCCCGGAAAGAACAAATGAGGCCCGAGTCTCTCGAAGCTCTAGAAGAAGAAGCGGCCGATGAAGACGACGGCATGTATGAGGAAGAGCAGGACGTAACCAAAGAAGAAGGGGATACGTCCAAAGAACACATACCGGACCCGGTACCCAGAACCGAAACCCCTAAAATCAGCACAACCCTTCCGTTTCCAGTACCAGGCCGCGTGCAAAAACAACATGTCATGGATGAGGACGTATTTGAGTTGTTCAGTAAGGTCGAAATCAACATCCCCCTTTTGGAAGCTATCAAGCAAATTCCTCGATATGCCAAGTTTTTAAAAGAACTTTGCACCAGCCGGACAAGGAGTACTAGATACGATCAAGAGCTGATGAGTAGAAACGTGTCGGCTGTCATACAACGAAAAGTGCCCCCCAAATGTGGAGATCCAGGAACTTACACCATTCCATGTACAATTGGCAACATCAGGATCGAGAACTGCATGCTAGACCTTGGAGCATCAATCAATGTTCTTCCCTTCTCTATCTACTCATGTCTTAAGATTGGGCCGCTCAAACCCACCGGTCTCACTATTTAACTACAAGATCGGTCTTGCAAACAGCCCGAGGGCAAAATAGAAGACGTCCTGGTTCAAGTAGGCAAATTAGTATTTCCAGCAGACTTCTACGTCTTAAAGATGGAGAATGGCGGACCTACAGATCATGCACCCATCCTTCTCGGCCATCCATTTCTTAAAACCTCAAAAATGAAGATAGACTGCGGAAGTGGGATGCTATCAATGGAAGTAGAAGGAGAGGTCTTCAGCTTCGACAAATTCAGAGCAATGAAGCATCCCATGGAGTTCGAGGAAGTACACGCTCTCGACGCTTTGGACGACCTAGTCCAAGAAGTTCAACCAGAACTAAGAACAGATCCCTTAGAACTCATACTCAATGGAGCCGAGAGCTCTTATGACTTGGCCGAAGGCCTGCATGAAACACTAGCCCACTTAACAATCTCGGAGCCTCTCACACCAGGATATGAAGTCAACGAGGTAAAATTATTCAAATCAAATACTTTTTTACCCTCAGTGATTCAAGCTCCCAAAATAGAATTAAAGCCCCTGCCCGGACATCTGAAGTACGCCTTCCTTGGGGAAAATAGCACGCTCCCGGTAATCATAAAGAGTGGCTTGGAAACAGACCAGGAGCGTCGTTTGATAAAAGTGCTGAGACAACACAAGTTGGCTATTGGATGGACTCTAGCCGACTTGAGAGGAGTCAACCCAGCAGTTTGCATGCATCGCATCTTACTCGAGGAGGGAGCTAAGCCATCAAGAGAACCTCAGCGATGACTCAATCCAATCATGATGGAAATCGTCCAGAAGGAAATACAGAAGCTCATGGATGCAGATGTAATCTATCCAATATCAGATAGCCAGTGGGTGAGTCCAGTCCACATAGTCCCGAAGAAAACTGGAATCACAATCGAGGAAGATGCCGAAGGAAAAATGGTGACAACAAGGGTCAAGAACGGCTGGAGAATGTGCATCGACTACAGAAAATTGAACGCCGTCATAAGAAAGGACCATTTCCCTCTGCCATTCATCGATCAAATGCTAGACCGACTGGCGGGCAAACCATACTTTTGCTTCCTGGACGGATTTTCAGGCTACAACCAGATTCCCATAGCGCCTGAGGACCAAGAAAAGACCACATTCACCTGCCCATTCGGCCCATTTGCTTTCAGAAGAATGTCGTTCGGTCTATGCAATGCTCCGGGGACTTTTCAAAGAGTGGTGACCAGCATCTTCTCAGACATGATCGGAATATTCATCGAAGTCTTCATGGACGATTTCACCATCTATGGCGATACATTCGACGCTTGCCTAGACAACTTAAGCACGGTTCTGGCACGATGTGTCTCGATGAACCTTGTGCTCAACTATGAGAAGTGCCATTTCATGGTAACTCATGGAGTGGTCTTAGGGCACGTCATCTCACAAAAAGGCATAGAGGTGGATAAATCTAAGATAGACCTAATCATGACTTTACCATACCCCTCCACTGTCCGAGACATCCAATCCTTCCTAGGGCACGCTGGATTTTACCGACGGTTCATCAAAGACTTCTCCAAAAAGGCATTACCTCTATCCACTCTCCTCCAAAAAGAAGTTCCTTTTGAATTCACCAATACATGCAAGGAAGCCTTTGATAAGCTTAAAAAGGCCCTCACTAGCACGCCCGTCATCCAAACTCCGGATTGGAAAAAACCATTTGAGATCATGTGCGACGCAAGCGACTTTGCTGTAGGAGCAGTTCTCGGCCAAAAGATTGACAAGAAAGCAGGTGTGATCTACTACGCCTCACGAACCCTAGATCCTGCCCAACAAAACTACTCCACCACCGAGAAGGAACTCCTGGCAGTAGTATTCGCTCTGGAAAAATTTAGATCCTATTTGCTTGGAGAAAAAGTGATAGTTTATTCTGACCATGATGCCATCCGTTACCTAATGAAGAAAAAGGAGGCCAAACCACGGCTCATTCGGTGGATCTTGTTACTACAAGAATTCGATGTGGAAATAAGGGACAAAAAGGGGATCGAGAGTACTGTGGCCGACCACCTAAGCAGGATTGTCCGAACGGAAGAAGAAGGGCACATAACTGAGTCATTTCCAAACGAGCATCTCTACGCAGTCTCAACCAAGGTGCCATGGTACGCGTCAATCGTCAACTACCTTGTAGGAGGTACATTCCCTCCCTCTTTTACTAAAGCACAATGCATGAAACTTAGGCATGACGCTAGATATTACTTATGGGATGATCCCTATTTATGGAAAATAGGAGCAGATCAAATACTTAGGAGATGCATCCCCGATAATGAAATAGCTTCTGTCATTAGCTTTTGCCATGAGTTTGCATGTGGAGGACACTTCGGGTCTAGGAGAACCGCTAGAAAAATCTTAGATAGTGGCTTTTTCTGGCCAAGCATATTTGGAGATGCTCGTGAAAAGTGTAAAAAATGCGATAAGTGTCAAAGAGTAGGAAATGTGTCAGCTAGAAGTGAAATGCCTCAAGTACCCATATTAGTCAACGATGTTTTTGACATTTGGGGTCTTGATTTTATGGGACCGTTTCCAGTTTCGTGCGGTTATACCTACATTTTAGTCGCTGTAGATTATGTGTCAAATGGGTAGAAGCCAAGGCCACAAGAAGCGACGATGCAAAGACTGTCATGGAATTTTTGCGCACTAACCTGTTTTGTAGATACGGGGTACCCAAGGCCATAATAAGCGACCAAGGAACTCATTTCTGCAACCGCATGATGGCTGCTACCCAAAAACGCTACCATGTCCACCACCGGACGTCCACGGCATATCACCCCCAATCCAATGGTCAAGCAGAGATCTCCAACCGCGAAATCAAAGGAATTTTAGAAAAAATGGTGAAACCGGGCAGGAAAGATTGGAGTCAGAGGCTAGACGAAGCTCTTTGGGCGTATCGAACGGCATATAAGACGCCGATTGGAACCTCCCCCTTCCGACTAGTTTATGGGAAGGCATGCCACCTCCCGGTGGAATTAGAACATAAAGCCTTTTGGGCGCTCAAGCAGTGCAATCCGGATTTAAAAGCTGCCGGATTAGATAGGAAGCTTAAGCTATGCGAACTTGAAGAATTGCGGCTTGAGGCCTATGAAGAGCAAACAAACTAAAAAGCGCGGACAAAATTATATCATGACAAATTCATCCTCCGGCGCTCATTTAAGGAAGGACAACAAGTATTACTTTTCTCCTCACGGTTAAAGTTTATGCCGGGTAAACTGAAATCAAAATGGACCGGTCCTTATACCGTGACTAAAGTATTCAACCAGGGGATGCTTGAGTTGGAAAACATGGACAATGGAAGGAGATTCACGGTAAATGGGCAGCGAGTCAAACATTATCACGGGGAAGTCAACTTAGCCCCACAGAAATTTGACCTGAGCCACCCATGGGACCCAAACCAATAATCCACAACGAGGTATCGTCGAGCCAACGACGTTAAACAAGTGCACTGGTCGGGAGGTAACCCGACACTATCTTACTTTCTGTCATTTAAATTCTGTCATTTAATTTTCTGTCTTAGTAATTCTCACATATATATATATTAGCTTGCATGACTTTTGAACTAAGGCACGCCTTCGTTCAAAAGTGTGGGGTGAGAACCACCATTGTATATAAATAACATGCTTGCTGTTTTCTTTTTTTAGTAATAGTATCTTTTTGAGAATATGAACTTAAGAATGTGAAAAAGATAGACCGAAATTCATGCATTTACCTTGTGAAAATTCAACTGTCTAAAAACTTAGGACGTAACTTTTCATCTGTCCTTTGTGCTGAGATTAACTAGAGATGTGGAGTTGACATAAACTGCCCTAGAAAGGCTTGGCAGGCAATCGAAGGATCTTATCAAACTATATGGTTTTCGAAGTCAGTGGAGGCTACACTTCGGGTTTCAGTGAAGATTGAAGTCATCTCCGCCATGCAGTGTTTATGCAAAAAGAAAAGAAAAGGCGAGGACGGGAATCAGACCGTCCTCTCTCTAGTTAAAGTAGCCGAGAAAATAGATGAGCGACCCTCATCTTGACCCGCGCGAAACAACAACGATGAGAGGAGCGGGGAGGTATTTCCATAGGCTTGTGGGCGATGATTGGACCTCCCAAAAAAGGCTTGAGAAAATGGACTAGCAAAGCCACAAAAAGGCGAAAAGCTCGAAGAAGCAATTCAAGAGGCCAAAGGCCCAACATTGTGAAGGTTTTAACCGAACAAAAAAGTGAAGTACTCAAAAGAGTCAAATCAAAGGCCAAAGGCCGATTCACTACAAAAGCAGTCCCTCGCCAAAAGAAAAATCAAAGTACTCAAACCAGTAAAACCCGAACCAAATCACGTGCTAGAGAAAGCTACAAGGAAACCATATAGTGCGAGACGGTCCCGAAGTTGCAGTCCAGGAACCTAAAAAGGGCTATCTCCCGAGACATCCGGAACAATTTGCATCTCAGCACGGAGGTACAAGTATTAAGTTTCTTCTATTTATTTACACAGTTCAATTTGGTAATAAGTAAGTAATGCATGAATTAGGATAAATCGAGTCCCACAGTCTAAATTTCATATAATCCAAAACCAAACTTAGAGTGCCGCCCTTTAATAGCATTGTTCGGGACGAACAACTAAAAGTGTGGGGTGATATGATGGACCCAAATTATACGAATCATAAACACCGTAAAACCCACCAAATTAGACTGTTGGTCTATTTAACTTCTACTTGTTAGTCCCGATATATTTCTACAGGGTATTTTGGCACTTAGAGAGAAAACACGCTAAGGAGAGGATTTTACGCTGAAAAGATGTTAAGAGTTATTCCAAGGTCAAGATCAGACGCTGACTGAAGAAATCTCAAGGATCCTGACATGGAATCACTCCAAACAAATCAAACCGAAGAGGAATTTGCATTGAAGACTCAACCGACCGGGTAGGAAAAATGCATAAGAACCACCCGACCGGTTGAAGCAGTTCCAGGCCCTCCGCCGAGCTGACCAAACACTCAATTCAAGTTGCCCGAGCAAACCATCTCATCTGACAATTCCGCCTCGACCAAAGTGTTTAAAATGGAAAATAAGGTGGAAGATGTCGGAAAACCAAGGAGAATGCTCGAGCAGATTGGCAGTTAGCTCAACTCCAAGGCAAAGGCCCGGCGCACATTGGCACCCAAACCAAGTCCCTCGACCCGACGGATGCATCTGGAGATTCTGGCTCGACCAAGATGTTTGGAATGCCCAACAAGTCGGACAATCTCGCTTCTCAGACGAAACGCCCGAGCAGATTGGCAGATTGGCCCAATTCCATGTAAAAGCCTCGCGCATAGGCACCAAGACCAAGTTGCTCAACTAAACCATGGAATTTGGAAAATCTGGCTCGACCATTAGTCTTAGAATCACTTGGCCATTCCAAATCAACTATCAAAATGCAAGCTTGGACAAGATGACCGGCCACCATGCTTGGAGGTGGCCAAGGGAGGAGCTCCTCCCCATTCCACCACCTGATACCGGCGGCTCCTCCTCCATGGTGACCGGTGGCTTGCTCCTCCCCCATGTGGCAGCTCCTCCTTGCTCCTCCTCCTCCTCCCTTGGATGAAAGACATGTGCAACCATCTCCACCCTCCATTCTCCTCCCCTTTTGCTATAAATACACCCCTCCTCCTCCTCATTTGTATCATCCCATTCTCATCCAAAAATCACTTATCTCTCTAGATTTTGTAAGTTTGGCTTTGGAAATAAAAGAATGCTCCCTTGGCGCTTGAACGGTTGTAAGTATTCTAATATTTATTTTCGTCTTTAATTTCCAAATCCTTAGTTATAATGTTTAGCGCGATAAATAGTAGCTAAACTAGTCGTTCGGTAGAAGGGGCGGACTTGTATTATAAAATGTTTTAGACTATTAACTTAGTGTCTCGTCTTTGTATTCAAAACTTATTCTATGTGCCATATATAAGATTAGAATTTCCAAGGTTGAGTGGACCATTTGTAACTGGACCAAAGGGACCAAATGGGCAAGCTCTTCCTTGGGAATTCGTGATCATACTCGGATAAGTGGACCATTTGTAACTGGGCCAAAGGGGCCAAATGGGCAAGCTTATCCGAGGAGTTCGATCTATCTAAAAAACCATTTGGAAACTGGACCAAAGGGACCAAATGGATGCACATAAAGCTAAGATACTTTGGAAGGAGGAATTAGCTGAAGTAGAATAAGTGCTCTACGACCTTAAAAGGGCTAGACAATGTTGCAAGTCTTGAGCTAGGAATAGCCTCGATTCATGTTTGAATACTTAGAAGATTCGCTAAGAGTCAATGATAAACAGGATATAATACAAGGCCCCTGAAACCGAACGCTTTCTTTTAATTGTAATAATTCTCAGTTACTTACCAGTACTAAAACCAACCAACCAATCCCAAAATCGTCCAACTTAAAGAACAACTTATCCCCCTAATTCCTTTGGGTTGACCCCTACTTACCACTTACTACCCAGTAGTGTAGTCGCAAGTAGCGGACATTATAAATTTATTTGTACAGAGAACACTGCACCTTAACGACAGTGTAGTGCGCTCTGTCAGCGGGGCCTCATCATTTCAATCGTACAGATTTATCTCGTCGTCATCCTGATAGTCATGGTGGCTTCCTTCGCGAGACATGGTTGTTTTGGAGCGTGTATCGATTCAAAGAACTTATCCAATTAGGTAACTAATTCCCCGGCAACGGCGCCAATTTGACAGATGCTTGTCGTCAGAGCAAATGTACAAATAAATTTATAAGTCCGCTACTCGCGACTTCACTACTGGGTAGCAAGTGGTAAGTAGGGGTCGAACCCAAGGGAATTAGGGGGATAAGTTGTTCTTTGAGGGATCGTACAGCGGGGGAGCTTGTTTTTTGGTTGATTGAGGTTTTACTACTAACAGCTAAGTGATTGGTTGGTTGGTTTTGGTTTTTAGTGCGGAAAAGTAAATGACATAAAAGTAAATACTGAAAGTAAAAAGAAGACTTACAGCGGTTGTTGCGTGATCGGCAAGTCTTGCGGAACGTCAGCAGTTGAAAGGGCAGTTTATACTAAGGAAGTAAGTACAGGTAGTGTTTTAATCTAAGGAAAGCATTCGGTTTCGGGGGCCTTGTATCATAGCATGTTTATCATTGACCTTTAGTGATCCTGCTAAGTATTCAAACGTGTATTGACGGAGCGCACTGCACTGTCGTTAAGGTGCAGTGTTCTCTGTACAAATAAATTTATATTTTCCGCTACTCGCGACTACACTACTGGGTAGTAAGTGGTAAGTAGGGGGTCGAACCCAAGGGAGTCAGTGTGGATTAGTTGTTCTTTAATGAAGCTTATGCAGAAATTAAATACGATTGGGGTTGGGTTTGAGTGTGTTTTGAGAACTGAAAGTAAATTACGGCAGTTGATAATGGACTATAAGGAAATGATTCGGTTTTAGGGGCCTTGTATCATATTTGTTTATCATCGACCGCTAATGATCATACCAAGTATTCGAAGATGAATCGAGGCTATTCCTAGCACAAGACTTGCAACATCGCGTAGAACACTTGAAATGATCATGCTAAATGTTCAAAGATGAATCGAGGCTATTCCTAGCACAAGACTTGCAACATCGTTTAAAACACTTGTTCTATTTAGACTAATTCCTCCTTTCGAAGTATCTTAGCCTTATGTGCATCCATTTGAATTCTTTGGTCCAGTTTCCAAATGGTTTTTTAAGATAAGCCGAACTCCTCGGATAAGCTTGCCCATTTGGTCCCTTTGGTCCAGTTACAAATGGTCCACTTACCCGAGTATGATCACGAACCCCCAAGGAAGAGCTTGTCCATTTGGTCCCTTTGGTCCAGTTACAAATGGTCCACTCAACCTTGGAAATTCTGACTTGTTATATGGCACATAGAACAAGTTTTGAACATAGAGATACTCCTAAGAGTAGAGTCTAAAACATTTATAATACAAGTATACCCCTGCGACCGAGTACAAGCTTTTAGCTACTAGTATTCATGTCAAGGAATACAAACAAACTAATGCCTTGCACAAGGGTACCGAATAATAAAATAACTTTACAGTAAAAACAAATAATACTGAAAGTAATTTTATACCTTACAATAAGCGGAGGAGAGGAGCTCCTAGGCAAGATCCACGCAAGAGAGTAGCTCCACAATGAAGAACAATTTTATTGAAAGTGAAGAGAGGAGGGTTAAGCCCTCTCTCTCTCTAAAGTGTGTACAAGTGAAGGATGAGATGATACAAATGAGGAGGAGAGGAGCTCCTTTTATAGCCAAAGGGGAGGAGGATGGAGGGTGGAGATGGTGGCATGTGGTGTTCATCCAAGGGAGGAGGAGATGGGTGGTGAAGATGGTGGCCATGTGCATTTGCATCCAAGGGTGGAGGAGGAGGAGCGAGGAGGAGCTGCCACATGGGGGGTGGAGGAGCAGCCAGTCACATGGAGGAGAAGCCGCCGGTAGCAGGTGGTGGAATGGGGAGGAGCTCCTCCCTTGGCCACCTTCAAGGGTGGTTGCCGGTCATCTTGTCCAAACGTGCATTTTGATAGTTGATTTGGAATGCCCAAGTGATTCTAAGACTAATGGTCGAGCCAAATTTTCCAAATTCCATGGTTTGGTCGAGCAATTTGGTCTTGATGCCTATGCGCGAGGCTTTTACTTGGAATTGGGCCAATCTGCTAATCTGGTCGAGCGTTTTGTCCGGGAAGCGAGATTGTCCGACTTGTTGGGCATTCCAAACATCTTGGTCGAGCCAGAATCTTCAGATGCATCCGCTGGGTCGAGCGACTTGGTTTGGGTGCCAATGCGCGCCGGGCCTTTGCCTTTGAATTGAGCTAACTGCCAATCTGCTCGAGCATTCTCTTTGGAGTTTCGACAACATCCACCTTATTTTCCATTTGGAACATTTTGGTCGAGGTGGAATTGTCAGATGAGGTGGTTTGCTCGAGCGACTTGAATTGAGTGCTTGGTTAGCTCGGCGGAGAGCCTGGAACTGCCTCAACCGGTCGGGTGGTTTCTGCGGTATTTTCTCACCCGGTCGGTTGAGTCTTCAATGCAAATTCCTCTTTGACTTGATTTGTTTGGAGTGATTCCATGTCAGGATCCTTGAGATTTCTTCAGTCAGCGTCTGATCTTGACCTTGGAATAACTCTAAACATCTTTTCAGCGTAAAATCCTCTCCTTAGCGTGTTTTCTCTCTAAGCGCCAAAATACCCTGTAGAAATATATCGGTACTGACAAGCAAAAGTTAAATAGACCAACAGTCTAATTAAGGGGGTTTTACGGTGTTTATGATTCGTATAATTTGGGTCCATCATATCACCCCACACTTTTAGTTGTTCGTCCCGAACAATGCTATTAAAGGGCGGCACTCTAAGTTTGGTTTTAAAATATGAAAATTAGACTGTGGGACTCGATTTATCCTAATTCATGCATTACTTACTTATTACCAAATTGAACTGTATAAATAAATAGAAGAAACTTAATACTTGTACCTCCGTGCTGAGATGCAAATTGTTCCGGATGTCTCGGGAGATAGCCCTTTTTTGGTTCCTGGACTGCAACTTCGGGATCGGCTCGCACTATATGGTTTCCTTGTAGCTTTCTCTAGCATGTGATTGGGTTCGGGTTTCACTGGTTTGAGTACTTTGATTTTTCTTTTGGCGAGGGACTGCTTTTGTAGTGAATCGGCCTTTGGCCTTTGATTTGACTCTTTGAGTACTTCACTTTTTTCGTTCGGTTAAAACCTTCACAATTTTGGGCCTTTGGCCTCTTGATTTGCTTCTTCGAGCTTTTCGCCTTTTTGTGGCTTTTGCAAGTCCATTTTCTCAAGCCTTTTTTGGGAGGTCCAATCATCGCCCGCAAGCCTATGGAAATACCTCACCGCTCCTCTCATCGTTGTTGTTTCGCGCGGGTCAAGATGAGGGTCGCTCATCTATTTTCTCGGCTACTTTAACTAGTGAGAGGACGGTCTGATTCCCGTCCTCGCCTTTTCTTTTCTTTTTGCATAAACACTGCATGGCGGAGATGACTTCAATCTTCACTGAAACCCGAAGTGCAGCCTCCACTGACTTCGAAAACCATATAGTTTGATAAGATCCTTCGATTGCCTGCCAATCCTTTCTATGGCAGTTTATGTCAACTCCACATCTCTAGTTAATCTCAGCACAAAGGACAAATGAAAAGTTACGTCCTAAGTTTTTAGACAGTTGAATTTTCACAAGGTAAATGCATGAATTTCGGTCTATCTTTTTCACATTCTTAAGTTCATATTTTCAAAAAGATACTATTACTAAAAAACAAAACAGCAAGCATGTTATTTATATACAACGGTGGTTCTCACCCCACACTTTTGAACGAAGGCGTGCCTTAGTTCAAAAGTCATGCAAGCTAATATATATATGTGAGAATTACTAAGACAGAAAATTAAATGACAAAATTTAAATGACAGAAAGTAAGATAGTGTCGGGTTACCTCCCGACCAGTGCATTTGTTTAACGTCATTTGCTCGACGATACCTCATTCCTGGATCATAAGTAGGGATCCCATGGGTGCTTGAGGTCGAATTTCTTCTCGGCTGCCCTTTTGCTCCGAGAGGGTGAGGCCTCTTTGACCATAGCTGCTGGTCCAGTGAGTCGTGCTTGCTTGTTACTCCTTCCGGGTTTCCATTCCTTCGGCCCATGCCTTTGCCGCTTCTTCATGTTTGAATAGTTGGCACTTTTGCGATTTTGGAAGTTTGGTTTTGTGCCTTCAAACATCGGCAACCACAGGCATGTTCCCATGTGAGGCCTCTTCTTTGTGGTAGCTACGAATGGTTGTCTCGGACCGATTGAGTTTTCAGGTGGCTTTTCTTGGCTTGTGACGAGAGAGATTTCCTTTGTCGGCTTTTTTAGCTCATGCTCGGCCCCCAACTCCCCTTGTACCGCATCATCATTGATTATATGATCTTCGGTGGCTATGATCGGCATAAAACACGAAGGGTTAAGTTGAGGCACTTCGATCATGAGGACTAGGTCTGTTTCAGGTGCTCCGACAGTGAGGACTAGGTCTTTCTCGGACAGTTCGGCAATGAGGTCCGGGACTTCCTCGGGTACTCCGAGCGTAAGGACCGGGCCTGGCTTGATTTCTTCGGCCGCTTCGGTAGTGATGTTCGGGACTTCTGTTGGCTCGGCAGTTAGGACTGTGATTTCCTCGGATGGATCGGTGATAAGGACCGGGCCTGATTTGGGCAATTCTTCTTCTAACTCCCAGGGATAATCTGAATGTAGCTCTTCTTCAGGTAACCAAGGGTCCTTATCCTTGTCATTCGTATAGTCTCCGGGGGTAATCACACTGAGGTATGGGTCTGATATGGGTAACTCGTCATTGAGGTCCGGGTATGTCTTGGCCGTGAATTGGTGCATCGAGGCATTCATTTGCTGTATGTCTGCGGCCAATTGCTGGGTGCTAGCTGCCAGCTCGTTTTCTGCTGCCCATAACTCAGTTTTTGCCCTGATTTGGTGCATTATGTTATCCAGTTCTTCGCTCCGCATGGCCTGATCTTGTCTTTGTTTTGACCTCGCGGCCAAATCAGCTATTAAGTTCCAAAGATCATCTATGCCTAAGTTGTTCACCGAGCCTCCCGCTGCATTGTTTAGCCAATCCCACTCTTGTGGCAGCATCCCATTGAGAAACCTTTGAAGAAGATCGTGGTTGGTGAATCCATGGTGCGGGCAGCTTATCAACATGGAGTCAAAATACGCCAAGTACTCGTCCAATGTTTCATCCCGGGATTGTTTTATGTTGTTGATCTTTTCGCGGACTTCCAGTTCGAAGGGTGGTGGGGAAAACTCCTCATTGTTCCAAGGTTCCATTCCGTAGTAGTAGGACTTAGTGAATTGCATGATAAAATAAAAAAGAAAAAACAACTATTCCGATGCACAACTCCCCGGTAACGGCGCCAATTTGACGGAGCGCACTGCACTGTCGTTAAGGTGCAGTGTTCTCTGTACAAATAAATTTATATTTTCCGCTACTCGCGACTACACTACTGGGTAGTAAGTGGTAAGTAGGGGTCGAACCCAAGGGAGTCAGTGTGGATTAGTTGTTCTTTAATGAAGCTTATGCAGAAATTAAATACGATTGGGGTTGGGTTTGAGTGTGTTTTGAGAACTGAAAGTAAATTACGGCAGTTGATAATGGACTATAAGGAAATGATTCGGTTTTAGGGGCCTTGTATCATATTTGTTTATCATCGACCGCTAATGATCATACCAAGTATTCGAAGATGAATCGAGGCTATTCCTAGCACAAGACTTGCAACATCGCGTAGAACACTTGAAATGATCATGCTAAATGTTCAAAGATGAATCGAGGCTATTCCTAGCACAAGACTTGCAACATCGTTTAAAACACTTGTTCTATTTAGACTAATTCCTCCTTTCGAAGTATCTTAGCCTTATGTGCATCCATTTGAATTCTTTGGTCCAGTTTCCAAATGGTTTTTTAAGATAAGCCGAACTCCTCGGATAAGCTTGCCCATTTGGTCCCTTTGGTCCAGTTACAAATGGTCCACTTACCCGAGTATGATCACGAACCCCCAAGGAAGAGCTTGTCCATTTGGTCCCTTTGGTCCAGTTACAAATGGTCCACTCAACCTTGGAAATTCTGACTTGTTATATGGCACATAGAACAAGTTTTGAACATAGAGATACTCCTAAGAGTAGAGTCTAAAACATTTATAATACAAGTATACCCCTGCGACCGAGTACAAGCTTTTAGCTACTAGTATTCATGTCAAGGAATACAAACAAACTAATGCCTTGCACAAGGGTACCGAATAATAAAATAACTTTACAGTAAAAACAAATAATACTGAAAGTAATTTTATACCTTACAATAAGCGGAGGAGAGGAGCTCCTAGGCAAGATCCACGCAAGAGAGTAGCTCCACAATGAAGAACAATTTTATTGAAAGTGAAGAGAGGAGGGTTAAGCCCTCTCTCTCTCTAAAGTGTGTACAAGTGAAGGATGAGATGATACAAATGAGGAGGAGAGGAGCTCCTTTTATAGCCAAAGGGGAGGAGGATGGAGGGTGGAGATGGTGGCATGTGGTGTTCATCCAAGGGAGGAGGAGATGGGTGGTGAAGATGGTGGCCATGTGCATTTGCATCCAAGGGTGGAGGAGGAGGAGCGAGGAGGAGCTGCCACATGGGGGGTGGAGGAGCAGCCAGTCACATGGAGGAGAAGCCGCCGGTAGCAGGTGGTGGAATGGGGAGGAGCTCCTCCCTTGGCCACCTTCAAGGGTGGTTGCCGGTCATCTTGTCCAAACGTGCATTTTGATAGTTGATTTGGAATGCCCAAGTGATTCTAAGACTAATGGTCGAGCCAAATTTTCCAAATTCCATGGTTTGGTCGAGCAATTTGGTCTTGATGCCTATGCGCGAGGCTTTTACTTGGAATTGGGCCAATCTGCTAATCTGGTCGAGCGTTTTGTCCGGGAAGCGAGATTGTCCGACTTGTTGGGCATTCCAAACATCTTGGTCGAGCCAGAATCTTCAGATGCATCCGCTGGGTCGAGCGACTTGGTTTGGGTGCCAATGCGCGCCGGGCCTTTGCCTTTGAATTGAGCTAACTGCCAATCTGCTCGAGCATTCTCTTTGGAGTTTCGACAACATCCACCTTATTTTCCATTTGGAACATTTTGGTCGAGGTGGAATTGTCAGATGAGGTGGTTTGCTCGAGCGACTTGAATTGAGTGCTTGGTTAGCTCGGCGGAGAGCCTGGAACTGCCTCAACCGGTCGGGTGGTTTCTGCGGTATTTTCTCACCCGGTCGGTTGAGTCTTCAATGCAAATTCCTCTTTGACTTGATTTGTTTGGAGTGATTCCATGTCAGGATCCTTGAGATTTCTTCAGTCAGCGTCTGATCTTGACCTTGGAATAACTCTAAACATCTTTTCAGCGTAAAATCCTCTCCTTAGCGTGTTTTCTCTCTAAGCGCCAAAATACCCTGTAGAAATATATCGGTACTGACAAGCAAAAGTTAAATAGACCAACAGTCTAATTAAGGGGGTTTTACGGTGTTTATGATTCGTATAATTTGGGTCCATCATGTATCAAGGCCATTTCAAGCGCTCGATTTGCCACACTGTCTAGCCCATTTCAAGGTCGTAGAGCACTTGTTCTATTTAGACTAGCACCCCATTTCAAGGTATACTAGCCTATGTGCATCCATTTGATCAATCATTTCCGATCAAACCAAATGGTGTTTTAGAGAGGTCGAACTCCTCAGATAAGCTTTGCCATTTCAAGCATCCACTTACCCGAGTATGTTCACGAACCCCCACGGAAGAGTTTTGCCATTTCAAGCATCCACTCAACCTTGGAAGTTCTGACCTAATATATGGCACATAGAACAAGTTTTGAACACAAAGAAGAGGCACTAAGAGTATAGCCTAAAACATTTTATGATACAAGTACACCCCTTCAACCGAATGAAGAGTTTAGCTACGAATATCCGTAGAGGTGGATACCATAGCTAAGTACTCGAGGGTTTTTGAAAGACAGTAAGTAAAGGAGAATACTCAAGAACCAACAGGAGTATTCTCAAAGACTACTAGAATACTCAAGAACCAACAGGAGTATTATAGATTTCAAACAAAGCTTACAAAAGTGCCAAAATCTAGAGAGATAAGTAACTTGTGGATTGTGGGATGTTGGAATTGTGTATTGTGGATGATTTACAAGTGAAGAGAAGATGTCTATTTATAGGCTAAGGGAGGCAGGGAGAGCCATACACTTGTCACAAGGGAAGAGGAGGCTTGTGGCTTGAGATCTCAACACATGGCATAAGGAGAGCAAAAGCCATCGGGGTGAGTCACCACTCCAAAAGCCATCGGAAGATATTTGTTTCTCAAAAGCCATCGGTTTGACCGGAATTTGACCGGAGCTTCTCGGATTTTGGAGAGTGTATTCTGAATGAAAATGTCATTCTAAGATGATCTCAAGAAGGAACCTAAGCCAAATTCTGCTTGGAACATGGTCGAAATCCCAAATCGGCTGAAATTGCCCTTGTTTGGCTTTTAACGGGCTTGGTGCCTTTGCATTGCGTTCTTGTCCAAATGCCGACTGTTGTAGCATATTTGAATGATTCCAAGTCGGTTCCATGAAAGTTGTACAGTCGGAATCTGGTCGTGTCCTGACTCATAATTCATTTTCAGCTTTAAAAACTCCTCCTTAGCCTGTATTCTCTCTAGACTCCAAAATACCCTGTAGATAAATATCGGAACTAACAAGCAAAAGTTAAATAGATAAACAGTCTAATTTGGTGGGTTTAACTGTGTTTATGATTCACACAATTATGGTCCATCAGATCACCCCACACTTTTAGTTGTTCGTCCCGAACAATGCTATTAAAGGGCGGCACACACTATCTAAGTAAGCTTTTAAAACATGAAAGTTAGACTGTGGGACTAGATTTATCCTAATTCATGCATTACTTACTTATTACCAAATTAAACCGTGTAAATAAATAGAAGAAACTTGATACTTGTACCTTCGTGCCGAGATGCAAATTAATTCGGATGTTTCGGGAGATAGCCCTTTTCAGGATCCTGGACTGCATTCTCGGGACCGTCTTGCACTATATGGTTTCCTTGTAGCTTTCTCTAGCACGTGATTCGGTTCGGGTTTCACTGAGTTGAGCCTTTTGATTTCTTTTTGGCGAGGGACAGCTTTTTTTGTAGTGAATCGGCCTTTGGCCTTTGATTTGACTCTTTGAGTTCTTCACTTTTGTTCGGTTAAAACCTTCACAATTTTGGCCTTTGGCCTTTGATTAGCTCTTTGAGCTTTTGCCTTTTTGTGGCTTGCTAGTCCATTTTCTCAAGCCTTTTTGGGAGGTCCAATCATCGCCCGCAAGCATATGGAAATACCTCCCCGCTCTCTCTCATCCTTGCCGTTTTGCGCGAGTCAAAATGAGGGTCGCTCATTTATTTTCCCGGCTATTAGGACTAGAGATAGGACGGTTTGATTCCCGTCCCGCCTTTTTTTTGCATAAACGCTGCATGGCGGAGATGACTTCAATCTTCTCTGAAACCCGAAGTGCAGCCTCCACTGACTTCGAAAACCATATAGCGAAATTCAGTCCTTTGAGTGCTTGCCAAGTCCCTCTAGGGCAGTTTCTATCAACTCCACATCCCTAGTTTATCTCAGCACAAAGGGACAAATGAGAAGTTACATTCTAAGTTTTTAAACAGTTGAATTTTCACAAGGTAAATGCATGAATTATGATCTATCTTTTTCACATTCTCAAGTTCATATTTTCAAAAAGATAATATTAAAAAAAAGAAAAACATGTTATTTAACTAATGTACACAGGTGGTTCTCACCCCACACTTTTGAACGAAGGCATTCTTTACGAAATGACTTAGTTCAAAAGCCATGCAAGCAGGTATTATACGAGAAGGAAATGACATTAAGGAAAAGGGAAGAACAGAACTCCCTTTAAGGTGTCGAGTGAACGACATGGCTCGAGGCTGGATAATCGAGGGAGTTCGGCAGGGGCTTTGAACTCTTGGCATAGGCCTGACTGGCTTGATGTTGCACCCATAACCGATTCCTGAATAGTCATTTCATTCTATGCACCAAGTGGGTGAGAGCGACTTATTGGAGAAAAAACTACATGACAGAAAATAAAAGTACTGAAAGTAATATAGGTGTCGGGTTACCTCCCGACCAGTGCATTTGTTTAACATCGTTAGCTCGACAGTACCTCAATCATGGTTCATAAGGTGGGGGATGTCTAGGGGGTTGTACTGGACCAGCTTCATTTCGATCCTCGGGTGGTCCTTGGTTTCTTCGAACGGCTTCCCTATTACGAGCTCTTTGGTTTCTGATGAGTTGTTCCGGATCGTCAATAAATGGAGGCGGGGCCTCATCATTTCGATCGTACAGGTTTATCTCGTCGTCATCCTGATAGTCATGGTGGCTTCCTTCGCGAGACATGGTTGTTTTGGAGCGAGTATCGATTCAAAGAACTTATCCGATTAGGTAACTAATTCCCCGGCAACGGCGCCAATTTGACAGATGCTTGTCGTCAGAGCAAATGTACAAATAAATTTATAAGTCCGCTACTCGCGACTTCACTACTGGGTAGCAAGTGGTAAGTAGGGGTCGAACCCAAGGGAATTAGGGGGATAAGTTGTTCTTTGAGGGATCGTACAGCGGGGGAGCGTGTTTTTTGGTTTATTGAGGTTTTACTACTAACAGCTAAGTGATTGGTTGGTTGGTTTTGGTTTTTAGTGCGGAAAAGTAAATGACATAAAAGTAAATACTGAAAGTAAAAAAGAAGACTTACAGCGGTTGTTGCGTGATCGGCAAGTCTTGCGGAACGTCAGCAGTTGAAAGGGCAGTTTATACTAAGGAAGTAAGTGCAGGTAGTGTTTTAATCTAAGGAAAGCATTCGGTTTCGGGGGCCTTGTATCATAGCATGTTTATCATTGACCTTTAGTGATCCTGCTAAGTATTCAAACGTTTATCAAGGCCATTTCAAGCGCTCGATTTGCACACTGTCTAGCCCATTTCAAGGTCGTAGAGCACTTGTTCTATTTAGACTAGCACCCCATTTCAAGGTATACTAGCCTATGTGCATCCATTTGATCAATCATTTCCGATCAAACCAAATGGTGTTTTAGAGAAGTCGAACTCCTCAGATAAGCTTTGCCATTTCAAGCATCCACTTACCCGAGTATGTTCACGAACCCCCACGGAAGAGTTTTGCCATTTCAAGCATCCACTCAACCTTGGAAGTTCTGACCTAATATATGGCACATAGAACAAGTTTTGAACACAAAGAAGAGGCACTAAGAGTATAGCCTAAAACATTTTATGATACAAGTACACCCCTTCAACCGAATGAAGAGTTTAGCTACGAATATCCGTAGAGGTGGATACCATAGCTAAGTACTCGAGGGTTTTTGAAAGACAGTAAGTAAAGGAGAATACTCAAGAACCAACAGGAGTATTCTCAAAGACTACTAGAATACTCAAGAACCAACAGGAGTATTATAGATTTCAAACAAGGCTTACAAAAGTGCCAAAATCTAGAGAGATAAGTAACTTGTGGATTGTGGGATGTTGGAATTGTGTATTGTGGATGATTTACAAGTGAAGAGAAGATGTCTATTTATAGGCTAAGGGAGGCAGGGAGAGCCATACACTTGTCACAAGGGAAGAGGAGGCTTGTGGCTTGAGATCTCAACACATGGCATAAGGAGAGCAAAAGCCATCGGGGTGAGTCACCACTCCAAAAGCCATCGGAAGATATTTGTTTCTCAAAAGCCATCGGTTTGACCGGAATTTGACCGGAGCTTCTCGGATTTTGGAGAGTGTATTCTGAATGAAAATGTCATTCTAAGATGATCTCAAGAAGGAACCTAAGCCAAATTCTGCTTGGAACATGGTCGAAATCCCAAATCGGCTGAAATTGCCCTTGTTTGGCTTTTAACGGGCTTGGTGCCTTTGCATTGCGTTCTTGTCCAAATGCCGACTGTTCTAGCATATTTGAATGATTCCAAGTCGGTTCCATGAAAGTTGTACAGTCGGAATCTGGTCGTGTCCTGACTCATAATTCATTTTCAGCTTTAAAAACTCCTCCTTAGCCTGTATTCTCTCTAGACTCCAAAATACCCTGTAGATAAATATCGGAACTAACAAGCAAAAGTTAAATAGATAAACAGTCTAATTTGGTGGGTTTAACTGTGTTTATGATTCACACAATTATGGTCCATCAGATCACCCCACACTTTTAGTTGTTCGTCCCGAACAATGCTATTAAAGGGCGGCACACACTATCTAAGTAAGCTTTTAAAACATGAAAGTTAGACTGTGGGACTAGATTTATCCTAATTCATGCATTACTTACTTATTACCAAATTAAACCGTGTAAATAAATAGAAGAAACTTGATACTTGTACCTTCGTGCCGAGATGCAAATTAATTCGGATGTTTCGGGAGATAGCCCTTTTCAGGATCCTGGACTGCATTCTCGGGACCGTCTTGCACTATATGGTTTCCTTGTAGCTTTCTCTAGCACGTGATTCGGTTCGGGTTTCACTGAGTTGAGCCTTTTGATTTCTTTTTGGCGAGGGACAGCTTTTTTGTAGTGAATCGGCCTTTGGCCTTTGATTTGACTCTTTGAGTTCTTCACTTTTGTTCGGTTAAAACCTTCACAATTTTGGCCTTTGGCCTTTGATTAGCTCTTTGAGCTTTTGCCTTTTTGTGGCTTGCTAGTCCATTTTCTCAAGCCTTTTTGGGAGGTCCAATCATCGCCCGCAAGCATATGGAAATACCTCCCCGCTCTCTCTCATCCTTGCCGTTTTGCGCGAGTCAAAATGAGGGTCGCTCATTTATTTTCCCGGCTATTAGGACTAGAGATAGGACGGTTTGATTCCCGTCCCGCCTTTTTTTTGCATAAACGCTGCATGGCGGAGATGACTTCAATCTTCTCTGAAACCCGAAGTGCAGCCTCCACTGACTTCGAAAACCATATAGCGAAATTCAGTCCTTTGAGTGCTTGCCAAGTCCCTCTAGGGCAGTTTCTATCAACTCCACATCCCTAGTTTATCTCAGCACAAAGGGACAAATGAGAAGTTACATTCTAAGTTTTTAAACAGTTGAATTTTCACAAGGTAAATGCATGAATTATGATCTATCTTTTTCACATTCTCAAGTTCATATTTTCAAAAAGATAATATTAAAAAAAAGAAAAACATGTTATTTAACTAATGTACACAGGTGGTTCTCACCCCACACTTTTGAACGAAGGCATTCTTTACGAAATGACTTAGTTCAAAAGCCATGCAAGCAGGTATTATACGAGAAGGAAATGACATTAAGGAAAAGGGAAGAACAGAACTCCCTTTAAGGTGTCGAGTGAACGACATGGCTCGAGGCTGGATAATCGAGGGAGTTCGGCAGGGGCTTTGAACTCTTGGCATAGGCCTGACTGGCTTGATGTTGCACCCATAACCGATTCCTGAATAGTCATTTCATTCTATGCACCAAGTGGGTGAGAGCGACTTATTGGAGAAAAAACTACATGACAGAAAATAAAAGTACTGAAAGTAATATAGGTGTCGGGTTACCTCCCGACCAGTGCATTTGTTTAACATCGTTAGCTCGACAGTACCTCAATCATGGTTCATAAGGTGGGGGATGTCTAGGGGGTTGTACTGGACCAGCTTCATTTCGATCCTCGGGTGGTCCTTGGTTTCTTCGAACGGCTTCCCTATTACGAGCTCTTTGGTTTCTGATGAGTTGTTCCGGATCGTCAATAAATGGAGGCGGGGCCTCATCATTTCGATCGTACAGGTTTATCTCGTCGTCATCCTGATAGTCATGGTGGCTTCCTTCGCGAGACATGGTTGTTTTGGAGCGAGTATCGATTCAAAGAACTTATCCGATTAGGTAACTAATTCCCCGGCAACGGCGCCAATTTGACAGATGCTTGTCGTCAGAGCAAATGTACAAATAAATTTATAAGTCCGCTACTCGCGACTTCACTACTGGGTAGCAAGTGGTAAGTAGGGGTCGAACCCAAGGGAATTAGGGGGATAAGTTGTTCTTTGAGGGATCATACAGCGGGGGAGCGTGTTTTTTGGTTTATTGAGGTTTTACTACTAACAGCTAAGTGATTGGTTGGTTGGTTTTGGTTTTTAGTGCGGAAAAGTAAATGACATAAAAGTAAATACTGAAAGTAAAAAAGAAGACTTACAGCGGTTGTTGCGTGATCGGCAAGTCTTGCGGAACGTCAGCAGTTGAAAGGGCAGTTTATACTAAGGAAGTAAGTGCAGGTAGTGTTTTAATCTAAGGAAAGCATTCGGTTTCGGGGGCCTTGTATCATAGCATGTTTATCATTGACCTTTAGTGATCCTGCTAAGTATTCAAACGTTTATCAAGGCCATTTCAAGCGCTCGATTTGCACACTGTCTAGCCCATTTCAAGGTCGTAGAGCACTTGTTCTATTTAGACTAGCACCCCATTTCAAGGTATACTAGCCTATGTGCATCCATTTGATCAATCATTTCCGATCAAACCAAATGGTGTTTTAGAGAAGTCGAACTCCTCAGATAAGCTTTGCCATTTCAAGCATCCACTTACCCGAGTATGTTCACGAACCCCCACGGAAGAGTTTTGCCATTTCAAGCATCCACTCAACCTTGGAAGTTCTGACCTAATATATGGCACATAGAACAAGTTTTGAACACAAAGAAGAGGCACTAAGATTATAGCCTAAAACATTTTATGATACAAGTACACCCCTTCAACCGAATGAAGAGTTTAGCTACGAATATCCATAGAGGTGGATACCATAGCTAAGTACTCGAGGGTTTTTGAAAGACAGTAAGTAAAGGAGAATACTCAAGAACAACAGGAGTATTCTCAAAGACTACTAGAATACTCAAGAACCAACAGGAGTATTATAGATTTCAAACAAAGCTTACAAAAGTGCCAAAATCTAGAGAGATAAGTAACTTGTGGATTGTGGGATGTTGGAATTGTGTATTGTGGATGATTTACAAGTGAAGAGAAGATGTCTATTTATAGGCTAAGGGAGGCAAGGAGAGCCATACACTTGTCACAAGGGAAGAGGAGGCTTGTGGCTTGAGATCTCAACACATGGCATAAGGAGAGCAAAAGCCATCGGGGTGAGTCACCACTCCAAAAGCCATCGGAAGATATTTGTTTCTCAAAAGCCATCGGTTTGACCGGAATTTGACCGGAGCTTCTCGGATTTTGGAGAGTGTATTTTGAATGAAAATGTCATTCTAAGATGATCTCAAGAAGGAACCTAAGCCAAATTCTGCTTGGAACATGGTCGAAATCCCAAATCGGCTGAAATTGCCCTTGTTTGGCTTTTACCGGGCTTGGTGCCTTTGCATTGCGTTCTTGTCCAAATGCCGACTGTTCTAGCATATTTGAATGATTCCAAGTCGGTTCCATGAAAGTTGTACAGTCAGAATCTGGTCGTGTCCTGACTCGTAATTCATTTTCAGCTTTAAAAACTCCTCCTTAGCCTGTATTCTCTCTAGACTCCAAAATACCCTGTAGATAAATATCGGAACTAACAAGCAAAAGTTAAATAGACAAACAGTCTAATTTGGTGGGTTTAACTGTGTTTATGATTCATACAATTATGGTCCATCAAGTACCTGTTCACTTTAATCTCTTCCTTTTCCTATATGTTTGTGTGTCTTGCATGGTTGTGGCTTTGAACTTAAGTCGTACCGTGAGGACACGGCTTTATTCAAAAGTGTGGGGTGGGAGAGTCAGTCTGTTGTGTCAGCACGTTTATTTTTTGCACCTGCATAGTGTCTGCACGTTTCCCTTTAAAAAAAATGAAAGTATGAAATTTCTCTCTTTTTCTTGGATATGCAATATTGAATGTTGATGTGAAATAGATGAGCTGATTAAGTGCATTTCTCTCGTGAAATTTGAATTATGCTTTTACTTGTGAATTTAACCCGCTACGTGCCTTTTGAGTTGAGATAAACAGGGATGTGGAGTTGATAGAAATGTCCTAGAGAGACTTGACGAAGCATTCAAAGGACCGAATTTCGAGTTATATGGTTATGTGGATTTCGTGGAGGCTAGCACTTCGAGACTTATTGGTTCAGAGTTGGCTCCGCCGCTGCAGCGTTTATGTAGATAGGCGGGACGGGAAAACAGACCGTCCTATCTCTAGTCCGAAGTAACCGAGAAAATAGGTGAGCGACCCTCATCTTGACTCGCGTCAAAAAGGGCGAGGATGAGAAAGAGCGGGAAGGTATTTCCATATGCTTGCGGGCGATGATTGGACCTTCCTCAAAAGAAAAGGAAAAAAAGGACAAGCTATTCACAATAAAGGAGCAAAGCTCAAGAAAAAAATCAGCCAAATTGTGAAAGTTCTACACGCAAAAAGTGAAGTACACCATTCATACATCAAGAGCCAAAGGCCAAGGAAAGTCACTACAAAAGCTGTCCAACAAAAAAAGAAAGAAAGCTCAAAAACCTAGAAGCTCGAATAAATCACGTGCAAGAAAAAGCAATGAAGTATAACCATATGGCTAGAGTTCGGAACAGCGAATTCAGATCATGGGTCTAAAGAGGACTATCTCCCATTCATCCGAATTGGTTTGAATTTCAGCTCAAAAGGTAACATGTATCAAGTTAATTCTGTGTTGAGCATGATGATTTTAGTAGCGATTGAGTTATGCATAGAAAAGCGAGTCTAGACTAGCAACTCATATTCATGTAGCAATATTCAGGGCGTCGTGTGATGTTACATTTATTGCCCTTCTATGACTTAGTTCTTGTTCGGGACGAACAATTTTAAGTGGGGTGGTTTGATGAATCGTATTTATACGACTCGTCGAGTCAACTAATCCCATTTATTTCGACACTTTATTATGCGAACAGTTACTTTTTAGTGTTTTTTTTGCATCTCAGGTGTTTCGGAAGCTCTAGGAGGAGACATGCATAAAAGACGGCATTTCGTGCCAAAAACACCACAATGGCAGATCAGACCTTTGGACGTTCGACGGAGTGCTGGGAGCTGACCGTTGATCATAAAAATACGAGGCATATACTGTTGCGTAGGTGACTCAATTCCGTACAACTCTCTAGTTCACACCCAGAGCATCCGAGGTTATTTGGAAGGTCAAATCGAGAGCCGAAGTCAAAACAGATGCGCAGAATGGATGATCAGTCTCCGAGAGGACCGCGGACACTGTTCAATTTATGAACATTACCCGCGGATCTAAAGTGAACAGTACCCGCACCGATAAACTGTTCATGATCCGCGGCGATGACATCATCAACGCGTTTCGATGACGCCAGCGAGTCCGAAAATTGGAAATTTCAGCCCAAAACAGACTTGGAAACCCAGTTTACTATAAATAAGAAGCTTGGGCTAGGGTTTCCATAATCTCATATTCCATCATTCAGAAGGCGGCTCTGGAGGAGAAGGCGAAGCTTTCGACGAGTGAAGAGTTTTTTCTACCTTTCATTATGTGTTTTATTTCCATCATGTGTAGCTAAACTCTTTATTCAGTTTAGGGTTTCGTTCATTGTGACACATGTTTTGAGACTTCGTACTCAATGCTATTTTATGTTTTACTAGTTCTTGCTTCATCACATGAATTAACTTGTTAGATTAAGTGGAAGCTTTGTCGCAAAGCTTAATTGAGCAATTAATTCTTACCGTTAACATCTACTGGAAACTTTGTCGTAAAGGTAGATCGTAACACCTAGGCTAAATAATACCTTTGTCGGATTATTAAGTTTAGGATAGAACTAGAAGTCTAACACCTTTGTCGGGTTAGATTGTGGTGTATCACCTTTGTCGGGATACTTAGGATTGTTACCTTTGTCGGAACAACCACACTTAGAAACATGAAATTAGATATTTAGCAGTCGATGATAAACATGTCACAATAGTAACCCTAAGCTGAATGTTTTCTTTGATTGTCTTCGTTAAACTTTTCTCCTGTGCTTTGCGATAATCACTCACAAAACCCCACCCCCCCCCCCTTTTTAATTGTTTTCAGAGACAGCTTCAACAACACCAGCTCCCTTGGGTTCGACCCTGCTTGCCACTAGCTAGTTTCTTGCTGGAGAATATAAATATTAAATTTGACGCGTCAGACGAAGAGCATCAGGTCCCAACAATTGGTATCTAGAGCAGTTCGATCTTAGAGCCATGAAGCCCCAAAAATTTCCGCAACCAAGGATGACTACGCTGAAAAGTTTGCTGCCATTGATGGCCAACTTGCAGCGCTCAAACAAGGGCAAGAAGAAGCACTAACTAGGCACACCAGCCTGGAAAACAAGGTCATTTCCATGGAGCAACTCATGCTTGAGATGTCCAAGAAGTTGGATCTTCTTGTTCCCGCTACGGCTAGACAAGGGGCCAATGAAGGAGGCGACAACCAGCAAGGTTTAGGCGATGTGCCGAAGACCTCGTGGCATGATATGGATGTCTTGGACGAGTCCAATCAACCCTTGAAGGACCCGGACGCTGCCATCAAATCAGCCACCACCAAAGAAGGAATAACAACCGAGGAAGGTAACTTGTCTCAGCCCATCTATTCCCTTACTCCTTTGCACACCAAATTTCAGCACTTTAGCACACCACAATGGAGCCGCAAGGTCCTATGGCAAGGTGATTCTTCACAACGCCAAGGAAGTTCAAATCGGCAACCCATGGGTAGAGTTGGCCATGATTGGAGTGGCCGAGCAGATCTGGTGCGCTACCAATCAGACTATGGAGACCCACCAGATTGGGATGAAGGCGAGTATGAGGAGGAACGTCCAACTCGGGTCGAGAAGCAACGCCCACGAGTGATGGACAATCGAGTGAGAAGACTCGAGATGCCCGTTTTCGAAGGAAACGATGTCACTGGATGGATTTACCGCACTGAAAGGTATTTTCATGTTAATGCTCTCACTAACGCTGAAAAGCTTAGCGCTGCAGCCTTGTGCTTAGATGGCAAGGCCCTCAAATGGTATCGTTGGAGGGAATACCGACAACCAATCCGCCATTGGGAGGAACTCCGAGCAGCGCTACTTGAGAGGTTCCAAGGACAACAAAGTGGAGACATCCATGAGCGTTTCTTCGCTCTAACTCAAGACTGCTCAGTCTTGAAGTATCGAGAGGAGTTTGAAGAGCTCTCGAGTGAACTTGAAGGGATCTCTGATAGAGCCTTGATGGGGAACTTTATGAAGGGACTCAAGGCCACGATACGCGCTGCCGTCAAGCTTCATCGACCAAGGAACCTTGGAGATGCCATGTCTTTGGCACAACTAGTCGAGGAAAGAGAAGTGGCTGACAAGCGTAGCCAAAGTGCACCACGTCAAGGAACAATGGCTAGACCCAACCCACCAAGGGAACAAGCACAAGCACCTTCTAAAGGCGGCACCTCAAATTTCAGATTCTTGAGTGATGCGGAGGCGAGAGAAAGGCGTGCTAAGGGGCAATGCTTTCGCTGTCCGGAGATGTTTACACCGGGGCATCGCTGCAAGAATCCGACTCTCCAAGTAATCATTGCTCAAGACGAAGAGGACTCATCCGAGGAGGAGCAACCCGAGGAGCAGCATAAGGACGAGCCTAACTTGGGTCAAATGGAGGTCACCTTTCCCGAAACAGTGGGACTCACACATACACGCTCATTGCTACTAAAAGGAAATATAGATGAGCGCGAGGTCTTGGTACTACTAGACAGCGGGGCCTCACACAACTTTGTGTCACATCACCTCATCAAGCAAGGTGTTCTCGCTGTGCAAGGGGAAGTTCATTGTCATTCTAGGGACCGGAGCAACCGAAGAGGGCGAAGGAATCTGCCGTGATGTCCTTCTTAATCTTCCGGGTTATAAAGTACAGACTGATTTCATCCCTCTTAATCTCAATGGTGCACATGCAATACTAGGCATACAGTGGCTTCAGACCTTGGGAGATAGCATGGTCAATTGGAAGGAGCGCCGCATAGAGTTCGATGATCAAGGGACGAGAGTTCGACTCACTGGTGAACCCGTGGAGATTGACCGATCAAATAAGTGCCAAGGGACGCAAGAGGCAGCTTTAGAGGGAGACGAATCCCAGCTTTGGGCCATTTCAATGCCGATATGGGAAGAGTTTCTTAAGGACAACGCGAGCCAAGAAATACAAGATCGTCGTGCCGCTGCCACACGATAACATACCGACTATTCACTAGTAGGGACAAGGGTGCTCTACAAAGGAGCCCTCGTCTTGCCAAGCACCTCGAAGCAAATTCCCAAGCTACTGCGGGAATTCCATGAGAGTGCCGTAGGAGGTCACTCCGGAGTGTTCAAAACTTATATGAGGATCAAGGCCGAGTTCTATTGGCGTGGCATGAAGAAGGACGTGGAGACCTTTGTAGCTCAATGCGATGAATGCCAGCGCAACAAGTACTTGGGAATGTCTCCAGCCGGTCTACTCTAGCCGCTCGAGTTGCCTAACAAATTTTGGTTTGCCATCACAATGGACTTCATCGAGGGACTGCCAGATTCGGAGGGGTACTCGGTCATCTTCGTCGTGCTCGATAGATTGAGCAAGTACAGCCATTTCATGGCCATCAAACACCCCTACACAGCGACATCCGTGGCCGAAGAGTTCATCCAAGGTGTGGTCAGATTACACGGAGTCCCTGAGGTAATGATCTCAGATCGTGATCGAATCTTCCTTAGCAACTTTTGGCAAGCTCTCTTCAAAGCGATGGGAACCAGCTTGCGAAGGAGCTCCTCTTACCACCCCCAAACTGATGGACAAACGGAGGTCGTCAACTGAAGCATAGAGACCTACTTGCGCTGTTTTGCTGCCAAACACCCGAGTCGTTGGTAGAAGTGGCTACCATGGGCGTAGTATTGGTACAATACATCATTTCATACGGAGGCAAGGACGACACCATTCAAAGTACTCTATGGTCGCGACCCACCCAAGCTTGTACCATATGAAGTTGGAAGTACACCCGTTAACCAAGTGCAGCAAGAGCTGGTTGATCGAGATCAACTGTTGGGGGAGCTCAAGCAGCACCTACGGAGGGCGCAACAAAAAATGAAGAAACATGTCGATAAAAGCCGAAGGAACGTTAGCTACTCAGAGGGCGACCGAGTCTATGTCATGCTTCAACAATATAGGCAACACTCGACTGTGAAGCACGGCAAGAACAAGCTCTCTCCGAGGTACTATGGACCATATGAGATTCTACGCCGTGTGGGAGAGGTCGCCCATCGCCTCAAGCTGCCCAAAGAGTCAAAGATTCATCCGGTCTTCCATGTGTAGCAGCTAAGGCCAGCAAAGGGGCCACTCGCACCATCCATAGCACCACTGCCAAAGATTCGCCCGAGGAACCAGCCCGCATTCCTCCCGGAAGATGTGCTCGGAGTCCGAAGGGGACCAAAAGGCAAGGAGGCCCTGATCAAATGGGACGCACTGCCCGAGCACGATGCAACTTGGGAACCCATGAACATGATTGCTGAGCAGTTCCCAGCATTCGACCTTGAGGCCAAGGTCGATCTTCTGGAGGGGAGTATTGTTGGGCCTTCGCCCCAGCTAAGGCTTTTGAGCTTAGAGCCCAACCGACCAGCCATGGCCACACTCAATTCAAGTCAGATTCTAGGTCAATATGCACTGGACCAAGGTCCCCAAAACAAGCCCAATGATGGAGGAAATCAGCCCAAGGAAGGAGGAATCGAACCGACGCAATTGGAGAATCAAACCGAGCATGAACCAACGAGAACCGAGGCAAGCCAAAGTATTTCCCCACATGTTCCACATCATTTCGTGGTCCCAAAGCATGCTAAATATAGGACCTCGACACAACCACCAAGGGGGCAAGAAACCAAGGCAAAAGGGCCAAAAATAGTAAATCGGCACATTGGACGAGGTATCTTCAATGGAGGGCTCATGCACTTGGACAAAGGGAGAAACCCCAATGTTGACCTTTCTGATCTCAAGGTATTCATATGGCCAGATTCATCCACCAGCTCCATGCCCAAGGACGTCATTATTGCTTCGGAGACCAAGGCCTTTATTTTCCCTCCAATTCATGCCATCAATGCTTTTCCCTCCAAAGGTCAACCAAGAGGACTATATAAGAGAACCACCAGCCATTATTCTGGGCATCCAACCATTGAAGAAGATAATCTCTCACAAGAGTAGTTGGGTCCCTTGTATTTCTCTTTTATCGCCTTAGGCTCCTCTCTTTGATCCGTGTTACAAGGGTCATTTAGGGGGTTATTACTATTGTAACACCACCCTTCTTCCGCATCAATAACATCATCCATCTTTCCGCAAGTTTTCATTTTTCGGGTCCCAACAGTGCCTCATTTGAACGCTCCTCTATATATATATAGGGGAGCACTCGGTTGAGACAGGGTTGTAAGAATGAGACAAGTGAGGCACATTGTGAGCCACTCATTTTGTTGATGTGGCAGGGAATAGTACCGGAATAGTGTTTTGGTTTTTGCTTTTGGTAGTGAGTTTTACTATTTGGACACGTGGCGCGCCCACAATGCACGGGGGGTTGATGGATGGCTGAGATCGTGTCTCACTTGCCTCATTCTTATTTGCCTTGCCTCATTTGAACGCTACTATATATATATATATATATGAGCGCTCAAATGAGACCCCCTCATGTTGGTGAGGTCGTGAGGCCTCAATCTTAACCATTAGATCAACTCCATCACACTTATCTGGTGACGACACGTGTCCCACTACCAAAATTCATCAAAAGTAAAAAGCAAAAAACTATTCTTGTACTATTCCCTGCCACATCATCATAATGAGTGGCTCACATCGTGCCTCCCTCACTCTAACAACCCTGCCTCAATGGAGTGCTCCCCTATCTAATAATATGCAACATGTGGAAAATGTTGTTGCTGTTGTCAGAAGCTCCGTGCAGTGTTATTAAAACAGAACCGTGGATCGAATCGGTCAAGTCACTGGGTCAGTGGTTCAAACAGGTTGAACCGGTTTGACCCGCACATATTAAAATATAAAAATAAAATACTTATATATGATATTATAATTTAACATATATGACTTGAATAAATATTACATGATTATGATCTGATTATAATAACATACCATAACAAATTTAGAATTTGATAAAGTACAAATCAATAATACAATAATAATAGAACAACAATAACAATTTTAGTCTTAATTTGCAAGTCACAACAATAAGGGATTTCTAAGACTAATTGAATTTCTAGTTAAATTGAGAATAACTAAGAAATTTTATAGATTTGATAAATGAATATACATTATTGAAACAAATAATAAAACAACAATCATCTTTAACCTAGTGGAAGGAAAGAGAATAACTATTAAGTGGGGTTGGGTTCGACTCTTGTCCAAGTCAAAATTAAATAAATAATTTTTCAGACCAAATCGAACCGATCAAATCAGCATTTTAATGAAAAACCGGGTCAACCGGTTCAACCGACCGGATCAACCGGGTTTGACCGGCTCGATGGTAAAACAGTCTGATAACCAAACCGGTCCGGTGACCGGTTCCCGGTCGAAACGGCCAGTTCGGTCCGGTTTTTATAACTATGGCTCCGTGGTCCTTAGCGCTCTCGATGGACCACAACAGTACCCGATCAATGCTCGTTCAACGTTTGTTAGATTGAGAACCATAAAGCGCCAAAACATAGAGATATAGAGAAGCTCTCGTTTTATTACTATACACCAAGCCTAAGTATCAAGCTCAACTGTTTACCTTCTGAAATAACTTTAAACCGGATGGTATACTAGTTTTCGCGGCATAACTAGATGGCTAACTATCACTACACAAAAAATTTGGGGCACTTTCCGACACCCCGAAATTGTCGCAGAGGTGATAAAAGAGTGTCTTACATGCGAGAGACGTATGTCGAAAAAGGGCAGCGTCGCGCAAACTACCATCGCAGGATTTACGACAGCCCAATGTTGCGACTTGTGCGACGCATCAACGACAGACTAACGTCACTTGTTTACCGCAAGTCGTTGTGTATGACAGATGTACGTTGCCATCACGACGAGGTGTCGTAAACCAGTCATAGGTTTGTCGCAAATGGAATGCGACACAACCAGGGACGGTCCCAGGTTTTGGGATAGGGGGTGTCAAATGAAAAAATAGACTGCATTATTACAAAAATTAATATGGTTCAAAAGACGTCTAGTTCATTACCAAAAAAGTTGTTTTCATATCACAAAATCACATGTTGTTGAATGCGTGCTAAACATTTCAACTAATTTTTTGAATGTTGAAAACCAATCAATCGGATAAGAAACCATCTTCTATTTTGTTACAATTTAGAATTTAACTAATATAAGCTCTTTGAATCTCGTCACGCTTATCAGTGGTCTGTGGGGCATTTCGTGAAGCTGAGTCACTTTCTTATTTATTGATATCAAAATAATTATAATTAATTCCTGAATATATAAATGACTATCTTACTCTCATATTTAAATAAAAATTTAAAATAATGAATCAATAGTTGATGTGTCATCTAAAAACAAATAACATAAAAAAAATTAAGATCATACTATAATTGGATCAAATACAAACTATTAGCACAAAACTTTGATACAAATTTCCAACTTGAATGTGAGCAGTTTATACACATACAAAATTAACGAAGTTTGGTCATTTAATACAATTTATGCATCTATATTTAAATATAACTTGGACGAATTAAGTTATTTAATTATTTTAATTTAAGTATTAAATTAATTAATTTGAAAATATTAAATTCATTAATATATATGCTAAGAATATTTTGGAAAAAGTTGGGTTGTCACTCCCATGCCCAAGTAGTTCCGTCCCTGGACACAGTTGCGTCGCTCTTTCGACGAAATAAATTTAATTCAAAAATAAATTAAGTTTGTTGTTTGTATAAATATTTTTTATTATATACTTAAAATTAAAATTTAAACCAGGAAATTATTTATTTAGAAAGTACCAAATTCAATAGTTATGGAACACGAGTTATATGGTGACCAATGAACATAAAATGCAACATGTAGAAAAGTTCGGCACAACAGACGATGTAAAGAAGAAGAAAAAATGTTCACAATGCTAACCGTCAAGACCCTCACCATCATATAATATCCGACTCAAACAAATCCTGCGCTGAGTCAGGCACCTGTGAAGTCGTCCAGCTCCCCGTCACCAGGCCCGGCCCATACGTGAGGCGACTGAAGCAACCGCTTCAGGCCCCATCTTGGGGAAGCCTCCTTTCAGCCGTATGGTGAGCCCAATTTGTATTTTATTTCCATTTCGAAAAGTCCCCATTTTACCAAACTTGTATTTTATTTCCATTTTGAAAAGGCCCACTACAACCATATGGAGACCCAACATGTATTTACTCCATTTCGGAAATGCCCCGTATCAGGGCACGTTTTAATTTGAAATTCAGTGTGTATTAGTTTGTCAAATATGAGAAATGAGTGATTAATTTTAGCAAAATTTTTTTATTGAAAGAAAAAAATTTAGCACGTTAAATAGTGTTATTGAATACGTTATATGTCAAAAAAATAAAAAGGACCATTTTTTATGTTTCGCTTCAGGCCCCCGAAACCCTTGAGACGGCCCTGCCCGTCACTACCCTCTGAACCATGGCTCTTATTGTCTATGGGTGAAGTCCTCAAAACGCTGCGAAATCTAGGAAAGGATGGGTCAGCACCTCTTACGACAGTGCTGGACTCTCACTTGTCGGCTGATGTTGACTCTGAAAGTTGACGCTAGATTGGCTGGAACTAGGCCTCCTGGCCCAATGCTCTGAGCTTGGCTTCAACAACTCCAAGTAATCCCAATATACCGGGGTGTCCCTATGAGGAAGGCGGATGCATCACCCTCAGTTGAAAGCATCTTGAGAGATCTGAGTATCCTAAGTGAGAGCGACGAAAGTAGATGAGGACTCTATTTGTAATGCTAGGCTCTGAGAGAGCTTTAGAAAGGGTTTTGAGCTCAAAGAGGAGGAGAATGAATGAGTTTTTGATGTGGGCAAGAAACATGTACTTGCTTGGCTTTTCATTGCAAGGGCGGTAGGCGGCGGCTGTACGAATAGGTTGTGTAGGCGAGGCGGGTCCTTCAAAGGTGATGCTTGCTGTCTAGGCTGGACTTTTTCCGCCAAAATGTTTTTTTAACTAGATCCTAATAACTAGAAATATGAGTGTTATGGTATAATGCTGTTGTGACGTGGTTGTGTTGATTAGAATGCCCAAAGTTACTTTAGTCTATTGTACAAGTGCCTAGTTGAGGTTTGCAGGTTTCTGGTTTTGTGCTCTAAGTCCTCATATGAGTTTTGAGCCAAATAGCTCAAAATGGTGGCGTTTTGTCTAAGCGAGAGAGCTGAGTTTGTAATTCAAAGGAAGCGACGACGTTTTGGACAGAGCGCGAGATTTGGAGTTAGTAGGACGACAGCGTATCGATCGAGCGCGAGATTCCGTTTGGTTCGTTATTGGCTCGAGGGAAACGACAGCATTTAGGTCGAGTTCTGCGGCTCATTCAAAAGGAGCTGGAATTGGGGATTAGGGCTCAGTTCGTGTTTCCGATTTCAAGAGAGCTTCGAGACCGATTCGAGGGCTATAGCCAAATTGAAGAGCGATTGAAGTGCGACTGGATCCCTGGGAGTGTCGGAGTACTACGGCGTGTCTCGATTGCGGTCTATTCGTCAGTCGAGCGTCGGTGGAGTCCTGCGGAAGCTTGAAGCTCGGTTAGGGCGGAGCCACTGCGTTTCTCACCCGGATTGATTCAGGGAAGTCCTAATCTGGTTATTTGGATTGATATTCGTGTATTGTGTTACAATATGCTTTGTAATATTGAGTGACACTAGGACTTGCGTCTCTAGGCATTGTGTGTATAAATTCTTTGGGCTAATAATCAATAAAGGGTAAAGTTTAACTATTGAGATTGAATCGATCCTCGTACAGAGAGGAAACAAGAGTTTTCTTACTCTAGCTTTTGTAGCTTGTCTCTGTCTGCTTAGTTGGGTATGATTGGAAACGTCTTTTTGTGATCCCTTTTCCCTTGCCGCTGGTTGGCATATCTTTCGTTGAAGGCACGCCCTCTTCTCGAGATGTTCTTGCACGAAGACAATGTGCGTTTTGAGGTTTCTTCTCAGACTAGCTCAATGGTTTGAGGTCCTTCACTCGGTTGAACACTTATGTGCAGTAATTTGAACTTTTCTTCCATTTCCTCCTTGAGCTGGTTCTAGTAGTTATAAATAGAGTCCAATGTGTTCTAGTATTTATTGCATAAATTTGGGAAATTGAAAATTTAATACAAATGGTATGAGTAAAAATTAGGTACAGAGTATATTTTTGGTGCAAAATGCAAAGTTTGTCAAAAGTATTACATTGTTCGTCACAAATAATTTATAATTCGTTATCGAGAAATTAAATATAAACGGAATTTAATACGAGATTTAATCTCATTCGTCCATATGACCAAATCAAGGACTGTGATTGGTTTGTATTTTTTATAAAAATATGCACTTTGCACCGAATCCTTTTTCCAAATGGTATACAACAACAATTGTGGAATACAAGTTGATTACAAATCTTACCTTGTCTAGGGCTGCAAGCGAGACGATGTACTCGTGAACAACTCGCGAGACTACTCGGTCAAAGCTCGACTCGATTATAAACGAGTCAAGTACGAGCATGATATTTATTCTCGTTTATTAAATGAGTCAAGCAGCTTGAACAAAGTGATGCTCGACTCGTTTAAGCTCTTAAGCAACTCGTTTATAAACTCGATTAATAACTCGACTAAACTCGATTGTATGCTTGATTGAAACTCATTTATAATATTTATGTAACTATTTATTTAAAAGTCTTTACACGGAACTTATTTTAGTTTGAAGTTAGTTTTTTGAGACTCGTCGAGTTTCAAATCGAGCTTGAGCCTGATGAATATCTAATCGAGTTGAATTCGAGAGCATCTTAATACTCGACTGGTTTGCAACCCTAAACCATAACCTTGTCACATGATTAAGGGCTTGTCCACTTGAACTGAAACTTAACTGATCTAACGGTAACTGAACTGAAAGTGTCATATATTAACTTATATTAACTGATATTAACTTAACTTAACTTTGAAATCATCATCATCATATCATCATCATCATATCATCATCATAATATCATCATCATAATATCATCATCATCATATCATCATTATCATCATCATCATCATTATAAACATCATCATCATCATATCATCATATCATCATCTTATCATCATTATTATTATCATCATCATCATATCATCATATGATAATGATGATATGATGATGGTGATGATGATGATATGATGATGTTGATGATGATGATGATGATATGATGATGATGATGATGATATGATGATGATGATGATGATGATGATGATGATATGATGATGATGATATGATGATGATTATGATATGATGATGATGCTAATGATAATGATGATGATGATGATGATGATATGACGATGATGACATGATGATGATGATGATGATGATGATGATGTGATGATGATGATATGATGATATGATGATGATGATGGAATTGATGAAAAAATCGATCTAAATCGAACTTGACTTAACTTAACTGAAATTATATTAACTTACATCATCTGAAATTAACTTATATTAACTGAAAGTAACTTAACTTAACTTATAAGTCAAAAATATAAGTTCAAGTGGACAGGGCCTAAGCCTAGTATATCAAAAAAAATTCAATCCCTCCTGTTGGACCGGGCCAGTAATTCAGCAACATGACTAAGCCCAATATATCAATTATATCTCATCAACATTTTTATGGGTTTTTTGTGCAAACACAGAATATCGCAATCTCAAGCTTCTTGCCCCACATCTACCATTCAATTGCTACTGTTCGGTTCGGAGTTAGAATAAAATAGGACAGAGGCAAGCGATGTCTCCAAAACATCAATCAATGCTATTGGGCTGGTATTGCTTTGGGCTTTTGTCATATTTATAATGCTTAAGCTTTTCTTGCTCGATTAAACCTCAAGTTTGCTCGTTTAATACTCGATTGAGACTCGAACTCATTAGGATTACGAGTCGGGCTCGAGTTTAATAAAATTATTTCGAGTTTGAATTCAGTTTTTTGAGGCTTGCGAGTTTCGAGTCGAGCTCGAGCCTGATGAATATCTAATCGAGTTGAGATTGAGCTCGAGCATCTTAATACTCGATTCGATTCGTTTGCAACCCTAAACCCGAACCTTGTCACATGACTAAGTTAAGATAAGTTAATATCAGTCACTATCAGTTAAGATCAGTTAAGATAAGTTAATATCAGTTAAGATAAGTTACTTTCAGTCACTATAAGTTAAGTTAAGTTTCAGTTAAGTTAAAATAAGTCACTTTTAACATACCATCATCATCATCATACCATCATACTATTCATCATACCATCATCATCATCATCATCATACTATTAATCATACCATCATCATCATCATACCATCATCATCATCATCATCATCATACTATTCTGCATCATCATATCATCATACCATCACACTATTCATCATCATACCATCATCATCATCATACCATCATCATCATTATACCATCATCATCATACTATTCATCATACCATCATCATCATCATACTATTCATCATACCATCATTATCATCATACTATTCATCATCATACCATCATACTATTCATCATCATCATACCATCACACTATTCATCATACTATCATCATCATCATCATACCATCATCATCATCATACTATTCATCATACCATCATACTATTCATTATATCATCACACTATTCATCATACCAGCATCATCATACCATCATCATCATGAAATTACTATTCATCGCCATCATCATCATAATATTACTATTCATCATCATCATAATAATACTATTCATCAACATCATAAATATTACTATTCATCATCATCACAACCATCATCATCATAATATTACTATTCATCATCATAATAATATTACTATTCATCATCATCATCATCACAACCATCATCATCATAATATTACTATTCATCATCATCATCATCATCGCAACCATCATCATCATAATATTACTATTCATCATCATAATATTACTATTCATCATCATCATCACAACCATCATCATCATAAAATAATACTATTCATCAGTCAATATAAGTTTCAGTTAAGTTAATATAAGTTAATATCAGTCACTATAAGGGGCCGTCCACTTTGACTTATATTTAACTAACTTAACTGATCTTAACTTATCTTAAATGATCTTAACTGATCTTAACTTAACTTAAACTTATATTGACTGATGAATAGTATTATTTTATGATGATGATGGTGAATAGTATTATTATGATGATGATGAATAGTAATTTTATGATGATGAATAGTAATTTTATGATGATGATGAATAGTAATTTTATGATGATGAATAGTAATATACTGATGATGATGGGGGTGAATAGTAATTTTATGATGATGAATAGTAATTTTATGATGATGATGGTTGTGATGATGATGATGAATAGTAATATTATGATGATGATGATGGTATGATGATGATGATGAATAGTATGATGATGATGAATAGTATGATGATGATGATGATATGATGATGAATAGTATGATGATGATGATGATATGATGATGAATAGTGTGATGGTATGATGATGATGATGGTATGATAAATAGTATTATGATGATGGTATGATGATGATGAATAGTATTATGAATAGTATTATGAATAGTATTATGATGATGATGGTATGATGAATAGTATGATGATGATGGTATAATGATGATGATGGTATGATGAATAGTATGATGGTATGATGATGATGGTGTGATGGTATGATGAATAGTATGATGGTGATGGTATGATGATGATGGTATGATGAATAGTGTGATGGTATGATGAATAGTATGATGGTATGATGATGAATAGTATGATGATGATGAATAGTATGATGGTATGATGATGATGAATAGTATGATGATGATGATGAATAGTATGATGATGATGATGATGAATAGTGTGATGGTATGATGATGATGATGGTATGATGAATAGTATGATGATGATGATGATGGTATGATGATGATGAATAGTATGTTAAAAGTAACTTATCTTAATTGAAACTTATAGTGACTGAAAGTAACTTATCTTAACTGATCTTAACTTATCTTAACTGATATTAACTTATCTTAACTTAGAAGTCAAAAATAGAGTCAAAGTGGACAGGGCCTAAGTTAATATCAGTTAAGATAAGTTAATATCAGTCACTATAAGTTAACATCAGTTAAGATCAGTTAAATTTCAGTCAAAATGGACGCACCCTAAGCCTAGTATATCAAAAAATTTTAAATCCGTCCGGTTGGACCAGGCAAGTAATTCAGCAACATGACTAAGCCCAATATATCAAGTATATCTCATCAACATTTTTATGGGTTTTTTTTGTGCAAACACAGAATGTTGCAAAGCTTCTTGTCCCGAGCAACCACCCAGCAGCTGTCCAGGCGCACCTAGGCGCTGCTCAAACCGCAAAGGCGCCGCTCTGACTGCCCAAGCGATTGAAAGTCGTTTCATCGACTTGTTAACACTGATATTTATTGCTTTAAACACTTTTAGAAATTTCAATCAAAAATTATTTTATTTATTCTCATCAACAGCAATGAAATGTGTATGGTTTTCCCAGGCCCATTAAATCAAAGATGATAGCTCCCCATTGAATTGACCAATTCTACTCAAGACTTTTCGTGTGCTATATCCAATCAAAAGCCAAAAAATGCAAGGATTTGTTTGCCTGGATTTTAGCAAAAACTGAGACAAGTAGGCAGTAGATGATCAACACGTAGTGTGTAGAGAACAGTGCAGTAGATTTAAAGTGCGCAGCCAAGGATGTAGGTTAATATAAAGTCTAGTCACATGCAAAACGTCAAAACCATATTTACTGTATAGAGCAGAACACTGCGTGTGGTGCAGAATCTTAACCAGCGAATTTAGAGCGTGAAAAAGATTGGAAAAAACAAAAAGCCTTTTCTATTACAGCTTTTAAAACAGTTGTCCTTATCGCATCCCTTTATTATTTTCTGGATCATGAAAAAGAATCATGAGAGGTGATTAAAAAAATCATACATTCTCATCATGATTTTTCTAATTATAGAAAAAGTCATCGCATGATCAAACTAAAATTTTGTCATCTCATGATCCTTTTTAGTTTTGGTCATGATAGCTTAACCAATTTTAATGCGACACCTGCCACGCGTCAGAATTTTATCAGTTTAAACCCAGATGTTGTAATGAATATATCTTGAAAATTATAAAGTATTAGAAAATAAAATAATCACCAATTTTCATAATTTTTGAAGATCCACAAGTAGAGATACATTTTGATATTTATATGCTTATATTTATGTAGAAATGAAAGAGAATGGTGATGAACCTTATGTTTGGTCACGAACGGGATGTATATGACCAAATAGATGAATCATTACTAAATGAAAGATAAGTGGATGAAAGAGATGGATAACATTTTCATGCCTTATTCTACTCTTCCTTTTCTTTGAATTTGAATTTGAATATGAATAGCACATTGGCCATCCAAGTATTGATTCAAAAAGTCAAATGGTTGTTTTAGACAAACATACAGAGGCCATAGCTCTGTAATCTGTCTGTTTTGTACTGTGGCTCATTGTTACATCAAAGGAAATGACCTCCTCATAAATGAGACGCAAACAAATCAATGCCCTATGCTCCTCCCCTGCTGTAATCTTTTGTCTCTTTCAGTTTCGGGAGTTGGATTGGGGGGAGGGGAATTTGCATAAAAGGTAAGGCAAGTTTGAGTGGGAGACCAGCAAAGGAGTCATTACAAAACAGAACAGAAGAGAGCAGAGCAGTCTCATGGAGAAAGAAATCAACAATGGAAGCTCATCCAGACTGCCCAGAACCAAACAAGTTCAACAATTCAGTTTGCAGAGTGAGCCATGTATTATAAGAAGAGTTCAAAAAGTTCAAGTTGTGTACTACCTTTCAAGAAATGGACAGCTTGAGCATCCACATTTCATGGAGCTTTTTCTTTCTTCTCCAAATCAAAATCTTCATCTCAAAGGTAAATCATCCATTCATTCATACTCAGGTAACATGTGAAGAATCCAACATTTGCTGTCTGGTTGGTTATGTTAGATGTTTTGGAAAGGCTGAGTGCTTTTAGAGGTAGAGATATGCCTTCACTCTACTCATGGTCCTGCAAAAGGAGCTACAAGCATGGCTATGTTTGGAATGACTTAGCTGATGATGACGTCATATATCCAACACAAGGTGCTGAGTATGTCCTCAAAGGCTCCGAGCTTCTTCAAAACTGCACTGGTCAGTACTAATCCACTACTTTACTTGTAGTGACCGACCGAAATGTGTTAGAGATATGATAAGCTAAGCCGAAGATATCAAATATATGATTGTTTTCTGGTTGGTGTTAACAAAATGCGACTTTCTTTTTGTTTTTCTTCGATCAGAAAAGCTAGAGAACCTGCAATTCGTGAAATCAAAAGGCTCGTATTTTCATTCAGAGCAGAAACAGAGCAGAGTGTTGACTCTGACCGGAGGAACAGAGCCAAGAGCAGAAGCAGAGCATGAGAAAATAGAGGAGGAGGAGTCGAGCTACAGCTTCTCCACAAACACACCTCCTTCTCGATGCTCGGTTGGCATCTCGACGGATGACATACAACATCTCATTTCACCACCTTTGCTCACTTCTTCTTCTTCTTCGGACAAATGTATCGAGCCAAGTCGCAACTCGGTTCTGCTCCAGCTGATCGCGTGCGGGAGCTCAACAATCGGCTTCAAAAACAGATTCTGTCAGACTCCGAAACTGCTTACCCTAAACACGGACGATTCAGTGACCGCCAACATTTGCAAACAGGCGGCGGTGGTGAACGAGGATGAGGCGATGATCCGGTGCATGTCGGAAAATCCGAGGTTTGGAGGGTTTCAAACAGACAAGGAGTATTTCAGCGGAAGTATTGTTGAGTCTGTGACGGCGGAGGAGCGAGTGGCTGAGGAATCGCTCGGGCTGAAGCGATCCAACTCGTTCAATGAAGAAAGGTAAAAGTTGATCACTCAAATCAATCTGAAATGAGAATGTGCATTGCATGGGGACTTTTGTGCTCTATTTTTTTATATAGTTGTGGTATTGTATAACGCAGGAGCAGGTTGGTGGAAGAAGCGCGCAGGGAAGATGAGGTGAAGATTGAAAGGTGGCCGATGGCGATAACAGGAAAGTGTATACCGAGGAGGAAGAAGAAAGCTTCAGGGGATAACAAATGCTAGCTTTAATGAAGTGTGACATGTAATTTAGATCTTCCATTATTCAATGTAGATATCTCAACTTTAGTTAGATGAATTCTCCTAACGTCGATTTCACTCATAGTATATATGGGGAAAATTACATTGTAAGGTACAGACCAGTTGGTACAATTATAAGCTTCTTATCGTATTATTGTAGAGCCTGCATATGCAGCTATGGAAATATCCAACAACTGCTGTAGAAGGAGTTGCTGCTCTCCATATCTATTTTGAGGTAGCAGCTGTAATACAGCATGGAAAGCAGTAGCTTCTTCACCAGCTGCCGCTGCTGGCAGGCTTATCAGGCGAGGGCCGAATAGGACCCTTAACTTAAGCATCCAGCATTGATGCAGGGCAGCTACTAGAGCATATTGAAGATCAAGTGGATCACGGTAAGGCTTGCCATCCGGGTTCATTTAGCAGGCCAAATCAACAGTTTCTTATTTTAGTTTTTATTAGTTTCTTATTTAGTTTTTATTTAGATTTTATTTCCAAATTTAGTTTTTGTATTTTTATATTTAAACCCTCTTTAGGGTTTTAGGAACACATCGTTCGTTTTGAATAAAACTTTAGCTTTGTTATATTTTCTGGTGGATTTCAGAGTTATCTTTTATGGTGGATTCCAGAGTTTTCGTTCAAGTTCATGTTTGTGAATTTGATCATCTATCCTAGGTTTAGCGCTTGCTATTCCTTTCGAGATTCCGACTGCGTCAGGTGGTATCAGAGCAGACCTTTTCCTGTTCTTTTCGAAGCTTGAACAGCCATGGAAGATCAACCAGCGACCAGAGCAGACCTTCAAGGGATTTCGACGGCTTTTACCACGACCCTTACTGCTTTGACCTATCAGATTGCAACTTTGACGGTGAGAGTGGATTAGGCCTGGGCGTCCAGACCCGAAAAACCGAAGACCGAACCGAATCGAACCGAAAAAAGCCCGAACATGTCGGTTCTTATCGGACCGAAAACCGAACCGAAAAAAACCCGAACCGAATGGTGAGATTCGGTTCGGTCTCGGTTTTGCATTTTTTTTCGGACCGAAAGCTCGAACCGAACCGAAAATATGTGTTTTCTGTCAATTTACAGAAAAAGACCGAAAAATCGTGAAAACCCGAAAAAAACCCGACCCGAACCTGAAAAAAACCCCGAAAAATCGCCCCACAAAAAAGTCCAAAAAGACCGAACTGACCCGAAACCCGAAAAATCGGGCTTTGGTCGGTTTTCACTTTCAAAAAGACCAAACCCGAACCGAACCGAATTTTCGGGTTTCGGGTCGGTTTTCACAAAAATCGGGACCGAACCGAGCCCAGGCCTAGAGTGGATAAGAGTCGTCATAGTAAAAGAAGAGGGGAACTAAATAGGGTTCCGCAAGGTGAGAACAATCGTGCTGCTAATTTGAGTTTGATATAAGAAGTTGACCATTGTGATCGACAGAATAAGTATGATTGTCGAGTGTCCAGTATTCAATTGTTCTACGGAATTAAAGGAGTGGAGGAGTTTCTGGTTGGCAGATCAGCGTTGATAGATTCTTCGATGTCATGGGTGTCCCAAAAACATACAAGTTAAGATGGCAGCGATGAGGTTGAAGAGTGTAGCTTCTGTGTGGTGGGAAAAGCTCGTTACTCAGAGGCAACTGGAAAGAAAGGGGCCAGTTAGTACGAGGAGGCGAATGAAACAATTGATGATGGCGCGGTTTTTGCCAAAAGGTTTTGAACAAATCCCGTATAAGAAGTACGTCGAATGTGTTCAAGAAAAGAAGATTGTGACAGAGTACACGAATGAGTGTGTACAACAAGGGCTTCAGATGACGGAAGAGGTTACTGTGGCAGAGGAGGCGTTGGAGGGTATTGATGAGCTAGCGATGCTGAGGATTCTAACTGCTGATTTTGATGAGGAAGGTGAGGAGATTGAGCTGAAGAAAGAAGATGTTATTGTGGCAGAGTAGACATTAGAGAAGATTAATGAGCTGACAATGCTGAGGATTATGCATGCTGATTCTGAGGAGGAAGGTGAGGATGTTGAGATAACTGGAATTCAGCGGTTCGTGGTTGGTGAATTCAGGCGATTTGATGAGTGTTGTGAAAGAGGAAACAATTCTAGATGAGTTGCGCGAGAACCTGCAGGAGGACATTGAAGAGTTGATTGTAGATGAGCTGCCAAATAATTTACCTCATTTGCAAGATATTCAGCATCATATTGACTTGACCCTAGGGTCGAATATAAAAAATCTTGTTTCTCAGAAATCTGTTGGTTATTTGAAGTTTCCCACGGAGCCTCGTGAGAAGCCATATGCACTCGTTTTGATGAATAAAAGTTCACAGCTTGAAGTGTTACCGACTGACAGAGTTCTTATTTCCATTGGGAAGCACTACAGAGAAGAGATTAGCCGACCTGAAGATTGGAAAAGGGAGTGTAACCTAAAGAAAGTTTTTATTCAATTTTTTGGCACTGAGGAAATTAATAGGGGTGGGCGCGGTGCGGTTTGGTGCTGTTTAACGGTAAACTTGCAACCGCACCTCATTATCTGGTTTGGAAATTTTTCAAACTGAATTACAAAATTTAAAACCAAATATGCACCGCACCACATTATTTGGTACGGTGCGGTTTGGTTTAAAAACTGATTTTCAAAGTTTACAAAAGAAAATCTATGTTGAATGTTAGAGACTTGCAGCTTTTTTTTGTAACAAGTTCAAAACCTTGGAGCTATTACAGAAAGAGAAAACAGGAACCTGACAAGGCATTGAGCCTAAACCTGACACAACAAGTGAAAACAGAAGACTTCTTGACTTTGATGGGCTTGGGCCTGAAATTATGATTTTTTTTAAACGTAATAATTTTGAATATTTAATTATTAGATTATTTAATAATTAATTATATATGCGGCGCGGCGCGGTTTAAACCGGGTGGTTTGAGATAAAGAACAACTTCCACACTGCTTTATTTGGTTGCGGTGCGGTTTTTGACAAATCGGGTTTTTCCAAAAGCGGTGCTGTTAACCGAACACACTTTTGCAGTGCGGTGTGGGCGATTTTTAAATTCGGACCGGTTTTTGCCCACCCCTAGAAATTATAGCTATCAAGGAAAGTGTCAAGTCTAGATTGGAGGCTATACGGAAGAAGAACATGGTTGTTGTTGACAAGCGCATGAAGGTTAAAGTTTTAAAGGTAGGTGATGATGTTTCCACATAAGGAGAGGTTTGTAGTTGGTATTTACGGCAAATTGCAGCCTTACAAGCATGGTCCATTCAAGGCGGAGGAGGTCCTATATTCAGAAGAGAACTCGGGGTCGAGTTCTTTGGAAGTGAAGGACACTGATGTAGGAGGCCCATAGCAGGAGCAGAGCTTTACGGCCATGAAAGAGTAGTTATCTCAGGTGGAGTGTGATGCAAGCAGAGTATGGATTGGTGCGGTGTTATCTCATGAGAAGCGACTTGTGGCTTTCTTCAGTGAAAAACTCAGTGAGGCGCGGCAGAAGGGGAGTACTTATGATCATGAATTTTATGCAGTTTTCAGGGCTTTGAACCAGTGGGGGCATTATCTGATCCACCGTGAATTTATTCTGTTCAAAGACCATCAGGCTTTGAAGTTTCTACACAGTCAAAAGGTAATTAACAAGATGCATGCTCGGTGGGTTAGTTTTCTACAAAAGTTTCCTTTCATTAGCCAAGCACAAATCTCGTGCTCAGAATAAGGTTGCATATGCGCTGAGTAGGAGAGCTTCCTTGTTGGTAACGTTATCTCAGGAGGTTGTAGGTTTTGATTATATGAAGGAGCTGTATGAGACTTTGTACCAGAAGAGAACTCGGGGTCGAGTTCTTCTGAGGTGGAGGAGACTGATGCATGTCGGCTAGCATAATGTATTGAAGATCAAGTGGACCGCGGGGTCAAGTTCTTCAGAGGTCCTATGCTAGCTTTAATGAAGTTTGACATGTAATTTAGATCTTGCATTATTCAGTGTAGATATCTCAACTTTAGTTAGATGGATTCTCCTAACGTCAAGATTTCACTCATAATATATATGGGGAAAATTACATTGTAAGGTACAGACCAGTTGGGACAATTATAAGCTTCTTATCATATTATTGTAGAGCCTGCATATGCAGCTATGGAAATATCCAACAACTGTGTAGAAGGAGTTGCTGCTCTCCATACCTATTTTGAGGTAGCAGCTGTGATATAGCATGGAAAGCGGCAGCTTCTCAACCAGCAGCCGCTGCAGGAAGGCTTATCAGGCGAGGGCCGGATAGGACCCTTAGCTTAAGCATCCAGCATCATGTTGCATCTTTCTTTTTTTATGCCCCTCAACCAATTAGTTTTATAGAGATCGACTAATGTGAGATGTCAAACACTCTAAAATGACACAACAAAAGTTCACGTGTGTTTTGAGTCGTGTGCTTTATTTTGAATAACCAAATAATTTTCAATATTTACTTGTGTTTTTGGATGTGGGATTGTGTATCACTTAAAACAAATCACAATACTTTAAAGTTACAGTTTGAGTTATCTCCTTGTAGATTGAACTCGCACATCTTCAAAAGTTAAGAAAAACAAAATTTCGTATAAGAAAATCTGGGCTACTGCGCCTCTGTTGAGCTGTGATCACCGACTCAGTCTTTGAGTGTGCTGATGGCGTCAGTGTGTATTAGATTGTGCAGGAGTCCTTTTGTGTATTTATGGGGAATTTTGGGTTAGCGTGTGTTAGTGTGTTAGTACAAGGGTCGATGTGTATGTAGCTTTCTTTATATAGTGACTATGTAACAAACTTTCCCGATATTGAATTCATATCCGATTTCCCCCAAATTCAACTCTCGTGCTCCGTCGCCTCATTCGTGTTTCTGACTCCGTCTTCCACCGTACTGCTCCGATCCTATATTTCTTCATGGTTTCAGAGCACCTACAGTGCCGGTGAGTCGTTTCCAATTTCATTTTTTGATTGGCTGTTTGTTTGTGCCCTAGTTTGCCCTAGTTTCCTTTGCTGTTATTCTATGGATCCTAGTAGTCAATCGGTTCTTACTCCTATCTCTGGTAACTCGAATGGGAGCCCAATCACTACAGATGATCCGTATGCTGTTAATAACAATCAAATTACGGGTAACTCATTAGTCAGTGAGGTTCTAGCTGGAAAACGAAATTTCGTAAACTGGAAGAAGTCAATGGAAATCGCCCTGTCTGCGAGATCCAATTTTTTATAAAAGGGATTATTGGGTTTCACTCCTACCCCCTGAGGTGACTCGAACCCGGGATCAACATGACCAGGTCTGCGAGATCCAAATTAGGTTTTGTGAATGGTAAATATCCTACACCGACTGAGAGCCATCTGATTGATAAGTGGCAGCGCTGTAATGATGCTGTAATGTCTTGGCTTCTAGCTTCAGTTTCTCCTATTGTTCATGGGTAAATCCTTCATGCTAAGGATGTTGCCACAACCTGGAAAATTTTGCATACCAGATATGTTGGTAGTAATGTCTCTAGAAAGTTTGCTTTGAAGAGAGACTTAGGTAATATGAAGCAAGGAGACTTGGATCTAACTCATTATTATGCTAAGTTAACTAAGTTTTGAGAAGAACCGGAGGCTATTAGCAGTGTTAGATAAATGAATTGTGTCATTGGAGATAAGTGTGAAAAGTGTACAGAAATGGAAGATGAGAGAGATGAGGATAAAGTAATTCAGTTCCTTATGGGACTAAATGAAACTCATGCTCAAGTGAGAACAAACATTTTAGCATTGTGGGTGATTCCCAACATGGATGTGGTGTATGACATGGTTGCTGAAGACGAGTCCAAGCAGAGTGTAACTAAAGCTCCTTGTGAGGCAGCGTCTGCTATGTATGTACAAAATCCTGATAATAATGCTACCCAGGTGACTAGAGAGATGCAAGGAACTGCTCATAATAGTGGCAATAGGCAGTATCAAGGTGGTAGAGGACCTCCTAGGCGTAGATTGTATTGCACTCACTGCCATATGGCACACACTAAGAATTTTTTCTACAAGTTAGTTTGTTTCCCTTCAAACTCAAAGTCCCAAAGAGGACCTACTCAAAGGAACAAATCCAGCACTGGCTACAATGGGCCTATGAGCAATGTAGTAAGTACTAGTACCAGCCAGTCTCATACAAATGCCAGCTCAGACAAAGGGCATTCTAATGCTACTAAGGATGTGCCAGTCCAACAACTGTCTCAAGATCAGTGGGATAAACTGCTAGCCTTGATTAATCCTTCAGCAAGGGTGAAAGAAAGTACTGACAACAAAGTTTATATGGCAAATATTTGTGCTAATGTCCTTCCTAGTTTTGATGATAATGCTCGGATATTGGATAGTGGAGCTACAAATCATTTTGTGTCAAAAGCTGGTTTGTTGTCTGGTTTGTACAAGCTTGCCCAAGAATGCAGAGTTTCTTTACGTACTGGTCAAACTATTATTGTTACTTGTTGATGAGTCGTATTTATACGACTTGTCGAGCTAACTAATCCCATCTATTTCGTCACTTTTATATGCGAACATTTAATTTTTAGTATGGTTTTGTATTGCAGGTGTTTCGGAAGCTCTAGGAGGACACGCGCATAAACGACGGCATTTCATGCCAAAAACACAACAGTGGTAGATCAGACCTTCGAGGTTCGACAGAGTTTTGGGAATTCACCACTGATCAGAAAAATATGAGCTACATTCCAATGCGTAGCTGACTCAATTTTCTACAACTCTCTAGTTCACACTGAGAGCAGCCGAGGTCATTTGGATGGTCAAATCCAGAGTAGAAGTCGGAACTGGCTGCACAGAAAACCAAGTCAGTGGGGACCGCACCCAAGGAAGACATTAGCGCAGTGCTAATGTCAACGCCGGGCACGGCAATAGCGATAAAATCAACGTTGGGAGCGATGATGACATCATCAGTGTATTTGATGACGTCAGCAGTTCCGAGAATTGGCAAATTGGGCCCAAAAACAAATTTAGAAATCCAAAAACTTATAAATTAATGGTTTGGAAAAGGGGTTCTAACATTCTACATCATTCCTACTTTGAAGAATCATCAAGACGGCCCTGGAGGAGAACGCGAAGCTTTCGACGAAGAGAAGAATTTTCTTTTACTTTCATTCCATAATTATTTGTATTTTTGTTACGAATATGAGCAGCTAAACTTCTATTTCAGTTTAGGGTTTCGTTTATTGTGACTACATTTTGAGACTCTTTCCTTAATGCAACTTCATGTTTTACTAGTTCTTGTTCTTTATCACATGAATTGAATTGTTAGATTAAGTGGAAACTTTGTCGTAAAGCTTAGTTTGACAACCAATTCTTACTGTTAATATCTACTGGAAACTTTGTCGTAAAGGTAGATCGTCACACCTAGACTTAATAATACCTTTGTCGGATTATAGTGTTTAGGAAAGAACTAGAAGTCTAACACCTTTGTCGGGTTAGATTGTGGTGTATCACCTTTGTCGGGATATTTTGGGTTGTTACCTTTGTCGAAATAACCACACTTAGAAACTTGGAATTTGATCATTAGCTGTCTATGATAAACGTGTCACAATAGAAACCCCAAGCTGAATATCTTCTCTGATTGGAATCTTTATTCATGTTTCTCTCTTTTGCACTCACAATTTTCTAAAAATCTCCGTTTTAATTGTTTAGAGTTACAACTTCAACAAACCAGCTCTCTTGGGGTCAACCCTGCTTACCGCTAACCAGTTGTTCGCAGGAGATAATAAATATTAAATTTGACGCGTCAAATGGCAAGCATCAAATTTTTGCGCCGTTACCGGGGAGCTGCGCTTTGGTGAAGTTGTTTTTTTTGTTATTTTTTTTGTTTTTCCTCTTTAGTTTTTTTATGCTTTGTTGCTTTCTTCGCAATGTCTCACGCAGGTAGTGAGAATGGCGAAGGTGATGAACAGATAGAGTCGTATGAGCATACAATGAAGGAGCTGTCTGCCCATAATTTCCAGAATCTACCTTGGTGGATCGATGAGGGGGCAGACGTGCATAACATCGAGATCAAGATGTTTGCGTGTCTGCAAGGAGAATCAGCTACCAGGCATCTGCTGGACTTTCATGGCATCTGCTAGACTCTCCGACCTTACGGAGTCATAATGGAGAATTTCAAACTCAAGGCTTTCCACTTTTCTTTAGCTGACATGGCTAGATCTTGGTTTCTGTCTCTTCCCTCAGTTAGTATAAGAACATGGGATCAGATGCAGAAGAAGTTTCTCGATAAATACTACCCAGCAGCTAAGGCAGGACATGTTTGTAAATAGCTGCAAGATATCATGCAGGGGCCTAACGAGTCTATGTATGATTATCTGGAGAAATTTAATGCCTTGGAGCAGAGCTCCTGCAACCTAGGAGTGCTTGAGAAGCTGGTGATCGAGTATTTGTTAGATGGGCTGAGACCACTTGATAGGATGCTGATTGATGCATCAGCTGGAAGGTCTGTCCTAAATTTATCTCCAGTTGGGGTATGGGATTTGATCGCTGAGGTGGCCGAGTGATGAGTCGTATTTATACGACTCATCGAATCAACTAATCCCATTTATTTCGATACTTTTATATGCGAACATTTACTTTTTAGTATGGTTTTGCATTTATGGTATTTCGGAAGCCTTGGGAGGAATACACGCTTAAAGACGTCATTTCAATGCCAAATACATCACATGGAGTTCATGGAGGTCGACTCGAGAGCCAAAGTCAAGACTGACGAGCAGAGGAGGAAAAGCACCTTAGAGCAGATCGCGGACGTAGGCCATTTTTTGGTCGCTGTCCGCGGATGGTAACATGAACATGATCCGCGGCGCTAAAATGCAAAGCGTCCGCGGCTGACGTCAGTAATTCGGGATTTGGAAATCTGGCCCAAAAATGAAATAAGAAACCCAACTTTCTTATAAGTTAGGTTTTGACAGCAACATCAGATTATCAATTCCTAGCTTTGAAGAGAGAACGGCTCTAGAGAAGACGCAAGCTTTCAACAAGAGAGAAGAGAATTCCCTACTTTCATCATCCAAAATATTTGTGTTATTATTTCCATGGATATGAGTAGCTAAACCTTTAATTCAGTTTAGGGTTTTGTACTTGTGACAAATGTTTGAGACTTTATTCTTAATGTAATTTCTTGTTTCTCTAGTTCTTGTGCTTAATTTCAAGGAGTGAATTGTGGAGCTAAGTGGAAACTTTGCCGTAAAGCTTAGCCGAATAATTCAATCGCTATCGTTAATACTTGTTGGTTACTTTGCCGTAAAGACAGGTAGTAGCACCTAGATTCGATAATACCTTTTCCGGATTATTTAATTTAGGAAAGAACTAGAAGTCTAACACCTTTGCCGGATTAGATTGTGGTGTATCACCTTTGCCGGGATACTCTGGGTTGTTACCTTTTCCGTAACAACCACACTTAGAAACTTTAGGTTTGATTATTAGCAATCAATGATAAACGTGTCACAACAGAAACCCAAAACTGAATGCTTTCTCTGATTGAAATCTCCGATTAGTCTTTTCTTTGTGCCTTTACAATATTTACCCACGAAAAACCCCCCTTTCTTTGTTTTCAGTAATAGCTTCGACAAATCAGCTCTCTAGGGTTCGACCCTGTTTGCCACTGACTAGTTTTTCGCAGGAAAATATAAATATTAAATTTGACGCGTCAGACGACGCGCGTCAAATTTTGGCGTCGTTGCCTGGGAGTTGTGCTTCGGTGAAGTTGTTCTTTTTGTCTTTCTTATTTTCTTTTATTTTATTTAGTGCTTCGCTACTTGTTTCGCAATGTCTCGTGCAGGTAGCGTGAACAGTGATAATAACAATAATAACGAAATCTCCCCGATTGTCGAGGAGGTGCCTCCATTCTACAATGAGCCAGAACGAGAGCTACATGCTCGTAACAGGGCGAATGAAGCAGCCAGGCAGGCTCGACAGCTGAATCAGAGGACACCTGTTGCACAATCGGGGAGATTTCGTTAGACGCTCGTGCGAGGTAGCCGCCTCCACCGCGACCACCTCAACCACAAATTCACAGGGAGCAGGAAGAAGAGGAAGACTACTATTATGAGCCTACCATGAGGGACCTATCTGCTCCAAATTTCCAAAATCAGCCATGGTGCATCGACGAAGGACCTGAATTGACTGAGATTGAAATCAAGACTGCAGTAGTGCATCACCTGCTGAAGTTCTCAGGACGACATGTAGAGTCCGCCACCAAGCATCTGCAGAGCCTTCATGGCATCTGCCAGACTCTGCGGTCTTACGAGGTTTCAGTGGAGAATTTCAAATTGAAAGCCTTTCACTTCTCTTTGACTGACGCTGCTAATGCTTGGTTTTTGTCTCTTCCCCCAGGTAGCATCAGGACATGTGATCAAATGTAGAAGAAGTTCCTGACCAAGTACTACCCAGCCACCAAAGCAATGCAGGTTCGCAGACAGCTACAGGATATCAGATAGGGGCCTAATCAGTCGATGTATGACTATTAAGAGAAGTTCAATGCCCTAGAACAGAGCTGCTGCAACATGGGAGTGCCAGAGAAGCTGATAATTGAGTACCTGCTTGATGGTTTGAGGCCTCTCGATAGGATGCTGCTAGACGCCTCAGCTGGAGGGACCATCATGAATCTGTCCCCAGTTGGAATGCGAGATATGATTGCGGAGGTGGCCGAGAATGCAAGATTTAGAGAGGAAGCAGGCCATTAAGACGAGTTCAGTAGGAGCAAGAACATCTCAAAGGCTGAAGTTGCACCAGCTTCTGATGAGCTGAAAGAATTGAAGGAGATGGTTAAGATGCTAGTGACTAACCAGGTGGCCCAGATGAGGGCATGTGAATTCTGTTCTGCTAATTGTCATAAAACAGATTTGCGCCCCAGTCTACAGGAAGAGGAACACGGAGATGTCAATACTGCGGGAGGTTATCAAAACTACAACAATCGCCCGCAGCAATGACAATTTGGACCGGCAGCTAATGGATTCAGCTGGAGAGACAATAATAATACGGTGAAAGAACCAGCCCAGCAGCCCCAGCAGCAACAACAGTACTACCGCCCACCTTATCATCAACAACAGGGTGGCTACAACACTCAGAATCAGTATTAGCAGCGAGGACATAATTACAACCAAGCAGGCCCTAGTAATCAGAGTTCCAGCAAGTCTCTGGAAGATGTGGTGAAGGAGCTGGCAGCTAGCACCCAGCAATTAGCCACGACTGTGGCCAAGAACGATGAGGCCATTGCAGAGCTGTCAAAGCAAATGTCCCATTGCAGAGCGATCCAGGGAAGTTGCCATCGAAGACCATTCCCAATCCAAAAGGAAATGTCACTGCAGTCACACTGCGGAGCGGAAAAGATCTAAATCAATCTACAATGGAGTCTGTCTCAGAGGAGATCGCGGATGACGTGCATTTTAAGGTCATCCGCGGGTCGCTAAAATACTCATCACCCGCGGTGATAACATCTGAAGAACCCGTGGTTACCTCACCATCCGCGGACGAAGAACATTTAAACAACGCGGACGACATCCATATTATCGGTCCGCGGATGGGACACTTAAAGTGTTCACCACACGCGACCCGCTCTGCCGAAAATCCTAAGGCTGTCCATCCGCTTCCGTTTCCTGTGCAGGTTAGGGCTCCAAGAAAACATATGATCGATAAGGATGTGGGGGAGCTATTTAGCAAGGTGGAGATCAATATTCCACTCCTCGAGGCAATTAAGCAAATTCCGCGCTATGCGAAGTTCTTAAAGGAGTTGTGCATTAACTGAAGGCGTTCCACTAGCGTTGACTAGGAACTACTACGTAAGAACGTCTCGGCTGTTATTCAGCGAAAGGTACCTCCTAAATGCGGTGACCCTGGTACCTACACTATCCCTTGCACGATTGGTAATATTCGCATTGAGAATTGCATGCTCGATCTTGGTGCGTCGATTAATGTCTTGCCATATTCTATGTACTCGTGTCTTCGTATTGGTCCTTTTGAACCTGCAGGACTTACCATATAGTTATCAGACAGATCACGCAAGCAACCAGAAGGCAAAATTGAGGATGTACTAGTGCAGGTGGGGGAACTGGTGTTTCCCGCTGATTTCTATGTGCTAAAAATGGACAGCAGCGATCCGACGGATCATGCACCTATTCTACTAGGTCGCCCATTCTTAAAGACTTCAAAAAGGAAGATTGACTGCGACAGTGGCACTCTGTCTATGGAGGTAGAGGGCGAAGTAATTCGCTTTGATATTTTTCAGGCTATGAAGCACCCACCAGAATTTGCAACGGTGCATGCTTTAGACACACTGGATGATCTAGTCCAGGAGGTGAAACAGGAGAGGGGAGAAGACCCACTCGAGCTCGCACTAGAGAGCAATTTACTCGCATGAGGACTCTTATGAGTCCGCTGAGGGCATTCTTGAAGTACTGGCTCAGCTGGAAATCGCGGAGCCACTCACACCCAGGTATGACGTCAATGAGGTTCGATTATTTAAATCTAACGTGTTTTTGCCTTCTATTGTGCAGGAACCTACAGTGGAGCTGAAACCTGATGAGCGATTATTCGCATGATCTTTGATGTACAAATTCACACACTTTGAGCTCCATTTTCATGTAATATTACGCAGATTTGATGTTTTTACTTAGTGTTTCAGTGACAAAGCAACTTGAGAAGTAAAAAGCAAAAATGTGAGCTAGTGCACCCTATCGGCTACCCGACCTAAGCTGCGTGAAATCCCTCGGGCACCCTACCGTCCACCCGACCTAAATCTCTCGTGCACCCTATCGGCTACCCGACCCAAGTTACTTGCAAACAATAAATTTTCAAGTCGGCTCAAACGCATTTATTTCCATCGAGCAGCGTGAGTTTTATGGGGACACAAAGAAGCCATTGGAGATTGAGAAGCCTGCATTGGGAAGCATGGAGACAAAGTAATTATTACAGTAATGAAGGACAACAGTATAGAAGGAGCGCACATCAGTGAAGAAAATCATCGGAGATACTTGGCAACAACAACATTCACGAGAGCAGAAGGAGTTCAACATCAGGGTTTCTCTTAACCTATTCTTATACTTCTATTTTTATTGGTCTGTTGTCATGTATCAACTCACCATGAGTGAGTAGTCCACTTATTGGGATCCAATGGATCCCCAGAAACATCTGCAGTTGTAACACATGTTTTTTTATATGATTGCAATTTTATTTCTTTACAATAGATATGAATAGTTCAATTCATACATCCTGTATTTGGTATTTTCGCGAGATATCAATAATGTTTGTATGAGGACTGTTTGTATCTATTATCTGTGTTTGCAGTAGCATATCACAGTAGGTTTACATAGTTGCATGATAGGCGAGAAGCGAAAGTTGAGTCTATGCATGTAATGAGATAAAATCTGATAGGCGAGAAGCGAAAGTTGAGTCTTGATGATTTGTTCATCTAGTTTTGTTATTATGCAAGAAGCGAAAGTTGAGCATGTAATAAAGCAAATGACCTAGGGAAATAATTCACTATCGTATATCAAGATCTACTGTTAGGCAAGAAGCGAAAGTTGAGTCTGCAGTAACTGTGTGTTATAATCTGTTTGTTTTTGGGGAGTCATTGATTCTCAATGTTTCATCAAATTAAAAGACAACCAAACAACAAATCGTATGCAACAACAAGTTAAATCTTTAGTTCTGTGTTAGTTCATTTCATTGTTCAATTTATTCATTCTACTGTACTGCATTTTTATTTTAAACCCCCCCCATTTCAGTACTAATATAAACAATCATTTACAGAAAGTAGCAAACTAGTTTCCTGAGGATTCGACCTGAGTGACACTCAGATTAATTGTTTGATCGTGTGTTGCATTTCAATCACTATATTTACAACCGATCAAAATGGCGCCGTTGCCGGGGAATTAGCCATTTGTTTATTTTCTGTTGTGATTTTTTTGTTTATTACATTAGTACATTATTTATTCAGTACTCACTTTTAATCCTTCCTTTGTCTGTTGATGCAAACCAGAAGAAAGACGAAGAGAGGAAGGAAAGGTAGAGGAAAGATGGAGCAAAACAATCACAACAATCTGGTGAACGCACCTGTTCAGCAGAGGGAACCTACTGTCGCAGACTTCATGATACCATCAACCCACACTCAAGGAAATCCCATCCAGATGCCTGAAGGAGGGAATATTGAATGGAGGTCCGGCCTGATACAAATGATAACCAGTAATGCCTACAATGGGATAACTGGTAATGCTCATCATCACCTGGATCAATTCAAGGATTTCTGTGCGACATACAAGCCAACAAATGTGGACTTGGAAACGATGTACCTTCGTCTGTTCCATTTGTCACTAAAGGACAGAGCCAAGGAATGGCTCAAGAACCATCCGCCAAACACCTTCACCACCTGGGACCAGCTATCCAGTGCATTTCTGATGCAGTTCTTCCCACCAGCAAAGACTAAAGAGCTGAGAGAAGCAATCAGCAAATTTACTCAAAAGATGTGCGAGGATTTTCATGAGGCTTATGAAAGATTCAAACGATTATTGTGGGAATGCCCACATCATGGAAACTCACCTTGGCAGCTGCTGTATTCCTTCTACAACGGAATGGATAAGGAAGCCCGACATCTGATGGACAACAGTGGAAAAGGTGCCATCAACAAACTGCCACCAACTGAGGCCTTCCAACTGATAGAAGAACTCGCGGCAAACTCACTACAGTTTGGCAGTGGACGCAACAACTATCCTAAGGATAGAGACTTCATACGTGGTGCTGTTGCAACCAAGGACGACATTCAACGCCTCACCACAATGTTTGAAGCAATGATGAAGAATCAGAATCCTAGCGTAGCACAAGTCGGAATGGAATACAGTAACCAGTACACTGTTCCACCGCCACCTGCAGTCCTTCCTCAGCAACCAGTACCATTACCACCCATGCCTATGCACGCCGAAGAAGATGTAAACTTCGTACGGAATCAACCCTACAACAACAACAGTAGACCTGCATATGAAGCTAATAAGAACTACCAGCGTCAACCATACTTCAATTATCAGAACAATCATCAAAGCAATCAGATGCCTCAAACAAACTATGCAGCCCCTGCCCCGAAACCATGGAACGCCAATCCTGTTGCACCTACTGTTCCCAAACCTCAAAACACTCATCCAGGTAATGTCGCATCGTCGAGCAATTCTAATCAGACTGACCTGTCTTCTATTGTTGCACAGCTTGCAGCAACACAACAACAGATGATGCAGCAGCAACAACAGAGTCAACAAGAAAGCCAACTAATACTGCAGAAGCTTAACGAACTACAGAAACATAATGCAATATTGGAGAATCAAATAGCTCAGCAAGCATCAGCATCTAGATTCCAGAGTCAATTGCCACCTCAAGCCGATGTAAATCAGACGGAGAACATTAATGCTGTCACTTTGAGGAACGGGAAGGAGTTGCAAGCAGCAAAACAAGCTCGTGCAACCGACCGCATGCCCAAGCTAAACAGCAGGGTAACCGACCGCATACCCGACCTAAACACCAGGGCAACCGAACGTGTACCCGACCGTGTTCTCGACCAGGCAACCGAGCCTTCTTCACGAGCAAACCCCGGGGAAGACAATGGACTAACCGGGCAACCATTCCAAACATCCCAGAGGCCAGCTGATTCCCTTTCAAATAAAAATTTCGCTAACTTGTTTGAACCTTTGCAGAAACAAGACGCTGAAACAGAAGTCGACATAAGAAAGCAAGAGATGAAGGAGAAAGTACCTTTTCCGCAAAGGTTGAAAAAGCGGAACAACAATTCGCACATCCAAAGGTTTGCTAAACTTCTTAGCAACCTTCAAGTATCAATGCCATTCACTGATATAATACTTCAGATGCCTGGTTATGGAAAATTTCTGAAAGATATTGTCACAAACAAGAAAAAGTTAGACACTGATCATGTTACACTCGATGCAAATTGTAGTGCCATTATACAACATGCCATGCCTAAAAAGTTGAATGATTTTGGTGCATTATGTATTCCCATTACAATAGGTCCTGTTAATGTGTCTAATGCTCTATGTGACTTGGGTGCGAGTATTTCATTAATGCCATTTTCTCTGTACAAAAAGCTTGATTTAGGAGAATTAACACCAACACCCATTAGCCTGAGATTAGCTGATAGAAGCTCTAGGTTGCCTAAAGGTGTTTTAGAAGACATGCTCATTAAAATTGGTGAACTTTGGGTGCCCGTTGACTTCTATGTTCTAGAGATGGATGTTGAGAATGAAACTCCGATCATACTAGGTAGGCCATTTTTGAATACTGTTCAAGCTGTCATTGACTGTGGTAATGGAACCATTGAGATGAACCTGGGCAGTGAGAAAGTAAAATTTTTCTTGAAGTCTATGATGAAAGCACCTAGGGACTCTTTGGACTGTGCTTGGCTTGATACTTATGATGATTCTAACCATTTTGATGAGCTGCCAAATTTTGAACATGAACTACTAAGCAGTGACAAAGAAGCAGGTGCACTTATGATGCTGACGGAGTGCGAAGCAGTTGAAGAAGCTATTGAGAATAAAGATAATGAAGACAATGAATCAGGTAACGAATTTGATGAAAATTTAAAACCACTTCCATCAAATCTCAGGTATAAATTTCTTGGACCTAACTCTACATTGCCTGTGATCGTTGATGGCTCATTAGATGAACAGCAGACTGTAGAATTACTCAATGTACTTAGGAAATATAAATCTGCTATCGGACACTCTATTGATGACATTAAAGGCATTAGTCCTAGCATCTGCATGCATAGAATACACTTAGAAGATGATGCTAAACCTAGCAGTGAGCATTTGAGGAGATTAAACCCTAATTTGAATGAAGTTGTTTTTAAAGAAATTGCTAAGCGTCGTGATGCAGGGATAATATACTCAGTTGCAGATTCGGAATGGGTGAGTCCTATTCATGTAGTGCCAAAGAAAGGAGGACTAACTGTAGTAACAAACAACAGGGGAGAACTTGTTCCAACAAGAACAGTGACCGGACACAGAGTGTGTATAGACTACAGGAAGTTGAACAAAGCTACGAAGAAGGATCACTTCCCCATCCCATTCATCGACCAGATGTTGGAGAGACTAGCCGGGCACGAATATTTTTGCTTTTTGGATGGCTACAGTGGATTTTTCCAAATCCCCATACACCCTGACGACCAAAACAAAACGACATTTATATGTCCATTTGGTACCTTTGCCTACAGACGTATGCCATTCGGGTTGTGCAACGCACCAGGAACCTTTCAAAGATGCATGACTTCAATATTCTCCGAATTTTTGGAGAAATCCATGGAAGTTTTCATGGATGATTTTTCTGTTCATGGTTATTCATTTGATTCATGGTTATCTAATTTATCTAAGGTACTTGCCAGGTGTGTCGAGGTCAATCTTGTGCTTAACTGGGAAAAATGTCATTTCATGGTAAAAGAAGGTATTGTGCTCGGACACAAAATAACAAGGAAAGGAATAGAAGTAGACAAAGCAAAAGTGGAAGCAATTGAAAAGCTGCCAATTCCCAACAATGTCAAAAGCATCAGAAGCTTCTTAGGGCACGCAGGCTTCTACAGACGCTTCATCAAAGATTTTTCAAAAATAGCTAAGCCTCTCACCAATTTACTTTGCACTGATGTTGAATTTAAAGTCACTGATGAGTGTGTTACAGCTTTTGAAACTCTAAAGCAATCTCTAATTACCGCGCCAATTATCCAACCTCCCAACTGGAGCCTGCCATTTGAGCTGATGTGTGACGCAAGTGACAACGCAATTGGAGCAGTGCTAGGACAAAGGGTCGATAAGAAGCTACATGTGATTTACTACGTCAGTAAAGTTTTGGTTGCAGCCCAAGTAAATTACACAACAACTGAGAAGGAGCTGTTGGCAGTTGTTTATGCGTTTGAAAAATTCAGACCATACTTAGTTGACTCAAAGACAATTGTGTATACTGACCATGCGGCTATCGGGTATTTGATGACAAAGAAAGATGCAAAACCTAGACTAATACGTTGGATACTTCTTTTGCAAGAATTCGATATTGAAATCAAGGACAAAAAGGGAGTTGAAAACGTGGTGGCCGATCATCTGTCAAGAATACAATTGGACCCTGCGGAAATTTCTGATGACGCACCTATTCGAGATTCGTACACGGGTGAGGATTTGATGAACATAGAGAAAAATTCAGCACCTTGGTATGCGGATTTTGTGAACTATCTAGCATGTGGAATCCTGCCGGGAGACGTGGACTACAACAAGAAGAGGAGATTTCTGCACGATGTGAAGTGGTATTACTGGGATGATCCATTTTTATACAAATTGTGTGTCGATGGCATCTACAGGACGTGTGTATCAGAGGAAGATCAACAGAGTATCTTGGAACGTTGTCACTCATCTCCATATGGTGGGCATGGTTCGAAAACGAAGACTGCAGCTAAAGTCTTACAAAGTGGATTCTACTGGCCAACTCTGTTTAAGGACGCCTACCTGTTCGGGAAGAGTTGTGATTCATGCCAACGTACTGGTAACATTTCGAAGCGCGATGAGATGCCGCAAAAAGGAATGTTAGAAGTCGAGATATTCGATGTCTGGGCATAGACTATATGGGACCATTCCCATCTTCATACGGAAATCACTATATATTGGTTGCAGTGGATTTTGTGTCAAAGTGGGAAGAGGCTGTGGCAACCAGAACGTGCGATGCTAAGAGTGTCACGAGCTTATTCAAAAAGATAATTTTTCCAAAGTTTGGAACTCTGAGAGCAGTAGTAAGCGACAATGGGAGTCACTTTCGGGAAAAGCAATTCGGAGCTATGTTAAGAAAGTTCGGAGTTTACCACAAGTTTTCTACACCCTACCATCCGCAGACCAATGGACAAGCTGAGGTAACCAACCGAGATCTCAAGAAAATCTTGGAGAAGACAGTAAACAATTCGAGAAAAGATTGGTCGTCAAGGTTGGAAGAAGCTTTATGGGCATATAGAACCGCTTTCAAGACGCCTATTGGGATGTCTCCCTATAGGCTGGTGTATGGAAAGCCCTGCCACTTACCGGCAGAGTTGGAATTCAAAGCTATTTGGGCAGTGAAGAAGCTGAACTACGATATGAAAGCAGCCGGTGAAAAACGGATGTTAGATTTACATGAATTGGAAGAAATTCGTATGGAGAGCTATGAGAGTGCCAAGCTTTACAAAGAACGTTCGAAAAAATGGCATGATAGGAAACTAAGAGCTAAACACTTTTCTGTTGGAGAAAAGGTGTTACTGTACAAGTCCAAACTTCAGCTATTTCCAGGAAAGCTCAAGTCAAGATGGGCAGGACCATATACAGTGAGCAAAGTTTTTGACGATGGGCATTTAGAACTCTCAAATGACAATGGCCAAACTTTCAAGGTGAATGGACACAGGGTGAAGGAATATTTCGGATACAAGCCTAACAACCTGGAGGATTACAAATTCGAAGACGTTGAATAAATCTACTCCACAATCTCAGCATTTAAGAGCAGCTCCGTCTTGGCCAAGACGTTAAACTAGGCCGGTAAGAACTTACATTTTTTTTTCTGCAAAAATTTAGAAATATGCTTGCTGTTGATTTTTGAACTGACAGATCGGTTGGCCTAGCAAAAATAATCGATTACCCGACAGGCTAGCCTGGTCCAATTTTACTAATTTAATTCTGCTAGCCTAGCTGCCTAATTCTTACAATTCCCATATTCAGATTTGGCTAAATAAAGCAAAGTAGGGTTTACCTCGGGTAACCGATCGAAGAAGAGCTTTTTCCAGACCGAGCCGCCGATCGCACACCCGCTCGCACACCCGCTCGACCACCGATCGCACATCCGCTCGAGCATCCGCTCGCTTCGATAGTCGATTCATCAGTCCACCTTCTCTGATCCAATCTAGCAGCCGCCTCATCAATACCATGCGGCCAACTTCGGTAAAAAGTTTTCAGAGAATCGAATTTTGAATTGAATTGGTGCCCTAATTTTTCTTGCTATTTTGTGGCTATGGCGAGGACCATGGGAGGAAAAGTTACTAATTCAGAGGGATCAAAAGAGAAAAAGAGGAAGCGAGTACAAGTTGCAGACAACCTATACCCATTGCCACCAGACGACCCCGCACATCTAGGAGCCACAGCACCTCCTACTGCTGCAGAATCCTCGCGCGCACGCCCTGACGCTGGTAAAGTCCAAGCCCCACCTGTTCCTCCTCCACAACCGCCACAATAAGGGCAAAACCCTCTCACACCAGTGCATCAGCATGTGCTGTCGTGATTCATACCCCCTGATAGACAACCGAAAGAGCCAGTCTACAACTTTGACCACGTCTACAGGATCATGCTCTCAAGGGACACTGAAAAATGGATGAAGATCAAGCACGCTACAGTTGCCAGGCCATTGTACCTCGTGCATGATGACCTAAGGATAATGAAGATTTTTGATGAGGTCAATTCCATTCTGACAGACGGAAACTTGGAGTTCATGATGTGGGATGACCCTGGCACCTATCAGAAGCTGGTCATTGAGTTTATTTCGACATTTGAAGTCATATGGGCAACTCATGACGGACCAGAGAGCTTAATAAAAGCAGGATCCAAGCGGTGGGCGCAAAGATGGATGTTCCAGATTAATGGGTACTTTCACACTTTGACTGAGGAAGAGTTCGAAAAGATTTTCAACTATCAATGGAAAGCTACCTCATTCCCCAACCAATCTACTGATGAAGACACTGAATTCTGGAGGTACATTACTGAAAACAACACCATCACATTCACTACTAACTCACCTTCCAACTTGATCAGATTGCCAGCCTGGAGGATTATCCACCGTCTCGTCGCTGAAAACTTGGCTACTCGCGCTGATAAGGGAACTAGAGTAAATCACAGAGATCTGGAGATTATGAGGACCCTGCGCAGAGGCAGAGGGAATGGAGTAAAACTTATGACTATATTCTCTGATCTTTTTGAAAAGTGTTTGTCTTGCAGCGTGCTTGGAGGAGGGTCAATCATCGCGCTTATTGCTAAGCACCTCGGCTATAAGCTGGATAATGGGAAGCTGCTAAAGCCAAATACACTAGGCCTGACAATGATGAGAAATAGCACGATGGTTGATAAAGAGAATAATTGGATAAAGGAGCCTCCGGCATCGCAAAGCAGCAAAAAGAAAAAGGGGAATTCAGACACACCGGCTGTCACTACTGATGGAGATGTTGAGACACGACTCAAAGCTATAGAGGAGTGTCAGGTTGAAATAAAAGGTAAACAGACTGAAATTGACACTAAGCTGGATAATATTCACACCATCTTGCAGACCATTCTCCAACGCCTGACTGCCACGCCTGCCTCTACTGCATCTGTTGACGGCACTCCTCAAGAGTGACCCAGCTGGAATTAGAAGGAAAGCTTGCTGCATTTCACTTTTGCTTTTACCTCTATGCGTTCGTTTGGTAAACTCTTTTCACTTTCATCAATCAAATAATATTTTTCTACCCTGCTTGCTCATTATTTACGCTAGAATGCTTAGGGACTAAGCATGTTTCAAGTGTGGGGTGGCTGATGTTTATTCGATTATATTCGATTGATGACTGTTATGTGTGCTGAAAAAAATAAATTGCAGAAAAATGATTGAATGTGCTTACCTGATACTTGCTCAAAATCTTTGCCGAAAACACGTTGAATGATGAGCATGTTAATCTCTGATTCTATGGCTTTGCTGCTCTGAACTCATGAATTTGTTAGCATCTGATTTCTGATTTTCCTTGTGATATGAAAGTTTATGTAAATAGACGATCTTATGCCAGCTTAGTTCAGCGTGTTGAATTCGTTTAGGCTTTTGGAAAAATCATGATGAACAAACTTCCGCAAACGAGTTTATTTTTCAGATTGGCTCTTAGGTGACTTCAGAAATACTGTGGTTGTGTTTCTGTGCTACACATTATTTTGGTACACTGTCAATTTCAAGTGTGGGGTATTTACTTACTGCATTATTTCTTTCTTTCTTTAAAAAAAAAACATCAGATCAAGGTAGATGGCGGGGGTTAGGAAGCGGTAGATATGGGTAACTCCCTGAGCCAGGTCTTTCCCTTCGAAACCATCCACACCTGTACTAAAGTGGTGTAAAAGTTTGTATATGAATAAACCCCCGCTTAATCGTGACTTTGTACCAGATTTTGTGCACTGACATATTCACAGGTATTGTTTGAGGAAAGACCCTTGCAGATTACCGCGTGAGCCTTGAAGAGAATTTACGAGTTTCGTGTAAGTGAAATTCTTCTTGATAATTTGATTGTCTAAATTTTTGATTAGTCTGAATGAATGCTTAGCTTATTTGAGTCAAACTTGCATATGCTGAATATCATATTGAAATGAAGGAACCTTTTGTCCGCTTTGAAGTGAGTGATATTGATGCAGCACTGCCTGAACTGATGAGTTATTATGTTTATCACTGTTTGGAAATTTCATTCCTAACTGAGCAAGTATCATGGGATTTGTGAGTATTCCTGTTCTGAAAACTCTCACTAGTTTTATTTGTTCTTTTGTTTGCTTAGTTTTAAGATGTTCTGGGTTGATGCCTCTGATGTGTGTTTATTCGGGACGAACAAAATCTAAGTGTGGGGTATTTTGATGAGCGATTATTCGCATGATCTTTGATGTACAAATTCACACACTTTGAGCTCCATTTTCATGTAATATTACGCAGATTTGATGTTTTTACTTAGTGTTTCAGTGACAAAGCAACTTGAGAAGTAAAAAGCAAAAATGTGAGCTAGTGCACCCTATCGGCTACCCGACCTAAGCTGCGTGAAATCCCTCGGGAACCCTACCGTCCACCCGACCTAAATCTCTCGTGTACCCTATCGGCTACCCGACCCAAGTTACTTGCAAACAATAAATTTTCAAGTCGGCTCAAACGCATTTATTTCCATCGAGCAGCGTGAGTTTTATGGGGACACAAAGAAGCCATTGGAGATTGAGAAGCCTGCATTGGGAAGCATGGAGACAAAGTAATTATTACAGTAATGAAGGACAACAGTATAGAAGGAGCGCACATCAGTGAAGAAAATCATCGGAGATACTTGGCAACAACAACATTCACGAGAGCAAAAGGAGTTCAACATCAGGGTTTCTCTTAACCTATTCTTATACTTCTATTTTTATTGATCTGTTGTCATGTATCAACTCACCATGAGTGAGTAGTCCACTTATTGGGATCCAATGGATCCCCAGAAACATCTGCAGTTGTAACACATGTTTTTTTATATGATTGCAATTTTATTTCTTTACAATAGATATGAATAGTTCAATTCATACATCCTGTATTTGGTATTTTCGCGAGATATCAATAATGTTTGTATGAGGACTGTTTGTACATATTATCTGTGTTTGCAGTAGCATATCACAGTAGGTTTACATAGTTGCATGATAGGCGAGAAGCGAAAGTTGAGTCTATGCATGTAATGAGATAAAATCTGATAGGCGAGAAGCGAAAGTTGAGTCTTGATGATTTGTGCATCTAGTTTTGTTATTATGCAAGAAGCGAAAGTTGAGCATGTAATAAAGCAAATGACCTAGGGAAATAATTCACTATCGTATATCAAGATCTACTGTTAGGCAAGAAGCGAAAGTTGAGTCTGCAGTAACTCTGTGTTATAATCTGTTTGTATGCAACAACAAGTTAAATCTTTAGTTCTGTGTTAGTTCATTTCATTGTTCAATTTATTCATTCTACTGTACTGCATTTTTATTTTAAACCCCCCCCATTTCAGTACTAATATAAACAATCATTTACAGAAAGTAGCAAACTAGTTCCCTGAGGATTCGACCTGAGTCACACTCAGATTAATTGTTTGATCGTGTGTTGCATTTCAATCACTATATATGTACAACCGATCAAAACCTCTACCAGAGCACCTGAAATATGCATTTCTGGGGGATAATGACACACTGCGAGTCATCACCAAAAATGGGCTAGAAACAGAGCAGGAAAGGTGGCTGATCGAGGTGCTAAGTCGTAATAAGCTGGCTATAGGATGGACACTTACTGACATTAGAGGCATCAGCCCGGCTGTATGCATGCACCGTATTTTACTAGAGGATGGAGCTAAGCCTTCTAGAGAGCCTCAGCGGCGATTGAATCCGATTATGATGGATGTAGTACAGAAGGAAATTCAGAAATTGCTAGATGCTGACGTGATTTACCCGATTTCAGACAGTCAGTGGGTGAGTCCAGTTCATGTAGTCCCGAAGAAGATAGGGATTACAGTCGAGAAGAATGCTGCAGGTGAGATGGTGACTACTAGAGTCAAGAATGGATGGCGAATGTGCATTGATGGACCATAATTGTATGAATCATAAACACAGTTAAACCCACCAAATTAGACTCTTTGTCTATTTAACTTTTGCTTGTTAGTTCCGATATTTATCTACAGGGTATTTTGAAGTCTAGAGAGAATACAGGCTAAGGAGAAGTTTTAAAGCTGAAAATGAATTACGAGTCATTCCAGGTCACGACCAAATTCTGACTTTCGAGAACCTGACGTGGAATCACTCAAAACAAGTCCAACCGAAGAGCAACCAGAGTCAGTCCGGAGCTGAAAGGACCGATGGCTTTTTGGGATGAGACTCACAAAACTCAAACTCACTCTCCTTCCTCCATGTGGCCGGCGGCTAAAGCCACAAGCCACTCCTTCTCCTCCATGTGGCCGGCGGCTAAGGGAGAGGTGACTCACCCCGATGGCTTTTGAAGCCTCCTCTCATTTTGTGACAAGTGGTGGCTTCTCCTCCACATCCATTGCTCCTCCTTGGCTATAAATAGAGCCCTCCCTTGCCTTTGTAAATCATCCCATCCCACAATCCTCATTTCAAAACATCCTCCATCACAAAGCTCTAGCTTCTCTCTAGATTTTGGGCACTACTCTTGTAAACACTTGTTTTAAATCTATAATACTCCTGTTGGTTCTTGAGTATTCTAGTTGTTCTTGAGTTTACTCATGTTGGTTCTTGAGTATTCTCCTTTTACTTTACTGTCTTTTGAAAACCTTCAAGTATTTAGCTATGATGTCCTGTTCCATGGATATTCGTAGCTAAACCCTTCATTCGGTTGAAGGGGTGTACTTGTGTCTTAATATGTTTTAGGCCCTACTCTTAAAGCCTCTATGTGTTCAAAACTTGTTCTATGTGCCACATATTAGGTTAGAACTTCCAAGGTTGAGTGGATGCTTGGAATGACAAAACTCTTCCGTGGGGTTCGTAAACATACTCGGATAAGTGGATGCTTGGAATGGCAAAACTTATCTGAGGAGTTTGACCTCTTTAAAACACCATTTGGTTGATCGGGAATGATTGATCAAATGGATGCACATAAGGCTAATATACCTTGGAATGGGGTATTAGTCTGAATAGAACAAGTGCTCTATGTCTTGGAATGGACTAGACAGTGTGGCAAATCAAGTGCTTGGAATGGTCTTGATACACTTTTGAATACATAGTATGATTATTAGAGGTCAATGATAAACAGACTATGATACAAGGCCCCTAAAACCGAATACTTTCCTTAACTTAAAACATCATCTGCACTTTACTTTCAGTCTCAATATCAACTGCAATATCAACCGCTTACTCTCCGCAAGGCTTATCCTTCAAGCATCCCACTTGCTGTAAGTCTTCTCCTTTTACTTTCAGTACTTTACTTTCTGCACTAAAATCCCAACCAACCCACTTACTTTTCTGTACTAAAACTAAAACCAACAACCAACCACTCACTTTTCATCGCTAAAACCTCAATCCACCTAAAATCACGCTCCCTCTCAATACATTCCTCAAAGAACAACTATCCCCCTAATTCCCTTGGGTTCGACCCCTACTTACCACTTGCTACCCAGTAGTAACTTATAAATATATTCTTGACTTTTGCACACAACGACTGTGCATCCGTCAAAATTGGCGCCGTTGCCGGGGAATTAGTCGTCGGATTAGTTGTTCTTTTCTTTCCCTTCTCATCTCTTCATCACACTATGTATGCATGGACTACGCGACATCTTCCTCAGTTCGGAGGAACGGATGGAGAAGACCCCGTAATACATTGCCAAAACTTCCACCATATTTGCCGCCACATAAAACCTGAAAACGAAATGTTAGAGGAATTTAAGTTAAAATGCTTCAAATTTTCTTTAACTGACTTCACGACAATTTGGTATTACACATCAATCGCTATGCATGCTGAATATTATGTGGACCTTCGCACTCAATTTCTGAAAGAATTCTCCCCCCCATCCTTACGACATGACACCCGCGAGAAGATCATCTGCCTTCAGCAATCCCGGGATGAGACTTTAGATGAATACTACACGTACTATGACACCATCGTCTCACGCTGCCCGCACCATGGATTCACCGAAGTATTCCTTCTTCAAAAATTCCTTTGTGGAATGAGGCAAGATGAGTTCTCAAGGATCAATGACGCAGTGGGAGGATCAGCCATGCACTTATCCCTGACTCAAATGTGGGATGTTATAGACAACTTGGCCGAAGCCACAAAATGAAGGCCAATGCCCCGACCTAATAGAGGAATACAGAGGATAGAGGCTAGTCCAGAAAGGAATGAAGAAGGCATTACAGAGGACGAGATGGACGAATCAGATGCAGAAAGCTCTGAAGAAGAGCCTACATTGGAGATCACACCTGAGCCATCAGAAGAATCAGATATAGAAAGCACCGGAAGCAACGAGGAAAAGCCTTCATGGGAACTTGAGACCGTGCCATCAGAGGAGGAAGCCCAGAACACCACTGGAAAGCTGCCCGAGTCATACCCAACTATCATTACCGAAGCAGCCAAAACCATCCGAGACCGGATCCTCACAGACAGACAGGACGGGACAGGACCAAGCCTTAAGATGCAAGCTTCCCAACTTTTTCCCTTGATCAATAAACAAAGTGCAGAGAACTATGTGATCAATGAAGAGGCTAAAAGAAGGATGGAAGAAGGGCCTAATCAGAACGACTCCTTGATGGAGCAATTTTTCGCCACAACTAGACAAGGCAGCCCCGAACAGAAGAGAACCCAATTCAAGAGACTAGTAGTGAAAGGTCCCTCGCCTTCTCAGAGACGATGGAAGGAGAAACCACCAGAACCATGGGAACTGGACCCAAGCCCATCATCCCCCAAAAACCCAGGAAAAGTCAAGGCTAGAATCAATGCAGGAGCTGCGGCAAAATTTGACCTGAGCCACCCATGGGATCCAAACTTGTGATCCCCATGCGTCGAGCCAACGACGTTAAACAAAGGCACTGGTCCGGAGTTAATCCGACACCTATCTTACTTTCAGTCATTTATTTTCTGTCATTTAGTTTTTACCTTAACAGTCGCTCTCACCCACTTTTTTGTATAGAAGGAATGACCCCTTGTAGGAATCGATTCTTGGAGCAAGATCAGATCAGCCAGGCAGCTTCCGAGAAATTACCGGGCCCGCGCTGAGAGTTCAAGGCCCCAGCCGAACTCCCTCGATTATCTAGCTCAAGCTATGACGTTCCACGACACGACACAGTAAAAGGGAGTTCAGTTCTTCTCTTTTCCTTAATATCATTACCTTCTCTTGTATATATTTGCATGACTTTTGAACTAAGTCGTGTTGAAAGGCACGCCTTCGTTCAAAAGTGTGGGGTGAGAACCGCTTGTGTACATAGTTAACATGCTTTTTCTTTTTCCTTTTCCCTTAATATTATCTTTTTGAAAATATGAACTTGAGAATGTGAAAAAGATAGATCTAAATTCATGCATTTACCTTGTGAAAATTCAACTGTTTAAAAACTTAGAATTTAACTTCTCATTTGTCCCTTTGTGCTGAGATATACAGGGGATGTGGAGTTGACATAAACTGCCCTAGAGAGGCTTGGCAAGCACTCGAAGGATCGAATCTAACTATATGGTTTACGAAGTCAGTGGAGGCTGCACTTCGGGTTTCAGTAAAGATTGAAGTCATCTCCGCCATGCAGTGTTTATGCAAGAAGCGGGACGGGAATCAAACCGTCCTATCTCTAGTCAGAGTAGCCGGGAAAATAAAATAGCAACCCTCATTTTGACCCGCGCGAAACGGCAAGGATGAGAAAGAGCGGGGAGGTATTTCCATATGCTCGCGGGCGACGATTGGACCTCCCAAAAAGGCTGAGAAAATGGACTAGCAAGTCACAAAGAAGTAAAAGCTCAAAGAAGCTAATCAAAGGCCAAAGGCCAAAATTGTGAAGGTTTTAACCAAACAAAAGTGAAGAAACTCCAACTCAATATCAAAGGCCAAAGGCCGATTCACTACAGAAGCTGTCCCTCGCCAAAAAGAAATCAAAGTGCTCAACTCAGTGAAACCCGAACCGAATCACGTGCTAGAGAAAGCTACAAGGAAACCATATAGTGCGAGTCGATCCCGAGAATGCAGTCCAGGAGCCTGAAAAGGGCTATCTCCCGAAACATCCGAATTAATTTGCATCTCGGCACGAAGGTACAAGTATCAAGTTTCTTCTAAGTATTTACACGGTTTAGTTTGGTAATAAGTAAGTAATGCATGAATTAGGATAAATCCAGTCCCATAGTCTCACTTTCATATTTAAAAGTTTTTACTTAGATTGTGTTCCGCCTTTAAAAAGCATTGTTCGGGACGAACAACTAAAAGTGTCGGGTGATCTGATGGACCATAATTGTATGAATCATAAACACAGTTAAACCCACCAAATTAGACACTTTGTCTATTTAACTTTTGCTTGTTAGTTCCGATATTTATCTACAGGGTATTTTGAAGTCTAGAGAGAATACAGGCTAAGGAGAAGTTTTAAAGCTGAAAATGAATTACGAGTCATTCCAGGTCACGACCAAATTCTGACTTTCGAGAACCTGACGTGGAATCACTCAAAACAAGTCCAACCGAAGAGCAACCAGAGTCAGTCCGGAGCTGAAAGGACCGATGGCTTTTTGGGATGAGACTCACAAAACTCAAACTCACTCTCCTTCCTCCATGTGGCCGGCGGCTAAAGCCACAAGCCACTCCTTCTCCTCCATGTGGCCGGCGGCTAAGGGAGAGGTGACTCACCCCGATGGCTTTTGAAGCCTCCTCCCATTTTGTGACAAGTGGTGGCTTCTCCTCCACATCCATTGCTCCTCCTTGGCTATAAATAGAGCCCTCCCTTGCCTTTGTAAATCATCCCATCCCACAATCCTCATTTCAAAACATCCTCCATCACAAAGCTCTAGCTTCTCTCTAGATTTTGGGCACTACTCTTGTAAACACTTGTTTTAAATCTATAATACTCCTGTTGGTTCTTGAGTATTCTAGTTGTTCTTGAGTTTACTCCTGTTGGTTCTTGAGTATTCTCCTTTTACTTTACTGTCTTTTGAAAACCTTCAAGTATTTAGCTATGATGTCCTGTTCCATGGATATTCGTAGCTAAACCCTTCATTCGGTTGAAGGGGTGTACTTGTGTCTTAATATGTTTTAGGCCCTACTCTTAAAGCCTCTATGTGTTCAAAACTTGTTCTATGTGCCACATATTAGGTTAGAACTTCCAAGGTTGAGTGGATGCTTGGACGGGCAAAACTCTTCCGTGGGGTTCGTAAACATACTCGGATAAGTGGATGCTTGGAATGGCAAAACTTATCTGAGGAGTTTGACCTCTTTAAAACACCATTTGGTGGATCGGGAATGATTGATCAAATGGATGCACATAAGGCTAATATACCTTGGAATGGGGTATTAGTCTGAATAGAACAAGTGCTCTATGTCTTGGAATGGCTAGACTGTGTGGCAAATCAAGTGCTTGGAATGGCCTGGATACACTTTTGAATACATAGTATGATTATTAGAGGTCAATGATAAACAGACTATGATACAAGGCCCCTAAAACCGAATACTTTCCTTAACTTAAAACATCATCTGCACTTTACTTTCAGTCTCAATATCAACTGCAATATCAACCGCTTACTCTCCGCAAGGCTTATCCTTCAAGCATCCCACTTGCTGTAAGTCTTCTCCTTTTACTTTCAGTACTTTACTTTCTGCACTAAAATCCCAACCAACCCACTTACTTTTCTGTACTAAAACTAAAACCAACAACCAACCACTCACTTTTCATCGCTAAAACCTCAATCCACCTAAAATCACGCTCCCTCTCAGTACATTCCTCAAAGAACAACTATCCCCCTAATTCCCTTGGGTTCGACCCCTACTTACCACTTGCTACCCAGTAGTAAAGTCGCGAGTAGCGGACTTATAAATATATTCTTGACTTTTGCACACAACGACTGTGCATCCGTCATGCATCGATTACAGGAAGCTGAATGCAATGACGCGTAAGGATCACTTTCCTCTTCCGTTTATTGATTAGATGCTTGACAGGCTGGCATGTAAGCCTTATTTTTGTTTTCCTGATGGATTTTCTGGTTATAATCAAATTCCCATTGCACCTGAGGATCAGGAAAAGACTACCTTCACATGTCCCTTTGGTACGTTCGCTTTTCGGCGTATGTCCTTGGATTGTGTAACGCACCCGGTACCTTTCAGCGGGTGGTTACTAGCATATTCTCTGACATAATAGGTACTTTTATTGAGGTGTTTATGGATGATTTTACTGTATATGGTGACACTTTCGATGCATGCTTGGATAACTTGAGTACGATGTGTTTCTATGAATTTGGTGCTCAACTATGAGAAGTGTCACTTTATGGTTACTCATGGTGTGGTTCTTGGTCACTGATGGACCATAATTGTATGAATCATAAACACAGTTAAACCCACCAAATTAGACTCTTTGTCTATTTAACTTTTGCTTGTTAGTTCCGATATTTATCTACAGGGTATTCTGAAGTCTAGAGAAAATACAGGCTAAGGAGGAGTTTTAAAGCTGAAAATGGATTACAAGACACTCGAGGCCACAATCAGATTCTGACTGTACAACTTTCATGGAACCGACTTGGAATCATTCAAATATGCTAGAACAGTCGGCGTTTGGACAAGAGCGCAATGCAAAGGCACCAAGCCCGGTAAAAGCCAAACTAGGGCAATTTCGACCGTTTTGGGATTTCGACCATGTTCCAAGCAGAATTTGGCTTAGGTTCCTTCTTGAGATCATCTAAGAATGACATTTTCATTCAGAATACACTCTCCAAAATCCAAGAAGCTCCGGTCAAATTCCGGTCAAACCGATGGCTTTTTGGAGACAAATATCTCATTCCACTCAAACTCTCCTCCTCCACCTCACATGGGCGGCTTTTCTTGTGGTGTTGACACCTTGCCCAGCTGCTTTTGAGGAGATGAAGACACCTATGGCCGGCGGCTTTTGCTCTCCTCTTGCCATGTGTTGTGATCTCCTCCACATCTCCTCTCCCATTTGACAAGTGTCATGCCTCTCATCCACATCCATCTCCTCCCCTTAGCCTATAAATAGAACCTTCCTTTTCCATTGTAAATCATCCCATCCACAATCCACAAGTCTTTAGAGAGATAGAGGGCTTAACCCTCTTCTCTTCACTTTCAATACACATTTTGTTCTTCATTTTGGAGCTACTTTTCCTTGCTTGGATCTTGCTTAGGAGCTCCTCTCCTCCACTTATTGTAGGTACAAAAGCCACGGCTTGTCCTTTACTTTCCGAATATATTGTTCTTACTTTAAAGTTATTCTCCTTTCCGGTATCCTTGTTCAAAGCCATGGTTTGCTTGTATTCCTTGACATGAATACAAGTAGCTAAAAGCTTGTATTCGGTAGAGGGAGTATTTATATCATAAACCGTTCTAGACTCTATGCTTAATGCTACTTAGTGTTTCAAAACTTGTTCTATGTGCCACATATTAGGTTAGAACTTCCAAGGTTGAGTGGATGCTTTAACGGGCAAAGCTCTTCCGTGGGGTTCGTGAACATACTCGGGTAAGTGGATGCTTTAACGGGCAAAGCTTATCTGAGGAGTTCGACCTCTTTCAAAAACCATTTGGTTGATCGTAACTGAAGATCAAATGGATGCACATAAGGCTAAGATACTTCGAAAGGAGGAATTAGTCTAAATAGAACAAGTGTTCTAAATGATGTTGCAAGTCATGTGCTAGAAATAGCCTTGATTCATCTTTGAACACTTAGTATGATCATTAGAGGTCAATGATGAACGATGATATGATATGAAACCCCTAAACCTAATCCTTTCCTTACAGTCCATTATCAACTGTTGTAATTTACTTTCAGTTCTCAAAGCACACTCAAACCCAACCCCAATCGCATTAAATTTATGCATAAGCTTCATTAAAGAACAACTAATCCACCAATTCCCTTGGGTTCGACCCCTACTTACCACTGACTACCAAAAATAGTTAAGTCACGAGTAGCGGAGATATAAATTTATTTTGCACAGAGAACATCGCACCCTAACGATAGTGCAGTGGGCTCCGTCAGTCACATTGTTTTACATGAAGGTATTAAGGTTGACAAGGCAAAAATAGATTTAATTCTTAGTCTTCCTTATCCTTCCACAGTGCGTGATATTAAATATTTTCTTGGACATGCTGGTTTTTATAGTAGATTCATTAAGGACTTCTCGAAGAAGGCTTTGCCTTTATCTAACCTTTTACAGAAGGATGTTCCTTTTGAGTTTACAGATTCATGTAGGGAGGCCTTTGACGAGCTGAAAACGGCCCTCACCAGCACACCTATTATTCGAGCACCAGATTGGGACCAGCCATTTGAGATTATTTGTGTTGCCAGTGACTATGCTGTGGGAGCTGTACTAGGCCAGAGGGTGGACAAAAAGCCTGTGGTGATTTACTACGCTTCGAGGACTCTGGATAGAGCTCAGCGAAACTACTCGACTACTGAAAAAGAACTATTGGTAGTAGTTTTCGCTTTGGAGAAATTTTGGCCTTATTTGCTTGGTACTAAAGTAGCTGTTTTTTCTGATCATGCAGCTATCAGGTACCTGATGACGAAGAAGAAGGCCAAACCACGATTGATCAGATGGATTCTACTACTACATGAATTTGACCTAGAAATCAAAGACAAAAAGGGGATAGAAAACACTGTAGCAGACCACCTGAGTCGACTAGTACGAGAATAGGAGGCTGGACAGATCATAGAGACCTTCCCAGATGAGCACTTGTATGCTCTCACAGGTAAAATACCATGGTATGCTCCCATTGTGAACTACCTGGTTGGAGGTAAATTTCCACCCTCTTACTCGAAAGCTCAATGCCTGAAACTTAAGCATGATTCAAGATACTATGTGTGGGATGACCCATATTTGTGGAAAATTGGCGTAGACCAAATACTTAGGCGGTGTATTCCTGATGATGGATTGCTTCTGTGCTTAGTTTCTGCCATGAGCATGCATGTGGTGGTCATTTTGGCCCCGAAAGGACTAGCAGGAAAATTTTAGATAGTGGTTTCTACTGGCCACATGTGTTTAAAGATGCCTACGATCATTGTAAGAGATGCGATAGATGCCAGAGAGTAGGTAATATATCTGCTAGGAATGAGATGCCCCAGGTACCTATTTTGGTTGATGATGTTTTTGCCATATGGGGGATAGATTTATGGGTCCTTTTCCTGCTTCGTCAGGCTATTTATATATTCTTGTTGCAGTGGATTATGTGTCTAAATGGGTAGAGGCTAAGGCTACTAGATGCGATGATGCTAAAACTATTGTGGATTTTCTTCGCACTAACATATTTTGCAGATACGGAGTGCCTAAAGCCATAATCAGTGATCAGGGGACACATTTCTGCAACAGACTGATGGCAATTGCTATGAGACAGTACCATGTTTACCACCGTACTTCCACAGCTTATCACCCCCAGACCAACGGACAAGCAGAGATCTCTAACCGAGAAATTAAGGGGATTCTAGAGAAAATGGTGAAGCCGACTAGAAAGGACTAGAGTCAGAGGCTAGATGATGCACTGTGGGCTTATAGGACAGCCTACAAGACACCGACAGGCACCTCGCCTTTTCGGTTGGTGTATGGAAAGGCATGTCACCTTCCAGTCGAGCTTGAGCACAAGGCCTTTTGGGCACTGAAGACGTGTATTCTCGACCTGCAGAAGGCTGGATTGGAAAGGAAATTGCAGCTATGTGAGCCAGAGGAGCTGCGCCTAGAGGCGTTTGAGAGCCAATCAGACTACAAGGTGCGCACCAATTTCAACCACGACAAGTTCATCCTACGACGCTCATTCGAGATTGGCTAGCAGGTACTTTTATTTTCATCACTATTAAAACTAATCCCTGGTAAATCACCTCACAGTGACCAAGGTTTTTAACCACGGTGCACTTGAGCTGGAAAACCCGCAGAGTGGAAATCACCTCACAGTCAATGGACAACGGGTGAAGCACTATCAGGGTGAAATCGAACAGCATGCTCAGGAGTTTGAACTCGCCGTACCTCCCACCGACAAATAATTGAGGTACCGTCAAGCCAACGACGTTAAGCAAAGGCGCTGTGCGGGAGGCAACCCGATTGTTTTTTGTTTTATTTTGTTTTCAGTCTTTTGTCCAGTCCGTGTCTGTCTAGTTCGTCGTCATTTATTTTTGGGAAAGAAACTTATTTTGTGTACGACCTCGGCATTTTTCGTAGACATGATCGCGGATGGTGTGCATATTAGGCGCCGCGGGTGCAGTTTAGTTTAAGAGTTGACCGCGACATTAAAATGGTCACGACCCGCGACAGACATTGACCGAACAGATTGGTTTTTCTCAAACAGGATCGCGGATGGTGTGCATATTAGTCACTGCGGGTCCAGTTCAATTATAGGTTTGACCGCGGATCTAAAATGGTCACAATCCGCGGGCGGTTTTGACTCCGAACCCTAATTACCATACCACATTCTCTTCTCCTCCTCCCCCAAAATCAAAACCCCATACGCCGACCGCCACCTCCGTCCGCCTTCCACAATCACCCTTGCAACGTTCGAACACCTCTGGACTTCCCCACTCCACGCCAAGTTCTGTATTCAGCAAGTGAGGAACTCAATTGAGGTATTTCTAGGTATTTTCCTAAACGGATTCCTAGGGTTTTGCAACTCGATTCGGTTCCCTTAGTTTACACAGACAATTGGTGCTGAGTCTTGACCTGTTGGGATCATATAGAGGTATACACGGTTGTTAAGTGGCCGACTTAAGTTGGATTGAGGGATTCGATCGACGGAATCGATCACAGCACTCGGACTGAATTCCCAGGATTTCCGCGGATGATGTGCACTTTAGCTCCGCGGATGCATTACACGTCAATTCCGTGGATGACACTGTTAAAGTGTGCATGATCCGTGGCATGGTCTGACCAGCGTTGACCGGTTCAATTTTTGGTCTTATTTTCTATCAGTCATCTGATTCCGTCCGATTTTCTTATTTGCAGTGTCATGGCACCCTCAGCGCCCACATTCGAAGAGCAATACACTGGACTGGTGGACTGTCCACATGCGGCGAGCAGATTTGTAGACGCCGAGTTCCTGGGGCTTACCGGGTTTGAGGACCGAGTCCGGGAACTGCTGACTGTCAGTGGATGGCCAGGACTTCTGACCCTCCACAGTGAGGCCGATGTAGAGGACACTTGTGAGTTTCTCGCCTCATTTCGCTACATCGGGCAGCACGATCATGAGGGTATCACCTACAACCACCGAGGAGTGTGGCACACCACTACCCCTCCACATATCAGAGAGGTGTTTGGATGGCAGGCAGGAGGAGATTGGGTTTGCGATGAGTTTACCCTGGTAGATGCCTGGATGAGATTCAAAATTCCCTGTACCAGTGTAGGGACATTTACACCGAGCAAGATGAGAGTGAATTTTCTTCGAGATCCAGTATTATACTATATTCAGAAGCTGTTGGGGAACACTATATTTGCTCGAGTGAATGGGATCGACAAGTTCAACTACAGTGACATGATCTGCCTTAATGCCATGGATCAGGGGCGGCGGGTCAACTACTGCCATTTATTGTGCCATTTCTGGAAGCACCGTCCGTCCACAGGACCGGTCGTTTGTGGCGGGATGATCACATATATGCTGCGCCGTCTGCACGGTCAGCCAGCTCTGGACCACCAGATCATCCCCGCCGTGTTCCTGGATATGAGGGCCTTCAGTGCTATGAAGGCAATAAAGAAGAGGAGGACATTCCGAGGCCAGTTCGCCTGGACCTACCATGCAATGCCCGAGTACCGAGAGCCACTACCTACAGAGAGGCGAGCCCGTCACGGCAATGAAGATGAGGCAGGACCTTATGCACCTCGTCGCCACCGTCCAGCGATTCAGCCGTAGCTGCAGCCTCCACCTCAACAACAGCCGCAGTTGCAGCCTCCACCTCAGCCAGCACAGTTTTCTCAGGAGCAGTTGAACGTAGCGTTCAACACTTATAGAGTGTTGTACCATGTGATGCCAGGAGCTCAGCCAATCCCAGCCCCACCAGGATGGACTCCAGACCAGCCTATTCCCCCAGAGTATCTTATTCCACCGCAGGCACTGCCTTCGGATTCAGATTAGGGGAGTCCTGCTGTCTTTTATTTCTTTTCTTTCCCTTTCGTTGTGTCTGCATTTGTTTGTTTGTCTTTGAATTTAAGTCGTACCATGAGGACACGGCTTTTTTCAAAGGTGTGGCGTGGGAGAGTCAGTCAGTTGTGTCAGCACATTTATTTTCTTGCATATTGTACTGTGTCAACGCGTTTCTTGCTTCTTTTCTTGTTAAAAAAATTGAAAGTATGAAATTTCTCTTCTGTTCTTGAATATGCAGTATTGAATGTTGATGTGAAATAGATGAGCTGATTATATTATATTTCTCTCGTGAAATCTGAATTGTGCTTTTACATGCGAATTTAACCTACTATGTGTCCCTTTGAGTTGAGATAAACAGGGATGTAGAGTTGATAGAAATGTCCTAGAGAAACTTGACGAAGCATTCAAAGAACTGAATTTTGAGTTATGTGGTTATATGGATTTCATGGAGGCTAGCACTTCGAGACGATATGGTTTAGAGTTTGCTCTGCCACTGCAGCGTTTATGTAGATAGGTGGGACGGGAAGACAGACCGTCCTATCTCTAGTCCGAAGTAACCGGGAAGAGGTGAGCGACCCTCATCTTGACTCGCGTAAAAAAGGGCGAGGATGAGAAAGAGCGGGGAGGTATTTCCATATGCTTGCGGGCGATGATTGGACCTCCTTCAAAAGAAGAAGAAGGACAAGCTATTCACAATAAAGGAGCAAAGCTCAAGAAAAAAAATCAGCCAAGTTGTGAAGGTTTATACAAAAAAAGTGATGTACATCATTCAAACACAAGAGCCAAAGGCCAAGAAAGTCACTTCGTCAAAACGCTGTCCAACAAAAAGAAGAAGAACAACTCAAAAACCTTGAAGCTCGAACGAATCACGTGCAAGAAAAAACAATGAAGTATAACCATAAAGCTAGAGTTCGGGACAGCGAATGCAGATCACGGGTCTAAAAAGGACTACCTCCCACTCATCCGAATTGGTTTGGATCTCGGCTCAGAGGTAACATGTATCAAGTTAATTCTGTGTTAAGCATGATGATTTGAGTAATGATTGAGTCATGCAGAGAAAAGCAAGTCTAGACTAGCAATTCATATTTGTGTGCATTTATTCGGGCCATAGTTGAACGAGTGTGATGTCTTTTGTTCCTTCTGTGACTTAGTTCTTGTTCGAGACGAACAAGTTTAAGTGTGGGGTGGTTTGAAGAGTCGTATTTATACGACTCGTCGAATCAACTAATCCCATTTATTTCGATACTTTTATATGCGAATATTTACTTTTTAGTATGGTTTTGCATTTCAGTTTTTCGGAAGCCTTGGGAGGAATACGTGCTTAAAGACGGCATTTCAATGCCAAAAACATCACATGGAGTTCATGGAGGTCGACTCGAGAGCCAAAGTCAAGACAGACGAGCAGAGGAAGAAAAGCACCTCAGAGCAGATCGCGGATGTAGGCCATTTTATGGTCGCTGTCCGTGGATGGTAACATGAACATGACCCGCGACGCTAAAAAGCAAAGCGTCCGCGGCTGACGTCAGCAATTCAGGATTTGGAAATCTGGCCCAAAAATGAAATAAGAAACCCAACTTTCTTATAAGTTAGGTTTTGACAGCAACATCAGATTATTAATTCCCAGCTTTGAAGAAAGAACGACTCTGGAGAAGACGCAAGCTTTCAACAAGTGAGAAGAGAATTCCCTACATTCATCATCCAAAATATTTGTGTTATTATTTCCATGGAACTGAGTAGCTAAACCTTTAATTCGGTTTAGGGTTTCGTACTTGTGACAAACGTTTGAGACTTTATTCTTAATGCAATTTCTTGTTTCTCTAGTTCTTGTGCTTAATTTCAAGGAGTGAATTGTGGAGCTAAGTGGATACTTTGCCGTAAAGCTTAGCCAAATAATTCAATCCCTATCGTTAATACTTGTTGGATACTTTGCTGTAAAGACAGGTAGTAGCACCTAGATTCGATAATACCTTTGCCAGATTATTTAATTTAGGAAAGAACTAGAAGTCTAACACCTTTGCCGGGTTAGATTATGGTGTATCACCTTTGTCGGGATACTCTGGGTTGTTACCTTTGTCCGAACAGCCACACTTAGAAACTTGAGGTTTGATTATTAATAGTCAATGATAAACGTGTCACAACAAAAACCCAAAACTGAAAGCTTTCTCTGATTGAAATGTCCGATTAGTCTTTTCTTTGTGCCTTTACAATATTTAATCACGAAAAACCCCCCTTTCATTGTTTTCAGTAACAGCTTCAACAAACCAGCTCTCTAGGGTTCGACCCTGCTTGGCACTAACTAGGTTCTCGCAGGAAAATAAAAATATTAAATTTGACGCGTCAGACGACGCGCGTCACCGAGAATGCTAGGTTCAGAGAGGAGGCTAGCCACCATGATGAATTCAGCAGGACTAGAAACGTTGCAAAGGCTAAAACCCCAGCTAATCAGATGACAAAGAAGCTGAAATATATGAAGGAGATGATGCAGAAAATCATGATGAATCAGGTAGCACGGGTAAGGCCATGTGAATTTTGTGGTGCAACTAACCATAAAACGGACACTTGCCCTACCTCACAGGATGTAGCACAGGTTGATGTCAATGCAGTGGGAGGATTCCAAACTTATAATAATAATGCACCCCAACAACCTTAGCAGCAGCAGTACTACCGACCACCATATCGTCAGCAGCAAGGTAGTTACAATAATCAGGGTCAATATCAGCAACGAGGGAAGAACTACAATCAAGCATGCCCTAGTGATCAAAATTCTAGCAAGTCTCTGGAAGATGTGGTGAAGGAGCTGACAGCTAGCACACAGCAGTTAGCCACCATTGTGCAGTAAAACACGGTCAAGAACGATGGAGCTTTAGCAGAGCTGGCAAAGCAGATGTCTCAGATAGCCAAAACCGTTTTTGAGCCGTGGAATGATCAGAGAAAGCTGTCGCCGCAGATAGTGCCAAACCCGAGAGGAAATATCAATACACTGGTAGTGGTAGATGAACCGGAGACAAACAACAGTGAAAAGGAGCATGAGTCAGTCCCGATCGCGCCTAAGGAAGACATTAGCAAAAGACATTAGCATCGAGCTAATGTCTGAAGTGGACGTACCACTAATGTCAAAGTCGGGCTCGACCTTAACGTTTATAGCGAACGCGACCCGCACTGATGCACATTCCAAAACTAACCCTCCGCTTCCGTTTTTTGTGCAAATAAGAGCTTCTGAAGAGCATGTGATCGACAAGGATGACCTAAGAGACAAGTTGGAGGCAAGGCATGAGCTAGAAGAACCAACGATGAAGTATGCACTTTCTAAGAGTCAAGAGGATCCACCGGGAAAGAGTAAGGACCCGGGTGCCTTCACAGTCACCTACGGAGTTGGTGAGACACTCATTCATCATTGTTTAATTGACTTGGGTGCTACCATTAATGCTATGCAATATTCTTTATACTGTTCTCTGAAACTTGGACCATTGAAACCTCCTAAGCTTTTGGTAGAGTGAGGGGATAAATCACGTATTCGTCCGGTTGGTTTGCTTGAGGATCTAACCCTCCATGTAGGAGATCTTGTCGTTCCTGTAGACTTCTATGTTTTGCAGATGGGAGATGCTAGAGATGATGATCCTCCAACACTTATCTTGGGACGTCCATTCCTCTTTGCCACTGACGTTGTAGATTTTCGCATGCAAATAAATGCAAGAGAACTTTAGTCAAAAGAATTTATATTATCGGTAAGACCGAGTCGAACCCAAAGGAGCAAGCGCCAAACACATGCACTATATGAGATTGTGTTTCTATTCGGCTATTCTAATAAAAAAGATGAAGGAGTGTATCTAAGTCCTAAATGGTAAGTAATTAGAGATACAAGATGGATGAAAGGAGTTTCGAGGGGTTAGTCCCTCATTGGCATTCCCTAATGATCACGTATACAAGAACTAAGCATTTCATGGTGTCAAATAGTCTAGAACCTAGCTTAGACTAAGGTAGACCAATTTTCATGTGAATGTATTCTTAGTCAAGCCTTCTTAACTAGAACCTCACTCCATCGAGATTGTTTGTTCACTATATAGCATTTATCATCCTTGAAACATCTCCCAAGGCCATAAATGACATAGGCATAAAGTACTAGTTCACTTCAATTCTATGCATTTACCGTCGTAAACACTAGAAATGATCATTTTCACTACATCCAAACCTTCACTAAGGTCCATCGATACTTAGGTCAAGTTTTAAGATAAACACGTTACTTAGGCATTTCATCAAACACTTCGTAGCATGTCAAAATAAAGTACTTAGTGAAAATGAATTCAACACCATTTGTTGGGATTAATTGATGATTTGCTTAATGACCTAGCCCAAGACTTATGCAATCAACTTTCGTTGACATTTCCGCAAGCCTTTGACCATCAAAGGTAGAGTCTCACTCTTTCAAGATATTAACTCACTTTAACTCACCACTTAGTTCATAACTTTCATTTCAAACCAAATCCAATGAATTAAACATTTAATCCTAGTCAAGCATTCATATTCTAGGTTCACTTTCATGATTAAGATATGAATCATTTTCTCCATACTAAAACTATTCCCTAGCTCTTTCAAGTCATAGTTTCAAGTTTTAGTCTAAGTTGTCACTTAGGCATTTTGTCAAACACCTTGCACATTTCATAGCACAAGAGAAAATGAAATCAACAATCATCCACATGAATATCAATGTATATTTGTGATCAAAGAGTACCAAGGAGGGTTCTCAACACTCAAAACACAAGAACTACTCACACATCATCATGCTGCATGTTTTCAATACAAAATAACAAGAGGGAGAAAAGATGAGTAGAGAAAACCCAAGTTGGAGATGTTGAGCAGCTCCAGATTCCTTCCTTGATCTTCTCTCTTCTCCCCCAAAGCAATCCTTTGATGATGGTGAGCCTTCCTTAGCCTTTTTCTCACACTTTTCTCTCTCTAAAAACCACCTACCTTGGGTCAAAAACCTCTCTTTCTATTTATAGGTTTGAAACTGAAATTTCTGGGTTTTGGACTTAAGCCGGTCGGTTGGGAGTGGCCGAGAGCAACAATTAGCAGTTTGAGGTGCCCAACCGGTCGGCTGTATGCTCAACCGGTCGGTTGGGATCATACGAGAGCAACAATGGAGGTGCCCAACCGGACGGTTGGAATCTCAACCGGTCTGACTTCCACCAAGCTATAGATCGAACCGTTTGGACATCGTATGCACTCTGGGAATGCAATATAAGGCGTAAAGGTCAATCTGCCCTGTTTTGCCCCAAAACTCCTTGTTTTGCGCTGAAACTTTAATTTTTCATGCACTATTGTTATTGAGGTCTTGAATTCAATGGAGTATCATTTTGTACCTGAAATGTGGAGGGCAAGGGGCAAATGACATCGAAAAACATCTGAAACGAATCAAAGCTTTAGTAAAATATGGCAAAGAATAAGGCAAACATTCGACTTATCAACACTCCACACTTAAGCTTTGTTCGTCCCGAACAAACTATATGCACATGTCAAGAGTAAGCAAATTGCGAAAAGCTAGTGGCGCTATATTTTGTCGCCAATTTCATCTAAGTGTTTATTTCAAGGCCTCAATCATTATTCCTAACTAAACTAACAAGAAAATGTAAAATGAAGAATGTAACCTATCTAGCTCCTTTTCATAGGTGTTACGAGTGCATTTAGCATATGCACTAAACCTTTAAACCCCTAGGCTACCCTAGTGGACAAGTTATAGTCCCGTGAGAGTTTTCAGAAAAAGGAGTACTCACAAATCCCAAATGCACCTATCCCATGAGAATGCAAGAAAGAGTGTTCAACCAAGGCTAGGATTTCTCAAAAAAAAAATCATCATCCCAAACTAAAACTACCATCATATTATCATCAAATGAATTTTTGAACCATTTAAGTGCCTAAGAGGTTGTGCATTCAAGATCATCATTACTAGAGCAATCAAATGTCTAATCCAATAATCCACTCATTTTCAAGGCAATACAATATAATCAAAGTTGATAGCTTTGAACAAAAGGGTGTCAATCGCTCACCTATGCTAGCTAGGGCTAGTCAATTGGTTTGCAACATGGAACTCATTCCCAAGTCTTAGGCGCTTAAGCCATAATCCATAAGGAACGAGGAGTTCGACACTAAAAGTTCTTAGAAAACAAGCATAGACTAAATGATAGCTCCCACGCAAGCACAAGTATCGTTAGAGAGTTAATCTAACTAGCACACAATGCAAATGATGCACCCGCGCAAATGTGGAATGATGGAACAACATAGAGTCAAGTTTTAAGAGCTTTTTGTTTTCTTTTGAAATGGCCTTTGGCCTACTAATGCTTTCGAGGGGGAACTTTTCTTTCTAACCCCCGACATTTGTATATTTTGGAGCAAAGCTTCTCGTGTACATCGAGAAAGTTTTTAGTCGGGGCTTTGCCCTCTTTGACCTTGATTTTTTTGTTGGGGCCTATTTTTCGCCCTCTTTTGACTCCACACTTAAAACTTGACAATATGTTCAAAGAATATATGGAATGCGCGAGAAACAATAACAAGCAAGGCACTAAATTAGGAAACTCAAGTCACCAAGGAGCATTCAAAAGGTCTAAGTTTTTTCATGAAACCTTTTGAAAGTGCTTGCTAAAACTAATTCCAAGTCATGCAATGAAAATACTTAGAGAATTAGATAGCCAAAGGATAGCAATGATATTGATCCACAAGAATGCACATCAAAGGACTAAGTCGGTTCTAAGTTCAAGATCAAATAATTGTGACAAGTAGGCTAGATGTGATTTATAGGTATTTAGAATTGATAATCACAAACCTTAAAGGGTGAAAACACTCATGGGATTGGAATAGAGTACATGAATGCAAGTGTCCATTCAAAGAATGATAGGTATGGCATGATATGAGTGAACTATGCGAATACCCACTCCACACTTAAAATATAGCTTAGTCCCTAAGCGTAAACAATAAAGAGAATGAGAGAAAGGCGCATAGGAACTCCCCTCGTTTGTAGATGTGCCCCACCAATAAAAAAGACGTCATTGTGCCAAGCTTGATCATACATGATGCAAATAACTTCCTTGCTGACAAGAACACATGAGAGGTCAAAAGCAACAAGTGATATACAAGGTAATATAAAACTCAAGTATGAGCAAGAAAGCATCACACGTCACAAAATAACATCATGGCATAAGATTAATGGGGTTCAAACAAGGAAGGTAAATCACATCCTCCAAAATGAGCATAAGATGTCTTCAGTGCCAAAAACAATGTGAACTAGAGTCATAGCATGGTATAACAAAGTAGTTCCAATAGTTCCAATCTAGCAAACTCAAATAAGGCACATGAACACTAAGGGGCAACATCATCATTCATAGATAAATCAAGGGAGAGGTGGAGGGCCTTGGAGATGTGAAGTGGGATTGGAGTGAGTATCCACACTTCAAATTTTACCCACTAATCACAAATTTCACACTTACAAAATTAGAGCCTAAGCCACTCAAAATCATACCAAACACTTAAACATGCAAAATGATAATGAACAACTTACAAACCGGGTTACCTCCCGAGAGGGCCTATTTTTCGTGTCTTGGCAAAGATGTAGCAAAGCGCCGCATAGAATCACTCGTGAGAAGTCCTTTGCTAGGATTTCTTCTCACGGGGCCTTGGACATTTGGGGTGTCAATCCACCTTCAAATCCCATTTGAATTTCTTCCCATCAAGTCTACAATGGACTTTTCTTTGTGAGCTTGACCCCTTCAAGAAAGTAGATCCCTTTAGAACTAAGGGGTCATGGGAGCTTTTTTCAAATAATCTTTCGAAATATGGCAAGAACCTCCAAAACTTATCTCGAGACGTCGTAGTGAAGAAAGGGTCTTCAAAACTTGTCTCGAGCTTGATAGGCATCCCCTCCTTGAGTTTTTCAATTATGTTCTTGGGTGCCCAATCCTCAATCTCCCTCATTGAACTTGTATCTTCTTTCATGCGAGGTTGTTCTTTAGCTTCATCCATGAAAACCTCAACAAAGTCTTTATACCCTCGAAATCCTTTTTGCGTCATATGCTCTTCCTCTATCTTATCCTCGTCAAGAAGTTTGGGTTCATATTTAAGCTCACTTATTGCGGGGAGGAGGAGTTCTTCTTCATCAACAAAAGGTATTTCCTCTACGTAAGAGGCATCATCATTGAAGCATTCCTCGTTGGAGGGCCCATGTGTTAATGGTAATGGAATGGTGAACTCTTGTGCATCCTCATCCAAATGATCATGAGATGTGCTAGTAGTGAAGGATGATGCACTTTTGTGTTCCATTTCGTCCTTGTTGCAAGATTCACCTTCCCATGCCTTGTCAAAAGCTTCGGTGGCGACTCTCCAAAACTCCTCTGATTCTTGATCCCATTCTTGCTTTGAGGTATTAGATTCAAGGACTTCTTCTTTGGAGACCTCCTCTTCCTCATCCAGGTTTCGATTTTTAATTGCTCGTTGCGCCAATTTAGCTTCAAGCATCTTGTTGTGAGTCTCCCTCAATCTATCCACTCGAGCTTGTATATTTTGATTGAATTGTTTCATCTCCATCATTTGAGCTTCTATCTTATCTTGGTTAGCAAGGAGTGTTTCAAACATGGCCTCTATATTGGAAGGCTAACTTGAAGCTTGAGGAGGTTGATAGTATTGAGGGTAGGAGTCTTCAACTCCTAAGCATTGGCTATCATCCCAAATCGGTGTTTAATAACTTGTTGGATAGTCATGTTATTGACAATAAGAATTTAGCTTCTCCTCCTCTTGGTAATAATCTCCATTGTACAAGACTTGTTGGTTGTAGGGATCCATCCTCGCAAACCAAGATAAACATAAGCTAGCAAGGGATATGAGTGAAAGAATATACAAGTACAAGAAAAAGAAAAATATCTACAAGAATAGTCAGAACTTCCACACAATCTAAGCTACGAATGTGCTAATTTATTGCTCCCCAACAACGGCGCCATTTTGACGTTGTAGATTTTTGCCTGCAAATAAATGCAAGAGAACTTTAGTCAAAAGATTTAATATTATCGGTAAGACCGAGTCGAACCCAAAGGAGCAAGCCAAGCACATGCGCTATATAAGAGTGTGTTTCTATTCGGCTATTCTAATAAAGATGAAGGTGTGTATCTAAATCCTAAATGGTAAGTAATTAGAGATAAAAGATGGATGAATAGAGTTTCGAGGGGTTACTCCCCTCCTTGGCATTCCCTAATGATCACGTATACAAGAATTAAGCGTTTCATGGTGTCAAATAGTATAGAACGTCCTAGCTTAGACTAAGGTAGACCAATTTTCATGTGAATCTATTCTTAGTCAATTCTTGTTAACTAGAACTTCACTCCATCGAGATTGTTGGTTTACTTTATAGCATTTATCATCCTTGAAACATCTCCCAAGGTAATAAATGTCATAGGCATAAAGTACTAGTTCACTTCAATTCTATGCATTTACCGTCGTAAACATTAGAAATGATCATTTTTACTACATCCAAACATTCACTAAGGTCCATCGATACTTGGGTCAAGTTTTAAGATAAACATGTTACTTAGGCATTTCATCAAACACTTGGTAGCATGTCAAAATAAAGTACTTAGTGAAAATGAATTCAACACTTTGTTGGGATTAACTGATGATTTGCTTAATGACTTAGCCCAAGACTTATGGAAATCAAGTTCGTTGACATTTCCTCAAGCCTTAGACCATAAAAGGTGGAGTCACACTCTTTCAAGAGATTAACTCACTTGAACTAACCACTTAGTTCATAACTTTCATTACAAACCAAATTCATTGAATTAAACATTTAATCCTAGTCAAGCATTCATATCCTAGGTTTACTTTCATGATTAAGATATGAATCATTTTATCCATACTAAAACTATTCCCTAGCTCATTCAAGTCAAAGGTTCAAGTTTTAGTCTAAGTTGTCACTTAGGCATTTTGTCAAACATCTTGCAACATAGCATTTCATAGCACAAGAGAAAATGAAATCAACAATATCAATGTATATTTGTGATCAAAGAGTACCAAGGAGGGTCCTAAACCCTCAAAACACAAGAACAACTCACACATCATCATGCTACATATTTTCAATACAAAACAACAAGTGGGAGAAAAGATGAGTAGAGAAAACCCAAGTTGAAGATGTTGAGCAAGCTCTAGATTCCTTCCTTGATCTTCTCCCTTCTCCCCCAATAAATCCTTTGATGATGGTGAGCCTTCCTTAGCCTTTTTCTCACACTTTTTTCTCTCTAAAAATCACCTCCCTTAGGTGAAAACAACTATTTCTATTTATAGGTTCGAAACTAAAATTTCTGGGTTTTGGGGTCCAACCGATTGGTTGGGACTTGAGCCGGTCGGTTGGGAGTGGCAAAGAGCAACAATTAGCAGTTTGAGGTTCCCAACCGGTCGATTGGATTCTCAACCGGTCGGTTGGGATCATACGAGAGCAACAATGGAAGTGCCCAACCGGTCGGTTGGAATCTCAACTAGTTTTACTTCCTGGGGCGTTTTCGCAGTCTTAAAGTCCGAATTTGGTCTTGGCGTAAACTAGAGAGTTGTAGCCCTTTTAGTGAGCTTTTAAACAACCTATAAATCGACCAATTTGAACACCGTACGCACCTTGGGCACACAAAATGCCGGAAAGGTCAATCTGCCTTGTTTTGCCCCAAAACTTCTTGTTTTGCCCCAAAACTTCTTGTTTTGCCCCAAAACTTCTTGTTTTGCGCCGAAACTTCAATTTTTCATGCAATCTTAATATTTAGGTCTTGAATTCAATGGGGTATCATTTTGTACCTGAAATGTGAAAGGCAAGGGTCAAATGAAATCAAAAAACATCGGAAACAAATCAAAGCTTTAGTAAAATATGGCAAAGAATATGGCGAAAATTCAACTTATCAGCCACTAAGACGAAGATTGACTTGGAAACAGTCTTGTTGTCACTTGCGTTTGTTGGCAAGACATCGGATTTCAACATTTATGAGGATGCTGACCATCCATGCATGAAGAAGCCAGCGGAAATCGTGAACACATCATACCTTGGTGCCCTACTTCCCGACCCACCGGATGAGACCAGTCATGCAGCAAAAGTAGTGGTTGTGAGCAAGGTGTCCTCACAAACTCAGGAGGATGCGAAGGCTGATCCGCCTAATCAATGGAGAAAATACACGAGAACACCACCCTATGAAGGCTATGAGCAGAAGGAAGGAGTTGCTGAGGAGAAGTTTGACAGGACACATCCATGGGGTCCCACCCTGTGATCCCTAATGAGGTATCGTCAAGCGAACCACGTAAAACAAAGGAGCTCGCAGGGAGGCAGCCTGGTAAATTTTTATTTTCCTTCATTTTTGTGTCTTTTATGTCTGTTTGAGTCTTGTTCAGTCTGTGTTGTCTAACCGAGTCTATCTTGACTTACTTTTTTCAGAAAGAGACATTTGTATGCAGAAAATAGGTCTGCTCTAGTGCGAATCACGCCCAGCCTTGACATTAGGCCCGCGCCCTGCTTTGACATTACGGTCGCGCTCCATGAGGACATTAAGGCATTGACCGCGCCACTAATATCTACACTGGGTGCGGTTAACCGTTGACCGTCGTTGACTGACTCGTTTGACCAAAATTTTCACCATCACGCAACGAGACGAGGGGAGTGCCTGTTCACTTTAATCTTTATTTTCTTTTTCCATATACATGTGTGTCTTTCATTGTCTGTGTCTTTGAACTTAACTCGTGCCGTGAGGACACGTCTTGGTTCAAAAGTGTGGGGTGGGAGAGTAAGTCAGTTTGTTGTGTCAGCATGTTTACTTTTTTTATCGCATCTCCACCGTGTCTGCATGTTTCTTTGAATTTTTTTGAATGAAAGTATGAATTACTCTCTGTTCTTGAATATGCAGTATTGAATGTTGATGATGTGAAATAGATGATGCTGACTATATTGTATTTCTCTCATGAAATCTGAATTGTGCTTTTACATGTGAATTTAACCCACTACGTGTCTTTTGAGTTGAGATAAACAGGGATGGGGAGTTGATAAAACGTCCTAGAGAGACTTGACGAGAAGCATTCAAAAGACCGAATTTCCATTTATATGGTTTTGTGGATCTAGTGGAGGCTAGCACTTCGAGATTTTATGGTTCAGAGTTTTCTCCGCCACTGCAGCGTTTATGTAAGTAGGCGGGACGGGAAAACAAACCGTCCTATCTCTAGTCCGAAGTAACCAGGAAAAGGTGGAGGGCCCCCATCTTGACTCACATCAAAAAGGGCAATGATGAGAAAGAGCGGGGAGGTATTTCCATATGCTTGCGGGCGATGATTTGACCTCCTTCAAAAGAAACGAAGAAAAGGATAAGCAATTCACAATCAAGGAGCAAAGCTCATGAAAAATTAGCAAAGATGTGAAGGTTTATACAGAAAAAGTGAACTGCATCATTCATACATCAAGAGCCAAAGGCCAAAGAAAGTTCACTACATCAAAAGCTGTCCAACAAAAAAAAAGAAAAGCTCAAAAACCTTGAAGCTCGAATAAATCACGTGCAAGAAAAAGCAATGAAATATAACCATATAGCTAGATTTCGGGACATCAAATGCAGATCATGGGTCTAAGGAGGACTATCTCCCATTCATCCGAAGTCATTTGAATTTCGGCTCAAAGGTAACATGTATCAAGTTAATTCTGTGTTAAACATGATGATGTGAGTAACGATTAAGTTATGCATAGAAAAGCTAAATCTAGACTAGCAACTCATATTCATGTGCATCTATCCAGAACGTCGTGGAATTTGTGGTGTTACATTTGTTTTCCTTCTATGACTTGTTCTTGTTTGGGACGAACAAGTTTAAGTGTGAGGTGGTTACGACTCGTCGAGCTAACTAATCCCATCAATTTCATCACTTTTGTATACGAAAATTTATGTTTTAGTATGGTTTTACATTCAGGTGTTTCGGAAGCTCTAGGAAGAAACGCGCATAAAAGACGACATTTCATGCAAAAATCACCACATTGGCAGATCAGACCTTCGGAGGTTCGACGGAGTGATGGGAATTGACCACTGATCAGAACCATATGAACTACATGCTGATGCGTAGCTAACTAAATTCTCTAGAACTCTCTAGTTCACATCGAGAGCAGCCGAGGTCATTTAGATGGTCAAATCTAGAGTCGAAGTCGGAACTAGCTGCGCAGAAAGAGGAAAACCAAGTCAGTGGGGACCGCGCCCAAGGAAGACATTAGCTAGCGCAGTGCTAATGTCAGCGCTGGCGCGGCAATAGCGATAACATCAACACTGGGAGCGGCTGTAACGTCTTCCTTGTGCGCGATGTTGACATCATCAGCGTACTTGATGATGTCAGCAGTTCCAAGAAATGGCAATTTGGGCCCAAAAATAGATTTAGAAACCTAAAAACTTATAAATTAAGGGTTCGGGGAAGGGTTTCTAACATTTTACATCATTCCTATTTTGAAGAATCATCAAGACGGCTCTGAATTTCCTTTTGCTTTCATTCAAAAAAATTGTATTTTTGTAAAGAATAGGAACAGCTAAACTTCTATTTCAATTTAGGGTGTCGTTTATTGTGACTACGTTTTGAGACTCTTTCCGTAATGCAATTTCATGTTTTACTAGTTCTTGTTCTTCATCCCATGAATTGAATTGTTGATTAAGTGGAAACTTTGTCGTAAAGCTTAGTTTGACAACCAATTCTTACTGTCAATATCTACTGGAAACTTTGTCGTAAAGGTTGATCGTCACACCTAGACTTAATAATACCTTTGTCAGATTATTGTATTTATGAAAGAACTAGAAGTCTAACACCTTTGTCGGGTTAGATTGTGGTGTATCACCTTTGTCGGGATACTTAGGGTTGTTACCTTTATCGGAATAACCACACCTAGAAACTTGGAATTTGATCATTAGATGTCTATGATAAACGTGTCACAATAGAAACCCTAAGCTGAATATTTTCTCTGATTGGAATCTTTATTCGTGTTTCTCTCTTTTGCACTCACAATTGCAAAAAATCCCCGTTTTAATTGTTTACAATTACATTTTCAACAAACCATCTCTCTAGGATTTAACCCTGCTTACCGCTAACTAATTGTTCACAGGAGATAATAAATATTAAATTTGACGCGTCAGACGACGCGCATCACTTGTGCGGGAAAATGTGTGCTGAAGAGTGAGATTACTCTTGAAAATGTGTTGCAAATTCCCACTTTTAGAATCAATTTAATTTCAGTCAGCAAGTTAGTCTTGGATTCTGTTTGTGAAGTGTTGTTTACTGGTTCTTCTTGCCAAATTCAGGACCAAACATCCAAGAATATCATGTTGACTGGTGAAGCAGATGGAGGAATGTACTACCTGAATAATAAGGAGTTGCGGCAGCCCAGTCGAGGACTTGGAGCTTTTTCAGTTTCAATAAAGAAGAACACGGTTTCTTTTTATGTCCGCGATAGTAGACTTGGACATATGTCCCTAAGCAATATGTGTCAGGTTTTATTACCTGATAACTATGATAAAAAGTGTGATACACTGGATTGTGGTACTTGCCCTTTGGCTAAACAAGTCAGATTGAGTTTTGGTTTAAGTTAGTCTCATTGCAAGCATCCCTTTGATTTGATTCATTGTGATATCTGGGGTCCCTTTAGTGTTAGAACCATGGCTAGTTCTCAATACTTTTTGACAATTGTGGATGATTTTACTAGATGTACATGGACCTATTTGATGAAACTGAAAGCAGAAGCAGCAGATCTGATTGTGCAGTTTTGCAGAATGGTTCAAACTCAGATTAAGTGTAAAGTACAAATCCTGATATCTGATAGTGGGAAGGAATTTTTCAGTGACAGTTTGCAAAATTTTCTTAAAGACCAAGGATGTATCCATCAAACCAGTTGTGTGTACACACCACAACAAAATGGTATTGTTGAGAGGAACCATAGACATTTATATGAGATTGTAGGAGCCTTAAGACTAAAGGCTAATCTACCTAAATGTTTTTGGGGAGATTGCATTTTGACTGCTACATACCTTATAAATTGAACACCATCTAGAATCTAGAAATGCAAAATTCCCTATGAAGAGTGGTTTCAAAAGAAACATGATACTCATCACCTATGAGTCTTTGGTTGCTTGTGCTATGTAAGTACCACTAAGACTTCTAGAGACAAGTTTGACCCAAGAGCCACACCTTGTGTCTTCCTTGGTTACCCATTTGCCCAAAAAGGGTAAAAGGTGTATTGCTTGACTACTAATAGAATTTTGGTTAGTAGAGATTTTGTCTTTTATGAGGACAAATTTCCTTATCAACAAATTCAGAAAGCAAAAAAACACACATATCCCTCAAGAAACACTGTTCATTTGCCTAGTCTTGAAGAAAATTTATTTCCTGATGCAGATACTGTTCATTTGCCTCATCAAGTTCCTGAAGTGCTTTCTTATGACACTTCCAATACTAAGGGTGCGTCCACTTTGACTGAAACTTAACTGATATTAAATTAACTGAAACTTATAGTGACTTATATTAACTTAACAGAAGGGCCCCACCACAACCACCACTACCGCCGGACCTCCGGCCACTGCCGCCGGCCCATCGCCGGAGGTCAGGGGTGGTTGCCGGAGGTGGCTACCAGAGGTGGTCGCCGGAGGTCCGCTGCCGGCGGTGGTCGCCGGAGTTGGCTGGCGGCGGTGGTCGCCGGAGGTGGCTGGTGGCTGCCAGCGACGGTGGTGGTGGGTGGTGGTCCAATTTAACTTAACTTGACCGAAAATAACTTAACTTATCTTAACCGATCTTAACTTATCTTAACTGATCTTAACTTATCTTAACTGATAGTAACTGATATTAACTTATCTTAACTTAACCGTCAAAAAATAGAGTCAAAGTGGACGGGGCCTAACCCACATTGTTTGGATACTATATGTGAAGAAATGTCTAATGACACTGCTGATACTGAAGATGCTCCTGAAGAACCACATAACATTATGCCAGTTGAATTACCTCAGCAAAATGCTACTGTCAAAACCATAAGTGGAAGAGTGGTTAGACCTCCAGGCTGGCAGCAACACTTTGTTTATGGATCAACTAGAACCTCACCTCATACTTTGCACAAAGTCCTTGGATACACCAAGTGTGCTACTCAGTACAAGGCATTCCTGGCTAAAGTGGACACTCAAAGAACCTAAAACTTACTTGCAAGTTCCTAAAGATCCCAAATGGCAGCAGGCAATGAATCTTGAGATTAAAGCACTTGAAAAGAACAACACTTGGACTATCACAGACCTTCCTCCTGGCAAGACAGTAGTTGATATTAAGTGGATATTTAGGATTATATTGAAACAAGATGGAACTGTGGAAAAGTATAAAGCCAGACTTGTGGCGAGAGGTTTCACACAGATTGAGGGGCTTGACTATCATGATACTTTTTCTCATGTTGCCAAGATGATTACAGTCAGGTGTTTATTAGCAATTGTTGTATCTAAACACTGGGCACTTTTACAGCTAGATGTAGATAATGCCTTTTTACATGGGCATGTTGATGAGGAAGTGTGACTTTACCTCATGGTTTTCATGAGTCTAAAAAATCTGATGGGAAGGTTTGCAAGTTATTGAAAAGTCTATATGGCCTAAAACAGGACCAGACAGTGGTTTGCAAAGCTAAGTGAAGCTTTGATAGCATTTGGGTTCAGACAAAGCCTATTTGATTACTCACTATTTATTTTACAAGACAATGGACATACAACTTTTTTGCTGGTCTATGTTGATGATATTGTCCTCACTGGTACATTGACGGGAGCACACCGCAACGGTCGTTATATGCAATGTGTGTCAAAAATAAATTTATAAGTCCGCTACTCGTTACTTCACTATTGGGTAGCAAAGCGGTAAGTAGGGGTCGAACCCAAGGGAATTAGGGGATAGCAGTTGACGGATGCACAGTCGTTGTGTGCAAAAGTCAAGAGTATATTTATAAGTCCGCTACTCGCGACTTTACTACTGGGTAGCAAGTGTTAAGTAGGGGTCGAACCCAAGGGAATTAGGGGGATAGTTGTTCTTTGAGGAATGTACTGAGAGGGAGCGTGATTTTAGGTGGATTGAGGTTTTAGCGATGAAAAGTGAGTGGTTGGTTGTTGGTTTTAGTTTTAGTACAGAAAAGTAAGTGGGTTGGTTGGGATTTTAGTGCAAAAAGTAAAGTACTGAAAGTAAAAGGAGAAGACTTACAGCAAGTGGGATGCTTGAAGGATAAGCCTTGCGGAGAGTAAGCGGTTGATATTGCAGTTGATATTGAGACTGAAAGTAAAGTGCAGATGATGTTTTAAGTTAAGGAAAGTATTCGGTTTTAGGGGCCTTGTATCATAGTCTGCTTATCATTGACCTCTAATAATCATACTATGTATTCAAAAGTGTATCAAGGCCATTCCAAGCACTTGATTTGCCACACTGTCTAGTCCATTCCAAGACATAGAGCACTTGTTCTATTCAGACTAATACCCCATTCCAAGGTATATTAGCTTTATGTGCATCCATTTGATCAATCATTCCCAATCCACCAAATGGTGTTTTAAAGAGGTCAAACTCCTCAGATAAGTTTTGCCATTCCAAACATCCACTTATCCGAGTATGTTTACGAACCCCACGGAAGAGTTTTGCCATTCCAAGCATCAACTCAACCTTGGAAGTTCTAACCTAATATGTGACACATAGAACAAGTTTTGAACACATAGAGGCTTTAAGAGTAGGGCCTAAAACATATTAAGACACAAGTACACCCCTTCAACCGAATGAAGGGTTTAGCTACGAATATCCATGGAACAGGACATCATAGCTAAATACTTGAAGGTTTTCAAAAGACAGTAAAGTAAAAGGAGAATACTCAAGAACCAACAGGAGTAAACTCAAGAACAACTAGAATACTCAAGAACCAACAGGAGTATTATAGATTTAAAACAAGTGTTTACAAGAGTAGTGCCCAAAATCTAGAGAGAAGCTAGGGCTTTGTGATGGAGGATGTTTTGAAATGAGGATTGTGGGATGGGATGATTTACAAAGGCAAGGGAGGGCTCTATTTATAGCCAAGGAGGAGCAATGGATGTGGAGGAGAAGCCACCACTTGTCACAAAATGGGAGGAGGCTTCAAAAGCCATCGGGGTGAGTCAGCTCTCCCTTAGCCGCCGGCCACATGGAGGAGAAGGAGTGGCTTGTGGCTTTAGCCGCCGGCCACATGGAGGAAGGAGAGTGAGTTTGAGTTTTGTGAGTCTCATCCCAAAAAGCCATCGGTCCTTTCAGCTACGGACTGACTCTGGTTGCTCTTCGGTTGGACTTGTTTTGAGTGATTCCACGTCAGGTTCTCGAAAGTCAATGACTCGTAATTCATTTTCAGCTTTAAAACTTCTCCTTAGCCTGTATTCTCTCTAGACTTCAAAATACCCTCTAGATAAATATCGGAACTAACAAGCAAAAGTTAAATAGACAAAGAGTCTAATTTGGTGGGTTTAACTGTGTTTATGATTCATACAATTATGGTCCATCAGATCACCCCACACTTTTAGTTGTTCGTCCCGAACAATGCTTTTTAAGGGCGGAACACAATCTAAGTAAAAACTTTTAAATATGAAAGTGAGACTATGGGACTGGATTTATCCTAATTCATGCATTACTTACTTATTACCAAACTAAACCGTGTAAATACTTAGAAGAAACTTGATACTTGTACCTTCGTGCCGAGATGCAAATTAATTCGGATGTTTCGGGAGATAGCCCTTTTCAGGCTCCTGGACTGCATTCTCGGGATCGACTCGCACTATATGGTTTCCTTGTAGCTTTCTCTAGCACGTGATTCGGTTCGGGTTTCACTGAGTTGAGCACTTTGATTTCTTTTTGGCGAGGGACAGCTTCTGTAGTGAATCGGCCTTTGGCCTTTGATATTGAGTTGGAGTTTCTTCACTTTTGTTTGGTTAAAACCTTCACAATTTTGGCCTTTGGCCTTTGATTAGCTTCTTTGAGCTTTTACTTCTTTGTGACTTGCTAGTCCATTTTCTCAGCCTTTTTGGGAGGTCCAATCGTCGCCCGCGAGCATATGGAAATACCTCCCCGCTCTTTCTCATCCTTGCCGTTTCGCGCGGGTCAAAATGAGGGTTGCTCATTTATTTTCCCGGCTACTCTGACTAGAGATAGGACGGTTTGATTCCCGTCCCGCCTCTTGTATAAACACTGCATGGCGGAGATGACTTCAATCTTTACTGAAACTCGAAGTGCAGCCTCCACTGACTTCGTAAACCATATAGTTAGATTCGATCCTTCGAGTGCTTGCCAAGCCTCTCTAGGGCAGTTTATGTCAACTCCACATCCCCTGTATATCTCAGCACAAAGGGACAAATGAGAAGTTAAATTCTATGTTTTTAAACAGTTGAATTTTCACAAGGTAAATGCATGAATTTAGATCTATCTTTTTCACATTCTCAAGTTCATATTTTCAAAAAGATAATATTAAGGGAAAAGGAAAAAGAAAAAGCATGTTAACTATGTACACAAGCGGTTCTCACCCCACACTTTTGAACGAAGGTGTGCCTTTCAGCACGACTTAGTTCAAAAGTCATGCAAATATATACAAGAGAAGGGAATGATATTAAGGAAAAGAGAAGAACTGAACTCCCTTTTACTGTGTCGTGTCGTGGAAGGATAATCGAGGGAGTTCGGCTGGGGCCTTGAACTCTCAGCGCGGGCTCGGTAATTTCTCGGAAGATGCCTGGCTGATCTGATCTTGCTCCAAGAATCGATTCCTACAAGGGGTCATTCCTTCTATACGAAAAAGTGGGTGAGAGCGACTGTTAAGGTAAAAACTAAATGACAGAAAATAAATGACTGAAAGTAAGATAGGTGTCGGGTTACCTCCCGACCAGTGCCTTTGTTTAACGTCGTTGGCTCGACGCATGGGGATCACAAGTTTGGATCCTATGGGTGGCTCAGGTCAAATTTTACCGCAGCTCCTGCATTGATTCTAGCCTTGACTTTTCCTGGGTTTTTGGGGGATGATGGGCTTGGGTCCAGTTCCCATGGTTCTGGTGGTTTCTCCTTCCATCGTCTCTGAGAAGGCAAGGGACCTTTCCCTACTAGTCTCTTGAATTGGGTTCTCTTCTGTTCAGGGCTGCCTTGTCTAGTTGTGGCGAAAAATTGCTCCATCAAGGAGTCGTTCTGATTAGGCCCTTCTTCCATCCTTGTTTTAGCCTCTTCATTGATCACGTAGTTCTCTGCAATTTGTTTATTGATCAAGGGAAAAAGTTGGGAAGCTTGCATCTTAAGGCTTGGTCCTGTCCCGTCCTGTCTGTCTGTGAGGATCCGGTCTCGGATGGTTTTGGCTGCTTCGGTAATGATAGTTGGGTATGACTCGGGCAGCTTGCCAGTGGTGTTCTGGGCTTCCTCCTCTGATGGCACGGTCTCAAGTTCCCATAAAGGCTTTTCCTCGTTGCTTCCGGTGCTTTCTATATCTGATTCTTCTGATGGCTCAGGTGTGATCTCCAATGTAGGCTCTTCTTCAGAGCTTTCTGCATCTGATTCGTCCATCTCGTCCTCTGTAATGCCTTCTTCATTCTTTTCTGGACTAGCCTCTATCCTCTGTATTCCTCTATTAGGTCGGGGCATTGGCCTTCGTTTTGTGGCTTCGGCCAAGTCGTCTATAACATCCCACATTTGAGTCAGGGATAAGTGCATGGCTGATCCTCCCACTGCGTCATTGATCCTTGAGAACTCATCTTGCCTCATTCCACAAAGGAATTTTTGAAGAAGGAATACTTCGGTGAATCCATGGTGCGGGCAGCGTGAGACGATGGTGTCATAGTACGTGTAGTATTCATCTAAAGTCTCATCCCGGGATTGCTAAAGGCAGATGATCTTCTCGCGGGTGTCATGTCGTAAGGATGGGGGGGGGGGAGAATTCTTTCAGAAATTGAGTGCGAAGGTCCACATAATATTCAGCATGCATAGCGGTTGATGTGTAATACCAAATTGTCGCGAAGTCAGTTAAAGAAAATTTGAAACATTTTAACTTAAATTCCTCTAACATTTCGTTTTCAGGTTTTATGTGGCGGCAAATATGGTGGAAGTTTTGGCAATGTATTACGGGGTCTTCTCCATCCGTTCCTCCAAACTGAGGAAGATGTCGCGTAGTCCATGCATACATAGTGTGATGAAGAGATGAGAAGGGAAAGAAAAGAACAACTAATCCGACTACTAATTCCCCGGCAACGGCGCCAATTTCGACGGATGCACAGTCGTTGTGTGCAAAAGTCAAGAATATATTTATAAGTCCGCTACTCGCGACTTTACTACTGAGTAGCAAGTGGTAAGTAGGGGTCGAACCCAAGGGAATTAGGGGGATAGTTGTTCTTTGAGGAATGTACTGAGAGGGAGCGTGATTTTAGGTGGATTGAGGTTTTAGCGATGAAAAGTGAGTGGTTGGTTGTTGGTTTTAGTTTTAGTACAGAAAAGTAAGTGGGTTGGTTGGGATTTTAGTGCAGAAAGTAAAGTACTGAAAGTAAAAGGAGAAGACTTACATCAAGTGGGATGCTTGAAGGATAAGCCTTGCGGAAAGTAAGCGGTTGATATTGCAGTTGATATTGAGACTGAAAGTAAAGTGCAGATGATGTTTTAAGTTAAGGAAAGTATTCGGTTTTAGGGGCCTTGTATCATAGTCTGTTTATCATTGACCTCTAATAATCATACTATGTATTCAAAAGTGTATCAAGGCCATTCCAAGCACTTGATTTGCCACACTGTGTAGTCCATTCCAAGACATAGAGCACTTGTTCTATTCAGACTAATACCCCATTCCAAGGTATATTAGCCTTATGTGCATCCATTTGATCAATCATTCCCGATCAACCAAATGGTGTTTTAAAGAGGTCAAACTCCTCAGATAAGTTTTGCCATTCCAAGCATCCACTTATCCGAGTATGTTTACGAACCCCACGGAAGAGTTTTGCCATTCCAAGCATCCACTCAACCTTGGAAGTTCTAACCTAATATGTGGCACATAGAACAAGTTTTGAACACATAGAGGCTTTAAGAGTAGGGCCTAAAACATATTAAGACACAAGTACACCCCTTCAACCGAATGAAGGGTTTAGCTACGAATATCCATGGAACAGGACATCATAACTAAATACTTGAAGGTTTTCAAAAGACAGTAAAGTAAAAGGAGAATACTCAAGAACCAACAGGAGTAAACTCAAGAACAACTAGAATACTCAAGAACCAACAGGAGTATTATAGATTTAAAACAAGTGTTTACAAGATTAGTGCCCAAAATCTAGAGAGAAGCTAGGGCTTTGTGATGGAGGATGTTTTGAAATGAGGATTGTGGGATGGGATGATTTACAAAGGCAAGGGAGGGCTCTATTTATAGCCAAGGAGGAGCAATGGATGTGGAGGAGAAGCCACCACTTGTCACAAAATGGGAGGAGGCTTCAAAAGCCATCGGGGTGAGTCAGCTCTCCCTTAGCCGCCGGCCACATGGAGGAGAAGGAGTGGCTTGTGGCTTTAGCCGCCGGCCACATGGAGGAAGGAGAGTGAGTTTGAGTTTTGTGAGTCTCATCCCAAAAAGCCATCGGTCCTTTCAGCTCCGGACTGACTCTGGTTGCTCTTCGGTTGGACTTGTTTTGAGTGATTCCACGTCAGGTTCTCGAAAGTCAGAATTTGGTCGTGACCTGGAATGACTCGTAATTCATTTTCAGCTTTAAAACTTCTCCTTAGCCTGTATTCTCTCTAGACTTCAAAATACCCTGTAGATAAATATCGAAACTAACAAGCAAAAGTTAAATAGACAAAGAGTCTAATTTGGTGGGTTTAACTGTGTTTATGATTCATACAATTATGGTCCATCAACAGTTCTTCAAGGATTTGTACAGAAATGTAAGTGCAATTGGGGTTGGTTGTGGTTTTAGTACTGAAAAGTAATACTGGAAAGTAAAGTGCTGAAAGTAATTGCTTGAAGGACAAGACTTGCGAAAAGTAAGTGCTTGAAGGACAAGACTTGCGAAAAGTAAGTGCTTGAAGGACAGGACTTGCGAAAAGTAAGTGCTTGAAGGACAAGACTTGCGGAAAGTAACTGCTTGAAGGACAAGACTTACTGAAAGTAAGCAGTTGATATGGGACTGAAAGTAAGCAGTTGACAGGTGATGTTTTAATTAAAGGAAAGATTCAGTTTTAGGGGCCTTGTATCATAGTTCGTTCATCATCGACCGCTAATGATCGTTCTAAGTGTTCAAAGATGTATCAAGGCTATTTCTAGCACATGACTTGCCACATCATTTAGAACACTTGTTCTATTTGGGCTAATTCCTCCTTTCGAAGTATCTTAGCTTATGTGCATCCATTTGGTCAATCATTTCCGATCAACCAAATGGTGTTTTAGAGAGGTTGAACTCCACAGTTAAGCTGTGCCCTTTCGAGCCTCCAGTTAACCACGAAGGTTCACGAACCCATGGAAGAGCTTTGCTCTTTCGAGCCTCCACTCAACCAATAGCGTTCTGACCTAATATATGGCACATAGAACAAGTTTTGAACACAAAGACGCGTTAAGAAAAGGGTCTAAAACGTTTGCATGATACAAGCACACCCCTTAAACTGAATGAAGGGTTTAGCTACGAATATTCATTGAGGTGAATACCATAGCTAAGTACAGGAAAAGTAAAGGAAGGGACTGAAAACTCAAGAACAAACAGGAGTTTTCAAAAGAAAGAGCTTATTCAAGAACAAACAGGAATAACTCAAGAACAAGATAATACTCAAGAACAAACAGGAGCATTATACAAGAACAAGCAAGAGTATTCAAGATCAAACAGGAATACTCAAGAACAAGAGAGAAGTGCTTCAAGAACAAACAAGAGCACTTAGAGATTTTGGGAAGGATGAGGTGTGTGTTTTCAAGGAGGGGGGTGATGGACCATAATTCTATGAATCATAAACACAGTTAAACCCACAAAATTAGACTGTTTGTCTATTTAACTTTTGCTTGTTAGTTTCGATATTTATCTACAGGGTATTTTGGAGTCTAGAGAGAATACAGGCTAAGGAGGAGTTTTTAAGCTGAAAAGATATTACGAGTCATTCCAAGGTCGCAACCAGATTCCGACTGAAGAAATATCATGAACCTGACATGGAATCACTCAAAACAAGTCCAACCGAAGAGCAACCAGAGTCAGACCGGAGCTGAAAGGAGCCGATGGCTTTTGTGAAAAGATCACAAACTCACACATGTCCTCTCCTCCTCCTTCACACATGGGCGGCTAAGGGGAGGAGGCTCCTCCTCACATGGGGGGGGGGGCGGCTAAATGGGAGGAGGCTCCTCCTCACATGGGCGGCTAATGGCTCCTCCACTCCCCTTGCGCCACCTCACCTGGCGGCTTTTGGAGCTCCACTCCTCACTTGCCAAGTGTTGGCCCTCCATTGCTCCTCCATGTCTATAAATAGAGACCCCTCTTCCCTTTGTAAATCATCCACAACACACAATTCCAACATCCCACAATCCACAAGTTACTTATCTGTCTAGATTTTGGCACTTTTGTAAGCTTTGTTTGAAATCTATAATACTCCTGTTGGTTCTTGAGTATTCTAGTAGTCTTTGAGAATACTCCTGTTGGTTCTTGAGTATTCTCCTTTACTTACTGTCTTTCAAAAACCCTCGAGTACTTAGCTATGGTATCCACCTCTATGGATATTCGTAGCTAAACTCTTCATTCGGTTGAAGGGGTGTACTTGTATCATAAAATGTTTTAGGCTATACTCTTAGTGCCTCTTCTTTGTGTTCAAAACTTGTTCTATGTGCCATATATTAGGTCAGAACTTCCAAGGTTGAGTGGATGCTTGAAATGGCGCAATAAAGAAGAGTCAAAGCAAGAATCAAGGTTGGCGCAATAAAGAAGTACGACCTGAGCCACCCATGGGATCCAAACCAGTGATCCAGGAATGAGGTACTGTCGAGCTAACGACGTTAAACAAAGGCACTGGTCGGGAGGTAACACGACACCTATCTTACTTTCAGTACTTTTATTTTCTGTCATTTAGTTTTTTCTCCAATAAGTCGCTCTCACCCACTTGGTGCATAGAATGAAATGACTATTCAGGAATCGGTTATGGGTGCAACATCAAGCCAGTCAGGCCTATGCCAAGAGTTCAAAGCCCCTGCCGAACTCCCTCGATTATCCAGCCTCGAGCCATGTCGTTCACTCGACACCTTAAAGGGAGTTCTATTCTTCCCTTTTCCTTAATGTCATTTCCTTCTTGATAATACCTGCTTGCATGTCTTTTGAACTAAGTCATTTCGTAAAGAATGCCTTCGTTCAAAAGTGTGGGGTGAGAACCACCTGTGTACATTAGTTAAATAACATGTTTTTCTTTTTTTAATATTATCTTTTTGAAAATATGAACTTGAGAATGTGAAAAAGATAGATCATAATTCATGCATTTACCTTGTGAAAATTCAACTGTTTAAAAACTTAGAATGTAACTTCTCATTTGTCCCTTTGTGCTGAGATAAACTAGGGATGTGGAGTTGATGTAAACTGCCCTAGAGAGACTTGGCAAGCACTCAAAGGACTGAATTTCGCTATATGGTTTTCGAAGTCAGTGGAGGCTGCACTTCGGGTTTCAGAGAAGATTGAAGTCATCTCCGCCATGCAGCGTTTATGCAAAAAAAGGCGGGACGGGAATCAAACCGTCCTATCTCTAGTCCTAATAGCCGGGAAAATAAATGAGCGACCCTCGTTTTGACTCGCGCAAAACGGCAAGGATGAGAGAGAGCAGGGAGGTATTTCCATATGCTTGCGGGCGATGATTGGACCTCCCAAAAAGGCTTGAGAAAATGGACTAGCAGGCCACAAAAAGGCAAAAGCTCAAAGAAGCAAAAGCTCAAAGAGCTAATCAAAGGCCAAAATTGTGAAGGTTTTAACCGAACAAAAGTGAAGAACTCAAAGAGTCAAATCAAAGGCCAAAGGCCGATTCACTACAAAAAAAGCTGTCCCTCGCCAAAAAGAAATCAAAAGGCTCAACTCAGTGAAACCCGAACCAAATCACGTGCTAGAGAAAGCTACAAGGAAACCATATAGTGCAAGACGGTCCCGAGAATGCAGTCCAGGATCCTGAAAAGGGCTATCTCCCGAAACATCCGAATTAATTTGCATCTCGGCACGAAGGTACAAGTATCAAGTTTCTTCTATTTATTTACACGGTTTAATTTGGTAATAAGTAAGTAATGCATGAATTAGGATAAATCTAGTCCCACAGTCTAACTTTCATGTTTTAAAAGCTTACTTAGATAGTGTGTGCCGCCCTTTAATAGCATTGTTCGGGACGAACAACTAAAAGTGTGGGGTGATCTGATGGACTACAATTGTATGAATCATAAACACAGTTAAACCCACCAAATTAGACTGTTTGTCTATTTAACTTTTGCTTGTTAGTTCCGATATTAATCTACAGGGTATTTTGGAGTCTAGAGAGAATACAGGCTAAGAAGGAGTTTTTAAGCTGAAAAGATATTACGAGTCATTCCAAGGTCGCAACCAGATTCCGACTGAAGAAATATCATGAACCTGACATGGAATCACTCAAAACAAGTCCAACCGAAGAGCAACCAGAGTCAGACCGGAGCTGAAAGGAGCCGATGGCTTTTGTGAAAAGATCACAAACTCACACATGTCCTCTCCTCCTCCTTCACACATGGGCGGCTAAGGGGACGAGGCTCCTCCTCACATGGGGGGGGGGGGCGGCTAAATGGGAGGAGGCTCCTCCTCACATGGGCGGCTAATGGCTCCTCCACTCCCCTTGCGCCACCTCACCCGGCGGCTTTTGGAGCTCCACTCCTCACTTGCCAAGTGTTGGCCCTCCATTGCTCCTCCATGTCTATAAATAGAGACCCCTCTTCCCTTTGTAAATCATCCACAACACACAATTCCAACATCCCACAATCCACAAGTTACTTATCTGTCTAGATTTTGGCACTTTTGTAAGCTTTGTTTGAAATCTATAATACTCCTGTTGGTTCTTGAGTATTCTAGTAGTCTTTGAGAATACTCATGTTGGTTCTTGAGTATTCTCCTTTACTTACTGTCTTTCAAAAACCCTCGAGTACTTAGCTATGGTATCCACCTCTATGGATATTCGTAGCTAAACTCTTCATTCGGTTGAAGGGGTGTACTTGTATCATAAAATGTTTTAGGCTATACTCTTAGTGCCTCTTCTTTGTGTTCAAAACTTGTTCTACGTGCCATATATTTGGTCAGAACTTCCAAGGTTGAGTGGATGCTTGAAATGGCAAAACTCTTCCGTGGGGGTTCGTGAACATACTCGGGTAAGTGGATGCTTGAAATGGCAAAGCTTATCTGAGGAGTTCGACCTCTCTAAAACACCATTTGGTTTGATCGGAAATGATTGATCAAATGGATGCACATAGGCTAGTATACCTTGAAATGGGGTGCTAGTCTAAATAGAACAAGTGCTCTACGACCTTGAAATGGGCTAGACAGTGTGGCAAATCGAGCGCTTGAAATGGCCTTGATACACGTTTGAATACTTAGCAGGATCACTAAAGGTCAATGATAAACATGCTATGATACAAGGCCCCCGAAACCGAATGCTTTCCTTAGATTAAAACACTACCTGCACTTACTTCCTTAGTATAAACTGCCCTTTCAACTGCTGACGTTCCGCAAGACTTGCCGATCACGCAACAACCGCTATAAGTCTTCTTTTTACTTTCAGTATTTACTTTCATGTCATTTACTTTTCCGCACTAAAAACCAAAACCAACCAACCAATCACTTAGCTGTTAGTAGTAAAACCTCAATCAACCAAAAAACACGCTCCCCCGCTGTACGATCCCTCAAAGAACAACTTATCCCCCTAATTCCCTTGGGTTCGACCCCTACTTACCACTTGCTACCCAGTAGTGAAGTCGCGAGTAGCGGACTTATAAATTTATTTGTACATTTGCTCTGACGACAAGCATCTGTCAGGGAGCTTTTGTTTGTTTGTTGATTTTAATTGTCAAGTTTACTAGCAACCTAGCGGGGATAGCAAACTAGGACACGAGTAATATACCACTAGGATTAAACACTCTAGGACAACTTGTTTACATGTTCATGCAACTCTAGCGAGTTAGGGTCTTGATTATCGCTAGCGCGAGATTAAGTACTAGAACAAGAATGGGGAGTGTAACCCTAGCGGGGAAGCTCTAAGTTGTAGAACATTAGGAATCAAAACGGATTTGTCAATGATTTAGTCTTGCATCACAGTCGAAAGTTCTAGCTTGCACTTCTCTTTGATATTACATACCTGAATTCGTGTGACGATTGCTCTCTTGATAAGTGATAATTGTTGCTTGTGTTTTGTGTTTTCCATTTACGTGTTTGAATACTTAGTGAACAGATTCTCAGATCAATCTCTGTGGATACGACCCGACTTACCACTTGCTAGTCGGAGATAAAAGAAACATTTATTTTTGACGGGTACAATGACGCCCGTCAAATTTTGGCGCCGTTGCCGGGGATTGGTAACGAAGAATCTCACTACGTATTTCTTTCTCTTAGTTTTATTTTAATGTCTTTTACTTTGTCACTTGATTATTTTCTGTTGAAGTAACAATGTCACAGAGAAGTGTTGAACGTGATCAGGAAGAGCGAAGTAGGAGATAACATGCAAGAACAGAGGCAAGGACTGCCCGCTGTTAATCGAAGACTGCCGCCTATGTGGGTTGAGCAGTTCTTTCTGGAGCATTGCGAATTCTTAGAGAGATTCAGGGAGCTGTTGGACAGATGTGGGTGGCCTGGATTGCTTACGCTGCGCAGTGATGCTGATATGGATGACACTTGTGAGTTCCTCACCGGTTACCATTACGTTGGACCTAGGGAACATGAGGGATTCGGGTACATTTTCAGAGGTGTGGAGCACTGTTGCACGATGACGCGGTTGCGTCAAATCTTTGGGTGGCCAGAGGTGGAAGATGGGACTTTCTTCGATTTCAGTAATATGATGGATCTCAGCGACACTTGCTCGATCCTTATGGGGACGAGACACTACGGACCGAGCGACGCTACAGCATCAGCATTCACAGATCCTTTCCGGTATATGGTACATTTTATTTTGACGAGGACTTTGACTGCGAGGGCGAACGGAAATGATAAGCCGTCCATCCGAGATCTGACGATTCTAGGCTCTTTGGTGAGAGGGGTAGTCCCACACTGGGGACATTTTTTATGTGAGCACTTGAAGCAAATTCGGCCTCGAGGGCCACTTTGTGTGGGTGGCATGGTGACTTATCTGCTACGCAGTCTTCACCCGGACATGGATGCACTTCCAGGCCACAGTATTCTTGCTTATGGATTGGCTGAAAGTGAAAGAGTTGGTTCTGGGAGGACATTCAGACTCAGCGGTGAGGGTGCAGTGCGTTGGACTTACTTTGCAGATCCAGATCTTAGGCCACCACCTAGCCCACCGCGACGGAGAGGGCGACCGCCAGGGCGTGGAGGATCCGCAGGGGGTAGGAGACGTCCGAGGGACGGGGTAGAGGTCCCGCTGAACGTAGTACCACCAGAGGAGCAGGCACAGAGACAGCCCGGAGAGTATTCACAGCCGCAGATTGACCATCTATTTAATGTGAACAGGGCTATGACGATGGCGATGGGTAGCGGCTTCCACCCGGTTTCAGCTCCTCCAGGATGGCGTCCAGGGCATGCCATTCCACCCGAGTACACACAGCCACCAGCAGACTATTAGGGGAGTACCAGTTCCCTCTTGTATGTTTATTTTTATTTGAGTCTATTGAGTCTATTTTGTGTGAGTCCGTTGTGTTATATATCTCATCTCTTGAATTGTACCGTGAGGACACGGGTCCATCTAAGTGTGGGGTGGGATGTTGTTGAGTCAGTTGTGTGTCGTGTCTATTTTTTCAATTTTTATGTCGCATGTCATGTGTCTTGATGAACTCGTAATGAACTGATGATGTACTGCTATGCTTTCCTCCTATGTCGAAATCTCATTTCCAGCTTTGTATGACTATTGTGCTCATTTGACTAAGAATGCGAAATTTCAAAAATTTCGATGCTTTGTTCTTGTGAGTTGTGATATGCAGGGATGTGGAGTTGACAGAAATGTCCTAGAAAGGTACGGCAAGTTGCAGGAAATTCTGAGTTTTGGGTTCTGATGATTGAGAAAAGCGATGGAGGTTGACGCTTCACTAGCCTAATCCTGAGAGTAGCTCCGCCACCAAGTTATACAAGTCTATTCATGCGTTCGCAGTGGTGATGGGACAGAGAAAACAAACTGTCCATCTCTAGTCGAAGTACCTGGGAATGGGTGGGTAACCCCTACCTTGCCTCATGCAGAAAAGACGAGGATGAGAAAAGAGCGGGACGAACTCCTATGCTGTTATCCGGAGGCTATGATTGGAGTGGTTCAAGGGCGCAAACAATTATGGGGACAAGAAACAAATTCAAAAGCCGAAGGCAAACCATCAAGTAAGAAAAAAAATCAAAATCTGATTGATTCAAGCAAGATGTGTCGTTTATCAAAGTCCATACAAGTTAAGGAATTCAAGACTCAACGGTACGAAAGCAGTGAATTAATCATGTGTCAGAGAAAGCCGCCGACTCAATCAAAAGACCAAAACTCAGAAAAGAATGCAATGTCCGTGGTACCTATAGGGGACTATCTCCCAATCATCCAAGGTCATTTGAATTTCAACTCGCGAGGTAACAAGTATCGAAAAATCTATGTTTACTCGCATTGTTAGAATCTTAAGCATGATAGGATTATAGACTGGATTTAGGATTGAGATGTAAGGATTGACATAACTAGTACGTTGTAGTTCTTTCTATGGCTTTGTTCTTGTTCGAGACGAACAAGTTCAAGTGTGGGGTAGTTTGATAAGTCGTAGTTGTACGACTATTTTATGTGTTAAAACCCCGTCTTTTTGTGTTTGCATGTATGTTATTTCACTACCTGTGTGTAGTTTTCGTTCTCAGGTACATTCGGAGACCATGGAAGGAATATCGGCTAAAGAGAGCCTGTAGAAGATGTTTTGCATCGAGGGAATGAAGTCCAGAGTGTTTGAAGGCTGACTCAGTTATGGGCACGTACGCCCAAAGATTTAAAGGCGCGGACGTCTACTGATTTACGGTAATTGTTGAGACCTCCGCGGGGACTAAATGAAGAAGACGTCCGCGGATGACACCTGGCATTCAAAATTCATTATTTATCATTTGCAATCTCGGAAGAAGAAGAGAGAACACGAGGGGACAGAGAAGAGGGGCGGCTGGATCTGGAGAAAGGAAGGAAAATCAGATTAGGGTTAGTTGGTTCAAAGTTCGGTTTGGAGAGAAGAGTTCTTGGAGTAGGATTCTGATTGAGGATTCGTTGCTGGATTCGAGTGTTGGAGTAGAGCTGCAGCTTGGTGGAGGATTCGTCAACAGTATTTTCATTTCATTCTCATTCAAATACTTGATGATGTATTCCATTACGATGAGTAGCTAAACTCATATGTGTAGGCTAGAACTCCAAATTGTGATGTATTGACTTGAGACTTCTATTGATTTCTATGTTTTGCGTCATATTACTATACTATGTTCATGGAATTGATTTGCTAGCATGAGTGGAACCCTAGCGGGGAGCTTTTGTTTGTTTGTTGATTTCAATTGTCAAGTTTACTAGCAACCTAGCGGGGATAGCAAACTAGGACACGAGTAATATACCACTAGGATTAAACACTCTAGGACAACTTGTTTACATGTTCATGCAACTCTAGCGAGTTAGGGTCTTGATTATCGCTAGCGCGAGATTAAGTACTAGAACAAGAACGGGGAGTGTAACCCTAGCGGGGAAGCTCTAAGTTGTAGAACATTAGGAATCAAAACGGATTTGTCAATGATTTAGTCTTGCATCACAGTCGAAAGTTCCTTGCACTTCTCTTTGATATTACATACCTGAATTCGTGTGACGATTGCTCTCTTGTTAAGTGATAATTGTTGCTTGTCTTTTGTGTTTTCCATTTACGTGTTTGAATACTTAGTGAACAGATTCTCAGACCAATCTCTGTGGATACGACCCGACTTACCACTTGCTAGTCGGAGATAAAAGAAACATTTATTTTTGACGGGTACAACGACGCCCGTCAGTGAGATAAACAAAAAAATTTGTAATTAAATAAATACAACTTACACTAAGATAGTTCACCACGACATCCCAATGCTTAGGTTCTAGCTCACTGTACGTCGGTGCTAACATCGGCACCTTCTGTCTCACACATGCCCCGATTTGGTGGCACACCATACTCCTTATTTGCTTTATTACTGGGCCATTTGCCTCTTCAGAACATTCAACCTTGATCCTTGTCCCCATTCAGTGCATCAAAGTAGCAATCTTGGTGCCACACACAACCCCCCGGCGCTTTCACTTCTTTGAGGTTTCACCTTCACTTACAATGGCATCCTATTCTTCTCGCATTAAGTAACAAACAATTTATATTAGTATGAGAAGATGTATTAATAACACAAAATAATTAAATAAACAGTATTAATGTTATACTTAGTGCAATGGATGCTCAGAGGCAGTTCCTCCATGTCTTCGGTGTTGTCATCAGTATAGTCACCACCATTTGGCACTTCAGAGGGATTAGCGGGATGATCTTCATTTGAGGGATTAGCAGGCTGTTTTTCATTTGGTGAATCATTGAGTACTTTATTAGAGGGATTCGTAGGAGGTTCTTCATTTGAGGGATTAGTATGAGTTTCAACAGGAGGGTTTTCAGATACTGCAGGTGATGGTATAAGTGAGGGGTAGCGATTGATTGTTTGGTGGGAGGATGAGACAGTTCTTGTTGGGTATTTAGAAGCAGCAGGGGGTCAACTACCATGGGTACTAACAAAGGAGGATCAGTTTCGGTGTCAGACTCACTAACAGGGTATGTTAGGGCTTTTTTGGGATCAGTTTTGGAGGGTTTCTCTACTCTCAGTTTTGTAGAACATCTAAGGCTTCGACGCAATGTTGTTTGCATGAAACTGTCTTTTTCTTAGGACAATTAACCGGATCTGGAACAACATCATCACTAATAGGGTTTTGGATAGTAACATTACCTTCAACAATGACTTTTTTCTTATTCGTCTGAATCAAGGTGCCGACTTTCTTCTTGGGAGTGGTCACGGCCGCAGATTGCTTCTTTGGAGCAGGTTTCGTCGGGTGATCCTTCTTCTTCACCGTAAGCTCCGGCCTATGTATTTTGGCCGGATGTCGAGTCCTTGGAGAGCGGAGCTTCATGTTACGGCCGTCACTGGTTGCGGCAACAACGTTGCTCAAATTTCTCTTCTTCGGTGGCATGATGGAAGGTCGAAATCGGAGTGAGATTTGGAAACCCTAATCGTTTTTAGGGAGAGAGAACTGAAGAAGTGAAGTGAAAATGAAAAGGGAGAAGCTTGTTTCAGACACATATTTTTGGTTCCAGACATACACGTGTTCGTTTTGGGACACGTGTTTGGCACTGATCGTGTTTAACTTAAATGACATACATCGTTAGTCAGTCGCATAAGTGGATTACAGATGCGCGCTCAGTAATTAGATTCCCACGTGTTTTGCAAGACAATAAGGAGCATCTTCATACCACGTGTTAGATGTGTCAATCGAAAGAATTCCATGCTCCAATTTTATGTTTCCACCCTCAGATATTTCAGTATTAAACCCATTGCATTGGAATATGACTACCGGCATTCCCTCGGCATACTTGAGTTCAATAACATTTTGTAGAACACCATAATAGTTATTTTCTCCTGTAAATCATAAGACAATGAAACAAGAAGATGAACCATTAAGGATGTGCAGATTGCTAACCAAATGATGATGCAGATTGCTAAACTAATGATGCAGATTGCTAACCAAATGATGATGCAGACAAAGTTGGATTTTCAAAAGGATGTAGCTATCAAATGATTTTATGAACCAAAAGATATGATGGTGAATCTGAACTAAATGATTATGAACTAAAGGATTTTCAAAACACATTTACAATCTGAAATTCTACTAGCAGAAAATGATGTGCAGAAAACACATGATACAGATTGCAAAACTTCTCGTAAAAAAATGAACCAAATGACAAACCTGCTTGTACCATTACTCCACTATTTTGTGTCCTCAAATGTTGGTCCTTATCCCAAACAACAAATTTCAACCCATTTACAACACAGTGAGTGTAACATGCGTGAAACTGTGGCTAACATGCCAAAATGTGAAGCTCGATAGAGTACGCATCAAACCCTTCATCACGTAACCATATCATCTACACATCAATGTAATAAATCAATGACACAAAATTTATATATACTACAAATGAATCTATATGTTAAATAGTTTTACCTTATTAAGTAAATTTGAATGGAAATGTTCAATACGGGAATCATTGTCACCATAGGGATTTTCATTGTAAAAGTTCTCTACATGTTCCTTAATATACTCCCTTGCCTCTTCGCAATTTTCCATGACACACCAAAGTATCACGCCTATGTCATTATTGTTGAGCCTAAACCTTCTATTGTAGCCCGTCGGCTTGATGACATTTGAGACCACTGATATGTCAAAGTAATCTTCCTCATCTTCATCATCAATATGAGATTTACGTTCAATCTCACCCATGTACAACTTACAGTACATTACACACTCTTGGACAATATATTCCTCGACAATGCAACCTTTAGGGTACCTTGTGTTTCTCACAAACTTCTTGTAATTTCCAAGTTGCCTACATATAACATTATAATTTGCGCACACAATAAATATGATTACAATGTATTCATCGAGTTTTTCCATACCTTTCCATAGGATACATCAACCTATAGTGTACCGGCCCCTTGAACAAGATTTGATCTGGAAGGTGAACCATGAGATGTACCATTATAGTGAATAATGCCGGTGGGAAAATCCTCTCTAACAGACACACAGAATCTGAACTATCTCTAGCTTCATGTGACGCACCTCCTCCTTCTTGAACTCTCTGCAACAGATTCTACAAAACCAATGGGATAGTGATATTAGAGGGTCAACCACATTTCTAGGCAAGTAAGGTCTAATGTAAACCGGCAGCAGTCTCTGTAATAAAACAAACGTGAATAAGTACTTCTATTCTCTTCAAATATATGTTAATGTATAATGCGTACAAATTTTTTTCATACCTTCAATCCCAAGTATGGTCCCAATGATGTTATCAAAAACATTCTTCTCAATATGCATAACATCAAATGAATATGGATGAAAGAATGACTTCCAATATGGTAACTCATAAAACATGGACATGTGTGTCCAACAAAGCCTCTCACTGCTGCCTCTCGCCTTGAATTGAGGATGTAGACTAAAGAGTAGGATACTCGTGTGACATAATGACATTGAATATGTCATGACCGAGAAGTGTTGGTGGAGGGTCTCTAGACTCAATCTTCCCATTAAATCTATGGGTTGCAAACCTCCAGTCATGGTCTCTTGGGAGCCATCTTCGATACCCTTGATACGACATCCTTCCAGTCAAATGGGTAGCATCGATGTCATCTTGACATAAGGGACACGCTTAGTACCCTTTTGTCTTAAGGCCTCTTAACATGCCAAGACCAGGAAAATCACCAATTGTTGATATCGCCGCTGCTTCCATAATGAAAGATGACCGATCACGTCTATCAAAAGTACAAACTCCCTCATTCATAGTACTTTCAACTCGTCGATAAGAGGCCTCATAAAAACACTTAGGCACTTTCCAGGATATTTGGGTCCAGATATCAACATACATAGTATATTCAACTCTTTTCTCATACACATATGGGGTGGCAGATTGTACGGTATAACAACGACAGGCCATGTGCTATGTGAAAGTCCCGAAGCCCCAAATGGATTAAAACCGTCAGTTACTAAGCCAAGTCGGACATTCCTTATCTCACTTGAGAACTCTGGATATTCCTTGTCAAATAATTGCCATGATTCACCATCAGCCGGATGTCCATGTGTGGTACCCATTCATCATACGATTGTTGATCAAATGGATAAACATTTCCTTTGTTGTAATTCTTCCTCTAATCATCAACACCTTCTACAAGGACATATATGTGAATTTCCTCCATTTTGCTTTGCAAATTCCACAAAATCAACAATGCCTTGAATGTACCGTGTGTCACTCCTTTCCAACCCCATCCAACTTTTATCCATTGTGAATCTTCAACTTCATAATGTAACAATGGACACAAAATAACAAAGAAAAGAAACTAACATGATCAATAAGCAACAAATTAACATCAATAAGCAACAAACAACAATATATGGCCGTGTTCAACGGAGGAGAACCAGGCGGAATGTGTTTAGGTGGAGTGTTTATTGATTTTCATTTAATGATGCGTTCTATCGCGACTAACTTTGAGTATCTCAGTCGCTTAAGTAAACCTAACGCTTTCAAATAAATAAAAGTTGGTGAATCATAAAAAAGTCAACATTTTCAAATGCGAAATCTGACGTGGCTTTTCTACTATTTACCTATGTGACTCACCTTGATGACGCAAATAAGACCAGTCATATAAGAACACTTAAGTCACTAATTTGAGACAGTCATATAAGATGCAGGCACATAAGTACGCTTACATCACTGAGTTATGTCAGCTACATAAGTCCCAGTCACTTAAGGAAAGTTGGTGACTAACTTCGGTCAGTTATATAAGTACCAGTCACATAAGTGTACTTAGACGACTGACCATCTATTCTCAGTCATGTGAGGTCACTTACGTGACTGGTACTTATATGACTGACACAAACTCTGTTGTCTAAGAGGCCACCTGGTGTAGTGTATGGCTGAACGTCAAGTGTGATCGCCTTCCCAAGTTTTGCTTTATGTGCGGAGTATGATACTGGGTTAAGAGAAGAGACTGGGATGACGAACGAATATAGAGTTGCATTAGGATGGGTGAGTAATTATGGCTGGAATCACATAGGCCAATTGACCATAGTTGAGCAAGGGTAGAGGCTATCTCGATCGTCGGAGAAGATGAACTGACACTAGAGAGGGCGAGATGTGCCATAATTAGCTATCTTGTGTAAGTGAACGCCACATCTTCTACCTCAAGAGGACAACACCCATAATGATTTGAGCAGTTAGAAGAATGATCGAGTCAAAGGAGGGGATGAAGTTTCTGTTTGGGATTTTAGGGTTTTTCTCATAATGGGTCGCGGGCTACGTACACATTAACAGCCCGCGTGCAGCTTACACATTACTCGCTAAAATGTAAGTAGCGTGCGGCGCTAATGTGCAGCTTACACATTACTCTTCCTCATCCCGGTTGATTTTCTATAAATTGGAAGACGTAATCCTCATGCAATGGGGTGAAGTATGGGCCAATCGTTTGAGCATAGTAAGCAACAACATACTTGGCAAGAGGTCTAGACCCAAGCTCAATATCACTAGGAGAAGACTGACCCAAAAGAACACAAAAGGCGAATCGCTGTGAATAGAGCTGGCTGAAGGAGACCAACAGCAAAAGAAGGCTTGTCTAAGATTCATCTACATTAGTGGGGGAATAAAGCCATAAGTGGAGCTGTTCAGCTAGTGCAGTGTTTGGTAGATTGGCATGAAGAGGAAGTTGATCGGATGGAGCGTGAGGACTGGTTATGAGGAAGCTTCTTTTACGGCTGGATCGACAGAGGCTTCAGCGCGACCCTGCCGAGAGAAATGAGAATCATCAGTTGAAGTTACCTACAATCGACCCTAGATTTTGGGACTCGGTGAGACGGAATAGAAGGATAGGAGGGGGAATTCTCTGAAGTTTAGAATTGACTTCAATTTTGTTTACAATCAGTAGGTGGGGGTAATCAGCAGGTCAGACGATTCTCTGGAGTGATGAGGATGTCGCGTCTCTCAAAAGATTTTCAAGATTCCACAGTGATGTCACGGTGGAAGCGCATGCTGGGTTTAGACTCACTATCAAGAGAAAAAAACAAGTGGGATTTTCTCAGGAGACTGGTGTTGGACCCCTTGTGTTTTGACGATAACAAACACTTAGCTAATATTTGACTTGAGTATGCAGAAATCACAAATCTGTCTGAGATGTCGCAAGGTCCAGACTGTATGAAAGAAACGATGATTGGACATCCCTGAGAGCGCTTGGCGCTGCGAAGTAGATGAGATCTACGTGAGGGACGAGATCAGTATCGGGATAGTGCTTGGATCAACTCTACGGAGTGGGCCGGAAGCAAAGCCCAGTAGCGAACGGATACGGAATCTAGGAGTTAATGAGCGAAATATATCAAGATCCGAGCTGGAGATATTCAATGGATCATGAGCCGGATACGGAATCTGGGAGTTAATGAGCGAAATATATCATGATCCGAGATGGAGATATTCAAGAGATCATGAGCTGGATATGGAATGAGAATAACTGATTTAGTTAAGATATGGCAATATCTTAACCAAATCAAATATGCAAGATACAGATCGAATCTCTGATGTAGATTAGATCTGCTGGATCACTATAAAAGCAAGGGCAGCTCAACTGGTTGAAGTTCGGCTGTTTGGAGAGAGCAAACGGAGATTGGAAGCTGCGATCAATTCCGATAGTCGACAGAGTACTCGCTGTGTGCGGTCGAGAGTAAGATCAAGTTATTTGGTATTTGAATTGAGTAGAATTGGTTCACTGTCACTGAGTGAGATAGATTGTAACATTCTACAAGCATATTCGTCAAGTAATAACATCGATCTTGAAACCCTTCTGAAACTTTCCAGAAGGTAAGTGGTTTTCAGCCTGTTGCACAGATTCAATAAGGTTTCCACAATAAAACTGCGAGTACTTACTTTCTGCACTTTATTTCCTGCACTTAAGATACTTTTCGCTGCTTTCTGTCTGAGAGATACCACGTAGTGACCTCCCTCACACAAAAGGCTAACCTAACGATCCAACAATTGGTATCAGAGCGAGGCTCTAGATTTTATGTGTTAGCCTTTGCAGGAAATCATGTCTGCCACAAACGACTCCTTCTGGAAGCCACCGGTCCTCAACCCGGGAGAGTATGACTGGTGGATGGATCAGTTCGAGGCTCAAGTTTACTCCCTGGATGGAAATTTGTGGCCAGTATTTGAAGAGGGTAACTTCCCTATTCTGGATGTAACAGATCCCGCCAACCCAAAAGAGAAGGAGAAAGACAAGTACACAGATGCTGACTACAAATCTCTCCAGCAGAATGCCAGGGCAAAGAAGGATCTGTACATGGCCCTCTCACTAGGAGATCGGGTGAAGATGGCTGTATACAAAACTGCAAAGGAGCAGTGGGATGGTCTAGCTAGACTGTACGAGGGAAACGAAGATATAAAAAGGAACAGAATTCTGGCAGCCATGCAGGACTACGAAACAGTCGAGCAGCGAAAGGACGAATCTCTGGAAGACTTCAACACCAGATTTCAAGTAATCGTCGCACAACTGAACTCCCTAGATGAGAAATTTCCACAGTGGAAAATAACCCATCAGTTCATGCAAGCTCTTAGCTCCAGATGGGATACAGTGACTACAGCCCTCTAGGCTTAGAAGGGCATCAAAGATACCACTATGGAAGAACTTGCGGTGAACATGCAAAGCCAAGCTGGGATAGCAGACAGAAAAACGGCTAGGAGGCAAGCAGATAAATCTCAAGCTATAGCATTAAAAGTTGAGAAGGCCTTGGATATAGCTCAGGTGAGTTTGCCGTCTAAAAGTGAGGATGAGGAGATTGCTCTCCTCTCGAGAGCCTTCAAGATGGCAAACACAGGGAGAGCGCAGAACTTCAACAGAGGAAACTCCGGTGGAGGAGGAAGAAATCATAAGGGGAACAAGGGAGCTACCTCAGAAAAGGCAGGAGCAAAAGAAGAAAGAACCTGCTATCATTGCCAGAAAAAGGGGCATCTTGCTAGAGATTGCTACATCAAAAAGAAGGGTGAACCACCTACTCCAAAGGAAGCTCAAGCCATGTTCGCTGCCTGGGGTGACTAAGATGAGGAATGCACCGATGGGAAGCGAGCTAAGGAGCCATGTCTGATGGCGCGAGGCACGACCAGTGAGGTAAATGAATCTGATTCCTTTGTGGATAAGGTTTTCACTGAATCTGATTTTGCAGAAACTATTACCGAATTATTGAAGAAGATTCAAAATCTTAAAGAACAGCTTGAGATTATGCAAGATGAACACGAAGACGATATGAAGAACAATCGCCTCTGGTCAACCAAAGCTATGCGACTTGAGAGGGAGATGGAGAAGCACGTCTGCAAGTGTCCCACATGTGACGGAAAGGACCCGCAAATCAATAATCTAAGTGATGAGCTGAGGCGCATGAGAATTGACGACACCGAGTTGATAGATTTCAGAACTAAAATGGAAGAATTAAATGCAGAATTGTCCAGGCTCTAGTTGGATAATGATGAACTACGTCAGATAGTGGCAGATCTCAGACGAGGGGAGATTGAAAGTAAAGAGATCTGGCTGCGAAAACTAGAAGCCAAGAGGGTTGAAGAAGAAAGAGAAAATTACAAAAGAAGGTTTGTCAGACCAGGACTTGGATATGGTGAAGGAAAGAAAGGTACTGACGAAGAGGCAAAAAATAAAAGAACTATGAAAGGAAAGGAAGCAATAACTGAAGTTGGTGAGAGCTCCCGTCAGGGGAGAAAGCCAAGAGCCACGAGACATTTGGGAAGAGAAATCACCTCTCAGGAGGAAAGTCACCTCTACGACAGTGACTCTGTACCTTTCAAGGCTAGGAAAGCCTTTGAAATTTGGAATAAGCAGAGCTCCAGTCGTCAGCCATTCATGATTGACTTTCAGGCACGGAGAAACAGGAAATCCATGCCCTTAGAGAGAAACAAGAAAACTGGTGGTCTTTACTACCGTGTCTGCTGGCACTGTGGTCACTCTGGCCATTACAGACAAGATTGTGAGAGACTGAGAAAAGGCTACGAGAGGAATTACAATTGGGAAAATACCACATACTTATCTCCAGAGGAAAACTGCCAGAGAAAAGTTAGTACTGCTCACATCCCTAGGAGAGAAATCTCTTCCCACAGGAGGGAAGACAGAGTTGAATGGGTTCGTCCACACCATGACACAACCATCTACGGACGACCCAGAAGAACCCCCAAAAGAAGAATTAACCTTGCTGACAACAACGATTCCTGCTCTTTAAAATCTTTTCCTGTTGTTAAAACTGTTTCAAAACCCAGTAAGCCCAAGCTTGTCTGGGTTCGTAAAAACTGATCTCTCTCTTACAAGTTGGAGCGAGGCCCAGACCCTGGTATCTGGACAGCGGATGCTCTAAACACATGACAGAAGATCCAGGGTGGTTCATCTCACTCCAAGTCTGTTCCGGAGAAAGTATCATCTTCGGAAACAAGAGTTCAGGTAAGGTCGTTGCAACAGGAGAGGTAAAAATTTCAGAAACTATCAAAGTCCGACAAGTTAGTCTGGTTGAAAATTTGAGTATATCACAACTGTGTCAACGTGGTAGAAATCAGGTGATATTTAACTCTAATGATTGTGTTGCGAGGTGCATTGAGACAGAAAAAATAATTATCAGAGGTGCTCGTGAGAACGAAATCTACACTGTGGATCCAGAGTTCGTCCCTGCGGAGGAGCTGGGCTTAACAAGTATAGCTGAGGACACCCTATTATGGCATAAAAGGTTTGGGCATGCAAGCATGAGACTGATTCATAAACTGCATCAGAATGAACTGGTGGTTGGACTACCCAAGGTGGAGAGCTCATTTGATCAGGTGTGCAGTGCCTGTGCAACGGGCAAGCAAGTACGTACCTCGTTCAAGTCAAAACAATCAGTAAGTACGTCAGGTCCCCTGGACATGATCCACATGGATCTGTGCGGTCCAGTGCATGTTATCAGCCGTCGAGGAAACAGGTAAATATTCGTTATCGTGGATGACTACTCCAGGTATTTGTGGACAATTTTCTTAAACTCTAAGGATGAAACGTACTCTGAGTTTGTCACATGTTTGAAAATGTTTGAAAATAAATTAAGTAAAAAATTGGTGTCGATTCGTACTGACAATGGAACCGAGTTCCAGAATTCCCAGTTTCTCTCCCTGCGCAGGACTGGTGGAATAGATCACAACTTTTCTGCACCACGGACACCTCAGCAAAATGGCGTGGTGGAGAGAAAGAATAGGACACTGGAGGATATGTCTAGGACGATGTTGATTGCCAGTGGTATACCCAAAGGGTTCTGGGCAGAGGCTGTTCATGCCGCAAGCTACATACTAAATCGAGCATCTCTACGATCTCTGATAGGGAAGACGCCATATGAGCTGCTGCGGGGAAGGAAACCTAACATCGCCCATTTAAAAGTATTTGGATGCAGGTGCTATGTGCACAACAATGGGAAAGACAATCTGGGCAAGTTCGATCCGAGGAGCGATGAAGGCGTATTCGTAGGTTATTCGAGCCATAGCAGAGCATACAAGGTGTACAACCTGAGAATGGAACAGGTGGAGGAGAGCATTTGATGAGCCGTATTTATACGACTCATCGAGTCAACAAATGCCACTGTTTCCGACACTTTATTATGCGAACAAGTTACTTTTGGTGTTGTTTTGCATTTCAGGTGCTTCGGAAGCTCTAGGAGGAAACGCGCTTAAAAGATGGCTTTCTGAGCTAAAAACATCACAAGGAGTCGAGCTGACCAACACTAAACTCAAGTTGCTCGGGCAAATGAGCTGATCTGACGAATCCACTTCAAGCAAAGTGATCCAAATAGCAAATAAGGTGGACAATGTCGGAGGACCAAGGAAAACGCCCGAGCAGATTGGCAGTTGGCTTGATTCCAAAGGTCTTGCGCGCGCTGATACGCACTGAAATCAAGTTGCTCGACCAGACGGACTCCGATGACAAATCTGACTCGACCAAGTCGCTCAAAATGGACAACAAATCCGACAATGTCACCAACTCAAGGAGAACGCATGGGTGGAATGGCCCATGAGCAGCCGAGCAAGTTCCAGGCCGCGCCCGAAGGCCCTGTCGAGCAGACTAGCGCTGAATCCGAGTTGCTCGACCAGATGAATGAATCTTGCAAATCTGGCGCGACCAAAGTGATAGAAATTCTAAATGACTCGGACGATACCACTAGCCAAGCAAAACACACGAGCGGGATTGGCCGAGATGAGCAAAACAACGTTGAAGGCCCCGCGCGCTGGGCCAGGTCAGTGGGCTCAAAAGTGAGGCGGTTTGCTTACTTGCTCACCAAGCAAAAACGATTATGGACCAGGCCCAAATAAGAGTTTCGAAACCCTAGGACTTGTCCTATAAATAAGACCTCTTGGTCTAGGGTTTCAATCATCCAAAAATTCGAGATCCACATTCAAGGTTAATTTCGGTTTGAGTTGCAAGTTTAAGTGGAGACCCGAAACGGTAAAGCTTAAGCTGGGCAATCCATACCATCAGATTCAAAAAACGTGAACTCCCATCGCATCCCATCAGAGCTGCTCTCATCTCTCGGCGTCCTACCATCATCTCGGCGGTTTATTTCCTTCTTCGTTCGGCAGTAGAGAAGCAATTTCTGTCTTTTTATTATTGTTTTGTATTACATGGATATGAGTAGCTAAGCCCTTTATTCGGGCTAGGGTTTTATACATTGTGACTATTGTTTGAGACTTCGTTCTTAATGCAATTTGTGTTTTACTAATTATCGTGCATTTATTTCTATCATTATTATCTGCCTGATACTTTGTCATTTGGGTAGGTAGCACATCTAGGGTAAATAACACCTTTGTCGGGTTGTTTGATTTAGGAGGGAATTAGAAGCCTTTCACCTTTGTCGGGTTAGGTTGTGGCATAACACCTTTGTCGGATTATTTGGGAAGTCACTTTTGTCGGGACGACCACACTTAGAAACATTGAATTAGATTGTTAGCAGTCGATGATGACAAGTCACAATAGAAACCATAGTCTGAATATTCTCTCTGATTGATACATCCAAGCTTACTTTCCTATTTTTGCATTGTTTCCTAATTACTCGCAACCCAATTGTTTCCCCTTTTTACTGAACAACAAGTAACCATCTAGCTCCCTAGGGTTCGACCCTTGCTTGCCGCTGTACTAACCCATAGCCAAGAGCAAGGAATTATAAATTTAAATTTGCAGGTACCAACGACGCCTGTCAAATTTTGGCGTCCGGAGTCGTTTACTATTTTATTTCGAATTTTTTGTGTTTTTAGAAATTTTTTGTTTTTGGAAATTTTATGTTCTGTCACCATGTCTCACACAGGTAGCCGAGTTGGCGACAATATCCACAACGAAGAAGTCGAACAGGTCGTTCGAGACATGGAAGGGGCACTTCCACCACATGACGAGCAGCCACCACCAAGACAATACCAACCGGTCCAGCCATTCCAACAACAGCCACCACCACTCCAACAATACCCGATGCTTCCACCACACCAGCACCCGATCCAACAGCAGGTTCCACCGGTCCAACCGAGACGACAACCACCGGTCGCGCTACGACAACATGTCAGACAACCACGACAGCCGCTCTTCGACAATGAGGATTACGAGGAGCACGACGATCAGGAGCCCACCATGGGAGAGCTGTCAGCCCCCAACTTCCGCACCCAGTCTTGGTGCATATACGAAGGGCCAGACCTAGAAGCAATAGCCATCAACACGGCGGTCGTGCACCACCTACCCAAGTTCTCAGGAACCAAAGGAGAGTCGGCCACACCTCATCTGCAGCGCTATCATGGGATATGCCAGAACCTCAGGTCATACGGAGTCGAAGTCGAGGACTTCAAGTTAAAAGCTTTCTATTTTTCACTTATAGACTCTGCTAACGACTGGTTTCTATCCTTGCCTGCAGGCAGCATCCATACATGGGATCAGATGCAGAAGAAATTCCTCAACAAGTACTATCCCGCAGGCCGAGCCATGCAAGTCAGAAGGCAGCTGCAAGAACTCAGACAAGGGCCCAAAGAGACGATGTACGAGTATGTGGAGAAGTTCAACACCTTAGAACAGAGCTGCTACAACCTCGGGCTCCCTGAGAAGCTGATAGTGGAGTACATGCTCGATGAACTGAGGAGACTCGACCGAAAACTACTAGATGCCTCTGCTGGAGGCACCATTATGAACCTGTCCCCCGCTGGAGTTCGAAGGAAGATCATGGAGGTGGCCGAGAATGCTAGGTTCCAAGATGAGTCAAACAAGGAGGAAGAGTTCAGCTGGTCCAGGAACGTCTCAAAGGTCGACGCTCCATCAAGCTCAATGGCCGAAGAGATCAAGCAACTCAAAGAGATGATGCAGCAGGTCATCAGAAGGCAGTCGATCCAGGTCAAGCCGTGCGGTTTTTGTGCCGCCACAGATCACAAAACAGACGAGTGCCCAACTATAGTGGAGGACGACCAGGCCGAGATCAACGCGGTAGGCGACTACCAAAGCTATGGCAACCGGACCGAGCCAGTCCGACAGTATGGCGCAACCGCGACCAGGCAAGGGGTGAACAGGCAGCACTGGCGGAACGATAACCAGAATAATCACTTCTAGAGAGAGCCAGCACAGCCGACCGCACCCCAGCAGGCCCAGCAGTACTACAAGCCCCCATATCGCCAGCAACAAGGGCAGAACGGGGCGGGCCAGTATCAACAGAGGCATGAACGCAATCAGTCGGGCCCGAACCAGCACAGCTCGAGCAAATCCTTGGAGGATATAGTGAAGGACCTGGCCACCTCAAGACACCAGTTCCAAGCCAAGACTGACGGGGCCATCGCCGACTTGTCCAAACAGGTCTCCCAGATCGCCACAACGGTCTCTGAACTCAAGAATGACTCAGGGCGACTTCCCTCACAGACCATCCAGAACCCAATTGTTTCCCCTTTTTACAGAACAACAAGTAACCATCAAGCTCCCTAGGGTGCGACCCTTTCTTGCCGCTGTACAAACCCATAGCCAAGCGCAAGGAATTATAAATTTAAATTTGCAGGTACCAACGACGCCTGTCAAATTTTGGCGCCGTTGTCGAGGACCGTAAATGCGGTAACACTCAGGAGTGGGAGAGGAGCACCGCCAGTGCCCGGGCCAGCCGAAGACAGCAGCCCACCAGTGCCCGAGATAGAAGCAGTCGAGCCGAACATTCTCGGACCCAGCGGCCAGGACGCGCTCGGACAGAGCCTGGCACAGGCAGTCGACTTCTCTCAGCCAAGCCCGACTCCAGCACTCGAGGATTCTCGGGCAGGCCCGATTCCAGCAGCCAAAAGTTCTCGGCCAGGCCCGGTCCCCGTGACCGAAAATTCTAACGTCCGAGCCCCTTTACCTTTTCCTGTGCAGGTCCGAGCTCCCAAGCAATACGTCATGGACAAGGAAGTATGGGATCTGTTCAGCAAGGTGGAAATCAACATTCCCCTCCTCGAGGCAATCAAGCAGATTCCCAGATACTCTAAGTTCCTGAAGGAGCTCTGCACCAACAGGGGACGGGTCACTCAGAACGACCAGGAGTTGATGAGCCGAAACGTCTCTGCGGTCATCCAGCGTAAGGTTCCTCCTAAGTGTGGTGATCTAGGCACCTACACTATCCCTTGCACTATTGGTAACATTCGGATTGAAAATCGCATGCTTGACCTCGGTGCATCCATTAATGTCTTGCCATATTCTATCTATTCGTCTATCTGCATTGGTCCTCTAGAACCTGCAGGACTCACCATACAGCTGGCGGACAGATCATGCAAGCAACCCGAGGGCAAGATCGAAGACGTGCTCGTGCAAGTGGGAGAACTAGTGTTCCCTGCAGATTTCTATGTGCTCAAGATGGAGAACTGCGGCCCGACCGACCATGCCCCTATCCTATTAGGCCGGTCGTTCCTAAAGACGTCCAAGATGAAGATAGACTGCGGCAGTGGCACTCTCTCCATGGAGGTCGAAGGCGAAGTGTTCAGCTTCGACATCTTCCGGGCCATGAAGCATCCAGCAGAGTACGAAGCAGTCCATGCCCTAGATACACTGGGCGACCTTGTCCAGGTGGTGCAACCCGAGAGAGGAGCAGACCCGCTTGAGCTCACACTTGAGAGAGCCCTTTACTCACCCGAGGACTCATATGAGCTCACCAAGACTATCATGGACGCCCTAGCTCAGCTGGAGATTGCTCAGCCACTTACACCAAGGTATGAGGTTAATGAGGTTCGATTATTTAAGTCTAACGTGTGTTTGCCTTCTGTCGTGCATGCACCTACAGTAGAATTGAAACTGCTACCCGGGCACTTGAAGTATGCGTTCCTAGGGAAGAACGACACATTGCCAGTCATCATCAAGAACGGGCTAGGGACAGATCAGGAGCGACGGTTGATCGAGGTACTGACCGAGCACAAGCTGGCCATCGGATGGACACTGGCCGACATCAAGGGAATTAGCCCTGTAGTTTGTATGCATCGGATTTTGCTGGAAGATGGAGCGAAGACTTCGAGGGAACCTCAACGGAGATGAACCCGATCATGATGGAGGTTGTCCAGAAGGAAATACAGAAGTTGCTGGATGCGGACGTGATCTACCCAATCTCGGACAGTCAGTGGGTGAGCCCGGTACATGTTGTGCCGAAGAAGACCGGGATCACAGTGGAAAGGAATGCCAAAGGCGAGATGGTCACGACCCGAGTGAAGAATGGATGGAGGATGTGCATAGATTACAGAAAGCTGAACGTCGTCACACGCAAGGATCATTTCCCACTCCCATTCATTGATCAGATGCTCGACCGATTGGCAGGTAAGCCCTATTTCTGCTTTCTAGATGGATTCTCGGGCTACAACCAGATTCCCATAGCACCCGAGGATCAGGAGAAAACGACCTTCACATGTCCTTTCGGTACGTTTGCTTTTCGCCGAATGTCGTTTGGTTTGTGTAACGCACCCGGTACTTTTCAACGGGTCGTTACTAGTATATTCTCTGACATGATAGGTTCGTTTATAGAGGTGTTCATGGATGATTTTACTGTGTATGGTGACACTTTTGATGCATGCTTAGATAATTTGAGTACAGTTTTAGCACGGTGTGTTTCTATGAATTTGGTACTCAATTATGAAAAGTGTCACTTTATGGTTACCCATGGAGTAGTTCTCGGTCACATAGTCTCACATGAGGGTATAGAGGTAGATAAAGCTAAAATAGATTTGATTGTTACTCTGCCCTATCCATCCACGGTGCGTGATATTAAGTCGTTTTTAGGGCATGCTGGTTTCTATCGTAGATTTATAAAGGATTTCTCTAAAAAGGCGCTGCCTTTATCTAATCTTTTGCAAAAAGATGTTCCTTTTGAGTTTACAGATCAGTGCAGACCAGCATTCGATGAGCTAAAACAGGCCCTCACCAGCACGCCCATCATTAGAGCACCAGACTGGAACCAGCCATTCGAGATCATGTGCGACGCGAGCGACTATGCAGTAGGAGCGGTCCTCGACCAGAGAGTAGACAAAAGGCCCGTAGTGATTTACTACGCTTCAAGGACTCTGGACGTGGCCCAAAAGAACTACTCGACCAAAGAGAAAGAACTGCTAGCCGTGGTCTTTGCCCTAGAGAAATTCAGGTCTTATTTGCTCGGTACTAAAGTTGTTGTCTACTCTGACCATGCAGCTGTTAGGTACTTGATGACAAAGAAGGAGGCAAAACCGAGGCTCATTAGGTGGATCCTGCTCCTATAAGAGTTCGATTTGGAGATCAAAGACAAGAAAGGCATTGAGAACACCGTGGCCGACCACTTGAGCCGACTTGTTCGAGAGGAGGATGCCGGACAGATCACCGAGACATTTCCGGACGAGCACTTGTACGCCCTCACAGGTAAGGTACCATGGTATGCTTCCATGGTGAACTACCTGGTTGGAGGTAAGTTTCCGCCCTCCTACTCAAAGGCTCAGTGTCTGAAATTGAAGCATGACTCTAAATATTATGTGTGGGATGACCCGTACTTGTGGAAAATAGGCGTAGACCAGATTCTTAGACGGTGCATTCCTAATGATGAAATTGCTTCAGTTATCAGTTTTTGCCATGAGCATGCATGTGGTGGTCATTTTGGTCTGAGAAGAACTGCTAGGAAGATTTTGGATAGTGGATTCTTTTGGACGCATGTGTTTAAAGATGCCTACCATCATTGTAAGAGATGTGATAAGTGCCAACGTGTAGGTAATATTTCAGCTAGAAATGAGATGCCCCAAGTACCGATACTTGTTAATGATGTTTTTGACATATGGGGCATTGATTTCATGGGTCCTTTTCATGTGTCGTGTGGTTATGCTTACATTCTGGTTGCGGTTGATTATGTGTCTAAATGGGTAGAGGCTTAGGCCACTAGATGCGATGATGCTAAAACGGTTATAGATTTTCTGCGCACTAACATCTTTTGCAGATACGGAGTACCAAAGGCTATAATCAGCGACCAAGGGATGCACTTCTGCAACAAGATGATGGCCGCAACCCTCAAGCACTACCATGTTCATCACAGGACGTCCACAACCTATCACCCGCAAACGAACGGACAAGCAGAGATCTCCAACCGCAAAATTAAGGGGATACTGGAGAAGATGGTGAACCCGAACAGGAAGGACTGGAGCCAGTGACTAGATGAGGCACTATGGGCCTACAGGACAGCTTACAAGACACCGATAGGCACCTCGCCTTTTCGGTTGGTCTATGGGAAGGCATGTCATCTGCCGGTTGAATTAGAGCACAAGGCGTTCTGGGCACTCAAGAGATGCAATCCGGACTTACAGTCATCCGGGCTGGATAGGAAGATGAAGCTATGCGAGCTTGAGGAGCTGCACCTGGAGGCTTACGAGAGCCAAACAGACTACAAGGCGCGGACCAAGCTCTATCACGACAAGTTCATCCTTCGGCGCACGTTTGAGGTCGGACAGCAGGTGCTCCTATTCTCATCACGGCTACGACTGATGCCCGGGAAGTTGAGATCCAGATGGACAGGGCCATACACGGTAACACATGTCTTCAACCACGGAGCCCTCGAGCTGGAGAACCCGATGGATGGGAACCGATTCAAAGTAAATGGGCAGTGGGTAAAGCACTACCAGGGCAAAATCGACACAACCACTGAGGAGATTGGCCTAGCCGAACCAGCCACCGATACTTAGATGAGTTACCGTCGAGCCAACGACGTAAAACAAAGGCGCTCGCATGGAGGCAGCCCGGCATTCTTTCGTTTTTCTCAGTTGTAGAGTTGTTTATGAGTCATATTCATCACATTGTATTCGGGAAGGAGATGCTCTTTTTGCAGGAAACATGCACCTCAGACGGAGTCCTCGAGAGGTCCCGACCAAGCAAGCCTTATGCGCGCAGAGTGGACCAACCCGCTATCCTTCTTTTCGTAAGACTGCTCTCCATCGAGAGCAGTTTCGCACTTTGAATACATTGTGTCAAGAAAAATAAGCTTTTAAAGATTCTGTCACCAAGACTTACGAGTCTAAGGAGATTGGTTCTTAAGTGAGACCGTTTGTGACTCCACCAATTTCCTGGGAATTCTTTATTTGTCTTAATTTCTTTGACATAGTCCTTTCATTTTGTGACGAACTCACGTTGCGATACAAGTCTCTACCAAAAGAAGGCAGGCGCAATGGTGCTCTTCTTGGACTCATTGCTATACGCACAGAATGGGCACGCTGCGAGAATCCTCGACCGAAGTTCATTATCTGGAAATTCTGGCTCGACAGCAGTGTTTAAAATGTCCAATAACTTTGGAAGGGCGAGCCAACTTCGCAACCGCACGAGGGAAGTGCCTGTTCACTCTTGACTCTCTCTTATTTTCCCTATTGTTTGTTTGCTTGCATAGTCGTGAGGACTGAGGACACGTCAGTTCAAAAGTGTGGGGTGGGAGAGTCAGTATGTCGTGTCAGCATTTTTATTTCCTTGCACCTACATAGAGTCAGCATGTTTCCCTTAAAATTTAAAATTTTTGTACAGATTTCTCTCTATTTTCCTAGACTTGCGGTATTGAATCTTGATGATGTGAAATAGATAGAACCGATTAGATGCTCTTTTCTCGTGAACTTTGAGTTGTGCAAATACATGTGAACTTACCCAATTGCGTGCTTTTGAGTTGAGATAAACAGGGATGTGGAGTTGATAGAAACGTCCTAGAGAGACTTGACAAAGCACTCAAAGGACCGAGCTTCAAACTATATGGTTATATGGATTTCGTGGAGGCTAGCACTTCGAGGCAACATGGTTAATAGTCTGCTCCACTACTGCAGTGCTTATGCGGTCAGGTAGGACGGGAAAACAACACACCGTCCAATCTCTAGTCCAAGTAGCCGGGAAAACAGACGAGTGACAGATGCCTTTGTCGCGAGGCAAATGTACAAGATAAATTTATAAGTCCACTACTCGCGACTTCACTATTGGGTAGTAAAGTGGTAAGTAGGGGTCGAACCCAAGGGAGTCAGTGTGGATTAGTTGTTCTTTAAAAAGAAAGAAAAGAAAGTATATACAATTGGTTTTTTTGGATTTTGTTGGTTTTTTAGACAGAAAGTAAATGACATAAAGTAAAGTGCTGAAATTAAAGTGCGGTAAAGTAAATTGCTTGAAGGACAAGGCTTGCTGAAAGTAAGTGCGTAAAAGTAAAGTGCTTGAAGGACAAGGCTTGTTGAAAGTAAGTGCGTAAAAATAAGTGCTTGAAGGACAAGGCTTGCTGAAAGCAAGTGCGTAAAAGTAAATGCGGAAAAGTAAATGTGTTGAAAGTAAACCGTTGATAGTGAGACTGAAAGTAAAGTGACGAGTGATGTTTTGATTGATGGAAAGATTCGGTTTTAGGGGCCTTGTATCACAACTCGTTCATCATTGACCTCTAATGATCGTTCTAAGTGTTCAAATATGTATCAAGGCCATTTCTAGCACTCGACTTGCCACACCGTCTAGTCCTTTTCAAGACATAGAGCACTTGTTCTAGATAGGCTAATTCCTCCTTTCGAAGTATCTTAGCCCATGTGCATCCACTTGATCAATCATTTCCGATCAACCAAATGGTGTTTTAAAGAGGTTGAACTCCACAGTTAAGCTGTGCCCTTTCGAGCCTCCACTTAACCACGAAGGTTCACGAACCCCATGGAAGAGCTTTGCTCTTTCGAGCATCCACTCAACCAATAGTGTTCTGACCTAATATAGGGCACAAAGAACAAGTTTTGAACACAAAGAAGCACTAAGAAAAGGGTCTAAAAACGACTATATGATACAAGCACGCCCCTTCAACCGAATGAAGGGTTTAGCTACAAGTATCCATGGTAGAGGATATCATAGCTAAGTGCACAAAAAGTAAAGGTTTTTGGTTTTGAAAGACAAGAAAGTAAAGTTTTGGAAAGGAAAACTCAAGAACAACACAAGAGTACTCAAGGACCAACAAGAGTACTCAAGAACAAGTAAATCTAAGACAAGAAAAGCAAAGAAAACTTGCTGGAAATTAAGAGCTTTGAAGCTCAAGAACAAGTGAAGAAAGCTTGGAAATCAAGAACAAAAGCAAGAACAAGTAGAGAGCAAATTGTGTTTGTATTGAAGTGGTGAAGAAGAGAGATAAGCTCTCAACTTTCTAATGTGTACATCCTGATTTTTAAGGCTAAGACCTCTATTTATAGAAGAGGAAGACATGGGGGCTAAGTTTGGCTTGGAAAATATCCCAAAGATAAGCCATTTTGATTGGTTGAGCCAAAATCCATCCACATGCATTGCACTTGCCTTCCAACCGACTTGAGCTTGGTCTCATCCAAAGGGCAACTAGCTTGGTTTGGTTGAGGCCAACCGGACTTGAATAGTAGAGGCCAACCGGACTCCAAAACCAAATCGAAATGAATAGTAGAAGTTAACCGGAATATAGGGAATTTGGTTGGTTCATGACCGGAACTTGGTTGGACATGGTTGGTTCATAGTTGGGCATGGTCGGAGCTTGGTTGGAGCACCACCGGAGTTGGCCGGAATCTTGGCCGGAATTTTGGTCGGAGGCCTTTGGCACTTGGATTGCAGATTTGGAATGTTGATGCAATTCTAAGACTAATGGTCGAAGTCGTTTTGCCGGCATCTGCTCGGAACCTGGTCGGAATCCCAAAACGGCCGGAATTGCCCTAGTTTGGCCTTGATCGGGCTTGTGCTGGTTCTACTCGGGCGTTTTGTCTGGGAAGTGAGATTGTCCAAGTCATTTGGTATTTAGAACACTTTGGTCGAGCCAGATTTTCCAGAGCCGATGGTTTGGTCGAGCGACTTGGTTTAGGTGCCTATGCGCGCGGGGCCTTTGCTTTGGAATTGAGCCAACTGCCAATCTGCTCGGGCATTCTCCTTGGTTTTCCGATATTGTCCACCTAATTTGCTATTTTGATCACTTTGGTCGAGGTGGATTCGTCAGATTAGATCGTTTGCCCGGGCAACTTGAATTCAGTGCCAGATAGCTCGGGTGTGGCCTGGACGAGGACCTGGTTTTCGCGGACGGGCCCGTGTACGGCTCTCGGTACCCGGGTGAAGTTTCTCGGTCCCTGGATGAGGTCCTCGGGCCTTGGCTGGCTTTTTGGCACAATTCTCCCTTTTTAAGTGTGATTCCTCTTTAGACTCCAAAATAGCCTATATACACAAAAAGGCATTAACAAGCACTTGTTCGTATGACCAAATGTCTAATTGGTGGGTTTAGTAGTACTTAATGAATCATATAATCAAACACCCCCACACTTAATCTTGTTCGTCCCGAACAAGTGTAGTCAAAAAGAGGAACAAAAATACCCCAAGTCCTAGATATGGATGTTAGATGTGAATCTAGACTTCACCTTAGCATGCATAACTTACTTGCTTCCAAACGAAATTATGCTCACATATGAAAGTAACTAGATACTTGTACCTTTGAGCCGAGATGCAAATCAATTTGGATGATTGGGAGATAGCCACTTTTTAGGCCCTTGAACTGCACTCTCGGATCCAATCTTACTATATGGTTATGTTACTTGCTTCTTCTAGCACGTGATTGATTCGGGCCAATGGTCGAGCTCTTTATCTTTGTTTGCGTGGTTGGACAGCTTTTGTAGTGAGGTTTGGCCTTCGGCCTTTGATTTGACTCTTTGAGTACTTCACTTTTGCTTCGGTTTGATTTCACCATATTGGCTGATTTCTTTCTTTTCTTCTTTGAGCTTTGCTCCTTTGATGAGATTTGCATGTCCATTTTTCTTCACTTTTGGGAGGTCCAATCAATGCCCGAGAGCATATGGAAATACCTCCCCGCTCTTTCTCATCGTTGCCTTTTTCGCGCGGGTCAAGATGAGGGTCGCTCATCTGTTTTCCCGGCTACTTTGGACTAGAGAATGGACGGTTTGATTCCCGTCCCGCCTCTTGCATAGACGCTGCATGGCGGAGTCCACTCTTCACCAAGAAGCCCGAAGTGCAGCCTCCACAATTTTTACATAACCATAAAGTATGGATCCGGTCCCTTAAGTGCTTGTCAAGCCTCTCTAGGGCATTTCTTTCAACTCCACATCCTACATTTATCTCAGCACACAAGGACAAGTAGAAAGTTAAATACACATGCTTTTACACAACTAAGTTTTCACAAGGAAATGCATGAATCGGGTCTATCTATTTTCACATCATGAAAGTGTATATTTTCAAAACATGCTGTCTACTATGTACTAGACTACTACTCATATACCCCCACACTTTTGAACGAAGTCGTGCCTCACAGCACGACTTGGTTCAAAACACAAAAAAGCTAGTTAACTAAGAAAAGGAAATGACATAAGAGAATAAAAATTGGAAAAAAACTAGATATGCCGGGTTACCTCCCGGCAAGTGCCTTTGTTTAACGTCGTTGGCTCGAAGTACCTCACTCATGGATCATAAGTAGGGATCCCATGGGTGCTTGAGGTCGAACTTCTTCTCGGCAGCTCTTTTGATTTGCCCAAAGAACACATATGGCAGCGGGCTCAGTTCTGCACTCCCTTGATCCGGAGGCTTCTTCTTCACATATCCCCGAGAAGGCGAGGATTCCTTGACCATAGCTGCTGGTCCATGGAGCCGTGCTCTCTTGCTTCTCCTTCCGGGTTTCCATTCTTTCGGGCCATGTCTTTGTCGCTTTCTCATGTTCAAATGGTTGGCACCTTTGTAAGTTTGGAAGTTCAGCATTGTGCCATCAAGTGTAGGCGACATCAAGCATGCGCCCCTGCCAAGCCTTTTTTTTGTGGCAGCGGAGATGGGTTGTCTTGGAACAAGTGAGTTTTCCGGGCCGCTTTGTTGACTTGTGACGAGAGAGAGCTCCTTTGTTGGCTGTTTTGGCTCATGCTCCTCCTCTAACTCCCCTTGCACCTCATCATCATTGATTCCATGATCTTCGGTGGCTATGATCTCGCCAATGAGGACCGGGACTTCAGTTGGCTCGGCAGTGAGGACTGTGTAAGACTCGGCTGGTTCGGCAATGAGGTGCTGGACTGGCGTGATTTCCTCGGGTAGATTGGTAATGAGGACCGGGCCTGATTTGGGCAGTTCTTCTTCTAACTCCCAGGGGTAATCTGAGTGGAGTTCTTCTTCAGGCAACCATGGGTCCTCATCCTCGTCATTCATAAGGTCTCCGGGGGCAATTACACTGAGGTCCGGGTCTGAATTAGGCAGCTCGGCAGTGAGGTTCGGTTCTGATTTGGGCAGCTCGGCAGTGAGGTTCGGTTCTAGTGGCTCGGCCGGCTCCGTGGGCTCTTCTTTGATGACTCTTGGCCAGAGCATCTCATTGATCCGGTCAGAAGCTTCTTTTTGAGCCGCCCAGAATTCCTCGTTTTCGACCTGGTTTTGGTGTATCGTGGCGTTCAATTGCTGGATGTCTGCGGCCAACTGCTGGGTGCTAGCTGCCAGCTCGTTTTCTGTCGCCCATGATTCGGTTTCGGCCCTGATTTGGTGCACCATGTTGGCCAGTTCTTCGACCCGCATGGCCTGATCTTGTTTCGCGCTTCCTGCCATATCTTCTATTAAGTTCCACAGATCATCCACGGTTAAGTTATCCATCGAGCCTCCTGCCGCAGCATCATTAAGCCTATTCCACTCTTGTGGCATCATTCCACCGAAAAACCTTTGAAGAAGATCGAAATTTGTGAATCCATGGTGCGGGCAGCTCGTCACAATGGAGTCAAAGTACGCCAAGTACTCGTCCAAAGTTTCATCCCGGGATTGCTCTATGTTGTTGATTTTGTCGCGGACTTCAAGTCGGAGATATGGCGGGGAAAACTCTTCTAGAAATTTGGCTCGTAGATCCCCATAATCGCCTTCATAAGCTGCACATGAGTAATACCATTCTATTGCGGAGTTAGTTAAAGAAAATTTAAAGCATTTAAGTTTAAACCCCTCTAGCGATTCATTTTTAGGCCTCATGTGGCTGCATATGGAGTGGAACGTATGTGTATGCTTCACGGGATCTTCTCCAAGAGCACCTCCGAATTTGGGGAGACGATTAAGCATCTCAAACATAAGGTTGCTGCCCCCATTATTCCAAGGTTCGCTTTCGTAGTACGACGACATGGCAAACTGCAAAACAAAAAAGAAAAACAAATAGAACAACTATTCCGATTTCACGACTCCCCGGCAACGGCGCCAATTTTGACAGATGCCTTTGTCGTGAGGCAAATGTACAAGATAAATTTATAAGTCCACTACTCGCGACTTCACTATTGGGTAGTAAAGTGGTAAGTAGGGGTCGAACCCAAGGGAGCCAGTGTGGATTAATTGTTCTTTAAAAAGAAAGAAAAGAAAGTATATACAATTGGTTTTTTTGGATTTTGTTGGTTTTTTAGACAGAAAGTAAATGACAGAAAGTAAAGTGCTGAAATTAAAGTGCGGGAAAGTAAATTGCTTGAAGGACAAGGCTTGCTGAAAGTAAGTGCGTAAAAGTAAAGTGTTTGAAGGACAAGGCTTGTTGAAAGTAAGTGCGTAAAAGTAAAGTGCTTGAAGGACAAGGCTTGCTGAAAGTAAGTGCCTAAAAGTAAATGCGGAAAAGTAAATGTGCTGAAAGTAAACCGTTGATAGTGAGACTGAAAGTAAAGTGACGAGTGATGTTTTGATTGATGGAAAGATTTGGTTTTAGGGGCCTTGTATCACAACTCGTTCATCATTGACCTCTAATGATCAATCTAAGTGTTTAAAGATGTATCAAGGCCATTTCTAGCACTCGACTTGCCACACCGTCTAGTCCTTTTCAAGACATAGAGCACATGTTCTAGATAGGCTAATTCCTCCTTTCGAAGTATCTTAGCCCATGTGCATCCACTTGATCAATCATTTCCGATCAACCAAATGGTGTTTTAAAGAGGTTGAACTCCACAGTTAAGCTGTGCCCTTTCGAGCCTCCACTTAACCACGATGGTTCACGAACCCCATGGAAGAGCTTTGCTCTTTCGAGCATCCACTCAACCAATAGTGTTCTGACCTAATATAGGGCACATAGAACAAGTTTTGAACACAAAGAAGCACTAAGAAAAGGGTCTAAAAATGACTATATGATACAAGCACGCCCCTTCAACCGAATGAAGGGTTTAGCTACAAGTATCCGTGGTAGAGGTTATCATAGCTAAGTGCACAAAAAGTATAGGTTTTTGGTTTTGAAAGACAAGAAAGTAAAGTTTTGGAAAGGAAAACTCAAGAACAACACAAGAGTACTCAAGGACCAACAAGAGTACTCAAGAACAAGTAAATCTAAGACAAGAAAAGCAAAGAAAACTTGCTGGAAATTAAGAGCTTTGAAGCTCAAGAACAAGTGAAGAAAGCTTGGAAATCAAGAACAAAAGCAAGAACAAGTAGAGAGCAAATTGTGTTTGTATTGAAGTGGTGAAGAAGAGAGTTAAGCTCTCAACTTTCTAATGTGTACATCCTGATTTTTAAGGCTAAGACCTCTATTTATAGAAGAGGACGACTTGGGGGCTAAGTTTGGCTTGGAAAATATCCCATAGATAAGCCATTTTGATTGGTTGAGCCAAAATCCATCCACATGCATTGCACTTTCCTTCCAACCGACTTGAGCTTGGTCTCATCCAAAGGGCAACTAGCTTGGTTTGGTTGAGGCCAACCGGACTCCAAAACCAAACCGAAATGAATAGTAGAAGTTAACCGGAATATAGGGAATTTGGTTGGTTCTTGACCGGAACTTGGTTGGACATGGTTGGTTCATAGTTGGTTCATAGTTGGGCATGGTCGGAGCTTGGTTGGAGCACCACCGGAGTTGGCCGGAATCGTGGCCGGAATTTTGGTCGGAGGCCTTTGGCACTTGGATTGCAGATTTGGAATGTTGATGCAATTCTAAGACTAATGGTCGAAGTCGTCTTGCCGGAATCTGCTCGGAACCTGGTCGGAATCCCAAAACGGCCGGAATTGCCCTAGTTTGGCATTGATCGGGCTTGAGCTGGTTCCACTCGGGCGTTTTGTCTGGGAAGTGAGATTGTCCGAGTAATTTGGCATTTAGAACACTTTGGTCGAGCCAGATTTTCCAGAGCCAATGGTTTGGTCGAGCGACTTGGTTTAGGTGCCTATGCGCGCGGGGCCTTTGCTTTGGAATTGAGCCAACTGCCAATCTGCTCGGGCATTCTCCTTGGTTTTCCGACATTGTCCACCTAATTTCTCATTTTGATCACTTTGGTCGAGGTGGATTCGTCAGATTAGATCGTTTGCCCGGGCAACATGAATTCAGTGCCAGATAGCTCGGGTGTGGCCTGGACGAGGACCTGGTTTTCTCGGACGGGCCCGGGTACGGCTCTCGGTACCCGGGTGAAGTTTCTCGGTCCCTGGATGAGGTCCTCGGGCCTTGGCTGGCTTTTTGGCACAATTCTCCCTTTTTAAGTGTGATTCCTCTTTAGACTCCAAAATAGCCTATATACACAAAAAGGCATTAACAAGCACTTGTTCGTATGACCAAATGTCTAATTGGTGGGTTTAGTAGTACTTAATGAATCATATAAATATGCTCCATCAACGAGCGACCCTCGGCTTGACTCACGTCAAAAGGACGAGGATGAGGGAGAGCAGGGAGGTATTGCCATATGCTTGCGGGCGATGATTGGACCTCCATCAAAAGAGGAATCACGGACGAGCAGTTCACAATCAGTAGCAAAAGAAAAGACAATCAGTTATTTGTGAAGTTTTACACGCAACAAAGTGAAGTACACCACTGATCCATCAAAAGCCAACTCACTACAAAAGCTGTCCAAGCAAAAGAACTCAACACCTTGAAGCTCGAACAAATCACGTGCAAGAAAAAGCAATGAAGTGTAACCATATAGTGAGAACCCGAAACCGCGAGTGTAGATCATGGGTCTAAAAAGGACTATCTCCATTCATCCGAATTGGTTTGCATCTCGGCTCAAAGGGTAGCACGTATTAATTACTTCCATGTTTGAGCCCAATACTTTTAGTAACGATTGAGATATGCATAGAAAGGCGAAGTCTAGACTAGCAATACATATTCATGTAGCAATATATAGGATGCCGAAGGAATTGTGATGTTTCAGTTTATTTTCCTCTTATGACCTAATCCTTGTTCGGGACGAACAAGTTTAAGTGTGGGGTGGTTTGATGAGCCGTATTTATACGACTCATCGAGTCAACAAATCCACCGTTTCTGACACTTTATTATGCGAACAAGTTACTTTTGGTGTTGTTTTGCATTTCAGGTGCTTCGGAAGCTCTAGGAGGAAACGCGCTTAAAAGATGCCTTTCTGAGCTAAAAACATCACAAGGAGTCGAGCTGACCAACACTAAACTCAAGCTGCTCGGGCAAATGAGCTGATCTGACAAATCCACTTCGAGCAAAGTGATCCAAATAGCAAATAAGGTGGACAATGTCGGAGGACCTAGGAAAACGCCCGAGCAGATTGGCAGTTGGCTTGATTCCAAAGGTCTTGCGCGCGCTGATACGCACCGAAATCAAGTTGCTCGACCAGACGGACTCCGATGACAAATCTGACTCGACCAAGTCGCTCAAAATGGACAACAAGTCAGACAATGTCACCAACTCAAGGAGAACGCACGGGTGGAATGGCCCATGAGCAGCCGAGCAAGTTCCAGGCCGCGCACGAAGGCCCTGTCGAGCAGACTAGCGCTGAATCCGAGTTGCTCGACCGGATGAATGAATCTTGCAAATCTGGCTCGACCAAAGTGATCGAAATGCCAAATGACTCGGACGATACCACTAGCCAAGCAAAACGCACGAGCGGGATTGGCCGAGATGAGCAAAACGACGTTGAAGGCCCCGCGCGCTGGGCCAGGTCAGTGGGCTCAAAAGTGAGGCGGTTTGCTTACTTGCTCACCAAGCAAAAACAATTATGGACCAGGCCCAAATAAGAGTTTCGAAACCCTAGGACTTGTGACAGATGCTTGTCGTCAGAGCAAATGTACAAATAAATTTATAAGTCCGCTACTCGCGACTTCACTACTGGGTAGCAAGTGGTAAGTAGGGGTCGAACCCAAGGGAATTAGGGGGATAAGTTGTTCTTTGAGGGATCGTACAGCGGGGGAGCGTGTTTTTTGGTTGATTGAGGTTTTACTACTAACATCTAAGTGATTGGTTGGTTGGTTTTGGTTTTTAGTGCGGAAAAGTAAATGACATAAAAGTAAATACTGAAAGTAAAAAGAAGACTTACAGTGGTTGTTGCGTGATCGGCAAGTCTTGCGGAACGTCAGCAGTTGAAAGGGCAGTTTATACTAAGGAAGTAAGTGCAGGTAGTGTTTTAATCTAAGGAAAGCATTCGGTTTCGGGGGCCTTGTATCATAGCATGTTTATCATTGACCTTTAGTGATCCTGCTAAGTATTCAAACGTGTATCAAGGCCATTTCAAGCGCTCGATTTGCCACACTGTCTAGCCCATTTCAAGGTCGTAGAGCACTTGTTCTATTTAGACTAGCACCCCATTTCAAGGTATACTAGCCTATGTGCATCCATTTGATCAATCATTTCCGATCAAACCAAATGGTGTTTTAGAGAGGTCGAACTCCTCAGATAAGCTTTGCCATTTCAAGCATCCACTTACCCGAGTATGTTCACGAACCCCCACGGAAGAGTTTTGCCATTTCAAGCATCCACTCAACCTTGGAAGGTCTGACCTAATATATGGCACATAGAACAAGTTTTGAACACAAAGAAGAGGCACTAAGAGTATAGCCTAAAACATTTTATGATACAAGTACACCCCTTCAACCGAATGAAGAGTTTAGCTACGAATATCCATAGAGGTGGATACCATAGCTAAGTACTCGAGGGTTTTTGAAAGACAGTAAGTAAAGGAGAATACTCAAGAACCAACAGGAGTATTCTCAAAGACTACTAGAATACTCAAGAACCAACAGGAGTATTATAGATTTCAAACAAAGCTTACAAAAGTGCCAAAATCTAGAGAGATAAGTAACTTGTGGATTGTGGGATGTTGGAATTGTGTATTGTGGATGATTTACACTTGTCTATTTATAGGCTAAGGGACGCAAGGAGAGCCATACACTTGTCACAAGGGAAGAGGAGGCTTGTGGCTTGAGATCTCAACACATGGCATAAGGAGAGCAAAAGCCATCGGGGTGAGTCACCACTCCAAAAGCCATCGGAAGATATTTGTTTCTCAAAAGCCATCGGTTTGACTGGAATTTGATCGGAGCTTCTCGGATTTTGGAGAGTGTATTCTGAATGAAAATGTCATTCTAAGATGATCTCAAGAAGGAACCTAAGCCAAATTCTGCTTGGAACATGGTCGAAATCCCAAATCGGCTGAAATTGCCCTTGTTTGGCTTTTATCGGGCTTGGTGCCTTTGCATTGCGTTCTTGTCCAAACGCAGACTGTTCTAGCATATTTGAATGATTCTAAGTCGGTTCCAAGAAAGTTGTACAGTCGGAATCTGGTCGTGTCCTGACTCGTAATTCATTTTCAGCTTTAAAACTCCTCCTTAGCCTATATTCTCTCTAGACTCCAAAATACCCTGTAGATAAATATCGGAACTAACAAGCAAAAGTTAAATAGACAAACAGTCTAATTTGGTGGGTTTAACTGTGTTTATGATTCATACAATTATGGTCCATCAGATCACCCCACACTTTTAGTTGTTCGTCCCGAACGCTATTAAAGGGCGGCACACACTATCTAAGTAAGCTTTTAAAATATGAAAGTTAGACTGTGGGACTAGATTTATCCTAATTCATGCATTACTTACTTATTATCAAATTAAACCGTGTAAATAAATAGAAGAAACTTGATACTTGTACCTTCGTGCCGAGATGCAAATTAATTTGGATGTTTCGGGAGATAGCCCTTTTCAGGATCCTGGACTGCATTCTCGGGACCGTCTTGCACTATATGGTTTCCTTGTAGCTTTCTCTAGCACGTGATTCGGTTCGGGTTTCACTGAGTTGAGCCTTTTGATTTCTTTTTGGCGAGGGACAGCTTTTTTTGTAATGAATCGGCCTTTGGCCTTTGATTTGACTCTTTGAGTTCTTCACTTTTGTTCGGTTAAAACCTTCACAATTTTGGCCTTTGGCCTTTGATTAGCTCTTTGAGCTTTTGCCTTTTTGTGGCTTGCTAGTCCATTTTCTCAAGCCTTTTTGGGAGGTCCAATCATCGCCCGCAAGCATATGGAAATACCTCCCCGCTCTCTCTCATCCTTGCCGTTTTGCGCGAGTCAAAATGAGGGTCGCTCATTTATTTTCCCGGCTATTAGGACTAGAGATAGGACGGTTTGATTCTCGTCCCGCCTTTTTTTTTTGCATAAACGCTGCATGGCGGAGATGACTTCAATCTTCTCTGAAACTCGAAGTGCAGCCTCCACTGACTTCGAAAACCATATAGCGAAATTCAGTCCTTTGAGTGCTTGCCAAGTCTCTCTAGGGCAGTTTATATCAACTCCACATCCCTAGTTTATCTCAGCACAAAGGGACAAATGAGAAGTTACATTCTAAGTTTTTAAACAGTTGAATTTTCACAAGGTAAATGCATGAATTATGATCTATCTTTTTCACATTCTCAAGTTCATATTTTCAAAAAGATAATATTAAAAAAAAGAAAAACATGTTATTTAACTAATGTACACAGGTGGTTCTCACCCCACACTTTTGAACGAAGGCATTCTTTACGAAATGACTTAGTTCAAAAGCCATGCAAGCAGGTATTATACGAGAAGGAAATGACATTAAGGAAAAGGGAAGAACAGAACTCACTTTAAGGTGTCGAGTGAACGACATGGCTCGAGGCTGGATAATCGAGGGAGTTCGGCAGGGGCTTTGAACTCTTGGCATAGGCCTGACTGGCTTGATGTTGCACCCATAACCGATTCCTGAATAGTCATTTCATTCTATGCACCAAGTGGGTGAGAGCGACTTATTGGAGAAAAAACTAAATGACAGAAAATAAAAGTACTGAAAGTAAGATAGGTGTCGGGTTACCTCCCGACCAGTGCCTTTGTTTAACGTCGTTGGCTCGACAGTACCTCATTCCTGGATCACTGGTTTGGATCCCATGGGTGGCTCAGGTCGTACTTCTTTATTGCGCCAACCTTGATTCTTGCTTTGACTCTTCCTGTGTTTTTGGGGGATGATGGGCTTGGGTCCAGTTCCCATGGTTCTGCCGGTTTCTCCTTCCAACGTCTCTGAGAAGGTGAGGGACCTTTTACTACTAGCTTCTTGAATTGGGTTTTCTGGTGTTTAGGGCTGCCTTGTCCAGTTATGGCGAAAACATGCTCCATCGAGGAGTCGTTCTGCTCAGGCCCTTTTCCCATCCTCCTTTTAGCCTCTTCATGGATCACGTAGTTTTCAGTGGTGTTTTGGACTTCTTCCCTTGTTGGCACCTCTTCGAGATCCCATGAGGATTTTTCCTCGTTGCTTCCGATGCTTTCCATGTCTGATTCTTCAGATGGCTCGGGAGTATCTTCTTCATCAGTCTCTGGACCAGCCTCTTCTATCTGCATTCCTCTGTCAGCTTGGGGTATTCGTTTTGTGGCTGCGGCCAGATCATTTATGAGGTTCCACATGTCTGCCATGGATAAGTTCCCGGCTGATCTTCTCATTGCTTCGTTAATCTTTGTCAGCTCATCGGCCCTCATCCCACGAAGAAATTTTTGAAGAAGAACTTTCTTCTTGAATCCATGGTGCGGGCAGCTTGAGACGATGGTGTCATAGTTCGTGTAGTATTCGTCCAAAGTCTCATCCCAGGATTGTTGCAGGCACATGATCTTATCACGGGTTTTTTGGCGTAAGGATGGGGGGGAGAATTCCTTCAGGAATGGGACGCAAAGGTCCACAAAATATTCTGCACGACTAGCGGTTGATGTGTAATACCAAATCGTCGCAAAATCAGTTAAAGAGAATTTGAAGCATTTAAGCTTAAATTCCTCTAACATTTCATTTTCAGGTTTTATGTGGCGGCAAATGTGGTGAAAGTATTGGCAATGTTGTACTGGGTCTTCTCCATCCGTACCTCCGAACAGAGGAATATATCGTGTTGTCCATGCATACATAGTGTGTAGCGTGATGAAGAAACGAGAAGGGAAAGGAAAGAACAACTAATCCGACGGCTAATTCCCCGGCAACGGCGCCAATTTGACAGATGCTTGTCGTCGGAGCAAATGTACAAATAAATTTATAAGTCCGCTACTCGCGACTTCACTACTAGGTAGCAAGTGGTAAGTAGGGGTCGAACCCAAGGGAATTAGGGGGATAAGTTGTTCTTTGAGGGATCGTACAGCGGGGGAGCGTGTTTTTTGGTTGATTGAGGTTTTACTACTAACAGCTAAGTGATTGGTTGGTTGGTTTTGGTTTTTAGTGCGGAAAAGTAAATGACATAAAAGTAAATACTGAAAGTAAAAAGAAGACTTACAGCGGTTGTTGCGTGATCGGCAAGTCTTGCGGAACGTCAGCAGTTGAAAGGGCAGTTTATACTAAGGAAGTAAGTGCAGGTAGTGTTTTAATCTAAGGAAAGCATTCGGTTTCGGGGGCCTTGTATCATAGCATGTTTATCATTGACCTTTAGTGATCCTGCTAAGTATTCAAACGTGTATCAAGGCCATTTCAAGCGCTCGATTTGCCACACTGTCTAGCCCATTTCAAGGTCGTAGAGCACTTGTTCTATTTAGACTAGCACCCCATTTCAAGGTATACTAGCCTATGTGCATCCATTTGATCAATCATTTCCGATCAAACCAAATGGTGTTTTAGAGAGGTCGAACTCCTCAGATAAGCTTTGTCATTTCAAGCATCCACTTACCCGAGTATGTTCACGAACCCCCACGGAAGAGTTTTGCCATTTCAAGCATCCACTCAACCTTGGAAGTTCTGACCTAATATATGACACATTGAACAAGTTTTGAACACAAAGAAGAGGCACTAAGAGTATAGCCTAAAACATTTTATGATACAAGTACACCCCTTCAACCGAATGAAGAGTTTAGCTACGAATATCCATAGAGGTGGATACCATAGCTAAGTACTCGAGGGTTTTTGAAAGACAGTAAGTAAAGGAGAATACTCAAGAACCAACAGGAGTATTCTCAAAGACTACTAGAATACTCAAGAACCAACAGGAGTATTATAGATTTCAAACAAAGCTTACAAAAGTGCCAAAATCGAGAGAGATAAGTAACTTGTGGATTGTGGGATGTTGGAATTGTGTATTGTGGATGATTTACAAGTGAAGAGAAGATGTCTATTTACAGGCTAAGGGAGGCAAGGAGAGCCATACACTTGTCACAAGGGAAGAGGAGGCTTGTGGCTTGAGATCTCAACACATGGCATAAGGAGAGCAAAAGCCATCGGGGTGAGTCACCACTCCAAAAGCCATCGGAAGATATTTGTTTCTCAAAAGCCATCGGGTTGACCAGAATTTGACCGGAGCTTCTCAGATTTTGGAGAGTGTATTCTGAATGAAAATGTCATTCTAAGATGATCTCAAGAAGGAACCTAAGCCAAATTCTGCTTGGAACATGGTCGAAATCCTAAATCGGCTGAAATTGCCCTTGTTTGGCTTTTACCGGGCTTGGTGCCTTTGCATTGCGTTCTTGTCCAAACGCCGACTGTTCTAGCATATTTGAATGATTCCAAGTCGGTTCCAAGAAAGTTGTACAGTCGGAATCTGGTCGTGTCCTGACTCGTAATTCATTTTCAGCTTTAAAACTCCTCCTTAGCCTGTATTCTCTCTAGACTCCAAAATACCCTGTAGATAAATATAGGAACTAACAAGCAAAAGTTAAATAGACAAACAGTCTAATTTGGTGGGTTTATGATTCATACAATTATGGTCCATCAACTTGTCCTATAAATAAGACCTCTTGGTCTAGGGTTTCAATCATCCAAAAATTCGAGATTCACATTCAAGGTTAATTTCGGTTTGAGTTGCAAGTTTAAGTGGACACCCGAAACGGTAAAGCTTAAGATGGGCAATCCATACCATCAGATTCAAAAAACGTGAACTCCCATCGCATCCCATCAGCGCTGCTCTCATCTCTCGGCGTCCTACCATCATCTCGGCGGTTTATTTCCTTCTTCGTTCGGCAGTAGCGAAGCAATTTCTGTCTTTTTATTATTGTTTTGTATTGCATGGATATGAGTAGCTAAGCCCTTTATTCGGGCTAGGGTTTTATACATTGTGACTATTGTTTGAGACTTCGTTCTTAATGCAATTTATGTTTTACTAATTCTCGTGCATTTATTTCTATCATTATTATCTGCCTGATACTTTGTCGTTTGGGTAGGTAGCACATCTAGGTTAAATAACACCTTTGTCGGGTTGTTTGATTTAGGAGGGAATTAGAAGCCTTTCACCTTTGTCGGGTTAGGTTGTGGCATAACACCTTTGTCGGGTTATTTGGGAAGTCACTTTTGTCGGGACGACCACACTTAGAAACATTGAATTAGATTGTTAGCAGTCGATGATGACAAGTCACAATAGAAACCCTAGTCTGAATATTCTCTCTGATTGATACATCCAAGCTTACTTTCCTATTTTTGCCTTGTTTCCTAATTACTCGCAACCCAATTGTTTCCCCTTTTTACAGAACAACAAGTAACCATCTAGCTCCCTAGGGTTTGACCCTTGCTTGCCGCTGTACTAACCCATAGCCAAGAGCAAGGAATTATAAATTTAAATTTGCAGGTACCAACGACGCCTGTCAGCATTCATGTAACCTTTGATGAGCGCGTCATGGCTGGACACCTAGTGAAAGATCCCTCCTCACAGAATGATGGAGAACTTCAGTTTGCGGACAGGTCTGACCCTGATTGGGAACCAACTCAAGGTGAGGCTACAGAACTATCCCAAGGAGTTGCTCAGACAACAGGTCAGGAACCGGTGGAGACCACAGCGGAGAATGCTCAGACGGAGATGCTGGCTCAAGAGCATGTCCCTGCTGTCCCTGTGACCGGAATCAACGTTGAGTCCACCAACGAGGAAGAGGTAGTCGACAATCTTCCTCTTGCAGTCACTGAGGGGGAATCCAGGACTACAAGCCGCGGGAGAGTTATACAGCCCCCAGCAAGGAGGGACTACCAGTGTTACACATCACTGGATCAGGTAAATCTAGATAATTTGTGTCATTTTTGTAGATTTGCGTCTTTTGTGTCTCTTGCAGAACCAAAGACTGTAGCAGAAGCGCTCAAGGATCCAGAATGGGTCAATGCCATGCAAGAAGAGCTGCATCAGTTCGAGAGGAACAAGGTATGGTGGTTGGTTCCTAGACCGAAGGACAAGAATGTAATTGGGACGAAGTGGGTCTTTAGAAACAAGATGGACGACAAGGGAGTCGTTGTGAGAAACAAAGCCCGCCTGGTGGTCAAGGGGTACAACCAACAAGAGGGGATATACTACGATGAAACATTCACCCCAGTTGCAAGGTTAGAAGCAATCTAACTATTAATTGCTGATTCTACTTACCATGGCTTCACTCTACAGCAGATGGATGTGAAAACGGCTTTCTTGTACGGAGTTCTGAAAGAGGAGGTATATGTGAGCCAGACACCAGGGTTTGAGGATCACACTCACTCTGACCATGTCCATATCCTGGACAAGGCGCTGTATGGGTTGAAGCAAGCACCCCGTGCTTGGTATGAAAGACTGTCATAGTTTCTACTGTCCCACGGATATGTCAGAGGAGAGGTGGACAAGACATTCTTCCTTTTGAAGGAAGGGGAGGACACTCTAGTGGTTCAGGTATATGTAGATGATATCATTTTTGGTTCAACTAACCCTAGACTTGTCAAGAAGTTCGAGATTGATGTTCCCTTGAGTGGCATGTATTTGGCAAAACGTTGTTAGACAGTTCAAGCAGGAGTTCAGGGGGAGTTCGAACACTATCTAGGACTACATCGTGGTGCAGTCGCTAAGATGTTTTTTCTGGAATGATCGAGAGATCGAATGTCGGTCCGATCTGTTGATGACAAGCGAAGAATTCGAACTTCAGATATTCGAATGAATATCTTCATGAGGCGGCAAAGCTGACTTGGCAACGAAAGTCATAGTATATTCCTCTCGCCGATTTAAGAAAGATATACATCAAAAATCTAGGAATATCTCCTAAATATTTGATGGGATTATCTTCATCAGATTTGGACACCAGCACCCATGCATATATATACGAGGCTAGGGCGACCAAGCAAGGTGCGCTTTCTAGATCAAATACACACGAGTATACCCTATCGATTGAAGAAGAAGAAAGCGACGACCGGTTGTTTTTCCCCATTGGAAACTCATCGGTGCATGTGCAGTCTCATCAACGTGCTACTCAGACTGCCTGGAAGCGATCCAACTGGTGCACACCACGATGTCACAACCGGCTTTCACGCGAAAGCTTCCGACTTCAGGAGAAGGTCGAGATCGCTCAGACGGAAGGTTTGGGCGAAGAGGATCAAGGTGAACTGCGGAGATCCTTGATTGCAAATCTGAGAGACGGTGGTTTAGAAGCTAGGCAATTACAAACAAGGCGTTGTGTAAGTGTAAGACCTGCTATAGTTCTAAATCACGTAATAAAGATTTGTGTCCCTTTTAGGGTGTGGGAAACCCCTAGAGTAGGCGTAGCCGAACTGGGTATCATTCTGTGTGTGCTTTTTCCTTGCCCTATTTGCTGCACTGTCTCGAAGGAGTTACAGGTCTGTCACAAACAGTCCCTGGAACAGTAGCTTGAACAGGTTGCTATATTTCAATTGGTATCAGAGCAAACACTCGACACACTGAGTGGGATCCTTGAACTGTTCAAGATGACTCTGAAGAGAAAACTTGCTCTAAAAGTGGAAGTGTCTGATAACTGGACTGAGACAGACTGCAGCACAGAACAACTGGAAATGATGGCTCAAAAATTCGGCAGGATGATTCGGAAACTCAACAGACGTTGCCCTGACCAAGGTGGAGTTAGCAAATCCACCAACTTCGCTGCATCCATTGCTTCCACGGGTGAAAGCCGCAGTACCAACAAGTCTGTATGCATGGTTGCCTTCAGCTCTTCAAGTCACATGGAGAAAGATCGATGGTATTTCGATAGTGGTTGCTCCGCCCACATGACAGGTAACTCCAGTTATCTGTCACTTATTCACCCTGTGTTAAAGAAATAATTTGTCACCTTCGGTGATGGAGGAAAGGGACAGGTGATTGGCTGTGGGACATTGAAGGTTCCGGATCTCCCTGTCCTCATGGACACTCTACTTGTGGAAGGATTGAAAGTAAACTTAATCAGCATCAGTCAAATATGCGATGGTGGATACCATGTCAGATTCACTCATGACTCATGTCAAGTTATGGATGCAGATGGAGGGATTTTAATGAAAGGGTGCAGAGCAGCCAACAACTGCTACCTCATAGGTTCTGCTGGAACAGTAAGTGCATCGAATTGCTTGACAAGCCAAGCCAACGAAATAGATTTGTGGCACAGACGGTTGGGTCATGTGAACCTCAAAACCTTAAAGAAGCTCTCCTCAACTGGACTTATTCGAGGGTTACCAAACGTGACTGGTATTCATGATGTGATCTGTGGAGAATGCCAGATCGGGAAACAGACAAAGGCCTCCCATCCCAACACCACTCAGATCAGTATCAGCAGACCATTGGAACTGATCCATATGGATCTAATGGGTCCAATGCAGGTGGAAAGCTATGGTGGCAAGAAATATGTCCTTGTTTGTGTGGACGACTATTCCAGATTTTCCTGGACCAGATTTCTCCGAGACTAGACTGAAGCTGCTCCACAGTTCATCCAACTGGTTACCTTACTCCAGAGAGAAAGAGAGGACAAAGGAGAACGTCTGGTAAGTATCAGAAGTGATAACGGAACAGAATTTAAAAATTCCACGTTGGACACCTATTGTGAAGAAAATGGTGTTGCCCATCAGTTCGCATCTGCAATCACTCCTCAGCAAAATGGAGTTGTGGAACGCAAAAATCGCACCATTCAGGAGATGGCCCGTGTCATGATCCATGCAAAGAAGATTCCTCTAAAGTTCTGGTCAGAAGCTATGAATACGGCTTGTCACATCATAAATCGAGTAACAATTCGAACAGGAACTGAGATGACCTGCTATGAGCAATGGAAAGGAAAGAAGCCCACTGTCAAGTATTTTCACATCTTCGGGAGTGAGTGCTACATTCCAAATGATCGTGAGTATCGGCAGAAACTGGATCCAAAGAGTGATGAGGGATTTTTTCTGGGCTACTCCTTGAATAGTAGGGCATACCGTGTGTTTAACAAACGCACTGGCACTGTCATGGAATCAATTAATGTTAAAGTCAAGGATGAGGCTGTTGAGCTATCTGTCTCAGACGACGCCGATATAAGCACTGGAACAGCTCCTGAGACACCTCCACAGACCCAGAATGCACCTATCAATGAAGTTCCAACAACTGATGATCATCCCACTATCACGCCGTCAGACGAAGCGGATTCCACCATTCAAGAGGACTTTACCACATTACAACCCTCTCGACGTGTCGCTAGAGATCACCCAATCTCTGAGATCATTGGTGCTCCAAGTGACGGGATACAAACTCGTGGCAAGCAGATTAATTTCAGAGACCTAGCTGCTGGCTCCTGCATTCTGTCCACCATTGAACCAAAGAACATAAAGGAAGCTCTACTCGATGAGTTCTGGGTCCTGGCCATGCACGAAGAACTGGAGGAGTTTGCTCGCAATGACGTCTGGGATTTAGTTCCACGACCTGATGATGTAAACGTCATTGGCACCAAGTGGATCTTCAAGAATAAGTCTGGCTCATCTGGAAATATCACAAGGAACAAAGCTCGACTTGTGGCACAAGGGTACACTCAGATAGAAGGGGTAGACTTTGACGAAACCTTTGCTCCTGTCGCACGCCTTGAGGCTATTCGGCTTCTCCTTGCCCTGTCATGTCACTTAAAGTTTCGACTGTTCCAGATGGATGTGAAAAGTGCGTTCCTGAACGGATGCCTCAATGAGGAAGTATTTGTCGCTCAGCCGAAAGAATTTGAAGACCCACATCAACCTGGCCATGTGTTTCGCCTGAAAAAGGCTCTTTACGGTCTCAAGCAGGCACCCCGTGCTTGGTATGAGCGTCTCTCCGAGTTTCTCGTAAACCATGGATATGTGCGAGGGGGAGTGGACAAGACCCTGTTCGTAATGCACACAAGGTCAGATTTTATCATCGCTCAAATCTATGTTGACGATATTGTGTTCGGGTCCAACACACCGAAACTGGTAGATCTATTTGTTGAACAAATGCAGCAAGAGTTTCAGATGAGCATGGTCGGGGAGATGTCCTACTTTCTAGGACTCCAGGTTACTCAAAAGAAAGATGGCATCTTCATCTCTCAAAGCAAGTATGCCAGAACTCTGATAAAGAAGTTTGATCTCGAGAAAGCAAGTCACAAACGAACACTGCTGCAACCCACTTAAAGATCACTAAAGACGATGCTGGAACAAAGGTTGACCAGACTCTCTATAGGAGTATGATTGGGAGTCTTCTGTACTTAACCGCAAGCAGACCAGATATTGCGTATGCCGTCGGGGTATGTGCTAGTTACTAGGCGGATCCCAAGGAGAGCCATCTTCTGCTAGTCAAGAGGGTCATAAAATATGTGTGCGGAACTGTCGAGTATGGAATCTGGTACACCAAAGATACCAACTCACACCTTGTTGGTTTTTGTGACGCAGACTGGGCAGGAAACGCTGAAGATCGAAAGAGTACTTCTAGTGGTTGTTTTTTCTTGGGAAACAACTTGGTCTCCTGGTTCAGTAAAAAACAAAACAGTATCTCTCTCTCCACGGCCGAAGCAGAGTATATCGCTGCTGGAAGTTGCTGCACTCAACTGCTATGGATGAAACAAATGCTGACTGAGTACGGAGTAGAACAAAAGGAGATGACGCTATACTGCGATAACATGAGTGCTATCTGCATATCCAAAAATCCAGTACAGCACTCCAGAACGAAGCACATTGATATCAGACATCATTTCATCAGAGAGCTGGTTGAACAGAAGGTGGTGTCTCTCCAGCATGTGACAACGGACAAGCAGCTAGCCGATATCTTTACCAAACCTTTGGATGCAGCTCAGTTCGAGACACTCAGATCCTCCTTGGGTCTTTGTGTCATCAAAGCCGGAAGTGTTCCACGTGTGATCAGTCACAGTCTAAACTCCAGCAAAACAGTTGGACTGATCACTTATGCAAGGGAGCTGGAACAGAAGGTTTTTTTTTAAAACTAAATATTCTTTAAATATTTCAAAGATTTGATCATGCCGTTATGAGGAAAAGAAGGAGTTATTCTTAAGGGCCGTTTTTGGGAAGTTGAATCGACCGACTCAGTTTTTTTTTTGAAAATCAAATCAGTTTGGTCTGCGTCTACACTCTCCTCGTTCCAAAACCCTAGTTCAACACAGTGCAAACTCTCTCAACCGCCCATCCACTCCGACGACGATGGTGAACACAAGAAAATCAGCGAAATCTGGAGTTACATCCGCTGAGAAAAGGAAAGAGAGCACGCAATCCTCAAAGAATCTGTCGGCGAAACCCCGTATTCCGAAATCAAAAGTACCAAAGGAGAAAAAGGTGTCACCTTTACTCTCCGAGAATGAACCACTGGCTGAAATAAAGACTGGCGAAAGGACTACTGTCGAAATCCCTCAGCCTGACGCGGTGGATACTTCTAAATCAATCGATGCTGTGTTGACACATGCTCCTCTCCAATCTGAGGTATACCCTAAATCTCAGACTGCTATTTTCACAAATAGTTCTGCCGTTAAAAATATTGTGCTGGAGGAAATTGCGAAAGCGGGGTCAGAAAGAGATGGTATAGTCAGTAGGGCTGTTGCTGATGGTAAAGTCAGTAGGGCTGTTGGTGGCGAAGATGGAACTGGGTCCATAAAAGAAGGAGAGGCTAGTATTTCTGTGTCTAAGGGTATTGGTGTATCAGGAGTATGGAGGGAGAAAATCCATGCGTGTGGGTATGTTCGTCCGGGTGGCCTACGAAGAAAGACGAGGACTCGCCGAGTCGTTTCTCCAAGACAATGTTTGGCCAAGATCAGTTCAATCAGAGGGAAGTTCACTGCTGTAACTGGTGAGGTGACAGAGAAGTCCCTTGATTCCTCAAGAAAGAAGAAGTTAGTGTTCAATAAGTTTGCTGACGATGGCTCTGATGAGATGCTTGGAGTTTCAGAAGGTGAACACACCAGTAAGCAAGATGTTTCTGTGATCGAAAAGGCTCGTTCATCAGAGAAGGAAGATGTTGTTAAGGAAGCCTTAGTAAAAGAATCTGATGCTATAGAAAAGGATGAAGAATTGGAAAATTTGTTCAGCGACATTGATGATGTCATGAAAGATTTGGAAAAGGAGAAGGTTCTGGGAGCAAAAAGTTCAGAGGAACCTCTTTGTGCCCAGAATAGTGAGGTTAAAGACTCTGTTGCCGAGAAAGTTGCAGGTGTTCCAACTGAGGAACCAAGTGTTCAGACTGAAGCTGAGTCAGTAAGAATTCCAGTGGAAATTGCTGCTGAGGGAACTGTGGTGGACTCAGTGATTGCTCAAGGTGTGCAGGACGATGGTGCATCCGTTCGTGAGGATGCTACTGAGCCAGTTTCAAAGAAGAATACTTTCTCAGATGATGATCAAGACCTTGCTCCAATCATCAATCTTAAAAAGACTCAGAAGGACAAGGGAAAGAAGAAGGTGGCTTTTGATAAATCCACCAAGTGGTCAGCTCAGGATGGTGCAGAGGAGGACATCGCGACAGGGGGAGCTGTATCATCTAAGAAGAGGAAGCGTGAATCGCATGAAGATCCGATTCCTGTTTCGGAGGATGCTGGGAGACGCGAAGTCCCATCCCCTGAGGCTGATACTGTTCCAGTGGGTATAGTCAAGAAAGGAGTGTGGTTTGTCAACAGAGATGCTGTGAAAAAGTGGTCATGTGTTCAGAAAAGAAAAATCATACCTGAAAGAGTCTTAGAGGAGTCCCGATACAAGGGAAAGGAAGTCGTCGAGGTACTTAAGCAATCTGATCTGTTCTGGACGCTGAACAGATGCAAACCGTTCAACGAACAGCTGGTTCATGAGGCTATGGCAAACCTGCCTCCACGGTTTGGGGTTATCGGAGATGCGGATTATGGAATCTTCTTCGTTAGAGGAAGGAAAATCAAGATCGATCCAGAACTTATAAATGTCTACTTCTGCATGGATGATCCTGCTACTGATGAAGAAGAATCAGACTTCGAAAAAGTTGTTGATACCATCACTGCAGGATCGGTTCGGTGGAGGCCTGACTCTGTTGTGCATACAGCTGATCTCTCCACATTCTATTCCATGCTGTTCTTCATTGCAGTATCCAACTGGAGACCCTCAACTCACCGTTCCACGGTCAACCGTGACATGGCCCAACTGATTTATCAGATAGGGATTAAGCTGAAGTTCAACCTGGGCAGAGTGATGTTCAAACAGGTCGCTGATCATGCTACTTCGAAGAGAACTCTTCACCAGATTTGCTTTCCGTCCCTGATTTATGAGTTGATCATCCATCAAGCTCCAGATTTGAAGTCCTCGACAGACCCTCTCTCAAAGGCACCCAGCAAGTTCATTGTTGACCACAAGCTGTATAAAGGCCGTCACGTGAACGATCTCAAGGAGGGGAACCAGAAAGGAAACAATGTTGAGGAGTCTTTGAGTCGAACGGGAGCCAGGATGGGGCGTGATGAGAGGAGCAAGCTGCTCAAGGACTTGCATGCCATCATGGCTGTGGACAAGGAACAGCGCAGACGGATCAACAAGCTTGCTCGTGCCCTCAGCTACCCAAGTCATGATGAATCTAATGATGCAGATTCTGAGGATGACACTGATAATGAGTCATCGGCATAAAGATCCCCTGAAAAAACTCTCTTTGAATTCAGTACTCGTAAACTGTCGTTATTTTTTGCTTGTTCTGGCACTAGTTGTTTAGCTGTTTGAACTTAGATTGGACCCCTTGCCAGTTTGTGGCAAAAAGGGGGAGTATTTTGAGAGGAGACAATTTTTGTTCTCTCAAGGTTGTCTAATGTCTAGATAGTTAGATAGATCTAGTTATCTAGTAGATTTGGTTTTGCCAAAATGCCAAGGGGGAGACTGATGTTCCCTTGAGTGGCATGTATTTGGCAAAACGTAGTTAGATAGTTCAAGCAGGAGTTCAGGGGGAGTTCGAACACATTCTAGGACTACAGCGTGGTGCAGTCGCTAAGATGTTTTTTCTGGAATGATCGAGAGATCGAATGTCGGTCCGATCTGTTGATGACAAGCGAAGAATTCGAACTTCAGATATTCGAATGAATATCTTCAAGAGGCGGCAAAGCTGACTTGGCAACGAAAGTCATAGTATATTCCTCTCGCCGATTTAAGAAGGATATACATCAAAAATCTAAGAATATCTCCTAAATATTTGATGGGATTATCTTCATCAGATTTGGACGCCAGCACCCATGCATATATATACGAGGCTAGGGCGACCAAGCAAGGTACGCTTTCTAGATCAAATACACACGAGTATACCCTATCGATTGGAGAAGAAGAAAGCGACGACCGGTTGTTTTTCCCCATTGGAAACTCATCGGTGCATGTGCAGTCTCCTCAACGTGCTACTCAGACTGCCTGGAAGCGATCCAACTGGTGCACACCACGATCTCACAACCGGCTTTCACACGAAAGCTTCCGACTTCAGGAGAAGGTCGAGATCGCTCAGACGAAAGGTTTGGGCGAAGGGGATCAAGGTGAACTGCGGAGATCCTTGATTGCAAATCTGAGAGACGGTGGTTTAGAAGCTAGGCAATTACAAACAAGGCGTTGTGTAAGTGTAAGACCTGCTATTGTTCTAAATCACGTAATAAAGATTTGTGTCCCTTTTAGGGTGTGGGAAACCCCCCAGAGTAGGCGTAGCCGAACTGGGTATCATTCTGTGTGTGCTTTTGCCTTGCCCTATTTGCTGCACTATCTCGAAGGAGTTACAGGTCTGTCACAAACAGTCCCTGGAACAGTAGCTTGAACAGGTTGCTATATTTCAGAGATGAGCATGATGGGAGAGCTGAAATACTTTCTTGGACTTCAAGTAGCTCAAGGAGAGGATGGCACCCGGATCCATCAGCAGAAATACGTAAAGGAGATCCTAAAGAAGTTTCGAATGGAATCTGTCAAGACGTGTGCCACACCGATGTCTCCGAATGATACATTGACAAAGGATGAGTCCTCACCACAAGAAGATCCGACTTTTTTACAGGGGGTGATTGGTTCACTTTTATATTTTACTGCTTGCAGACCTGATATCTTATTCAGTGTTTGTCTGTGTGCAAGGTTTCAGGCAGATCCAAGAGAAACCCACGTGAAAGCTGTGAAGAGGATACTGAGATATCTGAAGGGAACAGATGATTTGTGCTTGTTCTATCCGAGGGGAGGAGACTTACGCCTGGTAGCCTACACTGATACAGATTATGCGGGCTGCAAGACAGACAGGAAGTCCACGTCAGGGATGGCTCAGTATCTTGGACCGTGCCTCATCTCTTGGGCTTCAAAGAAGCAGTCCTCTATTTCGCTTTCCACCGCTGAGGCGGAATACATTGCCGCTGCTACTTGCTGTGCGCAGCTACTATGGCTCAGACAACAGCTAAGTGACTATGGTGCTATTACAGATTGTGCTAAAATTATGTGTGATTAACACTAGTGCTATTATATCTCTAAAAATCCTGTGCTGTTTTCACGCACTAAGCACATAGAGATTCGATATCATTTTCTGCGAGACTGTGTAGAAAAGGGAACAATAGCAATGGAATACTGCAGAACTGAGGAACAAATAGCGGACATATTCACAAAGGCATTGCACAGGGAACCCTACGAGCAGCTGAGGCTTGAACTAGGTATGATTTCACTTTCTTAGAACTGTGCTCATATGTTGCTCCCTCGATGATTGGCTAGACTAGATGCATGCAAGTCACGTCAGATGGGAAATTCAATATGGATGTTCTATGCTAGTGAAAATTAGGCTGTGTTCACATTGTATCCATGCATGCTAGCTATGTGATTGATGACTGCATTAGGGATTGAAAAACATGAAATTCTGAATTCTTTCTGCCCAAAAGAGACCTCCATAGTTGATCCCACGTTATAAGCCCAGGAGGTACTCTAGAACACCCTATCCTATCTTCATGTGGAGTGTTTCTATGAGCCCGTTGATTTGCTGTTCTACTTTCCTGGAGTTATTCCACATGAAGTAAGAAATTGCTAAAATCTACTTGGATGATCTTATTTCTGCTTGATTGTGTGTGGTGTTATTTGTACCAATTGGGTAAAGTTAGCGCACCATACCAAAAACCTTGTGTACCCATGAGACTAGTCAGACTAAGTTATCCCTTTGGAAGGTTCATCTTTGGCTGGGAAACAATCTTTGTGCCAGTTGTGGAGATAAGGAGATCTGTGCCTTCAGATAATGATGGTTTGGCATTGGGAAGATCTTCTCTCTGATGGCTCTCAGCACAGAAATAATCAATCATGTGACATGCAGATGTCCCGTCTATGGCATTTATGGCGTGAAACGCACGCCTCCGGATGGGGCCATGTGCAGCCTTTCTCACTCTTGGACTAAATTATTGTGTGATTGGGAGTATTTGGGCAATTATTTATGAGGAACCGTTTTTGGAAGGGATGCAGCGTTTGGTTACTTTGGCAATAGCGAAAAATTCGGTGGGAAGCAAAATCTCTGCTAAAAAGTAGGAGAGGCGAAGTTTGGGCATTCGATTGTCCCCAATAAATTCTAGGGTTTGCAGCGGATATAAAAGGAGAGGAAGGCGAGTGTGATGGCTCATCGATCTCAGACTTTCACTCTCGCTCTCACCCAAATCAAATTGCTACAAATCACAATGGCCACTTCAAACCCTATCTCAACCTTCACACCTGAGGCCGCCGCCGAGCTCGCTGCACAATTAATTGCTCAGGGTGTCAATGTTCAGAACCTCCAAACCATTCTCCAGTTCGCCACTCCGGCTGTCTCTACTCCGACCAACACTGTTATGGCCAGAGAAGTGGTTATGCTCGAAGAAATTCAGGAAGACTCTCACTCCCAGCGCTGTGTTCCCAATGGATCTTCAATTGCTGAGCGGTCTGCTGGTAAGCGCTCAAAGCAATCTGCTCCATCCTCGGCCCGGAAAAGTCTCTGATCCACTCGTCTGATAGCACCGATGGTTGAAGAAAATGGCGACTCAGATGGGAGTGCGGGAGAATCGGAGGAGGCCGGGAGGTCTGTTGCTCAAGAACTAGTTCTTGATCGTGAATGGCTTGTGGAGTACAAGCTTGGAGTGGTTCAGGAGTTGCCGGTGGCCCAGGGTTGGGGCGAGATATTCAAGAAACCAGTCTTTGTAGATGAAAGGTTGATCAAGGAGTTTTACTCAAAGCTTAAGCTGCTGGAGAAGACGAAAGGAAATCTGGAATTGTCTGTGACTATGGGAGGAGAACTGTATACGCTGAATCTGAGGGAGTTGGCGATCATTCTGAAGGTGCCAAAGGGTGGGTACGCAGAGTACACCAAGGGCACATGGCCGATCTCTGTTGCAAAGTCCGATGTGTTTGCAAGGCTTGGGATGGATCCCACCACGAAGGGGCAAAAGGAGATTTTCGACATGGATGTGCTTCCCAGGATTCTTCACAGGATCCTTGTGTCGAACATCACCCCGAGGAAGCAAAAGCACAATCTAGTCGTCTTTCAGGACATGTTGCTTGTGGACCAAATTTTGCAGAGGAAGCCAGTTAATTTGCCCTTTCAGGTGATGCGTCAGATGGAGTATAGCAAGGAGAATCCCTCGAATGGTCTGCCCTACCCTCAGTTTGTGAAGGAGATTTTGAAGTATTGGGAGATCTACGATCCTGCCTCTGAGACAGCACTTTCCACCGTTTTGGGTGATGAGCACTTCATCAAGCTAGGCCTGCTGTATTCTGCAGATGAAGGATGGATAAAACCGCGCGCTAAGTCGCCACCACCTGCAGAACCAGCTGATGTTGTGATGTCTCCCGTTGCTGACCTTATGCGTCAAGAAATTGTTCTCCCCACTGAAGGACTGGGTGAGATGATGATGTTGTTGAGGGAGCTTCGATCTGAGGTTCAGGATGTGAAGGGGAGGTTAGCAGCCCTGGAGGTGGCAGCAGAGAAAGCTCTTAAAGTCCCAGAGGAGAATTGGGTGAAAGACTTGGGTGCTGCGTCTGCTATGATTGAGGGGTTCCCAGAGCAGATCAAGAACCTTACTGCAGAGATTGTGGAACAGCTGAAGGTTCTGTAACAGAATGATGCTTAGTCTGGACTGTCTCATGGCCCCCATCTTTGCCAACCCTACCACATCTATCCCTACTTCTTTGAATTGTTTTTTTAATTTCAATGTTTGTTGTCTCCTTGCATTTTGATTTCCCTTGCTTGGATGTGTGGTGTCCGCGTGACACACTTATGACTTGCTAGCATGAATGAAATGTTTTCTCCTTCTATCACTCCGTGTCCTTGTTTGCAAATCTTTTTGATGATGCCAAAAAGGGAAAGATATATGTGTGCATTCACTAAGGGGGAAATCATTACCAAAATTTAAGCGGATGTCTATCTGAGGGGGAACTACGCTTGCTCGACTAAAATAAAAACTTAGTGAATAAATTTAAATCTGAAGTAGTCTGAAGTAGCTGCTTGTAGATGTGATTTCCTTGTCATAGTTGGGTGTGAATTCTCATTTGTGAAGAGGTGTTTGTCATCATCAAAAGGGGGAATTTGTTGGACCCCTTGTGTTTTGATGATAACAAACACTTGGCTAATATTTGACTTGAGTATGCAAAAATCACAAATCTGTCTGAGATGTCGCAAGTTCCAGACTGTCTGAAAGAAATGATGACTGGACATCCCTGAGAGAGCTTGGCGCTGCGAAGGAGATGAGATATGCGTGAGGGACGGGATCAGTACCGAGATCTTGCTTGGATCAGCTCTGCGGAGTGGGCCGGAAGCACCCCACTTAGTTGTAGTATAGTGGTAAGTATTCCCGCCTGTCACGCGGGCTCCCCAGTTTCAGGTAACGAAATTTTAAACTCTAACACCCCTCTACTATTCCCAATGCAGGTGACAGTTCCTAAGGACCACACAATCGACAAAGAAGAGCTAGGAGGCAGATTGGAGGCGAGGAATGAGCAAAACGATCCAACGATTGAGCGCCCAGTTGCAGCAAGTCAAATGAGCACAATAGTCATACAAAACTGGAAATAAGATTTCGACATAGAAGGAAAGCTTAGCAGTATATCATCAGTTCATCACGACACATGACATGCGACATAAAGGATGAAAAACAGACACGACACACAACTGACTCAACAACATCCCACCCCACACTTAGATGGACCCGTGTCCTCACGGTACAATTCAAGAGATGAGATGTATAACAAATTAGACTCAAATAAAAATAAAAATAAAAGAGGGAACTGGTACTCCCCTAATAGTCTGGTGGTGGTGGCTGCGTGTACTCGGGCGGAATGGCATCTCCTGGACGCCATCCTGGAGGAGCTGAAGTCGGATAGAAGCCGCTACCCATCGCCATCATCATAGCCCTGTTCACATTAAATAAATGGTCAATCTGCGCCTCTGAAAACTCTCCGGGCTGTCTCTGTGCCTGCTCCTCTGGTGGTACTACGTTCAGCGGGACCTCTACCCCGTCACTCGGACGTCTCCTACCCCCTACGGGTCCTCAACGCCATGGCGGTCGCCCTCTCCGTCGCGGTGGGCTAGGCGGTGGCCTAAGATCTGGATCTGAAAAATAAGTCCAACGCACTGCACCCTCACTGCTGAGTCTGAATGTCCTCCCAGAACCAACTCTTTCACTGTCAGCCAATCCATAAGCAAGAATACTGTGGCCTGGAAGTGCATCCATGTCCGGATGAAGACGGCGTAGCAGATAAGTCACCATGCCACCCACACAAAGTGGCCCTCGAGGCCGAATTTGCTTCAAGTGCTCACAGAAAAAATGTCCCCAGTGTGGGACTACCCCTCTCACCAACGAGCCTAGAAGCGTCAGATCTCGGATAGACGGCTTATCATTCCCGTTTGCCCTCGCAGTCAAAGTCCTCGTCAAAATAAATTGTACCATATACCAGAAAGGATCTGTGAATGCTGCGGATGAAGCGTCGTTCGGTCTGTAGCGTCTCATCCCCGTAAGGCTCATGTAAGTGTCGCTAATATCCATAATATTACTGTAATGGACGAAAGTCCCATCTCTCACCTCCGGCGACCCAAAGATTTGACGCAACCGCGTCATCGTGCAATAGTGCTCTACGCCTCTGAAGGTGTATCTGAATCCCTCAAACTCCCTGGGTCCAACGTAGTGGTAACCGGTGAGGAACTCACAAGTATCATCCATATCAGCATCGCTGCGGAGCGTAAGCAACCCAGGCCAACCACATCTGTCCATCAGCTCCCTGAACCTCTCTAAGAATCCGCAGTGCTCTAGAAAGAACTGCTCGACCCACATGGGTTGCTTATGTACACACGCCATGAATTTCTCAAATGTTTACTGCCTGTCATCGACAACATCCGGAACTAGTGCTTCATCATCAACAGGCGGAGACTGGGCTCTTCGAGAGTGGGAGGAACTAGCACGATTCGATGAACGCGACATCTTGAGTTGAAACGCCAAAAATCTGAAATTGCCTGACAATTCCGCGCACCCCTTCTGATTTATGCTCCGCGGAGGTCTCTTGATTTTCACTAATACTTGAGACGTCCGCGCCTTAACGCTTCAGATGTCCGCGGAATTACCAATTTCTCAGATCCGACTCCCATCGATTCCCGGTCACGAATCCGACCACACCTCCTTAATACGCCAATAACCCAAACTCCAAACAACCCAATCCAATCAGTCCCTTCCACCGATTCAACACAAAATCTAACTTCAATTCTGCACCAAACCTTAATCCATTAATAACTCAATCGGTAAGACTTTACCTCAATCCATCGTGGTAAGAATTGCTGAGAATTGATGATTTAGCTGAGAAGTGTCGATTCACTGACTGCGGGTGTGGGTGAGAAAATCTTGGACGAGCAAATTGCGGACGTTGTCTTGCTTTCGTTCGTGTTTTTTTTTGTTGAAAAAACCAGATCTGTAAACGACCTTCATTTAAGCGCTGAGATGCGCCGCGGACGTCTCCTGATTTACCACTCCGCGGACGTCTGAAGATTTAACTTAATTATATAGGCGTCCGCGCCCTTAATTGTTCAGACGTGCGCCCACCCCACTGATGCTGACTTCTTTTCTCCATTCAATCACCTGAAACCACCAGAAACAAAGATGCACTCGGGGCGCATTATCAGGGTACCAATTCCACTAACTAACCTACTAAAAACATGTGTAAAATAAAAACACACCGGGTTGCCTCCCGGAAAGCGCCTTTGTTTTACGTCCTTGGCTGGACATTACCTGTACGGGATCACAAGTTAGGATCCCAAGGCTGCTCCAAGTCAAACTTACCGCTCAGCGCGCTCCTCTCCTCAGCACTTCCACAAGTTAATCGCTTCTCAATGCTCCGCCCACCATCAGGTGGCTTCGATCTCCAGTTCTTTTCTGTATGTGTCCGCAACTTTTGCGCACCCACCCCACACTTTTGTTTCTTTACTCGCTTCTTATCTGGTGGGCGTGTTTTCCTTCTTACTTTCAGCTGCTTACTGACACCCTGAATCAAACGCAACGATTCAGCAGTTATATTATTAAAACAAGTCTTACCAGTGATCTCAGGTGGTTTCCCCGCACAAGGCTGGTGGTCATCCTCAAAGACACGAAACTCAGCCATCTTGCCACCATATTCGAGCATTATAATACCCTCAGCGACATCAATCTTCGCCTTCGTCGCAAACAAGGTAGGTCGTCCTAGAATGAGTGTTGGCGACTCCTTAGTCTGGGTGTCCTCCATCTGCAAGACATAAAAATCTGCAGGCACAACAACTTCTCCAACATTCAAGGTTAAATTCACAAGCACACCATAGGGACGAACACATGACTTGTTGCCTAACTCAATAGTTAACTTGGCACCGGTCCAAGGTTCAATGAACAGTATAGGTCATAAGGCATAACATTAATTGATGCTCCCAAATCAATCAAACAGTGGGGAATAAGCGTGTTACCAATTCCACAGGTCACCGTGAAGGCACCTGGGTCTCTAGTTCGATTGGTCAACGCTCCTTGCTGCTCTCGCTCCAATTCTTGCATTTGTGCGTTGGTTCTCGTGTCCCCATACCCTTTCCGTAGAATCTCATTGTTTAAAGCTTCATGACGCTCTATAACCTACATGGGAAATGGCGATGGCGCAAGAGGGTTAGAATTTGAAATTTCCTTACCTGAGTCTGAAGAGCCCGCGTACGTCTCTTGCTTTTCCTCCGCGTACGTCTCCGTAATTTGCATTAATGCATCAGGCGTCCGCGGCGTAATTGTTGAGACGTCCGCCTGCGCCACTGAGGTAGAATCTTCATTCAGCTACTTTTCCTTTCCTTCAGCCTTCATCTCCTCTTCATCCCTTACCACAATCACACTCACATTTTGCCTTGGATTGGGGATCGTTTGCGACGGAAGCTTCCCTTTGTCTTCTCGCTTTTCGAAAACGTCGCTGGCGATTTGAGACACTTGCTTCTTTAGCTCGTTAACGTCTCCAGCTTGTTGGCCCACCTTCTGAGTTAGTTCCTTGAACATGCCTCTCATTTCCTCTCTCAACTCCTTGATCGGGTCCTCATCTCCTTGTTTGTTGTGTGGTGGTCTGTACGGCTGCTTTTGTGGGTACGAGGATTGGCCCGCATCGTAATTGTTGTTCCTTTGCCAACCACCATCATTCTGCCTTGGTTGCCATTTGTTGTTGCCCTGATATCCTTCATACCTCCTTGGTGGCAAATCTCCCTTGTTGATGTAGCCCACTACATTCACGTCTTCTGTTCTTTCCTGAAAACAGCGTTATCATTATTCATTGAATTATAAGTGGACTTGTTTACCTTACGCTCCAATTGTTGATTGCCTTGTGGTTGTTGCGTCACTAATTGAGCCATCATATCCTTCAGTTCCTGCAATTCAGAATGTACATTCACATTAGCAACTGGTGCAGGTTTATATGACTCTTCTAAATACCTTGTGCTCTCGGCAACTCTCTCAATCAACTCCCATATCTCCTCGGGGTACATGTCAAGGATAGACCCTTGAGCGGAGGCATCTAACATTCTTCTTTCCATCAGAATCATCCCATCCATGAAGTATTCAAGCAACATCCTTTGTGGGACTCCATGATTCGGACAACTCGCTTCCAATAGCCTAAACCTCTCCAAATAGTCGAACAACGTTTCTCCACGTCCTTGTCTAAGCATAGAGAGATCCTTTCTTGTTTGAGCCGCCTTCGAATGGGAGTAATACTTGTCCATGAATTTCCTTTGCATTTGTTCCCAAGAAATAATAGAACCTGAAGGCAAAGACATCAACCAAGATTTAGCTTGACTTACTAAAGAAAAAGGAAATGTCCTTAATTTAAAGATATCTTCCGGAACCGATGCTGATTTCATGGACATCCAAACTCCATGAAATTCCTTCAAGTGCCTTAGAGGGTTCTCATCGGGCATTCCTCCAAACTTGGGTAAGTGGTGTATCACCCCACTCTTTATCTCGATATCTTCTGCGTCTTCATCCAACCTAATGCACCAAGGTGCCTCATCTATGTATGGCGCACAAACTCCTCTCATAGTGCGTCCCAAATCCCGACGCCTAGCTAGCTGTTTATATTGGTTTCCTCCACCGAGGTATTGTCGATCCAACTCATCCTCGTAATCCTCGTGTCTAGCTGCACGATGTCTAGCAAACTCATTGCCTCGCTGATTTTTGGGGGGTGGCAGTCTTTGATTAACAGGGGGCAGTCCTTGCCTCTGTTCTTGCATGTTATCCCCTATCACACTACTTCGTTCTTCTTGATCACGTTCAACACTTCTCTGTGACATTGTTACTTCAACAGAAAATAATCAAGTGACAAGGTAAAAGATAGTAAAATAAAACTAAAAGAAATTAATACGTAGTGAGATTCTTCGTTACCAATCCCCGGCAACGGCGCCAAAATTTGACGGGCGTCGTTGTACCCGTCAAAAATAATTGTTGTTTCTCGTATCTCCGACTAGCAAGTGGTAAGTCGGGTCGTATCCACAGAGATTGATATGAGAACCTGTTCACTAAGTATGCAAACACGTAAATGGAAAACAAAAACACAAGCAACAATGATCACTATTCAAGAGAGCAATCGTCAAACGAATTCAAGTATGTAATATCAAAGAGAAGTGCAAGCTAGAACTTTCGACTGTGATGCAAGACTAAATCATTGACAAATCCGTTCTGATTCCTAATGTTCCACAACTTAGAGCTCCCCCGCTAGGGTTATACTCCCTGTTCTAGTTCTAGTACTTAATCTCGCGCTAGCGATAATCAAGACCCTAACTCGCTAGAGTTGCATGAAGATTTGAACAAGTTGTCCTAGGGTGTTTAATCCTAGTGGTATATTACTCGTGTCCTAGTTTGCTATCCCCGCTAGGTTGCTAGTAAACTTGACAATTGGAATCAACAAACAAACGAAAGCTCCCCCGCTAGGGTTCCACTCATGCTAGCACATCAATTCCATAAACACTGCATAGTAATACGACACAAAACACCGAAATCAATATAGGTCTCAAGTCAAAACATCACAATGTCGAGTTCTAGCCTACACATATGAGTTTAGCTACTCATCGTAATGGAATACATCATCAAGTATTTTGAATGGAATGAAATGGAAATACTGTTGACGAACTCTCCACCAATCTGCAGCTCCACTCCAGTACTTGAACCCAGCAACGAATCCTCAATCGGAATCCTACTCTTCCCTCCAACCGAACTTCGAACTCAAGAGCTAACCCTAGATGAATCTGATTTTCTCCTCTAATTCTAGAGCCAGCCGCGCCTCTTCTCTGTCCCCTCGTGTTCTATGTTATGTCCCTTCGAGATTACAAATAAAAACCAATGAATTCGACTGCCAGGTGGCATCCGCGGACAACTCCTGAATTACCATTCCTCGGACGTCTCAACAATTATCGTAAATCAGTAGACATCCGCGCCTTAATTGCTGAGACGTCTGCCTACTCCACTGAGTTGCACTTCAAGCACTTTGGACTCCATTCCTTCGATGCAAAACATCTTCAAACCGGCTCTCTTTAGCCGATATTCCTTCCATGGTCTCTGAATGTACCTGAGAACAAAAACTACACACAGGTAGTGAAATAATATACAGGCAACCACTAAGAGACGGGGTTTTAACACATAAAATAGTCGTACAACTACGACTCATCAGATGTCGCAAGGTCCAGACTGTCTGAAAGAAACGATGACTGGACATCCCTGAGAGAGCTTGGCGCTGCGAAGGAGATGAGATCTGCGTGAGGGACGGGATCGGTACCGAGATCTTGCTTGGATCAGCTCTGCGGAGTGGGCCGGAAGCAAAGCCCAGTGGGGAACGGATACGGAATCTCGGAGTTAATGAGCGAAATATATCAAGATCCGAGCTGGAGATATTCAATGGATCATGAGCCGGATACGGAATCTGGGAGTTAATGAGCGAAATATATCAAGATCTGAGATGGAGATATTCAAGAGATCATGAGCTGGATATGGAATGGGAATAACTGATTTAGTTAAGATATGACAATATCTTAACCAAATCAAATATGCAAGATACAGATCGAATCTCTGATGTAGATCAGATTTGCTGGATCACTATAAAAGCAAGGGCAGCTCAACTGGTTGAAGTTCGGCTATTTAGAGAGAGCAAACGGAGATTGGAAGCTGTGATCAATTCTGATAGTCGACAGAGTACTCGCTGTGTGCGGTCGAGAGTAAGATCAAGTTATCTGGTATTCGAATTGAGTAGAATTTGTTCACTGTCACTGAGTGAGACAGATTGTAACATTCTACAAGCATATGCGTCAAGTAATAACATCGATCTTGAAACCCTTCTGGAACTTTCCAGAAGGTAAGTGGTTTTCAGCCTGTTGCACAGATGCAATAACATTTCCACTATAAAACTGCGAGTACTTACTTTCTGCACTTTATTTCCTGCACTTAAGATACTTTCCGCTGCTTTCTGTCTTAGAGATACCATGTAGTGATCTCCCTCACACAGAAGGCTAACCTAACGATCCAACAACTGGTTTAAAATGAATGACTTGTTCTTGGTCGTAGTTGGGGACTTCACCAATAGTATGTTCAACTAGGAGGCATTAAGGGTCAGGCCAAGGGACGAAGCGAGGATGAGAAGATTTTGGGATGTCCTCGGGATCTGCGCGGGCTGTCTTACTTAGACTTCAATGGAAGACCTTTCACCTTTTTAATAGAAAGAAGGGCGCAAGGGAATCAATAGCGAGGCTTGACTGATGTGGCGAATGGCAGGTAGATAAGTCTCTTATTCTGAAGCACAAAGTTGACCACATTTGGGCAAATGCATAGGACTTGCAATCAACCTGATAGGTATCGGAGGATTTGGTTGGGGGTTTTAGTGCATGGTTGTTTTTGCTGTATTTCTATTTTAGTGTATGCAGGATTTGGAGGGAATTGCTGTTAGGCAGTTGTATTGTGTTTTGTTCTTAAGCATTACGGCGTCGTCTTAACTGGGCGTGAAAGATTGGCGTTTGGTTGTAGACGGCGCCGTCTCGCGTTAGGCATATATTCCCTCCTCTGTTCTTTTGTACATTCGATTCGAAATTACAGAAATGAAAACCTAGCTTTCCCCCAATTTTGCTCTCGTCTGTTTCTGTGTTCATCGTTGCGATTGCAACTGGAGAAGCTCGATTGGAGCTCCAGCGAGTGCGTTTCTCAATAGGGACCGATATATCTAGTAGGCAACTATACTTCAATTTCAAAGCAATGTGGTTGCAGCATGACTTGTATTCAGGGAAGTTTTAGGAGATCTGGAAAGTAGTAGTGAGTAGAGGTTTATCAATTTGCAAAGCACTTAAACTCTGTGGGAAGAGGCTGAAGGCTTGGAACAATAAAGAGTTTGGAAATACTCAAAGAAGAATCGAGAGTTTGAAAAGGAGATTGGAGGAAGTACAGAAGGAGTTCCGGAGTCGTGCAAATATTGAGGTGATCTTAATGAATGGCTAGCTATGGAGGAGTTACTGTGGAGGCTGGGTGAATTAGGGGATGAACTTTGTGCTTGCACAAAATCAGTGAATTGTTTATGCGATTTTATAAAGTTCCAATTCTAGGCTCCTCTTCACTTATGGTCTTATGTCTAGATTTAAGACTTGTTAATGAGCTTTGCGCAAGCTCCGTGGACTAGCCCTAGCTAGCATAAGTAAATGATAGGTAGTTTTGTGTACTAGAGTTAAGTTTCAAGTGCATGATAAAGATGTTTTAATTTCATGATTAGACACTTGCTAGTTATCGTATTTGACTTTATTTGAATGCAACAATCTTAACGTATTTATGGGTATTCCTTTTTCTGAAAACCCTCAATTTGACAAAATTCGTCCACTGGGGTAGCTTAGTAGTTTAAAGGTGAAACCTTCCCGTAGTAGTTGAGATGTTGTTCTGGTCGAGTGCAGAACAATTTCTAGAACAACTTATGCAAAAATAAATGCAGTGCGGAAAATAAACGACACGCAAAGTTGTTACCCAGTTCAGCGTTAACAAGCCTACGTCTGGGGGGGCTGTCTCCTAGGCCCGGTGAATAGCAATTCACTAATAATGAGTATTGCAAGTACACGATTTTATGTTTACAGAATCCCTCTTAAACAACCCGAGCCTCGGACACTCTAGCAATCGCTAACTAGGTCTCCCCTAGATCTGAGCCTCACCTCCGATTCCACCAGAATGATCCTCCACGAGAATTAGCGCCTTCTCCCGAATGCGCGAAAGAACACCAGTGCGTGTAGCGTCAATGTTGTTCTACGATCAGTCTGCCGAGCACTAGAACAGACTGAATCCGAGCGCCGTGAGTAATCCGTGACGATTTGTTCACCGACCGTTTGCCTCCTCCTCCCTTCAGTGAGTATGAGCGTGTATTATTTCTCCGTAAGTGCTAACTAATACCGAAGCATTAGCCTCCCTTATATAGTGCGATAGAAACCCTAAATCGAATAGGATTCCTAAGTTGTGCTATGTCGGTTGAAATAAGTTTCCTAATCTGAAATAGGAAACTTCCAACTTCTGTCCTTCCACCTGCAACCGCCTTGATCTCCAACGGTCGACTGTGTTTCCTAATCTGAATTAGGAAACATTCCATCTGCTTTAACTTGTTACAGGACAGTTTTCTCTTCTAGTCTTGAACAACAGCTTGAACAACTACACTAAGTTTTGCCAAACTACATGCCTTAAAACTAACAATCTCCCCTTGGCATTTTTGGCAAAACTAACTACCTGTAAACTACAAGTACTACTATTACAGTTGAATCTTTGAAGGAGGTTTCAAACTCCCAAGTTGTGCTACGAACTAAGCTACCAACCGAATCTTTCATGAGATTTCAAACTCCGAAAAATTGTAAGCACAAACGAATCTTTTAAGGAGATTTCAAACTCCAAAATTACTCCCCCTTTTTGCCACAAATTGACAAGGGAGTGCACAAGCAGTAGCAATAGTTTGATAATAAAACTAGAGTTCAGCAAAAATTCAGGTTCTCCTTCCTCCATAGACTTCACACACCAATAGATTTAGAGAATTTTATTACCTCTTAGTGCAGTCTCCTTCGCAGGATCTTTGTCCGACAGTTCCTTTTCGTATTAGTATTTAAAGCCTTCCTACCTTCCTTCTATGTCAGCCCTTAGCACATAAGACATTCAAGCTCCGGCTGACCAACTTGTCCTGGAGCATCTTAGTTGTCAATGACACACAGACCCAGTGAGGATCTTAGTGTCTCAAACTGTAGATTATCCAAGGCTTTGGTGAAGATGTCTGCTAGCTGCTTCTCAGTGGATACGTGTGTCAAAGTAATTATCTTTTTCTCCACTAGCTCTCGAATGAAATGATGTCTGCTATCGATGTGCTTTGTTCTGGAATGTTGTACTGGATTCTTGGAAATGCTGATAGCACTCGTGTTGTCACAATAGAGAGTCATCACATCTTGTTTTACTCCGTATTCTTCCAACATCTGTTTCATCCATAACATCTGCGTACAACAACTTCCAGCAGCGATATATTCAGCTTCAGCCGTGGATAGAGATATACTGTTCTGCTACTTGCTGAACCATGACACCAGATTGTTTCCTATAAAGAAGCATCCTCCAGATGTGCTTTTGCGATTTCTGCATTCCCAGCCCAATCTGCATCGCAATAGCCTACCAAACAGGAATTAGTATCCTTAGTGTACCACAATCCATAGTCTGCTGTTCCACAAACATATCTGATAATTTTCTTCACATTCATCAGGTGGCTCTCCTTGGGATTAGCTTGATATCTAGCACAAACTCCAACCGCATGAGCAATGTCTGTCAGATATAGTAAGCTCCCAATCATACTTCTGTACAAGGTTTGATCCACCCTTGTACCAGCTTCATCCTTCGTGACCTTCACATGAGTTGCAGCGGGGGTTCTCTTATGTGTTGCTTTCTCCAGATCAAACTTTCTGATCAAGTTCCTAACATATTTGCTTTGAGAAATAAAGATACCGTCTGCCTTCTGTTTGACTTGTAATCCAAGGAAGTAACACATCTCTCCCACCATGCTCATCTGGAATTCGCTCTGCATTTGTTCTACGAACTTGTCCACCAACTTCTGATTGCTAGAGCCGAACACAATGTCATCCACATAAATTTTAGCAATGATAAAGTCTGATCTTGTGACAAAAAGCGTCTTGTCTACTCCCCCTCGCACATAGCCATGCTTGATTAAGAATTCAGTAAGCCGCTCGTACCATGCTCTGGGCGCCTGTTTGAGACCATACAGAGCTTTCTTCAGTCGATACACATGGTCGGGATGATGAGGATCTTCGAATCCCTTCGGTTGAGCCACATACACTTCTTCATTCGGCAGCCCATTCAGAAAAGCACTCTTGACATCCATCTGGAACAACTTGAACTTCAGATGATAGGCAAGGGCCAATAGAAGACGTATAGCTTCTAGACGAGTAACTGGGGCAAAAGTCTCATCAAAATCTACTCCTTCAATCTGAGTATAGCCTTGAGCAACAAGTCTCGCCTTTTTTCTGGTGATGTTCCCTTGTTCGTCAGATTTGTTCTTGAAGATCCATTTTGTTCCAATAACATTCACATCATCAGGTCGTGGAACAAGATACCAAACATCGTTTCGCTAAAATTCACCAAGCTCTTCTTGCATAGCCACCACCCAGTATTCGTCATTGATCGCTTCCTTGATGTTCTTGGGTTCTATAGTGGACTTAAAGCACGTAAAACCAGCCAATTCTCGAAAGTTAACTTGTTCACCTCGAGTTTTCATGCCTTCAGTCGGTTCACCGATCACCTCAGTAATGGGATGCTTTTTCTCAATAGTTCTCGAAGGTTGGAGAACCCGAGAAGGAACAGGAGTAGTCTCCGCGTCAATTTCCTCGTCTGTATCAACATTGTCTTTACCAAGATGATCCGAATCCTTATCCGGGGCAACTTCTGTATTTATAGTTGGAGTAGCAGGTTGTTTCGGGTGAGTTGTGACATCATCATCATCTGCTGTACTTGTCTCAAACACGCCTGGCACAACATCCTTGACTACAACATTGATAGATTTCATAATGACTCATGTGCGTTTGTTGTAGACTCGGTAAGCACGGCTGTTATTGGAGTACCCCAGAAAGACCCCTTCATCACTTTTAGGATCAAGTTTTTGTAGATACTCTCGGTCTTTGAGGATGTAGGATTGGCTTCCAAAGATATGAAAGTACTTTACCGTAGGCTTTTTACCTTTCCACAATTCGTAGCATGTCTTCTCTGTGCCGGATCGAATCATCACTCTGTTGATGACATAGCATGCCGTGTTCATGGCTTCCGCCCAAAACTTTAAAGGCACCTTCTTCACATGAAGCATTACTCGGGCCATCTCCTGAATGGTTCGATTCTTTCTCTCAACAACTCCATCCTGTTGAGGGGTGATTGGTGATGCGAATTGTTGTGTTATCCCCCTTTTTGAGCAGAAATCAGCAAGAGCAGCATTCTCAAACTCCTTTCCATGATCACTTCGAACTCTCACAATATGCTCGTCTCTATCTTCTCTTTCTGGTTCCAGCCGAGTGCATAATTGAACAAACGCCTGAACAACATCTAATTTTTCTCGCAAGAACTTGGACCAGGTGAATCGTGAGAAGTCATCAACACAAACAAGGGCGTACCTCTTTCCAGAATAACTTTCCACTTGCATAGGCCCCATCAGATCGATGTGAAGCAGCTCCAGGGGTCTCCTCATGTTGATCTGAGTGGTGCTTTTGTGTGGGACTTTGATCTGCTTTCCAATCTGGCAATGTCCGCATACAATGCTCAGCTCGCCTTGAACTTTAGGCATTCCACGTACAAGACTATCAGAGGCAATCTTCTGTAGCGTCCTAAGATTCACATGACCCATTCCCTGATGCCATAAATTCATCTCTTCAGTTTTGCTCAACAAGCAAGTTGTTGCAGCATTGGGTCGACCAAGGTTCAGTAAGTAGCAGTTGTTTGACGACCTTCTTCCAGTGAGAACTGGTTCATCATTCTTGTTCAACACCACACATCCATCCTGTGTGAATTGAACGTGGTGCTCTCCAAACTGACTTATGCTGATCAGATTAGCCTGCAATCCTTTGACAAGAAGGACTTCTTTCAATCTGGGTAGGCCTTGAACATTTAGAGTTCCTTTTCCAAGCACTCTGCCTTCTACTCCACCAAACATCACATTTGACTTCCCTTTGAATTCGTCTATATCGGTCAAGAACCCAGAATTGCCAGTCATGTGTCTAGAATACCCACTGTCAAAGTACCATCTTTCCTTCTTCAGATGACTAGTGGAGCTGAAGGCAACATAGCATACCTCACTCCTTTGCTTAACCCTCCAAACTTGCTGCACCCGTTGTTTCTGTACTTGCTTCATCTTTCTAAGAGACATATGGAATTCATGACACCTTGACTTGATGTGTCTCACTCGGTTGCAGTAGAAGCATCTCCGTCTGTCTTGCTGTCTTGTGGGGTACCAGGTTGGTTTTCTTCGTGGGTGATGTTCAGCTGGAACAAAGTGTGGTCGTGGCTCAGCTTTTACAAACGTCGTCTTTTCAGAGCCAAATACGCCAGTGAATCCAAGTCCTTTGTGACCGCGCCCCATCCTTTGAGCTCCCAGTATAGAATCTAGATCTTTTGTTCCAGAATTGAGCATTTTGACCGACTTTTTCAAGTTGTTCAGCTCCTCTACTGTCTCCTCATGAACAAGTTTGTCTGTTTCAATCTCACATTTCAAGGCATCCACAATATTAACAAGATTTACCTCTCTTCATTTTAGAGTATCATTCTCTCTCTTTATGCCATCTATGATTTTTGGATGATCCCCTGTCTCTTCTCACTCTGAATCGTCAGGGATGAAATAACTGCTAGCAACTCTGCCTTCTGTGAAATAAGCTCAGCTCGTTCACGTTTTGCTTCAATCAACTGGGCTTTAAGATCAGTGATTGTCTGTTGATGTTCCAGCTTCTGAGCAACCAAGACAGCAACTTCTTCCCAGAGCTTTTCTTTTTCAGCTTTCAGATCTGCCAGTGAGTTTTGATGTTTTTTGTTTTGCTCAACTTTGACCGCCCACTGTTGATATAGCTCCTTGTAATTGTTGGTAATTTCCTCATCAGTAATTTCTTCATCGTCACTGTAGCTAGAGTGCAGAGTGTGATCCCCAGACGATGACTTTGTCTCCGCTCCTTTACTTCGTTCTCCTTCCAGGTTGATACAGCTAGTAAGCGCAACAAAGTTGTTCGTCTCACCTTCCTAATCAAATTCACTGTCACTCCAGTTGACAGCATAGGCATTCTTCTTCTTCTTCTTCTGTGTGTTGATACATTCTGCCCGAATATGTCCGAAACCTTCACATTCTCTGCATTGTATCCCTTTGCCTTTGTTGTCGGGATTGAAGTCTTCAGCTCTATTTTTCTTTTGATCTTTTTCATCCTTCTGGTGTCTAGTTCTAGATGACTGACCTGGATCAAATGGACACCTTTGCCAAATTTTTGCATACGCAATTTTTCTAGAACATGGGCTGATAAGTCGAGTTTTCGACTTATTATTCCCCATATTTTATAAGACTTTTATTCACTTCCGACATATTTTGATGTCATTTGAGCCTTGTCTTTCACATTTCAGGTACAAAATGACTCTCCATTAAAGTCAAGACCTCATAGAACAAAATTGCATGAAAAACCCAAGTTTCCGGGCAAAATGACATTTACGACTTATGTTGCATGCCCAGAGCACATATGGTGTCCAAATGGGTTAATCAAGAGCTTGTTGGAAAGCTAACGCAAAGGGCTACAAATCTCTAGTTGACGTCAAGACCAAATTCGGACATAAGACCTGGCAAAAGTCACCAGAAGTTGTACTTGCTAGAATACTTGCCTCCACTCGCCCGAGTACCGCTTGCCCTGAAAACTCGAAATTCTTCTAACCATTTCACTCGGCCGATGACGCCTTACCCATCCGAGTACCAGGTTCCCCTGCACCATGCACCCTCGGATAGCAGTACTCGTCCGAGTACGAGTCCGCCTACGAGTTCACCTACCACAGTGCGGGCACTGTGCCTAATTTTTGGATTCGAGACCATAAATAGAAAGAGAGGGTATTGACAAGAGGAGGGGGATTTTAGAGAGAATAAGTGTGAGAAAAGGGCCAAGGAAGACTAAGAAATCACAAAAGGATTGATTGGGGGGAGGAGGGAAGATCAAGGAAGGCATCTAGTCTTTTACTTGGGTTTTCTCTACTCATCTATCCTCCCCTTTGTTGTTTTGTATTGAAACATGTTATCATGATGATGTGTGAGTAATTCTTGTGTTTTGAGCGTTTTACAACCCTCTTTGGTACTCAATAATCTTGTTTATACATTGGATTCCATAATCAAAGTTTTAGAATTCATTTTACTAGAGCTTTATTTACTAACATGTTGCTAAGCGTTTGATGAAATGCTAGTGACATGCTTGTCTTAAAACTTAATCCTAAGTATTGAAAGAGCTTAGCAATGGTTTGGATGAGTGAAAATGATCCATATCTAGTGCACATGATAGTGAATCCAAGATGTGGAAGTCAACCTACCTTTTAAATGTCTATTTTCACCTTTTTGACCTCAAAATGAAAATTAAAGGGCAATCAAGAGGAATAGAATGAATCGACATCTCTAAAGAGTGAGATTCTAAATTAGAAAGCATAAACATAGAGTTGATACCAATGAGTGGGTTCATTTAAGCTTATGCTAGGTTTTAAAGCTATTCATAACATTATAATGCTTGGGGATCTATGTATTGATCTTTGGGAAATGCCAAGGAGGGGAGTAACCCCTAGAAACTCCCTTAGTTCATCATTTATCTCTAATAACTTGCCACTTAGGATTTAGTTTCAAACACCTTCATCCATTTTGATTAAGAGTAGCCAAACGGAATCACAATCTTATATACTGCATGTGCTTAACTTGCTCCTTTGGGTTCGACCTAGTCTTACCGGTATTATAAATTGTTTTGGCTAGTTTAATACGCCTTAGATCACACCAATTTAAGGAGTAGAAAAACTACAACGTCAAAATCCCTTTGTAATTTTGAACTTTAATCATACTACCATGATGATGTGTGAGTAGTTCTTTTGTTTTGAGGGTCTAGGACCCTACTTGGCACTCTAGATCATTGTAAATGCATATTGATTCATGTTGATTATCATTGATTTCATTTTCTCTTGAGTATTGGAGTACGTATCTCCGGGAGTAGGCATATGTCTGGAGGACGTATACTTTAGTGTGTTTTATTGTGACAAACATCCTGTTGATGTGTTACTTGAGTACGCAGGTTCAAGTACAGGTACTCAGGAAGTAACGGCTACTAGAGTGTGTAAGGTATGGCACGGATGTCCAGAGGTAGAACTACCTCGGATTGAGGACGAGAATATTTCCATAAATATTCTCGGTGGATCTTTCGCTCCCAAGATCACATCTAGCATATATATGCTAGTGGATTGCCCAAGATCAGTTCGAACATGCTTGTAACGAGATTTAGAAGTGATCAAGATTTGGGAAGATTGTATGAGAGATTTTAGGAAACTTTATCTCAATCGCATATCCAATTAGATCGGTATGGGACGATCTAATTAGAAGGCTGATAAAGACATTATCGGATAGACGAATCAAATTGATGATTTTGCACGAGCTTGGGGTGCAAGATGAGAGATTTTCTCCAAGAAAATCTAGGGCTACCCGGTTCGAATACGACTATATAAAGGATGCTATGGCTACCTTTCAGAGCGTGGTTCGAATTGGAATTCCTTGGTTTCGTTATTACTGAAGTAAGAACAACCGGAGACCACAGTTTTGAAGGAGCTTTGAATCGGAAGTTCAAGAGTGTACTTCGAAGAGAGGCAGTGTGCAATCTGTGCCAAAAGTGGAAGGTTACTTGCAGTGCGGGTACAACGGAGTTAGACCAGCAATAAGATTCATCTGAGAGAATGACGGTACACCACTGAGTGTGGTTTGGGTGAGCGGTATAATTCATTGTAACCATCATTAAGATTCATCTGACAGAATGACGGTACACAATTGAGTGTGGTTTGGGTGAGCAAAGAAGGTCCTACACTCTGCACTTGGTTCGGGGACTTGAAAAAGATGCTCCGCTTCAAGACTACCAAAGAAATTTGGGATGCACTAAAGAGGGTATACTCCGGAAGTGCCGATGTGAAGAAGAATCGAATCTGAGCCGCAATGAGAGACTATGACAATGACATACAAGAGAAGAACGAAACACTGGAAGAGTTTCACTCTCGCTTCCAGGGGTACGTGGGGTAAATGGAGTTTCTCGGGGAGAACATCATTGAGTGGAAGGTTACTCACCACTTCCTCCAATCGCTGAATCATAAGTGGAATGCTCTGACCATGGCACTCCAAGTCCAGAAGGAGATCAAGGATATAAGCCTCGAGGACCTCGTTGCAAGACTTCAAAGTAACGATAGTATCCAGCAGAGGAAAGTTGCTAGACGTGCTCCTCAGAAGGAACATCCCCTGGCTCTGAAGGTCGAGAAAGCTTTTGAGCCTGCCCAGACTGATGAAACTAAAGAAATCGTGGACGAGGAGACTGCATTGGTAACTAGAGCCCTCAGGATGTCCAGAATAGGACGGATGAGATCCTTCAAAGGGAAGAAGTCACCAAAGGATGTGATCTGCTACCACTGTCAGAAAAAGGGGCATATGGCGAAGGACTACTTCAGTAAGAGAGCAGGATAGCCCCCGACTCAAAAGAACACTAAGGCCATGCTTGCCGCTTAGGGGGAATCTGAAGGAGAAGACCCAAATGACACTGTGCATAATGGCCAACGATAAGGTAATGAATCTAGATACTATTTCAAGTTTATCTAACCTGTCTAATAAATAGGTATTGTCACTGCCGAAGAAACTGACTGAAAGGAATGAAGAACTGAGTGCAAGTCTAGACGAACATGAAGAACAAATTGCTGGCCTTGAAGAACACAGAAACCAGTAGTCAGAGAAAGTAATGAGACTTGAAGAAGAGCTATGCAAAACTGAGATTAAACTACAGAAAAGGATTCGCTCCCTAGAAGGACAACTGTCCAAGCTTTAGATGGAGTAAGTTATCCCTCGGGTCGAGAAGCCCAAAGCAATGGAGGAAAAGATAGCAACCCTAGAATCTGAGAATGCCAAGTTACTGTTTGAGCTGGAAGCTATCAAAACCACCAAAGAAAATCATAAAGAAGCTTTGCTAAAAGAGATTAGAGAGTCAAAACTCAAGGACATCGAGGACGATTTCCCAAGAAGGTTTGTGGTCAGACAAGGTGTAGGACACGAATTGGGCAATGCTAGTAAGACCTCAGGAAAAGAAGAGATAGCCAAGGAAGTCAATGAGCCAACTAAGTGCAAGTGCCAATGTGTAAAAGAAATTCATTTAAATATGGAAACGACTGTACCCTTCAATGGAAAGAAGGCCTACACACTATGGCTCAAACAGGTCAAGAATACAAAGCCATCTCATATTGACTTTGACTCCAGAGGAGTTAAGAATTCTATCCCTTCACTAGGACGGAGCAAGTATGTGGATCTCAAACACTATAGGGTGTGCTGGCACTGTGGGCAGGCAGGACACCTCTACAGGGACTGCATGCGTAGAAAGCATGAGGATGAAAGGACTCAAGCTAGGTATAGCACTCCAGCAGTAATATGCTGGCACTGCAACCAGGAAGGTCACCCCATGAAGCAATATCCCCGTCGGAAGAACTATAAGGATGACATACTGTAGAAAACTAGTTTGCCAGAGAGTAATGCAAAGAGAAAATCTGAGGCCGATAGATCTAAGAACATGAACTCCAAGAATCAGCAAGCATGATACAAACCAAACAAGCCCAACCTTGTTTAGGTACGTAAGAACTAACCTCTTTTTGCTTAAAGGGTGGAAGAAAGAGCAGCTCCTGGTACATAGACAGCGCATGCTCTATTCATATGACGGGGATGGAGGATGGTACACCTCCCTTCGACCTCACTCGAGCGGACTAGTCACTTTTGGAAGCAAGAGTAGAGGTGAGATCATTGGGATAGGTAAGGTAAAACTAAACGATAGAATTCGTATCAGTAATGTGAGTTTGGTAGAAGGTATTAGTTATGATCTGCTCAGTGTTTACTAATTATGTCAAAATGGAAAGAATCGAGTACTGTTTACTGCTGACGAGTGCTATGTTGAGTGCATAAGTACAGGGAAAAGACTAATGAAAGGAAAGAGAGCTGGTAAAATCTACACTGTTGATCTATCCTTCACCCTTGAGACAGAGCTATGCCTTGCTTCAAAAACAGAAGATACAGGACTATGGCACAAAAGATTCGGACATGCGAGTGTACGCCTCCTCTCATAGATATATCGGATGGAGTTGGTAAGTGGACTCCCACAGGTAGAAAGTGAACTTCTGTGTGACGCATGTGTAAAAGGTAAGCAGGTAAGGTCATCCTTCAAGTCCAAAACTGAGGTAAGCTCCACCCAACCTCTTGAGTTAATTCATATGGACTTGTGTGGACCTATGAGGACCAGATCTCTCGGAGGTAATCGATCTACTCAAGATACACTTGGACTATCTTCATAACCTCTAAAGATGAAGTGTTTGCAGAATTCGAGATCTGGAAAGAAAATTAAATTTATCCCTATCAAGTATGCGTACCGACCATGGAATAGAGTTTGATAACTCGCAATTTCTCTGCTTGTGCAAATCCAAGGGAATCAACCATAACTTCTCCGCACTAGAATACCTCAGCAAAATGGGGTCGTACAAAGAGAGAACAGAACTTTGGAAGATATGCCGAGAACTCTGTTACTAGCAAGTGGATTTCTAGGAAGCTTCTGGGAGAGGCTTTCAACACATCGTGTCATGTTCTAAACAGAGCCTACCTCAGACCTATTCTGAACAAAACCCCATACTAGCTGTTGAGGGGAAGAAAGCCAAATGTCTCTCACTTTAGGGTCTTTGGATGTAAGTGCTACATCCACAACAATGGAGAATCCAATATTGGAAAATTTGACGCAAGAAGTGAAGAGGGTGTTTTCGTGGGCTACTCCACCCACAACAAGGCATAGAAGGTGCATATCCACGAGCGCAGAAAGATACATGAGAGCATCCATGTGGTATTTGATGAAGGAGTAATGGCAAGCGAGATAAGCCGTGATGATGTCCCTTTGCACAAAATGATGACTTCAATTTGATTGACGGAAGGCTAGACGCTCAACCTCCCCACACGGAACCCAAAGGATAGGTTCCCCCAACAAATACCTCAGACGATCAGAACACCAACAATGCGGACACTGACTCTCCGATAGTCGATAATGGACAAGAAGCACTAGAGGATACTTAACACTTCGTGGCACAGGAAGAGGACCAAGGATACGATCAAACGGGTCCTACCAGACAAAGTACTAGGAATTACTCCAGACCCGTATGGCATCAAGAGTATCACTGCTATAGAACCGTGGACTCAGAACAAGAGAATCAGGTTACATCTGCTTCAATTAATAGCAATGCATACACTGCCTTTGTCTGTTTAACTGAGCCCAGGAATGTCGAAGAAGCCCTGAAAGACCCGCACTAGTTAAAGGCCATGCATGAAGAGCTGCATCAATTCAAAAGAAACAAAGTATGGAGACTAGTTCCATGACCAGTTGGAAGGACTATCATTGGTACCAAATGGGTTTTCAAGAACATACTGGATGATAAAGGACAAGTAGTAAGGAATAAGGCATGACTGATAGTAAAGGGGTACAATCAACAAGAAGGAATAGACTACGATGATACATTCTCCCCCGTAGCACGGCTGCAGGCAATCAGACTGTTGATTGCTTATTCAGAGTACCATGGATTCAAAATACAGCGAATGGATGTGAAAATAGCGTTTCTAAATGGAACACTTAAGGAGGAAGTATACATCTCTCAGACTCCGGGTTTTGAAGCTACCACACGCCCTGACCACGTATATATCCTCGAAAAGCTCTATATGGCCTGAAACAGGCTCCCCGAGCCTGGTATGACAGACTATCTCAATTCCTTTTGTCTCATAAATTACATATGTGGACAGGTGGACAAAACGCTGGTCCTTCTAAAGAATGGAGATGACACGCTCGTGGTACTGGTATATGTAGACGATATTATTTTTGGTTCTACAAACCAATCTCTTGTCAAGAAATTTACCAAACTCATTGAAAGCGAGTTTGAAATGAGCATGGTCGGGGAACTTAAGTTCTTTCTAGTACTTCAAGTGGCTCAGGAGAAGGATGGTACCAGAATCCACCAACAGAAGTATCTCCGAGAGATGTTGGCAAAATTCAGCATGAAGGATTCCAGTACCATGGCCACGCCGATTTCTCCAAATGAATCACTCGAGAAGGATGAGAGCTCACCGAAAGTGGATCAAACGCTCTACATAGGAATGATAGGTTCACTTCTCTGTCTTACTGATACTAGACCTGATATTATGTATAGTGTGTGTCTGTGTGCCCGTTTTCAGGCTGACCCAAGTGAGACACACCTCAAAGCAGTAAAGCAGATTCAACTGTACCTCAAGGGTACCGATACCCTGTATTTATGGTACCCAAGGAATGGTTATCTTCGACTAGTTGAATGCACCGATGCTGACTTTGCAGGAAACAGAATGGATCAAAAATCCACATCGGGTATGGCACAATTCGTGGGGTCGTGCCTAGTGTCTTGGGCTTCAAAGAAACAACACTCAGTGGCACTATCACGATGGAGGCAGAGTACATTGCAGCTGCAGCCTGTTGTTTACAGCTATTGTGCCTCAAACAACAGCTAAGTGATTATGGTATTACATTTGATTTCGTGCTTACACTCTGTCATAACACCAGTGCCAAAATTATCTCTAAGAATCCAGTTCAACACTCTAGGACAAAGCATATAGAAATTAAACATCACTTCCAAAGAGATTGTGTAGAAAAGGGTATGGTGCGTATGGAATTTTAACGAACAGAGGATCAGATCGGTAACATATTCACGAAGGGCCCTTAACAGGAAACCCTTCGAAAAGCTTCGTACGGAGTTGGGGATAATTTCCCTCAACTGACACTGCCTCCTTGTAAAGCCCTTAATGATTAGTGAGAAAGTGTTAACCGTGTTCTTGAGCATAACTGTGGGATCTTTTTGTGGTAGTACTTTCATTCTCACCTAGGTGCATAATCGTAACTCTGCACCTCTCTAGTTATTTGATTGTGTAACTTATGCGTCGCTTAACAAAAAGGATGAGAAAGTTTCTTTATGCCAAAAAAGATCCTTCCTGATGTTTTGATCCCTCTCACTATAAGCCCAAGCGATGGAAGGTATCTACAGTCGCTGATCAGTCGAGTTTTCGACTGATTAATGGCCATATTTCACTATAGCTTTGAGGCGTTTCCGACGATATTTCGATGTCATTTGACCTCCATCTCTATGTTTCGGGTAGAAAACAAGTCTCCCCCATGGTCAAGGCCTAAATATCAAGATTGGTTGAAAATAGAAGTTTCGGCGCAAAATAGGGAGTTTCGGAGCAAAACAGGGCAGATTGACCGTTCCGACTTATTTTGCATGCCCAGGACGTATACGGTGTCCAAATTGGCTGCTTTTTAGCTTGGTGGAAAGCTACCTCAAAGGGCTACAATTTTATAGTTGACCCCAAGACCAAATTCGGACGTTAAGACCATGAGGAAGTGTACGTCGGTCGACTGAAATCAGCCAGTCGACCGACTGGATAAGGAACTCAGAAGGATGTCCTGATTTTACACAACCAGTCGACCGACTGGATCAAAAACTCAGATTTTGAGATCTAGATCTCAGCCGGATCTATAAATAGAAATTGATGGTTTTGACATATGGGTGGAGGTTTTTGGGGAGAAGAAGATTGGAAAAGAGGCTCAACCAAGGTCATCAATCATCAAAAGATCCAACTAAGGGGAAGAAGCGAAGACTAAAGGGAGTTCAAGGATTGACAACCCTCCTTCCTCTACATCTTTTCCATTCTATTTGTTGTGTGCTATAAACCCTACTCACACCATGTTGTGTTACATGATGTGTGAGTAGTGATCTTGTGTTTTGAGGGTCTTATGACTCTCCTTGGTACTCTTTGATCACAAATATACATTGATATTCATATGGATGATTGTTGATTTCATTTTCTCTTGTGTTATGAATGTTATGCACTCTAGGTGTTGCTAAAATGCCTAAGTGACAACTTAGACTAAAACTTGAACCTATGCATTGGAAAAGCTAGTGGATAGTTCTAGGATGGAGAAAATGATCATATTTTAAGCATGAAAGTGAACCTTATGATATGATGCTTGACTAAGGATTGAATGTTTAATTCATTGGAGTTGGTCAATTAGCAAATCATCAATTAATCCCATTAAATGGTGTCAAATTCATGTTCACTATGCTCTTTATACATGTCATGCTACTAAGTGTTTGATGCAATGCCTAAGTAACATGTTGAATCCTAAAACTAGACTTAAGAATCGAACGACCTTTGGGATAGTTTGGATGTAGTGAATATGATCATTTCTAAGGATATGAAGTGAACTAGGTTCAACACTATTTGACTACCATGAAATGTTTGAATATCATGTATTTGATCATTGGAAAATTGCCAAGGAGGGGAGTAACCCCTCGAAACACCTCCTATCTATCTTTTATCCTTAATTACTCGCCACATAGGATTTAGAATATACACCTTTATACATTTTTTGTTATAATAGCCGAACGGAAACACGATCTTACATAGTGCATATGGTTGGCTTGTTCCTTTGGGTTCGACCCGATCTTACCTGTAATTATAAATTTCTTTTGACCAAATAGAGATTCTAATCGCAATTCATTTGCGTGTGAAAATCTACAGCATTCAGTCGTCCTTAAGCCTCCTCATAAGGGTATCACTCCAATGAGGCCCCTGATATGTACTATACTGGAAGTGATCCTTGTGAGTTACTACGTCATTTCCTTACATACGGTACTATTTGCATACTGCCTTTATTGTCTTGTTTTGGGTGATGCATTTCCATACCACTCGGATAAACCTACCGTATCACATCCTTCCTTGATAAGCGGCGGGAGCTTTTGGAGGGAACATTACTAGGCGGGAAGTTCAGAAGTTAGTGGGATTGGAAATTTAAATTTTGGAAATACAAGGGAACATTAGAGGGACATTAGAGGGAGCTTTTGGAGGGAACATTAGAGGGACTTGTATTAGAGCGATTGCTCAGATCTTGGGGGAGACCTTGTTCATGGAAGAGTTCAAGGCAGCCAGAGGCAACTGTCCTGGAACAAGTTGAAGCAGATGGAATGTTTCCTAATTCAGATTATGCAACATAGTCAACCGACGAAAAACAAGACGGTTGCAGATGGAAGGACAGATGGAATGATTCCTAATTCAGATTAGGCAACATGTTCAACCGACGTGGAATAAGTTAGACGCAGCAGTTTCCTAAAACAGATTAGGCGTGCTGTTACACATTGAAGATATGGTGCAAATATTGGAGTCGGTGGATTCTAATATCAGATGCATATCAAGAAGTCGATTGAGATAAATTAGGGAAGACTTGCGCTTGAAGATAACTTGGCAAAGAAGATAATCAAAGGAGTTTCTTAAACGAGGTTCAAGATCTATGAAGGATTATCTACAAGTGATATGCGCAAGATATTATGAATGTTTCCTAAAAGATTTAGGAAAGATTTCCTAAAGAGATAGGCGGTTGAAGATAGGAAACCTAGATACTTTAGAGTTTCTACCGCTCTATATAAGGAGGGTTGATGGACTCGTTCAACTCAGCACTCATGAAGATATTATTCACGCTCATACTCATTGAAGGGAGGTGGAGGCAAACGGCCGGTGAACTAATCATTCTGATTATTCACGGCGCTCGGATTCAATCTGTTCTAGTGCTCGTCAGACTGATCGTAGAACAACTTGACGATACACGCACTGAAGGTGTTGCTGCGCATTCAGGAGAAGGCACTGATTCTCGTGGAGGATCATTCTGGTGGAATCGGAGGTGAGGCTCAGATCTAGGGGGAGACCTAGTTAGCGATTGCTAGAGTATTAGAGGCTCAGGCTATTTAAGAGGGATTCTGTAAACGTAAGCTCATGTACTCGCAATAATCATTATTAGTCAATTGTTATCCACTGGGCTGAGGAGAAGCCCCCCAGACGTAGGCTCGTTAACGCCGAACTAGGTAATAACTTTGCGTGTCTTTTATTTTCCGCACTGTATTTACTTTTGCATAAGTTGTTCTAGAAATTGTTCTACACTCGACCAGAACAACATCTCAACCACTAGGGAAAGATTACAATTGGTATCAGAGCAAACACTCAACACACAGAGTGAGATCCGAAGGTTGTTGAGATGGATTTAAGAGAAGGGCAACACATCACGTGACCTCCGTTGCTGGAAGGAAACAAGTATGGATACTGGAGGGTGCGAATAAAGGCGTTTCTAAAGTCACAGGATGAATCAGTTTGGGAAGCTGTTGAAAACTGATGGACACATCCGATGACTGTCGATGAAGCTGGCAAGGCTTGACCTCTCGCTAAAATTCTATGGACTGAGGGGCAGAAGAAGACTGAAGCCGCAAACTCCAAAGCAATAATGATATATTCTCAGGAGTTGATGGGAAGAATTTCAAAATGATATCTACGTGTGAAATTGCCAAGAAAGCTTGGGACAGATTGCAAACGGCTCATGAAGGTACGACAAAGGTCAAAATATCCAGAATGGAGATGGTCACGTCAAATTTCAAAAATCTAAGAATGCAGGAGGACGAGACCATAACTAACTTCAACACAAGGGTTCTTGATATCTCTAATGAATCGTTTGCACTTGGAGAGCCCATGACCGAAGAGTCGCTGGTAAGAAAGGTGCCGAGGTCTCTACCAAAGCGGTATGCAATGAAGGCACTCGCAGTCAAAGAAGCACACGATGTGAAGACCATGAGGTTGGATGAACTAATGGGATCCCTACAGACTCAGGAGATGGAGATGAATGAAGAGGAACAACTTATGAAGGTTAAAAGTGTTGGGCTGAAAACTGAAGTTTCTAATGTTCAGGATAAAGCAGGGGAGATGTCTGAACAATAGTATGCCATGTTCGCTAAGAAGTTTGGGAAGTTTATGAAAACTAAGTACACTAAAGGGTCTGATCGTGGCCAATCATCAGACCCTTTAGTGTACTGAGTTTTCATAAAGTTCCCAAACTTCTTAGCGAACTTTTTCAAACTTCCAGAAGGATGGAAACTTTTATAAAAGGAACAAATCTGGAGACTTCAACCATGACAACAAAGGCAAGGGGATTCAATGCAGAGAATGTGAAGGCTATGGACATATTCAGGCAGAATGTGTCAACACACAGAAGAAAAAGAATGCCTATGCTCTAAACAGGAGTGACAGTGAATTTGATCAGGAAGGTGAGTCAAATAACTTTGTTGTTCTAGCTAGCTCTGTCAACCAGGAAGAAGAACGAGGTAAAGGAGTGGAGTTAAAATCATCTTCTGAGGATCACACATAGTACTCAAGCTGCAGTGATGATGAGGAAATCACTGAAGAAGAAATTGCTAACAGTTACAAAGAGTTATACCAACAGTGGTTGTTTGAAGTTGAGCGGAACAAAAAACATCACAGCATCCTGGCAGATCTGAAAGAAGAAAAAGAAAAACTTTGGGAAGAAGCTACTGTATTAGTTGCTCAGAAGGTGGAACATCAACAGACAATCACTGACCTTAAAGCCCAGTTGATTGAAGTAAAAGGTGAACGAGCTAAATTTGTTGCACAGAAGACTGAGTTGCTGACAGATCGGAAGATTCAGATTGAAACAAGCCAAGGTGAAATTCTTGAAATCGTAGATGATCTTAAAAGGAAGAATGCTGCCCTAAAACGAAGAGAGGTAAATCTTCTTAATATAGTGGATGCCTTGAAATGTGAGATTGAGACAGACAAACTTGTTCATGATGAGACAGTAGAGGAGCTGAACAACCTGAAGAAATTTGTCAAAATGCTCAATTCTGGAACAAAAGATCTAGACTCTATTCTAGGAGCTCAAAGGATGGGTGGCGGTTACAAAGAGCTAGGATTCACGGGTACATCTGGCTCTGGAAAAACAACGTTTGTGAAAACTGAGCCACGATCTTACAATGTACCAGCTGAACATCCCTCGCAAAGAAGAACAATCAGGAATCCCTCAAGAAGGCAAGACAGACGAAGGTGGTTCTACTACAACCGAGTCGGACACATCAAATCAAGATGTCACGAATTCCAAAATTCTCTGAAAAGGATGAATCAAATGCCGAAACCACAGGTGCAACAATTCTGGAGAGTTAAGCAAAGGAGTGAGGTATGCCATGTTGTGTTCAGTTCCAATAGCCATCTGAGGAAGGCAAGGTGGTACTTTGACAGTGGTTGTTCTAGACATATGACTGGAAATCCTGAGTTTTTGACCAACGTAGAAGAGTTCGAAGGGAAGTCCAATGTGACGTTTGGAGATGGAATAGAAGGGAGAGTGCTTGGAAGAGGTACTCTGAATGTTCAAGGCTTACCTAGATTGAAAGAAGTTCTTATTGTCAAAGGATTGCAGACGAATCTTATCAGCATAAGTCAGTTGTGTGACGGAGAGCATCTTGTCCAGTACTCACTGGAAGAAGATCCTCGAACAACAATAATGAACGAGTTCTCACTGGAAGAAGATCCTCGAACAACTGCTACTTGCTGAATCTTGGTCAACCCACAACTGAAACAACATGCCTGTTGAGCAAAACTGAAGAGATGAATCTGTGGCATCAGCGGATGGGACATCTGAATCTAAGGACAGTAAACAAGGCTACCATTGATGGTCTAGTCCATGGTATTCCTAAAGTACACGGCGACCTGAGTATCATCTGCGGAGATTGCCAGATTGGGAAGCAGATCAAAGTCCCTCACAAAGACACCACTCAGATCAACACGAGGAGACCTCTGGAATTTTTACATATTGATTTGATGGGGCCTATGCAAGTGGAGAGCTATTCTAGTAAGAGGTACGTGCTAGTCTGTGTTGATGACTACTCTCGCTTCACTTGATCAAGCTTTCTGTGAGACAAATCAGAGGTGATTCAAGCATTTTGTCAGCTATGTATCCGACTGGAGCGAGAAAGGGAAGATAAAGGAGAACATTTAGTAGCTGTAAGAAGTGACCATGGAAAGGAGTTCGAGAATAATGCTCTTATTGAATTCTGCAAACAAAAAGGAATAGCTTAACAGTTCTCATCTCCAATTACACCACAGCAGAATGGAGTTGTCGAACGGAAGAATCGAACCATTCAGGATATGGCTCGGGTGATGATCCATGCAAAGCAAGTACCATTGAAGTTTTGAGCTGATGCGATGAATACATCATGCTATGTCAGAAATAGATTGAGAATTCGGACTGACAATGAAAAGACTTGATATGAGCTGTGGAAAGGAAAGAAACCGACAGTGAAGTCATTTCATATCTTTAGAAGTCAATGCTACATTCTCAAAGACCGGGAGTATCTGCAGAAGCTGGACCCTAAAAGTGATGAAGGGATCTTTCTGGGTTACTCTTCTAACAGCCGTGCCTACCGAGTCTACAATAAGCACACTGGAGTCGTTATGGAATCTATCAATGTTATTGTGAAAGATGTTGTGCCAGACGCTCCTGAGACAAGTACAGCAGATGATGATGATGTCACAACTCACATGGAGCAACCTGCTGCCCCTACTGCACACACAGAAATTGTCCCTGATAATGATCCAGAACATCTTGCTAAAGACGATGACCAGACAGACGAGGAAGCTGGCATAGAGACTCCTCTTGCTCCTTCTCTGGTTCTTCAACCTTTAAGAACTATTGAGAAGAATCATCCCATTACTGAAGTGATCGGTGAACCGACTGAAGGAATGAAGACTCGAGGTAAACAAGTTAACTTTCGAGAATTGGTTGGTTTTACGTGCTTTATGTCCACTATAGAGCCCAAGAATATCAAGGAGGTGATCAATGACGAATACTAGGTGGTGGCTATGCAAGAAGAGCTTCGTGAATTTTAGTGAAACGATGTTTGAGATCTTGTTCCACGACCTGATGATGTGAATGTTACTGGAACAAAATGGAACTTCAAGAACAAGTCTGACGAACAAGGGAACATCACTAGAAACAAGGCGAGACTTGTTGCTCAAGGCTATACTCAGATTGAAGGAGTAGATTTTGATGAGACTTTTGCCCCGGGTGCTCGTCTTGAAGCCATACGACTCTTGCTTGTCATCTGAAGTTCAAGTTGTTCCAGATGGATGTCAAGAGTGCTTTTCAGAATGGGTTGCTGAATGGACAAGTGTATGTGGCACAACCGAAGGGATTCGAAGATCCTCACCATCCTGACCATGTGTATCGACTGAAGAAAGCTCTTTATGGTCTCAAACATGCGCCCCGAGCATGGTACGAGCGACTTACTGAATTATTAATCAACCATGGCTATGTGCGAGGGGGAGTAGACAAGACGCTTTTCGTAAAACACATAAGGTCAGACTTTATCATTGCTCAAATTTTTGTGGATGACATTTTGTTCGGCTCTAGCAATCAGAAGATGGTGGACAAGTTTGTAGAACAAATGCAGAGCAAATTCAAGATGAGCATGGTAGGAGGGATGTGTTACTTCCTTGGATTACAAGTCAAGCAGAAGGCATACGGTATCTTTATTTCCCAAAGCAAATTTGCTAGGAATTTGATCAAGAAGTTTGATGTAGAGAAAGCAACACATAAGAGAACCCCCGCTGCAACTCATGTGAAGATCACCAAGGATTAAGCCGGTACAAGAGTGGATCAAACCTTGTACAGAAGTATGATTGGGAGCTTACTATATCTGACAGCTAGTAGACTAGACATTGCCCATGCGGTTGGAGTTTGTGCTAGATATCAAGCTAATCCCAAGGAGAGCCATCTGATGAATGTTAAGAGAATTATCAACTATGTCTATGGAACAGTAGACTATGGATTGTGGTACACTAAGGATACTAATTCATGTTTGGTAGGCTATTGCGATGCAGATTGGGCTGGGAATGCAGAAGATAGCAAAAGCACATCTGGAGGATGCTTCTTTCTAGGAAACAATCTGGTGTCATGGTTCAGCAAGAAGCAGAACATTATATCTCTATCCACAGCTGAAGGAGAATATATCGCTGCTGGAAGTTGTTGTACCCAGATGTTGTGGATGAAGCAGATGCTGGAAGAATACGGAGTAAAGCAAGAGGTGATGACACTCTACTGTGACAACATGAGTGCAATCAGCATATCCAAGAACCCATATCAACACTCCAGAACAAAGCATATCGATATCAGGTATCACTTCATTCGAGAGCTAAAGGAGAAGAAGATAATTACTTTGACACATGTATCCACTGAGAAGCAGCTAGCAGACATCTTCACCAAAGCCTTGGACAATCTACAGTTCGAGACACTTAGATCCTCACTGGGTCTATGTGTCATTGACAACTAAGTTGTTCCAGTAAAAGTTGGTCAGTCGGAGCTTGATGTCATATGTGTTAAGGGCTGACATGGAAGGAAGGTAGAAAGGCTTTAAATACTGATACGAAGAGGAACGGTCAGACAAAGATCCTGCGAAAAAGACTGCACAAAGAGGTAATAAAAAATTCTCTAAATCTATTGATGTGCGAAGTCCTGTTGTGCTAAGTGAATCTATGGAGGAAGAAGAAGTTAACTCTAGTTTTATTGTTGAGCTTTTACTACTGTTTTAGTACTCCCTTGTCAATTTATGGCAATAAGGGGGAGTAGTTTTGGAGTTTGAAAGCTATTTAAAAGATTCATATGTGCTAAATGTTAGACATGTTTTGGAGTTTGAAATCTCCTCAAAGATTCGTTTGGTAGCAATTGGTTGGTAGCACAGCTTGGGAGTTTCAAACCTCCGTCAAAGATTCAACTGTAAGAGTAGTACAGGTAGAATACAGGTAATAGTTTTGCCAAAAATGCCAAGGGGGAGATTGTTAGATTTATGGCATGTAGTTTGGCAAAACTTTATGTAGTTGTTCAAGCTGTTGTTCAAGGAAGAGTTCAGGGCAGGCAGAGGCAACTGTCCTGGAACAAGTTGAAGCAGATGGAATGTTTCCTAATTAAGATTAGGTAACATAGTTAACCGACGAAGAACAAGACAGTTGCAGATATACTAGAGTGGTTCCTTTAGAGAACACAAATAATGAGGGATCAACAGAATTGTAACGAAATCCAAGCTGTAGAAGAAAAGTACTGAATCAAAGAAACCAGGACCGTGGACCTTGTTTCAAGCCATAGATCGCTTTTTGAAGCCGACAGACATGATGATGGAAAACCGGATCAACAAAACCTGGTGGTTGTTCCATGTAAACAGATGTATCAAGATATCCGTGGAGAAAAGCATGTTTAACATCAAGTTGGTGAAGAGCCCACCGTTTTATGGTAGCCAATGTAAGAACAACTCGAATGGTGGTAACTTTGACAACCGGGCTGAATGTAAGGTTATAGTCAAATCCAGGAATCTGAGAATAACCTTGAGCAACAAGGCGGGCTTTGAAGCGATCAATAGTGCCGTCAGAAAGAAATTTAGTACGAAAAATCCATTTCGAACCAACCACATTGGTATTTACAGGTCGTGGAACCAGCCAGGATTTCGTCATCCATAGCAGCAACCCATTTAGGATCTTTAGCTGCAGATTTAAAACCACGAGGTTCAGCATGAGAAACAACCAAACCAGTAAGCCCTGTTAGAATAAAATCTAAAAACTCCTTTTTGTTTGCGAGTGCCCGCAAGAGTACAAGTCTCCATACGATGACTAGAGCATGGTGGAGAAGGAGGAGCCAACTGTGGAGCAGGAGGATCCACTTGTGGAGCAGCTGGAGCCATAGGTGGGGAGGGAGGATCCACTTGTGGAGCAGCTGGAGCTACAGGTGGGGCAGGAGGAACCGTTGGTGAAGTGGAACAAATTTCAGAATCACAAAAAGAAGATGGTGGAGGTGGTAACTTCAAACAGGAAACGGAGGAATCCTCAACTGGATCAATAAAAGCAGAAAGCTTCAATGAGGAAGAAGGCACCGCCGATCCTGGTCCAAATGTGGGAAAATCAATTTCATTAAATTGCGCATGCCGCGTAATGTAGATACGATGAGAAACCGGATCAAGGTAGCGAAATCCTTTATGATGAGGGCTGTACCCAATAAAAATACACGGAGCACTTCTGGGAGCTAGTTTGTGAGATGCGAACGGTCGCAAAAATGGAAACACCCTGCAGCCAAACGGATGAAAATTTAAATAAGTTCGTGGTCGCTTATATAGAAGTTCAAACGGGGATTTGCCTTGCAATACGGTCGTATAAAGTTGATTTATAGTGTAAACTGCAATTGCAAAAGCATCATCCCAATAGGAGGAGCGAAGATGCGAATGAAATTGCAATGCAAGGCCGGTTTCGGTGATATGTCGGTGCTTGTGCTTAGCACGTCTATTATGTTCAGGTGTACTTGGACAGGAAATTTGATGACAAATCTCATGAGTAGAAAAATGAAGTGAGGATGCCGAAGGTGCCATGTGATTTGTAGAGCCTGGATTAAGGTACCAATCAGAGTGTAGCCGAATGAAAAGACTCGGCTAAATTTGCAGCTTCTTGTTCACGTCGATTATTCCCCGGAATTTTATAACAAAAAGAAGCAGTATGTTCATGGACTCCACAATATTGACAACGCAAAAGAGGGCGATGTCCAGCAACCCGTCCTCCTCATTGCAGGTGTGTTCGCTGCCCAACAGTAGAAATATGATGTCCACCGGAACCGGTAGACGCACGCTACCCAACACTATTTCATCCGCGTCCGCGCCGATTGGAACCTTCGCGACCACGCAACCTTGCAGAATCGGCCAAAAACGCCACGGAAGGAGTGGTGACAGGCGTCGTTACACCTCTCAAATTTAAATTTATAACTCCTTGCGAGAAACCTAGTAAAGTGGCAAGCAAGGGTCGAACCCAAGGGAGCAGTTCGGTTACTCATGTCCTGTGACTGAAAAGAAAGACAATTGGGGTGTGAGCAGATTGTTAAAGGTGCGAGTAAATAAAAGGTTGTGATTCAATATGAGAGAGCATTCAGACTAGGGCTTTTATTCTGACTCAGTTATCATCGACTTCTAATGATCTAGTACGTGTTCCTAAGTGTCGTTACTCCGTTTCAGGTTATAACCTAAGGTAGGGCCGTTTCAAGCCACTACGCCACAATCTACTCCGTTTCAGGTTATAGACTTCTAGTTCTAGTTAACCTAGCACTCTGTTTCAGGTTATGCAAGATTAGGTGCGACTACTTGTCCTAACGTTTCAGTATTAAACAAGCAGCGAAATATGGGGGTAAACTGCTCGGCTAAGTTTTACCGTTTCGGGAATCCGCTTAGCTTCACAGTTTAGTCCGAGATAAACAGGCACAAGAACTAGTAGAACATGAATTAGCATTAAGCACAAAGTCTCAAACGAAAGTCACAATAAATTAGCCCTAGCCCGAACGAGGGGTTTAGCTCCATGGAAAACATTGCAATAATAAATTGAAAGACAATAATGAAAATCTTCTCTGCGTCGAAGGTTGAAGGCACGGCTGAATTTTGATCAGGGCTCGGACTGCTCGTCTCTGTAGAATGGGATGTCGTAGTATGATGAGCTGATGGGATGATTATGCCCTGCCCAAGAGGTCTTATTTATAGGAGAAGCTAGGGTTTCGAAGTTTCCAATTCGAAATTGGTCCATAAACGGATTTAGGAAACATGTCCAAAACCGACTTTTACTTGGATTGCAAGTAAACTTAGCTGGCAAGTTAACTTGGCCAACAAGTATTGCCTTAAACCGCCATGGACGAAATTAGGAAACTTCTAAACCGCCATGCTCGAGCTCCACCGACTTGGCCCAGCGCGCGGGGCCTTTTGCAGCTCCAACGTCGTTTTGTTCATCTCGGCCAATCCCGCTCGTGCGTTTTGCTTGGCTAGTGATATCGTCCACGTCATTTAGTATTTCGATCACTTTGGTCGATCCAGATTTGCGAGATTCGTTCGTCTGGTCGAGCAACTCGGATTCAGCGCTGGTCTGCTCGACAGGGCCTCCGGGCGCAGGCTGGGCCTTCGGATGCCCCTGGGCCATTCCACCCGTGCGTTTTGTCTGGAAATTGAGATCGTCCAACTTTTTGGGTATTTGGAACAACTTGGTCGAGCCGGATTTGCCAGATTCGCCCGTCTGGTCGCGCAACTTGATTTCGGTGCCTATCAGCGCGCCCGGGGCCTTTCCGGGGCCGATCTGAGGTGGCTCGACCATTCTCTCCGGAATGTCTCCTAGATGTCCCAGAATCATTCCCAGGTCCTTCGGAGCCTCGGGTAAGTCTCCATGCAGTAGGGAAGGCTTGGGGCCTTTGTTGTGTCCTTCGGGGCCTTTGCACGGAATGACTCGGACTGGACGAACTTTGCCTCGGGCAACTCGATCTCTTGAGGGTCCTGAGCTAGTTCTGGCACTTTGGTTCGGGCACTCGCCTCAGTACTTGGCCATGGGGCCGGCTGAACCTCTTGTTGTGGTGTTTTGGCCTTAAAAACCATCTTTTGCGCGCGTTTCCATTTAGAGCTCTCGGATCACCTGAAATGCAAAATCCACACTAGGCAGTAACTATTCGCATAAAAAGGTGTCAAAATGGATGGGTTTAGTTGATTCGATGAGTCGTATAAATACGGCTCATCAAGTGGCACCACCAATTCCAGTCCCAATTAAAAGATATCGGTGATAAATCTCATGACTAATTGCACGAGCAACTACATCATTGTATGAGGGAAAAGGATCTTGGGCCATTATGACACAGTAAAAATCAGTAAACTTGTGCCCAAGGCACGAAGAAACCAATGAACTCGATCGATATTAGAAATAGCACAACCCATAGCAGAAAGTTCATCACAAATAATTTTGAAACGACGATGAAGGTCACTAACCGAACCCGTGTCACTGCGTATTTTTAGAAGTTCCTCCTTGAGTTGTAACTCCCGTGACTTTGATTGATTTTGATAAGCAGTAGCAAGGGCATCCCATATTTGTTTAGAGGAGGATTAACCAATGGTTTCCATCAGACCTTCGTCAGAGATTGTAGCCATCAATAGACTATACAAACGGCGTTCAAGAGCCGTCCAAGCAGCAATAGTGAGCACTGAACCAGTGGAAGGAGAGGAAGAGTCGTTGGGAGTGGATGAGGAAGAGTCGCTGGGAGTGGACGATGAAGGAGAAGGAACAATAGAGCCATCAAGGTAGCCAAAAAGGTTCTCCGATGTAAGAAGGGTTTCAACTTGAGTCTTCCAAATCATATAATTTTTGGGATTGAGTTTGACGGTTAGCATATGGATGAGGGTCGAGAAGGAGAGGGACGGAGATGAATCAACCATGATAGAAACGTCGAACACAGAAGGGGAAAAAGAAAAAAAATGTTTCTGGGCAAGGAAAAGACTAAATAAAGGGAAGAAAAAAAATCTGATACCATGAGAAGATTTGACTCGATGCCATATGGATTTCCGCTCGGTTGAGAACTCTTAAAAATTCGAGAACTTGAGAACTCAAATCTCATCATTAGATCATGATGCATCTTTGAATCTGTATGTGACACATGTCCAAAAAGCAAAGTCAAAAAATGTGGCTTTGACTTTGCATTCAATGCATCTTGGAAAATGCACATAGAACACGTGTCACCACCAAAATGCATCTTGCATTTTGGAAGGTGAAGATTGGGGTCTCAAGTTCTCGAAATTTAAAAGGGTTTCTATTTGAGCGCTTCTCTATTGATATATATAGGAAAATATACAAGGAAATAATTACAAGAATGATCCCTACACTAAATATTATTTACATTCTAACAATAAGTATCATCACTATATTAGTCTGATTTAAATTTTACTTAGAGTTACTCAGCATCAAAGCTATCTTAAGGAATTCGTCAAGATTATCATTTATACTCATAGAACTATCCATCTTGAGAATTAATTTGGCATATACCACTTTTTGTAAAGTTTATTGGAAAAATGCCACCCAGCTAAACTTTATTTGAGTTTTGCCACAAACCACTAACAGGGATAGCGGTTTGTGGCAAAATTAAACTCATTGCCACCGTGGCTCCTACGTTGATGCCATGCAGGATTTTTGAAATCAGAACAACCCGCTATCCCTATTAGCGGTTTGTGGTGAAATAAATCTAGATCTATTTCTTTTCTCTCCTCGTCCTCGCTCGACTGTCCATGCTTCTGCTCGGCTGCCACCCTCGACGCATCGCCTCAGGTCGTCACAATCACCGGCGGTCACGCGTCGTCATTTTGGACGCTTGAACACGGTATGTTACAATTTTGTTAATTACTCGATTTTAAATATTGAAATTGGGTTTAGCGTTAAGTTTCATAGAGATTAGGGATTCTGTTTGAAGGGGTTTGATTTAATGTTGCCGTAGTTTGACTGTAATTATGATGTATTTGGATGTGCTTCATGTGTTTTGCAAGATTTGAATTGTAATTGTGATGTTGTTTTGAATTGTTTAGATATGAAGGTTTTGGTTGATGTAAAGCTTTAGTGTAGTTCAAGTTTTGATGCAGTTAAGATTTGAATTGTAATTGTTATTGTAGTTTCACCTTTTGTTCATAATGATGAGTTGGTTGTATTATCGTGTGAGCTTTGGTTGATGTAAATTTTTGTTGGTGTTTCGTAAGGTCGACCGATGGATAATGATGAAATAGATTGAATGGTGATGTCAACGTTGGATACGTTTGACAATCCTATTGTGGACGAGTATAATAGAGAGGATTTAGAAATGGAAGAAGAAATCGGTGAGGAGAACGTTGATGAGAGAATTAACTTAGGGGCTGCTGATACACCTTTTGAACCGCCTCAATTGTGGGATTATCCCGACTTTAAAGATGTATCGGGTTGGATGGAAGATCCGAAAGAGGATGATAAGGAAGAAGTTAAAAAGAGAATCACACAACAAATCACCACGAGCTCCATCGAATCACAAGGAAGAAGTTAAAAAAGAATTGGGCAATCGAAGTGCACCAATATATAAACCTTTGGAATGAAAGGTATGGTAGTGTCGTTGAGGCTGATAGAGAAGAAGATGACGCATATTTGTCCAATTATTTTGACTGGTATTATTCAGTGACGCGTAAATTCATCCAGCCTCGAGATGATAGTCTTACACTATATCGACCTAATGCTCATGAGCACTCTGCCTACGTAAGTGTTATTAAATGTTTTACGATACAGAGATGTATAATGTTTTTTTCACTTGCTAATTTTTTTATTTTATTACAAGTTCGATCCTTATTGCATGGAGCACAACATGGAGCTGAGATTTTTTTGAACAATCCACCACCTACGTTAAAGAAACTCGCTTATAATCTGTTTCATTTATCGTTTCATGAATTGGTGGAGATCGGCGAGGAGCGAGCTTTAGATATTGATCCAATGCTCATTGAGATGTCAGACGATGGTCAGTATTCAATTAAGTTAAAATATGTAGTGTTTTACATTGTTATCATTGATTTGAGGTAAAAAAAATTCTTTTGATGTAGACGCTCTAGTCGATGAAGAAGTAACTCCTATTACTCAGTCATAAGTGACACAATAAATACACAGAATTAACCAGAGTCGTCTCGAGGAAGGGGGAAAAGAAAAAAAGGCGACAAGTAGATGGACACCTTCGTGATCGTCACTCAGTGCATTAAGTTCACAACATTGTAATCTGTCATTTAGTAATGTTTATTTAGACTACTTACATTGTGACAAGTATGTTGTTGTGCCTTTTGACTTCTTATTGCGCTATTGTTGTCGAGGCTTTTGCCTTCGTTTTGGTGCAGGTGTAACTGTTCTATTTTGTTTATGACTTTAGCATGGTTACTCTCATTATGGAGGTGTCATGACCGATTTTTGTAAAAGCTCACTCACCTTTGATTTTTTTTCAGTCTTTTTTTTTGCACATATAGGTGACTGCCGAACAGATTGTGAGCAGTTTTTTTTTTTAAACACAAACCCCTATTATCTATATCGGTTCCTTTTTAAAACAAATCGCTACTAAGGATAGCGGTTTGACGTGTCACTCCAGGTAAGCATCAGGTCAACTCCACGTATGCATCATGTTTGACTACACCACAAATCGCTATCCCCATTAGCGGTTTGTGGCGAAACCCAAATAAAGTTTAGCAGGGTGGCATTTTCAATAAACTTTACAAAAAGTGGCGTATGGCAAATTATTTCCCATCTTGAAAACAAAACAAGCAGCCTTCAAATATGCTAGATTAGAAGCAACTTGATTTTCAAACAATAACTCGAGTTTAGTCCATAGTTCTATGTGATTTTTACAAGTGCATACCTTCCTGATAATATTGTTAGTAAAAATGAGTATTCTCATATTGTAAGCTCCTCATCAATCTCGAGTGTTCTTTTCTTTGCTTCCTCAGGCCATTCTTTCTCCGACTTTCCAGGGGTATCATCACCCTTGTGGTGTTGACATCAGTGCTTTCATCTTGAGACACCATAGTTGCAAGTCACACATGCAATCATATGCAAGCAATCTAAACCTTTTAGAGACACCATTGTACCTCAGAAAATTACAATAGACAATTATGTTTAAGAAACGATTCAAGTGCAAACAGATTAGACTGAATACTAGCAACTTGATTACCGGTCCTCATACGACTGTTATAAATCTTTAGATCGAATCACTCAAGTTTACTAGCCAAGAACCCTAATAATAATTTTTTTTTATATTTGTTCAATTGGATGCATAAATTGAATATGTAATAGGAAAGAAAACCACACACTAATTTAGAAGGTTCACCGGGAGATACCAGGCTAATCCTTGGAGCTTTGAAGAGGCTCAATCTTCTATGAACTTCTGTAGAATCCCGGCCAAATACGAATACACTCTAGTACCAAACACATCACTTTGCCTGCTCCACCCTAGACTTTCGCCTCTCCCAACGAGACGTTCCGACGAGCGCACAGTCGCAGTCGCTCGTCACACCAGTCCAGTCGTCGCGCACAACTTCTTGCTTCAATGCAGATTGCAGGAATAATCTAGATGATATCGATTTCAGCTGACAAAGGAAGACGATGCGTATAAGCTTTTACTCCCAACTAGAGACTTCAAGCATTGCCTCGCCCATAAAAAGCCAACTGAGATCCACACTGGAACAAGCTAGAGCGAAATGGCCGCTTCCCTGGCCTAGAACTTAAAACTACAGTTCTTGCTCGATGCAAACGTCGTCATATCATTTATCTTGCAAAACTAGCTGAAGCGCGCCAAACAGAATAACTAAACTAACTAAACAACTTAAACAAAACTAATGTTGTACTACCCTAATGCATATAAGTTTAGATTGACTGAAAGCTAAAGTCTAACCTTCATTGTCAATACAATTGTACATCAGTATTTCTACTTAACGTTATAAGAGTTACACAGCAATACAATGCACTGGGCTACAAGACATTTAGGACAGAAGACAGCTACTCCATCAGCCTATACATGACTTCAGTATTGGTATTTAAACTCCTCAGCGGTGTTGGTTGATCAATATATTACCTTATTATTGACTCCATTTTGTTAGTTTTTAGTGGCATAGGTTTTGGCAAAACACTGTGAAGTTGTTCAAGCTGTTGTACAAGGAAGAGTTCAAGACAGAGAGAGACAACCGAAGTGGAACAACACTGAAGCAGCAGAAGTTTTCTAATCCATGTTGGGCAAGTCGGTGCTGCTGAACAACAAAGATATGATGCAGATCTTGGAGTCGGTTGACGCAAATATATGGATGCATATCTAAAAGTCGGTTGAGAGAATTTAGGAAACACTTGCGCTTGAAGTTTACTTGGAGTAGAAGAAAATCGAAGAGTTTCTTAAACGAAGTTGAAGATATATGAAGGATTATCTACAAGAGATATGCGCAAGAATTTAGGAAAGATTTCCTAAAAGATTTATCATTACAAGAGATATTATCATTCTGATAAGATCACGGCTCTCGGAGTCAGTCTGTTCTAGTGCTCGGCAGACTGATTGCAGAACATTTTGACGGTACACGCACTGTTACTGCTACTACACATTCTAAGGAAAGCGCTGATCTTCATGGAGGATCTTCTGGTGGAATCGGAGGGGAGACTCTGATCTAGTGGGAGAACTAGTTAGCAATTACTAGAGTGTTAGAGGCTCCAGCAATTTAAGAGGGATTTTGTAAACGTAAGCTTCTGTACTCTAAACTCAATATTAGTGAATTACTTTCCACCGGGCTAAAAAGACATCCCCCAGACGTAGGCTCGTTAACGCCGAACTGGGTAACAACTTTGCGTGTCGTCTATTTTCCGCACTACACTTAATTTTGCATAAGTTGTTCTAGATATTGTTCTATACTCGACTAGAACAACATCTCAACATACACGGGAAGATTTAAATTGGTATCAGAGCAAACACTCAACACACAGAGTGAGATCCGAAGGCTGTTGAGATGGATTTGAGAGAAGGGCAGAACATTTCGCGACCACCGCTGTTGGAAGGAGACAAGTATGGATACTGGAGGATACGAATGAGGGCGTTCCTAAAGTCCCTAGATGAATCAGTTTGGAAAGCTGTTCAATACGGGTGGACACATCCTATGACTGTTGAAGAAGGAAGCAAAGTTGTCCTAGTCATAAAAGACAAGTGGATAGAGGCGCAGAAGAATGCTGAAACCGCCAACTCCAAAGCGATAATGTTATATTTTTAGCAGTTGATGGGAAGCATTTCAAGATGATATCAACCTGTGAAATTGCGAAGAAGGCTTGGAATAAATTATAAACGGCTCATGAAGGTATGAAAAAGGTCAAAATATCCAGAATGTCCAGAATGGAGATGGTCACGTCAAAATTCGAAAGTCTAAGAATGAAGGAGGTCGAGACCATAGCTGACTTCAACACAAGGGTACATGACATCTCTAGTGAATCGTTTGCACTTGGACAACCCATGGACGAAGAGAAGCTGGTGAGAAAGGTGCTAAGGTCACTACCAAATTGATATGCCATGAAGGCACTCGCAGTCAAGGAAGCACAAGATGTGACGACTATGAGGCTGGATGGAACTAATGGGATCACTGCAGACTCATGAGATGGAGATGAATGAAGAGGAACAACACATGAAGGTTAGAAGTGTTGGTCTGAAATTTGAATTAACTACTGCTCAAGGCAACGGTGAAGAGTTGTCTGAACAACAGTATGCTATGTTCGCTAAGAATTTTGGGAAGTTCATGAGAAGGACGAACAAGAAAGGTTCGGATCCAGGTCAGTCATCTAGCTCAAGATTCCAGAAGGGTGAAAAATTTCAAAAGAAGAATAAATCAGGAGACTTCAATCACGACAACAAAGGCAAGGGGAATGCAGAGAATGTGAAGGCTTCGGACATATTCAGGCTGAATGTGTCAACACACGCAAAAAGAATAATGCATATGCTTTCAACTGGAGTGATAGTGAATCTGACGAAGGGAATCAGGAAGGTGAGTCAAATAACTTTGTGGCCCTTGCTAGCTATGTCAACCTAGTAGGAGAACGAAGTAAAGGAGTAGAGCCAAGGTCACCTTCTGAGGATCCTACAGAATACTCAAGCTGCAGTGACGATGAAGAAATCACTGAAGAATGCTTTGCTAATAAGTATAAGGAGTTGTTCGAGCAGTGGCTAAATGAAGTTGAGCGGAACAAAAAGCACCGTAGCAGCCTGGCGGATCTAAAAGAAGAAAAAGAAAGGCTATTGGAAGAAGCTGATGTCCGAGTATCTCAGAAGGTAGAACATCAACAGATAATCACTGATCTTAAAGTCCAGATGAAAGTGGTAAAAGATGAACGAGATGAACTTGTTGCATAGAAGGCCGAGCTACTGGCAGTTGTGTCATCTTTGAAGATTCAGATTGAAAAAAGTCAAGGTGAACATTCAGGAATCATTGATGATCTATAGAAGAAAAATGTTGCTTTAAGACGAGGAGAGGTAATTCTTCTTAATACTGTGGATGCCTTAAAATATGAAATTGAGACAAACAAACTTGTTCATGATGAGACATTAGAGGAGCTGAATAACATGAAGAAGTCTATCAAGATGCTCATTTTTGGAACAAAAGATCTAGACTCTATCCTAGGAGTTCAAAGGATGAGTGGCGGTTACAAAGGGATAGGGTTCACTGGTGAGTTAAGCAGGACAACATTTGTAAAAGCTAAGCCAAGATCTTACAATAAACCACCTGAACATCATTTGCGAAGAAAAACAACCTTGTATCCCTCAAGAAGGCAAGACAGACGAAGGTGCTTTTACTGCAACCAAGTGGGACACATCCAACCAAGATGTCAGGACTTCCACAAGTTTCTCAGAAAGATGGATCAAGTGCCGAAACCTCATGTGAAGCAAGTCTGGAGGGTTAAGCAAAGGAGTGAGGTCTGCTATGTTGCTTTCAGTTCCACTAGTCATCTAAAGAAGGAAAGATGGTACTTCGACAGTGGCTGCTCTAGACACATGACTGGCAATCCTGCGTTTCTGATCAATGTAGAGGAGTTTAAAGGTAAATCTGTGACGTTTGGAGATGGAGTAGAAGGCCGAGTGCTTGGAAGAGGAACTCTGAATGTTCTAGGCCTACCCAGATTGAAAGAAGTCTTACTTGTCAAAGGACTGCAGGCAAATCTGATAAGTATAAGTCAGCTGTGCGATGAAGAGCACCATGTTCAGTTCACACAGGATGAATGTGTGGTGTTGAACAAGAACGATGTACCAGTTCATACTGGAAGAAGGTCCTCAAACAACTGCTACTTGTTGAACCTTGGTCGACCCAATGCTAAAACAACATGCCTACTGAGCAAAACTGAAGATATGCATATGAGGCATCAACGAATGGAACACGTAAATCTAAGAATGCTCAAGAAGGTTGCCACTAATGGCCTAGTCCGTGGAATCCCTAAAGTTCAAGGTGACATGAGCATTATCTGCAAAGACTGCCAAATCTGGAAGCAGATCAAAGTTCCTCACAAAAGCACCTCTCAGATCAACACGAGGAGACCCCTGGAATTGCTACATATAGATCTGATGGGGCCTATGCAAGTGGAGAGCTATTCTGGAAAGCGGTACGTACTAGTCTGTGTTGATGACTATTCTCGCTTCACTTGGTCAAGCTTTCTGCGAGACAAATCAGATGTTGTTCAAGCATTCGTTCAGCGATGTATCCGACCGAAGCGAGAAAGAGAAGATAAAGGAGAATGCTTAGTGGCTGTGAGAAGTGACCATGGAAAGGAGTTCGAGAACAATGCTCTTACTGAGTTCTACACACAAAGAGGAATAGCCCAACAGTTCTCATCCCCGATCACACCACAGCAGAACGGAGTTGTCGAACGTAAGAATTAAACCATTCAGGAAATGGCTCGGGTGATGATCCATGCAAAGCAAGTACCATTGAAGTTTTGGGGTGAAGCCATGAACACAGCTTGCTATATCATTAACAGAGAGACAATTCGGTCAGGCACAGAAAAGACATGCTATGAGTTGTGGAAAGGTAAGAAACCGACAGTGAAGTACTTTCATATCTTTGGCAGCCAATGCTACATCCTCAAAGACCGAGAGTATCTACAGAAGTTAGACCCTAAAAGTGATGAAGGAGTCTTTCTGGGTTACTCTACTAACAGCCGTGCTTACCGAGTCTACAACAAGCGCACAGAAGTCATTATGGAATCTATTAATGTTATCGTGAAACATGTCGTGACATATGCCCATGTGTCAAGTATGGCAGATGATGATGTTGTAGCTCACGCGGAACAACATAGCACTCCCACACCTCATCCAGAAGTTGTTTCAGACAAAGCCTTAGAACATCCTGCTGAAGAAGATGACCAGACAGACGAGGAAGCTGAATTAGATACGCCACCTACTCCTTCTCGGGTCCTTCAACCTTCAAGAACTATTGAGAAGAATTATCCTATTACTAAGGTAATTGGTGAACCGACTGAAGGCATGAAGACTCGAGGTAAACAAGTAAACTTTCGAGAATTGGCTGGTTATGCATGCTTTATGTCCACTATAGAGCCCAAGAATTTCATGGAGGCTATCAGTGACGAATACTAGGTGGTGGCTATGCAAGAAGAGCTTGGTGAATTTCAGCGAAACGATGTTTGGGATCTTGTTCCACGACCTGATGGTGTGAATGTTATTGGAACAAAGTGGATCTTCAAGAACAAGTCTGACGAACAAGGGAACATCACTAGAAACAAGGCAAGGCTTGTTGCTCAAGGCTATACTCAGATTGAAGGAGTAGATTTTGATGAGACCTTCGCCCCGATTGCTCGTCTAGAAGCCATACGATTACTTCTGCTCCTTGCTTGTCATCTGAAGTTCAAATTGTTCCAGATGGACGTCAAGAGTGCTTTTCTGAATGGGCTGCTGAATGAAGAAGTGTATGTGGCACAACCTAAGGGATTCGAAGATCCTCACCATCCTGACCATGTGTATCTTCAGAAGAAAGCTCTTTATGGTCTCCAACAGGCGCCTAGAGCATGGTACGAGCGGCTTACCGAATTCTTAATCAACCATGGCTATGTGCAAGGGGGAATAGATAAGACGATTTTCGTCAAACACACAAGGTCAGATTTTATCATTGCCCAAATTTATGCGGATGACATCGTGTTCGGCTCTAGCAATCAGAAGATGGTGGACAAGTTCGTAGAACAAATGCAGAGCGAATTCAAGATGAGCATGGTAGGACAAATGTGTTACTTCCTTGGATTACAAGTGAAGCAGAAGACAAACGGCATTTTTATATCCCAAAGCAAATATGCCAGAAACTTGATCAAGAAGTTTAATCTGGAGAAAGCTGCTCACAAGAGAACCCCCGCTGCAACTCATGTGAAGATCACAAAGGATGAAACAGGTACAAGTGTGGACTAGACCTTGTACTAGAGTATGATTGGGAGCTTACTATATCTGACGGCCAGTAGACAAGACATTGCCCATTCAGTTAGAGTTTGTGCCAGATATCAAGCTAATACAAAGGAGAGTGACAGGTGTCGTTGTACCCGTCAAAAATAATATTTCTTATTCCGACTAGCAAGTGGTAAGTCGGGTCGTAGCCACAGAGATTGATATGAGAATCTGTTCACTAAGTATAAAAGTGACAATGGTAAATTCAAATAAGTAAATAAAACAAAAGCACAAGCAACAATTATCACTTATCAAGAGAGCAATCGTCACACGAATTCAAGTATATAATATCAAAGAGAAGTGCAAGCTAGAACTTTCGACTGTGATGCAAGACCAAATCATTGACAAATCTGTTTTGATTTCTAATGTTCTACAACTTAGAGCTCCCCCGCTAAGGTTATACTCCTTGTTCTAGTTCTAGTACTTAATCTCGCGCTAGCGATAATCAAGACCCTAACTCGCTAGAGTTGCATGAAGATTTGAACAAGTTGTCCTAGGGTGTTTAATCCTAGTGGTATATTACTCGTGTCCTAGTTCGCTATCCCCGCTAGGTTGCTAGTAAACTTGACAATCGGAATCAACTAACAAACCAAAGCTCCCCCGCTAGGGTTCCACTCGTGTTCACAGAATCAATTCCTTAAACAACGCATAGTAATATGACACAAAACACAGAAATCAATATAGGTCTCAAGTCAAAACATCACAATGTCGAGTTCTAGCCTACACATATGAGTTTAGCTACTCATCGTAAGAGAATACATCATCAAGTTTACCAATGGGATGAACGAAAATACTGATGACGAATTCTCCACCAAGCTGCAGCTCCACTCCAGTACTTGAATCCAGCAACAAATCCACGCTCAAGCTTCTTCAATTGGAATCCTACTCCAAGAGCTCTCTTCTCCAAATCGAACTTCGAACGAACCCTAATCTTTCTGAGCCAGCCGCCTCCCTTCTGTCTCTTCGAGATCTGTCTCTCCTTCTCCCGAGATTGCAACTTGGAAATAATGAAATTCGACTGCCAGCTGTCTCCGCGGACGTCTCTTGATTTAACGTCCGCGGAGGTCTGAACAATTAACGAAATTCAGTAGACCTCCGCGCCTTTAATACTTCAGACCTACGCGAACTGCACTGACTCAAACCTCCAGCTCTTCGGACTTCATTTCTTCGGCGCAAAACATCTTCTAACAGGCTCTCTTTAGCCGGTATTCCTTCCATGGTCTCCGAATGCACCTGAGAACGAAAACTACACACAGGTAGTGAAATAACATACTGGCAAACACTAAGAGACGGGGTTTTAACATAGAAAATAGTCGTACAACTACGACTTATCAAACTACCACACACTTGAACTTGTTCGTCCCGAACAAGAACAAGGCCATAGAAAGAATTAACAACGTACTAGTCATGTCAATCCTTAAATCTCAATCCCAAATCCAGCCTATAATCTTATCATGCCTAAGATTCTAACAATGCAAGTATAGATAGATTTTCGATACTTGTTACCTCGCGAGCTGAAATTGAAATGACCTTGGATGATTGGGAGATAGTCCCCTATAGGTACCACGGACATTGCATTCTTTTCTGAGTTCTGGTCTTTTGATTGAGTCAGCGGCTTTCTCTGACACATGATTAATTCACCGCTTTCATACCGTTGAGTCTTGAATTCCTTAAGTTGTATGGACTTTGATAAACGACACATCTTGCTTGAATCAATCAGATTTTGATTTTCTTCTTACTTGATGGTTTTCCTTTGGCTTTTGAATTTGTTTCTTGTCCCCATAATTGTTTGCGCCCTTGAACCACTCCAATCATAGCCTCCGGATAACAGCATAGGAGTGCGTCCCGCTCTTTTCTCATCCTCGTCTTTTCTGCATGAGGCAAGGTAGGGGTTACCCACCCATTCCCAGCTACTCCGACTAGAGATGGACAGTTTGTTTTCTCTGTCCCGCCACCACTGCGAACGCATGAATAAACTTGTATAACTTGGTGACGGAGCTACTCTCAGGACTAGGCTAGTGAAGCGTCAACCTCCACCGCTTTTCTCAATCATTAGAACCAAAACTCAGAACTTCCTGCAACTTGCCGTACCTTTCTAGGACATTTCTATCAACTCCACATCCCTGCATATCACAACTCACAAGAACAAAGCATCGAAAATTTTGAAATTCCGCATTTTTAGTCAAATAAGCACAATAGTCATACAAAGCTGGAAATAAGATTTTGATATAGGAGGAAAGCATAGCAGTACATCATCAGTTCATCACAAGTTCATCAAGACACATGACATGACACCTAAAAATTTCAAACAGACACGACACACGACTGACTCTATAACATCCCACCCCACACTTAAATTGACCCGTGTCCTCACGGAACGACTCAAGAGATAAGATGGACAGACAAAACAGACTCAAATAAAAATAAAATAAAGGAACTGCTACTCCCCTAATAGTCTGGTGGTGGTGGCTGTGTGTACTCGGGCGGAATGGCATGTCCTGGACGCCATCCTGGAGGAGCTGAAACCGGATGGAAGCCGCTACCCATCGCCATCATCATAGCCCTGTTCACATTAAATAAATGGTCAATCTGCGCCTGTGAATACTCTCCGGGCTGTCTCTGTGCCTGCTCCTCTGGTGGTACTATGTTCAGTGGGACCTCTACCCCGTCCCACTGACGTCTCCTTCCCTCTGCGGGTCTTCCATGCACTGGCGGTCGCCCTCTCCGTCGCGGTGGGCTAGGCGGTGGCCTAAGAGCTAGATCTGCAAAATAAGTCCAACGAACTACACCCTCACTGCTGAGTCTGAATGTCCTCCCAGAACCAACTCTGTCACTGTCAGCTAATCCATAAGCAAGAATACTGTGGCCTGGAAGTGCATCCATGTCCGGGTGAAGACTGCGTAGCAGATAAGTTACCATGCCACCTACACAAAGTGGCCCTCGAGGCCGAATATGCTTCCAGTGCTCACACAAAAAATGTCCCCAGTGTGGGACTACCCCTCTCACCAAAGAGCCTAGAAGCGTCAGATCTCGGATAGCCGGCTTATCATTTCCGTTCCCCCTCGCAGTCAAAGTTCTCGTCAATATGAAATGTACCATATACCAGAAAGGATCTGTGAATGCTGATGCTGTCGTGTCGCTCGGTCTGTAGCGACTCGTCCCCATAAGGATCGAGCAAGTGTCGCTAAGATCCATCATATTACTGAAATCGACGAAAGTCCCATCTGCCACCTCTGGCCACCCAAAGATTTGACGCAACCGCGTCATCGTGCAATAGTGCTCCACACCTCTGAAAGTGTACCTGAATCCCTCATGTTCCCTAGGTCCAATGTAGTGGTAACCGGTGAGAAACTCACAAGTGTCATCCATATCAGCATCACTGCGCAGCGTAAGCAATCCAGGGCAACCACATCTGTCCAACAGCTCCCTGAATCTCTCTAAGAATCCGCAATGCTCCAGAAAGAACTGCTCAACCCACATGGGCGACTTATGTGTACACGCCATGAATGCCTCAAATGTTTGCTGCCTTTCATCGACAACAGCCGGAACTACTGCCTCAGCAACAACAGGCGGAGGCTGGGCTCTGCGAGCACGGGATGAACTAGCACGAGTCGATGAACGAGACATCTTGAGTTGAAACACAAAAAAATCTGAAATTTCCAGAAATCCGCGGACCCTTTGTGCAATTACGTTCCGCGGAGGTCTTAACGTTTTCCAAAAATCCTGAGACGTCCGCGTCTTTATGCTTCAGACGTCCGCGGAATTACCAAAATCTTAGATCCGAACTCCGATCGATTCCCGGTCGCGAATCCGACCACACCACCCTCAAAAACCAAAATCCCAACTCTGATAACCCAATCCAACACTCGTACACTCCTTTCCACCGATTCAACACAAAATTTCTTCCAATAATAATCCTTCCACCGATTCACACAAAATCCTTAATCCAATAACAATGCAACCGGTAAGAGGTCACGTCGATCCGGCAGAGCTTTGATTGAGCGTTGTCGATTTAGCAGAGGGTTTTGAATTTCGACCATTTCCTCTCAGTTTTCGGGTCGCTGTTTGTAGAGAGCTGTCCCAACGTGCCAAAGAAACAGACCTGGGAAACGACCCAGATTTAAATTCTACGACGTACCGTGGAGGTCTCCATAATTGTTGTCCGCGGAGGCCTCTTGATTTATCATAATTGTCAAGGCGTCCGCGAGTTAATTGTTCAGACGTGCGCCCAACCCACTGATGCTGACTTCTTTTCCCCATTCAATCACCTGAAACCACCAGAAACAAAGATGCACTCGGGGCGCATTATCAGGGTACCAATTCCACTAATTAAACTACTAAAAACATGTGTAAAGTAAAAACACACCGGGTTGCCTCCCGGTAAGCGCCTTTGTTTTACGTCCTTGGCTGGACATTACCTCTAGCTAGGTAGAATATACCGGCTCCGCCAGTTCAACGTCCTCCGTGGTTGCCTCAAACCCATCATAGTATGGCTTGACTCTTTGCCCATTCACTTTGAAACTCTCTCCTCCTTCGGGTCTTCGCAATTCCAACGCCCCATGATTGTACATTTTTACAACTACGCATGGACCTGTCCAACGAGAACGCAATTTTCCAGGCATAAATCTTAATCTTGAGGAAAATAAAAGTACCTTTTGCCCCACTTCATAGTTGCGCCTCAATATGTACTTGTCATGGTACATTTTCGCTCTCGCTTTGTAGTCTGACTGGCTTTCGTAAGCCTCTAAGCGGAGTTCCTCCAACTCACTCAACTGTAGCTTTCTTTCATCCCCTGCATTGGTTAGATCAAAGTTGCATGTTTTAATTGCCCAGAAAGCTTTATTTTGTGCCTCAACCGGGAGATGACAAGCCTTCCCATAAACCAGTCTAAAAGGCGACATTCAAATTGGCGTCTTGTAGGCGGTCCTGTAAGCCCACAATGCCTCTTCAAGTCTTATTGGCCAATCCTTTCTCGACGGCTTCACCATCTTCTTTAGTATAGACTTGATCTCTCGGTTCGACACTTCAGCTTGTCCATTAGTTTGAGGGTGGTAGGCGGTGGATACTCGATGATAAACACCAAAGTGTTTGAACACCGACGCGACGGAACGATTGCAAAAGTGTGACCCTTGGTCACTGATCACCGCCTTTGGTACTCCATACCTACAAAAGATATTAGTACGCAAGAAATCCACCACCGTCTTACCATCATCATGTTTGGTGGCCTTAGCTTCAACCCACTTAGATACATAATCAACAGCAACCAATATATATTGAAAATTATAGCAGGGGGAAACGGTCCCATAAAATCAATGCCCCATATATCAAATATCTCATCAACAACAATGGGCATTTGAGGCATTTCATTTCTAGCAGAAATATTCCCTACGCGTTGACATCTATCGCATGCTTTGCAATGGTTATATGCATCCCTAAACAAATGTGGCCAAAAGAAGCCACTATCAAGTATTTTCCTAGATGTTCTCTTCGGTCCAAAATGACCACCACACGCATGTTCATGACAAAAAGCAAGCACAGAAGAAATCTCAAAATCAGGCACACACCTTCTAACAACTTGATCCGAACCAATTTTCCACAAATAAGGGTCATCCCAAATATAATATCTCGAATCATGCTTATGCCTCAAACGTTGAGCAATAGTGAATGACGAAGGAAACTTACCTCCCACCAGGTAATTAACTATGTTAGCGTACCATGATGCTTTTTCTTGGACAGCAAATAAATACTCGTCCAGGAATGTTTCGGTTATAGCTCCAGTTTCCTCCTCTCTCACTATTCGGCTCAAGTGATCTGCCACGGTGTTCTCAATGCCCTTTTTGTCTTTTATTTCCACATCAAACTCTTGTAGCAAGAGGATCCATCTAATCAGCCGCGGCTTGGACTCCTTTTTCATCATCAAGTAGCGAATAGCTGCATAATCAGAAAAGACAATAATTTTAGAACCAAGCAAATATGGGCGAAATTTTTCTAAACCAAATATAACAGCTAAAAGCTCTTTTTCGATTGTGGAATAATTTCGTTGAGCCGCATCAAGCGTCCTAGACGCATAGTGGATCACCACAGGCTTCTTTTCCTTCCTTTGCCCGAGCACTGCTCCAACTGCGTAGTCGCTAGCATCACACATTATCTCGAAGGGTTGTGTCCAATCCGTTGCTTGAATGATGGGTGCACTAGTCAGTGCCGCCTTAAGATCATCGAATGCCGCCTTGCATTCCTCCGTAAACTCAAATGGTGCATCCTTTTGTAGCAATCTAGAGAGAGGAAGCGCCCTTTTTGAGAAGTCCTTTAAAAACCTGCGATAAAATCCTGCATGTCCCAAAAAAGACTTCACGCCACGCTGATCAGAAGGGTAAGGCAAGCTAATAATCAAGTCAATTTTAGCCTTATCTACTTGTATTCCGTCTCCAGAAACAACATGTCCCAATACTATTCCGTGAGTGACCATAAAATGACATTTTTCATAATTCAAAACCAAGTTTGTCTCCTCACAATGTGCAAGCACTCTACCAACATTAAGCAAGCATTCATCAAAAGTATTTCCATACACCGTGAAGTCATCCATGAACACTTCAACACAGTCACTAATCAATTCCGAAAAAATACTCATTACCACACGCTGGAAGGTACCAGGCGCGTTGCACAAACCAAAAGACATGCGTCGAAACGCAAATGTACCGAATGGGCACGTGAAAGTAGTCTTGTCCTGGTCTTCAGCTGCAATCGGAATTTGATTATACCCAGAAAATCCATCTAAAAACAAAAGTAAGGCTTACCTGCGAGCCTATCCAACATCTGGTCAATGAATGGCAAAGGAAAGTGATCCTTGCGTGTCACTGCATATAGCTTTCTGTAGTCGATGCACACGAGCCATCCATTCTGGATTCTCTTTGTTACCAACTCACCTTGAGCATTAAGTTCCACTGTAATTCCTGTCTTCTTCGATACTACATGTGCGGGGCTTACCCATTGACTATCTGAAATGGGATAAATCACGTCAGCATCTAAGAGCTTTTGTACCTCCTTTTGAACCACCTCCATCATCAGTGGGTTCAATCTACGCTGCGGCTGCCTCACAGGTTTGGCTCCATCCTCGAGTAAAATCCGGTGCATGCACACGATAGGGCTCACTCCCTTGATGTCCGCAAGTGTCCATCCAATCGCGATCTTATGTTTCTTCAGTACCGCTGTCAATCTCTCCTCCTGATTAGGCTCCAAGCCTTTCTTGATTATGACCGGCGACGTCTCACCATCTCCCAAAAATATATACTTTAAATGCTCTGGTAAGGGCTTAAGCTGCAACTCAGGTGCCTGTACAACAGATGGTACATGTGTACATTTATTAGTTAAAGTAACTTGATTAGCCTCATACCTTGGGGTTAATGGTCCCGAAACTCTAAGCTCCTGTAGCATGTCACTAGTATCACGAAGCATCCCTATTGATGCGCCACGTGACTCAATAGCCTCCCTCAAAAATATTTCAAGTACATCATTCCCACAGGGAATATCGGAAGATTCCACTAGCTCATCGATCGCATCCAAAGCGTGTACTCCTACATCATCAGGTGGTTATTGCATAGCTTGATATATATTAAAGTTTATTACCTCACCTTCCACCTCCATGGAAAGCGTGCCACGATCCACATCGATCTTAGCTCTTGCCGTCTTCATGAATGGCCTACCAAATAGAATTGGTGGCTGATCTTGTGCTCCCTCATCATCCATTTTCAGCACATAGAAATCTGCAGGAAAAATAAGATTTTCTACCTGCACCAAAACATCCTCGATCACACCCAAAGGTTGGGTGCATGATCGGTCAGCCAATTGAATCGTCAAACCCGCGAGTTTAAGTGGACCAATACGCAAAGATAAGTACAAAGAGTAAGGAAGAACATTTATGGACGCACCAAGATCAAGCATACAATTTTCGATCCTTACGTTACCAATAACACATGGAATAGTAAAAGTTCCGGGATCCTTAAACTTTTTGGGCACCTTCCTTCGTATCGCTGCTGATACACTCTCTCCAAGCATGACCTGCTCATTCTTAGTCGTACGCCTACGAATAGTACATAATTCCTTAAGGAATTTTGCGTACCTCGGAATTTGCAGAATAGCTTCAATGAGTGGAATGTTGATTTCCACCTTGCTAAACAACTCCCAAACCACATTGTCTGTGATAGACTTCTTGTTGGTCTTAGAAACCTGCATTGGGAAAGGTAGGGGAGTGTTAGAATTTGGAATTTCCTTACCAGAGTCAGAGGAACCCGCGGACGTCTTCTCATTATCGTCCGCGGACGTCTCTTGATTTTGTAATTCATCAGGCGTCCGCGCTTTAAATGTTGAGACGTCCGCCTGCCCCACTGAGTTGGAATCTTCATTCAGCTTTTCTTCTCCATTTTTCAACTGCTTTCCACTCCTAAGCATTACAGCGCTAATGTTGGACTTTGTAATTGGGTTTGGAATTGTTTGTGACAGCAGCTTCCCTTTGTCTTCTCGCTTTTCGTAAACGGCGCTGGCAATTTGAGACACTTGCCTCTTTAGCTCGTTCACGTCTCCAGCTTGTTGGCCCATCTTTTGAGTTTGTTCCTTGAACATGCCTCTCATTTCCTCTCTCAATTCCTTGATTGGGTCCTCGTCTCCTTGTTTGATGTGTGGGGGTTTGTACGGCGGCTTTTGTGGGTACGAGGACTGCCCCACATCGTAATTGTTGTTCCTTTGCCAACCACCATCATTTTGCCTAGGTTGCCATTTGTTGTTGCCTTGGTATCCATCATACCTCCTTGGTGGCAAATCTCCCTTGTTCACGTAGCCCACTACATTCACGTCTTCTGTTCTTTCCTGAAAAACAGCGTTATCATTATTCATTGGATTAAAAGTGGACTTGTTTACCTTACACTCCACTTCTTGATTGCCTTGTGGTTTCTGCGTCACTATTTGTGCCATCATATTCTTCAGTTCCTGCAATTCAGAATGTACATTCACGTTAGCAACTGGTGCAGGTTTATATGTTTCTTCTAAATACCTTGTGCTCTCGGCAACTCTCTCAATCAACTCCCATATCTCCTCGGGGTACATGTCAAGGATAGACCCTTGAGCGGAGGCATCTAGCATTCTTCTTTCCATTAGAATCATCCCATCCATGAAGTATTCAAGCAACATCCTTTGTGGGATTCCATGATTCGGACAATTCTCTTCGAATAGCCTAAACCTCTCCAAATAATCGAACAACGTTTCTCCACGTCCTTCTCTAAGCATAGAGAGCTCCTTTCTTGTTTGAGCCGCCTTCGAATGGGAGTAGTACTTGTCCATGAACTTCCTTTGTATTTATTCCCATGAAATAATGGAACCAGAAGGCAAAGACATTAACCAAGATTTAGCTTGACTTACTAAAGAAAAAGGGAATGCCTTTAATTTAAAAAGATTTTCCGGAACCGATGCCGATTTCATGGACGTGCAAACTCCATGAAATTCCTTCAAGTGCCTTAGGGGGTTCTCATCGGGCATTCCTCCAAACTTGGGCAAGTGGTGTATCACCCCACCCTTTATCTCGATATCTTCTACGTCCTCATCCAACCTAATGCACCAAGGTGCCTCGTCAATATATGGCGCACAAACTCCTCTCATAGTGCGTCCCAAATCCCGACGCCTCGCTAACTTTCCATATTGGTTTCCTCCACTGAGGTAATCTCGATCCAACTCATCCTCGTAATCCTCGTGTCTAGCTGCACGAAGTCTAGCATTCTCATTCACAAATCGCTGATTTCTGGGGGGTGGTACTCTTTGATTAACATGGGGCAGTCCTTGCCTCCGTTCTTGCATGTTATCTCCTATCACACTACTTCGCTCTTCTTGATCTCGTTCAACACTTCTCTGTGACATTGTTACTTAAACAGAAAAAATAATCAAGTGACAAAGTAAAAGACAGTAAAATAAAACCAAGAGAAAGAAATACGTAGTGAGATTCTTCGTTACCAATCCCCGGCAACGGCGCCAAAATTTGACAGGTGTCGTTGTACCCGTCAAAAATAATATTTCTTATTCCGACTAGCAAGTGGTAAGTCGGGTCGTATCCACAGAGATTGATATGAGAATCTATTCACTAAGTATAAAAGTGACAATGGTAAATTCAAATAAGTAAATAAAACAAAAGCACAATTATCACTTATCAAGAGAGCAATCGTCACACGAATTCAAGTATATAATATCAAAGAGAAGTGCAAGCTAGAACTTTCGACTGTGATGCAAGACCAAATCATTGACAAATCTGTTTTGATTTCTAATGTTCTACAACTTAGAGCTCCCCCGCTAAGGTTATACTCCTTGTTCTAGTTCTAGTACTTAATCTCGCGCTAGCGATAATCAAGACCCTAACTCGCTAGAGTTGCATGAAGATTTGAACAAGTTGTCCTAGGGTGTTTAATCCTAGTGGTATATTACTCGTGTCCTAGTTCGCTATCCCTGCTAGGTTGCTAGTAAACTTGACAATCGGAATCAACTAACAAACCAAAGCTCCCCCGCTAGGGTTCCACTCGTGCTCACAGAATCAATTCCTTAAACAACGCATAGTAATATGACACAAAACACAGAAATCAATATAGGTCTCAAGTCAAAACATCACAATGTCGAGTTCTAGCCTACACATATGAGTTTAGCTACTCATCGTAAGAGAATACATCATCAAGTTTATCAATGGGATGAACGAAAATACTGATGACGAATTCTCCACCAAGCTGCAGCTCCACTCCAGTACTTGAATCCAGCAACGAATCCACGCTCAAGCTTCTTCAATTGGAATCCTACTCCAAGAGCTCTCTTCTCCAAATCGAACTTCGAACGAACCCTAATCTTTCTGATTTTTCCTCCTTAAGTCCAGAGCCAGCCGCCTTCCTTCTGTCTCTTCGAGATCTGTCTCTCCTTCTCCCGAGATTGCAACTTCGAAATAATGAAATTCGACTGCCAGCTGTCTCCGTGGACGTCTCTTGATTTAACGTCCGCGGAGGTCTGAACAATTAACGAAATTCAGTAGACCTCCGTGCCTTTAATACTTCAGACCTACGCGAACTGCACTGACTCAAACTTCCAGCTCTTCGGACTTCATTTCTTCGGCCCAAAACATCTTCTAACAGGCTCTCTTTAGCCGGTATTCCTTCCATGGTCTCCGAATGCACCTGAGAACGAAAACTACACACAGGTAGTGAAATAACATACTGGGAAACACTAAGAGACGGGGTTTTAACACAGAAAATAGTCGTACAACTACGACTTATCAGAGAGCCACTTGATGAACGTGAAGAGAATTATCAAATATGTCTGCGGAACAGCTGACTATGGATTATGGTACACTAAGGATACTAATTCTTGTTTGGTAGGCTACTGCGATGCTGATTGGGCTGGGAATGCTGAGGATCATAAAAACACATCTGGAGGATGTTTCTTTCTAGGAAACAACCTGGTGTCATGGTTCAGCAAGAAGCAGAACAACATATCTGAGAATGTTCAGTGAAACAAAGTTGAGTTTCACTGATACATTTACTAGAATGTGCAGTAGGTGCTGAAAATAATACAATAGAAAATAAGATGAAAAGGTGTGCTGATAATCGCAGCTGCAGTACTAGACTGCATGAGGCCACCTTCTATATATAGAGAGGTAAAACAAGGTAATTATAGTTGAGACCTAAGGTTTACAGTATTATGCACAAGCCCTTATAGTATTGAGAAGTATGGCCTAATACCCCCCCCCCCCTCCCCTCAAGCTTGGCCGTGGAGAAAGTTAGAGACCCAAGCTTGACGGCGAATTTGATAGAGAGCATCGGCGGGGAGAGCTTTTATGAACAGATCCGCAAGTTGCATGCCCTATTCGAGAAATTGAGGAGAGATAAGTCCAGAGAGGAAGTGCTGACGGATAACATGGCAGTCTAATTCGATGTGTTTCATCCTCTCATGGAAGATGGGATTGCACGCTATGTGATTGGCTTCCATATTATCGTAATAGAGCTTGACTGGTGTCGGAATCGAGATGTGAAGATCCCACAGTAGGGTGACAATCCAGACAAGTTCGTAGCACGCATGAGCCATCGCCCGGTACTCGGACTCGGCGGAGGATCTCAAGATGGTCGCTTGTTTCTTCGTTCGCCAGGAAATGTGACAGTTGCCAAGTCTGATGCCATAGCCAGTGGTGGATCGACGGGTCAAAGGACATGATGCCCAGTCGGCATCACAGAAGGCTTCGAGGCAAAGGGGAACACCAGCTGGGTAAAATAGACCTTGAGCCGGAGCCTGTTTGAGAAATCGAAGGACTCTGGTGGCAGCTTAAAGATGATTAGTAGTTGGTGTTGCAAGGAAATGACTGAGCATGTGAACTGTAGGATCGGATAGAGGTGTTACTGTAGAGAGTGCCAATTTTTGCTTGATATCCATTGGTGTAGAGCTAGGTTTGCATGCTAGGAGACCTACATCACTTAGTAAGTCTAACACATATTGCCTTTGGTTGATGAAAATGCCTGAGGATCTGGCCACCTCTAGGCCCAGAAAGTATTTGAGATAGCCTAGGTCTTTTATTTGAAACTCAGCATGTATATAGGCCTTTACTTTGTTGATTTGAGGAATAGAGGTGCTAGTGATGGCTACATCGTCCACATAAACTAGGAGAATTAGAAAATCCCCATTTTGATCAAAGGTAAACAGAGAATGATCATTAGGACTTTCTAGAAAGCCATAAGAAGATAAGGCATCAATGAATTTGCTAAACCACTGTCTAGGGCCATGTTTCATTATAATCAAACCCTTCTTCTTGAGAAAATCCTCTAGCAACCAATCTGGCCTTATACCTTTCAATGGTACCATCAGAGTGTCTTTTGACAAGAAAAATCCATTTGGAGCTAACTTCATTTTTGCCTTGAGGGAGAGGGATAACTTGCCAAGTATTATTTGATTGAAGGGCATGTATCTCATCTTCCATAGCCTTAACCCACTTGGGATATTTGCAAGCTTGAGTGTAGCAAGTAGGTTCCATAGTGTTTGATGTCTGAAATATATACTTTTGATGAGTAGGAGAGCATTTGGAATATCCAACAAAGTTTGCTATAGGATATTTCACTGCGGAATTCCCAAAGACAAAGCCTTTAAGTAGAATAGAAGGCTTAGGTACCCTTTGAGATCTTCTTACAGTAATAGGTTCATTAGAAGATGTTGTATTCTCTTCATGAGTGGAGGAAGTGACAGGCGTCGTTTGACCTCTCAAATTTGTATTTGTATTTTTCCCTGCAATATGCTAGTAAAGCGGCAAGCAGGGGTCGAACCCTAGAGAGCTGGTGTGGTTCAGTTGTCCTGTAAACAAAATTGATTGGGGTTTTTTTTGTAAGCAAGTGTAAGAAAGCACAAGAGAAAATAATAACGAGGATTTCAATCAGCGAGAAAATTCAGTCTAGGATTTCTATTGTGACACGTTTATCATAGATATCTAATGATCAATTTTATATTTCTAAGTGTGGTTGTTCCGACAAAGGTAACACCCCAAATATCCCGACAAAGGTGATATCCCACAACCTAACCCGACAAAGGTATTAGGCTTCTAGTTCTTCCCTAAACTAAACAATCCGACAAAGGTATTATTTAGCTTAGATGTTACTATCTACCTTTACGACAAAGTATCCAGTAAATATTAACGGTAAGAATTAGTTGTTTAACTAAGCTTTGCGACAAAGCTTCCACTTAGTCTAGCAATTTAATTCGTAAGAATGAGCACAAGAACTAGTGAAATATAAAACAACATTAAGAACGAAAATCTCAAAACGTGTTCACAATGTACGAAACCCTAGACCGAAAGAGAAATTTAGCTACTCATTGTCATGGAAATAAACACAAGTATTTTTTGATGAAAGTAAATAGAAATTCTCTGTATCGCCGAAAGCTTCGCGTTCTTCGTCTTCTCCAGAGCTGTCTCAGTCTTCGTAGAATATGAGATTGATGATACTGAAAATCCTAGCCCAAGCTTCTTGTTTCTAATAAACTGGGTTTCCAAATCTGGTTTTGGGCTTGAATTATCAAATTTCGGACTTGCTGACGTCAGCAAACGGCCTGCTGATGTCAGCCCTCATCGTCTGGTCGCGTTCGGTATCAACATTAACGGCGCGTTCGTAGTCAACATTAGCGTTAATGCTAATGTCTCTTGAGGACGCGATCCGCACTGAGCTCCGTTCCTTCTTCTTTGCGCCAGATCCGACTTCAACTCTGGATTTGACCCTCTATACGGTCTCGGACGCTCTCGGTGTGAACTAGAGAGTTGTAGGGAATCGAGTCAGCTACGCAACGCCATGTAGCTCGTATTTTCGTGATCAACGGTCAATTCCCAGCTCTCCGTTGAGTGCCCAAGGGTCTTAATTGTCATTGCGATGTTTTTGGCATAAAATGTCGTCTTTAATGCGCGTTTCCTCCTAGAGCTTCCGAAACACCTGAGATGCAAAACCATACTAAAAAGTAATTGTTCGCATATAAAAGTGTCGAAATAAATGGGATTAGTTGACTCGACGAGTCGTATAAATATGACTCATCAAACCACTCCACACTTAAACTTGTTCGTCCCGAACAAGAACTAAGTCGTAGAAGGAAAAATAAATGCAACACCACAATTTCTTCGACGTCCTAGATAATGCTACATGAATATGAGTTGCTAGTCTAGACTCGCTTTTCTACGCATCACTCAATCGCTACTCAGATTATCATGCTAAACATGGAATAAACTTGATACGTGTTACCTTTGAGCCGAGATACAAACCAATTCGGATGAATAGGAGATAGTCCTCTTTAGACCCATGATCTGCATTCGCTGTTCCGAGCTCTAGTTATATGGTTATACTTCATTGCTTTTTCTTGCACGTGATTTGTTCGAGCTTCAAGGTGTTGAGTTCTTTTGCTTGGACAGCTTTTGCAGTGAGTTGTCTTCTGATGGATCAGAGTGGTGTGCTTCACTTTGTCGCGTGTAAAACTTCACACATAACTGATTTTCTTTTCTTTTGCTACTGATTGTGACTGCTTGTCCGTAACTCTGCTCTTTTGATGGAGGTCCAATCATCGCCCGCAAGCATATGGAAATACCTCCCTGCTCTCCCTCATCCTCGTCCTTTTGACGCGAGTCAAGCCGAGGGTCGCTCGTCTATTTTCCCGGCAACTCGGACTAGAGTTTGGACGGTGTGATGTTTTCCCGTCCCACCTAACCGCATTAGCACTGCAGTGGCGGAGCAGACTCTTAACCATGTTTCCTCGAAGTGCTAGCCTCCACGAAATCCATATAACCATACAACTCGAGATTCGGTCCTTTGAATGCTTCGTCAAGTCTCTCTAGGACATTTTTATCAACTCCACATCCCTGTTTATCTCAACTCAAAAGGACACGTAGTAGGTTAAATTCACATGTAGTCACATAATTCAAATTTCACGAGAAAAATACATGTAATCGGCATCATGAATTTCACATACTCATACTTCAATACTGCAATTCCAAGAACAGAGAGATTTCAAACTTCATCATTTTTTTTTTTCAAAAGAAACATGCAGACACAGTACAATATGCAAGAAAAATAAACGTGCGGACACAACAAACTGACTCTCCCACCCCACACTTTTGAACCAAGCCGTGTCCTCACGGCACGACTTTAGTTCAAAGACAACAGACAATGCAGACATAACAAACTGACGGACTCTGACAAAGAGAAAAAAGAAAGGGAAATAGGCACTCCCCTAGTCAGAATCTGTCGATGAAGCTGGATGAGGAATAGCAAACTCCGGAGGAATTGGATCTCCGAACTCCCATCCTGGCGGTACTGGCACTGGCTGTGTTCCTGGTGGCAGTAAAAACTGTAATGCTCGAGCCACATTGAAGGCTATGTCTAGCTGCTGCCTAGGAGGCACAGCTGCTAGTGGCTCTAGTGCGCTGGCACGTCTCTGTCGAGCTGTGGAGGACTCCCCTCTCCCTCGTGTAGGATGTCGGCGGGTAGCAGCTGATGAGGACTCAGGTCTGTCCCTAGGAGCAGAGAGGCGGCGCCGATCAGTAGGCATAGCTGTGTGGTATCTCGGGTCATCATGGTACGTCCAGGCGTACTGCTCCCTCCTACGGGGACGCCTACGAATAGCATGTCCACTGGTGAAGTAGGCAATGTCAAATTCAGCTGGAGGGATGTACTGATGAGTCTCCAAGCGTGGCTGCCCGTGTAGACGGCGCAGCAAAAAGGTGATCATCCCTCCACATGCTATCGGTCCTGTCGACGTAAGGCGGCGCTCCCAGAAATGGCATGCTAAGTGGAAGAAGTCGAGCGGCTGCCCTTGGTCAAAGGCATTCAAGCAGATCATATCGGGGAAGGTCACCTTGTCGCCCCCGTTATCTCTAGCATATAGCGTGCCTCCTAGCACCCGCTGTAAGTAGTACAATGCAGGATCCCGAATACATTTTGCCCTCGAATCAGATGGCTGAAATTCACCGGCATCGTCCACCTTAATTCTGGCCCAAGCATCTACCAATCGGACTTCATCACGAACAAAATTTCCATTTGCGGGCCAACCAAATACGTCCTTCACCTGTGCGGGGAGAGTGTGATAGAACTCGCCTCGGTGCCTTTACCAAATACCCTCATGGTCCTGTCTCCCTACATAGTTGAAGGATGCTAAGAACTCGCAAGTGTCCTCGACATCTGTCTCATGGCTGAGGGTGAGGAGGCCTGGCCATCCACTCACCCGAAGTATCTCTCGGACCCGTTCTTCAAACCCACTGTTACTCAATAATTCGGTCTCCACAAATGTGCTGGGCACGTGCTGTTTGGCCATATATTTAGCATACAACTCCTCGAACGATAGCTCTCGTGCCTCACGTGGTGGCATATCGAAACACGGTTCAAAACTGAAGAAAACTGCACTGGGTCAACACTTGGTCAACTGAATCAGTGTGTCTCGCGTTCGCTCGACACGTTAGTCGCCGCGTTCGATAGACACGTTAGCTAATGTTGGAGTCGAACGCGGAAAGCTAATGTCTAACCCGAACGCGCCGAACCTGTACTTCGTCTTCCCCGATCGGTTGTCCGATTGGCAACTCCGAAACTCAAACCTCAACCACGGTTTCTTCACCAAATCCCCACTGAATATCCCTCTATTACTCCTCCCAACAATCCAAATCTTGAATATCCCAACTTAGCCGACCAAATTTTGTAAGAAATCGAACGGAGGTTTACCTTGAATCGGTTTCGTAACAATCCGAATTGAGAGCTTAGCCGCTGTTGATAATCCTTGGTCAATTTGCCAATGTTGCTGGGCGATTCGAGGGTGTTTGGGCGAGAGCGGTCAATTTGATGTTTGGGCGGAACGGATGAGAGAAGCTCGACATTAGGGTTTTTACTCTGGTCAACCATCTGCCGCGTTCGGAGGAGACGTTATGATGTGGTCAGTGTGCTAATGTTTGCCTCGGACGCGGCTGTAATGTGCACTCTGGACGCGGCTTTAATGTAGCAGTCGAACGCGATCCGCACTGAGTGGTACCTGTATTTCATCTGCAAAACAGCTTCTTTCCACAAAAACCAAGTCAAGATAGACCGGTTAGATGACATAAAACTAAATAAGACTCAACTGACACAAAACACACGAAAACAGAGGAAAACAAGAAGAACAAATGTTTTGCCGGGCTGCCTCCCTGCGAGCGCCGTTGTTTTACGTCGTTGGCTCGACGATACCTCATTATGTTTCAGTGGGAGGTTCGGCGAGTTCGAAATCCTAAACAGGTGTTTCGATTTCGCCTTGGTAGTGCTTCACCCGTTGTCCATTGACCTTGAAGATGTCTCCATTCCTCGGGTTCTCCAGCTCAAGTGCTCCATGGTTGAAAACCTTCATCACCGTGTAGGGACCTGTCCATCTAGAACGCAGTTTGCCAGGCATTAGTCGTAAACGTGAAGAAAATAAAAGTACTTGCTGGCCAATCTCAAATGTGCGTTGTAGGATGAACTTGTCATGGTACAGCTTGGTCCACGCCTTGTAGTCTGATTGGCTCTCATAAGCCTCTAGGCGCAGCTCCTCAAGCTCACAGAGCTGTAACTTCCTCTCCAGTCCTGCTGTCTTCAAATCAAAGTTGCACGTCTTAAGCGCCCAAAAGGCTCTGTGCTCCAGCTCGACCGGGAGGTGACATGCCTTTCCATACACCAGTCGGAAAGGCGAGGTGCCTATTGGTGTCTTGTAGGCTGTCCTGTACGCCCAAAGTGCATCATCTAGTCTCTGACTCCAGTCCTTCCTAGTTGGTTTCACCATTTTTTCTAGAATCCCCTTAATTTCTCGGTTAGAGATCTCTGCTTGTCCATTCGTCTGAGGATGATAAGCTGTGGAAGTGCGGTGGTGAACGTGGTACTGTTTCATAGTTGCTGTCATCAGCCTGTTGCAGAAATGCATCCCCTGATCACTGATTATAGCTTTAGGCACTCCGTATCTGCAAAATATGTTAGTGCGAAGAAAATCCACAACAGTTTTGGCATCATCGCATCTAGTAGCCTTAGCCTCTACCCATTTAGACACATAGTCCACTGCAACAAGAATATACAGGTAACCAAACGATGCAGGAAAAGGACCCATAAAATCAATCCCCCATATGTCAAAGACATCGTCAACTATAATAGGCATTTGGGGCATCTCATTCCTAGCAGAAATATTACCTACTCGCTGGCATCTATCGCATCGCTTACAATGATCGTAGGCATCTCTAAACACATGTGGCCAATAAAAACCACTATCTAAAATTTTCCTGCTAGTCCTCTTGGGGCCAAAGTGACCACCACATGCATGCTCATGACAGAAACTAAGCACAGAAGCAATCTCATCATAAGGAATACACCGCCTGGTCTACGCTAATTTTCCATAAATACGGGTCATCCCACACATAGTATTTCGAATCATGCTTAAGTTTCAGACACTGAGCCTTTGAGTAAGAGGGTGGAAATTTACCTCCGACCAGGTAGTTCACAATGGGAGCGTACCATGGTACTTTACCTGTGAGAGCATACAAGTGCTCATCTGGGAAGGTCTCTGTGATCTGTCCTGCATCCTCGTCTCGTACTAATCGACTCAGGTGGTCAGCTACGGTGTTTTCTATCCCCTTCTTGTCTTTGATCTCTAGGTCGAATTCCTGTAGCAGCAAAATCCATCTGATCAGCCGCGGCTTGGCCTCTTTCTTCGTCATTAGGTACCTGATAGCTGCATGATCAGAGAAAACAACTACTTTAGTACCAAGCAAATAAGACCGAAATTTCTCCAAAGCGAAAACCACTGCTAGTAATTCTTTTTCGGTGGTCGAGTAGTTTCGCTGAGCTGCATCCAGAGTCCGCGAAGCGTAGTAAATCACTACTGGCTTTTTGTCCACCCTCTGGCCTAGTACAGCTCCCACAACATAGTCGCTGGCGTCGCACATGATCTCAAATGGCTGGTCCCAATCTGGTGCTCGAATGATAGGCGTGCTGGTAAGTGCCTGTTTTAGCTCGTCGAAGGCCTCCCTGCATGAATCTGTAAACTCAAAAGGAACATCTTTCTGCAAAAGGTTAGATAAAGGCAGAGCCTTCTTCGAGAAATCCTTAATGAATCTACGATAAAAACCAGCATGCCCAAGAAAAGATTTTATATCACGCACCGTAGAAGGATAAGGAAGAGTAAGAATTAAATCAATTTTTGCCTTGTCAACCTTAATACCCTCGTGTGAAACAATATGACCAAGAACCACCCCATGAGTAACCATAAAGTGACACTTTTCATAATTGAGCACCAAATTCATAGAAACACAGCGTGCTAATACTGTACTCAAATTATCCAAGCATGCATCAAAAGTGTCACCATACACAGTAAAGTCATCCATAAACACCTCAATAAGAGTACCTATCATGTCAGAAAATATGCTTGTAACCACCCGCTGAAAAGTGCCGAATGCGTTACACAATCCAAAAGACATACGTCTAAAAGCAAACGCACCGAAGGGACATGTAAAGGTAGTCTTTTCCTGGTCCTCATGTGCAATGGGAATTTGATTATACCCAGAAAATGCATCGAGAAAGAAAAAATAAGGCTTACCTGCCAGCCTGTCAAGCATCTGGTCAATAAACGGAAGAGGAAAGTGATCCTTACGCGTCACGGCATTCAGCTTCCTGTAATCGATGCACATGCGCCATCCGTTCTTGACTCTAGTAGTCACCATTTCTCCTGCAGCATTCTTCTCAACTGTAATCCCTGTCTTCTTCGGGACTACATGAACTGGACTCACCCACTGGCTGTCTGAGATCAGGTAAATCACATCCGCGTCCAGCAATTTCTGAATCTCCTTCTGAACTACCTCCATCATGATCGGATTCAATCTCCTCTGAGGCTCCCTAGAAGTCTTGGCTCCATCCTCCAGCAAGATACGGTGCATGCACACGGCTGGGCTGATTCCTCTGATGTCTGCAAGTGTCCATCCAATAGCGAGCTTGTGGCTACTCAGCACCTCGATCAATTGCCTCTCCTGGGCTGTTTCTAGCCCGTTTTTGATGATGACGGGCAGCGTGTTGTTCTCCCCAAGGAACGCATATTTCAGATGCTCAGGTAGAGGTTTCAGTTCCAGTTCAGGTGCCTGCACAGTAGAAGGCAAAAACACGTTAGATTTGAATAGACGAACCTCATTAACTCCATACCTGGGTGTGAGTGGTCGTGCAATTGCCAGCGGAGACAGCACATCAAGAATCGTCTCAGCGAACTCGTATGAGTCCTCGTGCGAGTAGACTGCTCTCCTGAGTGCGAGCTCGAGTGGGTCCGCTCCTCTCTCCGGTGTCACTTCCTGGACAAGATCGTCCAGCGCATCTAGAGCGTGTACCGAGGCAAAATCTGGTGGGTGTTTCATGGCCTGGAAAATATCGAAGCGAATCACTTCGCCCTCCACCTCCATGGAAAGTGTGCCGCTGTCACAGTCGATCTTCATCTTTGAAGTTTTTAAGAATGGACGACCTAGTAAAATAGGAGCGTGATCCGTCGGGTCGCTGCTGTCCATCTTAAGCACGTAAAAATCAGCGGGGAACACCAGTTCCCCCACCTGCACTAGAACGTCCTCGATTTTGCCTTCCGGCTGCTTACATGATCGGTCTGCTAGTTGTATGGTTAGACCTGCAGGTTCTAAAGGACCAATACGAAGGCAAGAATATATGGAATATGGCAGCACATTAATAGAAGCACCGAGATCGAGCATGCAATTTTTAATACGTATGTTACCGATAGTGCAAGGAATAGTATAGGTGCCAGGATCATCACATTTTGGGGGTACCTTGCGCTGAATGACAGCGGAGACGTTCTTACTCAGTAATTCCTGGTCGTCACGAGTGGATCGCCTTCGGTTAGTGCATAACTCCTTTAAGAACTTTGCATAGCGCGGGATTTGCTTGATCGCCTCGAGGAGTGGAATATTAATTTCCACCTTGCTAAATAGCTCCCACACATCCTCATCCATCATAAGCTTCTTTGGGGCCCTGACCTGCACGGGAAACGGAAGAGAAAAGTCAGTTTTGGAATTTCCAGCAGTGGGAATCGCGTTCGGGCTCGACGTTACAGGCGCGTCCGTGTCGGACATTAACGGCGCGTCCGCTTCGGACATTAGCGGCGCGCTAATGTCTCTTGCGGGCGCGATCCGCACTGTTTCAGCCTCCTTTTTGCTGTTGTTCAATTCTTTGCCGCTTCTGAGTGTGACTGCATTGACGTTGCTTTTCGGGTTTGGAATGGTCTGCGACGGAAGCCTTCCTGGATCATTCTTCAGCTCAGAAACTGTAGTGGCTATCTGAGACATCTGCTTAGATAGCTCGGAAATTGCTCCATCGGTCTTGGCCTGATTTTGCTGTACCGTGGTGGCCAACTGCTGGGTGCTAGCTGCCAGCTCTTTCACTATATCCTCCAAAGACTTGTTAGAACCTTGGTTGCTAGAACTTGCTTGGTTGTAATTCTGTCCTCGCTGCTGATACTGGGTCTGACCTTTGTGTCCTCCCTGTTGCTGACGGTACGGAGGCCGATAATACTGCTGCTGCTGTTGGTACTGCTGAACTGGTTCCTTTGTTGTGTTATTGTTGTTATCTCTCCAGCTGAACCCATTAGCTACTAGCCCGAATTTTCGCTGTTGTGGGCGGTTGTCGAAGTTCTGATAACCTCCCACAACGTTGACGTCTCCATGCTCATCCTCCTGTAGACTAGGGCACGAATCTGTTTTGTGATCGGTTGCAGAGCAGAACTCACAAGCTTTCACCTGGGCGACCTGATTGGTTACCAGCAGTTTCACCATCTCCCTTAATTCCTTCAGCTCATCAGCAGCTCATCAGCAGCTTTCACCTGGGCGACCTGACGTCTCCATTTTCATTGCTGCTTGTTTAAAACTAAACCGTTAGAACAAGTAGTTGCACTTAACCTGATATAACCTGAAACGAAGTATTAGGTTTGCTAGAACTAGAAGTCTATAACCTGAAACGGAGTAACCACACTTAGGAACATGAAATCAGATAATTAGAAGTCAATGATAAACGAGTCACAATAGGAAACCCTAGACCGAATACCTTCTCTGATTGAATTCACTTTAGTATTATTTGCTCTTGCACTTGTCAACAAATTACTCACACAGACCCCAATTTCTTTGTTTACAGAACGACTTAGCCTCACAAGCTCTCTAGGGTTCGACCCCTACTTGCCGCTTTGCTAGCCTTTAGTAGGGAATTATAAATTCAAATTTGACTTGACCGACGACACCTGTCAAATTTTGGTGCCGTTGCCGGGGAGCTGCGCGTCGGTGAAGTTGTTCTTTCTATTTTTTCTTTTTTCTGTTTCTGTCTTAATTTGGTTATTTTTGAGCAGAACAGCGAAACAGCAAGATTCGAGTTGCCGGTGTCCGATTTCAGCGCACAATACCTTATTCTGAGCGGAACGACGAGACGGTCAGAAATCACGAGCTTTGCTCGAGACATAGGGTGTTTTTTAGCCATCCAGAGTCATTTCCTATTTTATTTTGAATTTTTAGTATTTTTAGATATTTTCTGTTTTTAGTAATAATCGAATTAGGGTTTCCCCTATTTGCTCTGCGTCGCAATGTCTCGTGCAGGGAGCCAGATTGACGATGACAACAACAATGAGGTCGACCCGGTCAATGAAAATAACGAGGTGATACCCCCATTCTATGATGATCCGGAGCAACTCATTCAAGACCGAAACCATGCGGACAGGGAGGCCGCCAGAATGAATCAAAGGCCACCAGTGGCGCAAAACGGTGTTGCCCCGATGCAACCACCAAGGCAGCCGCCTCCACCGCCTCCGCAGCAACAACCTCAACAGCCACTGCCACCCCAGCCGCTCATCAGGGAAGAGGCCAATTATGAAGGAGAGTACTACTACCGCGAGCCCACCATGGGGGAGTTGTCTACTCCAAACTTCCGGAACCAACCGTGGTGCACCTATGAGGGACCAGAGCTAGAGGGAATACTAATCAACACGGCAGTCGTACACCATCTGCCCAAGTTCTCAGGACGCCAGGGAGAATCGGCCACCACACATCTTCAGCGTTACCATGGCATCTGCCAAAACCTCCGACCATACGGAGTCGAATTAGAGGACTTTAAATTAAATGCCTTTTACTTCTCTTTAATTGATGCAGCTAACGAATGGTTTTTATCTCTGCCTTCGGGTAGCATCCAGACATGGGACCAGATGCAGAAGAAGTTTCTGGCCAAATACTACCCAGCCGCCAGAGCAATGCAGGTTTACAGGCAGCTATAGGATCTTAGACAAGGACCCAAGGAATCGATGTACGACTATCTAGAGAAGTTCAACCAACTAGAACAGAGCTGCTGCAACCTCGGACTTCCGGAGAAGCTTATCATTGAGTACTTGCTCGATGGCCTGAGACCCCTCGACAAGATGTTGCTAGACGCCTCGGCTGGAGGCACAATCATGGACCTGTCCCTGGGCAGAATAAGGCAGTTGGTCGCGTACGTGGCTGAGAACGCAAGGTTCAGAGAGGAGACCACTCGGCACGAGGAATTGAGCCGGACCAATAATGTTGCAAAGGCCGACACCGCGGTGAACTCAATGGCCGAAGAGATGAAGCAGATGAAGGAGATGATGATTCAGTTGATGAGGAGGCAGCCGGTCCAGGTGAGGCTGTGTGAGTTTTGTGGTGCAACAGACCATAAAACAGATGCGTGTCCGGCCATGGTGGAAGAAGATCAAGGCGAAGTCCATGCGGTGGACGGGTTTCAGAACTACAACAACCGGGCTGGGCCGAACCGACAGTACTGACAAGCGGCCAACGGGCAGAACTTGAGTAATGACAACCAAGCCCCGAGGGAACCACCACAGCAGGCCGCGCCTCAACAGTTCGGGCAGTACTACCGTCCACCATACCGCCAACAACAGGGAGGATACAACGGTCCGGGCCAGTACCAGCAGCGAGGGCAGAACCAAAACCAGGCAGGCCCGAATCAGCAAGGCCCCAGCAAGTCGCTGGAGGAAATGGTAAAAGAGCTGGCAGCTAGCACCCAGCAATTAGTCATCACTGCGGCCAAGAATGATGGAGCCATTACCGAGCTAACTAAGCAGATGTCCCAAAAAGCCACTACAGTATGACCCGGGGTGATTGCCATCACAGTTCGTCCCCAACCCGAGAGGAAACGTCAACGCAGTAACACTCAGAAGCAAGAGAGCATTGGGAACCAGCGAGGAGGAACCTACATCAGAGCCTCCCGAGCCAACAGAGGACATCGGCCCGCTAGCGCCAGAAGAAGAATCGGCCTGAGCACTTAGGTCGAACGCGGTCGGAACGTCGTGGTCAGGCCCGATACCCGCGGCCGAGAATTCTAACTCCAGCATTCCTCTGCCGTTTCCTATACAGGTCAGGGCCCCAAGGAAATATATCATGGACAAGGACGTATGGGAGTTATTCAGGAAGGTAGAGATTGATGAGCCGTATTTATACGACTCATCGAGTCAACAAATCCCACCATTTCCGACACTTTATTATGCGAACAAGTTACTTTTGGTGTTGTTTTGCATTTCAGGTGCTTCGGAAGCTCTAGGAGGAAGCGCGCTTAGAAGATGGCTTTCTGAGCTAAAAACTCAATTTCGGGCAAATTAAAGAAGTAGCTGAGGAGAAGTTTGACCCTTGCTTGCCGCTGTGCTAACCCATAGCCAAGAGCAAGGAAATTATAAATTCAAATTTGCTGGTACCGACGACGCCTGTCAGAGATCAACATCCCGCTCCTCGAGGCCATCAAACAGATTTCGAGATATGCGAAGTTCCTAAAGGAGTTGTGCACCAACCGAAGGCGATCCACTCGGGACCACCAGGAGCTATTGAGCAAGAACGTCTCCGCTGTCATTCAGTGCAAGATACCTCCTAAATGCGGTGATCCAGGCACCTACACTATCCCATGCACAATCGGTAACATTCGAATTGAGAATTGCATGCTTGACCTTGGTGCTTCCATTAATGTTCTGCCATATTCTATATACTCTTGTCTTCGTATTGGTCCTTTAGAACCTGCAGGACTCACGATACAGCGGGCGAAAAGATCATGCAAACAACCCGAGGGCAAAATCGAGGATGTACTTGTGCAGGTAGGGGAACTGGTATTCCCCGCAGATTTCTATGTGCTTAAGATGGAGAGTGGCGACCGGGCCGACCATGCGCCTATTCTACTAGGCCGTCCGTTTCTTAAGACGTCCAAGATGAAGATCGACTGCGATAGCGGCACTCTTTCCATGGAGGTAGAGGGCAAAGTGATTCGCTTTGATATCTTCCGGGCCATGAAGCACCCATTGGAGTTTGAAGCAGTGCATGCCCTAGACACGCTGGACGACCTAGTCCAAGAGGTGCAACCGGAGAGGGGAGCAGACCCACTCGAGCTCGTACTCGAGAGAGCCGTGTACTCACATGAGGACTCGTATGAGCTAGCAGAGGGCATTCTTGACGTGTTGTCCCAGCTACAGATCGCACAACCACTCACGCCCAGGTATGAAGTTAATGAGGTTCGATTATTTAAATCTAACGTGTTCTTGCCTTCTATTGTGCAGGCACCCGAAGTGGAATTGAAACCTCTACCTGAGCACTTGAAGTATGCGTTCCTGGGAGAGAACAACACGCTGCCCGTCATCATCAAAAACGGGCTAGAAGTAGATCAGGAGCGCCGGTTGGTAGAGGTACTCAGGCGCTACAAGCTGGCCATCGGCTGGATGCTTGCGGACATCCGAGGAATAAGCCCGGCAGTTTGCATGCATCGGATCTTACTAGAGGATGGGGCCAAGCCATCGAGAGAGCCTCAGCGTAGATTGAACCTGATCATGATGGAGGTCGTGTAGAAGGAGATTCAGAAGTTACTGGACGCGGATGTAATCTACCCGATCTCGGACAGTCAATGGGTGAGCCCGGTGCATGTGGTTCCGAAGAAAACAGGGATCACGATCGAGAAGAACGCTACGGGCGAGATGTTGACAACTCGAGTCAAGAACGGATGGCACATGTGCATCGACTACAGGAAGCTGAACGTAGTAACGCGCAAGGATCACTTTCCTCTTCCGTTCATTGACCAGATGCTCGACAGGCTAGCAGGTAAGCCTTACTTTTGTTTTCTTGACGGTTTGTCAGGGTACAATCAGATTCCCATAGCACCCGAGGATCAGGAAAAAATGACCTTCACATGTCCATTCGATGTTCCTTTTGAGTTTACAGATTCATGCAGGGAGGCCTTTGATGAGCTGAAACAGGCCCTCACCAGCACGCCCATCGTCCGAGCACCAGATTGGGACCAGCCATTCGAGATCATGTGCGACGCCAGCGACTACGCTGTAGAAGCTGTGCTCGGCCAGAGGGTGGACAAAAATCCCGTAGTGATTTACTACGCTTCGAGGACTCTGGACGCGGCCCAGCGGAACTACTCGACCACTGAGAAAGAATTGCTAGCAGTGGTGTTTGCCTTGGAGAAATTTAGGTCATATTTGCTAGGTACTAAAGTGGTTGTGTTTTCTAACCATGCAGCTATCAGGTATCTGATGACGAAGAAGGAGGCCAAGCCGCGGCTGATTAGGTGGATCTTGCTGATACATGAATTTGACCTGGAGATCAAGGACAAGAAGGGGATAGAGAACACGGTGGCCGAGCACCTGAGCCGACTGGTTCGAGACGAGGACGCCGGGCAGATCACCGAGACCTTCCCGGAAGAGCACTTGTATGCTCTCACAGGTAAGGTACCATGGTACGCTACGATGGTGAACTACCTGGTCGGGGGTAAATTTCCCCCCTCTTACTCGAAAGCTCAATGCATGAAACTTAAGCATGATTCGAAATACTATGTGTGGGATGACCCTTATTTGTGGAAGATAGGCGTAGACCAAATACTTAGGCGGTGTATCCCTGATGATGAAATTCCTTATGTGCTTAGTTTCTGTCATGAGCATGCTTGTGGTGGCCACTTTGGCCCGAGAAGAACTAGTAGGAAGATTTTAGATAGTGGATTCTTTTGGCCGTATGTGTTTAAAGATGCCTACAATCATTGTAAAAGATGTGATAAGTGTCAACGGGTAGGCAACATATCTGCTAGGAATGAGATGCCTCAAGTGCCTATTTTAGTTAATGATGTCTTTGACATATGGGGTATTGATTTCATGGGTCCTTTTCCTGTATCGTGTGGCTATGCTTATATTCTTGTTGCTGTGGATTACGTGTCTAAATGGGTAGAGGCTAAGGCCACAAGGTGCGATGATGCTAAGACAGTTGTAGATTTTCTGCGCACAAACATATTTTGCAGGTACGGAGTGCCTAAGGCCATAATCAGTGATCAAGGAACACACTTTTGCAATAGGATGATGGCAGCGACTTTGAAACAGTACCATGTTCACCACCGCACTTCCACAGCCTACCATCCCCAGACGAATGGACAAGCGGAGATCTCCAACCGCGAAATAAAGGGGATTCTCGAGAAGATGGTGAACCCGACTAGGAAGGACTGGAGCCAAAGGTTGGACGAAGCGCTGTGGGCCTACAGGACAGCCTACAAGACACCAATAGGCACATCGTCTTTTCGGTTGGTGTACGAGAAGGCATGCCACCTTCCGGTCGAGCTGGAGCACAAGGCCTACTGGGCGCTCAAGAAGTGCAATCTCGACTTGCAGGCAGTCGGGCTAGACAGGAAACTACAGCTTTGTGATCTTGAGGAGCTGCGCCTAGAGGCTTATGAGAGCCAATCAGACTACAAGGCGCGGACCAAGCTGTACCATGACAAATTCATCCTTCGGCGCACATTCGAGATAGGCCAGCAAGTTCTGGTATTTTCATCACGCTTACGGTTGATGCCCGGCAAGTTGCGTTCTAGATGGACGGGGCCGTACATGGTAACAAGGGTATTCAATCACGGAGCACTTGAGCTAGAGAGCCCAACAGATGGAGGCCGGTTCAAGGTCAATGGGCAACGAGTGAAGCACTATCACGGCGAGGTCGACCTAACTGTTCAGCAATTTGACCTAGCCAAGCCTCCCACTGGAACATAAATGAGGTATCGTCGATCCAACGACGTAAAACAAAGGCGCTCGCAGGGAGGCAGCCCGGCAAAAGTTTTGTTTCTCAGTCTTTATTTTATTTTATTTCATTTTCCATTTATGTGAGTCTTGAGTCATGTTCCTCACATTGTCTTTTGGGAAAGGAGATGTTTTTTTATGCAGGAAACATGCACCTCAGTGTGGAGCGCGCCAGGCCCCGACACCGGCCGACCGAGCCGAGCCAGCGCGAAGCGTCCCGGGCGCAGAATTACGGCGTGGAGGAAATCCTCGGACAAACTTGGCCAATTGGAGATTCTGGCTCAACCAATAGTCTTACAATGGCCCATATATGGAGACAAGTGAAAAATCCCATAGTGTCCTGGAAAGTCGCCGGAGACCCAACCCATTGCGAGCCCTGTGCGCACAGAATGGGCACACTGCGAAAATCCTTGAACCAAGTTCATCATCTGAAAATTCCGGCTCGACAGAAGTGTTTAGAATATCAAATAACCTTTGAAGAGTGATTCACATCTCGCGACCACACGAGGGGAGTGCCTGTTCACCGTTTACTCTCTACTTCTTTTCCCTACGTTTGTTTGCTTGCATAGTTGTGTCTTTAAATTTAAGTCGTGCCGTGAGACACGGCTTTGTTCAAAAGTGTGGGGTGGGAGAGTTTGTTGTGTCAGCACTTTTAGTTTTTGCACCTGCATAGTGTCTGCACGTTTCCCTTTAAATTGAAAATTTTTGAAAGTATGAATTTCTCTCTATTTCCCGGATATGCGGTATTGAATGTTGATAATGTGAAATATATGAGCTGATTAGGTGCGTTTTTCTCGTGAAATTTGAGTTGTGCTTTAACATGTGAGCTTAACCTACTACGTGCTTTTGAATTGTGATAAACAGGGATGTGGAGTTGATAGAAACGTCCCAGAGAGACTTGACAAAGCGCTCAAAGGACCGGACTTCAAACTATATGGTTATGTGGATTTCGTGGAGGCTAGCACTTCGAGGCAACATGGTTCAGAGTTTGCTCTGCCACTGCAGCGTTTATGTAGGAAGGCGGGACGGGAAAACAGACCGTCCTATCTCTAGTCCGAAGTAACCGGGAAAATAGATGAGCGACCCTCAGTTTGACTCGCGACAAAAAGGACGAGGATGAGAAAGAGCGGGGAGGTATTTCTATATGCTTGCGGACGATGATTGGACCTTCCTCAAAAGAAAAAGAAAAGAAGGACAAGCGGTTCACAATAAGGAGCAAAGCTCAAGAAAAAAAAATCAGTCAAATTGTGAAAGTTCTACACGCAACAAAAGTGAAGTACATCAATGTTACATCAAGAGCCATAGGCCAAAGAAATCACTACGAAAGCTGTCCAACAAAAGAAGAAAGAAAAGCTCAGAAAACCTTGAAGCTCAAACAAATCACGTGCAAGAAAAAGCAATGAAGTATAACCATATAGCGAGAGCCCGGACCAACGAGTGCAGATCATGGGTCTAAAGTGGACTATCTCCCACTCATCCGAATTGATTTGGATCTCGGCTCAAAGGTAACACGTATCGAATTTATTCCATGTTGAGCATGATAATCTTAGTAACGATTGAGTCACGCATTGAAAAGCAAGTCTAGACTAGCAACTCAGATTCATGTAGCATTATCTGGGACGTCGAAGAAATTGTGGTGATGCATTTATTTTCCTTCTATGACATAGTTCTTGTTCGGGACGAACAAGTTTAAGTGTGGGGTGGTTTGATGAGCCGTATTTATACGTCTCATCGAGTCAACAAATCCCACCAATTCCGACACTTTATTATGCGAACAAGTTACTTGTTAGTGTTGTTTTGCATCTCAGGTGTTTTGGAAGCTCTAGGAGGAAACGCGCATTAAAGATGGCATTTTGTGCCAAAAACATCACGAGGCTATGTCCCAGGCCGCGCCCCAGGCCACTCCAGGCCAGCGTCCGAGGCCCGCATCCTCATCCGAGTTGCAGCCGAGTCCAAGCCAAGCCAAGCCGAGTTCACGACGGTGCAATTCTTCGGCTCGTCCAATCGTGGTGGTTTAAGCATGCGTGTTGGTCAAGTTAACTTGCAAGCCAAGTTAACTTGCAAACCAAGCAAAGTCGGTTGAGAGATTTGGACATGTTTCCTAATTCGTTTTGGGGCTCGTTCCCAAAAACAGACGTTGGAGCCCTAGGACTTTTGCTATAAATAAGAACTCATATCAATCCTTTCAAAATCATCCCTCGTACGCATCTCATTCGGCGCATCAATCTTCTCGGAGCACCTCAGTTCTCAACATTCACCCAGTTCGGCCGACGACATAGAGAAGACTTTCTTTCACTTTCATTATTATTGTTTTGTTATTCCCATGGACATGAGTAGCTAAACCTTCTATTCGGTTTAGGGTTCAATACATTGTGACGAAGTTTTGAGATTCTTTGCTTAATGTTGTTTTATGTTGTACTAGTTCTTGTGCATATTTATCCCGGACTGAATTGTGAAGCTAAGTGGAGACTTGCAATGGTAAAACTTAGCCGAGCAATTCAGCCCCCGTGTTTGCTGCTTGTTTAATACTAAACCGTTAGAACAAGTAGTTGCACCTAACCTGATATAACCTGAAACGGAGTATTAGGTTTGCTAGAACTAGAAGTCTATAACCTGAAACGGAGTAGATTGTGGTGTAAGTGCTTGAAACGGCTTTACCTTAGGTTATAGCCTGAAACAGAGTAACCACACTTAGGAACATGAAATCAGATAATTAGAAGTCAATGATAAACGAGTCACAATAGGAAACCCTAGACCGAATACCTTCTCTGATTGAATTCCCTTTAGTATTATTTGCTCTTGCACTTGTCAACAAATTACTCACACATACCCCAAATTTCTATGTTTACAGAACGACTTAGCCTCACCAGCTCTCTAGGGTTCGACCCCTACTTGCCGCTTTGCTAGCCTTTAGTAGGGAATTATAAATTCAAATTTGACTTGACCGACGACACCTGTCACTTGCCTATAGATAATAGGTTGAACTTGAAATCTGGGACTAGAAGAACTTCATGTATGATAAGCTCATCATTAATAGTACAACTGCCAGTATGAGTGACTATAGCCTTGGTACCATTAGGCATGAGAACTTCATAGGGACTTTTCAAAAGTTTAACATCAAATAGAAGATGCATATGTGGTGTAACATGGTCTGTTGCACCACTGTCTAAAATCCAAGTATTATTGGCAACTTTTGTAGTTGTAAGATCAGAAATACCTGCCATGTGTGACTAACTGGTATCCTTTTGTTCCTGTTGGTTGTTTGTAAAGGCACTGTATAGGGCAGAAGCCTCCGGAACAATAGGTTGAGTCAATTTCTTTTGAACTTCATCAGATACCAAAAGAGAGTATACTTCATTTAGACTAAGAGTAGGTCTAGTAGCAAGTATTTGAGTTCTGATTTGAGAATGAATTTCATTAAGACCCATTAGAAATTTTTGAATCCTTGTTTTCAACTTCTTATCAGTCATGCATTTTGTTGATTTGCATTGTTCCCCAAGTGTGCACAGGTCATAGTTTTCATAGCAATCTTCATCACCCCCATAGTTGCAGTAGCTTACCAAAATAAGTAGGGACATTCATCTCACCTTGAATCAATAGACTGATGTCATTTGAGATTGAGTATTCCCTCATTGTGTTATCTCCAACAAAACGATCATGCAGGTCATTCCAAACTTGGATGCAGTTGATGGAGTGAACCAAGGAGGCACTGATGTCCTCTGAAACGGAGTTAGCAATCCATGATATGATGACATTGTTGCATCGTTCCCATCTGGGCAGCGCAAAACGATCATCCATAGGCCTGGGAAATAAGCCCTGAACAAAGCCAAGTTTAGCTTTGATGCCAAGAGATCTGGCCATGGATTTGCTCCAGGGAATATAGTTTTCAGCGCCAGTGAGAGTTTTTGAGAAACAAGTGAGACTCTAACATTTTAATTGTTGCCCACAAAAAAGGGGTCATCAGCTGGATTAAAGAGGTCAGAACCAGAGGATGGAAGCACACGAGCTGGCGGCGCTGCAAGTGTTGTAGTCGTCGCTGCAGAACTCGAATCAGTGTCCATGGGTCTGGGTAGCTGAGGAGATCAAAGAAGCTCAAAAGACAAAAAAGAGAGAGAAAAATTTGCAACAATCAAGAGGGCCAGATCACAGGAGGAAGACCACTGCTCTTGATACCATGAGAATGTTCAGTGAAATGAAGTTAAGTTTCACTGATACATTTACTGGAATGAGCAGTAGGTGCTGAAAACAATACAACAGAAAATAAGATGAAAAGGTGTGCTGATAATAGCAGCTGCAGTACTGGACTGCAAGAGGCCACCTTCTATATATAGAGAGGTAAAACAAAGTAATTATAGTTGAGTCCTAAGGTTTACAGTATTATGCACAAGCCCTTATAATATTGATGTATTCTTTCTAGGCAACAACCTGGTGTCATGGTTCAGCAATAAGCAGAACATCATATCCTTATCAACGGCTGAAGCAGAATACATCGCCACTGGAAGTTGTTGTACCCAGTTGTTATGGATGAAACAGATGCTAGAAGAATATGGAACGGAACAAGATATGATGACACTCTACTGTGACAACATGAGCGCAATCAACATATCCAAGAATCATGTTCAGCATTCCAGAACAAAACATATAGACATCAGGCATCACTTCATTCGAGAGCTAGTCGAGAAGAAAATTATCACTCTGAAGCATGTGCCTACGGAGAAGCAGCTTGCAGATATCTTCACCAAACCCTTGCACAACGTGCAGTTTAAGACACTTAGATCCTCTCTGGGTCTGTGTGTCATTTACAACTAAGTTGTGCCAGCACCAGTTTGTCAGCCGGAGCTTGAACGAGATATTTTTTAAGGGCTGACGTGGAAGAAAGGTAGAAGATTTAAAATACTGCTGCGAATGAAGACGATTGGTGATGGACCCAAATTATACGAATCATAAACACCTTAAAACCCACCAAATTAGACTGTTGGTCTATTTAACTTTTGCTTGTTAGTCCCGATATATTTCTACAAGGTATTTTGGCGCTTAGAGAGAAAACACGCTAAGGAGAGGATTTTACGCTGAAAAGATGTTAAGAGTTATTCCAAGGTCAAGATCAGACGCTGACTGAAGAAATCTCAAGGATCCTGACATGGAATCACTCCAAACAAATCAAACCGAAGAGGAATTTGCATTGAAGACTCAACCGACCGGGTGGGAAAATGCCGCAGAAACCACCCGACCAGTTGAAGCAGTCCCAGGCCCTTTGCCGAGCTGCCCAACACTCAATTCAAGTTGATCGAGCAAACCACCTCATCTAACAATTCCGCCTCGACCAAAGTGTTTAAAATGGAAAATAAAGTGGACAATGTCGGAAAACCAAGGAGAATGCCCGAGCCAATTGGAAGTTGGCCCAATGCCAAGCAAAGGCTCCGCGCGCACTGGGCACCATGACCAAATTGCTCGAGCAACCGACGAATCTAGCAAATCTAGCTCGCCCAAGATGTTTGGAATGCCCAACACGTCGGAAAATCTCGCTTCCCAGACAAAACGCTCGAGAAGATTGGCAGATTGGCCCAATTCCATAATAAGGCCCCGCGCGCATAGGCACCAAAACCAAGTTGCTCGACCAAAACATGGAATTTGGAAAAAATGGCTCGACCATTAGTCTTAGAATCACTTGGCCATTCCAAATCAACTATCAAATGCAAGCATGGACCAAGGTGACCGGCCACCATGCTTGGAGGTGGCCAAGGGAGGAGCTCCTCCCTCCATGGTGACCTGCAACCGGCGGCTCAGCCCTCCTCCTCCTCCCTTGACCGGCGGCTTTGCTCCTCCCCCATGTGGCAGCTCCTCCTTGCTCCTCCTCCTCCTCCATTGGATCAAAGACACTTGCCCACCATCTCCACCCTCCATTTCTCCCCCCTTAGCCTATAAATACCATGCATCCCCTCCTCATTTGTATCATCCACATCTCAATCAAAAATCACTTATCTCTCTAGATTTTGTAAGTTTGGCTTTGGAAATAAAGATTGCTCCCTTGGCGCTTCAACGGTAGTAAGTATTCTAATATTTATTACTGTCTTTAATTTTCAATTCCTTAGTTATAATGTTTAGCGCGATAAATAGTAGCTAAACTAGTCGTTCGGTAGAAGGAGTGGACTTGTATTATAATATGTTTTAGACTATTAACTTAGTGTCTCGTCTTTGTATTCAAAACTTATTCTATGTGCCATATATAAGATTAGAATTTCCAAGGTTGAGTGGACCATTTGTAACTGGACCAAAGGGACCAAATGGGCAAGCTCTTCCTTGGGGGTTCGTGATCATACTCGGGTAAGTGAACCATTTGTAACCGGACCAAGGGGACCAAATGGGCAAGCTTATCCGAGGAGTTCGATCTATCTAAAAAACCATTTGGAAACTGGACCAAAGGGACCAAATGGATGCACATAAAGCTAAGATACTTCGAAAGGAGGAATTAGTTGAAGTAGAATAAGTGCTCTACGACCTTAAAAAGGCTAGACGATGTTGCAAGTCTTGAGCTAGGAATAGCCTCGATTCATGTTTGAATACTTAGAGGGTTCACTAAGAGTCAATGATAAACAGGATATAATACAAGGCCCCTGAAACCGAACACGTTCTTTTAATTGTAATAGTTATCAGTTACTTTCCAGTACTAAAACCAACCAATCAACCAATCAATCACTTAGCTGGTAGCTTTAAAACCAACCAACCAATCCCAAAATCGTCCAACTTAAAGAACAACGTATCCCCCTAATTCCTTTGGGTTCGACCCCTACTTACCACTTACTACCCAGTAGTGTAGTCGCGAGTAGCGGACATTATAAATTTATTTGTACAGAGAACACTGCACCTTAACGACAGTGCAGTGGGCTCCGTCAAATTGGCGCCGTTGCCGGGGAATTAGCAGATGGATAGTTGTTCTTTTTTCTGTTATACATAATCCGCCATGTCTTCCTACTACGAAAACGAGCCTTGGTACGATGAGGAGTTTTTCTCGCTATCTTTCCAAATTTTAGTCCGCGAAGAGATCATCAACATTAAGCAATCCCGGGACGAAACATTGGACGAGTACTTATGGTACTTTGATTCCCTTGTGACGCGCTGCCCGCACCATGGATTCACGAACTTAGATCTTCTTCAAAGATTTCTCATTGGGATGATGCCACTTGAGCGGAAAAGACTTAATGATGTAGCGGGATGTTCACTCATGAAGTTAACCGTGGCTGAAGCCTGGCGCCTCATAAATGATTTGGCAAAGAACACAAAACAGGGTCAGTGGCACCAAACTGACGATAAGGCACCAACGATGGAAGTGGACTCAGTGCAGAACGAGCCCGACACCACACCCATTATGAGCTTGCCCGTAACAAAACCAAGAGAAGACATCAGTACAAGGGCAGTAATGGATGTGGAGATGACTCTAAAGGAGCCAATATTGGAGCCCACGAAGCCGACAAAGGATGAGGACTCTTGGAAGACAAAAGAAGAACTGCCCAAATCTGGCCCGGTCCTCATCACCAACCTGCCCGAGGAAGTCCCGGCCCTACTTGACGAGCCAAATGAAGTCCCGGACTTCACTACCAAACCAGCCGAGACATACCTGGACCTTACTGCCGAACTGACCGAGAAAATCACGGCAGGCCCGGTCCTCACTGAAGAGCTACTCGAGAAAGGCCCTGTCCTTATGGCCGAGAAGCCCCTACATAACCCTTCATGTTCTATAAAGATCACAGTCACCAGAGATGACATGATCAATGATGATGCAGTGGTAGGCGAGTTGAAGGAGAATCATGAGCCAAAGCAGCCAACGAAGGAGCTCCCACTCGTCACAAGCCAAGAAGAGCCTCCTGAAAGGTGTAAGGATCAAGGACAGCCAATCATCTCTGCCACGAAGAAGAGGGTTAGCAAGGGCGCATGCTTGAGGTCGCTTGGCAAAAGACTGAACTTCCAAAACTGCAAAGATACCAACCGGCTATACATGAAGAAGCGGCAAAGACATGGGCCCAAAGAATGGAAACCCGGAAGGAGAAGCAAGAGAGCTCGACTTGATGGACCAGCAGCTATGGTCAAGAAGTCCTCGCTTTCTCGGGGATATGTGAAAAAGAAGCCTCCGGATCAAGGGAGAGCAGAACTGAGCCCGCTACCATATGTGTTCTTTGGGCAAATCAAAAGAGCTACCGAGAAGAAGTTCGACCTCAAGCAGCCATGGGATCCCACCTTATGATCCAGTAACGAGGTATCGTCGAGCCAACGACGTTAAACAAAGGCACTGGTCGGGAGGTAACCCGACACTATCTTACTTTCTGTCATTTAAATTCTGTCATTTAATTTTCTGTCTTAGTAATTCTCACATATATATATTAGCTTGCATGACTTTTGAACTAAGGCACGCCTTCATTAAAAAGTGTGGGGTGAGAACCACCGTTGTATATAAATAACATGCTTGCTGTTTTCTTTTTTAGTAATAGTATCTTTTTGAGAATATGAACTTAAGAATGTGAAAAAGATAGACCGAAATTCATGCATTTACCTTGTGAAAATTCAACTGTCTAAAAACTTAGGACGTAACTTTTCATTTGTCCTTTGTGCTGAGATAAACTAGGGATGTGGAGTTGACATAAATCGCCCTAGAAAGGCTTGGGAAGCAATCAAAGGATCAGATCAAACTATATGGTTTTCGAAGTCAGTGGAGGCTGCACTTCGGGTTTCAGTGAAGATTGAAGTCATCTCCGCCATGCAGTGTTTATGCAAAAAGAAAAGAAAAGGCGAGGACGGGAATCAGACCGTCCTCTCTCTAGTTAAAGTAGCCGAGAAAATAGATGAGCGACCCTCATCTTGACCCGCGCGAAACAACAACGATGAGAGGAGCGGGGAGGTATTTCCATAGGCTTGCGGGCGATGATTGGACCTCCCAAAAAGGGCTTGAGAAAATGGACTAGCAAGTCACAAAGAAGCAAAAGCTCGAAGAAGCAAATCAAGAGGCCAAAGGCCCAAAATTGTGAAGGTTTTAACCGAACAAAAAGTGAAGTACTCAAAGAGTCAAATCAAAGGCCAAAGGCTGATTCACTACAAAAGCAGTCCCTCGCCAAAAGAAAAATCAAAGTACTCAAACCAGTGAAACCCGAACCAAATCACGTGCTAGAGAAAGCTACAAGGAAACCATATAGTGCGAGCCGATCCCGAAGTTGCATTCCAGGAACCAAAAAAGGGCTATCTCCCGAAACATCCAATATGAATTGCATCTCAGCACGGAGGTACAAGTATTAAGTTTCTTCTATTTATTTACACAGTTCAATTTGGTAATAAGTAAGTAATGCATGAACTAGGATAAATCGAGTCCCACAGTCTAATTTTCATATTCCAAAGCCAACTTAGAATGCCGCCCTTTAATAGCATTGTTCGGGACGAACAACTAAAAGTGTGGGGTGATATGATGGACCCAAATTATACGAATCATAAACACCGTAAAACCCACCAAATTAGACTGTTGCTCTATTTAACTTTTGCTTGTTAGTCCCGAAATATTTCTACAGGGTATTTTGGCGCTTAGAGAGAAAACACGCTAAGGAGAGGATTTTACGCTGAAAAGATGTTAAGAGTTATTCCAAGGTCAAGATCAGACGCTGACTGAAGAAATCTCAAGGATCCTGACATGGAATCACTCCAAACAAATCAAACCGAAGAGGAATTTGCATTGAAGACTCAACCGACCGGGTGGGAAAATGCCGCAGAAACCACCCGACCAGTTGAAGCAGTCCCAGGCCCTTTGCCGAGCTGCCCAACACTCAATTCAAGTTGATCAAGCAAACCACCTCATCTAACAATTCCGCCTCGACCAAAGTGTTTAAAATGGAAAATAAAGTGGACAATGTCGGAAAACCAAGGAGAATGCCCGAGCCAATTGGAAGTTGGCCCAATGCCAAGCAAAGGCTCCGCGCGCACTAGGCACCATGACCAAATTGCTCAAGCAAACCGACGAATCAAGCAAATCTAGCTCGCCCAAGATGTTTGGAATGCCCAACACGTCGGACAATCTTGCTTCCCAGACAAAACGCTCGAGAAGATTGGCAGATTGGCCCAATTCCATAATAAGGCCCCGCGCGCATAGGCACCAAAACCAAGTTGCTCGACCAAAACATGGAATTTGGAAAAAATGGCTCGACCATTAGTCTTAGAATCACTTGGCCATTCCAAATCAACTATCAAATGCAAGCATGGACCAAGGTGACCGGCCACCATGCTTGGAGGTGGCCAAGGGAGGAGCTCCTCCCTCCATGGTGACCTGCAACCGGCGGCTCAGCCCTCCTCCTCCTCCCTTGACCGGCGGCTTTGCTCCTCCCCCATGTGGCAGCTCCTCCTTGCTCCTCCTCCTCCTCCATTGGATCAAAGACACTTGCCCACCATCTCCACCCTCCATTTCTCCCCCCTTAGCCTATAAATACCATGCATCCCCTCCTCATTTGTATCATCCACATCTCAATCAAAAATCACTTATCTCTCTAGATTTTGTAAGTTTGGCTTTGGAAATAAAGATTGCTCCCTTGGCGCTTCAACGGTAGTAAGTATTCTAATATTTATTACTGTCTTTAATTTTCAATTCCTTAGTTATAATGTTTAGCGCGATAAATAGTAGCTAAACTAGTCGTTCGGTAGAAGGGGTGGACTTGTATTATAAAATGTTTTAGACTATTAACTTAGTGTCTCGTCTTTGTATTCAAAACTTATTCTATGTGCCATATATAAGATTAGAATTTCCAAGGTTGAGTGGACCATTTGTAACTGGACCAAAGGGACCAAATGGGCAAGCTCTTCCTTGGGGGTTCGTGATCATACTCGGGTAAGTGAACCATTTGTAACCGGACCAAGGGGACCAAATGGGCAAGCTTATCCGAGGAGTTCGATCTATCTAAAAAACCATTTGGAAACTGGACCAAAGGGACCAAATGGATGCACATAAAGCTAAGATACTTCGAAAGGAGGAATTAGTTGAAGTAGAATAAGTGCTCTACGACCTTTAAAAGGCTAGACGATGTTGCAAGTCTTGAGCTAGGAATAGCCTCGATTCATGTTTGAATACTTAGAGGGTTCACTAAGAGTCAATGATAAACAGGATATAATACAAGGCCCCTGAAACCGAACACGTTCTTTTAATTGTAATAGTTATCAGTTACTTTCCAGTACTAAAACCAACCAATCAACCAATCAATCACTTAGCTGGTAGCTTTAAAACCAACCAACCAATCCCAAAATCGTCCAACTTAAAGAACAACTTATCCCCCTAATTCCTTTGGGTTCGACCCCTACTTACCACTTACTACCCAGTAGTGTAGTCGCGAGTAGCGGACATTATAAATTTATTTGTACAGAGAACACTGCACCTTAACGACAGTGCAGTGGGCTTCGTCAAATTGGCGCCGTTGCCGGGGAATTAGCAGATGGATAGTTGTTCTTTTTTCTGTTATACATAATCCGCCATGTCTTCATACTACGAAAACGAGCCTTGGTACGATGAGGAGTTTTTCTCGCTATCTTTCCAAATTTTAGTCCGCGAAGAGATCATCAACATTAAGCAATCCCGGGACGAAACATTGGACGAGTACTTATGGTACTTTGATTCCCTTGTGACGCGCTGCCCGCACCATGGATTCACGAACTTAGATCTTCTTCAAAGATTTCTCATTGGGATGATGCCACTTGAGCGGAAAAGACTTAATGATGTAGCGGGATGTTCACTCATGAAGTTAACCGTGGCTGAAGCCTGGCGCCTCATAAATGATTTGGCAAAGAACACAAAATAGGGTCAGTGGCACCAAACTGACGATAAGGCACCAACGATGGAAGTGGACTCAGTGCAGAACGAGCCCGACACCACACCCATTATGAGCTTGCCCGCAACAAAACCAAGAGAAGACATCAGTACAAGGGCAGTAATGGATGTGGAGGCGACTCTAAAGGAGCCAATATTGGAGCCCACGAAGCCGACAAAGGATGAGGACTCTTGGAAGACAAAAGAAGAACTGCCCAAATCTGGCCCGGTCCTCATCACCAACCTGCCCGAGGAAGTCCCGGCCCTACTTGACGAGCCAAATGAAGTCCCGGACTTCACTACCAAACCAGCCGAGACATACCTGGACCTTACTGCCGAACTGACCGAGAAAATCACGGCAGGCCCGGTCCTCACTGAAGAGCTACTCGAGAAAGGCCCTGTCCTTATGGCCGAGAAGCCCCTACATAACCCTTCATGTTCTATAAAGATCACAGTCACCAGAGATGACATGATCAATGATGATGCAGTGGTAGGCGAGTTGAAGGAGAATCATGAGCCAAAGCAGCCAACGAAGGAGCTCCCACTCGTCACAAGCCAAGAAGAGCCTCCTGAAAGGTGTAAGGATCAAGGACAGCCAATCATCTCTGCCACGAAGAAGAGGGTTAGCAAGGGCGCATGCTTGAGGTCGCTTGGCAAAAGACTGAACTTCCAAAACTGCAAAGATACCAACCGGCTATACATGAAGAAGCGGCAAAGACATGGGCCCAAAGAATGGAAACCCGGAAGGAGAAGCAAGAGAGCTCGACTTGATGGACCAGCAGCTATGGTCAAGAAGTCCTCGCTTTCTCGGGGATATGTGAAAAAGAAGCCTCCGGATCAAGGGAGAGCAGAACTGAGCCCGCTACCATATGTGTTCTTTGGGCAAATCAAAAGAGCTACCGAGAAGAAGTTCGACCTCAAGCAGCCATGGGATCCCACCTTATGATCCAGTAACGAGGTATCGTCGAGCCAACGACGTTAAACAAAGGCACTGGTCGGGAGGTAACCCGACACTATCTTACTTTCTGTCATTTAAATTCTGTCATTTAATTTTCTGTCTTAGTAATTCTCACATATATATATTAGCTTGCATGACTTTTGAACTAAGGCACGCCTTCATTAAAAAGTGTGGGGTGAGAACCACCGTTGTATATAAATAACATGCTTGCTGTTTTCTTTTTTAGTAATAGTATCTTTTTGAGAATATGAACTTAAGAATGTGAAAAAGATAGACCGAAATTCATGCATTTACCTTGTGAAAATTCAACTGTCTAAAAACTTAGGACGTAACTTTTCATTTGTCCTTTGTGCTGAGATAAACTAGGGATGTGGAGTTGACATAAATCGCCCTAGAAAGGCTTGGGAAGCAATCAAAGGATCAGATCAAACTATATGGTTTTCGAAGTCAGTGGAGGCTGCACTTCGGGTTTCAGTGAAGATTGAAGTCATCTCCGCCATGCAGTGTTTATGCAAAAAGAAAAGAAAAGGCGAGGACGGGAATCAGACCGTCCTCTCTCTAGTTAAAGTAGCCGAGAAAATAGATGAGCGACCCTCATCTTGACCCGCGCGAAACAACAACGATGAGAGGAGCGGGGAGGTATTTCCATAGGCTTGCGGGCGATGATTGGACCTCCCAAAAAGGGCTTGAGAAAATGGACTAGCAAGTCACAAAGAAGCAAAAGCTCGAAGAAGCAAATCAAGAGGCCAAAGGCCCAAAATTGTGAAGGTTTTAACCGAACAAAAAGTGAAGTACTCAAAGAGTCAAATCAAAGGCCAAAGGCTGATTCACTACAAAAGCAGTCCCTCGCCAAAAGAAAAATCAAAGTACTCAAACCAGTGAAACCCGAACCAAATCACGTGCTAGAGAAAGCTACAAGGAAACCATATAGTGCGAGCCGATCCCGAAGTTGCATTCCAGGAACCAAAAAAGGGCTATCTCCCGAAACATCCAATATGAATTGCATCTCAGCACGGAGGTACAAGTATTAAGTTTCTTCTATTTATTTACACAGTTCAATTTGGTAATAAGTAAGTAATGCATGAACTAGGATAAATCGAGTCCCACAGTCTAATTTTCATATTCCAAAGCCAACTTAGAATGCCGCCCTTTAATAGCATTGTTCGGGACGAACAACTAAAAGTGTGGGGTGATATGATGGACCCAAATTATACGAATCATAAACACCGTAAAACCCACCAAATTAGACTGTTGCTCTATTTAACTTTTGCTTGTTAGTCCCGAAATATTTCTACAGGGTATTTTGGCGCTTAGAGAGAAAACACGCTAAGGAGAGGATTTTACGCTGAAAAGATGTTAAGAGTTATTCCAAGGTCAAGATCAGACGCTGACTGAAGAAATCTCAAGGATCCTGACATGGAATCACTCCAAACAAATCAAACCGAAGAGGAATTTGCATTGAAGACTCAACCGACCGGGTGGGAAAATGCCGCAGAAACCACCCGACCAGTTGAAGCAGTCCCAGGCCCTTTGCCGAGCTGCCCAACACTCAATTCAAGTTGATCAAGCAAACCACCTCATCTAACAATTCCGCCTCGACCAAAGTGTTTAAAATGGAAAATAAAGTGGACAATGTCGGAAAACCAAGGAGAATGCCCGAGCCAATTGGAAGTTGGCCCAATGCCAAGCAAAGGCTCCGCGCGCACTAGGCACCATGACCAAATTGCTCAAGCAAACCGACGAATCAAGCAAATCTAGCTCGCCCAAGATGTTTGGAATGCCCAACACGTCGGACAATCTTGCTTCCCAGACAAAACGCTCGAGAAGATTGGCAGATTGGCCCAATTCCATAATAAGGCCCCGCGCGCATAGGCACCAAAACCAAGTTGCTCGACCAAAACATGGAATTTGGAAAAAATGGCTCGACCATTAGTCTTAGAATCACTTGGCCATTCCAAATCAACTATCAAATGCAAGCATGGACCAAGGTGACCGGCCACCATGCTTGGAGGTGGCCAAGGGAGGAGCTCCTCCCTCCATGGTGACCTGCAACCGGCGGCTCAGCCCTCCTCCTCCTCCCTTGACCGGCGGCTTTGCTCCTCCCCCATGTGGCAGCTCCTCCTTGCTCCTCCTCCTCCTCCATTGGATCAAAGACACTTGCCCACCATCTCCACCCTCCATTTCTCCCCCCTTAGCCTATAAATACCATGCATCCCCTCCTCATTTGTATCATCCACATCTCAATCAAAAATCACTTATCTCTCTAGATTTTGTAAGTTTGGCTTTGGAAATAAAGATTGCTCCCTTGGCGCTTCAACGGTAGTAAGTATTCTAATATTTATTACTGTCTTTAATTTTCAATTCCTTAGTTATAATGTTTAGCGCGATAAATAGTAGCTAAACTAGTCGTTCGGTAGAAGGGGTGGACTTGTATTATAAAATGTTTTAGACTATTAACTTAGTGTCTCGTCTTTGTATTCAAAACTTATTCTATGTGCCATATATAAGATTAGAATTTCCAAGGTTGAGTGGACCATTTGTAACTGGACCAAAGGGACCAAATGGGCAAGCTCTTCCTTGGGGGTTCGTGATCATACTCGGGTAAGTGAACCATTTGTAACCGGACCAAGGGGACCAAATGGGCAAGCTTATCCGAGGAGTTCGATCTATCTAAAAAACCATTTGGAAACTGGACCAAAGGGACCAAATGGATGCACATAAAGCTAAGATACTTCGAAAGGAGGAATTAGTTGAAGTAGAATAAGTGCTCTACGACCTTTAAAAGGCTAGACGATGTTGCAAGTCTTGAGCTAGGAATAGCCTCGATTCATGTTTGAATACTTAGAGGGTTCACTAAGAGTCAATGATAAACAGGATATAATACAAGGCCCCTGAAACCGAACACGTTCTTTTAATTGTAATAGTTATCAGTTACTTTCCAGTACTAAAACCAACCAATCAACCAATCAATCACTTAGCTGGTAGCTTTAAAACCAACCAACCAATCCCAAAATCGTCCAACTTAAAGAACAACTTATCCCCCTAATTCCTTTGGGTTCGACCCCTACTTACCACTTACTACCCAGTAGTGTAGTCGCGAGTAGCGGACATTATAAATTTATTTGTACAGAGAACACTGCACCTTAACGACAGTGCAGTGGGCTTCGTCAAATTGGCGCCGTTGCCGGGGAATTAGCAGATGGATAGTTGTTCTTTTTTCTGTTATACATAATCCGCCATGTCTTCATACTACGAAAACGAGCCTTGGTACGATGAGGAGTTTTTCTCGCTATCTTTCCAAATTTTAGTCCGCGAAGAGATCATCAACATTAAGCAATCCCGGGACGAAACATTGGACGAGTACTTATGGTACTTTGATTCCCTTGTGACGCGCTGCCCGCACCATGGATTCACGAACTTAGATCTTCTTCAAAGATTTCTCATTGGATGATGCCACTTGAGCGGAAAAGACTTAATGATGTAGCGGGATGTTCACTCATGAAGTTAACCGTGGCTGAAGCCTGGCGCCTCATAAATGATTTGGCAAAGAACACAAAACAGGGTCAGTGGCACCAAACTGACGATAAGGCACCAACGATGGAAGTGGACTCAGTGCAGAACGAGCCCGACACCACACCCATTATGAGCTTGCCCGCAACAAAACCAAGAGAAGACATCAGTACAAGGGCAGTAATGGATGTGGAGGCGACTCTAAAGGAGCCAATATTGGAGCCCACGAAGCCGACAAAGGATGAGGACTCTTGGAAGACAAAAGAAGAACTGCCCAAATCTGGCCCGGTCCTCATCACCAACCTGCCCGAGGAAGTCCCGGCCCTACTTGACGAGCCAAATGAAGTCCCGGACTTCACTACCAAACCAGCCGAGACATACCTGGACCTTACTGCCGAACTGACCGAGAAAATCACGGCAGGCCCGGTCCTCACTGAAGAGCTACTCGAGAAAGGCCCTGTCCTTATGGCCGAGAAGCCCCTACATAACCCTTCATGTTCTATAAAGATCACAGTCACCAGAGATGACATGATCAATGATGATGCAGTGGTAGGCGAGTTGAAGGAGAATCATGAGCCAAAGCAGCCAACGAAGGAGCTCCCACTCGTCACAAGCCAAGAAGAGCCTCCTGAAAGGTGTAAGGATCAAGGACAGCCAATCATCTCTGCCACGAAGAAGAGGGTTAGCAAGGGCGCATGCTTGAGGTCGCTTGGCAAAAGACTGAACTTCCAAAACTGCAAAGATACCAACCGGCTATACATGAAGAAGCGGCAAAGACATGGGCCCAAAGAATGGAAACCCGGAAGGAGAAGCAAGAGAGCTCGACTTGATGGACCAGCAGCTATGGTCAAGAAGTCCTCGCTTTCTCGGGGATATGTGAAAAAGAAGCCTCCGGATCAAGGGAGAGCAGAACTGAGCCCGCTACCATATGTGTTCTTTGGGCAAATCAAAAGAGCTACCGAGAAGAAGTTCGACCTCAAGCAGCCATGGGATCCCACCTTATGATCCAGTAACGAGGTATCGTCGAGCCAACGACGTTAAACAAAGGCACTGGTCGGGAGGTAACCCGACACTATCTTACTTTCTGTCATTTAAATTCTGTCATTTAATTTTCTGTCTTAGTAATTCTCACATATATATATTAGCTTGCATGACTTTTGAACTAAGGCACGCCTTCATTAAAAAGTGTGGGGTGAGAACCACCGTTGTATATAAATAACATGCTTGCTGTTTTCTTTTTTAGTAATAGTATCTTTTTGAGAATATGAACTTAAGAATGTGAAAAAGATAGACCGAAATTCATGCATTTACCTTGTGAAAATTCAACTGTCTAAAAACTTAGGACGTAACTTTTCATTTGTCCTTTGTGCTGAGATAAACTAGGGATGTGGAGTTGACATAAATCGCCCTAGAAAGGCTTGGGAAGCAATCAAAGGATCAGATCAAACTATATGGTTTTCGAAGTCAGTGGAGGCTGCACTTCGGGTTTCAGTGAAGATTGAAGTCATCTCCGCCATGCAGTGTTTATGCAAAAAGAAAAGAAAAGGCGAGGACGGGAATCAGACCGTCCTCTCTCTAGTTAAAGTAGCCGAGAAAATAGATGAGCGACCCTCATCTTGACCCGCGCGAAACAACAACGATGAGAGGAGCGGGGAGGTATTTCCATAGGCTTGCGGGCGATGATTGGACCTGCCAAAAAGGGCTTGAGAAAATGGACTAGCAAGTCACAAAGAAGCAAAAGCTCGAAGAAGCAAATCAAGAGGCCAAAGGCCCAAAATTGTGAAGGTTTTAACCGAACAAAAAGTGAAGTACTCAAAGAGTCAAATCAAAGGCCAAAGGCTGATTCACTACAAAAGCAGTCCCTCGCCAAAAGAAAAATCAAAGTACTCAAACCAGTGAAACCCGAACCAAATCACGTGCTAGAGAAAGCTACAAGGAAACCATATAGTGCGAGCCGATCCCGAAGTTGCATTCCAGGAACCAAAAAAGGGCTATCTCCCGAAACATCCAATATGAATTGCATCTCAGCACGGAGGTACAAGTATTAAGTTTCTTCTATTTATTTACACAGTTCAATTTGGTAATAAGTAAGTAATGCATGAACTAGGATAAATCGAGTCCCACAGTCTAATTTTCATATTCCAAAGCCAACTTAGAATGCCGCCCTTTAATAGCATTGTTCGGGACGAACAACTAAAAGTGTGGGGTGATATGATGGACCCAAATTATACGAATCATAAACACCGTAAAACCCACCAAATTAGACTGTTGCTCTATTTAACTTTTGCTTGTTAGTCCCGAAATATTTCTACAGGGTATTTTGGCGCTTAGAGAGAAAACACGCTAAGGAGAGGATTTTACGCTGAAAAGATGTTAAGAGTTATTCCAAGGTCAAGATCAGACGCTGACTGAAGAAATCTCAAGGATCCTGACATGGAATCACTCCAAACAAATCAAACCGAAGAGGAATTTGCATTGAAGACTCAACCGACCGGGTGGGAAAATGCCGCAGAAACCACCCGACCAGTTGAAGCAGTCCCAGGCCCTTTGCCGAGCTGCCCAACACTCAATTCAAGTTGATCAAGCAAACCACCTCATCTAACAATTCCGCCTCGACCAAAGTGTTTAAAATGGAAAATAAAGTGGACAATGTCGGAAAACCAAGGAGAATGCCCGAGCCAATTGGAAGTTGGCCCAATGCCAAGCAAAGGCTCCGCGCGCACTAGGCACCATGACCAAATTGCTCAAGCAAACCGACGAATCAAGCAAATCTAGCTCGCCCAAGATGTTTGGAATGCCCAACACGTCGGACAATCTTGCTTCCCAGACAAAACGCTCGAGAAGATTGGCAGATTGGCCCAATTCCATAATAAGGCCCCGCGCGCATAGGCACCAAAACCAAGTTGCTCGACCAAAACATGGAATTTGGAAAAAATGGCTCGACCATTAGTCTTAGAATCACTTGGCCATTCCAAATCAACTATCAAATGCAAGCATGGACCAAGGTGACCGGCCACCATGCTTGGAGGTGGCCAAGGGAGGAGCTCCTCCCTCCATGGTGACCTGCAACCGGCGGCTCAGCCCTCCTCCTCCTCCCTTGACCGGCGGCTTTGCTCCTCCCCCATGTGGCAGCTCCTCCTTGCTCCTCCTCCTCCTCCATTGGATCAAAGACACTTGCCCACCATCTCCACCCTCCATTTCTCCCCCCTTAGCCTATAAATACCATGCATCCCCTCCTCATTTGTATCATCCACATCTCAATCAAAAATCACTTATCTCTCTAGATTTTGTAAGTTTGGCTTTGGAAATAAAGATTGCTCCCTTGGCGCTTCAACGGTAGTAAGTATTCTAATATTTATTACTGTCTTTAATTTTCAATTCCTTAGTTATAATGTTTAGCGCGATAAATAGTAGCTAAACTAGTCGTTCGGTAGAAGGGGTGGACTTGTATTATAAAATGTTTTAGACTATTAACTTAGTGTCTCGTCTTTGTATTCAAAACTTATTCTATGTGCCATATATAAGATTAGAATTTCCAAGGTTGAGTGGACCATTTGTAACTGGACCAAAGGGACCAAATGGGCAAGCTCTTCCTTGGGGGTTCGTGATCATACTCGGGTAAGTGAACCATTTGTAACCGGACCAAGGGGACCAAATGGGCAAGCTTATCCGAGGAGTTCGATCTATCTAAAAAACCATTTGGAAACTGGACCAAAGGGACCAAATGGATGCACATAAAGCTAAGATACTTCGAAAGGAGGAATTAGTTGAAGTAGAATAAGTGCTCTACGACCTTTAAAAGGCTAGACGATGTTGCAAGTCTTGAGCTAGGAATAGCCTCGATTCATGTTTGAATACTTAGAGGGTTCACTAAGAGTCAATGATAAACAGGATATAATACAAGGCCCCTGAAACCGAACACGTTCTTTTAATTGTAATAGTTATCAGTTACTTTCCAGTACTAAAACCAACCAATCAACCTATCAATCACTTAGCTGGTAGCTTTAAAACCAACCAACCAATCCCAAAATCGTCCAACTTAAAGAACAACTTATCCCCCTAATTCCTTTGGGTTCGACCCCTACTTACCACTTACTACCCAGTAGTGTAGTCGCGAGTAGCGGACATTATAAATTTATTTGTACAGAGAACACTGCACCTTAACGACAGTGCAGTGGGCTTCGTCAAATTGGCGCCGTTGCCGGGGAATTAGCAGATGGATAGTTGTTCTTTTTTCTGTTATACATAATCCGCCATGTCTTCATACTACGAAAACGAGCCTTGGTACGATGAGGAGTTTTTCTCGCTATCTTTCCAAATTTTAGTCCGCGAAGAGATCATCAACATTAAGCAATCCCGGGATGAAACATTGGACGAGTACTTATGGTACTTTGATTCCCTTGTGACGCGCTGCCCGCACCATGGATTCACGAACTTAGATCTTCTTCAAAGATTTCTCATTGGGATGATGCCACTTGAGCGGAAAAGACTTAATGATGTAGCGGGATGTTCACTCATGAAGTTAACCGTGGCTGAAGCCTGGCGCCTCATAAATGATTTGGCAAAGAACACAAAACAGGGTCAGTGGCACCAAACTGACGATAAGGCACCAACGATGGAAGTGGACTCAGTGCAGAACGAGCCCGACACCACACCCATTATGAGCTTGCCCGCAACAAAACCAAGAGAAGACATCAGTACAAGGGCAGTAATGGATGTGGAGGCGACTCTAAAGGAGCCAATATTGGAGCCCACGAAGCCGACAAAGGATGAGGACTCTTGGAAGACAAAAGAAGAACTGCCCAAATCTGGCCCGGTCCTCATCACCAACCTGCCCGAGGAAGTCCCGGCCCTACTTGACGAGCCAAATGAAGTCCCGGACTTCACTACCAAACCAGCCGAGACATACCTGGACCTTACTGCCGAACTGACCGAGAAAATCACGGCAGGCCCGGTCCTCACTGAAGAGCTACTCGAGAAAGGCCCTGTCCTTATGGCCGAGAAGCCCCTACATAACCCTTCATGTTCTATAAAGATCACAGTCACCAGAGATGACATGATCAATGATGATGCAGTGGTAGGCGAGTTGAAGGAGAATCATGAGCCAAAGCAGCCAACGAAGGAGCTCCCACTCGTCACAAGCCAAGAAGAGCCTCCTGAAAGGTGTAAGGATCAAGGACAGCCAATCATCTCTGCCACGAAGAAGAGGGTTAGCAAGGGCGCATGCTTGAGGTCGCTTGGCAAAAGACTGAACTTCCAAAACTGCAAAGATACCAACCGGCTATACATGAAGAAGCGGCAAAGACATGGGCCCAAAGAATGGAAACCCGGAAGGAGAAGCAAGAGACCTCGACTTGATGGACCAGCAGCTATGGTCAAGAAGTCCTCGCTTTCTCGGGGATATGTGAAAAAGAAGCCTCCGGATCAAGGGAGAGCAGAACTGAGCCCGCTACCATATGTGTTCTTTGGGCAAATCAAAAGAGCTACCGAGAAGAAGTTCGACCTCAAGCAGCCATGGGATCCCACCTTATGATCCAGTAACGAGGTATCGTCGAGCCAACGACGTTAAACAAAGGCACTGGTCGGGAGGTAACCCGACACTATCTTACTTTCTGTCATTTAAATTCTGTCATTTAATTTTCTGTCTTAGTAATTCTCACATATATATATTAGCTTGCATGACTTTTGAACTAAGGCACGCCTTCATTAAAAAGTGTGGGGTGAGAACCACCGTTGTATATAAATAACATGCTTGCTGTTTTCTTTTTTAGTAATAGTATCTTTTTGAGAATATGAACTTAAGAATGTGAAAAAGATAGACCGAAATTCATGCATTTACCTTGTGAAAATTCAACTGTCTAAAAACTTAGGACGTAACTTTTCATTTGTCCTTTGTGCTGAGATAAACTAGGGATGTGGAGTTGACATAAATCGCCCTAGAAAGGCTTGGGAAGCAATCAAAGGATCGGATCAAACTATATGGTTTTCGAAGTCAGTGGAGGCTGCACTTCGGGTTTCAGTGAAGATTGAAGTCATCTCCGCCATGCAGTGTTTATGCAAAAAGAAAAGAAAAGGCGAGGACGGGAATAAGACCGTCCTCTCTCTAGTTAAAGTAGCCGAGAAAATAGATGAGCGACCCTCATCTTGACCCGCGCGAAACAACAACGATGAGAGGAGCGGGGAGGTATTTCCATAGGCTTGCGGGCGATGATTGGACCTCCCAAAAAGGGCTTGAGAAAATGGACTAGCAAGTCACAAAGAAGCAAAAGCTCGAAGAAGCAAATCAAGAGGCCAAAGGCCCAAAATTGTGAAGGTTTTAACCGAACAAAAAGTGAAGTACTCAAAGAGTCAAATCAAAGGCCAAAGGCTGATTCACTACAAAAGCAGTCCCTCGCCAAAAGAAAAATCAAAGTACTCAAACCAGTGAAACCCGAACCAAATCACGTGCTAGAGAAAGCTACAAGGAAACCATATAGTGCGAGCCGATCCCGAAGTTGCATTCCAGGAACCAAAAAAGGGCTATCTCCCGAAACATCCAATATGAATTGCATCTCAGCACGGAGGTACAAGTATTAAGTTTCTTCTATTTATTTACACAGTTCAATTTGGTAATAAGTAAGTAATGCATGAACTAGGATAAATCGAGTCCCACAGTCTAATTTTCATATTCCAAAGCCAACTTAGAATGCCGCCCTTTAATAGCATTGTTCGGGACGAACAACTAAAAGTGTGGGGTGATATGATGGACCCAAATTATACGAATCATAAACACCGTAAAACCCACCAAATTAGACTGTTGCTCTATTTAACTTTTGCTTGTTAGTCCCGAAATATTTCTACAGGGTATTTTGGCGCTTAGAGAGAAAACACGCTAAGGAGAGGATTTTACGCTGAAAAGATGTTAAGAGTTATTCCAAGGTTAAGATCAGACGCTGACTGAAGAAATCTCAAGGATCCTGACATGGAATCACTCCAAACAAATCAAACCGAAGAGGAATTTGCATTGAAGACTCAACCGACCGGGTGGGAAAATGCCGCAGAAACCACCCGACCAGTTGAAGCAGTCCCAGGCCCTTTGCCGAGCTGCCCAACACTCAATTCAAGTTGATCAAGCAAACCACCTCATCTAACAATTCCGCCTCGACCAAAGTGTTTAAAATGGAAAATAAAGTGGACAATGTCGGAAAACCAAGGAGAATGCCCGAGCCAATTGGAAGTTGGCCCAATGCCAAGCAAAGGCTCCGCGCGCACTAGGCACCATGACCAAATTGCTCAAGCAAACCGACGAATCTAGCAAATCTAGCTCGCCCAAGATGTTTGGAATGCCCAACACGTCGGACAATCTTGCTTCCCAGACAAAACGCTCGAGAAGATTGGCAGATTGGCCCAATTCCATAATAAGGCCCCGCGCGCATAGGCACCAAAACCAAGTTGCTCGACCAAAACATGGAATTTGGAAAAAATGGCTCGACCATTAGTCTTAGAATCACTTGGCCATTCCAAATCAACTATCAAATGCAAGCATGGACCAAGGTGACCGGCCACCATGCTTGGAGGTGGCCAAGGGAGGAGCTCCTCCCTCCATGGTGACCTGCAACCGGCGGCTCAGCCCTCCTCCTCCTCCCTTGACCGGCGGCTTTGCTCCTCCCCCATGTGGCAGCTCCTCCTTGCTCCTCCTCCTCCTCCATTGGATCAAAGACACTTGCCCACCATCTCCACCCTCCATTTCTCCCCCCTTAGCCTATAAATACCATGCATCCCCTCCTCATTTGTATCATCCACATCTCAATCAAAAATCACTTATCTCTCTAGATTTTGTAAGTTTGGCTTTGGAAATAAAGATTGCTCCCTTGGCGCTTCAACGGTAGTAAGTATTCTAATATTTATTACTGTCTTTAATTTTCAATTCCTTAGTTATAATGTTTAGCGCGATAAATAGTAGCTAAACTAGTCGTTCGGTAGAAGGGGTGGACTTGTATTATAAAATGTTTTAGACTATTAACTTAGTGTCTCGTCTTTGTATTCAAAACTTATTCTATGTGCCATATATAAGATTAGAATTTCCAAGGTTGAGTGGACCATTTGTAACTGGACCAAAGGGACCAAATGGGCAAGCTCTTCCTTGGGGGTTCGTGATCATACTCGGGTAAGTGAACCATTTGTAACCGGACCAAGGGGACCAAATGGGCAAGCTTATCCGAGGAGTTCGATCTATCTAAAAAACCATTTGGAAACTGGACCAAAGGGACCAAATGGATGCACATAAAGCTAAGATACTTCGAAAGGAGGAATTAGTTGAAGTAGAATAAGTGCTCTACGACCTTAAAAAGGCTAGACGATGTTGCAAGTCTTGAGCTAGGAATAGCCTCGATTCATGTTTGAATACTTAGAGGGTTCACTAAGAGTCAATGATAAACAGGATATAATACAAGGCCCCTGAAACCGAACACGTTCTTTTAATTGTAATAGTTATCAGTTACTTTCCAGTACTAAAACCAACCAATCAACCAATCAATCACTTAGCTGGTAGCTTTAAAACCAACCAACCAATCCCAAAATCGTCCAACTTAAAGAACAACTTATCCCCCTAATTCCTTTGGGTTCGACCCCTACTTACCACTTACTACCCAGTAGTGTAGTCGCGAGTAGCGGACATTATAAATTTATTTGTACAGAGAACACTGCACCTTAACGACAGTGCAGTGGGCTTCGTCAAATTGGCGCCGTTGCCGGGGAATTAGCAGATGGATAGTTGTTCTTTTTTCTGTTATACATAATCCGCCATGTCTTTATACTACGAAAACGAGCCTTGGAACGATGAGGAGTTTTTCTCGCTATCTTTCCAAATTTTAGTCCGCGAAGAGATCATCAACATTAAGCAATCCCGGGACGAAACATTGGACGAGTACTTATGGTACTTTGATTCCCTTGTGACGCGCTGCCCGCACCATGGATTCACGAACTTAGATCTTCTTCAAAGATTTCTCATTGGGATGATGCCACTTGAGCGGAAAAGACTTAATGATGTAGCGGGATGTTCACTCATGAAGTTAACCGTGGCTGAAGCCTGGCGCCTCATAAATGATTTGGCAAAGAACACAAAACAGGGTCAGTGGCACCAAACTGACGATAAGGCACCAACGATGGAAGTGGACTCAGTGCAGAACGAGCCCGACACCACACCCATTATGAGCTTGCCCGCAACAAAACCAAGAGAAGACATCAGTACAAGGGCAGTAATGGATGTGGAGGCGACTCTAAAGGAGCCAATATTGGAGCCCACGAAGCCGACAAAGGATGAGGACTCTTGGAAGACAAAAGAAGAACTGCCCAAATCTGGCCCGGTCCTCATCACCAACCTGCCCGAGGAAGTCCCGGCCCTACTTGACGAGCCAAATGAAGTCCCGGACTTCACTACCAAACCAGCCGAGACATACCTGGACCTTACTGCCGAACTGACCGAGAAAATCACGGCAGGCCCGGTCCTCACTGAAGAGCTACTCGAGAAAGGCCCTGTCCTTATGGCCGAGAAGCCCCTACATAACCCTTCATGTTCTATAAAGATCACAGTCACCAGAGATGACATGATCAATGATGATGCAGTGGTAGGCGAGTTGAAGGAGAATCATGAGCCAAAGCAGCCAACGAAGGAGCTCCCACTCGTCACAAGCCAAGAAGAGCCTCCTGAAAGGTGTAAGGATCAAGGACAGCCAATCATCTCTGCCACGAAGAAGAGGGTTAGCAAGGGCGCATGCTTGAGGTCGCTTGGCAAAAGACTGAACTTCCAAAACTGCAAAGATACCAACCGGCTATACATGAAGAAGCGGCAAAGACATGGGCCCAAAGAATGGAAACCCGGAAGGAGAAGCAAGAGACCTCGACTTGATGGACCAGCAGCTATGGTCAAGAAGTCCTCGCTTTCTCGGGGATATGTGAAAAAGAAGCCTCCGGATCAAGGGAGAGCAGAACTGAGCCCGCTACCATATGTGTTCTTTGGGCAAATCAAAAGAGCTACCGAGAAGAAGTTCGACCTCAAGCACCCATGGGATCCCACCTTATGATCCAGCAACGAGGTATCGTCGAGCCAACGACGTTAAACAAAGGCACTGGTCGGGAGGTAACCCGACACTATCTTACTTTCTGTCATTTAAATTCTGTCATTTAATTTTCTGTCTTAGTAATTCTCACATATATATATTAGCTTGCATGACTTTTGAACTAAGGCACGCCTTCATTAAAAAGTGTGGGGTGAGAACCACCGTTGTATATAAATAACATGCTTGCTGTTTTCTTTTTTAGTAATAGTATCTTTTTGAGAATATGAACTTAAGAATGTGAAAAAGATAGACCGAAATTCATGCATTTACCTTGTGAAAATTCAACTGTCTAAAAACTTAGGACGTAACTTTTCATTTGTCCTTTGTGCTGAGATAAACTAGGGATGTGGAGTTGACATAAATCGCCCTAGAAAGGCTTGGGAAGCAATCAAAGGATCGGATCAAACTATATGGTTTTCGAAGTCAGTGGAGGCTGCACTTCGGGTTTCAGTGAAGATTGAAGTCATCTCCGCCATGCAGTGTTTATGCAAAAAGAAAAGAAAAGGCGAGGACGGGAATCAGACCGTCCTCTCTCTAGTTAAAGTAGCCGAGAAAATAGATGAGCGACCCTCATCTTGACCCGCGCGAAACAACAACGATGAGAGGAGCGGGGAGGTATTTCCATAGGCTTGCGGGCGATGATTGGACCTCCCAAAAAGGGCTTTAGAAAATGGACTAGCAAGTCACAAAGAAGCAAAAGCTCGAAGAAGCAAATCAAGAGGCCAAAGGCCCAAAATTGTGAAGGTTTTAACCGAACAAAAAGTGAAGTACTCAAAGAGTCAAATCAAAGGCCAAAGGCTGATTCACTACAAAAGCAGTCCCTCGCCAAAAGAAAAATCAAAGTACTCAAACCAGTGAAACCCGAACCAAATCACGTGCTAGAGAAAGCTACAAGGAAACCATATAGTGCGAGCCGATCCCGAAGTTGCAGTCCAGGAACCAAAAAAGGGCTATCTCCCGAAACATCCAATATGAATTGCATCTCAGCACGGAGGTACAAGTATTAAGTTTCTTCTATTTATTTACACAGTTCAATTTGGTAATAAGTAAGTAATGCATGAACTAGGATAAATCGAGTCCCACAGTCTAATTTTCATATTCCAAAGCCAACTTAGAATGCCGCCCTTTAATAGCATTGTTCGGGACGAACAACTAAAAGTGTGGGGTTATATGATGGACCCAAATTATACGAATCATAAACACCGTAAAACCCACCAAATTAGACTGTTGCTCTATTTAACTTTTGCTTGTTAGTCCCGAAATATTTCTACAGGGTATTTTGGCGCTTAGAGAGAAAACACGCTAAGGAGAGGATTTTACGCTGAAAAGATGTTAAGAGTTATTCCAAGGTCAAGATCAGACGCTGACTGAAGAAATCTCAAGGATCCTGACATGGAATCACTCCAAACAAATCAAACCGAAGAGGAATTTGCATTGAAGACTCAACCGACCGGGTGGGAAAATGCCGCAGAAACCACCCGACCAGTTGAAGCAGTCCCAGGCCCTTTGCCGAGCTGCCCAACACTCAATTCAAGTTGATCGAGCAAACCACCTCATCTAACAATTCCGCCTCGACCAAAGTGTTTAAAATGGAAAATAAAGTGGACAATGTCGGAAAACTAAGGAGAATGCCCGAGCCAATTGGACGTTGGCCCAATGCCAAGCAAAGGCTCCGCGCGCACTAGGCACCATGACCAAATTTCTCGAGCCAACCGACGAATCTAGAAAATCTAGCTCGCCCAAGATGTTTGGAATGCCCAACAAGTCGGACAGTCTCGCTTCCCAGACAAAACTCTCGAGAAGATTGGCAGATTGGCCCAATTCCATAGTAAAGGCCCCGCGCGCATAGGCACCAAAACCAAGTTGCTCGACCAAAACATGGAATTTGGAAAAACTGGCTCGACCATTAGTCTTAGAATCACTTAGCCATTCCAAATCAACTATCAAATGCAAGCATGGACCAAGGTGACCGGCCACCATGCTTGGAGGTGGCCAAGGGAGGAGCTCCTCCCTCCATGGTGACCTGCAACCGGCGGCTCAGCCCTCCTCCTCCTCCCTTGACCGGCGGCTTTGCTCCTCCCCCATGTGGCAGCTCCTCCTTGCTCCTCCTCCTCCTCCATTGGATCAAAGACACTTGCCCACCATCTCCACCCTCCATTTCTCCCCCCTTAGCCTATAAATACCATGCATCCCCTCCTCATTTGTATCATCCACATCTCAATCAAAAATCACTTATCTCTCTAGATTTTGTAAGTTTGGCTTTGGAAATAAAGATTGCTCCCTTGGCGCTTCAACGGTAGTAAGTATTCTAATATTTATTACTGTCTTTAATTTTCAATTCCTTAGTTATAATGTTTAGCGCGATAAATAGTAGCTAAACTAGTCGTTCGGTAGAAGGGGTGGACTTGTATTATAAAATGTTTTAGACTATTAACTTAGTGTCTCGTCTTTGTATTCAAAACTTATTCTATGTGCCATATATAAGATTAGAATTTCCAAGGTTGAGTGGACCATTTGTAACTGGACCAAAGGGACCAAATGGGCAAGCTCTTCCTTGGGGGTTCGTGATCATACTCGGGTAAGTGAACCATTTGTAACCGGACCAAGGGGACCAAATGGGCAAGCTTATCCGAGGATTTCGATCTATCTAAAAAACCATTTGGAAACTGGACCAAAGGGACCAAATGGATGCACATAAAGCTAAGATACTTCGAAAGGAGGAATTAGTTGAAGTAGAATAAGTGCTCTACGACCTTAAAAAGGCTAGACGATGTTGCAAGTCTTGAGCTAGGAATAGCCTCGATTCATGTTTGAATACTTAGAGGGTTCACTAAGAGTCAATGATAAACAGGATATAATACAAGGCCCCTGAAACCGAACACGTTCTTTTAATTGTAATAGTTATCAGTTACTTTCCAGTACTAAAACCAACCAATCAACCAATCAATCACTTAGCTGGTAGCTTTAAAACCAACCAACCAATCCCAAAATCGTCCAACTTAAAGAACAACTTATCCCCCTAATTCCTTTGGGTTCGACCCCTACTTACCACTTACTACCCAGTAGTGTAGTCGCGAGTAGCGGACATTATAAATTTATTTGTACAGAGAACACTGTACCTTAACGACAGTGCAGTGGGCTCCGTCAAATTGGCGCCGTTGCCGGGAAATTAGCAGATGGATAGTTGTTCTTTTTTCTGTTATACATAATCCGCCATGTCTTCCTACTACGAAAACGAGCCTTGGTACGATGAGGAGTTTTTCTCGCTATCTTTCCAAATTTTAGTCCGCGAAGAGATCATCAACATTAAGCAATCCCGGGACGAAACATTGGACGAGTACTTATGGTACTTTGATTCCCTTGTGACGCGCTGCCCGCACCATGGATTCACGAACTTAGATCTTCTTCAAAGATTTCTCATTGGGATGATGCCACTTGAGCGGAAAAGACTTAATGATGTAGCGGGATGTTCACTCATGAAGTTAACCGTGGCTGAAGCCTGGCGCCTCATAAATGATTTGGCAAAGAACACAAAACAGGGTCAGTGGCACCAAACTGACGATAAGGCACCAACGATGGAAGTGGACTCAGTGCAGAACGAGCCCGACACCACACCCATTATGAGCTTGCCCGCAACAAAACCAAGAGAAGACATCAGTACAAGGGCAGTAATGGATGTGGAGGCGACTCTAAAGGAGCCAATATTGGAGCCCACGAAGCCGACAAAGGATGAGGACTCTTGGAAGACAAAAGAAGAACTGCCCAAATCTGGCCCGGTCCTCATCACCAACCTGCCCGAGGAAGTCCCGGCCCTACTTGACGAGCCAAATGAAGTCCCGGACTTCACTACCAAACCAGCCGAGACATACCTGGACCTTACTGCCGAACTGACCGAGAAAATCACGGCAGGCCCGGTCCTCACTGAAGAGCTACTCGAGAAAGGCCCTGTCCTTATGGCCGAGAAGCCCCTACATAACCCTTCATGTTCTATAAAGATCACAGTCACCAGAGATGACATGATCAATGATGATGCAGTGGTAGGCGAGTTGAAGGAGAATCATGAGCCAAAGCAGCCAACGAAGGAGCTCCCACTCGTCACAAGCCAAGAAGAGCCTCCTGAAAGGTGTAAGGATCAAGGACAGCCAATCATCTCTGCCACGAAGAAGAGGGTTAGCAAGGGCGCATGCTTGAGGTCGCTTGGCAAAAGACTGAACTTCCAAAACTGCAAAGATACCAACCGGCTATACATGAAGAAGCGGCAAAGACATGGGCCCAAAGAATGGAAACCCGGAAGGAGAAGCAAGAGACCTCGACTTGATGGACCAGCAGCTATGGTCAAGAAGTCCTCGCTTTCTCGGGGATATGTGAAAAAGAAGCCTCCGGATCAAGGGAGAGCAGAACTGAGCCCGCTACCATATGTGTTCTTTGGGCAAATCAAAAGAGCTACCGAGAAGAAGTTCGACCTCAAGCACCCATGGGATCCCACCTTATGATCCAGCAACGAGGTATCGTCGAGCCAACGACGTTAAACAAAGGCACTGGTCGGGAGGTAACCCGACACTATCTTACTTTCTGTCATTTAAATTCTGTCATTTAATTTTCTGTCTTAGTAATTCTCACATATATATATTAGCTTGCATGACTTTTGAACTAAGGCACGCCTTCATTAAAAAGTGTGGGGTGAGAACCACCGTTGTATATAAATAACATGCTTGCTGTTTTCTTTTTTAGTAATAGTATCTTTTTGAGAATATGAACTTAAGAATGTGAAAAAGATAGACCGAAATTCATGCATTTACCTTGTGAAAATTCAACTGTCTAAAAACTTAGGACGTAACTTTTCATTTGTCCTTTGTGCTGAGATAAACTAGGGATGTGGAGTTGACATAAATCGCCCTAGAAAGGCTTGGGAAGCAATCAAAGGATCGGATCAAACTATATGGTTTTCGAAGTCAGTGGAGGCTGCACTTCGGGTTTCAGTGAAGATTGAAGTCATCTCCGCCATGCAGTGTTTATGCAAAAAGAAAAGAAAAGGCGAGGACGGGAATCAGACCGTCCTCTCTCTAGTTAAAGTAGCCGAGAAAATAGATGAGCGACCCTCATCTTGACCCGCGCGAAACAACAACGATGAGAGGAGCGGGGAGGTATTTCCATAGGCTTGCGGGCGATGATTGGACCTCCCAAAAAGGGCTTTAGAAAATGGACTAGCAAGTCACAAAGAAGCAAAAGCTCGAAGAAGCAAATCAAGAGGCCAAAGGCCCAAAATTGTGAAGGTTTTAACCGAACAAAAAGTGAAGTACTCAAAGAGTCAAATCAAAGGCCAAAGGCTGATTCACTACAAAAGCAGTCCCTCGCCAAAAGAAAAATCAAAGTACTCAAACCAGTGAAACCCGAACCAAATCACGTGCTAGAGAAAGCTACAAGGAAACCATATAGTGCGAGCCGATCCCGAAGTTGCAGTCCAGGAACCAAAAAAGGGCTATCTCCCGAAACATCCAATATGAATTGCATCTCAGCACGGAGGTACAAGTATTAAGTTTCTTCTATTTATTTACACAGTTCAATTTGGTAATAAGTAAGTAATGCATGAACTAGGATAAATCGAGTCCCACAGTCTAATTTTCATATTCCAAAGCCAACTTAGAATGCCGCCCTTTAATAGCATTGTTCGGGACGAACAACTAAAAGTGTGGGGTTATATGATGGACCCAAATTATACGAATCATAAACACCGTAAAACCCACCAAATTAGACTGTTGCTCTATTTAACTTTTGCTTGTTAGTCCCGAAATATTTCTACAGGGTATTTTGGCGCTTAGAGAGAAAACACGCTAAGGAGAGGATTTTACGCTGAAAAGATGTTAAGAGTTATTCCAAGGTCAAGATCAGACGCTGACTGAAGAAATCTCAAGGATCCTGACATGGAATCACTCCAAACAAATCAAACCGAAGAGGAATTTGCATTGAAGACTCAACCGACCGGGTGGGAAAATGCCGCAGAAACCACCCGACCAGTTGAAGCAGTCCCAGGCCCTTTGCCGAGCTGCCCAACACTCAATTCAAGTTGATCGAGCAAACCACCTCATCTAACAATTCCGCCTCGACCAAAGTGTTTAAAATGGAAAATAAAGTGGACAATGTCGGAAAACTAAGGAGAATGCCCGAGCCAATTGGACATTGGCCCAATGCCAAGCAAAGGCTCCGCGCGCACTAGGCACCATGACCAAATTTCTCGAGCCAACCGACGAATCTAGAAAATCTAGCTCGCCCAAGATGTTTGGAATGCCCAACAAGTCGGACAGTCTCGCTTCCCAGACAAAACTCTCGAGAAGATTGGCAGATTGGCCCAATTCCATAGTAAAGGCCCCGCGCGCATAGGCACCAAAACCAAGTTGCTCGACCAAAACATGGAATTTGGAAAAACTGGCTCGACCATTAGTCTTAGAATCACTTAGCCATTCCAAATCAACTATCAAATGCAAGCATGGACCAAGGTGACCGGCCACCATGCTTGGAGGTGGCCAAGGGAGGAGCTCCTCCCTCCATGGTGACCTGCAACCGGCGGCTCAGCCCTCCTCCTCCTCCCTTGACCGGCGGCTTTGCTCCTCCCCCATGTGGCAGCTCCTCCTTGCTCCTCCTCCTCCTCCATTGGATCAAAGACACTTGCCCACCATCTCCACCCTCCATTTCTCCCCCCTTAGCCTATAAATACCATGCATCCCCTCCTCATTTGTATCATCCACATCTCAATCAAAAATCACTTATCTCTCTAGATTTTGTAAGTTTGGCTTTGGAAATAAAGATTGCTCCCTTGGCGCTTCAACGGTAGTAAGTATTCTAATATTTATTACTGTCTTTAATTTTCAATTCCTTAGTTATAATGTTTAGCGCGATAAATAGTAGCTAAACTAGTCGTTCGGTAGAAGGGGTGGACTTGTATTATAAAATGTTTTAGACTATTAACTTAGTGTCTCGTCTTTGTATTCAAAACTTATTCTATGTGCCATATATAAGATTAGAATTTCCAAGGTTGAGTGGACCATTTGTAACTGGACCAAAGGGACCAAATGGGCAAGCTCTTCCTTGGGGGTTCGTGATCATACTCGGGTAAGTGAACCATTTGTAACCGGACCAAGGGGACCAAATGGGCAAGCTTATCCGAGGATTTCGATCTATCTAAAAAACCATTTGGAAACTGGACCAAAGGGACCAAATGGATGCACATAAAGCTAAGATACTTCGAAAGGAGGAATTAGTTGAAGTAGAATAAGTGCTCTACGACCTTAAAAAGGCTAGACGATGTTGCAAGTCTTGAGCTAGGAATAGCCTCGATTCATGTTTGAATACTTAGAGGGTTCACTAAGAGTCAATGATAAACAGGATATAATACAAGGCCCCTGAAACCGAACACGTTCTTTTAATTGTAATAGTTATCAGTTACTTTCCAGTACTAAAACCAACCAATCAACCAATCAATCACTTAGCTGGTAGCTTTAAAACCAACCAACCAATCCCAAAATCGTCCAACTTAAAGAACAACTTATCCCCCTAATTCCTTTGGGTTCGACCCCTACTTACCACTTACTACCCAGTAGTGTAGTCGCGAGTAGCGGACATTATAAATTTATTTGTACAGAGAACACTGTACCTTAACGACAGTGCAGTGGGCTCCGTCAAATTGGCGCCGTTGCCGGGGAATTAGCAGATGGATAGTTGTTCTTTTTTCTGTTATACATAATCCGCCATGTCTTCCTACTACGAAAACGAGCCTTGGTACGATGAGGAGTTTTTCTCGCTATCTTTCCAAATTTTAGTCCGCGAAGAGATCATCAACATTAAGCAATCCCGGGACGAAACATTGGACGAGTACTTATGGTACTTTGATTCCCTTGTGACGCGCTGCCCGCACCATGGATTCACGAACTTAGATCTTCTTCAAAGATTTCTCATTGGGATGATGCCACTTGAGCGGAAAAGACTTAATGATGTAGCGGGATGTTCACTCATGAAGTTAACCGTGGCTGAAGCCTGGCGCCTCATAAATGATTTGGCAAAGAACACAAAACAGGGTCAGTGGCACCAAACTGACGATAAGGCACCAACGATGGAAGTGGACTCAGTGCAGAACGAGCCCGACACCACACCCATTATGAGCTTGCCCGTAACAAAACCAAGAGAAGACATCAGTACAAGGGCAGTAATGGATGTGGAGGCGACTCTAAAGGAGCCAATATTGGAGCCCACGAAGCCGACAAAGGATGAGGACTCTTGGAAGACAAAAGAAGAACTGCCCAAATCTGGCCCGGTCCTCATCACCAACCTGCCCGAGGAAGTCCCGGCCCTACTTGACGAGCCAAATGAAGTCCCGGACTTCACTACCAAACCAGCCGAGACATACCTGGACCTTACTGCCGAACTGACCGAGAAAATCACGGCAGGCCCGGTCCTCACTGAAGAGCTACTCGAGAAAGGCCCTGTCCTTATGGCCGAGAAGCCCCTACATAACCCTTCATGTTCTATAAAGATCACAGTCACCAGAGATGACATGATCAATGATGATGCAGTGGTAGGCGAGTTGAAGGAGAATCATGAGCCAAAGCAGCCAACGAAGGAGCTCCCACTCGTCACAAGCCAAGAAGAGCCTCCTGAAAGGTGTAAGGATCAAGGACAGCCAATCATCTCTGCCACGAAGAAGAGGGTTAGCAAGGGCGCATGCTTGAGGTCGCTTGGCAAAAGACTGAACTTCCAAAACTGCAAAGATACCAACCGGCTATACATGAAGAAGCGGCAAAGACATGGGCCCAAAGAATGGAAACCCGGAAGGAGAAGCAAGAGACCTCGACTTGATGGACCAGCAGCTATGGTCAAGAAGTCCTCGCTTTCTCGGGGATATGTGAAAAAGAAGCCTCCGGATCAAGGGAGAGCAGAACTGAGCCCGCTACCATATGTGTTCTTTGGGCAAATCAAAAGAGCTACCGAGAAGAAGTTCGACCTCAAGCACCCATGGGATCCCACCTTATGATCCAACAATGAGGTATCGTCGAGCCAACGACGTTAAACAAAGGCACTGGTCGGGAGGTAACCCGACACTATCTTACTTTCTGTCATTTAAATTCTGTCATTTAATTTTCTGTCTTAGTAATTCTCACATATATATATTAGCTTGCATGACTTTTGAACTAAGGCACGCCTTCATTAAAAAGTGTGGGGTGAGAACCACCGTTGTATATAAATAACATGCTTGCTGTTTTCTTTTTTAGTAATAGTATCTTTTTGAGAATATGAACTTAAGAATGTGAAAAAGATAGACCGAAATTCATGCATTTACCTTGTGAAAATTCAACTGTCTAAAAACTTAGGACGTAACTTTTCATTTGTCCTTTGTGCTGAGATAAACTAGGGATGTGGAGTTGACATAAATCGCCCTAGAAAGGCTTGGGAAGCAATCAAAGGATCGGATCAAACTATATGGTTTTCGAAGTGAGTGGAGGCTGCACTTCGGGTTTCAGTGAAGATTGAAGTCATCTCCGCCATGCAGTGTTTATGCAAAAAGAAAAGAAAAGGCGAGGACGGGAATCAGACCGTCCTCTCTCTAGTTAAAGTAGCCGAGAAAATAGATGAGCGACCCTCATCTTGACCCGCGCGAAACAACAACGATGAGAGGAGCGGGGAGGTATTTCCATAGGCTTGCGGGCGATGATTGGACCTCCCAAAAAGGGCTTGAGAAAATGGACTAGCAAGTCACAAAGAAGCAAAAGCTCGAAGAAGCAAAAGCTCGAAGAAGCAAATCAAGAGGCCAAAGGCCCCAAATTGTGAAGGTTTTAACCGAACAAAAAGTGAAGTACTTAAAGAGTCAAATCAAAGGCCAAAGGCTGATTCACTACAAAAGCAGTCCCTCGCCAAAAGAAAAATCAAAGTACTCAAACCAGTGAAACCCGAACCAAATCACGTGCTAGAGAAAGCTACAAGGAAACCATATAGTGCGAGCCGATCCCGAAGTTGCAGTCCAGGAACCAAAAAAGGGCTATCTCCCGAAACATCCAATATGAATTGCATCTCAGCACGGAGGTACAAGTATTAAGTTTCTTCTATTTATTTACACAGTTCAATTTGGTAATAAGTAAGTAATGCATGAACTAGGATAAATTGAGTCCCACAGTCTAATTTTCATATTCCAAAGCAAACTTAGAATGCCGCCCTTTAATAGCATTGTTCGGGACGAACAACTAAAAGTGTGGGGTTATATGATGGACCCAAATTATACGAATCATAAACACCGTAAAACCCACCAAATTAGACTGTTGCTCTATTTAACTTTTGCTTGTTAGTCCCGAAATATTTCTACAGGGTATTTTGGCGCTTAGAGAGAAAACACGCTAAGGAGAGGATTTTACGCTGAAAAGATGTTAAGAGTTATTCCAAGGTCAAGATCAGACGCTGACTGAAGAAATCTCAAGGATCCTGACATGGAATCACTCCAAACAAATCAAACCGAAGAGGAATTTGCATTGAAGACTCAACCGACCGGGTGGGAAAATGCCGCAGAAACCACCCGACCAGTTGAAGCAGTCCCAGGCCCTTTGCCGAGCTGCCCAACACTCAATTCAAGTTGATCGAGCAAACCACCTCATCTAACAATTCCGCCTCGACCAAAGTTTTTAAAATGGAAAATAAAGTGGACAATGTCGGAAAACTAAGGAGAATGCCCGAGCCAATTGGAAGTTGGCCCAATGCCAAGCAAAGGCTCCGCGCGCACTAGGCACCATGACCAAATTTCTCGAGCCAACCGACGAATCTAGAAAATCTAGCTCGCCCAAGATGTTTGGAATGCCCAGCAAGTCGGACAGTCTTGCTTCCCAGACCAAACTCTCGAGAAGATTGGCAGATTGGCCCAATTCCATAGTAAAGGCCCCGCGCGCATAGGCACCAAAACCAAGTTGCTCGACCAAAACATGGAATTTGGAAAAACTGGCTCGACCATTAGTCTTAGAATCACTTGGCCATTCCAAATCAACTATCAAATGCAAGCATGGACCAAGGTGACCGGCCACCATGCTTGGAGGTGGCCAAGGGAGGAGCTCCTCCCTCCATGGTGACCTGCAACCGGCGGCTCAGCCCTCCTCCTCCTCCCTTGACCGGCGGCTTTGCTCCTCCCCCATGTGGCAGCTCCTCCTTGCTCCTCCTCCTCCTCCATTGGATCAAAGACACTTGCCCACCATCTCCACCCTCCATTTCTCCCCCCTTAGCCTATAAATACCATGCATCCCCTCCTCATTTGTATCATCCACATCTCAATCAAAAATCACTTATCTCTCTAGATTTTGTAAGTTTGGCTTTGGAAATAAAGATTGCTCCCTTGGCGCTTCAACGGTAGTAAGTATTCTAATATTTATTACTGTCTTTAATTTTCAATTCCTTAGTTATAATGTTTAGCGCGATAAATAGTAGCTAAACTAGTCGTTCGGTAGAAGGGGTGGACTTGTATTATAAAATGTTTTAGACTATTAACTTAGTGTCTCGTCTTTGTATTCAAAACTTATTCTATGTGCCATATATAAGATTAGAATTTCCAAGGTTGAGTGGACCATTTGTAACTGGACCAAAGGGACCAAATGGGCAAGCTCTTCCTTGGGGGTTCGTGATCATACTCGGGTAAGTGAACCATTTGTAACCGGACCAAGGGGACCAAATGGGCAAGCTTATCCGAGGAGTTCGATCTATCTAAAAAACCATTTGGAAACTGGACCAAAGGGACCAAATGGATGCACATAAAGCTAAGATACTTCGAAAGGAGGAATTAGTTGAAGTAGAATAAGTGCTCTACGACCTTTAAAAGGCTAGACGATGTTGCAAGTCTTGAGCTAGGAATAGCCTCGATTCATGTTTGAATACTTAGAGGGTTCACTGAGAGTCAATGATAAACAGGATATAATACAAGGCCCCTGAAACCGAACACGTTCTTTTAATTGTAATAGTTATCAGTTACTTTCCAGTACTAAAACCAACCAATCAACCAATCAATCACTTAGCTGGTAGCTTTAAAACCAACCAACCAATCCCAAAATCGTCCAACTTAAAGAACAACTTATCCCCCTAATTCCTTTGGGTTCGACCCCTACTTACCACTTACTACCCAGTAGTGTAGTCGCGAGTAGCGGACATTATAAATTTATTTGTACACAGAACACTGCACCTTAACGACAGTGCAGTGGGCTCCGTCAAATTGGCGCCGTTGCCGGGGAATTAGCAGATGGATAGTTGTTCTTTTTTCTGTTATACATAATCCGCCATGTCTTCCTACTACGAAAACGAGCCTTGGTACGATGAGGAGTTTTTCTCGCTATCTTTCCAAATTTTAGTCCGCGAAGAGATCATCAACATTAAGCAATCCCGGGACGAAACATTGGACGAGTACTTATGGTACTTTGATTCCCTTGTGACGCGCTGCCCGCACCATGGATTCACGAACTTAGATCTTCTTCAAAGATTTCTCATTGGGATGATGCCACTTGAGCGGAAAAGACTTAATGATGTAGCGGGATGTTCACTCATGAAGTTAACCGTGGCTGAAGCCTGGCGCCTCATAAATGATTTGGCAAAGAACACAAAACAGGGTCAGTGGCACCAAACTGACGATAAGGCACCAACGATGGAAGTGGACTCAGTGCAGAACGAGCCCGACACCACACCCATTATGAGCTTGCCCGTAACAAAACCAAGAGAAGACATCAGTACAAGGGCAGTAATGGATGTGGAGGCGGCTCTAAAGGAGCCAATATTGGAGCCCACGAAGCCGACAAAGGATGAGGACTCTTGGATGACAAAAGAAGAACTGCCCAAATCTGGCCCGGTCCTCATCACCAACCTGCCCGAGGAAGTCCCGGCCCTACTTGACGAGCCAAATGAAGTCCCGGACTTCACTACCAAACCAGCCGAGACATACCTGGACCTTACTGCCGAACTGACCGAGAAAATCACGGCAGGCCCGGTCCTCACTGAAGAGCTACTCGAGAAAGGCCCAGTCCTTATGGCCGAGAAGCCCCTACATAACCCTTCATGTTCTATAAAGATCACAGTCACCAGAGATGAAATGATCAATGATGATGCAGTGCTAGGCGAGTTGAAGGAGAATCATGAGCCAAAACAGCCAACGAAGGAGCTCCCACTCGTCACAAGCCAAGAAGAGCCTCCTGAAAGGTGTAAGGATCAAGGACAGCCAATCATCTCTGCCACGAAGAAGAGGGTTAGCAAGGGCGCATGCTTGAGGTCGCTTGGCAAAAGACTGAACTTCCAAAACTGCAAAGATACCAACCGGCTATACATGAAGAAGCGGCAAAGACATGGGCCCAAAGAATGGAAACCCGGAAGGAGAAGCAAGAGAGCTCGACTTGATGGACCAGCAGCTATGGTCAAGAAGTCCTCGCTTTCTCGGGGATATGTGAAAAAGAAGCCTCCGGATCAAGGGAGAGCAGAACTGAGCCCGCTACCATATGTGTTCTTTGGGCAAATCAAAAGAGCTACCGAGAAGAAGTTCGACCTCAAGCACCCATGGGATCCCACCTTATGATCCAGTAACGAGGTATCGTCGAGCCAACGACGTTAAACAAAGGCACTGGTCGGGAGGTAACCCGACACTATCTTACTTTCTGTCATTTAAATTCTGTCATTTAATTTTCTGTCTTAGTAATTCTCACATATATATATTAGCTTGCATGGCTTTTGAACTAAGGCACGCCTTCATTCAAAAGGGTGGGGTGAGAACCACCGTTGTATATAAATAACATGCTTGCTGTTTTCTTTTTTAGTAATAGTATCTTTTTGAGAATATGAACTTAAGAATGTGAAAAAGATAGACCGAAATTCATGCATTTACCTTGTGAAAATTCAACTGTCTAAAAACTTAGGACGTAACTTTTCATTTGTCCTTTGTGCTGAGATAAACTAGGGATGTAGAGTTGCCATAAATCGCCCTAGAAAGGCTTGGGAAGCAATCAAAGGATCGGATCAAACTATATGGTTTTCGAAGTCAGTGGAGGCTGCACTTCGGGTTTCAGTGAAGATTGAAGTCATCTCCGCCATGCAGTGTTTATGCAAAAAGAAAAGAAAAGGCGAGGACGGGAATCAGACCGTCCTCTCTCTAGTTAAAGTAGCCGAGAAAATAGATGAGCGACCCTCATCTTGACCCGCGCGAAACAACAACGATGAGAGGAGCGGGGAGGTATTTCCATAGGCTTGCGGGCGATGATTGGACCACCCAAAAAGGGCTTGAGAAAATGGACTAGCAAGTCACAAAGAAGCAAAAGCTCGAAGAAGCAAATCAAGAGGCCAAAGGCCCAAAATTGTGAAGGTTTTAACCGAACAAAAAGTGAAGTACTCAAAGAGTCAAATCAAAGGCCAAAGGCTGATTCACTACAAAAGCAGTCCCTCGCCAAAAGAAAAATCAAAGTACTCAAACCAGTGAAACCCGAACCAAATCACGTGCTAGAGAAAGCTACAAGGAAACCATATAGTGCGAGCCGATCCCGAAGTTGCAGTCCAGGAACCAAAAAAGGGCTATCTCCCGAAACATCCAATATGAATTGCATCTCAGCACGGAGGTACAAGTATTAAGTTTCTTCTATTTATTTACACAGTTCAATTTGGTAATAAGTAAGTAATGCATGAACTAGGATAAATCGAGTCCCACAGTCTAATTTTCATATTCCAAAGCCAACTTAGAATGCCGCCCTTTAATAGCATTGTTCGGGACGAACAACTAAAAGTGTGGGGTGATATGATGGACCCAAATTATACGAATCATAAACACCGTAAAACCCACCAAATTAGACTGTTGCTCTATTTAACTTTTGCTTGTTAGTCCCGAAATATTTCTACAGGGTATTTTGGCGCTTAGAGAGAAAACACGCTAAGGAGAGGATTTTACGCTGAAAAGATGTTAAGAGTTATTCCAAGGTCAAGATCAGACGCTGACTGAAGAAATCTCAAGGATCCTGACATGGAATCACTCCAAACAAATCAAACCGAAGAGGAATTTGCATTGAAGACTCAACCGACCGGGTGGGAAAATGCCGCAGAAACCACCCGACCAGTTGAAGCAGTCCCAGGCCCTTTGCCGAGCTGCCCAACACTCAATTCAAGTTGATCAAGCAAACCACCTCATCTAACAATTCCGCCTCGACCAAAGTGTTTAAAATGGAAAATAAAGTGGACAATGTCGGAAAACCAAGGAGAATGCCCGAGCCAATTGGAAGTTGGCCCAATGCCAAGCAAAGGCTCCGCGCGCACTAGGCACCATGACCAAATTGCTCGAGCAAACCGACGAATCTAGCAAATCTAGCTCGCCCAAGATGTTTGGAATGCCCACCACATCGGATCGCTTCCCAGACAAAACGCTCGAGAAGATTGGCAGATTGGCCCAATTCCATAAGAAGGCCCCGCGCGCATAGGCACCAAAACCAAGTTGCTCGACCAAAACATGGAATTTGGAAAAAATGGCTCGACCATTAGTCTTAGAATCACTTGGCCATTCCAAATCAACTATCAAATGCAAGCATGGACCAAGGTGACCGGCCACCATGCTTGGAGGTGGCCAAGGGAGGAGCTCCTCCCTCCATGGTGACCTGCAACCGGCGGCTCAGCCCTCCTCCTCCTCCCTTGACCGGCGGCTTTGCTCCTCCCCCATGTGGCAGCTCCTCCTTGCTCCTCCTCCTCCTCCATTGGATCAAAGACACTTGCCCACCATCTCCACCCTCCATTTCTCCCCCCTTAGCCTATAAATACCATGCATCCCCTCCTCATTTGTATCATCCACATCTCAATCAAAAATCACTTATCTCTCTAGATTTTGTAAGTTTGGCTTTGGAAATAAAGATTGCTCCCTTGGCGCTTCAACGGTAGTAAGTATTCTAATATTTATTACTGTCTTTAATTTTCAATTCATTAGTTATAATGTTTAGCGCGATAAATAGTAGCTAAACTAGTCGTTCGGTAGAAGGGGTGGACTTGTATTATAAAATGTTTTAGACTATTAACTTAGTGTCTCGTCTTTGTATTCAAAACTTATTCTATGTGCCATATATAAGATTAGAATTTCCAAGGTTGAGTGGACCATTTGTAACTGGACCAAAGGGACCAAATGGGCAAGCTCTTCCTTGGGGGTTCGTGATCATACTCGGGTAAGTGAACCATTTGTAACCGGACCAAGGGGACCAAATGGGCAAGCTTATCCGAGGAGTTCGATCTATCTAAAAAACCATTTGGAAACTGGACCAAAGGGACCAAATGGATGCACATAAAGCTAAGATACTTCGAAAGGAGGAATTAGTTGAAGTAGAATAAGTGCTCTACGACCTTAAAAAGGCTAGACGATGTTGCAAGTCTTGAGCTAGGAATAGCCTCGATTCATGTTTGAATACTTAGAGGGTTCACTAAGAGTCAATGATAAACAGGATATAATACAAGGCCCCTGAAACCGAACACGTTCTTTTAATTGTAATAGTTATCAGTTACTTTCCAGTACTAAAACCAACCAATCAACCAATCAATCACTTAGCTGGTAGCTTTAAAACCAACCAACCAATCCCAAAATCGTCCAACTTAAAGAACAACTTATCCCCCTAATTCCTTTGGGTTCGACCCCTACTTACCACTTACTACCCAGTAGTGTAGTCGCGAGTAGCGGACATTATAAATTTATTTGTACAGTGAACACTGCACCTTAACGACAGTGCAGTGGGCTCCGTCAATTGGTCTACTTAAGATATTCAAATATATTTAAAACGGCTCGAAGTGACGTGGCACTGGTGAAGTTTTGAGAAAATATATGGCGTGCCAAAATAGATTGAGTTTCTAAATTCAAATTATCTTTCAAAATCAATTGCTCCTGTCTCGTTCATTCTCTCTTGACGAAACCCTAGACAAAGCCTGTAGAGAAATTCAACAATGGTGGACACTAGGAAGAACAATGTGACTAAGGTATCGACGACTTAAACATCATCTAAGGTGGTTGAAGAGACAAAGACTGCTCAAGGAAACCCTAAATCAGCGAGCTTTGCTTTGCTTCGGATCAATCCAAAAGTAGTAGGTATGTGATATATGACCTGAAACACTAGAAAAGAGGTTAAATGATAATAAAATGTCCGGAAAACAAACCTAATCCATCATCGAATGAAGAGAATAATAGGTCAAGAATTCGACCGATCAAAACACTCCACACTTAGGATTTGTTTGTCCCGAACAAACATTAAGCACAAGTCAATAAATCGCAGAATAGTTACCCACTAAAATATCATGTGATCAATTCTAACTAAACTAACATGCAAACCTAACTCACTGTCGTAGAGGACACGGATGCATTTAGCGTATGCATCAAGCCTTTAAACCCCTAGGCTGCCCTAGTAGGACGAGTATAGTCTAGTGAAGGTTTTCAGGAAAGTGACTACCTAGAAATCCCTTGTACAATTAACTAACGTCTATGCATGAGATGATGCTCAACGAGTCATAGAAAAGTCATGTTATACCTCGGATTCATCGTGTTACCTCGACTTCAAGTCAAACATCTTCATCAAAATTGTCAGACAATCATAGTTTAAATGAGATATGCATTCAAATAGTCAGTACACACGGCTAGCAAGCGTCTACTGACAAGTCCTAAATAGTTCAATGGTAACGTATCAAGAACAAGAAGCTAGTTACACAAAACGTGCTCGCCATTCACCTATGTTATCTAGGGATAGTCCACAGGCTCTTGGCGCAAAGCTCATTCTCAAGTGCCAAAGACTAGGCAATGAGCCGTAAGACAAGAGGAGCCTGACCTAAGAAATTTCTGAAAAACAGTACGAAAACCACATCAAAATTTCAGTGCAAGCACGAGGATCGTCCCTTAGTTTCTAGTACATGAATTCTCAAAACCAGTCATGACTGCGCGCAATGAAAAGGAGGAAGTACACTACATCAAGCAAAAAGGGGTAGAAACTTCACTGGTTTTTTTTCTCGATTTTTCACACACAAGGGGTGACTTTTCTCACTTTGCCCTTGGTACTATTTTTTTCTGTTCATTTTTTTTTTTCAAAAACAACTATGCTTGGGGTCAATTTTTCACCCTCTTTTAAAATTTCAGAACTTTGTTCTTGATTGGGGCCTTTTCTTTTTCAATGCCCTCTTTGACGTTTTCTAACTCCACACTTAAAAGTTAACATAATGTACAAATAGAGGCGGGTGCGTGCAAATCATGGCATGTAAGGAGAAGAATATACCAGTACTAAGGTCACCTAGAAAAAGAGATGCAATTTAAGTTTTTAACATTTGATATCGGTGCCTACTATTATCATGTCTCAAACATGCTTCAAGAAATAAGTAGACCATGTGATAGCAAAAGCTAGCAATGATACTAAGGCGAGAGAGAATACACACATGAATAAAACTATTTCAAGTCCTTGACTTTGAGTCCAAAAGAATGACAATCAATCAAGGAGGATCGTAGAAAATGAGGATTTCAGTCTCGATACTTAAACAGTTGACCATATGCAAGAATGAATATGTGGCATGTGACGTGAATATGTGACTATGTGCTACCCACTCCACACTTAAAAATGAGCTTAGTCCCTAAGCGAAGAAAAATAAAAATGGGAACAACGCATAGGGTCTACAGACTTAAACTCGAAGCACAATAGTCAAGATATCACATGATGCAAATGAAAAAGAATTACTTACAGTGCGGTTTACTCCCAGAAGAGGCCTAGTTTAATAACTTAGCTAGACTCAGCAAATCGCCCCATATAGATCACTCGTGAGAAGTCCTTTGCTAGGATCCCGTTGAAATTTATGTCCGTCAAGAATGATATGGACGTTAAGTAGAGCATACATTCCCTACAAGAATTCGAATCCCATGAGAATAAAGGGAGAGTAGTGGCTCCCAAACGACAGTTTTGAGATGTAAGGCAAGAACTGTCGAAACTTGTCCGGAGGCGGTGCAGCAAGATATGCATCTTCAAAGCCAACTCCAGTAACAATACTTCCCGTATACTCTTTAGCTAGGAACTCAAGTTCCCATACTTCAAAATTCCCCTTCTTTATCACATTCATACATATGCGAGGGTCCTCTTTAATTGAGCTCAGGCACACATCAACAAAGTCTTTGTACTTCTGGTCATTTGACGGCACAAAGTGTTCCATCTCCAAGTCTTGTCTAGAAGACAATCTCGCATGATGATCATCGTCCGCGTCCACATATAATAAAGTTGAAGGTCCAGGAGCTTCATAAACTTAAATTTCTTGATGGTTGGCCATTTCCATCTCGACATCCTCATTTATAAGATACTTGGTGGATGCACTAGCTTGTTTCTCTAACTGGTCCATAAGTATTTTTTGTCTGACTGCGAGTTGCTCTATTGACCTCTCTACCCCCTGAAGTCGCCTATCTTGGTCCTGAGTCCACGTCTGTTGCTTTTCCAAGCAACTAGTTAGCAAGGACTCTTACGCGATGATTCTTCAGTGGCTGTTGCTGCTGTGACTGGTTCTAGTAGCTCTCATAATAACTGTCATCTTGATAATATGATTGATAATAAAACTGATGCTGATTTCCTTCCCAATTCGTGTTATATGAAAATTCATCATGATAAGGCTCTTCCCATGAGTAGGTGTCTTAAGACCAAAAGAGAACATCTTGCAACATTCAAAGCAACAGTGATTAGTGAAGTTAAGAAGTATATAGAGTACGCACAAGGAAGTATAAAATGATGGAATAGTCCTAAACTATACTCGCTAAACCTAATAACGCACTAAAAGCTGTTCCCTGACAACAGCGCCATTTTGACAAGCGTATTTTTAACCCTTTATAGTTGTCAAGTTATAAGTTTTAGGGGTCAAGTTGCAGTCAAAAACAATTTATAAACCTCGGTAAGCCAAGGGTCGATCCAAGGAACAAACGCGTGCGTGTACTACTATGCAAGTAATGTGTTCAGCTACACCTATACGAAAAAGATTTGGGTAATTACTAATTCCTAAGTGACACTGAAATTAGGAAACGTTTGATTCAATCAGAGAAATAATTCGAAGATCAAACTTCACCCGTGCCTGTCATACAATTCATGTGACAATGTCATGCAATCCAAATATGCCATCAAATATGGAAATAAACCAAAATAACATTAGACAAGCCGCCCATCCACGGATCATTGTCTAAATTAACCTAGATTGTTGAACGCTGCCTGGCGCCGTTGCTGGGGACAAACATATTTTTAACTAGTTTCGGGTCCCATTGTGGGCACACTTCTGTATGAGCAGCCCAATCATCGGTCTATGATGATTTGGAAAACATCGGTCAGTTGACAATTCAATCATTATATTTCATGTCAAGTTTTAATGTCTTATATATTAAATTATGCTAACTATTTATTCTATTGTGCATGACATTGATTTTTTAACCGTTCGTCACCGTGGCATTAGCTGGGATGCAGATGAGCGCATACTACCTTTCATCATTAGGGCGGGTTTGGGACCTTGGTATTACATGCAGAATTATGAGGTCGACTGGTCCTTCATGACAACATTAGTGGAGAGATGTGCGACTATTGATAAGCATACATTTGTACTATATTTATGCTCCACATTTAGTCGATTTTCGATCATTCACCTTATTTATATGAGCTCTCACTTTTTGTTTTGATGCTTTTTTGGTGAAAAACGAATCCAAGGCGAAATAAATAGTTTTGTGGGAATTTAAGCAAAAACAGTGCAAAATAAGAGAATTGACATCTCTACTTGTCGCACATGCCTAGAGCTCATATGGTGTCCGAATTCATTGATCTTTGGCGACGTGGAAAGCTAAGAACAAGTTCTACAACTTTGTAGTTGCCACCTAGAGCAGATTCAGCTGTTAAAGATGTCAAAATTTGAGCTCAAGAAGCCATCTCAATCTGCGCTTGCGTCACCAAAATAGTTGACAAAAGTGATATGGCAGATTCCAGAGAGCATGCAGAAAGTGCTCTGTGTCACCAATATTCTGACTAAGCAACACAGGCGACACAAGCTGAATGGGCCAAAAACGGAATTTGGGCTAGGTTTTTGGAAAAATGCAAAATTAAACAAAAAGAAGGAGAGGCAGCCGCCAACCCAAACACACTAGAATTCTCCACATACACCTACGCACTTGGAGGAGATGGAAAAGAGAGAAGGGGACTCGAAAACGCTAGGATTTTGATCAGATCGAAGATTTAAAGGGATTATCAACATCAATTCAAAGGGTGTAGTAATTCCTTTTTGATCAGATCGAAGACTTGTATTTCCATGACGATGGATAGTGAGTAGTGACCCATATTTTGGGGTCCTACGAAGCTTACTCGACTATGAATTGTTTAATATATTAATCGTTGCATGTTTCGGATTGTTTTACATAATTTGTATTTTACTTCGCGCCTAAACCCAGCGATGCTTACTAGGTGTTTGAGAAAATGCCTAAGTGTATAGCTTTGAGACGTTAAGCCAATAGCGCCGAAAGGGTGAGGCTAAATGTCCGACTATTAAGTAAAATACACGTTATGAACTTGGTGACTACGACAGTAGCCCAAGTTTGTAACGGGAAAGGCTCGTTCTACGACAAGGACTCCCCATGTTTACGCGACGAGAGTTGGTAAAGGTGAGGTTCATAGTTTAAGGTACATTTCCAATATAAACCAATAGCGCCGAAAAGGTGAGGTTCATACTTGGAGTGTGCGGCTATTTTTCAATCAATATAAGCAAATCCTTGCATGCTAGTTAATAAACTCGATTCTAATGTAGGGTAAGTGAAGTAGTTCTCCGAAATACTTCTCGAAATTACTTAAATCCTTTTCTTACTTTCTTGCATTTTTCGATTTATTAGCCTTCAAAACCAAAACAAAAACTCTTTTCGGACTAGGATAAATAGAAACACAACCTTACATAGTGCATAAGTTTACACTTGCTCCCTTGGACGATCCGTTTCTTACCGACTTATAAATTGTTTTTGACATACAAAATACTACCACGTCCACTATCAACATGGCGAAGGAGAAGCAGATTCCCAAATCTATTCCTGCTCAAAACCCTAAGAAAGTGATGTCTTCCAAACCTGCAGAACCAGCAAAGAAGAAAGCACAAGAGGTAATTTCTAAAATCTCAAAAACTATTATTGTGAGTAGTCCTATTGTGGCTGGTGGTTCGGTAGAAGGTTCGAAGGTTGTTGTAGAAAAGGCAAAGGTAGTAGCTCCGGTGCAGTGGATATTATTCCAAAGGAGAAGGGAATAAGGAAAAAGGTTGTAGCGACGAAGAAAACCCCAAAAAAAGAGAAGTTTAGAGTTGTGAAACGTAGAGTGGTTGTTTCTAAATCCGAAGATGATGAAGATGGTGTTGCTGAGAAGGAGAATGTAGGACTGCATGATGAGGAATCGAGTAAAGATTATCCAAAGAAGGATGTTGCAGTGCCGAAAGAAAAAGATTCAGAAAAGAACGCAAAAGTGTCTGATAAAAATGTCGTAGAGAAGGTTGTTGATGGTCAGGAGGCTGACAAGGCATTAGAGAAATCAGACTCTGAGCCAGCTGAAGATGGAGTAAATTCAAGTGATGAGGCTGAAAGTGATCCTGAAGAAGAAGAGCAGAGTGAGGCTTCTGCTAAAAATATTGTTGAGGAAGCAAAGGTTATTAAAGAAGATCTTTCTCTGAACAACTCAAGCAAGGTAGATGATTCTCTTCAAGAACTCTACGATGCTGTGGAAGAGTATGAAGAAGAAGAGATGAATTCAAAAGTTGCTAAAGAGAGTGAAATTGATCAACCAGATCAAACTAATATTGATGAAGAGATGGAGGAGCTGAGTGAAGGTTTGAAAGGTGAAACAATCAAGCTGTCAGACCTGGCAAAAGAGGTTCAGAAGGATGTTTCAGTTGGTAAGGAAAACGCAAGCAAGTCAAAGTCAGCTGCTAAGACAAAGAAAGCAGTACTAAATCAAGTTGTTGATGAGGAAGTTACTACAGATGTAGAAAAGAATGTATCAAAGAACAGAAAAGCTTCTGCCTCTGCCACTGGAGAGAAAACTGTTGAAAATATGGCTACTAGCTCGAAGAAGGCTGCTACACCGGCAACAAAGAAAGCCAAAACAAGTTCTGTTACTGGAAAGGCTAAAGAAAAGGGGAAGAAAGTTCAGTTTGAGTCTCGAGTTGTTGTGAAAGGAGTTTGGTTTGTCTTAGACGAACAAGCTAAGAAGTGGGAATTCGTACAAAAGAGGAAAATTGTGGCTGAGAAGGTGCTGGAAGCTGACAGATATGCAGCCAAGGAAATTGTGAGCCTTATCAAAGAACTAGATTTGTAGTCGTCTGTGTCAATGGCCAAACCGTTTGCAGCAAACATTGTGAGAGAAGTGATTGTAAATTTACCAGAAGCTTTTGCTGATTTTGAGAATGAGACTTACGGAAGGATAAGTATGAGAGGTAAGGAGATTATCATCACACCAGCGAGTATAAATGACTACTATAGCATAGAAGGAGGAGAAGTAAGTCTTGGAGAGGAACCCAATTGGCACAAAATAGCTGAGACAATTACGGGTGGAGTTCGTTCGAAGTGGTACAACTCGACCCTCCCAGCAAAAGACTTGTCAACAAAACATTCATTGCTCCACATTATTGCGGTTCACAACTGGTTGCCAAATCATCACCGCACGACGCTTGGGCATACCATGGGAGCTATTCTGAACACTCTAGGAGTCAAGAAAAAGATTGATCTTGGACAACTCATATTCGATCAAATTGCTACACACGCTACCTCGGTGAAATCATCCTGTTGGGTTTTCATCACTGATCTTCCAACTTGTTTGAGCTCAACATCCTGATGTCATCATAAGCCAGGACAAGTTAACAGGTGAACCTAAGACATTCCTCGTAGATCACAAGCATTTCTCTGGAAAGCATACTATGGATCTATACCAGGATGCGCCTGTCAAGCCAAATAAGAAGTTGTCTGAACAAACCCTTGGTGATCTAAGTGTTCATGTCCCGTCTGCCACTCGAAGAAAAATTGTCAAACATCTACGCTAACGAGAGGATTGTGTTGCTCATGGCAAGAAAGAAGAAGATCACCAAGCTATTGGTGGCCCTTCGCTATTCCGAGGAAGAGGAAGATGTCGACTCACCTGGTGATGAAGAAAGTGAGGAGTCCGACTACTAGATGCATGGTGAAGATTTCCTGATCTCTACTACAAACAATCTTTACATTTTGTTGAACTCGGTTTTTATTGTCGAACAATTTCTATTTTTTTACCACCCTTGTAGTTTGAAAGCTCCTTAAAAGATTCATATGTGCTTATTATGTTCGAGGTTTGAAACCTCCTCAAATATTCGTTCAGTAGCAATTATTTGGTAGCACAGCTTGGGAGTTTAAAATCTCCTTCAAAGATTCAAATGTGTTAGTTAGCTTTGCCAAAAATGCCAAGGGGGAGATTGTTAGTTTTTAGTGGCATAGGTTTTGGCAAAACACTGTGAAGTTGTTCAAACTGTTGTACAAGGAAGAGTTCAAGACAGAGAGAGACAGCCGACGTGGAACAACACTGAAGCAGCAGAAGTTTCCTAATCCATAATGGGCAAGTCGGTGCTGCTGAACAACAAAGATATGATGCAGATCTTGGAGTCGGTTGACGCAAATATATGGATACATATCTAAAAGTCGGTTGAGAGAAGAATTTAGGAAATACTTGCGCTTGAAGTTTACTTGGAGTAGAAGATAATCGAAGAGTTTCTTAAACGAAGTTGAATATATGAAGAATTATCAACAAGAGATATACGCAAGAATTTAGGAATGTTTCCTAAATGAATTAGGAAAGATTTCCTAAAGATAATAGGCGGTTGGACTTGCTGAACAAGTCAGAATTGGAATCGTCCGACACTTTGTAATGAGGGCTGAGGCATTCGAACTTCTCAGCACTCAAAGAGATACTACTCATGCATATTCACTGAAGGGAGGTGGAGGCAAACGGCCGACGATATTATCATTCCGATAAGATCAATGCGCTCGGAGTCAGTCTATTCTAGTGCTCGGTAGACTGATTGCAGAATAACTTAACGATACACGCACTGTTACTGCTACTGCGCATTCTGCGGAAAGCACTGATCTTCGTGGAGAATCTTCTGGTGGAATCGGAGGGGAGACTCTGATCTAGGGGGAGACCTAGTTAGCAATTACTAGAGTGTTAGACGCTCCAGCAGTTTAAGAGGGATTCTGTAAACGTAAGCTGATGTACTCTAAACTCAATATTAGTGAATTTCTTTCCACCGGGCTAAGGAGACAGCCCCCCAGACGTAGGCTCGTTAACGCCGAACTGGGTAACAACTTTGCGTGTCGTTTATTTTCCGCACCGCACTTAATTTTGCATAAGTTGTTCTAGATATTATTCTATACTCGAGTAGAACAAAATCTCAACATACACGGGAAGTTTTCACATTTGATGAAGGGTATCACTCATTTTTCTGACATTCTGTGTTATTTGACGTTTTCTTTGAGCGTTTCAGGTCAAAAGATGAACCATGACTATTCACGAACCCGAAAGTTTGAGAGTATGAAAAAGACCAAGCTAAACGACCAAAGGAGCTATGTCCAGGCCAAGGGTCGTGACATGTTGTATTTGTAACAGTTGTCACGACTAGCAGTTTTCCTGGAAGAATTCGTCAGAGCATGACAGTCGTGACATACCATGTTGCAATGGTTGTCACTGCACCCAAATTTCCTCGTGAATCCATTGAAGGCCGTGACAACAGTGATATTAAAGGTTTATCACGGTAGTCATGGCAGGGAAAAAGATCAGAAGTTTATTCACAGGGCAGTGACAGTCGTGACACGTTAGATCACGACACCGAAAATGTTCGAAAGGATCTCGAGTTCTACCGTGACATTCGTGACATCTTGGACAGGCACGAGCGTCACGGCCTAGCCACTCGTTTCCAAAATAAAATAGGAAATTCAGGAAAGATTTGTACGCACTTATTTTTGGAGATTGTTAGACCATGTTTGGAGAAGAAGAGAGACAAAAACATTATGAAAGATTAAAGATTCAATGACTCAATTCGTCAACACGGTTTCCTCGTCATTGATCTCTAAAATACATTATTTTTGCTGGTTTTTGCCATGAGTACTGATTAGTCTCTTCTATTCCGGGATCCTACGGATCCCGTTCTTGTACCCAACTCTTCATGTGATTGATAGAAATGCTTTTCATAATTGCAATTCAACTATATAATTTTATTGTGCTTAATTTTTACAGTTCTTGCAAGTTAATGCATTGAATGAGATGTTTGCATGCTATAACGAAATTAAGTTGATGACCAATAAGATGAATGTGTCGGAGGTAGTTACCCAGGTTAAGTGAAATTGACACTAGGTCATGGTAGATATGTTGGTAGTCTTGAATTGATAAGAAAGTTGATGTTTATCATCTGAAAAACCCCTAGACTTAATAAATCGAAATCGTTAATACTTCGTGGATGGACTACGTTCAACGATTTAGATTAATTTAGAAATTGATCCGTGGATGGGCAATTTGTCTAATGTTATTTCGGTTTATTTCTATACTCGATAGCATGTGTGATATTATTGCATGATTTGTGGGGTAGGCTAATGTGAAGTTTGATCATAGTATTTTTTCTCTGATCAAAACAAATTTCGTAGATTTAGCTTCGTTAGAAATTTAGATTAATTAAATCACATCGGAATAGCTGAATACATCACTCGTTAGCTAGTACACATGACTGAACCTAGGATCAATCCTTTGACTCACCAAACTTTAGAAATAGTTTTTGACTGTAATTGAACCCCAACACTCAATCGTGATAACTATAAATGATTAAAAATTGGCTTATCAAGTGTGAGGCTTTATCTAACAGAAATCTTAATTGTATAGTTCATACATTTGGAAAACTAATATATGGCACCTGAATCGTAGGCCAATTTCCTAAAATTTTGAAAGTTACCATATTATTTGGTAAGCAAATAATGGCTAATTGGCAGATGATTGTAGGAGGACAACAATATACAGAATTTGGTAAACCTCTAAAAATATGAAACAACAGTATGCTTGCAACTCTCTCTCAAAGTAACCCCGAGGGCTTGAAGTCGCTACAAAACAAAAGAAGCAGAATCTCAATAAGTCAAGCAACACTGGGTCCCCGGCCCAGCATGAACAAAATTCCATCACACAGAAGAAAATAAAGGAATTTAAATAGGTTGGAGACTAAAGATCAAAGTATGATGATAGGAGGGCCAAAACAAAACAAGACCATGTGGGTGTTGCTCAATTCATAGATACAAACAGGCAATCAGAAATTGAAGAGTCATGTTATTGCCATTTGGAACAAAGATCAATCATCATCAAGCTCAAGCTCTTCTTGTGTCTCAGCCCTCTTTTATCCTTATGTGCAAGGGAAGAGGATGAGAACAAGGTCATTCAAATATGGTGTTATAGTGAATGATTAGGAGGTAGCTACTAAGTTCTGCAAGCATCGTCATCCATGAATGGGTAGTCAGCTCCGTCTTTCAGCATTTCTTCAGCTCTACAAGCTTGGCTGCAGAAGGCCTTCTCACCTCTGTGGAACAAAAAAGATGTCAAGACAATTTTGGATTAGAATTGAGTTAAAAGGTTGTCCATGACTGATGAATGAACAATAGTAGAAGTAAAACCGATTTGTGTTTAAAGGGAATTGCGTACCTGTAAATGTAGATGTCTTTCTTGTGACTGAGACTCCTTTTGCAAGTATAGCAATGACTAAGGAAATTATCAGACAGATAATTTTTTGCAACAGGGGAGAAGTTCATCTTTGTATTTGCAGAGGTAAATGAAGATCCACCAGCACCAGGGAAACTCTTAATGATGCAATTATCAAAAATATGAGTGGTTATTGGATTGGGGCCATGCGAGATAACTCGTGTGTAGTCCTCTGAAAGCTCCATTTCAGCCACTGAAAGACGGCTTGTAGCGACAGGGGGCTTCCTGGTCTGGTAAACATACTTGGGAGAGTTGAGTAGTTGATTCCTAGTCTTGATTCCGAAATCAGAAGGAGAGTAAGAGGACTCGTCCGGGGAGGGGGAAGATGATGGCAGAGGGGTGGTAGGGATTTGGACCTTGAGATGTGGCGCAAATGTGACCATTCTGATTGTTGCCCTTTGTTGCTTCCCAGCTGGGGTTTCATCAGGAGAGGTGATCAGAGCAAGGCCAACGGCAGTAGAGTTTGATGTCTCGCAAGGGCGCTTTTTACCTGAGGTCCTGGGCGAGTGTTGGATATTTTTACTAAATCCAAACGGATTATCTAAAGGGAAAACTGGTTTCATGTCAAGTGTTGAAGTTGGACTCATCAAAGCATCAGCTTTGCAACCTTTTCCCTTGGTGAAAAAACCTCCGAAAAACCTCGGGGATCCTAAAAAGGATGAAATTGGTTTGGCAGCCTGATCCTGAGTTGGAGATGACATAGAGGTATGATCAGACACTAAAGCTTGCTTACTACTCACAGCAGCTCTCGATCTGTTCCTCAGCATAACTTGCTCCTAAAAAAGTCAATGTAATAGAATTCTGCTGCCAAAGATTGAAACACATAATCAGATTAAAGGGCAATACAAAAAGGACTAATTCAAGTAAAAGATCACATGATGCTCATTCCAAGGATGAGAACAAACCTTAAAGTGTTGAGCCTCCTCACAAACTACAGCTCAAAATTGCGCCTTTTACAGATGAATGCAAAAAGCCTTAATAACTGGAAGAGCAAAAATTCACCTTGATTTCACAGAACCCAACTACTCACAACAACACCTCACAAAACTTCCTTACTTCCTTAAAACTGTGGCATCTACTGCTAAATCTCAGTCGCTTCCATTATCTATAATCAATCAAACCCAAAGAAGAAGAAACTCAACTCTATCCCTCTCTCAGTAATTTTCACAAACACCTCACAAGCGTCAGACAAAAAACCTACAATTTGAAGTCAATGGCTGCACAAGACATCAGACCTCATTAAATCCTCGCTCAAAAGCAACAACAACAATCTAAAATTCTCATTCAGGAGCGATCAAAAGTGCAATTTTAAGCAGTCACTAAAGAAACATCATTCCGTTTTGGGACGAATCAAAACTAAAACCCCCATCATCATTCAACACCTCAGAGCTCCAGATCACACAAAATGATAAGCCTTTCTTTCTTCTGCAAAAAAAATAATAATACCCTACTTTATCAATCGATTGCTTATCAAAAAGGGTTCCCTTTTTTTCCAGAAATAAAAAAAAAGGGTTGCGGGACACTGCTTGGTGGTGATCTTCGATATATAGAGAGGCGTATCGAACTCACAAATCAATCTTTCTTTACAGAAATTTTAATTCAGAAAAATTGATTGTGATTTTTGTAGATGATCGAGTGAAAATGAAATGAAGCCAAGGCGAAGATGATGATCGTGTTGATAAGATCAACCTTTTTTGTCGTCTCATGGTGCAGTCTCTCAATGATGCTTGTGTAAGATTTTGTTTGTTGTATTAAACTTAATACACTTGGTTTCACTAGCAAAATTCACGAATAAAATGAAAGATTTTCATATGAATTTATTTATGTGAAATGTTTTTATATTTTATAAGGTTATTTTGATTCTCATATTATCTTTAACAACATTATTATAATTTTAGTTTGTCAGGTTGTTCATGTACCTAGTGCACAAAATACTGACAATCGATGAGAGAGTGAAGTTTAGGTATAAACTATGTTTTTTTTATATAAATGAGGCAATCAAATTAGAATGAGACAGTGAGACACCATCTCATACACATATCTCAGCCGTCAAATTCATCTTCTTATGACACGTGTCACACTACCAAAAAGCAAAAAGCAAACAGCACTACACTATTCCCTGCCACATCATCAGAATGAGTGGCTCACAACGTGTCTCACTGCTTCATTCTACCCCCTGTTTCAAGGGACCGCGCCCCAAATTTTAGATTCCTTAGAAAGATGTCATGTGACAATCAACGAAACGGCGTAGTTTTAGTTGTAATTTAAATGTTGACGAAATTCATATATAAAATCGACTTTAAGGAATAAACCAATGAGAATACTTAAAATCATTACTTTTCGTTTCAATTTATTGAGAAAAAAATTTATCCATTGAATATTTAGCTTGACTAGACAATATGAAACATTTAGCCAAAATACGTAGAAACCTTGAAAAAGCTGAATGTTCGGTGATAAAGTTAAATGTTCAGTGATTCCTAAATGTTCGGTGAACATAAAATTAATTTTTGATGAATTGAAGTCAAAAGTGACGATTTGACTATATCACTGAACATTTAACTAAATGAAATTAATTGGAAAAGACCATATTATTCTTGGCATGTGTCATGATTTCAAGTGATTTATAATTGATATAAAAAGATGTGATTTATATTTGACCGTGTTCATCGTTGTGAAACTACATAAAATTAATTCAATAATTTAATATTTGTAAACAATTTTTTATACTTGTAAACAATGTGGTATTTCCTATACAATTTGACATGTTTGAAATTTATTATAAATAATTTATTTTTCTGGATGATTTCATATGCAACTGAACATTTAGCATTATAGTGAACGATTTACTACTAAAACTATATCATGACAACTTCTCATGAGGTATAGCTTGTAAAAAAATAAATGATACTTTTCACCGATCCTAGCTTAGTTAATTTTTACTTGTTTAACTTTTATTGCTCGTATTTCGAACTTTTACGTCTCATTAAAAGAAGCAGAAACCGATGCTGCTGATAGACATTTTTGATAGAAGAAAATGGCATACAAGACCTGAAGAAGAAGAAAAACAACAACAGCAAAACGGACGACCAACTAGACTGGAACAGAACATCTAAACAATAAAAGTAATCCAAGCATAGTAAGCAATTCATCCACTGCTACGTTATCTTTACGCTCCAAGGTCCAAGCCATGCCAAACTGGCCAAAAGGATGAAGTGACTCTTCAGTCAACTCCAAAACGACGATGAAGCACTGATCAGATTCCACTGAAGCATTGAGCAAGGCTACACAAGTGAGCTTCATAATCCGGCTTTCTACCAACGGTAGCCCATGATATCATCTATATTTGTGTTTGCTTATACTAACCTGTTGAATGATAGTTGCACCAAAATCCATAGATCATGAGAGTAATTAAATAAGTTAATGTACAAGTCGTATACTACTCTAATACAATAAGATACGTATGAAAGTGGTTAATGTGGATCAGTTGAATAAACTACGATGACTTAACTGAAACTCAAATTCTAATTAGGATAACACTTGCACCAATCAATCTTTTAATTGCACGTAAATCACTCTTTTAATCATATATGCATCGACTGCTGCCAACAGCCAATGAGATTGTCATACGGTGAATGAATGTATTTAGTTGAGTGGGCCCCACCAATAAGCGAGCGCGTGGACCTAGTTATCTTTGAAAATAAGCCCGGTTAATGTGGGCCAGCTAACTAATTTGGGATTTTTGATTACATAAAGTATAGTAGGGCGGAAATTTTTTAAAATGTTTAAAATTGAACATTGGATTCCAATTATATTCAATCTCCAGATTGGTTTCCTAATTTATTCATTTTTTTAAGACGTTCTTGTCAACGTCGTCTTAGTATTTAGGCGCCCTTAAGAACAGCGGCTTAACTCGCGTGACTCTTTTGTATACACGGATGCTGGGTTGTGACACTGACATTTCTATTTTATATTAAGCCGATGTTATGATTGGCGAAGTGTAAACCCTAATCGACCCGCTGGTGGAATTGTGATACGCGACGAGGGATTGGGACCCGACCATGGTTTACCTGTTGGGTTGATGGCCCAAGAGACCCACTGTGAAGTTGAACGCCTGTTTGACGTTAGGCGATGTGAGCCTTGGTGGTGGAGGCGTCGTATGTCCAGTGGAGGAAGGCGTTGAGGAGATTGCGGCGTCTTAAAAACGTGAGTAAATTGAGAAATCACTCTGGAGATTGCGGCGTCTTAAAACGTGAGTAAATTGGGAAACCAATCTGAAGATTGAGTACAATTGAAACCCAATATTCAATTTTAAGCATTTTAAAAAATTCCATGCAGGGCTAATGAACCGGTACTGGTACAGGACGATATTGACACGGTGGTCGAATCAGACGGATTCGTTTTGGTTTATTGGGTGGTCCACACGGCTAGTACCGATTTGATGTAGTAATAAAGTGAATGCTATTTTATTTTCACATGCTTAACGGTCCGATTGAAAGATTAATTGGGGACAAAGATATGTCTTGAAGAAAGACAATGATAATCATGAACTATTGTTCGAATATGATGTCAAAAAAAAAACAGAATATGATGAATAAAAGTCCTTTAGCAAGGTTGTGGTGTGCCAGGCTAGCTATTGTATACAGTTGACATAAAGTTCATTTTGGTGAGGAGTGATGATCAAAGGTTACATTGAGGACATGATATGATAACAACTAATATTTGATGGTGATGAAAGTATGATATTATTATTATTTTTGATGGACAAGGCAAGAGATTAACAACAAACAAACAGGGGAGGGACTGACACACTTAGACAAAAGCCTAAAACTTAACAGGAGTCGTCGACAACTCCTGATTTACTAAAATGAACACATAAACAATAGACAAAAACTGTACAGCAGACAACAACAACAAGTACGACACACAAGACACAATACAACTCGCCCCAGCTGCTTCTTGTAAAAGCCTCAAAGCCTGACATGCCCCACCAAAGACATGAATCTGCAATCTTCACTTAAGCTCAGGCCTACAAGTCTTCTGTATTCATCTGCTTCATGCCAAGGAAAACATGCCAACCGAAGAGAAGGCATAAATAGGACTTAAAGCTAGGAAACGTCATCTAGCTGGGAGCAGCACGGACAATGGATATACTCCGGATGAAGACCAACCGCCTGCTCCACTTCGCCTCACGCCCATGAAAGGGCGTGTACTCCTTGAGCAGTAAGCAATGAACGACAAACCCACTAAGAAGACTCCAAGAGCAGGATGGAAAACAGAAAACTTTCATAAGCGGAACCGCTTAGAGGGAAAGAGCAACATAAAAGGAAACAAGTAAATACAAATATAAACACACACAAAACAACTCCCTGGAAACAAGGAGTTTCCTCCTGCCCGCCTCCTCCGCTCCAACCCTAACCACCGCCCGAAGCTCTGCTTCTCTCCAGCTCCATCAGAACCGAATCTCAATAAAACGCCCTACATGACACACCACCCGCCGACCCCAAGCAACCCACCACCTCCAGCTCCGAACGAAACCAACCCTACCCACATAAATGAATCAGCACGCAAGCAAGCTCGGAGCCATAACCACCGACGACATCACCGAGTCCAAGCATGATGAAAGTATGATATGATCTATAGCATTGTATAGGGCTTGATATTAAAAACTTGAATCGTATGTTTAAATAGTTTTGGTGCAGACAATAACTTATGGGCTACGGTCAACAGAGGTCCTAATTTTTTTCTTCTAAGAATGGTCAAAACATTATTTTAAAGCATATTTTAATTATTAATGATAACATTTAAATTAATTGAAGTTAATTTAAATTAATAAATATGTATTGTGTTTTATCTTTATAGCTTAGTTGGTCAAAAAATATGTAATAGAATATACTTTAAAGCCCAGAAACCAGTAGAATTGATTCAAAAGGTATAGTTAGGATTTTGAAGGAAAAGACATAAGTTTCAAGTTTGAAACTGAATCTTTAATTGGAGATTTGTATGAAGCTTATAACAGTATATCTAATGATAGAAACCAACATTGTTTCATTAAAAAGAATTAAATGTTCTCACTATTAAAGAAGAACTTCAAAACCAGTGATTTTTGACAACTAGAACAACCAATCTTGATTGGGTTGGTTCCTCAATGGTCCTTCTGGCATATGTTAACTGCTCTCTTGATGTTCCCTGCGTATGTGTGTAAGTCCCACTTAGCTGCAGATAGGCGTTAGGGCAGCCATGAAAAGCGTAAATTGGCAAGTCAGAGAGTGTGACGCATATGTAGTAAGCGGAGACCGTTGGAACCGACATGTTCTCTGGGGTACTCTTAGAGTTGTCCAGTGAGTCAACTGCCAATCTTAGTCTAGGACATAGTTCTCTCTTTATGGTATCAGAGCCAAATATTGAAGATGCTTTTAATGCCATTCGAGCTGAGCTTAAAGACAGCTTTTTAAGCAAGGATGTGAATTTGGGAGAATCTTCCCAATCCAAAAACAAGTAATGTGAGATGTCTGCTCAAAGCTAGTGTCCTGATGATAAGGACCAGCCACTTTTGACTATTTAAGAGATAACTTATGTCCTAGATTAAGACAGGCAGGTTAAACCTGTTAATACAACCCCAGTGAATACGACGGTTCCAACGGTCACCGCTTACTACATATGCGTCTCTCTCTGACTTACAACCTACAGAAAAAAGGCCCCCTAACGCCTATCCACGGCTCAGCGGGACTTACGCACATATGCAGGGAACACCAGAGAGTAGACAACATATGCCAGAAGGACCATTGAGGAACCAACCCAATCAAGATTGGTTGTTCTAGTTGTCTAACCATTCTTAGCTTAGAACTGGATCCAATAACATATGATCAGTACATCCAACATAGACCACCGTGTTTGTAAGGGATAGAGCACAAAGGCTCTTTGATTATAGGCAGTTCTCAACGGTCGCTACAAAAGTAGGCCCGTCGAGAAAGGATCCCAACCGCACAGTATTGGTCGATCTTAGTTGGTGTTCATAATCTTGGTTAAGGATCTTCATTCTCAAGCCCAGATCTTTAAAACAATAACAAGGGAGTTACATGGTTCGACACCGATTTATCACATATCAAGGGTTTAGCCTATAAGGCTACCCATCAGAAACTCAAAAACTAAACACAGAAAATAAAAAGAACTTACTCACGTATGTGAACCAAGGGATACTTCAAACTTATATTTCTTCAAAATATTTTAGAAGGAAAGTAGAGAGAAGGAGGAGGAAACTAGGTGCTTAGCATAAGCTTGTTCTCCTCTTACCACATTACATGTTAATTTATAGCAAAAGAGAGAAAGAAAAGTCCAAAACAAGTAGGACCAAAATAACTATAGCTAATAATGAAGATTCTTCATGTTGGCCATTATTGTGCCTTCAAAATCAAAAGTGGCTGGTCCCATAATTAGGACATTAGCTTGAGGTCGACTTTTCACGTCATTTGTCCTTCGATTGGGAAGATTCTCCTGAATCGACAACTTTGTGAACATATCTGTGTTTAAGCTCAGCTCGAATGGCATTAAAGACATCTTCAACATTTGGCTCCATATTCTGAGCATCTTGAAAAATATCTTGACCCGAAGTTGCCATGGAAGCATCGGTCTTGCTTGAGGTGTGAGACATTGTCTCATCTTCTTGATTAAATAAATCTTTTTTCAATTCTTCTAAGTAGACATCAATCAACTCTGTTTTACTAAGAGCTTGTGATTTGCATTTCATCTTTTGCGAAATGGACTGTAAGGAGATATCCTTAGTCTTTCTTTGTTGTTCTTCATAAGTAGAAATTTTACTGTCAATATAAGAGACAGTGTCATCACCAAGAATCTTCTTGGTAGATTAGTCAATCCTGAACATTTTATCCCAGCGCTTGGAGTAGGTTTCTCTTTTTATGCAGGGAATCATATTATCGGTATAACAAAAAATTGGCGTCCATTTCCATATGTAGGGAATAGAAAATTCTACGAGGAAAAGAAGAGAATATAATCCTCCAATCTTTAGATTCTTCTCTTTATATTCTAATAATCTTGGTGAAATTTTCACCCATTTTGAGAATTTCTCTTTAAAATCTTCTGGAAGAATTTCCTCCGTAGTTCCAAAATGTTGCCACCAGGTTATAAACCAAGTAGGTATGTCGAATTTATAAACATCCGAACATATCTTAATAAACCAATAATGCTTATGACTTGGATTTTCAAGTAAGAGAACCTTGTCAAAGGCGTCCTTATAATCCCAGAAATTATATTTTGCGGGATTTGTGTTATTAGCAAAATAAAATTCTTTGGTACTTAGGGGTGAAATACCCCAGTCCTGTAGGGCTATTACCCTTTTAATGACAATTTTGTTGTAAGTATGAATCTCTGGTTTTTTACCTGAGAAGTGGGTAATTTCACAGCCATTGTCCAAAGAATATGTTCATAGTAAATCCGATTTTTGTACATTCGGGAAGGGTATGACTCTTCTCCCATGTATCTTTTCATAAGGGTCAAAGGCTCATTGTTCCACATGGAATCCCTTTCTTCTAGAAGAAGTATACTTCTTATTTTTGGTTTAGAAGATAAGGAGTGTAATTTGCCTCATTATCCTCGTTTACCACAATATTGGCATAAGAAGAAGGAGTATTACCTTGTGTCTGAGAAATAGCATTTTGTTTTTTTAAATGCTAGATATTCCCGGTATTCTTTTTCTTGGGGCATAATGACCAATGTTTTATTTCCAAATTTAGTCATAATTTCTGGCTTCTTACCACAGCCTTTTCCTCCTCTATTAGAGGAAGAATTGTTGCTTCCTCTATAAGAGGAAGAGCTATTCCCATAGGGAATCATTTCTGCAAAATGAAGATTCATTAAAGAAAATCTCTTGCGCTTCATAACATCCTGAAAATTATCAGTAAAATTAACATTACATTTGACTGATATTATATCAAGAGTATTTCTAGGGAATTTAATTGGAATCTGAAATAATGACATATTTAGTCGAGATATTACTGGACTACTTTTTAATATGTCATTACACATTTTTAAATATTTAAAATGTAATTCAAGAATTTTTGTAAAGACAAAGATATTGTCAATGAGCTCTTGAAATGCATAAGAAGTACTTGTTAGACCAAAAGGGAAAATATCCCATTCAAATTGTCCAAAAGGAACATTAAAGACTGTTTTGTATTTATCAGTCTTGCATAATTGAATTTGCCAACATCCTGTTTCAAATTATATTTTGAAAGAATAACGGATGCATAAAGATCGTCCAATAAACCCTTTTTATTTGGCACTGGATATTTTATCCATTTTATAGGAAATCTAATCCATTTAAGGATTTTGATAAAAGGTTCGTAATTTACTATTAACCTGGATATTCCTTTTCCTTGTTCACTATTTTTATTAAAATAGAAAGTTTTACCTGATCAAGGAGACTTCCAAGGATTAATTAATCCATATAATAAGGAATCAATTTCCTTTTTACAAAACTCCATATATGTAGAGCTTGTTTGACAAGGCTGAGCCTTTGTCAGTGGTTTGTATTTATCAAAACATTCTTTAGAGGGAAGGGAAACAATATGTTTTCTTTTATCCCAAAAAGTATTAGGATTATTATTACATATTTCTAAAGAGAACTGGTTTTGAAGGTCTTCTTTAATAGTGAGAACATTTAATTCGTTTTTAATGAAACAATGTTGGTTTCTATCAGTAGATATACTGTTATAAGCTTCGAACAAATCTCCTAGTAAAGATTTAGTCATAAACTTTATACTTATGTCTTTTCCTTCAAAAGTCCCAACTATACCTTTTGAATCAATCTTATTAATAGGATAAATTTTTGTAAGAAAAGGTGTTCCAAGTATACCTTTGTTTGTAATATCTTTAGCAAGAAGAAAACTAGTCTGTATATATTTTTTATTAATGCATACTTTAGCTTCAGGTAATTTGTAATTTATTTGGAGATTATTCCCCCTTCATGAGATATTGTATGCATAGTTTTATGAAAATACCTTGTGCGAATTAATCCCTCTTAAATAACATTCAAGTCCGCTCCACTATCCACAAGAGCAGTAAACTCTTTCGAATAATCATTGTTTATTAACAATGTGATCTTAACAAGCCATTTTTGTGTAATAAACATTTCTAGTGTAAATAAGAAATGGTCATCATTGATTTCTTGATTAAGAATTTTATCCGAAGGTATTTCTTGATCAGTAATGATGATCTTTTTAAAGGTTTGATCAAAAGTTATAACTTCTTTTCCTTTTCAATTATAGAAATCCTTTGATCTAAATATTCATTGTTCTTCTTAATACTTTGGATTTCTTTCTTGAGATTATCAATCTCAATGATTAATTCATGCGTAGACGTAGGTTTTTCTACTTCTGTTTTTTGTCTAATTCGTCTATAGACTTCATTCATTAGATAAGGGCTAGGGTTAACTATTTCCCTATGAACCTCTTTAGAAGTTTCTGAAGCTGTATCAAGCTGTGTATTAAGCTTTTCCATAATTTTTAATCTTGACTCTGGATCTTTTATATCCTCGAGCAGTTCCATAGCTGTTTTAAAGCTTAGCATATTAATTTTTAAGTCTTGAAATTGCGATTGCATTTTATATAATTCTTCAATATCAGAATCCTGTTAAAGACAGGGTTGCCCTTGTTTGCAAGGAACACAGTCTGAATCTGAGTTTGTATCTATGTTTTCATTTTTTAAAACCTTTAGGTCTTCACTAGTTGAAGAGAAATCAGCTTGGTCTGATTCTGAATTGTCATTAAGTAGGATTTTTGATATGATATCTTTTATCGTATCATCTTCTTCAAGATTATTAATCTTTTGTTTCACCCAACAATTATTGGCAAAGTGGCCCTTCTTGCCACATCTATGACAAGACATCAACTTATTCTTTTGCCATTTATTTTCTTTTCTAGCGTATTTACGCTCTTCTTTATCTTCAATTTTTTTATATAGAAAATCTTTTCTTTTTATGATAAGGAGTACAATCCTTGTTAGGTTTTCTAGGTTTACTAGAAAAAGGTTTGTCTATAGCAAATTGATCACAAAAATTACCTAATTGTGATTTCTCCATAAAACTTTGTCTTTTAAGTTGTTGATTCAACTTGATCTCATTACAAAGGGCTGTTCCCTCCTGGGTGCAAACTCCTATAAGTTTACCGTAAGTGTAATTTTCATAAGGAATAGAAAGATGATTTTGTCTTAGGACATTTCTAATCCTTTCAGCAAATAAACCGGGCAAACCATCTATAAATTTTGATTTCCAGTGAGTGCTATTACATTCTGGCAGTTCCATAACTCTGCTTAAGAATGTACCTGTATACCATCTAAAATCCTTAAGTGTTTTACAACTAAGATTTTGTAATAAAGTTCTAATTCTCTCGCCATTACCAGAGTATTTTCCTGTGAAGTGTTCTATAATACTAATGACCAGTGTATAAACTGCATCTTCTACGATATTATTACTTTCCTGTTTAATTCAATTTAGAATATCTTCTTTGTCTATTTGAGTGAGATAATTATCCCACCAACCTTTTAATTGGCCTGTAAAACCTGCTATAATCATGTTAGCAGTATTTTTGTCACTATTACTATTATTTTTACACACCGTGGAGTACATTAACATTCTATGTACTGCATTGTGTATATGTTGGTTGGCATAACCATCTATGTTCCATTAATAGATTTGTCCACCACTATAACAATTAGTTATAATCACATTAGATTCTTCTATTAGAACATCTACTGGTGTAGGTCTTGGGTAATAATATTTTCCCGTAGTTGGCTTATCTGCCCATTTATGGATTTTATTAAGCTGATCTTGATAAACTCTATAAACTTGTTTACGACCAGATTCTTCTATTAGTGTATCTTTTAATTTATTATCAAGAGTACTAATTTTTAAATCCGTAAATTTTCCTTCTAGAAATTCTTCTAGTTCCCTCATAGGTCTTAATTTAAAACCTGTAATAATCGGCGGTGGATGTATATTGGTGTAGCCATTCCTAATGTTGTAGTTATTTCTACTGGTTTTTCAATTATAACTGACTGTTGACGGAGCGCACTGCACTGTCGTTAAGGTGCAATGTCTCTGTGCAAAAATTAATTTATAAGTCCGCTACTCGTACTCTACTATTGGGTAGTAAAGTGGTAAGTAAGGGTCGAACCCAAGGGAATTAGTTGATAGTTGTTCTTTCGAAGATAGAAATTAAGACAGTTGGGGGTTGGTTGTGATTTTAGTATTGGAAGTAAATAACTGAAAAATAAAGTGCTTGAAGGACAAGACTTGCGGAAATTAAAGTGCTTGAAGGACAAGACTTGCAGAAAGAAATTGCTTGAAGGACAAGACTTGCGCAAATTAAAGTGCTTGAAGGATAAGACTTGCAGAAAGAAATTGCTTGAAGGACAAGACTCGCGGAAAGTAAGCAGTTGATATGCACTGAAAGTAAAGTAACAGGTGATATTGCAATTAAAGGAAAGATTCGGTATCAGGGGCCTTGTATCATAGTCCGTTTATCATTGACCTCTAATGATCATACTAAGTGTTTAAAAGTGTATCAAGGCCATTTCAAGCACTCGACTTGCCACACCGTCTAGCCCATTTCAAGGCATAGAGCACTTGTTCTATTTAGACTAATACCCCATTTCAAGGTATATTAGCCTATGTGCATCCATTTGATCAATCATTTCCAATCAACCAAATGGTGTTTTAAAGAGGTCGAACTCCTCAGATAAGCTTTGCCATTTCAAGAATCCACTTACCCGAGTATGTTCACGAACCCCACGGAAGAGTTTTGCCATTTCAAGCATCCACTCAACCTTGGAAGTTCTGACCTAATATGTGGCACATAGAACAAGTTTTGAACACAAAGTGGCATTTAAGAGAAGGGTCTAAAACATTGTATGATACTAGTACACCCCTTCAACCGAATGAAGGGTTTAGCTACGAATATCCATGGAACAGGACATCATAGCTAAGTACTTGAAAAGTAAAGGTTTTTTGAAAGACAGTAAAGTAAAGTTTTCGAAAGTAAAGACAGGAAAGTAAAAGGAGAGTACTTCAAGAACCGACAAGAGTACTCAAGAACAACTGTAAAGCTTTTGATATCAAAGAGAAGTGTTTACATGGATTGTGCTCTCAATCTAGAGAGATAAGTGATTGTGGATTTGAGGATTGTGGGATGATTTACAAGTGAAGAGGGCATGAGTATTTATAGGCTAAGGGAAGTGTGGGATGTGGAGGAGGATGCAACACTTGGCACAAGATGAGAGGGAGAGCAAGGAGCCGCCGGGTGAGGTGGAGGGAAGGAGAGCCGCCGGCTAGGGGGCGCAAGGGGAGAGGAGGAGGGCTTTAGCCGCCGGGCAAGGTGGCAAGGGAGTGGGTGAGAGTGTGTTTTGTGATCTTTTCACAAAAGCCATCGGGTCTTTTCAGCTCCGGACAGACTCTGGTTGCTATTCGGTTGGACTTGTTTTGAGTGATTCCATGTCAGGTTTATGAAAGTTGTACAGTCAGAATCTGGTCGTGTCCTGGAGTGACTTGTAATTCATTTTCAGCCTTAAAACTCCTCCTTAGCTTGTATTCTCTCTAGACTTCAAAATACCCTGTAGATAAATATCGGAACTAACAAGCAAAAGTTAAATAGACAAAGAGTCTAATTTGGTGGGTTTAACTGTCTTAATGAATCATATAAATATGGTCCATCAACTGTGCTTTCATAACATTAATTAATTGTTCTACTCTGTTTTGTAATGAGTTTATTTGTTCTCCTAGGACACTCAAATACAGATTAGAATAATTATTCTATTTGAATATCATATTAATTTGTTGACATGTTACTGGAAGAGTATCATCTTCTAATAATTTAGCAAATGCAACAAAGTTATGATTTTTACCTGCATTCTTTTCAATTTGAAAAGGGTGTTGAGGTGGATAAATTTGTGTAATGTTTTACCCGTACTCAACATAAGTAGAAATAAACTAGCGAACAAAGAGTAATATTCTATTCTTATGTTCGCATAACTTATAAAATTCATTACTTAGAGTTTTTAACTCTGTTGAATTGTAAGATTCAAAGAACCATTTTTAAACGATTTCCATCTATCTGAATCAAACTCAATTTGAATAATTTTTCTTGCATGTGATCCAGGACTAAAATCTATGATTTCACTAGACATAATCAAATATTGAAATCCATTTCAGATTCGGTTATATCCCGATCTTTAATGTTAATTACTCTAACAATATTATTATGATCAATAATAAGTCTTGCAATTCTTTCTGTATTTCTTATTTGAGATGTTAAAGCCCTTGATGATTCAAGAGGTCTTTCAATCGTATAATCGAAAGGCGAAATACAATTACGCATTGAACTTGATTTACTAAGCCTAGAACACGTTAATGGTCTGCTTATATTTTCAAGTTCAAGGTTAACAGATCCTTCAGGTGTCTGTATTATGTTGATTAAATTATTATGACTAATTGGCTCAGGTGGTATTACTTCTGCCAAAGTCCATTCTGTTGGAAATTCTATTTCTTCCCACTTAATCCTTCTTCTTGTCGAAGTATTCGACTTACTGAAGTTGGATTCAATTATAATGGTTTCATTGGTTTGTTTTCCATAATTTTACACTGGGGATGTACTCCACGGCCTGTCTTAGTCTATTCAATCTTTTAACCTGCCTGTCTTAGCCAACTAACAAATACACAATGCAGTACATAGAATGTTAATGTACTCCACGATGTGTAAAAATAATGGTAATAGTGATAAAACTAGTGCTAACATGATTATAGCAGGTTTTACAGGCCAATTAAAAGATTGGTGGGATAATTATCTCACTCAAATAGACAAAAATAATATTTTGAATAGAATTAAACAAGAAGATAATAATATCTTAGAATGTGTAGTTTATACACTGGTCGTTAGTATTATAGAACATTTCACAGGAAAATACTCTGGAAATGGCGAGAGTATAGAGTATTAGAACTTTATTACAAAATCTTAGGTGTAAAACACTTACGGATTTTAGATGGTATAAGGATACACTTCTGAGCAGAGTTATGGAACTGCCAGAATGTAATAGCACTCACTGGAAATCAAAGTTTATAGATGGTTTGCCCAGTTTATTTGCTGAAAGGATTAGAATTGTCCTTAGACAAAATCATCCTTCTATTCCTTATGAAAATTATACTTATGGTAAACTTATTGGAGTTTGCACTCAAGAAGGAATAGCTCTTTGCAATGAAATTAAGTTGAATCAACAACTTAAACGACAAAGTTTTATGGAGAAATCACAATTAGGTAATTTCTGTGATCAGTTTGCTATAGACAAACCTTTTTCTAGTAAACCTAGAAAACCAAAGAAGGATTATACACCTTATCATAAAAAGAAAAGATTTTCTAAAAGGAAAAATGAAAATGAAGAAGAGCGTAAATACGCTAGATAAGAAAATAAATGGTAAAAGAATATGTCGATGACTTGTCATAGATGTGGCAAAAAGGGCCACTTTGCCAATAATTGTTGGGTAAAACAAAAGATTAATAATCTAGAAGAAGATGATAGGATAAAAGATATCATATCAAAAATCCTACTTATTGATAATTCAGAATCAGACCAAACTGATTTCTCTTCAACTAGCGAAGACTTGAAGGTTTTAAGAAATGAAAACCTAGATAGAAACTCAGATTCAGACTGTGCTCCTTGCAAACAAGGGCAACCTTGTCTTAAACAGGATTCTGATAATGAAGAATTTTATAAAATGCAATCACAATTTCAAGACTTAGAAATTAATATATTGAGTTTTAAAACAGCTATGGAATTACTCGAGGATATAAAAGATCCAGAGTCAAGATTAAAAATTATGGAAAAGCTTAATACACAGCTTGATACAGCTTCAGAAACTTCTAAAGAGGTTCATAGGGAAATAGTTAACCCTAGCCCTTATCTAATGAATGAAGTCTATAGACGGATTAGACAAAAAAACTGAAGTAGAAAAACCTACTTCTACGCATGAATTAATCATAAAAATTGATAATCTCGAGAAAGAAATTCAAGACATCAAAACAGATAATAAGCGTCTTGATCAAATGATTTCTAGAACTGAGAAAAGAAAAGAAGTTATAACTTCTCATCAAAATATTATTTCTAATCAGGATATTGAAATTACAGGAAAAGATGATAATTTCTTATCTACACTAGAATTCTAGAAATGTTTATAACACAAAAATGGCTGGTTAAGATCACATTGTTAATAAACAATGATTACTCAAAAGAGTTTATTGCACTAATTGACAGTGGAGCAGACTTGAATGTCATTCAAGAAGTGTTAATACCCACAAGGTACTTTCATAAAACTACGCAAACATTATCTCATGCTGGGGGGAATAATCTCCAAATAAATTACAAATTGCCTGAAGCTAAAGTATGCATTAATAAAAAATGTATACAAACTAATTTTCTTCAATTAGAACATCTACCGGAGTAGGTCTAGGGTAATAATATTTTCCCGTAGTTGGCTTATCCGCCCATTTGTGAATTCTATTAATCTGATCTTGATAAACTTGCTTATAATCTGGTTCTTCTATAAGCTTATTTCTTAATTTATTTTCAAGAGTGGATAATTTTAAATTCTTAAATTTTTCTTCTAGAAAATCTTCTAGCTCCTTCATAGGTCTTAATTTAAAACCTGTAACAATCGGAGGTGGCTGTATGCTAGGTGTAGCCATTCCTATTGTCTTAGACGTAGTTATTTCTACTGGTTTCTCAGCTATAACTGATTGAATTTTCATAACATCAATTAATTGTTTTACTCTGTTTTGTAAAGAACTTATTTGTTCTTCTAGAACACTGAAATACATATTATAATAATTATTCTGTTTAAATATCATATTAATTTGTTGACATGTTACTGGAAGAGTGTCATCTTCTAATAACTTAGCAAAAGCAACAAAATTATGATTCTTTCCATTCTTTTCAATTTGAAAAGGTTGTTGATGTGGATAAATTTGTGTAACGTTTTTAACCGTACTCAACTTATAATTTCTTTCTAGTGTTGAAATATATTGTTCAACATAAGTAAAAATAAACCAGGGAACAAAGAGTAATATTCTATTCTTATGTTCGCATAATTTATAAAATTCGTTACTTAGAGTTTTTAACTCTGTTGAATTGTAAGATTCAAATAACCATTTTTTAAACGGTTTCCATCTATCTGAATCAAACTCGATTTGAATAATTTTTCTTGTCTGTGATCCAGGACTAAAATCTATGATTTCACTAGACATAATCAAATATTGAAATCCATTTCAGATTCGGTTATTTCCGGGTCTTTAATTTTAATTCCTCTAACAATATTATTATGATCAATAATAAGTCTTTCAATTCTTTCTGTATCTCTTATTTGAGATGTTGAAGCCCTTGATGATTCAAGAGGTCTTTCAATCTTATAACCGCAAGGCGAAATATAACGCATTGAACTTGATTTACTAAGCCTAGAAGACGTTGATGGTCAGCTTATATTTTCAAATTCAAGGTTAACAGATCCTTCAGGTGTCTGTATTATGTTGATTAAGTTGTTATGACTAATTGGCTGAGGTGGTTTTACTTCTGCCAAAGTCTATTCTGTTGGACATTCTATTTCTTCCCACTTAATCTTTCTTCTTGTCGAAATATTCGACTTACTGAAGTTGGATTCAATTATAATGGTTTTATTGGTTTGTTTATCCATAATTTTACACTGGGGATTAAGTGTAAAAAGACGTTTATAATAATTCCTATAACAGATAGCTGTTACTTCTGTGCCAGATTTATAATTATAACAATGAGTTTTAACGTTTAACGTTAATGAATCCAGAATATTAACATATGATAATGAAAGTTGCAGATTTGGATAAACATCAAAATAGACCGGACCATGGGCCAAGCTAGTTTGAATGATTCCCATTAATGATTGTTTCCAATTAAGGTTTCTACCATCTCCTAAAGCTGCCATAAAGCTTTCTGGTAAACCTTCTAGGGTTAATGGTTTAAAAGCAATTTGTAACCCAATATGCATATATTTATGCGAATACTTATAAGCAAGCAGGTCACTTTCATCAAGTAACCTAATCGTCAATTCTTCTGAGTTCAGAGGAATGGTTTCTTCGGTTGTGTTAACAACCTGTTTGAGACCCATCTTCTCAAACGTTCCAAGTTTGTATATTAAACTAGGTTCGATTTTAGGGATTGTCCACCTATTAAGTGCTTCTATGTTTGTTGGAATATCATTTTCCTCTTTCAATTTGTTCTTAATCAAATTTTGGTTCCTGAAGATATTCATCAGATTGAGAAATATGTGATAAATCTTAATCACAATCACATAACTACCCCCACCACGACTCTGATACCATAAAGAGAGAACTATGTCCAAGACTAAGATTGGAAGTTGACTCACTGGACAACTCTAAGACAACCCCAGAGAACATGTCGGTTCCAACGGTCTTCGCTTACTACATATGCGTCACTCTCTCTGACTTGCCAAACTACGCTTTTCATGGCTGCCCTAACGCCTATCTGCGGCTCAGCGGGACTTACACACATACCCAGGGAACATCAAGAGACCAGTTAACATATGCCAGTAACTGGATCCAACCCAATCAAGATTTGCTGTTCTAGTTGTCAAACTATTCTTAGCTTAGAACTGGATCCAATAACAAATGATCAGTACATCCAACATAGACCACCGTGTTTGTAAGGGATAGAGCACAGAGGCTCTTTGATTATAGGCAGTTCTCAACGGTCCCTACAGAAGTAGGCTCGTTGAGAAATGATCCCAACCTCACAGTATTTAGCACTGGATATTTTATCCATTTTATGGGAAATCTAATCCATTTAAGGATTTTGATAAAAGGTTCGTAATGGATTACTAACCTGGACATTCCGTTACCCTGCCTACTATTTTTATGAAAATAGAAAGTTGTCCCTAACCAAGGAGACTTACAAGGCTTAATTAATCCTTTTTGTAATAAAGTGTCAATTTCATTTTTGCATAATTTCATATAAGCAGAATCTGTTTGACAAGGCGTAGCCTTTCTTGGTTTTCCATATTTATCAAATCCTTCTTTAGAAGGGAGAGAAACAATATGTTTCCTTTTATTCCAAAAAGTATTAGGATTATTATTACAAATTTCTAAAGAGAATTGGTTTTGAAGTTTTTCTTCAAGAGTAAGAATATTTAATTCTTGTTTAATAAAACAATGTTAGTTTTGATCAGTAGATATACTGTTATAAGCTTCATATAAATCTCCTATTAAAGATTCAGTTATAAACTTTAAACTTATGTCTTTTCCTTAAAAAGTACCAACTATACTTTTTGAATCAATTCTACTAATAGGATAAATCTTTGTAAGAAAAGGTGTTCCAAGTATTACTTGGTTTGTAATATCTTTAGCAAAAAGAAAACTAGTCTGTGTAAATATATGTTGTGCATTGTGGAGTACATTGATTGACCTGTAAGTACATTGTGCATTGTGTATTTGAATAAATTCTATTAATATATGTTGATCTTAGAATATCAAGGAAACGGATCTTAGTCGGTGTCCCAAAGCCTATCTGCGGCTGCGGGACTTAAACACATAAGCAGGGAATATTAAGAGACCAGTTAACATATGCCAGAAGGACCATTGAGGAACAAACCCAATCAAGATTGGCTGTTCTACTTGTCAAACCATTCTTAGCTTAGAACTGGATCCAATAACAAATGATCAGTACATCCAACATAGACCACCATGTTTGTAAGGGATAGAGCACAGAGGCTCTTTGATTATAGGCAGTTCTCAACGGTCGCTACAGAAGTAGGCCCGTTGAGAAAGGATCCCAACTTCACAGTATTTAGCACTGGATATTTTATCCATTTTATGGGAAATCTAATCCATTTAAGGATTTTGATAAAAGGTTCGTAATTGATTACTAACCTGGAAATTCCGTTACCCTGCTTACTATTTTTATGAAAATAGAAAGCTGTCCCTAACCAAGGAGACTTACAAGGCTTAATTAATCCTTTTTGTAATAAAGTGTCAATTTCATTTCTGCATAATTTCAAATAAGCAGAATCTGTTTGACAAGGCCTAGCTGACAGTTGTGAATTTCGTATATTCAAAAACAATTTATATTTTACCGGTGTCGAACCCAAGGGAGCAATTCGATTATGCGCTAGGAGAATCAAGTTTGCAACTCACCTATTCCTTCAAATCAACTATGAGATGGTTTTCAAGTAAAAACTAGTAAAGAAATGGCTTCAAAGGGGTTTTAATTCAATTCAAAGAGAGTTTCGAGGGGTTACTCCCCTCCTTGGCATTTCCCAACGATCATGCACACAAGAGTTAAATCATTTTTAGGAGTTGATTGGTTTAAAACCTAGCTTAGGCTAAGATAGACAAACTATCATGTGTGTCTAATCCTAGTCAAGCCATCCTAATTAGAACCCCACCTTATCAATATATTGATTCACTCTATAGCACTATTATCCTTGGAACATCTCCCAAGGTAATAAATGCTATAGGCATTAAGCTTTAGTTAACCTCATACCCATGCATTTACTCTCATAAACACTTGATGAGTTCATTTCCACCATATCCAAACCATCACTATGCTTTTTCAATACTTAGATCATAGTTCTAAGGTCAACATGTCACTTAGGCATTTTATCAAACACTTGGCAACATGTCATGAATAGAGCACTTAGTGAAAATGAAATCAAATCCATAGATTGCATATTGAATGTGTATACATGATCATTGAGTACCAAGGAGGGTTGTAAAACCCTCAAAACACAAGGGGACTACTCACACATCATGTAAGAAAACTTGGTGTGAGTAGGGTTTATGACAACAACAAAGAGAATAGAAGATGGAATAGAAATAGGATGGTTAATCCTAATGTCTCCCTTTTGATCTTCACTTCTCCTTGGTTGGATGATGATGGATGACCTTGATTGAGCCTCTTTTTCTGGAAATTTTCCCCCAAGATGCCCGCTCCCTAGGTCAAACTTACCTCTTTCTATTTATAGCCTCGGGTACATTCGACACTGTAGCAGATCTCAGCCGGCCGGCTGAGATGAAGGTGGTGATCCGGCCGGTCGGCTGAACTCGGCCGATTGAATGGATTGTGCAGGGCAGGGACCAGCCTGGCGGTTGGATGTTCAGCCGGTCGGCTGAACTTGGCCGATTGTATTGAAGGTGAAGCGCAAGATCCAGCCGGTCGGCTCGATGTTCAGCCGGTCGGCTGAAGTTGGCCGATTGTATCCAGCTTTGATCCTTAAGCCAGCCGGTCGGCTGGGTCCTCATCCGGGCGACTGAGAATGACCGATTGCATTGATGTCTTGATCAATCTTCCAGCCGGCTGGTTCAGGGGAAATTCCCAGCCGGTCGCCTGAAATGCCCTTTGTGGCTTTTCGCTCCAAATCTTCGGTTTTTCCCCGAGTTTTCGTATTTAGGCTTTGACATTGAGAGGGTCTTGTTTTATACCTGAAACGTAGGGTAAGAGGTCAAATGACATCAAAATATCGTCGGAAACAAATCAAAGCTATAGTGAAAAACGGATATTAATCAGTCGAAAACTCGACTGATCAACACTCCACACGTAAGCTTTGTTCGTCCCGAACAAAGTATGCAAATATGTCATGGTCATGCAAATTGCGAAATGCTAGTGGTGCTATGTTTTTCGTCTATTTGCCTCACTAGCTTTCACAAGGTCTCGATCATTATTGCTAAACATGTTATTGAAAGGTAAATGACAAGTATGTACAATCTAACTAGCTCCTTTTCGTAGGCGTTACGAATGCATATAGCGTATGCATTAAGCCTTTAAACCCCTAGGCTACCCTTGTGGACGAGTTATAGTCTCGTGAGAGTTTTCAGAAAAGGGAATACTCACAAATCCCATATGCACCTATCCCATGAGAATGAATTCAAGAGTGCTCAACCGAGGCTAGGATTTCTCAAAACAAGTTCCTCACCCCAAGCTAGGACTACCATCGCAATATCATCAAAAGAACTTTTGAACCATTTGAGTACCCTTGAGGTTGTGCATTCAAGGTCATCAATACTATAGCTATCAATCGTCTCATCCAAAAGTCTACTCATTTTCAAGGCAATACAATAGAAGTAAAGCTTTTAGTTTGCACAAAAAAACAAATGTCAATCGCTCGCCTATGCTAGCTAGGACTAGTCCATGGGTTTGCGACATGGAACTCATTCCCAAGTTTTAGACGCTTAAGCCGTAATCCATAAGGGAAGAGGAGTTTGACACTAGAGTTCTTAATAAACAAGCATAGACCAAATGATAACTCCCGTGCAAGCACATGGATCGTCCAAGAGTCATTCCAACTAGCACACAATGCAAATGATGAATCCCGCACATATGAAGAATGGAGGAAAACATAGAGTCAAGTTTTTAAGTGTTTCTTATTTTCTTTTTGAAACGGCCTTTCGCCTAGAAATGCTTTCGAGGGGGAACTTTTCTTCCTAACCCCCGTCATTTGTATCGTTTTGGAGCAAGACTTCTTGTGCACTTGAGAAAGTTCTTAGTCGGGGCTTTGCACTCTTTGACCGCAAACATTTTTTTTGGGGGCCTATTTTTCGCCCTCTTTTGACTCCACACTTAAAACTTGACAATATGTTCAAAAAGTGTATGGAATGTGCGGGAACAAACATGTGCAAGGCACCGTGTTAGAAAACTCAAGTCACCAAGGAGCATTCAAAGGGTCTAAGTTTTTCACGAAGGTTTTTAAAAAGTGCTTGCTATAACTTGATCCAAGGTATTTCAACGAAAATACTTAGAGAATTAGATAGACGAGAGATAGCAATGATAGTGGTTCTTAAGAATACACATTCAATGGACTAGGTAGGTTCTAAGTTCAAGATCCAATAAATGTGACAAATAGGCTAGATGTGATTTCTAGGGATTTAGAATCGATAGTCACAAGCTTATGTTGTTAAAAACACTCTCATGTTAGGGATAAGGTGCAAAAGATGCAAGTGTCCATCTAAAAATGATATGTATGGCATGAAAGCATGTGAACTATGCGCATTAAACCACTCCACACTTAATTCAAGCTTAGTCCCTAAGCGCAAAGAATGATAAAATAAAGGCAAAGGCGCATATGAACTGATAAGTTGAGTTTTCGACTTATTAGTACCCGTTTTCACTATAGCTTTAGTTCGTTTCCGGTGATAATTCGATGTGATTTGATCTCTTTTCGTACGTCTCAGGTACAAAACAAGATATCTCAGTGTCAAAGTGATAAGTCGTAGTTGTACGACTATTTTATGTGTTAAAGCCTCGTCTCTTAGTGGTTGCCTGTATATTATTTCACTACCTGTGTGTAGTTTTCGTTCTCAGGTGCATTCGGAGACCATGGAAGGAATATCGGCTAAAGGGAGTCTGTTAGAAGATGTTTTGCGTCGAAGAAATGAAGTCCGAAGTGCTTGAAGTCTGAACTGTGCGAACGCACGAGATGTTCATGCGAGAGCACAGATCTGTACAAACGCACGAGATTTTCATGCCACGGGTCTGAACTATGCGAACGCAAAAAGCACTTACGTCTGAAGAATAAAAGCGCCCACGTCTGAAGAGTTTCGATAATTGTTCAGACCTCCGCGGCAGTTAAATCAAGAGACGTCCGCGGGTCCAGCTGGCAGTCGAATTTACTAATTTCGGATTTGTAATCTCGGGAAGAAAACAGAATTCAAGGAGACAGAGGGGAGGCGGCTGGCTCTCAACTTAAGCAAGGAAAATCAGAACAGTTGGGAGTTGGAAGTTCGGAATAGAGGATTGGAGAAGAGAACTCTCAGAGTAGGGATTCAATTGAAGAAGCTTGAGCGTGGATTCGTTGCTGGATTCAAGTATTGGAGTTGAGCTGCAGCTTGGTGGAGAATTCATCATTAGTAATTTCGTTTCATTCTATTCAAAAACTTGATGATGTATTCCCTTACGATGAGTAGCTAAACTCATGTGCAGGCTAGAACTCGACATTGTGATGTTTTGACTTGAGACCTATATTGATTTCTGTGTTTTGTGTCATTTTACTATGCATTGTTTACGGAATTGATTTTGTTAACACGAGTGGAACCCTAGCGGGGGAGCTTTAGTTTGTTAGTTGATTCCGATTGTCAAGTTTACTAGCAACCTAGCGGGGATAGCGAACTAGGACACGAGTAATATACCACTAGGATTAAACACCCTAAGATAACTTGTTTAAATCTTCATGCAACTCTAGCGAGTTAGGGTCTTGATTATCGCTGGCGCGAGATTAAGTACTAGAACTAGAACGGGGAGTATAACCTTAGCGGGGGAGCTCTAAGTTGTAGAACATTAGAAATCAAAACGGATTTTTCAATGATTTGGTCTTGCATCACAGTCGAAGGTTCTAGCTTACACTACTCTTTGATATTATATACTTGAATTTGTGTGACGATTGCTCTCTTGATAAGTGATCATTGTTGCTTGCTTTTATTTTCTATTTACTTATTCGAATTTTCCATTGTCGCTTTCATACTTAGTGAACAGATTCTCATATCGATCTCTGTGGATACGACCCGACTTACCACTTGCTAGTCGGAACTATAAATATTATTTTTGACGGGTACAACGACGCCTGTCACAAAGCCAAAATACGAAAACTCGGGGAAAAATCGAAGACTAGAGCAAAATATGGGCAAAAAGACCTCCAGTCGATCGACTGGGAATCTCCCCTGCACCAGTCGGTCGACTGGCGAAAGGCCTCAGGAGCCTCACATTCTTCATTTGCGCAGTCGGTCGACTGACCAGGAGCTTCAGATGCCCAGTCGCTCGACTGAGGTCGCCAGTCGGTCGACTGGCCAAGCTACTCAGGAGCCTCACATTCTTCATTTGCGCAGTCGATCGACTGGGAGATCACTACACGTGACTGCCTTTTCAACCTCCAGTCGACCGACTGGGCTACCAGCATCCGCCAGTCAACCGACTAGGACTGCTACAGTACGAAATTTCTGCCGAGGCTATAAATAGAAAGAGGCAAGTTTGACCTAGACACTTGGCATCTTTGGGAGATTTTTCCAGAAAAAGAGATCAAATCAAGGGCATTCATCACCATCCAACCAATGAGGATTGAAGATCAAAGGGAGAGATCTAGGATTAACCATCCTATTTCTATTCCTCGTCTCTTCTCATTTGATTGTGTAAAAACCCTACTCACACCATGTTGTCTTACATGATGTGTGAGTAGTCCCCTTGTGTTTTGAGGGTGTTATTACCCTCTTTGGTACTCAATGATCATGTATACACATTCACTATGCAATTTATGGAGTTGATTTCAATTCACTATACTCTTCATTTAAGATATGTTACTAAGTGTTTGATAAAATGCCTAAGTGACATGTTTGCATTAGAACTATGATCTAAGTATCGATATAGCTTAGTTATGGTTTGGATATAGTAGAAATGAACTCATCAAGTGTTTATGAGAGTAAATGCATGGATGAGAGGTTAGCCAGAACTTAATGCCTATATCATTTATTACCTTGGGAGATGTTCCAAGGATAATAGTGCTATAGAGTGAATCAATATCTTTAATAGGTGAGATTCTAATTGGGATGGCTTGACTAGGACTAGACTCACATGATAGTTTGTCTATTTTTAGCCCAAGCTAGGTTTTAAACCTATCAACTCCCAAAATGATTAAATTCTTGTATACATGGTCGTTGGAAAATTGCCAAGGAGGAGAAGAACCCCTCGAAACTCTCTTTAATTGAATTGAAACCCCTTGAAACCATTTCGTTACTTGTTTCTTGATTGATAATCACCTCATCATTGAATTTGAAGGAATAGCCGAGTTAAAATTTGATTCCCTAGCGTATAATCACGTTTGCTCCCTTGGGTTCGATACCGGTCTTACCGGTCAATTAGAAATTCTTTTGACTATATATGCAAAATTCTACACGTCAAAATGGCGCCGTTGCCGGGGAGCAATGGCTAGATTGTCCCTAGGAAAAATCATTTAGAACTCTGACTATTCCATGTTTTTCTTTATTTGTTTTGCAACTTGTGATTCTTGAGCTTATTGCAATATTCTCACTTGTTTTATTTGTTTTCCCCTTGTAGGTTCACTTCTTTTATGCCACCTAAGACAAAGAAGCTTACTCAAATTGTGGATAGAGATTTGAATCAACCGATAAGAGGATTTGTTAACCCCTACCTTACAAGGAGTAAGACAACCAAAGACAAGGGAACCACCTCCAACGCTCAAGAAATCATTCATCAAGTCATGGGAGATAGAGATGGACTTCCTCCTCCCCCTCCACCTCCCGCTCGACTACCACAAGGCCCTCAAGCTAGAAGGGTTCTAAAGGACTATGCCGCTCCTACCACGGTGTTGATGGTCCCTCGCGGCTTGCACTTGATACCACCGCGGGAGGAGCTATAATGGACCTTGAACCGTATGAAGAATATGCGGTGATAGAAAAGATTACAAAGAACTACTTCATGTGGGGAAGTGAAAGAGGGAACCCAAGAAGGAAAAATGAAAGGCATGAAGTAAAAGCGGTGAGCACAAGTGACTATGAGGCCTTAAGAAAGGATTTTGAGAACCTATCGGATGAAGTATTCAAGTTGAGACACCCGGAGAAAGATCGCTCAACGAGTCAAGGGTGCGATATTTGCGCGGTTTATGAGCATGAGACCGATTCTTGCCCCTTGGTTCAAAGGGATGGACATAGATATGGCTATGAAGAAGCAAATTTTGTGGGAGGAAACCAAAGTAGAGAGTATGGAGCTAGTGCCACTCAAGGGCAAAATTCTCAAGCTAATTACACTACACCAAAGTTCTCCTCGGGATGGAGGAATCATCCTAATTTCTCCTACAAGACCACAAATCCCACTCGTCCCGACTTTGGAGCTACACCTCCCGGATTTGGTCCTAAGCCTACTCAAGCTAATCAAGCTTTCCCACCGAAGAACCAATTACAACCTAGAAATCAATATCAAAGTCAAGGACCGACTTTGCTTCAAAGGAACCAAAACCAAGGGCATCAATACCAAACTCAAACTCAAAGCCAATACCAACAAGTTGACCCTCCTCAACAAACTTTGAGTGAACCCTCCGGTGTTGAGGCAATGCTTGCAAAACTCTTAGCCAACCAAGAAGAGATGAGGCAAGAGTTGAAAGAGGTTAAGCAATCCAATCAAAGGTTACAGACCCACAACAAAATGCTTGAGAACCAAATCGCTCAACAAGCCGAGTCCTCTACAAGAGCACAAGGAAAATTACCGGCTAGACCCGAGCAAGGGCAAGGAGAGCATTGCAATGCGGTTACATTGAGGAGTGGTAAGGAGCTAGAGGGTGAACAACCAAAGAGGAAGAAAGTTACTTTTGATCTTGGAGGCCAAGCTAGTGCCGAAATTGAAGAGTTAGATGAAGAGGTCCCTAACCCTCAAACCCAGAAGGAAAAAGTAGTGGAAAAGGAGAAAGATGAATTACGGCCATACACTCCTCCTATTCCCTTCCCACAAAGGCTTAAGAAGAAAAGCAATGACAAGCAATTCTCGAAGTTCGCCGAGATGATGAGGAAGCTTTATGTTACCATGCCCTTCACCGAGGTAGTCACTCAAGCTCCATCTTATGCAAGATTTCTAAAAGATGTTATTACTTGCAGGAGGACGATCGAAGACGTTGACACGGTGTCCCTCAATGGAGAATGTAGTGCCATACTCCAACCGCGCATGCCACCCAAACTTGAGGATCCCGGTAGCTTCTCCATTTCATGCTATATAAATGATGTTAAAATTGAACGTGCTATGTGTGATTTGGGTGCTAGCATATCGTTGATGCCTTATTCTTTGTGTAAGAAATTGAATATGGGTGAGCCTAAACCAACTCAAATGATTTTAAGACTTGCGGACCGCTCCTCAAGATTCCCTAAGGGAGTTCTTAAGGATGTCCCGGTTACAGTAGGGAATTTCTATATTACGGGGGATTTTGTGGTGTTGGAGATGGAAGAGGACAATGAAATTCCCATTCTTTTGGGAAGGCCATTCCTCTACACCGCGGGGGCTATATTTGATACTACTAAGGGGTCAATTACCATGAGAGTAGGTGATGAGGAAGTTGAATTTAATCTAGAAAAGGCACAAAAAGGTCCTAGTTCTACCATGAGTTGTAATTATCTAGACCTTGTTGATACTTATGAAATGTATGATGTGCCTATTTTGCTTATGGATGAAATTGACGACCTTGATTATGAGCTTTCTAAGCGTGTTGATTGTTGGGCTATCTTGAATGACAAAGATGAAGAGGGTACTCAAAGCGACAAAGGTAAGGAGTCTTGTTCGGTAGAGTTAAAAGCTCTACCAACAAGCCTAAGGTATGAGTTCTTAGGCCCCAATTCTACTTTGCCTATCATTGTGAATGCCTGCTTGAATGATGATGAGACTTCGAGATTGCTTGATGTGATTAGAGAGCATAAAGATGCTATTGCCTATTCTATTGATGATTTGAAAGGGATAAGTCCCAATTTGTGCATGCATAGAATCAATTTAGAGGATGATAGTCTACCATCTAGAGAACATGCTAGGAGATTAATCCCATTGTTGGTGAAGTAGTTAAGAAGGAAATCTTGAAAATGCTTGATGCGGGAATCATTTTTCCTATTGCGGACTCTAATTGGGTGAGTCCCATTCATGTAGTACCCAAAAAGGGAGGCATGACGGTTGTGAAAAATGATAAAAATGAATTGATTCCCACTAGAACCATAACCGGTTGGCGAATGTGCATAGATTTTCGAAAACTTAATAAGGCCACTAAGAAAGATCACTTCCCACTTCCATTCATTGATCAAATGTTAGAGAGATTAGCCAAGCATGACTACTTTTGCTATCTTGATGGATATAGTGGATTTTTCCAAATCCCTATTCATCCACAAGATCAAGAAAAGACTACTTTCACTTGTCCCTATGGAACATTTGCTTATCGGCGAATGCCCTTTGGACTTTGTAATGCACCGGGCACATTTCAAAGATGCATGATGGCTATATTTTCAGAATTTATTGAGGAAATTAATGAAGTGTTCATGGATGATTTTTCTGTTTATGGTTCCTCGTTTGATGATTGCTTGGCCAATTTGGCAAAAGTTTTGAAAAGATATATTGAGACGAACCTTGTTCTAAATTGGGAAAAATGTCATTTTATGGTGCAGGAAGGCATAATGCTTGGACACTTGGTCTCAAAAAGAGGAATCGAGGTGGATAAGAAGCTTGGCTTTCTTGGCCATGCCGGCTTTTATAGAAGATTTATTAAGGACTTCTCAAAGATTGCAAGGCCTTTGACAAATTTATTGTGCAATGATACCAAATTCCGGTTTGATGAAGAATGCTTGGTGGCCTTTGAAAAGTTGAAGAAAGCATTGGTCTCGGCACCTATTATTCAACCTCCAAATTGGGATTTGCCCTTTGAGTTCATGTGCGATGCAAGCGATTATGCTATTGGAGCGGTTCTTGGACAAAGGGTGGACAAGAAACTTCACGCCATTCACTACACAAGCAAGGTCTTAAATGGAGCTCAATTGCATTATTCAACAACCGAGAAGGAACTCCTTGCTATAGTGTATGCCTTCGACAAGCTTCGTTCATACCTTGTGGGATCAAAGACTATAGTATTCACCGACCACGCGGCAATCAAATACCTCTTGTCAAAGAAAGACTCTAAGCCAAGGTTGATAAGATGGATCCTCTTGCTCCAAGAATTTGATATTGAGATCAAGGATAAGAAGGGGGTGGAAAATCTAGTTGCCGATCACCTATCTAGGCTTGAGGGAAATGAGGAACTCAAGGAAGACACTAGCCTTGTAGACGATGCCTTCATTGGAGAACAACTTGTGAGAGTGGAAGCGGAAGCCCTTCCATGGTATGCGGATATGGTAAATTTCGTGGTATGTGGGATTATTCCTCACGACATGAACCACCATCAAAAGAGGAAATTCTTATCCGAGACGAAGAGGTATTATTGGGATGAGCCCTTCTTGTATATACTTGTCGCGGACGGGATATATAGGACTTGTGTCGCAGAAGAAGAGATGAGAAATATACTATACCATTGTCATTCATCTCAATATGGAGGACATGGTAGTGGAGCAAAAACGGCGTCAAAAGTCCTACAAAGTGGATTCTATTGGCCTACCCTCTTTAGTGATGCTTATGAATTCGTAAAAGCTTGCGACTAATGCCAAAGAACGGGAAACATTTCTAAGAGGCATGAAATGCCCCAACAAAGCATCCTTCCGGTTGAAATATTTGATGTTTGGGGTATAGACTACATGGGTCCTTTCCCGTCCTCATACGGAAATCAATACATATTGGTCGTGGTTGATTATGTCTCCAAATGGGTAGAGGCCGTCGCCTCTCCTACGTGCGATGCTAAGGTTGTCACCAAGCTATTCAAGAAGATGATTTTCCCAAGGTTTGGAGTTCCAAGGACCGTCATTAGTGATGGCGGTTCACACTTTAAGGAAAAACATTTTGAAGCCTTGCTCCGCAAGTATGGGGTGAGCCACAAGGTAGCAACGCCGTATCACCCACAAACTAGTGGGCAAGTGGAGATATCGAATCGGGAAATCAAGGCAATCTTAGAAAAGACGGTGGGGAGCTCATGGAAAGATTGGTCATCGAAGCTAGATGATGCATTGTGGGCTTATCGTACCGCCTTCAAGACCCCCATTGGGATGTCTCCATATCGCCTCATATTTGGAAAGCCATGCCATTTGCCGGTTGAATTGGAATATAAGGCAATGTGGGCAATTAAATTCTTGAACATGGACTTACAAACGGCGGAAGAAAATAGAGTCCTTCAACTCCATGAGTTAGAAGAGATAAGGAATGAAGCATATGAGAGCGCTGGAATTTATAAGGAAAAGACGAAGAAATGGCATGACAAGAGAATCTTTCGTCGCGAGTTCAAAAAGGGAGACAAGGTCCTACTCTTCAATTCTAGGCTTCGGCTCTTCCCGGGAAAACTAAGGAGCCGATGTAGAGTTACTCAATGATGAAGGAGTTATCTTTAAGGCCAATGGACAAAGGCTCAAGCACTATTGTGAACAAGCTCGGGATGAGCACAATGCAACTTATACCTTGACCAACCCATGAGGGAGCTACAATCCGCTTGAGGAGGGATCCTAGCAAAGGACTCCTCAAGTGTGTTTCTTGAGAAAAGATTCAGCTCGGTCTTTGCCAAGATGTTAAACTAGGCCCTAACGGGAGGTTACCCGGTTGTGAGTTGTCCATCTTTGCACAATTAATGTCATATATGTGTTGCATGCGTACATTGAACTTTGAAAGTGAACTTTGTGTTAGGAAGGTCTAAAATGCATGATTAGGTGTGCTTGGTGTGGAATTGTGCTAGCATGAATTATCTAGGTGATGGTGATGTCCTAAGTGTGGAGTGTATGATCCGAGCTTGCGCTTGGTTGCAATATATGTCTATGCTAGTGATTTCTTGGTGAAGCATGCCTTTAGCTTGAATTGAATTTGTATGAATATTGTGAGGTGCTTGTCCGTGATGCGGGGTAAGAATTCTAAGTGTGGAGTCGGAAATTCGAAAAAGGAGCAAAAATCGTTGAAACTGATATTCGTGCTCCAGTCGGTCGACTGGCAGGTGGCCAGAAGCCCAGTCGACCGACTCGCGCGTGTTCTTAGAAGCAACAAAATCTTCATTTCCGCAGTCGACCGACTGGGCTCTCAGTCGACCGACTGGGAAAAGCTTATTCGAACTCTCCATTTTCCTTTCTTCTCCTCATTTTCTCGCCCGACTGCCCCCGAATCGACCGACTCCGATCTCCTCCCAACCTCTGACCTTCATCCGACCTCACCATCAGCTCGTCCTCGTCTCGCCATCAGCTCGTCCTCGTCTCGCCATCAGCTCGCCAGCCGTTCCCAACCGCTCCACCGGCCAACCCAGCTGCACCTCCAACCTCCCGCAACCCCGGCTCCTATCAGAAGAGTCACTTCCGTCCGATCTCCTCCGTCCGGAGACCAAGCGACCAGCTCGACCTCTCATCCTACTCGGAATCAGTCCGCCTACAAAACCCTAGCTCCGATTCCGGTCACCGAAGCCTCCCGAGCAAGTCCCGATTTCAACCAAAATCGTCTCCTAGTCGACCGACTGAGATTTGTCTTGAGTCCAGTCGACCGACTGTGAAGAGCTTCAGTGCATAACCTCAGTTCAGTCTTCAGTTTTCCATTCCTCATTCAATCATGCCCCGTGCCGGTTCTTCATCCAATTCCAAATCCAAGGGCAAGGAGGTGGCTCATGAGCCCTCGAGAGACGCTCCCATTGATCAACACTATGAGCTCGACGAGGATGACATGCCTCTCCTAACTCGCAAAAGGAAGCCAATTAGGGCTTCGCTGAGAGACTCTAGCTCGGAAGAGGAAGTGGACACTCGCCCGACCTCTCCCGCACCTCCTCCCAAGAAGAAGAGTCATCAACCGAAGAACCCAACGAAGAGAAGAGTTCCCGTGCCTCCTATCCCTAGAGTGCCATCACCTCCTATCCATCGAGCACCCTCACCCGCAGCTGAAGCATCTCTCTCCAATGCACTCGTCCCCATAGTGTCACATGAAGGACCATTGGAGGGACCCTTGCCGTTTCCGACCCCATACCCCTTCTCCGTGCCTCTAGAGTTTAGAGATGAGACGCACCGGACCCATCATGCCACCATCAAGAAGAAGGGGAAGACGGCTCTTCCTACTCTATACCCCGACATGGGGCTCCTGCGGAAGATTGATGGTGCAGTCACGGATGAGGTACACTCTCGCCTTACACATAGTGGCTTGCATTTCTTGTTTTATGATGATCCGGGATCCTACCCAAGGGTAGTGGAGGAGTTTCTATGCTCCTTTGAGTGGGTTAAGGAGGGGGAGGAGGGTGCACGTGAATTCTATTGGAAATTTGTGTTGGGAGGACGGGATTTCAAAATTAAGGAGAGTGTGATCCGGGAATGGTTAGAATTCCCTCCTCATGATGCCATCGCCCGGGAATTCAATGAGCATGAGCAAAGCCAATTTTGGAAGAAGATTTCGGGGCGGAATGAGTGGTTTATCTCATCTTATAACTCTTCGGCGATCACTGACCCGGTTTGGAAGATTATCCACCATCTCATCGCCATTGGGATAAACACTCGGACGGCAAAGGCTAGGTCGTTTACCCTCCCCGACATGGACCTCATGTTAGCTATTGATCACGGGGAGGTCATTGATTGGCTCGCTATCCTCGCCACCCGCTTCCAGACTTTTGTTAAGGAGGGAACGAGGAACCTTGCATTGGGAGGAGGTTCTTTGATTACATTGATCGCCATAAGGTGTAACTTCACCTTTGGCCATGGGGGATGCCCCAAGCCAACCAAGAGCCTACTTGATTTGGCCACCATGAAGCACATGCACATCGTCAAGAAGGACGGTAGGACTTGGGAGACAGACTTGAAGCCTCATCAGAAGGATCTCCGGGATAATGCCGCGGTGAAGAAGAGGATGTTCAAGCAGCTTAACCCCCTCTACTGCTTAACCAATCTTACCCCATCCCCTCCTGCTTCTCCTATCCCTTCCCCTCCTCCGGCCACCGAGCCTGCAGCTCCCATTGTTGAGGAGCCACCCACCGAGGAGCCTGCCGTTGAGAGTGTTCCCCGAGCTAGTGGGGATTGGGCAGAGTGGCGAGAGCGAGTCTCAGCCGACATCACTGACTTGCGGAGTAGCTTAGCTCGACTCGAGGAGCTTGCTAGAGAGGCAGATATGAGAGCTCGCCATGAGTCAGAGTGGCTTCGTACTACACTTATGTCCAAGATGAGAGGCTCTAGTGCTCCAGCTGATCCCGGGCCTTCTGGCCCTCGGGCAGCCTCTCCCTTGCCTCTCACGGTGACTACTAGACCTGGAGAGGCGGGCACACCACCTTCTGGTGCCACACTAGAGTGGGGTGGAGATTCTGCTAGAGAGATCACTCCAGGAGGCGATGAGGCTACATCTTGAGCTTGTATTGCATTTTGATTTTACTTTTGTCTATGCCTTGATGCCTTCTTGCTTAGATCATGTACTGGGATGTTAAGTCGCCTTTTGGCGCAATTTTGGATGATGTATGCCATTTTGAGTGATATACTCTTGACTTGTCTTTGGTCGTATGCTACATTTCCTATGATATTGAAGGTGTTTACCATTTATGTTGTTCACTTTACAGGATATACATCAACATATCATTATCATGTTCCAAATTCACCTTCTTTGTCTACATTTGCAACCAAAAGGTTATTTCTCACTCCCAAGAGTTATGTCACCGGCTCTACAAACGAGGTGAGTTCCTATGCGCCTTTGCCTTTATTTTATCATTCTTTGAGCTTAGGGACTAAGCTTGAATTAAGTGTGGAGTGGTTTGATGCGCATAGTTCACATATTTTCATGCCATGCATATCATTTTTAGATGGACACTTGCATCATTTGCACATTATCCCTACATGAGAGTGTTTTTAACCATATGGGCTTGTGACTATCAATTCTAAATCCCTATAAATCACATCTAGCCTACTTATCATTTTTATTGGATCTTGAACTTAGAACCGACCTAGTCCTATGAATGTGCATTCTTGTGAATCAATATCATTGCTATCCCTTGTCTATCTAATTTTCTAAGTATTTTCGTTGAAATACCTTTTTAAAAAAAAAAATTCACGAAAAACTTAGACCTCTTGTATGCTCCTTGGTGACTTGAGTACTTCTAACTTAGTGCCTTGCTTATGATTGTTTGCCGCGCATTCCATACATTCCTTGAACATATTGTCAAGTTTTAAGTGTGGAGTCAAAAACAAAAGAGGGCGAAAAATAGGCCCCAACAAAAAAATGCTTCATTTTCATGGTCAAAAGAGGGCAAAGCCCCGACCAAAAACTTTCTCAAGTGCACGAGAAGTTTTGTGCAAAAACATACAAATGTCGGGGGTTAGGAAGAAAAGTTCTCCCTCGAAAGCATTTGTAGGCCAAAGGCCATTTGAAAAGAAAAAAAAGAAGAAAAAAAAAAGCACTTAAAACTTGACTCTATGTTCTTCCATCATTCTTCATTTGTGCGGATTCATTCATTTGCATTGTGTGCTAGTTGGAACGACTCTTGGACGATCCATGTGCTTGCACGGGAACTTTCATTTGGTCTTTGCTTGTTTTCTAAGAACTCTAGTGTCGAACTCCTCTTCCCTTATGGATTACGGCTTAAGCGCCTAAAACTTGGGAATGAGTTCTATGTCGTGAACCCATGGACTAGCCCTAGCTAGCATAGGTGAGTAGTTGACACTTGACGGATGCACAGTCGTTGTGTGCAAAAGTCAAGAATATATTTATAAGTCCGCTACTCGCGACTTTACTACTGGGTAGCAAGTGGTAAGTAGGGGTCGAACCCAAGGGAATTAGGGGGATAGTTGTTCTTCGAGGAATGTACTGAGAGGGAGCGTGATTTTAGGTGGATTGAGGTTTTAGCGATGAAAAGTGAGTGGTTGGTTGTTGGTTTTAGTTTTAGTACAGAAAAGTAAGTGGGTTGGTTGGGATTTTAGTGCAGAAAGTAAAGTACTGAAAGTAAAAGGAGAAGACTTACAACAAGTGGGATGCTTGAAGGATAAGCCTTGCGGAGAGTAAGCGGTTGATATTGCAGTTGATATTGAGACTGAAAGTAAAGTGCAGATGATGTTTTAAGTTAAGGAAAGTATTCGATTTTAGGGGCCTTGTATCATAGTCTGTTTATCATTGACCTCTAATAATCATACTATGTATTCAAAAGTGTATCAAGGCCATTCCAAGCACTTGATTTGCCACACTGTCTAGTCCATTCCAAAACATAGAGCACTTGTTCTATTCAGACTAATACCCCATTCCAAGGTATATTAGCCTTATGTGCATCCATTTGATCAATCATTCCCGATCAACCAAATGGTGTTTTAAAGAGGTCAAACTCCTCAGATAAGTTTTGCCATTCCAAGCATTCGCTTATCCGAGTATGTTTACGAACCCCACGGAAGAGTTTTGCCATTCCAAGCATCCACTCAACCTTGGAAGTTCTAACCTAATATGTGGCACATAGAACAAGTTTTGAACACATAGAGGCTTTAAGAGTAGGGCCTAAAACATATTAAGACACAAGTACACCCCTTCAACCGAATGAAGGGTTTAGCTACGAATATCCATGGAAAAGGACATCATAGCTAAATACTTGAAGGTTTTCAAAAGACAGTAAAGTAAAAGGAGAATACTCAAGAACCAACAGGAGTAAACTCAAGAACAACTAGAATACTCAAGAACCAACATGAGTATTATAGATTTAAAACAAGTGTTTACAAGAGTAGTGCCCAAAATCTAGAGAGAAGCTAGAGCTTTGTGATGGAGGATGTTTTGAAATGAGGATTGTGGGATGGGATGATTTACAAAGGCAAGGGAGATGTCTTATTTATAGGCTAAGGAGAGTGAGGAGAGGCCAACACTTGGCACAAGATGGGAGGAGGCTTCAAAAGCCATCGGAGTGACTCATCACTCCAAAAGCCACCGGCCACATGGAGGAAGGGGAGAGGAGAAGCCCTTAGCCGCCGGCTAGGTGGAGGAGAAGGAGTGGTGGAGTGAGTTTGTGATCTCATTCCCAAAAGCCATCGGTCCTTTCAGCTCCGGACTGACTCTGGTTGCCCTTCGGTTGGACTTGTTTTGAGTGATTCCATGTCAGGTTCTCGAAAGTCAGAATTTGGTCGTGACCTGGAATAACTCGTAATTCATTTTCAGCTTTAAAACTTCTCCTTAGCCTGTATTCTCTCTAGACTTCAAAATACCCTGTAGATAAATATCGGAACTAACAAGCAAAAGTTAAATAGACAAAGAGTCTAATTTGGTGGGTTTAACTGTGTTTATGATTCATACAATTATGGTCCATCAGATCACCCCACACTTTTAGTTGTTCGTCCCGAACAATGCTTTTTAAGGGCGGAACACAATCTAAGTAAAAACTTTTAAATATGAAAGTGAGACTATGGGACTGGATTTATCCTAATTCATGCATTACTTACTTATTACCAAACTAAACCGTGTAAATACTTAGAAGAAACTTGATACTTGTACCTTCGTGCCGAGATGCAAATTAATTCGGATGTTTCGGGAGATAGCCCTTTTCAGGCTCCTGGACTGCATTCTCGGGATCGACTCGCACTATATGGTTTCCTTGTAGCTTTCTCTAGCACGTGATTCGATTCGGGTTTCACTGAGTTGAGCACTTTGATTTCTTTTTGGCGAGGGACAGCTTCTGTAGTGAATCGGCCTTTGGCCTTTGATATTGAGTTGGAGTTTCTTCACTTTTGTTTGGTTAAAACCTTCACAATTTTGGCCTTTGGCCTTTGATTAGCTTCTTTGAGCTTTTACTTCTTTGTGACTTGCTAGTCCATTTTCTCAGCCTTTTGGGAGGTCCAATCGTCGCCCGCGAGCATATGGAAATACCTCCCCGCTCTTTCTCATCCTTGCCGTTTCGCGCGGGTCAAAATAAGGGTTGCTCATTTATTTTCCCGGCTACTCTGACTAGAGATAGGACGGTTTGATTCCCGTCCCGCCTCTTGCATAAACACTGCATGGCGGAGATGACTTCAATCTTTACTGAAACCCGAAGTGCAGCCTCCACTGACTTCGTAAACCATATAGTTAGATTCGATCCTTCGAGTGCTTGCCAAGCCTCTCTAGGGCAGTTTATGTGAACTCCACATCCCATGTATATCTCAGCACAAAGGGACAAATGAGAAGTTAAATTCTAAGTTTTTAAACAGTTGAATTTTCACAAGGTAAGTGCATGAATTTAGATCTATCTTTTTCACATTCTCAAGTGCATATTTTCAAAAAGATAATATTAAGGGAAAAGGAAAAAGAAAAAGCATGTTAACTATGTACACAAGCGGTTCTCACCCCACACTTTTGAACGAAGGCGTGCCTTTCAGCACGACTTAGTTCAAAAGTCATGCAAATATATACAAGAGAAGGGAATGATATTAAGGAAAAGAGAAGAACTGAACTCCCTTTTACTGTGTCGTGTCGTGGAACGTCATAGCTTGAGCTGGATAATCGAGGGAGTTCGGCTGGGGCCTTGAACTCTCAGCGCGGGCCCGGTAATTTCTCGGAAGCTGCCTGGCTGATCTGATCTTGCTCCAAGAATCGATTCCTACAAGGGGTCATTCCTTCTATACAAAAAAGTGGGTGAGAGCGACTGTTAAGGTAAAAACTAAATGACAGAAAATAAATGACTGAAAGTAAGATAGGTGTCGGGTTACCTCCCGACCAGTGCCTTTGTTTAACGTCGTTGGCTCGACGCATGGGGATCACAAGTTTGGATCCCATGGGTGGCTCAGGTCAAATTTTGCCGCAGCTCCTGCATTGATTCTAGCCTTGACTTTTCCTGATTTCTTGTGAGATGATGTGCTTGGGTTGGAACTCCATGGTTTTGGTGGTTTTTCTTTCCATTGTTTCTGAGAAGGTGACGGATTTTTGACCATAGCTGCTGGTCTTGCTACTCTTACAGTCTCTCTTGGCCGGTTAGAAATTTGTGTATTGACATCCGAGATAGGCACAATGTTTGGCGGTTTCCTTGTACTTGGGCGGCCATCATAATCATCAATGTAGAAATCTGAAATTTTGCCGCCAAATGTAAGTGATAACAAACCCTTGCCCATGTCGATCCATGCCTTGGTGGCGAAGAGAAAAGGCCGTCCCAATATAAGTGTTGGAGGGTCGCCTTCGCTGGTCTCTCCCGTTTGTATTACATAAAAGTCTGCAGCAACAACGAGCTCTCCCACATGGAGTATTAGATCTTCAAGCACTCCAACCGGTCGGATACACGATTTATCTCCCAACTCGATATTTGACCTTGGTGGTTTCAATGGACCAAGCCCCAATAAGTAATATAAGGAGTAAAGCATGGCATTGACGGCAGCCCCAAGATCGATTAAGCACTTGTGAATTTGGGCTTCGCCAATACCACAGGTGACTGTGAAGGCCCCTGGGTCTTTATCCCTTTCCGGTTGGGGCTCCTGATCTGAGGTGAGGGATTTTTCCATTATCGGGCCATTCTGCTCATCCTTTGGCTCTGGATTTGTATGATCGGGCCCTTTTAACTCCTGATCTTCTAGGTAAATGTTTTGCTCTGATGCATAGATGTTAGTTGGGGAATCCCATCTGAGACCATTAGAGTCATTGTCATCCCAGCCATATGTCGGTATGTCAAAGTGTGTAATCGGTGGAGGTGTCATGCTAACCGTGAATGCATAACGTCCATTGTCAACATGTGTGACCAATGTTCTGCCATCATTGGGTCGGTCTTCTTCTTGATTCCAATCAGGATGGTGCCTACGGGTGAGGTACTTGACCGTAGGTTTGTGAGTTGTGGATCGTGCTGTTTCTTCCAGTGCTACATTCATGTTTGACTTTCTTATCATGCTGACATTCGCCTTCGGGTTTTGGATGGTTTGTGAAGGAAGTCTGCCAGGTTCATTAATGAGTGCGGATATTGAAGTGGCGAGTTGGGACATTTGTTTGGTCAAGTCTGAAATTGCCCCGTCAGTTTTCGCCTGGTATTGATGTAGCGAAGTACCCAATTGATTTATGCTTCCTGCGAGCTCCTTCATTGTGTCATCGAGCGACTTGTTTGGTCCTTGCTGATTGTTTGGGCCGGCTTGGTACTAATTCGGTCCTCTTTGCTGATATTGGTCTCCTGATGGAGCGTTCTGGTTATACTGCCGGTGGGGGGGGGTTGGTAGAATGACTGAGCTAATTGTGGTGCGGCTTGTCGTGTCTCTCTTGGAGTATGGTTGTCGTTCCGCCAGCTTGAATTGGTCGCTTGATTATACTGTCGGCTTGGTCCGGCTCTGTCATTGTTGTTGTTATTGTTGTATCCTTGGTATCCTACCACTGCGTTCACTTCTCCTGGTTCTTCTACTATTAATGTTGGGCATGCGTCAGTTTTGTGGTCTGTAGAACTGCAGAATTCGCAAGGTTTTACTTGAGGTGGCTGCCTTCGTAGGATCTGAACCATCATTTCCTTCATTTGTTTCATCTCCTCTGGCATAGAGTTCATTGGTGTTTCTTCAGCCTTTGCCACATTCTTTGTTCGGGAGAATTCTTCCTGCCGAGTTGTCTCTTCTCTGAATCGGGCATTTTCAGCAACGTTGGTGATGAGATTCCTTATGCCATTCAGTGATAGATTCATCATGGATCCTCCAGCTGAGGCATCCAGGAGCATTTTGTCTAAGGGTCTCAATCCATCAATGAGGTATTCGATGATGAGTTTCTCGGGCAGTCCAAGGGTGCAGCAGCTTCTCTCCAGGTGATTGAATTTCTCCAGGTAATCGTACATGGTTTCATTGGGCCCCTGTTTGATTTCCTGCAGTTGCCTCCTTACTTGCATTGCTCTTCCCACTGGATAGTATTTGTCCAGGAATTTCTTTTGCATCTGAGCCCATGTTCCGATGCTACCGGAAGGCAATGAAAGGAACCAGTCGTTCGCCGAGTCAACGAGGGAAAAGTAGAACGCCTTTAACTTGAAGTCGTCTACGTTCACGCCATTGGGTTTTAGGTTTTGGCAAATGCCATGTAAGCGTTGTAGATGAGTTGTTGCTGATTCTCCACGAGTTCCTGAGAACTTGGGCAAGTTGTGGACCACTGATGTGTTGATGGCAATGTTTTCCAGCTCTGGGCCCTCGTAGATGCACCACGGTTGATTTCTGAAATCTGGTGCCGATAGTTCTCCCATAGTAGGTTCGCGGAAGTTTTTATCCCCATAGTAGTTATCAAAGATGGGTTCTCGCCTCGGTATTTGTCGAGGTGGGGGATGTCTAGGGGGTTGCACTGGACCAGCTTCATTTCGGTCCTCGGGTGGTCCTTGGTTTCTTCGAACGGCCTCCCTATTACGAGCTCTTTGGTTTCTGATGAGTTGTTCGACTGGGAATCGAAGACTAGAGCAAAATATGGGCAAAAATCGAAGACTAGAGCAAAATATGGGCAAAAAGACCTCCAGTCGATCGACTGGGAATCTCCCATGCACCAGTCGGTCGACTGGAAAAAGGCCTCAGGAGCCTCACATTCTTCATTTGCGCAGTCGGTCGACTGGACCCTCCAGTCGGTCGACTGACCAGGAGCTTCAGATGCCCAGTCGCTCGACAGAGGTCGCCAGTCGCTCGACTGGCCAAGCTACTCAGGAGCCTCACATTCTTCATTTGCGCAGTCGGTCGACTGGACCCTCCAGTCGATCGACTGGGAGATCACTACACGAGACTGCCTTTTCAACCTCCAGTCGACCGACTGGGCTACCAGCATCCGCCAGTCGACCGACTGGGACTGCTACAGTACGAAATTTCTGCCGAGGCTATAAATAGAAAGAGGCAAGTTTGACCTAGACACTTGGCATCTTTGGGAGATTTTTCCAGAAAAAGAGATCAAATCAAGGGCATTCATCACCATCCAACCAATGAGGATTGAAGATCAAAGGGAGACATCTAGGATTAACCATCCTATTTCTATTCCTCTTTTCTTCTCATTTGATTGTGTAAAAACCCTACTCACACCATGTTGTCTTTGAGTAGTCCCCTTGTGTTTTGAGGGTGTTATTACCCTCTTTGGTACTCAATGATCATGTATACACATTCACTATGCAATTTATGGAGTTGATTTCATTTCACTATACTCTTCATTTAAGATATGTTACTAAGTGTTTGATAAAATTCCTAAGTGACATGTTTGCATTAGAACTATGATCTAAGTATCGATAGAGCTTAGTGGTGATTTGGATATAGTAGAAATGAACTCATCAAGTGTTTATGAGAGTAAATGCATGGATGAGAGGTTAGCTAGAACTTAATGCCTATAGCATTTATTACCTTGGGAGATGTTCCAAGGATAATAGTGCTATAGAGTGAATCAATATCTTTAATATGTGAGATTCTAATTGGGATGGCTTGACTAGGACGAGACTCACATGATAGTTTGTTTATTTTTAGCCTAAGCTAGGTTTTAAACATATCAACTCCCAAAATGATTAAATTCTTGTATACATGGTTGTTGGAAAATCGCCAAGGAGGGGAAGAACCCCTCGAAACTCTCTTTAATTGAATTGAAACCTCTTGAAACCATTTCGTTACTTGTTTCTTGATTGATAATCACCTCATCATTGAATTTGAAGGAATAGCCGAGTTAAAATTTGATTCCCTAGCGTATAATCACGTTTGCTCCCTTGGGTTCGACACCGGTCTTACCGGTCAATTAGAAATTCTTTTGACTATATATGCAAAATTCTACACGTCAGGAACTCCCCTCGTATGTAGAACCGGTGACATAACTCTTGGGAGTGAGAAATATCCTTTTAGTTGCAAATGTAGACAAAGAAGGTGAATTTGGACACGAGAATAATATGTAGATGTATATCCTGTAGAGTGAACAACATAAATGGTAAACACCTTCAGTATCATAGGAAATGTAGCATACAGCTAAAGACAAGTCAAGAGTATATCACTCAAAATGGCATACATCATCCAAAATTGCGCCAAAAGGCGACTTAACATCCAAAAACATCATCCAATGCAACAAGTCAATGAAAAGATAAACACGAGAAAGCAAGATGAAGCATGGACTCATGACGTGGCATCGTCGCCTCTCGGAGTGGTGGCTCCATCGACCTCCTCCATTGCATCAAGAAAGGGTGTACCCACCTCCTCGGGTCTAGTAGATGGCGTGGAGGGCAAGGAGGAGGTAGCACGATGCGCAGAAGGCCTTGGATCAACTGGAGGGGCATGGACTGGAGCATTCGACCCACTGATCATGGATAAAAGTGTAGCACGGAGTCACTCCGAATCCTGGCGAGCTCTCAACGCCTCATCTCTAGCAAACTCCTCGAGTCGGGTCAAGCCACTCCTCAAGTCAGCCACGCCACTCTTCAAGTCAGCAATGTCGGAGGAGACCCTCCCTCTCCACTCAGTCAAATCATCTGTGGCAGGAGGAGCACTCTCAACAGCAGGCTCCTCGGGGGGCAGCTCCTCATCGATGAGTGCCTCATGCTCGGTGGCCGGTGGAGGGGAAGGGATAGGAGAGGAAGGAGGGGATGGTGTGAGGTTGAGTCGGCAATAGCGGTCGTTCTTCAATTTGTAGGCCTCCCTCTTCCTTTTTGCCGCATCTCGAAGTTCTTTCTTGTGAGGCCTCTTGGCCTCCTCCCAAGTAACTCCATCCACCTTGAGAAGGTGCATAGTCGTCATGGTCTGTAGATGAAGGATCCTCTTGGATGGCTTGGGGCATCCCTCATGGCAAAAGGTGAAGTTACACCCCTTGGCGATCCAAGTAATCAAGGAACCTCCTCCCAAAGCAAGATTACGTGAGGTCTCCGTAACAATGCTCTCAAATCGAGAGGCGAGGATGTCGAGCCAGTCAATCCATTCTCAATGTCCTTCATCAAGTCGAGGTCGGGGTAGCTTACCGAACAAGCTAACTCCTTACGGGTATTAAATCCGATGGCAATAATGTGGTGGATAACTTTCCAAACCATAACTGTGATCGCGGAGCAGTTATAGGAAGGAGTAAACCACTCTTGCCGCCCTGAAATCATCTTCCAAAACCTTGCCTTTTGGTGCTCGGTGTACCGATATCTTTCATTGCAGTGCCTAGGGAATTGGAGCCAATCCCGAATCGTATCCTTCCTGATTTGGAATTCCTCACCCCCAATATAAACCTCCAAACGTGATTCCCCTCCACATCTCTTTCCCTCTCAAATGAGCATACAAACTCCTCCACTACCCTTTGGTAGGACCCCGGATCATCCAAAAATAAGAATTCAAGTCCACTACGAACCAATTTCGTACGTACCTCATTGGCCACCTCCTCTCCAATGATGCTCATATCGGGGTAGAGAGTAGCTATGGCTTTCTTCCGTGTGTTTGGCGTTTGTGAATGTGAGCGGCTCGGAAAAGGGATAAGGAGTAGGAGACGGTAGTGGACCTTCCAATGGGCCCTCTCTCGCCATGACGGGCACAAGTGCAGTAATGGGGGCAGCAGCTGGTGCGGTCGAGGGCACTCGAGGCATAGGTGGTGATGGCACTCGATGAGTAAGAGGAGACGGGGCCTTCTTCTTGGGTTTCTTGGTGGTGGAGGAAATTCCTTTCGAAGACTTGCTCTTCTTACGTAGTGGGCTAGGCGAAGGTGGAGGAGATTCCATTTCCTCGTCCGAGCTAGGATCTCTCAGTGAAGCCCTAAATTGCTTCCTTTTGCGAGTGACGAGAGCCATGTCATCCTCATCGCTATCATATGGCTCTTCGATGCGAATGCCCCTCGATGGCTCTTGGGCAATTCTCTTGCCCTTAGACTTGGTTTTGGATGAAGAACCGGCTTGAGGCATGATTGAAATGCAATGGGAAAAACTGAGATTGTTGAGCACCGAGTTCAACCGGTCGGCTGGGTTGAGGCTTGTGTTTCAGCCGGTCGACTGGACTGTCGATTTCTAGGGCAGAAATTGGGGTTTTTCTGAGGGCTTGGCAGGCAAAACCGGGCCTGGGGTTTACAATCGGGAGGATGGCGATTGGATTGGGAGGAGAATCGGGCGTGTTTGATGGCTGGATGGGCAGATCGGCTTGGATTGCCTATCGGCGAGTCATAGATGCAGTCGGCTTGGGTTTGAAGGATGCTCGGACAGGATAGCTGTCGACGGCAAGGCGATGGTGAGGCAAAGGCGAGGCGATGGCGAGGTGAGGATGAGGCGGTCGGACGGTGTTGCTGGGCTTGGGGTCGGCTGAGGTCGGGTGGAGTGTATTTCGATCGATTGGGAATGAAACTCAAAAGGAAATGGAAAGGTTTAGATAAGCAGATTTCAGCCGGTCGACTGGATTGTGAGCTGCGCGGCTGAAACTGGCCGACTTGAATGAATCAAAAAGGACATTGGTTTGCAATACTCAGCCGGTCGGGTCAATTCGCAGCCGACCGGCTGAATCTGGCCGAGTCTAATGGTTTTCAAAGGGAACTTCTCAGCCGGTCGGGTCAATGTTTAGCCGACCGGCTGAAATCAGCCGATTCAATTGATTTCCAATGGGTAATATCGGCCGGTCGGCTGAATGGAGGTAATTGCTCAGCCGGTCGGCTGGAATCTGGGCTTCAACGATTTCTCGAATTTTGATTTCAAAGATCCTTCCATTCTAGCTTGAATCCAACTCCACACTAAAACAAAACCCATCTCTGTAAATCGATACAAAATACCAATCCACGCGTGCATCACCAAGAAATCACTAGCATTCATACGATTTTTGACAAAAGAGCAAGCTAGGATTACACACTCCACACTTAAGACATCACCATCATCTAGAATTTTCATGCAAGCACAATCCCACACCAAGCACATCTAATCATGCATTTTAGATCGTCCTAGCACCAAGCTCATATCCAAAGTTCAATGTACACATGCCAAACATATATGAAATTAATTGTGCATAGATGGACAACTCACAAACCGGGTGACCTCGTAAGGGCCTAGTTTAACGTCTTGGCAAAGACCGAGCCGAATCTCTTCTCAAGAAACACACTTGAGGAGGCCTTTGCTAGGATCCCTCCTCAAGCGGATTTGTTGCTCCTTCATGGGTCGGGCAAAGAATAAGTTGCGTTATGCTCATCCCGAGTTTGTTCACAATAGTGTTTGAGCCTTTGTCCGCTTGCCTTAAAATTAGCTCCTTCATCATTGAGTAACTCTACATGGCCATCTTTGTGAGGCTTGTGAACAATGAAAGGACCGCTCCATCGGCTCCTTAGTTTTCCCGCAAACAGCTTGAGCCTAGAATTGAAAAGTAGGACCTTGTCTCCCTTTTTGAATTCTCGGCGGAAAATTCTCTTGTCATGCAGTTTCTTTGTCTTTTTCTTGTAGATTCTAGCACTCTCATAAGCTTCATTCCTTATTTCTTCTAACTCGTGTAGTAGAAGGACTCTATTTTCTTCCGCCGTTTGTAAGCCCATGTTCAAGAATTTAATTGCCCACATTGCCTTATATTCCAATTCAACCGGCAAATGGCATGGTTTCCCATATATGAGGCGATATGGAGACATCCCAATGGGGGGTTTTCTAGGCGGTTCGATACGCCCACAATGCATCATCTAGCTTCGATGACCAATCTTTCCTTGAGCTTCCCACCGTCTATTCTAGAATTGCCTTAATTTCCCGATTTGAGATCTCCACTTGCCCACTTGTTTCTGGATGATATGGCGTTGCTACCTTGTGGCTTACCCCATACTTGCGAAGCAAGGCTTCAAAATGTTTTTCCTTAAAGTGTGAACCACCATCACTAATGACGGTTCTTGGAACTCCAAACCTCGGGAAAATTATCTTCTTGAAAAGCCTTGTAACAACCTTGGCATCACAAGTAGGGGACGCGATGGCCTCTACCCATTTAGAAACATAGTCTACTGCGACCAATATATATTGATTTCCATATGAAGATGGGAAAGGACCCATGCAGTCTATACCCCAAACATCATATACAATGGCAAGGAGTTCCTTTTCGATTGTGGAATAATTCAATTGAGCTCCATTTAAGACCTTGCCAGTGTAGTGAATGGCGTGAAGTTTCTTGTCCACCCTTTGTCCGAGAACTGCTCCAATAGCATAATCACTTGCATCACACATGAGCTCAAAGGGCAAATCCCAATTCTGAGGTTGAATAATGGGAGTCGAGACCAATGCCTTCTTTAACTTCTCAAAGGCCACCAAGCGTTCTTCATCAAACCGGAATTTGGTGTCATTGCATAATAAGTTCGTCAAAGGCCTTGCAATCTTTGAGAAGTCCTTAATAAATCTTCTATAGAAGCCGGCATGGCCTAGGAAGCTTCTTATGCCTCTAACATCCTTGGGAGGTGGCAATTTTTCAATAACTTCCACTTTAGCTTTATCCACCTCGATTCCTCTTTTTGAGACCAAGTGTCCAAGCACTATGCCTTCCTGCACCATAAAATGACATTTTCCCAATTTTGCACAAGATTCGTCTCAATACATCTTTTTAAGACTTTTTCCAAATTTGCCAAGCAATCATCAAATGAGGACCCATAAACAGAAAAATCATCCATAAACACTTCCATAATTTCCTCAATAAATTCCGAAAATATAGCCATCATGCATCTTTGAAATGCGTCCGGTGCATTACAAAGCCCAAAGGGCATTCGCCGATAGGCAAATGTTCCATAGGGACAAGTAAAAGTAGTATTTTCTTGATCTTGTGGATGAATAGGGATTTGCTAAAATCCACTATATCCATCAAGATAGCAAAAGTAATCATGATTGGCTAATCTTTCCAACATTTGATCAATAAAGGGAAGTGGGAAGTGATCTTTCTTAGTGGCCTTGTTAAGTTTTCGGAAATCTATGCACATACGCCAACCCGTGACGGTTTTAGTTGGTATTAACTCGTTTTTATCATTTTTCAAATCCGTCATGCCCCCCTTTTTGTGTACCACACGTATGGGACTCACCCAATTAGAGTCCGCAATAGGGAAAATGATTCCCGCATCAAGCATTTTCTAAATTTCCTTTTTAACCACTTCACCAACAATGGGATTAAGTCTCCTAGCATGCTCTCTTGATGGTAAACTATCATCCTCCAAATTAATTCTATGCATGCACAAATTAGGACTTATCCCCTTCAAATCATCAATAGAATAGCCAATAGCATCTTTGTGCTCTCTAATCACATCAAGCAATCTCGAAGTCTCATTATCATTCAAGGAGGCATTCACAATGATGGGAAAAGTAGCATTGGGGCCTAAGAACTCATACCTTAGGCTTGTTGGTAGAGTTTTTAACTCTACCGAACGAGACTCCTTACCTTTGACGCTTTGAGTATCCCATTCACCTTCGTCATTGAAGATAGCCGAACAATCAACATGCTTAGGGAGCTCATAATCAAGGTCAATTTCATTCATAAGCAAGTTAGGCACATCATACACTTCATAAGTATCAACAAGGTCTAGTGAATTACAACTCATGGTAGAACTAGGACCTTTTTGTGCCTTTTCTAGATTAAATTCAACTTCCTCATCACCTACTCTCATAGTAATTGACCCTTTAGTAGTATCAAATATAGCTCCCGCGGTGTAGAGGAAAGGCCTCCCAAAAGAATGGGTAATTCATTATCCTCTTCCATCTCCAACACAACAAAATCACCCAGAATATAGAAATTCCCTACTCTAACCGGGACATCCTTAAGAACTCCCTTAGGAAATCTTGAGGAGCGGTCCGCGAGTCTTAAAATCATTTGAGTTGCTTTAGGCTCACCCATGTTCAATTTCTTACACAAAGAATAAGGCATCAAAGATATGCTAGCACCCAAATCACACATGGCACGTTCAATTTTAACGTCATTTATATAGTATGAAATGGAGAAACTACCGGGATCCTCAAGTTTGGGTGGCATGCGTGGTTGGAGTATGGCACTACATTCTCTATTGAGGGACACCGTGTCAACGTCTTCGATCATCCTCCTGCAAGTAATAACATCTTTTAGAAACCTCGCATAAGATGGGGCTTGAGTGATTACCTCGGTGAAAGGCATAGTAACATAGAGTTTCCTCATCATCTCGGCGAACTTCGAGAATTGCTTGTCATTGCACTTTTTCTTTAGCCTTTGTGGGAAAGGGATAGGAGGGGTGTATGGCTTTAGTTTATCTTTCCCTTTTCCACTTCTTTTTCCTTTTGGGTTTGAGGATTAGGGACCTCTTCATCTAACTCTTCAATTTCGGCACTAGCTTGGCCTCTTAGATCAAAGGAAACTTTCTTCTTCTTTGGTAGCTCATCCTCTAGATCTTTGCCACTCCTTAATGTAACCGCATTACAATGCTCTTTTTGCCCTTGCTCGGGTCTAGCCGGCAATTTTCCTTGTGTCCTTGTAGATGATTTGGCTTGTTGAGCTATTTGGTTCTCAAGCACTTTGTTGTGGGTTTCCAACCTTTCGAACTTGGTTTGCATGTCCATTAGTTGAGCTTGGACGTCCCTACATGCCCTCTCTTGTTGTGCAAGGATTTGGCCAACATCGCCTCCACACCGGAGGGTTCATTAGAAGGTTGAGGGGGACGGTCAACTTCTTGGTAGGGCCCTTGAGCTTGGTATTGTTGCCCTTGGTTTTGGTTCCTTTGAAGCAATGTCAGTCCTTGGCCTTGATATTGGTTTCTAGGTTGGAATTGATTCTTTGGTGGGAAAGCTTGATTGGATGAAGTAGGCTTAGGACCAAATCCGGGAGGTGTAGCTCCAAAGTCGGGACGAGTGGGATTTGTAGTCTTGTATGAGAAATTTGGGTGATTTCTCCACCCCGAGGAAAACCTTGGTGTAGTGTAAGTAGATTAAGAATTTTGGCCTTGAGGGGCACTAGTATCATACTCCCTCCTTTGGTTTCAACCAACAAAGTTTGCTTCTTCATACTCATATCTATGACCATCCCTTTGAACCAAGGGGCAAGAGTTGGTTTCATGCTCATAAACTTCACAAATGTCGCAACCTTGGCTCGTTGAGTGGTCTTTCTCCGGGTGTTTCAATTTGAATACTTCATCCGAGAGGTTCTCAAAATCTTTCCTTAGAGCATCATAGTCACTTGAGCTTACCGCCTTTACTTAATGTCTTTCTCCCCTCCTTCTCGGGTTTCCTCTTTCACTTCCCCACGTGAAGTAGTTATTGGTGATCTTCTCTATTACCGCATATCCTTCATGAGGCTCAAGCTCCATGATAGCTCCTCCCGCGGCGGTATCAAGTGCAAGTCGCGAGGGACCATCTACACCATGATAGAAGGTATGGAACACAAGGAGGTCATCTAAGTTGTGGTGCGGGCAAAGCCTTTGATACTCTTTATATCTCTCCCAAGCTTCATAGAGTGTTTTCCCATCCATTTGTGCAAAGTTTGTGATTTGATTCCTATAGTAGGCCGTCTTGGAAGGAGGGAAATACTTATTGAGGAACGCAACGGCGAGCTCCTCCCAAGTGGTGAAACTATCCGGCGTTTGGCTCCTTAACCAATCCCTTGCTCTTCCCGCGAGGGAGAAAGGGAATAGCCTCAAGAGTTTAGCGTCCTCGGAGAACCCATTGATCTTGAAAGTGGCACAAACTTCAAGAAATGTAGTCAAATGAGAGTTCGGGTCCTCGTGGTCTCTCCCTGAGAATTGGTTTGATTGGACCATTTGGATTGTTGAGGTCTTCAAGTCGAAGTCTCGGTTATCCACCGCCGGGACAAGGATTGGGGAACGATATCCACAAGCATTAGGAGTGGAGTAGTCTTTAAGGACCCTTCTAGCACGAGGGCCTTGAGGTAATTGATGCGGAGGGGGAGGAGGAGGAGGTATTGGTGGTCTTCCGTCCATGGTGTGAGTTGTGGTTTCTTGGGTGTTCGAGGTTGATCCTTTAGCCTTGATTGTCTTACTCCTTGTAAGGTGAGGATTAACAATATCTCTTATGGGTTGATTCAAGTCTCTATCCACAATTTGGGTAAGCTTTTTTGTCTTAGTTGGCATAAAAGAGATGCACCTACAAGGGGAAAACAAGCAAGACAAGTGAGGATAGTGGAATGAACTCAAGAATCACAAGTAGCAAGACAATAAAAGAAAACCATGGAATAGTCGAAGTACTAAATGATTCGTCCTAGGGACAATCTAGCCATTGCTCCCCGGCAACGGCGCCATTTTGACAGTTGTGAATTTCGTATAGCAAAAAACAATTTATATTTGACCGGTAAGACCGGTGTCGAACCCAAGGGAGCAATTCGATTATGGGCTAGGAGAATAAAGTTTTCAACTCAGCTATTCCTTTAAATCAATTATGAGATAGTTTTCAAGTAAAAACTAGTAAAGAAATGGCTTCAAAGGGGTTTTAATTCAATTCAAAGAGAGTTTCGAGGGGTTACTCCCCTCCTTGACATTTCCCAACGATCATGCACACACGAGTTAAATCATTTTCAGGAGTTGATTGGTTTAAAACCTGGCTTAGGCTAAGATAGACAAACTATCATGTGAGTCTAATCCTAGTCAAGCCATCCTAATTAGAACCTCACCTTATCAATATATTGATTCACTCTATAGCACTATTATCCTTGGAACATCTCCCAAGGAAATAAATGTTATAGGCATTAAGCTTTAGTTAACCTCACACCCATGCATTTACTCTCATAAACACTTGATGATTGCATTTCCACCATATCCAAACCATCACTAAGCTTTTTCAATACTTAGATCATAGTTCTAAGGTCAACATGTCACTTAGGCATTTTATCAAACACTTGGCAACATGTCATGAATAGAGCACTTAGTGAAAATGAAATCAAATCCATAGATTGCATATTGAATGTGTATACATGATCATTGAGTACCAAGGAGGGTTGTAAAACCCTCAAAACACAAGGGGACTACTCACACATCATGTAAGACAACATGGTGTGAGTAGGGTTTATGACAACAACAAAGAGAATATAAGATGGAATGGAAATAGGATGGTTAATCCTAATGTCTCCCTTTTGATCTTCACTTCTCCTTGGTTGGATGATGATGGATGACCTTGATTGAGCCTCTTTTTCTGGAAATTTTCCCCCAAGATGCCCGCTCCCAAGGTCAAACTTGCCTCTTTCTATTTATAGCCTCGGGTACATTCGACACTGTAGCAGATCTCAGCCGGCCGGCAGAGATGAAGGTGGTGATCCAGCCGGTCGGCTGAACTCGGCCGATTGAATGGAATGTGCAGGGCAGGGACCAGTCGGTCGGCTGAACTTGGCCGATTGCATTGAAGGTGAAGCGCAGGATCCAGCCGGTCGGCTGAAGTTGGCCGATTGCATCCAGCTTTGATCCTTAAGCCAGCCGGTCGGCTGGGTCCTCAGCCGAGCGGCTGAGAATGGCCGATTGCATTGATGTCTTGATCAATCATCCAGCCGGCTGGCTAGTTCAGGTGAAATTCCCAGACGGACGGCTGAAATGGCCTTTGTGGCTTTTCGCTCCAAATCTTCGGTTTTTCCCCGAGTTTTCGTATATATTTAGGCTTTGACATTGAGAGGGTCTTGTTTTCTACCTGAAACGTAGGGTAAGAGGTCAAATGACATTAAAATATCGTCGAAAACGAATCAAAGCTATAGTGAAAAACGGCTATTAATCAGTCGAAAACTCGACTGATCACTAGCCTTTCTTGGTTTTCCATATTTATCAAATCCTTCCTTAGAAGGGAGAGAAACAATATGTTTCCTTTTATCCCAAAAAGTATTAGGATTATTATTACAAATTTCTAAAGAGAATTGGTTTTGAAGTTTTTCTTCAAGAGTAAGAATATTTAATTCTTGTTTAATAAAACAATGTTAGTTTTGATCAGTAGATATACTGTTATAAGCTTCATATAAATCTCCTATTAAGGATTTAGTTATAAACTTTAAACTTATGTCTTTTCCTTCAAAAGTCCCAACTATACCTTTTGAATCAATTCTATTAATAGGATAAATCTTTGTAAGAAAAGGTGTTCCGAGTATTACTTGGTTTGTAATATCTTTAGCAAGAAGAAAACTAGTCTGTGTAAATATATGTTGTGCATTGTGGAGTAAATTAATTGACCTGTAAGTACATTGTCCATTGTGTATTTGAATAAATTCTATTAATATATGTTGATCTTATAATCTCAAGGAAACGGATCTTAGTCGGTGTCCTAACGCCTATCTGCGGCTCAGCGGGACTTACACGCATACGTAGGGAACATCAAGAGACCAGTTAACATATTCCAGAAGGACCATTGAGGAACCAACCCAATCAAGATTGGCTGTTCTAGTTGTCAAATCATTCTTAGCTTAGAACAGGATCCAATAACATATGATCAGTACATCCAACATAGACCACCGTGTTTGTAAGGGATAGAGCACAGAGGCTCTTTGATTATAGGCAGTTCCTGAATATCTTCAGGAACCAAAATTTGATTAAGAACAAATTAAAAGAGGAATATGATATTCCAACAAACATAGAAGCACTTAATAAGTGGACAATCCCAAAAATCGAACCTAGTTTAATATACAAACTTGGAATGTTTGAGAAGATGGGTCTCAAACAGGTTGTAAAAACAACAGAAGAAACAATTCCTCTGAACTCAGAAGAATTGACGATTAGGTTACTTGATGAAAGTGATTTGCTTGCTTATAAGTATTTGCATAAATATATGCATATTGGGTTAATTCAAATTGCTTTTAAACCATTAACCCTATAAGGTTTACCAGAAAGCTTTATGGCAGCTTTACGAGATGGTAGAAACCTTAATTGGAAACAATCATTAATGGGAATCATTCAAACTAGCTTGGCCCATGGTCCGGTCTATTTTGATGTTTATCCAAATCTGCAACTTTCATTATCAGATGTTAATATTCTGGATTCATTAACGTTAAATGTTAAAACTCATGGTTATAATTATAAATCTGGCACAGAAGTAATAGCTATCTGTTATAGGATTTATTATAAACCTCTTTTTACACTTAATCTCCAAGGTAAAATTATGGATAAACAAACCAATTAAACCATTATAATTGAATCCAACTTCAGTGTAAGTCGAATATTTCGACAAGAAGAAAGATTAAGTGGGAAGAAATAGAATTTCCAACAGAATGGACTTTGGCAGAAGTAATACCACCTCAGCCAATTAGTCATAACAACTTAATCAACATAATACAGACATCTGAAGGATCTGTTAACCTTGAATCTGAAAATATAAGCTGGCCATCAACGTCTTCTAGGCTTAGTAAATCAAGTTCAATGCGTAATTATATTTCGCCTTTCGATTATAAGATTGAAAGACCTCTTGAATCATTAAGGGCTTCAACATCTCAAATAAGAGATACAGACAGAATTCAAAGACTTATTATTGATCATAATAATATTGTTAGAGGAATTAACATTAAAGATCCGGAAATAACCGAATCTGAAATGGATTTCAATATTTGATTATTTCTAGTGAAATCATAGATTTTAGTCCTGGATCAGAGGCAAGAAAAATCATTCAAATCGAGTTTGATTCAGATAGATGGAAACCGTTTAAAAAATGGTTCTTTGAATCTTACAATTCAACAGAGTTAAAAACTCTAAGTAATGAATTTTATAAGTTATGCGAACATAAGAATAGAATATTGCTCTTTGTTCCCTGGTTTATTTCTACTTATGTTGAACAATATATTTGAACACTAGAAAGAAATTATAAGTTGAGTACGGGTAAAAACGTTATATAAATTTATCCACCTCAACAACCTTTTCAATTTGAAAAGAATGGAAAGAATCATAATTTTGTTACTTTTGCTAAGTTATTAGAAGATGACACTCTTCCAGTAACATGTCAACAAATTAATATGATATTTATATACAATAACAGAGTTGAACAATTAATTGATGTTATGAAAACTCAGTCAGTTATAGCTGAGAAACCAGTAGAAATAACTACGTCTAAGACAATAGGAATGGCTACACCAAGCATACAGCAACTTCCGATTGTTACATGTTTTAAATTAAGACCTATGAAGGAGCTAGAAGATTTTCTAGAAGAAAATTTATGAATTTAAAATTATCCACTCTTGATAATAAATTAAGGGATACACTAATAGAAGAACTTGATCATAAACACGTTTATAGAGTTTATCAAGATCAGCTTAATAAAATCCATAAATGGGCATATAAGCCAACTACTGGAAAATATTATTACCCTAGGTCTAATCCAGTAGATGTTCTAATAAAAGATTCTAATGAACTTATAACTAATCAATGGAACATAGATAGTTTGCCCAGTTTATTTGCTGAAACGATTAGAAATGTCCTTAGACAAAATCATCCTTCTATTCCTTATGAAAATTATACTTATGGTAAACTTATTGGAGTTTGCACTCAAGAAGGAATTACTCTTTACAATGAAATTAAGTTGAATCAACAACTTAAACGACAAAGTTTTATGGAGAAATCACAATTAGGTAATTTTTGTGATCAGTTTGCAATAGACAAACCCTATTCGAGTAAACCTAGAAAACCAAAAAAGGATTATACTCCTTATCATAAAAAGAGAACATTTTCTAAAAAGAAAACAAATAACAAAGAAGAGCGTAGATACGCTAGGAAAGAAGATAAATGGCAAAAGAATAAGTCAATGACTTGTCATAGATGTGGCAAAAGGGGCCACTTTGCCAATAATTGTTGGGTCAAACAAAAGATTAATAATCTTGAAAAAGATGATAGGATATCAAAAAACCTTCTCAGCGGTATTTCAGAATCAGACCAAATTAATTATTCTAGTAAAGATCTCAAGGTTCTAAGAAAGGAAAACCTGGCTGCAGATTCTGAATCAGAATGTAAACTTTGTATCCTAGGAAGGGAAAACCTGGTTAACAGCTCTGAATCTGATTGTGAGCCTTGTGTCCTTGGACAACCTTGTTCCAATAAGAAATTTGATAATACAGATAAAAAACATCTTTATAAGATGCAATCCCAATTTCAGGATTTAACTATTAGTATGCTAAGCCTTAAAAAGGCTACGAAATTAATCGAGGATAGGAGAAATCCAGAGTTAAGATTAAAAATTATTAATCAGTTTAATATCCCAGAAATTCCTAAGGAAATTACTAATAAACCATATCCAATGAATAAGGTTTATACACGGACTAATCAAAAACCAGAAATAGAAAAACCCACTTCTACACATGATTTAATCATAGAGATTAATAATCTCAAGAAAGAAATTCAAGACATTACAACAGATAATAAGCGTCTTGATCAAAGAATTTCTTCTCATCAGGATATAGAAATTATAAGAAGTAATGATAATTTCTTGTCGACTCTAGAAATGTTTATAACTAAAAAATGGCATATTAAAATTACATTATTAATTGACAATTATTATTCGAAAGAATTAACTGCTCTTGTAGACAGTGTAGCAGATTTGAATGTTGTTCAAGAAGGGTTAATACCCACAAGATATTTTCATAAAACCACGCATAATTTATCTCATGCAGGAGGGAATAACCTCCGGATTAATTTTTTTTTTTAATAAACTGGACGGTGCCAGTAACTTTATTGATAAGGAAAGGTTCAAAAAGCCTGAACCGGGGCTACAAAATGAGTCCTCAGATGCCGGAGGATAGTTATAGGGGCTATCGTCCTAATAACATCGAACAGACTATGCGAAAGGAAGCAAACAAAGGCAAAAGCCATAAACAAGAACAATAACGAATTAAACATGATGGGTGCACTGGAGGCATGCATTGGGGAGACGCAGACATTACAAGTTGCGTCCGGATTAATTACAAGTTGCTTGAAGCTAAAGTATGCATTAATAAAAAAATGTATACAAACTAGTTTTCTTCTTGCTAAAGACATTACAAATCAAGTAATACTTGGCACACCTTTCCTTACAAGGATTTATCCTCTAAAAAGAGTTGATAGTGAAGGAATAATAGGAACTTTTAAAGAAAAAGACATGACTTTACAGTTTATAACTGAACCTCTGAAAAAGGTTTTACATGAGGCCTACGACAGTATGATTGTTAAAAAAAACCAACTATATTTTCTTAAACAAGAATTAAATATTCTTACCATAGAAGAAAAACTTCAAAATCCTAGATTACAGGAAAAGATTAAATTGATTAATAACCAATTCTCCCTAGAAATTTGTAATGATCACCCTAATGCTTTTTGGGATAGAAAGAAACATACAGTTGAATTCGGAATATTTAGAATTATGCAAGAACGAAATTAAGTCTTTATTGCAAAAAGGGCTTATTAATAGCTCTAAGTCACCATGGTCATGTACCGCTTTTTATGTTAACAAGCATAGTGAACAAGAAAGGGGAGTACCCAGATTGGTCATTAATTATAAACATCTGAATAAAGTTCTAAAATGGATAAGGAACCTTATTCCTAACAAAAAAGATTTATTAGACAGATTATATGAATCTGGGATTTTCTCAAAATTTGATTTAAAGTCAGGTTACTGGCAAATACAAATTGACAAAACTGATAGATATAAAACAGCATTCAATGTCCCATTCGGGCAGTTTGAATGGAATGTTATGCCCTTTGGCTTAAAAAATGCTCCTTCTGAATTTCAAAATATAATGAATGACATTTTTACTCCTTATAGTGAGTTTATTATTGTCTATATATATGATATTTAAATATTTTCCAAAGATATTGAAATGCATTTCAAACCTCTTAGAATATTCAAAGAAATAATTAAAAATAATGGTTTAGTAATATCTCGGCCAAAAATGTTGTTATTCCATACAAGTATTAGATTCCTTGGTCATAATATTGAGAAATGAAGCATAATTCCAATAAATAGAAGTATTGAATTTGCTAATAAGTTTCCTAGTATTATTACTGATAAAACTCAGTTACAACGATTTTTAGGAAGTCTAAATTATATTTCTGCTCACTATAAAGATCTCACTAAAGATACTGCTATTTTGTATGATAGACTTAAAAAACAACCAGTCCCATGGACCCAGCAGCACACTGAAGCTGTTAAAAGAATTAAGAGTGAGGTAAAGACTTTACCTTGTCTTATGCTTTGTAACCCATATTGGGAAAATATCATTGAAACAGTTACCTCTGATAAAGGTTATGGAGGAATTCTAAAACAAATTAATCCAGAAACTAAGCAAGAATATCTTGTAAGATTTTATTCTGGAAAATGGAACAATGCACAAAAAGATTATGCAACCGTCGCTAAAGAAATTCTTGCAATTGTCAAAAGCGTCTTGAAATTCCAAGATGACCTATATAATAAAAAGTTCATCATTAAGATTGATTGCAATTCTGCTAAATTTATGGCTAATAAAGATTTTAAGCATGATGTCTTTAAACAGATGTTTGCCAGATGGCAGGCTCATTTAGCCCCATTTGACTTTGAAATTATTTATAAGAAGGGAGAAGAAAATAGTCTTCCAGACTTTTTAACCAGAGAATATATCCAATGAATTTTGCAGGAATGACATCCTCAGACATGATGGAAAATATGCCATCATTTTTTTACCAGGAACAATGATATGAATCACATGAGGGAAAATATGCCCTCCTATGTTGATATTGTGACAGATATTATAGCAATAGAAGCCAGTGGAACAGACTATGACAATTTCCAGGTAAATAAAGAAAGAGAGATCATATGTTTTCTCAATAACTCTGAAGATAAAGATAAGCCATGGACCTTACTTAAATGGTTCAATAAATTTTACCCTTATACAACCTACAAGGACCAAGCTTTTTATGAGAATATACTCATAAAGAATAATTGTGATATTATTCACCTCTCTGATGGGAGGCCGGGGAGTTATACTTTCAGTAAAATTAGCATTAATAAGGTAATATCAACACCCCAGTGGGGAACTACACCTATAGAGGCGAAAGAATTCTTCTATACTGGCAAGGATTATCCGGTTAAACACCTAGTCAGATATGACCATTGGGATTATGTGGATGCATTCAAAAAGGTTCTTGTATATGAGAACCCTAGGCATAATCATTATTGGTTTATAACCATCGGTTCAAGGATAAATAAATCCAAGATCCCTTTATGGTTTGTTGATTGGTGGAGACATTTTGGTACCACAGAAGATATTCTTCCAGCAAGCATTAAAGGCATATTTGCAACTTGGGTAAAAAATTCTTCCCCTACTTTCCTTTGTTATCAGGATAAAAATTTTCAGCCAAGAGAATTATATTCTCTCCTATTTTTTTCTCAATTTTCCATTCCTTATACTTGGAAGTGGGAACCAGAATTTGATTATACCAAGTCTCTGATCCCTTGTCTAAAAAGATTTTCTCACTCTAAACTGGGAAGGAACACTATGGTAGAAACCATGAAAGTTTCAAGCCAAACTACTTCTGAGGATTTATTGACAAAAACCTCTACGCCAAAACAATGTTTGGTGGTTCGTAGTATCACTAGTTCTGAATACAGAAATGAGATGGAATTTCCCTGTTCAAGAAATCCTGGCACGAAGGCTTGCCACAATCCACCAACCAAGCCGCATATTAATAAAAATAATGGCCAACAGAATAAAGAATTCTACAAAGGAGAATGCTCCTCTTCCATACGACCATGCTGTGAAGAATAATTAAAGGACAGGCGTCCAGAATGCTTGGACTGTCGTCTTTGACAATGGGTAATTCATGGCCGACATGGAGAATCTCCACTGTTCATAAATAGTTTCTAGTAATATGGCTTGGGTCCCATATGTTTTGGACCACTTCTTTCCATTTGGCTATAAATGCCTTGTATTGTCGAAGGAGAACAACAAGCTTTTGTGAAGCACCTAGTTTCCTCCTCCTTCTCTCTACTTTCTTGTAAAATATTTTGAAGAAATATAAGTTTGAAGTATCCCTTGGTTCACATACGTGAGTAAGTTCTTTTTATTTTCTGTGTTTAGTTTTTAGCTTTTGTGTTTCTGATGGGTAGCCTTGTAGGCTAAACCCTTGATATGTGAGAACACGATGTCGAACCATGTAACTCCCTTGTTATTGTTTTAAAGATCTGGGTTTGAGAATGAAGATCCTTAACCAAGGTTATGGACACCGACTAAGATCAACAAATACTGTGAGGTTGGGATCCTTTCTCGGCGGGCCTACTTCTGTAGCGACCGTTGAGAACTGCCTATAATCAAAGAGCATATGTGCTCTATCCCTTACAAATACGGTGGTCTATGTTGGATGTACTAATCATATGTTATTGGATCCAATTCTAAGCTAAGAATGGTTTGACAACTAGAACATCCAATCTTGATTGGGTTGGTTCCTCAATGGTCCTTCTGGCATATGTTAACTGCTCTCTTGATGTTCCCTACATATGTGTGTAAGTCCCGCTGAGCCGCAGATAGGTGTTAGGGCAGCCATGAAAAGCGTAGTTTGGCAAGTCAGACAGAGTGACGCATATGTAGTAAGCGGAGACCGTTGGAACCTACATGTTCTCTAGGGTTGTCTTAGAGTTGTCCAGTGAGTCAACTGCCAATCTTAGTCTAGGACATAAGTTCTCTCTTTATGGTATCACAGCCGTGGTGGGGGTAGTTATGTGGTTGTTATTAAGATTTTCACATATTTCTCAATCTGATGAATATCTTCGGGAACCAAAATTTGATTAAGAACAAATTGAAAGAGGAATATGATATTCCAACAAACATAGAAGCACTTAATAAGTGGATAATCCCAAAAATCGAACCCTCAGAAGAATTGTTTCTTCTGTTGTTTTTACAACCTATTTGAGACCCATCTTCTCAAACGTTCCAAGTTTGTATATTCTATTACTCTTAGCTTTGTCAATAAGGTTCAATTACATTATTATTTTTGATGTGAGTTTTTTACATCTCATACATATCAAACATTACACGAATACACATCTTATACATTTGCATGAGAACTGTAATGGGTCATTCGAATATCTCTAGACTCTTCGAGCACATGCCACACAAGGCACCGACTCGGATTTGGTCCTTGAATTGCGTCCATTGAAGCGCATGTCGTAAGGCACCTGATGATTCGTATTTATACGACTCGTCGAGTCAACTAATCCCAACTATTTCGATACATTATTATGCGAACAGTTACTTTTTAGTTTTGTTTTGCATTTCAGGTGTTTCGGAAGCTCTAGGAGGAAACGCGCATAAAAGACGGCATTTTATGCCAAAAATATCGTAGTGGCAGATCAGACCTTTGGACAGTTGACGGAGTACTGGGAATGGACCGTTGATCAGAAAAATACGAGCCACATGCCATTGCAAAGGTGACTCAATTCCCTACAACTATTTAGTTTACACCGAGAGCATCCGAGGTCATATAGAAGGTCAAATCCAGAGTCGAAGTCGGAACAGACGTGCAGAAAGAGAATCAGACTCACTGTGGATCGCGTTCGAAGGAGACATTAGCAATACCGATAATGTCAAAGACGACGCGCGTCAAATTTTGGCTCCGTTGTCGGGGAGCTGCGCTTCGGTGAAGTTGTTTCTTTTTTATTTTTTATTTTTTGTTTTATTCTTATTTTTATTTAGTTATTTTTTTCGTGCTTGCTACTTGTTTCACCATGTCTCACGCAGGTAGTCAGGTTGGTGATGACCAGAACAACAACAACGAACTCGCTCCGGTCAATGAAAACGCAATTATACCTCCATTCTATGATGACCCGGAGCAACTCTTTCGAGACCGGAACCGTGCGGACAGGGAGGTCGCCAGAATGAATCAAAGGCTACCAGTGGCACAGAACAGTGCTGGCCCGAGGCAACCACCTCCCCCAGCGCCACTACAGCCGCCGGCCCCAGCAAGACCTCAACAGCCGCCTCTTCAGCGCATCGTCCCACCGCCTCCACTTCAGCAGCCTCTCATCAGGGAAGAATATGGCGAGGAGTACTACTACCGCGAGCCCACCATGGGAGAGCTGTCCGCTCCGAACTTCCGGAACCAACCGTGGTGCATCTACGAGGGGCCAGAACTTGAAGGAATAGTCATCAACTCGGCAGTCGTGCACCATCTGCCCAAGTTCTCAGGACGCCAGGGAGAGTCAGCCACCACGCATCTTCAGCGTTTCCATGGCATCCGCCAAAACCTCCGACCATATGGAGTCGAAGTGGAGGACTTTAAATTAAAGGCCTTTTACTTCTCTTTAATTGATGCAGCTAACGATTGGTTTTTGTCTCTGCCTTCAGGTAGCATCCAGACATGGGACCAGATGCAGAAGAAGTTCCTAGCCAAATACTACCCAGCCGCAAGAGCAATGCAGGTTCGCAAGCAGCTACAGGATCTTAGACAAGGAACTAACGAGTCAATGTACGACTATCTAGAGAAGTTCAACCACTCGGAACAAAGCTGCTGCAACCTCGGACTTCCGGAGAAGCTTGTCATTGAATACCTGCTTGATGGCCTGAGACCGCTCGACAGTATGCTCCTAGACGCCTCGGCTGGAGGCACGATCATGAACCTGCCCCTAGGTCAAATCAGGAAATTGGTCGCAGACGTGGCTGGGAATGCACGATTCAGAGAAGAGACCAGTCGACAAGAGGAATTCAGCCGGACCAAGAATGTTGCAAAGGCCGACACCCCGGTGAATTCAATGGCCGAGGAGATGAAGCAGATGAAGGAGATGATGCAGCAACTGATGAGGAGGCAGCCGGTCCAGGTGAAGCCTTGTGAATTCTGCGGTGCAACTAATCATAAGACAGACGCTTGCCCTACTTTAAAAGAAGAAATGCAGGCTGATGTCAACGCAGTAGGAGAATTCCAAAGCTACAATAATCATGCACCCCAGCAGACTCAGCAGCAGCAGTACTACCGACCGCCCTATCGCCAACAGCAGCGCAGCTACAACAATCAGAATCAGTATCAGCAGCGAGGACAGAGCTACAACCAGGCAGGCCCGAATCAGCAAGGATCGAGCAAGTCCCTGGAGGACATCGTGAAGGACCTCGCCACCACCATGCATCAATATCAGGCAAAGACCGAGGGCACTTTAGCAGACCTGTCTAAGCAAATGTCCAACTTAGCCCAGACCGTTTCTGAGCTGAAGGGAGATTCAGGAAGGCTACCATCGCAGACAGTGCCGAATCCGAGAGGGAATGTCAGCACATTGGCAGTAGTGGATGTGGACGCAGCACTAAGGGAGTCTGCTTATTGGGTGAACAGGATGCTCACGCTCGACGGGCACATTGAGGCAGAAAACAGTGAAAAGGAGCCTGAGTCAGTGCGGATCTCGTCCGAAGGAGACATTAGCTCGACGCTAATGTCTGAAGCGAACGCGCCAATAATGTTAAGGCCGGACGCGCCCATAACGTCTGAAGCGAACGCGATCCACACTGATGCACAGTCCCACACTGACCCTTCTCCTTCGTTTTCTATGCAGGTAATAGCTCCTAAAGACCATATGAACGACAAGGATGAGCTAGGAGGCAGATTGGAAGCGAGGCATGAGCAAAACGACCCAACGATGGAGCGCCCACTCGCTACGAGTCACGAGGCACCACTTAAAAAGAGTAAGGACCCAGGTGCCTTCACAGTCACCTGTGGTATCGGTGAGACTCAGATACATCACTGTTTAATTGATTTGGGTGCTGCTGTTAATGCTATGCCGTATTCCTTATATTGCTCGTTGGGACTTGGTCCATTGAAACCTCCTAAATTGTTGATAGAGTTAGGGGATAAATCATGTATTCATCCTGTTGGTTTGCTAGAGGATCTAACCCTCCGAGTAGGAGACCTTGTTGTTCCTGCAGATTTCTATGTCTTGCAGATGGGAGATGCTAGAGACGATGATCCTCCAGCGCTTATCTTAGGACGGCCATTCCTCTTCGCCACCAAGGCCAAGATTGACATGGGCTCAGGCTTATTGTCACTTGCGTATGGTGGCAAGGCATCAAATTTCCATATATATGAGGATGCCGACCGTCCATGCATGAAGAAACCACCAGATATAGTGAATACATCATACCTTGGTGCCCTAATTCCAGACCCACCAGACGAGACGAGCTGTGCAGTAGATGAAGTAGCCATGAGCAAGGTGTCCTCGCGGATTCGAGAGGATGTGAAGGCGAACCCGCCTGACCGATGGAGAGCCGAATCGAGCACATCATTACACGATGATTTCGGGCAGATTGAAGGAACAGCTGAAGCAAAATTTGACCTCACACGTCCATGGGATCCTAACTTGTGATCCCTAAAGAGGTAACGTCGAGCCAACGACGTAAAACAAAGGCGCTCGCAGGGAGGCAGCCCGGCAAATTTACCGTTTTTTTGTTTATTTGAGTTTTGAGTCATGTTTTTTCACTTTGTCTTTTGGGAAAAGAGATATTTTTCATGCAGGAAACAGGTGCAACTCAGTGCGGATCGCGTCCGCCCTTAACATTAGCTGGTCGCGTTCGGTGTTAACATTACGTTAATGTCTCTATCGGACGCGGCACGTAACGTCTGACGCGGACGCGGCTTACCGTTGACCAGCGTTGACCGACTCGGTTGACCAGAATTTACACCGTCACGTGACGACACGAGGGGAGTGCCTGTTCATTTTTTTATTCTCTATTGTTTTTCCCTATGTTTGTGTCTTGCATTGTTGTGTCTTTGAATTTAAGTCGTACCGTGAGGACACGGCTTAGTTCAAAAGTGTGGGGGTGGGAGAGTCAGTCAGTTGTGTCAGCACGTTTATTTTTTGCATCTGCATAGTGTCAGCACGTTTCCCTTTGAAAATACAAATTAAAAGTATGAAATTTCTCTCTTTTTCTTGGATGTGCAGTATTGAATTTTGATGATGTGAAACAGATGAGCTGATTAGATGAATTTCTCTCGTGAAATTTGAATTGCGCTTTTACATGTGAACTTAACCCACTACGTGTCCTTTTGAGTTGAGATAAATAGGGATGTGGAGTTGATAGAAATGTCCTAGAGAGACTTGACAAAGCATTCAAAGGACCGAATTTCGAGTTGTATGGTTATATGGATTTCGTGGAGGCTAGCACTTCGAGGCAACATGGTTACGAGTCTGCTCCGCCACTGCAGTGCTTATGCGGTCAGGTGGGACGGGAAAACAACACACCGTCCAATCTCTAGTCCGAGTGGCCGGGAAAACAGACGAGCGACCCTCGGCTTGACTCGCGTCAAAAGGACGAGGATGAGTGAGAGCATGGAGGTATTTCCATATGCTTGCGGGCGATGATTGGACCTCCATCAAAAGAGCAGAGTCACGGACGAGCAGTCACAATCAGTAGCAAAAGAAAAGAAAATCAGTTATTTGTGAAATTTTACACGCAACAAAGTGAAGCACACCACTCTGATCCATCAGAAGCCAACTCACTACAAAAGCTGTCCAAGCAAAAGAACTCAACACCTTGAAGCTCGAACAAATCACGTGCAAGAAAAAGCAATGAAGTGTAACCATATAACTAGAGTTCGGGACAGCGAATGCAGATCATGGGTCTAAAGAGGACTATCTCCCATTCATCCTAATTGATTTGAATTTCAACTCGAAGGTAACATGTATCAAGTTAATTCTATGTTGAGCATGATGATTTTAGTAGCGATTGAGTTATGCATAGAAAAGCGAGTCTAGACTAGCAACTCATATTCATGTAGCATTATCTAGGACGTCGAAGAAATTGTGGTGTTGCATTTATTTTTCCTTCTATGACTTAGTTCTTGTTCGGGACGAACAAGTTTAAGTGTGGGGTGGTTTGATGAGTCGTATTTATACGACTCGTCGAGTCAACTAATCCCAACTATTTCGATACTTTTTAGTGTTGTTTTGCATTTCAGGTGTTTCGGAAGCTCTAGGATGAAACGCGCATAAAAGACGGCATTTTATGCCAAAAACATCGCAATGGCAGATCAGACCTTTGGACAGTCGACGGAGTGCTGGGAATGGACCGTTGATCAGAAAAATACGAGCCACATGCCATTGCAAAGGTGACACAATTCCCTACAACTCTTTAGTTTACACCGAGAGCATCCGAGGTCATATAGAAGGTCAAATCCAGAGTCGAAGTCGGAACAGACGTGCAGAAAGAGAATCAGACTCAGTGTGGATCGCGTTCGAAGGAGACATTAGCAATACCGATAACGTCAAGGACGACGCGCGTCAGCACCTCTAACTTGAAACCCACGAGCATTAACTTGACAATTAATACCTCCACGCGTCCATGTAAGGAATACACGAAGCAGCAGCACCTGCATGAAACAACACCTCCACGCCAAGGCGGGACGTACAACACCTCCGCGAGGGAGGAACAGCACGTCCATGCCAAGGTAGGGCGAACAATACCTTTGCGAGGAAGGAACAACGCGTCCATGCCAAGGCGGGACGAAAAGAACTTCTAACAAAAGTGAGGAGAATTATGCTACTTGAGGGAATCAAACCCTTGACCTCTAGACAAATCGTCAAGAGTTCAAGTCACTTGCCCAAACTCCCTTTCGCAAGTTCATTTACTTTCTAAGTAGTAGAAAAACATGAAATTTGTATAGCTCAATTGGTAGATTTGGAGCCCAATACTTGGAGGAGCAGGATTTGAATCCTCACGACTGTAAAAAATTTCAGAATTTCAGAGGGGTCTTTGGACCCCCCAGCCCCCATGGCGCCGCCACTACCCACGGGCTGTCACTACCCTTACAATACAAAAGGGGTATTGTCCTTCAAAGCACATCACAAAATTAGGCACAACCCTTATCGAAGGGAGCAAAACAATCACCTTTATCGAAGGGTGCAAAATAATCACCATAGGTTTGAGTAAGAGGGTTTAAATGATAATTTGAAGTAAAATTTCAAAATATGACGGAAGAGGACATGGTAGGACAGGGACGGTAAGAGGACATAGGCGAGTGACAAGGCAGGGTGGGATCTTTTTCATTGACCTTACCTACTTAAAGCTTAAAGTGAACAATGCAGGGTAGGTACAGACCGAATTGGGTAAGGTTTACCCTATGGATATTTTGTCCTGCGGTCAAATGTTGAGACGTACCCAAAATAAAACATACAGTTGGATTACTTACTTACATGTTGTATACAACAGAGCTAGGTTTTCTTTTCATTTTATTAAATTTAAAGAAGGAAAGGACCGAACAAACCTCTGACTCAATTCTTAGCGTCTTAACGCTTCTTTAGTGGGTTTCACATCGCGATCTAAATGGAGTCTATGCATGCAAATGTCTAGGCTAATCCCGTTAAGGTCATCGATGGAATATATTATGGCTTTTCTACACTGTCTCCGGATATCAAGCAATCTCCTGGTCTTTAAATCAGTAAAGGTGCATTCTCAATCAATGGGTAAGAATAATTTAGACTAAGAAATTCATACCTGAGACTTTTAGGTAGAGATTTCAGCTCTACCTTGCAAGGTTCCTTTCCTGAATCGTCGGTCTTTTCATCTAATTTTTCAGCTACGCTCTCCACGCTAACTGCATATATATCCATGGGTATTGGGCAGCCTGGCTCAGCACTATATATAAGAGTCAATAGAGGTTAGTGCAGTAGTGTCATTAAGATCATAAAAGTTTAGAAAGTTACAATCAGAAGACATGTTAGGACTTTTATAAATATCATGCAAGTAAAATACAACTTGCTCACTACCTACACAATGCTAGTGAACCCTTATCCATGTCAATTGCTACCCGTACAATACGTAAGAATGGTCTACCCAAAATGATTAGGATATCTTTCCACAAAAATATAAATATCCCTCACCTTGGTAGGAAAGTCCATTAGAATCTCTCTCAAAAGTCTAGAGGAACAGTCTGCTTGGCGAATAGACATATTGGTACGATGAATATCACTAAATGTAAGCTTAGCATATTGATAATGTGGCATTAAAGACTCGATGTCACCTAGATCACACAATGCACGTTGAATAGTAATTCCACATATATCCCAAGGGATAGAAAAACTCGTTGGGTCATGAAGTTTTGGTGGTAGTGCCTGCTGAATCACTACGCTGCTCTCCTCACTTAGAGCTAATGCCTCGAGCTTGGTGGCTGCCCTCTTTCCAGAAAAGATGTCCTTCATGAACATGACATAGGGGATATCTGAGTGATGTTTCAGTGAGTAGCAGCGTAATGTAGAGAGTCTGAATCTTGTCTAAGAATTATCTAAATGCCTTTTTTGACTTGGACGCAGCAAGCCTCTAAGGGAATGGAACTCGAGGCTTACTCCAATCAGATTATGTTGGTCGGCTGCATCTACCTTCGACGGTTCTTCTTCCACAAGTATAGGGATGACTATTCTTACAAGCGATCTAGTATTCTTAGTTGGAAACATCTCAAATTGTTTGCCACCTCTAAGGGAATTGGAGTTCACTAACTCTCAAGGGTTAGGATCAGACTTTGATGGAATTCTCCAGCATTATGTTCTGAATGGATAGATGTTCTACCGTTTTGCAAATATCATCTATCTTCGCATTTGTCTCCTGAGTGTGCTTCTCTTGCTGCGCTAAGTAGGTAACCAGCATGAACTCCACATTTGATGTCCTTTCATTGTTTTAAGGTTGTTACTTCTACGATTGGTTAGGGTACTAGTTCCTCTGCTAATATGGAGGATTATTCTACTGTTGTTTTTATGGAAATCCCAGCAGTATTGGTATCTGAGTTTGGTAGGAGATGTTCGGATGAAACTTGTTGTTCGGGTTTTATATCGCGTTCGAAGAGGATCCCAGTATGAACTGTTAATTACCATGATTATTCTTCCTATTTAGTTGGCTCTCCTAGTTCTTTCCCGCAGTTTGTGATGCGAGTAGAAGACAGCTATCTATAAAATGAGAAGGAGAACCACAAATCTGATATTAGATTGTCATGTTAGTCAAAACAGTTGAATACGAAGTATAAACAACAGAAGAGCCACCATTCATTATATCTATTTTAGCAACTAAATTATCTTTTTTATCAGGTAATGCACCAGTGGAATCAGAAGAATCAACATAGTACAAGTCATGTGTACCTTTTTGTTCCTGGGATTACCTCGCTCGCTCAAAGATGATAATTTTGAGTTGTATTGTTAATGACGTCGTAGGCATCATCATCTAGGTCTAGCTCTGTAATTTTTCCATCACCTGCTTGGTCTAGGTGAGATTGAGTGTTTTGATGTACTCCTATGTAAAACGTATGTATGATCATCCACTTCTTCAAATTATGGTGAGGATATGGTCTCCGCAGCTCCTTAAATCTCTCCCAGACATCATAAAGAGTCTCACCAACTTGTGAACGAAATAATGCAATCTTGTTTCTGAAGTGAGCTGATGCGGGACGAACGACGCACCAAGGGTTTGGGGAGGATATATATGGCGAATTTGCAGAGGAACCGATAGAAGAAGAGTGAAATTACGGTTGGGAAGTAGAAGAAGGAGATGCGGGAGGAGAAGATAAAAGATAAGGAGTTTGGTTATTTCATTGTTTGCGTATTCTCTCGGTTACAACTCAGTCTTATACATGTCAAGTTATACCAAAATACAAGTAGCTCCCCTAAGTTCCCCAATATTTCATTCCGTAACATTCCTCCCTCCTTGAAAGTTGAAATTCACCTTGTCATCAAGATTAGCTACATCCGGTGGCCTTGGTGATGAGAAAAACACATACCAAGATTTTTGTGGGTTGTTCTGCAGTCACACTTTGAAGATTCATTCTTTTCCCTTCCTGAATAACATGGTGATGACATGCTCATGATAGATCACAAGCCTTATCCCAAAGGAATTAAGACTTTTGAAAATTATGTTTCCGCACATGGATTTTGTCAGATCACGCATTGTCTTCAGCACATATTGATATTTCTCATCGTCCAGACAAATGCAAAAGGAAACCCGGGTCTCATAACTCTGTTGAGTTCCAAAAGTGACTTCTCGTCATTTCCATGCCGGTGGACTTTGCCATGTGCACAATGTATTAAATCATATGCATTAGCTGGAAATGTAAGCTGCTGAATTCTGGCTACTGCAAGAAATGTATAAACCTCATTCTTGAGAGAAAACTGTATTTGAGCTTCATGTTCATCCATTTGGGCAGGACTTCCATGCTCAGATGATAACCATCAAAGCTAGGGACTCCACAAACATCAATCAAAATAGCTCTAATTTTGGTGCCCCTCCTAATCATTGGCAAAGTCTTAATTACAATCTTTTCCCATAATAATTTGACCAAATTATCTAGATTCATAAGCTCCGGAATAGGAACACGCCCAAGTTCAAGGTTAAGTAATGCAACAAGTCCCTCTTTGGTTAAGTGCTCACAGGCACCATCTGAAGACCTCTTTACTGCAAGGAAGAATATCATCACCATGTTCATTTTTACTCTCTTGAGATTGAAATAGTATATCAGCGTTCTCGAAGAAGGAACCTTGTTTGAAACAATAGGAACAAAATATAGGACTGCATTGGTGGCTGAAATCAAGGGTCCATAATTACCCTGCACATTGATATAACAAGCTCCCTTTCTAGTCCTAGTGAAATGTATTGCAATATAGTTACTTGTAATCAAAGCTGGGAAGTCTCTCTTCACAACAGTGTTAGCAAGCTCACACACTCCTTTTCTAATACCAATGTTGTGCAAGACTTGATTCCCTTGGCAACAAACATCAAATCTGAGCATCTCAAAACTTGGCCAGAAATTAGTCTTACCCACAAGAACAAGTTCGGCCAGGTGGAGCCTTAAAATGGAAGTATCATTTTCAAGGCTCGCGTCAAAAGATATTGATGATCCAGTAGATATTCTGGCTATGGGAAAGAGTTTTGGGTCCAGTGCATTTGTGACATGAGAAGACCAAGAAGCTAGGAGAAGTGCATATATGTAATCAATAAAATAACCAACAGTACTTACTGTCCATCTTTCAGAGTCCGCGACGTTTACTAAGCGCAGAGGCATAAAGTCACTTTGAAATACAGCATTGTTTGAAGATCTGATAGGTCCACAATTGAGAGGATGTAAATCTCTACAATCAATTGGAACCCTCCTTGAACTATTATCAAAGTATCCACCACCAAAATATAAAATCAGGTGACTCTTATCTCCAACTTTGAAATGTCTTTTATCCCTGTCATAAGAAATGACAGCAAAAACATGCTTGATGATAAAACGTATCACAAATATCTGAAGAATCACCTCAACGTTCTTAGCAGCTTGATATAGTGAGCCACTGAAATAGCCAAAACCAATTATTACAATATTCGTAATTGTAGTCCCGAAATAAGCTTTAACAATCGCCTTCATCCTCATTAGAACCATCAAAGAGATTGTCCCATCATAATACTCAAGTCGCGGAACAATAAGGCTGAAAATGTAACCGGGACACGACTCGAGGCCCACTCCTCTCCTCTCTGTCTTGTAAAGCACGCATGAGAACATCAATAAGTGACAAAGCTAAGCCATCTTCATCAACAATGACAGTAGGAATAGGTAGACTAGGAACCACCCTGGTTACCAATCCACTTACGCTACTAGAAATCAACTCTATAATATTTAAACAGGCACATCCGTCACTACCACTTTTTGTACTGTTTGAATTCAACACTGGTAGTATCCTTAATAAATTGTCAGGAGGTTCTGCAGGGGGTAATAAGAAGACGGAAGTCAGAAAGACATCTTGTCGAACAGTTTCTCTGCAGGAGTTTGAACCGCTACCAACAATAGTTCCCAATCCTACTCTGTCATTTTCGTGCCGAATTTCAATCATATTTAACTCCGAAAATGAAGAAATATGATTGTTAAGGATCACAAAAAGATGGCGGCCTCCCCTCCACTAACACATATATCATTTCCCATTTTCCCTTATGAGCTAGTCTGCCACGACATATTACTCAATGTCTAGTAACTTCAGGCGGTAATGGAGGAGGTTTTTCAGTCGATAATGAGTAAACAATCATCTCATGAGCATATTGTCGAACACTTGCTAGACAGACATTTAAACTGTCATTCAGAGCACACACTGATGTTCCCACCCCTGATTCAACATTCTCATCCTTACTTTCATGCTTTTGCAACACCAAACTTGAAGATGAGTCTATAGAAAATATCTCTTTATGAACAATACCAAAATCAGTTAACTTTGCCAACACCGAATCCGAATATATATCTAGGTCGAAATCAACACCAGCTGAGCATCACCATCAACAATAGAGGCACTCTTCATTTCATCTTCAAAAATCAATTTAGGTTCTGTAGAGGAACTTACGATGAATTTCTCATCTGCAATGTTGTAACAATCTTCTACTAACGTTGCTATATTTTCAGTCACCAAATCAGGTTTGGCAGTGATGCTTCGGCCTCGAGAAGGCTCTGATGATGGAGTTAGGCACTCGACGGCGTCATTTGGGTGTTGTTTTAGTGCCCGAACATCCTGAAGCATGACCCTCATCATGTTCTTCGTCAGGTCAGACTGCTCTGCCTAATACGCAGCTTGAATCCTTATGGATTCTATGATATTTTGAACTTGAGCGTTCAGTTTTTCCAGCGCCTCCACTTCCGCTTCCGTCAGTTCGGGATCCATCTCTCAATGAAAGCACTAATTGATGCGGGACGAATGACGCGCCAAGGGTTTGTGGAGGATATATGGCGAAGTTACAGAGGAACCGATAGAAGAAGAGTGAAATTAGGGTTGGGAAGTAGAAGAAGGAGGTGCGGGAGGAGAAGATAGAAGATAAAGAGTTTGTTATTTCATTGCTTGCGCTCAGTTACAACTCATTATACATGTCAAATTATACCAGAATACAAATAGCTCCCCTAAGTTCCCCAATATTCCATTCCGTAACCTGAGCCGTCTTGGCTAGCAGAAAATAATGGTCAATAAAGGCGGTAGCAACCTCGTTCTGGTTTTGATGATGATCCTCATTCATTCTTCATGAGAAGGCAACCATCTGAGTGAGACCATTATTTATCTCAGAAGTGTTGGGAGCAACTCTTGGCGTTGCAACAGGCGACTGAAATCTAGATGCATGTGGAATGATGTAGTCTTTTAGAGCGTGGCACACCGGTTGTAAGCCTTGAGCTAGCGGTGCATTCTGAACAGGCGGTGCGTCTTGAGAAAGTCCTGGTAGTGCAAGCAGGTGCATGGGGACTTCTTGAAATTTGTGACTGTTAGCTCTAGTTTCTTGCACTTGGTATCTGACTTCTTGAAACGTTCATTAGTCGTCTAAATCATTTCGATCATTTGATGTGCCTGATTGTTTTCTTTGGCATGAACTAAATAGTATGCAAGAACCAAGAAAATAGTGAGTGTACTGTGAAAGGCAGCCATAATCAAGCAAAGATAGGAATGTAATTGTCCAAAACTATGCTCTTGTTTAATCTAAAACACACTAAACGCTGTTCCCCGACAACGGTGCCATTGTGACAAGCGTCTTTTCTCTTTATAGTTGTCAAATTTTAGTTTTAGGGGCTCAATTGCAATAAAAATTAATTTGTAAACATTTTGGTATGGCAAGTGCGGATCCTAGGATCATGCATGTGTATATATTAGTAATTAAGTAAATTGTTCAGCTACTTCTAACAAATGGTTTGAAATTTATTTTACCTAAATTTCAAAGTACACTAAGTCCAAGAGGTTTGTTTGATCAGATAAATAATCCCAAGATCAAACATCCATGACTACCATACAATTCATGCCATGATTTCGCGCAATCCTAATATGTTATGAGTATAAAAATAAACTTAACTGATATCAGACAAGACGTCCAATCAAGGTAAATTATATGAATTAACCTAAACTATTGAACGCCGTCCAATTACGGATTATCAATAGTTTTTATCTGCTACGGGTTTTCAGATTATTAACATCAACTCTCATATTAATTCATGTAACACCAACATAGCAATCATGCCCTAATATCAGTCTCACTTGATCTGGTTAACTACCTCACACTCATTCATCTTTTAAGTGTTCAACCTAATTTCATTATAACAAGCAAACATTCCAGCCAATGTGTAACATGCAAGAACGGTGAAATTAAGAACAATGTAATTGAATAACACGAATTACATTAATGAAAATTATATATGTTAAGCACTTTGAGGTGTTGGGTTTACAATTATGGGATCCGTAGGATCCCGGAATTGAGCGACTACTCACTAATCATGGTAAATAACTAAGAATACAAGATTAAGAAATCAAGGATGGAAAAACCGTGTCGACGAAGTGCCTCCTTTAGCTTACACAAAGCGCTGCTTGGTTTGGGCAACGCCTCACAAATGAGGCAAACGTCGCTTATGAAGCTTGATGCTCAATTTTATGTGTCTAAAATTAAATTCCGAGTAGACTTAGGTGCAAAGAAAACTCCGCAACTCCGCAACTCCGCTTCTTAACTGGTCCACTGATAAGTCGAGATTTCGACTTATTAATAGCCATTTTCACTATAGCTTTTGTTCGCTTCCAATGATACTTTGATGTCATTTGATCCCTTTTGGTACGTTTCAGGTACAAAACAATATATTCTCAGTGTCAAAGCCACGATACGAAAACTCGGGGAAAAACCGAAGAAGTGGGCAAAAAGTGAGCAAAAAGCAGTTCAGCCGACCGGCTGGGAAATGTCCCCTGTGCCAGCCGACCGGCTGGATTGATGATCATGAACTGAAGACAATCGGCCGAGTTCAGCCGACCGGCTGGATTCCCACTTCATCTCAGCCGACCGGCTGGACTCTGCTCATCACAATCAATGGACACGTCCAAGTTCAGCCGACCGGCTGGATTCCCACTTCATATCAGCCGACCGGCTGGACTCTGCTCATCACAATCAATGGACACGTCCAAGTTCAGCCGACCGGCTGGATTCCCACTTCATCTCAGCCGACCGGCTGGACTCTGCGCATCACAATCAATGGACACGTCCAAGTTCAGCCGACCGGCTGGATTCCCACTTCATATCAGCCGACCGGCTGAGATCTGCTACAGTGCATTTTTGTACCCGAGGCTATAAATAGAAAGAGGCAATTTTGACCTAGGGATCCGGATCTTTTGGGGAAAAAGACAAGAAAAAGTGAGCTCAATCAAGGGATCCATCATCATCTAATCAAGGAGGATTGAAGATCAAGGGAGTTCATTAGGACTAATAATCCTATTCTATTCCTCTTCCTTTCTCTAGATTTTTGTTGAAAACCTACACATCATGTTGTCTTACATGATGTGTGAGTAGTCCCCTTTGTGTTTTGAGGGTTTTATGATCCTCCTTGGTACTCAATGATCATTGTATACACATCTATTTGGATTTTATGGAGTTGATTTCATTTTACTATGATCTTCATGTTAGACATGTTGCTAAGTGTTTGATAAAATGCCTAAGTGACATGTTTGTGTTAGAACTATGATCTAAGTATTGAGAGAGCTTAGTGATGGTTTGGATATAGTAAAATTGAACTTAACCAACATTTATGAGAGTAAATGCATGGGTGAGAGGTTAACTAGAGCTTTATGCATGTAGCATTTATGCAAGTAGGTGCTATATAGTGAATCAATACCCTTTAATTAGTGAGATTCTAACTAAGATGACTTGACTAGGATTAGACTTGCATGATAGTTTGTCTAGTCCTAGCCTAAGTTAGGTTTTGAACCTATCAACTCATAATTAATTGAACTCTTGTATGCGTGATCATTGGGAAATTGCCAAGGAGGGGAATAATCCCTCGAAACTCGCTTTTAATTGATTTTAATCCCCTAAAGCCATTTCATTACTTGTTTTCATCATTGATAATCATCATCACACTCGAATTGAAGGAATAGCCGAGTTAGAAATTGATAGACCTAGCGCATAATCCGTTTGCTCCCTTGGGTTCGACACCGGTCTTACCGGTCATTTATAAATTGTTTTTGACTAATTGCATTGCTTAAAATACTACAACGTCATCCACCATTCGCGCCATGTCATTCGTGTATCTGTCCATTCATGTACCTGTCTCTTCACTAACCGTCTGGTCATATGCCCGGATGTACTATATAAGGCTTATTGGTATGATAGAAATACATACACTCAATTCATATTATCAACATGGTATCAGATGCTACGGTGTAATCCTTACCCGTTCCAATTTTCGATCTATCTTTCGATTAAGAGTGTCTGTCGTGCCGAGTCAATCTCACCGCTATTGCTGCTTAATGCAGTTTAGACCGTGTTATCATCAATTCATACCTAGGTCGTGTAACTCGCCTGTCCGATTCGTCTTTTCTGCACTCCAGCATTTCAGTTGTCGCCTTAGATTTGTTCGCATGGCGCCTCAGATCCGTTTGTTGTGTAACTGATGGGAATCAAATTGACCATGAACGTGACAAAGGGAAACGCATGCATGGGGAAGGTCCAGCAAAAGAGCCTGCACCACTGCGCAGGGGAGTTAGGCCGAGAGAAGCTTCTAGGCGTTATCCTGCTGGGGAATATCTGCTGCAGAATACGAGTACGCCAGCTGGAGATTAACTACTGCAGAATATGGTTATGCCACGCCAGCAAGGGTAACGTCTCCCCCAAGTTTGATCCGGATATAAATGTAAGCAAGGCACTAATGTAAGGGCAAGAAATTAATAACAAACCCTTTCTCAATCTCTCTCCTCTTCTTCTCACACTTTCTTCCCCATCATTTGGTGCTTTCATTGCACCATGCCCACTCACGCGAAATCTATCGCGACCCTAAATACTGGCATGAAAGCTCTGGAAACTCGCATGATAGTCATGGAGGAGAAGCGGGCAGCCGATATACAGACAGTGTTGGCAGCCATTGAACGACTCACCAAGTTTGTAGATGAAAACCAGCATAAGGCAAACCCACCACCAGAGCAGCGAGCTGGGAAACAACCCATGTTTCTTAATCCAGCCCAACTACGGGAAAAACCTCCGGCTGCGGTCTACAGTCATTCCGACATCTCTCAAGAGACTACGGATCAACCCCATTAAACTCAACTAGAATATCACCAACGACCCCTGCGAACACCAACTCCACGTCTTGAGGTCCCCATTTTCCATGGGGAAGGTGTGGTGGGTTGGTTGTATCCACTCAATCACCACTTTATGCTCCACAACACACCACCCGATCAAATGCTCGAATTAGCCCCTCTATTTATGACAGGCGACGCCCTGATGTGGTACCAATGGAAAGACACAACTTGTCAGATTTCCTCTTGGAAGCAACTCGCGGAAGATATTAAGAAGTGTTTCGGTCCTATTGAGTACTATGATGTCGAAGTCGCAATTAATCGCCTAGTCCAAACATCGTCCGTCCAAGCCTACTGTCCCGGTTCATAGTTGGCCTCAAAGAAGATATACATCATGAACTCGTGATGCTCCGACAAACCGATCTCGATAAAGCCATGGGGATGGCTCACGTCGCAGAGGACAAGCTGCAGTCTATCCGCCGACTTATATCCAGACCACCATAAATAAAACCACCCTACCGACCCCCCACCGACTCACCTCGCCCTCAACACACACCCTTACCAATACGTCGCCTGTCACCAACTGAGATTGCTGCCCGACGAGCTAAGGGACTATACTTCAACTGCGACGAAAATTTTACCCCAGGCCACAACTGTCGACCCTGATTCCAATGCCTACTAATGGAGGACGCATGTGACACGGACGGCTTTGAGCTGGTGGAGTTGGAGCAACATGAGCAAACTGCACCAGAGGAACAATGTGACCATAATCCGATCCCTGAACCTGCACCATGGATAACCTTCCATGCACACCAGGGATGCGCGACATCGTGTACTCTGCATTTTCACGCTACCATCCACGGCCAGCCGGTACTAGTCTTGGTTGATAGTGGTTCCACCCACAACTTCATCCAAACCCACGCGACGAAGTTCCTCAAACTACCCATAGAGCCTTCTAACCACCTCAGCGTCACAGTTGGCAAATGTGACGAGACGACTTGTGAGGGCGTCTGCCGTGATGTGCCGGTGATGATCAACGTCAACATATTCCAAGTAGAGCTTCACCTCTTGCCCGTCTTTGGCACTAATTTGGTTTTGGGAGCCCAGTGGCTGGCAGAACTCGGCCCGACATCATTTTGCTGCAAGAAGATGTGGATGAGCCTGCAGCAAGGAGGGACGAACATACAGTTATTTGGGCTCAAGCCCACTGTTCACTTAACCTAAAAATCGCCAGCATAAATGCAAAAGATAGCCCACCAAAAGGGAGCTCTGTCTTTCTTTCAGATGTTTGCAACCTGGACAAAAAACACTCCAGAGGAGACACCAGCTCCACAGCTGCCCGACCTTGCCATCCCAGCTCACCTGGACACGAAATTTTGCATTGCTCTTACCGACCTACTACACGCCCATGTCGGCGTATTTATGGCACCTTATGGCTTACCACCACCTCGTTCCACAGATCATGATATTCCTTTATTATCTGGATCATAATCCTCTCGCAAACAGTCCACACACCACAAAATCAGCACTGGATAGTTAAACTATTGGGGTACGACTTTGAAGTAAAATACAGGCCAGGAAGGAACAATAAACCAGCTGACGCTCTCTCACAACTGCATGAAGACGAGTCTCTGACTGGTGTAATTTGCATGGCTACATTAACTACAACCAAACCTGAGTTTGGTATTTTACGTGCCTTGAGGCATTACTATGCTACAGACATAGTTGGAATGGCCATAGTCCAAACCATCGTCTACAACCCTGCCTCCCATGAGCACTGGACACTGCGAGATGGCCTAGTACTTGTCCACGGCAAGCTGCGAGTTTCGGATGATACTACTCTTAAGCAATTAATTATGTACGAGTTCCACAACACAACAAGCAACGAACACCCTGGCGTTCGGCGTACTTTAGCTCGCATTAGTGCTAATTTCCACTGGGTAGGAATCCGAGAAGACGTAAAAGATATGTTCAACAGTGCGATATATGCCAGCAGGTTAATGCCCCTAATTCAGCACCCAATGGCCTCCTAGTTCCGCTTCCCATCCCTGATAAAGTGTGGCATGATGTGTCCATGGACTTCATTGCACACTTACCTCCATCTGCCGGGAAGACAGCTATCATGGTCGTCGTCGACCGTCTATCCAAATATGCCCACTTCTCCCCCTGAAAGGCGGTTACACAGCAGCGGATGTGGTCCAAGTCTTTGTCCACGATATCATCAAACTACATGGGTTTCCTGGCAGCATCGGCTTGGATCGAGACCCCATCTTCATGAGCCACTTCTGGAAGGAGCTATTCCGGCAACAAGGCACCGTCCTTGCCCACTCCACGACTTACTATCCATAGAGTGACGGCCAAACCGAGGTCGTTAATAGAAGCCTAGAAGATTATCTTCGATGCTTCGTTAGTGAACATCAAAAGGACTTGCTCCAACTCATTCCATGGGCAGAATACAGCTATAATACGGCTTTGCATTCATCTATTGGAACTACCCCCTACGAGGTAGTATACGGGCGACCACCACCAAGCTTACTCGACCACATCCCTGGCAGTGCAACACTTGCCACAGTCGAAGAACAAATCCAACACCGTGACTAGGTTCTGCGAGAACTCCGTATCCACCTTGCCAAAGCCCTGCAACGCATGCAAAAGCAAGCGAACTCCAAGCGCCAAGACAAAATGTTCAATGTGGGTGATTTTGCCTGGGTTCACCTCCAGCCATACAGATAAAACTCGTTGCGCCAGCGCTACACCAACAAACTGGCCAAAAGGTTTTACGAACCCTTCGAAGTCATCGAACGAATCGGCGCCGTGGCTTATCGCCTGCAACTTCCTCTCTCGGAGTGAATTCAAAATGTCTTTCATGCCTCACTACTAAGGCGTTGCACTGGCAACCCGAACACCATTACTCAAGCTTTTCCGGACAACCTGGTGAACCTCAAAAGTATCATCAATCCTAAGCGTTTTCTCAAGAGCCGCACAGTACAAGTGCAGACGGACTGGAAGCCCCAAAGGTTGGTCAAATGGCGTGACCTACCAGATGATGAAGCATCCTGGGAATTCACCAAAGACATTATGAAAGAATTTCCGGACTTTCACTTAGAGGACAAGGTTAGTTTCGATGGGGTGGCATTGATGGGAATCAAATTTACCATGAACGTGACAAGGGGAAACACATGCATGGGGAAGGTTCAGCAAAAGAGCATGCACCACTGAGCAGGGGAGTTAGGCCGAGAGAAGCTTCTAGGCGTTATCCAGTTGGGGAATATCTACTGCAGAATACGAGTACGCCAGCTGGAGATTAGCTCCTGCAGAATACGATTATGCCACGTCAGCAAGGGTAACGTCTCCCCCAAGTTTGATTCGGATATAAATGTAAGTGATGAGCCGTATTTATACGACTCATCGAGTCATTAAATCCCACCATTTCATTCACTTTATTATGCGAACAGTTACTTTTTAGTGTTGTTTCGTATTTCAGGTGATTTGGAAGCTCTAGGAGGAATTGCACTTAAAGATGGCATTTTAGGCCATAAATGCATCACAAGATGATTTTGGAGTCAAGCGGAGTCAAGGAACTTCATTCGGGAGCAAAAGGGCGCAAATCGGACGCTCCGGCAGATTTTTGGGCCCGGTGCACCATGACTGAGACCCCTACTTTGGAAGCCTCCCCGGCCTTATCCGCCCTCACAAAGGGGTGATTTCAAGGTCCAGGAATCAAGTATGCATGTCCACCTAGTGCCCCAGGTCAAGAGCCCGGCCAAAAGCTTGTCCGAGGCCGGAGTAAATAATCGCCGAAGTCACTAGTCCAATCAGCGCAGATTTCAGGACTTAGCCAAATTCAGGGCCTGTTTTCCGGCTGGCTGAGATGCCAACTTTGAGAGCCGCCCCGGCCTAATCCGTCTACACAATGGGGTGATTTCAAGGTTTGGACATCAAGTATACATGTCCTGCTAGTGCTCCAGCTCAAGAGCCCGGCCAGAAGAGTGTCCGAAGGCGAGTCAAATCGGCCCCAAAGTACCCAGTACGATCAGCATTCATCCGAGTTCCAGCCGAGTTGAAACTGAGTTGAGTCCGAGTTTGACCGAGTTTGACCGAGTTTAAAGCCCAAAATTCGTCCAGCCCAATGTCATATTAGGGCAAACTTACATCTAGGGTTTCGGAATATTCAAGAAGGTTTAAGGTGGCTTAATTATCAAGCAAAGGAGTAGCTTAAAGATAAAGCAAGGAAGATATGGGAATATTTCCTAAATAATCTTTTGGGATTATTTAGGGAACTTTGGGGCATTCTCAAACTCTATAAATAAGAGCTCTCCTCAGCCTTCTAAAGCATCCCAAAAAGTAGAGAGCTCCTCTCTTTACAAAATTCTCTCTTCTCACTCACGGCCGAGCCCTAGTTCTCTCCACCGTCCGCCCTTGCTCCGCCCGTTCTGCCTCCGTGCGCCGCTGCTGCTCCACCCTCATCAGCTAGCTCAGCCGTGCCTTGTTCCCTTGTTACTCGGTTCATAGTGAAGTTCTTGTTCCCTTTTATTACTTGCATTGTTCTTCATGAGTATGTGTAACTAAACCCTCTATTCGGGTTAGGGTTAAATAATTGTGACGATGTTTTGAGATTTTGTTCTTCACTATTATTATTGCATTCTATTTAGTTCTTGTGCAAATTATCAGTTTGAATTATTAGGTTAAGGGGAGATCCGAAAGGGTACAACTTAACCTAGTAATACTTACTATCTATTCACTACTTATTTGATACTGACCCGTTAGAATAAGTAGTTGCACTAAACCTAATATAACCAGACCAAGAGTATTAGGTTTGCTAGAATTAAACGGTTATAACCAGACCAGGAGTAACCCTAAGAAAGCAAGAATAAATATTTAGAAATCAAGGATAAACTTAGTCACAATTGAATAAAACCCTAACCTGAATATCTTCTCTGATTGATACATCTCACTTATTTTCGTGCCTTACTATTGTTTCTTAAACTGTTTACTCTCACAATTCATCTTTTCTCTCTCTTACAGAACAAAGTAGTAACCATCTAGCTTCCTTGGGTTCGACCCTTGCTTGCCGCTGTACTAACCCACAGTTTAGAGTGAGGAAATTATAAATTCAAATTTGCAGGTACAAACGACGCCTGTCAAATTTTGCAGCCCATACCTCACCAGGCTCAACCGTACTACAAACCTCCGTTTCGCCAGCAGCAGGGACAGAATGGGCCGAGTCAGTATCAGCAGAACCGTAATCAGCCAGGTCCGCCCCAGCACAGCTCGAGCAAGTCCTTAGAAGATGTTGTGAAGGACTTGGCCGCATCAGTTCACCAGTTCCAGGCCAAAACCGATGGGACTTTAGCAGAGCTTGGTAAACAGATGTCCAACCTAGCCCAGACAGTTTCTGAGCTGAAGGGAGATTCAGGAAGACTCCCATCACAGACAGTGCAGAATCCGAGAGGGAATGTCAGCATGGTGGAAGTAGTGGACGTGGACGCAGCCTTAAAGGAGTCTGCTTATTGGGTGAACAAAATACTCAACACGAAGGCAAGGGATAGCGAGGACAAGCCTAACTCAGATTACACCAGGCCTACAGAAGACTTCGGCCTGCTAGCATCCGAAGAAGAACTGGCTGAAACACTCAGCCCAGACGAAATCAGCCAGGACACAATCATCCCAGGACCAACTCCAGCTGAGACGGCCCGGCCAGACCCGGCCCCCGTGACCGAGAAATCTGAGACTCACAATTTAGCGTGTTCCATGCAGGTCATTGCTCCCGAAGACTGTATGACCAACAAGGACGAACTGGAAGGTAGGTTGGAGACGAAGCCTAAGCAGAACGGCCCCATAATGGAGCACCCACGCACTACGAGCCATGAGGCACCGCCAGAAAAGAGTAAGGACCCAGGTGCCTTCACGGTCACCTGTGGTATTGGTGAGGCTCAGATACATCACTGCTTAATTGATTTGGGTGCTGCTGTTAATGTCATGCCTTATTCCTTATATTGCTCGTTAAAACTTGGCCCATTAAAACCGCCTAAACTGTTAATAGAACTGGGGGATAAGTCATGTACTCGGCCTAATGGTTTGCTTGAAAACATAACCCTCCGAGTAGGAAACCTTTTTGTTCCTGCAGATTTCTATGTCTTGCAGATGGGCGATGCTAGAGACGACAAACCGCCAGCACTGATTTTGGGGCGACCATTCCTTCACACCACCAAGACCAAGATTGACATGGGCAAAGGCTTACTGTCACTAGCATTCGGTGGAAAGACATCAGATTTCTATGTCTATGAGGATGCTGACCGTCCATGCACGAGGAAACCGCCAGACATTGTGCACACATCAGATTTCGGTGCCTTAGTTCCGGACCTACCAGAGCAGACCATACATACCACTGGGCCAGCAGCTATGGCCGAGACATCCTCACCTTCTCGGGAATATGTGAAGAAGAACCCGCCTGATCGATGGAGAGCAGAACCGAGTGCGCGGGCATACGAGCATTTTGGACAGATTGAAGGAGTTGCTGAAGGGAAGTATGACCTCACACGCCCATGGGATCCTAACTTGTGATCCCTAGATGAGGTACCGTCGAGCCAACGACGTAAAACAAAGGCGCTCGCAGGGAGGCAGCCCTGCACTATCTGCATTTCAATTTTCATCATTTATTTTACTATGTTTTGAGTCTTTATTGTCACATTGTACCTTGGGAAGGAAGATGATTTTCATGCAAGGACAGAGGCGGACGTATCCAAGATATTGCATAAGACTGTATCCAACGCGAGTAGTTCACACCTTGAATAAATTGTGGCAAGAAACATGAGCGTTTAAAGATTCTGTCACAAAGACTTACGAGTCTAAGGAGGTTGGGTTTTAAGTGAGACCGTTGTGACTCCTCCAACCTCCTGGGAATCTTTTATTCGTCTTAATGTTATTGACGCAGCCCTTTCATTGTGTGACGAACTCACATTGCGACACAAGCTCCAATGGTGCTCTTCGAGGACTCACAGGAGAATTATCAGTAGTCTCTGATTGTCACGCACGCACGAGGGAAGTGCTTGTCCTTACTCTATTCCCTTTATTTATTGCATGCATTCGTGAGTCTAGATTTGAGTCGTGCCGTGAGGACACGGCTCATTTCAAAAGTGTGGGGTGGGAGAGTCAGTTATCGAGTCAGTTATCGAGTCAGCATGCCCACCACACAGAGTCAGCACGTTTCTCATTTTTTTAAAAAATTTGTACATGATTCTTCACTATTTCCTAGACTTGCAGTATTGGATAGTGATTAGGCGAAATAGATAGAGCCGATTACATGCATGTCTTTGGTGAAACTTGATTTGTGCGACTAACATGTGATCTTAAAATCTTTGCGTGCCTTTGTTAGTTGAGATAAACAGGGATGTGGAGTTGATAGCAATGCCCTAGAGAGACTTGACAGATCATTCGGAGACCAGACTCAGGATATATGGTTATGTGGAGCTTGTGGAGGCTAGCACTTCGAGGCAAACATAGTACGAGTCCGCTCCGCCACTGCGGCACACTTTGCGGTGGTTGGGACGGGAATACTTCACACCGTCCAGACTCTAGTTCAAGTAGCCGGGAAAATAGACAAGCGACCCTTGGATTGACCCGCGCAAAAGGACGATGATGAGCGAGAGCAAGTAGGTTTGAGCAAGTCACAATCCGCACTACAAAGAAAAATCCACTACCATTGTAATAGTCCACACGTCCCACATGTGAAAAGCGTCATTGAGAATGCCAAATCATATGACGCTATAGCTAGCTGAAAAGCACTCCATTACTTGAGCCCGAATGAATCACGTGCAAGAAAAAGCAGCAAAGCATAACCATATAGCAGCGAGTTCGAGTCCGAGAAAGAGGGTTCATGGGTCTAAAAAGGGCTATCTCCAGATACATTCGAATTGATTTGCATCTCGACTTCAAAGGTAACACGTATCTTTAGCCCTTGTTTTTTCGCACAATGACATTAGTAACAAGCATGCATAACAGGCGAGGTCTATAGTAGCCAAAGTCACGTCCATGTAGCTCGTCTAGGATGACCGAAGCTTTGTGGTGTTACATTAGTTCGTTCCTCCTATGACCTAGTTCTTGTTCGGGACGAACAAGTTTAGTAAGCAAGGCACGGAATGTAAGGGCAAGAAATTAATAACAAACTCTTCTCAATCTCTCTCCTCTTTTTCTCACACTTTCTTCCCCATCAGTATATCACATGTCGAATTCATCTTTGCCAAACTCCAGCGCTTCAACCGTCGCCTCAGATTTGTTCGCTTGCCGCCTCAGATCTGTTTGATGTGGTCGTCGACAGCCTGTTGCCACTACTCGTTGGCCAATACTTAGTTCCTAACGTCGCCGCTTGTTCATGCCGTCTCCAACATCACACTGCGCTTAGGGTTTGTCCTCGACCTTGTGTTTGTTCTATTTCTTTTTTACTTTAGTTTTTTGTTCTTTAAAAAAAGAGAAAAAAAAGAAGAAAAAAGTGAGAAGCTTAACTTTTCAACGCAGCCCAAGTTCACTAGGTCAAAGGAGCCCAAGTCCACTAGGTCAAGGGAGCCCAAGTCAATGCAATTTGTGCCAGTGATGCCCAAGTCAACCGAGTCAATTTGGTGAGTTGACTTTTCTTTTCTTTTTTCTATGTTTTTTTTATTTTTAAAAAATGACAAAAAAGAGAAAAATGTCTTTTTCAGGTACCATTGCAATCCCTCGCTGCTATTATTTTTTATGGCCTTAATTACAGAGATTGGGTTCCACATATGCGAGTTCATATGAAGAGTCAACGTCTTTTGGAGGTTTCTCATTGGTAATTTCATGTTGCCCAACTTGTCCAATAGTGCCAGTCCGACAAGAATTACCAGCGGATGCCACTCCAGCCACTATTTAGAAAGCTGATGATGATTTCTAGCATGCTTTGGACTCTTATCACAGTGAGCTTACCGCTTATCAGACATGGATTGATGAGAATGCGCGAGCCGCTGTCATTTTGGTTTCTAGTATGGAGATATCTCTTACTGGAGATATTAATGGATTATCTTCTACAAAGTTGATGTGGACATACCTTCGAGAGCTATATGAGTCGTCTGGCGACTCTCTTCTACTCACAGTTATGCGCCATGGGCACTCACTGTAGCAGGGAGATTCCACGGTAGATGTGTTTTATTCTCAACTTTTTGTAGTTTGGCGTCATCTCGACTCTCTTGGACAATCGATTTGCCTTACTTGTCATTGTTGTCAGAACCAACGTTTTCATCTAGAGTATCGACTAACCTATGATTTCCTCACTCGTCTTCGTGTTGAGTTTGAGCAGATTCGTGCTCAGATGCTAGCTCGTCATCCACGTGTGACTCTGTTGGAGGCCCTTTTGATATTCGTGCTGAGGAGACTCGCCTTTGTGTTGTCGGTTTCCTGCCAACATCCTCTGCCTTAGTTGCTGCTACTCTAGCTGCTACTGCTACTCCAGCCTCTACTCTTCTAGCTCCCACTGCATTGATGCCCCTTACATCTGTCCGAGGCGACCGACCTCTTTGCACATACTGCCATAAAGTTGGACATCTGGCGCAATTCTGCTACAAAAAGCAAAGAGATGCCGATTCTCGTCGTAACCGCTCCTCAGGTAACCCTAGAAGCTCAGAGACTCAAGAACTGATTACACTCCTACGTCGTATGAATGCCTCTACAACGTCGGGTTCTGTCGGTTCTGTGTCTCAGTCTTCAAGAGCACTGCCCCGACACCTCCTATTTCAGGTATTTCTTCTTGGATTTTAGATTCTGATGCTTCTTTTCATATGACTTTTGACTCCTCCTACCTTATTTCCGTTACACCTTTAGCGTCTCTTATAACTGTTGAGACTGCAGATGGTACTACTCTCTCTGTTATTGGACAAGGGACTCTCTCTACTTCCACTCTTCATGTTTCTGCAGTCTCTCTTGTTCCTAAGTTGACTATGCAACTCATTTTTGCCAGTCAATTTGCTGATCATGGTTTTCCTATTATCCTTGATTGTGACTCTTTTTCTTTTCAGGATCATCGCACGGGATTCTGGTTGGTAATGGGCGCCGTGACTCTCAATGTCTTTGGGAGTTTGATTGGCTTCACATTCCCATTGTCGTCTCTCTCTGCATCCTCTTCCAGCATCACTACTTCCACAATGTTTTCACATAGGCATCATCGTCTAGGACATATTTGTGGTTCACGTCTTTCGTCTTTAGTTCGCCGAGGTCTCTTAGGTCCCGTGTCTGGTGATGCGTCTCTTCATTGTAAGGGTAGTAAGCTAGGTAGACGGCTTCAACTTCCCTATCCTTTTAGTGGCTCTGTATCCACGTGTCCCTTTGATCTGGTTCACTCTGATATTTGGGGTCCAGCTCCTTTTGTCTCGAAAGGTGATCATTGATATTACATTATATTTATAGATGATTATTCTCGCTACAGTTGGATTTATTTTCTATCCTCTCGTAATGACGTATTATCTATATATAAAGACTTTTCCACCATGATTCGTACTCTGTTTGACTCTCATATCCGTGTTCTTCGTGCTATTTCAGCAGGGGAATATTTGTCTCGCCATCTTAGGCATTTTCTTGCTGAGCAAGGCATCCGCTCTTATTTTTCTTGTTCAGGTGCTCATGCTCTGAATGGGGTGGTTCAGCGCACGTATCGCCCCGCTCATTCTCTCATAATTGCTTCTAGTGACCCCTCTCATTTTTGGGCCGAGGACATTTGTACTATTGTTTATCTCAATAATATTAAGCCTTCCTCCGCTCTCCAGAGTGGTATTCCGGTCGAGCGTCTATATGGTAAGCCACCTGAGTGTGCTCACCTTCGCCTTTTTGGGTGTGTGTTATATGTTCTCTTAGCACCTCGTGAGCACACCAAATTTACAGCTCAGTCTGTTGAGTGTGTTTTTCTAGGTTATAGTGCTGAACATAAGGGATATCGTTGTTGGGATCCGATTAGTCGACGAATCGAAATTTCTCAGGATGTTACTTTCGACGAGTCTTGTCCCTTCTACCTTCGACCTTCTTCGAGGTCGACTTCAGCGTCACTTGTGGGACCTCTTTCTTTCTTAGCTTTTCCTTCCTCTCCCATTAGCACGACATCCCTACCACCTTTTTTGCCCTCTCCAGCACGCTCTCCCCCACCCACCATTCCTTCTGATGTTCCTGCTGGCGCTGGTTCTCCTCCTTCTATTTCTTCCAGTCTCCGCCCAGAAATAGATGATTCTCCTTCTATTGTTCCTCCGTCTTCTATTTTATCACCTTCTCCTAAGCAATCGCCCCCTCAGACGATGTCTTTCCGGTATGCTCTTCGTGATAGTCAATCTATTTGACCTCCTACGCGTTATAGTGTTGCAACCGCTACTCTCACTGAACCCACCTCCCATCATGAGGCTATTATTTATCAGAAGTGGCAACATGCGATGGCGGAGGAGATTTCTGCCATTGAGCATACTGGCACATGAGATCTAGTCCGCTTCCTCCTCCTATACGTCCTATCACATGTAGGTGGTTCTACAAGATTAAGACTCGCCCTAACGGTTCTATTCTGCGCTATAAGGCATGTCTTATGGCACGTGGTTTTCAACACGAGCATGGCCGTGACTATGAGAGACATTTGCTCATGTTGCCCATGTGGCCACTATTTGCACTTTTCTTGCAGTAACCTCTGTTCGTGAGTGGTCCATCTCTCAGCTCGATGTTAAGAATTCTTTTCTTAACGGTGGGCTGCCTGAGGAAGTTTATGTGCAACCACCACCTGGGTATTCTATTCCCGATTATGGTTTGCCGTCTTCGGCACTCTCTTTACGGCCTTAAGCAATGCTTGCACTACTACAGAAGAGACATTATGCATCGGTTTGAAAATAGGCTTATGCATCGGTTTAGAAAAAAAAATGATGCATAAGGTAGACATTATGCATCGGTTGATGCATCGGTTTTGGGTCAACCGATGCATAAAGTAGATCTTATACATCGGTTTTGGGTCAACCGATGCATAAAGTAGATCTTATGCATCGGTTTAATAGAACCGATGCGTAATGTGTATCTTATGCATCGGTTTTAACCGAAATGATGCATATTGTCGAAGTTAATTATTTAACTCAATTTAGGTCTCGCTGGACATTCGCTTCTCTTTCGCAGCCTCGTTCAGCAGCTGACTGGCCTGTGGACCTAGTTCTCATCTATAGGCGACTTCAATAGCGTAGATGAGGAGTCCAATATAGTGGGATAGAGACAAGAGGAAGGAGCTTCCGAGCGCAGTCATGGCACATGGACAGGAGATGCCGGGGATTAGGTTTCATATATTTGTGGCTCTGATCGTTCGCGATTCCTTGTTGCATTCAGGTTCGAATTTGATTTCATTTGTCAATCTCTAAATCTGGTAGTCGATTAGGTTAATCCAATGTGTTCTCGCATTATGTGTATTGTCTTGATTTGTTTCGATTTGGTTTTCTTTGCGTGATTCTATATCGATTTGATGTTGTGGATTCCTTCAATGCTTGTATGTAGATTTGATAACCAACGCTGGAGTCGCTGATGATGGTGGATTCATGTTTATCGGATGATGTTTTTGTGGTTACCAGCGGTGATACATAATATGTTTATCTCGAGGTATGCTAGGTTGAAATTTATGTCGACTACGTTTTCATCCAGGTAACAACATCGCATCGTTTTCCAAGTTTTCATTCTGTGTTAATCTATTTTTTTTCATATATTATTCCGGTGTTACTATGAGTAGCTGAATCTCTGAAAAATTCGATGCAATATTTGAGCATGTAGTTATTACTGTTGTAACTCAAGACTGAATTACTAATCCAATTTGTTGTTTAAAGTTCAATTGCAAAAGCCCTAATTTGATTTGCAATTTGAGAATTTGCGGAAAGTAAATTGACACACAGATTTTATAGTGGTTCATCTCTAGGTGAGAGGCTAGTCCACTTGAGCTCACTAGCTCAGCCGATTTCACTATGCAAACGCCTCGGAATCGACCAAAAGTCGCCGGAGTACAAGAATCCGATTACACACTTAGAACAACGCCTACGAACTACGATCTCTCTGTGGATCGCACTACAGGCTTCAATCGAACGCAGACTTGAGCGGAATCACCGTGCGCACCGAAGCCCTCAATCGATTTCATGAACGGATCTCTCTCAGATGTCGAACTCGGACTCGCGCCACGGATCGAGCGGACGTGTCGCGCTTCCATTCGTCGAACACTAATGACCTCCACTAATACGTACCGAACTTTGCCAGCTATTAGCGACGCCTCCTAGATCTTTAGCCACGGCTCGAATTCCCGCCTGGTTTAAACGTGCCTTTAGCGACAGCTTCCTTTTGCTTTCAGCGACGACTTCCTCGATCCTTTAGCGACGACCTTCTGGATTTGGCAAAAATAGCTGCTTTAAATCCTTCAATCCTCCACCTAAAGCAGCTTCTCCTTCAAGCCACTTTAGGCCTTCTACTTGATCCCGAAACCATTTGCATAATGAAATCAAACTGAACCCTTTCATTGCTCAACCTGCAAAACAAATTACTCCAAATGCAAAAGTTTCAAGCATAGCTTGAACTTGGTGTAAGTGACCACTTTGGTTCCCATATCAGCAGGATTAAACTCAGTTCCAACTTTCTCAATAACAACATCACCATTTTCTACCTTATCTCTAACAAAGTGATACTTAATATCAATATGCTTAGACCTTTCATGGTAGACATGATTTTTACTCAAACAAATGGCAGACTGACTATCACACTTAATAACAGCAGTCCCATTAAACAATCTAGCTTCACTAAGCATACCCTGTACACACATAGCCTCTTTCACAGCATCACACAATGCAATGTATTCAGATTCAGTAGATGAAATGGTAACAATAGACTGAAGTTGTGACTTCCAGGAGACACAACAATCACCAAGAGTATAATATATAGCAGTTGTAGATTTCCTAGTGTCCCTATCTCCACCAAAATCAACATCAACATACCCAGTTAATTTAAACTCATCCTGCCTTCTTTATAACACAAACCAACATCTAAAGTACTTCGGATATATGCAAATATATGTTTCAAGGCCAACCAATGTTCAGGTCCTGGGTTGGACATAAATCTACTCAACAGTGATATGGCATAAGACAAGTCAGGTCTAGAACTAATCATGGCATACATGACTGATCCTATAGCATTAGCATAAGGCACTTGTTCCATTTTAGGAAACTGAGCATCAGATTTAGGGCTTTGTGACTTGGACAGAATAAAGTGAGGAGCTAATGGCACTTGCACAGGTTTGCAATCAAGACTACTAAACTTAGATACTATTTTCTCTAAGTAAGGCCTTTGATGTAGTTTTAGAAAACATTTACTCATATCTCTATCAATAACCATGCCCAATATTTTCTTAGTCTTTCCTAAATCTTTCATGTCAAATTCTGAGCTTAACTGTGATTTCAGCATTTTGACCTTATCAACTGACTTACTTATTAGCAATATATCATCCACATATAACAGCATATAAACAGGGCACTCATCCACAGATGCATAATAAAAGCATGGATCAAAGTTACTTCTCACATATCCAAGTTTCAGCACATAGGAGTCAAATCTTTTATACCACAGTCTAGGACTTTGTTTCAAGCCATACAAAGATTTTTTCAAGTAGCTACATGAAGGAAAGCAGGGGGTTGTTTTATATATATTTGCTCATCTAACTCCCCATGACGGAAAGCAGTCTTAACATCAAGTTGTTCAAGTTCTAGGTCTTTTATAGCAACTAATGCAAGCATGATCCTAATGGTATTAAACTTAACAACAGGTGCAAATATCTCATGGTAATCAATACCTTCTTTCTGGGTAAAACCCTTGGCAACTAGCCTTGCTTTGTACCTTGGTGGAGCCTCATCCTTGATCCTGAACAGCCACATATGATCAACTAGTTTATGGTGTTCTGGTTTTTTGACCAGAACCCAGGTATGGTTAGTTTTATGAAACTCCATCTCATAAAGCATAGCATCCTTCCACTTCTCACTATCCCTACCCTCAATGACTTCCTGGTAAGTATCAGGTTCATCCTTTATTTCTTTAGCAGCTATTAGGGCAGTAGATACAAGATCAGCTTGGGAATATCTAGTGGGAATCCTAGGCTCTCTTCTAGGCCTATCTCTGGCAAGTCAATCAGGTAACACATCCTGGGTAGCTATTTCATATTCCTCCACCTGATCTAAATTCTCAGCTTGTTCATTATGTTGATTCTGGTCATTGCCTGGTTCTGGTTGGGGCATATCTTGTTCTACATGGTGCTCTACCTGTTCAGGCTGCTCATGGTTTTCAGGAGGATCTATATCAAATAAGGTCCTATCAGATGGTGGTGCAGGGGAGCTATCAAGATTGGCTACACTGTTATTTTTATATAGGAAAGTGTTCTCATCAAAAATAACATCTCTACTAATAAGTATTTTAATTCCCCTTGCATTCATATCCCACAATCTATAGCCCTTAGTACCCATTGACCTCTGATAACCTAAGAAAATACACTTGGTTGACCTAGGATCAAGTTTTCCCTCCCTAGTATGAGCATACACCCAAAAATCTTCAATTCACTCAGATCAGGTTTCTTACCATTCCACAGTTCCATAGGACATTTGAAATCAAGCATGCTATTAGGACTTCTATTAACAAGATAGGTAGAAGTATAAAGAGCTTCACCCCAAAAAGACTTAGGTAAACCAGAAGTGAACAATAAGCATCTCAGTTTATCGAGCAATGTTCTGTTCATTCTTTCAGCCACTCCATTTTGCTGTGGAGTCAATCTAACAGTCTTATGTCTCAAAATACCATACTCATTGCAAAAATTGTCAAACTCAACATTACAGAATTCCAAACCATTATCAGTTCTCAATGCCTTAACCTTTTTATTAGTCTGATTTTCTTCTAACAGTTTCCACTCTTTAAACTTAGTGAAGGCCTCATCTTTAGTTTTCAGTAAGAAGGTCCAAACTCTCCTATCACCAACAATGCTCAGAAAATATTTATTTCCACCATGAGTTTCATTAGACTTTGGTCCCCACAAATCAGCATGTAAATACTCTAAAATTGTCTTGCTTGAGTGAACTCCACTGGTGAACTTCAGCCTGTGTTGTTTGGCCAGGACACAAGGTTCACAAAAGGGTAACTGAGTCACCTTTTCAGCAAGGATATCTTGCTTATTCAGGCACTCCAGTCCCTTTCATGTGTCCTAGTCTAAGATGCCACTTTACAGTTGCATCTTCACAAACATCAGGGCAGGCTTCCTTAGTTCCACCATGGTATGAACCATCAAGGATATACACACTGCCCGTTTTATTTCCAGTTAACACTTGCCTCTTATTTTTAAACACAGCAAGAACACCATTTTCAGCAGTGTAAGAACAACCAGAATCATCAAGAGCACCAAGGGAAATCAAGTTTCTTCTTAAGCTAGGGACATATCTTACCTTAGTTAAGGTCACTAATTTTCCATTAGTTAATTTCAGGTTTATGCTACCCATTCCCATGACTTTACACACATTGTTATTTCCCATGTACACATTTTCACTGGCAGTGTGAGCCAAGCCATTAAACCAGTTTTTGTTTGGGCACATATGAAAAGAACAGCCTGAATCCAATACGCATTCATCACTGAGATCCCCACTTGTGACCGTTAGGACCTCAGGTGATGAATTGGCCTTATCAGATGCCAAGGCTAGGTTAGTTTTAGAGTTCCCATTGGTCTTAGGCTTGGCTAACCATTTATAACAATTCCTTCTTAAGTGACCTACCTTCCCACAGTGATAACATTTAACCTGAGATGATTGACCTTGTTTTGAACTGTTATCATTTGAGTTATTAGCATTTTTATCAGACTTACGCTTAGACTAGAACTTATGTTTGTTATTCTGAAAAGATGACTTGTTAGACTTGAGAAACAAACTAGAGGTAGATTTAGATTTTTTGTTTTTAAGCTCTAACTCCCTAGTTTTCAAAGCATTGCAAAACTTATCATAAAAGGCACATCACCAGTATACTGGAAAGCATCTTTCACAACATGATAAGACTCAGGTATAACATTCATCAATATCATCACAAGACTAGTCTCATCAAGAGCATGCACTGTATCCCTAACCATCAAAGTCATTTTCAAGAACTCATCAAGATTTTCATCTATTGTTTTTGCAGAGTTCATCTTATATTCAAACATGGATGCCTTCACATATGACAAGTTAAGAGCAACTTGATTAGCATGCAATGTTTCTAACTTTTTCCACATTGCAAGAGGAGTTTTACAGTCACATACCTTTCTGATAAAACTGTCCCCAAGGCTCAGTATTATCAGGTTGTATGCTTCAACCTCTATATCAGACTTCCTTTTCTTCTCATCTTCAGACCACTTTGCGGCTTCCTCTTCAAGGGCAACCAACACCTTATGCTGGGACAGCACAGCCTTCATCTTGAGGCACCAGACATGGAAGTCTCCCTTCCCATCATAAGGAGCGATCTCAATCCTTGCTTGCACCATTTTCACCTCGCAAGCAATAATCAAGGAAGTATGAGTACAAGCAATGCAAATAGGGCACAATCAACAACAACAACAACCAAGAATCAATAGAATCGGCTCTGATACCACTGTTGTAACTCAAGACTGAATTACTAATCCAATTTGTTGTTTAAAGTTCAATTGTAAAAGCCCTAATTCGATTTGCAATTTGAGAATTTGCGGAAAGTAAATTGACACACACATTTTATAGTGGTTAACCTCTAGGTGAGAGGCTAGTCCACTCGAGCTCACTAGCTCAGCCGATTTCACTATGCAAACAAAATGCCTCGGAATCGACCAAAAGTCGTCGGAGTACAAGAATTTGATTACACACTTAGAACAACGCCTACGAACTACGATCTCTCTGTGGATCGCACTACATGCTTCAATCGAACGCAAACTTGAGCGGAATCACCGTGTGCACCGAAGCCCTCAATCGATTTCACGAACGGATCTCTCTCGGATGTCGAACGAAATTGAAAAGCGTATTGGAGTAAAGAACCCTAAACCAGCTCGAATAATCCAGCTTCTATGCATTTCTTCCAGATTGCATCTCATCCGTCCGTTCCTTCTAATCGCATCCGTCCATTTTGAATCTGGACTCGCGCCACGGATCGAGCGGACGTGTCCCGCTTCCATTCGTCGAACACTAACGACCTCCACTTACACATATCGAACTTTGCCAGCTATTAGCGACGCCTCCTAGAGCTTTAGCCACGGCTCAAATTCCCGCCTGGTTTAAACGCGCCTTTAGCGACAACTTCCTTTTGCTTTCAGCAACGACTTCCTCGATCCTTTAGCGACGACCTTCTGGATTTGGCAGAAATAGCTGCTTTAAATCCTTCAATTACCGTAGATGTATTTTTGTTCAATCGATGATTTATCAAGCTTCTAATTCATAGGGTTATTTGCTTCAATGGACATGTTCTCATAGTAGTAGTATCAGATTCAATCAGTTGTGCACTTCAATCAGCTTTTTTGTTACTGTTTGTTGAAAGGTGATGGGGGACAGTGGTCTTGACAAACTTTGAAAAAAAAAAGAGCGAAAATTAAGTAATAGTTTCGACTTTTTGCACTTAATTGCTGCTTGAGTTTATATGTTGATTTTGTTTAAGAGAGAATCACCATTAGCTGTTACTTTATTTGTATTTCATGTTTCCCCTTTCAGTAAACTTATTTACTGTTAGCTACATATTGTTTGTAACAGGAGAAGGTGCTCTTTATAGATGGATTTCAATACTGGTGGAATTATTGATTCTTAAGTAAACTGTGTGTGTGGGAGCAATCATTTGTTTAGGTGTTTTAATTTGAAGTCTTTCATCTGCTGTGGTTCTTTGTTAGTCTTAACAATATTTCTTACATTTGATACTTATATGGTGCAGATCAATGCTATAAACGCGGCAACATATGCTACATGTCTTGGCCTGAGCGTTATAAGATACTGAAGAATCCCAAGGTAATTCCAGAATTTCATTCTTCTATTTATTTTTTTCATTCAACTCACCGGCATTATGTTTGTATCATCGACTTTTTTCTTCAAAAGTTGGAGCTTTAGTATTGGCTATTGTGACAATCTTGATTTAAAGGTGTGATGCTCCAGCAAGTGCCATGGCTGGCAGGTGTGGAGGGCGAGGGATGAGAAGGCGCTAGGCTTCCTTGTAAACGCCAACACTGGACAACATTTTGAGACTGACATGGATCCTTGTTTTTGTAATATCATCATAGATTATTTTTTAGAATTTATATTGGTTCCTAGTTGATTTTGAATTTGTGTGATAATTGACATGAATTGATAAATTTTCTACATTAAAAGTGACATCATGTATGAAATGTTGTAAATTTATTGAATAAAAAGTATTTTTAAGATTTGGATATGAGCAGGTGTATTTATGAAATTTATTTACAAATTTTTAGGTTAATTTGAACTATAGCAAGCCAGAAATGCCAAAAAAAAAATCAAATATTATGCATCATTTCTTAAAACACCGATGCAGAATGTCATTCTTTATGCATCGGTTCTTTAAAAAACCGATGCATACTATCTGGGATTATGCATCGGTTCTGGCACAAAAGCGATGCATAATGTCTGAACATTACGCATCGCTCGATTATGCATCGGAGCAGAAGCGATGCATAAGCCCTCCCAGAACCGATGCATAATGTCCTGTCTATAGTAGTGTTAGTTTGAGCGTTTCTCTTTTATTAGCACCGCAGTTGGCTTCTATGCTAGTGATCATGACCCTGCTCTTTTTATCCATTCATCATTTCATGGTCGGACGCTTCTCCTTCTCTACGTCGATGACATGATCATTATTGATGATGACCCTGAGTATATCGCATTTGTGAAGGAGAAGCTCAGTTTCTCATGTCGGATTTCGGTCCCCTTAGTCATTTTTTTGGGATTGAGGTTTCTTCCTACTTCTGAGGGTTTCTATCTATCTCAGGTGAAGTATATCCAAGATCTTCTTGATCGTGCCTGTCTTACAGATCATCGTACTTCCGACACTCCGATGGAACTAAATGTTCACCTTCGCGCCACGGATGGTGAACCTCTTGAGGATCCTACTCGCTATCGTCACCTGGTTGGTAGTCTTGTGTATTTTGTTGTCACTCGTCCCGACATCTCTTATCCGGTCCATATTAGGAGTTAGTTTATTTCTACTCCCACAGCTCCACTATAGTCACCTTCTCCGTGTTCAACGGTATATTCGTGGCACTATCTCTCGTCGTCTTTTCTTTCCTCGATCCGGCTCTCTTCAGCTTCATGCTTATTCCGACGCTACCCGGGCTAGTGATCCCTTTGATCGTCAGTGTTTATTTTCCTATTGTGTGTTTTGGGGGAATCTCTCATTGCTTGGAAGACTAAGAAGCAGACGATAGTGTCTCGTTCGAATGCTGAGGCTGAATTGCGTGCTATGGCTTTGTTGACAGCCGAGGTTTATAGCACTGAAAGATGGCCAATAGAGGAAACTTTATCGTCATTTCCAGAGAGAAAGATGGCCAGGAGACAAGCTGGAAAATCTCAAGCTATAGCACTGAAAGTGGAGAAGGCCTTGGACATAGCCCAAGTAAGCCTGCCATCTAAAGGTGAGGACGAGGAGATAGCTCTTCTCTCGAGAGCCTTCAAGATGGCGACCATAGGCAGAACACAAAACAGAGGTGTCTCTGGCGGAGGACGAAATAACCAAAGGGGGAACAAGGGAGCTACCTCAGAGGAAAGCAAGACAAAGGCAGGAGCAAAGGAAGAAAGAACCTGCTATCACTGCCAGAAAAAGGGGCATCTTGCTAAACATTGCTACAGCAAGAAGAAGGGTGAACCACCTGCCCCGAAGGAAGCTCAAGCCATGTTCGCTGCCTGGGGTGACTCAGACGAGGAACATAGCGATAGGAAGCGAGCTAAGGAGCCATGTCTGATGGCAAGATCCACGAACGATGAGGTAAATGAATCTGATTCCTTTATCGATCAAGTCTTCAGTGAATCTGACTTTACAGAAATTGTTGCCGAACTGCTAAAGAAGATCACAAGCCTTAAGGAACAGCTTGAGATCATGAAAGATGAACATGAAGACGACATGGAGAACAACCGCCTCTGGTCAACCAAAGCTATGCGACTTGAGAGAGAAATGGAGGAGCACGTCTGCAAATGCCACACTTGTGACGAAAGAGACACACAAATCAATATTTTGAGTGATGAACTGAGGTGCATGAGAATTGACGACACCAGGCCGATAGACGTCAGAACCAAGATGGTAGGATCAATTGAAGAATCAGTCAGGATCCAGTTGGATAACGAGGAACTCCGTCAGACAGTCGCAGATCTCAGACAAAAGGAGACGGAAAGAAAGAAAATCTGGCAACGAGAACTAGAAGCCAAGAAGGTTGAAGAGGTAAAACAAGATTACAAAAGAAAGTTTGCCAGACCTGGACTTGGGTATATGGAAGAGACTGACAAAGAGGAAGCAAACAGAAGGATTGCCAAAGGAAAGGGATTGATGACTGAAGTCGGCGAGAGCTCGCGCCAGGTGAGAAAGTCGGAAGCCACAAGACAGTTGGGAAGAGCAGCCACATCTCCAAAAGAGAGCCATCTCTATGACAGAGACTCTGTACCTTTCGAGGCTGGGAAAGCCTTTGAAATTTGGAAGAAGATGAGCTCCAACCGTCAACCTTTCACGATTGACCCTCAGGCCCAAAGAAATAGGAGACCCATTCCCTTAGAAAGAAACAAAAAAACCGGGGTGCTTTACTATGGTGTCTGCTGGCACTGTGGTCACTCTGGTCACTACAGATCAGACTGTAAGAAACTGGAAGAAGCCAACGAGAGGTATCATAGTCATCAGAGAAAAGCCAGTACCGTTTATGTCCCTAGGAGAAAAGTTCCTCCCCACAGAAGGGAAGACAGAGGTGAATGGGCTCGTCCTCACCACGACACAGCAACTTACGGACGACCCAAGAGAACTCCCATGAGGAGAATCAATCTTACTGATGATAACGATTCCCGTCCTTTAAAGTCTCCTCCTGTTGTTAAAACTGCCCCAAAACCCAGTAAGCCAAGCTTGTCTGGGTTCGTAAAAACTGATTTCTCTCTTGCAGGACGGAGTGAGGAGCAAGCCATGGTATCTGGACAGCGGATGCTCTAAACACATGACAGGAGATCCAGGATGGTTCATCTCACTCCATGCCTACTCCGGAGGAAGCATTATCTTCGGAAACAAGAGTACAGGTAAGGTCGTTGCAACAGGAGAGGTAAGAATTTCAGAAACAATCAAAGTTCGACAAGTTAGTCTGGTTGAAAACCTGAATTATAACCTGCTTATCACAATTGTGTCAACATGGTAAAAATCAAGTGATATTCAACTCTAATGACTGTTTTGTGAAGTGCATTGAGACAGGAAAGGTAATTCTCAGAGGCGTCCGTGAGAATCAAATATACACAGTGGACCCAGAGTTCGTCCCTAAAGAGGAGCTGTGCTTGGCAAGCATAACCACCGACACACTGCTGTGGCACAAAAGGTTTGGACATGCAAGCACGAGACTGATTCATAAGCTGCATCAGAGTGAACTGGTGATAGGATTACCCAAGGTAGAAAGCTCAGTTGATCAGGTGTGCGGTGCATGTGCCACGGGCAAGCAAGTACGTACTTCGTTCAAGTCAAAACAATCAGTAAGTACTTCAGGTCCTCTTGACATGATCCACATGGATCTCTGCGGTCCAGTGAACGTCGTCAGCCGTGGAGGCACCAGGTATATATTAGTCATCGTGGACGACTACTCCAGGTATACTTGGACCATTTTCTTGTGCTCTAAAGATGAAACATGTTCTGAATTTGTCTCATGGTTGAAACTGATTGAAAACAAATTGAGTAAGAAGTTAGTGTCCATTCGTACTGACAACGGAACCGAGTTTCGGAATTCCCAGTTTCTCTCCTTGTGCAGGACTGCATGAATAGATCACAACTTTTCAGCACCACGAACTCCTCAGCAGAATGGGGTGGTAGAGAGAAAGAATAGGACTTTGGAAGACATGTCCAGGACAATGTTGATTGCCAGTGGTGTTCCCAAGGGGTTCTGGGCAGAGGCTGTGCATGCGGCCAGCTACATACTGAACCGAGCATCTCTACGATTTCTGATAGGAAAAACGCCATACGAGCTGCTGCGGGGAAGAAAACCTAACATTGCTCATTTGAAAGTATTTGGCTGCAGGTGCTACGTGCATAACAATGGAAAGGACAATCTGGGAAAGTTCGATCCGAGGAGAGATGAAGGTGTGTTCGTAGGATATTCAAGCCATAGCAGAGCCTACAAGGTATACAACCTGAGGTTGGAACGGGTGGAGGAGAGCATCCACGTAACCTTTGATGAGTGCGCTATGACAGGTCACCTAGTGAAAGATCCTTCATCACAGGATGATGGAGAACTTCAGTTCACTGGTAGAGCTGACCCCGACTGGGAACCGACTCAAAGTGAGGTCATAGAACCAGCTCAAGAGACTGCTCAGACAGCTGGTCAGGAACCCGTAGATGCTCAGACAGAGATACCCGCTCAAGAACATGTTCCTGATGTCCCTGTGACAGACATCAACGCTGAGCCTCCCAATGAAGAGGAGATTGCTAACAATCCCCCGCCTACAGGCACTGCGGAGGAACCCAAAACTACAAGGAGCGGGAGAGTTATTCTGCCCCCATCTAGGATGAGGGACTACCAGTGCTACACATCGCATGATCAGGTAAGTCTGGATGATTTATGTCATTTCTGTGGATTTGCATCTTTTTTCTCTATTGCAGAACCAAAGACAATAGCAGAAGCGCTGAAAGACCCAGAGTGGGTAAATGCCATTCAAGAAGAGCTACATCAGTTCGAAAGGAACAAGGTATGGCGACTGGTTCCTAGGTCGAAGGGCAAGAATGTAATCGGAACGAAGTGGGTCTTTCGAAACAAGATGGACGACAAGGGAGTTGTTGTGAGAAACAAAGCCCGCCTGGTAGTCAAAGGGTACAAACAACAAGAGGGGATAGACTACGATGAGACATTCGCCCCGGTTGCAAGGTTAGAAGCAATCAGACTATTAATTGCTTATTCGACTTACCATGGTTTCACTCTGCAGCAAATGGATGTGAAAACGGCGTTCTTGAACGGAGTCCTGAAGGAGGAGGTATACGTGAGCCAGACACCAGGGTTTGAGGATCACACCCACCCTGATCATGTGCACATCCTTGACAAGGCGCTATATGGGCTGAAGCAAGCACCCCGTGCTTGGTATGAGAGATTGTCACAGTTCCTGCTATCTCACGGATATGTCAGAGGAGAGGTGGACAAAACTCTCTTCCTTCTGAAGGGAAGGACACTCTAGTTGTTCAGGTTTCAGGCTGATCCCAGGGAAACCCACGTGAAAGCAGTAAAGAGGATACTGAGATATCTGAAGGGAACAGATGACTTATGCCTGGTCTATCCAAGGGGAGGAGACTTACGCCTGGCAGCATACACTGATGCAGATTATGCGGGTTGCAAGACAGACAGGAAGTCCACGTCCGGGATGTCTCAATATCTTGGGCCATGTCTCATCTCCTGGGCTTCAAAGAAGCAGTCCTCAATTGCACTTTCCACCGCTGAGGCGGAATACATTGCAGCTACTGCTTGCTGTGCGCAGCTGCTATGGATCAGACAATAGCTAAGTGACTATGGTGTTATTACAAATTGTGCTAAAATTCTGTGCGATAACACTAGTGCTATTAACATCTCTAAAAATCCAGTACAGTTCTCACGAACTAAGCATATAGAGATCCGATATCACTTTCTACGAGACTGTGTTGAAAAGGGAATAATAGAAATGGAGTATTGCAGAACCGAGGAACAGATAGCAGACATATTCACAAAAGCATTGCACAGAGAACCCTACGAGAAGCTGAGGCTTGAACTAGGTATGGTTTCTCTTCCTTAGAACTACGCTCATATGTTGTTCCCTCGGTGATTGGCTAGACTAGATGCATACAAGTCACGTCTGATGGAGATTATAACATGAACATTCTGTGCTAGTGAGTAAATAGGCTGTGTTCACATCGTATCCATGCATGCTAGCTATGTGATTGATGCTTGCATTAGAGATTGAAAAACATGAGATTCTGAATTTTTTTCTAAGAGACCTCCATAGTTGATCCCACGCTATAAGCCCAGGAGGTACTCTAGACCAACCTTAGCCTATTTTCATGTGGAGTGCTCCTATGAGCCCGTTGATATGTTTTTTTCTGGAGTTGTTCCACATGAGGTATGAAGAAAATAAGACAGTATTTGGGTGATCTTACTTGCTTGTGCTTGATTGTGTGTGGTGTTATTTGTACCATTTGGGTAAAGTTAGCACACCATACAAAAACCTTGTGTACCCATGAGACAAGTCAGACTGAGCTATCACTATGAAAGGTTCACTTTGGCTGGGAAACAATCTATGTGACAGTTGTGGAAATGAGGGGATGTGTGTCTTCCGATAAAGATGGTTTGCAGTGGGAAGAGCTTAATCAACGCAGAAAAGCGAACGGTTTTTGTTACAGGCAGTTGTCCCGTCTGTCGCATTTATGAGGAGAAACGTACGCCTTCGATGGACACGTGTAGCCACCCCCTCAGGCGTGAAGCGGCTCAACGTGTGAGTGGGTGAATTTGACAAGTTTACTTATGTGAATCGTTTTTGGAAGGGATGAAACGGTGGAAATTGCAAAAAATCAGTGGGTAGGATATTTATTGCTAAAAAGTGACCGCTAGGGTTTGCAGAGGGTATAAGAAGAATGAAAGTCGAGTGTTTCGCCTCATCAATCTCAGACGACTATTTTCACTCTCTCACAAATCAACGTTTCGAAACTTTTCATGGCCGCCTCAAACCCTAGTTCCAGTCTCTCACCTGCGGCCGCCGCAGAACTTGCTGCTCAGTTGATTGCAAGGGAGTCAATCCTCTCAGTTTGGAGACCATTCTCCAGTCCGTCACGCCGCCTACCTCCACTCCGACGGACTCTGCAGTGGCCAGAGACCTTGCTATGCTCGAAGAGCTTCGGGAGTATTCTCACTCCCAGCGCCGTGTTAAAAAAGAGTCCTCGATTGCTGAGCGGTCCGCTGGCAAGCGCGCGAGGAAATCTGCTCCTCCCTCGGCTCGAAAAAGTTACAGATCTGCTCGGCAATCTGCTCTGTTGGTTGTCGAGGATGACGAGTCGGATGGGAGTGCGGAGGAATCAGAAGAGGCCGTGAGGGGTTTTGCTCAAGAGTTAGTGCTCAACCGTGAATGGCTTGTGGAGTACAAGCTGGGAGACATTGTGCAGTTGTTGGAAGCCCAAGGTTGGGGTGACTTGTTCAGGAAGCCAGTCCTCGTGGATGAGAGGCTGGTGAAGGAGTTTTATTTAAAGTTCAGGCTGGAGGAGAAAAGCAAAGAAAATTTGGAGATTCGTGTAACTGTGAAGGGAGAAGTGTTCACTTTGAACATGAGGGAGCTGGCCACTATTCTGAAGGTGCCTAGGGTCGGGTACGCTGAGTACGCCAAGGGCACGTGGCCAAGCTCAGTGGCTAAGCTAGCTGTGTTCGCCCGGCTGGGGATGGATCCTGCTGCGAAAGGGATAAGGGAAAATGTTAGCATGAATGTGCTTCCAAGGATCCTCCACAGGATCCTAGTATCCAACATCACTCCAAGGAAGCAGAAAATAATGTGGTTGTGTTTCAGGACATGCTGCTCGTAGACCAGATCCTGCAGAGGAAGCCAGTCAGTCTGTCGTTTCAAGTGACGCGTCACATGGACAACAACAAGGACAATCCCTCGAATGGATTGCCCTATCCTCAGTTCGTAAAGCAAATCCTGCAATACTGGGAAATCTACAGCCCCACCTCTGAGAAAGTGTTGTCTTCTGCCCTTGGTGATGAGCAGCTTCTCAAGCTGAGTCTGGAGTACTCTGTAGGAGAAGGATGGATTGTTCCACGCTCCCCGACCCCGTCCCCTATTGAAGAAGATGTTGTTGAAGTGACCCCTGTTGCTGATCCTGTGGGCGCAGCGGCTGTTCTCCCCACAGATAGCATGGGCGAGATGGTGAAGCTGTTGAAGGAGCTGAGGTCGGAGTTGCAGGAAGTACAGTCTGAGCTGAAGGATGTAAGGTCTGAATTGAAGGATGTGAAGGAGAAGTTGGTTGCCCTGGAGGTGGCAGTGGAGGTTGACTCGGGTGCCGTGTCGGCTGCAGTTGAAGGGTTTCCTGCGCAGATCAAGGGCCTTGCCACAGAGATTGTGGAACAGTTGAAGGTTCCGCTCCAGAGTGATGCCTAGTTTGAACAGTCTCATGGATCCCTTTTTTTTGACAACCCTCCCATATCTCCCCCTGTTTTTTTTAAACTTTTTTTTTTTAATTTCATGTTTAAGACTTCTGTGCCTTTTGACTTCTCTGCTGCTTGTGTGGTGTCCGCGTGACACACTTTTAACTTGTGAGCATGAATGACATGTTTTTCTTTACATTGCTCGGTGTTCTTACTTGCAAATCTTTTTGATGATGTCAAAAGGGGGAAGAGATATATGTGCATACACTAAGGGGGAAAAACAGTACCAAAGTTTAGGCGGGTGTCTATCTGAGGGGGAACTACGCTGGCTAGACTTTAAATAAAAATTTAGTGAATAAATTCTAAAGTAGCTAGCTGCTGTAGGGAAGTGTAGATGTGATTTCCTTACCATCGCTGCGTGTGCTTTCTCATCTGTGAAGAAGTGTTTGTCATCATCAAAAAGGGGGAATTTGTTGGACCCTTTGTGTTTTGATGATAACAAACACTTAGCTAATAATTGACTTGAGTATGCAGAAATCACACTGTCTGACAGAAACGTAACTGGACATCTCTGAGAGAGCTCAGCGCTACGAGAGAGATGAGATCTACGAGAGAGATGGGATCTGCGTGAGAGACGAGATCAACACCGACTTTGAATTTGATCAGGGAATATATACTCGAGATACAAATTGAAGATATACGAGTATATAAGCGCAATATTTGACGAGAGATGTTGATATCGATATACACACAAGATATACGATTCAATATTATGACGGGAAGATACGCGCCAGATTTGGAAAGGAAATAAGTGACAGGGTTAAGATATGGAAATATCTTAACCAAATCATATCTGCTGGATAGCAATCGGATCTGAGACAGAGATCAGATCTGCCGAGTGAAGACGACTATAAAAGGAGGAGGAGTCTTCAGTCCTAAGTTCGGCTTTTAGAGAGAGTAATCGGAGATTGAAGAGACGATCAATTCCGGAGCTGACGAAGTGATGCTGTGTGCGGACAAGATCAAGATCGAGTTAGGTGATATTAGAATTGAGTATAAATGTTAACTGTCACTGAGTGAGACAGGTTGTAACGTTCTACAAGCATATTCATTAATCAATAACATCGATCTTGAAGCCCTTCTGGAACTGTCCAGAAGGCAAGTGGTTTTCAGCCTGTTGCAAGGATTGCAATAAGGTTTCCACTCTAAATCTGTGAGCATTTACTTTCCGTACTATTTCCTGTACTTGTGATAATTTCCGCTGCAGCGTAGTAAACCCAACTATATGTTTCGAATAGACGGCTAACCTAACGATCCATTTACTTTACAAGCATATGTTTCGAGTAAACCCAACTATAATTACCACTCTGGGATCTCCCTCACATAGACGGCTAACCTAACGATCCAACAAACATGATTCGAATTCGGTGCAGCGTAGTAAAATGTTGCGAGTGTCAAAACAATGTCGTTTTGATCAAAACGACGTCGTTTTATTATATTTAAGAAATATTAATCGAAATGTCTTTTTTTATTAAAACAATTCCATTTTTTTTATTGTAAAACTATGCCGTTTTGACTGTAGAAGTATTGTATTGTTAATGTATTGTGAATTGGGCTTTTAGAAAGAAACAAAACCCAACTATATGTATCATGTTTGCAGTAGCTACTTATAAAACGTTCTTTTATTTAATTAAAACTCGTACGACAAGTTACTGAATGTAATCTTTTACTAGCACAAGCACAATTACAACAACAACAAAAACAAAAACACTCCAAAGAAAATTCCGAACTAAAAAAATGATACCAAAAAAATATTCTGAATGGTGAAAGAAATAAAAAATAAAGAAGTGTGCCAAAAAGCAAGTGTTTAGCAGAGGGCTAAAAGCAGATCACATGATCCTGGAGACTGAAGCATATGAGGATGTGAAGAGAAGGAACACCATAAGACCAAATGGCAGGTTCATGCATTTTGCGTCTGACGACGACCCATCCCCTGTCGTTGGGACACTCTTTGATCCACTTGGAGAATCGGCATCAGTTGTCTTAGTCGTTGGCGGGGTTGTAGGAGAACCGCCTGCTGAGTTAGTAACAAAACACTGTTACATAATGTAATATAACTCGAGTACAAAATGCAAGAGTAGTGTACGAGTTTTAATTAAGTGGACTTGCCATTGCAACGGCTAACCGGTGGCGTTCGGACATTGCAGGCGGTCGGGAGAGCCATTGCTCTGGTCTGGTTGATGGCAACACCGAGAGACGGTCCGCCACCATTCAGCACTTGGCAGAGGCAACGTGGCTGGGAACTGACGACATTTGCTAACTGCTGGCAGCAACTTGGGCTGGGAGATGACGAGTTTCCAGTAATGTAATTTAAACAGGGTGACATGCTGATCAGAACACTGGTGCAGCTGGATTGACCTCTGGCAGTCACCGCGCATAGAGCCACCACCACGGCAAATATATAGGCGACCATTGTCTTCATTGTTGCTTGCTGTTTGAAAATTACCGGCCGGATTCAATTAAGTTGTTTTCGATGAGTTTTTTAGATGGTGGGTTTGTTTGAGTTATATAGAAAATAGTTAAGCAAAAATAGAGCTGAGAAATGCAAAGGAAGGTGCTGTGTTTTTTTTTTTTTTTTTTTTGTGGGTGAACAACTATGCCTAATTTAAAGTGGATTTGGGCTTTAGGTGAACAAACTTATGTCTATCAACTATTTGACATTTATGAACACGTAGCGTTGTTTTATGTGTTGATTATTTACTAAATCAACATGACTGAAAAAAGTTGTTTGATAATTTTTTATTTACCGAATGAAAATAATTGAACTTTTTTGTAGTTGGATGAATCTGTAATTCGGTGTAAATATCAGAACCCCAAATTTGCCAACCCTGAAAATGTCAAAGGTTCAAAATTGATTTTCAAAAAATGTTTATTTCAAAAAATCAGCACGGTTCAATTAATAAATAATTTTAGTTCGGCGAGTAAAGATCAGGTACAAAACATATTTTTGGTACAAAATATAAAGTTCGTCAAAACTGGATTATAATTCGTCGCCGAGAAACTAAACATACGACATAGTTCGTCACGAATATTTATACATCGTCACTGAGATATTAACCATAAACGAGATTTAATACGAGATTTAACTCATCTGTCACCAAATCAATGGCTGTAATTGGTTTGTATTTTTTATAAACAAATATACTTTGGACCGAATCCTTCTTCTAATTCAATAATGATTTAAATGAGATGAATTGTGCACCCATTCCTTCTTCTAATTCAATAATGATATAAATGAGGTGAATTGATGAACTCAATCGGTAGTAATCATGACACAGTTCAGTTCAATTTATTACTTAACAAATAGGAATATAGGATCGTATAAACAGGTCACTGTTTCAATAAATAGTGTCCAGCAGATGAACCTTGAGAGGGGTATATGCGTCTTTGGCAAGGAAATTCAACAAACGTAAGGATGTTAAGAAAAATTCAGATTTGGCAAATTATATTCACTTTCCAAATTTGATTCTCGATTTACCATTCTGAATTGAAAATCATATTCCGAAGGAGTAGAATTGAACTTGTAAAATCGCTTAGTAACCCTAATGTACATCTAGTGCAAGACTTGGCAAGTCCAGAGTTTGGGCTCCCATGTGTAAAATAGGTTTAGTTTAGAGCTGGGTCTTGGAGGAGAAGCTGCTCAGTTGGGACTGGATGAAGGCCTAAACGGTGACGTTTTGCGAGAGAGGGAAAGCTGAGTTTGGGCTTGAGAGTGAAACGCTGTCGTTTCAGCGTGGCGCGCGAGTCAGGTAAGTTGGACGGTGTTGTATGGCTTAGAGCGTGAGAGTTGGAGAAAAGGACGAGATGTCGTTGTTTGGATAACGACTTCGGGCTTAAGTTAAGCGGTACCGTTTCGGGCGAGCGCGAAGTGGAATCAAAGTTGCGTGGTACTGCGTTGTTTTCGATCGAGCTGATTCCAGTACTTAAGGTCAGTACTGGGAAATTAGGGTTCATCTAAATTCAAATTGGGGCTATCGTGATTGAGAGCGATTTCCGAGCATTCATCCGCGATTGAAGGTTCCTGTGTCTACATCGTTCACGTGCGACCGTGTTGAAGCTTGATTGGTACTCGATTGGGCAGAATCAAGGCGCTGCACTGGTGGTGCTTCCGCGCTAAGGACACATAGGCGTCTGGATTTTCCGATCGACGTCCGACGAGGTTCTGTCTTCTTTGCTACTCAGGGAAGTCTTCTGATTCCTCTTACAGTGGTTTCTTGGTTGATTGATCGCCGGTTAGATTAAGAGGGATAGATAGGCCAAGTCTTGCATATAGGTTGTGTATAGACTCGAGTCCCCAAGAGGATTTGGGCAAATTGTATATAGGGATAAATAAGTCTTGCATATAGGCTCGAGTCCCCAAGAGGCTCACCGAGGAGTAGGCGTTGCTGCTAATTGGCAGTGGCGTTCGAACCTCGTTAAATCCTTGTGTCCTTAGTTTTGGTTTTATTTCCACAAATTGTCTAAATTGACTAATTGGACTCTAAGGTTAACAAGAACTAGATTTGTGTATTGTGTTTGAATGCTTGAATTGAGTAATTGGTGGGTCCTAATATTACATTGTGGAATCAGAGCAAATTATTGATTTTCCTGTGGTTATCTTGACATCTCACCTTGTTATATTGTGATATCTCCTCAATAGCACCTGTCTTAGTCTTCTCTTTCCAAGAATTGATCTGTGTGTCATCTGCTACTCAGGTGACCTCCTGCTAAGCCATGGCTGATATGAAACACCAGATGTTTGATGACACTCAAGACTACTCCATTTGGAAGGTTAAAATGAAGGCTATTTTGACTAAGGAAAAATGCATCAAGGCTGTGACTGAAGAATGGGTGGCTGGAACTTCTGCTGATAGGAAGACTGAAATGCAGGAGTGATCGGTCGAATTCTTGACCTATTATTCACTTCATTCGATGATGGATTATGTTTTTTCCGGATATTTTGTTATCATTTAACCTCTTTTCTAGTGTTTCAGGTCATATATCACATACCTAACACTTTTAGATTGATCCGAAGCAATGCAAAGCATTTGTGAAGATTTGGGCAAAAAAAGGGCAGACCGACCTTTCCAACTTATTTTGCAAGCACAGATCGCATATGGTGTCCAAGGGTTACAACTTTGTAGTTTACGCCAAGATCAAATTCGGAGGTTAAGAGCATGAAAAATCCACCCGAAGTCTCTGCCATTTTTCATGGCCGTGACAGCCGTGACAAAACACAACGTCACGGGTGTCACGACCCCCTTATCTCCCAGTGCACTTTTGCTTAGTCCGTGACAGCCGTGACACACTTGAATGTCACGGGTGTCACGGCCCCGTCGAAGACAGTTTCTAAACGATTTTTGGGCTTTTCGGGACAGATTTTTGGACTTGTTTCCTAATTTCGCTTTTGGGCTTTTTAGCCTTTTGGAAAGCTATAAAGAGGGCAATCGACTGATTTACTCAGTGTGGATGATTGGCGAGAGATTAGTGCGACATTGACGAGTGCTTGACTTGAGATTGAAGAACCCTAACTTGGGAGAAGACGGAGATCATCGCGAGAGATTGAGGAGTCAACGAGCTACATCGTCTACACGGTTTCCTCGTCCTTAATTTCTTTATATACACTACTTTTAGTTAACTTACCATGAGTAGTGAGTAGTCTTCTTTATTCCGGGATCCTACGGATCCCATGCTATGTACCCAACTCTTCATGTGATCAATTGAACGTTTTTCATTAATGTAATTCGAATATTCAATTTCATTGTGCTTAATTTTATCGTTCTTGCAAGTCTTACATTGAATGGGATGTTTGCATGCTAGAACGTATTTAGGTTATTTACCAAGAGATGGATGGGTCCTAGGTATTAATCGGAATGCATGAAATTGATGTTAGGTCATGGTAGTTACAATGGTAGTACATGAATTAATAGGAAAGTTCACTTTTGTCTGAAAAACCCTAAGTTTGATATCGAGATCGTTTATAATCCGTGGATGGGCGGCGTTCAACGATTGAGATTAATCTAGACAATGATCCGTGGATGGGCGGCTTGTCTAGTGTTATTTCGATTTATTTCCATATTCGATAGCATGATGAATTTACGTGATATGATTGCATGATTAGTGGGGTTGGCACGAGTGAAGTTTGATCCTGGAATTCTTTCTCTGATCAAGTTCAAACCTTTATTTTTCTGCATTTAACTTCTACTACTTTTGACACAACAAAACCTCTTGTTAATCGGAATAGCTAAATAGGTCACCTGTTAACTAGTATTCACACACGTCTGTTCCTTGGATCGACCCTTGGCTTACCAAGGTTATAAATTTTGTTTGACTGCAACTAGACCCCTAAAACTCATAACTTGACGACTATAAAGGGTTAAAAATACGCTTGTCAAGGAGCAAGCTCACTCAGAAATTATGATGAGGCTAAGTGATGAGATCATCAGACAAGTGGTAACATATTCTAACTCAAAAGAATTAATGGATGCTTTGGATAACATCTACATTAATAAGTCTCTACCCAGTAAGATATCTCTGCTATTTAGGCTCTTTAATTTTATGATGGATTTGTCTAGGACTCTTGAAGAGAACTTAGATAACTTTCTTAAACAAACACAAGACATGTCTAGATGTAAAGAGAAAATTGATGAAACTCACCAAACTGTCATTATATTGAATGCCCTGCCATCTCAGTTTGACAACTTAAAAGATGTTATTCAATATGGTAGAGATGATATCACCCTTGCTAAGATCATAGAGGCTGTTGTCCAGAAAAATGAATCCTTGAAGGTGTTTAAAGCTAGGACAGGCCCTAAAACTGAAACTATGCAAGAATCTAAAAATGAGGTGATGATGTTTAGGGGAAAGTCAAAGAAGAAATTCTCTAAAAACAAGAATGTGAGGCCTAATGCCCCTGATAAGTCTGCTGAAAAATTTCCTGATAAATCTGCTGTGAAATGTGAATATTGTCATAAGCTTGGTCATTGGACCAAAGACTGTTTTAAGAAAAAGAAGGATGAAATGTACAAGAAAGGTAATCAAAATGAATCTGGTTCTTCTAATGTGTTTGAATCTGGTAAGCAGCATACAGATGAGATCATGATGACTTGTGAGGGAACTCATTCAGATCAATGGATCTTGGACTCAGGCTGCACCATGCATGCTATCCCAGGTAAACATCTCTTTAGTAGCTTAAAACTCTGCAATGGAGGTGAGGTAAAGTTAGGGGATCAAACTGTCTTACTCATTAAGGGTATAGGAAGTGTTCCCTTGAAAATGCATGATGGTATTACTAAAACTCTCACTAATGTTAGATGGGTACCTGATTTAAGAAGAAGTCTAACGTCTGAATCTATGTTTGATGATATGGGCTGTGAAATTAACACCTTTAAGGCATAAGGCAAGTTATTAAAAATGGCATTGTTTTGATTAAGGCTGTTAAGGAAGGTGGTTTGTCCCATGTTATCTCTTCGAATGAAATCAATGTTTCTGCTGCAAGACTGATAAGAAGCTGATAGAAACAAAGATATGGCATGATAGGCTAAGACATATAGGATATCAAGGGTTGAACTGTTTGTATAAAGCTGGGATAATTCCTATTGAACCAGTGAAGTTAAACTTATGTGAAACTTGCATATTAAGTAAGAAAACAGCTCATTCATTCCCTAGATCTTCTTTTACTGTCTATAAGCTTCTTGAATATGTGCATTCTGATCTTTGGGGCCCTGCCCAAGTTTCTACTATTGGTGGCAGGTCTTATTTCATTTCAATCATTGATCATTTCACAAGTAAGGTATGGATTTATCTGCTGAAAAATAAAAGTGATGCTTTTAATAGCTTTAAGGATTGGAAGGCTTTAGTTGAGGGTCAATCTGGCCATTAGGTTTTGTGTCTTGGAAAGGACAATGGATTAGAATTTTGTAACAAAGATTTTGATCAATTCTGCACTAACCATGGTATTAAAAGGCATTTAACAGTCCCTAGAACACCGCAACAAAATGGAACTGCTGAAAGAATGAATAGAACATTGTTAGAAAAGGCTAGATGTCTGCTATTTAGTTCTGGCATGAAAAGTTCTTTGTGGGCAGAAGTAGTTATCACATCTGCCTATCTAATAAATATAAGCCCTTCTTCTGTTATAAGTTTTAAAACACCTTATGAAATGTGGACTGGTAAAAAGCCTAACCTCAGCTACTTAAAACCATTTGGATGCACTGCTTATGCTCATGTAACTCAGGGAAAACTAAAGCCTAGGGCCATGAAATGTGTTATGCTGGGTTACCCCGTAGGCACAAAAGGTTATAAATTGTTAGAAGTCCAACCTGGTGGATATAGAGTCATCACTGCTATTTCAGTGACTTTTGAATGAGACTGACTTTCACTTTAAGAACAAGCTAACAACTTCTACTGAGCAAGCAGGTGCCCAAGAAGCCTCAAAATCCCGCTTCATACCTCACTGGTATGCCCAAGCAGCGGGGGAGCCTGCAACTGACCCAAATGAGGAACAATTTGACCATGGTCTGGTCCAAGAAGTTGAGTCTCCAACACAAGGGAATAACTCAAATGATGACCATCCCACTACTCATGGATCTGAAGCAGGGGAAAGCAGCCATCACCCTCACTTTACTAGTGAGGGAGGTAACCCTGAACTTATCTCTTCTAATTTCGCAAATATTGAAGCAACAAAGGATGATCATATTTTGAATGATAATGTTGCTAATATGACTCATGATGTGCTTGTTACAAATGCTCCTGATTTGTGAAACTATATGCTGTCTAGAGATAAGTCACCTAGGAGGATAAAACAAAATAGGAAATATTCCGCAAACTTGTCTAAAATACTGAATGTTGATGAATTTGCTTTGATGGCTGTTGAAATTGTGAAATATGATATCCATGATACATATGATGATGCTGTGAATGGTAAAGAGTCTAAAATATGGTTGAAAGCCATGAATGAGGAAATTCAGTCTATGCATGATAATCAAACTTGGAGAAGTTCCCAAACCAGTTAATGTAAAAGCAATAGACTGTAAGTGGATCATCAGAATTAAAGAGGGTAATGACAGTGGCGAGCCCCCTAGATTTAAGGCTAGTTGCCAAAGGTTTCTCACAAAGAGAGGAAATAGACTTTAATGACATATTTACTCCAGTAGTTAAATACAAAACTATGAGACTATAGCCATGACTGCTGTGTTTAACTGTGAACTTGAGCAAATGGATGTTAAGACTAAATTTTTGTATAGGGACTTAGATGAAAGACTATACATGAAACAACCTAAGGGCTTTATTGATAAACAAAAACCTGAGCATGTCTATTTTTTACAAAAATCAATCTATGGTTTAAGGCAGTCACCTAGACAATGGAATAGGAAATTTGACTCTTGTATGTTGTCTTTGGGTTTCAAAAGAAGTCTCTATGATTCATGTCTCTATTTGAAAGATGTTAAGTCTAATACTCCTCTCTATGTTGTGCTGTATGTGGATGATCTGTTATTGATTTGTCCTTCTTTATCTGTCATCATGAAACTGAAAGATAATCTTAAGAAGTTTTTTGACATGAAAGACTTAGGTAAAGCACAAAAGATTTTAGGGGTAAAAATCATAAAGGATAGGAAGAACAAACAAATCTATCGGTCACAAGTAAACTACAATGATAAAGTTCTAACTAAATTCTCTATGAAAGACTCAACTGCCACTGTTGTACCCTTAGGAGGTCACTTAGATATATCTAAGCATGACTGCCCTAAAACTGACCAAGAAAGACAGAAAAATTCCTTATGATCTTGTCGTTGGTTCTATCATGTATGCCATGCTTTGTACCAGACCTTATTTAAGCTTTGCTATAAGTGTTTGAGTAGGTATATGGCTAATCCAGGACCTAAACATTGGCAGGCTATAAAGTATTTGTTAAGATACTTATCTGGTACTAAAACCTAGGCTTAATATATGGTGAACATGCTAGTAAAACCAACCTAACTGGGTATGTTGATTCAGATTATGCAAGTAACAAGGACACTAGGAAATCTACTACATCTTTCTTCTTTACCTGGGCTGGAAACTGCATCACTTGGAAGTCTCAACAGCAGTCTATAGTTGCTCTGTCCTCAATTAAGGCAGAGTACATTGCTGCTGTTGAAGTAGCTAAGGGAGCAATCTGGCTTAAGGGATTATTGAATGAAATTCAAGGTGTTGTGTTTGTGCCTGTGATATTCATGGATAGTTAAAGTGCTTTGTGCTTGTGTAAAGACCCTATTTACCATGAAAGATCTAAACATATTGATGTTAGATATCATTTCATTAGGGACATGGTTGAATCCAAGGAATTTGTCATTGAGAAAATATTGGGTGATAAGAATCCTGCTGACTTTGGGACTAAAGTTGTGCCATTTAATAAGTTCGATTTTTGCAGGAGATCACTCTATATTGGGAAGGTCAGTTAATGAAGATCTGTGAGCCAATGACTGGTGACTCTTGAGAACTTGGTTATTATGTGCTTGGTTGAATAGGATTATACATTAGGCTTAGGAGGGCAATTGTAAAATAGCTTAGTAACCCTAATATACGTCTAGTGCAAGACTTGGCAAGTCCAGAGCTTGAGCTCCCATATGTAAAATAGGTTTAGTTTAGAGCTAAGGAGAGCTGAGGAGAAGCTGCTCATCTGGGACTGGATGAAGGCCTAAACGGTGACGTTTTGCGAGAGAGGGAAAGCTGAGTTTGGACTTGAGAGTGGAACGCGGACGTTCCAGCGTGGCGCGCGAGTCAGGTAAGTTGGACGGTGTCGTATGGCTTAGATCGCGAGAGTTTGAGAAAAGGACGAGACTTTGTCGTTTGGATAATGACTTTCGGCTTAAGTTAAGCGGTACCGTTTCGGGCGAGCGCGAGGTGGAATCAAAATTGCGTGGTACTGCGTCGTTTTCGATCGAGCTGATTCCAGTACATAAGGTCAGTACTGGGAAATTAGGGTTCATCTAATTTCAAATTGGGGCTATCGTGATTGAGAGCGATTTCCTAGCATTCATCCGCTATTGAAGGTTCATGTGTCTACTTCGTTCCCGTGCGACCGTGTTGAAGCTTGATTTGGTACTCGATTGGGCAGAATCAAGGCACTGCACTGGTGGTGTTTCCGCGCTAAGGACTCATCGGTGTCTGGATATTCCGGTCGACATCCGACGATGTTCTGTCTCCCTACTCGGGAAAGTCTTCTGATTCCTCTTACAGTGGTTTCTTGGTTGATTGATCGCCGATTAGATTAAGAGGGATAGATAGGCCAAGTCTTGCATATAGGTTGTGTAATCCGAAAAACCAAGCACGTAATAACATTGTTTTCGAGTCCCCAAGAGGCTCACCGAGGAGTAGGCGTTGCTGCTAATTGGCAGTGGCGTTCGAACCTCGTTAAACCCTTGTGTCCTTAGTTTAGTTTTTATTTCCGCAAATTGCCTAAATTGACTAATTGGACTCTAAGGTTAACAAGAACTGGATTTGTATATTGTGTTTGAATGCTTGAATTGAGTAATTGGTGAATCCTAATATTAAAGAACTCAGTTAACTTAATCAACCAAAACCAAAAGTAATTAGCTGCAAGTTGTGTACACATGAGGATTGATGATCATAGAAACTGATAATTATACTCATTTTCACTTGATGGCATATAAGGATCAAGTGAAGGCACGTCATTAGCCATTGAGAACCACTAAGTGAGCTGAGGGATGAGGATGAAGCGCTTGCATATCCCGTCACATGGTAAAGGCACCGCAAGGTCACCAGTGCAGGTTGACTGTGATATAGCTCTTCCAAAGCATGGCTGCAAAGACAAACTCGAATCTTAAATCAATATATTCCGAAACAAGCCATTTTGTGCTGGTAAATATTATCCAAACTAACCACAAATAGAGAAATAAACATTTGTAGCCAAAAGTAGAGCTCAACAATGGGAAGTCGGGTCAGCCCAACCCGAAGAGTAGCAAACCCGAACTACAAAACCTAAGACCCTTACCCGAATTTTTAGAGTACTGGGGCGGGTCTCAACAAATTTTATCAACCCTTACCCTACATAAACCCTTAAACTTTTCGGGCTCGTCAGGTCGGGGTCGGATCCGGGTAGAATTCAACCCTTTTTCTACATCCGAAAGTAAATTCGGAGTCGGATACTGGTCGAATTCAACCCAATTTTCTACTATGCGGAAGTAAATTCGACTTGCGTAGAACCAGTATCCTAACACTTCTCAACGTGATTACAATATGGAAAGTATATCGCTTGAAGCAATTATCTTGATCCAATCAAAGAGACGTTGATCCTGTTCGATGGGAACCTATGGTGAAGTATACCACAATTTATAATCTTCCACTTTATAGGTCTACTACATACATCCGATGTGGGTTTAAAAGAAATTGTGAGAAAGTAACAGACCGACCTTTCAATCCTCCACTTTCTTCATAATCTTCTACTCTCTACTGCTCATCATCCATTAACATAGGACCCAACATCGGGTCTGCTCTCCTCGAAGCTCAATGAGTGTGCAAACAAGATAGTGGTGGGTGATGGTGTCTCGGTTAATTACCTTTGACTCAATCCACATATTCTTGGAGGTGGATGAGCTTCAAGGAAATGGGTTTTGTGAAGGGGATCAGCGGTGCATGGATGTGTTTGCCAGGCTCCTCTTCTCACTTGAATGAGACGAAAATGAGCTGTGAAATGGTGGACAATGTCAGTGTATCTCTCTGTCTGTCCATGATGGACAATGTCAGTGTGTTCCACTTTGTCACCCCACATCGTTAATTTGGTTTATTAGCTCTTGCTTAAATCGGCCGCAAATTCGGGTCTGGTCTGAAAACCCAAGTCTATGCCCGACGCTCTTAACCTTGGTAGGGTCATTTTCGGGCTTTGCTAGGGTCCGAGTCGGGTTCGGGTCATGTCGGGTTGCCCTAAGGCTGTTTCCGACCTAGGGCTATTTGTTGACCCTAGCCAAAAGATGAGTAATAATTAATATCCGCATTTTAAAATGCATATTTTTGGACACTATATGTCATTTCAGATGACCAACTTGGCATAATGTTGTTCAAAGAATAACTTAACACACATCGAATCACCTTTAATGCCATTCCTTTTCTTTAACCCAACTGTACATCACTTTTATGTAATGCAAAAAAATTATTCAGTTTGCTGTTTAAAGATCAGGCAGAGTTTGCTCAAAAACACACTCCACGTGCTGAAGTACCATTCTGAAAAAATGTAGCCAGTGGTACAATAGTAATGCAAATATGCTGTGAACCAGATCAGGAGAAAGCCATGAAAAGACCAGTCAACAAGAAAAGATGCAAGGACACATATACTAATTATAGACATTCCAGGCATAACATGGTTTTTGGTTAACTTATTTCACAAGGAGGCATACTGAAGCATCTTCTTAAGTTGGTGGCAGTAGTTGATCTCCAAGAACCACTAGGAAAACCCCACTTTTAGTCCTTCCAACCCATCAAACCTGCAATGCTTATAAGCTTCATGCATATACCACAAAACCCAAAGATAATTGAATTCTAAATAGACATTGATATTCTCAGTTATCACAAGACATGAAGAAGTCTCAAAAAGCTGCTGCGATCTCAGTAGCCCTCCTAGTTTTCATTTCAGGCGTTTCAGTTCAAGGGCAAATTACTACACCATGTACAAGCTCCATGGTTTCAAGCTTCACTCCATGTTTTAATTTTATAACTGGAAGTAGCTCAACTGGGGTTTCACCATCTGCCGATTGCTGTAATGCACTAAAAGAGCTCACCAGCACCAGCAGGGACTGCACTTGCCTGATTATAAATGCTGGAGTACCAATTTCACTACCAATTAATCGCACATTGGCTATCTCGCTTCCTAGAGCCTGTAACACGCCTGGTGTGCCAATTCAATGCAAAGGTCTCATTATCTCTCCAATTCATCTTCAAATATTTGGCATCTGGTAATGAATAATTTTATATCAATTTCTAATATATATCCTCGTACATGGAATCTATGCAGCCACGGGGTCACCTTTGCCATCTCCAGGTAAGAATAACGAAAAATGAGCACAATGATACTAATTATCTGCACAAGGTTGAAAAAAAAAAAATGTAACACTCACAATTTTGTGATGGCAGGTCCTGCTTCATTTGGGCCAGCTGATCCACCTACAGCAGCTGAATCTCCTTTGAGTCCAACATGTAATCTAATTCTCAACTCTCATAATTTCCTGGAATGTCAATTCACTGTCCGCTGCTGCGCAATATGTATCTTAAATTAGGCTTTATATGACTCTAACAAAGTGACCTTTTTTATATAAATATTGGGCAGCTTCTAAAGCAACGATACTCCCTCCACTACCCAGTACCGACACACCAACTGACGCAACAGCAGCTTTATCGCCAACTGAATCAGATACTCCAACATCAACAGCCGCTGCAGGGATGAAGCCGGTGCTGACGCCATCCACTGCAACATCTACATCCTATCATATTCACTGGAAATTCATCCCAACTTTAGTGCTTGGAGCAACCATGGTTTTTTAAGGGGACAGATCTATGGAAATCAGAAGCAGTATATCTGTTCTTCTCCTCTAATCATTCGCATTTTGTGTATCTTTGCATTTTATTTTGAACATTGTAATCCCCTACCCAATACTTGCATTTGTTTCACACCCATTATCCCTTTCTAGTCATACAACAAATGAAGTCAACGGCAACAAAAAAATAGAAAATCAGATCCTAATTATTAACTTAGTACTAAAATTCTCGAGTATGCATCAGAGACATATATAACTATGAAAATGAAGCATATGCGTTATCGAGGTGAATGACAACACAAAAAATGAGACCTTTTTTCTAAGACTATAGCTAATTTGAAGTTTCTAGCAGCATGAATGTAAGTAACGAATGGTACACGTAGACCCGACAAGTAAACCCTTAACCCTCCAACCCGTCCATTAACCGCCCTATTAAACTCGTCCATTAGCCCGCCCTTTTAATAAAAGGGTTTAGAAAACTCTTGTCCATTAAGAACCCTTTTATAAAAGGGTTCAAGGGTTTTTACCCGGATAACCCTCCGACCCTTTAAGAACCCTTTTAACTATTATTTAAAAATAAACCTAAAAAATAAAAATCAATTCGTCTCTCTCGGGTTTAAGGGTTTTCTGCGTTCGGACAAAGACCGTCTCTCTTCTCCATCCTTCGATCGTCTGTCTACGATTATTCAACCGATCGAGATCGACTATCTGCGTCGATATATGTCATGTCTTCAGTACTATTACCTGACTGTATTATTAACAAACTGTCAAGTGTTATCTTCAAATACTGGTGGATAGGGGAGGTGGTTCTGCTATTCGATGGAAAAGAACGGCCTTATTAATTCAACCAAAGAAGCAGGGAGGCTTGAGATTTCGAGAACTTAAGGATTTCAATGTGGCATTGCTAACAAAGCAAGCTATTGGCGACTGCTAGTCCACCCAAACCTTCTTGTAAAAGTCATCTATTTAAAGCCAAATACTATCCAAATGACATCATACTGAATTCTTCTGCTAGTCATAAGTCTTCTTATTTGACCAGCGATTAGCGAAACGAATATGCATGATGTCTTAGATTTTCCCATAGTTATTATCTGTGATCGAACATGTTATGATGAAGCGTTTACATATTGTTGAATCTTTCTCAGATATTTTAAGTTAGTGATATATTTCATTTTGATTTTTTCTATTATGCTATACGATGAGAATAAAATAGAACAAAAATAAATGAAATTTAATTTTTAACTTTAAAATATGTATATAAAAGTTTTTACAAACAAATAAAAGATATAACATATATCAGATTTAAAATTTATTTATTTTTCCATTTAATGGCTTAAAACTGCTTAAAGAGGTTATAAGGGTTTAAAATGACTAAAAGGGCTCTTAAAGGGTTGAAGGGTTTGACCCTTTAACCCTCTACCCATTAAGAACCCGTCCATTGAACCCTTTAACTTAAAAGGGCTCTTAAAGGGTTCAACCCTTTTAACCCTTGTCCATTAAGAACCCGTCCACTAACCCGCCCGCCCGCCCTATTTGCCACCTCTAGGTACACGTACGTAGCTGAACCGCCATATAGGAAAACCTGGATTCTAAAACACTTGTAATTACTCTCAGCAACTTCAGATTATCATAAAGCAAAGTCAATCAACATTGGTTGAAACATGAACTGAAAACAAGAACAAGGCACATTATGCTTACCAAACCAGTTGACCGAGCACTTGGCACTTGCACAGCATCATAACACTTTCTCGCCAGCCTAATACAATTCATCCAATGCAGGAAGCATCTCAGAATTCGGATCCCTATCAATCGCCACATCCGCAACATTAATCTGCACCACCACTCTGTAACCCGTGATCAACCCTCAAACCCTAGGCCCTAGCCATTACTTTATATCGGCGAGCAATCGAACATCTGAAGTAGGCAGACGTGAGCTAATTGAGACACGGGATGCACGGAATGCAATCCGTCCCGTCTTCGATCGTGAACTTGAGAAAACTTGCGTTGTGTGTTAAGCGCTCTATGCTGACGACAATGGTTAGGGCTTCTGTGTGGGTGTGTAGTCAGACTGTGTGAAATGAGACTGGAGGAGGACAAAATAGAGAGAGGAGGCAGGAAATAGGATTTTCATTCGTATCAAATTCACATTACATAAACTATAAATGTTGAGTCAGAGATCAGAAGTACACAATCAGGTGGAGACTGAGCCAGGACGTCCAGGCACGGCAGAGCAAGCGGTGGTTAAAGGTGACAGTATGGATCAACAAAGACTAAATGAAGATTGAAGACTCAAACTGGAACGGCAGCTTAGTTTAAGTTTGAATGTCTGTTATAAGTCGTTATTCCAACGGCTAGTTGAGCCTGTAAGTATCTGTAACAATGGGTTAGAATATCTTGATAGTGGATTCATTAACTTCTGCAAGCTTGCTGGCATAGCAAAGCATCACACTGTTGCAGGGAATCCATAGCAGAATGGTCTAGCGGAAAGGTACAACAGGACCATCTTGGAAAGGGTAAGGTGCATGTTACTCCAAGCAGGTATGCCTAAGGTTTTTTGGGCTGAGTTTGCTAGCACTGCATGTTTTCTAATTAATAGATGTCCCTCTGCTGCTATAGAATTTAAAACTCCTATGCAAATGTGGTCTGATCATCCTGAAGATTATTCTCGACTTAAGGTGTTTGGTTGTTCAGCATATGCACATGTGAAACAAGATAAACTTGAGCCTATACCTTTGAAATGTATTTTTCTGGGTTACCCAGATGGGGTGAAAGGGTATAAGCTGTGGTGTTTAGAGGAAAATCATAATAAGACATTTGTTTGTAGAGATGTGGTGTTTAATGAGAGTGATTTTCCCTTAGAAAAGATAAGGAGAAGTCAACTAGGGTGCAGGGGAATGCTGCAGAGATTAGTGGTGCTAGGACTGATAGTACCTTAATTCAGGTGGAGCAGGGAGAAGTAGTAGAACAAGAAATTATGATAAATGAATCCCCTGTCCATGATACTAGTGATCCAGTAGAAGAGGTCGAGCAAAGCACTAGCTCAGCCCCTAGAGTTCCCCATAACTATACCCTTACTAGAGATAGGGAGAAAAGAGTATCTAAGAAAACTATCAGATATGGATATGAGGATGTGGTTGCCTTTGCTTTTAGTATTGCTGAAGATGTACGAGAGAATGAGCCTAAAACTGTAAGGAAGCCTTAGAAAGTAAAAACTCAAAATTCGGGTGTCAAGCAATGGAAGAAGAAATACATTCCCTAAATAAGAACAAAACTTGGGATTTAGTTGAGAAACCTGCTATAGTGAATTAGTAGGTTGTAAATGGGTGTTTAAATATAAGGACGGAATCCCTGGGGTAGAGGAACCTAGGTATAAGGCTAGGCTTGTGGCCAAAGGATTTACACAAAGGGAAGGTGTGGATTTTAATGAGATTTATTCACCTGTGGTGAAGCATAGGTCTATAAGGATTGTCTTATCTATTGTTGCTCATGATAACTTAGAGTTGGAACAACTTGATATTAAAACTGCATTTTTACATGGCAATTTAGAAGAAACAATATATATGTCTCAACCTGAATGTTTTGTCACTGATAATGCTGAAACCACAGTTTGCCTGCTGAAAAAATCTCTTTATGGTCTCAAACAATCACCTAGACAATGGTATAAAAGATTTGATGAGTTTATGCTGAGTTGTGACTATAAAAGGTCAAGTTATGATTGGTGCATATACTATAAATTTTGGGAAAATGGCTCTGCTGTTTACCTTTTATTATATGTGGATGACATGTTGATTGTCAGTGATAATATGCATCGTATAACTGAACTGAAGCAGCAGTTAAGCTCTCATTTTGAGATGAAGGATCTTGGTCATGCTAAGAAGATACTAGGTATGAACATTGTAAGAGATATAGATGGAGGTATGCTAATTCTGAATCAAACTGATTACTTAAAAAAGCTGGTAAGTAAATTTGACATGTCTGATGCAAAACCTGTTTTGATTCCTTTAGCTCAACACTTTAAATTATCTACTGAACAGTGCCCAAAGAATGAGTTTGAAGCTGAGTATATGAATAACATTCCTTATGCTAATGTTGTGGGGTGTTTAATGCATTATATGGTTTGTACTAGACCTGACTTAGCTCATAGTGTAAGTGTTGTTAGTAGGTATATGGCTCAACCTGGTAAACAACATTGGTATGCTGTTAAATGGCTGTTCAGATATTTAAAAGGGAGTTTGGGAAAAGGTTTATTGTTTGGTAAAGCTAACAATGAAAGTGAAGCTTTGGTGGGATATGTAGATTCTGATTTTGCAGGAAGCATTGATACCAGAAAACCCCAGACTGGATATGTGTTTACAGTCTATGGGACTGCAGTAAGCTGGAAGGCAAGTTTGCAAGCAATGGTGACTCTCTCAACAACAGAAGCAGAGTTTGTCGCAGTGACTGAAGCAGTGAAGGAAGCACTCTGGCTAAAGGGAGTGCTGGCTGAGCTGAAAACTGGTAAAGACTGCGTGAAGATCTGTTGTGATAGTCAAGGGGCCATACACTTGTCAAAGCATCAAGTCTTCCACGAGAGGTCCAAGCATTTCGACGTGAAGCTTCATTTCGTGAGGGACATCATAGAGACTGGAGCTGTGCAGATGGTGAAGATTGACACTGAAGAAAACCCAGCTGATATGCTAACCAATACAGTTCCTAGCACTAATTTCCTTTTGTGCTTGGAGCTGATCAAGCTGGTGGGGAAAGGCTGAAAAAGCCGAAGCCACGATCGATCTGATGATCTTTGACTCAAGGTGGAGATTATAAATGTTGAGTCTGAGGCCGAAGTACACAACCAGGCGGAGACTGAGCCAGGACGTCCAGGCACGGCGGAGCAAGCGGTGGTTAAAGGTGGCAGTATGACCAGCAAAGACTAAATGAAAATCGAAGACTGGAACGGCAGCGTTTAGTTTAAGTTTGAATGTCTGTTATAGGTCATTATTCCAACGGCTAGTTGAGCCTGTAAGTATCTGTAACATAGGGGGTCATATTGTAAGTTCATAGAACTTTGAGGACTAACTTGTTAGGCGGTGAAAACTCGTATTTAGAATCCCAGAATTGGGATTAGGGTTCATACGATATATAGACAGAGCTGTGAGAGATTGGAGCGATTGAAGTCGGCAGATTGTAATCGTTGAAGACTCGAAGCTCGGATTTGCATGGCGGAGTTCCTGGTTGTGCGAATTGCACTAATAAGATCGGTCGTTGTTTGCTGGATTAGGTTTTGTCACCCTGGCCATTCCGAATCAGGATAAATTCTGGTGTTTCGTTTTTGATTGTTATTAAGTTCGTGTTTGTTAATCGGTCTTGAGAAACAACATAAACGTTATTTACTGCTGCTAGGCGGCCCTTCCTTCCCTAACGGTATTACCTTTCGTACGTGCATGATGATACACAGACGCTCAGACTGTCCACAACTCCTGTCGGTAGCGCCTCGTCCTTTGCATATGTCTGTTGCTGTGCCAGGCGGGTTCTTCAGTTGTTGCCTTGGTCTCCCTGTTGCTCTATTCTTCCTCTGCAGCTTTAGGTCGACGTTCCTTGGTGTGGTGCAGGCCTGCCACATTTCCCCGTCGTCGAAAACGACCTCGGCCTCAAGGTCAAAAGCTGGGAAGTCGGCACGGAGGCTAGGGACTGTTTCCCACGTAGCAGCTGAGGCTGGTTCGCCTGTCCATTGAACCAGCAGCTGGTCGGACCAATCCGTTGCGGCCCCTGGACGCTGGAAGGTGTGTAATGAAGTCGACCAAAATGTCATGTCAAATCTCATTGGCAATCAACAATGACTGGAGTAATCCCGAGGGTGCAGCATTGGCGCCTTGACCCTGCTGGGAAATGTGACAGCGCTGGACATATTGCTTGACATCATTTCGAAGCCCTGTCCATATGAAATTGGCCGATATGCGCATGGGTGACCACCAGTAGGGGTACTATGGTATTCAAACAAGATCAGTTCTTTGAGGGCAGCGTTGTCTGGGACAAGTAGGCGACCACTCGGACGAGGTGCTGAGGATATTTGGATGGGTCCTTCTCGACTGCTTGTATGAAGTCATTAGTTTCCTTGTCCGATTCATACATGCGACGTAGTGCGCTCACTATCCCCAATTCTGGTTTAGAGACTCCAGCTAGTGAGTTGCATGCGGCGTCGGGAAGCCGCGAGAGAGAATCAGCTGCAGGGTTGGATGAACCAAGGTTATATTGCAACTCAAATTCATAACCCAGGAGCTTGGAGATCCATCTTTCATGTTCCGGGGCGTGTATGTCGTGGGTGACGAGCGCTTTGGGGGGTTGATGATCGGTGTGTGTAACGAACCGATAGATATTGTCGCCAACGTTGCACGGCTGTGACTAGGGCCAGAAGTTCTCGTTCATGAGCGGATGTGACATGCTTGCTAGGCCGCAATTGCTTTCTAAAATAAACAAGGGGTGACCTTCTTGAAGTAGTACTGCTCCGAGACCCGTATCCGATGCATCTGTTTAGAGGGTGAGTACTTCAGTGAAATTTGGTAGGGCCAACACTGGGGTAGTCGTCAATGCATGCTTAAGATCAGTGAAGGCAGTGGCGGTTTGATCGGTCCAGATGAATGAGTCTTTGCGAAGCAAATTTGTGAGCTGCGAGGTGCGACTAGCATAGTTCTTGACGAACTACCTATAGTATCCAGCATGGCCGAGAAACCTCTAAAGTTGGCGCAAATTTCTTGGGGCTGGCCACTTTTGGACAGCCATGATCTTCTCAGGATTAACACAAACACCGTCCACAGTCACAATGTGGCCAAGATAAGCGATAGTGTCCCTGCCGACATCACACTTGCTCGGATTACCATAAAAAAATTCACGTGCAGAGTTTTGAGTAGCTCAGCCAAGTGATCAAGATGAGCGTCCCTAGAGTTGCTGTAAATGAGTATGTCGTCGAAGAACACCAACACAAATTGCGGGAGATACGGTTTGAATATGCGATTCATTTCGGCTTGAAAGCTAGCCGACGCATTGGACAACCGAAAGGGCATAACAAGGAACTCGTAGTGGCCCGTATGAGTTCGAAACTCTATTTTGAATGTGTCCTCCGGATGTACCCTGAGTTTATGGCAGCCAGCTCGCAAGTCGAGCCGAGTAAAGACCCGAGTCCCATGTAGTTCATCTAGCAATTCGTCGACTGTCGGAATGGGGAAGCGATCTTTAATGGTGATTGCATTAACAGCTCTATAATCAACGCAGAAATGCCATGTGCCGTCCTTCTTCTTGACAAGTAAAAACGGGGAGGAGAATGGGCTGGCGCTAGGTGTGATGATGTCCTGGAAGAGCATGTTTTAAACTAGCTTCTCGATTTCGTTTTTTGGTAATGGGGTGTAGCGATAAGGCCTGAAGTTAACTGGGTTGGAGCCTGGGACAAGAGGGATTTCTGAGATTTGTAGTGCGTGATGATGGGAGGCCGTGGGGTGTAAAGAAAACAGGGGGCAAACTGGTGAAGCAAGGCGTGGAAGCGGTTGGTAATGGGGGAGGGAATATTGGCTCGTAGTTTGAAATTGAGTTGGTGAGGAGTGGGCTCGTTGTGTGATGGGCTTTAAGGGTCCAAGATGATATGAAATAGGCTGGAGAGGAGCGCTCCGTTCAGGACACGTGAATAGTGTGTGTTAGTTTTATGGCATTTAGTTTGACAAAATTTAGTGTAATTGTTTAAGCTGTTGTACGAGATTGGAAGAGACAACTGTCCTGGAACAAGTTGAAGCAGATGAAATGTTTCCTAATTCTGATTAGGAAACTCAGTCGACCGTTGGAGATCAAGGCGGTTGCATAAGATGGTACTTTGATAGTGGTTGTTCTAGACATATGACTGGCAATCCTGGGTTTCTGGACAAAGTAAAGAAGTCAAGGGCAAATCTGTGACGTTTGGACATGGAGTAGAAGGCAGAGTCCTTGGGAGAGGAACATTGAAGGTTCCAGGTCTACCTAAATTAAGAGAAGTCCTTCTTGTTGAAGGCTTGCAGGCTAATCTAATCAGCATAAGCCAGTTGTGCGGCGGAGAGCATCGTGTCCAGTTCACACAAGATACATGTGTTGTGCAGAACAACAAGAATGAAGCAGTTCTCACTGGAAGGAGAGCCTCAAACAACTGCTACTTGCTGAATCTTGGTCGACCCACTACTGAAACAACATGCATGGTGAGTAAAGGTGATGAAAGGGATGCCCGAGGTGCTAACCCTCTAGAAGCAATAGGCCTTACGTGTTCTCTATCCGCTATCACGCATCAACATTTCAAAAAGGCTAGAAGAAAGCTCAAGGTCCATTCTGATCGTACTCATCGACTACAGGCGCACAAAGCATGGTGTAAACGGTTTGACCATAGCTATGTTCGAGGGGGAGAAGTTATGAAGGAGCAGCGTCTTGCAAGATCAGATGCCTTGAATGTTTGGCAGATGTCAATACTGGCAACATACAGAGTAGAAAAGGTTGTGAAGAAGCAGCTAGAAGACATCTTTACAAAAACCTTGGACAACCTACAGTTCGAGACACTTAGATCCTCACTGGGTCTGTGTGTCACTGACAACTAAGTCATTCCAGAACAAGTTTGTCAGCCAGAGCTTGAACAAGATATATGTTAAGGGCTGACGTGGAAGGCAGGTAGGAGTGTTTGTTTCAAATATTGGCTCGAGAAGAAACGATTGGTCTACCAAAGATATTCAAATAAAATTTTTTTAAAAGGCATGAAGTGACGTGGCACTTGAGGAGATTTGAGAAGATATTTACCGTGCCAAAACGGGTTTAGTTTCCAAACAATTCAAATTTTTTCAAAATCAATTGTCCGTGGTTCCTTCTTTCCCGACGAAACCCTAGACGAAGCGTGACAAAGTTCAACAATGGTGGACACGAAGAAGAATAAGGTACTTAAAGTAGCAACGGGTGAAGCAACATCGAAGTCCGTTGATGAACCAAAGATTGTCAAAGAAAACCCTAAACCAGTGAGTGACAAAGTAACAGCAAAATCCAAATCGGCTGTCGTAGAGAAGGTGATTGCCCCGAAGAAATCGAAAGCTACTATGGCCAAGAAGGTGCCAGTTCCTGAAAGGACTATGTCTGAAATAGCAGAGAAGGTGACGGAGACGGTTGTGGCAAAAGAGAAGCAAATTCCTAAATCTGTTCCGGAAGAAAATCCCAAGAAGCCGTCTAAAGCCACTTCGATCAAGGAACCAGTAAAGAAGACAGCACAAGAGATAATTTCTAAAATCCCCAAATCTTTTGATGCAAATAGCCCTAGTGTACATGGTGTGTCTATGGAGGGATCGAAAGTCATTGTAGAAAAGCCGAAGGGTGTGGCCACCTATGTAGCACGGACACGGATACGGACACGGGACACGAACACGGCAAGACACATGGACACGCCAAACTCAAAATGTATAAGAAGTGGACACGGCGACATAAATTATATAAAAATATAATTATAATTAACCATGCGCAATTCTTTTGAAATTAAAAACAACTATTCAAACATTAAAGTCACAAAAATCATAAAATACTCATAATGCATTTTCTTGATTATTTTCAAAGAACACACGCGAGGTTGAGCTAGACATGTCGGCCGATTGGTCCTTTTTTTTATAAAAAAAAATCAGTTTAATTGCAAGTGTCGGCCGATCAAAGTGTTCGAGGCGTGTCCAAATGTCTGAGGAGTGTCCGAGTGTCCGACACGGCAAGTCACCACAAAATGGGGTGTCTGTGCTACTTAGGTGGCCACAGTAGTCCTAAGAAGAAGGGAACTAGGAGAAAGGTTGTTGCTACAAAGAAAACTCCAGAAAAAGAAACGTTTAGAGTTGTGAAACGAAGGGTGGCTGTTTCTGAATCTGATGAAGAAACGTCTAGTGAAAAAGATAATGTAGAAGTGGCTGATAAAGGTGTTAGTGAAGAGAAGCAGAGTGATGCTTCTGCTGAGAGTACTGATGAGGGAGAACCAGAAGATGATGAAGGTTCTGCTACAGAGGAGCAGGCTGATTGATGAGCATAAATTTGTACTATATTTATGCTCCACATTTAGTCGATTTTCAATCATTCACCTTATTTATATGAGCTCTCACTTTTTGTTTTGATGTTTTTTAGGTGAAAAACGAATCCAAGGCGAATTAAAGAGTTTTGCGGGAATTTGGGCGAAAACAGTGCAAAATAGGAGGATTGACATCCCTACTTGTCGCGCACGCGTAGGGCTCATACGGAGTTCGAATTCATTGATTTTCAGCTTGTTGGAAAGCTTACAACAAGGGCTACAACTTTGTAGTTGGCACCTAGAGCAGATTCAGCCGTTAAGGATGTCTAACTTTGAGCTCAAGAGGTCATCTCAATCTGCGCTTGCGTCACAAATAGTTGACACAAGTGATATGGCAGATTCCAGAGAGCATGCAAAAAGTGCTATGTGTCACCAAAATTCCGAATAAGCGACACAAGCGACACACAAGCTGAATGGGCCAAAAATAAGTTTTTGCTAGGTTTTTCCAAAAAGCCCAAAAAGAACAAAAAGAGGAAAAAAGAGGCAGCCGCCAACCCCAAGACTGAACATTCTCCACATTCCATTCACTCCTAGAGACTTGGAGAGAACAAAAAAGAGAGAAGGGGGAACGAAAAACGCAAGGATTTACGATCGGATTGAGGATCGTAGATTTGAATGGAGTATCAACATCAATTGGAAGGGTGTAGTACTTCCTTTTTCTCATTTGTAATTCTAGTCCCGTTCATGAACATGATTTGTATTTCCATGACGATGGATAGTGAGTAGTGGCCCATATTTTGGGGTCCTACGAAGCTTACTCGACTATGAATCGTTTAATATATTAATCGTTGCATGTTTTGGATTGTTTTACATGATTTGTATTTTACTTAGCGCCTAAACCCAGCGTTGCACACTAGGTGTTTGAGAAAATGCCTAAGTGCATTGTTTTGAGACGTTAAGCCAATAGCGCCAAAAGGGTGATGCTAAACGTCAGACTATTAAGTAAACTACAAGTTACGAACTCGGTGACTACGAGGGTAGCCCAAGTTTGTAGTGGGAAAGGCTCGTTTTGTGACAAGGACTCCCCATGTTTACGCGACGAGAGTTGGTAAACATCAGCGAGTTTCTTGATTCAAACCAATAGCGTCGAAAGGGTGAGGTTCGTAGTTTAAGGTACATTTCCAATATAAACCAATAGCGCCGAAAGGGTGCGGTTCATACTTGGAGTGTGCGGCTATTTTCCAATCAATATAAGCACATCCTTGCATGCTAGTTAATAACTCGATTCTAATGTTAGGTAAGTGAAGTAGTTCCCCGAAATACTTCTCGAAATTCGTTAAATCCTTTTCTTACTTTCTTGCATTTTTTAATTTATTAGCCTTCAAAACCAAAACAAAAACTCTTTTTGGACTAGGATAAATACAAACACAACCTTACATAGTGCATAAGTTTACAATTGCTCCCTTGGACGATCCGGTTCTTACCGGCATTATAAATTATTTTTGACATACAAAATACTGCACGTCACTGATCCTACGAAAGATGATGTTGAGGAACCAATCACTGAGGAAGAAGAGCTATCTCAGAATGAGTCCAATAAAGTAGATGAATCTTTGCAAGAGTTGTTTGATGCGGTTGAACAATATGTTGAGGAAGAATTCAGTTCCAAAGCTGCTAAAAGGAGTAAGATTGATGAACCAAACCAAGCCAATATTGATGAGGTGATGGAGGAACCGAGTGAAGGATCTTCAGATGAATCAATCAAGCGGTCAGACCTGGTGAAAGAAGTCCAAAAAGATGTTCCAGTTAGTAAGGAACAAGCTCAAAAGTCAAAGCCAGCTGCTAAGACAAAGAAAGCAGTTCAGAATCAAGATGGTGGTGTGGAAGTTCCCACAGCTACAGAAAAGAATGCATCGAAGAAGAGAAAGGCATCTACCCCAGAAGAAAATTCCACTGATAATTTGGTTACTCGCTTGAAGAAGGCTTCTTCACCTGCTGCAAAGAAAGCCAAGGCAAGTTTCCCTACTAGCAAGCCTAAAGATAAGGGGAAGAAAGTCCAGTTTGAGTCTGGAGTCGTTGTGGAAGGAGTTTGGTTTGTCTCGGACGAACAAGCTAAGAAGTGGAAATTCGTTCAGAAGAGGAAGATTGTGGCTGAGAGGGTGATGGAGGCCGATAAATATGCTGCCAAGGAAACTGTGAACTTGATCAAGGAGCTAGATCTGTGGCCATCAGTATCAATGGCCAAACCATTTGCTGCAAACCTTGTGAGGGAAGTTATTGTGAATTTACCAGAAGGTTTTGCTGATATTGAGAGTGCAGCCTACGGCATGGCAAGTGTGAGAGGTAAGGAGGTCGTTATCACTCCAAACGGTATAAATGACTACTTTGGCATACAAGGAGGGGCGTTGTGCAATGGAGAGAACCCCAATTGGCACAAGATTGCTGAGGCACTTACAGGTGGAGATCGTTCAAGGTGGTACAAGATGACCTTTCCGGTCAAGGATCTCTCTACAAAGCACTCCTTGCTCCATAGTGTTGCAGTTCATAACTGGCTGCCAAATAATCACCATACAACTCTTGGCAGAACGATGGGAGCCATTCTAAAGACCTTAGGAGCTAGGAAAAAGATTGATCTTGGACGTCTAATTTTTGACCAAATTGCTAGCCATGCAACTTCTGTCAAAGTCAATCATCCTATTGGATTTCCTTCGCTGATTCATCAACTTGTGGTAGCTCAACATCCAGACATCTTGACAAGTCAGGACAAGTTGACTGATTCTCCTAAAGTGTTTCTCGCCGATCACAAGCACTTTGCTTGTAAGCATATTGTTGATCTGGACCTGGATGCAGCTGTCAAGCCAAAGAAAAAGTTGTCTGAGACAACTCTGGAAGAACTGAGTGCTCATGTTCCGTCTGCCACTCGAAGAAAAATTATCACACATCTTGAAGAGGAACTTGCAGATGCTAACGAGAGGATTGTACTGCTCATGGCTAGGAAGAAGAAGATCACAAAGCTGTTGGTAGGACTTCGTTATCCCGAGGAAGAAGATGAAGTTGTCTAGACTGATGATGAAGCGAGTGCTGAGTCTGACTACTGATCATGATGATGCATGCTCTCCCTCTATATCTTATTTTTTGTTGAACTCTAGTTATATTTATCGAACTATTGCTACTGTTTTGCACTCCCTTGAAAATTTGTGGCAAAAAGGGGGAGTAGTTTTGGAGTTTGAAAGCTCCTTAAAAGATTTTGTTGTGCTAGATTGTTAGACATGCTATTGGAGTTTGAAATCTCCTAAAAATTCGGTTGGTAGCTTAGTTCGTAGCACAGTTTGGGAGTTTGAAACCTCCTTCAAAGATTCAACTGTAATATTAGTACAGGTAGATTACAGGTAGTTAGTTTTGCCAAAAATGTCAAGGGGGAGATTGTTAGTTTTATAGCATGTAGTTTAGTAAAACTTAGTGTAGTTATTCAAGCTGTTGTTCGAGATTGGAAGAGAAAACTGTCCTGTAACAAGTTGAAGCAGATGAAATGTTTCCTAATTCAGATTAGGAAACTCAGTCGATCGTTGGAGATCAAGGCGGTTGCATATGGAAGGACAGAAGTTGGAAGTTTCCTATTTCACTTTAGGAAACTTGTTTTAACCGACGCAGCACAACTTCGCATAGAGATATTTCCGAGATAGGATTTGGCAAGTCGGTGCTTGATGATAATCGAAGATATCCATAGAGCCGGTTGCTTGCGCATGAAGCTATCTTAGCAAAGAAGATAATCGAAGGTTTCCTAAACGAGATTGAAGATATGTTGAAGGATTATCTTCAAGAGATGTGCGCAAGATATTAGGAAAGATTTCCTAAAGATATAAGCGGTTTGGATTAGGAATCCTATTCGCTTTAGGGTTTCTACCGCTCTATATAAGTAAGGCTAATACTTCAGTATTAGTCAGCACTTACAGAGAAATTACTCACGCTCATATTCATTGAAGGGAGGTGGAGGCAATCGGCGGGCGATATAATCACTCTGATTATTCACGGCGCTCGGATTCAGTCTGTTCTAGTGCTCGGCAGACTGATCGTAGAACAACGTTCAAAGTACACGCACTGGTGTTCTAAACTGCGCATTCGGGAGAAGGCGTTGATACTCACGGAGGATCATATTGGTGGATACGGAGGAGGAGCTCAGATCTAGGGGGAGACCTAGTTTGCAATTGCTAGAGTGTCCGAGGCTCAGGTTGTTTAAGAGGTACTTTGTAAACATAAAATCATGTACTCGTAATACTCATTATTAGTGAATTGCTATCCACCGGGCTAAGAGACAGCCCCCCAGACGTAGGCTCGTTAACGCCGAACTAGGTAACAACTTTGCGTGTCGTTTATTTTTCCGCATTACGTTTATTAGCGCATAAGTTGTTTTAAATATTGTTCTGCACTCGACCGGAACAACATCTCATTCACCACGGGAAGATTTCAGTGTGAGGATCGTAGGGACACATCTCATGCCACACATCTAATCCGTGCATTGTGGGCGCGCCACGTGTCACGACGCGTTCACACTAATTTGTAATGTGAACGCAAATGGCGGCTGTGACACGTGGCGCATCGTGGAGCCGATGGATGAACTCATCCAACGGATGAGATGTCGCCCTACGGTCCTTACACTATTCACGTGTCCTCAACGGAGCGCGCCCCATAGGCTGGATATGCTATCATCGGAAGTGGCTTTAGTGAGTTGGTTAAAGGACATGTGAGTGGGTGTGTCAGGACGTGGAACTCCAGGTAAGCGGATTTGTGGTTTTTGATCCCAGATCATCTCATGGTTGGATTGATACATGTACAAGTGTTTGCTGGAGGAGCTAAAGCTAAAGGAGGCCAGCTGAGTCTGTTTGAGCTTATGGGAAGGAGTAGGGCAGAACGACGTCGCATTGTGAAGGCGCGGACTGGTTTGTTTGGTCTCTGGGTAAAACGCAGTCGTTTGGCGAAGGCGGGACTTCAAGTTTACTTAAACGATGCGTTTGATTAAGTTCGAGATATGGATGAAGCGGTGGCGTTTAGCTTGTGCGGGAAATCTCTAAGTTTGGCAAAACGAGGTCGTTCTATTAGAGTTTGGAAGGTTATGAAGACGTCGTCGTTTTCCAGCAAAACGACGAGTATAAGTTGGCGCGTCCGAGTTTGAGCTGAGTGCGGCTGAGTTCAGAAATCGAGTTTCAATTTCTAGAAAAGGGATTTAGGGTTCTTAGAGCAATCCATTCAATTCGATCTCTGTGTGCGAAATTGAGAGTGAGTGAGGCTGTACATTCATTTACGGTGTTGAGCGAAGCTTGAATGTGTATTCAATTCGATCAATAAAGAGGCTTACCTTTGGACTGGAGTAGGAACACCCGGATCTGAACCAGTCTAAATTGCTGTGTTGTTTTTCAGAGTTTTTTACTTTGATTCTAGCAAGATTTCCACATTCGAATCTCCACAATTTGGTATCAGAGCCGTTGATTGCAAGGATGGTGTCGGCCAAGGTGAAGATCAAGCGTTTTGATGGCAAGACTGACTTCGGACTTTGGAGGCAACGGATGAAAGCGATTTTTGTCTAGATGAAGGTTGCTAAGGCCTTGACGGGAGTGTTTCCTGAGTCTACTACGGCTGATGAGAAAGCTGATGCGCTGGAGTTGGCATACAACACCTTGATCCTTCACTTGAGTAATAAGGTGTTGAGGGAAGTGTCCAAAGAAACCATCGTTGCAGGGGTTTGGCTGAAGCTTGAGCAGTTTTACATGACTAAGACACTCACTAACCGAATCTATCTGAAAGGAAAGCTATTTGGATTCAAGATGGACTCAAGTAAGTCGATTGAGGAACATCTTGATGATTTTTCGAAGATAGTTATTGATCTTGAAAACATTGATGAGAAGATAGATGATGAGGATCAGGCCATCTTGGTTCTCAATTCTCTTCCACCATCATATTCAACTCTGGTGGAGACAATGAAGTATAAGGATACACCAACGTTGGAGGAAGTTTTGGTGGCCCTAAAGCAAAAGCAAATTGAAGCCAAGGCTAGTGATGAAGCTGCTGATGGCCTGGTTGCCCAAGGGAAATTTCACAAAAATGCTTCTCAGAAGAAGTTAAACAAGTTTAACAGTCAACCTAAGCAAGGTTCTCAACCTACTCAAGGTAATGGCAACAACAAACTCAAATGCTACTTCTGTCACAAAGAAGGTCACTTTAGAAGAAATTACCCTGACACGGAAAAGGCTTCAAAAGGAAAGGGTCAAGATAATGGGGAAGCTGCTATGGCTGAGGAATCCTATGAAAATGCTGAGGCCTTGGTGGTTACCCAGAGTTCTCCAACAAGCAGATGGATATTGGACAGTGGTTGTTCTGTCCATATGACTCCTCATAAGGAGTGGCTCAAAGATTACCAAGATCAGAATTCAGGAACAGTTCACCTGGGAAATGATAAGGCTTGCAAGATGGTGGGATTTGGTAAGATCATCATCAAAGTGGATAATGGACCTGATATACATCTATCACGTGTGAGGTATGTGCCTGAGCTTAAGAGAAATCTAATTTCTTTAGGTATGTTAGAGGCACATGGTTGCAAGTTTAAGGCTGAAAATGCTGAACTTAAACTGCTAGAAGGTGACTGTGTTAGAATGAAGGGAGTTAGACAAAATGGGATATATGTTTTGCATGGTGAAGTTGTTGTGAATGACCTTGTTAACTGACGAACTAATTCTTTTTCACCTCTAGAATAGTATCCCTGAAGAGAGGATTGAATGTAGTAGGTCAAAAATTTATAATGACCGGTAAATACCTGGTCGAACCCAAAGGAGCAAGCCAAGCACGTGAACTATGTGAGATTGTGTTTCCGTTCGTCTATTCTAACCAAAAATGTATAAGGGGAGTATATATAAAATCCTATGCGGTGTGAGTAATTAGAGATAAAAGATAGATAAGATGTGTTTCGAAGGGTTACTCCCCTCCTTGGCATTTCCCAATGATCACATACACAATATTCAAACATTTCATGGTAATCAAATAGTTTTAAACCTAGTTTAGACTAAGGTAGACCAACTTTCGTGTGAATTTATTCTTAGCCAAACCTTCTTAACTCGAACCTCACTCCATCGAGATTGTTGGTTCATTCTATAGCATTTATCATCCTTGAAACATCTCCCAAAGTGATATATGCAATAGACATAAGCACTAGTTCACTTCAATTATGTATAAATGATCATATTCACTACATCCAAACCTTTCCTAAGGTCCATCGATACTTAGGTAGAGTATTAAGATCAACATGTCACTTAAGCATTTCATCAAACACTTGGTAGCACGTCTTATATGAAGAGCATAGTGAACATGAATTTAACACCATTCGATGGGATAGATTAATGATTTGCTTAATGACAAACTTCAATGAATCAAATATTCAATCCTAGCCAAGCATCCATTTCCTAAGGTTCACTTTCATGATTAAGATATGGATCATTTTCTCCATCCTAGAACTATTCCCTAGCTCTCTCAAGTCATAGGTTCAAGTTTTAGTCTAATTTGTCACTTGGGCATTTTAACAAACACCTAGAGTGCGTAACATTCATAACACAAGAGAAAATGAAATCAACAATCATCCATATGAATATCAATGTATATTTGTGATCAAAGAGTACCAAGGAGAGTCATAAGACCCTCAAAACACAAGATCACTACTCACACATCATGTAAGACAACATGGTGTGAGTAGGGTTTAATGGCAACAACAAGTAGAATAGGAAAAGTGCAAAGGAAGGAGGATTGTCAATCCTTGAACTCCCTTTTTAGCCTTCTTCTTCTCCTTGGTTGAATTGTTTATTGATGACCTTGGATGAGCCTCTTTTCTGCTCTTCTTCTCCCCAAAAACCTCCACCCTTAGGTCAAAACCCTCTCTTTCTATTTCTAGGCTTGGGTAGAAATCCGATACTGTAGCAGTTCAGCCGGTCGGCTAGTTCTGGGTTGAACATCCAGTCGGTCGATTGGCTGAGCGCTTGGGTTGAGCCTTCTGGATCTTTAGTCAACTGGTCGGCTGGTCAGTTGAGCCGACCGACTGGGCGTGTTCTTGGTGCAGGCCTCTCTGGGAGCTTTAGTCAGCCGGTCGGCTGGTGAGTCCAACCGACCTGTTGATAATATCCTTGGTGCAGGCCATTCTGGAGACTACTCTCAGCCGACCGGCTGGGGTTGTTCTTGGGAAAGCATCCCTGAGTCCTTAGTCAGCCGACCGGCTGAGATGCTTTTCTGCCTATATTTTGCTCCAAATCTCAGGTTTTTCCCCGAGTTTGCATATTTAAACCCTGACCTTAAGAGAGACTTGTTTTCTACCTGAAACTTAGTGATAGAGGTCAAATGACATCAAAATATTGACAAAAACGCCTCAAAGCTATATTGAAATATGGCCATTAATCAGTCGAAAACTCGACTGATCAACACTCCACACTTGAGCTTTGTTCGTCCCGAACAAAGTACGAAAATATGTCAAGGTCATACAAATGGCAAAATGCTAGTGGTGCTATGTTTTTCGTCTATTTGCCTCACTAGCTTTCATAAGATCTCAATCATTATTCCTAAACATATTATTGAAAATTAAAAGTATGTACAACCTAACTAGCTCCTTTTCGTAGGCGGTACGAATGCATTTAGCGTATGCATTAAGCCGTTAAACCCCTAGGCTACCCTAGTGGATGAGTTATAGTCTCGTGAGAGTTTTCAGAAAAGGGAATACTCACAAATCCCATATGCACCTATCCCATAAGAATGCAAGAAAGAGTGTTGAACCAAGGCTAGGATTTCACAAAACAAATTCCTCACCCCAAGCTTGGACTACCATCACATTATCATCAAAAAAAACTTTTGAACCATTTGAGTACCCATGAGGTTGTGCATTCAAGATCATCATTACTAGGGCTATCAAAAGTCTCATCCAAAGATCTACTCATTTTCAAGGCAATACAATAGAGCTAGAGTTATTAGTTTGCACAAAGAGTGTCAATCGCTCACCTATGCTAGTTGGGGCTAGTCCATTGGCTCACGACATGGAACTCGTTTCCAAGTGTTAGGCGCTTAAGCCATAATCCATAAGAGAACAGGAGTTCGACACTATGAGTTCTTAGAAAACTAGCATAGACCAAATGATAGCTCCAGTGCAAGCACAAGGGTCGTTCAAGAGTTAGTCCAACTAGCATACAATATAAATGATGCCCCCGCGCAAAAGTAGAATGATGGAAGAACATAAAGTCAAGTTTTGAGTGCTCCTTATTTTCTTTTTCAAATGGCCTTTGGCCTACAAATGTTTTCGAGGGGGAACTTTCCTTCCTAACCCCCGACATTTGTATGTTTAAGATCAAAACTTCTCTAGTACTCGAGAAAGTTTTTTAGTCGAGGCTTTGCCCTCTTTTGACCATGAAAATGAAGCATTTTTTTGTTGGGGCCTATTTTACGCCCTCTTTTGTTTCTGACTCCACACTTAAAACATGACAATATGTTCAAGGAATGTAAGGAATGCGCGGCAAACAAACATAAGTAAGGCACTAAGTTAGAAGTACTCAAGTCACCAAGGAGCATACAAGAAGTCTAAGTTTTTCGTGAAAGTTTTAAAAGTGCTTGAAAAAACTCAATCCAAGGTATTTCAACGAAAATAGTTAGAAAATTAGATAGACAAGGGATAGCAATGATATTGATTCACAAGAATATACATTCAAGGGACTAGGTCGGTTCTAAGTTCAAGATCCAATAAATGTGACAAATAGGCTAGATGTAATTTATAGGGGTTTAGAATCGATAGTCACAAGTCTATGTGGTTAAAAGCACTCTCATGTTAGGGATAAAATACATGAATGCAAGCGTCCATTCTACAATGATAGGCATGGCATGAAATGAGTGAACTATGCGACTACCCACTCCACTATTAGAACATAGTTTAGTCCCTAAGCGCAAACAATGAAGAAAATAAGAATAAGGCGCATAGGAACTCCCCTCGTTTGTAGGTGTGCCCCACCAATAGAAAAGACAACATTGTGCTAAGCTTGAATGTTCATGATGCAAATAACTTCCTTCATGACAAGAAGACATGAGAGGTTAATAGTAACAAGTGACATACAAGGTAGTACAACTCAAGTATGAGCAAGAAATCTTCACTAGTTGCGTAATAACATCATGGCATAAGATTAATAGACTTCAAACAAGGAAAGTAATCTACATCCTTTCATAATATGCACATGAGCACTTGATAAGTCGAGTTTTCAACTTATTAGTACCCGTTTTCACTATAGCTTTAGTTCGTTTCCGGCGATAATTCGATGTCATTTGATCTCTTTTCGTACGTTTCAGGTACAAAACAAGATATCTCAGTGTCAAAGCCAAAATATGAAAACTCGGGGAAACATCGAAGACTAGAGCAAAATATGGGCAAAAAGACCTCCAGTCGATCGACTGGGAATCTCCCCTGCACTACTCGGTCGACTAGCGAAAGGCCTCAGGAGCCTCACATTTTTCATTTGCGCAGTCGGTCGACTGGACCCTCCAGTCGGTCGACTGACCAGGAGCTTCAGATGCCCAGTCGCTCGACTGAGGTCGCCAGTCGCTCGACTGGCCAAGCTACTCAAGAGCCTCACATTCTTCATTTGCGCAGTCGGTCGACTGGACCCTCCAGTCGGTCGACTGGGAGATCACTACACGAGACTGCCTTTTCAACCTCCAGTCAATCTACTGGGCTACCAGCATCCGCCAGTCGACCGACTGGGACTGCTACAGTACGAAATTTCTACCGAGGCTATAAATAGAAAGAGGCAAGTTTGACCTAGAGACTTTTCATCTTTGGGAGATTTTTCAAGAAAAAGAGATCAAATCAAGGGCATTCATCACCATCCAACCAAGGAGGATTGAAGATCAAAGGGAGACATCGAGGATTAACCATCCTATTTCTATTCCTCTTCTCTTCTCATTTGATTGTGTAAAAACCCTACTCACACCCTGTTATCTTACATGATGTGTGAGTAGTCCCCTTGTGTTTTGAGGGTGTTATTACCCTCTTTGGTACTCAATGATCATGTAGACACATTCACTATGCAATTTATGGAGTTGATTTCATTTCACTATACTCTTCATTTAAGACATGTTACTAAGTGTTTGATAAAATGCCTAAGTGACATGTTTGCATTAGAACTATGATCTAAGTATCGATAGAGCTTAGTGATGGTTTGGATATAGTAGAAATGAACTCATCAAGTGTTTATGAGAGTAAATGCATGGATGAGAGGTTAGCTAGAACTTAATGCCTATAGCATTTATTACCTTGGGAGATGTTCCAAGGATAATAGTGTTATAGAGTGAATCAATATCTTTAATAGGTGAGATTCTAATTGGGATGGCTTGACTAGGACTTGACTCACATGATAGTTTGTCTATTTTTAGCCTAGCTAGGTTTTAAACCTATCAACTCCCAAAATGATTAAATTCTTGTATACATGGTCGTTGGAAAATTGCCAAGGAGGGGAAGAACCCCGTTCCCCTCGAAACTCTCTTTAATTGAATTGAAACCCCTTGAAACCATTTCGTTACTTGTTTCTTGATTGATAATCACCTCATCATTGAATTTGAAGGAATAGCTGAGTTAAAATTTGATCCCCTAGCATATAATCACGTTTGCTCCCTTGGGTTAGACACCGGTCTTACCGGTCAATTAAAAATTCTTTTGACTATACACGAAAAATACAATTGTCAAAATGGCGCCGTTGGCGGGGAGCAATGGCTAGATTGTCCCTAGGAAGAATCATTTAGTACTCCGACTATTCCATGTTTTTCTTTTATTGTTTCGTTACTTGTGATTCTTGAGGTCATTTCACCGTCTTCACTTGTCTTGTTTGTTTTTCCCTTGTAGGTTCATTTCTTTTATGCCACCAAAGACAAAGAATTTTACCAAGATTGTGGATAGAGATTTGAATCAACCGATAAGAGAAATCGCTAATCCTCACCTTACAAGGAGTAAGACAATCAAGGCTAAAGGATCAACCTCAAACGCTCAAGAAATCATTCATCAAACCATGGGAGATAGGGATGGACTTCCTCCTCCCCCTCCTCCTCCTCAACTACCACAAGGCCCTCGAGCTAGAAGGGTTCTTAAGGACTATGCCGCTCCTACGGCTTATGGATACCGCTCCCCAATCCTTGTCCCGGCGGTTGATAACCGAGACTTCGATTTGAAAACCTCAACAATTCAAATGGTCCAATCCAATCAATTTTCGGGGAGAGACCACGAGGACCCTAACTCTCATTTGACCACATTCCTTGAAATTTGTGCCACCTTCAATATTAATGGGTTCTCCGAAGATGCTAAGCTTTTGAGGTTATTCCTCTTCTCCCTCACGGGAAGGGCAAGGGATTGGTTAAGAAGCCAAACTCCCGATAGTTTCACCACTTGGGAGGAGCTAGCCGTGGCATTTCTCAACAAGTATTTCCCTCCTTCCAAGACGGCCTATTATAGGAACCAAATCACAAATTTTACACAAATGGATGGGGAAACACTATATGAAGCTTGGGAGAGATACAAGGAGTATCAAAGACTTTGCCCACATCACAACTTAGACGACCTACTTGTGTTCCATACTTTCTACCACGGTGTTGATGGTCCCTCGCGGCTTGCACTTGATACCGTCGCGGGAGGTGCTATCATGGAGCTTGAACCTCATGAAGGATATGCGGTAATAGAGAACATCACAAAGAACTACTTCATGTGGGGAAGTGAAAGAGGGAACCCAAGAAGGAAGGGTGAATGGCATGAAGTAAAGGCGGTGAGCACAAGTGACTATGAAGCCTTAAGGAAAGATTTTGAGAACCTCTCGGATGAAGTATTCAAGATGAAACACCCGGAGAAAGATCACTCAACGAATCAAGGGTGCGACATTTGTGAGGTCTATGAGCATGAAACCGACTCTTGCCCCTTGGTTCAAAGGGATAGACATAGATATGGCTATGAAGAAGCAAATTTTGTGGGAGGAAACCAAAGTAGAGAGTATGGAGCTAGTGCCACTCAAGGCCAAAATTCTCAATCTAATTACACTACACCAAGGTTTTCCTCGGGATGGAGGAATCATCCTAATTTCTCCTACAAGACCACGAATGCCACTCGTCCCGACTTTGGAGCTACACCTCCCGGATTTGGTCCTAAGCCTACTCAATCTAATCAAGCTTTCCCACCAAAGAACCAATTCCAACCTAAGAACCAATATCAAAGTCAAGGACCGACTTTGCTTCAAAGGAACCAAGACCAAGGGCAACAATATCAAGCTCAAGCTCAAAAAGCCTACCAACAAGTTGACCCTCCCCCTCAACCTTCTAATGAACCCTCCGGTATGGAGGCAATGTTGGCCAAAATCCTTGCACAACAAGAGAACGCAAGTAGGGACGTCCAAGCACAATTGATGGACATGCAAACCAAATTTGAAAGGTTGGAGACTCACAACAAAATGCTTGAGAACCAAATAGCTCAACAAGTCGAATCCTCTACAAGGGCACAAGGAAAATTGCCGGCTAGACCAGAACAAGGGCAAAGGGAGCATTGTAATGCGGTCACATTGAGGAGTGGCAAGGAGTTAGAGGATGAACAACCGAAGAGGAAGAAAGTCTCTTTTGATCTTGGAGGCCGAGCTAGTGCTGAAATTGAAGAGTTAGATGAAGAGGTCCCTAACCCTCAAAACCAAAAGGAAAAAGTAGTGGAAAAAGAGAAAGATGAGTTAAGGCCATACACTCCTCATATCCCCTTCCCACAAAGGCTAAAGAAGAAGAGCAATGACAAGCAATTCTCGAAGTTCGCCGAAATGATGAGGAAGCTATATGTTACTATGCCCTTCACTGAGGTAATCACTCAAGCTCCATCATATGCATGATTTCTAAAAGATGTTATTACTTGCAGGAGGAAGATCGAAGACGTTGACACGGTATCCCTCAATGGAGAATGTAGTGCCATACTCCAACCATGCATGCCACCCAAACTTGAGGATCCCGGTAGCTTCTCCATCTCATGCTATATAAATGATGTTAAGATTGAACGTGCTATGTGTGATTTGGGTGCTAGCATATCTTTGATGCCTTATTCTTTGTGTAAAAAATTGAACATGGGTGAGCCTAAACCAACTAACATGATTTTAAGACTCGCGGACCCCTCCTCAAGATTCCCTAAAGGAGTTCTTAAGGATGTCCCGGTTAGAGTAGGGAATCTCTATATTCCGGGGGATTTTGTGGTGTTAGAGATGGATGAGGACAACGAAATTCCTATTCTTTTGGGAAGGCCTTTCCTCTACACCGCGGGGGCTATATTTGATACTACTAAGGGGTCAATTACCATGAGAGTAGGTTATGAGGAAGTTGAATTTAATCTAGAAAAGGCACAAAAAGGTCCTAGTTCTACCATGAGTTGTAATTATCTAGACCTCGTTGATACTTATGACATGTATGATGTGCCTAACTTGCTCATGGATGAAATTGACAACCTTGATTATGAGCCCCTAAGCGTGTTGATTGTTGGGCCATCTTGAATGACGATGATGAAAAGGATACTCAAAGCGACAAAGGTAAGGAGTCTTGTTCGGTAGAGTTAAAACCTCTACCAACAAGCCTAAGGTATGAGTTCTTAGGCCCCAATTCCACTCTGCCTATCATTGAGAATGCCTCCTTGAATGATGATGAGACTTTGAGATTGCTTGATGTGATTAGAGAGCACAAAAGTGCTATTGGCTATTCTATTGATGATTTAAAAGGGATAAGTCCTAGCTTGTGCATGCATAGTATCAATTTAGAGGATGATAGTTTACCATCTAGAGAACATGCTAGCACTACTACAGAACACGGAATATGCAACGGTTCCGTGTTATGGATTACGCAACGGTTGTTCATTAAGCAACGGTTTGATCATTAAGCAACGGTTTGTTATCAAACCGTTGCATAATATATAGTTTAGGCAACGGTTGTTATAAAACCGTTGCATAATGGTAAACTATATGCAACGGTTATCAAGAACCGTTGCATAATATATAGTTTAGGCAACGGTTGTTATAAAACCGTTGCATAATGGTAAACTATATGCAACGGTTATCAAGAACCGTTGCATAAGATATAGTTTATGCAACGGTTTTTGAAGAACCGTTGCATAAACTCAAACCTAAAATTGAAAAATGCACAAGTCTTCGGTGTTCTTTCCAATCCCCCGCTCGAACGAATTTGTCGCCCTCCTCCGCTCGCCAGTCGAATTCTGTCCGCCTCCGCTCCTCACCCAGTCCGTGCGACCCTCCGCGCTAGTCGTCTGCATCCCGTCCTTCGCTCTCAGCCCGTTCGACCCTCCTCCGCATCCAGTCACTCTGTTCCGCATCCAGTCCTCGTCTCACACCGCCTCCGCTCCTCGCCCATTACTAAATCGGTTAGTTCCCACTGAACCGATGCAGCTCCTGTCAATTCTGTCATTTATAGATTCAATGATGGATTGATTGGATTAGGTTATGGAACGATTGAATTTTTTTTCTATTTTTCTGGACATTAGGTATTGCACTGCGTGATACCGGTAAGGTGGCTCTCCGGTTTTCTGGACAGTAGGTATTGCACTGCCTTTTTGCAGGTAAAAAGCTCTCCGGTTTTCATTCTCGTGATTGTTTGTTTTATGGATTTTAGAGGCGAAAATAAGCACTAGTTGGTTTATTTGGCATCTTACCGATATTCGTTCACTACTTGTAGTACTTGTTAGCCGGTTAGCAAGAGGAAGCTTCACTTCTCCAACATTAGGAAATACAACTACCAAATCTTTTTCTTTGCCGCTTCTTCCAATTTTAAGGTATTCGATGGTTATCATTCTTACATATTTTCCTATTAACATGGAGATTAGACTTTATTTCCTTGTTTTCTAAGTTGTTTTCGTTGTTTATAGATCTAGTCCGTACGTGTTGCACACCCAGTATTTTATTTTCTTAGGAAAGCTTCTATTTTAAGGTAAATTGCCCAATTAAACGAGTTTACTACTTACGTCTCCATTCATATTGGATATTTGATATTTCTTCGTTTACTATCCTTATTTATTGTTGTTTATAACTTTAGAGTCGACGCTGCATCCAACCTTTGACTATTTTGTGCGAGAGATTCTACTCTAAGGTAAAATACACTATGAAACTCATTTATAACTTTTTTAATGGTTGGAGTGTGCTTCATGGAGTGGATTTACATGGTCTATTTCTACTAATAAGTATATCAACAATAACATGATCTCTTTCTAACTATGCGTATCTGATGCTTTATGTAGTTATAATGAATCGAGACTGGGTGTCCGGTAATAGGTTAAGTGTTCAGTACGAGCAAGGGATTATGGATTTTTGTGTGTTTGCATCTTCGTATGCGTCCCCGAACAACATTGAACGTGTTTATTGTCCATGTATGGGTTGCTGGAATAACAAAAAGGTCAAACCCAAGAAATTGCGGAAACACCTTATCTTAAAGGGAATTGACCCACAGTACAAGTTTTGGTATATGCATGGCGAGGTTGAACCACAAAATGTTCAACCTCAGCCCGTCGAAAGTTTACCGGTGGATAATGATGATTGGGAGGATGACAATATAATTGACATGGTCAACAATGTTGCCGACGATTTTGTTGATAGACCTCAAGCTTTGGAGTCATTGAGGAATGATTCAGAATTACCATTGTACGAAGGGTGCTCAAAATACACAAGGCTATCTGCAACTTTGAAGATATTCAACTTGAAAGCAAAAAATGGATGGAGTGATGTAAGTTTCACTGAATTGTTAACTCTGGTGAAAGATATGCTTCCAGAGGATAACACCCTACCTAACCGTTGTTACGAGGCTAAAAAAGTTATGTGTCCAATGGGTATTGATTACGAGAAGATACATGCTTGTCCTAATGATTGTATATTGTATCGGAATTCCTATAAAGATATGGTTGAATGTCCGTTGTGCAAGTCTCCTCGTTATAAGTTAAACAAAGAACCCAAAAATGGTTCCAAAGGCACTCCTTCTAAAGTACTATGGTATCTTCCACCGATTCCCAGGTTTCAGAGATTGTTTGCTAGCTCGGAAGATTCTGATAATATGCGTTGGCATGTTGAGAAACGCGTTATTGATACGAAAATGCGTCATCCTGCTGATTCACTACAATGGGCAAAAGTAGATAACACATTCCCGACATTTGGAGCGGAGTGTAGAAATTTACGCCTTGGCCTTTCTACTGATGGGGTGAATCCACATGGAAACCTCAGTACTCAGCATAGTACATGGCCTGTGATATTGGTTATCTACAATCTTCCTCCCAGGTTAACTATGAAGCGTAAGTATATGATGCTTTCTCTGTTGATATCGGGTCCTCGACAGCCCGGAAATGATATTGATGTATACTTAGCCCCTTTGATAGAAGATTTGAAGCTTTTATGGAACGAAGGGGTACGGACGTTTGACGCATCAAGGCAGGAATATTTTAATATGCGTGCCATGCTAATGTGTACCATCAATGACTTCCCAGCTTATGGTAACTTATCGGGGTACAGTATTAAAGGGTACAAAGCTTGTCCAATTTGCGGGGAAGAGACACATGCACGCCATCTAAAGAATTGTCGAAAAATGGTTTACATGGGACATCGACGTTTTTTATCGAGGCATCATCCTTACAGGCGGAAAAAAGCTGCATTTAATGGTGAGACCGAACATGGAATAGAACCTCGACCGGCTTCTGGAGATGAAATACTTCAAAAAATTCAGAATATTACAAATCGATTTGGGAAGCCCAATGCACGCATTGAAGGTACTCCATGGAAGAAGCGATCAATATTTTTTGATCTCCCTTATTGGCATACACTCGACGTCAGACACTGCATTGATGTGATGCATGTTGAAAAGAATATATGTGACAGTCTTATTGGTACTTTATTAAACATTCCCGGAAAAACAAAGGATGGATTGAAAGCTAGACTGGATATGTTGGATATGAACATTCGTACCAAATTAGCACCTCAAACTCAAGGAAAGCGTACATATTTGCCTCCGTCATGCACAACTCTTTCTAAGAATGAGAAAATAATTTTGTGTGGATGTCTAAATTTATATTGTTCTAGTTAGGTTTGTTCTAACTCTATTTTTTTTTTATATATTCATGTTTATCGTATTCTTATTTGTTATAGGTTTTTCCTAATGGGACACAAGCATATGAGTTGGGGAAGGTACAAGACGTGCGAGATGAGATCGCCGCCTACTTGTACAACTACTTATTCGAACATAGTGTTTACATGTGAATATTATTTATTTATGTGACGTTTGTATAAATCAATGTATATATGGATGGACTTGTATGAATGATTGTATTTTGAGTGAAATGAAAGTGTTTCCATGTTTGGAAATGTGTAAAAGCAGGGTACTAAATTTGGTTTAGAATTTGTATTCAATTTTCAGGGGGATTTTGAGCTAAAACAGCTGAAACCTGCCAAATTTTTTCCATATTTTATGCAACGGTTCCATAAAACCGTCGCATAAGAGCAACAATTATGCAACGGTTTGAGCACCAAAACGGTTGTATAATGGTTAATCTTATGCGACGGTTTTGTGTTGAAACCGTTGCATAAGGTCAATACCCTATGCAACGGTTATAACAACAAACCGTTGCATAAGTCTTGCTCTTATGCAACGGTTTATGGAACCGTGGCATAAGGTATGGACCTTATGCAACGGATGACGAACCGTTGCATAAGATACCTCAGAACCGTTGCATAAGGTCCCTTCTGTAGTAGTGTAGGAAACTTAACCCCATTTTTGGTGAATTGGTTAGAAAGGAAATCTTGAAAATGCTTGATGCGGGAATCATCTTCCCTATTGCGGACTCTAAGTGGGTGAGTCCCATTCATGTGGTACCCAAAAAGGGGGGAATGACGGTGGTTAAAAATGATAAAGATGAGTTAATACCAACTAGAACCGTCACTGGGTGGCGAATGTGCATTGATTTTCGAAAACTCAACAAAGCCACTAAGAAAGATCATTTTCCACTTCCTTTTATTGATCAAATGTTGGAGAGATTAGCCAAGCATGACTACTTTTGTTATCTTGATGGATATAGTGGATTCTTCCAAATCCCTATTCATCCACAAGATCAAGAAAAAACTACCTTTACTTGCCCATATGGAACATTTGCTTATCGGCGAATGCCCTTTGGACTTTGTAATGCGCCGGGCACATTTCAAAGATGCATGATGGCTATATTTTCAGAATTTATTGAGGAAATTATGGAGGTGTTCATGGATGATTTTTCTGTTTATGGTTCCTCCTTTGATGATTGTTTGGCCAATTTGGCAAAAGTCTTGAAAAGATGTATTGAGACAAATCTTGTACTAAATTGGGAAAAATGTCATTTTATGGTGCAGGAAGGCATAGTGCTTGGGCATTTGGTATCAAAAAGAGGAATTGAGGTGGATAAAGCTAAGTGGAAGTTATTGAAAAATTGCCACCTCCAAAAGATGTTAAAGGAATAAGGAGCTTTCTTGGCCATGCCGGCTTCTATAGAAGGTTTATTAAGGACTTCTCAAAGATTGCAAGGCCTTTGACGAACTTATTATGCAATGACACCGAATTCCGGTTTGATGAAGAATGCTTGGTGGCCTTCGAGAAGTTGAAGAAAGCATTGGTCTCGGCTCCCATTATTCAACCTCCGAATTGGGATTTGCCCTTTGAGCTCATGTGTGACGCAAGCGATTATGCTATTGGAGCGGTGCTCGGTCAAAGGGTGGACAAGAAACTTCACGCCATTCACTACACACGCAAGGTCTTAAATGGAGCTCAATTGAATTATTCCACAACCGAAAAAGAACTCCTTGCCATTGTGTATGCCTTCGACAAGTTTCGCCCATACCTTGTGGGTCAAAGACCATTGTCTTCACCGATCACGCGGCAATCAAATATCTTTTGTCAAAGAAGGACTCCAAGCCGAGACTAATAAGATGGATCCTCTTACTCCAAGAATTTGATATTGAGATCAAGGATAAGAAGGGAGTGGAAAATCTCGTTGCCGATCATTTATCTGGGCTTGAAGGAAATGAGCAACTCAAAGAGGACACTAGCCTTGTTGACGATGCCTTCATTGGAGAGCAACTTATGAGAGTTGAAGCGGAAGCCCTCCCGTGGTATGCGGATATGGTAAATTTCGTGGTATGTGGGATCATCCCTCACGACATGAACCACCATCAAAAGAGGAAATTCTTATCCGAGACGAAGAGGTATTATTGGGATGAGCCCTTCTTGTATAGACTTTGCGCGGACGGGATATATAGGACTTGTGTCGCCGAAGAAGAGATGAGAAATATACTATACCATTGTCATTCATCTCAATATGGAGGACATGGTAGTGGAGCAAAAACGGCGTCAAAAGTCCTACAAAGTGGATTCTATTGGCCTACGCTCTTTAATGATGCTTAGGAATTCGTAAAAGCTTGCGACCAATGCCAAAGGATGGGAAACATTTCTAAGAGGCATGAAATGCCCCAACAAAGCATTCTTCCGGTTGAAATATTTGATGTTTGGGGAATAGACTACATGGGTCCTTTCCCGTCCTCATACGGAAATCAATACATATTGGTCGCGGTTGATTATGTCTCCAAATGGGTAGAGGCCGTCGCCTCCCCTACGTGCGATGCTAAGGTTGTCACCAAGCTATTCAAGAAGATCAGTTTCCCAAGGTTTGGAGTTCCAAGGACCGTCATTAGTGATGGCGGTTCACACTTTAAGGAAAAGCATTTTGAAACCTTGCTCCGCAAGTATGGGGTGAGCCACAAGGTAGCAACGCCGTATCACCCAAAAACTAGTGGGCAAGTGGAGATATCGAATCGGGAAATCAAGGCAATCTTAGAAAAAACGGTGGGAAGCTCAAGGAAAGATTGGTCATCGAAGCTAGATGATGCATTGTGGGCTTATCGTACCGCCTTCAAGACCCCCATTGGGATGTCTCCATATCGCCTCATATATGGGAAGCCATGCCATTTGCCGGTTGAATTGGAATATAAGGCAATGTGGGCAATTAAATTCTTGAACATGGACTTGCAAACGGCGGAAGAGAATAGAGTCCTTCAACTCCACGAGTTAGAAGAGATAAGGAATGAAGCATATGAGAGCGCCAGAATCTATAAAGAAAAGACGAAGAAATGGCATGATAAGAGAATCTTTCGTCGCAACAAAATCTTCATTTCCGCAGTCGACCGACTGGGCTCTCAGTCGACCAACTGGGCAATACTTATCCAAATACCCATCTTCCCTTTTCTTTCTCATTTCTCTCGCCCGACTCTCCCCGACTCGACCGACTCCCTCACTAACTCAAATCACCTCCGACCCCGACCCTCGCCCGACCTCACCACAGCTGTCTGACCGCCTCGCCATCGCCTCACCTTCGTCTAACCGTCCGCCCGATCGAACCCAGCCAGCCACCCCCATCCGCATCTTCGATTTCCGATCGAAAATCCTAATCCGTCCGATCTCCTCCGTCTGGCGACCAAGCGACCCGTTCGACCTCTCATCCTGCTCGGAATCCACCCGCCTATAAAACCCAAGCACTGATTTGGTCCGACGAAACAGATTCAAGCAACTCCATTTTCGACCAAAATCGCCCCCCCCCCCCAGTCGACCGACTGAGATTTCTGCTTGGATTCAATCGACCGACTGAAAGGAAGTTCAGCTCAGAACCTCAGTTTTTACAATCCCATTTTCAGTCATGCCTCGCACCGGCTCATCGTCCAAATCCAAATCAAAAGGCAAGGAGATAGCCCATGAGCTCCCTAGTGATGCTCCCATTGATGATCACATTGAAAGTGACGAGGATGATAGGCCTCTTGTCACGTGCAAGAGGAGGTTGCTGCGAACCTCATTGAGAGACTCTAGCTCAGCTTCGGAAGACGAAATGGACGCTCCTCCGGTTTCTCCCACACCTCCTCCCAAGAAGAGCAAGCCTTCAAAGGGTGCTTCCTCCGCACCGAAGAGGCCGAAGAAGAGAAGAGTCCCCGTGCCTCCGTTGCCTAGAGCACCATCACCTCCCTTGCCTAGAGAGCCCTTGCCCACGGTTGAAGCTTCCCTCTCCAATGCCCTCGTCCCGATAGTGCCAAATGAAGGGCCATTGGAGGGACCCTTGCTATCCCCGACCCCATACCCCTTCTTCGTGCCTCTAGAGTTTAGAGATGAGACGCACCGGACCCATCATGCCACCATCAAGAAGAAGGGGAAGACGGCCATTCCCACTCTCTACCCCGACATGGGGCTCCTGCGGAAGATTGATAGTGCAGTCACGGATGAGGTACACTCTCGCCTTACACATAGTGGCTTGCGTTTCATGTTTAATGATGATCTGGGATCCTACCCAAGGGTAGTGGAGGAGTTACTTTGCTCCTTCGAGTGGGTTAAGGAGGGGGGGGAGGATGCACGTGAATTCTATTGGAAATTTGTGTTGGGAGGACGGGATTTCAAGATTAAGGAGAGTGTGATCCGTGATTGGCTAGAATTCCCTCCTCATGATGCTACAGCACGGAAATTCACTGAGCATGAGCAGTGCAGATTTTGGAAGAGGATTTTGGGGAGAAATGAGTGGTTTATCTCATCCTACAACTCTTCGGCAATCACCGACCCGATTTGGAAGGTCATCCACCATCTCATAGCGATTGGGATAAACACTCGGACGGCGAAGGCTAGGTCGTTTACCCTCCCCGACATGGACCTCATGTTAGCTATTGATCACGGAGAGGTCATTGATTGGGTTGCTATCCTTGCCACCAGATTTCAGGCCATTGTGAAGGAGGGCACGAGGAATCGTGCTTTGGGAGGTGGATCCTTGATTAAATTGATAGCCTTACGGTGTAACTTCACCTTTGGCCATGAGGGATGTCCCAAGCCGTCCAGGAGCACACTTGATTTGGGCACCATGAAGCACATGCATATCCTCAAGAAGGACGGGAAGACTTGGGAGACAGACAGGAAGCCTCACAAGAAGGAGCTTCAGAATTATGCGACGTATCGGAGGAGATTCTTCAAGCAAGTCAACCCCCTTTATTGCCTAGCCAGCCTCACCCCATCCCCTCCTTCCTCTCCTATTCCTTCCCCTCCTCCAGCCGACGAGCCCGCAGCTCCCATTCCTGAGGAGGCACGCATGGATGAGGAGATGCCACCCATGCAGCCTGCGGTTGAGAGTCCTCCTCCTGTCACATATGACTCAGCTGAGTGGAGACAGAGGATCTCCTCTGATGTTGCCGACCTGAGGAGTGGCTTGACTCGACTAGAGGATTTTGTTAGAGAGTCTGACGCGAGAGCTCGCCAGGAGTGGGAGTGGCTCCGGTCTACAGTATTATCCATGGTCAGAGGTTCTGGTGGTCCAGTAGCTCCTCCAGTTGCTCCAGAGTTTTCTGCCCCTCGTGGCGCCTCCCCTTTGCTTACCATGCCAGCTTCTAGAGTAGGGGAGGCAGGCACACCACTCCCTGGGGGCACGATAGTGCGAGAGAGTTCCATTAGAGCGGAGGGCTCGTGATACACTGGCGCCACGATAGAGCGGGAGAGTTCTGTTAGAGAGGAGGGAGTTGGAGATTCTGCTAGAGGAGGCGATGAGGCTACATCTTGAGCTTGTATTGCATTTTGATCTTACTTTTGTCTATCATTTGATGCTTTCTTGCTTAGATCATGTCCTTGGATGTTAAGTCGCCTTTTGGCGCAATTTTGGATGATGTATGCCATTTTGTGTGATATACTCTTGATTCGCCATTGGTTGTATGCTACATTTCCTATGATATTGAAGGTGTTTACCATTTATGTTGTTCACTCTACAGGATATGCATCTATTTATTATTATCATGTTCCAAATGCACCTTCTTTGTCTACATTTGCAACCAAAAGGTTATTTCTCACTCTCAAGAGTTATGTCACCGGCTCTGCAAACGAGGGGAGTTCCTATGCGCCTTCGCCTTTATTTTATCATTCTTTGCTCTTAGGGACTAAGCTTGAATTAAGTGTGGAGTGGTTTGATGCCCATAGTTCACATGTTTGCATGCCATGCATATCATTTTTAGATGGACACTTGCATCTTTTGCACATTATCCCTACATGAGAGTGTTTTCAACCACATAGGCTTGTGACTATCGATTCTAAATCCCTATAAATCACATCTAGCCTATTTGTCACATTTATTGGATCTTGAACTTAGAACCGACCTAGTCCCTTGAATGTGCATTCTTGTGAATCAATGTCATTGCTATCCCTTGTCTATCTAATTTTCTAAGTATTTTCCTTGAAATACCTTGGATTGAGTTCTAGCAAGCACTTTTTTAAAAAAATCACGAAAAACTTAGACCTCTTGTATGCTCCTTGGTGACTTGAGCTCTTTCTAATTTAGTGACTTGCTTATGATTGTTTCCCGCGCATCCCATACACTTTTTTGAACATATTGTCAAGTTTTAAGTGTGGAGTCAAAAGAGGGCGAAAAATAGGCCCCAACAAAAAGTTTTTGTGGTCAAAGAGGGCAAAGCCCGACTAAGAACTTTCTCGATGTACACGAGAAGTTTTGCTTCAAAAATGATACAAATGCCGGGGGTTAGGAAGAAAAGTTCCCCCTCGAAAGCATTTGTAGGCCAAAGGCCATTTCAAAAAGAAAATAAGAAACACTTACAACTTGACTCTATGTTTTCCTCCATTTTTCGTTTGTGCGGGATTCATCACTTGCATTGTGTGCTAGTTGGAACGACTCTTGGACGACCCATGTGCTTGCACGGGAGTTACCATTTGGTCTATGCATGTTTATTGAGAACTCTAGTGTCGAATTCCTCTTCCCTTATAGATTATGGCTTAAGCGCTTAAAACTTGGGAATGAGTTCCATGTCGTGAGCCAATGGACTAGCCCTAGCTAGCATATGCGAGCGGTTGACACTCTTTTGTGCAAAACTAGTAACTTCGCTTATATTGTATTGTATTGATAATCTTGAATGCACAACCTCATGGGTACTCAAATGGTTCAAAAGTTCTTTTGATGATATTGTGATGGTAGTCCTAGTTTGGGGTGAGGGATTGGTCTTGAGAAATCCTCGCCTTGGTTGAGCACTCTTGCATTCATTCTCATGGGATAGGTGCATATGGGATTTGTGAGTATTCCCTTTTCTGAAAACTCTCACGAGACTATAACTCGTCCACTAGGGTAGCCTAGGGGTTTAAAGGCTTAATGCATATGCTAAATGCATTCGTAACGCGTACGAAAAAGAGCTAGTTAGGTTGTATATACTTGCATTTACTTTTCAATAACATGTTTAGAAACAATGATCGAGACCTTGTGAAAGCTAGTGAGGCAAATAGACGAAAAACATAGCGCCACTAGCATTTCGCCATTTGCACGACCTTGACATATTTGCATACTTTGTTCGGGACGAACAAAGCTTAAGTGTGGAGTGTTGATAAGTCGAGTTTTCGACTTATTAGTACCCGTTTTCACTATAGCTTTAGTTCGTTTCCGGCGATAATTCGATGTCATTTGATCTCTTTTCGTACGTTTCAGGTACAAAACAAGATATCTCAGTGTCAAAGCCAAAATACGAAAACTCGGGGAAAAATCGAAGACTAGAGCAAAATATGGGCAAAAAGACCTCCAGTCGATCGACTGGGAATCTCCCCTGCACCAGTCGGTCGACTGGCGAAAGGCCTCAGGAGCCTCACATTCTTCATTTGCGCAGTCGGTCGACTGGACCCTCCAGTCGGTCGACTGACCAGGAGCTTCAGATGCCCAGTCGCTCGACTGAGGTCGCCAGTCGGTCGACTGGCCATGCTACCCAGGAGCCTCACATTCTTCATTTGCGCAGTCGGTCGACTAGACCCCCCAGTCGGTCGACTGGGAGATCACTACACGAGACAGCCTTTTCAACTTCCAGTCGACCGACTGGGCTATCAGCATCCGCCAGTCGGCCGACTGGGACTGCTACAGTACGAAATTTATGTCGAGGCTATAAATAGAAAGAGGCAAGTTTGACCTAGAGACTTGGCATCTTTGGGAGATTTTTCAAGAAAAAGAGATCAAATCAAGGGCATTCATCACCATCCAACCAAGGAGGATTGAAGATCAAAGGGAGACATCTAGGATTAACCATCCTATTTCTATTCCTCTTCTCTTCTCATTTGATTGTGTAAAAACCCTACTCACACCATGTTGTCTTACATGATGTGTGAGTAGTCCCCTTGTGTTTTGAGGGTGTTATTACCCTCTTTGGTACTCAATGATCATGTATACACATTCACTATGCAATTTATGGAGTTGATTTCATTTCACTATACTCTTCATTTAAGACATGTTACTAGGTGTTTGATAAAATGCCTAAGTGATATGTTTGCATTAGAACTATGATCTAAGTATCGATAGAGCTTAGTGATGGTTTGGATATAGTAGAAATGAACTCATCAAGTGTTTATGAGAGTAAATGCATGGATGAGAGGTTAGCTAGAACTTAATGACTATAGCATTAATTACCTTGGGAGATGTTCCAAGGATAATAGTGCTATAGAGTGAATCAATATCTTTAATATGTGAGATTCTAATTGGGATGGATTGACTAGGACTAGACTCACATGATAGTTTGTCTATTTTAAGCCTAAGCTAGGTTTTAAACCTATCAACTCCCAAAATGATTAAATTCGTGTATACATGGTCGTTGGAAAATTGCCCAAGGAGGGGAAGAACCCCTCGAAACTCTCTTTAATTGAATTGAAACCCCTTGAAACCATTTCGTTACTTGTTTCTTGATTGATAATCACCTCATCATTGAATTTGAAGGAATAGCTGAGTTAAAATTTGATCCCCTAGCGTATAATCACGTTTGCTCCCTTGGGTTCGACACCGGTCTTACCGGTCAATTACAAATTCTTTTGACTATACACGAAAAATACAATTTTCACCACTAAGGGCAATATCATTATTCATAGATAAATCAAGGGAAATGTGGAAAGTATGGAGGTATGAAGTGGGATTGGAGTGAGTAGAACTCACTCCACACTTAAAATTTGACCCACTAATCATAATTATCACAACTCCACACTTAGAGCGTACGCTACTCAAAATCATGTCAAACACTTAGTAATGAAAAGCGAGAATGAACAACTTACAAACCGGGTTACCTCCCGCGAGGGCCAAGTTTTTCCCGTCTTGGCAAAGACGTAGCAAAGCGCCCCATAGAATCATTCGTTGAGAAGTCCTTTGCTAGGATCCCTTCTCAAGGGGCCTTGGACACTTGGGGTGTCAATCCACCTTCAAATCCCATTTGAATTTCTTCCCATCAAGTCTACAATGGACTTTCCTTTGGGAAGTTGACCCCTTCAATAATGAAGATCCCTTAAGAACTAAGGGATCATGGGAGCTTTTTCCAAATGATCTCTCAAAATAAGACAAGAAGCTCCAAAACTTGTCTCGACACTTCATAATGAAGAAAGGGTCTTCAAAATTTGTCTCGAGCTTGATGGGCATCCCTTCTTTAAGTTTATCAATGACGTCCATGGGTGCCCACTTCTCAATATCCCTCATTGAACTTGTGTCTTCTTGCATGCGAGAATGCCCTTTAGCTTGGTCCATGTAAACCTCAACAAAGTCTTTATACCCTTCAAATCCTTTTGTCTCCATAGGCTCTTCCTCTATCTTATCCTCACCAAGAAGTTGGGATTCACATTTAGGCTCTTCTATAGCGGGAGGGAGGAGTTCTTCCTCATCAATAAAAGTTGTTTCCTCTATGTAAGAGGTTCCATCATTGAAGAATTCCTCATCGGAGAGCCGAGGCGTTGATGGAATGGTGAACTCTTGTGTATTCTCATTCGAATGATCTTGAGATGTGCTAGTAGTGAAGGGTGCTTCACTTTCGCACGGCATCTCGTCCTCGTTACAAGATTCACCATCCCGTAGCCAAGCTTCGATGGCGGCTCTCCAAAATTCATCCTCCATTTCTTGATCCCATTCTTCCCTTGAGGCATTAGGATCAAGGACTTCTTTTGCGAGAAATTCTTGCTTCATTTTCTCTTGACGCTCAAGGAGTGTAGCAATTATGGATTCAAACTTAGAGGGATCACTTGAAGGATGAGGAGGTTGAGGGTATGGAGGGTAGGAGTCTCCAACTTCAAAGTGTTAGTTATCATCCCAATTCGGAGTGTAGTAACTTGTCAGATAGTCAAGCTCTTGATAATAAGAATTTATGTGCTCCTCCTCTTGGTAGTATCCCTCATTCGAAAAGACTTGTTGGTCTTGGTTGTACTTCCAAGAGTCTTCACAATGGGCATTTGGTTGATCCTCTTCATAATAATCTCCATTGTGCATGACTTGTTGGTTGTAGTTATCCATCCTCGCAAGACAAGATAACCGAAGTTAGCAAGGGATATGAGTAGAAAAAGAGAATATACAAGTATAAGAAAAAAAATCACAAGGATAGTCGGAACTTCCACACAATCTGGTCTGGGGAAGTGCTAACAAGTTGCTCCCGGCAACGGCGCCATTTGACGAACTAATTTTTTTTCACCTCTAGAATAGTATAAATGAAGAGAGGATCGAATGTAGTAGGTCAAAACATTTCTAATGACCGGTAAAGTACTGGGTCAAACCCAAAGGAGCAAGCCAAGCACGTGCACTATGTGAGATTGTGTTTCCATTCGTCTATTCTAACAAAAAATGTATAAGGGAGTATATATAAAATCCTATGTGGTGTGAGTAATTAGAGATAAAAGATAGATAAGAGGTGTTTCGAGGGGTTACTCCCCTCCTTGGCATTTCTCAATGATCACATACACAATATTCAAATATTTCATGGTAGTCAAATAGTTTTAAACCTAGTTTAGACTAAGGTAGACCAACTTTCGTGTGAATCTATTCTTAGCCAAACCTTCTTAACTCGAACCTCACTCAATCGAGATTGTTGGTTCATTCTATAACATTTATCATCCTTGAAACATCTCCCAAAGTGATATATGCAATAGACATAAGCACTAGTTCACTTCAATTCCGTAGAAATGATCATATTCACTACATCCAAACCTTTCCTAAGGTCCATCGATACTTAGGTAGAGTTTTAAGATCAACATGTCACTTAAGCATTTCATCAAACACTTGGTAGCATGTCTTATATGAAGAGCATAGTGAACATGAATTTAACACCATTCGATGGGATAGATTAGTGATTTGCTTAATGACAAACTTCAACGAATCAAATATTCAATCCTAGTCAAGCATCCGTATCCTAAGGTTCACTTTCATGATTAAGATATGGATCATTTTCTCCATCCTAGAACTATTCCCTAGCTCTCTCAAGTCATAAGTTTAAGTTTTAGTCTAACTTGTCACTTAGGCATTTTAACAAACACCTAGAGTGCGTAACATTCATAACACAAGAGAAAATGAAATCAACAATCATCCATATGAATATCAATGTATATTTGTGATCAAAGAGTACCAAGGAGAGTCATAAGACCCTCAAAACCCAAGATCACTACTCACACATCATGTAAGACAACATGGTGTGAGTAGGGTTTAATGGCAACAACAAGTAGAATAGGAAAAGTGCAAAGGAAGGAGGATTGTCAATCCTTGAACTCCCTTTTTAGCCTTCTTCTTCTCCTTGGTTGGATTGTTGATTGATGACCTTGGATGAGCCTCTTTTCTGCTCTTCTTCTCCCCAAAGACCTCCACCCTTAGGTCAAAAACCTATCTTTCAATTTATAGGCTCGGGTAGAGATCCGGTACTGTAGGAGTTCAGCCGGTCGGCTGGTTCTGGGTTGAACATCTAGCCGGTCGACTGGCTGAGCGCTTGGGTTGAGCCTTCTGGATCTTTAGTCAACCGGTCGGCTGGTCAGTTGACCCGACCGGCTGGGCGTGTTCATGGTGCAGGCCGCTCTGGGAGCTTTAGTCAGCCGGTCGGTTGGTCTCACCAGCCGACCGGTTGATAATATCCTTGGTGCAGGCCATTCTTGGGAGTCCTCTCAGCCGACCGGTTGAGGTTGTGAGCCGACCGGCTGGTTCAGGGGAAATCCTGAGCCGATCGGCTGAGATCCTTTTCTGCCCATATTTTGCTCCCAATCTCAGGTTTTTCCCCGAGTTTGCATAGTTACGCCTTGACCTTGGGAGAGACTTGTTTTCTACCTGAAACGTAGAGATAGAGGTCAAATGACATCAAAATATCCTCGGAAACGCCTCAAAGCTATAGTGAAATATGGCCATTAATTAGTCGAAAACTCTACTGATCAACACTCCACACTTGAGCTTTGTTCGTCCCGAACAAAGTATGAAAATATGTCAAGGTCATACAAATGGCGAAATGCTCGTGGTGCTATGTTTTTCGTCTATTTGCCTCACTAGCTTTCACAAGGTCTCGATCATTATTCCTAAACATATTATTGGAAATTAAAAGTACGTACAACCTAACTAGCTCCTTTTCGTTGGCGTTACGAATGTATTTAGCGTATGCAGTAGGCCGTTAAACCCCTAGGCTACCGTAGTGGACAAGTTAGTCTCGTGACAGTTTTCAGAAAAGGGAATACTCACAAATCCCATATGCACCTATCCCATAAGAATGCAAGCAAGAGTGTTGAACCAAGGCAAGGATTTCTCAAAACAAATTCCTCACCCCAAGCTTGGACTACCATCACATTATCATCAAAAAAAACTTCTGTACCAATTGAGTACCCCTGAGGTTGTGCATTCAAGATCATCAATACTAGGGCTATTAAAAGTCTCATCCAAAGATCTACTCATTTTCAAGGCAATACAATAGAGGTAGAGTTCTTAGTTTGCACAAAGAGTGTCAATCGCTCACCTATGCTAGCTAGGGCTAGTCCATTGGCTCACGACATGGAACTCATTCCCAAGTTTTAGGCGCTTAAGCCATAATCTATAAGAGAATAGGAGTTCGACACTACGAGTTCTTAGAAAAATAGCATAGACCAAATGATAGCTCCCGTGCAAGCACAAGGGTCGTTCAAGAGTTAGTCCAACTAGCATACAATACAAATGATGCTCCCGCGCAAAAGTAGAATGATGAAAGAACATAAATTCAAGTTTTAAGTGCTCCTTATTTTCTTTTTCAAATGGCCTTTGGCCTACAAATGTTTTCGAGGGGGAACTTTTCTTCCTAACCCCCGACATTTGTATGTTTAAGATCAAAATTTCTCTAGTACTGGAGAAAGTTTTTTAGTCGAGGCTTTGCCCTCTTTTGACCATGAAAATGAAGCATTTTTTTATTGGGACCTATTTTTTGCCCTCTTTTTTTCTGACTCCACACTTAAAACTTGACAATATGTTCAAGGAATGTATGGAATGCGCGGCAAACAATCATAAGTAAGGCACTAAGTTAGAAGTACTTAAGTCACCAAGGAGCATACAAGAGGTTGTCTAAGTTTTTCGTGAAAGTTTTAAAAGTGCTTGCTAAAACTCAATCCAAGGTATTTCAACAAAAATACTTAGAAAATTAGATAGACAATGGATAGCAATGATATTGATTCACAAGAATATACATTCAAGGGACTTGATCGGTTCTATGTTCAAGATCCAATAAATGTGACAAATAGGCTAGATGTAATTTATTGGGGTTTATAATCGATAGTCACATGCCTATGTGGTTAAAAGCACTCTCATGTTAGGGATAAAATACATGAATGCTAGCGTCCATTCTACAATGATAGGCATGGCATGAAATGAGTGAACTATACGACTACCCACTCCACACTTAGAACATAGCTTAGTCCCTAAGCGCAAACAATGAAGAAAATAAGAATAAGGCGCATAGGAACTCCCCTCGTTTGTAGATGTGCCCCACCAATAGAGAAGACGACATTGTGCTAAGCTTGATTGTTTATGATGCAAATAACTTCCTTGATGACAAGAAAACATGAGAGGTTAAAAGTAACAAGTGACATACAAGGTAGTACAACTCAAGTATGAGCAAGAAAGCTTCACTAGTTGCGTAATAACATCATGACATAAGATTAAAAGACTTCAAACAAGGAAAGTAATCTACATCCTTCATAATATGCACATGAGCACTAAGGGCAATATCATTATTCATAGATAAATCAAGGGAAATGTGGAAGGTATGTAGGTATGAAGTGGGATTGGAGTGAGTAGAACTCACTCCACACTTAAAATTTGACCCACTAATCATAATTATCACACTCCACACTAAGAGCCTAAGCTACTCAAAATCATGTCAAACACTTAGTAATGAAAAGCTAGAATGAACAACTTACAAACCGGGTTACCTCCCGCGAGGGCCTAGTTTTTCCCGTCTTGGCAAAGACGTATCAAAGCGCCCCATAGAATCATTCGTTGAGAAGTCCTTTGCTAGGATCCCTTCTCAAGGGGCCTTGGACACTTGGGGTGTCAATCCACCTTCAAATCCCATTTGAATTTCTTCCCATCAAGTCTACAATGGACTTTCCTTTGGGAAGTTGACCCCTTCAATAATGAAGATCCCTTAAGAACTAAGGAATCATGGGGGTTTTTCCAAATGATCTCTCGAAATAGGACAAGAAGCTCCAAAACTTGTCTCAACACTTCATAATGAAGAAAGGGTCTTCAAAATTTGTCTCGAGCTTGATGGGCATCCCTTATTTATATTTATCAATGACGTCCATGGGTGCCTACTCCTCAATATCCCTCATTGAACTTGTGTCTTCTTGCATGCGAGAATGCCCTTTAGCTTGGCCCATGTAAACCTCAACAAAGTCTTTATACCCTTCCAATCCTTTTGTCTCCATAGGCTCTTCTTCTATCTTATCATGAACAAGAAGTTGGGATTCACATTTAGGCTCTTCTATAGCGGGAGGGAGGAGTTCTTCTTCATCAATAAAAGTTATTTCCTCTATGTAAGAGGTTCCATCATTGAAGAATTCCTCATTGGAGAGCCGAGGCGTAGATGGAATGGTGAACTCTTGTGTATTCTCATTCGAATGATCTTGAGATGTGCTAGTAGTGAAGGGTGCTTCACTTTCGCAAGACATCTCGTCCTCGTTACAAGATTCACCATCCCGTAGCCAAGCTTCGATGGCGGCTCTCCAAAATTCATCCTCCATTTCTTGATCCCATTCTTCCCTTGAGGCATTAGGATCAAGGACTTCTTTTGCGAGAAATTCTTGCTTCATTTTCTCTTGACGCTCAAGGAGTGTAGCAATTATGGATTCAAACTTAGAGGGTTCACTTGAAGGATGAGGAGGTTGAGGGTATGGAGGGTAGGAGTCTCCAACTTCAAAGTGTTGGCTATCATCCCGATTCGGAGTGTAGTAACTTGTCAGATAGCCAAGCTCTTGATAATAAGAATTTATGTGCTCCTCCTCTTGGTAGTATCCCTCATTCGAAAAGACTTGTTGGTTGTGGTTGTACATCCAATAGTCTTCACAATGGGCATTTGGTTGATCCTCTTCATAATAGTCTCCATTGTGCATGACTTGTTGGTTGTAGTTATCCATCCTCGCAAGACAAGATAACCGAAGTTAGCAAGGGATATGAGTAGAAAAAGAGAATATACAAGTATAAGAAAAAAAGAAAAATATTCACAAGAATAGTCGAAACTTCCACACAATCTAGTCTAGGGATGTGCTAACTAGTTGCTCCCGGCAACGGCGCCATTTGACGAACTAATTCTTTTTCACCTCTAGAATAGTATTAATGAAGAGAGGATCGAATGTAGTAGGTCAAAACATTTCTAATGACCGGTAAAGTACCAGGTCGAACCCAAAGGAGCAAGCCAAGCATGTGCACTATGTGAGATTGTGTTTCCGTTCGTCTATTCTAACCAAAAATGTGTAAGGGAGTATATATAAAATCCTATGTGGTGTGAGTAATTAGAGATAAAAGATAGATAAGAGGTGTTTCGAGGGGTTACTCCCCTCCTTGGTATTTCCCAATGATCACATACACAATATTCAAACATTTCATGGTAGTCAAATAGTTTTAAACCTAGTTTAGACTAAGGTAGTCCAACTTTCATGTGAATATATTCTTAGCCAAACCTTCTTAACTTGAACCTCACTCCATCGAGATTGTTGGTTCATTCTATAGCATTTATCATCCTTGAAACATCTCCCAGAGTGATATATGCAATAGACATAAGCACTAGTTCACTTCAATTCCGTAGAAATGATCATATTCACTACATCCAAACCTTTCCTAAGGTCCATCGATACTTAGGTAGAGTTTTAAGATCAACATGTCACTTAAGCATTTCATCAAACACTTGGTAGCATGTCATATATGAAGAGCATAGTGAACATGAACTTAACACCATTCGATGGGATAGATTAATGATTTGCTTAATGACAAACTTCAATGCATCAAATATTCAATCCTAGTCAAGCATCCATATCCTAAGGTTCAGTTTCATGATTAAGATATGGATCATTTTCTCCATCCTAGAACTATTCCCTAGCTCTCTCAAGTCATAGGTTCAAGTTTTAGTCTAATTTGTCACTTAGGCATTTTAACAAACACCTAGAGTGCGTAACATTCATAACACAAGAGAAAATGAAATCAACAATCATCCATATGAATATCAATGTATATTTGTGATCAAAGAGTACCAAGGAGAGTCATAAGACCCTCAAAACACAAGATCACTACTCACACATCATGTAAGACAACATGGTGTGAGTAGGGTTTAATGGCAACAACAAGTAGAATAGGAAAAGTGCAAAGGAAGGAGGATTGTCAATCCTTGAACTCCCTTTTTAGCCTTCTTCTTCTCCTTGGTTGGATTGTTGATTGATGACCTTGGATGAGCCTCTTTTCTGCTCTTCTTCTCCCCAAAAACCTCGACCCTTAGGTCAAAAACCTATCTTTCAATTTATAGGCTCGGGTAGAAATCCGGTACTGTAGCAGTTCAGCCGGTCGGCTGGTTCTGGGTTGAACATCCAGTCGGTCGACTGGCTGAGCGCTTGGGTTGAGCCTTCTGTATCTTTAGTCAACCGGTCGGCTGGTCAGTTGAGCCGACCGGCTGGGCGTGCTCTTGGTGCAGGCCACTCTGGGAGCTTTAGTCTGCCGGTCGGCTGGTGAGTCCAACCGACCGGTTGATAATATCCTTGGTGTATGCCATTCTGGAGACTCCTCTCAGCCGACCGGTTGAGGCTGTGAGCCGACCGGCTGGGGTTGTTCTTGGGAAAGCATCCCTGAGTCCTTAGTCAGCCGATAGGCTGGTTCAGGGGAAATCCTGAGTCGATCGGCTGAGATCCTTTTCTTCCCATATTTAACTACTCTGAAAATGAAAGTGATAAAGCTGTTTTGTGGCACTTGAGACTAAGACATATTGGACAGAGTGGTCTTATTAAACTATGTGATCAAGGCTGTTTTGGCAAGGATCACATAGGTAAATTAAATTTTTGTGAAAACTGTGTTCTAGGGAAGGCTACATAATTAAGTTTTGGTAAAGGTATTCATACAACTAAGGCAAAACTTGATTATATCCATTCTGATCTATGGGGACCAACAAGATCTCAGTCCCATGCTGGTAAAAAGTATTTCATGTCTTTGATTGATGATTTTTCAAGAAGGTCTTGGGTATATTTTTTGACTAACAAGTCTGAAGCTTTTGATACATTCAAGACCTGGAAGCCAATGGAGGAAAATCAAACAGGTAATAAGCTAAAGTACCTTAGAACTGATAATTGACTTGAATATCTTGATAAATGTTTCCTTGATTTCTGTAAAGAATCTGGTATTACTAAGCATCATACTGCCTCTGAAAATCCTCAACAAAATGGTGTTGCTGAGAGATTCAATAGAACCATTTTAGAAAGGATTAGATGCATGTTACTCCAATCTGGTTTATCTAAAAAAAGTTGGGCTGAGGCAGCTCACACTGCATGTTATCTTATTAATAGAAGTCCATCTTTTACATTGGATTTTAAAACACCAATGCAGGTGTGGACTGGTCATAGATAACTATGATAGACTTCAAGTATTTGGATGTGCTGCATATGTATCTGTTAAACAGGGAAAGTTAGAGCCAAGGGCCCTTAGATGCATTTTCTTAGGATACCCTGATGGGCTAAGGCATATAAGCTATGGTGTTTGGAAAAGGAACATAAGAAGACCATTATCAGTAAAAATGTGATTTTTAATGAGCTAGAATTCCCTTTGAAAGAAAAAGCACAAAAGGTTATTGAACCTGATAAACAGTAGAATATGATAACAATGAAAAATCTGATGATTCTAGAGTTGAGGTGGAGCTGAGTGAGGCTCCAACCCCTGTAGTGACTGAAATACCTGATAACACTATGTAAATGAGTCTGATAATGAAACTGAGCATACTGAAGAGCATGATTACTGGTTGACCACAGATAGTGCAAGGAGGGAACCTAGGCCCACTGTTAGATATGCTTTGTTGGTCTTGTTAATTATGCTTGTGATATTGCTGAAAATTTTTCTGAGCCTGAACCACTAAATTATACTGATGCTGTGAGTTGCAAAGATGGTAAGTTGTGGTTGCAGGCTATGCAAGAAGAAATAGAGTCTCTAGACAAGAACATGACTTGGGAAATTGTGAACAAGCCTCCTAAGGCAAGGATGGTAGGCTGCAAGTGGGTATTCAAGAGGAAGGATGGGATTCCTGGAGTGGAAGTGATGGGAACCCGACTCCAGCTGCCCAGGCCCCGCCCAGTTATCCGCGCACAACGCGAGGACCCCGTCCGCGAAGTACGCTCAAGGCCCTGCGCGCATCTGGCGCGCCCGAGGAACCCGCGCCGGAAGATCAGCTTGTTGAGGTTCTCCGCTCGAAGCCAAGCGAGGCGCTCGACACTAGGATCACAATCCTCGACCCGATGGACGAATGCGAGGATTCTGGCTCGACCAATAGGCTTCTCATACCCCATAAGTCGAAGGATCTGAAGTCCCAGAAGGAACGCACGAGCCAAGTCACCGGAATGCCCAGAACCCCACTCCCGCACTCGAAGGCCCCGACTGATCCGAAGACTGCCCACACGCCAGCTGACGTGGCATACTTTTCTGGGCATTCATGCACCAACGGCTACTTGGGGGTCAATAAGCTTATCTGGGCAGATGCATGAACCAACGGCCATATTGGGTCAAGGGAGTTATGATGAAGACCGGAGATTCATGCACCCACCATAAACTCCTTCGAAGACCGACGCTTGGGCGAGGAAGAATAGAGCCGTTGGGCTCCCAACTGCTAGCTTAGCTCTTCCCTATTTAAACACATGTATTTCATTCTAGTTTGGCATCCAGAAAATTACCAAGAGTTATCTCGGATCATACCTTAGTGTTGAAGGACACCCCTTCGACACTTGGGTAATTATCTCGAGATATCTCTACACATTGTAACGAGTTCACTTCGACAGTTCTCCACCATTTCCCATTTTAATACATTCTGTCGAGCCACTTTTCCCATTTCCCACACTTCGTTCGACCATTTCCCCTCAATTACCATTTTTCGCTGCGCACTTAGGAATCTGTTTGGTTTCTGCCGACAGGTTCCTATCAATTGGCCTCAGAGCATCTACGATCCCTGGAGTTAGTTGTCATGACTAACAACACTCGCCAAGCTTCTTTGGCAGACGTGGAGGCGAGGACGACCAACTTGGAGAAGGAGTTAAAGAACCTCTCCGAGAAGGTCGACAACAACCACGCTGAGCTGACCAGTTTCATCGAAGATCTGCGCAAGGAGCTGCGCGAGGCTGTCCAGACCTTCACAGCCGCTCGCAATCCGCCCGCACCAACCAGCGCCATCGACCAAGGAAAAGCCCCCATGGGCGAGGAATCGAGCGATGCGCGCATCCACTCGCAAGTCTCGCTCGACCCTCCGCACACTTCACTCGGCGTCCGCCCGCCCTACACCGAAGAGACTCTCGACACGTATCCGCGTGTGCTCGACGAGAGGACTCGAGTTCCTCCCAGACGACCACACTACACCGAAGAACCCCTCGACACATATCAGCGTGTGCTCGACGAGAGGACTCGAGTCCCGCCCAGACGAGCGCCTTACATCGACCCCTACCTGGGCGAGCCGATGGGAACTGAAGGCCTCGACCACGACTACCATCCGAGGACTTGGGACGCAACTCGCGACGCTCGACCACGACCAGTCCGTCCGCCCGACACGACACACCGCAAGCTGGAACTTCCTATATTCCAAGGCGAAGACGTACATGGCTGGCTCCATAGAGCCGAAAGGTATTTCTCCATCAATGGCCTACATGATTATGAAAGGCTTGATGCAGCGAGCATTTGCTTCGAGGGCAAGGCGCTGCACTGGCACCAATGGCGAGAGACACACCAGCCCTTCCGAAGCTGGGACGAACTAAAGAGAGAGCTAAGCAAATGCTTCCGGGGGCAACTTGGGCGAGTCCACGAAGAATTCTTCGCACTGGCGCAAGACTCGACAGTCGAGGCATACAGGGAGAACTTCGAACGGCTCTCGGCAGGACTACAAGGGCTTCCGACTGATGCGCTGGTAGGGACGTTCATGAAAGGCCTCAAGGCCCCGATACGAGAAGGAGTCCGAGTCCACAGGCCTAACACTCTCGTAGAGGCGATGCACCTCGCACAGCTGGTCGAGGAAGAGAAATGCACGGACAAAACAGCGAGAGTCATCGCACAGCCCAGTCGAGGCCCCAGCCATACTCCAGGAGCGAGCAACCCGCGCGACCGACCAAGGGAGCCCGGGCGAGACTGGAGCGGGGCCAAGCGCATGACACCGTCGGACATTGCGACGAGGAAGGCTCAGGGCCTTTGCTTAAGGTGCGACGACCGATGGTTCGCAGGGCACATATGCAGATCGTCGAGGCTGCAGATCTTGTATGTCGACGACCGAGAGGAGGAGGACGAGACCCCCGACCCCGACGACGAGGAGAGCCCCGAAGTTACGCTCAGCAGCTTAGTCGCCGTCGAGGATGATGTGGAGCTGATGACCGAGGAACCTCGATGGCTCGCCATATCCATGCCCACCACTCTAGACTGGGACGCGCTCGCAGCCGACAATCAAAACCCGGCGCTGCAAACCTTGAGAGATGCCGCAGCAGACCCCGACTCTAGCTACGAGATTGCGGGGATAAGGCTATTCTACAATGGGCATTTCGTACTCCCTAGCGACTCAGGGCAAATTCCCCGACTCTTGCGGGAGTTCCATGCGAGCAACATAGGCGGGCACTCGGGCGTGATGAAAACATATCAGCGCTTAGCCACGGAATTCTGGTGGGAAGGCATGCGAGCCGACGTCAAGCGATTTGTCGCAGAATGTGACCCGTGCCAAAGGAGCAAGTACTTGGCCATGAGACCGGCAGGCTTGTTGCAACCATTGGAGATACCTGAGCAAGTATGGGCAGAAGTCACGATGGACTTCATCGAGGGGCTTCCCAAAGTCGAAGGTTTCTCAGTCATCATGGTGGTGGTGGATCGCCTCATCAAATACGCACACTTTGTGCCCTTGAGTCACCCCTACACCGCCAAGACCGTGGCCGACACATTCATCAAAGAAGTCATCCGACTCCATAGTGTGCCTGAGGTACTTATATCCGACCGGGACGCTGTTTTCATTAGCAACTTTTGGAAAACTTTGTTTGCGTCGCTAGGTACCCACTTAAAGAGGAGCACCGCTTACCACCCTCAAACGGACGGCCAAACTGAGGTTGTCAACCGGAGCATCGGCACTTACTTAAGGTGCTTTGCCAGCGAGGAACAGAAGAAATGGGTGCAACTCCTCCCATGGGCTGAGTACTGGTACAACACATCGTTCCACACCGCCACCCAGACTACGCCTTTCAAGACTCTATACGGGCGAGACCCTCCGAAGATAGTGCCGCATGAGCCCGGGTCCACGCCCCTGCAACACGTCGACGCCTTGCTGATCGACCGTGATCGAGCCTTGAAGGACTTGAAGCAACATCTCCGCAATTCCCGAAGCATCATGAAGAGGCAGGCGGACGAGCACCGGCGGGATGTCAATTTCAAAGTGGGAGACTTGGTGTACGTGAAACTCCAGCCGGGCCGACAGATCACCGTGGCCAGACGAGACAACTACAAGCTCGCCCCAAAGTACTATGGCCCCTACGAAGTGCTCCAGCGAGTCGGCATGGTGGCATACAAGCTCAAGATGCCTCGAGAGTCACAGATCCATCCCGTATTTCACGTATCACAACTGAAGCTAGCCAGGGCACCGCCGGGACCCAACCACACCATCCAGCTCAAATGGTTCCCAGGCTACCAGCCACGCTATGAGCCCGAGGCGCTTCGAGGAGTCCGAGAAAATGCAGAAGGACGTGAAGTGCTGATCAAGTGGTCGAGGATGCCCGAAGAAGACGCAACTTGGGAGCAGGCGATTTACATCGGCGAACAATTTCCGGATTTCGACCTTGAGGGCAAGGTCGCTCTTTGGGAGGGGAGCAATGATGGGAACCCGACTCCAGCTGCCCAGGCCCCGCCCAGTTATCCGCACACAACGCGAGGACCCCGTCCGCGAAGTACGCTCAAGGCCCTGCGCGCATCTGGCGCGCCCGAGGAACCCGCGCCCGACGATCAGCTTGTTGAGGTTCTCCGCTCGAAGCCAAGCGAGGCGCTCGACACTAGGATCACAATCCTCGACCCGATGGACGAATGCGAGGATTCTGGCTCGACCAATAGGTTTCTCATACCCCATAAGTCGAAGGATCTGAAGTCCCAGAAGGAACGCACGAGCCAAGTCACCGGAATGCCCAGAACCCCACTCCCGCACTCGAAGGCCCCGACTGATCCGAAGACTGCCCACACGCCAGCTGACGTGGCATACTTTTCTGGGCAGATTCATGCACCAAAGGCTACTTGGGGGTCAATAAGCTTATCTGGGCAGATGCATGAACCAACGGCCATATTGGGTCAAGGGAGTTATGATGAAGACCGGAGATGCATGCACCCACCATAAACTCCTTCGAAGACCGACGCTTGGGCGAGGAAGAATAGAGCCGTTGGGCTCCCAACGGCTAGCTTAGCTCTTCCCTATTTAAACACATGTATTTCATTCTAGTTTGGCATCCAGAAAATTACCAAGAGTTATCTCGGATCATACCTTAGTGTTGAAGGACACCCCTTCGACACTTGGGTAATTATCTCAAGATATCTCTACACATTGTAACGAGTTCACTTCGACAGTTCTCCACCATTTCCCATTTTAATACATTCTGTCGAGCCACTTTTCCCATTTCCCACACTTCGTTCGACCATTTCCCCTCAATTACCATTTTCCGCTGCGCACTTAGGAATCTGTTTGGTTTCTGCCGACAGGTTCCTATCAGGAAGCACCTAGACTGAAGTCCAGATTGGTGGCAAAAGGGTTCACACAAAAGGAGGGAATAGATTTAAATGAAATCTATTCTCCAGTGGTAAAACATAGGACCATTAGGATTATTTTATCTCTAGTTTCTAATTTTAACCTTGAGTTAGAACAACTACATGTTAAAACTGCATTTCTACATGGTAGCCTAGATGAAACCATATTTATGAGACAACCTGAAGGTTTTAATACGGGTGACCCTGATAAGAAGGTGTGCTTGCTTAAGAAATATTTGTATGGCCTTAAACAATCTCCTAGACAATGGTATAGGAAGTTTGATAAGTTTATGATGAACTGCAATTTTAAAAGGTCTAGTTATGATTGGTGTATTTATTATAAATTGCTAGAAAGTGGATCATTGATTTACTTGTTGCTTTATGTTGATGATATGCTAATAGCTAGTAAGGACCTTATGGCCATAAATGATTTAAAACATCAGTTGAATACTAACTTTGAGATGAAGGATCTTGGTGCAACTAAAAGAATTTTAGGGATGCAGATACAAAGGAACAGGAAGCAGGGAACACTCTTCTTGTGCCAATCTGATTATCTGGGTAAAGTTCTTGAGAGGTTTGAAATGCAGAATGCAAAACCAGTGTCCATTCCAGTGGCAAGTCATTTCAATGTTAGCAAGGATCAAGAGCCTCAAGATGAGCAAGAGAGAGACCTGATGAAGAATGTGCCATACTCAAATGTTGTGGGGTGTTTAATGTATGTCATGGTGTGCACAAGGCCAGACATAGCACATGGAGTAAGCCTGGTAAGCAGACATATGGCAAACCCAGGAAGAAGTCATTGGCAGGTAGTCAAGTGGCTGTTAAGGTACATTAAGGGAACTCTGGACAGAGGCTTATTGTTTGAAGGAGAAGGACGCGGAGGATGACTGGCGGCCCGAGGAGAGCATAAGAGAGCCTAGAGTAATTTAGATCCTGAAGGATTTGGTATTGGTGGTTCATGCAAAACCAAAAGGTTGACAATCGTACTTACAGATTTCACTAAAATCCCTTTTACATACCAACTAACTAAAAATAACAGCATTGCATGCTTCTTGTTCAAAATAAACAAGTTTGAAAAGTGGCGTGGGCGTTATTCTCAGGTAATGGGGATTTTCAATTTTCCCAGGAATGGCTTCCAGGGTGCCTCGAGTTGCTCAACCGGCATGCGCTTTGGTCATCAGCTTATATCTACAGAGAATTGAATGAGGAAGCAGATGCTTTGGCGAGAAGACCGAGTCGAGACTTATGGGAGTGGAAGCAAAGAGATGCGATTCCGCTATGAGACATGCAGATGGCTAATTGCTGTTTACGTTTTAGCTTGCTGTTGTTAGCCTCCTGTTTTTTTTACGTTTTTTGTTTTTTTGTTTTTTTGTTTTTTTCTCTCTCTGAAATAGTGAGAGCCTGAGTTTCAGCGTGGATTTTTGGCAGGTGTCGTTGTACCTGTGCAAAAACATTTATATTTTCCGACTAGCAAGTGATAAGTCGGGTCGAATCCACAGAGATCGGTATAAGAATCTGTTTCACTAAGTGCAAGAGTAACACTGGTGATAATTTCGAGCAAGTAAATAACAACGCAAGTAAGTAACAATGATCAATTATCAATAGAGCAGTAGTCACACGAATTCAAGTATCGAATATCAATAGAGAAGCGCAAGCTAGAACTTTCCACTGTGATGCAAGACTAAATCATTAACCCAACCGTTTCGATTTCTAATGCTTTACAACTTATAGCTCCCCGCTAGGTTGCACTACAAGTTGTCCTAGGGCGTCAATCCTAGTGGTATATTACTCGTATCCTAGTTTACTATCCCCGCTAGGTTGCTAGTAAACTGTGATAATTGGAATCAACAAACTAACAAAAGCTCCCCCGCTAGGGTTCCACTCTTGCTAGCATATCAATTCCATAAACAATGCATAGTAATATAGCGCAAAACATAGAAATTCAATATGAGTCTCAAATCAAAGCATCACAATATCAAGTTCTAGCCTACACAAATGAGTTTAGCTACTCATGGTAATAGAATCCATAATCAAGTTTGTAATGAAATGAAAAAGAAGGTACTGATGTTGAATTCTCCTCCAAAAAGTGTATCTCCAATCTGAAATGTCTCCTTCTTTCGTCACTGCCAAAAGTTGGATCAGCAATTCTTCCCTTCCACACCAAAGCCACGGCCAAAAGAAGACCAGCGTGTCTTTCTCTCCCAATTCTTCCCGGACCAAAAGCCAATTTGATTTTCCCTTTCTCCCTTGTTTTATCTTCTCAAGTGTGTCTCCTCAGATTCTTATTTCTCTTTTCCGAGAATGGCCCTTCGATTTCGTCCCTTTTCTTCCCGAGATAACACAAATCTGTTTTTAGGAAATTCGACTGCCAGGTGTCCTCCGCGGACGTCTCTTGCTTTACGATCCGCGGACGTCTCTTGAATTACGGAAATGCAGAAGACCTCCGCGCCTTTTATAGTTCAGACGTGCGCGATTCTCACTGACTTAGAATTTCCGCGGACGTCTCTTGATTTACATTCCGCGGACGTCTTCATAATTATTGAAATTCAGTAGACGTAAGTGACAGTAATTCTTCAGACGTAAGTGGGCTGCATTGACTCAAACTTCAGCACTTCAGACTTCATTTCTTCGATGCAAAACATCTTCTAATGGCTCTCCTTAGCCGATATTCCTTCCATGGTCTCCGAGTGTACCTGAGAATGAAAACTACACACAGGTAGTGAAATAATATACAGATAACACTAAGAGACGGGGTTTAAACATATAAAATAGTCGTACAACTACGACTTATCAATTTTTTCCTAGCTGCGTTTCTGTTTCTTTCGAGTGTGTTTTCCTTCGGTTTTCTACGATTGTTGTTCGAGTGGTGCGCTGGTTTTCTAGTCTTTGCTTGTGAGTGGTTTCATTTTCTTCATTGGTAGACCGGACAATGGAGAAGGAGGTGGAGGTTCTTTCGGGGAAGTTAAAGGGTGAGCTTGCTGTCTCAGTGAAAAAGGAGGTTCGGAAACAGGCAGAGGAGGGTTTCCGATGGGCGGTGGTTATAAGAATGAGTAATGGAAGGTCGGTTAATGCTCCAGCTCTTGTAGCGGCTATGGAGAAGGCTTGGAATACGAAGCCGAACCTGAACTTTCAAGAGATGGCTGATAATAGGGTCGTGGTCAAGCTCAGAAATGAGGAGGAACACAGCAGAGCTATTGAAGGAGGCCCGTGGACTTTCATGGGTTGGGCAGTTATAGTGGAGAAATGGAGAAGAGGAACTACGGCCAACAACTTTAACTCATGGAACATAAGGATTTGGGTACAAGTGCACAATGTCCCAGTGGAGTACAGAGACAGAGCTGTCCCAAAGGAGTTAGCGGAGCTGGCAGGTAAGGTCATTAAGGATGAAACTCAACATAAGAACAAAGACAGCAGGAGGAGGAAGCACCCCAGGTTCAGGATTGAGCTGGACGTGACCAAGCCAATATTGCATGGGGTCTTCTTAATGGATGGTGAGCCGGTTTGGATTGCGTTTAAATATGAGCGGCTTCCTTTTGTATGCTTAAGATGTGGACGGATGACACATAGTGCGAATCAATGTGAGTTTGAGAAGGAAGAGCTTGAGGGCGGAAGCTCGGAGTAATGAGGACAGTCCTACAGGCTTAATGGAGGAGGAGCTACAACTGGATGAAAGTGTGACCGGAGGAGAGGACTCCCGATGCGGTGGTTTGGCAAGCGTTGAGTCACAGAAGGAGCCGGATGTTTCCAGAGCTCTAGATACGACAAAAGGTGGTCCTGTATTGGAAAATGACATGACAGATTGTCAGGGGCAGCCGAAGGTGAGTCCAGTTTCAGAAATGTCAGATGTTGGCGCGCAAGAAACCCTAGCCATGTCGGTTGTGGGTGGCTCGAGGTCAGTAGAAAAGGTGGAGGCTGTTGGTCCGTGCATAGGCCAATTGGGCTTAACTTTTGGGCCTACTCCTCAAGTGGATATGTTGAACCTCTGATGTGGACAGGATATGGGAAGGGGGCCTGTTTCTCTGAGGCCCACTAAACTGTGTAGCAGGCGTGGCAAGGCGGTGGAGAATGGCGATAGTCGACAGACGGTCGCGGAGAAGAGGAGATTCCATCCGTATGATGAAGCTAGATGTGTTAGCAGAGTGGGGATGGGGGGCGACTCGCTACAAGGAGGCATGGAAGCTGAGACTTTTGAGAGTATATCGGCGGAGGCTGTGGTACAGCCCCGCCGGGAACAATGAGGGCCTTCATCTGGAACTGCCGGGGTTTGGGGAGACCTCGGACAGTTCGTGCCCTGGTGGAAGCTATCAGGGTTTTTCATCCTCAAGTGGTGTGCTTATTGGAGACGAAGAAAGGTAGTGTTGGTTGGGATCGATTAAAGATGAAGTTAGGGTTTAGAAATTGTTTTACAGTAAGTTGTAGCGGAAAGTCTGGTGGATTGGCGGTTCTCTGGGCTGACGATGTGAATCTCAGTATTTGCAATTTCTCGAGATGGCATGTTGATATGGTGATTGCGGATATTTCCCCGTTTCGTCTAACATTATTTTACGGAGATCCAGTTCAGCTGGGATTTACTCCGGCGTCTGTGAGATCTAATGAATTTGCCGTGGGTCGTCCTAGGGGATTTCAACGAAGTGCTCAGTAATGAGGAGATAAAGGGCTTGAAGGTGAGACATATCTGGCAAATGAATAATTTCAGGGAGGTGTTGGGAGACTGTGGCTTGTCGGATTTAGGGTTCAGAGGTTCCCCGTTTACCTTCTCGAACCGCAGGGTGGGAGAAAAGGAGTTCAGAGCTCGGTTGGATAGGGTGACTGCGGATGTTCATTGGAGGAGAATTTTTTATAGGGCCGTTGTGTCTCATGTGCACTTACACGCTTCAGATCATCAGATGTTAGTGTTAGATACACAGGGTTGGCTTTTCAAGAAGAAGGGGAAGTTGTTCAGATTTGAAGCTATGTGGTTGGATCATCCGGATATGGGGAGGTTGATGAATGATTTTTGGGGTAGCAACAATAATGTGCAATCCAGTTGGTGTTCAAAATTGAAGGATTGCGAGAATATGCTCAGTGCATGGAACAGTAATACGTTCGGCAATGTCCAACGAAGGATCAAGGATCTTAAGGGAAGGTTAGAGGAGGTCAAGAATGCAGATCGGAATGATCAGAGTAAGGAGGAAGAGGAGACAAGAATACGAAATATTTTCATGCCAGAGCTAGTCAGAGGCGGAAGAGGAATTGGATCACTGAGTTGAAGGACAGTCAAGGTGTTCTGCAGTCCGATCAGAGGGTTGTTATGGGCATAGCTGCTGAGTATTTTCAGAACCTCTTTCGGACCAGTGTTGATTCAGGGAGTAGCAGATGGGAGGACCAGCTGAGCCCAATTGCCTCAGTTGTCACGGATGAGATGAATGATTTGTTGATTGCTGATATATCCGAGGAGGAGATTCGTAAGTCTGTCTTTGCGCAATGGCCGTTGAAAGCTCCAGGAATTGATGGTTTTTCGGGCATATTTTATCAGAAATATTGGGATAAGGTCAAGGCGCATATTATCAGTTATGTGAAAAGATTTTGGATGGAAGGGATGCTGGACAAGGATATGAACAAAACGCTTATTGTGCTTATTCCAAAAAAGAAGGATGCAGATAAGATGGAGGATTGGAGACCCATCAACTTGTGCAGCGTAGCGATCAAGATCATCACCAAGATCCTTGCTTCTAGATTGCAACCTATCCTTGATAGGATTATCTCTACCTATCACAGTGCCTTTATTAAAGGAAGGATCATTTCGGATAACTTTATTGTTGCCCATGAAGTCTCTAATTTTCTCAGAAGATGCAAAAGGAGTAGTGATTCTTATGCGTCGATTAAGCTTGATATGAGTAAAGCCTATGACCGTGTGGAGTGGAGTTTTTTAGAAGCTATTATGCGGAAGATGGGGTTTGCGGACAAGTGGGTGGATAGAGTTATGAGGTGTGTCTCCTCTGTCACATATTTAGTGAAGGTGAACGATCATTTATCAGATGTGATTTCTCCGCAGAGGGGTCTGAGACAAGGTGATCCCCTTTCTCCTTATTTGTTTCTTCTGTGTTCTGAATTGTTAAGCGCAAAGATCTCTGCTGCTGTGACATCGGGTAGTATCAGTGGCGTGAGGATTAGTAGAGCTGCTCCAGTGATTTCTCATCTCTTCTTTGCCGACGACTCGATTTTCTTCATAAAGGCCAGGTCGGGGGAGGCTCAGTCCCTTAAGAGGATCCTTACACAGTATGAGGAAGCTACAGGGCAGAGGATTAATTTTCAGAAGTCGGAGATCTCCTTTAGTCGTAATTGTCCGGAGGTTGTGCGGTCTGAAATCTTGCAAATCTTTGACATGAAACAGGTGGATTGTCACTCTAAGTATTTGGGTTTGCCGCTGGTAATGGGCCAAAGGAAGGTGGAGATGTTTGGATGTATTATAGAAAAAGTCTGGAAGAAAATAAATGATTGGAAATGTAAACTTTTATCGGCAGCCGGAAGAGAAGTGTTGATCAAGGGAGTGCTCCAAGCGTTGCCTGTTTATATGATGTCGGTTTATAGGCTTCCAGAGAAGAGTATTCAGGAGCTATCCAGGCTTCTTCTTAAGTTCTGGTGGGACAAGAGTGAGAAGAATAGAGGCATTAGTTGGGTCAATAAGGAAACACTGCAGAAGAAGAAGATGGAAGGTGGGCTTGGCTTTAGAAATCTCAGACGTTTCAATGATGCAATCCTTATGAAGATTTGTTGGAGAATAGTGAAGTTCCCAAATCTCCTCGTCTCGCGTATCTTGCTAGCTAAGTACTGTCCAGATGGCACCATATGGAGTGCTAGATTAATTCCAGAGGCATCCCATGTTTGGAGAGGAGTGATGAAAGTCATGGATTATTTCAGAGTGGCTACCTGGTGGGACACAGATAGGGGGACAATCAGGTGGAAGTTTTCAAGCAATGGCGCTTTTTCTGTGAAGTCGGCGTATGAATTAATAATGCAGCTGGAAGACAGGAAGAAAGGAGAGAAGGGTGAGCAATCGGATGCCAGTGGTATAGCCAGATTCTGGAAGAGAGTTTGGACTTGCAAAGTTCCTAACAAAATCAAAACTCTGTGCTGGAGAGCTTATTATAACAGTCTGTCGGATGCTTTGAACTTGTGGAAGAGAGGGATCCATATGAATTTATACTGCAAGTTATGTGGGTATAAGATGGAGTCGGCTATTCATGTTTTTAAGGATTGCTGGTGGGCCAATGATTTATATTGCAAGATGGGGATTTCTCTGCCATTGTTTGGGAATGCTGAGTGGTCTAACCCTGCTGATTGGATATGGCTGTGTTCCTCACTTCTGAATGATGCTGATTTTAGATCTTTTCTAGTCTCGCTTTGGCTTTGTTGGAGAAATAGGAACTTGGTTTGGCATGACAAAGAGAGCTGGAGTGTGTGCCGAGCTGCTACTGTTGGTAAGAGTTTAATGAAGCTCTCAGACACTCATTCTTGGTCATATCCCAAAGACAGCGTAGGCATTTTCGGAAGCGTGCACCATTCGGGAGATGATGTTATTAAAATCAATATTGACGGTTCTTGGGAGGTGGATGCGAGGAGGGCAGGCATGGGAGTAGTGGCTAGAGATCTTGAGGGGTGTATCTTGTGGGTGTGGGCAGGGTGGAATAGTGGCAGCTGCTGTGCTAGTGAGGCGGAAGGTATTGCTCTTCTTCAAGGTCTCAGAGTTGCGGACAAGTTGAAGCTCATTAGGGTGTGTTTTGTGATGGATTCTCTGGAGGTTTACAAGGCTATTTCAACTGGCTATGGGCTGGAGGATTGGTGTGATTCGTGGCTGGAAGATTGCTTAGATATTCTGCGCCGTAACTCAGATTGGTCTGTCTCTTTGGTGCATAGGGAGCTTAATAGCGTGGCTGATCTCTTGGCAGTAAAAGCTAGAAGGGAATGCTGGTGCTGGGACAATATCGATGCTATTCCTTTTTGTTTGGTCGGTTGTTGTTAGCTTTGTTCTTGCTTTGTTGTTTTCGTTCTGGTTTTTGTAATACCCATCAAAAAAAAAAAAAAACCTCCTGTTTTCGTTTCTCGGTCTGGTTGTCTGCCCTTGGTGGCTTGTTTTCTCTCATCAAAAAAAAATAAACAAGTTTGACGAACTATTGCCAAAAAATATTCAATATTATAAATGACACAGAAAGAGAATAGTTGCTGCTGGCAATTGTCTGGGTTAATCTTCGAATCACATTATGAGTTTGACAAAGCCAATAAGTAATACCAGATAGCAAGAAGCTGAATTTTAAACAATGATAATGTCAGTTCATACATACTTGTCTATTGTGTTGAAATTAGTAAATAAAGTATATGCATACTATAACAGCAAAATGAAACACAATAATGGAAGCAGATTGGAGCCTCTTTTTTGTTTTGATAGAGCAAAACTATCTGATTTCTTTCTTGAAGTTGAAACTGGTACAAGTGCCCGATACTGGGGTTCACCCTACCATTGTTCGTTTCCTACCTCTCTGTCTAACTGTCATCAGTTAAAAGCTGGATTAGGTGACAAATATTGAGCCATGAGAAAAAAAAATGAAAACCAAAGAACAGGTAGAAGAAAGAGACCTTCTGCTAGCTTGTTCATTGTAGATGACCATTGCTTGGAGGACTTCCGGTATGCAGAAAGTATGCGTTCTATCTGTAAATAAAATGAAATCAAGTAGGAATCAGCATTAAAAAGTCATTTAAACGTCATCCGGTACTTGATGGAAAATTCCTTTTAAGGACATATCTTTCCTAGTCGATAAAGGGTCGGAAATTGGTAGGGTAAGGATAACACTGCATTAAGAGGGCCGGGGTAAGGCTAGGGCAGGGCCATTTTTCTTGACCTAATAAATAGTGTGCGGGCATAGTAGGGCAGTGCAATTTTTTCATACGTGGTGGGTGACCCATGAACAAGGTCATATTAGAGTTGGGTAGGGTGTATTTAAGCATAAGTTGAAGTAAAGATTCAAAATATGATTGAAAAGGATATGGTAGGGCAGGGTAAGAGAACAATGTCTGAACTGAGGAACACAATTTGTTTGTATAGTAGCCAAAGGGAACATAGTGAAATAAAAAGGGAAAAAAACCAAATAAGCGAACTACATACCACATTTCCACACGAAGAGTGCATTGAGAGTAAGGCTCGTTCTAGAACATATAAATCAACAGCTTTATCTTCGGGGAGCGTCGATGTATAGCTGAGACCAAAGTCAATGAGAACCTAAAACAGATAAAAAACAACTGCCTAAGTAAATTTACACTATATAGAAAGCAAAGAACCAAAGCCAATATAAACTACACTAAATTTCAACTCTGAGAGGAGTATGAATCTCTCACCAATTGATTACTTCCATTCTGAATCAACATGTTAGATGTTGTTAAATCACCATGAACCAGACCTCCATCATGCAGCTTAGCAACAGCGATACCAATCTGCATTGCAAGATTGGTCATTCTTTCTTCGTCAACTCCATTTAAGCCAAAGTCAAGTAATACGTCCTTTACAGCGGGACCCTCTATGTACTCAAATGTCAGAGTATGCAATACAGTGTCCACAGCATATAGAACTGGAGTAAGAACCCCTAACCGTCTAGCTTTGGTCATGCACCTAGCTTCCTGGGCATAAATTAGATCATATCAATCTGCCACTGTGCATTATTGGACTAGAGTCTAATATGAAAAGTCATCAAAGAGGTGTAAAAAATTTACAGCATTTAGGCGTTTGATAGTTAGCATAGCATCCAAAGAAGGATGCCTGTATTTCTTTGAAAAACGCTCCTTCACTACAGACCTCCTTCCCACAAAGTTTGATTCAAAAACACGCTGCAGAGAAAGGATAACAGTCAGCAATAGAAAGAAGAAAAAAATACTAACACGCATAAGCCTTCTTGGTTGTTATATGAAGACAAGGATTGTGCAACACTAAACAAATACAACTCACAGCTTCAGCTCCTTGCTTGATCAAGATGAGGGAATCTTCTTTTCCATGTTCCATACCTTAATCTTCAATTATTGACAAAGTTCACTCTCCGGCTCCGTTTCTGTTAAGGTGTAAAATCATCATTAAACAACCAAGCACATTATGACCTGAAGTGACTAGTAAATCATCCAAAATTCATATTCGGGGCACCTAAACTTTATCAAAAGATTAAACATCAAGAAAAGTGTGTTAAATTCCCTCTAGTTTGCACTTTTCTTGAGGGCCTGGCCCACACCTTTCGTCCTAGAGACTGAAAAATGGGGTTTCACATGATTTTTTCGGCTTATTCATTGTCTCTCTTTCGCATAGACCCTAATGTTGATCGATCACCCTTCGTCTTCGTTCCATTGGCTCTGACAAATGGTTTTACATACCTTTTAAATATTTCAATTCTCAGTACCTCTTCCAAATTGTGGTTAGACCCCTTTGACGACATACTATTATTACAAGGATTTGTACTTCTTTTTCTTTATTACTTTTTGCCTTTTGGAGATTATTCAGCTCACTTATAAGTTATAATTGATAAATTATAGCAAACCGTGAGTCACAGTTACAAACGCGGATTGCAGAGAATGAAGTGTCCGAGCCCCTTAATTGCATTTCTACTAGAGCAGTTATTGAAAAAAAAAATCGCTTGACCAGGTTTCATCAAGCAAGGGTTTATCTGGAGTTAAGAATCCGGCACTGGTCTGCACAGCATGTATAACCTTTAATTAACAATCATGTACAAAAATTACAGTTTTCTTCCCTACATTATATCGACACTTCTCCATCATAATAGCAAATCGTTTCTTTAGAGGCATGAAAAAAAATCCAATTAACAGATACAACTCCTCACTCAATCAGAATCGGATGAAAGCCACGACAATCGGAAACAATGAGAGTAAGTGAAGAGAAAGAGAGAGCGTACCGGTGAAGGCCGCAGATTCTTATCGCTGATTCGCCGGCAAGACTACTAGAGTGATTTTTTCTCTCTAGTCTGCTTTTCGCGTCTGCAGATCGGCCGAGGTCTTGAGTTCAATGCGAGTGCTGCGGTCCGACCAGATGACTACGAACTATTTAATTAGACCGAGCCGATTAATACAAAAGTAAATTGGACAGAATGACCGGGTTAAATCTTTAAGATCTGTTTATGTTAAAAAGGTTAAACGAACTGTAACAAAAAAAAAAGGGTTAAACGAACGAGTTTTAATGGGTAAACGGTTAAACGAGTTTATCCTTTTAACCTAGCTTTAACCATTTTAATCCGTTTTAACCATGTTAAGTCATTTAACTTTTTTAATCCGTTTGATTCTTAGCAGAAATTTGATTTTTATATTTGATATGTTTTCTATCGTAAGTGCGGTTCAGGTAAAAACTACGATTATATATGAAAACTAGAAATTGGATTTCAAGATGACACGTGTCCAATTTTATCGAAATCTCAGATATAAAACGGAGGGGCATTATAGTCATTCCACATATTCTGAATTTCAAATCAGACTTAACTTGGAATGATCAGACTTAAAATGATCAGACATAACTTGGAATGATCTGACTTAGGGGCTGTTCTTTTGCACTTCGATACAGTTTTATTAAGTTCAGTACAGTTAAATTAAACTCGATACAGTTTAATTAAGTTGAGTACAGTTAAATTAAACTCGATACAGTTTAATTAAGTTCAGTACAGTTAAATTAAACTCAATACAGTTTAATTAAGTTCGGTGCAGTTAAATATACTTTAAATTAATTTAAGTTTAAAAATTTTAATATAATTTTTCAAGTCCATTCAGTTTTTATAATTTCCAACCCTATTATTCAAAACTTTTAATTTATTTTTAATTTTTTAAATACTTTTTGGAAAACAGTAAGACATATATGATCTAACGGTTTTTCAGGTTTGTGTACACACCTCTTCGGAAACTATTGCATTCGTTTTAAAATGGAAGTAAAATTTTTGCACTTGATATGAATACAATATATATTTTACATAGAAACGTACAATGATATTCATGTGCAGTACAAATGGAAATATTTACATATCATCATCATCTGGACAATCCTCAATAATTTGAAACGCTATTATGTTGCGTACTTGACTCATCTGCTCTTTTCGATGTTTATCAAATAAATTTGAATCAGCTCTTCTCAGTACGGTCTCATCAGCTAAAATGGGTAGTGAAAAATTAAGCATGCGAATGAAGTTGTGCAAAGTGAAGGTATCCGTAATTATATCATTTTGGCGCCCATCTGACACTTGAGGCATGACTCATGTGCAATACTTTATTACATAATCATGTTTTGGTGCTTAACGACTAAAATGCGTAGCAATTACAAACAAAATTCGTAGCATTCATGTTTTGGTGCTTAACGACTAAAATGCATAGCAATTACAAACAAAATTCGTATCAGTCATGTGTTGGTGCTTTGCGACTAAAATGTGTAGCAATTACAAACAAAATTTGTAGCACTCATTATGACACGATTTTGAATATTTAATATTTAATTATTGAATAAACAATTAATTTCTAAATACACAACTACAGACGAGTTGCTGAGGGGAGAAACAACAAGCCGAGGAAGATGGTGAACGTCGTAGTTCAACGAATCCAATCAATCAATTGACGACAATCTACTTCCGTTATTTCGCTCTCCGATCGCTGAATCAAATTCATATATGGAAGGATCGTAGTCGACGTCGCAGGGGAACAAAACGGTGTCTGATCGACGAGAATCGGACGAAACCCTAAACAGAGGTCACATACCGTAAACTTATTCGACTGTCCTTAAGTTTGCTGCTTCGCTTCGCTTTGTGCGGTCGCCGATTTCAGAGAGAGAGTTGCATCGCTTCTCTTTGTGCGATCGCCAATTTCGGAGAGAGAGGCAGTCATCGATCAATTTAATTTAGTTTAGGTCGTGTGAATCAGGAATAGGGGTCACCATTTGACCCGACCCTAATAATCTGACCCGACCCACCCGGTTTTGACCCTGCCCAAAATCTGACCCGGCCTGAAAATCTACCCGACATGCCCTTACCCGTTTACCCTTGGGCAGGGTATGGGTCTCTTAATTCAAACCCGACCCGACCCTTTTACCCGGCCCGTTGGTACCCTACCCGACCCAGGCCCATTTACCCTGCCCAGAAACCCTAAAAAATAAAATACAAACCCTAATTTGTTTAATGACTTTTTTTAGCCGCCTCACCTCACGCCTGCCGACTACCGATTTCCAAAATCCGATTTTTGAAATCCCTCAGGAACTCAATCGTCATTCTCCGCATCAATCGCCTGGCGACTACTTCCGATTTCCGAAATCCGATGACGCTTTGGAAGAGTGATTGGATCAATATGCGATTTGTCCGTTACATCAAAATCGAAAATCGAGACTCGCATATGCGATTTGTCCGTTACAGTCTCCACACGAGGTTGGTCGCTCTTCTTCTCCGTTCATTCGTTTGTAAAGTTCATTCAGATTTGAAGTTTTAGTACTCTGACATACATCATCATTCTTCTAATCGAAGTTCATTTGGAAGAGGAGGATGTTGAAGAATTGATGAACATAAAGACGGCTAGACCTGACTGGATGGTTGGTGATGAAAACGGAAGCGAACCACAAGCTGTTGACTTCATTGGTGATGGATTTGAAGATCCCACTAATTTGGCAGGTATGTAACATTTTCTCTTTTGTTTGTCAATTATTTAGCATGAACAGATAATAGTAGTGTTGTATCTATTAGATGAGCATTAGCAACTGCAATTTTTATAATCAGTTGCGGAGTTGACTTCATTGGTGATGTATCTATTAGATGAGCAACAACATTAGCTAACACTACTATAATGAGTTTGGAATTATAGTAGTGTTGTATGAAATCTATTGTTCATCTTGGCATTACATCATTATATTGATAACATTACATCTTGGCATTATATTGAAAAGGAGGGTGTTAGAGACAGCATTAGCCAACTCTCATTCTCTTATGTTGTTTATGTACAGATTAAACTGCTGAGTTGCTGAGTTGTGCTCAATTGATGAACAAAGAGTTGCTGATGCTGTAATGTTTTGGTGTTGCTGTTGTAATGTTGGCCTGAGAAACTCAAATGCCTGAGTTGCTGTTGTAATGTTTTGGTGTTGTTATTTGCTAATGCTTGAGTAACTCAGCATATTTTTGTGTGTTGCTAATGCTGAGTAACTCAGCCTGGCTATTTTTCTGTTATAGAGGGCCTGTTTCGAGTTTTTGTATTATTGATAAAATGTCACTTTATTCAACAAAAAAACATATGACGGGAGACAGGATTAAATTGAAATTTGACCCGACCCGACCCTTAAAATTAGGGTAGGCCCGACCCGTACCCGACCGACCCTATTTTTACCCTGCCCTAAGTCGCCCGTTGGGCTGCAAAATACTTGAATGCCATGCCCGACCCGGCCCGTTCAATCTTACTGGGTGTCAAAATTTTACTAAAGCCCTGCCCTGCCCAGCCCTTATCAAGGTCGGGTCTACCCGACCCGGCCCATTGCCGACCCTAATCAGGATAACGAATTTAATTGATATTTTTGTGCCTAATTTCCCTTTAAGTTTAATTAATCATTAAATAATTACGAATTTTAATACAAATCACGTTTAATCATGGACGTACATTAATAGGAACGGATGGATGAGATTATTTCTCATTTCTCACCAAAGAAGGCTTTCTCATGGGGTCTCAACTTGTCAATTTCAGTACAGTTAAATTAAACTCGATACAGTTTAATTAAGTTCAGTACAATAAAATTACAGTACAATAAAGCTCAAAAGAACAGCCCCTTAGCTTGCAATGATCAGACTTAACTTTGAATGATCATACTTAACTTGGAATGATCAGACATAATAATCAGACTTAACTTGAAATGATTAGACTTCACTTGAAATGATCAGACCTAACTTGGAATGATCAGACTTCACTTGCAATGATCAGACTTAACTTGGAATGATCAGACTTAACTTGGAATGATCACACATAATAATCAGACTTAACTTGGAATGATCAGACTTAACTTGGAATGATAGACTTAACATGGAATGATCAGACTTAACTTTGGAATGATCAGACTTAAGTTGGAATGATCAGACATAATAATCAGCCTTAACTTGGAATGATCAGACATAATAATCAGACTTAACTTGTAATGATCAGACTTGACTTGGAATGATCAGACTTAACTTGGAATGTTCAGACTTAACTTGGTAATGATGAGCTTAACTTGGTAATGATCAGACATAAATTAGTAATGTCCATACTTAAAAACAGACTCAATATTGTCCTGACTTAAATTGATAATGTCCAGACTTAAATTAGTAATGTACAGACTTAAAAACACACTTAAATTTATATCCAGACTTAAATTAGTAATGTCCAGACTTAAATTAGTAATGTCCAGACTTAAAAACATACTTAAATTGATATTCAGACTTAAATTATTAATGTCCAGACTTAAAAACACACTTAAATTAATATCCAGACTTAAATTGGTAATGATCAGACTTAAATTGACAATAATCGGACTTAAAAATAGACTTACACAATAATATCCAGACTTAATTTATGCATATGTTAAGTCTGGATAATTTTTTTTATTTACAAAAAGCATCCCAAATTATGATGGATCGAATACACGTGTTAATATTTAATTAAGTTTTTAGTTTTTTATATAATCATGATTTTTATTTGATCTGAAGTCTTCTATCATTTATTTGTGCCTGTATTATCAAATAAAGAACTTTTATATAAATATTTTAGAGTTAAAAAAGCTGAATTTCATTCAGTTATGTTCTACTTTATTCTCATCTTATATTAAAAAATATAAAAATTTAACATAAATAAAAGTCTTCGATGAGGTGTTTCGTTTGTTCTGTGAGGATGTCGAGTAGCTTTTGGGCAATTTGGGATTGGAATCGTAAGGGCTGATTTATGGTGCTAAGTTAATTTTGTCTCGTCTTGTCTCAATATACTGTTACCGTATTGCTGATGGTATCAATTTTATTATTTTAAACTACTTGTAATTTTTTTTTTTTGGAAAAATGATAATAAAAAAAAGGATATAAACTACCTGTTGTTAAATTACGGTTCAAACTATCAAAAATGACAGTTAAAAATCAAATTCATATTAATTGACAAAAAAGGATTATGAAGACATGAACTATTAATTACAGTCTGAATTTCTCAAAATAATAATCAAGGGTCAAATTAAAAAAAATTATGGACATGTTGCAAATGGGTATATAAACTAAGAGAGGAGCGCTCAAATGAGAATCTTTTTTTCATAGAATTTGAGACCCCAATCTTCACCTTCCAAAATGCATCATCAAGTAATTGTGGTGGTGACACGTGTCCAATGTGCATCTTCCAAGATGCATTTAATGCAAAGTCAAAGCCACATTTTTTGACTTTGCTTTTTGGACATGTGTCACATGCAGATTCAAAGATGCATAAATGATCTAATGGTGAGATTTGGAGTTTCAAGTTCTCGATTTTTTAAGGATTCTCACTCTCCAAAATCCGAGAAGCTCCGGTCAAATTCCGGTCAAACCGATGGCTTTTGAGAAACAAATATCTTCCGATGGCTTTTGGAGTGGTGACTCACCCCGATGGCTTTTGCTCTCCTTATGCCATGTGTTGAGATCTCAAGCCACAAGTCTCTCCTCCCTTGACAAGTGTATGGCTCTCCTTGCCTCCCTTAGCCTATAAATAACAAGCGTATCTTATTGAAAATTAACTAAGATTACAATGGCTGAATGGCATGTGGGGACAGAAAAATTAACAGATATCGGAGCTCATAAAATGTTTTTCTCCATCAAAAATGACAGCACAACATCCAGCTAAAATATATTCAAATAGTTCTCAACTGTTAACATAACTCAGAAAGATGATCCCTCTCAAAAAAAGAAAAGATGATCAAGTTAATAACCAAAAGTCTTTTCTCTAAACATTAATACCAAAAAAGCACTACAAAAACTATTTGTGTCAGACATGAGAAATTGAAAGATGGGGCACAAAACCAAGCACTACGTACCATCAGTTGCACAACCGAAAACTAAAAAGCCTCATCAAGTTAGGAACAAGTCACAACATCCACATCAGCTTTTGGTGGAGAGAGAGTTCTATAAATGGCTCTGATGGTATCAGGAGTGGTTCTGCAACAACCTCCTACAAGGGAAGCTCCGAGTTCGCACCATTTCCTGACGTATGATACAAAATCTTCATCCGAAACTCCAGTATTTTGCTGCAAGAGAAGCACAGAGATGATTAATTCATCAGAATCAACACACTAAGAAACAACCTAATATTATTGCATGGTCACAATCTGATATGGGAAGCGAGCATTCAACTCTAACATCCTGTAGGTGTAGAGCGTCAATCTTTTAAACATGTCTATTACTGAGCATATGATTGTACTTGTACATATTTTTGAACAACTTTTCCCTTTACAAGTTTATTATTCTTTTAACAAAAGTCTTTACAATTCAAAGCAGAAATAGAAAGGAAGGTAACCTACCACCCATTGCTTCTGGTCAGGATCATAACTTTCTCCACTGTTCGGATATATAACAATTGGTTTCTTTGTCACCTGAAGGCAGAAGAGGAAATAAGACATTCAGTAAATACTCATAACCCTTATTTTGTATGTCAGCATAAAAACACATGGTTAAAAGGTGATAATGACGCAAACAATGTATCAATTAAGGTGTGTTCTCCCCACATTATACTGACATCAATGAATATTCGTAACTCATGCCATTTAAGTTCAACTTCTTTTTTTAATTTTTTTATTTAAGTTCAACTTAAAAGAAAGATAGGTTCAATTTGTGGCGACTGGTGAGTAGCCGAGTACTCTCACAACTGTTTATCCAACGAGTAAAACCTGAATTACTAGCGCTACAACAAAGATTGTCATGCTATGGAACAGCTCAGCAGAAAACATGCAACCAGTCGCAATTAAGTATCTGATAAAGTGGCAACAAAGATAATAAACCTACCTGTATGGCCGAAACAATCAGGTCATGAATAAATCTTGGTGGGGTGCAGTTAATTCCAACAGCCACAACTTTTTTGCATGATTCTGCAATGGTGACACAATCTGTCAAAGAATCACCGCTAACAACGTTTACACCATCCTTAGAGTTGAATGCGAACCATGCCGGGATGGTTATATCTTCATCCTCCAATAGCTCAGCATAAGCCTAAATGGTCATAACATAAAGACAGAGAATCTGGTCTGTGAATGGGAAAATTTTGAGCTTGCAATAACTTTAACTACAATTGATGCTTGACTAATGTTAACAATCGTATCATGCTGCCACAATACTAATCAAAATTTATTTTCATAACAACTAACAACTTACTTGTGTCTTAAAAAATGAAGATAAAAATCATTGCAATCACATGGATACCTGAGCCTCGAGTTTGTTTGGAATAGTTTCAAATGCAATTAGATCAGCTCCAGATTTTGCTAAGACTTGAACTCTTCTTCTGTGGAAATCTTTTAAATTTTCTAGTGTCATCCCTTCACCGTAGTCTCCACTGAGAAAAAACCAATAAACAAAGTCATAAACAAAGCTTGCACAGTTCCATATTGTTATCATTTAACTGCTGATGTAGAAATATACAACGCCACAATACTGCATAAAACTGTAGACAATAAACCATCACACCTGTACTCAGACCCATCAGCAAGATAAGCTCCATAGCTTCCCACCGCTGCTGCAACTAATATAGGATGATGCTTAAGAATCCTCTGATCCCCATCAATGGCAGTTCCATCCGAACCATTTTCCTTGCATCTTTTGTAATAGATATCTCGCGCTTCACAAGCAATCTCAACACTTTTCTTGAGTAAAGCTTCACTCTCTTCTCTAGACATTCCTCTAGCCTCAAATCCCTGAATTGTGGCCTACAATATGAATAGAACTTCGACTTCAACTCCCACATATAAACAAGTTCTGTGAAATAAATACTGACAAACTAGAAAGTTTCGCTTAGTTGGAAACTAATTCACCTGATAAGATGCTGATACAATTACATTCGCACCGGCTTCAAGGTAATCGAGGTGCACCTGTTACAGAAAAAACAAGGTTGAACCAAGATCATTATAATTTACACAGTCAAACTCAAATAAGAATCTAAAATGCTCCACAGTCAGCATTGATTTACACCATCATAATGATACAACACTGTCAACCATATAAATCAGTGTCACATATAAAAAGGCCAAATCAGTGCCTAATTTTCTTATGGATGATCATCACTATCTGATTACTGAACTAAGAGATCGAAGTGAATACGGTAAGATCATTTTACTGTTTTATAAGTTGAACACATTTGTAACCTAAAAAACAATAACAACCACACACACACAAAAAAATACGACTGGGATCGAAATGCGTACATCGCGGATGAGGTGAGGAGATGTAAGTAAACACTTAGCGCTCCAAAGAGGATCATTTAGGTTGGCTCCGTGTCGTTCGAGCTCCGTCGCTAGTCCGCCATCGATCACAGCGACACCGCCTAACTGGCGCAGCAGATCCGACAATATAGAATACGAGACTTCGTCGTTACTGACTCCCATTTGTGGACGGCGAATTTGGTGTGTAAGTAGGTTGACAGTGACGGAGGCGCTTCTAGCCGGAGATGAAGAAGACACTGACTATCGGACTTCTCTCTCAAATGAGGACTTTCTAACAACCCAAGGGCAGAGCAATGATCTTTTAAGATTAAGTTTTTCCCTATCAAATGTCTTACTTAGAGCATCCCATCATGATCAAAAAAACCATACCATCAATCTTTCTCATTATTTTTCTCTCTCATCTAATCATCCCTCATGATTTTTTTCAATCACATGCACCCCCACCATGATCCAAAAAAAAGTTTATCATCAATCTCTCTTATAACTACATAAATTATAGCTCATAAATGTTAAGATTAATAAAAATATATCAAAGTGTATCTCGTTTTATAGAGCTCAAAAAATTATGAATATTGGTATTTATTTTGATTTTTTTTAATTTGTAATTTAGAAGATATATTCGTTGCAAGATCAAAATAAAAACTGTACTGTTTCTTACACAGGACACGTGTCGCGTTGTGATTGGCTCAACTCTCATGCTCAAACCATAAAAAAGAGCATGAGAGCATCCCCACCATGATCAAAAAAATCATACCATCCATCTCTCTCATCCTTTTTCTCTCTCATCTAATCATCCCTCATGGTTTTTTCAATCACATGCACCCCACCATGATCCAAAAAAAAGTTCATCATCAATCTCTCTCATCACTACATAAATTATAGCTCATAAATGTTAAGATTAATAAAAATATATCAAAGTGTATCTCGTTTTATAGAGCTCAAAAAATTATGAATATTGGTATTTATTTTGAGTTTTTTTAATTTGTAATTTAGAAGATATATTCGTTGCAAGATCAAAATAAAAATTGTACTGTTTCTTACACAGGACACGTGTTGGCTCTTTCCCATACTCAAAACACAAAAAATGAGCATGAGATCCTCATTTTTACAAAAAAACCATGTGATGCTTTTTTTGATGATCAAAAAAACCATGATGGGGATGCATGGTTTTTTTTATCATCTCCCATGCTCACTTTTTATGCTAAAAAAAACCATGGTGGGGATGCTCTTAGAGCATTTCTACGATGCTTTTTTGAATCATACAAAATGATAATGAGAGATAATCAAAAAAATCATACACCCCACCGTGATTTTTTTGATTATATTTTTGTTCATCCCATCTCATGATCTTTTTTTAGTTTTGATCATGATAGGTGAACCAATCGCAACGCGACACATGTCCTGTGTAAGAAACAGTACAGCTTTTATTTTGATCTTGCAACCAATATATCTTCTAAATTACAAGGTAAAAAAAATCAAAATAAATATCAATATTCGTAATTTTTTGAGCTCTATAAAACGAGATACACTTTGAAATATTTTTATTAATCTTAACATTAAGCTATAATTTATGTAGTGATGAGAGAGATTGATGATAAACTTTTTTTTGATCATGAGTGGGATGTATGTGATTGAAAAAACTATGAGGGATGATTAGATGAGAGAGAAAAAGGATGAGAGAGATGGATGACATGATTTTTTTTATCATGGTGGGGATGCTCTTAGATCATCCCACCATGCTTTTTTGAATCATAGAAAATGAACATGAGACATGATCAAAAAAATCATGCACCCCCACCATGATCTTTTTTATCATAGTTTTGATCATCCCATGATTTTTTTGTAAAAATTCATGATCTTTTTTTAGTTTTGATCATGAGACGTGAACCAATCGCAACGTGACACATGTCCTGTGTAAGAAACAGTACAGTTTTTATTTTGATCTTGCAACTAATATATCTTCTAAATTACAAAGTAAAAAAAATCAAAATAAATACCAATATTCGTAATTTTTGGAGCTCTATAAAACGAGATACACTTTGATATATTTTTATTAATCTAAACATTAATGAGCTATAATTTATGTACTGATGATAGAGATTGATGATAAACTTTTTTTTTGATCATGAGTGGTATGTATGTGATTGAAAAAACCATGAGGGATGATTAGATGAGAGAGAAAAAGGATGAGAGAGATGGATGACATGGTTTTTTAATCATGGTGGGGATGCTCTAATAATGATCAAGTAAAAAAAGATCATCACACACTTTTTTAATTTTTATATTCTAAATTTATTATTAATTAAAATACAAAAATAATGGAAAATTTATGCTTATTACTTTAAGCATTTACCCAAACTTGAATGATAGAAAATAAGAAATTAGAAAGAAATAGGTGAGGAAAATAATTTTGTTGAAAATAGTAAAACGTGGAGGAGTGCTCCGTTAAGGACACGTGAATAGTATGAGGACCGTAGGGACACATCTCATGCCACACATCTAACCCCGTGCATTGTGGGCGCGCCACGTGTCACGACGCGTTGTAGTGTGAACGCAAATGGCGGCTGTAACACGTGACGCGTTGTGGAGCCGTTGGATGAACTCATCCAACGGATGAGATGTGTCCCTACGGTCCTCACACTGTTCACGTGTCCTCAACGGAGCGCGCCTCGTAAAACGTGAATCTCTATATAAATACAAATTTATTAACTACATTGATTTACTCCCTCTGTCTCGGTTTGTTTGTCCACTTTCCTTTTTGGGTGTCCCCTAATGTTTGTCCACTTTCCTTTTATATACAACTCAATAATCAAATCAATCATCTCTTTCCTACCAAAAAATTTATTTTATTAAAAAAATTATACTTTCAATGATAAATAACTAATAATTTGTGTGCGGGACCCATCTCCACATATATTTTCCTCCTCTTTCTTCCCTCTTCTCCCTCTCTCATTGGCTTTTATTTATTTTTCTTAATTCCCGTGCAAACTGTACTTTTGGACAAACAAACCGGGACGGAGGGAGTATATAATTAGTTGAATGTAATTTATAACCATTTAATCAAATAAGCCCAACAGTTTGTAAATGGAATATAATAATGACTCATTTACACGTGTCTTTCTCTCAAGGATCGTAATTTCGGTCGAGCGATGCAACTTTTCCATGACCTTCTATGAGACAATTTTTCTTTTTTTTGTCTATTAAGAGTCAAAAATCAAAGATTGCATCTACAATCTTTTTTTATATGTTCTATTAAGGATGGCCTAAGGTCACCCATTCATCATGTGTTTTTGAAAGGCTTACCTCTCCAGGTTTCTGTCACCTTTTGCATTTGGTTTTAATGGAAATGTTTGAAATGGAAAGATGAAGGGTAACTTAGGCAGTTTATTCTTCAGTCCCCCAAATGTGTCACGGTTGCAGATTTGTAATGATTCTTTATTCGTATCAAACTTCAATACTTCACCACGCAGCTATTGCCATCGTCTCTCTCAGAGCATCTGCAGCGATGGGATTTGGAGGACGTCCGATCTTCATTTGCGTGCAGCGGTTAAGCGAGAACGTCCGGAGAGAGCACTTCCCTGAGGACGTCCGCGAGAACATCCTCCACAAGCACGTCTGAGCGGACGTTCTCGCTTGACTTCGGTTCGTCCCCGCCATCCGATTTCGTTCCATTATGTTCGGTAACCTTCCAACTCAGTATTTGAACAACGGACCCAGCATCGCCGACAACACCCGCTGCTCGCACCCCCATTCAAAGCTTCATCCGCCGACGCCATACGAAGCTCCATCCGCCCCAAGAAGAGCCAAGAGGCGACACACGAAGCTCCATCCGCCGCTTGCCAGCCGGACTGCCCTGACGCTGCCTCCTGCCGTTTTTAGGTCGACTAAAACCAGATCAACTTCCATTTCTAACCCGGTAAAGTTCCGTTGTCCAATTGAATTTGTATGTTGATTTTGAATGTGATGCCTAGTGCAGCCAGGTCCTCCAGGTAAGTCTAGATGGTTCGATTGCGATGTAACTAGAGGTTTAGGGTTATTGAAATGAGGATTCAAATTGCGGAGTCATATGAGTTGAGGTTGGATATTGATGTTCAGAGATTGAATCTGAATTGGATATTGATGTTGAGGTTGCATCTGAATTGTATCATCTTAAGTCTGGGTTTTGATTGCGATGTCCATGTTTATTGGCTGAAGGTTGTGGATTGGTGTATCTGTGGAGATCCAAACTTTGTTTGTGTTTTGCCTTGTTGAATTTGCTGATGAAGGTGTGAGATAGTGCTATATTTGATTTGATTAATCTGGATAATGAACTGTCATCTAATATATTGGGCATTCAATGATTTTAATGGCTTGCACAAGTTGCAAGAGTGGCCTTGCACTTATCAGGGAAAATGCTTAGGTTCTACCCAGTCAGAGTTGGGCATTCAATGATTTTCTCTGAGTCAGTATGCGGACATGTGTAATTACGTAGTTCAGAAAGCTTCGGAGTCTTACTCGTAGCAGCTGACTAACTTTGTTAATTTTAACACTGTTGTAGGTTCAATGCCTGACACTCCTTGGAGACCAAAAACATTCAACTCATATTGCTTTTGTGGAATTTGTGCTGGTAATGAATCTAATCCTTTTGTAGTTGCTCAGATCATGTTAATGAGTATTCTGTTTTTAGTACAATTGTGCTCCTAACTATAGAATCTAAACCTCATTTTATAGACTTGGTGCTGCTTCCTGTTTACTTTTCCTGTGTTGAACTCCCATCAAAATCACTAACCTCATTTTATTTTTCTGCTATTTGCTTTGCATGTTACGAGTGTCAGGTCTAGCTTATGAGTTGTTGAGGCACTGAGTTCAGCTTATGATGCGAATTTCTAGTGTTTACATTAGATATTTATGTACATCCTCAATTTCTGTATTCAGTTCTTGAGGAGAACTGAGAAGCATCTTTTGCAACATTTGTTTAGTTTTCATGTAACTCATACATGAAATTTCTTGCTTTAAAAAAAATTTTATTTTATTTTTAAATGAATAGTGCAAGGTGGTGCTAGACTTTGCACAGCTGTATAACATCTTGATGAATAATGCGAGGAAGTGCTAGCCGAGGAGTTGCTCCAGAGTTATCACCTCCTCGACGGGTGCATATGCCCTCAAGTCTCATCTGTTCGTGTCTAGAGCCCTAAATTGTTTTCTTCAAAATCTCGTCGCTTCGAATCACCTACTGCAAAGGCGATATTGTGGGAAGGAAAAGATAATATGATTGAAGAAGCGGATGAAGTTCTACAGGCGGTTTTGTTTTGAGAGAGATGAAGACGACGGCGATGGAGTACATGGCGAAGCGGCGATTGACAACATCAGATCTGGACCTCTTCCTCGTTTCCGCATCCCAGCATTTCTCAGCGGTCTTCTCATCCGACTGGAGGCGGCCGGGACGAAGCTGCAACAGAGATCGAAGTCGGCTGGGAACGTAGTGGGCGGTGGTGTGCCTTAGCTTTTCTTCGTCGTCTAGTTGATTTCGAGCCCTTGCTTGGATGCGGACATGGGATATCATTCGGTCGTGCACACTATTCAGAACGGATGTGCAGCTTTACGAGGTAAGAACGCCTGGTAGAGATTTAAGTCTTTGTCTATAGCTGGATTGAAGTCTGGTAGAGAGATGGATGCCTGTTTGGTGGTCTACGACCGGTAGAGATTGATGTCTTTGTCTATAGCTAGATTGATGAGTTCGTGGAAATTCATTGCTGATGATTTGTTCAATTTTCCAATTGGTTTTTAGGATTTTATTAAATTTTATGTTGAATTGTTTGGTCAGTAGTTAGTAAGATGAGTTTGGCGTCCAGAATATTGTACCGGCTCCAGACAAACCTAGGTTTGATTGGGCAAGATTATAAGGTATTCCAATGGTGTGCATATTTTCGGATTTAATTGAGTAGGATAAATGGTTTTTTCAGCAGCAGGTGATTCGAAGTGAAGAGAAAGATTGACGGCGCTCAGTGGGGTGCTTGTTTGATTCCAGAGTCGGGAAGACTACCTGGTCGTGTGGACTGGAGAGTGGAGCAGGGAGTGACTGCCTCCCGGGATCGATTCAGATATATTAGTGTGATTATATGGATTGTTTGACTAATAGTGTGATTATATGGATTGTTTGATGTTGCTGTGATTTGTGTAGAGTTTTTCACATCGTTCATGTTGCTGCGGTTGTTTGAATGTGGATTAAAAGTTGCTGTGATGTTGCTGTGATTACTATGCTATTGTTTGCTGTGAAATTTGAATAGTGTGACTACTCTGCGATTGTTTGCTGTGATTCAGATTGTTTCATGTTGCTGTGATGTTGCTAGATGGGGATATGTTGCTGTGATTTATTTTGTTGCCATTTTGGTTCATTTTGTCGCTTGAATGTCGCTGGCTTTCAAACAAGCTGAATCCTTTTGGTTCATTTTCTTTCATACTCTTGAATCTTGGTATCCCACGTGGAAGACCTTGTTGTTGTTTGTGTTCATCTTCATTCATCATTACATCATTATTTAGTGTGAAAATATTTATTGATAGTGCATCTTTATTTTTTTGAACAAAGGTGATGAGACGATCGAGGAAGTGTGATGTGGATGCCTACTGTGTTTCAGGTTGCTGACTTGAAGAAGAGCATTGAGGCTGTTCAAGGCTCTCGTGTTTATCCCGCTTCCAAACAAATGATTGTTTATCAAATCAAGGTTTTGAAGGATGACACAAAAGTTGCTGAAAACAGCTTAATGATGTATATAGCACGATGACACAACGCTGAAAGAGAACAAATGTGAATATAGCAATGTTGTATAATTTTTATTGTTTTCATTTAAGTTGCTTGTTACAAATTCATTTTGGTTATTTCAGCTTAAGAATGTCATGATTTAGGACATGTTGGCGTCATGCTCTTGAAATCTTTTTGAATTGCTTTCATTGTAACTGAAGTTTTGATCATTGACTATGTACCCTAGGGTTGGGCACAATCCGGCCCGACAACCCGACCCTATCCGATTAATGTCGGGTGTAATCCAATCCGGTATGAGTTTCGAGTCGGGTTAGGTTGAGGTTCGGATTACCCGATTTTATAAATAATATAAAAAATACTAGATTTTTAACAACATTCGAACTTTACACGTCATCTGAATGAATGTGACTACCATATCAATTAATCTATGAATAAGTAATTGGTTTGCAATGAAAAATAAAATCGTAATACTAAAATTTACATCATAAATTAGTGATTTAAGCTTATATTTTTAAAGTATTTATATCATGATAGATGACGTTGAACATTTTATGTCTTTTATAAATTTTAGTTTTAGGGTCGGGTTTGGGTTCACATAATTGACCCGATCTTTCGGGCCGGGTTAGGGTTCAAAAAAAAAGACCCGATCATTATTTCGGACGGGTTAGGAACGAGCCCAACCCAGCCCATGCCCACCTCTTTGTACCCCACTTCTTTTGTTTCCCTTACTTAAAGTTTAGCACTTTAGTATATTAAGAGTAGTCATGTTTTTGTTTACCATATCCAAGCCAGTTATGAAACCAATATGTTTCCGATGTATTTTTTTCCAGTTTTCTATTATGCACTCAATATTTCATCATGTCGCCCTATTATGCACTCAATATTCTCTCATGCTCGTCCTATTATGCCTGCCCTCACGTCGCACTATTATGCACTCAATATTCCCTCACGCTCGTCCTATTCTGCACTTAATATTCCCTCACGTCTTATTATGTACTCTATCTTCCCTCACGTCTTATGATGCACTTTATCTTCTCTCACGTCTTATTATGCACTATATCTTCCCTCACGTCGCTCTATTATGCACTCAATCTTCCCTCACGAAGCGATAAGGAAGAAGTACAAATTGAGTACAAAATAGGACGAGCTTAAGTGTAAACTGAGTGCAAAATAAGGCGAGCGGGAAGGAAGCCGTGCAAATTGAGGGCAGAAAATAGCTAGCGAGAAAGAAGAAGTGCAAATTGAGTACAAAATACAACGAACATGAGGAAAAAAGTGCAAAATGAGTAGAAAATACGACGAGTGTGAGATAGGAAACAAAAAATTAAGTGCAAAATAGGGCGAGCATGAAACTGAACAACTTGTAATGTTAAGTACAAACTGATTTAGAAGATAGAATATCAAAAGGATTACATCACCATCTCCGCTTACATATACATACATCGGCATCTCCACTAACATGCATATCATAATATATTACAAATGAGTAACAAAATGATATAGATCAGGATCAATCTAGATTGATTGAATGCCTCCAACCAAAGATCCACACTAAGCTTCTGAGGAATCTATATCTCAATCTTTTGCTCAACTTTAAGAATCGCATACATTTCTTCTTTGAGACCATCTTGCACTTCCTCACCTCAACCTCAACCCCATCCTCACCCTGCACCACAAAAGCTTCAATATAATTTAAACGCTCACTTACGTTCCCTAGCTAGAACATGCATAAGCATACCTCCTGAAATCTATGGCCTTCACAACATCAATAGATACATTAAATTATCATTGTTGAGATAAAATGCAAGCATGAATTCCTCAGAGAGGTCTAAGCCTAACTGCAGCTACTGAAGTTCAATACTCATGTTTAAGAGTACAAACAATACAGGACATTCAGCAAAGATACAACACAAATTAATTTCTACTGCATAATCTTTTTCTATATCCACTGCCTAAATTCAGTTCAAAGAAAAACAACAACACATGTATTTAAACCCTAAATTTATGTTTCAAGTTTCAACAAACAATATAAGAAGAACCTAACCAGTAACTTTTTCGCTTGTGCAGCTAAGGCTGCGCCTGCACCTCCTCATCCAAGGGTTCCGACCCCCACAACTCGCCGATCGAACGAACACAGTGGCTAAAATCCATCATTTGAACACACGCCCGCATCATTTTTGGCATCTGTTCATCATTTGTTTTTCCAATACCATTAACAGACATGATTGATAAATGCCCTAAAAATCAGTAATTTTTTCTAAACAATAAAGTAAAAGCATTGTTCCAGCAAACAAGCAACTCAAAATAGGGTTTGAAGAAAGCTCACCAGAGACATCAAACCGCCGCTTCTCCACCTTGTCATCCCAGCTCACCACATCCTTCCCACCAATCACCGACAGCGGAAACAAAAAACCCCCCAATACCCAAACCTCGCAAACACAGGCTTGGCATCAACCGTGAAGAAACACAGTAGTCGCCGAAGCGAAAATCGATTGTCGACTTTCGAAATATTGGACGGCCATTTGGGAGTTTTAGAGCAAGGGTTTCTGATGTGTTTTTCATTCCAGTTTGTAAAATGAGTTAGTTTTGGTGGGAAATGTAGTAATGGGACACGGTGTCGTTTATTCTCGGCGTGTAAGTTGAGCGTTTGGGACAAAACGACATCGTGCGTTGTTGCATATATTTTTCCCTCTCTGGCGAATTCTGATGTAAGTTTTGAAAATCATGAATAGAAAATCCTAAGCTTTCTCCCAATCTCCGATCTTTGCTTTTCCTTCTTCGCTTGTCAAATTGCAATCGCCGGTGGTCGATTGGAGTTCGGTTGAACTCGTTTCTCATGGTATCAGAGCCCGCGGGGATCCAGGTGTGTCTGCCTTAGTTTCGATCTATTTTTTGTTGATTTTGGTTGGTTGTCCGTTAGGGTTTATGAGTGATTCTACTTCGGATTCGAGCCCGATAGTGATGAGTTCGAATGTTATTGGTAGTAGTACTGTAATGGCTGGTGATGATCCATATTTGGTGCATAATAATGAGCTATCTGGTAGTTCAATTGTAAGTAAAGTTCTGGATGGTCAAGAGAACTACACTGTCTGGAAAAGATCTATGGAAATAGCCTTGTCTGGAAGGTATAAGCTAGGCTTTGTAGAGGGAAAGTATTCCAAACCTGATGATGTGGTGATGGCTGCAAGATGGCAGAGATGCAATGATGTTATAATGTCATAGTTGATAAATTCTGTATCTGAGAAAATAGTAGGGGAAATACTGCATGCTAAAGATGCTATGACTGCTTGGGAGATCCTTGAGTCGAGCTATGCAGGTACAAATTTAGCCAGAAAATCAGAATTACAACGTGAACTTGGAAATCTTGTGCAAGGAGAATTGTCTGTGGCTATGTACAAGAGAAACTTGAGTCTTTGTGGCAAGAGTTGGATGGACTGAAAGTCAGTAAATGTGCTAATGCTGGCAAGTGCCCCTGTTGTAAGCAAACTGATGAAGATTGTAAAGGAGATAGAGTTATAAAATTTTTGATGGGATTGAATGATGAATATGCATCTGTGAGGACACATGTTTTTTCTTTAGGTGAAGTGCCTAAATTCAGCACTGTTTATGGTTTGGCCTTATCAGAGGAAGCCTCAAGGAAAGCAAGGCAAACTAGTAAAGTTGAAGCTTTGGCCTTAACTGTTCAGACTGACCAAGCAAATAATAGTCAGTTCACTAACAATCAGAATGGTCAAATGAGGCAGTACAATGCTGGTTATAACAATCAGATGAGAGGCAAGGACACTGGTAGAGGAGGTTTTGGTAGAGGCAGACCTAGGCTATTTTGTTCACATTGCCAAATGTCTGGTCACCTAAAAGAAAATTGCTACAAGTTGGTTGGATATCCCTCAAATTACAAGACAAATAGAAATGCAAATGCTAGTGCAAATGGTAATTCTGGTACTGGAGAAAGGCATAATGCTAATGGTGTTTCTAACACTGGTGTTGATGAAAATCCAGGAGATAGTGTTGTCAAACAGTTCACAAATGAGCAGCTGGAACAGATTTTGGCTTTATTCAAAGGGAATGGCATAGCTGACAGGACAAAAGCCCAAGTTAATGTGGCTCATGCTCACATGGCAGGTATAGATAATTACCAACCTGAATTTATGATGAATGGTGACTGGTTAGTAGATAGTGGTGCAACCAGTCATTTTACATATGATGAGAAGTTGTTGAAGAATGTTCATGAGTTAAGAGAGGCTCACAAAGTTACATTACCCAATGGTGAATGCTTTCATATCAGACATAAAGGAGATTGTTACTTGCAAAATGGAGTTACATTATATGAGTGAATTTAATCTCAGTCTATAGGCTTGTTGCAGACCTGAAATGTCAAATTTTGTTCACTGATAACAACTGCATTATTCAGGACCATCAAGGCAAAACAATCCTAAAGACTGGTGAACCATTTGGAGCTTTGTACAGCACTAAGCAGTTGAAGTTAGTCAGTAATGCTGATGCAGCTAATAGCCTTGAGGTTCAAAGACTTGTTCATGAAATGGAGTTATGGCACAACAGGTTGGGTCATGCCCCTATGGAAGTTGTAAATCAATTGTTGAAGCATAAGACACCTAGATTGATTTGTACGAATTCTAAGTACCATTGCACTGTATGCCCTTTGGCTAAGGAGACAAAATTGTCTTTTCCCTTAAGTACTCACAATACAAGCAGTCCTTTTGAACTATTGCACAGTGATGTCTGGGGTCCTTTCCATGTTCCTACCTTATCAGGTGCTCAGTATTTTTTGACTGTGGTAGATGATTATACCAGGGCTGTGTGGACTTTCCTGATGAAGCATAAATCAGAGACTGCTGATATCATTATTAACCTGTTTCATATGATCAACACTCAGTTTGGCAAGCCTGTGAAGATCTTCAGATCTGATAATGGAGGAGAGTTTTTCAGTCATAAACTTACTGCATTTTTCCAGTCAAAAGGTTGTGTTCACCATAGCAGTTTCCCCTACACACCACAACAGAATGGCTTGGCTGAACGAAAATATAGGCATATCCTTGAGATAGTTAGAGTCATCATGTTTGAAGCAGGGTTACCAAAGCATTTTTGGGGAGATGGTATACTAACTGCAACTCATATCATCAACAGATTGCCAACACCTGTTTTGCATGGTAAAAGTCCTTGGGAGATGTTGTTTGGAGAAAAACCACACATTGAACACTTGAAGGTTTTTGGTTGTTCTTGTTTTGCTAGCACTAATGCTCACAATAGGGACAAGTTTGATCCTAGAGCTCTTAAGTGTATCTTCTTGGGGTATCCAGTGGGTCAGAAAGGATACAAGCTGTTTTGCTTGTCTACTCAGCAAATAATGATCAGCAGACATGTTGTGTTCAGGGAGACTGTGTTTCCTTTTAAGAGACAGTTATCAAAATCAGTTTCTCAGCCTGTTTTCCCAACTTTGCCTTCAGCTGCTAATGATATTTACTTTAATGATAATGATCTCATGGCCACACCTGTCTCAGATGATGATCACTTGTTTTTTGATGCTGCTAGTCTAGATGATCTAAAATTCTGATGAACAGACTTTTTGCACAAGTCCAGATACCAGTCAGGTTCCTGTAGAATTACCTTCTGGAGATACTATGACCACATCTGAGTTTCCTCAGCCTATCACCGTTCCTCAAAGAAAATCAGCAAGGGTTCCTCAGCCTCCAGTCTGGACTAAGGACTATTTATGCAACAAAGTCACCACAATGACATCCCCACCTTCAATGCAACACTTCTTGTCTTACTCCAAGTGTGCTCCTCATCATGCTGTCTTTGCTATGCAAATATCTAGTATCAAGGAGCCTCCTCTTACTCTCAAGCCAGTAAAGATGTTCAGTGGGTAGATGCTATGCATAAAGAGATCAAAGCTCTAGAGACTAATGACAGGCGTCGTCGGAACCTGCAAATTTAAATTTATATTTTCCTTGCGAGAAACTAGTATAGCGGCAACCAAGGGGTCGAACCCAAGAGAGCTAGAGCGGTTACTTATTGTTCTGTGAAAAGAAAGACAGTTGGGTTGTGAGTAATTAGGAAACAGTGCAGAAATAGGAAACAAACGAGTGGTTATCAATCAGAGAGGATATTCGGTCTAGGGTTTTTAATTGTGACTTGTTTTATCATCGACTTCTAATTATCTGATTTCGAATTCCTAAGTGTGGTTACTTCCATTCCAAGTTATAACCTAAAGTAGGGCCTTTCCGAGCGCCTACACCACAATCTACTTCCTTTCCGGGTTGTAGAATTCTAGTCCTAGCAAACCTAATACTCCATTCCAAGATATATTAGATTTAGTGCAACTATTTGTTCTAACGGTCTAGTATCAAACAAACAGTAAGTAGGGGAGTTGAATTGTTCGGTTAAGCTTTACCATTCCAAGTATCCACTTAACTTCACAATTCAATCCGAGATGATTAAGCACAAGAACTAGTAGAATAACGAAATTAGCATTAAGCGACAAGTCTCAAAAACAACGTCACAATGTATTAAACCCTAAACCGAATAATGAGTTTAGCTAGACATGGTCATGAGAACAAAACACAATAATAAAGGGAAAGATTTCTTCTCTATTGCCGAACGAAAGGAGAAACCGGGCCAGAATGATGAAGAACCGACGAGGAGAGCTTTGGACCGAGGAGGGAGCTCGAGTGTTGAGGGATGAAGGCAGCTCTGATGGATGCTTGAAACCCTTGATATGAGGTTGTATTTATAGAGAATTCTAGGGCTTCGACGTTTCCAAATTGAAGTTGGCCCATAAACGATTTTAGGAAACATGTCCGAAAACCGACTTTGCTTGGTTTGTAAGCAAACTTGGCCAGCAAGTTTACTTGGCCAACAAGTCTTCTAGAAGCTTCCTAAACCGCCATGCCCGAGCCCACCGACTTGGCCCAGCGCGCGGGGCCTTTTGCAGCTCCCACGTCGTTTTGCTCATCTCGGCCAATCCCGCTCGTGCGTTTTGCTTGGCTAGTGATATCGTCCGAGTCATTTAGCATTTTGATCACTTTGGTCGAGCCAGATTTACCAGATTCGTTTATCTGGTCGAGCAACTCGGATTCAGCGCTGGTCTGCTCGATAGGGCCTTCGGGCACTGGCTGGGCCTTCGGATGCTCCTGGGCCATTCCACCCGTGCGTTCTCCTCGGACTTGTTTTCCTTTGTGAGTAACTTGGTCGAGTCAGATTTGTCATCGGAGTTCGTCTGGTCGAGCGACTTGATTTTGGTGCCTATCAGCGCGTGCAGGACCTTTGGAATTGAGCCAACTGCCAATCTGCTCGGGCGTTTTCCTTGGTTCTCCGACATTGTCCACCTTATTTGCTATTTTGATCACTTTGCTCGAGGTGGATTCCTCAAATCAGCTCGTTTGCCCGAGCAACTTGAGTTTGGTGCTAGATTGCTCGGCTGGGGCCTGGATCTACAGACGGACTCCTTAGGTCAAGTGTAGATAGGTCGGTCCTCAACTCCTTGTGATGTTTTTAGCTCAGAAAGCCATCTTTTAAGCGCGTTTCCTCCTAGAGCTTCCGAAGCACCTGAAATGCAAAACAACACTAAAAGTAACTTGTTCGCATAATAAAGTGTCGGAAATGGTGGGATTTGTTGACTCGATGAGTCGTATAAATACGGTTCATCAAACCACCCCGCACTTAAACTTGTTCGTCCCGAACAAGAACTAGGTCATAAGAGGAAAACAAATGCAACATCACAATACTTCGGCATCCCAGATATTTCTACATGAATTTGTGTTGCTAGTCTAGACTTCGCCTTTCTATGCATATCTCAATCGTTACTAAAAGTATTGTGCTCAAACATGGAAGTAATTGATACGCGTTACCCTTGAGCCGAGATGCAAACCAATTCGGATGAATGGGAGATAGTCCTCTTAGGCCCATGATCTGCACTCGCGGTCCCAGATTCTCGCTATATGGTTACACTTCATTGCTTTTTCTTGCACGTGATTTGTTCGAGCTTCAAGGTGTTGAGTTCTTTTGCTTGGACAGCTTTTGTAGTGAGTTATCTTTTGATGGATCAGTGGTGCACTTCACTTTGTTGCGTGTAAAACTTCACAAATAACTGATTTTCTTTTCTTTTGCTACTGATTGTGAACTGCTCGTCCGTGATTCCTCTTTTGATGGAGGTCCAATCATCGCCCGCAAGCATATGGAAATACCTCCCTGCTCTCCCTCATCCTCATCATTTTGACGCGAGTTAAGCCGAGGGTCGCTCGTCTGTTTTCCCGGCTACTTGGACTAGAGATTGGACGGTGTGTTGTTTTCCCGTCCCACCTGACCGCATAAGCACTGCAGTGGTGGAGCAGACTCTTAACCATGTTGCCTCGAAGTGCTAGCCTCCACGAAATCCATATAACCATATAGTTCGAAGCTCGGTCCTTTGAGTGCTTTGTCAAGTCTCTCTAGGACGTTTCTATCAACTCCACATCCCTGTTTATCTCAACTTACAAAGGCACGTAAAGGGTTAAGTTCACATGTAATCGCTCAATTCTAATTTCACAAGAGACACGCATGTAATCGGTTCATCTATTTCGCATCATCAAGATTCAATACCGCAGAGAAATATGTACAAAAATTTTAAATTCTAAGGGAAACGTGCTGACTCTATGTAGGTGCAAAAAAAAACGTGCTGACACAACATACTGACTCTCCCACCCCACACTTTTGAATCGACGTGTCCTCACGGCACACATAAGTTCAAGACACACACGCAAGCAAACAAACAATAGGGAAAATAAGAGAGAGTTAAGAGTGAACAGGCACTTCCCTCGTGCGGTTGCGAAGCTGGCTCGCCCTTCCAAAGTTATTTGGCATTCTAAACACTTCTGTCGAGCCAGAATTTCCAGACAATGAGTTCTGCTCGAAGATTCTTGCAGCGTGCCCATTCTGCGCGCACATCAATGAGTTGGCTGACCATTCTCCTCTGAGTCCAAGAAGAGCACCATTGCGCCTGCCTTCTTTTGGTAGAGATTTGTATCGCAACGTGAGTTCGTCACAAAATGAAAGGACTATGTCGAAGAAATTAAGACAAATAAAGAATTCCCAGGAAATTGGTGGAGTCACAAACGGTCTCACTTAAGAACCAATCTCCTTAGACTCGTAAGTCTTGGTGACAGAATCTTTAAAAGCTTATTTTTCTTGACACAATGTATTCAAAGTGCGAAACTACCCCCGATGGATAGCAGTCTTACGCAAAGAAGGATAGCGGGTTGGTCTCTCAACAACAAGCCAAAGTGCCACTCTGCGCGCACAAGGCTCGTTTGGTCGGGACCTCTTGACGACTCCGCACTGAGGTGCATGTTTCCTGCAAAAAGATCATCTCTTTCTCGAATACAATGTGACGAATGGACTCAAGACTCAAATAAAACATAAAGTAAAATAAGTAAATAGACTGAAAAGTAATGCCGGGCTGCCTCCCTGCGAGCGCCTTTGTTTTACGTCGTTGGCTCGACGGTACCTCATTTTAGGGATCACAAGTTAGGATCCCATGGGCGTGTGAGGTCATACTTTGATCCAGCGACTCCTTCAATCTGTCTGAAATCCTCATGGAATGACGTGCTCGGGTCTGCTCTCCATTGATCGGGCGGTTCGCCTTCACATTCTCCCAAGTTGGTGAGGACATCTTGACCATAGCTGCTGATCCATGCATGGTCTCTCTTGGTGGGTCAGGGACTAGGGCACCGAAATCTGATGTGTTCACAATGTCCGGCGGTTTCCTTGTGCATGGCCGGTCAGCATCCCCATAGAAATCTGATGTCTTTCCGTCGAATGCAAGTGACAGTAAGCCTATGCCCATGTCAATCTTGGTCTTGGTGGTGTGAAGGAATGGCCGTCCTAAGATGAGTGCTGGAGGATCATCATTTCTAGCATCTCCCATCTGCAAGACATAGAAATCTGGGGAACAACAAGATCTCCTACTCGGAGTGTTAAGTTTTCAAGCAATCCAACAGGCCGAGTACATGACTTATCCCCTAGTTCTATTAACAATTTAGGCGGTTTTAAAGGGCCAAGTTTCAATAAAAAAAAGAGAATAAGGCATCACATTAACAGCAGCACCCAAATCAATTAAGTAGTGATGTATCTGAGACTTACCAATACCACAGGTGACCGTGAAGGCTCCTGGGTCCTTACTCTTCCCTGGCGGTGTCTCATGGCTCGTAGCGAGTGGATGCCTCGTCATTGGGTCGTTCTGCGTAGGCCTTGCCACCAACCTACCTTCCAGCTCGTCCTTGTCGGTCATACGGCCTTCGAAAGCAACTACCTGCATGGCACACGAAAAATCGTGAGTTTCGGACTGCTCGACCATGAGGTCCGGGTCTGGCCGGGCTGTGCCGAGTGTGTCCGGGCCGAGTGCCTTGGCCGGTTCTCATTCGGGCTGAAGTCGTTCATAGGCTCGGTGAAATCTGAGCTAGGCTCTTCCATGCTGTCTCTTGCCTTTGTGTCAACTGGTTCGAGCATTTTGTTTACCCAATATGCAGACTCTTTAAGTGCTGCGTCCACGTCTACTACTCCTACCATGCTGACATTTCCTTTTGGATTGGGCACTGTTTGGGACGGCAGCCTCCCTGGGTCTTTCCTCAGCTCGGACACGTCTTGGACCAAGTTAGACATCTGCTTAGATAGGTCGGTGATGGCCCCATTGGTTTTGATCTGGAACTGATGTACTGATGTGGCCAGGTCCTTCACAATGTCCTCCAAGGATTTGCTTGAGCCGTGCTGGTTCGGGCCCGACTGATTACGGTCCTGCCTCTGTTGATACTGGCCCGGCCCGTTCTGTCCTTGTTGCTGCCGATATGGGGGCCTGCTGAGATGCGGACGGCTGTGCTGGCTCTCTCTGGGAGTGATTGTTCTGGTTGTCGTTCGGCCAGTGCTGCCCGTTCGCCCCTTTCCCGTGTGCGGCTGCTCCATACTATCAGACTGGCTCGGCCCGGTTGCTATAGCCTTGGTAGTCGCCTACCGCGTTCACTTCGCCCTGGTCGTCCTCCACTATAGTTGGGCATTCATCTGTTTTGTGGTCTGTGACGGCACAAAAACCGCACGGCTTGACCTGGACCGGCTGCCTTCTGATCACCTGCTGCATCATCTCCTTGAGTTGCTTGATCTCTTCGGCCATGGCATTAGATGGGGGCTCAACTTTTGACACGTTCCTGGTCCGGGCGTATTCTTCTTCCTTGTTGGACTCATCCTGGAACCGTTCACTCTCGGCTACTGCCATGATCTTTCGACGTACACCAGCTAGGGACAGGTTCATGAGGTTTCCCCCAGCCGAGGCATCTAGTAGCTTCCTGTCGAGTCGCCGAAGTCCGTCTAGCATATACTCCACGAGTAGCTTTTCGGGAAGTCCAAGGTTGCAGCAGCTCTGCTCTAGGGCGTTGAACTTCGCCACGTATTCGTACATCGTCTCGTTGGGTCCTTTTCTGAGCTCTTGCAACTACCTTCGGACCTGCATTGCTCTACCTGCTGGGTAGTATTTGTTGAGGAACTTCCTTTGCATCTGGTCCCACGTATAAATGCTACCTGAAGGCAAGGATAGAAACCAATCATTAGCAGAGTCTGTGAGTGAAAAATAGAAGGCTTTTAATTTAAAGTCCTCCACTTCGACTCCGCATGGCTTGAGGTTTTGGCAGATGCCATGGTAGCGATGTAGATGTGTCGTGGCCGATTCTCCCTTGGTTCCTGAGAACTTAGGCAAGTGAATCTCGACTTATTAATAGCCATTTTCACTATAGCTTTTGTTCGCTTCCAATGATACTTTGATGTCATTTGATCCCTTTTGGTACGTTTCAGGTACAAAACAATATATTCTCAGTGTCAAAGCCACGATACGAAAACTCAGGGAAAAACCGAAGAAGTGGGCAAAAAGTGAGCAAAAAGCAGTTCAGCCGACCGGCTGGGAAATGTCCCTTGTGCCAGCCGACCGGCTGGATTGATGATCATGAACTGAAGACAATCGGCCGAGTTCAGCCGACCGGCTGGATTCCCACTTCATCTCAGCCGACCGGCTGGACTCTGCTCAGCACAATCAATAGGCACGGCCAAGTTCAGCCGACCGGCTGGATTCCCACTTCATCTCAGCCGACCGGCTGGACTCTGCTCATCACAATCAATAGGCACGGCCAAGTTCAGCCGACCGGCTGGATTCCCACTTCATCTCAGCCGATCGGCTGAGATCTGCTACAGTGCATTTTTGTATTCGAGGCTATAAATAGAAAGAGGCAATTTTGACCTAGGGATCTGGACTTTTTGGGGAAAAAGACAAGGAAAAGTGAGCTCAATCAAGGGATCAATCATCATCTAATCAAGGAGATTTGAAGACTAAGGGAGTTCATTAGGATTAGCAATCCTACTCTATCCCTCTTCCTTTCTCTTAGATTTTTGTTGAAAACCTACACATCATGTTGTCTTACATGATGTGTGAGTAGTCCCCTTTGTGTTTTGAGGGTTTTATGATCCTCCTTGGTACTCAATGATCATTGTATACACATCTATATGGATTTTATGAAGTTGATTTCATTTTACTATGATCTTCATGTTAGACATGTTGCTAAGTGTTTGATAAAATGCCTAAGTGACATGTTTGTGTTAGAACTATGATCTAAGTATTGAGAGAGCTTAGTGATGGTTTGGATATAGTAAAATCGAACTTAACCAACATTTATGAGAGTAAATGCATGGTGAGAGGTTAACTAGAACTTTATGCATATAACACTTGTGAGAATAAATGCTATATAGTGAATCAATACCCTTTAATTAGTGAGATTCTAACTAAGATGACTTGACTAGGATTAGACTTGCATGATAGTTTGTCTAGTCCTAGCCTAAGTTAGGTTTTAAACCTATCAACTCATAATTAATTGAATTCTTGTATGCATGATCATTGGGAAATTGCCAAGGAGAGGAATAATCCCTCGAAACTCGCTTTTAATTGCTTTTAATCCCCTAAAACCATTTCATTACTTGTTTTCATCATTGATAATCATCATCACACTTGAATTGAAGGAATAGCCGAGTTGGAAATTGATAGACCTAGTGCATAATCCGTTTGCTCCCTTGGGTTCGACACCGGTATTACCGGTCATTTATAAATTGTTTTTGACTAATTGCATTGCTTAAAATATCACAACGTCAAAATGGCGCCGTTGCCGGGGAGCAATAGCTAGATTATCCCTAGGAAAATCATTTAGTACTCCGACTATTCCATGGTTTACTTTATTTACTTTGTTACTTGCGATTCTTGAGCATATTTGGTATTCTCACTTGTTTTAATTGTCCTCCTCTTGTAGGAAATCTCGTTTATGCCACCAAAGACAAAGAAGGTTACTCAAATTGTGGATAGAGATTTGAATCAACCGATAAGAGAATTCGTTAACCCCTACCCTACAAGGAGTAAAATAACAAAAGACAAGGGAACAACATCGAACACTCAAGGAAATCAAGAGACCACCACTCAAGGCATGGGAGATAGAGATAATAGACTTCCCCCTCCACCTCCACCACCCCATGGTCACTGACAGGTCGTCGTCGGTACCTGCAAATTTAAATTTATAATTCCTTGCTCTTGGCTATGGGTTAGTACAGCGGTAAGCAAGGGTCGAACCCTAGGGAGCTAGATGGTTACTTGTTGTTCTGTAAAAAGGAAACAATTGGGTTTGTAAGAGATTTGGAAACAAGTGTAAACTAGGAAATAAACGAGATATGTCAATCAGAGGGAATATTCAGACTAGGGTTTCTATTGTGACTTGTTATCCTTGACTACTGATGGACCCAAATTATACGAATCATAAACACCGTAAAACCCCCTTAATTAGACTGTTGGTCTATTTAACTTTTGCTTGTTAGTACCGATATATTTCTACAGGGTATTTTGGCGCTTAGAGAGAAAACACGCTAAGGAGAGGATTTTACGCTGAAAAGATGTTTAGAGTTATTCCAAGGTCAAGATCAGACGCTGACTGAAGAAATCTCAAGGATCCTGACATGGAATCACTCCAAACAAATCAAGTCAAAGAGGAATTTGCATTGAAGACTCAACCGACCGGGTGAGAAAATGCCGCAGAAACCACCCGACCGGTTGAGGCAGTTCCAGGCTCTCCGCCGAGCTAACCAAGCACTCAATTCAAGTCGCTCGAGCAAACCACCTCATCTGACAATACCACCTCGACCAAAATGTTCCAAATGGAAAATAAGGTGGAAGTTGTCGAGACTCCAAGGCAAATGCTCGAGCAGATTGGCAGTTAGCTCAATGCAAAGGCAAAGGCCCGGCGCGCATTGGCACCCAAACCAAGTCGCTCGACCCAACGGATGCATCTGGAGATTCTGGCTCGACCAAGATGTTTGGAATGCCCAACAAGTCGGACAATCTCGGTTCCCGGACAAAACGCTCGAGCAGAGTAGCAGATTGGCCCAATTCCAAGTAAAAGCCTCGCGCATAGGCTTCAAGACCAAATTGCTCGACCAAACCATGGAATTTGGAAAATCTGGCTCGACCATTAGTCTTAGAATCACTTGGACATTCTAAATCAACTATCAAAATGCACGCTTGGACAAGATGACCGGCAACCACCCTTGAAGGTGGCCAAGGGAGGAGCTCCTCCCCATTCCACCACCTGCTACCGGCGGCTGCTCCTCCATGTGACCGGCTGCTCCACCCCCCATGTGGCAGCTCCTCCTTGCTCCTCCTCCTCAACCCTTGGATCAAAGGACACTTGCCACCATCTCCACCACCCATCTCCTCCCCTTTTGGCTATAAATACAACCCTCCTCCTCCTCATTTCAAACATCCAAAAATTGTAATTCACTTCTCTCTCTAAATTTTGTAAGTGTGGTTTTGGAAATAAAGCTTGCTTCCTTGGCGCTTCAACGGTTGTAAGTCTTTCTTTGTATTTAATTTACTGTTTTTATAATGTTTAGCGCGATAAATAGTAGCTAAACTAGTCGTTCGGTAAAAGGGGCGAACTTGTATTATAAAATGTTTTAGACTATTAACTTAGTGTCTCGTCTGTGTATTCAAAACTTATTCTATGTGCCATATATAAGATTAGAATCTCCAAGGTTGAGTGGACCATTTGTAACTGGACCAAAGGGACCAAATGGGCAAGCTCTTCCTTGGGGGTTCGTGATCATACTCGGGTAAGTGGACCATTTGTAACTGGACCAAAGGGACCAAATGGGCAAGCTTATCCGAGGAGTTCGATCTATCTAAAAAACCATTTGGAAACTGGACCAAAGGGACCAAATGGATGCACATAGGCTAGTATACCTTGAAATGGGGTGCTAGTCTAAGTAGAACAAGGGTCTTACGTTTTCTGCAAAAAGTGTTGCGAGTCGAGTGCTTGAAATGGCCTTGATTCACTTATGCACACTTTTGCAAAAGACTAGAAAGTGTGGCAAATCGAGCGCCGGAAAAGGCCTTGATACACGTTTGAATACTTAGAAGATTCACTAAGGGTCAATGATAAACAGGATATAATACAAGGCCCCTGAAACCGAACGTTTTCTTTTAATAATTATCAGTTTACTTTCCAGTACTAAAACCAACCAACCAACCAATCAATCACTTAGCTGGTAGATTTAAAACCAACCAACCAATCCCAAAATCGTCCAACTTAAAGAACCACTTATCCCCCTAATTCCCTTGGGTTCGACCCCTACTTACCACTTACTACCCAGTAGTGTAGTCGCGAGTAGCGGATATTATAAATTTATTTGTACAGAGAACACTGCACCTTAACGACAGTGCAGTGCGCTCCGTCAAATTGGCACCGTTGCCGGGGAATTAGCCGTCGGATAGTTGTTCTTTTTTCCGTTATACATAATCCGCCATGTCTTCCTACTACGAAAACGAGCCTTGGAACAATGAGGAGTTTTTCTCGCTAGCTACTCCGCGAAGAGCTCATCAACATTAAGCAATCCCAGGACGAAACTTTGGACGAGTACTTGGAGTACTTTGACTCCATTGTGGAGAACTGCCCACACCATGGATTCACCATATTCAATCTTATTCAAAGGTTTCTCGGGGGAATGATGCCACTTGAGCGGAAAAGACTTAATGATGCAGCGGGATGTTCACTCATGAAGTTAACCGTGACTGAAGCCTGGCGCCTCATAAATGATTTGGCAAAGAACACAAAACAGGGTCAGTGGCACCAAACTGATAATAAGGCACCAACGATGAAAGTGGACTCAGTACAGAACGAGCCCGACACCACACCCATTATGAGCTTGCCCACAACAAAACCGAGAGAGGACATCAGTACAAGGGCAGTAATGGATGTGGAGGCGACTCTAAAGGAGCCAATATTGGAACCCACGGAGCCGACAAAGGATGAGGACTCTTGGATGACCAAAGAAAAACTGCCTAAATCTGGCCCGATCCTCATCACCAACGAGCCAAATGAAGTCCCGAACTTCACTACCAAACCACCCGAGACATGCCCGGACCTCACTGAAGAGCTGCTCGAGAAAGACCTGGCCCTTGTGGTGGAAGTCCCCCAACTTGTCCCTTCGGTTTGTATGCGGATCACAGCCCCTGAAGATGAAGTGATCAATAATAAGGTGCAAGGGGAGTTGGAGGCAAAACATGAGCTAAAAGAGCCGAAGATGGAACACTCGCTCGTCATGAGCCAAGAAAAGCCGGCTGAAAACTCACTCGTTCTAGGATGGCCAATCATCTCTGCCACAAAGAAGAGGGTTAGCAAGGGCGCATGCTTGAGGTCGCTTGGCAAAAGACTGAACTCCCGAAACTGCAAGGATGCCAACCGACCATACATGAAGAAGCGGCAAAGACATGGGCCCAAAGAATGGAAACCCGGAAGGAGTAACAAGCGGGCACGACTCATTAGACCAGCAGCTATGGTCAAAGTTCCTTCACCTTCTCAGAAGCAATGGAGAGAAAAAAATACCAAAACCATGGGATTCTAACACGCGCAAGAAATCGGGAAAAGGCAAGGCAAAAAACAACTCTGGAATGGTGGCAAAATACGACCTGAGCCACCCATGGGACCCAAACCAGTAATCCACAACGAGGTACTGTCGAGCCAACGACGTTAAACAAGTGCACTGGTCGGGAGGTAACCCGACACTATCTTACTTTCTGTCATTTAAATTCTGTCATTTAATTTTCTGTCTTAGTAATTCTCACATATATATTAGCTTGCATGACTTTTGAACTAAGGCACGCCTTCGTTCAAAAGTGTGGGGTGAGAACCACCATTGTATAAAAATAACATGCTTGCTGTTTTCTTTTTTAGTAATAGTATCTTTTTGAAAATATGAACTTAAGAATGTGAAAAAGATAGACCGAAATTCATGCATTTACCTTGTGAAAATTCAACTGTCTAAAAACTTAGGACGTAACTTTTCATTTGTCCTTTGTGCTGAGATTAACTAGAGATGTGGAGTTGACATAAATCGCCCTAGAAAGGCTTGGCAGGCAATCAAAGGATCTTATCAAACTATATGGTTTTCGAAGTCAGTAGAGGCTGTACTTCGGGTTTCAGTGAAGATTGAAGTCATCTCCGCCATGCAGTGTTTATGCAAAAAGAAAAGAAAAGGCGAGGACGGGAATCAGACCGTCCTCTCTCTAGTTAAAGTAGCCGAGAAAATAGATGAGCGACCCTCATCTTGACCCGCGCGAAACAACAACGATGAGAGGAGCGGGGAGGTATTTCCATAGGCTTGCGGGCGATGATTGGACCTCCCAAAAAAGGCTTGAGAAAATGGACTTGCAAAAGCCACAAAAAGGCGAAAAGCTCGAAGAAGCAAATCAAGAGGCCAAAGGCCCAAAATTGTGAAGGTTTTAACCGAACAAAAAAAGTGAAGTACTCAAAAAAGTCAAATCAAAGGCCAAAGGCCGATTCACTACAAAAGCAGTCCCTCGCCAAAAGAAAAATCAAAGTACTCAAACCAGTGAAACCCGAACCAAATCACGTGCTAGAGAAAGCTACAAGGAAACCATATAGTGCGAGCCGATCCCGAAGTTGCAGTCCAGGAACCAAAAAAGGGCTATCTCCCGAAACATCCAATATGAATTGCATCTCAGCACGGAGGTACAAGTATTAAGTTTCTTCTATTTATTTATACAGTTCAATTTGGTAATAAGTAAGTAATGCATGAACTAGGATAAATCGAGTCCCACAGTCTAATTTTCATATTCCAAAGCCAACTTAGAATGCCGCCCTTTAATAGCATTGTTCGGGATGAACAACTAAAAGTGTGGGGTGATATGATGGACCCAAATTATACGAATCATAAACACCGTAAAACCCCCTTAATTAGACTGTTGGTCTATTTAACTTTTGCTTGTTAGTACCGATATATTTCTACAGGGTATTTTGGCGCTTAGAGAGAAAACACGCTAAGGAGAGGATTTTACGCTGAAAAGATGTTTAGAGTTATTCCAAGGTCAAGATCAGACGCTGACTGAAGAAATCTCAAGGATCCTGACATGGAATCACTCCAAACAAATCAAGTCAAAGAGGAATTTGCATTGAAGACTCAACCGACCGGGTGAGAAAATGCCGCAGAAACCACCCGACCGGTTGAGGCAGTTCCAGGCTCTCCGCCGAGCTAACCAAGCACTCAATTCAAGTCGCTCGAGCAAACCACCTCATCTGACAATACCACCTCGACCAAAATGTTCCAAATGGAAAATAAGGTGGAAGTTGTCGAGACTCCAAGGCAAATGCTCGAGTAGATTGGCAGTTAGCTCAATGCAAAGGCAAAGGCCCGATGCGCATTGGCACCCAAACCAAGTCGCTCGACCCAACGGATGCATCTGGAGATTCTGGCTCGACCAAGATGTTTGGAATGCCCAACAAGTCGGACAATCTCGCTTCCCGGACAAAACGCTCGAGCAGAGTAGCAGATTGGCCCAATTCCAAGTAAAAGCCTCGCGCATAGGCTTCAAGACCAAATTGCTCGACCAAACCATGGAATTTGGAAAATCTGGCTCGACCATTAGTCTTAGAATCACTTGGAAATTCTAAATCAACTATCAAAATGCACGCTTGGACAAGATGACCGGCAACCACCCTTGAAGGTGGCCAAGGGAGGAGCTCCTCCCCATTCCACCACCTGCTACCGGCGGCTGCTCCTCCATGTGACCGGCTGCTCCACCCCCCATGTGGCAGCTCCTCCTTGCTCCTCCTCCTCAACCCTTGGATCAAAGGACACTTGCCACCATCTCCACCACCCATCTCCTCCCCTTTTGGCTATAAATACAACCCTCCTCCTCCTCATTTCAAACATCCAAAAATTGTAATTCACTTCTCTCTCTAAATTTTGTAAGTGTGGTTTTGGAAATAAAGCTTGCTTCCTTGGCGCTTCAACGGTTGTAAGTCTTTCTTTGTATTTAATTTACTGTTTTTATAATGTTTAGCGCGATAAATAGTAGCTAAACTAGTCGTTCGGTAAAAGGGGCGAACTTGTATTATAAAATGTTTTAGACTATTAACTTAGTGTCTCGTCTGTGTATTCAAAACTTATTCTATGTGCCATATATAAGATTAGAATCTCCAAGGTTGAGTGGACCATTTGTAACTGGACCAAAGGGACCAAATGGGCAAGCTCTTCCTTGGGGGTTCGTGATCATACTCGGGTAAGTGGACCATTTGTAACTGGACCAAAGGGACCAAATGGGCAAGCTTATCCGAGGAGTTCGATCTATCTAAAAAACCATTTGGAAACTGGACCAAAGGGACCAAATGGATGCACATAGGCTAGTATACCTTGAAATGGGGTGCTAGTCTAAGTAGAACAAGGGTCTTACGTTTTCTGCAAAAAGTGTTGCGAGTCGAGTGCTTGAAATGGCCTTGATTCACTTATGCACACTTTTGCAAAAGACTAGAAAGTGTGGCAAATCGAGCGCCGGAAAAGGCCTGGATACACGTTTGAATACTTAGAAGATTCACTAAGGGCCAATGATAAACAGGATATAATACAAGGCCCCTGAAACCGAACGTTTTCTTTTAATAATTATCAGTTTACTTTTCAGTACTAAAACCAACCAACCAACCAATCAATCACTTAGCTGGTAGATTTAAAACCAACCAACCAATCCCAAAATCGTCCAACTTAAAGAACCACTTATCCCCCTAATTCCCTTGGGTTCGACCCCTACTTACCACTTACTACCCAGTAGTGTAGTCGCGAGTAGCGGATATTATAAATTTATTTGTACAGAGAACACTGCACCTTAACGACAGTGCAGTGCGCTCCGTCAACTACTAACGATCTAATTCAGTGTTTCTAAGTGTGGTCATCCCGACAAAGGTGACTTCCCAAATAACCCGACAAAGGTGTTATGCCACAACCTAACCCGACAAAGGTGAAAGGATTCTAATTCTCTCCTAAATTAAACAACCCGACAAAGGTGTTATTTAACCTAGATGTGCTATCTACCCAAACGACAAAGTATCAGGTAGATAATAATGATAGAAATATTGATCAACTAAGCTTAGCGACAAAGCATCCACCTAGTCTAGCAATAATTCATAATATAGGCACGAGAATTAGTAAAACATGAATTGCATTAAGAACGAAGTCTCAAACAATAGTCACAATATATGAAACCCTAGCCCGAATAGAGGGCTTAGCTACACATGGCCATGGAAACAAAAGACAATAAAAATAAAGGAAAGATGTTCTTCTCTATTGCCGAATGAAGGAGGACTTGAGAGAGAGGAGTGGAGAGCTCGAATTTGGGATGATGGGATGCTTTGAAAGGTTGAGGAGAGGCTGTATTTATAGCGCAGAATAGGGCTTCGAAGTTTCCAAATTGAGGTTGGCCCATAAACGGTTTTAGGAAACATGTCCTAAAACCGACTTTGCTTGATCTTCAAGTTAACTTCTTGTGCAAGTCTTCCAGTGTCTTCTAGGGCCTTCCAGAACCTGCTAGGAACTTCATGGAAGCCTCTAAACTGCCTTACTCGAGCCCACTGATTTGGCCCAGCGCGCGGGGCCTTCAATCGTCGTTTTGCTCATCTCGGCTAATCCCGCTCGTGCGTTTTGCTTGGCAAGTGATATCGTCCGAGTAATTTAGCATTTCGATCACTTTGGTCGAGCCAGAATTGCAAGATTCAATCGTCTGGTCGAGCAACTTGGATTCAGCACTGTTCTGCTCGACAGGGCCTTCGGGCGCGGCCTAGAACTCTTCTCGACTGCTCCTGGACCGTTCCATCCGTGCGTTCTCCTTGTCTTGGTGACATTGTCCGACTGGTTTTCCATTTTAAGCAACTTGGTCGAGTCAGATGTGTCATCAGAGTCCGTCTGGTCGAGCGATTTGATTTTGGTGCCTATCAGCGCGCGCAAGACCTTTGGAATTGAGCCAACTGCCAATCTGCTCGGGCGTTTTCCTTGGTTCTCCGACATTGTCCACCTTATTTGCTATTCTGATCACTTTGCTCGAAGTGGATTCGTCAGATCAGCTCGTTTGCCCGAGCAACTTGAGTTTAGTGTTGGTCAGCTCGACTCCTTGTGATGCTTTTAGCTCAGAAAGCCATCTTTTAAGCGCGTTTCCTCCTAGAGCTTCCGAAGCACCTGAAATGCAAAACAACACCAAAAGTAACTTGTTCGCATAATAAAGTGTCGAAAATGGTGGGATTTGTTGACTCGATGAGTCGTATAAATACGGCTCATCAGTCACCTACCACAAGGCCCTCAAGCTAGAAGGGTTCTCAAGGATTATGCCACTCCTACGGCCTATGGGTATCGTTCCCCAATCCTCGTACCGACGGTTGATAACCGAGATTTTGATTTGAAGACTTCCACGATCCAAATGGTCCAATCCAACCAATTCTCGGGAAGGGACAATGAGGACCCTAATTCTCACTTGACAACATTTCTTGAAGTGTGTGCCACCTTCAAGATCAATGGGTTCTCGGAGGACGCTAAGCTTCTAAGGCTCTTCCCTTTTTCCCTCACGGGAAGAGCAAAGGATTGGTTGAGGAGTCAAACTCCCGATAGCTTCACGACTTGGGAGGAGCTCGCCGTGGCATTTCTAAACAAATACTTCCCTCCTTCCAAGACGGCCTACTATAGGAATCAAATTACAAATTTCTCACAACTGGATGGGGAAAACCTCTATGAAGCTTGGGAACGGTATAAAGAATATCAAAGGCTTTGCCCCCATCACAAACTCGACGATCTCCAAGTCTTCCACACCTTCTACCACGGTGTCGATGGTGCCTCTCGACTTGCACTTGACACCGCCTCGGGCGGAGCTATTATGGAACTAGAACCACATGAAGGGTTTGCGGTAATAGAGAAAATCACGAAGAATTACTTCATGTGGGGAAGTGAAAGAGGAAACCCAAGAAGGAGACATGAAAGGCATGAGGTGAAAGCGGTGAACACAAGTGACTACGATGCTTTGAGGAAGGACTTTGACAACCTCTCGGATGAAGTCTTCAAGTTGAAACACCCGGAGAAAAATCACTCAACTAGTCAAGGGTGTGATATTTGTGAGGTCTACGAGCATGAGACCGTTTCTTGCCCCTTGGTTCAAAGGGATGTGCAAGGGCAAGGCTATGGAGAAGTGAATTTTGTGGGAGGAAACCAAGGTAGAGATCATGGAGCTAGTGCCACTCAAGGCCAAAACTCTAAAGCTAATTACACTACACCAAGGTTCTCCTCGGGATGGAGGAATCATCCTAATTTCTCCTACAAGACCACGAATCCCACTCGTCCCGACTTTGGAGCTACACCTCCCGGATTTGGTCCTAAGCCTACTCAATCTAATCAAGCTTTCCCACCAAAGAACCAATTCCAACCTAGGAACCAATATCAAAGTCAAGGACCGACTTTGTTTCAAAGGAACCAAGACCAAGGGCAACAATATCAAGCTCAAGCTCAAAAAGCCTACCAACAAGTTGACACTTCCCCTCAACCTCCTAATGAACCCTCCGGCATGGAGGCAATGTTGGCTAAAATCGTTGCACAACAAGAGAGGGCAAGTAGAGACGTCCAAGCACAATTGATGGACATGCAAACCAAGTTTGAAAGGTTGGAGACTCATAACAAAATGCTTGAGAACCAAATAGCTCAACAAGCCGAATCCTCTACAAGGGCACAAGGAAAATTACCGGCTCGACCCGACCAAGTGAATAGAGAGCATTGTAATGCGGTTACTTTGAGGAGTGGGAAAGAGCTAGAAAGAGAACAACCAAAGAAGAAGAAGGTTTCTTTTGATCTTGGAGGCCAAGCTAGTGCCGAAATTGAAGAGTTAGATGAAGAGGTCCCTAACCCTCAAGTTGAGAAAGAAAGTGAGGTGGAAAGGGAGAAAGACGAACCTAGAGTATACACTCCTCCTATTCCATTTCCCCAAAGGCTAAAGAAGAAGAGCAATGACAAGCAATTCTCCAAGTTTGCCGAGATGATGAGGAAGCTCTATGTCACAATGCCCTTCACCGAGGTAATAACTCAAGCTCCTTCTTATGCTAGATTTCTAAAAGATGTTATTACTTGCAGAAGAACAATCGAGGATGTTGACACGGTGTCCCTCAATGGCGAATGTAGTGCCATTCTTCAACCGCGCATGCCCCCAAAGCTTGAGGATCCCGGTAGCTTTTCCATTTCATGCTATATTAATGATATTAAGATTGAACGTGCTATGTGTGATTTGGGTGCAAGTATATCGTTGATGCCTTATTCTTTATGCAAAAAGTTGAATATGGGTGAGCCTAAACCAACTAACATGATCTTAAGACTCGCGGACCGCTCCTCAAGATTCCATAGGGGGGTTCTTAAGGATGTTCCGGTTAGAGTAGGGAATTTCTATATTCCGGGGGATTTTGTGGTGTTAGAGATGGAAGAGGACAATGAAATTCCCATTCTTTTGGGAAGGCCTTTCCTCTACACCGCGAGGGCTATATTTGATACTACTAAGGGGTCAATCACCATGAGAGTAGGAGATGAGGAAATTGAGTTCAATCTCGAAAAGGCACAACGAGGTCCTAGTTCCACAATGACTTGTAATTATCTAGACCTAGTTGATACCTATGAATTGTATGACGTGCCTAACCTTCTCATGAGTCCGATTGATCTTGATAATGAGCTTCCCGACTTGGCCGATTGTTGGGCTATCTTGGAGGAAGAAGGTGAAGAAGGGACTCAAAGCGACAACGGTAAGGAGTCTTGTTTGGTAGAGCTAAAAGCTCTACCAACAAGCCTAAGGTATGAGTTCTTGGGCCCAAATTCTAGCTTGCCTATCATTGTGAATGCTTCTTTGAATGATGATGAGACTTCTAAATTGCTTGATGTAGTTAGAGAACATAAGGATGCTATTGGCTACTCTATTGATGATTTGAAGGGGATAAGCCCCAATTTGTGCATGCATGAAATCAATCTAGAGAGTGATAGCTTGCCATCTAGGGAGAGAGCTAGGAGATTAAACCCTATTGTGGGAGAGGTAGTGAAAAAGGAAGTTTTAAAATTGCTAGATGCGGGAATCATTTTCCCCGTTGCGGACTCCAAATGGGTGAGCCCCATTCATGTTGTGCCCAAAAAGGGGGGAATGACGGTGATTAAAAATGCTAAAAATGAATTGATTCCCACAAGGACCGTAACCGGTTGGCGAATGCGTGTAGACTATAGGAAACTCAACCAAGCCACTAAAAAGGATCATTTCCCACTTCCATTTATTGATCAAATGTTGGAAAGACTAGCTAAGCATGACTATTTTTGCTACCTTGATGGATATAGCGGATTTTTCCAAATCCCTATTCACCCACAAGACCAAGAGAAAACCACCTTTACATGTCCCTATGGAACATTTGCCTATCGGCGAATGCCCTTTGGACTTTGTAATCCGCCGGGTACCTTCCAAAGATGCATGATGGCTATATTTTCGGAATTTATTGAGGAAATCATGGAAGTGTTCATGGATGACTTTTCTGTTTATGGTTCCTCTTTCGATGATTGCTTAGCCAATTTGGCAAAAGTGTTGAAAAGATGTATTGAAACGAACCTTGTGCTTAATTGGGAAAAATGTCATTTCATGATGCAGGAAGGGATAGTGCTTGGTCACTTGGTCTCCAAGAGAGGAATTGAGGTGGACAAGGCAAAAATAGAAGTTATGGAGAAATTGCCACCTCCGAGGGATGTCAAAGGGATAAGGAGCTTCCTAGGCCACGCCGGGTTCTGTAGAAGATTTATCAAGGATTTCTCGAAGATTGCAAAGCCTTTAACAAACCTATTATGCAATGACACCAAGTTTCGGTTTGATGAAGAGTGCTTGGTGGCCTTCGAGAAGTTGAAAGAGGCATTGATTTCGGCTCAAATTATTCAACCCCCTAGATGGAATTTGCCCTTTGAACTCATGTGCGACGCGAGTGATTATGCTATTGGGCGGTTCTTGGACAAAGGGTGGACAAGAAACTTCATGCCATTCACTACACAAGCAAAGTCCTTAATGGAGCTCAATTGAACTACACTACAACCGAGAAAGAGCTTCTTGCTATTGTGTACGCCTTTGATAAGTTTCGTTCATACCTAGTGGGATCGAAGGTTATAGTATTCACCGACCATGCGGCAATCAAGTACCTCTTGGCAAAGAAAGATTCCAAGCCAAGATTGATAAGATGGATTCTATTGCTCCAAGAGTTTGATATCGAGATCAAAGATAAAAAGGGGGTAGAAAATGTGGTAGCCGACCACCTATCAAGGCTAGAGGGAAATGAAGAGATTGAAGAGGATACTAGGCCCGTGGATGACTCATTTATTGGAGAGCAACTTATGAGAGTTGAGGCGGAGGCCCTCCCATGGTATGCGGACTTTGTTAACTTCGTGGTTTGTGGAATTATTCCTCACGACATAAACCACCATCAAAAGAGGAAGTTCCTATCCGAGACAAAGAGATACTATTGGGATGAGCCCTATTTATATAGGCTATGCGCGGATGGATTATATAGGACTTGCGTCGCCGAAGAAGAAATGCGGGACATTCTATACCATTGTCACTCTTCCCAATATGGAGGACATGGTAGTGGAGCGAAGACGGCGTCAAAAGTCCTACAAAGCGGGTTTTATTGGCCTACTCTCTTCAGTGATGCCTATGAGTTCGTGAAAGCTTGCGATCAATGCCAAAGAACGGGAAATATCTCAAAGAGGCATGAAATGCCCCAACAAAGCATCCTCTCGGTCGAAATATTTGATGTATGGGGCATAGACTATATGGGACCTTTCCCGTCTTCGTACGGAAATCAATACATATTGGTCGCGGTTGACTACGTCTCCAAATGGGTTGAGGCCGTCGCTTCCCCTACTTGTGATGCCAAGGTGGTCACAAAGCTCTTCAAGAAGATTATTTTCCCTAGATTTGGAGTTCCAAGGACCGTCATTAGTGATGGCGGTTCACATTTCAAGGAAAAACATTTTGAGGCCTTGCTTGGCAAATATGGAGTTAGCCACAAGATTGCTACACCATATCACCCACAAACTAGTGGGCAAGTGGAGATATCAAACCGAGAAATCAAAGCAATCTTGGAGAAAACCGTGGGACGCTCTAGGAAGGATTGGTCGTCGAAGCTAGATGACGCTCTATGGGCCTATCGTACGGCGTTCAAAACCCCTATTGGAATGTCTCCCTATCGCCTTATATATGGGAAACCGTGCCATTTGCCGGTAGAATTGGAGTACAAGGCGATGTGGGCAATTAAACTCTTGAACATGGACATACAAACGGCGGGGGATAATAGGGTCCTCTAACTCCATGAGTTAGAGGAAATAAGGAATGAAGCCTACGAGAGTGCTAGGATCTATAAAGAGAAGACTAAGAAATGGCACGACTAGAAAATCTTTCGTCGTGAGTTCAAAAAGGGAGAGAAGGTCTTACTCTTTAACTCTAGGCTCAAATTATTCCCGGGAAAATTGAGGAGCCGATGGAGTGGTCCATTCATTGTCCACAAGCCTCACAAGGATGGACATGTAGAGTTGCTCAACAATGATGGAACCACCTTTACGGCAAATGGGCAAAGGCTAAAGCATTACAGAGAAGAAGTTCGGGATGAACAAAATGTGACCTACTCTTTGACCGACCCATAGAGAGCCTCTATCCGCTTGAGGAGGGATCCTAGCTAAGGACTCCTCAAGTGTGTTTCTTAGTGAGAAGAGGATCGGCTCGGTCTTTGCTAAGACGTTAAACTAGGCCCTAACGGGAGGTTACCCGGTTGTGAGTTGTCCATCTCTACACAATTAACTTCATATATGTTTGGCATGCACGCATTGAACTTTAGCTGTGAACTTGGTGCTAGGTTGGCCTAAAATGCATGATTAGGTGTGCTTGGTGTGGAATTGTGCTTGCATGAAAACTCTAGACGAGGGTGATGTTTTAAGTGTGGGGTGTGTACTCATGGCTTGTCCTTTTGTCAAAAATCGTATGAATGCTAGTGATTTATCGGTGATTTGGTTTAAGTGTGGAGTTGGGTTCAAGCTAGAATGGAAGGATCGTTAAAATCAAAATTCGAAAATCATTGAACCCAGTTTCCAGCTGACCGGCTGAGAAATCACACATATCCAGCCGACCGGCTGAAAGAACCTTTGGAAATCAATTGAATCGTCCGGTTTCAGCCGGCCGGCTGACAGTTGACCCGACCGGCTGACATTCACTTAGCCAAAATTCATTTTCCCATTGTGCTCGTCAGGTTTCAGCCGACCGGCTGGGAATTGAGCCGACCGGCTGGCGTTTTCCATTGCAAATCACCCAAATCGTCCGGTTTCAGCCGGTCGGCTGAAGGTTGACCCGACCGGCTGAAATCTGCTTATTCAAACAAACCATTTTCCTTTCTCACTTCAGCCGAACGACAGAAATCCCAGCCGACCCCAACCCCGACTCCAGCGATCGATCCACACCGCTCGTCCGCCTCACCCTCACCTCGCCATCGCCCCGCCATCGCCTTGCCAGCACCCAGCCACCACCCCGTCGCCTGCATCTCCCGCACCTCCGTTCCCGATCGGAGACCTCGTCCAAGCCGATCTCCTCCGTCCGTCATCAAAATCAACCGGCCGACTGCTCAAACTACTCGGAATCATCCCGCCTACAAACCCTAAGCTCCAATTTGGATCGAAAGCGCCCTCCGAAATCGACCCCATTTCTGCCCTAGAAATCGAGATTTCAGCCGACCGGCTGAAATACAGTTCCTCCCAGCCGACCGGCTGAGTTCTGTGCTCTCAAAATTCTCAGTGCATTCCTCCCCATTTCAACAATGCCTCAAGCAGAGTCCTCATCCAAGTCCAAGGCCAAAGGCAAAGAAATTGCCAAAGAACCGTCAAGGGGCATTCGAATAGAAGAGCCGCACGATAGTAATGAGGATGACATGCCTCTCGTAACTCGCAAAAGGAAGCAATTGAGGGCTTCGCTGAGAGATTCTAGCTCGGACGAGGACGCAGACTCTCCTCCGCCTTCGCCTCCACGCCCTAAGAAGAGCATGACTTCGAAGGACACTTCTTCCACTACCAAGAAACCAAAGAAGAAGGTCCCGGCTCCTCCTACTCATCGAGTGCCACCACCACCACCCATGCCTCGAGAGCCCTCACCACCACCAGCCGCTGCTCCCACTACCACCATTGTGCCCGTCGTGGCAAGAGAGGGCCCATTGATCGGACCACTACCATCCCCGACTCCTTTTCCCTTTTCCGAGCCTATCGCATTCACAAATGCCAAGCACGTGGAGAACTACGTACGCATCAAGGAGAAGGGAAAAGTAGTCGTACCGTCCCTCTACTCCGACATGAGTATACTTGGAGATGCGGTGGCGAATGAGGTACGGGCTAAATTGCATTATGCTGGACTTGATTATGTGTTCCTTGATGATCCGGGGACCTACCAAAGGGTAGTGGAAGAGTTTTTGTGCTCATTTGAGGAGGGTAGAAATGAGGAAGAACACAAGGTTTGGAGGTTTACATTGGGGGGTAAGGAATTCCAAATCAGGGAGGATATGATTCGGGATTGGCTACATTTCCCGGTTGCTTTTCATAAGCTCAGTCGGTTCACCGAGCACCAGCAGAGTAGGTTTTGGAAGCAGATCTCGGGACGCCAAGAGTGGTTTGCCCCTTCCTACAACTCTTCAGCGATTACTACCCCAGTTTGGAAGGTGATCCACCACATTATCGCCATCGGATTTGATGGATGCACAGTCGTTGTGTGCAAACGTCAAGAATAAATTTATAAATGTCCGCTACTCGCGACTACACTACTGGGTAGTAAGTGGTAAGTAGGGGTCGAACCCAAGGGAATTAGGGGGATAAGTTGTTCTTTAAGTTGGACAATTTTGGGATTGGTTGGTTGGTTTTAAAGCTACCAGCTAAGTGATTGATTGGTTGGTTGGTTGGCTTTAGTACTGGTAAGTAACTGATAATTATTACAATTAAAAGAAAGCGTTCGGTTTCAGGGGCCTTGTATTATATCCTGTTTATCATTGACCCTTAGTGAATCTTCTAAGTATTCAAACGTGTATCAAGGCCTTTTCCGGCGCTCGATTTGCCACATTGTCTAGTCTTTCGCAAAAGTGTTCGAAAGTGAATCAAGGCCATTTCAAGCACTCGACTTGCAACACTGTCTAATCTTTTGCAAAAAACGTAAAGCCCTTGTTCTACTTAGACTAGAACCCCATTTCAAGGTATACTAGCCTGTGTGCATCCATTTTGGGTTGTCTTTTCCGATTTACCCAAAATGGTGTTTGAGAGAGATCAAACTCCTCAGATAAGCTTTGCCATTTCAAGCATCCACTTACCCGAGTATGTTTACGAACTTCCACAGAAGAGCTTTGCCATTTCAAGCGTCCACCCAACCTTGGAAGTTCTGATCTAATATATGGCACATAGAACAAGTTTTGAATACAAAGACGAGACACTAAATTAATAGTCTAAAACATTTTATAATACAAGTCCACCCCTTCTACCGAACGACTAGTTTAGCTACTATTTATCGCGCTAAACATTATAACTAAGGAATTGGAAATTAAAGACGGTAAATAAATATTAAAATACTTACTACCGTTGAAGCGCCAAGGGAGCAATCTTTTATTTCCAAAGCCAAACTTACAAAACTTAGAGAGATAAGTGAAATGTTGATTTTTGGATGATACAAATGAGAGGAGAATGGCTTGTATTTATAGCCAAAGGGAGGAGAAATGGAGGGTGGAGATGGCTTCCATGTGTTTTTGATCCAAGGGAGGAGGAGGAGGAGGTGAAGATGTGGTGGAGGAGCCACCACATGGCAAGCTTTCCATGGAGGAGCAAAAGCCGCCGGTCACCATGAGGGGAGGAGCCTCCGGTGGCCGGTCACCTTGAGGGGAGGAGCTCCTCCTTTGGCCACCTCCTCTTCAAGTGGTCGGTCACCTTGGTCCATGAGTGCATTTTGACAGTTTTGTGCAGTCTTTTCACAAAACTATCAGTCCAATTTCGCTCCGTCTGACTTTGATTCCTCTTCTGCTTAATTTGTTATGAGTGATTCAACGTCAGGATCCTTGATATTTCTTCAGTCGGCATATGATCTTGACCTTGGAATGACTCGTAACATCTTTTATGCTTTAAAGGCTCCTCTTTAGTATGTATTCTCTCTAAGCTCCGAAATACCCTGTAGAAATATATCGGAACTAACAAGCAAAAGTTAAATAGACCAACAGTCTAATTTGGTGGGTTTTACTGTGTTTTTGATTCGTATAATTATGGTCCATCAGATCACCCCACACTTTTAGTTGTTCGTCCCGAACAATGCTATTAAAGGGCGGCACTCTAAGTTGGTTTTGGAATATGAAAATTAGACTGTGGTACTTGATCTATCCTAATTCATGCATTACTACTTATTACCAAATTAAACTGCGTAAATAAATAGAAGAAACTTAATACTTGTACCTCCGTGCTGAGATGCAAATTATATTGGATGTTTCGGGAGATAGCCCTTTTTAGGCTCCTGGACTGCAATCTTGGGACCGTCTCGCACTATATGGTTTTCTTGTAGCTTTCTCTAACACGTGATTCGGTTCGGGTTTCGCATGTGAGTTGAGCCTTTTTGATTTCTTTCTTCTTTGGCGAGGGACTGCTTTTTTGTAGTGAATTGGCCCTTTGGCCGTTGATTTGACTCTTTGAGTACTTCACTTTTTGTTTGGTTAAAACCTTCACAATTTTGGGCCTTTGGCCTCTTGATTTGCTTCTTCGAGCTTTTGCTTCTTTGTGACTTGCTAGTCCATTTTCTCAAGCCTTTCCTTTGGGAGGTCCAATCATCGCCCGCAAGCCTATGGAAATACCTCCCCGCTCCTCTCATCGTTGTTGTTTCACGCGGGTCAAGATGAGGGTCGCTCATCTATTTTCTCGGCTACTTTAACTAGAGAGAGGACGGTCTGATTCCCGTCCTCGCCTTTTTAGATGACTTCATTCTTCACTGAAACCCGAAGTGCAGCCTCCACTGACTTCGAAAACCATATAGTTTGATTCGATCCTTCGATTGCTTGCCAAGCCTCTCTAGGGTGGTTTATGTCAACTCCACATCCCTAGTTTATCTCAGCACAAAGGACAAATGAAAAGTTACATTCTAGATTTTTAAACAGTTTGAATTTTCACAAGGTTAATGCATGAACTAAGATCTATCTTTTTCACATTCTTAAGTTCATATTTTCAAAAAGATACTATTACTAAAAAAGAAAACAGCAAGCATGTTATTTATATACAACGGTGGTTCTCACCCCACACTTTTGAACGAAGGCGTGCCTTAGTTCAAAAGTCATGCAAGCTAATATATATATGTGAGAATGACTAAGACAGAAAATTAAATGACAGAATTTAAATGACAGAAAGTAAGATAGTGTCGAGTTACCTCCCGACCAGTGCCTTTGTTTAACGTCGTTGGCTCGACGATACCTCGTTGTGGATTACTGGTTTGGGTCCCATGGGTGGCTCAGGTCGTATTTTGCCACCGTTCCTGTGTTGCTTCTTGCATACATAGTGTGTAGCGTGATGAAGAAACGAGAAGGGAAAGGAAAGAACAACTAATCCGACGGCTAACTCCCCGGCAACGGCGCCAATTTTTGATGGATGCACAGTCGTTGTGTGCAAACGTCAAGAATAAATTTATAAATGTCCGCTACTCGCGACTACACTACTGGGTAGTAAGTGGTAAGTAGGGGTCGAACCCAAGGGAATTAGGGGGATAAGTTGTTCTTTAAGTTGGACAATTTTGGGATTGGTTGGTTGGTTTTAAAGCTACCAGCTAAGTGATTGATTGGTTGGTTGGTTGGTTTTAGTACTGGTAAGTAACTGATAATTATTACAATTAAAAGAAAGCGTTCGGTTTCAGGGGCCTTGTATTATATCCTGTTTATCATTGACCCTTAGTGAATCTTCTAAGTATTCAAACGTGTATCAAGGCCTTTTTCGGCGCTCGATTTGCCACATTGTCTAGTCTTTCGCAAAAGTGTTCGAAAGTGAATCAAGGCCATTTCAAGCACTCGACTTGCAACACTGTCTAATCTTTTGCAAAAAACGTAAAGCCCTTGTTCTACTTAGACTAGCACCCCATTTCAAGGTATACTAGCCTGTGTGCATCCATTTTGGGTTGTCTTTTCCGATTTACCCAAAATGGTGTTTGAGAGAGATCAAACTCCTCAGATAAGCTTTGCCATTTCAAGCATCCACTTACCCGAGTATGTTTACGAACTTCCACAGAAGAGCTTTGCCATTTCAAGCATCCACCCAACCTTGGAAGTTCTGATCTAATATATGGCACATAGAACAAGTTTTGAATACAAAGACGAGACACTAAATTAATAGTCTAAAACATTTTATAATACAAGTCCACCCCTTCTACCGAACGACTAGTTTAGCTACTATTTATCGCGCTAAACATTATAACTAAGGAATTGGAAATTAAAGACGGTAAATAAATATTAAAATACTTACTACCGTTGAAGCGCCAAGGGAGCAATCTTTTATTTCCAAAGCCAAACTTACAAAACTTAGAGAGATAAGTGAAATGTTGATTTTTGGATGATACAAATGAGAGGAGAATGGCTTGTATTTATAGCCAAAGGGAGGAGAAATGGAAGGTGGAGATGGCTTCCATGTGTTTTTGATCCAAGGGAAGAGGAGGAGGAGGTGAAGATGTGGTGGAGGAGCCACCACATGGCAAGCTTTCCATGGAGGAGCAAAAGCCGCCGGTCACCATGAGGGGAGGAGCCGCCGGTGGCCGGTCACCTTGAGGGGAGGAGCTCCTCCTTTGGCCACCTCCTCTTCAAGTGGTCGGTCACCTTGGTCCATGAGTGCATTTTGACAGTTTTGTGCAGTCTTTTCACAAAACTATCAGTCCAATTTCGCTCCGTCTGACTTTGATTCCTCTTCTGCTTAATTTGTTATGAGTGATTCAACGTCAGGATCCTTGATATTTCTTCAGTCGGCATATGATCTTGACCTTGGAATGACTCGTAACATCTTTTGTGCTTTAAAAGCTCCTCTTTAGTATGTATTCTCTCTAAGCTCTGAAATACCCTGTAGAAATATATCGGAACTAACAAGCAAAAGTTAAATAGACCAACAGTCTAATTTGGTGGGTTTTACTGTGTTTTTGATTCGTATAATTATGGTCCATCAGGGTTCAATACCCGTAAGGGGCTAGCTCGCTCGGTGTTCTATCCCGACCTTAATTTGATGATGGAAATCGACTTTAGACACATTATTGAGTGGATGGACGTCCTCGCCTCCCGGTTTGAGAGCTTTGTTAGCAAGACCTCTCGGAATCTTTCTTTGGGAGGGGATCCTTGATTACTTTGATCGCCATGGGGTGTAATTTCACCTTTGGCCAGGAGGGATGCCCCACGCCATCCAAGAGAATCCTTGATTTGCCGACCATGAAATATATGCACCTTCTCAAGGCGGATGGAGTTACTTGGGCGGAGGACAAGAGGCCTCACAAAGGCGAGCTTCAAATTGCAGCTAGGAAGAAGAGAGAAGCCTTCAAAATGAGGAACGAGCGCTATTGCCGATACAATCTCACCCCATCCCCTCCTTCATCTCCTATCCCTTCCCCTCCTCCGGCCGTTGAGCCCGAGGCACCCATTGATGTTGAGTTACCCCCCGAGGAGCCCGCTGTTGAGAGACCCCCTCCTGCCACAGATGATTTGACTGAGTGGAGAGAGCGAGTCTCCTCTGATATAGCTGATTTGAGGAGCGGGCTGGCCAGTCTTGAGGCCTTCACTAGAGCTGAGGCTATGAGAGCTCGCCAGGAGTCGGAGTGGCTCCGTACTACACTTTTGTCCATGATCAGAGGCGCTCCTCCTTCAGTTGATCCAGGGCCTTCTGCCCCTCGTGTCGCCTCTCCCTTACCTCCCACACCATTTACTGATGCTATGGAGGAGGACGACAGAGCAGCCACTAGGGAGACCACTCCGGGAGACGTCGAGGATACATCTTCATCTTCTAGTACATTTTGATCATACTTATATCGATGTTTTGATGCTTTCTTGCTTTGATCATGTACTTGGATGTTAAGTCGCCTTTTGGCGCAATTTTGGATGATGTATGCCATCTTTATGATGTACTCTTGACCTATCTTTGGTTGTATGCTATATTCTTATGTTATTGAAGGTGTTCTACCATTTTTGATTGTGGAAATTTCAGGATATTTATACTCATGCTCTTCTCATGCCAAAATCACCTTCTTTACCTACATATGCGACCAAATGAATATATCTCATTCCAAGAGTTATGTCATCGGCTCTACAAACGAGGGGAGTTCCTATGCGCCCTTGCCTTTATTTTATCATTCTTTGCGCTTAGGGACTAAGCTTGAATTAAGTGTGGAGTGGGTTGATGCGCATAATTCACGTGTTTGCATGCCATGCATATCATTTTTTTAGATGGACACTTGCATCTTTTGCTCATTATCCCTACATGAGAGTGTTTTTAACCACATAGGTTTGTGACTATCGATTCTAAGTTCCTATAAATCACATCTAGCCTTATTATCACAATTATTGGATCTTGAACTTAGAACCGACCTAGTCCATTGAATGTGTATTCTTGAAATCAATATCATTGCTATCTTTTGTCTATCCAAGTCTCTAAGTATTTTCGTTGAAATACCTTAGATCAAGTTATAGCAAGCACTTAAAATCTTCGTGAAAAACTTAGACCCTTTGAATGCTCCTTGGTGACTTGAGTTCTCTAACACGGTGCCTTGCTCATGTTTGATTCCCGCACATTCCATACAATTTTTGAACATATTGTCAAGTTTTAAGTGTGAAGTCAAAAGAGGGCGAAAAATAGGCCCCAACAAAAAAGTTTTTGTGGTCAAAGAGGGCAAAGCCCCGACAAAAAACTCTCTCAAAGTGCTAGAGAAGTTTTGCTTCAAAAATGATACAAATGCCGGGGGTTAGGGAGGTAAGTCCCCCGTCGAAAGCATTTGTAGGCCAAAGGCCGTTTCAAAAAGAAAATAAAAAGGCACTTAAAGCTTGACTCTATGTTTTCCTCCATTCTTCATTTGTGCGGGACTCATCATTTGCATTGTGTGCTAGTTAGAATGACTCTTGGAAGATCCATGTGTTTGCACGGGAGTTATCATTTGGTCTATGCATGTTTATTGAGAACTCTATTGTCGAACTCCGCTTCCCTTATGGATTACGGCTTAAGCGCCTAAAACTTGGGAATGAGTTCCATGTCGCAAACCCATGGACTAGCCCTAGCTAGCATAGGTAAGCGATTGACAATTTTGTGCAAACTAAAAACTTTACTTTTATTGTATTGCCTTGAAAATGAGTAGAGCTTTGGATGAGACGATTGATAGCTCTAGTATTGATGACCTTGAATGCACAACCTCATGGGATACTTAAATGGTTCAAAAGTTCATTTGATGATATTGTGATTGTAGCCCTAGTTTGGGGTGAGGGATTTGTTTTGAGAAATCATCGCCTTGGTTAAAGCACTCTTGCATTCATTCTCATGGGATAGGTGCATATGGGATTTGTGAGTATTCCCTTTTCTAAAAACTCTCACGAGACTATAACTCGTCCACTAGGGTAGCCTAGGGGTTTAAAGGCTTAATGCATACGCTAAATGCATTCGTGACGCCTACGAAAAGGAGCTAGTTAGGTTGTATATACTCGCATTTACTTTTCAATAACATGTTTAGGAATAATGATCGAGACCTTGTGAAATCTAGTGAAGCAAATAGACGAAAAACATAGCACCACTAGCATTTCGACATTTGCACGACCTTGACATATTTTCATACTTTGTTCGGGACGAACAAAGCTTAAGTGTGGAGTGTTGATAAGTCGAGATTTCGACTTATTAATAGCCATTTTCACTATAGCTTTTGTTCGCTTCCAATGATACTTTGATGTCATTTGATCCCTTTTGGTACGTTTCAGGTACAAAACAATATATTCTCAGTGTCAAAGCCACGATACGAAAACTCGGGGAAAAACCGAAGAAGTGGGCAAAAAGTGAGCAAAAAGCAGTTCAGCCGACCGGCTGGGAATGTCCCCTGTGCCAGCCGACCGGCTGGATTGATGATCATGAACTGAAGACAATCGGCCGAGTTCAGCCGACCGGCTGGATTCCCACTTCATCTCAGCCGACCGGCTGGACTCTGCTCAGCACAATCAATAGGCACGGCCAAGTTCAGCCGACCGGCTGGATTCCCACTTCATCTCAGCCGACCGGCTGGACTCTGCTCATCACAATCAATAGGCACGGCCAAGTTCAGCCGACCGGCTGGATTCCCACTTCATCTCAGCCGACCGGCTGAGATCTGCTACAGTGCATTTTTGTACCCGAGGCTATAAATAGAAAGAGGCAATTTTGACCTAAGGATCTGGACTTTTTGGGGAAAAAGACAAGGAAAAGTGAGCTCAATCAAGGGATCAATCATCATCTAATCAAGGAGATTTGAAGACTAAGGGAGTTCATTAGGATTAGCAATCCTACTCTATCCCTCTTCCTTTCTCTTAGATTTTTGTTGAAAACCTACACAACATGTTGTCTTACATGATGTGTGAGTAGTCCCCTTTGTGTTTTGAGGGTTTTATGATCCTCCTTGGTACTCAATGATCATTGTATACACATCTATATGGATTTTATGAAGTTGATTTCATTTTACTATGATCTTCATGTTAGACATGTTGCTAAGTGTTTGATAAAATGCCTAAGTGACATGTTTGTGTTAGAACTATGATCTAAGTATTGAGAGAGCTTAGTGATGGTTTGGATATAGTAAAATCGAACTTAACCAACATTTATGAGAGTAAATGCATGGTGAGATGTTAACTAGAACTTTATGCATATAGCACTTGTGAGAATAAATGCTATATAGTGAATCAATACCCTTTAATTAGTGAGATTCTAACTAAGATGACTTGACTAGGATTAGACTTGCATGATAGTTTGTCTAGTCCTAGCCTAAGTTAGGTTTTAAACCTATCAACTCATAATTAATTGAATTCTTGTATGCATGATCATTGGGAAATTGCCAAGGAGAGGAATAATCCCTCGAAACTCGCTTTTAATTGATTTTAATCCCCTAAAACCATTTCATTACTTGTTTTCATCATTGATAATCATCATCACACTTGAATTGAAGGAATAGCCGAGTTGGAAATTGATAGACCTAGTGCATAATCCGTTTGCTCCCTTGGGTTCGACACCGGTCTTACCGGTCATTTATAAATTGTTTTTGACTAATTGCATTGCTTAAAATATCACAACGTCAACGGACTCCTTAGGTCAAGTGTAGATAGGTCGGTCCTCAACTCCTCGTGATGTTTTTAGCTCAGAAAGCCATCTTTTAAGCGCGTTTCGTCCTAGAGCTTCCGAAGCACCTGAAATGCAAAACAACACTAAAAGTAACTTGTTCGCATAATGAAGTGTCGGAAATGGTGGGATTTGTTGACTCGATGAGTCGTATAAATACGGCTCATCAGCTAACAACACTTGGGTATTGACAGACCTTCCAAGAGACAAAACTGTTGTAGACTGTAAGTGGATTTACAAAATCAAATATTTGGCAGATGGGAGTGTTGAGAGATTCAAGGCCAGATTGGTGGGCAGAGGCTTTACACAGGTTGAAGGGTTGGATTATCATGAGACATTTGCACCAGTGGCTAAAATGACCACTGTTAGGTGCTTATTAGCCATTGCTGCTGCTAGGCATTGGCCTTTACATCAACTTGATGTGGATAACACTTTCTTACATGGCACTCTAGATGAAGAGATGTATATGAAGTTACCACCAGGTTTTTACAAGAAAGAAAAGGCTGCTGGTCAAGTATGCAAGTTAATCAAAAGTTTATATGGCCTCAAGCAAGCTAGTAGGCAATGGTTTGCCAAGTTCAGCAGCTCTTTGGTGGAATTTGGCTTTCAAGCTAGCCTTAATGATTACTCATTATTTACTCTGACTAGGGGCAGTGTCTTCTTGATTTTACTGGTTTATGTAGATGATGTAATCATCAAGGGAAATTCTGAGGATCTCATCAGTGAAGTCAAGCAGTTCATTCATCAGAAGTTCAGAATTAAAGATTTAGGCCATTTGAAGTATTTTCTGGGCCTTGAAGTGGCCAGATCAACTGATGGTATTTTTCTGAACCAGCGGAAATATGCATTAGAGCTTTTGGAGGAACATCATTTAACTGAGTGCAAGCCAGCCAAGACCCCTATGAAACTTAAGCACAATTTGAGCATTTCTACAGCTTCTGCTATGGCTGATCCTCTACACTATAGAACACTGGTTGGCAAGCTTATCTACTTAACCATTACTAGGCCTGATCTGGCGTATCCTGTACACATTCTGAGTCAATTTATGTAACAGCCATCAGACGAACATCACACTGCAACTTTAAGGCTTCTTCGATTTGTCAAGGGTACTCCTGCTCACGGCCTTCTATTTCCCGCTACATCAGATCTCAAGTTACAAGATTTTTGTGATGCTGATTGGGCAGCATGCCCTTTGACGAGGAGATCCATCACAGGACACTGTGTGATGCTGGGGCCTTGTGTTATCTCCTGGAAAACGAAGAAGCAGCCTGTGGTGTCCAGGTCTTCGGCTGAATCTGAATATAGGTCGATGGCCGTTGTTTGTTGTGAGCTCACTTGGTTGGATCGCCTAATCAGTAATATGGGAGTCCTCAGCTCCGCCCCGATTCATCTGCATTGTGACAATAAGGCAGCAATCCATATAGCTCACAACCCAGTTTTCCACGAGCGGACTAAACACGTTGAATTGGACTGTCATTTGGTCAGGTCTCATGTCATCTCCAAGTTCATCCTTCCTCTTCACATCCATACTTGTGAGAAACTGGTCGACATTTTCACCAAGCCTTTGACAAGGGAGCAGCTTCGTTATCTATGCTCCAAGCTTGGAGTGTCCAATTTCCTCCACTCCGCCGCTTGAGGAGGGGTATTGGACGGCCATTTGGGAGTTTTAGAGCAAGGGTTTCTGATGTGTTTTTCATTCCAGTTTGTAAAATGAGTTAGTTAGTTTTCGTGGGAAATGCAGGTCAGCACACGGTGTTGTTTAGTCTCGGCGTGTAAGTTGAGCGTTTTGGACAAAACGGCATCGTGCGTTGTTGCATATATTTTTCCCTCTCTGGCTCATTCTGATGTAAGTTTTGAAAATCATGAATAGAAAATCCTAAGCTTTCTCCCAATCTCTGATCTTTGCTTTTCCTTCTTCGCTTGTCAAATTGCAATCGCTGGTGGTCGATTGGAGTTCGGTTGAACTCGTTTCTCACGAAATACACTACCAGAAACACAGATACGATGGTCGACGAAGGTGAAACAATAAAAACGGTTGCCGTCGAACGCGCGAAATCGAAAATGTCGACTTTTGAAATGTAGAAGGTGAGAGAGTTTCGAACGGTGGTAGAGGAGAGATAAAATGTAAATGGGGTTTCATTTAGGTGAGAGAAATGAGAAGTTGTCAGTCTGGTTGACTAGACACATTTGAGGGAAAAAATAGGGCGCAAATGCCCCTCAGTGTTTCATATTTGGCTGACTCACCAGCCACATAAGCAGGCATTGGGGGTGATTTATCACCATTGGATGAAACTTCATTAATGGTTGAGATGAGACCTTAGGTTCTTAGCAGAAGAAGGGTTCTCATTTGAGCGCGTCCCAATATATTAATTATTAGAGAAAATGACAAAAAAAAAGGTCATTAACTATGAACTTGTGCCCTTAACGTCCGAACTATCAAAAACAGTAGGGGGAAATTGAGATTTTTAAACAAATTTGTCACCTAAAAAATATAGGTTATGACAGAATTGAAGGGCACAACAAATTGTATTTTGTTATAATGAGGTACAATAATTCAGAACATTATAATGCATATTACTACAACTTTATCATCAAGTACACATATATTGATCTTTTAAAGCTCTAGCAAGACATCTTGATCGGATCCGACGAAGAATAGGGAAAGGAAGAGGAAAATGAAGAAAATATTATCATCTAGTACACATATATATTGATCTTTTAAAGCTCTAGCAAGACATCTTGATCGGATCCGACGAAGAATAGGGAAATGAAGAGGAAATGGAAGAAAATATTATCATCTAGTGCACATATATATTGATCTTTTAAAGCTCTGGCAAGACATCTTGATCGGATCCGACGAAGAAGAGAGAAATGAAGAAAATCTCACAAAATTGTGAAGAAAATTAGTGACCCCAGGATTTGAACCCTGGGTGTAAGGATCCATGAAGGACTCCTTAATCAACAGGGCACTGTAGAAGGTGATATAGTTCATGACTTGTTTTTATTTCATTTTCACTAATTATTATGTAATTATTTCGCCAAATCTCACTACAAATTTTTGTTAAAATATGCGATAACTCTAAATTATAGTAGAGTTATCGCAAACAATAACCATACAATAACATTTATATTGTTATCGCAGATTTATGGTAAAGTTATCATACAAATTGTGCGATAACAATACTACAACCTTACAATAACCCTAGATTTTGCTTTTTAATTTAATTTTTTTTGTTAATAATTAAATTAAATTAATGTTGGTACAGAAAAAAATTTGCATCATACAAAATAAAACATCCTGATTTCATATAACCAAAGATATTCATCAACAATTGTAGATCCAAAAGTGTGATACAAATTGATCAAATGTGAAATTATAAAACTAATCGCTATGGGTCTTCGTCTAGTTGTTCGTCATCCCGACTTTGAAGGCATAACCCTACTGTGACTGTGCTCCACCAGGCTGGCTGTGCTCCGCCTGTGAAATCATAACCCGTCTAGCTGATCAATGAAGATACATACCCAAAGTTTTAACATGAGACAAAAAAAAAAGAGTAACATATGCTGAAAGAAACTCAAATACCTTTTAAGTTTCCGGCAAACTTCCAAGCTAATAATGCTAACAGAAACCTCTATTTCCAGCACCTGGAGGTCCCGAAAGTAGTGTCATTGCACGAAATTCAATCATTTGAATGAGTTAGTGTGCACCTGCTTGTTTGTTATAGACAGGCTAACCTTAAAGCTGGATGTCGGTATATATATGGAAGAGATTCAATCATTCAAATACCTTGTTTAAACAAGTGCTGGACATGAAGTTCATATCTTCAGATCTGAATCTATGTTTCACAGGTTTGGAAGAGGTTGAATGTTGAACTTTTACTTCTCAATTTTTCTGTCATGTTTGGCAGTGCTTTCATTAACTGTCAGGCAAAGAGATCTAGAAGCTGTAACTTACAATCGACATATATCATCAAATGAAATATTCATACCTCATGAATTTTAACGCAATTTTGACCTCTTCGTGGCATATGATGAACTCCATAGCACCAGCTCCTACAACATATAAAATGAACAATGCAAGGATGAAGACATGCAAATAACCAACAACGGAATTAATGCAGATAAACATGAACAATGCAGGTCACAAATGACTAAAATCAATGTCATACCTACGGTATAATAAAGAGGAACACAGTACATTCCATAAGCATGGCAGGCCTGTAGGGTAAAACAGGTAGCATTGAATGAAATATTGTAAGGCCTTTCACGAAGGCCAAGCTACTTGTTCGAAATGAAGAACCAACCTTGCTTCAAAAATTAGAATAAAAATGATTACATCTTTAAGAATATAGTGTGGGATTCAATGAAAAATAAAGCACAAAAAAGATAATCCGCATCTTCCAGTTTCTACCTTTCTAGGGGTCTAAGCACTGCTATTGTCGAGATATCGTAATTTTCTGGATTTGACATACAAATACTAATAACAGCATAAGTGATGATTATAAATGAATGATGCGCACAAATTCATAAGCGAAGAATTTTAAAATTCAAGAAAAAGTTTTTCAGATCAGCCATATATTATGTAATGTATCACTCACTAGTAGCCAATTGTAATTGTTTTGCAGGCGATGAAATAACAGAAACCGCTACAAACACAACAATTCTAGAGAATGGAAATAAGTATCACTTGCAAAATGTTCCAAAGCACACAGTATTATATGAATTAAGTATTTACATCCATGCTAATAATCAATTCTACGCTGTTAGCACCATAAATGCCACACCTCCCTCCCTATACCAGCAAATACAATAGGAGGCACATTCACTAACATGTGTTATTAAGACAAAAGCATCACATATAAGGCTAAAGAAATCTAAAACAGAAGCATTTAAGGTCGAGCAAAGGAATAACAACCACCATCATACGAATTAACAATCACTACAAAAAAACATAATCGGCGATGACTCGCAGAATGTCAAAAAGTCATCGCATATATATTTATGTGATGACTTTTACGGTTGTCACATGTCGTTGCAGTAGGTTCCCTCGCAGAAAGTTTTAGCAATGACTTTATTTAGTCATCACATATAGTATTTAGGGAAAACTACCAATTCATTACCTGAACTACCACTCCATTTCAAAATAGCAATGATCAGACTTAACTTGCAATGATCGGACTTAACTTGCAATGATCATACTTAATAATCAGACTTAAAACAGCAATATCCAGACTTAACAACAATGATCAGACTTAACTTGCAATGATCAGACTTAACTTGGAATGATCAGACATAATAATCAGACTTAATTGCAATGAACAGACTTAACTTGGAATGATCTGACTTAATAATCAGACTTAAAACAATAATATCCAGACTTAACCAGCAATGATCAGACTTAAAGAACAATGATCAGACGTAAACATCAATGATCAGACTTAAACAGTAATGATAAGACTAAATTTGCAATGATCAGACTCAAAATAGTAATATCCATACTTAAACAACAATGATCAGACTTAAAACAGTAATGATCAGACTTAAACAGCAATGATCAGACTTTAACATCAATGATCAGACTTAAAACAGCAATATCCAGACTTAAACAACAATGACCAGACTTAACTTGGAATGATCTGACTTAAAACAACAATATCCAGACTTAAACTGCAATGATCAGACTTAAAACAAGAATGATCAGACCTAAACAGCAATGATCAGACTTAAACATCAATGATCAGACTTAACTTGGAATGATCAGACTTAAAACAGCAATATCCAGACTTAAACAACAATAATCAGACTTAACTTACAATGATCATACTTAATAATTAGACTTAAAACAGTAATGATCAGACTTAACTTGCAATGATCAGACTTAACTATGAATTATCACACATACTAATCAGACTTATTGGAATGATCAGACTTAACTTGGAATGATCTGACTTAAAATAGCAATATTCAGACTTAAAATAGCAATATCCAGACATAAAACAGTAATATCCTGACTTAAACAGTAATATCCAGACTTAAAATAGCAAATATCCAGACTTAAGTTAAGTTTGGATATTACAGTAGCAATATCTAGACTTAAACAACAATATCCAGACTCAAAACAGTAATATCTAGACTTAAACAGCAATATCCAGACTTAAAACAGCAAATATCTAGCCTTAAGTTAAGTCTGGATATTAGTGTAGCAATTTATAGGATGATTATATCCTCGCATCTGCTATGTATTTTTAAATAAGTTCGTTTTGATTTTTTTTATTTACAAAAAGCGCCACGAATTACGATTGGTCGAAATATACACGTGGCAATATTTTATTGGGTTTTTAGTTTTTATTTATAACTGTGGTTTGTATTTGATCCGTTTTCTAATTCTAATAGTGAACTTTTCCTATTTAGTTTGGATATATTTTTTAAAATTTTACTATATCAAAAATTGTCAAGCAATATGCTGTTTTCAATTTTATCATTAAATGATAGGATATTCATATTCTAAATAATTTAATTTCAATAATTTTATTTATAGTTAATCATTTAAAGGGTTAAATGGTTTAACTGTGTTAATTTTATAAATTTTCTTATTATAATTTTACCCCTCGGTACTTTATTTGAAAAAATTGAAAGTTAAGTACTTATTTTGAAATGGAGTGGTAGTTCAGGTGATGAATTTGTAGTTTTCCCTAGTATTTATTGCAATGACCACAAAGTTATCACATAATAATTATGTGACCACTTTCACCATCACAAAAAGAGACTTCTGCGACCACTTAAAATATCAAAAAAACTATTAGCGATAAATTAAGTCATTGCAAAATGACATTTCAACAACCACCAAGGAGGTCACAATAGGACTTGTTACGACCACCGAGGTTATCACTGGAACACATTTATGCGACCACTAAAGTTGTCACAATAGAAATTTTGACGACCACGTAGTTCATCGCTAATATTTTTTTTTTACAACCACTACAAATGTCACAATTTTTTTTAATGAACATATAAAAAAGTAGTTTTTGCAACAACTAAAGATGTCAAAATTAAATTTTACACAATCCGTCATTTACACATTCACTTCTTCTCTATGACTATTTTGATCAGGTTTTGGACCGTTAACTTGATTTTGTCGTCTTGACATCGTCGTCTCCACTACTGTCATGTCCTCTTTAGCATGAGTCTTCATTATGCCTTGTCCTCAAGCATGCTCAGCAAAACATGATTTCTACTTTTTTTTTTTGATAGAAGAAAAAGATTTCTACTTGTACATTATGTAATTTTCAATTGTGTACCCAATTGACTAGTACTTCTCCTAAAAGTTGTCTCAAGCCTGTCTTATACGAGCATTCAAATCCACAAAGTGTAGATACTGTATCTTTTGTTATAAATGGTCTGCACATAACCTTGAAAAATATGTCATGTGGGACCCACATGTGGGGCCCACACCAAAGAAAATGAGATGTGAATTGAGTGAAATGCGGACGTGTGTTGAGTGAATTGTAGTATAAATAGAGATGTTCGGGTGAAGGATATGATACACCCTCACCTCCTCCTTCTCTCTAGTTATTCAATAACATTTCAGTGCATTTTAGTTCTAACGAGTCCCAAAGCTTTTCCATATTCTACAAGGTAATTATAACACGTTATCAGCACGACTCTGTGCCAGCTGAGTAGTATTTACTTTAACCTTTTCTGTTTATAATTTCATTCGTGTATAATATCGATTTACTATATTGGCAGATTATCCCTTATAGTAAAACGATATGATTTACACCGTACTTAATTATATACATGTATAACATCATTTAACTACAGATGGACGGTTTTTCTTTACCGCCGTAGTAAATGATGTGATTTACATTTGATCAGTTAACTATTTACATTTGCTTTAAACTAGTTACATGCTTGTTTGATTTTTTTATACATCTATTTGCTTCATTCTTTGATAACATTATTAAATCATCATAAGCATTTCATTTATTCAAAATTAGTGGACATCAAACGGTAACTAACAGCTCCATTTCTCCCTCGACTTCCGCTTAGTTCTTCATCTGTTCTACTTGGATATCATAAGGGGTTCACTACCTCAAATGGAGCTCTACTCTCCCTCTTTCACAATTTCAGATTGTGACTTGATATCTGGGTTTTTCTGGATGAATAAACTAAGAATTCCTTTACTTTTTGCTTTGTTTGGAATTCGATCCTATTACGGCGACGGTTATGTATGTCTTACTACTTCTTACAACTTGTTTTACTTTCTTAATGTATAACAACATATTATTATGATGTGCGGATTACCGCCCCATAGTAAAGTGTTGTGATCTGCAAAATAACTATCTTTACTTTAAATACTTCATTTTCTTTGAACCATATTTCTATAATTTATTTGATGATATTACATTGTTAGTTTACTCTTAGTGCTCAACGGTAACAAACGGTAACATAACGTGCCCAACGGTAACAAACGGCTATATTTTCCTCTATAAATTCGATTTCATTAACCATACAAAATCACACTCATTCTCTCTTCTACTACATAATCTTCTCAAGAAAACCTTGCCATAAAATGTCTCGTCTAATGCTAGTTTTTGTTTTCATAATTATTTTTGTAATTACTGTTTGTGTCCTCACCGGAGATATTCCGACGGATGAATTTTATCATTGTTTAGAAATGCTTGTAATAATGTATGTCGTTTTCTTTTTTACACTATTTATAAACATGTATATCTTGAATTAATAAAATTTACTTGTTTTGTTCTAGTTAACATCATGACAAACTTGGTGAAACTAGACTTCAGTCCCCTTGACATTGATGGAACCAATTACATGTCATGGACAATGGGCATAGAAATACATTTGCAATCTATGAGTCTCATTGAGACAATCAAGGAGGGAAATGAACCCTCAGAAATAGACATGGCAGAATCTTTGATTTTCATTCGCCGTCATCTACATGAGGATCTAAAAAAAATGAGTACCTCACAGTGAAAAACCCATGTGAACTGTGGAAAAATCTCAAAGAGAGATATGACCATCAAAAGACTGTGATGCTCCCAATTTACCACGATGAATGGACCGCTTTACGGTTCCAAGACTTTAAAAAAGTCAGTGAATAAAACTCTGCAATGTTTAGAATTGTAACCCATTTGAGGTTCTGCGGAGATATAAAAACAGATGATGGGACTATGTAATCCCCTTTTGGGAATGAAGCCAAGTTGTCCGATGTTTATCTGCATGTTTTCTTTTAAGATCTGAAATAAACTAGTACAATGTTTTATTCCATTACCTTTCTTAACATATTCTTTGTTCTATTTAAAGTTTTAATATGGACAAAGATAATCATCAAGCCAACAAAAGGAATTGGCAAGGCAAACTTTACATTGCCGAATGGCACAAAATTTACGATAAATGATGCCTTATTTTCACCAAAGTCCAAACGAAACTTGTTAAGTTTCAATGACATATATACTCATAGATTTGATACTCAGTCTATAACTGAAAATAGCATGAAATATATGTTGCTCACAACATATAAAGATGGATATGAAATGAGAATATCGATGATATATTCTCATATAACGTGGCTACTGATATCATGAATGAAAATAATGGAGATCCCGAGCCACGTTCGATTACTGATTGTAAAAGTCGACCTGATTGGATTGAGTAGAAAAAGGCAGTTGAAACTGAACTAGACTCGCTTAATAAGCGTAAGGTTTTTGGGCCTATAGTACTCATATTGTACTCACACCTGAAAATGTGAGACCTGTTGGATACAAATGGGTATTTGTAAGAAAGAGAAATGAAAAAAAATGAAATTGTGAGATACAAGGCTAGGCTTGTTGCACAAGGTTTTTCCCAAAGGCCTGGTATCGATTTTGAAGAAACGTATTCTCCTGTCATGGATGGAATCACGTTTAGATACCTTATAAGTCTAGCAGTACATGAGAAACTTAATATGTATCTCATGGATGTCGTTACAGCTTATTTATACGGATCACTTGATACTTAAATCTACATGAGAATTCCTGAGGGTTTTAAGATACCTGAAACATCAAGTTCAAAACCTAGGGAAAGATATTAAGTCAAGTTGGAAAGGTCCTTATACGGATGAAAGCAATCCGGACGCATGTGGTATAATCGATTAAACGAATACTTATCATAAAAGGGGTATGTTAACGATCCTCTTTGCCCTTGCGTTTTTATCAAGAAAACGACATCTGGATGTGTAATTATCGCTGTCTATGTTGATGATTTAAATATCATTGGAACAAATGAGGAGATTCACGAAGTGATCTCTTATTTGAAAAGGGAATTTGAAATGAAAGACCTTTGGAGAACAAGCGGCCTCTCTTCAGTGAATGATCCAATCACTCTTTATGAAGACAACGCTGCGTGTGTTGCTCAAATGAAGGAAGGATTTATCAAAAGTGATAGAAAAGAGCATATCCATCCCAAATACTTTTCGTTCACCCAAGAGCTGGAAAAAGACAAAGTTATCAGCATACAATATATTCGTTCTGATAAAAACTCAGCAGATCCTTTTACAAAGGCTCTCCCTACCTCAACATTCCGAAAACATGTCAACGACATAGGAATGCGAAAGCTGCAAAATTTATGAGCACATCACGCATGCCAATATGAGGGGGAGCTTCGCGTCGCTGCACTCTTTTTCCCTTAAGTTGGTTTTTATCCCAATGAGTTTTTCCAACTAAGGTTTTTAACGAGGCAGCCTAAAACGCTTAATGTGCATCCCAGGGGGAGTGTTATAAATGATCTGCACATAACCTTGAAAAATATGTCATGTGGGACCCACATGTGGGGCCCACACCAAAGAAAATGAGATGTGAATTGAGTGAAATGCGGACGTGTGTTGAGTGAATTGTAGTATAAATAGAGATGTTCGGGTGAAGGATATGATACACCCTCACCTCCTCCTTGTCTCTAGTTATTCAATAACATTTCAGTGCATTTTAGTTCTAACGAGTCCCAAAGCTTTTCCATATTCTACAAGGTAATTATAACATCTTTTCGTTGTTTTCAATCATATTCACAAAACACCTAACTTTTTTGGATGTTGCATTCGAAATTTGCATCTGCTATGACTTTTTAACCTGTGAAACCCCATAAAAAATGAGCACTTAAGCAAATATTACAAGACACAAGGGATTCTAGACTTGTGTTCAACTACTATTTACCTAGATCATTTTTCACCATTATTATAGTATGGTAATAAACAGAAACCGAACCTGTGAGAGTTATCCCAAATCGTATAGATAATAAATGTAAGAGGGGGCACCTTTTTTCAAACCGAGTCAAAGACCGCATAAAGCTGGAGAGAACATGTGAAAATATAAGTACTTATTTTACGTTATGTATTAAACAAGATGCGTGTGAGGACCTTAGAATTTGTATTTACCTTCACTCCTTTCACACACACAAAAACATGACACCAAATTTTGAATTATTAGCAAAGCAAATTCCACTTCATCTGGCTTGATTTTTTCAAACCCTTTCTATCATATCAAACACTATTGCCAAATCTGGAAAAAATGAGAGTAATGAAATCATCGGCCCATTAGCATAATTACATATCACTACAAATTTTGGTTAAAATATTCGATAGCTCTAATTTATCATAGAGTTGTCGTAAAATTGGTTATACGATAACCATTCATTGTTATCGCAAAATTGATTAACGTAAAAACTGTACGATAACTCTGCGAAAACTTTTTGCGACAACTCTACGATAACCATACGATACAATGTGCGATAACTTTACCATAACCCTGCGATAACGATAAAAATTAGGGAAAATGACAAAGAGGGGGTATGAACTACTACCACCCATTGACAAATCACGGTCCGAACTATGAAAATTGACAATTAAGGGCAATTTCAAAATATTTTACTTCTCGATTTCAAAATTAAGGGCAAGAAGATTTTTTCAAATAATTCGTTTAGTTAACTTTGTTAATGGAAGGAGTGATATTTCGTCAATTAAGTGTTATATGAGGATTAAAATATTTTGAAATTGCCCTTAATTATCAATTTTTATAGTTCGCACCGTGATTTGTCAATGAGTGGTAGTTCATACCCCCTCTTTGTCATTTTCCCTAAAAATTATATATGTTTACATATTATATTTGTTTCATTTACTTTTTAAATAATTAAATTAAATTATTAAAATTAAACTAAAATTAAATGCTGAAATATTTGTTTTTCATTTCACAAAAATAAACTGTTTTCATTTCACAAAATATAAACCATTCCGTTTTCATACAACCAAAATAACGTAAAATGTAGATACAAAATTGTAATATAAAATGAGAAAACGTCAAATCTAAAACCTAATCGCAAGGGAGGTCTTCGTCGTCTTCTTCTTCTTCATCCCGACGAGTCCTCTGATAACAACTACCCATCTCACAGCCTCCGCTAAATGTCAAGTAAGTATCGTCTTTTTCTATAGCTTCATCACAACGAAAGCTTAAACAGGATCACCTCTATGCATATATAGGTGGATGAGGGACAATCACTACAAATTTTGCCAACATTTCCGACGACAGGAAAACGTCGGAGTAGCGACGGAAATATGACGTAATAATGTGTATTTCCGTCATATTTCCGTCCCCGAAAAAGATGACCCAAATATTCCCGACGGTAATTAGTTTCCGTCGACATTTCGTCGTCGCATTCCGTCTATGTCCCGTTGTAATTTTGTGCCGCATCCGTTGAAGTAATTGCGTCGTGAATCCGACATGTATCCGTTGCATTGCTCCGTTAATATACCGTCTTAATTTCGTCAATAGTATTGTCCGTCAACCTTCCGTCCCTTTTCCATCGTAATTATTTCCATCCATTATCCGTCTAAGTACCATCAACAAATTGTCCGTCGTTTTTCCGTCACAAGTACGCCACATATTGTATCGGTGCTATTGCATCCCTTTTCCGTCATCTAAGTACCGTCTGTTTACCGTCATCTTTGCGCTACAATTAGGTCCGTGGTTTCACCGTCACAATTACGCCACAAATTTGTATCGGTGATATTTCGTCGCTATTCCGTCATATAATGTTTCCGTCAATATTCCATCGATAAGCCGTCTATCTAGGTACCGTCTGTTTACCGTCAGCTTTGCGCTACTTATAGTTTCGGGTATGTTTCATCGGTATTCCGTCATCCATCGAATTACCATTTTTTTTAATTATTTTTCCGGAATTCCGTCATCCTTCGAATTTAGTTATTAAAATAGTCGGAATTTGGTTAAATTAATAAATTATTTCAGATATTAAATTCGATATTTTGAATAAAAACTTAACAATATTCGAATAAAATTATTACACAAATTTCGAGTCTAATAATATGTCTACTCTCTGCGATTGTTGTCTTCATCAAGCAGACCACGGTTGTTTCCATTCGGGCTTTGACTAGATGACGGTTGGCACCCAGTAGTAGTAGCGAGCATTCTCATCATAGCAGCCTGCATTTGCATCATTTGGTCTATGCTGTCCTTCATGCTTCTCATCTCAACCTCCTACCGGGACTCCATGCGCCTCATCTCAGCCTCCTGTCGGGATTCCATGCGCCTCAGCTCAGCCTCCTGTCGTGATTCCATGCGCTCTAACCGCGGCACCAACTCCTGAGTGACATCCACCGATTGGGCTCTTGCTTTTTGGGAGCTGGCACACGACTGGCTGCCCGTTGAAGAATACATGTCCGACACCAATGTCGCTGCAGGGCCATAAAGGTACGGTATCCCCGTTCTCGGGTTAACACCCATAACAGTTGCAGCGGCCTCTATCAGCTTTTCGTCCGGTACCCTTTCATCCCCGACGCGATCATTCAGGACCAAATTTTCAGCATCAACAAGTTCTTTCTGAACCAAAAATAGTTGATGTTAGGAAACAAATGTAATAAGAAATAGTGAGCAAAACATATAACAAATAAAAAACGAAGTAAATATATATAATTAGGTGAGTGTAATACCCTTTTGTTCTCCCCGTTGGGTATGCAATACGTCCCATCCTTCCGTTTGTATTTCTTGTCAAATATATCACTTGACAACACTTGTCTTCGATTATCCTTTTCCTGCAAATTAAATGTTAAATCGAGCTTCGCACAGTGGAAGTTGAATATGTTATATAAGTGATATTGAAAGTTGAAATATGTTTAAAGTAGTCATTATTAGTTACCAGCTTCGCACAGTGGAAGTGTGCTGGTCTAGAACCAAAGCAATGCAATGCTGGGCCGTTTCTGGCATGTCGGGCTGAATAAGTTTGTTTGTTCTTTTCGCTGCGGGCTATGAATGCTGTATCCGTGTTAAACCGAGCTTTTCCCGCTATTTTGTGATCTTCGGTCAACCATTTCGGGCCTTTAGTCGCCCCGGTTCGCAATCCCCTACAGGTATCTTGTAGTATCTTAGCCGCCTTCTTCCTGAAGTTTGCCTCGATTTGGTCGTTATGGATTGGCTCCCACCGGTACAAGCTCTACATGCACATTACAAATTAAATGTTATGAACCATTTAATAGAAACACAAACTATGTAATTAGAAAAAAAACATGGCATTCCGATGTGGACAAGTATATATGTGACAAAATATTATGCAACTAATACAATTTGAAAACGTTTTACCTTAAAGTGTCGAAACCACCTCACCGGAGCTTGTGGATCACACGTCCCCATCGTAGTCCAACCAACCTTAAATCCAGGTCCAATACATTGGAGCCCGATTTTGTTAACAGCTGAAGGGGGGTCACAGCTGAATACAAAATACAAGTTGTTACATTTACAATATGGTTACTACAATACGTTATAGAAATAAATGTACGTGTAAAAGTACTCACTTGTCATCCCCAGCTGGAGTGATCCAAGGACGAGTATCATGTGACATCGATCCCAACAGTGTCTCCTCACCGAGGCCACCTCCGGCCGAAGTCCCTCCTCTAACGCATTCTGGCCTAGCTGACTCTTCCGGATTGTCATCGTATGCCGAATCTGATTCCATCCGTTCGCCTTCATAATTCGAGTCCATGTTCCCCGCAGCCGCCCCCACCAAATCCATCAGTTCGTCTAAGTCGAACTCAACCGCTTCTATGGGTGCGCCGTCTACAACAGGATTATTGCCGGGCTCCTCAACATGCATCGTAGGCCTGTACCCATCTGGACTTGGGCGTCCTTCCCCGGTTGACGGTGTACGTTGCCTGTCCTCGTCCCCTCGTCTCGCTGGGGCAGGTTCCCGTACCGGATCAGCAGGTCTGTACATATCTCGATTATGCTGGTTGTCTCGAGCTGAAAGAATGTCCTGATTCGACTGCCTCGGTTGGCGCATGTCGGTTTACCGCGGTTGTGATTTCCCAGTACCACTGGCAGACCCGGCATTCCTTTTACCTGGTACATTTCGCTTGATTGGTCCCATATCCCTACCACACAATTAAAAGCATTCCTGTTAATCTAACGAAATTCAACCGCAAATCCCAACATAATCATTTTGCTGCAATCATACTAAAACAAAGAAATATCTGTATCCGCACGCTTCGTTTGGTTTAAATCAATAGGCAGCAAGCACAAGAGGCACAATAATTTCATATATATTCAAGTTGCTTAACGCTAGTCGACTACGAATATGTGTACCCTAACTTACGGAAAACAGGTTTAAAGCAATTTACAACAACCGCCAACACAACACACACTAACTTACGGAAAACAAGCAGACGTGCGCAAAAATGACGATTTTCCATACCTGGCGACGAAGCTTGCTTCAGAAATCGGCTCAAATGGGTTGAATATTTGAGAGAGAACAACGGAGGTTTTCAGCGGAGTAGAAACTGGATAATGAAAACAGCGCATGTAATTACATTAAACAGACACTTATAATGAAAATCGGCTGAGTACTCACACTTTTTTACTTGTTTAGGTGGGCGAATAACGCGGGCGTATTTAGATTGCCATTCGAAAGCGCTTTATTACCAAAGCGCTTTGTATATTGACCTATAATAGCGCTTTATTCTTATGCGCTGTCGTATGTAATTCATATACGGCGGTAAATTTTTTTCGGCATATTATTTATGTTTTAAGACGGCGCCTTTTCGTTAAACGCTGTATTAGGTGGTGCATATTAAAGCGCGTTAGCATTTGAACGCTGTATTTTGTTGTGTATACGACAGCGTGTATGAGAACAGCGCTGTCATTATATTCCTTCACACAGCGTTTATATGATAAGCGCTGTTTACTTATTATTTGTAGTTTTTATTCATGTACCTTAATAATAACGCTCCAGCTGTTTGCATTTAATCGTACCAACACGCCATTATTAAATTGACACATTAATTTACGAATTGAATATTATAATTTATAGGTAAACGTACATTTAAAACATACATTAATTTTTTAAAACTACGATTCGTCAGACTCATCTTCTGTATCTGGATTATCATTTACGTGGTCGTCGTTACCGTTATCTTCGTTGTACTCGTACACTTCATCATCAGCGAGGTTCACGATTCCGATTTCGTGTACCAATACAGGCATTTCAGCCCCATTTTCACCTTCATCTTGGAACGGAACATTTGCTACTTCCATGTCTATAGCGTTTGTAGGTTTCACAGGACAAATTGCAACCCAACCTTGTTTGTTTTGTCCAGCTAAACCCGGAAACGTCACGTAGTAAACCTGCACCGCTTGCTGTGCAAGAATGTAAGGGTCGTAACAGGTGTAGGGTCTATGAGTGTTCACGATAACAATCCCGTTAGATGGGTATGATCTAACAAACTGAGGGTCGTACCAACGGCACTTGAACAAGACAACCTTTAGGCGATGGTTAGTTCTACATCTCATATGTATTATCTCTTCAAGAACTCCGTAGTAGTGTGTACCCTCTGTACCTTGAACGTAGACATGACTGTTCACCGTGTTCCTCCCTTCACCATGACTTTCAATGTGAAATTTGTAGTTGTTCACTTTGTATGTGGCCGAACATGCAACGTCCGATTGAAATCCAGAGGACAAGTAGTGAATCCACTGTAGTAGTGATAATGTTTCTCCAAGCTGCCATACCAGAACATAATAGTTTATGTATATATGAACATCAAATGATTGAGAAAGTACACATATTAAACAGATAAATAATGATATAAAAATTTGTCATATGAGATGTCACTTACATGGGTGCACAGCCATTTTGGAAATTCCGTTAATATAGCATTGTATATTTGGTCATCGGTGAATCACGGGCGTCTTTGTCTTAAGCCGGTCTCAAATAAATCAAATATTGTTCAATTTCGGGCGTATTGCTAAAGATGTAATGCGTTGCTTTTTTAAATTCTCGGCTTTCTAATACCCTCCGTTTAGCTTTGCTGCCACCAACTCCTGGGTAGTTGTAAATGGAAATTTGAGGATCTTCGAATTCTGATGTCGCAACTTCATTTCGTTTTAAGCGTATGGCATTAGTCGTTATATCATTATCTAGGTACTCGGATCCCAAATACGAAGTCTCAAGCTGTATGTATGCGTTCACAATACTGGCTTCCACCTCTGGCTTGTTTCCCTTCTGACTCAGTTGTTTAAGACGGTAGATAAAACGCTCAAACGGATACATCCATTGGTAGTGTACTGGTCCGCCAAGAAGCACCTCATCGGCCAAATGAATTGGGAGGTGTTCCATCGAGTCGAAAAATGAAGGTGGAAAAATTGTCTCAAGCGTACACAGTGTTCTGGCTATGTTCGCTTACCAATGTTCCATTCGCTCAATTTGAAGGGAAGACGCACAAATATCTCGGAAAAACGTACACATCCCGGATACAGCTTCCCATATATGTTTTGGTAAAAAACCCTTGAACGCAATCGGCATGAGTCGCTCAATGAAAACATGTGCGTCGTGTGACTTGTAACCTACTAGTTTTAATGTACTCAAATCTACTTTATTCCCCAAATTAGATGAGAATCCATCGGGAAACTTCAGAGACTTCACCCAAAGAAGCACAAGCTTTTGCTGTTCTCTTGTAAGCTGATACTTACTCGTCTTTGCTATAAAACGACCGCGGCAGGTTTTTAATTCCAGCTCTGGTCTTCGACAATACAACCTAATATCTTTTCTGCACTTCACTCCGTCGTCCTTTGTTTTCCCCTTCACATCCATGATGGTGTTGAATAAATTTTCAAAAACATTTTTTTCAATGTGCATTACGTCCAGGTTGTGTCGAAGCTTCACGTCCATCCAGTAGGGTAGTTCCCAGAAAATTGATTTCTTAGTCCAGTTGTGCTCCACACCGAACCCATCAAGAACCTCGTTGATACATTGTTCCCATATGTATTTTAAGTCTATAACCCTGTCATAAACTTCTTGACCGGATCGAAATTGGATTGGACCGTCAAAGTCCGTTCGGTCTCTGTAAAAATTCCGAGTATTACCCCGATATATATGATTTTCTGCCAAAAATCGTCTGTGACATCCAAAATACGAGACTTTCCTTCCATTCTTCAATACGAATGTCTTTGTGTCGTCCAGACAATATGGACATCCGAGTTTGCCTTGAGTCGACCATCCAGATAACATTGCATACGCGGGGAAATCAGACACAGTCCACATGAGGGCGACCCTCATGTTAAAACTCTGCCTGCGACTGGCATCGTATGTGTCTACCCCCACATTCCATAGATGTACCAGGTCGTCAATGAGAGGCCTAAGATATATGTCCAAACGCTTCTTTGGATTAGACGGCCCAGGAATTAGTATGGTTAACCAAATGAATCTGGTTTTCATACACAACCAGGGTGGTAAGTTGTAGGGTGTTACCATCACAGGCCAAATGGAGTACTGTTTAGTTGACATACCCCATGGGTTAAATCCATCAGTGCATAATCCCAATCTTACATTCCGTGGCTCGGATGCAAAACTTGGATGGCACCGATCAAAATGCTTCCATGATTCCCCGTCGGACGGGTGAACCATGCGATTCATGTCTGCTCTGGGTGAAGCGTGCCAGGACATTTCAGATGCTAGACTTTCTGATAAAAAAAGTCTCTGTATTCTGGGTATAATCGGTAAGTAAAACATTTGTTTTCGCGCATTTCGCTGGTACGATGACGAACTCTCTGCGCGTCTTGGACGATGATATCTTGGTTCTTTGCAAAAACGACATACTGTCCTACTTTCGTCACAGCCATAGTAAATCATACACCCCCCAACACAAACGTCAATTCGTTGGTACCCCATTCCGAGATCAGCTACAAGCTTTTTGGACTGTTTGAAAGAAGTTGGGATTTTATTCTCCCCCCAATTAGATTTTTCATCGTTCCACATACTGCGTTAAAGGCGCATTCGGATATCCCGTAATTTGCTTTTGTTGCCAGCATTTTCATGTTAATCGATAGCTCTGTCTCTGTCGTGCAACCTTCGTAAGCTGGCTCTGAACTTGAATTTAGCAGATTGAAAAATCTATTAGCTTCGTAATTCTCTGTTTGATGTTCACCATAGTTAGACGACTCAGGAATATCAGCATGACTGGCAAAATTTGTATCCATGTCTGTGAAGTCCGAATGACTCCATATTTCTTCTCCAGAATCATTAATTTGGTCATCTGTGATCGGGTCAGCCATGATTGCGCTAGTATCTTTGTATTGTATTTCCACCAGATCTTCGCCGTGAAGGGTCCAATTGAAGTAGTCCGTTGTAAAACCGTATTTGTACAAATGCTCCTCCATCATTCTAATATTTATGAATCGCCGGTTTTTGCATTTCGTACATGGACATCGGATTGTGTTGTTGCTAGCAAGAAAACCTTTTGAAACTGCGTATTCAATGAACTGATTGACTCCGGCGATGAAAACATCATTGGTGTATGACTCTCCATGAGCACGAGTTTCGTACATCCATCTCCTTTCGTGATATAAGTATGCCATGGAAACTAATATATGCAGTATGAGTAAAAGAGAGTACCTCACGTCGTGGATGGGTTGAAGCAAATATCACCTCTCAATGTATTGAGTCAAATTAGAACACTTGGTCGTGCCGGATGAATATAGAACCTAGAGGCATCGAGTCAAATTGCGTATTAAATACCGAAACGATAAGTGGAAGGAATATGATAATTATTCCGTAAAGACTTCGAGAACTTTCCGTCAACCAGTGCCGGCATTACAACGAATGAATGACGAAAAAATGATTCACAAAGACAACAGCGGGTTTGTATGAAGCGCCGTTGTAAGTGAAAATGGACAGCGCTTAGTTATTAAGGGCCGTTGTATATCCACTAAAGACTGCGCTTATTGCGTAAGCGCCTTCTTACGTAACGATATTACAGCGCGTTCGTTGTAAGGCGTTGTGCTACTTGTTAACGAGTGACGGTAAATTGACGGAAATTAGACGCATAATAAAACCTTATGCTTTGCAATTTTTTCTTTTAAAGTTCTTTTGGATTGCTTGTACAAGTCAGTCAACTACATTATTTATATGTAGTTCTGTTCATGACAAGATCCATTCTGTTCCCACATTTCTTCTTCAGAATTTATCTATGAACGACAAATTCAGAATGATACAAAGGAGAACAGAATGGAGCTTATTATGAAACAGAACTATGTAAATATATGCCGGAGTTGATTGACATGTACTGCAAATCCAAAAAAAAACTTTAAAAGAAAAAAAAAACGCAGCATAACAAACAACTGAATTGGAAAATTTAGAACACTCGATTGTAAACGGTGGGATATGGAAAGATGCTTAGAATACATTTCTGTTTGCAAATAACCCCATTTATAGCATCGTTTGTAGATTAATTATGTGGATAAGAAGGTAATAAATACGATACATGTTCCGTCAACACATAGGCTCATTTCCGTCAGATATTGATGGAAACATGTTGTATTCTCGACGCATTTTTTCAACGGATAAATGTTATCGATAACAGTGTTACTGCACAGTATATAAACGGAATAGTAGCGGAACAACGATGCAAGGTTGTCCGTAATAGTTGCGTTGCTTTTACGTTTATCGTGACGGAAATGTAAAGGAATACAGACGTATAAATTAATTTTACCATATATTATGTATGTATGTCAACAATTATTACAGAAGAGTTAAAATTTTAAAAAAATTTGTATGAGGCGCCGTTGTAAGTGAAAACGGACGGCGCTTAATTATTAAGGGCCGTTGTATATCTACTAAAGACTGCGCTTATTACGTAAGCGCCTTCTTACGTTAAGAAATTACAGCGCGTTCGTTGTAAAGCGCTGTGCTACTTGTTAACGAGTGACGGGGAAATGACGTAAAGTAGACGCATAATATAACCTTATGCTTCGCAATTTTTTCTTTGACAGTTCTTTTGGATTGCATGTACAAGACAGTCAACTACATTATTTATATGTAGTTCTGTTCATGACATGATCCATTCTGTTCCCACATGTCTTCTTCAGAATTTGTCTATGAACGACAAATTCAGAATGATACAAAGGAGAACAGAATGAAGCTTATTATGAAAAAGAACTATGTAAATATATGCCGGAGTTGAATGACATGTACTGCAAATCCAAAAAGAACTTTCAAAGAAAAAAAAACGCAGCATAACAAACAACTGAATTGGAAAATTTAGAACACTTGATTGTAAACGGGGGGATAAGGAAAGATGCTTAGAATACATTTCTGTTTGCAAATATCCTCATTTATAGCATAATTTGAAGATTAATTATGTGGATAAGAGGGTAATAAATACACTAAATGTTCCGTTAACACAAAGGCTCATTTCCGTCAGATATTAACGGAAACATGTTGTATTCTCGACGCATATATTCAACGGATAAATGTTATCGATAACAGTGTTGTTGCACAGTATATTAACGGAATATTAGCGGAACAATGATGAAAGGTTTTCCGTAATAGTTGCGTTGCTTTTACGTTTATCGTGACGGAAATGTAAAGGAATAAAGACGTATAAATTATGTTTATATATAAACAATTATTACAGAAGATTAAAATATTTTTAAAAATTTGTGATTCATGAAGTCACCCGACATCGCTCAATAATGATAGTCACATCGTGTTGAAAAATTTCTGATACATAGATTTCTTCAGATTTGCGTGATTTATACATATGTCCACATATTTATATTGGACGAAGTTTAAACTCAAGTTAACTTACTTAACGTTATTTGAAATGCATTTAAAAATATAACAAATTAATTGGAAGTTAACTTCAATAGATACGTTGAACATCAACAACGGGCTGATGGCTGATGGCTGATTCTTGATTTTCATGTTACCCACGGGCTGATGGCTGATCAACTTCTTGCTCACTTTCACAATGGGTTGGCTTTGAAGACGTACTTTGTATACTACTATTGTCTTCTTGCTCATGTCTATATTTTTCCCGACTGAAGCTATGATCTCCTAAACAGGCCGAGCCATTGTCGCAAGGATATATATAATTTTGAGCGGAGCAAATATATCTTTCAGATAAGCCTTCGGATTCATCTCCGGACGACGAAGCAAATATCCGTTCAGCTTCACAATTCTTGCTCATTCTTACAAATATAAGGTTTTCAATTTTAGATAGTAACGTGTACGTGCTTTTATATAGTGAATATAAAGGCTCTACGACGCGTTTCCGATATCAGTCCCTTTCCCATTATGTCAAATTAAAAAGTAAATAATTTTAAATTTACCCGTATAAAAGCGCCTATTCAATAAGCGCCGTCATATTTGAACAAATGACGGCGATTCGTATATAGGCGCTTTTGTATGTTTCCGTACGTACAAAAGCGCCTTAAGTAACACGCGCTGTCGTAATGGGGGCATACAACAGCGTTTTTTAAATAAACGCCGTTATATAGTAATTTACAACGGCGCATATTTGTCAACGCTGTAGTAAGTTAATGTACTACAGCGCGTGATAACAAGCGATGTCGTATGCACCAAAAGGTTAAAATTGCAGAAGTTACACACTTAGGTTTTCATCTCGCTCGATTTCTTACTGCCGACTAATTACCCCCGACTGCGAATCATAGTCATTCACTCATTTGCGACGTTCTGGCAGGTATGTACATATACGTGTTCTCATATGGGCGTGAATGATTCCGATAAGCTGTATGTATGTGGTTGGGTTGTATATGAAACCGGCCTAAACCCGATAACGTATTGTCGTAAACTATTGATTGTTATCGGAATATTGTTCAATTTTACTCTAATCCGACATGTTTTATAAACGTTGCAAAGATAACATGGAGTCCGGCTCTTCATCTAACCGTAAGAAAAGGGGGCCAACAAAGATGAAAAAGTTTATCGAGGAGCACAATGATGGTAATAAGGAGCCGGTGACGATCGAGGCAGATGGAACAATTGCCCGTCCAGTGAGGACATCCTTCAGAACTGTCATTGGTACTTTCTGACTTTCAATCGATTACATAAAGAATAACAATTTGTAGCCACGATGCAAACAACATATCTGGTGTATATGTACACAGGAACCGTTGCTAAATCCATAATCCCTATTACATACGAAACATGGAAGGTTGTACCTAATGAACTTAAGGAGACGGTGTGGGAGGAGATGTTGGTATGTTTTTAAATGTGAACAAGCAGAAGGATAATTTTGGCATCTATAGCTAACATTTGATAATTATGCAGAGATTATTTGATGTCCCACAAAATGAAATGACTAGTCGGTTAAAGCGTAGAGAGATGCGAGCTGCCGGTGTTATGTGGAGAAACTTCAAGAGCAAACTGGCTAGGGTATACATCTATGGTGACAAACAAGGACAGAACCCCAGACAGAAACATTCTTTCATCCAACCGGAACAATGGGCGAGGTTTGTGGAACAGCGGTCGAATCAGGGTGCACTTCAAATTAGGGAGGTGAACATCGATCGAGCTAAATTAAACAAGTTCCAGCATACATTGTCTCGTAGTGGCTACAGGACAGCGATGGAGGATATCCTAGCAGCAAAGAAAGCAGAGATGGAGGCCTACGGGTTAATAGCACCTGGAGATGACCCTGTAATCGAGATTGAGAGGCATGAGGTATGGCTGAGGGGTCATATCCGAAAGAATAAGGAATACGTGAATGAGTCTATGAGGGAGGTTGCGGAAAAAATTGTAAGTTATGTTTTACTATACCCAACATATGTTAACCGTACAGGTACATGTATATTTGTGAAGAAATGCATGGTCACTAAATATTTGTTAACAGGGTCAACTGAAAGAGCAGGCATGTCAGGGGATATTTTTGTCACAGGGTCGAAGAGACATTTTGACGGAGGCCACAGGGAAGGATGAATACCCTGGACGCACACGTGGAGTCGGTAGTTTTGTAGGTTGGAAGGAGGTATTCGGAAAGCAGTCATCTTCGGAGATATACCTGAGGTATTATCCAGTAGTTTAACGGGAAACAAATACTTTGTACGTTCATGTGGTAATTCATAATGTCAACAAGAATCATTTTTTTTTGTCAAATATCAGGTTGGGAAGAAATGCTTACTACACATGGACGATGGTTGCGATACGAGATTGGTAATCGTGGCACTTGGCAAATTGATGGAAGGACGAATCGTGCAATATCAAGAGTTGGATGATGATATGGTGAAGGTGATGGTAGACGAGGCGCTTGAAGGATGGAGGGAGCTACCAAAGAAGTTTGGTAATATGGAGAAAGTATCGGATGCAGTGGGTGGTTTTGTGGGATGGCCGAAATCTCTAGTACGCATTGATGAAAAGGTAACGGCGAATATTCATGTCGACCCAACGGTAAACAGCTATAAGTTTGTCATATATACTCACACAAACGAGATTATTCTTTTTCAACAGGAATATGACGAGTTCAGATATTTCAAAATGCTAAGCTTCAGTTTCGACGACGAATTGATGAGCAGAATGAAAATGCAATGCCGCTTTCTTCACGAACACGCTACCAAGATGGGCAAGTCAACAACATATTCGGTGTACATTAGTAGCAAAGTGTTTGGTGATGACTGCTTCGTCATGTTGAATGACAGTTGCATTACTGAGTTCACACTCTTACAAGCTTTGGGTGCCCAATCAGCAGAAGTTTACATGAGGTAAGTATTGTTTTCATTATAAAATGATTTCTTAAGTTTATAAGAATTGTACTAATTAAATCAAATTCCAGCAGATTCATCCACGATACGATACAACCGGGCATACGGTTTGGATTCTTCAGACCGACTTTTATGACTCCGTCCGAGGAATTCAATGTCAGGGTGGAGTTCTTCCAGAAGAGATTGAGAATGCCCGACTATGAGCATAATTTTTTCTACTTCCTTCCCTACATAGATGCGAAAGAGTGAGTTGATATTATATAAATAATTTTTGTCTATTTTAAATGTGGTGGCTATTTCACTAATCTACAATGGTTACGTTAAATCTATGGAATAGGTATCATTGGATGTTAGTTGTCCTATTTCCAAAGAAGCGAGTGGCCCTTTGGCTCGATCCACTGGACAAGGCACCGCGGCCTGATGCAGTGAATTTTGTTAACACGTAAGTACTATGGTAGTCCACTTTAGTTACCATTATAACACGACCTACAAATTTCTTACATTTCAAATTACCTTATTGTTACAGGAGCATGAGTCTGTGCTTCAACATCCCGTCAGGTGACGAAGTAGAATGGAAGACTGTGACGGTATTAGCTGAACATATAACAATTGTTATACATATGGAATATTTCATTAATTAATAAAATTCGTCCATTATAAATTGATGCTTATTTCAGTGCCCGCATCAGCCCCCGAACACTGAACTGTGTGCCTACTACGTCATGCAATATATTCGGGACATAATCAAGTTCGTCCAAGACACAAATGGAAAGTTTGAGGACAACATCAGACAAGTATGTGTATAGCGACATTTAATTAGGCATTAACAATTAGGTTGTACTGTCACTAAACTTTGTAATTATGTTTGTTTATAGTGTTTCCCTACAGGGCTACGACCATATGATAACGCATTGCTTGATGATATGAGGGAGCACTTTGCCGATGGTTTGCTTACTTACATACGACAAGTGTATCAAAATGTATAAACTTTAAGGATTATAAAGTGTACATTATTGGTGGACAAGGATATTAAACCATGTTGTTTATCGAAATCTTACAACACTTAGTAATGTCACGCATTATTGTTCTAAAAATTGTGTAACATATACGTGTCAACCAAATTCATTTTAATTGAAGCAAATAAATTGTATAAATAGTAACACGTATATGGAATCAATTTAGATTCAGCATTAACACATCGCTTAATAAAACAAGCGCCGTTGAAATATACTATACGACAGCGCTTAACAATTTAAGCGCTGTCTTAGATGTGAAATATATTTTTCGCAAAATTGTATTATATTAAAATGTCGTGTATTATAAGTTTATTTTTACGTAGAATAAATTTGCGTTACACAAATGAATTGTACAAATATAATTTATAAAATTAAAAACATTATTTATCAAGGGGGTTAATTGTCAATTTGTGTTAGGAATTCATTCATAAAGCACTATATGTTATTTAATTCATGTAATACAAAGTTGTCACTGATTGACTTATAACAACATCGTGAGCAGTCACAATCTACGGATTGGTTGACAACGACAAAATTGAATCCCTTCCTGTCCTTCGCCTCGTCATATGATCATCGACTATCAGTTTGCATCTACTCATAAAATTACCCCGAATGCGACTGTCATCTTGTGCATCCCAGGTAACTATACGCTACAAGCAATTATTTTGTAAGACTTTTGTCATCCAACTGAAAGTAAAACATTTTATGAGTTACCCCTTTGTACCTGAAACTCCTCGAACCAAATTTCCTTGCTGCTTTCTGGGATCATGGTCCATGATGCCCACGTTGCGTCCCAACATTTTGATATGCATTCTTGAGCAATCCTTCGATGCACATCGAATGGGTAGAAACTGTTACAAAAGTAGGGATTACATAACGGCCGCGTTTCTCAAAACATACAATATGAATACAACAATAGTAAGTTGTTACGAGTGTCTGCTAATAGGTATAACATGATCTGTACGAGCAACTCCACGTCGATTGTCAGGGGAACTCACAAGGCTGTCAAATGAAGGAGACATGTTGACGATTGGAATGAAGTATGTTGTTAATGAATGTGGTGGGATGAATATTGATTTCAAGAGTTCTAAAATGTATATATAGAGCGCAACGATGAATTTGCATAAAATGTTCCGTTCACATTCCGTCCATTTTCCGTCTCATGTTGACGGAAATAACATGTTATAGTGACGGCAATTCAGCAACGGTCCATAATTAACGGGAACTTTGTAACGGAGTAATGACGGAAATGTGACGGAAATATGAAACATATACTGGAAATGGGATGAAGATGATTCTAAAGAATTTCATGGCTATTGAATGAGATGAGTTTCTTACAAGAGAACATAAATATTTACGGTTGTCTTGTGAGAAACACATCTCAGGCATGAAAAATGAAATTCTTCAGAATCATCTTGCACCCAATGTCAAGTATACGTTGCAAAATTTGTGTGCTTAAAAATGAAAATTTGTTGAAAATGACACCGTGTGTTCATTGGTGTAAAGAGTTTTATTATATAGGGCAAAAGTGAAATCTGGCTTTCCGTCAGTTTTCCATGGCATTTGCCTATCAGACACCAAATAGTAATTTAATAAGGACTACAGCGCCTTTGTAGTAAACGCTGTTGTGAGTCTACCTACAAAAGCGCTTTATTATAAGGCGCTTTCTATATTGTGGACAAATGACTAAAAAATTGAATATATTGGCCCAACGGACAAATGACGGAAATTTGACGGATTGATATTAACGGCAAACGGACGGACACATGACGGAAAGATTGAAAATGTCCTCTTCAGCATGAGTCTTCATTATGCTTTGTCCTCAAGCATGCTCAGCAAAACATGATTTCTACTTCTTTTTTTTGATAGAAGAACAAGATTTCTACTTGTACATTATGTAATTTTCAATTGTGTACCCAATTGACTAGTACTTCTCCCAAAAGTTGTCTCAAGCCTGTCTTATACGAGCATTCAAATCCACAAAGTGTAGATAGTGTATCTTTTGTTATAAATGGTCTGCACATAACCTTGAAAAATATGTCATGTGGGACCCACATGTGGGGCCCACACCAAAGAAAATGAGATGTGAATTGAGTGAAATGCGGACGTGTGTTGAGTGAATTGTAGTATAAATAGAGATGTTCGGGTGAAGGATATGATACACCCTCACCTCCTCCTTCTCTCTGGTTATTCAATAACATTTCAGTGCATTTGAGTTCTAACGAGTGCCAAAGCTTTTCCATATTCTACAAGGTAATTATAACACGTTATCAGCACGACTCTGTGCCAGCTGAGTAGTATTTACTTTAACCTTTTATGTTTATAATTTCATTCGTGTATAATATCGATTTACTATATTGGCAGATTATCCCTTATAGTAAAACGATGTGATTTACACCGTACTTAATTATATACATGTATAACATCATTTAACTACAGATGGACGGTTTTTCTTTACCGCCGTAGTAAATGATGTGATTTACATTTGATCAGTTAACTATTTACATTTGTTTTAAACTAGTTACATGCTTGTTTGATTTATTTATACATCTATTTGCTTCATTCTTTGATAACATTATTAAATCATCATAAGCATTTCATTTATTCAAAATTAGTGGACATCAAACGGTAACTAACGGCTCCATTTCTCCCTCGACTTCCGCTTAGTTCTTCATCTGTTCTACTTGGATATCATAAGGGGTTCACTACCTCAAATGGAGCTCTACTCTCCCTCTTTCACAATTTCAGATTGTGACTTGATATCTGGGTTTTTCTGGATGAATAAACTAAGAATTCCTTTACTTTTTGCTTTGTTTGGAATTCGATCCTATTGCGGCGACGGTTATGTATGTCTTACTACTTCTTACAACTTGTTTTACTTTCTTAATGTATAACAACATATTATTATGATGTGCGGATTACCGCCCCATAGTAAAGTGTTGTGATCTGCAAAATAACTATCTTTACTTTAAATACTTCATTTTCTTTGAACCATATTTCTATAATTTATTTGATGATATTACATTGTTAGTTTACTCTTAGTGCTCAACGGTAACAAACGGTAACATAACGTGCCCAACGGTAACAAACGGCTATATTTTCCTCTATAAATTCGATTTCATTAACCATACAAAATCACACTCATTCTCTCTTCTACTACATAATCTTCTCAAGAAAACATTGCCATAAAATGTCTCGTCTAATGCTACTTTTTGTTTTCATAATTATTTTTGTAATTACTGTTTGTGTCCTCACCGGAGATATTCCGACGGATGAATTTTATCATTGTTTAGAAATGCTTGTAATAATGTATGTCGTTTTCTTTTTTACACTATTTATAAACATGTATATCTTGAATTAATAAAATTTACTTGTTTTGTTCAAGTTAACATCATGACAAACTTGGTGAAACTAGACTTCAGTCCCCTTGACATTGCTGGAACCAATTACATGTCATGGACAATGGGCATAGAAATACATTTGCAATCAATGAGTCTCATTGAGACAATCAAGAGAAATAGACATGGAAAAATCTTTGATTTTCATTCGCCGTCATCTACATGAGGATCTAAAAAAAATGAGTACCTCACAGTGAAAAACCCATGTGAACTGTGGAAAAATCTCAAAGAGAGATATGACCATCAAAAGGCTGTGATGCTTCCAATTTACCGCGATGAATGGACCGCTTTACGGTTCCAAGACTTTAAAAAAGTCAGTGAATACAACTCTGCAATGTTTAGAATTGTAACCCATTTGAGGTTCTGCGGAGATATAAAAACAGATGATGGGACTATGTAATCCCCTTTTGGGAATGAAGCCAAGTTGTCCGATGTTTATCTGCATATTTTCTTTTAAGATCTGAAATAAACTAGTACAATGTTTTATTCCATTACCTTTCTTAACATATTCTTTGTTCTATTTAAAGTTTTAATATGGACAAAGATAATCATCAAGCCAACAAAAGGAATTGGCAAGGCAAACTTTACATTGCCGAATGGCACAAAATTTACGATAAATGATGCCTTATTTTCACCAAAGTCCAAACGAAACTTGTTAAGTTTCAATGACATATATTCTCATAGATTTGATACTCAGTCTATAACTGAAAATAGCATGAAATATATGTTGCTCACAACATATAAAGATGGAACCGAAATGAGAATATCGATGATATATTCTCATATAACGTGGCTACTGATATCATGAATGAAAATAATGGAGATCCCGAGCCACGTTCGATTACTGATTGTAAAAGTCGACCTGATTGGATTGAGTGGAAAAAGGCAGTTGAAACTGAACTAGACTCGCTTAATAAGCGTAAGGTTTTTGGGCCTATAGTACTCACATTGTACTCACACCTGAAAATGTGAGACCTGTTGGATACAAATGGGTATTTGTAAGAAAGAGAAATGAAAAAAATGAAATTGTGAGATACAAGGCTAGGCTTGTTGCACAAGGTTTTTCCCAAAGGCCTGGTATCGATGTTGAAGAAACGTATTCTCCTGTCATGGATGGAATCACGTTTAGATACCTTATAAGTCTAGCAGTACATGAGAAACTTAATGTGCATCTCATGGATGTCGTTACAGCTTATTTATACGGTTCACTTGATACTGAAATCTACATGAGAATTCCTGAGGGTTTTAAGATACCTGAAGCATCAAGTTCAAAACCTAGAGAAAGATATTCAGTCAAGTTGGAAAGGTCCTTATACGGATTAAAGCAATCCGGACGCATGTGGTATAATCGATTAAACGAATACTTATCACAAAAGGGGTATGTTAACGATCCTCTTTGCCCTTGCGTTTTTATCAAGAAAACGACATCTGGATGTGTAATTATCGCTGTCTATGTTGATGATTTAAATATCATTGGAACAAATGAGGAGATTCACGAAGTGATCTCTTATTTGAAAAGGGAATTTGAAATTAAAGACCTTGGGAGAACAAAATACCGTCTCGATTTACAGATTGAACACTTGCAGAGTGGAATACTTGTCCATCAATCAAACTACACGAGAAAGATCATAAAGCGGTTCAATATGGATAAATGTAATCCATTAAGTACCCCAATGGTCGTAAGATCCCTTGACCTTAGTAAAGATCCATTTCGCCCTTGCAAGGGCTCTGAAGAAATTCTCGGTTCAGAAGTACCTTACTTCAGTGCTATTGGAGCACTAATGTACCTTACAAATTGTACTCGCCCTGATATATCTTTTGCAGTTAATTTATTAGCGAGATTCAGTTCCGCTCCTACGAAAAGACACTGGAGCGGAATCAAGCATGTGTTTCGTTACCTTCAAGGAACGATTGATTTAGGATTATTCTATCCTAACAATGCAAAATCAGTTTTGATTGGCTATGCAGATGCAGGTTATCTGTCTGACCCACACAGAGGAAAATCACAAACCGGGTATGTAATCACGTGTGGAGGAACCGCAATCTCTTGGCGTTCACAAAAGCAGACGGTAGTTGCAACATCATCAAACCATGCCGAAGTCATCGCATTGCACGAAGCAAGTCGCGAATGCGTGTGGTTGAAGTCCATAACACAGCATATCAGAGTCACAAGCGGCCTCTCTTCAGTGAATGATCCAATCACTCTTTATGAAGACAACGCTGCGTGTGTTGCTCAAATGAAGGAAGGATTTATCAAAAGTGATAGAACAAAGCATATCCATCCCAAATACTTTTCGTTCACCCAAGAGCTGGAAAAAGACAAAGTTATCAGCATACAATATGTTCGTTCTGATAAAAACTCAGCAGATCCTTTTACAAAGGCTCTCCCTACCTCAACATTCCGAAAACATGTCAACGACATAGGAATGCGAAAGCTGCAAAATTTATGAGCACATCACGCATGCCAATATGAGGGGGAGCTTCGCGTCGCTGCACTCTTTTTCCCTTAAGTTGGTTTTTATCCCAATGAGTTTTTCCAACTAAGGTTTTTAACGAGGCAGCCTAAAACGCTTAATGTGCATCCCAGGGGGAGTGTTATAAATGATCTGCACATAACCTTGAAAAATATGTCATGTGGGACCCACATGTGGGGCCCACACCAAAGAAAATGAGATGTGAATTGAGTGAAATGCGGACGTGTGTTGAGTGAATTGTAGTATAAATAGAGATGTTCGGGTGAAGGATATGATACACCCTCACCTCCTCCTTGTCTCTAGTTATTCAATAACATTTCAGTGCATTTTAGTTCTAACGAGTCCCAAAGCTTTTCCATATTCTACAAGGTAATTATAACATCTTTTCGTTGTTTTCAATCATATTCACAAAACACCTAACTTTTTTGGATGTTGCATTCGAAATTTGCATCTGCTATGACTTTTTAACCTGTGAAACCCCATAAAAAATGAGCACTTAAGCAAATATTACAAGACACAAGGGATTCTAGACTTGTGTTCAACTACTATTTACCTAGATCATTTTTCACCATTATTATAGTATGGTAATAAACAGAAACCGAACCTGTGAGAGTTATCCCAAATCGTATAGATAATAAATGTAAGAGGGGGCACCTTTTTTCAAACCGAGTCAAAGACCGCATAAAGCTGGAGAGAACATGTGAAAATATAAGTACTTATTTTACGTTATGTATTAAACAAGATGCGTGTGAGGACCTTAGAATTTGTATTTACCTTCACTCCTTTCACACACACAAAAACATGACACCAAATTTTGAATTATTAGCAAAGCAAATTCCACTTCATCTGGCTTGATTTTTTCAAACCCTTTCTATCATATCAAACACTATTGCCAAATCTGGAAAAAATGAGAGTAATGAAATCATCGGCCCATTAGCATAATAACATATCACTACAAATTTTGGTTAAAATATTCGATAGCTCTAATTTATCATAGAGTTGTCGTAAAATTGGTTATACGATAACCATTCATTGTTATCGCAAAATTGATTAACGTAAAAACTGTACGATAACTCTGCGAAAACTTTTTGCGACAACTCTACGATAACCATACGATACAATGTGCGATAACTTTACCATAACCCTGCGATAACGATAAAAATTAGGGAAAATGACAAAGAGGGGGTATGAACTACTACCACCCATTGACAAATCACGGTCCGAACTATGAAAATTGACAATTAAGGGCAATTTCAAAATATTTTACTTCTCGATTTCAAAATTAAGGGCAAGAAGATTTTTTCAAATAATTCGTTTAGTTAACTTTGTTAATGGAAGGAGTGATATTTCGTCAATTAAGTGTTATATGAGGATTAAAATATTTTGAAATTGCCCTTAATTATCAATTTTTATAGTTCGCACCGTGATTTGTCAATGAGTGGTAGTTCATACCCCCTCTTTGTCATTTTCCCTAAAAATTATATATGTTTACATATTATATTTGTTTCATTTACTTTTTAAATAATTAAATTAAATTATTAAAATTAAACTAAAATTAAATGCTGAAATATTTGTTTTTCATTTCACAAAAATAAACTGTTTTCATTTCACAAAATATAAACCATTCCGTTTTCATACAACCAAAATAACGTAAAATGTAGATACAAAATTGTAATATAAAATGAGAAAACGTCAAATCTAAAACCTAATCGCAAGGGAGGTCTTCGTCGTCTTCTTCTTCTTCATCCCGACGAGTCCTCTGATAACAACTACCCATCTCACAGCCTCCGCTAAATGTCAAGTAAGTATCGTCTTTTTCTATAGCTTCATCACAACGAAAGCTTAAACAGGATCACCTCTATGCAAATTAAACGTCGATTTCGAACTCAAAATACTTACTCCCGTTCGACGCCGCGGGATGCTTGAAATTAGAAACGGAGAGGACTCAGGAAGTGGTCGGAATGCGAGGAGGTGATGGTCGGAATGGAGGGCGGGAGGCGCGGGTGGCTATGGCCGCAAATGGGGTCAGGATGTGAGGAATGTTAGGTTTGACTAAGTTTAATTTGAATTCAATAAGAAAAGCCTACAAAATAGGTTAGTTAGCCTTCTTAATAAATTATCCGTTCAAGTCCCATTCTCAACATGGTATCAGAGCCATTTATAGCATTGTTGTGTGAGTGGGAGTGGGAGTGGGAGTGAATTAGAGTGAGTGAGCAAAAAAGAGTGGTTTTGAGTGGCAGAGTGAAAAAGAGTGATTTGAGTGGGTTTGAGTTTCTGTGTGTGAGGTTTTGAGTGGTAGAGTGAAAAAGAGTGATTTGAGTGGTTTGAGTTTCTGTGTGTGAAAAAAAAAAGTGAGTGGTGTGTTGGAGTGAAGGAAAATGGCAGCAGAGGGAAGTTTTGTGGCTGTTTCAGTACCTAAGTTTGATGGGTATTATGATCACTGGTCAATGATGATGGAGACTTTTCTCCGATCCAAGGAACTATGGAGTCTCATAGAAAATGGAGTGCCTACAACACCAAAAGATGTTCAGCAACCGACGACTTTTGCAACAGTGGCAGCTGAAAAAGGTCAACAGAGTGACGCCCAGTGTAAAGCTCATGAGCAGCAAATTGAGGAGATGAAGCTTAAAGATCTTAAGGTGAATTTTTTTCTCTTTCAAGCTATTGACCGCACTATCATTGAAACTATTTCGACAAGGCGACTTCAAAAGGCATATGGGACTCGTTGAAGCAGAAATATCAAGGATCCAACAGAGTGAAAAGGGCACATCGTCAGACTTTGAGAAAGGAATTTGAAGTTCTTCAAATGAGAGAAGGTGAAAAGGTGAACGAGTTTTTTGGCCGGACACTCATAATTGTCAACAACATGAAGGTTCATGGTGGTTCGGGTATGCCTCAAGTTGAAATTGTTGAAAAAATTTTAAGGTCGTTAACATCAAATTTTGATTATGTTGTGTGTTCGATTGAGGAGTCCAATGATTTGGATAGTCTGACATTAGATGAGCTACAAAGCAGTCTCCTTGTTCAAGAGCAGAGGATCAATTGTCACATAGAAGAAGGTGAAGAACAAGTTTTAAAAGTATCTTATGAAAAAGGAGAGCGAGACCAAAGAAAGGGTAGAGATCGAACAACTTTGAATAAAGCTACTGTGGAGTGCTTTAAATGTCACAAGTTAGGGCATTTTCAGTATGAGTGTCCTACCTGGGAAAAGAAAGCAAATTATGTTGAGTTGGATGAAGACGTGCTGCTACGAATTTTAAAGAATTCAAACTGAGTATTTTCTACGAAATACTGAGTTTGAGGGAGGGTTTGTTAGGTTTGACTAAGTTTAATTTGAATTCACTAAGAAAAGCCTACAAAATAGGTTAGTTAGACGTGGCTTAAGTTGTTAATTGTTAGTGGAATTTTTTACTCGTTTTTGTTATGTAAAACTCTATTTAAGAGTTGCATTGATCAGTCGAGTTTTCGACTCATTTATGGTCATTCTTCACTATAGTTTTGGGTCGTTTCCGACATTATTTTGATGTCATTTGACCTCTATCTCTATATTTCAGGTATAAAACAAGTTTCCCCCATGTTCAAGGCCTAAATATCAAGATTGGTTGAAAAATAGAAGTTTCGGCGCAAAATAGGGAGTTTCGGGGCAAAACCGAGCAAGTTTGACCTTTGCGGCTTGTTATAGACGCCCAGGGCGCATACGGTGTCCGATTTGGCTGATCTTTAGCTTGTTGGAAAGGTATTTCAAAGGGCTACAACTCTCTAGTTGACGCCAAGACCAAATTCGGACGGGAAGACCACCAAAAAGGCCCCAGTCGGTCGACTGAGAAGTCCAGTCGACCGACTCGAATACAACTCAGCAGCTCATCAAATCTTGCACATTCCAATCGACCGACTGGGTAGTCAAGCTTAGCCCAGTCGACCGACTGGATGAAAAACTCAGATTTGACAGCAGAAATCTCAGCCGGATCTGTAAATAGAAAGAGGACTTTTTGGACCAAGTGTAGAGGTTTTTTGGCACAAGAAGATCAAGAAAAGAGGTCAACCAAGGTCATCAATCATCAAAAGATCCAACCTAAGAGAAGAAGAGAAGATCAAAAGAGAGTTCAAGGATTAACCATCCTCCTTCCTTTACACTTTTCCATTCCCTTTGTTGTGTGCTTCATAAACTACTCACACCATGTTGTCTTATATGAGGTGTGAGTAGTGATCTTGGGTTTTGAGGGTCTTATGACTCTCCTTGGTACTCTTTGATCACTTATATACATTGATATTCATATGGATGATTGTTGATTTCATATTCTATTTTGTTATGAATGTTACGCACTCTAGGTGTTTGATAAAATGCCTAAGTGACAATTTGGACTAAAACTTGAACCTGGAAACCCTTGGGGATAGTTCTAGGATGGAGAAAATGATCCATATCTTGAATCATGTAAGTGAACCTTAGGATATGGATGTTTGACTAAGGATTGAATGTTTAAATCATTGGAGTTAGTCATTGAGCGAATCATCAATTTATCCCATCTAATGGTGTCAAATTCATGTTCACTATGCTCTTTATACATGCCATGCTACTAAGTGTTTGATGAAATGCCTAGTAACATGATGAATCTTAAAACTAGACTTAAGAATCGAGAGACCTTAGGGCTAGTTTGGATGTAGTGAATATGATCATTTCTACGGGATTGAAGTGAACTAGGTTCAATACTATTTGACTACCATGAAATGTTTGAATATCGTGTATGTGATCATTGGGAAATTGCCAAGGAGGGGAGTAACCCCTCGAAACACCTCTTATCTATCTTTTATCCTTAATTACTCGCCACATAGGATTTAGAATATACAAACCCTTAAACATTTTGGTTTAGAATAGCCGAACGGAAACACAATCATACATAGTGCATGTGCTTGGCTTGCTCCTCTTGGTTCGACCCGGTACTTTACCGGTATTATAAATGTTTTGACTTACTACCGACCCTCTCTTCATTGATACTATTCTAGAGGTGAAAAAGAAATAGTTCGTCAAATGGCGCCGTTGCCGGGGAGCAACTAGTTAGCACATCCCTAGACTAGATTGTGTGAAAGTTCCGTCTATTCTTGTGAATATTTTTCTTTTTTTCCTATACTTGTATATTCTTCTTTTTCACTCATATCACTTACTAGCTTTGGTTTACCTTGTTTTGCGAGGATGGACCCCTACGACCAACAAGTCTATTCAAATGGAGGATACTACCAAGAGGAGGAGTACATAAATTCTTATTATCAAGAGCATGGCTATCCGACAAGTTATTACACTCCAAATTGGGATGATAGCCAATGTTTTGAAGTTGAAGACTCCTACCCTCCATACCCTCAACCTCCTCAACCTTCAAGTGAGCCCACTAAGTTGGATTCCCTAATTGCTATACTCCATGAGCGTCAAGAGCAAACGAGGCAAGAATTTCTCGCAAATCAAGAAAGGTTGAATAGAAACTTTGAAGCTCGAATGGGGGATCTCATGAAATTCGACCAAGATATTGAAAATGGGAACTTGGATGAGGAAGATGAGGTATTTGAAGAAGAAGTCCTTGAATCTTATGCCTCAGGGGAAGAATGGGAACAAGAAATGTTGGATGAATTTTGGAGGACCGCTGCCACCGAAGTTTGGGTATGGAATGATGAATCTTGCCATGAGGATAAGATAGAGGAAGAGCGTATAGAGATTAAAAGTCTCCAAGGGTATAAGGACTTTGTTGAGGTCTATATGGATCAAGCTAAAGAGCCTTCTCGCATACAAGAAAACACAAGCTTAGAGAGGGATATTGAGGAATGGGCACCCATGGGCATCATTGAAAGATTAAAGGAAGGTGTGCCCATCAAGCTCGAGACAAGTTATGAAGACCCTATCTTCACTACTTCGTCTCGAGACAAGTTTTGGAGTTTCTTGCCTTATTTCGAGAGATCATTTGGAAAAAGCTCCCATGACCCCTTATTTCTTAAGGGATGTTCATATTTGAAGGGGTCATGCTCCCAAAGGAAAGTCTATTGTAGGCTTGATGGGAGGCAATTCAAATGGGACTTGAAGGTGGATTGACACAACCAAATCCAAGGCCCCGTGAGAAGGGATCCTAGCAAAGGACTTCTCAACGAGTGATTCTATGGGGCGCTTTGCTACGTCTTTGCCAAGACGGGAAAAACTAGGCCCTCGCGGGAGGTAACCCGGTTTGTAAGTTGTTCATTCTCGCTTTTCTTTATCTTTAAATGTTTGGCATGATTGTGAGTGTCTTAGGCTCTAAATATGGAATGTGAAATGTGTGATTAGTGGCTAAAATTTTAAGTGTGGAGTGAGGTCTACTCACTCCAATTCCACTTCACATTGCCAAGCCCTCCACTTTTCCCTTGATTTCTATGCTTAATGATGTTGCCCCTAGTGCTCATGTGCTTTATTGTTGTTTACTAGAGTGGAACTAAATTGTCATACCATGCTATGACTCTAGTTTGACATTTTCTTGGCACTTAAGATACCTTGTGCACATTATGGAGGATGTAGATCACTTTCCTTGCTTGTATTCTATGAAAGTTATGTCATGATGTTATCATGTGACTTGTGATGCTCTCTTGCTCATACTTGCGTTGCATAACCTTGTATGTTACTTGTTACTTTTAACCTCTCATGTGTTCTTCTGATCAAGGAAGTTATTTGCATCATGTTCGATCACGTTTAGCACAATGACGTCTTTTCTATCGGTGGGGCACATCTATAAACGAGGGGAGTTCCTATGCGCCTTTATCTCATTTTCTTCATTGTTTGCGCTTAGGGACTAAGCTATGCTTTAAGTGTGGAGTGGGTAGTCGCATAGTTCACTCACATTATGCCATGCTTATCGTTTTAGAATGGACACTTTCATTCATGTATTCTATCCCTAACATGAGAGTGTTTTTGACCACTTAGGCTTGTGACTATCAACTCTAAATCTCTATAAATCACATCTAGCCTATTTGTCATTTTTATTGGATCTTGAACTTAGAACCGACCTAGTCCCTTGAATGTGCATTCTTGTGAATCATTATCATTGCTATCTCTTGTCTATCTAATTCTCTAAGTATTTTCGTTGAAATACCTTGGATTAAGTTTTAGCAAGGACTTTTAAAAAAATTCATGAAAACTTAGACCTTTTGAATGCTCCTTGGTGACTTGAGCTCTTTCTAATTAGTGCCATGCTTATGATTGCTTCCCGCACATTCCATACACTTTTTGAACATATTGTCAAGTTTTAAGTGTGCAGTCAAAAGAGGGCGAAAAATAGGCCCCAACCAAAAGTTTTTGTGGTCAAAGAGGGCAAAGCCCCGACTAAGAACTTTCTCGATGTACACGAGAAGTTTTGCTTCAAAAATGATACAAATGCCGGGGGTTAAGAAGAAAAGTTCCCCCTCGAAAGCATTTGTAAGCCAAAGGCCATTTCAAAAAGAAAATAAGAAACACTTAAAACTTGACTTTATGTTCTTCCATCATTCTACTTTTGCACGGGATTCATCATTTGCTTTGTGTGCTAGTTGAACTATCTCTTGGACGATCCTTGTGCTTGCACGGGAGCTATCATTGGTCTATGCTTGTTTATTAAGAACTCTAGTGTCGAACTCCTCTTCCCTTATGGATTATGGCTTTAGCGCCTAAAACTTGGGAATGAGTTTCGTGTCGCGAGCCAATGGACTAGCCCTAGCTAGCATAGGCGAGCGGTTGACACTCTTTTGTGCAAAACTATTAACTTTGCTTCTATTGTATTGCCTTGAAAATGAGTAGACTTTTGGATGAGGCGATTGATAGCTCTAGTATTGATGATTATGAATGCACAACCTCATGGGTACTCAAATGGTTCAAAGGTTCTTTTGATCATAATGTGATGGTAGTCCTAGCTTGGGGTGAGGGATTGATTTTGAGAAATCCTCGCCTTGGTTGAGCACTCATGCATTCATTCTCATGGGGTAGGTGCATTAGGGATTTGTGAGTATTCCCTTTTCTGAAAACTCTCACGAGACTATAACTCGTCCACTAGGGTAGCCTAGGGGTTTAAAGGCTTATACATACGCTAAATGCATTCGTAACGCCTACAAAAAGGAGCTAGTTAGATTGTACATACTTGTCATTTACCTTTCAATAACATGTTTAGGAATAATGATCGAGACCTTGTGAAATCTAGTGAGGCAATTATACGAAAAACATAGCACCACTAGCATTTCGACATTTGCATGACCTTGACATATTCTCATACTTTGTTCGGGACGAACAAAACTTAAGTGTGGAGTGTTGATCAGTCGAGTTTTCGACTCATTTATGGTCATTCTTCACTATAGTTTTGGGTCGTTTCCGACATTATTTTGATGTCATTTGACCTCTATCTCTACATTTCAGGTATAAAACAAGTTTTCCCCATGTTCAAGGCCTAAATATCAAGATTGGTTGAAAAATAGAAGTTTCGGCGCAAAATAGGGAGTTTCGGGGCAAAACCGAGCAAGTTTGACCTTTGCGGCTTGTTATGGACGCCCAGGGTGCATACGGTGTCCGATTTGGCTGATCTTTAGCTTGTTGGAAAGTTATTTCAAAGGGCTACAACTCTGTAGTTGACGCCAAGACCAAATTCGGACGGGAAGACCACCAAAAAGGCCCCAGTCGGTCGACTGAGAAGTCCAGTCGACCGACTCGAATACAACTCAGCAGCTCATCAAATCTTGCACATTCCAGTCGACCGACTGGGTAGTCAAGCTTAGCCCAGTCGACCGACTGGATGAAAAACTCAGATTTGACAGCAGAAATCTCAGCCGGATCTATAAATAGAAAGAGGACTTTTTGGACCAAGTGTGGAGGTTTTTTGGGGACAAGAAGATCAAGAAAAGAGGTCAACCAAGGTCATTAATCATCAAAAGATCCAACCTAAGAGAAGAAGAGAAGATCAAAAGGGGTTCAAGGATTAACCATCCTCCTTCCTTTACACTTTTCCATTCCCTTTGTTGTGTGCTTCATAACCTACTCACACCATGTTGTCTTACATGAGGTGTGAGTAGTGATCTTGTGTTTTGAGAGTCTTATGACTCTCCTTGGTACTCTTTGATCACTTATATACATTGATATTCATATGGATGATTGTTGATTTCATTTTCTCTTGTGTTATGAATGTTACGCACTCTAGGTGTTTGATAAAATGCCTAAGTGACAATTTAGACTAAAACTTGAACCTAGGACTTGGAAACCCTTGGGGATAGTTCTAGGATGGAGAAAATGATCCATATCTTGAATCATGTAAGTGAACCTTAGGATATGGATGTTTGACTAATGATTGAATGTTTAAATCATTGGAGTTAGTCATTGAGCGAATCATCAATTTATCTCATCTAATGGTGTCAAATTCATGTTCACTATGCTCTTTATACATGCCATGCTACTAAGTGTTTGATGAAATGCCTAGTAACATGATGAATCTTAAAACTAGACTAAAGAATCGAGAGACCTTAGGGCTAGTTTGGATGTAGTGAATATGATCATTTCTACGGGATTGAAGTGAACTAGGTTCAATACTATTTGACTACCATGAAATGTTTGAATATCGTGTATGTGATCATTGGGAAATTGCCAAGGAGGGGAGTAACCCCTCGAAACACCTCTTATCTATCTTTTATCCTTAATTACTCGCCACATAGGATTTAGAATATACAAACCCTTATACATTTTGGTTTAGAATTGCCGAACGGAAACACAATCTTACATAGTGCATGTGCTTGACTTGCTCCTCTTGGTTCGACCCGGTACTTTACCGGTATTATAAATGTTTTGACTTACTACCGACCCTCTCTTCATTGATACTATTCTAGAGGTGAAAAAGAAATAGTTCGTCAAATGCATCAGCCTTCTTAATAAATTATCCGTTCAAGTCCCATTTTCAACAAGGAGGAGCTGCGGGTGACGGCAGTTTAGGTTTGGGGGATAATTCACCCAATTGCCCCAAAACCAAACTCGAATCACCAATATACACCAACTGAAACTCAAATAACCAATCTACCCTTTTTTTTTACAATTCCGGTTTTTCGGGAATCGGTACTCACCTCTCCTACCGAAATTGTATGAAAATGAAAACGTGGCTCGATTTGGGGCCTACGTGGATCAAAACAGATGACGTGGCCTAACACGTCAATACCGATTCCAGGGAAACCGGTATCATAATGATCCTGGTTTTCGGGGAACCGAGAACATTAAAATTAAAAGTTCAGTTTTCGGCCGCCGCAGCCATCATTCTACTTCCAGCCGTTCATCCCTATATCTCTGACTCCACCTCCGCCAGTCTCTCTCTCCCATTCATCCTCATCAGCATCAGCAGTTGCAGCGGCATAGAAAGAGGCAGAGTCAACGCATGTTTGATCAGACGGAGGCGGCTGATCACTCCGGTAGGTCGAGAAGGCGGAGAAGCGGTGGAGGAAGAGGCTAATCTAGTTCCACTATTTGGAGAGTGAAGAGTGAATCATCAACAGCCACTGCAAGTCGCTTGCAGCTGGAGAGCCGCAGTAGTTGTAGTACTAACAGAGTGACGTCCTTGCGAATGCCCCCCCTGAACAGCAGCGAACCATGCTGCGTTGCCAACAGCCCTTGCGAATGCCCCCCCTGAACAGCAGCGAACCATGCTGGGTGAGAGCCTGTATCCTCTGGTGGATCAGTTGGAGCACGAGTCAGCTGCGAAAGTCACTGGTATGCGGTTAGAGATGGATCAGACTGAAGTGTTGCATCTTATTGAGTCCCCTGAAGCTCTCAAGGCCAAAGTTGCTGAAGCAATGGACGTTCTGAGCAGCGTCCAGTAGCAGGCAGATCCAGCTGATCAACTAGCCAATCTATCTCTAAATTGAAGACAACATCTACATTTCTCTTTTTCTTGTGTTTTGGGAACTCACTTTTGTGTCCACTGTGCAGCAGTTGCATCAAAATCAAAACAAGGTGTAAACTTATCTGCTCTGTGTTGTTTGCTTTTATTAACTGAAGAAAAAAAAACAGAGTGACGTCATCAAGCAATGAGGTCGGAAAACTGAACGACGACGATGAGAGATTGGTGAAATACAAGGCATGCAAGAAGATCGCCATCTTCTTTGGCGTTGGTATCGCCTCTTACGGTGAGGCTAAGTTCAATACCCGGGGAGTCATTTTGCAGCTCGGAGCTGTGGCGTTTGAAGCTACTAGATTAGTTATGACTTATGATTCAGATCTTGCTCACATCTAAAGGTATTTCGTTGAATCCAATTACGTCGCTTTACTACGTTCCGCCTTATTGACTGCTGTTTGGTGTTCCTTTTCGTGCCGTGGATTGTTGTGGAGGCGAATAGGCTTAGGGAGAGTTCCAGCTTTCATATGCTTTTGTGGTGTTTGGGACCAATTCCTTGTGTGCATTTGCTTTGAATTTGGCTGTGTTTTTGCTGCTGGGGAAGACCTCGGCATTGACCATGAATGTAGCAGGTGTGGTGAAGGATTGGTTGTTGATTGCATTCTCTTGGTCTGTGATTAAAGACACCGTTACTCCCATTAATTTGTTTGGCTACTTCTTGGCCTTTTTGGGTGTCGCATATTATAACCATGCAAGCTTTCAATGTCCCGGTGTTGGGGGAACCGGGATCATTATGATATCGGTTTCCCTGGAACCGGTATTGACGTGTTAAGCCACGTCATCCGTTTTGGTCCACGTAGGCCCCAATTTGAGCCACGTTTTCATTTTCATAAAATTCCGGTAGGATAGGAACCAGGATTGTGAGTACCGGTTCCCGAAAAACCGGAATTGTAAAAAAATGGGGTAGATTGGTTATTTGAGTTTCAGTTGGTGTATATTGGTGATTCGAGTTTGGTTTTGGGGCAATTGAGTGAATTATCCCTTCATTTGCTGGTTTGTTGGAGAAGGAAGGAAACTTAGGTTGTGAGGCTTTCAGATTTTATTAAATAATTAAATTTTATTGTGTCATGCGATAGGTGTGCTATAAAACAAGATGTTATCGTACAGTATTATCGCATGTTCTACCTTCTAGGGGAGAGCAAACGGTAAATTACCGTTTACCGTTTTACCGTTTACCGATTTACCGACATGTCAAAATCTATTCCGTTTACCGTTACCGATTTACCGTTTTACCGATATTTCGGTAAATCGGTAAATTTCGGTAAATTTACCGAATTTACCGAGTTTACCGAAAATTATTATTTTTCTAATTTTTTAAATATATATTATAAATCTTATAAATATATATGTTGATTTTTAATATATATAAATATTTTTTTAATTTTTTTCTTTATAATATATAATTTTTTTATTTATATTTTTCGGTAAAACGGTAAATTTACCGATTTCAGAATTTATTCCGTTTACCGACTTATTTTTACCGTTTTACCGTTGGTAAATTTACCGATTTACCGTTTTACCGATTTACCGAACCGAATTGATTCGGTAACGGTAAATTTACCGACGGTAAACGGTAATTACCGAATTTTGCTCTCCCCTACTACCTTCAGTTATCGCACACATGATTATAAAAGAAAAGTTATCGTACAATTATGGTAAAGTTATAGCATACAGTGTGCGAGAACAATTGTTATCGTACAATTGTTATCGTACAATTGTTCTCGTATAAGGAAAGATATCATATGAGAAGTGGGTATTTTCGTGAGAAATAAGAAATTAAATTAGCAATTAGATCCAAAATCCTACGGCTATTAATAAACAGTATATTTGGCATATAATTAATTGTTAATTATGATTTAAAGGGTATTATCGGAAATAAAGATTATGCATGTCACACAAACCCTAGAACAGTACGATTCGGAAATCTCAGCCCCAGCCAGAGCAGCACTATCGAATCATCTTGTTGGGAGAACACGATCAACCAGTCTCTCGCCGTCTCTTCATCTCAGGATCTCAAGCTCACCACCGGTGCCTCCGCCCCGATCAGATTCCCCTTCCAGCAATTACAAATCGTAGGGGTGCATGGGGACAGCTCGGTGGCCTAATGGTCGAGCATAAGCGTCGGAGGAGTGCCGGTTTTGAACTTTCTGAAAAAGAAACAAATAGCGTACGAGAAATCGACACTGGAACATTCACAACAAGTGATAGAGGGAGGATATGAAGTCATCAGTCTCAAGGGCTACACGTCATGGACGATTGGGTACTCAATGGCTAGCTTGGCGAGAGCTATACTGAGAAACCAACGAAGTATTCACCCAGTGTCGGTGTTCGTAAAGGGGTTTTATGGCATTAAAAGGGACTTTTTTTCAAGCTTACCTGCTCAGTTTGGTAGGGGTGGAGTGTCGTCTATTACAAATGTATATTTGACGCATGAAGAGGATAATAGGCTGAGAAAGTCAGCAGAGATTATTTTGGAAGTTCAGGGACAACTTGGAGTATGAGGATTTTATTGATTCCCTGAACATATGTCAGTTTATAGCCATTGCATTTGGCGGGACCAATTTCAAATGGCCGCTATAGCTGAAATCATCCTTACTCGGTCGAACTACATTTATCAGATGCAATTTTATAATGTCTTCCTAAAAAGTTTCCTTACACTTGGTGTATCTTTCCGTTGAATCAAAATACGTAGCTTTCTATTTTAAATTCATAGCTTTCTAGTTATAATAATACATAGTTTTTCTAGTTAAAATACATAGTGTCCTGTTTAAGATTTGTAGCTTTTCATGTTAAACTACGCAACTCTTTTTTAAAATTCGTAGCTTTCTAATTAATATACATAGTTTTCTGTTTAAAATTCGTAGCCAATTAAAATACGTAGCCTTCTATTTAAAATCCGCAACTTTCTAATTAAAATACATAGCTTTCCTATAAAAATTCGTAGCTTTCTATTAAAAATACGTACCTTTCTAGTTAAAATTCGTAGCTTTCTAGTTAAATTTTGTAGCTTTTCAAGTTAAAATACGTAACTCTCTTTTAAAATTCGTAGATTTCTAGTTAAAATACTTAGCTTTCTATTTAAAATTCGTAGCTTTCTAATTAACATACGTAGCCTTCTAATTAAAATTCGTAGCTTTCTAATTAATTTGTTTGTAATTGCTACGATTTTTAGTTCGGAAATTGCCATGAAAATCGCCAGCAAGCTTCTCAATTTCGAATACAAGGGATGAAGGAGGCTGGCGGCGATGATGGAGGCTGCGTCTGACAAGCGTATTTTTAACCCTTTATAGTTGTCAAGTTATGAGTTTTAGGGGTCTAGTTGCAGTCAAACAAAATTTATAACCTTGGTAAGCCAAGGGTCGATCCAAGGAACAGACGTGTGTGAATACTAGTTAACAGGTGACCTATTTAGCTATTCCGATTAATAAGAGGTTTTGTTGTAACGGAACTTGCAGAAATTAAATGCAGTAAATAAAAGGTTTGCACTTGATCAGAGAAAGAATTCCAGCACCAAACTTCACCCGTGCTAGCCCCACTAATCATGCAATCATGTCACGTAAATTCATCATGCTATCGAATATGGAAATTAATCGAAATAATACTAGACAAGCCGCCCATCCACGGATCATTGTCTAGATTAATCTCAATCGTTGAACGTCGCCCATCCACGGATTATCAACGATCTCGATTATCAAACTTAGGGTTTTTCAGACGAAGGTCAACTTTCCTATTAATTCATGTGCTACCATTGTAGCTACCATGACCTAACATCAATTTCATGCAATCCGGTTAATACCTAGCACCCATCCATCTTTTGGTAATTAACCTAAATACGTTCTAGCATGCAAACATCCCATTCAATGTAAAACTTGCAAGAACGATAAAATTAAGCACAATGAAATTGAATATTCGAATTGCATAAATAAAAACGTTTAATTGATCACACGAAGAGTTGGATACATAGCACGGGATCCGTAGGATCCCAGAATAAGAAGACTACTCACTACTCATGGTATGTTAACCACAAATAGTGTATAGAAATTAAGGACGAGATAACCGTAGCGACGATGTAGCTCGTTGAGTCCTCAATCTCTCGCGATGGTCTCCGTCTTCTCTCCCAAGTTAGGGTTCTTTAATCTCAACTCAAGCACACTTAAAACACTCTGGTCGTTGCCCTTTTATAGCCCAAAAAGTGCTCAATTGCCAAAAAGGACCAGAACTTCCCAAAAATGGATTAGGAAATCAGCTGATAATTCTGCCTTCCGACGGTGCCGTGACACCCGTGACATTCGAACATGTCACGGCATGTCACGGCCTAGACAAAACTCACTGAGTTATAAGGGTGCCGTGACACCCGTGACGTTCTGTTTTGTCACGGCTATGAAGAATGGCAGCGACTTCGGTTGGATTTTTCATTGTCTTAACCTCCGAATTGGATCTTGGCGTAAACTACAACGTTGTAGCCCTTTGAATGAGCTTTCCAACAAGTTTTGAATCAACCAATTTGGACACCATATGCGATCTGTGCGTGCAACGTAAGTCAGAAAGGTCAGTCTGCCCTGTTTTTAGAAATTGTCTTCGACGGGGCCGTGACATATGATTTTGTCATGGGTATCACGGCCGTCACAACCCCTGAAGCTCTCTGGGCAATTTAGGGGCCGTGACACCCGAGATATGATTTTGTCACGGTAGGGCAAACTGGCAGAGACTTCCGTTGCCTTTTTGGAGGTCTAACCTTCGAATATGCTCTTGGTGTCAACTACAAAGTTGTAGGCCTTCGAGTTAGCTTTCCAACAAGTTAAATTTCGACCCATTTGGACATGATATGCGCTCTGGGCATGCAAAATACTTCGCAAAGGTCCGCCTGCCCTGTTTTTTTCCTGTTTTTTGCCCAAATCTTCACCAATTGCTTTGCTTTGCTTCGGATCAATCCAAAAGTGTTAGGTATGTGATATATGACCTGAAACACTAGAAAAACGGTTAAATGATAACAAACTATCCGGAAAACAAACCTAATCCATCGTCGAATGAAGTGAATAATAGGTCAAGAATTCGACCGATCAGCGTCCGCTGACGGGATGATGGAGGCTGACGGCGAGGCTGGCCATAGATACATCAATCAAATGATGGAGGCTGACGGCGAGGCATGCCATAGATGATGGAGGCTGATGGGGATGATGGGGGCTGACGGGGAGGCTGCGTTCGATCTCCGCTTAATTAGATATCCGCTCAATCATATATGCGTCTGTTTCCAATTTAGGGTTATTAACTTGATTTTTAATTGGACTGATATGCCCTTAATTCATATCTTAGCGTGACTTTTTAAATAAATTTAAATTTAAGGGTAATTAATATTGACCATAGATGAATCAAAGTTGAAGGCTGAGATATATTCTCATTTCTCACCATAAACCCATTTCTCATCGGATCTCAACCCTATTGTTTAAATATCCCGAAATTTGTAGTGTATATACTTCAACAATTTCAATATATCAAGAGTAGTCCTATCAACAAAAATACTAACCAAGAAATACAACAGATCAGATTCCTACACAAATCTAAAAGACAAACATCAATAAATACATTACTTTAAAAATCAGATTGAAATGCCCAACTTTTGGATGCGGCCAGCAACAGGCAGCTTGAGACTAAACAAATCAGCAACCGTAAGCTTCAATAATTATAGAACAAATTCTTTGCTTCTAACATTCTAAACAGTAAACACTGAAATCCCAGCGAAGCACTGGTAGTAGGGCTGTTCTTTTGCACGTGGATACAATTTTATTAAGTTCAGTACAGTTAAATTAAACTCGATACAGTTTAATTAAGTCAGTACAGTTAAATTAAACTAGATACAGTTTAATTAAGTTCAGTTCAGTTAAATTAAACTCAATATAATTAAATTAAGTTCAATACAATAAAATTTCAGTTCAATAAAGCTCAAAAGAACAGCCCCAACATACCTAATTTTTTTTCTTCAAATTATACCGATTATATAACGGTCCAATAGTATGCGGCTATGTGTAGCTGAAGAGTTCAAAATAACGTTATTCGTTATTGTAATCGAATTTCCATTAGTCTATGGTGCTCCTATCTTGGATTTATTTCGCTCTTCCCGGATTTATTGATTCGTCTTCTGTCCTTTCGATATGTCCAACAAAACTAGAGAATATACCGTCAATTTCATAACAAGAAAAACCAGATTAATTTTCCCATTCTCCTGCACGAGTGCGTGACGGTTATGCTCAGGTTTTTTGTGAATTTTGCAGCACGGCAAGAAGGAGCAAGTCATTTTCAAGAGAGTTGGGAACTTAGAAATTGGTGCCTATAAATTGAAGCTCCTGAAGTTGGAAATGTATACCAGCACAACACTCCAGCATCAAGTTACAGAGCTTACATTTGATAAAAAGGAGGAGAACAAAGAAGAAGTTCGCTTGTGATTGAAAAATGGAATCAGCACGTCAGTGGCAGTTCATCTGTGCAGCTTTGGTAATACTGAGTGTTTGGGTTTCACAGCCACGGCTGCTAGGACGCTGAGCGACAGTTCAATGCGGGCGAGGCATGAGGAGTGGATGGCTCAGCAGGGACGAGAGTACAATGGCGCGGCAGAAAAGGAATTCCGATTCAGGATATTCAAGACTAATGTTGAGTACATTGACTCTTTCAACGCTCATGCTGCTGGCTCATCATACTCTCTGAGCATCAACAAGTTTGCTGACCTGACAAATGAAGAGTTCAAAGCTCGTAACGGATACAAGAGAAGCAGCAGATCTTCAGCTGGGACACCATTTAAATATGAGAATGCGACTGGTGTTCCATCTACAGTGGATTGGAGGAAGAAAGGAGCAGTCACCCCTGTCAAGGACCAAGGCCAATGTGGTATGTCATTTCTTCTTCTTTTTTCGATCTTTCCTCGATTCATGTGTACATGTGTCTACTTTTTATTGCTTGACCTTGTGAGAAACTTTGTAGGGTGTTGTTGGGCATTTTCTGCGGTGGCAGCTACTGAGGGGATCACCCAACTGACAACTGGTAAGTTGATATCTTTATCTGAGCAAGAGCTCGTAGATTGCGACACAAGCGGCCAGGACCAAGGATGCGAAGGAGGACTCATGGACGATGCTTTCCAATTCATAGAACAAAACGGAGGTCTAACCACCGAGACTAAGTACCCATACCAAGGAGTAGATGGAAGCTGCAGTGGCAGCAAAGCCTCATCAGCAGCCAAAATCACAGGCTATGAAGATGTACCCACCAACGACGAAAATGCCTTAATGAAGGCTGTAGCAAACCAACCTGTCTCAGTCGCTATTGATGCCAGCGGCAGTGACTTCCAATTCTACTCCAGCGGCGTCTTCACTGGAAGCTGCGGCACTCAGTTGGATCATGGCGTCACTGCTGTTGGATACGGTGTAGATGTCACCACCAACACCAAATATTGGCTGATCAAGAACTCGTGGGGCGCTTCTTGGGGCGAAGAGGGATACATTAGGATGGAGCGAGCCGTTGATGCAGCTGAGGGGCTCTGCGGCATTGCCATGGAACCTTCCTACCCTACGGCATAAGCCAACCTGAAAACAGAAGAAGCAGCCATGTTAGCTGTTTTTCTCTGTATGTAAATGAATGTGTGAATTATCAAGCTATGTATGTACACTTACGGCATAAAGAACATCTCAATATGCAGACACTGAATATCAATCTTCACCTTTGGTACAAATATGATATAATATAAGTGAGGAGGAGTAATGAGGACTCCTTTAAATTTCGAAACTTGAGATTCCAATCTTCACCATCCATCCAAAATGCAAGATGCATTTTAGTGGTGACACGTGTCTCATGTGCATTTTTCAAAATGTATTTAATGCATTATCAAAGCCACATTTTTTAAGGACTCTCAACCGAGTGCTCCCCAGTAACTTAGGGTACAAAGAAAAACAAAGACTAATGAAGCCTCAGATACATGATGTAATTTGGGGTGGCAGGGGTCACGTGAAACACACAGCCGTAACACAAAACAGAGTTTCTATTCAATGTAACCCATTTTCAACTCAAATATCCTCAATACCCTATTTTGGTTAATGCCGATTTCTTAGGCTCATGTACTCTTCATGTTTGTACAATCTCTGTATTAGACAAAACGATTATATTATTACCGGTTTCCCAGCTACCGGTACGTTTAAAATTATAAGTTATAAAATTCGTATAAACCATATATTTATAAGTTATAAAATTTGTAAAAGTGAGTTATAAATCGTTGCTGAGAAATAAAAGTACGATATGGTTGGATCCTTATGCCCTGGATTCGAATCCTGGGTCACCATTTTTCTTATAAATTTTTCTTTTCTTTTCCTCTTTCTCTTCCTTGTCCCCCTTGCGCGTGGATGCTTTCCTCTTCACGCGTGATGCTTCCTATATCCCTCGTGGACGCTTCATTTTCACGCCTCACGAGTGATGCTTCATTTCTTGTGGAGGTACGGCTGTCAAGAAGGACGTGCCGAGTCTTGCAATAGTAAAGGTGTCTAAGGTGGCATGAGCTCCAACTGTTGAAGAATGTACCGGTGATTTGGGGTGGATGCAGGGATCCATGCACGATAAAGGTGCCGAATCAAGGTCTGTGCTTCAAAAGTGGACAAAAAAGTTGATTTCGGATCCGATCAAGATGCCTTGCTAGCTGTAGAGATCAAGAAATAAATGTATTAGATGATAAAGCGTCATTGCATTGTAATGTTATGAGTTGTTGTACCCACCCATTATCAAAAAAATAAAATTACGTCATAGTTCGTCAAAATTGAATTATAATTCGTTGCCGAAACATCATGCATAAGATGAGATTTAACCGCATTAGTTCAAATGACAAAATCAAAAATTATCATTAGTTTGTCACAATATATTGTTTGTATCGAATTCTTTTTCTTCAAGAGTATATTGTTTTAGAAAGGTTATATTCAGCACTAATCGGAAAAAAAATCATTCAGTAAATCGATATGAATTGTGTGTTTTAAATTAAAATTGCCAAATTTCAAAAATGTTTTAATTCTCAAATTACTATATTTAACTCGGCTGAAGCCTTAACTGTTACAAATTTCATTAATTTTTCAAACGCTGATTTTTCAAAATGCGTGTAAAATTGAAAAGGTTAGTAGTTGTATTAATATTGACTAACATACCCTTTTTTTTATTATTGGATATTGACTAAGGGGTTGTTCTTTTGCACTTCGATACAGCTTTATTAAGTTCAGTACAGTTAAATTAAACTCGATACAGTTTAATTACGTTCAGTACAGTTAAATTAAACTCGATACAGTTTAATTAAGTTCAGTTCAGTTAAATTAAACTCGATACAGTTCAATTAAGTTCAATACAATAAAATTTTAGTTCAATAAAGCTCAAAAGAACAGCCCCTAAGTGAGATTTCGAACTCGTCGCACGATTCTTAACGACACGCCTAATTATCCTAAAACATCCTACAAATGATTTTTTTTTCACTTCGCACAACATAAAGGGGTTCGCGCAGATGAGATTTCACATACACTGCACCTTACACAGAGGTTCAGGCAATCGAAGTCAAGAACAAAAATTAGGTTTCACAAGCAAACATGCTTCATGTCGACATGCAACTAGCAAGTTGATGGGTGATAGCCCTTCCTGTTGAGAAATCAATTAAGTTTTTTACAACTTAGTATCATACAGATTTTAGAAGTCAGATACTCAAAAATCCAGAAACTAATTGAGAATCACAACTTTGAATAAAAGGATATTTTTCAATGGAACTTTGAGCGTTGACTAAGAGCAGAGAGTTCCAATTTGCAAACCGTAAAATAGTTTGCAATTGGAGACACATATATCACGAAGGTGCGCTCAGGGGCTGGTGCGAGACCTAGAACAGTTCCCATCAACAATGGTCAGATGTATAGAGATCCTTAAGCCCGCAACTACACTTCTCCATCTACCACAACTACACTTAAGCCCAAAAAAATCTCAATGATACACAAAAAAGAGCGGCAAGCAGAGCTCAATAACTGTTCAAAATCCTAAGTCCGGAATGTTGCAGGTTATGTTTATACAGGTTGAAATCTTCCCGTGGTAGGTGAGATGTTGTTCTGATCGAGTTCAGAACAACTTCTAGAACAATTTATGCAGAAATAAATGCAGTGCGGAAAATAAACGACACGCAAAGTTGTTACCCAGTTTGGCGTTAACAAGCCTACGTCTGGGGGCTGTCTCTTAGCCCGGTGGATAGCAATTCACTAATAATGAGTATTGCGAGTACATGATCTTACGTTTACAAAATCCCTCTTAAACAACCTGAGCCTCGAACACTCTAGCAATTGCGCTCTAGGTCTCCCCCTAGATCTTCGCTCCCGCTCCGTATCCACCAATATGATTCTCCGTGAGAATCAGCACCTTCTCCCGAATGCGCAGTTACAGCTACAGTGCGTGTATCGTCAAGTTGTTCTACGATCATCTGCCGAGCACTAGAACAGACTGAATCCGAGCGTGTTAGAGTTCACAAGAATAATGAACTTAACACCGATGACCTCCTCCAACCCTTCTTTAAATATCAGCGTGAATAATATCTCCAACAGTGCTGAATTCTGCAACTTGTTCAACCGCCAGTCTGGAACAGCAACCTGGAACAAACTGGACAGCACCGCCGTGAGTTCACCGGAATAATGAACTCAAGGCCGATCGATCTCTCTCCTCTCTAAGTGTGTATATGCGTTTAGCTTGATGATCGATGCAGAATTGAGAACCTCAGCTCTGTTTATATAGGGCGGTAGAAACCCTAAATCGAATAGGATTACTAATCTGAACCGCCTATATCTTTAGGAAACCTTTCCTAAATCCTTGCGCATATCTTCTTGTAGATAATCCTTCAAATATCTTCAACTCCATTTAAGAAACCTTCGATTATCTTCTTTGCTAAGTTAACTTTTTTTTTTCCTATTTTTTTTAACTTCAAGCGCAAGCAATCTCTCAACCGACTTGCAACATATCCTCAACGTCCTAATCTGTTTTAGGAAACTGCTGCTGTGTCTAACTTGTGCTACGTCGGCTGAAACAAGTTTCCTAATCTGAAATAGGAAACTTCCAACTTCTGTCCTTCCATATGCAACCGCCTTGATCTCCAACGGTCGACTGTGTTTCCTAATCTGAATTAGGAAACATTCCATCTGCTTCAACTTGTTTCAGGACAGATGTCTCTGCCAGTCCTGAACAACAGCTTGAACAACTACACTAAGTTTTGCCAAACTACATGCCATAAAACTAACACAGGTAGATGTAGGTTTGTATACAGGGTTTTGGTGTTAGGGAAAGAACATGGGAGTTAGCTATTAGGGTTAATTTTAGGTATGTCATACTTTGAGTCTTCTATTTCACAGGTGTCATCGGCTCAAGTTTTATTTCACTCATGCCATAATCACGGTCAAATCGCTACTGTTAACAACGGTTTGACCAAAATTGGTGATTTGGTTGCTGAGTTGGATTGATATGGCCACGCGATACTGACTTGGCTAACACATCATATCATACAGCTGTTTCTAACAGCGGTATATTTCGATCCGTTGAAAAACCCTCCTGCCAGATCTGCGCTCCCATCGGCCTTCAATGTCTCTCTGAGCTGAAAATCAATTTCGAAACAAAAGATTTGATTTTTATGTGTCGCCGTTTTTGTTGATGGATTGGGGATTCAGTTGATTGATTGAATTTATAAATTGTTCAGATTAGGAGGGATGACAGCCACACCAGTGAACCTCATCTTGTACTCGGATTCCGCTCCTTGATCTCTCACGGAGTGCGTCCTCGGCTGTAGCTTCTGTTTTGGGCTGGAAGAGGTTGAGACGAGTAGGAGACTGCAGCTTTGGTCATCAATTTTGCCCTAATTTGATACACGTAAGATTGATCATCAGATTCATAGTTTCGTGCGTACGGAAGCGGCATCGATTTGTCGCTTTGGTTGAGAATGCCGAGGCCTAACAGCAGCTATCTGAAGATGATCCAGGTCTCCTCCGCAGCTGTCTCCGGCCATGGACACAATGCTGCGACGGAGCGATTGGACGAGAAAGGAAGGGAAGCGTTCAGTGCGAAGATCACTTGTGCCATTGGGTGATTGGCAATTGAGCTTTGGTAGTAAAATTATCTGGAGATGATTGTGAGTTAGATTTTCAGTTAGTGTATGGGTGTAAGAAGCTGGGTGATTTAAGGGACGATAAGGAAGGTATCGGAATGGCGCTGGTAATCTGGAGTGCTGATTTAACACATACCTCTATTCTTAACAGCGGTAAGATTTTATTTTGTTGAATCAGCGACGACTATTTCCATTGTTGCCCTAATTATCCAACTCAGCAATTTTATTTATCCAGTCAGCAGCCAAATCACCAGTTTTGGTCAAACCGCTGTTAACCGTAGCGGTTTGACCGTGATTATGGCATGAGTGAAATAAAACTCGAGACGATGACATCTGTGAAATAGAAGACTCAAAATATGGCATACCTAAAATTAACCCTAGCTATTAGGCAGTTATAACTGCAATTCTGAGTTGTGACTAAACGACGTCGTTTCATTAAAGGAACGAGTTGTGTCCAGCGACGTCGTTTAGTCACTCCCTTCTCCTCCCCTGTTCGGATGCTGTACTTAAACCTTCACTTCCATTTAATAAACCCTAACATAAAATTTTCCCAAATTCCTTTTGTTGTTGTTTCATTCGAAGTTTCACCGATCAATCGGAGCTCAGGCGAGCTCGATTCTCATAGTATCAGAGCGAAACCTGGAAGCTGGTAAGTGTCTCTGACTTGTCCTGAAGTTTCATTGAAATCGGTTGAGTAAATCGAAAATGGCAACACCGACTGTAGACGGCTCGAATCAGAGGTCCGATGTAGCATCTGTTGTTGATTCTGATGATGATGATTTGTATTATGTGAGTAAGAACGAAGTGAATGGAAACCCTATTGTGACTAAACCTTTGACTGGTAGGGTTAACTTTGTCTCATGGAAGAAATCCATGGAGATTGCCCTATCTGCGAGATTGAAGCTGAGCTTCATACAGGGTAAATACCCAAGGCCAGATGATCGAAAGACACGGGCAAAGTGGCAGCGATGCAATGATGTCATCATGTCCTGGCTGATCAGTTCAGTTTTGGAGGATATTGTTGGACAAATCCTCCACGCCAAGGATGTCATGACTGCCTGGCATATTCTCCACGCTAGGTTTGCTGGGACGAACCTGGCCAGGAAATCTGGTATGATGAAGGAGGCAAACAACCTGGTTCAAGGGGACATGGAATTTGGCAAGAGTTGGACTCTGTTAAGAAGATTAGTGCCTGTCCAGCAAATGGAAACTGTGTTTGTTGTGGTGAAGCTGGTGATGAGAAAAGAGAGGACAGAGTTGTCCAGTTCCTCATGGGACTAAATGAGTGTTACTCGATGGTGAGGACGCATGTGTTTGCTATGGCTAAAGTGCCACATATGGATGTGGTTTTTGAAATGGCTACTAGAGAGGAGGGACAAAGACATGCTACTAAGACTAGATGCATTGAGGCATCTGCAATGTATAGTCAGAACAATGCTTACCGGAATAATCAGGGGAACTACCAGGCTGCACAAGGAAGCAATACTTATCAAAATGGACAGAACACTGGCAATCCAACGAGACAAATGAGTGCAGGGAGAGGAGGTTTCAATGCAAATAAGCCAAGACTCTTCTGTACTCATTGTCAGATGACTGGACATTTAAAGGAAAACTGCTACAAGCTGGTAGGGTATCCACCTGGTTATAAGCTGCATAAGGGAAATGATTCTTATAAACAAGGAACAACCAGGAAATTCTCAGCCAACAGTGTGAGTGGGACAGAAGAGATGACAGCTGCAGTCAGTACCAAGAATCAGTCAGCTAGTTCCTTCACAACTGAGCAACTTAACCAGATCATGAGTATGATAAAATCTGGAGGAATGGAACAGTCTGCCACTCACATGGAAATGGCAGGTACATCATACTCTTATGCTGCAGGTACTACTTGTCCTTATAATCCTTTTAGCAATCTTGATTCTTGGATAATTGACAGTGGAGCTACATGTCATTTTGCTTGTAAGCCTGAGATACTTAGTGACATACATGAATTGAAAGGAGAGTATGGTGTGATGTTGCCTAATGGTGAAAGGGTTATTATCAAACAAAGTGGACATTGTTACTTGCAGAATGGTTTGATCCTTTATGGAGTTTTGTTGGTCCCTGAGTTCAAAGTAAATCTGTTATCAGTTGGCAAGTTGATAGTTGACTCTCAGTTCAAAGTTTTGTTCACTAATGTGTCCTGTACTATACAGGACCAACACTCCAAGACCATACCGGAGACTGGCAAGCCAATTGATGGTCTGTTCAGTTTTGGAGCTTCTGTTTCCAAGGCTGGCGCTTACACTTATGCAGCTAGGAAGGAGAGCAACATGGTTGATTTGTGGCACACCAGATTAGGGCATGCATCAGTTGATGTTATTAGCAGCTTGTTAAGACAGCATTCTAATAAATTACATTGTAAAGACAGCAATTACAGTTGTTCTGTTTGCCCATTGGCAAAACAAACAAAGTTACCCTTTTCTATGAGAAATCACAGACTGATACAGTTTTTTCTTTAATTCATGGAGATGTTTGGGGTCCATTTCATGAGCCTACTATGTCTGGTTCCCAGTATTTTCTAACCTTAGTTGATGATTTTTCTAGAGCAACTTGGACTTTTTTGATGAAGCAAAAATCTGAGACTGCTGATCATATAATTGACTTCCTTGCTATGGTTAAGACTCAATTCTCTACACCTGTGAAAATTTTGAGAACAGATAATGGTGGTGAGTTTTTCAGTGACAAATTAACTCAGTTTTTGAGATTGCAGGGATGCACTCATCAGTCCAGTTGCCCTTATACCCCAGAACAGAATGAAGTTGTTGAAAGGAAACATAAGCATTTGATTGGAGGTGGCTAGAGCTCTCCTGTTTTCAGTCAGGTTTGCCTAAAATATTTTGGGGTGATAGCATTTTGATTGCAACTTATATCATTAACAGATTACCCACTCAGTTGTTGAAAGGCAAAAGTCCATGGGAGTTATTATTCAAGTCAGTGCCTCCTATTGATCATTTAAGGACTTTTGGTTGTCTTTGTTACATTACTACTCAGTCTCACCAAAGGGACACATTTGATCATAGAGCATTACAGTGCATCTTTCTTGGATATCCCATGGGACAAAAGGGCTATAAAGCTTACTGTCTCACATCTCGTCAAATAGTTGTTAGTCGAAATGTTATTTTCAGAGAAGATGTATTTCCTTACAAACAGTTGATTCTCAAATCTATTCCTGAAAGTACTGTTCCTCTACCTATATTACCGGTGACTGATGAATATTTGCATTTCAATGATGATGATGAAATTCTGGTCTTCAATGATGATAATGATCTTGATTATGCATCTGCAGAGGAAGACATGGATATTTCAGTGGCATCTCCTGCTTGTTCTCCCATATCAGATTCTGCTCCTTGCACTGAGGAACCTGTCCCTGCACCAAGAAAATCCCAGAGAGTTCTGCATAAACCTGTATGGACAAAGGACTATATCTGCCAGAATATTGGTAAAATCACTTCACCTCATCAAATGACACAATTCATTAGGTATCAGAAATGCTCCCCTGCACACAGGCATTTTGCTATGCAGATATCTGATGTTAAGGAACCTACTTGCTTCACTAAAGCTGCCAAGGACCCTCAGTGGTTGGAAGCCATGAACAAAGAAATTTCTGCACTGGAACTGAATAGAACATGGACTCTCACAGACCTGCCACCAGGTAAGACAATTGTTGATTGCAAATGGATTTACAAGGTTAAGTTTCATGCTGATGGTAGCATTGAGAGATTCAAGGCCAGATTGGTGGCAAGGGGATTTACCCAAATTGAAGGCCTTGATTACCAGGACACTTTTGCTCCGGTTGCCAAAATGACAACTGTTCGTTGCTTACTTGCTGTAGCAGCTGCCAAACACAGGCCACTATACCAGTTGGAAATGCCTTTCTCCATGGTTCCTTAGAAGAAGAGGTATATATGAATCTCCCACCTGGTTTTTATCAAAAGGAGAAGTCCCAAGGGCAAGTTTGCAAATTACTCAAGAGTCTCTATGGCCTTAAACAAGCATCAAGACAATGGTTTGCTAAGTTCAGTGAAGCTTTGTTGGAGTTTGGTTTTCACAAGAGCATGAATGATTATTCCTTATTTACATTGGAAAGAGGAAATGATTTTATTATGCTCCTAGTTTATGTCGATGATGTGATTCTCACTGGCACTTCACAGCCCATCATAGATGACATCAAGAACTACATTCACAATAAATTTCAGATCAAGGACTTGGGAGTGCTCAAATACTTCTTAGGGCTGGAAGTGGCAAGATCACCTACTGGCATATTTCTCAACCAGAGAAAATATGCATTGGAACTGTTAGAAGACAGCAATCTTACTCAATGCAAACCATCCAGAACTCCTATGGATATCAAGCACAAACTTAGTCTATCTCATGCACCTCTTCTTGATGATCCCCTGCAGTATAGGAAACTGGTTGGAAAGTTAATCTATCTAACTATTACCAGACCAGACCTTTCCTTTGCTGTTCATGTGCTTAGTCAGTTTATGCACAAACCAACCACAGATCATCTACAAGCAGTTCAGCGAGTCCTCAGGTATATCAAAGGGGCAGCTGCTCAAGGATTGTTATTTCCAGCAAACTCAGACCTTACTCTTTATGCTTTTTGCGATGCAGACTGGGCATCATGTCCTCTAACCAGAAAATTAGTCACTGGCTACTGTATTACTCTGGGTTCTTGTGCAGTGTCTTGGAAGACCAAGAAGCAACCTGTTATCTCTCGATCTTCTGCTGAATCAGAGTACAGATCCATGGCCGCAACCTGCTGTGAATTGACTTGGCTGACTAGACTCCTTGGTGATATGAAAGTGCCTATCACATCTTCCATTCCACTTCATTGCGACAACAAAGCAGCTATTCACATTGCTCATAATCCGGGTTCCATGAAAGAACGAAACATGTTGAGTTGGATTGTCACTTGGTGAGATCTCATGTTTGCTCAAAGTTCATAAAACCTGTCCATCTACCTACTACAGAACAACCTGCAGACCTGTTTACGAAGGCGTTGTCCAAGGACTAGCTTCATTACCGATGCACCAAGCTGGGAGTTTCGAATTTTCTCCACTCCGCAGCTTGAGGGGGGGGGGGGGGGGGGGGTGTTGCAGGTTATGTTTATACAGGTAGATGTAGGTTTGTATACAGGGTTTTGGTGCTAGGGAAAGAACAGGGGAGTTAGCTATTAGGCAGTTATAACTGCAATTCTGAGTTGTGACTAAACGACGTCGTTCCATTAAAGGAACGAGTTGTGTCCAGCGACGTCGTTTAGTCATTCCCTTCTCCTCCCCTGCTCGGATGCTGTACTTAAACCTTCACTTCCATTTAATAAACCCTAACATAAATTTTTCCCAAATTCCTTTTGTTGCTGTTTCATTCGAAGTTTCACCGATCAATCGAAGCTCAGGCGAGCTCGATTCTCACGGAACAATCAAAACATCAAAATCATCAAAAAATCAGATCGATTATTTCACCACACTACCTTCAAATCTCTCCTCAAATAAAATCTGGGCTGCTAATAAGCTCACCAAAATGGTCAAAATAAAACTGTAATACTAAACTTTAAAGTATTTATATCATGATACTCATAAAAAAAAGTATTTATATCATGATAGATGACCATGAATGTTTTATGCCTTTTAAAAATTTTAGTTTTAGGTTCGGGTTCACATAATTGACCCGATCTTTCGGGTCGGGTTAGGGTTCGAATAAATGACCCGATCATTATTTCGGGCCGTGTTAGGATCAAGCCCAACCCGTCCCACGCCCACCCCTAGGTCAAAGCCATGTAAGCAAAGTAAAGATACGCTTTGATTTAAAACGTGGACCCGGCCTTAGAATAGAAGTTAAAAATCGGAACTATGTATTTCACCAGATCCGGCGGAACACCTTTGCAGACGACAGATAGGAAGTTCCCATCATCGATAGCAAGTGCGCAGTCGTGCCGCTCACCAGCTTGTCTAACCCTAGCCTCCTCAAAGAGGCGTAAACTATGAAAACATGTTTTTATTGTGATAGAATGCTCACCAGTTTGTCTAACCCTAAGCTCGTCAAAGCGGCGTGAAGTCTCCATCATTAAGATCAATGTTGTAAACACATTTAGTGTGGACAAGAAGAAATTCCCAACCCAGAAGGGGCTTGACGGATCTACTTACGTCTTTCTCGCTGGTGCACGGAGCACAGAAGTTCTCAGCGGTGTGGTGTCGGCGTAGACCTGGAGCATCGCAGATCGTCATATCGAAGCACCTTAGGGTTTGATTTTGATATAACAGTGGTTAGATTAGTATGACAATCAAATTTCAAATCCCTTTGTCACATTGTTTTATATTATTATTATGTGATAAATTCTTTTAAGTCGTCGCTGTTTTTGTTGCGAAATGTGATATTCAGCGACAATTTATTTTGGTCATCACATTAGCCGGTAATCAGCGACCGCTTCAAATTAGTCATCACATTTTATTACATTATGTGATGACTTTCTTAAGTGATTAACATTTTTTTGTAGTGAATAACTAGACAAGTTTGAATCTGCGTCTAGATATTACCATCCCAATTGATTCAAATAAATTCTAAACATGTTCAGCAAGGTATAGTTGTACTGGCAAACAGATTGACAGGGAGGAAAGAAGTACGTAACAAACACAACCAACATATCAAACAATGACAATAGGAGAATTAAACACAAAATCCACACATTCAAACGTTCTAAACTCGAAAAAAATTTATTGGTGAATCTAACCTGGGATCGAACAGGGAGCGGCTGAGGGAGGGAGAGTCCGACGCAGGGATCGGCTGGGGAAAGGAGTGGTGGAGGAACGGAGACGAGCCGGCGGATGGCATGGAACGGTTCGGCTACAAATGTGGTTGATCGGGTGGAGCCGTGGAGGGACGGTCGGCCTCGGCAGGGAGCGGTGGAGAGCTGTGGCGAGTCGGACGGCGACAAATGAAGGACGAACGGAGGACTGAGCCGAATGGATTTATGGCGTCGGCAGACTGTTTAGTGTATTTGGTAGGTTTGGCCGAGATCTGGGGTTATTAACTAATCTAACCCAGTTTCAAACTGGAATCACCCAAATGCACCAAACGAAACTCAAATAACCAATCTACCTCATTTTTTTAACAATTCCGGTTTGCCAGAAATCGGAACTCATGATCCCGGTTTTTCCCCGACCGGGACTCTTTGAAAATTGAAACGTGGCTCGGATCGGGGCCTACGTGGACCGAAAGGTGTGAAGTGCCAGCCAGGTGGAGTCCCGGTTCTTGAGGAACCGGGATTATGATAGTTCCGATTTCCGGCGTACCGGTATTAAGCCAACATGCGATGTCCCTGCTTTCACCACTGGCGATGAACAGATGAATCAAATGACCAGACACAGTAGATTTTGGCTCCATTTGTCAAATGATCAGAACAGATGTCCCCGGATTTATCAGTTGTTATAGGCTTGACTACAGGTTCCCATGCCATCTTCATTTCCAGTTACTATTGGTTTCTGCTCAACAAAACCAAAATTTGAACTGAATTGAGTTCTTGTAGTTGCATCGCTTGAGAAATATGTATCAAATCTTCTCATCGGCCACAACAATGCATTGATATTTATCTACACAACATATACTCTTCCTACATTTTTTGTAGTATTGCATCTCCTCAGGCATCTCCTTCATTATTCATTTTTCCACTAAACCTAAACCCCAACCCTAGGGACCTTGGTATTGCTGCAAACTAGAGGGCTAGGACTAATAAGAGAAAACAACATATAAGACAATGATGACAAGATGTGGGATGAAAATAGTGTCTATAGGCTTTATTTATAGTCTTTGACAAATGGAGCCAAAATCTACTGTGTCTGATCATTTGATTCATCTGTTCATCGCCAGTGGTGAAAGCAGGGACATTGCCTGTTGGCTTAATACCGGTGTGCCGGGAATTGAAACTATCATAATCCCGGTTCCTGAGGAACCGGGACTCCACCTGGCTCCACGTAGGCCCCGATCCGAGCCACGTCTCAATTTTCAAATAGTCCCGGTCGGGGAAAAACCGGGATCATGAGTTTCGGTTTCTGGCAAACCAGAATTGTTAAAAAATGGGATAGATTGGTTATTTGAGTTTCGTTTGGTGCATTAGGGTGATTCCAGTTTGAAACTGGGTTAGATTAGTTAATAGCCCCGAGATCTGTTGAAATGAGGAAGAGTGAGATTACCTTGCGATAATCTTGTAAAATTTTAATTTACTTATTTATAATTATGTGCGATGGTAATATGATAACAGTTGTGTAGTGTTCAAGAAAACGGCTGCCTAGGCGGTCATTTTCTTGAATCCGTTCTGATTTGTTCTGGACGGACCAATTAATCAGCCGCGAGAGAAATTAATGATGTGTTTGCGCTTGTTTCGGCCTAGCCGCCGAATAAATCGAATGGTTGAATCCGAATTGCCCGCCGACGTCATTGGTATGCTTGCAGCTGTGCAATCACAACTCGTTTAGGGTTTTTGGAGAAGATGATGATGAACAGAACATTTGTTTATTTAATATTTTTTTTATTCGATTGTTTTAATTTTAAATTGGCCCAATTTAGGCCCATTTCCTTATTACATACAATAAATCAGCCATAATACAAATTATAAAATTTTAAATTCTTTAAGTTCAAAAGTAAGTTTATGACTCATACTTGAAACTACTATATTAAACTATCCTTTCAAGTATTAATTTCAGATTAAAGTAATATTAATACAACAATATATACTATATTTTTGTATATATATTTAAAAATATAAAAAAATTCGAAACCGATTAATCCCCGCCTAGGCCCCGATTAGTCTTTTCGAAACCCTGTCCGCCCGATTCCCGCCTAGCTTTTTCTTGAACACTGGTTGTGTTAACGCGCAATTCATCCCATTGTTATAGCAGGTTTGTGTGGTAACAAATGTTATCGCAAGATTGTTATGGTACAAATCAGCCGAAAATTGTAGTGTCTAATTGCATTTCCACCCCTGTAGTGTCTAATTGTATTTCCACCCCTGGAGTTTGAACGAGCATATTTGGTTATTTTCAAACTTTCAATATACTTAGTGCGTCTACAAAGAATTAAAGCACTTTGATGTTCCCATGAATGACATGGTTTTGGCAAAACGTCTTTAGAGAGTTCAAGCAGGTATTCAAGAGGTGTTCAACCGGACGATTTGCGTATCCAGAAGATCGACGAGATTATCTGATTGGAATCAGTCGACAAGTCATCACAGAAGATCGGATATTCAAATGAATATCCACACCATGGGTGCGAGATTATCTGATGGCTTGGCACGGAAGTTATCTCCGAAGATTGGATACGGATAAACGAAGATTGGATATCTATCAAATATTTAGGAGTATCTCCGAAATATTTGACAGGATATTCTGATTGGATCTGGACTTCACCGAAGCCTATAAAAAGAATGCTAGGGCGTCCATAAAGACGATCGCTTTCTAAGAGAATAATACACGAGAGCATTCGTGAGATTGGAGAAGAAAAGCGACGGCTGGCTGACCTTTTCCCCACTGGAAAATCACCGGCGCTGTAACAGTCTGTTCTGTGTGTTGATCAGACTGTTCCTGTTGAACTGACTGCTGCACACACCAGAGAACACTGCAAGCTTTCGGGAGAAAGCAACCGAACTTCGGGAGAAGATCGAGCACGTTCGGAAGGGAGTTTCAGACGAAGGGGATCGAGGGGGAGCCGAGATCATAAATCTGAGTGAAGTAGTGATAGAGGCTAGGCGTCTTCGTTCGGGAGATTGTAAGAGTAAGTCCACGTGTAGCTCTATATTATTCAATAAAGATTTATATCCCTTTATGGCGTGGGAAGCCCCCCAAAGTAGGCTGCTGCCGAACTGGGAAGTACATCGTTGTTCTCTTCATATACTGTCCCAGTTACTGTCTGCTAAGGTGTGCAAGGTTCGTCTGAACACTACCTCGAAGAGTTGCTTGAACAGATAACAGTATTTCAATTGGTAACAGAGCGGACACTCGACATACAGAGTGTGATCATGGTTCTGTTCAAGATGAGTTTGAAGGAAGGACAAAGTACAACCCGACCCCCGTTACTTGAGGGACCAAACTATGCCTACTGGAAGTCCAAAATGAAAGCTATTCTTAAATCTCTCGATGAAAAAGCTTGGAAGGCTGTGTTGGTTGGATGGAAACAACCCATGATGGAAAACCTTGTAGGCGAAGTTGTTCCTAAACCAGAAGCTCTGTGGACTGATGCAGATGAAAAGGCAGTTGTTGGAAATTCAAAGGCAATGAATGCAATCTTCTCTGGAGTGGACGAGAACTGGTTCAAACAAATTGCTAATTGTGAAGTCGCTAAGGAAGCTTGGGATATCCTCCAAACAGCTTATGAAGGTACAGAAAAGGTTCGGAATTCTAGAATGCAGATAGTAACAACAAAGTTCGAGGATATGAAGATGAAGGACAATGAATCCATTCATGAGTTCAATGCAAGAGTTCTAGACCTGTCTAACGAGGCTGCTGCTCTGGGAAAACATTGATGGAGAAAGAATGGCTAGCAAAGTGTTGAGATCGCTCCCTCCGAGGTTTGCCATGAAAGTTACGGCTATTGAAGAGATGCATGACATCTCCAAACTGAAGCTGGACGAGCTCATGGGTTCACTCAAAACTTACGAGATGAATCAAAAGCAAGATGTCCCACCCTCAGACGGAAAAGGAATTGCACTAAAAGCAGAAGTGTCTGAAGACATGCTTGAGTCCGGCTGCACCACTGAACAACTGTCTATGATGGCTCAGAACTTTGGCAGAATGGTACGAAAGATCAACAGACGTGGTCCTGAGCAAGGTCAGTCATCCTCGAGCAATTTCCGTAACTGGAAGAAGGGGAAGACAAGGACAAGTGACAATAGGCATGATTTTTCTACTGAAAAAGGGAAAGATATACAATGCCGGGAATGCAGAGGCTTTGGCCACATTCAGGCAGAATGCGCCAACACCCTCAAGAAGAAAAAGGCGATGGTTGCAAATCTGAGTGACAACGACTCTGATGATGAGGAGGAAGACGATGAGACCACAAACTTTGTCACGTTCGTCATCACAATTGATGACGGCAGTGAATCCAGTAAGGATAAGAACTCTAGCCCTCTGTTCGAACAGCCAGCTGACGACACCTCAGACAGTGATGATGAAGAACTCACTCAGGAGACTCTGCCGAAACTTACAAAGAGCTATACGAGAAGTGGCTGATGGTAATCAATATAAACAAGAAGCTTACCGAAGCAGTCTCCAGTGTAACTGAAGAGAAGGACAAGATGTGGCAGGATGTCGAGATCCTAGTTACACAGAAGGTAGAACTCCAAGGTGACTTTACTAACAACTCAACTGTCTGAGATGAAACAGGAAAGACACTTCTGGCACAGAAAACTGAACTTCTGGGCACCATGTCCCTTCTGAAAATGGAGAGGGAGAAAAATCGTGACATGCACCCAGTTGGCATGGTAGGTTTGAGGAAAACGATAGCAGATCTGAAGCGCAAGGAAGTGTTCCTCTTAAACAAAGTAGAGTCACTGGAACTTAAGATGGAGTCGGAAAGGATGGACCATGCAACCACCATGAAGGAGCTCACCTAGTTCAAAAGATCAGTAAAGATGTTAAACTCCGGATCTAAGAATCTGAACGACATTCTCAAGTCTCAAAGAATGGAGTCTGGACACCGAGGACTGAGATTCACGGAAGAAGGCAGCTCAAAAGGAACAACGTTTGTTAAGGCAAAGCAGGTGACTCAGAATCAAGGAATAACCCCAGTGAATCAAAGAAAGATTCATATCAGACCTCTCTCAGAACAGAAGAGAGACTCTCGCACGTGCTGGTACTGTTACCAGATTGGACACATCAAACCTAAGTGTCGTCTGTTTCTTGCTGAACGAAATGCTATCGAGTTCAGGGCTAAACCTCGAGTTCGACAAGTCTGGGTACCAAAGACAAACGAGAACGTGTGCATGGTCGCCTTCAGTTCGTCAAGTCACATGAAGAAAGATTGATGGTACTTCGACCGTGGATGCTCTGCTCATATGACATGTAACTCCAAGTATCTTACACATATTAGACCTGTTACAAAACGACAGTTTGTCACTTTCGGTGATGAAGGAAAGGGCCAGGTGATCGGCTGTGGGACATTGAAGGTTCCGGATCTCCCTGCGCTCAAGGATACCCTCCTGGTTGAAGGATTGAAGGTGAACCTGATTAGTATTAGTCAACTGTGTGATGGCGGACACCATGTGCAATTCACTCACAATTCGTGTCAAATCATGGATAAGAAAGGAGGCACACTGATGAAAGGCAGCAGGGCAGCTAACAACCGCTACCTCATAGGATCTGATGGAACAGTCGCTGGATCAGCCTGCTTGATGAGTCAAGCGGATGAATGGCATTGTGGCATAGGCGCCTGGGTCATCTGAATCTCAAAACCCTAAAGAAAATTTCCACAGCTGGACTGATTCGAGGAATGCCCGCTGTGAAGGGTAACTCAGATGTAATCTATGGGAAGTGCTAGATAGGCAAACTGACGAAGGCTTCGCATCCCAACACCTTGCATATCGGCACTAGCAGACCCCTGGAACTGCTCCATATGGATCTGATGGGTCCAATGCAAGTTGAGAGCTACGGTGGCAAGATGTATGTCCTAGTGCGTGTGGACGACTTTACCAGATTTACCTGGACTAGATTCCTTCGAGATAAGACTGAAGCTGCCCAACAGTTCATTCAATTCGCTATCTTACTTCAGAGAGAGGGAGGACAAAGGAGAAAACCTGGTAACTATCAGGAGTGATCACGGCACAGAGTTTAAGAACAACACTATTGCCACCTACTGTGTAGAAAACGGCATAGCACACCAGTTTGCATCTTCCATTACCCCCAGCAGAATGGAGTAGTGGAATGCAAAAATCGCACAATTCATGAGATGGCTCGTGTGATGCTACACGCCAAGAAAATACCTCTTAAGTTCTGGTCAGAAGCTATGAATATTGCGTGCCACATCATCAATCGTGTTACAATACGCACTGGAACAGAGATGACCTGTTATGAACTTTGGAAGGGGAAGAAGCCCACGGTGAAATACTTCCACATCTTTGGAAGTGTGTGCTACATCCTGAATGACCGAGAGTACAAACAGAAGCTGGATCCGAAGAGTGATGAGGGATTCTTTCTAGGATACTCCACGAACAGTCGAGCATACCGGGTGTTTAACAAGCTACAGGCTCGGTCATGGAATTAGTCAATGTCAAAGTAAAGGATGAAGTGTTTGAGAAATCTGTCTCAGACGATGTTAACTATGAAGCTGGAACAGTACCAGAGACACCTTCCTCATCTCAGTCGGGTGGAAATGATCAGCCAGGGGGAGTGCCAACAGAGGATAATCACACCTCGAATTCCTCATCTGACGAGGATGAAGACACCAGTACCCAAGAGGATATTGCTGCCTTACAGCCCTCGCGACGAATTGCCAGAAACCACCCAATTACTGACATCATTATTGGTGAACCGAGTGAAGGTATGAGGACTCGCGGCAAGGCAATTAACTTCAGAGAACAAGCTCCATGCGCATGTTTTCTGTCCACTATTGAGTCGAAGAACTTCAAGGAAGCATTGCTTGATGAGTATTGGGTACTGGCTATGCAGGAAGAGCTGGAAGAGTTTGCTCGAAATGATGTATGCGACTTAGTTCCGAGACCTGATGATGTGAATGTCATCGGCACAAAATGGATCTTCAAGAACAAGTCCGACGCCACAGGAAATATCACAAGGAACAAGGCACGCCTAGTGGCACAAGGCTACACTCAGATAGAGGGCATCGATTTTGATGAAACCTTTGCTCCTGTCGCACGTCTTGAAGCCATTCGCCTACTTCTTGCTCTGGCATGTCACTTAAAGTTCCGACTGTTCCAGATGGATGTAAAGAGCGCGTTCCTGAATGGCTTTCTGAATGAGGAAGTATACATTGCTCAACCAAAAGGATTCGAGGACCCACATCACCCTGCTCACGTGTACCGCCTAAAGAAGGCGATGTACGGTCTCAAACAGGCGCCCAGGGCATGGTATGAGCGTCTCACCGTGTTCCTCGTCGACCATGGATATGTGCGAGGGGGAGTGGATAAGACCCTGTTCGTGAAGCACACAAGGTCAGACTTTATTATCGCACAAATCTATGTTGACGATATAGTGTTTGGGTCCAATACACAGAAGCTGGTGGATCAGTTCGTGGAACAGATGCAGAAAGAGTTCAAGATGAGCATGATTGGAGAGATGAACTACTTTCTTGGACTCCAGGTGATACAGAAGGGGGATGACATCTTCATCTCACAAAGTAAGTATGCGAAGAACTTGATCAAAAAATTTGAGCTTGAGAAGGCAAGCCACAAAAGGACACCAGCTGCTACGCACATGAAGATCACTAAGGCCATCCACAGTGGTGGGAGTGAGAGTGAGAGTGAGAGTGAGAGTGAGAGTGAGAGTGAGAGTGTAAGGAAGCTCAAATTTTGCTTACAGTGGGCCGGAGTAATGAGAGTGAGGGTGAGTGAGGGTGAGAGTTGAGGGTGAGGAGAGGATCCGGCTGAGAGCGAGAGTGTGTGAGTTTTTTATCACAGTGGGCCCCACTGAATTTGAAAAGACAAAAAAGAGCAGAGAGAAGAATTAAAAAGCTTCAGCACGGTCCGGAATTTTCGAAGAAAGCAGGGGCAATTTGGTACTCGGAGGGAGGGAATAAAGTGGCAGACAAGCCACTGTTCACCGCAGCAGCTGTCTGCCATTCGCCGGGACGCGCGCCTGCTGCTCACGATCGTCCGCCCGTTGCTGATCAACGGTCCACAATTAAAGCGGTTTCAATTTTAAAAAAATGTACTGCAGCCTCACGTGGCAGCGTTTGGAGGCTCCGATTAATGTAGCCGTTGGAGATCAACGGCTACAGTTAATTGACCGTTATAATGCAATTAAAAATAGAAAAAAAATTACAAAAAAATTCGAAAAAATATTTAAAAATTCTGAAAAATTTATAACGGCTATTTCATCATTTTTCCTATAAATTGAGCATTCACACTTCATTTTTTCACACATCTATCTATCCAATTCATTCATTTTATCAATCTATTCAAATCACCTCACTTTTCCTAGAAAATTCTTTTTTTCCAATCATGGAAAATGCAAAGAGAAAGAATTGGTCCAACGAAGAAGAGGTAGCGCTAGTTGAAGCTTGGATGGAAAATTCGGAAGATTGTGAAATCGGATCCAATCAAAGAAACATGGAATTTTGGAATAAAGTGTACGATCAATTTATTCGGAAATCTCCTCTCGCCGTGAGGAATGGGCGACAAATTGGGGCGGTCATGGCTCACTTCAAGAAAATAGGGCAAGCCACCTCGAAATATCATAAATGTATCTTGGCGGCCGAACGATCACGCACTAGCGGGCAAAATCAAATTGATACGGTGAGTTTTGCTAATTAAACTCAAATATTTTTGTTAATTAAATTCACATATTTGAGTACCATTTATAATTCATTAATTTGTTTTCATATTACTAGGTGACCTTTGCCAACGCACGATACCAAGCAACAAACTCGAAAAACCGTCCTTTTGCTTGGCACCATTGTTTTGCTAAGATGCAACACTTTGTGAAGTGGCAACATGCACAAACCGACACCCCCACTGATGCCGATACCGAAGCTGAAGCGGTTCAATTGAGCGCGGATGAGGATGCCCCAGCCTTTCAACCACTTAGCGGACGACGTTGAGACTGATAAGTTAGATCCGTCTGAAGCGGACGACGAGCTCGATGACATTTACAAGGAGATTGATGAAGTGATCAACGAGTTGCAAAAGGAAGGGTCAGTTTAGAAGGAAGGAGGTGTGTCTGAAAAGGTGGTGACACTAGGGACAATGCTGCTGAAGAGATCTCTGTCCCAGAGCAAGTGTCAATGGGAGAGCCAGCGGGTGTGCAAGCATCCCACCAGACAGATGTGCAGGTCAATGTCAACTTGACAGATGCTGCTCAAACCAAAGTCTTACCAGAATCTGTACAGCCTGGTGCTCAAGTTGATGAACAAGTGAGGAGTGAAGAAGTGGCTCGAATGGAAGTGAATCTTCCGGTTGATCGGGATGTAGAGATGGCTGAGGATGCTCAGTCTCAGGCTAAACCATCAGATGAACAAGACTCTATTTTGTTGTCTGAACTGAAGAAGGCGGAGAAAGCCAAAGGCAAGAAGAAAGGTCTTATTCAAGAACCAGTAAGCAAAGTTTGCACGGGACAGGCTGAGGAAAGTCAATTTGCAGAGGGAGCAAGTGGAGGCAACAAGAGAAACCGTGAAACCCCATCCCCTGTATCAGGAGTGGTTCCAACTGGGATCACCAAAGCCGGCATATGGTTTGTGAACAAGGATGCCGCAAAAAAGTGGAAGATAGTACAGAAGAGGAAGATAATCCATGAAAAGGTCCTTGATGAGAAGCGCTACAAGGGAAAAGAGGTGGTTCATGTCCTGAAGGAGACATGTCTGTTCTGGACTTTGACAAGGTGTAAACCATACAATGAACAGTTGGTTCGTTAGACGATAGTAAACCTTCCAAAGCAGTTTGGTGTTGTTGGAGACCAGGAGTATGGAGTGGTTTATGTGCGAGGAAAGCGAGTCGAGATTGACCCTGAGCTCATTAACATCTATTTCGTAATGGATGACCCAGCCGAAGACGAAGAGGAGTCTGACTACGACAAGATCGCCAACTGCATTACGGCAGGCACTTATCCCTTCTAGGCAGAGGCAGCTATTCCTGTTGCTGATTTAACAACTTTCTACTCAATGCTATTCTTCATCGCCATTGTCAACTGGAAGCCAACGTCCCACCATTCCTCTGTCAGTAAGGAGATGGGTCAGCTGATATATCAGATCGGGAACCGGCTGCACTTCAATCTAGGCAAGATCATGTTCCAACAGATTGCTGAACATGCAACCTCAACCCGGTCCCTGCATCAGATAGGCTTTCCATCCCTCATCTATGAGCTGGTCACATACAAGAATCCAGACCTGAAGACTCCACATGATCGTCTCTCCAAAGCCCCTCAAAAGTTTACAGTGGATCATAAGCTCTACAAAGGGCGGCATGTGAATGATCTGAAGGATCCGGGACAAAGAAGGAAGGACATCCCAGAGTCGTCAATGAGAGGAGCTGCTGTTGGCTTGAAGATGCCCTATGCCGAGAGGGAAAAGTTGCTGAAGGAACTGGAGATCATTCTTGCTGTGGAAAAGGAGCAAAAGAGGCGCATCAACAGCTTGGTGCGTGCATTGAGATATCCCAGCGACGATGAAGAAGATGATGCTGAGGAAGCAGATGATGACTCTGATGATACCTCGTCCGCATGAAGGTCCGTATCTAAAAAGCTCTCTGAACACTGCTATTTTTATTTTTACTCGTTAGTGCTTGTTCTGGCACATCCTTTTTGTACTGCTTGAACTTGTGATTGGACCCCTTGCCAATTTTGTGGCAAAAAGGGGGAGTATTTTTGGGGTGACTGTTTTGTTCCCTCAAATGTCTCTAAAGCCCAGATACATAGATAGATAGATAGATCTAGTAGATTTGATTTTGCCAAACAATGCCAAGGGGGAGATTGATGTTCCCATGAATGGCATGGTTTTGGCAAAACGTCTCTAGAGAGTTCAAGCAGGTGTTCAAGAGGTGTTCAACCGCAGACTAGAACTAAAGAACAGCGTAAAACAGACGCATGACGATTTGCGTATCCAGAAGATCGACGAGATGATCTGATTGGAATCAATCGACAAGTCATCACAGAAGATCGGATATTCAAATGAATATCCACACCATGGGTGCGAGATTATCGGATGGCTTGACACGGAAGTTATCTCCGAAGATTGGATACGGATAAACGAAGATTGGATATCTATCAAATATTTAGGAGTATCTCCGAAATATTTGACAGGATATTCTGATTGGATCTGGACTTCACCGAAGCCTATAAAAAGAATGCTAGGGCGTCCATGATGACGATCGCTTTCTGAGAGAATAATACACGAGAGCATTCGTGAGATTGGAGAAAAAGAGCGACGGCCGGCTGACCTTTTCCCCACTGGAAAATCACCGGCGATGTAACAGTCTGATCAGTGTGCTGATCAGACTGTTCCTGTTGAACTGACCGCTACACACACCAGAGAACACTGCAAGCTTTAGGGAGAAGATCGAGCACGTTCGGAAGGGAGTTTCGGACGAAGGGGATCGAGGGGGAGCCGAGATCATAAATCTGAGTGAAGTAGTGATAGAGGGTAGGCGTCTTCGTTCAGGAGATTGTAAGAGTAAGTCCACGTATAGTTCTATACTATTCAATAAAGATTTATATCCCTTTAGGGCGTGGGAAGCCCCCCAGAGTAGGCTGCTGCCGAACTGGGAAGTACATCATGTGTTCTCTTCATATACTGCCTGCTAAGGTGTTCAAGGTTCGTCTGAACACTACCTCGAAGAGTTGCTTGAACAGATAACAATATTTTACACTTACCCAACGACACCCAACTTTAAAGCATAGTTGCAAATGGCGACAATGCTTCGTATCGATGTTCAGCGATGCCTCGGTGGGCTATACTTTAGACAAGGGTATATCACTTCTTGGAAGAACGCCCAAACGATGAAGGATTTTTTTGAAAGAGAGCTTTTAATAAAATTTGTAGTTCGGTACTCTCAATGGTCAAGAGCATACTTGAGGTAAAGACGCTCCTACAAATAACATCGTTATAAAGTTGGGGCTCGTTGTAAGAGCCCCTTTAGCCAAATTTGTAATTTTATGTTGGTCTCTCTTGTTAAGATTGCTTGGTGTACTGACACAAAAACAATGTTCTTAACAGCGCTTACGAATACTTCCATACTTGACAGATTTGTAAGCCTAAACAAGAAAAATGGCCAACAAATCTTTCATCACCTCTGATTAACCACAAATTCATACAAATCTCTCATCAAATCCATCAATCACAAATTCTTACAACTAAATTAAGTTAATTTGATTTCATAGGGAGAATTGTTGATTTTGATTGGAAGGAAGAGAAAAGAGTTTGCCAAAATTAAGTTAAGTTTGAGCGCTCAAACAAAGAGTTTTTTTTTTCTTCAAAAATGACCTACTTTTGTTTGGAAATATCTAAAATGATCAATTTGAGTTTGCAATTTCAATTCTGGCCTGTTTTTAATAAGACCAAATTCTCGGGAACCGGTTTTTGCCATTTTTCTCAAAAATCGGGTTCTCAGGAACCGATGTTCGTCAAACCGAGAGGAGGTGGATTAAGGGCAAGTACGTGGATGCCACGTAACTCAGGATCCTTAAGAATCCGGTTTTTTTAATAATACCGGTTTTCGGGTATCCGATGTTTGGCGAAATTTTGTTTGTTGTTGTTGTTGATCACAGTTATCTACGGATTAGATTAAAAATAATTAAATAAGTATTTCTAACTCATTAAAAGTTGAACATAAAAAAAGAAAGTTGAACAAAGATAGAAGTGAACTAGAAGTAATACATGTACTTGGATGTTGGGTTTATCTCACATTGTTGAATGGACAAGCCCTCGTGTTATGGCCAGTTTGCTTGCATAATTTGCATCTTTGAATTCTGCCAGGGGTTGTGATGAGGAAGCCTCTCCTTGAGTACTGGACTGACCGATATCCCTCTGGTCCATCTCATTACGCCTTCGCCTTGTCAGATTTCTACCGACTTTTCTACGTTTGAAGTGAGGATTAGGAACATGAGGAAGTCCCCATAGGGTTCCCAGAAGTTAGCATGAAGCAATGGAGTGAAATGGTAACTCCAGGTCATGTTGTAAGCTTCAAGTGTATACTCATGAGGCACAAAGTTGCTGAATTCCACAAGCGCAAACTTACAAGTTGCAATTGCATGACTGCAGGGAAAATGAAGTGTCATCCATTTTCCACAGCCACATGTTCTATCGGGTAGGCAAACTTGCCACTTATGATGCTTAATTGCCGTGATAACTTCATAAATTCCGCGGGATGGGTTAAAAATAGTGACTTTGTGGTACTGTGCCCTTTGTCGGAGTACCTCCAACCTCTGGTGAACCTTAGGTGCAAAAGTTGAATCCGTGTTTTCGTAACGATAACGACACTTGTTGAAGTATTTATTCAACTATTTGAACGTGAACATAACCAATGCTGAAATTGGTAAATCACGTCCGTGCTTGAGAACGCCATTGAACAATTCAGAAGCGTTCGTGGTTATTTAGCCCCATCTCATACCACCAGTATCCATTGCCAAAGACCATAACTGAACGTCCACGTTGCGCAACCACATTCGAACATCAGGCCTGTCTTTCATTAGTATCATTAGCTCCTTATATTCAGCTACAAACTTGTACTCTTTCTTTGCATATGCTACTTTGCCAAGTTTTTTTTTCAAACAAGAGTCTTTGACCTTCGTGTTGAAGTTGCTCTGGAAGTGCCTAACGCAGATACGATGGTAAGCCATATGAGGTGACCATTCTGGTTCTTTCGTAGCAGCCATTATTCCACTGTGCCTGTCAGAGATCACGAACAAGCCTTGACGTGAAGTGACACCATCGCGAATGCATCTCATGAACCAACTCCAGCTGGAGGTGTTTTCACTCTCGACCAAAGCAAACACAATAGGTAAAACACCATTGTTTTCATCCAAAGAGCATGCTACGAGCAGCTTCTTATCGTACTTATCGTACATTGGGTACCGTCGATGGATAATATAGGACGACAATGCTTAAAGGCATGAATACATTCTGTAATTGCCTAAAAACACGGTTTACCTGAATGTACTCACGATCAATATCTTCTATATCCCATTTGACAACTGTTTCCGGACTTGCATCAACTAAAGCCTTCATCAAGTGCGGCAGGTATGCGAAGGAGCCATCCCATATTCCAAATAAGTTTATCATTGATTGTTGCTTGACTTGCCAAGCTTTCAAGTATGAAATTTCTAGCCCATAGTCTTTCGTAATTCTTCCTTGTATCTCTGCTGCACTTAACCGTAATTTTTCAGTCATCACATCCCAAATTTCTCTAGCGATATACTTTGTCGTCAGATGAACGTTGTTGTACATAATTGGTTCTGACATGTGTGGTATGCACGATGCTTTCGCACTTCCCAACGGTGATTTCCTTTCAGTGAAGCTATGCGGAGGCCCTATGGACAAACTTCTCGACCCTTTCGAAATTCAAACACCATAAAAGAAGGGTTAGATATTTTTTACCCCGTATTCCACCCGATTCAGTATCGACCACTTCCGCACAGTTTGTATGACAAGTTCTTTTGACTCAAATGAACTTTCCAGTGCAAGTGATGAGCGGAGATCCTGCTGACCGAAATTTCCTCCCAAATACTCATCGGCTGGTTGATTTGTTTCCCACGCCAAAGTATCTTCAAAATCCGGATGATCCCATACAAAATGCGGTTGTGCATTCTCGCACTCCGGATTCTCCATAGCAACCATATCTAAATTCTCCATTTCTTCTCGGTCGTACTCGTCCATGACTGGGTAATCCAAATTATCAAGCGTAGGCGTTTCCATTTCGAAGAAATATGATAGAACGAGTGAAATGATGAGAGATTTGTAGTAGGAACCAGATTTTGATGTAGAAAATGATAGAGAGAACATGAATAATTATACACATGCATTTCGCTTAACCCCGATTTCCGGCGATTCGGTTTTGATAGAAAATCGGATTTCGGCGATCCGATTTTGGGGGAATCTCGACCCGTGCTCTTCTGGTCACTTCGGGTCGACACTGAAGGTCATCATAAAATCGGGTCCCGAGGAAAACCGGTTCCCCGTAAACCGGTTTTCAATAAACACCGGTTCCCTGTGATCCGGTGTTGTACAAAAATCGGATTTTCATCGGATTTTGAGAGATTATCCGGATTTTCACCGGATATTGAGATATTCACCGGATTTTTCATGCCGGGGTAAATCCGATTTTCACCGGATTCACTGGATTATTATGTGTGACAAATGTCTAATAACTTTTAAAAGACAAATGTATCATAAGTCCAAAAAAACAATAAAGTACATTGCTATGTAATCTCAATCTCTTCCGAATTTCTTGTTGCGCAACTTCTTCAGTCATGACTGTTTTGGTGTCTTTTGAGCACGAAGCTGGTGCCCGTGAGCTGGTGGTGAAGCTGGACGGACGAACTGGTGGTGAAGGTGGTGAATGTGAGCTGGATGGACGATCATAACCTTCTGTCTGTGTATCAAGGTTGGTGACATGATCATCATCTAGACTCATGTCATCATCGTGACCTATATGAAATTTATTAGTATATTAATTAATTAAATTAAGTAAACAATTAAATTTTGGAAATTTACCAGTTCCAAACTGAATAATATCAGGGTTGATATTCAGTAGCCGCAACTCCCCCAACACCCGTAGTTCCTCCACTACGGTATGGAAAATACGGTGAAACTTCTGTCGCCCATGGAGGTCTGCTATAGTGGTGAATTTGTCAGCAGCCTCCGATGTGCAGATGAGAAACGTGCGAATCTATATAAACAAATTGTTAGTTACACATGTAAAATAGCATACTAATAAATTTCTAAACAGGTGAAAACTTACATTGCTCGGTAACTCATGGGTACTAGGGCGATATGCCTGAGTGTCCTTTTCTTCCAATCTGGGCTGGATAAGGGGACATGTGATCCTCGAATACCAATACATGTATTCATCACTGGGAATATCAATGTCGTCGCCATACTCGACCGGATCCCCTTATAATAATCTCTCCCATCTACTAGCCCATAAATCAACATACTGGTGGAGGTGCACTCTCCAATCGACTCTCTTTTTTCTTTCTAAAGTGTGGTGCTCATTCATACACGCTATAGGAGCAGGTGTAATGTTCTGCTTCCATCCGAACTGCCTCATCACACGAATCAGATGATGCCACTCAATGATGTTGAAGCAAATCAGTGGCACATTGATGGGGTGTATTTGTATGACTCATTATATCAGATAAACCCACCAAATTAAACACTTAGTCCCTTGAACATGTACTTGTTGCGGTTGTTTTGTGTTTCAGGTAACGTTGAGAAGTAAAGTGGAAACGAGCTTAAAAAGGGATTTTTATGCTAAAAAGATCGCAAGTCTCAAAAGCGCCCAAGAAACCCAGGTCGCGCCCGACCCCAGCGCCAGCTCCCAGCGTCTCAGCGCGCCTGCCGAGCTATGCAAGTCCAAATTCAAGTTTCTCGAGCAAAACACCAAGTCTGATGAATCTACCTCAAGCAAACTATTCAAAATGACAAATAAGATGGACTTTGTCGGAGACTCAAGAAGGATGCCCGAGCCAATTGGAAGTTGGCTCAATGCCAAGCAAAGGCTCCGCGCGCACTAGACATCATGACCGAATTGCTCGAGCAAACCGACGAATCTAGCAAAACTGGCTCGACCAAAATGTTAAAAATGGAAAATAAGGTGGACAATGTCGAAGCTCCAAGGCGAACGCCCATACCGATTGGCATTTGGACCTACTCCAAAGCAATGGACCCACGCGCTAGGCACCAAATCCAAGTCGCTCGAACAGAACGGCGAATATGGAAATTCTGGCTCAACCGAAGTGTTTTAAATGCCTAATAACTCGGCAAATATCACTGCCCAGACAAATCACTCGAGTGGAATTTGCTCAAGCCCAATCAAGACCAACTAGGGGCATTCCGGCCGAGACTCCAATCAAATTCCAGTTCCTTGCTACTCTAAATCTGGTGCCCTTTGGAGGCACAATGCTCAAGGAGCAGCTGGCCCTTGGAAGCACCTTGCTCGATGAGCAGCTAGCCTTGGGTGCAACTTGCTACATTGCGGCTAACCCATTGAGGAAGGAAAGCTCAAAGAACTCACCACTTGGCATCAACTTGCTTCTATGACGGCTAGCTTAAGGATGAAGGAAACCCATAGGGAGATGACACGCACCAACTAGCTTAAAGACGGCTAACCAATGAGAGGCCTTCCTTCTCCATGAAGCAAACCGCCATTCTTGCCTATTTATAGAAGATCAAACCTTGAGAAAGTAAGTTTTTGGTGGTGGAAGTACTAGTGCTTGTGCTCGAGTAGGTAGAGAGAGGCTTGTAGAGAAACCACTTGTTAGTTCGAATCCCATGCTTGTAACATCACTTGATATCAAAAGCTTCGACTACTTCCTACTCTTTCTTACGTTACTTTTCCTTGCAATGGCTATGATATTCACTTCCATGAGTATTCGTAGCTAAACCGTTCATTCGGTCAAGGGAATTCTTATACTATGAAACCGTTCTAGACCATTGTTTTTTTCATGTTACTATAGTGTTTCACTAGTTCTTGTGCCTTCGGGGTGAACACAACAAGGTTGAGTGGATGCTTGAAATGGCAAAGCTCTTCCAAGTAGTTCATGCCCTCTATAGTCGCTTGGTTTGTTCGGAAATGAGGGATCAAGCGATTTCACTTGGGCTAGCATACCTTGAAATGGGGTGTTAGCCTAGCTAGAACTAGTAGGCTTGTCTTGAAATGGACCGGCTAGAGGAGCAAGTGCTTGAAATGGCATTGTTTGGAGTTATAGCTTGAAATGGAGTAACTCACTCGCTGCAACACTTAGTAAAATCCTTGTAGGTCGATGATGAACGGGGACATATTATAAGGTTCCTAAGACCGAATTCCTTCTCTTGAAAACACCTCGCTCATTTACTTATTGTCTTTATTTTCAAGCAATTTACTTTTCTTGCACATTTACTTATCGTCAAGACTTGGACCTTCAAGCACCTTTATTTTCATGCACTTTACTTTCTCGCACATTTACTTATTGTCAAAGACTTGGACCTTCAAGCACCTTTACTTTTCAGTCATTTATTTTACGCTCTTTACTTTCCAGCACTAAAAAAACAACCAAAAAAAACCCAATTGTCTTTACTTTATTTTCTTTCTTTTTCATAGAACAACTGTTTGAAACCATACTCCCTTGGGTTCGACCCCTACTTACCACTTGCTAGTCAAATAGTGAGCCACAAGTAGTGGAAAATATAAATGTAAATTTGCGGGTCACAACGACAGCCCGTCAAATTTTGGCGCCGTTGCCGGGGAGTAGTTGTGCATCGGAATAGTTGTTCTATTTTGTTTTTGTTTTGCAGATTCGCTATGTCTTCCTATTACGGCAGAGAACCTTGGAACGATGAGGATGATGAGGAAGAGGACTACAAGGGCAGCAAGCTTATGTTAGAGATGCTTAGCCGTCTCCCCAAATACGGAGGTGCCATTGGAGAAGACCCCGTGAGGCATATACAAACGTTCCACTCCATATGCAGCCACATGAAGCCTAAAGATGAATCGCTAGAGGGGTTTAAACTGAAATGCTTTAAATTTTCTTTAACTAACTCCGCAATAGCTTGGTATTACTCATGTGCAGCTTATGAAGGCGATTATCTTGATCTGTGAGCCAAATTCCTAGAAGAGTTTTCCCCGCCATCTCTCCGACTTGAAACCCGCAAGGAGATTATCAACCTTGAGCAATCCCGGGACGAAACATTGGACGAGTACTACTCGTACTTCGATTCCCTTGTGACGAGCTGCCCGCACCATGGACTCATGGACTTGTTTCTTCTTCAAAGGTTTCTTGGTGGGATGCTGCCACTTGAGTGGAAAAGGCTTAATGATGCTGCGGGATGTTCGGTCATGAAGTTAACCATGTCCGAAATCTGGGACCTCATAGATGATTTGGCAGAAAGCTCAAAACGAGGACCGATGCTCCAAACTGATGATAAGGCACCGACGGTGGAAGCCGATCATGTGCAGATCGAGGAAGAGCCTACAATAGAGCCCACGGAGCCGGCAGAGGATGAGGACTCTCGGATGACCGAAGAAGAACCAGGCAAGGCAGGCCCGGCCATCATTACCGAGCTGCCCAAATCAGAACCAGTCCTCATTGCCGAGCCAGCCGAGACATGCACGGACCTCACTGATTACCGTACAAGTCTGACATGAGAGTCAATCCCAACAGACATAAAATGTACGCCCTAGCGTATTTTCTTAATGTCTCTTCATACGCGTCAGCTGTCATATGATTCAGGTAGTTATCGAACTATGTCTTGCTACCTATTAATTTCTGCTTAGGACGATCGGGCACATCATCCAATAAACTCAAACAAAAGGCTCCCATTCCCCCTCTGATAATCCAGACACGGGCTCCCCATCTATGGGTAAGCAGTAAGGAGTGACACGTCCTGTAGTGTAATGGTAGCCTCCCCTCCATTCAAATGGAAAGTGTGTGTCTCCAGGCGCCATCTCTCCACTAGCGCGGTGCACAATTTTGGATCTATCTTCACATTGCACACTTGGGTCCAAGGAAGAAACCCAACATTTGCAACATACTGAGTAAGACGAGGGTTCAGGCTTACGACATTATGACCCGCGACCCTCAATGGCTGATCAGACTTAAATTGTCTGTCCAACTGTAAAATGTAAAACATTTTGTTATTATAAAATATGCAACTGAATATTTTAAATGTAAAAAATTGTTATATGATATGTAACTGAAAAATTATTATCAATGAAAAGGATACCCGATTTCTCCAAATCGCCTCAGTGCGATGCACACTTTGCATCGTCAACAAGGATGTATCGATTTAAAGAAGTCACACAAACTAGAAATGATGTATTAAATCTAGATTGTGTAAGAGACCGAACAAGAATTTTAGATGAATGGGCAGCAGCCATTGACGTAATTATACAAAGCAATTTAGACTTAAAAACCAATATTGGAGCAAGTAAAGCCTTCATTTTACATAAGATCACAGGTAATGTAAAAGGATGGTACCATAATTTAAGTGACGCGAACAAAGCAAGTTTAGAACAATCAGCAACGACATGAAGTCAATTACTTAAGAATTTTGTCGGATGTGTTTATAAAGAATTCTTAGGAAGAGAAGAATTAAAGCAAAGAGATGCAGTTAAAAAGGCTGAGCAAGACAATGCTAAATGGCATTTAGACAACCTAATCATTTGCGATATGTGTTACTTTAACACCTACGCATATGAATATGAAAAGTATTACTACAAGTTAGAAGAAACGCTTATGGAACTATATAAAAATAGCTTTTTAAATAAATTACCAAAACCTATTGCAGATAAAATTAAGGAGTATTGGATAAATAAACCAATAGATATACCTGATACATTGGGAGGTATGATAAGAACTTGTGAGACCTTTATATTAGAAAAATGTATTGAAAGACAAATGTACAAACAACGGTAATACTCTGAAAATAATAGGATATGTTGTAATCGAAATGAAATAGATATACCAGGAAGATATGGATGTCAATTAGAAAGACCTAGATACACAGGTAGAAAGAAATATAACAAGAAATATCGTAAGAAGTATAGATTCAAACCAGTACCTTATAAAGCCAAGTATAAGAAACCAAAATACAGAAAAAGATATTTTAGAAAACAAAGATCTTTTAATAAACCATACACGAAAGAAAAATTCTGTCCTACAGGAAAAAAGCAGTGTACTTGCTGGTTATGCCAAGAAGAAGGGCATTATGCCAATAAATGTCCAAATAAAGATAAAATAAATAAACAACATAAAGAAAAACTAAAAATGCTTGAGTTTATTTATACACAGGAACTGGAACCAATTGAGGATTCAGACTTCTCAGACAATGAACAAATATATTATTTAGAAACAGATTCAGAAATAGAAACAGATAGTGAATATAGTTATGGATCATCAGATATTGAGTAATATAAATCCTAACAGTAGTTACATCAAGGTAGAAATTAAGCTTAAAGGATATAAGCGATATCATTTATTCGCCTATATTGATACGGGCGCAAGTATATGTGTAGCCAGTAAGTACATATTACCACAAGAATTCTGGCAACCATCAGATAAAACATTTAATGTATTAATTGCTAACAAGATATCAGTTACAATTAATAATGTTGCATTTAGTATCGACATAAATCTCTGCGGAGAACAATTCACATTTCCTACAATTTATCAACAAGAAACAGGAATGGATTTTATTATAGGAAATAACTTTCTCAAACTAAATCATTCGTTTATTCAGGATATTAATTGGATTAGTCTTACACATCATCTTACAAGAAAAAGAATCTACTGCACTCTTGAACAACAAGTCGTTAAGATAGCACATCCTGCATTCACTGAACAGTTTAAGAAAAATCAGAAAAAACACGGTGAGGTTATAGCATTACAAAACTTTCAGAATAAATTACCAAAAGTCAATCCGAATGAATTTCTCTGTTTCATCAAACAGCTAGATGAATTAAAGAAATTACTTAAAGAAACATCAAGTGAAAACCCCCTAGATAAGAACATTAACAAATCAACAGAAGAAGCAATAATTCGATTAAGAGATGAAACAAAAGTAATTAGAGTTAAACCAATGATCTATACACCAAAAGATAGACAAGAATTTGCAATCCAAATAAAAGACCTACTTAACATGAAGCTTATTACACCAAGTAAAAGCCCGCACAGTTCACCTGCATTTATGGTAGAAAATGAAGCGGAAAAGAAAAGAGGTAAAAAACGAATGGTTATCAACTATAAAGCATTGAATAAAGAAACTATAGACGATGGATATTTCTTACCTAATAAAGAAACATTATTAGCACAGAAAAGAGGAAAAACGTATTACACTGGCTTAGATTGTAAATCTGGCTTTTGGCAAGTACGATTAAGTAGTAACTCGAAACCACTTACGGCTTTTAGTTGCCCTCAAGGTCATTATGAATGGAATGTAATTCCTTTTGGACTGAAACAAGCTCCAGGTATTTTCCAAAGATATATGGATAAAATACTGGAACCATTTAGAGACTATTGTCTTGTATATGTAGATGATATACTTATTTTCTCAAATTCTGAGAAAGAACACTATGAACATGTGAAAACTATTTTACTTACATGTAAAAAACAAGGAATTGTTTTGTCGGAAAGAAAAGCTAAACTATGTCTAAAAGAAATCTCTTTTTTAGGATTAGAAATAAAAGCAGGACAGATTAAACTACAAAAACACATAATTGAACACATAAATAAATTTCCTGACAGAATAGAAGATAAGAAAATGCTTCAAAGATTCTTAGGATGCCTGACTTATGCAGAAGCTTACATTTATAAATTAGCAGAATTAAGAAAACCCTAACAAGTAAAACTAAAAGAAAATATAAGATGGACGTGGACAGACAACGACACGAATTACATTGCAAAATGTAAAAAACAATGTAAAAATCTACCAAACTTATTGACAGGCGTCGTCAGTACCTGCAAATTTGTATTTATAGTTCCTTACTCTTGGCTATGGGTTAGTACAGCGACAAGCAAGGGTCGAACCCTAGGGAGCTAGATGGTTACTTGTTGATCTGTAAAAAGGAAATAATTGCGTTTTGAGGAAACAAGTGCAAATAGGAAATAAACGAAAGATGTCAATCGGAGAAGAATATTCAGGCTAGGGGTTCTAATTGTGACTTGGTTTGTCCTTGATTTCTAAGTATCTAATTCTGCGTTCTTAAGTGTGGTTACTCCGGGTCAGGTTATAACCTAAGGTAGGACCGTTTCAAGTCACTACGCCACAATCTACTCCTGGTCAGGTTATAGAATTCTAGTTCAAGCAAACCTAATACTCCTTGTCAGGTTATATTAGGTTTAGTGCGACTACTTATTCTAACGGGTCTGTATCAAATAAGCAGTAAATAGAGGATATGGATTGCCCAGCTTAAGCTTTACCGTTTCGGGTCTCCACTTAACCTTGCAACTCAAATCGAAATTAATGTGCACAAGAACTAGTAAAATGCAAGAATAATATTAAGCATGGAATCTCAAAACATTCGTCACAATAAATTAGCTCTAGCCCGAACGAGCGGTTTAGCTACACATGCTGGAAATAAAAGACATGATAAAAGTGGAAATTCTTCTCTATGCCGAAGTAGCCGCTCGGTGAAGGATGATCACTGGATGAATGATGGATACTCGAATCGGCTCTGATGGGATGAATGTGGATCTGATCGGAGAACCAAGGAAAACGCCACATGAAAACGCCCTTCGGGCGCGGCCAGGAACTTTGCTCGGCTGCTCATGGGCCATTCCACCCGTGCGTTCTCCTTCAGTTGGTGACATTGTCCGACATGTTGTCCATTTTGAGCAACTTGGTCGAGTCAGATTTGTCATCGGAGTCCATCTGGCCGAGCGAATTGATTTCGGTGCCTATCAGCGCGCGCAAGACCTTTGGAATTGAGCCAACTGCCAATCTGCGCGGGCGTTTTCCTTGGTTCTCCGACATTGTCCACCTTATTTGCTCTTTTGATCACTTTGCCCGAAGTGGATTCGTCAGATCAGCTCGTTTGCCCTAGCAACTTGAGTTTAGTGTTGGTCAGCTCGACTCCTTGTGATGTTTTTAGCTCAGAAAGCCATCTTTTAAGCGCGTTTCCTCCTAGAGCTTCCGAAGCAACTGAAATGCAAAGCAACACCAAAAGTAACTTGTTCGCATAATAAAGTGTCGGAAATGATGGGATTTGTTGACTCGATGAGTCGTATAAATACGGCCCATCACTTATATCACCCAAGTAAAACCGACTTTATGATTATTGAAACCGATGCAAGTAATCTATTTTGGGGAGGTATCCTCAAAGCTAGAACAGAAAGTGGCTCTGAATACTTATGTAGATATACGTCAGGTACCTTCAATGGCCCTGAAACTAGATATCATTCCAATGAAAAAGAGTATTTAGCCATCAAGAAAACTATTAAAAAAATTCGAGTATATATTATAAATAAAGAATTTCTAATTAGAACGGATAGTAAGAATTTTGGTTACTTCCTCCGAACAAACATTGCTGAAGACTATAAGCAAGGAAGATTGCTTAAATGGCAACAATGGTTCAACTATTATCAATTTCAAGTAGAACATATTCCAGGAACAAAAAATTGCTCAGCAGATAGCTTAACTCGAGAACTAAACAATGTAGAAGAAAAGTTTGAGTTAAATACGTATGATGAAACTAACAATCTTATACGGGTAACGCAGGAGCAATGGATCGTTTCTACATGGAAATATTGGAAAAAGAAATTACCTTGGAAAAATTACAAGCAGAAGTAACAGCAAAACAGATAATCTATGCAGAACAACAAGCAAGAATCGTCGAAAAGGAATTGCTTATACTTAAAGCTAAAGGAAACTTCTCTACAAAAAGAAATGTATCGACCTCCTCTGAGGACAAAAAACTTAAACAGAAGGAACAGTTTGCCCCAATGGAAGTTAAAAAACTCAAAACACCTGAGGAAATGACTCAACAATTTAAACCGCAAACAACTACCCCCAAGAAAGCTTACGCTATTCTCTCCGGGCCAAATAAAGGTGTTTATACGACTTATCCACATGAAGTCTCGGATCGAGATGTTATCAAGGAATTTGCTTCTGAATTTGAGGCAAGATATATACAGAATCAGCAAATAAATGACTACAAGAATTCGCTGATGACCATTGCACCAACAAATAATCTTCAAATTATTGGTACAACTCCCCAATTACGATCTCCTATTATTAGGAAACACACTGATCAATTTACTGAGGAACTTTGGCTTCAAAACTACAATGCCTTACTTATGGGTCAAAAGAAGGAAAATATTTACCCTATTTATCGATCAGGTATCGTTAAGGCTCAGGTATATCCGGGAGCACACCCAGCTAATGTTTATGAATTGTTCTGTCAAGGCTTACTTGACACCATCTATTTGGGACAAAACTACACGGAACTGGAACACTTCAATACAGCCTACAAGAACGATGTTGTGATGTTTGTACAAAAAACACGCACACCTAAGCAGATTTATCTAAAGTTCGAATCTAGTATTCCGGACTTTGCTGACACAAAAATCTACACTCCGTACCATATCATAAGAATCGGTCCGGTCGGAACACAACCAGCTATTACTGAGGTAAATTACCCACCTATTGATCAAAAACAAATTATGGAATTACGACTTTAGTCATTAGACAACATAACAGCTGAACTACTTAGAATCAAACCCACTCATGACATGAAAGTGAACCTCTCAAGTGCAAAGACAATTATGTACAGCCACTTCAACAAACGCCTACATGAAAAAGATTGGGCTACAATAAAAGAATGGCAAGAAGTATTCATTAATGGACGCATGGATGTATCTAACGAAACGCTTCAGGCTTATAACCAAAAGCCCATGGACGAAGATAAAGAGCCCAAGAAAGAACTTAACAAGACTACTGAGCCTAGCCATCCATGCCGTCGGCAGCCAAAGACAAAACTTCTGCAACTTGAAGACATCTGTCCAAACATGTAGGCCTCTCCACTTAAGATAATGAAAACTTAAGGACAAAGAAAAGAAGAAATGACTAAAAGAAGAAAAAGGAAGACGTAGTGGAAAGAAGAAGTTAGTCTACTTTACTTTAAGTCCTTTGCTACTTTACTTTAAGTTTTTTGTTGTTTTTTAAAGGAGGTTATCTATATTAAGAGCCTCGTGTAATTTGGGGAAGGGAAGTTTTTTCCGCGGATCAAAAGAAGAATTAGATCTCTAAAGTTTTCCTCTCACTCTCTTAAGACTGCTCGTCACTCCCACTTAAGGTTTTTACTAGCCATCCACACGAATTTGTCTATACGAAGGTAAAGCCCTGGACTTCGTCAGGCTTCTATCTGGGAAAGCAAGGAGTGCTAGTACCATCGCGGAAGCATAAGTGGACCTCTTACCCTCTAAGAAGACAAAGCTCTCATCAAACGCAGGTATGGAATCAACTGACTCTTCTCCACAATTATCTAGACAACGTATTAATAAGTTAATTAAAACTCAATTACATGAATTATGCTATGAACTATGCTAGCAACTTATAGTAGAGATAGAAATAATCTTCTATCACAAAATTAGGTCTTATTTACTCTTTCTGCCTACCTACTGTGAAAGAAAGATCAAGAATGAAAATGGTATCAGAGCAAATACGGTCTAAATACAAAGTATTAAAAGTATGAACGACTTATATAATAACGGAAATTTCGATCTATTCAAATACCAAATGGAAGATAAACAGAAAATACTTATATTATATATCTTAAAAGACTTTCCACAAGAGATTAAAGACCAGATTTGTGAAGCAATTGACCTTGCCTTAGACAAATACTTATTACAAATTACATTTGCAGAAAACTTCTATTTAGGAGATTCTACCCATGTTTGGGATAACTACGGAAATTAATCTACTTAAAAAAAGTCTTGATGGATATAAATCAACTAGAATTTTTTAAACATTTACCAAATGAAACAAAGTTATTAATTTTCAACATATTAAGAGAATTAGCAACAGATGTACACCTAACTATTTTGACAACCCTTGATCAACATGAGGAATGGAAAATAATACAAGCAATCGAATCTGAAAATAACTACGAATCTTCATCTTCTGAATATTCAGATCCGGAGGAAGAATACCATAGACGGTTAATTAAGCAATTTAGCAGCAATTGGTGGGATCATCATTATTCTGGAAATGAAACAGATTAATGAATACTGAATAACAACTTATCCAACTGGATGAAGAAATTAATAAAATACAAAGGATAAGAGATCAAATTAAAAGAAGGTTACTAAAACTTCAGATAAAATATTTCATCAAAAAACGATTAAGATGGATATAAACGTGGAAACAGAAAATTCAGAAATCTACACGACAGAATCACACAAAGGATTTACCGGAGAATTATTTTTACATAATGAAAAACTAAAACAAATCCAGAAAATGAAGGGAACTTAGCTTATGGAAAATTTATGTTTTCAGTTTACCCAAAGTATAGGATCAACCTAAATACACTAAATTTAGATAAAACGCTTAGTTTTGTACATGAATTTGAAAATAAGAAGCTAATGAATAAAGGAGATAAAGCTTTCTCTGTCACTTACATGGTTGCATACGCAATCAGTAACTCGGTGCATAGTATAGAATATGCCAAACAAGAATATATTGAATTAGATGAAGTATTCTCAGATATAGGAAATATTGAGAAAAATGAATTTTGCGAGTTATTCCCAGATGAAGACAATTGGACCATTGATTTGACAAAAGATAAAAGATATTATGGACAACCTAGATCTTAATACGAACCAAGAAGATCATCTAATGCTTCTGAATCACGAAATGAATTATTAAGACAATTATCTTCTAAAATGGATAAGATAGGAAGAGCAATCGGATTTACAGAATGACGGATAACACAAAAATTATTGGTACAACTCCCCAATTACGATCTCCTATTATTATGAAACATACTGATCAATTTAATGAGGAACTTTGGCTTCAAAACTACAATGCCTTACTTATGGGTCAAAAGAAGGAAAATATTTACCCTATTTATCGATCAGGTATCGTTAAGGCTCAGGTATATCCGGGAGCACACACAGCTAATGTTTATGAATTGTTCTGTCAAGGCTTACTTGACACCATCTATTTGGGACAAAACTACACGGAACTGGAACACTTTAATACAGCCTACAAGAACGCTGTTGTGATGTTTGTACAAAAAACACGCACACCTAAGCAGATTTATCTAAAGTTCGAATCTAGTATTCCGGACTTTGCTGACACAAAAATCTCGCAAAATTCATTTTTCTCAATATTTCCTATATCTGAGAATACTTCATCTAATTCAATATATTCTTGTTTGGCATATTCTATACTATGCACCGAGTTACTGATTGCGTATGCAACGATGTAAGTGACAGAGAAAGCTTTATCTCCTTTATTCTTTAGCTTCTTATTTTCAAATTCATGTACAAAACTAAGCGTTTTATCTAAATTTAGTGTATTTAGGTTGATCCTATACTTTGGGTAAACTGAAAACATAAATTTGCCATAAGCTAGGTTCCCTTCATTTCTGGATTTGTTTTAGTTTTTCATTATGTAAAAATAATTCTCCGGTAAATCCTTTGTGTGATTCTGTCGTGTAGATTTCTGAATTTTCTGTTTCTTCGTTTATATCCATCTTAATCGTTTTTTTGATGAAATATTTTATCTGAAGTTTTAGTAACCTTCTTTTAATTTGATCTCTTATCCTTTGTATTTTACAAGTTCTTATCATACCTCCCAATGTATCAGGTATATCTATTGGTTTATTTATCCAATACTCCTTAATTTTATCTCCAATAGGTTTTGGTAATTTATTTAAAAAGGTATTTTTATATAGTTCCATAAGCGTTTCTTCTAACTTGTAGTAATACTTTTCATATTCACATGCGTAGGTGTTAAAGTAACACATATCGCAAATGATTAGGTTGTCTAAATGCCATTTAGCATTGTCTTGCTCAGCCTTTTTAACTGCATCTCTTTGCGTTAATTCTTCTCTTCCTAAGAATTCTTTATAAACACATCCGACAAAATTCTTAAGTAATTGACTTCCTGTCGTTGCTGATTGTTCTAAACTTGCTTTGTTCGCGTCACTTAAATTATGGTACCATCCTTTTACATTACCTGTGATCTTATGTAAAATGAATGCTTTACTACGAATATTCAGGGAAGAACTGAGCACACAAGAAGGTAAATATAAAAATGAACTTGAAAAAAATACAAAGACAAGTATTACAAATAAAGATAAATAACAATCCAGGTAAAAGCTCAGGACTTGATTTTTCTGACTTTCAAATGCCACCAGACTTACCATGGGAAACACTTTAGAACCCAATAAAAATAAAGAAAAAAATAAACTAATTAAACAATGAAATTTAGAAAAATAATTATAAATTTATTTATATGTTTCACACTTACTAACAAGAAGTCAGCCATAACCTTGGAAACAGACAGAGAATGGGATAACGAGCACCATTCAATTATGACACTTGATTCTTCACGAACAAAAACTAAGACTGAGATAAGGCTTAAACTCGAACAAGAATTCGAACAAGGTAAAAATATGGATAAATGTATAAAGTTATTAAGTTTAACAGATGAAGAATTACAAGAAAAAACACTTATGACGTTTGAGGAAGACACTCAAATAAACGAATACTCCTCATCAGATGAAGACAACATACAAGTAGAAACACCAAAATATAAATACACATATACAGAACCAAAAATACCTGAAAGGTATATTGGTATGGATCAAGGAGAAAGTAGTATGATGAAAAGAGAAGACTACATAGATTATGATCAATTCCCATACAATCAACATAAGAGGAATCATCCTGATAGGAATTATAACTATAGAAGACAACCATTTAAACGATATACACACATATCAGGATACCTACAACAAGACAAATACCAGATGAATATCGATTTAAAGAAGTCACACAAACTAGAAATGATGTATTAAATCTAGATTGTGTAAGAGACCGAACAAGAATTTTAGATGAATGGGCAGCAGCCATTGACGTAATTATACAAAGCAATTTAGACTTAAAAACCAATATTGGAGCAAGTAAAGAATTCATTTTACATAAGATCACAGGTAATGTAAAAGGATGGTACCATAATTTAAGTGACGCGAACAAAGCAAGTTTCGGAAATTTCGATCTATTCAAATACCAAATGGATGATAAACAGAAAATACTTATATTATATATCTTAAAAGACTTTCCACAAGAGATTAAAGACCAGATCTGTGAAGCAATTGACCTTGCCATAGACAAATACTTATTACAAATTACATTTGAAGAAAACTTCTATTTAGGAGATTCTACCCATGTTTGGGATAACTACGGAAATTAATCTACTTAAAAAAGTCTTGATGGATATAAATCAACCAGAATTTTTTAAACATTTACAAGATGAAAAAAAGTTATCTTTTTTAGGATTAGAAATAAAAGCAGGACAGATTAAACAACAAAAACACATAATTGAACACATAAATAAATTTCCTGACAGAATAGAAGATAAGAAAATGCTTCAAAGATTCTTAGGATGCCTGACTTATGCAGAAGCTTACATTTATAAATTAGCAGAATTAAGAAAACCCTTACAAGTAAAACTAAAAGAAAATATAAGATGGACGTGGACAGACAACGACACGAATACATTGCAAAATGTAAGCCTTGACAGAACAATTCATAAACATTAGCTGGGTGTGCTCCCGGATATACCTGAGCCTTAACGATACCTGATCGATAAATAGGGTAAATATTTTCCTTCTTTTGACCCACAAGTAAGGCATTGTAGTTTTGAAGCCAAAGTTCCTCAGTAAATTGATCAGTATCTTTCCTAATAATAGGAGATCGTAATTGGGGAGTTGTACCAATAATTTGAAGATTATTTGTTGGTGCAATGGTCATCAGCGAATTCTTGTAGTCATTTATTTACTGATTCAGTATATATCTTGCCTCAAATTCTGAAGCAAATTCCTTGATAACATCTCGATCCGAGACTTCATGTGGATAAGTCGTATAAACACCTTTATTTGGCCCGGAGAGAATAGCGTAAGCTTTCTTGGGGGTAGTTGTTTGCGGTTTAAATTGTTGAGTCATTTCCTCAGGTGTTTTGAGTTTTTTAACTTCCATTGGGGCAAATTGTTCCTTCTGTTTAAGTTTTTCGTCCTCAGAGGAGGTGGATACATTTCTTTTTGTAGAGAAGTTTCCTTTAGCATTAAGTATAAGCAATTCATTTTCGACGATTCTTGCTTGTTGTTCTGCATAGATTATCTGTTTTGCTCTTACTTCTGCTTGTAATTTTTCCAATTTTAACAATTCAATGACAACATAACAATAGAACGTAACAAGTTTAAAATAATAAGTAAAAATGCACAAAAAAACTAACATAGGAAAATATTAAAGCACCCACAAAATTTAACTCACCTCTACTACATAATAATGATAATTTATAGTAATTATTAAATACATTTATATAATTTTGAGATTAGTTTATATTGTATTAATATTAACAAAAATAAATATTAGTTTCACAATTCAAAGAATAGCATAACAACAAAACGTAACAAGTTTATAGAATGAAATAATAAATAAAAATGCACACAAAAACTTAACATGGGAAAAATATTATTACACCAACAAAATTTAACCCACCTTTACTACATAATTTATAATAATTATTAAATACATATATATCAATAAATATTAACTTCACAATTCAAAGAATAACATAACAACAATACGTAACAAGTTTAACGAAGATTTAAACATTATATTTGTTTTTAAAATAAGTTGCTATGAATAAATTAATAAGCAAAAAGGCACACAAAAAGTGAATTTTTTCAACTCAAAGAATAAAGTGCAAGAAGATTTAAACGAAAATTTACTTCACTCTTATGCAATCTCTAGTACACAAAATAATGACAAGTATTATTTTTTCTAATAAATATTAAATACATTAATATAAATTCAAAATTAGTTTAACTAATTTTAACAATCCAACGACAACATAACATCAGAACATAACAATTTCAAAGAAGATTTAAATGAATATTAAAGCACCAACAAAATGTAACCCACCACTACTACATAATTAATAATTATTATTATTAAATACATTAATATAAATTAAGGATTAAATACACTAAATTAATACTAATTAAAATAAATATTAGTTTCACAATTCAAAACTCACCTCTACTACATAATAATGATAATTTATAGTAATTATTAAATACATTTATATATTTTCAGATTAGTTTATATTGTATTAATATTAACTAACATAAATATTAGTTTCACAATTCAAAGAATAGCATAACAACAAAACGTAACAAGTTTATAGAATGAAATAATAAATAAAAATGCACAAAAAAATTAAATAGGAAAAATATTAAAGCACCAACAAAATTTAACCCACCTTTACTACATAATTTATAATAATTATTAAATACATTTATATCAATAAATATTAGCTTCACAATTCAAAGAATAACATAACAACAATACGTAACAAGTTTAACGAAGATTTAAACATTATATTTGTTTTTAAAATAAATTGTTATGAATAAATTAATAAGCAAAAAGGCACCCCAAAAAGTGAACTTTTTCAACTCAAAGAATAAAGTTCAAGAAGATTTAAGCAAAAATTTACCACAATCTTATGCAATCTCTAGTAATGACAAATTTTATTTTTTTAATAAATATTAAATACATTTATATAAATTCAAAATTAGTTTAACTAATTTTAACAATCCAAAGACAACATAACAATAGAATGTAACAAGTTTAAAGAAGATTTAAATGGTATATTTGTCTTAAAATAAGTTAGAATGATTTAAATAATAAGTAAAAATGCACAAAAAAATTAACATAGGAAAATATTAAAGCACCCACAAAATTGAACTCACCTCTACTACATAATAATGATAATTTATAGTAATTATTAAATACATTTATATAATTTTAAGATTAGTTTATATTGTATTAATATTAACTAAAATAAATATTTGTTTCACAATTCAAAGAATAGCATAACAACAAAACGTAACAAGTTTATAGAATGAAATAATAAGTAAAAATGCACACAAAAAATTAACATAGGAAAAATATTATAACAACAACAAAATTTAACCCACCTTTACTACATAATTTATAATAATTATTAAATACATTTATATCAATAAATATTAGCTTCACAATTCAAAGAATAACATAACAACAATACGTAACAAGTTTGACGAAGATTTAAACATTATATTTGTTTTTAAAATAAGTTGTTATGAATAAATTAATAACCAAAAAGACACACAATTACGATTTAGTTGACGAAATCAAACACCTGACACCACGAATCTACAGGAGAAGATTTTAGCACAAATCAAACACCTAGTTAAAAATACGGACAAAGATAATATTAAGACTGAGCTAGGTCAAACACTGATTAAAATAGAACAGTTAAATTCTAAAGATGAACTTACTTCGCTAAAGGAACAAATAGCGGATCTCCAAAATGATTTAACTAGTTTTAGACTACATGAAGTAAGTAATCTAAAGAAACTTATTGATCAGAACCAACAGATAATCAATATGATAAAATCAATTAATATTAGACAATTAGAATCAACAATCCAAGAATTAAATAAAAAGATACCAAACATAGAACCTCTGTTAAAAGAATTCGAAAAAATGTTTACAACACTTGACAACATAAGTAAAGCCATTGGATACGAAACATGACATAATTGAACACATAAATAAATTTCCTGATAGAATAGAAGATAAGAAAATGCTTCAAAGATTCTTAGGATGCCCTGACTTATGCAGAAGCTTACATTTATATATTAGCAGAATTAAGAAAACCCTTACAAGTAAAACTAAAAGAAAATATAAGATGGACGTGGACAGACAACGGCACGAATTACATTGCAAAATGTACGATACATTTAGGAGCTGTTAAGATAATACTTACGGCACATTTTCAAAATGGATTAGACACACCTATCAAAATGGCATTAATAGATAATCGTATAAACGACAGAAAACTCTGCGTTATAGGAGCAGCCAAAGGGAACCTAGCTTATAGCAAATTTATGTTTTCAGTTTACCCAAAGTATAGGATCAACCTAAATACACTAAATTTAGATAAACGCTTAGTTTTGTACATGAATTTGAAAATAAGAAGCTAATGAATAAAGGAGATAAAGCTTTCTCTGTCACTTACATGGTTGCATACGCAATCAGTAACTTGGTGCATAGTATAGAATATGTCAAACAAGAATATATTGAACTAGATGAAGTATTCTCAGATATAGGAAATATTGAGAAAAATGAATTTTGCGAGTTATTCCCAGATGAAGACAATTGGACCATTGATTTGACAAAACTTGCTTTGTTCGCGTCACTTAAATTATGGTACCATCCTTTTACATTACCTGTGATCTTATGTAAAATGAATGCTTTACTTGCTCCAATATTGGTTTTTAAGTCTAAATTGCTTTGTATAATTACGTCAATGGCTGCTGCCCATTCATCTAAAATTCTTGTTCGGTCTCTTACATCTAGATTTAATACATCATTTCTAGTTTGTGTGACTTCTTTAAATCGATATTCATCTGGTATTTGTCTTGTTGTAGGTATCCTGATGTCTGTATATCGTTTAAATGGTTGTCTGTACGGATTAAATCGAAAATCTGATGGGATGTAGTTGAAATCGGATGGGACGAGAGTCGGATTAGGGTTTCCAAGGCCATAGAGAATGGAGGAGAAACAAGCGGCGGCTGATTTTGATTTCGCCAAACGCCGGATCCCCGAAAACTGGTGTTATTAAAAAAACGGATTCTAAGGATCCGGTGTTACGTGGCATCCACGTACTCGCCCTTAATCCACCTCATCTCGGTTTGACGAACACCGGATCCTGAGAATCCGGTTTTTGAGAAAATGGCAAAAACCGGTTCCCGAGAATCCGGTCTTATTAAAAACAGGCCAAAATTGAAATTGCAAACTCAAATGAGTCATTTTAGATATTTCCAAACTCAAATAGGTCATTTTTGAAAAAAACTCTCAAACAAACAACGCCTAAAAAAAAATTGTCGTTCAATCTAAAAAAATAATTGTCGTTGGCCCTGATTACATTTTCTTTTGAGCCTCATACATGCAACTTGGCATAAAGCATCCTTGTTCTGAGCGCTCAACAAGTTAACCTTTGTCTCAACAGTTCATGAGAATGGAGAGAATGGAGCCTCGACAGCTCAACTTGGCAACACATCTTCTACCAAAGTTCTTCCTTTTACATGAACTTCATGAGAATGGAGAGATTGATATTTGTCAGATTTGTTCTTGTGAAAACCTAGCAGATTTATTTACAAAGGCACTTCCCGTAACTCCCTTCTAGAAATTGGTCCACAAAATCATCATACGAAAATTTAGAGATAACATGGGATTCTCTATCGATTGTGCCACGTTTGGTGTTTGATTTGTGTTAGTTTTTTCTTTAGTTTGCTCGGTTCTCCTTTTTGTTAGTTTCTCTTTAGCTGTTTTGTAATAAAAAAATTACATAATATTTTAAATAACAAATTAACTATGACATGCATGATAAAATGTGTAATACAATAAGTGTATGTATAAATGGTTGAGATCCCATGAGAAGCATAAATCTGATGAGAAGTGAGAACTTTTTTGGTTCGTACATTTCATTAGATTTACGGTCAGATTTACCCTAGTTAATGTATATGTATCCGATTAAATACGTAAAAGGGCATTGCCGTCTAATAAAATATTTGATTCACCTTAATCTCGACCAAATCGCAAACTAATCAACGACCTAAAATTCCAAAAATCTCTCTACAAACTGGTAACGCAATCACTTCCAAATCGTTTACTCTCAACGAAACGACGAACGATAATGGCCGATAATAGTTCAGGCAGTCGGGATTGGCAAAATTCGTGATTTCAATACTGAAGGTTCGTGATGACTAAGTCACGAATTATGCACTGCGATTTATGAACTTTGCAAATTCCGTGTTCAATTGGTAAAGTTCGGGCATAATTGTCACAAATTACGCAGTGCGATTTACGAACTTTATAAAATTCATGTTCAATCGGTCTGGCATATTTGTCACGAATTCTGCACTATGAATTACGAAATTCATTAAATTTGTGTTCAATTGGTGAAGTTCGGGCATATTTATCACGAATTATGCACTACAATTAACGAAATGTACAAAATTCGTGTTCTAATTGGCATGAAAATTGTTTGCACACAAAATTATTTTTTCTTTTCACCAAACAAGACAGTGGTTGAATTGGTAGAACACCTTGATTTGTAATGACAAGGTCAAGGGTTCGAATCCCACATTGTCTTGTAAAAAAGTCGTAACAGAAAAATAAAGGCGCTATTAGATATAAAATCCAACGATTAGACAAAATTCTCACTTCTCGTCATATTTAGACCTTCTCATATTATTCCAAGGCCAAATCAAAAACAATATATTTTATAGAGAAGCGATCAAATGAGGCACCAAAATTAGAATGAGGCACGTGAGGCACGATCTCAACCACACATCCAACCCCCCGTGTATTTGTGGCGCGCCACGTGTCCAAATAGTAAACCCACTACCAATAGTAGTGTGAATGCAAATGGCGGCTCAACTCACGTCACAACGGAAGGCCGAGATCGTGCCTTACGTGCCTCATTCTACTAACCCTGCCTCAATCGAGTGCTCCCCATATCTTATATTATCTATAAATGGACCCCTTGACTTCACAAAATATAAAAATAACAAATATATAAACGAGAAATGATCAGTATACATATGTAGATGAAGAAACAATTCGCACACTAGATGGAATGGGAACCAAGAGCTCAAACATTTGAGAATGATGAATCTGTGCTGTGAGCAATGAGGATTTTCTGTCTGGAATGCAGAATGTGCTGAGTTCAACTATGGCAAAAATTGGCAGAGCAAAATGGTTCGGAGTTGCTGGGGGAGTGAATGGAATCAGGGGCCGCGCTTTGGTCCAAAACATAAGCAGCTGGAGGACTGGCCATCAGGTATCATGCCGCCTCCTTTGCTGGTGTCTATCTCTTCTAGCAGCCTCACCACCTCTTCCATGTCTGGGCGCTTGTCAGGGTTGGTGTCCCAGCATTTCTTCAATATGTTGGAAAACGCCGTGGGGCAGCATCTTGGTATATCAGGGCGCAGGTGCTGTTCCAGTAGAATAATAAAGATCAATCTTTGTCCGAAATGGCTAGGAAATTTAGATGGGTGAAAAATAAAGATTGCTCGGATTTTAGTATATATGTACTGATCAGAAGAATATACTTGTCATTGTCACTAGGAATTATGTTAGAGAACTAACCTGAGCGACCACAGCTGATGAGGCTTCTGCAAAGCTGAGATTATGGTAGGGCATGTCGCAGCAATAGATTTCCCATAAGCATATTCCAAAACTATAAACATCACATTTTCTGTTGTATGGTTTTCCATCAAGGACCTGTGCAAAAATAATGTTATTAATTTACTGGATCAATTGTAAGCACTTCGTACAGCGCAACAAAAAAAATCGTCAGATACGTGTTTCGGAGGCTCAGACTCAGAGTAACATGATATTGATGTGTAAATGGTAAATACCTCTGGGGCCATGTAACCAAGGGTGCCAGTAGCCCCAGTCATGTCCCTGGGATTTTGAGCTTCAACACGCGCAACCCCAAAGTCAGCAATTTTGAGTGTTGTTTGAGAATTCAGAAGCATGTTTTCTGTTTTGACATCTCGATGCACAATCTTCTTGGAGTGAAGATAGCTCAAACTGCAAATGTGGTTCATGAAAATGGGTTGGGAACGTTGAATCTCAAAGATAAAATTGTTGAAAATTTCGATTCAAAGAAATTACCCTCGGGCAAGATCCAGTGCAAGTTTAACGACGGCTTTGAAGGGAAGTTTCTTTCGTCTGTTCCTGATCAGATAGTTCTTTAAGTTCCCTCCATTAAGATACTCAACAACGACACAACAAGCTCGAGCTGGATGATCTTCTGATGTACTTCTAGTAGGGATTTTAAGATCTGAGGTTCCCATTGATGCCCCCACAAACTGCGGCAGAAAAAGCTCACAATTACATAATGTCAAGATTGATACCAAAAAAAAAAATCATAGTTGTAAGGAAAACGCAAATAAAGATGCCGACACACTACGATACTAGAAACAGCTGTATATAGTTGTAAATATTTTTTATTTTCAGATGTGATAAAATATGTTATATATAAATCATATTTATAAAGGAATGTAAACTTAATATCATAATCGGTAACAAGCTAGCCCAAAAGAGTATATGCATGAATTATTTACCTTTGTAACATTCGGATGATTGAGCTTGTGCCAAACAGCAACTTCTTGGCGAAATGAGGCCCGAAGAGCGGCAGTCTCAGCAGCTGTTTGCATACCATTTTCCCCCCAATCCAGTACTTTCACTACAAAAATGATAGCAAGGTGAGCCCCAAAAAAGATTTAATAAGAATCGATACAAAAACTCAAGTAGATGTGCAAGGGCAAAAGTTTTCGAGTGAACTATTCACAACAACATTTAAATTCAAAAGAGATGATATATGTTCAGCCATCGTAAATGAAATCTAATATTGCAACCCAACAATACCGGTACCGTATCAGCCACTTAAGATTGGCTAGGGATCACAAAATCTTCGGCATCGCACTGATAAATGGCCAAAATTTGGCACGAGATGCAATTAGATTTTTATACGAAATTAGTTTCTAGAGCACGAGGCTGGTTTCCTAGGAAGTGCTTTGTGTGTGAGAAATTTGCCAAACTAACTGCACACTGTATGACACAGCTTTTCAAACTCGTACGAATGATCAAATATTAGCGAGCAAATAAACAATAAAGAAGAAGCAAGGAAAGTAAGCTACCCGCAACGTCTTGGCCATCATAAACACCTCTGTATACAGTGCCATAAGTCCCGTGAGCAATAACATTCCTAATATCGAGCTTAGACAGCTCAATTTCCCATTCTGCTTTTTTCAGAGAAGATATGTTGTCCTTGGACCAAACGCGGCTCAAGTGAGTGTCCCAGCTCTTCAGATCAATCTTATCAGCCCTAATGAAACTATCCCTGTTGCTCAGATTTCCCACATCCTTCTTTCCTAACCTCGCGTCAGAAAATATATCCCCGACTTGGGCACTCACATTATCGGACATTAGAACAAGGCTTTCCAGATTCTGCAGATATTCACAGAACACAAATATGAAGCTGTAAAACAGTTCAAACTACATAATCATCGAGAATTGAAAACAATGAATCCAACAAATTGCAGAAGCCCTGTTGGCAAGATTTTTCAGATTGAAATCTGAATGAAGACACGAATAGGACGGATAAAATATAAAATTCAAGAATCAATCTCAAATGTCAATCAGTAAAACGAAGAGCTTCATAGACTTGAGCACCACCATATCATAATAAATAACGAGTTAAAGAAAGCGACCCTTTTGCTAAAAAAGAACTTTCCGGACCAACCATACCAACGACGAACACAAAAGGCAACAAGAAATCCAGAGACCGCAAAACCCACAGCTTCATATTCAATCGAGCCAAGTAAAAGTAATCGCAGCACACAAAGACGCATAAACCAGCAGAACACCAAAGCATAAGACTTTACCTGGAAACCACTTTTAACAAATTCTGAAGAAGCCGGGCCTGGAGCGGAGAGGAAGAGGAGAAGGAACAATGGAAAACTCTGGCAAAAGGAATAAAAATATACTCTTTGAGTCTTTTATAAATTTTTAATTTAGGAAGTATGAAAAAGTAGGAAATCTGGATTTTTGATAAATCTTTGATTTGTGTAGAGAGTTGATGAGTTGATAATTCAGATGGAAGAAATATATATATTTGTTTTATAGTAATACTATTTATAATTTTTTGTGACATGACTATGTAAACAGTTTTTGTTTGGATTCGACCAACCACGGAGTTGGAATTGGTCTTGGTTGTTTGTACGTACGTATATGTACGACCCATTTGGTACTGTTTATTTCTTGTCGTGTTTCAATTCTCAACCTAACCATGGTTGGTGCTTCTTTCTTCTTTGCTTTTTTTATTTCTCATACTATATGAATGATTTTTTTTTATTTGAGTCAGTTGTTTACTAAATGAAATTTTACATTCTTGAAAATTTGGTTTCAACTACGCATATATTCAATGGGAGGTGTTGGACAACGATGCCTCCGGTTCCATAATCAAATATGTATATATGTTCATAGTCTGATATTTGAATGAGAAGAAAAATTCGATTGGAGAGACACACACTTCAATCGATAAAAAAATTATATTAGATAATGTCAATTTGTGCTGAATTAGTATCGAATTATAACAAACTCATCAATCATAAAAACCAAGGTTATAGAAAACGCTAAGCGCTAATCGGGCGGAAAGAGTGTTCAAGGATTAATCGGTTTCGTATTTTTGAATTTTTAAATAATTAATAATCATACAAATATTATTATGATATATATTTTATTGTATTTTAATATATATATATAAAGCAATCTGATAATAAAGATATTTTAATAGTTTATCAAATATTAAAATGATATTCAGACATATGTAAACTATATAAAAATAAAGGAATTTTTTCATTTTGTTCAAGAAGTTGGTCATCTGGTTAGCACTTAGGCAGATTTAGAGGGCGACTAGACATGTCTAGGCGGCGACTAGGCGGATCTTGACGGCGGCTCAACGCCTATAAATCACGTGACCTTCCAAACCTTCTAATGATCGATTAATCGGGCAGATTCGTGCATTTCACCTTCTAGGCGGGACCTAGGCGGGGATTTTTAAACACTGATAAAAACTATACACTTAAATGTTTAGTATGTATTGATCAACATGGGCGGGACCGGTTGGTTGAGATGCAACCAACAATGCCTCAGTGACCGCACCCGTTACCTCAATAATTTGTTGGTGATCGTGGAGTTTTGATGTTGTGAGCAGTGCATGCTTCAATTGATAGAAAGTGTAATAGATAGTACATATATGTAATAATTTTGTATCAATTTGTAATTAATCCATCAATCCAAAAAACATGTTTAGTAGAAATTCACTTTGAAAGAAAATCCTATCAAGGTAAGAAATAAAAGTAGAGAAGTCATATATTATCAACAAAAAAAATGATGACAAATGATGAAAACATTACCAAAAATATACTATGTTGACACAAGTTGAGATATGGTGAAAAGGGCTTATTAGATGAGAAATAAGAAATTTTAATAACCATTCGATCAAAATATTAAAAGGTTGAGATTAATCCGAATTATAATTAAAATTCGTATTTAATTAATTACTAAATACACTTAAAGGGCAAATTAGGAAAAATGAAATCAATCAAAATCGAAATCCCGCTTTTCACTCGCGGTCATCACTAAACCTTCATTCTGTATTTGGAAATTAATTGTTTATTTAATAATTAAATATTTAATATTCAACATAATGAGTGCAACAAGTTTTGTTTTAATTGCTTAGCATTTTAGTCGTAAAGCACCAAAACATGACTGCTACGAATTTTATTTGTAATTGCTATGCATTTTGAATATTAAATATTTAATTATTCGTAGCGCAGTGATAAGTGGAATTGGATAAAATGCGTAGATTAATACATATAATTCGTCGCGCAGTGACACATTGGAAGTGACATGTAATTGTAAAATGCATAGATCTATAACTAAAATTCGTATCAAAAGTATGAGTCGATTGTAGCTGATATATCAATAGTAAGCAGCACCAGGCACTATGGAGTCGATTGTTGAAATTTTCCATCTATTTAGGCACAATCACCTCCAACATCTTTTCGGCACCCCCTCTCTTTAGGCACAATCACCTCCAGCATCCCATCCACACACGCCGCACTCGCCATCTCTGGCCTGATACATTCCGTCGACCTAAACCCCCCACACGCCACACACACCACCACTCGCCTCGAGACCTCCAACATCCAATCCAATCAGCAATCACACATAACACAAATCAAGACAAACACATGGAGCACAACGAGCTAAGGCCTCATCGGATTCCCCTCAGCGCCAAAAACTGACCATTAGGTAAAACCACAGACCTCGACGACCGCGATCTGAGGTACTTCAGATCCTGCTTGAAGTGGGTCTGCGTCGATCAATCGAACCGCTGGCGCGCGACACTTTCTTGGGCGGTGTTTTTGTTGCTGGTTGTGGTTGTTCCGATCCTGAGCCATGTTTTGTATACATGTGGCGAGTGTGATAAGAAGCGAGTGGTGGTGTGTCGAGGGTGAATTTTTTTTGATGAGGTCGAGGGTGAATTAAACACTGCGAGGATCGAAACAAAATCGCACAGTGTTGGCGGAAAAATAGGATCTTAACTAAAATTAGTAAAGCCAAATGACGAATACACCCCGAATTATAATTTTATTGCCCAAATAAATGCAAATTAATTAGCGAAATCATAACCGTCGAATAATCAATCGGACGTTTGACATTTTTTCTTATTTCTCACCAAAGATGACATTTCTCATATGATCTCAACTCATGTTTTGACAAACCTTTTAAAAATAAGTAGAGAAAGCCGCTAGTAAATTTAATAATTTAAATTATAGGTTAAGTTCAGGTAAATCATGTTTTTTATATAAACTCTAAACCACTTAAAAAGCGGTCATGTGTTATATTAATGAAACTACATAGTTTTGGTTATAATGTGAATTTTGACGAAATTTTTATATAAAAATGACTTTAAGGGATAAACCAGTCAGAACATTTAAAATCGTTACTTTTCGCTTCAATTCATCAAAAAATAAATTTTTATTCACTAAACATTAAGCGTTATCACTGGACATTTAGCTTTATCACTGAACATTTAGTTCATTGAAAATTCACAAATACGTGAGCAATTTGAAAATGTTTACTAGACAATGTCGAGTAACATGGAACATTTAGCCAACATACGTAGAAACCTTGAAAAAGCTAAATGTTCAGTGATAAAGCTAAATGTTCACTAATAGAGCCAAATGTTCAGTAAACATAAAATTTAATTTTTTATGAATTGCAGCGAAAAGTAACGATTTTGCCATATCACTAAACATTTAACTAAATCACTGAACAATAAAACCAGAAATTGAAAAAGACCATATTGTACTTGACATGTGTCATGATTTAAGTGGTTTAAAGTTTATATAAAAATATGGATAAAGATCTGGTGAGAAGTAAGTGTTTTTGTGAGAAATAGAAAGTTAAATTAGCCATTAGATCTGAGATCTAATGGTTGTTAATAATCATTATTTTTAGCATTTAATTAATTACTAATTATGGTTTAAAGGGTATTATCGGAAGAACAGATTATGCATCTCAACCAAACCCTAAAACTATCCGTCTCTTCATCTCTGGATTTCATCTCACCAACGCTGCGATTTCATCAACGAATCAAACCTAAACAGCCGGAAACGTTACCGGCATAAGTCCGTCCCCGACGACAAAATCGATCACTTCGATTCTCTACCCGACGATATCATCATTTTGATACTCTGTAAATTGAGCTCTTCCGCCGATCGGCCGGCTGAGCTTCTCAATGTTCTGTCAACGTACGTGCGGACGGACTATCGAATTGCAATTTTTTCTCCATTTCTGTTTGAATTTCTTCGGAGATGGAAATTGATTTGGATTTTGTTTGGATTGATGCAGTTGCAAGAGATTGAACGGATTAGCTTTGAATTCGTTGGTTCTGTCCAAGGCGTCTCGGAAGATGTTCGCGATCAAGGCGAGTAACTGGTCCGACTCGGCTCATAGGTTTTTGAAGCTGGCAGCCGGATCTGGTGAGTTTTTCCGTCTCAGATTCGTTTCTATGGAGTTTTTGTTGTTGTTAGCATTATCTGGATTTTGATATATATATTTTTCAGATTCGTTTCTATGTAATGATGAATGATACTATGGATTTGTGTATGAGATTTGATGGACTTATTGTGAATTTAGTAAGGCAGTGCCCAAAATGAGTGCTAAATTGGTTACAACTAGCTTCTGGTAAAGGCGCATATATTCAGGTTTCAGTTAGCTTATTGTGATTTTAGTATGGCATACTCATTTTAGCAGTTTCAGCGAGTATGTTTGTTGAAATAGTTTCTTGCGAGCAAAATGAAAATGACAACAGTTTTCTCTGTAGGCTAATGTATAAGCTATCTGCTTGGTTGTTTTTGACCATCAGTTACTAATTTGTAATTTGTTTTTTCATTTCCTCTTACAAATTCATTTACTGTGGCAGGGCCTTTCAATTTCGAGGCATCAGCTACAAATGGATGTCACATTATTAACTTATTTTGGTGATGCGCAACTTTCGTGATGCTATGGAACCTCCATTTTGTTGATGCGCAACTTTGGTGATGCTATGCATGTCTAAAATGGCTGACATCGCCTCCATTTTGTTCTTTCCTTAAGGATGTGATCAACTTTGTTGCTTTCAGTTTGTTGCATGTAAAAATGTTTCCAGTTGCCAGAATTGTAAACCGAATCTTGATTGATTGAATGAATTCATTTGCATTTCTTGTTAAAAATATGTAGCAGTTATGCACTGTGTTATTATAATACGTAGCAAATGGATTATAATACGTAGCAACTGTGGTATAATACGTAGCAACTGTGTTATAATACGTAGCAATGGATTATAATACGTAGCAACTGTGCTATTATAATATGTAGCAACCGTTTTATAATACGTAGCAACTGTGTTATAATACGTAGCAATGGATTATAATACGTAGCAACTGTGTTATAATACGTAGCAGTTATGCACTATAATACGTAGCAACTGTGTTATAAGACGCATCAGTTATGCATTATAATACGTAACAAGTGTATTATAATACGTAGCATTACAATATCCTTCTCTTTTCTTTCGACTTATCATCTAAATTTACAAGGCTCGGATTGTCATCGTCATCCTTTCGTGTAGTGGTTGCCTCTACATGAGCCCAACTCTTGCGTCCGTGCTTCTCTTTCTCAAGATATTCTGCTAGTCGAATGGCTTCTTTCAGGCCTGATCGGTCACCAGGAAACTTAACCAAAGTGATGCCTTGGTAACCCTCCTTTCCATACACGGACTTCGCCTTGCCACTAGTAAATCCAAGATCTGAGAGTCCAATTTTACAAAATAAGAGTAATTATTACGTGGTTGTGTTAAGCAGCTTAGACATTTCAGCATGTGCCCATCTAAAAGTCCCAGCATGCCCCCAGCTTAGATTGAGCAAACTCAATAAACAAAGCTACGCAACTAAATCAAGAACCTCAACCCACAGCACAAACTGATCCTCCCATTTTTCAAGCTACATGGCGTATGTTAACCACACAAAGATACCAAAATCTACACTGAGGAGCAACATCTAAAGATGCGACATTCAAAGACCTGTGACAATCCTACCAATTTGACTCGTGCTACAAATTAAAATGAATCAGCCTTTACAAGAAAAATTATGGCCTGAATAAGTAATGCTGCCTGTTGTCAAAGATAACCCTTTCACCTTTCATACAGCAGCTACCATCAACCCAACTGTTGGAAGTGTTTCATTTAACAAAAAGAAAATCTGAGTATAAATGGTAGATCACACAGGCATAACTAGGTACGAATCATGATCAATATAGTACGAATCATGATCCATATACTACGAATTATGAGCTACAAATTGAGATACGATGTATCAATTATGAAATACGTATTATGGTTAATATACTACGAATTATGACACATTACCTATTATGGCTACGTATTTTAGCACACTAACCAATCGACGGCGCGGAGGCTGGGCGGACGGACGGCGCGGACGGCGCGGATGCTGGGCTGGGCGGACGGCGCGGAGGCTGGGCGGGGCAGACGGCGCTGCAGAAGCGACGCTGGCCGGAGGATTCAGTTTCGTAATATTCGCAATCAACGAGATCGAAGGATCTGCTATTTAGGTGATTTTGAGAGAATTAGTTTATGACGAAATTACCCCCACAAGCATTAATTAGGTGATTTTAAAAATTATTTGCTGTTCAATCTAGGCTGTTGAATAAGAAAGATCAATGGACATATATAATTAATTCCTATTTCTCACCATAAGTTCACTTCTTACCGGATCTTAACCCTAAAAAGATAGGGGTTTATTTGATCCATTCTCTTTAAATTAAATAGTTATATTTTTACCATAGTTGTTTTAAGTGAATTTTAGAATTTAAGAAACTTCATAAATGATAGTTAGAAAAGAGAGAAAGATTCCATGTTTGGTTTACTTATTGCAAACATATATTTCATATCTATTTTATAACCTAAAATAATAATGGAAAATAATTACATGAAGACGACTTGCATAGTTACATCCGTCGAATAAAATTCGAGATTATTTTTTTCTTTTTGTAATTAAAAATGGATAATCTTTCCTTGCCGAAAAATGTGAGTCAAACTTGGGTGGATAGATTAAAATGGAGAGATATACGGAAATACTGATAATTTCTATACAAAGAGGCGGCGTTTATTCTCTATTCAGTCTATTGTAAACATAGCAACTAGGAATAGTCAAACTGATACTAAATACAAAACAAAAATGGAATTGGAAAAAAAAAACGCGTAGTCATATAATATATGATGGGCAAGCAGCATTAAGGATTCTCATCTTGGAGGTGTTCGAATTGAACTTGAACACCTCAGTAGACAGTAATCGAAATAGAACAATGCAGGTACACACGATGTAATACCCAGTTCGGTAACCAGCCTACTCTGGGGGCTTCTCACGCCCTAAAGGGTAGCAAATCTTATTGAAAAGTTTAAAGCTATAGATGGTCTTACTCTTACAATCTCTCGAATGTAATCGCCTAGCCTCTAACACTTCCTCTTCTCGATTTGCGATCTCGGCTCCCCCTCTATCCCTTGAGTTCGAAACTCCCTCCCGAACTTGCTTGAACTTCTCCAGAAGCTCAGACGCCTTCTCCCGAATGCGTGTTGTTGATCGTGTGTGTGCAGCGGGTTGTTCAATCGGAACAGTCTGATCAGCACACTGAACAGACTGTCTCAGCACTGTTGATTTTCCGGTGTGGAAAGATCAGCCGGCCGTCGCTTCTCCTCATCCTCCTCCTCTACTCAAGATCACTCGTGTTTGTATTTCTCCAAAAGTGAATGCCGATCAGGAAACCCTAGCCTTGTATTTATAGTACACAGCTGGTTCCCTAATCGGTTAGGATATTCTATCTCGAATATTTAGGAAGTATTTCCTAAATATCCCAAGCTTCCAAATCTTTTATCTTTGAGAATCTTTCGAATATCTCCTTGATGATCTTGGCTTCAAGATAATATTGCTCGAATATTACGCCAGCCAATCTAAACTTCAACCGACTCGAATCTGTAACTGACTTCAATCGGCATATCTTTGATATTAGGAATTTCCCAGATTAGGACACTTATGATCTTCAGTTCTGCGCTGTATGCGAGTTCCAATCCTCGGTTTAACAGCTCCTTGACTCTGCTTGAACACTCTGAAGACGTTTTGCCAAAAGTCATGCCATATGTAGGAATAACAATCTCCCCCTTAACCTTTTTGGCAAAACCAAATCATTTAGTACTAGTAAGATTGAGGAGAGCTAAGTTGACCTCAAAGTTACTCCCCTTTTTTGCCACAAAATCGGTAAGGAGGGTTCAAACGGATAGTTCAAACATAAAGTGCAAACAGAACAGTACGACGGAAATGAAATGTTCAAAAGTCAGGGACGAGTAAGTGTTTTTAACAAGAACCTTCAAGCGGAGGAGTCTCATCGTCTTCTTCATCTCCTATATCAGCTTCATCATCACTAGGATATCTGAGGGCACGCACCAACTGGTTGATTCTCCTCCTTTGCAGTTGCTCAGCCTCCAGAATAGCCTCCAGCTCACCTAAGATTCTTCCTCGCTCAGTGCGGGACATTCTCTCCCCAGCAGCAGCTCTCCTCATGGACGACTCCGGAGCATCCTTCCTTCTCAACCGAGGGTCCTTCAGATCATTCACATGTCGACCCTTGAACATCTTATGATCAACGCCCAACTTTAGTGGAGCTCTTGACAGACTGTCCTGGTTTGTCTTCAGCTCTGGGCTCTGGTATATAATCAGCTCATAGACGAGGGAGGGAAAAACAATATGGTGAAGAGACTTGGTCGACGTGGCATGTTAGCAATCTGTTTGAATATTATGCGTCCCATGTTGATGCGCATTCTGTTCCCAATCTGATAGATCAAATGACCCATCTCTTTGCTCACCGTGGTCCTGTGCGAAGTTAGCTTCCAGTTCATTATAACGATGAAGAACATCATCAAATAGAATGTAGTCAGGTCAGTTACTGGGATGGAGCTGTCTTCCCAGAAAGGATATGGTCCCGCTGTTAGACAGCTAGCAATCTTGTCATAATCTTCTTCTTCCTTATCCTCAGCTGGGTCTTCCATTGCAAAGAATACGTTTATGATTTCTGGGTCAAGCATAACCTTCTTCCCTCTCACAAAGACTACTCTATAGTCCTTATCACCGACGATTCCAAACTGTTTGGGCAAGTTTGCAATAGCTTCGCGTACCAACTGCTCGTTGAACGACTTCCTCTTTGTCAGAGTCCAGAATAGATCAATCTCCTTCAACAGCTAAATGACCTCCTTTCCCTTATACTTTTTCTCTTCTAAAATTCTCTTAGGAATGATCTTTCTTTTCTGCACCGCCTTCCACTTGGCTGCTGCTTCTTGACTGGCAAACCACACACCATGTCTAGTAATTCTGGATGGAACATTCGATGAGACAGGATCTGGAACTCCTCTCTTCCTCTTTTTAGACACACTTGCTCCCCCTGCGTCTGAGCTCACACCATCCTGCTTATTTGTTTCCTTAGTTGAGGATGCTTGGATGGTCACCTTCTTCTTGGGTTTCTTCTTTTCTGACTTCTTGAGCTCAGTCAATAGTACTGAGTCATGATCATCCTCCTGTGTGTTCTCAGCCTCAGGCTCGTCCTGATCAATTTTCTGCATCTCCACAGCTTGACCAATTGGCTGTTTCAGCTCCCTCAGAACATCTGATTCAACATCCTTCTGCTTCTCAACGCCCTTTTCATTTTCTGACTTTTCTGCTAACTCAACAGGCACACTTCTTTCTTGATTGATAGTCCCTTCCTTCTGCAAATCCTGGACAACTTCATCAATGTCCTTGTACATCTCACCAAGCTCATCATCTTTCTCAGAGGAGTCTGATTCTTCTGATCCATCATCTTCTGGTTGTTGTTGTTTCTGTTCCTCAGTTTTCATAGGAGCAACTTCAACACCCGTCTTCCTTTTCTTTGTCAACTGTCTCATTACTTTTTCTCGCGGTGTCTTCCTCAGATTGTTCACCCAGAACCAAGTTCCTTTTGCTAGAACTCTCCACAAATCTTTCATTCTCAGAGTCTGACATAGAAATCATCCTCCCCCTAACAACACTAATCTGTGCGGCGTATTTCCTGGGAGTATCACTCCTATGAACCACAACCTTCCTGCGAAGGGCCTTCTTCTTTAACTCAAATCCAGTTGCATGAAATCTTGCTATCAATAGCTTCTTCCTACCTGCAATCCAAGTCTTAGCCCTACTGGCTTCACTTTCCTTCACGACCTCAGCAACATTCGACTTCCCACTCTCAATATTCTGCAACTTAGCCACAGTTTCTACTACAATATTTATTCCCTTCGGCACCACATCACCTACTTTCTCACCCTTATCAGCCACTGAAGCTTTACCCATCTCCTTCTTTTTCTCACTCGATTGCTCATTCACAGAATTGAGAACAGGATCTTGAGATTGAGTACTAGGGAATACCTCTTTGAGGAGTGGTTCAGCCATCGGCTGATTTTCCTTCGCCGTCTGCTTGCTACCTCCTGCTGATGTTGATTTAGGGTTAGGTTGAGAGACCTTGATTGGTTCTTCTGTCAATTTCGCTGTTTCTGCAACCACCGCCTTCTTGGTCTCCTTAGGGATAACAGTCCCTAATTTCCCCATCGCCTTCTTCAATTTCGTCGGATCAGCAGTAGGAACAGTTGCAGCAGACAATTTCTTGGGAGTTCGGGTGTTCACCATCTTTCTTGAGTTTGAATCGTGAGAGTATTGTTGTGCTTAGAAGTCTCCGGTGTGTCAGAGGCAACTGACGCAAGTTTGATTTTCAAATATTCTGACCCCTGAACTTCCCAAAAACTGTCTTGCGTATATCTCTTGAGATATCTGTCCAACCACCTCTCTCCTCTCAACGGCTTATAATGATGCAAAAAATTTGAATCCAATAATTTTATTCCAGCCACGTATCATTTGTTCCAGCTCTCTTTTGCGATTGGTCAGCCCAATTGATTTGCTGGGGTTCTGCTCTAGGCTGACCTCCTTCTGGAACATTTAGTGGTTGACAACACACAGACCCAGAGAGGATCTAAGTGTCTCGAACTGAGTGGCGTCCAGTGGCTTGGTGAATATGTCGGCTAGCTGCTTGTCGGTTGTCACATGTTTCAATGTGATGACCTTGTTCTCCACTAGTTCTCTGATGAAATGGTGCCTGATGTCAATGTGTTTCGTCCTGGAATGTTGTACTGGATTTTTGGATATACTACTGGCACAATATAAGGTCATCTCCCCCTGTTCCACTCCGTATTCAGATAGCATCTGCTTCATCAATATTATCTGAGTGCATCAACTCCCAGCAACAATATACTCCGCTTCGGCTGTAGATAGAGAAATGCCATTTTACTTCTCGGTGAACCAAGAAACCAGATTGTTGCCAAGGAAAAAGCAACCTCTAGAAGTACTCTTCCTATCTTCAGCGTTTTATGCCTAGTCCGCATCACAGTATCCAACCAGATATGAACTTGTATCCTTGGTGTACCAGATGCCATAGTCAGCAGTTCCACATACATACTTAATGATCCTCTTAACTTGCAGCAGATGACTCTCCTTCGGACTTGCCTAATATCTTGTACAAACTCCCACTGCAAAGGTAATATCCGGTCTGCTGGCCATCATATAGAGAAGACTTCCTATCATGCTCCTGTATAGCGTCTGGTCAACACTTGTTCCAGTATCATCCTTAGTAACCTTTAAGTGCGTAGCTGCTGGGGTCATTTTGTGGCTCGCCTTCTCCAGATCAGACTTCTTGATCAGATTTCTGGCATACTTACCTTGTGAGATAAAAATGCCATCGTCCTTCTGTTTCACTTGAAGTCCAAAAAAGTAGTTCATCTCTCCCACCATGCTCATCTTCAACTCCTTCTGCATTTGTTCCACAAATTGGTCCACCAGTTTTTGTGTACTAGACTCGAACACTACATCGTCAACGTAGATTTGTGCAATAATAGACTCTGACCTCGTATGTTTGACGAATAAGGTCTTGTTCACTCCCCCTCGCACATAGCCATGGTCGACCAGAAACACCGTGAGACGCTCGTACCATGCTCTAGGTGCTTGTTTGAGTCCATACAACGCCTTCTTCAGACGGTAGACATGAGTGGAATGGTGTGGGTCTTTAAATCCCTTAGGTTGAGCGACATACACTTCCTCGTTCAGAAACCCATTTAGGAACGCACTCTGCACATCCATCTGGAACAGTCAAAACTTCAGATGACATGCCAGAGCAAGGAGTACTCTGATGGCCTCCAGTCTAGCTACAGGGGCAAAGATCTCATCGAAATTAATGCCTTCTATCTGAGTGTAACCTTGTGCCACTAATCTGGCTTTGTTTCTCGTGATGTTGCCCTTCTCATCAGACTTGTTCTTGAAGATCCATTTAGTTCCAATGACATTTACTCCTTCAGGTCGTGGAACTAAATCCAACACATCATTCCTGGTGAATTCCCCCAGCTCGTCTTGCATTGCCATCATTCCTGCTAACTGATGAGTTACCCCAACTCGTCCTGCATTGCGAACTGATGAGTTACTCCGTGCTCAGCATAATAGTTGGCAAAGGTGCTATTCTCAAATTCGTTGCTATGATCGCTTCGTATGGCCACTAGGTTTTCTCCTTTGTCCTCTCTTTCCCTCTGAAGTTGAGTAGCCTGCTCAATGAACCTTTGTGTGGCTTCAGACTTGTCACGTAGATATCAGGTCCAAGTGTACCTTGTGTAGTCATCCACACACACCAGAACATACTTCTTACCTCCGTAAATCTCAACCTGCATTGATCCCATCAGGTCCACATGCACCAGTTCCAGTGGTCGACTGGTATTGATCTTAGTGGTCTTTGGATGAGAGGCCTTCGTCTGTTTTCCAATCTGACATTCTCCACATACGATGTCCAGGTCTTCTATGCCACAACTCCATCTCATCAGTTTGGCTCGTCAAGCAGGCAGATGCAGCTACTGTTTCATCAGTCCCTAGAAGGTAGCAGTTGTTTATTGACCTGCTCCCTTCCATCAATGTTTCTCCATTCTAGTCTAGTACTCGAAAGGAATCATGAGTGAATTTTACATGGTGTCCTCCATCACACAATTGACGATTGCTGATCAGATTCACCTTTATTACATCAACCAGGAGGATATCCTCGAGCTGAGGTAGATCCGGAACCTTCAATGTCCCACAGCCGATCACCTAGCCCTTCCCTCCATCTCCAAAAGTGAGTAACTAACGCTTGCTAACAGGTTTAATGTGTGTGAGTTGATTAGGGTTACCTGTCATGTGAGCCGAGCACCCACTTTCGAAGTACCAGCGGTCTTCTTCATGTGACTGGATGAGCTAAAAGCTACCAGACATACTTCCTCCCTTGTTTTTGGTCTCCAGACTTGTCTCATTCGAGAGATGACTCTGGATTCCATTACCTTTCGCTCAGCTAGAAAAAAGTCGGCACCTAGGTTTGATGTGCCCCATTTGATAGTAGTACCAACATGTACAATTGTCTCTCCTCCATTCAGTACCAGGTCTGCCACGGTTGACCATGAGCTGCTTCTTCCCTTGATTGTCAAACCACCTCTCAGGGTTATGGTCCATTCTCTGTCCAATTCTCTGTGCAGCTTTCGGTTTTGTTTTAACAAATGTCGTCTTACCTGAGTTGCTTTAGCCGTTAAACCTGAGACCTCGATGTTTATCTTTAACTCTTTGAGATTTCAGTATAGCACCCAGATTTTTTGATCCAGAGTTCAGCATCTTTACTGATCTCTTGAATTTGCTAAATTCCTCCATAGTATCTGCATGGTTTTCTCTTTCTGATTCCATCTGTAGTTCCAACGTTTCCACTTTATTCAGGAGGTGAACCTCTTTGCGACTCAGGTGTGCAATTTTCTTTCTTAGCTCCACCATGCCTCTGGGATGAACCTCTCTGGTGTTTTAGAGTAGTGAGTTCTTCCTGGTGTTCTGAGTAAGTAGAGATGAGCGTTCCTGATTCATTTTAATCATCTGGTGCTTTAGAGGAGTGAGTTCTTCCTGGTGTTCTATCTTCTGAGCAACCAAAACCTCAACTTCCTGCCACATTTTGTCTTTCTCTTCCGTCAGGTTGTTGATGGTTTCACTAAGCTTCTTGTTCAGATTGATCACCATCAGCCATTTCTCATAAAGTTCCTTGTAAGTCTCGGTCAAGGTCTCATGAGTGAGTCCTTTATCGTCACTTCTTGATGAGTCGTCGACAGCATGTTTAGACAGTGCACTGGAGTACTGACCTTCACTTGTCTCACTGCAGTCTTCAGTAGTGGCAACGAATACAACAAAGTTGGTATTCTCATCCTCCTCTTCCTCGTCGTCAGACTCACTGTTTCTAAGGTTGGCAACGAGTGCCTTCTTCTTCTTGAGGGTGTTGGCGCATTCAGCTTGAATGTGACCATAGCCTCTGCATTCTCGACACTGAATTTCTTTGCCTTTGTCACTAGAGTACTCTTGCCTATTTTCACCAGCCTTCCATTTTCCTTTCTTCCGGTTCCGTAAGTTGGTCGACGATGATTGGCCTTGATCCGATCCACGTCTGTTGATCTTCCTCACCATTCTGCCAATACTTTGGGCCATCATTGCCAGCTGTTCAGTTGAGCAGCTAGACTCACACTTTTCAACAGATACGTCGGCTTTCAAAGTAACTCCTTTGCTTGCTCTTGGTTGAGTGTCTTGAAGTTGATTCATCTCGTATGTTCTTAGCGACCCCATGAGGTCCTCCAGCTTCAGAGTCGTAATATCATGCATCTCTTCAATTGCGGTTACTTTCATGGTAAACCTTTGAGGTAACGACCTCAGAACCATGCTTGCCATCCGTTCTTCCTCGATGCGTTTTCCTAGAGCAGCACCCTCGTTAGAGAGATCCAGAACTCTTGCATTAAACTAAGCAATCGTTTCCTCCTCCTTCATTTTCAGATCCTCGAATTTTGTTGTGATCATTTGCATTCGTGAGTTTCCCACTTTTTCTGTACCTTCATAGGCTGTCCTGAGAATATCCCATGCTTCCTTAGAAATTTCATAGTTAGCTATCAGTTTGAACACATTCCCGCCCACTTCGGAGAATATTGCGTTCAAGGCCTTTGCGTTTTCTGTAGAAAATTTTTCATCTGCGTCGGTCCATAATGCTTCAGGTTTGAGCACCATTATTCCTTTAGCAATTGCCATCAAGGGTTGCGTCCATCCAACTAGGACAGCTCTCCAAGCCATTTCATCCAGGGATTTCAAGAAGGCCTTCATCTTGGACTTCCAGTAGCCGTAGTTCAGACTTTCAAACATCGACGGTCGGTTAGTGCTCTACCCTTCCTTCAAACTCATCTTAAACAGTTGCCGGATCACAATCTATATTTCAAATGTCTGCTCTGATACCAATTGAAATACTTTTGTCTTATCCAAGATGAGATCTTGGAGGTGTTCAAACTGAACTTGAACACCACAGTAGACAGTAATCAAAACAGAACAATGCAGGTACACATGATGTAATACCCAGTTCGACAACCCAGTTCTGAATCGAAACTGCATCATTTATTAAATTGCATCTGTTTCTTGAGTTTTTGACAAACCTTCACCCAACCCCTGATTTTACTCCTACAGATAAACAACAACTTCACAACTAGTACTTGTGGCATCAATCCTGCTTGTCGTTGCACTGGTACTAGCAAAAAATAAATTTAACTTGATGTATCAGATGACGCGCATCAATTGTCAAAAGTTTCAATTTCGAGTCACTTTTGTTTTTGACGTTCCCTGAACTGTTTTCAAGGGACTTGCTTTTCTAAACAAACCGACAAATTGTTACAATTTCAATTTCAAACCGACAAATTGTTACAAACCCACAAGTTTCAATTTCGAGTCACTTTTGTTTTTGACGTTCCCCTGAACATTTTTCAAGGGACTTGCTTTTTTCTTTTTCTTTTTTTTTATGGAAGCTGACTTGCTTTTCTATACAAAAGTTTTATATAACTTTTCCAATAGCTACAGAATTTCAACAAACCCATAAAACTAAACCTCCCAAACTATATTACCGTTCTAAATATGAAAAATATAGTTCTCTAAATTTAATGATTCCATTAACAAAATTTTTTTTTTAATGATTCCAATATATGCCAAATGTTACCTAAGTTTGTTACCTAATAAATTCCAGAATTTCCTAATATGTCTCATCTTTGAAGTTATGATTATGATTGAGGTTCACCAGAATTTCAAAAAACCAACGAACCTAGAATCACTAAAACCATATATAATAGCGTTCACAATATAAAATTATAGTCCCTAAAAATGCTAGATATTGTTCACAAAGTGAATTAGAACTCTTATTTTTATTGAAATATGGCATACAAAAACCCGGAACACAATAGCACAACCCCAGAACCAGAACTAACACATAATCTAAGACTTTTGACCCTGGGGAAGTACCTAAACGAGAACAACAACAGCAAAATAATTAACCAAGGAGCACTGAACAGAACATCCAACATCAAGAGAATTCGTGCATAGTTAGGCAATCCATCTGCTGCTGTGTTATCTTCGCGCATGAAATGCTTCAAGGTTCAGTCCAGTCCATGCCAAACTGCCAAACAGAAGAAGTGGCGCATCAGCCAACTTCAAAGTAACAATCAAGCACTGGCCAAAACTTCCATAAGGTAATCCGTCAATACTGGATCCTGCTACTCCAGTCGTCGGCATTCGATATGCTTCTTGCTAAGGCACACAGGCCAGCTCTACGAAAGGCATAATAGAGGACTTAAAGCTAGGAAATACCATCTAGCTGGGAGCAGCACGGACAATAAAAAGCTTCTGGAATAAGAACAACCGGCAGCTCCACTTCGCCCCACGCCCAAGGCAGTGAGCGTACCCCTTGAGCAGTAAGCATCGAACGACGAACCCAAACAAAACCAAAGCAGGATGAAAAGTAAAACATAAAACTCTCATAAGCGAATCCGCTTAGAGAGAAAAGAGTATCTTGAAATAAACAAGTGAAAAGCAAATATAAACACCAAAAAGATGACTACACCACAGTCCACAGCCCCCCTCCATCCCGCCCAATCACCACCCACCACCATCACCACACCGCGAGCTTACCGACACCGTTACCACCCCGAGGCCCAGATCTGAGTCGACCATCCTCCACAAGCTCAACAGGCTTGACGATAGCGCCTGGAAGAGCGGAAAATGCATGAATCAACCAAATCCACTAAAGTCACAACGGGAGAAGGAGGAGAGGAAAGAGGCAGTGGGTTGCGGCGGTGGGAAGGAGAATAGAGGAGGAAGAGGCGGGGTTGAGTAGCTTCTCTGGCGGGGGCCTTGCGGAGGCGCTTGTCTGATGTCGGCTAGGGTTTTCTTGAGAGAAGCTGGAGCTTTTTTTTACAAACACTTACTGAATTAGAACTCTAAGTGCACGCAGAATTGCACGCATATAATAACTTAAATTAAGAAAAGTTACTATAATGATAACAATTGAAAGAGGGTCACATTCCCAAACAAATACGTATAAATTTTGAAAAAGAATAATCACATAATGGGAATAACATTCACTAGTTGGCTATAAAGTTCACAATAAGTGGACATAGTTCACAGAAATATATGGACAATATACATTGAAGTTTGAAATGAGTAAGCATAAAAATTGAAGTATCTATTGAAATATTAATAATTCGTCAAAAATGGATTATAATTCTTCGTCGGAAAACCAAAAGTACGACATAGTTCGTCAAAAGTGATTTATAATTCATCGTCGAAAAATCATCCATACGACGAGATGTAATCTCATCCGTCCAAATGACCAAATCAAGGGCTGTCATTGCTTTGTATTTTTTACAAAGATATGTTGTTTGCACCGGATCTTTTTTTCTCATAGTTAATCAAAAAGATACAGTAGACTCCGAATATAATACCCAATCAAAGATAAATCATCATGAAAAATATGAGTTAAAACATTATTGAAATTTTAATGTTTCTAAGATATAAAAATATTGAGGTTCAATAAGTTAAAAGTAGGTAAAGTGATAATTTCATTCTGAATTATCACATAAATCATCGTGTTTGATGGAATAATCATCGTCATTGTCTTCTCAATTTCCTTTTCTAGTACCTTTTGGAGTTCTTATTTTTCTTTTTTTTTTGGGTAGTTGCATTCGCACTACAAATTTGGGCATGTTATGCGGTGACATTATGCGGTGGTTTTTTTACTGCCGCATAAGTAAGCGGTGACTTTGCAACGGTTTTGCGATGGTTTATATGTTTTGCGACGGTTTTGCAGCGATTTTGCCGTAAAAAAATTGCGGCGGAAAAAAATCACCGCATTTGCATTGCATAAAGCGGCAGTTTTACAATGATTTTGCAGTATAAAAATTGCAATGAAAAAAAAAACCACCGCATTTGCAATGCATAAAGCGTATGGGCCGGGTACAATTTGGCCCGATAGTGATTTGGTGCAAAATTAAATATATCATAATTATTTTTTATTGTGAACCACATACGAACGCCCTAATTTCTCACCCAACTCAGCACCAGCGGTCGTTTGCCACAACCGACCATCATTGTCGCCGCCTCCATCCGCCATTCGCCCCACCGCGGTTGCTCGTCCTTCTCTTTCGCTATTTCGCACCGCCGTTCGCAACCCTGACGGCCACGAATCTCCATCTACGGTTTGCTACCTGCGAGCGAAATTCAAGTCGCCTGGTGTCGCCGTTTGGTCCACCACGCCCAGGAAACTTCCATTTTGATCCAAGGTAAGTTCTGACGGTTTTGGAGATGAAAATTATAGTTTTTTTTTGTGGATTTGTGGTTTAGCATCTACTGTGAATTTGTATAGATTCGGAGGCTATTGTGATGGGGCTTTTGGATTTCAGAGAAAAGAGTGACGATGAGATTATAGATTTAGTTGGTGGGTTGAGTTTTTGTTGACACAATGTGGTATGAGACTGTAATGCTCTTAAGGTGCTTGATGAAATTATTCTTAGAATTGATATTATTCAACACGCCATTTTCATTGAGTTGCGGATGCTGAATCAAAGATGATTGAGCTGAAAAAGTCAATGCAAAGGTTGTTATAGTTGCCAGAGGCGATATTTCTTACAATACAATGATTGCATACTTCCATTGATACATCAATTATATGTCAATGCCACGGCAGTATGTAATTGTTCAGGTCAATTGCTCAGTGTAAAGAAATGGTGGAGGCTGAGGGTGAAAGAATCAATAATGACGAAGAGTATGTCAATGATGCTGATCCAAGTATCCTGCGATTCTTGCTTGCTAGCAGAGAAGAGGTTAGTTTTTAAACCTTAAATAGATATGGTCATTTGTAAGGAATCGTTTCATTTCAGAAGCTAGAACTTAACATCTTGCCAAGTTATTACTCGCAGGTTTCAAGTGTTTGTTTCAAAATTTTGATTTGCATATATCTGGGGTGCATAATCATTCCGTACTGAGGAGATAGTGGTTGATTTCAGGTACATATATCTGGGGTTATTCGACACTGAAGTAGAGGCTGCAAGGCTGTTTGCTGATAACCACAATTTACTGGATTTGGGATCATCTTCGTTGATATTTATAGTGAAGTTTCGGTACTTTTGTTTGGATGTGGTAGTTGATAGAATTTAATGTCTGGATTTAGGGCTTATGATGTGGCAGCACTTAGATGCAATGGAAGCGAGGCAGCCACAAATTTTGAACCAAGTACATACGAAGGCGATTTGGCCTCCCATGCTAATAATGATGGTAAAGTTACAGTTTCAATCACCTTAATCTCCACCTATCTGTATCTTCATGGTTTTTTTGTTGGGTTATATTAGTTGCTTCCATCATGGTTTCTGGGGCTCTCCCCGAATGAAGATTATGAAATCATTACATCTTCTAAATGGGTGATGGTTTGGATGCAGCTAGTGGTCGCGATCTAGACCTAAGCCTCACCATTGACTCTCCGTCACATTACAATGAGAAATGGAATGAATCCAGTATCAATTCAAGGAACTTGAAGGGGGCTGACCCAAAGGTAAATACATCATTTATTTAGCTTGTATATGATATTACTTAGAGATTTCATTTCATGGATATCATAAGTAATAAATGTTTTGTTACCTATTCATTGCATCGTATTATTTGTATTTTCTTATGCTTGCATATGTCTACTTCACCTTGTTATACTTTTAGTTGGATATGGATTGAGCTGTGATTGCGTGTTTGGCTCAGGTGTTACTTACTGCTTATTGGGTGCTGCTGTTTTTGGTTATGGTGATTGCGTGAATGTGGATAGCGTTTTCTCTGGTGTGATGAATGTATTAGTTGTGTTGCTTCCCTTCATCTTCTATTGTTTTCGCCAAACTTTTAGTTTGTTTCATGAGCAGTTGCTTGTTTTTTAATTTCGGTCTCTGACTCATATATTTCTTTCTACTGTAATTGTGGATTCTCCTAGAGGTTGTGGAGGTGGCTCAGCGAGGTCGTGAAGGCACAGTGGTTCGACTTGGGCTCTACAGAGGCACAAACTATCAATGAATTTTAAGTGTTTTATTGCTTAAACATTTTAAGTGTCTTATTGTAAATATTTAACATTTTGAGTTTAAATATGAATGATTTTCCATTTTATTTTTGTATTATTTTTAAAAATTTAATTTTCAGTGTAATTATTTTAATAAATTAAATATTTGTTTAAAGATTGATTAATGTATTAGAATATTGAATAAATATATGTAATTAAAATTACATAAAATAATACCACCCAAAACCACTGCAAAATCAACGTATTAAACTACTGCAAAATCGCTGCAAAATCATCGCAAATTGCGGTGATTTTGTGGTAATTTTCCTTCGATTTTGCGTGATTTTGTAAACCGATGCAAAATCATCGTAAATTGTATCGCAAAATCGCTGCAAAACCACCGCAAATATTTATGCAGTGATCGAAAATGCGATGTTCAAAATTACCACTGCAAAACCACTGCAAATTGCTTTTACTGGTGATTTTGCAGCAGATTTACGATGGTTTTTGACTGCCGCAAAATTTGCCCAAATTTGTAGTGTCGATTGTCGTGATGTCCGGACTGATCATTGTGTTAATTACTTTGTGTCATGTAGTTTGACAAAACGATTTCATAGTGTTCAAGCACGAAGACAAGGAACTGTTTTTAAGATGAGTTAGGACTCAGACGGTGCACAAAACTGACATGAGGAAGTTTTTTAATACGAGAGTTTCCAAGATTCACTTAAGTCGGCCATATGGATCCGAGGCGGTTGGAGAATATTGAAGATATTCAAGAAGATATTTCCATGGAGATATTCGTATGATTATCAAGATAGAAGATTTGGCGGCTAAGAGATCTTTTAGGAAATATTCCTAAATATTCGAAGATAGAATATCTTGGAGGTTAAGATATTCTTAACCGATGATATTGAGGCTGCCAAGAAGAGCGGAGATTGATATTCATCAATATCCATGAAGAATATATGAAGATCACGAGCGAGATTATCAAGAGGCAAGATTATTAATTGGATATATTCTCAAGATATGAAGAGCTAACTTGTAGCTAGATATTTGAAGATCTTCTCAACGTACGCACTGACGGTTTATCCATTCAACAGCTTATCTGAAGAAGTAAAATCACGAGCATATTATCACGTCGAGGAGGAGGTTGGACGATCGGCCTGAGCTTTTCTCTCCGGAAAGTTAAGGCGCTGAGTTAGTCTGTTTGGTGTGCTGTTCCAGACTAACTGAGGGATACATTCCGACACACACACACACACATTGTTGCTACTGCGCTGTCGGGAGATAGCGGCTGTCTTCAAGAGTGTTAGAGGCTAGGCAGTTTAAAGAGAGAGTCTTGTAAACGTAAGTCCGATGTAACTCTATACTCATCATTAAATATTTTATGTTCACCGGGCTTGGAAAAGTCCCCAAAGTAGGCTGTTTGCCGAACTGGGTATCATATCGTGTATTTTAGTTTTTACGATTCAGTTAGTATTCTATTTAAGTGTTCGAGTGACCGTCCAAACACCGGCTATAATTTTAAATGGTATCAGAGCAGAACACTTATCATACATAGTGTGATCCAGCTTCTGTTCAAGATGAGAATGAAGGAAGGGCATAACATCAGCGGGCCTTCACTGCTAGAAGGACCGAACTATGGCTACTCGAAATCTAAGATGAAGGCATTCATGAAATCCCTTGATGAAAAGGCATGGAAAGCTATCCTGGTCGGATAGACTCCTCCCATAATGAAGAATGCCAAAGGAAATGATGTACTGAAGCCTCAAAAGCAGTGGATTGAGGTTGATGAGAGGACTATCATAAAAATTCAAAGGCAATGAATATCACATTCTCTGTCATGGATGTGAATATCTTCAAACTTATCGCTAACTGTGAGATTGGCAAGAATGCTTGGGAGATACTCAGAACTGCTCATGGAGGTATAGACGAACTCTCGGATGCAGATGATCACTTCAAAATTTGAAGATCTAAAGACAAAAGAGGATGAAACAATTGTTGAGTTCAATTCTAGAGTTCTGGACCTCTAAACGAGTCAGACGTATTGGGAGTTGCTATGAAAGAACAAAAGCTTATGAGGAAAGTTTTGAGCTCACTTCCTCAACGCTTTGTCATGTAGGTGACTGTCATTGAGGAAGTACAAGACATAATGAAGATGGAGCTTGACAAGCTCATGGGGTCCCTGAGAACATACGAGGTGAACTTTCCAGATGATGTTCAAGGAAGGAAAGTCAGAGGTGTCGCACTAAAGACTGATGTTACTGAAGATCAGGAGGATGTCGAAGACGTGTTCGAACAGCTTGTTATGCTCGCTAAGAATTTTGGGAAGTTCATGAAGAAGCAGAATAAGAGAGGCACTGATCAAGACCAGCAATCATCAACGTCCAAAAGAGAAGAGGAAAAAACTCCCAGAGAAGGAACATGTTTAGTGACAACAACCAAAACCAAAGGGGTGAAAAGTCCAAGGAAATCTAGTGCAAAGAATGTGGAGGGTTTAGACATGTTCAAGCTGAATGTGCCAACATACTGAGGAAGAACAACAAGTCCTATGCTGCCAGCTGGAATGATAGTGAGTCTGACAGCAGTAAGCAGGAAGATGACTTCAACCACTTCCTTGCTCTCACTGCTAACACTGATCAGAAGAGTAAAGAGTCAGCCCGAACCTATAATAGTGCCTCTAGAATAACCATCTGACTACTTCAACAGTATTGATGAAGAGATCACAAACGAGTGCATCATCAACAACTTTCTCGCCCTCTCTAGCACAACTGATCAAAGAAGTGAAGAACCTGAAAGTGCTTATTCCAGTTTAATGCCAAAATAGTCTGCTGACCACTCCAGCATCAGTATTGATGAAGAAGTTACCGATGAATCCACGGTTGAAAACTACAAGCTGCTTGATGGACCATATTTATATGATTCATTAAGACAGTTAAACCCACCAAATTAGACTCTTTGTCTATTTAACTTTTGCTTGTTAGTTCCGATATTTATCTACAGGGTATTTTGAAGTCTAGAGAAAATACAGGCTAAGGAGGAGTTTTAAAGCTGAAAATGGATTACAAGACACTCGAGGCCACAATCAGATTCCGACTGTACAACTTTCATGGAACCGACTTGGAATCATTCAAATATGCTAGAACAGTCGGCGTTTGGACAAGAACGCAATGCAAAGGCACCAAGCCCGGTAAAGGCCAAACTAGGGCAATTTCGACCGTTTTGGGATTTCGACCATGTTCCAAGCAGAATTTGGCTTAGGTTCCTTCTTGAGATCATCTTAGAATGACTTTGTCGTTCAGAATACACTCTCCAAAATCCAAGAAGCTCCGGCCAAAGCTCCGGTCAGATTCCGGTCAAACCGATGGCTTTTGAGAAACAAATATCTTCCGATGGCTTTTGGGAAGTGCCACCTAGGGGGGGGGGGGGGGCTGAGGAAGATGCATATGTGTGGAGGAGTGTGGAGGCTTGTGGTTGGAGGAGAAATGGATGGCTTGGATGAATGCAAGTGTGTTCCATCCAATAGTTGCTTTGGGATATTTCCATGCCATAAGCTTAGCCCCTAAGTTTCCTTTGTCTATAAATACAACACCTTAGCCTTAGAATCCATCATGTACACATTAGAAAGTTGAGAGCTTATCTCTCTTCTTCACCACTTCAATACAAACACAATTTGCTCTCTACTTGTTCTTGCTTTTGTTCTTGATTTCCAAGCTTTCTTCACTTGTTCTTAAGCTTCAAAGCTCTTAATTCACAGTAAGTTTTCTTTACTTTTCTTGTCTTAGATTTACTTGTTCTTGAGTACTCCTGTTGGTTCTTGAGTACTCAAGTTTTCTCTTGTACTTGTTTTCAAAAACCTTTATTTTTCCTGTCTTTCAAAATCTTTACTTTTCAAGCACTTAGCTATGATGTCCTCTTCCATGGATATTCGTAGCTAAACCCTTCATTCGGTTAAAGGGGTGTACTTGTATCATAAAATATTTTAGACCCTTTTCTTAATGCCTCTTTATGTTCAACTTGTTCTAAGTGCCATATATTAGGTCAGAACTTCATTGTTAGAGTGGATGCTCGGAAGAGCAAAACTCTACCATGAATTCGTGACCTCCGTGGATAAGTGGAGGCTCGGAAGAGCACAACTTATCTGTGGAGTTCAACCTCTTTCAAAGACCATTTGATTTATCAGGAATGATGGTCAAATGGATGCACATATTAGATCAAGAGTACTACGTCTTGCAAAAGACTAGACGGTGTGGCAAGTCTTGTGCTAGGAATAGTCTTGATACACTTTTGAACACTTAGTATGGTCATTAGCGGTCAATGATAAACGGATTATGATACAAAGCCCCTGAAACCGAATCTTTCCTTAGATTAAAACACCACCTGCATTTACTTTCAATTTTAGTATAAACCGCAATATCAACTGCTGACGTTCCGCAAGACTTGCCGATCATGCAACAACCGCTGTAAGTCTTCTCTTTTATTTTCAGTATTTACTTTTCTGTCATTTACTTTTCCGCACTAAAAACCAAAACCAACCAAAAAAACACTTACTTTTCCGCACTAAAACCTCAATCAACCTAAAACACGCTCCCTCCCTGTACGATCCCTCAAGGAACAACTTATCCCCCTAATTCCCTTGGGTTCGACCCCTACTTACCACTTGCTACCCAGTAGTAAACTCACGAGTAGCGGAGATATAAATTTATTTTGCACAGAGACATTGCACCTTAACGACAGTGCAGTGCGCTCCGTCACTGCTCTACCAGAAGTGGCTGATGGTGATTGGTGAAAACAAGAATCGCTGTGCGATAGTAGTTAAGCTGAAGGATGAAAAGGAGAAATTATGGGAGGAAGCTTCTGTCCTGTTTGCATAGTAGGTTGAACACCAGAAAGAGATTTCCTCCCTGAAACATCAGGTAAAGGAAATTAAAGATGAGTAGGCGGTGTTGGTTGGGCAAAAGGCAGAACATCTTGGAGTTGTTTCATTATTAAGGATGCAGATGGAGAAAGATGAAGGTAAACACCCTAAACGCATGAAAGAGCTAAAGAAAATTTATGCTGCCTTAAACCGAAGAGACGTACGCCTACTTGATACTGTTGAGTCTTTGAAACTACAGATTGTGATGAAAAAGGATGATCATGCGGCAGCAATAGATGAGCTGAATTAGTTCAAGAAATCTCTAAAGATGCTGAACTCTGGAACTACTAACCTGGAATCCATTCTCATGGCACAAAGAAGAGCTGGAAGTAGTAAAGGTCTAGGCTTCACAGGAGGAAGCAATTCAGCAATACTAATTTTGTTAAGGCTGAATAGTAATTGAACCGAGAGTTGAACAAGTATCCTTTGACTAATCAGGAAAGATCCAACGGTAGATAGAGAAGAGACACAAGAACCTACTGGTACTGCAACAAGAAGTGGGATATCAAGCCGAGGTGCCACGAGTTCCTAGCCGAGCGTAGAAAGTTGTAACAACCAACTACTCCAATAATTATAGAGAATGGAGCAAAAACAGGATGTATGCTTCGTTGCATTCAGCTCAACCAGCAACATGAAGAAAGGTCGCTGGTACTTCGATAGTGGATGCTCTGCTCACATGAGAGGTAACCCAAATCATCTCATTCGCATTAAACCATTGGAACATGCTTGCTTTATTACCTTTGGAGATGGAGAAAAGGGCCAGGTGATCAGCTGTGGGACATTGAAGGGTTCGATTCTACCTGAGCTCAAGGAGGTACTCTTGTTGATGGATTGAAGGTGAATCTTATAAGCATCAGTCAACTGTGTGATGGAAGTCACCACGTGAAGTTCACACACGACTCTTGTCCAGTGCTAAACAAGAATGGAGAATCTCTGATGGACGGAACTGGATCATCAAATCACTATAACCTGCTAGACAGTGGTCGAACAATCTCTGAGACAACATGCCTGATCAATTGAACTAAGGAGATGGAATGGTTGCATAAGCGTATGGGACACTTCCACTTGAAGGCACTGAAGAAAGTGTCTGCAAAAGGCACTGAGAAGATGTGCTATGAAATGTGAAAAGACAAGAAGCGAACTGGCACTATGATGGAATCAATCAATGTAATTGTGAATAATGTAGTCGAGACGAGTCCAGTCCCAGGCAAGAAGGAAGGAAGTGATGGAACACAATCTGAAAATCTCACCTTACCTCCGCAGGCTGAGCATGGAGAAGTTCTAGACGGTGGACAAGCTGAAGATGAGGGCAGTTCAGACTTTGACTTAGACAAAGAAGACTCCACTCCGGAAGTCCTAAGAACTCATGCACTAGTCCTTCAGCCGTCTCGAAGGGTAAAAAAGAATCATCCTATCACTCACATTATTGGAGAACTGACCAAAGGGATGAAGACTTGTGTAGAGAAATAACTCTCGTGACTTGGCCAAAGGATCGTGCTTCATATCTGCTGTAGAGCTGAAGAATATTATGGAAGCTATCAGACTGTTACTCGCTCTGGTCTACCGCTTGAAGTTCAAACTGTTCAAGATGTATGTCAAAAGTGCGTTCTTGAACGAATCGCTGAATGAAGAGGTTTACGTGGCTCCACCCAAGGGATTTAAAGATCCGCACCACCCCGATCACGTGCATCATTTAAAGAAGGTCATGTATGGCTTAAAGCAGGTGCCCAGAGCATGGTACGAACAACTCACGGTGTTTCTCATTGACCATGGCTCCGTTCGAGGGGGAGTAGACAGGACCGTGTTCGTCAAACACACCCGGTCAGATTTTATCATCACTCAAATTTTTTGATGATATTATGTTTGGATCTAGCGCCCAGAAGCTGATCGATCAGTTCAATGAACAGATGAAAAGCGAGTTCAATATGAGCTTGGTGGGAGAGATGAGCTTCTTTTTTGAACTGCAAGTGAAACAGAAGGCTGATGGAATTTTCATCTCCCAAAGTAAATATGTAAGAAATCTGCTCAAGAAGTTCGAACTGGAGAAAGCCAGTCATAAAAGAACACCAGTCGCCATACATGTGAAGGTCGCCAAGGATGAAGCTTGTACATCTGTTGATCAAGCCATGTCTAAAAGTTTGATTGGAAATCTTGTGAAGAAGACAGTGATTGGACTGAAGCTTGTTGAGACACTCAAATTCTCATTGGGTCTATGTGTCATTGACCAATAAATGTTCCAGATCAAGCTGGTCAGCCAGGGCCACAAATGTTATATTCTTAAAGACTGACATATCGTCGTTGGAAGTTGAAGAGAAGAGATTGCACTAAGCTATCGAACAAATCAAGAAACATTGATCAATGGACCAACAGATAGCATGATGTGACATCTTAGAAAGAGAAGGAGGTAAAGAGAAAAAGGCTAAATCTGGAACTGTTGACCCGAGTGTGAAGTCTAGTGAGGGGGACGCTCAAGAAGTTGTTACAGTAAAGGTTCTGGACGATGTTCAAGAAGATCCAGAAGAGACAGAGAGTGGTGAAAAAGATAAGGAGTCCAGTGATGAGAGAAGAATTAAGTATCTGATCGATCAGTCTGCTCACACGTGATGAAGTCTGAGGAAGTTGAGGAACCAGAAGATGTTCCAGCTAATGAGGAAGCAGATGGTGGAGAGTCCCAGACTGAGATAGTACAAAATAAAGAAGGGGACTTGATTGACAAGATGTTCGAGGATGATGGTCAAGAGGGAGATCAAACCGGTGATGATGAAGAGGTTGACCCTGTGGCAGAAAGAGAATAAACAAAGGTTGTTGTAGCGGATGTTCAGGAAGAGGAACCGGTTGCAGTGCAACATGATGCACAAATCAAGCCACTAATTAAACTGAGGATTTACAAGTTGAGGTACCAGTGATGGTTTCAGCAGATGCCCATGTGGACATGAATATTGTTCAAATTGGTGTTGGTACAAATAAAAGAACGGTGCATGCCTCTAAGGAAACAAAGGCCAACACTATTGCAGGGGGAGTAAAGCCTGCCAGAAAGAACAAGAAGGCTGTTAAAGTTCCAGTGAATGTTCTAGAGGCTGGCAAAGCACAATCGCCTGAACGGATAGAGATTGTTCAAAAAACAAGGAACAAGTGGTTGTGGAACGTGCTATGCGGGACATGCCTGGGAAGAAAAAGGAGAGGTGGAGTTGATAACTACTGTCAGCATGTCCGAGCCATACGTGGATCAAATTGTGCGAGAAGCTGTGGTGAACTTACAAGAAAAGTTTGGGACAACTGACTGTCCTAAGTATGACGTATGAGGTATACCCTAATGTTTCTATTTTGAATACAAGTTCTTGTAATGATATTTCCAACCACGAGTTAGATTCGAATTAGATCGTGTAAGGATCAAAAGAGTTAGAAGAGGATTCATATATACAGGGGGAGACTCGCAAACCTAGTTCTCCACCTTTAGTACTAGTTAAGCCTGAGGTAAAGGGGTTTCTAAGGAAGGTAGCTACGCAAAAGAAAAAAAGTCGAGAAAAGAAATCCTTCCTTTGTCGAAAGTCTGTCCTAGTAGAACCTCAAGAAGAGAGTTGTGCCTGTGCAAGCTGATGTTCCACCAGATGTTTTAGATGCGGTGCTAGAGCCAGAAGGGAGATGGGAGAAATTAAGGAACAAGTAGAAGTTCCAGTTGCTGTGCAGAAGAAACTGCTAAGTAGAAAGAGGCGTCTACTAAAGATGGGGAACAAGTTGTTCTTCCAGGAGTAATATATGTGCTGCTGAAGAGGCTCTGTGTGCTGTGAAAAATACTGATGTTGGGGAACCTGTAGCTATTCCAGATGCAGTACTGGACAAGACAGTCAAGAAGAAGAATGCACATGTTATAACAGTAGTTGTTTCTGGTGCCTCACAGAACAAAGGCAGTGGTAAGGCGTGCAAAGAAGGCGATTCAGAGGTGAACTTGGAAGTTGACGCAACTGAGGAATAAAAGACTGTTCCGAATGTTGCGACTGATGGAGTGGAGTCACCACCTTAGAAGGTTACCAATGAAGATGAGAATATTGCTAAGGAAGTTGCAATTCAGAAAGCCATGGATGTGGATGAAGTGCCAATCGCTGCCTCGGATCGAGATGAAGTACAAAGTGCTGCTGAAACTATTCCAGCTGAGGAATATATGAATGTTCCACATGTTATGCAGAGGAAGTATGTAAAGAAAAATGAGAAAGTTGTGGCAGTGCAAGTTGTTCCAGCTGATGTTATAAAAGGTGAACAAGTCAATGCCGCTGAACAATAACATCTCCAGCTGAAGAGAATGTTAACCAGATGGATACTACTAATACTGATGAGGAGGTATCTGCTCCCAAAAAGAAGAAGACGGTGTCAGGTGGCCCGTCAGTAGATGTTCTAGGAGTAATATCAAAGGGAGTCTGGAACAGGTTCCAGGAGCTTACAAAGAAATGAGACGCAATTGTGAAAAGGTTTGAGAAGTTGCTTAATGACCCCAAAATTTTCAATCTTCTGAAGGAGGTAAATATATTCCCTACTACCTCTATGTTGAAGAAATATGATGGCCAAATAATTCGATAGGCTGTTGCAATTTTCCTAAGAAGTTTGAAGTAGTGGGAAGTTCAAAGTTTGGGAAGCTGGAAGAAAGGGAGAAGTAGTCCTCAATTACTCCCAAGTCGACCAACTCGTACTATGGTATTGACGTACAAGAAGATGTCCCAGAGGAAGAGGACCCAAACAAGGGCATTGAATGATCATAGTGAGAACCAGCCATTACCAGTTCTTAGGAGAGCCCCTAATCTTCAACGTTGATATCAAGCTGTTCATGGAAAAGCATGTGAATGATATTCAGGGGGAGCATGGCAGTACCTGAAGATGTCTGATGAGCCGTATTTATACGACTCATCGAGTCAACAAATCCCACCAATTCCGACACTTTATTATGCGAACAAGTTACTTTTAGTGTTGTTTTGCATTTTAGGTGCTTCGGAAGCTCTAGGAAGAAACGCGCTTAAAAGATGGCTTTCTGAGCTAAAAACATCACAAGGAGTTGAGGACCGACCTATCTACACTTGACCTAAGGAGTCCCGAGCAGATCCAGGCCTCAGTCGAGCTGACCAACACTAAACTCAAGTTGCTCGGGCAAACGAGCTGATCTGACGAATCCACTTCGAGCAAAGTGACCAGAATAGCAAATAAGGTGGACAATGTTGGAGAACCAAGGAAAACGCCCGAGCAGATTGGCAGTTGGCTCGATTCCAAAGGTCTTGCACGCGCTGATAAGCACTGAAATCAAGTCGCTCGACCAGACGGACTTCGATGACAAATCTGACTCGACCAAGTTGCTCAAAATGGAAAACAAGTCGGACCATATCACCAAGCCAAGGAGAACGCGCGGGTGGAATGGCCCAGGAGCAGCCGAGCAGAGTTCCAGGCCGCGCCCGAAGGCCCTGTCGAGCAGACTAGCGCTGAATCCGAGTTGCTCGACCAGATGAACGAATCTTGCAAATCTGGCTCGACGAAAGTGATCGAAATGCCAAATGACTTGGACGATACCACTAGACAAGCAAAACGCACGAGCGGGATTGGCCGAGATGAGCAAAACGACGTTGGAGCTGCAAAAGGCCCCGCGCGCTGGGCCAAGTCGGTGGGCTCAAGTGAGGCGGTTTAAGCTTACTTGCTCACCAAGCAAAAACGGATGTGGACCGGGCCCAAATAGAAGCTTCGAAACCCTAGGACCTTTCCTATAAATAAGACCTCTAGGTCTAGGGTTTTGATCATCCAAAAACGTGAACAGCATCCCAAAATTCGAGAGCCTCATCCATCATCCATCAGAGCACTCCATCATCTCGGCGCCTCTCCCTCCTTCGTTCGGCAATAGAGAAGAAATCTCTCTTTTTTATTATTGTGTTTGTTCCCATGACCATGTCTAGCTAAACCCATTATTCGGGCTATGGTTTAATATATTGTGACTATCGTTTTTGAGACTTGTTACTTAATGCCTTTTTCGTTATTCTACTAGTCCTTGTGCTAAATTATCTTGGATTGAATTGTGAAGTTAAGTGGATGCTTGGAATGGCAAAGCTTAACCGAACAATTCAACTCCCCTATTAACTGTTTGTTTGATACTAGACCGTTAGAACAAATAGTAGCACGAATCTGATATATCTTGGAATGGAGTATTAGATTGCTAGGGCTAGAATTCTACAACCAGGAAAGGAAGTAGATTGTGGTGTAGGTGCTCGGAAAGGCCCTACTTTAGGTTATAACTTGGAATGGAAGTAACCACACTTAGGAATTCGAAATCTGATATTTAGAAGTCAATGATAAGACGAGTCACAATTAGAAACCCTAGTCTGAATATTCTCTCAGATTGATAACTCTCGCTTGTTTCCTATTTTTGCACTGTTTCCTAAATTGCTCACAACCAATTGTCTTTCCTTTTTCAGAACAACAAGTAACCATCTAGCTCCCTAGGGCTCGACCCTTGCTTACCGCTGTACTAACACATAGCCAAGAGTAAGGAAAAATATAAATTCAAATTTGCAGGTACCGACGACGCCTGTCAAATTTTAGCGCCGTTGCCGGGGAGCTACGCACGGTGAAATTGTTCTTTTCTGTTTTCAGTTTTTGTGTTTTTTCAGTTTTTTTGGTTTTGCAGCGAAACACCAGGTGTCCGATCGTTTCCTATTTTATTTTGAATTTTTTTGGCCATCGGAGATCGTTTCCTATTTTATTTTGAATTTTTTGTGTTTTTTAGAAATTTCCAAAATTTGGAAAACTTTCTGTTCTTTCACCATGTCTCATGCAGGTAGTCGAGTTGGCGACAATATCCACAACGAAGAAGTCGAACAAGTCGTTCAAGACATGGAAGGGCCACTTCCACCACATGACGAGCAGGGCCTGATGGGCCAGAACGGAGAGATCAGGGGGGCTGCCCCGAGACAACTTCATCAACAGTTCCAGCAACCACCACTCCAACAGTACCCGATGCTTCCACCACAGCAGTACCAGCAGCAACAGCAGGTTCCACCAGTCCAACCGAGACGACGACCACCGGTCGCCCTACGATAGCAGATCAGACGACCACGACAGCCGGTCTTCAACGACGAATATGACGAGGAGTACGACGATCAGGAGCCCACCATGGGAGAGCTGTCAGCCCCCAACTTCCGGGACCAATCTTGGTGCATCTACGAAGGACCGGACCTCGAAGCTATAGCTATCAACACGTCGGTCGTCCATAACTTGCCTAAATTCTCGGGAACCAAGGGAGAATCGGCCACGACACATCTGCAGCGCTACCATGGCATCTGCCAAAACCTCAAGCCATGCGGAGTCGAAGTGGAGGACTTTAAATTAAAAGCTTTCTACTTTTCACTCACAGACTCTGCTAATGATTGGTTTCTATCTTTGCCTTCAGGTAGCATATATACATGGGACCAGATGCAGAGGAAGTTCCTCAACAAGTACTACCCATCATGCAGAGCAATGCAGGTCCGAAGGTAGTTGCAAGAGCTCAGACAAGGACCCAACGAGACCATGTACGAGTACGTGGAGAAGTTCCACGCCCTAGAACAGAGCTGCTGCAACCTTGGACTTCCAGAGAAGCTGCTCGTGGAGTATATGCTAGACGGACTTCGGCGACTCGACAGGAAGCTACTAGATGCCTCGGTTGGGGGAAACATCATGAACCTGTCCCCAGCTGGTGTACGTCGAAAGATCATGGCAGTAGCCGAGAGTGAACGGTTCCAGGTGAGTCCAACAAGGAAGAAGAATACGCCCGGACCAGGAACGTGTCAAAAGTTGAGCCCCCATCTAATGTTATGGCCGAAGAGATCAAGCAACTCAAGGAGATGGTGCAGCAGGTGATCAGAAGGCAGCCGGTCTAGGTCAAGCCGTGCGGTTTTTTTGCCGCCACAGATTACAAAACAGACGAGTGCCCAACTATGGTGGAGGACGACCAGGCCGAGATCAACGTGGTAGGCGACTACCAAAGCTATGGCAACCGGACCGAGCCAGTCCGACAGTATGGCGCAACCGCGACCAGGCAAGGGGCGAACGGGCAGCACTGGCGGAATGACAACCAGAATAATCACTTCCAGAGAGAGCCAGCACAGCCGACCGCACCCCAGCAGTACTACAAGCCCCCATATCGCCAGTAACAAGGGCAGAACGGGCCGGGCCAGTATCAACAGAGGCAGGACTGCAATCAGTCGGGCCCGAACCAGCACAGCTCGAGCAAATCCTTGGAAGATATAGTGAAGGACCTGGCCACCTGAGTACACCAGTTCCAAGCCAAGACTGACGGGGCCATCGTCGACTTGTCCAAACAGGTGTCCCAGATCGCCACAACGGTCTCTGAACTCAAGAATGACTCAGGGCGACTTCCCTCACAGACCATCCAGAACCCAAGGGGGGACGTCAATGCGGTAACACTCAGGAGTGGGAGAGGAGCACCATCAGTGCCCGGGCCAGCCGAAGACAGCAGCACACCAGTGCCCGAGGAAGAAGCAGCCGGGCCGAACCTTCTCGGACCCAGCGGCCATGACGCGCTCGGACAGAGCCCGGCACAGGCGGCCGACTTCTCTCGGCTAGGCCCGACTCCAGCACTCGAAGATTCTCGGGCAGGCCCGATTCCAGCAGCCAAAAGTTCTCGACCAGGCCCGGTCCCCGTGATCGAAAATTCTAACATCCGAGTCCCTTTACCTTTTCCTGTGCAGGTCCGAGCTCCGAAGCAATACGTCATGGACAAGAAAGTATGGGATCTATTCAGCAAGGTGGAAATCAACATTCCCCTCCTCGAGGCAATCAAGCAGATTCCCAGATACTCTAAGTTCCTGAATGAGCTCTGCACCAACAGGAGACGGGTCACTCAAAACGACCAGGAGTTGATGAGCCGAAACGTCTCTGCTGTCATCCAGCGTAAGGTTCCTCCTACGTGTGGTGATCCAGGCACCTACTTGCACTATTGGTAACATTAGAATCGAAAATTCCATGCTTGACCTTGGTGCATCCATTAATGTCTTGCCATATTCTATCTATTCGTGTCTTCGCATTGGTCCTTTAGAACCTGCAGGACTCACCATACAGCTGGCGGACAGATCATGCAAGCAACCCGAGGGCAAGATCGAAGATGTGCTCGTGCAAGTGGGAGAACTAGTGTTCCCAGCAGATTTCTATGTGCTCAAAGCTTCGACATCTTCCGGGCCATGAAGCATCCAGCAGAGTACGAAGCAGTCCATGCCCTAGATACACTGGACGACCTTGTCTAGGAGGTGCAACCCGAGAGAGGAGCAGACCCGCTTGAGCTCACACTTGAGAGAGCCCTGTACTCACCCGAGGACTCATATGAGCTCACCAAGACTATCATGGATGCCCTAGCTCAGCTGGAGATTGCTCAGCCACTTACACCGAGGTATGAGGTTAATGAGGTTCGATTATTTAAGTCTAACGTGTGTTTGCCTTCTGTTGTGCAGGCACCTACAGTAGAATTGAAACCTCTACCCGGGCACTTGAAGTATGCGTTCCTAGGGAAGAACGACACATTGCCAGTCATCATCAAGAACGGGCTAGGGACAGATCAGGAGCGACGGTTGATCGAGGTACTGACCGAGCACAAGCTGGCCATCGGATGGACATTGACCGACATCAAGGGAATTAGCCCTGCTGTTTGTATGCATCGGATTTTGCTGGAGGATGGAGCGAAGACTTCAAGGGAACCTCAACGCAGATTGAACCCAATTATGATGGAGGTTGTCCAGAAAGAGATACAGAAGCTGCTGGATGCGGACGTGATCTACCCGATCTCGGACAGTCAGTGGGTGAGCCCGGTACATGTTGTGCTGAAGAAGACCGGAATCACGGTGGAAAGGAATGCCAAAGGCGAGATGGTCACAACCCGAGTGAAGAATGGATGGAGGATGTGCATAGATTACAGGAAGCTGAACGCCGTCACACGCAAGGACCACTTCCCACTTCCATTCATTGATCAGATGCTCGACCGGTTGGCAGGTAAGCCCTATTTCTGCTTTCTAGATGGATTCTCGGGCTATAACCAAATTCCCATAGCACCCGAGGATCAAGAAAAGACCACCTTTACATGTCCATTCGGTACGTTTACTTTTCGCCGAATGTCGTTTGGTTTGTGTAACGCACCCGGTACTTTTCAACGGGTCGTTACTAGTATATTTTCTGACATGATAGGTTCGTTCATAGAGGTGTTCATGGATGATTTTACTGTGCATGGTGACACTTTTGATGCATGCTTAGATAATTTAAGTACAGTTTTAGCACGGTGTGTTTCTATGAATTTGGTACTTAATTATGAAAAGTGTCACTTTATGGTTACCCATGGAGTAGTTCTCGGTCACAGTCTCACATGAGGGTATAGAGGTAGATAAAGCTAAAATAGATTTGATTGTTACTCTGCCCTATCCATCCACGGTGCGTGATATTAAGTCGTTTTTAGGGCATGCTGGTTTCTATATTTATAAAGGATTTCTCTAAAAAGGCGCTGCCTTTATCTAATCTTTTGCAAAAAGATGTTCCTTTTGAGTTTACAGATCAGTGCAGGGCATCATTCGATGAGCTAAAACAGGCCCTCACCAGCACGCCCATCATTAGAGCACCGGACTGGAACCAGCCATTCGAGATCATGTGCGACGCGAGCGACTATGCAGTAGGAGCGGTCCTCGGCCAGAGAGTAGACAAAAGGCCCGTAGTGATTTACTACGCTTCAAGGACTCTGGACGTGGCCCAAAAGAACTACTCGACCACAGAGAAAGAACTTCTAGCCGTGGTCTTTGCCCTAGAGAAATTCAAGTCTTATTTGCTCGGTACTAAAGTTGTTGTCTATTCTGACCATGCAGCTGTTAGGTACTTGATGACAAAGAAGGAGGCAAAACCGAGGCTCATTAGGTGGATCCTGCTCCTACAAGAGTTCGATTTGGAGATCAAAGACAAGAAAGGCATTGAGAACACCGTGGCTGACCACTTGAGCCGACTTGTCTGAGAGGAGGATGTCGGACAGATCACCGAGACATTTCCGGACGAGCACTTGTACGCCCTCACAGGTAAGGTACCATGGTATGCTTCCATGGTGAACTACCTGGTTGGAGGTAAGTTTTCGCCCTCCTACTCAAAGGCTCAGTGTTTGAAATTGAAGCATGACTCTAAATATTATGTGTGGGATGACCCGTACTTGTGGAAAATAGGCGTAGACCAGGTTTTTAGACGGTGCATTCCTAATGATGAAATTGCTTCAGTTATCAGTTTTTGCCATGAGCATGCATGTGGTGGTCATTTTGGTCCAAGAAGAACTGCTAGGAAGATTTTAGATAGTGGATTCTTTTGGCCGCATGTGTTTAAAGATGCCTACAATCATTGTAAGAGATGTGATAAGTGCCAACGTGTAGGTAATATTTCCGCTAGGAATGAGATGCCCCAAGTACCGATACTTGTTAATGATGTTTTTGACATATGGGGCATTGATTTCATGGGTCCTTTTCCCGTGTCGTGTGGTTATGCTTACATTCTGGTTGCGGTTGATTATGTGTCTAAATGGGTAGAGGCTAAGGCCACTTGATGCGATGATGCTAAAACGGTTATAGATTTTCTGCGCACTAACATCTTTTGCAGATACGGAGTACCAAAGGCTATAATCAGCGACCAAGGGACGCACTTCTGCAACAGGATGATGGCCGCAACCCTCAAGCACTACCATGTTCATCACAGGACGTCCACAGCCTATCACCCGCAAACGAACGGACAAGCAGAGATCTCCAATCGCGAAATTAAGGGGATACTGGAGAAGATGGTGAACCCGAACAGGAAGGACTGGAGCCAGCGGCTAGATGAGGCACTGTGGGCCTACAGGACGGCATACAAGACACCGATAGGTACCTCGCCTTTTCGGTTGGTCTATGGGAAGGCGTGCCACCTGCCGGTCGAACTCGAGCACAAGGCATATTGGGCACTGAAGAAGTGCAATCCGGACTTGCAGGCAGCCGGGCTGGACAGGAGATTGTAGCTATGCGAGCTTGAAGAGCTGCGCCTCGAGGCTTACGAGAGCCAATCAGACTACAAGGCGCGGACCAAGCTCTACCACGACAAGTTCATCCTGCGGCGCACATTCGAGATTGGCCAGCAAGTCTTGGTCTTTTCATCCCGCCTACGGTTGATGCCCGGCAAGTTACGTTCGAGATGGACGGGCCCGTACACGGTGACCCACGTTTTCAACCATGGAGCGCTCGAGCTAGAGTGCCCGACAGATGGACGACGTTTTAAGGTCAATGGGCAACGGATTAAGCACTACCACGGGGAGATCGAAGCACCCGCCTAGGAGTTTGACCAGGCCGAACCTACCACCGATGCATAGATGAGGTACCGTCGAGCCAACGACGTAAAACAAAGGCGCTCGCAGGGAAGCAGCCCGGCATTCTTTCGTTTTTTCTCAGTTGTTGAGTCGTTTATGTTTATTTAAGTTTTGAGCCATATTCATCACATTGTATGCGGGAAAGAGATGCTCTTTTTGCAGGAAACATGCACCTCAGTGCGGAGTCGTCGAGAGGTCCCGACCGAGCGAGCCTTGTGCGCGCAGAGTGGCTTGTTGTTAAGAGACCAACCCGCTATCCTTCTTTGCGTAAGACTGCTATCCATCGGGGGTAGTTTCGCACTTTGAATACATTGTGTCAAGAAAAATAAGCTTTTAAATATTCTGTCACCAAGACTTACGAGTCTAAGGAGATTGGTTCTTAAGTGAGACCGTTTGTGACTCAACCAATTTTCTGGGAATTCTTTATTTGTCTTAATTTCTTCGACATAGTCCCTTCATTTTGTGACGAACTCACGTTGCGATACAAATCTCTACCAAAAGAAGGCAGGCGCAATGGTGCTCTTCTTGGACTCAGAGGAGAATGGTCAGCCAACTCATTGATGTGCGCGCAGAATGGGCACGCTGCGAGAATCTTCTAGCAGAACTCATTGTCTGGAAATTCTGGCTCGACAGAAGTGTTTAGAATGCCAAATAACTTTGGAAGGGCGAGCCAACTTCGCGGCCGCACGAGGGAAGTGCCTGTTCACTCTTAACTCTCTCTTATTTTCCCTATTGTTTGTTTGCTTGCGTGTGTGTCTTGAACTTATGTGTGCCGTGAGGACACGTCGGTTCAAAAGTGTGGGGTGGGAGAGTCAGTATGTTGTGTCAGCACGTTTTTTTGCACCTGCATAGAGTCAGCACGTTTCCCTTAAAATTTAAAATTTTTGTACAGATTTCTCTCTATTTTCCTAGACTTGCGGTATTGAATCTTGATGATGCGAAATAGATGAACCGATTACATGCGTGTCTCTTGTGAAATTAGAATTGAGCGATTACATGTGAACTTAACCCTTTACGTGCCTTTGTAAGTTGAGATAAACAGGGATGTGGAGTTGATAGAAACGTCCTAAAGAGACTTGACAAAGCACTCAAAGGATCGAGCTTCGAACTATATGGTTATATGGATTTCGTGGAGGCTAGCACTTCGAGGCAACATGGTTAAGAGTCTGCTCCACCACTGCAGTGCTTATGCGGTCAGGTGGGACGGGAAAACAACACACCGTCTAATCTCTAGTCCAAGTAGCCGGGAAAACAGACGAGCGACCCTCGGCTTGACTCGCTGATGGGCCGTATTTATACGACTCCTCGAGTCAACTAAACCCACAAAAAATGACACTTTATCCTTTGAACATTTACTTGTTAAGGTCGTTTTGTATTTCAGGTGAATTTGGGGTTTATGGAAGAAACAAGCTTAAAAAAGGGAATTAACGCTAAAAAAGGGTCGCAAGTCTATTCTGGCCATCCCATGGACCGAGGACCTCAGCCGCGCAAAAGAAGTCTCGACCTAGGACCAAGAAACCCAACGGGGCCGCGTCCGAGAAATGCTGGACGCGTCCGAGAACCAGTACCGAGAATGTTCGGTCCCCGCCGAGACCAGCGCCCAGCGCCCAACGTTCCAGCGCGCCTGCCGAGCTGTCTAAGTCCAAATTCAAGTTGCTCGGGCAAACCATCTGCTCTGACGATTCCGCCTCGAGCAGAGTGATTAAAATGGAAAATAAGGTGGACAGTGTCGGAAAACCAAGGAGAATGCCCGAGCAGATTGGCAGTTGGCCCACATCAAAGACAAAGGCCTCGCGCGCTGATAGGCACCAAACCAGGTCGCTCGACCAGACGGGTGAATCTGGCAAATCTGGCTCGACCAAAGTATTTGAAATGCCCAATAACTCGGACAATCTCACTTGCCAGACAAAACGCCCGAGTGGAACCAGCTCAAGCTCCTAGCTCAAATTGCGGCTAGCTTAAGGATGAAGGAAGCCCCTAAAAGGTTTACACTTGGCACCAACTAGCTCAAATTGCGGCTAGCTTAAGGATGAAGGAAGCCCCTAAAAGGTTTACACTTGGCACTAGCTAGCTTAAAAGCTGCTAGCCTATTGGGAGCCTTCCTTCTCCATGAAGTAACCGCCCATCCTTGCCTATAAATAGAAGGACTTAGAGTGACACAAAAGAAAAAAAGTTTAGGGGACGAAAATCCTTGTACCACCAAAGCTTGTAACACTTACACTTGAATCAAAAGCTCCAACTTCTCTCTACTTTGATCTTGTTACTTTTCGCATTTACCTTCTTGTACTTATTTTCATTCCAAAATCCTTTGTTTTCTTTAGCTATGGTATTCCCTTCAATGGATACTAGTAGCTAAAGCTCATATTCGGTATAGGGTTTCAATCCTTGTGCCGACTTCTTGAGACTTGAGTTCTTAATGCCTTTTACATTTCTCTAGTCCTCAAGTTTATTTCAAGGGTCATTCGGCAAGGCTAAGTGGATGTTTTGCCACAAAGCTTAGCCGAGCTAAATGATCCCTATAGTCAATATTTACTGGATGCTTTGCGGCAAAGGTAGATAGTGACACCTAGTTTGAGCAACACCTTTGCCGGGTTGTTCGTTCTAGTAGAGGACTAGAAGCTCTAAGCTTGTCAAGCTTGTTGTGGAGTACCACCTTTGTCGGGGTACTAGGGAAGTCACCTTTGTCGGGGCAACCACATGACACCTTCACAAGTTGAGAGTGTGGAATACCACCTTTGTCGGGGTATTTGGGTTATCACCTTTGTCGGGATAATCACACATAGAAATGTAAAAGAGATCATTAAAAGTCTATGATGGAAGTATCACAAGTTGAGACCCTAGACTGAATATTTCTCTCACAAATTTACCTTTCAATTTTCATTCTCGCACTTTACTTTCTCGCACACTTACTTTTCTTACACTTTACTTTTCTTGCACATTTACTTTTCTCGCACATTTACTTTCTCGCAATTTATTTTCTCGCACTTTCCTTTCCTCGCACTTACTTTCAGTCATTTACATTTCAAGCACTTACTTTCAGTCATTTACATTTCAAGCACTTACTTTCAGTCATTTACATTTCAAGCACTTACTTTCATGTCCTAAAAACCTCAACAAACCCCCAATCGTTTTTACTTTATTTTCTTTCTTTTTCAAAGAACAACTAGATGCAACCAAACTCCCTTGGGTTCGACCCCTACTTACCGCTCTACTAATCAATAGTGAGCCACGAGTAGTGGAAATATAAATTGTAAATTTGCGGGTCACAACGACAGCCCGTCACTCGCGTCAAAAGGACAAGGATGAGTGAGAGCAGGGAGGTATTTCCATATGCTTGCGGGCGATGATTGGACCTCCATCAAACGAGGAATCACGGACGAGCAGTTCACAATCAGTAGCAAAAGAAAAGAAGATCAGCTATTTGTGAAGTCTTACACGCAACAAAGTGAAGTACACCACTGATCCATCAAAAGGCAACTCACTACAAAAGTTGTCCAAGCAAAAGAACTCAACACCTTGAAGCTCGAACAAATCACGTGCAAGAAAAAGCAATGAAGTGTAACCATATAGCGAGAATCCGGGACCGCGAGTGCAGATCATGGGCCTAAGAGGACTATCTCCCATTCATCCGAATTGGTTTGCATCTCGGCTCAAAGGTAACACGTATCAATTACTTCCATGTTTGAGCACAAGACTTTTAGTAACGAGATATGCATGGAAAAGTGAAGCCTATATTAGAAAGTCATATTCATGTAGCAATATATAGGATGCCGAAGGAATTGTGAGATTTCAGTTTTTTTCCTCTTATGACCTAGTCCTTGTTCGGGACGAACAAGTTTAAGTGTGGGGTGGTTTGATGAGCCGTATTTATACGACTCATCGAGTCAACAAATCCCACCAATTCCGACACTTTATTATGCGAACAAGTAACTTTTAGTGTTGTTTTGCATTTTAGGTGCTTCGGAAGCTCTAGGAGGAAACATGCTTAAAAGATGGCTTTCTGAGCTAAAAACATCACAAGGAGTTGAGGACCGACCTATCTACACTTGACCCAAGGAGTCCCGAGCAGATCCAGGCCTCAGTCGAGCTGACCAACACTAAACTCAAGTTGCTTGGGCAAACGAGCTGATCTGACAAATCCACTTCGAGCAACATGATCAGAATAGCAAATAAGGTGGACAATGTCGGAGAACCAAGGAAAACGCCCGAGCAGATTGACAGTTGGCTCGATTCCAAAGGTCTTGCGCGCGCTGATAGGCACCGAAATCAAGTCGCTCGACCAGACGGACTCCGATGACAAATCTGACTCGACCAAGTTTCTCAAAATGGAAAACAAGTTGGACCATGTCACCAAGCCAAGCAGAACGCGTGGGTGGAATGGCCCAGGAGCAGCCGAGCAGAGTTCAATGTCGCGCCCGAAGGCCTTGTCGAGCAGACTAGCGCTGAATCCGAGTTGCTCGACCAGATGAACGAATCTTGCAAATCTGGCTCGACTAAAGTGATCGAAATGCCAAATGACTCGGACGATACCACTAGCCAAGCAAAACGCACGAGCGGGATTGGCCGATATGAGCAAAACGACGTTGGAGTTGCAAAAGGCCCCGCGCGCTGGGCCAAGTCGGTGGGCTCAAGTGAGGCGGTTTAAGCTTACTTGCTCACCAAGCAAAAACGGATGTGGACCGGGCCCAAATAGAAGCTTCGAAACCCTAGGACCTTTCCTATAAATAAGACCTCTTGGTCTAGGGTTTCGATCATCCAAAAACGTGAACAGCATCCCAAAATTCGAGAGCCTCATCCATCATCCATCAGAGCACTCCATCATCTCGGCGCCTCTCCCTCCTTCGTTCGGCAATAGAGAAGAAATCTCTCTTTTTTATTATTGTCTTTGTTCCCATGACCATGTCTAGCTAAACCCATTATTCGGGCTATGGTTTAATATATTGTGACTATCGTTTTTGAGACTTGTTACTTAATGCCTATTTCGTTATTCTACTAGTCCTTGTGCTAAATTATCTTGGATTGAATTGTGAAGTTAAGTGGATGCTTGGAATGGCAAAGCTTAACCGAACAATTCAACTCCCCTATTAACTGTTTGTTTGATACTAGACCGTTAGAACAAATAGTAGCACGAATCTGATATATCTTGGAATGGAGTATTAGATTGCTAGGGCTAGAATTCTTCAACCAGGAAAGGAAGTAGATTGTGGTGTAGGTGCTCGGAAAGGCCCTACTTTAGGTTATAACTTGGAATGGAAGTAACCACACTTAGGAATTCGAAATCTGATATTTAGAAGTCAATGATAAGACGAGTCACAATTAGAAACCCTAGTCTGAATATTCTCTCAGATTGATAACTCTCGCTTGTTTCCTATTTTTGCACTGTTTCCTAAATTGCTCACAACCAATTGTCTTTCCTTTTTCAGAACAACAAGTAACCATCTAGCTCCCTAGGGTTCGACCCTTGCTTACCGCTGTACTAACCCATAGCCAAGAGTAAGGAAAAATATAAATTCAAATTTGCAGGTACCGACGACGATAAGCAAGTGTCGAACCCTAGGGAGCTAGATGGTTACTTGATAAATTCAAATGTGACGACGGTAAGCAAGGTCAAGTGTAGATAGGTCGGTCCTCAACTCCTTGTGATGTTTTTAGCTCAGAAAGCCATCTTTAACGCGCGTTTCCTCCTAGAGCTTCCGAAGCACCTAAAATGCAAAACAACACTAAAAGTAACTTGTTCGCATAATAAAGTGTCGGAAATTGGTGGGATTTGTTGACTCGATGAGTCGTATAAATACGGCATTCTAAAGTTATCCAAGACAGGCGGGAATACTTGCCACTATCCTTCATCACATTTTGCATGTACAACTTCTACTCTGAGGCTATGCGGGCAAGGACCATCTCTTAGCTGGAAGCCGAAATTGATTTCGGTTGCTCAAGTGAAGAAAAGAGGATGCTGATGGACCCAAATTATACGAATCATAAACACCGTAAAACCCCCTTAATTAGACTGTTGGTCTATTTAACTTTTGCTTGTTAGTACCGATATATTTCTACAGGGTATTTTGGCGCTTAGAGAGAAAACACGCTAAGGAGAGGATTTTACGCTGAAAAGATGTTTAGAGTTATTCCAAGGTCAAGATCAGACGCTGACTGAAGAAATCTCAAGGATCCTGACATGGAATCACTCCAAACAAATCAAGTCAAAGAGGAATTTGCATTGAAGACTCAACCGACCGGGTGAGAAAATACCGCAGAAACCACCCGACCGGTTGAGGCAGTTCCAGGCTCTCCGCCGAGCTAACCAAGCACTCAATTCAAGTCGCTCGAGCAAACCACCTCATCTGACAATTCCACCTCGACCAAAATGTTCCAAATGGAAAATAAGGTGGAAGTTGTCGAGACTCCAAGGCAAATGCTCGAGCAGATTGGCAGTTAGCTCAATGCAAAGGCAAAGGCCCGGCGCGCATTGGCACCCAAACCAAGTCGCTCGACCCAACGGATGCATCTGGAGATTCTGGCTCAACCAAGATGTTTGGAATGCCCAACAAGTCGGACAATCTCGCTTCCCGGACAAAACGCTCGAGCAGATTAGCAGATTGGCCCAATTCCAAATAAAAGCCTCGTGCATAGGCATCAAGACCAAATTGCTCGAACAAACCATGGAATTTGGAAAATCTGGCTCAACCATTAGTCTTAGAATCACTTGGACATTCCAAATCAACTATCAAAATGCACGCTTGGACAAGATGACCGGCAACCACCCTTGAAGGTGGCCAAGGGAGGAGCTCCTCCCCATTCCACCACCTGCTACCGGCGGCTGCTCCTCCATGTGACCAGCTGCTCCTCCACCCCCCATGTGGCAGCTCCTCCTTGCTCCTCCTCCTCAACCCTTGGATCAAAGGACACTTGCCACCATCTCCACCACCCATCTCCTCCCCTTTTGGCTATAAATACAACCCTCCTCCTCCTCATTTCAAACATCCAAAAATTGTAATTCACTTCTCTCTCTAAATTTTGTAAGTGTGGTTTTGGAAATAAAGCTTGCTTCCTTAGCGCTTCAACGGTTGTAAGTCTTTCTTTGTATTTAATTTACTGTTTTTATAATGTTTAGCGCGATAAATAGTAGCTAAACTAGTCGTTCGGTAAAAGGGGCGAACTTGTATTATAATATGTTTTAGACTATTAACTTAGTGTCTCGTCTGTGTATTCAAAACTTATTCTATGTGCCATATATAAGATTAGAATCTCCAAGGTTGAGTGGACCATTTGTAACTGGACCAAAGGGACCAAATGGGCAAGCTCTTCCTTGGGGGTTCGTGATCATACTCGGGTAAGTGGACCATTTGTAACTGGACCAAAGGGACCAAATGGGCAAGCTTATCCGAGGAGTTTGATCTATCTAAAAAACCATTTGGAAACTGGACCAAAGGGACCAAATGGATGCACATAGGCTAGTATACCTTGAAATGGGGTGCCAGTCTAAGTAGAACAAGGGTCTTACGTTTTCTGCAAAAAGTGTTGCGAGTCGAGTGCTTGAAATGGCCTTGATTCACTTATGCACACTTTTGCAAAAGACTAGAAAGTGTGGCAAATCGAGCGCCGGAAAAGGCCTTGATACACGTTTGAATACTTAGAAGATTCACTAAGGGTCAATGATAAACAGGATATAATACAAGGCCCCTGAAACCGAATGCTTTCTTTTAATAATTATCAGTTTACTTTCCAGTACTAAAACCAACCAACCAACCAATCAATCACTTAGCTGGTAGCTTTAAAACCAACCAACCAATCCCAAAATCGTCCAACTTAAAGAACCACTTATCCCCCTAATTCCCTTGGGTTCGACCCCTACTTACCACTTACTACCCAGTAGTGTAGTCGCGAGTAGCGGATATTATAAATTTATTTATACAGAGAACACTGCACCTTAACGACAGTGCAGTGCGCTCCGTCAGATGCACTCTTGGCCTTTTTGGCTGCTCTAAGGTACCCGGTTACTGTTTCCTTGCACCTAGACGCAAAAAGGGGCAAAAAGGGGATATTCTAAACTTGCTCCTTGTCAGCTTGTGGCAAAAAGGGGAAGAATACTTAAAGTATAGTTAGTGCGACAGATGTGTTTGTTTTGCCAAAAATGCCAAGGGGGGATTGTTATTTTCTGTGTGGCATGGAGTTTGATAAAATGACTTCAGAGTGTTCAAGCACGAAGACAAGGAGCTGTTCAAGAGGAGTTGGGACTCAGACGGTGCATAAAACTGACATGAGGAAGTTTCCTAATACGAGAGTTTCCAAGATTCACTTAAGTCGGCCATATGGATCTGAGGCGGTTGAAGAATATTGAAGATATTCAAGAAGATTTTCAAAGTATCCATGGAGATTATCAAGATATAAGATTTGGCGGCTAACAGATCTTTTAGGAAATATTCCTAAATATTCGAAGATAGAATATCTTGGAGGTTAAGATATTCTTCCATAATATTGAGGCTGCGAAGAAGATCGGAGATTGATATTCATCATTGTCCATGAAGAATATATGAAGATCACGAGCAAGATTATCAAGAAGCAAGATTATCAAATGGATATATTCTAAAGATATGAAGAGCAAACTTGTAAGGCAAGTTAGCTAGATATTCGAAAATCTTCTCAACTGCTTAGGAAAGATTAAGATTCTCAAGCCACCTATAAATACACTAGGGATGCACAAAATTGGACCGTATTGTAAACCCGAACCGGACCGTAAAAATCTGGGTTCGGTCCACGGTCCATATTTTTGAACATTTTCGATCCACCGGTCCAAACCGTACATTTAGAGATTATAGTGTAAAATTACGGTGCGGACCAGTCCATAGTCCACCTTTTAAAAGAATTACGGTCCACCGGTCCGGTCCTCGGTCCACATTTTAAAAAAAACTTGATCCACTGGTCCGGTCCAGGTCCCTAAAATACATGGCTAGGGATCTTAGTTCTGTATCGATCATAGAAATTGGACACTCATATACTCGCAGAGAGAGAAGGGAGATCGATCGGCCTAAGCTTATTATTTCGATAAGCTCCTGACGCTGCTATCAGTCTATTCGACGTGCTGTTCCAGACTGACGGTTGAATGAGTTGAAGCTGTACGCACTGACAGTTTATCCATTCAACATCTTATCTAAAGAAGTCAACCATAAGGTTATCATCACGTAGAGGGGGAGGTTGGACGATCGGCCTGAGCTTTTCTCACCGGAAAGTTAAGGCGCTAAGTCAGTCTAATTGGTGTGCTGTTCTAGACTGACTGAGGGATACATTCCGACGCACACACACATGCATTGTAGCTACTGTGCACTCGGGAGATAGCGGCTGTCTTCGGGAGAAGACTTCGATCTTTGGGAGAAGATCCACTGGTGGACATCGAGAGGGAGTCTCGTATCTAGGCTCAAAGTCTTGAAGAGTGTAGGTCCGCTGTAATCCTAACTCATCATTAAAGATTTGCTGTTCATCGTGCTTGGGAAAACCCCCAGAGTATGTTGTTTTCCGAACTGGGTATCTGACAGCACGTCGTTGTGCGCTGCAAAATTTACATTTATAATTTCCACTACTCGTGGCTCACTATTGGATTAGTAGAGCGGTAAGTAGGGGTCGAACCCAAGGGAGTCAGTGTGGAGTAGTTGTTCTCGAAAACAGAAAATAAAGAAAGTAAATACAATTGGGTTTTTGGTTGGTTTTTTAGACTGAAAGTAATAACTGAAAGTAAAGTGCTGAATGTAATGCGAGAAAGTAAGTGCTGAAAAGTAAATGTGCTGAAAGTAAGTGCAAGAAAGATATTCACATAAGAAAGATATTCAGTCTAGGGTCTCAACTAGTGACACATCCATCATTGACTTCAAATGATCTACTTTGTGTTCATAAGTGTGGATTTATTCCTTTTCAGAACTTAAACCCTAAAGTAAGGCCTTTTCAAGTGCTTACACCACAATCTACTCCAAAATCAAGACATAGAATTCTAGTTCTTATCTAGACTAATACTCCTTTTCAAGATGTATTAGTCTATGTGCAGCCACTTGATCTCACATTTCCGATCAACCAAGTGGTTTTTAAAGAAGGATTAGACTACTCTACCAAGCTTTGCCTATTTCAAGCATCCACTTGGTTTTGTTGTCTAATCTGGATTGAACTACCCGGCTAAGCTTTGCCCTTTCGATGCATCCACTTAGCCTTGTTGTTCAACCGAATAATGGCACGAGAACTAGGTGAACACAAAAAGCATTAAGTAAAAGGGTCTCAAAAACATTGTCATAGTATAAGAGAACCCCTAAACCGAATATAAGCCTTAGCTACTTGTATTCATGTCAAGGAATACAAGTAGCCGTGACTTGAACAAGGAAAACAAGAAACCCGAAAGCTTTGTGGAACACAACAAGAAAGTAAAGAGAATAGCTTAGCTACTCATATTCATGTCAAGGAATACAAGTAGCCTTGCTAGAGAATAGCTTAGCTACTCATATTCATGTCAAAGAATACAAGTAGCCTTGCTAGAACAAGGAAAGGTGAAGTAACCAACACAAGAACAAGTAAAAGTAAAGGGAAACCGTGAGCTTGAAACAAGAAAGTAAGAGAGCTCGAAATTGACAAAGGAAAGTAAGGTTTGCAAGAGCAAGAGCAAGGTCGAAAGCAAGAACAAAGTAGAAGTGTGTTTGCATTGAAGTGTGGAGAAGAGAGATAAGCTCTCTTCTCCCTAATGTTGGGACTATCTACCTATGGACATTTGTTTCCAAGGCTAAGCCCTTCTATATATAGGAAAAGGAAGACTTGGGGGCTAAGATATGGTTTGGGAGAAGTGAAGAGCCAACCCACTTGGACTTGGTTCCTCCCAAAGGGTTTTGTAGTAGCTCAATCCAACCGACTTGAATTTGACCGGGTCGAAGTGAGATTGTCGGAGTCATTGGTCATTTAGAACAACTTGGTCGAGCCGGATTCGCCAGATTCGCCCGTCTGGTCGAGCGACTTGGTTTCGGTGCCTATAAGCGCGCGCGGGACCTTTGGAATTGGGCCAACTGCCAATCTGCTCGGGCATTCTCCTTGGTTTTCCGACATTGTCCACCTTATTTGACATTTTGATCACTTTGCTCGAGGTGGATTCGTCAGATCAGATGGTTTGCCCGAGCGACTTGATTTTGGACCTGGGCAGCTCGGCTGGTGCGCTGGAACGCTGGGGCGCGGCCTGGACGATGCCTGGGCGATGCCTTGTGATGATTTTGGCTTGAAATGCCATCTTTTAAGCCCGATTCCTCTTTAGACTCCAAAAGTGCCTGAAATGCAAAACGACATTAACAAGCAAATGTTCGTATGACCAAATGTCGTTTTTGGTGGGTTTTGTGTACTTGATGAATCGTATAAATACGTCCCATCAGTATCATATCATGTGTTCCAATTTTTACGATTCGGTTAGTATTCGGTTCAAGTGTTGGAGTGACCGTCTGAACACCGGTTAGCTATCATCTTGATAAAGACGCTAGAATTTCATATTGTATACCAGTACAGTTTCTATGACTTTTTAGACTTGTGGGTCATAATCTCACGTGTGCTTCTCAATCTTTTCCCACACCCTTTATTCCTAGAAATTTTGGTAGTAGGGGTTATCCGGAGCATTAGGACTAGAATAGACATCCTTTGTTCGTTAATACTTTGTCTTATAGAGAGCAACTTGTCTATATCTTGATCGACATAGGTCACGACATGTCGCGATTCCTGCCATATTTCATAAATTAGAGCAGCAACTTCCGATTGAGACTGTCTTTTTGCATTTCATGTAATTATGATTGTTCAGTAATTGATGCATCCTTGCACCACCTGCATCTTTTCAAAATGAAAAATGGAGACACTACGCCTGATTTGTATTTAAGCGGCATCAAAAAAGTCGCCGCTTAATGTAGCAATTTGCCGTGTAAGTCCAATGTGACAAACACTGCGTCGCTTTAGTAACGTCGCTTAATCCTTGTGACATGAGGGTTTACGCAACGTACGCAAATAGGTATGTTGCTTTAACGTGTAACCATTAAAGCGACATTTTAAAAGTTTGTCGCGTTAAAAGTAAAGGACAGACGTCACTTAAAGCTCACGACGACGCATAAAAGCGTTTAGGCTACATGAATATAATTTTCCGTATGATCAAATGACGTCGCATGAGATATATACCACATGCGTCAGATAAAGTCCACCGTGTCGCGTAAAGGGTTTTATAGGACATCTATAAAATTGCTATAAAGGATTATGTTGTCGCATAAAATGCCATTCTGTGTCGCTTGAAAGATATAAAGTTGTGCTATATAAGAAATCTATGTCACATAAAAAAAGAGTTGTTGTCGCGTAAAAGCTATAGAATTGTGCTGTTAATTCAAAAGTCATGTCGCATAAAGGTAGCAACTATGTCACTTAAAACTAAAGATTTGTGCTGTACAGATCAACTTATGTCGTATAAATTGACATATGTGCTTTTTGACAGAATACTGATAACAAAATTTTTAAAACCTGCTGTTCATTCCATCAAAAAGGGTACATGTCAATGTTTAACCCTTGCAACATCCGAAATACTTGACACTTTTTGATGTTTACCAAGACAAAACAAAGCAGGTAGTTTTTTCAAATAGTAAACAAAGTCACAAGTTTAAATTAGAACTTCAGCAACATTCCCCAAATTTAGACTTCATCCATTGCGTGCGACTGGCAGGTGACTGGTGGCTCCATCCGAGGCATTGCTAGCCATGGCTCCTGATCCCCCCTTGATCATTTCCTCAAGTAAACGTATCTGCTTGATGAGTCTTATTTATTTGACTCGTCGAACTAACTAATCTCATTTATTTCGACACTATATTATGCGAACAGTTACTTTTTAGTGTTGTTTTGCATTTCATGTGTTTCGGAAGCTCTAGGAGGAAACGCGCATAAAAGACGGCATTTCCTGCCCAAAACACCATAATGGCAGATCAGACCTTTGGAGAATCGACGGAGTGCTGCGAATTGACCATTGATCAGAAAAGTACGGGCTACATGTTGATGCGTAGCTAACTCAATTCCCTACAACTCTCTAGTACACACCGAGACCAGCCGAGGTAATTTGGAAGGTCAAATTGAGAGTTGAAGTCGGAACTGGCGCGCAGATAGGAGGAACCAAGTCAGTGTGGATCGCGCCCAAGGAAGACATTAGCCAGTGTGCTAACGATAACGATAACGTCTACGCTGGGAGTGCCCGTAATGTCTACACTGGGCGCGATGATGACGTCATCAACGCGTTTTGATGACGTCAGCAAGTCCGAAAATTGGTAGTTTGGTCCAAAAATAGATATAGAAACCCAAAAACTTATAAATTAAGGTTTGGTTAGGGTTTCTATTCATCCATCATTCTACGAAGACTAAGACGACTCGGGAGGAGAAGGCGATGCTTTCGCGAGAGAAGAGATTTCTATTACTTTCATCATGAATATTTGTGTTTTTATTTCAATGATGTGTAGCTAAACTCTTAATTCAGTTTAGGGTTTCGTTCGTTGTGACTTATGTTTTGAGACTCTTTTCTTAATGCAATTTCTTGTTTCTCTAGTTCTTGTGCTTCATCACATGAATTAATTTGTGAGGTTAAGTGGAAGCTTTGTCGCAAAGCTTAATCGAACAATTAATTCTTATGGTTAACATCTACTGGATGCTTTGTCGTAAAGGTAGATAGTAACACCTATCCTTAGTAATACCTTTGTCGGATTATTGAGTTTAGGAAGGAACTAGAAGTCTAACACCTTTGTCGAGTTAGATTGTCGCGTATCACCTTTGTCGGGATACTAGGGTAGTTACCTTTGTCGTAACAACCACACTTAGAAACTTGAGATTTGATATTTAGCAGTCGATGATAAACATGTCACAATAGAAATCTTAAGCTGAATGTTCTCTCTGATTGAATTCTTCTTGCTATTTTCTCTTTTGCACTCAAAATCACTCACCCCCCATTCTTTTTAATTGTTTTCAGATACAGCTTCAACAACCAGTTCCCTTGGGTTCGACCCTGCTTGCCACTAGCTAGTTTCTCGCCGGAAAATAATAAATTTAAGTTTGACGCGTCAGACGACCCGCGTCACTGCTCCATAAACTTGCTAGCCTGGTTTGCCATGCGATCCTCGAATTGCTTAGCCATGTCCTCATGTGTTTTTCGTAGTTCATGTGTCAGTTGAATGGTGTCAGCCGCACCTTTTGCTCCTCCTCGTGGCTGTGGCTCTCGCGCTAAAGACTTGCCAATACCAGAAATACACATCCCACGTTTCTGGCCCACAATCTGACTTATTATCTCAATTTGAGTACTCACTGGCAGTGGTTCATCTATCACTTCTGGATCCTCCGAGTCATGGTTCACCAGCATTTCAAGCACGCGCTGTCTCAGTTTTTCCTATAAGCATCAATGTCATACAATTAAGCATAGTTGATAAGGGAACTAACAAACTAAGTAATACAAGCAGACCAAGATAATAAGGGACCAATTAAGGAAAAGCCATAACAGAGATGCTTATAAGGGGTCGTTCTTTTGAACTTAATTTAACTGAAATTTTGTTATACTGAACTTAATTAAACTGTATTGAACTTAATTAAATTCTACTGTACTTAATTAAACTGTATTGAACTTAATTTAACTGTACTGAACATAATTAAACTGTATCAAATTTATTTAACATAATTTAACTGTATTGAACTTAATTTAACTGTATCGATTTTAATTTAACTTAACTTTACTGAAATTGAAAAATTATATATATGTGTTTTTTCATCGTTTTTAAAATTATACAATTCATTAATTCAACTTGCTCAAAAAACATTTCATCATTTTTTCAAACTATTTTTTTATGATTATATAAAAGTATATTTTTTTCATAACAGTATATATTTTTTCGTTTTAAATTTACCTTGCTCAAAATATATAAGTAAATTTACCTTGAGGATTGTCCAGATAATGTAGTGGAAATGAACATGGATGAAGATCGATGATATGTAAATGTTTCCATTTCTACTATACTTGAATGTCTGTACGTTTCTATGTAAAAGTACTTGAGGATTGTCATTGCACCTTATTTAAGATACTTGAGGATTGTCCAAAAACTTGAATGTCGTTGCACCTTATTTAAAAATTTATATCTAACGATTTTCCAAAAGTTATTTAAAAAATCAAAAAAATAAAAGTTTTGAATAATAGGGTTGAAAACTAAAAACTGGATTGACTTTATTTAATTTAACCTATTTAACTTTACTGAACTTTATTGTACTGTACTGAACTTAATTAAACTGTATTGAATTGAAATTAACTGTACTGAACATTATTAAACTATATTGAACTTAATTTAACTGTACTAACTTTTAAACTGTATTGAACTTAATTTAACTTTATTGTACTTAAAAACTGTCAATATAAGTTCAAAAGAACAGGCTCTAAGAGGAAAACACTAAATAAGAGATAAACACTCTTTTCATCATACAACAAGTCAAGTGACTGATATATATCCCACAATCATATTCAACAATGATAGTTACACACTGTCAATATAAGTTCAAAAGAACGTAGACAATATTCACTTGATAGTAAACCACAGAGTCTAGGGGTGGGCGTGGGACGGGTTGTGCTCGTTCCTAACCCGGCCCGAAATAATGATCGGGTCATTTATTTGAACCCTAACCCGGCCCGAAAGACCGGGTTAATTATGTGAACACAAACCCGACCCTAAAACTAAAATTTATAAAAGGCATAAAACATTCAACGTCATCTATCATGATATAATTACTTTAAAAATATAAGCTTAAATCACTAATTTATGATGTAAAGTTTAGTATTACGGTTTTATTTTTCATTGCAAACGAGTTACTTATTCATATGTGATGTGATATTGCACGAGAAAACAAATAGATTAATTGGTATGGTAGTCACATTCATTTAGATGAGGTATAAGGTTCGAATGTTGTTAAAAATCTAGTATTTTTTATATTACTTCTAAAATCAGGTAACCCGATACTCAACCCTAACCCGACCCGAGACTCATACCGGGTCGGGTTAAACCCTACATATATCGGGCCGGGTTGTCCGGTCGGGCTGGGTTTTGTCCACCCCTAACAGAGCCAAATAATTACAGCGTAATGTTGACTTTAGAAAAGTAGAAATGATTGAAACTTTGTGGACATTACCGCAATCTCTGCTCCCCCTGCATCAGCGCCGTACACCTCATCATATGCTGCAATATATGGGGCCTTGTCATTTAAGAGAGCATGTTGTTCAGCTCGATGGCTAAAGGGGGCCTTTCCCGAGTGATGGTTTGTTCTTCCTAATGCATTTCGCACTTCCTTCATTTTACGACCTCCAGCCTATCAAAAATAATAATAGAAATAAATCAAGCATATTCATAATACTATAACTGCAATGTAAGTTAACAAAAACACATTGAGAATTGCATTACCTGAACACATTGTTCCATGAAATGACCAACTAGCCAATGCCATTGCTCTTTGCGGTCAACAAACTCCAAAGGCAATTCAGCACCATATTTTTCATAGTGTACTTTGCAGTCTGACTTCCAGTCTCAGTATCTTTTAGTAGCTATTCAGATAATGAACCTCAAAATCCAAGTATCATCAAAGTCAAGCACGAAGTTGGGCTACAGAAAAGAATAGATTTTAATTAATGGGAAAAAATACAATCACTAGTACGTCGTAATGTGAAGTAAAGGAATAAGTACTTACAGTCAAATGGTCGAAGACGATGGCCCATTGCTCTAGCTCGAGCTCACTAAAGCTTGGTGCAAGCATTGGAACTTTGTCTCGCACACATGACCCTATCTCATGTGTTACCATACTCCTCAGATGACGGTTATTAGGGCCATTATGTTCCGGACCATGTTCTACTTTTATCTTGGTTCCAACGACCTCACATAGTTGGCCACCTTTTGACCATTGACGGCGCCCCTTCTCTTTCTAGTAGGGTGATCTCCTACATTAGGTAAACACACAGAAACTATATCAGTAAAAGCACATTACGAAACAATAGGTACATCATGATCAAACTAGACCAATCAAATAATATGAATTATATTAAATTTAATCTATATATTCGAAATGAATGGAACTGTAAAGGAAATTAACATGTGTTCGCCTTGGGTTTGCATCTAATGCTCCGTGGATTCTCTGGAACAGGAATATCCCCTTCTGGGACTTCAAATACAACATTATCAACAACTGGTACATCATGCTCAAACTCCGGCGGTTGTGGATTTTGAACTTGTGGCTCATTGCTTGCAGGAGCATTTTCATTGGCAGACAGAGGCTCATTGCTTGCAGGATTTTCAGCTTGTGGCAGTGGTTCATCGCGGCTGAACTGAAGAGCTCACTGTTGGTATCAACTCCGAGGGAATATCACTCAAGCTGGGTAGGCGTGACCGAGCAGGCTGAACTGGCAGTTTGAGAGCAACACTTATGGAAGCCAGAAAATTTCGCCTAGGGCTCCTACGGAATGGACAAGGCAGTGGGTGAACATGCTTCTTTGGGGTAGAAAGCGGCCGTGCCGCGCCTTGTTTATTGGGGCTAGGGTTTTTGTTCCTTTGATCATCCTTAATTCCACGAACAATCGCTTTCTTCCTCTCGGTCGATCTCTCTTCTGGTGGGATAATGGGCGGTAGAGACAGTGGGGGTGTCGGAGGACGACATGCAACGGCTGATTTAGGGTTTGATTGCTTACCTTTTTCGGTATGGGTTCATGGCTGTATCCTTCGGCTGGTTTGATCAACGAAGGCGACTTGAGTTTCATCCCTTGTCGAGTGGTCTCTTGGATCACTTCGAGGTTGCGCTTCTTCGTCTTTGGTGCCATGGAAATCGATACGGATGATCATCGGAGTGAAAGCAGGGAGTGAAATGGAGAGATGCAAGCGGCGGATCGAGTGAAATTGAAAAGAGATTTTACCCTAGGTACGTATGTCGTTTAATGGGCCAAGCAGGCCGTAAAGTGGTTAATGGGCTATGACATAAAAGTATGTATGTCACTTAACCAAAAATACTTAAGCTTGTTGTTTTTCACCGTGTACATTACTTAGCCAAATTTAACCATGTACATTACTTGGTCAAATTTCACAAATACATTTTCTAAGATAGGTGCTGTGTACTCCATTAGGCGACATAGTAACTAAAGTATGTCACTTAAACATCCAGTAAGGATTTTGACAACATGTGAAATCTTCCCCTGGTAGATGAGATGTTGTTCTGGTCGATGTCCAGAACAAATACTACAACAACTTATGCGCTAAAATAAGTAGTGCGGAAATAAAAGTGACACGCAAAGTTGTTACCCAGTTCGGCGTTAACGAGCCTACTCTGGGGGGCGTTCTCTAGCCCGGTGGACAGCAATTCACTATTATTGAGTATTGCGAGTACAGGAATTACCGTTTACAGAATCCCTCTTAAACTACCTGAGCCTCGGACACTCTAGTAATTGCAATCTAGGTCTCCCCCTAGATCTTTGCTCCCGCTCAGTATCCAGCAAGATGATCCTCCGTGAGAATCAGCGCCTTCTCCCGAATGCGCAGTTCAGAACTTCAGTGCGTGAACCTTCAGTGTTGTTCTTCGATCAATCTGCTGAGCACCAGCACAGATTGAATCCGAGCGCCTTTGAGTAACCAGTGACGATTAACTCTCCGGCCGATTACGAGCTTAGTGAATAACCAGTTCCGATTAGTTCACCGCCGTTAGCCTCCTCCTCCCTTCAATGAGTATGAGCGTGATTTAATATCTCCGTAAGTGCTGACTAATACCTAAGCATTAGCCCTCCTTATATAGAGCGGTAGAAACCCTAAACTAATCAGGATTCCTAAACTAAACCGCCTATAACCTTAGGAAATCTTTCCTAATCAATTGCGCATATCCCTTGTAGATAATCCTCTATTTGAATGTTCAATTCTTGATTAGGCAATCTTCGATTATCTTCTAGACTAAGATAGCTTCAAGCGCAACCAACCGACTCCAAGGAACTCTTCGATTATCCATATGCACCGACTTGCCAAAACTGATCTTGGAAATATCTTCAGGCGAAGTTGTGCTACGTCGGCTGAAACAAGTTTCCAAATCTGAATTTGGAAACTTCCAACTTCTGCCCATGCACCTGCGACCGCCTTGATCTCCAACGGTCGACTGTGTTTCCAAATCTGAATTTGGAAACATTCCATCTGCTTCAACTTGTTCCAGGGCAGTTGTCTCTGCTAGACTCGAACAACAGCTTGAACAACTATTCTAAGTTTTGCCAAACTACATGCCATAAAACTAACAACATGAATAGCTAAAACTCCCTGAACACAGCTATTCAAAAGCCAAAAAAAAAAAACCAAATCCCTGAACACATCCATTATTCAGAATCTGAAATACTTGTCTTTGAGCACAAAAACATTAAAAATGATAACAATCATCAAAGTGAGTAGAGAGTTATTGACTTTCTTCGCTAGCGTCATCTTCACCTTCACTTATTCCCAAGTCGTCTTCATTTTCACCTTCATTTTCACTTTCACTTGTGTAATTCTCATCTTCTTCACATTCACTTGAATCATACATTCCTCTATCCTCTGAATCACTTGAATCGTCAACTTCAAACACTTCATTAGTCGTGGGTATATGGCCATCGATAGTAGGTAGAGAGCCTAAATCAATATATATGCCGCTAATAGGTATATGACCATCTATAATATTAGCATGCGCATCTTCTTGATACGGTTCAACCACATGAGACAACAGCACACCACTTTGGTCTCTTGCGAGGGAACTTTCACTATATATAGCATTGTGTGTGACTACATTAACAACCTTCCAAGGCTCGCCTACCTTCGGATCATCCAAATAAAATACTTGTCTTGGCGTTGATGCGAAACAAAATGGTTCATCTTCGTACCAACTCGTAGACGTGTCAACTGATAAAAGGCCATGATCCTTCCTTGTGCTTCCACGTTCCTTTGGATCAGTGTTAAACAACTTGCATTGAAATAAAACTGCAGGCAGTCCATCTCCATACTTTAATTCAACCACATTTTCAACAATACCGTAGTAAGTCATGTCTTCTGTTTCAACCATCACTCTAGACTTCTGAGTTTTCAGCTTGCGATCACGTTCCCACACCACGAACTTAACACCATTGACATAGCATTGTGAATAGCATGTATGTGTCTGTGGTAAACATGCTAAAATATGCAGAACCAGTTAATAATGCTTTGATTGTTGTTTTTGCAGATCCAAAATCTGCATAGTTAATTCAAACATATGTTAGTACAACTCAAAGTAAATCCCTAATATCCGAAAAAAGTAAATGTATATAGCTTACCCATTTTAAAAAGTACGAACGAAAATGCTTTTTTCGTGCTTCATTACTGCCATCTAGAAATTTGTTGAAATATTTGTCTGCATGCTTATCAATGTAATACCTTACCTCTTTGTAATGTTCCATGACGCACCAATGCGTAATTTCAAGTTGTTTCTTATCCAACTTAAAATTGCGCTTATAAGCAATAGGTTTGACAAGATCAGAAACAACGAAGCATTTGAATTCAGACTCATAAGATGTACCCTTATTGGCTGACGATAATTTAATTGCTCCATCCATGTATAACTTGCAATATATCACGCATTCAGTGACCACGTACTGCTTAGTTATACATCCCTCTGGGTATCGAGCGTTCCTTACACTTTTTTTGTATTGACCTAGTTGCCTGCAACAAGACGATATGATTAGTATACAAGACTTCTTATTGTATAATTAAACAAGATGATTGTAGTAATACATACCTTTCAATGGGAAACATCAAATTATAGTGCATGGGACCCTTAAGTAACACTTGGCCAGGAAGGTGAATCAATAGGTGAACCATGATAGTGAAGAAGGCTGGAGGAAAAATCATTTCTAACTTACATAAAATCAACACAATGTCATCCTTCATTCGACAAATGTCATCTTTTCGCAGCTCTCGGTAACATAGGTTCTGAAACCACCTTGACAATGCTATTAGCGGTTCAACTATATTATACGGTAAGTAGGGAAGGATAAAAATGGGAAGTAGACGTTGCATCATCACATGACAATCATGTGTTTTCAACCCATTAAATTTCTTGTCGGTGACGGTTATCTTGTCCTTTAAACTACCCGCATAACCATCCTGATACTTTGCTTCTCGAATCCACTCAAATTTTCCTTTCTACAATCTGGTAACACCGTGTATGGAGCTTGAGACACTTTGGCTTTCTTTGACGATAGACCAGGTTCTTTCTCCCATAAGTTTTGACGAACCCCTTGTTGTTTCAGGCCTTCCCGTGCTTTGGGTGTGTCCTTCATCTTTCCATCGATTCCAAGCACTGTGCCGATGATGTTGTCAAATACATTCTTCTCAATGTGCATTACATCTAGAGAGTACTGCTGTCTCAAATATTTCCAATATGGTAGCTTAAAAAATGCTCCGATGGGTCCAACACAACTTTTCTGAACCATTTCTACAAGCCTTGAACTTTGGATGTAAACTAAGCACTGGGAACTCAAGATTAAATATCTCATCCATAATTTCATGGCCAGAAAGGGAAGGTGGTGGATTCCTCAACTCATTTGTACCATCAAATTTATTAGCGGCTTGCCTCCAACGATGATCCCTATCAAGCCATCTGCGGTGACCTTCATACACCATTCTCCCAGATAAATGTTCAGCATCAACACCATCCAAACAACTTGGGCAAGCTTTATAACCTTTAGTCTTCATACCTCCCAACATGCCAAGCCCTGGGAAATCACTAATGGTCCACATTACTGTGCTTTCATAAGAAAGGATGAACCGTCGTACCTGTCATAAGTAACGACACCCGTGTCCCACAACATTTTTAGTTCAGCAATTAATGGTCTCATACGTTCAAATACTTTCCCGGAGACTTCGGACCAGATATCAACAAAGTAAGTAGGTTGAATTCCTTTTTCATGCACATTGAAGGTGGCAAATTATAAGGCATAACCATAACAGGCCAAGTGTTGTGTGAAACACTAAGTGCTCCAAATGGGTTAAATCCATCGGTCGCTAATCCAAGACGGATATTCCGAATCTCACTGGCAAATTCTGGAAATTTCTTATTAAAATCTTGACATGCCTCTCCGTCAGTGATCAGTCGATATTTCGACTAATTAATCACTGCATTCAATGAAGGATAATACTCGTTCCCCGGGCAAATTGTCTCTATTTGATGTCTTTCTCTAGTGTTTCAGGAAAATAACGCATATCCTTGCTCCACGAGCCCGTGAATTCGAAAGAACGGAAAAATCGACGAAAAAGACCAACAAAGGGATCTGAGCCAGCAATAGCCCGTGACAACCGTGACACACTCACCTGTCACGGGAGCCACGGCACTTTTCCTCTTGAACCGTGATTTTGGCTCAGCCCGTGACAACCGTGACACACTCACCTGTCACGGGTGTCACGGCACTTCTCCTCTTGAACCGTGATTTTGGCTCAAGCCGTGACAGCCGTGACACACCAGGCTGTCACGGGTGTAACGGGTTCGTCGGCAGGCTGGCTTCAAGTTGTTTCCAAAAATCAATTTTGGGCTTTTCAGCCTTTTTAGACGGTCTATAAAAGGAAACACGACCAGATTAGACAGGTGCTGTTATTTTTGGAGAAGAAACCCTAACTTAGGAGAGAAGACAGAGTTTTCATCGTGAGGATCATCGAGCTTCAATCGTTTACGGTTTACTCGTTTCTTTCCTTCATTATACACTGTTTTTGGTTTAATCACCATGAATAGTGAGTAGTCCTCTCATTCCGGGATCCTACGGATCCCGTGCTATGTAACCCTGACTCTCATGTGATCAATTGAAGTTTTTATTTATGCGATTCGAATATTCAATTTCATTGTATGCTTAATTTTATCGTTCTATGCATGTATTTACATCAAAGGGTATGTTTGCATTGGTAGAACGTACTTAGGTTAATTACCGAAAGATGGATGGGTCCTAGGTATTAACCGGATTACATGAAATTGATATTAGGTCATGTTTACATGATTTAATAGGAAAACCTTTAGTTTAATAAATCGAGATCGTTGATAATCCGTGGATGGGCGGCGTTCAACGATTGAGATTAATCTAGACAATGATCCGTGGATGGGCGGCTTGTCTAGTGTTATTTCGGTTATATTCCATATTCGATAGCATGAATAATTAACGTGACATGATTGCATGATTAGTGGGGTTAGCACGGGTGAAGTATGGATTCTGGAATTCTTTCTCTGATAAAAACACAACCTTTATTTTCTGCTATTTAATTATTGCAATTTTCATCACAACAAAAACCTCTTTTAATCGGAATAGCTAAATAGGTCACTTGTTAGCTAGTATTCACACGCGTCTGTTCCTTGGATCGACCCTTGGCTTACCAAGGTTATAAATTTTGTTAGACTACGATTTGACCCCTAAAACTCATAATTTGACAACTATAAAGGGTTAAAAATACGCTTGTCAGTCAGCAGGATGTCTAATCTGACCGTCTTTCTCCGTGCCACCACATCTCCTTGGCTATTGTTTCAGACATGTACAAACGTTTCAATCTCGGTGTTAATGGGAAGTAACGAACAAATCTCGGTGTTTCAGACATATCTCGACTCATGGCACACCAGACAATAATCAAAATCTTTATTCTCTTTGTAGTATATAGAATATAACCGTATTCACACGCATGAATAGTCTCATATCCCTATCCCAATCCCAAATTAAGACACTCTTATTGCTGCCAGCCAACCATTGTCCACTTTCATTTGCATCACTTTCAATATGGTGTCTAAGACACTCTTATTATTGCCAGCAAATATGGGTGTCTGAGCTTCGGAAAGTAGCTGAGAATACTTCTCATAAGCATCCTGACCCAGTGAATCATCGACGACACCATTCATATGATACATGTCTCGGAAAGGGAAAAGCATCATTAAGAATATTCATGGTAGGATTTGCCGGACAAGTATAACAACTACTATTGGGAGATGTGTTCCCCTGACTTTTCTCCGTAATGGATTATTGCCTTAACATATATATTGAAGGATCAGTGAGAACTTCACCATGTTCAGTCCAAGTAGTGTAATCCATCATCATACCATTATGAGTCAAATGTGCATACATTTGATCAATGTGAGCTTTCTATGATGCAATCTACAACGTGTACATGGACACAAATGCGTGGTCTCGGGCTTGTTCTGTCTCACGAAGTCTATGAAATTTTTAATCCCATCAAAATAGCGCTGGTCGTATCTTTACAGCTTCATCCAACTTTTATCCATGATTTGTTGTATGACAAACAAGTAAACATGTGTTAGAAATTTTTTTCTCTAAAACAGTCAAATTTTGTACACGCTGAAGCATAAAAGAAGCACAAAAAATTATGTACACTCGACAATGAAATCAATCAAAGGTTTATCAAACAAGCAAAAATTGTTCTATTCACTCGACAACAAAGTCCAACATCACCTAGCCAACACTACTAATTTATGAAAAAATTTCGTCGACAAATCACCGACGGAATATTGACGGACATGTGACGGAATTAAGTCAATTTCCGTCACATTTCCTTCGACCATTACGCTGACGGAAATTTTCCCGACGGTAAAACTTTTCCGTCGACATTTCGTCACACCATTCCGTCCATTTTCCGTCGTTATTCCGTCGAGTTTCCGTACATAAAGATTCCGTCGTCAATCCGACATGTATCCGTTGAAATGTTCCGTTACAAAATCGTCTTTCTTTCGTTCACCAGATTGTCCGTCTAAATTCCGTCTTTTTTCCATCCGTGTCATATTCCGTCATCACTCCATCTCATTTCCGTCATAGCCTTTCCGTCCATTTTCCGTCACAATACCATCATCAATGTTTCCGTCAAATATCCGTCTTTTTTCCATCAGTGTTTTATTCCGTATGTTTTCCATCTCATTTCCGTCATAGCCTTTCCGTCCATTTTCCGTCACAATACCATCATCAATGTTTCCGTCAAATATCCGTCTTTTTTCCATTAGTGTTTTATTCCGTATGGTTTCCATCTCATTTCCGGCATATTGTTTCCGTCCATTTTCCGGCACAATACCATCAATAACTTTTCCGTCGTTTTTCCGCCACGTGTGCGTCACAAATTAGATTTAAATTGATCGTAATAAAATTTCCAAATTAATTTTTGTTTGAAGAATTAATTTCCAAATTCCAGAAATTAAATTCGAAATTACTATTTAAAGAAATTCGAAATTCCACAAATTAAATTCCAATTCAAATACAGACGTCGATTCAAATAAAATTAACATGTCTACTCTGTGCCATGGGATCCCTGACCAGTCGGACCACGGTTGTTTTGATTCGGGCTTTGACCGGAGGGCGGCTGGTAACCAGGAGTAGTGAGCATCCTCATCATAGCAGCCTGCATTTCCATCATCCGATTCATGCTGTCCTTCAGTTCCTCCTGTCGGGATTTCATGCGCAGCAAATCAACCTCCTGTCGGGATTCCATGCGGCTCAGATCAGCCTCCTGTCAGGATTCCAGGCGCTCTAAACGCGGCAGTAGCTCTTGAGTGGAATTGGATGATGATTGACCCATTGCTCTGTGCGAGCTGGCACATGACTGGGTGCCCGCCGTCGAAGAGAACTTGTCCGACACTAATGTGGCTGCAGGACCATACAAATATGGTATCCCCGACCTCGGGTGAACTCCCATGACAGTTGCAGCGGCGTCTACCAGCTTTTCATACGGTACCCTTTCATCTGCAACGCGATCCTTCAGGACCAGATCTTGAGCATCAGCAAGCTGTTTCTGCACATTTGCACAAATGAAACAAATTTAATTGTGATCATGTTGTGGCACAAATGTAATAAAGTTAAACAACAAGAAACATATTAGTTGTTAACACTGATTATTGAATTTGATAAAATAAACAAATGTAAAAAACAAATATTGGTAAGTGTATAATACCCTTTTGTTCTCCCAGTCGGGTATCATATACGTCCCATCCTTCCGCTTATATTTCTTGTCAAACATATCAGTACATAACACTTGTCTTTTATTATCATTTTCCTGCAAATTTAATGACAAATGTGTTATAATATAGTATATTAAAAATTGAATTATTCGAAAATAGTATGTATTACCAGCTTTGCAAAGTGAAAGTGTGCTGGTCTAGACCCAAATGCGTGCAATGCTGGCCCGTTTCTAGCATGCTGGGCAGAATATGTTTGCTTGTTCTTTTCACTGCGGGCTATGAATGCTGCGTCCGTGTTAAATCGAGATTTTCCCGCAATTTTGTGAGCTTCAGTCAACCATTTCGGGCCTTTTGTTTTACCGGTTCGTAAACCTCTCCAGGTATCTTGTAGAATCTTAGCCGCCTTCTTCCTGAAGATGGCCTCAATTTGGTCGGTGTGAATCGGATCCCACATGTACAAGCTCTGCATATACATTACATATTTGTGTTACGAAAAATTTATATATATACATAAAACTATGTATATAGAAATCATATTACCCCAAAAATACACGTAATACTGTAATTTGACTACATTTTACCTTGAAGTGTCGAAACCACTTCACCGGAGCTTGTGGATCACACGTCCCCATTGTCGTCCAACCAATCTTAAATCCAGGTCCAATACATTGAAGCCCGATTTTGTTGACAGCGCTAGGGGGGTCAAAGCTGAAAAAAATACACGGTATAATATTCATAATATGGTTAGTATAAACAAACTGCAGAAATTTATGTACAATAACAATTACTCACTTGTCATCCCCAGCTGGAATGATCCAAGGTCGAGTATCATGTGGCATCGAACCCAACGGTGTCTCCTCACTGGGTCCGCCACCGGGCGAAGTCCCTCCTGCATCATCAAGATCGTCATCATATGCCGAAGGTGAGACCATTTGTTCGGCATCCTCGTGAACCTCCCTGTTCCTCCCCACAAAATTCATGAGGTCCTCGAAGTTGTAATCATCGACGTCTGGTATGTTCCTGTCTTCATCCATAGGCTCCAATGTAGGGTCTGGTACATGCATAGAAGGCCTGTAATCGTCTGCACTTGGACGTCTGTCCTCGGTTGATCCCGTTGTACGTTGCCTGTCCTCAGTCCCTTGACTCGCAGGGTTATAATCGTGTACCGTATCAGAATGTCTGTACGCATCGTGATGTTGACTAGTGGTCCCAGTCGAATGATGCTGTTGCATGTCCTCACTTGAATTTCTTGGCTGGCGTACGTCAGTTAGCCGCGTTTTTAATGCAGTCTCAGTACCTGTACCAGCCACAGTTTTCCTTTTACCGTGTACATTGCGCTTTAATGGTCCCATTTACCCTGCCAATACATTTAAATTGTATCAACATTTGACTTTAAACCAAGTTGTATCAAAATACGATGACCTAAAGGCATTTCATTATCAGAATATAAATCACAAATTGTACCAAAAGGGTTACACGGATACACAATCTATTAAGAGTTGCAAATCGTTACTGCCGAACTCCGAAAAACAAACACAGCTAACATGTGCGTCAATAAACACAATTTATAACAAACAAACACACAACGAACGCCGAACAAACAAATTGTTACTGCCGAACTCGGAGACACGCGCATATATTGTGCCAATCTTTTGATAATCTGGGTTCGAACAGATAAACAAACGAAACCGGAGAGGAGAAATACACACACTTTAAACGACAGCGACCAACAAACCCTGAGTATCCGGAGTACTGAAATGAAGGTGACAGGAGAAAGACGAGGAAGCGACGAACCTTGCTTATGCAATCGGTTAAAATCAAACACACAACTCGGAGGCGTACAACGGCTGATTGTGTTCGAAGACGGATAATGAGGGTTTTCCACTGCGCATGTAATTTAAATTCGTCCAAATAAATTGCTATTAGTCTACTTTAGCCAAAATTTCCTTTGTTGTGTAGGCGGACGAATACGGCGGGGTTTTTTTTAGCGACGAATATTACAGCGCTTTTATAAATACGCGCTGTGGTTTTCAACATATGACAGCGCGTTATATATTAAGCGCTGTTGTACATGTTAATTATTACGGCGCATATAATTTAGGCGATGTATTGATTTGTTTAGAACGGCGCATAAACTTTAAGCGTTGTCCTAGGTGTGAAATATAACAGCACTTATCACTGACGCGCTGTTATTTGTTAACATTAACAAAGCGCATATATATTAAGCGTTGTTCACTTACCAATTTATTTTAAATGAATTTTACACGACACGTTCCAGCGAGTTCTAGTATATATGTATTTTTATTAGAAATTTGACTTTATTAACCCATCTATACGAGCACAAATAAAAAACAAATGCCATATTTGTCATTTAGTAGTTGATTTTCATTTGGAATTTATTGAACATATGTAAAACATATACGTCCGGTTTTTGCAATATTTTGATTCACTCACGACGATTCGTCAGACTCTTCTTCGGCATATTGATTATCAGATACGTGCTCGTCGTTGCCGTCTTCTTCGGTGTCGTACTCGTATACCTCATCATCAGCGAGGTCCCCTAATGATCCACTTACGTTGACCAATACAGGCATTTCAGTTCCAATTTCACCCTCATCTTGGAACGGAACATTTGCTACCTCCATGTCGATTGCGTTTGTCGGTTTGACGGGACAAATTGCAACCCAACCCTGATTATTTTGTCCAGATAATCCCGGAAACGTCACATAGTAAACTTGCACCGCTTGCTGGGCAAGAATGTAAGGGTCGTAATGGGGGTAGGGTCTATGAGTGTTCACGATGACAACCCCGTTAGACGGGTATGACCTAACAAACTGAGGGTCGTACCAACGGCACTTGAACAAGACAACCTTCAACCGATGGTTGGTTCTACATCTCATATGTATTATTTCTTCAATCACCCCGTAGTAGTGTGTACCATCTGTTCCTTTCACGTAAACATGGCTGTTCACCGTGTTCCTCCCTTCCCCATGACTTTCAATGTGAAATTTGTAATTGTTTACTTTGTATGTAGCCGAGCATGCAACGTCGGATTGAAAGCCAGCGGACAAGAAGTGAATCCACTGTGGTAGTGCTAATGTTTCGCCAAGCTCCCAAACCTGAACATAATTTTTTTAGTGAACATTTTAAGTACAAGTACATTTTAATTTGCAAAATAATGAAACGAATTTAAGTTGAGTAAGTACACTTACATGCGAACACAGCCATTCTGGAAATTCCGTTAGTATACCATTGTATATTTGTTGATCAGTGAATCGCGGGCGTCTTTGTCTTAACTCGGTCTCAAATAACGCAAAATATTGTTCAAGTTCAGGCGTGTTGCTAAAGATGTAATGAGTTGATTTTTGAAATTCACGGTTGTCTAACACCCTCCGTTTAATTGTTCTACCACCGACTCCCGGGTAATTGTATATAGAAATCTGAGGCTCTTCGAAATCTGATGTCACTACTTCATTTCGTTGTAATCGTATCACGTTTGTTGTTAACTCCGGATCTAGGTAGTCAGATCCCAAATACGAAGTCTCCAGCTGTATGTATGCATTAACAATACTGGCTTCCACCTCAGCTTTGTTTCCCTTTTGTCCCAATTGTTTAAGACGGTGTATGAAACGCTCAAACGGATACATCCAACGGTAGTGTAGTGGTCCGCCCAGTAGGACCTCATCAGCCAAATGAATTGGTAAGTGTTCCATAGAGTCGAAAAATGAAGGGGGGAATATTGTCTCCAGCTTACACAGTGTGACCGCTATGTTGGTCTGCCAATGTTCCATTCGGTCAATGTGAAGTGCAGATGCACATATATCTCGGAAAAATGTACACAACTCGGATACAGGTTCCCAGATCTTGTTTGGTAAAAAACCCTTGAAGGCTATAGGCATGAGTCGCTCGATGAATACATGTGCGTCGTGTGACTTGTAACCTACTAGTTTTAGTGCACTCAAATCTACTTTATTTCCCAAATTAGATGAAAATCCATCCGGAAACTTAAGAGACTTCACCCAAATAAGCACACGCTTCTGTTGTTCTCTTGTAAGTTGATATTTACCCTTGTTCGCTACCAATCGGCCACGAAACGTTTGCAGTTCCAATTCTGGTCTTCGACAATACAAACCGATATCTTTTCTGCACTTCACACCATCATCCTTTGTTTTTCCCTTCACATCCATGATGGTGTTGAATAAATTCTCGAATACATTCTTCTCAATGTGCATGACGTCCAGGTTATGTCTAAGCTTCACGTCCACCCAGTAAGGTAGTTGCCAAAATATTGATTTCTTTGTCCAGTTGTGTTCCACCCCGAATCCGTGCAAAACCTCATTGGTACTAGGGATGAGCAAATCAAACCCGAACCGGGAAACCGGACCGGACCGGTACCGGGTCGGTCCACGGTCCATATATTTTTCAGATTCCGAGTTTCGGGTCGGTCCGGTCTGGACCGTATATTTGCCGGTCCGGTCTGGACCGTAAACTTGTATTTTTTTTAATTTTTTAATACTCAATAAACACTCAAACAGGAACCCTAATTTTCTCAATCGCCACTAGACTCTAGCATGTTTTGGAAGATTTCTTTCATATTTAGACCTTGTATCTTCTTCTTTATTTTCAGAACATGTTATCTGTTTTTTTATTTGTATCTTCATTCAAACAATCACACTAGTGCATTACAACTCAGATACAGGCATGAGCATGACGTACATTAAAAACATATTAATTTTCTGGGTTTTTTCAGTCTGGTTCTGTCCGGTTGAGTCATCCCAAGGCACACTAGTTCACCTATGATAACTAGTTATTCTCTTGCATCTACTAATTAATAATGAGCTCACTGTATTTGTAACATTCAGAAACATTAGTGAAACTGACCTTGCATTGTTTGGTCTTCAAAACAAGCATAAAAAAGCATTAACATTCATAAAATTGAAGATGGAAACATATTGATTTCAACTTTCAAGCACAGCAAACTTGAACCAAACTTTTTATCTTCCTTTTTCAGCAGCTACATAATAATTATTCTGTGTTTTTACTGTTTATTCCGGTCCGGTCCGACCCGACCCGGGACATATCCGGTCCGGTCCGGTCCTCGGTTCTCATTTCCAGAAAAATCCGGTCCATCGGTCCGACCCGGACCGACTGAATCCGGTCCGGTCTACGGTCCACCGGTCCGACCCGGACCGACTGAATCCGGTCCGGACCGGATGCACATCCCTAATTGGTACGTTGTTCCCATATATACTTCAAGTGTTGTACCCGGCTGACGGAGCGCACTGCACTGTCGTTAAGGTGCAATGTCTCTGTGCAAAATAAATTTATATCTCCGCTACTCGTGACTTTACTACTGGGTAGCAAGTGGTAAGTAGGGGTCGAACACAAGGGAATTAGGGGGATAAGTTGTTCCTTGAGGGATCGTACAGGGAGGGAGCGTGTTTTAGGTTGATTGAGGTTTTAGTGCGGAAAAGTAAGTGTTTTTTTTTGTTGGTTTTGGTTTTTAGTGCGGAAAAGTAAATGACAGAAAAGTAAATACTGAAAATAAAAGAGAAGACTTACAGCGGTTGTTGCGTGATCGGCAAGTCTTGCGGAACGTCAGCAGTTGATATTGCGGTTTATACTAAAATTGAAAGTAAATGCAGGTGGTGTTTTAATCTAAGGAAAGATTCGGTTTCAGGGGCTTTGTATCATAATCCGTTTATCATTGACCGCTAATGACCATACTAAGTGTTCAAAAGTGTATCAAGGCTATTCCTAGCACAAGACTTGTCACACCGTCTAGTCTTTTGCAAGACATAGTACTCTTGATCTAATATGTGCATCCATTTGACCATCATTCCTGATAAATCAAATGGTCTTTGAAAGAGGTTGAACTCCACAGATAAGTTGTGCTCTTCCGAGCCTCCACTTATCCACGGAGGTCACGAATTCATGGTAGAGTTTTGCTCTTCCGAGCATCCACTCTACCAATGAAGTTCTGACCTAATATATGGCACTTAGAACAAGTTGAACATAAAGAGGCATTAAGAAAAGGGTCTAAAACATTTTATGATACAAGTACACCCCTTTAACCGAATGAAGGGTTTAGCTACGATTATCCATGGAAGAGGACATCATAACTAAGTACTTGAAAAGTAAAGGTTTTTTGAAAGACAGAAAGTAAAGTTTGCAGTTTTGAAAGACAGGAAAGTAAAGTTTTCGAAAGTAAAAGACAGTAAAGGAAAGGGGTGAGTACTTCAAGAACCGACAAGAGTACTCAAGAATAGTGAAAAGTAAAGACAAGCTTGAGTACTTCAAGAACCGACAAGAGTACTCAAGAACACTAGAATACTCAAGAACCAACAAGAGTATTATAGATTAAAACAAGTGTTTACAAGAGTTGTGCCCAAAATCTAGAGAGATAAGTAACTTGTGGATTGTGGGATGTTGGAATTGTGGATGTGTAGAGAGATGAGCTCTCCACACTTTTGGATTGTGGATTTGTGGATGATTTACAAGTGAAGAGAAGATGTCTATTTATAGGCTAAGGGAGGCAAGGAGAGCCATACACTTGTCAAGGGAGGAGAGACTTGTGGCTTGAGATCTCAATACATGGCATAAGGAGAGCAAAAGCCATCGGGGTGAGTCACCACTCCAAAAGCCATCGGAAGATATTTGTTTCTCAAAAGCCATCGGTTTGACCGGAATTTGACCGGAGCTTCTCGGATTTTGGAGAGTGTATTCTGAATGAAAATGTCATTCTAAGATGATCTCAAGATGGAACCTAAGCCAAATTCGGCTTGGAACATGGTCGAAATCCCAAATCGGCTGAAATTGCCCTTGTTTGGCTTTTACCGGGCTTGATGCCTTTGCATTGCGTTCTTGTCCAAACGCCGACTGTTCTAGCATATTTGAATGATTCCAAGTCGGTTCCAAGAAACTTGTACAGTCGGAATCTGGTCGTGTCCTGACTCGTAATTCATTTTCAGCTTTAAAACTCCTCCTTAGCTTGTATTTTCTATAGACTCCAAAATACCCTGTAGATAAATATCGGAACTAACAAGCAAAAGTTAAATAGACAAACAGTCTAATTTGGTGGGTTTAACTGTGTTTATGATTCATACAATTATGGTCCATCAGATCACCCCACACTTTTAGTTGTTCGTCCCGAACAATGCTATTAAAGGGCGGCACACACTATCTAAGTAAGCTTTTAAAATATGAAAGTTAGACTGTGGGACTAGATTTATCCTAATTCATGCATTACTTACTTATTACCAAATTAAACCGTGTAAATAAATAGAAGAAACTTGATACTTGTACCTTCGTGCCGAGATGCAAATTAATTCGGATGTTTCGGGAGATAGCCCTTTTCAGGATCCTGGACTGCATTCTCGGGACCGTCTTGCACTATATGGTTTCCTTGTAGCTTTCTCTAGCACGTGATTCGGTTCGGGTTTCACTGAGTTGAGCCTTTTGATTTCTTTTTGGCGAGGGACAGCTTTTTTTTGTAGTGAATCGCCCGTTGGCCTTTGATTTGACTCTTTGAGTTCTTCACTTTTGTTCGGTTAAAACCTTCACAATTTTGGCCTTCGGCCTTTGATTAGCTCTTTGAGCTTTTGCCTTTTTGTGGCCTGCCATTTTGTGGCTTGCTAGTCCATTTTCTCAAGCCTTTTTGGGAGGTCCAATCATCGCCCGCAAGCATATGGAAATACCTCCCCGCTCTCTCTCATCCTTGCCATTTTGCGCGAGTCAAAATGAGGGTCGCTCATTTATTTTCCCGGCTATTAGGACTAGAGATAGGACGGTTTGATTCCCATCCCGCCCTTTTTTTTTGCATAAACGCTGCATGGCGGAGATGACTTCAATCTTCTCTGAAACCCGAAGTGCAGCCTCCACTGACTTCGAAAACCATATAGCGAAATTCAATCCTTTGAGTGCTTGCCAAGTCCCTCTAGGGCAGTTTCTATCAACTCCACATCCCTAGTTTATCTCAGCACAAAGGGACAAATGAGAAGTTACATTCTAAGTTTTTAAACAGTTGAATTTTCACAAGGTAAATGCATGAATTATGATCTATCTTTTTCACATTCTCAAGTTCATATTTTCAAAAAAATAATTTAAAAAAAAACATGTTATTTAACTAATGTACACAGGTGGTTCTCACCCCACACTTTTGAACGAAGGCATTCTTTACGGAATGACTTAGTTCAAAAGTCATGCAAGCAGGTATTATACGAGAAGGAAATGACATTAAGGAAAAGGGAAGAACAGAACTCCCTTTAAGGTGTCGAGTGAACGACATGGCTCGAGGCTGGATAATCGAGGGAGTTTGGCAGGGGCTTTGAACTCTTGGCATAGGCCTGACTGGCTTGATGTTGCACCCATAACCGATTCCTGAATAGTCATTTCATTCTATGCACCAAGTGGCTGAGAGCGACTTATTGGAGAAAAAACTAAATGACAGAAAATAAAAGTACTGAAAGTAAGATAGGTGTCGGGTTACCTCCCGACCAGTGCCTTTGTTTAACGTCGTTGGCTCGATAGTACCTCATTCCTGGATCACTGGATTGGATCCCATGGGTGGCTTCCTTCGCGAGACATGGTTGTTTTGGAGCGAGTATCGATTCAAAGAACATATCCGATTAGGTAACTAATTCCCCGGCAACGGCGCCAATTTTGACGGAGCGCACTGCACTGTCGTTAAGGTGCAATGTCTCTGTGCATAATAAATTTATATCTCCGCTACTTTTGACTTTACTACTGGGTAGCAAGTGGTAAGTAGGGGTCGAACCCAAGGGAATTAGGGGGATAAGTTGTTCCTTGAGGGATCGTACAGGGAGGGAGCATGTTTTAGGTTGATTGAGGTTTTAGTGCGGAAAAGTAAGTGTTTTTTTTGTTGGTTTTGGTTTTTAGTGCGGAAAAGTAAATGACAGAAAAGTAAATACTGAAAATAAAAGAGAAGACTTACAGCGGTTGTTGCGTGATCGGCAAGTCTTGCGGAACGTCAGCAGTTGATATTGCGATTTATACTAAAATTGAAAGTAAATGCAGGTGGTGTTTTAATCTAAGGAAAGATTCGGTTTCAGGAGCTTTGTATCATAATCCGTTTATCATTAACCGCTAATGACCATACTAAGTGTTCAAAAGTGTATCAAGGCTATTCCTAGCACAAGACTTGCCACACCGTCTAGTCTTTTGCAAGACGTAGTACTCTTGATCTAATATGTGCGTCCATTTGACCATCATTCCTGATAAATCAAATGGTCTTTGAAAGAGGTTGAACTCCACAGATAAGTTGTGCTCTTCCGAGCCTCCACTTATCCACGGAGGTCACGAATTCATGGTAGAGTTTTGCTCTTCCGAGCATCCACTCTACCAATGAAGTTCTGACCTAATATATGGCACTTAGAACAAGTTGAACATAAAGAGGCATTAAGAAAAGGGTCTAAAACATTTTATGATACAAGTACACCCCTTTAACCGAATGAAGGGTTTAGCTACGATTATCCATGGAAGAGGACATCATAACTAAGTACTTGAAAAGTAAAGGTTTTTTGAAAGACAGAAAGTAAAGTTTGCAGTTTTGAAAGACAGGAAAGTAAAGTTTTCGAAAGTAAAAGACAGTAAAGGAAAGGGGTGAGTACTTCAAGAACCGACAAGAGTACTCAAGAATAGTGAAAAGTAAAGACAAGCTTGAGTACTTCAAGAACCGACAAGAGTACTCAAGAACACTAGAATACTCAAGAACCAACAAGAGGGACAGCTTTTTTTTGTAGTGAATCGCCCGTTGGCCTTTGATTTGACTCTTTGAGTTCTTCACTTTTGTTCGGTTAAAACCTTCACAATTTTGGCCTTCGGCCTTTGATTAGCTCTTTGAGCTTTTGCCTTTTTGTGGCCTGCCATTTTGTGGCTTGCTAGTCCATTTTCTCAAGCCTTTTTGGGAGGTCCAATCATCGCCCGCAAGCATATGGAAATACCTCCCCGCTCTCTCTCATCCTTGCCATTTTGCGCGAGTCAAAATGAGGGTCGCTCATTTATTTTCCCGGCTATTAGGACTAGAGAGAGGACGGTTTGATTCCCGTCCCGCCCTTTTTTTTTTTGCATAAACGCTGCATGGCGGAGATGACTTCAATCTTCTCTGAAACCCGAAGTGCAGCCTCCACTGACTTCGAAAACCATATAGCGAAATTCAATCCTTTGAGTGCTTGCCAAGTCCCTCTAGGGCAGTTTCTATCAACTCCACATCCCTAGTTTATCTCAGCACAAAGGGACAAATGAGAAGTTACATTCTAAGTTTTTAAACAGTTGAATTTTCACAAGGTAAATGCATGAATTATGATCTATCTTTTTCACATTCTCAAGTTCATATTTTCAAAAAAATAATTTAAAAAAAAACATGTTATTTAACTAATGTACACAAGTGGTTCTCACCCCACACTTTTGAACGAAGGCATTCTTTACGGAATGACTTAGTTCAAAAGTCATGCAAGCAGGTATTATACGAGAAGGAAATGACATTAAGGAAAAGGGAAGAACAGAACTCCCTTTAAGGTGTCGAGTGAACGACATGGCTCGACGGTCTAATTTGGTGGGTTTAACTGTGTTTATGATTCATACAATTATGGTCCATCACCGGCCATAAACTTCTTCAGCTGATCGAAATTGGACTTTACCGTCATATTCGACACGGTCTCTGTAGAAATTCCTGGCATTACCCCGATATGGGTGATTTGCAGATAAAAAACGTCTGTGACACCCAAAATATGAAACTTTTCTTCCGTTCTTCAACTCGAATATCTTCGTATCTTCCATACAATAGGGGCACCCGAGTTTACCTTGAGTTGACCACCCCGATAACATTGCATATGCAGGGAAATAGGATACAGTCCACATGAGAGATGCCCGTAATGTGAAACTCTGTTTCCGATTAGCATCGTACGTGTCGACCCCAACATTCCAAAGATGTACCAAGTCATCAATAAGAGGCCTTAGATATATGTCCAAACGCTTCTTCGGATTAGATGGCCCAGGGATTAGTATAGTTAACCAAATGAATCTCGTGTTCATGCACATCCACGGTGGTAAGTTGTACGGTGTTACCATGACAAGCCAAACGGAGTACTGTTTTGTTGACATACCCCATGGATTAAATCCATCTGTGCATAATCCCAATCTTACATTACGTGCATCCATCTGTCACGGAATATTGTTCTAATAATTTTGTAACATATACGTGTCAACCAAATTCATTTAAATGAAGGCTATAAATTGTATAAATAGTAACACGTATATGGAAATTTAGATTCAGCATTTACACAGCGCTTAATAAAACAAGCGCCGTTGAAATATACTATACGACAGCGCTTAACAATTTAAGCGCTGTTTTAGGTGCGAAATATATTTTTCGCAAAATTGTATTATATTAAAATGGCGTGTATTATAAAATTATTTTTACGTATAATAAATTTGCGTTACACAAATGATTTGTACAAATATAATTTATTATATTAAAAACATTATTTATCAAGGGGGTTAATTGTCAATTTGTGTTACGAATTCATTCATAAAGCACTATATGTTATTTAATTCATGGAATACAAAGTTGTCACTGATTCACTTATAACAACATCGTGAGCAGTCACAATCTACGGGTTGGTTGACAACGACAAAAGTGAATCCCTTCCTGTCCTTCGCATCGTCCTATGATCATCGACTATCAGTTTGCATCTCCCCATAAAATTACCCCGAATGCGACTGTCATCCTGTGCATCCCAGGTAGATATACGCTACAAGCAAATATTTTGTAAGACCCGTTAACTTTTGTCATCGAACTGAAAGTAAAACATTTTATGAGTTACCCCTTTGTACCTGAAACTCCTCGAACCAAATTTCCTTACTGCTTTCTGGGATCATGGTCCATGATGCCCACGTTGCGTCCCAACATTTTGAGATGCATTCTTGAGCAATCCTTCGATGCACATGGAATGGGTAGAAACTGTTACAAAAGTAGGGATTACATAACGGCCGCGTTTCTCAAAACATACAATATGAAGAAAACAATAGTAAGTTGTTACGAGTGTCTGCTAATAGGTATAACGTGATCTGTACGAGCAACTCCACGTCGATTGTCAGGGGAACTCACAAGGCCGTCAAATGAAGGAGACAAGTTCACCTGGAAAGAAGTATATGTTGTTAATGAATGTGGTCAGATGAATGATTTCAAGAGTTCTCATATATACATAGCGCAACAATGAAGTTGCATTAATAATTCCGCTCCCATTCCGTCAATTTTCCGTCACTTGTTGACGGAAATAACATGTTATGGTGACGGACATTCAGCAACGGTCTATAATTAACGGGAACTTTGTAACGGAGTACTGACGGAAATTTGCCGTAAATGGGAAACTGGATTTCCGTTATTTTTCCATTGCATTTCCCTCACACAGACAGAAAAGTAATTTAATAAATACAGCAGCGCCTTTGTAGTAAGCGCTGTTGTGACTTCACATACAACAGCACTTAATGGGTGAAGCACTGCTGAAGTAAACTATACGACAGCGGTTAATTAGTGAAGCGCTGTCGTATTTACAATGTAGGAAAGCGCTTTAATGTAATAAGCGCTGTCCTAACGCACTGAAAAACTGTAATCGCGAAACATATATTTTTCGACGAATTTTAGTGTAACGTATTATCAATTTGCGTTACGAATGATTTCACATATACTTTAATAATAAAAAACATTATTAATTGTCAATTTGCGTTACAAATTCATTATTGCATAATTCGTCGAAGTGCACTACAATTCGTCGAATTCTTGATGAATTATAGTCCAAATTTGACGAACTATGACATAATTTGTCATAAAAGATTATGACGAACTATAAATAATACTGACGAATTCGTGTCAAATTTTATTTTTGACGAATTATTGCATAATTCGTCGAAGTGCAATATAATTCATCAAATTCTTGATGAATTATCGTCCAAATTTGACGAACTATGACATAATTTGTCAAAAGTGGACTATAATTCGTTAAGAATTCGTCCATGTGAAGCTCTTTAGTATAATACTGAATACTCTATCAGATTTATGAACTTCCTTTTATGATTTTAACTACTGTACTGGAAACTTCTCAACCTAACAGAAACAAATAAATTATACTCTGCCAACAAACTTGCTTTGAGGGTCCTTCAAATCAATCCCAGGAATGAATTCCAGTACTAGGATTTCTGATTTTTTGTGTCCATTAAAACTCATTTTGATTTTTTTCCTTTTATACCTGCGAGTCGTATCCGCCAGCAACCTCGGATTACAGCAACTTGACTGTTTATCTTCAGCACGTCTCAAGCCGCCATTACTGTTTCTCCACTGGTAATAATGCATAAATTCATTCAAGATTCAACCCCCTGGTCAGCGTCAGCCGTGTAACTGCACCTCCATCGGAATCCATGGAGATTTGATCGGCGGAATCCATGGAGATAGTTCATCCTCTGATTCATTCATCCATGGAGATCTGATTTTTTTCATCGGGGAGAGGAGAGAGATGATGGTTATTAAGGATGTGATATACCATATTTGCCCCTATTTACATATCAATTTAAATTAAAAGAGGTTTATTTTCAGTTAATCATATCCATTCAAATATATAATGAAGGGTTGAGATTAGTTTGTATTTTTTACAATAATTATCACTTTGCACCTGATCCTAATCCTCCGGTAGTAATTAATTTATATCGATTATAACTAATTCAATTTATAAATTTCAAATCATGCATCTAATAAGGACACTGTAGGCTTTTTTATATTTAGAACTTATATTTAAGCTAAATAAGCTAAGTTAATTTTAATTAAGATAAGTCCACTTCTATCAATATAAGTAAAGTTCAACTGATTAAAGTACACTTCAGTAAAACCTAAATTACTTTAAGTTAATTTTAGTCTCTATGTCTTCGACCTGAATATCCTTCACATTCATTGTACTGATCAAATAACTTAATTTAGGACTGTGTCAACGGTCAAGTCTTACAAATTGTTCATTTGATCCTTTTGACGTCAGTCGAATAAGTCTAAATCAACCGTCCCACTGTCCAAGCACGAAATCATGTGATAAAATCGAGATGACATAAATTTTCTATGCAAATAAAATTATGCAACTTAAGGGTTTGACAAAATTTATAAAAAGAAAATTAGGAAATATATAATTATAAAAATATATTAATAAAAACTTAAATATTTAATTTATGAGGAACGCTCAAATGTGAACCCCTCTTTTTGCCGAGAACCTTGAGAACCTTCTTTATGCATTTTTGTTTTTGTTTAAGTATACTTTTCGAAACTTGAAAAAGCATCTAAGAAAAAATAATGCTCGAAACTGCACAATGAAAGAAAAAAAGTGAGTGGGACACTTGTCAAAGATGCAACTTGATCCAATGGTGAGATTTGGGGTCTTAGGTTCTCGAATTTTTAGGGGTTCTCAACCGAGCGCTCCCCTTTAATTTATAATATAAATTATAAATTATAATTGAAAAAGTATTCATATTTCTATTTAGAATGTAAATTAAATGTATTTTTGGAAATCTATTCATAAAAAATAATCAATTTACTCAATTTGAATATTTAATTGCCAACGGTATAGAAAACTAGCACTAACAGAGATTATGATGCTGATCGATCGTAAATCTTCAAGATCTACACACCAGAAATGAGTAGAACACCGAAATCCCCCAGAGAAACCCAGAAAACTCCAGACGGATGAAAACCCTAATCTCGCCGCCTCTGCTCTCTACTTCTCTCTCTATCTCGGACTCAAATGCTGAAAACCTAAAGAAGATGATGCTTATATACTCTAGACTGGACGCTGGGCCTGAACCTTTGGGCTGCGCCATGCCCGATGGACTTTGTCCAAAACCCAAACTAAAACTAAATCTAGTCTAATATAGGCTTATTACATGGCCTGCTCATAGTTACAACAAATCTCCACTTGAGCAGGAATTCCATAACTCATGCAGATCAATAATTAAAAAAATATTACAACAGATTACACCTGAAATAAGAGTAACCTATTCTAATATAGCAAAGCACTCCTTTGGAAACAGCTTCAGCAGTAGCAAGCAAAACCCAGCTCCATCTTGATCAGCTTCATCAATCAACATTGTTCGGCAATCTTCATGTCTTCATATCCAGCTCAGGTGACCTTCCTGAGAAAAAACACAAGATCAGGTGACTTCCCAGATCCATCTCATTATCAGATAACTTTTTTCAGATCAGACCAGTTCATAGTGTTCCGATCATGTGACCTCCCTGATCGTTAGTGTTCAAAATGGAATCTTGAGCTAGTCCATCCTAGCTCATGGTACCTGCAAAACTCACTCCAAAAACAGCAAGTTCAAACAATGTTTGAACTTGGTATTAGTAACAGCATTAGTACCAAAGTCTGCAGGATTATCAACAGTGTTAATCTTAAGCAATTTCAGAACATTATTAGTATGCTCATGAAAAATAGGATTCTTGCTCAAATGTATTGCAGAATGACTATCAGAATACAGCACAGGGACACGGTCACTTAAACATGCTTCTTTCAGCAAACCAATCAGCCAAACAGTTTCTTTACAAGCATCACAAATCGCTACGTACTCAGATTCAGTAGTAGAAATTGTAACTAAAGGCTGCAGTTGTGATTTCCAGGATATACAGTTCCTACCTAAGGTAAACTAATATGCAGTGGTTGATTTTCTAGAATCCATATAAGCAACAAAGTCAGCATCAACATAACCAACTAACTCAGTGCTAGACATTCTATTTTGATAAACCAAACCAATATCAGCAGTGCAATTCACATAGGCAATAACATGTTTCAGCGCATTCCAATGATCAATACCGGGATTAGACATATAGCGACTAAGCAAGGAAACAGAATATACTAAGTCAGGCCTAGTAGCAATCAAAGCATACATTAATGATCCTAAAGCATTGGCATAAGGTACATGTTCCATTTTAACAATTTCAGAGTTAGATTTAGGACATTGTGACTTACTAAGCACAAAATGAGGTTCCAGGGGCACTGACACTGACTTACAGTCCTTAAGTCCATACTTGGATACCAACCTTTCCAAATAAGGCCTTTGGTGGACTTTAAGCCAGTGTATGTCCCTGTTCCTCTCTATAATCATACCAAGAATTTTCCTAGCATGTCCGAAATTTTTCATATCAAAAACAAAACTCAGCTTAGCTTTCAGATCATTTATTTTAAGCATAGACTTGCTAATAAGTAACATGTCATCCACATATAATAATATATAAACAGGATCATTGTTCAGCGAAGCAAAGTAAAAACAAGAGTCAAACTGACTTCTAGTAAAGCCTAAACTCACCAAGATGCATCAAAATGTTTATACCATAGGCGAGATCACTGTTTCAATCCATACAGTGGCCTTTTAAGCAAACAAACATAATCAGAATGTTTTTCATCCACAAACCCCTCAGGTTGTCTCATATATATATTTCCTCATCTAAATCCCCACGAAGAAAAGCAGTTTTACCATCTAACTATTCTAATTCCATATCAAGGCAATAAACAAGGGCCAACATGATTCTAATAGTTTTCAATTTCACAATAGGTGAAAATATTTCAGTAAAGTCAATACCCTCACGCTGGGTGTAACCCTTAGCTACAAGTCTTGCCTTGTATCTAGGGAGATCAGATTCAGAAACACCATCTTTAATCGTGTACATCCACTTACACTTCACCAATTTATGTTTTTCATGTTTTCAAACCAAAACCCAAGTCTTATTAACTTTCAGGGAGTTCATTTCATCAAGCATTGCATCATACCACTTACTTTTATCCTTGAAACTCATGGCTTCTAAATAATTTTTGGGCTCTTTCTCATTTATTTCATGGGCAGCTAATAAGGCAACATAGACTAAATCAGCATAGGAGTACCTAGCAGGGAGTCTCGTTCCCCTTCTAGGCCTATCCCTAGCCAAGTGCCATTCTCCCAGAACCTCCTGAGCTGAAAGCTCCATCTGCTCAGGCTGACCCTGTATAGGGCTCAAAGGATCAGCATCCGCATGGATGTGATCTTGAGGCTCAAAAGCATGATCAGTCTCCTCAGGAGGCTCCACCTCAATGTGGACCTCTTGGGAAACATGGGAAGACACAACCGGTTCAGCAGGGCAGAACCTGCCTTACAGGGAAAATATGACTCATTAAACACCACATCGCGGCTTACAATGATCTTAATTCCCCTAGACTCCCTTTCCCACAGCCTATACCCTTTAGTCCCAGTTTGATAACCCAAGAAAACACATTTTAAAGTCCTAGAGTCAAATTTTCCTTCTTTATTCAGTGCATAGGCAGCACAACCAAATATCCTAAGGTCATTGAGGTTAGGTCGACTACCTTTCCAGACCTCTAATGGGCACTTAAGGTCAAAGTTTCTGTTTGGGCACCTATTTATTAAATAGGAGGCAGTGTTCACAGCCTCTCCCTAAAAGCATTTAGGAAGACCAGAAGTGAACAACAGCCGCCTAACCCTTTCAAGAGAGGTCCAATTCATCCTCTCAGCCACTCAATTTTACTGAGGGGTACCTCTAACAGTCTTATGTCTTAAGATTCTAATTTCAGCACAGAACTGATCAAACTCAGAGTTACAGAACTCCAAGCCATTATCAGTTCTTAATGCTTTAACACTTTTATTAGTCTGATTTTCTTGAAGGGATTTCCATTCTTTAAATTTAGACAGGGCTTAATTCTTAGACCTAAGGAGGAAAGTCCAGACCATTCTAGAGAAGTCATCAACAATGCTCAAGAAGTATCTATTCCCTCCATGATTCTCATGACTCTCTCGCCCCACAAGTCAGCATCGAGATAGTCCAATACTGACTTGGATAAGTGAGCACCAGCAGTGAACTTCATCCTGTGTTGCTTAGCCATCACACATGGTTCACAAAATGGAAGGTCACTAATCTTGTCATTGCCAATTAGCCCCTGTTTGTGTAGTGACACTAACCCCTTAAAACCAATATGCCCCAATCTCAAATGCCACTTAATAGTATCAGATAATTCAGCATTCACAGCACAAGCTGCATTCTCAGCAATACCATAATAATTCACATCAAGAACATACAAACCATTCACCTTAGTGCCAGTCAAGACAGTCCTATCACCCTTAGTGACTTTCAGTCGTCCATTGCGAACTAGATAGGAACACCCTGAGTCATCAAGGGTTCCTAATGAGATCAGATTTCTTTTAAGTCCAGGGACAAGTCTAACTTCACTTAGGGTCACTAGCTGTCCATTATTAAGTCTCAAGGTCACATATCCAATGCCCGTGACCTCACACATGTTGTTGTCATCCATGTAGACATATTCATTTGCCATCTCACTTGAGTCCTTAAACCAACTGGCATGAGGACACATGTGGAATGAGCACCCAGAGTTAAGAATCCACTGATCAACCCTAAGCTGATCAGTGACACTCAAGACCTCAGGTGACTCAGTTCGACACTTAGATGTGGTAGCTATGTTAGTCTCATGGCAGCCAGCAACCTTAGGCCTATTAAGCCACTTAGTACAGTTCTTTCTTAGATGACCTACTGTGCCACAATAATAACACTTCTTAGTTTCCTTTTGATTAGGGATCCTAGTGTTCTTATCAGGTTGAGGCTTCATGTTGTTCTGATTACAATGCCTAGACTTATTCATGCGAAAATTATTAGGCTTACCCTTAACAAACATGAGAGGTAGACTTACTTTTGCTACTTTTAAGTTCTAATTCTCTAGTCTTAAGAGCAGCACACACATCAAGAGTAGGCATAGAACCAGAATATTGAAAAACATCTTTAACAAAAAGATAACTATCAGGCATAGCATTCAGCAAGATCATCACAGAACTAGTTTCATCTAAAGCATGCTCAGAACCCTTAAGTAAAAGACTCATTCTAAGGAACTCATCAAGATTCTCATTAATAGACTTAGCAGCATCCATCTCAAAAGAAAACAATGCACCTTTAAGATACACTAAGTTAGGAGCAGTCTTATTTGCATACAATTCTTTCAACCTATCCCAAAGTTGAAGAGGAGTAGTATGTTCACTAACCTTTGTCAAAACACAGTCTGATAAATTCAACACCAATAAAATTGAATGCCTCTTGGTTTACCTCACTCCTTCTTTTCTTGGCCTCATCTGGCCACTGAGTTTCATTCTTCTCCAGGGCCCACAACACCTTATGGTGCGATAGCAGCGCTTTCATTTTCATACTCCAAATGCCGAAGTCAAATTTTCCATCATACACCGAGATGTCCACCCGAGTAGCCATCGAGTACCTCGCAAGACAGGAAAAGAAAGCGATTATTAAGCAATATAAACACATAATTTGACCAAAGAAATGACCTAGCTCTGATACCACACTAATGTGGATTGTACTATCTACATATGCACAGATTTACAATCCTACTGTGTTCTATCAGTCACAAATTAAACATGCAAGAACTGAAAAGTAAGAACACACCGATTTACGAGGTTCCTTCACCATTGGGGTGAAGTCAATCCTCGGAGCTCACGATTCCACTATGACCCCGGTCAAAACGTCGAATCGATTACAAGTACAGATCTGAGTTTTCTTCGTCGGATGATGACGGATCCTCCCCCCGATCTATACTCACTTCACGACGGATTCACGACCGAACCACTCAGTGATTCAGAATCTCTCAACAGTGTAGAAAACTACCATTAACAGAAATTATGATGCAGATCGGATGTAAATCTTCCAGATCTACACACCAGAAACGAGTAGAACACCGAAATCCCCCAGAGAAATCCAGAAAACCACAGACGGATGAAAACCTTAATCTCGTCGCCTCTGCTCTTTACTTCTCTGTATCTCGGACTCGAATGCTGAAACCCTAAAGAAGATGATGCTTATATACTCTGGACTAGAAGTTGGGCCTGAACGTTTGGGCCACGCCATGCTTGATGGACTTTGTCCAAAACCCAAACTAAAACTAAATCTAGTCTAATCGAGGCTTATGACATGGCATGGTCATATTTACAACACGTCCATATAAGTTAAGTTCAGTTAACATAATTACCAAAGCTAATTTATCAAAGCTTAAAAGAACGGAAGCATATCCGGTGTTGCGCTACCGTTTGCAATAATATATAGTTTTTTTTATTGATGAGTTACAATTTTTTAAAAGATCAATCAAATTTATATTTCTAGACATATCATCGAGCACATGATCGCTAAATTCACAAGCAAATGATGCACAGACCATCTATGACACACTTGACCCATCTCAATTTTGAACCCGATCTTCGACGATTAAGGTTCATGCGCCGTTAAATTCACGAACAACTCAACATTTTTCAAAGGGGAAAGGGAAAGGAAAGGAAAAAGTGGACAAGTGCTAGAAAAATTCCACACCGAAGTGGGACTAGGACAATTCTACTCTGATTTCGCTGAAAAATATGTTACTCAGGGAAGTTGAACCCTTGAACTCCTGATTTGTAATCAAGAATTCAATAAATTCAACCGTGGCCCCTTTCGCGATTTCTTAGTCAAACGATGTCTACTAATTGATAGATTTTCGGTATGTGACATATTTTCATTCAACTAGGGATGCACATCCGATCGATCAGGACCAAATCATGGACCAAGAACTTTTGAAACTTTCGAAAAAATACATAGTGGACAAGACTAGATCATTATGGTATGGTTCATGGTCTGGACTGTAAACCCTATTTTATCAAAAAAGTTTTGTCGCAATCAAAAACTATGGAATACGGAATTACAGGGCCGACTCAAGCATGAGGTTAGTTAAGCCATCGCTTCAGGACCTTTTTTTGCATCTATTTTTTTTATATATTATATGGAGAGAAAAAATCAGATTTAAGGCCCCAAAATAATACTGAAGGCCCCCAAAGTCATAGTGTAGCCCTTAAAATCATATTTTAGGCCTTAAAATCATATTTTAGGCCTTAAAATTAATAAATACAGGTTCATTATAAAACATAACTATTTTAAAACTATTTCTATGAAATTTATTTAGTAGTTATTTAAGACTTTATTTTGAATATTTTTTAGTTGAAATCAAATTAAATTTTTATTACTCGGTTTGTTAAAAAAAACCTCTTTTTTTCAATTTGGCTTCATGCAAGTCGCTCTTTACACTCTTCGTCATCCCATTTCGACGACGTGTCCTCTACCGTGGTTCAGAAGGAGCAGGTTTTGGCGTCATACACAATGCAACAACAAACCCTCAAGAACTTTCAAAGTGTGCGTTCGCATTCATCAGCAAGTGCAATCTTAGCTAAATGAATCTTAACCTCAGAAGAGTTCAAATTTGGGTTCCCGTCTACTGGTCTATCAGCCGTCTCATACAAATGGTGGGAAAGCAGCAGTCTTAATAACAAAGGGAGTTCTGTCATTGTAAATGTGGAAGCCAAGGAACCCAAATGTGAGTCTAATGAATCGGAAAAAGAAGTTACCCCCTCCAGCAAACATTAAAGAGACAGATTCAGGTTCCTCTGACCCGGACTCATTAACTGCTATCAGAAAACGAGCAGTTGAAGAAGGTCGAGAAGGCATTAAACTTGGCGTCTGTAAAAGAAATGCAATCCAAAAACCTAGCAGCAAACAGAAAAAATTACTTCTTAAAATATTTGGACCTTCATCGGCACATTGGCCAGATATTAGTTCATCTTAGATTAAGATACATTTTCCATGCTTTCATGTTTCATGCACATTGTAATGGCTCTGATGAATTACATTATTCCAGGTATAAAATAGTGTTCTTGAAAAAAAAAAATTTGGCTTCATGTTTGAGCCATAACTGCGAAATTAATTACATGTAGAACCATAACATCCTATTTTACTATCATTCTATCGATACTAATTTGATTCAACAGATGCACAACACCCATCCTCAGGGCATCCGCACTCCTGAGGACATCCTATCTCTTCGAGGACATCTTAAAGAGAACTTTCTCTAACTATTCATTAAACAAACAGTAATATTGTTTTTCTGTAGTTTCATTAATATAATCCTTAAATTAATAACTGAATCATTTTCAAAATGAGGTATTAGTTTCAACTTAAAAACTATGCAATTGTACCTCAAAAATACATTTAAGCTTATAGGTACCAAAGTCGAAATAAGTATTTCGAGCACTTTTAGTCATCAGACATTGGATAACCAGGTCGTCGGAGATGGAGGAAGAGCCGGAGATATTGACGCTGTTCGAGGTCCAGTATGCCGATCTCATGCTGCTCGCTTCAGATTCGACACTCGACTCATCATCGGATCTTTCATCCGCGGAGCGCCAACGGCTCGATTCAATTTCGAGTACAATTATGAAAACCCTAGGACCGACAGGTCCAGGTCTCCTATCCATCACCGGCGTTCCGAATTCCTCAATTCTTCGTCGTAAGATGCTTCCTCTTGCTCGCAAGCTGGCGCTTCTCAATCATGATGACAGGAAACGCATTTTGAAGGTACTCTCGCTCGCTTAGCTGTTCGGACTTTGTGTTAAAATTGCTTCTTCGCTATCGTAGAAAACTTGGTTAATTCAGAAGCGAGCTTTAGAATTCATATCTTGTCAAAAATGTTCTGTTTTTGTTACTGTAAATTGTGGTGGTGGTTGTTCGGGTACTTACTGAAGTTTTCAGGAACACAGGTTGGGAAGTGATGTTCCATTGAAGAGTCTTGATAGAGTTGTTTCCTCGTTCGCTATGAAACTTGAATATTCACTAGGAAAAGACAGTTTGCAAAATGAGAGAAGTCCGAAAGGGGATTTAAATGCCAAGCTGGAACAAGTTTTTGCTGGGAAGGGACTGGATGAGTTTGAGGATTTTGGTGAGACGTTTGAGCAGCTTGGACAGGTCATGGTAGACCTTGGCATCCGGCTTGCTCGGGTATGTGATAGGGCCATAGGGGGACAAGAGCTTGAACAAAGTTTAAAAGAATCATCCACAGCCAAAGGACGCCTCATACATTACCATTCGGCTTTGGATAACTTAATTATGAAAGAAAATGAAGCTGGGCGGAGAAAGGTGACTGCTAAAGTACGCCCTAAGCATGACAGAAAGAGAGGCCCTTGTGACCCGCCCGCTTCCGAAACCTGGCAACTTAATACAAACCAAACTAAAGCTGATTTGGTGACAGGCCAGTCTAACCTGTGGCAGCAGTGGCATTATGATTATGGTATATTCACAATCTTGACTGATCCTTTGTTTATATCTTCATGTGGTTCAGTACAAACTTCGAAAGAGAGAAATGGAATTGCCCCATTCGATAAGCATGAAGTTGAGTCCCCTGTAGGTCACACTTGCTTACAAGTGTTGGATACTTACATGGACAAGCAAGTCTCCGTCAAGTCTTCTCTAGAGAGTTTCATTATCCAAGTTGGCGAATCTGCTGATATCTTGTCGAAAGGCAAACTCCGTGCAACTCTTCATTGTGTTTCCAGGCCAAGAAAGGTAGGAAATGTCAGCAGGGAGACTTTTGTTGTCTTTCTGCAACCCGCGTGGAGCAAAATATTCACTCCCCAAAATGACTCTGGCTCTGCAAAGCGGTTCATAGTTGGTGACCACGGTCTATCTAGATACGCCAATGATAACACATGCAGAAAACACACAAGGAGCAAACTAGTAGAGGACATTCTAAACACAATACCACCACTTTCCTTAAGACTGAAAGACGGCATGACTTTTGCTGAGTTCTCAAGAGAAACCACAAAACAGTACTATGGAGGGTCCGGCAAGCAGTCGAACAGATGAATCATCTCATGTGCTTCTTCTTGCTAACATTATGTTCGGTTACATCAGTTATTGATGGTCAAGGGATGCATTGTGGTGTGGAAGTGGTAAGTGCAATTCAAAGACATGATCTACATTCTACACATGAAGGCCAACAAATCAAATCCTAATGAGTGGTCTTATAAAAGTTCCTGGAGCAAATTCCTTCAGGGCTGGTTTTGTAATCTTAAAGCTTGTTGTACAATTTCCTTGCTGCATTGCATGGTCATCAAGCATGTAATATGAGGCACGCAAGAGGATAATTGGTCTTAACTCTTGGTTCTGTTTTTAAAATTATAAATTTATTAATAAAGTTACAAAAATTCTGCCCTAACCAGTTTCATTTTGTGTTTTGTAAGATAAAAGAACAAGGAATAGTGACATTTATTTGATATTTGGAGAGTGACAGTGACACCAAATTGTAGCCTTTCTATTTCAATGGTATTGGATTTGAGCCTTCTGCACCTTATTGATATCGAGATGTCATCAGAGGTTTTTATTTTATTTTATGGGAAGATGTCATCAGAGGTTTAGATGTTAGCTCTTGAACGAAATCAGAAAACTTTGTCAATTAACTGAACCAGACTCGAGATCACCACTTTTGGCCCAAGCATTTAGAGGAACTATTTTACTAGCTAGTTTTTAGAGTCATCTGGAAAATAACCTTGTCTGATTACAAGCATGTTACAATACATAATATAAAAGGCGTAAAAGAAATGATTAGTGGTTTACTCAATAAAATGGCATTAAACGCAGTTGTAAGTTGTTAAATGTAATACAGAGTTCATTACCATTTTCACCAATATCATTTAGTGGTAACAATAAGTTCAAGTATCATCAGAAAGATTTAACTTATTCAATAATTCACGAATTAAGCTGATTTAACCATCAACGGCTCTAAAGATGGTGAGCAGCGCCAGGAAAAGATTAATGATATCCAGATAAAGAGACACAGCCGCCCAGATGTACTCATCATATGTATGCCTCTTGATCAAATTGTCAGTGTCATACACAATGTAGCCGCAGAATATAATCGCAGCCAAGCACCCATAGATCATACTGGACAGCCTACCAAGTGGGAAGAAAATCTGGACACACCAAGTGAGAATCACAAAATTCAGATGTACACTCACTCTGAAAAAGAGTCTACTTGTAACACAAAATTATGCTTACCTGGATCATGGAGAAGACGATCAAAACCAGAAGTGCACCAAACAGGAATGGGCCAAGGAAATTGAAATCATATCCTTTCTTTGCAGCCATGAACGTGTATAACGTCAAGCCAATGACCACCACTGCAGTTAGAATGGCCGCTTCCAGTATCACCTTCCCTGTAACAACCCAATATGATGCGAATCAATCGAAATGCATCCTTTAAAACCAATAATGTTGTCGACATATCCACAAAGCAGCACTATCACACTTTTAATTAGGAATGTAAATAAAATTTGGAGATGAATACAAAACTTATTTATATACTTGTTTATTTTTTGATTTAATTTTTATTTACACAAAACTTTATTCATCTTACCGCTTGTGAAAGCACATGTTAAGCCAACGACAAATGCCAGAGGAACCGTGAAAAGTCCCAGCAGTATAAAGTTCACCGGATGTTTTTGATGGTAGTAATACAGGGGACACAATGCTGCAAAAAACAAAGCGAGAAGATCAAAATCAATTTCAGCAGAGTGAAACGAATAATTCAGATAATTTTTAATTATTATTATTATTATTTTGAGCGAAATTGGAGATACGTACCGATGAAAGGGAGGATGATGAGGACGATGTAGAGCGCAAATCCAACAGGGGTTGTGACGAAGAAAGTTTTGATAGGATGGACAAAGACGACGACAGATGCAACTGCGACGGTGAGAAGCAATTGAATGGAGATGATCGAGTACACCTTCCGAATGAACGACCACCTCAACTCCGGACTCTCCACCATCGTCGAATACAGCGCTCCTCCTCCGTTCCCAGCCTCGATGTCATCCTTCCTGTACGGTTGCTGCAACATTTTCGTACGTAAAATTAAACAACCACGCAGACGACGACGAAGATGACGGAGCCGCCCGCGTCTTCAGATTCGCTTGGCTGAGGAAAACTGTTAGGGATTTGAATTTGATGAGATGAGAGGCGTGTTTGTTGTATTTTTGGGATCCGAGATTTTTTCTGGAGAATATCACCCAAATTTGCCAAGGCGGTGCAAACTCAACTGACGACACGTGTACGTGTTTTATTCGTGAGCTCTCTCCGTTGCACTTTTCTTGCGCTTTTAGGTTTTCTTTCATCTCTTTGTTTGGAATATCTTTATTTATTTTCGTTTTCAATTGCCACAAGCAATGTTGTGAAAACGGAACACGAGATCCATCCGATTAAGTCATTGGGTTAATGTGTCAACGGTTCAATTCGATTGATCCGGATTGAATCGCAAATTCTAAAAATAAAAATAAAATTTTTATAAATGACATTATAATTTAACATGTATGGCCCACTTAAATTTTAAGGAAAATGACAACGATGGGGTATGAACTATCACACATTGACAAATTACGGTTCGAACTATTCTATTTATGATAAAGCGCTCAAATGAGAACCCCTCTTTTTTTCGAGAACCCCTTAGTTATGCATTTTTGAAAATGCACCCGTTTTGCCTAAGTGCAGTTTCGGAAATCTTAAAATGCATCTAGTCAAAACGCATGTTCAAAACTGCATAGTGAAGGAAAAAAAAGTTAGCGGGACACGTGTCACCATTATTCTCAAAGATGCAACTTGATCCAATAGTGAGATTTGGGTTCTCAGATTCTCGAATTTTTAGGGATTCTCAACCGAGCACTCCCTATGAATACAGTACCATAACCATAACAAATTTAGAATTCTAATAGTACAAATCAATAGTAATAGTAATTTTAGTCTTAATTTTCAAGTCGCATTAACCAAGGGTGAAATCAGGAAATAATATCCTTATAACAATATCATATTGAAAAAACATAATAATATCTATTCAAAGTAAAATATTGAAAAATATAAGATCTCAAAATCGAAATGTTTAAATATGGGCAAAGAGCACATAAAAAAAATAAAGTTAAAACTAGTTGATAATGTATCACGTAAATATTCCAAACATACCGAATAATTAAACTAATTGAATTTCTATTTAAATAAATATATAAGTATTAAGTTTGATAAAAGAATATAGATCACTTGAAGGAGGAGTGTTCAAATGAAGCAAGACAAATAAGAATGAGGCAGTGAAGCACGATCTGAGCCACACATCTAAACCCCCGAGCATTTGTGGCGTGACACGTGTCTAAAAGTTTTGTTCACACTACTTTTGACAAAAGTAGTGTGAACACAGATGGCAGCTGTGACACGTGGCTTCGCCACGTGCCTCGGATCGTGCCTCACTGCCTCATTCTATCAACTCTGCCTCAACCGAGTGCCGGCACTTGAAGAGTTTGCAAAGCATAAGTGATTATTTAGCCTAGTAGAATGGAAGAGAGTTATCACGTAGGGGTCTAGTGTTGAGTCCTACCTATGTCTTTAAAAATATAATTTTTAAAATTTCCAAAATTTTAACAAAATAACATCAACCGAGACAGATTGGTTGAACCAGAAGGGTCACCGGTTTTACTAAAAATTGATCGGTTCAATCGGATTCTCACTGGGTCGGTTGCAGATCTGGGTTGATTACCAAACCGAACCGGCCTGCTGACCAGTTAACAGTCCAACCGATTGGATCGGTCCGGGTTTAATAACACTGACCACAAGTGTTTGGTTCTCTAGCCGTTTAGCAGACTCGTTTTTGAAGTCATTGCTAAATAAATAACAAAATGTGTTATCATAATTTTGTAGGATGATAACTTTTTCAATACACGTCTTCCTCATCATATAGAAGTACTTTCAATTGAAACTCCCAGTTAATGTATGTATGAGTCTCATTTTTAGCTATTAGATTAAAAGATCAAATGGTTACAATTTTAGCAAGTGACACTACAAAAAGGCATCTTGTTAGCGTTAAATGACAAATGTATCCACTACGGATGTATAAAATAGGATCATACCGTAAATCTAGATCGGATCGAATCCGAAATTTATAGCCTGGTTCACCTTTTTCAAAAATTTCTCGTCCAACGGCCCGGTTCTGTTTGGACCATTGAACACCGGATCTGGTCCGATTCTTGATCCACTTTTTTGGAAATTTCCAGTCTACCAATTCGATCAGAACCGTAAAATTTTGTACGATAAGAGTTTCACTGAATTATTAACACTGGTGAATGACGTGCTTCCCGAGGGAAATACCATACCTAACCGTAATTACGAGGCTAAAAAAGATATGGGTCCCATGGGCATCGAGTATAAGAAGATACTTGATTGTCCCAATGTTTGTATATTGTATCGAAAGTGGAGCGCTCAAATGAGAATCCCTCTTTTTTCGAGAACTTGAGAATCCTATCTTCACATTCCAAAATGCATCATCGAGTCATTGTGGTGGTGACACGTGACCCATGTGCATATTCAAAGTTGCATTTAATGTAAAGTCAAAGCCAATAACTTTGACTTTGCTTTTGGGACATGTGTCACATGTAGATTTAAAGATTCATCATGATCTAGTGGTGAGATTTGGGTTCTTAAGTTCTCAAATTTTTAATGATTCTCAACCTAGCGCTCCCCGTATCGAAATACTTACAGAGATATGGATAAATGTCCGATTGTGTACATCCCCTCGCTACAAGGGCTCATGCTCTAACGAATGAATCTTTTCTTTAATCAGTCTCCAATCTGCTCCCTTAAAATCTCATTCTCCTTGGGGCTCATTTGGTCGTGGGGCATGTTTGTTAACTCGACCTTGGGAGCATGTCAATTTGATGTTGAATGCCTCGTTGAGGGGGCTAATCATTTGGCAGCTTATCTGTAATCAACTCTTCAAAATCCTTCAGGATCTCTCGCACCTTATCTCCTTCACAACACTCACCAAACCCTTAATCACCATAGGAGAAAAATACTCAGTTTCTTTGACATCCTTATCAAGCTCCTCGTCACTCTGAGTCATCGCTAAGAAGCTAAACCTCTTACTCCATGCAATCTTATTAAAATATAAAACAGAAGTCATAGTAATCTTATGCGCTCCCCATGTGAACATCATCACGTTAACTCTCCCTCTATACGTAATATGAGTATCATACTTCCAAGGTCGACCGAGTAAAATATGACAAACATTCATATCAAGCACATCACAAAGTACCTCTTCTCTGTAGTGCTTTCCGATGGAGATGAGAACTTTGCAGGTCAGCGTTACTCGAAGCTGCGAACCCTTGCTTACCCAACCGAGTGCATATGGCTTCTCATGAGGCTCCGTGGGTAACTTCAAATGATCAATCAGTTTCTAAGAAATCAAATTTCGATATTCCCGTTGTCCACAACCAAGTTACACACCTTGTTATGAATAGAGCAGTGTGTTTTGAACATGTTCTTACGTTGCCCTTCTTCCCTGGACGACAACAAGACCCTCTGGAGCACAATATTCACTATCTCCGACTCCTCCTCCTCTGCAAACTCAACTTCCGCATATTCATCATCCTCCTCCCGCTATTCTCCTTCCTCCTCCGATAGGGCGACATTTCTCCTACTTTGGCAAACATTCGATCTATGTCTCTGTCGACCACATTGAAGACACTTGTCACCAGACGACTTAATGTATGGATTGGTCTGATCTTGTCTCTAAGTTCGCGCTATTCCTTTTTAGACACCACCCAAACTGCTACTAGAACTGTCAGTTTCCTTATTTCCCTGATTAGGATCTTTGGTTACTGCACTTCTCTTCTTGTCACCGCATGGTTCAAAAGTATTTTGAGATGCATATCAACGGAACGAAAAAAACCCACGAGGGGACTTCTCCATTAACTCAACCTTCAAAGTAAAACTAGAAGCCTCCGCCACAGCCCATACAGTTTGCAGGCTCTTCTCTTGTATCGAATTCTTCAGCCCATTACGTATCTGACCACCTTTTGACTCTCCGTCTCCCTTAGGCCATTGCGCTAAGACCGTAGGAACTCAACAGCGTACTCCGTCATAGTCTTCTTCACTACAAGAAAAATACTTATTATCAACGACCGATTCCGTTGCTTTTACACTTTTTCCATAAGAAATTTTATTAAAGTTGACAAAATATTCCGTTAGAAAGTTGTTGGTTATAAGGCTGTCGATTTTATCACGTCCGTCGATTTTATTGATATTTCTTTTGATTATATCAAATTAAAAGAGTGAAAAAATAAATAAAATCGACACATAATCCGTTGATTTTAAGGTTGTAGCAATTGAATATATTTCCTGTTATACCCTTTTCATTATTTACAATGGAATTATTCGATTGCTTTTAAAGGTGGTAAGTAATAACACTCCCCGGACGCCGCCACCCGTCTCCTCGCCGGTCAATCGACGAACCGCTCCCCCCCCGGGCACTCGCCAAAGCTCCCCCGTAGGACCACCTCCTCCCCACCGGTCACTCGCCGGAGCTTCCCCACCGGACCACCTCCCCTCTCGATCCGCCCTTAAAAATTTAAATAAATATTGCATTTGCTAGTAATTGAACCCTAGCTCTCTCAACCATAACACAGTAACACACTCATCTAACCACTCTGCCGGATACTTTACACTAGTTTGGAGGTTCGGATGGGAATTTCACTACCGGAGCCTTCAAGAAGCGGCTGTCTTATCTTCTGGGTCTTGACAAGGTGATGTCTTGTGTCTGGTGTCGCTGGATCCCTCCAAAAGTCAGCATTTTCGTGTGGCGCTTGAAGCTCCTTGCGGTGCCTACTGACAGTCGTGTGCAGGAGTGTGGAGTGCCACTGGCTTCCAAGTGCCGATGCTGTCAGGCTCCCTCGATTGAAACCCTCGATCACCTTTTCATACATAGCAGCTCGGCCAGGCTTGTCTGGGCATTTGGGAGGCGTCTTTTCGGTATTGACCAACCTCAGTCTTTAATTCAGCTTTGGTAGCTCTGGATCAAGGACTGCCCAGTTTGATCGTTCACGGATGGCCTTAGATTGATCTGGGTCTGCTGTGGCGTTTGGGAGTTATGGAAGCTTCGGAACAATGTCATGCATGACAAGGTGACCCCTGACGTTACGCACCAAATCCTTCAATAGGTGCACTCTCTAGCCTCCTTGATTAAGCTTCCCCACAGCTCGGGGTATAGCCAGTCTCGCATATTGAGTATTTTGGACCTCCCTCGTCCTTGCACTCCTATAGCTAAATGGACTCACTGGGATCCCATCCAGCAAGGTCTCACGCTCAACTGCGCTTGGACGGATCACTCTGATGGCTGTACAGGTGCTTATGTGGTGCGAGATGCCTTGGGAAGTATCAAGTGGTTCACCGTTTCTGCTGGGACTGATCTCCTTCAAAATCTCTATACAGTTCTTCTGGTGCTCAAATCTCTTCAGCTTTCTCCCAAAGTGGTGCAAAGCTGTCACCCCATCATTTCCATGTTGAATCAACCCAGGCCCAGACACATCCTTGCCCCCCGCATCCTTGAAGCTGTTGGGAGGATCCATAGGATTTTCCCAACCACTATTGCAGTCGCTCGTCTCTTGGCCATGCCGTCTCTCATTGCTCCCTCAAGGGATGGGTGTCGGCCTTTCCCGGCCAACGTTCAGCTAGCTATCCAGCGGGACAGGCTCCGGCTGGCGGCCCTGTGCCTCGTCCACGATTGTCCTTGTCCTTGACACAAGCCTGCTTGCTCAGGGCTCCCTGCTTTCTCATGCTCTGCATGCCTTGTTTTAGCCCCGGTTCAGGCCGTTTTAACCCTCAATAAAGCATTGCTATTTGTCAAAAAAAAAACTTAACTGGACTGAATTTAACTTAACTTGTCTGAAATTAACTTTACTTTCAAATCACCACCATCATCATATCATTATCATATCACCACCACCACCATCATCATCATCATATCACCATCATTATATCAATATCCTCATTATCATCATCACCACCACCGCCACCACCATCATCATCATCAACATCACCATCATCTTCATCATATTACCATCATCACCATCATATCATCATCATCATCACCACCACCACCACCACCACCACCACCACCACCACCACCACCACCACCACCACCACCACCACCACCACCATCATCATCATGAACATCACCATCATCTTCATCATATCATCATCATCATATCACCATCATCATCTTCATCTTCATTATTACATCATATCACCATCATCATCATCATTATCATCATCATATCACCATCTTCATCATCATATCATCATCATATCACCATCATCATATCAATATCATCATCATCATCACCACCACCACCATCATCATCATGAACATCACCATCATTTTCATAATATCATCATCATCATATCACCATCATCATCTTCATTATCATATCATCACCATCATCATCTTCATCATCATATCATCATCATCATTATATCATCATCATCGTATGATGATGATGTTGTTGATATGATGATATGAATATGAATATGGTGATATGATGATTATGATCATATGATGTTGATGATGTTAATATGATGACTACGATGATGATGATGATATTGATATGATGATGATGATGAAATGATGATGATGATGATGATGATGATAGAATGATGAAGAAGATGATAGAATGATGAAGAAGATGATAAGTTGATGGTGATATGATGATTATGATATGATGATGATGATATTATGATGATTATGATATGATATGATGATGATGATTATGATATGATATGATATGATTATGATTATGATATGATGATTATAATGATATCATTGTGATGATGATGGTGATGGTGATGATGATGATGGTGGTGGTGGTGGTGATGATGTTTATGGTAATGATGATGATGATGATGATCATATATTGATGATGATGGTGATGATGATGATGATGGTGGTGGTGGTGGTGGTGCTGATGATGATGATGGTGACATGATGATGATGATGCCAATGATGATGATGATGTTGTTGATGATGATGATGCTGAAAAATAAATTTAAATCAAACTTAACTTAATTTAACTGAAATTGATTTAACTTGACTTAACCGTCAAAAATATAAGCTCAAATGGACATGCCTTAATCTCTGCCGGGGCCGACCCTCCCAAATCCCTCCCAGGCGTCGGTTTTTCTTCGTTGCGTGTTTGTGGCCGAGTGGCTCTGGTTGTAGGAGGAAGCGCCGACAGATTTCACTGCGACACCATGGTCATCTTTGCTGAGTCGATGGTGGGTTACGGGTCTGATGATGGTGGGGTTGAGGGGGCTTAGGGCCGGTTGCATCTAATGGAGGTCGAGTTTTATCTGGCTATACTGGCGGAGGAGGCAACAGTATCACCACGGACGAGTTTGTTCAGTCGGTACAGGTATTCAGATCTGATGATGGCTGCGAGGGGGGTTTGCGGCCGGTGAGTTTGTAGCGGTGGAGGGGGAGTGCGGGAGGCACTGTGCGTTAATTTATATTTTTGAGGTATGGCTTGTACATACAATAATATGGGATGGTTTTCTCTCTATAGGCTGCTTAAGGGAGCTGCTTTCAATCGAATTCGTTCAGACTATTTTTTGTGTTCTCTTCTTGACGACGTAAGAATAAGAATCAATGGTTTTCTTCGTTGAATGTTTTACTTTCAGAGTTCGTAGGTTTCGTTTTGTTTATGCTGTTGTCAGTGATGAGGTGCACGGCCCACCTAGTGAGGCATGAGGTTAAGTGGAGCTGTAGTCTACTTATTTAGTCACGTAGGTTTATATTATCATCCCAGCTAGAAAAAAATTATAGCTTTAAGTCCTCTATTTCTCCTTTATATTGCAACATACAATTTATAAAATAATAAAAAACACTCGTGCCAAGTCAATTATCTTAACCTCAAACAAAAAAACAAGTCAATTATCTTCTTTTTTTGATAATGAGGTACAACAACTCAGAACATTACAATGCATATTACTAAAGTTTTATCATCTAGTACACATATATATTGCTCTTTTTTAAAGCTCTAGCAAGGCATCTTGATTGGATCCGAAATCATCTGGTACATCTCTCTACTTCTGAAGCGCTGGCCATGTTCGGCACTTTTACCATGCATCCGCAGATCCACCCCATCGGTATATTCTTCGACACTTGGAGCTCAGGCCACATTGGGTACTCTTACCTTTGCAAGACACCTCCACAAGGGAAAAAGAACACATCCACGAGGGATGTAAGAAGCATCCACGCGCGAGACGGGACGAGAAAGGCATCCACGAGGGATGTAGGAAGCATCCATATAATTTTTTGATATGCGCCAAATTTAGATGTGGACGTATATTTTGAAATTATCGTTACATGAGATTTGGAAGCAGTTTGTTTATTATCCTTAATATCTTTTTTTCCGATAGGATCCTAAATATCATTTTCAGGTTAATGTTTCATGGGTAGAGATCGGAAAAAACCCTATTTATTATTAAAAAAAGTATGATGCAGTCGGAATCTCACAGGAATAGCAATCATTAAACCTAGGATAGATGATCGAATTCATCGTCCACTTGGAAAATAGAAAAAGCTAGGGTTTTTATTCAAATAAAAGATGTCTAAGATCTACAACCCAAGCGGGCTATAAATAGTGGAAAAAGGAAATACGCAGCTAAAACGAAAAAAGAAATAAGCTGCTAAACGAAAAAAGAAATAAGCTGCTAAAAAGAAATAAAGAAATAAACTGCTAAATATTTAGCAGCTTTAAACGCTCCTGCATCAGTCTCCTCCACCTTCAAAGAACTCGACCCCGAGTTCTTTTCTGAATGTAGAACCTCATTCGCCTGGTACTCATAGATGTCAGCCACATTTAAGGTGTTTGAAATGTTTATGGACTCCGAGAGAGCCACAACATAAGCATTGTCATTGATCCTCCTCAACACCTTAAATGGGTCATACTTGCGAGGTTGCAGCTTGTTGGAAATACCAACTGAGAACCTCTGCTTACGCAAAAACACCATCACATCATCACATGCCTTGAAAACTTTGACCCTCCTGCGCTTGTAAGCCGATGCATTGTTCTTCTTCCCTGTAGCCTCCAATCTAGCCTTGACAGATTCCTCGAGCTTCTCATCATAATCTTCCTTTTCCGCACTCTGGTTATCATAAAGGCACTTCGTGCCCCTCACGACCTCTTCTATTTTCTCCTTCTCATCTGATTCCAGTTTGTCTACCAGCTTGTCATTCATCTGATTCTTCATGTTGTAAACATATGACTCCAAGCTGTTTCTTGCATCAATCCTTTCTTTCACTTTCATATCTTCCTCGGCAAACTCCTCAGCCTCTTTCACCATTCTCTCTGTCCCTTCCTTGCTCAGACATCCTCTCTCGTTAGAGATAGTGATTTTCTCTGCTTTACTAGTTCCCTTGTCCTGAGCTTGCACTTTCAAAATGCCATCTTCAAATACTCCGATGGTGAAAGTTGTTTGCTGGTCCTAATATGTTCTAAACACTTGGGGCGTCTTGATTGGGATATCAGTGTTCTTCAGAATTAACTTGGTCATCACACCTCCCACAGTTTCAATGCCAAGAGTAAGCGGAGCGACATCCAACAAAACAAGACATGTAGTTTTGATGTTCCCATGAATGACATATATTTGGCAAAACGTATTTAGACAGTTCGAGCGGGAGTTCAAGGGGAGTTCGAACGCATTCTGGAACTATGATACAGCGTGGAGCAGACGCAAGAATGCAATCCGGAAGTTTCTAAAAGATCGAAGATCTTTTCGGTTGAAGTCGGCCAGCGAAGTTTTAGAGACTCAGATATTCGAATGAATATCTGCTCTTCAGATTGAAAGGCGGCGTGGCTGACTTGACGAGGAAGGAATGACGTGACCTTCCTAAAAGATTTGGAATGAAGATACTCATCGAATATTTAGGAATATTTCCTAAATATTTGACAAAGTATCTGGAACTGATTTGGGAACCGCCAATGCATATAAATAAGAATGCTAGGGCATCCATATCTGCATTGCTTTCAGAGAGAAATACACACAAGTGCGTATTACCGATCGGAGAAGAAGAGAGCGACGGCCGACTGTCTTTCCCCACTGGATAAACATCGGCGCTGATACAGTCTGTGTAGTGTATTGTTCAGACTGTCTATGGTTAATCTTACCGCTGCACACACCAGTGATCACTGCTGGCTTTCGAGAGAAAGCAACCGAACTTCTGGAGAAGATCGAGCACGCTCGGACGGAAGGTTCGGGCAAAGGGGATCGAGGTGAACCGTGGTGAACCGAGATTGCAAATCTGAGAGACGAAGTGATAGAGGATAGGCAATTACAAACTAGGAGTTGTGTAAGCGTAAGTCCACTTGTAAGCTCTATACTCGTAATAAAGATTTGTGACCCTTTAGGGTGTGGGAAGCCCCCTAGAGTAGGCGAAGCCGAATTGGGTATCATATTGTGTGTGCTCCTGTTTTGTTCTGTTTGCGGTACTGTTTGCAAAAGTGTTCAACAACTGTCTGAACACAACCTCGAAGAGTAGCTTGAACAGATAACAATATTCAATTGGTATCAGAGCGAACACTCGACACACTGAGTGGGATCCTAGCACTGTTCAAGATGACTCTGAAGGAAGGACAAAGCACAACCAGACCCTCGCTTCTCGAAGGATCAAACTATACCTCCTGGAAACCCAAGATGAAATCTTTTCTGAAATCTCTCGATGAAAAAGCTTGGAAGGAAGTCTTAATTGGATGGACTCAATCCTTGATGGAAAGTCTTACGGGTGAAGTTGTCTCTAAACCAGAAGCTCTATGGGATGATGCAGATGAAAAGGTGTCTATCGGAAACTCAAAAGCTATGAATGCAATTTTTTCGGGAGTGGATGAAAACGTGCTGAAACTGATCATAAACTGTGAAGTCGCGAAGGAAGCTTGGGACATTCTCCAAACAGCTTATGAAGGCACCGACAAAGTTCGCAATTCGCGAATGCAGATTGTGACAACAAAGTTCGAGGATATGAAGATGAAGGACAGTGAAACCATACCAGAATTCAATGCAAGAGTTCTAGATCTGTCCATTGAGGCTGCTGCACTGGGAAAACCCATTGACGGAGAAAGAATGGCCAGCAAAGTGTTAAGATCACTCCCTCCGAGATTTGCCATGAAAGTCACTGCCATTGAGGAGATGCATGATATCTTCACTCTAAAACTGGACAAACTAATGGGTTCTCTCAGAACCAATAAGATGAACCACGAGGCCCAATCCAGAGAGGTGAAAGGAATTGCTCTAAAAGCTGAGGTGTCCGAAGACATGCTTGAATCTGACTGCACCACTGAGCAACTGGCAATGATGGCTCAGAATTTTGGCAAGATGATTCGAAAAATCAACAGACGTGGACCTGGGCAAGGATAGTCATCCTCGAGCGACTTCCGTAACTGGAAGACAGGCAAGACAAGGTCCATTGAAAAGAGGCAGGATTCTTCTGAAAAGGGGAAAGAGATTCAGTGCCACGAATGCAGGGGCTTCGGTCACATCCAGGCAGAATGCGTTAACACCCTCAAGAAGAAAAAGGCAATGGTTGCAAATCTCAGCGATAGTGAGTCAGACGATGAGGAGGAAGGCAATGAAACTAGGGCTGGACACGGGTCGGTTCGGGCCTATTTTTTGTAAAAACCGATCCGAAACCCGAAATTTCGGTTCGGGTCGGTTTCGGTCTTTTTGAAACTGAAAACCGAAAAAAGCCCGATTTTCGGGTTTCGGGTCGGGTCGGTCCATTTTCGGGCTTTTTTCGGGCTTTTTTTAAGGGTTTGGTTCGGATTTTTTTCGGGCTTTCGGTCTTTTTTCGGGTTTTCGGGCTTTTTTTCGGGTTTTCGGGCTTTTTTCGAGCTATTTTCGGGCTTTTTCGGAAAAATGACAAAAAACACATATTTCGGTTCGGTTCGGGCTTTCGGGCCGAAAAAAAATCAAAACCGAGACCGAACCGAATCTCACCATTCGGTTCGGGTTTTTTTCGGTCCGGTTTTCGGTCCGATAAGAACCGACCCGTTCGGGCTTTTTTCGGTTCGGTTCGGGTCGGTCTTCGGGTTTTCGGTCCGAAACGCCCACCCCTAAATGAAACTACCAACTTTGTCGCATTTGTCGCAACCATCAGAGAATGCAGCAAAACCAGTGAAGGCATGCCACCTCAGTTGGAACTCCCAGCTGACGACTCCTCAGACAGCGATGATGAAGAACTCACGCAGGAAATTCTGGCCAAAACCTACAAAGACTTATATGAGAAGTGGCTGTTGGTGATCAAACTCAAAAAGAAGCTCAACGACACTGTTGCCAGCCTGAATGTTGAAAAAGACGAAGTGTGGCAAGAGCTCGAGATTCTGGTTACACAGAAGGTGGAATTCCAAGGTAAGGTTGATTTGCTGAATACCCAACTGACTGAAATGAAACAGGAAAGGTCATGCCTGCTCGCGCAGAAAACGGAACTTCTGGGTACTGTCTCTTCGCTGAAAGTTTACATGGAGAAAGATCGTGAGACTCATCCAGAAGGCATGGCGGGACTAAGGAAAACTATTACTGATCTGAAACGCAAGGAGGTGTTCCTCCTAAAGAAGTAGAGTCGATGGAGCTTCAGTTAGAATTTGAAAGAATGGACCATTCAACCACCGTGAAGGAGCTCAATCAGCTCAAACAGTCAGTAAAAATGTTAAACTCTGGCTCTAAGAATTTAAACGAGATTCTCAGGTCTCAGAGGATGGAATCCGGACATCGAGGTTTGGGGTTCACTGAAGAAGGATGCTCAAAAGGTACTACATTTGCTAAAGAGAAACAAGTAGCTGACCAGCACCCTGGGAAGGTGAATCAGTACCAAGGAAAAACCCTAGCTAGTCAGAGGAACACTCGCAATGCTCACATTAGCCCGTACTCGAAGCAGAATAAAGACTCTCGCACATGCTGGTACTGCTACCAGATGGGACACATCAAACCTAAGTGTCGCCTGTTTCTTGTTGAACGAAGGGCCTTTCAACAAAGGACAAAACCTCGACTGAAACGGGTCTGGGTACCAAAGACAAGCAAGACGGTGTGCATGGTTGCTTTCAGCTCATCAAGTCACATGGAGAACGACTGTTGGTACTTCGACAGTGGATGCTCCGTGACAGAGCACACTGCACTGTCGTTAAGGTGCGATGTTCTCTGTATAAATAAATTTATATTTTCTGCTACTCGCGACTACACTACTGGGTAGTAAGTGGTAAGTAGGGGTCGAACCCAAGGGAATTAGGGGGATAAGTTGTTCTTTAAGTTGGACAATTTTGGGATTGGTTGGTTGGTTTTAAAGCTACCAGCTAAGTGATTGATTGGTTGGTTGGTTGGTTTTAGTACTGGTAAGTAACTGATAATTATTACAATTAAAAGAAAGCGTTCGGTTTCAGGGGCCTTGTATTATATCCTGTTTATCATTGACCCTTAGTGAATCTTCTAAGTATTCAAACGTGTATCAAGGCCTTTTCCGGCGCTCGATTTGCCACATTGTCTAGTCTTTCGCAAAAGTGTTCGAAAGTGAATCAAGGCCATTTCAAGCACTCGACTTGCAACACTGTCTAATCTTTTGCAAAAAACGTAAAGCCCTTGTTCTACTTAGACTAGCACCCCATTTCAAGGTATACTAGCCTGTGTGCATCCATTTTGGGTTGTCTTTTCCGATTTACCCAAAATGGTGTTTGAGAGAGATCAAACTCCTCAGATAAGCTTTGCCATTTCAAGCATCCACTTACCCCGAGTATGTTTACGAACTTCCACAGAAGAGCTTTGCCATTTCAAGCATCCACTCAACCTTGGAAGTTCTGATCTAATATATGGCACATAGAACAAGTTTTGAATACAAAGACGAGACACTAAATTAATAGTCTAAAACATTTTATAATACAAGTCCACCCCTTCTACCGAACGACTAGTTTAGCTACTATTTATCGCGCTAAACATTATAACTAAGGAATTAGAAATTAAAAACGGTAAATAAATATTAAAATACTTACTACCGTTGAAGCGCCAAGGGAGCAATCTTTTATTTCCAAAGCCAAACTTACAAAACTTAGAGAGATAAGTGATTTATGATTCTTGGATGATACAAATGAGAGGAGAATGGCTTGTATTTATAGCCAAAGGGAGGAGAAATGGAGGGTGGAGATGGCTTCCATGTGTTTTTGATCCAAGGGAGGAGGAGGTGAAGATGTGGTGGAGGAGCCACCACATGGCAAGCTTTCCATGGAGGAGCAAAAGCCGCCGGTCACCATGAGGGGAGGAGCCGCCGGTGGCCGGTCACCATGAGGGGAGGAGCTCCTCCCTTGGCCACCTCTTCTTCAAGTGGTCGGTCACCTTGGTCCATGAGTGCATTTTGACAGTTTTGTGCAGTCTTTTCACAAAACTATCAGTCCAATTTCGCTCCGTCTGACTTTGATTCCTCTTCTGCTTAATTTGTTATGAGTGATTCAACGTCAGGATCCTTGATATTTTTTCAGTCGGCATATGATCTTGACCTTGGAATGACTCGTAACATCTTTTATGCTTTAAAAGCTCCTCTTTAGTATGTATTCTCTCTAAGCTCTGAAATACCCTGTAGAAATATATCGGAACTAACAAGAAAAAGTTAAATAGACCAACAGTCTAATTTGGTGGGTTTTACTGTGTTTTTGATTCGTATAATTATGGTCCATCAGATCACCCCACACTTTTAGTTGTTCGTCCCGAACAATGCTATTAAAGGGCGGCACTCTAAGTTGGTTTTGGAATATGAAAATTAGACTGTGGTACTTGATCTATCCTAATTCATGCATTACTACTTATTACCAAATTAAACTGCGTAAATAAATAGAAGAAACTTAATACTTGTACCTCCGTGCTGAGATGCAAATTATATTGGATGTTTCGGGAGATAGCCCTTTTTAGGCTCCTGGACTGCAATCTTGGGACCGTCTCGCACTATATGGTTTTCTTGTAGCTTTCTCTAGCACGTGATTCGGTTCGGGTTTCGCAGGTGAGTTGAGCCTTTTTTGATTTCTTTCTTCTTTGGCGAGGGACTGCTTTTTTGTAGTGAATTGGCCCTTTGGCCGTTGATTTGACTCTTTGAGTACTTCACTTTTTGTTTGGTTAAAACCTTCACAATTTTGGGCCTTTGGCCTCTTGATTTGCTTCTTCGAGCTTTTGCTTCTTTGTGACTTGCTAGTCCATTTTCTCAAGCCTTTCCTTTGGGAGGTCCAATCATTGCCCGCAAGCCTATGGAAATACCTCCCCGCTCCTCTCATCGTTGTTGTTTCGCGCGGGTCAAGATGAGGGTCGCTCATCTATTTTCTCGGCTACTTTAACTAGAGAGAGGACGGTCTGATTCCCGTCCTCGCCTTTTTTTTTCTTTTTGCATAAACACTGCATGGCGGAGATGACTTCATTCTTCACTGAAACCCGAAGTGTAGCCTCCACTGACTTCGAAAACCATATAGTTTGATTCGATCCTTCGATTGCTTGCCAAGCCTCTCTAGGGCGGTTTATGTCAACTCCACATCCCTAGTTTATCTCAGCACAAAGGACAAATGAAAAGTTACATTCTAGATTTTTAAATAGTTTGAATTTTCACAAGGTTAATGCATGAACTAAGATCTATCTTTTTCACATTCTTAAGTTCATATTTTCAAAAAGATACTATTACTAAAAAAGAAAACGGCAAGCATGTTATTTATATACAACGGTGGTTCTCACCCCACACTTTTGAACGAAGGCGTGCCTTAGTTCAAAAGTCATGCAAGCTAATATATATATGTGAGAATGACTAAGACAGAAAATTAAATGACAGAATTTAAATGACAGAAAGTAAGATAGTGTCGGGTTACCTCCCGACCAGTGCACTTGTTTAACGTCGTTGGCTCGACGATACCTCATTGTGGATTACTGGTTTGGATCCCATGGGTGGCTCAGGTCAAATTTCTTCTCGGTAGCTCTTTTGATTTGCCCAAAGAACACATATGGTAGCGGGCCCAGTTCTGCTCTCCCTTGATCCGGAGGCTTCTTTTTCACATATCCCCGAGAAAGCGAGGACTCCTTGACCATAGCTGCTGGTCCATCAAGTCGAGCTCTCGTGCTTCTCCTTCCGGGTTTCCATTCTTTGGGCCCATGTCTTTGCCGCTTCTTCATGTATAGCCGGTTGGTATCTTTGCAGTTTTGGAAGTTCAGTCTTTTGCCAAGCGACCTCAAGCATGCGCCCTTGCTAACCCTCTTCTTCGTGGCAGAGATGATTGGCTGTCCTTGATCCTTACACCTTTCAGGAGGCTCTTCTTGGCTTGTGACGAGTGGGAGCTCCTTCATTGGCTGCTTTGGCTCATGATTCTCCTTCAACTCGCCTAGCACTGCATCATCATTGATCATGTCATCTCTGGTGACTGTGATCTTTATAGAATATGAAGGGTTATGTAAGGGCTTCTCGGCCATAAGGACAGGGCCTTTCTCGAGTAGCTCTTCAGTGAGGACCGGGCTTGCCGTGATTTTCTCGGTCAGTTCGGCAGTAAGGTCCAGGTATGTCTCGGCTGGTTTGGTAGTGAAGTCCGGGACTTCATTTGGCTCGTCAAGTGGGGCCGGGACTTCCTCGGGCAGGTTGGTGATGAGGACCGAGCCAGATTTGGGCAGTTCTTCTTTGGTCATCCAAGAGTCCTCATCCTTTGTCGGCTCCGTGGGCTCCAATATTGGCTCCTTTAGAGTCGCCTCCACATCCATTACTGCCCTTGTACTGATGTCTTCTCTCGATTTTGTTGCGGGCAAGCTCATAATGGGTATGGTGTCGGGCTCGTTCTGTACTGAGTCCACTTCCATCGTTGGTGCCTTATCGTCAGTTTGGTGCCACTGACCCTGTTTTGTGTTCTTTGCCAAATCATTTATGAGGCGCCAGGCTTCAGTCACGGTTAACTTCATGAGTGAACATCCCGCTACATCATTAAGTCTTTTCCGCTCAAGTGGCATCATTCCACCGAGAAACCTTTGAATAAGATTGAATCTGGTGAATCCATGGTGTGGGCAGCTCGCCGCAATGGAGTCAAAGTACGCCAAGTACTCGTCCAAAGTTTCGTCCCGGAATTGCTCAAGATTGAGAATCTTCTCGCGGGTTTCAACTCGGAGAGATGGTGGGCAAACCTCTTCTAGGAAACGGGCTCGCAGCACAAGATAATCATTTTCATCATCAGCACATGAGTAATACCACTTTAATGCCGAGTCAGTTAAAGAAAATTTGAAGCATGTCAGCTTAAATTCCTCTAACGTCTCATTCTCAGGCTTCATGTGGCGGCAGATGTGGTGAAAATGTTGGCAATGTATCACAGGGTCCTCTTCAATGGTACCACCGAATTGGGGGAGACAGTTAATCATTTTAAACATAAGGTTGTTGCCCCCATTTTTCCAAGGTTCTATGTCGTAGTATGAAGACATGGCGAATTATGTACAACAGACAAAAGAACAACTATCCAATTGCTAATTCCCCGGCAACGGCGCCAATTTGACAGAGCACACTGCACTGTCGTTAAGGTGCGATGTTCTCTGTACAAATAAATTTATATTTTCCGCTACTCGCGACTACACTACTGGGTAGTAAGTGGTAAGTAGGGGTCGAACCCAAGGGAATTAGGGGGATAAGTTGTTCTTTAAGTTGGACAATTTTGGGATTGGTTGGTTGGTTTTAAAGCTACCAGCTAAGTGATTGATTGGTTGGTTGGTTGGTTTTAGTACTGGTAAGTAACTGATAATTATTACAATTAAAAGAAAGCGTTCGGTTTCAGGGGCCTTGTATTATATCCTGTTTATCATTGACCCTTAGTGAATCTTCTAAGTATTCAAACGTGTATCAAGGCCTTTTCCGGCGCTCGATTTGCCACACTGTCTAGTCTTTCGCAAAAGTGTTCGAAAGTGAATCAAGGCCATTTCAAGCACTCGACTTGCAACACTGTCTAATCTTTTGCAAAAAACGTAAAGCCCTTGTTCTACTTAGACTAGCACCCCATTTCAAGGTATACTAGCCTGTGTGCATCCATTTTGGGTTGTCTTTTCCGATTTACCCAAAATGGTGTTTGAGAGAGATCAAACTCCTCAGATAAGCTTTGCCATTTCTAGCATCCACTTACCCGAGTATGTTTACGAACTTCCACAGAAGAGCTTTGCCATTTCAAGCATCCACTCAACCTTGGAAGTTCTGATCTAATATATGGCACATAGAACAAGTTTTGAATACAAAGACGAGACACTAAATTAATAGTCTAAAACATTTTATAATACAAGTCCACCCCTTCTACCGAACGACTAGTTTAGCTACTATTTATCGCGCTAAACATTATAACTAAGGAATTAGAAATTAAAGACGGTAAATAAATATTAAAATACTTACTACCGTTGAAGCGCCAAGGGAGCAATCTTTTATTTCCAAAGCCAAACTTACAAAACTTAGAGAGATAAGTGATTTATGATTTTTGGATGATACAAATGAGAGGAGAATGGCTTGTATTTATAGCCAAAGGGAGGAGAAATGGAGGGTGGAGATGGCTTCCATGTGTTTTTGATCCAAGGGAGGAGGAGGTGAAGATGTGGTGGAGGAGCCACCACATGGCAAGCTTTCCATGGAGGAGCAAAAGCCGCCGGTCACCATGAGGGGAGGAGCCGCCGGTGGCCGGTCACCATGAGGGGAGGAGCTCCTCCCTTGGCCACCTCTTCTTCAAGTGGTCGGTCACCTTGGTCCATGAGTGCATTTTGACAGTTTTGTGCAGTCTTTTCACAAAACTATCAGTCCAATTTCGCTCCGTCTGACTTTGATTCCTCTTCTGCTTAATTTGTTATGAGTGATTCAACGTCAGGATCCTTGATATTTTTTCAGTCGGCATATGATCTTGACCTTGGAATGACTCGTAACATCTTTTATGCTTTAAAAGCTCCTCTTTAGTATGTATTCTCTCTAAGCTCTGAAATACCCTGTAGAAATATATCGGAACTAACAAGAAAAAGTTAAATAGACCAACAGTCTAATTTGGTGGGTTTTACTGTGTTTTTGATTCGTATAATTATGGTCCATCAGATCACCCCACACTTTTAGTTGTTCGTCCCGAACAATGCTATTAAAGGGCGGCACTCTAAGTTGGTTTTGGAATATGAAAATTAGACTGTGGTACTTGATCTATCCTAATTCATGCATTACTACTTATTACCAAATTAAACTGCGTAAATAAATAGAAGAAACTTAATACTTGTACCTCCGTGCTGAGATGCAAATTATATTGGATGTTTCGGGAGATAGCCCTTTTTAGGCTCCTGGACTGCAATCTTGGGACCGTCTCGCACTATATGGTTTTCTTGTAGCTTTCTCTAGCACGTGATTCGGTTCGGGTTTCGCAGGTGAGTTGAGCCTTTTTTGATTTCTTTCTTCTTTGGCGAGGGACTGCTTTTTTGTAGTGAATTGGCCCTTTGGCCGTTGATTTGACTCTTTGAGTACTTCACTTTTTGTTTGGTTAAAACCTTCACAATTTTGGGCCTTTGGCCTCTTGATTTGCTTCTTCGAGCTTTTGCTTCTTTGTGACTTGCTAGTCCATTTTCTCAAGCCTTTCCTTTGGGAGGTCCAATCATTGCCCGCAAGCCTATGGAAATACCTCCCCGCTCCTCTCATCGTTGTTGTTTCGCGCGGGTCAAGATGAGGGTCGCTCATCTATTTTCTCGGCTACTTTAACTAGAGAGAGGACGGTCTGATTCCCGTCCTCGCCTTTTTTTTTCTTTTTGCATAAACACTGCATGGCGGAGATGACTTCATTCTTCACTGAAACCCGAAGTGTAGCCTCCACTGACTTCGAAAACCATATAGTTTGATTCGATCCTTCGATTGCTTGCCAAGCCTCTCTAGGGCGGTTTATGTCAACTCCACATCCCTAGTTTATCTCAGCACAAAGGACAAATGAAAAGTTACATTCTAGATTTTTAAATAGTTTGAATTTTCACAAGGTTAATGCATGAACTAAGATCTATCTTTTTCACATTCTTAAGTTCATATTTTCAAAAAGATACTATTACTAAAAAAGAAAACGGCAAGCATGTTATTTATATACAACGGTGGTTCTCACCCCACACTTTTGAACGAAGGCGTGCCTTAGTTCAAAAGTCATGCAAGCTAATATATATATGTGAGAATGACTAAGACAGAAAATTAAATGACAGAATTTAAATGACAGAAAGTAAGATAGTGTCGGGTTACCTCCCGACCAGTGCACTTGTTTAACGTCGTTGGCTCGACGATACCTCATTGTGGATTACTGGTTTGGATCCCATGGGTGGCTCAGGTCAAATTTCTTCTCGGTAGCTCTTTTGATTTGCCCAAAGAACACATATGGTAGCGGGCCCAGTTCTGCTCTCCCTTGATCCGGAGGCTTCTTTTTCACATATCCCCGAGAAAGCGAGGACTCCTTGACCATAGCTGCTGGTCCATCAAGTCGAGCTCTCGTGCTTCTCCTTCCGGGTTTCCATTCTTTGGGCCCATGTCTTTGCCGCTTCTTCATGTATAGCCGGTTGGTATCTTTGCAGTTTTGGAAGTTCAGTCTTTTGCCAAGCGACCTCAAGCATGCGCCCTTGCTAACCCTCTTCTTCGTGGCAGAGATGATTGGCTGTCCTTGATCCTTACACCTTTCAGGAGGCTCTTCTTGGCTTGTGACGAGTGGGAGCTCCTTCATTGGCTGCTTTGGCTCATGATTCTCCTTCAACTCGCCTAGCACTGCATCATCATTGATCATGTCATCTCTGGTGACTGTGATCTTTATAGAATATGAAGGGTTATGTAAGGGCTTCTCGGCCATAAGGACAGGGCCTTTCTCGAGTAGCTCTTCAGTGAGGACCGGGCTTGCCGTGATTTTCTCGGTCAGTTCGGCAGTAAGGTCCAGGTATGTCTCGGCTGGTTTGGTAGTGAAGTCCGGGACTTCATTTGGCTCGTCAAGTGGGGCCGGGACTTCCTCGGGCAGGTTGGTGATGAGGACCGAGCCAGATTTGGGCAGTTCTTCTTTGGTCATCCAAGAGTCCTCATCCTTTGTCGGCTCCGTGGGCTCCAATATTGGCTCCTTTAGAGTCGCCTCCACATCCATTACTGCCCTTGTACTGATGTCTTCTCTCGATTTTGTTGCGGGCAAGCTCATAATGGGTATGGTGTCGGGCTCGTTCTGTACTGAGTCCACTTCCATCGTTGGTGCCTTATCGTCAGTTTGGTGCCACTGACCCTGTTTTGTGTTCTTTGCCAAATCATTTATGAGGCGCCAGGCTTCAGTCACGGTTAACTTCATGAGTGAACATCCCGCTACATCATTAAGTCTTTTCCGCTCAAGTGGCATCATTCCACCGAGAAACCTTTGAATAAGATTGAATCTGGTGAATCCATGGTGTGGGCAGCTCGCCGCAATGGAGTCAAAGTACGCCAAGTACTCGTCCAAAGTTTCGTCCCGGAATTGCTCAAGATTGAGAATCTTCTCGCGGGTTTCAACTCGGAGAGATGGTGGGCAAACCTCTTCTAGGAAACGGGCTCGCAGCACAAGATAATCATTTTCATCATCAGCACATGAGTAATACCACTTTAATGCCGAGTCAGTTAAAGAAAATTTGAAGCATGTCAGCTTAAATTCCTCTAACGTCTCATTCTCAGGCTTCATGTGGCGGCAGATGTGGTGAAAATGTTGGCAATGTATCACAGGGTCCTCTTCAATGGTACCACCGAATTGGGGGAGACAGTTAATCATTTTAAACATAAGGTTGTTGCCCCCATTTTTCCAAGGTTCTATGTCGTAGTATGAAGACATGGCGAATTATGTACAACAGACAAAAGAACAACTATCCAATTGCTAATTCCCCGGCAACGGCGCCAATTTGACAGAGCACACTGCACTGTCGTTAAGGTGCGATGTTCTCTGTACAAATAAATTTATATTTTCCGCTACTCGCGACTACACTACTGGGTAGTAAGTGGTAAGTAGGGGTCGAACCCAAGGGAATTAGGGGGATAAGTTGTTCTTTAAGTTGGACAATTTTGGGATTGGTTGGTTGGTTTTAAAGCTACCAGCTAAGTGATTGATTGGTTGGTTGGTTGGTTTTAGTACTGGTAAGTAACTGATAATTATTACAATTAAAAGAAAGCGTTCGGTTTCAGGGGCCTTGTATTATATCCTGTTTATCATTGACCCTTAGTGAATCTTCTAAGTATTCAAACGTGTATCAAGGCCTTTTCCGGCGCTCGATTTGCCACACTGTCTAGTCTTTCGCAAAAGTGTTCGAAAGTGAATCAAGGCCATTTCAAGCACTCGACTTGCAACACTGTCTAATCTTTTGCAAAAAACGTAAAGCCCTTGTTCTACTTAGACTAGCACCCCATTTCAAGGTATACTAGCCTGTGTGCATCCATTTTGGGTTGTCTTTTCCGATTTACCCAAAATGGTGTTTGAGAGAGATCAAACTCCTCAGATAAGCTTTGCCATTTCTAGCATCCACTTACCCGAGTATGTTTACGAACTTCCACAGAAGAGCTTTGCCATTTCAAGCATCCACTCAACCTTGGAAGTTCTGATCTAATATATGGCACATAGAACAAGTTTTGAATACAAAGACGAGACACTAAATTAATAGTCTAAAACATTTTATAATACAAGTCCACCCCTTCTACCGAACGACTAGTTTAGCTACTATTTATCGCGCTAAACATTATAACTAAGGAATTAGAAATTAAAGACGGTAAATAAATATTAAAATACTTACTACCGTTGAAGCGCCAAGGGAGCAATCTTTTATTTCCAAAGCCAAACTTACAAAACTTAGAGAGATAAGTGATTTATGATTTTTGGATGATACAAATGAGAGGAGAATGGCTTGTATTTATAGCCAAAGGGAGGAGAAATGGAGGGTGGAGATGGCTTCCATGTGTTTTTGATCCAAGGGAGGAGGAGGTGAAGATGTGGTGGAGGAGCCACCACATGGCAAGCTTTCCATGGAGGAGCAAAAGCCGCCGGTCACCATGAGGGGAGGAGCCGCCGGTGGCCGGTCACCATGAGGGGAGGAGCTCCTCCCTTGGCCACCTCTTCTTCAAGTGGTCGGTCACCTTGGTCCATGAGTGCATTTTGACAGTTTTGTGCAGTCTTTTCACAAAACTATCAGTCCAATTTCGCTCCGTCTGACTTTGATTCCTCTTCTGCTTAATTTGTTATGAGTGATTCAACGTCAGGATCCTTGATATTTTTTCAGTCGGCATATGATCTTGACCTTGGAATGACTCGTAACATCTTTTATGCTTTAAAAGCTCCTCTTTAGTATGTATTCTCTCTAAGCTCTGAAATACCCTGTAGAAATATATCGGAACTAACAAGAAAAAGTTAAATAGACCAACAGTCTAATTTGGTGGGTTTTACTGTGTTTTTGATTCGTATAATTATGGTCCATCACTCCGCCCATATGACAGGTAACTCTAATTATCTCACACATATCCTACCTGTTAAGAAAAAGCAGTTTGTCACTTTCGGAGATGGAGGAAAGGGTCACGTGATCGGCTGTGGGACATTGAAGGTTCCGAATCTCCCTGTACTCAAGGATACTCTCCTAGTTGAAGGATTGGAGGTGAACTTAATCAGTATCAGTCAACTGTGTGATGGCGGAAACCATGTGCAATTCACTCACGACTCATGTCAAGTTCTGGACAAGGAAGGAGGTACACTGATGAAAGGCAGCAGGGTAGCCAACAATTGCTACCTCATAGGCTCTGCTGGAACGGTTGCTGCGTCAGCCTGTTTATCGAGTCAAGCGGTGAGATGGCACTGTGGCACAGGCGCTTGGGTCATCTGAATCTCAAGACCTTAAAGAAGCGCTCCTCAACTGGACTCGTCCGAGGAATGCCCAATGTGACAGGTGACATAGATGTCATATGTGGAGAATCCCAAATCGGGAAACAGACAAAGGCTTCGCACCCCAACACCTCTCAGATCAGTACTAGCAGACCGTTGGAACTGATCCACATGGATCTGATGGGTCCGATGCAAGTTGAGAGCTATGGTGGCAAGAAATATGTCTTAGTGTGTGTGGACGACTACACCCGGTTTACTTGGACTAGATTTCTTCGAGACAAGACTGAGGCGGCTCAACAGTTCATTCAACTTGCTACCCTACTTCAAAGAGAGAGAGAGAGAGGACAAGGGAGAACATCTGGTGAGCATCAGGAGTGACAACGGCACAGAATTCAAGAATACCACTATGGCCACCTATTGTGCAGAACACGGAATTGCACATCAGTTCGCGTCTGCTATCACACCCCAGTAGAATGGAGTTGTGGAATGCAAAAATTGCACAATTCAAGAGATGGCTCGCGTGATGATTCATGCCAAAAAGATTCCTCTGAAGGTCTGGTCAGAAACGATGAATACTGCATGTCACATCATCAATCGTGTGACAATCCGCACTGGAACGGAGATGACCTGCTATGAACTTTGGAAAGGGAAGAAGCCCACTGTCAAGTACTTCCACATTTTCGGGAGTGAGTGATACATCCTGAATGACCGTGAGTACCAACAGAAGCTGGATCCGAAGAGTGATGAGGGTTATTTTCTAGGATACTCCTCGAACAGTCAATCATACCGGGTGTTCAACAAGCGCACATGCTCAGTTATGAAGTCAGTCAATGTCAAGGTAAAGGATGCAGTAATTGAGCAGGCTGTCTCAGACGATGCTGACGACTGTACCAGAACAGTACCTGAGCCACCACCGCCGTCTCAGCAGACTCAGAATGATCCTACAGGCGGAGTGCCAACGACTGACAATCTCTCTGGAATCACGCCATCTGACGAAGCTGATGATGTCAACACTCCAGAGGATATTGCTGTGTTACAACCCTCTCGACGCATTGCCAGAAACCACCCAATTACTGAGGTCATTGGTGCTCCAAGTGACGACATAAGAACTCGGGGCAAGGAGATCAACTTCAGATAACTAGCTGCTTGCTCGTGCTTTCTGTTTGCCATAGAGCCGAAGAACATAAAGGAAGCATTACTCGATGAATATTGGGTCTTAGCCATGCAGGAAGAGCTGGAAGAATTTGCTCGCAATGACGTCTGGAACCTTGTTCTAAGACCTGATGGTGTGAACATCATCGACACCAAATGGATCTTCAAGAACAAGTCAGACGCCACAGGTAATATCACAAGAAACAAGGCTCGCCTTGTGGCACAAGGCTATACCCAGATAGAAGGGATCGACTTTAATGAAACCTTTGCCCCTGTTGCTCGTCTGGAGGCCATTCGTCTGCTTCTTGCTCTGACATGTCACTTAAAGTTTCGGCTGTTCCAGATGGATCTCAAGAGTGCGTTCCTGAACGGCTTTATAAATGAGGAGGTCTACGTCGCGCAACCAAAAGGATTTGAGGATCCACATCATCCTGCTCATGTGTATCGGCTGAAGAAGGCACTGTACGGTCTCAAGCAGGCTCCCCGAGCATGGTATGAGCGTCTCACCATTTTTCTCGTCGACCATGGATATGTGCGAGGGGGAGTGGACAAGACCCCTGTTCGTAAAGCACACGAGGTCAGATTTTATTATCGCACAAATCTATGTTGACGATATAGTGTTCGGGTCCAACACACAGAAGATGGTGGATCAGTTCGTGGAACAGATGCAGAAAGAGTTCAAGATGAGCATGGTTGGAGAAATGAACTACTTTCTGGGACTCCGGGTGATACAGAAGGCTGATGGCATCTTCATCTCCCAGAGCAAGTATACCAAGAATTTGATAAAGAAATTTGATCTCGAAAAGGTAAGTCACAAAAGAACGCTCGCTGCTACACACTTAAAGATCACTAAAGACGATGCTGGAACGAAGGTCGACCAGACAATGTATAGGAGTATGATTGGAAGTCTCTTGTACTTGACCGCCAGCAGACCGGATATAGCATATGCGGTAAGAGTATGTGCAAGGTACCAGGCGGATCCAAAAGAGAGCCATCTTCTGCAAGTGAAGAGGATCATAAAGTACGTATGCGGAACTGTTGACTTTGGGATCTGGTACACCAAGGACACCAACTCATACCTGGTTGGTTACTGCGACGCTGACTGGGCAGGAAACACTGAAGATCGAAAGAGCACGTCTGGTGGTTGTTTCTTCTTGGGAAACAACCTAGTCTCCTGGTTCAATAAAAATCAAAGCAGCATCTCGCTCTCTACGGCCGAAGCAGAGTATATTGCGGCAGGAAGTTGTTGCACTTAACTGCTATGGATGAAGCAAATGCTGTCTGAATACGGAGTGGAACAGAAGGAGATGACCTTGTACTGTGACAATATGAGCGCGATCAGCATATCCAAAAATCCAGTACAGCACTCCAGGACGAAGCACATCGACATCAGACATCATTTTATCAAAGAATTGGTGGAAAAGAAGGTGGTGACCCTAAAGCATGTGACAACGGACAAGCAATTGGCTGATATCTTCACCAAACCGATGGATGCTACACAGTTTGAGACACTCAGATCCTCCTTGGGTCCATGTGTCGTCAAACACTAAAGTGTTCCAGGCAGGGGTCAGTCACAGGCAGAACACTAGCAAATCAGTTGGACTGACCACTTAAGGAAGGGAGCTGGAACAGAAGATACATATTAAGAGGATGAATATTTTTCAAATATTTCGAAGATTTATTCATGCCGTTATGAGGAAAGAGGAGATATTCTCGAAGACGCTTTTGGGAAGTTGAAAAGGCCCAACTTAATTTGAAAATCAAATTGTTCCGTCTGCTGCTAATTCTCGCTCTATCTCGTCTGAAACCCTAGAACGGCGGTCTCTCGCGATTTCCTCCAATGTTTCAGCTCGTCGGCAAATATGGTGAACACAAGGAAAGCTTCCAAGTCCGTTGTCAAGTCATCGCCGGAACCAAAGAAGATGACCAAGAAATCGGCTAAAGCGCTAGCGGCAAAACCCAAGGTTGCCAAGACAGAGAAACCGAAGGTGACGACGAAGAAAAAGGCGTCGCCTTTAGATATCGGAAGTGAAACAATGTCTGCTGTCAAGATAACCAATGAAGGAGCGGTTCCAGCAAACCCTAAAGCCGGGGCGGTGGAGAAGAAAGGACCAGAACTTGCTGCAAAGCAGAAGGTGGTGCCCTCGCGAATCGCGGTGGGGACTCCTAAACCAATCGATGCTAGTTCATCATCAACAAGTCAAGTTCCTCTACCGGCCATGCCCCAATCTGAGGTAGTCTCAAACCCTAAAGCTCCAGTTTCTATTCCCTTGCCTGTGAAAGATGCGGCTGTTAAGAATAAGAAGGTTGAAAAGGGAGTGAAAGTTGTGGTAGATAAGAATGGTGAAGCCGGTAGGGCTGTTGGTAGTAAGGATGATGTTGAAATTGTGAAAGAAGGGGACCTAGCAAGCCTGTGTGGAAGGTTGCTGGTTCAAGAGCTTGGAGGGAGAATATTCATGCTTCTGGATATATGCGTCCATCCGGACTCCGCAGGAAAGTTGTCAGTCGTCGAAAAGACTCTCCAAGGAAGTATCTTGCCAAGATTAGTGTTGTGAGAGGACGGCTCATTGCAATGTCAGATTCGAAGACCGAACAGCTTCTTGATTCTTCCAGCAAGAGGAAGGTGATTCTTGATGAAGGCTCTGAAGATGGTTCCAGTGAGAAGCATGAGGGATCTGGTGGCGAACAACAAGCAAAACAAAATGATGGTGTGTCTGAAGAGTCTGATCCATCCAAGAAGGATGAAGAACAGGATGACATTTACAAGGACATTGATAATGTCGTTAAAGATTTGCAAAAGAAGGAAGTGTCAGTGCCTATTGTGTCGAGACCAGAAGCCCAGGCTGAAGGGGTTGAAGAATCTGCACCAGCCATAATTTCACAAGCTGCAAAGGAGGCTAGTGTGCCTGCAGATGTCGTCTCAGGTAGTCAGGCAGGAGTGGAGACAGTCTTACCCCATGAGACCTCTGTCTCAGAGGCAGCATCAGTGAAAGAGTCAGCTGAAATTCCAGTCAATGTTCAAGGTGAGTTTCGTGCTAATAATCATGTGAAGGAAGCCCGTGTTCCCGTGTCAGTCACCTCATCAGAGGATGCTCAGGATTTCGTTCCACTTGCTGAGCTAAAAAAGTCTAAGAAGGACAAAGGAAAGAAGAAGGTCAACATTGAAGGTCCTGACAAGAAGGACTAAGCCAGGGATGCAGAGGGGAGTCAGACTGCAGGGGGAGTCAATGCAACAAAAAGAGGAAACGGGAAGTCCCATCACCTATTGCAGAAGATGCTCCAGCCGGCATTGTGAAAGATGGCATCTGGTTTGTGAACAAGGATGCTGCTAAGAAATGGAAGTCAGTTCAGAAAAGGAAGATAATCCTCGAAAGGCTTCTTGATGAGTCGCTGATGGGACGTATTTATACGATTTATCAAGTACACAAAACCCACCAAATAAGACATTTGGTCATACGAACATGTGCTTGTTGATGTCGTTTTATGTATACAGGCAATTTTGGAGTCTAAAGAGGAATCGGGCTTAAAAGATGGCATTTCAAGCCAAAATCATCACAAGGCCATTTGTGTGATTGCACAGGGTGCACCATGCGAGCGCATGCCGCGGCATTGCCCAGGCATCGTCCAGGCCGCGCCCCAGCGTTCCAGCGCACCTGCCGAGCTGCCCATGTCCAAAATCAAGTTGCTCGGGCAAACGAGCTGATCTGACGAATCCACCTCGAGCAAAGTGATCAAAATGGAAAATAAGGTGGACAATGTTGGAAAACCAAGGAGAACGCCCGAGCAGATTGTCAGCTGGCCCAATTCCAAAGGTCTCGCGCGAGCTGATAGGCACCGAAACCAAGTCGCTCGACCAAACCAGCTAATCTGGAAAATCTGGCTCGACCAAGTTGTTCTAAATGCCAAATGACTCGGACAATCTCACTTCCCAGACAAAACGCCCGAGTGGAACCAGCTCAAGCCCGCTCAAGGCCAAACTAGGGCAAATCCGGCCGTTTTGGGATTCCGACCAAGCTCCGGCCAGATTCTGACCAAACTACTTCGACCATTAGGCTTAAAATTGCCTCAGAATTCCAGAACCACCTCTCAAAGGCTATGAACCAAAGTCCTAAATTTCGACCCGGTCAAATTCAAGTCGGTTCGATTGAGCTACTACAAAACCCTCTCGGTTGGGTTTGCCTACTCCCAAGCTCAAAGTCGGCTGGCCTTTGGCTTTTGGAGAGAGCCAAGCTCAAAGTCGGCTGGCCTTGGCTTTTGGAGAGAACTAATTGCCCTTTTGGAAGAGACAAGTCCAAATGGGTTTGCTTTTGGGATATTTCCAAGCCATATCTTATCTCCTCCCTTTAGGTCGGTTTAGCTTGCTTATAAATAGACCCCTTGGTCTTAGAAACAGATAATGTACATACTTGGAAGTGAGAGCTTCTCTCTCCTTCCCACTTCAATACAAACCTCTCTACATTTTACTTTGTTCTTGTTCTTACTTTTGTTCTTGATTTCCAAAGCTTTCTTCACTTGTTCTTGAGCTCCGAAGCTCTTTACTTTCTGTCAAATACTTGATTTGGAGCTCCTCTCCTTTACTTTCTTGTTGTTTACCTTTACTTTTGTAAGTATGGTGCTTGTATTCCTTGACATGAATACAAGTAGCTAAGCATATTCGGTCAAAGGGTGTTCATACTTGTGTATGCATCTTGAGACTAGAACTTAATGCTATTTTGTGTGTCAACTAGTTCGGTGCCATTATTCGGTTGAACAACAAGGCTAAGTGGATGCATCGAAAGGGCAAAGCTTAGCTGAGTAGTTCAATCTTGATTAGACAACAAGGCTAAGTGGATGCATCGAAAGGGCAAAACTTAGCCGAGTAGTTTAATCTTCCTTAAGTCGCTTGGTTGATCAGAAATGAGAGATCAAGTGGCTGCACTTAGAACTAGAAGTCTATGTCTTGATTTTGGAGTAGATTGTGGTGTAAGTGCTAGAAATGGCCTTACTTTAGGGTTTAAGTCTTGAAAAGGAATAAACCCACATTTATGAACACAAAGTAAGATCATTTGAAGTCCATGATGGATGTCTCACAAGTAGAGACCCTAGACTGAATATCTTTCGTCCTTACTTATCAGCACTTACTTTCCTGTCATTTACTTTCAAGCACTTTACATTTCAGCACTTTACTTTTAGTACTTACTTTCAGCACTTATTTTCAGTATTTACTTCCAGTCATTTACTTTCTGTTATTTACTTTCAGTCTAAACCACTCAAACCCAACCTGTATTTACTTTCTTTATTTTTTGTTTTCGAGAACAACTAATCCACACTGACTCCCTTGGGTTCGACCCCTACTTACCGCTCTACTAATCCATAGTGAGCCACGAGTAGTGGAATTATAAATGTAAATTTTGCAGTGCCTCAACGACGGCCTGTCAGTCGCGCTTCAAAGGAAACGAAGTAGTCCATGTCTTGAATCAATCGTGCCGTATCTGGACCCTAACTAGGTGCGGACCATTCAATGAACAACTAGTTCGAGAGGCGATTGCAAACCTTCCTCCACAGTTTGGTGTGGTTGGGGATAAAGACTATGGAGTGGTGTACGTTCGAGGAAAGAGAGTTGAACTTGATCCTGATATCATCAATGTGTATTTCTCCATGGATGATCCAGCAGTAGATGAGGAAGAATCAGATTATGATAAAATTGCAGATACCATCACTGCGGGTTCGTTCCCTTGGTGGCCGAAGGCTGTCATCCCTACTGCTGACCTGACAACGTTCTACTCGATGCTCTTCTTCATCGCGTTGTTCAAATGGAAGCCTTCCTCTCACCGTTCTACGGTCAGCCGAAACGTGGCGCAGCTGATATATCAGATTGGGAACAAGATGCTCTTCAATCTGGGGAGGGTTATGCTCAAACAGATTGCTGAACATGCCACTTCAAGCAGATCTCTCCACCAGATTTGTTTCCCGTCTCTTATATATGAACTGATCATCTACAAAGCTCCAAACCTGAAGACTCCCAATGATCATCTTTCCAAGGCCCCACAGAAGTTCATAGTAGATCACAAGCTGTTCAAAGGTCACCACAAGAATGATCTCCATGAACCAGGACAGAAAAGGAAGGACTTTCCAGAGTCGTCGAGGAGAGGGGGAGCTGGGATGGCTCGTGATGAGAGAACCAAACTGCTAAAAGAACTGGATATCATCATCGCAGCGGACAAGGAGCAGCGCAAGCACATCAATAAGCTGGCTCGTGCACTCCGCTACCCGAGCGACTCTGATGAGGATGATTGATGGACCATAATTGTATGAATCATAAACACAGTTAAACCCACCAAATTAGACTGTTTGTCTATTTAACTTTTGCTTGTTAGTTCCGATATTTATCTACAGGGTATTTTGGAGTATAGAGAGAATACAGGCTAAGGAGGAGTTTTAAAGCTGAAAATGAATTACGAGTCAGGACACGACCAGATTCCGACTGTACAACTTTCATGGAACCGACTTGGAATCATTCAAATATGCTAGAACAGTCGGCGTTTGGACAAGAACGCAATGCAAAGGCCCCAAGCCCGGTAAAAGCCAAACAAGGGCAATTTCAGCCGATTTGGGATTTCGACCATGTTGCAAGCAGAATTTGGCTTAGGTTCCTTCTTGAGATCATCTTAGAATGACATTTTCATTCAGAATACACTCTCCAAAATCCGAGAAGCTCCGGTCAAATTCCGGTCAAACCGATGGCTTTTGAGAAACAAATATCTTCCGATGGCTTTTGGAGTGGTGACTCACCCCGATGGCTTTTGCTCTCCTTATGCCATGTGTTGAGATCTCAAGCCACAAGCCTGTCCTCCCTTGACAAGTGTATGGCTCTCCTTGCCTCCCTTAGCCTATAAATAGACATCTTCTCTTCACTTGTAAATCATCCACAAATCCATCCTCATTCCAAACACAAATCACTTATCTCTCTAAGTTGAGAGCACAATCCTTGTAATACTTTTGTTTGAAATCTATAATACTCCTGTTGGTTCTTGAGTATTCTAGTAGTCTTTGAGAATACTCCTGTCGGTTCTCGAGTATTCTCCTTTACTTACTGTCTTTCAAAAACCCTCGAGTACTTAGCTATGGTATCCACCTCTATGGATATTCGTAGCTAAACTCTTCATTCGGTTGAAGGGGTGTACTTGTATCATAAAATGTTTTAGGCTATACTCTTAGTGCCTCTTCTTTGTGTTCAAAACTTGTTCTATGTGCCATATATTAGGTCAGAACTTCCAAGGTTGAGTGGATGCTTGAAATGGAAAAACTCTTCCGTGGGGGTTCGTGAACATACTCGGGTAAGTGGATGCTTGAAATGGCAAAGCTTATCTGAGGAGTTCGACCTCTCTAAAACACCATTTGGTTTGATCGGAAATGATTGATCAAATGGATGCACATAGGCTAGTATACCTTGAAATGGGGTGCTAGTCTAAATAGAACAAGTGCTCTACGACCTTGAAATGGGCTAGACAGTGTGGCAAATCGAGCGCTTGAAATGGCCTTGATACACGTTTGAATACTTAGCAGGATCACTAAAGGTCAATGATAAACATGCTATGATACAAGGCCCCCGAAACCGAATGCTTTCCTTAGATTAAAACACTACCTGCACTTACTTCCTTAGTATAAACTGCCCTTTCAACTGCTGACGTTCCGCAAGACTTGCCGATCACGCAACAACCGCTGTAAGTCTTCTTTTTACTTTCAGTATTTACTTTTATGTCATTTACTTTTCCGCACTAAAAACCAAAACCAACCAACCAATCACTTAGCTGTTAGTAGTAAAACCTCAATCAACCAAAAAACACGCTCCCCCGCTGTACGACCCCTCAAAGAACAACTTATCCCCCTAATTCCCTTGGGTTCGACCCCTACTTACCACTTGCTACCCAGTAGTGAAGTCGCGAGTAGCGGACTTATAAATTTATTTGTACATTTGCTCTGACGACAAGCATCTGTCAAATTGGCGCCGTTGCCGGGGAATTAGTTACCTAATCGGATAAGTCCTTTGAATCGATACTCGCTCCAAAACAACCATGTCTCGCGAAGGAAGCCACCATGACTATGAGGATGATGACGAGATAAACCTGTACGATCGAAATAATGAGGCTCCACCTCCATTTATTGACGATCCGGAACAACTCATCAGAAACCAAAGAGCTCGTAATAGGGAGGCCGTTCGAAGAAACCAAGTACCACCCGAGGATCGAAATGTAGCTGGTCCAGTGCAACCCCCTATACGTCCCCCACACCCTCAACCTCGACAAATGCCTAGGCAAGAACCTGTCTTTGACAACTATTATGGGAATAACAACGACCGCGCACCTACGATGGGAGAGCTGAATGCCCCAGATTTCGAAACGCAACCATGGTGCATATACGAGGGCCCTGAACTGGAATACATTACCATCAACGCATCAGTGGCACATAGCTTGCCCAAGTTCTCAGGAGCACATGGAGAATCTGCGACAACTCACCTCCAACGCTTACACGGCATTTGCCAGAATCTAAAACCCAATCGAGTGAGTATAGACGACTTCAAGTTGAAGGCGTTCTATTTTTCCCTCATTGACTCGGCAAACGACTGGTTCCTTTCATTGCCTTCAGGAAGCATCAGAACATGGGTTCAGATGCAAAGGAAATTCCTGGACAAATATTACCCGGCAGGAAGGGCAATGCAAGTAAGGAGGCAATTACAAGACATCAAGCAAGGGCCCAATGAAACCATGTACGACTACCTGGAAAAGTTCAACCACCAAGAAAGAAGCTGCTGTACCCTTGGACTGCCCGAGAAACTCATCATCGAATACCTCATTGATGGATTAAGACCCTTAGACAAAATGCTCCTGGATGCCTCAGCTGGAGGATCCATGATGAATCTATCATTGAGCGGCATAAGGAACCTCATCGCCAACGTTGCTGAAAATGCCCGATTTAGAGAAGAGACAACTCGGCAGGAAGAATTTTCCCGAACAAGGAATGTGGCACAAGCTGAAACACCAATGAGCTCTATGCCAGAAGAGATAAAACAATTAAAGGAGATGATGATTCAGATCCTACGAAAACAACCAGTGCCGGTAAAACCTTGCGAGTTTTGTTGCTCTACAGACCACAAAACTGACGCATGCCCAACATTAATAGAAGAGGAACCGGCAGAAGTAAATACGGTGGGAGGATACCATGGATACAACAACAACAGCAACGACAGAGCCGGACAAAACAGGCAGTATGGTCAAACAACCAACCCCAGCTGGCGTAATAACAACTATCCTCAGAAGGAAACACAACCAGCTGTCCCTCAGCTAGCTCAGTCATTCTACCAACCCCCCCCCCCCACCGACAGTATAACCAGAACGCTCTATCAGCAAGCCAATATCAGCAAAGAGGACCAAATCAGTACCAAGCCGGCCCGAACAATCAGCAAGAACCAACCAAGTCGCTCGATAACACAATGAAGGAGCTCACAGGAAGCATAAATCAATTGGGTACTTCGCTACACCAATATCAGGCGAAAACTGACGGGGCAATTTCAGAATTGACCAAACAATGTCCCAGCTCGCCACTGCAATGTCAACACTCACTAATGAACCTGGCAGACTTCCTTCACAAACCATCCAAAATCCAAAGGCAAATATCAGCATGATAAGGAGGTCGAACATAAAGGCGACACTGGAAGAAGTAGCACGATCCCCAACTTACAAACTTACAAACAAGCACTTCACACGTAGGCATCGTCCTGATTGGAATCAAGAGGAAGACCGACCCAATAATGGCAAGACATGGGTCACGCATGCTGATAATGGATGGTATGCATTCACCGTCTGCATAACACCACCACCGATCATACACTCTGACATACCAGCATCTGGATGGGATGACAATAACAATTTAAAATGGGACTCCCCAACTAATATCTATGCTTCGAAGCAAAATATTAAGGGGTCCGATTATACAAATCCTAAGCCAAGGAATAGGCAGAATGGCCCGACAATAGAAAGAACCCTCACTTCAGATCATGAGTCACAACCGGAAAGAGATAAAGACCCAGGGGCCTTCACAGTCACCTGCGGTATTAGTGAAACCCAGATTCATAAGTGCTTAGTTGATCTTGGGGCTGCTGTCAATGCCATGCCTTCCTCCTTATACTACTTATTAGGACTTGGTCCATTGAAGCCACCCAGGTCAAATATCGAGCTAGGAGATAAATCGTGCATCCGTCCGGTTGGAGTGCTGGAAGATGTAATACTCCATGTGGGAGAGCTCGTCGTTGCTGCAGACTTTTATGTAATACAAACGGGAGAGACCAGCGAAGAGGACCCTCCAACAATAATATTGGGACGACCATTCCTCTACGCTACTAAAGCAAGAATCGATGTGGGCAAGGGTTCATTATCGCTTAAGTTCGGCGGCAAAATTGCAAATTTCTACATTGATAATAGCCGCACGAATACAAAGAAACCGCCAGACATTATACCTATCTCAGATCGAGGTACACAGATTTCTGACCTGCCAAAGGAGACCGAAAAGGCAACAAGGCCAACAGCTATGGTCAAAGGCTCCCCGCCTTCTCAGAAACAATGGAAAGAAAAAACACCAAAACCATGGAGTTCTAACCCAAGCAAGAAATCAGAAAGAGTCAAGGCAAGAAGCAACACAGGAACAGTGGCGAAATACGACCTGAGCCACCCATGGGATCCAAACCAGTGATCCAGGAATGAGGTACTGTCGAGCCAACGACGTTAAACAAAGGCACTGGTCGGGAGGTAACCCGACACCTATCTTACTTTCAGTACTTTTATTTTCTGTCATTTAATTTTTTCTCCAATAAGTCGCTCTCACCCACTTGGTGCATAGAATGAAATGACTATTCAGGAATCGGTTATGGGTGCAACATCAAGCCAGTCAGGCCTATGCCAAGAGTTCAAAGCCCCTGCCGAACTCCCTCGATTATCCAGCCTCGAGCCATGTCGTTCACTCGACACCTTAAAGGGAGTTCTGTTCTTCCCTTTTCCTTAATGTCATTTCCTTCTCGTATAATACCTGCTTGCATGGCTTTTGAACTAAGTCATTTCGTAAAGAATGCCTTCGTTCAAAAGTGTGGGGTGAGAACCACCTGTGTACATTAGTTAAATAACATGTTTTTTTTTAATATTATCTTTTTGAAAATATGAACTTGAGAATGTGAAAAAGACAGATCATAATTCATGCATTTACCTTGTGAAAATTCAACTGTTTAAAAACTTAGAATGTAACTTCTCATTTGTCCCTTTGTGCTGAGATAAACTAGGGATGTGGAGTTGATAGAAACTGCCCTAGAGGGACTTGGCAAGCACTCAAAGGACTGAATTTCGCTATATGGTTTTCGAAGTCAGTGGAGGCTACACTTCGGGTTTCAGAGAAGATTGAAGTCATCTCCGCCATGCAGCGTTTATGCAAAAAAAAAAGGAGGGACGGGAATCAAACCGTCCTATCTCTAGTCCTAATAGCCGGGAAAATAAATGAGCGACCCTCATTTTGACTCGCGCAAAACGGCAAGGATGAGAGAGAGCGGGGAGGTATTTCCATATGCTTGCGGGCGATGATTGGACCTCCAAAAAAGACTTGAGAAAATGGACTAGCAAGCCACAAAAAGGCAAAAGCTCAAAGAAGCAAAAGCTCAAAGAGCTAATCAAAGGCCAAAGGCCAAAATTGTGAAGGTTTTAACCGAACAAAAGTGAAGAACTCAAAGAGTCAAATCAAAGGCCAAAGGCCGATTCACTACAAAAAAAAAGCTGTCCCTCGCCAAAAAGAAATCAAAAGGCTCAACTCAGTGAAACCCGAACCGAATCACGTGCTAGAGAAAGCTACAAGGAAACCATATAGTGCAAGACGGTCCCGAGAATGCAGTCCAGGATCCTGAAAAGGGCTATCTCCCGAAACATCCGAATTAATTTGCATCTCGGCACGAAGGTACAAGTATCAAGTTTCTTCTATTTATTTACACGGTTTAATTTGGTAATAAGTAAGTAATGCATGAATTAGGATAAATCTAGTCCCACAGTCTAACTTTCATATTTTAAAAGCTTACTTAGATAGTGTGTGCCGCCCTTTAATAGCATTGTTCGGGACGAACAACTAAAAGTGTGGGGTGATCTGATGGACCATAATTGTATGAATCATAAACACAGTTAAACCCACCAAATTAGACTGTTTGTCTATTTAACTTTTGCTTGTTAGTTCCGATATTTATCTACAGGGTATTTTGGAGTCTAGAGAGAATACAGGCTAAGGAGGAGTTTTAAAAGCTGAAAATGAATTACGAGTCAGGACACGACCAGATTCTGACTGTACAACTTTCATGGAACCGACTTGGAATCATTCAAATATGCTAGAACAGTCGGCGTTTGGACAAGAACGCAATGCAAAGGCACCAAGCCCGGTAAAAGCCAAACAAGGGCAATTTCAGCCGGTTTGGGATTTCGACCATGTTCCAAGCAGAATTTGGCTTAGGTTCCTTCTTGAGATCATCTTAGAATGACATTTTAATTCATAATACACTCTCCAAAATCCGAGAAGCTCCGGTCAAATTCCGGTCAAACCGATGGCTTTTGAGAAACAAATATCTTCCGATGGCTTTTGGAGTGGTGACTCACCCCGATGGCTTTTGCTCTCCTTATGCCATGTGTTGAGATCTCAAGCCACAAGCCTCTCCTCCCTTGACAAGTGTATGGCTCTCCTTGCCTCCCTTAGCCTATAAATAGACATCTTCTCTTCACTTGTAAATCATCCACAAATCCATCCTCATTCCAAACACAAATCACTTATCTCTCTAAGTTGAGAGCACAATCCTTGTAATACTTTTGTTTGAAATCTATAATACTCCTGTTGGTTCTTGAGTATTCTAGTAGTATTTGAGAATACTCCTGTTGGTTCTTGAGTATTCTCCTTTACTTACTGTCTTTCAAAAACCCTCGAGTACTTAGCTATGGTATCCACCTCTATGGATATTCGTAGCTAAACTCTTCATTCGGTTGAAGGGGTGTACTTGTATCATAAAATGTTTTAGGCTATACTCTTAGTGCCTCTTCTTTGTGTTCAAAACTTGTTCTATGTGCCATATATTAGGTCAGAACTTCCAAGGTTGAGTGGATGCTTGAAATGGCAAAACTCTTCCGTGGGGGTTCGTGAACATACTCGGGTAAGTGGATGCTTGAAATGGCAAAGCTTATCTGAGGAGTTCGACCTCTCTAAAACACCATTTGGTTTGATCGGAAATGATTGATCAAATGGATGCACAAAGGCTAGTATACCTTGAAATGGGGTGCTAGTCTAAATAGAACAAGTGCTCTACGACCTTGAAATGGGCTAGACAGTGTGGCAAATCGAGCGCTTGAAATGGCCTTGATACACGTTTGAATACTTAGCAGGATCACTAAAGGTCAATGATAAACATGCTATGATACAAGGCCCCCGAAACCGAATGCTTTCCTTAGATTAAAACACTACCTGCACTTACTTCCTTAGTATAAACTGCCCTTTCAACTGCTGACGTTCCGCAAGACTTGCCGATCACGCAACAACCGCTGTAAGTCTTCTTTTTACTTTCAGTATTTACTTTTATGTCATTTACTTTTCCGCACTAAAAACCAAAACCAACCAACCAATCACTTAGCTGTTAGTAGTAAAACCTCAATCAACCAAAAAACACGCTCCCCCGCTGTACGACCCCTCAAAGAACAACTTATCCCCCTAATTCCCTTGGGTTCGACCCCTACTTACCACTTGCTACCCAGTAGTGAAGTCGCGAGTAGCGGACTTATAAATTTATTTGTACATTTGCTCTGACGACAAGCATCTGTCAATGATGTTGCAGAGTCTGATGGTGACTCTGATGATGGGTCGTCTGCTTAAAGGTCCATGTCTTACAACTCTCTGAATTCTTTTTTGAACATTCGTACTGTAAAGTGCTTGTTCTGGCACATTTCGTTTTTTCTGTTCGAATTTGATTGGACCCCTTGCCAGTTTGTGGAAAAAAGGGGGAGTATTTTGAGGATTACCTTTTTGTTTCCTCTAGTGTGTCTAAAGTCTGGATAGATAGATATATCTAGTAGCTTTGGTTTTCCCAAAATGCCAAGGGGGAGATTGATGTTCCCATGAATGGCATATATTTGGCAAAACGTATTTAGACAGTTCGCGTAGGAGTTCAAGGGGAGTTCGAACGCATTCTGGAACTACGATACAGCATGGAGCAGACGCAAGAACGCAATTCGGAAGTTTCTAAAAGATCGAAGATCTTTTCGGTTGAAGTCGGCCAGCGAAGTTTTAGAGACTCAGATATTCGAATGAATATCTGCTCTTCAGATTGAAAGGCGGCGTGGCTGACTTGACGAGGAAGGAATGACGTGACCTTCCTAAAAGATTTGGAATGAAGATACTCATCGAATATTTAGGAATATTTCCTAAATATTTGACAAAGTATCTGGAACTGATTTGGGAACCGCCAATGCATATAAATAAGAATGCTAGGGCATCCATATCTGCATTGCTTTCAGAGAGAAATACACACAAGTGCGTATTACCGATCGGAGAAGAAGAGAGCGACGGCCGACTGTCTTTCCCAACTGGAAAAGTGTGATGTTCAGACTTTAGCTGCATGTCTTTCCCCACTGCATGTCTTTCCCCACTTTACCTGATACAGTCCGTGTAGTGTGCTGTTCAGACTGTCCGTGGTTAATCTTACCGCTGCACACACCAGTGATCACTGCTGGCTTTTGAGAGAAAGCAACCGAACTTCAGGAGAAGATCGAGCACGCTCGGACAGAAGGTTCGGGCGGGGATCGAGGTGAACCGAGATTGCAAATCTGAGAGACGGAGTGATAGAGGCTAGGCAATTACAAACGAGGAGTTGTGTAAGCGTAAGTCCACTTGTAAGCTCTATCATAAAGATTTTTGACCCTTTAGGGTGTGGGAAGCCCCCCAGAGTAGGCGAAGCCGAACTGGGTATCATATTGTGTGTGCTCCTGTTTTGTTCTGTTTGCAGTACTGTTTGCAAAAGTGTTCAACAACTGTCTGAACACAACCTCGAAGAGTAGCTTGAACAGATAACAGTATTTCAAGTTTCTTCACCACCCGCACCACTGAGAATACTTCCTTTCCTCGTATAGCAGCACCCTCATTTCATATGCAGTGTTCAAGAAAACGCTAGGTGGGAATCGGGCGGTCAGGGTCCTGAAAGGATTAATCGGGGATTAATCGGGGCCTATGCGGGGATTAATCGGTTTTGAATTTTATATATTTTAACTATATATATTAACATATTATGAAATATTATGTTAATATAACTTTAAGTAAATTTTAAACATGATGGGCCATATTTTCAAAGTAAAATATGATTTTAATAATTTTAATACATTGGAGGATAAGTTTAAAACGTTATTTTAATAAAAAGGGGTCCATTTGTAAGTATTTCAAAATCGGATTCTGATATAATAAATTATTATTTTATAAAATCACTGTTCATCATCTTCCAAAAAATAGAAAAAAATCCTAAACGAGCGGTCAACATACAAGACGCCATTGTAGACGACTGTCAAGCTTTTTCATCCTCAAATATATAAATTTTGAGCGATAATTTGGCCTAGACGCATTAGAATCGGCCTAAAATACAAGAATCCATCAAGTTACCGATTAATTTCTCCGTGAAGAAATCGGGACGGGTTCACGAAAATGGCCGCCCAGGCAGACCAGGCGACCGTTTTCTTGAACACTGGTCATAATAGAGGTGGCAAAATGGACGGATGTATGGATTCATGGATGGATTAAACGGTTCGCGGATTAAATGCATTGAATCCGTTAAGATCCATTAGTGTTAATGGATTAAACGGATGGATCACTAATGGTTGGCGGATTAGCGGATGAATCCATTTAATCCGTTTCATCCATTTAACCATTTTAATCCATTTATTGCATTTACTCATTTAATCCATTTATTTTAAATGTGTATCAAAACTTTTTATAACTGGTAGGATGTATAAAGAAACTAAAAAAATTAAATTGAGTTATTTCTAAACACACAAAATCAAATTGTCGTATTTTTCTAATTAATTTTAATTCAATTTTGACCTTTCCTGCTTTAAAACAGTGCTGGGAGCAAATAAAAAATCCGATGGAAGCAAGCTACATATCGTTGCGTAGATAATTCAAAGCTCTACAACTCTCTAGTTTGCACCGAAAGCAGAAGGGGTCATTTAGAAGGTCGAAACACAAGCCAAAGTCAGATAGAAGTGTGCATCGCTAAGAATTCTGCAGTTACGCCGACTTTGGCTCGTGTTTCAACCTTTTAAACGACATTTTCTGTTCTTGATGTAAACTAGAGAGTTGTAAAGCTTTGAGTTAGCTACGTAACGACGTATACCTCGTCTCGATCCGATCTTTCGTGTGTTTTCAGCACTCATTTGAAACATCTAAGGTCTAATCTGCCGTTAACGGTGTTATTACAATTATTGTTACATATGTATTTTAATAATTTAATTGAAAAGATAAAATATAAAAATCTGTTTGATGGATTAATGATAAATAGTTTTGATGGATTAATAATTCCTTAATGGATGCTTAATGGATTAATGGATTAAACCGTTTACTAATGGATTGTTAATGGATTTGGATTGATTCTATCCATTAACTAAATGGATGGATAACGGATGAATTTTCATGGATGGATAATGGACGGATAATGGATAAATTTACCACCTCTAGGTCATATGCCCCCTCATTAGCTTGGCCATCTCATACTGAATTCAAATCGGAGATCGGAAGCGTTGCCGACGGTCACTAAGATTTGTAAATTGTACATTTTAATTAACAAAAAAGTTAAATGTTAAATGACAGAAAATAGGTCATTGGTTAATTTCACTAGTACATAACATGGAATAGACAGCGCTTCAAATAAACGCTGTCTTTAAAAAATAGACATTAGACAGCGCTTAAAACAGAAGTGCTGTCTAATGTGGAGTTTAGACAACGCTTGTTTCCAAACGCTGTCTAATGTGGAGTTTAGACAGTGATTGTTGCCAAACGCTGTCTAATGTGCCACACTTAAGACAGCGCTTGTTGTCAAACGCACTTTAGACAGTGCTTGTTGCCAAACACTGTTTAAAGTAGACAAGTTAAACATCGTTTTTAAAGCAAGCGCCGTCTATAATAACCATTTTTACACTGTGCTTATTTTCAAAGCGATGTTTATTGTATGAAATTTGTTATTTTAGGGTTTTCACTTGTAATGCGGAGTTTCTCTATAATCTAACCCATTTCCAAACTCAAATATCCAAAATACCCCACTTGAAACTCAAATATCTGGAATACCTCATTTGAGTTAATACTGGTTCCCCAATAACCAGGATTATGCATTTTTTACAATCCCGGTACATGAGGAACCGGGAATATCGATTTTTTACAATCCAGGTACATGAGGAACCGGGAATGTCGATTTTTACAATCCCGGTTTCCTAGGAACCGGTAAGAGTAAAAAATTTCTTATGTGGCTCTGTTTGTGGCCTACGTGGACCAATCGATATCCGACACATCTATTTTTTTATTACAAATACCGGTTCTTGAGAAATCGGGATTGTAAAAAATGCATGATCCCGATTCCTCGTGTACCGTGATTGTATAAAATGCATGATCCCGGTTCCTCGTGTACTGGGATTGTAAAAAATGCATGATCCTGGTTCCTCGTGTATCGAGATTGTAAAAAATGCTTGATCCTGGTTCCACAGGAACCGATATTAACTCAAATGGGATATTTCAGATATTTGAGTGTCAAGTGGGTTATTTGGGATATTTGAGTTTGGAAATGCGTTAGATTATAGAGAAACTCTGTAATGCGCAAGCGGCCATTTCCGTGCTCCTCGTCCTCTCTCTCTCTCTCTCTCCGTTCGTTTCCTCCTCATCTCGAAAGCACGATCTCCGATCCTCAAATCCGAGGTGCTTCAAGCGGCCATTCCTCGACGTGTCTACCCGTCCTCAAATCCGAGGTGCTTCAAGATCCCGCTTTCGAATTTTCTGATGACTCACGCCAGGGGAGAGGTCGAGCATTGGGGGAGGGTTAATGATGGGGAGAGGAAGAGTGAAGGGAAAGAGAGAATATGAGAAGGAAAAGTTGTTATTGATTTCAGTGCCTCATTCCTTACACATGCCTTACATTATATAATTCCTGGGTACTCATTTGTTGCAGATAATCGTAACTAATTGGCCAGCTCATAGTCGCCAGCTGGAAACATTCTAGAGGCTTCTCGAGTCCTGGTTCCCCTGCGTGGAAGTCCATGCTCTTCTGGTGCAGCTCTCCCCTCATTGCCCAGGTTATTCCCATGCACGCACGTATCTTTAGGGATCCCATCAATGCCGCCCCCATGGGAAGGAACCTTGTCCTCAAGGTTAAGATCAGGAAATTCGGCCATGAGTCTTCTTCAGTTTCCCAGGTGGCGTTAGTCTCTGGTAAGTCGTGCCATTTAACAAGCCATTGTGTCTCCCAGTGACCGCGGACTTGCACCTTTCTTGTACGCAGGATGCGCTCGGGCAGTAAGATCGGTTTAGAGCCTTCGAAGTGAGCTGGAAGGCCCTGGGGAGTGTGCGCCTGGTCACCGAGGAAACGACGCAGGAGGCTAACATGGAATACGTTGTGAATGCGAGCTGTAGAGGGGAAGCTTGAGGCGTTGGGCATTAGCCCCAATACGCTCAGTGATCTCGAATGGGCCATAAAACCGCTTTGCAAGCTTGTTGGTGCGGCGATTGTGGACGGTGTTCTGTCGATAAGGCTGCAGGCAAACCTAGACTAAGTCGCCAACTTGAAAGACTTTGTCTTGCCGCTTGGCGTTTGCTTGCTGTTGCATCCGGTGACGCACCTTGGCCAGGTTAGTAGTGAGGTCTCGCATGAGCAAGGCACGGTAACGGACATGATCATCAACAGCGCCGACTGCAATGTCTCCTGGGATGTGGTCCAACAAGGATGGCGGTGGACGACCATAAACTGCTTCGTAAGGTGTCATGTCAATGGAAGAGTGAAGCGCCGTATTATAGCTATATTCTACCCAGGGAAGTAAGGACACCTAGTCGCATTGATGGTCGCTAACGAAGCACCATAGATAGTCCTCCAGGCTGCGGTTCACGACCTCTGTTTGTCCGTCACCTTGGGGATGGTATGTTGTCGTGTGAGCCAGTAATGTTCCCTGCTGTTTGAACAAAGCCTTCCAAAATTTACTCATAAAGATACAGTCGCGGTCCGAGACGATACTTGCAGGGAAGCCATGGAGTTTAATGATTTCTCGGATGAACACGGACGCAACATCAGCGGCTGTAAGTCCGGTCGAAGGTGGAAGATGAGTGATGAAGTCCATGGTAATATCTTGCCATACGCTGGTGGGGATTGGTAGGGGCGCAAGCAGGCCTTGAGGTGCTGAATTAGGAGCCTTTAATTGCTGACAAATCTCGCAGTGGCGCACGTACTCAAGTACATCATCGCGCAATTTCTGCCATGAGAAGTTGGCACTCATGCGAGCCAGTGAACGGCGTATCCCCGGGTGACCTCCAGAGGTTGTATTGTGGAACTCGAACATGATATGCTCCTTAAGAGCGGAATCTTCAGGGGCTTTGATTTTGCCTTGCGCAAGGACAATGCCGTCCCCGATGGAAAATGTGGGATGATCCTCTGGATGGTCCTGGATGGCTTTCACAAGGTCAATCCCCATCTGGTTGGTTGTGTAGTAACGCCTCAGTGCTCTCAAGATGTCATACTCTGGTTTTGTGGTGAATGCAGATATCATGCACATAATGGATTCATGTTGGGGCTCCTCCTGCAAGAGAGATAAAGCATTCGCCGGGCCATTATCTGTCCCTGGACGGTAGCGAACTTCGAAGTCGTACCCGAGTAGTTTGACAATCCAATGTTGCTGCTCCGGGGTATGGATGGTCTGGGATAAAATGGTTTTCAATGGGTTGATGATCAGTTTCCACCACAAAGAGTCGACCAAGGAGATACTGTCTCCATTTCTGAACAGCAAGAGCTAATGCACACAGCTCACGATTGTAAGTGGAGGTTCGTTTAAGCCGATTACAGAGTTGTTTGCTGAAGTACGCAATTGGTCGACCCCCTTGTGTAAGAACTGCCCCAACACCTGATCCAGAAGCATCTGTCTGGACGTGAAACGGCAAGGCAAAATTAGGCAGAGCGAGGACTAGTGTAGACGAGAGGTTCTGCCGCAGCTGCTCAAAAGCTAGGGTGGCTTCAGGGGTCCATACATATGCATTTTTGCGTAACAGAGTTGTAAGGGGAACTGCCAAAGCGGAATACGTGTGGGGTGGTTTGATGACCCGTATTTATACGACTCATCGAGTCAACAAATCCCACCAATTCCGACACTTTATTATGCGAACAAGTTACTTTTAGTGTTGTTTTGCATTTCAGGTGCTTCGGAAGCTCTAGGAGGAAACACGCTTAAAAGATGGCTTTCTGAGCTAAAAACATCACAAGGAGTTGAGGACCGACCTATCTACACTTGACCTAAGGAGCCCCGAGCAGATCCAAGCCAAGTCGAGCAGATCCAGGCCCCAGTCGAGCTGACCAACACTAAACTCAAGTTGCTCGGGCAAACGAGCTGATCTGACGAATCCACCTCGAGCAAAGTGATTAGAATAGCAAATAAGGTGGACAATGTTGGAGAACCAAGGAGAACGCCCGAGCCGATTGGCAGTTGTCCCAATTCCAAAGGTCCCGCGCGCACTGATAGGCACCGAAACCAAGTTGCTCGACCAGACAGACAAATCTGGCAAATCCGGCTCGACCAAGTTGCTCAAAATGGAAAACAAGTCGGACAATGTCACCAAGCCAAGGAGAACGCCCGAGTGGAACCAGCCAGCGCCCGAGCAGAGTTCCAGGCCGCGCCCGAAGGCCCTGTCGAGCAGACCAGCGCTGAATCCGAGTTGCTCGACCAGACGAACGAATCTCGCAAATCGGGCTCGACAAAAGTGATCGAAATGCTAAATGACTCGGACGATATCACTTCCCAGACAAAACGCACGGTTGGGATTGGCCGAGATATGAACAAAACGACATTGGAGCTGCAAAAGGCCCCGCGCTGGGCCAAGTCGGTGGGCTCGAGTGTGGCGGTTTAGGAAGCTTCTAGAAGACTTGTTGGCCAAGTTCGCTTACAAACCAAGCAAAGTCGGTTTTAGGACATGTTTCCTAAAACCGTTTATGGGCCAACTTCAATTTGGAAACGTCGAAGCCCTAGAATTCTCTATAAATAGAACCTCATATCAAGGGTTTCAAGCATCCATCAGCTCATAATCCCACAGCACAGAATTCGAGCTCTCCTCTGCTCTCGGTCCGAAGTTCCCCCCTCCTCTCGGCAATAGAGAAGTTTACTCATTCCTTTTTATTATTGATTTGTTCTAATGGCCATGTGTAGCTAAGCCCTTTATTCGGGCTAGGGTTTCAATTATTGTGACGAATGTTTTGAGATTCCATGCTTAATACTATCTTTGCATTCTACTAGTTCTTGTGCACATTAATCTCGGTTTGAATTGCAAGGTTAAGTGGAGACCTGAAACGGTAAAGCTTAACCGAGCAATCCATACCCCATGTTTACTGCCTATTTGATACTAAACCGTTAGAATAGGTAGATGCACTAAACCTAATATAACCTGAAACGGGGTATTAGGTTTGCTAGAATTAGAAATCTATAACCTGAAACGGAGTAGATTGTGGCGTAGTGACTTGAAATGGTCCTACCTTAGGTTATAACCTGAAACGGAGAAACCACACTTAAGAACGCAGAATTAGATACTTAGAAATCAAGGATAAACAAAGTCACAATTAGAAACCCTAGTCTGAATATTCTCTCTGATTGATAACCCCTCGTTTGTTTCCTATTTTTGCACTGTTTCCTAAATTGCTCACAACCCAATCGTTTCCTTTTTACAGAAAAACAAGTAACCATCTAGCTCCCTAGGGTTCGACCCTTGCTTGCCGCTGTACTAACCCATAGCCAAGAGGAAGGAAATTATAAATTCAAATTTGCAGGTACCGACGACGCCTGTCAGCGTTCAAGGCGCGATAGTCGACGCAAAACCGCCATGAGCCGTCCTTCTTCTTAACTAGTAAGACCGGTGACGAGAATGGACTATGGCTTGGTCGGATGATGCCTTCTTCCAACATGGTGCGTATCATGGTTTCGATCTCCGTCTTTTGATAGTGTGGGTACCTATAAGGGCGGACATTTATGGGGTTAGACCCAGCAAGTAAAGGAATGGAATGATCAGTGGGCCTTATGGGAGGCAAGCCATGAGGTTGCTGAAATACGCCTTCAAACTCCTTGAGCAGGTTGTTCAGGGGCACTGCTATTGTTGGTTCCAAGCAAGCAAGTAGGACGAGTGTGGATAGGGCGTCCATTGCGTGGTCAGGGGGTTGAGCTTTCCACGTAGTGAACATTTGCAAATAGCACAAGGCGCCCTTCTGCTGAGTCGTCTTGTGTACTTGTGCTGCCGAGGTTTGTGTGAGCTGAACGGATGGGCGTAGACCGAAGAGTTGGAGGGATGATCCTGCCCACATAAGTCGCATCCATATCTCCCTATAGCAGAACGTTGTTGGTCCTACTTCAGCCAACCATTGTGCGCCTAGGACAAGGTCCGCCCCAAAGACTGGCAGCAAATGCAACTCCACTGGGAATACAGCTCCTTCGATCTTTACTGGTACATCCCGGCAAAACCCTTCGCATTTCATTTCGTCGCCATTTCCCACCGTGACGCTAAGATGTGTGGATGGTTTGATGGCTAGTTTGAGGAAGCGCGCAGCTCGTGTTTGAAGGAAGTTGTGGGTTGAACCACTATCCACAAGAACTAATACTGGTTGTCCATGAATGGTACCTTGGAAGCGTAGTGTACCTGGGGATGCTCGGCCTTGGAGAGCATGGAAAGTGATGCAAGGGTTTTGATCTGGTGTTGGTTCAGTTTCAGGAGGCTCCTCATGGTTGTGGCAGAGGTCGGCTGGGGCCTCAATGATCTCGAAGTCATCAGATTCATTTGAGTCCTCCATGAGTAGGCATTGAAAGCGGGGTCGGCATTTGTGTCCCAGGACAAACTTGTCGTCACAGTTGAAGCACAACCCCTTCTCGCGGCGGGGGGCTAACTCCGGAGCTGTGAGGCGGCGGATGGGAAGGGGTGTAGTGGACTGGCGAGATGGCTCAGAGACTGTGCGAGGTGCAGGGCGAGTGTATGTAGGTCGGCTCGTGCTCCAGCGCAAGGTCTGGAGTTTATCATCCGCCACGCGAGCCATATCCATGGCTGTTTCAAGGTCAGTCGGGCGCATCAGCATGATTTCACGGTGGACGTCTTCCTTGAGGCCTGCTAGAAAACGTTTGAGGAGGTTGATGCCGACCAGTAGCGGGGATTTGGGGGATAGCTTCTCGAAAGCAAGGATATATGCCTGGACGGTGGATGTTTGCGTGAGTCGGTTCAGGGCCACCTCAGCGTCATAAAACTCTCCAGGACCAAAGTGTCGTCGAAGATCGCGGACCAGGTTGTCCCAAGTTGATAGCTGGCCAGACGAGCATTTCCACTGGTACCATAGTAATGCATCACCAGTCATAAACATGGGTGCAACCTCGAGCATTTCGTCAGGTGGAATGTGGTTGATGGTGAAGTAGCGATTGAGCTGGAAGAGCCAACCTTCTACTGCCTCCCCTCCAAAAATAGGTACCTCTAGTCTTGGGGTTCGCAGGTGTCTGGGACTTGGGTTGTCGCTACCATGTTATCCTGGGTTGACCATGGTTCCGTGGCTGGTGTGCGGGTGTTGCATAACCGTTGTGTTGACGGCCGGGGGAGGTGTCTCCAGGACAGGTGGGGATGTGAACAAGGGCTGCTTGCCATTGCGTTGCTCAGGTGGGGTTTGTGGCTCCTTGGTAGACAGTTGAATCTCATCGACTGTCTTAGTTAACTTTTCAATGGCTGCGAGGACTTGTTGCATATTGGCTGAGCGCCTTTCCTCCATCGCGGCAACCTTACTGTCTAGAGCTTCCATGCAGTTGAGGTTAGCAATGGACTCGACGTGGGAGGGCATGGTGCAATGAAAGCACCAATTGATGGGGAAAGGAAGAGTGAAGGGAAAGAGAGAATAGGAGAAGGAAAAGTTGTTATTGATTTCAGTGCCTCATTCCTTACACGTGCCTTACATTATATAATTCCTGGGTACTGATTTGTTGCAGAGAATCGTAACTAATTGGCCAGCTCATAGTCGCCAGCTGGAAACATTCTAGAGGCTTCTCGAGTTCTGGTTCCCCTGCGTGGAAGTCCATGCTCTTTTGGTGCAGCTCTCCCCTCATTGCCCAGGTTATTCCCATGCACGCACGTATCTTTAGGGATCCCATCAGTTGAGGTCGTATGCGATAGGGAGGTCTGAGGGAGATGGGGATAGATGGAGGATTGGGGGAGGATAGGTCGTATGCGCCGGCATCATCTCCGTTCACATCGTCTCCGTCTGAATCGACCTTTTGATATGGTACGTGGAAGATTAGTTGTTTGGTATTGAGATTTGGTTGTATTTTGAGTGTGATGTGTTTTGAAATAAACACTTGTTTGCCGTCAGCTGTATTCATCTGTCTAGTATTTCTTTGTCTCTATCCTTGTGAAGATGTTTATCAGAATGTTTGTTTGAGTAAAATGATCTGTTGAAATTAACAGCTGCAGTACTTAAGATACAAGTATGGTGACGATTGTTCTGTTTTTTTGTTCTTTGTTGCAGAAGCGCATCCAAATGTTATTTCATTCAGCTAGAGACTGGTCGTAATAGTTGACAACAGAAACTGAGAGAATGTCAAACACTATGAACAAGTTTCAACTTGTATTATTTGTTTTTTAGTCATGTAGACATTTCTCTTCGCCTACTAATGCTATTTTGTATTTGCAGGTTTTGTCCATGAAGGTTATTCGGAACAAGCTAACTGGCTTGTCCGAGGGTTACGGTTTTTGAGATTTGGCGATGAAAGGCTATGTCTGAGATGAATGGGGTCTATTGTTCGAGCAGGCCGCCTATGCGTATAGGACCCGCAACTCCCAAGAAGTCAGCCGCTTATCAGCAACAAGCAGGTAACTTAAGTTTTATTTTAGTTGCGTCGGTCTTTTAAAATCAAATTGGCAAATAACTTTTCGCAGCTTGAATGCCCTGTCACATACGACACAGTTTGTGCAAACTTACTACTTAAATTGTTATCTTTATTTGTGCTACGATAACATGTAGCAGGTGCAAATGGCATACAAGCTATGGTTGGTGGTGTAACCAAAGTTAGATGTATCCGCTTGAGTTGTTCAGAATTAGAATTATTGGTTGGTGGTGTAACCGAAGTTAGATGTAACCTTCTGTACTCTTGTAACTAGAAAAGATGGCAGCTGATACTTCATATTATATTGCTGATGTATTTGCAGGAGATGGCAGCTGATACTAAAAATTTCTGTTATTCCAATAAGCTTGTAGGTTGCTGCGTTGAGAAAAATGAGACAACAAGCTTGTAGGCGTTGCTGCTTTGAGAAGAAGTTGTTGGACTGGGAAACTCAAAGACATCACCAACTAAGCCCGGACTTTTCTTAGTATTTTTTTTCTATGTTTTTCTTTATGAACCTTTACACATAGTCACATACAGTTGTAAAGGTGTACCACACTATTCTTCTATCCAATTTAATTGAATAAAGATGTTTTTTTGGATGTTCAAATTTTAAGTAAATGTTTTATGGTAGCTAAGTGGTGTAAAACCTATCAAAGAATGATGTTTATTGTCTAGATAATACACAACGCTTTCTAACAAACGCTGTCTATTGTCTAGACAGTAAACATCGTTTTTCGCTTTTTTTTTTTAAAAGCGATGTCTATTGTTCGGATACTAGACAGTGCTTTTTAAAAAGCGTTGTCTATTGTCTAAAAAAGGCGCTGTCTAAAGTGTTTTCTGTAGTAGTGTTTGGATTTGTTTATATATAAGATTTGTTTTAATTAGAATTGTTTGGTTTTATTTTTGATCTCAATTCTTGGTTCGGTTTGATTGGAAGTACAATATAACTGAACACTAACGTCGTTACTTAGATTGTTAACACCATTGGAAGGAATACTTTTTTTGGAAATTTGTTTATTAGTTCGCCTCTAATTTGGAAAATTTTATAGTTCGGACACCATATTGGAAATGAGTGGAAGTTCGAGGCACCAAATTGTAGTTTTTCCTTTATATTTTGTCTCGGTTTTAACCTAATAGGCGCTAATTAGTTACGTTTTCCAACTAAATCGTCATCCCCAATGTCGATCTTGTTTCCAAAAGCAAACATGGTGACATTCAAATGAGGTGGACTAGAAAGTGCCCGACTAGATGCCATGCGTTCTGATTTTCCTGCATGGGACTTGCAGCACTGGTAATACCAATGCTCAGTTGTTTATGAAATCGGCACAAGGAATGCCAACTTTATCTTAAATGCAGATAACGTCCTTCTCTCATTTCCTCCTCCTAAGCTTCTCATCCCCAAACCGGAATTGGATTCCTCCATCCCCTTCGATTCCAACGACCCTCTATCGATTTTGAACCAATTAAAAATTTTGTTATAAATTTCTAATGAATGCATTGTGTAGTGTTTTGAGATAATTTTGGTGCACATTGGAGTGTTATATACTTCATTTGTAAAGAAAGTACTGTTACCAATAGTCCTATACTTGCTCTCCTGGATTACCACAAACCTGTGTGTATGCATTTTGTGCAGGCAAACAGTTTTGTATCAGCGTCTAATTACTGGGAAGCGAGAAGCCGAGAACAAGTCACTCAACAGCAAACTGGACACAAGCAATAAAGCAATGCATGCTGATAAAATATGACACATATGATAGTTGATAGATTGCATCAGAAATTGTCCAAGGATAATCTGCAAATTATTTCTATGTCTCTTATTAACTACATATTCAGATTGGTTGGCCTTTGGGAACAATCTGATCTTTCAGCCACATGTAGATAGGAACCAGGACGTAGTATGCTGAGGCTATGACACCCAAAATAAAGCGGTACATGAATACAAATGGATTCACTGGCTCTGAAACATCCTCCGCCTTTGGACCAAGCTGTATAATACATGAATAATATGAAGTTATGATCATTTGGAAGACTGTAAGTGCTTGTTTGGTATCATGAAAATTCGATGGTAAGAAAATACGGACGAATATGGCACAGAAAATGATTTTCTTGGCCACCATTTTTGGTTGTACCGGGGAAAATAGCACGAGTTATTTTTTTTCTTTTAGTAACTCCCACATACAACACTCATTTATTTTCAACATAACAATGCTCTATACAGAATCCAATCTTTTCATGTACCCATCAGGCGCTAAGTTACTAAATAATAAATTGCTTACGGATTCATCTGGTTCACATTTGAGCTATCAGAAAAATGTCTAAGACAGGAATATAAGATCAAGTAAATACCTGCAGAGGAGAGTCACCAGATGCAGGTTTTACTCCAGTTACAGAGCAACCCATGATCAGCCCATGTCGACGGACTCCACGGTACCACTTTGGGCCGATCCTTTTCAGTTGAACATCCTTGAACCCTGCTTTCTTGAACCACTCAATGTATTCTTCCTCTTTGGGAAAAAGCATCCATGCATCGGCAAAGAATCGAGACAGCCAAAATGTTGGGTGTACGGGTCCGATAAGGCATGCTTTTCCTCCTAACTTTAGCACCCGATATGCTTCCCTGATTCCTCGCTGTGGGTCTGGCCAGTACTCGATGCTGAACAATCACATTACATTCTTTAGTAGTGTGGTTGACGAAAAACAATTTCAAAGTTCAAACGACGAGCTTTATCAAATCCATTTGGTACAAAGAAAAGAACATCAAATGCAATCTCCTAAACTGATGCGTTGCAACTTAGACTAACTCCGTATGAATGCTAGTAAAAACATGGCGCTTTGTGCATCTCTCAAATTCCAAGTTCGAACTCCAAATGTTCGGGTAAAAAAAAACACTCCTTAAATGAACATGATCAGAAAAACCATGAAAAAAAAGAAAAAGAAAAGAAGCATTGACATATATACCTGCCAGCAGATACATATCTATCTGCATAATCAGTTGGGAAAGGCAGATCTTCGGCATCCCCCTCTATAAACTTGCACGCCTTCAATGGCTCCTTCTGTTTAGCCTTAGCTAGCTGGTGAGGCGACTGGTCCAAAATCGTCACATTCTTGGCATCAACATGCTTAACTATCCCCAAAGTAGTAAACCCTGTCCCACCGCCAACATCAACAACAATCATATTCCTATTATTCAGATCAGCTGGCTCCAGGGCTTCATCCCTCATATCCTCCGTCCAATGCCCAGGATTGATTATGTGATCATACACAATAGACAGGAACCTGTAGAACCAAAATGCCTCTTTCTTGTGCTGAATGAACCTAGGCTGTGATGCTGGCCTGGAAGCTGATAAACTGCATCTGGTTGTTAGGGTTTTGGACATTGATTTGGGGATTCTTACAGTTGATACCAAACCCATTTGGGGAATATGTCTCCCATGGAGCTCAAAACCCAATCCTTTAGGCTTGATGCCTCTCATGAGTGTCACACTCCCAGCTCCATTAAGCATTGCAGAAGCCATTGAAATGCACAAGCAAGGAAACTTCAGAAACTACTTTTTACCACTCTACAAATGAATTTGAAGAAACAAGAAACAAATTAGCTCCTCTGCAGTAAACATGCAAATACACACAGGCAGCTCAAATTGAAACTTCAGTAAGAAAATGATTTAGATTGGAGAAAACCTGAGACACCAGAACTGGGGCTCTTGACAGGTTGAGCGATTTTCTTCAGTAGAATGCAAACACTTCATCAATTCCAACAATACTTGCCACGTGAAGAGATGCTCTCCACAAACAAAAGATAGGCTCATCTCTGTCTCAGAAATCAAACTTTTATATTTCTAACTCCAAAGTTTTAATTTTAACTGTTGGGCCTTGAAAACAGTTCCGGTGGAAATGACATATTTACAAAAAAAAAAAATACAAATCAATAATAGTTATTGGTTTGATTATTTGGACGAATAATATTAAATTCTTTATTAAATTTCGTTTATGGTTAATTTTTCGGTGACGAATTATAAATTATTTGTGAAAAAATATGTCGTATTTTTTATTTCTCGACTGCGACGGCGAATTATAATTCAATTTTGACAAACTTTATATTTTACATCAAAACTATATTTTGTATTTTTTTTTCTTTTGATCAACCAAACGGCCTTGAAGTAAATAGTTTATGTGGTAAAGAGGGAATCCGCCAAGAGGAAGCATGTTTTGAGCAAAGGCAGAATCCCACTTATCTTCTGTAAATTTAAATCCGTTGAGGTTTTGCAGGATTGGGGATTAGGGTTGTTGAAGCAAACTGAGAAATTCATTCTTATTGGTTTGAATTGTTTGATATGTTTATAATGAGAGTTTCTCGTTTGTTTTTTTATATAAAAGCCAAGGAGATTAAACAAACAATCACATGGGGACGACACAGCTAACCTAATCACAACACTAAAAAACCAAAACAACGCAGCTATATAAAGATTGACCAAAGATAAGAAATACAACCAACCCTGAAACAACCGACAACATGACCAAGTGTCGGTCAACAACTAAATATATACATCCACGACTCAATAACAAAAAAACTCTCCAGTTGCTTCTTGAAAAACTCCACGCCTACGAGGCCCCAACAGAGAAATGAACTCTTCTGCATTCTTCACTTCAGCTCAGGCCTTCAAAACTGAAAGAGGCTACACATGTATTCTTCAATGATCAGCTTCCTTCCAAGGGAAGCACCCCAACTCAACTCCTTAAGCTGCATAACGGAGGACTTAAAAGCTAGGAAAACCATCTAGCTGGGAACAGTGTGCTGCTCCACTTTGTCTCACGCCTAAGGGAGTGAGCGTACCACCGAAGACCGAAAGTAACTTGCAGCAACAAGTGCAGCCATATGTGATCAAAAACAAAAAGAAAGATCCAAAAAAACTATACACAACTGCAAAAACTATACACAATCACCGGCAACGCGCCAACGCTTCTGTCCCATGACAGTGTCGTCGAAGTCCAATCGTCAAAATGGAAACGCCATAACCACCAAAGAAACCCACATCGCCTCCATCGTCTACGCCCCAACCACCCTACCATTCACCAAAATCCTCACCACGCGCCGCACCAACACTCCCACTGCCCGAACTCCATCCCACAACTCCAACTCCGTCACCAGCGCCGAGCCCCTCAACCACCGCCTCCGGATCCGCAGCTGCGACGAAGAATATGATGGGCTCAGCCCAAGAGGCCGACCTGGAGAAGAGAAATTAAGGCGGCAGGGAAAGAAGAGTGGTGGAGTAAGGCGGTGAAAAAAGGCGGTGGGGAGAGAGGTCTGGTGGGGCAGGCGGTCGGTGGAAGGCGACGAAGTGAAATCCGCCCTTAGGGCGGCGAGTAAAGGCGGTCGCCGGCGGTATGAGCTAGGGTTCGGTGCTTTGGTTGCTGGTGAAAACGAAGCTTCGAGAGAGAGAGAGAAAAAAAGTTCTCGTTTGGTTTTGAACCAGGGTAAAATGACTTTCTCGTTTTCGTCAATCATTCTTGCAATGATACGCTTCAAAACTCTGCCATAATGTTAGGGCCAAAGTTGTAGTTCAGTAAAACTTTTAAGGACTAAAATGAAACACGCGTAGATATTGAACATAAGGGGATCCGATTTGGGAATTAGGGCTCAATTCTTCGAGCGATCAGAAAGCGATTTGATTCACTGCAATTAATGAATGTTGTAATATTTCATCAATAATGTTTAGCCTCTGTTGATGGATGTATGTTGATTGGAAAAATATACTGAACCAAGGTAATTCTCGATTGTCTTCGCATTCGTAAATTACCTTTTTCCATTCCGATCACTAATTCAAAACGCAACAATAATTTATGGATCAGGTGATAACTGACTTGAATTTCTTGGCGTGGTGTTGTTAAGTTATATATACATCCACACGAACATAAAAAGATGACATCCATGAGGGGGTACACGTTTTCTTTTATAAAACAAGAAAAACACATTATTATTAAGGTAAATTACGAAATATAGTCCCAGCTCTGCTGAACATCAAAAGGTCCTTTAGCTCATACCACTGAACTGGATTCTCTAGCCACACATCATCCAGTATCACTAAAATTCTCTCCCCTTGTATTTTTTTTCTCTGACTTTCTTCTGAAGATCCTCTAGTGGCATGCTATTAATCACTTCTACCGATTCTTCCATCCCTGCAATGCATCTTAGGATTTTCTTCAAGTTGAAATTAAGGGACACATGCACCCAAATCCTTTTCGGAAACTGGTTTCGCCAATGAAGTTTTTCCAACACCACCAATTCCTACGATTGCATGACATGATAAATTCACATCAGCATGCTTGCCATTATTGATCAAAATATCAACCACATCATCCTTCTCGGCCTGCCTGCCTTCCTATCAAGCCTAGAGACGCAGCAGAATGCGATTCACCCTCCTGGACCCATGTTTCAGGCTTCCTGGCTTTTGTTTGCAAATAGTGACTTTGCTTGTCATTACTGATGTCATTCAAAGTCTCCCTTATGAACTTTATATGGTTACCAAGTCCAAGCTTAAATATAAACTGAGGGAAAAAGCGAGCTACCTTGTTATCTAAAAAAAATGAACAATGTCTGTCCATTTCTAGTTCTAGCTTCAAGGCTTGTATACTGCAATCATCAACCACGTCGTCCATATCGCACATCACATCCCGGAGCTTACTTAACCAATCCTTCACTTGATTGTTCTTGTTTTGTTCCTCCCCTGCATCTAATATGACAGCATTAAGTGTTGTCATAGTGTTTCCTAATCTATCGAACTCCTTATCTGCGCCCCACGCCATCATAATCTGATCCAAGGCTAACGCTTTCACTTCGTTGGCTATATTTTCTGCTAAACTCTTGACAATTACCACCGGTGTCATGATAACAACAAGGTACGTCCTACGACAACGATTAAAATTTTCTTCTTGGAAAGGCGGTTTGACGAACTGGCACACGTTTGTATTAATGCCCATAATGTATATACTTTTCGAGATAAATATGAATTTAAATGCATGATCATCTTGTAGCAATTCAATAAATGGATTATATTACCTTTTGAAACATGTATATATTTTTGTTGCTGGGAAAAAGTATTTTGCTCCTAGAAAATTTAACAGGTTGAGATAAGAATGAAGCCATCTAATGCATGAAATAGTTTATTAATCTAAAATGGCTGAATTTTTCCCCCAAATCATTACAGGAATATTTATTGTATAGCTTCGTAGAAACCTTGATGGTCTGAGCCTATAAATAGCTCCACGATTCCTATTGTCTAAACAGCATAAAACATCCTTTGTGAAAGAAGTAAACCTGAATCTACACGTCAAATCATTTCGATCAAGACTCATAGGGTAAATGGGGCGTGGCTGCAAAAACCTCATGCTAATTGTAACTTTACAATGAAGCCTGAACAGAAAGGTTTTTCTTCCTTCTTTTTTATGAACTGTATAGAGTACTGGTATACATGAATTATGCACAAGCTACATTATGATAAGTTTTCACACAAATTATGAGTAGCTTCGCTAAGTATTAGGAGCATATCTGCCAAATTGTAATGATGTTTATTTTAAGGTGGGGAACACAACAGTTACATTTGCGCCATCTGCTTTATATTAACCGGGTAACAATCAGAAGTTGGACCGGTGTAAGCCCTCTGCGCAAAGATTTTATTGACTGCTTCAGTTGGATGATAAGCATCCCAGAACACATATTGTTCCCTGTTAGCACAAGGCATTTCCAATGGTAAGCAAGTTATTTGTCCTCGATTCTTGCCAACGCCACAACACCCTTTGTTAGACACCTGAAACCCTGCCAAACACAAATTATTCTTCTTTTTTTTTTGCATCATGGAATTTTACCAATTTGTTTTATATGTTCTAAAAAGCATATATTACCGTATTTGGAAGGATTGATGATAATATCAATGAATGCATCAAAGGTATTGCCATAGGAAAATACAGAACCATGGTTGTGGTTTGCATTCAACTGGTCAACCAGTGAAATGAGACGCTTATTGAACGACTTTACCAAATCATTCACACGCGTCACACACTCCCCTGGCCCTGTTATCAGACTTGATGCTAACTGATTTGGGATGCAACCAAGCGGACCTACTCCAGCAAGAAAGAATTTCCTCAGCCCCAAATCATGAACTGCCTGAAACACATCTTTATATCAACTTAATCCAACTATAGTAAGACAGTCATTGTCGAAGCCTAGAAAGAAAAAAAAAAAAAAAAGTAAGACAGTCAGTTGCTCATGGATATATCGTTACTTGAATTTGTGCTGCGTAGAGATTTATGAGAAGCTGGGCATATGATTCAGAGTCGTAGGCGTAGCTAGGCGGGTACATGGACGGAACGAGGTAGTTGTTGATATAGTCATTACTCCCAAGTACCACAACCACTAATGACTTAGCCAAATATTCTCCAAGTTCCACATCACCCATCTGCTCTTTTAACATGCCTATTGTTCTTTTCAATTTTCTTACCTGACTTTCAAAGCTCAAATGTTCTCCCTGAAAAGGCCACAAGTTCATTTTTTTTTTGGTCTGGGATGAAAATAAATAAAATGAAATCGGAGTTCTTATGTAAGAGGAACGCTTACCAGGTTACTACCGCTCTCTTCCAGAATTCCACCAGCAGCGGAGGCAAAGTTCACTCCTCTGTTAATACCTTTCTGGCGGATAAGAGGATCTGCATAGGCTGGAATAGAAGGAATTCCTATCAACTCCCCTGGAAATGTTTAGATACGGAACAAAAATGTATCAGAACATGAACAACAATATGTTATAATAAACATCAATACTAGAAATGAATTGAATGGTTACCAAGGAAATCAACTATCGTCTTTCCATTGTTGAATCTGCCAGAAGGCCCTTGAGGGTAATCAATCCCATAAGGGAAGTAATTTGATTTTGCTAATGAGTTGAGATAGTTGTTGTTTCCACTGTCCACTAATGAATCTCCTATCACAAACATTGCTGGATACTCGGAGGATTCTCCAAGGAAAACAATGCTCAAGATGACGCTGGCAATTTGGACGCATACTGATCTAACACTTCCACCCATCATGCACATCTCGTCGAACAAATGATGTGTAAACTTATTATAAATGTACACAGGAAGACGATACAAAAATTTGAAATATGGAAAGCATGTCCCTTTTCTCCCTGGTTCTATGGTCAGATGTCTTGTTGAATTTCTCATGCTTTAGGTGCTTTCAATTTCAAGTCACGTTCTTCTTGTTTTGGTATTCGCCCGGCAGATGAGAAGCAAGGGCAGGGTAACAAACTCATTCCAAAAGTCCCACTTCACATGAAATTGAATGTGTGTATGCTGTCTTTGGCTTCATTAGCATTAAATTTGAGGCTCGCATGTATTAAAAAAAACAAGGTCTAATAAGGCAAAAGTACATCATCACAATCAGCCCAAACTATCATTGTTTTTCTAACAAAGGCCGAACTACCAATGTTTCCAACTAAATGGCAAAAAAAAAAAAAAAACCATTAAAGATAACTCCATTAGTCTACTTTGTTTTAATATTGCTAAAATGACAATTAAAAAAGAAAAAGAAAAGAGGCAAATGGAGATGTGGCGTAGTTGTAGGATCGGTGAGACCTGATATAAGATTTGCTATTAAAGTCTTTAGTCGATATATGTCTACTCAGGTGTTAGACATCAGGAAGCTATGAAATATCCATTTTTAAAACTAGAAGCATGTTTGCAACTTTAAATTCGGCAAACACCTATATTCTTTTCAAAATGATATAATCAAAATCTGAAACAATTTTTTTCCCAGCGCTATCAGCTTTCGTTGTGGACTTTCACAGGCACTTGAAAATCTTTGCCTCTATAAAATAGAGGAACTCATTGAACCATCGTTGTGATTTGTTTGATGGCTGTTCAATCTTATGGCACTGTTCCATCAGATCAACCATATTATTGGAAATAAATAGAACGTTGAATTTCTCACTACTAAACAAATGAGATTCAACTTTCTGTTTATTTCTAATAGCATCTGGTGCATTAGTACATTCTTGCATTGCTATGATTAAACTTTTATTTGTTTGTTAATTTTTTTTTCTTCAGAATGACCACAATTTAATATTTACATTACTTCAAGCAATGTTTATAGTAGCGACCCATACTCTGGTAAGCAGCAAAATTTCCATATTATACCAATGAACTTGAGACAACTGCAGTTAGCAATATATCATGAAGTGAAGTTCTCAGGATCATCCCTTTCATCTAAATCAATGAACAAATGTGCACTTAAGATATCAATAAATGTCAATTTACAGAACATACAAGTTGAAGAATACCATCCAAATCCACCGACACGATAGAATGAAATGGAGGCCTCATGGAAGGTTAGGTATTAGAATAGGAGCAAAACAGTTGTTTCTATTCAAGTACATGGATCTCTAATATGCAACTTGGAGCCACCACATGTTTGATACAATCGACACTCTATAGGACTAAATATTCTTGGTAGAGTCAAGTTCTCACTTCAGCAGCAACCATTGAGCAATACAAGAATGGCTATGCAGGCAGCTATCAAATGTCACCCCAAGCCTACCTCGTTGACCACACAAGATTGGGAAAGCTTAGACCAAAAATATCACAAAGCTTGAACTAAAGTTCCAATTACTCAAGTATTACGTATCTCGTTTAATAATGATAATAAAGATTAGGTATTTCTAACATGTGTCAAACGCACATTAGCGTTCAAAATCTGAAGTGGCTCAAAATGCAAATGAAAGCAATGACCTATAACACTCAAAACACTAATTTATATAACTTAAGAAGTCAGATCCAAACTTAAATAGTACCAATTGTCATCCTACGCAACACATTCACATCATACTAACTATCCAATCAAATCCATAATCTTAATTAACGCACACGACAATTAAGAATTAAAACTTAAGAACATGAGATAAATGACGACAAAGAGTCATTCTTTGACTGACTTGTTGATAAGGGACTTGTGAATGTGGGGAATGACACCACCTCCAGCAATGGTTCCCTTGATGAGTGTATCCAGCTCCTCATCTCCTCTAATTGCCAGCTGCAGATGCCTCGGAGTTATACGCTTCACTTTAAGATCCTTGCTTGCATTCCCAGCAAGCTCAAGCACCTCGGCTGTTAAATACTCGAGTATCGCAGCGGTGTAAACAGCAGCTGTCGCTCCAACGCGACCATTTGCTGAGGTCCTTGTCTTCAAATGACGGTGAATTCGACCCACTGGAAACTGGAAAACAAAAATAGACCAAGTCAAAAACTCGAGTCAACAACCAATTGACCAAACTTGAAAGATTGAAACTTTGGAATTAGTACCTGGATGCCGGCACGAGCTGACCGGGAAGTGGCTTTCTTCTTGTCCTTATCTTTGTTGGCTGCAGTTGTCTTGGCAGCAAGAAGCCCCTTTCCGCCTTTCCCAGCCATATCTTCAACGAAAATCCAAAGGCAGGAATGAAAACAAGAGGCCAATTACAGATCTGAATGAAAATAAAGATATACCCAGAAACTAAAATTACCTGCAAAGGGGTCGTCGGTTTCTGATCTGTGAGATGGACAAGTAGCTTTTTTTTTAATGGGAGGGAGGACAGGACCACTTCTTTTTCTGTGTGTTTGCCAAATTTGAAACTGCCAATTTCGAACGTGGCGCTCAATTTCAGCGGGAAATGAAAATTGTTGAAAAACCGAAAATGTGGAGTGCACCAAATGGGCCGTTTATCAGAGTGGGCCCCCATAGCCCATTTCTACTAGTCATCACTTTGTATTTTTTGTTTTATTTATGACAGAAATAAATATTTGGATGGAAGACCGATTATGGAGCGGATGCGGATTCTATGAGAAAGTTGGAGCATCATCTTTTGGAGATTGATTCAAACTTCAATAAAATAAACTAAGTGCATCTAAACTAATTTAAATTAAACTAATTTCATTTAAGTTCATCCAAACAAAACTAATCTAAACTCACATAAATTAAATTAGTCTAAATAAATAATTTTTATTTAATAAACAGTTTTAAAAATGTTTGAATAAAATTTAATTAAACGAAACAAATATATTTTATAATTGCTAATAAAAACCCCAAATTATTTTTATAATTAAAACATGTATTTTATTTATATCTATATAAAAATATTAATATTTTTTTATCAATATATTGTATTATTTCCATTATATTTATTATAAAATATTTACAGTTTAGTAAATATAATTTTTTATTGATAATTATAAAAGATAGTTTCTTTTTATAATTAAGTGATAGGAAAGGGATTCATATGAGAAGTGGTTATTTTTGTAAGAAACAAGAAATTAAATTAGCCATTGGATCCAATATACTACGACCTGATAATTAGTATTTATTTAACACTAAAAATCTGTTTTATAAATCATTAAGTGTATATTAGTCATTTAATTTCATATATTAATTATAATATAATCTCTTTCTCTCTTCTCTTCTTACGCAAAAATCAATTGACAGCTCATCATCAGCCATCACCCCCTGCCGTAATCCACTCGCCGGAACATCTTCTCTACTTGAAAAATCGACTTTCTATAAATCGTGTGGCTTCTCGCGGATCGATTGGTTTATATGTTCAATTTTGTCGCGATTGAATTGCATTGGTTGCGCTTGCGATGTTGATTTTTAGGCGAGATACGAAGATAATGAATGCGTCTACGTTGACCATTGAGAGGGCATGATCATACCATCGGAAATATCCTCCGCATGTATAGTTTCTATTGTTTTTTCTGGGACTTTTTTTTTGTTATTGTTTGGCTAGAAACACTTAAGGCCTGAACATGTTCTCTTTGTAATAGTGATAGGCAGCTTCACATGAATTCCAAAATTCATAACCCTTACGAACAAATTTCGTAACAATCACAGTCTCTAAAATTCGTAGCACTCACTATGACCAAAATTCGTAATAGTAGCGAACAAAACTCGTAATCAAAATTTGTACCAATTACGAACAAAATTCGTAACAATCACCGTGGCCATAATTCGTACCAATTACGAACAAGATTCGTAACAGTCAATGTGACCGAAATTCGAAACAGTTACGAATAAAATTTGTTGCAATCACTAATGACCAAAATTCGTAACACTAACGAATAAAATTCGTAACGACTACGAATTCTGAGTTGTATTGACAAATTATTATCAGTTGCGCTCACGAGACCTCAAACATTTTTGCAGATAAATTTTATTCAAATAAATCCTCACTAATTCAGATAAATTTTATTCAAATAAATCCACACTAATTCAGATCCAGTATCACTTTCTTCTCTGCCTGTCATTAATTCATTCCAACAAAAACCCAGAAAACTCAAGTTTAAAACCAAACAATTGGGATTTGGTGAAATTTCCTCACGAATCTAAGTTTAAACCCCAACAATATGACACTGTCACCAGCGTCGATAACGATCTCGAAATTCAATAGCAGCAACACTCTGAAGAAAAAGGAATGGAGAGAGATCTCTTAATCCAACAACAACAAGAGGCGAATGTAGGGTTTGTGAGCTGGGAGCGAGCGCGGAATGAGGACGCGGTTGAGAATAGATGGTGGCGAGTTGTGTGGTGGTTGTGGATGGAAGTTGTCGGTGTTGGTAGTGGAGATCAGGTGAAGGGTTGAGAGGGTGGTAATAGGAGAGGAGGGATTTTTTTTTTGATTGGGGGTTAGTTAATTAGTAGTGTTGATTTGGGTCATAGGGACTTCGAACCCGGGCTCATACGTCAACCGGGAGAGCGCTCACCACATGAGCTAACTCCTCGCCCTGGAGAGGAGGGATTTAAGGGATGAAAAAGATTGCATCTTTTTCTCCGCTTGTTGGAGGAGAGAGATAGAATTTACAGACGAATACACCCTTAGTTTGGAGAATTAAATGATATTTGAAATTAAGTTGTGTTAATCTGGACTATAGATCTTTTAAGATGGATGAATCAGAATATTTCAAACTTCTCATGGGATCCCGAGTCTTAAGTGTTATTCAAACTTTTGAATAAAATTTAATTAATAAAATAAATATGTTTTTTAATTACTAATAATAACACATATTTTATTTTTATTTTGTAAAGTTTCACTTTGTTAAAATTTTAATAACTATATATAAATGAAACATTTATTTATTTATACCTATTTTATAAAAATACTAATTTCTTTGGTATCAGCGTCATGGTGGGGTAATTATGTGGTGTCGACTAAGATTTATCACATATTTTTTTGATATGAATATAATCAGAAACCAGAAAATGGTTAAGAATAAATTAAAAGAAGAATATGATATACCCACAAACTTGGAAGCACTTAATAAGTGGACGATTTCTAAAATTGAACCGAGTATAATATACAAATTGGGAACGTTTGAGAAATTGTGTCTCAAACATGTTGTAAAAACCACCGAAGAAACAATTCCTTTAAATTCTGAGGAATTGACGATTAGGTTACTTGAAGAAAGTGATCTACTTTCATATAGAACTTCTCACAAGTTCATTCATATTAGTTTAGTGCAAATTGCATTTAAACCATTAACTTTGGAAGGTTTACCAGAGAGCTTTATAGCAGCTTTACGTGATGGTAGGAACCTTAATTGGAAACAATCATTGATGGGAATAATTCAAACTAGTCTGGCTCATGGTCCGGTCTATTTTGATGTTTACCAGAATCTTCAACTTTCATTATCCGATATTAACATATTGGATTCATTAACGTTAAACGTTAAAACCCATGGTTATAACTATAAATCTGGAATAGAAGTTATAGCTATCTGTTATAGGATTTATTACAAACCACTTTTTCCACTAAATCCCCAGTGTAAAATTATGGATAAACAAACTAATGAGACTATAATAATAGAATCCAACTTCAGTAAGTCGAATATTTCGACAAGAAGAAAAATTAAGTGGGAAGAAATTGAATCTCTGACAAATTGGACTTTGGCAGAGGCTATATACCACCTCAACCAGTTAGTCATAAGAACCTAATAAACGTTATACAAACACCAGAAGGATCTGTCAGTCTTCAATTCGAAGATATAAGCAGGCCGTCAACGTCTTCTAGACTTAGTAGATCAAATTCGATATACTCTTCTTATATTTCACCTTTGGAATATAAGATTGAACAACCTCTTGAATCCTCAAGAGCATCAACGTCCCAAATAAGAGACGCTGAACGAATTGAAAAACTTATTATTGATCATAATAACATAATTAAAGGAATTAATACTAGTGGAATAAACGCTAAGGAACCGGAAATAACCGAGTATGAAATGAATTTTCCTATATAATTATGATTAGTACAACTATAGATTTTAGTCCTGGATCCCAGGCAATTATTTCAATGAATCCAATGAAATAATATTCATCATATGTACCCTTATGTTCTTATAGAAGAATCCAATGAAATAATTTCATATGCATCGATAACTCTGTCTCAGTAGTGCAACCTTCATATGCCGGATCGCAACTGGACTTAAATAAATTGTAAAATTTTATTGCGATTTCATTTGGTTCATCTGGCAAGTCAGGCGCGTAGTTTGGAACATCCCAAGATGGACCAGCAACGTCTGAAATCATGTTTTGGAACCGAGTGTCTACCGTTTCGGGATCAATCCCCGGCGAAAATAAGGGTACATAAGGTGAATATTGTTGGTCGAGACTCACATTTTGCAGATTTTGGTCAACTTCTGTAGCCTCACTGTATATTACATATCAAGATCTTCGCCGTGGTATGTCCAGTTATAATAATTTGGAGTGAAACCACTATGGTATAAATGACTTTCGACTACACCTGCTTCATGATGTTTTTTGTTCTTGCACTTCCTACAAGGGCAGCGAATTATGTTACCACCGGAATATCCGCATCTTGAAATTGCAAACTGTACGAACTCCCGAACCCCTAACATGAAAGTTTCATTACAATAAGACTTCCCCGGAACACATTGATTGTACATCCATGATCGTTCTTGGATCAATCGTTCAACTTTTTACATCTGAAACAAAATAACATCACCCATCACAACAATATACGAAATACTTGACTAAGGGCCTGTTCTTTAGGGGGTGGATTTTGGGTGTTGGGAGATTAGATTAGATTAGATTGTGTTGGGTGAGATTGGATGAGATTAGATTGTGTTGGGTGAGATTGAGTTGTGTTGGGTGAGATTGAGTGAGATTGGATGAGATTAGGTGAGTGGAGAGTAGGTGGGCCCTAGTTTAATTTATGTGAGTGTAAATATAATTGAAATAATATGTGAGTGGAGTGGAGATTAGGTGAGTGAAGATTAGATTAAATTGTGTTGTGTTGGGTGAGATTGAATTATGTTGGGTGAGATTGGGTGAGATTGGATTGTGTTGGGCGGGATTGAGTCAATCCCACCCAATCCCTAAAGAACAGGCCCTAACTATGATTCATTAACGTAAGAAGACTGGACCTGATATAAATATGTAAACTTACCCGATTACAATAACAGTACAAGAACAAAAGCGAGATTGATATCAAGGTATTGTGGTAACCTGCAAGGAGGAAAATTTTTGAGTTCTCATGTTGGGACTGAATCGGATACAATTGTAGTGGATGAGGAAGAATGAGAAATAAATATCGGAGGAGTTCTCATGTTGGGACTGAAGGCGAGATACAATTTTTGAGTTCTGATGTTGGGACTGAAGGCGAGATAAGGAGCAATAAATATCGGAGGAGTGTCGGCAGTAATTATTGGTGGGGTGCGACGTAAATGCATCGTACATGCGTCGTAACCTTTTTAATGATATATGACGGCTATAAGACAGTGCGACGTAAATATGTCGTACGTGCGTCGTACGTGTGAATACAAAAACTAAAAATCGTCGTAAGACCGTCTGCAATATGTCGCACATGTCTTGCGACAGTTTCTGACATCGTACATAATGCATCGTACACTTGTGCAAAAATTTGTAGTGTTAGTAAAGGGTTTGAATTAAAATTGCGGTGAAAATTAGAAACTGAAACTTGATTGAGCTGAAAAGTTGAACTGAACTTAATTTGACTGTACTGATCTTAATTTAAATGTTATAAACTATACTAAACTTAACTGAACTTTACTGAGCTTAATTTAAATTTAGTGAGATGAAAAACATAAAATTTAAATTCAACAGAGCAGTCCCTTTAGTCTCTATAAACACAAGTTTTTTTTTTTCTGATTTTTTTTATTACAGATATGTACAAAAGTTGTGCATCCATTTTCCAAAAAAGCCATTATTTCGCTTGACTTAACCCAAAGTCATTGGTCTAACAATCCGGCTACTAAATTCCAAGTCCATCGACCACATGTGCAAAACATGATGCTGTTGAAAATTATCTTGTTACAATAATTGAACTCAATTTGTTCTTCTATATAATGGGTCCACACATTGCTCCATCTTTTTCACATCATCAACTCGATCATCCACTATCAGCTATAGCTAGAGAGAATAACTCGATCATCAACTTTACAAGCTTGAAAATATGTCTTCTGGATGCCAAGGTATACAACATACTTTTCTAATTAAGCGCATCACATGTCTTCGATATCTTTGCTGCTTCCTGATTTGTTTGTTTTGAAAGATATATGTCATATAACTGGGATTAACTTTGGGTTGTGTGTGTTTAATAATTAATACAGGAAAGAACACATGGCCGGAGCTGGTGGGAGAAAATGGACAGCACGCAGCAGGCATAATTGAGAGACAGAACCACCGTGTTCGTGCCATCGTGCTTCTTGTTGGATCCCCGACCACGAAGGATTTCAGATGTGACCGGGTGTGGGTTTTCGTTAACAAGGATGGAACAGTTGCTTCAGTTCCACGAGCCGGCTAGATCATATATGCACTACTAGCTGTGTACTCCGGCAGAGTCATGATATCGTCTATGTAAAACTCAATAATGCATCTTTGCATGCTGCATCTATGCATAAGAATAAAAGATATACTACTAGAAACCACATTTGTGGATCTACTTTTAAATAGACTGTTCAAATGATTTTGTGTAACAAATCTTTCAATTTGCAAAACACTACACCAGAGTCCAAAATACATCCTCTGGGTATGGGACAGAGTTTGAAAATTATCGCATAACACAATTTTATATGCGATCCACAATTATTGGTTTGTCGCAATAATATTGTTATACGATAATTGTTTATGCCACACATACAAGTGTGTCCTCTAATAAGGTTCATGCGAATTTTGTTTACGCGACACACATTTAATGTCCCTTAAATATATTTATGCGACTTTTGTTTAAGCGACATGCGACTTAATTTAAGCCACTATTCAAAGTTTTGTCCCATAATATTGAAAATTTGATCGTCACATCAGTTGCTAGCATTGACCCACCATTTTAGGACTGGAATTGAACTCGCATTGAAGAGGGCGACCTACCCTTTGAATTGCGTCATGGGCGACATATATTTCATAATATGTCACGTAAACGCTGGAAATTTAATGTAGAACAAAACTCACTAGTACACTCTGCCCATACGATTTTCACCACCCTTCCTCATAAAATCAACAGCAAGCGGCTCACCTGCGGAGAACATCCTTTGCAGCTCCATAGAGTGATTTTCCCTGAATTGTGTGGGTGAGGTCTTCATGTAAAAGCTACACGTTTTGGAGAGGTACTTATAATCAAGTTTGTACTTCATATATTGTCATTCTAGATTCTATTTTTTCAGACTTTTAGTAGCTCGTGATGCTTAAATTGCAGTTGTTAACATGAATAATAATGGGCAGGATGAGTAGCAGCAGGAGACGTTTTTTATGTGTAAAAGAATAACTAGATGTGTTTGGTTTCATGAGCAGATGTGTGGGAAGAAATGAGTACCAGCAAGAGACATTTTCATTGTGTATTTGAGAGATGAGTAAAATGAGTAGCAACAGGGGCGTAAATTAGATGGGTAGCAACAAAGTTTTTGTTGGGAAGAAATGAGTAGCAGCAGAGGGGACGTGCATCAGGGGTGTGAAATGGGGACATTTTGCTTCGGCGTGTTTCGAGGAGATGAATTGAAGGTGATGGAGAATGAATTGGTTTTGCCAATTCCATTTGTGAAGCAGAATGAATTGGTTTTCTTTGATTGATAGGATAGAACTGGGGAGCGCTCGGTTGAGACTTGAGAACCCTTAAAAATTCGAAAACTTGAGAATCTAAATCTCATCATTAGATCATAATGCATCTTTGAATCTGCATGTGACACATGTATAAAAAGCAAAGTCAAAAAATTAGCTTTGACTTTGCATTAAATGCGTTTTGAAAAATGCACATGGGACACTTATCACCACCAAAATGTATCTTGGAAAATGCATCTTGCATTTTGGAGGGTGAAGATTGTGGTCTCAAGTTCTCGAAATTTAAAGAGGTTCTCATTTGAGCGCTCCTCGGATGAAACTTATATAATAACTGGTACTTATATTAGTTGATTGTTGCTGCATATTTGCTACTTACTTTTAGTTGGAGTAGTTTTTGTTTGATTTGCTGTGGCTGAATTATTTGTATCATATTTGCTAATATATAGGAAAAGCATGGATAAGACTTGGGTGTATTTGTTATACAAATGTGATCCGCGGTTTTCTAAGGGATTATAGCTTTCATATAACTTTGTTGAAAAAACAAACCTTGGAACACTATGCATCCGTGTCCATGTAGGCATTGCACCATGAGAACTTATCATTGGATGAAATGCAAATACATTTGTTTCGAAATGGTATAATGCGAGAGTACACAACGTGGACCCTCTCATGGGGAAGAACCTGAGATTCCCGAGGAAGGGCGTAGTAAGCGACGAAATGCTTCGGGGAGTTGAAAATAAGCATTGATCCGGAGATTCCCGAATAGGTCAACCTTTCGACCCCATAGACCGATCATATCTATTAACATCGTCTTTAGTCTTCAAGGAAAGACTAAAGACGATGTTAAGGCCCGTGAAGGGTTGGAGAAACAAGGTATTCGTAGGGAATTGTGGTGGAAGGGAAAAGGCTCGACATCAAGAAATGATAAGGTTTCTCAAGCTCCTTATACCGTTTTACCCGAAGAGAGGGTAGAGATTTTTGAATTTCTTAAGGATGCCAAATATCCTTTTGGTTATGTGGGTAGTTTGAAGAACAAAATCAATGTCGAAGATAAGAAATTTAATGGATTGAAAACACATGATTGCCATGTCATGTTACAGCGACTACTTCCGGTGTTCATTCGACCGTACTTGCCACATTATGTAATAGATCCTCTTATATCATTATCACGGTGGTTTCAAAAATTGTGTTGTAAGGAGCTGATGGTGGAAGAAGTAACTCAAATGAAAGATGACATCGTTATTATTTTATGCAAGTTGGAGATGGTATTTCCTCCTGCTTTCTTCACCATCATGGTTCATCTTCTGATTCATCTTCCGAAACAAGTGTTGCTTAAGGGACCGGTGCATTATAGTTGGATGTTTGCTATTGAGAGGTTTTACTATATAATTGTATTTCATTATTTGATATAACTTGATGTTTACTAACTAATTGTTTTAGTAACTAACTCATTTCCATATTGCAGGCACTTAGGTGAATATAAGATATCAGTTCGAAATAGCAGATACCCAGAAGGATGCATCGCTGAGAAATATATTACACATGAGTGTATAACATATTGCAAATTGTATATGAACGAAACATCCGAGATGGACTCATCAAGTGAAGCTCCGTTATATGACCTGAATGTTTACTCTCATCTAGTCAAGGTGAGTGGTCATTCTCCAAGGATCAAATTGAGTAACATACAACTTGACATGGCTCATTGGTGCGTTCTCGAACACCGTCAACAAGCAAAGAACTATTTAATTAAACATGTCGAGAAGTTCAACCGGGAGTGCCCAAATAGAACAAAGAAAGAGCGTGTGACACATTTCTTGAAATATTTTCGTGATTGGGTATGTGATTCCCTTAATTTTATATTATATTCATTAGTTACACATCACTATTAATATCTTTAAGTATTTAATAATGTTATTTTTTCAAATACACAGATGGATACTTGAAAGGAGAAGGCTCTCCTTTCTATTGTGCAGAGTTGCATTCTCTAGCGCGTATGCCTCAATCATACGCGTGTTATTCTCTGTGCTATGTCAATGGTGTCAAATTTGTTGTGTGGGATCGGGACCGAAAGATGAAGACTCAAAACTCAGGCGTGATGATGGAAGATGAGGATGTTATTTATTACGACGTTATTAAAAACATTATACAAGTACAATACGCAAATGGGATGCCAGTAGTCCTTTTTGTTTGCTTATGGTTTAACACGGATCCTACTGATAGGGGAAGCACTAAGAGGGACTACGGACTTCTATCCGTGGATACATCAACCAGCTGGTATGAAGATTGACCTTATTGTCTAGCCACAACCGCAAGACAAGTTTTTTATCTTGACGATCTTAAAGCCGGTGACAATTGGAAGGTGGTCAATGCTGTTTCGCATAGAGGAACTTACAGTCAACACTCCCTTTCAAGACAAGATGGTCAGGATAATCAAGATAATGGACATTACACATCAGTGACTTTGCCTCAGGAAGATGACCCTTACCAAGAGCGCACGCTCTCGCACATTATAGATGATGTCCAACCTGCAACCATTAACCCCAATATGGTGCGAATACCAAGAGCACGTAGACAATTGAACTTGGATGAAGAGGATGTATTCGCATCAGGGGGTGATGATGAAGATGATGAGGAAACAGCGATGGATGATGAGGATGAACATTTGGGATAATGAAACCATGGAATTAGTAGAAGATGATAAAGAGAATGATGAAATCCAATACTCTTCAGATGATGAAGTGTAAACAAATGGTGGTGTACTGAGTATCAGTATGATTTTGTGAGGATGAACGTTGCCATTATGTTAGTTGATTTTGTGTTTGTGTGATCATTTGGGATGAAATCAAAACTGATCAGTCTGTAGCATTTTTTCAGAACTGTTATGGGACAAAATTTGAATTAGAATGTCGCGAAACATAGTTTCGTTTTGGGGGGGAACAATTTTTCGTGCATCGCGCGCTGCGTTTTAATTTTTCATGCGCAACATTTATTGGACGTAGAAAACAAAGCCTGTCGCGTAAAACTGTATTTTGGCCCAGAAAAAGGAAACTAAGAGCACAAGGCCCACTTGTGTTCGAAATTGAGAACTCAGATTTCTCTAAGTCCGGGACAACACCGTATCACTCTCTACCCTCCACCGTATTGATCAGTCGATATTCTGACTGATTATTCACTACATTCGATGAAGGATAACACTTGTTCTCCGAGCAAATTGTCCCTATTTGATGTCTTTTCCTAGTGTTTCAGGTAAAATTGGCATATCATTGCCCCGTGGACGCAAAGTGCCGAAACAACGGAAATAACAACGAAAATGGCCTAAAAAGAGCTCTATACCAGCAGTAGGCCGTGACATGCCGTGACATCTCATTAGTGTCACGGGTGTCACGGTAGGCTTTTTCCTCAGACAGATCCGAGTGACTTCCAGCTAGGCCGTGACATGCCGTGACATCCTCCGAATGTCACGGGTGTCACGACACCCTTTCAGCTCGGTGAATTTTGCCCTAGCCGTGACATGTCGTGACATGTCCGAATGTCACGGGTGTCACGGCCCCTTTTCGACTCAGTGACTTTTGAAGTATGCCGTGACATGTCCGAATGTCACGGGTGTCACAGCACCTCGGAAGACAGAATTTTCAGACAGATTTCCTAATCCGTTTTTGGCAAGTTCTGATCTTTTTGGCAATTACTCGATTCTTGGGCTATAAAAGGGCAACAACCAGAGTGTTCTAAGTGTGCTAATTTGGAGATTAAAGAACCCTAACATGGGAGAAGACAGAGATCATCGCAAGAGATTGAGGATTCAACGAGCACCCGCGTCATTACGGTTTCCTCGTCCTTAACTTCTTCATATACACTGCTTTTGGTTAACTTACCTTGAGTAGTGAGTAGTCTTCTCATTCTGGGATCCTACGGATCCCGTGCTATGTACCCAACTCTCATGTGATCAATTAAACATTTTTTTATGCGATTCGAATATTCAATTTCATTGTGTGCTTAATTTTATCGTTCCTGCAAGTATTTACATCGAATGGGATGTTTGCATGCTAGAACGTATATAGGTTATTTACCGAAAGATGGATGGGTCCTAGGTATTAATCGGATTACATGAAATTGATGTTAGGTCATGTTGCTACAATGGTAGTACATGAATTAATAGGAAAACCTTCAGTTTAACAATCGAGATCGTTGATAATCCGTGGATGGGCAGCGTTCAACGATCGAGATTAATCTAGACAATGATCCGTGGATGGGCGGCTTGTCTAGTGTTATTTCGGTTTAATTCCATATTCGACAGCATGAATAATTTACGTGACATGATTGCATGATTAACGGGGTTAGCACGGGTGAAGTATGGTCCTGGAATTCTTCCTCTAAATCAAACACAAACCTTTAATTTTCTGTTATTTAATTTCCGTTATTTGCACCACAACAAAACCTTTTGTCATTCGGAATAGCTAAATAGGTCACCTGTTTACTAGTACTCACACTACGTTGTTCCTTGGATCGACCCTTGGCTTACCAAGGTTTATAAATTTTGTTTGACTGCAATTCGACCCCTAAAACTTATAATTTGACGACTATAAAGGGTTAAAAATACGCCAGTCAAAATGGCGCCGTTGCCGGGGAACACCGTTTAGTGTGATATTAGATTTAACGTGTGTAGTCTAGACTATTCCACCTTGTTCGTTACCTGAATTTTTTTGCCTCAATTTCTTCACTCACGGTGATTCTTGGCTCTCGAAGGTACTCGCTAGTTCATGCCAAAGAAGACACCCCGACGGAAGAAGAAGATTCAGGTATCAGACGAGGACACACCGGACCAACGAAGAACTCTTTGCAAGGTCCAAGATGAAGCTCGACAACTTCGAGCACTGAAACACAATTTCGCAACACTGAATATGGCTCAGAACAACCCAGCATTGCTAAATGAAGTGGTCGAAAATGTGCAGCAACATCCCGTGCAGCAGCCGGTGCGCAGGACCCTTGGAGACTACACTGCTACACGTGTCTCAGGATTCCAATCTGCCATTGCACCACCTGGGATAGCCAACAACAACTGGGAGCTAAAAACAGGACTCATTCAGATGGTGCAGAACAACCAGTTTTCAGGAAGGATGAATGAAGACCCTCACCAGTACCTCAAACGGTTTATCCAAATGTGCAACACGGTGAAGTCTAATGGTGTACCACCAGAGTCCTACTATCTCAGGCTATTCCCGTTCTCACTCTCTGACAAGGCTAGTAGTTGGCTAGATAGTCATGCAGAGGGCACCTTCACCACGTGGAATAAATTGGCAGAGGCCTTTTTGCAGCAGTATTTCCCACCGTCAAAGACAGCGCATTTCAGAAACAAGATCATCTCGTTTCGCTCTACAGATGGTGAGACTCTCTACGAAGCTTGGGAGAGATACAAAGAGCTGATGAGGATGTGCCCTCACCATAACCTGGAGCTGTGGCAGATCATAGATACATTCTACCAGGGAATAGACCAGGGAATGCGTACCCTAATCAATCAATCGGCTGAAGGAGGACTTAACGGAGTACCACTGGAAGAAACCTATGATATAATAGAAAAGGCAGCCCAGGACTACCACCTTTGGACCAGTGATCGAGGTAATCCGAAGGATAAAAAGGGCGTCCAAGATCTCTACCTCGCTGAAGACTCTAATGACATCGCTGAATTGACCAACACCGTAAAGATGCTTGCAACCGAGATAAAAAATCTAAAGACAAGCTCATCTATGAAGTCATCCGATGTCGCCAATGTAGGTGTCCATTTTACAGATGGCTGTCCGGTGATGGGACAAGATGATAACAGTGGGAATCAGGAGGACGCAAATTACGTTGGGCAGAATAATCAAGGGACTGGTTTCGGCTATGGATCAGCGACTAATAGGTGGGATAACCCGAATCGGAATCATCCTAACCTCTCCTACAAGCCTCAAAATCAGGCGCCCCCTAGTTTCCCTTACAAACAGCAACAAGGTAATGCACCATACCAACCACGAGGCCAATACAACAATCAAGCTCAGCAAACGCAGAATAATACTTCCTACCAGCCGAAGCCTCAATAGAACAACCAGTCACAAGGGCAGCAGAATCAGAATTCAGGGACTTACACCTACCAGTCGCTGCAGCCCAAGCAACATGAGTCCAGCAGCTCATCTAGCATGGAGTCCATGATGGCTAGTTTCATGGCAGAGCAAGATAGGCGAGCACAAGAGCAGGATAGGCGAGTGAAAGCACTCGAGCAGACAATTGAGCAGATCAGCACCCAGAACAAGCAACTAACCATTCAGAACAGGATGCTGCAAAATAAGGTAGCTCAACAGGCAGACTCAGCAACTAGGGAACATGGGAAACTCCCGTCAAAACCAGATCCGAACCCTAGGGAATTAGTGAATGCCATCACGCTCCGAGGATGAAAACAACTTGAGATGCTCCCAGCTCGAACCACTCGACCCCCAGCCACAGAATCAGCACCTGTTTCTACACATGCTGAAGCGGAAACATCACAGGAAGCTGATAACCGACCTGAAAATTCTACACAGACGGTGGAACCAGCACCTTATAGACCACCCGTTCCATTCCCTCAGCGGCTGGTGGCTAAAAAGAAGGATAAAGAATTCATGCAATTAGTGGACAAGATCCGTACCCTCTACATCACTTTGCCCCTCACCGAAGCAATCACCTCGATTCCTACATATGCAAAATTCATGAAGGAGATTCTGACTGGGAAAAGAAAGATCGATGGAACCGAGACAGTGGCCCTGAGTGAGGAGTGCAGCGCTGCCATTCACCAGCCCATGCCACCTAAGCTTAAAGACTCAGGGAGTTTTTCTATCCCTTGTGATATCGGTGGTATTACTATTCGTCGTGCTCTTTGTGATCTTGGTGCTAGTGTGTCTATCATGCCATATTCGATGTATGCTAAACTGAATTTGGGTGATCTCTGTCCTACTAATATCTCTATTCGCCTTGCGGATCATTCTTGTCGATTCTCGAAAGGGATTCTAAAGGATGTACCTGTCAAGGTGAAGAATATTTACATCCCTGCTGATTTTATAGTGCTAGAAATTTTGGAGGACGTAGATATCCCAATTATTCTTGGTAGACCTTTTCTTTACACGGCTAAGGTAGTCATTGACATGGATAGAGGATCTATAGCTTTACGAGTGGGCAGCGAGCGAGTTGTATTTTATTTGCCTGATATGTGCAGGACTCCTAGTGTTTTAGCTGACTGTGACGTTCTAGACTCCGCTAACACTGATGACCCTATTACACTGACCTCTGTTGAGTCTTACAGAGTGATACCAAGCTGCCCGATACCGATGGATGTATGCGCAGTGAGCACTGAGGGAGCTGCTGAAACTGAACAGTCCACCGAGTCAGGTAAGGAACCTTGCAAGGTAGAGCTAAAACCTCTACATGCAAGTCTCAGGTATGAATTTCTTGGCCCTAACTCAACCTGCCCGGTGATTGTGAATGCATCCTTGACTGTTGTAGAGACCCAGAAATTGCTAGACGTCCTGCGAGAACATAAACCAGCCCTAGGTTATTCGATAGACGATCTCAAGGGAATTAGCCCAGATTTGTGCATGCATAGAATCCATCTAGAGGACGATGCTAGGCCAAGTAGAGACGCTCTAAGACGTTTAAATCCTAAACTAAATGATGTGGTTAAGAAAGAAATTTTGAAACTGTTGGATGCTGGTATTATCTATTCCGTTGCCGATAGTAAGTGGGTAAGTCCTGTGCACGTAGTCCCTAAGAAGGGGGGTTTGACTGTTGTCCGAAATGAGCATAATGACTTGATTCCTACTCGTACTGTGACTGGTTGGCGTATGTGCATTGACTATAGAAAGTTGAATAAGGCTACTCGTAAAGATCATTTTCCTTTGCCTTTTATTGATCAAATGTTAGAGCGTCTTGCTAAGCACAAGTTTTTCTGCTACCTCGACGGTTATAGTGGGTTCTTTCAGATCCCTATACACCCCGAGGACCAGAAGAAGACCACTTTCACTTGCCCTTTTGGCACATTTGCTTATAGACGCATGCCCTTCGGTCTTTGTAATGCACCAGCCACTTTTCAGCGCTGTATGATGGCCATTTTTTCTGATTTCCTGGAAAACACCATGGAAGTATTTATGGATGATTTTTCGGTGTATGGCTCATCATTTGATTCGTGCCTCTCTAACCTTACTGATGTTCTTCGTCGTTGTGTGGACACTAACCTGGTTTTAAACTGGGAGAAGTGTCACTTTATGGTGCAGGAAGGTATCGTGTTGAGACACATGGTCTCCAACAGAGGCATCGAAGTCGATCGCGCAAAGGTGGAAGTGATTGAGAAGCTGCCCCCACCAAAAGATGTGAAAGGAATTAGGAGTTTTCTTGGGCACACATGATTTTATAGGCGCTTTATTAAGGATTTCTCGAAGATAGCCAAGCCACTCACTGATCTACACTGTCAGGAAGCTGAGTTTAATTTCAATGATTCATGTTTTAATGCTTTCCATCATCTGAAATCTGCTCTTACTTCCGCTCCAGTAGTGCAGCCTCCCGATTGGGATGTGCCATTTGAACTAATGTGTGATGCGAGTGATTTCGCAGTAGGGGCAGTCCTGGGGCAGCGCATTGACAAGAAGCTACACGTGGTTTACTACGCCAGCAAGGTCCTAGCCGGAGCAGCAACTAATTACACTACGACTGAGAAGGATATGCTGGCCATCGTTTATGCTTTTGAGAAATTCAGGCAGTATCTAATAGGTTCGAAGACCATAGTGTCCACAGACCATGCCGCGATCAAGTATTTGCTGTTTAAGAAGGATTCGAAGCCTAGACTGATTCGATGGCTTCTCCTCCTCCAAGAATTCGACATCGAGATTAGAGACAAAAAGGGAGCATAAAATCTGGTTGCAGATCACTTGTCACGCCTCGAGCTAGGAGAGCTTGACTGCGAAGAGGACAAACTCCCGATGACTGACTCTCTAGCAGGTGAATAGCTTATGCGTGTAGATGTGGATGACGTCCCGTGGTACGCAAATTTCGTCAACTACTTGGCCTGCGGTATCCTTCCTCCTGACCTGTCACACAACCAGAAGAGGAAGTTTCTGTCCGATGTAAAGAGATACTTCTGGGATGACCCTTTCCTGTACAGATTGTGTGCTGATGGTCTCTACAGGACTTGTGTCGACGAGGACCAGATCATATGGATCCTAGAGCGATGCCATTCCTCAAGATATGGTGGACACGGGGCTGGCTCGAAAACAACTACAAAGGTTCTGCAGTCAGGATTTTTTTGGCCCTCTCTGTTTAAGGATTCCCACGAATTTGTTAGGGCTTGTGATCAGTGCCAGCGGACTGTAAACATTTCAAAGCAGCAAGAGATGCCCCAGCAGAGCATCCTCGCAGTGGACTTATTCGATGTTTGGGGAATCGACTTCATGGGACCCTTCCCATGGAAATCAATACATCTTGGTAGCAGTCGACTATGTTTCCAAGTGGGTTGAAGCAGTGGCTACTCCTACTTGCGACGCAAAGGTGGTTATTAAAATATTTCAGAAGGTTATTTTCCCTCGGTTCGGAGTGCCCGGAACAGTAAGCGATGGAGGCTCTAATTTCAAAGAAAGAAACTTCGAAACATTGCTGAAGAAATACGGTGTTTATCACAAGGTTGGCACTCCTTATCACCCTCAGACCAGCGGGCAAGTGGAAATCTCTAACAGAGAGATCAAGAGCATCCTCGGGAAGACAGTCTCGAGCCACAGGGAGGACTGGGCGTCCGAGGGAGGACTGGGCGTCCGAGCTAGATGACGCGCTGTTGGCCTACAAAACTACATTCAAAACTCCTATCGGAATGAGTCCTTTCAGGCTTGTTTATGGAAAGACCTGCCATCTACCAGTCGAACTCGAGTACAAAGCTCTTTGGGCTATTAGTGAGCTAAACATGGACATGAAAGCAGCTGGGGAAAAGCGAATACTGCAACTACACGAGCTCAATGAGATCAAATTAGACTCCTACGAGAATGCTCGCATCTACAAAGAGAGGACAAAGAAATGGCACGACAAGCGAATAGTGCGCAGATAATTCAATGAAGGCGAGCGAGTTCTTCTCTACAAATCCCGCCTTAGACTATTTCCTGGGAAGCTGCGCACCAAATGGAGTGGTCCGTATATGGTTGAACGAGTTTATCCAGATGGCCACGTAGACCTCAGTGTTGAGGGAGGCAAATCAATGGTGGTCAACGGTCAACGCCTCAAGCACTACCACGTACTCAAGCATCTGGCACCTCCTGAGGGCATTAACGATAACTTACTTCTCGGAGAGGGATCTTAGCTATAAGACTCCCCGAGAATGCTTCTTATGCGCTGTGCGTCTGTCTCGACCCAGCTATGTCTCGCCAAGACGTTAAACTAGGCCTCTTCGGGGAGTAACCCGCACTGTAAGTTTCAATTAGTTGCATTTTGCATTTTACAAAATGTGTGTGACCATTACAGGAATCCAGGTGTGGAGTGGGTCGCGCTCAAATCTGATAACAGGGGTGGAAACAAGCATATTTTCACTGAGGATTATTGGTGCCGTGACACCCGTGACATAATGGACATGTCACGGCTGTCACGGTAGGGAAAATAGGCAGAGCGTTTTCAGAGGTGCCGTGACATACCGTAACACAATGGACATGTCACGGCAGTCACGACAAGTTTTCTTATCAGACAGTTTCTGGGGTACCGTGACATGCCGTAGCACTATAGGTATGTCACGGCAGGGTTTTCCATCAGATAGTTTCCGGGGTGCCGTGACACCCGTGACATCCTCGTATGTCACGGCATGTTACGGCAGGGTCGAACATTCATAAAACACATTAGGTCAATCGGGACATCGAAAATTTCAGAATTTCAAACAATCGACCGCCTTCTCTTCCTCGAACAGCCGACGACCAGAACCCTCGCCGTCCACCCAGCTCCGCTCGTCCGTCCACCCAGCTTCGCTCGTCCATCCACCCAGCTCTGCTCATCCGTCTGCCCACCATCCGCTCTGCTCGTCCCACTCCTCCACCCGACTGCCCCAATCCGAAAATTCCAACCCTAGCTCCGAAATCCCCCAATTTCGAATTCTCTCGCCATGGCTCGCAAATCCACCCGCAAAGCCGCTGCCTCATCATCCCAGACAGCTCGGAATGCCCCAGCTTCACAACCACCGGCTGACAATGCCCCGGTTCATAGACCTTACCCGGCTCGTCGTCCCTTCTATCTGACAATGGCACAAGAGACTCGATACACAGACGTTATCTCAGTGAAGAAGGTAAAACCTACTTTAGTCCCTGACCATGGTACTTTGAATTCCTTCGAGTTATTGAACAATTGTCGTGCATTATTTGTGGCCTCCGGCCTTGATATTCTATTTGCTCAGCCGGCACCTACTTATCCTCTCATCTTAAAGGAATTTTTAGCAACATTTCAATATCTAGGAAACCCGGATCAGGCCACCCATTGGAAATTCGTGCTCGGTAATTGGAATTATACTATGTCTAAAGCCGAGGTATGTGCCTTACTGGGATTTCCCATGGAGGGTTTTTGCGGACAATACAATGATGAGGAGAGGTATGAATTCTGGAAAGCCATATCCGGCTTTGACTGCTATTTCACATCCAGTTGGCCTTCTTCCTGCATCAAGAATAAGCTATGGGAGGTTGTGCATCGTCTTGTCGCCATGAGCATATTTCCACGTGGAGAAGGAGCCACGAACATTGGTAACCCGGAGCTCGATATCATGATTTCCATGGACCGCCTCCGCCCAATTGATTTCTTCCAGATTCTCACCGGCCAGATGATATTATGGGGTTCGGTTCTCGGCAAGAACAATGCTTTGGGCGGTGGTCTATTCATCACCATTCTCGCTGAATCCCTAGGATGGGAGTTCAGCCAGCTCCCAGCGCCAAAAACTTCAGTCCTGGATGCCGATAAGATGGTTGCTATAAAGATGATTGACAAGGACCGTCAGTGGAAGCATAGAGACGATCTCCCCAAAGGGAAGAAGCGCCGCCGAGTCGAGAGCAGACAAAGGACGCTCGAGCGTGCTAGAGGTGGTGACCCTCCACCTGAGGACGTCGACATGGTCGAGGCACAGGAGCCGACGCCAGCTCAGCCTACTCCTCCAGTGCCCGAGCAGACCACGCAGCCACCTTCTGATTACCATGACCCTCCCACCCCGCCCCAGCACTCTAGCACCTTTGAGGAGCATTTCGCACGCTTGGAGACCACCCAGATGAGACTCTTCGCGCAGGTGCATCAGATAGTGGAGAATCAGAACACGATTATAGAACAGCAACGCCAGATAATGGTGCATCAGTGGCCGATAATCCGATCACAGAATCAGCTCGTACAGGGCCATACCCAGCTCACTGCGGATTTTTCAGATCTTCGCCATCAGTCAAGCAGGACACAGCAATGGACGCAGGACGCTTTAATGACATTACTTCGGGGACAGGGCCACTCAGATTATCCTCCACCACCCCACATTCCTCCTACCGGCAATGACCACGAGGCCGGCACTTCCCGCCCTCCTGATGATGGGGACTCCGGTAGTACAGCAGAACTATTTGGTATTGATGAGGACGCGGACGATGGCGCTGTCTAGCTCTTCATGCATTTCTCCTGCTGATTTTTTTGGCTGCTTTCATATATTGTGGCACGTTACATGCTTTTCCTGTTGTACGCTGACATTTTGCCATGGTTTTTCCTTCTACTTGATAATTGTTGCTTGAGACATGATTTATGATCTATATTTGGCTCGCATCAGTTATCCTACCTTCTATTTGGCATTTCCTGTTTTTGCCTACCCTTCATTATCGATGCTAATCTTTAACTCGTGCAGCCTTACGTTTCATTTTCTCTATTTCTATCAGCTCACGAGTCGCATTCCACTCCTCGGGCATCGTTTAATCTCCATGGCAGTCACGTCATCACACACGAGGGAAGTTCTTATGCACCCTTGCCTTTCTTTTATTTCTTTGCTTAGGGACTAAGCTCAATCTTAAGTGTGGAGTGGGTAGCGCATAGTCACACATTGCATATCACATTCACTCTTGCAAATGCTCAACTGTCTATGTACTGCGATTGAAATCTTCATTTTCTATGATACTCCTTGACTGATTGTCATTCTTTTGGATTCAAAGTCTAGGACTTGAAATAGTTTTATTCACATGTGCATTCTCTCGTGTCAGTACCATTGCTAGCTTTTGCCTATCACGTGTTTTACGTATTTCTTGAAGCATGTTTGAGACTTGATATTAGTAGGCACCGGTTCAAAGAAAAGTGAAAACTTAAATTGCATCTCTTTTTCTTGGTGACCTTAGTGCTAGTATGTGCTTCTCTATACTTGTTGTGATTTGCATGCACCCGCCTTTATTCATACACTATGTCAAGCTTTAAGTGTGGAGTTAGAAACAAAAATGGTTTTCAATGTTTTCAATCAAGAACATAGTTCTGAATTTTCAAAAGAGGGTGAAAAATTGACCCCAAACATAGTTGTTTTTGAAGAAAAAAAAAGAGAGCAGAAAAATACCAAGGGCAAAGTGAGAAAAGTCACCCATTGTGTACAAAAAAAAACAAAACAGAAAAATACCAAGGGCAAAGTGAGAAAAGTCACCCCTTGTGTATGGAAATTTTTTTGAAACATTCTGCCCCCTTTTTGCTTGATATAGTGTAATTCCATCTTCTCATTGCGTGCAAATCATGACCTGTATTGCGAATTCATGTACTAGAAACTAAGGGACGATCCTCGTGCTTGCACTGAAATTTTAATGCAATCTCCGTAGTGTTTTTCAGAAAATTATTAAGTCAAGCTCCTCTTCTCTTACGGGTCATTGCCTAGTCCTTGGCACTTGAGAATGAGCTTCGCGCCAAGAGCCCGCGGACTATCCCTAGATAACATAGGTGAATGGCGAGCATATTTTGTGTAACTATTCATGTTCTTATTGCGTTGTTATGGAACTATTTAGAACATGTGATTAGTCGCTTGCTAGCCGTGTGTACTGACCGTTTGAATGCATGACTCATTTAATCTATGATTGTCTGACAACTTTGATGAAGATGTTTGACTTGAAGTCGAGGTAACACAATGAATCCGAAGTATGACATGACTTTTTTGTGACACATTGAGCATCATTCATGCATACACGTTAGTTAATCGTACATGGATTTGTAGGTAGTCCCATTCCTGAAAACCTTCCCGAGACTATACTCATCCTACTAGGGCAGCCTAGAGGTTTAAAGGCTTGATGCAATAGCTAAATGCATTCGTGTCCTCTACGACAGTGAGTTATGTTTACTTTGTTTTTATTTTTGCTTCAGCTAGAATTGATCGCATGCCACTTGAGTGGGTAGCTTTGAAACATATGGTTGTTGAGCATTATATTCGCTCGTGTATCTTTTCTGCTATTTGTTTGACATTTGTTCGGGACGAACAAATCCTAAGTGTGGAGTGTTTTGATCAGTCGATATTCTGACTGATTATTCACTACATTCGATGAAGGATATCACTTGTTCTCCGAGCAAATTGTCTCTATTTGATGTCTTTTCCTAGTGTTTCAGGTAAAATTGGCACATCATCGCCCCGTGGACGCAAAGTGCCGAAACAACGAAAATAGCAACGAAAATGGCCTAAAAAGAGCTCTACACCAGCAGTAGGCCGTGACATGCCGTGACATCTCATTAGTGTCACGGGTGTCACGGTAGGCTTTTTCCTCAGACAGATCCGAGTGACTTCCAGCTAGGCTGTGACATCCTCCGAATGTCACGGGTGTCACGACACCCTTTCAGCTCAGTGAGTTTTGCCCTAGCCGTGACATGCCGTGACATGTCCGAATGTCACGGGTGTCACGGCCCCTTTTTGACTCAGTGACTTTTGAAGCATGCCGTGACATGTCCGAATGTCACAGGTGTCACGGCACCTCGGAAGACAGAATTTTTAGACAGATTTCCTAATCCGTTTTTGGCAAGTTCTGATCTTTTTGGCAATTACTCGATTCTTGGGCTATAAAAGGGCATAAACCAGAGTGTTCTAAGTGTGCTAATTTGGAGATTAAAGAACCCTAATTTGGGAGAAAACAGAGATCATCGCAAGAGATTGAGGATTCAACGAGCACCCCCATCATTACTGTTTCCTCGTCCTTAACTTCTTCATATACACTGCTTTTGGTTAACTTACCATGAGTAGTGAGTAGTCTTCTTATTCTGGGATCCTACGGATCCCGTGCTATGTACCCAACTCTCATGTGATCAATTAAACGTTTTTATTTATGCGATTCGAATATTCAATTTCATTGTGTGCTTAATTTTATCGTTCCTGCAAGTATTTACATCGAATGGGATGTTTGCATGCTTGAACGTATTTAGGTTATTTACCGAAAGATGGATGGGTCCTAGGTATTAATCGGATTACATGAAATTGATGTTAGGTCATGTTGCTACAATGGTAGTACATGAATTAATAGGAAAACCTTCAGTTTAACAATCGAGATCGTTGATAATCCGTGGATGGGCGGCGTTCAACGATCGAGATTAATCTAGACAATGATCCGTGGATGGGCGGCTTGTCTAGTGTTATTGCGGTTTAATTCCATATTCGACAGCATGAATAATTTACGTGACATGATTGCATGATTAACGGGGTTAGCACGGGTGAAGTATGGTCCTGGAATTCTTCCTCTAAATCAAACACAAACCTTTAATTTTCTGTTATTTAATTTCCGTTATTTGCACCACAACAAAACCTTTTGTCATTCGGAATAGCTAAATAGGTCACCTGTTTGCTAGTACTCACACTACGTTGTTCCTTGGATCGACCCCTGGCTTACCAAGGTTTATAAATTTTGTTTGACTGCAATTCGACATCTAAAACTTATAATTTGACGACTATAAAGGGTTAAAAATACGCCTGTCACGTATCACTCAACCATTTCTCGGATCCACCGTCGTCTACTCTAAAACCAGATCCACCGGCGTCTACTCTGATACACAACACCACTCCATCGTAATCTACTCTACCAGATCCACCACACCACCGTATCACTCTCTCCACCGCTCGAGATGACGAGAACCAAAACCCTAAAACTGAAGATCTCCCCTTTGGTCGAAGTGGAGGAAATCAACAGTCGCCGCACGATGAAGCTACGTTCGCCTTCTACACGTCGTGTTCCGCCGAGGCTTCGTCCAGCCGAGTCGCCACCACGCCCAGTCTCTTCGGCTGAGTCCACCGACAGTGACGACAGTCGGCCTCCAGCCGACGCACCTGCTCCAACCCCCTCTTAGTTGGCCGTGGATGCTGAGTTTCGGAACATAGAGCGTGCTAGGGCCATCCTTGGTGCCCTAAAGCCTGTCGGTCGCACAAAGAAGCTTGATGCGCTGGCGAAGACTCCACCTGTAGTGCATGTCGTGCAGACTCCACCGCGGAAGCAAAAGAAGGTACATCCTCCTCCTGTTAGAAGTACTCCACCTAGGAAAGCCAAGAAACCAGCATTAAATCCTTATGTTGAACCTCTTGTTAGCAAGAATAGTGTAGTCAATCATCCTCCACCCGTGAGAGCTAGACCAGTTGAAATTCCACAAAATGACAATCATCCTCCACCTGTGAGAGGTAGATTACCCGCTCAAATTCCACACATTGACAATCATCCTCCCTTTGTGAGAGCTAGAATCGCTGAAATTTCACCCTCAGCTAATCCTCCTCGTTGTTTGTCGAAAAACACACCTCGAGCCACTGGTTTAGAGCCTCCATCATTCTCCAACCCTCTACCACAATTACCAGCGCTATCTTGCCCTCCCCAACCACAGCCTGCCCGTTCCAACCAAAATTAGGCACCTCCGAGCACAAGGTCACCTTCACACGTGCCTGCAAATGATCCACCGGCTCCGAAGTTTGAACCAAACAACTCAATGGATATTGATCAGTCCTCGGAGCATGATGCGGAAGAGAATTTGGAGGCAATTCCAAGCATTAGATGCAAGAACTCACAAAATACTCAATCTGGTAATTATGTTTTCAATATACTATGTTTTTAACGGATCACTTACATTCTTTTTTTGCTGTTACTCACGTAATAACTGTTACTTGAATTTGATATACAGGGGACGAGGGCGGACAGAAGAGGAGGGTGAGGGGTGTGGTCAATGGAACTAATGTGGCATTCTACAAGCACACGCGCAATAAGGGGCAGCCAATCAAGGTTGAATTTCTACCAGATGGTACCGGGCCAGCGAACCAGGAAGTTTGTAGCCTGATTGTGCACGAGATCGGGAGTGCGGTGAAGGACAAGTTTCCCATGCTAGCACCGTCATTCAGGAAGCTGAGGGAGGAGGACATGCAGATTGTGTATGACCACTTGAATGTAAGTAATTCATGTTCTCATTTTTCAGCTCAATGTGAATACTTAATGTAATGATTTCAATGTTATGTAATTGACTTCTGTTTTTTTCTTTGCAGCCAAACTTTGTTATTGATCCAAAAGATGATGAGTTGTGGAATTTTATCTTCAGAAGGGCCATCGAAAGGTACCACGATTGGAAGGCGGATTGCAAGCTGTTCTACAAGGAGCATGGACTTGATGTGATTCCCCGGGAGTTTATTGATCGCCGTGATCAATGGGGATGGCTTATTAGCCACTTTGATGAACCAAAATATCAGGTTACTCAATTCTTATAGTTATCAAACAACATTTTGCTTCACTCCTTTGATGTATCAATTGTTTTTATTCTATGTTGTTATATTTTTCGAACTTCTCATTAACTTCGCTAAATTTCACTAAAATAGAAATTAGGCGAGACGATGTCGAGAGTGCGCACTGAATCTGAAAGACTCAACCACCGCTCTGGTAAGGTCCCTTTCTACATGAGGGCTGCGCAACTTAAACTCTAGGGAGAAAGAGCTCCCCTTGTAGCTACTTACACCAAGGTGTACTCTCATGATCCTGCCGGCGCCGCTCTTGCAGTTGAGTATCTTTATTTTTAGTGTCACTTACATGTCCATGTTGGTTGCATAATTTCATCTTGTCATCAGTCATATGTTAAAGATGGTGAATAATGTTGTGTTGACCTTATAGTCATGTTTACCAAATATGATTTGCTTGCTGAATAATATGTTGTTCTTCCCTCCCATATGCTGATTTTGAAAGGACAATTGACTTATGTTCATGTTTCTTAGGGTTATTCATGTTCAGTTTATTAGAAATGTTTAATGTTATTCATGTCCTCTTTTTATATATTTCATGTGTTTATCTGCCACATGTTATCTGCCATGTTAACCCTATTCATGTTTGTTGCTTTTGGCGAAATGTTGATGTTCAGTTCTTACCTTGATGATATTTCTTATGTTCGCAAACTTTGTTGTTCTTTGTTTATTGTGTGTTGGCAAACGTTGTTGGCAATCTTATTCAGTTGATGTTATTAGTTTATTTTCTGGTTGTAATCTTTTTTTCTATGCCATGTATTTCCAGTTTAGTTTTATTGTTGTATTTACACTAACAAAATTGTATATGTAGGCACAAATGGAGGAGAGGGTTCGTCAAGCTTTGCGGGATATGGATGGCGATGAAGATGAAGATGCATTAGGCAGTGTCATCGATGCACGACAACCTCTTCCGGTCGATATTCAAATTAAAATATGAAGTGCTTGGCTCTAAGCGTGGGACGTATGTGTCTGGCGCCGATAGAGCCTTTCAGAAGCCACCCCTCCCAAGAGGAGATTCAACTAGAACCTCTGAGCTTAAAGACAAGCTGCAGAAGATACATGATGACATGTTGGAAATGAAGGCCGCTTTTGAAGAAAGGATACGCATTCTTGAGGAATTGGCAGTTCGGGGTGGTTCGGCAAATCTAAATGCTTCTGAAGGTGCCACAAGTTATGGACCTAACTCTTGATTACTTTTTCATTTACTGTATAAAACTTGTTGTTTTTGTCCCGGGTACACACACATGAACTCTAGCATGTGTGTACCCGGTTTGTTTTGGTGGCCGGATTGTGTATCAAACAATTTCAGGTTTTAATTTGTATGCAGGCTAAATGCTTTATATGTGACATTATGTTGTTTGCTATTTGTGACGTATGTCGTTTTATACCACAATCTGTCCATTATATGTCACATTTTCTTCTCTGCTATTTGTGACGATTGATTTTCTATATGACAATATGTTCTACAAATGCGACATGTTGTTCTTTACTATTTTGTCACATATCACGTTTTATGCGACATTAACCTGTTTCAGAATGTTATCGTAACATATTTTATACGACAATAAGTTAATTGAGTGATAAGCATATGTCCCTTTTTGCGACACTAACGCCTTCAGGTTAGAAGCGTATAACGTTATATGCGATTACTGGGGAATGTCACATAAACGTATAATGTCCTGTATGGTATCTAATGCGACGATAATTGGCAAATATGTTAGCAGTAAAAATGTGGCATATGTCCTTAAATTGTAGAACCCAGGTCAATTGTGAATGGGACTAAATGAAACACATGTCGCATAAGCGGTAAACTTTATGCCACTTGCCTGATTTCTGCCTCGCCCAAACTTTACGCTACAAAGCTTACCTCACAAATTTTATGCGACGCACAGTTTGTCTCATATACGATATACCCCTTTATGCGACAAATATAGCACTTTATGCGACGGTAAAAAACTATGCCCTAAGTTGTATTCTGGTGTAGTGTCTATGCAGACCTCCTCTAGCTCATTTAATCCGACATTAGGGTTATTATATGTGGAGGGTGAAGCAGTCTAGGGTTTTGATGATTCTCCTAAAACAAGTCCCCACGTCTCACTCACGTTACAACTATTTCCTTTTCCAGCCCATTAAAAAAATCAGTTCATCATCATATATATCTTTACTCAAATCAGCCCATAAGATAATATATGACTTTTATTGTTATATTATGTTAGTCTATTATTAAATTTTTATTTATTTATGTTAATTTGATAGCGAATATAACAGAAATTAAGTGAGTTACACATTATGTGATAGTGTGTACAACTGTTACCATCCCTACTAGGACACAGTTCGACAAGGGAACTGCAGTGTCGAAATTCTTATTTACAGCTGATGAAATACCTAATATTTGTAAATCCAACATATAAGACTTTTCTACGATGATAATTAATTTTATATGTGATTGCAAGTGACGTGGCTAATTATATTAGTCAAAGTCTTAAAGTAATATATAGTCTTCAACGTACTTATAAAATAAAAAAAAATCTTCAAAGTGAGTAAAATTCCATACGTCAGGTTCAATCACTCTCCAAGCAATGACTCGTAAATAAAAAGTATCACAACGAATAATGGAGCACACTCAGCCACATGCCGTTTTCCAATATTAAAAAGATATTATTGATCATATGAGAAGATCATCAAGCTCTACTCAAACTTAATTCTGCAGTAGTTTCGAATTAAGAGTCAACCAGAGCGTGCAGTTCCTAGTGGAAAATTTGGGATCGAGGGATAATATTTTGTTGAAGCTTGGGAAGGAGGAGAAGATGGACAACTGCATATGTTTGGACTTAACTGAGCAGCCTCAGGTCAGTATTCAAAGTGTGCATTTTGCACCACAGATGTGTTTGACTGACAAGTACTTCCTTCGCACGTGGACACTACTGTTGAAAATTATATATTCGGTAATCCATGTGTTTTGAAATATTGACGTGTATGTTGAGATATTGTTCTGAAGGTGTATGGAACAACAACTAGAACAATTCGTAAAGAATATTCAGTTATCGAACTTAATTGCAGTAAAGACATGCAATATGGTTACCCAGTTAGGCGTTAACGAGCCTACATCTGGGTGGCTTATCTCTTGCCCGGTAGAAAGCAATTCACTATGATGCATTTAGAGTACAAGGAGCTTACGTTTACATAATCTCTCTTAAACTGTCAGTACCTCTAACACTCCAACGATTGCTATCTAGGCTCCCCCTACATCCCTTCTTCCGAATGCGCAGTAGACAAGCAACAGTGCGTGTGTCTTTGAGTTGTTCCACGATCAGTCTGAACAGCACCCAGTACAGACTGATTCCGAGCGCCGTGATCTTATCGGAATAATAAGCTCACCGGCCGTTTACCTCCACCTCCCAATCTGAGTATATGAGAGAATTATTTCTCCAAGAGTGCTAAGTTAATGCGAATGCCTCAGCCCTCATTATTTAGGGGTGGACGATTCTAAATATGTCTTGTGAATCAAGTCCTAACCGCCTATGTTCTTTAGCAAATTTTTCCTTAGATCTTTTAGGAAACTTTTTGTAAGACTTGTCATCTACTTGCTCAGTACAATTCAAGCACAAATCATCAGGACCATATAAGACTTAAGCATGCATGAAAGGAGCAGTAGAAGCCCTGGGTTCGGACTTAGCCATTTCAGAAGAAATGAGGAGCAAGCTCGAAACAGCAACGTTTCAAGAAAGCGGGAGCTGTCTTCAAATGGAACGACGTAGTACTGGCGATGCGCGAAGGGCGGTTGGAGTTCGTTACACACCGAGCGACGTCGTCCAACTAAAGACGAAGACTTCGGTTTAATTGGAACGGCAGCGTTTTGAAGAAGCGCTAACGGCTCGTTTGTTCGTTTGGCAAAATGCGGTGTTTTCGTCCTCAGCTGGGTTTCACATATAAGCAAGCTGAATTGGGATTTAGGGTTTTAATCCGAAATCCAATTGCGAATTGAGTTCTCTCAAAGATCGTAATACAAGTGCGAGCGTTCCAGGTTCAATTCGAGTAGTCAGAGTGACGATTTCGACGCCAGTAGCTGCTGGAGATTCGTCGACTGCTCAGGAGTTGGGGCTAATCTCAGACGAGCGTGGATCGTGGCGGAGCGGTGCTGCTGCGGCTGTTTCCGACCAGGGACTATCGGAGGGGGCTAATAACCCTCCAGTCCTACTTATATTGCGTTCTTAGATTGCGTGCTTAAGTATTGTTGGATAGGATTGGTCGATTGGTGTTTTGTGCTTGATTGAACATTGGGGGTTTTACCCCTTTGCTGTATTCTTTTGATTCAATCAATAAAAACCTAATTCCCTATACATTGGATATATTATTGTGATATCAGAGCCCGTAAGCATCCATCATTATTGATTGTGGTGCTTATAGGTGCGATTCTTGGTCAAAGATTGAGTTTAGTGTCATAGTCGGCCCCGCCCATAGCAGTAGTGGCCTGGACTGGCACTGAACCTCATTGTTGTGTGCTATCTTGCATGAAATGTGGCCTTGAATTGTGTTCTTGTGACCTGTGGTGTTGTGCTTGAGAATTTGCTTCTTGAACATTGATATTAAGTGCCTTACTTGCTGTTTCTGTTCTTCTTTATGATGACTGATATTAGGCTTAAGGCCTTTGATGGACGGATGGATTTTGCTATGTGGAATATGAGAATGAAGGGTATTCTGATTAAAGAGAAATGTTGGAGGGCTGTTAGTGAGGAATGGTTGTGTCCAACCTCAGACCAAGTGAAGAGAGACCTTAAGGAAGTAGCCTTAGTGATCAGTCGACTTTTCGACTGATTTATGGTCATTCTTCACTATAATTTTGGGTCATTTCCGACATTATTTTGATTTCATTTGACCTCTATCTCTACATTTCAGGTAGAAAACAAGTTTCCCCCATGGTCAAGGCCTATATATGAAGATTGGTTGAAAAACAGAAGTTTCGGCGCAAAACAAGGAGTTTCGGGGGAAAACCGAGCATATTGACCTTTGCAACTTGTTTTGGACGCCCAAGGCGCATACGGTATCCGAATTGGTTGATTCAAAGCTTGTTAGAAAGATAACTCAAAGGGCTACAACTCTATAGTTGACGCCAAGACCAAATTCGGACAGGAGGACAACCAAAAAGACCCCAGTCGGTCGACCGAGAAGTCCAGTCGACCGACTGTGTAAAAACTCAGAAGCTCAGCAAATTGTTTTTCTTCCTGACCTTTGCGACTTGTTTTTGACGCCCAGGGCGCATACGGTGTCCGAATTGGTTGATTAAAAGCTTGTTGGAAAGCTAACTCGAAGGGCTACAACTCTCTAGTTGACACCAAGACAAAATTCGGACGGGAAGACGACCAAAAAGGCCCCAGTCGGTCGACTGAGAAGTCCAGTCGACCGACTGTGTAAAAACTCAGAAGCTCATCAGATCTTGCACATCCCAGTCGACCGACTGGGAGTCAAGCTTAGCCCAGTCGATCGACTGGATGAAAAACTCAGATTTGAGGTCCAGATTTCAGCCGAATCTATAAATAGAAAGCAAGGGTTTTGGACCATGTGTGGAGGTTTTTAGGGACAAGAAGATCAAGAAAAGAGGTCAACCAAGGTCATCAATCAACCAAAGATCCAACCAAGGAGAAGAAGAGAAGTTCAAAGGGAGATTCTACTTCGTCTACATCTTTTCCATTCTCTTTTATTGTATGCTTGAAACCCTACTCACACCATGTTGTCTTACATGATGTGTGAGTAGTGATCTTGTATTTTGAGGGTCTTATGACTCTCTTTGGTACTCTTTGATCATGTATACACATTGAAGATATAATCTATGGTGTTGATTTCATTTTCTCTTGTGCTTATTCTATGACATGCTACCAAGTGTTTGATAAAATGCCAAGTGACATGTTAGTCTTAGAATTTGATCTAAGTATCGAGAGAGCTTAGTGATGATTTGGATAAGGAGAAAATGATCATATCTAGTGTTTATGAGAGTAAATGCATGAATGTGAGGTTAACTAGAACTTAATGCCTATAGCATTTATTACCTTAGGAAGAGATTTCAAGGATGATAGTGTTATAGATTGAATCAATAACTCGAGAGAGTGAGGTCCTAACTAGGATAGCTTGACTAGGACTAGATTGAAACGAGAGTTTGTCTACCTTAGTCTAAGCTAGGTTTTAAACCAATCGACACCCATGAATGACTTAAATCTTGTGTACATGATCATTGGGAAATGCCAAGAAGGGGAGTAATGATGAGCCGTATTCATACGACTCTTTTAGCCCGCAATTCCCATTAATTATGATGTTTAGTCACATGAACAGTTGCTCGCTAATCATGTTTATCATTTCAGGAAATGTCAAGGGCTTGAGAGGAATCGCATTTAAAAGATGCTAAATGCGTGCGCAAATCGCCAAGGCCGAGCAGACCAGTCGAGAGCGAGCGGAAGTAGCGGACCTACCCGCAACCAAGGACTCACAGCTGAGGTTCGTAGCTTCGAATCACTCGGGCAAGGACGATGAAAAGGCGAATCTGGCTCGATCAGAATGACCAGAGTGACGAGGCAGTCGGAAGATGTCGAGACCCCAAGGGAAGAGCTCGAGCGAATTTGCGAGGAGACCGAGTTTGAGGTTCCGCATACGCACCTGCTAGTATCGAAGCACACCCGCTCGACCAGCGCGCGGACACTTCATTCCTCGGCGCGCAGCTCTCGCATTCTTCGACTCGGAAGCACCGCGTCCTTAGCGCGCGTTCCTCGCATTCTTCGGCTCGAGGATCCCGCGCCCCTCAGCGCGCATCCGCCGCACACTCTCGCAAGCTCTCGACCAGGAATCACACGGTAGACTCGACACTTTGGACCTCCAAGCAGAATTCCTCGCACGGTCAAGGTCAAAAGTCAATGGTCAACTGACCCCCCGGGTTTCTCGGCTCGTCCTTCAAGGCGTGACGTCAGCCCTGGTTACTATTTCCAAGATGCCATTCGCTCTTGCCAAATCCTTGAAGACCAAAGAGGAAAGTCGGTTTACCCTTTGCATTTGCCAACCCGCTCATGCCACCAAAATCCTTGGAATATTCCATTTCCATTTTGCTATAAAAAGGCACTTGATCCAAGGAAAATGTACCAAGAAATCTATCCATAAATTCCATTTAATTCAAGTATACCTTGTACTTCTCTCTCTACTCCAAAACTCTCTTGCACTCGAGCCTTCCATTTGATCACAATGACTTGCTATTGTGCTCCGACTGTGAGCATGAGTAGCTAACTCATTCATTCGATCTAGGGGCCGAGATGCGTAGCAACGTTCGAGACCTTTGCGCTTAATGCTTCCGCGTGTTCTCTAGTTCGAGCGCGCACGACTGGATTACTTGCGACGCTGGGCTGGTGCTTGTCGTAGCCAGGCTCGGTCGAGCGAGTAAACCCTCGACACTTCGCAAGCGGATCTGAAACGATACGCGAGCAAGGCGCATGGGCTGGTCCACCTTGACATGGGGTTCCAAGTCTAAACTCGAACTAGTAACTTCGCTCTTTGAAATAAGAGTCGATGGTGGAGCGAGTGCTTGAAAGAGCCTCGTTTGGGTCGTGACTTGAAAAGGAAGCGATCACACTTAGAACACAAAGTAATACCTAGTGGTCGATGATGAACGGAGCTGCGTGTTAAGCGCCCCTAGACCGGATGTTTCTCGCCTCTACTTCACCCAGTTTAATTTCCTCGCACAAGTTCACATTCCCTCGAACCCCAATTGTTATTTACGTTTCATTTCTTGTTGAACTAAGAACAACGTGTTTCAATACTCAATCCCTTGGGTTCGACCCCCTATTTACCACTTGCTACTTAATAGTGAGCGAAGAATAGCGGAGTTTTATAAATACAATTTGCAAGGTCCTAACGACGCCTTGTCAAATTTGGCGCCGTTGCCGGGGATTGAGTTGCATTGGCCCAAGTTGTTCTTAGTTTCGATTGTTGAGCTCGTCACTTCGTGCATCTTTCTCGCTTCGAACCATGTCGCATGCGGGGAGTCGAATAGATGACAACGGGGTCGACAATGAGATCAACCCGTTCGAGGGAGACCGTATGAACCCTCCGTTCTATGATGACCCAGAACAGCTCATTCGGGAACACAATAGGATCGCGCGAGAAGCAGCGCGCAGGAATCAGGCCCCGCCCGAAGCGCGAGACGAAGCGGGTGCGCAACAGCCTGCGGGTCGCACGATGCCTCGAGGACCCCCGCCTGTGCAACAACGCGCTCCGCACCAGGAAGCCGCGCGCGACGCGTACTACCAAGGCCTCGAGGAGTACCGCGAGCCGACGATGGGTGAGCTCTCCGCACCCAACTTCCGCAATCAGCCATGGTGCATCTACGAGGGCCCTGAGCTGGAGAATATCGCCATCAACACAGCTGTTGTGCATCATATGCCAGAATCTGCGTCCCTATGGAGTGGAGGTCGAGGATTTCAAACTCAAGGCATTTTACTTCTCGTTGGTGGATGCGGCAAATGACTGGTTTCTCTCGCTCCCGTCCGGAAGCATCCGCACTTGGGCGCAAATGCAGAAGAAATTCCTCGGCAAATACTACCCAGCTGGTCGAGCCATGCAAGTGCGGAGGCAACTTCAAGAGATCAAGCAAGGACCCAACGAATCTATGTACGACTACTTGGAGAAATTCAACCGACTCGAGCAGAGTTATTGCAACCTAGGCCTGCCTGAAAAACTGGTGCTCGAATACTTGCTCGACGGATTTAGGCCACTCGACAAGATGTTGCTAGATGCCTCGGCTGGAGGTACAATGATGAGCCTACCGTTGAGTGGGATTCGAGAGCTGATCACCAAGGTTGCGGAGAATGCGAGGTTTCACGAGGAGACCAGTCGGGCGGAAGAATTTTCGCGCACAAAGAGCGTGGCGAAGGCCGAAACCCCAGTACACCCTATGGCCGAGGAAATGAAACAGATGAAGGAGATGATGGTCCAGTTGATGAGGAGGCAGCCGGTGCAAGTTAAGCCTTGCGAGTTTTGCAGCTCGACGGATCACAAGACGGATGCGTGCCCAACATTGTTCGAGGAAGACCCAGCGGAAGTTCACGCAGTCGATGGGCACAAGGGTTACCAGAACAATCGCGCGGGCCCGTCGCGTGCATATGGACCCGCACCCGAGGGTCGAGGCTGGAGGAACGACGCACCATGAGAACCTGCGCATCAGGCGCACCAGGCACAGCAGAACGCACCCCAGGCGACCCAGCAATATTATCGCCCACCCCAGCGCCAATACCAGCAAAATGGTCCGGGGCAATATCAAAGCGGGCCCAACTACAACCAGGCGGGGCCGAGCAATCGAGGTGCGGGCGAGCAAAGGTCGAGCAAGTCGTTGGAGGACATGGTGAAGGAGCTGGCAGCTAGCACCCAGCAATTAGCCACGACGGTCCATCAAAATCAAGCCAAGACGGACGGGGCGATAGCGGACATTTCGAAGCAAATGTCGCAACTGGCTACAACTGTCGCCGAGCTGAAGAGCGAGCCTGGACGACTCCCCTCGCAGACTGTGCAGAACCCTCGAGGTAATGTGAGCGCTGTTACGCTCAGGAGTGCGGGGAGGGTCGAGGAAGGACCTGCGGACTCGGACGAGGAAGCGCGCCCGGAAGTGCCCGACGAGGACCCAGTGGAGTCCGAAGCATTCGCAACTCTCGGACTCAACGCGGACGATACAGCCGAGCGAAACGCGCACATAGCGCCCGGACGCGATGCGGAGAACGCTGTCGAGGAAAATGGATCCAGCGCACCCGGAGCGCCGAGACCTGTCGAGGACCCAGCGCGCGCACAGGCCGATATCAGCGCACCGCTCCCATTCCCTACGCAAGCTCGAGCACCTCGACGATACGTGATGGACAAGGATGTCTGGGAGTTATTCAGTAAAGTCGAGATCAACATACCACTCCTGGAGGCGATCAAGCAGATTCCACGCTACGCCATGTTCTTGAAGGAGCTGTGCACTAATCGGAGGCGAGGACCCCGGATAGACCAGGAGCTAATGAGCAGGAATGTCTCAGCAGTGATCCAGCGCAAGGTGCCACCAAAATGCGGAGACCCTGGGACCTACACCATCCCATGCACCATAGGCAATATCCGGATCGAGAACTGCATGCTTGACTTGGGCGCCTCGATCAACGTCTTGCCATACTCGATCTATTCATGCCTTAGGATCGAACCCCTCGAGCCAGCTGGGCTCACCATTCAGTTGGCCGACCGATCATGCAAGCAACCGGAGGGAAAAATCGAGGATGTGCTGGTGCGGGTGGGCGAGCTCGTCTTCCCAGCGGTCATGCGCCCATTCTACTGGGCAGGCCCTTCTTGAAAACATCGAAGATGAAGATCGATTGTGATTCTGGGACCCTATCCATGGAAGTCGAGGGCGAAGTGTTTAGTTTTGACATATTTCATGCGATGAAGCACCCGCTGGAGTTCGAATCAGTGCATGCGCTCGACACGTTGGACGATCTGGTCGAAGAAACCCAGCCGGAGCGAGGAGCGGACCCGCTCGAGCTCACGCTCGTCAATGCCGCGCATTCGCGCAAGGACTCGCTCGAGCTGGTCGAGGAAATTCGGAGCGCGCTGATGTACTTGGACGAGGCTTGACCGCTGACCCCGCACTTCGAAGTGAACGAAACCCGATTATTCAAGTCCAATATTTGCGTTCCTTCTACTGTGCGAGCACCCGAGATCCAGCTGAAACCACTACCAGCGCACTTAAAGTACGCGTATCTGGGCGAGGGGCAGACTTTGCCGGTTATCATCAAGAGTGGGCTCGAGGCTGATCAAGAGCGTAGACTGATCGAGGTGCTGGAGCAACACAAGCTGGCCATTGGGTGGACATTAGCAGATTTGCGCGGAATTAGCCCAGCGGTGTGCATGCATCACATCTTACTCGAGGATGGGGCGAAGCCGTCGAGAGAACCCCAGCGCAGGCTCAACCCAATCATGATGGAGGTGGTGCGCAAGGAAATACAAAAGCTGCTCGATGCGGATGTCATCTACCCCATCTCAGATAGCCAGTGGGTCAGCCCAGTGCACGTGGTGCCGAAGAAGACTGGTATAACTGTCGAGGCGAACGAAGCGGGCGAGCTAGTCCCGACGCGAGTAAAGAACGGATGGCGCATGTGCATCGACTACTGCAAGCTCAACGCGATGATGCGCAAAGATCATTTCCCGCTACCCTTCATCGACCAGATGCTCGACCGGCTCGCAGGAAGGCCGCACTTCTGCTTTCTCGATGGGTTCTCGGGATACAACCAGATCCCTTTCGCGCCCGAGGACCAAGAGAGCTTAGTGATGATTTGGATAAGGAGAAAATGATCATATCTAGTGTTTATGAGAGTAAATGCATGGATGTGAGGTTAACTAGAACTTAATGCCTACAACATTTATTACCTTAGGAAGAGATTTCAAGGATGATAGTGTTATAGAGTGAATCAATAACTCGAGAGAGTGAGGTCCTAACTAGGATAGCTTGACTAGGACTAGATTGAAACGAGAGTTTGTCTACCTTAGTCTAAGCTAGGTTTTAAACCAATCGACACACATGAATGACTTAAATCTTGTGTACATGATCATTGGGAAATGCCAAGGAGGGGAGTAACTCCTCGAAACACCTCTTACTTATCTTTTATCCTCAATTACTCGCCACATAGGATTTAGAATATACAAATTTTTATACATTTTTGGTTAGAATAGCCGAACGGAAACACGATCTTAAATAGTGCATGTGCTTGGCTTGCTCCTTTGTGTTCGACCCGGTACCCTACCGGTCATTATAAATTGTTTTTGACCTCTACGACGACCCTCTTCTAAAACCGACACGTCGGAAGGGTAAAAATAGACGTTGTCACTTAGCTGAGATTATGATGAGGTTAACAGATGATGTAGCTAGACCCTTAATGAAGATTACTGATCCTAAGGTTTTATGGGATTCCCTTAAAATTACCTGTCAAACTAAGTCTCTATCCAATAGGATATTCCTTCTTAAGATGCTATTTACCTTTACGATGGACCTATCCCTTAGCATCCAAGAAAATCTAGATATTTTTCTAAGGATGACCCAAGACTTAGAGATGTGTGAGGATACCATTAAAGAAGAACACCAAGCTGTGATTCTCCTTAGTTCCCTGCCCCATCAGTTTGATACACTTATTGATGTAATTCAGTTTGGAAGAGAGGACTTGACCCTAGCTAAGATCACTGAGATCATCACTCAGAAAAATGAATCCTTGAGAGTCTTTAAGCAGAAAAATGGTCCTAAACAGGAGGTTAAAAGTGAGGTAATGTTTGCCAAAACAAAGCCTAAGTTTAATCCCAAATCCAACAAATCCCATAAGTCTAAAACCCATAGCAAAGAATCTGAGAAAAGACTAGAGAATGTCAAGTGTTTTCACTGTGGTGAGATGGGCCATTACATGAATGGATGCCCTAAGAGAACTAAAAAGGATCATAAGAGAAGGAACAAACTAGGAGAGATTACACAAATGTGTGTGAGACTAAATATCAACCTGAAATTCTTGTTGTTGCAAACTCTGAAAGTATGAATGCTTGGATTCTTGATTCTGGTTGTACTATGCATGCTCCTCTCATAAATCTGTGTTTGATGATATTAAACTCTGTGATGGTGGTGAGGTTAAGTTAGGGGACACTACTACTTTGAAAATCATGGGTATTGGGACTGTTCCATTGAAAATGTTTGATGGTAAAATAGGAATTTTGCAGAATGTTGCTTGGGTGCCTAATCTGAGAAGAAACTTGATTTTTGAATCTGCATTAGAAGATAAAGGCTGTCAAATAATTTCTAAGAATGGAGCTAGGGACGTCTTAAGAGATGACCATGTTGTGATTAGAAGCATGAGGCTAGGAGGCTTGTATCATGTTTCTTTGTCCCCTGAACTGAATGTTGTGCATGCTAGTGATAAGAATCTTGATGAAACTAAATTATAGCATGCTAGGCTTGGACACATTGGTAATAAAGGTTTGTTTCATCTGTTTAAGAATGGACTGATTAAGAAAAAGCCTTGTGACATTGAATTCTGTGAAATCTGTATACTTGGGAAGAAAACTGCACATGCTTTTGGTAAATCTAAGATGATTGTTAATGAAAAGCTTGAATATGTGCATAGTGATCTTTGGGGCCCTGCCCAAGTATCAACTGCTAGTGGTAGGAATTTCATTTGTAGATCATTACTCTAGAAGGGTGTGGATTTATTTGCTGACATCAAAAACTGAGGTGCTTGATTGCTTTAAATCCTTGAAATTATCAGTTGAAAGTGAGACTGACTTGAGAGTTAAATGCTTGAGAACTGATAATGGCCTTGAGTTTTGTAACAAATTGTTTGATGAATTCTGTGCTGAAAATGGCATTAAGAGACACTTAAATGTTCCATATACACCACAGCAGAATGGAGTAGCTGAAAGAATGAATAGAACACTTTTAGAGAAGGCTAGATGTATGCTATTTAGCTCAGGCCTTAAGAGTTCTATGTGGTTGATTGCTGCTGCTATTGATTTTAAAGTGCCCCTTGAGATGTGGTTGAATAAGAAAATTCACTTAGATCATTTGAGAGCATTTGGGTGTACTGCTTATGCTAAAGTATCTGAAGGAAAACTGGAACCCAGGGCCATAAAAACTGTCATGTTAGGCTATCCTAGTGGTTGTAAGGGTTATAAGCTGCTTGTGATACAACCTGGTGCATACAAAGTTATTAGAGCAAGGTCTGTTGCCTTCAATGAGAAGAACTTTCATTTTAAAAATCTGATAACCTCTCCTCCACCTGTTTCAAGCACTTCCCAAGACACCACAGACTTCATCCCATCTGGGTATCTCCTGGGAAACCAGGGAAGACCAAATGGTGATGTTGCAGGGGAGGCTGGACCAGACTCACAAGGATCAGGAGGGCATTTGGACCTGCACACCCCTCCTCAGGTAAGCTTGGGAAACCAAGAGGAAGGAGGGAGTGATCAAGATGAGGACCATGGGAGTAACTTACCCCATCAAACAGATGGGGACCAGCTAGATGGGGACCAGCTAAGTCTTCCTAGTTCTAGTACTGATAGGAATGCTAGTCATTTACCTGTTAGTCATAACGATATTGATGTGCTAGGTGCCTCCCAAAGCAACATTGGTGGAGGCACAAATGCTGTTAGCACTGATCTTGTTGTGTATAATCCTGCTGAGAATGCTGCCATGACTAATGACACTGCTAGTGCTGATGTGAATGATGATTTAACTGATTTCGTGCTAGCAAGAGATAGGGTGTCTAGGACTAGAATTCCAAACAAGAGATATGCTAATGTTGCTGAGTTTGCTAACATTGCTGAATATGCTATTAATGTTGCTGAAAAGGTGAAGTATGTTGTACCTGAAACTTATAATGAAGCTATGAAAAGTCAGGATAGTGATAAATGGAAGTTAGCAATGAGTGAAGAAATTGAGTCCATGTATAACAATGGCACGTGGGAACTTGTTCCCAAGCCTGCTGGGGTAAAAATCATTGGTAGCAAATGGGTGTTTAGGATTAAAGAACCTAATTCCTCCACTGAGCCCGCTAGATTTAGGGCTACGCTTTGTGCAAAAGGTTTTTCACAAAGGGAGGGCATTGATTATAATGAGATTTTTGCTCCTGTGGTGAAATATAAAACATTGAGACTTCTTCTAGCTATGACAACTGTTTATGATTGGCATTTACAACAAATGGATGTTAAAACTGCGTTTCTACATGGTAACCTAAATGAAACGATCTATATGTCTCAAGCTATAGGTTGTGCAGATCATAAACTGCCAGATCATGTTTGTCTGTTAAGAAAATCCATTTATGGCTTGAAACAATCACCTAGAGAGTGGAACATTAAATTTAATGAATGCATGATGTCTCTTGGCTTTGCTAGAAGCAAATATGATACTTGTTTGTACCTGAAAAGACCCAAGTCTGGTCTGATTCTTTACTTGCTGCTGTATGTTGATGATATACTGATTATGAGCAACTATGAATCTGAGATATCTAAGATTAAAAATCAATTGAGCTCAAATTTTGACATGAAGGACTTAGGCATGGCTAAGAAAATCTTAGGCATAAACATTGTGAGAAACAGACCAAAGAAACTGATGTTTTTGTCCCAAGCTGAATATATTGAAAAAGTTCTTAACAAGTTTAGTATGCATGATAGCAAACCTGCCATGATACCCTTAGGAGGGCACTTAGTCCTTAGCAAAGAAGACTGTCCTAAAGATGAAACTGCTAGGAAGAAAAATAGTTTGATTCCTTATGATGTTGCAGTTCGAAGTGTGATGTATTGCATGCTATGTGCTAGGCCTGATCTTGCTTTTGGGATAAGTGTCTTGAGTAGATTCATGTCTAATCCAGGGGAAAGTCATTGGAATGCTATGAAATTTTTGCTGAAATATCTAAATCATACGAAGAATCTTGGACTTGTTTTTGCTGCTTATGGGAATAAACCTGATTTGGTTGGATATGTTGACTCGGATTATGCTAGCAATAGGGATACTAGAAAGTCTACAACTGGACTGTTTTTACTTGGCATGGTAATTGTGTGTCATGGAAATCCCAGCTGCAATCAGTGGTAGCATTGTCTTCCACTGAAGCAGAATACATTGCAGCCACTGAAGCAGCTAAGGAAGCTGTGTGGCTTAAAGGCTTGCTGTCTGAAATTGAACAATGTTCTTATGTGCCTTTGATCTATTCTGATAGCATGAGTGCTTTGCATCTTTGTAGAGATCCTGTTTATCATGAAAGAAGTAAACACATTGATGTTAGGCTTCACTTTATTAGGGATATCATTGACAAAGGTGTTATTAGAATTGATAAGGTTCTTGGTGATGAGAATCCTGCTGATTTTGGGACTAAGGTTGTACCTTATGTTAAGTTTGAGTATTGCAGGAAAGCCCTTAATGTGCGCAAGGTGATCTGAAGCTGATGCTGGTCCAGGGGAATGGGACAATGGCTGGTGGAATGCAGCTGTTGCAGAGCATGAGAAGATTGATCAAAGGAGTACAAGACCAAGCATATTAGGAGGACAAATTGTAAGACTTGTAATCTACTTGTTCAGTACAATTCAAGAAAAAATCATCAGGACCATATAGGACTTAAGCATGCATGAAAGGAGCAGTAGAAGCCCTGGGTTCGGACTTAGCCATTTCAGAAGAAATGAGGAGCAGGCTCGAAACGGCAACGTTTCAAGAAAGCGGGAGCTGTCTTCAAATGGAACGACGTAGTACTGGCGAGGCGCAAAGGGCGGTTGGAGTTTGTTACACACCGAGCGACGTCGTCCAACTAAAGACGAAGACTTCGGTTTAAATGGAACGGTAGCGTTTTGAAGAAGCGCCAACGGCTCGTTTGTTCGTTTGGCAAAACACGGCGTTTTCGTCCTCAGCTGGGTTTCACATATAAGCAAGCTGAATTGGGATTTAGGGTTTTAATCCGAAATCCAATTGCAAATTGCGAATCGAGTTCTCTCCAAGATCGTAATACAAGTGCGAGCGTTCGAGGTTCAATTCGAGTAGTCGGAGTGACGATTGCGACGCCAGTAGTTGCTGGAGATTCGTCGACTGCTCGGGAGTTGGGGCTAATCCCAGACGAGCGTGGATCGTGGCGGAGCGGTGCTGCTGCAGCTGTTTCCGACCAGGGGCTATCGGAGGGGGCTAATAACCCTCCAGTCCTACTTCTACTGCGTTCTTAGATTGCGTCCTTAAGTATTGTTGTATAGGATTGGTCGATTGGTGTTTTGTGCTTGATTGAACATTGGGGGTTTTACCCCTTTGCTGTATTCTTTTGATTCAATCAATAAAAACCTAATTCCCTATACATTGGATATATTACTTTCCTAAAATCCATGCGCTTCCTTCTTTGATAATCTTCAATATATATCTTCAACTCTTTCAAATAAATCTTCGATTATCTTCTTCCCAAGAACCTTCTAACGCAAATATTTCCTAAGATGATTTCAACCGACTTCAAGATATGCATCATATATATGCGTCAACCGACTTCAATATCTGCATCATATCTTCGATGTATACGCAGCACTGACTTGCCTAATATGAATTAGGAAGCATCCGATGCGTCAGTCTTTTTCACATCGGTTGTCTCTCTTTGGCCTTGAACTCTTCTTTGTACAACAGCTTGAACAACTTCACAGGGTTTTGCCAAAACACATGCCACTAAATCTAACATGTTTTATGTATTTTGAATCCTTTAACTTGCATGAGCAAGGAAAATACAAGTGATGAACCCTGCACATTGAAGCACGGGGCTAAATTGTTGCATGTGTTACATCCCAATATCACAATTTTTTTGATAATGGGCGGGTACAATTACCCAGAACATTACAATACATTATATGACGCCTAATCAACTATACATATATGAATATATTAATCTTCTGCTTACGGCACGTCCATCTTAACGGCCGAATAGTACCTCCACGAGGGAGGAAGAACACATCCACGCGCGAGACGTGAAGATGAAGTATTCTCTAGGGATGAACATCCACGCGCGAGGAGGGACGAGGAATAGGAAAAGGAAGAGGAATAAAAAATTCTCACAAAATTGTGGAGCTTGAATTCTCAGCCTTAAATTCTTCCACTAGACCACACACCCTTGTTAACCCCAATATCACAAACTACCTCGATATATTGAGGGTACGGGCTACGGCCACCATCATCCTTAAAAGCTGACCTCAAACAATTTCCGCCTCAGGGAACATTTTAATCTTGGGTAGCCAAAACCTTTCCTTTTTGTCCTTCTGAATTAAATAAATACATACTTAACTAAATTGACATATTAATTTAAATACTTACTTAAGCTCTGAGTTATACAGTTATCAAGCTCAAAATATCAAGTTATAAACTTCAATTATGTAACTGAGATAAGCAATTAAATGAAATATTGAATTGAATGACGTTAACGAACCCATACATGGAAATTAACAACAATCCAATAATTTAAATTATATATTTGTCATTGATCACATGCATCCCAACTGTTAAGATATGCTGCCTAATGAGGAATTAGATAGCGTGTGGCTAACTTATGCTACAAAATATTTAACTTGGTTATGTGCCACGTTTTATATGCAAATCAAATCATGAGTATTCAATTTGATACAAAATAATATTTAATTTGGTTTATGTGTGATTTTGAAAAGTCTGGGTTTAGTTAAACATATTCAATTAGGCTTAAGTACTTTAGATAACATGCATGCACGTGACTGTCAGCCGCATGGTCAAGAACTGCACGTATGATTCCAGTCTTGTCACGTCGTCGATATTGACTTTGGTTTCTACTCATTCCTTTTGTTTTCTTCTCATAATAATTAATATCATAATAAACTTTTAAATTGTATCATGATAAAAAGAAAGTTCAAAAGTGCATGTCATTTTACACTTCCGACTGATCTAAAACTATCGCGTAACTATTGAAATGGTCATATAAGGAGGCCTTGTTCGATTATTCAGTCGTGTAAGAACAATCACATAATCCCTATGACATAAGATACGAAGGGACAATGGCAACTCCACACTAGTCGCATAAGACATTCTATGCGACAAACATAACTACAGTCGTATATGGAGCTAGTAGGTCAATTGCATTATTGGATCGATGTATGGGATGACTGACCCTGCTCTATGACAAATGGTCTGTCGCGTAGGTGTGGTGTTATAGGTGATATATGGTCAGTCACGTAAATGTTGTTATATTAAGTTGATAGTCCTATAAATGGCATAGTTTTGGCAAAACGCCTTTAGAGAGTTCAAGCAGGAGTTCAAGAATAGTTCAACCGAAGACTGGAATAGAAGTACAGCGTGGAACAGACGCACGGATGTTTCCTAATCGGGAAGATGCTAAAAGATCGAAGATTCGATCAGTTGGAGTCGGCTAGCGAACTGAGAAGATCAGATATTCGAAAGAATATCCTCACATCGGTTAGAAGTCGGTTTAGAAGATTTGGAGAGGAAGATATCACCAAGATCTTACTAAAGATTGGAGAACAGATATCTAGCAAATATTTAGGAATATCTCCTAAATATTTGACAGATTATCTAGAACAGATTTGGATCTCAGCGAAGCATATAAATAGATTGCTAGGGCGTCCAAGATCTGTATCGCTTTTCAGAGAGAACTACACATGAGAGAATTCTAGAGTAAGGAGGAGAAGAGCGACGGCCGGATGATATTTCCCTATTGGAAAATCAACGGCGCTGAAGCAGTCTGTTCAGTGTGTTGATCAAACTGTTCTTGCTGAACAACCCGCTACACACAAGGTGACCAACATACGCTTTCGGGAGAAAGTGTGTCTGAGCTTCGGGAGAAGTTCGAGTTGTTCGGGAGGGAGTCTCGAACTTAGGGGATCGAGGGGGAGCCGAGATCGCACATCTAAGTAAAGAAGTGATAGAGGCTAGGCGTTTACTTTCGGGAGATTGTAAGAGTAAGACCCTCTGTAGCTCTATACTTTTCAATAAAGATTTACATCCCTTTAGGGCGTGGGAAGCCCCCCAGAGTAGGATGTTGCCGAACTGGGAAGTACATTGCGTGTCTCTATTGTATTCTGTTCTAACTACTGTTCGAGAAGTGTTCGAGAGTCTGTCTGAACACAACCCCGGTGAGTTCCTTGAACAGACAACAATATTTCATAAGTGATATCTTTTCAGTTGCTTAGTATATAACTAGTAATTGTGATAATTATTTGTCGCGTAAGGGAACCATTTTTATTGCTCATTAATCACATGAGATTAGTTGTTGATAGGTGTTTGAAGATGTAGTCGTATAAGATTACATACAATATTCCCATCTTTTAAATTTATCAGATATCCTGTGTAAGGGGAGCACTCGGTTGAGGCAGGGTTGGTAGAATGAGGCACGTGAGGCACGATCTGGGCCACTCATTGTTCGCCACGTGAGTTGAACCGCCATTTGCGTTCACACTACGAAGTAGTGGGTTTTACTATTTGGACAGTGGCGCGCCCACAAAGCACGGGGGTAGATGTGTGGCTCAGATCGTGCCTCACGTGCCTCATTCTAATTTTGGTGCCTCATTTGATCGCTTCTCTTTTGTGTAATTAAGCAACAACAAGCACTCTTATTCTAATATAAGAAACAGTTCAACAAATTCCAAAAGCAGTTCATAAACTATAAGTCCACATCCAAAATAACAAAAACCAAAAAGTTTCAGCATAATAAGTTCTCAACTGGAACATCGCATACTTTGAAGAGTTCTGAACCCGAAACTAGCACCATCGAACGCATTGCACCCAATACCAGTTGCTAATCCAGGTCTTGCACCATTTCCTCAAACGACTTTACCGTCTTCTCAAACTCGACAACTTTTTAGGTAGCTTCCTCTCTGGCCTGTATAAGTTCCTCTTTTAGTTGATGATTTTTCCCTCATCTCTATGGCGGAGAGGCCTCCTTGAATTATTACCAATGCCAGACGCTTGAATTTCCCTCCGTGCACTCACAGCTTTAGTTATGATGTCAAGCTGGATGTCGGTTGGGATAGGGTCATCTAGACTGCTTGGGTCCTCGAAATGTTGCTCATTCATTAGCGATTGGACCTTTGCATTCTTTTCTCCCACATACAAGTTCAAACAAACTCATAAATTATATTTACAGGTTTTCAAAACAGAACACTATGATATATAATATCTCCTCAAAAATAACAAGACATAAGTATTACGAATAAGTGCCCAAAAATAATATGTATACACTGCATAAAATGACTTTAATGACTATGTGTATAATGAGATAATCAACTGTGTGAATCATTATTCCAATGCTTTTTTGTCTTCAAATTTTAATCCTTTTCACAAACAATAAATTTTAGAGTCATTAGTCAATAGGGTGGTGATCTGTTGGTTTACAATACCTCAGGTCCTGAGTTCAATTCTTGGTGACCGCACCAATTTTTTTTAAAAACAAAAAAACAAATTTGGAGCCATTTACATAACATTGAGAACAACAACCGTGAATTTGAGGCTTACATGCTAAAGTGTGAAGTTCTTTAAAATAGACACGCGACTTTCAGGAAAATTTTCCAAATTGCATCAAAATCAACATTCAATTCCAATTTTACACGTTTTTTAGATTGGTTTCCCAATTTACACTAGTTTTGTAAGCCGACGTTGCTCACAGCGTCTTAACATTCAGACGCTCTTGTTGACAGCGTCTTAAGCCCCGTGGCGTTTTTGCACCAAAATATGTGAGTCAGTAGCTGATGTGGATCGTTTAAATCTATTTTTTATTAAAACGCCGTCCGTAACAGCGACTTAAGTTTTGAGCCCTAGTTTTTCTCTTCATCGTTCTATTAGAACGCTCCTACCAACAGCGTTTTAAGGTAAGACGTTGTCGCCAACATCGGCACATGACTGCATATTTTGGCGCAAAAACGCCACAGAGCTTAAGACGCTGTCAACAAGAGCGTCTTAATATTAAAACGATGTGAGCAACGGCGGCTTACAAAACTAGTGTAAATTGGGAAATCAATCTAAAGAATGTGTAAAATTGGAATTGAATGTTGATTTTGATGCAATTTGGAAAATTATCCCGACTTTCACTGCGTAATGCGATCATCTATACATAAGTTTTAAATCAAACATTAATACACATAACTGTAAATGAAAAACATAAATAAAGATTTTTAATGCGATCAACTGACACACTCAATGAAAAAGAGCTAATCATAACAAATCAAGAAATATGAATATTATTCTATCAAAAAAAAAAGAAATATGAATATTATTATCAATGTGATCAACTGACACCATCATATCAAGATTTCATCATTCTTTTTTCCAAGCGGAATATGACCAGCAGATATTTCTCCAAATGTTTTCTAATTAATGTGACGATAGATGTTGATATTTTGACATAAATAATGACCCAGTTTGCTGCTTAAATACTACGTACTGTATGTGTATGTCTGTATTAGCCACCAGAGTCTGCTGGCTAGCTTTGAATCCAAATTTGTCACTTCTAGTCCTTTTCAAAAATAGTTCCTATCATATCATGGTTGGTGTGATGAAAGAAAGCAGCTTAAATTGCTGCCTAGTATCTGGTTGGTAACTGTAACTTTGACTAGTTTCATTTGATGATGTAATTCTCAATCTTCAAAATATCAATAGTGAAATGCACCTGGAGGTAGCGATCATGACTCATGTTTTTTTTTTGATAGATGACTCTCATGTTTTGATTCCCTATTCAGTGACATTACGTACACAAGCTAGCTATATATGGACAGAGGAGCGTTCAAATGAGGCAAGCCAAATAAGAATGAGGCAGTGAGGCACGATCTCAACCACACATCTAACCCCTCCGTGCTTTGTGGGCGCGCCACGTGTCCAAATAGTAAACCCACTACCAACAGTAAAAGGCAAAAAACAAATAGTAAAATCCCACTACCACATCTTTAAATCTCAACCATTAGATCAATATCATCAATGGCCAAGATCATGCCTTACTGCCTCATTCTACCAACCTTGCCTCAACCGAGTGCTCCCCTATATGGACATATCAAACAAAATAAATATTACAATTTGACAGGAAAAACAAATACAAGTACAAATCCAGTCCTAACAACCCTAAGAACATTGTTAGATTTGTAAATAACAAGACCCAGATCAATTGAATTTTTTTTTTTTGTGGCAGGAAAATTCAAAGATGTCATTAGATGGTGGTTTTTTTTCCCCAATGTTTATCTTTTCCAAGGGGGGTCCGATCTTACTATTAAATATAACAAATGCACCTCTCCGACACAGTCATTGTTGTCAATGCCTCGGAGGTTGTAAGGGTTTAAAGTTCAGTGTTCAATGTTTGCTTAACAGGGCGTGGGCATTTGGCCGAGTGGTTTAGTCCCTCACCCGTGGCATGTGGCGGCCCGGGTTCAATCCCTATAAGCCCCTATATGCGCAAAAAAAAATGGATACTACACTGAAAAAAAAGTTGCGCCATCAAAAAAAAAAATGTTTGCTTAACCTTTTCATGTGGGGATTATTAATTTGTCTCAAATGGAAAAAGATCCGGTGCAAAGTTAATTTTTTGGTACAAAATACAAAATTAATCATAGCCCTTGATCTTGTGATTTGAATGGATGAGATTAAATCTTGATTTTTTGGTGTTTTTCTTGGTGACGAATTATAAAATGAAACTGACGAACTATGTCGTCTTTTCATTTTTCGGCTCGTCTTTTTCATTTTTCGGCTCGAAAAGTGACGAACTATAAAATAATTTTGACGAACTATAAAATAAACTGACGAATTATAAAATGATTTTGACGAATTTTATATTTTGTACCAAAATTTGACTTTGTACCTGATCTTAACCCTGTCTCAAATATTTATCGATGTGAGACGTCTCCGATAATCATTACTGCCGTAGTGTCGTGCCATTATAACCCAGGGGTATCTAAGTAAAAAAAGAACGAAGAAGATCGACAACAGATGAGATTATATATAAATTTCTGACACTACACCAATTTTATCCTTAGGTCCCCGATAAAAAATAGCTGAATAAGACTTTATGCGACTACAGTCATTCGCATAAGGCCAATCACATAAGTTGTGCTGCATTAAGTTTGTTACGAAAGTACCTAAAACAAATTAACAAAAGTAACATAAAGTCTTGTGCGACAGTACTTAAAATCATCCGCATGAGGAGTTCATCAGTCGCATTAGTAGGGTTTTGTGCTGTTTGAAAATCCTTATCGTTGAAGTGTGTCGGATAAGTGCACTTTGACGATATCTGTCGCGTTAGTGAAATAAAAAGTGCAACATATTCAGCCGCATAAGTTAATTTTTGAACATTGTCAGTCATGTAAAAGTTATCAGAAAAAGTTATTTTCTTGTCGCATAAGTTTGGTTATGGATTTTTATATTCCTGATTTTAGTCGCATAAGAGAACATAAAATATCCATGTTTTGTAAGTTTAGCCAATATATTCAGAAATCTCTTACATAAGCAAATAAACTTAATCAAAAAGTACTTGAAACATTTAAAAGAGTACACAGATATCCAGCATTTAGTTCACATAACAAACATGGATGTCCCCGTCAAAACACATTAAGCTCCCAAATTTTCAGCAAACCACAATTTAGAGAGTAGGTAACCCGAAACTCGCAACATTGGAGACATTGCACCCATGTCATGTAGCCCCTCCGCCCCCTCGCACCATTTCTTCAGCATCCTTTTTAGCAGCGTCCTCCCATGCCTTAATGAGCCCTTTTTTAGCGCATGGTTTGATGCCCCGCCAGCTGGGCAAGGAGGCCTTCTTAGATTGCCGCCGACTACGGACACCTGAGATCCTTTCTTTTGCCTGACAACTCTCGATATGATATCCAACTGTGTATTCATAGAGAGAGGGCCAGAAATGATGTTGGGGTCATCAGATTGTTGCTCATCCATGCATCAACAGCTTCACGTCGGCATTCATTTGGTCCTATGCTCAAGTCCCAAATAAATTCATAAACCAAATGTATACTCTTTCAACAATCATATTCCATAGTCATGAATTAAATTGTCGAGAATCCGTATTCATACCGACATTGATCTCAATATACATAACTAATTCTATAACCAATATCAATAGAATTCATATTAAAAAAAACCAAACTATTGACATATTTTTACACAATGGGAGAATATATTCAGTTACACAAACAAAATATCCAGCATTTATTCACAGAACCAAAATCCACCATTTATTCTCATAACCAAAATCCTCCATTTATTCATAAAATCCACAATAGCACTCCGATAACCATAATCCACATAATCATTCACATAATCAATATATATACGCTACACTACAATTTTTTCCAAATTTTCCGTCCAAAAATTCCGTTATTGATAGATGATAAAAGCTATCACGATATGTTATTGAAATGTTATGTGTTAAGAATAGAACACGATTGATGTTATTGATAGATGACTAAACAGTCGTTATATACAGCACATAGAAATAAATATAGTATCAAATATATACATCAGATAACAATCATATATTCTGATGATTTATAAATCTCCTATTATTCATATCTTCAGCTATCTAACCATATCTCTAACATTATGAATCATTGAACCCCTTCATCAAAGAAAAACTAATTAAGTCTACCAGTCGAAGGGTTCTTCCCTTAAAAAAACAAGAAAAGAACGCCGATCCTACTTAATAATAAAGCAAACTGTCGTATATATATATATAGAGGAGCGCTCAAATGAGGTCCCTTCTTAGGCTAAGGTCCTAAGGTCTCATCTCAATCATTAGATCAAATGATCCAAAAAGTAAAAGTTGTTTGTCTTTTTGTACTTTTTGTTTTTACTATTCGCACTTTTGTCTTTTACCTAAAAGACAAAAGTGCAAAATGACAAAAACTATTTTTTGAACAAATCTACACTTTTAGATCATTTGATCTAAATGTGCAAATTAGACCTCACGACATCACTCTAAGAGTGGACTTCATTTGTTTCAAGGGGCGCGCTCCCTTGAAACGGGGGGTAGAATGAGGCAGTGAGGCACGTTGTGAGCCACTCATTTAGATGATGTGACAGAGAATAGTTGTTTACTGTTTGCTTTTTGCTTTTGATGGATTTTTGATAGTGGGACACGTGTCATGAGGAGATGAGTTTGACGGCTGAGATGAGTGGTTGAGATGGTGTCTCACTGCCTCATTCTAATTTGGCTGCCTCATTTGAGCGCTCGTCTATATATTTGGAGGTAAGAATAAAAAAAGAAAACAAAAGAGAAACTTAGGTAATGAGAATAGAAGCGAGGGTTCGTAGAAATTGTGGGCTCAGAAAGCAGTAAACATAAGACCCAATTGATGTGACTGGTAGAAAAATATAGATTGGATTACTTGGACTCACTAAGTTTGATTCATCATATATAAGAGCAACCTTACCCCAATGATGAACAAACTCTCACCATACACACCAACCTACACTCGTGCATCATTTTGATATCTCTGCCAGGGTTTTTCGGCTTCTCCATCTTAATCTATGTATTACTAGCTAGTCTCTGGTTCATTTGCAAGTCTTACAAAGATCTGCAGGGTCCAAGTAAAACTTATAATCAAGATGGTTCGAAGTCCAAGCAGTATGAACCAAACTACAGCTGGGTTGAAGAAAGGTCCATGGACATCTGAAGAAGATGAAATACTCACAAATCACATAAGCATCCACGGCCATCCCAACTGGAGAGCACTGCCTAGATTAGCCGGTACGATGAATCTCCTTATTCATCACCATGATCGAGCTAGCTAGGCCAGAATTAACAACAGATTAATTATAATCTTTCCTTTTTTTTTTTTGATAAATTGATGATTTAAATATGCAGGACTAGCAAGATGTGGAAAGAGCTGCAGGCTTAGATGGACTAACTACTTGCAGCCAGGAATCAAGCGAGGAAATTTTACCAGAGAAGAAGAGGAAATCATTATAACTTCACATCAACTTCTAGGAAATAGGTACACATAATGTCTGCTGTTTGTACTTTTTACAAATACAATAATGATTATGCATGCATGTTTCATCATTAATTAACTTTCACTATATGCTAACAATGTTTTTGTTGTAATTAACCAGATGGTCGGCCATAGCAGCCAAATTACCAGGAAGAACGGACAATGAGATAAAAAATGTGTGGCACACCCACCTGAAGAAGAAGTTACTGAACAAAGATGACAAACAATCATCATCAGCCACAACAGATGATCAGTCATCGTCCAACAATAATGATGAGGAGTTTATTATAGTAGATGAGTCCATATTTGACCTGCAGGTTTGGGATGGCCATCAAGTCCAGCATGCAGAATGTGACCATCAAACAGAAAACCCTAATAATGATGCACATGCATGCCCATCATTTCCCTTAAAACGCTCCTTCAGTGATGCATCTTACAACAACTACAAGGAGGTTCCTTCTCCTGAGGAGTTCCCGGAGACAGATGAGAGTTTCTGGTCAGACATACTCTCATCCGATAATAATGACTACAACAACTCAAGCACCGGCTCAATTCCACCGGTTTTGGATGAAAACATGATCAACTGCATGGAGACTGATCATTCCCATATGTCTTCATTCAGTCCCAACGAAGCTAATGTTAGTGGGCACAGCTTTGTCGTCGAAGACGGCGGTGATGTAGATGATTTTTGGTTTGATGTACTATTTAGGGCAGGTGAACATCCTGCTTTCTTAGCAGACATGTATTAGATCTAAACGTAAACCCTAATAATGTACACAACTTTAATAACATAGACGAGTTTGAACGAACTCAGATATTAATTGTTTTGAAATTTAAATGTAGTTTTTTTCTGAACACTGCATGAGATCGATGGAATGATGGAAATCTGGGCCACCATGTTTGACTACATATATACTTGATCACTGATATGTAACAAGTTTTATTATACTCATTATTTGCGTGCCTTGTGCTTGTTTGATCTGTAGTAGAGTTGAATGAAATGGTAGGGCCAAGTACATTTTCAATCATGTCGAATGAAATGTCATAGATTTGGCAAGTTGATCAAACTTCTAACTCCAAAATTAAACTGACTGAGCCAATTCCAAGTACATGTATGCTAGTTGTGATTCTTCATGCTTAACTTTACTTGGTGTTCAAGCTCAAATTAAATGGTGGTATTGCAATTATCACTACACCATTTTGACCCATATACAGGACATGACACGCTATTGCAAAACACATGTAGTATAAGATCTCTCGCAACATTTGCAAATCGTTACTTATGTGCCGCGTTGCGTAAGACAACTAATGCAACATATACAAAACCGTGGCATATGTTACCATTTATCGTTGCACAAGTGATATATATTTCTAATGCATATGTTTTAGTCTAAAAATGTGTTGCATAAGACGGCTGTTGCGTTTGCACTGCGCAACTCAGTGCTCGTTGCAAAAGACCGCGTTGCATATGACGCATTGCAAAAGAAATTCACAACGAAACTTAAAAACTACTTTGCATATATAAGATTGTTACTAATGCAACAAGTCGTAGTGTTGCAAATAACACGTTGCATAAGATTTTCTTATGCAACAATCATATTTTTCTTCTTTGCAAATTTCTTTTGCAACAAGGCATATGCAACGCGGTCTTTTGCAACGATTTGTCTTATCCAATAATTCTACCCACCAGAGGTGGTGTTTTTGAATCAAAAGTGCGATCAAAGTGAAGTTTTATTTATTTATTTTTAACTAAAGAAAATGACCGGATAACTCAAATTTTATAAATATTCTAGCCATCCAATTCTACCCATGAGAGGAAATTCAATTTGCTCTCATCAAAAATCGAACTTGTGACTTGAACGGTGTGAACACTGTTTTTACTGTTACGCCACGCCATTGATCAAAGTGAAGTTGGACCAATTAAATTCTAGGTCATGAACTTAACTTTCATGTGCCCGATATATGTTGTCTTGAAAACATGAGCTGAGCCAGCTGAGGGTTGCAGGGAAGAATAAGATGATGTGTAAAGGATCTATATGATATGACAGGAAAGCGACACTTTTGGCTTTGACCTAATCTCTGTCTGGACTACATATTGATAGATGAGTTTGTCCGATTGTAAACTTACTGGGAATTAGGTAGCCAGGCCTAAGTCAGTCCACCAAATTGACTCATTGACCAATCAAATAATAAGTAGAGTAATCAACTAATAAGTTGAGCTGAGTGTGTACCCAGTTTTATAAAATAGAACAGTATAAAAACTACAGTTTACAAACCCTAATCTCCTATTATATAATCACTTACTTTCTTCGTCCTTTTTTTTTTGCCGTAAAAACATGTATCTGTTATTTAATGTTATTTTTAAAGTTGCATAGTACCGAGCTTTTTGTTATTACATTTTGAAATAATAACATCTATTTACTTTAAAATGGCTTTGTACTTTATTGATCGAGAAAAAGATGTATACACATACAGTTTTCATTTTTGTATTCAATTCTCAATGGGCTCCACGGTGCCTAATACGACACATTTGTCACCCTGTTGCGACCAAACCGTTTTATATAAGTTTGATACAATTAAGGTGGAAAAATATGCAGCTCTCTCTTTATCAAAGATTTGGAGTTTCCATCATGTCGACAAAACTGCCACACTTTTGTGTTTAGTCTTTAAATTTGACAATGGGCGTGTTCTTTGTGTCAAACTCAAATAAGCTAAAATAAATTAAATTAAGCTCATCTAAACCAAATTAAATTAAACTAAGCTCATTTAAGTTCACCTAAACTAAACTTATCTAAATAAATAATATATATTACTCATCATGAACATTTATAAATAGAAAGTGTTGGAGTCTGTGAACTCCACCTGTTTTGAAATGACAAACATCATGCCGATGTGTTACTTGAGCGTGCAGGTTAATGCACATGTACTCTGGAAGTAATGTTCCCTCAGTATGTGACTACAGGGAGAGAATATCAGTCAGGATATTCTGGAAGATCTTTTCAGTTCCCAAAAGATCTCGAGATCCAGCTGGAAAGCATGTGGATGACGAAGGAAAGATCCGATCAAATAAATCGCCAAATTAGGAAAGTGCCTGACAGGCGTCGTCGGTACCTGCAAATTTAAATTTATAATTCCTTGCTCTTGGCTATGGGTTAGTACAGCGGTAAGCAAGGGTCGAACCCTAGGGAGCTAGATGGTTACTTGTTGTTCTGTAAAAAGGAAACAATTGGGTTTGTAAGAGATTTGGAAACAAGTGTAAACTAGGAAATAAATGAGATATGTCAATTAGAGGGAATATTCAGACTAGGGTTTCTATTGTGACTTGATATCATCGACTGCTAACAATCTAATTCAATGTTTTTAAGTGTGGTCGTCCCGACAAAGGTGACTTCCCAAATAACCCGACAAAGGTGTTATGCCACAACCTAACCCGACAAAGGTGAAAGGCTTCTAATTCCCTCCTAAATCAAACAACCCGACAAAGGTGTTATTTAACCTAGATGTGCTATCCACCCAAACGACAAAGTATTAGGCAGATAATAATGATAGAAATATTGATCAACTAAGCTTTGCGACAAAGCATCCACCTAGTCTAGCAATAATTCATAATATAGGCACGAGAATTAGTAAAACATGAATAGCATTAAGAACGAAGTCTCAAACAATAGTCACAATGTATTAAACCCTAGCCCGAATAATGGGTTTAGCTACACATGGCCATGGAAACAAAAGACAATAAAAATAAAGGAAAGATGTTCTTCTCTATTGCCGAGAGGGAGGACCGGAGTGAGAGAAGTGGAGAGCTCGAATTTGGGATGATGGGATGCTTTGAAAGGTTGAGGAGGGGCTGTATTTATAGAGTAGAATGGGGCTTCGAAGTTTCCAAATTGAGGTTGGCCCAAAAACGGTTTTAGGAAACATGTCCTAAAACCGACGAGTTTTTTTTAAAAGTAACCCAAAACGAGTTTCGGATTTCGAAAATAACCCATGCGAGTTTCACATTTCAAAACTGACCCATTTTTAATGAGACCGGATCCTGGGAATCCGGTCTTTCGCGTTTTTTAAAAGACCGGATCCCGGGATTCCGGTCTGTTACATTTTGTAACTGACCGGATTCGCAGGATCCGGTCTTTGGGAGATTTGGATGATGTGGACGAGCGGTCGAATACGTGGCGTCCACGTAAGACCGGAACCCGGAATTCCGGTTTTTTAATAAGACCGGATCGGCGGGATCCGGTCTTTTGCGGCTTAAAATTTTTTAAAAGTGCATAATCATTGGAAGGTGGACATTATAAACAAAGTTGTAGTTAAAATTGAACAACAAATGTACTAAAGGTACTCGGATATTGGATTTAGCTTGTATTGACGAATGGACAAGACCTTCTGTTATGACCAGTTTGATGACATAATTTGCACCTTTGAATCCTGCCTGGGGGTTGTGATGATGAAGCCTGTCCTTTAGTACTGGACTGACCGACATCCCTCTGGTCCATTTCAGTACGCCTTCGCCTTGTCGGATTTCTATCGACGTTTGTACGTTTGAAGTGAGGATTAGGCACATGATGAAGTCCATCATAGGGTTCCCAGAAGTCAGACTGAGGTAATGGACTGAAATGGTAACTCCAGGTCATGTTGTAAGCTTGAAGTGTATACTCACGAGGCACATAGTCGCTGTATTCCCTGTTCGTGAACTTACAAACTGCAATTGCATGACTGCAGGGAATATGAAGTGTCGTCCATTTTCCACATTCACATGTTCTCCCGGGTAGGCAAACTTTCCACATATGATGCTTAACTCCCGTGGTAACCTGATAAATACCCTGGGACGCGTTAAAAAGTACGACTCTGTGGAACTGTGCCCTTTGTCGGAGTACCTCCAACCTCTCGTGTACCTTTGGTGCAAAAGCCGAATCCGAGTAGTTGTCGTAACGATAACGACGGTTGTTGAAGTATTTATTCAACTGTTTGAAAGTGAACATTACCAATGCTGAAATTGGTAAATTGCGTTCGTGCTTGAGAACGCCATTGAACGATTCCGAAGCGTTCGTGGTCATTGAGCCCCATCTCATACCACCAGTATCCATTGCCAAAGACCATAAATGAACGTCCACCTCGCGCAACCAATTTCGCACGTCAGCTCTGTCTTTCAATAGTGTCATAAGCTCCTCATATCGAGCTGCAAACTTGTACTCTTTTTTGGCATATGCAACCTTGCCAAGTTTTTTCTTCAAATAAGAGTCTTTGACCCTCGTGTTGAAGTTGCTCTGAAAATGGTGAACGCAGATACGATGGTAAGCATTAGGAGCCGACCATTGTGGTTCACGCATAGTAGCCATTATTCCTCCGTGTCTGTCAGATATGACGCACAAGCCCGTCCGATCAGTGACACCCTCTCGAATGCAACTCATGAACCAACTCCAGCTGGAGGTGTTTTCACTCTCGACCAAAGCAAACGCAACAGGTAAAATACCATTGTTTGCGTCCAATGAGCATGCTACGAGGAGCTTCGCATCGTACTTACCGTACATATGAGTTCCGTCAATGGATAATATAGGACGACAATGCCTAAACGCATGAATACATTCAGAAAATGCCCAAAAAACACGATTTACCTGAATGTACTGACCATTGATTTCTTCCGTATCCCAATAGACAACTGTTCCCGGACTAGTATCAACTAACGCCTTCATCAACTGCGGCAGGTTTGCGAAGGAGTCATCCCATGTTCCAAATAAGTTAATCATTGTTTGTTGCTTCGCTTGCCAAGCTTTCAAGGGGGAGATTTCTAGCCCGTAGTCTTTATAAATTCTTCCTTGTATCTCTGCTACACTCAAACGTAATTTTTCTGTCATCACATCCCAGAGTTCTCTAGCGATGTACTTGGGCGTCATATGAACGTTGTTGGCCATGATTGTGTCGGTCTGACATATGTGATGCTCACGATGCTTTCGCACTTCCCAACGGTTACTTCGTCTCAGTGCAGCTATCCGGAGGCCCCACGGACAAACTTCTCGACCTTTTCTACATTGAAACACAATGAAAGAAGGGTTAGATTTTTTGACCACGTACTCCACCCGTGTCATTATCGACCACTTCCGCACCGCTTGTACCGCAAGTTCTTTTGAGTCAAACTCTGAACCAACTCCTAGGGATGCGTGCAGATCCGATTGATCAAAATATCCTCCCATATATTCATCGGCTGGTTGATTGGTGTCCCAGGCCGAAACATCTTCGAAATCCGGATGATCCCATAAGTATTGGGGTACTGCATTCTCGTACTCCGGATTATGAACAGTGACCATCTCCAAATTCTCCATTTCGTCCCGATCGTACTCGTCCATGATCGGAACATCTAAATTATCAAGAGTGGGGGTTTCCATATCGAATGAAATTGAGAGAATGAGTGAAATGATGATAGATTTATTAGTAGGAAGTGTGTTTGGATGAAAAAAATGAACGAGAGAAAGTTCATATTTATAGCTTAAAAAAGACCGGATTCCCGGATTCCGGTCTTTTTGAGAATCTCGCAGAAGACCGGATCCCCGACATCCGGTCATCAAAATGACCAAATTTTTTTTGGATTTTTCATAAGACCGGAATCCGGGAATCCAGTCTTTGGAGAATCCCGACCCGTGCTCGTCCGGTCATTTCTGGTCGCGGCGTCAGAAATTCGGGTCCCGTAGCAGACCGGATCCCCCCAATCCGGTCATCAAAATGACCTAATTTTTTTTTGGATTTTTCAGAAGACCGGATTTGCAGTATCCGGTCTTTGGAAAATCCAAATTCGGGTCCCGTGTGAGACCGGTTCCCCGAAATCCGGTCTCCCGAAAAAATCAATTTTTTTTATTTCAATTTTTTTTTGTCAATTCAATTGAAATATTTAGTGCACATAATGAAATTTATTTTGTCGATTAAATTGACATAATGAAATTAAAACACATATTAAAATGTCACTTTCGTACATTAAATTGAGAGTTTGATAGTACAAAATGTCATCGGAATCTTTTGTCACGCAACCTCTTAAGCCATGATTGTTTCGGTGACTTTGGAGGACGAAGTTCGTGCCCATGAGCTGGTGGTGAAGATGGCGCATCTGAGGTGGATTGCCGAAATGGTGGTGAAAGTGGTGCTCGTGAGCTTGATGGCGGAAACGATGGTGGTGCCCGTGAGCTTGATGGACGATCATAACCAGCGGTCTGTGAGTCAAGGTTGGTGACATGATCTTCCTCTACAATCGTATCATCATGGTCATCTGTCGTTGAAATGTATTAATGGAATAATTAAATGCGATGGAAAATAGGTATTGGGTAAATGAAAATTTACCGTTTCCCAAGTCAATAAAATCAGGGTTGATGTTCAGCAGCCGCAACTCGCCCAACACCCGTAGTTCTTCCACTACGGTATGAAAAATGCGATGGAAAATAGGTCTCGGGTCTGCAGTACTATGGAATCCTTCTGCAGCTTCCGATGCACAGATGAGCAGCGTGCGAATCTATAGGAACAAATTGTTAGTTAAAATTTAAAACATATTCATCACTAGGAATATCAATGTGAAAACTTACATTGCTAGGTAATTCATGGGCAGTAGGGCGATAGTACTGAGTGTCCTCTTCCTCCAATTTGAGCTGGATAAGGCGACGTGTTATCCTTGAATACCAATACACATATTCATCACTAGGAATATCAATGTCCTCGCCATCCTCGCCCGGATCCCCATATATTAATCTCTCATATCTGGCATTCCATTGCGCAACATACTGTGCGAGGTACACTCTCCAGTCAACTGTCTTTTTCCTTTCCAACCCGTGGTGCTCATTCGTACACGCTATAGGAGGAGGTGGAATCATCTGCTTCCATCCAAACTGTCTCAAAACACGATTCGGATGATGCCACTCAACGATGTTAAAGCAAAGAAGTGGCACATCAGCCGTCCATAATTCCCGTGATTCGAGACATACGGGATGCAGTCGGGGCAAGATCTCCTCGTCATATGGTCGGAAAATAAAATCAACATGAACCATTCGCTCCAGTTGATCCCGAAAGAAGACTAGAGAACCACGCGGGACCTCAACAAAGTGTTTTGGTCCAGCCCAATGTCTGCACATAAAAAATGCGTTACAAATTGAATATGAAATGCATATTTTGAATATGGATGCGATGGAAATTAACTTACAAGTACGACCAACAAGGTCTTAAATATGGATGAATCTCATCGGCAAGGACTGGGGCCTCTCTATAATATGGTTGTGGAGCTCCAACACGCAAACGCTCCCAACTCCAAAACTGTAGTAACAGTAAACATCCAGCAATTTGCGACTTCTTAAAATTGCTCGCTTTGCACAAGTTACAGTACTACACAGCTAAAACCGCGCTCCCCCAACTGTATCTCCGGACGTTATCCAAATCCGCCAACAATGGAAGGTAGTTGAGCGCTACCTGATCACCATACAAATCTGACATGAGAGTCAATCCCAATAGACCCAAGATGTACGCCCTAGCGTATTTCTTCAATGTCTCTTCGTCCGCATCGACCGGTATATGAGTCAGGTAGTTATCGAACCATGTCTTGCTACCCATCGATTTCTTCTTCGGACGGTCGGGCACAGCACCCAATAAACTCAAACAAAGTGGCTCCCATTCCAACGAACCTAGTCCAGATACAGGCTCCCCATCTATGGTTAATCCAGTAAGGAGAGCGACGTCCTGTAATGTAATTGTAGCCTCCCCTCCATTCAGATGGAATGTGTGTGTCTCGGGTCGCCATCTCTCCACTAAGGCGGTGCACAATTTTGGATCAATCTTCACGTTGCATACTTGGGTCCACGGTAGAAATCCGGCATTCGCAACGTACTGCGCAAGTCGATGATCCATAGGTACGACATTATGACCCGCGACTCGCAATGGCTTATCAGACATAAACTCTTTATCCATCTGAAATATGTTAAACAATTTATTAGTATATCATATTGTTATTTGATATGAATTTCAAATGTTTAATTAATGAAAATCATACCTGATTTCTCCAAATCGCCTCAGTGCGATGCACACTTTGCAGTGTCAATAAGGATGGATCGATGGGTCCAGGATGAACGTAATCATCCATATCCATATCTGGATTAGCAGTCGCACGTGAAGAAGACGGCACATCGCGTTGACTAGTGCTTCTTCGCCTGTTACCGGACGACATTTCTGTAAAAACAAATATATACATTATTACTAATTCATGAAGAAAAATAAAAATAAATACAAATTATTCTCCAAGTATAAAAATAGCAACACCAATAACAAAATTCAACACATAACAACCCTAATAACAAAATTCACAACATTTAAAATTCAACACTCAACACTAATAACAAAATTCAACACATAACAACCCTAATAACAAAATTCACAACATTTAAAATTCATCAGTCATACAATTAACCGGTTTAATCCATCAATACAAATAACAACACTAATTTAAACGTACTAATTTCACAACACTAATATATACACTAATAACAACACTAATTTAAACTATAATATCAAAGGACAAAATTCACAAAAAATTCGTACAATTAACCGACTAATTTCATATACAAACAATTCAACAACACTAGTTACTCAATTGAGGTTTTTACCTATCGATTTCGTAGAACTTTGGGTTTTTACGGACGAAATCGGATGGCAACGAATCGGATGACGAAGATTCTTCGTATGGATGGACGGATAAATCGATGACAGCAACGGACGAATCGACGACGGAGGAGCTCGGATTTTGTTAGGGTTTGAAGAAATCGGAGAAGAAGAATGGGGAGAGAAGAGATCTGCTGCGGATTCATATATCGCTAAAGACCGGATCGGGGGGATCCGGTCTTATAAAAAAACCGGAATTCCGGGTTCCGGTCTTACGTGGACGCCACGTATTCGACCGCTCGTCCACATCATCCAAATCTCCCAAAGACCGGATCCTGCGAATCCGGTCAGTTACAAAATGTTACAGACCGGAATCCCGAGATCCGGTCTTTTAAAAAACGCGAAAGACCGGATTCCCAGGATCCGGTCTCATTAAAAATGGGTCAGTTTTGAAATGTGAAACTTGCATGGGTTATTTTCGAAATCCGAAACTCGTTTTGGGTTACTTTTAAAAAAAACTCAAAACCGACTATGCTTGATCTTCAAGTTAACTTCTTGTGCAAGTCTTCCAGCGTCTTCTAGGGCCTTCCAGAACCTGCTGGGAACTTCATGGGAGCCTCTAAACCGCCTCACTTGAGCGCACTGACTAGGCCCAACGCGCGGGGCCTTCAATCGTCGTTTTGCCCATCTCGGCCAATCCCGCTAGTGCGTTTTGCTTGGCTAGTGGTATCGTCCAAGTCATTTGGCATTTCGATCACTTTGGTCGAGCCAGATTTGCAAGATTCGTTCATCTGGTCGGGCAACTCGGATTCAGAGCTAGTCTGCTCGACAGGGCCTTCGGGCGCGGCCTGGAACTCTGCTCGGCTGCTCCTGGACCATTCCACCCGTGGGTTCTCCTTGGCTTGGTGACATTGTCCGACTTGTTTTCCCTTTTAAGCAACTTGGTCGAGTCATATTTGTCATCAGAGTTCGTCTGGTTGAGCGAATTGATTTCGGTGCCTATCAGCGCGCGCAAGACCTTTGGAATTGAGCCAACTGCCAATCTGCTCGGGCGTTTTCCTTGGTTCTTCGACATTGTCCACCTTATTTTCTATTTTGATCACTTTGCTCGAAGTGGATTCGTCAGATCAGCTAGTTTTCCCGAGCAACTTGAGTTTAGTGTTGGTCAGCTCGACTCCTTGTGATGTTTTTAGCTCAGAAAGCCATCTTTTAAGCGCGTTTTGACAACGTCTATTTTTACCCTCCCGACGTGTCGGTTTAGAAGAGGGTCGTCGTAGAGGTCAAAAACAATTTATAAAGACCGGTAAAGTACCGGGTCGAACCCAAAGGAGCAAGCCAAGCACATGCACTATGTAAGATTGTGTTTCCGTACGGCTATTCTAAACCAAAAATGTATAAGGGAGTGTATATATCTAAATCCTATGTGTGGCGAGTAATTAGGGATGAAAGATAAGTAAGAGGTGTTTCGAGGGGTTACTCCCCTCCTTGGCAAATTCCCAATGATCACATACACGATATTCAAACATTTCATGGTAGTCAAATAGCAATGAACCTAGTTTAGACTAGGATAGACCAACTATCACTTGAATCTATTCCTAGCCAAACTCTCTTATAGCTCGAACCTCTCGGTTCATTCCATAGCAATAAATACCATGAACTCGACTCCTAGTTCACTTCCTACCCATGCATTGTCGAAAACCTAGCTTAGACTAAGGTAGACCAATGTTTATGTTAATCTAGTCTTAGCCAAGCTCTCTTATAGCTCGAACCTCACTCGCTAGAGATAATTGGTTCATTCCATAGCACCATTATCCTTGGAATGTCTTCCTAAGATAATAACTACTATGAACTCGAGTCCTAGTTAACAACAAATGCATACATCGGATAGGATCACATTCTCTATTATCCAAACTAGATTCAACATGTTACTTAGGCATTTTCACAAACACTTAGTAGCATGTCGTATATGAAGTGCATAGAGAACATGAATTTGACACCATTAGATGGGATTAATTGATGATTCGCTTAATGACTAACTCCAATAAATCAAACATTCAATCCTTAGTCAAGCATCCATATCCTAAAGTTCACTTGCAAGATTCAAGATATAGATCATTTTCTCCATCCTAGAACTATCCCCAAGGGTTTCCAAGTCCTAGGTTCAAGTTTAGGTCCAAATTGTCACTTAAGCATTTTATCAAACACCTAGAGTGCATAACATTCATAACACAAGAGAAAATGAAATCAACAATCATCCACATGAATATCAATGTATATATGTGATCAAAGAGTACCAAGGAGAGTCATTAGACCCTCAAAACACAAGATCCACTACTCACACCTCATGTAAGACAACATGGTGTGAGTAGGGTTTAATGGCAACAACAAGTAGAATAAGAAAAGTGCAAAGGAAGGAGGATTGTCAATCCTAGAACTCCCTCTTGATATTCTCTTCTTCCCCTTGGTTGGATGCTGATTGATGACCTTGGATGAGCCTCTTTTCCAATCTTCTTCTCCCCAAAAACCTCCACACTTGGTCCAAAACCCTTGCTTTCTATTTATAGATTCGGCTGAAATCTGGATACTGTAGCAGTCCACCCGACCGGGTGGGAATTTGGACGAAATCCACCCGACCGGTTGGGTTCCCAGTCGACCGACTGAAGGGTTCAGTCGATCGACTGGGAAAACATGGATTTCAGGCCCTCCTGAGACTGCATCTAGTCGATCGACTCGAGGTCCAGTCGATCGACTCAAGCTTTCAACCGGTCGGTTGGGGCAGGGGACATTCCCACCCGACCGGGTGAGGTGCAACTCTGTCCATACTTTGCTCCAAACCTCCGGTTTTTCCCGAGTTTCCGTATTATGGCGTTGACACTGAGAATATATTGTTTTGTACCTGAAACGTACGAAAAGGGGTCAAATGACATCAAAATATCGTCGGAGTCGAACGAAAGCTATAGTGAAAACGGGTACTAATAAGTCGGAATCTCGACTTATCACGTTTCCTCCTAGAGCTTCCGAAGCACCTAAAATGCAAAACAACACCAAAAGTAACTTGTTCGCATAATAAAGTGTCGGAAATGGTGGGATTTGTTGACTCGATGAGACGTATAAATACGGCTCATCAAACCACCCCACACTTAAACTTGTTCGTCCCGAACAAGGACTAGGTCATAAGAGGAACGAAAACTGTAAACACCACAATGCTTCGGCATCCTAGACATGCTACATGAACATGATCCGGTTAATCTAGATTTCGCTTTCTATGCTTGCTCGTTACTAATAGCCTTGTGCGAAAACATGGGTTAATGACACGTGTTACCTTTGGGCCGAGATGCAAATCAATTCGGATGTCTCGGGAGATAGCCCTTTTTAGACCCATGAACCGCATTCTCGGACTCGAACTCTTGCTATATGGTTATGCTTCGTCGCTTTTTCTTGCACGTGATTGATTCGAGCTTCAAAGTGTTGAGTGCTTTTCGGCCAGCTATAGTGTCTCGGGTTGATGTATCAATTGAGCTCTTCACTTGATTTCGGTGTAAACTTTCACAATGATGATGGATTTGTTACTTTGTGGTGCGGATTGTGACTTGCTCGAACCTACTTGCTCTCACTCATCATCGTCCTTTTGACTCGGGTCAAGCCAAGGGTCGCTTATCTATTTTCCCGGCTACTTGGACTAGAGCTTGGACGGTGTGAAGTATTCCCGTCCTGACACGCGTATTTTTAACCCTTTATAGTTGTCAAAGTATTAGTTTTAGGGGTCAAATTGCAGTCAAACAATATTTATAAACCTTGGTAAGCCAAGGGTCGATCCTAGGAGCAGTGCGTGTGAATACTAGCAAACGGTGTGACCTATTTAGCTATTCCGATTGAACTTTGTAAAAACGGTTTTTGTTGTCACGAAAATTGCAGAAATTAAATAACAGAAAATTAATTGCAGAAAATTAAATGTTGTGTTTTTATCAGAGAAAGAATCCCAGAATCCATACTTCACCCGTGCTAACCCCACTAATCATGCAATCATGTCACGTTAATTATTCATGCTATCGAATATGGAATCAAACCAAAATAACACTAGACAAGCCGCCCATCCACGGATCATTGTCTAGATTAATCTCAATCGTTGAACGCCGCCCATCCACGGATTATCAACGATCTCGATTTATTAAAGTAAAGGTTTTCCTATTAACTCATGTAAACATGACCTAATATCAATTTCATGTAATCCGGTTAATCCCTAGGGCCCATCCACCTTTCGGCATATAACCTATATACGTTCTACCAATGCAAACATACCCTTTGATGTAAATACATGCATAGAACGATAAAATTAAGCACACAATGAAATTGAATATTCGAATCGCATAAATAACAACTTTAATTGATCACATGAGAGTTAGGGTTACATAGCACGGGATCCATAGGATCCCGGAATAGAGAGGACTACTCACTATTCATGGTGATTAAACCAAAAACAGTGTATAATGAGAGGAAGAAACGAGTAAACCGTAAACGATTGAAGCTCAATGATCCTCACGATGAAAGCTCTGTCTTCTCTCCCAAGTTAGGGTTTCTTCTCCAAAATAACAGCACCCTGTCTAAACTGGTTGTGTTTCCTTTTATAGATCGTCTAAAAAGGGCCAAAAGCCCAAAATTGAATTTAGAAACAACTTGTAAACTTTTGCCAGCCGACGGTCCCGTTACAGCCGAGCCTGTAACGGCTGTAACGGCTGTAACGGGCAGAGCTGAAATCACTGAGAAAATTGGTCCCGTTACACCCGTTACAATCCAAGCTGTAACGGTCGCTGAGGTTTGTAACGGGACTGCTCGAAATCTCTGTTGGAATTGAGGCCGTTACACCCGTTACAACCCAAGGTGTAACGGTTGCTGAGGTCTGTAACGGGCTGTCCTTGCATATTCGAGATTTTTGGCCTTTTCCGATCGATCTTTCGTTCTCTTCGACACTTTGGCTCCAAGGGGCGATGATATGTCTATTTTACCTGAAACACTAGAGAAAGACATCAAATAGAGACCATTCGCCGGGGGAATGAACGTTATCCTTCATCGAATGTAGCGAATAATCAGTCAGAATATTGACTGATCACGTCCCGACCAACCGCAAAGGATACCGCAGTGGTGGAGCAGACTCGTACTATGTTGCTTCGAAGTGCTAGCCTCCACGAGATCCACATAACCATATATATTGAGTTCGGCCTTTGAACGATCTGTCAAGTCTCTCTAGGGCGTTTCCATCAACTCCACATCCCTGTTTATCTCAACTAACAAAGGCACGCAATATTTTAAGATCACATGTAATCGCCCAAGTCTGATTTCACTAAAGACATGCATATAATCGCCTCTATCTATTTCACCTTATCATTATCCAATACCGCAAGTCTAGGGAATAGTGAACATGTACAAAAATTTTAAAATTATGGGAAATGTGCTGACTCTGTGCAGGGTGCAAGAAAATAAACGTGCTGACTCGATGACTGACTCTCCCACCCCACACTTTTGAAATAAGCCATGTCCTCACGGCACGACTTAAGCTCTAGACACGACTATGCATGACAAACAAACAAAAGGGAAATAAGAAGAAAGTAAGGTTGGACAGACACTTCCCTCGTGCGATGCGTGATGCTCGGAAACAACTGATTATTCTTCTTTGAGTCCTCGAAGAGCACCATTGAGACTTGTATCGCAACGTGAGTTCGTCACAAAATGAAAGGGCTATGTCAAGAAATTAAGACAAATTAAGGATTCCCAGGAGATTGGAGGAGTCACAAACGGTCTCACTTAAAAACCAATCTCCTTAGACTCGTAAGTCTTGGTGACAGAATCCTTAAAAGCTTATGTTTCTTGACACAATTTATTCAAGGTGTGAAACTACTCACGTTGGATAACAGTCTTACGCAAATACCTCAAATGGCATGCGATTGGATTCCCAGCCGTGTGCGCTCTGTCCCCTGCATGAAAATCAGCTTCTTTCCCAAGTACAATGTGACATATGATGACTCTAAACTCAAATAAACAGAAAACAAAATAAGAGAATAAGCTGGAAAAAAAAACGATAAAAGTGCCGGGCTGCCTCCCTGCGAGCGCCTTTGTTTTACGTCGTTGGCTCGACGTTACCTCTTTAGGGATCACAAGTTCGGATCCCATGGACGTGTGAGGTCATACTTTGCTCCAGCGACTCCTTCAATTTGCCCGAAATCCTCATGAAACGACGTGCTCGGGTTTGCTCTCCATTGATCGGGCGGCTTAGCCTTCACATATTCCCGAGATGGTGAGGACATCTTTGCCATTGCTGCTGGCCCAATCGTATGTACGGTCTGCTCTGGTAGGTCCGGAACTAGGGCACCGAAATCTGATGTGTGCACAATGTCCGGCGGTTTCCTCGTGCATGGACGGTCAGCATCCTCATGGACATAGAAATTTGATGTCTTTCCACCGAATGCTAGTGAATGTAAGCCTTTGCCCATGTCAATCTTGGTCTTGGTGGTGTGAAGGAATGGTCGCCCCAAAATCAGTGCTGGCGGTTTGTCGTCTCTAGCATCGCCCATCTGCAAGACATAGAAATCTGCAGGAACAAAAAGGTCTCCTACTCGGAGGGTTAAGTTTTCAAGCAAACCATCAGGCCGAGTACATGACTTATCCCCCAGTTCTATTAACAGTTTAGGCGGTTTCAATGGGCCAAGTTTTAACGAGCAATATAAGGAATAAGGCATGACATTAACAGCAGCACCCAAATCAATTAAGCAGTGATGTATCTGAGCCTCACCAATACCACAGGTGACCGTGAAGGCACCTGGGTCCTTACTCTTTCCTGGCGGTGCCTCATGGCTCGTAGTGAGTGGGTGCTCCATTATGGGGCCGTTCTGCTTAGGCCTCGTCTCCAACCTACCTTCCAGCTCGTCCTTGTTGGTCATACAGCCTTCGGGAGCAACTACCTGTATGGCACATGAAGAACCGTGAGTTTCGGACTTCTCGGCCACGAGGACCGGGCCTGGCTCGGATGCCTTGAGCGTGTCTGGGCTGAGTGTTTCAGCCGGTTCTTCTTCGGATGCTAGCAGGCCGAAGTCTTCTGTAGGCCTGGTGTAATCTGAGCTAGGCTCGTCCTCGCTATCCCTTGCCTTCGTGTTGAGCATCTTGTTCACCCAATAAGCAGACTCCTTTAAGGCTGCGTCCACGTCCACTACTTCCACCATGCTGACATTCCCTCCTGGATTCTGCACTGTCTGTGATGGGAGTCTTCCTGAATCTCCCTTCAGCTCAGAAACTGTCTGGGCTAGGTTGGACATCTGTTTACCCAGCTCTGCTAAAGTCCCATCGGTTTTGGCCTGGAACTGGTGAACTGATGCGGCCAAGTCCTTCACAACATCTTCTAAGGACTTGCTCGAGCTGTGCTGGTGCGGGCCTGACTGATTGCGGTTCTGCTGATACTGACTCGGCCCATTCTGTCCCTGCTGCTGGCGAAACGGAGGCTTGTAGTACGGTTGGGCCTGGTGAGGTACGGGGTGCTGTGTTGGCTCCCTTTGGGCATGATTGTTCTGGTTGTCGTTCCGCCAGTGTTGCCCGCTCGCTCCTTGCTCGTTCTCGGTCGGTCCATACTGTCGGACTGGCCCAGTCTGGTTGCTATGGCCCTGGTAATCGCCTACTGCGTTGACTTCGGCCTGGTCATCCTCCACTATGGTTGGGCACTCGTCTGTTTTGTGGTCCGTGCCAGCACAGAAACCGCACGGCTTGACCTGGACTGGTTGCCTTCTGATCACTTGCTGCATCATCTCCTTGAGCTGCCTGATCTCTTCGGCCATTGCATTGGATGGGGGCTCAACCTTCGACACGTTCCTGGTTCGACTGAATTCTTCTTCTTTATTGGACTCGTCCTGGAACCGTTCACTTTCTGCCACTGCCATGATCTTGCGTCTCACACCTGCTGGGGACAAGTTCATAAGGTTGCCCTCAGCCGAGGCATCTAGTAGCTTCCTGTCCAGTCGTCTCAGTCCGTCTAGCATATACTCTACCAGCAGCTTCTCTGGGAGTCCAAGATTGCAGCAGCTCTTCTCCAGGGCGTTGAATTTCTCCACGTACTCGTACATGGTCTCGTTGGGTCCTTGCCTGAGCTCTTGCAACTGCCTTCGGACTTGCATCGCTCTGCCTGCTGGGTAGTACTTGTTGAGGAACTTCCTCTGCATCTCGTCCCATGTGTAGATACTACCTGAAGGCAAAGATAGAAACCAGTCAGTTGCCGAGTCTGTAAGTGAAAAATAGAATGCTTTCAATTTGAAATCGTCCACTCCGACTCCGTATGGTTTGAGGTTCTGGCAACTGCCATGGTAGCGTTGCAGATGTCCTGTGGCTGACTCTCCTTTCATTCCCGAGAACTTGGGCAGGTGATGGACGACCGAGGTGTTGATGGTGATGGCTTCGAGGTCTGGCCCTTCGTAGATGCACCAAGCTTGGTCTCTGAAGTTGGGGGCCGAGAGCTCTCCCATGGTTGGCTCTGGATCGTCGTCCTCCTCGTGATCATCCTCTCTGATGGCCGGCTGTTGTAGTGGCCGTGGGGGTGGTGGGTATTGCTGGTGTGGGATGTATGGAAGTTGTGGATATTGTTGATACGGTGGTTGCGGGTACGGCTGATATGGTGGTGGCGGGTACTGCTGATATGGTTGCGGTTGATATTGTGGATAGGGCTGGTACGGTTGAGGTTGGAATGGTGGTTGGAGCGGTTGGTGTTGCAGTTGTCCCGGGGCAGCCCCCCTGATCTCTCCATTCTGTCTTATCGGGCCTTGCTCGTCGTGTTGTGGGAGCGCCCCTTCCATGTTCCGGATGCCCTGCTCCACTTCTTCGTTGATGTTGTCGCCTACGCGGCTACCTGCATGAGACATGGTAACCGTGCAACCGCGCCTGCCGTCTTTTGGAAAGATCAAGATTTGGACGAGATGATTGATTGAAGATCTTTGGTGCTCTCTTTAGGAAACTAAATCAGTGCACACACAACTTGAATTGTATGAGATATTCCGGTTGCTGATTTGGAAAGATTATTATGGGATAATCTTGACAAATTTCTAGGGTTTCCCGAGAGAATAAACAGACTATATACTGTATGCCACGACCTCCTTTGAAGTTGTTCGTTCTGGAGACTGCTGGCGTTGAAGCTTCTAATCGAGTAACAACTGTAGATTACTGTTTGAAGGTTATCACATTCCGCGCATACCTGTGAGGGAACGAACGGACCAATCTGAGCCAGACGGAGATAGCAACTTGTTGCGCGGTGAACTACAGAGGTGATTACAGCGAAGGTACATCCGTTTGTAAGGTTGTAAACCCTTGATAGTGGTCAGGTTGTAATCAACTCTCTGTAACCGGAAAACGCTTAATACAAGAGTTATTTCGAAATCCTTCTAGTTCAGCTAGAAGGTAGTGGTTTTTCTCCAGTACTTACTTGAGTGCCGGGGTTTCCACTATAACCTGACCTGCTGTGTGGTCTTGATTTTACTTGCTATATTTTCTTTTCCGCTGCTTTAAGTTTACCTGGCAAGGAACGTTACTTACCAGGTCGCTAACTACGATCCAATAATTGGTATCAGAGCCTGGTCTTTAGATTCTTAGTTAGCTTTGCAGGTAGAATGACAACCATGAACGACTCCTTCTGGAAGCTGCCTATTTTGAAACCAGGTGAGTACGATTGGTGGGCGGAACAGTTCGAGGCACATACATGTTCCTTGGACGGACAGCTGTGGAAAATCATCGAACAAGGGGCAGTGAAGATCCCGAACGCAACTGATGCTACTAAGGAGAAGGATAGGAAGAATTATACTGATGCAGATTACAAGATCCTTGAAAAGAACAGTAGAGCAAAGAAGATTCTACATCAAGCTCTCAATCCGGGAGATCTGAAGAAGATGCTTCATTATAAAACTGCCAATGATATCTGGGATGCACTAAAGAGGCTCTACTCATGGAATGATGACGTGAAGAAGAACCGCATTCTAGCGGCAATGAAGGATTATGACAATGCAGTCCAAGGAAAAGACGAATCACTTGAAGAATTTCACTCATGTTTTCAGGGCTACGTCGGATAGATGCAGTTTCTGGGGGAGCAGGTCCCCGAATGGAAGGTTACCCATCACTTCCTTCAAGCACTCAGCTCGAAATGGGATGCCGTATCTGTGGCACTTCAGGCACAAAGCGACATCAAAGAGATCACTCTAGAGAAACTCGTAGCCAAACTACAAAGCAATGATGGGATTCAGCAAAGGAAATATGCGAGGCCCGAACCTGAAAAGACCCAGTCCATTGCCCTCAAAGTCGAACGAGCCTTCAAGCTAGCTCAGAAAGATGACAACGAGGAGCCTGAGGATTAGATGACAGCAGTACTGACTAGAGCACTCAAGATGGCAGGTACCGCACTGAAACGTTCCTTCAAGGGGACTACATCGAACAAAGATGCATTATGCTACCACTGTCAAAAGAAAGGACATATGGCAAAGAATTTCTTCAGCAAAAAGGCAGGAGAGCCGCCAGCTCAGAAAAGTGTTAAGGCTATGGTGGCAACATGGGGTGAATCTGATGAAGATAGTGAAGAGGACAACCCAACTGGAGCTGTATGCATAATGGCTACCAATGAGGTAAGTGATTCTGATCCTTTTGCGTACTTGAATGATAGAACTAACGAACAGCTAATATCTCTCATTATGAAGCTTGTCAAGAAAAACCTGGAGCTCACTCAGGAGCTGAGAGAACATGAGGAATCAACCACAGCACTTGAGGAGAATGGCAACCTCTGGGCTAATAAGGCCTTGCAACTTGAGGAAGAATTATCGCAGAACGGAAGCAAACTGACCAAACAGCTCTGAAGCCTCGAGAAAAAGCTTAACAGCTTAAATACACAGAACGAAAGTCTACAGACAGAGTTAGATGATATCCGTTCCTTAGAAGGTAAGGTTACTGATGGACCATAATTGTATGAATCATAAACACAGTTAAACCCACCAAATTAGACTGTTTGTCTATTTAACTTTTGCTTGTTAGTTCCGATATTTATCTACAGGGTATTTTGGAGTCTAGAGAGAATACAGGCTAAGGAGGAGTTTTAAAAGCTGAAAATGAATTACGAGTCAGGACACGACCAGATTCCGACTGTACAACTTTCATGGAACCGACTTGGAATCATTCAAATATGCTAGAACAGTCGGCGTTTGGACAAGAACGCAATGCAAAGGCACCAAGCCCGGTAAAAGCCAAACAAGGGCAATTTCAGCCGATTTGGGATTTCGACCATGTTCCAAGCAGAATTTGGCTTAGGTTCCTTCTTGAGATCATCTTAGAATGACATTTTCATTCAGAATACACTCTCCAAAATCCGAGAAGCTCCGGTCAAATTCCGGTCAAACCGATGGCTTTTGAGAAACAAATATCTTCCGATGGCTTTTGGAGTGGTGACTCACCCCGATGGCTTTTGCTCTCCTTATGCCATGTGTTGAGATCTCAAGCCACAAGCCTCTCCTCCCTTGACAAGTGTATGGCTCTCCTTGCCTCCCTTAGCCTATAAATAGACATCTTCTCTTCACTTGTAAATCATCCACAAATCCATCCACAAATCCATCCTCATTCCAAACACAAATCACTTATCTCTCTAAGTTGAGAGCACAATCCTTGTAATACTTTTGTTTGAAATCTATAATACTCCTGTTGGTTCTTGAGTATTCTAGTAGTCTTTGAGAATACTCCTGTTGGTTCTTGAGTATTCTCCTTTACTTACTGTCTTTCAAAAACCCTCGAGTACTTAGCTATGGTATCCACCTCTATGGATATTCGTAGCTAAACTCTTCATTCGGTTGAAGGGGTGTACTTGTATCATAAAATGTTTTAGGCTATACTCTTAGTGCCTCTTCTTTGTGTTCAAAACTTGTTCTATGTGCTATATATTAGATCAGAACTTCCAAGGTTGAGTGAATGCTTGAAATGGCAAAACTCTTCCGTGGGGGTTCGTGAACATACTCGGGTAAGTGGATGCTTGAAATGGCAAAGCTTATCTGAGGAGTTCGACCTCTCTAAAACACCATTTGGTTTGATCGGAAATGATTGATCAAATGGATGCACATAGGCTAGTATACCTTGAAATGGGGTGCTAGTCTAAATAGAACAAGTGCTCTACGACCTTGAAATGGGCTAGACAGTGTGGCAAATCGAGCGCTTGAAATGGCCTTGATACACATTTGAATACTTAGCAGGATCACTAAAGGTCAATAATAAACATGCTATGATGCAAGGCCCCCGAAACCGAATGCTTTCCTTAGATTAAAACACTACCTGCACTTACTTCCTTAGTATAAACTGCCCTTTCAACTGCTGACGTTCCGCAAGACTTGCCGATCACGCAACAACCGCTGTAAGTCTTCTTTTTACTTTCAGTATTTACTTTTATGTCATTTACGTTTCCGCACTAAAAACGAAAACCAACCAACCAATCACTTAGCTGTTAGTAGTAAAACCTCAATCAACCAAAAAACACGCTCCCCCGCTGTACGACCCCTCAAAGAACAACTTATCCCCCTAATTCCTTTGGGTTCGACCCCTACTTACCACTTGCTACCCAGTAGTGAAGTCGCGAGTAGCGGACTTATAAATTTATTTGTACATTTGCTCTGACGACAAGCATCTGTCAAATTGGCGCCGTTGCCGGGGAATTAGTTACCTAATCGGATAAGTTCTTTGAATCGATACTCGCTCCAAAACAACCATGTCTCGCGAAGGAAGCCACCATGACTATCAGGATGATGACGAGATAAATCTGTACGATCGAAATAATGAGGCTCCACCTCCATTTATTGACGATCCGGAACAACTCATCCGAAACCAAAGAGCTCGTAATAGGGAGGCCGTTCGAAGAAACCAAGTACCACCCGAGGATCGAAATGCAGCTGGTCCAGTGCAACCCCCTATACGTCCCCCACACCCTCAACCTCGACAAATGCCTAGGCAAGAACCTGTCTTTGACAACTATTATGGGAATAACAACGACCGCGCACCTACGATGGGAGAGCTGAATGCCCCAGATTTCGAAATGCAACCATGGTGCATATACGAGGGCCCTGAACTGGAATACATTACCATCAACGCATCAGTGGCCCATTGCTTGCCCAAGTTCTCAGGAGCACATGGAGAATCTGTGACAACTCACCTCTAACGCTTACACGGCATTTGCCAGAATCTAAAACCCAATCGAGTGAGTATAGACGACTTCAAGTTGAAGGCGTTCTATTTTTCCCTCATTGACTCGGCAAACGACTGGTTCCTTTCATTGCCTTCAGGAAGCATCAGAACATGGGTTCAGATGCAAAGGAAATTCCTGGACAAATATTACCCGGCAGGAAGGGCAATGCAAGTAAGGAGGCAATTACAAGACATCAAGTAAGAGCCCAATGAAACCATGTACGACTACCTGGAAAAGTTCAACCACCTAGAAAGAAGCTGCTGTACCCTTGGACTGCCCGAGAAACTCATCGTCGAATACCTCATTGATGGATTAAGACCCTTAGACAAAATGCTCCTAGATGCCTCAGCTGGAGGATCCATGATGAATCTATCATTGAGCGGCATAAGGAACCTCATCGCCAACTCGGCAGGAAGAATTTTCCCAAACAAGGAATGTGGCACAAGCTGAAACACCAATGAGCTCTATGCCAGAAGAGATAAAACAATTCAAGGAGATGATGATTCAGATCCTACGAAAACAACCAGTGCCGGTAAAACCTTGCGAGTTTTGTGGCTCTACAGACCACAAAACTGACGCATGCCCAACATTAATAGAAGAGAACCCGGCAAAAATAAATATGTTAGGAGGATACCAAGAAACACAACCAGCTGTCTCTCAACTAGCCCAGTCATTCTATCAACCTCTCCACCAACAGTACAACCAGGACGCCCCGTCAGCTGGACAGTACCAAGCAAGCTCGAGCAACCAACAAGGGACCAAACAAATCTCTTGAGGACATGTTAATGCAATTTTCACTACTACAGAGCAGGCATTATGCATCGGTTCAAAAATTACAATGTGCATCGGTCCAGTATTATGCATCGGTTTATATAAAACCGTTATGCATCGGTTTACATAAAACCGTTGCATAATGTTACATTATGCAACGGTTATTTAAAACCGATGCATAATTGTTACATTATGCAACGGTTTTTTAAAACCGATGCATATTTGTTACATTATGCAACGGTTTTTTAAAACCGATGCATATTTGTTACATTATGCAACGGTTTTTTATGAACCGATGCATATGGGGACCACCCGTCGCCTCCGTTGCTCTCATCGCACGCCTCTCATCTCATCGCACTTTCGTCGCACATCCGCCGCGCCTCGCTCCGTCGCCTCCGTTCCTCTCATCTCACTCAGTTGCCTCTCATCTCACTCCGTTGCATCAGTCTCACTCGCCTCCGATTCAGCAGGGTGGCCTGAAGAGCCTATTATACATCGAGGGGCAACTTGAAGGTGACAAACAGCTTGTGGCTATCGGTCGATGCGTAAATGGCCGGTTTGTTAACTTTCGGGCAATACCCGAAGATAACGTGAAGGTGAAGGTCGATAAAGCATTTTTCCGAGGTCGAGGTGCAGCCTTGCCAACAGCCCATCAAAACCTCTCCACTGTTAATGAAGCAGTTAACCACCACGTGGCTTGGCCACAAGACTTGGTCGTTGTCGATAAAAGGGTGAGATCATCGAAGATTATAACTTCATTTGCTTCATTGTGTTATATTACAAATGAAATAAGATATTTAAGCTTCACGAAACTAACATGCAGGCATATGACAAACACTTATACGAGTCTTTGCCACTTACTGGCGATGAATTTGTAGATGAAATGTCCGTCGACTGTAGACTTCTACGTGAGGTGTGGAAGACTTTGGGTAGAGACATGTTTGTAGTACAAGCCAACGCTGAGGTGTTTGGTGACGACTACGATATCTACTTGTGTGACGAGGAAGTAACGGATCTATTTAAGTTTAAAGCGTTGGGGAACGCAACATCTGAGTTATATATATGGTAATATTTATATTCTTTAATCATTTTTTGCAATTCGTCTAACTGACACAACTTTTTCATTTTGTAGTCATTTACACGATCAGATGGTTCGTTCGAATATCAAGTTTGGATTTTTAATTCCGTCATTAATCACCCCAACCATAAACAAAAATGAGAGATTGGCGACGTTTGTGGGAAGATTGAATATGCCCGACAAAGACCAAGTTTTTTGCTACTTTCTCCCTTATGTCGATCACATATTGTGAGTTCATCACTAATTTTATAGGTTGTTAACTTCTCTTTTCTTACACATTTTTTTTTAAGTTAGTGGGTTTTTTTAGGTGGCATTGGATGTTATGCGTCATTTTTCCGAGACAGCATAAAGTTCTGTGGCTTGATTCATCGACAGAAGAGAAGGATATAAACGCTGATGCAAAAGAGTTGGTGGAGACGTAAGTTTGGAAAATACTTATTTATCTTATAACTTGTATTGAGAAGTCACTAATAATTACATTATTGTGTGTTATAGGGGATTTGATCGATACTACCAAGGATGTGTACCGAGGAGTACACGTAAAGTAGAGTGGATGAAAGTTTTGGTATTCACAAATTAGACAATTTTATTAAATATTTTTTTTTTCATTTATTATATTTGTTAACTGCAATTCTTGATATCGTGCAGTGTCCAAGACAACCACCTAGCCATTTTTGTGGTTATTATGTCCTTCACTTTATGCGGGACATTATAGCATTTGTAAATGCTAATAATGGTGCGGAGGTTGAAGACGTAGCCCAAGTAAGCTTTTTAGAGATATATATACATATATATGTTATTCATTTAACTGTTTACTTTTTGATTGTTTATTTAGTTCTCTTGTTTTCACTCTTTAATTGTTGATTTACCTTTTTAGACGTTAATCGTTGATTTAGCTTTTTAAGGCTTAATCGTTGTCACTATTTAATTGTTGACTTAGTTCTCTTTGTTATTTTTATAGTACTGTTTTCCTAATGGAGTAGAGGTATATGAAGTGGACAAGATTCTTGAAGTTCGGGATGAAATCGCATACTACCTACGCGACTACATGACCACTCATCCAGCGGTATAGAACATTAACTTAGACAACATTTGTTATGTGATAATTTGTGGTGTATTTGTACCAAAAAGAGACAAATATGTGTATGAATGATATTGTATTGCAATTTAAGTGAAATGATGTTTAGCATGTACGCTGTAATGTATTTGTAATGAAGAACAGCAGGGTTTATTATTCATGTTCAATTTCAGGTGGAATTGAGCTTCTGTAAAGCCAATTCTGCCATTTTTTTTTTAAGCTTATGCATCGGTTTTCCGGAAACCGTTGCATAATGTGCATCGCTTTACCTATTATGCATCGGTTTGTATTTGAACCGATGCATAAAGTTCGACTATTATGCAACGGTTTTTTATGCATCGGAACCAAAACCGATGCATAACAACCCAAAAAACCGTTGCATATTGTGTTGTTTGTAGTAGTGTTTCAGGTACTATGCAACAGTTGAATACTACTATGCATCAAAACCAAGCCGAAACAAAAGACTTAAAGAATCACATCTCTCAACTCGTTGCCTCAGTGTCCGCACTCGCTAATGAGTCCAGCAGACTCCTTTCACAAACCATTCAAATCATGCAGAAAGATGTGAGTGCCTTGACTCTTAGGAGTGGAAAAACGCTTGTCGGCAAACCTTTGGAGCAAGAGGAGGACAAAGACCCAAGGTTGCCCGGAGAAGAGCAAAGAGGACCAAATCAGTACCAAGCCGGCCCGAACAATCAGCAAGAACCAACCAAGTCGCTCGATAACACAATGAAGGAGCTTGCAGGAAGCATAAATCAATTGGGTACTTCGCTACACCAATATCAGGCAAAAACTGACGGGGCAATTTCAGAATTGACCAAACAAATGTCCCAGGTCGCCACTGCAATGTCAACACTCACTAATGAACCTGGCAGACTTCCTTCACAAACCATCCAAAATCCAAAGGCAAATATCAGCATGATAAGGAGGTCGAACATAAAGGCGACACTGGAAGAAGTAGCACGATCCCCAACTTACAAACTTACAAACAAGCACTTCACACGTACGCATCGTCCTGATTGGAATCAAGAGGAAGACTGACCCAATAATGGCAAAACATGGGTCACGCATGCTGACAATGGACGGTATGCATTCACCGTCTGCATAACACCACCACCGATCATACACTCTGACATACCAGCATCTGGATGGGATGACAATAACAATTTAAAATGGGACTGCCCAACTAATATCTATGCTTCGAAGCAAAATATTAAGGGGTCCGATTATACAAATCCTAAGCCAAGGAATAGGCAGAATGGCCCGACAATAGAAAGAACCCTCACTTCAGATCATGAGTCACAACCGGAAAGAGATAAAGACACAGGGGCCTTCACAGTCACCTGCGGTATTGGTGAAACCCAGATTCATAAGTGCTTAGTTGATCTTGGGGCTGCTGTCAATGCCATGCCTTCCTCCTTATACTACTTATTAGGACTTGGTCCATTGAAGCCACCCAGGTCAAATATCGAGCTAGGAGATAAATCGTGCATCCGTCCGGTTGGAGTGCTGGAAGATGTAATACTCCATGTGGGAGAGCTCGTCGTTGCTGCAGACTTTTATGTAATACAAACGGGTGAGACCAGCGAAGACGACCCTCCAACAATAATATTGGGACGACCATTCCTCTACGCTACTAAAGCAAGAATCGATGTGGGCAAGGGTTCATTATCGCTTAAGTTCGGCGGCAAAATTGCAAATTTCTACATTGATAATAGCCGCACGAATACAAAGAAACCGCCAGACATTATACCTATCTCAGATCGAGGTACACAGATTTCTGACCTGCCAAAGGAGACCGAAAAGGCAACAAGACCAACAGCTATGGTCAAAGGTTCCCCGCCTTCTCAGAAACAATGGAAAGAAAAAACACCAAAACCATGGAGTTCTAACCCAAGCAAGAAATCAGGAAGAGTCAAGGCAAGAAGCAACACAGGAACAGTGGCGAAATACGACCTGAGCCACCCATGGGATCCAAACCAGTGATCCAGGAATGAGGTACTGTCGAGCCAACGACGTTAAACAAAGGCACTGGTCGGGAGGTAACCCGACACCTATCTTACTTTCAGTACTTTTATTTTCTGTCATTTAGTTTTTTCTCCAATAAGTCGCTCTCACCCACTTGGTGCATAGAATGAAATGACTATTCAGGAATCGGTTATGGGTGCAACATCAAGCCAGTCAGGCCTATGCCAAGAGTTCAAAGCCCCTGCCGAACTCCCTCGATTATCCAGCCTCGAGCCATGTCGTTCACTCGACACCTTAAAGGAAGTTCTGTTCTTCCCTTTTCCTTAATGTCATTTCCTTCTCAGATAATACCTGCTTGCATGGCTTTTGAACTAAGTCATTTCGTAAAGAATGCCTTCGTTCAAAAGTGTGGGGTGAGAACCACCTGTGTACATTAGTTAAATAACATGTTTTTTTTAATATTATCTTTTTGAAAATATGAACTTGAGAATGTGAAAAAGATAGATCATAATTCATGCATTTACCTTGTGAAAATTCAACTGTTTAAAAACTTAGAATGTAACTTCTCATTTGTCCCTTTGTGCTGAGATAAACTAGGGATGTGGAGTTGATAGAAACTGCCCTAGAGGGACTTGGCAAGCACTCAAAGGACTGAATTTCGCTATATGGTTTTCGAAGTCAGTGGAGGCTGCACTTCGGGTTTCAGAGAAGATTGAAGTCATCTCCGCCATGCAGCGTTTATGCAAAAAAAAAGGCGGGACGGGAATCAAACCGTCCTATCTCTAGTCCTAATAGCCGGGAAAATAAATGAGCGACCCTCATTTTGACTCGCGCAAAACGGCAAGGATGAGAGAGAGCGGGGAGGTATTTCCATGTGCTTGCGGGCGATGATTGGACCTCCCAAAAAGACTTGAGAAAATGGACTAGCAAGCCACAAAAAGGCAGGCCACAAAAAGGCAAAAGCTCAAAGAAGCAAAAGCTCAAAGAGCTAATCAAAGGCCAAAGGCCAAAATTGTGAAGGTTTTAACCGAACAAAAGTGAAGAACTCAAAGAGTCAAATCAAAGGCCAAAGGCCAATTCACTACAAAAAAAGCTGTCCCTCGCCAAAAAGAAATCAAAAGGCTCAACTCAGTGAAACCCGAACCGAATCACGTGCTAGAGAAAGCTACAAGGAAACCATATAGTGCAAGACGGTCCCGAGAATGCAGTCCAGGATCCTGAAAAGGGCTATCTCCCGAAACATCCGAATTAATTTGCATCTCGGCACGAAGGTACAAGTATCAAGTTTCTTCTATTTATTTACACGGTTTAATTTGGTAATAAGTAAGTAATGCATGAATTAGGATAAATCTAGTCCCACAGTCTAACTTTCATATTTTAAAAGCTTACTTAGATAGTGTGTGCCGCCCTTTAATAGCATTGTTCGGGACGAACAACTAAAAGTGTGGGGTGATCTGATGGACCATAATTGTATGAATCATAAACACAGTTAAACCCACCAAATTAGACTGTTTGTCTATTTAACTTTTGCTTGTTAGTTCCGATATTTATCTACAGGGTATTTTGGAGTCTAGAGAGAATACAGGCTAAGGAGGAGTTTTAAAAGCTGAAAATGAATTACGAGTCAAGACACGACCAGATTCCGACTGTACAACTTTCATGGAACCGACTTGGAATCATTCAAATATGCTAGAACAGTCGGCGTTTGGACAAGAACGCAATGCAAAGGCACCAAGCCCGGTAAAAGCCAAACAAGGGCAATTTCAGCCGATTTGGGATTTCGACCATGTTCCAAGCAGAATTTGGCTTAGGTTCCTTCTTGAGATCATCTTAGAATGACATTTTCATTCAGAATACACTCTCCAAAATCCGAGAAGCTCCGGTCAAATTCCGGTCAAACCGATGGCTTTTGAGAAACAAATATCTTCCGATGGCTTTTGGAGTGGTGACTCACCCCGATGGCTTTTGCTCTCCTTATGCCATGTGTTGAGATCTCAAGCCACAAGCCTCTCCTCCCTTGACAAGTGTATGGCTCTCCTTGCCTCCCTTAGCCTATAAATAGACATCTTCTATTCACTTGTAAATCATCCACAAATCCATCCTCATTCCAAACACAAATCACTTATCTCTCTAAGTTGAGAGCACAATCCTTGTAATACTTTTGTTTGAAATCTATAATACTCCTGTTGGTTCTTGAGTATTCTAGTAGTCTTTGAGAATACTCCTGTTGGTTCTTGAGTATTCCCCTTTACTTACTGTCTTTCAAAAACCCTCGAGTACTTAGCTATGGTATCCACCTCTATGGATATTCGTAGCTAAACTCTTCATTCGGTTGAAGGGGTGTACTTGTATCATAAAATGTTTTAGGCTATACTCTTAGTGCCTCTTCTTTGTGTTCAAAACTTGTTCTATGTGCCATATATTAGGTCAGAACTTCCAAGGTTGAGTGGATGCTTGAAATGGCAAAACTCTTCCGTGGGGGTTCGTGAACATACTCGGGTAAGTGGATGCTTGAAATGGCAAAGCTTATCTGAGGAGTTCGACCTCTCTAAAACACCATTTGGTTTGATCGGAAATGATTGATCAAATGGATGCACATAGGCTAGTATACCTTGAAATGGGGTGCTAGTCTAAATAGAACAAGTGCTCTACGACCTTGAAATGGGCTAGACAGTGTGGCAAATCGAGCGCTTGAAATGGCCTTGATACACGTTTGAATACTTAGCAGGATCACTAAAGGTCAATAATAAACATGCTATGATGCAAGGCCCCCGAAACCGAATGCTTTCCTTAGATTAAAACACTACCTGCACTTACTTCCTTAGTATAAACTGCCCTTTCAACTGCTGACGTTCCGCAAGACTTGCCGATCACGCAACAACCGCTGTAAGTCTTCTTTTTACTTTCAGTATTTACTTTTATGTCATTTACTTTTCCGCACTAAAAACGAAAACCAACCAACCAATCACTTAGCTGTTAGTAGTAAAACCTCAATCAACCAAAAAACACGCTCCCCCGCTGTACGACCCCTCAAAGAACAACTTATCCCCCTAATTCCCTTGGGTTCGACCCCTACTTACCACTTGCTACCCAGTAGTGAAGTCGCGAGTAGCGGACTTATAAATTTATTTGTACATTTGCTCTGACGACAAGCATCTGTCAGTTACCCAACTTGAAGAAGAGAACGCAAAGCTTATGAAGGAAGTTGAGGTAACCAACACAAATGAAGAGGAACTAAAGAAGAAGTGGCAGAAAGAATACACTAACACAAAGGTTTCTGAAATCAAGCAAGGGTTCGCCAAGCACTTCACATCTCGACCAGGTCTAGGGTACAATTCTGAAATGGAGAACAAGGTCTCAAAGAAAGGAAAGGAGGTGGACCAAATATCTGAAAAAGCCTCTAAATGTAAATATGGAGCAACCCAAGGAATGAGAAACCTGACTGCTGATAGAGGTACTGTTCCGTTTGACAAAAAGAAGGCCTACACCATTTGGCTAAAGCAAGCAGCGAGCAGTAAATCGTACCACATTGACTTTGCTGCACGAGTCGCTAACAAGTCTGTCCCACCAGGAAGAAGTAAGTATGTGGACTTGAAACATCACAGAGTCTGCTGGCACTGTGGTCAGGCAGGACATCGGCGAGTAGAATGCACCCTACGAAGGGCCCTAGAGCAGAGGGTAAAATCTAAGTACGGGACATCGGGAAGACGAGAGAAGGCCTGCTGGACGTGTAAACAGTCTGGACACTACCACAAGACTTGGCCCTATACAGAGAGCCAGAAGAACAAGAGTCGGAAACCAAAAGCCCCGCCAAGAAACGTTCCCGAGAAAGTCAAGAAGGAGGAAACTAGTGACACAAACGGATCCAGAATCACTCATGCTTCCAAGAAACCGAGTAAGACTAAGCTTATTTGGGTTCGTAAAAACTAATACCTTTTTCTTGCAGAATGGAGAGGGGAGCAGTCCCTGGTACATAGATAGTGCATGATCAGGACACATGACCGGAAACAAAGAATGGTTAAATCCATAGCTGGTTACCACAGGGGAAACGTTACATGGCACTGGTACATATGACGGCTGGATCCCCCAATATCGTATAACCCTATTGAAGATGGAGTCGAAACAATACTAGAGAATGAGCGAATTCAATGGTTTGAGGAAATTCTAGGTAATGCCTACTAGACAAAGCACAAGAGATCATACACCCCCCTGGATGGATGCAAGACATTGTATGCCATGCTTCGGTTACAAATGACCAAAGCGATCAGGTAAGAGCTATGCAAGAGGAGCTACATCAGTTTGAGAGGAACAAGGACAAAATGGGTGTTTAAAAGCAAACTTGATGACAAAGGGCTAGTAGTCCGGAACAAGGCAAGGCGTGTTGTCAAGGGATACAACCAGCAAGAAGGAATCGACTACGACGAGACATTTGCTCCGGTAGCCAGGTTAGAAGCCATTAGACTACTGATTGCATATTCATCTTACCATGGCTTTAAACTGCAACAGATGGACGTAAAGACCGCATTCCTCAAAAGGGTACTTAAGGAGGAAGTGTACGTCACACAGACCCCTGGCTTCGAGGATAGCAAGCATCTCAATCACGTGTACATCCTGGAAAAAGATCTCTATGGACTGAAACATGCTCCTCGTGCCTGGCACAAAATACTGTCTCAATTCCTCCTCGCGCACGGATATGTAAGAGGAGAGGTCGAGGAGACACTGTTCCTTCTGAAGGAAGGAAACCATGATCTGGTGGTACAGGTATATGTTGATGACATCATTTTTGGTTCCACTAATGATCTCTTGGTCATGAAAATTACTAAACTCATAGAGAGCGAGTTTGAGATGAGTATGGTCGGAGAGCTCAAATTCTTCCTAGGACTTCAAGTGGCACAAGAAGGTGACAGCACCCGAATCCATCAGCAGAAGTACCCTTGTGAGATGATTGTCAAATTTCGCATGAAGGACTCAAGCACTATGACCACTCCAATCTCTCCAAACGAGTCACTAAGGAAGGACAAAAGCTCCCCACAGATAGACCAGACACTCTACCGAGGGATGATAGGTTAACTTCTTTATCTCACTGCAAGTAGACCTAATATTATGTATAGTGTTTGTCTATGTGCACGTTTTTAGGCAGATCCCCGGGAGACACATTTGAAAGCAGTAAAGAGAATACTACGTTACCTGAAGGGTATCGATACCCTCTGCCTATGGTATCCCAGGAATGCTGACCTTTGACTAGTGGGATACACCGACGCTGATTTTGCAAAAGCCGAATACATTGCAGCTGCAGCGTGTTGTGCGCAACTCCTATGGCTAAAGCAGCAGCTAAGTGATTACAGTATTATATTTGAGTCTGTTCCCATTCTGTGTGATAATACTAGCTCTATAAACATATCTAAGAATCATGTGCAGCACTCTAGGACAAACACATTGAGATAAAACATCACTTTCTACGTGACTGTGTAGAAATGGGTGTGGTGAGTGTAGAGTTTTGCAGAATAGGAGAACAGGTTGCTAACATATTCACCAAGGCACTCAACAGGGAACCCTTTCAGAGGCTTCGCATGGAGCTAGGTATGACTTCCCTCAACTGAGTACGTGTCCCCCGTGAGGCCCCCAACGATTGGTGAGAAATATTTGACCTGTGTTTAAGTGCATGACTATTTGAAGTTGTTGGCTTGGTCTTATTCGTCTCACCTAGGAATATACTTGTGAACATACACTGTATAAGTTAATTGATTGTGTGACTTATGATATACTAACATACGGATGAAAAAGCTTTTGTTTTCTGCCCAAAAGAACCTTCCGGATGTTTTGATCTCACATTACAAGCCCATATGATGGAAGGTATCTACATCCGTCCCTAACCTATCCGTGGGGGAACACTCCTATGAGCCCTTTATTATTTTCCACATACTGGAGGAGATCCCCACGAGGTACCATCATTTTTCTTATCATCTCTACTGTTATCTGTTTTTGTGTGTGATGCATCATCTCATACCACTCGGGTAACCCTACCGCATCACACCGCCCCTTGCAAGACCACGGGAATTTACGAAGGAAATCTGTATCGTGGGAAAGGGACGCGGGATTACGTGCTTGGATAACTGTACGGAGGAGGTCATTGATGATAGATAGATTTGACAAAATACTAGATGAAACATTGGCACTATGTAATAAGACATGTGCATTACTTGAAGGATGGTGACGATAACATTAATATTACGGATCCCCATCTAGTGCGGTGAATCAATGAGGGAGGTCTCAATATCAGTTTCGTTTCTCTATACCTACCTGGTAAGAAATGTTACGCGAGGGACACAAGTGCACTGCATCCTGCTAAACAAGCTCAACAAAATTGAGCGGCTTAACCTGCACACAACAGTAATACAACATGTGGTTAATGATGACCCTATTCAGGTATATCCTCTCCCGTACCCAAAAAAAGGGGTACGGAGAGAAGGATGAAGAGTACACTCGAAGAGAACAAGGATGCAGTGGTATGAAGATTTTTAAGGAAGGATAGATTAGATCATCAGTGGAGGAACCTCTAGGAGGGAATCAATACGGAGCATGATGTTGCTCACTAGAAGGATGCACCTCAAAGGGGTGATAAGTTGGCTGATATTCAGAAGGAGATGCTCTAACTCATATACATGCTCTGGATGACCACTCTAATGCAAGTCCATTGCCTACATCGTCACTCCCAAGTCCCCTACTTTTGATGCAGGCGCACTGAGTAACGTTTCCGTGGTCAGCCCCTTTTTCGCTCCCCAGCTCATCAATCCCTTTTCTTGGTACTATTTTTGGTTCTTCTTCATCCCTAGTGTTTCGTGTTAGTCTGTCATGCTCTTAATTTAATGAATGCAACGTTTTGTTTCGGTAAGCTCTGACGGTTTAATGAATTTGCCGATTCACTGCTATGCATACTAGTGCACTGACTACACTTGTCGGGATTTTTGATGATGCCAAAAGGGGGAAGACAACGATATGCTCGCTCTGAGGGGGAACATTACCTCAGCAATATGCATTACTGATCTGAGGGGGAACTTTGCATGCCAAAGGTAATATAAACTGAACTGTGACTCTGTTACTGTTTATAATATTGATCTTGACTTGCTTTGCTTTTGGTTTGAGCTGGTGGAAGTTGGAATCAGTGATTCATATTGGAATTCTGTGTTTGATCAAGTGCATGGGAATAAAGGAGGGAATGGCAGTTAAGTATTTTTCTGGGGTTTGGCCTCCTAATAGAACGACATCGTTTTGCTTGCAGCTCAGCGTTTCGTTTAAGTTGGATATCCGACTAATTCAAAACGGTGCATTTGGCTGTGTGGACCACATGCCCCGACGTCGTTTTCTCCCAACGAATATATTCAATTGATCCGCGCGTGGGATTCATACTTGAGCGTTTCCTCCAAAATTGAATTAGGGTTCTTGAAGACCAGATTTGGGGCTAAGCGTTTCTATAGAAATTGTTCGAATCGTTCAATTGTAATAGCATCGCATTAGTCTACTGAGTGTATACATTGTACTGATTGATTCCAAAAGCTCAATAAACGTCCTCTTTTTGGTGCTGGAGTAGGGGCACAAGGCCCTGAACCAGGGTAAATCCTTTTTTCGTTGTTTCTTTTCTGTTTTGATTCATTACTTCGAGTTTCGATCGGCATCCGCATCTCTGGGATGTGCAGCCTATGCTCACATCAGATAGGATAAATTGGATTCAAGGGCCATAAAGTGTTTATTTCTGGAATATCCTGATGGAGTCAAGGGCTACAAACTGTGGTGCCTAGAGAACATTGGGAAGAAGTCCATAATTAGCAGGGATGTAGTGTTCAATGAGGCCATTTTCCCTTACAAGGATAAGAGTGACAATTCTGACCAGTTGAATGAAAAACCTGATGAAAGTGATAAAGTCCACATTGAGGTGGTGCTACCCAGTAAAGGTAAGGAGAAAGTGACTGAGCAACAACAAACTGAAAGTGCCAGAATCTCTGATAGCAGTGATGAATCACAAGGAGAGGAACAGACTGGTAACCAAGATGACCTCAGTAATTATATGCTTACAAGGGATAGACAAAGGAGAACCATCAGACCTAGTGTAAGATTAGGGATGGATAATATGGTTGCCCTTGCCTTCACTACTGCAGTAGAAATAGCAGATGAGGAACCCATTTCATTTCAGGATGCTGTTCACTCTGCTGATAAGGACTTGTGGATTAATGCTATGAATGAGGAAATGGATTCACTAATGAAGAACAATACTTGGGAACTTGTTGATAGACTAAAGGGGCAGAGGCGAGTTGGAAGCAAGTGGATATTTAAGAGAAAGGAGGGAATTCCTGGTGTGGAGAAACCAAGGCTAAAAGCGAGACTTGTGGCCAAGGGGTTCACACAAAAAGAAAGGATAGACTTTACAGAAATATTCAGTCCAGTAGTCAAGCACAGGTCTATCAGAGTTATTCTAGCAATTGTTGCAAAGTATGGGTTATATCTGGAATAGTTACATGTGAAGACTGCCTTTCTTCATGGAAAATTGGATGAGACTATATATATGAGGCAGCCAGATGGATTTGTGATTGGTAACAAAGAAGAGAAAGTCTGTTTGCTCAAGAAATCTCTGTATGGTCTAAAACAGTCTCCAAGATAGTGGTATAGAAGGTTTGATGAATTCATGATCAAACAAGGGTATCTGAGATCAGCCTATGACTGGTTTATATATGTGAGTAAAGAGGAAAGTCAGAATGAGAGAGTGTATTTACTCTTATATGTTGATGATATGTTGATAGCAAGCAGAAATTTCAATCAGATAAGGAGGTTGAAGGAGCAACTCAGTTCAAGTTTTGAAATGAAGGATCTTGGACCTGCAAAGAAAATCTTTGGTATGCAAATATTAAGGAATATGGAGCAGGGTACCTTGTTCCTAAACCAGCAGGGTTACATAAAGAAGGTTCTTACAAAATTTGGAATGGGAAATGCAAAGTCAGTCTTGACACCTATTGCTCAGCACTTCAGACTTCATAAAGATCAGAGTCCTCAGTCTGAGAAAGACATCAATTATATGCAGGAAGTCCCATACTCTAGTGCAGTAGGTTCTCTAATGTATGCAATGGTGTGTACTAGACCAGACCTAGCTCACTCAGTCAGTATGGTAAGTAGGTTCATGGCAAACCCAGGTAAGGATCATTGGGCTGCTGTGAAATGGATCTTAAGGTACCTAAGGGGAAGCACTGGTATTGGTCTAAAGTATGGTGGAGCAGATCAAGGTGGAGCTGAGAAGGAAGCAGATATGATTATAGGGTACTATGACTCAGATTATGCTGCAAGCATAGACACAAGGAAATCTCAATCTGGTATAGTCTTCACTGTGTTTGGAACAGCAGTCAGCTGGAAAGCAACACTTCAACCAGTTGTGGCCTTGTCCACAACTAAGGCATAATATATAGCTATAAATGAAGCGGTCAAAGAAGCACTGTGGTTAAGAGGCTTGCTGGGAGAACTGAGATTTGAGCAAAAGAGAGTCAAGGTTATCTGTGATAATCAGGGAGCTGTCCACCTATCTAAACACCAAGTTTTTCATGAGAGGTCTAAACACATAGACATAAGGATGCACTTTGTCAGGGATATTGTGGAATCAGGGGAAGTAGGCATTGAAAAAATCTCAACTGAGAAAAATCCTGTAGATATGTTAACCAAAGCAGTCACTTGGCAGAAGTTCAAGCTATGCTTGGATTTACTCCAAGTCTGTGATAACTAATTTGCAGAGAAGCCAAATGTGGAAGGACATTAAAGCTATTCTAAGATCAAGGTGGAGATTGTAATATTGATCTTGAATTGCTTGGCTTTTGGTTTGAGCTGGTGGAAGTTGGAATCAGTGATTTATATTGGAATTCTGTGTTTGATCAAGTGCAGGGGAATAAAGGAGGGAATGTCAGTTAAGTCTGTTACTGGGGTTTGGCCTCCAAATGGAACGACATCGTTTTGCTTGCAGCTCAGCGTTTCGTTTAAGCTGGATATCCGACTAATTCGGAACGGTGCGTTGGGCTGTGTGGACCACATGCCTCGACGTCGTTTTCTCCCAACGGATATATTCAGTTGATCCGCGCATGGGATTCACACTTGCGTTTCCTGCAAAATCGAATTAGGGTTCTTGAAGACCAGATTTGGGGCTAAGCGTTTCTATAGAAATTGTTCGAATCGTTCGATTGTAATAGCATCGCATTAGTCTACTGAGTGTATACATTGTACTGATTGATTCCAAAAGCTCAATAAACGTCCTCTTTTTGGTGCTGGAGTAGGGGCACAAGGGCCCGAACCAGGGTAAATCCTTTTGTCGTTGTTTCTTTTCTGTGTTGCTTCATTACTTCGAGTTTCGATCGGCGTCCGCATCTCTACACAGTTTGGGAGTTTGAAATCTCCCTCATCAAAGATTCATTAACTTACAATATTGAAATGTGTTACTATATTGGATTAGGTTGGGAGTTTGAAATCTCCCTCATCAAAGATTCGTTAGCTTAAAACTGTGTAGAAGTTAATATATACATGTGTTCCATGCTATTATTATCTCTCGTGAAGAGGATGTTTGTCATCATCAAAAAGGGGGAAATTGTTGGTGTCTGTGAACTCCACCTGTTTTGATATGACAAACATCATGCTGATGTGTTACTTGAGCGTGCAGGTTAATGCACAGGTACTTTGGAAGTAACGTTCCCTCAGTATGTGACTGCAGGGAGAGAATATCGATCAGGATATTCTGGAAGATCTTTTCATTTCCCAAAAGATCTCGAGATCCAGCTGGAAAGCATGTGGATGACGAAGGAAAGATCCGATCAAATATATCGCCAAATTAGAAAAGTGCCTAAAAGGGAAAGATCAAGATTTGGACCAGATGATTGATTCAAGATCTTTGGTGCTCTCTTTAGGAAACTAAATCAGTGCACACGCAACTTGAATAGTATGGGATATTCCGATTGCTGATTTGGAAAGATTATTATGGGATAATCTTGACAAATTTCTAGGGTTTCCCGAGAGAATAAACAGACTATATACTGGATGCCACAGCCTCCTTTGAAGTTGTTCGTTTTGGAGACTGCTGGCGTTGAAGCTTCTAAATTCTAATCGAGTAACCACTGTAGATTGTTGTTTAAAGGTTATCGCATTCCGCGCATTCCTGTGAGGGAACAAACGGAGTAATCTGAGCCAGACGGAGATAGCAACTTGTTGCGCGGTGAACTAGAGAGGTGATTACAGCGAATGTACATCCGTTTGTAAGGTTGTACACCCTTGATAGTGGTCAGGTTGAAATCAACTCTGTGTAACCGGAAAACGCTTAATACAAGAGCTATTTCGAAATCCTTCTAGTCAGCTAGAAGGAAGTGGTTTTTCTCCAGTACTTACTTGAGTGCCTGGGTTTCCACTATAACCTGTTGTGTGGTCTTGATTTTACTTGCTATATTTTCTTTTCCGCTGCTTTACGTTTACCTGGCATTGAACGTTACTTGCCAGGTCGCTAACTACGATCCAACAGAAAAGTTTGAATAAATTTTAATTAAACAAAATAAAATATATTTTATAATTAATAATAATTAATTTTATAACTAAAATTTTATTTTGTAAAATATTAATCACTAAATTTAGTAATAAAACATATACGTTATGTATATCTATTTTATAAAAATACTAATATTGTTTTATCAATATAGTTTATTATTTCCATTATATTTATTATTAAATATTTACAATTTTTTGTAAATATAAATTTGAAGTTTTTATTGAAAACTATACAATTTTTTTTTATAATTTATTCAAGCTTTTGAATAAATGTTTATCAAATAAAATCAAAATAATCATTTAATTAAATGTTATTTAAACTTTTTATAAATATTAATTTAAATAATAATAATTAAAATTAAAAATAAGGTATCTAAACTCACCTTATCTAAACTAAGCTAACCTAAGTTCACTTATAATTTTTTGGGATGATGCAAGTTCTAAAGAGCATGCCATATATAACTTGTGGAGAGAAAGTTGGTCGGATTGGCTTGAGTTGTCAAAAGATTAACGGTTCAACTCCCCCAAGTAACATATTTTTTCTTATTTTGTGAAGGAGTCACTACAAATTTTACATATTCATACGCCCAGAAATTCCAGTGGATATACGAAGATTGGAAATTGACAGGAATAATTATAGTAAATTTTCGACTAGTTTCTGATAAATTTCTTCCAACAAAAAACGGAGAAATACTAACGGCTTTCCGACATGAAATTTTCCGACGATCAAAATGCCCTGAAATTTCCTCGCAATAATTCGGGCGCAGTCCTTGCGATATTCTGACAAGTGTGGCTCCATTACCTTAATTCCGCAGGAATTGCCGTGCAATAATCTGGTGCAATCCCTGCGGAATGCTGTGGTTTTTGGTGGTCACTGCGCCTCTGTTGTTGCATTTAGTGCCACATCTAATGGAAAGTCCTACACAGCTCAGGTTTGTATACCTTAACCCCATACTAGCCTTTTTTTACACTGTATTGCTTCGTTTCATGGATTGCTATGCGTCTGATACAAGCAAAGACATGGATTCAGATGTCTTGAAGGAATATATACGCTGGTATAAGGTGTTAGTTTGTGGTTCAAACGCAACGAAATGCAATCGTTGTGTGGAATATTAATGTGGTTGTGGTAGCGAACGAGGCCTTTACCATGTTGAGTGTGCTCACATGGCAGGTCTATTAAAGACCATCTTTGCATTCACTCTTCTACATGAAGAGATTTACACGGGGAGGTTTCTCAAGATAATGAGTGCTTGACGAATTGGTGTATGATCTCAAGCTGGTTTTGATTTTGTTAAGCTGCAAGGAGTAATGGAGTAATGCGAGGGATGATGCATGTTCTACAAATGTATTTGTAATGTTTCTATAATTTTTTGGGATTAAACATTTTGTACTATAAGCGTACACGAGTATGAAATCTTCGTTGATGTGCACCGCCTGAGCCTGATTAAAGAGGATCCTCGCATACATATGAATGTGATAATGAATGGAAAATTCGACATATGGGAACTTGGGTTCCTGGCTGAAGAGTATACAGAAAATGTGCTTGTTAGAGCTGGCTTTGAAGATGTATATCTCGCTGCACCATCTCCATACAGTTCTTTTGTCACATGTCTTGGACTGTCAAAAAGGAACTCCTACAACCCCTTGATTCTTAAGTGACTTAAGCTTTTGAAGGGATTGTATTTTCTAGTAAACGTCCATATTGTACTTGATGGATGTATATACAAATAGGATTTGAAGGTGGACTGACACTTCTTTATTTTTGAAGGCCCTGTGAGAAGGAATCCTAAGACTTCTCACGAGCGATTTCTTTGGGGAGCTTTGATGTGTATAGCTAAAACGTTATAATAGGCCTCTTCAAGGAGTAACATGCGCCGCAAGTTATTAGTTTACATTGGCATCATGCGTTCTGTTGACTATTGTGCTTTGCATTTAAGTTTAGTGTTCTTATGCGCCTTTTCTTTCTTTTTCGTGCTATATCGTTTAGAGACTAAGCACGATTTTAAGTATGGAGTGATATCGGATAGTCATTGGTTGCATATCACATGTTTCATATTAGATAGTTCCGCTTTGCATTTTAGATTAGGATCATTACATGCTTGACTATGTATTATCGTCGCTAAATTTTTCATTTTGAACGAACCTCCATAGGTGATTTTCATTCGATATGATTAAGATTCTAAGACTTGAAAATAATTCTATTTGGGTGTGTATTCTCTCGATTTTGTCAGCATCATTGCTATCTTTTGTCTATCATGTGCTCTACGTAATTTTAAAAGCATGTTTAAGACTTGATGTTTGTAGACACCGGTATAAAATTTTCAGAATTTAAATCTTTGATTCAAGATGACTCTATCACCCATATTATAAATTTATTTACATGTTGTGAGTTGCACGCACCGGCCTCTACGATATACTATGTCAAGTTTGCCTTAACTAGTATTAAAGAACTACTCATGTTCGTTTCTTGTTTGCTTAACAAGATTGCATACATTGATTGTTTAACTAGCTAGTTGGTTTTGTTGTCGTCTACGTGGTAGTTTAACTAGTGGTAGATAGAATACCAAATATCAATTCTTATTTGACATGCTTGTTATCTTCTCTTTCTAACAATATTTACATGATGTATGTAGTGTAGTTAAAATGAATCGAGAATGGAAGCCCGCTAATAGGTTAAACGATGAGTACGCAAAAATATTAAGGATTTTTGTATATTTGCATCATCGTACGCATTAAAGAATGCAATCAAATACGTTTATTGTTCATGTACTAGTCGTTGGAATAACAAAAACGTCAAGGTTGAGGATTTGGAAAGACACCTTTAATGAAAACGAAATTGAAGGATTTGGAGTAAAAGAGCTGCAACAGGGGATCGTCGCTAAAGGTTGGGATAACTGTCGCTGAAGACCAGCTGCGCTTCGTTGCTAATGGTATCACTAGTTGGACGATGTCGTTCGGACTGAAGGGAATAGGCGCGCGATCCATGTCGTCGCTGTATGTTCGAATGGACCAATCAGGAGCTCGGGATGTTGGCGCGGATTGGGAGATTCAAATCAGATCAAATGGCGGAGATTCAATCAATCTGAGACAATCGGACGGTTGCTGCTGCTCGCCCCAAATCTGTTATGAACTTAATCAGTCCGCCATCAGGGCTCATTCGGTGTTCTTCTCTCTCGATCAAAATTCTCTCTCGTTTGTAATCTCCGATCATTAGAAGCTTAGGGCTTTCATTCCTAAGGTGCTATCGACTGTACTAGGGGTGTGATTGTGAGGGTTACGGTCTCGACTTGTGAGAATCATTGGCGGAAAGAGTGTGTAACCGGAAAACTACATCCGACGCATTTTGGCGATTTCGGATGAAGAAAAGCAGTGCATACTAAGCCAAGAGTGCTCAACGTGGACTAGGAACTTGTTCCGAACCACAGGCTTTAAATTGGGTGTGTCAATTTCCGTATTGTTCAATTTCTTGCATTTTAGGGTTCTTAGGTAAATTAGGGAAATCTGACTAATTGAATACTCGATTAAGATTGTTTAAAGTATCCTTAGAATCCTACAGTGGTATCAGAGCCCGCTTTAACAATCTTGTTGTGATCAACTTCATTGCTTTGATTTTGGGTCTTGCTGAGATATCTTGCAAGGAACCATGGGGGCTGGAAAGTTGGAGATCCTTGCGTTTGATGGGAAGGCTGACTTCCAAGTCTGGGGGATGAAGGTGAGAGCTCTACTATCCCACCACAAATGCCTTATAGCATTGGAAGAGTCTGTGACGATTTGTTCTTTTTCACCTCTAAATGGTATCAATTAAGGGAGGATCGAATGTAGTAGGTTAAAACATTTATAATGATCGGTAAAGTACCGGGTCGAACCCAAAGGAGAAAGCCAAGCACATGCACTATGTAAGATCGTGTTTCCGTTCGGCTATTCTAAACCAAAAATGTATGAGGGAGTATATATCTAAATCTTATGTGGCGAGTAATTAAGGATAAAAGATAGATAAGAGGTGTTTCGAGGGGTTACTCCCCTCCTTGGCATTTTCTCAATGATCACATACATGATATTCAAACATTTCATGGTAGTCAAATAGTGTTGAACCTAGTTCACTTCATATCCTTAGAAATGATCATATTCACTACATCCAAACTATCCCTAAGGTCGTTCGATTCTTAAGTTTAGTTTTAAGATTCAACATGTTACTTAAGCATTTCATCAAACACTTAGTAGCATGACATGTATAAGGAGCATAGTGAACATGAATTTGACACCATTTAATGGAATTAATTGATGATTTGCTAATTGACCAACTCCAATTAATTAAACATTCAATCCTTAGTCAAGCATCATATCATAAGGTTCACTGTCATGCTTAGGGCCTTTTTGTGGTCTTAACCTCCGAATTTGGTCTTAATGTAAACTAAAGAGTTGTAGCCCTTTGGGTTACCTTTCCAACAAGCTAAAGATCAACAAATTCGCACACTGTATGAGCCCTGGGCATGCACAATACGTCGGAAAGGTCAATCTGCCCTGTTTTTCTCCGAAACTCCCTATTTTGCGCCGAAATTTCTATTTTTCAACAAATCTTGATATTGAGGTCTTGAATTCCATAAGGTATCATTTTGTACCTGAAATGTGAAAGGAAAGGGTCAAATGACATCAAATAATGTCGAAAACGACTCTAAGTTATAGAGAAATATGGCTATTAATGAGTCGAAAACTCGACTCATCAGTCTGCTGGGAAATGGTCTGCAGACCAAAAGATGAGGAAGGATGAATTGGATGAGGAGGCATTCAACCTGATTATACTGAGTGTATCAGACAGTATAATCAGAAAGGTTATTGCATGTAAGACTCTTACTCAACTGTGGAAATTGCTTGAAGAGTCTTATGCAAATCAGCTTGCTCCTAATCTTGCATATCTTAGGGCTACCTTATATGCTTTTAAGATGGAAAGTGCCAAAACCATTGATGAAAACTTAGATGAATTTCTGAAAATCACCATCATGTTAAACACACCTAAAGAGACTATTGATGAGACTAGTAAAGTCATGATACTACTAAATTCTATACCTGAAAATTATCAAGTAGTAAAGGATGCATTCCAGTACTCAGGTGTGGTGCCTCCTTTTGAACAGTTATGCACTGCCCTGAGGACTAGGGAACATGAGTTAAAAACTGCTAAGGAAAAGTCAGGGCATGTGTTATTTGTTAAAGGGAAATTTCACACAAATCAGTCACATAGGCCTAAAGGAAACAACAACTCTAATAGACCTAAGACTGATTACAAGAATGCTGGTAAAAACCAGCAGACTGAAACTAGAAAATGCTATTGTTGTGGAAAGATAGGTCACCTTAAGAAAAACTGCACTAAGTTCTTGGCTAGAAATCAAAACAACAATTCAGATGAAACAAATGTAGCTGCTACTGCTAATCAACTATGCAACCTCAAACCTGCCTGCAGTTTTAACTGTTGCTGAAAGATCAATTGAAAATTAATGGATTCTTGATTCTGGTTGTTCTTTCCATACGTGTCCTATTAAGTCTTGGTTTTGATTAATTTTACTGACTCTCCTGCTGAGAATGTGTTTATGGCAAACCACAATGTTTGTAAGGTGACTGGTATAGGCACTGTGAATTTGAGACTGGAAAATGGTAAGGAAATTTTGTTTTCTAAGGTGAGGTGTGTTCCTGTTCTTAGAAGAAACCTGATTTCTTTTGGTACTCTTGATGACAATGGCTGTGAATATACTGCTAGAAATGGTGTTATGACTGTGAGTAAAAATGGTAGAGAAATCCTTACTGCATCTAAGCAGCATAGCTTGTATATTCTGAATGGTTCTCATTTGATGACTGAACTAAATGATGTTGATAAGAGTATTGATGAAAACAGTGATACATATAAGTGGCACCTTAGGCTTTGTCATATAAGCCAAAAGGGATTAACTACACTTAGTTACCAGGGCCTGTTAGGACATGATAAAATCACAGATTTGGGATTTTGTGAAATGTGTGTAATGGCTAAACAACACAGTCTCAAGTTTGGTAAGGGAATACTTGAATATGTGCATGTTGACTTATGGGGGCCTGAAAATCATGAAACTCATGTGGGAAATAAGTATTTTTTGAGTATCATTGATGCTTTGGAAAACCTTAGAAGAAAACCAGTCAAATAAATATGTTAAGGTATTAAGAACAGATAATGGCCTTGAATTTTGCAACCATGAGTTAGATCTTTTCGTTCAAGAGCATGGTATTTTGAGACATAGGACAGTTAAGTACACTCCACAACAAAATGGGGTGGCTAAGAGGATGAATAGAACACTGCTGGAAAAATTGAGAGGATTGTTGTTGACATCAGGCCTCCCCAAGTCCTTCTGGGGTGAGACACTGAATACCTCAACTTATCTGATCAATAGATGCCCCAACAGAGCTCTTGACCTCAAATGCCCCATGGAAGTGTGGAGTAATAAGAAATCAGATTTGAGCTATCTTAAAATTTTTGGTTGTGCTGCATATGCTCATATTAGAGATGGTAAACTTGACCCAAGGGCTATTAAGTGTGTTTTCTTAGGTTATTAGCAACAACAGGGCACCAAAGGGTATATGCTATGGGAAATGAGAGCCAGGGGAGTGAAGATTCTGATACCAAGAGATGTGACCTTCAACGAGAGGTGCTTTCCCTGCAAGGAAAAGAATGATATCCCTGAACCTGTTGCCCCAGAACCTGATGTATCCAATACAACAGTTGAGGTGGAGCTGCCAGAGCATGAACAAGACCTAGGCAACCTAAACCTTCAACAAGAGCTTGACCCTATTGGACACCATACTTCTGAACCTGCTCAGTAGATAGATGACCCCATAGGCCAAGCAGATGCTGATGAACTAGCAGAGCAATATGATTTGACTGAGCAAGACCAGCTGAGAAATTATGTATTGGTAAGGGATAGGGAAAGAAGAGAACCAAGACCAACTACCAGGTATGGCTATGCAGACTTAGTCTACTTGGCTTTAGTTGCCTCAAAGGATATAACCCACCCAGAGCCTGAGACCTATAAAGAAGCCATGAGATCAAAGGACAGATCAAAATGGCTTGAGGCTATGAAAGAAGAGATGAAATCCCTGATGCCTAATCAGACATGGAACCTAGTGAAAAAACCAGAGGGAAAAAGGATAGTAAATTGTAAGTGGCTGCTCAGAATAAAAGAGGGCATGAATGAAGGTGATCCACCAAGATTCAAGGCAAGGCTAGTTGCAAAGGGGTTCACACAAAAAGAGGGAGTTGACTATGCTGAGATTTTTTCCCCTGTAGTTAAGTTCAAAACCATAAGAATACTGATTTATTTGGTTGCAGTTTATGACCTGGAGTTGGAGCAGATGGATGTCAAAACTGCATTCCTCCATGGTGAGCTTGATGAGGAAATCTACATGAATCAACCAGTTGGGTTTGTGGATAACAGGTACCCTGAACATGTTTGCTATTTAAATAAATCTGGATATGGAGTTAAACAAAGTCCAAGACTGTGGTACATTAGATTTGATAACTATGTGCTGAGTTTGGGATTTACTAGAAGTGAATTTGATATATGTTTCTACTTTACAGATCTTGATAATGATCCTGTTTATCTACTGCTCTATGTTGATGATATATTGTTGATATCTAAGTCCATTGCTAAGATATTGAAACTAAAAAGGGACTTAAGTAGGGAATTTGACATGAAGGATCTAGGTAAGGCTAGGAAGATACTTGACATGATTATTGAAAGGAATAGGAAAGGCTGTTTCTCAAAACTAAATCAAAAACCATACTTTGAAAAGGTAGTTAATAAATATGGGAACTTGGACAGCAAAATGGTTAAGGTTCCCCTTGCTCCACATTTTCTGTTAAGTAAGAATCAGTCCCTTAAGACTGACTCCGAAATTGTTAAGATGGAAAGTGTACCTTATGCAAATGTTATTGGTTCTTTGATGTATGCCATGATTAGTATTAGGCCAGATTTGTCTTATGATATCTCCTTGCTAAGTAGATTCATGTCAAACCCAGATATGGATCATTGGTTAGCTCTGAAACATGTTGTTGCTTATGTTAGATCTTCTCTTGATGTTGGATTGTGTTATTCTAAGAGGAAAGACATGCTAGAACTAGTTGGATATGTGGATGTAGATTTTGGTGAAGATAGGGATTGTAGGAAATCTACAACTGCTTTCTACTTTACATTTGGCATGAATTATATTAGCTGGAAATCTCAAATGCAGTCCATTGTTGCCATGTCCACCACTGAGTCTGAGTATATTGCATTGAGTGAGTCTGTTAAGGAAGCTATGTGGTTAAAGGGATTGTTATCTGAATGCAAGTTGTTTCAAGACAGTCCTATTATATTTTCTGACTCACAATCTGCATTATGTCTTGCTAAAAATCCTGTATACCATGAGAGATCGAAACATATTGATATCAAGTATCATTTCCTAAGACAAAATTAGAGACTGGTGTGCTTAAGTTGCTTAAAGTTGACACCAGTGAGAATCCTGCTGATATGGGCACTAAGATCATCACAAGGCTCAAGTTTAAGCATTGCTTAGACCTGCTGTTTGTGGGTTAGTGTTGTTGTTTTTGTTTAGCAGGTGAAGAGCTTATACTCTATACTTGGTATGCACCGGAGACTGGTTGGAAAGTTGCTGAAGAGCTGCTGGAAGGATGGTGGAAATTATGGACCTACAGGCTGTTGTACTTCAGGTGGCGATTTGAAGGATTTGAAGTAAAACAGCTGCAGCAGGGGATCGTCGCTAAAGGTCGGGTTTACTGTCGCTGAAGACCAGCTGCGCTTCGTTGCTGCTGGTACCATTAGTTGGACGACGCCGTTCGGACTGAAGGGAAAAGGCGCGCAATCCATGTTGTCGCTATATGTTCGAATGGACCAATCAGGAGCTCGGGATGTTGGCGCGGATTGGGAGATTCAAATCAGATCAAATGGTGGAGATTCAATCAATCTGGGACGATCGGACGGTTGCTGCAGCTCGCCCCAAATCGGTTATGAACTCAATCAGTCCGCCATTAGGGCTCATTCGGTGTTCTTCTCTCTCGTTTGTAATCTCCGATCATTAGAAGCTTAGGGCTTTCATTCCAGAGGTGATGTCGACTGTACTAGGGGTGTGATTGTGAGGGTTACGGTCTCGACTTGTGAGAATCGCTGGCGAAAAGAGTGTGTAACCGGAAAACTACGTCCGACGCGTTTTTGCGATTTCGCTTGAAGAAAGGCAGTGCATACCGAGCCAAGAGTGCTCAACGTGGACTAGGAATTTGTTCCGAACCACGGGCTTTAAATCGGGGGTGTCAATTTCCGTATTGTTCAATTTCTTGCATTTTAGGGTTCTTGGGGAAATTGGGGAAATCTGACTAATTGAATACTCGATTAAAATTGTTTAAAGTATCCTTAGAATCCTAAGGAAATACTGTATAATGGTCAAAGGAAATACTGTATAATCATTGTTATATGTAGTAGAGCATGTATATATGTATGACACTTCAAATCAATATATGTAACATGATGCACATTTAAAATTGTTGAATAAGTATGCACATACTCTGCCTTTATCCAATTTTGGCTGAAGGGAATAATATATCATAATGCATCATTTAGCTGTTGAATTCTCTTTTGTACAACAATTTTAGCCGCTTCTTCTATTGTCCTAATTTAGCAAGAAGAAAATAAGTTACGCAGCAAGCGCAGCCAAATATATAAAACAAACCAGCCAATAAGCCCACCACAAACAACTTGATTTCACTGATTCTTATAAGCCATCAAACTGGAAAACCAGCTCCCCTTTCCCTCATAGTCGCATAAAGTCTGCTATCATCTTTATCTACGCCACTTCACGAAGAAAAATGAAAAAAAAAACTGAGAGACTAGGGGAATGGAACACCACTGCCCCACGTTAGTTGGTTTCCGAAACGATATGTAATGTGGCAGTGTTATGGGGATTTGTTACTTGTATTGTCTGGAGATGAATCAGGCGCTTCATCTGTCAGGAAATAAGAAAAACAGAAACAACAACGGTTAATTAATAATGCGTCCCATATTAAGTCCAGAGTTTTCACAACTTCATGTGTTTCACTTTCAGTCAATGTATGGCTGGGCTGAATGTATATTAGGATCTCAATGTTCAGGATGTGGTTATAGAAAATAAGGATCAGCAGTGTACCGAATATTTGCATAATGGATGGCATCTTTGGCTTTGTGCTCTTCTTCTTTAGCTCAGCTGCAGCAATTGAAAATGAATATTAATAAGCTTGTAAATGACTAAAAACATCTTACTTGAAGAATTAATGATGTGCTTTGATAGGTATGAGAGTATGGATATAATATGTAATGTTCATAGTGTATAGATAAACGGCAGATTAAAGGTGGTCAGGTACCCATTCCAGGCACTTGATAATCGTTTACAATCTCAAAGTTCTTGTACGTGTATCCTACGAAATTCACATCCTTGGAAGAAAGCATCTGCAAGATAAGAAACACGCGACCACTAAAATTCCAGTATTTGCCAGTCCTTTAGAGGCATATAGATGGTGACTATGTATATTCGAGTTGCGAGCAATGCTTGGCTAAGTAACACAAACAAACACATAAAAATGAGAAATTTCAAAACATCACCTTTCTCCAAGGACCAGATTTTGAGGAAGTCTGAGGATGGCTTTCTGACTGCATAACACCAAGTTACACATGATGGTTAACGAGGCACGTGTATTATTGTAATAAATCGCATCTTCAGGAAAATTGAAAATAGAAATCATATCAGGTTGCAGATGGGATACATACCTCTTCAAACTTCTCAAAATTCTGAGTATCCAAGTCATCCGTGACTTCAGGAATAAATGCAGCATCCATTAGATACAATTTGTCCCATTCAATACCATGAAACCACAGATGAGCCTGCAGAAAATGAAGCACATGGAATCACTAGTTAGATTCAAAATTTTATAATAGACACTGTATTTAAATGTTCAAACAGAACATAGAGCTTACACCTTTATTTCATTTGCACCTTTTGTTCCTAGTCTCTGAGCAACATCGCATAGGAGCTTACTGATAAGATCTTTTGCTTCAGCCGAGAGCCTTGCCTCCTCAGGAAATTTCAAGTGACTTTTCCAGTTCACAATCTGTATACAACAATAGACATGAGCAAGTCAGGACACTGTTTGATTAAGAAATCGAAGCACCACAAGTTTTAAAGATGCTAGAATAATTACGATTGCTTTGAGATTTGTAGTTTCCACTACATCTAGGCAAGGTAAAAAACATTGAAGCAGCGGGTCTTATAAAATGCTAAGTTCCCACGCTCACCTTCCTGCACGTTGTCATTGGTTCATCAGAATAAAACGGTGGATATCCCACGAGCATCTCATACATTATTGCACCAAGCGACCACCTAGTAAAAAGAAAAACAAAGTTATCTTTTTCAACCCCACAAAATCCTGAGCCGTATGAGGAGTGTAGTACATTAGTTAACTAACCAGTCACATTCCATCCCGTACCCTTTCTTCAGAAGCACCTCAGGTGCGATGTAATCAGGTGTGCCAACTGTAGAATAAGCCTGTAATGAAGATCAACAGAAATGTAAGAGTATGATATGACATGAAATTGACCATAATGTCATAATTTGAGTAGCAATGCGAGACAATCAGACAAGTAGTGAAGAATCAAAATGTAGTGAAGAATCGAATCCTTTATTTTCGGTGGTGAAAATCCACTTATGAATCAAAAAAAAAAAGTAGTGAAGAATCAAAATGTTTTTCAATTTGAATATTCAGGAAATATCAAAATAATTTCAATATATCGTACTTTATATGTTCACGTCAAAAGTTGTACTTTCATACATTTACCAACAGAAATTGAAATTATTGTGAATCCATTGGAAGCTTACGAGCATTCTTCTATTCTTCTGCCAGTGCTGCAGCTGCTCTTGTTGTGTACGCTTTGGAGCTGATGGCTGATCATCCTTCTGCGTGTGTCCATTTGTATTATCATCAACCGAAAAGTCCTCCTCAATAGTAGTGCAGTCCAACGGTTTACACAGCCCAAAATCCGACAATCGTAAATGACCGTATCTATCCAGTAGCAAGTTGTCAGGCTTAATATCCCTACATGGCAACATATTCAGCATCGTTACATTGCATCATCGCAACAACTTCATTCAAAAGTTAGTTAAATCATTGGAAAATGGGCAGGGGAGACCTTTATAGGTTTTTACCTGTGAATGTAGTTGTGCTTATGAATAGATTCGATAGCCAAAACAGTTTCTGCAACATAAAACCTGGCCTCGTCTTCCGTCAGTGTGTCTTTTCTCATAAGTAAAGTCATTAAGTCCCCACCAGGTAGATACTCCATGATGAGATAAAGGTAATCGTCGTCTTGAAAAGAACAGTATAGCTTGACGATGCAATTGCTATCGACTTCAGCAAGCAAATTTCTTTCTGCTTTCACATGCTCGACCTATGAAAGAGATACCACAACATACAAAAATAAAATGAAGCGAACAAGGGCATAGGCCAATTTGAACAAATAGTACCTGGCCTCTACGAAGCATTTCAGATTTCTTGAGCTTCTTCATGGCATAGACATGGCCTGTCGTCTTTTCCTTACAAACACGAACCTGGCGAAATATGGACAAAATAAGTAACTAAACAAACAACCTTTTTTTCTTAGCAATTGGGATGCGTCCCAGAACAAATACCTCACGCTGGAGACACCATCATCCTCAAACAAGAATTAGAAAATTTCTTAACTAATACAGTAAGACGGCAATAAGTGATGAGATTAATTTGCGGGGGAAGGAAATAGTAATGACCTCTCCAAATGCGCCCTTGCCTATCATAGTTAGCAACTCGAAATCATCCACACCCATTTTGTGCCTCTGAAGGCGCATGTACTCAGTTTCCTTCTTCTCCAAAAATTTCAAAAGATTGTTCTGATCTTCCTCGGAGACATCAGCATCAGCCAATTTCTTCTCCAGCAGAGTCCTCCTGCTCTCCATGAACAAAATGTTTGAAATAATAAATAAATAAAACTCAAAAGTTGTAATGAGTGAATTTCTAATGCCACACGATCACGAAATCTTCAGAGAATCTATCGGCTACTGCATATATGTTTGTGCCCAAGGGACACAGAAACTCGAACTGAATAGAAAGTTTCCGTTACATATACATTTGATGGAAAATGTCTCTTACCGTTCTTTCCTTTCTTGCAAATTCTTCATCTGCTCTTTGTAATGGTTCTCAATTTGCTGCTTTGCAGCCGCAACTTTTTTCTTTGTGACATCAGAAAGGGCTTCGTCGCCCAATGGTGGCTTACCACCTGAATCACTTTCACAAGTAGAGGTTTTGCTCCTTGAGCGATCCCTTGGTTGGAGTTTCTGAAGCCAGCCTCTAGCAGAATCCATCCTTCAATTTCAAAACAGCCACCCTCCAACAGACATCTCAGCCTAACCGAACAAATCCGAAAATGCCAGCAAGTAACACCTAAACAATATCAAACCGATCGAGAATAGATAAATAAATCCACTCCCAAATCAGTCGAAACAATTAATCAACAATAAAAAGCAATGTGGATAAATAGATTACGTTGTGAGATGATTATAAGGCATGCAAGGAGCGACAAACTTTCAAATGACTAAGAAGATGTGAATAATGCTAGCTGCTGGTGCTGATCGAGAATAGCATGAAATTTAAAAAAATTACCTGAGACGGAGAATCGAACGCTGAAGAATCTGAAATGGGAATTAGAGAGAGAAATGAAATGACAGAGGAATGGAGAGATGAGAAGAAATCGGAGTTTCCTCAGCGGAGAATTGAGAATTGTATCCGCGAGAAGCGCGAATAAATAAGCCAACCAATTTCATTCCCCATTAATTATCATCTCATTGCACCTGATCTTTTCCCTACAACACAAGAGTGTCACAATATTCCATTTTGTTATAAATATCATCATCAACTGCGTGATTTTTACTATGTTCAATTGTGTGCCCTATTCCCTATGAAGTGTCTCTAATAGGTATTCAACAGCGTGTTATTTAGAATTTTTTTTTTAGAAAGGACCCAAATGAGTTATATATATATATAGGGGCGCGCTCAAATGTTATGGGTTGTTAAAGTGTTATGTGTTACTTTATTGTGCACCTTTAGATCTTTTGATCTAAAGGTCCAGATTACATCTTGCACTTTTGTCTTTTAGGTAAAAGACAAAAGTGCAAGATGACAAACAACTTGGTCACTTTTTGACTTTTATTTTGCACTTTGACTTTATTTTGCACCTTTAGATCATTTGATCTAAAGGATGAGATTGGTGTAACACATAACACATTAAGAAGGGTATAACATTTGAGCGCTCCTCTATATATATATATATATATATATAGGGGAGCGTTCGGTTGAGAATTCCTAAAAATTCGAGAACCTGAGACCCCAAATTTTACCATTGGATTAAATTGCATCTTTGAATGTGAAGGTGACACGTGTCCCACTCACTTTTTTTCCTTCATTGTGCAGTTTCGAGCATTATTTTTGCCTACATACATTTTCAAGTTTCGAAAAATGCAATTGAACAAAAACAAAAATGCATAAAGAAAGTTTTCGAAAAAAAGAAGGGTTCTCATTTGAGCGCTCCTCTATATATATATATATTATATGGGCTACGCTCCGTTACATTCCCAAACTGGTGAATCGATGCATCCCCAATTTGAACCGTTGTTTGCTTTTCATGTTATGTTGTGGTGGTGCCACCAGTGCGTTCATGTCCACATTTTTTTTATAGTTAAAGCTGGTTGGAGCCAGCGATTTTATTGATACGTCCAAACGAATGCCAGGATTGGGCTTATTACAGACGAAAAACAAGATAAAACAATAATTAAGCTCTCAAGTGCCAGCTCAAGGTTATATACTCCCTGAGCTTAATAACACCAAACAAGCTAATACAAGCAAGAAATTTAATGCACCAACAAGCTGTGATCATCCCTAAGAGAGAGTCTGGCGTCTCTTGGGCAATGAAAAGCGTCATAACTAACACTAAGGTCAGCTAAATCTCTATCACCGTGGCGTGGTTGCAGGTGCCGTCACACTCAGTAGGGACACATGTCATGACAAACCGCCCTTCGAACAGCTTGCGGGAGTTGTGCCTCCTCAAACACCATATCAGCAGCCATGCCGGACGTAGAGTGAGCAACCACGTTGACTAAGCTGCAAACTCTAGTGAACCTGATGCCTGCATGTCGACTCATGAAATCCCGCAGCACATACGTGTCCATCGCTGGCCAAACATGGGGTGCGAAGCTTGGACCTGCACACGATGCAACGCCCGCGGCCCTATATATTGAAACGCGAAGTCCAAAAACCAGAGGAGCTCCCGACCTGGCGACCCGACATAGGAACCACAGTATGAATGGCCAACTCCAGCCGCCCATGCATATTTATGATAATGGCACCACACAAATGCAAAATCCCGTTTCTCTCTACGATGGCCAATATTCAACGTAGCGCCCCCTTCTCCAGGCCTCCATCTGCGCCAAACTACTTGGGGCGGTTTCTCTGGAGGTCTAGGAATCCTCAACGTCTGGATAGTTCTGTCCGCTGTAAAAGAATGATGAAAAGTGTAATTTATGGTTGTGAACTGTTTGAGGTACGTATTTAGATGGTGGTACATAGGATTTGCAGGGGCATGAAGAGGTCTGTATGGCCTGGAGGAACTGAAGATCAATCTGGTCAGTTTAGAGGATACAGGGCTAAACGGTGCCGTTTGGTCTGGAGTTGGTTTCAAGCTATGTCGTTTTGGATCAAGCGCGAAGTTGTTTTGTTTGAAGACAGAGGGAAACGTCGTCGTTGGGCAAAGGCGCGGAGTTGCGTTTAGTGGAGCGACGTCGTTCACGCAAGGCGCGAGTTTCAGTTACAGCAGTTGGACGAGGCGACGTCGGTTTGATCGAAGGAGTGCATGCCTTCAGTTTCATGGAGTGACGCCGTTTTGGACAGTGCTAGAAGTGAAGCGGCTGCGTTTTGGTGGGCGTTCAAGTTGGACTCGGATCAACGGCTATATAAGTGAGTCAAGGCGCTGAGTTGACTCACCTTCATTTTTGGGAAATTACCAGAAATCAGAAATTAGGGTTCTTGGTGATTTGGGAATCGATTGTTCGATTGAGATCAAATTGAGAGACGAGAGCTTGCAAGTAGTTTCGATTGTGTAATCCGAGTGTTGTACCATTATCATTTAAATCAATAAAGAGCCGCCCCTCTTCTCGACTGGAGTAGGATCACCCGGATCCGAACCAGTATAAAATTTGTGTCTTGTTGCTTCGTTTTCATTCATTTGTTGCAAGATTAGCTGCGTTAATCTCAACAAATTGGTATCTAGAGCCTCAAGGTTGCAGCAATGGTGTCAACGAAGGTGGAGCTCGAGCGGTTCGACGGCAAGGGCGATTTTGCTTTGTGGAAGCAAAGGATGAAGGCGATTCTGGTACAAATGAAGGTGGCAAAGGCACTGGTCGTCAATGGCATTCCTGATACTGTGTCCACTGCAGATAAGGAGGAAATGCAAGAGATGGCCTACTCATCCTTGATCTTGCATCTTGGAGACAAGGTTTTGAGGGAAGTCTCAAAGGAAAAGACATCTGCTGGTGTTTGGCTAAAGCTGGAATCCTTATACATGACTGCCACTCTCACAAACAGAATCTCCTTAAAGGGTAAGCTTTTCGGATTTAGAATGGATGGTAGTAAATCCATTGAAGAGCATCTTGATGATTTTGCAAAAATTGTGATTGATCTTGAGAACATAAATGAAAAGATAGAGGATGAAGATCAGGCTATTATGATCTTAAATGCTCTTCCTTCTTCATATGCTACATTTGTGGATACCATGAAATACTCAAGGGAAACTTTGTCCATGGAGGATGTGTTGGCTGCCCTTAAACAAAAGCAACTGGAACAGAAGCCTAAGAAGGAAGTGGCTGATGGTTTGGTTGCTCATGGAGGATTTAAGAAAAGGAACTTCTAGAAGAAGCCTGGTTTTCAGAAATTCAAAGGGAAGAAGAATTCCAGTACTACTCAGTCTGAAGAACAGAAGAAGTTCAAATGCTTCTTTTGTCATAAATCTGGACATTGGAGGAAGGACTGCCCTGAAAGGAAGAAGAATCTGGGTCAGAAGGAACAAGAGAAGGGTGATGCTGCAATGGCTGAGGAGGCTTATGGGAATGCAGAAGCCCTAACTGTGACTCAGACTTGTCCTACTAGCAGATGGATCCTTGATAGTGGGTGCTCATATCATATGACACCTCACAAAGAGTGGCTCATGGATTATGTTGAAAAAGATCAAGGCACTGTGCATCTGGGCAATAACAAGGCTTGTAATATGGTGGGAATTGGCACCATTTAGATCAAGATGGCTGATGGACCTGAGTTCAAACTCTCAGGTGTAAGGTATGTGCCTGACTTGAAAAGAAACTTAATTTCTTTGGGCATGTTAGAAGCATATGGCTGTATCTTTAAGGCTGAAAATGGTTTGATAAAAGTCTGTAAGGGGAATGTGCTGAAATTAAAGGGTAATAGACAAAATGGGATTTATGTGCTAGAAGGTAATACCATGATTCTTAATGATGTGAACTATAGTGAACTGAGAAAGATAGAACTGTTTTGTGGCACTTAAGACTAGGACACTTAGGTCAGTTAGGCCTACAAAAATTGCATGACCAAGGCTATTTTGGTAAGGATCATGTGAGCAAAATTGAATTTTGTGAAAACTGTGTTTTAGGTAAGTCCACTAAGTTGAGTTTTGGAAAAGGTAAACATGTTACTAAGGCTAAACTTGACTATATTCACTTTGATCTTTGGGGACCAACTAGAGTTCAATCCAATGGTGGTAAAAGGTATTTTATGTCTTTAATTGACGATTTTACCAGAAGATCCTGGGTATATTTTTTAGCACAGAAATTTGAGGCATTGGAGACATTCAAGAACTGGAAAATGATGGTTGAGAACCTATCTGGAAAAAGGTGAAATATCTGAGGACTGATAATGGCCTGGAGTATTTGGACAGTGCATTTCTAAGCTTTTGCAAGGATGACGCGCGTCGTCTGACGCGTCAAATTTAATACTTATATTCTCCTGCTATTAGCTAGTAAAGCGGCAAGCGGGGTCGAACCCTAGAGAGCTGGTTTGTGAAACTGTTCATGTATGCAAATAAAGAAGGGGGGTTTTTGTGTGAGCAAGTATTGTAAAAACACAAGAGAAAAGAATAACGAGGATTTCAATCAGCGAGAAAATTCAGTCTAGGATTTCTATTGTGACACGTTTATCATGGATATATAATGATCAATTTTATATTTCTAAGTGTGGTTGTTCCGACAAAGGTAACAACCCAAATATCCCGACAAAGGTGATATGCCACAACCTAACCCGACAAAGGTGTTAGGCTTCTAGTTCTTTCCTAAACTAAACAATCCGACAAAGGTATTATTTAGCTTAGGTGTTACTATCTACCTTTACGACAAAGTATCCAGTAGATGTTAACGATAAGAATTAACTGCTCAATTAAGCTTTGCGACAAAGCTTCCACTTAATCTAACAAGTTAATTCATAAGAGTAAGCACAAGAACTAGTAAAACATTAAATAGCATTAAGAACGAAAATCTCAAAACGTGTTCACAATGTACGAAACCCTAAACTGAAAGAGAAATTTAGCTACTCATTGTCATGGAAGTAAACACAAATATTTTTGATGAAAAAGAAGTAGAAAATCTCTGTATTGTCGAAAGCTTCGCGTTCTTCGTCTTCTCCAGAGCTGTCTCAGTCTTCATTATGTGATGAGATGATGGAAACTCTAACCCAAACTTCTTATTTTTAATAAACTGGGCTTCCAAATCTGTTTTTAGGCTAAAATTATCAAATCTCGGCTCGCTGACGTCATCAAATGCGTTGCTGACGTCAGCATCTCGTGGTTCACCGCGTCTAGTTCATACATTACCGCCGCGTTTCGCCTTGACATTAGCGTTAACGCTAATGTCTACATGAGACGCGGTAGCCACTGAGTCTGATTCCTTCTTCTGCGCGCCAGCTCCGACTTCAACTCTGGATTTGACCTTCTATCTGACCTCGGCTGCTCTCGGTGTGAACTAGAGAGTTGTAGGGAATGGAGTCAGCTGCGCGATGACGCGTGGCTCGTATTTTTCTGCTCAGCGGTACATTCCCAGTACTCCGTCTAGCGTCCAAAGGTCTGATTTTCCGTTGTGATGTCTTTGGCATGAAATGCCGTATTTATGCACGTTTCCTCCTAGAGCTTCCGAAACACCTGAAATGCAAAACAAAACTAAAAAGTGACTGTTCGCATAATAATGTATCGAAATAGATGGGATTAGTTGACTCGACGAGTCGTATAAATACGACTCATCAAAGGAGAATGACATTGTGAAACATCACACAGCACCAGGTAACCCACAACAGAATGGCTTGGCTGAGAGGTTCAATAGAACTCTCTTGGAAAGGGTAAGGTGTATGCTAATCCAATCAGGTTTGCCAAAAATATTTTGGGCTGAAGCTGCCCATACAACATGTTATTTGATAAATAGAAGTCCTTCATCTGTTTTGAGTTTTAAAACTCCTATGCAAGTTTGGACTGATCATTTAGATGAATATGATAGGCTTAGGATTTTTGGTCGTGCTGCTTATGCAACAGTGAAGCAGAGTAAACTAGAACCTAGAGCTTTAAAATGTCTGTTTATTGGATATCCCGATGGAACTAAAGCATATAAACTGTGGTGTTTAGAAGATGGTCATAAGAGAGTCATTATTAGTAAAGATGTAAGGTTTGATGAGTCTACTTTTCCCTTTCAGAAAAATGCTAGTCAGGTGGAGTTAAATCTGGAAAAAAATGATAATGATTTGGTGTCTAGAACTGATGGTGTTGAACCTGAGGTGGAGTTTGAACATGATAACATTCCTACTGATATAACTGAGTTTCAGGGTAATGATGATGAAACAAATGATAATAATGATCATAGTGAAAGTAATGATTATTGGCTTACAAGAGATAGGCCTAGAAGAAATCTTAAAGCACCTGTTATGTATGGTTTTGAGGATATGATCAATTATTCATGTAATGTTGCTGAAAACATCTCTAATCATGAACCTGAGAGTGTACAAGATGCAGTATGGGGCTGAAGGAAAGCAGGGGCTGAAGGAAAGCAGTGGCTTAAGGCAATGCATGATGAAATGGACTCCTTAAAGAAGAACAAAACTTGGGAGATTGTGGATAGGCCTGCTAAAACAAGGCTTGTGGGAAGAAATGGATTTTCACAAGGAAGGAAGGTATAACAGGGGTAGAACCTCCCAGATTGAAGGCAAGGTTAGTGGCAAGAGGTTTCACACAAAAGGAAGGTATTGATTTTAATGAAATATTTTCCCCTGTTGTGAAACATAGGTCTATTAGAATCATGTTGTCTCTAGTTGCTTATTTTGATTATGAACTAGAACAACTTGATGTTAAAACTGCATTCTTGCTTGGTAATCTTGATGAGACTATCTACATGAGGCAGCCTGAGGGCTTTATAATTGGTGATCCTGAAAAGAAAGTTTGCTTGCTTAAAAGATCCTTATATGGCCTTAAACAATCACCTAGACTGTGGTATAGGAGATTTGATGAGTTTATGTTTAACTGTAGCTTTAAGAGATCAGATTATGATTGGTGTATCTATTATAAGCATGTACAAGGGCAGTCTATTATTTATCTGTTATTGTATGTGGATGATATGCTTATAGCTAGCCATGATATTACTGCTATTAATGATCTTAAAGTGCAGTTGAGTACTAACTTTGAAATGAAGGACTTTGGTGGTGCCAAGAAAATTCTGGGTATGTAGATCAAGAGAAATAGGAAAGAAAAGAGGCTATTTCTATGTCAGACTGATTACCTAACAAAAGTGGTGGAGAAGTTTGATATGAAGGAGACTAAACCAGTTGCAACACCTGTGACAAGTCACTGCAAACTAAGTAAGGATCAAGAACCAGAAACCAAGGAAGAAAAGGCTTATATGGAGAATGGTCCATACTCAAATGCAGTGGGATGCCTGATGTATGCAATGGTCTGCACAAGGCCAGACATTGCTCATGGAGTTAGCTTGGTGAGCAGACATATGGCCAATCCTGGAAAGTATCATTGTCAAGCTGTGAAGTGGTTGCTGAGGTATATCAAAGGGACATTAGGAAAAGGGCTGGTTTATGGTAAAGGGCAATAAGTGCTGAGATCATCCAAGGCTTTGTGGATTCAGATTATGCTGGGAACATTGATACAAGGAAATCAAAGACTGGGTTAGTTTTTACAGTCTTTGGAACAGCTGTATCATGGAAGGCTAATCTTCAGAAGGTGGTTGCTCTTTCAACAACTGAAGCAGAATTCATGGCCATAACTGAGGCAGTCAAAGAAGGTTTATGGATGAAAGGTCTGATGACTGAATTAGGACATGGTCAGAATTGTGTTAAGGTGTATAGTGACAGACAAGGAGCAATTCATCTATCCAAACATCAAGTTTTTCATGAGAGGTCCAAGCACATTGATGTGAGGATGCACTTTGTGAGAGATATTGCTGAAACTGGGACAGTTCAAGTTGTGAAGATAGGAACGAAGGATAACCCTGCTGACATGTTGACAAAGTCAGTTCCAAGTGAGAAATTTGATTACTGCTTGGAGCTGATAGGGTTGATGGATGAACCCTGAGGCAGGATGAGAGGAGAGGGGCTTAGGGGCTGTATAAGCAATTGTTAACCAAGGTGGAGATTTGTAATTTATGGTTGTGAACTGTTTGAGGTATTTAGATGGTGGTACATAGGATTTGCCGAGGCTTGAAGAGGTCTGTATGGCCTGGAGGAACTGAAGATCAATCTGCTCAGTTTAGAGGAAACAGAGCTAAAAGGTGCCGTTTGGTCTGGAGTTGGTTTCAAAATATGTCGTTTTGGATCAAGCGCGAAGTTGTTTTGTTTGAAGACAGAGGGAAACGTCGTCGTTGGGCAAAGGCGCGGAGTTGCGTTTAGTGGAGCAACGTCGTTCACGCAAGGCGCGAGTTTCAGTTACAGCAGTTGGACGAGGCGGCGTCGATTTGATCGAAGGAGTGCACGACTTCAGTTTCATGGAGTGACGCCGTTTTGGACAGAGCTGGAAGTGAAGCGGCTGCATTTTGGTGGGCGTTCGAGTTGGACTCGGATCAACGGCTATATAAGTGAGTCAAGGCGCTGAGTTGACTCACCTTCATTTTTGGGAAATTACCAGAAATCAGAAATTAGGGTTCTTGGTGATTTGGGAATCGATTGTTCTATTGAGATCAAATTGAGAGACGAGAGCTTGCAAGTAGTTTCGATTGTGTAATCCGAGTGTTGTACCATCATCATTTCAATCAATAAAGAGCCGCCCCTCTTCTCGACTGGAGTAGGATCACCTGGATCCGAACCAGTATAAAATTTGTGTCTTGTTGCTTCGTTTTCATTCATTTGTTGCAAGATTAGCTGCGTTAATCTCTACAAAAAGGTATATTGATGAGCTGAGCAAGCTTTGTAGCCCAAGCCATCAACCCTTTACTCCAGTCCACCACCTTGCCTTCGTAAACTGTCTTGTTTCTCGCCCTCCAGACTTCCCAAAGTCCGCAGCAAGCCAAGCCCGCTATACAACTGATGAAGTCTTTATTTTCTTGATAAAGCCATTTAGCCTCTAGACCTTTAACACCATGGACCCTCGCTGTTTTACTTGCCATGAAGCGCTAGCATCTTATCCTTAGAGTCATGAATGCCCAGGCCACCAGCATTTTTCGGGCGACACAAATCATTCCATTTGATCCAATGCCTTCTCTTACTATCCCGGGCATTCCAGACGAAGTTGCCACTACGCCATTTTTCTGATTAGGATACATTTTTTTTCCGTCGCATAAATCCCTAAATAAGTCGCATATAGTTTATACGACAACCGTAATGTCGCGTAAAAGTGGTCGCGAAATCCAAGTAGCGTAATGTCCGTGCGACCAAAAAAATGACGAAACGTCACGTAAACTGTAACTCTTATGCGGCATTATTTTCAATTTGTCCAAAAAACAATGGAACGAGTTCGACTCGTTGCAAGGCATATGCTACATTTTCAATCCAAATTTTGTCGGGTTAACTGACTTACTTGTTTTCCAATTCGTAGTATAAACATCCTCACGTTACAAATGTGAAATTATATTTGTCGCTTTAAAGAACATACGCCTATAACATAAAATATATTGTTGTCATATAAACACCTTTACGTGACAAACTCGAAAACATAAATGTCACTTTAAAGAACATACGCCTATAGCATAAAATATATTGTTGTCGTATAAACACCCTTACGTTACAAACTTGAAAACATATATGTCGCTTTAATGAACATACGGGACTAACTTTAAAAATATTATTGTCGTATAAACTGGCTTACGTTACAATTGTTAACATATATTTGTCGCATTAAAGCGCATACACTTTGAACTGTAAATAAAGTATTGTCGTATAAAATAGCTTACGTTACGAATGTGAATACATATTTGTGGCATTAAGACACAGTACAGTGCACACTGGTATAACATAAAATACGACCACAATATATAATAAACTGTGACCGACAGAACATAATTCCGGCCAACATTAGATAATTCCGGCCAAAATCAAAAGGGCACACACAAAAGAAAGTTAGGTGTGTACCCGGCCACAAGAGCAAAACAGTTTTACAACATTGTCAACATCTATTTAAACAGGTCCATAAGACGTCGCACCTTCTGAAGCATTAGTGTTTGCTAGGTTTGTTGATCCACCCTGCACCACTAGATCCTCAAGAACACGAATCCTCTCTTTAAATTCTTTCTTCATTTCCTCTAGCTCATCTTTTTGCTTCTCGAGTTGGTCTTTCAGCTCGGCGTTCCTTGCCCCTCCTCTAGGGAGGGGTGGCCTCTTGAAGGCTTTACTAGCTCCAGAAACGTAAGTTCCACGCTTTTGCCTCACCACTTGGGTTATAATGTCAAGCTGCGTAGCAACCGGCAGAGGTTCTTGGTTGTTGAGGACAATGCCATCACCAACGTCGTCACCATTCATGTCCCGCATAACCTGACGTACCTTGTCTCGCATTTGTGCCTACATATACATATACGTTGTTAAATGTATATACAATGGCAGTGTAGTCAAGTTGTGTAACTCGCAGACAAAATGTAACTCAAACCAAAAAACGTTGTTAAATGTAAAATACACTGTAACTCAGACAAAATACATTGTTAAATGTAAATACATTATAGTTAAGTTGTGTAACTCCATCAAAATGCAATGCCAACATGAAGATCTGGAGACAAATAGCATGGAACACAGTACACAACAATATAGCACACATATAAAGAACAATAGCATGACAGATACCAAGAATAACAAAACTCAATTCACCAACCATTATTCACAAACATTAAACATAACATATATAATAAAACTACTGACGTAGAAACACAAATATTTTGCCAAAAAATATGGAACATATGAAAAAAATATGTGACTAGAAACACAATTCACTGTCAACCATTATTCACCAACATATATATCAACAACATAGAAACAAATAAATAGACACTTAACTGCCAAGGCGGCACCGGCTGGGTCAGCAGAGTAGACCTGGTGCCTTCTCTCCCCGCGCAGCGAGTTTTGCAGCCATGTGATAGAATGGGACCTTTCCCGAGTGGTGGTTGATGCGAACAGGGTCATTGCGCACTCTCGACATTGTCTTACCTCTCTCCTTTTATAACAAAAAATAAAACAAGTTAAAGATTACTGGAAAAAAATCAATGAAAGATAAACATATAAATACATTATAGAACTAATTCCATGTTCGTTGATAACAAAATGAATGCATATATAACCTCATTTTCTGGGACAGTGAAGTGGATCAGAAGCCATGCCCATTGGTCACGGCGCTCCAAAAACTCCTTGGGAATTACCTCAGTTCCATGTTCTAATACGAAGGTTTTGCATTCGGATTTCCAATCACGATACCTCTCGCTGGCTTTTTAGAAGATGTGATTCCATAGTTGGTCATTTTGAGGATTAATAACAAAATTGGGCTACAATGAAAAACAAAACAGTGAATTTAAGTTAATAAGACACATTGAAAGAAAGTTATGAAATGAGAAGTTAGAACAGTAGCTTGGACTTACATTCAAGTGATCGTACACTACTTATCTGTCTTTCTCTGCAAGCTTTTTGAACGACGAGGTAAACATGGGAACCTTTTCTCTCACGTCACTACCAATCTCGTGAACGAGTAGGCTTCCCACTGTTTGCTTTGCTGGCCCAGTTCCATCCGAAAGAAACTCCACCTCGATCGGGTGTCCCTTATTAAAGGTATGCTTATAGCTGGCCACCGTTGTTCCAGTGACAACCCCCCCGACCTTCCTTTTATCTCCGCGCTCATCCCCTTTTATACACAAGAAAAATAGCATAATTAATAACCACCTAATAAACTATAAGAAATAGAACTATTGCGCACACAAAAAAATAACCTATTAGCACAAATCCCTTGCTCTTGCATCTGATACTTGGAACACTGTCCACACTCTCTTCGGCCTCACCATCTGATGCATTGTCATTATCGGATGCATACCTGGGTTGAAATTCAGGAGCTGGGGTTCCAAGAAGGCCACCGGTGGTGTGTGTTCTTCATTCCGGGATATGACTGGTGATGGAATGGGTGTAATCGAGGGCTGAGGCGCGAGTGGTGAACTAAAATTGGGCAAGGAAGGTGGACTATTGAGATCTTCGGTATTGGCTCGACCAGTGTACTTAGACAAACACCTAGGAGACCTCCGGCAATGTACTGGGGGATTAGACTTTGGGGTGGCAGGTTGTGTACAAGGAGCTGGTGGTGTAAGGTTTGATATGGGAGGTTGTCTAATAAGATCAGCAGGTTCATTGACGACATGCAGTACTGGGAGATTTGGGGTAGGATCAGTCGGGTTTGGCTGGGCTCTTCGCTTCTCAGGTGGTGGAGGATTTGTGGTCGGCTGGTGACGGAGCGTACTGCACCGTCGTTAAGGTGCAATGTCTCTGTGCAAAAATAAATTTATAAGTCCGCTACTCGTTCTCTACTATTGGGTAGTAAAGTGGTAAGTAGGGGTCGAACCCAAGGGAATTAGTTGATAGTTGTTCTTTCGAAGATAGAAATTAAGACAGTTGGGGGTTGGTTGTGATTTTAGTACTGAAAGTAGCGTGGGTTGGTTGTGATTTTAGTACTGGAAAGTAAATGACTGAAAGTAAAGAAAGTAAATACGAGACTGAAAGTAAATACTGAAAAGTAAAGTGCTTGAAGGACAAGACTTGCGGAAATTAAAGTGCTTGAAGGACAAGACTTGCAGAAAGAAATTGCTTGAAGGACAAGACTTGCGGAAAGTAAGCAGTTGATATGAACTGAAAGTAAAGTAACAGGTGATATTGCAATTAAAGGAAAGATTCGGTATCAGGGGCCTTGTATCATAGTCCGTTTATCATTGACCTCTAATGATCATACTAAGTGTTCAAAAGTGTATCAAGGCCATTTCAAGCACTTGACTTGCCACACTGTCTAGCCCATTTCAAGGCATAGAGCACTTGTTCTATTTAGACTAATACCCCATTTCAAGGTATATTAGCCTATATGCATCCATTTGATCAATCATTTCCGATCAACCAAATGGTGTTTTAAAGAGGTCGAACTCCTCAGATAAGCGTTGCCATTTCAAGCATCCACTTACCCGAGTATGTTCACGAACCCCACGGAAGAGTTTTGCCATTTCAAGCATCCACTCAACCTTGGAAGTTCTGACCTAATATGTGGCACATAGAACAAGTTTTGAACACAAAGAGGCATTTAAGAGAAGGGTCTAAAACATTGTATGATACTAGTACACCCCTTCAACCGAATGAAGGGTTTAGCTACGAATATCCATGGAACAGGACATCATAGCTAAGTACTTGAAAAGTAAAGGTTTTTGAAAGTAAAGACAGGAAAGTAAAAGGAGAGTACTTCAAGAACCGACAAGAGTACTCAAGAACAGTAAGGAAAAGCTTGAGTACTTCAAGAACCGACAAGAGTACTCAAGATCAAACTTCAATATCAAAGTAGTGTGATTACATGGATGGTGCCCAAAATCTAGAGAGAAGTGAGAGCTTATGGATGATGGTTTGGAATGAGATTGTGGGATGATATTACAAGGAGGGGAAGATGTCTATTTATAGGCTAAGGGAGGCAAGGAGGAGGCAACACTTGGCAAGGGATGAGAGGGGGGAGGAAAGCCGCCGGAGGGGAGGTGGCAAGGCCAAGAGCCGCCCCCCCATGTGTCATCTTCATGGCCAAAGCCGCCGGCTAGGTGGAGGGGAGTGGGTGAGTGTGAGTTGAGATCTTTTCCCAAAAGCCATCGGTTCCCTTTCAGCTCCGGACAGACTTTGGTTGCTCTTCGGTTGGATTTGTTTTGAGTGATTCCATGTCAGATTTATGAAAGTTGTACAGTCGGAATCTGGTCGTGTCCTGACTCGTAATTCATTTTCAGCTTTAAAACTCCTTAGCTTGTATTCTCTCTGGACTTCAAAATACCCTGTAGATAAATATCGGAACTAACAAGCAAAAGTTAAATAGACAAAGAGTCTAATTTGGTGGGTTTAACTGTCTTAATGAATCATATAAATATGGTCCATCATATCACCCCACACTTTTAGTTGTTCGTCCCGAACAATGCTTTTTAAGGGCGGTACACACAATCCAAGTAAAACCTTCAAATATGAAAGTGAGATTGTGGGACTAGATTTATCCTATTCATGCATTACTTACTTATTACCAAACTAAACTGTGTAAATACTTAGAAGAAACTTGATACTTGTACCTTCGGGCCGAGATGCAAATTAATTTGGATGTTTCGGGAGATAGCCCTTTTTCGGCTCCTGGACTGCATTCTCTGGACCGACTCGCACTATATGGTTAACTTGTAGCTTTTTCTAGCACGTGACTTGGTTCGGGTTTCACTGAGTTGAGCACTTTGATTTCTTTTGGTGAGGGACAGCTTTTGAAGTGAATCGGCCTTTGGCCTTTTGCCTTTGATATTGAATTGGAGTTTCTTTACTTTTGTTTCGGTTAAAACCTTCACATACTCTGGCTTTTGGCCTTTGATTAGCTTCTTCGAGCTTTTGCTTCTTTGTGACTTGCTAGTCCATTTTCTCAACCTTTCTTTGGGAGGTCCAATCGTCGCCCGAGAGCATATGGAAATACCTCCCCGCTCTTTCTCATCTTCGCCGTTTCGCGCGGGTCAAGATGAGGGTCGCTCATCTATTTTCTCGGCTACTAGGACTAGAGATAGGACGGTTTGATTCCCGTCCCGCCTCTTGCATAAACGCTGCACGGCGGAGATGACTTCAATCTTCTTTGAAACCCGAAGTGCAGCCTCCACTGACTTCGTAAACCATATAGTGAAATTCAGTCCTTCGATTGCTTGCCAAGCCTCTCTAGGGCAGTTTATGTCAACTCCACATCCCCTGTATATCTCAGCATAAAGGGACAAATGAGAAGTTATATTTTAAGTTTTTAAACAGTTGAGATTTCACAAGGTAAATGCATGAATTATGATCTATCTTTTTCACATTCTCAAGTTCATATTTTCAAAAAGATAATATTAAGGGAAAAGGAAAAAGAAAAACATGTTAATTAACTATGTACAAAGGCAGTTTCTCACCCCACACTTTCGAACGAAGGCGTGCCTCTCGGCATAACTTAGTTCAAAAGCCGATTGCAAGCAAATATTTACAAGAAAGGAATGGGTGAGTACGACTTAATGCAAAAACTAAATGACATAAAATAAAATGACTGAAAATAAGATAGGTGTCGGGTTACCTCCCGACCAGTGCATTTGTTTAACGTCGTTAGCTCGACAGTTCTCATTCCTGGATCATAAGGTGGGATCCCATGGGTGGCTCAGGTCGAATTTTGCCGCGATTCTTGCGTTGATTCAAGCTTTGACTCTCCCTGAGTTCTTGTGAGATGATGTGCTCGGGTCAGGACTCCTTTGTTTCGGTGGTTTCTCTTTCCATTGTCTCTGAGAAGGTAAGGGATTTTTGACCATAGCTGCTGGTCTTGCTACTCTTACAGTCTCTCTTGGCAGGTCAGAAATTTGTGTACTCACATCCGAGATAAGCACAATGTCTGGCGGTTTGGCTAGGTCATAGTTTTGCGGAGTTAAGTCAACCTTGATGTGATAGTGTTTGACTCGCTGCCCATTCACCGTGAATCTGCTTCCATTGTCCGGGCTTTCCAGCTCAACTGCCCCATGATTGAACACTTTAGTTATTGTGAAGGGGCCGGTCCATCTAGATTTAAGTTTCCCGGGCATTAACTTCAGTCGTGAGGAGTACACCAGCACTTGTTGTCCTTTCTCAAATGAGCGGCGGAGGATGAATTTGTCATGGTACAGTTTTGTCCTGGCTTTGTAGTCTGACTGCCCTTCATGGGCTTCGAGCCGTAACTCCTCTAGCTCGCATAACTGAAGTTTTCGATCCAATCCGGCAGTTTTCAAGTCCAGGTTGCATTTCTTGAGTGCCCAGTAAGCTTTATGTTTTAACTCCACCGGGAGATGGCATGCCTTCCCATAAACAAGCCGAAAGGGGGAGGTTCCAATTGGTGTTTTGTATGCAGTCCGATAAGCCCAAAGAGCTTCATCTAGCCTCTGACTCCAATCTTTCCTACCTGGCTTCACCATTTTTTCTAGAATACCTTTGATTTCGCAGTTGGAGATCTCCGCTTGACCATTGGTCTGGGGATGATATGCCGTGGACGTTCGGTGGTGGACATGGTAGCGCTTCAAGGTGGCAGCCATCATGCGGTTGTAGAAATGAGTTCCTTGGTCGCTGATTATGGCCTTGGGTACCCCATATCTACAAAACAGGTTAGTGCGCCAAAAATCTATGACAGTTTTTGCATCGTCGCACCTTGTGGCCTTAGCTTCTACCCATTTTGAAACATAATCTACAGCAACTAAAATGTAAGTATAACCGCATGAAACTGGGAATGGTCCCATAAAATCAATACCCCAAATGTCGAAAACATCGTTGACTAATATGGGTATTTGAGGCATCTCATTTCTAGCTGACACATTTCCTACTCTTTGACACCTATCGCACTTTTTACACTTCTCATAGGCATCTCTAAATATACTTGGCCAAAAGAAGCCGCTATCTAGGATTTTCCTAGCGGTTCTCCTAGGCCCGAAGTGTCCTCCACATGCAAACTCATGGCAAAAGCTAATAACAGAAGCTATTTCATTATCGGGGATGCATCTCCTAAGTATTTGATCTGCTCCTATTTTCCACAAATAAGGAGCATCCCATAAGTAATGTCTAGCATCATGCCTAAGTTTCATGCATTGTGCTTTAGTAAAAGAAGGAGGAAATGTACCTCCTACATGGTAGTTGACGATCGAGGCATACCACGGCACCTTGGTTGAGACTGCATAGAGGTGCTCGTCTGGAAATGACTCGGTTATGCGCCCCTCTTCTTCCTTTCGGACAATCCTGCTTAGATGGTCGGCCACAGTATTCTCAATCCCCTTTTTGTCCCTTATCTCCACATCGAACTCTTGCAGTAGTAAGATCCACCGTATGAGCCTTGGCTTGGCTTCCTTCTTCTTCATTAAGTACCGGATGGCAGCATGGTCCGAGAAGACAATTACTTTTGCTACGAGCAAGTAGGCTCGGAACTTCTCTAGAGCGAACACCACGGCTAGGAGCTCTTTTTCGGTGGTGGAGTAGTTTCGTTGGGCTGAATCTAGGGTCCTTGAAGCGTAGTAGATGACTACCGATTTTTTGTTAATTCTTTGGCCGAGCACTGCCCCTACGGCATAATCGCTTGCGTCGCACATGATTTCGAATGGTCGTTCCCAATCCGGAGTTTGAATGATGGGTGTGCTAGTGAGGGCTTTCTTCAGTTTATCAAAGGCCTCCTTGCATGCATTAGTAAATTCAAAAGGGACTTCTTTTTGGAGAAGAGTGGTTAGAGGCACTGCCGTTTTGGAGAAGTCTTTGATGAATCGTCGGTAGAATCCTGCATGGCCAAGGAATGATTGGATGTCTCGGACCGTGGATGGATATGGTAGAGTGATGATCAGGTCGATCTTTGCTTTGTCTACTTCCATGCCTTCTTGTGAGACGATATGTCCCAAGACTATTCCGTGTGTTACCATGAAGTGGCACTTCTCATAATTGAGCACTAAGTTCATGGACACACATCGTGCCAAAACCGTGCTCAAATTGCTTAAGCATGCGTCAAATGTGTCTCCATAGATGGTGAAGTCGTCCATGAAGACTTCAATGAATTCTCCGATCATGTCTGAAAAAATGCTGGTCACTACCCTTTGAAAAGTTCCCGGGGCATTGCATAGACCGAACGACATTCTTCTGAAGGCGAATGTGCCGAATGGGCAGGTGAAGGTAGTTTTCTCTTGGTCTTCAGGTGCTATGGGGATCTGGTTGTAGCCTGAGAACCCGTCCAGGAAGCAAAAGTATGGCTTGCCCGCCAGTCGGTCTAGCATTTGATCGATGAACGGCAGAGGGAAATGGTCTTTTCTAGTGACGGCGTTCAATTTTCTGTAGTCGATGCACATTCTCCAGCCGTTCTTGACCCTTGTTGTCACCATTTTTCCTTCGGCATCTTCCTCAACTGTGATCCCACTTTTCTTTGGTACCACGTGGACAGGACTCACCCACTGGCTATCCGAGATGGGATAGATAACGTCCGCATCCAGTAGCTTCTGTATTTCCTTTTGGACGATCTCCATCATGATTGGGTTGAGTCGTCGTTGAGGCTCTCTTGATGGCTTTGCTCCATCCTCAAGTAGAATACGGTGCATGCATACAGCCGGACTAACTCCTCTCAAGTCGGCTAGAGTCCATCCAATAGCCAACTTGTGTTGTCTTAGCACTTTTATCAAACTATGTTCCTGGCCTGCTTCCAAGCCACTCTTGATGATCACCGGGAGTGTGTTATTATCTCCTAGGAATGCGTACTTCAGATGTCCGGGCAGGGGTTTCAATTCTATTTTGGGAGCTTGCATCACTGAGGGCAGAAAGGTATTGGATTTGAATAATTTTACCTCGTTGACTTCATATCCTGGTGTGAGAGGTTCCAAGATTGTTAAGTGGGCTAGCGTTTCATGCAAGTCTTCGGTCAATTCATATGAGCTTTCGGCTCCATTGAGTATGGCTTCTAAGGGATCTGCTCTTGGTTCTGGTTGAACTTCTTGGACCAGGTCGTCCATAGTGTCGAGAGCGTGCACTTCCTCGAATTCCATGGGATGCTTCATTGCTCTGAATATGTCGAAGCTGAAGACCTCTCCTTCTACTTCCATTGAGAGCATCCCACTTCCGCAGTCTATTTTCATTTTTGATGTTTTGAGAAATGGACGGCCGAGAAGGATAGGTTCATGGTCTGTTGGTCCGCCATTCTCCATTTTTAAGACGTAGAAGTCCGTTGGAAACACCAATTCTCCTACTTGAACCAGGACGTCTTCTATTTTGCCCTCAGGCTGTTTGCAAGATCTGTCCGCCAGCTAGATAGTGAGACCGGTGGGTTCGAGGGGTCCAATCCTGAGGCATGAATAGAGTGAAAATGGAAGGACGTTGATTGAAGCTCCAAGGTCTAGCATGCAGTTCTCGATCCGGATGTTGCCAATTGTGCATGGAATGGTGTAAGTTCCCGGATCACCACATTTGGGGGGCACTTTTCGTTGCATGACGGCCGACACGTTCCTACTGATCAGCTCTTGATCATATCTAGTACCCCTCCTCCGGTTGGTACAAAGCTCTTTTAAAAACTTAGCATATCGAGGAATTTGCTTGATGGCTTCCAAGAGGGGGATGTTGATTTCGACTTTGCTGAACAACTCAAACACGTCCTCTTCCATGACATGCTGTTTTGGTACTCGGGCCGGCACTGGAAATGGAAGCGCGGCGCTGATTTTGGAGGTCTCGGTTCTGGGCACCGGGCATTCCTTGTGCTTCTCGGACGCTGAAACCAGGCTGGCTGCTGGTACCGGGTCAGGCCTGCGTTCCTCTGATGCGTTCCCTTCTTCTTCGGTTGCGTCCTCATTTTTCTCGATCGTGTCTTGCTCAAGAGTTTCGAGAGCCTCGGGCCTTTTGTCCTCCTCTTGCTCCATGGGTTTGGTGACAAGCTTTCTCCCACTCCTAAGGGCCACGGCATTAACATTTCCCTTTGGATTTTGAATAGTTTGTGAAGGTAGTCGGCCAGGCTCATTTGAGGTAGCGAGCTGAGACATTTGTTTCTTCAGGTCGGCTATTGCTCCATCATTTTTCGCCTGGTTTCGATGGACAGTAGCACTTAATTGATTCACGGTGCCTGACATTTGATTAATATTGCCATGCAGCTCCTTCATCATGTCCTCAAGCCACTTGTTTGGTCCTTGCTGATTACTCGGGCCCGCCTGATATTGATTTGGTCCCTTCTGTTGATATTGGCCTGCCGGTGGGGCGTTCTGGTTGTACTGCCGGTGGGGAGGTTGGTAAAATGACTGAGCTAATTGAGGTGCGGCTTGTTGTGTCTCCCTCGGAGGATGGTTATCGTTTCGCCAGCTTGAATTGGTCGCTTGATTATACTGTCGGCTTGGTCTGGCTCTGTCATTGCTGTTGTTGTTGTTGTATCCTTGGTATCCTACTACTGCATTCACTTCTTCTGGCTCCTCTACTATTAATGTTGGGCATGCGTCGGTCTTGTGGTCTGTAGAACCGCAAAATTCACAAGGTTTCACTTGAGCTGGCTGCCTTCGTAGGATCTGAACCATCATTTCCTTCATTTGTTTCATCTCTTCTGGCATAGAGTTCCTCGGTGTTTCTTCAGCCTTTGCCACATTCTTTGTTCGGGAGAATTCTTCCTGCCGAGTTGTCTCTTCTCTGAATCGGGCATTTTCAGCAACGTTGGTGATGAGATTCCTTATGCCATTCAGTGATAGATTCATCATGGATCCTCCAGCTGAGGCATCCAGGAGCATTTTGTCTAAGGGTCTTAATCCATCAATGAGGTATTCGATGATGAGTTTCTCGGGCAGTCCAAGGGTGCAGCAGCTTCTCTCCAGGTGATTGAATTTCTCCAGGTAATCGTACATGGTTTCATTGGGCCCCTGCTTGATGTCCTGCAGTTGCCTCCTCACTTGCATTGCTCTTCCCGCTGGGTAGTATTTGTCCAGGAATTTCTTTTGCATCTGAGCCCATGTTCTGATGCTACCGGAAGGCAATGAAAGGAACCAGTCGTTCGCCGAGTCAACGAGGGAAAAGTAGAACGCCTTTAACTTGAAGTCGTCTACGTTCACGCCATTGGGTTTTAGGTTTTGGCAAATGCCGTGTAAGCGTTGGAGATGAGTTGTTGCTAATTCTCCACGAGTTCCTGAGAACTTGGGCAAGTTGTGGACCACTGATGTGTTGATGGCAATGTTTTCCAGCTCTGGGCCCTCGTAGATGCACCACGGTTGATTTCTGAAATCTGGTGCCGAAAGTTCTCCCATAGTAGGTTCGTGGAAGTTGTTATCCCCATAGTAGTCATCAAAGATGGGTTCTCGCCTTGGTACTTGTCGAGGTGGGGGATGTCTAGGGGGTTGCACCGGACCAGCTTCATTTCGGTCCTCGGGTGGTCCTTGGTTTCTTCGAATGGTCTCCCTATTACGAGCTCTTTGGTTTCTGATGAGTTGTTCCGGATCGTCAATGAATGGAGGCGGAGCCTCATTATTTCGATCGTACAGGTTCATCTCGTCGTCATCCTGATAGTAATGGTGGCTTCCTTCACGAGACATGGTTATGCAGAAACGGGTACAAAAGAAAAGAACAACTAATCTGAAGCTAACTCCCCGGCAACGGCGCCAATTTTGACGGAGCGCACTGCACTGTCGTTAAGGTGCAATGTCTCTGTGCAAAAATAAATTTATAAGTCCGCTACTCGTACTCTACTATTGGGTAGTAAAGTGGTAAGTAGGGGTCGAACCCAAGGGAATTAGTTGATAGTTGTTCTTTCGAAGATAGAAATTAAGACAGTTGGGGGTTGGTTGTGATTTTAGTACTGAAAGTAGCGTGGGTTGGTTGTGATTTTAGTACTGGAAAGTAAATGACTGAAAGTAAAGAAAGGAAATACGAGACTGAAAGTAAATACTGAAAAGTAAAGTGCTTGAAGGACAAGACTTGCGGAAATTAAAGTGCTTGAAGGACAAGACTTGCAGAAAGAAATTGCTTGAAGGACAAGACTTGCGGAAAGTAAGCAGTTGATATGAACTGAAAGTAAAGTAACAGGTGATATTGCAATTAAAGGAAAGATTCGGTATCAGGGGCCTTGTATCATAGTCCGTTTATCATTGACCTCTAATGATCATACTAAGTGTTCAAAAGTGTATCAAGGCCATTTCAAGCACTTGACTTGCCACACTGTCTAGCCCATTTCAAGGCATAGAACACTTGTTTTATTTAGACTAATACTCCATTTCAAGGTATATTAGCCTATATGCATCCATTTGATCAATCATTTCCGATCAACCAAATGGTGTTTTAAAGAGGTCGAACTCCTCAGATAAGCGTTGCCATTTCAAGCATCCACTTACCCGAGTATGTTCACGAACCCCACGGAAGAGTTTTGCCATTTCAAGCATCCACTCAACCTTGGAAGTTCTGACCTAATATGTGGCACATAGAACAAGTTTTGAACACAAAGAGACATTTAAGAGAAGGGTCTAAAACATTGTATGATACTAGTACACCCCTTCAACCGAATGAAGGGTTTAGCTATGAATATCCATGGAACAGGACATCATAGCTAAGTACTTGAAAAGTAAAGGTTTTTGAAAGTAAAGACAGGAAAGTAAAAGGAGAGTACTTCAAGAACCGACAAGAGTACTCAAGAACAGTAAGGAAAAGCTTGAGTACTTCAAGAACCGACAAGAGTACTCAAGATCAAACTTCAATATCAAAGTAGTGTGATTACATGGATGGTGCCCAAAATCTAGAGAGAAGTGAGAGCTTATGGATGATGGTTTGGAATGAGATTGTGGGATGATATTACAAGGAGGGGAAGATGTCTATTTATAGGCTAAGGGAGGCAAGGAGGAGGCAACACTTGGCAAGGGATGAGACGGGGGGAGGAAAGCCGCCGGAGGGGAGGTGGCAAGGCCAAGAGCCGCCCCCCCATGTGTCATCTTCATGGCCAAAGCCACCGGCTAGGTGGAGGGGAGTGGGTGAGTGTGAGTTGAGATCTTTTCCCAAAAGCCATCGGTTCCCTTTCAGCTCCGGACAGACTCTGGTTGCTCTTCGGTTGGATTTGTTTTGAGTGATTACATGTCAAGTTTATGAAAGTTGTACAGTCGGAATCTAGTCGTGTCCTGACTCGTAATTCATTTTCAGCTTTAAAACTCCTCCTTAGCTTGTATTCTCTCTGGACTTCAAAATACCCTGTAGATAAATATCGGAACTAACAAGCAAAAGTTAAATAGACAAAGAGTCTAATTTGGTGGGTTTAACTGTCTTAATGAATCATATAAATATGGTCCATCAGCTGGGCTTTTCTCTTCTCAGGCTGTAGAGGATTAGTGGTCGGCTGGGCTTTTCTCTTCTTAGGCGGTAGAGGATTAGTGGTCGGTGGGCTTTTCTCTTCTCAGGCGATGGATCTGGCTTAGTAGTCGGCTGGGGTGGCAGAGCCGTCTTCTTCACCGCACGCGGAGGAGTCTGCCGAATGGGAGGAAGCGGCGGTGGAGTATGAATGGCTTCTAGCTTCTTCTGCCTCCTAGATCGCTTTATGTCGGTAAGAACAGCCCTCGCCCATTCAGTGTGGACAATATTGAGGCCAAAATCATGCTACGAGCATTCTGGAGACCTTGGTGGAGTGTCAACCTACACAAAGCCAGTTGTTGGCTTTCTCGAAGGCGAGTGGAACCTGTTGGTTGGCCGACGAACTGACGAAGAGCGCAATTTCATGGTTTTTCGAGTGCTGGTGACTTCGACCTCATCTGGACGTCTTATGGCTTTGTTTTTTTTGACCTGGCCATCGTTCAAGATGTCGGTGAGAGTGAGATGCGGTGAGAGCGATGCGGCATGATGTCGGTGAGAGCGATCTAGGGTTTGAGAGAGACAACACTTAGAAGATTTTGGGACTTCATGCCGGCGATAATACACATATTGGATGGGCTATATGTTTTTGGCCCAAAACATAAGTTTAAGCGACAAACACAAAAAGGTAGCTTAAACATTTGCCACTTACACAGATTCAATCCTGATACACAAAACATATGCGTTCAATCCCCTGCTACAAAACAAAACAAATTAAACTCAAGCAAACACATGACACCTGCAAATATGTAAATCAATCTTCATCATCGGTCTGTTCTTTCATTGAATCAACACTTTGATCTTGTTCTTCATCCAACTCCATTTCATCGTCTTCATCACCTACACTTTGATCATCCCCTGCAAACATATCAGCTCCCTCATCATCCAAGTACAACTGCATCCTTGCTCTTGGAATTTCTACCATGTCATTATTGTTGTCTATGGAGCACTCATAAGGGGCTACATCACTTGTGATGTGGGCATTTGCTCCTGATAAGGATCGTCTCCTTCCGTCGGTATTAATATTGTGTCTCTTTCATTTTGATCTTCTCTTGCAAGGGAAGTTTCACTATAGGTCCCTCTATGCGAAACAAGATGTACCACTTTCCAATTGTCGCCGGCTTTTATATCATCCAAGTAAAAGACTTGTCTTGCAGTAGTGGCTAGGCAATAAGGCCAATCTTCATACCATGTCGAGGAAGTGTCTACGGATAAAAGTCCATAGTCCATCTTAGTAGTTCCCCTCTCTTTAGGATCCGTGTTAAACCATGTGCAATCGAAAACAACTACATGCATTCCATTGCTGTAACATATCTCAATAATGTTTTGGATAATGCCATAATAGGTTAAATCACCATCTTCGACCATCACACCAAAATTTTGAGTCCTCTTATTTTTGTCCAGATTCCAAACAACGAACTTCACATCATTAACATAACACTGAGAGATGATTGAGTCATTCGTGCTAAACTGTGCAACTCAGTAGAATACCATTGACTACCTTCCCTTTATAAGATGTCCATCTGCGATTAAAATAAAGAAAATGAATATTATAATTTAAATATAGTGAATACATAATTTAATTAGCATATTCATACCCAGTCGCGAAAATACTTAATAAAATACTTTGCACAATCTTTCTTTGTTCTGTTTGGGCACTATCTCCCAAACTTCTCAACATGCCTTTGAAGATAATCTGCCACTTGTGTGCAGTGTTCCAAAACGTACCAGTGGGCCATGTCAAGTTGTTTCTTACTCATCTTGATCCTAGGCGAATGACCACTAACCTTTATTAGAAGAGAGTACACACTCAGGACATATGCTCGAGCTTCATTTAATGAGTCTATCTCGGTTGAGTCAGTCAAATACAATTTGCAGTACGTTACACACTCATGTGTAATGTACGGGCGCCATGAACTGCAAATAAGAAAGCCGGACACAATCAGATCATTAATCGAAAATTAAACTAAAAATTGAACCGGTCAACGGAATCCGCGGATCATGCACACTTTAGCTGTGCCATCCGCGGAGCTAAAGTGTAAGGAATCCGCGGAGCTAAAGTGCTCATAATCCGCGTTCTGGGAATTTAGTCCAGGATCGGCGATCGAATCCCTCGATCAATGCTCTCCAATTTCAACTCAAAATCTATCATTCAACAGCCGTATATACTCTATAAGAGCCAACACCTCAAGATATATCACCAATTGTGCTAGACATCAGAGGAAACCAATGGTTCTTGAAAACCGACGAGAAAACCCACGAAATACCTCAATTACACGGACGATTGTGGTTAGCCGCTGAAATCGGGTGACGGAGAGGCTGGACAAATCTCCGGCGATGGATGGTGCGGTGGACGGTGGCCGGCGTGTGCATTGGATGAGTTGTGAATGTGAGAGAGGCGCGGCGGATCTGAGATGGGGAACTTAGGGTTCGGGGTCAAATCACGCCGCGGGTCACGACCATTTTAAGCCCCGCGGTCAAACTATAATCTGTTCGTCACACGCGGAAATAATTTGCACGTGGTCAGCGATATTCTCTGAGAAAAGCCATTCCGTTCGGTCAATGACAGTCGCGGGTCATGTGCAGTTTAGTGGACGCGGTCAAATATTAAATTGTAAATAATCCGCGCCCTTTATATGGCACCCATCCGCGATCCTCTCTGTGAAAAATGCCAACTTCCTGCACAAAACAAGTTTCTTTCCCCAAAACAAATGATAACAAACTAGACGGACACAGACGGGACAAAAAACTAAAGACTCAAACATAAACAAGAAACAAAAATTTGCCGGGCTGCCTCCGTATGAGCGCCTTTATTTTACGTCGTTGGCTCGACGGTACCTCAATTATGTGTCAGTGGGAGGTTCGGCGAGTTCGAACTCCTGAGCAGGCTGTTCGATTTCGCCCTGATAGTGCTTCACCCGTTGTCCATTAACCTTGAAACGGTCTCCAGTCTTCGGGTTTTCCAGCTCTAGTGCGCCGTGGTCACTGTGTAAGGACCTATCCATCTAGAACGGAATTTACCAGGCATTATGAAATCTACTTGTCTTAGTCAAGACGAGTTCCAGATGGTGTTCGAACTACGTCTCGAACACTTGTTGGACAGTTCCAGGTTCTGTTCTAACACAGACTGGAACACCTCAGCAGACAGTACGTAAACAAAACAAAATAGGAGCACACGCGATATGATACCCAGTTCAGCCTCGCCTACTCTGGGGGGCTTCCCACACCCTAAAGGGTCACAAATCTTATTACGAGTTTAGGGTTACAAGAGGTCTTACTCTTACACAACACCTTGTTTGTAATGGCCTCACCACTAACACTCTGTCTCTCGGATTTGCAATCTCGGTTCACCGCAGCTCACCTCGATCCCCTATGGGTTGGACGAGACTTCCCTCTCGACCTAGTCTTGGACCTCTGATGGACCATAATTATACGAATCAAAAACACAGTAAAACCCCCTTAATTAGACTGTTGGTCTATTTAACTTTTGCTTGTTAGTTCCGATATATTTCTACAGGGTATTTCAGAGCTTAGAAAGAAAACACGCTAAGGAGAGGAGTTTTACGCTAAAAAGGATCGTTCGCAATTTCTGGCCAGCCAAAGACCGAGAAACCCAGATCGCGCCCGCCGTCCAGCGCCCAGCGTCCAGCGCGCCTGCCGAGCTATTCGAGTCCAAATTCAAGTTGCCCGAGCAAACCATCTGATCGGACAATTCCGCCTCGACCAAAGTGTTTAAAATTGAAAATAAGGTGGAAGATGTCGGAAAACCAAGGAGAATGCTCGAGCAGATTGGCAGTTAGCTCAATTCCAAGGCAAAGGCCCGGCGCGCATAGGCACCCAAACCAAGTCGCTCGACCCGACGGATGCATCTGGAAAATCTGGCTCGACCAAGATGTTTGGAATGCCCAACAACTCGGACAATCTTGCTTCCCAGACAAAACGCCTGAGCCGATTAGCAGTTGGCCCAAGTCCAAAGCAAAAGCCTCGCGCATAGGCACCAAGACCAAATCGCTCGACAAAACGATGGAATTTGGAAATTCTGGCTCGACCATTAGTCTTAAAATCACTTGGCCATTCCAAATCAACTATCAAATGCACTCATGGAATTGGTGACCGGCCACCTTGCTTGGAGGTGGCCAAGGGAGGAGCTCCTCCCTCCATGGTGACCGGCGACCGGCGGCTCCTCCACTCATGGTGACCGGTGGCTTTCCTCCTCCCCCATGTGGCAGCTCCTCCTTGCTCCTCCTCCTCCTCCATTGGATCAAAGACACTTGCCCCTCATCTCCACCACCCATTTCTCCTCCCTTAGCCTATAAATACAACCCATCCATCTCATTTGTAAATCATCCCTCAAATCAAAATTTCACTTATCTCTCTAAGTTTTGTAAAGTTTGGCTTTGGAAATAAAGATTGCTCCCTTGGCGCTTCAACGGTAGTAAGTACCAAGAAGGCGGATATAAAGCCTCCCAAAGCAATGGCGGCAAAAACCCTAATCTCGAAATCTACGAAGCCCAAGATCCCGAAGGAGAAAAAGGCGTCGCCCTTACACACCGACACTGCCACGGCAACAACTGTCCGAGTTGCAGATAGTGGTGGCATCCCAGCAATCCCTAAAGTCGGAACGGTGGCAAAGAAAGGACCAGAATCTGCTGCAAAGCAGAAGATGGTGCCCCCGCTAACCGCGGAGGTTTCTTCTAAGCAAACAGATACTAGTTCGTCATCAACAAATCTAATTCCCCCACCGGCTGTGCCCCCGTCTGAGGTAATCCAAATCTCTAAGGCTCCGGTTGTTTCTTTCATGCTTGTGAACGATGATGTTACTGCAAATACGAAGGGTGTGATAGGAGTGGTTGATAAAAGTAGTAAAGCCAGTAGTGCCGTTGTCAATAAGAATGTTGCTGGTGGTGTGAACGATGAGGTGTCTCGCAAACCTGTCGCTAAGTACTCCTCGGGTTCATCTGTTTGGAGAGACAAGATCCATGCTTCTGGGTATGTAAGGCCATCCGGTCTTCGCAGAAAAGTTGTCAGTCGTCGAATAGATTCGCCAAAAAGATTTCTTGCTTAGATCACGGCTGTAAGAGGCGTCTAATTGCCATGACTGATTCGGAGACTGAACAGTTCTTTGATACATCAAACCCGAGAAAACTGGTTCTTGATGATGAGTCTGGAGAAGCTACAGCAGAAAAGGGTGAAGAGTCTAAAATTGATAATCATGCTAAGCAAGGCACAGCTGTGACGAAAGAATCAGATCCATCCGAGAAGGATGCTGAGCTATATGATTTGTACAAGGATATTGATGATGTTGTCAAAGATTTGCAAAAGGAAGAGGTCTCTGTACCTGTTGTGTCAGGACCAGATCAGTTCCCAGATCCCCGGGCTGTCGAAGCTGAAGATCCCGTACCCGCCAACATCTCTCATGCTTCAAAGGAGGCAACTGTGCACACAAATGTTGTCTCAGACAGTCAACCAGGAGTTGAACCAGTCGTTCCTCATGTGTCCCCCGGCTCTGAAGCAGTTTCAGTGGGAGACTCTGATTGTGCTTCACCCCGTTTTGAAACTGAGAACTATCGTATGGAGGAGGATACCCCGGCTCTATCTAATGCCAAGATGGAGTTTGTTGATCCGACGGGTCTGGTATCCGACTCCACCTCAGAAGATGCTCAAGATGCCGTCCCTCTGGCTGAACTCAGGAAGGTCAAAAAGGACAAAGGGAAGAAGAAGGTTTTAGTTGAAAGTCCTTCCAAGAAGTCCTCTGTCAAGAACTCCGAGGAGAGCAAGGATGAAGGGGGAGCCAATGTGGCTAAGAAGAGAAAACGTGAGGCCCCGGCTTCGGTTACAGAGAATCCCCCAGTAGGCATCATAGAGAAAGGGATTTGGTTCGTATCCAAGGATGCTGCTCGTAAATGGAAATCGATTCAAAAGAGGAAGATTATTCCCGAAAAACTGATGGATGAATCTCGTTATAAGGGAAAAGCAGTGGTCCATCTTCTGAAGGAATCCAGTCTATTCTGGACGTTAACAAGGTGCAAGCCTTTCAATGAACTATTGGTTCACGAAGTTATTGCCAATTTGCCCCAACAGTTTGGTGTGGCTGGAGATAAAGACTACGGTGTTGTCTTCGTTAGGGGAACCAGAGTGGAAATTAATCCTGAGCTCATTAACATCTTCTATGCTATGGATGATCCTGCTGTGGACGAGGAAGAACTTGACTATGACAAGATTGCCAACTGTCTCACTACAGGGTCGTATCCTGTCTGGACTGATGCTTCCATCCCGGTTGCAGACTTGACAACTTTTTACTCAATGCTCTTTTTCATAGCCGTTGTCAACTGGAGGCCGACGTCGCATCGCTCCACTGTCTGCAAAGAGACTGCTCAGCTAATTTATCAAATTGGGAACATGATGCCTTTCAATCTGGGCAAGATTATGTTCAATCAAATTGCTGAGCATGCCACCTCGAGCCGGTCTCTGCATCAGATTTGCTTCCCTTCTCTTATCTATGAGCTGACCACCTACAAGAATCCACATCTGAAGACCCCGCAGGATTGTCTCTCCAAAGCCCCGCAAAAGTTCTTAGTGGATCATCAGCTCTTCAAAGGATGCCATGTGAATGATCTCAAGGAACCAGGACAGAAAAGGCATGACATTGCAGGAACTTCAAGGCAAGGTGGAGCTGGATTGGCTCGTGGTGTAAGGACCAAGCTTCTCAAAGAACTAGACATCAACATCGAAGCGGACAAGGAGCAGCGCATACGGATCAACAAGCTGGCCCGTGCGCTCCGCTACCCGAGCGACGATGAGGATGATGCTGCTGAGTCTGATGATGTTTCTGCTGATGGGTCGTCTGATTAAAGGTCCATGTCTCTGACTCTATGAACTCTGATTGTTTTTCTTTCCATCAGTACTGTTTGTGCTTGTTCTGGCACATCTCACGTTCTGTTTGAACTTAGATTGGACCCCTTGCCAGTTTATGGCAAAAAGGGGGAGTATTTTGAGGTTACTTTTTTGTTGTGTCTAAAGTCTAGATAGTTAGATAGATTAAGCTAGTATCTAGCAGATTTGGTTTTGCCAAAATGCCAAGGGGGAGATTGATGTTCCCTTGAATGGCATGTCTTTGGTAAAACGGCTTTAGACAGTTCGAGTAGAGTTCAAACACATCCTAGCACTCAAGTATAGCGTGGAGCAGACGCAAGGATGGTTTCCGGAAGGTTCTAAAGATTTTTTCGATCTGATTGAAGTCGGCCAGTGACAGATCGCTTGTCGTCTGAGCGATTTGCACAAATAAATTTATAATAGTCCGCTACTCGCGACTACACTACTGGGTAGTAAGTGGTAAGTAGGGGTCGAACCCAAGGGAATTAGGTGGATAATTGTTCTTTAAGTTGGACAATTTTGGGATTGGTTGGTTGGTTTTAAAGCTACCAGCTAAGTGATTGATTGGTTGGTTGGTTGGTTTTAGTACTGGTAAGTAACTGATAATTATTACAATTAAAAGAAAGCGTTCGGTTTCAGGGGCCTTGTATTATATCCTGTTTATCATTGACTCTTAGTGAATCTTCTAAGTATTCAAACGTGCATCAAGGCCATTCCAAGCACTCGATTTGCCACACTGTCTAGTCTTTTGCAAAAGTGTTCGATAGTGTATCAAGGCCATTCCAAGCACTCGATTTGCACACACCGTCTAGACTTTTGCAGAAAACGTAAAGCCCTTGTTCTATTTAGACTAATACCCCATTCCAAGGTATACTAGCCTGTGTGCATCCATTTGATCAGTCATTCCCGAGTAATCAAATGGTGTTTTAGAGAGGTCAAACTCCTCAGATAAGCTTTGCCATTCCAAGCATCCACTTATCCGAGTATGTTTACGAACTTCCACGGAAGAGCTTTGCCATTCCAAGCATCCACTCAACCTTGGAAGTTCTGGCCTAATATATGGCACATAGAACAAGTTTTGAATACAGAGAATAAATACTAAAATAGTCTAAAACATTTTATAATACAAGTCCACCCCTTCTACCGAATGACTAGTTTAGCTACTATTTATCGCGCTAAGCATTATAACTAAGGAATTGGAAATTAAAGACGGAAAATAAATATTGAAATACTTACAACCGTTGAAGCGCCAAGGGAGCAATCTTTTATTTCCAAAGCCAAACTTACAAAACTTAGAGAGATAAGTGAAATTTTGATTTGAGGATGGGATGATACAAATGAGGGGAAGGACGGGTGTATTTATAGCAAAAGGGGAGGAGAATGGAGGGTGGAGATGGTTGCACATGTCTTTCATCCAAGGGAGGAGGAGGAGGAGCAAGGAGGAGCTGCCACATGGGGGAGGAGCAAAGCCGCCGGTTGCAGGTGGTGGAATGGGGAGGAGCTCCTCCTTTGGCCACCTCCAAGCATGGTGGCCGGTCACCAAGTCCATGAGTGCATTTGATAGTTGATTTGGAATGGCCAAGTGATTCTAAGACTAATGGTTGAGCCAGAATTTCCAAATTCCATGGTTTGGTCGAGCAATTTGGTCTTGGTGCCTATGCGCGAGGCTTTTGCTTTGGACTTGGGCCAACTGCCAATCTGCTCGGGCGTTTTCTCTGGGAAGCGAGATTGTCCGACTTGTTGGGCATTCCAAACATCTTGGTCGAGCCAGATTTTCCAGATGCATCCGTCGGGTCGAGCGACTTGGTTTGGGTGCCAATGTGCGCCGGGCCTTTGCCTTGGAATTGAACTAACTGCCAATCTGCTCGAGCATTCTCCTTGGTTTTCCGACATCTTCCACCTTATTTTCCATTTTAAACACTTTGGTCGAGGCGGAATTATCAGATGAGATGGTTTGCTCGGGCAACTTGAATTGAGTGTTTGGTCAGCTCGGCGGAGGGCCTGGAACTGCTTCAACCGGTCGGGTGGTTCTTAGGCATTTTTCCTACCCGGTCGGTTGAGTCTTCAATGCAAATTCCTCTTCGGTTTGATTTGTTTGGAGTGATTCCATGTCAGGATCCTTGAGATTTCTTCAGTCAGCGTCTGATCTTGACCTTGGAATAACTCTTAACATCTTTTCAGCGTAAAATCCTCTCCTTAGCGTGTTTTCTCTCTAAGTGCCAAAATACCCTGTAGAAATATACCGGGACTAACAAGTAGAAGTTAAATAGACCAACAGTCTAATTTGGTGGGTTTTACGGTGTTTATGATTCGTATAATTTGGGTCCATCAGCCAGCGAGGAATTCGTTGATACAGATATTCAAACGAATATCTCCTAAATAGATTGAAGATTGGGCTGGCTGACTTGGCGAGGAAGAAATCCGAATCTTCCCTAAGATTGGATCAAAGATATACATCAAATATTTTAGGAATATTTCCTAAAATATTGATGGTGTTATCTGCACCAAATTTGGACATTCGCCTATGCATATAAATACATCACTAGGGCGACCAGATCTGTATCGCTTCTAGAGAGAAATACACACGAGTGCATTCATAAGATTGGAGTAGAGGCGACGGCCGGCTGAGTATTCCACACCGGAATATCAATGGCGAAGAAGCAGTCTGTTCAGGGTGCTGTTCAGACTGTTCTTGAAGAATTACCAAGCACACACACACAGTGATCTAGACGAGTCTTCGAGAGAAGGCAACTGGACTTCTGGGAGATCTAAGCCTAGGTCGAGAAGGAAGTCTCGTCCTACCCATAGGGGATCAAGGTGAGCTGCGGTGAACCGAGATTGCAAATCCGAGAGACGGGTGTTAGAGCCTAGGCTATTACAAACAAGGCGTTGTGTAAGTGTAAGTCCACGAATAGCTCTAAACTCGTAATAAGATTTGTGTCCCTTCTAGGGTGTGGGAAACCCCCCAGAGTAGGCGTAGCCGAACTGGGTATCATATCGTGTGTGCTCCTTCTTTGTTCTGATTGCTACACTGTCACAAAGGTGTTCAAGGTCTGTCTCAAACAGTCCCTTGAAACAGTAGTTTGAACAGGTTACTATATTTCAATGTGCAATTCAATTTTGATGAAGAGTGTTTAGAGGCATTTGAAAAGCTCAAGAAAGCTCTTGTATCGGCACCCATAGTGCACCCACCGAATTGGGATCTTCCGTTCGAGCTTATGTGCGATGCGAGCGATTTTGCTAATGGAGCCGTTTTGGGACAACGAGTTGATAAGAGACTCCATGTAGTCTACTATGTGAGCAAGGTGCTTAATAATGCTCAATTGAAGTACACTTCCACCGAGAAAGAGTTGCTAGCCGTGGTGTATGCTTTTGAAAAATTCCGTCCATGTCTTGTTGGGTCTAAGACGATTGTCTACACTGATCACGCCGCTATTAAGTATTTGATGGAAAAGAAAGACGCAAAGCCGAGACTTATTCGTTGGATTCTTCTTTTGCAAGAGTTCAATATTGACATCAAAGACAAGAAAGGGGTCGAAAATGTAGAAGCAGATCATCTCTCGAGAGTTGAGCTTTATGATTCAAAAAGGTTCTCGACACCTATAGAAGACTCTTTTATCGGAGAATATTTGCTGAGTGTCAAAGATGATTCCCCATGGTACGCGGATTATGTGAACTACTTGACTTGCAAAATTCTTCCGAATGACCTTGATCATAATCAAAAGAGGAAGTTCTTGCACGACGTTTCGAGGTATTTTTGGGATGACCCATTCTTGTACAAGCTATGCCCAGATGGAATTTATAGAACATGTGTGCCCGAAGAAGATATTAAAGGAATTATAGCTTGTTGTCATTCTTCTTCTTATGGTGGTCATGGTTCTGCTTCAAAGACCACAGCTAAGATTCGTCAATCGGGATTTTATTGGCTGACGTTGTAGATTTTTAAGCAATGCAATTAGTCAAAAACAATTTATAATTTGACCGGTAAGACCGGTGTCGAACCCAAGGGAGCAATTGGATTATACGCTAGGGAATCAAGTTTTCTACTCGGCTATTCCTTCAAATCAATATTTGAGAAAGGTTTCAAGTCTAAGACAAGCAATGAGATAGCACTAAAGGGTTGAATATCAATCAAAAGAGAGTTTCGAGGGGTTGTACCCCTCCTTGGCATTTCCCATGATCATGCATACAAGAATTAAATACATTCAAGGTGCTAGATAGTGTTGAACCTAGCTTAGACTAAGGTAGATCCCATCCTAATCGAATCTATTCTTAGTCAAGCTCTCTTATAGCTCGAACCTCACTTTCTCAAGATATTGGCTCATTCCATGACATTTATTAGCATTAGAATCTCTCCCAAGCAATAACTACCATGAACTCGAGTTCTAGTTCACTTCAAGTCCGTAGACATGATCACATTTACCACGTCTAAACCATCCCTAAGGTCGTTAGATACTTAGGTCAAGTTTTGGGGTAAACAATTCACTTCGGCATTTCATCAAACACCTAGTGGCATGCAATAATGAAGATCATAGCAAATGTGAATTTAACACCATAGATTAATCATCAAACATGCATATACATGATCAAGAGTACCAAGGAGGGTACCAACACCCTCAAAACACAAGGGAACTACTCACACATCATGTAAGACAACATGATGTGAGTAGGGTTTGAATACAACAAATTAGAAGAGAAGAGGGATAGAAATTAGGATGGTTAATCCTAGATGTCTCCCTTTGATCTTCACTCCTCCTTTGTTGATTGTGGATTGATGACCTTGATTTGATCTCCTTTGATGAGTATTTTTGCCCAAAAGTCCAGCTCCCTAGGTCAAAATCGCCACTTTCTATTTATAGCCTCGGGTGGAAATATCAGCACTGTAGCAGTTCACCCGACCGGGTGGCAATTTGGACGCGATCCACCCGACCGGGTGGGTTCCCAGTCGACCGACTGAAGGGTCCAGTCGATCGACTGCGGGAACATGGATTTCAGGCCCTCCTGAGACTGCATCTAGTCGATCGACTCGAGGTCCAGTCGATCGACTCAAGCTTTCAACCGGTCGGTTGGCGCAGGGGACATTCCCACCCGACCGGGTGAGATACAACTCTGTCCATATTTTGCTCCAAACCTCCGGTTTTTCCCGAGTTTCCGAATTTTGGCATTGACACTGAGAATATATTGTTTTGTACCTGAAACGTACGAAAAGGGATCAAATGACATCAAAATATCGTCGGAGTCGAACGAAAGCTATAGTGAAAACGGGTACTAATAAGTCGGAATCTCGACTTATCAACACTCCACACTTAAGCTTTGTTCGTCCCGAACAAAGTATGCAAATATGTCAAGGTCGTGCAAATGGCGGAATGCTAGTGGTGCTATGTTTTTCGTCTATTTGCCTCACTAGCTTTCACAAGGTCTCGATCATTATTGCTAACATGTTATTGAAAAGTAAAAGCAAGTATGTACAACCTAACTAGCTCCTTTTCGTAGGCGTTACGAATGCATTTAGCGTATGCATTAAGCCTTTAAACCCCTAGGCTACCCTAGTGGACGAGTTATAGTCTCGTGAGAGTTTTCAGAAAAAGGGAATACTCACAAATCCCATATGCACCTATCCCATGAGAATGAATGTAGAGTGCTCAACCAAGGCGATGATTTCTCAAAACCAATCCCTCACCCCAAACTAGGACTACCATCACAATATCATCAAATGAACCTTTGAACCATTTAAGTATCCCATGAGGTTGTGCATTCAAGGTCATCAATACTTGAGCTATCAAATGCCTCATCCAAAGTTCCACTCATTTTCAAGGCAATACAATGAAGCAAAGTTAATAGTTTTGCACAAAAGAGTGTCAACCGCTCACCTATGCTAGCTAGGGCTAGTCCATGGGCTTGCGACAAGGAACTCGTTCCCAAGTTTTAGGCGCTTAAGCCATAATCCATAAGGGAAGAGGAGTTCGTCACTATGAGTTCTTAATAAACAAGCATAAACCAAATGATAGCTCCCGTGCAAGCACATGGATCGTCCAAGAGTTAATCTAACTAGCACACAATGCAAATGATGAGTCCCGCACAAAGGAAGAATGATGGAGGAACATAAAGTCAAGTTTTAAGCGTTTTTTTTTTTTAATGTTTCAAACGGCCTTTGGCCTACAAATGCTTTCGAGGGGGGACTTACCTCCCTAACCCTCAGCAAAACTTCTCGTGGCCTTTGAGAAAGTTTTTGGTCGGGGCTTTGCCCTCTTTTGACCATGAAAATGAAGCATTTTTTTGTTGGGGCCTATTTTTCGCCCTCTTTTGGTTTTTGACTCCACACTTAAAACTTGACAATATGTTCAAGGAATGTATGGAATGCGCGGGAAACAATCATAAGCATGGCACTAAATTGGAAAACTCAAGTCACCAAGGAGCATATAAAAGGTCTAAGTTTTTCATGAAGTTTTTAAAAGTGCTTGCTAAAACTTAATTCAAGGTATTTCAACGAAAATGCTTAGAAAATTAGATAGACAAGGGATAGCAATGATATTGATTCACAAGAATGCACATTCGTAGGACTAGGTCGGTTCTAGGTTCAAGATCCAATAAATGTGATAAATAGGCTAGATGTGATTTATAGGAATTTAGAATCGATAGTCACAAGCCTATGTGGTTAAAAACACTCTCATGTAGGGATAATGTGCAAAAGATGCAAGTGTCCATCTAAAAATGATATGCATGGCATGCAAACATGTGAACTATGCGCATCAACCCACTCCACACTTAATTCAAGCTTAGTCCCTAAGCGCAAAGAATGATAAAATAAAGGCAAAGGCGCATAGGAACTCCCCTCGTTTGTAGAGCCGATGACATAACTCTTGGGAATGAGATATATTCGTTTGGTTGCATATGTAGGTAAAGAAGGTGATTTTGGCATGAGAAGAGCATGAGTATAAATCCTGAAATTTCCACAATCAAAAATGGTAGAACACCTTCAATAACATAAGAATGTAGCATACAACCAAAGATAAGTCAAGAGTACATCATAAAGATGGCATACATCATCCAAAATTGCGCCAAAAGGCGACTTAACATCCAAGTACATGATCAAAGCAAGAAAGCATCAAAACATCGATATAAGGATGATCAAAATGTAATAGAAGCGGAAGATGTAGCCTCGTCGTCACTAGAAGTGGTCACTCTAGTAGAATCTCCATCGTCCCCCTCCATAGCATCAGTAAGTGGCGAGGGAAGCAAGGGAGAGGCGGCACGAGGGGCAGAAGGTCCTGGGTCACCTGGAGCAGTCGGGCCTCTGATCATAGATAGAAGTGTGGTACGGAGCCACTCCGACTCCTGGCGAGCTCTCAACGCCTCAGCTCTAGTAAAGGCCTCCAGACTAGCTAGCTCGCTCCTCAAATCAGCAATATCAGAGGAGACTCGCTCTCTCCACTCGGTCCAAGTATCTGTAGGAGGAGGGGCACTCTCGACAGCAGGCTCTACAGTGGGCAGCTCCTCAGCAATGGGAGCCTCGGGCTCGGAAGCCACGGGAGATGGGGGAATAGGAGAGGAAGGAGGGGATGGTGTAAGGTGGGCTAGGCAATATAGGTGATTCCTAGCCTTGAAGTTCCTCTTCCTCTTCTCCGCTGCCAGTCTAAGGGTCTCCTTGTGAGGCTTGCGATCCTCCTCCCAAGTCTTGCCATCCTTCTTAAGGAGGCGCATGTGCTTCAAGGTAGGCACATCGAGGATCATCCTGGATGGCTCGGGGCATCCATCGTGGCCAAAGGTGAAGTTACACCTCATGGCAATAAGAGTGATCATAGAACCTCCCCCTAAAATAGAATTCCTCGACGACTTCTTCACAAAGCTCTCAAAGCGGGAGGATATGATGGAAACCCAATCAAGCGCATCACCCTCATTAACGGCCATCATCAGCTCAAAATCAGGGCCAGTCACGGCTCTAGCCATATCCCCACGGGTGTCAATCCCAATAGCTATGATGTGGTGAATGATCTTCCAAATCGGAAGGGTGATGGCTGAGGCGTTGTAGGAGGGAGCAAACCACTCGTGCCTCCCCGATATATCTCTCCAAAATCTGCTCTGAAGGTGCTCATTCCTAACGATCACCTCCCCTCCCAACAATGGAAAACTGAGCCACTCTCTGATCATCCTCTCCCCAATCAAAAATTCCCTCCCACCAAGTATAAACCTCCAGTGCGTGACTCTCCTCCCCTCCCTCACAACATCTAAAGAGCATAAGAACTCCTCCACAACCCTCTGATAAGTGCCCGGATCATCCAACAAAAGGAAGCCTAAACCACATCTAAATAATAAGTCTAGTACCTCTCCGCCGACTAGCAGGTGGTCAGGTAAGTCCAAGGCCGGGTAGAGAGTGGGCACGGCTTTCTTCCCGGCGATGATCCCGAGTCTCTCAGTATGCCTGGCATCTCGGAATGTAAGAGGCCCGGTGAAGGGGTAAGGCGTGGGCTCGGGCAGAGGGGACTCCAAAGGTCCATCCCTCGGCATAATGGGCAATATGGCAGGAGGAGGTGCACCGGGCGGTGGAGGGTCCATTTCCTCGCTGGAGGATGAGCTATCATCTCGTAATGTGTCGCTCACTCTCATCCTCTTGCGATGGGAGAGAGGAACATCGTCCTCCTCACTCTCGGATACTCGGTCCATCGGCACATCATGGGCTATTTCCTTGCCCCTGGAAACCGATTCGGATGAGGAGGGGCCTCGAGGCATGGCAGGATTGAGGAGGAAAAACTGAGTTCCGGGCTGGATATGTCCCAACCGGTCGGTTGGATGAAGCTCGAATTCCCAACCGGTCGGTTGAGATGCGATTTGGAGGACGGAAATTGGAGTTTTTCTGGGGGCTTCGAGGATCGAAATTGATGCTTGGGGGTTGTAGGCGAGGCTATTTCGAGTGCTTTGAGCGGTTGAGCGGCTGTTTGTGATGGCGGAGTGAGGAGATCGGCGAGGAGGAAGGCTTGGCGGTTTGGGCGGAGATGCGGATGTGTGTAGGAGGCTTGGGTGGGTTGGTTGGGCCGAGGCGAGGCTGGTATGGTGGTGGCGACGGCGAGGCGAGGCTTGGACGGCCGGATGAGGTCGATGGGTGGACGGTCGGAGTTGGAGGTGGAGTTTGGGTCGGTCGGGTGAGTGAGGTCGGGTGAGTGAGAGTGATTTTCGAAATGGAGTTGTGGGTTGATTTATGCCAGCCCCAACCGGTCGGGTGGGGTGTTTATGATTTCAACCGGTCGGGTGGGGTGTGAATCGAATGATATCCTGTGGGTATCCTCACCCGGTCGGTTGGGAATAGGGGCGGTCTCACCCGGTCGGTTGGGGACAGGCTTCCTGGACTATTTTCAAGGTTTTGATATAAAATGACTATCCATTCTTGCATAAATCCAACTCCACACTCATGAATTTTTACTCCACAAAATGAACTAGCATCACTCAATATTCAAACACAAGGTCATTTCACACTCAAAGCATACCTCAACATGAAATCACTAGCATATACATGATTTTCAACAAAAGAAAACAAGCTAGGATGACACACTCCACACTTAAGACATCACCATCGCCTAGAAATTTCATGCAAGCCTTATATCACACCAAACACACCTATTCATGCATTTTCATCATCCTAGCACTCATGTTCACATTCAACATTCAAAGCATGCATGCCACACATATATAAAAGTAATTTTGCGTAGATGGACAACTCACAAACCGGGGTACCTCCCGTGAGGGCCTAGTTTAACGTCTTGGCAAGACCGAGCCGAATCTCTCCATGCTTAAGAACCACACTTGAGGAGTCCTTTGCTAGGATCCCTCCTCAAGCGGACTTGTAGAAAATTGGGAGACTCAATCCGGGTTCTTTGAAGAGTTGCAAGCAACTTGCTTAATAGCCCTTTTCCAAAGTGGTAGCTTCTCACCCTTTGACGATTTTACCTTTCCATTCTTTTCCATTTCATCATCGGATGATGATTCATGTTGATCAAGGGGAGGGTCTCCATCGGGTTCAAACATGTTGTGCCACTCCTTCATATCAACTTTGTTGCCTTTAATGCTTCCGGTTCCCTCCTTCTCTAGCTTTTTCTCAACACTAGCCACTTGTTCTTCTTTTGGCTTTTCGATCCTCACCTTTTCTCCACCAATCTTTAGGGTCAATTTCCCTTTTCCAACATCTACTTTAAAACCGGCGGTGGCCAAGAAGGGACGTCCAAGAATCAACGATGAGGTGAAGTTGTCTCCCATATCTATCACCACAAAGTCGCATGGGATGTAGAATTTGTCGACTTTGATTGGGACATTCTCCACTAGGCCCCAAGGGCGCCTTGTAGTGCCATCCGCTAGTTGTAGAGTCATTTTAGCGGTTTTCACCCCATTCAATTTTAGCTTGTGGTAGATGGCAAGAGGCATGACGCTCACGCTAGCCCCAAGATCGGCTAGTGGACTTGTGAAGCTCATATCTCCTATTGAGCACGGGATAGTGAATTTTCCAGGATCTCCCATCTTTTGGGGAATTTGCTTTGAGAAGAGGGCACTACATTCGTGGTTGAGGAGGTGGGGATCATCTTCTTCAATGGTCCTCTTCTTGGACAAGATCTCTTTTAGAAACTTGTTGTATAGAGGTGCCTTCTTGATGAGCTCATGAAATGGTATGTAGACATATAGCTTTTTCAACATCTTGGTGAAGACCTCATATTCTTTGTCCAACTTAGAGGGCTTGATGAGCCTTTGAGGAAATGGAATAGGTGGAGAATAGGGCTTCAATTCCTCTTTTCTTTCTTTATTTTCTTTTGCCTTTTCGGTTGGAGGATTAGGGACCTCTTCATTAAGTTCTCTTTCTTCGGCTCTAGCTTGGCCAATGGATTTTGGAGGCATTTGACCGGATTTCTTTGGTGTAACGCCCTCCAATTTTCTCCCACTTCTAAGAGTCACCGCCTCACAATGCTCCTTCCTCTCTAGAAATTCATCCTCAAATAATTCATCCTCGAATGATCCCTCAATGTAGATGGCGTTGCAAAACTCCTTCTTTTCATGCTCGGGTCGTGCCGGTAGCTTTCCTTGGGCTCTAGTTGAGGACTCGGCTTGTTGAGCTAGTTGGTTCTCAAGCATCTTGACATGTGTTTGCAACCCTTGGTGAGATTGTTTCATTTCTTTCAATTCTTTACTTATCTCAAGGATTGCGGAAAGCATAGCATCGGATTTTGACGGTTCATTTGATGGTTGAGAAGGATAATCCTCTTGTTGGTAAGGCCTTTGAGGTTGAGCTTGATATTGTTGGCTTTGATGTTGGTTCTTTGGTTGAAATTGATTCCTCGGAGGGAAAGCTTGATTTGTTGGAGTGGCTTTAAATCCAAAGTCGGGAGGTGTAGGATTTGTAGTCTTGTATGAGAAGTTTGGATGATTTCTCCAAGCGGATGAAAACTTTGGGGTAGTGTAATTGGATTGGGAAGTTTGGCCTTGAAAAGCGCTACCATTGTACTCTCTCCCTTGATTTCCACCGACATAATTTGCTTCTTGATACCCATTCCTCCATCCATCCCTTAGAACCAAAGGGCATGAGTTGGTTTCGTGCTCATACACTTCACAAATGTCGCACCCTTGACTCGTTGAGTCGCCTTTATCTTGGTGTTTCAATTTGAATACTTCATCCGAGAGTTTCTCTAAATCTTTCTTTAGGGCATCGTATTCACTAGTGCTCACGGCTTTCACTTCATGTCTTTCTCCTCTCCTCCTTGGGTTCGCTCTTTCACTTCCCCACATGAAGTAGTTCTTCGTGATCTTCTCTATCACCGCATATCCTTCATGGGGTTCAAGCTCCATTATAGCTCCTCCCGCGGCGGTATCAAGTGCAAGCCGCGAGGGACCATCAACGCCATGGTAGAAAGTATGGAACAAAAGGAGGTCGTCTAAGTTGTGATGTGGGCAAAGCCTTTGATACTCCTTATACCTCTCCCATGCTTCATAGAGGTTTTCTCCGTCCAATTGTGAAAAATTTGTGATTTGATTCCTATAGTAGGCCGTCTTGGAAGGAGGGAAGTATTTGTTTAGAAATGCCACGGCGAGCTCCTCCCAAGTGGTGAAACTATCCGGCGTTTGGCTCCTTAACCAATCCTTGGCTTTTCCCGTGAGTGAGAAGGGAAACAACCGCAAATGAATAGCATCTCTTGAAACTCCATTTATCTTGAATGTATCACAAACCTCCAAGAATGTGGTTAAATGAGAGTTTGGGTCCTCATGGTCTCTCCCCGAGAATTGGTTGGATTGAACCATTTGGACGGTGGAGGTCTTCAAGTCAAAATCCCGGTTGTCTACCGCGGGAACAAGGATAGGTGATCGGTAGCCATATGCATTGGGAGCGGCGTAGTCCTTAAGTACCCTTCTAGCTTGGGGCAATGGTGGTAGTTGACCTTGGGGTAATTGATGAGGGGGAGGTGGTGGTGGAGGAAGTCTATCTCTATCTCCCATGATTTGATGAATGATATCTTGAGCGTTCGAGGTTGATCCTTTAGCCTTGATTGTCTTACTCCTTGTAAGGTGAGGGTTAACAATATTCCTTATCGGTTGATTCAAGTCTCTATCCAAAATTTGTGTGAGCTTCTTTGCCTTCGGTGGCATAAACGAGAATGCACCTACAAGGAGAGAACAATTAAAGCAAGTGAGAATAGTGGAATAAACTCAAGAATCACAAGTAACCAAGCAAATAAAGAAAAACATGAAATAGTCGGAGTTCTAAATGATTCTTCCTAGGGACAATCTAGCCATTGCTCCCCGGCAACGGCGCCATTTTGACGTTGTAGATTTTTAAGCAATGCAATTAGTCAAAAACAATTTATAATTTGACCGGTAAGACCGGTGTCGAACCCAAGGGAGCAATTGGATTATACGCTAGGGAATCAAGTTTTCTACTCGGCTATTCCTTCAAATCAATATTTGAGAAAGGTTTCAAGTCTAAGACAAGCAATGAGATAGCACTAAAGGGTTGAATATCAATCAAAAGAGAGTTTCGAGGGGTTGTACCCCTCCTTGGCATTTCCCATGATCATGCATACAAGAATTAAATACATTCAAGGTGTTAGATAGTGTTGAACCTAGCTTAGACTAAGGTAGATCCCATCCTAATCGAATCTATTCTTAGTCAAGCTCTCTTATAGCTCGAACCTCACTTTCTCAAGATATTGGCTCATTCCATGACATTTATTAGCATTAGAATCTCTCCCAAGCAATAACTACCATGAACTCGAGTTCTAGTTCACTTCAAGTCCGTAGACATGATCACATTTACCACGTCTAAACCATCCCTAAGGTCGTTAGATACTTAGGTCAAGTTTTGGGGTAAACAATTCACTTCGGCATTTCATCAAACACCTAGTGGCATGCAATAATGAAGATCATAGCAAATGTGAATTTAACACCATAGATTAATCATCAAACATGCATATACATGATCAAGAGTACCAAGGAGGGTACCAACACCCTCAAAACACAAGGGAACTACTCACACATCATGTAAGACAACATGATGTGAGTAGGGTTTGAATACAACAAATTAGAAGAGAAGAGGGATAGAAATTAGGATGGTTAATCCTAGATGTCTCCCTTTGATCTTCACTCCTCCTTTGTTGATTGTGGATTGATGACCTTGATTTGATCTCCTTTGATGAGTATTTTTGCCCAAAAGTCCAGCTCCCTAGGTCAAAATCGCCACTTTCTATTTATAGCCTCGGGTGGAAATATCAGCACTGTAGCAGTTCACCCGACCGGGTGGCAATTTGGACGCGATCCACCCGACCGGGTGGGTTCCCAGTCGACCGACTGAAGGATCCAGTCGATCGACTGCAGGAACATGGATTTCAGGCCCTCCTGAGACTGCATCTAGTCGATCGACTCGAGGTCCAGTCGATCGACTCAAGCTTTCAACCGGTCGGTTGGCGCAGGGGACATTCCCACCCGACCGGGTGAGATACAACTCTGTCCATATTTTGCTCCAAACCTCCGGTTTTTCCCGAGTTTCCGAATTTTGGCATTGACACTGAGAATATATTGTTTTGTACCTGAAACGTACGAAAAGGGATCAAATGACATCAAAATATCGTCGGAGTCGAACGAAAGCTATAGTGAAAACGGGTACTAATAAGTCGGAATCTCGACTTATCATTGGCCCAATATGTTCAAGGATACGTATGAATTCGTTAAGTCTTGTAACGAATGTCAAAGAATGGGCTATATTGCTAGAAGGGATGAAATGCCTCGAAGGGCATCTTAGAGGTTGAAGTATTCGATGTATGGGGCGTAGATTTCATGGGACCTCTACCGTCTTCGCAAGGTAATAGCTTTGTTCTAGTAGCGGTAGACTACGTTTCAAAATGGGTTGAGGCCATAGCTTCCCCATCTTGTGATGCTAAAGTGGTAATCAAGATGTTTAGGAAGATTATTTTCCCAAGATTCGGGGTTCCAAGAGCGGTGATAAGTGACAATGGTTCTCACTTCAAAGAGAGAAGATTCGAGTCTCTACTTAAGAAGTACAGGATATTCCATAGGTGTGCTACTCCATACCATCCCCAAGCAAATGGACAAGTCGAAGTATCAAACCGCGAAATAAAGAATATTTTGACAAAAACAGTTGGGAAGTCAGGGAAAGATTGGGCGTTGAAGATTGATGATGCCTTATGGGTGAATAGAACCGCTTTCAAGACGCCAATCAGAATGTCTCCATACCGGTTAGTATATGGCAAACCTTGCCATCTTCCGATAGAGCTTGAGTACAAGGCCACAAGGGCTATCGAACAGCTGAATTTCGATATGAAATCTTCGGGAGAGAAGAGACTCCTTCAACTGAATGAGTTAGACGAAATCAGGTTGGACTCATATGAAAGTTCAAAATTTTATAAGGAGAAAACTCGGAGATGGCACGACAAGCTTATTCTGAAGAAAGAGTTCTCGGTAGGAGATAAAGTCTTGCTATTCAACTCCAAGTACAAGTTGTTTCCCGGGAAGTTCAAGTCTAGGTGGTTTGGACCGTATAGAATTCATAAAGTTTTCGATGATGGCCACCTAGAGCTAGTTGACAATCAAGGGAATGTGTTCAAAGCAAATGGGCAGAGAGTTAAAGTCTATCATGCTGCTGATGGAGATCAAAACACGTTGGAAGCACCCTCGTGAATGCTATCTGCAATACCGCTAGAAAAGGGATCTCGCTCGGGACTTCTCTTAGTGTGCTTCTCGATATGTAAAGCCACGGCTCCGTCTTAGCCAAGACGTTAAACTAGGCTTGTGAGTGTTTCTCCCCTGATCCTTAAGTATATCTATTTTGATTGGATTTCTATTTGCTTCATGCAAGAATTTGTGGATATGAACAATGCATGTGTGAATGCCTATATTTGATGATCGATGTGCGATTGGAATGCTTTTAGCATGATGTTTTCTTAACATATGCTTGGTGAATTTGATGTCTTGATTGGATACAAGTGTCGGGTTTTGAAATTTTATGCATGAGTGTTGATGTACGATTTGAGTTTGGCTTAGAAATTCTTGTTCGCAATTCCATGCGTTCGCATAGTTTCATTCGTGCGTTCGCATAATTGGCCTTTTCTTCATTTCGTTGTGCTTGCATAGATTTCATGCGCTCGCACATAAAAACAATGCCACTGTCCAGCATATTGCGCTCGCATAGTTTCATCCGTGCGTTCGCGTGCCAAGCCTTAATTCTCATTTTGCCAAGCTCGCATAGTTCATTGCGCTTGCATTGAAAATCCATGCCTCTGGAAGTCATCATGTGTTCGCACACCCGCTTATGTGCACGCGCATATCCCTTGAAAACTCGTCATTCTCAGTTGTCCGCAAGTTTGTGCGTTCGCACAATATCCTTTGTGCGTTCGCATGCGTCGATTAGCGTTTATACATAAAAGCCGATTTCAGTTCAAACCCTAAGTCGTTCTCGATTTTTCAAGCCCGCCGCTTTACTTCACTCGCCGTCCGTTTCTCCACCCCCAATTCCATCTACTAAACCCTAGTGCGTTCGCACAATATCCCAAATCTCCATTCCTCTCCGAATCCACCATGGGCAAGGTTAAAGTGATTCCCTCTTCTAAGAAGCCTTCCAAGAGTTCCTCGAAGAGCCTAGGAATTTCAAAGTCGCCAATTCCCAAGAAATCCAAGGGAAAGGAGAAGAAGAACCAAGAAATTGAGATTTTTTATGTGAAATCTGATTCTGTAGGTAGACATTATGGCCGTACTTCTGCAGATCCTACGAGGTACATTATGGCACCAAGCTCAGTTAGTAGAGCTGATGGAGATTTAGAAAGGGGTACGCCTCCAACATCGCCTCGAGCCGAAAATTCCAACAAGTTCACTATGCCGAAGCCGTATGAGTTTTATGGTCTGGTCAGATACAACTATGCGAAGGATACTGCTCTACATATTGCACTTTCACACAAAGGTAAATGGCCAATCCCTCTCCTTTTCCCTGAAACTGAAGATTTGAAAACTTTGGAGGTTTTTGATGAGATTAAATCATTGCTTGGAAATAGTGGATTGAGTTTTATTTTTCGAGATGATCCTGGGTCGTATCATGAAGTAACTATGGAGTTTCTTAGCTCATTTAGTTCAGTGCATAAGCTTAGTAAGGATGATGAAGAGGAGAAAGTTAAATGCTGGAAGTTTGCTATGGGTGGTTATCAATGGGAGGTAGATTCTGAGGTTTTATGCGATTGGTTTAGATTACCTAGGGATTGTTTATTTCCTGAGGTGGTTGATGATGATGTTTTTGAGTTTTGGAAAAGAATTTTGGGGCGTGATTATACCAAGGAGGAGTGACGGAGCGCACTGCACTGTCGTTAAGGTGCAGTGTTCTCTGTACAAATAAATTTATATTCCGCTACTCGCGACTACACTACTGGGTAGCAAGTGGTAAGTAGGGGTCGAACCCAAAGGAATTAGGGGGATAAGTTGTTCTTTAAGTTGGACGATTTTGGGATTGATTGGTTGGTTTTAAAGCTACCAGCTAAGTGATTGATTGGTTGATTGGGTTGTTTTAGTACTGGAAAGTAACTGATAACTATTATAATTAAAAGAACGTGTTCGGTTTCAGGGGCCTTCTATTATATCCTGTTTATCATTGACCCTTAGTGAATCTTCTAAGTATTCAAACGTGCATCAAGGCCATTCCAAGCACTCGATTTGCCACACTGTCTAGTCTTTTGCAAAAGTGTTCGATAGTGTATCAAGGCCATTCCAAGCACTCGATTTGCACACACCGTCTAGACTTTTGCAGAAAACGTAAAGCCCTTGTTCTATTTAGACTAATACCCCATTCCAAGGTATACTAGCCTGTGTGCATCCATTTGATCAGTCATTCCCGAGCAATCAAATGGTGTTTTTGAGAGGTCAAACTCCTCAGATAAGCTTTGCCATTCCAAGCATCCACTTATCCGAGTATGTTTACGAACTTCCACGGAAGAGCTTTGCCATTCCAAGCATCCACTCAACCTTGGAAGTTCTGGCCTAATATATGGCACATAGAACAAGTTTTGAATACAAAGACGAGACACTAAATTAACAGTCTAAAACATTTTATAATACAAGTCCACCCCTTCTACCGAACGACTAGTTTAGCTACTATTTATTGCGCTAAACATTATAACTAAGGAATTGGAAATTAAAGACGGAAATAAATATTAGAATACTTACAACCGTTGAAGCGCCAAGGAGCAATCTTTATTTCCAAAGCCAAACTTACAAAATCTAGAGAGATAAGTGATTTTTGGATGAGAATGGGATGATACAAATGAGGAGGGGATGCATGGTATTTATAGCCATAAGGGGAGGAGATGGGTGGTGGAGATGGTGGCAAGTGTCTTTGATCCAATGGAGGAGGAGGAGGAGGAGCAAGGAGGAGCTGCCACATGGGGGAGGAGAAAGCCACCGGTCATATGGAGGAGGAGCCGCCGGTAGCAGGTGGTGGAATGGGGAGGAGCTCCTCCCTTGGCCACCTCCAAGCATGGTGGCCGGTCACCTTGTCCAAACGTGCATTTGTATAGTTGATTTGGAATGGCCAAGTGATTCTAAGACTAATGGTCGAGCCAGCATTTCCAAATTCCATGTTTTGGTCGAGCAACTTGGTTTTGGTGCCTATGCGCGCGGCCTTTACTATGGAATTGGGCCAACTGCCAATCTGCTCGAGCGTTTTGTCTGGGAAGCGAGATTGTCCGACTTTTTGGGCATTCCAAACATCTTGGTCGAGCCAGATCTTCAAGATTCGTCGGTTGGCTCGAGCAATTCGGTCATGGTGCCTAGTGTACGCGGAGTCTTTGCTTGGCATTGGGCCAACTCTCAATTGGCTCGGGCATTCTCCTTTGTTTTCCGACATTGTCCACTTTATTTTCCATTTGGAACATTTTGGTCGAGGCGGAATTGTTAGATGAGGTGGTTTGCTTGGACAACTTGAATTGAGTGTTTGGTCAGCTCGGCGGAGGGCCTGGAACTGCTTCACCCGGTCGGGTGGTTTCTGCGGCATTTTGTCACCCGGTCGGTTGAGTCTTCCATGCAAATTCCTCTTTGGCTTGATTTGTTTGGAGTGATTCCATGACAGGATCCTTGAGATTTCTTCAGTCAGCGTCTGATCTTGACCTTGAAATAACTCTAAACGTCTTTTCAGCGTAAACTCCTCTCCTTAGCGTGTTTTCTCTCTAAGCGCCAAAATACCCTGTAGAAATATATCGGAACTAACAAGCAAAAGTTAAATAGACCAACAGTCTAATTAAGGGGGTTTTACGGTGTTTATGATTCGTATAATTTGGGTCCATCAAGGAGCAACACAAGTCTACTAGCATTTGTATACCTATATGGAAGATTATTCATAAATTCTTAGCGGGTATAGTGTTTGTTCGTACTAACTATGGTAGACTTGTCACAAAGCTTGAAATGATGCTTATGCTAATGATCGAGAGGGGGCAGAAAGTAGATTGACTATGGTGTATTACTAAGGGTATTAAGGACAATCAGATTGTTTCTTCAAAGAACCGGGGTTTGGGAGGTGGTTCCTTTGTGACATGGATTGCGAGGAAGCTGAATTTCACATTTGGGGATATGGAGAGTGAAAAGCTAAGGCTCACTTTGAAGCAAATGAGGTCTAGACATATATTGGGTAAGGGGCTGAATTGGAAAAATTGTGAGGAAGATAGTGAAGATGAGGAAGATGTTGAAGATGAGATTGACAGGGCCGCTGACCATGATATGCCTCCTCCTTCCTCTACTGACTCGAGACTTGATCTGATTTTATCACGCTTGGATGCCATTGCTAGAGTGCAAGATAAATTGGTGCGAAATCAAAATTTCCTTGCCACTTATGTTTCGGAGCACAATAAATGAGAGGAGAGGACTTTACTTGCCATTACCACTCACTTGGATATCTCCTCCAGTGTTGACTTGCCTCCTAGGTCCCCATTTCTGCCTAGATCACCTACGCCAGATGAGGTGGATCTGGAAGATGATAGCGCTTGATTAGCATTTCTATATGTTGTCGTGCTTATGTTTTGTTTACGATGACTTGTGGATGATGATGAGACTTTTGATGGTCTTTTGGGATGTAAACATTGTTGATCACTCTTATGATGTGTGTTACATTCTTGATATTTGTTGAAGGTTGTATGATAATCTACGTGCGTGTTGGTTCATAGGGGTAAACAGATTTGTGAGTCTCATTTCTTTACTGTCTGTGCGTTCGCACAATGCTATCTGTGCGTTCGCATGCCCAGTTTATTTCTACTTTGTGCTTTGGTCACATGATTCCATGCGTTCGCAAGCGAAATCTGTGCCACTGTCTGCATTTGTGCGTTCGCACAAATCCAGTCATGCGCGCGCATGCTTGAGTCCGGCACCATTCTAACTTGTTTTGGTGCGCTTTTGATAGATTTGGGCATTTGGCGTTCGATGATGTGTTCTCTTGATGAGTTATAAGTTGACTTGCATGATGTTGACATGTTTATGATGATGATTTCTTTACCTTGTGTGCTTAACACTCTCATTTTTGAGTCTCTTGTCTTATAGAGGAAAAAGGGGAATCATTAATCAAATCTTTTGTGCAAGTTCAGCCGCCCAAGAACTAGACGCGCGAAGCAGCATCTCTTATTTCGAAATGGCTACCTCCAAACGAGATAAGTTTTTCTTAACTTTCTCTTTGCTTTTCATGCTATTCATTGCTTAGGGACTAAGCAATTGCTAAGTGTGGGGTGCCTATGTTTTGACTACACGAGATGTTTGTGCTTGCTTGCCGTGCTTTCATGTTTAGAATTCAATCAATTTGCACGTTTAGAGGAAAACACTTACACTACTATGACATTCATCCAAAAACTCGAATTTTTAATGAAAACAAAAAGTCTGGGCAAGGCTACACTTTCGAAAAATTTCATTCCGAATTCAACTAGTCGTGCATGATTTCACTTGATTGATCCTTTAGATGACTAATGGATTGGATTCTTGAGGATCAAAGCATCTACTAGCACTTCTTTATCTTTTATTCTATGCTTTTTCTTGTTGAGACTAGAGAGTTGATCTTTGAAAGCATGAAATCGAAAAAATTTAAAAACCTTGCATGCCAAGATTGCCTTTAGGTGACCTTAGTGACCTTGTTTGTCTTGTGGATTTGTCCTGTTGGTTTGTCATGCTCCATTTTTAACAATTAGCCATTTGTCAAAGTTCTAAGTGTGGGGTCAAAAGTGGGCTTTGAAAAAAAAAGAGAAGAAAAAAATGTGTAATAAGCCCCGAGTTTCTTCCTTATGGTCGATCACCATTAGGAAGTGAGTTTAAAGCATTATGTGCTAAGCGCCGAGTGTTAGGAAGGTAAGTTCCCCCTCGAAAGTGCTTAGTACGGCCAAAGGCTATGCTACCCCTTAAAGTTGCACTTAGACTTGATAATCGGCTATTCCACCATTCTCTAGCATGAAAACTAATGAGACAATTGAAACTTACTAGCAAGAATTCACTAAGAGACGAACCTCGTGTTCTTTTATACGTAGGCATGATATGATTTGCAAATGTATATAAAAGCCTTAATGTTGGAACTCCTCTTCCCTTATGACTAAGTGACCTTTGCGTCCTAGGCTTGAGAATGAGTTCAATGTCACAAGCCAATGTACTAGCCTTCTTGCTAGCATTGGTGAGTGATCCAACAAGATTTGTTGGCGACTATTAGATTGTTTTCTTGAAATCTTTGATATAGAAAATGACTAGAATCCATGATTAAAGGTTTGTTAGTCTTTGCTTTGATTTGCTTGAATGTCATTATTCATGAATTTCCATAAGGATTTGAAGAGGTTTCATGTAGTGATTGAAATGCACATATCTAGTTTGAATACATTATGAACTTCATGGAAAACACCTTGCCCAGTGCTTTGACATTTGTGAACTTAAAATGCCTAATTGGATGGTTGTTCTTTTTGTGGGATTTGTGAGTATTCCCATGTCTGAAAACTCTCAGGAGACTACAACTCCTCCACTAGGGTAGCCTAGGGGTTTAAAGGCTTGGTGCATTCGCTAAATGCACTCGTGTTACCTACGAAAGTGGTTAGTTAGAAGCAGGATTTGTTTCTTAGTGCTTTTAGTTAGTTTTCGTGACCATATGGAGTTTTCTTTGAACCGATCCTGAGTGAGTGAAGTGCATTATTGTTGTTGATCTCTATGATTAGTTTGCTCGGGACGATCAAACATTAAGTGTGGGGTGATTTGATAGCGCTAAAATATATGCATTTTAGGCGACCTCTATGCTTATTGTTTCGATTGTTGTATTACGATTTCACTTGCTATTTGATGCTTTGTGGTTCTTTTCAGGCAAATTACAGAGTTTAAGCTGAGAATACAAGTAGGCAGTGATTTTGGGGCAAAACCGAGCATTTTGGAGCAAGAAAACACAAGTTGGAAGTCGGAGCGCAAATTTCTCAAGGTCATGCTTTCGCATGGTTCAAAGCATGCGCTCGCATGCATGTACTTCATTGCCCTGCTAGCCTTCGCAGCCTTGTGCGGTCGCACAGCCCAGACCCGACGCATGAAAATCTCGTGCGTTCGCACGCATGGCCCTGCGCGCTCGCACTCGATCAAATTTCCCAGCCTGCAGGAGACCATACGAACGCATGCGTTTGCAGAGAAAAAAATCAGTTTCTTTTGAGGGGAATTTGGATGGTTTTTGAAAGAGAGATCGAGGGTTTTCTAAGAAAAAGAGACGTGGGGTGTTCAGGATAGACGGCGTTCCGGAGATAGAGAAGTCAGAGATTAAGTTAGGTTAAACTTCAACAACAAAGATCGAAGATCGGGTCCTCTAGTGTTCTTGAATCTCCATATCGGTTTTGAAGTTCTAAACTCTACTTTCCATATGGTTGTTTGCATTTTTATTGTTGACTTCGTTTGTAAACTCACCATGAGTGAGTAGTGACCTTGATTGGGGATCAATGGATCCCCTAGACATGTTTGTGACGTTGTAAATACCTTGGACGCTAATGATGAATGAGTTTGCATACGAATCTTCTTCCTTGGAACTTAATTTCTCGAATTGCCTATAAGATGTTTGTGAAATGTTCTCAATAGGAATTCTGCTTGATCTCATGCTTGATGTAGCTCACGTTGATCATCATGACTTCAATGAACTAAATGAAGAAGCATTAGGATTTTGTGTTAGATGGATAACTCTTTAACCTAATAAGAATTGCTTTAACTTAACAAGAACATGATTATCTAGCCAATAAAGCGCAAGTGTGAGGCTAGACATTCATATTCTATAGTGCCAATAGAACGCAAGTATGAGGTACTATGCGAGATGTAACCTCTTTGTACTAAGTTGTAGCGCGAGTTGAACTTAGTACCAATGTTGCATAAGCCAATTTCTAAGCATGTGCATGTGATTTCATCATTGGTATCCCATTTCATTGTCACAATAATTGTCTAGGTGGAGAAGTGATTCCTAGTCATCTCTTAGTTGAAAGTTAATCACTTTTAGTAGATATAATCTCACTTTTGGATAGTACCTTCTACTATCATCCTCTTAGGAGAACAAAAACCCCCCAAACCATAGACATTCTAGCAGATCGTTAGCATTATTGGTTTAACCACCTATCCCTTGGGTACGACCTCGGTTCACCCCGAGTTAATACAAATGATTTGATTGCCGTGACTCAGCATAAGTGTTTGGATTCTATTTGAATACTTAGCTATATTATTAATCGATCACAAAGGTAATATCAAATTTAGGTGTTACTACTTGTCTTTATGACAAAGTATCCAACACGTGTTGACTGTATGAATTGGTTGTCAAGCTAAGCTTTACGGCAAAGTTTCCATTTAGCTTAACAATTCAATTCGTAGAATAAAGATCAAGAACTAGTAAAACGAGAAATAAGCATTAAGTAGAGAATCTCAAAACATAGCGTCACAAGGTCAAAACTCTAACTGGAACAGGAAATTAGCTACGCATATCCATAGAATTCAACACAAGAGTATGTAGAAATAATGAAAACGGTAGAAATCTCTTATTCTCTCGTCGGGAGCTTCTCGTCTTCATATTCTCCAGAGCTATCGTCCAAAGCTTGATGGATGAATGAATGGAAATCAGAACAGAACCAAAGATTTTTGCTGCTAAGGTTCCAAAACGTTTTAGGCCCAATTTCAAATTTTCGTATTTGCTGACATCAGCCGCGGACATTTTGAAGATTAATGTCGCGGGTTCAGTTGATATTACCATCCGCGGATGACTGACGTTGTAGTATTTTAGCAATTCAATTAGTCAAAAACAATTTGTAATTCAACCGGTAAGACCGGTGTCGAACCCAAGGGAGCAAACGGATTACACGCTAGTTCTATCAAGTTTTCTTACTCGGCTAATTCCTAAAATTCAAGTGTGGTTGAGTTATCAATGATTCAAAACAAGAATGAAATGGTTTTTAGGGGATTGAATTCAATTAAAAGCGAGTTTCGAGGGATTAATCCCCTCCTTGGCAATTTCCCAATGATCATGCATACAAGAGTTTAATTAATTATGAGTTGATAGGTTTCAAACCTAGCTTAAACTAGAATCGAACAAACCATGCATGTTTAAACCTAGTCAAGCCATCTTAGCTAGGATCTCACTAATTAAAGAGTATTGATCCACTACATAGCATTTACTCTCATAAATGCCACATGCATAAAGTTCTAGTTCACCTCTCACCATGCATTTACTCTCATAAATGTTGGTTAAGTTCATTTTGACTACATCCAAACCATCACTAAGCTCTTTCAATACTTAGATCATAGTTCTAACATAAACATGTCACTTGGGCATTTTATCAAACACTTAGAGACATGTCTAACATGAAGAGCATAGTAAAATGAAATCAACTTCAATAAATCCATTCAAATGTGTATACAATGATCATTGAGTACCAAGGAGGTTCATAGAACCCTCAAAACACAAGGGGGACTACTCACACATCAAGTAAGACAACATGATGTGTGGGTTTTTAGCAAAAATCTAAGAGAAAGGAAGAGGGAAAAGAGTAGGATTGATGATCCTAATAAACTCCCTTGATCTTCAATCCTCCTTGATTAGATGATGTTCAAACCCTTGATTTAGCTCACTTCCTTTTGTCTTTTCTCCAGAAAAATCCAAGATCCTAGGTCAACTTTGTCTCTTTCTATTTATAGCCTCGGAAAAGATTCGGTACTGTAGCAGGTCCAGTCGATCGACTGGCGTTGGCTGATGTCCCAGTCGATCGACTGGAGGAAGAAAAGTCCTTTGGTAAGCAGGTTCTCAGTCGATCGACTGATACAGGGTAGGCTCCCAGTCGATCGACTGAGGGAACTCAATTTGCAGCACCTCCTGTTAGTCCGTTTAGTCGATCGACTGGATCAGGGGAGCTTCCCAGTCGATCGACTGATGGTCACGTGATCTGCATGCTCTGGGCAGGGGACTCTTCAGTCGATCGACTGAATGGGTCAGTCGATCGACTGGCGCTGATCGATTTGCAACACCTCCTGTTAGTCTGTTTAGTCGATCGACTGGAGCAGGGGAGCTTCCCAGTCGATCGACTGAAGACCAAATACTGCCACTTTTTGCTCTAAAACACCGATTTTTCCCGAGTTTTCTTCCAATGGCTCTTGACACATAGACATCTTGCTTTGCACCTGAAACGCACGAAAAGGAGATCAAATGACATCTAATAGTAGTCGGAATCGAACTAAAGCTATAGTGAAAATGGGCATTTAACGAGTCGAAAGCTCGACTCATCAACACTCCACACTTAAGCTTTGCTCGTCCCGAACAAAGTATGCAAATATGCCAAGGAAGTGCAAATGTCGATATGCTAGTGGTGCTATGTTTTTCGTGCATTTGCCTCACTAGATCTCACAAGGTCTCGATCTTCATTTCTAAACATGTTATTTGAAAGGTAAATGACAAGCATGTACAACCTACCTAGCTCCTTTTCGTAGGCGTTACGAATGCATTTAGCGCATGCATTAAGCCTTTAAACCCCTAGGCTACCCCAGTGGACGAGTTATAGTCTCGTGAGAGTTTTCAGAAAAGGGAATACTCACAAATCCCACGAATGTACATGTCCCATAAGAGTGAATGCAAGAGTGCTCAACCAAGGCTACGATAATTCAAGACCAATCCCTCACCCCAAGCTAGACTAGTGCCGCAATATCATAGAAAGAATTTTCTCAACCTTTTGAGTACCTTTGGGGACGTGCATTTAAGATTGTCAACACTAGGGCTATAGAATGTCTCATCCCGAATTCTACTCACTCTCAAGGCAACACCACCGAAGCAAGGCTTATAGCTTGCACAATAGAGCGTCAACCGCTCGCCTATGCTAGCTAGGGCTAGTCCAAGGGCTCGCGACAAGGAGCTCATTCCCAAGTTTTAGGCGCTCAAGCCGTAATCCATAAGGGAAGTGGAGTTCGACACTAGAGTTTCTTAGTAAACAAGCATAGACCAAATGATAGCTCTCGTGCAAGCACATGGATCGTCCAGAAGTCATTCTAACAAGCACACAATGCAAATGAGTGAATCCCGCACAAATGAAGAATGGAAGGAAAAACATATGGTCAAGTTTTAAGTGCTTCTTATTTCTTTTTGAAACGGCTTTTGGCTCACAAATGCTTTCGAGGGGGGACTTACCTCCCTAACCCCCGGCATTTGTGTAATGGGAGCAAAACTTCTCATGATCATTGAGAGAGTTTTTAGTCGGGGCTTTGCCCTCTTTAACCGCAAAAATGTTTTTTTTTTTTTTTTTTTTTTTTTTTTTTTTTTTTTTTTGAAATCACTCCACATTTAAAACTTGACAATATGTTTCAAAAATAGGTGTATGGAATGTGCGGGAATCAATCATGAACAAAGCACTATGTTAGAGCACTCAAGTCACCAAAGAGCATTCAAGTGGTCTAAGTTTTTCACGATGATACTTGAAAGTTTTTGCTAGCATGATCCAAGGTGTTGCAACGAGAGTGCTTAAAAAGATGGATAGACAAGACATAGCCATGATGTTGATTCCCAAGAATGCATGCTCAAAGGACTAGGTCGGTAATTGAGGCAAATAGTCTGGTTGTGATTTATAGGGATTTAGAGTTGAAAATCACAAGCCTTTGTGGTTAAAACACTCTAATGTTGGGACAATGTGCAAAGATGCAATTGTCTATCTAGAAATGATATGTATAGCATGCAATCATGTGAACTATGCGCATCAAACCACTCCACACTTAATTCAAGCTTAGTCCCTAAGCGCAAAGAATGATAAAATAAAGGCAAAGGCGCATAGGAACTCCCCTCGTTTGTAGACCCGGTGATAAAACTCTATGGAGTGAGAAATAGCCATTGGTTGCAGTATGTAGATAAAGACGGTGAATATGGGCGTGATGATAATATGGAAATGTATATCCTGTGGATTGAACAACATAAATGGTAAACACCGTCAATATCATAGAAAATGTAGCATACAACCGAAGACAAGTTAAGAGTATATCACACAAAATGGCATACAGCATCCAAAATTGCGCCAAACGGCGACTTAATATCCAAGTACATGATCAAAGCAAGAAAACAGCAAAACATCGATATAAGTATGATCAAAAGGTACTAGAAGATGAAGATGTATCCTCGACGTCTCCCGGGGTGGTCTCCCTAGTGCCAGCTCCGTCGTCCTCCTCCATAGCATCGGTAAAATGTGAGGGTGGTAAAGGAGAGGCGACGCGAGGGGCAGAATGTCCTGGATCGGCTGAAGGAGGAGCGCCCCTGATCATGGACAAAAGTGTAGTACGGAGCCACTCCGACTCCTGGCGAGCTCTCATAGCCTCTGCTCTAGTGAAGGCCTCAAGACTGGCTAGCCCGCTCCTCAAATCAGCTATATCGGAGGAGACTCGCTCTCTCCACTCAGTAAAATCATCTGTGGCGGGAGGGGGGATCTCGACAGCGGGCTCCACTGGGGGAAGCTCCTCATCTGCGGGAGGAATGTCTGCCGGAGGGGGAGGAGAGGCAGGAGGTGAGGGAGCGGGTGAGGGGGTGAGGTGGGCAAGGCAATAGAGCGGGCGTTGTTGCTTGAAGGCTCTCCTCCGCGCAGCAGCGGCGGTCACAAGCTCCTCCACATGAGGCGACGGGTCACTGCTCCACGTCCTGCCGTCCCGCTTGACCATATGCATATTCTTCATCAAGTCTAAGTCAAGCTTGCTCCTAGAAGGGGCCTCACAACCCTCGTGGCCAAAGGTGAAGTTACACCTTTGGGCTATCAATGTAATCAAGGAGCCCCCTCCCATGCTCTTGTTCCTCGTACTCGGCTTTACAACGGCCTCAAACCGGTTTGCAAGAACCACTAGCCAATCAATGATCTCCCCGTGATCCATGGCAACCATGAGGTCCATATCCGGGAAAGTAACCTTCCTACCCTTCTCCGTCCTCGTATTAAAATCAATAGCAATGACGTGGTGCACAATCTTCCAAACCGGGTCAACGATCGCAGAAGAGTTATATGAGGACACGAACCACTCATTCCTACCGGATATCCTCTTCCAAAGCCTGGACTGGTCGTGCTCAGTGAATACCCGGGGCGATGCCGCAGGCGGTGGAAAACCAAGCCACTCTCGGATCGTACTCTCCCTGATCCGGAAATCTCTACCCCCCAAAACAAACTTCCAATAATAGTCTGAGGATCCATCCTCTCCCACTCTCTCCTTCACCGACTCAAACGAGCACAAGAACTCCTCAACTAATCTCTGGTAGGAGCCCGGATCATCACAAAATAGAAAAGGCAAACCATGTTGTGTGAGACGAGATTGTACCTCAATAGCTACCACTTCGTCGATGCTACGAAGCAAGCCCATGTCTAGGTACAATGTCGGGATGGCCTTCTTCCTCTTCGTAGTGATAGTGGTGTGACGAGTCCGGTGCTTCTCTTCCTTGAAGACCAAGGGGGCCGAGAACGGGTACGGGACCGGTATGGGCATCGGTCCCTCATAAGGCCCCTCATGAGGCTCAACCGGCACGATGGCCATGGAGGTAGGCGCAGCAGCAGGGCGCGGGGGTGCACTAGGTCTAGCAGGCGCTGGCGCCTTCTTCTTCGGCGCCGGTTTCCTCGGTGGAGGCGTTTTCTTCTTTGGAGGAGCAGGGGAAACCGGCACGGCTTCAATCTCTTCTTCTGAGCCCGAGACATGGTCGGCTAGCGAGGTCCTCAATAACCTCCTCTTGCGGGTAACTAGAGGTCTATCATCCGCGCCCTCTAGTGTGAAGTCGTCAATTTGCTCATCGAGCGAGGGCTCGTGAGCGACCTCTTTTCCTTTTGCTTTCGAGCTGGACGATGCAGTGGCACGACCCATAGAGCACTGGAAATGGAAGACCAAGTCAATCTGAGCAGAAACTCACAATAGGCACTGAACTCTGATCGAGTCGATCGACTGGGAGGAGACTTGTGTCTCAGTCGATCGACTGGGAGGGGAAAAACTGTCGGGTTTAGGCTAAAACTGGGATTTTTCCGGGAGGCTTTGGGGGGTGAAATTGATGGCTGGGGTTTGTAGGCGGGGCAGTGAGGAGTAGATAGGCGGTTGGAGCGGGCGCTGAGATGGCCGGACGAGGGAGATCGGACAACGGCTTGATTTCCGATCGGAAATCGAAGATGCGTGAGGGCGGCTGGCTGGTGCTTGCTGGGCGGTGGACGGGCGGACGGATGGACGGCGAGCTGATGGCGAGGAATGGTGGTGGTCGGAGGTTCGGATCGGAGGAGGAAATTCGAATTTAGGGTTTTCGGCGGTTTGGTCGACTGAAGAAGAAGGAAAGAAAATGAAGTTTAGATAACAGATGTTCAGTCGATCGACTGAGAGCCCAGTCGATCGACTGAGAATGCTCATAAAACAAGGGCTCCTGAAACAACATTTAGTCGATCGACTGAGATGAAGCTTGCCTCCAGTCGATCGACTGAGAACGAATTCCCTCTTCCAAATGAATCCCGACTCCAAATGAATCCCGACTCCACACTCTGAATTTTTACTCAAAATCAAGTGGACACCACTCAAAATATCACATATATTCAAGGCCCGCTCTTCTATGCAATCACTAGCACGTAAACATACGATTTTCAGACAAACAAGCTAGGATCACACTCCACACTTAGAATGCCACCGTCATCAAGAAATTTCATGCAAGCCTTATATCATGCCACACACACCGAGTCATGCATTTAGAATCATCCCAATCACCAAACCACATGACAAGTTCACAATTTGCATGCTACACATATATGAAAATTACTTGTGCATAGATAGACAACTCACAAACCGGGGTACCTCCCGTGAGGTGCCTAGTTTAACGTCTTGGCAAAGACCGAGCCGAATCTCTTCTCACTAAGAAACACACTTGAGGAGTCCATAGCTAGGATCCCTCCTCAAGCGGATAGAGGCTCTCTAAGGGTCGGTTAAAGAGTAGGTCGTTGTAGTATAGTGGTAAGTATTCCCGCCTGTCACGCGGGTGACCCGGGTTCGATCCCCGGCAACGGCGCCATTTTGACGTTGTAGTATTTTAGCAATTCAATTAGTCAAAAACAATTTGTAATTCAACCGGTAAGACCGGTGTCGAACCCAAGGGAGCAAACGGATTACACGCTAGTTCTATCAAGTTTTCTTACTCGGCTAATTCCTAAAATTCAAGTGTGGTTGAGTTATCAATGATTCAAAACAAGAATGAAATGGTTTTTAGGGGATTGAATTCAATTAAAAGCGAGTTTCGAGGGATTAATCCCCTCCTTGGCAATTTCCCAATGATCATGCATACAAGAGTTTAATTAATTATGAGTTGATAGGTTTCAAACCTAGCTTAAACTAGAATCGAACAAACCATGCATGTTTAAACCTAGTCAAGCCATCTTAGCTAGGATCTCACTAATTAAAGAGTATTGATCCACTACATAGCATTTACTCTCATAAATGCCACATGCATAAAGTTCTAGTTCACCTCTCACCATGCATTTACTCTCATAAATGTTGGTTAAGTTCATTTTGACTACATCCAAACCATCACTAAGCTCTTTCAATACTTAGATCATAGTTCTAACATAAACATGTCACTTGGGCATTTTATCAAACACTTAGAGACATGTCTAACATGAAGAGCATAGTAAAATGAAATCAACTTCAATAAATCCATTCAAATGTGTATACAATGATCATTGAGTACCAAGGAGGTTCATAGAACCCTCAAAACACAAGGGGGACTACTCACACATCAAGTAAGACAACATGATGTGTGGGTTTTTAGCAAAAATCTAAGAGAAAGGAAGAGGGAAAAGAGTAGGATTGATGATCCTAATAAACTCCCTTGATCTTCAATCCTCCTTGATTAGATGATGTTCAAACCCTTGATTTAGCTCACTTCCTTTTGTCTTTTCTCCAGAAAAATCCAAGATCCTAGGTCAACTTTGTCTCTTTCTATTTATAGCCTCGGAAAAGATTCGGTACTGTAGCAGGTCCAGTCGATCGACTGGCGTTGGCTGATGTCCCAGTCGATCGACTGGAGGAAGAAAAGTCCTTTGGTAAGCAGGTTCTCAGTCGATCGACTGATACAGGGTAGGCTCCCAGTCGATCGACTGAGGGAACTCAATTTGCAGCACCTCCTGTTAGTCCGTTTAGTCGATCGACTGGATCAGGGGAGCTTCCCAGTCGATCGACTGATGGTCACGTGATCTGCATGCTCTGGGCAGGGGACTCTTCAGTCGATCGACTGAATGGGTCAGTCGATCGACTGGCGCTGATCGATTTGCAACACCTCCTGTTAGTCTGTTTAGTCGATCGACTGGAGCAGGGGAGCTTCCCAGTCGATCGACTGAAGACCAAATACTGCCACTTTTTGCTCTAAAACACCGATTTTTCCCGAGTTTTCTTCCAATGGCTCTTGACACATAGACATCTTGCTTTGCACCTGAAACGCACGAAAAGGAGATCAAATGACATCTAATAGTAGTCGGAATCGAACTAAAGCTATAGTGAAAATGGGCATTTAACGAGTCGAAAGCTCGACTCATCAACGACTCTGCTAAAATGGCCTACACCCGCGATCTGCTCAGAGATGCTGCTCTTGTTCTACTTGTCAGTTTGACTTCGACTCTCGATTCAACTTCCCGGATGACCTCTTCTGCTCTTGGTGTGAACTAGAGAGTCCAAGAACTCTGAGCAGCTACGTATCAACGCCAGGCTTGAATCCATCAAATCTTTTGTCAACTCTCAGCTTTCCATCGAAACTTCAAAGGTCTAAATCGTCATGTGGTGATTTGGTACCGAAATGTCGTCTTTCATAGCATATTTTCTCCTAAAGCTCCAGAAACACCTAAAACGCAAAACCATACTAAAAGGTAAATGTTCGCATGATAAAGTGTCGAAATAAATGGGATTAGTTAGTTCGACGAGTCGTATAAATACGACTCATCAATTAACATGCGCAACCGGATGTTCAATTGTAATTCCAGTTGACATACAATACTTATCAAAATAGTGGGATGTAAATTCTCTCACCTTATCCATACGGATTTTCGTAAGTCCTTGATCTGGAAACTATGCTCATAATCAAATAATTTGAGTAAGCAGTCTTGTAAATGTCATATTACGAGTGAACGATAACAAACATGCGACCACTGTGTTGATGCGTCAATAAGTACCATATAGTACTAAAATGGTTCACTCGATGGGGAAATAGGTCCTCATATATCTCCTTAAATCCGTTCTAAAATGTTGCATATTCAGTCATAAGTTTCATTGGAGATGGTCTTGTGATCAATTTTCCTTAAAAACAAGCAACACATGACAGATCTTTGGACACGAGAATCTTTTTACTGTTTATTGAATGTTCATGTGAATTTTCAATGATTTTTCGCATCATTATTGAACTCGGATGGCCGAAACAATTATGCCATATAAGAAAAAAAATTTGGTCTATTGAATTTTTATTTATCGCCATATATGATTCAACTGCATTTATGAAAGTATAAGATAACCCTGAGTTGTATGAGGGAAGTTTTTCCATAACTTATTTCTTTCTTCAGACGATAGACATGGTATATAAATATTCAACATCATTTTCATTTATTATTTCAACGTGGTAGTCATTTCGGTGTATATCTTTAAAACTCAATAAGTTTCTTTTTGATTTGGTTGGGAACATTGCATTTTCTATAATAAATTGTGTACCACTAAGTAATACTATTTGGGCTCTTCCATTGCCTTCAACAAGATTTGATACACCAGATACTGTATCAACATTAGCATTAGTTAATTTAAGATGCAAAAAATCTATTCTCTCAAAATTGTGTGTGTTGTTGCACTATCCGCTAAACATAGAGATAGACGACCATCATCTTTCATCTTAATTGAGATGATAATATCCACGTCTCATCGAAAGACTTGTTTTTGATTGATTTGCTCGTTGACAATGACGTATTTTCTTACAATGACGAGCGTTTTAAAGCCACGTGTCAATCAAAACGACAGTTATATCCAGATTGATGTCTACGTGGCAATAGCGAAACATCCATCTAAATTATCATACACAATTCAGCATGGGTTGAATACTGAAAAACAAACTTTTATTAGAATGAAAGTCGCAAACATGTGAAGGTGACGATGCGACCGTAATCGGAACAAGGTGAATTAGCTACGCACATGCATAGATAAATACATAATGATAATAAAAATAAAAAAGACAAAGCCTGGACGCATGGTGGTATTTGACGTTGATGTTTCTTACTCGGTCAAAAATAATTTATTATATGTTAGGTAAGTTTAGGGTCGTTAAAGGAGTTACTAGTATGCAACGCCAAGGTAGTTATAACTTTTACTAATCTATTCTAACCGCGCTTTTGGTTTGATTTAACTTTTTGGCTAAACAGTATTGGAACTAGCAAACGATAGAACAAGATTATTAATCATTGGGCAAAGGTGTCACTTAGGTTTAGTGGCGGATTTAGGATTTTTTTCTTACTGCGGGTGACAAGTAGAAAGTAAAAAAAAGTTATTATTATTATTGCTCTCTTCGAATTTTATTTTCATAAAGCGCTCTATCAAATCCTCGTTACTAACGGTATAAAATAAATTGTTTTCAATATAACAAATGAGAATTGGTTTCCACCCGCTGAATTCAGTTGATAATTACAACATTAAATAATCACTAATTCACAACCTGCTGAATTCTTCAAAATTGGTAAGCAACTCTTTTTCACTCAGAAAAATTCAATGAAGCAACAAAAATGGTGATCGATTTCCCACTGTTACTAAAAAATTTAAAATTGTAAAGCATAATCAAACTCTACCTAAGCCAATCACAGACAATACGATTGAAAACAATAAACCCTAATTGTACTTGTCACATGTCAATGCTTCTCATAAACTGAAATACCCAAATAAATCAGTTAATCAGTTCCGTCCTCTTACGTGATTTTGAATGATGATAGATGAAAGGAGAGCAATAAGGACTTGCGATTTTTAGCTCCGCGCCTCCGGTCTTCTCTGTTTTTTTGTTAAGATCGATACAAATTATGTTGGAGTTTATCTTTTAACAGATTTTTATTAAAAGTTTCACTGGGCGTATCTGTATATCACTTAATAAACTAAATGACTGACTAAAATTTTCAGTGGAGCAAAATAAAATATTCAATGGGTCAAATTAAAAAATTAGTGGGGCAAATTAAAATTTTCAGTGGGGGCATATTCGTATCTCACACTAATTTTAAGACTATTTTTGTAAAATCTTTGGGGGTGATTGCCCAAAGGGCTAGTCAATGACAAACAAGTGATCGTAATGGACAACTAGTTGTGTCTTAGGGCGTGTTCAAATAATTGAAGGCTGAAGTTGAGTGATGATTCAAATGAAGAATAAAGGCGGTGTATTTGAGAATGATTGTGAAAACTACAGTAGATATGACAGATCAGGTGAACAACGTCCATGACTATTTGCAAGAAACCTAGAGGAGTACTACTTTAGTCAAAGCATTAAAGACATCAGCTTATATCATAATAATAAAGTTAGCAGTTATTTTATTAACTACTCAGACCGATCAAATAGCTCAACATTTGGACAAGAATTGAAACATACCTGATTTGAGACCCATCTTGTTGCCTAGTGCATTATTCACTATATTCCTTCTTAAAAATTAGCATGCAGTAGTAGATTGAGAACTGAAAGATTTTGAATAAGAGATATATGTACCAACAAAAATACATTTTGTTGAGACTAGATTACTAAACTTAAATATTAAAATAAAGTCTTATTTAAATTATAAATTGTTTATGTCACATAAAAAATTAGAAAAGTTGTGTCACCCCAAACCCAATATAGTTCCGTCCCTGGCTAGTCTCTCTGTTTTGTTCTCTGTTCTTGCTTGTGTTTTGTTTGTTGTACCAGGTTGTCATCCCATTCAAAAAAAAGCCATAGTTAATAAGATTAATCCTTAAATTAACATCTACCAAATACATAGTTTTCCCATATGACATGGAAACTCACACATAACATTTATAGTAGTTATTTCCAAGGATAAGTTAAGATTTTAAGGCGCCATGAAATTTAACTATTTTAGTCAACCGATTGCGCACTCTTAAGACTTTGCGGTTTAATAATATTCATTGCCTTAAAGTACAAATCACAAAAGTATGGTTCACCATCACCATTTAATACACATATTTCCGAAAAAATTTCCAATTTGAGTAAAATTGGAATTTGGATTTCCAAACTAAGCACACTTGAAATTGGATTTCCGATTTAGGCACATCTTCTTAGGCGCTGTTGGTAAGGGCGCCTAAGGCATAAGGCGCTCTTAGCAACGGCGCCTAATGCTTAGGTGTCAAATTCTTGTTACAACGAATGCTGAGTCAGCCAAAAAAACAAAAATAATCTACACAGCGCCTAACAAGATTATTTATTTAATGTTATTTTTTTTGAAAAATTTGATTAAACACCCATTTTCGATTACTATATTTGTGAGCTTAACCTTTGAATTTCATTTTCGAGTAAACATGAAAGTTATAGAACATTCAATTAGCTTTCTAACCATATAAAGAACATCTTAAACGGACACCGGATGACGCCTCTATGAGCTTCCGAATGTTAGCTCGGACCCCTCGGTTTCGGCTAATTTCAATCGATCATCCATCTTTGGTCACTATTTTTATCAACTTAACCTTTGAATTTCATTTTAGAGTAAACATGAAAGTTATAGAACATTCAATTAGCTTTCTAACCATATAAAGAACATCTTAAACGGACATCGGATGACGCCTCTATGAGCTTCCGAATGTTAGCTCGGACCCCCTCGGTTTCGGCTAATTTCAATCGATCATCCATCTTTTATTACTATTTTTATCAACTTAATCTTTGAATTTCATTTTAGAGTAAACATGAAAGTTATAGAACATTCAATTAGCTTTCTAACCATATAAAGAACATCTTAAACAGACACCGGATGACGCCTCTATGAGCTTCCGAATGTTAGCTCGGACCCCCTCGGTTTCGGCAAATTTTGATCGATCATCCATCTTTGGTCACTATTTTTATCAGCTTAACATTTGAATTTCATTTTCGAGTAAACATGAACGTTATAGAACATTTAATTAGCTTTCTAACCATATAAAGAACATCTTAAACGGATACCGGATGACGCCTCTATGAGCTTCCGAATGTTAGTTCGGACCCCCTCGGTTTCGGCTAATTTCAATCGATTGAAATTAGCCGAAACCGAGGGGGTCCGAGCTAACATTCGGAAGCTCATAGAGGCGTCATCCGGTGTCCGTTTAAGATGTTCTTTATATGGTTAGAAAGTAAATCGAATGTTCTATAACTTTCATGTTTACTCGAAAATGAAATTCAAAGGTTAAGCTCACAAATATAGTGATCGAAAATGGGTGTTTAATCAAATTTTTCAAAAAAAATAACATTAAATAAATAATCTTGTTAGGCGCTGTTCTACACAGCGCCTTAATATTATTTTTGTTTTTTTGGCTAACTCAGCATTCGTTGTAACAAGAATTTGACACCTAAGCATTATGCGCCGTTGCTAAGAGCGCCTTATGCCTTAGGCGCCCTTACCAACAGCGCCTAAGAAGATGTGCCTAAATCGGAAATCCAATTTGGAGAGTGTATACAATTGGAAATTTTTTCCATATTTCCAACATCAGTATTTAAGAGGCATATTCAATGATTATTTGTGATGATTTTTATAATATAATATTTTTTTATGACGGGTGGGTACAACACGAATCATAATATTTCAATTTGTTTCATACATATCATGATAGCCTTAATATCTTGTACATATACTGGTCTTCAAAGCTCTATTAGGCATCTCGACAGGATCTGAAATCGTTGGTACATGTATCTTCATCTAAAGCGCAAGTCAGGTTCGGCACCTTTTTTCCATGGATCCATACATATCCATCTCGGAATCATCGGTATATTTTATCGACTTCTGAAGCACATGCCACATCGGATACATTTACCATTGTGAGATACAACACGTCCATGACGGCTGAGTAGCAACAGGAAGACATCCACGACGGATGGAGAAAGCATCCACGCGCTAGGCGGGGAAGAAGGAAGGGGAAAGAAACAGGAAAGAAAAACTCACAAAATTGTTAGAAGATTGGTGACCTCACAATTCGAACCCACGATTTAAGGATCTAAGACGGACTTCTTAACCAACAGGCCTTAACCAACAGGCCACCAACCATGTTGACTTATTATATAATAATTGGAACTCCGATTTTATTTATTTCTCACGACTGAATTTGAGGAGGTGGATATTTGTTTTACGCGGACTTATCAACTCATGTTGGGAAAAGCCGGTAATGGAGAAAATGTCAATTAAAGTATGCAATTTAATAATTTATAATAAAAAATTGGTATGCAAAAATATGGCAAAATTTCAATTTTCTCCAATCTGCCATATAAAAAAGTGACTGATATTTATATGAAAGATGAGTTCGATACGAGAGACTTGTGTTTAAATTGATTGAAAAGTGTACAAGATAATGCCTGTATGTACTGACTCTGTACCGACTTGTAACAAATGCATCAATAAAAATACTCTATTAATACTTGTAAAAAAATATAATCTTTTTTAATATTTTTAGAGTAAAGATCAAGTGCAAATCATTTTTTGGTGCAAAATGTAAAGTTCGTCAAGACTGGATTATAATTCGCCGCCGAGAAACCAAAAGACATAGTTCATCACGAATAATTTATAATTCGTCAGTGATAAATTAACCATAAATGAGATTTATTCGTTCATATGACCAAATCAAGTTCTGTGATTGACTTGTATTTTTTTACAAAAATATGTTCATTGTACCGAATCCTTTTTCATATTTTAAAAGCGTGACTATGAAACTTTTCACTAACCATGTTTTCACTATTTCTCTAATTTTCCATCTAGTTTACCTATTCTATAAATATTAGAATGCAACGTGAAGCCTCTCAAGTCTCAAGGATATCAGAAACATATTGACCTCACTTGCTTCATCAAAAATGAATTTCAAGGCACTCCTTCTCTTCTCGGCCTCGCTCATCGCCTTTTCGACCCTTGCCTTTGAACCCATCGACACAACCAATTTGCATCCAACATGGATTAAGATAGCAGACCTCAGCCAACCTCACGTTCTCACCATCGCCAGGTTCGCTGTGGAACAACACAATACGATAGTAGGTACAAATTTACAGCTTCTCGAAGTGATGACTGGATATAGACATATCGGCGAAGGGATGAAGTATCGCCTCCTTCTAAGAGTCGCAAATCTTGCCGCCAGTACCGTCGCCAACTATGAGACTCTTGTTCATGAGAAGGATACGAAGATCCACAAGGAGTTGATATATTTTCGCAAGCCCTTTCAGTGAAATTGATGAGTAATAAAATCAAATGCACTCCTTGCTTGTAATAACGAACAAAATATTTCAGAAAATGACATTTTTGTGACAAATTTCAACCCCTAAATTACTAAATTGTTCCCTTCTATTTAGATATTTTGATAAAAGTCTCATAAATTGGTCTAAAAAGTTTAGACTTGCTCGAGGGGAAAATTACAAAAAGACTATCCGGACTACCACATCATTTCAAATCGCGGCTGAACTATTTGCAATTTTCAATTTAGTGTTTTTGAACACTAAATTGCACACAATCAACTAATAATGTTAATCAATTATTATTATTATTTAATCAAAATTATTTAATTTAACTGTGAACACATTGCCCTAATATAATAAAAACTTTTCTATTCACGATTCAATCAATTACAATACGAATTTCCTCCTCACTCCTGTTCCAAAAAAAAAATCCAACCGATATTTTGCCTATAGAGCGAAATGATCCGTGGGTACAGATCACTACTAATTTTTGAAATATTTCCGACGCCAGGAAACCGTCGGAATATTGACGGAAATGTGACGGAAAAATTTCCTTCAATATTCCTTCAACGATGACGTAGACGGAAATTTTCTCGACGGTAAAAATTTTCCGTCGACATTTCGTACTTTTATTCCGTCGATGTTCCGTCGTCATTCCGTCCCCATTCCGTATATAACATTTCCGTCGTCAATCCGACATGTATCCGTTGAAATTCTCCGTTACAATACCGTTTTAATTACGTCACTAGTATTTTCCGTCTATATTCGAACACTTTTCCGTTTTCAAGATTTTGTCCGTCTAAATTCCGTCCTTTTTCCATCAATATTATATTCCATCATTATTACATCATTATTCCATCTTAATTCCGTCATACAAGTTCCGTCCATTTTCCGTCTTAATACCATCAACAACGTTTCCGTCAGATATCCGTCATTTTTGCGCTACTCAGATGTCTGTCGTTTTTTCGTCTTAATACCATCAACAACATTTCCGTCAGATATCCGTCATTTTTACGATACTCAGATATCCGTCCATTTTCCGTCTTAATACCATCAACAACGTTTCCGTCGGATATCCGTCATTTTTGCGCTACTAAGATATCCGTCGTTTTTTCGTCACATTTCCGTCACAAAATATTACCGGCGATATTCCATTGAAATTCCGTCATCCTTATTTCCGTCTACATTCTGTCATTTGACCGGCACGATCTTTCTTATTCATTCTGTCACAATTACATACCGTTATTGAATTTCTTATTTAATTACATTTCTTATTTTTCAATTATAGCTTATTTCAAAAATTAAATTCGAAATTGACGTAGAGTCAAATAAAATTATAAGACAGACGTCGAGTCAAATAAAATTAACATGTCTACTCTCTGCGATTGTCTTCATGAGATCCTTGACCAGGCGTACCACGGTTGTTTTCATTCGGGCTTTGACTAGAAGGCGGTTGGTATCCAGGAGTAGCGAGCATCCTCATCATAGCAGCCTGCATTTGCATCATTTGATCTATACTGTCCTTCATGCTTCTCATCTCAGCCTCCTGTCGGGATTCCATGCGCCTCAGCTCAACCTCCTGTCGGGATTCCATGCGCCTCAGCTCAACCTCCTGTCGGGATTCCATGCGCTCTAAACGCGGCACCGGCTCCTGAGTGACTTCGTCCGATTGGGCCCTCGATCTTTGCGAGCCGGCACACGACTGGATGCCCATTGAAGAAAACTTATCTGACACCAATGTCGCTGCAGGGCCATAAAGATACGGTATCCCCGACCTCGGGTTAACCCCCATGATAGTTGCAGCGGCCTCTACCAGCTTTTCATCCGCTACACTTTCATCTCCGACGGATCATTCAGGACCATATTTTCAGCATCAGCAAGTTCTTTCTGAAACAAAATGATTTTGAATATAGGAAACAAATGTAATAAGAAAATACAATAGAATTATTGAGCAAAACTGATAATAAAATAGAATAAGATAAACAAATGTAATAAACATATATAATTGGTAAGTGTAATACCCTTTTGTTCTCTCCGTCGGGTATCAAATACGTTCCATCCTTCCGCTTGTATTTCTTGTCAAACATATCAGTTGGCAACACTTGTCTTCGATTATCCTTTTCCTGCAAATTTAATGATAAATGTCTTATAATAAGATATTGAAAATTGAAATATTTTAAATTATTCAGTATTACCAGCTTCGCAAAGTGATAGTGTGCTGCTCTAGACCCAAAGGCGTCCAATGTTGGGCCGTTTCTGGAATGTCGGGCTGAATAAGTCCGCTTGTTCTTTTCACTGCGGGCTATGAATGCTGGGTCCGTGTTAAATCGAGCTTTTCCCGCAACTTTGTGATCTTCGGTCAACCATTTCAGGCCTTTAGTCGCCCCGGTTCGCAAGCCCCTCCAGGTATCTTGTAGTATCTTAGCTGCCTTCTTCCTGAAGTTTGCCTCAATTTGATCGATGTGGATCGGATCCCACCCGTACAAGCTCTACATGCATATTACATAGTTGTGTTATGAACCATTTAATAGAAACACAAAACTATGTAATTAGAAAGAAAAAAATATCCAATGTGGAAAACAAATGACAAAATATTACGCAACTAATACAATTTAAATACAGTTTACCTTAAAGTGTCGAAACCACTTCACTGGAGCTTGTGGATCACACGTCCCCATCGTGGTCCAACCAACCTTAAAACCAGGTCCAATACATTGGAGCCCGATTTTTTTAACAGCTGAAGGGGGGTCAAAGCTGAATACAAAATACAAGTTGTCACACTTACAATATGGTTACTACAAGAAGCTGCAGAAATATATTTACATGTAAGAGTACTCACTTGTCATCACCAGCTGGAGTGATCCAAGGACGATCATCATGTGGCATCGAACCCAACGGTGTCTCCTCACCTAGTCCGCCTCCGCCCGAAGTCCCTCCTCTAACGAATTCCGGCCTAACTGAGTCATCCTGATCGTCATCATATGTCGAAGGTGATTCCCTCCCTTCGGCTTCCTCATTCGCTTCCCTGTTCCCCGGCGACGCCCCCACCAAATCCATCAGTTCTTCGAGGTGAAGGAATGTCCTGATTCGACTGTCTCGGTTTGCGTACGTCAGTTAGCCGCGTTTGTGATGAAGTCCCAGTACATCTACCAGCCCTGGTATTACTTTTACCAGGTACATTTCGCTTCAGTGGTCCCATATCCCTGCCACAAAATTACAAGCAGTTCTGTTAATCAAAAATTTCAATCAAAGCAGCAAGTAAATCGTAAGCATGAAAACTAATTCAATCATCCATGTACTATAATGACATAGCAACCAAAATATACATCTTCCAAATTTAGGCATACATGTAATAATCAGTTTGCTGCAATCATACAAATACAAGACATACTCACGAAATACTCACGAAATTGTAATGAGCGTAGCAACCAAATCCGTATAATATTTGTGGCAGCAAACATACAATTGGGATGAAAGTCAATAGTCACGCACAATTGTTTCATCAATATTCAAGTTGCTGAACGGACACGAACTAAACCCTAACTTACGGAAATTAAGCTGACGGGAGGAGGACGAAAAGTTTACATACCTGGGCGACGAAGCTTCGCTTTAGAAATCGGCCAAAATCGGTTGAAGATTGCTGAGAGAACAACGGAGAAATCGGCGGAGTACAAAATGGGATAATGAAAACAGCGCATGTAATTTCAGTAAACAGATATTTACTCACACGTTTTTACTTGTTTAGGCGGGCGAATACGGCGGGCGTTTTTAGATTGGAATACGACAGCGCTTTTTTACTTAAGCGCCTTCTAAATTGACTTATACGAGCGCTTTCTTCTTATGCGCTGTCGTATATGTTTCATAGTACGACGCTTTTACTATAAATGCCTTATTATTGTTGCTTTTCTACGGCGCCTTTATATAGTAAGCGTTGTTGACTTACCATTTTCTAATTAATATACATGAATAGAAACGTTCCAGCGCTTTGCATTTAATTATAACAAGAAGCTTACAAGGACACATTAGGTTTAGTATTGAATATTTAGTTACAGGCAAACGAACATGGAAAGCATACATTAATTAATTATATTTGAATTTACATGATTTATTCACGACGATTCGTCAAACTCATCTTCTGTATCTGGATTATCAGCTACGTGGTCGTCGTTACTGTCTTCTTCGCTGTACTCGTATACTTCATCATCAGCGAGGTTACCGTATCCGATTTCGTTTACCAATACAGGCAGTTCAGCTCCCATTTGACCGTCGTCTTGGAACGGATCATTTGCTACCTCCATGTCGATTGCGTTAGTAGGTTTCACAGGACAAATTGCAACCCAACCTTGATTATTTTATCCAGCTAATCCCGGAAACGTCACATAGTAAACTTGCACCGCTTGCTGGGCAAGAATGTAAGGGTCGTAACGGGGGTATGGTCTATGAGTGTTCACGATAACAATCCCGTTAGACAGGTATGATCTAACAAACTGAAGGTCGTACCAACGACATTTGAACAAGACAACCTTTAGGCGATGGTTGGTTCTACATCTGATATGTATTATTTCTTCAATAACTCCGTAGTAGTGTGTACCCTCCGTTCCTTTCACGTAAACATGACTGTTCACCGTGTTTCTCCCTTCACCATGGCTTTCAATGTGAAATTTGTAGTTGTTCACTTTGTATGTGGCCGAACACGCAACGTCGGATAGAAATCCAGCGGACAAGTAGTGAATCCATTGTGGTAGTGCTAATGTTTCTCCAAGCTCCCATACCTGAACATAATATTATGTATGAACATGAACGTGTAGGTACAGTTTAAACAGATAGATAATGAAACAAAATTTAATTTGATTACACTTACATGGGAGCACAACCATTCTGGAAATTCCGTTAATATAGCATTGTATATTTGCTGATTAGTGAATCGGGGGCGTCTTTGTCGTAAGCCGGTCTCAAATAACTCCAAATATTGTTCAAGCTCAGGCGTATTGCTAAAGATGTAATTAGTTGCTTTTTAAAATTCTTGGCTTCCTAATACCCTCCGTTTAATTTTACTGCCACCAACTCCTGGGTAATTGTAAATAGAAATCTGAGGATCTTCGAAATCTGATGTCGCAACTTCATTTCGTTTTAAGCGTATGTCATTAGTTGTTAGCTCGGGATCTAGGTAGTCGGATCCAAGATACGAAGTCTCAAGCTGTATGTATGCGTTAACAATACTTGCTTCCACTTCAGCTCTGTTTCCCTTTTGACCCAACTGTTTAAGACGGTAGATGAAACGCTCAAACGGATACATCCAACGGTAGTGTACTGGTCCGCCAAGTAGCACCTCATCGGCCAAATGAATTGGGAGGTGTTCCATCGAGTCGAAAAATGAAGGTGGAAATATTGTCTCCAGCTTACACAGTGTTGTAGATATGTTCGCCTGCCACTGTTCCATTCACTCAATTTGAAGGGAAGATGCACAGATATCTCGAAAAAACGTACACAGCTCGGATACAGCTTCCCATATCTGTTTTGGTAAAAAACCCTTGAACGCAATCGGCATGAGTCGCTCGATGAAAACATGTGCGTCGTGTGACTTGTAACCTACTAGTTTTAGTGTACTCAAATCTACTTTATTCCCCAAATTAGAGGAAAATCCATCAGGAAACTTCAGAGACTTAACCCAAAGAAGCACATGCTTTTGTTGTTCTCTTGTAAGCTGATACTTACCCTTGTTGGCTACAAAACGACCGCGGTAGGTTTTTAGTTCCAATTCTGGTCTTCGACAATACAACAAAATATCTTTTCTGCACTTCACTCCGTCATCCTTTGTTTTCCCCTTTACATCCATCATGGTGTTGAATAAATTCTCAAATACATTCTTTTCAATGTGCATCACGTCTAGGTTATGTCTAAGCTTCACGTCCCTCCAGTAAGGTAGTTCCCAAACAATCGATTTCGTAGTCCAGTTTTTGTTCCACACCGAACCCATCAAAAACCTCATTGATACGTTGTTCCCATATATATTTTAAGTTTCTAACCCTGTCATAAACTTCGTGACCTTATCGAAATTGGACTGGACCGTCAAAGTTGGTTCCATCTCTGTAGAAATTCCTAGTATTACCCCGATATGGATGATTTTCTGGTAAAAATCGTCTGTGACAGCCAAAATACGACACTTTCCTTCTGTTCTTCAACACGAATGTCTTTGTATCGTCCATACAATAGGGGCATCCGAATTTTCCTTGAGTTGACCATCCTGATAACATTGCATACGCGGGGAAATCAGACACAGTCCACATGAGAGCTGCCCGCATTCTAAAACTCTGCCTGCGAGTTGCATCGTATGTGTCGACCCCAACATTCCAAATATGTAACAGGTCGTCAATAAGAGGCCTTAGATATATGTCCAAACGCTTCTTTGGATTAGAAGGCCCAGGAATTAGTATAGTTAACCAAATGAATCTCGTTTTCATACACAACCACGGTGGTAAGTTGTAGGGTGTTACCATCACAGGCCAAATGGAGTACTGTTTAGTGGACATACCCCATGGATTAAATCCATCTGTGCATAATCCCAATCTTACATTTCGTGGCTCGGATGCAAAGCTTGGATGACACCGATCAAAATGCTTCCAGGATTCTCCTCGTCTTGGACGATGATATCTTGGTTCCAAGCAAAAACGACATGTTGTCATATGTTCGTCACAGCCATAGTAAATCATACAACCGCCTACACAAACGTCAATCCGTTGGTACCCCATTCCGAGATCAGCTACGAGTTTTTTGGACTGTTTGAAAGAAGATGGGATCTTGGTCATCTGTGCTCGGGTCAGGTATGGTTGGGCAAGTATTTTCGTACTGCATTTCCACCAGATCTTCACCGTGAAGGGTCCAATTGAGGTAGTCTGGTGTGAAACCGTATTTGTACAAATGCTCCTCCATCATTCTTATATTTATGAATCGACGATTTTTGCATTTCGTACATGGACAGCGGGATGTGTTGTCGCTTGCAAGAAATCCTTTTGACACAGCGTTTTCGATAAAATTATTCACTCCGGCGATGAAAACATCATTGGTGTATGCCTCTCCATGAGCACGAGCTTCGTACATCCATCTTCTTTCGTGATATAAATATGCCATGTAAACTAATATACGCAGTATGATTTTTACAGAAACTAAAAGAGAGTACCTCTCGCCGTGTCTGGCTTGAAGAAAATATCAGCACAGGTAGTTGGTAATAATTTAGAATGCATTATTGTAAACAAGCCATTTAAAGTCAACTTGGAACAATTGATGGTACGCGTGAATATAGAAAATTCTATACTTTATAGGACATTTTATATTTTTGACGGAATGGTAATGGAATGATTATGATAAATTTTCCGTCAACACTACGGGACCTTTCAGTCACAGAGTTACGGAATTACAACGAATTGCTGACGAATTTTTTAACCGATCAAAAGTTAACGTACATTTATTCACAAAAACGACAGCGTATTTATACGAAGCGCCGTTGTAGAGCAAACAAGACAGCGCTTAATAAGGAAGGGTCGTTGTATGTCTACTAACCACAGCGCCTATTCGGTAAGCGCTGTGCTACTCATTATCGGGTGACGTTAAATTGACGGAAAATAGACGCATTAAAGAATTCCTTGTGCTGAGACTTGTTTCTTTTGTAGATCTTTTTGGGTTGCTTATACAGGTCAGTCAACTAGATTATAAATGGTTATGTTTCATGACAAGCTCCATTCTGTTCTCATCGAACTTCTTCAGAATTTATCTCTGTAGATGAAAGACAAATTCAGCATAATACAGAGAACAGAATGGAGCTGATCATGAAAGATAACTCTACAATACAGTTGACTGACATGCACTGCAAATCCAAAAAGAACTTTAAAAGAAATTAGTCGCAGCATAAGAAAGAAGCCATTTGGAACAATTAGAACAGTTCATTGTAACCGTGATTGTCGAAAGATTTTAGGAATACAGTTGTATTTGCAAATGTCCTTATTTATATCCCAAATTGTATGTTTAAGTGGGTGAGAAGGTAATAATTACGATACATTTACCGTCAACACAGCGGCTCCATTCCGTCACATGGTGACGGAAAAATGACGAAATATCGACGCATTTTAACAACGGATAAATATTAACGGTAATATTATTGCTAAACAGTATATTATATGTGGATTGACGGAATAGTAACGCACCGATGATGAAACATTTTCCGTAAACCATGCGTTTCATTTCCGGAAATGTGGAATGAAGACGTAGAAGTTATGATTATGATTTTTTTTTTTCAAATTTTTAAATGTCTACTGATAAAAATTTTCCGTCCGTTTACCGTTAAAAATCCGTCCGTTTTTTTGTTCAATTGACGGATTTGAAAGGTAATGCAGACGGAATATTTGCAGTTAAATTAAATTTGTGATTGATGATGTCCCCCGACATGGCTCAATAATAATCGTCACATCATGTTGTAAAAATGCTGATACATAGATACTCCTGCCTGATTTCTTGAATTATGTGGTTGGTATCTTCGCTCATTCTGACACCCATATTTTTTTCAGCTTTGTGTGATATACATAAGCTTTATAGTATGTGCACATATTTATGTACAAAATACTAAAATAGCATGAAGTTTAATCACAAGTTGACTTAATTAACGTTATTTGAATTGCATTAAAAAATTTAACAACTTAAAAGGAAATGTAACTTCATTAGATACGCTGAACATCAATAACAGAGTACTGATTATTTCAGATGTTCGCGGAACACTAATTTCATAAATTCAACGAGTTTTTGATTCTTGATTTCCAGGTGACCCACGGGGTGACGGCTGGTCAACTTCTTCGTCACCTTCACATTGTCTACTATTCTCTTCGTTGTATCTGTATTTTTTCCTACTGAAACTATGCTCTCCTAAACAGTCTGAGCCATTATCACAAGGACAGAATCCATCTTGAGCGGAACAAACATATCCTTCAGAACCGCTTGATTCTTCTTCAGACATCTCACCAAAAAAACGTTCCACTGCAGAATTCGAACTCATTATATGAAAGTGTTGGGATGAAAATATAAACACAAGATAGTGTGTTTACTTATAGGGTGGACGATGTCTGATTCCGTTGGATTTAAGTTATTAGTCTGTGATACTTACGACAGCGCTTATAAATAAGCGATGTTAGAAATGATGAACTGAAACAGCGCGTTCATAATAAGCGCTGCTGTAATATATTTAAAACAGCGTTGTAATAGAAGCGATGTTATAAATAACCCAAAACGGCGCTTTCATAAATAGGCACTGTCATAAATAATAAAGACAGCGCCCGAACAATAAACGCTCTCATATATGTAACCCTAAAAATTACTTTTCTACACATTTTATTACACGACTAGTAAAGTTCCCTTTACACGCAGCTCACTTACGCGGAGGTTAAATTTCGTCGCCTAGGTATTTCGGTGTTTTGTCTTCGTATTTTGTTGTTTTGTCTTTGGTTTGTATTTGTTTTGCATAAGTTTTCGGCTATATGCGTCACAGATTGAATTTACCTTAGCTTATGTCTTCGATTTCATAGTTACGGTTGCGTGTAAACGTGAAAAATGGTTGATTCCGGCGTCGGGACTTATACGCCGTAGTTAGGGTATTCAGTTCAGGCACCTGAATGTACTGCGAAACTAGGAGAATGTAGTTAGGCTATAGTTCGATACTGATTGTACAAACCAATTTACAACAGAAAAATTGCGTGCACTATGAAACTGTTTACGCTTACATTGTGAAGTGCAATCATATGCATATGTTGTTTACTCGCAGGACGATGGTTAACTCACCAAGTAGTGTCGACGGAGCATCGTCGGTGAATGGTAATAAAAAATCGACACGTAAGAAAAGGGGGGCAACCCTTATGAAAAACTTAATCGAGAATCATAAGGATGGCACAAAGGAGCCGGTCACGATAGAGGCAGATGGAACTATCGACGGTGAAATTGAGAAATCATTCAGAACCAACATTGGTAATGTTCTTACAGATTGGTAACATATTAAATGCACAATGTGGTATGTAAAAAAAATCAGGCGTTTTGTACTTGCAGGTCTTGTTGCCAAAAACATGTGCCAATTACATATGACAAGTGGAAGTTAGCACCTGAGGAGCAGAGGGAGTTGGTGTGGGAAGAGACTTTGGTCCGGATTATTAACTGTCAAACGATTATTAACTTTATAAGCTGTTCAAGTATTAACCGTTTTTTTAAATATGCAGAAAATATATGATGTGCCTCAGAATGACTTAACTAAGCAGTTATAGAAAACGGAGATGCGAGCAGCGGCTAAAATGTGGAGAAACTTTAAGAGTGAGCTAGCAAATAAGTATATTTTTGGGCCGAAGGCAGGAGAGGACCCAAGACAGATGTATCCGTACATTGATAAGGATCAATGGAAGTCCTTTATGGAACAACGGTTGACTCCCGAGGCACTACAACTTAGGGAGACGAACATTGCGCGAGCAAAATCGAACCCGTACCAGCATACTATGTCTAGGAGTGGGTACAAGAAGGCGAGGGTGGATGTCGGCGCAGAAAAATTAGCGGAGATGGAGGCTCAGGGTTTAATATTCCCGGGGGATGACCCTGTCATCGAGGTTGGGAGGCATGAGGTATGGAAGAGGGGGCACCAAAGGACTAATAAAGAGTACGTGAATTACCGTACGAGGGAGGTGGCGGATAAAATTGTAAGTTCTATGATTACAGTAAATAATGTCGTAACTCTCTGTGACTATGCTGAACGTCCATTTATTTACAATCAGGATGAATTGGAGAAGCAAGTGAGTGAAGGAAAATTTATATGTCATGGTCGACGTGACATATTAACTGAGGCCATAGGAAAGGACGAGTACCCTGGACGAACACGGGGGTGGGGAGTTTGGTAGGTTGGAAGAAGGTATTTGGGAAGCAGTCTTCTTCGTCGAGCACACAGTCCACTGTCACTTCGCACGCTCCTACGCATCATAGCCATCAAATTGGTTCCGATCCTGACCCATTTGGAGATATACCCGTGGTAATATGCAGTCTTTTTAAAATACGGAGAAATTTCAATTTACTTCGTTACCAAATGAATTTTTCCATTTCAGGTTGGGAAGAAATGCATGCTGCACGTGGAAGGAGGAGGTTCGGATCAGAGCAGGAAACTTGTAGCACTTGGCAGAGTTATGCGAGGCTGCTTCGTCCAGTATCAAGAGCTGCCTGATGAGACGTTGAACGTGGTTATAGAGGTTGACATTGACCCATAGGCAGAGCTTCCAAATGAAGTTGGGGCGCATGGAGAAAGTATCAGATTCACTGGGTGCTTTTGTTGGATGGCCGAAATGTCTGGTAGACATTGATGAAAAGGTAGTCGAGTACATTCAGTTATATGACAAGAAACACCTATAAGTATATCGATGTGAATCGGCTCATCGATGTTTTTGTTTTCCGCACAGGGATATGACGAGTACAGATATTTAAAACTACAATGCAGCAGTTTTGGCAACGAAACTCTTGAAGGAATGACAATGCAGTGCCGCTTTTTGTACGACCACGCGAACATGATGGCCCCGTCAACTATCGATTCGGTGTTTTCTGCTAGCGAAGTTTTTGGTGAAGATTGTTATATCCAGCTGGACAAAGGAGACATTGTGCAATTCACCACATTCCAAGCTTTGAGTGCAACCGCAGCTGAAGTTTACATAGGGTAAATAAATTTTTTATTATTGTTAATTGTTGTTAATAATGAAATTTGTTCACTCCATTATCCAAATGGCAACAGATTTATACACAATAAGATCCCACCGGGCATTAGGTTTGGATTCTTCAGACCGAGTTATTTGCCTCCGTCCATGGCATTCGAAGCGAGGGTGGATTTCTTCAAGAGGAGATTGCAAATGGCAGATTACGTTCATAATTTCTGCTACTTCCTCCCCTACGTCCATGTGAAAAAGTAAGTTGAAATTTTTCGTATTGTTCTATGTTTTCGATGAAATTAACATTTCAATAACTATTTATTAAGTGGCATTGGATGTTGGTTGTCATATTCCCGGAAAAGCGATTGGTCCTTTGGCTTGATCCAACTGCAAAACCACCGTTGGATGATGCAATCAATTTCGTCAACACGTAACGACTATGCTAATCCACTATTTCTTACCAGTACTACATGTGCTACAACTTATATTAATTACATTAATGTTGCAGGAGCATGAGTACGTACTTTAATATCCCGGATTCAGATATACAGTGGAGGACTATAACGGTATGGACTTAACAAATAACAATAGCAAAGGCCGAATTTTTTATTCCATTACTTAATATGTTTCATATATTTTTATAGCTCATTTCTTATTTCAGTGCCCCAAACAGCCCTTCAGTAGTCAAGTGTGTGGCTACTATGTATTGCAATATATTCGCGACATAATCAAGTTCGTTCATCAAACCAATGGATCTCTTCAGGACGACATCACACAGGTAAATATATGCCCCGATAAGTAATAGATCATTACCAATTATTCTACGTTTCGATAAATTTGGTAACTATGCAACAAAAAAATTCCCAGTCTTTCCCTACAGGAGAGGACTCGTATGGTAACGATGTACTGAATGATATGAGGTCCGAATTTGCTAATGAATTGATAGATTACTTGCGGCAATCGTATGATCCGGTGTGAACAAGTCATCTACTGTATTAGTAATTGGTCCAATATTTTTGTACCATGGACGTGTCATATTATCAAAAAATTCAAACGTAAACGAATACAAATGTATTGTATAATATTGAGCAATGTAATTGTTTTGTTTGTTTTTTTTTGATAATATTGAGCAATGTAATTTGATGTTCAGCACATTTGTATTTAATTGAAAAGGTATCGTGCAAGGGATTGTAATCAATCAAAATTGTCAATTTATATTCACACTTCATACATCGCTTATTGTATAAGGAGCTGTTTTATAGTAAACTTTCGATAGCGCCTTTATAATAAGCGCCGTTTAAGTATACCTAAAACAACGCTTAATTGTTAAGCGCCGTCTATATTGTCCCTCCACCACAACATTTCACAAATTTCGATTTCGTGTAATATCCATTTGGTTTAACATATAATCAATTTGTCTTACGATTGCATTTCAAATCAATTATTATTCAACAAATATCAATTTGAATCATAAATTTATCTCTCGCTTCGTTGGCAATGTCCAGTACAAGGTCATTTGGAAAACATATATATGGATGAATTATAAAATTTAAGACATACATTGTAAGCCGTTGTAAATCACTAATTTATTTAATTCATGGAATGTAAAGTTTGTCACTGGACCATGCATACAATGTAAACATCGGCACCCGTTCACAATTATGCAATTTTTGTAGTTGGTTTAAAACCTAGAACGTGACCTTTCAATCCATTGCATTCTCATTTCGTCGTTGACGATCATAATGCATCTCCTCATGAAATTACCCCGAATGAGACTGTCATACCGTGCATCCCAAGTAGCAATACTCTACAAGCAAATCATTTTTTATACCAATTAATGCTTGTCAACAAATTGATTTATTTAAAAAATTTGAGTTACCACTTTATACCAGAAACTCCTCGTACCAAATTCCCTTAGCGGTTTCCGGGATCATGTGCCACGATGTCCACGTTGCATCCCAACATTTTGTTATGCATTCACGTGCAATCCGTCGATGAACGTCGAATGGCCAGAAACTGTTACAAATTTTGGGATCACATAATGGTTGGATTTATAAAAAAAAACAATTTCAAGTGTACTACAACAGTTCTTACGCGTTTCTTCCAACAGGTGTAACTTGCTGTCTACGATCGACGGCACGTGGATTGACAGCGAAACCAACACGGTCAAATGAAGGAGACATGTTGACGATTATCAATTGTAAGGTTTATGTTGAGGTTTGAATGATTTAAACGACTTCATATATATAGGGTTCTTATGTCCAAAATACCGTCGAAATTCCGTCACTAATCCGTCGTAAACGACGGAAAACATATGCAAATGAGAAGGAAATTTTTTAACTACCAACGGAAGAAAAAACGGTAACTATTATTGACGGAATAGTGACGGATTTGTGACTGAAATTACCAACGGTCAAAATAAACGGTAACTAAATCAGTAACGGAACACTGACGGACAAATGACTGAAATATTAATATTGAATCTTTTTTGCCAACGGAATAATGACGGACGTTTGACGGAATGATATTGACAGAAAACGGACGGACAAATGACGAAAACATTGAAAATGTTTCGTCGACGAAATAATAACGGACGTTTGACGGATGAATATTGACGGAAAACTGATTGTCAAGGGACGGAAATATTGAAAAATTTTGTTGCCGAAATAAGGACAGAAGTTTGACGTAATGATATTGACGGAATTGTGTTGGAATTGCAACGATAGTTTGGTAGTGACGGAATTGTGTCGAAAATTTGACGTTTTATTTTTTCGTCACTTTAGCTGGAGACGTTGTTGTGACGCAAATTTGTCAAAAATTTGTAGTGGATCGTCATCGTCACTCGTTGATCCCTGAAACTAATTTTTCATTTTCACAGGAAGACAAGGAGCATCAGCAGCGGAAGAAGAGACGCATCAAGGCGACGACGCGGGAGAGGAAAAGCCAGAAAGAGCTAGATTGGATACGAACGGATGTAATCTTTCTTAGCGTTGCTTCTTGTAGAGGCAGTTATGCTTGCGGGATTTGTGAAGCTCGTACTTACAGTTGCGGTGGTACGACCGCTAGTCGATCACGTCGTCACAGCCAGTGAGGCATCCGTCCATTAAATACCTGAAGAATTTTTCGAAAGCCGCCATCGCCAGAACGAATCGATTTGAAATCGAAAGTGGAGTGATGGGGAAGATCTAATGATCGAGCGAGCATGCTTTCATGAAGAGTCTTGAGAAGAAGCGAGTTACAGTGTGATTGTAATTTGATTGAATCATGAAGGAAAAGTTTATATTACATCAGTGTGTTCACAGTTAGATTAAATTTTTATTAAAGAATAATAATTGTAAACGGTATTCGTTAACGACGTTAGTTTATTGTGTGCAATTTAGTCCAAAAAGGAGGTAGTTTATTGTGTTCAATTTAGTCCAAAAACACTAAATTGAAAATTGAAATAGTCCAGGCTGCGATTTGAAATATTGTGATAGAGCAGGTAGTCTTTTTGTAATTATCCCTTAAAATTAAGATGAAGTCGAGTGAAAATTTTCATCATTCTGTATTCAGAAGAATATGAAGTTACATAGTTCCGTAATGAACATACATGTGGTCTTTTCGCTAAAATCAAGTGTAGTATATGTTCTTATCGATTTAATATTTGATATCTGACTCAATACAAGTCGCACGATATTAAATTGTTTTCTCTAAGGGAGAAGTTCTTACAAATAGCTTACTATTGGAACTTTCTAGACGTCACTCAAGTGTTGCACTACTTCCTGCGTTGGCGTACCCTAACTTGGAAAAAATACTGCTATTGGAACTTAGAAAATCAAAATAAATGAGCTTTGATTTGCCCTATCTATCTTACTAGCCAGTTGGAAATAGGCATGTGTAGATCACAGTTCATGTAATTTTCATCCTACACATCCATGATTGATCTGTGTCATTTGGTTGTACTGATATTCGTGACAAGATTGGTTCCTTACAATTACTACTGCAAAAGCTGCTGACTTGAGATCCTATATCAGTATAATTGATGGACGATATTGTTTGAGATATACTCGATATGATACCTCATTTGATATCACTAAGGTTACACATCTAGTTAGATTTACATGTATGACTTAGTGGAAGATTGTTAGATTAATTTTTATAATCTAATGTGTGGATCATAATGTGAAACAGTTTGAGATGTGTATGCTAACATGGTTTACAAGTCAATATTAAAGTAATTTAATATATAGTTGACTTTAAAGTATATATTAATGTGATCATGGGATATTAATATACGAGTAGATGTCAGTTTAGTAATTAGACTTTTTTGAGGGAGAGGATTCATAATTATTGAAATTATAGCGGTTATATTGTACAACCCAATAAATCGCCAGTGGTCCTGGATCTTACGCAAAGTATATCCTCAGTTACTTTCTCTCTCAAACGTTTACTGGTGCAAGGACGTGCGTCAAAGACTGGAAGTAAAACTTCGAAGCTGCCAAAGTCTAGTGAAGTTTCAGAGTTCATTCATGGAATCAGGTCAGATGATTTACTGCTCAGATGACATAAATTGTGGGTTTATATTCACGGGATATACAAACAAAATTCTAACAATTAGGCTATTTCAAAAGAAAATTTTGTGTTAATTATTATAAGAATAAAAGTATAATCAATGATTCATTACCCTCTATATATTGAATAAATTTGCGAAAGGGGTCTTGGTTTAGTGGCTTGAGTTCTTGACAAGTAGCACCATTTTCTCACAATTTTGTGAGAATTATGTTCTTCCTCTTCCTTTCTCTCTTCCTCGTCCCGCCTTGAGCGTGGATGCTTCCTACATCCCTTGTGGATGCCTTCCTCTTCACGCCTCGCGCGTGATGTGTTCTTCCTCTCTCGTGGAGGGTGCTTCAACCGTCATGATGGATGTGTTGTGTCTTATAGCGGTAAAGGTGTCCAAGGTGGCCTGAGCTTCAAGTATCGAAGGATGTACCGGTAATTTGGGGTGGATGTGTGTGGATCCGTGATAAAGGTACCAAACCTGGCCTGCGCTTCAGAAGTGACGAGATGTAACAGATAATTTCGGATCCGATCAAGATGCCTTGCAAGAGCATCGGAAATAATATATATACGTATTAAATGATAATGCTATATTCATATGCATTGTAATGTTCTTAGTTGTTGTACCCACCCTTAAAAAAGGAAGAATAATTTTATAAAAGCTATGAATTATTGTTTCATTTTTCGCTATAAATCGATAATTCATTCCACTTCCTTTCAGTGCAGCATAATTCACCAAGCTTTCTGACATGATCCATTCTGATAGATGTGTGCAAGGGAGGGGAGGGAGGGTTCATCTATCTATCTAGCTTTGAAACCCAACTTGACAACCGTGACATATACCATTTGTGAATATGAATATTCCCTTGGTTGCTTTAGGAGGATCATCAAAAAGAGAATCTCTTCAAAAATCCATTGGCATCACTTCAAAAATTGTACCTCGCATAACCTAAATTACTTCCAATTCTCTTGTCGCCATCGATCACTTATATCATATTTCAAATCCGACGATAATAATTTACGTAACGATTTTTTATACTTTACACCTTTCAAGACGTAAAAATAACTTGAACTAATGAAATTGACTTAAAACTTGAGTGTTTGTTTATCAAACATCCACACGTTAACCCCATGTATCATCTATTCCAGCAATAACTTAATTAATAATAATATCTACCAGTTTGTCTTAACAATTTTAGTGAGGATAAAGGGTAAAATAAAAAGAATTGAAATGAAATGATTTTGCTACTTAAGAAATAAGAAGAGTGATGATATAATGAAGAAAAAAAAGATCCGGTGCAAAAAGCATATTTTTGTAAATATACGAACTTATCACACTTTTTGATTTGGTCATTTGGACAGATGAAATTAAATCACGTATTAAATTCGTCTATGATTAATTTATCGGTGAAGAATTATAAATTATTTGTAACGAAGTACTTTCTAATTATAACCATTTTTGCATCAAACATATACCTATATAATACATCAAAAAAAATGGTGAGCAAGACAAGATAAAAGTAATAAAAAATATTATATGACGGAAACAAAACTGTATTTGGCTTGTCCAACACACCGGTGCAAATAAACAATTTTAGAAAGCTGAATCACCACCACTCTCCTCCAATTCCGTAGGCCATTAAAACTAAAAATCTGGTAATGTTTCTTCGTAAGTTTCTTCTACCAACAATCGATTGCAAACGCCAATGAGACAGGTCTGTTCTTTCTTCATTATGCGCCTTGAAAACTTGTTTGTTTGTGATTTTGGTAATGACCTGCAAGTTTTGGGATTTTGTTGTTGTTGGCTTCCTGGGTTTGAATACAAGTTCGAATCTTTCTGGCAAAATTTGCAGCTTATTTGATGTCTCATGTTTGGTGACCATGTTCTTCATTTTTGTTCATCTATGGAATTTTGTTGAATCAGTAGGGAATGGAGATAACTGTATTCAGAGCAGCTTTGGAAGAGATTAAAAATTCTAAATCTTGTGATGGTGAAGTACTCACAAAACCCTTTTTGGATGCCTGCAAGCACCTGTTGCCTGTTGTTGGTAATCCTAATCTATCTTCTTTACTTGATGACCATCATGCATTTTACGGCAAACTTGTCGCCATTTGTGATATTGATCTATGCCTCCTTTGGTTTTTTTGTTTCATGTTAGATAAGTGTGGAGCCTCAATGTCTCTCATCAAAAATATTGTTGATGGTAATATCGTGGTAAGTTCTTGGCTATTTGTTAGTTCCGCCGTGACTAATTAGTGACAGAATATTTGTTCATTGGAAATTCTGACGTCCTAATTAGAGTAAGATGGACTTAGACATAGTACATATCAGGTTGCAATATCAGATACTTATGGATGGATGACAATAAACTCGCTATGAGAACGAAGGGATAAAGTGTTGGGGGAACCACATTTCATGATGGAAAATGATGCTTTAGTGACATAATTATTCAACACTGAATTGTAACCTTGCCAAGCAATTTTATGCAGAAATTGGAATCCAGATATCTTTCGCACCCAACCAAGTTTAACAGTTTGCCGAGCATTTTGCGAGCTGAGGCTGCATCTAAAACAACAAATTCTTCATCCAGTTGTACAAGTGCTCTTCTTTGGCTCACCAGGTGGGGAACTTGATACATGGCTTTTAAGCTGACCTGAACGATGCAGCTGGTTGCGCATATTGGTCTAATTAAATTGTTGAAATGATGTTGAACTTTTTTATTTCAGGGCCATGGACTTCTTAGTGGAATTGTTTCGAAATTTACTAGATCATGATGACTGGTCCATGTTACACGTCTGTATGATTTCCTACAACAAGACGCTCAGGAAATGGCATGGCTGGATTTCCCTCTCTAGTTTCAAGGTAAATGGTAATATCATTCGACTGGTAACAAGTTGACTATAATAATTTCTCGTTTTTAAAATATTTGATTAATCAAATGCAAACTCATAAATGACAATTTTCGAACAGGCTATTGTGAAGCTTGTTCCAGACAGGAAGAAGATCATGGAAGTAATAGGAGGATCAGAAAATGTTAAACAGGACATGGCATTGCTCTGTAAAATGTTCCCAACATTACTTGAACAGAACCACGAGTACTTGGTACGATCTCCAAAACCTAAATTAAGCCAGTTTATGAGAATCCTTCCCTTTTCTATATTTTAATGTCAATACTCGATATACAGGCCAGCGTGGGGGTGGACAACAAAAAATCACCTTAAGAGGTTAAGATCAGGACATGGCTGTGGAAATTATTAACGCTCACTCGCCTGGTTCATTCTTTTTATTCTTTGGTTGCATCAATCAAATCTGTTCCACTAGACAATGATGATCAGCGTCCCGAAAGTGATCTAGAATAAATTCGTATCATCTGTGTAACTAAAGTGATCTTTCAAATTCATTCCGTTGTTCCGATCTGATGCACTTGATAACCTAGATATAGATATACATCTGCATATGTAATCCTGCTGTCCATCAAATGATCTTACTTGAATATAGAAGCAAAGACAACTTCCCTATTGAACCAGTTCCTTGCATTTTGTTTCACATTCAACATGTCTTATTTTTGTGTCAAATTGTCTCCCTTTGAACGCACCGTTTAATTTTTTTTTAAAGTGATGTTCTGGGTTAAAAGTTCGGACCTTTAACTTCTGATACTACAATTTTACGCAAACCTTCTAGTTTTTTTTCCTGCAATGTGAGGAACTCAGGCGAATAATTTTAATGAAAAGTGACACACAAAAATTGACTGAGTTTTGAAAAATGTAAACCAGCCCATCCCATGATAACAACATTGTTTTACTCACTAAGAGCAACACTAAAAATACTTGTATCTAAACTTAGAAAGTTTCTTTTTAACTGAAAGATCCACGCAGAATAAAAAAGCTAAAATTTTGAAAACTCAGTGGCTCCAAATTAAGGGCAGAAAATTCTGTGGCACAACCCACACCATGGATTCACATAGACACCTTCCATCCTCAATCCAACACTTCATTTCCTCATTTCTTTGCCCAGTTCATCAAAAAGAAGAAAACTATACTAACTCGAAGAAAAACGTCAGTTCGATTCATGGATTGATGCTCCTTTCAGCAGAAGACCAAAGACATAATGTGGTCATTATTTGAATGATATTTTGCAGGTATCAGCAGGCTTATTTGATTTTATAGATTGTACATCTCTCAGTCAAAATATCCGGATATGTGATATTTCGTTATTTCTTTTTTCTTCAGACTGGAAACGTGGGTAAAGTCGTCTTAAGGGCATACAAAGGCTCGTCAGCTTCATCGAAAAAGAGAGGCTCATTGTTAGATGGGCACAAATGAAGGGCTTAAAGAAAGGGTTTAGATACATTTCCCAAATCTTTGGTGTGTTTTACTTACCTTGAGCATTATTTCAGTTTTGGGTCCAAAGTTGTTTTTTCTTGAATGGAAATTTCCTTCTGAAGAATCCAGTATAGAATACAGCACATGAAAGCAATTTTGTCTTAAGACCTGAAATAACAATAAAATCAACAAAAATTAATGAAAATTTTGAACAATCAATTGCAGAAGACGATAAGGAACCGGAAATAGAGATCGGGTTCCCCACCGATGTAAAGCATGTGGCTCATATTGGTTGGGATGGACCGTCCGTGAGTTCCCCTAGTTGGGTATGTTTTCGTCGAGGCTTTCACTATTTGACATATTTTATCTTTCTTTAAAGAAATATGTTTACTTTTGTTTCTGTTATTCTGTTACACTATAAAAGTAACTGGATAGCTTTATTTCACTTTCATAATGATTTTCAGATGAGGGATTTTAAATCAGAGCCTGACTTCACATCCAGTGGATTAACCTTACCGGAGGGCGCGACCCGAGACCTCCCTCCGCTCAAACCCCCTTCCGAAGGTAACTTGCGGACCAAAAAAAATAAAATAAAAATATTATGTGGGTCAATTTATTACATATGACACGGTTAAATAAATTTGGCAAGTCATTTGATCCTTTAGTTGGAAAATTATTTATTACAATCTTGTAGTTTTGAGACTCAATGTATTTTGACAGATTCATCTAGTAGAAGGAGCCGACGTGCCTCAGAATCATCAGCACGCGAACTGCCCGATTTGCCCAAAGCTAGTCGCCGCCACGCCTCTTCCAATGGCACAATAGACTCTCCAATCCGAGAGAGGTCCGAAAAACCACCTGCGAGACACTCAAGAAAACATCAGTCCAGAGATGAATCAAAGGAATCATCCAGTGGACAAAACTTACATGAATTAGGTGAGGCTTCCCCTGCTCGTAGCATGCCCGACATTCCTAAAAAATCTAGAAGAAAGAAAAATAAGGACTTGGCCGTCAGCGGGTCAACACGATCATCCAGATGTTCTTCGAAAGCTAATGCATCATCTGCTTCATGTGGCTACGCATCCCCATTTTCAGACCCGGGCACTGGGGCGACGGTGCCCGGCTCCAGCTTGATGGATGATAGTTTTTCAGGTACCTCATCCCCAAGTTTACTCCCATTTGGACGCATTGAGGAGAAGGTGAAGATTTAATTTTGAGATTTTTCTTTTTGTGGGAGGATTTCACATATTAATTTGTTTTGTCAATAGAGAGTCATGAGATACTCAAAGATCATGGCACATGCGATTTGTAATTTTTTGTTTTGTCAATAGAGAGTCATGAGATACTCAAAGATCATGGCACATGCGATTTGTAATTTTGTATACATTTACACGCAGTGGCGGATTCAGAGATTTGCAGGAGGGGTTTTTCAAAAACTTTCTTTGAAGATTATAAATTGTTTTAATTCGGCAAAAAAAAAAAACATTTATATACTTAGAGGAGCGTTCAAATGAGGCAAGACAAATAAGAATGAGACACGTGAGACACGATCTCAGCCATCCATCAACCCTCAGTGCATTGTGGGCGCGCCACGTGTCCAAATAGTAAAACTCACTACCAAAAGCAAAAAGCAAAACACTATTCCGGTACTATTCCCTGCCACATCAACAAAATGAGTGGCTCACAATGTGCCTCACTTGCCTCATTCTTACAACACTGCCTCAACCGAGTGCTCTCCTATATACATATATATATATATATATATAGGGGGCGTTCAATTGAGGACGGGTCTTATGGTGAGGGTGTAGGGACTAATCTTGGCCATTGGATGAGGTTCATCCAATGATTCACAAGCTGCCACGTGTCACATGTGGTCGTGGATTTTACTGTTTGCTTTTTGGTAGTGGGATTTTACTATTTGCTTTATTGGATTTTGGGTACTTGGACACGTGGCGCACCCACAAAGCACGGGGGGGTTAGATGGATGATGATCTAATGGATGAGATTTGTCCCTACGTCCTCACCCTAAGAGGGTGTCCTCATTTGAACACTCCTCTATATATATATATATATATAAAGAGAAGCGCTCAAATGTTAACACCCTCTTAGGGTGTTAACATGTTACCGCGTTCTGATTGATTGGACGCGCCACGTGGCGCGTTCTGGTTGGTCCACGTGCCCCACTCACCCAAACGCGTTCACACTCATGTCCAAATGGGCCCGTGCTTTTGAGGTGGCGCCAACCAGAACGCGCCACGTGGCACGTCCAACCAATCAGAGGCCGGTAACACGTTAACACCCTAAGAGGTGGTAACATTTGAGCCCTCTCCTATATATACACATAGTGGCACGCTCCCTTGAAACAGGAGGTAGAATGAGACAGTAAGGCATGTTGTGAGCCACTCATTGTGCTGATGTGGCAGGGAATAGTGTGTTGTTGTTTGCTTTTTGGTAGTGGGACACGTGTCATGAGGAGATGAGTTTGACGGCTGAGATGAATGGTTGAGATGGTGCCTCACTGCCTCATTCTAATTTGGCTGCCTCATTTGAGCGCTCCTCTATATACATATATATTCATTATGTTTGATGGTATAAGTTTTTTCTTGCAAAATAGTAAGGTTAAACTCATATAAAATTTATTGACAGCCTAACTTTGAAAGAACATAAAACTCACATTGATTATCCTATCAGATCAAGTCATATATCATTAGATAGATAATTTGATAGGTTAAGACTCTTCATTTGATAGAAGTATCTAAACTGAACGTTAAAGCAACTCAAAAACATACTCAAACTACAATTGCATAATAACTGTATTTGATCAAACACATGTAATCCTAGTAACTTTGCAAACCTATAATGAGCGGCCGGTGCACCATTTCGGAAATAAATTGATAAATTTTCAAACGACGAGCCTCGTAGTTGCACTGTGATTAAATTGTTAGCTCAATCATGTGCACTCCGTTGATAATAACTCAATAAAAAGGTCTACGAGTATTAAAGAAGAAATATCGATTTTATACGTTAAGAGTTTCTGATGAAAGCGTCTGGTCATTTTCAAAAGATTCATGTGACTGAGTAAGAAATGTAGTCACGATGTAACTATAATACTCGGCGTTCAAAAATTTGTCAATTTGTTTTTTTATTTAGCCACTAATTAGAAAATTTAATAGTTTGGACCATAGTTTAGGAAATTGTAGTAGTTCGGAACACCAATGTGTAGTTTTTCTTTTAAAAAAGTGAAAAGTAAAATATGGGCCTCCGAACTACCAATTTTTCAAATTGTGGTCAGAACTATCAATTTATCCAACTAGAAACAAAATCAAAAATTTCAGTAAAGCTAACGCATATAGTTAACTCAACTTTATTTTACTATAGTTAAATGATAATTAGAATTTAAATGACTTTTCATTTTATTTATATATCTTCTATTTTAATAGTAAATTTTTAACTTTTAATTTTCTTGTAATTTTCAATTTTTGCTTCAATCTCACATTAATACTGAGTATTATTTTCAAGATACTTACTTGCGGTATCACAATTTACATATAACATGCATGAATAAAAAATAAATTATTGTTTTCTTGTGTTCATATAAGAGAATGACGCTAAAAATGAATACAAATTTGTGGATGAATTAAGAAGACACTACACTAGTACAGAACACACTAAAGATAGCGCTTTAAATAAGCGATGTCTTTCAAAAACGGGACATTAGACATCGCTTTTCCAATAACGCTGTTTTATGTGGCCTTTAGACAGCGCTTAAGACGCATGCGCTATCTTATATATACTTTAGACAACGCTTAAGACGCGGGCGCTGTCTTATATATACTTTAGACAACGTTTGTCAAGAGGCGATGTTTAATGTTCACTTAAGACAACGCTTTTATTGAAAACGTTGTCTTTTGTTTAGACTTTAAACATCGCTTTTTATGAGGCGCTGTCTTAAGTAGACAATAGACAGCACTTTAGGTCTTATATCTAGACTTAAAACAGCGCTTATGACAAAAGCGATGTCTAATGTGAAACCCAAAAACAGATATGATTTCATTTTGTTGGTTTCTTACCTTTTATTCGACTTATATCTAACCGTCGTCGACGAAATTACTTCCCCTTTTGAATTCTCACCGTCTTCAATCCCGCCAGTGCAACCATAGTCGTGTTCTTCGCATAGTCGCGTTCTTCGCATCATCGTCGTGTTCTTCCCATCGATCCCGCCAGGTGTGTGTATTTTGTTCACCGTTGTCGTCGATTTCATTCGATGTTTGATTTTTGTTTAGTTTTACTTCGCTCGGGTTTTCACAGTACCAATTGCTGAAATCATAGTCAAGAGCTCAGTTCCGATTCTGCCTTCATCGTTCGATTTCGTTAGCCTTGAGGTAAGTTGCAACCGAAATCCACCATCGTTAGGGTTCATAACTCGCATTGATTTTTACTAAGTAAGTTTGTACATAGCTGCAAAAATTGCTGAATTTTGATGCGATGAAGGTGTTGAAATTGGTTATTTGTTTGGCAGTGAGTTAGTTTGTTTATCAAAGCATTGAAGCAAATCGCTTGCTGGTGATTAGAGCCCAAGTGAAAGTGAGTGAGGCTTATTTGGTTTACACTCATACCTTGCCGATGTGTATTTTTATAAGCAAATCATGATGAACATTACTGTCATGTTGCAGGAATGAACCCATAGTTGAAACGGTAGCAGGGGTGTGGTCTAGTTTTTCTATACATAAGGTGAGCTCAAATTGATAACAATACAACTATCTAGGAATTAAGAATTGTTTGTGTGAGACTTGTTGACAATGTGGAGGGATGGAGATTGGCAAGGGGTTAGAGTGTGTAAGCATTGTTTGTGTATTCTTTTGATGTTACATTGGTGGTATTGTGAAGTGTTTGTCTATTTGTTGTTACCCTATATATGTTTGTGTTTCTTCATTGGAGCGAAATTGATGCATTATGTGTAATTTTGATCCAAATTGTATGTACTAGAATTGTTAGATTTACTTGCAAATTGCTTGAAAAATAAATATACATGCTAATTTTGCTTTTACTTTTCTTTTGTCCAATATAAACATAGGTTGCAATATTCTATTCATAACCTTAATCAACACTATACATATAATTTGATGATAATGGACCGAGTGTGGATGTCAGTTAACCGTCTAATAGATGAATAAGAGCAATGAATTCATAGTTTTTTAATTTCGCGAGGTTATTTGTAGAATGAAATGGGTCCGAATACGTTCACTGCACAAAAATGGTCCAGTGATTTGGTCGTGTGCCCGGTGTATAAGACTTCCCGTTATAAGCCTAACAAGGGACCGACAACTAATTCAAAAGGCTCTCCGGTCAATTGCCAACAGGGGTGGTGGCCTATTGGTTAAGGAGTCCACCTTAAAATGGTTGGATCCTTATGTACTGGGTTCGAGTCCCGAGGCCACCAATTTTCTTCTTTTTCATTTTCCTATTCCTCGTCTTGCTTCGCGTGTGGATGCTTTCTACATCCCTCATGGATGTCTTCCTCTTCATGCCTCGCACGTGATGTATTCTCCCTCCATTTGGAGGTCTTTCCTCTTCACGCCTCGCACGTGATGTGTTCTCCCTCCCTCGTGGAGACCTTCCTCTTCACGCCTCGCGCGTGATGCTTTCTTCTTCCCTCGTGGAGGTACTATTCGGTAAATGTGCCCAAGATGGCCTGAGCTCCAAGTGTCAAAGATGTACCGATGATTTGAGTGGATGTGAGCGGATTAATGGTAAAGGTGCCGAACAAGGCTTGCGCTTCAGAAGTGGAGAGATGTACCAGATTCTTGGGGATCTGATCAAGATGCCTTGCTAAGAGCTCCGTAGATCAATATATATATACTAGAAGATAAAGCGCATATGCATTGTAAAGTTCCTAGTTGTTCTATCCACCTACTATCAAAAGAAAATAATTAAGAAGACACCAATTTAGTTTCTTCATAAGTGTTACACGATACACTGTGACAACGTAAATAATAAATTTAAAAATAATATTCATTTATACCATGTCATTTAAAGAAATTCACAAAATATATTATTAAAATGGGAGATATATAAATTGGATTAAATAAAATGAAAAATTACTTAATTGCCATTGAACAAAGTTTGACTAGTGTCTAATGCTAATCCGTTAACTTTATCAGAAATTCTGATTTTGCATTCTAATTGAAAATTTTGATACTTCAAATCTCAATTTAGAAAACAGTGATAGTATTATCTTCTCAAACTTTCTCCAACAGTTTCTCTCTTCTTCTCAAACTTTCTACAGCCGCCTCACTTCTCAACAACACCGGTTGCTTTTCTTCGCCGGCGGCCGCCTCCTTTGCCGCCCTTAGGGCTGGTCATCCTCCACCATCTCCCCTCGTCCCTCGGGCTCTCTCCATCGCCTGCCACCCGCCTAACCCCGCCAATCCCTCTCTCTGTCGGTTTCTTTTTCCCTTTCACAGGTCGTTTTCCATGGGCCGAACTGTCATCTTCTTCATTGGTGCTGCGGTTTCGGTGGTGATGGTGGGGGGTTCAGAGTTGGGAGCGAGGTTGGTGTTTTGGGTGGAGTCCGGCTGTGGCTGCGGTTGTGTTGAGGTTTGGTGTTTGGTTAGGAGGTTAGGGTGTTGCCGTAGGTGATGTTGTGGGTTTGATGGTTGCTTTGGAGGTTCTTTTTGCCGGTTGGAGTTCGATGATTCTGCCATAGGACAGGGGGCGTTTTGGCGCGTTGTCGATGTTGTTTTGACACTGTGTATAGGTTTTCTCGGTTTTCTTGTCTTGTGTTTTCTGTTGTTTAGTGTTCGTTTAGTTTTAGTTGAGGTTTAGTTATAGTTTTTGATTTAGTGTTAGATTTCTTTGGCTGTACTTGTTGCATTTGTTGCTTTCCTGGCTTCGGTGGTTTGGTCACTTCTCTCGGCGTGAGGCGAAGTGGAGCTTCTCACGGTTCCCAGCTAGTTAACTTGTCTTAGCTTTGAAGTCCTCTTTGTTGCCTTTTATGGAGTTCAGGTGGCGAGCTACTATTGGCAGGAAGTCGATTTATGAAGCTCACTTGTGCAGCCTTATTCAGTAGAAATTGGCCAGTGCTTCATCGTGGTTTAGGAGTTGACTGTCGAGTCAATTCTTCCGTTTGGCCAGTTTGGCATGGTTTGGACTTTGTAGCGTGAAGATGACGAAGCCGTGAATGGATTGATTAACTGTGCTTGGATTATTTTTCGTGTTCAGATGTTCTGTTCCGGTACTAGTTGGTCGTCTGTTGTGCTGTTGTTGTTTTTCTTTTCCTTCAAGTCTTTGTATGCCATTATCTTTGATAAAAAAAACAGTGATAGTTTAATACCCCATTTTATACTTTTCGGTAAGAAAATTTATTCCTTTTCCTATATATGTAGAGTTCGGATCAAATGAGAAATGCCATCTTTGATGAGAAATAAGAAAAAATGACAACCGTTTGATTCACTTATAGACGGTTATGATTGCCCCAATTAAATTGCTTTGTTTTTGGCAATAAAATAGTGGGTTTGGGTGTATTCGTCTTTTAATTTTACTAATTATAGTTATCTTCCTATTTTTTAGCACACGATCGGCGCTTTTGATTCAATTCCGCGAATAATTTGCATCTCGAAAATATTTCGTCCTTGATTTTATCAAAACTATTTTGATCTGGTATTTGTGAGTTCAGATCAAAAATAATTCGGCCATATAACCCTTCGTGAGTTCGGATCGAAAATAATTTGATCTGGTACAATTTTCATCGAAACTTTCAGTCCTTCGTATATTTTCATCTCGGCCAACCATGAGCAGTTCCGCCGACAATAGTGCAGGTAATTAAATTGTTGTTTTCATTGTACGTAATCATTTTAGTAGTTTGATTTCATTAAAAAGCGATATTCTAATTCGTAAGAATCGACATTCAAAACGTATTGTAGTGTAGGGGGAATTCGGCCATGCAACTGTTGAATGCGCGGCTGTTTTTTTGCAATTCGTAGCAGACTTGTTTGATAAAATGTGTAGCAATATGCATATAATTCGTAGGGCAGTGTAAAGGTTGAATAGAGCCTCCATGCATTAAAATGCATAGCTGAAGAATTAAAATGCGTAGTGCATACCTATAGCAGTGTAAGAGGGAACCCGTCATGCTACCTGTTTAATGTGCGGCTGTTAAAATGTTTAAAATGCGTAATGTTGTAATGCGTAGCTGTAGTATTAAAATGCTACTGTGAACCCTCAATATTTAAAATGCGTAGCTGTAGTATTAAAATTCGTAGCGCAGACATATTGCAGTGCAGGAGGGAACCTACTTCTGAGTTGGTATTATACATATAATTCGTAGTTTAGTGTAATAGTAGAATGGAGCTTCCACTTTAAAATGCGTAAACACATTAGTAAATTCAACAGTTATATATCATTCGAATAGAGATCTTATTTTAAAATGCACAGCTCTTTGATATCACTTGTAGTAAGTAATACCTAACTCTGCAATGTGCATTTGGAACAGGTCGCTCCAATGTTGATGCTGTCTTTGGCGATTTGCATAGATGAATCAACAACATGCGTAGTTATCAATTCTTAAACATATACAGTGTGACTGTTCTTAGTCTATGATATTTGTTAAATATTTTTTCCCATTTTCTGAACATGGGACACTGATTTCTGCGAATTACAAAATACAATTGTAGTTTGCCACCAAATTTACAAAATATGGGACACATATTTTACAAGCGTGAAGCTACGAATGTTATATGGAATCATACGAATTTTACATTGATGCGTACGCATTTTACAATGACCAATACATGTATTGATTTTTATACACTCTCTGTTATGAATTTTAGATATGAATCCATTAATCCTGTCTCTAATTCTCATGAATAGATCCTGTCACTGCAAAGAGAAATGAAAATTACTAATAAATCCTGTTACACGAGTATAATTTTTTGTAGTTGGACACAATCCAAAAGAGGAGCAACATCTAATGACATGATAATCTAATCAGCTTCCCAAACTGGTAAAGCCGACTGAGGGCGACCTTTGACATGGTCACTTGGTTTTGGTACTTGAAATGATGGTCTACATTGAAGGATGCAAGATAAGAATTTTGTTCTAGATGAAAACTTTGGGGGCGGATTCTTTAACTGAATGCATAAATTAAGTGCTAAGCTGCATCCGACTGGTGTCGATAAAGAGTCCGGTTTTCTGGGGTCTGCATTCATGACAAAGAGCTCGCTGCCTATACGTGGCCTGAAATTCCAAAAATCAGAAAGAAGTCAGTTAATATGTAGTTCAAAGGGGGACAAGGGATAAATGGTGAAACTCCAAATTATGCATATTAATGAACTATATCGACACAACTGTGATTATATCAATCAAGTATCTGATTTATTAGCAGCGATAAATTTGTAACAGTAAGTTTGCATTACTATGAATGAAGCTAATGATACAATATATACACAATTACGAACATAACAGGTACTGCACGTGCCGATAAGGAGACTAAAAAGATTCAAATGGAATTTAATTGCTAACCTACAATGAAAGAAGCTCTTAGGTATACCAAATGGAATGGCCAACCATGTCAGGATACTACTGGTAATAAGCTCAGCACGGCTTTTGGCAACTTTACTTGGATTATCATTTTTTGGAATACTGCTGATATCATTTTGCAAGCTAACAAACCCTGTCATTGCATGATTGCTCACTCTTATTAACTCCTTAGTTCCAGAACTGGCCAACGACTGTGTTCTCGATGGCAAGTGAAAACATCCTTTTGGAATACCGACAACTTTCAAAAGCAATCCAATGTTCTTAGATGTCTCTTCGTTCACATGTGATAGCCGGCACACAAGATTATGAAGGAGGGCGGAGTCAGAAATGTTCACCATTCTCGCTGTGCAGTCATTCACTGGAGGAACGCCGTCGGGAAAGAGCAATGCATATCGTGCACTGAAGGCTAAGACTGAAGAACTTAATGCAAGTGCTGAGATAATACTCGAACTTCTATATCCAAATCTACACAAGATGTGAGCATCAGATCAAATTCTAGAGCTAGTCCCTTTAGCCGGGAGTATAAATGGGAAACTGAAGCTGACAAGGAAACATATTGCCCGGATGTTCTTGTGCATTTAACCAGACTACCATGCTCTAACTGCTCCTACGCATTTTGACCAGTGTTACGCATTGTGGTATTATATGATACGCATTTTACAGTTATCTTAAAAATGTTCATTTAATATAACATCCGTAGACAGAACAGCCAAGGTTTCAAATCGCCCAAAGTTCCCATAACAGATATCATTTGTAAACACGAATCTGAAATTTGTAGACAGAACCGCAAAGGTTTCAAATTTCGTCCAAAAATTTCCATAACAGATATCATTCGTACGCACAAATTCATAATGCGTAGCATGTAACTGACTGTACGAATGTTAAGAATGTTTCAAACAAACCGAGTTGCTTGCATATTGGGATGAGATGTGACGCATTTTGACCTGTGTTACGCATTTTGGTATTATATGCTACGCATTTTAAAGTTATTTTAAAAATGTTCTTATAATATAACATTCGTAGATAGAACCGCCAAGGTTTCAAATCGCCCAAAAGTTTCCATAACAGATATCATTCATAACCAAAAATCTAAAATTCGTAGAGTTGCCCAGATTGTTCAAGTTCATGTAATCCCTAACATTGGTAGAAACAATTCGATATTTGCTAGACGTTCGTATTTTAATTTACTTCACGTATAACCCTAAAATTAGTTTACGACTTACGGTAAACTTGGGGCGAAGTCTTCGTTCGTTCTCTTGGTCGGCCATTCAATCCGTCACCGTTGGTTAAACTTTAGTCGCCTACCGCCTGTCGATCTTATTCGCCTCAACTTTTGGTCGTCGTCGCCGTTGGTTACAATTTAGTCGCCTACCGCGACTAATACGATTATCTGTGTTTAGTGATATGCGCGAGAGAAAAGCGGGATTATGGTTTTGGTTATTTTCAATCTTCCTAATTTGCCCTTTCTGCATATTAATTAGTTAAACAAATACGAATTTAATTCAAATCAAGCCTAATCTTAGTCGTACATTTGTCTGATCTGACTGTTATTAAAATTTCTTATTTCTCATCTAACTATCCCTTCAAACCTGATCTTAACTCATATATTTAAGCAAATCAAACAAAAAGATAATAATGAAAATTATGGCATTGTTCATCATTTTTGTTTTGTTTATTTATTTATTTTCTGAGAGAGAGAGAGTTCATCATTTTTGTTGAACAAACTAGAGCAGCGCACGAATGCGGCCAAACCAAAAACATCCAAAATTATATAATAAACCGGTGTAACTTAAGTACCCATTTTTTAGTCAGTTGTCGCATCTTTCTCAATTCCCCAAAGTCAAAAATTATCTCCTTCACAATCAAATCATCACTTTGACGATACAACCCAGAAACACAAACTCAAATTGATAACTAAATCACTGCCCATTGCCACCAACTTCATCTTCATCAGAAACACACAGCAGTGTCTCATGATGAACGGGAACGGAAGCGCCGGACATCCTCTGTTGAGAGGAGCAAGATTAACGAGTTACAGTCATGGCTTGTCTCCCTCTCAGATCCATACAATGGCCGCCATATGCGACACTTTCATCCCTTCTTTATCTCCTGATGCTCATCACAAACACGACCCTGTTCTCAACTCCTTTTACAGTGCTTCAGCATCTCACTCCCCAATTCCCGATGAGGTCAGAAATCAAAATCAATCAATTGATTTTAATTTCACCCTTTTGTGGAAATCTGCTGAAATTTGAATATGGGTTTGTATCATAGGCTTATGATGAGGTCAAAATCAAATTCGTGGCTTTGATTGAATTGAACTTTTATTAACACTTGGATTTGATTTTTTACCCGACCCTTTTGCTTAATCTGCTGGAAATGTGAGAAATTTGAATCTGGGTATACTCAAATTCGTGATCTTTACTTGACTTTTGAATCAATGGGTTCAGGTGGCAGATAGACTTATGAAGAGGTCACTGAAAGAAGGTGTTGTGTTACTGAGAGTGGTGTTGAAGTTGTTATCAACTAGATTGGGGACTCTACTGCTATGTGGCTTTGCATGTCTCGAATGGAATTGGCCATTTGTTCTCAAGTTCTGCGAGATGCCGGTGGAGGTTAGAGAGAGGGTTTTTCAAAAGTGGTCTAGAGAGACAATGCTTCTTCCTCTCAGATTGGTGTTTGCCATGACCAAGATCATGACTTTGCTCATCTTTTACACTCGGGTAAGCCCTCGCTCTTGTTTTTTCTTGTTCAATTTCGGTGACAAGTTTAGCAATGAAATTGTACAATTTGAAAAGTGTTTCCAGTGAAATTTGACACACCTTTATGCCCCCAAATCAATGAATATAAACAGAAATGTTTTCAAAATGACGTTTTCATCAATTTGAAAGGTGTTTTAAAAAATGCTTGTAAAAAAAAAAGAACTTGTTACTCGGAAAATTTTACAAGGATATACAATCATTTGTTATTTCGGATATGTCAGTTGATTGAATACGTCTACCTGGTTAAATTGTTCTATCTCTTGGATGTGATTCATAGGTTGATGAAAATCTGGAAAATCCATCATGGGAAGCAATTGGGTACAATTTAGTTAAGAAAGATAACACAGCCAAGCCAAGGAAGCAACGGCCGCTGGAGAAGGGTATAATAGAGACCAGGGTAGAAAATGAATCGACTTTCATCAACAGGCTTGTTGAAAAAGACGTTGAGGTTGAAGAGGATCATGATACTGCCAAGATCAAGTGTGATGTTGTCGTTGTTGGGTCAGGCTGTGGAGGCGGTGTGGCGGCTGCAGTGCTGGCCCAGGCAGGGCACAAAGTTGTTGTTCTGGAAAAAGGGAATTACTTTGTGACTGAGGATTATACTTCTCTTGAAGGGCCGTCTTTGGATGAGTTGTATGACGCCGGAGGTTTCCTCTCAACGCTTGATGCAAAAGTCATGATCATGGCTGGGTCTATGGTTGGTGGAGGCTCTGGTGTGAACTGGTCGGCTTCAATTAGAACACCTGATTCTGTGCTGAACGAGTGGGCTGTTGATCATAAGCTGCCTATGTTCAGTACCGCAGAGTACAAAGATGCTATGGATGTTGTGTGGGAGAGACTTGGTGTGACTGAGGGTTGTAGAAAAGAAGGGTTTCAAAATCAAGTTTTGCGAAAGGGGTGCGAGATGCTCGGGTTGAAGGCTGAGACTGTGCCTAGGAATTCGTCCGAGAATCACTACTGCGGTTCATGCTGTTATGGGTGTTCGAAAGGTGAGAAAAGAGGAACAGATACAACTTGGCTTGTGGACGCTGTAGAGGCTGGTGCAGTAATCATCACAGGCTGTAAGGCCAAGAAGTTTATAATTGAAGAGAAAAATGACGGAACCACGGGAAAGAAGTGCTTGGGAGTGATAGTTGAGGCTTGTACTAATAGTATCAAGAAAAAGATCCGTATTGAAGCCAAAGTTACAGTTTCAGCCTGCGGATCACTCTTGACACCTCCTTTGATGGTCGCTAGTGGCTTGACAAACCCAAATGTTGGCACAAACCTTCATCTCCATCCAGTTTTGATGGCCTGGGGATACTTTCCAGAATCCGAATCTGATATCAAAGGACTAAAACACGAAGGGGGTATAATCACTACTATCCACAAAGTGATTTCATCGGAAACATGTAAAGCCACTTCAATTATAGAAACAGCCTCACTAGGCCCTGGCGCTTGCGCCACTCTCATGCCTTGGGTCTCAGGCCGCGACATGAAGGACATAATGTTAAAGTATTCAAGAACAGCTCACATTTTCGCTTTAATTAGAGATGAAGGATCCGGGCAGATAAAAGAGGAGGGTAGGATATCGTACTACCTGGCCTTGAAAGACAAAGAAAATCTCAGAAACGGGTTGAGGCAGGCTCTACGTATCCTGGTTGCAGCTGGAGCGGTGGAAGTTGGAACACATAGAAGTGACGGAAAGAAGCTGAAATGCCAAGGTATCACGGATAAGGATTTGGAGGCATTTTTAGATGAGGTGACAATAGATGGAGGGCCAAGATCTCGCAAGGACCTTTGGAGCATGCATTGTTCTGCGCATCAGATGGGAAGCTGCAGAATGGGAGCTACTGATGAGGAAGGTGGTGTGGATGAGAATGGGGAGAGCTGGGAAGCCAAGAGGCTGTTCGTGTGCGACGGAAGTGTATTGCCAAGTGCTGTTGGAGTGAATCCAATGATCACCATCATGTCCACTGCTTACTGCATCTCCAAGCGAATCACAGAGATCATGAAGAACAAATGCCAGGACATATCATCTATCCTAGCTAATTAGGTAACTTATATAATTTTGATCTTTAGCAAATCTATACAGCTATATGGATATAAACACAACTGTAGAGTTTATGGCACATTGGTCATCATTGCTCAAGTCAAGGGTTTGAATCATGATGATAGCAGAGTGGATTTATCTAGTGTATGAGGTTAGAAGGGACGAGGAGCGTTCAATTGAGGACATGGTTTTAAAGTGAGGACGTGGGGACAAATATGGGTCATTTGATCAAATGATCTAAAGGTGCAGAATGAAAGAGACATAAGTGCAAAATGACAAAAAACAACTTTTTGACTCATTATGCACCTTTAGATCAAATGATCTAAAGGTGTAGATTTTGTCCTCACGTCCTCATTTCTAGAGGTGTCCTTAATTGTACGTCCCCTAGAAGGAATAGAAATAAGTATAAGAACTGGTCCGGTACTTTCCTTTAAAAAAAAAATAAAGAAGTTTAGGCTGGATTGAAGTATATGTATACCCTGCGCTGAAGTATGTCATCTGAGTAGATGCAGAAGGATAGAGAATTTAGGAAGTACAATCTTCTTTCAGATCGCATTCATGATGGCAGTATGGCTTGCTAAGGAGTACAAATACAATGATGGAGAAAATATCTAATTTTCAACGCATGCACTACAATAAATATGAGTCTGTACTCTATCCTGCAAGTGTTCCATCACACAAAAATGCGGTGAGCAGAAACAAGATTGAAAGTCAAGCCTGCCCTGGTCAGCCATGTCTTTCTTTATAGCCATATACATCCTGCCGGTGACAAGTTCCTAATTTATTGCTTATTTGATGGTTTGGTCATGTGGATCCTTTGTCATTTTTCTTGGCACGTTTCGGTTGAGAATTACTTGCATTATATAGCTCAAGGCTTTCTGAAGCTTCTTCAGTCTCAGGCACATTCCGTTTCTCTCCCACCTTAAGGTCACTAGCTTCGAATTCGGGTCGAATGGATTCTACCAAACCTTCCTTCAGTTTTGAGGCATCTGGTTCTGAGAGCTCAGCTGTTTTCCCTTTTCCAGGAGACTCAGGAGCTGATAGAGCAGACTGATTTTCAACTGATGCAGATGAGGATTTTGGTTTCTGATTGTCAGGAATCGACTTGCACTGCTTCTCAAACATCATCTGAAGATATCTTCCTTGTTCTTCGATTCTAAGCTGAAGGTTTCTTTGGATCTACACAAACAAGTCATAAAAAATTACTGATGGGGCTTCACCACAATGGATAATTATGGAGGACCAGTTTAATTCAAGTTTTAAGTTCAGGTGCGTATGCACTTATTAGTGGTATAAACTTAATAGTAGTATAGCTTGGAAGCCATTCATGTACATAGCAATTTAATGTTACAGGGTTGTGCTCATTGTATCCGTAAAGCGAGTTATCCTGAGTATGTCTAAGGCCTAAATTATGAAGGGAACTAAACCTCCAATAATATGATTATACATTTATGTCTGTATTGCTTCAGTTGAAGCAAAGAATGATAATGTAAGATCCGGAACATGATTTATTCCATATGACGTGCATATAACATACCTCTAGTTGTTCGTGCAGACTCTTCTGAACTTCCATTTGTAGACGCAGTGCATCAGTGATCCCGATGCCACTGTAATCAATGAAAAATAAAACATTTTATAAAGGTGGAACTTGACACATTGTGAACGCCATTCGATCATGCACGAGAATTTTAACAAACTCGTAATCAACAAAACTGGTACTTGTCTTCTATAAGGATAAAACATCACACTGGAGTCAAAACCATAAACGCGCGAAGAATCATTTTGTCGTATGGTATATTTGTATGAGATCTATCAGATAGAAAGAAAAAAAATGCAGTCAACTTACGCCTTTAAGTTCAAAGATGAAAATTCTTCAGTCGGCATCACGTTTCTTTGAGAGGTTGCTGCAAAAAGAAAAACATACAGACAGTACTTATTTATGAATAAGGTGGGCAGAAAGAGCACTGGCAAAGTGGTCACGACTCACGATGCTGTAGAAACAAAAAGGAAAAATGGAATGAGGTAAGCTGACAGCATAAAAGCTTTGCTAACTCACATTCTGATGGATCTGGTCTGTATCTAGCTGTTCTATATTTCTGAAACACGAGAGAATTTTTGCAAGAAGAATGCATAACATTAGAAAAAGTGAAAATAATACGTTCATGGCAGTAATTTTGTTTTTCACTTTTGAAAATTGAAACCAATGAAACCTTACCTGCAAATGACTTTTGACATGATAGATTGTCAAACCTTCGACTTTCATCAGCTTTAGGACACCCTTAGGCGTAGCTCCTGAAGAGTAGATGATAACAGACAATCAGGCATCCAAAATTAGCAGGTAGAAACCACGGAAACCAGAATGATTCATACTTTCACTGCCACCCAGTTGGTTGACTGCCTCTACAAAAGCCTCATGAAGTTCAGGGGTCCAACGCATGCGTTGTCTGGAAGCAGAATTACTTGATGAAGATGCTGGGTTGACTCCAGTTTCACAAGAAGAGGCAGGAAGCTGCAGTTGCTGAGTTTGAGATTGTACTTGAGGTTGTTGAATTAAGACATCCAGCAACGGCTTACGTGCCTGGTACGCAATCTAGATATACAATAATAATTTTTAATTCAGTTCCCAAGTTGACCCGTCACATATTCTAAATAAAACGCGTAATGAAACGAGGGGCAAAGAATATAACCTCTGATTCCAGACTTTCCACAGTCGCATCAACAAAAAGATCACTCCAATTAGTATTTAATGCAGCATCATCAGTTATAAAATGGTCTGCCAACTCCTGCCAATCATTCTGCTTAGTAAGGTCCACAAGTGTATTACCATTACAAGTATTTTCTGACTGATTTTCATCTGGAAGGGTGTGAAAATCAAGAAAACCCTGCAAAGAGTCTGCACACCAGGATGACTTATCTCTTTCTCCGGAATACTGAGTCAATGTATTACACTGGAGCATCCCTGAACCTTTCGAATAAGTGTCAAGAATAGATTTCATATCAAACGATGAATGTGAGATTAACGGTGAGGTGCTGGACTGCTTTTCATGGACGAACTCAGATGAGAAGGGAAGATTTGTTGAATATCCTGATGGCGACGAATTTATATGACCAACAGCACCGTTGTTTGAGGGTACTGAATTATGCCTTACAAAAGAGCCAGTAATGACTTCCCGACCCATGTATAACTGCTGAGGGTCTGAGTACTTGGGTAATATCTCTTGAAAATGGGTGGTTAAGACCGGTAATGACGATGAGAGCGCAGCAGACACGCGTAAATGCTGATTCGCATCCGATCCGTGGATGTACGTATGGGGTGCATCCATTCTTACTCCTACAACTTTCAAAATTTGTCAATGAGAGCTTTTTCGATAAAAAATATTACAAATAAGATGTCAAAACGCACACGAAAAATACATATATAAAGAAAGCAGCATGCTACTAATATCCGCAAGAAAATAATAGCAATGTAAAATATGGAAAAGTACAAAATGGACCTCCGAACTACAATTTTTAGCCGAATTAGGGTCCAAATTCCAAACTACCAATATTTCCAAATAGAAGGCGAAATCAAAAAACTTAACAGATCTGTGAAAGTTAACTGACGGACTTAACTCCCTTAGTCAACTTAATTGACTAATGTTAAAAAGACCAAGCCAAGTGTACTAATTGATATATCTACTCATCTAATGAAATATTTTCAACTTTTAACTATGTCATAACTTCAGTTAATTTAAGTTGAGTTCAGTTCACATTTAACATAAAATAACACACCTTTGTATTCTCATCTGGAAAGTACAAAATCATATGCAGAATGAATGAGAAGTGAGCTCAATAAAAAAAATACAAGTCGTTTATGCAGTAGATAGTCAAGTTGGGAATTCAGAATTAATCACCTTAACCCCAAGACCAGATTAATACAAAGTCAACCCGGGCATAAAATCTGAACGCACGACAAAGTCTAGTAGCAAAAGAATTAGTCAGGCAATGTTATCTGTAAACTTTGTGAAACAAGAGTCATTGATCCAGCATAATCAGTTTACTAACTAAGAGAAGAGGACAATATCAAACCAATTATTTAGCAGACATCCCATCCTAAGTTCCAAAAGTATACTGTGCAGATTTCACCCAAAACATAGCAATGATAATCATATAGAGGTGTATCATAGATTCTTAAACAAGTTATATCATCTTTGTTTAGCATTGCTTGCAAGTCGCAACACACCAAAGCTCTCATTTCATCCGCTCTTTGTACAAATATCATTTAAACAAAAGAAGCTGCACATTGATCACAAGCCACAATCACAAAGACAAGAAAAAGTACCGCATGATATCAAAATAAAAAAAATACAATTACTTCAGCAAACCCTAACAATTTGAAAACAAAACATTCAAGGAAGACACCAAGCAAGCACAACTTCATCAAACTCATCCGCATCAAACAAGCATAAATATTTTCCCTGAAACCTAACTCTCCTAGCACAATCTAGCTAGAGCAGCTGACGAGCTTACCAACATCTGCTTCATCGTCACAAATTCATGCCAATCAATCATTCCTAAATGCCCAAAATCAATCGACCATTACACCCTGATTACAAAAAAAAAAAACATTAAAACAAAACTCAACCTTGAGGAACCAAATACCATAAACCTAACAAGACAAGACAAATAATCGCCGTCAAATTCATACCTTGAAGTAAACCATCGTGAGTGGAAACGTCGATTGCCTGAGAAAGAACGTTAGCGGTTTTGCCGGCGGCGGAGAATCGAATATGAGTTCCCAGGGGAAGAAGTGAACGAGGGATGACAAGTGCAAACTGGTTCCTTCCTCTTCTCGTCGCTTCTTGTTACGTTAAATCAAATTTTTTTTTTGTTTTATTTTTTTTGGGTTTCTTTGGGGGGAGAGATTGACACGCGCGAGTACAACGCGTGGATGATGCCCGTGGGCAGTTGGTGGGATTCTTATTGGATGAACCACCACTTTTACTTGGTGAGCCTTCGGCCAGCGATAACATATCATTGGGCCGCAGCCCTCCGTTTTTTTTTAATTTTGTATTTTAAAAAGGATCTGGATTAAATACAAACCAAAGTTATAAATAAAAACTACAAATCCAATCAAATATTGACACGTGTAAATATTGATCAATAAAAATTCGTCCTGTTCGGGGTTCTTTTTGTAAATAAAAAAATTAACGCGGACTTATTTAAAAATACATAAAAGACGCGAGGGGTATAATCGTCCTAAAATCCGCGCGCCCAGCCATGACATTAAAGCCGCACCAAAATGATCAGACTTAAGAGGTTAATGATCAGAATTAAAACAAATTTTGCGTATTGTTCATCTGTCGACTAAAAACAGCGAATTTGACCCTCCAGATGAAGGAATTTGCCTTTAAAATGCCGAGCTCATGGCGAGGCCATGAGTTTTGCTCAGAATGCCGTTTCCACCCAAAAAACACTAGGCGTTCATCAAATTCTGACACAGACGCAGAAACATCAAATTTAAGTCAGATCATTATTGGTTTAAGTCTGATCATTAACTGTTTAAGTCTGATCATTAACTGTTTAAGTCTGATCATTGTTTTTTAAGTCTGATCATTACTGGTTTAAGTCTGATCATTAACGTTTAAGTCTGATCATTAACTGTTTAAGTCTGATCATTGTCTTTTAAGTCTGATCATTAACTGTTTAAGACTGATCATTAACTGTTTAAGTCTGATCATTACTGGTTTAAGTCTGATAATTAACGTTTAAGTCTGATCATTAACGTTTAAGTCTGATCATTAAATGTTTAAGTCTGATCATTGTTTTTTAAGTCTGATCATTACTGTTTTAAGTCTGATCATTAACTTTTAAGTCTGATCATTAACTGTTTAAGTCTGATCATTGTTTTACACATGTAGTCACATAATTCAAATTTCACGAGAAAAATACATGTAATCGGCATCATGAATTTCACATACTCATACTTCAATACTGCAATTCCAAGAACAGAGAGATTTCATACTTCATCATTTTTTTTTCTTCAAAGAAACGTGCGGACACAGTACAATATGCAAGAAAAATAAACATGCAAACACAACAAACTGACTCTCCCACCCAACACTTTTGAACCAAGCCGTGTCCTCACGGTACGACTTTAGTTCAAAGACAACAGAGAATGCAGACATAACAAACTGACGGACTCTAACAAAGAGAAAAAGAACCAAAGAAAAAAAGAAAGGGAAGTAGGCACTCCCCTAGTCAGAATCTGTCGATGAAGCTGGATGAGGAATAGCAAACTCCGGAGGAATTGGATCTCCGAACTCCCATCCTGGTGGTGCTGGCACGGGCTGTGTTCCTGGTGGCAGTAAAAACTGTAATGCTCGAGCCACATTGAAAGCTATGTCTAGCTGCTGCCTAGGAGGCACAGCTGCTAGTGGCTCTAGTGCGCTGGCACGTCTCTGTCGAGCTGTGGAGGACTCCCCTCTCTCTCGTGTAGGATGTCGGCGGGTGGCAGCTGATGAGGACTCAGGTCTGTCCCTAGGAGCAGAGAGGCGGCGCCGATCAGTAGGCATAGCTGTGTGGTATCTCGGGTCAGCATGGTACGTCCAGGCGTACTGCTCCCTCCTACGGGGACGCCTACGAATAGCATGTCCACTGGTGAAGTAGGCAATGTCAAATTGAGCTGGAGGGATGTACTGATGAGTCTCCAAGCGTGGCTGCCCGTGTAGACGGCGCAGCAAAAAGGTGATCATCCCTCCACATGCTATCGGTCCTGTCGACGGAAGGCGGCGCTCCCAGAAATGGCATGCTTAGTGGAAGAAGTCGAGCGGCTGCCCTTGGTCAAAGGCATTCAAGCAGATCATGTCGGGGAAGGTCACCTTGTCGCCCCCGTTATCTCTGGCATATAGCGTGCCTCCTAGCACCCGCTGTAAGTAGTACAATGCAGGATCCCGAATACATTTTGCCATCGAATCAGATGGCTGAAATACACCGGCATCGTCCACCTTAATTCTAGCCCAAGCATCTACCAATCGGACTTCATCACGAACGAAATTTCCATTTGCGGGCCAACCAAATACGTCCTTCACCTGTGCGGGGAGAGTGTGATAGAACTCGCCTCGGTGCCTGTAGCGAATACCCTCATGGTCCTGTCTCCCTACATAGTTGAAGGATGCTAAGAACTCGCAAGTGTCCTCGAAATCCGTCTCATGGCTGAGGGTAAGGAGGCCTGGCCATCCACTCACCCGAAGTATCTCTCGGACCCGTTCTTCAAACCCACTGTTACTCAAAAATTCGGCCTCCACAAATGTGCTGGGCACGTGCTGTTTGGCCATATATTTAGCATACAACTCCTCGAACGATAGCTCTCGTGCCTCACGTGGTGGCATATCGAAACACGGTTCAAAACCGAATAAAAATGCACTTGGTCAAACTGAATCAGTGCTAATCGCGTCCGCTCAACACGTTATCTGCCGCGTTCGATAGGCACGTTAAGTAATGTTGAAGACGAACGCGGAAAGCTAATGTTTATCCCGAACGCGTCGAATCTGCACTTCGTCTTCCTCGATCGGCTGTCCGATTGGCAACCGCACACCCCCCACTTACACACCCAATACAATCAGAAATCCACTGAATACCCTTCCAGAACTCTATTCAACAAACACAAGCCAAAAATCCGAACTCGACAAACCAATTCTTCACAATGAATCGATTTAAGTACCTTGGTTGCTGACGAATCGGACCGAGAGCGTTGTTCCGTGGCTAGGCGATGATGATGTTGAAGGGCTGTGGTCCAAAGTCCGTGCGCGAAAGTCTCAAAAATCCTGCGCGATTTGAGCGGTCGAGCGGCGGTGGGTTTAGCGTTGAGTTTGGAATGGAGGAGAGAAGCTCGACATTAGGGTTTTTACGCCGGTCAACCATGTGTCGCGTTCGGAAGAGACGTTATAAGTTGGTCAACGTGCCAATGTCGACTCCGAACGCGCATGTAATGTTTACTCCGGACGCGGGGATAATGTAGCTATCGAACGCGATCTGCACTGACTGGCACCTGTATTTTACCTGCAACACAACTTCCTTTCCACCAAAATCAAGTCAAGATAGACCGGTAAGACGTCAAAAAACTAAATAAGACTCAAACTGACACACAAGACTCGAAAACACAAGAAAATAGAGAAAAACAAAAAATTTGCCGGGCTGCCTCCCTGCGAGCGCCTTTGTTTTACGTCGTTGGCTCGACGATACCTCATTATGTCTCAGTGGGAGGCTCGAGTTCAAACTGGTGGGCAGGTGGTACGGCTTCGCCTTGATAGTGCTTCACCCGTTGTCCATTCACCTTGAAACGATTTCCGATCGTCGGGTTCTCTAGCTCAAGTGCTCCGTGGTTGAAAACCTTCGTCACCGTGTAGGGACCTGTCCACCTAGAACGCAATTTGCCAGGCATTAGTTGCAAACGTGATGAAAATACTAGTACCTGTTGGCCAATCTCGAATGTGCGTCGTAGAATGAACTTGTCGTGGTACAGCTTGGTCCGCGCCTTGTAGTCTGATTGACTCTCATAAGCCTCTAGGCGTAGCTCCTCAAGCTCACATAGCTGTAATTTCCTATCCACTCCTACTTCTTTCAAATCCAAGTTGCACGTCTTCAGCGCCCAGAAGGCCTTGTGTTCCAGCTCGACTGGGAGGTGACATGCCTTCCCATACACCAACCGAAAAGGTGAGGTGCCTATTGGTGTCTTGTAGGCTGTCCTGTAAGCCCATAGTGCATCATCCAACCTCTGACTCCAGTCCTTCCTAGACGGTTTCACCATCTTCTCAAGAATCCCCTTAATCTCTCGGTTAGAGATCTCTGCTTGGCCATTCGTTTGGGGGTGATAAGCTGTAGAAGTACGGTGGTGGACGTGGTAGTGCTTCAAAGTTGCTGCCATCATTCTGTTGCAGAAATGCGTCCCCTGATCACTGATTATAGCTTTAGGCACTCCGTATCTACAAAATATGTTAGTGCGAAGAAAATCCACAACAGTTTTAGCATCATCGCATCTCGTAGCCTTAGCCTCTACCCATTTAGACACATAATCCACTGCAACGAGAATATATAGATAGCCAAACGACGCAGGAAAAGGACCCATAAAATCAATCCCCCATATGTCAAAAACATCATTAACTAAAATGGGCACTTGGGGCATCTCGTTCCTAGCAGAAATATTGCCTACCCTCTGACATTTATCGCATCTCTTACAATGATCGTAGGCATCTCTAAACACATGTGGCCAATAAAAACCACTATCTAAAATTTTCCTGCTAGTCCTCTTGGGGCCAAAATGACCAACACATGCATGCTCATGACAGAAACTAAGCACAGAAGCAATCTCATCATCAGGGATACACCGCCTAAGTATTTGGTCTACGCCAATTTTCCACAAATACGGGTCATCCCACACATAGTGTTTCGAATCATGCTTAAGTTTCAGGCATTGAGCTTTTGAGTAAGAGGGTGGAAATTTACCTCCAACCAGGTAGTTCACAATGGAAGCATACCATGGTATTTTACCTGTAAGAGCATACAAGTGCTCGTCTGGGAAGGTCTCTGTGATTTGTCCGGCGTCCTCCTCTCGTACTAATCGGCTCAGGTGATCAGCTACAGTGTTCTCTATCCCCTTCTTGTCCTTGATTTCTAGGTCGAATTCCTGTAGCAGCAAAATCCATCTGATCAGCCGCGGCTTGGCCTCCTTCTTCGTCATTAGGTACCTGATAGCTGCATGATCAGAGAAAACAACTACTTTAGTGCCAAGCAAATAAGACCGAAATTTCTCCAAGGCGAAAACTACTGCTAGTAATTCTTTCTCAGTGGTCGAGTAGTTTCGCTGAGCTGCATCCAGAGTCCTCGAAGCGTAGTAAATCACTACTGGCTTTTTGTCCTCTCTGGCCTAGTACAGCTCCCACAGCATAGTCGCTGGCATCGCACATGATCTCAAATGGCTGGTCCCAATCTGGTGCTCGAATGATAGGCGTGCTGGTAAGTGCCTGTTTCAGCTCGTCGAAGGCCTCCTGATGGACCCAAATTATACGAATCATAAACACCGTAAAACCCACCAAATTAGACTGTTGGTCTATTTAACTTTTGCTTGTTAGTCCCCATATATTTCTACAGGGTATTTTGGCACTTAGAGAGAAAACACGCTAAGGAGAGGATTTTACGCTGAAAAGATGTTAAGAGTTATTCCAAGGTCAAGATCAGACGCTGACTGAAGAAATCTCAAGGATCCTGACATGGAATCACTCCAAACAAATCAAACCGAAGAGGAATTTGCATTGAAGACTCAACCGACCGGGTGGGAAAATGCCGCAGAAACCACCCGACCGGTTGAAGCAGTTCCAGGCCCTCCGCCGAGCTGACCAAACACTCAATTCAAGTTGCCCAAGAAAACCATCTCATCTGACAATTCCGCCTCGACCAAAATATTCCAAATGGAAAATAAAGTGGACAATGTCGGAAAACCAAGGAGAATGCTCGAGCAGATTGGCAGTCAGCTCAATTCCAAGGCAAAGGCCCGGCGCGCTTAGGCACCCAAACCAAGTCGCTCGACCCGACCGATGCATCTGGAAAATCTGGCTCGACCAAGATGTTTGGAATGCCCAACAAGTCGGACAATCGCGCTTCCCAGACAAAACGCTCGAGCAGATTGGCAGATTGGCCCAATTCCATAGTAAAGGCCCCGCGCGCATAGGCACCAAAACCAAGTTGCTCGACCAAAACATGGAATTTGGAAAAAATGGCTCGACCATTAGTCTTAGAATCACTTGGCCATTCCAAATCAACTATGAAATGCAAGCATGGACCAAGGTGACCGGCCACCATGCTTGGAGGTGGCCAAGGGAGGAGCTCCTCCCTTCATGGTGACCTGCAACCGGCGGCTCCTCCTCCCTTGACCGGCGGCTTTTCTCCTCCCCCATGTGGCGGCTCCTCCTTGCTCCTCCTCCTCCTCCATTGGATCAAAGACACTTGCCCCTCATCTCCACCACCCATTTCTCCTCCCTTAGCCTATAAATACCATGCATCCCCTCCTCATTTGTATCATCACACCATCATCCACATCTCATACAAAAATCACTTATCTCTCTAAGATTGTAAGTTTGGCTTTGGAAATAAAAGATTGCTCCCTTGGCGCTTCAACGGTTGTAAGTATCTCAATATTTATTTTCCGTCTTTAATTTCCAATTCCTTAGTTATAATGTTTAGCGCGATAAATTGTAGCTAAACTAGTCGTTCGGTAAAAGGGGTGGACTTGTATTATAAAATGTTTTAGACTATTAACTTAGTGTCTCGTCTTTTTATTCAAAACTTATTCTATGTGCCATATATAAGATTAGAATCTCCAAGGTTGAGTGGACGCTTTGACGGGCAAAGCTCTTCCTTGGGATTCGTGATCATACTCGGGTAAGTGAACCATTTGTAACCGGACCAAGGGGACCAAATGGGCAAGCTTATCCGAGGAGTTCGATCTATCTAAAAAACCATTTGGAAACTGGACCAAAGGGACCAAATGGATGCACATAAAGCTAAGATACTTCGGAAGGAGGAATTAGCTGAAGTAGAATAAGTGCTCTACGACCTTAAAAGGGCTAGACGATGTTGCAAGTCTTGAGCTAGGAATAGCCTCGATTCATGTTTGAATACTTAGAAGGTTCACTAAGAGTCAATGATAAACAGGATATAATACAAGGCCCCTGAAACCGAACGCTTTCTTTTAATTGTAATAATTATCAGTTACTTTCCAGTACTAAAACCAACCAATCAACCAATCAATCACTTAGCTGGTAGCTTTAAAACCAACCAACCAATCCCAAAATCGTCCAACTTAAAGAACAACTTATCCCCCTAATTCCTTTGGGTTCGACCCCTACTTACCACTTACTACCCAGTAGTGTAGTCGCGAGTAGCGGACATTATAAATTTATTTGCACGTTTTGCTTCGACGACGAGCATCTCTGTCACCTCCCTGCATGAATCTGTAAACTCAAAAGGAACATCTTTCTGCAGAAGGTTAGATAAAGGCAGGGCCTTCTTCGAGAAATCCTTAATGAATCTACGATAAAAACCAGCATGCCCAAGAAAAGATTTTATATCACGCACCGTAGAAGGGTAAGGAAGAGTAAGAATCAAATCAATTTTAGCCTTGTCAACCTTAATACCTTCATGTGAAACAATATGACCCAGGACCACACCATGAGTAACCATAAAATGGCACTTTTCGTAATTGAGTACCAAATTCATAGAAACGCAACGTTCAAGTACTCTACTCAAGTGATCCAAACATGCATCGAAGGTGTCACCATACACAGTGAAATCATCCATAAACACCTCAATAAAAGTACCTATCATGTCAGAAAATATGCTCGTAACCACCCGCTGAAAAGTGCCGGGTGCGTTACACAATCCAAAAGACATACGTCTAAAAGCAAACGTACCGAAGGGACATGTGAAGGTAGTCTTTTCCTGGTCCTCAGGTGCAATGGGAATTTGATTATACCCAGAAAATCCATCAAGAAAACAAAAATAAGGCTTACCTGCCAGTCTGTCGAGCATCTGGTCAATAAACAGAAGAGGAAAGTGATCCTTACGCGTCACGGCATTCAGCTTCCTGTAATCGATGCACATGCGCCATCCGTTCTTGACTCTAGTAGTCACCATCTCACCTGCAACATTTTTCTCGACTGTGAGACCCGTCTTCTACATGAACTGGACTCACCCACTGGCTGTCTGAAATAGGGTAAATCACGTCAGCATCCAGCAATTTCTGAATCTCCTTCTGAACTACCTCCATCATGATCGGATTCAATCTCCTCTGAGGCTCCCTAGAAGTCTTGGCTCCATCCTCCAGCAAGATACGGTGCATGCACACGGCTGGGCTGATTCCTCTGATGTCTGCAAGTGTCCATCCAATAGCGAGCTTGTGGCTACTCAGCACCTCGATCAATCGCCTCTCCTGGGCTGTTTCTAGCCCGTTTTTGATGATGACGGGCAGCGTGTTGTTCTCCTCCAGGAACGCATATTTCAGGTGCTCAGGTAGAGGTTTCAGTTCCAGTTCAGGTGCCTGCACAGTAGAAGGCAAAAACACGTTAGATTTGAATAGACGAACCTCATTAACTTCGTACCTGGGTGTGAGCGGTCGTGTAATTTCCAGCTGAGACAGCACATCAAGAATCGTCTCAGCGAACTCGTATGAGTCCTCGCGCGAGTAGACTGCTCTCTCTAGTGCGAGCTCGAGTGGGTCCGCTCCTCTCTCCGGTGTCACTTCCTGGACAAGATCGTCCAACACATCTAGAGCGTGTATCGAAGCAAAATCTGGTGGGTGTTTCATAGCCTGGAAAATATCGAAGCGAATCACTTCGCCCTCCACCTCCATGGAAAGTGTGCCGCTGTCACAGTCGATCTTCATCTTTGAAGTTTTTAAGAATGGACGACCTAGTAAAATAGGAGTGTGATCCGTTGGGTCGCTGCTGTCCATTTTAAGCACATAAAAATCAACGGGGAACACCAGTTCCCCCACCTGCACTAGGACGTCCTCAATTTTGCCTTCCGGCTGCTTACATGATCTGTCTGCTAGCTGTATGGTTAGACCTGCAGGTTCTAAAGGACCAATACGAAGGCAAGAATATATGGAATATGGCAGCACATTAATAGAAGCACCGAGATCGAGCATGCAATTTTCAATACGTATGTTACCGATAGTGCAAGGAATAGTATAGGTGCCAGGATCACCACATTTTGGGGGTACCTTGCGCTGAATGACAGCGGAGACGTTCTTACTCAGCAATTCCTGGTCGTCACGAGTGGATCGCCTTCGGTTAGTGCATAACTCCTTTAAGAACTTTGCATAGCGCGGAATTTGCTTGATCGCCTCGAGGAGTGGGATATTGATTTCCACCTTGCTAAATAGCTCCCACACATCCTTATCCATCATAAGCTTCTTTGGGGCCCTGACCTGCACGGGAAACGGAAGAGAAAAGTCAGTTTTGGAATTTCCAGCAGTAGGGATCGCGTTCGGACTCAACGTTACAGGCGCGTCCGTGTCAGACATTAACGGCGCGTCCGCGTAGGACATTAACGGTGCGCTAACGTCTCTTGCGGGCGCGATCCGCACTGTTTCAGCCTCCTTTTCACTGTTGTTCAATTCTTTGCCGCTTCTGAGTGTGACTGCATTGACGTTGCTTTTCGGATTTGGAATGGTCTGCGACGGAAGCCTTCCTGGATCATTCTTCAGCTCAGAAACTGTAGTGGCTATCTGAGACATCTGCTTAGATAGCTTGGAAATTGCTCCATCAGTCTTGGCCTGATTTTGCTGTACCGTGGTGGCCAACTGCTGGGTGCTAGCTGCCAGCTCCTTCACTATATCCTCCAAAGACTTGTTAGAACTCTGGTTGGTAGAACTTGCCTGGTTGTAATTCTGCCCTCGCTGCTGATATTGGGTCTGACTGTTGTATCCTCCCTGTTGCTGACGGTACGGAGGCCGATAATACTGCTGCTGCTGTTGGGACTGCTGAACTGGTTCCTTTGTCGTGTTATTATTGTTGTCTCTCCAGCTGAACCCATTAGCTGCTAGCCCGAATTTTCGCTGTTGTGGGCGGTTGTCGAGGTTCTGATAACCTCCCACAACGTTGACGTCTCCATGCTCATCCTCCTGCAGACTAGAGCACGAATCTATTTTGTGATCGGTTGCAGAGCAGAATTCACAAGCCTTCACCTGAGCTACCTGATTGGTTACCAGCAGTTTCACCATCTCCCTCAATTCCTTCAGCTCATCAGAAGCTGGTGCAGCTTCGGCCCTTGAGATGTTCCTAGTCCTGCTGAATTCTTCCTCTTTGTTTGACTCGTCCTGGAATCTCGCATTCTCGGCCACTTCCATAATCTTCCTTCTCACACCGGCTGGGGACAGGCTCATGATGGTTCCTCCAGCCGAGGCGTCTAGTAACTTCCTGTCGAGTCGCCTTAACCCATCGAGCATATATTCCACTACCAGCTTCTCAGGAAGCCCGAGATTGCAACAGCTCTGCTCTAAAGTGTTGAACTTCTCCACGTATTCATACATTGTCTCGTTCGGCCCTTGTCCGAGGTCCTGCAATTGCCTGCGAACCTGCATCGCCCTTCCCGCTGGGTAGTATTTGTTCAGGAATTTCTTCTGCATCTGGTCCCACGTATGTATGCTACCTGAAGGCAGAGATAAAAACCAGTCGTTAGCAGCATCAATGAGAGAGAAATAAAAAGCCTTTAATTTAAAATCGTCCACTTCGACTCCGTATGGCTTGAGGTTTTGGCAGATGCCATGTAGGCGCTGGAGATGCGTGGTGGCCGACTCTCCTTGGCGTCCCGAGAACTTGGGCAGATGATGCACGACTGCCGAGCTGATGACAATTTCCTCTAATTTTGGCCCCTCATAGATGCACCATAGCTGATCCCGAAAGTTTGGGGCAGACAGCTCCCCCATGGTGGGCTCTCGGTAGTAGTATTCTCCTTCGTAGTCTACCTCTTCCCTGATGAGTGGCTGCTGGGGTGGCCGTGGTGGGACGATGCGCTGAAGAGGCGGTTGCTGAGGTCTTGCTGGAGCCGGCGGCTGTAGTGGCGCTGGGGGAGGTGGTTGCCTCGGGCCAGCACCGTTCTGTGCCACTGGTAGTCTTTGATTCACTCTGGCGGCCTCCCTGTCCGCACGGTTCCGGTCTCGAATGAGTTGCTCCGGGTCATCATAGAATGGAGGTATAATTGCGTTTTCATTGACCGGAGCGAGCTCGTTGTTGTTGTTGTTCTGGTCATCACCAACCTGACTACCTGCGCGAGACATGGTGAAACAAGTAGCAAGCACGAAAAAAAAATAACTAAATAAAAATAAAACAAAAAATAAAAACAAAAAGAAACAACTTCACCGAAGCGCAGCTCCCCGACAACGGCGCCAAAATTTGACAGGCGTCGCTTGACCTCTCAAATTTGTATTTGTATTTTTCCCTGCAATATGCTAGTAAAGTGGCAAGCAGGGGTCGAACCCTAGAGAGCTGGTGCGGATCAGTTGTCCTGTAAACAAATAAATTGGGGGTTTTGTGTGAGCAATTGTAACGCAGCGCAAGAGAAATTAAACGAAGGGTATTCAATCAGAGGAAGCATTCAGTTTAGGGTTCCTATTGTGACTCGTTTATCATCGGCTGCTAATGATCTAACTTTATGTTCCTAAGTGTGGTTACTCCGTTTCAGGTTATAACCTAAAGTACGCCATTGCAAGCAATACACCACAATCTACTCCGTTTCAGGTTATAGACTTCTAGTTCTAGTAAACCTAATAATCCGTTTCAGGCAATATTAGGTTAAGTGCAACTACTTGTTCTTACGGTTTAGTCTCAAACAAGCAGCAAATATGAGGGCTGAATTGTTCGGCTAAGTTTTGCCATTGCAAGCATCCGCTTAGCTTCACAATTCAGTCCGGGATAAATTAGCACGAGAACTAGTAGAACATAAAATAGCATTAAGTGAAAAGCCTCAAAACACTCGTCACAATATACAAACCCTAAACCGAATAAAGAATTTAGCTACTCATCGTCATGGAAATAAACACAAATATTTTTGATGAAAAGGTAGTAGAAATTCTCTGTATCGTCGAAAGCTTCGCGTTCTTCGTCTTCTCCAGAGCTGTCTCCGTCCTCGTAGAATGATTGATTGATGATTTGATACTGAAAATCCTAGCCCAAGCTTCTTGTTTCTAATAAACTGGGTTTCCAAATCTGGTTTTGGGCTTGAATTACCAAATTTCGGACTTGCTGACGTCATCAAACGGCCCGCTGACGTCAGCCCTCGTCGTCTGGTCGCGTTCGGTATCAACATTAACGGCGCGTTCGTAGTCAACATTAGCGTTAATGCTAATGTCTCTTGCGGACGCGATCCGCACTGAGCTCCGTTCCTTCTTCTTTGCGCCAGATCCGACTTCAACTCTGGATTTGACCCTCTATACGGTCTCGGACGCTCTCGGTGTGAACTAGAGAGTTGTAGGGAATCGAGTCAGCTACGCAACGCCATGTAGCTCGTATTTTCCTGATCAACGGTCAATTCCCAGCTCTACGTCGAGTGTCCAAGGGTCTGAATTGTCATTGTGGAGTTTTCGGCGCAAAACACCGTCTTTAATGCACGTTTCTTCCAAGAGCTCCCGAAACACCTGAAATGCAAAACAACACTAAAAAGTAACTGTTTGCATAAAAATGTATCGAAATAAATGGGACTAGTCGATTCGACGAGTCGTATAAATACGACTCATCAGCCATCATTGCCAGTTGCTCAGTGGTGCAGCCAGAATCAAGCGTGTCTTCGGACACCTCCACTTTGAGGGCAATTCCTTTCCCTTCTCTGGATTGGACCTCGTGATTCATCTCGTAAGTTCGAAGTGAACCCATGAGTTCCTCCAGCTTTAGAGTGGAGATATAATGCATCTCCTCTGTAGCAGTAACTTTCATAGCAAATCTCGGAGGGAGCGATCTCAAAACTTTGCTGGCCATTCTTTCTCCGTCAATGGGTTTTCCCAGCGCAGCAGCCTCATTGGACAGTTCTAGAACTCTTGCATTGAACTCAGGGATAGTTTCACTGTCCTTCATCTTCATATCCTCGAACTTTGTTGTCACACTGCATTCGAGAATTGCGAACTTTGTCTGTGCCTTCATAAGCTGTTTGGAGGATATCCCAAGCTTCCTTCGCGACTTCACAATTTATGATTAGTTTTAGCACGTTCTCGTCCACTCCAGAAAAGATTGCATTCATAGCCTTTGAATTCCCAACAGACGCCTTTTCATCTGCATCAGTCCACAGAGCTTCTGGTTTAGGAACGACTTCTCCCACAAGGTTTTCCATCATGGGTTGAGTCCATCCGATCAAGACAGCCTTCCAAGCCTTTTCATCAAGATATTTCAGAAAAGATTTCATCTTGGGCTTCCAGGAGGTAGGGATGCACACTTTCAGACCGAACCGAAAAACCGGACCGAACCCGACCGAATTTTACGGGTCGGTCCAAGACTGGACCGTAAAATTTTGGTCCGGTCCGGTCCTCGGTCCATACTTTTCAGAAATTTCGGTCCATCTGTCCGGACCGAACCGTAAATTTCGATCCGGTCCGGTCCGGACCGTAAAATTAAATGTATTCGGTCCATTTCGGTCTGAGTTTTCACAAAAATTTCGGTCTCGGTCCGGTCCCGGTCCATATATTCCCGGTCCGGTCCGGTCCTCGGTCCATACTTTTCAAAAATTTCGATCCATCGGTCCGGACCGAACTGTAAATTTCGGTCCGGTCCGGACCGGATGTGCATCCCTACCAGGAGGCATAGTTTGATCCTTTAAAAAGCTGGGGTCGGGTTGTGCTTTGTCCTTCTTTCAGAGTCATCTTGAACAGTCCTAGGATCACACTAGTGTGTCGAGTGTCCGCTCTGATACCAAATGAAATACTGTTATCTGTTCAAGCTACTCTTGGAGGTAGTGTTTAGACAGACCTTGAACACCTTGGTAGACAGTATCTGGGACAGTAATGAAAAGAATACGCAGTGTACTTCCCAGTTCGGCCTCAGCCTACCCTAGGAAATCTGTCAAATATTTAGGAAATATTCCTAAATATTTGCTAGATATATTTCCTCCAATCTTTAAGGAAGATCATGAGATATCTTCCACGACAAGTCAGCCAAGCGGTCTTCAATCTGATGAGAAGATATTCGTTAGAATATCTGAATATCTACTTCCTCGCTGGCCGACTTCTACCGAAAAGATCTTCGATCTGTAGAACCTTCCGGTTTGTATTCTTGCGTCTGCTCCACGCTGTGCTTTGGTTTCAGAATGCGTTCGAACTCTCGTTGAACTCCTGTTCGAACTGTCTAAAGATGTTTTGCCAAATACATGCCATTCATGGGAACATCAGATTATATCTAAAAAATTAAAACAATTACCGAATTTTGCAACTTTTCGAACACTACATATAGATATCATTTTGATATTATTATTTTATAAAAACGTATTTTCTTTCCATTTAAAAGAGTAAAAGATGATGAATTTTCCATTGGTCATTAGTGGAATATGTTTGATCAAAATGGAGGATTTGAGCATGATAGAGAATGTGAAGAGGGATAGTGATGATTAGTTCTTTTGGTACCTTTCGTTCCTTAATAAATCAAACAAAATTCCAGAGGCAAATGAATAATTTGAAAATCGAAATTACTTATATTTTCGCTGGGTTTATAAGAATGGAGGAACATTTTGGGTATTTGGACCATTCTGTATCAAATTTCAATACATATAACGTTTTGGGTCTCAATTGAGCATAAGTCTCCGCTTATTGTTGCAGGCGAGGCATATGGATTGATGGTTTTGATCTTTAAAGCAAGACAAGTCAGTTTGTATCAGTGGTTATAAATCTGGTATTGGTTATGGAAATAACAAAACAATTTCATTTATTTGTTTACAAAATTTGTAACACCCAGAAGTGTGAAACTAACCAAGTTCATTGAAAAAATTAAATTGGAAATAGAAATCCTAATGATATGCATCAAACTTCAGTGCAGTGGGGGTGAGAACGTACATCTTGCAGGCGTGCGACGCGACAGTGACACTCAAATTCCCAACAAAATGTTGTTTCAGTGTTTTATGCTCCCACAGGTCTCTTACTTCAACCACTGTATCTATAGGGAGTCCGATGTCTTCCCAAAGAGCGGTCATCGTGAAGCGATTTGGTCCCTTATTCACTAACAGTACAGCCACTCTGTAGTTTGTCAAAGGTCCTGCCCAAATCTGCATACCAATCATAATTGTATATCAAGCTGCTATTTATTCAATGGAATTTTGGAAACACATTATTGTTTCATTTACCTCTGGATCACCCTCCCATCGGACCTTCTTTGCTTGAACTCCGAGCGTATCTGTGATTTCCGAATGAGCATAAAATATTAATCCAAGGATAACAATGAAGGTGATTTTGGATGTGCCTCATTTTAGACTTCACCTTGGTTTACAGCAATAACCTCCGTGTTGGATAAGATACCAAGTGTTTCTGCTGTCATGTTTCTAACATCGCAACCGATAAGAAGAGGAGCCTGCAGTCATGTTGGACACTATTACTTCACTTATCTGTTTCATTCGCTAAAAAGAAATTTGAATGATCCTTGTGTACCTTTGAAATTGCCCAAATACTGAAATGAAGAACATTCTCGTCGTATGTCAACCCTCCGTTACCCACCTCGAGCATGTCAGGATCTGTTCATATTAAACCCAGACAGGGAGGAAAACAGTGAAAAACTGTATTTAATTATTTTAAGGAGGAGCTCGATCGCAATTGCATACCATTCCAGCCACCAGGTCTAGCATATTCAGCCCATCTTTCGTTTAAGTCAGCTCTTGAAATCACACTGACAACAAAAAAAGATAGTTATACGTTTAGGCATGTTAGTGATCCTGCCCTGGATATGCGCATTCATGATCAGCTTCGAGTTGATACCTTTCCCAAGTGTCAGTAATATCACCTGTTGTCCGCCAACTGTTTCCATACTTGTCACCCCACATAGCCGGATGTAAATCTCCCCTTAACCGCATCAAAACAAGAAAACTAAATTCACCAACAACAGTCTATTTTTTTTCGTTAGCTAAAAGTATTTTCTCTCATGAAAACACGTCCTACCATTCACATATGGATAAGAAGATGGGGCGTCCAGCTTTCATCAGCGCTCGAGTCATTACAGGGTATCTATGCATCAAAGAAAAGTGATCAAGTTCGCCAAATGAATTGACAATAGAACACAGACTCACTCTATTTACCTCGCAGTTGGCTTCGAGCCATCATGGAAGCAGTTATCGTATTTTAGATAGTCAATACCCTGCTCAAAAAAAGTAGAATTATTATATAAATAAGTCTTGAAAACGATTTTAAGGACTTACCCATTCTGCGAAGGTCTTGGCGTCTATTTCCTCATGGCCAAGAGAACCAGGCATTGTTTTGCTACAAGTGAAATACCTACAAACAAGTTTCAAACGCACGTCTTTACACATGTTAACCAAACTGTTTCGGAGTGCAAATATTTCATCAACTCCTCACCCTGCATCTGTGTAAATTCCCAACTTGAGACCCTTGTCGTGCACGTAATCAGCAAGATTTTTGATACCAAAAGGAAATGTGGAATTCCTCGGAAGGAGCCTTCCCTGTATAAACCATTATCACGATAAGTACAATATAAAAAGTAGAACACACATCTTGTCAATGTTTAAGAATCAAGTTTGATATTTGAAGTTCATAGTATGAACCTGATCATCCCTGTGCATTTCAGCCCAGCAGTCATCTGATCGAAAAAGTCCCAGACGAGAAGGGAAAGAAAAAAAAAACATTGACCACATTAACATGTAGTAGTGTAATTACTAAAGCCTTTCTAGAATCGAACAGATCAAATCATGTACCTAAGTTGACGTACTGATAACCAAGCTTAGCGAGACCAGATGATACAAGAGCATCAGCTGCAGGCCCAAAAATCATCACATTCAGTTCCAGAGAAGATTCAAAACTGTAAGCAAATTTACAGCAGCAATCATAGTTTTGAAACTAAAAAATGTTCACCAGTTTGTCTTATCATCTCTCCATCTATATTGCATCCGAAGCGATTCCAACTATTCCACCTAATGCAAAACCCAAGACTATTAAATTCCCGAAGACTCAAAAACAGACGCTTGTTCAACTTTCACAGTCATAGATCAGTGACAGACAGTATCAAATCAAGAAATGAGGTTACCATACCCCATTGGAGGAGTGCGGCCGAGGCCATTTGACAGCATACTTCTTCTGGAAACACATTCCACCAACACATGCATAGACAGCAGCACAAGGCCCAAAACTAAAACTCTAGACCCCATCTTCTTCATAACATGAAAATCGTGACTTCTAATGGATCAGCTAGAAAAACTCTTGATCTGAGATCAAATAAGATAAAGAACTTCTTACACCTTCCTAATTTTACTGTCACCTGTATTTATACAGCGAGTGGTGAAGTGATGTGGTTTATCCACTGGTGTAATTTTAAATTTTGGAGATGGAGTCAAAACTCTCACATCTCCTGATATTTCGGTAATGGTGTTACATAGTTATCCACGGTAGAGCTAAATTTAGAACACAATAAACTCGCGTTTAATATGGATCAATTTGAAACCATTCCAACATTTTATTGGTTTGTTTTTATTTGTTTTAAAGTAAGGATCTGGATAAAATACAAACCAAAAACTACAAACCCAACCAAATATTGACACGTGTAAATATCGATCAATAAGAATTCGTCTCGTTCAGGGTTCTTTTTGTAAATAAAAAAAATTAACGCGGACTTATTTAAAAATACATAAAAGACACGAGGGTAAATCATCCTAAAATCCGCGCGCCCAGCCTTGACATTAAAGCCGCACCAAAATGATCAGACTTAAGAGGTTAATGATCAGACTCAAAACAAATTTTGTGTACTGTTCATCTGTCGACTAAAAACAGCGAATTTGACCCTCCAGATGAAGAAATTTGCCTTAAAAATGCCGAGCTCATGGCGAAGCCAGAATGCCGTTTCCACCCAAAAAAACACTAGGCGTTCATCAAATTCTGACACAGATGCAGAAACATCAAATTTAAGTCAGATCATTACTGGTTTAAGTCAGATCATTAACTGTTTAAGTCTGATCATTGTTTTTTAAGTCTGATCATTAACAGGTTAAGTCTGATCATTAACGTTTAAGTCTGATCATTAACTGGTTAAGTCTGATGTCTTTTAAGTCTGATCATTAACTGTTTAAGTCTGATCATTACTGGTTTAATTCTGATCATTAACGTTTAAGTCTGATCAATAACTGTTTAAGTCTGATCATTGTTTTTTAAGTCTGATCATTAACTGTTTAAGTCTGATCATTACTGTTTTAAGTCTGATCATTAACGTTTAAGTATGATCATTAACTGTTTAAGTCTGATCATTGTTTTTTAAGTCTAATCATTAACTGTTTAAGTCTGATCATTACTGTTTTAAGTCTGATCATTAAAGTTTAAGTCTGATCATTAACTGTTTAAGTCTGATCATTGTTTTTTAAGTCTGATCATTAACTGTTTAAGTCTGATCATTACTGTTTTAAGTCTGATCATTGTTTTTTTAAGTCTGATCATTAACTGTTTAAGTCTGATCATTGTTTTTTAAGTCTGATCATTAAGTTGTTTAAGTCTGATCATTGTTTTTTAAGTCTGATCATTAACTGTTTAAGTCTGATCATTACTGTTTTAAGTCTGATCATTAACGTTTAAGTCTGATCATTAACTGTTTAAGTCTGATCATTGTTTTTTTAAGTCTGATCATTAACTGTTTAAGTCTGATCATTGTTTTTTAAGTCTGATCATTGTTGTTTTAAGTCTGATCATTAACGTTTAAGTCTGATCATTAACTGTTTAAGTCTGATCATTGTCTTTTAAGTCTGATCATTAACTGTTTAAGTCTGATAATTAACGTTTAAGTCTGGTCATTAACGTTTAAGTCTGATCATTAACTGTTTAAGTCTGATCATTAACGTTTAAGTCTGATCATTAACGTTTAAGTTTGATCATTAACTGTTTAAGTCTGATCATTAACTGTTTAAGTCTGATCATTGTTTTTTAAGTCTGATCATTAACTGTTTAAGTCTGATCATTACTGTTTTAAGTCTGATCATTAACGTTTAAGTCTGATCATTAACTGTTTAAGTCTGATCATTGTTTTTTTAAATCTGATCATTAACTGTTTAAGTCTGATCATTGTTTTTTTAATTCTGATAATTGTTTTTTAAGTCTGATCATTGTTTTTTAAGTCTGATCATTAACTGTTTAAGTCTGATAATTGTTTTTTTAAGTCTGATCATTAACAACTCGAGGATTAAATTGAAAATAACATTATTCGTTTTTATACCCCTCAGTGTGGAATGACTATAATACCCCTCCGTGTGTTTGTTCGGGATTTCGACTAAATGGGACACGTGTCATCTTGAATAGTTGTTTGTAGTTTTTATATATAATTTGATTTGTACCTGAACCGCATCCCTAAAGTTATTAGAAAATGTGTTACTGTTCATGATGGTAGTATATTTATACAATTTTATTATGAACGCCAACTTACCAAAAATATTTACCTCCACATATCACAAACTTTGAGAGCGTTTGAACCGAATATCACAAAATGGTGAGTCCCTTAAAGTTTATCATAATAGAATATTTTTAGGAAACCATATTAACGGGATAAACACATACATGTTTTCAGTAAGCAAATATATATACGATCACTATTTTGGTTTGGTATTAAAACTTTGCAGAGTACAAGCCTACATTCACAATTTGTGTGATCCAGCACAGGTTATCAAAAGAATAAAAGCTCTTAGTACAACTTTCAACTTATAAAAGATCAAATTTCAAAAGCATTGCCAATTATCACGAAATTTGAGAGAAAAAGAAAAGTTAAAGATTTCACAATAATAAAGATAAATATACATCTTACAACAGCATTTCAAACGAATAAATAATAAAAATAAATAAATAAGTTATGGATTCGGATCATATACAAATCATGAATTAGGATCATGTGAGAAGTGTGTGTTTTGATAAGAAATAAGAATTAAACTCGGTCATTAGATGTAAGATCCGACGCTTTATAATAATCAACAGATTAGGCATTTAATTAAACAATAATTTGGATTAAAGGGTAAAATGGGAACAGAAGCAATCAATCGTGCGGAATCCCGCTGATCGATCCTGTTTTTTCATTAACCGATCTTGTCAGTCGTGCGCAAACACGACCTTGCTGCGCTAAACCCTAGGCGATTGCAGTTTGATCATTCCCCGTCGATTGTCTCTGTTTTGGTGGATCACAATTCGGGCGTATCATAATTGAGCGATTTATGATGAATATGGCAGACGACACCAATGCAGGTACGTATGATTCATCCCCAGTCGTGCGAAAACCCGATCTTACGTATATGATTCATTCCCCGACGACTTCATCCCGTGTATTTGGTGTGTCAAAGGGAGGGTTTCAAAGCAAAGAGTAAAGTTGTGGATACTATAAATTCTCCCGTTACAAATGAGAGGTCTAGGAGGGACACTCGATGTGGATGTCAAGCAAGACTTCAGGTTAACATAGCTGATGGTGGTAGATATTGTGTATATCTGTTTGAAGAAACACACAATCATTATTTGGAATCCGACATAGGTAAACAGTTTCTGACTTTCCACAGAGAGATGTCCCTTATTGACAAGCAGCTTGTCATGGAATGTGGTAAAGTTCGTATACGTGCTACCAAAGCCCAACATATTAGGAAAGAGTTATGTGGTGGGTTTATGAATATAAGAGCCACGGTCACTGATTATAAGAATTTTAAGAGGGATTTGAAACTCTATATTGGTCTTAATAATGCTCAAATGGTTGTTGACAATTTATCGGATAAGACAAAGACTTGCCCAGGGTATTCCTTTGAGTATTTTTCAGATGAGGAAGCCACCTTAACTAGATTGTTTTGGGCTGATGGGATATCAAGGAGGGACAACTCTATATTTGGTGATGTTGTTTCATTTGATGCAACTTATCGAATGAATAAGTAAGTGTTGTAAATTCAGTATACATTAGCATCATATTATGTAATGTTAGTAATATATGTCATTCATATTAATGCAGGTACAATTTGGTTTTTGTACCTTTCACTGGCGTAGACAACCATCTGAGAAGCGTCACTCTTGCTGCTGGGCTGATCTCGAAGGAGGATGTTGATTCATATACATGGCTGCTCACATGCTTCAAGAAGTTGTCGGAATGCGAACCTAGTGTGATCGTTACCGATCAAGATGTGTCTATGAAGGCGGCCATTGCCACTATATTCCCTTCCAGTCGACATAGGTTTTGCATGTGGCATATTACTGAAAAACTGCAAGCCAAGGTGAGATGTAAACATTATTCGTAGTTATGAACATATAATTCGTAGGTTAACAGTCATAATTCGTAGTTACCATTGCATAATTCGTAGTCCCGTGTGTTAACCTGATCATGCCGTTCTTATTGTGATGTTGTTTTCTTTTATTCAAATAGGTGGGCTTATCAAAATACAGAGAGCCTGGTTTTTTGAACAGTATGAAAGCTGTTATTTGGGATGAATATAATGATGGTAAAGAATTTGAAGAATCATGGTGGGGTTTGATTACAAAATATGATCTCCATGGCAATAAATGGCTTGCAGATATGTATGACATAAGGTCGGCATGGATACCTGTTTATTTTAGAGATGTATATATGGGGCCCTTCTGAGGACAACATCGCGCTCGGAAAGCGAGAATTCATTTTTTGGAAGGTACATTCATAGATCTCTGACTCTCGTGGAATTTTTCTTTGGCTTCAATAGTGCTATGGATTTACAAAGGCAAAATAGAGTACAACTATATCGAGAATCAAGAAGTTATGTACCTACTTTGAATTCCACTCACAAATTGGAGAAGTGCTTCGGAAACCTTTTCATATCCTGTTTTCAAGAAAATCCAATCTGAAATGGCTGATTCTGCCTATGGATGTGCGATTCAGTCTATTAATGAAAATGAAGCTGGTAGAATGTACATCAGAAATGATGCTGGGAGGAATGGTAAGCTGTTCCAGGTATTTCTTTATATTTATGACAAATCTTATAATTGGTAGCATTAGTTATATAATTCGTAGTGCGTACACTTGTATAAATTGTATTGACAGTTTATCATCTTTGGACTTAATTCTGATAACAATCTGCAGGTCACATTCACTGAAATTGATGGGAAGTTAAAATGCAGCTGCATGAAGTGGGAATCTTGTGGCTATATATGTCGCCACCTATTCAACGTCATGTTTTTTTTACGTTATGACAAGATTCTAGATTATTTGGTGATGGGCAGATGGCATATGGATGCAGCTAGGAAGCATAATCCTGGTATGTTTCTTGAGGATCCTGAAAATCCGAATCAAACAAGAGAACAAATATCGCTAGCGTCGGAAATATGGTTCCATGTCAATGCTGCTATCTGTAGCTTCCAGAATGATGTTGATTGTATTAGAAAATTCCATGATCACATATACGAGTTTGTTAAGGAGCATGCTCCGAATGGTGGTAGAGACTGCAGTTCATCGAAAGCTGATTATTTCCGGGCTATTTTGCAAATGCCACAACTAGCAGACGTGGTGGTCAATTTCCCTGCCTTGTCAAGAAACAAAGGATGCGGTAAGAGAATTCGAGGTCCACGAGAAATTGCCATCGAGAAATCAAAGAAACCTCTAAGATCATGTGGGTATTGCAACGAGTTAGGGCTCCATGACAAGCGTACATGTCCAAAGAGAGTACAAACTGACTCACGAATGCGCGGTGCCTCTTTTAAAAGTGGAGATGTTAATGTTGATGGACTTGATAAAACATTCAACATCTGAGTTTATAATTCGTAGATATACTTTCATAATTCGTATCACAACATTTTGTTATAGTTCGGTTATGTTTTTTTAACATCTGCTTTCGGAAATACATAATTGCTTTTGCTACGAATTATGATTGATCCGTTACGAATTATTACATATCCGCTACGAATTATGCTTGCTCGCTACGAATTATGATGTCTCTGCTACGAATAATAAATACCCTGTGTGATACATATGAACATACGTATTATAACATTTGTAATATATAATTCTTAAATGTGATGGGTATCCAAATACATTGTTATTCTAAGTGTTGAGCAACATACATCGGAACATATTGTTCGTACCACAATAGCCAAAATACGTAGTGACGAACTATTTCTTTTTCACCTCTAGAATAGTATCAATGAAGAGAGGATCGAATGTAGTCAAAACATTTATATTAACCGGTAAAGTACCGGGTCGAAAGAGGAGCAAGCTAAGCATATGCACTATGTAAGATTGTGTTTCCGTTCGGCTATTCTAAACCAAAATGTGTAAAGGTGTGAGTATAATCTAAATTCTATGTGGCGAGTAATTAGAGATAAAAGATGGATAAGAGGTGTTTCGAGGGGTTACTCCCCTCCTTGGCAATTTCCCAATGATCACATACACGATATTCAAACATTTCATGGTAGTCAAATAGTATTGAACCTAGTTCACTTCAATCCCGTAGAAATGATCATATTCACTACATCCAAACTATCCCTAAGGTCGTTCGATTCTTAAGTCTAGTTTTAAGATTCAACATGTTACTTAGGCATTTCATCAAACACTTAGTAGCATGGCATGTATAAAGAGCATAGTGAACATGAATTTGACACCATTCGATGGGATTAATTGATGATTCGCTTAATGACCAACTCCAATAAATCAAACATTCAATCATAGGCAAGCGTCCATATCCTAAGGTTCACTCTCATGATTAAGATATAGATCATTTTCTCCATCCTAGAACTATTCCCTAGCTCCCTCAAGTCATAGGTTCAAGTTTTAGTCCAAGTTGTCACTTAGGCATTTTAACAAACACCTAGAGTGCATAACATTCATAACACAAGAGAAAATGAAATCAACAATCATCCATATGAACATCAATGTATATATGTGATCAAAGAGTACCAAGGAGAGTCATAAGACCCTCAAAACACAAGATCACTACTCACACCTCATGTAAGACAACATTGTGTGAGTAGGTTATGAAGCACACAACAAAGGGAATGGAAAAGTGTAAAGGAAGGAGGATGGTTAATCCTTGAACTCCCTTTTGATCTTCTCTTCTTCTCTTAGGTTGGATCTTTTGATGATTGATGACATTGGTTGACCTCTTTTCTTGATCTTCTTGTCCCCAAAAACCTCCACACATGGTCCAAAACCCTTGCTTTCTATTTACAGATTCGGTTGAAATCTGGACCTCAAATCTGAGTTTTTCATCTAGTCGGTCGACTGGGCTAAGCTTGACTCCCAGTCGTCTGAGTTTTTCATCTAGTCGGTCGACTGGGCTAAGCTTGACTCCCAGTCGGTCGACTGGGATGTGCAAGATCTGATGAGCTGCTGAGTTTTAATCGAGTCGGTCGACTGGACTTCTCAGTCGACCGACTGGGGCTTTTTTCATGGTCTTCCCGTCCGAATTTGGTCTTGGCGTAAACTAGAGAGTTGTAGTCCTTTGCGTTAGCTTTATAACAAGCTTTGAATCAACCAATTCGGACATCGTATGCACCCTGGGCGTCCAAAACAAGTCGCAAAGTTCACGAAGAAAAACAATTTGCTGAGCTTCTGAGTTTTTACACAGTCGGTCGACTGGACTTCTCAGTCGACCGACTGGGGCCTTTTTGATGGTCTTCCTGTCCGAATTTAGTCTTGGCGTCAACTAGAGAGTTGTAGCCGTTTGCGTTAGCTTTCCGACAAGCTTTGCATCAACCAATTCGGACATCGTATGCGTCCAGGACGTCCAGACCAAGTTGCAAAGGTCAATATGCTCGGTTTTGCCCCGAAACTCCTTGTTTTGCGCCGAAACTTCTGTTTTTCAACCAATCTTCATATATAGGCCTTGACCATGGGGGAAACTTGTTTTCTACCTAAAATGTAGAGATAGAGGTCAAATGACATCAAAATAATGTCGAAAACGACCCAAAACTATAGTGAAGAATAGCCATAAATCAGTCAAAAACTCGACTGATCAGCACTCCACACTTAAGTTTTGTTCGTCCCGAACAAAGTATGAGAATATGTCAAGGTCATGCAAATGTCGAAATGCTAGTGGTGATATGTTTTTCGTATATTTGCCTCACTAGATTTCACAAGGTCTCGATCATTATTCCTAATCATGTTATTGAAAGGTAAATGACAAGTGTGTACAATCTAACTAGCTCCTTTTCGTAGGCGTTACGAATGCATTTAGCGTATGCATTAAGCCTTTAAACCCCTAGGCTACCCTAGTGGACGAGTTCTAGTCTCGTGACAGTTTTCAGAAAAGGGAGTACTCACAAATCCCTAATGTACCTACCCCATGAGAATGAATGCAAGAGTGCTCAACCAAGGCGAGGATTTCTCAAAACCAATCCCTCACCCCAAGCTAGGACTACCATCACATTATCATCAAAAGAACCTTTGAACCAATTGAGTACCCATGAGGTTGTGCATTCAAGATCATCAATACTAGAGCTATCAATCACCTCATCCAAAAGTCTACACATTTTCAAGGCAATACAATAGAAGTAAAGCTTTTAGTTTGCACAAAAAAAACGTCAATCGCTTGCCTATGCTAGCTAGGGCTAGTCCACGGGTTTGCGACATGGAACTCATTCCCAAGTTTTAGGCGCTTAAGCCGTAATCCATATGGGAAGAGGAGTTCGACAGTAGAGTTCTTTAATAAACAAGCATAAACCAAATGATAACTCTCGTGCAAGCACATGGGTCGTCCAAAAGTCATTCTAACAAGCACACAATGCAAATGATGAATCCCGCACAAATGAAGAATGGAGGAAAACATAGAGTCAAGTTTTAAGTGTTTCTTATTTTCTTTTTGAAATGGCCTTTGGCCTACAAATGCTTTCGAGGGGGAACTTTTATTCCTAACCCCCGGCATTTGTATCATTTTTGAAGCAAAACTTCTCTAGCTTTGAGAAAGCTTTTAGTCGGGGCTTTGCCCTCTTTGACTACAAAAACTTTTTGTTGGGGCCTATTTTTTGCCCTCTTTTGACTCCACACTTAAAACTTGACAATATGTTCAAAAAGTGTATGGAATGTGCGGGAAGCAATCATAAGCATGGCACAAAATTAGAAAACTCAAGTCACCAAGGAGCAAACAAAAGGTCTAAGTTTTTCGTGAAAATTTTAAAAGTGCTTGCTAAAACTTAATCCAAGGTATTTCAACGAAAATACTTAGAAAATTAGATAGACAAGGGATAGCAATGATATTGATTCACAAGAATGCACATTCATAGGACTAGGTCGGTTCTAAGTTCAAGATCCAATAAAAATGAAAAGTAGGCTAGATGTGATTTTTAGGGATTTAGAACCGATAGTCACAAGCCTATGTGGTTAAAAACACTCTCATGTTAGGGATAGAGTACATGAATGCAAGCGTCCATTCTACAATGATAGGCATGTCATGAAATGAGTGAACTATGGGACTACCCACTCCACACTTAAAAGGTAGCTTAGTCCCTAAGCGCACACAATATAGAAAATGAGAATAAGGCGCATAGGAACTCCCCTCGTTTGTAGATGTGCCCCACTAATAGAAAAGACGCCATTGTGCTAAACGTGATCGAACATGATGCAAATAACTTCCTTGATGACAAGAACACATGAGAGGTTAAAAGCAACAAGTGACATACAATGTTATGCAAATCTCAAGTATGAGCAAGAGAGCATCACAAGTCATATTGAAATCTTCCCCTAGTAGATGAGATGTTGTTCTGGTCGAGATCCAGAACAAGTACTGAAACAACTTATGCGCTAAAATAAGTAATGCGGAAATAAAAACAACACGCAAAATTGTTACCCAGTTCGGCGTTAACGAGCCTACTCTGGGGGGCGTTCTCTAGCCCGGTGGACAGCAATTCACTATGTTGAGTATTGCGAGTACAGGAATTACCGTTTACAGAATCCCTCTTAAACTACCTGAGCCTCGGACACTCTAGTAATTGCAATCTAGGTCTCCCCCTAGATCTTTGCTCCCGCTCCGTATCCACCAAGATGATCCTCCGTGAGAATCAGCGCCTTCTCCCGAATGCGCAGTTTAAAGCTTCAGTGCGTGAACCTTCAGTGTTGTCCTTCGATCAATCTGTTGAGCACCAGCACAGATTGAATCCGAGCGCCTTTGAGTAACCAGTGACGATTAACTCTCCGGCCGATTACGAGCTTAGTGAATAACCAGTTACGATTAGTTCACCGCCGTTAGCCTCCTCCTCCCTTCAATGAGTATGAGCGTGATTTAATATCTCCGTAAGTGCTGACTAATGCCTAGGCATTAGTCCTCCTTATATAGAGCGGTAGAAACCCTAGAACGAATAGGATTTCTAAGATGAACCGCCTATATCAATTAGGAAATCTTTCCTAATCTATTGCGCGTATTTTTAAAGATAATCCTTCAATCTCCGATTAAGCAATCTTCAATTATCTTCTTCGCTAAGATATCTTCAAGCGCAAGCAACCGACTCTCTTTGATATCTTCGATAATCATCATAGCACCGACTGGCTAAAAACTAGACTTGCCAAATCCGTTCTGTTGTTGCGTCAGAGTTGTGCTAGGTCGGTTGAACAAGTTTCCAAATCTGAATTTAGAAACTTCCAATATCTGTCCATGCACCTGCAACCGCCTTGATCTCCAACGGTCGACTGTGTTTCCAAATCTGAATTTGGAAACATTCCATCTGCTTTAACTTGTTCTAGGACAGTTGTCTCTGCTAGACTCGAACAACAGCTTGAACAACTATTCTAAGTTTTGCCAAACTACATGCCATAAAACTAACAATCTCCCCCTTGGCATTTTTGGCAAAACTACTGCATGTAATCTACCTATTACAGTTGAATCTTTGAAGGAGGTTTCAAACTCCCAAGCTGTGCTACGAACTAAGCTACCAAACGAATCTTTGAGGAGATTTCAAACTCCGAACATAACAAGCACAAACGAATCTTTTTAGGAGATTTCAAACTCCAGCATAACTTGTCTAACAATAAGCACAAATGAATATTTTAAGGAGCTTTCAAACTCCAAAACTACTCCCCCTTTTTGTCACAAAATGACAAGGGAGTACAGAAAGAAAGCATTACCTTATAGTACTTTTAAATTCTGCGAACCTTTAACCAAACATACTTCGTCAATACCCAACTTTGAGCGTTCGCTCTTCCTTCTAAGTCAACCCTTTAATCATGAGACACTTACACTCCGGTTGACCCCTTGTACTGGAATAGTTTAGTTGTCAATGACACACAGACCCAGTGAGGATCTTAGTGTTTCGAACTGAAGATTGTCCAAGGCTTTTGTGAAGATGTCTGCCAGCTGCTTCTCAGTTGACACGTGTGTCAGGGTGATAGTTTTCTTCTCAACTAATTCTCGAATGAAATGATGCCTGATGTCGATATGCTTTGTTCTGGAATGTTGCACCGGATTCTTGGATATGTTGATGGCACTCATGTTGTCACAGTAGAGAGTCATCACATCTTGTTTGACTCCGTATTCCTCTAGCATCTGTTTCATCCATAACATCTGGGTGCACGAACTTCCTGCCGCAATATATTCTCCCTCAGCAGTAGATAGAGAAATACTGTTCTGCTTCTTACTGAACCAAGAGACCAGATTGTTTCCAAGAAAGAAACATCCTCCAGACGTACTTTTGCGGTCCTCTGCATTCCCAGCCCAATCTGCATCGCAGTAGCCTACTAAGCAAGAGTTGGTATCCTTAGTGTACCACAACCCATAGTCGACTGTTCCACAGACATATCTGATAATTCTCTTCACATTCATCAGGTGACTCTCCTTGGGATTTGCTTGATATCTGGCACAGACACCAACTGCATGAGCAATGTCCGGCCTACTGGCGGTTAGGTATAATAGACTTCCAATCATACTTCGGTATAGGGTATGATCCACCTTTGCGCCGGCTTCGTCCTTTGTAACCTTCACATGAGTTGCAGCGGGGGTTCTCTTGTGTGTTGCTTTTTCGAGATCAAACTTCTTGATCAGGTTCCTAGCATATTTGCTTTGGGAAATAAAGATGCCATCCGCCTTCTGTTTGACTTGTAAGCCAAGAAAATATGACATCTCTCCCACCATGCTCATCTGGAATTCATTCTGCATTTGATGGACGAATTTGTCTACCAGCTTCTGGTTGCTTGAGCCAAAAACAATATCATCTACATAAATCTGAGCAATGATGAAGTCTGTCCCTGTGTGTTTCACAAACAGCGTCTTGTCTACTCCCCCTCGCACATAGCCATGAGTGATTAAGAAGTCAGTAAGCCGCTCGTACCATGCTCTGGGTGCCTGTTTGAGACCATAGAGCGCCTTCTTCAGGTGATACACATAGTCAGGATGATGAGGGTCTTCAAAGCCCTTTGGTTGAGCCACAAACACTTCTTCATTTAGCAGCCCATTTAGGAATGCACTCTTGACATCCATCTGAAACAACTTGAACTTAAGGTGACAAGCAAGAGCAAGAAGTAGTCGAATGGCTTCTAAGCGAGCAACCGGAGCAAACGTCTCATCAAAATCTATTCCCTCAATCTGAGTATAGCCTTGAGCCACGAGACGAGCTTTATTTCGGGTGATGTTTCCATGTTCGTCCGACTTGTTCTTGAAAATCCACTTTGTTCCAATAACGTTCACACTATCCGGACGTGGAACAAGATCCCAGACATCATTTCGCTGGAATTCACCAAGTTCTTCTTGCATGGCGACAACCCAGTATTCATCATTGATGGCTTCCTTGATGTTTTTGGGTTCAATAGTAGATATGAAACGGGTAAAGCCAGCTGACGGAGACCACTGCACTGTCGTTAAGGTGCAATGTTCTCTGTACAAATAAATTTATATTTTCCGCTACTCGCGACTACACTACTGGGTAGTAAGTGGTAAGTAGGGGTCGAACCCAAGGGAATTAGGGGAATAAGTTGTTCTTTAAGTTGGACAATTTTGGGATTGGTTGGTTGGTTTTAAAGCTACCAGCTAAGCGATTGATTGGTTGGTTGGTTGGTTTTAGTACTAGAAAGTAACTGATAATTATTAAAAGAAAGCGTTCGGTTTCAGGGGCCTTGTATTATATCCTGTCTATCATTGACCCTTAGTGAATCTTCTAAGTATTCAAATGTGTATCAAGGCCTTTTCCGGCGCTCAAATTGCCACACTGTCTAGTCTTTCGCAAAAGTGTTCGAAAATGAGTCAAGGCCATTTCAAGCACTTGACTGTCGAATCTTTTTTTAAAAACGTAAAACCCTTGTTCTACTTAGACTAGCACCCCATTTCAAGGTATACTAGCCTGTGTGCATCCATTTTGGGTTGTCTTTTCCGATTTACCCAAAATGGTGTTTGAGAGAGATCAAACTCCTCAGATAAGCTTTGCCATTTCAAGCATCCACTTACCCGAGTATGTTTACGAACTTCCACAGAAGAGCTTTGCCATTTCAAGCATCCACTCAACCATGGACGTTCTGATCTAATATATGGCACATAGAACAAGTTTCGAATACAAAGACGAGACATTAAATTAACAGTCTAAAACATTTTATAATACAAGTCCACCCCTTCTACCGAACGACTAGTTTAGCTACTATTTATCGCGCTAAACATTATAACTAAAGAACTAGAAATTAAAGACTGAAAATAAATATTAAAAACTTACTACCGTTGAAGCGCCAAGGGAGCAATCTTTATTTCCAAAGCCAAACTTACAAAATCTAGAGAGATAAGTGATTTTTTTATTTGAGGATGGGATTATTTACAAATGAGATGGATGGGTTGTATTTATAGGCTAAGGGAGGAGAAATGGGTGGTGGAGATGAGGGGCAAGTGTCTTTGATCCAATGGAGGAGGAGGAGGAGCAAGGAGGAGCCGCCACATGGGGGAGGAGCAAAGCCGCCGGTCACCTAGAGTGGAGGAGCCGCCGGTTGCAGGTGGTGGAATGGGGAGGAGCTCCTCCCTTGGCCACCTCCAAGCATGGTGGCCGGTCACCTTGGTCCATGCTTGCATTTGATAGTTGATTTGGAATGGCCAAGTGATTCTAAGACTAATGGTCGAGCCAGTTTTTCCCAATTCCATGTTTTGGTCGAGCAATTTGGTCTTGGTGCCTATGCGCGAGGCTTTTGCTTTGGACTTGGGCCAACTGCCAATCTACTCGGGCGTTTTGTCTGGGAAGCGGGATTGTCCGACTTGTTGGGCATTCCAAACACCTTGGTCGAGCCAGATTTTCCAGATGCATCCGTCGGGTCGAGCGACTTGGTTTGGGTGCCAATGTGCGCCGGGCCTTTGCCTTGGAATTGAGCTAACTGCCAATCTGCTCGAGCATTCTCCTTGGTTTTCCGACATTGTCCACTTTATTTTCCAATTGGAATATTATGGTCGAGGCGGAATTGTCAGATGAGATGGTTTGCTCGGGCAACTTGAATTGAGTGTTTGGTCAGCTCGGCGGAGGGCCTGGAACTGCTTCACCCGGTCGGGTGGTTTCTGTGGCATTTTCCTACCCGGTCGGTTGAGTCTTCCATGTGATATTTTTGGCGTAAAATCCTCCTTGGTTTGATTTGTTTGGAGTGATTCAATGTCAGGATCCTTGAGATTTCTTCAGTCAGCGTCTGATCTTGACCTTGGAATGACTCTTAATATCTTTTTAGCGTAAACTCCTCTCCTTAGCGTGTTTTCTCTCTAAGCTCTGAAATACCCTGTAGAAATATATCGGAACTAACAAGCAAAAGTTAAATAGACCAACAGTCTAATTAAGGGGGTTTTACTGTGTTTTTGATTCGTATAATTATGGTCCATCAGACCACCCCACACTTTTAGTTGTTCGTCCCGAACAATGCTATTAAAGGGCGACATTCTAAGTTGGCTTTGGAATATGAAAATTAGACTGTGGGACTCGATTTATCCTAGTTCATGCATTACTTACTTATTACCAAATTGAACTGTGTAAATAAATAGAAGAAACTTAATACTTGTACCTCCGTGCTGAGATGCAATTTATATTGGATGTTTCGGGAGATAGCCCTTTTTTGGTTCCTGGACTGCAACTTTGGGATCGGCTCGCACTATATGGTTTCCTTGTAGCTTTCTCTAGCACGTGATTTGGTTCGGGTTTCACTGGTTTGAGTACTTTGATTTTTTTTTTCTTTTGGCGAGGGACTGCTTTTGTAGTGAATTGGCCTTTGGCCCTTGATTTGACTCTTTGAGTACTTCACTTTTTTTTCGTTCGGTTAAAACCTTCACAATTTTGGGCCTTTGGCCTCTTGATTTGCTTCTTCGAGCTTTTCGCCTTTTTGTGGCTTTTGCAAGTCCATTTTCTCAAGCCCTTTTTGGGAGGTCCAATCATCGCCCGCAAGCCTATGGAAATACCTCCCCGCTCCTCTCATCGTTGTTGTTTCGCGCGGGTCAAGATGAGGGTCGCTCATCTATTTTCTCGGCTACTTTAACTAGAGAGAGGACGGTCTCATTCCCGTCCTCGCCTTTTTTCTTTTTTGCATAAACACTGCATGGCGGAGATGACTTCAATCTTCACTGAAACCCGAAGTGCAGCCTCCACTGACTTCGAAAACCATATAGTTTGACCTGATCCTTTGATTGCTTCCCAAGCCTTTCTAGGGCGATTTATGTCAACTCCACATCCCTAGTTTATCTCAGCACAAAGGACAAATGAAAAGTTACGTCCTAAGTCTTTAAACAGTTGAATTTTCACAAGGTAAATGCATGAATTTCGGTCTATCTTTTTCACATTCTTAAGTTCATATTTTCAAAAAGATACTATTACTAAAAAAAAGAAAACAGCAAGCATGTTATTTATATACAACGGTGGTTCTCACCCCACACTTTTGAACGAAGGCGTGCCTTAGTTCAAAAGTCATGCAAGCTAATATATATATGTGAGAATGATTAAGACAGAAAATTAAATGACAGAATTTAAATGACAGAAAGTAAGATAGTGTCGGGTTACCTCCCGACCAGTGCACTTGTTTAACGTCGTTGGCTCGACGATACCTCGTTGTGGATTACTGGTTTGGGTCCCATGGGGGGCTCAGGTTGTATTTTGCCACCGTTCCTGTGTTGCTTCTTGCCTTGCCTTTTCCCGATTTCTTGCGAGATGATGTGCTTGGGTCAGGACTCCTTTGTTTTGGGATCTTTTCTTTCCAATACCCCGGAGGGGGTGAGGGAACTTTCACTGCTACCCTTTTAAAGTTCTCGTGTTTGGGACTGCCTAGTCCATCTACGGTGTAACACTGCTCCATCGAGGAGTCATTCTGCAGAGGCCCTTTTCCCATCCTCTTTTCAGCCTCTTCATGGATCACATAGTTTTCAGCGATTTGTCTATTGATCGAAGGGAAAAGTCGGGAAGCTTGCATCTTAAGGCTTGGTTCTGCCTCGTTATGATCGTCAGTGAGGAACTGGTCGTAGATAGTCTCGGCTGCCCGGGTAATGATAGTCGGGTATGAATTGGGCAGTTCGTCAGTGGTGTTCTGGACTCCAACCTCGTTGCTTCCGGTGCTTTCCTTATCTGATTCTTATGATGGTTCAGGAGTCTCTTCTGACGGCTCGGTAGTTCCTTCTTTGTCTGCCTCAGGGTCAGCTTCATTTATCTGCATTTCCTCGTCAGTTTGGGGTACTCGTCTTGTGGCAGCGGCTAGGCCAATTATGAGGTACCACATGTCTGCAATGGTGAAGTTTCTGGCTGATCTCCTCATTGCTTCGTTAACTCTTCCCACCTCTTCGGACCTCATCCCACGAAGAAATTTTTGGAGAAGAATCTTCTTCGTGAATCCATGGTGCGGGCAGCTTGAGACGATGGCAACATAGTTCGTGTAATATTCGTCCAAGGTCTCATCCCGGGATTGTTGAAGGCACATGATTCTTTCACGGGTTTCTTGGCGTAAGGATGGTGGGGAGAATTCCTTCAGGAATGGAACGCAAAGAACTACGAAACGTTCTGCACTACAAGCGGTGGATGTGTAGTACCAGATCGTTGCGAAATCAGTTAGAGAGAATTTGAAGCATTTAAGCTTAAATTCCTCTAACATTTCGTTAGCAGGTTTAATGTGGTAGCAGACGTGGTGGAAGTTTCGGCAGTGTTGTACTGGGTCTTCTCCATCCGTACCTCCGAACAGTGGCAGATATCGCGTTGTCCATGCATATGAAGGGGGTTGCGTCATGAGGACATAGGAGGGAAAGAACAAATAATCCGATGGCTAATTCCCCGGCAACGGCGCCAATTTGACGGAGACCACTGCACTGTCGTTAAGGTGCAATGTTCTCTGTACAAATAAATTTATATTTTCCGCTACTCGCGACTACACTACTGGGTAGTAAGTGGTAAGTAGGGGTCGAACCCAAGGGAATTAGGGGAATAAGTTGTTCTTTAAGTTGGACAATTTTGGGATTGGTTGGTTGGTTTTAAAGCTACCAGCTAAGCGATTGATTGGTTGGTTGGTTGGTTTTAGTACTAGAAAGTAACTGATAATTATTAAAAGAAAGCGTTCGGTTTCCGGGGCCTTGTATTATATCCTGTCTATCATTGACCCTTAGTGAATCTTCTAAGTATTCAAATGTGTATCAAGGCCTTTTCCGGCACTCAAATTGCCACACTGTCTAGTCTTTCGCAAAAGTGTTCGAAAATGAGTCAAGGCCATTTCAAGCACTTGACTGTCGAATCTTTTGCAAAAAACGTAAAACCCTTGTTCTACTTAGACTAGCACCCCATTTCAAGGTATACTAGCCTGTGTGCATCCATTTTGGGTTGTCTTTTCCGATTTACCCAAAATGGTGTTTGAGAGAGATCAAACTCCTCAGATAAGCTTTGCCATTTCAAGCATCCACTTACCCGAGTATGTTTACGAACTTCCACAGAAGAGCTTTGCCATTTCAAGCATCCACTCAACCATGGACGTTCTGATCTACTATATGGCACATAGAACAAGTTTCGAATACAAAGACGAGACACTAAATTAACAGTCTAAAACATTTTATAATACAAGTCCACCCCTTCTACCGAACAACTAGTTTAGCTACTATTTATCGCGCTAAACATTATAACTAAAGAACTAGAAATTAAAGACTGAAAATAAATATTAAAAACTTACTACCGTTGAAGCGCCAAGGGAGCAATCTTTATTTCCAAAGCCAAACTTACAAAATCTAGAGAGATAAGTGATTTTTTGATTTGAGGATGGGATTATTTACAAATGAGATGGATGGGTTGTATTTATAGGCTAAGGGAGGAGAAATGGGTGGTGGAGATGAGGGGCAAGTGTCTTTGATCCAATGGAGGAGGAGGAGGAGCAAGGAGGAGCCGCCACATGGGGGAGGAGCAAAGCCGCCGGTCACCTAGAGTGGAGGAGCCGCCGGTTGCAGGTGGTGGAATGGGGAGGAGCTCCTCCCTTGGCCACCTCCAAGCATGGTGGCCGGTCACCTTGGTCCATGCTTGCATTTGATAGTTGATTTGGAATGGCCAAGTGATTCTAAGACTAATGGTCGAGCCAGTTTTTCCCAATTCCATGTTTTGGTCGAGCAATTTGGTCTTGGTGCCTATGCGCGAGGCTTTTGCTTTGGACTTGGGCCAACTGCCAATCTGCTCGGGCGTTTTGTCTGGGAAGCGAGATTATTCGACTTGTTGGGCATTCCAAACACCTTGGTCGAGCCAGATTTTCCAGATGCATCCGTCGGGTCGAGCGACTTGGTTTGGGTGCCAATGTGCGCCGGGCCTTTGCCTTGGAATTGAGCTAACTGCCAATCTGCTCGAGCATTCTCCTTGGTTTTCCGATATTGTCCACTTTATTTTCCAATTGGAATATTATGGTCGAGGCGGAATTGTCAGATGAGATGGTTTGCTCGGGCAACTTGAATTGAGTGTTTGGTCAGCTCGGCGGAGGGCCTGGAACTGCTTCACCCGGTCGGGTGGTTTCTGTGGCATTTTCCTACCCGGTCGGTTGAGTCTTCCATGTGATATTTTTGGCGTAAAATCCTCCTTGGTTTGATTTGTTTGGAGTGATTCAATGTCAGGATCCTTGAGATTTCTTCAGTCAGCGTCTGATCTTGACCTTGGAATGACTCTTAATATCTTTTTAGCGTAAACTCCTCTCCTTAGCGTGTTTTCTCTCTAAGCTCTGAAATACCCTGTAGAAATATATCGGAACTAACAAGCAAAAGTTAAATAGACCAACAGTCTAATTAAGGGGGTTTTACTGTGTTTTTGATTCGTATAATTATGGTCCATCAGACCACCCCACACTTTTAGTTGTTCGTCCCGAACAATGCTATTAAAGGGCGACATTCTAAGTTGGCTTTGGAATATGAAAATTAGACTGTGGGACTCGATTTATCCTAGTTCATGCATTACTTACTTATTACCAAATTGAACTGTGTAAATAAATAGAAGAAACTTAATACTTGTACCTCCGTGCTGAGATGCAATTTATATTGGATGTTTCGGGAGATAGCCCTTTTTTGGTTCCTGGACTGCAACTTTGGGATCGGCTCGCACTATATGGTTTCCTTGTAGCTTTCTCTAGCACGTGATTTGGTTCGGGTTTCACTGGTTTGAGTACTTTGATTTTTTTTTTCTTTTGGCGAGGGACTGCTTTTGTAGTGAATTGGCCTTTGGCCCTTGATTTGACTCTTTGAGTACTTCACTTTTTTTTCGTTCGGTTAAAACCTTCACAATTTTGGGCCTTTGGCCTCTTGATTTGCTTCTTCGAGCTTTTCGCCTTTTTGTGGCTTTTGCAAGTCCATTTTCTCAAGCCCTTTTTGGGAGGTCCAATCATCGCCCGCAAGCCTATGGAAATACCTCCCCGCTCCTCTCATCGTTGTTGTTTCGCGCGGGTCAAGATGAGGGTCGCTCATCTATTTTCTCGGCTACTTTAACTAGAGAGAGGACGGTCTCATTCCCGTCCTCGCCTTTTTTCTTTTTTGCATAAACACTGCATGGCGGAGATGACTTCAATCTTCACTGAAACCCGAAGTGCAGCCTCCACTGACTTCGAAAACCATATAGTTTGACCTGATCCTTTGATTGCTTCCCAAGCCTTTCTAGGGCGATTTATGTCAACTCCACATCCCTAGTTTATCTCAGCACAAAGGACAAATGAAAAGTTACGTCCTAAGTCTTTAAACAGTTGAATTTTCACAAGGTAAATGCATGAATTTCGGTCTATCTTTTTCACATTCTTAAGTTCATATTTTCAAAAAGATACTATTACTAAAAAAAAGAAAACAGCAAGCATGTTATTTATATACAACGGTGGTTCTCACCCCACACTTTTGAACGAAGGCGTGCCTTAGTTCAAAAGTCATGCAAGCTAATATATATATGTGAGAATGATTAAGACAGAAAATTAAATGACAGAATTTAAATGACAGAAAGTAAGATAGTGTCGGGTTACCTCCCGACCAGTGCACTTGTTTAACGTCGTTGGCTCGACGATACCTCGTTGTGGATTACTGGTTTGGGTCCCATGGGGGGCTCAGGTTGTATTTTGCCACCGTTCCTGTGTTGCTTCTTGCCTTGCCTTTTCCCGATTTCTTGCGAGATGATGTGCTTGGGTCAGGACTCCTTTGTTTTGGGATCTTTTCTTTCCAATACCCCGGAGGGGGTGAGGGAACTTTCACTGCTACCCTTTTAAAGTTCTCGTGTTTGGGACTGCCTAGTCCATCTACGGTGTAACACTGCTCCATCGAGGAGTCATTCTGCAGAGGCCCTTTTCCCATCCTCTTTTCAGCCTCTTCATGGATCACATAGTTTTCAGCGATTTGTCTATTGATCGAAGGGAAAAGTCGGGAAGCTTGCATCTTAAGGCTTGGTTCTGCCTCGTTATGATCGTCAGTGAGGAACTGGTCGTAGATAGTCTCGGCTGCCCGGGTAATGATAGTCGGGTATGAATTGGGCAGTTCGTCAGTGGTGTTCTGGACTCCAACCTCGTTGCTTCCGGTGCTTTCCTTATCTGATTCTTATGATGGTTCAGGAGTCTCTTCTGACGGCTCGGTAGTTCCTTCTTTGTCTGCCTCAGGGTCAGCTTCATTTATCTGCATTTCCTCGTCAGTTTGGGGTACTCGTCTTGTGGCAGCGGCTAGGCCAATTATGAGGTACCACATGTCTGCAATGGTGAAGTTTCTGGCTGATCTCCTCATTGCTTCGTTAACTCTTCCCACCTCTTCGGACCTCATCCCACGAAGAAATTTTTGGAGAAGAATCTTCTTCGTGAATCCATGGTGCGGGCAGCTTGAGACGATGGCAACATAGTTCGTGTAATATTCGTCCAAGGTCTCATCCCGGGATTGTTGAAGGCACATGATTCTTTCACGGGTTTCTTGGCGTAAGGATGGTGGGGAGAATTCCTTCAGGAATGGAACGCAAAGAACTACGAAACGTTCTGCACTACAAGCGGTGGATGTGTAGTACCAGATCGTTGCGAAATCAGTTAGAGAGAATTTGAAGCATTTAAGCTTAAATTCCTCTAACATTTCGTTAGCAGGTTTAATGTGGTAGCAGACGTGGTGGAAGTTTCGGCAGTGTTGTACTGGGTCTTCTCCATCCGTACCTCCGAACAGTGGCAGATATCGCGTTGTCCATGCATATGAAGGGGGTTGCGTCATGAGGACATAGGAGGGAAAGAACAAATAATCCGATGGCTAATTCCCCGGCAACGGCGCCAATTTGACGGAGACCACTGCACTGTCGTTAAGGTGCAATGTTCTCTGTACAAATAAATTTATATTTTCCGCTACTCGCGACTACACTACTGGGTAGTAAGTGGTAAGTAGGGGTCGAACCCAAGGGAATTAGGGGAATAAGTTGTTCTTTAAGTTGGACAATTTTGGGATTGGTTGGTTGGTTTTAAAGCTACCAGCTAAGCGATTGATTGGTTGGTTGGTTGGTTTTAGTACTAGAAAGTAACTGATAATTATTAAAAGAAAGCGTTCGGTTTCCGGGGCCTTGTATTATATCCTGTCTATCATTGACCCTTAGTGAATCTTCTAAGTATTCAAATGTGTATCAAGGCCTTTTCCGGCACTCAAATTGCCACACTGTCTAGTCTTTCGCAAAAGTGTTCGAAAATGAGTCAAGGCCATTTCAAGCACTTGACTGTCGAATCTTTTGCAAAAAACGTAAAACCCTTGTTCTACTTAGACTAGCACCCCATTTCAAGGTATACTAGCCTGTGTGCATCCATTTTGGGTTGTCTTTTCCGATTTACCCAAAATGGTGTTTGAGAGAGATCAAACTCCTCAGATAAGCTTTGCCATTTCAAGCATCCACTTACCCGAGTATGTTTACGAACTTCCACAGAAGAGCTTTGCCATTTCAAGCATCCACTCAACCATGGACGTTCTGATCTACTATATGGCACATAGAACAAGTTTCGAATACAAAGACGAGACACTAAATTAACAGTCTAAAACATTTTATAATACAAGTCCACCCCTTCTACCGAACAACTAGTTTAGCTACTATTTATCGCGCTAAACATTATAACTAAAGAACTAGAAATTAAAGACTGAAAATAAATATTAAAAACTTACTACCGTTGAAGCGCCAAGGGAGCAATCTTTATTTCCAAAGCCAAACTTACAAAATCTAGAGAGATAAGTGATTTTTTGATTTGAGGATGGGATTATTTACAAATGAGATGGATGGGTTGTATTTATAGGCTAAGGGAGGAGAAATGGGTGGTGGAGATGAGGGGCAAGTGTCTTTGATCCAATGGAGGAGGAGGAGGAGCAAGGAGGAGCCGCCACATGGGGGAGGAGCAAAGCCGCCGGTCACCTAGAGTGGAGGAGCCGCCGGTTGCAGGTGGTGGAATGGGGAGGAGCTCCTCCCTTGGCCACCTCCAAGCATGGTGGCCGGTCACCTTGGTCCATGCTTGCATTTGATAGTTGATTTGGAATGGCCAAGTGATTCTAAGACTAATGGTCGAGCCAGTTTTTCCCAATTCCATGTTTTGGTCGAGCAATTTGGTCTTGGTGCCTATGCGCGAGGCTTTTGCTTTGGACTTGGGCCAACTGCCAATCTGCTCGGGCGTTTTGTCTGGGAAGCGAGATTATTCGACTTGTTGGGCATTCCAAACACCTTGGTCGAGCCAGATTTTCCAGATGCATCCGTCGGGTCGAGCGACTTGGTTTGGGTGCCAATGTGCGCCGGGCCTTTGCCTTGGAATTGAGCTAACTGCCAATCTGCTCGAGCATTCTCCTTGGTTTTCCGATATTGTCCACTTTATTTTCCAATTGGAATATTATGGTCGAGGCGGAATTGTCAGATGAGATGGTTTGCTCGGGCAACTTGAATTGAGTGTTTGGTCAGCTCGGCGGAGGGCCTGGAACTGCTTCACCCGGTCGGGTGGTTTCTGTGGCATTTTCCTACCCGGTCGGTTGAGTCTTCCATGTGATATTTTTGGCGTAAAATCCTCCTTGGTTTGATTTGTTTGGAGTGATTCAATGTCAGGATCCTTGAGATTTCTTCAGTCAGCGTCTGATCTTGACCTTGGAATGACTCTTAATATCTTTTTAGCGTAAACTCCTCTCCTTAGCGTGTTTTCTCTCTAAGCTCTGAAATACCCTGTAGAAATATATCGGAACTAACAAGCAAAAGTTAAATAGACCAACAGTCTAATTAAGGGGGTTTTACTGTGTTTTTGATTCGTATAATTATGGTCCATCACCAGCCAATTGACGAAAGTTAACCTGTTTACCTCGAGTTTGTATGCCATCTGCGGGATTACCAATTACTTCACTGACAGGATGATACTTTTCAACTGCTCTTGAGGGCTGTAGGACACGAGGAGAGGCAGGAGGCGTTGGAGCAGATTCCGTATCAATATCCTCATCTGATTGATGGTCATTTGTCGCAGACTGCTCAGGCTCTTTATCTGTGACTAATTCCTTATCGGGAGAAGCGATAGTAGGTTGTTCCGGATTAGGTGGGGCATCATCATCATCTGCATTATTTGTCTCAGAAGCACCTGGAACAACGTCCTGCACAACAACATTGATTGATTCCATGACAACTCCAGTGCACTTGTTGTAGACTCGGTATGCCCTGCTGTTTGTGGAATATCCCAGAAAGATTCCTGCATCACTTTTAGGGTCCAGCTTCTGTAGATACTCTCGATCTCTAAGAATGAAGCACTGGCTTCCAAAGACATAGAAGTACTTGACCGTAGGTTTTTTACCCTTCCATAACTCGTAGAAAGTCTTCTCGGTTCCGGATCGAATCATGACTCTGTTTATGACATAGCAAGCAGTGTTCATGGCTTCCGCCCAAAACTTTAAAGGAACCTTCTTTGCATGAAGCATTACGCGTGCCATCTCCTGAATGGTTCGATTCTTCCTTTCAACAACTCCATTCTGTTGTGGTGTGATAGGAGAAGCAAATTGTTGAGTGATCCCCCGTTTTGAGCAGAAGTCAGCAAGAGCAGCGTTCTCGAACTCTTTTCCATGATCACTCCGAATCTTTATTATATGCTCGTCTTTATCTTCTCTTTCACGCTCCAGTCGAGTGCATAATAGAACAAATGCCTGGACAGCATCTGACTTTTCTCGCAAGTAGCTAGACCAGGTGAACCTAGAGAAGTCATCAACACACACAAGAACGTACCTCTTCCCTGAATAACTTTCCACTTGCATAGGCCCCATTAAATCAATGTGAAGCAGCTCCAGAGGTCTACTAGTATTAATCTGAGTAGTGCCCTTGTGTGGAACTTTGATTTGTTTTCCAATTTGGCAGTCTCCACAAACAATGCTCAGCTCTCCTTGAACTTTGGGTATGCCGCGAAAAAGACCATCTGAAGCAATCTTCTGAAGCGTTCTTAGATTCACATGACCCATTCGCTGATGCCATAAGTTCATCTCTTCAGTTTTACTCAGTAAACATGTTGTGTTAGCATTGGGTTTACCAAGGTTCAGGAGGTAGCAGTTGTTCGATGACCTTCTTCCAGAGAGAACTGGATCATTATTCATGTTTAACACCACACTCATCTTGTGTGAATTAAACATGATGCTCTCCATCGCACAACTGGCTAATGCTAATTAGATTAGCCTGCAATCCCTTGACAAGCAATACTTCTTTCAATCTGGGCAGGCCTTGAACATTTAGAATTCCTTTTCCAATGACCCTGCCTTCTCCTCCATCACCAAATGTTACATTCGAACTCCCTTTGATCTCCTCTATATTGGTCAGAAACGCAGAGTTGCCGGTCATGTGTCTTGAACACCCACTGTCAAAGTACCACATTTCTCTTTTCAGATGACAAGTAGAACTAAAGGCAACGTAACAAGCTTCACTTCTTTGCTTAATCCTCCAAACTTGCTTTATTTGTGGTTTCTGAACTTGTTTCATCTTCCTGAGAGATATATGGAATTCATGACATCTTGATTTGATGTGTCCCACTTGATTACAGTAAAACACCGTCGCCTGTCTTGCTGTCTTGTGGGATACCTAGTGTGATATCGAGATGAGTATCTATGAGAGTGGTGATTAGCTGGAACAAATTGTGGTCGCGGTTCAGCAAAAGTTTTTCCTCGAGGACGATGATCGACTGGAACAGCCTGCGGTTGCGGCACTGTTTTAACGAAAGTCATCTTTTCAGTGCTAAACCCTTCAGAGAATCCTAGACCTTGGCGGCCTCCTCCTATCCTTTGAGCTCCCAGAATGGAGTCTAGATCTTTTGTTCCAGAATTTAGCATTTTGACAGACTTTTTCAAGTTGTTCAGCTCGTCTATTGTCTCCTCATGAGCAAGCTTATCTGTTTCAATTTCACATTTGAGGGCATCAATAATATTGATAAGATTTACCTCCCTTCGCTTTAGAGCATTATTCTCTTGTTTTAAGTCAACTGTGTCTTTAGAACGATCTTCTTGTTTTTCACTCTGAAGCTTTAGAGATGAAATAACAGCCAGCAACTCCGCCTTTTGTGAGACAAGGTCAGCATGTTCGTTTCTTGCTTCACTCAACCGAGCTGTGAGGTCACAAACGCTCTGCTGATGTTTTAGTTTCAAGGTGGCAATCTCTTCCTTGAGCTTTTCCTTTAGTTTTTCCATAGAGTTCTGGAGAGATTTGTTTCGCTCGACTTCAACCAACCACTGTTGATATAGTTCTTTGTAATTGTTGGCAATTTCCTCATCTGTAATTTCTTCATTATCACTCTCACTGGAATACATAATGTGATCTTCAACTGATGCCTTTTCCTCCTTTTTGCTATTGTGGTCTTCTTCCTGATCAACACAGCTAGTGAGGGCAATAAAATTACTGTGCTCACCTTCTTGATCAGATTCACTGTCACTCTAGTTGATCACATAGGCATTCTTTTTCTTCTGTGTGTTGATGCATTCTGCTTGAATGTGTCCAAACCCCTCACATTCTCTGCATTGGATACCTTTGCCTTTGTTGTCTCGAACAAAGTCTCCAGACTGATTTCCCTTAGAAGCTCTGCCATCCTTCTGGTACCTCAAATTAGTTGACTGACCAGAATCAGTCCCTTTAGTGTATTCTCTTCTCATATATTTCCTGAAGTTTTTGGCAAACATGGCATACTGTTGTTCTGATGATTCATCCATCTTGTCTTTGACAACTTCAGCTTTCAGACCAACGCTGGTGACCTTTGTAAGACGGTCTTCTTCATTCATATCCATCTCATGGGTCTGCAGAGATCCCATCAGTTCATCCAGTCTCATGGTCTTCACATCATTGGCTTCCTTAACGGCAAGAGCTTTCATGGCGAACCGCTTTGTGAGAGATCTCAGCACCTTTCTTACCAGCGTTTCTTCGGTCATTGGTTTTCCTAGGGCGAATGCTTCGTTGGAGATATCGAGAATCCGAGTATTGAAGTCAGCGATGGTCTCATCCTCCTGCATTCTTAAGTTTTCGAATTTTGATGTGACCGTCTCCATTCTGGAAACCTTAACTTTGGTCGTGCCTTCATGAGCAGTTTGAAGAATGTCCCAAGCCTTCTTCGCAATTCACAGGTAGAGATCATCTTGAAATTCTTTCCATCAACCCCCGAGAATATGGCATTCATTGCTTTAGAGTTTGCCGCTTCAGCATGCTTATGATCCTCAGTCCACTTGTCTTTAGTAATGAGGCAAACTTTCCCTTCTTTGTCGATAGTTACTGGGTGTGTCCATCCTTGTTCAACCGCTTCCCAAACTGATTCATCTTGGGACTTCAGAAACGCCTTCATTCGTACCCTCCAATAGCCATATTTATTTCCTTCAAGCAGAGGAGGTCGCGTGATGTTCTGCCCTTCTCTCAAATCCATCTCACCGACTTCTGGATCTTACTCAGTATGTCGAGTATTCGCTCTGATACCAATTGAAATCTTCCCCTAGTAGATGAGATGTTGTTCTGGTCGAGATCCAGAACAAGTACTGAAACAACTTATGCGCTAAAATAAGTAATGCGGAAATAAATAAAAACACGCAAAATTGTTACCCAGTTCGGCGTTAACGAGCCTACTCTGGGGGGCGTTCTCTAGCCCGGTGGACAGCAATTCACTATGTTGAGTATTACGAGTACAGGAATTACCGTTTACAGAATCCCTCTTAAACTACCTGAGCCTCGGACACTCTAGTAATTGCAATCTAGGTCTCCCTGATGGACCCAAATTATACGAATCATAAACACCGTAAAACCCACCAAATTAGACTGTTGGTCTATTTAACTCTTGCTTGTTAGTCCCGATATATTTCTACAGGGTATTTTGGCGCTTAGAGAGAAAACACGCTAAGGAGAGGAGTTTTACGCTAAAAAGGATCGCTCGCAATTTCTGGCCAGCCAAGACCGAGAAACCCAGATCGCGCCCGCCGTCCAGCGCCCAGCGTCCAGCGCGCCTGCCGAGCTATTCGAGTCCAAATTCAAGTTGCCCGAGCAAATCATCTGATCTGACAATTCCGCCTCGACCAAAGTGTTTAAAATGGAAAATAAGGTGGAAGATGTCGGAAAACCAAGGAGAATGCTCGAGCAGATTGGCAGTTAGCTCAATTCCAAGGCAAAGGCCCGGCGCGCATAGGCACCCAAACCAAGTCGCTCGACCCGACCGATGTATCTGGAAAATCTGGCTTGACCAAGATGTTTGGAATGCCCAACAAGTCGGACAATCTCGCTTCCCAGACAAAACGCTCGAGCAGATTGGCAGATTGGCCCAATTCCATAGTAAAGGCCCCGCGCGCATAGGCACCAAAACCAAGTTGCTCGACCAAAACATGGAATTTGGAAAAACTGGCTCGACCATTAGTCTTAGAATCACTTGGCCATTCCAAATCAACTATCAAATTCAAGCATGGACCAAGGTGACCGGCCACCATGCTTGGAGGTGGCCAAGGGAGGAGCTCCTCCCTCCATGGCAACCGGCGACCGGCGGCTCCTCCACTCATGGTGACCGGTGGCTTTCCTCCTCCCCCATGTGGCGGCTCCTCCTTGCTCCTCCTCCTCCTCCATTGGATCAAAGACACTTGCCCCTCATCTCCACCACCCATTTCTCCTCCCTTAGCCTATAAATACAACCCATCCATCTCATTTGTAAATCATCCTCAAATCAAAATTTCACTTATCTCTCTAAGTTTTGTAAGTTTGGCTTTGGAAATAAAAGATTGCTCCCTTGGCGCTTCAACGGTTGTAAGTATTTCAATATTTATTTCCGTCTTTAATTTCCAATTCCTTAGTTATAATGCTTAGCGGGATAAATAGTAGCTAAACTAGTCGTTCGGTAAAAGGGGTGGACTTGTATTATAAAATGTTTTAGACTATTAACTTAGTGTCTCGTCTTTGTATTCAAAACTTATTCTATGTGCCATATATAAGATTAGAATCTCCAAGGTTGAGTGGACGCTTTGACGGGCAAAGCTCTTCCTTGGGATTCGTGATCATACTCGGGTAAGTGAACCATTTGTAACTGGACCAAAGGGACCAAATGGGCAAGCTTATCTGAGGAGTTCGATCTATCTAAAAAACCATTTGGAAACTGGACCAAAGGGAAAATATGGATGCACAAAAAGCTAAGATACTTCGGAAGGAGGAATTAGCTGAAGTAGAATAAGTGCTCTACGACCTTAAAAAGGCTAGACGATGTTGCAAGTCTTGAGCTAGGAATAGCCTCGATTCATGTTTGAATACTTAGAAGGTTCACTAAGAGTCAATGATAAACAGGATATAATACAAGGCCCCTGAAACCGAACGCTTTCTTTTAATTGTAATAGTTATCAGTTACTTTCCAGTACTAAAACCAACCAACCAACCAATCAATCACTTAGCTGGTAGCTTTAAAACCAACCAACCAATCCCAAAATCGTCCAACTTAAAGAACAACTTATCCCCCTAATTCCTTTGGGTTCGACCCCTACTTACCACTTAGTACCCAGTAGTTAAGTCGCGAGTAGCGGACTTATAAATTTATTTGCACGTTTTGCTTCGACGACGAGCATCTCTGTCACTCCCCCTAGATCTTTGCTCCCGCTCCGTATCCACCAAGATGATCCTCCGTGAGAATTAGCGCCTTCTCCCGAATGCGCAGTTTAAAGCTTCAGTGCGTGAACCTTCAGTGTTGTCCTTCGATCAATCTGCTGAGCACCTGCACAGATTGAATCCGAGCGCCTTTGAGTAACCAGTGACGATTAACTCTCCGGCCGATTACGAGCTTAGTGAATAACCAGTTACGATTAGTTCACCGCCGTTAGCCTCCTCCTCCCTTCAATGAGTATGAGCGTGATTTAATATCTCCGTAAGTGCTGACTAATACCTAGGCATTAGTCCTCCTTATATAGAGCGGTAGAAACCCTAGAACGAATAGGATTTCTAAGATGAACCGCCTATATCAATTAGGAAATCTTTCCTAATCTATTGCGCGTGTTTCTTAAAGATAATCCTTCAATCTCCGATTAAGCAATCTTCAATTATCTTCTTCGCTAAGATATCTTCAAGCGCAAGCAACCGACTCTCTTTGATATCTTCGATAATCATCATAGCACCGACTGGCTAAAAACTGGACTTGCCAAATCCGTTCTGCTGCTGCGTCAGAGTTGTGCTAGGTCGGTTGAACAAGTTTCCAAATCTGAATTTGGAAACTTCCAATATCTGTCCATGCACCTGCAACCGCCTTGATCTCCAACGGTCGACTGTGTTTCCAAATCTGAATTTGGAAACATTCCATCTGCTTTAACTTGTTCTAGGACAGTTGACTCTGCTAGACTCGAACAACAGCTTGAACAACTATTCTAAGTTTTGCCAAACTACATGCCATAAAACTAACACATATGATAACATAATGGCACAAGTTTCATAGAATTCAAACAAGGAAGTTGACCTACATTCTCCATAATGTGCACATGAGCATTAGGGGCAACATCATTATTCATAGATAAATCAAAGGGGAAGTGGAGGGGCTTGGTGATGTGAAGTGGAATTGGAGTGAGTAGACCTCACTCCACACTTAAAATTTGACCCACTAATCACACATTTCACATTCCACATTTAGAGCCTAAGCTACTCAAAATCATGCCAAACACTTAAATATATAAAAGAACAAGAATGAAACACTTACAAACCGGGTTACCTCCCGTGAGGGCCTAGTTTTTCCCGTCTTGGCAAAGACGTAGCAAAGCGCCCCATAGAATCACTCGTTGAGAAGTCCTTTGCTAGGATCCCTTCTCACGGGGCCTTGGATTTGGCGTGTCAATCCACCTTTAAATCCCATTTGAATTTCCTCCCGTCAAGTCTACAATGGACTTTCCTTTGGGAGCATGACCCCTTCAAATATGAACATCCCTTAAGAAATAAGTGGTCATGGGAGCTTTTCCCGATTGGTCTTTGAAAATAGGGCAAGAAGCTCCAAAACTTGTCTCGACACGAAGTAGTGAAGAAAGGGTCTTCATAACTTGTCTCGAGCTTGATGGGCACACCTTCCTTTAATCTTTCAATGATGTCCATGGGTGCCCATTCCTCAATATCCCTCTCTAAGCTTGTGTTTTCTTGTATGCGAGAAGGCTCTTTAGCTTGATCCATATAGACCTCAACAAAGTCTTCATACCCCCGAAATCCTTTTCTCTCAATAGGCTCTTCCTCTATCTTATCCTCATCAAGAAGTTCGGGCTCACATTCAAACTTGCTTGTGCCGGGAGGGAGGAGTTCTTCTTCACCAATAAAAGTTGTTTCCTCTATGGAAGAGGCATCATCATTAAAGAATTCCTCATCGGAGAGCGTTAATGGAATGGTGAACTCTTGTGCGTTCTCATCCAAATGATCATGAGATGTGCTAGTAGTGAAGGATGCTTCACTTTCGCATACCATCTCGTCTTCATTACAAGGTTCACCATCCCTTGTCTTGTAATAAGCTTCGGTGGCGGCTCTCCAAAATTCCTCCTCCGATTCTTGATCCCCTTTGAAATTATATCCCCTGTTCAAGCAAGTGTTCTAGGTCGTGTGTCGACAGACCTTGAACTCCCTCCACAACAGTTCAACAAACAGATCAAACAGAACAGTAAAACAGGAGCACGCACAGGTTGATAACCCAGTTCGGCCAGGCCTACTCTGGGGGGTTTCCCACACCCGGAAAAGGGACAACAAATCTTTATTACGAGTATAGAGCTTTCACGTGGACTTACACTTACACCTTGTAATTGCCTAGCCTCTATTCCTCCGTCTCTCAGATTTGCAACCAAGGTTCGTCGCAACTCCCCTTGATCCCCTTCGTCCAGACTCTCTGTCCGAACGTACTCGATCTTCTCCTGAAGCTCGGTCGCTTTCTCTCGAAAGCAGGTTGTTCTGTTTGTGCACTGAACGTGATTACCTCTGGTCAGTCTGAATGGCACGTATCAGACTGAGCTCACACCGATGTATTTCCAGTGGGGAAAGTACAAACGGCCGTCGCTTTCTTCTTCTCCAATCGGTAGGGTTTCTCGTGTATGTTTGATCTTGAAAGCGATCCAGAATGAGGGCGCCTCAGCAATGTATTTATATGCTTCGGACGAAACCCTAAACTGCACAAGATAATCCCATCAAATATTCAGGAGATACTCCTAGATATTTGATGTATATCTTATCCAATCGGATGGAAGAATATACGAAGACGTCTTCTTTCCCAAGCAAGTCACGCCGTCTTCAATGAGCATATTCATTCGAATATCTTGCTAGAATAAGTCGCACGCCATCTTTAACTTGACGAAATCTTCGTTGCCAATATCTTCCGGAAAATATCCTTGCGTCTGCTCCACGCTGTACATGAGTGCTAGGATATGTTCGAACTCCCCCTGAACTCCTGCTCGAACTGTCTAACCACGTTTTGCCAAACACATGCCACTCAAGGGAACATCAATCTCCCCCTTGGCATTTTGGCAAAACCAAATCTACTAGATAACTAGATCTATCTAACTATCTAGGCAGTCGACAACCTTGAGGGAACAAAAAGAATGTCACCACCTCAAAATACTCCCCCTTTTTGCCACAAACTGGCAAGGGGTCCGATCTAGTTCGAACAGCAAATCAAACTGTGCCAAAACAAGCACAAAATAGCTAAAGTTTTAAACGAAAACTGAGTTCAGAGAGTTTGAAGACAGTGGACCTTTAATCAGAAGCTTCTTCAATGGAGACTTCAGCAGAGGCAGTAGCTTCTGATTCATCATCACTGGGGTAGCTGAGTGCACGAGCAAGCCTGTTGATCCGGCGGCGCTGTTCCTTATCCGCAGCAATGATGGCATTAAGATCTCGGAGCAACTTGTTTCGCTCATCTCGGCCCATTCTGGCTCCCCCTCGACTGGACTCCGCCACATCGTTTCCTTTCTCCTTGAGATCGTTCACGTGACGCCCTTTAAACAACTTGTGGTCAACGATGAACTTGCTGGGAGCCTTTGAGAGTTGGTCAGGCGAAGCCTTCAAATCAGGAGCTTGATGGATGATCAGCTCGTATATCAGAGACGGGAAGCAAATCTGATGCAGAGATCTCGTCGAATTGGCATGTTCAGCAATCTGATTGAACATCACTCTGCCCAGGTTGAACTTCAGCTTATTCCCTATCTGATAAAGCAGATGAGCCATGTCCTTGTTGACCGTTGAGCGATGAGTAGACGGCCTCCAGTTGAAAACAGCAATGAAAAACAGCATTGAATAGAATGTAGAAAGATCTGCTGTATGCACAACTGACTCAGGCCTCCACTGAACAGAGCCTGCAGTGATGGTGCTTACTATCTTCGCAAAGCTGGATTCTTCTTCATCTACTGCTGGGTCGTCCATTGCGCTCAGGATCAATCTTGATCCTTCTTCCCTTTACACAGAAAACCCCATAATCTGCCTCACCAATGGCCCCAAACTTTGGAGGCAAGTTTGCCATGGCCTCACGCACCAGCTGTTTGTTGAACGGCTTGCATCTGTCCAACGTCCAGAACAGATCCGACTCTTTAAGCACCTTAATCACTTCCTTCCCTTTGTAACTGGACTCCTCCAGCAACCTCTCAGGTATGATTTTTCTTTTCAGCACACAGTTCCACTTGTTGTATGCATCACGACTGACGAACCAGATGCCCTTCTTGACCAATCCCACTGGGACAGAATCAGCTTCAGGAGATGGAACTTCACATCTTCCAGCATCCACTGAAACAGGGACAGGAGCTTCACGTTTTCTCTTCTTAGATGAATCAGCTCCCCCTGCCAGGTTGCCCTCCTTTGCAAACTCTTGGACAGTTCCCTTGGCAGATTTTTCAAACGCCACCTTCTTCTTTCCCTTGTCCTTCTTTTGCCTTTTGAGAGAGATAAGAGGAGCAATATCTTGGTCATCATCTGGCAGTGTACCCTCCTTTGAAACTGGCTTCGTAGTATCCTCACGAACTGATGCACCAACATCCTCCATGTGATCACGAAGAAGATCATCTTGAGCAACAGCTGGGACAAGCACAGTCTCCTCAGCAACACCTGGAACTGAAGTACCACCTGACTCCACTCCTGACAGAGCACCAAAATCCTCTTTTTGCAGATTTTCAGCAAAATCATCAATATCTTTGAACACACTGTCCAGATCTTCATCTCCTTCCGCAACCTCAGGTTCTTCATCAATCACACCAACACCGTTTACTGAAAAAAACCGATTTCATACTCACAGTCTCAGCAACTTCTCCTTCTGAGACTCCAATCTCCTCAGCCGAGCCAACAACAGGAGCATCTTCCATTACCAACTTCCTCATACTCTTCTTTCCCTCATTGGAAATATCAGAGACCCTCCTTCTGATAGAGCTGATCTTTGCCAGGCATTGTCTGGGAGAGGCAGCTCGGCGAGTTACCTTCTTTCTTTGAAATCCTCCTGGGCGAACGTACCCGGAAGCTTGAATTTTCGCCTTCCACACATCTGAAATACCAGACCCTCTTGTCTCTGACAGCCTGGGTTCCGTTTCTTTAACACACTTAGAGACATCATCACCCTTTTTACTAGTATCACAAAACACAACCTTGCCCTTGTCAACACAAATCTCAGCCCTCCTGGCTTCATCACTACCAGCAGACTTTACCGCCTCCCCAATACTCACATTCACAACTTCTTTCAACACAATATTTTCAACTGTCGGAATACTTGCAGAAGTTGAAGGTACAGATGAAAATACCTCCGATTGGGGACAAGCTTGAGTTGAACAAGGGACGAAAGAGACGCCCGCGGTCGTCTGAAGCTCCTCACTGGCAGTTCCTTCGCCAATCTTCTTGGTATCGCCCAAGACTTTAGAATCAGGGAGAAAAAGTGCCGTCTTTTTCTCCTTCGGAGCTTTCGTCTTTGGAATTTGGGGTTTTGCCGTCAGAGACTTTGAGGATTGCATGCTCTTCTTCTCAGCGGATTTGACGCCGGACCTTGCAGATTTCCCGGTGTTCACCATCGTCGTTTGGAGAGGGCAGTCGAGAGAGTGTTCGCCGTTCTAGGGTTTGAGACAGGAGAGAAAATACGCTGAGCAGTTGTGGTTTGAAAATAAAAGTCTTTTCTGCCTCTTCAACTTCCCAAAAAGAGCCAAGTCGCTTTCCAAAATAGAAACGGCGTAAATCAAATCTTTCAGAGTAAATGTTTGACTTTTAAGAATTGTGCCAGCTGTTCCAGCTCACGTTCTTCGGTGGTCAGTCCAACTGATGTAGCTGGGGATTCACCTTTGACTGACCACTGCCTGGAACACTTAGTTTATGAAACCACGCAGACCCAAGGAGGATCTGGGTGTTCCAAACTGTTGAATCTTATTCAATTTCTCATCCAGGGGAATGACATTCATTCGTGGAAACAGTTCGAACTCCATTTTCAGCTGTGTTATCTTCTGTTCGAATTCCTTCTGTAACTGTGACACCCTTTGATCCAGCAGTCTCCTGGTACTCTTGCCAACATGGATTCGTGCGGTTCTCCTATCTGACCTTGTGTGCAGGGTCTTATTCACTCCCCCTCGCATAACCCGATGTATGGCTTCTAGAGTAGACCGTGGCTTGTCAAAACTTTCGACTCCCATGCTGATGGTGTAACAGTTATTTGCCATCCTTTTGCCTTTCATCACAGAATCACCATTCTCGTCTAGAACCAAGCATGAGTCACTAGAGAATGACACATAGTGTCCATTGTCACACAGTTGACTGATGCTAATAAGATTCATTGTCAGACCTTCAACCAGGAGGGTGTCCTCGAGTGCAGGGAGATCCGAAACCTTCAATGTCCCACAGCCGATCACCTGACTCTTCCTACCATCCGCGAAGGTGACAAACCGCATCTGCTCAACAGGTCTAATATGCGAGAGATATTCAGAGTTACCTGTCATGTGAGCAGAGCATCCGCTGTCGAAGTACCAACTATTTTGCACTGTTTTTCTTGAGGAGCAACAGGCCACCATGCATACTGTCTGTTGTTCCTTTGGTACCCATACCTGTTTCTGTCGAGGTTTGATCTGTTGTTTATGCCCTCGACGTTCAGCAAGAAACAGCCGACACTTGGATCTGATGTGACCATCCTGAAAGCAGTACCAGCATGTGCGCAAATCTTTCTTTTGATTGGAGGTGGAACTGGAGTGAGTTTTGCCAGTCCTGCCTTTGGCTTTGTCTTGGGACAGATCCACTTTCTGTCTAGGGTGCTTTCTCACCTTCTGTTCAGGCATCTGTTCCGACACTGGTTTTGTTTTAACAAACGTTGTACCTTTTGAACTGCCTTCTCCTGTGAACCCCAATCCTCTATGTCCAGACTCCATTCTCTGAGATCCGAGAATGTCATTTAAGTCTTTAGTGCCAGAGTTGAGCATTCTTACCGACTGTTTGAGGTGATTCAGTTCCTCCTTGGTAGTTGAGTGCTCCATGCTTTTAGATTCTAGCTGAAGTTCCAGCTGTTCTACCCTTCTTAACTGGAACACTTCTTTGCGCTTCAGATCTGTGATGGTTTTTCTTAGACCCACCATGCCTACAGGATGAGTGTCACGGTCATTCTCCATTTCAACTTTCAGAGAGGAGACAGTACCTAAGAGCTCTGTTTTTTGAGCAAGGAGACACAGCCTTTCCTGTTTCATCTCAGCTAGACGAGTATTCAGAGAGTCTACCATGCCTTCGAGCTCAACCTTCTGTGTAAGTAATATCTCAACCTCCTGCCAGACCTTGTCCTTATCCAAGGTGACGCTTGCAACTGTGTCATTCAGCTTTTTGTTAATCTTGATCAGAAGCAGCCACTTCTCATACAGATCCTTATATGTCTCACCCAGAGCCTCCTGCGTGAGTTCTTCACCATCACTGTCTGAGACATCTTCAGCCGGGAGTTCCAACAGAGGTAGAACAGGTTTACTGGTGCTGCTGTAACCATCCAGAGTGGAAGTAAAGGCCACAAAGTTAGTGGTTGTACCTCCTTTATCTTCGTCTGACTCACTATCGCTGAATCTCGCGACCATTGCCTTCTTTTTCATGAGAGTATTCGCACATTGTGAAGCAATATGACCGAAACCTCTGCATTCATGACACTGAATTTCTTCCTTTCTTTTGTCAGAGGAGTCTTGCCTTGAGTCACTGGACCTTGATCTGTCGGACTTCCAGTTTCGGAAACCAGTTGATGAAGACTGACCTTGTTCACGTCTATTTATCTTGCACACCATTCTGCCGAAGTTTTGAGCCATCATGGCCAGTTGCTCAGTGGTGCAGCCAGCCTCCACTTTGTCTTCAGACAGTTCTGCTTTCAGGGCGATTCCCTTCATATCTCCGGTTTGGCATTTATGGTTAATCTCGTAAGTTCTGAGAGACCCCATCAGCTCGTCCAGTTTCAGTTTGGAGATGTCGTGCATTTCCTCAATAGCCGTGACTTTCATAGCAAATCGCGGAGGAAGTGATCTTAAGACTTTACTGGCCATCCTCTCTTCCTCAATCGGCTTTCCTAGAGCAGCAGCCTCGTTGGACAGTTCCAGAACTCTAGTGTTGTACTCAGAGATAGTTTCACTCTCGTTCATCTTCATCTCTTCAAACTTAGTAGTGACAATCTGCATTCTCGAGTTGCGAACTTTGTCCGTGCCTTCATATGCCGTTTGGAGAATATCCCACGCATCCTTTGCTACTTCACAGTTAATGATCAACTTCATGACGTTCTCATCTACAGCCGAGAAGATAGCATTCATCGCCTTTGAGTTTCCCATGGATGCCTTGTTCTCTTCTTCACTCCACAAGGTTTCTGGTTTCAGGATAGGTTCACCAGTTAGATTGTTCATCATAGGTTCAGTCCAGCCTCTCTGAACAGTCATCCATGCTTTCTCGTCAAGGGATTTCAGAAAGGATCGCATCATAGGTTTCCAGGTGGCATAGTTCGATCCTTCAAGCAACGGAGGTCTGGTGATGCTTTGTCCTTCTTTCAGAGGCATCTTGAACAGTTCAGGATCCCACTCAGTGTGTCAAGTGTTTGCTCTGATACCAATTAAAATTATATCCCCTGTTCAAGCAAGTGTTCTAGGTCGTGTGTCGACAGACCTTGAACTCCCTCCACAACAGTTCAACAAACAGATCAAACAGAACAGTAAAACAGGAGCACGCACAGGTTGATAACCCAGTTCGGCCAGGCCTACTCTGGGGGGTTTCCCACACCCGGAAAAGGGACAACAAATCTTTATTACGAGTATAGAGCTTTCACGTGGACTTACACTTACACCTTGTAATTGCCTAGCCTCTATTCCTCCGTCTCTCAGATTTGCAACCAAGGTTCGTCGCAACTCCCCTTGATCCCCTTCGTCCAGACTCTCTGTCCGAACGTACTCGATCTTCTCCTGAAGCTCGGTCGCTTTCTCTCGAAAGCAGGTTGTTCTGTTTGTGCACTGAACGTGATTACCTCTGGTCAGTCTGAATGGCACGTATCAGACTGAGCTCACACCGATGTATTTCCAGTGGGGAAAGTACAAACGGCCGTCGCTTTCTTCTTCTCCAATCGGTAGGGTTTCTCGTGTATGTTTGATCTTGAAAGCGATCCAGAATGAGGGCGCCTCAGCAATGTATTTATATGCTTCGGACGAAACCCTAAACTGCACAAGATAATCCCATCAAATATTCAGGAGATACTCCTAGATATTTGATGTATATCTTATCCAATCGGATGGAAGAATATACGAAGACGTCTTCTTTCCCAAGCAAGTCACGCCGTCTTCAATGAGCATATTCATTCGAATATCTTGCTCGAATAAGTCGCACGCCATCTTTAACTTGACGAAATCTTCGTTGCCAATATCTTTCGGAAAATATCCTTGCGTCTGCTCCACGCTGTACATGAGTGCTAGGATATGTTCGAACTCCCCCTGAACTCCTGCTCGAACTGTCTAACCACGTTTTGCCAAACACATGCCACTCAAGGGAACATCACCCTTCTTGCCTTGAGGCATTAGATTCAAGGATTTCTTCTTCGGAAACCTCCTCTTCCTCACCCAAGTTCTCAATGTCAATTGCTTGTTGTGCCATCTTAGCTCGAAGCTTATCCATGCGAGCATCCATCTCCATCACTTGAGCTTGCACATTTTGATTGAATTCCATTAAGTCTCTATGCACCATCTCTTGGTTTGAAAGGAGTGTGGCAATCATTGATTCAATATTGGAGGGCTCCCTTGAGGGTTGAGGATGTTGAGAGTATGGAGGGTTTCAATTTTTATCATTCCAATTTTGAGTGTAGGTATGTGATGGATGCCAAGAGTTTTCCCAATAGGCGTTTGGTTGCTCCTCTTCTTGGTCATCCCCATTCAAATTATAATAACTAGTTTGATAGCCATGCTCTTGGTAATTTCAATATGGTTGCTCCTCCTCTTGATAGTATTCTCCATTAGCAAAGACTTCTTGGTTGTAGGGGTCCATCCTCGCAAAACAAGATAGAGTAAGTTAGTAAGGGATATGAGTAAAAAAAGAGAATATACAAGTATATATATAAAAAAAATATTTACAAGAATAGTCGGAACTTTCACACAATCTAATCTAGGGATGTGCTAACTAGTTGCTCCCCGGCAACGGCACCATTTGACGAACTATTTCTTTTTCACCTCTAGAATAGTATCAATGAAGAGAGGATCGAATGTAGTCAAAACATTTATATTAACCGGTAAAGTACCGGGTCAAACCAAGAGGAGCAAGCTAAGCACATACACTATGTAAGATTGTGTTTCCGTTCGGCTATTCTAAACCAAAATGTGTAACGGTGTGAGTATAATCGAAATCCTATGTGGCGAGTAATTAGAGATAAAAGATGGATAAGAGGTGTTTCGAGGGGTTACTCCCCTCCTTGGCAATTTCCCAATGATCACATACACGATATTCAAACATTTCATGGTAGACAAATAGTATTGAACCTAGTTCACTTTAGTCCCGTAGAAATGATCATATTCACTACATCCAAACTATCCCTAAGGTCGTTCGATTCTTAAGTCTAGTTTTAAGATTCAACATGTTACTTAGGCATTTCATCAAACACTTAGTAGCATGGCATGTATAAAGAGCATAGTGAACATGAATTTGACACCATTCGATGGGATTAATTGATGATTCGCTGAATGACCAACTCCAATAAATCAAACATTCAATCCTAGGCAAGCGTCCATATCCTAAGGTTCACTCTCATGCTTAAGATATAGATCATTTTCTCCATCCTAGAACTATTCCCTAGCTCCCTCAAGTCATAGGTTCAAGTTTTAGTCCAAGTTGTCACTTAGGCATTTTAACAAACACCTAGAGTGCATAACATTCATAACACAAGAGAAAATGAAATCAACAATCATCCATATGAACATCAATGTATATATGTGATCAAAGAGTACCAAGGAGAGTCATAAGACCCTCAAAACACAAGATCACTACTCACACCTCATGTAAGATGACAAGCGTATTTTTAACCCTTTATAGTTGTCAAATTATAAGTTTTAGGGGTTCAATTGCAGTCAAACAAAATTTATATACCTTGGTAAGCCAAGGGTCGATCCAAGGAACAGTGCGTGTGAGTACTAGCTAACAAGTGACCTATTTATCTATTCCGATTAAAGCTTGTAAAACAGTTTTGTTGTCACGAAAAATAACAGAAATTAAATGTGCAGAAAATAAAAGGTTGTGTTTTTATCAGAGGAAGAATTCCAGAATCCATACTTCACCCGTGCTAACCCCACTAATCATGCAATCATGTCACGTTAACTATTCATGCTATCGAATATGGAATATAACCGAAATAACACTAGACAAGCTGCCCATCCACGGATCATTGTCTAGATTAATCTCAATCGTTGAACGCCGCCCATCCACGGATTATCAACGATTTCGATTTATTAAACTAAAGGTTTTCCTATTAATTCATGTAAACATGACTTAATATCAATTTCATGTAATCCGGTTAATACCTAGGACCCATCCATCTTTCGGTAATTAACCTAAATACGTTCTACCAATGCAAACATACCCTTTGATGTAAATACATGCATAGAACGATAAAATTAAGCACACAATGAAATTGAATATTCGAATCGCATAAATAAAAACTTCAATTGATCACATGAGAGTTAGGGTTACATAGCACGGGATCCGTAGGATCCCAGAATGAGAGGACTACTCACTATTCATGGTGATTAAACCAAAAACAGTGTATATTGAAAGGAAGAAACGAGTAAACCGTAAAGACGCGGTGAAGCTCGATGATCCTCACGCTGAAAGCTCTGTCTTCTCTCCCAAGTTAGGGTTTCTTCTCCAAAATAACAACAACCCAGTCTATTCTGATTGTGTTTCCTTATATAGACCGTCTAAAAAGGCCGGAAAGCCCAAAAATTAAATTTAGAAACATCTTGTAAAACAGCCCAACCGACTGTCCCGTTACAGCCGAGCCTGTAATGGCTGTAACGGGTATAGCTGAAATCTCTGAGAAATTTTGTCCCGTTACACCCGTTACAGTCCAGCTGTAACGGTTTCTGAGGTCTGTAACGGGGCTGCTCGAAATCTCTGTTGGAACTGAGGCCGTTACACCCGTTACAACCCAAGGTGTAACGGTTGCTGAGGCCTGTAACGGGCTGTCCCTGTATATTCTTGATTTTTGGCCTTTTTCGATCGATCTTTCGTTCTTTTCGACACTTTGGCTCCAAGGGGCGATGATATGTCTATTTTACCTGAAACACTAGAGAAAGACATCAAATAGAGACAATTTGCCGGGAGAATGAACGTTATCCTTCATCGAATGTAGTGAATAATTAGTCAGAATATTGACTGATCAAAACACTCCACACTTAGGATTTGTTCGTCCCGAACAAATGTCGAACAAATGGCAGAATAAATACACGAGTCAAAGTAATGCTCAACAACCATATGTTTCAAAGCTACCCACTCAAGTGACATGTGATCAATTCTAACTAAAACGAAAAGAAAAACTCATAACTCACTGTCGTAGAGGACACGAATGCATTTAGCGTATGCATCAAGCCTTTAAACCTATAGGCTGCCCTAGTAGGACGAGTATAGTCTCGTGAAGGTTTTCAGGAATGGGACTACCTACAAATCCCCTATACAACTAACTAATGTGTATGCATGAAATGATGCTCAACGAGTCACAGTAAAGTCATGTCATACCTCGGATTCATCGTGTTGCCTCAAGTTCAAGTCAAACATCTTCATCAAAGTTTTCAGACAATCATAGATCAAACGAGTTATGCATTCAAACGGTTAGTACACACGACTAGCAAGCGCCTCATCACAGGTTCTAAATAGTTCTATCGCAGCGTGATAAGAACATGAAAAGTTGCACAAAACAAGCTCGCCATTCACCTATGCTATCTAGGGATAGTCCACGGGCTCTTGGCGCAAAGCTCATTCTCAAGTGCCAAGGATTAGACAATGACCTGTAAGAGAAGAGGAGCCTGGCTAAAGGATTTTCTGAAAAATAGTACAAAAATTTGCATCAAAATTTCAGTGCAAGCACGAGGGTCGTCCCTTAGTTTCTAGTATATGAATTTGCAAGACAAGTCGTGCTTTGCACGCAATGAGAAGATGGGATTACACTACATCAAGCAAAAGAGGGCAGAATTGGTTATTCAAAAGTGTTTTCCAATACACAAGGGGCGACTTTTCTCGCCAGGTCCTTGGTATTTTTCTGCTCTTGCAGAACATTTTTCAAAGTATCAATTTTTCGATTTTTCTAAAACTGGTTGTTTGGGGCCAATGTCTCACCCATCTTTCGAAAATCAAGAACTTTGTCCTTTAGGGAAAACTTGAAGGCCAATTAACTAACTCCACACTTAAAACATGACATGGTGTATAAGTAAAGGCGGGTGCATGCAAATCACAACAAGTATATAGAAACACGTACTAGTACTAAGGTCACCTAGAAAAAGAGATGCATATTTAAGTTTTTGAGATTTTTGAAACGGTGCCTACTAATTTCAAGTCTCAAGCATGCTTCAAGAAATACGTAGAACATGTGATAGGCAAATGCTAGCAATGATACTGACTCAAGAGAATACACACACGATTTTCACTATTTCAAATCCTAGACCTTGAATCCAAAAGAATGCCAATCAGTCGAGGAGTATCGTAGAAAAACAAGGATTTCAATCACAATACATAGACTGTTGAGCATATGCAAGAGTGAACGTGAAATGCAATGCGTGGTGACTATGCGCTACCCACTCCACACTTAAAAATGAGCTCAGTCCCTAAGCGAAGAAATATTAAATAAGAAGAGGTGCATAGGAACTTCACTCGTGCGCGATGGCGCGATGTCCATGGAGAGTAAGCGATGCCCGGGGAGTGTAAAGCGACTCGTGAGCTGATAAGCATAGACGAAGGAAGACATAAGGTAGCACAAGGTATAGATTAGCATCGATAATTGCGAAGAAACCTGGATAAAGGGATACCAACGAAGAAAAAGGTAAACGATGTGAGCAAAGATGAATAGCATAGACTGGAGAACTCAAACATCGAATATCATATAAATAGAGAAATAACATCCAAAAGTCAGCGTACGATGAGAAATAACATGAAATGCATAACGACTGACAAAATGGCAAAGAAACATATGGGGCTAAATGGCGTCGTCATCACCATCATCCTCATTCCCAGGGTGCCTAGACGGGGGGGGGGTGTCGAAATCAGTCTCGTCCACTAGAGCTGTAATGGCATTCTCCGCCCACTGCTGATGTCTAGTGGTCTGATCTCTGAACGCTGCAAAATCTGCGGTGAGCTGGACATAGTTCTGAGCAAGCTGACTATGTGATCTGACAATCGGCATCTGATTCGCCATGGTCTGGCGCTGGTAGGCTAAGATCTGAGTCTGCATCTCTGTCATCTGATGCACCGCGGCAAAAAGCCGCATCTGGGTGGTCTCCAGGCGTGCGAAACGCTCCTCAAAGGTGCTAGAGTGCTGGGGAGGTGTGGGAGGATCAATGAAATCAGGAACTGGCTGCGCGGTCTGCTCGGGCACTGGAGGAGTAGGCTGAGCTGGCGCAGGCTCCTGTGCCTCGTCCATAGTAGCATCCTCGTGTGGAGGCTGGTCCTCCTGGACAGGATCTGGTTCGCGCGGAGGAGGGGCTGCCCTGACTTGTGCTCGATCAATGCGGCGCCGCTTCGCTCCACTTGGGAGCTCGGGGTTGTGAGTCCACTCGCCGTCTTTCCCAATAAACTTGAAGAGAGAGAGCTTGTTCATGCTCAGAACAAATCTAGACGCAGTTCCGTACAGTGAGCTGAGGTTCCATCCTTGAGACTCGGCGAGCACAGAAATAAAGTAGCTGCCTCCCATGGCCTTGTTCCCAGGAGACGTAGCCCAAGCTGTCATCATCCCACTGAGGATTTGAAAGAAGTCCACTGGCACCCCTTTGCTCATAGAGATCATAATGTCTAAGTCTGAGTTAGAGAGTACCGTGGCGCCCTCGGCGCGAGTATTAATGTCTAAGGCCATGATACGGTGAATAATCTTCCACACTGGCTCCTTGATGCCCGCAGCACCCCAACCGGACCGGAAGTAATAGTCGAAGCCAGATATGAGCTTCCAGAACTCATACCGCTCATCCACACTGTACTCGCCGCAAAATCCTTCCAAAGGAAATTCCAAAGCTTCGCAGACTTCGTCCTTGGACATAGTGTAAAGCTGCCCTCCTACTTGGAATGTCCAATGTGTAACTTTTAATGGGCTGCCAACAATCTCAAATGTCGCTAGAAATTCCTTGACTAACATAGGATATGTAGATTTGACTCGGTGAGCAAACAATATATCAAGTCCGGAGGCGATAAACATACTACGGCACTGTGAATAAATATCCCTTTGCAAATCTTGAAGAGTTGTAATGCAAGGGATGAGAGTAGGTTTTACCGATTTTGTGGACAAGATGGTATCGTATCGGTCCTGATGCTCAGGCGTGGTGAATCGGCCAGCATTGGCCAGTGGGTAATAGCGGGGTTGGATGGGCGGTGGAGCTGGGATGATGGCGGTCGAAGATGATGGTGGAGGAGCTGCGGCGGAGGAGCTGGCTTGGTTGGCTCGACTGGAGCGACTGGGAGGGGGGGTTTCCGCCCCGTCTCGATCTAGCCATGGAGTGAAGGGTTGGCGGACGGGTGGAGATGAGCGGCGGGATGGAGTGACGGACGGCGGGATGGCTGGAGGTTGGCGGTCGGCAGGGGGAGAGAATGGCGGTTGAGGGATTTGAAGTTGTGAAATTAGGGTTTATGAAAATCTGAGATTTGGAATTCAATTTGAGGAAGAAGACATGTTGCCCGTTACAACCGAGCCTGTAACGGCTGTAACGGTTGTAACGGGTACCCCCGAATTCACTGAGTTATGGTCAGCCCGTTACAGCCCTTGTCAGCCCGTTACAGCCCATGTGTAACGGCTCCTTACAAATTCTCGGATGAAAATACTGCCCGTTACAGCCGTTACAGTCCAGTGTGTAACGGCTGTAACGGCTCCGCCCAATTTCACTGCCAAAATGTGCTTTTTCTGAAAATTCAATGCCGTTCACTCCACACTTTGATTCCTGCACAGTGCATCCACAATTCGTACAATGCAAAATGGAAATAAATAAGACTTACAGCGCGGGTTACTCCCCGAAGAGGCCTAGTTTAACGTCTTGGCGAGACATAGCTGGGTCTAGACAGACTCATAGTGCATAAGAAACATTCTCGGAGAGTCCTTTAGCTAGGATCCCTCCCCGAGAAGTAGGTTATCGTCAATACCTTCGGGAGGTGCCAGATGCTTGAGTACGTGGTAGTGCTTTAGGCGTTGCCCGTTTACTACCATAGTTTTACCTCCTTCTACGCTGATTTCTACATGCCCGTCTGGATGTGCTCGTTCTACTGTATAAGGGCCACTCCATTTAGTGCGCAACTTGCAAGGAAATAATCTGAGGCGGGAGTTGTAGAGGAGAACTCGCTCGCCTTCACTGAATTTGCGGCGCACTATCCTCTTGTCATGCCACTTCTTTGTTCTTTCTTTGTAGATGCGGGCATTCTCATATGAATCTAGTCTGATCTCATCGAGCTCGTGCAGCTGTAGTATGCGCTTTTCCCCAGCTGCCTTCATGTCCATATTTAGCTCTCTAATAGCCCACAAGGCCTTATACTCGAGTTCGACTGGCAGGTGGCAGGTCTTTCCATAGACAAGTCTGAACGGACTCATCCCGATAGGAGTTTTGAATGCAGTCCTGTATGCCCACAGCGCGTCGTCTAGCTTGGACGCCCAATCTTTCCTGTGGCTTGAGACTGTCTTTCCGAGGATGCTCTTGATCTCTCTGTTAGAGATTTCTACCTGCCCGCTAGTCTGAGGGTGATAAGGAGTGCCAATCTTGTGATAAACACCATACTTCTTCAACAATGTCTCGAAGTTTCGTTCCTTGAAGTGAGAGCCTCCATCGCTGATAACTGTTCTGGGAACTCCGAACCGAGGGAAGATGACCTTCTGAAACATTTTAATAACCACCTTGGCGTCGCAAGTAGGAGTGGCCACTGCCTCAACCCACTTGGAAACGTAGTCGACTGCTACCAAGATGTACTGATTTCCATAAGACGGTGGGAATGGCCCCATGAAGTCAATCCCCCAAACATCGAATAAATCCACTGCGAGAATGCTCTGCTGGGGCATCTCCTGCTGCTTCAAAATATTCCCAGTCCTCTGGCACTGATCACAAGCCTTGACGAACTCTTGGGAGTCCTTGAAAAGAGATGGCCAAAAGAAACCGGACTGCAGGACTTTTGTAGCTGTTTTCGAACCGGCGCCGTGTCCACCATACTGGGATGAATGGCAGCGCTCCAGAATGTACGGGATCTGGTCCTCGTCGACACAAGTCCTGTAGAGACCGTCAGCACATAATCTATAAAGGAAAGGGTCATCCCAGAAGTACCTTTTAGCATCGGAAAGGAATTTCCTCTTCTGGTTGTGTGAGAGGTCGGGAGGGAGGATTCCACAGGCCAGGAAATTAACGAAATCTGCGTACCATGGTATGGTGTCCGCATCAATGCACATCAGCTGTTCTCCTGCTAGCGAGTCCGTCATCGGGAGTGTGTCCTCTTCGCGGTTGAGCTCTCCTAGCTCGAGGCGTGACAGGTGATCTGCGACCAGATTTTCTGCTCCCTTCTTGTCTCTAATGTCGATATCAAATTCCTGGAGGAGGAGTACCCATCGTATGAGACGTGGCTTGGAGTCCTTTGACAACAAGTATTTGATGGCAGCGTGATCGGTGTACACTATGGTCTTCGAACCAATTAAATACTGCCTGAACTTCTAGAAAGCATAGACGATGGCCAGCATTTCTTTCTCAGTTGTAGTGTAATTAACCGCTGCGCCGGCGAGGACCTTGCTGGCGTAGTAAACTACGTGTAGTTTCTTGTCGATGCGCTGCCCCAAGACTGCTCCTACTGCAAAATCACTCGCATCACACATTAGTTCAAATGGCAGCTCCCAATCGGGAGGCTGCACTATAGGAGCGGAAGTAAGAGCAGTTTTTAGACTGTTGAAAGCATTCAAACAACAATCAGTAAATTTAAACTCAGCTTCCTGACAGAGTAGATCAGTGAGCGGCTTTGCTGTCTTTGAGAAGTCCTTGATAAATCGCCTGTAAAATCCAGCGTGCCCGAGAAAACTCCTGATTCCTTTCACATCTTTTGGTGGGGGTAGCTTTTCAATTACCTCTACCTTTGCGCGATCAACTTCGATACCTCTGTGAGAAACCATGTGTCCAAGCACTATACCTTCCTGTACCATAAAGTGACACTTCTCCCAGTTCAAAACCAGGTTAGTGTCAACACAACGACGAAGAACATCAGCAAGGTTAGAGAGACACAAATCAAATGAGGAACCATACACCGAAAAATCATCCATAAATACTTCCATGGTGTGTTCCAAAAAATCAGAAAATATTGCCATCATGCAACGTTGAAATGTGGCTGGTGCATTGCAAAGACCAAAGGGCATACGTCTATAAGCAAAAGTGCCAAAAGGGCAAGTAAAATTAGTTTTCTCCTGGTCCTCGGGGTGTATAGGGATCTGGAAAAATCCACTATAACCGTCGAGGTAGCAGAAAAATTTATGCTTCGCTAGACGTTCTAACATTTGATCAATAAAAGGCAAAGGAAAGTGATCCTTAAGAGTAGCCTTATTCAACTTCCTATAATCAATGCACATACGCCAACCAGTCACAGTACGAGTAGGAATCAATTCATTATGCTCATTTCGTACAACAGTCAAGCCTCCCTTCTTAGGGACAACGTGCACAGGACTTACCCACTTACTATCAGCAACAGAATAAATGATGCCGGCATCTAGTAATTTCAGAATTTCTTTCTTAACAACATCATTCAATTTGGGGTTCAAGCGTCTCAAGGCATCCCTACTAGGCCTAGCATCGTCCTCAAGGTTAATTCTATGCATGCATAAATCTGGGCTAATTCCCTTGAGGTCGTCTATAGAATATCCTAGGGCTGGTCTATGTTTTCGTAAGACATCAAGCAATCTCTGGGTCTCTACATCAGTCAAGGATGCATTAACAATCACTGGGAATGTCGAGTTAGGGCCCAGAAATTCATACCTGAGACTTGCAGGTAGAGGTTTCAGTTCTACCGTGCAAGATTCCTTACCTGCGTCTCCTGCGGCATCAGCTGCGTCCGCGCCCCCTATGCTCATGGCGCAAACATCCATCGGTATCGGGCAGCCTGGTACAACCTTGTAAGACTCAATGCATGTTAGTGAAATGGGTTGATCAACATCAGCAGAGTCTAACACATCACAATCGGCTAACAGACTAGGAGTTCTGCACATGTCAGGTAAATAAAAGACAACACGTTCGTTGCCCACTCGCAAAGCTATAGATCCCCTATCCATGTCAATGACTACCCTAGCCGTGTAAAGAAATGGTCTACCAAGTATAATCGGGATGTCTATGTCCTATGAGATCTCTAGCACAATAAAATCAGCAGGTATGTAGATATTTTTCACCTTGACGGGTACGTCTCTTAGAATCCCTTTCGGGAGTCTACAAGAACGATCCGCAAGTCGAATAGAGATATTGGTAGGACAAAGGTCACCCAAATTCAGTTTAGCATACAACGAATAAGGCATGATAGACACACTAGCACCAAGATCACACAAAGCACGTCTAATAGTAATGCCACCAATATCACAAGGGATAGAAAAACTCCCTGAATCCTTAAGCTTAGGCGGCATGGGCTGGTGCATGGCAGCGCTACACTCCTCACTTGGAGCCACTGTCTCAGTTCCGTCCATCTTTCGTTTCCCAGTCATAATCTCCTTCATGAATTTGGCGTATGTTGGAATCTGCGTGATTGCATTTGTGAAGGGCATAGTGATGTACAGAGTACGAATCTTATCCACGAATTGCATGAACTCTTTGTCTCTTCGAGCACCCTTGAGACGCTGAGGGAACGGAACCGGAGGCTTATAAGGAGCTGGCTCCACTGTCGGCGCAGAATTTTCATTTCGGTTTTCAGCTTCTATTGATGATTCCGCTTCAGCAGGAGCAGAATTGAGTGCTGATTTTTCTGCTCCTGTTCGAGTGCCCTGAGCTGGTATCATCTCGATTTGTTTCCCTCCTCTGAGCGTGATGGCGTTGACCGATTCCCTAGGGTTGTGCTCTGGTTTTGAAGGGAGTTTCCCTTGTTCCCTAGTCGCCGAATCCGCTTGTTGAGCCACCTGATTCCCTATCATTCGGATCGTCTGCTCAAGCTCCTTTACTCGCCGATCATGTTCTTGAGCTCGCCTGTCTGCTTCTTGAGCTCGCCTATCTGTCTCTTGAGCTCGCCTATCTTGTTCTGCCATGAAACTAGCCATCATGGCCTCCAAGCTAGATGGTCCGACAGTCTCCTGTTGCTTGGGCTGCTGCGGCTGATATGAGTAGCCACCTGAATTCTGATTTTGCTGCCCTTGTGACTGGTTGTTGTACTGAGACTTCGGCTGATAGGAAGTATTATTCTGCTCTTGAGCTCGAACGTTGTATTGGCCTCGTGGCTGATACGGAGCATTGCCCTGCTGCTGTTTGTAAGGGAAACTCGCAGGTGCTTGATTCTGGGGCTTGTAGGACAGGTTAGGATTATTTCTGTTTGGATTATCCCATCTGTTTGTGGGTGGTCCATAGCTGGGACCAGCCCCTTGATTATTCTGCCCGATGAAGTTTGCGTCCTCTTGATTACCGTTGTTATCATCTGATCCGATCACTGGACAACTATCTGCATAGTGAGAAGGGGAGCCGCAAATCTGACAGTACACGCCAATGTGAGCGACGTCCGAGGACTTCATGGTGTTTGCTAGCTTCATATTTTGAATCTCGGTGGCGAGTATCTTCATTGTATCAGCCAACCGAGCTATGTCATTAGTGCTCTCGGCTTGGCATAAATCCTGCACACCCTTTCTGTCCTTAGGATTACCGCGATCACTCGTCCAGAGATGGTAAGACTGGGCTGCCCTCTCTATAATCTCATAGGCGTCCTCTAGTGGAACTTGGTTTAGTCCCCCACCTGCTACTTGATTGATTAAGGTACGCATCCCCTGATCGATCCCCTGATAGAAGGTGTCGATAATCTGCCACTGCTCTAGATTATGGTGTGGGCACATCCTCGTCAGCTCCTTGTATCTCTCCCACGAGTCATACAGAGTCTCACCATCAATAGAGCGGAACGATATGATTTTGTTCCGGAAGTGAGCTGTCTTTGATGGCGGGAAGTACTGCTGGAGAAAAGCTTCGGCCAGCTTGTTCCAGGTGGTGAAGGTCCCCTCAGCGTTGCTGTCTAGCCACCGGCTGGCTTTGTCGGACAGTGAGAATGGAAACAGTCTGAGATAGTAAGACTCTGGAGAGACACCATTTGTCTTAACTGTATTGCACATTTGAACAAAGCGCTTGAGGTGCTGGTGAGGGTCTTCGTTAATCCTTCCCGAGAATTGATTATTCTGCACCATCTGGATGAGTCCAGTTTTCAGCTCCCAAGTGTTGTTTTCAATGCCGGGTGGTGCAATAGCTGACTGAAACCCAGTGACACGTGGAGTAGTGTCATCTCCAAGGGTTCTGCGCACTGGTGGCTGCACTCGTGGAGGCTGGTCATTTTCGACCCTGTCGTTCAGCAAATTTTGATTCATAGCCATTGCTGCGTAATTGCGGTTCAGTGCTCGTAGCTTCCGAGCTTCGTCCTGGGCCTGACGATTGTTCTTTCGTTGGTCCGGTGTGTCGTCGTCTGAAATCTGAATTTGCTTCTTTCGTCGGGGTGTTTTCTTTGGCATGAACTACCTAGTACCTGCAAAAGCCAAGAACCACCGTGAGCGAAGAAATCACAGCATAAAAACAGATATCAAACGAGGTGGAATAGTCTAAACTACACACGTTACTCTAATATCACACTAAACGCTGTTCCCCGGCAACGGCGCCATTTTGACAAGCGTATTTTTAACCCTTTATAGTTGTCAAATTATAAGTTTTAGGGGTTCAATTGCAGTCAAACAAAATTTATATACCTTGGTAAGCCAAGGGTCGATCCAAGGAACAGTGCGTGTGAGTACTAGCTAACAAGTGACCTATTTAGCTATTCCGATTAAAGCTTGTAAAACAGTTTTGTTGTCACGAAAAATAACAGAAATTAAATGTGCAGAAAATAAAAGGTTGTGTTTTTATCAGAGGAAGAATTCCAGAATCCATACTTCACCCGTGCTAACCCCACTAATCATGCAATCATGTCACGTTAACTATTCATGCTATCGAATATGGAATATAACCGAAATAACACTAGACAAGCCGCCCATCCACAGATCATTGTCTAGATTAATCTCAATCGTTGAACGCCGCCCATCCACGGATTATCAACGATTTCGATTTATTAAACTAAAGGTTTTCCTATTAATTCATGTAAACATGACTTAATATCAATTTCATGTAATCCGGTTAATACCTAGGACCCATCCATCTTTCGGTAATTAACCTAAATACGTTCTACCAATGCAAACATACCCTTTGATGTAAATACATGCATAGAACGATAAAATTAAGCACACAATGAAATTGAATATTCGAATCGCATAAATAAAAACTTCAATTGATCACATGAGAGTTAGGGTTACATAGCACGGGATCCGTAGGATCCCAGAATGAGAGGACTACTCACTATTCATGGTGATTAAACCAAAAACAGTGTATATTGAAAGGAAGAAACGAGTAAACCGTAAAGACGCGGTGAAGCTCGATGATCCTCACGCTGAAAGCTCTGTCTTCTCTCCCAAGTTAGGGTTTCTTCTCCAAAATAACAACAACACAGTCTATTCTGATTGTGTTTCCTTATATAGACCTTCTAAAAAGGCCGGAAAGCCCAAAAATTAAATTTAGAAACATCTTGTAAAACAGCCCAACCGACTGTCCCGTTACAGCCGAGCCTGTAACGGCTGTAACGGGTAGAGCTGAAATCTCTGAGAAATTTTGTCCCGTTACACCCGTTACAGTCCAGCTGTAACGGTTTCTGAGGTCTGTAACGGGGCTGCTCGAAATCTCTGTTGGAACTGAGGCCGTTACACCCGTTACAACCCAAGGTGTAACGGTTGCTGAGGCCTGTAACGGGCTGTCCCTGCATTTTCTCGATTTTTGGCCTTTTTCGATCGATCTTTCGTTCTTTTCGACACTTTGGCTCCAAGGGGCGATGATATGTCTATTTTACCTGAAACACTAGAGAAAGACATCAAATAGAGACAATTTGCCGGGAGAATGAACGTTATCCTTCATCGAATGTAGTGAATAATTAGTCAGAATATTGACTGATCATAAGACAACATGGTGTGAGTAGGTTATGAAGCACACAACAAAGGGAATGGAAAAGTGTAAAGGAAGATGGTTAATCCTTGAACTCCCTTTTGATCTTCTCTTCTTCTCTTAGGTTGGATCTTTTGATGATTGATGACCTTAGTTGACCTCTTTTCTTGACTTTCTTGTCCCCGAAAACCTCCACACATGGTCCAAAACCCTAGCTTTCTATTTATAGATTCGGCTGAAATCTGGACCTCAAATCTGAGTTTCTCATCCAGTCGGTCGACTGGGCTAAGCTTGACTCCCAGTCAGTCGACTGGGATGTGCAAGATCTGATGAGCTGCTGAGTTTTAATCGAGTCGGTCGACGGGACTTCTCAGTCGACCGACTTGGGCCTTTTTGGTGATCTTTTCGTCCGAATTTGGTCTTGGCATCAACTAGAGAGTTGTAGCCCTTTGAGTTATCTTTCTAACAAACTTTGAATCAACTAATTCGGACATCGTATGCGCCCTAGGCGTCCAAAACAAGTCGCAAAGGTCACGAAGAAAAACAATTTCCTGAGCTTCTGAGTTTTTACACAGTCGGTCGACTGGACTTCTCAGTCGACCGACTGGGGCCTTTTTGGTGGCCATTCCTTCCGAATTTGGTCTTGGAGTCAACTATAGAAATGTAGCCCTTTGAGATAGCTTTCCGACAAGCTTTGAATCAACCAATTCGGACATCGTATGCACCCAGGACGTCCAGAACAAGTTGCAAAGGTCAATATGCTCGGTTTTGCCCCGAAACTCCTTGTTTTGCGCCGAAACTTCTGTTTTTCAACCAATCTTCATATATAGGCCTTGACCATGGGGGAAACTTGTTTTCTACCTGAAATGTAGAGATAGAGGTCAAATGACATCAAAATAATGTCGGAAACGACCCAAAACTATAGTGAAGAATGGCCATAAATCAGTCGAAAACTCGACTGATCACGTAGTTAAGTAGCTAAATCTGTAGGTCACACTATATAATTCGTAGTTATCCTAAAAATCAGACATTGACACGGTTATCCTAATAATTACACAGTGCTCTGATTCGAGTTCCCTTCATAATATTCGTCTGGATTATTTCTCAACCATTCATTGGCGAGTTTCAACACTTCATCCCGTCGTCTGTTGAGTGGTGACCGGATTATCAAGTTCATGTAAATGTCACGCAGAGAACACAGCTAGCCTTCTTGCTGCAATGTCATTGTAAAAATGTTAATCTGACATATTTTACATTAGCTGAAGTTTAAGAAAACGAGTATTGACTCACCTTATCGCCTTCGTCCGCTAGGCCGCAAGTCCAGTTCCGAAGTAAGTCTCCATATGACGCATGGTGAAAATCCCACAATCTGTATCATTATGCTTTATTCTCCAGCTCATTGTTAGGCGTTTCGGTGCTGACTTTTCAAATATATGACATTTCTTGTGTTTGATGTCACTTAAGTAAGACAAGAAGTTTTTGTCTGTAAAGTTTTGCGAGCATAACGTCAGTGATCACATGCATAACATCTAAGTCAGTAATATCTACGAATATTATAACAACCCTATGATTGATCTGCTACGAATCATGATTGCTCTGCTATGGATTATAATATCTCTGCTACGAATTATGATGTCCATACTACGAATTATACATACCTTACTAACATAAAAAAATTAAAGTCATTTTTAATGAACTTACAAAACATGATGCTACGAATTATACTTGTAATGTTATATGAAACAGCAAACTAATACAAACAGTTATTTGAGTACCAGATTGGCAACGTGGTTGCCGTATTTCTGCTTGAAACTTGGCACCTTCTTCGAATTGTCGACCACCTCTATCTTGGCCCGGTCCATGTGAAAGCATACCAAATAAAAATGGCTGTTGTGGCACATTGCGAAAACAAACTACAAGAATATGATTGCATAAAATTAGAACATTTTAGATAACCATTAATCGTATAAATGGTTGAGATGGAGACTCACCAATGTTACCTCTTGAACATTTAGTTTTTGAAATTTATGAAGCTCCCTTTCTAGTACAGTTTTGAAGGTTGCAGCTCAACTTTCTTTTTCCCCCATTCTTCCTTTGAGGTGTGCATCTGCAATATAATAAACTGTTTAAAATTGGAAGCTCATTGAATAAATGTAGTTTAAACAAGTAGATATCACTCACAGTTACTTGTGTTGAGGCAAAAATCTTATTATGCTCTCGGGCGATCTTAATTTCTCGTTTTCGTTCAACAATAGCGCCCACAAGTCAATGATGCTACCAAAAAGCCATTCATCATTGTTCGTGGTTTTAAAGTCGTTGTAATCTGCAGCGTCAGCGTCAGGTCCATTCTCGAATAGCATACCACAGAAATTTCAGAAAATATCAAAATACAAGGAAAGCAATTGAGTTACGAATAATGATAAACAAACTATGAAATATTATGTAGCAGGTTAACACGAAGTACAGAATTTTAATAAAGTACCAGGTATTCGCATCGCCATCGTACATCCAACGACAAAAGTTGCAGTATGCTTGTTTAGCCGGCACCACCATCTTTACAATTCTCGCAACGAATGGTGATTTCAATTGGGGTCCTGGCACAATCTCTCTGCGTGTCCTCTGAACTTTTTCAGGACAAGGAATGGGTGTTTCATGTTGCATTTTTTTGCTTACTTCATCACACACTCTTATAGCCTTTTCCAGCACTTGGGTCGGGAGGTCTGTTTCATCATTTATGTCCATCAGAGGCACCTTTGGTAGTTAAAAGTTGTTTTGAGAATCTTCTTGAACACTCGGTTCAGCTGTAGTCACCCCAACAGATTTGTGACGAAGTTCTTTAGAAGATTTTGTTGCCTTTCCTTGAATGGATCCCTCGCTGCGAATGGTAACTGGTTTGGTGAATTTCCCACAATGTTGTCCATCACATGAGGTGTAGTAGTTATGGATCTAAACTTTGCAGGCTTGTACTCTGCAAAGTTTTATCATTGTAGTTTTAAGTCTGATCATTGTAGTTTTAAGTCTGATCATTGCTACAATATAGTTTTAAGTCTGATCATTGTAGTTTTAAGTCTGATCATTGTTGTTTTAAGTCTGATTATTGCTATAATAATAGTTTTAAGTATGATCATTGTAGTTTTAAGTCTGATCATTGCTATTTTTAAGTCTGATCATTGTAGTTTTAAGTCTGATTATTGCTACAATAATAGTTTTAAGTCTGATCATTTTAGTTTTAAGTCTGATCATTGTAGTTTTAAGTCTGATCATTGCAACAATAATAGTTTTAAGTCTGATCATTGTAGTTTTAAGTCTGACCATTACTATAGTAATAGTTTTAAGTCTGATCATTGTAGTTTTAAGTTTAATCATTGATGTTTTAGTTTGATCATTGCTGTTTTAAGTCTGATTTTTATGTCTGATCATTATAATTTAAGTCTGATCATTACTGTTTAAGTCTGATAATTGCTGTTTTAAGTGTGATTTTTATGTCAGATCATTGTTGTTTAAGTCTGATCATTCCATGTTAAGTCTGATCATTGCTGTTTTTAGTCTAATTTTTATGTCTGATCATTGATGTTTAAGTCTGATCATTCCATGTTAAGTCTGATCATTCCTATATATGTAAAATGACCATAATGCCCCTCCGTGTTATATTCGAGATTTCGACGAACTTGGACACGTGTCAGCTTGAAATTCGATTTGTAGTTTTTATAAATAAGAGTGGTTTGTACCTGAACCGCACTCATAAGTTATATTACTAAGTTGTACTTCAATACCTCACCCAATGAGCATGTCCATTCAAAATGCCACAATGTAAAAATTTGGGCGTATCCAAATTATATTCACCAGAGTAAAATTTTGGTATCAACTTCCTTCCGGTGGGATTCCGAAGTATGTTTTGAAATACACAAGAGAATAGATGCCGAAATCAGCACATGAGGCGACAAGCCGACTGATCGATTTCCAAATCAGATGATTTTAATCGAGGTACTGATCATGGGACAAAGCAAAATAAATGTAATAACTGCTTCCATTACTACACAGTGTTGAAACCCATAGGTTTTGATGATCACAAACACTTAGTTAATATTCTACATAAGTGTGCGGAAATCCATCTTACAGATCAAAGACAGATCAAAGATCGAGTTACTATAAGATGGTTGAATCCACAAGCTTCTACAGATCAGTTGTGGCTCACCCTACGTAATGGAGAAGCAGATAAAAGCAAGATTCTAGAACGAATCCTGTCTATTCGAATAAAGGCTATTGGGTTATTAAAGTTCAGTTGGGCCAGTCCGCTGGGCCCAGATGACAAGACACGGACAACCCTACTTAATGTCCTAGGGTTTGACAAGTGTCGTGCGCGGATTCCAGGAGAGAAGAGATGCCGTCTTCCAGAAGAGAAAGAGCCACCGCACTGAAGAACAAGCTTGCTGAAGCTGCACACACACGGAGGTTTGAGATAGAAAAGATTACTTTGTCGGATTGAGTAGAGGTCATCAAATAGAGTCTGAATAATAGACCTAGTTTGTAAACCCTACAAGAACATCGGAATATAAAGTAATCTGTTTCTAAAACCCTTTCAATGGAACCTGAAAGGTAGTGGTTTTCACCTTATCATAGTTTTGATAAGGTTTCCACTTTATATCCGTGTGTAGTATTTCTCAATTATTACATTCCTGCATAATTTCCGCTGCTATTCTGAATATCAGACGGTAAACTTAGTCTGAGACTCCCGTCTGAAAGTTTGCTAACGCTAATCGATCCAACACGTGGTATCAGAGCCGAATGCTCTAGATTTGGTTGTTAGCATTGCAGGAAAAATCATGTCGTCAATCAACGATTCGTTCTGGAAACTGCCGGTGCTGAATCCCGGACAGTTTGACTGGTGGAAAGACCAGTTTGAGGCTCACGTATGCTCGCTGGATGGACAGCTGTGGAGCATATTCAAACGGGTCCTCTCATCATCCCACTAGACACAACAGACGCTGAAAACCCAGTGGAGAAAACCAAGGATAAGTATACTGATGAGGACTACAAAAAGCTCGAAAAAAATGCTAGAGCAAAGAAAGTTCTATACATGGCTCTTTCTCCCGGTGATCAAATCAAAGTAGCAATGTACAAGACATCTAAGGAAATGTATGATGGATTAGTGAGACTGTATGGAGGAAACGAAGATATCAAGAGAAACAGGATTCTAGCCGCCACTAAAGATTATGAGACTGTCACTCAGAAAAAGGATGAATCCTTGGAAGATTTCTTCACAAGGTTTCAAGTCATAATTGGGCAGCTGGAATACCTGAATGAGAAGCTTCCGGAATGGAAGATCACTCATCAATTCATGCAGGCCTTAAATTCAAAGTGGGATCACGTTACACTAGCTCTGCAAGCTCAAAGAGGAATTAAAGATGTCACACTAGAAGAACTGGTTGCCAACCTACAGAGCCAAGCTTGAATTGCGGAAAGGAAGATGGCAAGGAGACATTCCGATAAATCCCATGCTATTGCGTTGAAGGTAGAAAAGGCCATCGATCTTGCACATGGAAGTGAGTCACCGAAGGATGATGATGATATAGCATTACTAACAAGAGCCCTGAAGATGGCCAACTTTGGTAAAGGGAAAAGAGACCTCAGAGCTAGAGGAAGTCGTGGGAACTTCTCCAAGTGGAACAAAGGTACAACATCTAGTGAGGACAAAGGGAAGCCAAAGGAAAGGGAAGATATAACATGCTATCACTGCCAGAAGAAGGGGCACCTATCCAAAGATTGCTACAGCAAGAAAAAGGGAGAAGAACCTGCCCCGAAGCCAGCTCATGCCATGTTCGCAGTATGGGGAAATTCTGATGAGGACAGCGACGATGGAGAGTGCTCCAAGGAGCCCTGCTTGATGGCTCATTCTGCATCAAACGAGGTAACGGATTCTGATTCCTTTATTGATGAAGTGTTTTCTAAATCTGACTTTGCAGAAACAATTGCCAAGCTCCTTGAAAAAAATCGAGATCTGGAGAACAGATTGTCATGCATGCAACAGGACCATCATGACGACATAGAAGAGAACCATCTTTGGTCAACAAAAGCCATGCGTCTTGAGAAGGAGATGGCAGAGCATGTCTGCAAGTGTCGTACCTGTGATGGAAAAGATAGACAGATTGGCAAGTTAAGCGATGAACTGAAACGCTTGAGGATTGGAAACACTGAGACGATTGACTTCAGTACCAAGGCTAAAGAATTAAATGATGAGCTGATAAGCCTCAGACGAAACAATGAGGAACTCCTTCAAACAGTTGAAGACCTCAGACGCGACGAGGCTGAAATGAAAGAAAAATGGCTTCAAAAGTTGCAAGCTAAGAGCGATGAAGAAGAAAAGAAGGATTGCAAGTATGGGCTTGTCAGACCAGGACTTGGATACAAAGAGAAAAGGGCAGCAGAGGAGAAGGCTGCTAAAGGAAAAGGCGTAACGATGGAACCAGGAGAAAGCTTTCGCCGGGGTAGAAGGCCTCAGACCATCAGACAGATGAGAAGGGAAGCCAGTCCACAGGATGGACACCACATCCTTGATACGGACTCTGTCCCCTTCAAGGCAAGGAAAGCCTATGAAATATGGCAAAAGATGAACCTGAGTCGCAAGCCTTCAAGAATAGACTTCAACGCGAGAAAGATGAGGACATCTACACCACCTGGCAGAAGCAAGTATGTCGATCTTCCATGCCACAGAATATGCTGGGAATGTGGACACTCTGGACACTAGGGATCCGAATGCCCAAGACTGAAGGAAATAGATAAAAGAAACTGCAACTGGCTGGAAGCTCGCTATCAGAGGAAAGTCAATCCATATAGAAGAAAGGGCAGAGCCGAGTACTTTCGCCACCACTATGATCCAGCAATCCGTGGTAGACCAAGGAGCACACCCAGGAGAAGATTGACACAACTAACCATGATGCTAATGATCAATCTTATTATGTTCCAGTTGCTAAATTCATTCCTAAACCCAGTAAGCCCAAGCTTGTCTGGGTTCGTAAAAACTGATCCCTTCCTTGCAGGATGGAGTGAGGCCCCGTCCCTGGTACCTGAACAGTGGCTGCTCAAGACACATGACAGGAAATCAAGAATGGTTTGACTCGCTCCAAAATCACTCCGGAGAGAGCATAATCTTCGGAAATAAAAGCAAAGGGAAGGTGATAGCTATGGGAGAGGTAAGAATTTCGGATACTATCCGAATTAGGGAGGTAAGCCTAGTTGAAAATTTAAGGTACAATCTGCTAAGCGTGTCTCAGTTATGCCAACATGGTAAAAATCATGTAATATTTAATTCTAATGACTGCCTGGTAAGATGCAATGAGACAGGTATAACAGTTCTGAGAGAAATTCGTGTGGGTGAAATATACACTGTCGATCCAGATTTCACTCCTGAGGAAGAACTGTGCCTTGCAAGTGTAGCTGAAGAGTCCATCTTATGGCATAAGAGGTTTGGGCACGCAAGTATGAGGCTACTGCACAAATTCCATCGGAAGGAACTGGTAGTAGGCTTACCCAAGGTGGAAAGCACCTCTGATCAGGTATGCAGTGCCTGTGCGACGGGAAAGCAAGCTCGGACTTCATTTCCATCGAAGCAAACCGTAAGCACCTCTGCACCCTTGGACATGATCCACATGGATCTGTGCGGCCCTGTCAACGTTGTCAGCCGTGGAGGAAACAGGTATATTCTGGTCATAGTCGATGACTACTCCAGGTATACATGGACTATCTTTCTATCCACTAAAACTCAAACATATTGTGAATTTGAAGCATGGCTAAGGTTGATAGAAAACAAGTTAGATCGCAAATTGACCTCCATTCGTACTGACAACAGAACCGAGTTCCAGAACACGCAGTTTCTCTCGTTGTGCAGGGACAAAGGTATTGATCATAACTTTTCCGCCCCACGGACACCACAGCAAAACGGCGTAGTGGAACGAAAGAACAGAACCTTGGAGGATATGTCACGGACAATGCTAATAGCTAGCGGAATTCCAAAAGGGTTCTGGGCAGAAGCAGTGTATGCTGCGTGTTACATTCTCAACAGAGCATCACTTCGAGCCATGATAGGGAAAACTCCGTATGAACTGCTGCGTGGACGAAAGCCGAAAATCTCACATCTAAAAGTATTCGGCTGCAAGTGCTTTGTTAACAATAACGGCAAGGATCGCTTGGGAAAGTTCGATGCTCGGAGTGATGAAGGAGTATTCGTTGGATACTCTAGTCACAGCAAGGCTTACAAGGTATTCAACCTAAGGCTAGAGCAAGTTGAGGAAAGCGTGCACGTAAGATTCGATGAAACGGTGATGGCTGGTCACCTAGTACAAGATTCCTCAACTACAGCTATGCTAGATGCTGGGGAGCTCCAGCTTGTTGACGAGTCAGACCCCGAATGGGAACCTCCACCAGCACCTACCACTGACATACCTCATATGGACATCCAGCACGCAGATGCAGCATTACCGGACCATCAGGTAGAAGACGGTGAAAATGCTGATCCACCAGGTGGATATGCAAACGTTGACCAGGCGGCGGAAGCTGATGAAGAGCCTCCTACCGAGGTAGAAGCGACTGGTGCCGAGCCTGAGGGGGAACTCAGAACCACACGCTATGGACGAGCGGATCATCGGCCAACCAGACTAGAGGACTATCAGTGCTACATCTCTCAAGAACAGGCAGACCTCAATAGTCTACATCAATTCTGTGGATTTGCCTCTTTTGTTTCATTTGCAGAACCAAAGACAGTAGTGGAAGCACTTAAAGACCCAGAATGGGTCAATGCAATGCAAGAGGAGCTCCACCAGTTCGAAAGAAACGAAGTATGGCATCTTGTTCCTAGACCCAAAGATAAGAACGTGATCGGAACAAAATGGGTCTTTAGAAACAAGCTGGATGATAAGGGAGTCGTCATAAGAAACAAAGCCCGTCTGGTAGTCAAAGGATACAACCAGCAAGAAGGAATAGACTACGACGAGACATTCGCTCCAGTTGCAAGAATGGAAGCAATCAGACTTCTTATAGCCTACTCAACCTATCACGGGTTCATCTTGCAACAGATGGATGTAAAGACGGCATTTCTGAATGGAGTCTTGAAGGAAGAGGTGTATGTGAGCCAAACTCCAGGATTCGAGGACAGAGATCAACCTAATCATGTATATGTCCTGGACAAGGCGCTTTATGGGTTGAAGCAAGCTCCCCGCGCCTGGTATGAGAGACTATCCCCGTTCCTTCTGTCACATGGATATGTCATAGGGGAAGTGGACAAAACTCTCTTCCTCCTGAAGGAAGGGACCGACACTCCGGTGGTTCAGGTATATGTTGATGATATAATTTTTGGTTCAACTAACCCTACACTTGTTAAGAAATTCACAGATCTGATGTCAAGCGAATTCGAGATGAGTATGGTCGGAGAATTGAAGTACTTCCTAGGACTTTAAGTAGCACAAGATGAAGATGGAACTCGGATCCATCAGCAAAAATACGTGAGAGAAATCTTAAAGAAGTTTGGGATGGATTCCGCAAAAACGTGTGCTACACCAATGTCACCAAATGATTCCTTAGCAAAGGATGAGTCCTCCCTTCAAGTGGATCCGACCCTATACAGGGGAATGATAGGCTCACTACTATATCTAACTGCCAGTAGACCTGACATCCTGTTTAGTGTCTGTCTATGTGCCAGGTTCCAAGCAGATCCTAGAGAGACACATGTCAAAGCTGTGAAAAGGATCTTGAGGTACTTGAAGGGGACATACGATCTGTGCCTACTCTATCCGAAGGGAGGAGACCTCCTTCTGACGGCCTACACAGATGCTGATTATGCTGGCTGCAAAACGGACAGAAAGTCCATGTCAGGGATGGCACAATTCCTTGGACCATGCCTGATATCATGGGGATCCAAGAAGCAGTCTTCCATTGCCTTGTCAACCGCTGAAGCTGAGTATATCGCAGCCGCTGCCTGTTGTGCACAACTCCTTTGGATAAAGCAACAGCTAAGTGATTACGGTGTAAATCTTGAATGTGTTTCAATTCTATGTGATAATACTAGTGCCATTAATATCTCAAAAAATCCGGTGCAGTTTTCACGTACTAAACACATAGAAATCAGGTATCACTTTCTGCGTGATTGTGTAGAAAAGGGCATAATAGCTATGGAATATTGCAGAACTGAGGATCAAATTGCAGATACCTTCACGAAGGCACTACACAGGGAGCCCTACGAAAAGCTGAGAATTGAACTAGGTATGACCTCTCTTATCTAGTTTGCACTTCATGCTAGATTTTCCCAATGACCGGCTGGATTAGGTTGCTTGTTAACATACCATGATATGGATTTGCTGCGTATGAAATTGATCATTGTGTGAAAGGTGCCCAATAAGGTCACTCTGTATGCATGATAAATAAGACTACTGGCTAGCAGAATTCTGAGCATGTAACAAATTTTTTTTGGCCCAAAAGAGTCTTCCTCCTTGATCCCACAATATATGCCAAGGAAGCACTCTAAGACCAACCCTAACCTATCATGTGTGGAGAATAAAATTATTAGCCCTTTGATTTAGTAGATGATTTTCTTGGTTATCTCCACACTGTGCAAAATTACCTTGATTTGACTTAGTGATTTCTTTTCTATTAAGTAGTGCTCTTATTGTACCTTTTGGGTAAACCTAAAGCACTACAACCCTTGTGAAAAACCATGAGACAAACCGGGGCTAGTCTTGAACCGATTTAGACTGGCTTAATCAAGTTGTGGGCGGTTCAATCTGCGGTTCTTGCTGAGAAACGAACAATGGGTTGCAGCTGTAAAGTAAATGCTGATTGGTGGGAGAAAATGAAGGCCAGCAACAAAAGCATGCTCGGATGTGGACAATTAATGTGATATGACTACTCTATGGGAAAGAGAAAAGGACTGCAACCCGGCATGTGACACCACACCGGTTCGATTTGATGGCCTGCAGTCTCTGCAAAAGTGGAAAACTGAACAGTCTTCACAATTTTCCTGACAGGCGAACAGTCGTGGCAACAGCAATTCCAAAACAGCTAATTTGGACAGGTCGAGGCTTCCTATGGGATGTTCTCTTTACTTAAGGCGGTTAATTAAAGACTAACTCTGGATTTGGATGGCAGTTGGATACGCATGCTGTTTTGAAATTCGAAAAATCAAATTAAGCGAAATTCGAGGACGCCGGTTCAGTTCCGCGATTTGATAAGATTCTAGGGTTTCTGCAGTATAAAGGGGAGTCGATTGAACGAAACCCCTCATCACAATCACCCTCTCCTCTCAGTAAAGTTTTCAGCAGTCGAAACCCTAGCCTTCAACTGATTCCATGGCCGACACCGGTAAAATGTCTGTCTCCGAAATCGAAGCAATGATTGCTAAACTGAAGACGCAAGGCATAAGCGTTAATGAAGCTCCGGCGGAGCAATCAAAAACTCTAGAAGCATCCTGTGAAACAGTCCGATATTTGCCGGAAGAGGTGACAGCCACAGTGGCGGAGGGAACTCCTCTGAACAAAAAGAAGACCAGCGCCGCTACGGCCTCTGGCAGCAAGCGAAAGAAGCCTGCCTCCTCACAAGTACCTACCCGGAAAAGTAGGCGCACCACCAAAGCTCAAACTCCCGTCATAAAGGAGGAGAATCCTGCCCCGGAGGCAGAAGAGGAGTTTTTTCTGAAAGGAAGAGTAGTGATACCGAGATGACGCTTGACAGAATATTCATGGCCAAGCACCAGTTAGTCGAGGTGAGTGACTTTCTAATTGCTAAGCGCTGGGACCACCTCTTCCGAGAGGAGGTTCTGATGGACGAAAGCAAGGTCAGAGAGTTTTACTCCGAATTCAAGCTGGAAGAAATGAATGGAAAGCCGGTAGCCACATTTGTTATGTGAGGAGTAGGACAGGTCTTTACTTCCAGAGAGATGGCCAACCTATTAGGAGTCCCTGCTAGCGGATATGATAAGTATGTCAAGGGTATCTGGCCCGAGTCCGTGGCCAAAGGTGAGGTGATCAGGAGGGTGGGGGAGGATCACTCGAATGCATCTCACCAAGGGAAAGCTGCCAAGTTGAGCCTGATAAACCGGATTCTTCACAAGCTAATCTGCACATCCATTACTCCACGTGCTCAGAAGCACGAAGTGGTGAATTATCAAGACTTCCTATTGATGGACAAACTCAAGGAAAAGACACCAGTCAACCTTCCAATGCTGATCCTAAAACATATGGAGCGGGCAGCCGGCAGTAAGACGCACGGACTGCCATACCCTGGTATAGTGAAGAAAATACTTGTTGAGCTTGGGATTTACAGACCAGAAATAGAAAGTCAGTTGTCCACTGCTCTAGGGGAGCAGACTGTTGCTAGCTGGAATTGAAAGTTTGTGGAGAAGACTGGTTGGCAGAACGATCAATATGCTCCTGCTCCAGCAGTGGAAGAGACACCTCTTGAGGATGATCCATTGGACCTACAACAAGCACGTCCAGCTATGGAGTCTCCAGCCGTGATAGAGGTTCTAAAAGGTTTGTGTGAGAAGATAGATGTGCTTTCGGTGAAGGTGGCTCGCATTGAGTTAATGATTGAGAAGGAGTCAGGAGGGCCTGAGATTGCATGGGTGAGTGAAGTGCGCTCCAAGGTGGAGGCTCTCGAGTCACTGCCCACCCTGTTGAAGGATATTGAGGAGTCGGCAAAAATTAACATGGTGCATGGGACTCAGATCCGAGACGAAATTGTGGAGTTGAACCGATAGCTGAGGTTTGTGGGAACCGAACCGGTGGAGCAGTTAAAGTTACTGGTGGTGAAGGATTAGCCTGGGTTCTGTCTCGTGGTTATCCCCCTCCTTTTTGAAATCCCTACCTCACAATCCCTATGTTTTTTGTGACTTTCTTCTTTGATAGCATGCTCTGTTATCTGCTTAATGGTATTTTTATTTCTGCTTGCTGTGTGTCCCCCTATGGGGCCCTCTCTCACATTAGTTAATGAAGTCTGCATTTAACTTCCATTACATGGCATATTAACTTGTGATCTTTTTAATGATGCCAAAAGGGGGAAGATAAAATGAGTGCACTACTTGAGGGGGAGTCACTACTAAAATTCAAATCTAAGGCCTATCTAAGGGGGAACTGTTGTGAGCTCGTAGAAGCGTTTGTCCAACAGAAACTGACAAAAAAATCTATCTGATAGATTAGCTATGATTTGAATTACCTGTATGGATTTCTGTTTTATTTGAAGAAGTGTTTGTCATCATCAAAAAGGGGGAATTTGTTGGAACTCATAGGTTTTGATGATCACAAACACTTAGTTAATATTCTTCCTAAGTGTGCAGAAATCCATCTTACAGATCAAAGACAGATCAAAGATCGAGTTACTATAAGATGGTTGAATCCACAAGCTTCTACAGATCAGTTGTGGCTCACCCTACGTAATGGAGAAGCAGATAAAAGGAAGATTCTAGAAGGAATCCTGTCTATTCGAATAAAGGCTATTGGGTTATTAAAGTTCAGTTGGGCCAGTCCGATGGGCCCAGATGACAAAACACGGACAACCCTACTTAATGTCCTAGGGTTTGACAAGTGTCGTGCGCGGATTCTAGGAGAGAAAAGTTGTCGTCTTCCAGAAGAGAAAGAGTCACCGCACTGAAGAACAAGCTTGCTGAAGCTGCACACACACGGAGGTTTGAGATGAAAAAGATTACTTTGTCGGATTGAGTAAAGGTCATCAAATAGAGTCTGAATAATAGACCTAGTTTGTAAACCCTACAAGAACATCGGAATATAAAGTAATCTGTTTCTAAAACCCTTTCAGTGGAACCTGAAAGGTAGTGGTTTTCACCTTATCATAGTTTTGATAAGATTTCCACTTTATATCCGTGTGTAGTATTTCTCAGTTATTACATTCCTGCATAATTTCCGCTGCTATTCTGAATATCAGACGGTAAACTTAGTCTGAGACTCCCGTCTGAAAGTTTGCTAACGCTAATCGACCCAACACAGCTAAATAACATCAGTATTAGATAGCTATTGGTCTGTAAAAATGTCCACAAACAATATGCTGATTCTCATGTTAGGTTCTTCTTACATCCTTCAAATCATACATAAATACATACATTAATGTGTGCATATAATGGCTGCATTTTCTCTTGAATAAACAAATACACATCACAATATGGAGAGCATCAACAGGTTGTTGGTGGCACAAAAAACCGGCAATGGCACAGGAACGTAACTTAGTTCAGGTTTATCTTTGAACTGTTCATCCTTCCCCACCATTTCTTTCTATTTTTATCACTCGAAGTTTCTTCACTTCCCAGCTTATGCAGTATAACCTTTGTTTCCCTTAGTCTCACTGCATAGTCCTTCTTCCATGCGTCAAACATTTGCTTCAACCTTCTGAGCTCTTGGTCTGGATTCAGACTAGCCTCGATTTGACCAGACTTCACCTCCACCAAGAACTTGGCATCATCCTTAAAAACTTGACTCCGTTGTTCGAATTCCTCAGCTAAACGACTTATGACACTCAGACCAGCACTCATTGGGCGAACACCAATCCCGTTGCTCTCGTGGCTCCTGAAATTACTTCCTGTATCTAAGCTGAAGTCATGGTCGTCGTTCAGGCTGACTGATGCATCAGAGTTTCTCTCTGACTCGTCAATGGCTAGACTCTTTTTGGCTATGGAAAGACTGGATTGTAACGATCTCATTTGTTTTTGCCATATTTCTTCCATGGATCTCATTTTCAACTCATACTCGGACCACCGATTTTCGTATTGTTGAAGGCGTTGGTGCAGGATGTCATTCTCCTCTTCCTTCAATCTCTGAGCAGCTTCAGCTTTGAGGACCCGACGTTGTAACTCCGCAAGGAAGGAAGCTTTGACTACCACATCTTCGGATTCGTCGGCCTATTTTATGGTAATGATAGGCCCCGTTAGTCCATCAGTATATCTTGTAACACAAAAATTGAATTGAGCAAGATACTAATAACTACAATGGAAGAGTAGATCACCTTTCGGCCTCCAAAATTTAAAAGTCCTAAGTTCCCAGAGCATCTTCTAACTAACCAGCCGCGAATTACTGCAAAAAAAAGAAGAAGAAGAACATTGACAAGAAAAAAGTTTAGAACTTTCAATCCGCAGGGAACACTTGCGGCCTATCATGTCTCTTATTATGCATTGCAGGAATAATTAGACAGGGCCACTCTTTTTGTTTTATGATTTACATGTGCTTCTGCCATTTTAACTATTTAGATAATTAATGTTGTCATTTTGACTTAAATTAAATAAAAATTTACCAAAGAGTGATGAGAAAACCATTAACAGATGTCTGACATTGGCTTCAAGAAAAGTGGCATGCAATAAGGTCACACATAAAACAAATTGCTCACCTGATTGTATAACAAGAGATGCCTTGTAGTTGTTCGTGAAACTATTCTTCACAATCCTGCCTTTGACATGCTTTTGTATGACCACTGCAGCTCTGTGTTTACGGAGTAAGACTGCATACTCCTTTCTGGCTTTCTCACCTCTGATAACTGTAATGTAGGCACGTACATAATCCTAAGCCTCATTCAAAAGGAAGCGGAAGGACAGAATGCAAAAGAGAAGTTAAAGGCGTACATGACTGAATATTTGCAATACCCCTCTTGAGTTCCTTGAGAAGACATCGAGATTTGTAGCCTCTGAAACAACTTTGAAGGCGCAATATACCATGAAGAGTTCGATTTCTAGTATCCTCAAGTACCCCAATCTGTAGTTATTTGTATGCAAACAAGCTATTATCATAGTACTCCAAAGTCTGATAAGAAATGTACGGCTTCAAATTCACATCAAAGTGTTTTATTTACCTGACCAGTTCGAAAGAACAATTTTGTATAACCAACTTGATACATTTCGGGCAGAATATTAAATTGATGCAGAATTGCAACAGAAACACTCAGAGGATCTTGAGTGGCGGCACTCTCCAACAACAGGAAACCATACCTATATGTAACCGAATTTTTATCCAACAGTACGTAAGCAAAGTATCCTTATTATTTTTTAATGTACAGGATAGTTGTCAGTAATCACATGCGTACCTTCTAGCAAATTTTTGATGAGTCACTCTTGTGGGGAAGCCCGACCTTGATATTCTGACCACTTCTAGCACTCCACAACATCTTAGCTGTTGCAGCACAAGTCCTTGTTCATAAACTCCGGGAGACTGAACACTGTTGGGCTTTATGCAGCGTATAAAATGTGGTGTTGTAGTTTCTAAACGGTGCATCAGCTGGAACAGCTCACCCTGAGTAAGATAATGGCACAGTGCTGTGAGCAAAGATTTTATATGACTCTCTTACAGAAGAAAACATTTACATACTATGCTCAAGAGAGAAAAACCTGGTTAAAATATGAACAAGCGTCACATTTTCGGTTGCAGCAAATATGAAAGACTGGACATCAAAGTGTACCTTGAATTTGGTGATAACACTTAGTCTTTGGGATTCTGCTCCACCTGACTTGTGCGATGGGCCCAAAATTGGCTTCTCGGACTGAGAAAGCATGCTGGCAGCAAATATTTGAGGGAGTTGACAAGTACAGGAAGCGAGTAATTCAATAGAATCCAAGTGAAGAAGGTCCCTATTCTTCTCTAAAAAGCCAGCTGTGTTATATGTAACCTGATCAGTGGCAAAACTGTATTTAATTAACAATTCCATTGTGATAAAATCATTTCAAGTTCGACTCACTAAAACATTGGAGAAAATCCTAGTGTTTATTAAGCCTGAAATCTGAATAGCGTTTGCGTCATTCTCTAACATCAAATTACCTCCTCACTAAAGCCTAATACTACTATAAGATATCATTAAATTTTGCATAATTATGCATCGATGTTCTGGAGGATAAACATTTGAAACAATAATCTACATGATAGAGTCAATACCTCCCCGGCAAAATGACGGACACTAAAAGCTTGACCTCTTTCTGCTTTAAAGCAGTAATTTGATTTCAGATGCTGTTTCAGCTTGTTTGCAAATGACAAGTCAGTTCCGTTTGGAAATGTGGACTCCTCATCCAACAAGGATATCAGACCAAGTGGTTTCTACATAAAACAAAGTAACAACAAACTGGTGAACTACAATATCACATTAACAAATAGAAATATGTAACAACAAAATCAGATATAACATATCAACAGTCGACGTGCTTCCCAGTTGAGATCTAAATTTTATAAAAGAAAGTAGAAGCATACACAGCAGGGAAAACTGATGCAACTTACAAATAAAAATAAACAAATGCAGATCCTTGATTCTGCATATTGACATAAATTGATTATTGATGGCAATGCTTCATATATGTACAACAAAAAAGGGCTTCAATCGGGGTTTCAGTATAAAAAAAACACTGCACTGAACATAACTTCAAGTTCCATGTAACATGGGAAAGATATGATATCATAAGATATAGAATCAGATGAATAAGTATAGAATGTTTAAGACATACATCTTAGCAGGTTCCCTGATACCACAAAAAGCATTTCTTTTCAGTATGTTTTTAGTTATGGTACCATTAGTTTTGAGTCTTTTGACAGTATCGAATTAATCCAGTTACCTTTTCAAATAGACTTAAGCACTCATGGTTGTCATCGAATTCAACTCTAGTCCAGTCGATCCCATCATTAATGTACTCCTGAAAGCGAAAAAACGAGTCAATTAATAGTTATGTTCAAATTCGATCAAAGCACTAGCCGCATACTGGTCGTTTTAGTTTTTGGATGGGATTGCCCATCAAGAGATGTCCATATGATAGAGGAGATGAATAATATCCCTTATACACAGGTTCGAATCGCGGTGGGCACCTATTCCCACATTCTGTGGGATTTTTTTGTAAAGCATGTGGATGAGACTCCTCGTATGCCTATTGGGCAAAAAGTGAACAGCTACGAGGTTTCCAGTAAGCTAAGCATGTTTTCCATGGTAAGACTTTCCAATTATCTATCTTCCCCTAGCAACTTTATTAACTATGTATCTACCATTGCACTATGTCATTTTACTGGTTACTACTAACTGAATAATAAAGCATCAATGTATCCAGAAGCTTCACCTCCTGCTCCAGCTTGAATAAATGACGGTTGAAGTGCTGCTGTAGCCTTTCGTTTGCAAAATTAATACAGAATTGCTCAAAACTATTTCTCTGGCAAACAGAAACAGATAGATGTCACATTGAGAACATTTATGTTCAGAGATTGAGAATATTCAAAAGGAAACAAAATGAGAATCATACTTCAAAAGATTCAAATCCATATATATCCAGAATGCTTATGGATCTGCCAGTTCGTCTCTTGCCAACAATCAAGGCTTTGTTGATTTGCCCAACTAACCACTCAAACAAGCAAGCATAAATTGTTTTTGCCAAAGCATCTCTTGCATCAATAGCCTGAACATTCATGCAACACACATAAGTAATTAAATTAAGGATGTCAAACACAAACTCAAATAACATCTCCCAATGTTCCTGCAAAGAAATTCAAAATTATGGTGAAAGCACCATGAGGTGGGGTTGATAAGCATAAATATCTAATACTCACAGGAACAAGTGGCTCCTATCAGGTAGAGCATGTTTTGAGGGCTATGTATGTGTATCTATAGTAAAAATCATATATTTTTCTCAAATATTGTTTTCAAGAATCATGATGACAGATTTAAATAGGCATATTACAAAGACCAACTGGTAATTGATGAATTCCGTTTAATGGAATCAAGTAGCTACAGTAGCTAATAAAATTAATTGGAAGGCATTAAGTGCAAGAATTCATGTCTTTTGACATACAATACACATCACGTTACCTGCGGCAACGTCAGTTTTTGAACAATAGTATCATTTCCGACTTTCATCTTGCGGGTAGATAAAGCTGATTGCAACGCATCGACATCACATCCAATCAACTCCGCAACATTGGACAATCCTGTGTTTGACATCAAGGGAGTGTTAAGGTTAGGATAGGATATCAAAATAAGCAGCAAGCAAGGAACTAGCACACAACTAATTGTACGTGAATGCTGGACATTTATAATCTGAATTGTATGTGTACATGAAATGAGATAACTGAGGATACTGCTTAATGGTCAGGGAATAAGTGTCACAACAAGCTTAAGGGGAAACATTTGTTGTTTGTCATAATCTTAATGTCGTAACAAATTGGGTATCGCAGTTTTGACAATATTGTCCATAAATCAAAAGCTAAAAAGTCTCCTTTTAGTATATTTGCACAAAGACCATTGGGTTTCTGTTCTCTTCTTACATAATTTCTGTGTGTTGTTAGCCAAATGTTTCAAAATAATGGTTTCCAAGAAGAAAGAAATACATGTCAAACTCCCAAGGCTGTCCAGTTAACCATAACAGTTTATGCTAGCATGATGGGTTCAATTGAAATAATCACTTACTAAGGGGAATACTACTTAGAGGTTAGATTTACAAACTATTAGTTCTACCGAAACATGCTCATATATTCAATAAGAAGCATCATTATACCTTCATTGAAGTCAACTTCTACATGATTTTCATTATCAGTCACAGTAAATGAAATATTCCCGAACCACAAAACAGCTGAGAGCATGGCAAAGACACTTTCTTGGTCGTCTTTGCTGACATGAACAGTGTCCAAAGCTTCCTGAAAATAGCAACAACTACATGTTGGAAACAGGCCGCATGCTAAAACTCAACATAAAAAATCGGCTGTCAAGAAACACTACCATAACAATGCGGAAATGTTCGGCATCATCAACACCATTAATTGAATAGCAGCCACTATGCTTCAAATAGTTATATTCGGCAACACTCTTTAACTTTAATTTCTCTGCCATCGAGCAAAAACAAATCTGGTCAGCTCAAATAAGAATTAGTGGAAAGCTGGGACCAACAAATTCTAATAATTAACCGGAAAATATATGCAATACAGGTATGATAAAAAAAATGTTTCATGCACCAACACAAACAGATGTGCCTACCTAAAGATCTTTTGACCATGCTATTTAAGATACCATGACCTGTAAACCATCTACTGATGAAGTGCATAAGTGTCCTAACTCCTAACTGGCCCGTACAAATGTAATCTCTAGTTAGAGAAAAAAATCATTTCCCAATAAATCAACACGGCCTAGAACCACGCAACCACAGCAAATTATCTTTGCTTTTTTAAATTTGGTGCGGAAGAAAACACAAATGAGAGGAGTTCACAACATAGTTACTGACAATACAAACTTTTAATCCAAATGAAGTTGCAATGATACATAATTACCAAACATGTCAAAAAATTGAACATAGGATTTATCATGAAGCAACATGTTTTGAAAGAAGGTACGAATAATAATATGGCAGTGTTCTGTGCAGACACTGGTATTGATCACAATTTCTAATCCTCTTAAAGGAGGTGGGGAAGGAAACGCCACAAAAAGCTCTATTACTAGAATACTAGTTACTACTTGCTAGCTCAGAGGCGGACATATTGGTCCAACAATAGTTGGCTTCGTGTTCCCCAATCTGAAATCAGGCACCGCAAGGTTTTGGTCTCAGTATGTAGTGAGTGAGCCACAAAGTTTAGGAAAAGAGTATAAGCGGTATATGCCTTAGGAACCATAACTTGGTATTGATGCAAACATGTTTTTTACAGCTTAGTTCTTCTATTGGTATGAAGTCCAGTGGTCTAAAATCACTTTTAATAACCTTAATGGGTACCTTTAAGTTCAGGAGATGCTCCAGCACAAAGCTGGTAGAATATATGATATGACCTTTCGCCTTTTGTGCATTGTACGACTCTGGACTGCCCATGACATAAACCAAGTCATAAACTTGTACTTGAATAAGAAAGAGAGAACAAATTCTCATTGTTGCATATTGTGGGTGTTCTTACCTTTTCAAGGAGAACTGCAAGTGGTTGAAATAGATGACCGGATGACAGGCGAGAATAATGCAAAACCAATATGACAAAATCATGAGCAAACAAAGTATGAATAAAGAGCACTATCATTAACTCCGAGTACAGTCATCATCTCACATGTTTGAATGTTGGCACCACATATCTTTCCAGTTTCACTGAAGTGAATTTCAATCAGCTTGCCCTGTCATACATTTCATGAACAATTTGCACAGTAAATTTTAGGACGTATGGAAAGACTCAGTAATACGTAAATTTATAGCAATATAAATGAGACTTACGAAACGACTAGAGTTATCATTTCTTGATGTTTTAGCATTGCCAAATGCTTCCAAAATCGGATTGGTTTTCAGAATCTCGTACTCTATTCCACTGCCACCACCAAGTGCTGCCAGGTACTGCATGGCTATTTTCGCAGTTTCAGTTTTACCAGCCCCGCTTTCACCACTAAATACATACAATTAAATTTCAGATCACATGTAGAATATGCACTCTGACCCATGTACACATGAAATCGTCCAATGAACTTGATAATGGTATGCAGAACAACATCAATCTATATGCATAAACTCGGCAGTTAACATGTCACACGACATCGCTGAAATAATACAACTAATCACTCAGTATCATTTTATGTAATGGACTTGGGGTGTCTTGCATGAATACTCTATTGTAAAAGGGGTTCAAATGGTTTTACTTCAGGAATACCTCAGTGTTGATATTATGCTAGAAACAAGTACATTAGTAACATGCTAACATCAATTCTACCCACAGGCCACAAGATAGTCCTAGTAGCACTGATTGCTGCCCATGTTTCTCCAATTAGTAACAAAACAAGGTGGATGACAAATGATTGATACATGAAGCCAATACTAGTTTGAATGTCACTGACCTTATGATGATGGACTGGTTGACCTCATCTGAAGGCACGGAAATAAACAAAATTGAATAAACAAATTACTAATGTTGATAGTAACAATACACTAACACCATAAATTTAGATCATAGTTAAATTTTCAGACCTCTTATCATTTCCCGAATGGCTGTATCTGTTATTGCGTACACATGAGGGCTTGCAATGGATTTTTGCCGATATGCTTCAATGTAATTATTTCCATACAGAGGGACTTCTTTGAAGGGATTGATGGCAACCAATACTGGCCCAGCTTTTGTCTAGAGTGCACATTTAAAACAAGATCATGATAAGCACAAAAGAACAGTGATGCACCAGAGAAGTAGCATACTTGGGACACTTACATAAATCATATCTTGTTCATATCTGTGTCTGAGATTGTACAAGACAGACGGCTCACTTAAGTAACTAAGTTGCATGAGATCATCCACGCCATCAAGGATGTCAGGGTTCGCTGGCAACAGACTTTCTGTATTCACCCTAATGACCTGTTTCCGTGACATAATCAGTTACTGTGTCAGATGTAAATATAATAGAATGGTGGAACTAACTACAATCTTTATAGCTTACTTTTCCTTCAGGAAGAGATAAGAGAGTTTCTGTTCCAGAAGTTGTCAATATTGTTCCCAACTCCCAGTCGCCATTTGAAAGTTGTACCCAAGATTGATGTTTCTGAGAGAACAATCCGTAAGCTTTAGAAAAGATATATCTAAGTTACTAGCTCTGATGGGTCTGGCAGCAAGATATGCTACCTCATACACTAAATATAACCTTATAGTGCCGAGAAAGAGTGAACAAAGAATCCAACCAAACATGAACAACAAATTTGTCCATAAACTTGGAATGGAATGAATCGTGAAAGAAAAGAAGATTACTTTTTTTGCTGCATAGGCGGATGTATCCTCCCATTTATATTCAGTACGGGCAGGCAACAATGGATCTGGAGTAAACCCAGCTGGGCCTGAGTCTTCTTCTTCTGTTGAGACCCCTTCTTCATCAATTGGTTCAATTTTTCTGTATGGTGAATCATCAATACCCCGGACAGAGCCGGTTTGTGCGGCTTCATTCTTAACCACACCTGGTAGCTCATCACTTCCAGAAGCATTAGATGCCATCGCAACACCATGTCTTGCACCTCCATTACCCTGTAAGTCAGCCTCTGATGACGGAATGCCTCCATACCTAAAACCCACAGGTAAAGACTTGATAGATTGGAACGCGGGTGCAGCCGGGGGTTTCTCCATCATATCCACTAGCCAAATTTGCAGGCCAGGGTATCAGGTATTATGATTTATGTCAATGCCTGCAAATCATGAAATCAAAATGGCTATACTTTTTTATCACCAAATTAAAGACACTTGTCAAGCTTTACAAGGTCCCACTGTTGAGTTATATGCTTAAGATAGTGGCGGGCATAGACTATACAATCACAAAAAAGGAGCAAGTGACTTGTCCCTCTCAATATCACCATAAACAAGCTCCATATTCACAAGTTCCAATCACTCGTCAAACAATACTACCTCCAACATCCACCAATCTGAGACCAGGCAAAGCATTTCGACGTGCCAAATCAAATTTATAACCAATTTCAAGTATTTACACCATAATCCACCTCCGATCTCTTTATTTCCAGATCTTTCTCTGACCACACCTCCAATAATCCAAAAAAAAAAAAAATACATCTCTCTTATGCATCCACACGCCCTTACTTTCAACAAAATCAAACAGTCAAACCCACACATTCGGCGCTGAATTGGTCAAATTTCGAAAGAAAAAAAAAGCATCAACAACAAAAGAAAACCTAAAAAACCACACAAACCTGTCGAAATGCCGGAGGCCAATTTTAACACAAACCACCCAATCCGCACCAAGATCCTGAAATTGAACCAAAATCCGCCTCAGATCTCCCGGATGATGCCGGAAACGACCCAATCCGGTAGATCGACTTTCGAACTTAAACCTCAAGTTTGAAAATACATAGCCAATTTTCAAGAAAAATGATGAGGCTCAGAAACACAATCCGGAAGTACGAGTCGTTTGACGAAGAAGAAGAGCGAAGCAGCAGCACGAGATAGCGTTGAGAGGGAAAGTGAATAAAAGGAAAATCTGATATCTGCGGTCCTCTGGAGACTTGGCTGCTTTTTTTCTTGTTTAGCTTTTTCTGCTGTTCATCCTCGCATCACATAAATGCATTTTTTAATTAAAATATAATTAAAAAGTGCTTTAGTTTTGAAGTTTGATTTTCTATTTTTCGATTTAAATTTGAAACATCAAAACATCCTTTGATTCTTGTTGTCTTTGGTCAGACTGTCAGTTGAAATTTAAATATGAGGTGTGAACCTTTAATTTTGGTACATGTCGAAATTGAATGTGTTGGAAAATTCAAAATTTGGTCATTACTAGAATCAGTGTGAAATAAATATTATACGGATTTTTTTCGATCAGATATTTAAATGCCAATTTTACACGAATTGAAAGTCTCCATCTCGATGTCAAGGCAGTCCATGTGAGATAGAACATGAAAGGTTTAGTCAAATAACAAACGGGGAAAAATATAGTTTGTGTCATCAAACGAGTGTTGGGAAACTGAAGATTCGATGGAGACCACCTATATATTATTGCATAACTAATTCAAAGCTCTATAACTCTCTAATTCATATAAAGAACCAAATATGTCGTTTACAAGATTGAAACACGAGTCGAAGGGAGCCCAGCTGCAGAATTCGTAGCGTGTTACACTGATGTCTGACTTCCACCCGAATTTCTAAACAATCTTGTGCACTCGCGGTGTGAACTATAGAGTTGTAGGTTTAAGTTTGTTTCGCAAGGATATATAGTTCGCCTCCATCGGATTTTCAATTGCTCTCAGCACTCATTTGAAACAACGAAGGTCTAATATGTCATTTGTGGTGTAAATTCATTCATTCATGGTCAATATGAGCTAAAGACTTATTTTGCCTCACTATCATTTCACAACACATTGTATAAGCTTGGTCCGGTTCCCGTGAGAAGTGTCATTTTGGTGAGAAATGAGAATTAATCTCATCCATTCATTTTTTTAATCAATGGCTACGATTAAACAGATTTTGTTTTAAATTCGTAATTATCTCGATGTTTAATTAGTCATTAAGGGTAAATTAGGCAAACTAATTAATTCCAAATTAATCGCATCGACCGGAGACGAACGCAGCCGCATCGTCGTCGTCGGCGTCGCCATCCACTTCTTCCAACAAATCTCCAGCATCGTCGTCGTCCTCTACTGTCGCAGTCGTACTTTTAGTCGAACCGTCGCAAATCTGAAACCCAACAATTGCTACGCATTTTGTACATGCCGCGCGCCCAGCGTTCACATTAACACCGCGCCCAGCCTTCACATTACGTGTTAATGTCTTCTTTGGGCGCGGCTCACTTAATGTCAGCGTGGAGCGCGCGGATCATTATTCGTAGCATACTGTATCATTATTCGTATCATACTGTATCATGATTCGTAGCATGTATATCATGCTTCGTAACATACTATATCATGATTCGTAGCCATGTGGGTTATGTATCATGATTCGTAACATACTATATCATTATTCGTAGCATACTATATCATTATTCGTAGCATGTGTATCATGATTCGTAGCATACTATATCACTATTCGTAGCATACTGTATCATTATTCGTACCATAATATATCATGATTCGTAGCATACTATATCATGATTCGTAGCCATGTGGGTTACGTATCATGATTCGTAGCATACTGTATCATTATTCGTATCATACTGTATCATGATTCGTAGCATACTATATCATGATTCGTAGCATGTATATCATGATTCGTAGCATGTGAATCATTATTCGTATCATACTGTATCATGAGTCATATAATACTGTATCATTATTCGTAGAATTTGGTACATAATTCGTAGCTTTTCAAAGGATTATTCGTAGCATTTACACAGTGATCGGAGCCGCACCCAAAGAAGACATTAACAAGTTAATGTAAACGCTAGGCGCGGCCTTAATGTAAAGACTGAGCGCGCGGCGACCTCGATTACTGTTCATCTGTCGAACACAAAATCGATTTCCATGGCGATGACGACGAATTGAGAACTGTCCAAACCGATTTCCACGGCGACGACGACTGTGACATTAATCCGATCGTGGCCAACACTTCATCGTCCTCTTTCGAATCTGGACGGCAATATATTACTATTACTATTCAGTATATTACTATTCAGTATATTACTATTCATCATCATCATAATATTACTATTCATCACCATCATCATCAGTATATTACTATTCATCATCATCATGTTACTATTTATCACCATCATCAGTATATTACTATTCATCATCATAATATTACTATTCACAACCATCATCATCGTCAGTATATTACTATTCATCATCATAATATTACTATTCACCATCATCATCATATTATTATTCATCAATCAATATAAGTTTCAGTTAAGTTAATATCAGTCACTATAAGTTACTATAAGTTACTTTCAGTCACTATAAGTTACTTTCAGTCACTATAAGTTACTTTCAGCACCCTAATTGTGCTACCCGGTAAAACATAAACATCATTTGACCTCTTACCTTTCATTACAACTAAGGATCCCGTGGAAATTTTCATTATGCCTTTTTCTGCCTTAAACACATATCCTGATTTATCTAAGGTACCTAAAGAAATTAAGTTTCTTTTGAGATCAGGGGCATATCTGACATCCTGGAGGACTGTCTCCTGCCCATCAGCAGTCTTGATTATTACTGAGCCAACTCCTTGCATTCTGTAAGCTTTGTTGTTCCCCATCAACACCATTCCTCCATTCATGTCCTCGAGCTCTTGGATCCAGGCCTTGTTGGGAGTCATATGGTAAGAGCAGTCACTATCCAGAATCCATCCCTTTGCTTCAGCAGCATCTGTTGCAACCAGGACATCTGCGCTCTCGTAGCCCTCTTCCTCCACAACTGCAGCCTCAGCCTTCTCATTATTTTTCTGAAAACCTTGCTTCTTTTTCTCGGGGCAATCTCTCCTATAGTGTCCATATTTGTGACACAGGAAACACTTTAGCTTCTTGGCCCCAGACTGCTGTTGATTTCCTTGCTGCTGTTTTGGCTTGAAACCTCCTTTGAAAGCCTTCTTCTGGAAACTTTTCTTCTCAAATTTCCTTTGTACACTTAACCCTTCAGCAGCTGCATTAGAAGAACTTCCTTCCATCTGTTTGGACTTCAAGGCTGATATGACCTCTTCTAAGGATAATGATTCTCTAGCATATTTCATAGTTTCCACAAAGGAGTGAAATGAAGGAGGCAGGGCATTTAGAATCATGATGGCCTGATCTTCATCATCTATCTTGACTTCAATATTCTCTAAGTCAAAGTATAATCTTTGAAAACTCATCTAAGCTTTCATCAAGATCCTTATCTTCGCTAATCTTAAAACCGAAAAGTTTACCTTTGAGATAGACTTTGTTGGTCAGCGTCTTGGTCATATACAGTGACTCAAGTTTGAGTCATACTTTTGCTGATGTTTTCTCCTTGGCCACCTCCCGGAGGACTTTGTCACCCAAGTGAAGGATTATGCTGCTGTAAGCCAACTCTTTTGCTTCGTCAATTTCGTCTTGTGTCATTGTCGCCGGGAATTCTTTCTCGCCTTCACCACCTTCATCTGCACGAGAATCGCACGCATGCGCTGGCGCCACAGGCTGAAGTCTCCTTTCCCGTCGAACCTATCAATCTCGATCTTCACCGGACCCATGAATGCACCCCAAGCTCTAGATACCAATTGTAGAGATACTAGCGGAAGTAATCGTAACAGCAACGGATAGAAGAAACGAAAAAAGAAAATGACACAAAGAATTACACTGGTTCAGGACCTGATGTCCCTACTCCAGCACCAATATGAGAGTTTTATTAAGAAAATGCGCAATTGAATGTACAGAGGTGCTTGTAACAAGCTAACGAACGAATTACAACATTCAGAATGAATCGAATTTGTGCGAGACCGAAAACCCCAAATCGCAGAGCTCAAGAATCCTAGATTCGAATTACCAGAAAACAGATTGAAGGAGACGAACTGAAACGACCACGTTTTATATGAGACTCCAAAATGGTCAAGACGACAGCGTTTGATATGCTCCCTTTCGCGCTCGAAACTGCAAGCGATACGCCAGCGTTTTCCTTACGCGCGAAGGCCAGCATTTGCCCTTTGCCCAAAGCGACGTCGCTGCCTGAAAACCAAAATAACCTGATTTCCTTTGTATTACTCAGCCTCCATTCCCTGTAAATCAAACCCAGCAAAAACCAACCCTTTCACAATGAAACTTCAAGAGTATAATCCCAACATTGGCTTAACAAATACCAGTCAAGATCAACTTTTACGTTAGCCCTCGTAGCTGTTCACTTTTTGCCCAATAGGCATACGAGGAGTCTCATCCACATGCTTTACAAAAAAATCCCACAGAATGTGGGAATAGGTGCCCACCGCGATTCGAACCCTGTGTATAAGGGATATCATTCATCTCCTCTATCATATGGACATCTCTTGATGGGCAATCCCATCCAAAAACTAAAACGACCAGTATATGCGGCTAGTGCTTTGATCGAATTTGAACATAACTATTAATTGACTCGTTTTTTCGCTTTCAGGAGTACATTAATGATGGGATCGACTGGACTAGAGTTGAATTCGATGACAACCATGAGTGCTTAAGTCTATTTGAAAAGGTAACTGGATTAATTCGATACTGTCAAAAGACTCAAAACTAATGGTACCATAACTAAAAACATACTGAAAAGAAATGCTTTTTGTGGTATCAGGGAACCTGCTAAGATGTATGTCTTAAACATTCTATACTTATTCAGCTGATTCTATTATCTTATGCCATCATATCTTTCCCATGTTATATGGAACTTGAAGTTATGTTCAGTGCAGTGTTTTTTTTTTTACTGAAACCCCGATTGAAGCCCTATTTTATTGTACATATGTGAACCATTGCCATCAATAATCAATTTATGTCAATATGCAGAATCAAGGATCTGCATTTGTTTATTTTTATTTGTAAGTTGCATCGGTTTTCCCTGCTGTGTATGCTTCTATTTTCTTTGATAAAATTTAGATTTCAACTGGGAAGCACGTCGACTGTTGATATGTTATATGTTATATCTGATTTTCTGTTTGTTAATGTGCTATTGTAGTTCACCAGTTTGTTGTTACTTTGTTTTATGTAGAAACCACTTGGTCTGATATCCTTGTTGGATGAGCAGTCCACATTTCCAAACGGAACTGACTTGTCATTTGCAAACAAGCTGAAACAGCATCTGAAATCAAATTACTGCTTTAAAGCAGAAAGAGCTCAAGCTTTTAGTGTCCGTCATTTTGCCGGGGAGGTATTGACGATCTATCATGTAGATTACTGTTTCAAGTGTTTATCCTCCAGAACATCGATGCATAATTATGCAAAATTTAATGATATCTGTAAGGTTTCGAATCGACACAGTAACGCAATTCAATCAATCCAAAACTGAAAAACGAAAAGCGACACACAAGATTTACCCTGGTTCAGGACCGGGTGTCCCTACTCCAGCAACCAAGACGATCTTATTGATGATTGGAACAACCGGAGCCTTCAACGATCACGTACGAACCTCTAGCTTCAAGCAATTGCAGTTTCTCGCCTCTAATGGCTCGCTATGCTACCAGCTCTCTATCGCACTCGTATGAACCCTAACCCCCAAATCTGGGTTTGAGTTCATAAATACATTTAGGCGCCTTTGCACATCAGTCCTCTAAGTTACAGTTACTTATAACTCAGCCCCTAAAGATTACAAACGTTGCATACCTAAACTAGCCGTTACAATAACAGATGTAACTAACTTTCACAAAACGCAGCGCTCCAACTTGTTCCTTGTCTTCAACGCAGCGTTTCGTCCTCTGGTCTTCAACTTCATCTTCATACCGGGCTGGACAACTATCCTTCTTCAGGCACTGATTCCGGCCGCCTAGCTCCGCCGTCTCCGGCTCAGCTCCACTCCGATTGTTAGCTGAGATCACCAACTCACATTTACAATCTCCACCTTGAGTTGATGATCCTCCAGATCGTCTTGGTTCAGACTCTTTCAGCCTGTCTCCTCCATGCTGATCAGTTCCAAGCACAGTTGGAATTTTGTGATGGGAACTGTTTTGGTCAGCATGTCTGCGGGGTTTTCCTCCGTGTCAATCTTCACCATCTCAATGGCTCCTGTCTCGATGACCTCCCTCACGAAGTGCAGCTTCACGTCAATGTGTTTGCAGCGCTCATGGAACACCTGATGCTTCGACAGGTGGATTGCTCCTTGACTGTCGCAGCCTATCTTTATACACTGCTGGGGATGCTTTAGCTCTGCCAACACTCCCTTGAGCCACAGAGCTTCCTTCACAGCTTCTGTCACAGCCACGAACTCTGCTTCAGTGGTTGAAAGTGTCACCAGTGGTTGAAGTCCGGCCTTCCCGCTTACAGCAGTTCCATAGACAGTAAAAACATATCCTGTCTGGGATTTGCGAGAGTCAAGACATCCTGCAAAATCAGAGTCTACAAATCCCATAATAATGTCACTGTTAGCATTAGCCCTTCCAAACATTAGTCCCTTTCCCATACTCCCTTTAACATATCTCAATACCCATTTCACAGCCTCCCAATGAGCCTTACCAGGCTTAGACATAAACCTGCTAATCATGCTTACACTATGAGCTATATCAGGCCTAGTACACACCATAGAGTACATAAGACATCCTACAGCATTTGCATATGGCACATTACTCATATATTCAAGCTCAGATTCATTCTTTGAACACTGCTCATTAGTCATTTTAAAATGTTGTGCTAAAGGGATCAGAACTGACTTAGCATTAGACATATCAAACTTCCTTACCAGTTTACACAGATAATCAGTTTGATTTAAGAACAAGGTTCCCTTACCTCTGTCTCTCACAATCTCCATTCCCAGTATTTTCTTTGCAGGACCTAAGTCCTTCATTTCAAACAGAGCATTAAGCTGTTCCTTAAGATCAGAAATTAACTGCATACTATCACTTGCAATTAACATGTCATCAACATATAACAATAGATAAATGGCAGAACCATTATCCCAATATTTATAGTAAATGCACCAGTCATAACTTGATCTTTTAAAGTCACAGCTCAACATAAACTCATCAAATCTTTTATACCATTGTCTAGGAGACTGTTTAAGACCATACAAGGATTTATTAAGCAGACAAACAGTGTTTTCAGCATTCCCAGATATAAAGCATTCAGGTTGTGACATGTAAATGGTTTCATCAAGACTCCCATATAGAAAAGCAGTTTTAACGTCAAGCTGTTCTAATTCTAAGTTACAATGAGCAACAATAGACAGAACAATCCTTATTGATCTATGCTTAACTACTGGAGAGTATATCTCATTGAAATCTACACCTTCCCTTTGTGTAAAGCCCTTTGCCACTAACCTTGCCTTATACCTTGGCTTCTCAACCCCTGGAATTCCCTCCTTAAATTTAAATACCCACTTACAGCCCACTAGCTTAACACCATCAGGTCTGTCAACTACTTTCCAGGTATCATTTTTCTTCAAGGATCTCATTTCTTCCTCCATGGCTTTAAACCACTCATCTGCTTCTTTAGATTCTAATGCTTCTCTCACAGTTCTAGGTTCATTTTCAGGGACATCAGCAGTCACACTAAAAGCGTAAGCCACTACATTATTTTCACCAGTCTCATATCCATATCTAATAGGTTTCCTGTGAGTTCTCTTAGTTCTGTCTCTAGTCAGGACATAATCTTGTGGGATTATGGGTACATCTACAGGGTGTTCATGGTCATCCTCCTGTTGCTGGGGTTCAGGATGTTCAGGTCTAGTTAACTCAGGCTCAGCTACATTCCCCTGCTCCACCTCAATCAAAACAGTCTTACCCTTATCAGCACCTATCTCCAGACTACTGCCCTTCCCAGTTTCAGAAACATTTTGGTTTACCTTAAGAGGGAATTCAAACTCATTAAAGACTACATCTCTACTAATGAAAGCCTTCTTATGATTCTTTTCAAGACACCACAACTTATAGCCCTTGACCCCATCTGGATAGCCCAGAAAAACACATTTCAGTGCTCTAGGTTCCAACTTATCTTGTCTAACATGAGCATATGCAGCACAACCAAACACTTTAAGCATGCTATAATCTACAGGGTGATTAGACCACATTTGCATAGGTGTTTTAAACTCAATAGCAGCAGAAGGACACCTATTAATTAGATAGCATGCAGTATTGGCTGCCTCAGCCCAAAAACTCTTAGACATACCTGCCTGCAGCAGCAAGCATCTTACCCTCTCCAAGATGGTCCTGTTATATCGCTCAGCCAGGCCATTCTGTTGTGGATTACCTGCAACTGTATGATACTTTGCTATACCAGCAAGCTTGCAAAAGTTAATGAATTCACTGTTAAGATATTATAAGCCATTATCAGTTCTTAGTCTCTTTATGTGTTTACCAGTCTGGTTTTCTACCAGTGTTTTCCAGGTTTTAAAGGTTTCAAATGCATCAGATTTTCTTGCAAGGAAAAATATCCATACTCTTCTAGAAAAGTCATCAATGAAAGTCATAAAATACCTTTTCCCACTATGAGACTCAGTTCTGGTTGGTCCCCATAAATCTGAGTGTACATAATCCAAAACATCACTAGTTCTATGAATGACTTTATTAAACTTAACCTTAGTAGCTTTACCTAAGATACAGTTTTCAAAAAATAGTAGTTTCTCAGGTTTTTCAGCCCCTAAGCAACCTTGTTCATACAATTTTTCTAGGCCTTTTTCCCCTACATGAGCAAGTCTTAAATGCCACAAAGACATATCATTAACCTTCTTTTCAGCATAATTAATCTGTGCCCCAACAATTGTATTTCCTAGTAGCACATATGCCATTCATAACAATACCCTTCATAATCACTAGTGAGCCTTTAGTAACTTTCATCATTTCATTTTCAGCTTTAAAGGTGTACCCTTGCTTATCTAACATGCCAAGAGATATCAAGTTTCTTTTCAGTTCAGGTACATACCTGACACAAGAGAGTGTGATCTCTTGTCCATCCTCCATTCTGAGTCTAACATTTCCAATTCCAGCCATTGTACAGGACTTGTTATTGCCAAGGTGAACTGTCCCTTGCTTTCTTTCTTCAAGCTTACAGAACCAAGCCTTGTTTGGTGTCATATGGTATGAACAGCCACTATCCAAGATCCATCTTGTAGTTGAATCCCCATCTGTGACAGCTAGCACGTCAGCACTTTCATATCCATCTTCTAACAGTGCTGCATCAGCTTGCTCTTCCTTCTTTCCACCAAACTGCTTCTTTCTGTCAGGACAGTCCCTTCTAAAGTGCCTCTCCTTATGGCAGATTCTTCTGATCAGTCCTTGGGCTTTGTGGATTTGTAGACCTCTTCTGAGATTTCCCTTTGAAGTTCCTCTTATGATTATTGGACTTCAACTGTTTCCCAAAAGCCACCAGTCCATCAGCTTTGTCATGGTTGGCTTTGGATTCAAGAGACTTGGATTTCAGGGCAGCAAGCACTTCTTCCATTGTTAGGAATTCTCTTCCATATTTCATTGTCTCCACCAATGTAGCATACTCTGGAGGCAGAGCATTCAGGATCATTATGGCTTGATCCTCATCCTCCACCTTTTCTTTGATGTTTTCCAGATCAATGATGATCTTTGCAAAATCATCAAGAAAATCCTCAATTGGCTTGCTGTTATCCATCTTGAACCCAAACAGTTTGCCCTTCAAATAGATCTTGTTTGTAAGAGTACTAGTCATATACAAAGCCTCCAACTTTGTCCAAATCCCAGCAGCTGTTTTCTCCCTTGATACCTCTCTTAGCACTTTGTCATCAAGATGCAAAATCAGTGTGCTATAGGCTAATTCCATTGCATCTGTTTTCTCCTCTTGAGTCATGGTCTCCGGGAGTTTGTGTTCTCCTTGCAAAGCCTTAGACACTTTCATCTGGCACAGCACAGCCTCCATTCTTTTCTTCCATAAAGAAAAGTCCCCCTTCCCATCAAACCTTTCAACTTTAACCTTTTTTGATGTCATTGCGAAACCGATAAGCTCTAGATACCAATTGTAAGGTTTCGAATCGACACAGTAACGCAATTCAATCAATCCAAAACTGAAAAACGAAAAGCGACACACAAGATTTACCCTGGTTCAGGACCGGGTGTCCCTACTCCAGCAACCAAGACGATCTTATTGATGATTGGAACAACCGGAGCCTTCAACGATCACGTACGAACCTCTAGCTTCAAGCAATTGCAGTTTCTCGCCTCTAATCGCTCGCTATGCTACCAGCTCTCTATCGCACTCGTATGAACCCTAACCCCCAAATCTGGGTTTGAGTTCATATATACATTTAGGCGCCTTTGCACATCAGTCCTCTAAGTTACAGTTACTTACAACTCAGCCCCTAAAGATTACAAACGTTGCAGACCTAAACTAGCCGTTACAATAACAGATGTAACTAACTTTCACAAAACGCAGCGCTCCAACTTGTTCCTTGTCTTCAACGCAGCGTTTCGTCCTCTGGTCTTCAACTTCATCTTCATACCGGGCTGGACAACTATCCTTCTTCAGGCACTGATTCCGGCCGCCTAGCTCCGCCGTCTCCGGCTCAGCTCCACTCCGATTGTTAGCTGAGATCACCAACTCACATTTACAATATCTTATAGTAGTATTAGGCTTTAGTGAGGAGGTATTTTGATGTTAGAGAATGACGCAAACACTATTCAGATTTCAGGCTTAATAAACACTAGGATTTTCTCCAATGTTTTAGTGAGTCGAACTTGAAATGATTTTATCACAATGGAATTGTTAATTAAATACAGTTTTGCCACTGATCAGGTTACATATAACACAGCTGGCTTTTTAGAGAAGAATAGGGACCTTCTTCACTTGGATTCTATTGAATTACTCGCTTCCTGTACTTGTCAACTCCCTCAAATATTTGCTGCCAGCATGCTTTCTCAGTCCGAGAAGCCAATTTTGGGCCCATCGCACAAGTCAGGTGGAGCAGAATCCCAAAGACTAAGTGTTATCACCAAATTCAAGGTACACTTTGATGTCCAGTCTTTCATATTTGCTGCAACCGAAAATGTGACGCTTGTTCATATTTTAACCAGGGTTTTCTCTCTTGAGCATAGTCTGTAAATGTTTTCTTCTGTAAGAGTCATATAAAATATTTGCTCACAGCACTGAGCCATTATCTTACTCAGGGTGAGCTGTTCCAGCTGATGCACCGTTTAGAAACTACAACACCACATTTTATACGCTGCATAAAGCCCAACAGTGTTCAGTCTCCCGGAGTTTATGAACAAGGACTTGTGCTGCAACAGCTAAGATGTTGTGGAGTGCTAGAAGTGGTCAGAATATCAAGGTCGGGCTTCCCCACAAGAGTGACTCATCAAAAATTTGCTAGAAGGTACGCATGTGATTACTGACAACTATCGTGTACATTAAAAAATAATAAGGACACTCTGCTTACGTACTGTTGGGTAAAAATTCGGTTACATATAGGTATGTGTTAGGATTGTAATCCATTTTGCGCAATGGAATATTTGCTCATATGTGATCAATGTACAAACAATAGGTTAGTTTAGTGCAGGGTAACTTTGGTTAGGCTTTAGGATTCCATGCCCTTAAGCTCCTCAGCCCCAGCCAGAATTCTGTGCAACAATCTGTGCAACAAGCTTATGTTTGAAGATGAAGAGGAACGGCGTCGTTTGGCAAAGCGCGAGACGAATTCGAAACTGAAGAGGAACGCTGCCGTTTCGTACAGTGCATCAATCAGGATATTCCCGCAGCTGGCTTTCCAATTTGGGAATTAGGGCTTTTCTATTTGAGCGACATCGGGCGAGAGCGATTGAGATCCGATTCCTTCCCAATCGATCTAGCTGCCGTTTGCGAGAGTAGCGACCCACTGTGACGACTTCGGAGACACCAGCAATTTGATCAGAAACGACTAAGTCCGCTGGCTAGCTCGACAGATCTGTGAGAAGAAGGTGGAACCAGTCTGTGGTCTGCCGGACATCTCAGACTCGTCAGGGAAGTTTCAAACTGTTCATATACTGTCTTCATACTGTGCTGGATTGTTTGATTAGTACTGTGCCTTTAGATTGCTTGCTTGATCACGCATAAGAACAATTGTGCCTTGTAACCTTATTTGATTTATAGTGGAACATTGGGTTGAGTCTCCTCGTCCCCGAGGCTCCGTGGAGTAGGGGCAGCCCCCCGAACCACGTAAAAACTCTTTGTGTCACTTATCTTTTCAGTTGTTAACTGTGTTTAAGTTTTCTGATAACAAACTGTTCAAGATAAAATCTGTTCAAGGTCAAAACTGTTCAAGAATTGGACTAAGTGAACATAAGGGAAATATGTACAAGGGTTTAACTTCTATTTACAACGTGGTATCAGAGCCATTTAGGGACTGTTCTAGAGAGTTCTTGACAGTCCTTGAAGGTCCTTACCTTTGGTTTAACAAATTCCCCTGTTTTTGGACTTAGCCCTAATCTGTGCAATGTCTGATTCCTTAAAACTGAAACCCTTCGATGGCACGTCTGACTTTGCTATGTGGAAAGTCAGAATGAAGGCCATATTAATAAAGGAGAGGTGTTATCGAGCTGTTTCTGAAGAATGGCTAGATCCCACCTCAGATCAACAGAAAAATGACTTAAAACAAATTGCACACTCTGAAATAATGATGAGGCTTACAGATGATGTTGCTAGGCAAGTCCTACAACATACTGATCCTAAACTGTTATGGAATGCTCTTGAGGCAATCTATTTGGCCAAATCCCTGCCAAATAAGATTTCTTTGTTATGTAAATTGTTTACATTCAAGATGGAAGTGTCCATCAGTCTTCAAGAGAATCTGGTCCTTAAGATGACCCAAGAATTAAAACGCTGTGAGGATGAGATTAAGCTGGATCATCAATCTGTTATCCTTCTTAATTCTCTTCCACCTCAGTTTGACATTTTAAAAGATGTAATACAATATGGTAGGGATGACTTGACTGTCACCAATATCATAGCAGCTGTCAGTCAAAAGAATGAATCTCTTAAGGTATTTAAATCTAAAATGGCATTAAAACAGATCCAAAAACTGAGGTTATGTTTGTTAAGGGAAAAAACAACTACAAAGAGAAATCTAAGAAACCATTAAACAAAGAAACTCATCAGAATCAGTCTAATGGGAATAAAAATCCTGAAAAGAAAAATTATGATAAGTCTTCTGCTCCCCTTAAGTGTACCTACTATGGAAGATTAGGGCACACAATTGGCTATTGTTTCAAGAGAAAAGAAGAGAAAAACACAGAAAATAAGGCTAGTACAAGTAATGTTTGTGAAAGAAAGCCTCAGTACAATGAGGAACTACTTATGGTTGCCAATGATGATGCTGGTCACTCTTGGATCTTGGATTCAGGGTGCACCATGCATGCCACTCCTCACCTGCATTTATTCAGCTCTCTTGAGTTGCAGAATGCTGGTGGTGTCATGCTTGGTGACCACACCTCTTTGCAGATTAAGGGAATTGGTAAAGTTCTCTTAAGGATGCATGATGATGTCATAAGAACTGTGCAAAATGTGGGTTGGGTGCCTAGTTTGAGAAGGAGTTTATTGTCTGAATCTGAGTTTGATAACCTAGGATGTCACATTAATACACATAATGGGATAAGGGAGGTTATAAAAGACAATAAAACTGTGATAAAAAGCATTAATGAGGGTGGACTGTACCATGTTATTTTATCACCTGAAATTAACACTGTTGATGAACAAAAGGCTTCAAAAGACACTCACAAATGGCACAACAGACTTGGTCACATTGGTAATAAGGGGCTTTTACACTTGTATAAATCTGGTCTTATTGAATCTCAACCTATTGATTTAAAATTCTGTGAAAACTGTGTTCTTGGTAAAAAGTCTGCACATCCATTTAGTAAATCAGCATTTAAGGTTAACAAACCTTTGGAATATGTTCACTCTGATCAGTGGGGGCCTGCTCAGGTTTCTACAGTTGGAGGAAGACATTATTTCCTCTCTTTAATTGATCAATTTACAAGGAAAGTGTGGGTTTATCTGTTAAAAACCAAGGATGAAACCTTTGAACAATTTAAACTGTGGAAAACTAAGGTTGAAAATCAAACAAACTTGAAACTGAAATGCCTAAGAACAGATAATGGACTGGAATTTTGCAATAAACTGTTTGATGATTTCTGTTCTAAAAATGGAGTAAGAAGACATTTAACTGTACCAGGGACTCCCCAGCAGAATGGGACTGCTGAGAGGATGAATAGGACCCTCTTGGAGAGGGCTAGATGCATGATGATCACCTCAGGAGTCAAGCCCTCATTGTGAGGTGAGGCTGTGATCACTGCCTCCTATTTAGTCAATAGAAGTCCTTCATCTATGATAAACTTCAAGACTCCCCAGGAACTGTGGACTGGAACACCCCCTTCCCTTGGTCATTTGAGACCTTTTGGCTGTACAGCATACACCCAAATTTCCCAGGGGAAATTGCAGCCAAGGGCTCAAAAGGGAATCATGATAGGTTACCCTGAGGGTGTTAAAGGCTATAAAATACTGTTAATTCAACCAGGAGGGTATAAGGTTATTGTGTCTAGAAGTGTGACTTTTAATGAAGATGATTATTACTTCAAGTCAAAATTAAACTGTGCTTCTAACCCTGTTGGCACATCTGAGCATGTGACCAGTTTTCTTCCACCCGGACATCCTGTTTTCTTTCCAGTTGATGATCCAGGTGACCCTCCATGAGTTTACTCAGGACAATCATTGGATTTGGAGATGCCAGAGCTAGAGAATGAGGTATCAAGTGAGCCCCAAGGTGGCTCAAACTCACCAGGTAATGTACATCCACACCAATCAGGTGGGGGGGGAAGTAAGTGCATCTAACTATTCTTTTTTAAATCATAATGATGATGCTTCTGCTGCTGCTGTTATTGTTAATGATGCTGCTTCCCCTGCTGTTGTTGATGCACATGCTGATATTCATGCTTCCCCTGTTGATAATCCTGAGGTTCCCTTCACCTCAGTTGATTCACATGTTAGAAATGATTCCAATGATGTTAGTACTTCACATGTTAGGGACTATTTACTAACTAGGGATAGAGAACCTAGGATTTCTAAACCAAACAGGAAGTATGCAAATTTATCTGAAAATTATGCTGTAAATGATCTTGGTGAATTTGCTCTGATTGCTGCCAGATCTGTTGAAATTGTTGTGCCTGAAACATGTAAGCAAGCCATGTCTAGCAAGAATGCTAATGAATGGAAGATTGCTATGATTGAGGAAATTGAATCCATGCATGCTAATAACACTTGGAAAATAATTCCTAAACCTGAAAAAGCCAGAACAATTGACTGTAAATGGATTTTTAAACTGAAAGAGGGAAATAGTCCTAGTGATCCACCTAGATTTAAGGCTAGGTTAGTTGCTAAGGGCTTTACACAAAAAGAAGGAATTGATTATACTGAAATTTTTGCTCCAGTTGTGAAATACAAAACTATGAGGCTTTTAATTGCTATGGTGGCTGTTTATGACTTAGAGTTAGAACAAATGGATGTTAAGACAGCTTTTCTTTATGGGGATTTGCATGAAACAATTTATATGAGACAACCTATTGGTTTTGAGGATAGAAATCACCCTGAACATGTCTGCCTGCTAAACAAATCAATTTATGGACTGAAACAGTCCCCTAGGCAATGGAATAAGAAATTTGACTCTTGCATGATTTCTCTTGGCTTTATTAGAAGCAAGTATGATAGTTGTCTATATCTGAAAATGCAAAACACTGTTTCCCCTATTTATGTTCTGATGTATGTTGATGATATTCTGCTCATTTGTAAGTCTAAGTCTGCCATAGAAACTGTTAACAAAAGGCTTAAACTGTTAAGTCTGACATGAAGGATTTTGGGAGTGCCGAAAAGATCCTTGGGGTAAAAATTATCAGAGATAGAAAATCTAGGACCATTTGCTTGTCTCAATCTGATTACATGAATAAGGTCTTGAACAGATTTTCCATGCTAAATGTGAAACCATCCCCTGTTCCATTAGGAGGGCACCTTGAGCTCTCCAAAGCTGATTGTCCTTCTAATGAAGATGTAAAACAACAAATGGCTAATGTCCCCTATGATGTTGCAACTGGGTCAGTCATGTATGCAATGTTGTGTACAAGGCCTGACCTGGCTTTCTCCATCAGCGTTCTGAGCAGATTCATGTCCAATCCAGGTGAAAAACACTGGTTGGCCATGAAGTACTTGCTCAAGTATATAAGTGGAACAAACTAGTTTTTCAAAATTATGATCCAAATGCTGGCTTGGTAGGATATGTAGATTCTGATTATGCTGGGAATAAGGATAATAGAAAATCTACACTGCTTTCTTTTATACTTGGAATGGAAACTGTGTAAGCTGGAAATCCCAGCTTCAACCCATTGTTACTCTCTCCTCAACTGAGGTAGAGTATGTTGCTGCCACTGACGCAGTGAAGGAAGCCTTATGGCTTACTGGGATTGTGGGAGAGATTGAGGGAAGAGTCCCAGTCCCTCATCTCCACATGGACAGCCAAAGTGCTCTTTACTTATGTAAAGACCCTGTTTACCATGAAAGATCAAAGCACATAGTGTAAGATATCACTTTATAAGGGATAAAATTGATTCAAATGAAATTGTGCTAAAGAAAATTTCTGGTGATGTTAACCCTGCAGATTTTGGAACAAAAATTGTTCCCACTGATAAGTTTGTTTATTGCAGGAAGAAACTTCACATTGATGAAGTAGGCTGACATGTGGAGTGAACCAATGAAGGGACATGGCAGACTTGGTCCAATGCTCCATTGTAAGTCATTTAAGGTTTTTGGCACAAAATAGATTAGGAGGGCATTTGTTAGGATTGTAATCCATTTTGCGCAATGGAACATTTGCCCATATGTGATCAATGTACAAGCAATAGGTTAGTTTAGTGCAGGGTAGCTTTGGTTAGGCTTTAGGATTCCATGCCCTTAAGCTCCTCAGCCCCAGCCAGAATTCTATGCAACAATCTGTGCAACAAGCTTATGTTTGAAGATGAAGAGGAACGGCGTCGTTTGGCAAAGCGCGAGACGAATTCGAAACTGAAGAGGAACGCTGCCGTTTCGTACAGTGCATCAATCAGGATATTCCCGCAGCTGGCTTTCCAATTTGGGAATTAGGGCTTTTCTATTTGAGCGAGATCGGGCGAGAGCGATTGAGATCCGATTCCTTCCCAATCGATCTAGCTGCCGTTTGCGAGAGTAGCGACCCACTGTGACGACTTCGGAGACACCAGCAATTTGATCGGAAACGACTAAGTCCGCTGGCTAGCTCGACAGATCTGTGAGAAGAAGGTGGAACCAGTCTGTGGTCTGCCGGACATCTCAGACTCGTCAGGGAAGTTTCAAACTGTTCCTATACTGTCTTCATACTGTGCTGGATTGTTTGATTAGTACTGTGCCTTTAGATTGCTTGCTTGATCACGCATAAGAACAATTGTGCCTTGTAACCTTATTTGATTTATAGTGGAACATTGGGTTGAGTCTCCTCGTCCCCGAGGCTCCGTGGAGTAGGGGCAGCCCCCCGAACCACGTAAAAACTCTTTGTGTCACTTATCTTTTCAGTTGTTAACTGTATTTAAGTTTTCTGATAACAAACTGTTCAAGATAAAATCTGTTCAAGGTCAAAACTGTTCAAGGTCAAAACTGTTCAAGAATTGGACTAAGTGAACTTAAGAGAAATATGTACAAGGATTTAACTTCTATTTACAGTATGGTTTCCTGTTGTTGGAGAGTGCCGCCACTCAAGATCCTCTGAGTGTTTCTGTTGCAATTCTGCATCAATTTAATATTCTGCCCGAAATGTATCAAGTTGGTTATACAAAATTGTTCTTTCGAACTGGTCAGGTAAATAAAACACTTTGATGTGAATTTGAAGCCGTACATTTCTTATCAGACTTTGGAGTACTATGATAATAGCTTGTTTGCATACAAATAACTACAGATTGGGGTACTTGAGGATACTAGAAATCGAACTCTTCATGGTATATTGCGCCTTCAAAGTTGTTTCAGAGGCTACAAATCTCGATGTCTTCTCAAGGAACTCAAGAGGGGTATTGCAAATATTCAGTCATGTACGCCTTTAACTTCTCTTTTGCATTCTGTCCTTCCGCTTCCTTTTGAATGAGGCTTAGGATTATGTACGTGCCTACATTACAGTTATCAGAGGTGAGAAAGCCAGAAAGGAGTATGCAGTCTTACTCCGTAAACACAGAGCTGCAGTGGTCATACAAAAGCATGTCAAAGGCAGGATTGTGAAGAATAGTTTCACGAACAACTACAAGGCATCTCTTGTTATACAATCAGGTGAGCAATTTGTGTTATGCGTCTAGTTAAGATCTTATTGCATACCACTTTTCTTGAAGTCGGACATCTGTCAATGGTTTTCTCATCACTCTTTGGTAAATTTTTATTTAATTTGGTAAAGTCAATGACAACATTAATTATCTAAATAGTTAAAATGGCAGAAGCACATGTAAATCATAAAACAAAAAGAGTGGCCCTGTCTAATTATTCCTGCAATGCATAATAAAAGACATGATAGGCCGCAAGTGTTCCCTGCGGATTGAAAGTTCTAAACTTTTTTCTTGTCAATGTTCTTTTTTTTTTTTTTTTTTTTGCAGTAATTCGCGGCTGGTTAGTTAGAAGATGCTCTGGGAACTTAGGACTTTTAAATTTTGGAGGCCGAAAGGTGATCTACTCTTCCATTGTAGTTATTAGTATCTTGCTCAATTCAATTTTTGTGTTACAAGATATACTGATGGACTAACGGGGCCTATCATTACCATAAAATAGGCCGACGAATCCGAAGATGTGGTAGTCAAAGCTTCCTTCCTTGCGGAGTTACAACGTCGGGTCCTCAAAGCTGAAGCTGCTCAGAGATTGAAGGAAGAGGAGAATGACATCCTGCACCAACGCCTTCAACAATACGAAAATCGGTGGTCCGAGTATGAGTTGAAAATGAGATCCATGGAAGAAATATGGCAAAAACAAATGAGATCGTTACAATCCAGTCTTTCCATAGCCAAAAAGAGTCTAGCCATTGACGAGTCAGAGAGAAACTCTGATGCATCAGTCAGCCTGAACGACGACCATGACTTCAGCTTAGATACAGGAAGTAATTTCAGGAGCCACGAGAGCAACGGGATTGGTGTTCGCCCAATGAGTGCTGGTCTGAGTGTCATAAGTCGTTTAGCTGAGGAATTCGAACAACGGAGTCGAGTTTTTAAGGATGATGCCAAGTTCTTGGTGGAGGTGAAGTCTGGTCAAATCGAGGCTAGTCTGAATCCAGACCAAGAGCTCAGAAGGTTGAAGCAAATGTTTGACGCATGGAAGAAGGACTATGCAGTGAGACTAAGGGAAACAAAGGTTATACTGCATAAGCTGGGAAGTGAAGAAACTTCGAGTGATAAAAATAGAAAGAAATGGTGGGGAAGGATGAACAGTTCAAAGATAAACCTGAACTAAGTTACGTTCCTGCGCCATTGCCGGTTTTTTGTGCCACCAACAACCTGTTGATGCTCTCCATATTGTGATGTGTATTTGTTTATTCAAGAGAAAATGCAGCCATTATATGCACACATTAATGTATGTATTTATGTATGATTTGAAGGATGTAAGAAGAACCTAACATGAGAATCAGCATATTGTTTGTGGACATTTTTACAGACCAATAGCTATCTAATACTGATGTTATTTAGCTGTGTAGTAATTGGAAGCAGTTATTACATTTATTATTGTGTGAAATCTTTACCTTTTCCATTTCTCTCAATGCTTTTGAAATTTAGTCCTTTTTTTAAGTTAGGAAGTTGAAGTCAGACCTGTCCTAGATCGCACAAGTTGGCCTGCAATCTGCTACGTTGTACTAGTATGCAGGCCTTACTCAATAGGTGATTGAGGTGGCTCAGGACTTCGATGACAATGAAATTTAACAAAGTGTTCAAGGCCTCATTTTGCTCAAAATAATTTACAGAAAGGCCTTATTAGACTACTTACAATGGGGGTATTGAAAAAAAAATTCAATTGTTGAATTGTTGCAATGATGAGTTGAAAATGAGTGTTGAATACACTTGGATTAATTGGTGTTGAAATAATTCAACATGTTGAATCTGACACATGACGCCTTTTGATTGGCTGTTGTGATTTTTTGATTTTTATCCTCATCCTAATTATTTGTGGTCAATTATTGCATAGTAAATTATTATTTTTTTAAATTTTTTATATACCAAAATTCATAATTTTTTGTACTCTATAAATAGAGACTAGTTTCATTTGATTTGGACACAGGAAAAAAACGTCTTCTTTTTGTACTCTATAAATAGAGACTAGTTTCAATAATTGTTATTATTATGTAATCACAAAAATATAAATGTAAAAATAAATAAGAATATGAAATCAAAGTGGTGGGGTATAGGGTAATTAGTTGGAAGGATATTGAATTTTATTAAACAAAACCATTGTAGAGTGTAAAAGTTGATTGATTGTTGAATTATTAGGTGGGAGAGAGAGTAAATGATGTGGAGTGTTGGGAAGTTGAAAAGTAGGGTGTTGACTCTGTTTACCATTGTGGATAGTCTTAGGTGACAACGTATTAGTACTTTTTAGCCCAAATTAAATAAATAAATAAAATATAAAAAGCCTGACGTGTTTGTCTTGGCCTCTTGGGTAATTTAATATTGTTATCAGGATTTTGTATTAGGGAAAAAGTATAAAAATAACTCTGAACTATCATTGATTTTCTAAATTATGGCGCAAACTATCAAAATTTCAATTAGGAGCAAAGTCAGAAATTTCGATAAAGTTAACCAATAGGTTAACTCTGTTAGTCAACTTTGTTTGACTATAGTTAAAATGACCATTAAATACTTTTTCTTTTGATTTAATTTATATATCTTTCATTTGAATACTAAATTTGCAACTTCAATTTTATTGTAATTTTTTAGGTTTCTTTCAATCTCCTATTAGGAGTGAATATTATTCTTGCATCATGAGTAGTGGTCTAGCGGTCATAGTCTTGGTCGAATGATCAAGAAGTCGACAGTTCGAATCCCCTTGGATGAACCGGCATGAGTTTGGGGCTTGTCCATTCCTTACTTATTACAGCGGAATTTAATTTTAATTTTTTTTAAAAAAAATGTATATTCTTAAGTATTGCTTTCTTGATAGTGAAAAACTCTAAAAATTTTGGATGAAATAAGAAAAAAAATAATTTAGTTTCCATTCATACATGTTATATAGTAAATCATGACAGCTTGAAAAATAAATTTAAAAATAATATTTACTCGTAATATGAGATATATTTAAATTAAAATAATTTAATAAATTTTATAGTTACAAACATGATTTCGAATCAAATAAAAACCATGATTATATATAAAAACTAAAAATCCAGTTAAATATTGACATGTGTATCATTCGACCAATCATAATTCGGGGCGCTTTTTGTAAATAAAATAAATTAAAACGAACTTATTTAAAAATACATAACAGGTGCGAGTGTATGAACGTTCTAAAAATTATCCAGACTTAACAGATGCATAAGTTAAATCTGGATATTATTGTGTAAGTCTATTTTTAAGTTTGATCATTGTCAATTTAAGTCTGATCATTACCAATTTAAGTACGAATATCAATTTAAGTACGTTTTCAAGTCTGAACATTAATAATTTAAGTCTGGATATCAATTTAAGTGTTTTTTCAAGTCTGGACATTACTAATTTAAGTCTTGATATCAATTTAAGTGTGTTTTTAAACCTGGAAATTACTAATTTAAGTCTGGACATTATTAATTTAAGTCAGGACAGTATTGAGTCTGTTTTTAAGTCTGGACATTACTAATTTAAGTCGGATCATTACTAAGTTAGGTATTTACCAAGTTAAGTATGATCATTCCAAGTTAAGTATGATCATTCCAAGTTAAGTATGATCAATCCAAGTTAAGTATGATCATTCCAAGTTAAGTCTGATCATTGCAAGTTAAGTCTGATCATTCTAAGTTAAGTCTGATCATTCCAAGTTAAGTCTGATTATTAAGTCTGATCATTCCAAGTTAAGTCTTATCATTCCAAGTTAAGTCTGATCATTCCAAGTTAAGTCTAATTATTATGTCTGATCATTCCAAGTTAAGTCTGATCATTTCAAGTTAAGTCTGATCATTCGAAGTTAAGTATGATCATTCCAAGTTAAGTCTGATCATTCGAAGTTAAGTTTGATCATTGCAAGTTAAGTCTTATCATTCCAAGTTAAGTCTGATTATTATGTGTGATCATTCCAAGTTAAGTCTTATCATTCCAAGTTAAGTGTAATTATTATGTCTGATCATTTCAAGTTAAGTCTCATTCCAAGTTAAGTCTGATCATTTCAAGTTAAGTCTAATTATTATGTTTGATCATTCCAAGTTATGTCTGATCATTCCAAGTTAAGTCTGATCATTCCAGGTTATGTCTGATCATTTCAAGTCTGATAATTTTTAGTCTGATCATTCCAAGTTAAGTCTGGTTATTCCAATTTAAGTCTGATTTGAAATCCGGGATATGTGGAATGACTTTAATGGCCCTCCGTGTTATATCCGAGATTTCGACGAAATTGGACACGTGTCAGCTTGAAATCCGTTTTTAGTTTTTATACATAATCATGGTGTTTACCTGAACCGTATATTAAATGTGCGATATATCAATTAAATTGAACTAAAAATTACTTATTTGTCATTTTAACCATAATCAAACAAAGTTGACTAGCAGAGTTAACTTCATCCGTTAACTTTAACGAAAATTCGGATTTTGCCCCTTTATTGGAAAAAGTGGTAGTTCGCACCCTCAATTGAAAAACAGTGATAGTTCATGACCTCTTATTATACTTTTCTGTTTGTATTATGATAACTTTGAGTCGTAAGCTAACTATTTTGTGACATTTGGTTCAAATATAGACTTCATAAACACTTTTTGAGTATTTGGCAAGTTGGTGTTCATAAAGAAATGTTTTAAAATTTTTAAACTGTTTCTGCAAAAACTATTTTTCTTTGGGTATATACCATATGTTGTTATTAAAATACTAATCTATAAATATATGATAATTATGAAGAGTGACATATTTGATTATTTTCTAATTACTTGAAAATAAATAAAAACAAACCAATAAAATGTTGGAATAGAGGCAGTCGTTACATTTATTTTGCTTTGTCCCATGATCAGTACCTCGATTAAAATCATCTGATTTGGAGATCGATCAGTCGGCTTGTCGCCTCATGTGCTGATTTCGGCATCTATTCTATTGTGTATTTCAAAACATACTTCGGAATCCCACTGGAAGGAAGTTGATACCAAAATTTTACTCTGGTGAATAATTTGGATACGCCCAAATTTTTACATTGTGGCAATTTGAATGGACATGCTCATTGGGTGAGGTATTGAAGTACAACTTAACAATATAACTTATGAGTGCGGTTCAGGTACAGACCACTCTTATTTATAAAAATTACAAATCGAATTTCAAGCTGACACGTGTCTAAATTCATCGAAATCTTGGATATAACACGGAGGGGCATTATGGTCATTTCACATATATAGGAATGATCAGACTTAACATGGAATGATCAGACATAAAAATCACACTAAAAACAGCAATGATCAGACTTAGCATGGAATGATCAGACTTAAACAGCAATGATCAGACATAAAAATCAGACTTAAAACAACAATGATCAGACTTAAACAGTAATGATCAGACTTAAATTAGAATGATCAGACATAAAAATCAGACTTAAAACAGCAATTATCAGACTTAAATATCAATGATTAGACTTAAAACTACAATGATCAGACTTACAACTACTACTGTAGCAATGATCAGACTTAAAACTATTACTGTAGCAATGATCAGACTTAAAACAGCAATGATCAGACTTAAAACTATTACTGTTGCAATGATCAGACTTAAACAACAATGATCAGATGTAAAACTATTATTGAAACAATTTTAGGACGATTATACCCTCTCATCTGTTATGTATTTTTAAATAAGTCCCTTTTAATTTTTTTATTTACAACAAGCACTCTGAATTACGATTGGCCGAAATATACACGTGGCAATATTCAGGTTACTTTAGTGGCTCACTTTTCATCCCTGATATGAGAATTGAGTGAAGATTTTTGGGGAGGAAGGTTAAGTTTGGTGGGTCATTCTAGGGGTCGGCATTGGGCAGAGTATGACCATTTTTCGTGACCCTAATAACAGTGCAGGGTAAGGGCAAGGTAGAGTAGTTTTTCTATGCCCGCAGGGCACTTATAGGCAGGGTAAAATTAGGGTACGGTAGGGTAGGGGCCGGGTAGGGTAGGGTCTGATAGGATAAATTTAAGTATAATTTGAGAAAAAACTTATAATTTGAATGAAAATAGTAGGGTAAGACAGGGTATGATAGGATAAGAGGGCAAAGTATGAGGTTATGGTAGGAGGGCAAGGTAGGGTCTATTTTTTCGTGACCCTTATCCTGCCTTACATTTTGTGGGCAGGGTACATTAGGGTACGAGGATATGACAGGGCAGGGTACGAATCAGGCAGGGTAAGGGTGACCCTATGAAGTTTTAGATCCTAGGATCACATGCCTACCCCTAGATCATTAAATTCATTAAATTGTCAGCAAATTCAAGGCCATGTGGTTGGAAGATAGTTAATCCAGGTAGTTGTTCACTTGTGATTGGTCAGCCACCCCATCCCCAAGACCCACGTCTGCAATATTTATGCTATACAATAGGCCGAACGATTATCTGGAATGAATAATAATTGTTTTTTTATTAAGAATAATAATTGTTTTAGTTTACATTGTATTTGAATAATACCTCATAAAACTGAGTTTTTATTGAAAATGACTCTTTTTGGGTTTCAAATTGCCCAAATGACCCATATGAGTTTCCTTTTTCAAAAATGACATGTTTTTAATAAGACCGGATTCCCGAGAACTGATTTTTGCCATTTTCTCAAACACCGGTTCTTGAGAAACTGGTTTTATGTGAAAAATTATAAAACCGGATTCTGGGGATCCGGTTTTTGCAAAAAATGACAGGTGGTGGATTTTAAGTGTACGTGGATGTCGGGTGGAAAAATTTTATAAATATTTTTTTTTTTAAAATCATCATCTCCTCTCTTTGTGTCCTCGTCGGCGCCGTAATTTCTGGCCTAATTAATCACACCGACCTCGACATAGGTTGTTCAAATTGGCAAACAAAACCACACCGAATTCAAATTCCCAAATCACGCCACTCGAAAATCATCTCCAACCCTAACACAATTAAAACCCTAGCATAATCAAATACCTCGATCTTAGTCTACTCCAGGATGTCCCAGCTTCCGGCGTTGTCCATTCTCGATTTCGACGTGTTCCGCAGCGCTGTTGATCGGCCAGAGCGCGGTTTTGATCCGGCCATTGGTAGGTAGCGGTTATCACCTGATCAAACCAGTTCAACCAAAAATCGTCAGATGATGGGATGGAGCGAGTCGAGATAGAAGCGAAGACATGTTGGTGGCGGGGAAGATGAAGCAGCCGAAGAATACGACATCAGCAAGTTACGACGTGTCCAGAAATTCCGGCGAGGACACAAAGGGAGGAGATGATGATTTTTTTTAAAAAATAAATATTTTTAAAGAAAACCGGTTTTGATCAAAATTAATTTTTTTTCCATCCGACATCCACGTATACTTAAAATCCACCTTTCGTTCACCTGTCCCTTTTTTGCAAAAATCGGATCCCCGAAATTCGCTTTTATAATTTTTCACATGAAACCGGTTTCTCAGGAACCGGTGTTTGAGAAAATAGAAAAAACCGGTTTCCGAGAATCCGGTCTTATTAAAAACAGGCCATTTTTGAAAAAGCAACCTCACATGGATCATTTGGGCAATTTGAAACCCAAAAAGGGTCATTTTCAATAAAACTCCATAAAACTTTGTGATAAGAAATAAAGTATATATTATGTCTAAAGAGTTCAAATCCAAATGAAATATTGTATCATTGGACCAATCAGAATTCGGGATATTTTTTGTAAATAAAAAAAAATTAAAACGGACTTATTTAAAGATACATAATAGATGCAAAGGTATAAACGTCCTAAAAATTATCCAGATTTAACAGATGCATAAGTTAAGTCTGGATATTATTGTGTAAGTATATTTTTAAGTCTGATCATTATCGATTTAAGTCATAGCATTACCAATTTAAGTCTGATCATTACTAATTTAAGTGTGTTTTTAATTCTGGACATTAATAATTTAAGTATGGATATCAATTCAAGTATGTTTTTAAGTCGGGACATTACTAATTTCAGTCTGGATATCAATTTAAGTGTGTTTTTAAGTGTGGACATTACTATTTTAAGTCTAGACATTATCAATTTAAGTCAGACAGTATTAATCTATTTTGAAGTCTGGACATTACTAATTTAAGTCTGATCATTCCAAGTTAAGTGTAATTATTAAGTCTGATCATTCCAAGTTAAATTTGATTATTAAGTCTGATCATTCCAAGTTAAGTTTGATCATTTTGATTTAAGTCTGATCATTCTAAGTTAAGTCTGATCATTCTAATTTAAGCTGGTCATTACAAGTTAAGTCTGATCATTTCAAGTTGAGTCTGATCATTCCAAGTCAAGTATGATCATTCCAAGTTAAGTCTGATTATTAAGTCTGATCATTCTAAGTTAAATATGATTATTATTTGTGTTCATTCCAAGTTAAGTCTGGTCATTCTAATTTCAGTCTGATAATTCTAAGTTAAGTCTGATTACTATGTCTGATCATTCCAAGTTATGTCTGATCATTTCAAGTCTGATTATTTTAAGTATGATCACTCAAAGTTAAGTATGATTATTCAAATTTAAGTCTGATTTGAAATCCGAGGTATGTGGAATAACTATAATGCCCTCCGTGTTCGAGATTTCGACGAAATTGAACACATGTCAACTTAAAATTTTGTTATTAAATTTAATATATAATCATATTTTTACATGAAACACACTCTATGTCTAAAAATATAGATGCACAACCGGTCCGGACCGGACCGAAATTTACGGTCCGGGTCAGACCGATGGGACGAAAGTTTTTTAAAATTTTGGACCGTGGATCGGACCGGGGTATATATGGATCGGGACCGGATTTTTGGTGAAAAGTGGACCGGACCGAATCCCCTTAATTTTACGGTCCGGACCGGTGAACCGGAAATTATGAAAATTATGGACCGTGGACCGGACCGGACCAAAATTTTTACATTCCGGTCTTGGACCGACCCGTAAAATTCAGTCCGGTTTGATCCCAATTTGAGCATCCCTATCTAAAAATACATTTAAAAAGACTCAAAAGCTGATACGAATGTTCTAAGACTATTCATGAGAGGAATATACGGGGATTATTCATTAGAGAAATATTCCAAAAACATATTAACCTTTAATACATGTATAAAAAATGTGTCCCGAGTAATTTTTTTATATTTGTGAACGTCCAACACGAGCGTGAACAAGTTGGAATAAAATCCTGTGCAGCCAAATTATTAACTGCAATTTGAGAAAACGACATAGTTAAGTATATTTTAAGACAAAACTGCGTAGTTTTAAACTGAAATTGGATAATTTTAAAAAAGGATGAATTATCAATTCAGAAGTTAGATTAATAAAACGACATAGTTTTCAAAATTTTTATCAAAATTACGTAATTTTCGAATGGTTGTAAGCAGCATAAATGCACGAGATATGGTTCCGAACAAGTACGAACAATTATTCAACTCCCGGCTTCCAATTGTGATGGGAGGAGAAGGGGTGATCAGTCGAGTTTTCGTACGTCTCAGGTACAAACAAGATACTCTTAGTGTCGACGCCAAAATACGAAAAACTGGAGATTTGGAGCAAAATATAGGCAGATAAGGATCTCAGCCGACCGGCTCAGGATCTCCCCTGAACCAGCCGATCGGCTGACTAAAAGTATCAGGAGCCTCAGCAATCGCCCATCTCCAACCGGTCGGCTGAAGGGGAACAACAGATGGCTTGCAACAAGAGATTTTCGCAACCGGTCGGCTCACAAGCCCAACCGGTCGGCTGACTACGTTCTCAGAAGAGACTGAATTTGCCCTGCACCAACCGACCGGCTGGGATTTGGACTCCAGGACCAGCCGGCCGGTTGGACTTGTTAAAGCAGAAATTTTTACCCGAGGCTATAAATAGTAAGTGGCATGTTTGACCTATCAACTTGGCATCTTGGGGAAAAATTTCCAAAAGAAGAGATCAAATCAAGGTCATCCATCACTATCCAACCAAGGAGGAGTGAAGATCAAAGGGAGACATTAGGATTAATCATCCTACTTCTATCCTTCTTCTATTCTCTTTGTAGTTGCTATAAACCCTACTCACATCATGTTGTCTTACATGATGTGTGAGTAGTCCCCTTGTGTTTTGAGGGTTTTACAACCCTCCTTGGTACTCAATGATCATGTATACACATTCAGTATGCAATCTATGGAGTTGATTTCATTTCACTATGCTCTCTATTTGTGACATGTTACTAAGTGTTTGATAAAATGCCTAAGTGACATGTTTACCTTAGAACTATGATCTAAGTATTAAAAAAGCTTAGTGATGGTTTGAATATAGTGGGAATGAACTCATCAAGTGTTTATGAGAGTAAATGCATAGATGTGAGGTTAACTAAAACTTAATGCATACATCATTTATTACCTTGGGAGATGTTCCAAGGATAGTAGTACTATAGAGTGAATCAATATCTTGAATAGGTAAGGTTCTAATTAGGATGGCTTGGCTAGGACTAGACTCACATGATAGTTTGTCTATCTTAGCATAAGCTAGGTTTAAAACCTATCAACCCCTTAAAAACGATTTGACTCTTGTGTACATGATCGTTGGGAAATTGCTAAGGAGGGGCGTAACCCCTCGAAACTCTCTTTGAATTGAATTTAAACCCCCTTGAAACCACTTCGTTGTTTGATTTAAATTTGAAACCATTTCATAATTGATTTGAAGGAATAGCTAAGTTGAAAACTCGATTCTCCTAGCGTATAATCACATTTGCTCCCTTGGGTTCGACACCGGTCTTACCGGTCAATTATAAATTTCTTTTGACTATACACGAAAATTACAAACGTCAAGGGGTTTCCTGAATTTTGAAGGATGGAATAAATATATGTACTCTCGAACAATACAAATATTTGATTGAGCAGGCTGCCGACCTCTGCCATTGATGATGAATGATGCTGGATGAATGATGGTGGATGATGATTGATGAATTATGAATGATGATGGATGATGATGAATGATGCTGGATGAATGATAAATGATGGGGGATGATGATGATTGTGGATGATGAATGAATGATGATGATGAATGATGCTGGATGAATGCTGAATGATGCTGGATGAATGATGATGATGATTATGATGATGCTGATGATGAGTGATGGATGGATGATGATGATGGATGATGATGAATGATGATGATGATGATGGATGGATGATGATGATGAATGATGATGATGAATGATGATGAATAATGCTGGATGAATGATGAATGCTGGTGGATGATGGTGATGATGAATGATGGTGGATGATGGTGATGATGATGACGAATGATGCTGGATGAATGATGAATGATGGTGGATGATGATGATGATGCTGGATGAATGATGTTGGATGATGATGATGATGAATGATGGATGGATGCTGATGATGGATGATGGATGATGATTGATGATGATGATGGTTGGATGATGGATGATGGATGATGGATGATGGATGAATGATGAATGATGCTGGATGGATGCTGATGAATGATGCTGGATGGATGGATGATGATGGATAATGATGGATGATAATGGATGATGATGGATGGATGTATGGATGGATGATGATGAATGATGATGATGAATGATGATGATGAATGATGAATGATGAATGATGAATGATGAATGATGAATGATGATGATGATGATGATGATGATGAATGATGAATGATGATGATACCACCTGTCCATATGCTTCCACATCATGGAGAATTGGAGATCATATCCTCTCTGCCGAATAAACTCAGCAAATGGAGGACCACCTCAATTGTAGTTGTCACTAATGAGCACCTTACCCCTTGACCCTAACCATTTGAAGAACGATCTTAATAACGTAGGCTTGTCCTGGAATAAAACATATCAAGCAACACCATTCACCACAATTGACGAGCAGAGCTTTGCAAATATGTGGCCAGACTGAAGAAATTTACCTGAATATGAAGAATCCTGTGACGTTGAGTCCGATGGCCACTTTAGAGCCAGAGAAATCCTGAGGCAGTGGTAAGAGTACGAGTCTCTTAGAAATCAGGTCCATCCAATCCCCAGTACTTGTCGCCATAAAGAGTTTAAAATTAAACTCGGGATTTAGTTTCAGCATCAGCCTGATTCCCCATGACTCAATAACACGAGCTTAAGTTTTCTGGTCTAGCATAAGTCATTGGTCACCGATGTAGAGAATATGTTGCACATACAAAATTCTATACTAATTGTACTTGTAAAAACACTGTCGAGTACTTTGTAGTCACCTGATTGGTGAAAGCATGACTCCCTGAAGAAAAGAAAGCCCGCAGCCTTTTGATACACTATCCGATACTAATTGCATAAAGAACAAAAAAATCAATTGGACATGGTGAAAATAGAGAAGCCCAAGATTAGTTGTCAATTTACGATGCTAATCTTTTGAAAATGAACCAAGCTGATGCAGACAGGAAAATATTTTATTGGTATCAATAATTTTTCGAATTTTAGTTACTTTAGATAATTCTAGATTCGTTATTAGATAATTTTAGTAAGTTTTAGATTATTTTAGGTTTTCGAATATTCGTAGAATTAGGGTTTTATTTTTCTATTTAAACAGACTTATGTAATTTCATTCGGCAGTTGATTATTGAATAAAAAAAATATGAATTAGGGTATTCCCTACTTTCGGTTTCTCTGCGTTCGCTCTGCATTATCTGGTATCAGACGACGGTGATCCTGCGCGATGCCTTGGGATTATGATATCAATGATTTCAGAGACCTAGAGACTGCTGACCTGCGACAGCGGGTTGCCTATCTAAGTCGTCGATTGTACGAACTTGAAACCCATCGCACCGTCCCTGAGGTAGTGGTTGACAATGACCTGTTTGCGAACGAGGCATACAATCAGCGAGACCAGCGGCGAGAACTTGGGTTCAAACCTGATACCGACTCTCCTATGTCTATGAGTGACCTCTTTGTTGATGGATCTGAGGTCGACCTTCCTCCAAGTGAAGGTGATCCTACTTACGATGTTTATGGGGACGACGAGAGTTATTTTCTTCCAAACATCGTTGCTTTTGTCTTTAATGACAGTGACAGTGAGACTGAGTCTTCTCATGATTTAAGTGATCCAATTTTTGATGAGTACGATGCTGACATTGATTTGATTGAGGAAGTTGGCGAAACATTATCTCCAAAGACTTCTTCAGATAATAGTGCATCTTACCTAAGTGCGAATACGGTGGAATTTTTGCTTCCGTCAATCGAAGTTGTTGTAAAAACAATAAGTGATGACCATGATCTAAAAAGGCCCCCAATCTTGGTTCTTGTGATATGGTCTACCCGAGAACTTGCAAGTCAAGTTGCTGCCAAAGCTATCAAGTTGTTGATAAGAGGTACAAGACTTGCATCGGAGCATAAACATTCCACATTTGGTTGGAAACCGGGATGGAGTCACTCTTATCCGAATTTAGATTCGAGGACGAATCTTTTCTGCCCCGGAGAGGATGATGCAGACAGGAAAATATTTTATTGGTATCAATAATTTTTCGAATTTTAGTTACTTTAGATAATTCTAGATTCGTTATTAGATAATTTTAGTAAGTTTTAGATTATTTTAGGTTTTCGAATATTCGTAGAATTAGGGTTTTATTTTTCTATTTAAACAGACTTATGTAATTTCATTCGGCAGTTGATTATTGAATAAAAAAAATATGAATTAGGGTATTCCCTACTTTCGGTTTCTCTGCGTTCGCTCTGCATTACAAGCTTATATGAGAATTGTACAACCAAAACTGAGAGGATTATCAACATGAATAATGTTATGACGAATGGACTGATACCTTCAAGAGATTATAAAATGATGATCTCATCTCCATCCTCATTGAATGGAAGCTTTTAATATCTGCATCTGATGCATCTGCAGTTTGATGCTCTCTAGCAGGTTTATTCATGGTAAGCCATTGCTAATGATTTTGTTTGAGCTCATTCCTAAAAGAAAACAAATGACGTGCCATGGGGTAAATACTGTAAGACCAGGCAGGAGATCTATGCTAAATAACCAATGAAAATGCACCTAAATAATATAAACATTTTTAGCACAAAAAAAAAGTTAGAGAATGATTCATCATGTAAACACTACGTATGGTCTTGCATACCTTAGATCATTAACTATCTGCCCAGTTTTCCATACGAAATCTAGCTGATAAGTTAGAACTTACAATGATATCGCCACACAGGAAAATAGTGGATAATGTTACATGTTTTCGTCAGTTTATGCTCATGGCCTGCTCAACCACAAGCTTATCATGATAGTTTCACAAGAAAACATCTAAGTGGATTTCCCTAACAAAGTATTCCTTTACTTGATGATGGATGATTGATGATGATGATGTATGATGATGGATGATAATGATGATGATTGATGGATGATGATGATGATGGATGATTATGGATGATGATGGATGATGATGATGATGATAATGATGGATCATGAATGATGATGATAATGATGGATGATGATGATAATGACGATGATGATGATGTATGATGATGATGACGATGATGATGATGATGATGATGATGATGATGATAATGATGTATGATGATGATTGATGGATGATGATGGATGATTATGGATGATTCAGGATGATGATGTTAATGATGGATGATGATCGATGATGATACTGGATGATGATGATGAATGATGATGTTGGATGATTATGGATGAATGATGGATGATGATGTATGATGGATGATTGATGATGATGATGATGATGGATGAATGATGATGATTATCATGATGACTACCACCTGTCCATATGCTTCCACATCATGGAGATCATATCCTCCCTGCTTAAGATACTCACCAAACTCATCAGATGGAGGACCAGCGCCTTTGCGCGGTAGTCACTTAATGAGCACCTTACCTCCTGGCTTCAACTACTTGAAGAAAGATCTAAATAACGCAGGCTTGTCCTGAAATAAAACATATCAAGTAACACCATTCACCACAATTGGCGAGCTGAGCTTTGCAAGTAAGTGGCCAGACTGAGTAAATTTACTTGAATATGGATAATCATATCACGACTGTCTATAACACGAAAGGTATGATCTGGATATTCTTTCGTGGTGCAGTAGGCGACATCAAACTTAACTGAACATTTGAGTCCAAGAACCAATAACTTACATGCAAACTCAACTGGTTGTGTCTGCAAATTGTTCAATGTTAAAGGATTAAGCTTAACACTTCTTTGTTATTTCAGTTTAAGTTTAGATTCATTTAATTAATCTTATTCACACCTTTTATTTTAGTGTGTGGATTAAATGGAATAATAGTAGATTGAGATGTGTATGTCATACCAATTTCCCATGTGCTAACAAGTAACATAGTCAGCTCCAAAGGCTTGTTCATAACGCAAGATACCAGTTGCCTTGTACTGCACAGTGTCCAAGAACCTCTGAATTTTTTTATCATCCTGAGACTTCACCTTTTGCCAAACCCAGCATACCTGAACTCATTCCTAACATAAACCAAGTGCAGTGCCATGGGTTAAATACTGTATGACCAAGCAGGAGATCTATGCTAAATAACCAATGAAAATGCACCTAAATAATACAAGCATTTTTAGCACAAAAAAAAACTTAGAGAATTATTCATCATGTAAAACACTATGTATGGACTTGCATGCCTTGGATCATTAACTATCTGCCCAGTTTTCCATACAAAAGCTAGCTGATAAGTTGGAACTTACAATGATATCGCCACGCAGGAAACAGTGGATAATGCTCATGGCCTGCTCAACCACAAACTTATCATGACAGTTTCACAAGAAAACATCTAAGTGGATTTCCCTAACAAAATATTATAACGATTCCTTTACTTTGTTACAATATTAAAGTAACAGATAAATACTTTCAAAATAAGTGCAAACCAAAATTGCTTACGGAGAATCTCACCTCTGAATAAACTGCATGATATTCGCGAGCAACCTTAGTGTGGAAGTCTTAACTTCACTTTTTTCCTTCTCGTTGTGAAATGCCTTTGAAACTGAGAACTTTTGAGCTCAAGTAAGCTCCAAGATTTCATGTTTCAGAACAACGGTAACTTGCATAAACTGACAACTTAAGGTGCACTTGACTAGGAACAGATCAGTAACTTGCAGAAACCTGCAAGCTTTTCAGTAGAATATAATAGCGCCAAAGGAAAATTTGCAGGAGCGTCCATGTCCAGCAAAATGTAATTTCAAAAAATCCCCATAACCTTTGTATCAAGCACACTAACCAACACTATACCATGAACGAATGAATACACTGTTAATCCACTTTCCGTTAAATACCATCCACCATTTAAAAATTATTCACTTCACCAAAAAAGAATACTAGCAGAAAGCCATTTCAAATTGGCAGGAGCATCAATGTCTTGACAAATATGAATTAAGATAATGAACATCCCCAGTATCACAGTGGAAATAACCGCATTCAAGAAATTAATATTCCCAACATATTATGAATCATGTAACTCCTTGCCCCGACTTGTGAACTACGTACTTAACCAATATGATCCCATTACCAACAAAATTAAGGTTTCACTGATTCTACCATGAATTCGTACATAATCCATCAAACTTATCAATATAACCCTCAATCCCCCCATAATTCATGGATAATCAACCACAGAATTGAGGCATCACTTTTGAAAATAATCAGTTCATGTTCCATCCACGTTTGAAGAACAATGTGTCAATATACCCAATGAATCTTTTAACACCCTGTCCCGACTTTTAAACTATGGACTGAAAAAACTTAATCACATAACCAACATAATTTAGGCATCATTAGGCATCACTTTCAAGAATCCCCATAACTCATGGATAATAAGACACATTGACCAAACGCGAATATACCCAATGAGTCTTTTAACTCACTGCCCCGACTTTTATAACTATGGATTGAAAAATGTAATCACATAACCAACACAATTTAGGCATCACTTTCAAGACTCCCCATAATTCATAGATAATCAATCACATTGATCAAACGTGAAAATAATCAGTTCATGTTCCATCCACGTTTGAAGAACAATGTGTCAATATACCCAATGAATCTTTTAACTCTCTGCCCCGACTTTTAAACTATGGACTGAAAACATTTAATCACATAACCAAATTAATTTAGGCATCACTTTCAAGAATCCCCATTATTCTTGGATAATCAATCACATTGACCAAATGTGAAAATAATCAGTTCATGTTCCATCCACGTTTAAAGAACAATGTATCAATATACCCAATGAGTCTATAAACTACTTGCCCCAACTTTTAAAATATGGACTAAAAAAATTAATCACATAACCAACACAATTTAGGCATCACGTTCAAGAAACCCCCATAATTCATAGATAATCAATCACATTAACGTGGATGGCAGGAGCATCAATGTCTTGACAAATATGAATTAAGATAATGAACGTCCCAGTATCACAGTGGAAATAACCGCATTCATCATAATTGAAACAATCAATTCATGATACATCCACATTTCAAGAAATCAATATTCCCAACATATTATGAATCATGTAACTCCCTGCCCCGACTTGTGAACTACGTACTTAACCAATATGATCCCATTACCAACAAAATTAAGGTTTCACTGATTCAGCCATGAATTCGTAGATAATCCATCTATTATATCAATATAATCCTCAATCCCCCATAATTAATGGATAATCAACCACAGAATTGAGGCATCTCACTTTTGAAAATAATCAGTTCTTGTTCCATCCACGTTTGAAGAATAATGTGTCAATATACCCAATGAATATTTTAACACCTTGTCCCGACTTTTAAACTATGGACTGAAAAAACTTAATCACATAACCAACATAAATTAGGCATCATTAGGCATCACTTTCAAGAATCCCCATAACTCATGGATAATAACACACATTGACCAAACGCGAAAATAATCAGTTCATGTTCCATCCACGTTTGAAGACCAATGTGTCAATATACCCAATGAGTCTTTTAACTAACTGCCCCGACTTTTATAACTATGGACCGAAAAAACTTAATCACGTAACCAATATAATTTAGGCATCATTAGGCATCACTTTCAAGAATCCCCATAACTCATGGATAATAAGACACATTGACCAAACGCGAAAATAATCAGTTCATGTTTCATCCACGTTTAAAGAGCAATGCGTCAATATACCCGATGAGTCTTTTAACTCACTGCCCCGACTTTTATCACTATGGACTGAAAAAATTTAATCACATAACCAACACAATTTAGGCATCACTTTCAAGAATCCCCATAATTCATAGATAATCAATCACACTGATCAAACCTGAAAATAATCAGTTCATGTTCCATGCACGTTTGAATAACAATGTGTCAATATACCCAATGAATCTTTTAACTCCCTGCCTCGATTTTAAACTATGGACTGAAAACATCTAATCACATAACCAAAATTATTTAGGCATCACTTTCAAGAATCCCCATTATTCTTGGATAATCAATCACATTGACCCAACGTGAAATAATCAGTTCATGTTCCATCCACGTTTGAAGAACAATGTATCAATATACCCAATGAGTCTATAAACTCCTTGCCCCAACTTTTAAAATATAGACTAAAAAAATTAATCACATAACCAACACAATTTAGGCATCACGTTCAAGAAACCCCCATAATTCATAGATAATCAATCACATTAACCAAACATGAAAATAATCAGTTCAAGTTCCATCTACAATTGAAGAACAATGTGTCAATATGCCAATGAATCTTTTAACTCCTTGCCCGTACTTTTAAAATATGGACTAAAAACTTTAATCACATAACCATCACAGTTTAGGCATCACGTTCAAGAATCCCCACAATTCGTAGATAATCAATCACATTGACCAAACATGAAAATAAGCAGTGCATGTTCCATCCACGTTTGGAGAACAGTGTGTCAATATACCCGATGAATCTTTTAACTCCATGCCCTGACTTTTAAACTATGGACTGAAAAAAATTAATCACATAACCATTCTAAACTAGGCATCACTTTCAAAAATCCCCCTTAATGGATAACGGACACATTGACCAAACGTGAAGATAATCAGTTCATGCTCCATCCACGTTTGAATAACAATGTGTCAATATACCCAATGAATCTTTTAACTTCCTGCCCGAATTTTAAACTATGGACTAAAAAAATTAATCACATAACCAACACAATTTAGGCATCACTCTCAAGAATCCCCATAATTTGTTACATCCACATTTGAAGGGCAATGTGTCAATATACCGAATGAATATTTTTAACTCCCTGCCCAGACTTTTAAACTATGGAGTGAAAATTGTAAACACATAACCAACACAATTTAGGCATCACTTTCAAGAATTCTCCTAATTCTTGGATAATCAATGACATTGACCAAACGTGAAAATAATCAGTTCATGTTCCATCCACATTTGAAGAACAATATGTCAATATACCCAACGATCTCCCTGCCCAGACTTTTAAACTATGGACTGAAAATTGTATTCACATAACCAACACAATTTAGGCATCACTTTCAAGAATCCCCATAATTCTGGAATAATCAATCACACTGACCAAACGTGAAAATAATCCGTTCATGTTCCATCCACGTTTGAAGAACAATGTGACCCAAACTATGAACTGAACAAAGGAGCACATAACCAACAATACAACATCATATAGGTTTCAACTTCCTAACAACATATCGCCAATCACACAATCATAATCAACTAATATCACAGACACGAAAGAGAGAAATCTTTTATCGCATATTTCTCTCAGAAAATGTTTGTAGAAAATAGCGAGACAAGTTCACAATTATGAATCTGTTTACTTAGACCAATTCTTGCTTTCAAATCTTGTCAAATGTTTTAAGATCAAACGTTGACAGCTTTAACAACTTCAAGTTTTGTGCCCTTATGGCTCAAACCTCAGTTCAGTATGAATCAATTAGGATGAATGTCATATGCAAGACACATAAAAAATGATCCTAAGCCTGGAATTGACATAGAAACTTGACTAATTTGACACAGAGGACACCCAACTCGAAAACCCCAATGAAACCCTAGACTTGCCTTAATCTACCAGGAGGTCGCCGGGCATCATCAGAGCCCAACGCCGCCTGCAGCAAGCCTTAGCGCACTGTTCGCGCTCAGATTCCGCCTTCAATTTCCCAGTCACGCTCACGGCAGGAATCTCCGTCGAGAGTCGCTTGTCTCCGCACAGCTTCTCTCTCTTCGATCAATACCGATAATGGGGCGTATCAGTCAACGAAGCCCAGTTTATAAACCTCAGCAAAACTAGCCGTTTCATATTAGCTTGAAACTCCAGCTCTGCGCATTTTAAAAGATTCCCTTGCCATTATCTAAAAAATAATCACTTGCATAAGGACTGCTACTCCACCCTAAAGTGCCGGCTTGACCTGAGCCTTAGCAGATGTACACTTAAACTGAAATTTTGACTGAATTTAATTGCAACTGAAATTAACTTAAACTAACTGAAACTTAATTTAACCTAACTTTGACATCCGTCAGAAAATATAATTTTTTTTGTTAATATTTGCACTTAGAGTGCGGTTCAGGTAAAAACCCCTATTATTTATAAAAAATAAAAACCAAATTTCAAGCTGACATGTGTCCAATTTCGTCGAAATGTCGGATATAACACGGATGGGCATTATGGTCATTTCACATAATTGGAATGATCAGACTTAACATGGAATGATCGGACTTAAATAATCAGACGTAAAACTATTACTGTAGCAATGATCGGACTTAAAACAGCAATGGTCAGACTTAAAACTACAATTATCAGACTTAAAAGTATTACTGTAGCAATGATCAGACTTAAAACAAAATTGATAAGACTTAAAACTACAATGATCAGACTTAAAACTACAATGACCAGACTTAAAACTATTACTGTAGCAATGATCAGACTTAAAACTACAATAATCACACTTAAAACAACAATGACCTGACTTAAAACTATTATTGTAGTAATGATCAGACTTAAAACTAACAATGATCAAACTTAAAACTAAAATCATTAGACTTAAAACTATTATTGTAGCAATCATCAGGCTTAAAACTACAATGATCAGACTTAAAACTATTAGTGTAGCAATGGTCACACTTAAAACATCAATGATCAGACTTAAAACTACAATGATCAGACTTAAACAGCAATAATCAGACGTAAAACTATTACTGTAACAATTTTTAGGACGATTATACCCTCGCATCTGTTATGTATTTTTAAATAAGTTCGTTTTAATTTTTTTATTTACAAAAAGCGCCCCGAATTACGATTGGTTGAAACACACACATGACAATATTTTATTGAATTTTTAGTTTTTATTTATAACTTTGGTTTGTATTTGATCCGTTTCCTTGTACTTATTGTTGAATATACAAGTATATTATTTATTGATGATGATGGTGATGATGCTGATATGATGATGATGAAGATAATGATGATATGATACGATGTATGGAGCCTGTGTTTAGAAAACAAATGTAATTGCTATAGAACATGTGAAATATAAGCAGAATATAGTTACTTCAGAATGTCTTTGGCTCCTGTTCTTTCATGGTATTTTTGGGCTTCAATTATGATGTCTTTTGCAACTGGCTTGGTTGACGGAGGGCATGACAGCCTGCGAGGCCTTGCGACTCCCTTCCCGATGGAGAGGGCGGGTTTAGGTGATGATGATTTGGTAGGCACCGATGGCAATAAGGTTTTGGGTTTTCCAGTCTTGGCCTTGGGAGTGGCAGGTCCAGTTTTCGAGGTGGCAGGGATACGGCTCTCCCATGGACGGGCAGCTATCCACTGCTCCATCCAGCTCCAGTAGGATTTCCCAAGCTCGGAATTACCCATCAGTTGGTTTTGGCTCGAATTAGCCCTCCACTGTTTCAACCAGTTTCCGTTCAGTACTTTTACAGTTAAATGTGAAGAAAGTGAAATGAGCGGATAAATGATGAGATAAGGTCTTACCTGGTTAGTGAATGCATATGCGAGAGCTCTCTTTTCACATATGCTTCCTCTCTCATATTTTAGCTAAAATTTCATTCATCGATTCAGCAGTGCAGCTCCCTTCCGACTGCAACACTCAAGAAATTAAACTCAGGAGAAATATTCTGAAATCCGAAACCAAATTCAAACTGAACAAAAAGCTGCATGAAGTGAAAAGTGGATCGATCACATTGATGACTCTAAGCTCAACTACCTCAGCGTCATGAAGCTTTGCGTCGAGTTTTAACTGATTTTTCAACTTCTTCTGTCTTAATTAGTCGGCCTTCTACAACCATACAAAGACGACGGGCCTTAATCTGATCCTGTATTTTGCCCCATGTATGCAGATGATTCAATGTGCTTGCAGCTTGCTTTTTCACAGAATCACCCTGTGTCAAGATTTGCAGCCTACCTATTCCTATGAGTAGCCGCAGGCTCTTTCTGGCCTGTATGTACATGAACAAAAAATCCGCACTCGAAGTTTAGCCACTCACAATCATCCGCATTATAACAGCCATGATGAATAAGTTATATTACATAGCATTCGTCAAGCACAACGTACCCGATATGCTCTAAATGTTGTCTGAATCCTTGTGGCTGCTACTCCGATTGGACGACCAAGAACCCAGCGATTTCCATTGCTGTCACAAGTAGCATTAGCGAAAATCAGGGATGATTCTTACTGTTGGGTTTCCACACGAAACCATTTGACTTCGTATTTTTTGAAGACCCCTGATTCAAGAATTCATGATTGAAAGAAAATGAGCATCGTCATTCTATAAATAAAAAACAGACAACGTGGGCAAATGATTTAGTAACGTGCGGAAATCTGTTCCAGTGACAAGTTGTCTGTAGTACCAGGCTACCAGCTGATCCACAGGGAAACATGTCATCATACTTTTCAAATTTTAACGTTTTTTGCATAATTTATCTCTCTTCAACTAATTCAGCATCGCAGAATTTTCTTTCTATGCGCATAAAAGGACTATTGTGCGGACTGTGCCCAATTTTGCAAAGTTGGATAAATGCACACCTTTATTAGTTTCCTGCTGCCTCCCTTTGCTTTCCTTGATCTAGTTAATGTCTTTAACCAATTACCAGAACCCATATCAGCAGAAACCAGAATATCCAAATGCACGTACCTATGTGGTTAACAAGCTCAAGTTAGCCAAATTCAAAATCTCATGACAACATGATTCAATAAAAGAGTTGAAACACTATGATTAGATAATCACCAATACGGTTACTAAGTCTTAAACAAATTAACACATAGAATGCACCAAACATATGAACTCCAAAATCAATTCTTCTGAATGAGAAGGTCAATTGATGCTTGGTTCATATTCTAACAAGCTCAAACATAAGCAAATAAGTATTCATACATTTATTAGCGACACATTCATAGATAAATCATTGAGCAGGTACCCAAACATGCATGTTCAAAATTCACAATTTCAAACGCCCAATTCAGCTTGAAACTCAGATTCCACCAAAATAGACCCAATCTCCCAATCCATGATAAACCCTAAAACTAAACCACAGCCACTCAACGTGCAACAACACAAGCACATAATCAAACAGACATTAAAGATCAAACCTCAAACAAAACAACTGACAAACCAAAACCTAAACCCTAAATCATCCAAACACACGCCTGATCAGTAGCCACAAAAATCCTCACCACCGAGATCGATTTTGAAGTAAGGAACCGGAAAGAAGACTCCTTTACGATGCATTCAAAAGCAAGAAAAGTCCACAATAATAAAGACAACAACAAATCAACCCTAATTAATCAAAGATCGAAACTTTGCTGGATGAAAAATTTAAAATACAAATAAACACATTATTCCGAACAATCAGTGGTAGGTTAGTGTACCGGCCGACAAAAACATTCTTCAACTCATATCCAGTCACGGTGTTGTTGTCGGTGGTCGTTTGTGTAGTCGCTGGGTCGTCTGCAGATGCGATGACTTGGATTCTGGTCGAGTCGCGAACTATTTGTTATTTTTCTAATTTAATATTTTAGTCAGATCGGAGTTTTCTAAAATATTTGAATTGAGATAAAACAAGCGAATTTGTACTGAAATAAGGAATGGGTGAGTAAATCAATTGAACAACTCCGATCAAGTTTTAAGGAGAAAAATTGCACACTCCATCGTCGTGGATCACTCCTCTGTGTTTTTCCCAGTCGAAAAACCAAAAACAAAACATTGCCAATCAACTGCTTTCGAAATAGGAAACTGCCATGAAACTGCCCAGTAGGTCGACTGAATCAATCCGGTCGATTGAATCAATCCAATCGATCGACTCGATAAACATCTCAGTCTCATCTCCTGTCACGAACCATCTAGTCGACCGACTCGATTGACGTTCCAGATGCACTGTTCTTCATCCACATTCCAGTCGACCGGTTGGCCATGAGACCTCAACTCAGTCGATCGGTTGGCAAAAACACAGATATTCAAGAGTTGTAAAATGTTTCATTTATTCATACAACATCTTTGCAAGGTTTCATACATATTTTACATTGTATAGGGGAACACTCGGTTGAGGCAAGGTTGTAAGAATGAGGCAAGTGAGGCATGATCTTGGTCATTGATCATATTGATCTAATGGTTGAGATTTAAAGGTGTTGGTAGTGAGATTTTACTGTTTGCTTTTTACTGTTGGTAGAAGGTTTTACTATTTGCCACGTGGCGCGCCCACAATGCACGGAGGTTGATGGATGGATGAGATCGTGCCTCACGTTGCCTCATTCTTATTTGCCTTGCCTCATTTGAACGCTCCTCACATTGTATAAACCTAAAATCTCCAACAATCCTCCCCCATTTTAGGGTTATACTCTTGAATATTAAAAGTATTCATTCCGAACAAAATATTGTGTATAAGTGAAGTGTCCCATTCGATTGAACTTCACATAGTGTAGTATTTTCCAATACTCGAGAATCAGGGTGTTCTACGAATTGAACCCATCAACCCATTTTTGTACGGGAAACTAAAACACACACAAGTTTACTACTATTCCAAGTACAACTTGACACTATTTCAGTCATGTGTCCTTATCCATTCATAAGTGTATACTTAGCCAAGCACGAGCTAATTGAAGCGGCTCACTTCACACTTACTGATGCAGGGCAGATTGCGGTGCAAATTGAAGAACTAGCGTCGCACGAAAAGGGCAAAATCGGCAATAACGGTATTTGACGTTCAGCGTCCAGAAATTCACCGTAATACCTTGATTTGAGTGGAAGCGGGCCAACATGCTCTTTTTATGCCATCCGGGCTCGTTTAGGGCTCCGAATTAAGGTTTTTATCTTTTAGCAGCATAATTATCTTTTAGTTTTTCCTTTCCTAATTAGGTTTAGTTTTCCTTTCCTAATTAGGTTTTATGTTTTCCTATTTAAACACACCTTAGGGTTTCAGTTATGTATCTTATTTTCTTTTCAATAAACCTTTGGTTTTCGTTCTTGGTGGATTCCGAGATTCCTTGGTGGATTCCAAGTCTTTTGCGAGTTCATTGTTGGTGGACTCAATTATCCTATTTGTCACGCTGTGTCACTTACATAGGTGGATTCTTTTCGCATGCACCTACAATGCACTTTTCCAAAAGATCCATTAAGAAGATGAACTTTATCCTCCCTTTCTCTGCAGGAAAACAAGCACAACTTTGGGATGGATATCACCATGTGCTTCAAATCTCTCAGAATAGGCTTGTACTTAACTCAGCTCATAACGTCATACTAAGAGGGAATTAAGGTGTCCTACGATAAGAGATTTAGATGTGCTTTAAGCCCATCCCTAAACATGACTTCTTAACCAAGTCATTTGCTAATCCTTTTGTCAAATGATCAGCTAAATTATTCTGTGTCCGAACATAGTCAATCGATATCACCCCGTGAGTGATCAGTTCACGAACCGCGCTATGTCTAACGCCCAGGTGTCTCGATTTACCATTATACATTTGGCTATATGCCTTAGCCAAAGTTGCCTTACTATCACAATGGATAGAAATAGGCGCTATCGGTTTCGGCCACAGAAGAATCTCATAGACCAAATTCCTTAGTCATTCTGCCTCTTTACCGGCAGCCGCTTAGGCTATGAATTCAGATTCCATAGTCGAGCTAGTGATGCAAGTTTGCTTCTTAGATGCCCAAGATATGGGGTTATTGACTCAATTGCCCCACTTTCAAACTCAAATCACCCAAAATACACCAAACGAAACTCAAATAACCAATCTACCCCATTTTTTAACAATTTCGGTTTTCTAGAAACCGGAACTCATGATCCCGGTTTTTCCCCGACCGGGACTCTTTGAAAATTGAGACGTGGCTCGGATCAGGGCCTACGTGGATCAAAATGTGTGAAATAGCAGCCATGTGTAGTCCCAATTCCTCAGGAACCGGGATTATGATAGTTCTGGTTTCTGGCACACCGGTATTAGAGTCGACTTGCAGTCGAAAAGCAACCCTAATTTGCGTTTTAACTCCAGACAATGTTCTGTCTCGTTTGGTTCAGATTTCTAGCAAATCAACCAATATCAGACGTCCACGTGTCTTTTCCAGATCCACCCGAATCCAACAGCCATTACACGATAAAGCCAAATCTGAATTTTAGGTCATGATTTTCCAGAAAGGTCAAAATCGAGGGAGAGAAGAGTTACTGCTTTTGTCTGATTTTCCAGAAAGCTCGCCGTTCCGTCTCTCTTTGTCTGATTCTATTGCGAAGAAACAGATATTGGGGCTTTACTGCTTTTGACTTGGTTGTGCAGAAGCTTTTGACTACTTTTGACTAGTTGTGCAGAGGCTTTGACTACTTTTCCTCAAAAGTAGAAACAGTTATTGGGAACTGCTCACTTGATTGTGGGAAGCTTTTCTCAATTGGCTACGAGTTTTCCTCAAAAGTAGAAAACTCCCCTAAAGCAGTCAAAAGCAGGAATATTACAGGTTGGCTTAATACCGGTGTGCCTGGAACCGGGACTACACCTGGCTGCTATTTCACACATTTTGGTCCACGTAGGCCCTGATCCGAGCCACGTCTCAATTTTCAAAGAGTCCCAGTCGGGGAAAAACCGGGATCATGAGTTCCGATTTCTGGAAAATCGAAATTGTTAAAAAATGGGGTAGATTGGTTATTTGAGTTTCGTTTGGTGCATTTGGGTGATTTGAGTTTGAAAGTGGGGCAATTGAGTCAATAACCTCAAGATATGGCACCTCCCCCAAGCAAGAATACCCAACCACTTGTAGAAGAATGATCTTCTAAATTGGTAATCCAACTTGCATCGATATATCCCTCCAAGACCGAGGGAAAACCAGCATAAGTGAAGCGCCGATTCATGGTTCCTTTAAGGTATTTGAGTACCCGCCTAATAGCTTCCCAGTGTTGAGTACTAGGATTACTAGTATGTCTACTCAATTTGCCGACTGCATAAGCGATATCAGGCCTTGTACTCATCATTGCATACATAAGGCAACCAATGACTTGAGAATACTCAAGTTGTGAGACTGCTTCACCCGTATTAGGCAAAAGTTTCACACTTGTGTCCATGGGTGTGCTAACCGGAGAACAATTTAAATAGTTGAATTTCTTAAGCACTTTCTCAACGTAGTGAGATTGTGACAGTGCTAAACCCTTGTTCTCACGCTTAATCCTAATACCAAGAATCACATCCGCTTCTCCCATATCTTACATAGCGAACTAGATGATAAGAAGTCCTTAACAAGGTCTACTTGATTTTGGTCAGTACCAAAAATCAGCATATCATCCACATTCAGACAAATGATTACTCCATTACCGGAGTTGTCAAATTTGCTGTAAACACACTTGTCTGCTTGATTCAACTTGAATCCACTAGACAAGATTAAATCATCAAACTTTTGATGTCACTGTTTGGGTGCTTGTTTAAGCCCATACAATGATTTGATTAACTTACAAACCTTGTTTTCATTTCCCGGCATGATGAATCCTTCCGGTTGCTTCATTTATATTTCCTCATCCAAATCACCATTCAAGAACGCTGTCTTGACATCCATTTGGTGTACAACCAGATTGTTAATGGCAGCAAGTGCAATCAACAACCTAATAGTAGAAATCCTAGCAACCGGAGCATAAGTATCGGAAAATCAATACCCTCCTTTTGTCTAAAGCCTTGGATAACCAATCGCGCTTTAAACTTATCAACCGATCCATCAACCTTCATTTTCCTTTTGAAAATCCATTTGCAGCCTAATGGCTTGCAACCCGGTGGAAGATCTGATAATACCCATGTATTATTCCCAACAATAGAATCCATTTCATCTTTTATTGCCGCTTTCCAGAAGGACACATCTTGAGACCTCATAGCCTCATCATAGGTTCTAGGATCATCAGGAATGTGATAACAATATGAGTATTGATACAATATCCTTTCTAGAACCTTCAATCAAGTAAACTTGATAATCCGGTCAGAAGGATTTTCCAATCCTTCCTCGTTTGCTTCTACGAGGCTCAAACTATGTACTATTAGAAGATATGCTAACATCATCTTCCAATACAACTCTTGTGGAGCTAGAAATCAAATCTTGAGGTTTAGGTATTGATGAAAATCGGTTCTCATCAAAAAATTCATCTCTCGATTCAATTACGGTGTGAGCCGAAATAGAATCATTCGTTCTATTCACATAGAACCTATATGCTTTAGAATGTTCAGCATATCCAATGAACATGCAATCAACACCTCTTTCTCCCAAACTAGTTATTTTGGGAGTAGGTAGTCTCACCACCGCTCTACATCCCCAAACTCGGAGATAGTTCAGATTTGGTTTCTTTTTGTGCCAAAGCTCATATGGGGTCACATCATTCCTTTTGTTAGGAATTCTGTTAAGCAAATAACAGGCTGTTAACATAGCCTCTCCCCAAAATCCTTTACTCAAACCAGAGTAGGATAACATGGAATTAACCATTTCTTTTAGGACTCTATTTTTCTTTTCAGCTATACCATTTTGCTGTGGTGTATAAGGTGTTGTAGTCTCATGAATGATACCATTCATCTGGAAATATACAAGATCGTATTATTCCCCACCTCTATCGGTTCTAAACCTCTTAATCAAATCATGCATCAACTCTACTTCAGCTTTATACACTTTAAACTTGTCTAAAGCTTCATCTTTAGGATGCAACAAGTACACATAACAATATCTAGAACAATCATCAATAAAAGTTATGTAGTACTTTTTATTTCCTAAAGATGGAGTAGAATGTAAGTCACCCAAATCACTATGGACGAGTTCAAGCAAGTTTGATGACCTTGATACACTTTTGAATGGCAACCTAGTGATTTTTGTGAGCATGCAATTAGTACATTTATCAACATTTATGTCAACTTTAGGAATTAAACCTTCCTTAGACATAGTGTTTAAACGCTGATAGTGAACATGTCCTAATCTAGCATGCCACAAAATAGAATCATCACTAGTAGAAGACATGTAAACATAATTCACTACTTTGTTTATATTCAACATGAACATGCCATTACAAAAGTATCCAAATCCCACAAAGACACCACACTTCAACAATACATATTTGTCGGATTCATACACTTGCTTAAAACCAAATTTGTTCAACAAACTACCGGAAACCAAGTTTTTTCGAATTAAAGGTACATGCAATACATTTAACAACTCAAGGGTTTTTCCCGAACTGAACTCTAACACTACAGTTCCTTGGCCAATAATTGGTGCGGTTGACTCGTTTCCCATTTAAAGGACATCTCCTTCTTTCACCGTTTCATAAGTCTTGAAACTATGACGGTCTTTGCACACGTGCTTGTTAGCACCCGAGTCAATCCACCACGCCACTTCATCATCCTGAACATAAAATGTTTCATCAATTAGTGACACATAATTCACAGTAGAATTACAATCAGAAATAGAAAACTGACCTTGAAGGTTGGAAGGGCATTTTTCTTTGCCCTTATCCCCAATATTCACTTTCGTTTTCCCTTTCTCATTCTTAGCCAACCTACACTCATCCAAATCTCCACCAAAATCAGCATCTGTGTAACCTTGTAAGTGAAAGTTACCTCTCCTTTTGTAAAAGAGACAAAAATCAATGGTAGAGTTAACATATTTGAGTATCTTCTTTGCTGCTTCCAAATGAGGCTTCCGCGGCTCTTGTAAGTAGCGACTTATGAGTCCAACTGAATATGCAATATCCGGTCGCGTGATTATCAAAAAAGAAGTCCACCAACAAGCGAACGGTATGTCATAAAATCTGGCAGAGGTGCACCTTCAGTTCTCCTTAGCTTTTCACTTGTGTCAAGGGGAGTAGAGCGTTTCTTGCTAAGTTTCAGTTTGTATCTTTCAATCAACTTATTAGCATAGCCTTCTTGTGATAGCAGAATACCATCCGTAACTCTTTTCACTTCTAAGCCAAGAAAATGACTAAGCTCACCCAAGTTTTTCATATCAAAATGAGTAGACAGTTCACCCCTTAGCCGTGCAATCTCATCTTCTCTGCTTCCGGTTACAATCATGTCATCTACGTATAGAAGCACAACCATATGCACGTCTCCATTTTTCTTAACAAAGAGGCTTGAATCTGCATCAGTAGAATGATAGCCACAAAATTGCAAGAACTCTGCTATCTTCCCAAACCAAGCTCTGGGTGCTTGTTTTAAGCCATATAAGGCTTTCTTAAGTTTGCAAACATAACCTGGGTGAGACTTGGATATGTACCCCAATGGTTGCTCCATATATATGTCTTTGTCAAGATCTACATATAAAAATGCATTTTTGACATCAAGCTGCCATAATTTCCAATTTTGAGACGCCGCCAAGGATAATACGACACGAACCGATGTCATTTTTGCCACCGGACTGAAAGTTTCCTCGTAGTCTTCTCCGTAACTCTGCGAGAACCCTCGAGCCACCAATCTTGCTTTGAATCTGTCCACCTTTCCATCAGCCTTCCTTTTAACCTTGTATACCCATTTTCATGTAATAGGTTTGACGTGATCGGGCTTGGGAACAAGATCCCATGTCTCATTTTTTATGAGGGCATTCATTTCCTCATCCATAGCAAGCCTCCATTCTTCAACATTAGCTGCATCGTCAAAGCAAGATGGTTCTTGATCATCAACAGGACCACTGAAAAAACAAGAATATGTACTTGTGAAATTTTCATCCCTATATCGCGCTGGCTTGTTGATGTTTCTTCTTGGTCTTTCACTTACTGCAACATTATCATCATGATCATCAGTAAGACTATTTTCTTCTCCATGATTCTCAGAGTTAATGCTCCCCCTTTCACCTTGCTGTAAGTTATTAGATGACGGCAAACCGAAACCATTTGGAGACATAGGTAGCACAATAATATCAGATTCTCGCCGACTCGACTCCTCTGTAGCATTTGTACTGTAATATGAAGAGACTTCATCAAATACAACGTCTCTCGAAACTACAAACGTGTGAGTCTCTGGATCCATACATTTCCAGCCCTTTTTTCTTTCATCATAGCCAATGAAAATGCATTTTTTCGCCTTTGCATCAAACTTTCTTCTTGTAGAGTCAGGGACATGAACATAACATAATGAACCAAATACTTTGAAGTGTTTTACACTAGGCTTCTCCCCAAACATCAGCTCATACGGTGTCCTCATATTGTTCGGACTAAGCGATAAACGATTGATCACATATGCCGCACACATCATACCTTCTGCCCAAAGAGACTTTGGCAAATTTTTAGCATGCAACCAACTTCTACATGTCTTAGTGAGGTGTCGGATCTTCCTTTCGGCAATACCGTTTTGTTGTGGAGTATAAGAACAAGACATCTCTCTTCTTATGCCAGATTGCCTACAAAAGTCAAAGAATATACGCGAAGTAAATTCTCCCCCATTGTCAGTGCGAAACTTCTTTATTCTTAAACCAAGAACTCCTTCCACATTCTCCTTGAAGTCCTTAAAAGTGAGATATGCATCTGACTTATCTTTAATACAGTAAACCCATGTATACCTCGAAAAATCATCCACATGAATCATTAAGTAGTGAAAACCTGAAAGTGATAGTTTGAGTCGGACCAAACAAATCGCCATGGATGCATTCCAAAGGTGTCTTGGTTTGGGACTGAGATATTTTAAAGGGCAAGCGATGAGACTTCCCAAATTGGCACCCTTCACATACCTCTTTGCTTGGAAAATTTGTAAGACTCGGCAAACCATTCACCAAATTATCTCGAACCATAACTTTCAGTTTATCAAAACTGAGATGCCCCAACCTTGCATGCCACAAGGATGCATTCTCATTGCAGCTCACCTTATCAATATAAGATGAAGAAGCATATAGCACAAATGTGTCTTTTGCCTTTTCCTTTTTTCCAGTTTTGGAAGTTGGTCGCAGATGAGTGACCTTGGTCCGATCCTTGTCTGTTGATCTTTCTCACCATTCTGCCAAAGTTCTGAGCCATCATTGCCAGCTGTTCAGTCGAGCAGCTACACTCATATTTTTCTTCAGATACGTCGGTTTTCAGAGCAACTCTTGTGCTTCCTTTGGGTTGAACATCTTAGGGAAGATACAACTCGTATGTTCTCAGTGACCCCATGAGATCCTACAGCTTCATCTTGGTGATGTCTTGCGTTTCTTCAATCGCATTCACCTTCATAGCAAATCCTTGGGGTAAAGATCTCAGAACCGTGCTATCCATCCTCTCTTCCTCAATGGGTTTTCCCAGTGCAGCCGCTTCATTCGAGAGATCTAGAACTCTTGTGTTGAACTCAGCAATCATCCTCCTTCTTCATCTTCAGATCCTCAAACTTTGTGGTGACCATGTGCATCCGCGAGTTTCTCACCTTGTCCGTCCCCTCATGGGCGGTCTTGAGGATATCCCATGTCTCCTTAGCAACCTCACAGTTAACAATCAATTTGAACACATTCTCCTCCACTCCAGAGAATATTAAGTTCATAGCCTTTGAATTGCCTACAGCAGCCTTTTCGTCTGCGTCAGTCCATAGTGCTTCAGGCTTAGGCACCATCACTTCTTTAGCATTGGACATCACTGGTTGTGTCCATCCAACTAACACATCTCTCTCAGCCTTTTCATCAAGGGATTTCAGAAAAGCTTTTGTCTTAGACTTCTAGTAGCCATAGTTCGGCCCTTCAAGCAGCGGTGGTCTGTTGGTGCTCTACCCTTCCTTCATACTTATCTTGAATAGTCACCGGATCACACTCTGTGCGTCGAGTGTCTGCTCTGATACCAATTGAAATAATGTTGTATGTTAAAGACTATATCCAGGATGTGTTCTAATAGAGACTAGAACACCTTATTAGACAATATTTGAAAGTAACAAGCGCAAACATACACGATATACTTCCCAGTTCGGCAACCAGGCTACTATGGGGGGCTTCTCACGCCCTAAAGGGTATCAAATCTTTGTTAAGAGTTTAGAGCTACGGGCGGACTTACACAACTCCCGTTTGTAATAGCCTAGCTTCTAACGCTCTTTTCCTTTGATTTGCGATCTTGGCTCCCCCTTTGATCCCCTATGGTCAAGTTTGAGACTCCCTCCTGACCTGTGTTGGAACCTCTCCCGAAGTTCCGACGCCTACTCCCGAATGCGTGATGTCAGTGGTGGTGTGTGCAACGGTAGTTCCGCGGACGTGTCTGATCAGCACACTGAACAAAATGCCTCAACGTCGTTAGTTTTCGAGTGTAGAAAACTCTCCAGTCGTCATCGTCTCCTCCTCCGCAGCTTATGTATGTATCGAGTATAATTTCTCCAATAGATGAACTGCCGAATAGGAAAATTCAAGCCTTGTATTTATAGTGCAATGCAGATTTCCTATTTGGTTAAGATACTTTTTCTCAAATATTTAGGAATATCTTTCTAAATATTCGTCAAGCTTCCAAATCTTCTTGTTGATAATCTTCTGAGTATCTTCCTCGATAATCTTGGCTACTCGATAATATTGCTGGATATTTGATAATATTTCTAGAATATTTAGCCAACCGACTCGAATATTTGATATTTGGGAAATTCCAAATTTGGAAACTTATGTTCTTCAGTTCTGCGCAACATCCGCGTTCCACTATTTGATTGAATAGCTTCTTGACTTCTGCTTAAACACTCTAAAGTTTTTTTGCCAAAAATCATACCACATAGGAACAACATCGCAATGCAATTACAGGAGGTCCTATTTTCACCAACCTCAATTTAGTAATCCCTGGTGACCCTCGTAGCATTCACTACATCTTGAGCTCCAACTTTACGAATTTCACCAAGGGACCGATTTATAAGGACATTTGTGAGATTTTGGGAGACATGATTAATTAATCTTGTGGCTCAACGCGAGTCATGGAGGTTTTAAAGGAGGTTTATTCACTCTTTATTCAGACATGGTAGCTTTTGTAGTTTGATAGAGAAGATAAGCTGTCGGAACTTGGAACAAGCCAAAAAGGGAAATATTCTAAGTTCTTGACTAGGCGCAGGCGGTGCAATCAGGTTGATAGTGGAAATTCAGGACTGAAGACTTATTTCAGAGATTCATTGATGTTTGCTTCTCAGTATTGGCTACATATTAGAAAATAGGGAAAAGTACAAAATATTACCTGATTTACCGCTTTATTTCAAATCAAGTATTGAACTATCAAAAATTTCAATTTAATTACTTCAACTAACACCTCATTTCGAATCAAGTGCAAAACTATCAAAAGTTTCAGTTCAAGTACAGAACTACCAATTCTTTTCAATTCAAGTACCCACTAATCAAAGACCACATTTATTCTTTTAATATTTAGTTTTATTAAGTAAAATATTAAATTTTAACCCGAATAAATAACTAAATGAATTATTTATCTTTAATTTTATCAATTGAGTAATAAAACTTACATAATGACAATATAAATTATAAATATTTTCCAATGATAAAACTTTCACTAAATTATAAGTATGTTTAATAATTTTAATAAAAATTTATGTGCCTTTAATTTTGGTTGGTGTGTTTCAATTCAATTATTTGAATTTAAGGATGAATTTTCCAAATTTAGTAAAGATATTTATATTAATTAAAATATTTTTTCAAATTGAATAGTTATTATATAAGTAATATCGTAGGATTAGTGATAAGTGGACTAAAAATATTCATCATTAAAAATACAACGTAATATTGTAGTATTTTGTTTTTTGCATAATTAATATTCAAATATTAAATTGATAATAATAATTTTATGTTTCAGTACTTGAATTGAAAAGAATTGATAGTTCGGTACTTACATTGAAACTGTTGATATGTTAGTACTTGATTTGAAATGAGATGATAGTTCAATACTTAGATTGAAACTTTTGATAGTTCGACGCTTGGTATGAAATAAGATGATAGTTCAGATTATGTTTTTGTAATTTTTCATCCTAGTCGGTCCCTTTGTATATAGATGTGTGCTTTATTAAACAATATTAAATTAGATGGGACAATTTTCATTTAAAATAATAATAAATTTGTATATAGATGTGTGGTTAATTAATGGCGTTAATTTATTGTGTGCAATTTAATCCAAAAGTACTAAATTAAAAATTGAAATAGTTCAAACCATAATTTGAAATGGTGTAGTAGTCCAGATAATGCTTTTGTAAATTTCCCTCTATTTTATCATTTGCCCCACAAGAGATTGGTTAAATCAATTTCCGTAATAAATACTGAAATATATTTATCTACAATCATTGTATGTATAATTAAATTCTTCTCCAAATTAAACTCAATAACAACATAGATACTATAAATACTCATTTTGCGAATCACTAGTTACACTTTTTGTCTCATTATTTAAATAAGATTAATGGGTTGATAAGAATTTATAAAATTCAGATCCGCGCACATCTACCAATTACACCATTAGTACATTCTTAACATTTGAGACGAGTCATTCGGGCACCTTTACCATTGCAAGACACATCATCTTTATCACGACGATCGAATAGCACCTCCATTGGAGGTCACAACACATCCACGCGCGATGCGGGAAGAGGAAGGCATCCGCAAGGGATGTAGGAATGCATCCACGCGAGAGGCAGGACGAGGAAGGCATCCGCGAGGGATGTAGGAAGAGTGAAAGGAAAAGGAAGAGGAAAACTCACAAAATTGTGAGGAAAATTGGTGTCCCGAGGATTCGATCCAGGATGTAAGGATCTATGCGAAATCCTCAACCAAAAGGGGATCACTCTTGTTGGCGTTTTTGTTTAGATTAAAAATAAAGTTTTTAATAAATTCTAAACATATTTTTATGAGAAACTCGATACATTAGCCAAATAAAAGAAACTAATTGCACAAGATCTGCAGTAGACCTAGTTTCAGAATGGTTGAAGATAAGAATCTAATAATAGCTTCTAAAGAATCCCACTCTAGCCATCTTCTTTAGCCTCATGCGCCAAAAAGTCCGCCGCAACATTAGGGCATATGCAGCGGTGGAATTCTTACCAGGATTTGGGAATGTCCTACTGCGATTTATTGTGCAGCGACTGCATTCTCGTCGAGATCGTTTGCAGGAGGAGAAATTTTGGATGAGAACGTCCGCGCAGGAATGCTCGTGGAGGAAGGCTGAGCGGAAGTTCTCCACGACTGGGAAAGCGACGCGGCGCGAGTGGATGTGAGGCGGCGAGCGAGTGACGCGAATTAATTAATCGGATTCAGCCCAATCTGTCGGCCCAACATCAAAAACCCTATGCCCAATAAACAAAACCCTAAGTTGAATATCAAAAACCCCGACAGACAAATATTTTAAACCGTTCGATCATATCCAGATCAGATCTAACGGTACAGATTAATTTCCAACAGATATATAAAAAAAATCTGAAAAAACTCGAAAAAATTTTAAAAAATAAATTTAAAAATCTGATCTAACGGTATAAAATAATTACCAACGGGAATATTTAAAATTTTTTTTTGAAAAAATCCGAAAAATATATCATTCATTTCAACAACAATTCACACCAAAGTTGCTTACAACAATATTTCTTTTTCATTCCTCTCATAATCTTTCTCAGATTTTCTATTTATTTTCAATCTCATTTATTTTGAAACATGTCTAGCAATTGGTCTATGTCCGAAGATGTGCAACTTTGCATAGCTTATTGTCGTCAATCGGTTGATCCAATATCCGGCGCCAAACAAAAAGTTGATAAGTTATGAGAAACAGTTCACACCGATTTTCAAGCAAATTGGGTCATGGGAGAGGATGAAATAATTACGACCGATGCTAGGTCTCAATCTGCTCTTCAATCACGTTTCGCTAAGCTGAGCCAAATTTGGTTCTTTGGGGCTCTTGTATTTCGTACGCTAGAAGAAATCCGGAATCGGGATGCAATTTGCAAGATGAGGTAAATTATTCGCGTAAATTGTTAAATGCAATTTTTATATTATAATATATTGATTATGATTTTAAAGTTTGAATATTTAATTGATAGATAAGGAAAGCACAAGTACTATATGTGGCCAAAAAGAAGAAAACATTCATACATTTTGATTGTTGGGAACAAGTAAAAAATCATCAAACATTTGCAATTATTGAAGCAAATACACCCCCCCTTCTTACACATATCAAGCAAGTCCGGTAGTCGAAGAAGTGCATACACATGAAGTACCTCCAAGTCCGTCCTATGAAGTTCCGGGATTTTCTACACCTGAAAGCAACCCTGGAAGTTCCTCGAGTCCGATTAGGCCACCCGGAGTGAAGGCAGCCAAGGAAGCTAGAAGTAAAGGTAAGAAAGTCGCATATCCTTTCACAAATGAGGCTTTGTTGACCATTGCAGAAACTCAAAAGAAATTTCTCGATTTGAACCAAAAGCAAATGGAGAATGACTGGAAATTGCAAGAAAAAGCTTTTAACCTTGCAAAAATGGAGGAAAAAACGAAGATCATGCAAATGAATACATATGTGATGACTCCAAAGTCCAAAAGATATTTTTCAAAGAGGAAGGCTGCCATCCTTCGAGAGTACGAGAAAGACGAAGCTAGCAATGACCAAGATGCTTCCGGAGATTATTCAGACTGTTACCGTCCGACCTTTTAGTTCGTGTATTTTTCAATTCCTTAAGATATTATTTTCATTCAGTTATGTATTTTGCATTAATGTAATTTCAACTCCTTTTAAACTAATGTGATGAAAAGAACTTTTAATGAAACATTACTTCAACTATTGATTACCAAATTGAAAATACAACACACAAATTGAAATACAACACACAAATTGAAATGCAACACATAAATTCAAATACAACACACAAATTCAAATACAACACATAACTTAAACAGATGCTTCCATGTTGGTAAAATAGTTCATAATTGTTCACCGATTTCCATAAACCAATTATGCTTCACGAGATCATTTTGCAACTCTGTGTGGAGATATGCAGATTGAAGAGTGATCAGTCAATATTTTGACTGATGATTCGCTACATTCGATGAAGGATAACACTCGTTCTCCGGGCAAATTGTCTCTATTTGATGTCTTTCTCTAGTGTTTCAGGTTAAATTGACATATCAACGCTCCTTGGGCTTAAGATGCAGAAAGAACGAAAAAGATCAACCAAAACGGCCAAAAACGAGCTTTGCACCAGTTAAGGGCCGTGACTACCGTGACGTCTCATCAGAGTCACGGCAGTCACGGTAGGTTTCTGGCTCAGAAGGAAATGGCAATTCGAGCGATTACCGTGACTGCCGTGACCCACCCTATATGTCACGGTGGTCACGGTATGTTTTCAGCTCAGTGCAAATCGGTCTCTGCCGCGACTGCCGTGACATGCACTAAGGGTCACGGTAGTCACGACACCTCCGGAGCAGAATTATCCTGTTATTTCCAAAAATCGATTTTGGGCTTTCTGGCTTTTTTGGACGAGCTATAAAAGGAAACACGATCAGATTAGACAAGTGTGCTTATCTGGAGATTAAAGAACCCCAGCTTGGAAGAGACAGCAATTCATCGTGAGAGATTCAACGAGCCACCGCGTCTTTACGGTTTACTCGTTCCTTCTTTCTCTATACGCTATTTTTGGTAAATCGCCATGAATAGCGAGTAGTCTCTTTATTCTGGGATCCTACGGATCCCGTGCTATGTAACCATAACTCTCATGTGATCAATTAAAGTTGTTATTTATGCGATTCGAATATTCAATTTCACTGTGTGCTTAATTTTATCGTTCTATGCAAGTATTTACATCAAAGGGTATGTTTGCATGCTAGAACGTATTTATGTTAATTACTGAAAGATGGATGGGTCATAGGTATTAATCGGATTACATGAAATTGATATTAGGTCATGTTTACATGATTTAATAGGAAAACCTTTAGTTTAATAAATCGAGATCATTGATAATCCGTGGATGGGCGGCGTTCAACGATTGAGATTAATCTAGACAATGATCCGTGGATGGGCGGCTTGTCTAGTGTTATTTCGGTTTGATTCCATATTCGATAGCATGAATAATTTACGTGACATGATTGCATGATTAGTGGGGTTGGCGCGGGTGAAGTATGGATTCTGGAATTCTTTCTCTGATAAAAACACAACCTTTTATTTTCTGCACATTTAATTTCTGCAATTTTTCGTGACAACCAACTCTTGTTAATTCGGAATAGCTAAATAGGTCGCTAGTTAACTAGTATTCACACACACTGTTCCTTGGATCGACCCTTGGCTTACCAAGGTTATAAATATTGTTTGACTGCAACTTGACCCCTAAAACATATAATTTGACAACTATAAAGGGTTAAAAATACGCTTGTCAAAATGGCGCCGTTGCCGGTGAGCAGCGTTTAGTGTGATATTAGATTTAACGTGTGTAGTTTAGACTATTCCACCTTATTTGTTATCTGATTTTTCTGCCTTAATTTCTTCACTCACGGTGATTCTTGGCTCTTGCAGGTACTAGCTAGTTCATGCCAAAGAAAACACCCCGACGGAAGAAACAGATTCAGATTTCAGACGAGGACACACCGGACCTACGAAGAACAACTCGTCAGGCCCAGAACGAAGCTCGGCAGCTACGAGCACTGAACCGCAACTTCGCAGCAATGGCTATGAATCAAAACAACCCAGCATTGCTGAATGGAGTGGTCGAAGACGACCAGCAGCGCCAGGTGCAGCCACCTGTGCGCAGGACACTCAGATTTCACTCTCGTTCATCTTCATCTCTTCAAACTTAGTAGTGACAATCTGCATTCTCGAGTTGCGAACTTTGTCCGTGCCTTCATATGCCGTTTGGAGAATATCCCACGCATCCTTTGCTACTTCACAGTTAATGATCAACTTCATGACGTTCTCATCTACAGCCGAGAAGATAGCATTCATCGCCTTTGAGTTTCCCATGGATGCCTTGTTCTCTTCTTCACTCCACAAGGTTTCTGGTTTCAGGATAGGTTCACCAGTTAGATTGTTCATCATAGGTTCAGTCCAGCCTCTCTGAACAGTCATCCATGCTTTCTCGTCAAGGGATTTCAGAAAGGATCGCATCATAGGTTTCCAGGTGGCATAGTTCGATCCTTCAAGCAACGGAGGTCTGGTGATGCTTTGTCCTTCTTTCAGAGGCATCTTGAACAGTTCAAGATCCCACTCAGTGTGTCGAGTGTTTGCTCTGATACCAATTGAAATTATATCCCCTGTTCAAGCAAGTGTTCTAGGTCGTGTGTCGACAGACCTTGAACTCCCTCCACAACAGTTCAACAAACAGATCAAACAGAACAGTAAAACAGGAGCACGCACAGGTTGATAACCCAGTTCGGCCAGGCCTACTCTGGGGGGTTTCCCACACCCGGAAAAGGGACAACAAATCTTTATTACGAGTATAGAGCTTTCACGTGGACTTACACTTACACCTTGTAATTGCCTAGCCTCTATTCCTCCGTCTCTCAGATTTGCAACCAAGGTTCGTCGCAACTCCCCTTGATCCCCTTCGTCCAGACTCTCTGTCCGAACGTACTCGATCTTCTCCTGAAGCTCGGTCGCTTTCTCTCGAAAGCAGGTTGTTCTGTTTGTGCACTGAACGTGATTACCTCTGGTCAGTCTGAATGGCACGTATCAGACTGAGCTCACACCGATGTATTTCCAGTGGGGAAAGTACAAACGGCCGTCGCTTTCTTCTTCTCCAATCGGTAAGGTTTCTCGTGTATGTTTGATCTTGAAAGCGATGCAGAATGAGGGCGCCTCAGCAATGTATTTATATGCTTCGGACGAAACCCTAAACTGCACAAGATAATCCCATCAAATATTCAGGAGATACTCCTAGATATTTGATGTATATCTTATCCAATCGGATGGAAGAATATACGAAGACGTCTTCTTTACCAAGCAAGTCACGCCGTCTTCAATGAGCATATTCATTCGAATATCTTGCTCGAATAAGTCGCACGCCATCTTTAACTTGACGAAATCTTCGTTGCCAATATCTTCTGGAAAATATCCTTGCGTCTGCTCCACGCTGTACATGAGTGCTAGGATATGTTCGAACTCCCCCTGAACTCCTGCTCGAACTGTCTAACCACGTTTTGCCAAACACATGCCACTCAAGGGAACATCAATCTCCCCCTTGGCATTTTGGCAAAACCAAATCTACTAGATAACTAGATCTATCTAACTATCTAGGCAGTCGACAACCTTGAGGGAACAAAAAGAATGTCACCACCTCAAAATACTCCCCCTTTTTGCCACAAACTGCCAAGGGGTCCGATCTAGTTCGAACAGCAAATCAAACTGTGCCAGAACAAGCACAAAATAGCTAAAGTTTTAAACGAAAACTGAGTTCAGAGAGTTTGAAGACAGTGGACCTTTAATCAGAAGCTTCTTCAATGGAGACTTCAGCAGAGGCAGTAGCTTCTGATTCATCATCACTGGGGTAGCTGAGTGCACGAGCAAGCCTGTTGATCCGGCGGCGCTGTTCCTTATCCGCAGCAATGATGGCATTAAGATCTCGGAGCAACTTGTTTCGCTCATCTCGGCCCATTCTGGCTCCCCCTCGACTGGACTCCGCCACATCGTTTCCTTTCTCCTTGAGATCGTTCACGTGACGCCCTTTAAACAACTTGTGGTCAACGATGAACTTGCTGGGAGCCTTTGAGAGTTGGTCAGACGAAGCCTTCAAATAAGGAGCTTGATGGATGATCAGCTCGTATATCAGAGACGGGAAGCAAATCTGATGCAGAGATCTCGTCGAATTGGCATGTTCAGCAATCTGATTGAACATCACTCTGCCCAGGTTGAACTTCAGCTTATTCCCTATCTGATAAAGCAGATGAGCCATGTCCTTGTTGACCGTTGAGCGATGAGTAGACGGCCTCCAGTTGAAAACAGCAATGAAAAACAGCATTGAATAGAATGTAGAAAGATCTGCTGTATGCACAACTGACTCAGGCCTCCACTGAACAGAGCCTGCAGTGATGGTGCTTACTATCTTCTCAAAGCTGGATTCTTCTTCATCTACTGCTGGGTCGTCCATTGCGAAGAATACATTGATCAGCTCAGGATCAATCTTGATCCTTCTTCCCCTTACACAGAAAACCCCATAATCTGCCTCTTCAACACCTGGAACTGAAGTACCACCCGACTCCACTCCTGACAGAGCACCAAAATCCTCTTTTTGCAGATTTTCAGCAAAATCATCAATATCTTTGAACACACTGTCCAGATCTTCATCTCCTTCCGCAACCTCAGGTTCTTCATCAATCACACCAACACCGTTTACTGAAAAAACCGGTTTCATACTCACAGTCTCAGCAACTTCTCCTTCTGAGACTCCAATCTCCTCAGCCGAGCCAACAACAGGAGCATCTTCCATTACCAACTTCCTCATACTCTTCTTTCCCTCATTGGAAATATCAGAGACCCTCCTTCTGATAGAGCTGATCTTTGCCAGGCATTGTCTGGGAGAGGCAGCTCGGCGAGTTACCTTCTTTCTTTGAAATCCTCCTGGGCGAACGTACCCGGAAGCTTGAATTTTCGCCTTCCACACATCTGAAATACCAGACCCTCTTGTCTCTGACAGCCTGGGTTCCGTTTCTTTAACACACTTAGAGACATCATCACCCTTTTTACTAGTATCACAAAACACAACCTTGCCCTTGTCAACACAAATCTCAGCCCTCCTGGCTTCATCACTACCAGCAGACTTTACCGCCTCCCCAATACTCACATTCACAACTTCTTTCAACACAATATTTTCAACTGTCGGAATACTTTCAGAAGTTGAAGGTATAGATGAAAATACCTCCGATTGGGGACAAGCGTGAGTTGAACAAGGGACGAAAGAGACGCCCGCGGTCGTCTGAAGCTCCTCACTGGCAGTTCCTTCGCCAATCTTCTTGGTATCGCCCAAGACTTCAGAATCAGGGAGAAAAGGTGCCGTCTTTTTCTCCTTCGGAGCTTTCGTCTTTGGAATTTGGGGTTTTGCCGTCAGAGACTTTGAGGATTGCATGCTCTTCTTCTCAGCGGATTTGACGCCGGACCTTGCAGATTTCCTGGTGTTCACCATCGTCGTTTGGAGAGGGCAGTCGAGAGAGTGTTCGCCATTCTAGGGTTTGAGACAGGAGAGAAAATACGCTGAGCAGTTGTGGTTTGAAAATAAAAGTCTTTTCTGCCTCTTCAACTTCCCAAAAAGAGCCAAGTCGCTTTCCAAAATAGAAACGGCGTAAATCAAATCTTTCAGAATAAATATTTGACTTTTAAGAATTGTGCCAGCTGTTCCAGCTCACGTTCTTCGGTGGTCAGTCCAACTGATGTAGCTGGGGATTCGCCTTTGACTGACCACTGCCTGGAACACTTAGTTTATGAAACCACGCAGACCCAAGGAGGATCTGGGTGTTCCAAACTGTTGAATCTTATTCAATTTCTCATCCAGTGGAATGACATTCATTCGTGGAAACAGTTCGAACTCCATTTTCAGCTGTGTTATCTTCTGTTCGAATTCCTTCTGTAACTGTGACACCCTTTGATCCAGCAGTCTCCTGGTACTCTTGCCAACATGGATTTGTGCGGTTCTCCTATCTGACCTTGTGTGCAGGGTCTTATTCACTCCCCCTCGCATAACCCGATGTATGGCTTCTAGAGTAGACCGTGGCTTGTCAAAACTTTCGACTCCCATGCTGATGGTGTAACAGTTATTTGCCATCCTTTTGCCTTTCATCACAGAATCACCATTCTCGTCTAGAACCAAGCATGAGTCACTAGAGAATGACACATAGTGTCCATTGTCACACAGTTGACTGATGCTAATAAGATTCATTGTCAGACCTTCAACCAGGAGGGTGTCCTCGAGTGCAGGGAGATCCGGAACCTTCAATGTCCCACAGCCGATCACCTGACTCTTCCTACCATCCGCGAAGGTGACAAACCGCATCTGCTCAACAGGTATAATATGCGAGAGATATTCAGAGTTACCTGTCATGTGAGCAGAGCATCCGCTGTCGAAGTACCAACTATTTTGCACTGTTTTTCTTGAGGAGCAACAGGCCACCATGCATACTGTCTGTTGTTCCTTTGGTACCCATACCTGTTTCTGTCGAGGTTTGATCTGTTGTTTATGCCCTCGACGTTCAGCAAGAAACAGCCGACACTTGGATCTGATGTGACCATCCTGAAAGCAGTACCAGCATGTGCGCAAATCTTTCTTTTGATTGGAGGTGGAACTGGAGTGAGTTTTGCCAGTCCTGCCTTTGGCTTTGTCTTGGGACAGATCCACTTTCTGTCTAGGGTGCTTTCTCACCTTCTGTTCAGGCATCTGTTCCGACACTGGTTTTGTTTTAACAAACGTTGTACCTTTTGAACTGCCTTCTCCTGTGAACCCCAATCCTCTATGTCCAGACTCCATTCTCTGAGATCCGAGAATGTCATTTAAGTCTTTAGTGCCAGAGTTGAGCATTCTTACCGACTGTTTGAGGTGATTCAGTTCCTCCTTGGTAGTTGAGTGCTCCATGCTTTTAGATTCTAGCTGAAGTTCCAGCTGTTCTACCCTTCTTAACTGGAACACTTCTTTGCGCTTCAGATCTGTGATGGTTTTTCTTAGACCCACCATGCCTACAGGATGAGTGTTACGGTCATTCTCCATTTCAACTTTCAGAGAGGAGACAGTACCTAAGAGCTCTGTTTTCTGAGCAAGGAGACACAGCCTTTCCTGTTTCATCTCAGCTAGACGAGTATTCAGAGAGTCTACCGTGCCTTCGAGCTCAACCTTCTGTGTAAGTAATATCTCAACCTCCTGCCAGACCTTGTCCTTATCCAAGGTGACGCTTGCAACTGTGTCATTCAGCTTTTTGTTAATCTTGATCAGAAGCAGCCACTTCTCATACAGATCCTTATATGTCTCACCCAAAGCCTCCTGCGTGAGTTCTTCACCATCACTGTCTGAGACATCTTCAGCCGGGAGTTCCAACAGAGGTAGAACAGGTTTACTGGTGCTGCTGTAACCATCCAGAGTGGAAGTAAAGGCCACAAAGTTAGTGGTTGTACCTCCTTTATCTTCGTCTGACTCACTATCGCTGAAGCTCGCGACCATTGCCTTCTTTTTCATGAGAGTATTCGCACATTGTGAAGCAATATGACCGAAACCTCTGCATTCATGACACTGAATTTCTTCCTTTCTTTTGTCAGAGGAGTCTTGCCTTGAGTCACTGGACCTTGATCTGTCGGACTTCCAGTTTCGGAAACCAGTTGATGAAGACTGACCATGTTCACGTCTATTTATCTTGCGCACCATTCTGCCGAAGTTTTGAGCCATCATGGCCAGTTGCTCAGTGGTGCAGCCAGCCTCCACTTTGTCTTCAGACAGTTCTGCTTTCAGGGCGATTCCCTTCATATCTCCGGTTTGGAATTTATGGTTAATCTCGTAAGTTCTGAGAGATCCCATCAGCTCCTCCAGTTTCAGTTTGGAGATGTCGTGCATTTCCTCAATAGCCGTGACTTTCATAGCAAATCGCGGAGGAAGTGATCTTAAGACTTTACTGGCCATCCTCTCTTCCTCAATCGGCTTTCCTAGAGCAGCAGCCTCGTTGGACAGTTCCAGAACTCTAGTGTTGTACTCAGAGATAGTTTCACTCTCGTTCATCTTCATCTCTTCAAACTTAGTAGTGACAATCTGCATTCTCGAGTTGCGAACTTTGTCCGTGCCTTCATATGCCGTTTGGAGAATATCCCACGCATCCTTTGCTACTTCACAGTTAATGATCAACTTCATGACGTTCTCATCTAGAGCCGAGAAGATAGCATTCATCGCCTTTGAGTTTCCCATGGATGCCTTGTTCTCTTCTTCACTCCACAAGGTTTCTGGTTTCAGGATAGGTTCACCAGTTAGATTGTTCATCATAGGTTCAGTCCAGCCTCTCTGAACAGTCATCCATGCTTTCTCGTCAAGGGATTTCAAAAAGGATCGCATCATAGGTTTCCAGGTGGCATAGTTCGATCCTTCAAGCAACGGAGGTCTGGTGATGCTTTGTCCTTCTTTCAGAGGCATCTTGAACAGTTCAGGATCCCACTCAGTGTGTCGAGTGTTTGCTCTGATACCAATTGAAATTATATCCCATGTTCAAGCAAGTGTTCTAGGTCGTGTGTCGACAGACCTTGAACTCCCTCCACAACAGTTCAACAAACAGATCAAACAGAACAGTAAAACATGAGCACGCACAGGTTGATAACCCAGTTCGGCCAGGCCTACTCTGGGGGGTTTCCCACACCCGGAAAAGGGACAACAAATCTTTATTACGAGTATAGAGCTTTCACGTGGACTTACACTTACACCTTGTAATTGCCTAGCCTCTATTCCTCCGTCTCTCAGATTTGCAACCAAGGTTCGTCGCAACTCCCCTTGATCCCCTTCGTCCAGACTCTCTGTCCGAACGTACTCGATCTTCTCCTGAAGCTCGGTCGCTTTCTCTCGAAAGCAGGTTGTTTTGTTTGTGCACTGAACGTGATTACCTCTGGTCAGTCTGAATGGCACGTATCAGACTGAGCTCACACCGATGTATTTCCAGTGGGGAAAGTACAAACGGCCGTCGCTTTCTTCTTCTCCAATCGGTAGGGTTTCTCGTGTATGTTTGATCTTGAAAGCGATGCAGAATGAGGGCGCCTCAGCAATGTATTTATATGCTTCGGACGAAACCCTAAACTGCACAAGATAATCCCATCAAATATTCAGGAGATACTCCTAGATATTTGATGTATATCTTATCCAATCGGATGGAAGAATATACGAAGACGTCTTCTTTCCCAAGCAAGTCACGCCGTCTTCAATGAGCATATTCATTCGAATATCTTGCTCGAATAAGTCGCACGCCATCTTTAACTTGACGAAATCTTCGTTGCCAATATCTTCCGGAAAATATCCTTGCGTCTGCTCCACGCTGTACATGAGTGCTAGGATATGTTCGAACTCCCCCTGAACTCCTGCTCGAACTGTCTAACCACGTTTTGCCAAACACATGCCACTCAAGGGAACATCAATCTCCCCCTTGGCATTTTGGCAAAACCAAATCTACTAGATAACTAGATCTATCTAACTATCTAGGCAGTCGACAACCTTGAGGGAACAAAAAGAATGTCACCACCTCAAAATACTCCCCCTTTTTGCCACAAACTGGCAAGGGGTCCGATCTAGTTCGAACAGCAAATCAAACTGTGCCAGAACAAGCACAAAATAGCTAAAGTTTTAAACGAAAACTGAGTTCAGAGAGTTTGAAGACAGTGGACCTTTAATCAGAAGCTTCTTCAATGGAGACTTCAGCAGAGGCAGTAGCTTCTGATTCATCATCACTGGGGTAGCTGAGTGCACGAGCAAGCCTGTTGATCCGGCGGCGCTGTTCCTTATCCGCAGCAATGATGGCATTAAGATCTCGGAGCAACTTGTTTCGCTCATCTCGGCCCATTCTGGCTCCCCCTCGACTGGACTCCGCCACATCATTTCCTTTCTCCTTGAGATCGTTCACGTGACGCCCTTTAAACAACTTGTGGTCAACGATGAACTTGCTGGGAGCCTTTGAGAGTTGGTCAGACGAAGCCTTCAAATCAGGAGCTTGATGGATGATCAGCTCGTATATCAGAGACGGGAAGCAAATCTGATGCAGAGATCTCGTCGAATTGGCATGTTCAGCAATCTGATTGAACATCACTCTGCCCAGGTTGAACTTCAGCTTATTCCCTATCTGATAAAGCAGATGAGCCATGTCCTTGTTGACCGTTGAGCGATGAGTAGACGGCCTCCAGTTGAAAACAGCAATGAAAAACAGCATTGAATAGAATGTAGAAAGATCTGCTGTATGCACAACTGACTCAGGCCTCCACTGAACAGAGCCTGCAGTGATGGTGCTTACTATCTTCTCAAAGCTCGATTCTTCTTCATCTACTGCTGGGTCGTCCATTGCGAAGAATACATTGATCAGCTCAGGATCAATCTTGATCCTTCTTCCCCTTACACAGAAAACCATAATCTGCCTCTTCAACACCTGGAACTGAAGTACCACCCGACTCCACTCCTGACAGAGCACCAAAATCCTCTTTTTGCAGATTTTCAGCAAAATCATCAATATCTTTGAACACACTGTCCAGATCTTCATCTCCTTCCGCAACCTCAGGTTCTTCATCAATCACACCAACACCGTTTACTGAAAAAACCGGTTTCATACTCACAGTCTCAGCAACTTCTCCTTCTGAGACTCCAATCTCCTCAGCCGAGCCAACAACAGGAGCATCTTCCATTACCAACTTCCTCATACTCTTCTTTCCCTCATTGGAAATATCAGAGACCCTCCTTCTGATAGAGCTGATCTTTGCCAGGCATTGTCTGGGAGAGGCAGCTCGGCGAGTTACCTTCTTTCTTTGAAATCCTCCTGGGCGAACGTACCCGGAAGCTTGAATTTTCGCCTTCCACACATCTGAAATACCAGACCCTCTTGTCTCTGACAGCCTGGGTTCCGTTTCTTTAACACACTTAGAGACATCATCACCTTTTTTACTAGTATCACAAAACACAACCTTGCCCTTGTCAACACAAATCTCAGCCCTCCTGGCTTCATCACTACCAGCAGACTTTACCGCCTCCCCAATACTCACATTCACAACTTCTTTCAACACAATATTTTCAACTGTCGGAATACTTTCAGAAGTTGAAGGTATAGATGAAAATACCTCCGATTGGGGACAAGCTTGAGTTGAACAAGGGACGAAAGAGATGCCCGCGGTCGTCTGAAGCTCCTCACTGGCAGTTCCTTCGCCAATCTTCTTGGTATCGCCCAAGACTTCAGAATCAGGGAGAAAAGGTGCCGTCTTTTTCTCCTTCGGAGCTTTCGTCTTTGGAATTTGGGGTTTTGCCGTCAGAGACTTTGAGGATTGCATGCTCTTCTTCTCAGCGGATTTGACGCCGGACCTTGCAGATTTCCTGGTGTTCACCATCGTCGTTTGGAGAGGGCAGTCGAGAGAGTGTTCGCCATTCTAGGGTTTGAGACAGGAGAGAAAATACGCTGAGCAGTTGTGGTTTGAAAATAAAAGTCTTTTCTGCCTCTTCAACTTCCCAAAAAGAGCCAAGTCGCTTTCCAAAATAGAAACGGCGTAAATCAAATCTTTCAGAATAAATATTTGACTTTTAAGAATTGTGCCAGCTGTTCCAGCTCACGTTCTTCGGTGGTCAGTCCAACTGATGTAGCTGGGGATTCGCCTTTGACTGACCACTGCCTGGAACACTTAGTTTATGAAACCACGCAGACCCAAGGAGGATCTGGGTGTTCCAAACTGTTGAATCTTATTCAATTTCTCATCCAGTGGAATGACATTCATTCGTGGAAACAGTTCGAACTCCATTTTCAGCTGTGTTATCTTCTGTTCGAATTCCTTCTGTAACTGTGACACCCTTTGATCCAGCAGTCTCCTGGTACTCTTGCCAACATGGATTTGTGCGGTTCTCCTATCTGACCTTGTGTGCAGGGTCTTATTCACTCCCCCTCGCATAACCCGATGTATGGCTTCTAGAGTAGACCGTGGCTTGTCAAAACTTTCGACTCCCATGCTGATGGTGTAACAGTTATTTGCCATCCTTTTGCCTTTCATCACAGAATCACCATTCTCGTCTAGAACCAAGCATGAGTCACTAGAGAATGACACATAGTGTCCATTGTCACACAGTTGACTGATGCTAATAAGATTCATTGTCAGACCTTCAACCAGGAGGGTGTCCTCGAGTGCAGGGAGATCCGGAACCTTCAATGTCCCACAGCCGATCACCTGACTCTTCCTACCATCCGCGAAGGTGACAAACCGCATCTGCTCAACAGGTATAATATGCGAGAGATATTCAGAGTTACCTGTCATGTGAGCAGAGCATCCGCTGTCGAAGTACCAACTATTTTGCACTGTTTTTCTTGAGGAGCAACAGGCCACCATGCATACTGTCTGTTGTTCCTTTGGTACCCATACCTGTTTCTGTCGAGGTTTGATCTGTTGTTTATGCCCTCGACGTTCAGCAAGAAACAGCCGACACTTGGATCTGATGTGACCATCCTGAAAGCAGTACCAGCATGTGCGCAAATCTTTCTTTTGATTGGAGGTGGAACTGGAGTGAGTTTTGCCAGTCCTGCCTTTGGCTTTGTCTTGGGACAGATCCACTTTCTGTCTAGGGTGCTTTCTCACCTTCTGTTCAGGCATCTGTTCCGACACTGGTTTTGTTTTAACAAACGTTGTACCTTTTGAACTGCCTTCTCCTGTGAACCCCAATCCTCTATGTCCAGACTCCATTCTCTGAGATCCGAGAATGTCATTTAAGTCTTTAGTGCCAGAGTTGAGCATTCTTACCGACTGTTTGAGGTGATTCAGTTCCTCCTTGGTAGTTGAGTGCTCCATGCTTTTAGATTCTAGCTGAAGTTCCAGCTGTTCTACCCTTCTTAACTGGAACACTTCTTTGCGCTTCAGATCTGTGATGGTTTTTCTTAGACCCACCATGCCTACAGGATGAGTGTTACGGTCATTCTCCATTTCAACTTTCAGAGAGGAGACAGTACCTAAGAGCTCTGTTTTCTGAGCAAGGAGACACAGCCTTTCCTGTTTCATCTCAGCTAGACGAGTATTCAGAGAGTCTACCGTGCCTTCGAGCTCAACCTTCTGTGTAAGTAATATCTCAACCTCCTGCCAGACCTTGTCCTTATCCAAGGTGACGCTTGCAACTGTGTCATTCAGCTTTTTGTTAATCTTGATCAGAAGCAGCCACTTCTCATACAGATCCTTATATGTCTCACCCAAAGCCTCCTGCGTGAGTTCTTCACCATCACTGTCTGAGACATCTTCAGCCGGGAGTTCCAACAGAGGTAGAACAGGTTTACTGGTGCTGCTGTAACCATCCAGAGTGGAAGTAAAGGCCACAAAGTTAGTGGTTGTACCTCCTTTATCTTCGTCTGACTCACTATCGCTGAAGCTCGCGACCATTGCCTTCTTTTTCATGAGAGTATTCGCACATTGTGAAGCAATATGACCGAAACCTCTGCATTCATGACACTGAATTTCTTCCTTTCTTTTGTCAGAGGAGTCTTGCCTTGAGTCACTGGACCTTGATCTGTCGGACTTCCAGTTTCGGAAACCAGTTGATGAAGACTGACCTTGTTCACGTCTATTTATCTTGCGCACCATTCTGCCGAAGTTTTGAGCCATCATGGCCAGTTGCTCAGTGGTGCAGCCAGCCTCCACTTTGTCTTCAGACAGTTCTGCTTTCAGGGCGATTCCCTTCATATCTCCGGTTTGGAATTTATGGTTAATCTCGTAAGTTCTGAGAGACCCCATCAGCTCCTCCAGTTTCAGTTTGGAGATGTCGTGCATTTCCTCAATAGCCGTGACTTTCATAGCAAATCGCGGAGGAAGTGATCTTAAGACTTTACTGGCCATCCTCTCTTCCTCAATCGGCTTTCCTAGAGCAGCAGCCTCGTTGGACAGTTCCAGAACTCTAGTGTTGTACTCAAAGATAGTTTCACTCTCGTTCATCTTCATCTCTTCAAACTTAGTAGTGACAATCTGCATTCTCGAGTTGCGAACTTTGTCCGTGCCTTCATATGCCGTTTGGAGAATATCCCACGCATCCTTTGCTACTTCACAGTTAATGATCAACTTCATGACGTTCTCATCTAGAGCCGAGAAGATAGCATTCATCGCCTTTGAGTTTCCCATGGATGCCTTGTTCTCTTCTTCACTCCACAAGGTTTCTGGTTTCAGGATAGGTTCACCAGTTAGATTGTTCATCATAGGTTCAGTCCAGCCTCTCTGAACAGTCATCCATGCTTTCTCGTCAAGGGATTTCAGAAAGGATCGCATCATAGGTTTCCAGGTGGCATAGTTCGATCCTTCAAGCAACGGAGGTCTGGTGATGCTTTGTCCTTCTTTCAGAGGCATCTTGAACAGTTCAGGATCCCACTCAGTGTGTCGAGTGTTTGCTCTGATACCAATTGAAATTATATCCCCTGTTCAAGCAAGTGTTCTAGGTCGTGTGTCGACAGACCTTGAACTCCCTCCACAACAGTTCAACAAACAGATCAAACAGAACAGTAAAACATGAGCACGCACAGGTTGATAACCCAGTTCGGCCAGGCCTACTCTGGGGGGTTTCCCACACCCGGAAAAGGGACAACAAATCTTTATTACGAGTATAGAGCTTTCACGTGGACTTACACTTACACCTTGTAATTGCCTAGCCTCTATTCCTCCGTCTCTCAGATTTGCAACCAAGGTTCGTCGCAACTCCCCTTGATCCCCTTCGTCCAGACTCTCTGTCCGAACGTACTCGATCTTCTCCTGAAGCTCGGTCGCTTTCTCTCGAAAGCAGGTTGTTTTGTTTGTGCACTGAACGTGATTACCTCTGGTCAGTCTGAATGGCACGTATCAGACTGAGCTCACACCGATGTATTTCCAGTGGGGAAAGTACAAACGGCCGTCGCTTTCTTCTTCTCCAATCGGTAGGGTTTCTCGTGTATGTTTGATCTTGAAAGCGATGCAGAATGAGGGCGCCTCAGCAATGTATTTATATGCTTCGGACGAAACCCTAAACTGCACAAGATAATCCCATCAAATATTCAGGAGATACTCCTAGATATTTGATGTATATCTTATCCAATCGGATGGAAGAATATACGAAGACGTCTTCTTTCCCAAGCAAGTCACGCCGTCTTCAATGAGCATATTCATTCGAATATCTTGCTCGAATAAGTCGCACGCCATCTTTAACTTGACGAAATCTTCGTTGCCAATATCTTCCGAAAAATATCCTTGCGTCTGCTCCACGCTGTACATGAGTGCTAGGATATGTTCGAACTCCCCCTGAACTCCTGCTCGAACTGTCTAACCACGTTTTGCCAAACACATGCCACTCAAGGGAACATCAGATGGCACCGACAACTTCACTGAGTTGACCAATACAGTGAAGATGCTCGCAACCGAAATAAAATACCTGAAGACGGCCTCCTCTATGAAGTCGTCTGATGTTGCCAATATCGGTGTCTATTGTCAGATTTGTGGCTCTCCCTCTCATTTTGCAGGTAGCTGTCCGGTAATGGGACAAGATGATAACAGTGGAAATCAGGAGGACGCCAATTACGTTGGGCAGAATAATCAAGGGACTGGTTTCGGCTATGGTTCAGCTGCTAATAGGTGGGATAACCCGAATCGAAATCATCCTAACCTCTCCTACAAACCTCAAAATCAGGCGCCCCCTAGTTTCCCTTACAAACAGCAACAAGGCAATGCAGCTTACCAACCAAGAGGCCAATACAACAATCAAGCTCAGCAAACGCAGAATAATAACTCCTACCTGCCGAAGCCTCAATACAACAACCAGTCACAAGGGCAGCAAAATCAGAATTCAGGGAATTACACCTACCAGCCGCAGCAGCCCAAGCAACAGGAATCTAGCAGCTCATCTAGCATGGAGTCCATGATGGCTAATTTCATGGCAGAGCAAGATAGGCGGGCTCAAGAGCAAGATAAGCGAGTGAAAGGACTCGAGAAGACGATCGAGCAGCTGGTCATTCAGAATAGGATGCTAGAAAATCAGGTTGCTCAACAGGCAGACTTGACAACTAGAGAACATGGAAAACTCCCATCGAAACCAGATCTGAATCCTAGGGAATCAGTGAATGCTATCACACTCCGAGGTGGCAAACAGCTTGAGATGCTACCAGGTCAGACCACTCGATCCCAAGCCTCAAAATCAGCAACCGATTCTGCGCCAATTGATGAGGAAACGTCCAGAGAAGCTGAAAATCGAGCCGAAAATTCTGCTCCAACAGTTGAGCCGACCCCCTATATGCCACCGGTCCCATTCCCTCAGCGACTAAAGGGTGCAAGAAGAGATAAAGAGTTCATGCAATTCGTAGATAAAATTCGAAGTCTCTACATCACAATGCCCTTCACCGATGCAATCACCCAGATCCCCACCTATGCGAAATTCATGAAGGAAATTTTGACTGGGAAACGGAAGATGGACGGAACCGAGACAGTGGCTCTGAGTGAGGAGTGCAACGCTGCCATGCACCAGCTCATGCCGCCTAAGCTTAAGGATTCAGGGAGTTTTTCTATCCCTTGTGATATTGCCGGTCTTACTATTCGTCGTGCTTTGTGTGACTTGGGTGCTAGTGTGTCTATCATGCCTTATTCTTTGTATTCTAAACTGAATTTGGGTGATCTCTGTCCTACTAACATCTCTATTCGCCTTGCGGCTCGTTCTTGGAGACTCCCAAAAGGGATTCTGAAAGACGTACCTGTTAAGGTGAAGAATATTTACATACCTGCTGATTTTATTGTGCTTGAGATTTCAGAGGACATAGACATTCCAATTATCCTTGGTAGACCTTTCCTTTATACGGCTAAAGTTGTTATTGATATGGATAGAGGGTCTATTGCTTTGCGAGTGGGCAGTGAGCGAGTCGTCTTTTATTTGCCTGACATGTGCAAGACTCCTAGTCTTTTAGCTGACTGCGATGTTTTAGACACCGCTGATGTCGATCAGCCTATTTCACTGACCTCTATTGAGTCTTACAGAGTTATGCCAGGCTGCCCAATACCGATGGATATATGGTAGTGAGCATAGAGGGAGCAGCTGCAGCTGAAGCCAAACCGACCACCATTTCAGGTAAGGAACCTTGCAAGGTAGAGCTGAAACCTCTACCTGCAAGTCTCAGGTATGAATTTCTGGGCCCTAACTCAACCTACCCGGTGATTGTAAATGCATCTTTGACTGATATAGAGACCCAAAAATTGCTAGACGTCCTGCGCAAGCATAGGCCAGACCTAGGTTATTCGATAGACGATCTCAAGGGAATTAGCCCAGATTTGTGCATGCATAGAATCAACCTAGAGGGCGATGCTAAGCCCAGTAGAGATGCTTTGAGACGTCTCAATCCTAAACTGAATGAAGTGGTCAAGAAAGAAATTCTCAAATTGTTGGATGCTGGTATTATCTATTCTGTTGCTGACAGTAAGTGGGTTAGTCCTGTGCACGTAGTCCCTAAGAAGGGCGGTTTAACAGTTGTACGAAATGAGCATAATGAATTAATTCCTACTCGTACTGTAACTGGCTGGCGTATGTGCATTGACTACAGGAAATTGAATAAGGCTACTCATAAGGATCATTTTCCTTTGCCTTTTATTGATCAGATGTTAGAGCGTCTTACAAAGCACAAGTTTTTCTGCTACCTCGACGGTTATAGTGGATTCTTTCAGATCCCTATACACCCCGAGGACCAGGAGAAGACCACTTTTACTTGCCCCTTTGGCACATTCGCTTATAGACGCATGCCCTTCGGGCTTTGTAATGCACCAGCCACGTTTCAGCGTTGCATGATGGCTATCTTTTCTGAATTTTTAGAGCACACCATGGAAGTATTCATGGATGATTTTTCGGTGTATGGCTCTTCATTCGATGCATGTCTCTCTAACCTCACTAATGTTCTCCGTAGGTGCGTTGACACTAACCTGGTCTTGAACTAGGAGAAGTGTCACTTTATGGTGCAGGAAGGAATTGTGCTGGGACACATGGTCTCTCACCGTGGCATCGAGGTCGATCGCGCGAAGGTGGAGGTGATTGAGAAGCTGCCCCCTCCAAAAGATGTGAAAGGGATTAGGAGTTTTCTCGGGCACGCTGGATTTTATAGGCGCTTTATAAAGGATTTCTCGAAGATTGCCAAGCCACTCACTGATCTCCTTTGTCAGGAAGCTGAGTTTAAATTCAATGATTCATGTTTTAATGCCTTCCATCATTTAAAAACTGCTCTTACTTCTGCTCCGGTAGTGCAGCGTCCCGATTGGGAGCTGCCATTTGAACTAATGTGCGATGCAAGTGATTTTGCAGTAGGAGCAGTTCTGGGGCAGCGCATCGACAAGAAGCTTCACGTGGTCTACTACGCCAGCAAGGTCCTCGTGGGAGCAGCAGCCAACTACACTTCGAATGCGAAAGAGATGCTGGCCATTGTCTACGCCTTTGAGAAATTCAGGCAGTATCTAATAGGTTCGAAGACCATAGTGTACACAGACCATGCTGTGATCAAATACCTGTTGTCCAAGAAGGATTCGAAACCTCGTCTGATCCGATGGGTCCTCCTCCTCCAAGAATTTGACATTGACAATAGAGACAAGAAGGGAGCAGAAAATCTGGTTGCAGATCACTTGTCACGCCTCGAGCTAGGAGAGCTCGACCGCGAAGAGGACAAGCTCCCTATGACTGACTCTCTAGCAGGAGAACAGCTTATGCACGTTGGTGTGGATAACGTCCCATGGTACGCAGATTTTGTTAATTTCTTGGCCTGTGGAATTCTCCCTCCCGACCTCTCGCACAACCAGAAGAGGAAGTTTCTCTCCGACGTGAAAAGGTACTTCTGGGATGACCCTCAGGACTTGTGTCGACGAGGACCAGATCAAATGGATTCTGGACCGCTGCCACTCATCACAATATGGTGGGCACAGAGCTGGTTCGAAAACAGCTACAAAGGTTCTGCAGTCCGGGTTCTTTTGGCCATCTCTATTTAAGGATTCCCACGAATTCGTTAAGGCTTGTGATCAGTGCCAGAGGACTGGAAATATTTCAAAACAACAGGAGATGCCCCAGCAGAGCATTCTTGCAGTGGACCTGTTCGATGTTTGGGGGATTGATTTCATGGGACCATTCCCACCTTCTTATGGAAATCAGTACATCTTGGTAGCAGTCGACTATGTTTCCAAGTGGGTTATCAAAATGTTTCAGAAGGTAATTTTCCCACGGTTCGGAGTGCCTAGAACAGTTATCAGCGATGGAGGCTCCCACTTCAAAGAAAGAAATTTCGAGACATTGCTGAAGAAGTACGGTGTTTATCACAAGGTTGGCACTCCATATCATCCTCAGACCAGTGGGCAAGTTGAAATATCTAACAGGGAGATCAAGAGCATATTGGGGAAGACAGTCTCGAGCCACAGGAAGGACTGGGCGTCCAAGCTAGATGACGCGCTTTGGGCATATAGGACTGCATTCAAAACTCCTATTGGGATGAGTCTTTCAGACTTGTTTATGGAAAAACCTGCCACTTGCCAGTCGAACTCGAGTACAAGGCGCTGTGGGCGATTAGAGAGCTGAACATGGATATGAGAGCAGCTGGGGAGAAGAGGTTACTGCAACTCCACGAGCTCGACGAAATCAGATTAGACTCCTATGAGAACGCTCACATCTATAAGGAGAGGACAAAGAAATGGCACGACAAGCGAATTATACGCAGAGAATTCAATAAAGGCGAGCGAGTTCTTCTCTACAACTCCCGCCTTAGATTATTTCCTGGAAAACTGCGTACCAAGTGGAGTGGCCCTTATACAGTGGAACGAGCATATCCAGACGGGCATGTGGAGCTCAGTGTGGAAGGAGGAAAATCTATGGTGGTAAACGGGCAACGCCTTAAGCACTACCACGTACTCAAGCATCTGGCACCTCCCGAAGGCATTAACGATAACCTACTTCTCGGGGAGGGATCCTAGCTAAAGGACTCTCCGAGAATGCTTCTTATGCACTATGAGTCTGTCTAGACCCATCTATGTCTCGCCAAGACGTTAAACTAGGCCTCTTCGGGGAGTAGCCCGCGCCGTAAGTATTTAGCTAATTACATTCTGCATTTTGTATATTGCGTGTGACCCTTGCAGAAATCCAAGTGTGGAGTGCATCAATTTCAGGCAGAAACCGGTTCGGGACGAAACAAGCAATTTTTGTGCTGGGAAGTCAGGGTGCTGTGACTACCGTCACCCAATGGAAAGGTCACGGCAGTCACGGCAGGTTTTCACATCCGAGAGTTTGCGGGGTGCCGTGACTACCGTGACCCAATGGAAAGGTCACGGCAGGTTTTCATGTCCGAGAGTTTTCAAGGTGTCGTGACCACCGTAACCCAATGGAAAGGTCACGGTAGTCACGGCAGGTTTTCATGTCCGAGAGTTTTCAAGGTGTCGTGACCACCGTAACCCTGCCAAAGATCACGGCAGTCACGGCAGTTTCGAGTATAAAATCGGGCAATTTAGGTCAACATTTTAAACGCGATTTCAAACTCTCAAACGCCCAAATCCATCTCTCCATCCACCCGCACACCTCAGCCTCCATCCGTCCGCCCGCACACCTCAACCGACGCCCGTCCATCCGTCCACCAGCACACCTCAGCCGCTCCACGAGCATCTCTCCCAAACCCCAAATTCAAGCTTCCCAGTTCAATTCGCCATGGCTCGTAACCGTACCCGCAATGCTCCAGCACCACCAGCCGCCCAACCCGCTCGCCAGAGGCCCTACCCGACCGCACGTCCTTTGCTCGGTCAAAACAGCCACATCCACCGGTTTGACACCATCATTCCGGCAAAGAAGGTAAAACCAACTATCATCCCTCACCAAGTGACATTAAATTCCTTCGGATTTTTGGATGCCTGTCGTGCTTTATTTGTGGCCTCTGGCCTTGATATATTGTTTTCGAGACCGGCTCCAACGTATTATATGGTGTTGAGGGAATTTTTGGCTACTTTCTCTTATTTGGGTGCATCTGATCAAGCCATGCATTGGGTTTTCCAGTTAGGAAGTAGAACTTATACTCTGACCAAGGCTGAAGTGTGTGAATTATTGGGATTTCCGTTAGAAGGATTCTGTGGGCAATATTCTGATGCGGATAGATATGAATTCTGGAAGACTATCTCAGGTTTTGACTGCTATTTTCTATCCAGTTGGCCCTCTTCATGTATTCAGGATCATCTGTGGAAGATTGTGCACCGTCTTGTCGCAATGAGCATATTTCCACAAGGCGAGGGAGCCACGACTATCAGCAACCCCGAGTTAGATGCATCGCCACCGACCAGTTGACTTCTTCCAGATTCTGACGGGACAGATGGTCTTTTGGGGTTCAACCGTTGACAAGAACGTCGTTTTAGGCGGTGGTCTATTTGTCACCATCCTCGCAGAGTCGCAAGGGTGGGAATTCAGTCGGCTCCCTACACCGAAGGCATCTGAGCTGGACATCAAGAAGATGATCGAAATTAAAATGATTAACCGGGATCGTGTATGGCAGCACAGGAGCGAGCTTCCTACTGGGAAGAAGCGCAGCCGAGTTGAGCGCAGGCAGAGGACTCAAAACCGCGCTAGAGGCGAGGACCAGCCTCCACCTGAGGACGATATCATGGATGAGGTACAGGAGCCTCAAGCTGCCGCGCCGAATGAGATGGATCAGCCACCTCCCGCTCCAGCAGCTCCACCAGTCCCTCCACTGCAGCCCACTACTGATGACCAGCTCCCGAGCTCTTACTTGGAGCGCTTAGAGCGCCTGGAGAACTCTCAGCTGCGACTTTTTGACCAGCAGTACCAGATCATTAGGGCACAGGAACAGATCTTAGCGCAGCAGAGCCAGATGATGACCTGGAATATTCCGGTACACAGATCATATGGTCACCTCAACCAGCTCACTGCCGACTTTGTAGAGTTCAGAGATCAGACCACTAGACATCAGCAGTGGGCGGAGGGTGCCATTACGGCTATACTAGACGAGACTGAGTTCGTCGAACCTCCCCCAGCCAGCCACCACCTGCCCGACATGACGTTGAGGCTGGCACCTCACGCCCAGCAGGTGCTGAGGACTCCGGGGATACTCGGGATTTATTTGGTTCTGATGATGGTGCTGCTTAGCCCCCACTCGTTTTGTTGGATCTCTTACTTTTCTTTTTGTCGTTTTGTCAGTTGTTATGCATTTCACGATATTCATCTTTGTACGCTGACTTTTGGATGCTATTCACTATTTCCATGTTATTCGATGTTTGAGCTACCTTGTTTACATTGTTCATCTTTACTCACATCGTTTACCTTTTTATTCTTTGGCATCCCTTATCCAGGTTTCTTCTCGTGATTATCGATGCTAACCTATTACTTGTGAAGCTCTTTGTGTCACTATCTACATCTACCAGCTCACAAGTCGTGTTTCACTCACCGGTCATCGTTTAATCGCTATGGTATCGAGCTATCACGCACGAGGGAAGTTCCTATACTCTTATTTTCTCTTCTATTTCTTCGCTTTGGGACTAAGCTCATTTTTAAGTGTGGAGTGGGTAGCGCATAGTCACACGCATTGCATATCATTCACCCTTGCATATGCTCAACAGTCTATGTATTGCGATTGAAATCCTCGTTTTCTACGATACTCTTTGATTGATTGTCATTCTTTTGGATTCGAAGTCTAGGACTTGAAATAGTTTTATTTGTGTGTGTATTCTGTCGTGTCAGTATCATTTCTAGCCTTTGCCTATCACATATTTTACGTATTTCTTACAGCATGTTTGAGACTTGAATTTAGTAGGCACCGGTACAAAATGTCAAAAACTTAAATTGCATCTCTTTTTCTAGGTGACCTTTGTACTAGTATGTGTTTCTATATACTCGTCGTGATTTGCATACACCCGCCTTTATTCATACACTATGTCAAGCTTTAAGTGTGGAGTTAGACAATTGACCTTCAAGTTTTCCCCTAAAAAACAAAGTTCTTGATTTTGGAAAGTGGGTGAAACATTGGCCCCAAGCATAGTTGTTTTTGAAAGAAAACCAGTTAGAACGAAAAAAAAAACATGCTTTTGTTGATTCTGCAAGAGCATAAAAATACCTAGGACCTGGTGAGAAAAGTCACCCCTGGTATGTGGAAAACACTCTTGAAACAATTTCTACCCCCTTCTGCTTGATATAGTGTAATTCCATCTTCTTATTGCGTGCAAATCATAACTTGTCTTGCGAATTCATGTACTAGAAGCTAAGGGACGATCCTCGTGCTTGCACTGAAATTTTAATGCAATTTTCGTACTATTTTTCAAAAAATTCTTAAGCCGAGCTCCTCTTCTCTTACGGGTCATTACCTAGTCCTTGGCACTTGAGAATGAGCTTTGCGCCAAGAGCCCGTGGACTATCCCTAGATAGCATAGGTGAAGAGCATGTTTTGTGTAACTAGTCATGTTCTTACTGCATTGTTATGGAACTATTTAGAGCATGTGATTAGTCGCTTGCTAGCCGTGTGTACTGACATTTTGAATGCATGACTCGTTTAATCTATGATTGTCTGACATCTTTGATGAAAATGTTTGACTTGAAGTCGAGGTAACACGATGAATCCGAGGTGTGACATGACTTTACTAAGACTTGTTGAGCATCATTCATGCATACACGTTAGTTAGTTGTACAAGGGATTTGTAGGTAGTCCCATTTCTGAAAACCTTCACGAGACTATACTCGTCCTACTAGGGCAGCCTAGAGGTTTAAAGACTTGATGCATACGCTAAATGCATTCGTGCCCTCTACGACAGTGAGTTATCTTTTTGTTTTCATTATTAGTTAGAATTGATCACATGTCACTTGAGTGGGTAGCTTTGAAACACATGGTTGTTGAGCATATTATTCACTCGTGTATTTATTCTGCCATTTGTTCGACATTTGTTCCGGACGAACAAATCCTAAGTGTGGAGTGTTTTGATCAGTCAATATTTTGACTGATGATTCGCTACATTCGATGAAGGATAACACTCGTTCTCCCGGCAAATTGTCTCTAGTTGATGTCTTTCTCTAGTGTTTCAGGTTAAATTGACATATCATCGCTCCTTGGGCTTAAGATGCAGAAAGAACGAAAAAGATCGACCAAACCGGCCAAAAACGAGCTTTGCACCAGTTAAGGGCCGTGACTACCGTGACGTCTCATCAGAGTCACGGCAGTCACGGTAGGTTTCTGGCTCAGAAGGAAATGGCAATTCTAGTGACTGCCGTGACTGCCGTGACCCACCCTATAGGTCACGGTGGTCACGGTATGTTTTCAGCTCAGTGCAAATCGGTCTCTGCCGCGACTGCCGTGACATGCACTAAGGGTCACGGTAGTCACGGCACCTCCGGAGCAAAATTATCCTGTTATTTCCAAAAATCGATTTTGGGCTTTCTGGCCTTTTTGGACAAGCTATAAAAGGAAACACGATCAGATTAGACAAGTGTGCTTATTTGGAGATTAAAGAACCCTAGCTTGGAAGAGACAGCAATTCATCGTGAGAGATTCAACGAGCCACCGCGTCTTTAATGTTTACTCGTTCCTTCTTTCTCTATACGCTATTTTTGGTAAATCGCCATGAATAGCGAGTAGTCTCTTTATTCTGGGATCCTACGGATCCCGTGCTATGTAACCCTAACTCTCATGTGATCAATTAAAGTTGTTATTTATGCGATTCGAATATTCAATTTCACTATGTGCTTAATTTTATCGTTCTATGCAAGTATTTAAATCAAAGGGTATGTTTGCATGCTAGAACGTATTTAGGTTAATTACCGAAAGATGGATGGGTCCTAGGTATTAATCGGATTACATGAAATTGATATTAGGTCATGTTTACATGATTTAATAGGAAAACCTTTAGTTTTAATAAATCGAGATCGTTGATAATCCGTGGATGGGCGGCGTTCAACGATTAAGATTAATCTAGACAATGATCCGTGGATGGGCGGCTTGTCTAGTGTTATTTCGGTTTGATTCCATATTCGATAGCATGAATAATTTACGTGACATGATTGCATGATTAGTGGGGTTGGCGCGGGTGAAGTATGGATTCTGGAATTCTTTCTCTGATAAAAACACAACCTTTTATTTTCTGCACATTTAATTTCTGCAATTTTTCGTGACAACCAACTCTTGTTAATTCGGAATAGCTAAATAGGTCGCTAGTTAACTAGTATTCACACACACTGTTCCTTTGATCGACCCTTGGCTTAACAAGGTTATAAATATTGTTTGGCTGCAACTTGACCCCTAAAACATATAATTTGACAACTATAAAGGGTTAAAAATACGCTTGTCAAAGAGTTGTCAAGCGATTACCAAATGCTTCTGACTGTTGGGCTCTTCCGACTGGATCATGAAGATATCGATTACCATTCCGATCTGTCGGGCCATCATATACCGTGAAAGAACTACGAGGATTATGTGGATCTTCCTCGTCAACTTCCATAAATTCATTGTCTATAAATTCTTCCTCAACAATCATGTTATGCATTATGATGCAAGCCAACATAATTGTTTTCAAAACACTTTTTTCTATGACACATACTTGCATGACGGACTATCGCCCAACGAGATTGCAAGATCCCAAAGCACCTCTCGACATCTTTGCGGTACGACTCTTGTTTCTTTGCAAACAATTTCTCAGGATCACCGTGTGGATTCGAAATTGTTTTCACGAAGGAGGAGTACCTTGGATAAATCCCATCAGCTAAATAATAACCAGCGTCGTATGTGTTCCCGTTAACTTTGTTTGTCACTTGAGGGCAGATTCCGGCGAGGAGCGGATCAAAAATGTCTGATTGATGTAAGACATTGATATCGTTTTGTGCTCCAGGTACACCAATGAATTTATGCCATATCCATGTGTCGTACGATGCTACTGCCTCTAAAATAATGGTTGGGCAACCTTTACGACCTGAGTACGCCCCTTGCCAAGATGTTGGGCAGTTCTTCCACTCCGAGTGCATACAATCGATGCTTTCAATCATACCAGGGAATCCTCAATGCTCTGCTCTTTGTAATAGTCGACTCAGGTCAGCTGCATTCAGAGAGCATAGATAACGTTCTTTGTAATGTTCAACTACTTGAGCACACCACTTCTTCATGCACTTTAGAGTGGTTGATTCGCCCATCCTTGTGAGCTCGGCACACTGATCCGCACATGAACCCTATGCCACCATTCGTATATCAGCGGTCATCTTCTGCTCTGGAAGGAGACTAAGTACTCCAGCCGCATCACGTCGCTGATGCCAATATTCATCATGATTGCAAAGTTTGGTCTTGATACGATTAAATAGGTTGCTGCTCATTCGGTACCTTCGTCGGAAGTCGACTTCGGGGAAAATTGGACTATCGACGAAGTAGTCTTCCAACAGATTCTTTCCCCTCGGTCCCCTTTGCCTTTGTCGATTTGGTTGGCGACGGCTTGACACATCATCTTCATCACCCGCCGTTGCAACAACAACGGCATTCATAACGAATGAGTTAGCCGTCTCAATCATTTGTCTCCTTCTTTGTCGGTACTTCAAAAAACCCTCATTGAAATTGAAAAAATTCATGATACGAATGAGTGACTAACAAGAATATCGAAGAAATTGAGATGAGTGAAGGAAGTGTGTGTGTTTGTGTGTGTGATTCAATGAGAAGAGGAATCTTGTTTTTATAGACATTTGGATCTTATCTTCGTGTACACGTGTTTTGTAATATTTAGACGAAAATCTTAGCGAAATCCGGCTACATTATTGATCAATAATTCACATAGGAGCAAATCGGAGAGGAATTTTTTTTTCAAAAATATTAATTTTTTATTCATGAATACTAATAGGAAGTTCTACGCAGGATGACACTGCTGCACAGAATATACAGAAATGCTGTTACTGTTCAACAAATAGTAATAGGAATTGCTCCGTGAGAAAGTTCTCGAGGAGATAAAAATGCTTCAACGGGTGCGGATGCCCTTAGCCTCTCTCTCATCACATATTCTAGCTTCTAATCTCTAAATGACTCCAGCAAATTGCAACATTCAACAACCCAGCTTCATCTTTTACCAACGTGATTTGCCTTTGTCAATCTCGCCTGCATAATCTCTGCATTATCAACTACAATAGTGACCTTCATAAGGCCTATCTTCAATGCCAGTTTTATTCTAGTTAATACTTCTAATCCTTCCACGTCTATAATGTTGTTCTGGTTTCCCAGTGAAACTGCGCAGACATACTCTACTTTTCCATCATGATCTTGAAAAACTACACCAATCTGAGCTCTCTTTGTTTAAGGGTTCCAGGCTCCATCGCAAGATATCTTTAAATAGCCCACATTTGGAGGAGACCAAGTTGTTCCCGCTTCTGAACTGCTGATTATAAATATGTACTCTGAGTTATTTAACTGTCTGACTATTCCTTTAGTCATAGCAACCGCAACTGAGATATCTATACCTTCATTCTTATGCCACAGTTTCTGTTCCACCAAATCCACCTGACGCCACCAAAAATATTGATTAAATCGTTCCCTCATATTGCTGCATACAGTGCCATATATATCCAGTCTTTCAAAAAGAAAATTCTGCCCACTAACAAATCTGGTGAGTCTAAAAGACGTTTCTAATAAATGAAAAGGTGTGTAACTGTCTCATTTTTTTTATCTGCACAGAACACCCTCGATTCCTCAGATAGTCCGCCACTGGGATAACATTATGAAATAGTTTCCACATTAAGATTTTGGCCTTCCTCTGAACTCTTACTCTCCAGAATCTCCTCCAAAACTATCAGATCATTTCCTTATTAGAAACATCTCCATGTATGCCAGCTTCCCCTTTGCGCTTTTCTTTTAGCAATTTATCATAGGCTTTATTTGTGGAAAATTCACCATCATTTCTCAGTGGGAATTTGAGCCTCTGAACATTGTCTGGTCTCTGTATCCATCCCTTCAAAATTTGAATTCTTCCATGTATGCTTCTACACGTCGCCCATGAGGGCCTAGTTTTGATCTCTGCTCCTAACAGCTCTGAGTTCTGTAAGTATCTTGCTTTGTAAATCCTACTCAAAAGAAGCTCTGGCTTGGTAAGAAGTCTTCATGCTTAATTTACCAGTAGCGCTGTATTTTTCCAGGTGAAAATTTTTCAAACCCAAGCCCCCTTCCACATTCACACTGTTCATTTTCCTTTTGTCCAACCAAACAACATATTTACCATCTTTTTCATCGCTCCACCAGAAAGTCGACACAATCCTTCCATATTTCAAATACACCCTTAGGCATCTTGAAACACGACATGACATAAATAGGAACTGTCTGAATTATCGATTTGATTAGAATCTCCTTCCCCACCACTGATAACAATTTCCCTTTCCACCCATTAACCTTCTTCCATATCATATCTTCAATAAAATTTAAAGAATGCAGTTTTCTTCCCATTCCGGTAAATAAGCAGACCAAGATAATTTTCAACTTTATCTAGCACCTTAACTCATAGGATACCTTTACAACTAGCCACATTCTGATTAACATTGTTACCGGCGCATAATTTCGATTTCCCATAGTTAATATGTTGTCCCGACATAGCTTCATACGCTCTTAATACACTTTTCAACTTCAATATATAATCACTTTCAGCTTTAACAAATAATAGACAATCATCTTCAAATAAAAGGTGAAAAATTAGAGGGGCTGACATGCTTATCCTTATTCTTTAAATGAAGTGTTCTGCTGATTTAACTCCAGACATCTTGCCAGCCACTTTGTGCAAAGAACAAACAGGTAGGGAGAAGGCCCCCCCTGCCTAATTCCTCTTTCTGGCCTGAATGGATTAGAGTTGTTGGGGGCGCGCTCAAATGTTATGGGTTGTTAAAGTGTTGTGTGTTACTTTATTGTGCACCTTTAGATCAAAAGATCTAAAGATCCAGATTTCATTTTGCACTTTCGTCTTTTAGGTAAAAGACAAAAGTGCAAGGTAAAAGACAAAAAGTGCTAAATGACAAACAACTTTGTCTTTTTTTGACTTTTTGACTTTCATTTTGCACCTTTAGATCATTTGATCTAAAGGATGAGATTTGTGTAACACATAACACATTAAGAAGGCCATAACATTTGAGCGCTCCTCAGAGTTGTTGTCATTAACTTTAATTTTATATGCCACTACTTAACAAATACATAACTTTTTTGATCCATAAAGCCGGAAATCCATCTTCTTCTGAATTTCCTCCAAAAAGTCTCACTCGATTCTGTCGTACGCCTTACTCATCTCCAAAGTAATACAACAATAACCCGTTTCTCCTTTTAATAAGATCCTCATGAAATAAACTTGTTCGTATGTTCTTAAAATGTTATCCGAAATTAGCTGACCTAGGACAAATGCTTTCTAGCTTCTGAGATACAATCTTGTAGCACCACCTTCAATCTGTTGGACATCGCTTTCGTTATAATCTTCAAGGCTACATTACATCAACTGATAGATCGAAACTCGTCAAAGGTGCCTGGATTCTTTGTCTTGCGAATAAGGGTAATAATCGCGTCACGCGTGCCATGATGTACTTCAACTCCATCATTTAGGAACCTGAGAGTATAATCCAATACTACATTTTTTATTAAATCCCTACTTTCCGTGATAAAAAAAGTGTTGAGAACCCATCAGGTTCTGGTGCCTTCGTAGAACCCATTTGGAAGATGCATTTTGAACCTCTGTCACCACAAAGGATTTGAGATTATTTTAAAAATGAAGTGTCGAAATCTTCTATTCTTATGGATTATGGACTTAGCTCCTTTGACTTGAAAATGACTGTTATGTCGTTAGCCCATGGACTATCCTTCTTGATATCATAGAGGCGCGTGTTTGGTACACATTTTATGTTTTTAATGTTGTTTATCGAGTATCATGTAAAAATGTTGAATAAAATGTTAGGTTAGTCATTGAATAATTCTAATATTGATTTGTTTTCAATATGCATCTTGTTGGGGAAGCTTGCCTCTTGGGTTGTGGGCTTGAAGGTTCAGCTGACTGGGCCGATGCAAGCTGGTTCATCTCACTAACTCGGTTCCAGTTGGATGCCAGTTGGCTGAATCACCAATTGGAATCAAGTTATCACGTGGGCTGAAGGTTTTGAGCCGTTTGATTGAGATGCTGATCAACGGCAGGTGATGGCACATATTTAAGCTCGCGATGCAGAGCTGAAGTCCAATTTTTGGAGTCATTTGGCTAGGGTTTCTGAAGTTCTTCATTCTCCATCTTCTCTCTACAGCTTCTGTGTGAATCCAGGCGAGTTCAGGGTAGCTTCTCTTAGATTTGTGCGAGTATTCTTCAACTATATGTTGCTGTGAGTAGAATAGGCAAATCTAAGTGGTTCATGCGAGAATACAAAAGAGAGAGCTGAGTAACCTTGTGTGTATTCGTGAGGTTCTTGAGGTGTAGAGAGGGTTTTAGTTCAGATCTGTGGTTGTAAGCCATAAGGCGAACTCCAACGTTTCAGATCCGCTGCTGCTGAAGATTCTAGTGCATATCGAGCCCAGACGGAGCTCAACGTGGATTAGCCCGATTTTTGGGTGAACCACGGGCCTTAAAGGTTATGTTGTTCTTTTCTGTTATTTTCATTTCTGTCAAGTGCTGCGAACCTCAAATCTGAACTGATCTCGTTTAGGTTTCGGCATAAACACAAGAGTGTAGATAGATCTGATTCACTACAGTGGTATTAGAGCTTGGTTCTTTTGAAGTACTTCTTGAACTTCATTTATACTGATAAATATTCCTTGTGTTTTCTTGCAGTAACTGAAGATGACAGGACGTGTTGAAGTCACTGCCTATGATGGAAAAAGTGATTTCAACATCTGGAAGGTGAAGATAAAGGCGCTGCTATCTCACCACAAGGTGGCGATATCATTGGAGAAGAATGAGACGAAATGGAGTGCTGATGAGAAGGCAAAGAAGGTAGAAATAAATGAGGAGGCATTCAACCTCCTCATACTTAACTTAACTGATCATGTGATCAAAAAGGTTAGTACCTCTACCACTGCTTTATATGTATGTACTAGGTTAGACACCTTATATTCCAACAAGCATGCTCCCAACCTAGCCTACTTGAAAGCCTCTGCGTTTGCATTTAAGTTTGATAATGCTAAGTCTGTGGATGACAATCTTGATGAGTTTTTGAAACTAACTTTGTTGCTTCATGGCACTGCACATGCTTTAGATGATACAAGTATTGTCATGATCTTGATGAATGCTTTGCCTGATAATTTTCAAGTAGTCAAAGATGCTTTCCAATACTCTGGTGCTGTGCCTGAATATGACTTGCTATGTTCTGCTTTGCGCACTAGAGAATTAGAGTTAAAGAACCATAAGAATAAGTCTGCATGAATGTGTTTGTTAAGCACAAGTCATTCAATTGTCAACCTAATAAGCCTAGGTTTCTCAAGCATGATAGTAAGGCCAAGACTGATAAGTCCAAAAATAATAAACCCCAAACAGAATCCAGGAAATGTTTCTATTGTGGCATTAAGGGTCATCTAAGAAAGAACTGTCATAAGTATTTGACTAGGAATAATAATGCTAGCAATTCTGAAACTAATGTTGCTTGTGTTGATGAACCTGCTGATGCTGCTAAAGTTTTGACTGTTTCTAATAAGTCTTGTCTTCTTGAATAGGTCCTTGATTCTGGTTGTTCATATCACATGTGCCCACATAAACTTGGTTTGAAAACATGTTAGAGCATGCTTTGAATGAAAGGGTGTTTATGAGTAATCACAATGCATGTGAGGTTGAGGGGATAGGGACTGTTAGACTGTCTTTGGATAATGGGAAACATGTATTGTTATCAAATGTTAGATATGTGCCTGGCTTAAGAAGAAACTTGATTTCATTGGGTGCCTTAGATGATTCTAGTTGTTCCTACACTGCTGAAAATGGTAGTATGCATGTATATAGGAACAACAAATGTGTGCTTACTGGTTCTAAGGTGTCTGGCTTATATATTCTGAATGGTGTGTGTTGCAATGCAGCCTATGCTAATGTGGCAGAGCCTGAGGACACTGTTAAGTGGCACCTTAGTCTTGGTCACATTAGTCATAGGAGCTTGAGTGAGTTAGGAAAGCAAGGCATATTAGACAAAGCAATTATTAATGATCTGCCATTTTGTGAATGTTGTGTGTTAGCTAAGCAACATAAAATGAGTTTTTCTGTTGGTGTGCATTTATCTAAGAATGTGTTGGACTATGTGCATGCTGATTTGTGGGGGCCTGAGGGGCATGAAACACATGGGGGAAATAAGTATTTCATGAGCATTGTTGATGATTTCTCTAGGTTTGTGTGGACTTTTTTGCTTAAGTCTAAGTCTGATGCCTTTAGTAAATTTAAGGATTGGAAAGCCTTAGAAGAAAACCAAACCAGCTGTAACCTTAAAGCCCTTAGAACTGATAATGGTCTAGAGTTTTGCAATGATGAGTTCGACTCCTTCTGCAAGTCATGTGGCATTCTGAGGCACAGAACAGTTAGGGCAACCCCTCAGCAAAATAAAGTTGTTGAGAGGATGAACCTGACAATTTAAGAGAAGGTTCGCGCCCTACTGTTTACCTCAGGTGTGCCTAAGGCCTTCTGGGGTGAGGCACTCACCACTTTAACCTATATTATCAATAGATGCCCAAATAGGAGCCTTAGTTTTAAGTGCCCTGTTGAAATTTGGACTAAAAGAAAACCTGACCTTAAACACCTTAGGATCTTTGGATGTGCTGCATATGCGCACAATAGGGAAGGAAAGTTAGATCCCAGATCCCTTAGGTGTGTGTTCTTGGGGTATCAGCCTGGTACTAAAGGGTATAGACTGTGGGAAAGAGACACTATAGGGGTGAAAAATCATAGTCATCAAGGACGTTGTGTTCAATGAGATAGTATTCCCTTGTAAGCAAGCCCAAGTAGCCCCTGCCCAGCCTAGTGAGCCTAGTACCTCTAATGAGGTGGAGTCTAGCTTGCTGCCCTTGTTCCCAGCCACTGCTGCTGAGCAGAATGATGACCCACAGTTTGATCCAGAACCTGATATTCAGCAGGAACTCCCTGATCAGCAATATAATGATCAGGTTGAGAACCTTGAGGAAAATCAGGATGCTGGAAATGAGGTGGAGCATCATCCTGTCTCTGCACAAGAGCATCTTGCTGACTATCAGCTTGCTAGAGATAGATCAAGAAGAGAACCTAGACCAAATCCTAGGTATTCAGAAGCTGACTTAGTTCTTAATGCCTTAGTTGCCGCTAGTGAACTGAAAGAAACTGAACCTGTAAGTTATAGGGCTAAGTATAAGTGGCTAGCTGCCATGGAAAATGAAATGAGATCCCATAGGATAAACCAAACCTGGGAACTAGTTGAGAAGCCCAAATCTAAGAAGCTAGTGGACTGTAAGTGGTTATTTACATTAAAAGAGGGGCTTACAGAATCTGATCCACCTAGATATAAGGCCAGGTTAGTGGCCAAGGGGTTTACGCAGAAAGAGGGGGTAGATTATACTAAAATTTTCTCTACTGTTGTTAAGTTTAAGACAATCAGAGTTATGCTTGCTTTTACTGCCAGTTTTGACCTTGAAATTGAACAGCTTGATGTTACAACTGCTTTCTTGCATGGTACTTTGGATGAAGTGATTTATATGCGCCAGCCTGAAGGGTTTGTTAATGTTGAGTTACCTGAACATGCCTGTTTATTGAAAAAAAAATTGTATGGATTAAAACAGAGTCCTAGGCTATGGTATAAGCGTTTTGACTCCTTTGTGCTGAGTATTGGCTTTGTTAGAAGTAATTATGATAGCTGTCTCTATTTCTCTTCATTGGATAATGACCTTGTGTATTTGTTATTGTATGTTGATGATATGCTGCTGATTAGTAAATCTATGCATAAAATCAATAAGCTCCAGTCTGATTTGAAAACTGAGTTTGATATGAAAGACTTGGGTCATGCTAGAAAAATATTGGGTATGATTATTGATAGAAATAGAAGTAAATGCTTTCTGAAATTGCATCAAAAGCCATATTTGCGTAAAATTGTTGCTAAGTTTGGTTGTGCTGATTGTAAGTCTGTTGATGTGCCTTTAGCTCCACATTTCATACTTAGTAAATCACAGTGTCCTTCAAATAATTCTGAAATGCTTGAAATGGAAAATATACCTTATTCAAATGTTTTGGGTTCTCTTATGTATGCCATGATTGCTACCAGACCTGATTTATGCTATGCTGTCTCTTTATTAAGTAGATCTAAACCTGGTAAATATCATTGGTATGCATTGAAGCATGTTATTGCATATGTGAACTCATCTGCTGAATTAGGTTTGTGCTATTCCAATAGAGCTGATGTTTCTGAATTAATTGGTTATGTGGATGCTGATTTTGCTAGTGATATGGATAGTAGGAAATCTAATACTTCCTATGTCTTTACTTTGAGTGGAAATTGCATAGTGTGGAAATCTAGGCTTCAATCTTTAGTAGCACAGTCAACTACTGAATCTGAGCACGTAGAAATATGTGATGCATGTAAAGAAGCTGTGTGGTTACAAGGCATGTTAAAAGAAAAAAAACTGATTGAGAAAAATGCTGTAATTTATTCTAATAGTCAATCGGCATTGCAACTGAGTAAGAATCCGGTGTACCATGAACGTACTAAGCACATAGATATCAAGTATCACTATATTAGGAGCTTGGTTGAAACTGGTGCTGTTTATCAGTTGAAAGTTGATACTGCAGATAATCCTTCTGATTTTGGTACTAAGATTGTTACTAACTCCAAGTTTAAACACTGTTTAAACTTGCTCCATTTGGAGTAAGTGCATTGCAGGAAATGAGTGATGATGTCTGGATACTTGTTATGCACTAGAGAAGAAGGAGAGCAGAAGAAGAGACGAGGTCGATGACAGGTTGAAGAGCTTGGTGCTGAGTGCTGCTGGTAGAAGTTTGATGCCTTGGAGGGAAAGTTGCCAAAGTTTAAACCTGAAGAATGTCTGATCAGCAAGCTTCAGGTGGAGATTGTTGGGGAAGCTTGCCTCTTGGGTTGTGGGCTTGAAGGTTCAGCTGACTCGGCCGATGCAAGCTGGTTCATCTCACCAACTCAGTTCCAGTTGGATGCCAGCTGGCTGAATCACCAATGGGAATCAAGCTATCACGTGGGCGGAAGGTTTTGAGCCGTTTGATTGAGATGCTGATCAACGGCAGGTGATGGCACATATTTAAGCTCGCGATGCAGAGCTGAAGTCCAGTTTTTGGAGTCATTCGGCTAGGGTTTCTGAAGTTCTTCATTATCCATCTTCTCTCTACAGCTTCTGTGTGAATCCAGGCGAGTTCGGGGTAGCTTCTCTTAGATTTGTGCGAGTATTCTTCAGCTATATGTTGCTGGGAGTAGAATAGGCAAATCTAAGTGGTTCCTGCGAGAACACAAAAGAGAGAGAGAGCTGAGTAACCTTGTGTGTATTCGTGAGGTTCTTGAGGTGTAGAGAGGGTTTTGGTTCAGATATGTAGTTGTAAGCCATAAGGCGAACTCCAACGTTTCAGATCCGCTGCTGCTAAAGATTCTAGTGCATATCGAGCCCAGACGGAGCTCAACATGGATTAGCCCGATTTTTGGGTGAACCACGGGCCTTAAAGGTTGTGTTGTTCTTTTCTGTTATTTTCATTTCTGTCAAGTGCTGCGAACCTAGAATCTGAACTGAACTAGTTTAGGTTTCGGCATAAACACAAGAGTTTAGATATATCTGATTTACTACACATCTTTGTAGAGTCATTGGTGATTCAAAATTCTTTTGGGAAGGAGTTAGTCTTTGAGTATTATTTTAGTTCTTGTGCATGGGGAATTGTTGCGCATTGCCTAGCTGTTTGAGGAACTATCACAATCATGCATACAACTAGTTGCATTTGGGGTTTGTGAGTATTTCCTTTTCTGAAAACTCTCATGAGACTACAACTCGTCCTATAGGTGGCCAAAAAGTTTTAAGGCTTGGTGCATATGCTAAAGACACTCGTATTCCCTACTACAATGGATTAAGATTTAGTTCATATTTTTTGGGACAAACATACTCTAAGTGTGGAGTATTTTGATGAGCATAAATCTTAACTATATTTCACATTTAGTTTATTATAGATCATTTATTCTTGTTTTTTGAGTAATTACTTTGTGTTATATTGCTTTTCCGGTGAAAAATGAATCTGAGGCAAAACTAAATAGTCTGTGGATATTTGAGTAGAAACGGGGCAAAAACAACCATCGATTTATTCTAGGTCATTTATTCTTGACATTTGCGACGTATTGTGCACCCTTAGAGTGCATATCGCGTCCGAATCCATCGATTTATAGGTTGTTAGAAACCTAACTCGAAGGGCTACAATTTTGTAGTTTGCATCAAGAGCTAGTTCAGTCGTAACTGCTGCACAAAACACATTGGAAAGGAGCCTCGTACTGTCAAAATTTTGTCAATTTATTGTTTATTTTGCCTTTAATTGGAAAAATTAATAGTTTGGATATTCAGTTAGAAAAAACACTTTTCACTTATTTAAAATATTTGTTATGCAAATCATTAACGCTAAAACTTTATTGCATTTTCAATATCCAAAAGAAAAAAAATTATTACATTTTCGCAAAATTGAAACTCGCCCTCACATCAATCGGTGGATTCATCTTAGGACGGATATGTCGTTGGACTCGATAGGCGCCCTACCGACTCACATCATTTTGTCCAAACTTTCTGGCGAAGAAGTGGCTTGCCTGTCCAGCCTCAGCCGGAGCCTCAACGACTCAGCTTCCGACGACGCCGTCTGGCGCAAATTCTGCCTCCGGGACCTCGACCTTGCCACTCCCCGAGGACCGCATGGGGAAGCCTATGATTCTTTTAAGGTCAGACACATTTCATTCATTTTCTGATTTGATGTGCGCTTGGCGTGTGTTGCTCATGTTCAGTGTGATGGACTGATTGTTGATGATTTTGAAATTTTTAGGGCTTTCATTTTTTTTTTGTGGATTGGACATTTGGATGTACAGTTATTCTGTCTTTATGTGAAATTAGTCCATTTGCATCTTGCTAGGTTGATTGTCAATCAATTACAGTCATATGGCTACACTTTCCATTGCGGTGGTTAACTGTAATCAAGCTCTCTTTTTACATTGCAGAGAGCTTATTACCAATGGCGGGCGTCATTTTCCATGTATCCGTGGTCCCTTGTGAAACGAGTGAACCGACTATGGGCTCGGTTGAAAAGCTGGTCGAGTCGTGCTTACCCGGAGATTGGTGCCACATTCCTGAGAGGTGCTTCAGAAGCTACTCTTAATAAGTTAGAGGCACATCTGAAGGTTAAGTTGCCTCTTCCAATGAGAGTTATCTATCGTTTCTGTGATGGACAGGACCCGCATTTTGATAATGATACATTAGACTATTTGGGTTTAATTGGAGGATACTCTTTCTACGACCACTTTGTCAATGTTGACTTACTGTCTTCTGATCAAATGGTAGTGGAGACTGAAGAATTTATTGACACCTTGGGTTTTGGCAAGCGTTCTAAGTATATCGTGGTAGCTTCTTCAACCACATATAGTGACAAGCTTTTTTTTCTTAACTGTAAAAATGGGCAACTCTATGTCGGTACGAGAAATATATCAACTGAAGGGGAGATGATGCCTTGTGTGCCTTATGAGTTGATTAGTTCTGTGCATGATCCAAAAGGTTCTCAACAACAAGATGGTCTGCTTTTATGGCTTGAAGAACATCTACGTCGCCTACAAAATAACATCATCAAGCCTTATACTCTTAAGTTCAGAAGTGTCAACCTCTTTCCTGAAGAGTTGCCTTTCTGCACTACTGCGGTGACCAATGGTGTTAAGGTAATTAAATCAAGAGACTGGTGTCTAATCCATTTTTACTGTCTTTTTCTCTTATATTTAACACTTATTTCTCTATCTGTTTAGATTCGCGCTTCAGCTGTTCTTGTTCCCGAGAAGTCCGATCTTCAAGAAGATATTGACAAGTATTTCTTTGCATATTGTATTCGTATGTCCGTCCTACCGGAGGGATGTGTCGTTGATGGAGTGTCATACTCGTCTTGCCAACTGTATGCGAGACACTGGATCATTAAGGCCAATGACCATGTAGTGTCTGAAGTCACTGGAGAAGGTGTTATAGGAATGGTATGATTTGTTTATAAAGCCTTTGTGTAGGGAACTTACTTGAGGAGTATAATTAGTCATACCCTCTTAAGTTTGGAACATGGATATGAGTGTGTCATAGGGAATTTTATTATGTCGGTAAGATGCTAATGAATTTGTCAAACCTAGTAAAAGTTGTTTGAACCTAAATATCAGAGCTTCAGTCTAATCATAATGGACAATAAATGTGCAAACGGGGCTAGTAATAGGCAAACAAGATGGGAATGGAGCAGATAGACTTTGAGGAAAGTACTTGATTGAATATTGTCGTTAATCTTTTATAGTAAGATGTAAGAACCAAGATTATTAACCTAACCTTACTGGTCTTGTCTAAACTCTACGCCATTAGCATCTTATTCATTAGGTTGAATACTGCTACGATGTTGACTGTGACTTGTCTTATTCAACAGCTAAACAGTCTATGACATAGGCATCAGTGATTTTCGCAAAAAACAACTAGTTTTTCCTAAATGTCACATCTATTGGAATCAGATTGTTGACTCTTATTTTGATTCTGAATAATTTATCTTTTGATGGGATTTATTTTTTCATTTGGAAAGATAGTTCTAATATTTGAAAGACATCGAATGAAGTTCATAGAAGACTAAGTTGATAAATCATGACAGTCTACTATTTACTGTTGCTTTGTTCCAACACTTGGTGATATGCTCTGTAAAAGTTGAGTGCTCACAGTCGCAATCAAGTGTATGGGAACTGCCATGCAGGGTATCATACTTAAGTTATCAGTATGATAAGATTGTATCTAATAAATGATTAGTGTATGTGTATCCATGTCTCATATGTGAACATGGATACTCATTAAATATTCTTGATCATTTTGTAAAACATGTAGTCAGTTTCTGTATTCTGAGCGACATGGTGCATTGTGTTATCGAAATTCTGAAATTAACTCTTTCATTTGTCATTTGTTTTGTGTAGTATCCCATTTTATATCCAGGAATCAGAGAATTTGTGTATGAGAGTTGCTCAACGATGCCATGTTCTCAGGGATCTATTGAAGGCACTTTCACTTTTGTGCCTGGCAGGTAAACTCTCAAATCAGATAATTTTTTCAAATTATTCAGTTGTTTGATTAAGGGCCTCTGGCTCGGTTGCTTCGTCTGCCGGACCTCATTAACTTTAGTAGGAGTTGGGTGTTGCTAATTTCCCCCTTTATTTTTTAAGTTTTATGTGTTATAGTGTCTAAGTACCTTTTGAATACATCTTAAAAATTTACGTCACTCATGCTTACTCATTGTAAGAGCTTGGCTGTTATATATAATTGCACTTACAAGATCTTCTCGTATCTTATCTTGCAGCTTGGGACAACCGCATGGTCCTCCGTTTGAGGTCACAGTTGCACAATTCCCCCTTCATCTACCAAGCTATATCTTCTAAGTTCAAACTCATAATAGCTTCTCTTCAGAATGCTGAGTTAACTAAACTGCTTTGGAAGTATGTAACCCTTTGGTTTATTAGGATGTGTTTTCTGAAATGTTGTCTCTTAAGAATGAAGGTATTGTAAATAGTTGTTATGCTAAAATTTTAACTTTGCCATTATCTTACCATGCCCTCTACGTTCATTTTTGACATATTTTTTAATTAGTCCAAATCTCTTTAATGGGGCACATGAAATGCACTTTCACCTTGCTGTGGATTCTTCTACCTATTCTGTAGATCAGATGTCATTTTGCGTGGCTCCATAAGCGAAATAGTACAGGTAAAGGTACAGTAGTTCAGTGTGAAGAAACTTATCCTATCCATTGAGAAATGAGATATGTCCTCAGAGACCTCAACATCTTGGTCGTCCCCGACACATTCTGAATGACACGCTATCTATTGTGAAGATAGGGATCACCATAACTATACTGATGTGTCATTTTTGGGTGGTGTTCATTTAGCTGAAATTAATTGAACTATACTGAATTAATGGCTAAAAGTTTTATCAATTCATCTAACACATTCCATAACTAATTTGGAGTCATTTACTATAGTTTACCATAACTCATATCCATAACCAAGTTTAGAAGATGATCAAGACAACTAATGCATTGATTCATTAGGAATTAAAACATGAAATGTTTTTGTTTGACATGATTTTCATATATGTTCATGTCAGATGGGAAGAAAATGTTCATGATCAGACACTCAATAAATGTTATCATTCATATCTAACTCAACATAAAATTAAACTTTTTATCAAAAAAAAACATAAAATTAAACTTAACATTTTTATTTTAAATCGCTAATTTAAATTAATGAAAGCAATATCATTTAAAATGGGAAAGAATATCTTTTTATTTCTGCATATCCAAAAAAATAATAATTACGAAACTGAATTGAATTGAAAAAGATGAAATTTGAGCTCAACTATCTACACCATTACTTCCACATCAATAGTATTCATTAAAACAAAACTGATGTGAGTGTATTCTTAATTAAATAAAATAACAGAATATAGTAAATTTTAAAAGGATTACTTTTCTTTTAACGGAAAGTATTATAATTGACACAATATAAAATTTGTGTCATGTAATAAGAATTTAGAGAAAAAACGTAATCTTATATTTTTGTTAATCATGGAAAGTTCAATCAAAACAAAATACTCCATACAAAATTCATTTCATTTTCTTCTATAGCACTTTTGGATGATGCAAACAAGGTTGTGAGAATCGAGTTTTTACCTTGATTCGTTTTGACAAGGTAAACTCGAATTGTAAACTCGCCGAATTTACCTTATATTAAAATAATATATAATTGACATTTAAATATACTTTTATATACTATAAATATAACTAATTTTGATATTTTATTTCTAATTTATTTATATAGATATAATTAATCAAATTAGCTTTTGCTGTGGAAGCGAACTTTCAAAAAAAAATATCAATATTACTTTTACAAATTTCTAAAATTGCAAAAAAACTAAAATTTGAAATTATGGTATTCATGAATACAAAAGCAAATTGGCCTGTTCAACAAAAAAGCCCAAAGCAAAAAAATAACGAAAAAAAGAAGCCAAATTGACCCAGCCAAGAATCGAACTCCCAATCTCTCGTTTGTTAAATTGCTCTTCTTCCGCTTGGGCCATGTAAGGCCCTGTTCTTTAGGGATTGGGTCAATCCCACCCAATCTCACCCAACACAATCTAATCTCACCCAACACAACACAATCTAATCTAATCTCCACTCACCTAAACTACTCTCCACTCACATATTATTTCAATTATATTTACACTCACATAAATTAAACTATGCCCACCTACTCTCCACTCACCTAATCTCACCCAATCTCACCCAACACAATCTAATCTAATCTCCCAACACCCCAAATCCAACCCCTAAAGAACAGGGCCTAAGTCAGTTGGGCAAAATGTAAAATTGTAAGATTTTATCCCGATTTCAACGATTTCACCGATTATAAAATTGTGTAAAATCGTTTGAAGAACCGAGTTTACCATTGAGTTAACACGAATTTCAAACCTAGAATCGTAAACTCGTACGAGTTCACGAGTTAAATCGCGATTTTGACAACAATGGATGCAAATGGAGGGCCAAGGAAATGTCGAAATGTTATAATAATAGTAAGAGAAAAGTATATATCGGTGCACCGAACTATCAGCCTTTTCAAATTAAAGGTCAAAATAAATTGACAAATTTTCGAGCACTGAGTATGGTAGCTACACCGTGATTAAATTGTGAACTCAATCATATGAACCCCGTTAATAACGACTCAATAAAAAGTCTATTGATGTTAAAGAAGAAAGATCAATTCACTGCATAAAGAGTTTATGATGAGGATTGTCGGGTTATTTTCAACGGAGTTCATATGATTGAGTTCGCTATGTAATCACGGTGTAGCTACGGTGCTCGGTGTTCGAAAATTAATCAATTTATTTTTAATTTTACTCTTGATTGAAAAAATTAATAATTTAGACCATCAATTTGAAAAATAGTGATATTTGGCACCAATGTTTACTTGTAATAATAATAATAATATAAAACGAAAATTTGGGAAATATAAATTTGGTCGCATGACCACAATTGTTTTTCTTATACTCTTGTCGGAGAAGTTTCTGCGTCGTTCTCGTCTCTTCTTTCAGATCTGGCTAAGACGGAATACTCATTCCTTCCGCAGCAATCTCAATCTCAATCTCATTCTATATTTGTGAGTCCCGTTGATTCTCTATCGAATTGTTCTACTGAATTGGAGGTGTTGGATGTATGAAATAAAGCACAAAAGAGCATGCTTTTAATATTAATAAAAACCGTAATTGGTCTCAGATTTCCGTCCTTTTTGTGATGTTTAGCGTCTCTGCTGCTCTAACGATAGTGTTCGATTTTGAGATTCAGTGGATTTGTGGCTTGTGTATTATATTTCATTTGATGATTGATTAAGCTAGTTTGATATTTGTTTTTAGAGTTTTTATCAGTCCTGAATTTTAGTTTAATTTAATGTTTGGAGTCTTGGTTATAGTCTAGCTACGGTTTGGTGCTTCACTCAATATTGTGGCTTCATATGCAACATTTTGCTGGGAAAGAGAGATCCGTATTTAATTTTCGTATGCGTAATTTTTGCAGGATATTCTGGGAAGCTGTGAGGAAAATTCTGGGAGGCTTCCCAGTAAAGGGGTTATGTGAATTGTGAAGTAACAAACTAGTTGATGTTCATTGGTATTGATTGGGATATATAGAATTTTCTGGGAAGCTGTGAGGAAAATTTTGCAAAATGGAACATGATAAATTACCCAGCCATGGTGGTGGCCTACTGCCTCCTTCAGGCCGCTTTCCGACATTTTCATCGCCTGGGAATACCTTTAGCATGAGTTTAGAGGCTTCTTCATCTAACTTGCCTTCTATTGGTTCTGGAGCTACAACAGATTCAGGCCGATTTTGTCATGGAATGTCATCAGACTCTGGGCGCTTTAGCCATGATATTAGCCAAATGCCAGATAATCCACCTAAGCATTTGGGCCATCGTCGTGCACATTCTGAAATTCTTACTCTTCCGGATGATCTTAATTTCGATAGTGATCTTGGTATGGTTGGTATGATGGATGGACCTACGTTCTCTGATGACACCGAAGAGGACTTGTTATCCATGTACCTTGATATGGAAAAGTTCAACTCATCTTCAGCAACATCCTCTTTGCCAGCAAGTGATCCAATGAACACCACAGCATCTGAACCAGCTACTGGAACAAATCAAGCTCCAAATGGACATGGAACTTCTGGTGAACGACCTAGAGTAAGGCACCAGCACAGTCAATCGATGGATGGGTCGTCAACCATCAAGCCAGAGATGCTCATGTCGGGATCTGAAGAGGCATCTGCTGCAGACTCGAAGAAAGCGATGTCTGCAGCTAAACTACAAGAGCTCGCATTGATTGACCCCAAACGAGCAAAAAGGTACATCGCTAAAATGATAATAGTATGAGTCATTTTGTTTTTGAAGACATCTAACTTTTCATACCAAGTTGCCACTTAGTGTAGTGTAATACATTTTCTTGTTAGCAAACTAAGAATCTGGAATTATGTGGTGCTTGATTGACAAGGATATATTTGATGATCCCTATAGAAAATTGTTCATGTGCTTTTCAGTTTAAGGTTCAACAAAATGGTGAATAGAGCATGTGTATGTCACATTTCGTTCAGCATTCCTAATGAGCTGCTTGTTGATTTTTCTTGAAGTTCATAAATAATTATGAAAAAAAATCCTTAGTTAGCATAAATGGACTGGTTTAATGCAGTAGTTAAGTATAATCCTTTTTCTGGCTAGCCGAGTTAGAAACTTAAATTGCAGACTGTCGGCAATTTCGTATAGATTAGACAAATATGGTAATTGTTATCAAAATGCACTTAAATCAGTCTCTATGCCTAGGGCATAACCTTTTAGCTGGTCAATCCTGCATATTTAATAGAGCTAATGATACAATAGGCTCATTTGTTCTCTAGACAAGCTATTTTGCGATGGTTTGATAGTTCGGGCCATCGTGAGAAATTCATAAAAGTTAGGGTTGTGGTCTACAAATTTTGGCTGTTTTGTGTTATATGACCATTCAAGAAAACCTTTTTACAATGATCCTGGCTGGTAGTTAAATAACTTAGAAACACTATTTCTGTAGGATTTGGGCAAATAGGCAATCAGCTGCAAGGTCAAAGGAAAGGAAGATGAGATATATAGCTGAACTTGAAAGGAAGGTGCATGCTCTGCAAACTGATGCTACATCACTGTCAGCTCAGTTGTCATTATTGCAGGTAAAATATGAAAAATGATCGCATTTTTTCTGGCTATGAATTTTTCAAATGATTCAGCCTTCCTTTGTTTGCTTGCCTCAGGCCATTTCATTTTTTTAGGTTGCATTTTGTGCAAGTATGACTAACTTTTTGTGGGCTTTTTTGATGACTAGAGAGATACAAATGGGTTGACCGCTGAAAATAGTGAATTAAAGCTGCGCTTGCAGACCATGGAGCAGCAAGTTCACTTACAAGATGGTAAGTCTTGTTGTGGCCCTCATACGTTGATGCATGTCTTCGGTAACAGGTTTCATCTTCTTGTATGACGTTGCGAATCCTGCTTGATTTCGGATATGCTTTCTGTGGATCGTCTTTTCAATGAATGTTAGATCTTGTGCTGTTTTTGATAAATATGTAGAACTGTTCATTGGAAATCTTCGACTCATGTTTCACAGATGAATTACCTGTGGCTTTCCCTGATCGCATATGCTTCAAAAAAAACCAATCATGAATTTAATTTTTTGGTTGAAGAAGTTTCATTTTATTAATTATTTTTAGTTTCATTACAGCCTGGACGTGCTGCAATGCACTTTTCATTTATTGTTATTCTTTTCTTTAGTAAAAATGACATTGCGAATAAGTATTTGAAGTATGTGTTGCATCCTTTTGTTCACATGTTTGATTCGGATATTGTGTTGGTGATATAGCTCTGAACGATGCCCTCAAAGAAGAGATTCAGCACCTGAAAGTACTGACCATGCCCAATGGAGGTCCCATGATGAATTACCCTGCTTTTGGAGGCAACCAGCCACATTATCCGGTTAACCAATCTATGCAGACCCTGAGGGCAGCCCAGCAGTTCCAGCAGCTACAAATCCATTCCCAGCAGCAGCACCAATTCCAACAGCATCAGCTTCTTCAGCAGCAGCAACAACAACAGCAGCTCCATAAACAACTTGACCAGCATCACAAAACTGGGGATCTAAAAGCAAGGGGTACTATGGCATCCTCAAGCCCAAAGGATGACGTACCTGAATCCAGTCAAGGTCCCAAAGAGAAAGAAAACTAGTTCAATTTTAGATCTGCCCTTGGTGATGTAAGAGTGTTGTGAGACTAGAGGTCTCAGGGCCAGTTTAGAATTTAGGTTAGGGCCTTTATTGCTTGGCTCAGCACTGTATCTGACCATGATTTTGTTGCACATGTGTGCACACATATTATCTGCTATTAGTTCCAATTCGTGGTTCCCATTTGATGCACCGAGTCCTGGTATCAACATTATCTGATATTATATTTTCTCTTTTTAAGTGTTATATCCAAGTATCCAACCTACAACGTGGTGTTGGGACAGGAGAATTAAAACATCACAAAATCCTGGTCAAGATTTGAAATGTTAGGGAGAATTAAAACATCACAAGATGAGATGATGTTTGTAGCCAGATGAGGTTATTCAATGTTCAATGGCTGTGCATATCATAGCTACTTGGTTAATAAACAACACAGTGCTAGTTCTTTTGAATTGACTTCTTAGCAATGAATAGAAATTGGTGTGCTTGGCCACAAGGAGGGTCAAAAATAGCAGCAAAAGCATTGAGGTAATTCAACCTTGTAAACTAGTATCACAACAAAAAAAATTCAAACTTGTAAACTTTAGCGGAGTCACGACAGTCGACAACCGATGAATAAAGTGTATAACCCAGCTACTTATTATTCAGTGCATCTATTGCAAAACAGAGATGAATGGACTGTTACACAGCAATTGGGAAGAGAAAACATATTCATTAAAAGGCTGAAGCTCATATCATCTCCAACCTGTAATGCAGTGCATAACATAGAGGAAGTAGTCTATAAATAAAATAGTGGAGTTTTAGAAAGACCTACACAAGCTCCGTACCTCCCACTGGTGGCGCACTTAATTGCAGGGTCTGACCAGCTCCCGATGCCACAAATCTAACAGAAGGTAGTGAAGAATCAGTGACGGATTCAATCTCTAGGAAGCTGAAGTCAGAAGCACCGGAACGTTTCAAACTGACCACAAAAATAAGCATGGTCCAGCCTAACATGGAAAAGGCCCAGTAATTGTTCATCCCTTGAATCAAGCCCCACGCAATGGAGTATCCAACGATGATGCCTGACAAGTGACCGATGAAACTAGCTTGCGGAACGATGATTGAGGTGAAGATGAGGGACTCAAATGGTGCGAAACTTATTGGTAATGAAAGTAAGCCAAAAAGATTTAACTTAAATGAAGGCTGCTTCACAGAGAGTATAGTCATCCATCCAAAAACAACACATGAATACCCAACTGCCGTCACTCTTCTAAAGTACTCCAGCTTGAACTTCTGAATCAACAAGTGATATGTGGCCAATACCAACGCTCCAGATAAGATTATCAAAACCAGCGTATACTGAAGATAAAACTCAGTACCCAAACCCATATTTCCCAATTGTTCGACAACTCCAAGACTCCACAGGGCACTCATATTGAACACAAGGTGAAGAGGACTTATATGAGAAAATGCCGATGTTATGATCCTCCAATGATGACCTTCAATCGCAGTTTCATAACTCAATCCCACATGGGAGTATCCAATATTCTTCTTCTGTATATAAAACCAAATTACACTGCATAAGCCTATAATGCAGCTTGTGGCCGGCTTTTCCATTATTTCATATACTAGCGGCTTCCCCATTGCACCAGAAAAATCTTTTATCTACACCTCGGACAGAAAATCCAATAATCTACAAACAGAACTGCACGAAAAATCTTATCTTCAACAAAAATATGATCAGTCACCAGTGCAGCACAACTCCAAAAACAAGCACAAGCAGTATCCCTAAGACGTTCAGGTAGATATAATCTTGCAATAATATCCTGGAGAGAGAGAGCTAACTAACTAAAACAGCAATAATCCCCAAACCCCAGAAACTCCCTCCACAAATTCGAGACCTCTTTCTTCTCAAAACACCCAATTTCCAGCAAATCGACAAACCAAATTGAACTGAGAATCACACAAGAAAAAACCCTTGAAAATTCAAAATCGCAATTCTGAAAAGATCCCAGAAAACCACAAGCACCGAATTCTTAAATAGGCCAACCAATCGGAGAACGAAGAAACCGAATTGTATGAATCAGTGTTGACAGTTCACCTCCAACTCCCGGATCGCTTCGCATCAAGTTGTGCAGAGCCTGGATATTTCTGGCGCCTTCGCTCTTCTTCTCTCCTGAAACATTCGCCCGGTTCCAGCATATTTATGTAAATTACAATTACGCCCCAAAAGTATTGATTTCATACAAAGTGACCCATTTTTTCCATCGACGTCAACATCTACATACAGTTAACTGACCCCGTTTGCAGAGTTGAAAAAGTGACCTCCACCGACAGATTATGTGTTGGTGAAAATTATGTAGGCCTCAGTATTGAGCCCTGGGCCCAAAACAGCTCTTTCAAAGTCCTTTAGCCCGACGATCCGTGACCCGACCCGATCCGAGCAACGGATCAAATTCTATCCGACCCGATTTACCAAAAAGAGGGCTGGGGCTTAACATTTGAAACCCGACCCGACCCGAAGGCCCGATCCGAGTTAGGCCCTATATAAACTTCATATTCCAGATAAACCCTAACCAAGTGAGAGAAGCAGCCGCCCGCACCGCACTTCTGTCTGTGTCGTGTGTTTCTCTAACGATTTCAAAATCCCTACCTCGCAATCTCGCAATCTCGCTCACAATCTCACATCTCTAGCGTTTCTCGTCGCAATCTCACTCACAATCTCTAGTGTCTGTGTCGTCGCAATCTCACATCTCCAACTATCGGTTTGTATCATATCCATCCAGATTCGTGTTCATTCGATTTGTTTTTATTTTCTATATTTCGTGTATCGGTCTGTGTTTCTCGTCGCAATCTCACATCCGATTTGTTACGAATTGTAACAGGTATTATTGTCGATTTAGGGATTCATTGTTCTCTGCTTTTTAGGTAAGCAATTTAGGTCGTTTTCACAACGACTTAGACTTATTTGCATTTGTGAAGTTTTTGGTGATTAGCGGTTTCATGATATCAGTTTGTTGATCTCGTGGTGAGTGTAAGATGCTTGAGTGTAATAGTGTTAGTTAAATAGAATTACACTAGAAAAGTGAGGAAGTGAATCGGCGAAAACACTGAATGATATCAGTTTTTAGTACGAACATGCTTATATTTGTGCATTTTTGTTTCAGATTGGTGACTATCAAACTGTTTTTCATTTCTGTTTTCATCTGTGCAGGTACTTTTGGCTGATGCAGTGAAGGCGGTGGCCTCCGAGGCTTCGACAGTGGCCTCCGAGGCTGCGTTCTCTGCTGGAGGCAGAGTGGTTTCTGAAAAAAGGGCATCACTTAGTCCCACTACGATTGAGGCTCTAATTTGCTTGAAAGATTGGTCTTTAGCAAGTTGCAGGAAACAGGATGCGGCAGAAGAAGAAGCTGCTGCTGAAGAGCTTATGAATGCCAAAGCTAGCCAACCTGATTGGCTACTAGATGATGCGGAACTTCAGAACATGGCTGATGGCGATGAACCTGGTGACGAGTATCCGGCGACGATGCAATCTCAGACTTGAATCTTTTTTATGGTAATTTTGTTGAATATATACCGACTTCAGAACTTGAAATTATAATCCATTACTTGTTCGATTTGACTGCAACTTTTGTTTACTTGTTGCAGTTAGAAGTCTGAAGCATTTTGATAATGAAGTAGGTCTGATTTCTGAACTAATACTTCAGTACTATTAAATTTGTTATACAAAGTGCAATTGTTTATGCTAACTGGAATTTTGTATACAAAGCTGCTGTTGCTTTTGGGATCTGTTTTTCTTCATGTATGCTGCTGTTTGATTTATTTCATACTTAATTATACAGTGCACTATTTAGTTGCTTATAGTAGTTTTGTTTGCCTACTGCAGATGAAGGATGAAGCTGTTGAGATCAGAATTTAAAACACTTTGTAGAGCCTTGTAATTTCAATGTATTGGCTTATGGTACTGGTGAAAGCCAAATGTAATAGGTTAGATTCAGATACATTTCAAGTGCAGTAGTATTAAACACTCCTGATGCCGTTGATGATGAAAAGGGCTCAATAACCTGCAGACCTACCAGCTGAAGATAAACTGCCTCGCCTCAACCCTCGCAATGCATGCCTTATTACTTCTTGCTGCCTACATACTGCCTGTTTGTTATTACTTCTTGCTGCCTACATACTGCCTGTTTGGTTGCGCTGATCTTGGTTAATAGTTGGTGACATTATTATGGCTGTGTAACGTGTAGTTATTGGTATTGTAGGCATTGTATAGCGAGTTAGGATGAGGTTCCATGGTTGGTTTAAGTGATCAAATGCTGTAAGGTTATGCCTGAAACGGATCAGGAAAAAGAAAAAAATATTATTGTTTTTTATTCAAAAGGGCTTTCAAAGCCCGAGCAAAACCCGAAATTAATCCGGCCCATCCGCAGCCCGAGGGCTATTATATTTTTGGATAACCCGGCCCGACCCGACCCGAATAATATTTAAGGGTCATCATAAATGTAGTCATACCCGGCCCGGACTCGACCCGGCCCATTGCCGAGGCCTAAAATTATGCACGTCAGTGATTTTTTCTCTCTCCTCCTCCTCAATTTCTCTAGAAGCTTTGCGAAGGGTGTACACGTTTTCCAGTTCCGCCGCCGGCGGAAACCGGAGGCTTCGGTTTCGGACCGGCTTTTGCTTGCCGGTGATGTTTGGGTGGTGCGGGTTTGTCTTCGGGTTGCGTTTCGTTTCGTTCCGGTGGGTTTGTCCTCTTCGATGTCGATTTGGGAGGCTTGGATGGGGGTTGGGTGCGGTCGGCTAGTGGCGCGGATTGAGTTCTCGGCGTGTTGGGGAGGTGGATCGGATGCTTCGCCGGCGGATGGTTGGTTTGGTGATGGCTGGCAGCTTCGGTTAGCTCCTTCGTCTTCAACGGCCGGTGTCTTGGTGGGAAGAAGATGGATGGTGGTTAGGTTGTGGCATGGTGATGTTTTCGACTGGAAGGGATGGATTGGCTGAGGGCTGGCGGATGGCTACTCGGAGATTGGGTCCCGGCTTCGGTCCGGCTTTGAAGCTTCCGGTTGATCGCCGGTGATTGTTTTGAGTTTAATTTTCTTTTAGTCGTAGTTTAGTTTTAGGTTTAGCTTAGTTTATCTCAGCCGGGTTCTCCGGTCTGAGCTTTATCTTCTCAGCCGCTGTTCGGTCTGAGTTATTTTGTATTTTAGGCTGTTAGGCCCAGGAGCTCGTTTCCTGCTTCTCTCAAAGGGCACGCGGTACGTAATTTGTTATTTAGTGTCAGCCACTGCGGTCGGTCCGACCAGAACTGTATGTTTGGTCGTGCCCTTTTTAGGAGGGGTGTCCCTTCGGGGGCAGCTGACTCGTCTTCGTTGTAACCTCGTTGGTGCTATCAAAAAAAAAGAAAATTATGCACGTCAGTGTAATTACTTCATATATAATTATTATGTTTTTAAACCATTTCGAGCGACAGGGCCAGGGGCTATGGACTCGAGTAATTAGACGTTCGCAAGGTCTCTCGTAATATTCGCTAAGAGAATTCAGAAAGAATCGAGCAGTCCGACGCGCACAACATATTGAGCAAATTGAGTCGAGATACTCGAGCCAAAATGAATTTACACCACAAATGACATATCTTCACTGTTTCATATGAGTGCTGAGAGCAAATAAAAAATTCGATGGAGGCGAACTATATATCGTTGTCTAGCTAACTAAAAGTCCGACAACTCTCCAGTTCACACCAAAAGCAGACGATGTCGTTTAGAATGTCAAAACACGAGTAAAAACAAAATATTCAGACTTAAGGCATAATGTTCAAACTTAAGCCAAAATGAATTTACACCATAAATAGCATATTAGACCTTTGTTGTTTCAAATGAGTGCAGGGAGTAAATGAAAACTCCGATAGAGGCGAGTTATATATTATTGCGTAGCTAACTCAAAGTCCTACAATTATCGAGTTCACACCAAGAGCAGACGAGTTTAGAAGGTCGAAACACGAGTGAAGGCATAATGTTCAAACTTAAGCCAAAATGAATTTACTGCACAGATGACGTATTAAACATTTGTTGTTTCAAATGAGTGCTGGGAGAAAATAAAAAATTCAATGGAGGCGAGCTATATATCGTTGTGTAGCTAACCTAAATCCCTACAACTCTCTAGTTCACACCGAGAGTGGACGAGGTCGTTTAGAAAGTTGAAACACGAGTGGAAGTCAATTAATTACAGCACAATAACATATTAGACCTTCACTGTTTCAAATGAGTGCTCGAAGCAAGGTTGTCAGAATCGAGTTTTTACCTTCACTCGTTTTGCCTAGGTAGAATCGTAACGTAAACTCGACTCAAAAAATCGCCAAGTTTACTTGATATTAAAATAATATTAAATTTTATATACATGATATGTTCTAATTTCCAAATAAAAAAACACCTGTCTTCGTCTCATCCATCGAAAAACAAAAGGTGCATACTAAAAAAATAGATTTTCACAAGTTAAAAAAGTTTCAACTTTTAAGTAAATAGAACTTCAAACAAACCAGAGATAGCCAAAGCATTTTTTTTGATCAAGTTGCCAAACCGGCGAAAGCAGTACAATTTGCCCAACAAGGGTCCAACAAAGCCCGGCCGACTGACCGAAGCAGACGACACTTACAACGAAACATAGACCAATGGGCCCTTGAAGAAATAACCAGGTCCAGCCGAAGCTGACCTAATCCGGCGAAAGCCGACAAATTCCGGCCGAAGCCGACAGGTTCCGGCCGAAGCCGACAACTTAATCAATCTGTAAACCTACAACTAAAACCAACCTACACTAACCTAACCCGACCACTAAAACACTAAAACCGGACGAGCCTGTCAAAAAAATCCACCGCTAGTAATGTTGGCCACCACCACCAGCTCCCCTTCGAAGCACAGCACACAACAGCCGGTTGAACCCGCCCACCCAGAAGCAACGACAAGCAAACAGACGTCCACCCTCCGTGACGCGCACACCACAGCCCACACCTCCCGTGACATAAGCCACTCAAAGGCGTCCCGCTGCCAACGCCACAACCATCCAACCACCCTCCAAGCCGGAGCCAAATCAACAGAGAGAATCCGCCTGCCGAAAGCCGTATGCCACCCCTCCAACCTGCCATCCGTGATGCTGTCTCCGTAGCCCGCACCAGCCTATACATCCGACCCAAAACAGGCACCGACGACCCCGTCGGAAGGCCTCCAACCATGGCTGAACCCGTCCGCGCCACCTTACTCAGCGCACCCCCAACACCAGGCGAGACGATGAGTCGAAAGGACAGGCCAGCCATGGCCGGAATCCATGGTCGCCGGCGGTAGAAACGAAAATTCTTCGGGGGTCTTCGAGTTTCTTCTAAAAGTTTCTGAGTTTCTCTCTCTTCTTACAAGTTCGACAAACCACTCATATTTGTGAGATAGCCAAAGCATTAAAAAACAGAACTGCTGCTTTGCCAAAAAAGATCAAATTTCGCGGGCATTCAATTCAAAAAAAGTTTGGCAGCTGCGGCTGCTTGTCTTTCCTCATTAAAAAAATAGAGAATTGCGGCTGATTAGGATTTCATTAACATTTTTTATTTTTCTTATTGTGCCCGGTAAAAAGTAAGCTCAAACTTAGACTCAGAACGATTCTAAACGAGTTTACCAATTTTAATGCGAGAAAAATCGCGTAAAATCGTTTTTCTTCCGATTTCAACAAAAAACATTTCCAACAGCGATTTAACACGAAATGACCATGTAGAATCGTAAAATCGTACGATTTTACGAGTTAAAACTCGATTTTAACAACCTTGGCTGGAAGCAAATGAAAAATTTGATGAAGGTGACCTATATATCGATAACTCAAAGTCCTGCAACTCTCTAGTTCACACCGAGAGCAGACGAGGTCGTTTAGAAGGTCGAAACACGAGTGAAGGTCAGACATCAATGCGTACCGCTATGATTCCACTTAATGTTCAGACTTAAGGCATAATGTTCAGACTTGAGGCTAAATGTTCAGACCAAAATGTTCAGATTTAAAGACTGAATATTCAGCCATAAAAAGTATTTATAAAGTGTTTACAATGTGTTGTGAAATGATATTGAAGGAAAATAAAGAGTCCGTAGCTCATATTGGCCATGAATGAAATGAATTTACACCACAAACGGCATATTAGACACTTGTTGTTTTCAAATGAGGGCTGGAAGCAAATGAAAAATCATATGGATACGAGCTATATATCGATGTGTAGCTAACTCAACGCCCCACAACTTTGTAGTTCACATAGAGAGCAGGCAAGGTCATTTTGAAGGTCTAAAAACGTGTGGAAGTCAAACATCAGTGTAACCAGCTACAAATTCTGCAGCTGCGCTCACTTCGACTTGTGTTTCGACCTTGTAAACAACATTTTCTGCTCTCGATATGAACTATAGAGTTGTAGAGCTTTGAGTTAGCTACGCAACGATGTATAGTCGTCTCGATGGGATCTTTATTTTGGTTCTAGTACTCGTACAAATCATCGAAAGTCTAATCTGCCGTTAACGGCGTTATTTTTTTAGGACATTTATACCCTCGCATCTGTTATGTATTTTTAAATATGTCTGTTTTAATTTTATATATTTATAAATAGGCCCCAAAATTTGATTGGTTAATGCATACACGTGGCACAATTTAATAATGTTTAGATTTTATATTTAGTTGTGATTTTTATTTGATCTAAAACCTTATTTTTGTATCATGAAAATCATCTTTTATCAAATTTGTGCTAAATATTTTAATTATTTACAACCAAGCAAAAGCATACCAATTAAGAAATCATCTTCCATTTTGTTACAAAGTGCGCTCTTCATATTCATTCCTGAAAAGATCATTTCACTTCATAGGAGTTATGATCAAATGAGATATCGCAGATTTCATAAGAAATGAGAATTAATCTTAGCCGTAAGATTTCAATATCAACAGCCCTAATAATTCCTATGACATTATGGTCATTTAATTCTTATTAGGTAACCAACCGTCCTCCGAAACTTTGAAAATTGATAAAGTCGGATTAATTAAGTGACGATCACCGAAGCTTAAGATCTGACACCATTGACGGCGATAATGATAAAGGAATCGCCGTTTTCCTATCAAAGCTCACTTGGGATTTCAGATGACGAAGACGAAGCTCGCTTCATATTCGTAACAGTTACGAACTCTACTAATAACCGTCACTGAAGACCAAAATTAACAGTCACGAATTTTGTTAATAATAGTTACTTGACGCACATCGTCTGACAAGTTAAATTTAATTTAATTTTTTCCTACTTCTGTGACCCTAGTGTAGCGGCAAGCTGGGTCGAACCCAAGAGAGCTGGTTGATGAAGTTGTATCTGTAAACAAATAAAAAGGGGGTTGTGATTTTGAGAGCTCAAGAAAAATACGAAGAAATTTTTTTGTAAATAGAGAAAATTTTCAGCCTAGGGTTTTCACTTGTGACATGTTAATCATCAACAGCTAATAATCATAATTCATGTTTGTAAGCGTGGTTATTCCGACAAAGTTAATAACCTAAAGTATCCCGGCAAATGTGATAAACCACAACCTACTCCGGTAAAAGTAATAGGCTACTAGTTGTCCTAAGCACAATATTCCGGCAAAGGTAATATTAAACCTAGGTTACGATCTACCTTTACGCCAAAGTTTCTACTAGATATTAAGGGTAAGAATTGGTTGTTAAGTTAAGCTTTACGGTAAATTTTCCACTTAATCTAACAATTCAATTCATGCGATGAAGAACAATAACTAGGAAAACAGAATTAAGCATTAAGTAAAAAAAGAGTTTCAAAACATATTATCACAAGATAAAAACCCTAAACTGAAACGGAAATCTAGCTACTCATTTCCATGAAAATAGAAAACAAATATTTTTGAATGATGAAGAAGTAGAAATCTCTTAGTCTCTTGTCGAAAGCTTCACTCTTCGTCTTCTCCGGAGCCATCGTCCAAAGCGTGAATGAATGTCGATAATGTAGGGAGAGCTTCTTATATGGTGTCTAGGGTCCAAATCTTGATTGGTAGAATCTGGATGCCGTTTTCCTTCCAAGTCTTGATTTCTTACTTCCTTCCAAAAATTAAGATCGTTGATTCTCCCAATATATTCTTTCCTTATTCAGCAAGGAATTAGATATTTTGGGCTTTTTAGAAATCAAGATCGCAGCTGATATCATCACGATGCGTTTTAGCGCGCATCTAAAGTGTAAGCTGCAAGTGGGAATCTCAGCCAAATGTTCAGTCTTCACTTCGACTCTGGTTTTGACCATCTAAAAAGACTTGTCTGCTCTCGGTGTGAACTAGATAGTTAGAGCTTTGAGTCAGCTTCGTAACGATACCTAACTCGTATTTTTCGGATCATTCGTTTTCTCCAAGCGCTCCGTTGAACCTTCAAAGGTCTGATCTGCCATTGTGGTATTTTGACACTGAAATGTCGCCTTTTACTGCGTATGTTCTCCTAGAGCTTCCGCAACACCTGAAATGTAAAACCATACTACAATGTAAATGTTTGCATATAAAAATGTCAAAATAAATTGGATTAGTTAGTTCGACGAGTCGTATGAATACGACTCCTCAAACCACCCCACACTTAAACTTGTTCATCCCGAACAACAACAAGTCATAGAAGAAAACAATATATCTCACCACATTACTACGACGTCCTGGATGAATGTTATATGAACATGAGATGTTATTCTAAACTAGCCTTCCCAATGCATAATTCAATTGTTAATCACATCATTACGCTTAACATTGAATTAATTTGATACATGTTACCTCTGAGCTAAAATTCAAATTACTTCGAGTGAATGGGAGATAATCCCTTTTAGAACCATGATCTGCATTCGTTGTCCCGAACCCTAGCCATATGGTTATACTTCATCGTTTTTTCTGGCACGTTAAATGGCTTTGAGTTCTTCTTTTTTTCTTTTCTTGGACAGCTTCTGTTGTAGTGAACTTCTTTGGCTTTGGCTCTTGTGTATGAGGTACTTCACTTTTGTTGACAATTTTCTTGAAATTTTTAATTTTGAGACTCTGTCTTCTTTTTCTGCTTGTCCATGCTTCTTTTTCTTCTGAAGGTGGTCCAATCACCGCCCTCAAGCATATGGAAATACCACCATGCTCTTTCTCATCATTGTCTTTTTTGACACGAGTCAAGATGGGGGGCCCTCTACCTTTTCCCCAAGGTTGTAAAAATCGCTAGGCGCTAGTCGGGTGGAAAGGGTCCTTAAGGATTAATCGGGCATTAATCGGGACCTAGGCGGGGATTAATCGATTTTACAATTTTGTAATTTTTAATATTTTTAATAATTAATAATCATATAAATATTATTATGGTATATTTTATTGTATTTTTAATATATATATATAATAAAAAAATCTGATAATAAAGATATTTTAATAGTTTATCAAATATTAAAATGATATACAGACATATGTAAACTATATAAAAATAAAGAAATGTTTCATTTTGATCAAGAAGTTGGTCATCTGGTTAACGCTTAGGCAGATTTAGAGGGCGACTAGGTGGGTCTAGGCGGCAACTAGGCGGCGACTAGGCTGGACTAGGCGGCGACTAGGCGGATCGATTAATCGAGCGGATTCGTAAATTTCGGGGCCTAGGCGGAGATTCTTAGAACACTGCTTTTCCCGATTACTCCATACTAGAGATAGGACGGTCTGTTTTCCCGTCCCGCCTACTCACATAAACGCTGCGGTGATGGAGCAAACTCTAAACCATAACCCTCGAAATACCAGCCTCCACCGAATTCATATAACTACATGACTGGAAACACGGTCTTTTGAATGCTTGTCAAGTCTCTCTAGGACGTTTCTATCAACTTCACATCCCTGTTTATTTCAACTCAAGAAGACATGTAGTTGATTAAATTCACATGTAATCATATAAATCAATTTTCACAAGAGAAATACAATGTAATTAGCATCATAAATTTCACATACTCATAATTCAATACTGCATATCCAAAGAACAAAGAGAAATTCTACTGACCTTCATCAATTCATTTTTTGAAAGGAAACATGCAGACACAGTACAAATGCAGAAAAATAAATATGCTGACACAACTGATAGATAGACTCTCCCACCCAACACTTTTGAACCAAGTTGTGTCCTCGTGGCACGACTTTAGTTCAAAAACAAACAATGCAGACACAATAAAAAGGAAAAGAAAAAAAATAAGGGAACAAGTACTCCCCTATTCCTCATCGGCGGTTGATGGTGGTGCGAGACTTTCAAAATAGGCATATGCTTATCCATGGTCTCCGTCCTGGTTTCCATTCAAATGTGTCATGTCTCGAACTACTGTAGAGACATGCTTGCAAGAGCTAGCTTGTTTTTTCCTCTTTATGATGCTTCCAACTCACGAGTGTGTTTTTGAATGACAGTTTGTAGTTAGCAATCCAGTTTCTAGTCATGCACAATGGGATGCTAGCAGCCACATTGTAAAGTAAACCAAACGCCTTTTCTTGTAATTTCTTAGGTTCACCATCCTGCAAATTGTGTCATATGTAATTTCATATTAAATTCAGCGCTTACCTCAGAATTTTCAGTGATCAAATCCATGCAAAGGTAAGGAGTAGAGTTTTCTACGCTAGAGCTGGTTTCCTCCTCGTATGTGGTTGGCCCTAATTGATAAATTTTGTCATCTTCTTCTGTCTCTTTATGGACATCTGGGATGATGTTATCCTGCACAAAAAGTGGAAGAGGTGCATCAAAAATTTGTAAAATTTGAGATGGTTCAGAGATTACCGAAGACGTGATTATTTCTTCCTCCGCGTGCAACTCTCTGATAGTGGTGGAATTATCCTCTTTATCTAAAGCTTGCGTCTCTTTTGCGGGTAATGTTGTGATGGAGCTGCTGCATGTGATGTTAGGCACGATCTGCACTGAATCAGCTTCCAATGTCTGTGACTTATCAGTCATTTTGTGCATGTGACACCGTCTCGATCTCTGTGCCATATCTTCTATCAGGTCCCAAACTGCATAAATGTCTAAATTAATTAATGAATCTCTTGCTGAAACATCAAGCATATGATGCTCTAATGGAGCCATCCCATCAAGAAAGCTCTCAGTAAGAAAGAAATCAATCAATCCATGGTGCGGACAACTGTCTGCAAGGTCCTCGAAGCGCATCAAATATTCATTTTATGTTTCGCCTTGGAATTGCTGAATAGTAGTAATCTTCTCGCGAGTTTCAAAATGAAATGACGGTGGAGAGAATTTCTTTAAAAATCGACTTCGCAGATCCACATAATTACTTTCCCAATCTGCAGATGATGAGTAATACCAATATCTTGCGGAGTGAGTTAAAGAAAAGAAAAAGATTTTTAACTTACACCTCTCCAATGATTCTTCTTTAGGCTTCATGACACTACAATAAGAAGACATAGTGAAACTTCTTTACATGCGTCACAGGATTTTCTCCGATGGCACCTCCAAATTTAGGGAGACGGCGAATCATCCAACACTTAACCTCGCTGCCATCACCTTCCTCATCGTCAGAGAATGTTCCACTACAATAAGAAGACATAGTGAATCACACAAAAAATAAACTAGAAAGAAACAATTTCAACGAAGCACAGCTCCCCGGCAACGGCGCCAAAATTTGACGCGCGTCGTGTGACGCGTCAAATTTAATTTATTTCTACTTCTGTGAACAACTAGTGTACAGGCAAGCAGGGTCGAACCCAAGAGAACTGGTTGTTGAAGCTGTATCTGTAAACAAATAAAAGGGTGTGGGTTGTGATTTTGAGAGCACAAGAAAAAAACGAAGAAAGGTTTTTTCAATCAGAGAAAATATTCAGCCTAGGGTTTTCACTTGTGACATGTTAATCATCGACAGCAAATAATCATAATTCATGTTTATAAGCGTGGTTATTCCGACAAAGGTAATATCCTAAAGTATCCCGGGAAAAGTGATACACCACAACCTACTCCGTCAAAAGTAATAGGCTTATAGTTCTCCTAAGCACAATATTCCAGTAAATGTAATATTAAACCTAGGTGTTACGATCTACCGTTACGGCAAAGTTTCCAGTAGATATTAACGGTAAGAAATGGTTGTTAAATTAAGCTTTACGACAAAGTTCCACTTAATCTAACAATTCAATTCATGCGATGAAGAACAATAACTAGGAAAACAAGATTCAGCATTAAGTAAAAAAGAGTCTCAAAACATATTATCACAAGATAAAAACCCTAAACTGAAACGGAAATCTAGCTACTCATATCCATGAAAATAGAAAACAAATATTTTTGAATGATGAAGAAGTAGAAATCTCTTAGTTTCTTGTCAAAAGTTTCGCTCTTCGTCTTCTCCAGACCCATCATCCAAAGCTAGAATGAATGTCGAATGAATCTTGATAATGTAGGGAGAGCTTCTTCTATAGTGTCTAGGATTTCCAAATCTTGATTTGTAGAATTTGGATGAGGATCTCCTTCCAAGTCTTGATTTCTTACTCCCCAAGAATTTCCAAAAGTTAAGATCGTTGATTCTCCCAATATTCTTTGCTTTTTCAACAGGGAAATTAGATATTTTTGGCTTTTTAGAAATCAAGATGAAGCTGATGTCATCACGATGCGTTTTAGCGCGCATCTAAAGTGTAAGCTGCAAGGTGGAATCTCGGTCAAATGTTCAGGCTTTACTTCGACTCTCGTTTTGACCATCTAAACAAAGTTTTCTGCTCTCGGTGTGAACTAGAGAGTTGTAGAGCTTTGAGTCTGCTTCACAACGACACCTAGATCGTATTTTTGAATCTTTCATTTGCTCCCAGCAAAGGTATGATATGCCATTGTAATGTTTTGACATTGAAATGTCGCCTTTTATTGCGTATTTTCTCCTAGAGCTTCCAAAACACATGAAATGCAAAACCATACTAAAAAGTAAATGTCCGCATATAAAAAAGATGAAATAAATAGGATTAGTTAGTTCGACGAGTCGTATAAATACGACTCATCATTACCGATGACAAAATTTGTAATAGTCATGAATTTCGCTATTAACAGTCACTGATGACCAAATTTCGTACAGTTACAAACTTTACTAATAACAGTCACTGATGACAAAAATTCGTCACAATTACGAACATTACTAATAACAGTCACTGATGATCAAAATTCGTAACAGATACGAGTTTTGCGTTGTGTCGAAGCGTAATTCGGTGGGATGGTTTCTTAGCCAATGTCGGCTGCATTCGGCCATTGTAGATTGTTATTAAACGATTTAGATTACAGTTTATCACCGAGAAATTTGGAATTTCAGGTCGTGGATGGACAGGTTTCCGAAAAATGGGATACAGTTAATTGGATTTTTAATTTGATGATTATGCCCTTCATTTGTATTTAATCAGGATAAATTTTGATTCGGGTTAGTACTAGACCGTAGATCAAACAAGATGGACGAACGGGAATTTTTTTCATTTGTCATGTAATATGTGCTTCTCATGTGATCTACTCCCGCATAGTAGCGTTATGAATTGGAAAAATCAGAATAAGAGATATCACTTTGTACAATTAAGGAAGTATGTTGAATTTTCCTATTATCATCAATTATTAACATAGTTAAGAAATGTAAATTTTGGAAGTTTGACGTGCAGTATTTTGTGCGTCAAAAATAATTTATAATGTCGGTAAGTAACGGATCGTCCAAAGGAGCAAGTTTAAACTTATGCACTATGTAAGGTTGAGCTTCTATTTATCCTAGTCGGAATCAAGTTTAAACTTACCAACTCTCGTTGCATAAACACGGGGAGCTCTTGTCAAAATCCAAGCCTTTCCCATCACAATCTAGGGCCACCCTCGTAGTCACCGAGTTTGCAACGTGTAGTTTACTTAATAGTCGGACATTTAGCCTCACCCTTTTGGCGCTATTGGCTTAACGTCTCAAGGCAAAGCACGTAGGCATTTTCTCAAACACCTAGTGTGCATCGCTGGGTTTTAAGCGCTAAGTAAAATTCAAACCATATAGAACAATCCAAATCATGCAAAATTAATTTACTAAATGATTCATAGTTAGATAAGATTCGTAGGACCCCAAATTATGGGTCACTACTCACTATCCATCGTCATGGAAATACAAATCACGTTCATGAACGGGACTAGAATTACAAACGAGAAAAAGAAATTACTACACCCTTCGAATTGATGTTGCTAACTCCCTTCAATCTCAATCCTCGTACCGATCGTAAATCCTTGCGTTTTGGTTCCCCCTTCTCTCTTTTTTCGTCATCTCCTAGTGCGTAGTTGAATATGTGCATAAGGATCTGCTGGTGATGATGTGTGGCTGCTCTTCTTTTGTTTCTCTCTTCAATTTTACATTTTTGGGCCTTTTGCAAAAACCTAGCAAAAATTGCATTTTTGGCACATTTAGCCAATGTCACCTGACAAGTGACACTATTTGGAACAAAGAGCAGGAAAAAGTGTTCAATATCAAAGATAATTGACACAAGTGACATTGGCGCATAGTGAGATGACCTCTTGAGCTCAAGTTCTAACACCCTTGACGACTAAGCTCTAGGTGCAAACTACAAATTGTAGCCCTTTATCTAAGCTTTCCAACTAGTCATAGATCGACGGATTCGGACATCGTATCAGTTCTGGGCATGTGTTACAAGTAGGGGTCAATCCACCTATTTTTGTACTGTTTTCGCCTAAAATCCACAAAATGCTTTATTTCGCTCTAGATTCGTTTTTCACCTATAAAGCACCAAAATATAAAGTGAGAGCTTATATAAACAAGGGAGATGATCGAAAATCGACTAAATGTGGAGCATACATATAGTACAAATTTATGATTATCAAAACACTCCACACTTAGAGTTTGTTCGTCCCGAACAAACATGAACTAAATCCTAACCACTGTCGTAGGGAACACGAGTGCATTTAGCGTATGCACCAAGCCTTTAAACCTCTAGGCTACCCTACAAGACGAGTAGTAGTCTCGTGAGAGTTTTCAGAAAAGGGAATACTCACAAATCCCATATGCGACTAGCTAATATGCATGAACAAGATAGTTCCTCATTTATCTAAGCAATACGCAATGAATACCCCATGCAAAGCAACTAAACTAGTAATCAAAGACTAACTCCTTTTCAAAAGAATTTCGAACCACCAATGACCTTACAAAAATGCACATTCAAAGACAGTCAATATTAGAGTTATCAAATGTCTAACCTAACAATTCATTCAACCTTTCACAAGTTACTCGAAACATGATCCTTAGAAACACAAAAAGCGTGTCAATCGCGTGCCTATGCTATCAAGAAGGATAGTCCATGGGCTTCTACAAAACTCATTTCCAAGTTTTAGGAGCTAAGTCCATAATCCATAAGGAAAGAGGAGTTTAACACTTCATTTTCAAAACTATCTCGAACAAAGTCATTCTCACATACTAGTACAAGGGCATCCCTCTACTCAAGTCGCAATGCATACACACTAAAAAGAAATGATGGAAAGTACATTGACAAACTTAAGTGTGTGCCTCAACTTTTCTTTCTTTTTCTAGGCATTTTGCCAACGATATGCTTGACGAATTTTTTCTTTTGATAGCTTGCTTTATTTTGTCTTGTGCTTGCAAAAACTTTTTTGCTTTTCTCTTTTTTTTGTAGCTTGCCTTATTTTGTCTTGTGCTTGCATATATTTTTTTTGTTGGGGTCAATTTTTAACCCATATTGACTCCACACTTAAGAGTTGGCAATGTACTAAGGATATAAATGGTGTGTGCATACAATGTGAAAGAATAGAGATCATCTAAGAGCAATGACTATGTTTTCGAAGAGAAGAAAAGTATTTTCATGCTTGCTAATTCAATGCTAAAGTGATGCAAAAAGGTTGCCTAATTCATTAGATAGACATAAGATAACAACAACATTGACGCCTAGGAATTTTGGACTCATAAAAGTCATGGTGATCCTAGATTCAAAATCAAGTTATTAGCAGTGAAACTAGATAGTTGAGTTATGGGTAATGCGAATGCGAATGCCTTGGAAATTTGAGTACTCAAATGTAAGCTAGTGCATAAAAAGTGCAAGTTCCTACACATGGATATTCATACTAGAATGCACTACACACCCACTCCACACTTAAAAGGAAGCTTAGTCCCTAAGCGACAAATATATAGAAATAAAAAGTGTAGTGCAAGGGCTTCCCTGAAATTGTAGCTCATAGAGTGTGATTCGTGATTTGTTCATTCCTTTCCCGCGTATGACGTTTAAATCTGTAAAACAAACAAGTGACCACTACATAGATATTATTAGCACTTGTCACAAGTATAAAGTATAATCATAGTAGGGACTCCACACTTAATTTAAAAGCGTCTAACGAGTAATGATGTGAGTGCAAAATATATTTGATAAGGCATCTTACAAATGGATTTACTTCCCTCGAAGACCTAGTTTAACGTCTTGGTGAGACTAGCAAAGCGCCCCATGGAGTCGCTTGGGAGAAGTCATTTGCCCGAATAACTTCTCGCGGGGTCATTGGTGTTTAAGGCGTCAATCCACCTTCAAATACCATTTGAATTTTCTTCCATCAAGTCTACGGTGGACTTTTAAATGTGAACTCAGCCCCTTTGAAAGTGTTATGCTCTTTAGGATGGAGGGATCATGGGAGATCCTTTCGGGTAATGTGGAAAAATAAGGTAAGAAGCTCCAGAATTTATCTAGAGACGTCGTGATGAAGAAAGGATCTTCAAAACTTGTCTCGAGCTTGATGGGCACACCTTCCTTGAGTTTCTCAATAACGTCCTTGGGTGCCCAAACCTCAAACTCTCTGTTCAAACATTTATTCCCTTGTGTGCGAGGTTGCTCTCTAGTCAATTCCATATGTACCTCAACAAAGTCTTCATACTCTGGAAATCCTCGTGGCTCAATATGCTCTTATTCTATTTCCTCTTCAACAACAGATTCAAGTTCACTTGTAGCAGGAAGGTGGAGGTCGTCTTCATGCGAAAAGCATATTTCTTCTATGCATGAGTCATTATCGTTGAAGAATTCCTCGTTGGAGATCCAGTGCGTTGATGGAATGGTGAATTCTTGTGTGTCCTCATCCGAATGATCTTGAAACGTGCAAGTAGTCAAGGGTGGTGCACTTTTGTGTTCCAACTCATCATCGGTGAAAGATTCACCATCCCACACCTCCTTGTAAGCTTGGGTAGCAACTCTCAAGAATTCATCCTCCATTGCTTGATCCCATTTTTGCTTCGAGATATTAGGTTTAGGGATTTCTTCTCTGGAGACCTCTTCTTCTTCGTCCAAGTTCCCATTTTCAATTTCTCGTTGCGCCAATTGTGTCTCCAGTATCTTGTTGTGAGTGGCCAATTGGTCCAATCTGTGAAAGATCTTTTCTTGATTAGCCGCAATAATGGCTAGCATTTCCATGTCTGAGATTCCACCGTTAGGTTGAGGAATTTGAGGATATTGGTGGTAGGAGCCTTCTTCGAATGAGCATTGTTGGCCATCATCCCAATATGGAGAGTATGAATGTGTTGGATAGCCGTTATTTCCCCAATAAGAATTTGATTGCTCCTCCACTTGGTCATATTCTTCATTGTATGAGACTTGTTGGTTGTATGAATACATCCTCACAAATCAAAAAGAACAAAAGTTAGTAAAGGATATAAGTAGAGAATATACAAAAGAAAGAAGAAAATATTTACAAGACTAGTCTAGATATCCACAGAACCTAGGCTAATGAAAAGTTAATGCGTTGCTCCCCGACAACGGCGCCATTTTGAAGTGCAGTATTTTGAGCGTCAAAAACAATTTATAATGCCGGTAAGTACCAGATCGTCCAAGGGAGCAAGTTTAAACTTGTGCACTATGTAAGGTTGAGCTTCTATTTATCCTAGTCGGAATCAAGTTTTTGTTTTAGTTTTGAAGGCTAATAAATCAAAAAATGAAAGAAAGTAAGAAAGGATTTAACGAATTTCGAGAAGTATTTCGGGGAACTACTTCACTTACCCAACATTAGAATCGAGTTTATTAACTAGCATGCAAGGATTTGCCTATATTGATTGGAAAATAGCCGCACAATCCAAGTAAGTACCTCACCCTTTCGGCGCTATTAGTTCAAATTTGAATTGTACCTTAAACTACGAACCTCACCCTTTCGGCGCTATTGGTTCGAATCAAGTAACTCGCTGATGTTTACCAACTCTCGTTGCATAAACATGGGGAGTTCTTGTCATAATCCAAGCCTTTCCCATCACAATCTAGGGCCACTCTTGTAGTCGCCGAGTTTGCAACGTGTAGTTAACTTAATAGTCGGACATTTAGCCTCACCCTTTCGGCGCTATTGGCTTAACGTCTCAAAGCAATGCACTTAGGCATTTTCTCAAACACCTAGTGTGCATCACTGGGTTTTAAGCGCTGAGTAAAATACAAACCATGTAGAACAATCCAAATTATGCAAAATAAATTTACTAAATGATTCATAGTTCGATAAGATTCGTAGGACCCCAAAATATGGGTCACTACTCACTATCCATCGTCATGGAAATACAAATCATGTTCATGAATGGGACTAGAATTACAAACGAGAAAAAGAAATTACTACACCCTTCAAATTGATGTTGATAACTCCCTTCAATCTCAATCCTCGATCCGATCGTAAATCCTTGCATTTTCGTTCCCCCTTCTCTCTTTTTTCGTCGTCTCCAAGTGCGTAGGTGAATATGTGCATATGGATGTTCTGGTGATGATGTGCGGCTACTCTTCTTTTGTTTCTCACTTCAATTTTGCATTTTTGGGCTTTTTGCAAAAACCTAGCAAAAATTGTATTTTTGGCCCATTTAGCCAATGTCACCTGATAAGTGACACTATTTGGACCAGAGAGCAGGAAAAAGTGCTCAATGTCAAAGATAAATGACACAAGTGACATTGGCGCATAGTGAGATGACCTCTTGAGCTCAAGTTCTAACACCCTTGACGACTGAATCTGCTCTAGGTGCAAACTACAAAGTTGTAGCCCTTCATCTAAGCTTTCCAACAAGTCATAGATCGACGGATTCGGACATCGTGTCAGTTCTGGGCATGTGCTACAAGTAGGGGTCAATCCACCTATTTTTGCACTGTTTTCGCCTAAAATCCACAAAATGCTTTATTTCGCTCTGGATTCGTTTTTCACCTATAATAATTCCTAAGTATTAATAAAAGAAATCTGGTGTAACTAATTCCCTAATTATTAATTCCTAAGTACGCTCTAGCTAAGAGGTCTTTTTGATCAGCGTAAGAATCCCCAGATCAAACTTCACCCGAGCCTACCTCACTAATCATGCAACAAAATTACGCAATTCAACTATGCAGCCGAGCATGAAAATAAACCAAAATAACATTAGACAAGTCGTCCATCCACAGATCATTGTCTAAATTAACCTAGATGGTTGAACGCCTCCCATTCATGGATTATCAACGGTTTCGATTTATTAAACCTAGGTTTTTTCAGATGATAAATATCAACTTTCCTATTAATTCATGTACTACCAATGTAGCTACATTGACCTAATATCAATTTCTTGCGATTGGGTTAACTACCTCATACCCATCCATATTTTAGTCACTAACCTAATTTCGTTCTAGCATGCAAACATCTCATTCAATGTAAAACTTACAAGAACGACAAATTTAAGCACAATGAAATTGAAACTCGAATTGCAAATATGAAAATCGCTTCTATGAATCACCTGAAGAGTTGAGTACAAGCACGGGATCCGTAGGATCCTAGAATAAAAGACACTACTCACTACTCATGACAAAGACAATCAAGACTAATGTATTGTAGAGATCAACGACGAGGAAATCGTGTTGACGAATCGACTCGTTGAATCTTGGGTCTCTTGAGACGTTCTTCTCTGTATTCTTCTCGAAGCTAGGTTTGAAACTCTCCAAAATCAAGCGTGATCTTATCCGGCTCGAATTTCCTAATTAAAACCCGATCGCACCCGTGAGGTAAAGAAGTGTCACGGGAGTAAATTGAATTGCTATGCTCTCTGCCTTGTCCCGTGACAGCCGTTACACCCGTGACAGGAACGAGTGTTACATGCCTCTCGAAATCAGGCAATTCTCGCTCTGGCCCCGTTGCTCCCGTGACGCCTGTTGTTAGAGTATATATTATTCTCATCTGATATACTGTATATTCTCTCATTATTGTGCTTACCATACACACATATCCTGTACTGTATATATTGACGTATTCGTCACATATCAATACACAATTCATATTCATAACATGGTATCAGACGCTTCGGTTCGAAACTCTTATTGTTTGAATTTTTTTCGCTCTCAACCAGGTCCGCCGCTGCTTCAACTGCAGATTTGTCCGCCGCTGTTACCAGCCGCCCCACTATACGCCACTGCTCAGTCACCGATCTGTCCGTCGCTGATCGATCCGCCGCTGCACCAGCCGCCGACCACTGAGACCAGATCTGGTCTTATCGTGTTTTTCGTTCAATACCACAGATCCGCTGCTACTACGATCCAAACCTGCCGCTGCCGACTCCAGTGCACTGTTGCCCCATATTTGCTCTCGGGTTGTCGCAATTCGTAACATATTTGCTGCCGGCTTATTGCCACATATTTGCTCTCGGGTAGTCCCTATTTGCAAATTCACTGCTCAGTCCTCCGTCTCGAGTTGATTAGGGTTTTGTGATATTGTTATTTTACTTTTCTGCACACAAAAAAAGTCAACCAAATCAACTACTCTGTCCAGCCAGCAACGGTCAGCATCCAGTCAGCGTCCAGTCAGCACTGCAGTCATCAATCCAGTCAGCGCAGTCAACCTTTGACCAACGTTTCTAAAAAAAAAACTAACCCATTATGTCTTCTCTTATTTCCACAGGTACTGTTTCTATTCCTCGCTGCCCGATCATCTTTAATGGTACTAATTTTGCAGAATGGATACATCATATGCGTCTCCACATGCGTGGTCAACGCCTTTTGGATTTTCTTGCCGGAGAGCTACCGTGTCCACCACGTCCCACCCTGCCTACTATGCATGTTCTACCTACAGATGCCTCTGACGAGGATAAGGAGAAAGCTTCAGCGGAATTTGACGATGCTATGGAATCTTACCATAATCAGTACACTGCCTTCCGAGCATGGGTGGATGAAGATGCTCACGCCTCCTCTATTATTGTGGCTAGTATGGAGGTATCACTTTCTTTAGATATTGTTTGTATGAAATCTGCTCAGTTGATGTGGGCCCATCTTCAAGAACGTTATGCGCCCACTGGTGATTCCTTATTCTTGAGTGTTGTTCATCGGGAGCAGTCGCTCCAACGGGGAGACGCCACTATAGATGAGTTCTATGACCAGATGTCTGCAATATGGCATCAGCTTGATTCTTTGGAACCGACTCTTTGTCCTACCTGTCCGAATTGTCAGAATGTGTAGTCTCACCGCCAGTTTCGTCGTATTTATGATTTTCTGACACGTCTTCCAGTGGAGTTTGAGCAGATCCGGGCTCAACTTTTGGCTCGCCATCCTCGTGTGACCATATTAGATGTCCTTTCAGCTGTCCGAACTGAAGAAATTTGACTTCGTACTGCGGGTTTGCTTCCTACTCCTTCTATTTTGGCTGTTCGTACATCATCTGGTCCTGCCACCTCATCTGTCGCTACTTCAGAAACCCCTTCTGGGGGTGACCGTTCTCATTGCACCTATTGTAACAAGGCAGGACATTCCGCCTACTACTGTAACAAGAAGAAGAGAGATACTGCTGCACGTCGTGGTGGCCGCCCTCCAAAGAGTTCTGCAAGTGGTTCCTCAACATCCTCCACTACTGTTGGATCTGGTACTTCTGATACTCAAGAGATTCTCACGTTATTGCGTCGTATGTCCGTCTCTGCACCGCCAGGAGCTACTGGTTCTGGTACTGTATCTTCAGGCCTTGGGAGGTCACCACACAAACAATCAGGTATATCTCCATGGATCCTTGACTCTGGTGCTTCATTTCATATGACTTCTGATTCCACTTGTCTTCAGTCTGTCAACCCTTTAATTGCTCCTTTATCAGTTCAGACTGCCGATGGCACTTCATTGTCTGTCGTTGGAAGAGGCACTCTCTCATCTTCTGCTTTTAGTGTCCCTTCCGTCTCTTTCGTTCCGTAATTGGCCATGCAGCTCATTTCTGCTGGTCAACTCACTGACCATGGTTATCGTATAATTCTTGACTCTGATTCTTGCTGCGTTCAGGATAGTCGCACGGGAAATCTAGTCACACGTTATGATGCCGCTGCCGTTCCTCTTGCTGAGCCGACTTCCTATCGTGATGATATCCTTCACCAGGAGTGGCAACACGCGATGGCAGAAGAACTCGCCCCCTTTGAGCGGACTGGAACTTGGGAGGTGGTTCCTCTTCCGTCTCATGTCCGTCCTATCACGTGTAAGTGGATCTATACAGTGAAGACCCGCTCTGATGGTTCCCTTGAGCGCTATAAATCTCGTCTAGTGGCTCGTGGTTTTCAACAAGAGTATGGGCGTGACTATGATGAGACGTTTGCGCCTGTTGCCCACATGACCACCATTCGCACCCTTCTTGTTGTTGCCTCTGTCCGTGAGTGGTCCATCTCTCAACTTGATGTAAAGAATGCTTTTCTTAACGACGAGTTGAGAGAAGAGGTTTACATGAGACCACCCCCAGGATCATCTATCCCCGACGGCATGATCCTTCGCCTTCGTCGCTCCCTCTATGGTCTTAAGCAAGCCCATTGGGCTTGGTTTGAGCATTTTTCCTCTGTTGTTACCGCTGCGGGCTTCACCGCTAGCGACCATGACCCAGCCTTGTTTATCCATACTTCCACTCGTGGACAGACACTCCTCCTCCTTTACGTTGACGATATGCTTATCACTGGCGATGACCATCAGCATACTGCCTTTGTCAAGGAGCGCCTTAATACTCAGTTCCTTACGAAGGATCTCGGTCCTATTCGGTACTTTCTTGGTATTGAATTCTCCTCTACTCCCGAGGGCTTCTTCCTATCCCAAGAAAAGTATATTCGAGATCTTCTCGATCGGGCATCTCTCAGTGATCAGCGCACTGTTGATACTCCCATGGAACTTAATGTTCACCTTCGTCCCACCGATGGTGAGCCTCTTGAGGACCCTACTCGTTATCGACACCTTCTTGGCAGTCTAGTGTATTTAGGAGTTACTCGCCCAGATATTTCATACCCTGTCCATATCTTGAGTCAGTTCGTTTCTGCTCCCACTCATCTACATTATAGTCATCTCCTTCGTGTCCTACGATATCTTCGTGGAACCATTTCTCGCCATCTTTTCTTCCCTCGCTCTGGTTCTTTCCAGCTCCGAGCATATTCTGATGCGACATGGGCTAGTGATCGTTCTGATCGTAGATCTCTTTCTGCCTATTGTGTCTTTCTTGGTGGTTCTCTCATTGCCTGGAAGAGGAAAAGCAGACAGCAATTTCTCGCTCGAGTGCTGAGGCGGAGTTACGCGTGATGGCATTATTGACGACAGAGGTTACTTGGCTTCGGTGGTTGCTTGAGGATTTTGAGGTTACTGCTTCTGAACCGACTCCTCTCTTCTCTTCTCTGACAGTACATGTGCTATTAGTATTGCCCGCAATCCGGTGAAGCATGAGCTCACCAAGCATATTGGTGTGGATACTTCGTACATGCGGTCACAGGAACAGGATCAAATTATTGCTCTTCAGTATGTTTATTCGGAGCTCCAGCTTGCAGATTTCTTCACGAAGGCACATACTAGAGCACATCACAACTTCTTTCTCTCCAAACTCAGTATTCTTGATCCACCATGAGTTTGAGGGGGGGGGGGGTTAGAGTATATATTATTCTCATCTGATATACTGTATATTCTCTCATTATTGTGCTTACCATACACACATATCCTTTACTGTATATATTGACGTATTCGTCACATATCAATACACAATTCATATTCATAACACCTGTGACGAATTGATTTGTCACGGGTCTTCGAATTTCATGGCTCTGTGGATGCCCATGTAGCCCGTAACAGGCTTGGTGTGTCACGAAGTTTAGGCCAAAATCAAGTCTTTCTGTTTGGTTCTTCGTCTTTTCGCCTATTCGAGCCTAGATCGAGTCCGTGAGTTATACCACCTGAAATGGTAGGAAAATGGTCAAATAACACTAAAATGTCGGGATAATGGAGCTAATCCATCATCGAGTGGTGGGATTAATTGGTTAAGAATTCAACCGATCAGAGGACTTGGCTTAAGTAGGCGATATGGCGACGATTTTGCATCAGAATAGTGTCAAGTCCGTACCCCAATGAATCGCTCTCAATGATGAATGGCTCTTTGAAGTCGGATAGTGCTATCATGGGTACTTGTGTCATGGCGTCCCTCATGAGTTTCTCCATCAAAGGCCATGCGATATTTTCATAGTCCTTAATGAATTTTTAGTAGCAGCCCGTCAATCCCAAGAAATCGCACAACTCTTTAAGAGTATTTGGCTTGGACCCACTCAAGCATGACTTCTACAGCTTGTCCACTAAGACACCCTCTTTGAACACGACCTGCCCCAAAATACTATATACTGCCTTGACCAAAAGAGCTTTTCTTCTGGTTGACCACAAGTTGGTTCGACCTTAGCTCATTCAACACCGTCCTTAAATGCTCAACGTGCTTCTCATTAGTTCGATTGTAAACCAAGATAAAGTCGAAAAACACAAGGACAAACTTTGCTGCATTATTATACCGCATTAACAAATCCAGAGGCGTGGGATACAAGAAACCCAAGATTGAACTGAGTGGAGGATGCGGATGAGCTTCGCTGTCCTAATCTTGGCTGAACAAGATGCTCATTTAGTTTGAGGATCAGAAACTAGGACTTTCTTTTACAAATGTAAGGCTGCTGCTGTTCAGCTATCGCTAGTGTGCCTATACCAGCTACCCATCGCTTTATGGGGCAATGCCCATTTTGTGCAATTTGGATTTTTAAGTTTTTCAATCTTCTGGTTTGATCATCAGGTACAGAGCTATGAAACAAAGTCACAACGGTTTTTGGACAAAGTTGTAAGAACTGCCTATGGCATTTAACTGTAATCGAGGTGATTCTATGTGACATACAGATGATTACAACTTAAAAAAGCCAGTTCACACTGGTGTTGCCGAGCCAGATGAAGAGAGGGAACTGAGCCAAAGCAATGAAGAGCAGGAGATAGTGATGCCTGCTAGAGTCGTAAGTCCTTACTTCAGCAAACAGAACTCTTTTCATTGTCTTCACAAGAAAGATACCAGTGCAAAGGCATGCCCATGGCATCAAGAAGTAGTATGCGTAGTTCCACACTATCCTTCCCAACACGGCCAAACACAAACCAGTGAAAGTATAACCTGCGTATGCCACAATGTCTAGCAACGGTGCTTCGGCACTGCCCAGTGAAAGTAATGACATTTTTAGCAGCGCTACTTGTAAAAACCAACCAGACAATCCCTTTACAAACATCAAGTTGAGAGCTTCCGGAGAGAATCTGGAGAGAGTAGTTAAATTAGTCATATGGAAAGGGAAACCATGTAGTGTCAGATGTGTGGATCAAAGTTACACTTACTTTCCCCGTAGACCCAACGAAAGGCCTGCAAGAACAATGTAGGTTCCAAAAGCCATGAAGGGTATGTACAAATCTGGTGCATTAATATCATATATTGGAGGCCTATATGAAAGCCTTCCACCAACCGGCTCTGTGATTCTTGTCCAATGACCCTGAGTTGACAGAAACATGATAATTACTAATAACAAAAGAAAAATCGAGACCAACTAGATTATAAGTAATACTCAAAACTCACCCGGTGCAAGAATGGGAAGAAGACAACCTTCAATTTGTTTCTTACATACTGGTCATTGACTTGAAAATAATACTGAGGATCGGAGAAATATCTGCTTATCTGTATGTCACAAACAAACATTCAAAAGTTATTTGATGCTAATTCAAGGGGATCCCGAACAAAATCACAGACATCAACAACTCAATGAATCACATATCTTCAAGCTAATTGATAAACTCGACTAGCAAGTTTTACTCACATTGCTCTGCACATATTCAGAACTCGAACCTAGAATTTTCTCTCCATAAGCACCCAGACCTCCTCGAATAAGTCCAGAACTGGCTCCTGTAAATGCATTTCCAAACGGATTTGGTGGTGGTCCAGGCACTCCAGGTTGGCCTCCCATACCAGTGTACATTTTCTGTAAAATTACAAGCAGACCAAGCCAATTGGGATTAGAGAAAACAATTAAAATAATATGTCATCAAGATTTCAATAAATAACATGGTTTGATTGAAAAAGTTAAGTTTCTGGTGATAAACCATAATTCTTAATCAACAGTTGGTAAAGACCAAAACAGTTCTTTACGATCCCCTAAATGACCAATTCAGAATCATAAGTAAAAGATGGATGGATCCTAAACCATCTACAGCAGATGAAATATCCAGCCACACCTAATCAGCAAAGCACTGCATACAGACAACTCCTTAAAAGATCTAATAACTCATTGCTCAATCATCACACCAGTTTCAGATCCAAACGCGTCAAAAATCAACAGACACAACTCCTCACTCGATCAAAATCAGATGAAATCAATAGACACACAATAATCGGAAACAGAGACATTAAAGTGAAGAGAAAGCGTACCGGGAAGGCCGGAGATTCTGATCGGTGATTCAGAGAAGTGAATTTTTTTCTCTCTTGTTTTTTCGCGTATGCAGATCGAGCGAGACCCAAAGTGTAATTTTTGTTCAATTCAATGCGAATACCGCGGCCCGATCGAGAAACCACGAACTATTTCATGAGACCGCGTCGATTGGGCCGATAAACAAAATGAAATTGGACCGGACGATCTTGCTCACGTTCAAGGTTCAACCGTTCAAGTAGATCGCAACATTTAGGGGATGTTATTGTTGCACAGTATTATATTTAATTTTTGCAACTTTGCCCATGATTATTTTTAGACAAGACTCTAGTTTATATTTACAGTATGAAAATTTAGTAACATATATTTTTTATAAAGTGCGGTTCAGGTACAAACCGATTTATATATAAAAATTACAAATCGATTTTAAGCTGACACGTGTCCCATTCAGTTGAAATCCCGAACAAACACACGGAGGGGTATTATAGTCATTCCACACGAAGGGGTATAAAACTAATAATGTGATTTGCAATTTAGTCCTCGAGTTGTTAATGATCAGACTTAAACTTGCAAAATGATCAGACTTAAGCGCAAAATGATCAGACTCAAGCGCAAGATGATCAGACTTAACGCATGTAGCAAAATGATCAGACTTAAAATTGAGATTGATCAAACTTAAAAAGAGAATGATCAGACTTAAAATTGATAACTAAAAGACTACAAATTGAGAATGATCAGACTTAAAGAGAGAATGATCAGACTTAAAACATGTAACTAAAAGACTACAAATTGTGAATGATCAGACTTAAAAATTGGTAATAATCAGACTTAAAATTAAGAATGATCAGACTTAAAGAGAGAATGATCAGACTTAAAACTGGTAACTAAAAGACTATAAATTGAGAATGATCAGACTTAAAGAGAGAATGATCAGACTTAAAAAGAGAATTATCAAACTTAAAATTAAGAATGATCAGACTTAAAATTGAGATTGATCAGACTTAAAGAGAGAATGATCATACTTAAAATTGATAACTAGAAGACTACAAATTGAGAATGATCAGACTTAAAGAGAGAATGATCAGACTTAAAACTGGTAACTAAAAGACTACAAATTGAGAATGATCAGACATAAAGAGAGAATGATCAGACTTAAAAATTGGTAATAATCAAACTTAAAATTAAGAATGATCAGACTTAAAGAGAGAATGATCAGACTTAAAACTGGTAACTAAAAGACTACAAATTGAGAATGATCAGACTTAAAGAGAGAATGATCAGACTTAAAATTGATAACTAAAAGACTACAAATTGAGAATGACAGACTTAAAAACGTACTGTAGCGAAAGTCGAATTTTACTGTAGCAAATTTTAAAACGATTATACCCCTCCTATCTTTTATATATTTTTAAATAAGTCTGCGTGTGTTTTTTTTTTATTTACAAAAAGAACTCCGAACGGGATGAATTTTGATTGGTCAATTTTTACACGTGTCAATTTTTTATGGGTTTGTAGTTTTTATTTATATTTTGTTTTGTATTTGATCCATATATATTTAGAAAAAATGTTTATATTACAAAATTGTATTTTTTTTCTTTTAACTTTTGGCTATTCAATTTTTTTAATTAATTTTTTTTGATACACTGTAAGAGACAGATACAAGGCTAAGCGAGGACTTAAAGTTGGGAAATAACATCTAGATGGGTCCAGTACAGACAGTAAATAATTAACATGAATAGATAACAATCTGCTGCTCCACTTCGCCTCAGGCTTAGTGAACGCCCCATCTGGTCACTCACAACAGCGAAGAAGCAGACAACCACATAACAACAACTGCACACCCGCCTGCCAAAGCAACTGCTAACCCCGCAAATAGAATTCAGACCGCAGCAAAACGGCTGAGACAAACGCCCTCATAAGCAAAAAAAACTTAGAGGGAAAGCAAAGCACAAAAAGTAAACACCGAACACCCATCCTCATCCGTCACCAAAAAGCCGCAGCCACCGCCAACTGCTTCATCTGGCCAACCGTAAAACCTCTCATCGCCCATCTTCACAGCAACCAAATCGACTCGCAGCTGGAGAACCTGCGGCACACCCGACAGCCCCGGACCACACTCATCAGTAGATCTAACCTTGACAAAACCGGAAGGGCTAATGGCGGAGGCGTGGGACAGCCTCAGGCGACCGCCGCCGAACCGAAAAGGAGGCCAGAAAAGGGGGGAGAAAAAGGCCGGTGACTGAAACCAAAGGAAGATGGCGGTGGAGCAAGCAAGCGGAGGAGGAGGGGCGGAAAATATTTACAGAGAAGAAAGGGAAACGCTCAGAGAAAACAAGCGGCTGAGCTAGGGTTTGTTGGTTCTAGGGTGGAGAGAGGTCGGTTTCAATTTTAAATTTTAGCATAATACAGTTAAATTAAATTCAGTACAGTTAAATTAAACTCAGTACAATTAAATTAAATTCAGTACAATTAAATTGAATCACGTAAATATAAGATAAATTCAACTTTGGCGTGCCACTTATATCATGAACTTCATTTTCAAGTCAGCAAGTCGTTACTAGTTGTTCTTATATATAGAATGCACACTCCAAGACATCCATGAGCACAATTTCAACACCATACATATCTGAAAAGGAAATCCAAAACATAAAAAATAACTTTAGTCAGTTGATTGGGCATTCTATCAAAATCAGTTGATTTTACTCTCCATTTTTGTCCTTTACACCTCACAACCAAGCCTTCTTTTTTGCTGAGTAATACAATTGTGAATGTTTTGGGCGTGGACATGCATTTAATTGATGTTTAATTATAAGAACAATAATCCTTCATGGATCTTTATACTCCGAGTTCGAATCGTGGGATTACTAATTTTCTTCACAATTTTATGAGATTTTCTTCATTTTCCTCTTCCTCGTCCCACCTCGCGTGTGGATGCTTCTTACATCCCTCGTGGATTCCTCACTCGCCCCGCCTCGCACGTGGATGCCTCATACATCCCTCGTGGATGCCTTCCTCTTCACGCCTCGCGCGTGGATGTGTTCTTCCTCCCTCGTGGATATGTCTTGCAACGGTAAAGGTGACCAAGGTGGTCTAAGCTCCAAATGTAGAAGAATGAACCAATGGGGTGGATATGCGAATCCATGGCAAAGGTGCCGAACATGGCCAGCGCTTCAGAAGTAGAGGGATGTACCAGATGATTTCAGATCCGATCAAGATGCATTGCTAGAGCTTTAAAAATATCAATATATATGTGTACTATATGATAAGGCTTTAGTAATATGCATTGTAATGTTCTGAATTGTTGTACCTATTATAAAAAAAATTATACGAACAATAATCAATGATGATCAAGTGGAAATTTGAATAATATGAATTACAACTCATAAAACAAATGTATTAAGTGATTAACATGTTATCAACGAGGATGAGACATCGTACGATGAACCTAAAGAACCTTTGAGGCACTAAATTAGAAGTTACTTACTCTATTCTTAATAAAGCAATCGAAAGATCATTTGAAGAAAATTAGATATGATATGACTAACCACATCCTAAAGAAATGACTTTGGTTCATAGCATGTTTTTTTATTAATGGGTTTATTACAATTCGGTACTGAATCAGTACAAATGGATACTATCTGATACACCTTCTATCAATTTGAAGCGCATGTCTCTCATATCGATTCCCATCAAAAGATCAGACTTTAGCGATGTATCAACGTCCGCAGCGCGTAGCTCCAGAACACCACAATCGCAATCAAAGTCGCGACGGCCCACCTGTACGTACAAGAGAATGCCTATAGGCCAAACAGAAGCAAAATGTGGTAACATAAGAAACAAAAGCCAGCAAAAGAAATTAACGTGGTCACCAGAAAATGGTGGTTCATAACATTTTTTTTATAGTGGTTCATAGCATGTTTAAACTAGGATTTCTTTATATAAAAAAATACCAAGACAATTTCATTTATTCAGTACTAATGCACCGGATCCCATCAGAACTCCGCAGTTAAGCGTTTCATATATAAAGATTCGGATAAGGTTATAAATTATATCAACAGGCTCAGCTCCTTAATGTCCAACTTCATATGGGATAGTGGTAGATCCAAAAGGCGGCACTGGAAGAACTGGCTGGATCTGTGCAGGCCTAAGCAGTGTCGAGGCCTTGGCACCTGTGAGCCTAAGTCATTCATGTTGGCTTTGCATGCGAAGTTGGCTTGGAACTTCTTGGAATAGAAAACGCTTTGGTCGAGGTTCTCTAAAGCTAGGTTCCGGTTTGATGAATGTGGCTCCGGTGTGTGGAAAGCATTCCATCATCTTGTCGCTTCCATCTAGGAGGATTGCTCTTGGAGGTTGGGGTGCGGGCACACCACGGTTGGTTCATTCTGCTGGCGTCTGCGTGTTTTTGCACCAGGTCATATCAAGGACCTAAGTATCAAGGCAGTTACCTATCAGACTAAGTTAAAAGAGGAGCTGATGGAGGTGCTTCCGTTGCGGAAGGCACACCTACTCTCTCTCTATAATGTTGGCATGGGTCGTGATCATTGCATTTGGATGGGAAATGGCCATCAAGGTTTCTCAGTCCGGAGATATTGGCTGTTCGGGCAGACTAAACATGCCAAGCTTCGGTGGGCTGTCAACCTTTGGCAACGTTGGTTGCCTCCTAAGATTTCTTGCTTCATTTAGCTTTTTCAGCACGCCCTCCCCACAGACGATGTTGTTAGTAGGCTGGGTATCCCTCTAGCCTCCCGCTGTGGTTGTTGTCAAGATCCGAGTTAGGAGACAGTGACCCATTTGTTCTTTGGAGGAGATTGGGGCCGTGAATTTTGGATTCGGTTGGCGGTTCTGTTTAACAAACCCTAGGGTGCATGGGCTCAAAGGGTTGGAGCATGACTGGGTGATGCAGAAGCCCAAAGATTTCATGAGCTGTCTGGCCATGGGACTTGCTTGTTGTGGGTTATGGGAGCTGTGGAAAACTCGCAACTCTTTGATATTTGATGGGAAAGTGAGAAATTGGCGTCGCACTATACATGCATGGGCCTAGAAACTTGCTTGCCTCATTCCCAAAACCTTTTGAGCCGAGGCCTCGTGACGAGTCGTGCCTGCGTTCCTTGGGCATAGTTGGGGTGAGGCGTATGTGGCTTGGTCATTAGAGTCACTGGATACCAGGATGTGGCAGGGGCCACGCTTAACGTTGCTCTCGTTACTAGAGGGTCTTCGTCCAAGGTGGTTTCGTTGCACGTAAAAAAAAATCCTTTTCGAGTGTGCATTCATGGTGCCTCCTAATATCAGTTTTGCACTTCCTTAGCTCATTCATAAAGGGCTAGAGGGTAGGGAGAGGTTGGGGTCTTGGGCAATCCAAAGCTCCCATCCCTCGATTCGGGATTTGGCTAGCTCCGGCTGGGAGACTTCCGTTGCAAAGATGATATACTTGGGCGGAACTTTGTTCAAAAATTCGGCATCCTCACTTTTCAAAAAAAATTGCGACTCAGCCAACGGAGTGGCTCTCTCTAGCCTTTCAGGCCTCCGGGGAACGGCACTTCCAGCCTTTCCAGTTCCCAGTGGCGACCCGTGTGGCCATTGTCAGTGATATGAACCCTCGGTTTTGCAGGAACCATTGCGATGGCGTACCAGGTCCTCCTGCGCATCGTGTTCTATACGACACTAGCATCCGTTCTGATTCCGCGAGGACTACCTTCTATGATGACACCCGTGTTTGACAGCTCTAGCCTAATTTTCAGGTTCCCTTTGAGTACCTAAGCCTGTTCGGTGTTTTAAGCCCTTAGACCATATAACTAAGGGCTGGCATTTGAGGGCTTTCTTCTTCTTAAGAGCGTCGGCTTCTTCCTTTTGTACATGATGCTGTTCAGGCCTTTTTGAACTCATTAATAAAAAAATGCTGGCACCGCCCAGCTTTCTCAAAAAAAAGGTTATAAATTATTTTAACTATGTTGTAATATATAGATCACAACATTAAGTTTATTGATGATGAAGAGTTACTTCTGTTATCCAAAAGTTCTGAACGAGTAGTATAAATAGTTACGTTTCAAAGTATATATTGGATTAGAAAAAGGATCTGGTGCAAAGGTATATTTTTGTAAAAGATACAAACTAATCACAGCTCTTGATTTGGTCATTTGGACGGATGAGATTCAATCCCGTATTACATTCCGTTTATGGTTAATTTCTCGGTGACGAATTATAAATTATTCGTCACGAACTATGTTGTACTTTTGATTTATCGGCAACGAATTATAACCTTATTTGACGAACTTTACATTTTGGACCAAAAATATACTTTATACATGATCTTTACTCTTTTGGATTAATCAAGCTAATCACTACGAATACAAAATATAGTCACAACTAAAAGACATTTAAGTTTCTTTTGCATTTCATATCGTAGTTTCTGTAAGACCTTGAAAACTACAATTAGGCCCCTTAGCATTTTTTTATAAGGGAGTAGTGAATACAAACAAACAATAGGACACACTCGACACAACTCCACAACTAGACTGAAAAAACAAGCCTTCACTCAACAAACTCCAAGGTGCAATGGGAACTCAAACAAGCTGGAATGGCTTCGGTGTTCATCCAACTCCATTTATCCTTGCACGCCTTCTTAGCCAGTACATCAGCCCCTTTGTTTGCCTCCTTCCAGACGTGAGAAAGCTCCCACTCCGGATGATGCGAGAAGAGCTCTGAACAACGAGAACTCCAAGTCAGCTTAGATTGCTCGTCCGAAACTCCGGCAAGGATGCCCGAGATGACTTGAATCGAGTCCAGTTCAAACAACACCTTGTCCCATTTCAGCGAGTCTGCAACTTCCATAGCCTGAAGAATAGCCCTGCCTTCCGCCTCCAATTCGCTACCCTTCTTGCTCTTCCAGCTTGCGAAAGCCGCCATGACTGCCCCCGTATCATCCCTAAACAGACAAGCATATCCCATAATATTCGATTGCGGACACCACGCTCCATCACAGTTAATCTTGAGGAAACCTCTCTTAGGAGGCTTCCATCTCAGTGGGTGATGAGCATAAATTTGTACTATATTTATGCTCCACATTTAGTCGATTATAGATCATTTTCCTTATTCTTATAAGCTCTCACTCTGTGTTTTGGTGTTTTTAGGTGACAAAAAGAATCCATGGCGAAATAAAGTGTTTTGGGGAATTTTGGCAAAAACAGTGCATAAATAGGAGGATTGACATCCCTACTTGTCGCGCATGCCCAGAGCTCATACGGTGTCCAAATGCATTGATCTTTGGCTTTTTGGAAAGCTGAGCGTAATGTCTACAACTTTGTAGTTTGGACAAAGAGCAGATTAAGTTGTTAAAGAAGCCAAAAATTGGAGCCAAAAATTGGACCCAAAAGGCCTATATCACTATGCGCTTGTATCGCCTGTGTCGCCTATTTAAGTAATACGGGTGATACTTGCCAGAAAAAAATCAGTTCTTTGGTTTTTCTTGTATCACTTTTAGGTGATACTAATGATACTACTGACACAAGCTAGACGGGCAAAAACGCAATTTTGGCAAAGTTTTGGAAAAATGCGAAAAGACATATTTTAAACAAAAGAAAGATAAGTGTTTTCAGCTCGACACATATCATCACGAGAACACATCCACGCCCTTGGAGACGATGGAAAAGAGAGAAGGGGGAACGAAAACACGAGGATTTGATCGGATCGAAGATTGAGTAAAAAGGGTTATCAACATCAACTCGAAGGGTGTAGTCATTCCTTTTTCTCTTTATAGTTTTTGTTTCGAACAAAACATGATTTGTATTTCCATGACGATGGATAGTGAGTAGTGATCCATATTTTGGGGTCCTATGAATCTTACTTGACTATGAGTTTTTAATATATTAACTGTTGCATGATTTGGATTGTTTAAATGATTTGTATTTTACTTAGCGCCTAAACACAGCGATGCCCACTAGGTGTTTGAGAAAATGTCTAAGTGCATTGCTTTGAGACGTTAAGCCAATAGCGCCGAAAGGGTGAGGCTAAATTTTCGACTATTAAGTAAAATGCACGTTACGAACTCAGTGACTACGAGAATGGCCTGAGATTGTGACGGGAAAGGCTAGGATTATGACAAGTACTCCCCATGTTTATGCAACGAGAGTTGGTAAACATCAGCGAGTTACTTGATTCGAACCAATAGCGCCGAAAGGGTGAGGTTCGTAGTTTAAGGTACAATTCCAATTCGAACCAATAGCGCCGAAAGGATGAGGTTCTTACTTGGAGTGTGCGGCAATTTTCCAATCAATATACGCAAAACCTTGCATGCTAGTTAATAAACTCGATTCTAATGTTGGGTAAGTGAAGTAGTTCCCCGAAATACTTCTCGAAATTCGTTAAATCCTTATCTTACTTTCTTGCATTTTTCGATTTATTACCCTTCAAAACCAAAACAAAAACTCTTTTCGGACTAGGATAAATAGAAACACAACCTTACATAGTGCATAAGTTTACACTTGCTCCCTTGGACGATCCGGTTCTTACCGGCTTATAAATTATTTTTGACGCTCAAAATACCACACGTCAAAATGGCGCCGTTGCCGGGGAGCAACGTATTAACTTGTCATTAGCCTAGGTTGTGTGGATATCTCGACTAGTCTTGTAAATATTTTCTTCTTTCTTTTGTATATTCTCTACTTATATCCTTTACTAACTTTTATTCTTTTTCCTTTGCGATGTTGTATTCATACAACCAACAAGTCTCGTACAATGAAAAGTATGACCAAGTGGAGGAGCAATCAAATTCTTATTGGGTAGATAACGGCTATCGAACACATTCAGACTCTCCATATTGGGATGATGGCCAACAATGCTCATTCGAAGAAGGCTCCTACCACCAATATCCTCAAATTCCTCAACCTAACGGTGGACTCTCCGACATGGAAATGCTAGCCATTATTGCGGCTAATCAAGAAAAGATCTTTCAAAGATTGGATCAATTGGCCACTCACAACAAGATATTGGAGACCCAATTGGCGCAACGAGAAATTGAAAATGGGAACTTGGACGAAGTAGAAGAGGTCCCCGGAGAAGATGTCCTTGAACCTAATATCTCGAAGCAAAAATGGGATCAAGCAATGGAGGATGAGTTCTTGAGAGTTGCTACCCAAGCTTACAAGGAGGTGTGGGGATGGTGAATCTTTGACCGATGATGAGTTGGAACACGAACGTGCACCACCCTTGACTACTAGCACAGATCATTTGGATGGGAACAAACAGGAACACAATTTCATCAACGCCTTATATCTCCAACGAGGAATTCTTCAAAGATGACGACCCATACATAGAAGAAATATGTTTTTCGCATGAAGAAGACCTTCCCCTTCCCGCTACAAGTGAGCTTGAATATGAGGTTGAATGTGTTGTTAAAGAGAAGTTAGAGGATGAACAGCCACGAGGATTGGAAGTGTACAAAGACTTTGTTGAGGTTTACATGGACGCTACAAGAGAGCAACCTCGCATACAAGAGAATGCAAGTTTTGAGAAGGAGTTAAAGTATTGGGCACCCATGGAAATTATTCAGAAACTCAAGAAGGGTGTGCCCATAAAGCTCGAGACGTGTTTTGAAGACCCTTTCTTCATCACGCCGTCTCGAGACAAGTTTTGGAGCTTCCTACCATACTTTTCAAAATCTTTAGAAAGGAGCTCCCACAATCCCTCTATTCTAAAGGGAATCGTACTTTTGAAGGGGTTGAACTCGCAACTGAAAGTCCACCGTAGACTTGATGGAAGGAAATTCAAATGGGATTTGAAGATGGATTGACGCCTTAAGCACAAATGGCCCCGGAGAAGTTATTTGAGCAAAGGACTTCTCCGAAGCGAATCCATGGGGCGCTTTGCTAGTCTCGCCAAGACGTTAAACTAGGTCTTCGAGGGAAGTAAAACCATTTGTAAGATGCCTTATCGAATTTATTTTGCACTCACACCACAACTCGCTAGACGCTTTTGATTTAAGTGTGGAGTTCCCTACTATGATTCTACATTATACTTGTGACATATACTGATAATTTCTATGTAGTGGTCACTTCTTTGTTTTACAGATTTGAATGTCATACACGGGAAAGGAATGAGAAAACCACGAGCCACACTCTTTGAGCTACAATTTAAGGGAAGCCCTTTGCACTACACTTTTTATTTCTATATATTTGTCGCTTAGGGACTAAACTTCCTCTTAAGTGTGGAGTGGGTGTGTAGTGCATTCTATTGAAAATATCCATGTTTAGGCACTTGCACTTTTTATGCGCTAGCTTACATTTGAGTACTCGAATTTCCAAGGCATTCACATAACCCCATTCCTCAACTATCTAGTTTCAATTACTTTCGACTTGATTTTGAATCTAGGATCGCCTTGACTTTTATGAGTGCATAATTCCTAGTCGTCAATGTTGTTGTTATGTTTTGTCTATCTAATGATTTAGGCAACCTTTTGGCATCACTTGAACATTGAATTAGCAAGCATGAAAAATCTTTTCTTCTCTTCGAAAACTTTGTCATTGCTCTTAGGTGATCTCTATTCTTTCATAGTGTATGCACACACATTTTCCAATCAATATAGGCAAAACCTTGCATGCTAGTTAATAAACTCGATTCTAATGTTGGGTAAGTAAAGTAGTTCCCCTAAATACTTCTCGAAATTCGTTAAATCCTTATCTTACTTTCTTGCATTTTTTGATTTATTAGCCTTCAAAACCAAAACAAAAACTCTTTTCGGACTAGGATAAATAGAAACACAACCTTACATAGTGCATAAGTTTACACTTGCTTCCTTGGACGATCCGGTTCTTACCGGCTTAAAATTTTTTTTGACGCTCAAAATACCACACGTCAGTGGGTCACAAACGTAGTCTGTGCTCATCAAAGGGGTCTTGTTTCGCCAAAGTCGGCAATACATCTTTGTTCTGCGCGAGGCCCAACTAATATCCCACAGCTCCTTGTCGTGCCAAACTCCATTTCTATGCCTCCAGATGAACCACACTCCTGCACAGATTCTGAGTATCTCATCCTCTTCCCTTGTCAAGATAATCCTCCACAACCAGTCATCTGTGTTAACTAGCCGGCCCTCGTCAACAGAGAATTGGATCCCCAGCAAATTCCACAGTGCCTTAGACCACCAACACTGAGATAACAAATGCAATATCGACTCCTGGTGATATCCACATATCTTATAACTTATTTCCCCACTAATTCCCCTGGATGTGAGGTTCTGTGCCACCGGCCAAGAGTTATGATATAATCTCCACAATAGAAGTTTAACCTTGCTGGGTGCATGAATCCTCCATAGCCGATTCCAGAAGATCTTAATCTTCTTAAAATCTGATGGTTGGCCCTCCCATGCCCCCAGCATTGATTTGGCAACCTCATAACCCGACCTGGTAGAGTACAAGCCCGAACTGCACTTGTTCCAGAAAAATTTACTTTCTTGATCATCCCAAACCAAGCCTTCTTTCAAAATATGTTTAACATTGATTAAACTCTTCCACACCAAATAGGGCCTGCTGCCAATATTCGCATCCGTGTAGTCTGAGTTGGGGAAGTATCTCGCCTTCATTACTTTACTCATGAGCAAGTCTGGTCTCATGATTATTCTCCAAGCCTGTTTTGCAATGAGAGCCTCATTCATTAACTTAAAGTTTCTAAATCCCAGCCCTCCGCAACTCTTGACTTCTTCCAGCTTCTCTCGTCTCACCCAATGGACGCCGCTACTAGCCCCTTGTTTGGACCACCAGAATTTTGCTACGACACTTGTCATTTTGTTCAGAATTCCTGCTGGTAAAGAGAAACATGACATAGTATATAGAGGAGTAGCTAAAAGGACTGATTTAATCAGTACCTCCTTCCCTGCAATGGAAAGCAAATTTTCCTTCCAACCATTGACTCTGCTCCACAGCTTATCCACCACAAAGTTGAAGGCTTCGCTCCTTTTCTGACTCATAGCTAGAGGTAGACCAAGGTACTTGGAATGGCCAAGCACCTTGGAAACTCCCAACATGTTACTTAGAGCCTCCCTGTCTCTATCCTCGACAATAGATGTTTTTTTTTTGGATAAATGTTCCAAGGTAACAATACATAAATATCAGACAAATTTATGCTAAAGGGACGACTTATATTATGAACTTCATTTTCCAGCCAGCGAGTAGTTTCTCTAATTGTTTTTGTTTATAGAATGCACCCTCCAAAGACATCCATGAACACAATTCTCAACCCCTTCAGTATCTGAAAAAGAAATTCAAAATATAAAAATGAGGGAAAAGTACACTTTGGGGACATGAACTATCACCATTTTCCAACTTGTAGGCTGAACCAACTTGTAGGCTGAACTATAAAAACTTCCAAATAAGGGGCGAACTATCAAAAACATTTCCAAACAAGGGGCACCATCTAACGTCGTTAGAATTTTAACTAACGCCGTTCCGTTAGTTAATAAAATAATATAAAAAATTTCAAATTGCCAAACTTTTTAAAAAATGTTAAAAAGTTGTAAAAAAAATTAAACAAATTTATAAAAAATATATAAAAATTAATTTTTAACGAAAAATAATACAAATTTTGAAAAATAAAAAATAGAAACTATAGAAAAATTAAACACAAAATCAAAATATTTTTAAATTTTTGTTACAAAGTTCCCTACAAATAACTCAAGAAAATATTACTTATTGTTCCTATCTAGTTTGAACTATATAAGAGGTATTATGGATAAAAAAAATTATCCTTTTTATTAAAAATTAAAGTTTTCATTTTTTATGATTTTTATAAAAAAAATTATGATTTACAATTTTTTAACATTTTTGAAAATTTCGGCAATTTTAATTTTTTTTTTAAATTTATATTATTTTATTAAATAACGGAACGGAGTTAATGTCGTTGAAAACCCTAACGGCGTTAGACCGCGCCCCTTGTTTGGAAAATTGTTAGATAGTTCGCCTCTTGTTTGGACGTTGTTATAGTTCTGCCCACAAGTTGGAAAATGATGATAGTTCAAGTCCTCAAACTGTACTTTTTGAAATATAGTGACCTGTTCAAGCTACTGTTCCAGAGACAGACCTGGAACTCCTTTGTGACAGTGCAGCTAGTAGAACAAAGTAAAGGCACACAGAATGATACCCAGTTCGGCTACGCCTACTCTGGGGGGTTTCCCACACCCTAAACGGGACACAAATCTTTATTACGTGATTTAGAACAATAGAAGGTCTTATACTTACACAACGCCTTGTTAGTAGTTGCCTTGCTTCTAAACCACCGTCTCTCAGATTTGCAATCGAGAATCACCGCGGGTCAACTCGATCCCCTTCGTCCGAAACCTTAGTCCGAACGAACTCGAAGTTCTCCTGAAGTCGGTAGCTTTCCCTTGAAAGCCTGTTGTGAGTTCGTGGTGTGCACCAGTTGGATTGCTTCCAGGCAGTCTGAGTAGCACGTTGATGAGACTGCACATGCACCGATGAGTTTCCAGTGGGGAAAAAACAAACGGCCGTCGCTTCCTTCTTCTCCAATCGATAGGGTATACTCGTGTATATTTGATGTGGAAAGCGCACCAGATATGGACGCCCTAGGTGAGTATTTATATGCCGAGTCCGAGCGTCCAATTCTGATGTAGATAATCCCATCAAATATTCAGGAAATATTCCTAGATATTTGATATATATCTTTCTTAAATCGGCGAGAGAAATATACTCAGACTTCCTCGCCAAATCAGCCTTACCGCCTCATGTAGATATTCATTCGAATATCTGATGTCCGAATTCTTTGCTGATCAGATCGAACCGTCATTCGATCTTTCGAACATTTCGGAAATCATCTTGGCGTCTGCTCCACGCTGTACTGAAGTCCTAGAATGTGTTCGAACTCCCCCTGAACTCCTGCTTGAATTGTCTAACTACGTTTTGCCAAATACATGCCACTTAAGGGAACATCAATCTCCCCCTTGGCATTTTGGCAAAACCACATCTACTAGATCTATCTAACTATCTAGACATTAGACAACCTTGAGAGAACAAAAATTGTCACTCTCAAAATACTCCCCCTTTTTGCCACAAACTGGCAAGGGGTCCAATCTAAGTTCAAACAGTGCCAGAACAAGCACACAAAACAACGACAGTTTACGGAAACTGAATTCAGAGAGATAGTTTGTCAGGGGACCTTTATGCCGAAGACTCATCATCAGTGTTATCCTCAGAATCTGCATCATCAGATTCATCGTCACTTGGGTAGCTGAGGGCACGAGCAAGCTTGTTCATCCGTCTGCGCTGTTCCTTGTCCACAGCCATGATGGCATGCAAGTCCTTGAGCAGCTTGCTCCTCTCATCACGCCCCATCCTGGCTCTCGCTCGACTTGAAGACTCCGCAACATCTTTTCCTTTTTGGTTCCCCTCCTTGAGATCGTTCACGTGACGACCTTTATACAGCTTGTGGTCAACGATGAACTTGCTGGGTGGCTTTGAGAGAGGATCTGTCGAGGACTTCAAATCTGTAGCTTGATGGATGATCAACTCATAAATCAGGAACGGAAAACAAATCTGGTGAAGAGTTCTCTTCGAAGTAGCATGATCAGCGACCTGTTTGAACATCACTCTGCCCAGGTTGAACTTCAGCTTATTCCCTATCTGATAAATCAGTTAGGCCATGTCCCGGTTGACTGTTGAACGGTGAGTTGAGGGTCTCCAATTGGATACTGCAATGAAGAATACCATGGAATAGAACGTGGAGAGATCAGCCGTATGCACAACAGAGTCAGGCCTCCACCGAACCGATCCTGCAGTAATGGTGTCAACAACCTTTTCGAAGTCTGATTCTTCTTTATCAGCAGCTGGATCATCCATGCAAAAATAGACATTAATAAGTTCTGGATCGATCTTGATTTTCCTTCCTCTAACGAAGAAGATTCCATAATCCGCATCTCCGATAGCCCCAAACCGTGGAGGAAGGTTTGCCATAGCCTCGCGAACCAGCTGTTCGTTGAACGGTTTGCATCTGGCCAGCATCCAGAACAGATCAGATTGCTTTAGAACTTCGACGACTTCCTTTCCCTTGTACCGGGACTCCTCTAAGATTCTTTCTGGTATGATTTTCCTTTTCTGAACACATGACCACTTCCTCGCAGCATCTCTATTAGCAAACCACACTCCTTTCTTGACGATATCCACTGGAACAGTATCAGCCTCAGTGGATGGGACTTCGCATCTCCCAGCATCCTCCGAAACAGGAATCGGATCTTCACGCTTCCTCTTCTTGGATGACAAAGCTCCCCCTGCCGCGACGTCCTCCTCTGCACCATCCTGAGCTGACCCCTTGATAGATTCATCAAGAGTCACCTTCTTCTTTCCCTTGCCCTTCTTTGTCTTTTTGAGATTGATAATTGGAACAGGGTCTTGGTCATCATCTGAGAGAGTATTCTCCTTTGCAACTGGCTCAGTAACATCCTCACGAACGGATGCACCATCTTTCTGCACATCTTGAACAAAACCTGGGCCGACCACTGTTCCCTTAACAGCAATTGCCACTGTAACACTAACTGACTCAACTTCAGTCTGAACACCTGGTTCCACAGTTGGAACATTTGCAGCAATCTTGACAACAGACTCTTCTACCTCACCACCCTGGGTACGAAGAGGTTCCTCCGAACTTCCTTCTCACAGATCCTTCTTCTTTTCCAAATCTTTCATGACATCATCAATGTCGATGAACAATCTTTCCAACTCTTCATCCTTTTCTGTAGGATCAGATTCTACTATGGCTTCCTTAAATACATCTTCCTTCTCTGATGAATGAACCATCTTGATCACTGAATCATCTTGCTTAATGATTTGCTCACCTTCTGAAACTCTAATCTTCTCATCAGACCCATCGTCAGATGCCTCATTAAACACTAGCTTCCTCTTTCTTGAGGAATCAAGACACTTCTCAGTCTCTTCATCAGACATAGCAATGAGCTTCCCTCTGATTGAACTGATCTTGGCCAGACATTGTCTTGGAGAAACGACTCGGCGAGTCCTCTTCTTTCTCCGTAAACCACCAGGACGAACATACCCAGAAGCATGGATTTTCTCCCTCCATACTCCAGATCCACCAATACCTTTAGACACAGAAGAACGAGGCTCTCCTTCTTTTATGGACTGAGCAACATATTCACCACCATCAGCCCTACTGACTTTAACATCAACAACAGCCCTACTGGCTACACCATCCCTTTTTGACCCTACTTTCCCAACATCCTCCAGCACAATATATTCACCAGCAGAAATATTTGTGGAAGGAACAGTCTGAGATTTAGGGTATACCTCAGATTGGGGAGGAACTAGTGTCGAAACAGCATCGGTTGATTTAGATGTATCCACCGCGTCAGACTGAGGGATTTCAATGGTAGTTCCTTCGCCAGTCTTCTTTCATTCAGCCAGTGGTTCATTGTCGGAGAGTAAAGGCGACACCTTTTTCACCTTTGGTACTTTCGATTTCGGAAGACGGGGTTTCGCCGCCAGAGCCTTCGAAGGTTGCACGCTCTCTTTCTTCTTCTCAGCGGATTTAACGCCAGCTTTCGATGATTTTCTTGTGTTCACCATCGTCGTTTGAGAGGATGGGCGGTTGAGGGAGTTTACACTGTGTCGATCTAGGGTTTGGAGAGAAGAGAGTGGAGACGCAGACCAAACTGATTTGATTTTCAAATCGAAGACGGTCGGTTCAACTTCCCAAAATAGGTCCTTTCTTTCCTTATAACGGCATGAACAATTCTTTGAAATATTTAAAGAATTTTCAGTTTCTGAAAATTCACCTTCTGTTCCAGCTCTCTTGCATAAGTGATCAGTCCAACTGTTTTGCTGGAGTTTCGCCCGTGACTGACCACACGTGGAGCACTTCAGGTTTTGATGACACAGAGACCCAAAGAGGATCTGAGTGTCTCGAACTGAGCTGCATCCAAAGGTTTGGTGAAGATATCAGCTAACTGCTTGTCCGTTGTCACATGCTGGAGAGACACCACCTTCTGTTCAACCAGCTCTCTGATGAAATGATGTCTGATATCAATGTGCTTCGTCCTGGAGTGATGTACTGGATTTTTGGATATGCTGATAGCGCTCATGTTATCACAGTATAGCGTCATCTCCTTTTGTTCTACTCCGTACTCAGACATCATTTGTTTCATCCATAGCAGTTGAGTGCAGCAACTTCCTGCAGCGATATACTCCACTTCGGCCGTGGAGAGAGAGATACTGTTTTGTTTTTTACTGAACCAGGAGACCAAGTTGTTTCCCAAGAAAAAACAACCTCCAGAAGTACTCTTTCGATCTTCAGCGTTTCCTGCCCAGTCTGCGTCACAAAAGCCAACAAGATGTAAGTTGGTGTCTTTGGTGTACCAGATTCCATACTCTACAGTTCCGCACACGTATTTTATGACCCTCTTGACTAGCAGAAGATGACTTCCTTGGGATCCGCCTGGTACATAGCACATACCCCATCGGCATACGCAATATCTGGTCTGCTTGCGGTTAAATACAAGAGACTCCCAATCATACTTCTATAGAGAGTCTGGTCAACCTTTGTTCCAGCATCGTCTTTAGTGATCTTTAAGTGGGTTGCAGCAGGTGTTCGTTTGTGGCTTGCTTTCTCGAGATCGAACTTCTTTATCAGAGTTCTGGCATATTTGCTTTGAGAGATGAAAATGCCATCATCCTTTTGAGTAACCTGGAGTCCCAGAAAGTAGGACATCTCCCCAACCATACTCATCTGAAACTCTTTCTGCATCTGTTCCACAAACAGATCTACCAGTTTCGGTGTGTTGGACCCGAACACAATATCGTCAACATAGATTTGTGCGATGATAAAATCTGACCTTGTGTGCATCACGAACAGGGTCTTGTCCACTCCCCCTCGCACATATCCATGGTTGACGAGAAACTCGGAGAGACGCTCATACTAAGCACGAGGTGCCTGCTTGAGACCGTAGAGAGCCTTCTTCAGGCGAAACACATGGCCAGGATGATGTGGGTCTTGAAAACCTTTCGGCTGAGCGACAAATACTTCCTCATGAAGACATCCGTTCAAGAATGCACTTTTCACATCCATCTGGAACAGTCGAAACTTTAAGTGACATGCCAGAGCAAGGAGTAGCCGAATAGCCTCAAGGCGTGCGACAGGAGCGAAGGTTTCGTCAAAGTCTATCCCCTCTATCTGAGTATAGCCTTGTGCCACAAGCCGAGCTTTGTTCCTTGTGATATTTCCTGATGAGTCAGACTTATTCTTGAAGATTCACTTGGTGCCAATGACATTTACATTATCAGGTCGTTGAACTAAATCCCAGACGTTATTGCGAGCAAACTCCTCCAGTTCTTCGTGCATGGCCAGGACTCAGAACTCATCGAGCAGAGCTTCCTTTATGTTCTTTGGTTCAATGGTGGACAAAAAACATGAGCAAGCAGCTAGGTCTCTGAAATTAATCTGCTTGCCTCGAGTTTGTATACCGTCACTTGGAGCACCAATGATCTCAGAGATTGGGTGATCTCTCGCGACTTGTCGAGAGGGTTGTAATGCGGCAAAGTCCTCTTGAATAGTGGAGTCCGCTTCGTCAGATGGTGTGATAGTAGGATGATCATCAGTTGTTGGAACTTCGTTAATAGGCGCGTTCTGAGTCTGTGGAGGTGTCTCGGAGCTGTTCCAGTGCTCATGTCAGCGTCGTCTGAGACAGATAGCTCAACAACCTCATCCTTGACTTTAACATTAATCGATTCCATGACCGAGCCTGTGCGCTTGTTAAACACACGGTATGCCCTGCTATTCGAGGAGTAACCCAGAAAAAAATCCCTCATCACTCTTCGAATCCAGTTTCTGCCGATACTCACTGTCATTTAGGATGTAACACTCACTCCCGAAGATGTGAAAATACTTGACATTGGGCTTCTACCCATTCCAAAGTTCATAGCAGGTCATCTCAGTTTCTGTTCGAATTGTTACTCGATTTATGATGTGACATGCCGTATTCATAGCTTCTGCCCAGAATTTCAGAGGAATCTTCTTGGCATGGATCATGACACGGGCCATCTCCTGAATGGTGCGATTTTTGCGTTCCACGACTCCATTTTGCTGAGGAGTGATTGTAGAAGCAAACTGATGGGCAACACCGTTTTCTTCATAGTAGGTGTCCAACGTGGAATTTTTAAATTCTGTTCCGTTATCACTTCTGATGTACCTGACGTTCTCCCTTGTCCTCTCTTTCTCTCTGGAGTAAGGTAGCCAGTTGAATGAACTGAGGAGCAGCTTCAGTCTTGTCTCGGAGAAATCTGGTCCAGGAGAATCTGGAATAGTCGTCCACACAAACAAGGACATATGTCTTACCTCCATAGCTTTCCACCTGCATCGGACCCATTAGATCCATGTGGATTAGTTCCAACGGTCTGCTGGTACTGATCTGAGTGGTGTTGGGATGGGAGGCCTTCGTATGTTTCTCGATCTGGCATTCTCCACAGATCACATCATGGACACCAGTCACGTTTGGTAACCCTCGAATGAGTCCAGTTGAGGAAAGCTTCTTTAAGTTCTTGAGGTTCAAGTGACCCAACCGTCTGTGCCACAAATCCATTTCGTCGGCTTGGCTCGTCAAGCAGTTCGATGTACCCACTGTTCTAGTAGAACCTATGAGGTAGCAGTTGTTGGCTGCTCTGCACCCTTTCATTAGAGTCCCTCCATCCGCATCCATCACTTGACATGAGTCATGAGTGAATCTGACATGGTATTCACCATCGCACAGTTGACTGATGCTGATTAAGTTTACTTTCAATCCTTCAACAAGTAGAGTGTCCATGAGGACAGGGAGATCCGGAACCTTCAATGTCCCACAGCCGATCACCTGTCCCTTTCCTCCATCACCGAAGGTGACAAATTGTTTCTTTAACACAGGGTGAATATGTGATAGATAACTGGAGTTACCTGTCATGTGGACGGAGCAACCACTGTCGAAGTACCAACGATCTTTCTCCATGTGACTTGAAGAGCTGAAGGCAACCATGCATATAGTCTTGTTGGTATTGCAGCATTTACCCGTGGATGCAATAAATGCAACGAAGTTTGTGGATTTGCTGACTCCCTTCTCATTGCTATCGCTGAGGTTTGCACATGTCGCTCTCTTCTTTTTGAGGATATTAGCACGGTCCGTCTGAAAATGGTCGAATCCCTTGCATTCATAACATTGTACCTCATATTCCTTTTCAGTCATATCTGGCTTGTTCTCGTTGGGCCTGATTCGCCCAATTTTCCAACTTTGGGAGGTTCTCGAGAAAGACTGATTTTGGTCAGAGCTACGTCTGTTGAGTTTCCGAACCATCCTGCTGAAGTTTTGAGCCATCATTGCCAGTTGTTCGGAGCTGCAGTCTGTCCCAGCCCAATTAACAGACACTTCTGTTTTTAGAGCAAGTCCATCCTTCAGAGTCATCTTGAACAGTTCAAGGATCCCACTCGGTGTGTCGAGTGTTTGCTCTGATACCAATTGAAATATAGTGACCTGTTCAAGCTACTGTTCCAGAGACTGTTTGAGACAGACCTGGAACTCTTTTGTGACAGTGCAACTAGCATAACAAAGTAAAGGCACACAGAATGATACCCAGAGTAGGCGTCCAGTTCGGCTACGCCTACTCTGGGGGGTTTCTCACACCCTAAACGGGACACAAATCTTTATTACGTGATTTAGAACAATAGAAGGTCTTATACTTACACAACGCCTTGTTAGTAATTGCCGTGCTTCTAAACCACCGTCTCTCAGATTTGCAATCGAGAATCACCGCGGGTCAGCTCGATCCCCTTCGTCCGAAACCTTAGTCCGAACGAACTCGAAGTTCTCCTGAAGTCGGTAGCTTTCCCTTGAAAGCCTATTGTGAGTTCGTGGTGTGCACCAGTTGGATTGCTTCCAGGCAGTCTGAGTAGCACGTTAATGACACTGCACATGCACCGATGAGTTTCCAGTGGGGAAAAACAAACGGTCGTCGCTTCCTTCTTCTCCAATCGATAGGGTATACTCGTGTATATTTGATGTGGAAAGCGCACCAGATATGGACGCCCTAGGTGAGTATTTATATGCCGAGTCCGAGCGTCCAATTCTGGTGTAGATAATCCCATCAAATATTCAGGAAATATTCCTAGATATTTGATGTATGTCTTTCTTAAATCGGCGAGAGGAATATACTCAGACTTCCTCGCCAAATCAGCCTTGCCGCCTCATGTAGATATTCATTCGAATATCTGATGTCCGAATTTTTTGCTGATCAGATCGAACCGTCATTCGATCTTTCGAACATTCCGGAAATCATCTTGGCGTCTGCTCCACGCTGTACTGAAGTCCTAGAATGTGTTCGAACTCCCCCTGAACTCCTGCTTGAACTGTCTAACTACGTTTTGCCAAATACATGTCACTTAAAGGAACATCACTTTTCCGTAAAAATAGCACTAGTCTCCATTAAATCAGTTGACTAGGCATTGTATCAAAACTAAAAGAAGCTTATTAGAGAGTTAACTTTTGTATCAATAGTTCTGCACTTCGACACAGCACATCCCACAGTGCATTGTTGAGTTTCAACGCTAATGGCATTTTTCAGATCACTACGATGGAATAAACACTTTGGCACACATGTTGCTACACACGCGATTGGACTAAATTTCTTAAGTGTACACTTTAGGACACACAAGGCATAACATTTACCGAAATCGCTTCTTTTCAACTGCTAATGTATAGATAATTTCACGTGCATGCTCTTTATTTTTTTCTTTACGCCTCACAGCCAAGTCTCCTTTTTTTGCTGAGGAATGTAGTTGTGAGCGTTTTGTCCGTCGAGTATGCATCTAATTGATGTTTATTTTATACAAAAAAAATAAAAAATAAATGATAATCACATGTAAATTTCAATCATATGAGTTATACAACTCATGAAACAAATCTATTAAGTGATTAAAATGTCATCAACGAGGACGCGGTCGTAAAATGAACCAAAAGCAACTTTTGGCATGTCTTAGAAGTTACTATTTCTTAATATAGCAATCAATAGAAGAAAATTAAATACTTATAGTACGAAAGCACGAAGAGCTGTTCAGGTTAGGGGTGGGCATAACCCGGTTCGGCCCGACAATCCGTTCTGGTCCGACCCGATTAATGTCGGATTTAAACCAATTCAGTATGTGTTTCGGGTCGGGTTAGGGTTAGGGTTGAGGTTCGGGTTACCCGATTTTATAAGTAATATAAAAAATACTTGATTTTTAACAACATTCGAACTTTACACCTCATCTGAATAAATGTGACTATCATACCAATTAATCTATGAATAAGTAACTGGTTTGCAATGAAAAATAAAATCGTAATACTAAACTTTACATCATAAATTAGTGATTTTTAAAGTATTTATATCATGATAGATGACGTTGAATATTTTATGCATTTTATAAATTTTAGTTTTAGGGTGGGGTTTGGATTCACATAATTGACCCGGTCTTTCGGACCGGGTTAGGTTCAAAGAAAACACCCGATCATTATTTCGGATCGGATTAGGAACGAGCCCAACCCGCCCCATGCCCACCCCTAGTTCAGGTACAAAGTGATATTAGGGTACAAAATAAAAAGTAATGTGGATCACTGATTTAATTAGATTGATGGCTAAGATTTAACATTAATATTTAACGGAAGTCAAACCTCCATTAAAATTTAAACACACCAAGGATATAAATGAATCAAAATAAATATACATATATCAATTCTTATCGCTCCTTTCTACGTTTCTTCTCCAACCTTCTAGTAGCCGGTACAGCTTCCGATCTTCGTTCACACCGCCGACGACTGCTATCCTCACCATCCTAAGGGCTATAATCTCCACCGGATGCTGATCCACCAACCTCTCCCTCCCGTCGCTCTCTCCTCCCTCCAGTTTCCTCGCCGCCTCATCCCTCCGCTTCTCATCCTAGCGTTCCATTTCTTATTCCAGATATGCCTCTTGCTCTCCCCCATGCTGATCCGTTTCACACTTCATCGTCGCTGTAGTTCTGTGGCGGTGGATCAGGGGTTGTCATGGGTGTTGGCAGTGGAGACTGGTTTCAAGTTTTGGGGTGTGGAGGGTGTGTTGGTGCGCGGGTGTTGGTGGTGCGGTTTTTTTTTTGGAGGTTGTTGGAGTGGCTAACGATGGTGGGAGGTGGGTTCTCTTTGGTGGTTTTGGCGCTTTTATTTTGACGGTTCGATTTTGGTGAGAGTGCCTTGGGTCAGGGAGTTGGCGCGTTGACGGTGACTGTTTTGGAGTTGTGTACAACTTTTTAGGGTTTTTTTGGTTTGTTCATGACATTATGTAATGGTTTTCTCATGAACCGTTGCATAAAATACGGAAAAATTCTGTATTTTGATTGTTTTATAGCTCAAATCCACCTCAAAAATTAAACACAAAATGCAAACAAATATAATTCCCTGTTACTCATTTTCCAAATATCAAAATATTTTCATTTCACTCAAAATACAACCATTCATTATACCATATTCATACAACTTTACATAACAATCAAATGTAAACACTACAATAATCTATCTTGCCAAAAGATCATGTTCAAACAATTAGTCGTGCAAGTAGCCGGCGATGTCATCTCGCATATCTTCAATCTTTCCAGTTTCATATGGTTCTACCCCATTAGGAAAAACCTAGAACCAATAAGAAGAAGACTAAATCAATATATACAATGAAGTGTAAATTCTATACCAAATGATCAAGGTTGATATAATTGTCAAATAAGAATCACAGTAAATTGTTTTCATCATGCACTTTACCTTGGAACAATAAAAGCTCGCGAAGAACAATCAAATGGCGAAGTAGGGGCTAGAGTCATAAACAACAACAAAAACAAATTAATAAACTAAATATGCAAAGTGTTATTACTCAATTATGTCATAATGTTTTGAGAATGCTCTAGCTAGTCAAGTAACATTAAATTACTCAATTAGCAACCATTAGTATGACAAGTTACCTCATAGACCATGAAGTATGGACTGAACTTCATTTCCGGGAATTCACGCCTCTTCATCAACCTGCATCGTGAACGCCATTAGTATTACCACAAAATCAGCAGAATGTGAACTTAACCTTGGAGTAAACTGCAGAGCTTCAATGAAATTGGATTATATTAGACAAGTAAATTGAACATGTAAATAAAAACTGCAAACTTTGGTTCACATCCAAAATTAAGTTAATAAGTATTAAGTACGACATGGTGTTAGATAACTTGATCTAACCATCTGAAGAAGCAAAATCTGCAAGGACTTGAATCATAGATGGAAACTTGAACTTGTCCCGGATAGATGCTGAAATATTTCTTCCATCATCTATCATTTCATAAATTTATCAATTTAGATATGATATGAAAATGTAATCTGTAAGACGTGAGAGACTGATATGAAGCAGGTTGTTCATGTGAAAATTCATACCAAGTCAGGTAAATGCATGCCTATCGAAACAAGAAGACTGGATTCAGCTCTCTGCCATTCCACATCGTATTCCTGTACAAATGGAAGCTTGTAAGTGTTGAGCAGTGACAACACAAAATGGATTCCACCTGCCAAATCAAAATCTCGCTACGCTGAACTCCAACTTCAATCATAAATACTAGGATGACATATCCTTACAGATTTCAACCTGCATACCTCAAAATTGACCAACGAAAATCTAGAACAACTGCCAACAAACACCAAATCCTAATTGCAGAAAAAGTAGACCAAACAAATCACCTGGACGATATCATTTCTGCGGTCGCAATCTTGGCCAGCTTCAACATATAACTTGGATTGACATCCGTTCATACAGTTTAGAAATGTCTTTGAGAGAGGCCATAGACAGCGTCGGGAGATTCATCTGCGAGAGCGGAGACAACTACCTGGACAGCGTCTGGAGGAAATCGAATCGTTTAATCGAACAAAAAACGGAAGACAACTTCTATCTCCGAATTCAAAAGAAAGACGGTGAGGGTGAGGGTGAGGGTGAGAGGACGAGTTCAACCCAAACCGATGGAGTTTTTTTTAAAATTGACTCATTTGAGTTTGTGGGTTTCAAAACTGACCCACGCGAGTTTCACATTTCAAAATTGACCCATTTTCTGCGTTTTTCAAAAGACCGGATACCCAGGATCCGGTGTTATGTGCGCGTTCGAATGAGAGAACTCCACGTGTTGAGTTCTTTTGAAAAACGCACAAGACCGCATCCCAGGATCCGGTCTTGTGAAAAACATAGAAAACCGGATTCTCGGAATCCGGTCTCATTAAAAATGAGTCAGTTTTGAAATGTGAAACTCGCATGGGTCAGTTTTGAAACCCACAAACTCAAAAGGGTCAGTTTTAAAAAAAACTCAAAGATGAGAGCGAAGCGCGGACGACTGGCGAAGAAAGAAAGTTATGTGTTTTAATTTTAGGGTTTAGTATAGGCTTCGGTTTTAAACACAACCGTTGCTTAATCTTAACACATATGCATCGGTTCAATTTAAACCGTTGCATAAGATACACATTATGCAACGGTTAAATTGAACCGTTGCATAAGGTCACTATATGCAACGTTTCAGTGAAAACCGTTGCATAATGTGTATCTTATGCAACGGTTCCTTTAAAAACCGTTGCATAAAGTTGAACCGTTGCGTAATGTAATTTTTGAACCGTTGCATAATGTCCTGTCTGTAGTAGTGGTTTTTATTCAAATAAAAGATGTGAAAGTTCTACAACTCAAGCGGGCTATAAGTAGAGAAAACGAAATAAGATAAGGAAATTGCTAAAAACTAAAATAAGAAAATTAGTAAAACTAAAATAAGAAAGTTGCTAAAAATAATATGGAAATTTCTAAGATTTAATTCCTAAATCTTTCTCAGCCTCCTACATCAGTAGTATAGGGATTAAAAGGCTTGCTAGATACGCTAAATGGGTCGGTGATTCCTACAAAAGTGAGATTTTCATATTTTGAATAGTGAGGCTTAATCGTATGAAACTCGAGTGGGTACTTAAAACATATGGTTGACGAGCTTTACTACATTTAATCTGTCATTTGTTTCATGATTGTTCGGGACGAACAAATTTATAAGTGTGGAGTGTTTTGATTGGTCGAATTCTCAACCTATAATTCACTTCATTCGATAATGGATTATGTTCGTTTTTCCAAAATTTCTTTATCATTTAATATGTTTTCTAGTTTTTCAGATCATATATTACGTACCTGATGCTTTTGAATTTAGTTGAAGCAAAACAAAGCATTTCGTGATGATTTGGGTATGATCAGTCGATATTTTGACTAATTATTCACTACATTCGATGAAGGATAACACTTGTTCTCCGGGCAAATTGTCCCTATTTGATGTCTTTCTCTTGTGTTTCAGGTAAAATTGGCATATCATCGCTCCGTAGACGTGAAGTGCTGAAAGAACCGAAACATCAACGAAAAAGGCCGAAAGAGAGCTCTACACAGCAGTAGGCCGTGACATGCCGTGACATCTCATTAGTGTCACGGGTGTCACGATAGGCTTTCTCCTCAGAAGGATCCGAGTAATTTCCAGCCAGGCCGTGACATGCCGTGACATCTCATTAGTGTCACGGGTGTCACGGTAGGCTTTCTCCTCAGAAGGATCCGAGTGATTTCCAGCCAAGCCGTGACATGCCGTGACATCCTCCAAATGTCACATGTGTCACGGCAGCCTTTCGACTCAGTGAGTTTTGCCCTCGCCGTGACATGCCGTGACATGTCCGAATGTCACGGGTGTCACGACCCCTTTTCGACTCAGTGGTTTTTGGGTATACCGTGACATGCCGAGACATGTCCGAATGTCACGGGTAGTACATGAATTAATATGAAAGTTAACTTCCGTCTATAAAACCTTAAGTTTAATAAATCGAGATCGTTGATAATCCATGGATGGGCGGCGTTCAACGATTGAGATTAATCTAGACAATGATCTGTAGGTGGGCGGCTTGTCTAGTGTTATTTCGGTTTATTTCCATATTCGATAGCATGATGAATTTACGTGACATGATTGCATGATTAGTGGGGTTAGCACGGGTGAAGTATGGTCCTGGAATTCTTTCTCTCATCAAGTACAAACCATTATTTTCTGTATTTATTTTCTGCTGTTTTCATCACAACAAAACCTTGAATCGTTCGGAATAGCTAAATAGGTCGCTTGTTAGCTAATACTCACACACGTTGTTCCTTGGATCGACCCTTGGCTTACCTAGGTTTATAAATTTTGTTTGACTGCAATTCGACCCCTAAAACATATAACTTGACAACTATAAAGGGTTAAAAATACGCTTGTCAAAATGGCGCCGTTTATGGGGAGCAACGTTTAGTGTGATATTAGATTTAACGTGTGTAGTTTAGACTATTCCACCTCATTCGTTACCTGAATTTTTCTATCTCCACTCACGATGATTCTTGGCTTTTGCAGGTACTAGCTAGTTCATGCCAAGGAAAACACCCTGACAGAAGAAGAAGGTTCAGATATCAGACGAGGACACACCGGACCAACGAAGAACTCTTCGCAGGGTCCAAGACGAAGCTCGACAACTTCGAGCACTGAATCGCAATTTCACAGCATTAGCTATGAATCAGAATCAAGTATTGAATGGGGTGGTCGAAGATGACCAACAGCGTCCCGTGCAGCAGCCAGTGCGCAGGACCCTTGGAGACTACACTGCTCCACGTGTCTCGGGATTCCAATCTGCCATTGCACCACCTGGTATAGCAAACAACACCTGGGAACTCAAGACATGACTCATCCAGATGGTACAGAACAATCAATTCTCAGGGAGGATGAACGAAGACCCTCACCAGCACCTTAAACGTTTTATTCAGATGTGCAACACGGTGAAGACTAAGGGTGTTCCTCCAGAGTCCTACTTCCTGAGGTTGTTTCCATTCTCATTGTTTGACAAGGCTAGTAGGTGGCTCGATAGTCATGCAGAGGGTACTATCACTACCTGTGATAAGTTGGCTGAAGCTTTTCTCCAATAGTACTTCCCACCATTAAAGACAGCTCATTTCAGGAACAAGATCATCTCGTTCCGTTCTATGGATGGTGAGACTCTGTACGAGGCTTGGGAGAGGTATACGGAGCTGATGAGGATCTGCCCCCACCACAATCTAGAGCTGTGGCAGATCATTGACACTTTCTATCAGGGAATCGACCAGGGAATGCGTACTTTGATCAATCAAACTGCTGGTGGAGGACTTACTGGAGTTCCTTTAAACGAGACCTATGCTATTGTGGAAAAGGCAGCTCAAGACTACCACCTCTGGACGAGTGATCGAGGTAATCCGATGGATAAAAAGGGGGTGCAAGATCTCTACCTCGCCGATGACACTAATGAGATTGCTGAGTTGACCAACACAGTAAAGATGCTTGCAACCGAGATCAAAAATCTGAAGACAGGCCCCTCCATGAAGACATCTGATGTTGCTAATATAGGTGTCTACTGTCAGATTTGTGGCTCTCCGTCTAACTTTGTTGATGGCTGTCCGGCAATGGGACAAGACGGTGAACAAGGAACTCATGAAGATGCCAATTATGTTGGGCAGAATAATCAAGGGACTGGTTTCGCTTCGGGATCATCCCCTAATAGGTGAGATAACCCGAATCGGAATCATCCTAACCTCTCCTACAAACCACAAAATCTGGCGGCACCTGGCTTCCCTTACAAACAACAGCAGATCAATGCACCGTACCAGCCGCGACGCAATTACAACAATCAAGCTCAGCAGCCCCAGATTATTGCTCCTTACCAATCGAGACCTCAGTACAACAACCAGCCCCAAAAACAACAAAATCAAAACCAGGGGAACTACAACAATCCACCTCAGCCACAACGAGACCAGAATTCCGGATCAGCGTCAAACATTGAAGCCATGCTAGCTAGCTTCATAACCGAACAACGAAAGACGTCTGAGGAAACAACCACTGAGGTACGAGAACTTCGTAGGACCGTAGAGCAGCTCGCCATTCAGAATCGAATGCTGGAAACTCAGATTGCTCAGCAAGCCACTTCAGCGCATAAAGAGCATGGGAAGCTCCCATCGAAGCCGGATCCAAATCTTAGATCGGTGAATGCCATCACATTCCGAGGAAGGAAACAACTTGAGATGCTACCAGCTCAGACCACTCGATCTCCGACTACAAGATCAGCACCTGATCCTACACCCGCTGAAGAGGAAACATCACAGGAAGCTGAAAACCGAGCTGAAAATTCTGCACAGACAGTGGAGCCAGCACCTTATAGGGCGCCTGTTCCCTTCCCTCAGCGGCTGGTGGCTAAAAAGAGGGATAAAAAATTCATGCAATTCATGGACAAGATCCGCACCCTCTACATCACTTTGCCCCTCACCGAGGCAATCACCTCGATTCCTACCTACGCAAAATTTATGAAGGAGATTCTAACTGGGAAAAGAAAAATAAACAGGACCGAGACAGTGGCCCTGGGCGAGGAGTGCAGCGCTGCCATGCACCAGCCCATGCCACCTAAACTTAAGGACTCAGTGAGTTTTTCTATCCCTTGTGATATCGGTGGTATTACTATTCGTCGTGCTCCTTGTGACCTTGGTGCTAGTGTGTCTATCATGTCATATTCTCTGTGTGCTAAACTGAATTTGGGTGATCTCTGTCCTACTAACATCTCTATTCGCCTTGTGGATCGTTCTTGTCGATTCCCGAAAGGGATTCTAAAGGATGTACCGGTCAAGGTGAAGAATATTTACATCCCTGCTGATTTTATAGTGCTAGAGATTTCAGAGGACATAGACATCCCAATTATTCTTGGTAGACATTTTCTTTACACAGCTAAGGTAGTCATTGACATGGATAGGGGATCTATAGCTTTGCGAGTGGGCAGTGAGCGAGTTGTATTTTATTTGCCCGATATGTGCAAGACTCCTAGTCAATTAGCTGATTGTGATGTTCTAGACTCTGCTGACACTGATGACCCTATTACACTGACCTCTATTGAGTCTTACAGAGTTGAACCAGGCTGCCCAATATCGATGGATATATGTGCAGTTAGCTTTGTGGGAGCAGCTGAAGCTGAAGCTAAACAGAACACCGACTCAGGTAAGGAACCTTGCAAGGTAGAGCTGAAACCTCTACCCGCAAGTCTCATGTATGAATTTCTTGGTCCTAACTCGACCTACCCGGTGATCTTGAATGCATACTTGACTGATGTAGAGACCCAGAAATTGTTAGATGTCCTGCGAGAGCATAGACCAGCCCTAGGTTATTCGATAGACGATCTCCAAGGAATTAGCCCAGATATGTGCATGCATAGAATCCATCTAGAGAGTGATGCTAAGCCTACTAGGGATGCTTTGAGGCGTTTGAATCCTAAATTCAATGATGTGGTGAAGAAAGAAATTCTGAAATTATTGGATGCAGGCATTATTTATTCTATTGATGATAGTGAGTGGGTAAGTCATGTGCACGTTGTCCCTAAAAAGGAAGGTTTGACTGTTGTACGTAATGAGCATAATGATTTGATTCCTACTCGTGCTATGATTGGTTGGCGTATGTGCATTGATTATAGGAAGTTGAATAAGGCTACTCGTAAGGATCACTTTCCTTTGCCTTTTCTCGATAAAATGTTAGAACGTCATGCAAAGCATAAATTTTTCTGCTACCTCGACGGTTATAGTGGGTTCTTTAAGATCCCTATACACCCCGAGGACCAGGAAAAAACTACTTTCACATGCCCTTTTGGCACATTTGCTTATAGACGTATGCCTTTCGGTCTTTGCAATGCACCATCCACTTTTCAGCGTTGTATGATGGCCATTTTTTCTGATTTTATGGAAAAAACCATGGAAGTGTTTATGGATGATTTTTCGGTGTATGACTCATCATTTGATTCGTGCCTTTCTAACCTTACTGATGCTCTTCGTCGTTGTGTTGACACTAACCTGGTTTTAAACTGGGAAAAGTGCCACTTTATGGTGCAGGAAGGTATTGTGTTGGGACACATGGTCTCCAACCGAGGCATCGAGGTCGATCACGTGAAGGTGGAGGTGATTGAAAAGCTGCCCCCACCAAGAGATGTGAAAGGGATCAGGAGCTTTCTTGGGTACGCAGGATTTTATAGGCGCTTCATAAAAGATTTCTCGAAGATAGCCAAGCCACTCACTGATCTACTTTGCCAGGAAGCTGAGTTTAATTTCAGTGAATGATGTTTTAATGCTTTCCACCATCTGAAATCTGCTCTTACTTCTGCTCATGTAGTGCAGCCTCCCGATTGGGAGCTACCATTTAAACTAATGTGTGATGCAAGTGATTTCGCAGTAGGAGCAGTCCTAGGGCAGCGCATTGACAAGAAGCTACACGTAGTTTACTATGCGAATAAGGTCCTAGCCGGCGCGGCAGCAAATTACACTACGACTGAGAAAGAGATGCTAGCCATCGTTTATGCTTTTGAGAAGTTCCGGCAGTATCTGATAGGTTCAAAGACCATAGTGTACACAAACCATGCCGCAATCAAGTATTTGCTGTCCAAAAAGGATTCGAAGCCTAGACTGATTCGATGGATTCTCCTCCTTCAAGAATTTGATATCGAGATTAGAGACAAGAAGGGAGCAAAAAATCTGGTTGCAGATCACTTGTCACGCCTCGAGCTAGGAGAGCTCGACCGCGAAGAGGACAAACTCCCGATGGCTGACTCTCTAGCAGGTGAACAACTTATGCGTGTAGATGTGGATAACGTCCCGTGGTATGAGATTTTGTCAACTACTTGGCCTGCGATATCCTTCCTCCTGACCTGTGACACAACCAGAAGAGGAAATTTCTGTTCGATGTAAAAAGATACTTCTGGGATGACCCTTTCCTATACAGATTATGTGCTGACGGTCTCTACAGGACTTGTGTCGACAAGGACCAGATCATATGGATCCTAGAACGCTGCAATTCGTTAAGGTATGGTGGACACGGGGCTGGTTCAAAAACAGCTACTAAGGTTCTTTAGTCCGGATTCTTTTGGCCCTCTCTATTTAAGGACGCTCACGAATTCGTCAAAGCTTGCGGTCAGTGCCAGAGGACTGGAAACATTTCTAAACAGCAGGAGATGCCCCAGCAGAGCATTCTCGCAGTCGATTTATTTGATGTATGGGGCATCGATTTCATGGGACCGTTCCCACCTTCTTATGGAAATCAGTATATCTTGGTAGCAATCGACTATGTTTCCAAGTGGGTTGAAGCGGTGGCTACTCCTACTTGCGACGCCAAGGTAGTTATGAAAATGTTTCAGAAGGTTATCTTCCCCAGGTTTGGAGTGCCTAGAACAGTTATCAGCGATGGGGGCTCCCATTTCAATGAAAGAAACTTCGAGACCCTGCTGAAGAAATACGGTGTTTATCACAAGATTGGCACTCCATATCATCCTCAAACCAGCAGACTAGTAGAAATCTCTAACAGAGAGATCAAGAGCATCCTCAGGAAGACAGTCTCGAGCCACAGGAAAGACTGGGCGTCCAAGTTAGATGACGCGCTGTGGGCTTACATGACTGCATTCAAAACTCCTATCGGAATGAGTCCTTTCAGACTTGTTTATGGAAAGACTTGTCATCTGCCAGTCGAACTCAAGTACAAGGCTCTATGGGCTATTAGAGAGCTGAACATGGACATGAAAGCAGCAGGGGAAAAGCGACTGCTGCAGATACACGAGCTTGATGAAATCCGATTAGACTCCTACGAGAATGCTCGCATCTATAAAGAGAGGACGAAGAAATGGCACGATAAACGCTTAGTGCGCAGAGAATTCAATGAAGGCGAGTGAGTTCTCCTCTACAACTCCCGCCTTAGATGATTCCCTGGGAAGCTGCGCACTAAATGGAGTGGCCCTTATACAGTGGAACGCGCATATCCAGACGGTCCCGTGGAGCTTAGCATTGAGGGAGGAAAATCTATGGTAGTGAACGGGCAACGCCTTAAGCACTACCACGTGCTAAAGCATCTGGCACCTCCCGAAGGCATTGACGATAACCTACTTCTCGAGAAGGGATCTTAGTAAAATACTTCTCGAGAGTGTTTCTCGTACTACTACCCCGCCCCAGCTATGTCTCGCCAAGACGTTAAACTAGGCCTCTTCGCGGAGTAACCCGCGTCGTAAGTCTCAATTAGTCGCATTTTGCATTGTACACGTTGTTTGAGACCATTGCAAGAATCTTGGTGCGGAGTGCGTTGCGCACAGACCAGAAAACAGGGGTCAAAACAAATAATTTACACTAGGGAGTATTGGTGTCGTGACACCCATGACACTATGGATTTGTCACGACCGTCACGGTAGGATATATCGGCAGAGAGTTTTGAAGGTGTCCTGACATAATGGACATGTCACGGTTGTCACGGCAGGGTTTTCAGTCAGTAACTTCAAGGGGAGCCGTGACACTCGTGACAAAATGGACATGTCACGGTAGTCACGGCAGGGTTTTCGGTCAGTAACTTCAAGGGTAAGAGTTTCAAAATCAAAATCGACCGCCATCTCTCCCTCCACAGCCGACGACCCGAACCCTAGCCGTCCGCCCAGCTCCGCTCGTCCCACTCCTCCGACCGTCGTCCGCCAACCTCCTCCGTCCGATCATCCTCCATCCGCTCATCCTCAGCCAAAGCCCTAAATCCCAAATTCCGAACCCTAGCTCCGAAATCCCCCAATTTCGAATTCTCTCACCATGGCTAGGAAATCCTCTCGCAAAGATGCAGCCTCCTCGTCCCGGAATGCCCCCGCACCACCAGCACAAGCCATTGAAGGGACAATTGTGCCGGGAAATCAACCTCCTCCTGCATTAACCTACCCGGATAGCTACCCTATCTATCTCACAATGGTCCAATACCGAAGATACGATGAAATCGTATCAGTAAAAAAGGTGAAGCCTACTTTAGTTCCTGATCCTGATACATTACTCTCATTTGGATTGTTGGATAGCTGTCGTGAACTGTGTGTAGCTTCTGGGCTTGACATATTGTTTGCTACACCTAGTCCGACTTATCCTAGGGTTTTGAAGGAGTTTCTAGCATCGTTTGCCTATTCAGGGACTCCAGGTTAGGCTATCCATTGGAAGTTCCTTCTCGGTGGCCGGAGTTACACTATATCTAAGGCCGAGGTGTGCCGAATGCTAGGATTTCCATTGGAGGGTTTTTGTGGTCAATTGACGCGCGTCGTCTGACGCGTCAAATTTAATATTTATAAACTCCTGCAATGAGCTAGTGTAGCGGCAAGCAGGGTCAAACCCTAGAGAGCTGGTGTGGTTTAGTTGTCCTGTAAACAAAGTTGATTGGGATTTTTTGTAAGCAAGTGTAAGAAAGCACAAGAGAAAATAATAACGAGGATTTCAATCAGCGAGAAAATTCAGTCTAGGGTTTCTGTTGTGACACGTTTATCATAGATATCCAATGATCAATTTCATATTTCAAAGTGTGGTTGTTCCGACAAAGGTAACAACCCAAGTATCCCGACAAAGGTGATACGCCACAACCTAACCCGACAAAGGTGTTAGACTTCTAGTTCTTCCCTAAATTAAACAATCCGACAAAGGTATTATTCAGCTTAGGTGTTACTATCTACCTTTACGACAAAGTATCCAGTAAATATTAACTGTAAGAATTAGTTGTTCAACTAAGCTTTGCGACAAAGCTTCCACTTAGTCTAACAATTTAATTCATAAGCATAAGCACAAGAACTAGTGAAATATAAAATAGCATTAAGAACGAAAATCTCAAAACGTGTTCACAATGTGCGAAACCCTAAATTGAAAGAGAAATTTAGCTACTCATTGTCATGGAAACAAACACAAGTATTTTTGATGAAAGAAAAGTAGAAAATCTCTGTATCGCCGAAAGGTTCGCGTTCTTCGTCTTCTCCAGAGCTGTCTCCTCTTCGTGTTATAGTCTCGTGAGAGTTTTCAGAAAAAGGAACACTCACAAATCTCATATGCACCTATCCCATGAGAATGAATGTAAGAGTGCTCAACCAAGGCGAGGATTTCTCAAAACCAATCCCTCACCCCAAACTAGGACTACCATCACAATATCATCAAAAGAACTTTTGAACCATTTGAGTACCCATGAGGTTGTGCATCCAAGATCATCAATACTAGAGCTATCAAATGTCTCATCCAAAGGTCTACTCATTTTCAAGGCAATACAATAGAGTCATAGTTTTTAGTTTGCACAAAAATTGTCAATCGCTCACCTATGCTAGCTAGGGCTAGTCCATGGGTTTGCGACATGGAACTCATTCCCAAGTTTTAGGTGCTTAAGCCGTAATCCATAAGGGAAGAGGAGTTCGACACTAGAGTTCTCAATAAACATGCATAGACCAAATGATAGTTCCCGTGCAAACACATGGATCTTCCAAGAGTCATTCTAACTAGCACACAATGCAAATGATGAGTCCCGCACAAATGAAGGGTGGAGGAAAACATAGAGTCAAGCTTTAAGTTCTTTTTATTTTCTTTTTGAAACGGCCTTTGGCCTACAAATGCTTTCGAGGGGGTACTTACCTCCCTAACCCCCGGCATTTGTATATTTTGATCAAAACTTCTCTTGTACTTTGAAAAAGTTTTTAGTCTGGGCTTTGCCCTCTTTGACCGCAAACATTTTTTTTTTGTTGGGGCCTATTTTTCGCCCTCTTTTGACTCCACACTTAAAACTTGACAATATGTTCAAAAAGTGTATGGAATGTGCGGGAATCAAACATAAGCATGGCGCTAAATTAGAAAACTCAAGTCACCAAGGAGCTATCAAATGGCCTAAGTTTTTCACGAAGATTTTAAAAGGTGCTTGCTATAACTTGATCCAAGGTATTTCAACGAAAATATTTAGAGGATTGGATAGACGAAGGATAGCAATGATATTGGCTTTCAAGAATACACATTCAATGGACTAGGTCGGTTCTAAGTTCAAGATCAAATAAATGTGGCAAATAGGCTAGGTGCGATTTATAGGAATTAAGAAGCGATAGTCACAAGCCTATATGGTAAAAACACTTCTTATGTAGGGATAAGGTGCAAGTATGCAAGTGTCCATCTCAAAATGATATGTATGGCATGCAAGCATGTGAACTATGCGCATCAACCCACTCCACACTTAAGTCAAGCTTAGTCCCTAAGCGCAAAGAATGATAAAAATAGAGGCAAAGGCGCATGGGAACTCCCCTCGTTTGTAGAGCCGATGACATAACTCTTGGGAATGAGATATAATCATTTGGTTGCATATGTAGGTAAAGAAGGTGATTTTGGCATGAGAAGAGCATGGGTATAAATATCCTGAAATTTCCACAATCAAAAATGGTAGAACACCTTCAATAACATAAGAATATAGCATACAACCAAAGATAGGTCAAGAGTACATCATAAAGATGGCATACATCATCCAAAATTGTGCCAAAAGGCGACTTAACATCCAAGTACATGATCAAAGCAAGAAAGCATCAAATGATAGACAAAAGGGAGATCAAAAAGCAATACAAGCTCAAGATGTAGCCTCGTCGCCTCCTTGAGTGATATCTCTAGAAGAATCTCCAACTCCCTCCATCCTAGCCGAGCCCTCCCGCTCAATCGTGGCGCCAGTGTACCTCGAGCTCTCCTCTCGGATGGACCTATCTCGCACTATCGTGCCCTCAGGGAGTGATGTGCCCGCCTCCCCTACTCTAGAAGCTGGCGTGGTAGGCAAGGGGGAGGCGCCACGAGGAGCAGAGAACTCCGGAGCAGCAGAAGGGATGAAAGGAGCGTTGGGGCCACTGATAAAGGACTGGACTGTAGATCTGAGCCACTCCCACTCCCGGCGGGCTCTCGCATCAGACTCTCGGACGAAGTCCTCAAGGCGTGCCAAACCCGTCCGCAAGTCAGCAACATCAGAGATGATCCTCTGTCTCCACTCAGCTGAATCATCTACGACTGGAGGGGGAATCTCGACAGCGGGCTCCACTGGGGGAAGCTCCTCATTTGCTGGAGGAAGCTCCTCATCTGCGTGAGGGGGAGGAGGAGGCGAGCCAGGGGGTGAGGGAGTGAGGTTGGCAAGGCAATAGAGGGGGTTCTGCTGCTTGAACATCCTCCGCTTGATAGCGGCAGCAGTCACAAGCCCCTCCTGATGAGGTGTCGTGTCACTGTCCCAGGTCTTGCCATCCCGCTTGACGATGTGCATGTGCTTCATAAGATCTATGTCAAGCACGCTCCTGGTAGGGACCTCACATCCCTCGTGGCCAAACGTGAAGTTACACCTTTGGGCTATCAATGTGATCAAGGAGCCACCTCACATGCCCCGGTTCCTCGTGCCCGGCTTCACAACAGTCTCGAGCCGATCGGCAAGACTGGCTAGCCAATCAACGGCCTACCCGTGCTCCATAGCAAGCATGAGGTCCATATCCGGGAGGGTAAACGACCTAGCCCTCGCCGTCCTCGTATTAATCTCAATCGCGATGATGTGGTGTATAATCTTCCAAACCGGATCAGTGATGGCTGAAGAATTATACGATGATATGAACCACTCATCTCTCCCGGAAATCCTCTTCCAAAATCGGGTCTGGTCGTGCTCAGTGAATATCCGGGGCGACACCTCAGGCTGTGGGAATCCCAACCACTCTCGGATCATACTCTCCCTAATCCGGAAATCCCGGCCCCCAAAACAAATTTCCAATAATAAACATCATCGTCCCCCTCCTTCTCCTTCAACCACTCGAAAGAGCATACAAACTCTTCGACTACCCTCTGGTAGGAGCCCGGATCATCCATAAAAAGAAAAGACAAGCCATGCTGAGTGAGGCGAGAATGTACCTCGTCTGTGACTGCTTCGTCGATGCTACGAAGCAATCCCATGTCCAGGTATAGCGTCGGGATGGCCGTCTTCTTCTTCGAAGTGATGGTAGCATGATGAGTCCGGTGCTTCTCGTCTCTAAACACAAGGGGAACCGAGAACGGGTACGGGACCGGTATGGGCATCGGTCCCTCATAAGGCCCCTCGTGAGGCTCAGTCGGCACAATGGCTGTGGATGTTGGGGCTATAGCAGGGGAGGGCTCTCTGGGTACTGAGGGTGAAGGAGCTCGAGGGGCAGGAGGCACTGGCGCTTTCTTCTTCGGTGCCGGTTTCCTCGGTTGAGGCTTTTTCTTCTTGGGAGGCACGGGGGAAACCGGCACGGCCTCAACCTCTGCGTCCGAGCCCGAGCTAAGGTCGGCTAACGAACTCCTTAATAACCTTCTCTTGCGAGAAACGAGAGGTCTATCATCCTCGTCCGACTCGTGATACTCATCCATCTGATCGTCGAGAGAGGGCTCATGAGCAACTCCCTTTCCCTTGTCTTTGGCTCTGGAAGAGGCACCGGCATGAGGCATAATGCGCTGGGAATAGAGGGCAAAAACTGAAAGGAGCAAAATATGCACTGAATTGCTTCTCAGTCGATCGACTGGGATGAGGCTGATGGCTCAGTCGATCGATTGGGAGGAGAAAATCGATCGGGTTCCGGGAGGCTTTGGGACTCCAAATTGATGCTTGGGGTTGGTAGGCGGACGGATGGGGAGTAGTTTGAGAGGTCGAACGGGCGCTGGCGACGCCGGACGGAGGAGATCGGGCGAGGATTTGGATTTCCGATCGGAAATCGAAGATGCGGGTGGTTGGGGACGGCAAGGCTGGTGGAGTGGTTGGGGACGGCGGGCGAACAGACGGCGAGGTGGGCGGCGTCTTGGCGAAGGTCGGAGGAGAGTTAGGGGTCGGAGTCGAACGATTGGAGTTGAGGGAGTCGGTCGAAATGAAGAAGAGAAGGGGAAAAGGGGTTTTTGGATAAGTAACTCTCAGTCGATCGACTGGGAGACGAGTCGATCGACTGTGGAAAGTGAAAAATGAGGCCCTCCTGAAACACCTACCAGTCGATCGACTGGGAGAATGGGCATTGGCCAGTCGATCGACTGGAGCTAGTTTTCAGCTTCGAAATTTTTCTGCTTCTCATCGAATCCCGAACTCCACACTCAGAATTCTTACTCATCATCAAGAATCAGTACCACTCAAAATATCACATATATTCAAGGCACGCTCTCCTAAGCAATCACTAGCATATAAACATACGATTTTCAAACAAAACATGCTAGGATCACCACTCTACACTTAAAACGCCACCATTATCAAGAAAATTCATGCAAGCCTTATATCACGTCGCACACACCTAATCATGCATTTAAAATCGTCCCAATCACCAAGCCACACGAAAAGTTCACAAAACGCATGCTACACATATATGAAAATTACTTGTGCATAAATGGACAACTCACAAACCGGGGTACCTCCCGTGAGGGCCTAGTTTAACGTCTTGGCAAATACCGAGCCGATCCTTTTCTCACTAAGAAATACACTTGAGGAGTCCTTAGCTAGGATCCCTCCTCGGGCGGATAAAGGCTCTCTATGGGTCAATCAAAGAGTAGGTCACATTTTGTTCATCCCGAACTTCTTCTCTGTAATGCTTTAGCCTTTGCCCATTTGCCGTAAAGGTGGTTCCATCATTGTTGAGCAACTCTACATGTCCATCCTTGTGCGGCTTGTGGAAAATGAATGGACCACTCCATCGGCTCCTCAATTTTCCCGGGAATAATTTGAGCCTAGAGTTAAAGAGTAAGACCTTCTCTCCCTTTTTGAACTCACGACGAAAGATTTTCTAGTCGTGCCATTTCTTAGTCTTCTCTTTATAGATCCTAGCACTCTCGTAGGCTTCATTCCTTATATCCTCTAACTCATGGAGTTGAAGGACCCTATTATCTCCCGCCGCTTGTAAGTCCATATTCAATAGTTTAATTGCCCACATCGCCTTGTATTCCAATTCTACCGGCAAATGGCACAGTTTCCCATATATAAGGCGATAGGGAGACATTCCAATAGGGGTTTTGAACGCCGTACGATAGGCCCATAGAGCGTCATCTAGCTTCGATGACCAATCCTTCCTTGAGCTTCCCACGGTTTTCTCCAAGATTGCTTTGATTTCTCGGTTTGATATCTCCACTTGCCCACTAGTTTGTGGGTGATATGGTGTAGCAACCTTGTGGCTAACTCCATATTTGCGAAGCAAGGCCTCAAAATGTTTTTCCTTGAAATGTGAACCGCCATCACTAATGACGGTCCTTGGAACTCCAAATCTAGGGAAAATAATCTTCTTGAAGAGCTTTGTGACCACCTTGGCATGACAAGTAGGGGAAGCGACGGCCTCAACCCATTTGGAGACGTAGTCAACCGCAACCAATATATATTGATTTCCGTATGAAGACAGGAAAGGGCCCATATAGTCTATGCCCCATACATCAAATATTTCGACCGGGAGGATGCTTTGTTGGGGCATTTCATCCCTCTTTGAGATATTTCCCGTTCTTTGGCATTGATCTCAAGCTTTGACGAACTCATAGGCATCACTGAAGAGAGTAGGCCAGTAAAAACCGCTTTGTAGGACTTTCGACGCCGTCTTCACTCTACTACCATGTCCTCCATATTGGGATGAATGACAATGGTATAGAATATCTCTCATTTCTTCTTCGGCGACGCAAGTTCTATATAATCCATCCGCGCATAGCCTATATAAGTACGGCTCATCCCAATAATATCTCTTTGACTCGGATAGGAACTTCCTCTTTTGATGGTGGTTCATGTCGTGAGGAATAATTCCACAAACCACGAAATTTACAAAGTCGGCATACCATGGGAGGGCCTCCGCCTCAACTCTCATAAGTTGCTCTCCAATAAATGAGTCATCCACGGGCCTAGTATCCTCTTCAATCTCTTCATTTCCCTCTAGCCTCGATAGGTGGTCGGCTACCACATTTTCTACCCCCTTTTTATCTTTGATCTCGATATCAAATTCTTGGAGCAATAGAATCCATCTTATCAATCTTGGCTTAGAGTCTTTCTTTGCCAAGAGGTACTTGATCGCCGCGTGGTCGGTAAACACTATAGTCTTTGATCCCACTAGGTATGAACGAAACTTGTCAAAGGCATACACAATAGCAAGGAGCTCTTTTTCGGTTGTAGTGTAGTTCAATTGAGCTCCGTTTAGAACCTTGCTTGTGTAGTGAATGTCATGAAGTTTCTTGTCCATCCTTTGTCCAAGAACCGTCCCAACGGCATAATCACTTGCGTCACACATAAGCTCAAAGGGCAAGTCCCAATTAGGGGGTTGAATAATTGGAGCCGATACCAACGCCTTTTTCAACTTCTCAAAGGCCACCAAGCATTCTTCATCAAACCGGAATTTGGTGTCATTGCATAGTAGGTTTGTTAAAGGCTTTGCAATCTTCGAGAAATCCTTAATAAATCTTCTATAGAACCCGGCGTGGCCTAGGAAGCTCCTTATCCCCTTGACATCTTTCGGAGGTGGCAATTTTTCCATAACCTCTATTTTAGCCTTGTCCACCTCAATTCCTCTCTTTGAGACCAAGTGCCCAAGCACTATGCCTTCCTGCACCATGAAATGACATTTTTCCCAATTAAGCACAAGGTTCGTTTCAATACATCTTTTCAACACTTTTGCCAAATTGGCTAAGCAATCATCGAAAGAGGAACCATAAACAGAAAAGTCATCCATGAACACTTCCATGATTTCCTCAATAAATTCCGAAAATATAGCCATCATGCATCTTTGGAAGGTACCCGGCGCATTACAAAGTCCAAAGGGCATTCGCCGATAGGCAAATGTTCCATAGGGACATGTAAAGGTGGTTTTGTCTTGATCTTGTGGATGAATAGGGATTTGGAAAAATCCGCTATATCCATCAAGATAGCAAAAATAGTCATGCTTAGCTAGTCTTTCCAACATTTGATCAATAAAAGGAAGTGGAAAGTGATCTTTCTTAGTGGCTTCGTTAAGTTTCCTATAATCCACACACATACGCCACCCGGTCACGGTCCTTGTGGGAATTAATTCATTTTTAGCATTTTTAATCACCGTCATTCCCCCCTTTTTGGGCACAACATGAATGGGGCTCACCCATTTGGAGTCCGCAACGGGGAAAATGATTCCCGCATCTAGCAATTTTAAAACTTCCTTTTTCACTACCTCTCCCACAATAGGGTTTAATCTCCTAGCTCTCTCCCTAGATGGCAAGCTATCACTCTCTAGATTGATTTCATGCATGCACAAGTTTGGGCTTATTCCCTTCAAATCATCAATCGAGTAGCCAATAGCATCCTTATGTTCTCTAACCACATCAAGCAATTTAGAAGTCTCATCATCATTCAAAGAAGCATTCACAATGATAGGCAAGCTAGAATTTGGGCCTATGAACTCATACCTTAGGCTTGTTGGTAGAGCTTTTAGCTCTACCGAACAAGACTCCTTACCTTTGTCGCTTTGAGTCCCTTCTTCACTTACTTCCTCCAAGATAGCCCAACAATCGGCCAAGTCGGGAAGCTCATTATCAAGATCAATCGGACTCATGAGAAGTTTAGGCACGTCATACAATTCATAGCTATCAACTAGGTCTAGATAATTACAAGTCATTGTGGAACTAGGACCTCGTTGTGCCTTTTCAAGATTAAACTCAATTTCCTCATCTCCTACTCTCATGGTGATTGACCCCTTAGTGGTATCGAATATAGCCCCCGCGGTGTAGAGGAAGGGCCTTCCCAATAGAATGGTAATTCCATTGTCCTCCTCCATCTCTAACACCACAAAATCCCCCGGAATATAGAAATTCCCTACTCTAACCGGGACATCCTTAAGAACCCCCCTAGGGAATCTCGAGGAGCGGTCCGCGAGTCTTAAGATCATGTTAGTTGGTTTAGGCTCACCCATATTCAACTTTTTGCATAAAGAATAAGGCATCAACGATATACTTGCCCAAATCACACATAGCACGTTCAATCTTAATATCATTAATATAGCATGAAATGGAAAAGCTAGCGGGATCCTCAAGCTTTGGGGGCATGCGCGGTTGAAGAATGGCACTACATTCGCCATTGAGGGACACCGTGTCAACATCCTCAATTGTTCTTAGTCAAGTAATAACATCTTTGAGAAATCTAGCATAAGAAGGAGCTTGAGTTATTACCTCGGTGAAGGGCATTGTGACATAGAGCTTCCTCATCATCTCGGCGAACTTGGAGAATTGCTTTTCATTGCTCCTCTTCTTTAGCCTTTGGGGAAATGGAATAGGAGGAGTGTATACTCTAGGTTCGTCTTTCTCCTTTTCCACCTCACTTTCTTTCTCAACTTGAGGGTTAGGAACCTCTTCATACAACTCCTCAATTTCGGCACTAGCTTGGCCTCCAAGATCAAAAGAAACCTTCTTCCTCTTTGGTTGTTCTCTTTCTAGCTCTTTCCCGCTTCTCAAAGTCACCGCATTACAATGCTCCCTTTGTCCTTGCTCGGGTCGAGGATTCGGCTTGTTGAGCTATTTGGTTCTCGAGCATTTTGTTATGAGTCTCCATTCTCTCGATTTGGGCTTGCATTTTATCTTGATTTGCAAGTAGCTTGGCAAACATAGCTTCAACCCCGGAAAGTTCATTAGAAGGTTGTGAGGGGGCTTCAATTTGTTGGTAGGGCCTTTGAGCTTGAGCTTGGTATTGTTGCCCTTGGTTTTGATTCCTTTGAAGCAAAGTCGGTCCTTGACTTTGATATTGGTTCCTAGGTTGGAACGCTTGATTCGGTTGAGTAGGTTTAGGACCAAATCCGGGAGGTGTGGATCCAAAGTCGGGACGAGTAGGATTCGTGGTTTTGTAGGAGAAATTCGGATGATTTCTCCATCCCGAGGAGAACTTTGGTGTAGTGTAGTTTGCTTGAGAGCTTTGCCCTTGGTTGGCACTACCTCCGTAGTCTCTTCCTTGATTTCCTCCCACAAAATTCACTTCTCCATAGCCTTGCCCTTGCACATCCCTTCGAACCAAGGGGCAAGAAACGGTCTCATGCTCGTAGACCTCACAAATATCACACCCTTGCTTTGTCGAAGGTTCTTTTTCCGGGTGTTTCAACTTGAAGACTTCATCCGAGAGGTTATCAAAGTCCTTCCTCAAAGCATCGTAGTCACTTGTGCTCACCGCTTTCACCTCATGCCTTTCATGTCTCCTTCTTGGGTTTCCTCTTTCACTTCCCCACATGAAGTAGTTTTTCGTGATTTTCTCTATTACCGCGAACCCTTCATGTGGTTCAAGTTCCATAATAGCTCCGCCCGAGGCAGTGTCAAGTGCAAGTCGTGAGGCACCATCGACACCGTGGTAGAAGGTGTGGAAGACTTGGAGATCGTCGAGGTTGTGATGGGGGCAAAGCCTTTGGTACTCTTTGTATCTCTCCCATGCTTCATAGAGGTTTTCCCCATCCAATTGTGAGAAATTTGTAATTTGATTCCTATAGTAGGCCGTCTTGGAAGGAGGGAAGTATTTGTTTAGAAATGCCACGGCGAGCTCCTCCCAAGTCGTGAAGGTATCGGGAGTTTGACTCCTCAACCAATCCTTTGCTCTTCCCGTGAGGGAAAAAGGGAAGAGCCTTAGAAGCTTAGCGTCCTCCGAGAACCCATTGATCTTGAAGGTGGCACACACTTCAAGAAATGTTGTCAAGTGAGAATTAGGGTCCTCATTGTCCCTTCCCGAGAATTGGTTGGATTGGACCATTTGGATCGTGGAAGTCTTCAAATCAAAATCTCGGTTATCAACCGTCGTTACGAGGATTGGGGAACGATATCCATAGGCCGTAGGAGTGGCGTAATCCTTGAGAACCCTTCTAGCTTGAGGGCCTTGTGGTAGGTGACCTTGGGGTGGTGGAGGTGGAGGGGGGAGTCTATTATCTCCATCTCCCATGCCTTGAGTGGTGGTCTCTTGATTTCCTTGAGTGTTCGATGTCGTTCCCTTGTCTTTTGTTGTTTTACTCCTTGTAGGGTAGGGATTAACGAATTCTCTTATAGGTTGATTCAAATCTCTATCCACAACTTGAGTAAGCTTCTTTGTCTTTGGTGGCATAAACGAGATTTCCCTACAAGAGGAGGACAATTAAAACAAGTGAGAATACCGAATATGCTCAAGAATCGCAAGTAACAAAGTAAATAAAGTAAACCATGGAATAGTCGGAGTACTAAATGATTTTCCTAGGGATAATCTAGCTATTGCTCCCCGGCAACGGCGCCATTTTGACGTTGTAGATTTTAGCAATGCAATTAATCAAAAACAATTTATAAATGACCGGTAAGACCGGTGTCGAACCCAAGGGAGCAAACGGATTATACGCTAGGTCTATCAATTTCTAACTCGGCTATTCCTTCAATTCAAGTGTGATGATGATTATCAATGATGAAAACAAGTAATGAAATGGTTTTAGGGGATTAAAATCAATTAAAAGCGAGTTTCGAGGGATTATTCCCCTCCTTGGCAATTTCCCAATGATCATGCATACAAGAGTTCAATTAATTATGAGTTGATAGGTTTAAAACCTAACTAAGGCTAGGACTAAACAAACTATCATGCAAGTCTAATCCTAGTCAAGTCATCTTAGTTAGAATCTCACTAATTAAAGGGTATTGATTCACTATATAGCATTTATTCTCACAAGTGTTATATGCATGAAGTTCTAGTTAACCTCTCACCATGCATTTGCTCTCATAAATGTTGGTTAAGTTCAATTTTACTATAACCAAACCATCACTAAGCTCTCTCAATACTTAGATCGTAGTTCTAACACAAACATGTCACTTAGGCATTTTATCAAACACTTAGCAACATGTCTAAAGTGGAAACCATAGTAAAATGAAATCAACTTCATAAATTGCATGTTAATGTGTATACAATGATCATTGAGTACCAAGGAGGATCATAAGACCCTCAAAACACAAAGGGACTACTCACACATCATGTAAGACAACATGATGTGAGTAGGGTTTCTAACAAAATCTAAGAGAAGAGAAGAGGAATAGAGTAGGATGATTAATCCTAATGAACTCCCTTGATCTTCAATCCTCCTTGATTAGGTGATGATGGATCCTATGATTAAGCTCACTTTTCCTTGTCTTTTTCCCCAAAGAAGCCAAGATGATAGGTCAAACTTCTCACTTTCTATTTATAGGCTCGCTGAAATTCCGGAACTGTAGCAGTCCCAGTCGATCGACTGGCGTTGTGCTTGTGGCCCAGTCGATCGACTGGAGGAAGAAATGTCGTTTGGCTGGCAGATTCTCAGTCGATCGACTGGCACAGGGTAGGTTCCCAGTCGATCGACTGCGGTAATGTGGAATTTTGGTCCTCCTGATGCTCCATCCAGTCGACCGACTGGAGTCCCAATCGACCGACTGAGATCACGTGGCCTGCATGCTCTAGATGAGGTACTCGCCAGTCGATCGACTGAAAGGTCCAGTCGATCGACTACGGAAACATGGATTGCAGGCCCTCCTGAGACTGCTCCCAGTCGATCGACTGGAGCAGGGGAGCTTCCCAGTCGATCGACTGGGGATCAATTCTGCCCACTTTTTGCTCTAATCTCCGATTTTCACCGAGTTTCCTTCTATTGGCTTTTGACACTGAGACATCTTGTTTTGTACCTGAAACGCACGAAAGGGGGATCAAATGACATCAAATAATCGTCGGAAACGAACTAAAGCTATAGTGAAAACGGGCATTAACGAGTCAAAAACTCGACTCATCAGTAGAATATGAGATAATCAAAACCATAACCCAAGTTTCTTAATTATAGCAAAAAGTAGGGTTTCCAAGTCTGATTTTTGGGCTTAATTTCCAAGTTTCGGCCTGTTTGATGACGTCATCGCCGCGCCACATGTAGATGTTACGGCCGCTTCTCACCTTGACGTTATCGGTACTGGCCGCGTTTGCCCTTGACGTTATCGGTACTGCTAATGTCTCTACGAAACGCGGTGATCACTGACCCTGTTTCCTTCTTCTGCGCGCCAGTTCCGACTTCTACTCTAGATTTGACCTTCTATCTGACCTCGGCTGCTCTCGGTGTGAACTAGAGAGTTGTAGGGAATTGAGTCACATTTGCAATGGTATGTGGCTCGTATTTTTCTAATCAACGGTTCATTCCCAGTACCACATCGACTGTCCGAAGGTCTGATCTGCCATTGTGATGTTTTCGGCATAAAATGTCGTCTTTATTGCGTGTTTCCTCCTAGAGCTTCCAAAACACCTGAGATGCAAAACCATACTAAAAAGTAATTGTTCGCATATAAAAGTGTCGAAATAAATAGGATTAGTTGATTCGACGAGTCGTATAAATACGACTCTTCATCAATACACCGATGTGGATCGATATGAGTTCTGGAAGGCCATATCCGGGTTTGATTGCTATTTCACGTCAAGTTGGCCTTCTTCGTGCATCAAAGACAAGCTGTGGAAAATTGTGCACCGCCTTTTTGCCATGAGCATATTTCCACAAGGCGAAGGTACCACGGCTATTGGCAACCCCGAGCTCGATGTCATGATCTCGATGCACCGGCGCCGCCCAATTAATTTCTTCCAGATTCTCACCGGCCAAATGTATTTTGGGGCTCAGTTCTCGATAAGAACATTGCTTTGGGCGGAGGCTCATTTGTCACCATTCTCGCTGAGTCGCAAGGATGGGAATTCAGTGAGCTCCCAGCACCGGTTAAATCAGTCCTGGACACAGATAAGTTGGTCGATATTAGGATGATTGACCGGGATCGTCAGTGCCAGCATAGAAACGAGCTACCCAGCGGGAAGAAGCGTTGCCGGGTCGAGAGCAGACAGAGGACCCTCGAGCGTACTACGAGTGGTGAGCCGCAGCTTGTGGGTGATGATCATCATGAGGCACAGGAGCCTCCAGTGACTCCGGCACCCTCGACGCATCCAGTTTCTGTTGACCAGCCTCCAGTGCCTACTTCACTAGCTCTGCATCAGCCTCCAGTGGCTGATCCTGCACCAGCAGCTCCTCAGCAGCCTCTTACCGATGACCAGCTCCCGAGCACTTTCTTGGAGCGCCTCGAGCGCCTGGAGACCTCCCAGTTGCGACTTTTCGCGCAACAACACCAGATGATCGTGGCACAGGAGCGGGTCCTAGCGCAGCAGCACCAGATTATGGCCAATCAGCTGCCGATAGTCAGATCACATAGCCGGCTCACCCAGAACTATGACCAACTCACCACCGATTTCTCTGATTTCAGACATCAGGCCAGCAGGGTGCAGCAATGGGCGCAGGGTGCCTTATCATCTCTCATTGAGTATGCTGAGTTCGACTACCCTCCTCCCCCATCCCACACGCCTCCTACCCGCAATGACCACGAGGCTGGTCCTTCTCACACTGCTGGTGACTCCGATGATACAGCAGATCTTTTTGGTACCGATGATGCTGCAGACGATGGTGTTGTTTAGCACACACTCCTTTTTTTGTTGACTCTTACTTTTTGTCACTTTTGTCAGTTGTTGTGCATTCATGACTTTCCTATTGTACGCTGACTTTTATGCCATGATTTTTCATTCTACATGCTATTTGGTGCTTGAGATATGTGTTATGCTTTATATTTCGCTCGTTTCATTTATCATGTCTTCTAATTGGCATTCCTTGCTTTTGCCTACCCACCATTATCGATGCTAATCTATAACTCGTGCAGCTTTATGCTTTTATCTCTATTTCTACCAGCTCTCGAGTCGCATTTCACTCCCCGGGCATCGTCTAATCTCCATGGATATCACGTCATCACACACGAGGGAAGTTCCTATGCGCCTTTGCTTTTTCTTTTAATTCTTCGCTTAGAGACTAAGCTCAATTTTAAGTGTGGAGTGGGTAGCGCATAGTCACACACACATTGCATATCACGCATTCACTCTTGCATATGCTCAATTGTCTATGTATTGCGATTGAAATCCTCGTTTTCTATGATACTCCTTGACTGATTGTCATTCTTTTGGATTCAAAGTCTAGGACTTGAAATAGTTTTATTCATATGTATATTCTCTCGTGTCAGTATCATTGCTAGCTTTTGCCTATCACATGTTTTACGTATTTCTTGAAGCATGCTTGAGACTTGATTTTAGAAGGCACCGGTACAAAATGTTAAACACTTAAATTGCATATCCTTTTCTAGGTGACCTTAGTTCTAGTACGTGTTTCTCTATACTCGTTGTGATTGCATGCACCCGCCTTTATTCATACACTATGTCAAGCTTTAAGTGTGGAGTTAGAAAAAAAAAAGTTTTCGATCAAGAACAAAGTTCTGAATTTTCAAAAGAGGGTGAAAAATTGACCCAAAGCATAGTTGGTTTTGAAGAAAAAAAAGAGAGAGCAGAAAAATACCAAGGGCAAAGTGAGAAAAGTCACCCCTTGTGTACAGAAAGAGAAAAAAAAACAAAATAGAAAAATATCAAGGGCAAAGTGAGAAAAGTCACCCCTGTGTAAGGAAAAAAAATTTGAAACAATTCTGCCCCCTTTTGCTTGACGTAGTGTAATTTCCATCTTCTCATTGCGTGCAAATCATGACTTGTCTTGCGAATTCGTGTACTAGAAACTAAGGGACGATCCTCGTGCTTGCACTGAAATTTTAATGCAATTTTCGTACTATTTTTTAGAAAATTCTTAAGCCAAGCTCCTCTTCTCTTACGGGTCATTGCCTAGTCCTTGGCACTTGAGAATGAGCTTTGCACCAAGAGCTCGTGGACTATCCCTAGATAGCATATGTGAATGGCGAGCATGTTTTGTGTAACTATTCTTGTTCTTATCACGTTGCTATAGAACTATTTAGAACTTGTGATTAGTCGATTGCTAGCCGTGTGTATTGACCGTTGGAATGCATAGCCTATTTAATCTATGATTGTCTGAAAACTTTGATGAAGATGTTTGACTAGAAGTCGAGGTAACACAATGAATCCGAGGTATGACATGACTTTACTATGACTCGTTGAGCATCATTCATGCATACACGTTAGTTAGTTGTACATGGATTTTGTAGGTAGTCCCATTCCTGAAAACCTTCACAAGACTGTACTCGTCCTACTCGGGCAGCCTAGAGGTTTAAAGGCTTGATGCATAGGCTAAATGCATTCGTGTCCTCTACGACAGTGAGTTATGTTTACTTTGTTTTTGTTTTAGCTAGAATTGATCGAATGACACTTGAGTGGGTAGCTTAGATACTTATGGTCGTTGGGCATTACATTCACTCGTGTATCTATTCTGCCATTTGTTTGACATTTGTTCGGGACGAACAAATCCTAAGTGTGGAGTGTTTTGATCAGTCGATATTTTGACTAATTATTCACTACATTCGATAAAGGATAACACTTGTTCTCCGGGAAAATTGTCCCTATTTGATGTCTTTCTCTAGTGTTTCAAGTAAAATTGACATATCATCGCTCCGTGGACGCGAAGTGCTGAAAGAACGAAAACATCAACGAAAAAGGCCGAAAGAGAGCTCTACACCAGCAGTAGGTCGTGACATGCCGTGACATCTCATTAGTGTCACGGGTGTCACGGTAGGCTTTCTCCTCAGAAGGATCCGAGTAATTTCCAGCCAGGCCGTGACATCTCATTAGTGTCACGGGTGTCACGGTAGGCTTTCTCCTCAGAAGGATCCGAGTGATTTCCAGCCAGGCCGTGACATGCCGTGACATCCTCCAAATGTCACGGGTGTCACGGCAGCCTTTCGACTCAGTGAGTTTTGCCCTCGCCGTGACATGTCCGAATGTCACGAGTGTCATGGCCCCTTTTCGACTCAGTGGTTTTTAGGTATACCGTGACATGCCGATACATGTCCCAATGTCACGGGTGTCACGGCACCGTCGGAAGACAGAATTATCAACTGATTTCCTAATCCGTTTTTGGCAAGTTCTGATCTTTTGGTAATTAATCGATTTTTGGGCTATAAAAGGGCAGTGACCAGAGTATTCTAGGCGTGCTTGAATAGAGATTGAAGAAGAAGACAGAGCATTCATCGCGAGATTGAGGATTCAACGAGCTACATCGTCTACACGATTTTCTCGTCCTTAATTTCTTCATATACACTGCTTTTGGTTAACTTACCATGAGTAGTGAGTAGTCTTCTTATTCTGGGATCCTACGGATCCCTTGCTATGTACCCAACTCTGTATGTGATCAATTGAACGTGTTTTCATTAATGCAATTCGAATATTCAATTTTATCGTGCTTAATTTTATCGTTCTTGCAAGTTTTACATTTAATGGGATGTTTACATGCTAGAACGTATTTAGGTTATTTACCGAAAGATGGATGGGTCCTAGGTATCAATCGGAATCGCATGAAATTGAGATTAGGTCATGGTAGCTACAATGGTAGTACATGAATTAATAGGAAAGTTGACTTCCGTTTGAAAAACCTTAAGTTTAATAAATCGAGATCGTTGATAATCCGTGGATGGGCGGCGTTCAACGATTGAGATTAATCTAGACAATGATCCGTGGATGGGCGGCTTGTCTAGTGTTATTTCGGTTTATTTCCATATTCGATAGCATGATGAATTTACGTGACATGATTGCATGATTAGTGGGGTTAGCACCGGTGAAGTATGGTCCTGGAATTCTTTCTCAGATCAAGTACAAACCATTTATTTTCTGTATTTATTTTCTGCTGTTTTCATCACAACAAAACCTTGAATCGTTCGGAATAGCTAAATAGGTCGCTTGTTAGCTAATACTCACACACGTTGTTCCTTGGATCGATCCTTGGCTTACCTAGGTTTATAAATTTTGTTTGACTGTAATTTGACCCCTAAAACATATAAGTTGACAACTATAAAGGGTTAAAAATACGCTTGTCAGGGTACTTCTATAACATTGATTGATATTGACAAGCGTTATATTTACTCCTTATTAAAGATTAAGCATTAGGGCTAGCTACATTACTTCTTGGGTATTGAGATAGCAAGGTCACATTCTGGTATTTTTATTAACCAGAGAAGTATGCACTGATCTTATCAAAGAGGCATGTTTATTGGGCTGTAAAGCTTCTACTATTTCCATGGACACCAAGCACAAACTGAGTATTTCTACTGCCCTAGTTCTTGCTGATCCCACTCCTTATCAAAGGTTAGTAGGCCAGCTGATTTATCTTAGAGTGACACGACCAGACCTAACTTTCTCAGTTCATATCCTTAGTCATTTTGTGGCTAAGCCTACAGAAGAACACACTTAATGGCAGCATACAGAGTTTTGAGGTATCCGAAACTTGCTCTTGCTCAGGGACTTTTCTATTCAAGCAAGGAGCCCCTTCACATTGTTGCCTCACGTGATACGGACTGAGGTTCCTGCCTTGTTACTTGCCGGTCCATTATTCAGTATTCCATCATGCTCAGGTTTGCTTTGATCACATGGAAGACCAAGAAACATGCGGTGGCTTTCAGGTCCTCTGCTGAGTATAGGGCAATGACCCAGACCTCTTGTGAGTTAGTTTCGCTCACTTGTCTCCTTGCTGACCTCCAGGTTGTGGTACCGCTGCTGACAGTAATTCCATCTTGCACATTACGCGAAACCCAATATTTCATGAGCGAACGAAACATATTGAATTAGAATGACGCGGTTTGTAGGCTACTGCACTCGATCGTGAGTTTATTAACTAACAACGGTGTTCATTTTATTTTCAAGTGGGAACAACGACCAAAACGGTTAAAAAATCATTAATCATAAGAATACTTCTATGTATGCATGTCAGTTCTACAACTATGCATATGGACAATTTCTCAGTACCGTATGACCTATGCAACAGAGTTGGCAATGGACCATGGGTGGGCAGAGGAGTTTCTAGCTCGCATGGAACGTTTTAGCCAGATGCGATGCGGAACTGCTTGGAAATCATTGCGTGTGGAGGTTAGTGAGTTCATTTCTCAGGCAATTGTATTCTAGACACGGAAAAATGTGATTGCAAAAGGTTCGATCTACTGCATCTAACAACTGTTGTTCGATGACGACTTGAGCAGTCCATATTTCGACGTAAATGAGCATTATTCTAGATGAAGATGCTTCATGAACTTTACATTGAGCATTCTAATCAATTATACTGTAGTCTGTGTTTTAGTATCGGTCCATAGGCATAGCATAAGGCTGGAGAAAGCACTTGATAAGGTTGTTCCATCACCATTGATTTCTAGCTTTTAACATGACATTGATGTTTATACTTTCCATTGCCACAACCTCTTCGACAAGAACAATTGATTGGGTGGTAGGGAATATAATAATTTCATCAGGGGTTGATGTGCCCATTACTGAAAAACATGTGAAAATATCTGCAACTAGTTAGATCAACGCCATATGTACTATGCGGCTTGATGAGTAGATGTTAGGTGTAATATCATTATCAAATAATTCAAGTCTTCCTGTGGATAGGAGGTTTCATTAGTTGTAATTATATCTTGGCTGCGCCGATCGGTAAGCAAAGAAAATGGCTGAGAGTTAGGTCGACCAGAAATACATTATATGATTTGGTCAGAGTAGTTGTCCTTCAGTTTGAGATCACCAAACACAAATGACTAATTACCCACTAGAATGTCAATCTCTGAATCTACTCTTCCTGGCCATACCCACCAATATTTTGAACAAGTAGAGATTGAAAGGTGAAATTTTATTGATAGGAAACACCTCCATTTGCAATGATCTAAAACATAAGAAGAAGAAGAAGAAGAATAAAGACAGGCATTGCCCCTTTCAAGTAGTCCCTCGTGGCTCTCTCTTCTTCCTGTTGCTGAGAAATTAATCCAGCAATTCCAGGGCTTCAGACACAGTTGGGAGGGCAGGGATGGCCCCCTTCTTGGTTGTTGTGATGGCTCCACACGCATTAGCAAATCTCAACACACCTCTCAACTTTGTTTCATCCTGCATCAAACCCAACAACCTCATCATCATTATTGATACCCACACTATATAGACTTTACTACATTATTGTACAATCCACTTACCTCAATCACTGTATGATCTTCAACAAGCTTGCTCAATAGGGCACCTATGAAAGAGTCTCCTGCCCCAGTTGTGTCAATTGTCTTCACATGGAATCCCTCCACTGTCCCATGAAAATCCTACGCACCAAAAACAACAAGTAAGGCATTGTTGTAGCTGTGAATGAATTGACATTACTTGTTCAAAGTTCATAGCACTATTTTAAAGTACGTGCTTAAGGAAAAAGATATAGTGTAGTGTAGTCAAATGCAGAGAGTGTCGAAAAGGCGTCTTTTCAGTAAAACTGACCGATATGGGATAAAACCAGCTTGCCAATTCTTGCATGATGCACATTATTAGAAATAGCAAGCCATTGTATTCATCAAGGTAGCTAAAAAAACAAGGAAAACTACAACTACCCACCACCTCTACCTGTCAGACACTGAATCAGAAACACTTAAATAACCCCACCAACACTGGAATCATCTACACATGAAACAGTTACTGACTCATACAGCTCTGGTAAATGAAAAGGATTTACCTTGGTGTAGTAATTGCAACCCTTTTCTCCACAAGTCACCAGCATGAGCTTCATGTTGGGACGCCACATTGAGAGGGCCGAAGCATGATCGATCGTATCGCTCCCGGTCAGAAACTCCAACTCGTTGTCGCTCACCTTGATAATGTCAGCCTGGTCCCAGATGCTCATGATCTGCTCACGAGCCTCCTCCGCCGACGGCCATAGCGGTATCCTCAGGTTTGGATCGAACGACAGCAGCGCCCCAGCTTCTCTTGCGATTTCCATTGCCTTCAGGTGCGCAGATCTACATGGCTCCACGATCAGACTGATCGATCCGTAATGGAATATCTTCGCCTGCTCAACAATAACAACAACACAAATTCAAATCTCATGGATCAGGAGAACCGCGTGACGACAAATGTGTAAAGTTTAAACCACGCGAAGCAGAGGCGAGTGGGACTCATCGTCTCGTTTATAACGAACGAAGGAAAAAAAGTCAAAATCATTCAGCTGATCCGGACACTCCGGGATTTTCGGCGGTGAAACGGAATCCGAAAATCACTAATTGAACAAAGATGAAATAAATCGGATTCACTTACAGATTTGATGATATCGAGGTTGAGCTCTCCGGGAGTCAGCAGCATATCAGCGCTAGGGTTCCTATAAAACATGAACTCGCGCTCTCCATCGGCGCGTAGAGTGACGAACGCGAGCGCTGTACGAGCTCCTTGATCGAAGCAGATTCCACCGTCAATGACGCCGTTATCCCTCAGAATTCCAGCAAGCATGTGGCCGAAATCGTCGTCGCCTAGCTTCCCGACAAAGGCGGACTTACCGCCGAGCCTGGAGACGGCGATGGCGACGTTGGCCGGAGCGCCTCCGGGAGCTTTGAGGAAGCCGGGTGCCTCGGCGAGGGAGACGCCGGAGACGGTGGGGACGAAGTCGATTAGCATCTCACCAAAGCTGACGACGAGGTTGCTGCCGTTGTCGGTAGCTCCTGTGGAACCCATCGAAGAAATTGAGCTTGATTATTAGAGAGAGAATAGAAAAGGATAAGTTGCAGAGAAAAATGACGACTGCAATGAAGAAGCAGAGTGTATTTGTAGGCAGAGGGAGAGGGAGAAGAGTTGTTGTGGATTAGAAATTAAATTATTTGAGAGATGTTTACTTAAAAATTCCGATTATATATTAAGATTAAAAATCGGATTTCAAGTTGATACGTGTTCAAATTCATCGAAATTTCGAATATAATACGAAGGGGTATTATAACCCTTTCAGATATCGCGGATTTCAAATCAGACTTAACTTGGACAAAGTTAAAGTCCGAATTTGACAAAATAAGTCTGAAATTTGCAAATTCAGACTTAACTTTGTCCAAGTTAAGTTCGAATTTGACAAAATAAGTCTGAATTTTTTTAGAACGTTTATATCCTCGCATCTGTTATGTATTTTTAAATAAGTCCGTTTTAATTTTTTTTATTTATAAAAAGCGCTCCGAATTATGATTGGTCGAGAGTGACACGTGTCGAATTCTTAGATGATTTATAGTTTATTTAAATGTGGTTTTTATTTGATCCAAACTCAAAATATTTTTTGGTCTTAATAAATAATAATCGTAATAGTAAATATCAAAAAAAAAATCGAACAAAATATATTTTGTCTCTATCACAAAAATGGACATGCTAACACGGTCAGGCTGCTGATACTATGTAGATTATGGTGAAGCATATTAATAAACAACTTGAATCATGTCATAGAGTTGTCGTCAGAATATTGGCATGATAGTTGAGGGGTTGGTTTACGATGTTTTACGTATCATGTTTAATGTTTGGTGATCGATTTTGATGGCGATAGTGGAATTCTGGAGTTTCGCATTTTTTTATGGGAAATGATGTTGAATATAAGAGACATGCACTTTAAATGATTGAAAATATATTAAATAGTGCTTATATGTACCGAATTTGTCATGACTTGTAATGTTTCTATCAATAATAATATAAACCATGCCACATAGTTCAAAATTTTAACTTAGCTTAGGCCCAGTCCATTTGAACTTATATTTTTGACGGTTAAGATATGATAAGTTACTTTCAATCAATATAAGTTAATACAAGTTAATATAAGTTACTTTCAACATACCATCATCATCATATCATCATCATACCATCATCATCATCATCATATCATCATCATACCACCACCACCACCATCATCATCATATCATACCATACCATCATCATCATCATACCATCAGCATATCATATCATCATATCACCATCACCATCATATCATCATACCATCATCATCATCATACCATCATCATATTACTATTCATCATGATAACATCATCATCATCATAATACTATTCATCACCATCATCACAACCATCATCATCAGTATATTACTATTCATCATCATAATATTACTGTTCATCATCATCGTCACAACCATCATAATGGTATGATGATGATGATTGCATGATGATGATGATGATGGTATGTTGATGATGATGATGATGATGGTGTGATGATGATGATGGTATGATGATGATGGTATGATGATATAATGATGATGATGATAAGTTAATAACAGTCAATATAAGTTTCAGTTAAGTTTAATATAAGTTAATATCAGTCAATATCAGTTAATATAAGTTAATATCAGTTAAGATCAATTAAGATCAGTTAAGTTTCAATTCAAATAGACAAGCCCTTAGCCCTCTAATTTATTTAAAGCTAAATGAGTAAATGTATAATTTATGTTTCTGAATTTTCAGTTCTTTCCTAATTACTGCCTAAACTAATAAAAATGGTTTTATAAGGCAAAATTTTAATAAAATCAAATAGTAGCTTTCAGATGCTAATCAAAGTAATTGAATATCATTTTCAAAAGTTATAACTTCACTTAATTATGCTGATTTACGTCAAATAATTCATAATTTTTCTTTCGATTGCTCCTCTAATTGTTATTTGAATAATTGAGAGAGTAACTTTTTTTCTGATGATAATTGAGATTGTAACTTTTTTTTTTGATATATAAACGCCGAAGCGGCTACAAACCGGACAAGCTGCCCACGGGGGACACCACATCCAACAAGGGCACGACAAATAAGTTGGCCGATCGACCGCAGTGGCCGACACTACATAACCAAATAAAGCACTGTCATGCCCTTTGACAAAAGCAGGAGTCTAACTCCTGGAACCTAAAAAAACTAAAACTAAATCACTGAAAACCGCTACAGCTCAGACGAACACGGCTGAGAGTAACAGAGAAACAAAACTAAACACAAAAAAACATATACGGACACCACCGCGTGACTCCCCTCCGGCACCTCCATCCCGCCTACACGCCGGAACCCCACCCACGACCAAAACACCGCCACGCCGCAGACCATCTTGACAGCCCACACCCGCAGAGCTGAGGCTGAGAAGCTGGACACGAGGAGCGGGGACTTTGAGGAGGAGCGACGGGGAGAAGGAGGACGCCGGAGGGAGGGCACGCCGTGGAGAAGAAACGGAGGGAAGGGTTCGAATCTTGAAGGTGGTTCTCTAAGTTTCCGGGAGCTTCTGGAGGAGAGAGATTGTAACTTGAAAATAGGTAAATGTATTAGTTGCTAAAACAATTTATCCTAGTGTAATCCTATCCAACGCAGTGGCTGTTCCAGATATTTAAGGGAGGAGGTTGAAATTTGTTTTTTAAGGATATGTATATTGTTCGAATTTAGGAAAAATATCTTGTTTTATACATATTATATGTCTTATATTTGTTTGTTTTTTTGTTGAAGGGGTATAACGATTCATAACATTTCATTGCATATCGCGATAACCTTTATCACCTAGTACATATATAATGATCTTTTGAAGCACTATTAAGGCATCTCGACAGGATTTCGAAATCATTGGTACATTCTTCGACATCTTGAAGCACATGCGAGGTCCGGCACCTTTACCATGAATCCGCGTATATCTACCCTTGAAATTATTGGCATATTATACGACATCTCTGAAGCACAGGCCACATCGGACACCTTTACCATTGCAAGACACGACACCTCCGTGGGAGAGGAACACATCCACACACAAGGCGGGATTAGGAAAGCATCCATGAGGGATGTAGGAAGCATCCACGCGCGAGACGAGACGAGGAAAGCATCATCGAGGGATGTAGAAAGCATCCACGCGTGAGGCGGGCGAGGAAGAGGGAAACGAAAAGGAAGAAGAAAATCTCACAAAATTGTGAAAAAATTTGTGACCCAAAGACTCGAATCCTTATTGTAAGGAATCATGTTTGACTCCTTAGCCAATAGGCTGCAACCCAAAAAAAACTTTGCATCCTACATTTTTGTTGTGCAAGAAGTACAAAATGGGTTCAAAGCACGCGTTTTGCACTTCTTGCGCATAGAGGTATTGCGACGCTCTTTTGTCGTTTAAAGAAAACGACGAGCATTACACGACAAAAATGTGCTGCAATGTTGCTACCATTACAAGAAGCAACGCTAAGAAAGATTCCATCCGTTCGTATCCAATCTAGCTCTTTCTGGCTTTTCCTCTCCCGTGTCGTCGCCTTGATGCGTCTCTTCTTCCGTTGTTGATGCTCCTTGTTTTACTGGGAAAATGAAGAAATAGTTTCAGGGATCAACGGGTGACGATGATGATCTGTACTCACGAATCATTTCGCTTGATAGGCAAAATATCTATTAAATTTTTTTTGGAACATGAGTGAGGAGGAAATTCGTATTGTAATTTGATTGAATCGTGAATAGAAAAGTTCTTATTACATTAGAGCAATGTGTTAACAGTTAAATTAAATAATTTTGATTAAATAATAATAATTGACTAACATTGTTAGTTGATTGTGTGCAATGTAGTGTCAAAAAACACCGAATTGAAATAGTACAGGCCGCGATTTGAAATGATATAGTAGTCCAGGTAGTCTTTTTGTAATTTTCCCAACTATTTTCTAGTAAAGTACTATTAAATTTAAACACATAAAAAGTTTCTTGACATTCTAACTTTGAAAGGCCTTAGCCCATAGAACCCACGCCGATGCCCTATCAAGTCGAGCCATATACAATATAAGAGGTAATTTGATGGATTACGACTCTTCGGTTGATACCAAAATCAAAATCGGACGTTGAAGCAACCGAAAACATACGCAAAGTAAGACTGCGTAATAAGTGTACATGATCAATAACATGTAACCTTAGGTAGTTTGCGACCTGTAGCGGACGACCGGAGCACCACATGGGAATGGATCACCTCGTGCATAAATTCAACGATAAGGGCTACAAGCTTTATGTTAGCACATAAACACAAGTCTAACGTTAAATTGACCAAAACTACTCTGAAATAAGCTATATGCTTGAAGTACGCTAATGATCAGTCAATATTCTAAAGTACGTCAAGGGCTTATACGGTGTCCGTTGAAGATATTTATAATTGAAAAGCTAGTTGAAAATTCTACAACTTCCATGTTAACATAGAAATAAAATTTGATCAAAATAACTACCAAATATATATGAATGACAAAAAATTGATCAAAACCAATGGCGGACCTACATCCACAACATAGGGTCACATGCCCATTAATTATTTCATTTAGTATTTTATTTTAGCATAATTATACCAAATCTATTAATAATTGTAGGAAATATCCTTGTCACCCCAGTAGTTTCTCCGAAGAAAAGTGTTATGACCTTAGTAAAATGTAAGTCTAGGACCGCCACCGATCGAAACTGAGTAGATCGACGACCTTTGATCCTATGGCGCCGCCTTTGATCCAATGTGTTTTGATAAACATAATAACTTTTACTCTTCAAGTAGTAACTTTAGCATCGGAAATGGTGTAAAGTCGCACAAAAATTGGTCTTTATTAATAGGATAATTGCTTTTATAGTATAATACTGAATTTTTTACACCAAAAGATATAATAACAATTTCATCTATAATTATCTTAGTGAGCACATATTTATTGATGTCCATGACATTAATGCGTTACTTTTTGGATAGTACAAATTAGAGTAAGAATGAATAAATGTATAATGATTATTCTATATAGGAGAATGTCTTTAATGGTGAATTAAGTCTCATGGTTAGTTTATTTTTAACATGGACAGGGTCATGCCTGATATATGGGCATAAGTCAAGGGCTGATCTTGTGAGGGGGCCCATTATGCTTGAGATTATACGTAAATCTATGATTAAGTCAATTTGAATTTACGAAAATATGCACACTGAAAAATTAATTTAACAAACTTATTATTTTGTCATGCGAGGCCCAACTATTATTATTATTATTGTTATGGGGTAATGTACATATGCATTCAAAATACATTACATGCGCAAAGAATTAAAAGTATAATATATTTAAATTATATTATAGGAAAATAATCTTTTTATAATTTTTATTTTTTCAACATGATAGTGGTATAATTTTTAGAAAAATATTTTAATGTATTATAAAAATAATAAAATATATAAACACTTAAAATTTAACAATATAAAACGAAGCTCTGATACCAGTTTTGACATAGAAAATTTAATAATAATAGTAAGGCTCTGATACCAATTTTATTTAACAGGTAAAATCTTCTGAAAACTGTGTAAATAACTTTTCGTTTTAATACATTTAAATGTATTTCTATTTGATAAAGGTCAAAATATGTTTTCATCCAAGGGTCTTAAAATATCAAAATCGGCTCTGCTGAAATTATGCACCAAGTGGATTCACTAAATCTTCAGAAATCTAACATTCAATATTGTCATTACAAAATTTCCTAAATTGTTTAGATTTTATTGTTTTTGCAAGAGACTAATTTCATTGTCTTTATCAAAAACTAATAATTAGAAATATCTAATCAACTTCAGCACTATGTATGTACAAGTCGTAGCACGTGACTAAACCAAAATACTCATGTTGAAAGATAAGCGGATGGAACAAGAAGCAACAGAGACTTTGATTCTCATGTCGAATGTGGGAGTCAACAATGAGTTCTGGAGTAGGAATATTTCGTCAAAGAAAGTGATGTTGATGAATCAAGAAGAGGTTGCTGGAGCGGAGATTTTGATGCTCATGTCGAGAGACACTTAAAAAGTAAACAATGAGTCCTTGAGTAGGAATATTTTGTCAAAAAAGTGATGCCGATGCGTCGTAAGAACCCTCCTCTTCGCTTTTGCGACGAGGAGTATGTTGTGGGTAAAAGGTAGACATTAAGAACTGGATGTTGAAAGCATACGGCGACTGCTTCATATCATTGTTTTAATCGTTATAAATTGGAGATGTTATTCAAACAACACCCCAAGGAAGCGTTAAAATTCCGGTTGATAGAGACATAGACAAGTCTTGTGATTTGCAAAATTCAAACGAGGAGAGAGAAGTTCGGAACCCTCAACAAGACATGTCAACGAATATTCCGGATAATTTCCCTGAGAATCTTAATCAAGTTTTGAACGGTCAACAGGACATGCCAGACAATTTTCCAGATAGTTTGCCTGAGAATCGGAAGTCTAAGATCGTTGCGATGACGAAAACGGGGTAGTCTTAGTGGTGCAAAAGCCGCTCACTTAAATTGACGTAGACATGGTCGTGCTTGATATAGGGGCAGTAGGGGTATACGCCTAGGGCCCATCTTGTGAGAGGGCATTTATGTTTTAGATTATATGTAAATCTATGATTAAGTCAATTTGAATTTACCGAACATATGTAAAAAAATTAACCTAACAAATTTATTCTTTAGTCATGTGAGGCCCAACTACTATTATTGTTGTTAATGGTGTGATGTACTGTACTTCATATATATTGCATACGCAAAGAATAAAAAGTATACTATATTTACATTCTATTATTGAAAAGAATTTTGATTTTTTATACATGATTGTGGTATAGTTTTTAGATAAAATTTAATGTATTATAAAAATAATAAAAGAAATAAAAATAATTAAAAATATAAACACTTAAAATTGTAATAATATATAACAAATCTCTGATACCAGCTTTGGCGTAGAACATTTAATAATACTCCCTCCGTCCCTATTTGTTTGTCCAAATCGACAATTGACACAATAATTAATAAGAGACAAAAACTACAGATTGCATTTATTGTTGTCCGAAAAATAGTACAAGAGTACAACTTAAATTTAGAACAGCAAATAGAAATTCAGGATACAAGGCACACATGTTAGAAGTAGGACAAATATTAGGGACATTAAAAAGAAAAGTGGACAAACATAATGAGATGGAGGGAGTATATAACAAAGGCTCTGATACCAAGTTTATTTAATAGGTAAATCTTCTAAAAATTGTGTAAAGAACTTTCGTTTTTACAGAATTCAGATCTGGTGCAAAGCCCAAATATGGTGCAAAATATAAACTCATCTCATCCATTCATTTTGTTAATCAAAAGGCTGATAATAATTGGAGGAAATAAATTAGTAACTACCCTTTATACGTGTAACTCTCTACCAAAAGGGTATAATTGACTAACTCTATAAACAAAATATATTTTATATTTTAATATCTCTGAAATTAAGCACATTCTCTCTCCTCTCCCCTTCTTTTTCCTTCTTCTTCGGACTCAACCTCCACGCTTCTTCTTCGGACTCAACCTCCATGCTTTTTCACACTCTGGATCATCTTCGATATCAATGGAACTCAACCCAAAATCAAATCAACAGTTTTCATAAAGAAAAATTCGAAACTGAACATGACGAACTATAAAATGGCCGTGACGAATTATAAAAAAGCGGACTAACTTCGATCAAATTGAAGGAGTAAAACTTCGTTGAACTCAATTTTTCACACTCTGGATCATCTTCGACATCAATGGAACTCATCCCAAAATCAAATCAACAGTTTTCATAAAGAAAAATTCGAAACTGAACATGACGAACTATAAATTGGCCGTGACGAATTATAAAATGTCTTAACATATTATACAATGATACTGTCAAAATCTGGACGAATTTTAGTTACATTTGACGAATTATAGCATTGTCCGTTGAACTGTACTACAATATGTCGTAATTAATGACGAATTATAGTCTAATTTTGACGAACTATGATATAATTCGTCAAAATTGGATTATAATTCGTTAAGAATTCGTCGATGTTTTTCCACAATCAGATCCGGCCTCCCTTTACATTCAGGAGAGGAAATTAGAGGGAGCAGCCAGACGCTGAAGCTTACAGAGATCATCATTGCAGACGATCGAGTGATAGAATTAATTTCACAGGACCAGATCTTCTTTTCGCTGCTGTCAGTGTTTGAAAAATCTGATCCGAGTTTCGATCGGGAGAAGAGTCGATTTGCATTTCGTGGTGGTGGAATGTGACAACGATTTTTGGCCATTGAGCTGAGCAGTGGATTGATTAGGGTTGTCTAGAGAGAGGTTTTGGATCTGAGGTTAACGCGGAGGGGAGTCGTCGGATGAGAGACCTAGAAATAACATGTTTCAGAAATCAGGGGAAACGATGAAATGGACGACATTGTTCAAGGACTTGAAGGATTTGAAGGAAAAGGTTGGATTGACGACCCAAGGGCCGCCTTCATCGTCATCTGCATCGTCATCAGAATTCAGAGAGATTCCGAGTTTGAATTGAATTGTACTACAAAATCTGGAGTGATTGTTTCATGAGGGGAGGAGAGAGAGAGAGTTTTTTAATTGAGAGGAGGAGAGAGAAATAAAGATGATGTATTCCATATTTACCCTGTTTAAATATCAATTTGAATTTATATTTATTTATTTTCATTTAATCTCATTCATTGAATTTACAAAATCAAAGGATGTGATTGTTTTGTATTTTTTACAAGAATATGGGTTTTGCACCTGATCCTTTCTCGTTTTTAAATGTATTTAAAAACGAGAAAGAATCAGGTGCAAAACCCATATCAGGTCCTTAAAATATCAGTAACTGCTATGAGGGAGTCCTAGACAAAAAGGTTACAAATTTATGAGGAAATTATTTGATCGAGAATTCTATGGTCACGTGTATTTCATAAATAAAAATATCAATTAAAAGCTTAAATTTCATTCAATATTAATCACTCCTAGAAGAATAAATTTCTATCACATAATTGTTCAATATTAATTACTTGACTTATAAAAAAAATGCTGTTTCATTCCTTTAGTAGTGAATAATCATTTTAATATTTAATAATATGAATCTTGACTAAAAAAAATAGACAGTTTTATTTCGTTTCCCACAATGTATGTGGACTCCGTCTTTGGCCCGAGATATTGAAAGAATAAAGTTAAAACTTTTTAAAAATGCAGTTGCTTGAGCACACTAGCTTATATGTGTGTTTTTTATATAAAAGCTGTGAATAACAAGACAACGGCGAACCGAGGTCTTAAAGCTGGGACAATTTAACCAGCTGGGAACATTACAGACAAAACAAATTAAAACGTGAATAAACGGGAGTCCGCAGCTCCACTTCGCCTTGGCATGGCACGTCATCCCGTCATTCACAGCTATAAAGAGGCAGGATCCCAACTGGAAGCATGTCCGTTACGTCCTCCTGCCAAAACGACCGGTATTACCCGGCCTAAACGAAACCATAAAAACGACTATACACCAAAAACCGGCCGAAGCCGCCGCATCTCAACCTGCCGGCGAACCGCCGGCCCACATCTACCGTCGGTAAAGGGAAAACAGTTACCGATCAAGCTTGAAACGCCATCATCCCGACGACTGCTCAAAACCAAACCAGGTCTACCGATTAAAAATCAAAATCAACAGCCTCCCCACCTTACTCCACCCATCCCACGCTGCCTGAAAGCACAGACGGTCCGAGGCCCCGCCGACGACAACCCACCCAGCCGCAGCACAGCCGAGTTGTGGAAACCATCGATGAGCCAGCGACAGGGAAGAGGAAGGGAGAAAGAGGCCCCACGCGCTCGGAACCGCCTCCTACCGCTTGAAGCGTTGAACCCCCTTCGAACAAATTCCACCGCCTTCCAGAGAGAACTTCTAGCTTATATGTGTTTAGTATAGGGAAATGTGACCTTCTACAGTATCATTTGTCTACCCACCCACTACTTGGTCATCACTTTCGCAACGTCAAATTAAAGGCTTCGAAATTAGTTTAATGCTAGCTTTAACATGCCTTAGATTTTATTTAGAGGAAACAAATTATTACTATTGTTTTTTTATATGTGTTGGTACAAAAATTCAGAACATTACAATGCATATGACATCTTATCATCTAGTACGTAGATATATCATCTCCGAAGCTCTCTAGTAAGGCATCTTGATCGGATCCGAAAATAATTTAGTACATTTCTCCACTTCTGAAGCGCATGCCAAGTTCGACACCTTTATCATGCATGGATCCGCACACATTCACCACAAATCATTGGTACATTCTTCGACACTTGGAGCTCAGACCATCTTGACACTTTACCGTTTGCAAGACATCATGCGCAAGGCATTAGGGCATCCGCACCCCTTAAGACATCCTTAAAGTGAACTTTTTGTTACTTCATTAAACAGTAGTAGCATTTTTCTCCATTCTGTGCACCCATGACATTCTACAAGAGGACATTCTATTACTATTCATAATAATAAATAATTTTAAATAATATTTTTTTCGATTTAATATTCTATGAATGAATGATCAATATTGTATGTATTTATATATAATTTTTTAATTTTAATTTCTAGTTTTTAATTTTTTTTTTGATTTTTTTAAAATCTTCGAGTTATTTTATAGTCGTTGGCCATTTTTTAAATTAAAAATAAATTGGACCGTTTTTTTCCGCTGGGCCAAATAGCGCTGGCCCAAAACGCTTAAGTTTTTTAATTGCTATGTTGTTTCGTTCGTCGTTTTCAGTTTTGTAGGACGAAACCCTAAACATCCAAACGAGGCGGACGTTCGCTCAGACATCCTTCTTCAGCACGCCAGATCGAACGTCCTCCGCACGCTCCGCTGTGCAATTCACCTGCCTCGAACGTCCTTAATTTTGCCCAGGACGTCCTCAATCGCTGCTGCGGTGCAGATGCTCTGAAGAGGAAATCACCCACGAGAAATGTATGAAGCATCACGGACGATGCGGGACGGGGAAGAAGAAAAGGGAGACGAAGGGGGAAATTCTCACAAAATTATAAAAAAAATACCATGGATAGGACTTGAACTTTTACTAAACCATATCCTTATTGACAATTACTACTATAGTTAGCATCTATTTATGTTGTTTTACATCCTAATTGCAATTTTAAATAGGACGACTTTTCACTATTTTTATTAGGGGTGGGTAAAAACCGGTCCGAATTTAAAAACCGCCCGCACCACATCGCTTTTGGAAAAAACCAGTTTGTTAAAAACCGCATTGTAACCAAATAAAGCGGTACGGAAGCGGTTCTTTACCCGTTTTAAATCGCACTGCACCGCATATATAATTAAATAATTCAAAATTATTACATATAAAAACAAAACAAATAATAATTTCAAGCCCAATTAGTCAATTTATGAAGCTAAGAAAACAGAAGGATGTTGTTGAGATTAAGAATGAAGTAGACAAGTACTTCAATGAACCATCTGAAGACCCTTCAAACAAGAATTTCAATATTTTCGATTGGTGGACGGAAAATGCATCAAGGTATCCTATTCTATCTAAAATTGCCAAGGACATATTTGTAGTTCCAGCTTATACAGTTGCTTCAGAATCAACTTTCAGTCTTGGATCAAGGGTGGTGGATCCATTTAGAGCTACATTAACTCCTAAGATGGTTGAGGGGTTGGTTTGTCTAAATGAATGGCTCAGGGGTGGATCATTTTTCCAGTATAAAGAGCCTACGAAAACAAAACTAGAACTCTATGCGGAGCTTGAAAAATTCGAATCAGAAACAGGTTCAAGAAAGCCATGAATGATCATGTATTATTTCTATGTATTGTCAAGTTCATGTTTTTTTATCATCTGTCATAGTGTTTGACGTTATGTATGCTTCATTACATCTAGTAGTACATATTTCACTTATATATTTAACACTTGAGTGAAACTAGTATTTTACAGTAAGTCTTCATCAGATTACTAGTATATGTTGTTGGTTTCACTAGTTACTATTTTGCAAAGCTCATCATAATCATCATCATCATATCACCATGATCGTCACCATCATCATATTACCATCATCATATCATCATTGTCACCATCACCATCACCATCAACATCATCACCATCATATCAACAACATCATCATCATGACCACCACCACCACCCTCATCATCATCATCGTATCATCATCATAATCATATCACCATCATTGTATCATCATCATCATCATCATCATCATCATCATCACCATCATCATATCACCACCATCATCACCACCATCACCAGCATCGTCAGCATATCACCATCATCGTATCATCATCATCACCATATCATCAACATCCTCATAGCATCATCATCATATCATCATCATCACCATATCATCATCATCCTCATATCATCATCCTCATATTATCATCATATCATCATCATCCTCCTCATATTATCATCATCATCATATTATCATCATCATATATGATGATGATGATTTGATGATGGTGGTGTGATGAAATGATGATGTGTATGATGATAATGATGATGATGATGATGATGATGATGATGATGATGATAATGATAATGATGATGATGATGATGGTGATGGTGATGGTAATGGTGATGATGATGATGCAAGTGATGATGATATACTGATGATGATGACATGATGATGGTGACGATGATGGCATAATAATGGTGATGATGACGATGATGACGACGATGATGATGGTGCTGATGTTTATGGTGATGATGATGATGAAGAAGAAGAAGAAGAATGATGACATGATGACGATGATATAATGATGATGGTGATGATGATGATGGTTATATGATGATGAATTTGATGATGATGATGATATAATATTCGAAACTCTAGCAACACATATTGATCGGACCGGAAATCATCTGGTACATTTCTCCACTTTTGAAGCGCAGCTCAGGTTCGACACCTTTACCATACTTGGATCCGCACATCCACCCAAATCATTGGTACATTCTTCGAAACTTGGAGCTCAGGCCACCTTTGGGTACCTTTACCGTTGCAAGACATGACATGTCCATCCTAACGGCCGAATAGCACCTCCACGAGGGAGGAAAGAAGGAAGCATCCACGCGCGAGGCGGGACGAGGAAAAGAAATAATTCTTTTATGGGTGGGGCTTTGAATGCAAGATTGGAATTCTTACACCGACGACACCCTTGTTAACATTTCAAAATAGCTAGATTGTTAGTGTGAAATTTTAGACGGTCTTATCCCAAATTCAATTTAGACCAATTAATAAATGCACCCGTGGTTTGTATGTTTGGTATTCTATTCAGATTAGTTGGCAATGATCCATGGTTTTATTGTAATTAATATTAATTTAACAAATCATGCCAACAACTTCAAATATTTATTTATCGAAGGGGTTGGTCGAGTGACTTGAACTCTTGATAATTTGTTAAGAAGTCAAGGGTTCGACTCCCTTGAGTAGTATATTTCTCTTCAATTTTGTGAGGAGTGTTATTCATCCCTTATGGATGTGTTTTCGTCTCGCCTTGGCGTGGACGTGTGTTCCTCCCTTGCGGATGTGTTATCTCATCTATTCCTTCCATGCGCGCGTGTATGTGCTGAGTTCAAGTTTATGCTTGTGGATTTAAAGTCAGAGGTGTCTTATGATCCGTGCTTCAATGAACACAATTTAAGCATCAAATTTGGATGGTGTCGTGTTTGGCATGTACTTCAAGAATCTAATATTTACATGTACTCGATAAAGAATTTTCATACAAGATATATAAAATGTATGATGATATGTCTGAAATGTAAAAATTCAGTATCAAAAAAAAAATTACATTACGAAATTGCAATTAAAAATATTGATCGCCCGTTGGAGTCAAGTTGGGTACATTTCGAAATAAAAATATCTCCGTCCCACGTGCAAACGGAAACGGACATGGTTGCTGAGGACGACCCGGTTGTACGTCCTTGTGCTAAAAATCATACAGTATAAAATTGAAATTTAAAATGTACCTTCCTCTTGAATATATCTATCAAAAATTCAAAATGATTACAATTGGACAAAGTGTAGATGTATTGTCATCTTTTGTCGAGAATCACTGTTTGAAGTGTTTGTTTGTTTTTTATTTACATATACATAATAAGAGGAGCGTTCAATTGAGAATTTTTTTAAATTTCGAGAACTTGATATTCTAATTTTCATCATCCAAAATGCAAGATACATTTTGGTGGTGACACATATCCTATGTGTATTTTCTAAGATGCATTTAATGCAAAGTAAAAGCTACATTTTTTGACTTTGCTTTTTGGACATGTGTCACATGCAGATTCAAAGATGCATCGTGATCTAATGATGAGATTTTTATTCTCAAATTTTCGAATTTTTAAGAATTCTCAATCGAGCGCCTCCCCTATATACCAATCATTTACATGAGATTTTTCCACACATTTTTTTTGTTGCCAAAAGCTTATTGTCTCAACAAAATGGGAGATAAAAAGGTCAGTCTGAGATTTCGGACGGATCTAAGAGTAATGGATTCAAGGCATGTGGTTCTTATGAATTTTGAAACTTTGGGTGGGTCAGTGAACTTAACTGTCCTTGGGTTGACGAATGTTGAAGATTATTTATGCCAAACAAAAATTATACTGATGATATGGAACTTAGGTTATTTTAATTTTGGGTGCAATTGAGAATCTTATCTCGTGCGGCTGCTATTTTGGAGTTGTTCAAAATCAAATTGCGTTTCGGCTCTGAACTAAATTGGTTAGATTAACCCTTGATAAAAAAAAAGAAAAGAAGAAGAACTAGTTAGATTAAAGGGAATGAGTGGATTGAATCGAATATTTGGGCATAATTTGGATATTTGTCTCACCAAGTGCGACAAATAAGTGTGTTCGTCTGGGAATGAGATCCCATGCAGTCAAACAAAAAATAATTATTTAAGAAAACAGTGTGATTTTGTGTATTTTAAGATGAAATGTGACGTTTTAAGTCAAAACTGTATAGTTTTAAAAATGATACAATATTAGAGTTCTTCCTTTATACATTTAAGTTAAATCTCAGATAAGGCAAAATTTCGGTCATTCAATTTTTTTTTTTTTTTTGAGATTCAATTTCAATCCACATAGATAGACATAACTTTGGCTGCTTATACTATTTATTTTTCTAATAATCATAGCTCATATATAAAATATTAAGGGGAAAAAAGAGAGTACAAAACCTAACCTTATATTGTCCAAACCAACTGGGGACTATTGACTATATGATCGTACTGCAGTTAGGCCCAAATTATAACAATCGAGCCCAGTCCCGAGAAGGAGAACTCATCAAAACGAATACGCAATCGAACCAATTAATACCCGATTCAATTAATCAGTTTTTGACTAACCTGGTCACCCGGTCGATCAACTGGTTCAATTGTATCTGAAAAATTAATATTTTTTTGAGACAATTGCGACTCAGACTCAAGATCTACGTGTAGTAATTGCTTTGTCTTCTACAATGCTAAAGAACTATCTATGTCTTATAACTGGGGAGCACTCTATTGAGGCAGAGTTGTAAGAATGAGGCAGTGAGGCACGTTGTGAGCCACTCATTTTGATGATGTGGCAGGGAATAATGCATGAATAGTTTTTGCTTTTTGCTTTTGATGGATTTTTGGTAGTGGGACACGTGTCGCAAGGAGATGAGTTTGACGGCTGAGATGAGAAGATGAGATTGTGCCACACTGCCTCACTCTCAGGGGGGCTGCCTCATTTGAACGCTCCTCTCTTATAACTTGTTCAAATAATTATATTCATTTAGCAAACTTAACATTTACTTAACTAATTAAATAAAAAATTATATTAATTTAAAACTAAAGTCATATTCCATATATACTATATTGATATTAATTTGAGTTTGATAAATATGTAAAATCCTATTTTAATCATGACTTTGATTTCATATCAAATAAAATTTTAAAATTTTGGAATAATTTGATTGTATAATGAGCTGAAATTTTTGTAATACCATAAACTAACTTTAAATCTGAAATCTTATATTTTTTAATATTTTATTTTTTTATGGATATCACTGTGTTTTGAGGAGCGCTCAAATGAGGCAAGCCAAATAAGAATGAGGCAGTGAGGCACGATCTGAGCCACACATCTAACCCCCCCTATGCTTTGTGGGTGCGCCACGTGTCCAAATAGTAAACCCACTACCAACAGTAAAAAGCAAAAAGCAAATAGTAAAATCCCACTACCACATCTTTAAATCTCAACCATTACATCAATATCATCAATGGCCAAGATCATTCCTTACTGCTTCATTCTTACAACCTTGCCTCAACCGAGCGCTCCCCTGTGTTTTTCCTATAAGGTTTTATTCTAAGGATGTGATTTCCTTGCCCCTCTTCTAATTGTTGCGATTTACGAATTAAGACAAAACTTCTATTGCTATTTTATTATTTTAAGATTGATTTTTACTATTCAAATTCTAAATTTGTTATAGTTATTGTTATGTTGTTGTATTCAGATCATAAACAGGTTGGGAAAATGACAAAGAGGGGGTATGAACTACCACACATTGACAAATCACGGTCCGAACTATGAAAATTGACAATTAAGGGCAATTTCAAAATTATTTGCTCCATATATAACACTTAATTGATTAAGTCATTTAATTGATGGAATATCACTTCATAAATTAACAAAGTTAACTAAACGAATGAATTGAAAACACTTTCTTGCCCTTAATTGTGAAATTGAGGAATCAAAATATTTTAAAATTGCCCTTGATTGTCAATTTTCATAATTCGGACCGTGATTTGTCAATGAGTGGTAGTTCATACCCCCTCTTTGTCATTTTCCCTAAATTTAATTAAGTTAAAAATACGTTAAAATATAATATAATATTATATATATTTTATTTTTTAGAATATGCGGTTCAATCTGGTCGTACCACTGACCCATTAACCCAATAGTTTGACCGGGTCAGTCTCCCGTTCGGTTTTCATAACACTGCTAGCCAGCACAATACGTTGCTCATTCCGATAGGCCTAAAGTTAAAAAAAATGTCAAATCAATTGGCGCCTCTTACCTCATTTACGCCATTTGGATAACTTCATTGATAACGAGACTTCTTGAAATGAATTACATGCTATAAGAGGCCCCCTCACTCAAATCTGAATTTTTTCTAATACACTCAAAATTAGAAATTGACTTTCCTTTCTACCCATCTTCCAAATAGATTTTCTTTTTTACTCACTTTTCCTGGCAAAGACACTGTTGTCAGCGGTGTCTTAAGACGATGTTACGTACAACGCTTTGGCCTCATATCACTTTTATGCAAAACAAATTACCGAATCAGCAAAATATAGCCACATAAGTGTACAAAACAGCTTCTTAGGTCAGACTATCATCCATTAAAACATCCTCCAATAGAGCTTGGAGTTTTTTTTCTTTTTCAAAGTGGCCTGTTTGGGTTTGGTAGTATCAAAAATGATCCGTGAGTTTCGCATTTCAGTTTTGGCCTATTTTTACAATAACCGGATTCCCAAGATCCAGTTGATTGTATTTTCCACAAAACTTGTTTTCCAGGATTCGATTTTATTAAAAACGAGATGACATGGCGTACGAGATATCATGGCCCGAGTACGTGGAGACCACGTAAACCCAGTTCCTAGGAAACCATTTTCATTAAGAAAATCAGATCCCCCAATCCGATCTTCTTCGAAATCAAAATCGGCAGCAACTTCTTTCTCCTCCATTATCACTGAAATCCAAATCCGACCATTCCACCGTTCGAAGCTTTGACCTCCGACTCCGATTTGTTCCCTTCCTCCTTAACCATTCGACGTTCGATCCCACCTCCCATGTCATCCGATTGACATTCGATTTTGTCTCCGATTTTGAGCTCAAGCTTCCTCCGATTGCCACCCAATTGGATCGGTAATTCATAAAAAATTGAGGTTCGCAACTGCAGAGATCCAATGAAGAATTGCTAAAGACTATTGGCTAGAAATATCATACTAAAAGGCTTGGCAAGCCAAGCAACATGCATTGATAAATTTATTTGGAACATGGTAGGACTCCTTCGCAAAGCTGTCACACTTGATGAAGGCTTTGGTTGATGAAAGTCTGGAAACAGTTGTCAAATGAGATACAGAAGAAATCGATGGTGAGTACATTAAGGTAAATCGTACTTTTTGGGCGTTTGCAGAATGTATTCATGCATTTAAGCATTACCGTCTTATGTTATCCATCGATGGTACCCACATGTACGGTAAGTACGACGGTAAGTTGTTGGTAGCATGTTCTTTGGACGCAAACAATGGTGTTCTGCCTGTTGCGTTTGCTTTGGTCGAGAGTGAAAATACCTCTAGTTTGAAGTGGTTCATGAGATGCATTCGCGATGGCGTCACTTCACGCCATGGCTTTTGCGTGATCTCCGACAGGCACGGTGGATTAATGGTTGCTATGAAAGAACCAGAATGGTCGCCTCCTATGGCTTACCATCGTGTCCGCATTAGGCACTTGCAGAGCAACCAACACCAAAGTCAAAGACTCTTTTTTCAAAAAAAGTGACAAAGTGGCAAATGCCAAGAAAGAGTACAAGTTTGCAGCTGAATATAAGGAGTTGATGGAAGTGTTGAAAGACAAACCTGATATCCGAAAGTGGTTGTGCAACCAAGACCCTGAGTTTTGGTCTTTGGCATTGATAATAGTGGTATGAGATGGGCCAATATGACCACCAATGCTTCGGAATCGTTCAACGACGTTCTCAAACATGAACGTGATTTGCCAATTTCAGTATTGGTTATGTTCACGTTCAAACAATTGAATGCGTACTTCAACATGCGTCGTTATTATTACGACAACATGGATTCAACTTTTTCTCCGAAGGTTCACCAGAGGTTGGAGGTACTCCGACAAAGGGCACAGTACAACAGAGTTCGTCGGCGTTCGGCCAGAATCTCGAATACATGAACAATCACTTTCCGAGATTTCGGCCTTCAGTGTCGCAGTGGCAGCCTAGCAGGGATTTCGCTTCCTTTTATCTGCGGGATTGAAATCGTCTTTTTTCAGATAATATATATACTCATTGTGCATAAAGATACTCATTATATATCTTATGCAAAACATCAAAAGAGCGTCTTCAAATCTTTAAAATTGGATACGGCTAAACTAAAACATATAATAGAATTGAGTGGGATTTCCTTCAATATATTCTTCTTCAGTAGGGTTTTAGGAACAGTGGGGGGTATAAAGTGATGACTTTGGTTACTACTCTCAAATATTGTACTCGTATAAATGGATGGCTTTCTCTGCCCCTCGAGGCCTAAGACACGGGGACCTTTTGTCACCGTATCTCTTTATCTTATGTATGAAACGGTTGTCAAATCATATGAATTTATGAGGCTTATTCAACCGATAAAGATCTATAGAATAGCTAGCTCCTACACGAGGCGAAATGGGCGTGACCGGTATGGCATGCCCGCCTGGTGCCAAAGTGCCCAGGTTCGAAGCCCTCCACTAACCTCCTAATCTAACCACTAACCCCCATCAAAAAAAGAAAAAAAAAAGAAAGAATAGCTAGCTCCTACAATCATCAATTTATTCTTTGCTAATGACGATCGTTTTTGTTTTTCAGATTAAATGAATCAAGTATCGGCCATGTGCGAGAAATTCTTGATATATTTATAGGAGTATCTCGTAAAAGAAAATTAACTTCTCCAAAACTGAAATGGTGGTCAGTAAAGATGCACCTAGCGAGCTAATTGATGTGGGGCGAATGGCGCTGACTTACATACCGAAATTGGAACATCCGAAGAATTTACGCTAAATTTGATGTTTCTACGCCTGTGTCAGAATTTGATGAAAGCCTAGTGTTTTTTTTGGGTGGAAACGGCATTCTGAGCAAAACTCATTGCTTTGTCATGAGCTCGGCGTTTTTAAGGCGAATTCCTTCATCTGGAGGGTCAAATTCGCGTTTTACTCTTCTTTCAGCTCTTTTGTTACGTTTTTATATTTTCGGGGACCTTTTTGTTATTTCCTTATTTTGGTAACTAGGGTTTCCTACTTAAACACTTGTTAGTCGTTTTTTGTTAGACAGTTTTGATATTGAATAAAAGTTGAGGTTTTCCTCCATATCTGTTAGTTTACGGTACCTCTGTGGGATCAACGATTATTGACCTCAAATTCTCGGTATTCTGTGGAATCAAAGAGGTTTTGGTTTATAGTTCTTTGCATTAACCACGCACACTGCATCAGAGTGGTATCACATTCCAACCGATCCTGAGTTATGCCGCCTCGAAGACCACGGAGAGTAGACGCTGAGGCAGCCATGGATGATGTTGAGTTACGGAGAGATAATGCTGCTCTGCGAAGGCTGGTCGAACTCCTGACTCAACGCCTGGACGCCCTCACCCATATGGGTGATGATGTCACTGTCACGGAAGAAAATCCTTTCGGCTTCGACCGGAATCACCCTTCCCCTGAACGACGTGATCGACGTTGGGAAATTGGCTTCAAGGTGGGTATTCCAGATTTCGATGGTGGTCTTAAGGCTGATGAGTTCATAGATTGGTTATCACAAGTTGAAGAGATTCTGGAATTCAAAGAGGTTCCAGATGATCGTCGTGTTCCGTTAGTCGCGATCCGCCTGCGTGACCGCGCACAAGCTTGGTGGTAGCAGTTGAAGCAGACTCGTACCCGTACTGGTAAGGAAAAGATTTCAAGTTGGGAGTTATTCAAGAAACACATTCGGGCAGCGTTTTTACCTTATAATTTTGAGCGAGAATTATACTAGCGCTTCCAAAACCTTCGCCAGGGCCCTCGTTCCGTTGATGAATACACCACCGACTTCTACCAATTGTTGGCTCGTACTGATCTCAATGAGTCGCCTCTTCAGTTGGTTTCTCGTTATATTGGTGGCTTGCGTCTACAATTACAGGATGTTCTAAACATGTTTGACCCCCTGACGGTTGCGAAAGCGCATCAGCGTGCTTCACAGGCAGAATCACAGTTGGCGATGCGTGCACACGTGAAATTTCGACAGCCCCCTGTATCGACAGGTGCGCTGGTTCTTCTACACCGTCTGCTCGAAATCCTATTGACCCACCTCCACCTCCACGTCAACTAGTTCAAAGTTATTCAGGCCCTTCCTAGGGACGTCCTGGCGGCGGTATGCGATGCTTTAATTGCGGCGAGCCCGGCCATAGACAAGCCGACTGCCGCAAAGCACCCTCTGGTACACGCGGACTCCTTTCTACTGATGCCCATGAGGTTGATTCTGACCACATTGAGGATAATCCCATCTACGATGATTACACTTATCATGAAGAAGTACTCGCGGAATACTTGGCGGGAGACATCGGCCCTTCTTTTGATGTTGCGACAAACCTTCTTGACCCCTCGTGCGCCTTATCAGACCGAGTGGTTACGCAACAATCTGTTCCAGTCCACTTACACTATTGGCGGGAAAGTTGGCACCTTCATTATTAATGCTGGTAGTTGTGAGAAAGTGATTTCTGAAGTTGCGGTTTCGAAATTGGGGCTTACTGTTGAAACTCATCCCAAGCCTTATGAGCTCGCTTGGCTCAGTAAAGGTACCGATGTTACTATTTCCAAACGTGTCTTGGTGAGTTTTTCTATTGGTTCGACTTATAGTGATGATATATACTGTGATGTGGTTCCTATGGATGCTTGTCATTTACTGCTCGACCGCCCTTGGCAATATGACCAATCTGTTATACATGATGGTCGGTCCAATACTTATTCTTTCATGTTTCGTGGCAAAAAAATTGTGTTAGTTCCGACTAAACCTCGTGTGGTTTCTTCGGGTAGTGCTGCAACACGAACTACTCTATTGTCTCGAGTTCCTTTTCAGGCTGCCATGGTGGAATCCGGTGTGGTCTTTGTTTTATTCTGTGATCCAGTTACTACGGTTAACTCTGGTGTTCCAGCTGTTGGGGTTCAACCGTTATGACTGGAATTCGCTGATGTGTTTCCTGAGTCCTTACCCTCAGATTTACCACCATTGCGTGATATTCAGCATCACATTGACTTGGTGTCGGGCACTGCACTACCCAACCGTCCCCATTATCGTATGAGTCCAAAGGAGCACGAGGAATTACGTAGGCAGGTGGAGGAGCTGCTTGCTAAGGGCCATATTCGTGAGAGTCTTAGTCCTTGTGCCGTACCAGCCCTCCTTACTCCGAAAAAGGATGGTACTTGGCGTATATGTGTGGACAGTCGTGCTATCAACAAGATTACGGTGCGTTATCGATTTCCTATTCCCCGACTGGATGATTTGTTAGATCAGTTGAGTGGTGCTTGTGTGTTTAGTAAACTGGATTTGAAGAGTGGGTACCATCAGATTCGTATTCGCAAGGGGGATGAATGGAAAACTGCCTTCAAAATCCGTGAAGGCTTATTTGAGTGGTTGGTGACGCCTTTTGGTCTTTCTAATGCCCCTAGCACATTTATGCGTGTTATGAATCAGGCTTTACGCCCATTGGCAAATTTGTCGTCATTTATTTCGATGATATTTTGATTTAGAGTGTCAATCCTGTTGTGTATCTTGAAGACTTGAGAGAGGTATTGTTGGTTCTTCGTAGGGATAAATTCTATGCCTCTGCTGCTAAGTGTGCCTTTATGACTGATTTGATCCACTTTTTGGGTTATGTGGTTTCTCGAGATGGACTCCGGGCTGATCCGAGCAAAGTTGTTGCTGTCGAGCAGTGGCATTATTGAAGTGCGCAGTTTTCATGGTTTGGCTTCGTTCTATCGGTGTTTTATCCCTCACTTTAGTGGCATTATGGCCCCGATCACTGATTGCATGAAAGGCACTAAATTTCACTGGACCGATGACGCCGAAGCCGCTTTTCATGAGATTAAGCATCGGTTAACTTCTGCCCCTATTCTTGTGCTTTCTGATTTTCCAAGCCTTTTGAGCTTCATTGTGATGCCTCAAAAACTGGCATTGGCGCTGTTCTTAGTCAGTCTGGACGCCCTGTTGCTTATTTCAGTGAGAAGCTTTCTGGTGCTAAGCTGCGTTTTAGCACATATGATATGGAGTTTTACGCGGTGGTTCAAGCTGTGAAACATTGGCGTCATTATCTCTTTCACCGCGAGTTTGTTCTTTACACTGATCACGACTCCCTTAAGCATCTTGGCAGCCAGGATAAGGTCTCCCATCGGCATGCTTCTTTGCTCTCTTATTTGCAGCAGTTCACTTTCGTGATTAAACACAAGGGTGGTGTTTCTAATCGTGTAGCTGATGCGTTGAGTCGTCGCCATAATCTACTTACGGAAATGCGTGTTCATGTACTTGGATTTGACTCGTTTATAGAGCTGTATGTGGATGACCCTTTCTTTTCTCACGTTCTTGCGAAAGTCCACGAGGGTGAACCCACATATTTCTTCTTGGAGGATGTTTTCTTTTTCATGGGGTTCAGCTGTGCATTCCTGATTGCAGTCTCCGTTTGAAGATTATTCAGGAGCTGCATAATAAAGGTCATGTTGGGCGGGATCGTACTTTTCAGTTGCTTGCTGGTTCGTATTATTGGCCTTCTTTGCGTAAGGAAGTTGGCAAATTTGTGGCACGTTGTCGTGTTTGCCAATTGGCCAAGGGCGCCTCGACTAACGCCGACTTGTATATGCCCCTTCCTATTCCCACATAACCATGGTTTGATGTTAGTATGGATTTTGTCCTTGGTCTTCCCCGCACCCAGCGTGGGAGCGATTCTATTTATGTGGTGGTTGATCGCTTTTCCAAGATGGCGCACTTTATTCCGTGTAAGCGCACGACTGATGCTGTTCATGTTGCTCAACTTTATTTTCGCGAGGTGTATCGTCTTTATGGCCTTCCTGCCTCTATTGTTTCTGACCGAGATACACGTTTTGTGAGTCACTTTTGGCAAAGTTTATGGTGCATGGTGAACACTCGATTGAATTTCAGCAGTGCCTATCACCCCCAGACGGATGGCCAAACTGAGGTCGTTAATAGCTCTCTGGGGAATCTGTTACGTAGTTTGGTGGGGGATCATCCCAAGTCATGGGATTTGAAGTTGCCTCAGGCTGAGTTTGCACATAATCATGCCGTTAACCCTAACACAGGTTTTAGCCCTTTTCACGTGGTGTACTGTTTACCACCGCGGGGTCCTCTTGACTTGCTCGCTTTGCCCAGCAAAGTGCGTCCACATGCCACTGTTGAGGACTTTGTTGCCCAATTGAATCAAATTCATCAGCAGACACATTCACAGCTTACCGCTAGCATTGTGAAATATAAGGCCCATGTTGATCAGAAACGTCGCGCTGTCGAGTTTGAAGTGGGCGATTTTGTTTGGGCAATCCTGACTAAGGATCGTTTCCCTGCTCATGCATATAGTAAGCTTGCTGCCAAGAAGATTGGTCCGATAGAGATTGTGGAGAAGATCAATCCTAATGCTTATCGTCTTCACTTGCCGAGCCATATTCTTACCTCAGATGTGTTTAATGTAAAACACCTTGTTCCTTTTGCTGGTGATTCTGCATCGGATGATGATGCGGCTTCCAATTCGAGGACGAATCTTCTCTGCCCTGGAGGGAATGATGTGGGGCGAATGGCGCTGACATACATGCAGAAATTGGAACATCCGAAGAATTTACGCAAAATTTGATGTTTTTGCGTCTGTGTCAGAATTTGACGAAAGCCTAGTGTTTTTGGATGGAAACGGTATTCTGAGCAAAATACATCGCTTTGCTATGAGTTCGACATTTTTAAGGCGAATTCCTTCATCTGGAGGGTCAAATTTACGTTTTACTCTTCTTTCAGCTCTTGTTACGTTTTTATATTTTCGGGGACCTTTTTGTTATTTCCTTATTTTGGTAACTAGGGTTTGCTACTTATGCACTTGTTCGTCGTTTTTTGTTAGACAGTTTTGATATTGAATAAAAGTTGAGGTTTTCCTCAATATCTGTCAGTTTTTGGTATCTATGTGAGATCAACGATTATTGATCTCAAATTCTCGATATTCTGTGGAATCAACGAGGTTTTGGTTTATAGTTCTTTGCATTAACCACGCACGCTGCATCACTAATTCAATTCATGAAACATAGCATGGGTGTTTGAAATATAGTAACCTGTTCAAGCTACTGTTCAAGGGACTGTTTGAGACAGACCTTGAAGACCTTTGAGACAGTGCAGTAAGCAGAAAGAAGTAGGAGCACACACAGTATGATACCCAGTTCGGCTACGCCTACTCTGGGGGGTTTCTCACACACTAAAAGGGACACAAATCTTTATTACGAGTATAGAGCAACAATGTGGGCTTACACTTACACAACTCCTCGTTTGTAATTGCCTTGCCTCTAATACTCCGTCTCTCCGATTTGTAACCTCGGCTCACCGCAGTTTGCCTCGATCCCCTTCGTCTGAACCTCCTGTCCGAACGTCCTCGATTAAAGCATCCGAAGCTCGGTTGCTTTCTCCCGAAAGCCAGCACTGATCAATGATGTGTGCAGCAGTATGGTCGATCACAGACAGTCTGAACAGCACACTGAACAGACTGTATCAGCGCCGTTGATGTTCCGGTGAGGAATGATCAAACAGCCGTCACTCTTCTTCTCCAATCTCACAGATGCACTCTCATGCGTGTCTCTCAGAAAAGCAATGCAGATTAGGTCGCCCAGTACTTGTATTTATAGGGCGGAGAAGACCAAATCTGCTATTGATAATCATCCAAATATTTAGGAAATATTTCCTAAATATTTGTTGGATATTATCTTGTCCAATCTTTGGAAATATCCGGAGATACCTTCCACGACAAGTCAGCCATCCTTCTTCAAACGGAAGAGAAGATATTCGTTTGAATATCTGTAGCTCGAAATCTTCGATGGCCTACTTTAGTTCGAAAAGATCTTTGATCTTTTAGAACCTTCCAGAAACCATCCTTGCGTCTGCTCCACGCTGAATATGAGTGCTAGGACGTGTTTGAACTCTTCTTGAACTCCTACTTGAACTGTCTAAAGCCGTTTTGCCAAACACATGCCATTCATGGGAACATACAACTCCCCCTTGGCATTTTGGCAAAACCTAATCTACTAGATACTAGCTAAGCTAAGTCTGACTAACTATTTAGGCTTTAGACACAAATGAGGGAACACAAAAATGTTAACCTAAAAAACCTCCCCCTTTTTGCCATAAACTGGCAAGGGGTCCAATCTAAGTTCAAACAGGACTAGATATGTGCCAGAACAAGCACCAAAAACAAATAACCAAAAAAATTATTCAGAGATCTGAGAGGTTTCAGCAATGAACCTTTAAGCAGACGACATATCATCCGAATCACCATCAGACTCCGCAGCTTCCTCTTCATCGTCGCTAGGGTAGCGAAGAGTACGAGCCAGCTTGTTGATGCGCTTGCGTTGCTCCTTGTCTGCTGCAATGATGATGTCCAACTCCTTGATTAGCGTGCTCCTCTCATCACTACTTATCTTGGCTCCCCCTCGCCTTGATGTCTCAGGAACGTCTTGACCTCTCTGTCTCGGCTCCTTGAGATCGTTCACATGTCGACCTTTGTATAGCTTATGGTCCACAGTGAACTTGCGCGGGGGCTTGGAGAGACGCTCATTTGGTGACAGCAATTCTGGAGATTGACGGATGATCAGTTCATATATCAGAGATGGGAAGCCGATCTGGTGGAGAGAGCGATTTGAAGTAGCGTGTTCCGCAATCTGTTTGAACATGACTCTTCCCAGATTGAACAACATTTTGTTCCCAATCGGATATATATCAGCTGAGCCACATCTTTGCTGACTGTAGAGCGGTGGGAGGAAGGCTTCCAGTTGAACACTGCAATGAAGAACAACATTGAGTAGAAAGTTGATAGGTCAGTTGTGAGTACTACAGTCTCAGGCCACCATGGGACTGAACCAGCTGTGATAGTATCAGCAATTTTGTCAAAGTCTGTTTCTTCCTCATCAACTTCTGGGTCGTCCATCTGGAAGAACTTGTTGATCAGATCAGATCAGAGTCAATTTCAATTCTCCTTCCTCGAACAAACACAACGCCATAATCCTTGTCTCCAATCACCCCAAACTGAGGAGGAAGATTGGCAATAGCTTCACGCACCAGTTGCTCATTGAATGGCTTGCTCTTGGTCAAGGTTCCAATCAAGCAAGTTTGCTTTAGGACATGTATGACCTCCTTCCCATTATAGCTCTTCTCTTCAAGGAGCCTTTCAGGAATAATTTTCCTCTTCAGCACAAACCTCCACTTTCTTGCCGCCTCTTTATTTATGAACCAAACTCCCTTCTTGACCAAGCCTGTTGGAGCTGCGTCAGAAACAGGAGATGGGACTTCAACTCTTCTAGCATCTTTTGAGACAGGAATAGGCACACCACGTTTCCTGTTTTTGGAAGCATCGGCTCCCCCTACACGCTGGCTTGCCTCTTCATTCAAAGCAGAGTCCTTCTTTGTTGGGCTCTTCACAGCCACCTTCTTCTTTCCTTTGATCTTCTTGGTCTTTTTCAGTTCCGCAAGGGGGACAGAGTCTTGAGCATCTTCAGAAGGGGAGTCTGACACGAGGATATGCTGAGCACCATCCTCCATCTCTGCATTAGACATGGCCGAGGGATCCACCACTACACGGGCATCTTCCACAAGAGCATCGCCCTCAACTCTGCCTCGCACATTGACTGGCACTGACTGGCACTGACTTCGAATCAGAGATCACTTGAGATATGGCTCTTACAGCAGCATGCTGACCACCTGATGCAACATCTTCTGGATCACTTGCCTCCTTTTCTCCTTCTGAGCTGTTGGCAGGCGAGGGGTCTTCAACCCCTACTTCCTGAGCATGTGCAGAATGAACTGGCATTGGCACAGCAGGAACAGGAACAACCTCCTTCTATAAAACCTCGATGACATTATCAATGTCCTTGAACTGATCATCAAGCTCTTCATCCTTCTCGATTGAATCAGATTCTTCAGTTACAGCACCAGTTTGCTGCTCACCATCTAAACTCTTCTGCTTCTCAACTGGGATGCCTTCCGTCTTATCAACACTAACCACCTTCCTCTGGCTTGGGGGCTCAAGAAGCAGTTCAGGCTCCAAACCTAACAAGGCAATGATTCTTCCACCTACGGCACTTATCTTGGCCAGACACTTTCTTGGAGAAATTCTTCTACGATTAACAACGTTCCGTCGAAACCCTGAGGGTCGCACATAACCAGATGCGAGAATCTTCTCCTTCCAGCCTTTATAACCAGCAACTTTAGATACATGCAAACTGGGTTCCCCGCCTTTCACAGAATCAACAACCTCCATACAATCAATAGCCCTACTGGCTTCACCGCCCTTCTCATTCACAGCTTCTACTTCCTTTTCAACCACTTTATTACCAACAATAGCAACTTTCACAGGAACAGAAACAGCAATTGGAGCATTGGGAATTGAAGATACCTTAGATTGGGGCAAGATCGGTGGAGGAACGCCACTTGTTGGTGTTGAACTAGCATCAGATTGTTCAGGACTTTTCTCCGCTGGTTGCGAAGCCACTTCCTTCTGTTTTACAGCAGGTTCTGGACATGTACACTCCATCATCCCAACTCTAGTGTTTGAAGAGACTGCTCCTTCCACTGAAAAAATGGCATTAGGTAATGCTGTAGATTTAGCAACCAAAGGCGACGCCTTTTTCTTCATTGGCAGCTTCGACTTGGATGGATTTGGAATTTGAGGCTTTGCCGCCAGATCATCGGACGGTTTCTTGTTCGTCTTCTTTGTTTCCGATGAAATCTTGATGACTGACTTGGAGGATTTCCTGGTGTTAACCATTGATGCTGAAAAGGAGAAGCTTTGGAAGAATTTGCGAGAGACAGCTGCACTAGGGTTTCAGACCAGAGAGCAGGAGCAGCAGACGAAGCAGTTTTGATTTTTGAAGAACACGTTCAGCCTTTCCAACTTCCCAAAATCATCTCTCGAGAATATCGATACTTTCCTCATAACGGCACGAAAATATCTCCCAAAAACAAAATTGTTTTGTTAAAAATATTCATCTTCTAAAAATGTATCTTCTGATCCAGCTCACTTCCACCTGTTTTGCTGGAGTTGCGACTCTGACTGACCACTGCCTGGCAGGCTTAGTGATTGATAACACCTAGACCCAGGGCGGATCTAAGGGTCTCAACCTCTATAGCATTCAATCGCATATGGATCACCTTCTCCTGTAGCGTTCTTTGGAGACTAGCTAGCTTCGAGGCATACTCGCTCTGGAAGGGGAGGGTGCTAATATCCGTGTGTGACACCCGGTGAAGAGGGTATCTGACAGATCTATAATCATCAGCATGGGTTTGTGCGACTTGTGTCTTGTTTACTGACAGATGCTTGTCGTCAGAGCAAATGTACAAATAAATTTATAAGTCCGCTACTCGCGACTTCACTACTGGGTAGCAAGTGGTAAGTAGGGGTCGAACCCAAGGGAACTAGGGGGATAAGTTGTTCTTTGAGGGATCGTACATCGGGGGAGCGTGTTTTTTGGTTGATTTAGGTTTTACTACTAACAGCTAAGTGATTGGTTGGTTGGTTTTGGTTTTTATTGCGGAAAAGTAAATGACATAAAAGTAAATACTGAAAGTAAAAAGAAGACTTACAGCGGTTGTTGCGTGATCGGCAAGTCTTGCGGAACGTCAGTAGTTGAAAGGGCAGTTTATACTAAGGAAGTAAGTGCAGGTAGTGTTTTAATCTAAGGAAAGCATTCGGTTTCGGGGGCCTTGTATCATAGCATGTTTATCATTGACCTTTAGTGATCTTTCTAAGTATTCAAACGTGCATCAAGGCCATTCCAAGCACTCGATTTGCCACACTGTCTAGTCTTTTGCAAAAATGTTCGAAAGTGTATCAAGGCCATTCCAAGCACTCGATTTGCACACACTGTCTAGACTTTTGCAAAAAAACGTAGAGCCCTTGTTCTACTTAGACTAATACCCCATTCCAAGGTATATTAGCCTGTGTGCATCCATTTGATCAGTCATTCCCGAGCAATCAAATGGTGTTTGAGAGAGGTCAAACTCCTCAGATAAGTTTTGCCATTCCAAGCATCCACTTATCCGAGTATGTTTACGAACTTCCACGGAAGAGCTTTGCCATTCCAAGCATCCACTCACCCTTGGAAGTTCTGGCCTAATATATGGCACATAGAACAAGTTTTGAATACAGAGAAAAAACACTAAAGCAAAGTCTAAAACATTTTATGATACAAGTACACCCCTTCAACCGAATGAAGAGTTTAGCTACGAATATCCATAGAGGTGGATACCATAGCTAAATACTCGGGGGTTTTTGAAAGACAGTAAGTAAAGGGGAATACTCAAGAACCAACAGGAGTATTCCCAATTTCTACTTGAATACTCAAGAACCAACAGGAGTATTCTCTAAAACTGTTATAATACTCAAGAACCAACAGGAGTATTATTTCAAAACCAAACTTAAAAATTGCCAAACTTAGAGAGATAAGTGATTTTGTGTTGTGAATGGGATGATACAAATGAGAAGGGATGGGGTTGTATTTATAGGCTAAGGAGGAGGGAATGGAGGGCCAAGATGAGAGCACATGGCAAGCCATCCATGGCTTGCCAAAAGCCGCCGGTTCTAGGTCATGGGAGGAGGAGCAGCCGGTCATGGAGGGGAGGGAAGGAGGAGAAGCCACCCATGAGTCATCCTCATGACTCATTCCTTCACAAAACCGCCGGTCACTTAGGGCACAAGGGTGAGTTTTGTGCAGTTTTCACAAAACTATCAGTGTATTTCAGCTCCGGACTGACTTTGGTTGCTCTTCGGTTTGATTTGTTTTGAATGATTCCATGTCAGGATCTTTAGATTTCTTCAGTCAGCGTCTGATCGAGACCTTGGAATGACTCGTAACATCTTTTCTGCGTAAAATCCTCTCCTTAGCGTGTATTCTCTCTAAGCTCCAAAATACCCTGTAGATAAATATCGGAACTAACAAGCAAAAGTTAAATAGACAAACAGTCTAATTTAGTGGGTTTAACTGTGTTTTTGATTCGTATAATTATGGTCCATCATTTACTCCCTCTCGAACATATCCATGATTGATGAGGCGCTTACACCGAGCTCCGGACGACTGTTGGGGAGTATGGATGAATTGTTGAGCAGTAGGACCCCTGTTTCGTAGAAAACTCGTCCGTGTGAGACTGGTAAAGTCATCCATGCAAGCTGAAACACACTTCGAGCTGCCATATCTCCCAACTTTTATTGGTCCACTTACATTTGTGTGAATCTGTTCAACCGGTCTGCTAGCACTGAACTTACAGCTGTTGGGGAACGAGTCTTTTGTCTGAGTCTTGATTCTGCATGCAACACCTGGTGCATCAATACCACCTGTCTCCTTGTGCCTTCCTCGGATGAGTTCAGATGAGTCGAGCATCATCGAGGTTTTGAGAGTAAGATTTCCCATGCGCCTGTGCCACAAACCCATCTCAATCCGTCGACTTGGTAGGTAGGCCGAAGAACCAACAGGTCCAGCTGAACCAAAGAGGTAGCAATTATTGGGAGACCTGTCGCCTTTCATTAATGTGCTTCCGTCCTTATTCAACACGAGACATGAGTCTTGAGTGAAGGTGACAAGATGTCCATCATCACATAGTTGACTAATGCTAAATAGATTCATATTCAATCCATCAACCAAGAGAATGTCCTTGTGTGCAGCAAGATCCGGAACCTTCAATGTCCCACAGCCGATCACCTGACCCTTTCTCTCATCACCAAAGGTGACAAATTGCTTCTTCATAACAGGTCGAACATGAGTGAGAAACTTAGAGTTACCTGTCATATGAGCGGAGCATCCACTATCGAAGAACCAGTGATCTCTCTCTATGTGACGTGATGAGTTGATCGCAGCCAGACATACGGTCTTGCTAGCCTTTGGTACCCAGATCTGTTGCATTCGAGGTTTATTCTTGTGTCTCATAGCTCTTCGCTCAGCAAGAAACAGGCGACACCTTGGTCTGATGTGTCCGATTTTGAAACAGTACCAGCATGTGCGGAGATCTTCCGTCTGTTCTGAGAAGGAGCTGGTTCGTTCATTGCGAGTTCTTCTTTGACCAGCCGTGTTCTTTTCTTGCGACAGATCCACTTTTTGTCTTGGTGCTGTCTCACCTTCTCTCCTATGTTCTGTTTCACCTTCTTTCCCTGGTGCTGAGTCAGTTTCTGGCTCACCTTCTGTTCCGGGTTTCGTTCAACCACTGGTTTCGCTTTAACAAATATTGTACTTTTTGAGCATCCTTCTTCTGTGAAACCCAGTCCCCGGTGTCCAGACTCCATTCTTTGTGACCTAAGAATCTCATTTAGATCCTTAGTCCCAGAGTTCAACATCTTCACCGACTGTTTGAGCTGGTTGAGCTCCTTCAGGGTAGCTGAATGATCCATTTTTTCAGATTCAACCTGGAGTTCTAGAGACTCTACGTGCCTCAAGAGGTACACCTCCTTGCGCTTCAGATCTGAAATCGTTTTCCTTAGACCTACCATTCCAGCTGTAAGAGTTTCACGATCTTTTTCCATGTCGATTTTTAGTGATGAGATGGTACCCAGGAGCTCTGTTTTCTGTGCAAGCAGACATGACCTTTCCTGTTTCATTTATGTTAGTTGAGCAAACAACAGATCGACCTTACCTTGGAGTTCCACCTTCTCTGCCACACTTTGTTTTTTTCATCAGTCATGGTGGCAATTGAGTCGTTGAGTTTCTTGTTGAGATTGATTACCAATAGCCACTTCTCATGCAGGTCATTGTAGGATTCAGCCAGTGTCTCTTGCGTGAGTTCTTCATTATCGCTGTCTGAGGAGTCTTCAGTCAGGAGAATGAGGAGACTTGTTATTGCTGGATTCACTGTATTCTTCTGTGATTGCAGCAAATGCTACAAAGCTGGTAGTTTCATCACAGTCCTCCTCATCACTGTCGCTGAGGTTTGCAACCATTGCCTTATTCTTCTTGAGGGTATTAGCACATTCCGCCTTGATGTGGCCGAATCCCCTGCATTCGTGGCATTGAACCTCTTTCCCTTTTTCAGAAGCATCATCTGTCTTATTGAGCCTCATCTTACCTATTTTCCAGTTGCGAGAATTACTTGAGGATGACTGACCTTGCTCAGGGCCACGTCTGTTGAGTTTCCGAACCATTCTGCCGAAGTTTTGAGCCATCATAGCCAGTTGTTCAGTGTTGCAGTCTGTTTCACCCAAGCCTTCAGACACTTCTACTCTTAGAGCAATTCCTTTTCCTTCTTTGGACTCAGTTTCGTGGTTCATCTCGTAAGTTCTGAGTGACCCATGAGCTCGTCTAGTTTCAGCTTGGAGATGTCGTGCATTTCCTCAATGGCAGTAACTTTCATAGCGAATCTCGGAGGGAGCGATCTAAGAACCTTGCTGGCCATTCTTTCACCGTCAATGGGCTTTCCTAGGGCAGCAGCTTCGTTGGACAGATCTAGTACTCTTGCATTGAAGTCAGGGATAGTTTCACAGTCCTTCATCTTCATGTCCTCGAACTTGGTTGTCACAATCTGCATTCGAGAATTGCGAACCTTGTCTGTACCTTCATAAGCTGTTTGAAGGATATCCCAAGCTTCCTTTGCGATTTCACAGTTGATGATTAGTTTCAGCACATTCTCGTCCACTCCAGAGAAGATAGCGTTCATGGCTTTTGAATTCCCAATAGACGCCTTTTCATCTGCTTCATCCCATAGAGCTTCAGGTTTAGGGACAACTTCACCTGTGAGACTTTCCATCAAGGGTTGAGTCCATCCAACCAAGACAACCTTCCAAGCTTTTTCATCGAGAGATTTTAGAAAGGATTTCATCTTGGGCTTCCAACAGGCATAGTTAGATCCTTCTAATAACGGGGGTCGGGTGATGCTTTGTCTTTCCTTCAGAGTCATCTTGAACAGTTCTAGGATCCCACTCAGTGTGTCGAGTGTTTGCTCTAATACCAATTGAAATATAGTAACATGTTCAAGCTATTGTTCAAGGGACTGTTTGAGACAGACCTTGAACACCTTTGAGACAGTGTGATGGACCATAATTATACGAATCAAAAACACAGTAAAACCCACCAAATTAGACTGTTGGTCTATTTAACTTCTACTTGTTAGTCCCGATATATTTCTACGGGGTATTTTGGCGCTTAGAGAGAAAACACGCTAAGGAGAGGATTTTACGCTGAAAAGATATTAAGAGTCAATACAAGGTCAAGATCAGACGCTGAACGAAGAAATATCAAGATCCTGACATTGAATTACTCAAATTAAATCCAACCGAGGAACAACCAAAGTCAGTCCGGGGTAGGAATGGACCGATAGTTTTGTGAAAACTTCACAAAACTCACAAAAAGGGAGGCTCCTCCTCACATGGGCGGCTCCTCCCTCACAACTCCTCTCCTCCACTCCCCCTCCTCCACTTGGCGGCTCCTCCTCCCTCCTCCCAAAGCCGCCGGCGGCTCCTCCTCCTCACCATAGGAATGTGACATGTGGTGGCTCCTCCACCACATCTTCATCTCCTCCTCCTCCTCCCTTGGATGCAACACCATGACAGGCCGTCGTTGTACCTGCAAATCTAAATTTATAATTCCTTGCTCTTGGCTATGGGTCAGTACAGCGGTAAGCAAGGGTCGAACCCAAGGGAGCTAGATGGTTACTACTTTGTTCTGTAAGAAAGAAAAGTAAACGATTGGGTGAGAGTAAACCGTTTAAGGAACAAGTGCAAATAGCGAAATAAACGAAAGTGTAATAATCAGAGAGAAATATTCAGGCTAGGGTTTCTTAATTGTAACTTGGTTTATCCTTGATTTGTAAGTATTTTATCTTGCTTTCTTAAGTGTGATTACTCCTGGTCAGGTTATAACCTAAGGTAGGACCGTTAAATCACTACGCCACAATCTACTCCTGGTCTGGTTGTAGACTTTTAGTTCTAGCAAACCTAATACTCCTGGTCTGGTTATATTAGGTTTAGTGCGTCTACTTATTCTAACGGGTCAGTATCAAATAAGCAGGATAAAGAGGGCAAGTATCACTAGGTTAAGATGTACCCTTTCGGATCTCCCCTTAACCTAGCAATTCGAACCGATATAAATTGCACAAGAACTAATAGAATGCAAGAACAAATATTTAAGTACGGAATCTCAAAACGTTCGTTACAATATTCGAAACCCTAGCCCGAATAACGGGTTTAGTTACACATAGACATGAGAACAATGCAAAAATAATAAAAGGGACGATTGTACTTCACTAATGCCGAGAAGGATGAGTGACCGGCCGTGAGGGCTGAGTATGGCTGTGCACGGCGGTGCTGAGCGGAGCACGGAGGAATGAGGGCGGCGCAAGCTAGGGCACACGGCCAAGAGAGGAGAGACTCGGTTATGTGTGTGAGAGAGAGTTATTTGGTCTTGTGAGCTCCTCTATTTATAAGGTTGAGAAAGACCTAGAATTGCCTAAATAATCCAAAAGATAATTTAGGCAATATTTCCATATCTTTCTTTCTTAATCTCCAAGCTACTCCTTTGCTTGACAATTAAGCCATCTTGAACCTTCCAGAATGTTCCAAAACCCTAGCTTGTATGTTGCCCTAATTTCACATTGCTTTTGGGCCGGACGAACTGGGCTGGACTCGGCCGAAATCACTATTCATGCCGGAGTACCGTTCACGCCGGAGTACTGTTCATGCCGGAGTACTGTTCACGCCGGAGTTACTGTTCATGAGCCGAAAAAACACTGTTCACGGCCCTCCTTTGGGTCTGTTCTTCAATTGCGATGTTTCTGGCATGAAAATGCCGTCTTTTAAGCGCGATTCCTCCTAGAGCTTCCAAATCACCTGAAATGCAAAACAACACTAAAAAGTAACTATTCGCATAATAAAGTGCTGGAATTGGTGGGATTTAATGATTCGATGAGTCATATAAATACGGCTCATCAAACCACCCCACACTTAAACTTGTTCGTCCCGAACAAGAACTAAGTCATAGAAGGAAATATAAATGCAACACCACAATTTCTTTGACGTCCTAGATAATGCTACATGAATATGAGTTGCTAGTCTAGACTCGCTTTTCTATGCATAACTCAATCGCTACTAGAATCATCACGCTCAACATAGAATTAACTTGATACATGTTACCTTTTGAGCTGAAATTCAAATTAATTCGGATGAATGGGAGATAGTCCTCTTTAGACCCATGATCTGCACTCGCTGTCCCGAAATCTAGCTATATGGTTATACTTCATTGCTTTTTCTTGCACGTGATTCGTTCAAGCTTTAAGGTTTTTGAGCTTTTTCTTCTTCTTTTGTTGGACAGCTTTTGTAGTGACTTTCTTTGGCCTTTGGCTCTTGATGTAATACTGATGTACTTCACTTTTTGTTGAGTGTACTTTCACAATTTGGCTGGTTTTTTTCTTGAGCTTTGCTCCTTCATTGTGAACTGCTTGTCCTTCTTTACTTTTGAAGGAGGTCCAATCATCGCCCACAAGCATATGGAAATACCTCCCCGCTCTTTCTCATCCTCGACCTTTTTGACGCGAGTCAAGATGGGGGCCACCACCTATTTTCCCGATTACTTCGGACTAGAGATAGGACGGTCTGTTTTCCCGTCCCGCCTACTTACATAAACGCTGCAGTGGCGGAGCAAACTCTAAACCAATAAGTCTCGAAGTGCTAGCCTCCACGAAATCCACATAACCATATAACTCGAAATTTGGTCCTTTGAATGCTTCGTCAAGTCTCTCTAGGACATTTCTATCAACTCCACATCCCTGTTTATCTCATCTCAGAAGGACACGTATTGGGTTAAATTCACATGTAGTCACACAATTCAAATTTCACAAGAGAAACGCATCTAATCCGCTCGTCTATTTCACATCATCAAAATTCAATACTGCATATCCAGGAAAGAGAGAGAAATTTCGTAATTTCAAAAACAAAAATTTAAAGGGAAATGTGCTAACACTATGCAGGTGCAAAAAAATAAACGTGCTGACACAACTGACTGACTCTCCCACCCCACACTTTTGAACAAAGCCGTGTCCTCACGGTACGACTTAAATTCAAAGACACAGACTATGCAAGACACACAAACGTAGGGAAAAACAAGTAGAGAATAAAAAGTGAACAGGCACTCCCCTCGTTTCGTCGCGTGACGGTGTAAATTCTGGTCCAACGAGTCGGTCAATGGTCCACCGCGTCCTATGAAGACGTTATGTGCCGCGTCCGGTAAAGACGTTAACGTAATGTTAACACCGAACGTGACCAGCTAATGTTAAAGGCGGGCGCGATCCGCACTGAGTTGCACCTGTTTCCTGCATGAAAAACATCTCTTTTCCCAAAAGACAATGTGAAAAACATGACTCGAGACTCAAACAAACACAAAACAAAATAAAAACGAGAAAAACAAAAAATTTGCCGGGCTGCCTCCCTGCGAGCACCTTTGTTTTACGTCGTTGGCTCGACGTTACCTCTTTAGGAATCACAAGTTAGGATCCCATGGACGTGTGAGGTCAAATTTATCTACTTCCTTGTGATGCCCATAGCCCATCATCGAGTGGTACTCTCATGTCTCTCCATCCTGGTTTCCATCCGAACGTGCTATGTGTCGGTCGCTTCCTCATGTATGGACGGTCAGTATCCTCATAGACATAGAAATCTGATGTCTTTCCACCGAATGCTAGTGACAGTAAGCCTTTGCCCATGTCAATCTTGGTCTTGGTGGTGTGAAGGAATGGTCGCCCCAAAATCATGCTGGCGGTTTGTCGTCTCTAGCATCGCCCATCTGCAAGACATAGAAATCTGCAGGAACAAAAAGGTCTCCTACTCGGAGGGTTAAGTTTTCAAGCAAACCATTAGGCCGAGTACATGACTTATCCCCCAGTTCTATTAACAGTTTAGGCGGTTTCAATGGGCCAAGTTTTAAAGAGCAATATAAGAAATAAGGCATGACATTAACAGCGGCACCCAAATCAATTAAGCAGTGATGTATCTGAGCCTCACCAATACCACAGGTGACCGTGAAGGCACCTGGGTCCTTACTCTTTCCTGGCGGTGCCTCATGGCTCGTAGTGAGTGGGTGCTCCATTATGGGGTCGTTCTGCTTAGGCCTCGTCTCCAACCTACCTTCCAGCTCGTCCTTGCTATCCCTTGCCTTCGTGTTGAGCATCTTGTTCACCCAATAAGCAGACTCCTTTAAGGCTGCGTCCACGTCCACTACTTCCACCATGCTGACATTCCCTCTTGGATTCTGCACTGTCTGTGAGGGAAGCCGTCCTGTGTTGTCTTCGAGCCTTGAGATTGTTGTGGCCATCTGGGACATCTGTTTCTGCAAGTCGGTTATTGCTCCGTCGGTCTTGGCCATGTGATGGGTCACAGTTGTTGTCAGTTCTTTCATCATCTCTTCAAGAGACTTGTTGGAGCCGTGATTACTCGGACCTGCCTGATTATTGTTCGGCCCTCTCTGCTGATACTGTCCAGGCACATTCTACCGAAACTGATGATGTGGGTGCTGGTAGGGCTGCAGGGTCTGCTGAGGCGCACCCTGTCGTGCTGGCTCTCTCTGGGCCTGATGCTGCTGATTGTTGCTCTTCCAGGGCTGTCCATTGACTCCTTGATTAGTCGTGGCTGTGCCATATTGTCGGACTGGCCCTGGCCGGTTGCCATAACCCTGATAATCTCCTACGGCATTGACCTCAGCCTGGTCGTCTTCCACTAAGGTAGGGCACTCGTCTGTCTTGTGATCTGTAGCTTCACAAAAGCCGCATGGCTTAGTCTGGACTGGTTGCCTCCTGATCACATGCTGCATCATGTCCTTAAGCTCCTTGATCTGTTTGGCCATGGCACTGACTGAGGGTTCAACTTTTGACACGTTTCTTATTCGGGCATACTCGTCCTCTCTCGTAGATTCATCCTGGAACCGCTCACTTTCTGCCACTTCTTGTATCTTCTGTCGGACTCTGGCTGGGGTCAGGTTCATGAGGTTGCCTCCAGCTGAGGCCTCTAGTAGTTTCCTATCCAGTCTGCGAAGTCCATCTAGCATATACTCGACGACTAATTTCTCTGGGAGCTCAAGGTTGCAGCAGCTCTTCTCCAAGGCATTGAATTTTTCCACGTACTCGTACATGTTCTCGTTTGGGCCTTGCTTGAGCTCTTGCAACTGTCTCCGGACTTGCATTGCACGCCCTGCTGGATAGTACTTGCTGACGAACTGCCTCTGCATCTGCTCCCATGTGTATATACTACCAGAGGGCAAGGATAAGAACCAATCTGTAGCAGCGTCTGTAAGTGAGAAGTAGAATGTCTTCAGTTTGAAGTCATCGACGTCGACTCCGTATGGCTTTAGGTTCAAGCATATCCCGTGATAGCGTGTCAGGTGAGATGTGGCCGACTCTCCCTTGGTTCCAGAGAACTTGGGCAGATGATGAACGACTGAGGTGCTGACTGTTATAGCGGCGAGGTCTGGTCCTTCGTAGATGCACCATGACTGGTCCTTGAAGTTTGGGACCGAGAGCTCGCCCATTATAGGTCCTTCATTTTCGTTCTCCTCATCATCATCTCTAACTACTGGCTGGCGTGGAGGTCTCTGAGGTGGTGGGTATGGTTGTTGTGGAAGGTATGGTAGTGGTGGGTATTGTGGTGGATATTGTGGGTAGGGCGGTTGTGGATACTGTGGATATGGAGGTGGTGGGTACTGTTGATATGGGGGTGGATATTGTGGGTATTGCTGGTACGGTTGTGGTTGGATTGGTTGTTGTTGAAATTGTACCGGGATAGCCCCCCGGATCTCTCCATTCTGGACCATCGGTCCCTGTTGTTGTGGCAGCACTCCTTCTCCGTTTCGGACAACCTGTTCTACTTCTTCATTGTGACTATTGCCACCAACTACACTGCCTGCGTGAGACATGTTACGAGAATAGCAAGCACCGAATATCAAGCACCGAATAACAAGAACAGACTAGCAACAAAGGGTCCCCAGGAGATTGGAGGAGTCACATCGGTCTCACTTAAAACCCAATCTCCTTAGACTCGTAAGTCTTGGTGACAGAACCCTCTAAAAGCTAGAAATTGAAATCAAAATAATCGGAAATCGGAAAACAAGGCAGTTGAAAATAACGAACTAGGAGAATTCACCAATAGCAAGAAATACGAAATAAATAAAAAAAAAGAAATAAACGAAAAATTGAAAGAACGAAATTCACCGTGCGTAGCTCCCCGGCAACGGCGCCAAAATTTGACAGGCCGTCATTGTACCTGCAAATCTAAATTTATAATTCCTTGCTCTTGGCTATGGGTTAGTACATAGGTAAGCAAGGGTCGAACCCAAGGGAGCTAGATGGTTACTACTTTGTTCTGTACGAAAGAAAAGTAAACGATTGGGTGAGAGTAAACAGTTTAAGGAACAAGTGCAAATAGCGAAATAAACGAGAGTGTAATAATCAGAGAGAAATATTCAGGCTAGGGTTTCTTAATTGTAACTTGGTTTATCCTTGATTTCTAAGTATTTTATCTTGCTTTCTTAAGTGTGATTACTCCTGGTCAGGTTATAACCTAAGGTAGGACCGTTAAATCACTACGCCACAATCTACTCCTGGTCTGGTTGTAGACTTTTAGTTCTAGCAAACCTAATACTCCTGGTCTGGTTATATTAGGTTTAGTGCGTCTACTTATTCTAACGGGTCAGTATCAAATAAGCAGGATAAAGAGGGCAAGTATCACTAGGTTAAGATGTACCCTTTCGGATCTCCCCTTAACCTAGCAATTCGAACCGATATAAATTGCACAAGAACTAATAGAATGCAAGAACAAATATTTAAGTACGGAATCTCAAAACGTTCGTTACAATATTCGAAACCCTAGCCCGAATAACGGGTTTAGTTACACATAGACATGAGAACAATGCAAAAATAATAAAAGGGACGATTGTACTTCACTAATGCCGAGAAGGATGAGTGACCGGCCGTGAGGGCTGAGTATGGCTGTGCACGGCGGTGCTGAGCGGAGCACGGAGGAATGAGGGCGGCGCAAGCTAGGGCACACGGCCAAGAGAGGAGAGACTCGGTTATGTGTGTGAGAGAGAGTTATTTGGTCTTGTGAGCTCCTCTATTTATAAGGTTGAGAAAGACCTAGAATTGCCTAAATAATCCAAAAGATAATTTAGGCAATATTTCCATATCTTTCTTGCTTAATCTCCAAGCTACTCCTTTGCTTGACAATTAAGCCATCTTGAACCTTCCAGAATGTTCCAAAACCCTAGCTTGTATGTTGCCCTAATTTCACATTGCTTTTGGGCCGGACGAATTGGGCTGGACTCGGCCGAAATCACTATTCATGTCGGAGTACCGTTCACGCCGGAGTACTGTTCACACCGGAGTTACTGTTCACGAGCCGAAAAAACACTGTTCACGGCCCTCCTTTGGGTCTGTTCTTCAATTGCGATGTTTCTGGCATGAAAATGCCGTCTTTTAAGCGCGATTCCTTCTAGAGCTTCCAAATCACCTGAAATGCAAAACAACACTAAAAAGTAACTATTCGCATAATAAAGTGCTGGAATTGGTGGGATTTAATGATTCGATGAGTCATATAAATACGGCTCATCACACCACATGCCACCATCTCCACCCTCCATCCTCCTCCCCTTTGGCTATAAAAGGAGCTCCTCTCCTCCTCATTTGTATCATCATACACACTTCACAAATGTTTTAGAGAGATAGAGGGCTTAACCCTCTTCTCTTCACTTTCAATAAATGTTTTGTTCTTCATTGTGGAGCTACTCTCTTGCGTGGATCTTGCCTAGGAGCTCCTCTCCTCCGCTTAATGTAAGGTATAAAATTACTTTCAGTATTATTCGTTTTTACTGTAAAGTTATTTTATTATTCGGTACCCTTGTGCAAGGCATTAGTTTGCTTGTATTCCTTAACATGAATACTAGTAGCTAAAAGCTTGTACTCGGTCGCAGGGGTATACTTGTATTATAAATGTTTTAGACTCTACTCTTAAGAGTATCTCTGTATTCAAAACTTGTTCTATGTGCCATATATTAGATCTGAACTTCCAAGGTTGAGTGGATGCTTGAAATGGCAAAGCTCTTCCGTGGAAGTTCGCAATCATACTCGGGTAAGTGGATGCTTGAAATGGCAAAGCTTATCTGAGGAGTTTGATCTCTCTCAAACACCATTTTGGGTAAATCGGAAAAGACAACCCAAAATGGATGCACATAAGGCGAAGATACTTCGAAAGGAGAAATTAGTCTAAAGTAGAACAAGTGTTTTAAATGGTGTTGCAAGTCTTGCGCTAGAAATAGCCTCGATTCATCTTTGAATACTTAGCATGATCATTTCAAGTGTTCTACGCGATGTTGCAAGTCTTGTGTTAGGAATAGCCTCGATTCATCTTCGAACACTTGGTATGATCATTAGCGGTCGATGATAAACAAATATGATACAAGGCCCCTAAAACCGAATCCTTTCCTTACAGTCTATTATTGTAATTAACTTTCAGTTCTCAAATCACACTCAAACTCAACCCCAATCGCATTTAATTTCTGCATAAGCTTCATTAAAGAACAACGAATCCACACTGACTCCCTTGGGTTCGACCCCTACTTACCACTTACTACCCAGTAGTGTAGTCGCGAGTAGAGGACTTATAAATTTATTTGTACATTTGCTCTGACGACAAGCATCTGTCAAATTGGCGCCGTTGCCGGGGAGTTGTGCATCGGAATAGTTGTTTTTTCTTTTTTATTTTATCATGCAATTCACTAAGTCCTACTACTACGGAATGGAACCTTGGAACAATGAGGAGTTTTCCCCACCACCCTTCAAACTGGAAGTACGCGAAAAGATCAACAACATAAAACAATCCCGGGATGAAACATTGGACGAGTACTTGGCGTATTTTGACTCCATGTTGATAAGCTGCCCGCACCATGGATTCACCAACCACGATCTTCTTCAAAGGTTTCTCAATGGGATGCTGCCACAAGAGTGGGATTGGCTAAACAATGCAGCGGGAGGCTCGGTAAACAACTTAGGCATAGATGATCTTTGGAACTTAATAGATGATTTGGCCGCGAGGTCAAAACAAAGACAAGATCAGGCCATGCGAAGCGAAGAACTGAATAACATAATGCACCAAATCAGGGCAAAAACTGAGTTATGGGCAGCAGAAAACGAGCTGGCAGCTAGCACCCAGCAATTGGCCGCAGACATACAGCAAATGAATGCCTCGATGCACCAATTCACGGCCAAGACATACCCGGACCTCAATGACGAGTTACCCATATCGGACCCATACCTCAGTGTGATTACCCCCGGAGACTATACGAATGACAAGGATAAGGACCCTTGGTTACCTGAAGAAGAGCTACATTCAGATTATCCCTGGGAGTTAGAAGAAGAACTGCCCAAATCAGGCCCGGTCCTTATCACCGATCCATCCGAGGAAATCACAGTCCTAACTGCCGAGCCAACAGAAGTCCCGAACATCACTACCGAAGCGGCCGAAGAAATCAAGCCAGGCCCGGTCCTTACGCTCGGAGCACCCGAGAAAGTCCCGGATCTCATTGCCGAACTGTTCGAGAAAGCCCCAGTCCCACTCACCACGACTCAACAAGGAAAACCGCTTGAAAACTCACTCGTTCCAAGACAACCATCCATCACTGCCACAATGAGGAGGATTGGCAAAGGCGCATGCTTAATGTCGCCTACATTTAATGGCACAAAACCAAACTTCCAAAATCGCAAAGGTGCCAACTATTCAAACATGAAGAAGCGGCAAAGACATGGGCCGAAAGAATGGAAACCCGGAAGGAGTAACAAACAAGCACAACTCATTGGACCAGCAGCTATGGTCAAAGAAACCCCACCCTCTCGGAGCAAAAGGGCTGCCGAGAAGAAGTTTGACCTCACTCACCCTTGGGATCCGACCTTATGATCCATGATTGAGGTATCGTCGAGCCAACGACGTTAAACAAAGGCACTGGTCGGGAGGTAACCCGACACTATCTTACTTTCTGTCTTTTTATTTTTTAGTTTTTATCAATAAGCCGCTCTCACCCACTTGGTGCATAGAATGATTTGACTATTTAGGAATTGGTTTTTGGAGCACGATCGGATTAGCCAGGCAGCTTCCGTGAACTACCGGGCCTGCGCTGAGAGTTCAAGGCCCCAGCCGAACTCCCTCGATTATCCAGCCTCATGCCTCGTTCACTCGACACTTTAAAGGGAGTTCTGATCTTACCTTTCCTTAATATCATTTCTTTCTCGTAATTGTCTGCTTGCATGGCTTTTGAACTAAGTAGTGCTGAAAGGCACGCCTTCGTTCAAAAGTGTGGGGTGAGAACCACCTGTGTACATAAACATGTTTTCTTTTTTAGTATTATCTTTTTGAAAATATGAACTTAAGAATGTGAAAAAGATAAGTCATAATTCATGCATTAACCTTGTGAAAATTCAACTGTTTAAAAACTTAGAATGTAACTTTTCATTTGTCCCTTTGTGCTGAGATAAACTAGGGATGTGGAGTTGATAGAAATTGCCCTAGAGAGGCTTGGGAAGCATTCAAAGGATCGAATCTAACTATATGGTTGACGAAGCCAGTGGAGGCTGCACTTCGGGTTTCAGTGAAGATTGAAGTCATCTCCGCCATGCAGTGTTTATGCAAAAGGCGAGGACGGGAATAGACCGTCCTATCTCCGGTCAAAGTAGCCGAGAAAATAGATGAGCGACCCTCATCTTGACCCGCGCGAAACGACAGTTAAAGTAGCCGAGAAAATAGATGAGCGACCCTCACCTTGACCCGCGCGAAACGGCAAAAATGAGAGGAGCGGGGAGGTATTTCCATATGCTCGCCGGCGATGATTGGACCTCCCAAAAAGGCTTGAGAAAATGGACTAGCAAGTCACAAAGAAGCAAAAGCTCGAAGAAGCAAATCAAGAGGCCAAAGGCCCAAAATTGTGAAAGTTTTAACCGAACAAAAGTGAAGTACTCACAGCGTCAAATCAGAGGCCAAAGGCCGATTCACTACAAAAGCTGTCCCTCGCCAAAAAAGAAAATCAAAGACCAAACCACTGAAACCCGAAACCAAATCACGTGCCAGAGAAAGCTACAAGTCAAACCATATAGTGCGAGACGATCCCGAGAATGCAGTCCAGGAGCCTGAAAAGGGCTATCTCCCGAAACATCCAGAATAATTTGCATCTCGGCACGGAGGTACACGTATCAAGTTTCTTCTATTTATTTACGCAGTTCAATTTGGTAATAAGTAGTAATGCATGAATTAGGATAAATCTAGTCCCACAGTCTAATTTTCATATTTAAAAAAAAACTTACTTAGTGCCGCCCTTTAATAGCATTGTTCGGGACGAACAACTAAAAGTGTGGGGTGATCTGATGGACCATAATTATACGAATCAAAAACACAGTAAAACCCACCAAATTAGACTGTTGGTCTATTTAACTTCTACTTGTTAGTCCCGATATATTTCTACAGGGTATTTTGGCGCTTAGAGAGAAAACACGCTAAGGAGAGGATTTTACGCTGAAAAGATATTAAGAGTCAATCCAAGGTCAAGATCAGACGCTGAACGAAGAAATATCAAGATCCTGACATTGAATTACTCAAATTAAATCCAACCGAGGAACAACCAAAGTCAGTCCGGGGTAGGAATGGACCGATAGTTTTGTGAAAACTTCACAAAACTCACAAAAAGGGAGGCTCCTCCTCACATGGGCGGCTCCTCCCTCACAACTCCTCTCCTCCACTCCCCCTCCTCCACTTGGCGGCTCCTCCTCCCTCCTCCCAAAGCCGCCGGCGGCTCCTCCTCCTCACCATAGGAATGTGACATGTGGTGGCTCCTCCACCACATCTTCATCTCCTCCTCCTCCTCCCTTGGATGCAACACCACATGCCACCATCTCCACCCTCCATCCTCCTCCCCTTTGGCTATAAAAGGAGCTCCTCTCCTTCTCATTTGTATCATCATACACACTTCACAAATGTTTTAGAGAGATAGAGGGCTTAACCCTCTTCTCTTCACTTTCAATAAATGTTTTGTTCTTCATTGTGGAGCTACTCTCTTGCGTGGATCTTGCCTAGGAGCTCCTCTCCTCCGCTTATTGTAAGGTATAAAATTACTTTCAGTATTATTTGTTTTTACTGTAAAGTTATTTTATTATTCGGTACCCTTGTGCAAGGCATTAGTTTGCTTGTATTCCTTAACATGAATACTAGTAGCTAAAAGCTTGTACTCGGTCGCAGGGGTATACTTGTATTATAAATGTTTTAGACTCTACTCTTAAGAGTATCTCTGTATTCAAAACTTGTTCTATGTGCCATATATTAGATCAGAACTTCCAAGGTTGAGTGGATGCTTGAAATGGCAAAGCTCTTCCGTGGAAGTTCGCAATCATACTCGGGTAAGTGGATGCTTGAAATGGCAAAGCTTATCTGAGGAGTTTGATCTCTCTCAAACACCATTTTGGGTAAATCGGAAAAGACAACCCAAAATGGATGCAAATAATTTGGTCGACGACGGCGGATTTGGCCTTAGGGAATTTCCGCGTATGTGTGCGCCCGCATCATGCGGACACGAATGCTGTCAATTTCACAGCGGGTTGCGGGGTTCGTTTTTGCTTAATTCGATTTCAATTTTTGAATCAAATTGGGCAGTTGAGGCAGTTCCGAGAAACCTGGTCTTCAGTCCAGTAGTGGATGAGTGCGTGAGCAGTTTCAACTTCTTACTTCTTCAGGTCGTGGACAGTGGAGTAGTTCTCTCCAGCGCCTATATAATGAAGCTCATTCCTTCACTGAAGACATCCGAAAAGCAACACAGTTTTCTCCCCACACACTCGACCTTTCCTTTTTCCGATCAGTGATAGTGAAAGATAAGAATATGTTCTATCAAGCAAGGCTTTGGTGCTCAAGTGCTCACTGAGGTTCTTTTATCCTAGGAAGCTTTTTGCCATCAACAACCCAGACACCGACGGGAGGCAAATCTGCTTTAAGGACAGCGTCTGCGACGTGACTGAACCACCCCTTCGGTTTACTGTCCTTTTCTGTATTACTGTTTCGTTTATTTCCATGTTCTGTATTCAATTACTGATTAACGAATATGCACTCGTATTACTTGTTGTTATTGATGCATGTGTATTCAATTGTATTCAGACTGCAGATTTGAAATATAGTAACCTGTTCAAGCTACTGTTCAAGGGACTGTTGGAGACAGATCTTGAACACCGTTGAGACAGTGCAGAAGTAGAAAGCAGTAGGAGCACACGCAGTATGATACCCAGTTCGGCTACGCCTACTCTGGGGTTTCCCACACCCTAAAAGGGACACAAATCTTTATTACGAGTATAGAGCAACAATGTGGGCTTACACTTACACAACTCCTCGTTTGTAATTGCCTTGCCTCTAATACTCTGTCTCTCAGATTTGTAACCTCGGCTCACCGTAGTTCGCCTCGATCCCCTTCGTCCGAACCTCCTGTCCGAACGTCCTCGATCTTCACTCCGAAGCTCGGTTGCTTTCTCTCGAAAGCCAGCAGTGATCAATGATGTGTGCAGCAGTATGGTCGATCACAGACAGTCTGAACACCACACTGAACAGACTGTATCAGCGTCGTTGATGTTCCGGTGAGGAACGATCAAACAGCCGTCGCTTTTCTCCAATCTCACAGATGCACTCTCTTGTGTGTTTTTCTCTAGAAGCGATGCAGATCTGGTCGCCTTAGCCTTGTATTTATATGCGTAGGCGAATGTCCAAATCTGTTGCAGATAACCTCATCAAATATTTAGGAAATATTCCTAAATATTCGATGTGTATCTTTGATCCTATCTTAGGGAAGATTCGGATTTCTTCCTCGCCAAGTCAGCCAGTCCAATCTTCAATCTAATTAGGTGATATTCATTTGAATATCTATATCTACGAATTCCTCGCTGGCCGACTTCAGTTCGAAAAGATCCTCGATCTTTCGAACCTTCCTGAACACATCCTTGCGTCTGCTCCACGCTGAACTTGAGTGTCAGAATGTGTTCGAACTCCCCCTGAACTCCTGCTCGAACTGTCTAAAGGCATTTTGCCAAATACATGCCATTTAAGGGAACATCAATCTCCCCCTTGGCATTTTGGCAAAACCTAATCTACTAGCTCTATCTAGACTTTAGACAGACTTGAGGAATCAAAAAAATGGTTACCTCAAAATACTCCCCCTTTTTGTCACAAACTGGCAAGGGGTCCAATCTAGTTCGAACAGAATTAAAAAAATGCCAGAACAAGCACTGAGACATCACAGAATGAAAGGTAGCATGGTTCAAAGTTCAAAAGTTTTCAGTAATGGACCTTTAGGCAGACGACATATCATCCGAAGCACCATTAGATTCATCGGCCTCCTCTTCATCGTCGCTTGGGTAACGAAGAGCACAGGTCAGCCTGTTGATCCGCTTGCGCGATTCCTTGTCAGCTGCTATGATGGCATCCAGCTCCTTCATCAACTTGGACCTCTCGTCACAAGCCATGCGAGCTCCCCCTCGTTTTGACGACTCTGGGAAATCCTTGAATTTCCATCCCGGCTGTGAGAGGTCATTCACATGGTGGCCTTTGAAGAGCTTGTGGTCCACAGTGAACTTCTGCGGGGTCTTGGAGAGAGTCATATTTGGAGTCTGCAATTTTGGGGCTTGACGAACGATTGGTTTAAAAATCAGAGAAGGAAAACAGATCCGGTGAAGAGATCGTTTCGATGTGGCGTGTTCAGCAATTAGTTTGAACATGACTCTTCCCAGGTTAAACAGCATCTTGTTTCATATCTGATACATGAGCTGGGCCATCTCTCTGCTAACAGTAGATCGGTGAGAGGAAGGCTTCCAATTGAAGACAGCAATGAAGAACAGCATGGAGTAAAAAGTTGACAAGCGGGCTGTAGCAAGATAAGTCTCAGGCCACCACGGGACTGAACCAGCAGTTAAAGTGTCCACAATCTTGTCAAAATCTTCTTCCTCCTCGTCCACCTCTGGATCATCTATCTGGAAGAATTTGCAGATGAGGTCTGGATTGATTTCAATTCTCCTTCCCCGAACAAAAACAACTCCATAATTTTTGTCGCCAATCACCCCAAACTGTGAAGGGAGATTTGTAATAGCTTCACGCACCAGTTGCTCATTGAACGGTTTACTCTTGGTCAAAGTTCAAATCAGGCCTGTTTGTTGTAGAACATGAATAACCTCCTTCCCTGTGTATCGTTTCTCATTCAGAAAACGCTCCGGAATAATCTTCCTTTTTAGCACGAACTTCCACTTTCTTGCAGCAGCTTTGTTAACAAACCAAATTCCCTTCTTGACCAAGCCAGCTAGAGCAGCATCAGAGAGAGAAGATGGGACTTTACAACTTCTCGGATCTTCTGAGACTGGAGTAGGAACTCCACGTTTCCTCTTTTTGGAAGCAACAGCTCCCCCTGCACCCTGGTGAGCATCAGAATCTACGACCGAATCCATAACAGGTCCTCCATCATGAACCTGCCCTTTTCCTTTGACCTTCTTTGCCTTCTTGATCTCAGCAAGAGAAACGAAATCTTGCTCATCCTCAGAAAGGGAGTCAGATACGAGAATATGCTGAGCACCAACCTCCATTTCTGCATTAGAGATAGCTGGGGAATCTGCCACCACATGGCCAACATCAACAAGAACATCGCCCTCAACTCTGCCTTGCACAACGACTGGAGCTGACTTCTCAACTGACTCTGCCTCTGAACCAGAGTTCTCTTGAGATATGGCTGTCCCAGCATCGTGCTGACAACCTGATGTAACAACTTCATGAACACTTGCCTCCTTACCAGTTTCTGAACTGTGTGCAGATGCAGAAGCTTCAACCTCCGCTTCTTGGGTTTGTGGGGACACAACTGGCAATGGCGCAACAATCTTAGGAACAGTTTCCTTCTGCAACCCAGCGCTAACATCGTCAATATCCTTGTAAAGAAAATCAAGCTCGTCATCTTCTTCAATAGATTCTGCTTCTTCAGGCACAATATCAGAATGTTGTTGGCCTTCTAAAACCTTAAGCTTCTCTACAGAGATATCTACAGAACCATCAACAGAGACAACACTTCCCTTCCTCTTGCTTGAAGGCTCAATAGGCAGTTCAGGATCCAAGACTGACATAGAATTGAGCCGTCCACTTACGGCACTAATCTTGGCCAGACATTTCCTTGGCGAAACTTTTCTCCGATTAACAATCTTCTGTTGAAACCGAGAGGGGCGCATATACCCAGAAGCAAGAATCTTCTCCTTCCAGACTTTAGAACCAGCAACCTTAGACACATGCAAACTGGGATCCCCACCTTTCACAGAATCAACAACCTCCAAACATTCAACAGTCCTACTGGCTTCACCACCCTTCACTATTACCAACACTAGCCTCTTTCTTAGGAACTGAAGCAACAATCGGAGCTTTAGGGATTGAAGGTACCTTAGACAGGGGCAAGATCGGTGAAGGAACGACACTTGGAGGTGTTGAGCTAGCACCGGTTGGTTTAGGAGATATTTGCGCAGGAAGCGACGGCACTTCCTTTAGCATTGCAGCAGGTTCTAGACCTTTTCGCTCCCCCAACCCAACTCTAGGGTTTGTAGAAACTGCTTCGTCCACAGAAATTTTGACCCCAGGCACGGCTATTATTCCAGCAACCAAAGGCGATGCCTTTTTCTTCATCGGCATCTTCGGTTTTGTTGATTTTGGAATTTGAGGCTTTGCCGCCAGAGCATCGGACGGTTTCTTGACTGTCTTCTTTGATTCCGATGACAACTTGATACCAGACTTAGAGGATTTTCTGGTGTTTACCATTGTTGCTGAAGAGATGAAGCTTTGGAAGAATTCACGAGTGACAGCTATGCTAGGGTCTCAGAAGAGAGAGCAAGGACAGCAGATGAAGCAATTCTATTTTTCAAATCACGTTCAGCCTTTTCAACTTCCCAAAACGAGCCTTCGAGAATATCTCCTTTTGATTTTATAACGGCACGAAAAAATCTCCAAATATTTAAAAAATATTCATCTTCTAAAAATATACCTTCTGATCCAGCTCCCTTCCTTAAGTGGTCAGTCCAACTGTTTTGCTGGAGTTGCGACTCTGACTGACCACTGCCTGTCAGGCTTAGTGATTGACACAACCTAGACCCAGGGCGGATCTAAGGGTCTCAACCTCTGTTGCATTCAATCGCATACGGATCACCTTCTCCTGTAGCGTTCTTTGGAGACTAGCTAGCTTCGAGGCATACTCGCTCTGGAAGGGGAGGGTGCTAATATCCGTTTGTGGCGACCGGCGAAGAGGGTATCTGACAGAACTATAATCATCAACATGGGTGTGTGCGACGTGTGTCAGTGTCTTGTTTACACCCCCTCGAACATATCCATGGTTGATGAGGCGTTTACACCGAGCTCCGGACGACTGTTGGGGAGTATGGATGAATAGTGGAGCAGTAGGACCCCTGTTTCGTAGATAACTTGTCCGCTTGAGACTGGTAGGATCATCCATGCAAGCTGGAACACACTTTGAGCTGCCATATCTTCCAACTTTTATCGGTCCACTTACATTTGTGTGAATCTGTTCTACCGGTCTGCTGGCACTGAACTTACAGCTGTTGGGGAACGAGTCTTTTGTCTGAGTTCTGAATCTGTATGCGACGCCTGGTGCATCAATATCACCTGTTTCCTTGGGCCTTCCTTGGATAAGTTCAGTTGAGTCGAGCATCATCGAGTTTTTGAGAGTAAGATTACCCATGCGCCTGTGCCACAAACCCATCTCAATCCGTCGACTTGGTAGGTAGGCCGAAGAACCAACAGGTCCAGCGGAACCAATGAGGTAGCAATTATTGGGAGACCTGTCGCCTTTCATTAATGAGCTTTCGTCCTTATTCAACACGAGACATGAGTCTTGAGTGAAGGTGAAAAGATGTCCATCATCACATAGTTGACTAATGCTAAATAGATTCATCTTCAATCCATCAACCAAGAGAATGTCCTTGAGTACAGGAAGATCCGGAACCTTCAATGTCCCACAGCCGAACACCTGACCCTTTCCTCCATCACCAAAGGTGACAAATTGCTTCTTCATAACAGGTCGAACATGAGTAAGAAATTTAGAGTTACCTGTCATATGAGCGGAGCATCCACTATCGAAGAACCAGTGATCTTTCCCTATGTGACGTGATGAGTTGATCGCAGTCAGACATACGGTCTTGCTAGCCTTTGGTACCCAGATCCGTTGCATTCGAGGTTTATTCTTGTGTCTCATAGCTCTTCGCTCAGCAAGAAACAAGCGACACCTTGGTCTGATGTGTCCGATTTGAAACAGTACCAGCATGTGCGGAGATCTTCCGTCTGTTCTGAGAAGGAGCTGGTTTGATCATTGCGAGTTCTTCTTTGACCAACCGTGTTCTTTTCTTGGGACAGATCCACTTTTTGTCTCGGGTGCTGTCTCACCTTTTCTCCCATGTTCTGTTTCACCTTCTTTCCCTGGTGCTGATTCAGTTTCTGTTTCACCTTCTGTTCCGGGTTTCGTACAACCACTGGTTTCGCTTTAACAAACGTTGTACCTTTTGAGCATCCTTCTTCTGTGAAACCCAGTCCCCGGTGTCCAGACTCCATTCTTTGTGACCTGAGAATCTCATTTAGATCATTAGTCCCAGAGTTCAACATCTTCACCGACTGTTTGAGCTGGTTGAGCTCCTTCAGGGTAGCTGAATGATCCATTTTTTCAGATTCAACCTGGAGTTCCAGAGACTCTACGTGCCTCAAGAGGTACACCTCCTTGTGCTTTAGATCTGTAATCTTTTTCCTTAGACCTACCATTCCAGCTGGATGACTTTCACGATCCTTTTCCATATCGACCTTACCTTGGAGTTCCACCTTCTCTGTAGCCAGAATCTCGACCTCCTGCCACACTTTGTCTTTTTCATCAGTCATGGTGGCAATTGTGTCGTTGAGTTTCTTGTTGAGATTGATTACGAACAGCCACTTCTCATGCAGGTCTTTGTAAGATTCAGCCAGCGTCTCTTGCGTGAGTTCTTCATTATCGCTGTCTGAGGAGTCTTCAGTCAGGAGAACAGGTTGAGGAGACTTGTTATAGCTGGATTCACTGTATTCTCCTGTGATTGCAGCAAATGCTATAAAGCTGGTAGTTTCATCACAGTCCTCCTCATCACTGTCGCTGAGGTTTGCAACCATTGTCTTATTCTTCTTGAGTGTATTAGCACATTCCGCATTGATGTTGCCGAATCCCCTGCATTCGTGTCATTGAACCTCTTTTCCTTTTTCAGAAGCATCATCCGTTTTCTCACTAAGCCTCATCTTGCCTGTTTCCAGTTGCGAGAATTACTAGAGGATGACTGACCTTGCTCAGGGCCACGTCTGTTGAGTTTTCGAATCATTCTGCCGAAGTTTTGAGCCATCATAGCCAGTTGTTCAGTGTTGCAGTCTGTTTCACCCAAGTCTTCAGACACTTCTGCTCTTAGAGCAATTCCTTTTCCCTCTTTGGACTCAGTTCATCTCGTAAGTTCTGAGTGAGCCTATGAGCTCGTCTAGTTAGGGATGCACAAATTCCGACCGGACCGAAAAAACCGACCGAACCGGACCGAAAAAGACCGGACCGAACCGGACCGATTTTTTTTCGGTCCGGTCTTCGGTCCTAAGATTTGCCAAATTTCGGTCTCGGTCCGGTTCGTTCTGGACCGAATAATTAAAATTAGTTTATTTTAATATTTAATTAAATCTATTAATTAAGGTTTTAATAAAACACTGCGTTTTATTTTATTTGGGTTTTGGTTGGGTTAGGGTTACACGCATCGGTGCACAACTGCACATTACATTCGCATCGCATCCCATCCTTCAAGCGGCGCGGCTGGGACAAGCGACCGGCGACTGCCTCAACGGCTGGGACAAAACATTGTTTTGTGTATTTTGAGTAACTACCGCACTTTGCTTCTTCATTTTTTAAGAAGCTATCTTTATTTCCTTATTCATGTTTATCATGAAAATCATTTCATTTTGCATCTATTTCTGTATGAAAATAAATAGTACATGAAATTTTTTTGCAAAAAATCAAATAACATTTCGGTCCATAACCGGTCTGGACCGGACCGAACCGGACCGATTCGGTTTCGGTCCGGGTCGGTCTTCGGTCTTAATGTGGCAAAAAATTCGGTCCAGAGGACCGGACCGGACCGAATGTGCATCCCTACGTCTAGTTTCAGCTTGGAGATGTCGTGCATTTCCTCAATGACAGTGACTTTCATAGCGAATCTCGGAGGGAGCGATCTAAGAACCTTGCTGGCCATTCTTTCACCGTCAATGGGCTTTCCTAGGGCAGCAGCTTCGTTGGACAGATCTAGTACTCTTGCATTGAACTCAGGGATAGTTTCACTGTCCTTCATCTTCATATCCTCGAACTTGGTTGTCACAATCTGCATTCGAGAATTGCGAACCTTGTCTGTACCTTCATAGGCTGTTTGAAGGATATCCCAAGCTTCCTTTGCGATTTCACAGTCGATGATTAGTTTCAGCACATTCTCGTCCACTCCAGAGAAGATAGCGTTCATGACTTTTGAATTCCCAATAGACACCTTTTCATCTGCTTCATCCCAAAGAGCTTCAGGTTTAGGGACAACTTCACCTGTGAGACTTTCCATCAAGGGTTGAGTCCATCCAACCAAGACAGACTTCCAAGCCTTTTCATCGAGAGATTTCAGAAAGGATTTCATCTTGGGCTTCCAACAGGCATAGTTAGAACCTTCTAACAACGGGGGTCGGGTGATGCTTTGTCCTTCCTTCAGAGTCATCTTGAACAGTTCTACGATCCCACTCATTGTATCGAGTGTTTGCTCTGATACCAATTGAAATATAGGAACCTGTTCAAGCTACTGTTCAAGGTACTGTTTGAGACAGATCTTGAACACCGTTGAGACAGTGCAGAAGCAGAAAGCAGTAGGAGCACACGCAGTATGATACCCAGTTCGGCTACGCCTACTCTGGGGGGGTTTCCCACACCCTAAAAGGGACACAAATCTTTATTACGAGTATAGAGCAACAATGTGGGCTTACACTTTCACAACTCCTCGTTTGTAATTGCCTCGCCTCTAATACTCCGTCTCTCAGATTTGTAACCTCGGCTCACCGCAGTTCGCCTCGATCCCCTTCGTCCGAACCTCCTGTCCGAACGTCCTCGATCTTCACTCCGAAGCTCGGTTGCTTTCTCTCAAAAGCCAGCAGTGATCAATGATGTGTGCAGCAGTATGGTCGATCACAGACAGTCTGAACATCACACTGAACAGACTGTATCAGCGTCGTTGATGTTCCGGTGATGAACGATCAAACAACCGTCGCTCTTCTCCAATCTCACAGATGCACTCTCGTGTGAGTTTTTCTCTAGAAGCGATGCAGATCTGGTCGCCTTAGCCTTGTATTTATATGCGTAGGCGAATGTCCAAATCTGTTGCAGATAACCTCATCAAATATTTAGGAAATATTCCTAAATATTCGATGTGTATCTTTGATCCAATCTTAGGGAAGATTCGGATTTCTTCCTCGCCAAGTCAGCCAGCCCAATCTTCAGTCTAATTAGGCGATATTCGTTTGAATATCTATATCTACGAATTCCTCGCTGGCCGACTTCAGTTCAAAAAGATCCTCGATCTTTAGAACCTTCCTGAACACATCTTTGCGTCTGCTCCAAGCTGAACTTGAGTGTCAGAATGTGTTCGAACTCCCCCTGAACTCCTGCTCGAACTGTCTAAAGGCATTTTGCCAAATACATGCCATTTAAGGGAACATCAAGATTAATTATTGTTATTACTGCATGCGTACTTAGAATAATATTCAGATTAATATTCAACAAATTCTTCGCCGAAAAATCAATATTACGACATAATTCTTCAAAGTGATTTATATATAATTCGTCGACGATAAACCAACCATACGACCATAGATTTAATTTCATCCATTACAATAACCAAAATCAATGACTTGCCTTGTATATTTACAAAAATAAAATAAAATGGAGAAATATAATTTAGGGCACATGGCTAACCAGTAACGATTAAACACACTCATCCGACTTGAAGAAAAAGCGCTTAACAGAAACATGAAGCGCATGATAGCATTAGGGTTCGAGGGCTCAGCCAACAAGATCGGCGTCGGCGTCGTCACTCTCGACGGCACCATCCTCTCCAACCCTCGCCACACTTACATCACTCCTCCCGGCCACGGCTTTCTCCCGCGGGAGACCGCCCAACATCATCTCCATCACGTTCTTCCTCTAGTCAAATCCGCCTTGACCGATGCCGGAATCGGCCCCGACGATATCGATTGCTTATGCTACACTAAGGGTCCAGGAATGGGCGCACCGCTGCAGGTGTCGGTCGTGGTTGTGCGTGTGCTTTCGCTTATGTGGAAGAAGCCGATTGTCGGGGTTAATCATTGCGTGGCGCATATTGAGATGGGGAGGGTTGTGACGGGTGCTGATGATCCGGTTGTGCTGTATGTCAGTGGTGGGAATACGCAGGTGATTGCTTTTAGTGAGGGGAGGTATAGGATTTTTGGAGAGACAATTGATATTGCTGTTGGGAATTGCTTGGATAGGTTTGCTAGAGTTCTTACTTTGTCCAATGATCCCAGTCCTGGATACAACATTGAGCAGGTGACTCACTCCATTTCAATCATAAAAATCATCACTTGTTTTCACTTTCCAGATGTCATTCCGTACCTGGCTGAGACTTGTTAACTAAATGGAGTTACATATTGCTCATTGTGATTTTTTTTTCCTTCCAATTAAGGTACCATGAGTGCATTGTGATTTGCCCTAGTTGTTTTGAAATCAGTGTTTGTATTTTAGCTAGTTGAGAGTTGTGGTACAGACAATAGATTTCTTGTATATGATATGATACCTTCAGGTGAGAGTTGAAGGCTGTTCACACAAACCCATTTTATTTGATTCCATGTGGAGTGGAGTGGAACGGTTTTGTCATCTTGACATCTGATTTTTCATTTATGTTGATGGTAATTTGTTAATGGAACTGTCATCACAGTTTGACATGTTTGTGACGCTCCCATATGATATTTGAGTTGCCGGTAAAAAGATGTATTTTCAATAGTCGAGCAAAGGGACTTTGTCACATTTTTGTTTATTTAGCATTGAATTTAGCTCGTGATGTGTATATTTACATGGTTTCAAAATTTGTCTTGGTGCATATTGTAAAAATTGTTGTTTAGGTTGCTATTCTTACCCTGAGAATGTGCTTTCTTAAACCCAGCTTGCAAAGAAAGGAGAACAATATATAGAGTTGCCATATGCTGTCAAAGGAATGGATGTTTCGTTCAGTGGAATATTGAGTTATATTGAAGCCACTGCTATAGAGAAGCTGAAAAGCAATGAGTGCACCCCTGCAGATTTGTGTTATTCATTACAGGTCTTTTCAGTGTCACTCACCAAAAAAATTATTTGATCTTTAGTTTGTGTAGTTATTAAAAATTAAAAGGGAAGCTCTTTACTCACACGGACTTAATGTTATGAATTGTAGGAAACACTGTTTGCTATGTTGGTAGAGATTACAGAGAGAGCAATGGCACACTGTGACAAGAAAGACGTCCTTATTGTCGGCGGTGTTGGTTGCAATGAGCGGTTACAAGAGATGATGAGGATAATGTGCTCTGAGAGAGGCGGAAAACTGTTTGCCACAGATGATAGGTACTGCATCGACAACGGGGCAATGATTGCATACACAGGTCTCCTTGCATTTGCTCATGGATCATCAACGCCATTACAGGAGTCTACTTTTACCCAACGGTTCCGAACTGATGAAGTGTTGGCAGTTTGGAGAGAGCCAAAAGATTCACATTTAAGTAATGGAACCGAGAAAGACTCGCAGCTGAAGCAAGTAGAATTGGAGGTATAGAAGATGCTTCTTTCGTGGTGAACTGTTATGTTAAGTTTAGGTCCCCTTGTTCCAACTTTACGGTGTTTTGTTCACAATGCTGATTAATCACATCATATGTTGTTGGCAGATGCTGAGTGTAGTTAGCTAACTCGGAACTTGATGGTGGCTCTGGCACCCACTGTGGTAGATGATAGTTGATAGATAGTATGGATCATACTGTCACTGTCAGTTCTAGAAAAGCACAAGGTACACAACCATTGCAAACTTTTGTACTTTCATGTCATCAATGTTATTAATCTTTAATGTTAAGCTCGTGAACTTGATTATGTATTTGATATGGGTCAAAAGATGAATTAGATTTATTTATTATCCCATCGTTTCATATTCAAAACTTTTCATATTATTGTTCAATGGTTAACCTAAAAACATGATTATGTACCTTTGTATTTTCTGTTCATGTCATCCGACTTTTCCCAACTTCCTGTTTATTTTCCTGTTATTGTTTTAGCTACAATCTTCCATCTTACTTGAATCTTTCAACCTGCCTTTCGTTGGCAATTTCGTCAACCAAGAAACAAGTGAGCGCCTCTGGTAGTAATAGACAATAGTAGAGACCGGAGATATTAATGGGAACCAAAACGGGATTCAGTTTAGATAGAACATAGAAGTGGTAGGTAGAGAAATCATCCGTAGAAGCTTGAGAAAAGAGTAGAGGTGGCTGGGAGTGAAGTTAGGGTTTAATTCAGTGTTATTAAAACCGGATCGGTGATCGAACCGGTCAAGTCACTGGGTCAATGGGTCAGTGGTTCAACCGGGTCGAACCGGTTTGACCCGCACAAATTAAATAATAAAAATAAAATACGTATATATGATATTATAATTTAACATATTTATGACTTGAATAAATATTACATGTTTATGATCGGATTACAATAACATACCATAACAAATTGTCAAATTTAGAATTTGATAAAGTACAAATCAATAATACAACAATAATAGAACAACAATAACAATTTTAGTCTTAATTTGCAAGTCACAACAATAAGAGATTTCTAAGACTAATTGAATTTCTAGTTAAATTGATAATAAGTAAAAATATTTATAGATTTGATTGAAACAAATAATAAAACAAGAATCATGTTTAGCTTGGTGGAATGAGAGGGGATAATTATAGAGGAAGACTTGGGTTCGAATCTTGTCCAAGTCAAAATAAATAAATATTTTTTCAGACCAAATCGAACCGATTGAACCGATCAAATCACAATTTTAATACAAAATTGAGTCAATCCGCGGGTCAACCGGTTCAACCGAATCTTGACCGGTTCGATTGCAAACCGGTCTGATTATTGAACCGAACCGGTTCCTAGTCCAATCGATCGAACCGGCCGGTCCGGTCCGGTTTTAATAACACTGGTTTAATTTGTTAGCGTCTTCTCTTACATTTTTTTTCTCAATGCTGTTACATGAACTTTCCATTAATTCAAATTCAAGCAGCAGACCTAAGTTTCAATTATTACATGACGTCCCTTGAAGACTAGTATGCATTAGTTTTGTTCCAGTCCGGAGTTGCCTCACTAAAATGTATTGCAGATTGTACTTGAAGCAAGTTAAAATTGTGTTTTATAATGATCTTGCGGGTGTTTATAGTGTTATGTGTAGTATGGTGGCTGGAATGATAGGAACCCGACTCCAGCGGCCTCGCCCAACCAGTCGCGCACATCTGATACGCTCGAGGACCTCGCCTCCGCCGAACAACCAACTGAGGTTCCCCGCGCACAGCCAGTCGAGGCCCAGATCATTTCCCTCGACCCGATGGACGGCGACAAGAATTCCGGCTGGACAGATAAGCTTCCTGTGCCTAATATGTCGGAGGATCTGAAGTCCCCGAAGGAACGCGCGAGCCAAACCCCAGGAGTGGCGAGGACTCCTCGTCCGCGCCCGAAGGCCCCGACTGATGCGAAGATGTCCCGCGCGCCAACTGACTTCCGTGGCCAGATTCATGCACCAACGGCTAGCTGGGAGTCAACTGAAGATCTGGGCCAGATGCATGCACCAACGGCCACTTCTGGTCAAGGGAGTAATGAGGACGACCCAAGGTTCATTGACCCGCCATAATGAGGAAGTTTGACCGGAGCCTTGGGCGAGGGGATAGAGCCGTTGGGCCTCCAACGGCTAGCTCAGCTCTCCCCTATAAAACCACATGTATTTCATTCTTGCTTTTCATCCAGAAATTACCTAGAGAGTTATCTCGGATCCTACCTTAGCGTTGAAGGGCATTCCTTCGACGCTTGGGTGCCAATCCTAGATTTCCGACTAGTGTCCACAGTATTGTAATTCCCTTTCGACAATTAGCAATCAATTCGCATTTCATTCCTTTCCATCGAGTTACTTTTCCCAGATCCACCACCTTGTTCGAGCCTTTTGGCTAATTCTCACTTTCCGCTGCGCATCCGTAGGACTTGCCGAGGCACCAGCCGGCAAGTTCCTAACAACTATGCTTAATGTGATGATGTTTGGGGGGAGTGTCTTGTTAGCATTTTGGAACTCTTTCATTTTTCTAATCTTTAGAGCATCCTCCACCATGATCAAAAAAATATAAATGCATATAAATGCAGTGACATTATGAAAACTTCTCTTTTTAGTCCGCCTTCATACCCAATTGACTGATTATCACGAGAACCCGCTGACATCCATAGCATGAGAAATTTGATGATCATCGTACATTTGCAGTCGTACATTCCCATCACTGGGAAGATGGGAATTCTGAAATTGAGATTTCAGATTAGGGTCTGTTCTGTAGAGTTTAAATTTCATGTTTTTCAGTTAAATTAAGTTCTGTACAGTTAAATTAAGTGAAATAAAATAAAATAAAAATTTTCAGATTTTAATTTTGTAGTTTAACATGATTAAAAACTTAAATTAAACACCTTTATTCAAAAAAATTATTTTTTTAAGTTCAGTAAAGTTAAATTAAATTAAATAAAAAAAATTCAGCTCTATCAAACAGCACCTAAGTAATCAGCTATCTTATGTATCTGTTGTCGCTACATTCTTGAGTACGAAGTTTCTGAAGGTAGAAGATAGATAATTTTATGAAGAGAAGATTGGTTTATCTGCATATAATATCAACCAAAATTCACTTGAGTTTCATAAAGAGCCAAGTTCTGTGGAAAATCATATTTTTCCAGTCTTTCTTACTTTTCATGCATGTTCTTTATTAAAAAAATTCCAGTCTTTTGTCCCTAATTGGAATGATATAGAGAAGATTAGCAAGACCCTGCAAGGATAGAAATGGTCCAAAATTTTCTATTGCTGAAACAAATTTAATAAAGAACAGTGTTTGCAGTCTTAAGAATGTGCCTTTAGGATATTCGGTTTTCTGTAATCACAGTTAGCTGCGGCTGCATTTTCAGACGTTTAGAATCATGTTGAGTTAAGTTAAAAGAATTAAATATTATGCATAGATGAGAATAGAAATATTTGTTTACGCTAGCGCCTAGCATCCAATCTGTCAATGTAGATTTTCGAACCCCAAATGTAAAAGATTTCAATCAACTATGAATATCTAGAAATGGTTGGGTACAATTCCAATAAGAAGAAAAAAAACCCCAACCGGAAGATATAAAGAAAGATTGATTCAGCAGGTTGTTGCATTTCATAATCATCTAGGCAGCCAAAAATATCTATACAATAATTTTGAATCTCCAATCTAATGGCTTCTTGGACTCACTCTCTCATGGTATTTGTTCATCCACCGAGTGAGCTGAATCCACCTCCTCTCATCATCTCCTTAAACTCGTCAAAATTGACTCGTCCATCTCCATCCGCATCGACCTTCGCAATCATCTTCTTACAATCCTCAACGCTCCGTCCTTGCTTCAACCCCAACGACCCAAGAACCGACCTCAACTCCTCCACGCTGATAAATCCATCTCCATTCTGATCAAACACATTGAACGCCTCCCTCACATCTTCCTCTCCTTCCTCTTCCCGCTCGTCCATCAACGACTGGTAAAGCTCGCCAAACTCGTCAATGTCCACGCATCCGTCGCCGTTCGCGTCTATTTTGTCGATCATGAGTTTGAGTTCTTTGTCAGGGATGTAAATGCCGAGATTCTGGAGAGAGTCGTTGAGCTCCTTTTGGGTGATCCGGCCATCACCGTTCCTGTCGAACATTTGGAAGACGCGTTTAAGCTCAATGGGATCCATTTTGGAGATGGAGAAGGTTTTTGAGTACTATGAAAGAAGATGGCCAAGGCAGCCTCTTTATTTGGTTATGTTATGCTCTCCTCGATCGGCCATCAATTTTTATTTTATTTCTTCTACGCGTTATTTCTCTCACTTGTTTATTTTATCTGCTAATAACGCGTTTTCAATAAAATATACTAGCATCAATAATGTTTGATAATAAATAAACTTTTGATTAGAATTAAAAATGATCCGATGCAAAGCGCATATTTTTGTTAAAATACAAACAAATCACAATTCTTGATTTGGTCATTTGGACGGGTGATATTAAATGTCATTTATAATTAATTTTTCGGTGACGAATTATATATTATTCTTAACGAACTATGTCGTACTTTTAATTTTTCGACGATAAATTATAATCTATTTTTGATGAATTTCATATTTTGCACCAAAAACATACCTTATAATTGATCATTACTCAAGTAGAAATTATTTATGTATTATTTCTGGACAGTTTATAACGCGTGATTGGTGGTATTCTGACACGTGGAGGGAGGACAGAGTTAGGTCCCATTTTGTTGGTAGCATTATGATTTTTTTTTTTTCGATACAACGGTAGCATTATGATTTAGGAAACTTTAGTTGCTGTTGTTGAAGGCTAATTCGCCAATTATTATTGTTGGTTACAAGTTGCCCGGAACACTACTCCAGATGTTTGGGACATCTGTGTAGTAGTTGTTGTTGTAGTGTTGTGGATTTGGTTTTACGTTTGGGATTTAAATTCTTGAAGAAACAAAAGTTGAAACTTTTAATCGAAAATTTCAATTGAACATGTTTATTAAAACTTTTTTTTTGATAGTTGATATATACAATAGCTAGGAACATTACAATGCATATGAGTTTTATCATCTAGTATATATATATATTGATCTTCGGAGCTCTTAGCAAAGCATCTTGATCGGTACATCTCTGACACTTGGAACTCAGGCAATATTTGGGCATCTTTACCGCACACATCCACGCAAATCATCGGTACATCTTTGACACTTGAAGCTCAGGCCACCTTGGGCACCTTTATTACATAGCGTGTTAGATTTATGGTATGTAGTTTGGCAAAACTCTATGTAGTTGTTCAAGCTGTTGTACAAGGAAGGCAGAGGCAACTGTCCTGGAACAAGTTGAAGCAGATGGAATGTTTCCTAATTCAGATTAGGCAACATAGTCGACCGTTGAAGATCAAGGCGGGAAGGACAGAAGATGGAAGTTTCCTAATTCAGATTTGGAAACTTGTTCAACCGACGTAGCACAAGTTAGACGCAGCAGATGTCCTAAAACAGATTTGGCAAGTCGGTGTTAGGATGCATATCAAGAAGTCGGTTGAGCAATATTAGGGAAGACTTGCGCTTGAAGATAACTTAGCAGAGAAGATAATCAAAGGTTTCTTAAACGGAGTTGAAGATATTTTGAAGGAACGGTTTTATGGTTTTTTTAAAACAGGCCATTTTGGAAGAAGAAAAAAAAGACTCTTCACAAAAGCACTTTAGGATTTCAATATGACTTCTGGGAGACAACTCATAAATCTGTTTGCTAATACTTTAGTAACAATTTTCATAATAACATTGCACAAACTAATAGGCCTAAACTCCCCCACTTTAAAGGCCCCCTTAATTTTAGGAATTAGGATTATCACTGTTTCATTCCAAGACTCATCAAAAACATCCCCCATGTAGAAATCTCAACACTTCCTTTGTCACATCCTCCCACTACTAGACCCCGGAATTTTTGATAAAACTTGGCTGATAAATCATCCATGCCTTGGGCCTTTGTCAGGTGCATTTGGAAAAGGGCAGTCCTCACTTCCTCTATGGTATATATATGGCTGCTTCAGCTTTTGGTTCATTTCCTCATTAACTTTCCTTGGAACTACCCCGAGAGCCTCCCTCCACAACACAGCTGACTGTCATTTCCATATGATGCCTGAAACAATCTATTAAAACGATTAGTACCTTCATTCAAAATTGCTTCAGTGTCATGTACCTCTTGGCCTCCCTTTGTCTTCAGGAGGTGGATGCGCTTTTTGTCTCTCCTTGGGCCAACCAAGCTAATATGAGGTCTGAAGCGAGAGAAAAAAAAAGCCTTAATTAATAAAATAAGTAGTATTAATACTAGACAATTTTAGCATTTTATATTCATTATTTCTACTAAACCGTCATACATTTTATTGAATTTTTTTTTTGTAAAACAATATTTCTTACAAGCATTTCAAAATTTTACAATATCACATTTTGTTGTTTGGATTTAGTTCTTATTCCTTTAACACAAATTTCTAATTAATAAGTACACAAATACGCTTTTACTTATATTAAACTATGTAAAGTAAGGATTAGGATCATATGAGAAGTTATCAAAATAATGAGAAATTGTTTTAACCGTCCGATTGAAGATCGTAGAGCTCACAATTAACGGAATATTTTGCATATCAATTAGTATGCAGTAAGGGCACTATTGTCATTGTAGTATTTCCAAATCCTATTTTCTCGTTCGATTTTGGTACTCATATCTCTCATGCATTTGATCGGGAGCTGCTTCGCGACTGATGCGTCGCTGATCGTCCGCCGGAGTCGGCTTCGGTTCTTTAGCATCGACATTCTCAGAAGCCGATTCCGGCGCTGATCTCACCGGTTCACTACGGTGATTCGTCTTGAAATCCTCGATCATGATCAAATTTAAATGCGTCAGATCCGACTATGAATCCATTTCACACAACCCTGAAAGAAAAAAGCTTCAAACAACGATCAAAAACACTATTTCCACCACTGATTCGTCTTTCAGAGGTTGAGAAAACAGAGCATCGCTGAGAAATTCAATTCGACATCTGGGGTTTCTTATAGTCAATTTTCAGACTGAGTTGTGAAATTCATGAACAAAGGAGACGCGGTGAGATGAGAATTGATTGCTCTAATTTTGGTCGCCTCAAATTGATTCTTATACCTCTAGCCAGTGAAGAAAAAGGCGAAAAGCGAGCAAAGGCGAAATGGGTTGTATCGCCTAGGCGAGAGGCGAGGGGCGAAAGGCGAACGCCTTTTGGTTCAAGGCGTTCTTGTGTGAATTTCTTATTCTATTGAACAAAATAATGTCATACAACCCCAAATGCTTCAATTTGAAAGTATAAAATTCTTTATTTAGGTATCCTATAATTATTAATCAATAATTAAACATAAACTGGTCGTATAACTGCCCAAAATTACAGTTAATTTTTTATTGATAAATAAAAGTTATAAGTAGGGAACAAATTTAAAAAAAAACCCTAACTTCCGCTGTTGCCACTGGATGATGAATTCGAAGTTCTGGGTTGTTCTGTAATGGATTTACGGCTTATCCTTCTTCTTTTTTGGAGTTGCAATACTTTTAATTTCTAAATTGGGTTATGGGATGGGTATCATGGGATGAAGATTCAGATTTTTTTCCAAATCAGTCGCCTTTGTCGCCTAGGCGAGCGCCTCTCGCCTCTCCGCCTTATCGCCTAGGCGACAAAGGCGCACGCCTTCTGGACACCTCCCGCCTTAAGCCATCGAAGGCGTTTTGCCTAACGCCTAGGCGCTCGCCTTTTTATTCACTGCCTCTAGCATCTCGAAAAGCAGACAACTTTCATCATCAATGGAGCAGACCTTCATCACGATGAAGCCTGACGGCGTCCAGAGAAGCCTGGTTGGTGATATCATCAGCAGAATCGAGAAAAATGGATTCACATTAAGAGGCTTGAAGCTAATCAATGTTGACAGTGCTTTTGCTGAGAGGCATAATGCTGACTTGTCTGCCAAGCCCTTCTTCAATGGGCTAGTTGAGTACATTGTTTCTGGACCTGTTGTTGCAATGTGTTGGGAGGGTAAGAATGTCGTCAAGACTGGTAGGGCAATCATTGGTGCCACAAACCTGGCTACTTCTGCCCCTGGGACCATCAATGTTGACAATGACAGGAATGTGATTCACAGAATTGACTCGGTTGAGAGTGCAAACAATGTTGGACCCTTTGTGTTTTGATGATAACAAACACTTAGCTAATATTTGACTTGAGTATGCAGAAATCACAAATCTGTCTGAGAAGTCGCAAGGTCCAGACTGTCTTAGAGAAACGATCACTGGACATCCCAGGGGATCGAGGGAGAGCCGAGATCGCAAATCAAAGTGAAGAGTGTTAGAGGCTAGGCTATTAAAAACGGGAGTTGTGTAAGCGTAAGTCCACTTGTAGCTCTAAACTTTTAATAAAGATTTGCTACCCTTTAGGGTGTGGGAAGCCCCCAGAGTAGGCTGTTGTCGAACTGGATATTATATCATATGTGCCAATTCTGTTCTGTTTCGTTCGAGTGCCTGTTAGACATGTGTGCAAGACTCCGTTCGAACACTATCTGGAACTCGTCTTGACTAAGACAACTAGATTTTAATTGGTATCAGAGCAGATTCTCAACATACAGAGAGTGATCCGGAGACTGTTCAAAGATAAGTTCGAAGGAAGGACAGAACACTTACCAACCACCATTGCTGGAAGGGCCAAACTACGGCGTCAGGAAGTCTGAGATGAAAGATTTGCTGAAATCTCAGGGTACCCAGGTATGGAAAGCCGTTGTGACAGACGAGCAAACAGCAGCACATAACTCAATGGCCTTAAACGCAATACTATCTGAAGTTAACGAGAATGTTCTCAAAATTACTGCACACTGTAATGCTACCAAAGAAGCATGGGATATTCTCAGAGCAGCCCTTGAGGGAGCAGATGTCAATTTGAACGACGATGAGTTGAAGAACGAAGCGGTTGAGATCGCTAACCCCATTGCTTTAGATGCCTTCAGCTCATCTAGTCACATGAAGAAAGACCGCTGGTACTTCGATAGTGAATGCTCTGCTCACATGACAGGTAATCCAAACATCTCATTCGCATTAGAACTGTCAAGAAGCGTCAGTTTGTTACCTTTGGAGATGGAGGAAAGGGCCAGGTGATCGGATGTGGGACATTAAACGTTCTGGATCTACCTGAGCTCGAGGATATCCTCTTGGTAGATGGATTGAAAGTAAATTTGATCAGCATTAGTCAATTATGCGATGGGGGATACCATGTCAAATTCACTCATAATTCTTGTCGAGTGCTGAATAAACATGGAGAGACTCTAATGGAAGGAAGCAGGTCAGCAAACAATTGCTACCTTCTAGGTACTAATGAAACAGCAGCCACATCTGCCTGTTTTGCAAGTCAAACTGATGAAATGGAACTGTGGCCCAGACGATTGGGACACCTCAATCTCAAGACTCATTCGTGGAATGCCCAATGTTAAGGGAGACTTAATTGGATGTGATTTGTGGAGAATGCAAAATTGGAAAGCAAACGAAGACCTCTTATCCGGACCACTCAGATCAACACTAGTCGGCCACTGGAACTGATGCATATGGACTTGATGGGACCAATGCAGGTTGAGAGCTACGGAGGTAAGAAATATGTGCTGGTATGTGTGGATGACTATACTAGGTTTACTTGGACCAGATTTTTGCGTGACAAATCTGAAGCTGCACAGAGGTTCATAGAACTGGCTACTCTGCTTCAAACAGAATGAGAGGATAAAGGAGAAACCCTGGTGGCCTTAAGAACCGATCATCGCAAAGAATTTGAGAATTCCACACTGGTGAATTATTGCGCTGAACTTGGAGTAGCACATCAATTCACATCTCCCATCACTCCACAACAAAATGGCGTTGTAGAACGCAAGAATCGGACAATTCAGGAGATGGCCCGAGTTATGATGCATGCTAAGAAAGTTGCTCTCAAATACTGGTCTGAAGCAATGCATACAACTTGTCACATCATCAACAGAGTTACAATTCGCACTGGCTGGACAAAACTTACTATGAGCTGTGGAAGGGCAAGAAGCCAACAGTGAAGACCTTCCACATCTTTGGAAGTGAGTGCTACATTCTGAATGATCGAGAGTACAAACAGAAACTTGACCCGAAGAGCGACGAAGGAATATTCCTTGGCTACTCTCCTGATAGTCGAGCGTACCGAGTGCTTAACAAGCGCACTGGCACAGTTATGGAGTCTATAATTGTCAAAGTTAAAGATGAAATTTATGAGAGACCAACATCGGAGGATGATGAGACTTGTGTTGGAACAGCGGCTGACACTCCTTCCCTGACTCAAGAAGCTGCCCCAGGGGGGGTTCCAGGTGAGGACAAGCACACTTCAGACTCTGGTACTGATGCAGACGAAGACACAAACACACCTACTGTGACGCGGGATGTTGTTGCAGTGTTACAACCATCTAGAAGGATTGCCAAGAATCATCCAATCTCTGACGTTATCGAAGCACCATCTGAAGGGATGAAAACTCGAGGAAAGGAGAATGATTATCGAGAGCTGGCCGCCTGCTCATGCTTTATGTCTACAATAGAACCAAAGAATGTCAGAGAAGCACTCCTTGATGAATACTGGGTCTTGGCAATGTAGGAAGAACTGGAAGAATTCACCAGGAACGATGTCTGGGATCTAGTCCCAAGACCTAAAGGTGTAAACGTCATTGGAACAAAGTGGATTTTCAAAAACAAATCCGACGAGAAAGGAAACATTACGAGAAATAAAGCAAGATTAGTAGCACAAGGCTACACTCAGATCGAGGGCATTGACTTTGATGAAACTTTTGCCCCCGTTGCCCGACTAGAGGCCATCCGACTGCTTCTTGCACTGGCCTGTCATTTGAAGTTTCGATTGTTCCAAATGGACGTGAAGAGTGCGTTCCTGAACGGGTTTCTGAAAGAAGAAGTTTTTGTTGCTCAACCCAAAGGATTTCAAGACCCACATCACCCGGCTCACGTGTACCGTCTGAAGAAGGCATTGTATGGACTCAAGCAAGCACCCAGAGCATGGTACGAGCGCCTCACGGTGTTCCTTGTCGAACATGGCTATGTGTGAGGGGGAGTGGATAAGACTCTATTTGTCAAGCATACAAGGTCAGACTTTATTGTTGCTTAAATCTATGTTGACGATATAGTGTTTGGGTCCAGTTCACTGGAGCTGGTGGACTAGTTCGTTGAATATATGCAAAGGGAGTTCAAGATGAGCATGGTGGGAGAGATGAACTACTTTTTTTGGACTCCATGTGAAACAGAAGAATGATGCATTTTCATCTTACAGAGCAAGTATGCCAAAAGTCTGATCAAGAAGTTTGATCTTGAAAAGGCAAGTCACAAGAGAACCCCAACTGCCACACATTTAAAGATCACTAAAGACAATGGTGGAATAAGTGTTGACCAGACACTGTACAGGAGTATGATAGGAAGCCTTCTATATTTAATAGCCAGCAGACCAGATATCACCTGTGCAGTAGGAGTTTGTGCGAGATACCAGGTAAATCCGAAAGAGAGTCATCTGCTGCAGGTCAAGCGCATCATTAAGTACGATTGTGTAACCGTTGATTTTGGCATCTGGTACACCAAGGACACCAACCTATTCCTAGTTGGGTATTGTGATGCAGGCTGGGCTGGGAACACTGAAGATCGGAAGAGCACGTCAGGAGGCTGTTTCTTCCTTGGTAACAATTTGGTTTCCTGGTTCAGCAAAAAGTAAAACAACATCTCTTTTTCTACAGCCAAAGCAGAGGACATTACTGCAGGTAGTTGCTGCACTCAGCTTCTATGGATGAAACATATGCTGTCTGAATATGGAGTGGGACGAGAAATGATGACCCTGTACTGCAACAATATGAGTGCCTTTAGTATATCCAAGAACTCAGTACAGCACTCCAGGACGAAGCATATTGACATCAGACTTCACTTCATCAGAGAGCTAGTAGAGAAGCAGGCCATCACATTGAAACACGTGACAACTGACAAGCAACTGGCTGACATCTTCACCAAGCCGCTGGATGCTGCCCAATTTGAAACACTTAGATCCTCCTTGGATCTGTGTGTTGTCAACAATTAACTGTTCCAGGCAGTGGTCAGCCAAGTGCAGAACCCCGGCAAATCAGTTGAGCTGACCTATCAAGAAAGAAGGCTGGAACAGATGGTACATGGTTGGAACTGATTATTGACTTCAAAATATGTGCATTATTAATGAACCACTGGAGCATATCAAGGAGTAAAGCGGAGATTGGACAAATATCACAAGAGATATTCGCATAACAGTTTTTGGGAAGTTAAGGAGTCCAAATATTTGAAATTCAAAATTCCTCATTAGTCGCTCGCTCACACCAAAGAACCCCAAAACCCTAGCAACACAATCTTTCGAGTTTCATCCAAGCAGCGACAAATCAACAATGATGGTGAACACACGGAAGACTGCCAGAAATGTCGTCATAGCCTCACCCTTTTCAAAGAAAGCTGTTGAATCAAAGTCAGTTGAGGAAGTGAGCAGTCGATATTTTGACGAATTATTCACTGCATTCGATGAAGGATAACACTGGTTCTCCTGGCAAATTGTCTCAATTTGATGTCTTCCTTGATGTTTCAGGACAAAAAGACATATGATCACTCTTTGGACGCGAAGTGCCGAAAGAACGGAAAGATCGATGAAAAAGGCCGAAAAAGAGCTCTGGACCAATAGTAGGCCGTGACAGCCGTGACATCTCATTAGTGTCACGGGTGTCACGGTAGGCTTTTTCCTCTGAAAGAATCAAGTGACTTCCAGCCAGGCCGTGACATCCTCCTAGTGTCACGACACCTTTTCAGCTCAATGAGTTTTTCCCAAGCCGTGACATGCCGTGACATCCTCCTAGTGTCACGGGTGTCACGGCACCCTTTCGACTCAGTAACATTTGGCCAGGCCGTGACATGCCCTAACATCCTCCTGGTGTCACGGGTGTCACGACACCTTTTCTACTCAGTGACTTTTGGGCATGCCGTGACATGTTCGAATGTCACTGGTGTCACGGCACCGTCGGAAGGCAGAATTATCAGCTGATTTCCTAATCCGTTTTTGGCAAGTTCTGGTCCTTTTTGGCGATAGAGCAGTTTTTGGGCTATAAGAAGGGAAACAACCTGAGTGTTTTAAGTATGCTCGAGTTGAGATTGAAGAACCCTAACTTGGGAGAGAAGACAGAGAACATCACGAGAGATTGAGGATTCAACGAGCGTCATCGTCACTACGGTTATCTCGTCCTTAATTTCTATTGTTACACTATTCGTGGTTAACTTACCAGGAGTAGTGAGTAGTCTTCTTAATTCTAGGATCCTACGGATCCCGTGCTATGTACCGAACTCTTCATGTGATCAATTAAACGTTTTTCATTAATGCAAGTCGAATATTCAATTTCAGTGTGCTTAATTTTGTCGTTCTTGCAAGTTTTACATTGAATGTGATGTTTGCATGCTAGAACGTATTTAGGTTAATTACCAAAAGATGGATGAGTCCTAAGTATTAACCGGATTGCATGAAACTAATGTTAGGTCATGGTAGCTAATTTGGTAGTACATGAATTAATATAGGAATGTTGACTCTTGTCTTAAAAACCATGAGTTTAATAATCGAGATCGTTGATAATCCGTGGATGGGAGGCGTTCAACGATTGAGATTAATCTAGACAATGATCCGTGGATGGGCGGCTTGTCTAGTGTTATTTCGGTTTATTTCCATATTCGATAAGATGATGAATTTACGCGATATGATTGCATGATTAGTGGGGTTGGCACGGGTGAAGTTTGATCCTGAGATTCTTTCTCTGATCAAGTCCAAACCTTTTAATTTTCTGTATTTAATTTCTGCTATTTTAATCACATCAAAACCTTGAATCGTTCGGAATAGCTAAATAGGTCACTTGTTAGCTAGTACTCACACACGTTGTTCCTTGGATCGACCTTTGGCTTACCAAGGTTTATAAATTTTGTTTGACTACAATTCGACCCCTAAAACTCATAACTTGACGACTATAAAGGGTTAAAAATATGCTTGTCAAAATGGCGTCGTTGCCAGGGAGCAGCGTTTAGTGTTATATTAGATTTAACGTGTGTAGTTTAGACTATTCCACCTTGTTCGTTACTTGAATTTTTCTGCCTAAATTTCTTCACTCACGGTGATTCTTGGCTCTCGTAGGTACTAGCTAGTTCATGCCAAAGAAAACACCCCGACGGAAGAAGCAGGTTTAGGTATCAGACGAGGACTCACCGGACCAACGAAGAACTCTTCGCAGTGTCCAAAATGAAGCTCGACAACTCCGAGCACAGAATCGCGGCTTCGCAACATTTAATATGAATCAGAATCCAGCATTGCTGAATGAGGTGGTCGAAGATGACCAGCAGCATCCCGTGCAGCAACCAGTGCGCAGGACTATTGGAGATTACACTGCTCCACGTGTCTCAGGGTTCCAATCTGCCATTGCACCGCCTGGTATAGCCAATAACACATGGGAACTCAAAAATAGACTCTTTCAGATGGTGCAGAACAACCAATTTTCAGGAAGGATGAATGAAGACCCTCACCAGCACCTTAAGCGTTTTATTCAGATGTGCAACACGAAGAAAACTAAAGGTGTCCCTCCAGAGTGCTACTACCTGAGGCTATTCCCATTCTCACTTTCTGACAAGGCCAGTAGGTGGCTAGATAGTCATGCAGAAGGCACTTTCACTACATGGGATACATTGGCTGAGGCTTTCTTCCAACAGTACTTCCCGCCATCAAAGACAACATACTTCCGGAACAAGATCATCTCGTTCCGCTTTATGGATGGTGAGACTCTCTATGAAGCTTGGGAGAGGTACAAGGAGTTGATGAGAATGTGCCCCACCACAACCTTGAGTTGTGGCAGATCATGGACACTTTCTATCAGGGAATCGACCAGGGAATGCGCACCTTGATAAATCAAACTGCTGGTGGAGGACTTACTGGAGTTCCTCTGGAAGAGACCTACGCTATCGTGGAAAAAGCAGCTCAAGACTACCATCTCTGGACGAGTGACCAAGGGAATCCTAAAGATAAGAAGGGAGTGCAAGATCTCTACCTCGCTGATAGCACTAATGATATTGCTGAGTTGACCAACACAGTAAAGATGCTTGCAACTGAAATCAAAAATCTGAAGACAGACACCTCTATGAAGTCGTCTGATGTTGCTAATGTAGGTGTCTATTGTTAAATTTGTCGCTCTCCTTCTCATTTTGCAGTTGGCTGTCCAGTGATAGGACAAGATGATAACGGGGGAAATCAAGAGGATACCAATTATGTTGAGCAAAATAATCAAGGGACTGGTTTCACTTCTGGATCGGCCCCTAACAGGTGGGATAACCCGAACCGGAATCATCCTAACCTCTCTTACAAACCACAGAATCAGGCGCCGCCGAGCTTCCCCTATAGACAGCAGCAGAGCAATGCACCGTACCAGCCACAGGGCCAATATAACAATCAAGCTCAGCAACCACAGAATAATACTCCCTACCAGTCGAGGCCTCAGTACAATAACCAGCCCCAACAACAGCAAAATTAGAACTCGGGGAACTATAACAATCCACCTCTGCCACAGCGAGATCAGAACTCGGGAACAATGTCAAACATATAAGCCATGCTAGCTAGCTTCATAGTAGACCAGCGAAAGACTTCTTAGGAAACAACTGCTGAGGTACGAGAACTTCGATGGACTGTAGAGCAGCTGGCTATTCAGAACAGGATGCTGGAAACTCAGGTAGCTCAGCAGGCAAACTCGGTAAATCGAGAACATGGGAAGCTTCCGCCGAACCCATCCAAATCCTAGATCAGTGAATGCCATCACACTACGAGGAAAATATATCGAGATGCTGCCAGCTCCTGCCACTAGACCTCCAGCTACAATGTCTGCACCTATTTCTACTCCCGCTGAAGAGGAAACGTCGAAGGAGGCTGAAAACCGAGCTGAAAATTCTGCGCGAATAGTGGAGCCAGCTCCTTATGTGCCGCCAGTTCCATTCCCTCAGCGGCTTAAAGCTACAAGGAGGGACAAGGATTTCAAGCAGTTCGTGGACAAAATTCACACTCTCTATATCACTATGCCCCTCACCGATGCAATCACCTAGATTTCGACTTATGCCAAATTCATGAAGGAAATTCTGACTGGGAAAAGAAAAATTGACGGGACCGAGATAGTGGACCTGAGCGAGGAATGTAGTGATTCCATGCAGTAGCCCATGCCACCGAAACTTAAAGACTCAGGGAGTTTTTCTATCCCTTGTGATATTGGTGGTATTACTATTCGTCGTGCTCTATGTGATCTTGGTGCTAGTGTGTCTATCATGCCGTATTCTTTGTATGCTAAACTGAATTTGGGTGATCTTTGTCCTACTAATATCTCTATTCGCCTTGCGGATCGTTATTGTAGACTCCGAAAGGGATTCTAAAGGATGTCTGTCAAGGTGAACAAATATTTACATCCCTGCTGATTTTATAGTGCTAGGATCTCTGAGGACATAGATATCCCAATTATACTTGGTAGACCATTTCTCTATATGGTTAAGGTAGTTATTGACATGGATAGAGGGTCTATAACTCTGCGAGTGGGCAGTGAAAGAGTTGCCTTTTATTTGCCGGATATGTGCAAGAGTCCTAGTCTATTAACTGATTTTGATGTACTAGACTCCGCTGATATTAATGACCCTATTACACTGACCTCGGTTGAGCCTTACAGAGTTGTACCAGGCTGCCCGATACCGATGGATATATGCGCCGTGAGCACTGAGGGAGCAGCTGAAGCTGAACAGAGCACCGGCGCAGGTAAGGAACCTTGCAAGGTAGAGCTGAAACCTCTACCTCCAAGTCTCAGGTATGAATTTCTTGGCCCTGACTCAGCCTACCCGGTGAATGTGAATGCATCCTTGACTGATGTAGAGACCCAGAAATAGCTAGGCGTCCTGAGAGAGCATATGCCAGCCATACGTTATTCGATTAATGATATTAAGGGGATTGGCCCAGATATGTGCATGCATAGAATCCATCTAGAGGGCGATGCTAGGCCTACCAGGGATGCTTTGAGACGTTTGAATCCTAAACTGAATGATATAGTGAAGAAAGAAATTCTGAAATTATTGGATGCTGGCATCATTTATTCTATTGATGATAGTGAGTGGGTAAGTCCTGTGCATGTCGTCCCTAAGAAGGGAGGTACGACTGTTGTACGTAATGAGCATAATGGCTTGATTCCTACTCGTACTGTGACTGGTTGGTGCATGTGCATAGATTATAGAAAGTTGAATAAGGCTACTCGTAAGGATCACTTTCCTTTGCCTTTTATTGATCAAATAATAGAGCGTCTTGCGAAGCATAAGTTTTTCTGCTACCTCGACGGTTATAGTGGGTTTTTCCAGATCCCTATACACCCCGAGGACCAGGAGAAGACTACTTTCTCTTGCCCTTTTGGCACATTTGCTTATACGCGCATGCCTTTCGGCCTTTGCAATGCACCGGCTATGTTTCAACGTTGTATAATGACCATTTTTCTGATTTTCTAGAAAACACCATGGAAGTATCTATGGATTATTTTTCGGTGTATGGCTCTTCATTTGAGTCGTGCCTTTCTAACCTTACTAATGTTCTTCGTCGTTGTGTTGACATTAACCTGGTTTTAAACTGGGAGAAGTGTCACTTCATGGTGCAGGAAGGTATTGTGTTGGGACACCTGGTCTCCAACCGAGGCTTCGAGGTCGATCGCGCGAAAGTGGAGGTAATTGAGAAGTTTCCCCCGCCAAGAGATGTGAATGGAATCAGGAGCTTCCTGGGGCACGCAGGATTATCGGCGCTTCATAAAGGATTTCTCGAAGATAGCAAAGCCGCTCACTGATCTACTATACCAGGAAGCTGAGTTTAATTTCGATGAATCATGTTTTAATGCTTTCCACACCCTAAAATCTGTTCTTACTTCTGCTCCTGTAGTGCAGCCTACTGATTGGGAGCTGCCATTTGAGCTAATGTGTGATGCTAGTGATTTCGCAGTAGGAGCAGTCCTCGGGCAGCGCATTGATAAGAAGCTACACGTGGTTTACTACGCCAGTAAAGTCCTAGCCGGCGCAGCAGCAAATTACACTACGACTGAGAAGGAGATGCTAGCCATTGTTTATGCTTTTGAGAAGTTTAGGCAGTATCTGATAGGTTCGAAGACCATAGTATACACTGACCATGCCTCGATCAAGTATTTGCTGTCCAAGAAGGATTCGAAACCTAGACTGATTCGATGGGTTCTGCTCCAAGAATTTGACATCGAGATTAGAGACAAGAAGGGACTTGAAAATCTGGTTGCGGATCACCTATCACGCCTCGAGTTAAGAGAGCTCGACCGCGAAGAGGACAAACTCCCGATGACTGACTCTCTAGCAGGTGAGCAGCTCATGAGTGTAGATGTAGACATTGCCCCATGGTACACAGATTTCGTCAACTACTTGGCCTGCGATATCGTTCCTCCTGACCTGTCGCACAATCAGAAGAGGAAATTTCTGTCCGATGTAAAGAGGTACTTCTGGGATGACCCTTTTCTATACAGATTATGTGCTGACAGTCTCTACAGGACTTGTGTTGATGAGGATCAGATCATATGGATCCTAGAGCGCTGCCATTCATCACGATATGGTGGCCACGGAGCTGGTTCGAAAACAGCCACGAAAGTTTTGCAATCCGGATTCTTTTGGCCCTCTATTTAAGGATGCCCACAAATTCGTCAAAGCTTGTGACCAATGCCAGAGGACTGGAAATATTTCTAAGCAGCAGGAGATGCCCCAGCAGAGCATTCTTGCGGTCGATTTATTTGATGTATGGGGCATCGATTTCATGGGACCATTCCCACCTTCTTATGGAAATCAGTATATCTTGGTAGCAGTCGACTATGTTTCAAAGTGGGTTGAAGCAGTGGCTACTCCTAGTTGCGACACCAAGGTAGTCATGAAGATGTTTCAGAATGTTATTTTTCCTCGGTTTGGAGTACCGGTTATCAGCGATGGAGGCTCCCATTTCAAAGAAATAAATTTTGAGACCTTGCTGAAGAAATACAGTGTTTACCACAAGGTTGGCACTTCATATCACCCTCAGACTAGTGGGCAGGTTGAGTTCTCTAACCGAGAAATCAAGAACATATTGGGAAGACAGTCTCGAGCCACAGGAAGGACTGGGCATCCAAGCTAGATGACGCACTGTGGGCATATAGGACTGCATTCAAAACGCCTATCGGAATGAGTCCTTTCAGACTTGTTTATGGAAAAACCTGCCATCTGTCGGTCGAACTCGAGTACAAGGCTCTGTGGGCTATTAGAGAGCTGAACATGGATATGAAAGCAGCTGGGGAAAAGAGACTACTGCAGCTAAACGAGCTTGACGAAATCAGATTAGACTCCTATGAGAACGCTCGTATTTACAAGTAGAGAACGAAGAAATGTCATGACAAGAGAATAGTGCGCAGAAAATTCAACGAAGGCGAGCGAGTCCTCCTCTACAACTTCCGCCTTAGATTATTTCTTGGAAAGCTTCCCACCAAATGGAGTGGTCCGTACACAGTGGAAAGAGCTTATCCAGACGGCCACGTAGAGCTCAGCATTGAGGAAGGAAAATCAATGGTCGTCAACGGACAACGCCTCAAACACTACCACGTTCTGAAACATCTGGCACCTCCTGAAGGCATAGACGATAATCTACTTCTCGGGAAGGGATCTCCGCGAGGGACTTCTCGAGAATGCTTCTTGTCCTACCTCCCTAGCTATGTCTCATCAAGACGTTAAACTAGACCTCCTCGGGGAGTAACCCGCGCTGTAAGTATCAGTTAGTTTCATCTTGCATTTTATGCTTTGTGTGTGATCATTGCAGGAATCCAAGTGTGGAGTAGGTCAATTTCAGACAGGCGACAGTATCGGGAAGATAAAAATTTTATGCTGGGAATTTAAGGTGCCGTGACACCCGTGACACATTGGACATGTCACGGTAGGGTTTAAAGGCAGAGATATTCAGGGGTGCCGTGACACCCGTAACATACTCGGATGTCACGGCAGGGTTTAAGGGCAGAGATATTCAGGGGTGCCGTGACACCCGTAACATACTCGATGTCACGGCAGGTTTGGTTTTCAAATTAAAACAGATCAGGACTTCAGAAATCAAAAATCGACAGCCATCTCTCCCTCAACAGCCGACGACAACCAAACCCTAGCCGCCCAGCTCCGATCCGCTCGTCGCAATCCTCCGTCCGCCGTCCGACTAGCCATCTCCACCATCTCCTCTCCTCCACCAATTTCCGCCAATCCCGAATTCCAACCCTAAAACCACAAATTCCCAACTCAGTCCGAATTCCCACACCAATTTCGGCCATGGCTCGGAAATCGACCCGCAAAGTTGCTGCCTCCTCATCCCGGAACGCTCAGAATCCACCACCATCGCCACCACATGCCGCCTAGCCCCCTCGCCAGAGACAGTACCTAGACCGGCGCCCTTCATCTCTTAACCTGGAGCATTACAGGAAATTAGACAGAATCATCTCGCTCAAGAAGGTAAAACCCACTGTAGTGCCCGACCTTGGTACATTACACTCATTTGAATTGTTGGATAGCTGTTGTCCATTGTTTATGAATTGTGGACTGGATATTCTATTTACCAACCCCGCACCCACATAACCTAGAGTGTTGAAGGAAATTCTAGCAACCTTTACATATTTAGGTGCTCCGGATTAGGTTACGCATTGGAAGTTTATTCTAGATGACCGATCATACACTATGACTAAGGCCGAGGTGTGTACAATGCTAGGTTTTCCTCTCGAGGGTTTTTGTGGGCAGTACACCGATGAGGATCGCTATGAATTCTGGAAAGCCATAACCAGCTTTGACTGTTATTTCACGTCCAGTTGGCCTTCCTCATGTATCAAAAGTAAGCTGTGGAAAGTTGTGCACCGTCTCGTCGCAATGAGTATATTTCCACATGGCGAAGGTGCCACAAATATTGGTAACCCAGAGCTCGACATGATGATTACCATGGACCGCCGGCGCCCAGTTGATTTCATCCAGATTTTCTCCGGCCAAATGGTCATATGGGGCTCGACATTGGATAACAGTGCTTTAGGCGGCGGCTTCTTTGTTACCTTGCTCGTCGCGTCCCAAGGATGGAAATTCAGTCAGCTCCCAGCACCTGCCACTTCGGTCATGAATACGGATAAAATGATCGATATTAAGATGATTGATCGGGACCGTCAGTGGCAGCACAGAGACGAGCTCCCTCGTGGGAAGAAGCGTCGCCGAGTCGAGAACAGACAAAGGGCGCTCGATAGAGCTAGAGGCAGTGGCCCTCAGCCCGAGCCTGCTGACAAGCATGAGGCACAGAAGCCTCCACCAGCTGAGCCAGCTCCTCCAGTGGCTACTCCGGTCCCTTCGCCCCAGCCACCCCCACTTACCAGCTCCCGAGCACCTTCGAGGAGCGCTTCGCGCGCCTAGAGACCTCCCAGATGCGACTTTTTGCGCAGCAACACCAGATGATAGAGACGCATAATCAGATCTTAGCGTACCAGTGCCAGATATTGGCTAGTCAGATGTCGATAGTCAGATCGCAGAGTCAGCTTGTCCAGGGCCATGCCCAGCTCACCACCGATTTTTTAGATTTTTTTGTCATCATGCCAGCAGAATGCAGCAGTGGGCACAGGGTTCTTTGACGACATTACTTCAAGGGCAGGGCCACTCCGATTATCCTCCTCCGCCGTCCCACATGCCTCCTACCCGCAATGACCACGAGGCCGGCCCTTCTTGCCCCGCTGATCCTGAGGACTCCGATGACACCGAGGACCTTTTTGGTGCTGCTGATGAGGACGTTGGCGCTGTTTAGCTCCTCGTCCATTTCTTTTCAGGATTGTTTGTCACTTTTGTCAGCTGTTGCGCATTTCATTACCACTATTGTACGCTGACTTTTTGCCATGACTTTTCATTCTACATGCTACTTGATGTTTGAGACATGTTTTTATATGATCCACGTTTTGCTCGCATCATTTATCATACATTCTTTTTGGCACTTCTTGCTTTTGCCTACCCACCATTACCGATCCTAATCTATCACTTGTGTAACTCTTTGTTTTTCTTTATATATCTACCAGCTCATGAGTCATTTTCACTCCCCGGGCATCGCTTAATCTCCATGGATATCGAGCTATCACACACGAGGGAAGTTCCTATGCGCCTTTTCTTATCTTTTATTTCTTTGCTTAGGGACTAAGCTCATCTTTAAGTGTGGAGTGTGTAGCGCATAGTCACACACATTGCCTATCACATTCACTCTTGCATATGCTCAACTGTCTATGTATTGCGATGGAAATCCTCGTTTTCTTCGATACTCCTTGACTAATTGTCATTCTTTTGGATTCGAAGTCTAGGACTTTAATTAGGTTTATTCGTGTGTGTATTCTCTCGTGTCAGTATCATTGCTAGCCTTTGCCTATCACGTGTTTTACGTATTTCTTGAAGCTTGTTTGAGACTTGATATTAGTAGGCACCGGTACAAAATGTCAAATACTTAAATTGCATCTCTTTTTCCAGATGACCTTAGTTCTAGTACGTGCTTCTCTATACTTGTTGTGATTTGCATGCACCCGCCTTTATTCATACACTATGTCAAGCTTTAAGTGTGGAGTTAGAAAAAAAAACAGTGGTTTTCAATCAAGAACAAAATTCTGAATTTTTAAAAGAGGGTGAAAAATTAACCCCAAGCATAGTTGTTTTTGAAGAAATAAAGAGAGCAGAAAAATATCAAGGGCAAAGTGAGAAAAGTCACCCCTTGTGTATGGAAAGAAAAAAATAGAAAAATAATACCAAGGGCAAAGTGAGAAAAGTCACCCCTTGTGTATGGAAAATTTTTTTGAGAAAAAACTCTGCCCCTTTTTGCTTGATATAGTGTAATTTCATCTTCTCATTACGTGCAAATCATGACTTGTCTTGCGAATTCATGTACTAGAAACTAAGGGACGATCCTTTTGCTTGCACTGAAATTTTGATATGATTTTCGTACTATTTTTCAGAAAAATCCTCAAGCCAGGCTCCTCTTCTCTTACGGGTCATTGCCTAGTCCTTGGCACTTGAGAATGAGCTTTGTGCCAAGAGCCCGTGGACTATCCCTAGATAGCATAAGTGAATGGCGAGCATGCTCTGTGTAACTATTCATGTTCTTACTGCGTTGCTATAGAACTATTTAGAACAGGTGATTAGTCGCTTGCTAGCCGTGTGTACTGACCGTTTGAATGCATGACTCGTTTAATCTATGATTGTGTAACAACTCTGATGAAGATGTTTGACTTGAAGTCGAGGTAACACAATGAATCCGAGGTATGACATGACTTTACTGTGACTCATTGAGCATCATCTCATGCATACACGTTAGTTAGTTGTATAGGGGATTTATAGGTAGTCCCATTCCTGAAAACCTTCACGAGACTATACTCGTCTTACTAGGGCAGCCTAGAGGTTTAAAGGCTTGATGCATATGCTAAATGCATTCGTGTCCTCCACGACAGTGAGTTATGAGTTTTATTTTTATTTTCACTTTAGCTAGAATTGACCACATGTCACTTGAGTGGGTAGCTTTGAAACATATGGTTGTTGAGCATTACATTCACTCGTGTATTTATTCTGCCATTTGTTTGACATTTGTTCGGGACGAACAAATCCTAAGTGTGGAGTGTTTTGATCAGTTGATATTTAGACTAATTATTCACTGCATTCGATGAAGGATAACAATGGTTCTCTCGACAAACTGTCTCTATTTGATGTCTTCCTTGATTGTTTCAGGACAAAAAGACATATCATCACTCTTTGGACGCGAAGTGCCGAAAGATTGGAAAGATCGACGAAAAAGGCCGAAAAAGAGCTCTGCACCAAGACCAACAGTAGGCCGTGACAGCTGTGAAATCTCATTAGTGTCACGGGTGTCACGGTAGGCTTTTTCCTCAGAAAGAATCAAGTGACTTCCAGCCAGGCCGTGACATCCTCTTAGTGTCATGGGTGTCATGGCACCTTTTCAGCTCAGTGAGTTTTGCCCAGGCCGTGACATGCCGTGACATCCTCCTAGTGTCACGGGTATCACGACACCCTTTCGACTCAGTAACTTTTGGTCAAGCCGTGACATGCCGTAACATCCTCTTGGTGTCACGGGTGTCACGACACCTTTTCTACTCAGTGACGTTTGGGCATGCTGTGACATGTTCGAATGTCACGGGTGTCACGGCACCATCGGAAGGCAGAATTATCAGCTGATTTCCTAATCCGTTTTTGGCAAGTTTTGGTCCTTTTTGGCAATAGAGCAGATTTTGGGCTATAAGAAGGGAAACGACCTGAGTGTTTTAAGTGTGCTTGAGTTTAGATTGAAGAACCCTAACTTGGGAGAGAAGACAGAGAACATCACGAGAGATTGAGGATTCAACGAGTTTCATCGTCACTACGGTTATATCGTCCTTAATTTCTATTATTACACTATTCGTGGTTAACTTACCATGAGTAGTGAGTAGTCTTCTTAATTCTGGGATCCTACGGATCCCGTGCTATGTACCCAACTCTTCATGTGATCAATTAAACATTTTTCATTAATGCAAGTCGAATATTCAATTTCAGTGTGCTTAATTTTGTCGTTCTTGCAAGTTTTACTTTGAATGAGATGTTTGCATGCTAGAAAGTATTTAGGTTAATTACCAAAAGATGGATGTGTCCTAGGTATTAACCGGATTGCATGAAATTGATGTTAGGTCATGGTAGCTACAATGGCAGTACATGATTAATAGGAATGCTGACTCTTGTCTAAACAACCCTGAGTTTAATAATTGAGATCGTTGATAATCCGTGGATGGGCGGCGTTCAACGATTGAGATTAATCTAGACAATGATCCGTGGATGGGCGGCTTGTCTATTGTTATATCGGTTTATTTCCATATTCGATAGCATGATGAATTTACGTGATATGATTGCATGATTTGTGGGGTTGGCACAGGTGAAGTTTGATCCTGGGATTTTTCTCTGATCAAGTCCAAAGCTTTCAATTTTCTGTATTTAATTTCTGCTATTTTAATCACATCAAAACCTTGAATCGTTCGGAATAGCTAAATAGGTCACTTGTTAGCTAGTACTCACACATGTTGTTCCTTGGTTCTACCCTTGGCTTACCAAGGTTTATAAATTTTGTTTGACTGCAATTCGACCCCTAAAACTCATAACTTGACGACTATAAAGGGTTAAAAATATGCTTGTCAAGAAGCAGTAGCCGTAAACCCTAAGATCGCAGAAAGGAAAAGAAGGGAGGAGAGGCAGTGGTGTCAAAACAGAAGGAAGCAGAGTTCTAAGGAAACCCAACCGAAGACTGAACCATCCGTCAAAGAGGTAATCAGTAGTTCACACTCTCAAGCTCCCGTTCTTGTGTCTATGAATGTGCAAACGAGTGAGAAAGAGACGGAGTTGGGAAAATCTTCAGTGGTTGATAAGGTTGAGAAAGTAGTTGATGTGAGGTTGATGAGAATGAAGGCTGTTGTAGAACCTGTGGCTGAGGTTATAAAAAAGGTGTAGCCAGTAGGGCTAATATTGGAGTTTCTAATAAGAAAGAACTATTGAACGCAAAGGTGCATGCCACAGGCTTTGTGCTGAAGAAGACGGGGATTCGTATGAAGGTCGTGCCTCTAAGGAACGAAACTCCCATGAAATACGCTGCATGAATCTGTGCTGTGAGGGGGAGAAAAATAGCTATGTCTGACTCAGAGACTGAATAGTTCATTGAATCCTCAAGCAAGAGAAGTCTGTTACTGGATTACGAGTCAGATGAAGGCTTAGCGACACAGACTGCTGTAGCAGTAGATGAAGAGCAGATTACAGAGAACAAACTGTATCTATGGAGGCTGATGAAGTGAAGCAGCAAGGGCCTGAAGATGTTGTCGCTAATGAGTGACAGGTGTCGTTGTACCCGTCAAAAATAATATTTCTTATTCCGACTAGCAAGTGGTAAGTCGGGCCGTATCCACAGAGATCGATATGAGAATCTGTTCACTAAGTATGAAAGTGACAATGGAAAATTCAAATAAGTAAATAGAAAATAAAAGCAAGCAACAATGATCACTTATCAAGCGAGCAATCGTCACACAAATTCAAGTATATAATATCAAAGAGTAGTGCAAGCTAGAACCTTCGATTGTGATGCAAGACCAAATCATTGACAAATCCGTTTTGATTTCTAATGTTCTACAACTTAGAGCTCCCCCGCTAAGGTTATACTCCCCGTTCTAGTTCTAGTACTTAATCTCGCGCTAGCGATAATCAAGACCCTAACTCGCTAGAGTTGCATGAAGATTTAAACAAGTTGTCCTAGGGTGTTTAATCCTAGTGGTATATTACTCGTGTCCTAGTTCGCTATCCCCGCTAGGTTGCTAGTAAACTTGACAATCAGAATCAACTAACAAACCAAAGCTCCCCCGCTAGGGTTCCACTCGTGTTAACAGAATCAATTCCATAAACAATGCATAGTAATATGACACAAAACACAGAAATCAATATAGGTCTCAAGTCAAAACATCACAATGTCGAATTCTAGCCTACACATATGAGTTTAGCTACTCATCGTAAGGGAATACATCATCAAGTTTTGAATAGAATGGAACGAAATTACTAATGATGAATTCTCCACCAAGCTGCAGCTCCACTCCAGTACTTGAATCCAGCAACGAATCCACGTTCAAGCTTCTTCAATTGGAATTCTACTCCGAGAGCTCTCTTCTCCAATCCTCTACTCTCAATTCCCAACTTCGAACAAACCCTAACCTTTCTGATTTTTCTCCTTAAGTCCAGAGCCAGCCGCCTCTCTTCTGTCTCTTCGAAATCTGTCTGTTCTCCTCCCGAGATTGCAATTTCGAAATAATGAAATTCGACTGCCAGCTGTCTCCGCGGATGTCTCATGATTTAACAACCGCGGAGGTCTGAACAATTAACGAAATTCAGTAGACCTTCGCGCCTTTAATACTTCAGGCCTACGCGCTCTGCACTGACTCAAACTTCAAGCACTTCGGACTTCATTCCTTCGACGCAAAACATCTTCTAACAGGCTCTCTTTAGCCGGTATTCCTTCCATGGTCTCCGAATGCACCTGAGAACGAAAACTACACACAGGTAGTGAAATAACATACATGCAAACACTAAGAGACGGGGTTTTAACACAGAAAATAGTCGTACAAATACGACTTATCAAACTACCCCACAGTTGAACTTGTTCGTCCCGAACAAGAACAAAGCCATAGAAAGAATTACAACATACTAGTCATGTCAATCCTTACATCTCAATCCCAAATCCAGCCTATAATCTTATCATGCCTAAGATTCTAACAATGCGAGTATAGATAGATTTTAGATACTTGTTACCTCGCGAGTTGAAATCCAAATGACCTTGGATGATTGGGAGATAGTCTCATATAGGTACCACGGACATTGCATTCTTTTATGAGTTCTGGTCTTTTGATTGAGTCAGCGGCTTTCTCTGACACATGATTAATTCACCGCTTTCATACCGTTGAGTCTTGAGTTCCTTAAGTTGTATGGACTTTGATAAACGACACATCTTGCTTGAATCAATCAGATTTTGATTTTTTTCTTACTTGATGGTTTGCCTTCGGCTTTTGAATTTGTTTCTTGTCCCCATAATTGTTTGCGCCCTTGAACCACTCCAATCATAGCCTCCGGATAACAGCATAGGAGTGCATCCCGCTCTTTTCTCATCCTTGTCTTTTCTGCATGAGGCAAGGTAGAGGTTACCCACCCATTCCCAGCTACTCCGACTAGAGATGGACAGTTTGTTTTCTCTGTCCTGCCACCACTGCGAACGCATGAATAAACTTGTATAACTTGGTGATGGAGCTACTCTCAGGACTAGGCTAGTGAAGCGTCAACCTCCACCGCTTTTCTCAATCATCAGAACCAAAACTCAGAACTTCCTGCAACTTGTCGTACCTTTCTAGGACATTTCTGTCAACTCCACATCCCTGCATATCACAACTCACAAGAACAAAGCATCGAAAATTTTGAAATTTCGCATTTTTAGTCAAATGAGCACAATAGTCATACAAAGCTGGAAATAAGATTTTGACATAGGAGGAAAGCATAAGTTCATCACAAGTTCATCAAGACAGAAAACATGAAACATAAAAAATTTAAAACAGACACGACACACGACTGACACTATAACATCCCACCCCACACTTAAATTGACCCGTGTCCTCACGGAACGACTCAAGAGATAAGATGGACAAACAAACCAGACTCAAATAAAAATAAAAATAGAGGAACTGGTACTCCCCTAATAGCCTGCAATGTACCGCGGACGTCTGATGATTTAGCATAAGTTGTTTAGGCGTCCGCGATTTAATTGTTCAGGCGTGCGCCCAAGCCACTGATGTTGAGTTCCTTTCTTCATTCAATCACCTGAAACTACCAGAAATAAAAACATGCACTCGGGGCGCATTATCAGGGTACCAATTCCACTACTTAATCTACTCCTAACATGTGCAAAGTAAAAAAACACACCGGGTTGCCTCCCGGTAAGCGCCTTTGTTTTACGTCCATGGCTGGACATTACCTCAACGGAATCACAATTTAGGATCCCAAGGCTGCTCCAAGTCAAACTTACCGCTCAGCGTGCTCCTCTCCTCAGCACTTCCACAAGTTAATCATTTCTCAATGCTCCGACCGCCATCAGGTGGCTTCGATCTCCAGTTCTTTTCTGTAGGTGTCCACCACTTTTGCGCACCCACCCCACACTTTTGTTTCTTTACTTGCTTCTTATCAGCTATCTCAGGTGGTTTCCCCGCACAAGGCTGGTGGTCATCCTCAAAGACACGAAACTCAGCCATCTTGCCACCATATTTGAGCATTATAATACCCTCAGCGACATCAATCTTCGCCTTCGTCGCAAACAAGGTAGGTCGTCCTAGAATGAGTGTTGGCGACTCCTTAGTCTGGGTGTCCTCCATCTGCAAGACATAAAAATCTGCAGGCACAACAACTTCTCCAACATTCAAGGTTAAATTCTCAAGCAAACCATAGGGATGAACACATGACTTGTTGCCTAACTCAATAGTTAACTTGGCCGGTTTCACCGGTCCAAGACCGGTCCAAGTTTCAATGAACAGTATAGGTCATAAGGCATCACATTAATAGACGCTCCCAAATCAATCAAACAGTGGGGAATAAGCGTGTTACCAATGCCACAGGTTACCGTGAAGGCACCTGGGTCTCTAGTTCGATTGGTCAACGCTCCTTGTTGCTCTTGCTCCAATTCTTGCATTTTTGTGTTGGTTCTCGTGTCCTCATACCCCTTCCGTTGAATCTCATTGTTTATAGCTTCGTGACGCTCAATAACCTGCATGGGAAATGACGATGGCGCAAGAGGGTTAGAATTCAAAATCTGGAAATTGCTTACTGGGAATTCCGCCCACGTCTCTTGATTATCTTCCGCGGAGGTCTCTTCATTTTGCATCAATTCATCAGGCGTCCGCGGTTTAATTGTTGAGACGTCCGCCTGCTCCACTGAGGTCGAATCCAAATTTTGCTCTTTTTTCTTTCCTTCAGCCTTCATCTCCTCTTCGTCCTTTATCACAATCACACTCACATTTTGCCTTGGGTTGGGGATCGTTTGTGACGGCAGCTTTCCTTTGTCTTCTCGCGTTTCGTAAACGGCGCTGGCAATTTGAGACACTTGCTTCTTTAGCTCGTTAACGTCTCCAGCTTGTTGGCCCATCTTTTGAGTGAGTTCCTTGAACACTCCTCTCATTTCCTCTCTCAATTCCTTGATCGGGCCCTCGTCTCCTTGTTTGATGTGTGGTGGTTTGTACGGCTGCTTTTGTGGGTACGCGGATTGCCCCACATCGTAGTTGTTGTTCCTTTGCCAACCACCATCATTTTGCCTAGGTTGCCATTTGTTGTTGCCTTAGTATCCATCATACCTCCTTGGCGGCAAATCTCCCTTGTTCATGTAGCCCACTATATTCACGTCTTTTGTTCTTTCCTGAAAAACAGCGTTATCATTATTCATTGAATTAAAAGTGGACTTGTTTACCTTACACTCCACTTGTTGATTGCTTTGTGGTTGTTGCGTCATTATTTGAGCCATCATATTCTTCGTCATTATGTGTTTCTTCTAAGTACCTTGTGCTCTCGGCAACTCTCTCAATCAACTCCCATATCTCCTCGGGGTACATGTCAAGGATAGACCCTTGAGCTGAGGCATCTAGCATTCTTCTTTCCATCAGAATCATCCCATCCATGAAGTATTTAAGCAACATCCTTTGTGGGATTCCATGATTCGGACAAATCTCTTCCAATTGCCTAAACCTCTCCAAATAATCGAACAACGTTAGAGAGCTCCTTTCTTGTTTGAGCCGCCTTCGAATGGGAGTAGTACTTGTCCATGAACTTCCTTTGCATTTGTTCCCATGAAATAATCGAACCTGAAGGCAAAGACATTAACCAAGATTTACTTACTAAAGAAAAAGGGAATGCCTTTAATTTAAAAATATTTTCCGGAACCGATGCCGATTTCATGGACGTGCAAACTCCATGAAATTCCTTTAAGTGCCTTAGGGGGTTCTCATTGGGCATTCCTCCAAACTTGGGCAAGTGGTGTATCACCCCACCCTTTATCTCGATATCTTCTGCGTCCTCATCCAACCTAATGCACCAAGGTGCCTCATCAATATACGGCGCACAAACTCCTCTCATAGTGCGTCCCAAATCCCGACGCCTCGCTAACTGTCCATATTGGTTTCCTCCACCGAGGTATTCTCGATCCAACTCATCCTCATAATCCTCGTGTCTAGCTCCACGAGGTCTAGCATACTCATTCACAAATCGCTGATTTCTGGGGGGTGGTACTCTTTGATTAACAGGGGGCAGTCCTTGCCTCCGTTCTTGCATGTTACCTCCTATTACACTACTTCGCTCTTCTTGATCACGTTCAACACTTCTCTGTGACATTGTTACTTAAACAGAAAATAATCAAGTGACAAAGTAAAAGACAGTAAAATAAAACCAAGAGAAAGAAATACGTAGTGAGATTCTTCGTTACCAATCCCCGGCAACGGCGCCAAAATTTGACAGGTGTCGTTGTACCCGTCAAAAATAATATTTCTTGTTCCGACTAGCAAGTGGTAAGTCGGGTCGTATCCACAGAGATCGATATGAGAATCTGTTCACTAAGTATGAAAGTGACAATGGAAAATTCAAATAAGTAAATAGAAAATAAAAGCAAGCAACAATGATCACTTATCAAGAGAGCAATCGTCACACAAATTCAAGTATATAATATCAAAGAGTAGTGCAAGCTAGAACCTTCGACTGTGATGCAAGACCAAATCATTGACAAATCCGTTTTGATTTCTAATGTTCTACAACTTAGAGCTCCCCCGCTAAGGTTATACTCCCCGTTCTAGTTCTAGTACTTAATCTCGCGCTAGCGATAATCAAGACCCTAACTCGCTAGAGTTGCATGAAGATTTAAACAAGTTGTCCTAGGGTGTTTAATCCTAGTGGTATATTACTCGTGTCCTAGTTTGCTATCCCCGCTAGGTTGTTAGTAAACTTGACAATCGGAATCAACTAACAAACCAAAGCTCCCCCGCTAGGGTTCCACTCGTGTTAACAGAATCAATTCCATAAACAATGCATAGTAATATGACACAAAACACAGAAATCAATATAGGTCTCAAGTCAAAACATCACAATGTCGAGTTCTAGCCTACACATATGAGTTTAGCTACTCATCGTAAGGGAATACATCATCAAGTTTTGAATAGAATGGAACGAAATTACTAATGATGAATTCTCCACCAAGCTGCAGCTCCACTCCAGTACTTGAATCCAGCAACAAATCCACGTTCAAGCTTCTTCAATTGGAATCCTACTCCGAGAGCTATCTTCTCCAATCCTCTACTCTCAATTCCCAACTTCGAACGAACCCTAACCTTTCTGATTTTTCTCCTTAAGTCCAGAGCCAGCTGCCTCTCTTCTGTCTCTTCGAAATCTGTCTGTTCTCCTCCCGAGATTGCAATTTCGAAATAATGAAATTCGACTGCCAGCTGTCTCCGCGGACGTCTCTTGATTTAACATCCGCGGAGGTCTGAACAATTAACGAAATTCAGTAGACCTCCGCGCCTTTAATACTTCAGGCCTACGCGCTTTGCACTGACTCATACTTCAAGCACTTCGGACTTCATTCCTTCGACGTAAAACATCTTCTAACAGGCTCTCTTTAGCCGGTATTCCTTCCATGGTCTCCGAATGCACCTGAGAATGAAAACTACACACAGGTAGTGAAATAACATACAAGCAAACAGTAAGAGACGGGGTTTTAACACAGAAAATAGTCATACAACTACGACTTATCAATGAGTCCAAGTCATCTGAAGAAGACAGTGAACTTGAGGAGGTATACAAGCAAATTGACGAAGTGGTCCAAGTTTTTCAGGAGAAAGAACCAATCATTGCTAGAGAAGGAGACCTATCTGAAAAGAGGACGGAGACAGAACCAGTGGAAGAGCAAGTCCATGCTCAACCTGTCGTCCAGAAGGAGGTTGATGGACCATATTTATATGATTCATTAAGACAGTTAAACCCACCAAATTAGACTCTTTGTCTATTTAACTTTTGCTTGTTAGTTTCGATATGTATCTACAGGGTATTTTGAAGTCCAGAGAGAATACAAGCTAAGGAGGAGTTTTAAAGCTGAAAATGAATTACGAGTCAGGACACGACCAGATTCCGACTGTACAACTTTCATAAACCTGACATGGAATCACTCAAAACAAATCCAACCGAAGAGCAACCAGAGTCTGTCCGGAGCTGAAAGGGAACCGATGGCTTTTGGGAAAAGATCTCAACTCACACTCACCCACTCCCCTCCACCTAGCCGGCGGCTTTGGCCATGAAGATGACACATGGGGGGGCGGCTCTTAGCCTTGCCACCTCCCCTCCGGCGGCTTTCCTCTCCCCCTCTCATCCCTTGCCAAGTGTTGCCTCCTCCTTGCCTCCCTTAGCCTATAAATAGACATCTTCCCCTCCTTGTAATCCCATCCCACAATCTCATTCCAAACCATCATCCATAAGCTCTCACTTCTCTCTAGATTCTACAACACCATCCATGTAAACACACTACTTTGATATTGAAAGCTCCAAGTTTGAGTACTCTTGTCGGTTCTTGTAGTACTCAAGCTTTTCTTTACTCTTTACTGTTCTTGAGTCTACTCCTGTTGGTTCTTGAGTACTCAAGTTTTCTCTTGTACTTGTTTTCAAAAACCTTTACTTTTCCTGTCTTTCAAAACCTTTACTTTTCAAGCACTTAGCTGTGATGTCCCCTTCCATGGATAATCGTAGCTAAACCCTTCATTCGGTTGAAGGGGTGTGCTTGTATCAAAACATGGTTTAGACCCTTCTCTTAGTGCCTCTTTGTGTTCAAAACTTGTTCTATGTGCCATATATTAGGTTAGAACTTCCAAGGTTGAGTGGATGCTTTAACGGGCAAAGCTCTTCCGTGGGGTTCATGAACATACTCGGGTAAGTGGATGCTTTAACGGGCAAAGCTTATCTGAGGAGTTCAACCTCTTTTAAACACCATTTGGTTGATCGTAACTGATTGATCAAATGGATGCACATAAGGCTAAGATACTTCGAAAGGAGGAATTAGTCTAAATAGAACAAGTGTTCTAAATGATGTGGCAAGTCATGTGCTAGAAATAGCCTTGATACATCTTTGAACACTTAGTATGATCATTAGAGGTCGATGATAAACAGACTATGATACAAGGCCCCTGAGACCGAATCTTTCATTTGATTCAAACATCACCTGTCACTTTACTTTCAGTCACATATCAACTGCTTACTTTCCGCAAGTCTTGTCCTTCAAGCATTTACATTCCGCAAGACTTGTCCATCAAGCACTTACTTTCAGCACTTTACTTTCTGTCATTTACTTTTCCGCAATTTACTTTTCAGTACGCTTATTACAGACCTGTTCAATATCACTCCTACTTTGGTGGAATGCGCTTGAGACACAGCGTGCGACTAACCAAAAGTATGCGGATCAGTTGATATTGAACTTGACTGTTCCAGCACTTTACTTTTCAGTACTAAAACCACAACCAACCCCCCAACTGTCTTATTTTATTTTCCCCTTTTCGAAAGAACAACTGTCCACTAATTCCCTTGGGTTCGACCCCTACTTACCGCTCTACTAATCCATAGTAAAGTGTGCGAGTAGTGGACACTTATAAATTCATTTTGCTTAGCACTCAACGACGTGCTATGTCAAAATTAGCGCCGTTGTCGGGGAGTTAGTAATCGGATAGATGTTCTTTTCTTTCCCTTTCGCATAATCCACTATGTCTTCATGGATGATTCGGTATCTTCCCCAATTTGGAGGAACCATCGGAGAAGACCCTGTGGAACATGTACAAATGTTTCACTCCATCTGCGGTTGATGAAGCCTGAGGACGAGTCCTTGGAGGGGTTTAAGTTAAAATGTTTTGAGTTTTCCTTAACTGATTCTGCACTATCTTGGTATTACTCATCATATGCAGATTATGAAGGCTATTATGGGGATCTACGAGCCAAATTTCTAAAAGAGTTTTTCCTGTCAAATTATCGCACCGATCCCTGTCAAAGAGCCCCGCCATCCTTTCGACTTGAAGTCCGTGAGAAGATCATCACCCTTAAGCAATCCCGGGACGAAACATTGGACGAGTACTTATCGTACTTCGATTCCATTGTGACGAGCTGCCCGCACCATGGATTCACGAACTTTAATCTTCTTCAGAGGTTTCTCGATGGGATGATGCCACATGACCGGAATATACTTGATGCCGCGGCAGGAGGATCGGTGATGAATTTAACCATGTCGAAACTGTGGAAGTTGATAGATGATATGGCAGAGAGCTCAAAACGAGGGCCGATGCCCCAAACTGATGATAAGGCGCCAACGATAGAAGCCGATCCAGTGCAGGTCATGGAAGACATCACAGAGGCCATGATGGACGGATCGGAAATAGGAAGCACCGAGGAAGAGCCTACATGGGAGATCACTCCCGAGCCATCAGAAGACCTAGAGCCAGAAACCGATCCAGTGTGGGACGAGGAAGAGCCTACATGGGAGATCACTCCCGAGCCATCAGAAGACCTAGAGCTAGAAACCGATCCAGTGTGGGACGAGGAAGAGCCTACATGGGAGATCACTCCCGAGCCATCAGAAGACCTAGAGCCAGAAACCGATCCAGTGTGGGACGAGGAAAAGCCTTCATGGGAACTCACTACCGAGCTGCCCAAATCAGAACCGGTCCTCATTGCCGAGCCGGTCGAGAAATGCACGGACCTCATTACCGAACTGCCCGAGGAAGTCCCTATCCTCACTGACGAGCTGCCCAAAGCAGTCCCGTTCCTCATTGCCGAACTGGTCGAGAAAGGCCCGGACCTTGTGGCTAAAGTGCCCCAACTTAACCTTTCATTTTCTATGCAGATCACATCCACCGAAGATCATGTAATCAATGATGATGCGGTGCAAGTTGGAGGCGGTACAAGGTCAAGGAAAGCCAACAATGGAGCGCTCACTCACTCCGAGTCAACAAAGCGGCCCTGAAAACTCACTCGTTCTGGGACAATCATTCATCCCTGCCACAAAGAAGAGGGTTAACATGGGAGCAAGCTTGATGTCGCCTATGTTTGATGGCAAGATTCTGAACTTCCAAACTCGCGAGGATGCCAACCGGTCATACATAAAAAGGCGACCAAGACATGGCCCGGTGGAATGGAAGCCGAGATGGAGTAGCAAGAGACCACAACTCATTGAACCAGCAGCTATGGTCAAGAAGTCCTCACCTTCTCTGAGCTATGTAAAGAAGAACCTGCCGAAGCAATGGAGAACCCAACCGAGCACATCACTCCATGAGTTCTTTGGGCAAAGTAAAAGAGCAGCCGAGAAGAAGTTCGACCTCACACGCCCATGGGACCCCGACCCCTCCTAAGTGAGGTATCGTCGAGCCAACGACGTTAAACAAAGGCACTGGTCGGGAGGTAACCCGACATTTATCTTACTTTCAGTCATTTTATTTAGTTTTTGCCTTAAGTCATTCTCACCTTTCTTGTAAATATTTGCTTGCAATTGACTTTCGAACTAAGTCATGCCGAGAGGCACGCCTTCGTTCAAAAGTGTGGGGTGAGAACTACCTTTGCACATAGTTAGTTAACATGATTTTTCTTTTCCTTTTCCCTTAATATTATCTTTTTGAAAATATGAACTTGAGAATGTGAAAAAGATAGATCTAAATTCATGCAATTACCTTGTGAAATCTCAACTGTGTAAAGACTTGAAGTTGTAACTTCTCATTTGTCCCTTTGTGCTGAGATATACAGGGGATGTGGAGTTGATATAAACTGCCCTAGAGAGGCTTGGCAAGCACTCAAAGGACTGGATTTCACTATATGGTTTACGAAGTCAGTGGAGGCTGCACTTCGGGTTTCATTGAAGATTGAAGTCATCTCCGCCGTGCAGCGTTTATGCAAGAGGCGGGACGGGAATCAGACCGTCCTAACTCTAGTCCGAGTAGCCGAGAAAATAGATGAGCGACCCTCATCTTGACCCGCGCGAAACGGCGAGGATGAGAAAAGAGCGGGGAGGTATTTCCATATGCTCTCGGGCGATGATTGGACCTCCCAAAAGACTGAGAAAATGGACAAGCAAGTCACAAAGAAGCAAAGCTCGAAGAAGCAAACCAAAGGCCGAAGGCCAAATTCTGTGAAGGTTTTAACCGAAACAAAAGTGAAGAAGCTCCAATTCAAAATCAAAGGCCAAAGGCCAATTCACTTCAGAAGCTGTCCCTCACCAAGAAGAAATCAAAGATCTCAACTCCTTGAAACCCGAACCAAATCACGTGCTAGAGAAAGCTACAAGTTAACCATATAGTGCGAGTCGGTCCCAAGAATGCAGTCCAAGAGCCTGAAAAGGGCTATCTCCCGAAACATCCGAATTAATTTGCATCTCGGCTCGAAGGTACAAGTATCAAGTTTCTTCTAAGTATTTACACAGTTTAGTTTGGTAATAAGTAAGTATTGCATGAATTAAGATAAATCTAGTCCCATATTGTCACTTTCCTATTTGAAGTTTTTACTTGGATTGTGTGCGCATCTCTTAAATGGCATTGTTCGGGACGAACAACTAAAAGTGTGGGGTGATCTGATGGACCATATTTATATGATTCATTAAGACAGTTAAACCCACCAAATTAGACTCTTTGTCTATTTAACTTTTGCTTGTTAGTTCCGATATTTATCTACAGGGTATTTTGAAGTCCAGAGAGAATACAAGCTAAGGAGGAGTTTTAAAGCTGAAAATGAATTACGAGTCAGGACACGACCAGATTCCGACTGTACAACTTTCATAAACCTGACATGGAATCACTCAAAACAAATCCAACCGAAGAGCAACCAGAGTCTGTCCGGAGCTGAAAGGGAACCGATGGCTTTTGGGAAAAGATCTCAACTCACACTCACCCACTCCCCTCCACCTAGCCGGCGGCTTTGGCCATGAAGATGACACATGGGGGGGCGGCTCTTAGCCTTGCCACCTCCCCTCCGGCGGCTTTCCTCTCCCCCTCTCATCCCTTGCCAAGTGTTGCCTCCTCCTTGCCTCCCTTAGCCTATAAATAGACATCTTCCCCTCCTTGTAATCCCATCCCACAATCTCATTCCAAACCATCATCCATAAGCTCTCACTTCTCTCTAGATTCTACAACACCATCCATGTAAGCACACTACTTTGATATTGAAAGCTCCAAGTTTGAGTACTCTTGTCGGTTCTTGTAGTACTCAAGCTTTTCTTTACTCTTTACTGTTCTTGAGTCTACTCCTGTTGGTTCTTGAGTACTCAAGTTTTCTCTTGTACTTGTTTTCAAAAACCTTTACTTTTCCTGTCTTTCAAAACCTTTACTTTTCAAGCACTTAGCTGTGATGTCCCCTTCCATGGATAATCGTAGCTAAACCCTTCATTCGGTTGAAGGGGTGTGCTTGTATCAAAACATGTTTTAGACCCTTCTCTTAGTGCCTCTTTGTGTTCAAAACTTGTTCTATGTGTCATATATTAGGTTAGAACTTCCAAGGTTGAGTGGATGCTTTAACGGGCAAAGCTTATCTGAGGAGTTCGACCTCTTTTAAACACCATTTGGTTGATCGTAACTGATTGATCAAATGGATGCACATAAGGCTAAGATACTTCGAAAGGAGGAATTAGTCTAAATAGAACAAGTGTTCTAAATGATGTGGCAAGTCATGTGCTAGAAATAGCCTTGATACATCTTTGAACACTTAGTATGATCATTAGAGGTCGATGATAAACAGACTATGATACAAGGCCCCTGAGACCAAATCTTTCCTTTGATTCAAACATCACCTGTCACTTTACTTTCAGTCACATATCAACTGCTTACTTTCCGCAAGTCTTGTCCTTCAAGCATTTACATTCCGCAAGACTTGTCCATCAAGCACTTACTTTCAGCACTTTACTTTCTGTCATTTACTTTTCCGCAATTTACTTTTCAGTACGCTTACTACAGACCTGTTCAATATCAATCCTACTTTGGTGGAATGCGCTTGAGACACAGCGTGCGACTAACCAAAAGTATGCGGATCAGTTGATATTGAACTTGACTGTTCCAGCACTTTACTTTTCAGTACTAAAACCACAACCAACCCCCCAACTGTCTTATTTTATTTTCCTCTTTTCAAAAGAACAACTGTCCACTAATTCCCTTGGGTTCGACCCCTACTTACCGCTCTACTAATCCATAGTAAAGTGTGCGAGTAGTGGACACTTATAAATTCATTTTGCTTAGCACTCAACGACGTGCTTTGTCAGAGGTACATCAGTCAGCTTTCCAAGAAGTAAAAATGACCTAAAAAGAACAAATTGGTGGCTCTAACGCATAAAGAGCTGTTCAGAATCATGTTTCCTCACCAGAGGTAATGAAAAAAGCAGAATGAAGGGAGTGTAAATCGGGAAGGAGATGTGCTTGTTGATCAAGTCGCTGAAAAGGCATCTGGTGAACCAGTTGTGCCAACATCGTTGAAACAGCCAGTTGTCGCAGATGTAGAGATGCGGATCTCAGATCATGGAGAGGATGAGGATGAGATCACTCAGGAGGAGAATCAGGACTCAATTTCACTGGCTGAGCTCAAGAAAGCTGAAAAGAAGAATCCTAAGAAGAAAGTGTCTTTTCACGCGTGCACATTTAAGGCAACTATCAAGATGAATGGTGGGAACACAGACACATGGGGTGCAAGTGCATCTAAGAAGAGGAAGAAGTGTAGTCCAGAACTTGTCTATGTCTGTGTTCCAACTGAGGTTGTGAAAAATGGAGTATGGTTTGTGTGTGAAGACGCAGCGAAAAGATGGAAGGCAGTTCAACGAAGGAAAATCATTCCTGAGAGACTCCTTGAAGAAAAGAGGTACAAAGGAAAGGAGGTTATTCAGCTCTTGAAGGAGACTGACTTGATTTGGACCGTCCAAAGATGTAAACCGTTCAATGAACATTTAGTGAGAGAGGCAATCGCTAACCAACCAGGTCAGTTTGGAATTGCTGGTGACAAGGACTTTGGAGTAGTCTTCGTAAGAGGAAAGAAGGTCAGGATTAATCCCGAGATCATCAATGTATACTTTGCAATGGATGATCCTTATGAAGTGGTGGAAGAGGATAATTATGAAAAGATTGCGAGCTGTATAAGTGCGGGAGCATACTCTCGGTGGGAAGACACTTCCATTTCGTTAGTTGACCTGACTATAACTTTTTCCATGATATTCTTCATTGCGATTGTGAACTGGAAGCCAACCTCACACCGGACAACTGTGAGTAAAGACATGGGGCAGCTGGTATACTTCATTGGGAATAGGATGCAGATCAACCTGGGTCAGCTGATGTTCAATCAGATTGCAGAACACGCTACATCTACCAAGTCGCTGCACCAGATTGTCTTCCTGTCCCTCATCTATGAACTCATCACTAATCAACATCCAGAGCTGAAGACATCTCAGGACAGCCTTTCAAGAGCCCCACAGAATTTAACTGTGGATCACAATCTATTTAAGGGTAGACATGTGAATGATATGAAGGACCTCGGGCTGAAGCGGAATGACGTTCCTGAGTCATCCATGAGGAGAGCTGCTACTGGGGATAGGATGTCTCGTACTGAACGGGGAAGATGCTAACCAAGCTGGAGACCATCAAGGAGACTGAACGAGAACAGAGGAAAAGAATCAACAGATTGGTACGTGCTCTGAGATATCCTAGTGAGGTTGATGATTCTGATGAAGGAGATTGCATGGATGAAGACTCCTCTGCTTGAAGGTTATGCTAAAAACCATTCCTTGCCACTGACTTTCAAACATTTTAAACTATGTTGTACCATTGGAAGTACTGTTTTGTTTCCCTACTTGTTTAAACTGTTATCTTGAACACCCATTGCCGATTTGTGGCAAAAAGGGGGAGTAATTTTGTGGACGACTTAGTTTCATCAATCTTACCAGTACGAGTCTCTCACGTCTAGACAGTTAGAACTAGATTATTTGGTTTTGCCAAAAATGCCAAGGGGGAGATTGTTGTTCCTATGTTTGGCATGGCTTTGGGCAAAACGTCTTCAGAGTGTTCAAGCAGGCGTCATGGAGTTGTCAACCGAAGTTTGAATCTCTCTGACAGTGCAGAATTGAAGATAACAAGTTTCCTAAACAGGGAATTTCTTAAAGTGCCGAAGATGCTGATTGGATTCAATTAAAGATTTGAGGCGGCTGAAGATCGGAGTCAAAATATCGGAATGGCTGGCGTGATATTCAAAGAATATTTAAAAGCCAAATTTAAACCGCAAGATACTTAAGAATATAAAAGATTTGCAAGAGTAGAAATATTTCCTAACTATTCGAGATAGGATATCTGACCGATTAGGATCTGGCCATGCACTATATAAACAGTGCTAGGGTTTCCTGATCGAGGATCGCTTTTGGAGAAATTACACATGAGGGATTTTTAGTAGAGGAGGAGGAGGAGCGACGGCCGACTGATCATTCCACACCGGAATATCGACGGCGAAGAAACATTCTGTTCAGTATGCTGATCAGACTGTTCGTACTAGAACAACCAGCCACACACACATTGTTACTTATCGAATTCGGGAGAAAGCGTCCGAGCTTCGGGAGAAGTTCGAGTCAGCTCGGGAGGGAGTCTCGAACTTAGGGGATCGAGGGGGAGCCGAGATCGCAAATCAAAGTGAAGAGTGTTAGAGGCTAGGCCATTACAAACGGGAGTTGTGCAAGCGTAAGTCCACTTGTAGCTCTAAACTTTTAATAAAGATTTTCTACCTTTTAGGGTGTGGGAAGCCCCCCAAAGTAGGCTGTTACCGAACTGGGTATCATATCATCTGTGCCAGTTCTGTTCTGTTCCGGTGCCTTTTAGACAGGTGTGCAAGACTCCGTTCGAACGCCATCTGGAACTCGTCTTGACTAAGACAACTAGATTTCACACTTCTTGTTGTAAGTGATAAAACATCAAGCATATATTTTGTAGTGTGATTATATCATCTCCTGAAGTAGATGATTATAATCTAGATAAAATCACTTCCTATTGTAAGTGATAAAGTTCTATTTTATTTATTTATGTTATTGTTATTATGCACATTCTTAAAATCATCTATTTATTTAATTTTGTAATTGTATATTGTTATGTCATATTTTATATCTCATACTTTATTTTTCTATTATATAGATGTCTAACCTTGCAAGGCTAGAATTCATTGCCCTAGATGTTTACGGAAGAAACTATCTTACATGGATAGTCGGTGTTGAACTTCACCTAGCCAGTAATATTTTGGGGGATACCATAGTTGAAACATCTAGCGCATCCCAGCAGGATCGCGCTAAGGCAATGATCCTTCTCCGTCACCATCTCCACGAGAGCCTCAAAGCACAGTACCTAACTGTCAAAGAGCCCTATGAACTCCGGAAAAGTTTAAAGGATCATTTTCATCATCAAAGGACAGTCACTCTACCTCATGCGAGGTACGAATGGACGCAATTGAGGCTCCAAGATTTCAAAAAGGTCTCAGATTATAATTCTGAGTTATTTCGTATTGTTTCAACTATGAATTTGTGTGGAGAAAGTATTCGTGATGAAGATTTGCTGGAGAAAACATTATCCACATTTCATGCCAATAACCTCGTACTCCAGCAGCAGTACAAGGAACGTGGTTTTAAGACTTATTCTGAATTGTTGTCCTGATTGATCTTAGAGGAAGAGAATAACCAACTTCTCCTCAACAATCACCAAACTCGACCAACTGGTTCAACACCACTTCCTGACCAATCGAACCATATGCCAGAAGCAAATGCTACATTCACTCGCAGAGAACGTGGCAGAGGTATTACCAGAGGCCGTGGTCGGGGTCGTGTACGTAATGGTGGTCTTGATGAACTTAGATGAAACTATACTTGGATAAATCCTGACATCCAGAAGAATGTTGGAAACAAGCACAAGAAGCAGAACCAGCGAGAGAAGCCCAAATTACAAATTGAAACTTCTTGTTATAGATGTGGAGGTGTTGGGCATTGGTCACGCACCTGTTGCGGCTCCACACCTTGTGAAGCTATATCAAGATTCCTTGAAGGGAAAGGGAAAAGATGTTGAAGTTAATCTCGATGAAGCTAGCAATTCGTAAGTCAACCACATTGAGGCAAATGATTTTCTCTAGCAAGTTGAAATAGATAGTTGCCTGACTATGGTGTGAATTTCGGTCATCTCCAATTGGATGGAGATTTATTTTAGACTTGGATCATATTACAATATCATTTTTCATTTCGTCGCCACTTTCAATAAGAGTTGTAATACTTTTGAATTTTCATAATTCAAGTTATTTCCATTATGAATTTGCATTAGATTAAGTTTTATGTCAATTATCTTATTTATAAATTTTCTTTCTTTATAGAATGAGTCAATCGAATGGAAATGTCAATGGTGGGGAGTTATGTCTCATTGATAGTGCCACTACTCATACTATATTAAAAAATCCGAAGTTTTTCTTGAGCTCGAACATGACAAAACCCAATGTTAATACTATCTCCGGAACGAGTAGTATTATAGAAGGCTCCAGAAGAGCTTCTATCTTATTACCTGAAGGAACAAAAATAAATATTAAAGATGCATTGTATTCCAGTGAATCACAAAGGAACTTACTCAGTTTCAAAGATATTCTAAGAAATGATTTTTATGTAAAAACCATGTGTGAAGATGGTATTGAAAACCTACTTCTTGTATCTTATAAGACTGGCCGGAAACAAGTCTTAGAGAAAATGAGAGCACATGCATCTGGTTTATATGGCACAAAAATCTACCACATTGAAGTGTATAAAGTCATTAACCTGAAGTTAGTTGATAAAGAATTATTTTCTTTGTGGCATGATAGACTCGGTCATCCTGGTGAAACAATGATCCGGAGAATCATTAAGAGTGATAGCAAACGCAATCTATGGGATTGCTCACTAATGACTACACAATTATAGGGATTGACTATCAATACTTGATATGCATTATAATATCCTCTCCTGTATAGTCATATGATGTATATATATATACTCTCATATCAATACAAGATAAGCATCGAAAGTTCTTCATCATTTCTGTAACTCTCTTTCATGGTATCAGACTAGGTTCTTTGTTCATTATCTCCCCTTCTTCTACTTACCCAAAAATCTTTCATCCTTACCCTCATGGCCACTGCTGATGGTGCCACCCCCGTCAACACTGACCCCACCACCACCAATGACTCACCCTTCCTTTCAGATGGTGTATGTTCCAGCCGCACGGCTGCACAAAATGCTATGGCTCAAGCGCTTCATGTCGCTTTCATTAAAACTCATGTCCCCTTCCCCCTTGATAAAGAGCAATCCAATTACAATAAGTGGCGTGCCCTGTTTCTTGTCACTCTCGGCAAGTTCGCACTTTTAGATCATGTCAACCATAGCCCTCCTGCAGACACAAGTGATCCGGAATGGAAGCTCTTGGACTTCACTGTTCTCTCATGGATCTATGGATCCATCACCCCAGATATTATGGATACTGTCTTGAAATCTCATGATGCCTCTGCTCAAGAGATATGGGATGCCATTGAGAATCTGTTTCGTGACAACAAGAAGGCTCGCGCCATTCAATTGGAAACTGAATTTCGCAGCATTGTTCAGGGCTCTCAATCCATCACTGACTATTGTCAAAAGCTCAAAGTCCTTGCAGATAGTCTCAATGATGTCGACAATCCCATATCCGATGAAACTCTTGTTCTTCAAACCATCCGTGGGTTAAATAATGACTTCCAGACAATGGCAGCCATCATTCCGATGCAACGACCCTTCCCTACTTTTCAAGAGTGTCGCAGCATGCTTCTTCTTGAGGAATCTCGTCGGGCCAATATTTCTACTACTGAAATCGCCCTCATCACAAGCTCCATTCCTTCATCCCAGCCTCTTGAATCCGTTGCACAACCTCCGGCACCGGCATCGCGACAAGCTCCCACTCATCATAGTCACAATCGTAGCCGAGGTCGAGGTCGCTACCGTGGTCGCGGCCGTGGTGGGCGTGGCTGGTCATGGAATCCATTTTTGCAATGGAAACAACCTACATGGTCCTCTCCTCAATCAAATTGGAGTGCTGGCCTCCTTGGCAGTGGCCCGCGTCCTCCCCAAACTCCACAAGCTATGCTCTCTCAACATTGGGATCAGCAAGCCCTCATCAACACCCTTAACAATATGACGATGCAGCAACCAAACGACGGATGGTACATGGACACAGGCGCATCGTCTCACATGACCCCAAGTCAAGGTACGCTCTCGTCTGTTTTTAATCCTGGCATTCTTTTATCCTCTAAAATAATTGTGGGAAATGGAACTACCCTGCCTATCACCCAAATTGGCCACACCAAATTGTCCCAAATGCCTCACTTAAGCCTCAAAAACGTACTTGTCACCCCAGGTCTCATCAAAAATTTAATCTCTGTTCGAAAGTTTACCACTGATAATAACTGCTCTGTTGAATTTGATCCTTTTGGTTTCTCTGTCAAGGACCTCCCTACCAAGACCGAGATAGTCCGATGTAACAGTCAAGGTGATCTCTATCCCTTTCTCCCGACGTCCACAAAATCGAGTCATATCGCCCTCTCGGCCTCTCTAAGTCAACCCCAAATAATTTGGCATCGTCGCCTCGGTCATCCAGGTGCCCATGTTTTTCAACAACTTATTTCAAGTCAGTCTATCACTAGTCCTCCTGTCCAGTCGTCTTCATTATGTAATGCATGTCAACTTGGAAAACACCAAAAACTACCCTTCCACCCATCCAAATCACTCACCACTGCTCCATTTGATATTGTTCATTGCGATGTGTGGACCTCCCCTATTTTTAGCTCTTCAGGCTTTAAATACTATCTTGTCCTTTTAGATGATTTTTCTCATTATGTTTGGACCTTCCCTTTACGAAATAAATCTGAGGTTTTCCACAAATTCTCTTATTTTCTGTCATTTGTTCACACACAATTTCACTATCAAATCAAAAATTTACAGTGTGATCATGGAGGTGAATTTGACAATTCCAACTTCCACCACCTCTTCACCAAAACGGGCACTCAATTTCGATTTTCCTGCCCTCACACTTCTCAACAAAACGGTAAAGCCGAGCGCATGTTAAGAACTCTTAATAATATGGTGCGCACACTCCTATTTCAAGCTCATCTCCCACCTCGTTTTTGGGCAGAAGCTCTTTCTACTGCTACCCATATTCTCAATTTAGTTCCCACAAAGTCACTTGGCCACCTCACACCCCATGAAAACCTTTACCACACACCTCCTTCCTATGGTCATTTGCGGGTTTTCGGGTGTCTTTGTTATCCAAACTTGTCCTCAACTATGCCTCATAAATTGTCACCTCGGTCAACACCATGTCTGTTTCTCGGTTATGCTCAAAATCACCGTGGATATAGGTGCCTTAATTTGTCCACCAACAAAATTATCCTTTCTCGACATGTGGTATTTGATGAGACCCAATTTCCTTTCCAAAAAGACACCCCAAAGGAACCTGACTATGATTTTCTAAAGTTTTCTATGGAAAATCCCCAAATTCCCTCCCCCATCTACTCAAACCGGTCAATCCCACCAAATCCTACGAATTTCCAAAATCCAACCCCATCAAATCAACCCACTTCCCCAAATCTCTCCACACCATCCTCTCCTCATAACTTGCCCGACCCCACCCCCGTCATTAATTCTCCTCCTAATAATCACTCAATTTCCCCAAATCCCTCCCGTCACCCATCTTCTTCCACTTTACCCGACCCCACCTCTTCTCAACCAATGCCTATTCCTACTACCCAACCACCCACTGCCACTCCCCCAAACCAACCTCAACATCCCATGATGACCCGAGCCAAACATGGCATAAGCAAACCCAACTATATTTTCAGCCTCACCACTTCTATAGCTCCTGTACCTACTAATCATAAAAGAGCCCTCCAAGACCCACAATGGCGTCAAGCCATGCAAGAGGAATTTAATGCCTTGATTAAAAATCAGACTTGGGACCTTGTGCCCCGGCCTATGCATGCTAATGTTATTTCAGGAAAGTGGCTTTTCAAGCATAAATTTGGAGCTGATGGCACTCTTAATCGTTACAAGGCTAGATGGGTTGCTCGTGGCTACTCCCAACAACAAGGAATAGATTTTGAAGAAACATTCTCACCGGTGGTTAAACCTGCCACGGTGCGAACGGTGTTATCTCTTGCTCTTGCCCGTAACTGGCCGATTCACCAACTCGATGTCAAAAATGCCTTCCTCCATGGCACACTCAAAGAAACTGTATATTGTCAACAACCACCAGGCTTTGAAGATACAATTCATCCGACTCACGTATGCCACCTTCGAAAAGCTCTATATGGACTTAAACAAGCTCCTCGAGCATGGTTTCAACGGTTTGCTGAGTACTTGATTCGGATTGGTTTCAAAGGTAGTAAATCGGATCCTTCCTTATTCACCTACAAGCACCACACTAAAGAGGCTCACCTCCTTGTTTATGTGGATGACATCGTTCTCACAGCTTCTAGCCCTACTTTTTTGAGTCACATAATTTCCACTATAAGCAGAGAATTTGCAATGACCGATATGGGCGACCTACATTTTTTTCTTGGGATTTCGGTTACAAAGAATCAAGATGGCTTACTATTGAGTCAAGATAAATACGCTCGCGAGATTTTACAGAAGGCGGGGCTCTCTGATTGCAATCCATGTAAAACTCCAGTAGATACATCAGCCAAACTTGGTCAAGATGCTGGTGAACAAGTGTCAGACCCGACTCTTTATCGCTCTCTTGCAGGTGCCCTTCAGTATTTGACATTCACAAGACCGGATATATCGTATGCCGTCCAACAGTGTTGTTTATTTATGCACGACCCAAGGGAAAAACACTTCTCTTCTCTCAAACGCATTCTCAGATATATTAAAGGTACTATCTCCCTTGGCCTTCAGCTGTCCCGCAGCTCCATCACCGACCTATCAGCCTACTCCGATGCAGATTGGGCTGGATGTCCTGACTCTAGAAAATCCACTTCTGGTTATTGTGTGTTCTTGGGTCACAACCTTATCAGTTGGTCGTCCAAAAGGCAAAACACAGTGGCTCGTTCTAGTGCTGAAGCCGAATACAGAGCCGTTGCTAACGCCGTTGCAGAAACTTGTTGGATCCGAAGCTTAATGAGTGAACTGAACTCTCCAATCACTTCTGCCACTTTGGTGTTTTGTGATAATGTTAGTGCTGTGTATATGTCATCCAACCCGGTTCAACATCAACGCACTAAACATGTGGAGATAGATCTCCACTTCGTCAGAGACAAGGTCGCTCTCGGCCAAGTTCGAGTCCTCCATGTTCCCTCTACTCATCAGTTTGCCGACTTACTCACAAAAGGTTTGTCATGCCCTCTCTTCAATCAGTTTCGCTCCAGTTTATGCGTTCGCCAAGCTACCGATACAACTGCGGGGGGATGATAGCAAACGCAATCTATGGGATTGCTCACTAATGACTACACAATTATAGGGATTGACTATCAATACTTGATATGCATTATAATATCCTCTCCTGTATAGTCATATGATGTATATATATATACTCTCATATCAATACAAGATAAGCATCGAAAGTTCTTCATCATTTCTGTAACTCTCTTTCAGAGAGTTCACACGGACACCCACTTAAGGACTTGAAGATCCTCCCAACGGGTGACGAGACATGCACGGCTTGTTCACTTGGCAAACTTATAACAAGGCCGTCTATAACAAAAGTAAACGCGGAATCTCCTATGTTTCTTGAAAGAATTCAAGGTGACATATGTGGACCAATTGCACCACCGTGTGGACCATTTAGATATTGTATGGTGTTGATAGATACTTCAACACGATGGTCACATGTAAGCCTACTCTCAATGAGAAATGTTACGTTTGCATGCTTTTAGCCCAAATAATCAAGTTAAGAGCTTATTATCTGGATCAACCAATCAGAAGAATCGAGTTAGACAATGCAGGAGAATTTACATCAAAGTCTTTCAATGACTATTGTACATCAATTGGTATAATGGTTGAACATCCAGTAGCTCATGTTCATACATAAAATGGCCTAGCAGAGTCGTTGATAAAGCGGTTGCAATTAATAGCAAGGTCATTGTTAATGAAGTCGAATTTACCCTCCTCTGCTTGGGGATATGCAATTTTGCATGCAGGGGCTTTAATTAGACTTCGACCAACCGCTTATAATAAGTATTCTCCAGTTCAACTTGTCTCTGGAAGAGAGCCTGATAACTTATATTTAAAAAAATTTGGTTGTGCGGTGTATGTCCCTATTTTCTCCCACAACGAGCCAAAATGGGGCCACAAAGGAGGTTGGGAATATATGTCGGAGTTGAGTCCCCATCAATTATCAAATATCTAGAGCCATTAACTGGTGCTGTATTTCGGGCTCGATATTCTGATTGTCAGTTTGATGAATCAAAATTCCCAACTTTAGGGGGAGAAGAAAAGGAGATTAATAAGGATGTTGTGTGGATTACACCTTTTATGTTGTTCTTATATTCGAGAACAAATGAAAGTGAACTAGAAGTTCAACGGATATTACACTTGCAAAATGTAGCAAATAAGCTACCAGATGCGTTTACTGATGCCAAGAAAGTGACAAAGTCACATATACTTGCTGAAAATGCACCAGCTCGCCTAGAGAATCCTGTAGTAACTCCAAACAAAAACATTGCAAGTGATTCTCAAATACATCGGAAGCGTGGGAGACCATTAGGGTCTAAGGATACAGTTCTCCGGAAGAGGAAAGAACAAGCAAGATGTAAAACGGATGTCGAGATGTCAAATACGAACATCAATGAAGTTAGGATTATCGAAGAGCCTTTATCTAAGGAATTTGAAAATAAAGACAAAGATATTGATGACAATTTTGAAATGTCAATTAACTCTTCCAACACTGGTGTGGGTTGGTTTCGAGATGATGTAGATCTCAACGATATCTTTTCTTATTCAGTTGCCTTACAAGTCATTGGAGAAGATGACAATGATCTCCAAATAATTGATGAATGTCGACATCGAAATGATTGGGAGAGCTGGAAAGAAGCAATTCAAGCAGAGTTGGACTCTTTGAATAAACGTGGTGTTTTCGGACATGTAGCTCTAACACCCGAAGGTGTGAAACCAGTTGGCTATAAGTGGGTGTTCATACGAATATGTAACGAGCGTAATGAAGTTACAAGATACAAAGATAGACTGATTGCACAAGGTTTTACACAGAAACCTGGAGTGGACTATTTGGAAACGTATTCACCTGTAGTGGATGCAACAACTCTAAGGTTTCTAGTTGCTTTGGTCGTTGTTGAACGACTCAAAATGCAACTCATGGATGTGGTAACTGCATACCTATATGGGTCATTAGATAAAGATATATACATGAAAATCCCAGAAGGATTAAAAATGCACGAAGCATTAAAAGTGAAACCTGGTCATATGTACTCCATCAAATTGAAAAGATCATTGTATGGACTGAAACAATCTGGTCGGATGTGGTATAATCGCCTCAGTGAATATTTACTAGCGCAAGGGTTTATTAATAACCAAATATGCCCATGTGTTTTTATAAAACGCACAGAATCGGGTTTCGTAATCATAGTTGTGTACGTTGATGATTTAAATATAATTGGAACTCCAGAAGAGATCCAATTGGCGGCAAATTATTTGAAAAGAAAATTCGAGATGAAAGATCTAGGAACTACCAAGTATTGTCTCGGCCTGCAGTTCGAACATAAAAATAATGGAATCTTTATCCATCAATCAAATTACACCGAGAAGGTTCTAAAGCGTTTTAATATGGATAAAGCACATCCATTAAGTACGCCAATGGTAGTAAGATCACTCCACATCGAAAAGGACCCTTTTCGTCCCCGGTCAAACAATGAAGAGATTTTAGGTCCGGAAGTACCTTATCTTAGTGCAATTGGGGCTTTAATGTACCTTGCCAATAATACCCGACCAGACTTATCCTTTGCAGTTAATTTACTTGCAAGATATAGTTCATCGCCCACTAAAAGACACTGTAGCGGTGTTAAGCACATCCTACGTTATTTACGTGGAACAAGTGATATGGGTTTATTTTTCAAAGGAACAAATGGAGTACAAAATGGTGAATTGGTTGGTTATGCCGATGTGGGTTAGTTGTCTGACCCACACAAGGCTATTTCACAAACGGGGTACTTATTCTTGTATGGAGGAACGACCATTTCATGGCGTTCGACAAAACAGACCTTGGTAGCCACATCATCAAACCATGAAGAACTGATTGCATTATACGAAGCAGGACGAGAATGTGTTTGGCTTAGATCGCTTATCAACCATGTCAAGACCTTAGTATCAGGCAAACAAAGCCCGACAGTTATATATGAGGATAATGATGATTGCATCGCCCAAATCAAAGAGGGATATATTAAAGGTGATAGAACAAAGCACATATCTCCGAACTTCTTCTTCACTCACTAGCTCCAGCCTTCAAGTGGGAGGGGAGATCAATGTTTGCCAAATACAATCCAGTAAGAATTTGCCAGATTTGTTCACCACCGACACGAGTTTTTAAGAAACTTGTAAATGATATCGGAATGTGCAGTCTGAAGGATTTGTCGACTTGAGGGGCAATTTTATAACTGTATTCTTTTTCCTTAACTTGGTTTTGATCCCTTTTGGGTTTTTTCATGTCAAAGTTTTAACGAGACAGTTTACAAAATAAGGAGTGTACATTCTAGGGGGAGTGTTATAATAATATGATTCTATGAATGCACACTCCATTATACCTCTCTTCTATTTGTGTTAAAGGGACACGTCCTTTTATTTGTCTCATGTAACCCTACAAATAGGTGTCTATGTAAAGAAGAAATGATAAGAAGAAGACAATTCTCATACACATTTCTATCATCTCTTGTTTCTTTCCCGTTATATTACAACAGTATCAAAATAATTTGTTACTATTTGAACGGTTGAGGAGCACTCGGTTGAGGCAGGGTTGTTAGAGTGAGGCACGATCTGAGCCATTCATCAACTCGATCCAACGCGTCTGGTGCCGCCACGTGTCCCACTCACTTACCACGCGTTCACGCTACTTTTGAAAAAAGTAGTGTGAACACGTCTGTGACATGTGGCGTCACCAGATGCGTTGGATCGAGTTGATGAATGGCTCAGATCGTGCCTCACTGCCTCACAAAACAAGGGGTGCCTCATTTGAACACTTCTCTTGAACGATTTAAATAAATTTTGTGAAGATAAAATAAAGCAAAAATGGAAATGTGAAGGCATGGACAGGCCATTGTCATCACCACACTAGACCTGCACAAAGGCGGGTCGGGCCGGGCATTTTTATATTTGATAGCCCATACAGTCTGGTCGGGCTAAACCCGTCCGGTCAATTCGGGCTCATAATGTTGTCCAAGCCCGCCCTATTTACCGGGCCGGGTTACCCATCGGGCCAACCCGCTACAAATATGTATCGCTACATTTTAATTTTCATGTATAACTTAAATAAAAATACGATAATTTTTTTGCACAACAACTATATGTTATAATGATGTAACATAATAGATGGATGCAAAACATTCGCCACATTGAAGTAAAATATTTCCAAAGCATCATAAAATATTTCAGAAAAGTTTTTAACGTGGAATGTTTGGCGTAATTTTGATTGTTAAAACTTTCAACTATTTTATTTTTGGAGTCTATTTCTTTTCGATTTCAAGAACACATCAGAAATATTTTTTTATTTCTTACTAATTACAATTAAGTATTAGTTTCCTTTTAAAAAATAAAATAAAAATTAAGGTTTAATTTATAGCGGGTTAATGCGCGGGCCAATTAGCCCGGTTCGGGCTAAAATGTGTGTCCGAGCCCGACCCTAAAGAAATACGGGCCGGACCGGGCCCGGTCCGTCGGGCTAATATGCTTGTCCAAGATTGTTTCATTGACTGGACGGGCGGATCGGGCGGTCAGACCGACCCGGATTTGTGCAGGTCCACACCACACCAAAGAGTTTAGCAGCTAGCTGCACAAGTGGACTATATATATCTTTTTTTTATTTTATAATAGGGGACTAGGGGAGCACTCGGTTGAGGCAGGGTTGGTAGAATGAGGCACGTGAGGTACGATCTCGGCTTCGCCACGTGAGTTGAGCCGCCATTTGCGTTCACACTACTATTGGTAGTGGATTTACTATTTGGACACGTGGCGCGCCACAAATGCACATAGGGTTAGATGTGTGGCTCAAATCGTGCCTCACGTGCCTCATTCTAATTTTGATGCCTCATTTGATCGCTTCTCTAGGAGATTATATATATCTGATTCGGAGGATTGGAAAACAAACCTATCCTCAGCCTCTTCCAACCAATCAAATCCCTCCACGTGTATATTTAGCAACAGATATCACACTCCTTCTCAACATTTATTTCAACTCGACGCTTTAGATCACCATCAGTCATCACTCACCCAATCTCGCCAACCAATCTCAAACACCAAATGGCCGCCACGAATCACCTCCGCCACCGCCGCCACCTCCCCGGCCTCCTCCTCCACCACCCCACCACCACAACTCCAAACTTCCTCAAATCCATAAACACTCATAATCATTGTCCCTCCATTTCTCACTTATCTTCCAAAACGCTATCGTTTCACCCGGTCTTCTCAACCTCAGACACAACATCGACAGCAGCTGCCAGCTCGACCTCGCTCGACCTGCTGGCCACGCACCTCGCCGCGCAGGACTTCCGCCAGGCAGACGAGGAGACACGCTGCCTACTCATCGCTCTAGCCGGCTACGTCTTCTTCTCCGAGGTCCAGTTCATCGCCTCCGCTGACCTCAAAGCCATCGACGACCTCTGGCTCAACCACAGCGACAACAAATTCGGCTACAGTGTCCAGAAATCAGTCTGGGAGAAATCCAACCGTGACTTCTCCACTTTCTTCGTTCGTGTCGGATGGATGAAGAAGCTCGACACGGAGGTCACTCAGTACGGCTACAGAGCTTTCCCTAATGAGTTTACGTGGGAGCTGACGCCGGAGACCCCCGTGGGTCATTTGCCGTTGACCAATGCTCTGCGTGGGACCCAGTTGCTGAAATGTGTGCTGACTCACCCGGTCTTTGATGACGTGGAAGCTTACGTGGATGAGGGAGATGTCAAGAAGGCATTGTTGGGGACGACGAACCCTTTGATGAGTATGAGAATGTTCAAATCGGACTATAGTTTTTGAATTAATTAAATAAATTTAACTGATCTTTTTAGTATTAATTTTTACTTAAATGTTTTCCATAAATTATACCTGGCTCAATGAAAGTATGTATGTCCCAACTATCAGAACAGACCTATACTAGGGCTGCAGGCGTGCTGATGTATTCGTGAACAGAATCAGTGACTATGTTTGGTCAAAATTCGATCAAATCGGTTATAAACAAGTCACGTACCGGTACGATTTAAGCTCTTTTATTATACAAGTCAAGCCTGAAAAAGTGATGCTATGAATAGTTCGCTTATAAACTCGATTAGAGCTCCACTTGAACTCGATTGAAATTCGTTTGTAATTTATGTATTTCACCAACTTAGTTTTTAATTGAGTTTTACTTATGATAATATGATAAAGTAGTGTTAGAGCATCCCTTACCATGATTTTTTGAGTGATGAGAAAAATATGGATCTTCAAAACCCTTCATTGAAAAGGTCATGAGATGATCAACTTGAAAAAAGATCATCTCATGCATGACCAAAAATTAGATTTCGTCATGAGCCATGAACAAATTGCAACGCGATATGTGTCCTGCGTAAAAAAAATTCAGTTTAGATTTTGATCTTGAACGAATATATCTCATAAATTAAAAAGTTAATTTTTTTAAAAAAAATTACCAATTTTTTTTTTTTTGTGATCTATAAAACGAGATATATTTTTGATATAATTTTAATAAATTTTATATTTATGAGATAGAATTTATGTAGTGATGAAAAAGAATGATGATGCATTTTTTTGTTTGGTCATGAATGAAGTGCACTTGATCAAAATAGTCATGACGCATGACTCAATACAGTACATATACTCCAATTAAGACCAGGCCAACAAGGCCACCCAACCAAACCATCCATAAGAACAGGAGATTAAACTCCTGAGTCCTGAACTAAACTACTACTAAAAAACGAAAAACTATAAAAGCGGCTAAAAGATCATACCGTCAGAGTGACAGAACAAGCTCAAAAGGGAGGCGTTGAGCCGCAAAAAACGCCAGCTATCCAAAATATCCACCGGGCACCACCCCTGTCCGGACCCTTGAATCCCACCAGTTCATCAACGCCGCAGCACAGCCACCATCCGCACCCCTGCCCGCCGACCCACCACCATCCGGCGCCCATCCATCACCGGAATCCAACAGCCGACCCCGTCCCGTCCTCCAGTCGACAGATCCGGACGAACCCAACCCACCATCAACCCTTGCCACGGCAGCAACCAGAAGAAGCAGAACCGCCGGAAAGCCAACACCGACTCGGAAAGGCAGACGAACGGCTCAGGCGAGGAGAACAACAGCACCGACGACAAACCCCGCCACAACGTCGACATCACCGTTAAAGAAGAAGGCCAACCAGGCGAGATGCCCGGCGAAAACGAAAAGCACTGTTAAGTTCGACTGGGATTTGCTGGGTTTCGCAGAAGTTCCAGAGAATTCTTTGCCAATCTGCGCATTTAACACACGCACATAGGCACTCAAAAAAAAATTCTCTCACTATTGTGAGAGCCTGAGTTTCAGTCTGGTGTTGCCTTGCTGTTCATTCACTTGTTCAGATCTAAACTTTTCAAATTAATCTCAAACTTTCTCACTCAAATTTTCCGTTGAAGCGTTTCTCAAGTAAAGTTAAAGCGGCAGAATGGAATCCGAGGTCGAGTTCCTGAAAAACAAGGATCTGTAGAGATTTACACGCAACGAAACTCGCAATGATCGAAAGTAAAAACGAAAACGAGACACAAAGAATTATACTGGTTCGGATCCGGGTGATCCTACTCCAGTCGTGAAGAGGGTCGGCTCTTTATTAATCAATTGATGATGGTACAGTAATGAGAATACACAGATGAATCTACTCTCCAATTCTCGTCACTCAATTTGATCTCACTCGACTAATCGAATCAAATTTCTCCAAGAACCCTAATTTGCTTTTTCTGGTAATTTGGGGAAGAAAGAAGTGAGTTGACCCGGCGAGTCGGCTCACTTATATATCCGTTTGAACGAGCTGACTCGAAGACGATCCAAAACGCAGAGTTTCATTCGTTGCCTTTCTCAAAACGTGACCGTTTCATTAAACCTTAGACGTGCACTTCCTTGGCTTCAAAGCGACGACGCTTCGACCAACGAACTCAACCGATTCTCCCGCTTAGCCACAGACGACACCGTTCCACTAAAAGCAACTCGCGCCAAAGCTCAACGATGCCGTTTTCAACTGTCTTCAAACACAACTCTGGCGCTTCGTTCAAACGATGCAGCTTCACATCCTGTTCTGATCTAACGACAACGTTTTGGCTCTGCGTCCTCCAAATGTCCCAATTGTTTCTCAGATCCTCCAGGCCATATTGACCTATTCAAGCTCCTGCAAATCCCTTGTACCATCATCAGAAATCCACAAGTAGTTCACAACCAATATTACAAATCTCCACCTTGATTGTCAACTACCTATTCAGCCCATAAGCCCCTCTCCTCTCATCCTGCTCTAGGGTTCATCCATCAACCCTATCAGCTCCGAGCAATAATCAAATTTCTCACTTGGAACCGACTTTGTCAACATATCAGCAGGGTTATCCTTGGTTCCAATCTTCACCACTTGAACAACTCCAGAATCAGCTACATCCCTTACAAAGTGCATCCTCACATCTATATGTTTGGACCTTTCATGGAAGACATGATGCTTTGAAAGATGGATAGCTCCTTGACTGTCATTGTGGACCTTAACACAGCTTTGTCCATGTCGTAACTCTGTCATCAGCCCTTTCATCCATAGAGCCTCCTTAACTGCCTCAGTTATTGCCATGAACTCAGCTTCAGTTGTTGAAAGAGCCACCACCTTTTGTAGGTTAGCCTTCCAGGATACATCAGTCCCAAAAACAGTGAACACCAACCCAGTTTGAGACTTTCTAGTATCAATATTCCCAGAATAGTCTGAATCTACAAAGCCTTAGATAAGATCAGCATTGACTTGCCCTTTACCATAAACCAGACCTTTTCCTAATGTCCCTTTTATGTACCTCAGCAACCATTTCACAGCTTGCCAGTGATACTTTCCAGGATTGGCCATATGTCTGCTCACCAAGCTAACTCCATGAGCAATGTCTGGCCTTGTGCAGACCATTGCATACATCAGGCATCCCACTGCATTTGAGTATGGAACATTCTCCATATAAGCATTTTCTTCCTTGGTTTCTTGTTCTTGATCCTTACTTAATTTGAAGTGACTTGCCACAGGTGTTGCAAATGGTTTAGCATCCTTCATATCAAACTTCTCCACCACTTTTGTTAGGTAATCAGTCTGACACAGAAATAGCCTCTTTTCTTTCGTATTTCTCTTGATCTGCATACCCAGAATTTTCTTTGCACCGCCAAAGTCCTTCATTTCAAAGTTAGTACTCAACTGCACTTTAAGATCATGAATAGCAGCAATATCATGGCTAGCTATAAGCATATCATCCACATACAATAACAGATAAATAACAGACTGCCCTTGTACATGCTTATAATAGATACACCAATCATAATCTAATCTCTTAAAGCCACAGTTAAACATAAACTCATCAAATCTCCTATACCACAGTCTAGGTGATTGTTTAAGGCCATATAAGGACCTTTTAAGCAAGCAAACTTTCTTTTCAGGATCACCAATTATAAAGCCCTCAGGCTGCCTCATGTAGATAGTCTCATCAAGATTACCATGCAAGAATGCAGTTTTAACATCAAGTTGTTCTAGTTCATAATCAAAATAAGCAACTAGAGACAACATGATTCTAATAGACCTATGTTTCACAACAGGAGAAAATATTTCATTAAAATCAATATCTTCCTTTTGTGTGAAACCTCTTGCCACTAACCTTGCCTTCAATCTGGGAGGTTCTACCCCTGGTATACCTTCCTTCCTTGTGAAAATCTATTTGCTTCCCACAAGCCTTGTTTTAGCAGGCCTATCCACAATCTCCCAAGTTTTGTTCTTCTTTAAGGAGTCCATTTCATCATGCATTGCCTTAAGCCACTGCTTTCCTTCAGCCCCATTCACTGCATCTTGTACACTCTCAGGTTCATGATTAGAAATGTTTTCAGCAACATTACATGCATAATTGATCATATCCTTAAAACCATACATAAAAGGTGCTTTAAGATTTCTTCTAAGCATATCTCTTGTAAGCCAATAATCATTACTTTCACTGTGATCATTATTATCATTTATTTCATCATCAATACCCTGAAACTCAGTTATATCAGCAGGAATGTTATCATGTTCAAGCTCCACCTCAGGTTCAACACCATCAGTTCTAGACACCAAGTCATTATCATCTTTTTCCAGATTTAACTCCACCTGACTAGCATTTTTCTTAAAGGGAAAAGTAGACTCATCAAACCTTACATCTTTACTAATAATGACTCTCTTATGACCATCCTCTAAACACCACAGTTTATATGCTTTAGTTCCATCAGGATATCCAATAAACACACATTTTAAAGCTCTAGGTTCTAGTTTACTCTGCTTCACTGTTGCATAAGCAGCACAACCAAAAATCCTAAGCCTATCATATTCATCTAAATGATCAGTCCAAACTTGCATAGGAGTTTTAAAACTCAAAACAGATGAAGGACTTCTATTTATCAAATAACATGCTATATGGGCAGCTTCAGCCCAAAATGTTTTTGGCAAACCTGATTGGATTAGCATACACCTTACCCTTTCCAAGAGAGTTCTATTGAACCTCTCAGCCAAGCCATTCTGTTGTGGGTTACCTAGTGTTGTGTGATGTTTCGCAATGCCATTCTCCTTGCAAAAGCTTAGAAATGCACTGTCCAAATACTCCAGGCCATTATCAGTCCTCAAATATTTCACCTTTTGTCCAGATAGGTTCTCAACCATCATTTTCTAGTTCTTGAATGTCTCAAATGCCTCAGATTTCTGTGCTAAAAAATATACCCAAGATCTTCTAGTAAAATCATCAATTAAAGACATAAAATACCTTTTACCACCATGGGATTGAACTCTAGTTGGTCCTCAAAGATCAGAGTGAATATAGTCAAGTTTAGCCTTAGTAACATGTTTACCTTTTCCAAAACTCAACTTAGTGGACTTACCTAAAACACAGTTTTCACAAAATTCAATTTTGATCACATGATCCTTACCAAAACAGCCTTGATCATGCAATTTTTGTAGCCCTAACTGACCTAAGTGTCCTAGTCTTAAGTGCCACAAATCAGTTCTATCTTTCTCAGATTCACTATAGTTCACATCATTAAGAATCATGGTATTACCTTCTAGCACATAAATCCCATTTTGTCTATTACCCTTTAATTTCAGCACATTCTCTTTAAAGACTTTTATCAAACCATTTTCAACCTTAAAGATACAACCATGTGCTTCTAACATGCCCAAAGAAATTAAATTTCTTTTCTAGTCAGGCGCATACCTCACACCTGAGAGTTTGAACTCAGGTCCATCAGCCATCTTGATCCAAATGGTGCCAATTCCCACCATTTTACAAGCCTTGTTATTTCCCAGATGCACAGTGCCTTGATCTCTTTCAACATAATCCATGAGCCACTCTTTATGTGGTGTTATATGATAGGAACACCCACTATCAAGGATCCATCTGCTGGTAGGGCAAGTCTGAGTCACAACCAAAGCTTCTGCATTCCCATAAGCCTCCTCAGCCATGGCAGCATCACCCTTTTCTTGATCCTTCTGACCCAGATTCTTCTTCCTCTCAGGACAGTCCTTTCTCCAATGTCCAGTTTTATGACAAAAGAAGCACTTGAAATTCTTTTGGTCTGCTTGTTGAGAAGAGTTGGAGCCCTGCTTCCCTTGGGATTTCTGAAAGCCTGATTTCTTCTGAAAGTTCCTTTTCTGGAAACCTCCATGAGCAACTAAGCCATGAGCAACTTCCCTCTTAGGCTTCTGCTCCATTTGTTTTTGTTTAAGGGCAGCCAACACATCCTCCATGGACAATGTTTCTCTTGAGTATTTCATGGTATCCACAAAGGTAGAATATGAAGGAGGAAGAGCATTTAAGACCATTATAGCCTGATCTTCATCCTCTATCTTTTCCTTAATATTCTCAAGATCAATCACTATTTTTGCAAAATCATCAAGATGCTCTTCAATGGAACTCCCATCCATTTTAAAACCGAAAAGCTTACCCTTCAAGTAGATTCTGTTGGTGAGGGTAGCAGTCATATACAAGGACTCCAGCTTGAGCCATACCCCAACAGCTGTCTTCTCCTTTGAGACTTCCCTCAAAACCTTGTCTCCAAGATGCAAGATCAAGGTTGAATAAGCCATCTCCTGCATTTCCTCCTTATCTGCAGCAGACACGGTATCAGGAATGCCATTGACGACCAGTGCTTTCGCCACCTTCATTTGTACCAAAATCGCCTTCATCCTTTGCTTCCACAAAGCAAAATCACCCTTGCCATCGAATCGCTCGAGCTCCACCTTCGTCGACACCATTGAACGACCCTGTAGCTCTGATACCAGTTTATAGAGATTTGCACACAACGAAACTCGCAATGATCGAAAGTAAAAATGAAAACGAGACACAAAGAATTATACTGGTTCGGATCCGGGTGATCCTACTCCAGTCGAGAAGAGGGGCGGCTCTTTATTAATCAATTGATGATGGTAAAGTAATGAGAATACAAAGATGAATCTACTCTCCAATCCTCGTCACTCAATTTGATCTCACTCGACTAATCGAATCAAATTTCTCCAAGAACCCTAATTTGCTTTTTCTAGTAATTTGGGGAAGAACGAAGTGAGTTGACCCGGCGAGTCGGCTCACATATATATCCGTTTGAACGAGCTAACGACGACGTTTTGGCTCTGCATCCTCCAAATGTCCCAATTGTTTCTCAGATCCTCCAGGCCATATAGACCTATTCAAGCTCCTGCAAATCCCTTGTACCATCATCAGAAATCCACAAGTAGTTCACAACCAATATTACAGGATAGAAGGCGAGTTGGTGGTCTCTGTTAAAAAGGAGGTTCGTGAAAGGGCAGAGGCAATCTACTGGTGGGCGGTTGTACTGCGTCTAAGCACCGGCAAAGCCTTCAACCCGCCAGCAATGATGGAGGCGATGACCAAGGCATGGAACATGAAGGATTGTCCAGGATACAAAGAAATGCCTATGAACAGGATAGTGGTAAAGCTGCGTAGTGAAGAAGAGCATAGCAGAGTACTGGAGGGCGGACCATGGACCTTCATGGGGTGGGCGGTGATTGCTGAGAAGTGGTGCCATGGCAAACCAGTAGCAGATTATACGTCGACAAAGATAATAATATGGATACAGATTCACAACTTCCCCGTGGAGCTGAGAGAGGGCTCTGCACCGTGTGAACTTGCAGGTTTGGCAGGAAGAGTTATAAAAGATGAGATGCAAGATAACAACAAGGAGGCACAAAGAAGGAAAAGTGACAGATATATGATATAAATTGAAGTTGATAAGCCCATTGTATGAGGGGTATATCTGAAGGAGAAGGATTTGGAGTACACCTGGATAGACTTCAAGTACGAGCGTCTCCCAAATCTGTGCTCAAAGTGTGGGCGTATGGACCATGAGACTAACCAATGTGAGTATGAATTTGATGAGATGGATGGCAGGAGGAAATATGGTCCGTGGCTAAGGGCGGAGAGTAGAAGCACAGGAAGAACAATTGCACAACAAGTGGGAGTTCGTCAAGGAGATGATGGGAAAATGAAAAAGACGGAGAGAGGAGCCTTTACATCCATTGCTAGTGATGGCACTCAATATTCTCAAGAAGAAAGCAGGTCCACGGAGGTTCAGAAGGTGGAAGATACGGCGGACGTAAATTCTGGACCGCCGGGAAGTCGAAAAGGTGCAAACGTCGAGAAGATACAGATGGACAGTTCTCAGGCGGCGGGGTTGGTTTCCCCAAGTCTTGGGAAAAGGGATGGTCACCTAGGGGAAGCGCACTTGGGAAAAGCTGGCGCATTGGTGGATGTGAAAGTAGCTAAAGGGAGTTTCTTGGAGAAAGGAAAAGAGGTGTTGGGCCACAGTAGGAACCCTGGGATCACTGAAGCAAAATTATGATGAGGAGTACCGGGCCATCTTTATGGATTGGCAGCCCATCAGGGGAAGAATAAGGTTGTTGGACATTAACAAAGCCCAAAGTCTAAGAGTGTTGACGAAAGGAATGAAGAAGAAAAAGAAAGAAATTAACTGGAGTGCGGGATTGCGAAGGCTAGAGTCAGAAGAAGGGAGAGCAGGAGATGGCGCAGGTTTTGAAACGGAGATGCGGGATGTGGAAATTGAGGAAAGCGAAGAACTGGCGGAGGTCGGGAGCCGGCCCCGCCAGGGGCAATGAAGTGTGTTGCGTGGAACTGCCGTGGTTTAGGTCGGCCGCGTGCTATTCGAGCTTTGTGCGACCTAGCTCAGTCCCATAGGCCAGAAATTTTGAGGTTGATGGAAACTAAATTAATGGCGAGGGACTGGGATTCACTTAGAGTTAAGTTAGGTTATAGTAGCTATTTTTCCGGTACACAGGAGAGGTTGTGCGAGGGGTTTGGCTCTGTTGTGGAACAAGTAAGTAGATGTGAACCTGCGCTCATACTCTAATTCGCATATTGATGTCTCTGTTAGGGCAGATGTAGAATTCAGATTGACGTTGTTCTATGGCGAGCCTAGAGTACACAAGAGGGAGGAAACCTGGAACCTTTTAAGGAGTTTGAAGGAGGCCAATGATGTTAAATGGGTAGTTCTTGGGGATTTCAACGAAATCCTTTTCTCTCATGAAATGAGTGGGAGGAGACAGGAGAGAGAGAGATAAGGAGCAAATGAGAAAATTTCGGAGGGCCCTAGTCGACTTCTCGCTCAGAGATTTAGGCTATACAGATCCCTGCTTTACTTTCTCAAATCGGAGGAAGGGAGGTGAAGAGACAAGAGTTTGTTTGGACCGTGCAATGGCTAATAAAGCTTGGATGAGCTGTTTCCCAAAGGCAGTAGTCCTCAATGGTTGGGCCAGTTTCAAGTTTTAGCCAATGTGGATGCGCGATGGTAGCTTCAATGAAGAAGTAAAAAGCATTTGGAGGAGAATCGGAGGAGATTCGGTATCTATGAATGATAAACTTCATGCCTGTGGGAAGGAATTGGAGAAGTGGAATCCTCAAAGGTTCGGCAATGTGCAGAGAAATATTAAGAGGCTTAAAGAGTACATTAATGATCTTCAGTCCCAAGAGAGAAACCTCGAGGTGGTGGAGAAGGAAACTACTGCGGCAAAGAAGCTTGACGAATGGCTGGCCAGGGAGGAATTGTTGTGGAGACAAAGAGCCAGAACTGAGTGGTTGAAAGCGGGTGATAAAAATACTGCCTTCTTCAAGGCCAGATCCACACAGAGAAGGGACAAGAAGCTGATTAATAAATTGGAGACACTTGAAGGGAGGGAGGTTAACAGCACAGAAGATATATTAAACGAGATATCTAACTACTTTCATGTTTTATTTCAGGCGTCCGAGGCATTGGGGGAGAATGATTGGGAGGAGATCCTTAATATTATTCCCTGCAAAGTAAGCGATGAAACGAATCAAAGACTAATGGAGCCATATACTATTACGGAGATAAGAGCTGCCCTCTTCCAGATGCACCCTACTAAGGCCCCAGGTATCGACGATTTTTCAGCGTTATTTTACCAGAGTTTTTGGGGTGTAATTAAGGAGGATTTATGCAAGGAGATATTGACTTTCTTAAATGAGGGTATTCTTGATCAGTCAATGAATGAGACTTTGATAATCTTGGTGCCAAAAATGAAGGATGCCAGTAAAGTTGGTGACTAGAGGCCTATTAGTCTATGTACGGTCCTTATGAAAATCATCACAAAAGTACTTGCTAATAGGCTTAAGTCAATGTTTACCAGAAATTATTTCCCAGTCTCAAAGTGCGTTTATTAAGGGTCGTCTCATATCGGATAACATTCTGATTGCCCATGAGTTGTCGAATGTTATTAGACACAAAAGTCAGGGGCATGAGGGGTACTTATCTTTGAAGATCGATATGAGCAAAGCTTATGATCATATGGACTATGGAGTGGACATTTATAGAAAAAGTTTTGCTCAGACTGGGTTTTAATCAAGTATGGGTCAGCAGAGTTATGCTTTGTGTAAGAACTGTGACTTATAGAGTGAAAGTCAACGGGAAAATGTCGAGTATAATTGTGCCGGGAAGGGGCTTGAGGCAAGGAGACCCAATAAGGAGCAAGAATCTAATAGGTTGATGGGAGTTAGACTTGGCAGGGAAATCCCAAAGATAAATCATCTGTTTTTTGTAGATGATTGTCTGTTATTCTTGAAAGCAGATTTCTATAGTTTGAGGGTTCTGAAACAAGTGCTGGAAACATATGGGAGAGCGTCCGGGCAGCAGGTAAACTTTCAAAATCAGAATTATGTACTAGTAATAATATTGACCCTATATTGAAGTGGATGCTTGGAAATTATATGGGGATGGCCATTATTGACAAGCACTCAAAGTACTTGGGGCTGCCGTTGGTAGTTGGAAAGAATAAGGTCGACATATTCAGGTGGCTGGAGGAGAAGATGGTTAAAAAAGTACAAGATTGGAAGGCTCTATTGCTGTCCTCGGCAGGAAAGGAGGCCTTAATTAAATCTTGCTACATGGCGGTGCCTATTTATGCGATGAGTTGCTACAAGGTTCCAACAACCCTCCTGTAATAAATTGTCCTCGGATGCTCTCAACTTCTGGTGGAGTAGCAGTGCTAAGGAAAAGGGCATACATTGGGTGAGTAGAGAAACGATGCAGAAAGAGAAGGTGAAAGGTGGGATGGGCTTCCGATGCCTAGAGGCTATGAATGCAGCAATGTTAATGAAGCAACTATGGAGGTTTATAAAGCAACCAGAACAGCTGGTTAGCAAGGTGTATAGAGCTAAATACTTTAAAGATGGCCAGCTGTGGAATGCGAGATTAAAGCCTACGGATTCATATGCCTGGAGAAGTTTTCACGGAGTATTGAATATCTTTAGAACATGTCTAGCGGAAGACCTAGAAGCAGGAGGGTGGAAGTGGAGAGGACCTGGAAAAGGGGAGTTTACAATCAAATCAGCATATAGTATGGTGATGAACTGGTTTGAGGCAAAGAGCAAACAGAATGGAGAAATATCAAACACTGAACTTTTGCGAAAAGTATGGAGAAATTACTGGAGAGCAGGGTTCCTGAAAGGATTAAAATCCTAGGTTGGAGAATATTCTATAATGCTTTACCAGTGGTAGTTAACTTAAGAAAGAGAGGGTGCACAACTGATCAGGTCTGCTGTTTCTGTGGATTTATGGGGAGTCGGTGTACCATCTTTTCAAGGATTGTTGGTGGTCTAGGGAGCTCTAGAAGAGATTGGAGCTGGAGGATACAGGAGAAAGAGGTTTTACCAATGCAGCAGACTGGCTTTGATACCATATGGCAGAAGGTAGTATGGCTGAGCTGAAGAAAATAATGGTGGGATCTTGGATTATTTGGTATAACCGAAATTTACAGGTCCACGGAAAGCAGGGAATGAGCCTGGATTGATGTTGTATGAAAGCATGGAATGTCTTAATGCAGTTTGAAAGTAGAAGTTTAACTGGGTGCACTGGAGGAGTAGAAGAGGAGTTAGATGATCAAGTTACAATCAGTTGTGAATTGTGATGGGTCTTGGTCTCCAACTTTTGGGGTAGGAGGATATGCGGCTGTTGGTGCAAGAGGGAACCAGATCTTGAGATGCAGTGCGACAATGGCCCTTCAGTGTTAGTTATGGAGTGTTTGGCACTGCTAGAGAGATTGAAGCTTGCAAAAGGAGGTTGGGGGCGGTGTCTATTTTATCAGACAGCGCGGAGGCTATATGGGCTATTCAAACAGGTTCGTGGGACTCCCAAGGCTTTGTGCAAGAGGCAAAAGAGGGCCTAGAACTGCTGGCGAATCACAGGGATTGGAAGCTAAAGTTTATTTTCAGGGAAGGGAATTTTCTTGCAGACAACCTTGCAAAGAAGGCGAGGAGAGAGCGTTGGAGCTGGAGCAACAAGGATGCTATTCCTAGACGCATTGGTCTCGACTGGGCTTTTCCTTGAGTTTATTGTACAAGTCTTGCTCAGGTCTTGTTTTGTATTGTTGTATTTTCCTTCCTGTTAAGCTGTTGTTGTTCGTTTTGGGTTGTTACCCCATTATTTCTTCAATCGAAAAAAAAAGATGTGTATGCCGTTATTTATTTAGCTTTCGATTCAACTTTACGAGAGGAGAGGCGTAACTTGTAACAGATTTTTTTTAAGTATAAAAATTATCTTTTACAATGTATAAGTTGATTTTCATTCGACTTTATTGTTTGCCCTCAGTTCGAAAATTAGCTGGTTCCGCCACTGCACTTATGTGATTTCTTATGGCTATTGGGATAGTTTGGTGTTGTTGAATTGTGGAATTCTCGCTGCGAGGGCCCTCTTTTACTCCGTGGAATGTTGATGAAAAGAGTTCGGAGTTGAGTAATTAAATTAGGTTCAAGATAGTTATATTAAATTCAATATAATTAATTTTAATTCAATTTAAATTAATTTCAACTCGAAACAACAACACCTAAATTTCAATTTTGGTTTATCATCATCATCATCTTGACTTTCTATCCAATTTGCACCATTTTCAAACATCTTTGCACCATTTGAAACTCTAATATCCAGAATATTCCATTTTAGTTAATGCGGAACCGGTAATGTTCTCTTTTTTTTTCATCCCGATAGCATAGAAACCGGTAATGCTAATTTATATTAGTACCGGTTTCATAGGAACCGAGATTTATAAAAAAAAAGCCGATGTGGTCCGGTTCGGGGCCTACGTTGACCAATCGAACCCCTTCCGGGCCAGCATGGCATCCAGCTGGAGTACCGGTTTTCAGAGCTAGTCGGGACATCACGGACCCAGTTGGGATGTGACTAAACTAAAAGGATACCGGTTTAGGGGGCACCGATACCTTCTGCAACAAAAGATTCCCATCGAACAGGCTTTTCAGAGACGACGGACCCCGTTGGGAATTGACTAGACGTGAAAGCACCGGTTTCCGAAAAACCGGCATTACATGTTCCCGGTTTCCAGAAAAACGATTTTAATGTTTCCCGTTTCCTGGGCAACCGGTATTATTCTACTATAAATACGACCATAGTTTCTTCATTTTGAACACACAATTCAATCATCTATCCTTACTTTCATCATTTTAAACACACAATTGAATCATCTCTCTTCTTGTCCGGACAAAAGATACCGATTTTCGGTGTACCGACATCATTAAAATTAAAAATCGTTGTCATTGTAGGGTAATTTATCTCACATGTTATCTGAAGGGTATGAAATAAGTTACTGAAGGCATGGAAAGCACAACAGAAAGCGCTAGTCAACTTGTTCGGCAAATGGGACGAATCATTCAATAAGCTGCCACATTAGATGCAGGCTTTACAGGATTCTAGCACCCAAACTTTTGTTAAGTGGGATGTGACACAACTCAATGATGGTACCATGCAGGTAAATCGTATTTTTGTGCTTTTGCTGAATGCATTCATGCATTCAAGCACTGTCGTCCCTTATTATCAATTGACGGCACGCACATGTACGGGAAGAACAATGCGAAATTGTTGGTCGGTGACCCGTCCCAACCCAGTCGAAAATTGGACAAATTTGAACCGACCCGTTACTAAATAAGTCGGGTTCGGGTTTCTTCTCGGGTTACCCGTCCCTATAACCATATTAATCTCGAACAAAATAATATTCGAACCTGCGCATATTTTTTAAATGTTGTGTACACCAACTCCTCCATCTTACATGTTTGTTGTTGAGTTCATAATCCTAACATTGTTGGTTGAGCATACATAAATTGAGCAAATGAAAGTGGGCTATGTGTTTGGAGAGCTTGTGTTTTGTGCTTGGTCTTTTGGTGCTCAAATACAGGTTTTTGGCTAACTATCAAACTGGCTTAAGTCCTTCCTGCGTTGGAGACCAAACGACGTCGCTTGGAGTGGACCTGAGCCGAAACGGTAGCGTTTCGACGAAGAGGGAAATGTCGAAGTTTGGATGTGGCTTGGACAACGTCGTTCTATTAAAAGGCGCGGACTGGTAGTTAAGTTTGTTACTCCTGAACGACTACATTTTGAGCTCGACCTGCGTTCGTTTAAAGCGTCCTGGAAATCGAATTAGGGTTCTTCAGTCCGAAATTTGGGGATTTACAATCCAGTGCGATTCTTGTTGATTACGAGAGCAGATAGTCAGCGAGTCACAGACCAAGAGTGATTCGAGGTTGAGCGTGGACGATCGTTAGCAAGAGTGCGAGATTTAACTGAGAAGAGCCGGCAGAAGAGTTGCTGCAGGGTGAAGTCACCGGAGGGATTCCGGCGGCGATTGCAGTGATTCGATAGAGGGCTTTGGTTCGTCTTTTAACAGCGAAGTTCCCGTTTCGTGTAATTCGTATTTCATTGCTCAGTTTGTGTAATTCGGATTGGGTTGGAACCTAGGGTTCTATGAGTCTCATCTAAACTCTCTTGTATATTTTTGCTCAATCAATAAAGCTAAAATTAACCTAGTAATTCCGCATTATCAATTGGTATTAGAGCTAACTAATCTTGATTGATTCCCATTAATCTCGATTAGAAAAGATTCTTGGGGATAGGGTGTTCCATTAGGAAGCTTGACCATATTGTGCTTCCTTTTCCCATAGCCTATTCTTATCTTTCTATATAAGAACTGATTGTGTGCGTTCTCTGATGTCTTGATAGTGTGAGACTAAAGCCTTATGATGGAACAACTGACTTCTCCATGTGGAGAGTGAAGATGAAATCCATCCTCATAAGAAAGAAGTGCTATAGAGCTATGACTGGGGAGTGGCTGGATCCCACATCTGAGGAGAGGAAACAAGAACTGAAGGAATTGGCTCATTCAGAGATAATGGTAAGACTTGCTGATGATGTTTTAAGGCAAGTGGTATGTATTTCTGATCCTAAAGAGCTTTGAGATACTTTAGAAACCATCTACCTTACTAACTCTTTGCCTAGTAGAATTGCTTTGCTTTGCAAGATGTTTAATTTCAGAATGAATACATCTCTATCCATTCAAGAAAATCTTGATGCTTTTCTTAGAATGACACAAGACTTGGCTAGATGTAAGGATAAGATAGAAGAAACCCATAAAGCTGTTATTTTGCTAAATGTTTTGCCCCCTCAGTTTTACATTGTTAAAGATGTTATTCAATATGGTAGGGATGATATTTCTCTTGCTAAAATCACTAAAACTATTGTGCAGAAAAATGATACCCTTAAAGTGTTTAAGTCTAAGGCCTCAACTAGGCTTGAAAACAAATCTGACAATAAGAATGAAGTAATGATGTTTAAGGGCAAGAAGAAACACAAACATAAGGATAAGTCCACTGTAAAACCAAACTCTAATTTTGGGCAGCCCAATAGATTACTAGCAACAGTTAAGTGCTACTATTGTGGTAAAAATGGTCATTATGCTACTACTTGCCATAAGAAACAACAAGACAGAGGTCAGAATGGTAGTAATAAAGACCAAAATGTTAAGTAAACTGGTTTTACAAATGTTTGTGAACATGGTAATCTCTACAGAAATGAATTGCTTGTTGTTTCCTCTACAAGTGATGTTGATTCTTGGATATTGGACTATGGTTGTACTATGCATGCTACCAGGGACGGACCCAGGATTGATATTTAACTTGGGCAAAAAAAAAATTGAGGTTTGGAGCAAATGGGAGGCTCATCCTCTCTTCTTAATTACACCCTATCAAAGTTCACTTTTGATCCACCAAGATTCATACTTTAAATAGTTGAAGTAATCAAACATTTTATTATTGGTTAACAGCGTCCCGTCTCTCGGGTAAATGTGTTCAAGTTGGTCTGAGCTCCAAGTGTCTCTCATGTATCGATGGTGATTTGGGTCCGACCTATGCTTCAGATGTGGAGAAATGTTCCCTATGATTTCGGATCCGGTCAAGATCCCTTACTAGAGCTTCAGATATCAATATATATGTACTAGATTATAAAGCGTCATATATTATTCCTACTTATTGTACCACATTATAAAAAAAACCTTTTAGTATTGGTTGCGCTCTTATAGATTCTTAGAAATTTTCGGTGAAATTAAATCATCAAAAATCCTACTTATCAGTACACCTATTGTACTAATAAAAGATATTTTTTAAATGAAAAAAATTGTATTGAATATCAGCAAATAATAAATAAAAAGCGAAAGAAACCACTCACTAAATTTTGAAATGACAAAAAAAAGAAGACTAAATTCTTAAATTATAGATGTTCTATGCATACAAATGGTTTTCTATATAAATAGCGTTAACTAATAATAGATTAGAATGTTTAGCTAGCTTGTTTGGTGAGTTGCACAACTGCACCTGACAATATCCACGGTTCGAACAACCTCAAGATCCATTAATTATGAGATTTTTGGGTAAAATTCTTATTGGGTTTGGGCATATGATTTTTTTTGGGTAAAATTCTTATTGGGCAGGTGCCCAATATGCCTCCAATGTAGGTCCGTCACTGCATGCTACTATCTTTGTTTAATTCTTTGAAGTTGGTTGATGGTGGTGAAGTTATTTTGGGTGATCATACTACCTTGAAAATTAAAGGCATTGGTTCAGTTCCCCTTGTGATGTTTGATGGTGTGACTAGGATCATTCAAAATGTTAGATGGGTTCCCCACCTTAGGAGAAACCTTTTATCTGAATCTGTCTTTGATGATCAACACTTGAAAATCAACACTAGTAATGGCATAAAGGAAGTAATAAAGAATGACAAGGCAGTCATTAGGGCCATTAAAAAGGGTGGACTGTATTATGTTGAATCTTCACATGAACTGAATGCTATTTATCACCATGATGCTAAGAACATCAATGAAATTAAACAATGGCATGCTAGGATTGGACACATAGGAAATAAGGGATTAAGTAACTTGGCTAAATCTGGAAACTTGACCATTTCCCATGCTGAGTTGACTTTTTGTGAAACATGCACCTTGAGCAAGAAATCTGCTCACCCTTTTCTTAAATCATCATATAAGGCTGCTAAGCCTCTTGAGTGTGTTCATGCTGATTTATGGGGTCCTTCAGGTCCCAACTGTTGGTGGAAGGCTTTATTTCTTATCTTTGATTGATCATTTTACTAGGAGAGTCTGGGTTTATTTGCTGAAGTATAAAAATGAAACTTTTGATTACTTTAAACACTGGAAAGCCATGGTAGAGAACCAGACTGGTTTGAAACTGATTAGTCTAAAAACTGATAATGGCTTGGAATTTTGCAACAATGAATTTAATCTGTTTTGTAAAGAGAATGGTGTTAAAAGACTCATAACTGTTTCTGGTACCTCACAACAAAATGGCACAGCTGAAAGAATGAATAGGACTTTGTTAGAAAAGGCTAGATGCTTATTACTTAGTTCTGGTATGAAACATTCTATGTGGGGTGAATCTGTCATAATTGCATGCTATTTGATCAATAGGTGTCCCTCATCCGCTATAGACTTTAAGACTCCTTTTGAGATGTGGTTTGGAAGGAAACCTAGTCTAACTCACTTAAGACCTTTTGGTGTTACATCTTATGCCCATGTCTCACAGGGTAAGCTCCAACCAAGGGCTCTTAAGTGTGTGATTATATGGTATCCGAAGGAACTAAGGGTTATAAATTGTTGATGATTCAGTCTGGTGGTTATAAAGTGATTGTGTCTAGATCTGTGACCTTTAATGAGAATGATTTCCATTTTAATTCAAGACTTACATCTCAAAATGAGCAAGTTTCAGGTTCACACTGCGGTGAGGACTTTGTGCCCAGAACTTACCTGGTATATCCACCTACTGGAGCTGATGATCAAGGTGAATTTGATCAAGTTGTGTTGCAGAATGACAACACTGAAGATCAAGGTCAGCACCCTCACCAATTAGGTGGGGGAGAGGTTAGAAATCCTGAATATGATCAGCCTTTAAATACTGAAAATATTGGGAACAGTGGAATTGTTATTAATGATGTTGTTGCTGATCATTTTGCTGATACTGCTGGTGATATGCATGATATTATTGCTGAGAAGGCTGACCATGTTGAAAATGAGAATCCTTTAGCTAACTATGTCCTATCTAGAGACAAGGTACCTAGAAATAGGATAGCTAATAGGAGTATGATGATTGTGTCACAAATGTGCTTGAATATGCATTGTTGGTGTCTGAATTGATAAAACATGATGTACATGTCCCTGAAACTTTTGAAGAAGCAGTTAATTGTAAACAAGCAACTGGATGGATTAATGTTATGCATGATGAAATTAAATCCATGTATGATAATAATACTTGGAAACTAGTTCCATTGCCTAAAACTGCTAGAGCTATTGATTGTAAGTGGATTTTCATATTAAAAGATGGCAACAGCCCTGCTGAACCTCCAAGGTTCAAAGCAAGGCTTGTTGCAAAAGGTTTTTCACAAAGGGAAGGAATTAACTATAATGAGATCTTTGCACCAGTTGTTAAATATAAAACCTTAAGGCTTTTATTAGCTATGTCTACTGTTTTTAACTTGGAAATTGATCAAATAGATGTTAAAACAGCGTTCTTGAATGGAGACCTAGAGGAAACTACCTATATGAAACAACCAAAAGGTTTTGTTGATAGGAAATTCCCTGATCATGTATGTTATCCGAATAAATCTATATAATGCTTAAAGCAATCTCCAAGACAATGTAATAGGAAATCTGATGCTTGTATGACTAATCTTGGTTTTTCTAAGAGCAAATACGATTCCTTTCTTTACTTGAAGAATATGAATGCTAAGTATCCTGCCTTTGGTCTTCTATGTTGATGACATGCTTATTACAAGTGAATCCAGACCTATTGTTAATGGCATTAAGTCTTATTTAAAGAAACACTTTGACATGAAGGACTTAGGTGTTGCCCAAAGGATTTTGGGTGTTAGGATAACTAGGGACAGAAATAAGAAAATCATGTACTTGTCTCAAACTGATTATTTGGATAAGGTGTTAGACAAGTTCCAACTGAAAAATGCTAAACCATCCCTTGTGTTCTTAGGAGGGCATCTTGGATTATCCAAGCATGATTGTCCTGTGACTGATGATGAAAAGCTTAATTTGAGTAAAGTTCCATACGATGTGGCTGTTGGTTCTATAATGTATGCCATGCTTTGTACTAGACCTGATTTGGCTTTTGGTGTGAGTGTTCTTAGTAGGTTTATATCTAACCCAGGTGATAAACATTGGACTGCTATGAAATACTTGCTTAAGTACATTTCAGGGACTAGAAATATAGGACTAATCTATGGTTCACATGCCCTAAGACTGAATTGTATGGATATGTAGACAGTGATTATGCTAGTAACAAGGATAATAGAAAATCCACTATTGGTTTCTTCTTTACTTGGACTGGGAATTGTGTTTCTTGGAAATCTCAGTTGCAACCTATTGTTGCTCTATCTTCTAGTGATGCTGAGTACATAGCAGCAACTGAGGCATCCAAGGAAGTTATTTGATTAAAGGTTATTTTGCAAGAAATTGATAGAAATACTTATGTGCCTATAATATTCATGGATTCCCAAAGTGCTCTATGCTTGTGTAAAGATCTTGTCTATCATGAAAGGTCCAAACATATTGATGTTAGGTACCACTTTATTAGGGATATGATTGAATCAAAACAGTTTGAGATTAGAAAAATCCTAGGGGATAAAAACCTAACAGATTTTGGAACAAAGATTGTGATTGCTAACAAGTTTCAGTTTTGTAAAGATGCTTTGTTTATAGGAGCTGTGACATGAAGCAGTTCTCATCCAGGATCTGGTAAGGTCGGGTATTCCCTGCCCTGTTCTTTATTTTCAGTTCTTAATCATATCATTTTTATGTGTTTGCCCTTAGGTTGTTTTAGCTTTATAAGAGCATGTTAGGATTAGGAGGGCATTTGTTGAGTTTATAATCCTAACATTGTTGGTTGAGCATACATAAATTGAGCAAATTTAAGTAGGCTATGTGTTTGGAGAGCTTGTGTTTTGTGCTTGGTCTTTTGGTGCTCAAATGCAGGTTTTTGGCTAAGTATCAAACTGGCTTAAGTCCTGCCTGCATTGGAGACCAAACGGCGTCGCTTGGTGTGGACCTGAGCCGAAACGGCGGCGTTTTGACGAAGAGGGAAAAGTCAAAGTTTGGCTGGGCTCGGACAGCGAGGTGCGGGACTGGCAATTAAGTTCGTTATTCCTGAACGACTGCGTTTCGAGCTCGACATGCGTTCGTTTAAAGCCTCCTATAAATCGAATTAGGGTTCTTCATTCCGAAATTTGGGGATTTCCAATCCAGAGCGATTCTTATCGATTGTGAGCGCAGATAGTCAGCGAGTGACAGACCAAGAGTGATTCGAGGTTGAGCATGGACGATCGTTGGCAAGAGTGCGAGATTCATATGAGAAGAGCCGGCGGAAGAGTTGCTGCATGGTGAAGTCACCGGAGGGATTCCGGTGGAGATTGCAGTGATTCGATAGAGGGCTTTGGTTCGTCTTGAATCAAGGAAGTTCCAGTTTCGTGTAATTCGTATTTCATTGCTCAATTTGTGTAATTTGGATTGGGTGGGAACCTAGGGTTCTATGAGTCTCTTCTAAACTCTTTTGTATATTTTTGCTCAATAAAAAAAGCTAAAATTAACCTAGTAATTCCGCATTATCATTTGTCTTATGATGAAATTAAACTTATATTGACTGTCTTTACCTATTAAAAACATAAAACTGAACTTTGTTGCAGCAAAGATTCAAGGAGGAAAAGCAAAGGATGAAAACGTTTTGTCTTGAATTTTGTTTCAATATGAGCTTCACATCATTTTGTTACAACAATGTTGGGCGGTTAAGATATTTAAGCTCAGTTTCTTTTCTTAGATTATTTTGTTTAGCTACTTGATATTTATGTTATAAGATTATCTTTACGACGGGATCGGGTTATCAAATGCGACCCGGTCAATATTTAGTGTCGGGTTCGGGTTGACCAAAATGACCCGATCGTCATTTTGGGTCGGGTTAAGGACGAACCTAACCCGTCCCATGATCACCCGTAGATCAGAAGAATGAGGCTTGTGTTATCATGTGTTTGTCATGTGATTGATGGTTTGTCACGATCCTGAATGTTTTGTCATATAATGGATGTTATTGTTACGATGAATAGTTGAATACTGGTTTTTGTGTATCGCTGAATTCGCGGGGTCGAAGTTGATGAAGACGCTACTTGGCTGCTGGATTCCCCTAAATGTCGCTGGTCCATCTCATTACGCCTTCGTCTGGTTGGGGGTCTGCCAGCTTTCGTACGTTTGTATCTTGGGTTCGGAACATGAACAGGTCCATCATAAGATCTCTAATGATCCTCGTAATATAAGGGGTTGAAAAAATTACTCCAAGTCCGGTAGTACGCTTCGAGCGTATATTCTTTGGGGACAAAATCTGAGTATTCGATCTGGGCGTATTTGTAAGCAGCCATGGCATGAGAACAAGGGTACTTGAACAATGTCCACTTCGCATACGAACATGTCCGTGTATCCAGACAGACCCTGTAAGTGTTATGCTTTCTTGTGGTCAGTCCATCAAAAACACGGTTTACTTGATTGTACAGCGTCACTATGTGATAGTCTGCCCTGGTCCGTAGTTCAGCCAATCTGTCACGAATTTTGGGAGGAAAAAGTGCTCCGTTGTTGTTGTATGTTCTCTCGTAACGCTTCACAAAATAAGCAAATGTCTGCATAAACGTGTTCATAACCAGTGAAGCAACTGACAAATCACGACCATTCTTCAAAATTTTGTTGAAACATAATGAAGCATTTGTAGTCATTGAGCCCCATCGAAATCCACCGGGTTCGAACCTGTGTCCATAGTTCTACATCCATATCTACCAACCATTCTGAAGGATTATTGGGTTATTGTATCGTGGATCTCGAACTATCAAAAGGGACTACTATAAAGGGGACTTTGAGACATTATTTGCGCATCAATCTGGACAATCTCTTAAGGGGCAATCCGACCACTATATAAGGGACGCCGGTATTATTTCTGCATCAATCTAGATAATATCTATTAAGGGGCAATCCGATTACTATTAAAAGGCACACAAGGCATCATTTGTGCATCAGTCTGAATAATATCTCATAACATGCAATCCGACTACTATAAAAGAAACACTAAAGCATCATTTGTACACCAATCTGGATAATATTTTGATCATCTATAAAATGGACTCGGAGGCATCATTTGTGCATCAATCTAAATAATATATCTTAAGGGGCAATCCGACAACTATAAAAGGGATTCCGAGGTAATATTTGTGCATCAGTCTGGATAAAATATCTCCTAAGGCACAATTTGACCACTACAAAAGGAACATGAGGCATCATTTGTGCATTACTCTAGATAATATATCATAAGAGGCAATCTCACTACTAGAAAAGGATTACCGAAGCATCATTCATTCACCAATCTGAAGAACATTGGTGTCACCTAATGTATCTGAGTAGTGTTGTTTAATCGGAGATTTTTCTTTAGACATTAACATTTGATGCACGGATTATTTGGATCATTGTATCGCATATTTCACACTATCAAAAAGAACCACTCTAAAAGGGACTCCGATTATCAATCTAGATAATATCTCTTACAGGGCAATCCAACCAGACTCCGAGGTATTATTTATGTATCATTCTGGATAATATCTTAAGAGGCAATCCAACCACACAAAAAGGGACAAGATGCAGCATTTGTGCATCAGTCTGGATAATATCTCATAAGGGAGTCTCCAACTACTATAAAAGGTACACTGTAGCATCACTTGTGCGTCAATCTAATATCTCATAAGGGAGTCTCCAACTACTATAAAGGTACATTTTCATTTCATGGTGTATCTTAGTAGTGTAGTTTAGTCAAACAATTTTTTTTCCTGAGATCATATACAACCTTTAATGTAAGGATTAATTGGATCATTGTATCGCATTTCTCAAACAATCAAAATGAACTACTCTAAAAGGGATTCTGAGACATCATTTTCGCCTCAATCTTTTTTTTTTGCCTCAATCCATATAATATATCTTAAGGGGCAATCTGTCTATGAAAGGAACTCCGAGGCATTATTTATACATCAATGAAGATAATATTTCTTTAGGGGCAATCCGACCACTGTAAAATAGACACTAGATATCATTTCTGCATCGGTTTGGATAATATCTCATAAAAGGCTATAAGACTACTATAAAAGGGACACAAGGAATCATTTGCGCATCAATCTATACAATATTTCATAAGGGGCAATCTGAACAATATAAATGGGACACGAGGCATCATTTGTTCATCAGTCTGGATAATATCTCATAACGTGCAATCCGACTACTGTAGAAGGGTCACGAGGCATCGTTTGCATAAGTCTGGATAATATCTAATAAGGCACAATCCGACCACTATAAAAAGGAATATGGCATCATTTGTGCATCTGATAAGGAGCAACCCAACTACTATATAAGAGACACGAGATATAATTGGTGCATCGGTCTGGATAATATCTCTTAAGAAGCAATAACCACTATAAAATTGACATGAGGCATCATTTGTGCATCAGTTTGATTAATATCTCAAAATGGGCAATGCGACTAATATAAAGGGACACGAGGCATCATTTGTGCATCAGTCTGGTTAATATCTGATAAAGAACAATCCAACCACAATAAAAGGGACGTGAGTCATTATTTTTGCATCAGTCTAGATAATATCTCATAAGGGGCAATTCGTACTATGAAAGGGATGCATTGCAGCATTTGCTCATCAGTCTAGATAATATCTCATAAAGGCAATTCAATTACTATAAAAGGGACACGAGGTATCATTTACGCATCAGTCTAGATAATCTCACACAAGGGGCAATTCGATTACTATAAAGAGACATGAGACATGATTTACGCATCAGATAATATCCCATAAGGGGCAATTCGATTAGTATAAGAGAGAAATGAGACACCATCTGCGCATCAGTTTAGATAATATCTCGAATAAGGGGCAATCCGACCAATATAAGTGGGATACGAGGCATCATTATGGATCAGTAGGATAATACTCATAAAGGGCAATCCGACCACTATAAAAAGGAGTAACACTACTACTATATAAAAGACACGAGACATCATTTGTGCATCAGTCTGGATAATATCTCTGAAGAAGAAATACGACCACTATAAAAGGCACACGAGACATGATTTGCGCATCAGTCTCGATAATATCACATAAGGGGCAATTTGATTACTATAAAGGGAAATGAGACATCATTTGCGCATCAGTCTATATAATATCCCATAAGGGGTAATTCGATTACTATAAAAGGGCAATGAGACATCATTTGCGCATCAGTCTAGATAATATCTCTTAAGGGGCAATCCGACAAGTATAAATGGCATACGAGCATCATATTTGCACAAGTCTGATAATATCTTATAATGGCCAATCCAAGCACTATAAAAGGAACACGAGGCATCATTTGTGCATATGATAAGGAGCAACCTTACTACAATATAAGAGACACGAGAAATCATTTGTGCATTAATCTGGATAATATCTCTTAAGAAGCAATCCAACCACTATAAAAGGGACACGAGGCATCATTTATCCATCAGTCTGATTAATATCTCAAAATGGCAACACGACTAGTATAAAGGGACATGAGGCATCATTTGTGCATCAGTCTTGATAATATTCAATAAAGAACAATCCAACCACTATAAAGGGATGCGAGTCATCATTTTGCATCAGTATGTATGATATCCCATAAGGCACAATTCGATTTCTATAAAAGGGACACGAGGCATCATTTGCACATCAATCTTGGATTATATCTCATAAGGGGCAATCCGACCTCTATAAAAGGGACTTAAGGCATCATTTGCGCATCAGTCTAGATAATATCCCATAAGGGGCGATTCCATTACTATAAAAGGGAAATGAGACATCATTTGCACAGAAGTCTAGATAATATCTCATAAGGAAATGAGCCATCAATTTTGCCTGCGTATGGATAATATCCCTTAAGAGGCAATTCGTTTACAGTAGAAGGGACACGGGACATCATTTGTGCATCAGTCTGGATAATATCTCATTAGGGACAATCCGACCAATATAAAAGGGACATGAGACATCATTTGCGCATCAGTCTTGATAATATCTCATAAGGGACAATTCGATTACTATACAAGGGAAGACATCATTTGCACATCAGTCTAGGTAATATCTCATAAGGAGCGATCCGACCAATATAAATGGATACGAGACATCATTTGCATCAGTCTAATAATATCTCATAAGGAGCAATCCGACTACTATAAAAGGGACACGAGGCGTCATTTGTGCATCTCATAAGGGGCAACCCGACTACTATAAATTAGACAGGATGCATCATTTACACAGCAATCTTGGATTATATCTTATAAGATGCAATCCGACCACCATAAAAGTAACACGAGGCATTATTTGCGTATCAGTCTAGATAATATTCCATAATGGGATATTCGATTACCATAAAAGGGAAATGAGACATCATTTGCGCAGCAGTCTAGATAATATCTCACAAGGAAATGAGGCATCATTTTTGCATGAGTATGGATACTATCCATTAATAGGCAGTTCGATTACTATAGAAGGGACACAGGACATCATTTGCGCATCAGTCTGGATAATATCTCATTAGAGGCAATCCAACCACTATACAAGGGACACGAGACATCATTTGCGCATCAGTTTAGATAATGTCTCATAAGGGGCAATTCGATCACTATACAAGGGAAATAAGACATCATTTGCGCATCAGTCTAGATAATACCTCATTAGGGGCAATCCGACTACTATACAAGGGACACGAGACATCATTTGCGCATCAGTTTAGATAATATCTCATAAGGGGCAATTCGATTACTATACAAGGGAAATGAGATATCGTTTGCTCATCAGTCTAGATAATATCTCTTAAGTGGCAGTTCGATTACTATACAAGGGAAATGTGACATCATTTGCACATCAGTCTGGTTAATATCTCATTAGGGTCAATCTGCCACAATACAAGGGACACGAGACATCATTTGCGCATCAGTTTAGATAATATCTCATAAGGTGCGATTCGATTACTATACAAGGGAAATGAGACATCATTTGCACATAAGTCTAGATAATATCTCATAAGGGCCAATCCAACCAATATAAATGAATACGAGACATTATTTGCATTAGTCTAATAATATCTCATAAGGGCAAGTCCAACCACTATAAAAGGGACACAAGGCCCCATTTGTGCATCTCATAAGGGGCAACCCGACTACTATAAATGAGACACGAGGCATCATTTGTGCAATGGTATGGATGATATCTTATAAAGGGTAAATTGACCACTATAAAAGAGACACTAGGCATCATTTGGTCATAAGGAACAACTCAGCTACTATAAAGGGCCGCGAGGCATCATTTTTGCATCAGTATTGATAATATCTTATAAAGGACAGTCCGACCACTATAAAAGGGACATGATGCGTCATTTATGCATCAGTTTAATAGCATCTCATAATGGGCAATCCAACTACTACAGAAGAAACATGAGGCATCATTTTTGCACCAGTCGTGATAATATCTCACCTAGGGGCAATCCAACCACTTTAAGAGAAACGAGGCATCATTTGTGCATCTCATTAGGGGCAACCCGTCTACTATAAAAGGGACTCGAGGCATCATTTGTGCATGTCATAAGAGACAACCCGACTAGTATAAAGGGACACATGGCATCATTTGTGTATCCGTCTAGATAACATCTCATAAGGGGCAATCCGACCACCATAAAAATGGACACGAGACATCATTTGTGCATCAATCTTAATATCTCGTAGGAAGCAATTCACCCAGTATAAAAGCAACTTAAAGGTATCATTTTTGCATAATCTAAATTAGATCTCGCAAGGACCAATCCGATCACTAGAAAATATATTTTATGACGGATAAACCAATTTATCGCAGCAGACCAAACACAGAAAATACTTGCATTGTCATGTACCTACTAAACTCTCAAGTGTTGAGTTCAAAAAGATAGACAGTGACAATCTGCTCAGTCCAGTTATTTTCTATTTTTACTTTTGAAATGACTGCCAGAAAGTAAGAGAAGTTAATAAGATATCTAGAATTTTTGAAAGGGATGTGAAGCTAATTTTAAAGGCTTATTCGGTAAACTGACAGTTTTACACTTTTAAATCATTACATGATATGCAAAGCATGAACACTCTTAGAGCGCATTCTGATGTTGATATTGTTTAACTGATAAATTTTGCTATAGTTTCAATGGATGTGGTTCATATGACCTATTAATGTTGTGTATTATGTTCCTCTCGAAGGTCATATTCGCAAAGTTGGTTTAAACTATAGAGGCTTACACCATAGTCATTAAAAACCGAACCGACCCGGTCGGTCACCAGACGGGTTCGGTTTTGTTATCAGACCAATTATGCATTCGACCCGCTCATAATCCGGTTCAACCGCCCGGTTCAATCGATTCAATCGAGTCTGAAAAATTAAATTTATTTATAGTGAGATGGGACTCGAACTCAAAATCCCTCCATAGTTATTTCTTTCTATTCCACTAGGTTAAGAATCATTCTGTTTTCTAATTGTTTTTAATAATCTATATTCATTAATCAAATCTGATATTTATTTATCTATTTAAATAGAAACTCTATTAGTCTAAAACTAAAGTCCATCACGATCGTATAATACAACTTGATAATTTTCTGCATATGCTAGATTGATATTAAGTTTATTTTTTGATTGGGTGTTAATGTTAAGTTAGCATCTGTTAGATAGGGTCTTGAACCCGGAAGCACTAAGTCACCGAGGGAGCGCCCTTCCACCGAGCCACTCACTTCGCCCTCTAGATTGATATTAAGTTGAGATTGAGAAATATGTAAAATTTTATTTTAATCACGACTTCGATTTGATGTTAAATAAAATTATGAATTTTTATTTATAAATACTTTTATACAGGGGAGATCTCGGTTGAGAACCCTTAAAATTCGAGAACTTGAGAACCTTAATCTCATCATTAGATCATGATGCATCTTTTATCTGCATGTGACACGTGTCCAAAAAGCAAAGTTAAAAAAGTGGCTTTGACTTTGCATTAAATGCATCTTGGAAAATGCACATGGGAAACGTGTCACCACCAAAATGCATTTTGAAAAATGCATCTTGCATTTTGGAAGGTGAAGATTGGTGTCTCAAGTTCTCAAAATTTAAAAGGATTCTCATTTGAGGGCTCATCCTTTTATACATATATATAAATATTTTTATTTTATTTTTTAGAATGTGTGATTCCCGATTGAACCACGGACAATCGATCTCTGGTTCGATTTTAATAACACTGGTTTACACTACAAGAAAATACGAAGAGTATTGGAAGCAGCTCAGCCTCTGAAATATCTTCCTAAACAACAATTCACTCCCAATACCTTTTTGTTATAGATTCTTTTAGCCGTTTAATTTTGATTTTGATAGCACGTATAACCCACAATGCCAACCAATCAGTAGCATTATCAGAAGTATATTACCGTCTAAAAATATATGCGAGTGATTTTTGACTTTTCAGCCGACTGAATTAAGCTTAAAATTTATAAAAATTAAATAAATGTGAGTGAATTTTGACCGATTTAGTTTGCATAATTCAACAAGTTTCATCAAAGTTTTTCATTAGCAACTTTATTTAGATGAAGCCGTTAAGCTGTTTAATCTTTACCCACCGTGACAAACACGTCTTATTATTAAAACTCATAATGAAGCCGTTACAAATTATTAAAGCCGTTTAATTTTGATTTTCGACTTTAATTCCAACCAATAGAATTATGACACGTATATTACCTTCTAATATACCTTATAATATACGTGTCATCATTTAATTACAAGATCACAGTTCTCTGTTCGAAGGGTTCTCTGAGTCGGCTGGTTGTGCGATGTCCCGTTCTTGATGAAATGTCGCCGGATTCTCATGAAGCCCTCCAGTGAAGGTATTTTTTGTTGTGGTGCTTTAGAGAGTTGTCATTGGAGTCCCGTTCTTGTTGGGTTACTGAGTTGGAACATTTCTGATTTTTAGTTGTTTGTGGATCTTTTTTATGAGATGAATGGCTTATGGTTTGTGTTAAACTCATAACGATGAAGAGTTTTAGTCAGATTTGTGATTTTTGTTCTTTATGGAAATTTAGATTTATGTAATGACAAGATTTGAAAGATGTAGATAGTGGTAAGTGTTTTTTGGTTTCATTCTTGTCTTGCGATAGTGATCTGTGTAGTGAGACGGCCTTCGCTCTCTGTAGATCTATGTAGATCCATAACTTTTTGTAGAGATGTAAATGCTGATTTATCTGGTTATTTATTTTTTGTCTTAGGATGAACGATTAAACAAACTTATAGAATCTGATGTCGTTATTCCTATTTCTGTTTTCTTGTAGGATCTGATGCCAAAAAGATAGAAGCCAACGGAACTCAAACAGTCACCAAGAAAAGGCCCAAGAGCTTCTGTCTGTGCAAATTATAAAGAGAAGTCAATTCGTATCTCTGGGAAATCCTCGGTTGTTGAGAAAAAGAAAGAGCATGTAGTGGACACGATGAGCTCGAAGCCATTGTGCTGACTATTGGAAAAGAGGAGGATTGTCTTGATAGACGATTAACTGATTTTACATTTCATGATATAGATGGAAACTCAAAACTCGTGGGAATTTGATGACTTATTCAACTCTGACCTTATACTGCCTTTGGAAGAAATAAAAGACAAGGAGAAGGACAAAGGTATAAGATGTGAAGGATTTGGTAGGATTGAATATATCAGGTTATGAGGAGGGCTGCCATGTAATTGGGGTTTCGACGGATATTGCTGATTATGAATGCTTGAAACCACCTGGAAGCTACAAAAATCTATATGAACATTTCTCTGAAAAAGCACGTTGCGGGAATACTTGGCTCCTTCTTTTGCTTACTGGTATGCTGTCTTGCCTTCAGTATTTGGGGAAATGAAATGCTATTGGTATGCTGTCTTGCCTTATGATATTTGTATGAAGAATGCTATTACATTGTTGGTGATGTAGTCGTCTAACTAGTTCACATTGAAATGCTATTACATGAACTGTAGTGGTCATAATTGAAGTGCTATTATATTGTTGGTGTGGTTAGTGCTACAGTCATCATTAACTGGTTAGCGTACATAAACTGATTTAACAGGCTTGGGTAAACAAAGAGTTTTACATTGTTACATCATTTTCATGATATAGGAGATGCTGATATTATTTCCCATATATATATGGTATAGTTTCAACCAATGTGGACCAAATGACCAATCAATATGGTGTATAATGTTCCTCTGTAAAGGGCATTTTATTGCAGCAGGCAAAACACAGAAAACTCACAGGCAAAAGAAATGATATATGACACTGCCATTTCAAGAGTGAAATAATACACTATGTTAACTGGTCATTTGGGTCAGCATCTGTTGAAGCAGTACCATATCTATCAGGTACGTACCATATTATTTTATTTATCTGCCATTGAAATAAATATTCTCTAGTGGTCGGATTGCCCCTTACGAGATATGAATTAGATTGATGCCAAAAGAATACCTCGGAGTCCCTTTTAGTGGTCGGATTGCCTTTTACGAGATACTATTATTTAGATTGATGCCTAAATAATAACTCGGAGTCCCTTTTATAGTGGTCGGATGGCCCCTTATGAGATATTCTTTAGATTGATGCGCAAATAATAACTTGTAGTCTCTTTTATAGTGGTCGGATTGTCCCTTATGAAATATTATCTAAACGGATGCACAAATGATGCCTCGTGTCCCTTTTATAGTAGACAGGTTGCCTTATTAGTTGCACAGATGATGCCTCATGTCCCTTTTATATTGGTCGGATTGCCCCTTATGAGATGCACCAATGATGCATCATGTCCCTTTTATACGGGTCGGATTGCCCCTTATGAGAAATTTTCTAAACTGACGCAAAAGTGATGCCTCGTGTCCCTTTTTATAATAGTCGGATTGCCCTTTGTGAGATATTATCAAGACTGATGAACAAATTTTGCCTCGTGTCCCTTTTACAGTGGTCAGATTGCCCTTTAAGAGATATTATCCCGATTGATGTACAAATGATGCCTCAAAGACCCTTTTGTAATGCCCCTTTGGAGGTGGATCAAATGACCAATTAATATCACTAATTATGTTCCTCGCAAATGAAGTTGTCACATATCTTCGGTTTATATAGCTTGCTTATGATGTCCCTATAAATAGTCATGTTGCTTTGTGGGTTTATGTACTATTCTTGAGGAAATTGATATGGAAGGGAAACAAGGCAAGCTGGGCTATAGCTTTTAGGAATATTTAATATGTGATCTATTGTTGGGAAATCCTGTGAATTCCTGAAGCTGCCATGCTTGTACACCAAAATGCTAAGCAGCAATACGTGCTGGAAAAGAAAAAAAATTCACCGGAGGAGGAGAACATGTACTTGTCTGCTTTTATCGTGCTTTTAAAACTTTCTTCGTTGCTTTTATTGTTCAGTGTCTTGTGTTTAGTGACTGTGAGTAGCTGGTGGAGTGGTGGTTCCGAAACTTCTGATGGTGGTCAGGTTGCTTGCTTGTATAATTTTGATCAATGCTTGTTCTTAGCTGATGAAAAATAGTTGCTGCCTTTGTAAGGGTGTTATTATTTTTTTGGAAAAATTGCAAAGGAATTTTCGTGCAAGAAGCAATGCACGACGATACTGGATTGTAAGACTCACCGCTGCTCTGAGATATGCCATTAGGGGCCTTGTCCTCCTTGTAAAGAATTAGCCTTTTATAAATGTCCGTGTGGGAAGACAAAAGAGGAGAAAGAGTGTTGTGATAGATATTTCCAGTGTGAAATTCAATTCTTGGGTGTGGAAAACATATGTGGAGTAAAGGATGCCACTCTGGTGAATGTGGGAAATGCACACTGCAAAGTAGGAGGACTTGTCCTTGTGGGAAGAAAGTGTATGAAGGGATGTCTTGTGATGTTTTGGCGCCATTGTGTGGCTCAACTTGTGGGAAATTGCTGGCCTGTGGTTTCCATAAGTGGCCAGAGAGATGCCACCGTGGTCCATGTATTGAGACTTGTAGAAATGTTGTCATTAAATCAATGTAGATGTGGAGGCCTTCGAAAAGAGGTGTGGGTGTATGGGTGTTCTGTGATTTGTGTATATGCTGTTGAGTTTTCCCTTTCTATTTCGATACATAAATTACAAGTGCCCTTCGAGCTGATGTGGAGGACCATCAGCTCGAAGCCACTGTGCTGACTACTGGAAAAGAGGAGGATCGTCCTGATAGACGACTTACTAATTTTACATTTCATGATACAGATGGAAGCTCAAAACTCGTGGGAATTTGATGACTTATTCATCTCTGGGCTTATACTGCCTTTGGAAGAAATAAAAGATAAGGAGAAGGATCAAGGTGTAAGATGTGAAGGATTTGGTAGGATTGAATGTTGGGCTACATCAGGTTAGGCGGAGGGCTGCCCTGTAATATGGGTTTCGACGGATATTGCTGATTATGAATGCTTGAAACCACCTGAAAGCTACAAAAATCTGTATGAACATTTCTCTGAAAAAGCACGTTGCGGGAATACTTGGCGCCTTCTTTTGCTTACTGGTATGCTGTCTTGCCTTCAGTATTTGGGGAAATGAAATGCTATTGGTATGCTGTCTTGCCTTATGATATTGGTATGAAGAATGCTATTACATTGTTGGTGATGTAGTCGTCTAACCAGTTCACATTGAAATGCTATTACATGAACTATAGTGGTCATAATTGAAGTGCTATTATATTGTTGGTGTGGTTATTGCTACAGTCGTCTTGAGCTGGTTAGAGTACAGAAGAAAAGTGGTATGGAACTGATTTAACAGGCGTTTGGTAAACAAAGAGTTTCACATTGTTACATCATTTTCATGATAGAGGAGATGCTGATATTATTTACATGACGGATGAGATGCTGATATTATTTCCCATATATATAAGGTATAATTTCAACGAATGTGGACCAAACGACCAGTAAATATAGTGTATAATGTTCCTCTGTAAAGGGCATTTTATTGCAGCAGGAAAAACACAGAAAACTCACAGGCAAAAGAAATGATATATGATACTGCCATTTCAAGAGTGAAATAATACACTATGTTAACTGGTCATTTGGGTCAGCATCTGTTGAAGCAGTACCATATCTATCAGGTAAGTACCATATTATTTTATTTATCTGCCATTGAAATAAATATTCTCTAGTGGTCGGATGGCCCCTTACGAGATATTATTTAAATTGATGCCAAAAGAATACCTCGGAGTCCTTTTTAGTGGTCGGATTCGCCTTTACGAGATACTATTATTTAGATTGATGCATAAATAATAAATCGGAGTCCCTTTTATAGTAGTTGGATGGCCCCCTTGCAAGATATTCTTTAGTTTGATGCACAGATAATAACTCGGAATCCCTTTTATAGTGGTCGGATTGTCCCTTATGAAATATTATTTAAACTGATGCACAAATGATGCCTCGTGTCCCTTTTATAGTGGGCGGGTTGCCCTTATTAGATGCACAAATGATGCCTCATGTCCCTTTTATATTGGTCGGATTGCCCCTTATGAGATGCACAAATGATGCCTCATGTCCCTTTTATTGGGGTCGGATTGCCCCTTATGATAAATTTTCTAAACTGATGCAAAAGTGATGCCTCATGTCCCTTTTTATAATAGTCGAATTGCCCTTTGTGAGTAATTATCAAGACTGATGCACATATGGAACCTCGTTCCCCTTTAAGAGATATTATCCCGATTGATGTACAACTACAAATGATGCCTCACAGTCCCTTTTGTAATGGCCCCTTTGGAGGTGGATCAAATGACCAATTAATATAATTTATTATGTTCCTCGCGAAATGAAGTTGCATATCTTCATTTTATATAGCTTGTTTATGATGTCCCTATAAATAGTCATGTTGCTTTGTGGGTTCATGTGTTCTTGAGGAAATTGATATGGAAGGGAAACAAGGACAAGCTGGGCTATACCTTTTAAGAATATTTAATATGTGATCTATTGTTGGGAAATCCTGTGAATTCCTGAAGCTGCCATGCATGTAGACCAAAATGCTGAGCAGCAATACGTGCTGGAAAAGAATAAAATGTCACCGGAGGAGGAGAACATGTACTTGTCTGCTTTTATCGTGCTTTTAAAACTTTCTTCGTTGCTATTGTTATTGTTCAGTGTCTTGTGTTTAGTGAGTAGCTGGTGGAGTGGTGGTTCTGAAGCTTCTGACGGTGGTCAGGTTGCTTGTATAATTTCGATCCATGCTTGTTCTTAGCTGATGAAAATTAGTTGCTGCCTTTGTAAGGGTGTTATTCTTTTTTGGAAAATTTGCAAAGGAATTTGCGTGCAAGAAGCAATGCACGAAGATACTGGATTGTAAGACTCACCGCTGCTCTGAGATATGCCATGAGGGGGCCTTGTCCTCCTTGTAAAGGAGCCTTTTATAAATGTCAGTGTGGGAAGACAAAAGAGGAGTAAGAGTGTTGTGATATACAGTGCAATCTTTTAGCATCGATTAGTTCTTACAGATGCTGTGAATACTTCACATACGGTGGAACCGATTGGTGACCTTATTGTGCTGAAGTAGTGTAGTTCAGGTGAGTGGTAAAGTTTCGAATCAATGCAGCGGCATAGATTATTCGATCTGAATTCTTGGTGATGCAGGAAATTCGTAAATAGCATCGAGGCTAGCTTCATACCGTTAATTAGTCGTTTGGAATGGTGATGCCTTGAAGTTGAAGATTCGTTGTTGTTACTTTTTCTTTGAAGTGCGATATAGTGGTAATTTGCAAGCATGACTTGCACAAAATATTATAAGGATAATCGTTATACAAAAAGGCTGACACAAGGAAGGCGGACACAAAATATTAGTTGCGCATGTTTCACAGATTAATGCCGGAAGAACCTTAGTGGTATGGCTCATTACAGAATTTGTAAAGAGCACATGTTGTTGCTATGTCTCATGGTTTCAGCTATTAATTTCACAGAGTCCTTATGCTGGAGTACTTTCATGTCGCGTTGGAGGTACATACGCACCCTTCATAAACATACTGATAGGCAATGTGATGGTTTTGTAAAGTACTGTGTGCTCAAAAATGATTGTTTAGCATCTTTTCCATGTTCTTGAGGTTGACTGGAAAGAAAAAAGGGCATTTTGTTGCAGATATTACTTAGCTGATAGATATGGTATATAGCTTCAATGGTATGTAGACCCAAATGATGAGATGCTGTTATTATTTACCTGATAGATATGGTATATTGCTTGAACGGATGTCGACCCGAATGACCCATTAACATAGTTCATTACTTTACTCTTGAAAGTGGCAGTGTCATATATCACTTGTTTTGGCTTTAGAGTTCTCTATGTTTGGTTTGCGGCGATAAATTGGGTTATCTGTCATAAAATATATTTTCTAGTGATCGAATTGGTCCTTGCAAGATCTAATTTAGATTATGCAAAAATGATACCTTTAAGTTGCTTTTATACTGGGTGAATTGCTTCCTACGAGATACTATTAAGATTGATGCACAAATGATGTCTCGTGTCCCTTTTTATGGTGGTCGGATTGCCCTTTATGAGATGTTATCTAGACGGATAAATAAATGATGCCCTGTGTCCCTTTTATACGAGTCGGGTTGTCTCTTATGAGATGCACAAATGACGCCTCGAGTCCCTTTTATAGTAGACGGGTTGCCCCTAATGAGATGCACAAATGATGCCTCGTTTCTCTTAAAGTGGTTGGATTGCCCCTAGGTGAGATATTATCATGACTGGTGCAAAAATGATGCCTCATGTTTCTTCTGTAGCAGTTGGATTGCCCATTATGAGATGCTATTAAACTGATGCATAAATGACGCATCATGTCCTTTTATAGTGGTCGGATTGTCCTTTATAAGATATTATCAATATTGATGCAAATGATGCCTCGTAGCCCTTTATAGCAACAGGGTTGTTCCTTATGACCAAATGATGCCTAGTGTCCCTTTTATAGCGGTCAATTTGCCCTTTATAAGATATCATCCATACCAGTGCACAAATGATGCCTCGTGTCTCATTTATAGTAGTCGGGTTGCCCCTTATGAGATGCGCAAATGACGCCTCGTGTCCCTTTTATAGTGGTTGGACTGGCCCTTATGATGTATTATTAGACTGATGCAAATAATGTCTCGTATTCATTTATATTGGTTGGATTGTCCCTTAAGAGATATTATCTAGACTGATGGGCAAATGATGTCTCATTTCCCTTGTATAGTAATCGAATTGCCCCTTATGAGATATTATCTAAACTGATGCGCAAATGATGTCTCGTGTCCCTTGTATAGTGGTCGGATTGCCCCTAATGAGGTATTATCTAGACTGATGCGCAAATGATGTCTTATTTCCCTTGTATAGTGATCAAACTGCCCCTTATGAGACATTATCTAAACGGATGCACAAATGATGTCTCGTGTCCCTTGTATAGTGGTTGGATTGCCTCTACTGAGATATTATCCAGACTGATGCGCAAATGATGGCATGTGTCCCTTCTATATTAATCGAACTGCCTCTTAATGGATATTATCCATACTCATGCAAAAATGATGCGTCATTTCCTTGGGAGATATTATCTAGACTACTGTGCAAATGATGTCTCATTTTCCTTTTATAGTAATCGAATATCCCATTATGGGATATTATCTACACTGATGCGCAAATAATGCCTTGTGTTCTTTTTATGGTTGTCGGATTGCATCTTATGAGATGTAATCCAAGACTGCTGTGTAAATGATGCCTCGTATCTAATTTATAAGAGCCGGGTTGCCCCTTATGAGATGCACAAATGACGCCTCGTGTCCCTTTTATATTAGTCGGATTGCTCCTTATGAGATATTATTATACTGATGCAAATGATGTCTCGTATCCATTTATTGGTCGGATCGCCCCTAATGAGATATTATCTAGACTGATGTGCAAATGATGTCTTCCCTTGTATAGTAATCGAATTGTCCCTTATGAGATATTATCAAGACTGATGCGCAAATGATGTCTCGTGTCCCTTTTATAGTGGTCGGATTGTCCCTAATGATGCACAAATGATGTCCCGTATCCCTTCTATAGTAATCGAACTGCCTCTTAAGGTATATTATCCATACGCAGGTAAAATTGATGGCTCATTTCCTTATGAGATATTATCTAGACTGATGTGCAAATAATGTCTCATTTCCCTTTTATAGTAATGCAATTGCCCCTTATGAGATATTATCTAGACTGATGCGCAAATGATGCCTTGAGTCCCTTTTATAGAGGTCGGATTGCCCCTTATGAGATATAATCCAAGACTGATGCGCAAAATGATGCCTCATCTCCCTTTTATAGTAATCGGATTGTGCCTTATGGGATATCATACATACTTATGCAAAATGATGACTTGCATCCCTTTATAGTGGTTGGATTGTTCTTTATTGAATATTATCAAGACTGATGCACAAATGATGCCCCATGTCCCTTTATAGTAGTCGTGTTGCCCTTTTGAGATATTAATCAGACTGATGGATAAATGAAGCCTCGTGTCCCTTTTATAGTGGTCGGATTGCTTCTTAAGAGATAATATCCAGATTAATGCACAAATTATTTCTCGCGTCTCTTATATTGTAGTAAGGTTGCTCCTTATCATATGCACAAATGATGCCTCGTGTTCCTTTTATAGTGCTTGGATTGGCCCTTATAAGATATTATCAGACTTGTGCAAATATGATGCTCGCATGCTATTTATACTGGTCGGATTGCCCCTTATGAGATATTATAGACTGATGCGCAAATGATGTCTCATTTTCCTTTTATAGTAATCGAATTACCCCTTATGGGATATTATATAGACTGACGCGCAAATGATGTCTCATTTCCCTTTATAGTAATCAAATTGCCCCTTATGTGATATTATCAAGACTGATGCGCAAATCATGTCTCGTGTGCCTTTTATAGTGGTCGTATTTCTTCATAAGAGATATTATCCAGACTGATGCACAAATGATGTCTCGTGTCTTTTATATAGTAGTAGTGTTACTCCTTATCATATGCACAAATGCCTCGTGTCCTTTTTATAGTGGTTGGATTGCCCTTTATGAGTATTATACTACTGATCCATAATGATGCCTCGTATCACACTTATATTGGTCGGATTGCCCCTTATTCGAGATATTATCTAAACTGATGCGCAGATGATGTCTCATTTCTCTTTTATAGTAATCGAATTGCCCCTTATGGGATTTTATCTGATCTGTAAATCATGTATCATGTCCCTTTATAGTAATCGAAATGCCCCTTATGTGAGATTATCTAGACTGATGAGCAAATGATACCTCGTGTCCCTTTTATAGTAATTGAATTGCCTTTGTAAGGGTGTTATTCTTTTTTGGAAAATTTGCAAAGGAATTTGTGACAGAGCACGTCGTTGAGTGCTAAGCAAAATGAATTTATAAGTGTCCACTACTCGTACACTTTACTATGGATTAGTAGAGCGGTAAGTAGGGGTCGAACCCAAGGGAATTAGTAGACAGTTGTTCTTTCGAAAAGAGGAAAATAAAATAAGACAGTTGGGGGGTTGGTTGTGGTTTTAGTACTGAAAAGTAAAGTGCTGGAACAGTCAAGTTCAATATCAACTGATCCGCATACTTTTGGTTAGTCGCACGCTGTGTCTCAAGCGCATTCCACCAAAGTAGGATTGATATTGAACAGGTCTGTAGTAAGCGTACTGAAAAGTAAATTGCGGAAAAGTAAATGACAGAAAGTAAAGTGCTGAAAGTAAGTGCTTGATGGACAAGTCTTGCGGAATGTAAATGCTTGAAGGACAAGACTTGCGGAAAGTAAGCAGTTGATATGTGACTGAAAGTAAAGTGACAGGTGATGTTTGAATCAAAGGAAAGATTCGGTCTCAGGGGCCTTGTATCATAGTCTGTTTATCATCGACCTCTAATGATCATACTAAGTGTTCAAAGATGTATCAAGGCTATTTCTAGCACATGACTTGCCACATCATTTAGAACACTTGTTCTATTTAGACTAATTCCTCCTTTCGAAGTATCTTAGCCTTATGTGCATCCATTTGATCAATCAGTTACGATCAACCAAATGGTGTTTAAAAGAGGTCGAACTCCTCAGATAAGCTTTGCCCGTTAAAGCATCCACTTACCCGAGTATGTTCATGAACCCCACAGAAGAGCTTTGCCCGTTAAAGCATCCACTCAACCTTGGAAGTTCTAACCTAATATATGGCACATAGAACAAGTTTTGAACACAAAGAGGCACTAAGAGAAGGGTCTAAAACATTTTATGATACAAGCACACCCCTTCAACCGAATGAAGGGTTTAGCTACGATTATCCATGGAAGGGGACATCATAGCTAAGTGCTTGAAAAGTAAAGGTTTTGAAAGACAGGAAAAGTAAAGTTTGAAAACAAGTACAAGAGAAAACTTGAGTACTCAAGAACCAACAGGAGTAGACTCAAGAACAGTAAAGAGTAAAGAAAAGCTTGAGTACTACAAGAACCGACAAGAGTACTCAAACTTGGAGCTTTCAATATCAAAGTAGTGTGTTTACATGGATGGTGTTGTAGAATCTAGAGAGCTTCTCTCACTAACCAAGAACTATGGGATGTTGGGAATGATTTACAAAGGGAAGGAAGCTTGGTATTTATAGGCTATGAAGAAGAGAAGATGTGGAGGAGGAGAAGACACTTGGCAAGAGGAGGGTGGAGAGCTCAAAGAGCCGCCGGGGTGAGGTGGAGGGGAGGGGAGCCGCCGCCCATGTGGCAAGGGGAGAGTGGTGGAGAGCTTTGAGATCTTTTCCCAAAAGCCATCGGGTCCTTTCAGCTCCGGTCTGACTCTGGTTGCCCTTCGGTTGGACTTGTTTTGAGTGATTCCACGTTAGGTTCATGAAAGTTGTACAGTCGAAATCTGACCGTGACCTGGAATGACTCGTAATTCATTTTCAGCTTTAAAACTCCTTTTTAGCTCGTATCATCTCTAGACCTCGAAATAGCCTGTAGAACAAAAGTGGAACTAACAAGCAAAAGTTAAATAGACAAAGAGTCTAATTTGGTGGATTTAACTGTCTTAATGAATCATATAAATATGGTCCATCAGATCACCCCACACTTTTAGTTGTTCGTCCCGAACAATGCCATTTAAGAGATGCGCACACAATCCAAGTAAAAACTTTAAATAGGAAAGTGAGAATATGGGACTAGATTTATCTTAATTCATGCAATACTTACTTATTACCAAACTAAACTGTGTAAATACTTAGAAGAAACTTGATACTTGTACCTTCGAGCCGAGATGCAAATTAATTCGGATGTTTCGGGAGATAGCCCTTTTCAGGCTCCTGGACTGCATTCTTGGGACCGACTCGCACTATATGGTTAACTTGTAGCTTTCTCTAGCACGTGATTTGGTTCGGGTTTCAAGGAGTTGAGATCTTTGGTTTCTTCTTGGTGAGGGACAGCTTCTGAAGTGAATTGGCCTTTGGCCTTTGATTTTGAATTGGAGCTTCTTCACTTTTGTTTCGGTTAAAACCTTCACAGAATTTGGCCTTCGGCCTTTGATTTGCCTCTTCGAGCTTTGCTTCTTTGTTACTTGCTTGTCCATTTTCTCAATCTTTTGGGAGGTCCAATCATCGCCCGAGAGCATATGGAAATACCTCCCCGCTCTTTCTCATCCTCGCCGTTTCGCGCGGGTCAAGATGAGGGTCGCTCATCTATTTTCTCGGCTACTCGGACTAGAGTTAGGACGGTCTGATTCCCGTCCCGCCTCTTGCATAAACGCTGCACGGCGGAGATGACTTCAATCTTCAATGAAACCCGAAGTGCAGCCTCCACTGACTTCGTAAACCATATAGTAAAATTCGATCCTTCGAGTGCTTGCCAAGCCTCTCTAGGGCAGTTTATATCAACTCCACATCCCCTGTATATCTCAGCACAAAGGGACAAACAAGAAGTTACATCCTCAAGTTTTTATGCAGTTGAGATTTCACAAGGTAAATGCATGAATTTAGATTTATCTTTTTCACATTCTCAAGTTCATATTTTCAAAAAGATAATATTAAGGGAAAAGGAAAAGAAAAAGCATGTTAAACTAATTATGTGCAAATGCAGTTCTCACCCCACACTTTTGAACGAAGGCGTGCCTCGCAGCACATCTTAGTTCAAAAGTCAATTGCAAGCAAATATATACATGCAAGGTGAGAATGACTTAAGGCAAAAACTAAATAAAATGACTGAAAGTAAGATAGGTGTCGGGTTACCTCCCGACCAGTGCATTTGTTTAACGTCGTTAGCTCGACAGTACCTCATTCCTAGATCATAAGGTGGGATCCCATGGGTGGCTCAGGTCGAATTTTGCCGCGGCTCCTGCGTTGATTCTAGCTTTGACTCTCCCCGAGTTCTTGTGGGATGATGTGCTCGGGTCCTGTTCCCATTGTTTTGGTGGTTTTTCTTTCCATTGTCTCTGAGAAGGCGAGGGACCTTTGACCATAGCTGCTGGTCTCTTGAGTCGGGCTCTCTTATGTTTAGGGCTGTCTTGTTTAGTTGTGGCGAAAAATTGCTCCATCAGGGAGTTGTTCTGATTAGACCCTTCTTCCATCATCCTTTCAGGCTCTCCATTGATCACATAATTTTCTGTGATTTGCATATTGATCAGAGGGAAAAGTTGCGAGGCTTCCATTATAAGCGCCGGATCCATATTGGCCAGACTGTCCGTGAGGAACTGGTCTTGATTGATTTCTTCGACTGCTTCGGTGGTGAGGGTTGGGTATGTCGCGGGTTGCTCGCTAGTGGCGTTCTGGGTTTCCTCTTTGGCCTGCTCAGGAGTGAATTCTAATGAAGACTTTTCTTCATCCTCCTCTAAATCGGCTTCCGGCTCTGGGTCTTCTGATGGCTCGGGGGTGATCTCCCATATAGGTTCTTCTTCGTTGCTCCCGGTGCTTTCTACATCTGATTCGACCATCATGGCCTCTGCATTGCCTTCTCCACTCCTGTATGTATTAGCTTCTACCATCTGCGCTCTTCCATCAGCTTGGAGCATTGGCCTTCGTTTTGTGGCTTCGGCCAAGTCATCTATAATATCCCACATTTGAGTCATGGTTAAGTGCAAGGTCGATCCTCCTACTGCGTCGTTAAACCTTGACTGGTCAACTGCCCTCATTCCACAAAGGAATTTTTGAAGAAGAACCACATTCGTGAATCCATGGTGCGGGCAGCGTGAGACTATGGTGTCAAAGTACGTGTAGTATTCGTCTAAAGTCTCATCCCGGGATTGTTGAAGGCGGATGATCCTCTCTCTGGTGTCATGTCGTAGAGATGGGGGGAGAATTCTTTCAGGAATCGAGCATGAAGGTTCTCATAATAACCTGCACAACTAGCATTTGATGAGTAATACCACACTGTCGCAAAGTTGGTTAGAGAGAATTTAAAGCATTTCATTTTAAACTCTTCTAGATCCTCATTTTCAGGTTTCCTGTAGCGGCATATATGGTGAAAGTGTTGGCAGTGTATTACAGGGTCCTCTCCAACTGTACCTCCAAACTGAGGAAGATGTTGAGTCATCCAAGCATACATAGTGGGAAGCGCAATAAGGAAATGAAAAGGGAAAGAAAAGAACAACTAATCGATAGCTAATTCCCCGGCAACGGCGCCAATTTTGACAGAGCGCGTCGTTGAGTGCTAAGCAAAATGAATTTATAAGTGTCCACTACTCGTACACTTTACTATGGATTAGTAGAGCGGTAAGTAGGGGTCGAACCCAAGGGAATTAGTGGACAGTTGTTCTTTCGAAAAGAGGAAAATAAAGTAAGACAGTTGGGGGGTTGGTTGTGGTTTTAGTACGGAAAAGTAAAGTGCTGGAACAGTCAAGTTCAATATCAACTGATCCGCATACTTTTGGTTAGTCGCACGCTGTGTCTCAAGCGCATTCCACCAAAGTAGGATTGATATTGAACAGGTCTGTAGTAAGCGTACTGAAAAGTAAATTGCGAAAAAGTAAATGACAGAAAGTAAAGTGCTGAAAGTAAGTGCTTGATGGACAAGTCTTGCGGAAAGTAAGCAGTTGATATGTGACTGAAAGTAAAGTGACAGGTGATGTTTGAATCAAAGGAAAGATTCGGTCTCAGGGGCCTTGTATCATAGTCTGTTTATCATCGACCTCTAATGATCATACTAAGTGTTCAAAGATGTATCAAGGCTATTTCTAGCACATGACTTGCCACGTCATTTAGAACACTTGTTCTATTTAGACTAATTCCTCCTTTCGAAGTATCTTAGCCTTATGTGCATCCATTTGATCAATCAGTTACGATCAACCAAATGGTGTTTAAAAGAGGTCGAACTCCTCAGATAAGCTTTGCCCGTTAAAGCATTCACTTACCCGAGTATGTTCATGAACCCCACGGAAGAGCTTTGCCCGTTAAAGCATCCACTCAATCTTGGAAGTTCTAACCTAATATATGGCACATAGAACAAGTTTTGAACACAAAGAGGCACTAAGAGAAGGGTCTAAAACATTTTATGATACAAGCACACCCCTTCAACCGAATGAAGGGTTTAGCTACGATTATCCATGGAAGGGGACATCATAGCTAAGTGCTTGAAAAGTAAAGGTTTTGAAAGACAGGAAAAGTAAAGGTTTTTGAAAACAAGTACAAGAGAAAACTTGAGTACTCAAGAACCAACAGGAGTAGACTCAAGAACAGTAAAGAGTAAAGAAAAGCTTGAGTACTACAAGAACCGACAAGAGTACTCAAACTTGGAGCTTTCAATATCAAAGTAGTGTGTTTACATGGATGGTGTTGTAGAATCTAGAGAGCTTCTCTCACTAACCAAGAACTATGGGATGTTGGGAATGATTTACAAAGGGAAGGAAGCTTGGTATTTATAGGCTATGAAGAAGAGAAGATGTGGAGGAGGAGAAGACACTTGGCAAGAGGAGGGTGGAGAGCTCAAAGAGCCGCCGGGGTGAGGTGGAGGGGAGGGGAGCCGCCGCCCATGTGGCAAGGGGAGAGTGGTGGAGAGCTTTGAGATCTTTTCCCAAAAGCCATCGGGTCCTTTCAGCTCCGGTCTGACTCTGGTTGCCCTTCGGTTGGACTTGTTTTGAGTGATTCCACGTTAGGTTCATGAAAGTTGTACAGTCGGAATCTGGCCGTGATCTGGAATGACTCGTAATTCATTTTCAGCTTTAAAACTCCTTTTTAGCTCGTATCATCTCTAGACCTCGAAATAGCCTGTAGAACAAAAGTGGAACTAACAAGCAAAAGTTAAATAGACAAAGAGTCTAATTTGGTGGGTTTAACTGTCTTAATGAATCATATAAATATGGTCCATCAATTTGCGTGCAAGAAGCAATGCACGAAGATACTGGATTGTAAGACTCACCGCTGCTCTGAGATATGCCATGAGGGGGCCTTGTCCTCCTTGTAAAGGAGCCTTTTATAAATGTCAGTGTGGGAAGACAAAAGAGGAGTAAGAGTGCTGTGATAGACATTTCCAGTGTGAAATTTAATGCTTGGGTGTGGAAAACATGTGTGTAGTAAAGGGTGCCACGCTGGTGAATGTGGGAAATGGCCACTGCAAGGTAGGATGACTTGTCCTTGTGGGAAGAAAGTGTATGAAGGGATGTCTTGTGATGTTTTGGCATCGTTGTGTGGCTCAACTTATGAGAAATTGCTGGCCTGTGGTTTCCATAAGTGCCCAGAGAGATCCCACCGTGGTCCATGTATTGAAACTTGTAGAACTGTTGTCTTTAAATCATGTAGATGTGGAGGCCTTCGAAAAGAGGTATGGCCGTATGGGTGTTCTGTGATTTGCTTATATGCTCTTGAGTTTTCCCTTTCTATTTTGATCTCGATACACATATTATTTTATTGATTTCAGAGTTAGATTCCTTGCTTTCAGGATTTGGCATGTGAAAGGAAGTGCAGTAAAGTGCGTGACTGTGGGCGCCATGCTTGCAGGCGCGGCTGTTGCGATGGGGATTGTCCTCCGTGTTCAGAGGTAGGTTTAAGGGCATCATTGTAAACTATGTGTAACTTCATGCTCTTGTCTTAAATTGATGGTTGCTGACTGTTTAAGGCTTATGGGAAAAGGCTGAGGTGTAAGAATCACAAGTGCCCTTTTCCATGCCATAGGTATTTGCTGTCCGAATGTGTCAAAATGTTGGCCAACTTTCTTTATCATAGAAAAGGCCTTTATTTATATAGGTATAATTATAATATATTATTTAAACTCCTCATTTAGTATTATACAATTTAAAGACCTGTTTGAAGAGTACAGAAATTTTTTAAAAAAAATTAGGCAAGAGTTACATTGTTGATTAACAAAAGATTATGCCTTGGTTTTGAAGGTTATATACAGTTGCACTGTGCGAAACTTGAGGGAGTGGTTGTCGAGTCTACAAAATCAGAATTTGGAGGTGAGTTAAAACTTAGAATTTGAATATAGTATCTCACTTGTGTTGGTGGAAGTCAACAGAAAGGTCTTGTTACTTTTTCTTTGAAGTGTGATATAGTGGTAATTTGCAAGCATGACTTGCACAAAATATTATCGAGGGAGTGGTTGTCGAGTCTACAGGATCATCGTTATACAAAAAGGCTGACACAAGGAAGGCATTCTACTTAGTTGCGCATGTTTCACAGATTAATGCCGGACGAACCTTATTGGTATGGCTCATTACAGAATTTGTAAAGAGCACATGATGTTGCTATGTCTCATGGTTTCAGCTATTAATTTCACAGAGTCCTTATGCTGGAGTACTTTCATGTCGCGTTGGAGGTACATACGCACCCTTTCATAAACATACTGATCGATAGGCAATGTGATGGTTTTGTAAAGTACTGTGTGCTCAAAAATGTTTGTTTAGCATCTTTTCCATGTTCTTGAGGTTGACTGGAAAGAAAAAAGGGCATTTTGTTGCTGATATTACTTAGCTGATAGATATGGTATATAGCTTCAAAGGTATGTAGACCCAAATGATGAGATGCTGTTGTTATTTACCTGATAGATATGGTATATTGCTTCAACGGATGTCGACCCGAATGACCCTTTAACATAGTTCATTACGTTACTCTTGAAAGTGGCAGTGTCATATATCACTTGTTTTCGCTTTAGAGTTCTCTGTGTTTGGTCTGCTGCGATAAATTGGTTTATCTGTCATAAAATATATTTTTTAGTGATCGGATTGGGCCTTGCAAGATCTAATTTAGATTATGCAAAAATGATACCTTTAAGTTGCTTTTATACTGGGTGAATTGCTTCCTACGAGATACTATTAAGATTGATGCACAAATGATGTCTCGTGTTCCTTTTTATGGTGGTCGGATTGCCCCTTATGAGATGTTATCTATACGGATAAACAAATGATGTCATGTGTCCCTTTTATACTAGTCGGGTTGTCTCTTATGAGATGCACAAATGATGCCTCGAGTCCCTTTTATAGTAGACGGGTTGCCCCTAATGAGATGCACAAATGATGCCTCGTTTCTCTTAAAGTGGTTGGATTGCCCCAAGGTATATTATCATGACTGGTGCAAAAATGATGCCTCATGTTTCCTCTGTAGCAGTTGGATTGCCCATTATGAGATGTTATTAAACTGATGCATAAATGACGCATCATGTCCCTTTTATAGTGGTCGGATTGTCCTTTATAAGATATTATCAATACTGATGCACAAATGATGCCTCGTAGCCCTTTATAGTAGCCGGGTTGTTCCTTATGACCAAATGATGCCTAGTGTCCCTTTTATAGTGGTCAATTTGCCCTTTATAAGATATCATCCATACCAGTGCACAAATGATGCCTCGTGTCTCATTTATAGTAGTCGGGTTGCCCCTTATGAGATGCGCAAATGGTGCCTCGTGTCCCTTTTATAGTGGTTGGGCTGGCCCTTATGAGGTATTATTAGACTGATGCAAATAATGTCTCGTATTCATTTATATTGGTTGGATTGGCCCTTAAGAGATATTATCTAGATTGATGCGCAAATGATGTCTCATTTCCCTTGTATAGTAATCGAATTGCCCCTTACGAGATATTATCTAAACTGATGCGCAAATGATGGCTCGTGTCCCTTGTATAGTGGTCGGATTGCCCCTAATGAGATATTATCCAGACTGATGTGCAAATGATGTCTCATTTCCCTTGTATAGTAATCGAACTGCCACTTATGAGATATTATCTAGACTGATGCGCAAATGATGTCTCGTGTCCCTTGTATAGCAATTGAATTGCCACTTATGAGATATTATCTAAACTGATGCGCAAATGATGTCTCATGTCCCTTGTATAGTGGTCGGTCGGATTGCCCCTAATGAGGTATTATCTACACTGATGCGCAAATGATGCCTTATTTCCCTTGTATAGTGATCAAACTGCCCCTTATGAGACATTATCTAAACGGATGCGCAAATGATGTCTCGCGTCCCTTGTATAGTGGTTGGATTGCCTCTAATGAGATATTATCCAGACTGATGCGCAAATGATGTCCTTTGTCCCTTCTATAGTAATCGAACTGCCTCTTAAGGGATATTATCCATACTCGTGCAAAAATGATGCCACGTTTCCTTGTGAGATATTATCTAAACTGCTGCGCAAATGATGTCTCATTTCCCTTTTATGGTAATCGAATATCCCATTATGGGATATTATCTAGACTGATGCGCAAATGATGCCTTGTGTTCCTTTTATGGTGGTCGGATCGCATCTTATGAGATATAATCCAAGACTGCTGCGTAAATGATGCCTCGTGTCTAATTTATAGTAGTCGGGTTGCCCCTTATGAGATGCACAAATGACACCTCGTGTCCCTTTTATTGTAGTCGGATTGCTCCTTATGAGATATTATTAGACTGATGCAAATGATGTCTCGTATCCATTTATATTGGTCGGATCGCCCCTTATGCGATATTACCTAGACTGGTGTGCAAATGATGTCTTCCCTTGTATAGTAATCGAATTGTCTCTTATGAGATATTATCAAGACTAATGCGCAAATGATGTCTCATGTCCCTTTTATAGTGGTTGGATTGTCCCTAATGAGATATTATCCAGACTGATGCACAAATGATGTCCCGTATCCCTTCTATAGTAATCAAACTGCCTCTTAAGGGATATTATCCATACGCAGGCAAAATTGATGGCTCATTTCCTTATGAGATATTATCTAGGCTGCTAATGATGTCTCATTTCCCTTTTACAGTAATGGAATTGCCCCTTATGGGATATTGCCTAGACTGATGCGCTAATGATGCGTTGTGTCCCTTTTATAGAGGTCGGATTGCCCCTTATGAGATATAATACAAGACTGATGCGCAAATGACGCCTCATGTCCCTTTTATAGTAATCGAATTGTGCCTTATGGGATATCATACTTACTTATGCAAAATGATGACTCGCATACCTTTATAGTGGTTGGATTTTTCTTTATTGAATATTATCAAGACTGATGCACAAATGATGCCACATGTCCCTTTATAGTAGTCGTGTTGCCCTTTTGAGATATTAATCAGACTGATGGATAAATGATGCCTCGTGCCCTTTTTATAGTGGTCGGATTGCTTCTTAAGAGATATTATCCAGATTAATGCACAAATGATTTCTCGCGTCTCTTATATTGTAGTAAGGTTGCTCCTTATCATATGCACAAATGATGCCTCGTGTTCCTTTTATAGTGCTTGGATTGGCCATTATAAGATATTATCAGACTTGTGCAAATATGATGCTCGTATGCTATTTATAGTGGTCGGATTGCCCCTTATGAGATATTATCTAGACTGATGCGCAAATGATGTCTCATTTTCCTTTTATAGTAATCGAATTACCCCTTATGGGATATTATATAGACTGATGCGCAAATGATGTCTCATGTCCCTTTATAGTAATCAAATTGCCCCTTATGTGATACTATCGAGACTGATGCGCAAATCATGTCTCGTGTGCCTTTTATTGTGGTCGTATTTCTTCTTAAGAGATATTATCCAGACTGATGCACAAATGATGTCTCGTGTCTTTTATATAGTAGTAGTGTTACTCCTTATGAGATATTCTCTAGACTGATGCAAAAATAATGACTCGCGTCTCTTTTATTGTGGTTGGATTGTTCTTTATCAGAGATTAACCAGATTGATCCACAAATGATGCCTCGTGTTCCTTTATATTAGTCGCATTGCCCATTTTGTGATATTAATCAACTGATGCACAAATGATGCCTCGTGTCACTTTTATAGTGGTTATTGCTTCTTAAGAGATATTATCCAGACTGATGCACCAATTATGTCTCGTGTCTCTTATATTGTAGTCGGGTTGCTCCTTATCAGATGCACAAATGATGCCATATTCCTTTTTATAGTGGTCGGATTGTCCCTTATTATATATTATCCAGACTTATGCAAACGATGCATCGTGACCCTTCTAAAGTAGTCAAATTGCACGTTATGAGATATTATCCAGACTGATGAACAAATGATGCCTCGTATCCCATTTATATTGGTCAGATTGCCCCTTATGAAATATTATCTAGATTGATGCACAAATGATTCCTTGTGTCCCTTTTATTGTAGTCTTATAGCCTTTTATGAGATATTATCCAAACTGATGCAGAAATGATTTCTTGTGTCTATTTTACAGTGGCCGGATTGCCTCTTAAGAAATATTATCTTCATTGATGTATAAATAATACATCGGAGTTCCTTTCATAGTCAGATTGCCCCTTAAGATATATTATCTGGATTGAGGCAAAAAAAAAGATTGAGGCGAAAATGATGTCTCGGAATCCCTGTTAGAGTAGTTCATTTTGATAGTTTGAGAAATGCGATACAATGATCCAATTATCCTTACATTAAAGGTTGTTTATGGTCTCCGGAAAAAAAACTGTTTGACTAAACGACACTACTAAGATACACCATGAGATGAAAATGTTATTTAGATTGACGCACAAGTGATGCTACAGTGTGCCTTTTATAGTAGTTGGAGACTCCCTTATGAGATATTATCCAGACTGATGCACAAAAGGATACCGGTTTAGGGGGAACCGATACCTTCTGCAACAAAAGATTCCCATCGAACAGGCTTTTAGAGACAACGGAACCGGTTGGGAATTGACTAGACGAGAAAGTACCTGTTTCTGAAAAATCGACATTACATGTTCCTGGTTTTCGAAAAACCGGTTTTAATGTTTCCCGGTTCCTAGGCAGCCAATATTATTATACTATAAATACGACCATAGTTTCTTCATTTTAAACACACAATTCAATTATCTATCCTTACTTTCATCATTTTAAACACACAATTGAATCATCTCTCTCCTTGTCCGGACAAAAGATACCGGTTTTTCAGTGTACCGGCATCATTGAAATTAAAAATCATTGTCATTGTAGGGCAGTTTATCTCACACGTAATGGAATCATGGGCATTGTATGCATTGGATTTCAGTACCTGTGGTAAACTACCTTACAATGACTCGAAAATTTCAATTTAAATGATATCGTTTCCCCTGGAAACCGGTTCCCTTGGTTAAGAAGTTGGTCACAACAAACGTGGTTGGTCAATTAAATACTGGAGTTAAACTATATATGTTATTTTTAGTTCAATTTTTTTAATATCATGTATTAAAGTTCACATCGTGGTTTTTCCAAAAAAGACACTTCATTTCAAAAATAACATTGATATCGGTTCCTGGAACACCGGTATTATGATGTTCCCGGTTCCTGGGAAACCGGTATCATTCTACTATAAAATCAACCTCAGTTTCATCATTTTAAAAACACAATTCAATCATCTCCTTCAATTCAATCATGTCTCTTGTTGTTCCTACCATTCTATGTCTAACATGAATGATGATTCCGATGACGTGTATATGTCCACATTGGCAACATTGGATAATCCAATAATAAACGAGTATGACCATGATGAGATGGAGGAACTGGAGAATGCTGCTGTAGAAAATCCAGATTCCAAAATATTTCAAGATCGGATTGTCTGGGATCATCCGGGGTTTACTGATATCTCGGCATGGGAAACATATCGACCATTCGATGAGAATGTGAGGGTCCACCATCCACACTCCCCGTCACTTCAAAAGGGTACTACTTTTTGGGAAAAAAGAGGATGTCATACTTGTTGTGCATAAATACTCTATTCTTAATCGGGTAGAGTATATGGTAAAAAGTCTGACACTACTAAAATGATTTTAGAATCTCGAAAGGGTGAAGAAGTATGTCCGTGGCGCGTTCGACTGGTGGTGATGTAACGAACAAGTTACTGGACGGTCCGCAAGTATGGAGGGGACCACATATGCCATAACAACAGCATCATACAAAGTAACATCCACTTGAACGCGCATTACATAGCGAGGGAGATGTAGAATGTGATGAGTGAAAACATGAGGTTCTCAGCTGGACTGATACGGAATTTAATTCGATGAGATTATGGGTATGAAATAAGTTATCTGAAGGCATGGAAAGCACAACAGAAAGTGCTAGTCAACTTGTTTGGCAAATGGGACGAATCATTCAATAGGCTGCCACATTTGATGCAAGCTTTACAGGATTCTAGTCCCCAAACTTTTGTTAAGTGGGATATGACACCAGTCGATGATGGTACCATGCAGGTAAATCTTATTTTTTAGGCTTTTACTGAATGCATCCATGCATTCAAGCACTGTCATCCCTTATTTTCAATTGACGGCATGCACTTGTACGGGAAGTACAATGCGAAATTGTTGGTTGGAATCGTGTTAGACGCGAACAACCACATACTGCCGATGTGCTTTGCGCTTGTAGAGAGCGAGAACACTTCCAGCTGGAAGTGGTTAACGGGAAGGAGTGACCCAACGAGAGGGGTTGTGCGTTGTCTCTGACAGGCACAATGGAGTAGCTGCCATGCGTGAACCTGAATGGCAGGAGCCTATGGCATATCATCGTGTATGCGTTCGTCACTTGCAATGCAACTTCATGACGAAGGTAAAAGATTTAGTTTTGAAAAAGAAACTTGGCGATGTGGCATACGAGAAGGAGTTGAAGTTCAAGGAGAGATTTGCAGAGCTCTTGCAACTACTGGATGATAAGCCACTTGCTCGCAAATGGTTGGTAGATATGGATATAGAACAATGGATACAGGCGTTCGACCACGGTGGATTCGATGGGGCTCAAGGACTACAAATGCTTCAGAATATTTCAATAAAATTCTGAAGAATGGTCGTGATTTGTCAGTTGCTTCACTGGTTATGTACACGTTTAAGCAGACAACTGCTTATTTCGTGAAGCGTTACGATAGCCCATACAACAACGACGGAGCACTTTTTCATACAAAAATTCGTGACAGATTGGCTGAATTACGGGTCAGGGCAGACTATCACATAACGATGCTGTACAATCCGGTAATCCGTGTTTTTGACGTATTGACCACAAGAAAGCATAACACGTACACGGCCTGTCTAGATACACTAACATGTTCGTGTGCGAAGTGGACATTGTTCAAGTACCCTTGTTCTCATGCCATGGCAGCTTGCAAATACGCCCAGGTCGAATACTCAGATTTTGTCCCCAAAGAATATACGCTCGAAGCGAACTACCGGACATGGAGTAATTTTTTCAACCACTTATAATACGAGGATCATTGGAGACCTTATGATGGACATGTTCATGTTCCGAACCCAAGATACAAACGTACGAAAGCTGGCAGACCCCCAACCAGACAAAGGCGTAACGAGATGGACCAACGACATTTAGGGGAATCCAGCAGCCAAGTAGCGTCTTCATCAACTCCGACCCTGCAAATTCAGTGATGCACAAACTGCCGCGAAGTTGGTCACAACAAACATGCTTGTTCAACTCGATACCCGATATAAACCATCTATGTTTTTTGTAATTCATCTTACCTTAAGGTCATGTGTTCAAGTTGACGTCGTTTTGATGGACCCAAATTATACGAATCATAAACACCGTAAAACCCCCTTAATTAGACTGTTGGTCTATTTAACTTTTGCTTGTTAGTACCGATATATTTCTACAGGGTATTTTGGCGCTTAGAGAGAAAACACGCTAAGGAGAGGATTTTACGCTGAAAAGATGTTTAGAGTTATTCCAAGGTCAAGATCAGACGCTGACTGAAGAAATCTCAAGGATCCTGACATGGAATCACTCCAAACAAATCAAGTCAAAGAGGAATTTGCATTGAAGACTCAACCGACCGGGTGAGAAAATACCGCAGAAACCACCCGACCGGTTGAGGCAGTTCCAGGCTCTCCGCCGAGCTAACCAAGCACTCAATTCAAGTCGCTGGAGCAAACCACCTCATCTGACAATTCCACCTCGACCAAAATATTCCAAATGGAAAATAAGGTGGAAGTTGTCGAGACTCCAAGGCAAATGCTCGAGCAGATTGGCAGTTAGCTCAATGCAAAGGCAAAGGCCCGGCGCGCATTGGCACCCAAACCAAGTCGCTCGACCCAACGGATGCATCTGGAGATTCTGGCTCGACCAAGATGTTTGGAATTCCCAACAAGTCGGACAATCTCGCTTCCCGGACAAAATTCTCGAGCAGATTAGCAGATTGGCCCAATTCCAAGTAAAAGCCTCGCGCATAGGCATCAAGACCAAATTGCTCGACCAAACCATGGCATTTGGAAAATCTGGCTCGACCATTAGTCTTAGAATCACTTGGACATTCCAAATCAACTATCAAAATGCACGTTTGGACAAGATGACCGGCAACCACCCTTGAAGGTGGCCAAGGGAGGAGCTCCTCCCCATTCCACCACCTGCTACCGGCGGCTGCTCCTCCATGTGACCGGCTGCTCCTCCACCCCCCATGTGGCAGCTCCTCCTTGCTCCTCCTCCTCAACCCTTGGATCAAAGGACACTTGCCACCATCTCCACCACCCATCTCCTCCCCTTTTGGCTATAAATACAACCCTCCTCCTCCTCATTTCTTTTTTTTTTTTTTGATGAATCCTCCTCCTCATTTCAAATATCCAAAAATTGTAATTCACTTCTCTCTCTAAATTTTGTAAGTGTGGTTTTGGAAATAAAGCTTGCTTCATTGGCGCTTCAACGGTTGTAAGTCTTTCTTTGTATTTAATTTACTGTTTTTATAATGTTTAGCGCGATAAATAGTAGCTAAACTAGTCGTTCGGTAAAAGGAGCGAACTTGTATTATAAAATGTTTTAGACTATTAACTTAGTGTCTCGTCTGTGTATTCAAAACTTATTCTATGTGTCATATATAAGATTAGAATCTCCAAGGTTGAGTGGACCATTTGTAACTGGACCAAATGGGCAAGCTCTTCCTTGGGGGTTCGTGATCATACTCGGGTAAGTGGACCATTTGTAACTGGACCAAAGGGACCAAATGGGCAAGCTTATCCGAGGAGTTCGATCTATCTAAAAAACCATTTGGAAACTGGACCAAAGGGACCAAATGGATGCACATAGGCTAGTATACCTTGAAATGGGGTGCTAGTCTAAGTAGAACAAGGGTCTTACGTTTTCTGCAAAAAGTGTTGCGAGTCGAGTGCTTGAAATGGCCTTGATTCACTTATGCACACTTTTGCAAAAGACTAGAAAGTGTGGCAAATCGAGCGCCGGAAAAGGCCTTGATACACGTTTGAATACTTAGAAGATTCACTAAGGGTCAATGATAAGCAGGATATAATACAAGGCCCCTGAAACCGAACGTTTTCTTTTAATAATTATCAGTTTACTTTCCAGTACTAAGACCAACCAACCAATCAATCACTTAGCTGGTAGCTTTAAAACCAACCAACCAATCCCAAAATCGTCCAACTTAAAGAACCACTTATCCCCCTAATTCCCTTGGGTTCGACCCCTACTTACCACTTACTACCCAGTAGTGTAGTCGCGAGTAGCGGATATTATAAATTTATTTGTACAGAGAACACTGCACCTTAACGACAGTGCAGTGCGCTCCGTCACGTTTACTTTCAATTAAAATTCTCAGTTCAATCCATGAAGAAAAGTTCAAAAACCAGTATTCACCTATTCATCGTAACAATAACATCCATCATACGACAAAACATTTAGGATCGTGACAAACCATCAATCACATGACAAAACATGCTAACACAAGCCTCATTCTTCTGATCCACGACCACCTCGCCCTCTGCGTGGTCTCTTCCCCATGTTACGTATATAAGAAAAGCGTGACTCCCTATGTTCGCGCTCGCCTCTGCGCACTTCTGTCTATGATGAGCAAGATGGTCGGTAATGATCATCCATCTGCTTTTCACCATGTGCATCATCATAAGCCTCCTCTCCTCCGATATAATCATCAACTGCATCGCCTGAATCAACATATTAAATTAACAATTGTTCATCATCAAATTAATTAAGTGTGTATACAAAGTACCTGCATCGAGAGTAATAGTCTGTGGATCAACACCCACAATAATGGGATTCGTAAGCTTCCCCACTTCCGTATATGCGGTGTGGAAGATTCTATGAAACCCCCTCTATGAATAATCATCCGTGGAGTTGAGGAAGTACGAGCTGGCATCACGTGCACAAATGACGTAACTACGTATCTGCAAAATACATTCAATTTTTAGCCAGTGAACCGATAACTGACTCCTATTCATAAATAATTAAACAAGTAATGGAAACTTACATTCTCGGGTATCATATGTGAATCTGGACAATAAGCATGACTAGGTCGTGTCTGCTGCGCATCGTCATCCCCAACCTCTTCCACCTCATTGTCTATCCTCGGCTGATAAAAACGACGAGTGTGCCTGGAATACCACTGATAATAGTGTGCAATGGGTTGGTCGATCTCATCACCCGGGTACGCCATATCTTCATCAATCAATCTCTCATGTCGAGTGTACCACAAAGCAATGTAACTACTGTGGAAAACAGCCAAGTCCTTATTCTTCTTCCTGTCCATTCAGTGGCATCGGTCTGAACTTCCAATCGCGTTCGGCGGGACACCCTGTTTGAAAACATATTATCTCGTAACACGTGCTGGATGATGTCACTCAATAATATTGAAGCAGATAAGAGGCACATCAGCTCTCCAAGTGGTTTCCCGACCCTCGAGACAAGTCGGGTTCAGCAACTCAAACATGGTCTCGTCATACGGCCTCCAAATGAAATCTCTCGACTGCATCTTCCGTATCGCATCTCGATACTATAACAAACTATCGTGAGGTACCCCTATAAAACTTTTGGGCCCAATCCATCTCCTACACATAAAAGTAAAATATAAGTATTTTATGAAATATTATTTTTAAACATAAACACTTACACGTACGACCACGCTCCCCGCAGAGCTAGATCAAACTCCGCATCCGGTGGCGGTAACATGACTGGAACTCTGACCTTAGGCACACCGATACGAGATACTCTCTCCCATGACCAAAACTGAATAATCAATGACGCCCCGCCCAACTGACTGTGTCCGATCTTACATGCACTGCACATGTTACTATACAAATACGCCAACACAGCACTTGCCCAACTATAATTTCTAACCCTATCCAGATCCTCTTGCAAGGGAAGAAAGTAGAGCGGGATCGTCTTGCCACTCTTGTCACAGAACAAGGTCGATCCTATCAGATTGATGAGATACGCCCTAGCGTATTTCTTCAACGTCTCCTCATCTGCATCAGCAGGAATCTGTGCCAAATTCTCTTCGCCATAGCGGGCGATTTATCGTAGCAATCGGGGTATACCCCTAGCAATCTCACAGAAACCTCATCAAAATTCAAATGCGACTTGCCCGTCACGGGCTCTCCATCTACAGGGAGCCCGGTAAGTAGTGACACGTCATGTAACGTGGTTGTCGCCTCTGCATCATTAAAATGAAAAGTGTGTGTTTCTGGCCTCCACCTCTCGACCACGACTGTCAATAGAGACGGATCGGCCTTCGCATCGCACACCTGAGTCCACGGATAAAATTCAGAAGCTACTACATAAGGGCGTATGCGAGCATCAATGGTCAATGCACCCCCTTTATGAACCTTAAGGGGTATGTTGGCCTTCCCTTTCGGATCCAACTGTGAAACAACAATATAATTCAACATTAGTAACATATTAACCTATGGATTCCAAATCGCATCGGTACGATGAGTACGCTGCTGACTGAGGACTGAGTCGTAAATCGGGCCAGGATGAATTACGTCATCCGCATCCATATTCGGATTCGGTATAGCTTGCAATGGTCTTTGTGAAGATGATGGTCTTTGGGAGTCCATATCTACATCACAAATATTTCAACAATTCAGTATTATCAAAAATAATTTAATATAACACAACTTCAACAATTACAACATTGCATCGTCAAATTCATCAATAAACACAACATTTAACAATCAATATTATCAAAAATTCATCAATATTATATCGGGAAAAAAATTCATCAATATTAACAATATTGACAATTACAACATTTCATCAATATTATCAAAAATTCAATATAAACACAACATTTCATCAAAAAAATCAACAATTACAACATTTCATCAATAGTATCCAAAATTCAATATAAATAATCAATCAACTTCACCAAATTCAACGATTAACAATCAAATCAACAATTAACAATCAAAATCGACTATTAAAATCAAAAATCAAAAATTAACCAAACCCTATTCTTCTAAAATCTAACCTATATTAACAACTTACGATTAACCCTCAAATTAACAACTAACAATACAACTCAACACATTACCGGTTTATGGCGAACCCAGATCGTCGGTGACGGGTGGCGGGCGAGATCAGCGGAGGTCGGTGGGTCGGCTGAGAGAGATCGGCGGAATGAAGAAGAAGAAAGAAACTCTCGATTTTTAATTTCAATGATGTCGGTTCCCAGAAAATCGGTACTGTTTTGATACCGGTAACTTCATCTCCACTTGGTCCACGTAGATCCAAAATTGAGCCACATCATCAATTTCAATCGGACCGATAGCGAGGAAACCGGTAATAATATAATCTGTTTGTAGACTATCGGGATTGTACAAAAATGAAAAGTACAGGTGTCTAGGAATCGGCATTAATCAAAATGGAATTTTCGAGATATTTGAGTTTGAAAATGGTGCAAATTGGATAGTAAACCATCATCTTCGGCCTCCTTTGTGTTGCGAGTCGGGTGAAGTAGCTGCCGCTAATCTTCTTCGTCTCTTAACGTTCCTAATTCTCTCGATCGGCGGCGATGACGGTGGCAGCAGGGATCGGGTACGTGTTGCTGGCGCTAGGTCCTTCTTTGTCACTGTTCGTCACGGTCATCTCGAAAAAGCCCTTTCTGATTCTCACTGTTCTCTCCAGGTATCTTTTTAATCTGATCTAAATCCGAAACTCCGGAGCTGCTTGTACTGTCTAGAATCAATGGATAATGGGAAATACTTTGTGATTGTGTCCCTTTTGATCACAGTAATCATTAAACTAGGGTTTATATTTCATGCTTGAACTGACCAGAATGTCTAGGCTGGTTCTACTTATTCTTATTATTATTATTGTTTACATCTGGTATACTTATTTGGCTACTGGAGAATGTGGATTTTGCACCGTCAATTTTTGTTTATAAAACTAGACTCCGTTGTTTCTCCTAAGCATTTTGCTCCCACCAGTTTTCAAGCTAATGAAACAATCATAAATTTTGTGTCTTTCCATTTTACTTCGTATCATTCCTCTTTTTTTTCAAACTTTTTACTAAATAGCACTAAAACGAATAGGGTTACGAATACGAGAAATGTCAGTTTGCCATAATTTAGGATACAGATTCAGAACGGGAAGCAATGGGTCTTTGTCTTGATTTGACAGCGAGAAGGTTGAAATTGAGGGGACTAAGGTTTGATCAATTTTTAAATTATATTCAGATATTAGGTCATCATATGTAAATATATGGAGGGTATCTGAGTCTTTTTTGGAAAATCTGAGCTCTCCGTACTCTTTAGGTTTTCAGTCTGGATACATTTCTGAATTGCTGATAGGGCACCCATTTTATGTTTCCTTGCATCATAAGTTTTAATGGAATCAATGTGTTGCCATCCATTCTTGGAACGCTGTATATTCCGACTGAGATGGCCGTTTTACTATCTTTAACTTAACTGTCTGACAAATTTAATGCAGCACACTTCTATGGCTCATTAGCCTGATCCTTTTATCCGGATTCTGGAGGTTTTTTCTTCCTTTTAAAACAACTGCTTGGTGGCCATTCGCTATTCTTATTCTCTCCTCTGTTGCTTTTCAAGAAGGGCTTCGAATTTTGTTTTGGAAAGCTTACAAGTATGCCCATTAACTTAACTCTTGTATATTTGGAATGTGTATCACTTTACATGTTACTGTAAAGGATTGATTTTTTTTTACAGATTCTAGCTTAGATGCATACATTACTGTTCCAAAATACTGGTATCAAATAACTGATGTGCTTCACAGTAGAGATGCAGTAATGGTACTAGGGAGAAATTCCATATGCGTGTTTTAATAAGATTTGACAGTTGACTCCCTACAATTTATAAAGATTATGCTTGATGATTTTTCTTCTCCTCAGATGTTAATTGATTTTCTGGAATAGTAATATTGTACCATTGTTAGGAAGCAGATATCCCCGCCCACTTTACTGCAGATAACAAAAGTGATACTTATCTCAAACTAAAATAAAGTTGAGCTGATTCCCCTTTTCATGCAGGAGGTTGGAAGATCTATTGGACAACTTTGCTGACAGAGTCTCAAAACCTCGCCTCTTTCTGACTGATAAAATGCTAATTTCCTTGGGTATGGTTAACTGCTTTTACCACATTCTTCATTTTTATGTGGGAGGACGACAGCACAACAGTTTATGGAAGAGAATGAAAGCAGTAGAAGTAGAAAGCAGAAATTTTATGATGATATGAAATAAGATGCTAGCTGACATGACAATAAACGTGTAACCTTTGCCAAATTGTCGTGTTTATTGGTGTGCTATCTGTTAGTTCATAGCATCAACCAGTTACTACTGCTCATTTAATTTCAGTCCATTGAATACAGCTGGTGGTTTAGGTCATGGTGTTGCACATGCTGTGTTTTTCTGTGTTAGCCTCCTGACACCAGCATTTGGTCCGGCAACATTTTATGTTGAAAGCTGCTCCAACCTTCCATTTTTTCTTATATCCGGTGAGGAGAAAATAAAATTCATTTTACCTGTGTTCGTCTTTTTGGAAAATTAATCTTTCCTCTATGCATCCTTGGGCATGCACAGTATTGCAGCTTGGTGAAATCTTGTAGTTTGTGGATATTTAACCTGTTAGCTATCGCTATTATGGCCTATATGATTGTCATTGTTGACATGTTTCTGAACTGATGATCTGTTATAAACTCTGAACCTATTGCAATATTGACTGCTTGTCGTTGTTCATGGCAGCTATCATCGCTCTTGCATTTGTTACGATCCACACATTTTCAATGGTCATAGCATTCAATGGATATGCCGAGGGCACTAAGGTGGATCAGTATTTTGTTCCCATCATACATCTAGTAGCAGGGATGGCGGTAAATATATCTCTTACTTCATATATTCACTGAGTTTTATTTTTATTCTTCTCTTTATAGACCAAAAGTCTGGTCTGCCGATGAAGTTGTTGATTTATTTGATTTAACCTCATCTAGAACTATCTATTTACTTGTCTCTTTTTTTTTCTTCTTTTAGACACTTGTGAATCTTACTCATGATGGTTGCAAAATTGGTATACCTCTCCTCTACTTCATGGTCATACTGACCTTGGTGCATTGTGCGAAGATGGTATATACAAAACTGACTGAAAACCAAAACAGACGTGGAATATCTTAGAAGGAGCTAGCTACAAAGACAGATGCCTTGTACATTAGCTTCATTACAACCTCACAGCATGACCCAAAAAAGGATACTTTTGTCTTGAATTTTAGTGAAGGGGAATCGTCTGCATAAGAGGTCCATCAAAAGCTGTGATCCGGTGAACACCGTGAGTAGCGCATGGGTCTCGTCTGATTGTTCCAAATTGTGGAACGACCAACAGTGTCCGAATTTAAGGAATCTACATATGTAAGAGTGCCTACAAACGGCTGTACTCATTTACTGACTTCGTGTAACGAACTTCAGCTGTTCAAAGTATTATATATTATCTTGGTTGAAACATTAGATACACTATGCATATTTGTCGCAGGGGACGAAAGTTGAGATTAGTAAATGATCTGAGACAGTATGCAAATGCACAGAGCTGTGTAGCTGCTGTTGTTGTTACTGACGGCTTTATGGATCATCTTCGTGGGCAGTCTAAGAGACCGCCTTAACATTTTCTCATTTGAAAATTTTCTTCCAAATCTCTGTCATGCAATTGCTTTTCTAAGTGTGCTCCCACCGGGTTCTTAAACTAGCATCTTCAGGCTTCAATTGCCATGCTGAACCATTGTTGAATCCAGCATTGTGTTTCGTATTTGCCCTTTTCCTCGAGTGCAACGAAGATGATTGATACTTCCGTCAAGACTTTTACTTCCGTCCATAAAATCATTTTAAAAAATAAGTTCGAGTTCAATGCTATCACTTCAAGAGTCTTTTGTTTTATATGTGATAATAACAGTGGCGGATCCAGAACTTTGCAAAAGATTTTTCAAAAAAAAGTATTTTTGAAGACTATTAGATATAGTTTGGATTTGGCCCAAATAAATTGCATATATTTCTCTTATGTTTTACTATATAAGTTATTTTCTAATAAAATACTAAAATAAAACTCATATAAAGTCTAGTGATAACCTAACTTTGAGACGCCACAAAACCCACGTCGACTATCCTATCAGATCAAGTCATATATCATTGGAGAGATAATTTGATAAGCTACGGCTATTTATTTAAAATCTAAATCTAAATGGGACGTCAAAGCAAGTGAAACAAAATACTCATACTAAGGTTGCATAACAAATGTACGTGGTCAACCACATGAAACCTTGATAACGAACCTACAACGTGCAAATGGAGCACCATATGGGAAACCGGTCACCTAGACCATAAAGATAACGATAAGGTATACGAGTTCTATACTAACACTTAAACTAAAATCTAACGTCAAATTCACCAAAAACTAAGCCGAAACAGGATATATGTTTGAAGTCCGCTAATGATCCGTCAATCTTCTGGAGTTCACAATCACAAATGCATCATCCGATATTCATGGAAAATGATCTATATATGGTTGGAAAGGTTATTGAAAGTTCCTATGACTTTCATAATTACATTAAAATGAAATTAAGAGGTTAAGAAGATGAAAATAAAGACCAAAGATAGATGGTTAATATACCGAAACTGAGATTGACAAATACATGAAGTACTTACTGTTTTAGGAGAGAGACCAAAAAAAGAAAGAAAGGGCAATAATTATCGTAATGCCTCGTTTTAACCGTGGCTAGTGCATCGTAATAACAACACCACCCAAATATTTTTATCTTTTGAGGAACAGCAAGTTTCCACCGAATATTTTGCAAGTGTTTTTTATTTTTTGAATTGACCACTACATATTAAATTTGACAAAAATAAAATTGCCGTACTTATTTTGAAACTGATAGTTCAAAAATAAAACCGCCGATCCATCGTCGGTTTTTCATGCTTTCACTCGCGGTTGTGTTAGTAAGTATGGGAGCTGAGGTCGGAGAGGGCTTAGGGGAGCTGGGGGAGGGTTTGATTTTTCTCGGAGTAGTTGTAGATCTAGATCTGGAGTCGGTTCGCAGCTGTTGACCGGGTGCTGTTGGGATCTACTTCATCGTCACAAGGGGAGGCGGCTACGGTCGGTTCCGCCTGATGGCGTGGGTAGGGGTTCCGGCGTGGGCCAGTGTTTTGGGGAAGTCTTCCGTCGCGGGGTGTTCTGGACGGCCAGTGGTGCTTCGTTGGCGACGGGGGTGGACTGGCTTGGGTGGAAGCTCTCTGGTCGTCTTGACAGTGTGCAACGGCTCGGCACCGGATCCTTTAGGTCTAGGGAGTAGTTTAGCGGTAGTTTTTGATTAGCCTTAGGGCGTGTTCCACCTGTTTGGGTGGTGTCTTCCACCTTTTGGTGGTGTTTTCCATCGGTTGATGGTGTTTTCCCCCTTGTTTAGGGTGGTGTTTTCGTCAAGGCTCTGTGCCTTTGCAGAATTTCTGCTCGTCTTCGATGGGGTGCAGCTGTGGCCTGTTCTTTTTTTCTGTCGACTGTACTAGGATTGAGTCATTGTTTCGATAGTGTCCATCTCCTGTACGACATGTATTCCCATCAAAAAAAAAAAGTAGTAACCCGAACAAACTCAGCCTTCAGAGTTCAGATATATTGCTGTTTAACACGTGAACAAATACAAATTAATCATTAACTGTAAACTCTATCCTAATTTCTCTCCACATAACACGTGTCTATCGATTCAAGACGTGTTTTATAAACTCTAATCATTTTGACTACAAGTATTACTTTTGTATTAATTTAACATTAAATTTGTAAAAGGCGAAAAAAATAGCACATAGCAGCACCATTTATTTATTTTTGATAATGGAGTACAATAATTAGGAATAATACAAAAGCATATGACGCTTTATCATCTAGTACATATATATTGATTTCTGAAGCTCTAGTAAGGCATCTTGACCGGATCCGAAATCATAGGATACATTTCTACACTTCTGAAACGCAGTCCGGGTTCGGCACCTTTACCATGCATTTAACTGCACATCTACCCCAAATCATCATCGGTACATTCTCGACACTTGAAGCTCAGGCTACCTTGGGCACATTTACCGTTGTAAGACCCGACACGTCTATCTTGGCCGAAGGAAGCATCACGCGCGAGACGTGAAGAGTAAAGCATCCACAAGCGAGGCGGGACCCAGAAGAGGAAAAGGAAAAGGAAAGGAAAAGTCTCACAAAATGTAAGAAAAATGATGTCCTTAGGACTCGTATGTGACTCCTTAACCAACAAACCACCACCCTGTTGGCAGCAACGCCATTTAAACTTGTAATGCCATTTAATGAAAAACATTTTATGGCTTCTAAAAAAACATTAAACTTTTTTTTTGACAAAAAAAAACATTTAACTTGTAAATTCAGATTTGTATCTACTACGGCGACGTTTAACTCGCGATGCGTAGACAATCACACGCATCCGATTGGTCTCTCATTTAACATCGGCGACATTCCAGTGACTCTTCCTCCTCCAATTGTCATCATCAGAGTTTTTTTTCTATTTTGCCCTGTTTTTTAAACTCGTTTTCATTTTGTTCTGTTTTAAACTCAAATATCGATTTTGCCCTGTTTTTAACAAAATCGATTTGGGGGAACCCGGTTCGTCTCATTTTTTGATAAAAACCGGCTTCTCCCAAACCGGTTTGCTGAATGTGCACGTATTTGGTCCTACGTAAACCGAAAGAAATGTAATTACGACCACATGTAAAACCAGTTTCCGCCAAACCGGTTTGACTGGTCAACAATAATTCAATTAATTACCACCCAATTCAACACAAACAATTCAATTAATTATCACCCAATTCAAAATAATTAACACCAAATTCAATACAAACATTTTAACTAATTAACACTCAATTCAACACAAACATTTTAACTAATTAACAGTCAATTCAACAATTCAACACAAACATTTTAACTAATTAACACTCAATTCCACCCAATTGAATAAAAACAATTCAACTAATTAACACTCAATTCCACCCAATTCAATAAAAACAATTCAACTAATTACCACCCAATTCAAACAATTAACATCAAATTCAACATAAATATTTTTAATAATTAACACTCAATTCAACAATTCGACACAAACATTTCAACTAATTAACACTCAATTCCACCCGATTCAATACAACTAATTATCGCCCAATTCAAATAATTAACATCAAATTCAACACAAACATTTTAACTAATTCAACACAAATATTTCAACTAATTAACACGGTTGTGGTCTAGTGGAAGAATTTCAATCTTGCATTCACAAGGTTGAAGGTTCAAGCCCCACTAATGTCACTTTTTCTCACTATTTTGGTCTAGTTGAAATGTTTATGTTGAATTGTTGAATTGAGTGTTAATTAGTTAAATGTTTGTGTTGAATTTGATGTTAATTATTTGAATTGGGTGGTAATTACTAATTAGTTGTATTGAATTGGGTGGAATTGAGTGTTAATTAGTTGAAATGTTTGTGTTGAATTGAGTGTTAATTGGTTAAAATATTTATGTTGAATTTGATGTTTTTTATGGGGATTTTTACATCTTGTACAAGACTAATGAATTTCTCAAGTTAAGTTGAAATGTTGAATTTGATGTTAATTATTTGAATTGGGTGGTAATTAGTTGAATTGTTTTTATTGAATTGAGTGGAATTGAGTGTTAATTAGTTGAAATGTTTGTGTTGAATTATTGAATTGAGTGTTAATTTGATATTTGTGTTGAATTTGATGTTAATTATTTTGAATTGGGTGATAATTAATTGAACTGTTTGTGTTGAATTGGGTGGTAATTAATTGAATTGTTGTTGACCAGTCAAATCGGTTTGGGGGAAAACAGTTTGATCAGTCAAACCGGTTTGGCGGAAATCGATTTTACACGTGTTCGTAATTACATTTCTGTCGATCCACGTAGGACCAAATATGTGCACAGTCAGCAAATCGGTTTGGGAGAAATCGGTTTTTATCAAAAAAAAATGAGACAAACCGGATTCTCTCAAACCGATTTTGTTAAAAACAGGACAAAATCGATATTTGAGTTTAAAACAGGACAAAAACGAAAACGAGTTTCAAAAATAGGGCAAAATAAAAAAAAAACTCTCATCATCATCATCGGGCCACATCGACTACGGATGAGGTTGTCGTCGTCGTCGCCGTTATCGCATTCACCATTTGTCACCTAATCGGAAACTGGAAACCGCTCCCGTCGATTTTCCTCGGGACACGCTGTCGACAACTTACCGTTCTTCTTCTTCTTGCTGTGTTATTCGTTGTTAAATTAAATTGTTGTGTTGGTGGTACGAACGCAATGCTTCTGGTTGTATAATCCCAATTCGGTGACGACCTACACTTATTTAGACACGATTAATTTTTAGATTCTCATCAGATTTGCCTGAAGATCCGAAATTCGGGCTTCCGTTGTTTCGCGCATTTCTTTTATACGTTTTCGGATTGGAAATCGAAAGAGCGTCGCGGATGACTTCGTCGAATTGACATTTCTGTTTGATTAGGCAAGACTATTGTTCGAATTGTGTACTGTTGACGGTGTTGAGCTGGCTTGTCGGTTGTATCGGATTTTGTTGGAATAGTAATGACTATCATCTCCTTGCCGGGTAGTTCGGGGTATTCTGATTCCCTTTCTGCGCCGCGGAATAAAATTACCTACTTCAGTAATGGATATGTTCTTGGTCTGACTGTCGTAGCTGGGATCGGAGGATTGCTCTTTGGATACGATACAGGTTTCTGTTTTTTTTTTTTTAGGTTATAAAAAATTCTGGTTATATATGTTGTCTCGAGTATGGGGTGTGGTTAATGAAATCTGGTGTTTTTCTGTTTATCATTTAAGATGGTAGCATTACCTTACAACAATATGCTTGTATTCAAATAATCTACCCGAGAAGAGTGAGAAAAAAAAATAGCAGGCACTAGTGTAGTGATAGTACTATCCTTTGTCTTCTTTAAGAAAAAAAAAACCAATTTAGAGATATGCAGTTCAATGGGTTTCTTATAACCATACATTCGACACTCTACTTTTTCTTCTCTCAATGGACTGTGTATTTCAATAGCTCTATGCTCATCTCAGTTTTGTTAGTTAATGTATAGAAAGATTACATTCTCCTCTGACTTTTGTTTGTGCCATGCTACTTTTAAGTTTTAACTGTCATTTTGGTCCTTATATTATGGTTGTTGTTAGTGTATTCTAGTTGATGTCTATCAGTTGGAATCATAAGGAATCCTTACTTGGGTCTGAATTGATCAGCCTTGTTACTCTCTTTAATTAATTTTAGCATAATGATTTTTGTCTCAACAATGGAACCCATATTCGACACTTAATAGTTTATATTCCTTATTTGTTGCATTTGATTTATGCAGGTGTCATATCAGGGGCACTTCTATATATCAAAGATGATTTTGAGTCAGTCGCCCGCAGTAGTTTTTTACAGGTTCCAATACCACTTTGATGTTTTCTTTTTTTTTTTTCTTTTTTTTTTATGTTGCCCGGAAGCACTCATGAATATCAGGGAAAGAGTGGCATGAAGCAATGAAATTACTTATTGGTAGTACGATGTTTTCCACTCATGAATACCACTTTGATGTTTTCCCTTTGAAACTTTTCGTAGATGAAATTACTTATTGGTAGTACGATGCAATTGTGATATATCTAATTGTCTGCTATTTTTCTTGAGCTTCCGGTGTGTCGCGTTTCAATCAGAATCATAAATAAAAGTTTGGTGATATGAACTTTTCTTTAGAATGTTGAATGTTCTCTTTACAGGAAACAATTGTTAGCATGGCCCTGGTTGGTGCTATCTTTGGAGCTGCTGCAGGAGGTTGGATAAATGATACTCATGGGCGCAAGAAAGCAACTCTCATTGCTGATGTTGTTTTCACTCTCGGTTCAGCTGTCATGGCTGCTGCTCCTAATCCGTATATTCTTATAGTTGGAAGACTTCTAATTGGCTTAGGTGTTGGTGTGGCATCTGTCACTGCTCCTGTATACATAGCAGAAGCTTCACCATCAGAAATAAGGGGTGGCCTAGTTAGTACAAATGTTCTTATGATCACTGGTGGCCAGTTTCTTTCCTATCTTGTAAATCTTGCATTCACAGAGGTAAGGCTTGTCATGCTGTCACACTTTTCTATCTTTAATCATTTTAGTCTATCTGTCTTGTTCGTCATGGTAGCATATTTGGAATATGTTGCAATTCTTGAGGCTGAATTTTTACTGTTACACTAGATCTAGAAGCCAGCAAGTGTCAGTTGTCTTGTGTATGTCCTCGTACAGCAGTTTAATTTGTGCCAAAATAACAAGCTTTATACTATAATTTGGTCATGCATGAATTAAAAAATTGTATAATGAAGTTACTACATGCAAGAGTTGTATTTACAATACGTTTGTTTCAGTCAGGCCTAATTTCGCCAGCATTCTGCTACATTCACGCAGTTCTCCATTCGAATATTTTTTATTATTATTGTTAGCTATGAACCATTTGTGGCTTGTGCTGCCAGGTACCTGGGACATGGCGTTGGATGCTCGGGGTGTCAGCAGTCCCAGCTATTATCCAGTTCTTCATGATGCTTTACCTTCCAGAATCCCCTCGCTGGCTTTACATGAAGGTTTAAAAGCTTCTTGTTTTGACAAATCTTTTTGTAAAGGGAACTATAAGTCAGTCTGTGCCTTTTCTAGATCTAGTATTCATTATCTTGCACCTTCACCTTCACCTTCCCACTGTTTCAAGCTGATGTCAGCTTGTGATACAATCTTTTGGGTTTATTATGTAGGATGAGAAAATTAAAGCTGTTGCAGTTCTTTCCAAGATATATGAGCCAGACAGGTTAGATGAAGAAGTTGAACAACTGTCTACTGCACTGGAGGAGGAGCGTGCAAGGCAAGTTGCTGTTGCATGGTTGGATGTTTTTAGAGTTAAAGAAATAAGGATTGCATTTCTTGCTGGAGCTGGACTTCAGGTAAGCATACGGCTATAGCTCACTTAAGGTTGATGTTATGCTTGAGTGTGACTGTTCCCTACGGAGGATTCCAGATGGAAAGGGAATGGCATCTCTCTGTGAATCTAGAGTATAAGTTAATGATGAGCACTTTGATTTACAGGCATTCCAACAGTTTACTGGTATAAACACGGTCATGTACTACAGCCCAACAATTGTTCAGATGGCAGGCTTTCACTCCAACCAGTTAGCTCTTCTCCTTTCCTTAATAGTAGCTGGTATGAATGCTGTTGGGACAATTCTTGGTATATACCTTATCGATCATGTGGGTAGGCGTACGCTGGCGCTTACAAGCTTGTTTGGTGTTATCATATCTCTCGGTCTCCTCTCATGGTCCTTCTTCCTCGAAGAGTCGGGCACATCCGATGGAAAGTTCTATGGGATACTTTCAGTGGTAGGACTAGGCCTGTACATTGCCTTCTTCTCCCCTGGCATGGGCCCTGTGCCATGGACTGTCAACTCAGAGATCTACCCCGAGGCTTACAGAGGGATATGCGGTGGGATGTCAGCCACAGTCAACTGGGTCTCGAATCTAATAGTCGCCCAGAGTTTCCTCTCAATTGCTGATGCAGTGGGAACAGGCCCAACTTTCTTGATCCTAGGAATTATTGCCGTCGTGGCATTTGTGTTTGTGGCGGTGTATGTGCCTGAGACTAAAGGGCGGTCATTTGAGGAAGTTGAGCAGATATGGAAGGACAGAGCTCGTGGTAGCGGTTTTGAAAGACTCGGGTAAGGTCTCCATTGCGTCATTAAGACTATTCTTCCCTCTCATTCGCTAATTTGAATGATGTTAAGGGCGGGTAATATATATGGTGAAAAGGGTCCTCAAACCTCATCCGTGTGAAGGAACACAGAAACATATCTATCGTTAATCGTTATTGAAGCTTAATTTATAGGTAGTGGAGCCATGATGTATGTATTTTCGATCAGATACATGTTGTTACAAAATAATGTATTTGTTGTTAGAGTAAAGATAAGGTACAAAGTATATTTTTATGCAAAATGTAAAGTTCGTCAAAATTGAATTATAATTAATGGTTTATGAATAATTTATAATTGTAGATGCTATAATACATACAGGAATGGCCCTCTGGCTCTGGGGCAAGGATGCATGTAGGACATGCCTCATTAACAGAAAGTGGAGCCTAGTAGGAAACGTCTACCATTGCCTGTTGATTACCTGCCATGCTTGGAAACACAATAAACACATCAAACTGGTACCAGTACAACAACTAGCGAGTGCACATACTTCATTCATTTATAACTAACAAATTAAATGTGGACAGCTTTTGATAAATGTGAATCATAACATTAATTGGTAGTCATCCGCATCGAGAATGATATGGTGATTGTAACTTGCCACCTGTAGAGTTGAACCAGTACCGCAACAGATTTTGGCAACGGGAAATTCTCGATCACAACCAGCACAACTTAACTAATAATTTCTTATCTCTACTTGTTTTAACTTAAAATTTGAAATTATAAATTTGCAAATAAAATTATATTACATTAAAATAAAACCATGTGCAACATTTAGATTTGGAAATATATTTGCGAACACAATTATAACGGGTGGTAGAAATGATGTATGGTCGTCTTCAGCGTAAGTGGTTGAGGGATATAGCATAGAAATTCGACGCTAGAAGGGTGTTCGAATTCGGAAGGGCACAAAAAATGATGTATGAAACTTATCATATTGACTTATGAAATTATGATATTAGGAAAAAATTTATACTCCCTCTTTCTCCGACGACATTATAAGTTTATTTTCTTATTTGGCTTTATGAATTGTAAGTCCATTGATTTTTTTTTTTTTTTGATATAAGTAAGTCCATTGATTGAACACGGGATTATCTAGTTCGGTAATGATTTTTTAAAAATTGTACTCCCTCTGTCTCAAAATTTACTTCTCATTTGTGATATTGCACAGTTTTTAAGAAAAATAATAAAGTAAGTTATTGTGAGTGTATTTGCAAGTACAATTTCATCATTGCAAGTACAATCTGTGTGAAGATAAATGATTAAATAAGGTGGTTGTGAGTGTGATAAAGTAAGTTATTTTGGAAATGAGAAGAAAATTTTGGGACGCCTAAAAAGGAAAGTGAGAAGAAAATTATGAGACGGAGGGAGTATAAAAGTAGAAACAAAAAAACTAAATTTAGGAAGGAAGAGAAGAATATAATATATTTAACCGTAAGTAACATGTAGTGAGTAATTTGAAGCCAGTTGAGATCATTAGTTGAGATCATTGCATCGAGCCTCACAAATATAATCATTATTTATATTTGTTATATATTTGCTCTGCTTCACCACAGATTGATTGGATTACTTTTTTTTTTCTTTTTTTTTTATAGTAGGTTTACATCAAACAAATTAAGAAGGACATCATGATGCAAACAGATTAGCGATAGCTACGATTGTGGCGGAAAGTGATGCACGTTAGCAGGATTTGAGTTATCGGTGTTCGATTTCAGTGCATAATACCTTATTCTGAGTAGAACGGCGTGACGGTCAGAAATCACGAGCTTTGCTCGTGATGCAGGGGCTTTTTTGGTCATCCGGAGTCGTTTCCTATTTTATTTTGAATTTTTAATATTTTTAGCTATTTTCGGTTTTTAGTAATTTTCGTATTAGAGCTTCGTTTTATTTTCCTATTTAAGCAAACTCGTGTAATCTTCATTAGCAGCTTTTTGAAAAACACAAACAAAATAGGGTTTTCCCTAATCCCGGTTTTTTCTGCGTTTGCTCTGCATTACATCATATGTATAACATGTTTCGGATACATATATATTTTTAGATAGTTTGAAGCACATGTCACACAAATAGCATCATCCAAATTTGAATTTGATCTTGAATCACCGTTGAAGTACATATCATCTGACACCTCTAACCCACGAGTTGACACACATCTTCATAGTAACGGGTGAACTTAAACCCTCTATATTGTGGATGCAAGATAAAAATTCAATCATCACACACACCTTTATTGGCATTGGATTACTTAGATTCGTTTCTCTGTGTAGCAGCAGAAATATAAGGAATGAGAAATGGGACTCACGCTCACCTAAGCCAAAAAAAATCATCCAATAAAATCGCATCATTTTACATATTTTTTATTATAACTGTTTTTCTTTTAAATAAGTTCCCAATTTTAAGATCAAATTATTAAAATGTCGAATTTAGATGCTATTTTATCGAAATCAATCGATTTCTTCTCCACCGGCGGACTCTGTGTCGTCGGCGCTCGACTGGGTTTCGTTGTGCTGGCCCCTCCCTGGTCCGCTCTCGCTTCCCCTGTCGCCCTTCGTTCTCTCCCCCCGCCGCCTGCCGATCTCGCGGCCTGGTCGTCCTTGGTTCGCCGGCTCTGTCCCTGCTTGGCCGATCTTTTGAGCTGTCTTGCTCTAGCCCTCGTTGCTGGTTGTCAACGATGGTGGTTGAAGTCGGTTCGGGAGTTCGTATGAGTGGGGTTTTTCGAGAGTGTTGGCGTTGGAGGACGGCATTCTGGGGATGTGTTCTGCTGTGCGTTTGTGTGTGGGTGTCGAGGTGGCTGCGGGTTGTGGTTGTGTTGGGCGTGTTGGCTGGTGTTGAGTGGTCGGAATGCAGCTCCAGTGGGCAGGTTGGCGATTGGTGTGGTGCCGGTGATCGTTTTGCTGTTTTGGTTGTTGTATATAGGTTGTTCTACGCTTTATGCGTAGCTATACGTTTAGTTTAGTTGTCGTTTTTCTGTTGTTTTAGCTTTAGTTTAGCTGTTGTTTTAGTTGTAGGTGTAGTTTTGCTGGTAGGTTGCTTGGGCTGTGCGAGTTGCATTTGTGGCTGTTCTTTCTTTGGTAGCTGGTCCATCTCCTTTGGCGTGAGGCAAAGTGGAGTGTATTCTCCCAGCTAGCTAACTTGTTCTAGCTTCAAGTCCTCATTGATGCCGTCTTTATGGAATCCCGGTGGGGTGCTACCTTCGACAGGCAGTTATGTTGTGACGCTCACTTGTGCAACCTTTGTTCAGTGGAAATGGGGTCAGTGCTTCATCGCCTTTTCATCTATTTGGCCCTTTGGCATGCTGTCGACCTTGGAGCGCGAAGTTCTTCAACCAGTGGCTGACTGCTTACGTACGCTTGGATTGTTTTTAGTGTTTAGATGTCTTGGTCCAGTGTTTGTTGTCTGTCAGTTTACTACTGTTGTTGTCTTCTTCTTCAGGTCTTTGTATATCTCGTTGTTTATCAAAAAAGAAATCAAATGAACATTTTCTGCAAGGCAGCACTCGATATGAATCCAAAACATAACATAACGAGCAGAGCAGCAACATGATGTATTTTATAATGGTCGGAATTAATTAGACATTATTCAATTATAAATGAATTAAATAAACATGGTAGGAGGAGCAATTATTGGCGAGATGGAGGAATCACGTGGGTTGTTGGCTGTTAGTTACGTAACAACGTTATCTTTATGTGTAAGAATGAACCAAATCAAAGCTATCCACGTGTCGTACTCGATCCAATCGCATCACGACATCTCATCACTTCCTCCATAACAGATTCTGACCTGACCAGATCGCATCACATTCATCTATAGACATCAATCCTAATCATATTGATTTGGTAGCATTTAGGAGACCAATTTTGAAGGGTACAATGATTCAATGATATCATTGATCCTGTAATCATTGGTGCACATATATATCTGTCCCTTAAAGCACATGTTGATTTCACACATTTTACCATTTAATTTACCTCGTAATCTCTGGTACATTTATCGACATCTGAAGCACAAGATACATCGGGCACCTTAACCATTGCAAGCACGTCCATCATGACGGACGAAGGAAGCATCCGTGCACAAGGCTAGACGGAAAAAAGCATCCGTGAAGGATGAATGAAGCATCCACGCACAAGACTGGATGAGGAAAGCATCCGCGAGAAATAAACGAAGCATCCACACGTGAGGCGGGATGAAGAAGAAAGAAAAGAAAAGAAAAGGATTAACACTTTTTTTTTTGTTGATGAAAGGATTAACACGTTCATTGTAACATGATTTTTCCGATTAAATTGAACTATACTTTAAAAAAATCAAAGAAAAAAGAGTGGAACATTAAATAATTGGAATTAAAATTTTGATAACACAAATTCATGTAATGAAATTGTAAAACACAAAAAGAAGATTAACTAAAATGAACTTAAATGCATCAATAATTAAAGTTCATTATCAATAAATGACCTTTCGTGATAGTTGCTCACATGAGAAAATAGTTGCTTTGACATTTCAATTACTGACATATTAATCAATCTCCCCATCATTTCTTTTTTTCTTTAATCAACCACAAACACCCAAAAAAATAATCAACCCATCCAATACAATAATAAATCCTTCTCATAATCCAATCATACATTATATTACCACTAAAAACAACTCATGCCAACTTGGAATTTGGCATTTTAAACTTCCACCACTACTGACTGATTCAACTGGCTTTGGCCGGTTTTTGTATACAGTTTACGTTTTAGTGTGAACGGCTTAGGCCGGTTTTTTAGGCCGGATGGACGCTGCAAGAATGCTTTCCAGAGTGTTCCGGCCGTTTTACAGTTGTGAATGATGAGATGACGTGCCCACGCCACGGCGAAGTGGAGCTGCGGACTCTCATTTTTTCACGTTTTATGTTGTTTTTGTCTGTATAGTTCCCGGCTGGTTAACTTGTTCCAGCTTTAAGACTTCGGCTTGCTGTTGTCTTTGTAATTCACAGCTTATATCGAAGAAAAAAAAACTGACTGTTTTTATTAAATAAAACTCATTTAATATTTATGAGATGTGTCCCCACTGGGAATTAACAAAACTGGTTCCTGAATTATTAATTAAGAAAACTTTGTGACTAATTATTCTGCCAGAGATGCTAAAACGAGAAAAAGTCCAAGTTATCACATATCCCACACTAAGATTTGATGACTAAATTATTTTGGAATACCTTTGAATTATCACAAGACATACATCAGTGTTAGATATAAGCACAATGAGAATGGACAAAATATAAATCTTATGATTTTATATAAAATATAAACCACTTAAATCATGACATGTGTCAAGGGTAATATGATCATTTTTAATTTGTGATTTAGCTAAATGTTCAGTGATATGACAAATCGTTATTAATCACTTCAGTTCATCAACAATTAATTTTATGTGTTAGATAATTTATTTTTTAGGTAGATAAAATCACATAATTCAGAAATTTAAACACACATATGTTGTTAGTTAAAATTACATCATAGTTAATTTCTAGTAAAACATTTTAGTGTCCACATGTCACATTTGTGAAAATATTTTATGAAAGGATAAGAATTTTTATTTTATTCCCAAACATGTTTCCAATTTAATTTAACGCATTTCTGGACATTCTATTTTATCAATTTCCATTCTCACATTTCCTTATTGGTAAAATCTGGTGACCAATGATTAACAAGAAAAGAGAAATAAAAACAACTCTGCGCAAAATGACAAGACCCTTCTTATTCTTCTTCTCCATGGTGGGCCGGACTCTAACCTAGGTTTAGCCCATCTCTGGCCCACAACTTCTGGATCAACGGTACCAGAAGAGACAAAACCAGATCCAACAGTCTTTATCATGCCACGTGTCCAAAACCGTTCCTTCTTCTCCAATCAATTCCTGCACTGCTGTCGATGCTCGTCTGACACCACACAATTATTTTGTTCACATCCACGATACAATCTTCGCCATTGGACCTACGCATTTATGCGACGTGGTATGTGTGAAATCAGCGAGCATATTCCAGTCGAGAAAGTTGCGACCTTTATAAGTCGTCTCTTCCCGATTCACCAGAAGCGCAAACCAGAGAGAAAGAAAGAGAGACAAGTTAATACCGAAATGGGTAGCTTATCAGCCAATTTGGAATCTAGGGTTCCAGCGGTGAGCCCCAATTCGACCGCGGAGGCTTTGGAATCTAAAACCCGGTCGAATTCGGATCCGGAAACCCTAGAACTAGCCTTCTCGAAAATCGCTTCCAATCGAGAAAGGGATTTAGGGTTCGGAGATTGGCGCAGCCCGGAGTACGGGTTTAAGCAAAATGAGAGGTTTTCGCTGAGGAAAAATGGGAGCTTGCAGAGAGATTATAAGAAGAAGAAGCAAGTGTTTCTAGAAGGTTACGACGATGATGATTTGACGAGGACGAGGAGCTTGACAGATGAGGATCTGGATGAGTTGAAAGGCTGTGTTGATTTGGGATTTGGGTTCAGTTACGATGAGATTCCGGAACTGTGTAATACTCTTCCTGCTTTGGAATTGTGTTATTCGATGAGCCAGAAGTATCTGGATGAGCAGCAGAAATCTCCAGATGCTTCTTCCGAGGGTGGCTCGTCGCCACCTGGGCCGATTGCCAACTGGAAGATTTCTAGTCCTGGTGAGTTTTCAGGATTTGGGGTTGCTTAAAGTTTGGATCTTTACAGTTTTTGTGCAGTGATGGTTACAGATACCAGTTGGATATAATACATGTAGTTGTGTTTGTTTTGGAATCTAGTTTGAAATCAGTCGGCCTAATTTGTGTTTGGTTTGTTGTTGTTTAGGTGATCATCCGGAGGAAGTAAAAGCGAGACTCAAGTTCTGGGCGCAGGCGGTGGCTTGCACGGTTAAATTGTGCAGCTGAACTATATGAAGACTTGCACTGAAAGAGGATTGGACACTTGCAGAAGATGAAGCAGCTCGCAGCCCAGTGATCAATGAATCTGTCGGAGTCTTTTCTTGAATGCAAGTACACGTAAGGCCTTGGCTGAAGAGTGTCGATGGTTCTCGACACTCTGTGTATGTATGTGTACTCACTTGGCAATGGTGGGGAGCTGGAAGAGTCAGAGATCTGGCCAAGATGGATTAGGAGGGCGACAATGCTAATCTTTGAAGTTCTGCACTTGATATTCTTCTGTTAACTTGTTACTAATGATAATGAATTTTGATACATATGAATAAAATTCAGCTTTCATGTTCAAATCTGTTGTTCTGGATATTCTCAAGATCCAAGTTTTTCGCTGCATTATCGCAAAGAATGGTAGCCCTCCTAGTTGACCAGTTACCACTATAAGTTGCACAAATTGATTAAACTGCGTAACATTTTGCTTTTACAAATCATTTTCCGAAACAGTCTTGCGAGATCTTTTAGGTTTATATGCACCATTGAAATTCAAGGAAAGTTTGGCCATATGTTCCCCACATTTCTGTTTCAGGTCACTCTCTTTATGCCCAATCGACCAAAGACGACCAGTGCTGCTGCTTTACACCCTTGGTTTGGAGAAACCGCCGAATCTACATTGATAAGGTAACCTGTTTATCTTATTCGATAATCATTTTGGTCGACTTGTCACTTGTTGAACTACATGATTTCCCAACTCCATGATCTTGGAACTCCTACTGTTACCCATATACTAATCTCCTAGATTTATTCCAGAAGTTTGGGAATATATTTAAGAAAAAGAAGTTTTCATTTCCATAGCTTTTGTTGTTATCTTTCCAGTTCTTAATCTGTAATACTGACTTGTACCAAAACATGAATTTAAAAATCAACTAGTAAATAAAACAGGAACACCTAAGTTCATAGCTGTAAGATATCGATTTGTATTTGTATTGTTTATATAATTCAGAATCTGAACAGCATTATATTAATGGTCAAATTAGCCTTGTGTAGCTGATAGGTGTCCACGACACGTTGTTAGCGTTCAGATTAGCAGATGGAGCAAGCCATCTACTTGTTTGAACGTTAAAAACAATGAAAGAAGACTTCAGATTACTCATAAGTTCGTTCATAGTTGAGTATTCTAATAGCAGTTTCGCATTAGCTGATTCGTTGGTGCTGACTGTGTATTATCGATCATCTATAAAATCATATCCTAAGAACATCATTGTAAAATATAGAGAAGAAGAAAATGAATAGCATTGAACACTGTTGCTTATCGGAGTGTGACCAGGATGAAAATCAAATGGGGACAATAAGTCAGAGGACATATTGTGATTTTTCGACGTGGAAGTTTGCATAATTGTCCCACTTATTTTGCATGATTGCTAAATGACGTTTGGCGTTGGGCATTTATTTACGTATCAATTAAGAATTGACCTCACACCGGATCTAAAAAAAGCAGAAAGTGCATCAGATCATAACAAAACCATCACTTCCAAAGTCTGCTTCCACTTGCCCAATCTATCCAATAATCGAAATAGTCACATTTAAACCAATGTTGATCCACACTGTATGATCTGTCCGTCCAAGTTGTGTTCGTTTATACGGCGGATAATCTTTGATGTCACAGATAAATAAGTGAGTGTTTAATTGATAAATTTAACATGGTGAATAAGAGTGAGTTGAGTAAACTGCAGAAATATTTATTAGATAAGTAAAAGCAACTATCTTGTACTTGGAAGAGAAAATGGTCTAACGTGAACAGACGAAGAGGAGGTCAGGTTAGCCAGGATGACCACCTGACATCTGATGATTGAGACAATCGAGGCAACGACGCCTCTTCACATATTTTTCGGATAGCAGGCAAGTCATCCTTGGCTACCAAACTAAGAGCCTCATGGCAAGGCCATCCCTTTTCTTTTGGTTATTAATTCCTCTGATGAATAATACCACAACAGAATTGAAATACATGCAGTACAGTCTAATGCAGCCTGATAAATGATGATGCAGCATTGAAAGTAACCGCATTTTACTTGAGCTGAGGAGAACAAGGAGAGTCTGTCATTCTGGGCATCGAAATGGAATGACTCTGATGAAATACCAGAGTTGACACCATATTTAAATAGCATTCTGCTTTGATTGGTCTTTGAAGCATATCGTGAACGTGAAGATATTGTTCCATTTCGTCAGGTGCATAAATGGCGACCGATTGTTGCTCTACGTCGATCATGACCATTATAACCACTAAATCATTGATAAGTTGATCTTGGGAATAAAATGCAAATCCATTGTTGAGAATATATTCTTTTCAATTTTATGTGGAAGAGAGTTAAATGTATTCATGAGCTTAAAAGTGCAAGTTCAGCTTTGTGGAGGTGATTTCTTCAAAGTTAGCATGGATACCTAACTATTTCTCTATTTCTGTTGTTTGGTGTTCTGCATTCAAGCTGTTGTTCAGGCGTTTGTCTTGTTTTACTTGTGGCCGATGCCTCTTTTCACTATCAAAAAAAAAGAAAAGGAAAAAACACTTTACACCGATGAGTGAGTGAAATATGTAAAGAGAAATGTGACTCTGCAAAAATCATATTTTTGTGAAAAATATAGACCCCGATACAAACCGATGACAGATCTTGATTTGGTCATTTGAACGGATGAGATTAAATCTTGTCATATGATTAATTTCTCGGTGATGAATTATAAAATATTCTTGACGAAGGATCTCGTACAACCCAATTCTAACGAATTTTACATTTTTGCACCAAAATTATGATTTGTACCATAACCTTTACTAATCAATTCATTATTTGTAGCCGTTAGAGCATCACACCATAACTTTTTGAGTCATAAGAAAAGGTCATGAGAGATGATAAAAAAAATATGGATCCTCACCATGACTAAACCAATCATAGAAAAAGTCATGCGTTGATCAACTTGAAAAAGATCATCTCACGACCAAAAATTAGAGATTTGGTCATGAGCCGTGATCCAATTGCAGCGCGACATGTGTCCTGTGTATGAAACTGTTCAGTTTATATTTTGATCTTGCAGCGAATATATCTTCTAAATTAAAAAGTAAAAAAATCAAAATAATTACCAATATTCTTAATTTTTGAGCTCTATAAAACGAGATACACTTTAATATATTCTTATTAATCTTAATATTTATGAGCTACAATTTATGTAGTGATGAGAGAGAATGATAATGAACTTTTTATTTGGTCATGAGTGGGGTGCACTTGATCAAAATAGTTATGAGACATGATAAAATGAGAGAGAAACGGATGGGAGAGAGAGATGATATGTTTTTTTTTGGTCATGGTGAATGATGCTCTTATGTATCATGCAAGGTTGTAAGAATCGAGTTTTTACCTTGACTCGTTTTGCATAGGTGGAATTGAATCGTAAACTCGACTCGTAAAATCGCCGAGTTTACCTTATATTAAATTAATATTAAATATTTTACAATAAATATTAAATATATTTTTTAAACACTATACAAATATAAATGAATCGAATTTCAACTTTATAATTTAATTATAAGCATAAACATGTGAAATATTCTTATAAATCAATTTTTTTAAAATGACTTTTATATAATTTTATCAATTTTTTTCCAGATTTTATCCGATTTTACCGAGTTTACTCCGATTTTATCCGATTTTACAGGAGTAAAATCGTGCTGATGTCCGATTTTACCCCAAAACGATTTTACATGATTTAACTCGAATTGTGTAGGTAAACTCGTACGAGTTTACGAGTTAACACTCGATTTTAACAACCTTGATATCATGGGTAGTGTGGTCTAGCGGTCATAATCTTGGTCGAATGATTAAGAGTTTGACTGTTCGAACCCCCTTGAATGCACCGGTATTAGTTTGAGGCTTGTCCATTCTTTACTTATGATAGTTAAATTTAATTTTAAGAAAAAAGAAAAAGAAGGATGCTCTTATGCTCAAAATTATAAATTAATATTTTCTTTTACAAGCAAACACTTTTTTATCCAGTGAAATATTTGGGCCTCCCAGACCCAATGGGCTCACGCTCACATAATAACCTGAAACGTTCTCTCCGGTTGGAGCTCTTCCGATGGTATCCTCCGGCGTCCAGTCCTGAAAGAATTCTGGGGTTTTATTACTTCCGATGGTATCAACGATTCGCATTATGCAAGATGGAAGAAGTATTCATCGATTATCTTCAGCTATTCTCACCCGCTTGTCCCACCATTACTTAAACCCTAGCCACGTTCTTCCTTTGTCAATTTTTTTTCCAGGACAAGTTAGGTATGCTCACAATAACCCTTTACAGAAAACTGCAAAAAGTTCTGATCTTGGTGCAAATTTGGTGTGTTCCTTATTGTCTAATCATACTGCTAGTGTCGAAAAATTGCTCGATGGCTTCAAGCAGCAGCTTAGTTCTAAGCTAGTTGAGAAGGTTCTATTGAATTATAAGCAGTTAGGGAGGAAGAGGACCTTGGAGTTTTTTTCATGGGCTGGAATTCAGTTAGGGTTTAGGTTTGATGACTCTGTGGTTGAGTACATGGCTGATTTCTTGGGTAGGAGGAAGTTGTTTGATGATCTCAAGGGACTTTTGGTGACTGTAACTGCTTATAGAGGGAATGTTTCCTGTCGAACAGTGTCCGTTTGTATCAGGTTTTTGGGGAGGCAAGGAAGGGTTAAAGAAGCGCTTTGCTTGTTTGAAGAAATGGAAGCTGAGTTGAACTGTAAACCTGATAATCTTGTGTGTAATAATATGCTTTATGTTCTGTGTAAAAAGGAGGCCAGCGTTGAGTTAATTGAAGTGGCTTTGAAAATCTTTAAAAAGATTGGTTCGCCTGATACGTATTCGTACAGTAACATTCTGGTGGGTTTATGTAAGTTTGGTCGCTTTGATGCTGCGCTTGAAGTTTTTAGAGAAATGGGTACTGCTGGTCTAGTCCCTACTCGATCTGCTGTTAATTCTCTCATCGGGGAGTTATGTGTAATGAGCTCTAAAGATGGGTCGGTGGAGAAAGTCAGGGTGAGTAGTCTCCGTAAACCAATAACGATATTGGTTCCGAATGTGGCATGTACAAGTGGTGCTGTGCAGCCTGCCATGAGAGTATTTTCGATGGTTCATAAAATGGGTATCTTACCAAGCTCCTTTGTAATAACACTGCTTATCTCCGAGCTTTCTCGACTAGGGCATATAAAGGAAGCTGTTGAGGTATTAAAGGTTATTGAGGAGAGGAAGCAAACATGTGCTTCTGATTGTTACTCTATTGTGTTACGCAAGTTATGCGATCATCGCATGGTTGATGAATGCTGCAGTTTGTTTAAGAAGATGCTCTCCAAAAACATGAAGCCGAAGTTGGTTATTTATAATAGTCTGATCTGTGCTCTCACCAGAGTAGGGAGTTTGGATGATGCAGTAAAGGTGTACAATATTATGCAAAAGAATAGATGCCTTCCGGACAATGTGACTTATACTGCGTTGATCCACGGTTATTGTGGAGCTAAGAATTGGGAAGCTGCTTACAAATTGGTTTCGGAGATGCTGGGGTTGGATTGGGCTCCACATTTTCACACTTATACATATGTGGATAAACTTCTGAAAGAAAACGGGCTATTTGACCTGTGTACAAAACTGGAAAGGAAATTGGACGTACAGGTCCTGAAAAAGCATTGTAAGCATGGCCGACTAGATGCTGCTTATGCAAAGTTGAAGTCTATCCTTGACTTAGGAATCCATCCTCCAGTCCATGTTACGGATGCTTTTGAACGTGCATTTCAGAAGGCAGGCAAGCACAATGTGGCTCTTGATTTACTCAAGAAGGCAGACTACCGAAAAGAAACTGCAAATTCTGCGTTAGTGTAAGTAAGCGTGCACATCTCATCATTTGGTAAGCGGATCTTTTGATTTGTTATCTCTTGTGAATATTCTATTATGCTTGTTGTTATATTTGAGAACTCAGTGCACACATATTAAGCATTTTATAACTTAGTTCCTTGTGTCGGTCTGCTCACTTATTCGAAAGTAATTTCCTTTGCATTTAAATATGTTAGTCAAACTATATGGCAGTTGTATAGTCATCCAGCATCAGCTAGCTAGGTAAAATTAATCAGTTATTAAGATTTATATTCCAGATGGCTAGTAATGCTGATGTCTTTCAACTAATTTTTAATCTTCTTTTTGGATTAGAAGTTTCCTCGTCCCCACTCCTCACAATTGGGCTGTAGATTTCGGTGAACATCATGAAATTGGAGAGGGTTATGACAATGTATCTCCAGTATTGAAGAGGGCTTCAATGTCTAAATGATTTGAGGGAGTTAAATGGCTCATAGAAATTCTGGAGTTCCTCAGAAGGTGTCATTGAGATGCTTGTTTTCAGAGTGTTGGGAGTTTATACTCCATCAAAAATTAGCATCATTGATCTATCCAAAGGTATACACAACCACGAATTTTTGTTTCTGTAAATTAGGTAGTGTGCAGCTCCAGTATCGTGTCTACTTTAAAAGTAGTCTTCTTACCTTCTTGTTTACAGTGCACTGAATGCATGTTGAATTTTACAGGACCATGCTCATTTGTTTTTTTTCGGTTGTCCACTTGAAACTTGCAAGGAAAACTTTCAAAGACCCGAGCTGGTCATAAATTTGAAGTGCTGGTGCCCTCTTTCACAATTGACACTATTCTCCACCGGAGATTGTTACTTAGCCGAAGATTACTTGGAGAAGAGCCATGATAGTAATTACTATGGTGTGCAAGAATACCCGTAGCAGCTCTTTTGGGCATACAACAGTGCAATCAATGTAAGCCTTGGACTCTTGTGCCATCTTTTCACGTGAATTTAACTCGAATGACAGACCAGAAATCTCTATATCTCACAATAAAGCTGAAGCCTCGGTTCGGATGGAGATATTTAGAGAAAATTGTTGGAGATTTTAGGTTTATACTATGTGAAACATGTATGAAACCTTGTAAAGGTGTTGTTTGAATGAAATGGATCATTTTACAACTCTTGTTCAACTGTGTTTTGTGCCATTCGGAAGTCGTGCGTGCGATCGCACGAGATTCATGCGAACGCATGAAATTCTTATGAGCCTGGTCTAGCTTGTGCGAACGCACAAGATGATCTGTGCGAACGCACAAGGTTGTGCGACCGCTCGCGACAGTTCCATGCGAACGCATGAGAATGTCGTGCGTCGGGTTTGAGTTGTGCGAACGCATAAAGAGATTTGTGCGAACGCACAAGGCAGTTCCGAACAGTTTTGTGGCAGTTTTTCCGGCAGTTTTGGCTGAGTTCTTTTGAATGTTTTCTTCTGGAAAAACAAGATAGATGAACAGTAGCTTTTTCCCTGTAAGAAAAGGAAGAAATTTGAATCTCCTTCAAGTTCAATCAATTGAGTTTGATTGTGTTACTCGGTTGACAACATTCCATCATTCCCTGTACTTTTCTCGTTGGTCTTATCCCGATTCAGTTTTCTGGAACCCGATAAGGGCAGAAATATTGAATACGGAAAGCGGCAAAAGAGATACGTGATTCCAACGATATCCAAGCCATTGATTTGAAGCCCTAGAAGAAGCCCCAGGTCTAACAATCGTATTCAATAATTTCTTAATCAATGACGGCGGCAACCGTAGTGGATATCAGTGCAAGAGACGAAGACGAGATCGAATTTTGGGATAACCGAGAAGTTGATTTCCTGGAGCGGCAGGAAATTGTGGCTTTTGTTTCTTGTCAAAGGACTGAGTTGCATTGAGCGAAGGTGTTTTCCAACTCAATTTCGAAGGCGAGATTGTGCTTCTTTCATCAGTGCCGGTGAGATAAAGGATTGAAAGAATCAGTTGATGGTTATGGCACTGGCGTGATTGTTCTGATGACTACCAAGATAAAAAGCTTTCATCTTTTATTCTTTACCACAAGCTGGGCTCCCGGTGGCTTACTCATGGAATGAGACAATCGGCTGAGGGAAAAGAAAGCAAGAGACGGTTGAATCGACTTTCATCTTTTCATCAGGGATGAAGTCCTATGTTGGGTTTGGATCAACGAAGTGATCAGATTGGTTTTTAATGGCCAAGGGTGATGGTTAGAAGAGGTTTCTTCCTCTGTGCTTGTTCTTCAACAATCAGAACCTGTTGTTTCGCTAGTCAACGTTGTGTTGCGTTCTTCGGCTAAGGGAATTGGAAAGAAACCTGGTCAGGTGGCAGCCATGAGGGTTTTGTAGTTGCTGGAATTTTACAGCAATGTTGACAGTAAGTGGCTGATTTGACACGCTGAAAATCAGGTTCCATTGATCAAATTCTTTTAATAAATCTGAATTTGTGAAGCATGCATATAATTAGTGAGTTATATTTATCAGTTAGCTTTTCTGATAATGCATATAACTTGTGGAGCATGCTTGATTTAACATGATATGTGTGTTCATAGTAATCGGTAGGCTGTCCGATGATATGTATGACTTGTGGAACATGTTGTGTTAGTAAATTCATAATCAGTAAGTTTCTGATGAAATCTGTGTATGAGTACTTTTAAGCTGATACCATGATGGAACTGATTGTGGCACATGTGTTGCAATGTTTTTCAACCAGAATAAATCAGATGGAATTTTCTGATGTATAAATTCCGATCAATGTGTTTGTAAGTTTACCGGATTGGTAAAACTTGATTGATGGAGTTTGAGTTTTGAAATAATCAAGGATTATGTGATTATTTCGGTTATTCCTGGTTTGAAATGTTTGAAGTGTAATATGATGATGAGCACTGATGTTCTGATGGTAGCCTGTAAAAGTTGTTAGAAAAGCATGTGTAAGCTTACTATGCAATTTCTGGTTTGATTATGATTTTATGGATTGTGACTTGCATGATTAGTAGAGTACATGTATTTGTATAACTCTGTGTTTGGCATGTCGCATGATTTATTTTGCATGAATTGTTGCATAAATAATGTGGATGACTCACCAAATTGAAGCTCATCGACAAAACTATTTGTCAAGATTGTGTGATGAATTATTCACATAATGGGTTCTCCTAAATGGAGATGGATATTGATATCTTCTAAGTGTTGAAGAGAATTCAATGAGAATGATGCTTCAAGACAATTTTGGTGGTGAGAGGCAAGTTAATATGCCTGAACAAGTAAAGCTTGTTGTTGACTAATGTTAAGAACCGATAGAGGTGGGGAATAATACAATTATGTATATTTCCAGTTGAATGGTATCATTCATGAGACTACAGCGGTATATACACCACAACAATATGGTGTAGCTGAAAGGAGATATAGAATCCTAAAATGGATGGTTAATTCCATGTTATTCTACTCTAGTTTGAGTGATGGATTTGGGCTAAAGCCATGTTGATAACTTGTTATTTATTTAACAGAGTTCGTTTGAGCCTCGTGGAAACAAACGGGTAAGGATTGTAAAATCCTTTGGACCACATTATCAAGTTTACTTGATTGAGGGTTCTAGTGATGATATTGAGTGTCAATACTCATATTGTTATCATATTGATGATGATCCTAGAACATATGATGAGGTTATGAGGTCTCAAGATGTGACTTTCTTGAAAGAGGCAATAAACGATGAAATGGATTCTTTTATGGGAAATAATACTTGGGTATTATTGGATCTCCCACCTAATTGCAAGCCATCAAGCTGCAAGGGGATTTTCAAAAGAAAATGAAGGTTGATGAATCGGTAGATAAGTTTAAAGCTCGATTGGTTATCCAAGGCTTTAGACAAAAGGAGGGTATTGATGTTTTCGATACATAAGCTCCTATTGCATTGATTTCCACTATTAGATTGTTAATTGCTCTTGGTGCAATTAAAATCTGGTTGTACACCAAATGGATGTCAAGACAGCGTTCTTGAATGGTGATTTGGAAGAGGAAATATGTGTGTAGCAATCGAAAGGATTCATTACGCCTGGAAATGAATAACAAGGTTTATAAGTTAGTCAAATCACTGTATGAGCTGAAACTAGCACCTAAGCAGTGGCATCAAAAGGTTGATGAGGAAATCTTGTCTAAGGGATTCAAAATGAATCAAGGAGACAAGTGTATATACAACAAGTTTGATAACTCTGGTAATTAAGTAATCATATGCATGTATGTTGATGATATGCTGATTTTGGTATTAACCAAAATAGGAACCTTTTATCATCAAGTTTTGCTATATATGGGAGAAGCAGATGTAATTCTTGGTATTAGAATCAAGTGTGAGAACAAATACTTAGCACTGTAATAGTCTCACTACGTTGAGAGAGTGCTTAAGGAATTCAATTATTTGAATTGTTCTCCGGTAAGGACTCCCATGGATTCAAGTGTGATGCTTTGCCTGGTACGGATGAAGCTGTTTCACAACTTGAGTGTTATCAAGTCATTGGTCGCTTAATGTATACAATGAAAAGTACAAGGCCTGATATAGCTTATGCAGTGGGCAAATTGAGTTGATATACTAGTAATTCTAGTACTCATCACTGAGAAGCTATTAGGCAGATACTTGAATACATTAAGGAAATCGTGAATTATGACTTGGTGTATGCTGGTATTCTCTCGGGCTTGGAGGGATGTACGGATGCGAGTTGAATTACTAGTTTAGAAGATGATGCTTCTAAAAGTAATTGAATATTCTTGCTTGGGGGAGGTGCCGTCTATTGGGCCTCAAAGAAGCAAATTTGCATCACCAGCTCTACTGTGGAATCTAGGTTCATGGTTCTAGCTGTTGCCGGTAAAGAGGCAAAAGGGCTAAGAAATTTGAACATGAGATTCCTTGTGGCCGAAATCGATAGATATCTATCCATTGAGATAGTAAAGAAATTCGGTTTAGGTTTATACCCAAATGTACCATGATAAATCGAGATACCTGGGCGTTAGACATAGCGCGGTTCGTGAACTGATCACTCACGGGGTAATTTCGATTGATTATGTCCGGACAAAGTGAATTCTAGCTGATCATTTGACAAAATGGATTAGATAGGGACTTGGTACAGAGTCGGGTAAAGGGATGGGCTTAAAGCACATCTAAGTCGCTTATCGTAGGACACCTTAATTCCCTCTTAGTATGACGCTAAGAGCTGAGTTAAGTACAAGCCTATTCTGAGAGACTTGAAGCACATGGTTATATCCATCCCAAAGTTGTGCTTGTTTCCTGCAGAGAAAGGGAGGATGAAGTTTATCTTCTTAATGGATCTTTTGGAAAAGTGCATTGCAGGTGCATGCGAAAAGAATCCACCTATGTAAGTGTGAAGTGAGCCGCTTCAATTAGCTTGTGCTTGGCTAAGTATACACTTATGAATGGATAGGGACACATGGCTGAAACAGTGTCAAGTTGTACTTGGAATGAAAGTAAACTTGTGTGTGTTTTATTCTCCCGTATTCAAATGGGTTGAAGGGTTCAATCCATAGGACACCCCGATTCTCGAGTATTGGAGGATACTACACTATGTGAAATTCAATCCTTCGGACATTTCACTTATGCACGGTTTTGTTCGGTTGTGAATGTTTAACATTCAAGAGTATAACCCTAAAATGGGGGAGGATTGTTGGAGATTTTAGGTTTATACTATGTGAAACATGTATGAAACCTTGTAAAGGTGTTGTTTGAATGAAATGGATCATTTTACAACTCTTGTTCAACTGTGTTTTGTGCCATTCGGAAGTCGTGCGTGCGATCGCACGAGATTCATGCGAACGCATGAAATTCTTATGCGCCTGGTCTAGCTTGTGCGTACGCACAAGATGATCTGTGCGAACGCACAAGGTTGTGCGACCGCTCGCGACAGTTCCATGCGAACGCATGAGAATGTCGTGCGTCGGGTTTGAGTTGTGCGAACGCATAAAGAGATTTGTGCGAACGCACAAGGCAGTTCCGAACAGTTTTGTGGCAGTTTTTCCGATAGTTTTGGCTGAGTTCTTTTGAATGTTTTCTTCTGGAAAAACAAGATAGATGAACAGTAGCTTTTTCCCTGTAAGAAAAGGAAGAAATTTGAATCTCCTTCAAGTTCAATCAATTGAGTTTGATTGTGTTACTCGGTTGACAACATTCCATCATTCCCTGTACTTTTCTCGTTGGTCTTATCCCGATTCAGTTTTCTGGAACCCGATAAGGGCAGAAATATTGAATACGGAAAGCGGCAAAAGAGATACGTGATTCCAACGATATCCAAGCCATTGATTTGAAGCCCTAGAAGAAGCCCCAGGTCTAACAAAAATAAAGTGAAGTAGCCTTGTCTTGGGAAAATGATATTAAAACTTTCATGATGAGGGACGGAGTCGATGTGTTGCAATGTTTTGGTTTATGATTAGTGTGAAAACGATGCGTGTATCTGGAAAATTAGTTGCTGGAATATGATCGCCCAGGTTCAATTCAATTATAGTCACGTAGCAGTAGCAGGCATCCATATATGTTGCCATTATATCTGGAGCAAACAACACAACAAATCAGGAATATGGAATGGGGTGGTGACAGATTGATTTGGAGTCTTTACGGCAAATCAGCTCTGATGTAATAATTCAAGATTTTTTATGATGTTCATGCTAGAACTTGGACAAGTCAATCTTGGACCTTTGGTATTTAAAAAAAATAAAATACTTTCATTAGTTATTCAAAAAATATATTCAACTGGCAGGTGTGCCTAAAGGAGAATGAGAGTGTGTGGGCTGGTTTTTTTTTTTGATGGGTAAAAGTTGTACAGAAGTTGGACACTGACAAGTCAATGACTCAATTCGGTACATATGCTCCAATTGACGTCCAGGCCTACAAGGCCACCCATTCTCGCCATGAAAACTATCAAAGGTTGCGAAGCCATGCTCAAGAGCATGGACTAGCAACCTTGTCAGCCGGCTCTAAAATCCCTGGTCAGAACCGGGGAAATAGGGCGACTAGAAAAACTACTGCGACTATCACTCAGTCCGCAAGCGGCTGAGAATAACAAACTCAGTCCGGAAACCGGCTGAGAATAGTCACTTATTGAAACTAAACGAAACTGAACTAAGCAAACCTAACTAAACCTATTCTAACAACAAAGGAAACAAACACACAAAACACCACAGGAGCCATCCTCAAGCAAAAATGTGAGTCCGCCACCGCCACCACAGGCAAACAGCCAGTAACCAAGAGCCAAACCACCATCCGCAACCCAGCCCTCAATTCCCCGCCGCTGACTAAGGGTAAGCAGCCCAGCCGACGCACTCAGCGCCGTCGACCAGCCAGCCGCGCCACAAGGAACCACCTCCCAGCCCAACCGCCGGCGACGCCGCAGGACAGCTTCGAAGCAGCGATTCATATATACAACCAGCCACGCCGGTCAAAAGGCAACCGCCACCACCCCGCTGGCCAAAGCTTCGCCCACCGCCACCCGCAACAAAATCCCCACCTCCGCCAATCGAAGCCATCAAACCGGCCAACAGACAGAGACGGAGAAGAGGGGAAAAGGGGCCAGCGCCCTAGGCGAAGGTGGGAAGAGCAAGACTCAGCGGGGGGTGCCGGCGGAGACAAAAATCAGATGTTACTGTAGCAAGTCTTCGACAATCGTCTAGAGAGAAGCGAGAGAGTTTTTCGAAACTTTGAGTGTGTGGGCTGGTTGGGCAAGGCAATTTTGGCAAGAGTTGTTAGGCGCTGTGGAGTGGGAAGGAACTAGCATGCATTTGGGTTTGGGAGGCGGTCTCAAAGCGTTCGCTTCAGGAGCTGCTCCCTCTTTACATTGGGGGCATACTCGATATGGTGGAATAGAAATGCAGTTTGGAATCATGACAAAACTGGCGATGTCGGTGTTACATGCGAAGAAAAGAGTGCAGGAACTTGATTTGTACTAAACTTCTGAAATTCATTTTTCCATTTCACTGACTCACTCTTACAATGTCCACTCTCTAGCTTAGCCGAAGCACAATACATGACTATAACAGCTTAGGCTTTGTTCGAAACAGTCTCTTAAAGCTTGAAGCAATTCACTTGTTTGTAGAAAAGTATAAATTGGGGCTCTGAGCTATCGTCTATTTTCAATAAATGACAATACAAATCAATTGACAAATTCATAGCCGCCAAAAATCGTAGTTAAACCGTGATACGTAAATTCCATTGAAAATGACCAAACAATACTATCATAAACTCTATATGTACCAAATTGATCTTTCTTTCTCTAACATCACATGAACCTTTTTTATTAAAACATTTTTGATGAAGTTCATGTGATTGTATTAGCTATTTAATCACTATAGAACTACTCTACTCAACTTCCAAAAAGTCGTAAATTTATTTTGCATATTTTGATAGGAAAGTAATTTGCAAAGATACTATAGTTCGAAAATCCAATTTATACTCTATCAAAAAAACTTCCAATATATACATTTTTTAAAAATCATCCCTAAAAATCGATTTGGTAACATTAAGCCATTGAAGCCTAAGTTGTTTTCTGCGATAAGGGGTTCAATTAGCCTAAGGTGTTTTCTGCAATAAGGGGTTCAATTTTTTTTTTATAATAAAGATAAAACGACACTGTTTTGTCTGGCAGCATTTAGAGGATTTATCGTAGCTAGGGTTTTGCTTCCGCTACTGTTTTCGTGAATCGGATCGAAATGGAGGAGGTTTGCGAGGGGAAAGAATTCTCTTTTCCCAAATCCGAGGAGAAGATTCTGAGCTTATGGAACGAAATCAAAGCCTTCGAAACACAGAACGAGCTCACCAAGGACTTGCCGGAGTACGTCTTTTACGATGGCCCGCCGTTCGCGACTGGTCTTCCGCATTACGGCCACATTCTGGCAGGAACGATCAAGGATATAGTCACGAGGCACCAGGTGATGACGGGGCATCACGTCACGAGGAGGTTCGGATGGGACTGTCATGGATTGCCAGTGGAGCATATCATTGATGAAAAGCTTGGAATCAAGTTTAGAGACGATGTGCTGAAGCTCGGGATTGATAAGTATAATGAGGAGTGCAGGAGTATTGTGACTATGTATGTTGAAGAGTGGGAGAAGGTGATTACAAGAACTGGAAGGTGGATTGATTTCAAGAACGATTATAAGACTATGGATTTGAAGTTTATGGAATCTGTGTGGTGGGTTTTTGCCCAACTTTTTGAGAAAGGTCTTGTTTACAAGGGGTTCAAGGTTAGTTATTGCAATACCTGCTTTCCCAAGTTGAATTGTGAAGCTTTATTTCTGTTACAAGCTTCAGGATTTATGTTGTTTGTGCAGGTCATGCCTTACAGCACTGGCTGTAAGACACCACTTTCCAACTTCGAAGCAAATCAAAATTACAAGGTAAGTTTTTCCTCTCAAATCGATTATCATTTTTTCTGAACTATATATCATACTGATGGTACTGTGTGCCTTTTCCTCTGATTTATGTCTTATTCCCGATGTAATATAGGACGTACCTGATCCTGAAATCATGGTGACTTTCCCAATAATCGATGACCCCGACGACACTGCTCTTGTGGCGTGGACAACAACACCATGGACCTTACCAAGCAATCTTGCTCTTTGTGTCAATGCTGGTTTCACTTATGTGAAGGTAAATGATACCATCAATGATTCATGTTGCTGGGATCGCCCCCCCTGATGCAGTTTAACAACCCTCCTCTTTTGAATTATATTACTTATTATCATTATCTGATTGAACAATTTTTGTAAATGGGATATATGGTACAAGAAGCATTAAAGCGTTTAACATTTAAACCATGAAGCTTCTCAGTTAGTAAAGCTACCGGTGCTTGTTCGTTGATCATCTACTATAAATTTACGAGATGCTTATTGTTGTTGTACACTCAACTTTCCGTAATTATTGCTGAAAGTAAATGGGTCATAGAGTCCCCTATGCGTATAAGTTTTAAATATGAAAGTGTCAATGTCAAATTGCAATCTCTAATAATGAAGATTCAAATTATCAGGTCCGCGGAAAGCATTCTGGAAAGGTGTATATAGTTGCAGAGTCTCGGCTATCTGAACTGCCAGTTGAGAAACCCAAAACAGACATATCAAATGGAATGGTTGCTGCCACCAACTCAAATACCAAAAAAGAGTCGTCATCCGGTGGAAAAGCTAAAACTTCTTTGAGTTCTTATGAAGTATTGGAAAAATTTCCAGGGTCTTCACTGGTGGGAAAGAAGTAAGAAAATTTCCTCTGGAGGTCAATCGAATGTTGAACACTTTTCACGAGAAGATCATAATCATTTACCCTGCTAGTATAGCTATTGTATCAAAATGTTGATGTGCCACACGAGTAGATCCATGGCGCTTATGCCAGTATACTGTTTAGTGTATCACGTCTTGGTTTCACTATAAAATTTGTTAAGTGACAATTTTATTTGTTGTTAAATGCCAGGTACAAACCATTATTTAATTACTTTATGGAGTTCTCTGATGTAGCGTTTAAAGTCATCTCAGACAATTACGTAACGAACGATAGTGGGACGGGTATTGTCCATTGTGCCCCAGCATTTGGTGAAGATGATTATCGAGTGTGCCTTGAAAATCAGATTATCAAGAAGGTTTCTTCCGTTTAACATAACTTGAACATTTGATTATCCATATCTATTGTGATTTTTCCTAGTGATCACTTTCTTAATTTAATACGCAGGGTGAAGGATTGGTTGTTGCCGTTGATGATGATGGCCGTTTTATTGAAAAAATTACAGATTTCAGTGGACGATATGTTAAGGATGCTGACAAGGATATCATTGAAGTTCTGAAGGTAATTATCGATTAGTAGATGAATGTCAAAGCACCTGTGATAGCACTATGATATGTCTTGAAACCCAGAAATAGTGTTATTATTCCTTTTAAAAGCGTGGAGCCAGAGAATCACTCATTTGAAGTTTTGTTTTCTGTGTACAGAAACAAGGGCGTGTTTTGAAAATTGGAAGTTTCATGCATTCCTATCCCTTCTGTTGGAGATCAGATACTCCTCTCATTTATAGGGCTGTTCCTAGTTGGTACGTTGACACCCTACCTTGCTAATCCACTCTTGTTCTAATAGTCCGTACTTGGAACAATCTTCTTCTTGATGCATAGTGTTCAATCCTACATTATATACCCAACATTAAGGCTTGCATCTTATATATTTATGCCTTCTTGGCAGTGTAACTATACATATGATCATGATCACTTCAAGTTATATTATGAGGTGGTATGTGATAAGAGGATATGAATCTGCCATAGGATAAACAATTGAGGGAAGTTAGGTTCACATCCCATGATCCCATTTTGAGGCTAATTGTAAAAGTCAAATAGACAGTGGATTTAACAGATCATATCAGGAAGGAAGTGAAAGTTTCCAAAGAATTGATTTTTTACAGAGGCTGTTAAACATGCTAGATGTACATACTTAGGCCTTTTTATTTTGGGTTCAGGGCATCCGTAACTTGGTTGTTGTATTTCTTAATATCTTGGATGACTGTCTGAATGTTTACTCATAACGTTAACCTCAAATGTTTTTGAATGTTGGTGCTTAATGGCATTCTTCACACACCAACTTCTGCTTATTACGTGAGTATACGATGGAAGAAATAAATCGAGATATCTGTATTTGCTAACGATAAGAAGTTTCTTGTCTGCAGGTTTGTTCGAGTTGAAAAGTTCAAAGATAAATTATTAGAAAACAATAAATTGACATACTGGGTTCCAGATTTCATCAAGGTTTGAATGAATAGATTCCTCTGTCTGATATCAAAATTTCCTTTTTGGATGTTCCAGAAGACATGTCCACTAGCTTATTCAAGTAAAACTTAGTTGAAATGTATTGTAGTTAGTACTAACATTAACTTCCTCAATATGCATGGAGAGTAAAGGTGGACAAATAATATGGGGCGGAGAGAGTAAAGTTTGTTGTTAATTCTCTATAAGTTGATACACTCTTTTGAGAAAGGGGTCCCAGTCTCTTTATGTTAACAAGTAACAAGTAGCTCTTTAACCCTTCATTATACTGTTTTGAGTTCCATTGAATTGTTTAGATGTGCACTTCATCTTATTATTTGAGAGATAAAGCAACCTTAAATTTTCATTTGAATGATATTTCTGCGAAACATGTTTTATTTTCTTTACTTCAATGAATGTTGATCATTAATTTTCCGTTGATAATTTCCCATAGGAAAAGCGTTTTCACAACTGGCTTGAGAATGCTAGAGATTGGGCTGTCAGTCGAAGTAGATTTTGGGGTACTCCAATTCCAATCTGGATCAGCGACGATGGAGAAGAAATAGTTGTTATGGATTCAATCAAGAAACTCGAAAACCTCTCTGGTGCTAAGGTTGTCTGTCTCTTGTTTTCCATGTTCTTCAGAATCTACTTACATCGTTACTGTTTCTACCTATATTGCTGATATATTATTTGGGATGTATCAAATATATGAAAAATAAGGTTCCTAAGGGTTACTGCCCTACTGATATCGTTGAAGTGTTCTGTATCAATAAAGTATAATTTTTCTCGACTACTGAAAGCACTTGCTTCGCTTATGATGCTCCTTACCTGTAACACTAAAACCAAACAATGAACCGAAGTAATCCTTCAGCAACCCTTTTAGGTTTTGTATCCCTATCCCTTTCCAAATGCCTCTCTCACACATTGTTTGCTTGTTACTATAGATTTGTGTTTCTGGATTCTTGATTATTTATTTATTTGGTCTAAAATATTTCACGGTCGCATTTTACAGATTGTTGATCTGCACCGCCACATGATTGATCATATAACAATTCCTTCAAAGCGTGGTCCTGAGTTTGGGGTACTTCGGCGCATCGATGATGTAAGACAATTGAATCAGTACCAATAAATGTAATGTGTTTATGGTTGCATATACAATTTTAACTGGGTATTCTGGTCTGCAAAGTCTTTTGATTGAGGAATGTTTATTTCATCCCCATAGGCATTGTGGTGGTTATGGCATGTAATGAGTTCCTCAAAGATAATATGCGGACCTGGCATTTTGCATTGATCTTGATTAGTATTTCCAAATTTGTCGATGTGCTTCTGCACCTTGCATGTATTGGTTGTGAGATAGGTCGGAGATTTGACTAAACTCCTCACTCCCTCAGTGTTCAGTGTGATTCATTCAGTCAATATTTTGCAACTTGCTGGTATTCCAAGGTTGCAACTTAATTGCAGTCGTTAGTGTTCTCGAACCTTTGAAAGAAAACATGGTTTCACTTGCATTTAGAACTCACGATCCATGTGAAACTTTCAATATATAGAAATGGTGTTTATCAGTATAATTTATTTAACTTATAATCCTAGTGGCTTACTCTATTCCCGGTCCTTTAGTCATGATTTTACGCCGACACTGCGTCTGCTTGGACTAGTTACTTAATATGTTTATAATGCAGCTAGGGCACAATGCTTACCAAGTATTTTCTGTTTGATGAAACTGCAGGTTTTTGATTGCTGGTTTGAAAGTGGCTCTATGCCGTATGGATACATACACTATCCTTTTGAGAATGTTGATTTCTTTGAGAGCAACTTCCCAGGCGATTTTGTATCAGAAGGGCTTGATCAAACTCGAGGATGGTTAGCTCCTATAACTACAGAGCTAGGCTGCAAATATTCCCAGAAATATTAATTGTTGTGCTCAGCATTCACACCTGTATAAAGTTAACTATTTAATATGTTTTGGAAATTAACAACTTAGAGTATGTATGCTATTTTTTCTCTTATGGTTAAGTGTTTGATTGTCCTCAGGTTCTACACTACAATGGTTCTTGCAACTGCGTTATTTGAGAAGCCTGCCTTTAAGAACCTGGTTTGCAGTGGTCTTGTCTTAGCTGAGGATGGGCGAAAGATGAGTAAAAAGTTGAAAAATTATCCTTCACCATTGGAAGTGATTGATGATTATGGAGCTGTAAGTTTTTCTTAGCTTTTGTACCATCATTGTGCTCCCAGCGTTCTTATAACCAATTTACACAGCCAGAATGATACTATTTGAATTGTGATGCCAGGATGCACTGAGACTGTACCTGATAAACTCCCCTGTTGTTCGAGCTGAGACACTACGTTTTCGGAAGGAGGGAGTATATAATGTTGTATGTATATGATGCACCCTCGCTCATGGTTTATGTTAACTTTTGATTATCGGCCATGTGTGAATTGTTTTTTTATCAGTATGATTTTTTGATTGGTCAAATGTTGCAATGCTCAGGTAAAAGACGTCTTTTTACCATGGTATAATGCATACAGATTTTTAGTTCAGAATGCCAAAAGGATAGAAGTTGAGGGTCTTTCACCTTTCGCTCCTAGTAAAGACGCTGTTCAAGAATCATCTAACGTGCTCGACCAGTGGATTAACTCGGCAACACAAAGTCTGGTTCACTTTGTTCGGCAAGAAATGAATGCGTATAGGCTATACACGGTATGTTGCTCAGATTCATAACTTACTCGAGTAGCCTATGCTCATGGACTGCATGGGGCATGTAATGCATTTTATTAAAAGCTTACACTGCATAATTTACGGCAAGGATTAGTGGACTAAAATATTACCGAGTAGTCTATGCTCATGGACTACATGGGGCATGTAATGCATTTTATTAAAAGCTTACACTGCATAATTTACGGTTAGGATTAGTTGACTAAGAATACTCATATATAGGCTGACAAAATAATATATTCATTGTTTTACTTTCTCGTCTGTTTTTCTGATAATTTTGTACGCAATATAGGTTGTTCCATACCTCTTGAAATTCCTGGACAATCTTACAAATATCTATGTGCGCTTTAATCGGAAAAGACTCAAAGGAAGGACTGGAGAAGAGGACTGCAGGACCGCGTTATCCACCCTTTACAATGTACAGTCACTTCACTCCTAATCCCACTCCTTGCTCGAAGTGCTTTAAAAAACTAATTCTGTTATCTACTTTCACTTGTATGAACTCCGATCTTGAAGAAATTAAGCATCTTATAACTGGAATAAATAGATAAAGAACATAAACAAATAAACAGTTAATAGGATCATACTTGATGCATTGGTGCTTATACTCTCCTACGGGTAAACATTTTTAGGTGCTTCTGACTTCTTGTAAGGTGATGGCTCCTTTTACACCTTTCTTTACTGAGGTTCTGTATCAAAATTTGCGAAGAGTATCTGAAGGACTTGAAGAGTGCATTCATTATTGCCGATTTCCTGAAGAACAAGGAAAGGTATTGGCATTATATTCTTGTCTTCCATCTTGCTGTTGTAAGCTTAAAATCTATCAAAGTAAGGGTCCGCTAGTTCTCTTAAAGCTGTGTTTGTTTTGACTGCAACAAATTTTATTAGATAGTGGGGATGTTAAGCAATCGTTCTGTATTTTCAATGTTATCTGCACTATTAAATCTGGTTATGCCGCTATGTCGATATAGTGTTTGCATTCTCATTAATATTTGTCATCCACTTGTATCTAACACGTTTCTATCTTGTACAAATCATCATATTTAGTAGGATGTTAAAACATTTACTCATTTTACGCATCTTGATACCTGGCCGCTACAGAGAGGAGATCGAATTGAAACAAGTGTAACACGGATGATGACGATCATTGACCTTGCCCGCAATATTCGTGAGGTTCACAACAAGCCTTTGAAGACTCCGCTCAGGTGTTTATGAATGTTTTAACAGTAAAGATATTTTCAGTTTTGCATCCCCTGATGTTAAAGTGTTTGGTGTGATTATGTTATACTGTTTCTCACAATTCTGATTATTCTACTGGAATAATTTCAGGGAGATGATTGTAGTTCATCCGGATGAGGAGTTCCTTGATGACATTGCAGGAAAGTTAAAAGAGGTTTGACAATAACAGCCCTTTCTGTAGTGTTTTTTTGTGTAATAATTATAAGTAACAAGGAAGCTTGGATATTCGTACGTTTACTGGAAGTTAGAACTAGCTTGAATGAACAACCTTCTAACTACAACAGATCAACTGAAGCCTGCATCACAATTCACAGTACCTTATAAGATAACACAAGATAGGAGAAATACTGAATAAACGAGCATCCTCAAATATTGAAAAATCAGAACCTCTCCAAACTAGTAATGAAAAAGTAGAAATTACTGAGCTGTGCCAAGAGAACATAAGGATGCCATGAGTGCCAGATGCTTGCATATTGATACCATGCCGTATATATTTATGTCAAAGTTTTGTGTCGAAATCCTAGCTAAGTAATAGAATTGTGAAATACATTCCTCTCGATATACAAATGCTGTTACTTCAAACAGTATACTTTTTCCTGTTGTGAAAAGTTTGTAGATGCTTAGAGTGTAACTTGGGCAATTTTTTATGTGCAGTATGTCCAAGAAGAATTGAATATTCGAAATGTCATTCCATGTAGTGATCCTATGAGATATGCTTCGCTAAGAGCAGAACCAGACTTCAGGTATTTTTCTGTACATACCCATTCAACTTTGCACACAAAAAGGAGGAGACTGAATACATTGTAGCTAAAAATGTATGTCTTGCTTCATAGCGCATTGGGTAAAAGGCTTGGAAAATCAATGGGAGTAGTTGCCAAAGAAGTCAAGGCAATGTCCCAAGAAGATATCTTAGCTTTTGAGAAAGCTAAAGAAGTTGTCATTGCAAATCATTGTTTGAAACTAAGCGATATCAAGGTAAATAACTTCCAAACATTTAATTACAGTTTATTTCTTTGTACAAATTAAAGGTACTCACTGTTCTTAAGTGCATTATTTACTAGATTATATTCTTGATCTCCGAAGTACTTGGTCTTGAATTTAAATCCTTATATTGAATCCCAGAGTTAGAAAATTGTCTTTGATTCTTCTTTCATTTCTCTCCTGACTAGGTTGTGTTCCCTCAAGAATGATAACTGAAAGTAAAAAAATCTGCATAGGGGGTAGCATGATAAACATTTGTCTTCAGAAGCATGGTCAAAGATTTGAAATTTTGTGCTAAAACTTTAATTTTTACTTGTCTGATTATGGCATTATAATAGCATTTCTTCTTCAGCATAAGACTATTCATTTTTAAATCCATTCACGTTGATAGGACCTATGTAGCAATCAACAAGTTGTTGATTGCTGCTTGGTTCATTGTTTTTAGTCCCGCATGTCTTCTTGATCTTGAATAAAACTCAAGTGTCATCAATCAGCTACGAAAATAAATGGAATATGTGGATAGTAATATTTAGAGGTCATGCAATTATGAAATCGTAGCATTTACATTCCATCTGATTGACGAGATGTATTCTTTTAAAAATGCTTTTGGTAATATATATTTTAGTATATGTGTGAATAGGTTGTTCGAGAATTCAAGCGTCCTGATAAGATGTCTGAGAATGAAATTGATGCTAAAGGGGATGGTATGAATCTCTAGTTTTTACTTATTGTTTATTCAATAAATTATATAGTGTTAATATCCTTACTCTTATCTGGTGTTGTAGGTGATGTCCTAGTTATACTCGATTTGCGTCCTGATGAATCATTATTTGAGGCTGGGGTTGCCCGTGAGGTGAACTAGTACTTTAGTTCTTTACTTCAACCATTGAAAAAAAGTATTTGCTTTGAATACTTGCTTGGCTTCGTCTTGAAAAAAAATCTGAACGGTTCATAAACTCTGCAAATTACTTTTAAAATCGTAACTGGCTGTTCTACTTAAGTCCTCTTCTGTAGCAGTCTGTTATGTCATCATCTGACTGATCAATCGATCACTTTTGAATTATTTATGCAGATTGTCAATAGAATTCAGAAGCTGCGTAAGAAGGCTGCACTTGAACCTACAGATGCCGTAGAAGTGTACTTCAAATCAGTAGACAAGAATCAGCAGATCCTGCAACAATTAGTGAAGTCCCAGGTAGATTGCATTAACTAAATAAGCATGTTTCCATGTACCTGTAATACCTTTTTGTTAACTTGTTTTTAGTGGTAAAATGTAATCTTGGCCATGGATATTATAGATATGTGTATGTTTGGTCCCAATTTTGTGTTCTAAATTGGTCAAAGGAATCCTAATTGTGTTGTCTTTTTCATGTTTTGATTTACCGAACTGCGTGATTGTCATCATCTTTGTCATCCTGATTTTAGTTATCCACATAATGATTTTGTTTTGTTTGATGTGATCATATTTTATGTGTAGGAATCCTACATCAAGGAGGCGATCGGTTCTCCCCTGCTCCCATATGAAATGATTCCACCACATGCTGTACGTGATTTTGAGTAATCTCTGGATTTTTTTCTAGTTGCCTCTACAGATAGACTTTGCTGGCGGTCACATCTCTATTGTACTGGGGGATAACTACTATACTCAGTGACATATTTTGCATGAGACTGATTAATCGCAGACAATATCATGCTTATCGCTCTGCCTGTCAATCGTAGGTAATCATTTGTGATGAAACTTTCCGCGGGGTTAACAACTTGTCATTCACTATAACCTTGTCTAGGCCGACAATGGTATTCAACTCGGAAGCCATCCGTTCATTATATGAAGGCAAGCATGTTACACTTCATCCTTTCCATTCCTCGTATCATTTATAGATTATGTAGGACATGTAACTCCTATGTTGGCCTTAAAATGTTTTATTTTCTTTCTATTCAGGCATAAATAATGAGAAGTTTGTTCAAGGCCTTCAAACATATCTACTTTCGAGAGATCACAATAACTTGAAGACTGAGTTCAGTGTTGGAAACAAAAAGGTAAAGGTATATCATCTCTATGTTATTATATCAATGACCGTATCAGTATCAGAAGCTCATTATGTTTGATAAAACATTTGTGCAGATTGTTGTTGATGTCATCGAAAACCAGCCGCCAGTGGAAGTTGAGCTTGGGAAGCACGTCTTCTTCTCTGTGGGCGAATATCATTTGGCTGCATAAACATTCAACTTACCTTCAACATCACATTGAATTTACTGTTTCGTACAATGTGATCCTCAATACGTAGAAAATTGGTGTTAAGAACGGGGTGATCGTGGGATGGATTAGGTTCGTCCTTAACCCGACCCGAAACGACGATCGGATCATTTAGGTCAATCCGAACCCGACACTAAATATTGATCGGGTCGCATTTGATAACACGAACCCGTCGTAAAGATAGTGAACTTAAATATGTTAATTCTCAACATTGTTGTAACAAAATGATGTGAAACTCATATTGAAACAAAATTCAAGACAAAATGTTTTCATAAAAGTTGTTTAAAAGACAACAATAAAAGTTGTTCAAGTAATAACCAAAGAAGCAAACTCACCATCAATAATTTTGTGGTACTATCAAATTGATCAAAGTCTGTATCATCCAATTTTGTGTGCATATGAGAGCCTCAACCATGTTGATATATTTTTCTATTGAAATTAAATTAAATTATTTTATATTAATATAATTATAGTACAGGGACACTCGAGGAGCAATCCGAACCGGACTTATTTAGTTCCGGATCGGGTTCAAGTTCGTCCAAAGTTTGAGCGGATTGAGGATGGGTCACCGGATCGGGACGGATCGTGCTCACCCCTAGTTAAGAATACAGAAAGAAACTTGATGATTCTGATGAAAAGTAAATTTTTAGAAGTGTATTTTTTACCGAGCTTCATAGATCATTAAAAGATCTAAAGTAAGAAAATACTACAATCTGATAAGAAATAGATGAGACTCTTTTCTTCCTCTTCTGTCTTTGACTTGTCCTCTACAAAGGATTGAGTCAATTATGTGAATTCAAACCTGACTTTAGAACTAAAATATAAAATAGCCTATATAAAAATACTTCAAAAAAAATAAAAATACTTATTTATTTTGAATAAATAAGCCATTGAGATCGGGTCAATTATGTGAATCCAAAGCTAAAACACTTATTTATTTTTAAATGCAAATCAATTACTTATTCATATGTAATATGATATTCAACAAGACACAAATAGACTAATTAGTATGGTAGTCGCACTCATTCTTTGGAGGTGTAATGTTTGAATATTGGTACAACTTTATATTTTTTGTATTATTTATGAAGTCGGGTAATTCGATCCTTACCCGAATCGACCCTAACTCATACAAAATTCGGTTAAACGCTAAATTAAGTTGACTGGATCAGATCGGGTTATCGAGTTGGGCGGGTCACTCCCACCCCTAGCTACAATGAAGTTGTATATACAATAATTTGTAATGAGGTTTTCTCTCTAAGTGCAGATTGCTTAAGGGAGGCGTTTTCAGTCGACTTAGTTCAGACTTTGTTTTGGCGGTCTTCTTGACGACGTGAGAAACCAATGGCTGTGTTAGGTGAACATTTTACGGAAGGTACTGAAGTTAGTACAACCCGATATTTTCAGTTTGTTGCAAATTTAGCGTTTCTTAGTTTAATTTATGTTGCTGGAATCTATGGCAATGAGCCGACTTTTTCGTCGGAAAAGCCATTGATACAAATGGATTATCGGGTGCATTTTGAGGATAAAGTTGACAGGTGTCTTGGCTGCATTTAAGCCTTTTGCATACATGACAGTGTGACAGTGTGATGACAGGTGTCTTTGCTGCATTTAAAGCTTCTGCGTGTATGATATCTATATGCATCCATGATCCATGACAGTGTGATGTCAGTGTGACAGGCATATGCATGACATGACCGTATGATGACAGTATATACAAAGCAATTAAGGCCATCCGTCTCTTTGAAGTTTGCTTGTTGGTGTGAGTCAAAAGGTGGTGTGCCCACCTCGTTAGACTTGAAACCAAGTGAAATAGTAGATTACTTACTTAATCAGGCGCGCTTATATTGTCCAAATTGGTCGCGGCTGGATTGTTATTTCCAACTCTTTAAGTATTTTATTTTGCCTTTGTATCTGCTCTATGTAGTTGCTGGGCCGTCCTTGAGCTTCACTTCGCAGCAACAAGTATTGATAGGGTCTTCAATGCGGGCTATGAACTTCGGTTGAATGCAGAGATCTTCCTCCTTGTGTGATGAATGAATGCTTGGATAGCAATTTGAACCACGTAATCGCTGTCCGAATTCAATATTTCCACCCTATTCTATGCCTTGGGTTGCAGGAAATTTGAATATGGGATACAATCCAAATCGTTGAAAACACTTTGTCTAGGCAAAGATAACAAAGCACAACTTAGAGTTTGGGTGTGTTGTAAATCAAGAGAAGGGATTGAGATCTTCTAGCAATTGCACAGTACTATTTCATGCGTGTAACTTGAGAGAATAGTCTGTATATATAGCCATGCAGCTAGGTACGAACAGGAGATGTGACTGCAGAACGAACAGTCGCATCTGTTCGAGTCATGCGTTCGCATGGTTCAGTCATGCGTTCGCATGCCAGTGAAACGTTGCGATTTTTGCCTTGTTTCGTAGCCTTGTGCGTTCGCATAGATCACTTCATGCGTTCGCACAACCTCGACCAGTCGCATAGGAATCTCGTGCGTTCGCACGGTTCTCCTGTGGTCGCACAATCGCATTCTTTTGCCTGTCATGCGTTCGCATGATTCAGTCATGCGTTCGCATGGTTCATGCGGCCATGCTTCCGTACTGATCTAAAACCCTAAAATCACTAACAATACTCCCCCATTTTTGGGTTTTCCTTTTGATTCACAAAGTACCTTTGTTTTAAGTAAAACATGCATAAACGGAAATGTCACTAAGGATTGAATTTCCGCGTAGTGCAATCACGCATACAATATACCCGAATTGAAATGGTGTCACTAAGGATTGAACCAATCAATTCATTTGGGTACTTGACGGCGACACACACATGTGTTACTTCACAAACCGTTAAGTTAACTTGACTCTTAATGGCCCTTGAGTCCATATCCATTCATAAACGTATTGAGATTAAACCCGATCTCTCATGAAGCGACCAGAAAGTTCACGTTTACATAGGTAGATTCCTTAGTGGGTCACACCGCCCGATTGTGCTCCTACACTTAGCACTTTTTCAAAGAATCTATTAAGAAGAGTTCATCTTCAACCTAAACCTTTGTAGGTACTGAACACTCACTTGGGGATGCATATTTGTGTTCATCAATCTTCTAGGAATGGGCTTACCGCATTGAATTCAGCTCTAACGCTAATTAGATGTGAATTGGGTGTCCCACGACTAGATGATTATATGGGTTTTAATCCCATCCCCTTCACAGACTTAGTGATCACCTCCCTAACCAATCCCTTTGTCAAATGATCGGCTAGATTCTGCTGTGACTTAACAAAATCCACAGATATTACCCCATGCGTAATGAGCTCTCTTACCGCACTATGTCTAACACCCAAGTGTCTAGACTTCCCATTGTATACATGGCTATACACCTTAGCCAACGCTGCAGCGCTATCACAATGAATTAATATGGGTGATATCGGTCTCTCCCACAATGGTATTTCATGAATCATGTTCTTTAGCCATTCCGCTTCTTTCGAAGCAGCGGCTAGAGCAACAAATTCAGATTCCATTGTTGAGCTACTGATGCAAGTTTGTTTCTTGAATGCCCACGATATCGCACCTCCCCCAAGCAGAAATACACATCCACTTGTGGAAGAATGATCCTCTTCGTTAGAAATCCAACTTGCATCCGAATATCCTTCAATGACCGAAGGAAATTCAGAATACACAAGACCTAGGTTTATTGTTCCCTTAAGATACCGAAGTACCCTATGAACTGCTCGCCAGTGATCCTCGCTAGGATTACTAGTATATCGACTTAGCTTGCCCACCGCAAAAGCTATGTCAGGTCTTGTACTTGTCATCGCATACATCAAGCTTCCGATGATCCTTGAATATTCAAGTTGTGACACTGGGGCTCCCTTATTTGGAAAAAGGTGTTTGGAAGATTCAGAAGGAGTATTCACTAGATGACAGTCCAAGTACTTGTATTTCTTTAACACTTTCTCAATATAATGAGATTGCGTCAAAGCTAGACCCCCTTTTACTCTTTCTATTCTTATACCAAGAATGACTTCCGCCTCCCCCATATCCTTCATTGAAAACTTAGATGATAAAAATTCCTTGGTTTGATTTATGCACTTTATGTTAGTGCCAAAAATCAACATATCATCTACATATAGACAAATGATAACTCCGTTTCCAGAATCATCAAACTTGCTATATACGCATTTATCCGATTGATTTAAGATAAATCCATCGGAAAGCACCACTTTGTCAAATTTTTGATGCCATTGCATAGGTGCTTGTTTAAGTCCATATAATGACTTAACAAGCTTGCATACCTTGTGCTCTTGTCCCGTTACAACGAAACCTTCCGGTTGTTTCATGTATATTTCTTCCTCTAAATCGCCGTTTAGGAAAGCAGTCTTTACATCCATGTACTAGCAACTTATGGATAGATGCTAAAGCAATCAACAATCTGATTGTTGATATTCTTGCAACCGGTGCATAGGTATCAAAGTAGTCCAAACCAAACTTTTGTCTAAAGCCTTGAATAACCAATCTTGCTTTAAATTTTTCAATGGTTCCATCCACTTTCATCTTCTTTCTGAAGATCCATTTATTTCCCAATGCTTTATGACCTTGTGGTAAATCTACCAAAATCCAAGTGTTATTTCCCACTATTGAGTCCATTTCATCATTAATGGCTTCCTTCCAAAATGATACATCTTGGGATTTCATGGCTTCATCAAAGGTCTTAGGTTCATCCTCAATGATATGGCAATATGAATATTGCAAGCCAATGTCTTCCCGAGTTCCTTCCACTAGGTACATTTGAAAATCATCACAAAATGATTTTTCTTTCCTAGCCCTCTTACTCTTTCTATTTTCTGAAATTTGAGGTTCACTTGATTCTTGAACTATACTAGGTGCAAGAGCCAAATCTCTAGGCATGCTAATTGATGAAAATCTCTTTTCATCAAATATAGCATCTCTTGATTCAATGATAGTATGAACCGGAACTTGCTTATTAGGTTCTATAACGTAGAATCTATAAGCCAAAGAGTGTTGGGCATATCCTATGAATATGCATTCAACTCCCTTTTCTCCTAAAGTTTTTATCTTAGGTAGAGGTAGTCTTACCACTGCCCTACAACCCCAAACTCTAACATGTGCCAAACTTGGCTGCTTCCCATGCCAAATTTCATAAGGAGTAAGGTTGCTAATATTATTAGGAACCCTATTCAACAAGTAGCAAGCCGTTAACATGGCTTCACCCCAAAATCCGTCGTTTAGACCAGAGTAAGAAAGCATGGCATTAACCATTTCTTTCAAAACTCTGTTTTTCCTTTCCGACACACCGTTTTGTTGAGGTGTGTAAGGAGCTGTGGTTTCATGAATGATACTGATGGACCATAATTATACGAATCAAAAACACAGTAAAACCCACTAAATTAGACTGTTGGTGACAGATGCTTGTCGTCAGAGCAAATGTACAAATAATATTTATAAGTCCGCTACTCGCGACTTCACTACTGGGTAGCAAGTGGTAAGTAGGGGTCGAACCCAAGGGAATTAGGGGGATAATTGTTCTTTGAGGGGATTATTCAGCGGGAGGACGTGTTTTAGGTTGGTTGGTTGGTTTTAAAGCTACCAGCTAAGTGATTGATTGGTTGGTTGGTTGGTTGGTTTTAGTACTGGAAAGTAACTGATAATTATTACAATTAAAAGAAAGCATTCGGTTTCAGGGGCCTTGTATTATATCCTGTTTATTATTGACCTTTAGTGAATCATCTAAGTATTCAAACATGAATCGAGGCTATTCCTAGCTCAAGACTTGCAACATCGTCTAGCCTTTTAAGGTCGTAGAGCACTTATTCTACTTCAACTAATTCCTCCTTCCGAAGTATCTTAGCCTTATGTGCATCCATTTGGTCCCTTTGGTCCAGTTTCCAAATGGTTTTTTAGATAGATCGAACTCCTCAGATAAGCTTTGCCCGTCAAAGCATCCACTTACCCGAGTATGTTCACGAATCCCAAGGAAGAGCTTTGCCCGTCAAAGCGTCCACTCAACCTTGGAAATTCTAATCTTATATATGGCACATAGAATAAGTTTTGAATACAAAGACGAGACACTAAGTTAATAGTCTAAAACATTTTATAATACAAGTCCACCCCTTCTACCGAACGACTAGTTTAGCTACTATTTATCGCGCTAAACATTATAACTAAGGAATTGGAAATTAAAGACGGTAAATAAATATTAAAATACTTACAACCGTTGAAGCGCCAAGGGAGCAATCTTTTATTTCCAAAGCCAAACTTACAAAACTTAGAGAGATAAGTGATTTATGATTTTTTGGATGATACAAATGAGGAGGAGGAGGGTTGTATTTATAGGCTAAGGGAGGAGAAATGGATGGAGGAGATGGCATCCATGTGTTTTTGATCCAAGGGAGGAGGAGGAGGAGCAAGGAGGAGCCGCCACATGGGGGAGGAGGAAAGCCGCCGGTCACCATGAGGGGAGGAGCCGCCGGTTGCCGGTTGCCATGGAGGGAGGAGCTCCTCCCTTGGCCACCTCCAAGCAAGGTGGCCGGTCACCTTGTCCAAGAGTGCATTTTGATAGTTGATTTGGAATGGCCAAGTGATTTTAAGACTAATGGTCGAGCCAGATTTTCCAAATTCCATGGTTTGGTCGAGCAACTTAGTTTTGGTGCCTACGCGCGGGGCTTTTGCTTTGGACTTGAATGCGGGCCATCTGCCAATGGGCGTTCGCCTTGGAGTTTCGACATCTTCCACCTTATTTTCCATTTGGAACATTTTGGTCGAGGTGGAATTGTCAGAAGAGGTGGTTTGCTCGAGCAACTTGAATTGAGTGTTTGGTCAGCTCGGCGGAGGGCCTGGAACTGCTTCAACCGGTCGGGTGGTTCTGAGGCATTTTCCTACCCGGTCGGTTGAGTCTTCAATGTGATATTTTTGGCTTAAAATCCTCTTTGGTTTGATTTGGAGTGATTCAATGTCAGGATCCTTGAGATTTCTTCAGTCAGCGTCTGATCTTGACCTTGGAATGACTCTTGATATCTTTTCAGCTTAAAAACTCCTCCTTAGCCTGTATTCTCTCTAAGCTCTGAAATACCATGTAGAAATATATCGGAACTAACAAGCAAAAGTTAAATAGACCAACAGTCTAATTTGGTGGGTTTTACTGTGTTTTTGATTCGTATAATTATGGTCCATCAGATCACCCCACACTTTTAGTTGTTCGTCCCGAACAATGCTATTAAAGGGCGGTACTCTAAGTTTGGTTTTAAAATATGAAAATTAGACTGTGGGACTCGATTTATCCTAATTCTTGCATTACTTACTTATTACCGAATTGAACTGTATAAATAAATAGAAGAAACTTAATACTTGTACCTCCGTGCCGAGATGCAAATTATTCCGGATGTTTCGGGAGATAGCCCTTTTTAGGTTCCTGGACTGCAACCTCGGGATCGTCTCTCACTATATGGTTTTCTTGTAGCTTTCTCTAGCACATGATTGGGTTCGGGTTTCACTGGTTTGAGTACTTGATTTTTTTCCTGTTGGCGAGGGACTGCTTTTGTAGTGAATTGGCCTTTGGCCTTTGATTTGACGTTTTGAGTACTTCACTGTTGTTTGGTTAAAACCTTCACAATTTTGGGCCTTTGGCCTCTTGATTTGCTTCTTCGAGCTTTTTGCCTTTTTGTGGCTTGCTAGTCCATTTTCTCAGCCTTTTTGGGAGGTCCAATCATCGCCCGCAAGCCTAACCTCCCCGCTCCTCTCATCGTTGTTGTTTCGCGCGGGTCAAGATGAGGGTCGCTCATCTATTTTCTCGGCTACTTTAACTAGAGAGAGGACGGTCTGATTCCCGTCCTCGCCTTTTCTTTTCTTTTTGCATAAACACTGCATGGCGGAGATGACTTCAATCTTCACTGAAACCCGAAGTGCAGCCTCCACTGACTTCGAAAACCATATAGTTTGATCTGATCCTTCGATTGCTTGCCAAGCCTCTCTAGGGCGGTTTATGTCAACTCCACATCCCTAGTTTATCTCAGCACAAAGGACAAATGAAAAGTTACATTCTAAACTTTTAAACAGTTTGAATTTTCACAAGGTTAATGCATGAACTAAGATCTATCTTTTTCACATTCTTAAGTTCATATTTTCAAAAAGATACTATTACTAAAAAAGAAAACAGCAAGCATGTTATTTATATACAAAGGTGGTTCTCACCCCACACTTTTGAACGAAGGCGTGCCTTAGTTCAAAAGTCATGCAAGCTAATATATATATGTGAGAATGACTAAGACAGAAAATTAAATGACAGAATTTAAATGACAGAAAGTAAGATAGTGTCGGGTTACCTCCCGACCAGTGCACTTGTTTAACGTCGTTGGCTCGACGATACCTCGTTGTGGATTACTGGTTTGGGTCCCATGGGTGGCTCAGGTCGAATTTTGCCACCGTTCCTGTGTTGCTTCTTGCCTTGCCTTTTCCCGATTTCTTGTGCGTGTTAGAACCCCATGGTTTTGGTATTTTTTCTCTCCATTGCTTCTGAGAAGGTGAAGGAACTTTGACCATAGCTGCTGGTCTTGTTACTTTTTCGGTCTCTTTTGGCAGGTCGGGAATCTGCGTACCGCGATCTGAGATAGGTATTATATCTGGCGGTTTCTTCGTATCCGTGCGGCTATTGTCAATGTAGAAATATGCAACTTTGCCGCCGAACTTAAGAGATAATGAGCCCTTGCCCACATCGATCCTTGCCTTAGTAGCGTAGAGGAATGGTCGTCCCAAGATTATTGTTGGAGGGTCGTCTTCGCTGGTCTCTCCCGTTTGTATCACATAAAAGTCTGCAGCAACGACAAGCTCTCCCACATGGAGTATTACGTCTTCCAGCACTCCAACCGGACGGATGCACGATTTATCTCCTAGCTCGATATTTGTCCTGGGTGGCTTCAATGGACCAAGTCCTAACAAGTAATATAAGGAGGAGGGCATGGCGTTGACAGCAGCTCCAAGATCGACCAGGCACTTATGAATCTGAGTTTCACCAATACCGCAGGTGACTGTGAAAGCCCCTGGGTCTTTATCTCTTTCCGGTTGTGATTCATGATCTGAAGTGAGGGCTTTTGTAATTGTCGGGTCACTCTGCCCACTCCTTGACTTAGGATTAGTATAACTGGATCCCCTAATATTTTGCTCAGTCGCAAAAATATTAGTTGGAGAGTTCCACCTTAAATTGTCAGTGTCATCCCATCCAGATGCTGGTACGTTGGAGTGTATAATTGGCGGTGGTGTTATGCAAACGGTGAATGAATATCGTCCATTGTCGGCATGCGTGACCCATGTTTTACCATCATTGGGTCGGTCTTCCTCTTGATTCCAATCAGGACGATGTCTACGGGCGAAGTGCTTGTTCGTAACTTTGTAAGTTTGGGATCGTGTTACTTCTCCTAGCGTCGCCTTTTCGTTTGACCTTTTTATCATGCTAAGATTCGCCTTTGGGTTTTGGATGGTTTGTGAAGGGAGTCTGCCAGGTTCATTAGTGAGTGTTGAAATTGCCGTGGCGAGCTGGGGCATTTGTTTGGTTAATTCTGAAATTGCCCCGTCAGTTTTCGCCTGGTATTGGTGTAGCGAAGTACCCAATTGACTTATGCTTCCTGCGAGCTCCTTCATAGTGTCATCAAGCGACTTGGTTGGTTCTTGCTGATTATGCGGGCCGGTTTGGTACTGATTTGGTCCTCTTTGCTGATATTGGCCTGTTGATTGAGCGTTCTGGTTATACTGCCGGTGGGGGGGGGGGGGGGGTTGGTAGAATGACTGAGCTAGTTGAGGAACAGCTGGTTGTGCGTCTTTCTGAGCATAGTTATTGTTACGCCAGCTCGGGTTGGTTGCTTGACCATACTGTCTGTTTTGTCCGGCTCTGTCATTACTGTTGTTGTTGTATCCTTGGTATCTGACAGGCGTCGTTTGTACCTGCAAATTTGAATTTATATTTTCCTCACTCTGAACTGTGGGTTAGTACAGTGGCAAGCAAGGGTCGAACCCAAGGAAGCTAGATGGTTACTACTTTGTTCTGTAAGGAGAAAGGAAACGATTGATGAGAGTGAACAGTTTAAGAAACAGTGCAATTGACGAAATAAGCAAGGGTGTAAATATCAGAGAGAAATATTCAGACTAGGGTTTCTTAATTGTGACTTATTTTATCCTTGACTTCTAAATATCGTATTTCTAATTCCTAAGTGTGGTTACTTCCATTCCAAGTTATAACCTAAAGTAGGGTCTTTCCGGACGCCTACACCACACGCTAGACCTAGCAGTTTAATACTCCATTCCAAGATATATTAAATCAGTGCGCTATTTGTTTGTAGCTCTCTAGTATCAAACAAACAGTAAATAAGGGGTATATATTGTTCGGCTAAGTCTAACCTTTCCGAGTATCGACTTAGCTTCACAATATAACCGAGATAAATAGCACAAGGTTTAGTGGAATAACGAAATAAGCATTACGATTCAAGTCTCAAAAACATCGTCACAATATATAAACCCTAGCCCGAATAATGAGTTTAGTTACACATGGCCATAAGTAAACAATGCAAGAATTAAAAGGAACAAGGAGACTTCACTATTCTGAGAACAAGAGCAATAGACGTGTGGGCTGAGTCACGGCCGAGTGGGCGGAGGAGCTGGTGGCGCACGGAGGAGGAGATGAGGCGGAGCAAGGCTTGGCCGAGAGCTTTGAGAGAAGGAACTCGTGTGAGTTGAGGGATGATTGAAACCCTAGACCAAGAGGTCTTATTTATAGGAGAAGTCCTAGGGTTTCGAAGCTTCTATTTGGGCCTGGTCCGCAGCCGTTTTTGCTTGGTGAGCAAGCAAGCTTAAACCGCCTCATTTGAGCCCACTAATTTGGCCCAACGCGCGGGCCTTCAACGTCGTTTTGCTCATCTCGGCCAATCCCGCTCGTGCGTTTTGCTTGGCTAGTGGTATCGTCCAAGTCATTTGGCATTTCGATCACTTTGGTCGAGCCAGATTTGCAAGATTCGTTCATCTGGTCGAGCAACTTGGATTCAGCACTGGTCTGCTCGAAAGGGCCTTCGGGCGCGGAACTCTGCTCGGCTGCTCCTGGGCCATTCCACTCGTGCGTTCTCCTTGATTTGGTGACATTGTCCGACTTTTTTTCCATTTTGAGCAACTTGGTCGAGTCAGATTTGTCATTGGAGTCCGTCTGGTCGAGCGAATTGATTTCGGTGCCTATCAGCGCGCGCAAGACCTTTGGAATTGAGCCAACTGCCAATCTGCTCGGGCGTTTTCCTTGGTTCTCCGACATTGTCCACCTTATTTGCTATTTTGATCACTTGGCTCGAAGTGGATTCGTCAGATCAGCCCGTTTGCCCGAGCAACTTGAGTTTAGTGTTGGTCAGCTCGACTCCTTGTGATGTTTTTAGCCCAGAAAGCCATCTTTTAAGCGTGTTTCCTCCTAGAGCTTCCGAAGCACCCGAAATGCAAAACAATACCAAAAGTAACTTGTTCGCATAATAAAGTGCCGAAATTGGTGGGATTTGATGACTCGATGAGTCGTATAAATACGGCTCATCAGTATCCTTCTACTGCATTCACTTCTGCCGGTTCCTCTTCTATTAATGTTGGACATGCGCCAGTTTTGTGGTCTGCAGAACCACAGAACTCGCAAGGTTTTATCGGAACTGGCTGCCTTCGTAGGATTTGAATCATCATCTCCTTTAGCTGCTTCATCTCTTCAGGCATAGAGCTCATCGACGTTTCCGCTTTTGCCACATTTTTTGTCCGGGACAATTCTTCCTGCTGAGTTGTCTCTTCTCTGAATCGGGCATTCTCAGCAAAGTTGGTGATAAGATCCCTTATGCCACTTAATGATAGATTCATCATGGACCCTCCAGCTGAGGCATCCAGGAGCATTTTGTCTAAGGGTCTTAATCCGTTAATGAGATACTCGACGGTGAGTTTCTCGGGCAGTCCAAGGGTACAGCAGCTTCTCTCCAGGCGGTTGAATTTTTCCAGGTAATCGTACATGGTTTCGTTGGGTCCTTGCCTGATGTCCTGCAGTTGCCTCCTTACTTGCATTGCTCTTCCTGCTGGGTAATATTTGTCTAAGAACTTTTTCTGCATCTGAGCCCATGTTCTGATGCTTCCGGAAGACAATGAAAGGAACCAGTCGTTTGCCGCGTCAATGAGGGAAAAATAGAACGCCTTTAACTTAAAGTCGTCTACGTTTACGCCATTTGGTTTGAGGTTTTGGCAAATCCCATGTAAGCGCTGGAGATGAGTCATTGCTGATTCTCCACGAGTTCCTGAGAATTTTGGCAAGTTGTGGGCCACTGAAGTGTTGATGACGATGTTTTCTAGCTCCGGGCCTTCATAGATACACCACGGCTGAACTCTGAAATCTGGTGCCGAGAGCTCTCTCAATGTAGGTTCGCGGTAGTTGTTGTTATCTCCGTAGTAGTCATTGAAAGCGGGTTCTTGTCTTGGCACTTGTCTAGGTTGTGGGGGTGGTGGATATCTAGGGGGTTGTCGTACTGGACCAGCTGCATTTCGGTCCTCAGGTGGTTCTTGGTTTCTTCTGATGGCTTCCCTATCACGAGCTCGTCTGCTTCGGATGAGTTGCTCCGGATCATCCATAAATGGAAGTGGCTCCTCATTGTTTCGATCGTACAGGTTTATCTCGTCGTCATCCTGGTAGTCATGGTGACTTTCTTCGCGAGACATGGTTGTTTCGAGCGCGTATTGATTTAAAGAACTTATCCGATGGCTAATTCCCCGGCAACGGCGCCAATTTTGACAGATGCTTGTCGTCAGAGCAAATGTACAAATAATATTTATAAGTCCGCTACTCGCGACTTCACTACTGGGTAGCAAGTGGTAAGTAGGGGTCGAACCCAAGGGAATTAGGGGGATAATTGTTCTTTGAGGGGATTATTCTGCGGGAGGGCGTGTTTTAGGTTGGTTGGTTGGTTTTAAAGCTACCAGCTAAGTGATTGATTGGTTGGTTGGTTTTAGTACTGGAAAGTAACTGATAATTATTACAATTAAAAGAAAGCATTCGGTTTCAGGGGCCTTGTATTATATCCTGTTTATTATTGACCTTTAGTGAATCATCTAAGTATTCAAACATGAATCGAGGTTATTCCTAGCTCAAGACTTGCAACATCGTCTAGCCTTTTAAGGTCGTAGAGCACTTATTCTACTTCAACTAATTCCTCCTTCCGAAGTATCTTAGCCTTATGTGCATCCATTTGGTCCCTTTGGTCCAGTTTCCAAATGGTTTTTTAGATAGATCAAACTCCTCAGATAAGCTTTTCCCGTCAAAGCATCCACTTACCCGAGTATGTTCACGAATCCCAAGGAAGAGCTTTGCCCGTCAAAGCGTCCACTCAACCTTGGAAATTCTAATCTTATATATTGCACATAGAATAAGTTTTGAATACAAAGACGAGACACTAAGTTAATAGTCTAAAACATTTTATAATACAAGTCCACCCCTTCTACCGAACGACTAGTTTAGCTACTATTTATCGCGCTAAACATTATAACTAAGGAATTGGAAATTAAAGACGGTAAATAAATATTAATATACTTACAACCGTTGAAGCGCCAAGGGAGCAATCTTTTATTTCCAAAGCCAAACTTACAAAACTTAGAGAGATAAGTGATTTATGATTTTTTGGATGATACAAATGAGGAGGAGGAGGGTTGTATTTATAGGCTAAGGGAGGAGAAATGGATGGAGGAGATGGCATCCATGTGTTTTTGATCCAAGGGAGGAGGAGGAGGAGCAAGGAGGAGCCGCCACATGGGGGAGGAGGAAAGCCGCCGGTCACCATGAGGGGAGGAGCCGCCGGTTGCCGGTTGCCATGGAGGGAGGAGCTCCTCCCTTGGCCACCTCCAGGGTATTTCAGAGCTTAGAGAGAATACATGCTAAAGAGGAGCTTTTAAAGCATAAAAGATGTTACGAGTCATTCCAAGGTCAAGATCATATGCCGACTGAAGAAATATCAAGGATCCTGACGTTGAATCACTCATAACAAATTAAGCAGAAGAGGAATCAAAGTCAGACGGAGCGAAATTGGACTGATAGTTTTGTGAAAAGACTGCACAAAACTGTCAAAATACACTCATGGACCAAGGTGACCGGCCACCTTGCTTGGAGGTGGCCAAGGGAGGAGCTCATCCCCTCATGGTGACCGGCCACCGGCGGCTCCTCCCCTCATTGTGACCGGCGGCTTTTGCTCCTCCATGGAAAGCTTGCCATGTGGTGGCTCCTCCACCACATCTTCACCTCCTCCTCCTCCTCCCTTGGATCAAAAACACATGGAAGCCATCTCCACCCTCCATTTCTCCTCCCTTTGTCTATAAATACAAGCCATTCTCCTCTCATTTGTATCATCCAAAAATCAACATTTCACTTATCTCTCTAAGTTTTGTAAGTTTGGCTTTGGAAATAAAAGATTGCTCCCTTGGCGCTTCAACGGTTGTAAGTATTTTAATATTTATTTACCGTCTTTAATTTCCAATTCCTTAGTTATAATGTCTAGCGCGATAAATAGTAGCTAAACTAGTCGTTCGGTAGAAGGGGTGGACTTGTATTATAAAATGTTTTAGACTATTAATTTAGTGTCTCGTCTTTGTATTCAAAACTTGTTCTATGTGCCATATATTAGATCAGAACTTCCAAGGTTGAGTGGATGCTTGAAATGGCAAAGCTCTTCTGTGGAAGTTCGCAAACATACTCGGGTAAGTGGATGCTTGAAATGGCAAAGCTTATCTGAGGAGTTTGATCTCTCTCAAACACCATTTTGGGTAAATCGGAAAAGACAACCCAAAATGGATGCACATAGGCTAGTATACCTTGAAATGGGGTACTAGTCTAAGTAGAACAAGGGCTTTACGTTTTTTGCAAAAGATTAGACAGTGTTGCAAGTCGAGTGCTTGAAATGGCCTTGATTCACTTTCGAACACTTTTGCAAAAGACTAGACAGTGTGGCAAATCGAGCGCCGGAAAAGGCCTTGATACACGTTTGAATACTTAGAAGATTCACTAAGGGTCAATGATAAACAGGATATAATACAAGGCCCCTGAAACCGAACGCTTTCTTTTAATTGTAATAATTATCAGTTACTTTCCAGTACTAAAACCAACCAACCAACCAATTAATCACTTAGCTGGTAGCTTTAAAACCAACCAACCAACCTAAAACACGCCCTCCCGCTGAATAATCACCTCAAAGAACAATTATCCCCCTAATTCCCTTGGGTTCGACCCCTACTTACCACTTACTACCTAGTAGTGTAGTCGCGAGTAGCGGAAACTATAAATTTATTTTGCACAGAGAACATTGCACCTTAACGACAGTGCAGTGGGCTCCGTCAAAATTGGCGCCGTTGCCGGGGAATTAGCCGTCGGATAGTTGTTCTTTTTCCATTCCCCTATGACACTACCCACTACGCATGCATGGACAACGCGATATCTGCCCCTGTTCGGAGGAACGGAGGGAGAAGACCCAGTACAGCACTGCCGAAATTTCCACCACGTTTGCCACCACATCAAACCTGAAAATGAAGTGTTAGAGGAATTTAAGCTTAAATGCTTTAAATTCTCTCTAACTGACTTTGCCACGTATGGTACTACACATCCACAGCTTGCAATGCAGAACGTTACGTAGATCTCTGCGTTCCATTCCTGAAGGAATTCTCCCCACCATCCTTACGCCAAGAAACCCATGAGAGAATCATGTGCCTTCAACAATCCCGGGATGAGACCTTGGACGAATACTACACGAACTATGATGCCATCGTCTCAAGCTGCCCGCACCATGGATTCACGAAGAAGGTTCTTCTCCAAAAATTTCTTCGTGGAATGAGGTCCGAAGAGCTGGGAAGAGTTAACGAAGCAATGAGGAGATTAGCCAGGAACCTAACCATTGCAGACATGTGGTACCTCATAATTGGTCTGGCCGCTGCCACAAGACGAGTACCCCAAACTGACGAGGAAATGCAGATAAATGAAGCTGACCCTGAGGCAGACAAAGAAGAAACTACCGAGCCGTCAGAAGAGACTCCTGAACCATCAGAAGAATCAGATATGGAAAGCACCGGAAGCAACGAGGTTGGAGTCCAGAACACCACTGACGAACTGCCCAATTCATACCCGACTATCATTACCCGGGCAAGCGAGACTATCTACGACCAGTTCCTCACTGACAATCATAACGAGGCAGAACCAAGCCTTAAGATGCAAGCTTCCCGACTTTTCCCTTCGATCAATAGACAAATCGCTGAAAACTATGTGATCCATGAAGAGGCTGAAAAGAGGATGGGAAAAGGGCCTCTGCAGAATGACTCCTCGATGGAGCAGTGTTACACCGTAGCTGGACTAGGCAGTCCCAAACACAAGAACTTCGAAAGGCTAGTAGTGAAAGGTCCCTCACCCCCTCCGGGGTATTGGAAAGAAAAAATCCCAAAACAAAGGAGTCCTGACCCAAGCACATCATCTCGCAAGAAATCGAGAAAGGGCAAGGCAAGAAGCAACACAGGAACGGTGGCAAAATACGACCTGAGCCACCCATGGGACCCTCCACAACGAGGTACTGTCGAGCCAACGACGTTAAACAAGTGCACTGGTCGGGAGGTAACCCGACACTATCTTACGTTCTGTCATTTAAATTCTGTCATTTAATTTTCTGTCTTAGTCATTCTCACATATATATATTAGCTTGCATGACTTTTGAACTAAGGCACGCCTTCGTTCAAAAGTGTGGGGTGAGAACCACCGTTGTATATAAATAACATGCTTGCTGTTTTCTTTTTTAGTAATAGTATCTTTTTGAAAATATGAACTTAAGAATGTGAAAAAGATAGATCTTAGTTCATGCATTAACCTTGTGAAAATTCAAACTGTTTAAAAGTTTAGAATGTAACTTTTCATTTGTCCTTTGTGCTGAGATAAACTAGGGATGTGGAGTTGACATAAACCGCCCTAGAGAGGCTTGGCAAGCAATCGAAGGATCGAATCAAACTATATGGTTTTTGAAGTCAGTGGAGGCTGCACTTCGGGTTTCAGTGAAGATTGAAGTCATCTCCGCCATGCAGTGTTTATGCAAAAAAAAAAAAGAAAGGCGAGGACGGGAATCAGACCGTCCTCTCTCTAGTTAAAGTAGCCGAGAAAATAGATGAGCGACCCTCATCTTGACCCGCGCGAAACAACAACGATGAGAGGAGCGGGGAGGTATTTCCATAGGCTTGCGGGCGATGATTGGACCTCCCAAAAAGGCTTGAGAAAATGGACTAGCAAAGCCACAAAAAGTTGAAAAGCTCGAAGAAGCAAATCAAGAGGCCAAAGGCCCAAAATTGTGAAGGTTTTAACCAAACAAAAAGTGAAGTACTCAAAGAGTCAAATCAAAGGCCAAAGGCCGATTCACTACAAAAGCAGTCCCTTGCCAAAAGAAAAATCAAAGTACTCAAACCAGTGAAACCCGAACCAAATCACGTGCTAGAGAAAGCTACAAGGAAACCATATAGTGAGAGACAATCCCGAGGTTGCAGTCCAAGAGCCTAAAAAGGGCTATCTCCCGAAACATCCAATATAATTTGCATCTCAGCACGGAGGTACAAGTATTAAGTTTCTTCTATTTATTTACGCAGTTTAATTTGGTAATAAGTAGTAATGCATGAATTAGGATAGATCAAGTACCACAGTCTAATTTTCATATTCCAAAACCAACTTAGAGTGCCGCCCTTTAATAGCATTGTTCGGGACGAACAACTAAAAGTGTGGGGTGATCTGATGGACCATAATTATACGAATCAAAAACACAGTAAAACCCACTAAATTAGACTGTTGGTCTATTTAACTTTTGCTTGTTAGTTCCGATATATTTCTACAGGGTATTTCAGAGCTTAGAGAGAATACATGTTAAAGAGGAGCTTTTAAAGCATAAAAGATGTTACGAGTCATTCCAAGGTCAAGATCATATGCCGACTGAAGAAATATCAAGGATCCTGACGTTGAATCACTCATAACAAATTAAGCAGAAGAGGAATCAAAGTCAGACGGAGCGAAATTGGACTGATAGTTTTGTGAAAAGATTGCACAAAACTGTCAAAATACACTCATGGACCAAGGTGACCGGCCACCTTGCTTGGAGGTGGCCAAGGGAGGAGCTCCTCCCCTCATGGTGATCGGCCACCGGCGGCTCCTCCCCTCATTGTGACCGGCGGCTTTTGCTCCTCCATGGAAAGCTTGCCATGTGGTGGCTCCTCCACCACATCTTCACCTCCTCCTCCTCCTCCCTTGGATCAAAAACACATGGAAGCCATCTCCACCCTCCATTTCTCCTCCCTTTGGCTATAAATACAAGCCATTCTCCTCTCATTTGTATCATCCAAAAATCAACATTTCACTTATCTCTCTAAGTTTTGTAAGTTTGGCTTTGGAAATAAAAGATTGCTCCCTTGGCGCTTCAACGGTTGTAAGTATTTTAATATTTATTTACCGTCTTTAATTTCCAATTCCTTAGTTATAATGTTTAGCGCGATAAATAGTAGCTAAACTAGTCGTTCGGTAGAAGGGGTGGACTTGTATTATAAAATGTTTTAGACTATTAATTTAGTGTCTCGTCTTTGTATTCAAAACTTGTTCTATGTGCCATATATTAGATCAGAACTTCCAAGGTTGAGTGGATGCTTGAAATGGCAAAGCTCTTCTGTGGAAGTTCGCAAACATACTCGGGTAAGTGGATGCTTGAAATGGCAAAGCTTATCTGAGGAGTTTGATCTCTCTCAAACACCATTTTGGGTAAATCGGAAAAGACAACCCAAAATGGATGCACATAGGCTAGTATACCGTGAAATGGGGTGCTAGTCTAAGTAGAACAAGGGCTTTACATTTTTTGCAAAAGATTAGACAGTGTTGCAAGTCGAGTGCTTGAAATGGCCTTGATTCACTTTCGAACACTTTTGCAAAAGACTAGACAATGTGGCAAATCGAGCGCCGGAAAAGGCCTTGATACACGTTTGAATACTTAGAAGATTCACTAAGGGTCAATGATAAACAGGATATAATACAAGGCCCCTGAAACCGAACGCTTTCTTTTAATTGTAATAATTATCAGTTACTTTCCAGTACTAAAACCAACCAACCAACCAATCAATCACTTAGCTGGTACCTTTAAAACCAACCAACCAACCTAAAACACGCCCTCCCGCTGAATAATCACCTCAAAGAACAATTATCCCCCTAATTCCCTTGGGTTCGACCCCTACTTACCACTTACTACTCAGTAGTGTAGTCGCGAGTAGCGGAAACTATAAATTTATTTTGCACAGAGAACATTGCACCTTAACGACAGTGCAGTGGGCTCCGTCAGATACCAACACTTTGGAAATAACTAGGATTAAAGTATTCCCCACCTCTATCGGTGCGCAGCTTCTTAATAGAAGTTCCCTTTTGAAGTTCAACTTCACTCTTATAAATCTGAAATTTATCAAGAGCTTCATCCTTGGAATGCAATAAATATACATAGCAAAATCTAGAACAATCATCAATGTATGTGACTACATATTTCTTGTTTCCTAAAGATGGTGATGCATGAAAATCACATAAATCGCTATGTATCAAGTCTAGTATATTGCTTTCTCTAGTAACCTTATATAATGGTTGCCTAATAATTTTAGTAAGCATGCAAGTTCTACATCTATCAATGTTCATGTCAAATGAGGGAATTAAATTATCCTTTGACATTTTAAGTAATCTTTTGTAATGAACGTGTCCTAAACGTGCATGCCATAGTGTATATATTTCAACATGCGAATTTATAGAATGAGTAGGAATTTCATGCTCACAATTCATGTAAATAGAACAAACACTTTCATTAAGACTCAACTTGAACATTCCATTACACAAATATCCTTTGCCAACAAATATACCACCCTTTGACAACACATAGTTATCGGCTTCATACACTTGCCGATAACCTTGTTTATTTAAAACAGTACCCGACACAATATTTTTCCTAATATTAGGTACAAACAGAACATTACACAAAACAACAGTTTTTCCACTTGAGAACTCTAGTTCTACACGGCCTTGTCCAAGGATTGGGGCAGTTGACTCGTCTCCCATGTGAAGAACTCTTCCTTCACTTGTAGCGGCAAATGACTTGAATAATCCTTTGTCTCTACACACATGTGCCGTAGCACCGGAGTCAACCCACCATGAAGTCTCATCATCCTGTATTGCAAAGATTTCAGAAAAGTTAGAAACATAATCTACATTAGATTGTGTATCTACATTAGTTTCCAAATCTGAAACTAACAAATTCTGACCTTGAGATTTCTGCTCTTGGTTTTTATTACCAAAAGCCTTGTCTTGAGCCTTCTCGCTCTTCCCCTTTCCTCCGCAGCAGTCACGCTTAAAATGCCCCGCTTTCCCGCAAGTCCAGCACACGTTTTCTTTAGACGGATGCTTCTTTTTGTTAGGTCCTTTGCTAACATATTCATTTGGCCTCTTCTTGCCTTTGTTCTTGTTCATCTTTTGAGAGCTTGTCTCCAATACATTTACCTTAGGCAGATTTGTATCCACTTCCATCGAGTCCTTTTCCCGAACACGAAGTTCCTCTTCCATTCGCAATTCCTTTGCGAGTTCCACAAGAGAGATGTCTTCCTTCTTGTGCTTCAAGGTACGACGGAAGTCCTTCCAAGCCGGTGGTAATTTGTCAATGATACTTGACACCGAGATGGCTTCATCCATCTTCAGATTTCTTTGAGCAAATTGCCCCAAGATACGTTGTATCTCATGGAACTGTTCCATTACAGGACGAGAATCCACCATCTTGTAGTTATTGAAATTACTAACAAGAAATTTGACGCTTGAGACGTCCTCAGCCATATACTTGGATTCAAGTGTGTCCCATAACTCTTTTGCAGACTCAATGTTTTGATATAAGTCAAATAGAGGATCGGACATACCATTAAGGATATGTCCTCTAGCGATGTAGTCGTCGTTTTCCCATCTGCTTCTATCACGGAATGCAACCACCGGTGCGTCATCTCCAACTTCAGGGCATGGAGTGGACAACACGTATACCACTTTCAGATTCGTCAATAGGAAGTGCATCTTCCTCCTCCAACGCCGGAAATCGATTCCTTCGAACTTTTCCAATTTCTGGAATTGGTGCATCATGTCTCTCACGCTCGCCATTGAATTGCAGAATGATATTGAATTCGTTTGTAGTTGCTGGGTTGTCCTTGAGCTTCACTTCGCAGCAACAAGTATTGATAGGGTCTTCAATGCGGGCTATGAACTTCGGTTGAATGCAGAGATCTTCCTCCTTGTGTGATGAATGAATGCTTGGATAGCAATTTGAACCACGTAATCGCTGTCCGAATTCAATATTTCCACCCTATTCTATGCCTTGGGTTGCAGGAAATTTGAATATGGGATACAATCCAAATTGTTGAAAACACTTTGTTTCTAGGCAAAGATAACAAAGCACAACTTAGAGTTTGGGTGTGTTGTAAATCAAGAGAAGGGATTGTAGATCTTCTAGCAATTGCACAGTACTATTTCATGCGTGTAACTTGAGAGAATAGTCTGTATATATAGCCATGCAGCTAGGTACGAACAGGAGATGTGACTGCAGAACGAACAATCGCATCTGTTCGAGTCATGCGTTCGCATGGTTCAGTCATGCGTTCGCATGCCAGTGAAACGTTGCGATTTTTGCCTTGTTTCGTAGCCTTGTGCGTTCGCATAGATCACTTCATGCGTTCGCACAACCTCGACCAGTCGCATAGGAATCTCGTGCGTTCGCACAGTTCTCCTGTGGTCGCACAATCGCATTCTTTTGCCTGTCATGCGTTCGCATGATTCAGTCATGCGTTCGCATGGTTCATGCGGCCATGCTTCCGTACTGATCTAAAACCCTAAAATCACTAACACTCTAGGCAGTTTATCAAACAAAAAGTTGAAGTGGAAAATAAAGTAATTTTACTCTTTATAATTTCTAATATTCTAAATAATCCAATAATTTTGTAGCAAAGGGGTAACATCTCGGCTAGTTTAACTCGTGTCACTTTTCTCTATACTTATTATGGGAAATGGTCTTTGCTCCTTTCTTACCTACTTCACGGAGGTCTCTTTTATGCCCTTTATGGACGCCTTTTTTTCCTCCCTCGTGGAGGCCTTTCCTACCTCTTTTGTGGGTATTTGTAGGTATTATTCCGTTTCCGTAGAGGTATAGAGTCGGATTGCGATCACGAAAAGTTGTTTGTCTCATTCGTGTGGGTTTCAAGAGACAATAGATGTGCTTCAATTGAAGATTCAAAGAGGCAAGTTCGAGATGGTGCCTTTTGTGTGGCATGTGCTCTAATAGTCTAAACAAATACATGTACCTGAAAAGTTCAAATAATGTGTTCCCAGTGTACAGTGGCGGACCCATGCTGTGAATTTTTCAGGCTTGTTCCAGCTACAAAAATCTTAGGTCACAAATACATCTAACACATGCAAAATGCTTTATCCCCTTTATACTATATGATGCTTACCAATTACCAAACTGATCAAACCAGTCAACATTCAATCGTTTCAACGAACTCTGTATCAAATTTTGTGAGAAAGAATGACTACGCGATTGACAAGGTCCTATAAGCAAATATTTTTCTTCTTATTTCATCTCCAAAAAACTTGTCAACAAAACACTGTATACAACAAAACTATTAAATTGTATTGAATAACATCTCAAATTAATCGGAATTTTCATGAAATTGACCTACTATGCGGAGCCAAGAGGGTTAGCGTTGGATTTTTATTGGCACATGTAACGTAAAATTACTCTATTTCAGAAAGTCAGGAACGATCTTAAATCACCTGTCATAATGTCTTATCACCACTCGTTTCCCGTCTCTCTATATCTCTTTGCCGACTCTGAAAGAATTGAAAGTTACACTCTAATTCTAATTTCAATTGGGATAGTATTTATTTAGTTTCAAGATTTATCCGGTTCGAAGTTAGGTTTATTTTGATTGGTTATAAGGTTGTTTTGAGTAAGGATATAACTTAAATATATTTCTAAATTAATGAAAATTTAATATCAAAAACTAAGGGGGCGGAGGATAAAAATCAATGGGTGCAATATTTAAATTAAACATATATAATGAAAATTTTAAGAAAATCATTGGGGGCATCAACCCCCATTAGTCTTCAAGTGTGTCCGCCACTGCCGGTGTATTAAGATATTCATCCGATCATCTTCAAATTTTGCCTCATGTGCTCTATTCATGTGATACCATGCTTGCGACACCCTGTAATCACTTTTCTCACAGAAGAATCCTGCACGCCTCTGACTACTCAAGCAAGAGGTTATGAATGTCTAGCAAGGTACGATGTCTATCGTTGACAATTTTTTTAAAGTAAAGAATCTATGCCGAGAGATAGAGAAATTAGACTCCAAGGCAAAGTTTGACGATGATCGGATTTGTAGGATCATAATTGATAGTTCTAAGCCATAGAATAACGCTTCTAGGTAATACAAGGTTGGCCCGTACGACCCTCATTGATTACTCTTGAGAATTTACTAGCCAATCAAGAAGCGTTGAACACACAGATGTGTAAAATGTCAATAAGACATACGAAAGAACCACTATTCACTAGCAACCGAGGAGGCCATTCACAATGAGGAGGCCATTCCAACGAGGTAAGTGGTACATGCTGGACTAGAGCATTATTGAGAAGCTTCTCAACATTCTCTATGAGCCCCCTTTCCTTGGTCCAAAGCTCCCAATAGCTCGTCAAAATTGGTTTCCTCGGCTTTCTTTTTGGTAGATTCATTTGTTTCCACAAGAGTCACAAATTGTTTCAGTTTCCCTATCAGTTTGAGCAACGTATCCTCAATGGAAGTGGGTATCACAACCATTACGGAAAACTTACCTTTCAAAGCATTAAGCCTTGAAGTGGTGCTTGAATGACTCGCCCTCGCGCCAGTCTTAAGATTAACCAAGTTTTGCCCGATACCGGACTTGCCTTCCTCTAACCCATAACTATTTGGCAGCCATGTGAACACCAAGAACAATGGCTCTGATACCGAATGATGCGATCCACTTCTATCAAAACGGGAATTGTAAAGAAAACAATGAAAGTCAATCCGATACTATCTCTCGCACAAAGGGGAAAGCACGGCCCAAAGAAAAAGCTCACATAACTACGATAACTAAGATCAATCAAAGACTTTCCCTTTTCAATTCAATATCTATGATGGTTGTGATACGCTTTTTTATAGTCCTTGAGGTTTAGTAGAGTTCGGTCTCCCCCGTGTGCCATGATTCCATAGGCTCCTAGATCCTTGCAAGTTCATCCCTCCTAGCCAATTTTGATATTCTTGGAATATTTATTCCCAAAGGTTCTCCCTTTCTTTCCTCCAATTTCTGGATGGAATTTTCACTCATTTTCCACATGTGAATGCCATATAAGCAGAGTGATGTTACAAGTGCCATGTGATGTCTATGTGGGACAAATATTGTTGAAACTTGCATAGTCATTAAGCATAAGTCTATGTTATTTCAGCTAGGTCAAGCTTGAGTCCCCTTGGGTGACGTTCACATAGCAGAACAATAGTCTTCAAGCACAAACCTATGTTATTTCAGTTAGGTCGAGCTTATGTCCCCTTAGCTTATGCTTTGCATGTTTTTCCCCATTGCGGGGGTTTTAGGCACTTATGTTGCAATGAATGCTGCTGGGTTGGGCGCTCCTTGGCGTGGACGTCCTGTCCTCTTCTTGAACTTAAGGAAGGCTTTATTTCCTTCTTTAAGGTCTACTAGGTGGTGTTTGAGCCCTCTCAGCTTGTGCTTTACATGATGTTCTCCATTATGACCTTGTCTAGGCAGCTGTGTGGTCATGAGTAAGGCTTGTTCCGGCGCTCGCAGAGCCGCCTTGTTCATCTTCAAGGCGATGTGAACCCGGTTCACATCAGACTATAGTATTGAGGAGTGAAATTTTGAAGCGCCATTCGCAGAGGATGACCTCACTTATCAAGAGATTAAAATTGATGATCAAGTATTGCTAAACTACATATATTTGAGGAGAGGATTCTTACTGCACGCCACGTGGATCATATAGACTACAACATTAATTGGATTGTCGATTCGGGGTGCTCCAATTATATGCTTGGTGATAAGAAGAGTCTTTTTTGGACATCCAAGTATCAAGGATGGAGACAGATGGTGGCATCTAACGGTTCAAGACTACATATCAACCACGTTGGAAAGGCAACATTCACACCACAATATGACGACACCAAGGTGAAATTAAATAGAGTCTTTAATGTGCTCGGAACGAAGAAGATTCTTATGGTCGTCTCTCAGCTCGCGACATTAGGAAACTATATAGTCTTTGGTCCTCGATACATGAAGGTTTATTGTGACATCAAGATATCAGGCGCGCCTGTATTGGAGGGGCGCTTTGAGTCTATTTACGTTGTTTCAGCAGATGTTGTATATTTAGATAAGACTCGCAAGAACAAAACTGTAGACATATGGCACGACCGACTAGGGCATGTGAGCCATCATAAGCTTAGGGCATTGATGGGCGGCCTTTCCTCAACTTGAATTTCGGGTAGATCCTTTATGTTCAAGGTGTCAATTTGGAAAGGAACATCAACTACCCTACACGGAGTCGGAGCGTAAAGCTAAAGGACCAATTGAGCTGGTACACTTAGACGTATTCTGTTAGGTCGCTCAACCTTTTACTATTGGATCATCATACATGGTTATTTTTATTAATGACTGTTCAAGATACGTCTGGGTATACTTCATGAGAAAGAAGCTGGAGACATTAAATTTTTTTAAGGAATTTAAGAAAAAGTGAGGATGAGATTGGGAAGAGAATCAAGTGCCTACGCGCGAATAGTGGAGGAGAATATCTGTTAGAGGAGTTGTCAAGGTACCTCCAGGTAAAAACAATTCGACAACAATTGACTTGTCCTAGAACTCCACGGCAAAATGGTATAGCTGAAAGGAAAATTTGTCACCTTACGGAGATCCGTAGAAGTATGCTACATGCCAAATGTGTGCCAAGTATACTTTGGCAGAATGCATGCAAATAGCAGCGCACATCATCAATATGCTTCCTCGAAAGAGATTATGGTTCACCTTATCCTACTAAAAGCTATGGCACACAAAACCTGTGGCGAGTCACTTTTGAGTTTTCGGATGTGCATGCTATGTATTCGTGCCGGACCACTTGTGCAACACGTTTGACAAAAAGGTGATTTGATGCATCTTGTTGGAATATGACAATTAAAGTAAATGATGGAAATGTTGTGATCCCACGACCACACGATGTTACACTTTGAGACATGTGGTGTTTGTTGAAGCATCATCTTGGTGGTTGTCGGAAAATTTAGTTTTGTCTGATACTGAGGAGATGAAGAAGAAGCTGCAAGAGAGATTAAAGAGCACAATAGCGACACTAGGATAAATGAGGACAAAATCACAATTGAAAATGAGTTGATCGAGAGTCCACAAAAGGAGAAAGCAAGGAGTCATTAAAAGACATGCTATCATTTGAGTAATTCTCCTAGAGAATCAGAAGAGGATGAGGAAGCATTTACGAATATCATCTTGTACTCACAAACCAAATCCTTAGTACGCAAATGTCACTCTCATCGAAGAGACCATCTTTCAAGAGACGATAACATTTGATGAAGCTGCTAAGCGTGATGATTGGAGGAATGCAATACAAGAAGTGATCAAGATAGATAAAGAGAACGAAACTTGAGAGTTGGTGCCTAGACCTACTAATGTAACAACCCATATTCTGCGAATGAGTCTACAAGGTGAATGCACGTCCAAATGGGCTGAGAAATATAAGGCTCGACTAGTGACAAGGGACTTCTCACGGGAGGAGTATGGGGTGGACTGCTAACTTTCAGCCCGGTAGCAAAACTTACAATAGTACGTGTCCTAGTAGTGTTAGCGGTAAGCAAATCATGGAAGTTGTGGAAGATGGACATGAAAAACGCTGACCTACACAAAAAAACTAGATAAATAGATCTTCATGGGACAGCCTGCGAGATTTCAAGACAAGGGGTACCCTACCTATGTGAGCAAATTAAGTCAAGCTCTACGAGCACAGCACGGTAAGATATCCTAGTTCGTCTTAAGTAGTGATTATAAAGTAACATCAACAAATCAAAGTCTCATTATGAAGGGTTAAGGAACTAAGATGGAAATCGTGTTGGTGTACATGGATGATCTTATACTGGTGGGAGTTGAAGCGAAGGAGATTTGTCTAACAAGAACGAATCTGCCAGTAAGGTTCTAAATGAAGGAGCTTGGAGAGCTTAAACATTTTGTCGGGCTTGAAGTGGGGACAATGGAAGAAGGAATATTTTTATGCCAGATTAATTATGTAAAAGACCTGCTCACTAAGTATGGGACGAGGGAGAGTAATGCCACGTCATCCCCTTTGGAGGCTAAAGTGAATTATTGCGCGGAGCAAGATGTGAGGATGTATAGAGAACTGGTAGGTAGTTTAATCTACCTTACCTTCACAAAGCCTGATATCTTCATTGCGGTAGGCATAGTTAGCCGATTCATGAAAAACCCAAGGAAGCCTCATCTTGAAGCAGTACACATAATACTAAGGTATATAAAGGGCAATACGAACCATGACCTTCTATATAAGAAAGAAGTAAAAGGAGAAGTCTTCGGATACGTTGATGCTGATTATGTTTGTGATCATGACACATGGATCAATGTCTGATTATGTGTTTCACATGTGCTGAATGACTAAATCTTAGTGTAGTAAGAGACAATCAATGGTGTCACTATGAACCCCAATTGTCGAACATGGAGCAGCAACACTTGCAGCACAAGAGAGTACGTGGCTTACGTGGCTCATGAGGGATATCAATAAGCCATGTGATTATCCATTAAAGCTCCACCATGGTAATCAATCGATTATACGACTTGCAGAGAATCCACTATTTCATGTGCGAACTAAGCATGTGGAGGTTTACTACAGCTTCATCAGAAGAAGGTCCTTGATGACGAGATCCAAATGAAGTCAAGCAAAACAGATGACAAAGTTACTGATATCTTCACGAAGAGTCTGGCTACGTTAAAGTTTTAAAAGTTTAAAGAGTTGTTCAAGATGATTACATGACCGAGAAAGACTAGGCATTATGGAGGAGTATTAAGATCAGATTTTAATGCCTAGTCAAAGTTCATGATCCAAGAAACAAGTCAAATCCAAGGAAGAAAGCTTTTTTATACAACTATAAAGAAGTGTGGATGAAAAAAAAGAAAGGACATATATATGTAGTCTTCTAGATATGCTATTGTTGGTCATTGGATCAAAATGATCCTAGTCACTCATTTGATAGGTAGATTTGTGTAAATAGGGGCGTCGGTTAGTGGTGAAGCACTCAAATTAAAATAGTGATCTCCACTAGAAGTAAGATAGTTCTAGTGAGGTTTCGTTTTGTACAAAGTTTGGTTCAATAAAATTCTTGTTCAGCCATTCTGGTTTTAAAGAGCGCGCTGGAAGATTTTCTTCAGTGTTCTGGGCTGGAGGTTAATATTGATAAAAGCCAAGTTTTTGCCGCTGGTATGGATGAAGCTAAATGTGCTTGGATAGAGAACACCCTTTGTACCAAGATGGGTGCTTTGCCAGTTAGGTACCTGGGGTTTCCTCTCACGGGCAGAAGTATTTCTGTCCATGATTGCTCGAGCATCATTCAAAGGCTCACACAGAAACTTGACTGCTGGAGTAACCGCTTTATCTCTAGAGCTGGGTGAAGGGTATTTATTCAATCAGTTCTTTAATACATTGTGTTTTATTGGGCTAGAATCTGCATTCTACCAAGGAAAGTTTTGAAGAACATTAACTCGATATGCGCCAGATTCCTCTGGAATGGTAGTGCGATGGGGAGGAGATGTCATCTTCTAAGCTGGAGCAAGGCATGCGTTGATAAAAAAGGAGGAGGTCTGGGTATCAAGAACTTGGAGCTCATAAATGATGCCTTGGTGCTTAACCAACTGTGGGAACTAAATAGGGAAGGTCAGAACATCTGGACTAAATGGGTGTGCGCTTATTGGACTAGAGGGGTTAATTGGTGGGAGAATGAATCCCTTACAAATAGTTCTTGGGTGCTGCAGCGCCTTGCTATCTGCAAAGACCTTAGTCAGAAATGTGTCACCTTAATGAATGGTAACTTCAAATGGATTGGTGAAGGGGCTGGTTTTTCAGTTAAGGACACATATAACACCCTCAAAGCTCGGACTGAAGTTGTTGATAGGTAATGTGGCGTGGAACAGATGCAATACTCCACGAGATGCCTTCCACACCGTCTTGGTAGCGCAAGATAAACTGCTACCAAAAATCAGACTAAGGAACATGGGTGTCAATGTTCCGGCTAGGTGTGTGTTGTGCAAAGAAGATGATGAAACCAGGGACCATTTATTTTTTGAATGCAAGATTTCTCAAGTTATTTTGGGTGAAGTGATGTCCTTTTTGATATTTTCCAGGGTGCCTTTCACTTGGCCATCTTTTTATCCCTTGGTTCAAGAATCAAAACCAAAAGAAGTTACAAACGAGAATGGTGGCAGCTGGTTTGACAGACTACAACAATCGTGGAGATTTGGAAGACTAGAAATGCACTCATATATAGACATGAAGATATTCAACATGAAAATGTAATATGAAGCATTGTTTGGAGTTTGAAGGTGAAACTAGCAGGTTTAGAGAGTAAATACATTGGTCTAGATGATAGAATTTGGTTGCGTAGTATAGGGTTCAATATGTAGAAGCCTCTTTGTTATGCCCTGCAGATTCCTTTAGTTTTGATTAGTTCAGGTGTTACTTTCGAGTTCTGAGTCTTTGTACATGTTTTTGATCGATGATATATATGTAAATGTAATATGATTGATCTAGCCTTATTTCCAATGTTCCAATGATCTTAAGTTCAATTTTAAGTGCTTTGAGAACTTAAGGAAATAACACAAGATGTAACGTGGTTCGGGGGGATGCCCTTACTCCACGGGGGTGCCTCCAGGGGAGGAGGCGAGGATCAATCCACTATAAACGAATAGTTCGGTACAAGCAATTGTCAAGAACACTAAACTAACCTAATCGACCTAATTCAATCAATACAACGTAGAGACTAAATTGACCGATAATAATGGTTAGTAATAAGCGCGAAATACTCCCTGATATCTGAATCGAAGATCCTGATCAACACGAGGCTAAGGCGTGACCGGAGAAGAAGAACTGCTCCGGTGGTGCTCCGGTGAGGCTGGCCGAGAAGAACCTCTGCGCTGGCCACCGATGCTCCGATTGAATACACGAACGAGAAGCACAGCACTTCGAAGATCGAATGCTTGCTTGAGATCACTCCAAGAATCGCCTGAGCTCTGGATTGGGTTTCGAATGACTCGACTCCGAGAAATGAGCTTCGCAGCTCTGTTTTGAATGAAGGGGAGAAGACGCACGAGACGACGCCGCTTCGTCCAAAACCGAAAACTCCGCTCCTTGCTGAAACGACGACGCTTCACTTGCAACGGCAATAACCGAATCTCCCGCTAGCGCTGAACGCTGTCGTTCCATTAAGTCTTCGAACTCAGAAACGCGCGCCTGTGGAAAACGACGTCGTCCCGCCTGGTCTTGATCCAGAATAATCCCTTGGCTTGCTGATCATCCTCCAGCCTATATGGCTTTCAAACTTGATGAAACCTGCACATAAAGAGCAGACAAAAACCACAAACATATACTACAACAAGAGTACTATAAGTGCATGCGAATTACCAAACCAAAGGAGTCTCTACAAGACCTGACACTGAGCCTAAACATGCTAGTATGACCAAGCAAGTATGAGGCACCAATTCCTCACAAATGCCCTCTTGACTCATCACTTGCACCAAACCTAAACTGGCTATGGGAGGCCAGTATCTATAGTGGATTGATGGATCTTACCTATGTCCCCTCTCATCAGCACCTCATGCCCTCTTAAGTGACAGCTCCAATGTGTAGAAAATCCCTGCAAAACCTAAACTTTTGGGAAGGCACAATCTTAGTGCCAAAGTCGGCAGGGTTAGTTTCTCCAGCAATTTTGGTTACAATAACTGATCCATTTTCAATCTTGTCCCTTATAAAATGATACCTAACATCTATGTGTTTGGTTCTTTCATGATAGACTGGGTCCTTACACAAGTATAAGGCACTTTGGCTATCAATGTTCATTGTAGGAACATAGACTTTGTTCTGAATTTCTCCTAAAATCCCATGAAGCCAAATGGCTTCTTTTATAGCTTCCACAGCTGCAATGTACTCAGCTTCAGTGGAAGAAAGAGCAACGATGGATTGTTGCTGGGATTTCAAACTTATACAATTTCCAGCCCAAGTGAAGTAAAGGGCTATGGTGGATTTCCTTGTATCTTTATTGCTTGCATAGTCTGAATCTACATACCCTTTTAGCTCAATTTTTGGTTCATATTTCTTATAGATTAAGCCTAGCTTCTGAGTTCCAGCTATGTACTTGAGAAGATACTTCATGGCAGTCCAATGAGCATTCCCAGGATTTGACATAAATCTGCTGAGAACACTCACTGAGAAGGCCAAATCTGGTCTTGTACATAACATGGCATACATCACTGAACCTACAGCTATATCATAGGGGATGTCTTCCATTTGTTATTTATCAGATTCAGTAGAGGGACAATCAGCCTTGGTAAGGACCAAGTGCCCTCCTAAGGGGATAGGTGAAGGTTTAGAATTAAGCATTGAGAATTTATTTAGAACCTTAGTTATATAATCAGCTTGTGACAAATACATAGTTCCTTCAGTTCTGTTTCTCAGTATTTTAACTCCTAAGATTTTTTGTGCAACCCCTAAGTCTTTCATATCAAAGTGTTGTTTTAACTCAGATTTCAGTTTAGCTATTGTTGGTTTTGAGTTGGATATCAATAGGATATCATCAACATAGAGCAGAACATATAACACCACATCAGTTTTCATAGACTTAAAATAAAGACATGTATCATATTTACTCCTAAGAAATCCCAAAGACAACATACAAGCATCAAACTTTTTATTCCAAAGTCTAGGGGACTGTTTTAGGCCATAAATTGATCTTTGCAAGAAACATACATGTTCAGGGTGATTTTTGTCTATGAAACCTATAGGTTGTTTCATATAGATTGTTTCTTTTAAGTCTCCATGAAGGAAGGCTGTTTTAACATCCATTTGCTCTAATTCATAGTCATAAACTGTTGTCATAGCTAATAGCAATCTCAGAGTTTTATATTTAACAACTGGGGCAAAAATCTCATTGTAATCAATTCCTTCTTTTTGGGTGAAGCCCTTAGCTACTAGTCTAGCTTTGTATCTAGGTGGATCATTCACTCCATTTCCCTCTTTGATTCTGAATATCCATTTACAGGGTATTGTTCTAGCATGCTCAGGTTTTTCAACTAGTTTCCAAGTTCTATTAGCATACATAGACTGCATTCCTTCATGCATAGCAATTTTCCACTCATTAGATTGTTTACAAGTAATTGCTTGTTGGTAAGTTTCAGGAATTTCATGTTTCACAATTTCAGCAACAGTCAAAGCATACTCAACAACATTCAAGGAATTCTCAAGCATACTAGCATCATTTTCAGCAACACTAGCATACTTTGGATTAATCATTTTTCTCCTAGGTTCTCTATCTCTAGTTAGCATATAGTTGCTTAAAGAGTTGTTAGGCTCATAGGGCACTATAGCATTAGAAAGAACATTAGAAGATGAAGGTTGAGAATGACTTACTTCCCCACCTGATTGGTGAGGGTGTGTGACTGCCAGATCAGTCTGAGCATCTTGATGCTCCATGGGATCAGTTTCAGTTGCAGGGGGTTCAATAGCTGCTGCAGGTGTGTGAGCTTCCACTTGGTCCAGTGACTGGTCCCCTAGTGCCTCCCCACCTTGATGAGTATCATCCTGTCTAAAGATAGGAGATGGGGAAAAGAAGCTGGTCACACCATCAGGTGTGCCTGCTGGGTCACTAACAGGGCTTAGTTTAGATTTAAAGTGGAAATCATGTTCATTACAAGTCACATCTCTAGCAATAACAACTTTATAACCACCTGGTTGAATCAATAAGATTTTGTAACCTTTCACACCATCAGGATAACCAAGAAAAGCACCTTTTTCAGCCCTAGGATTTAATTTACCTTGTGAGGTTCTAACATACATTGTACATCCAAAAGGCCTAAGGTGATCTAGATTAGGTGGTTTGCCAGTCCACATTTCTTGAGGAGTTTTAAAGTTTAGGGCAGAACATGGTGATCTATTGATCAAATAAGAAGCTGTGATAACAGCCTCTCCCCACATAGAAGGCTTAAGGCCAGCACTGATTAGCATACATCTAGCTTTCTCCAGAAGAGTTCTGTTCATTCTTTCTGCAGTTCCATTTTGTTGGGGTGTGTATGGGACTGCCATGAAGTATCTTCTCAAGTACATAGCTGGAACTCAGAACCTAGGCTTAATCTATAAGAAATATGAACCAAAAATTGAGCTAAAAGGGTATGTAGATTCAGACTATGCAAGCAATAAAGATACAAGGAAATCCACCACAGCCCTTTACTTCACTTGGGCTGGAAATTGTATAAGTTGGAAATCCCAGCAACAATCCATCGTTGCTCTTTCTTCCACTGAAGCTGAGTACATTGCAGCTGTGGAAGCTATAAAAGAAGCCATTTGGCTTCAAGGGATTTTAGGAGAAATTCAGAACAAAGTCTATGTTCCTACAATGAACATTGATAGCCAAAGTGCCTTATACTTGTGTAAGGACCCAGTCTATCATGAAAGAAACAAACACATAGATGTTAGGTATCATTTTATAAGGGACAAGATTGAAAATGGATCAGTTATTGTAACCAAAATTGCTGGAAAAACTAACCCTGCCGACTTTGGCACTAAGATTGTGCCTTCCCAAAAGTTTGAGTTTTGCAGGGATTTTCTACACATTGGAGCTGTCACTTAAGAGGGCATGGGGTGCTGATGAGAGGGGACATAGGTAAGATCCATCAATCCACTATAGATACTGGCCTCCCATAGCCAGTTTAGGTTTGGTGCAAGTGATGAGTCAAGAGGGCATTTGTGAGGAATTGGTGCCTCATACTTGCTTGGTCATACTAGCATGTTTAGGCTCAGTGTCAGGTCTTGTAGAGACTCCTTTGGTTTGGTAATTCGCATGCACTTATAGTACTCTTGTTGTAGTATATGTGTGTGGTTTTTGTCTGCTCTTTGTGTGCAGGTTTGATCAAGTTTGAAAGCCATATAGGCTGGAGGATGATCAGCAAGCCTAGGGAATATTCTGTATCAAGACCAGGCGGGACGACGTCGTTTTCCACAGGCGCGCGTTTCTGAGTTCGAAGACTTAATGGAACGACAGCGTTCAGCGCTAGCGGGAGATTCGGTTATTGCCTTGCAAGTGAAGCGTCGTCGTTTCAGCAAGGAGCGGAGTTTTCGGTTTTGGACGAAGCGGCGTCGTCTCGTGCGTCTTCTCCCCTTCATTCAAAACAGAGATGCGAAGCTCATTTCTCGGAGTCGAGTCATTCAAAACCCAATCTAGAGCTCAGGCGATTCTTGGAGCGATCTCAAGCAAGCATTCGATCTTCGAAGTGCTGTGCTTCTTGACACGCGTATTTTTAACCCTTTATAGTTGTCAAATTATATGTTTTAGGGGTTCAATTGCAGTCAAACAAAATTTATAACCTTGGTAAGCCAAGGGTCAATCCTAGGAGCAATGCGTGTGAGTACTAGCAAACAGTGTGACCTATTTAGCTATTCCAATTAAAAGAGATTTGTTTGTTTGTAACTTGCATAATTTAAATGGCAGAAAATTAATGGTTGTACTTAATCAGAGAAAGAATCCCAGAATCCATACTTCACCCGTGCTAACCCCACTAATCATGCAATCATGTTATGTAAATTATTCATGCTATCGAATATGGAATCAAACCGAAATAACACTAGACAAGCCGCCCATCCACGGATCATTGTCTAGATTAATCTCAATCGTTGAACGCCGCCCATCCACGGATTATCAACGATCTCGATTTATTAAACTAAAGGTTTTCCTATTAAGTCATGTAAACATGACCTAATATCAATTTAATGCCATCCGATTAATACCTAGGACCCATCCATCTTTCGGTAATTAACCTAAATACGTTCTACCAATGCAAACATACCCTTTGATGTAAATACATGCATAGAACGATAAAATTAAGCACATAATGAAATTGAATATTCGAATCGCATAAATAAAAACTTCAATTGATCACATGAGAGTTAGGGTTACATAACACGGGATCCGTAGGATCTCAGAATTGAGAAGACTACTCACTATTCATGGTAGTTAACCAAAAACAGTGTAAAGAAAGGAAGAAACGAGTAAACCGTAAAGACGCGGTGTAGCTCGATGATCCTCACGCTGAAAGCTCTGTCTTCTCTCCCAAGTTAGGGTTTCTTCTCCAAAAATAACAACAACCTTTGAAATTCTGATCGTGTTTCCTTATATAGACCGTCTAAAAAGGCCAAAAAGCCCAAAATTGAATTTAGAAACAACTTGTAAACTTTTGCCAGCCGACGGTCCCGTTACAGCCGAGCCTGTAACGGCTGTAACAGATGTGACGGGTAGAGCTGAAATCTCTGAGAAAATTGGTCCCGTTACACCCGTTACAGTCCAAGCTGTAACGGTTGCTGAGGTCTGTAACGGGACTGTTCGAAATCTCTGTTGGAATTGAGGCCGTTACACCCGTTACAACCCAAGGTGTAACGGTTGTAACGGGATGTCCTTGCATATTCTCGATTTTGGGCCTTTTTCGATCGATCTTTCGTTCTTTTCGACACTTTGGCTCCAAGGAGCAAAGATATGTCGATTTTACCTGAAACACTAGAGAAAGACATCAAATATAGACAATTTACCGAGAGAATGAACGTAATCCTTCCTCGAATGTAGTGAATAACTAGTCGAAATATCGACTGATCAAAACACTCCACACTTGGGATTTGTTCGTCCCGAACAAACGTCGAACATATGGCAGAATAAATACATGAGAGGATGTAATGCTCAACGACCATAGACTACCTACTCAAGTGACATGTGATCAATTCTAACTAGACATAAAAATAAAAATAAAAAGATAACTCACTGTCGTAGAGGACACGAATGCATTTAGCGTATGCATCAAGCCTTTAAACCTATAGGCTGCCCTAGTAGGACGAGTATAGTCTCGTGAAGGTTTTCAGGAATTGGACTACCTACAAATCCCTTGTACAACTAACTGACGTGTATGCATGAATGATGCTCAACAAGTCACAGTAAGGTCATGTCATACCTCGGATTCATCGTGTTACCTCAACTTCAAGTCAAACATCTTCATCAAAGTTTTCAGACACTCATAGATCAAACGAGTTATGCATTCAAACGATCAGTACACACGACTAGCAAATGCCTCATCACAAGTTCCAAATAGTTCTATAGCAATGTGATAAGAACATGAATAGTTACACAAAACATGCTCGCCATTCACCTATGCTATCTAGGGATAGTCCACGGGCTCTTGGCGCAAAGCTCATTCTCAAGTGCCAAGGATTAAACAATGACCCGTAAGAGAAGAGGAGCCTGGCTTAAGGATTTTCTGAAAAATAGTACGAAAATTTGCATCAAAATTTCAGTGCAAGCACGAGGATCGTCCCTTAGTTTCTAGTACATGAATTCTCAAGATAAGTTATGATTTGCACGCAATGAGAAGGTGGAATTACACTACATCAAGCAGAAGGGAGCAGAAATTGTTTCAAGAGTGTTTTCCATACGCAAGGGGCGACTTTCGTCACAAGGTCCTTGGAATTTTTGTTTTTTTTCGCAGAAATTTGGCTGTTTTTTTTTGGGGGGTCAATATTTCACCCAACTTTGAAAACTAAGAACTGTGTTCTTGAGGGAAAACTTGAAGGTCAATTGTCTAACTCCACACTTAAAGCTTTACATAGTGTATGAATAAAGGCGGGTGCATGCAAATCACAACGATTATAGAGAAACATATACTAGCACTAAGGCCACCTAAAAAGATATGCAATTTTAAGCTTTTGACATTTTTGAAACGGTGCCTACTAATTTCAAGTCTCTAACATGCTTCAAGAAATACGTAGAACATGCGATAGGCAAAGGCTAGCAATGATACTGACTCAAGAGAATACACACACGAATAAAACTATTTCAAGTCCTAGACTTCGAATCCAAAAAGGATGTCAATCAGTCAAGGAGTATTGATGAGCCGTATTTATACGACTCATCGAGTCAACAAATCCCATCATTTCCGACACTTTATTATGCGAACAAGTTACTTTTGGTGTTGTTTTGCATTTCAGGTGCTTCGGAAGCTCTAGGAGGAAACGCGCTTAAAAGATGGCTTTCTGAGCTAAAAACATCACAAGGAGCCGAGCTGACCAGCACCAAATTCAAGTTGCTCGGGCAAACGAGCTGATCTGACGAATCCACCTCGAGCAAAGTGATCAAAATAGCAAATAAGGTGGACAATGTCGGAAAACCAAGGAAAACGCTCGAGCAGATTGACAGTTGGCGCAAAGGGCTTGCGCGCGCTGATAGGCACCGAAATCAATCCGATCGACCAGACAGACTCCGATGACAAATCTGACTCAACCAAGTTGCTCAAAATGGAAAACTAGTCGGACAATGTCACCAAGCCAAGGAGAACGCACGAGTGGAATGTCCCAGGAGCAGCCGAGCAGAGTTCCAGGCCAGCGCCCGAAGGCCCTGTCGAGCAGACCAGCACTGAATCCAAGTTGCTCGACCAAACGAACGAATCTAACAAATCTGGCTCGACCAAAGTGATCGAAATGACAATTGACTTGGACGACATCACTTACCAGACAAAACGCACGAGCGGGATTGGTCAAGATGAGCAAAACGACGTTGGAGTTGCAAAAGCCCGCGCGCGCTGGGCCAGGTCAATGGGCTCATGTGAGGCGGTTTGAGTTTGCTTGCCCACCAAGCCAAACGGATGTGGACCAGGCCCAAATAGAACTACTCGAAACCCTAGATGTTTTCCTATAAATATGACCTCTTGGTCTAGGGTTTCAATCATCCAAAATTCGAGTTTCACATTCAAGGTTGATTCCGGTTTGAGTTGCAAGTTTAAGTGGAGACCCGAAACGGTAAAGCTTAAGCTGGGCAATCCATCCCATCATTCCCAAAAACGTGAACTCCCATCGGATCCCACAAACGAGCATTCCTTCTCACAAGCGAGCTCACCTCTCCTCCTCTCGGCTAAAACCGTCCGGCGTTCCTAGCATCCTCGGCACTCAGCCCTCACGGCCCGGTCCTTAATCCCACCCGGCATAGAGAAGTCTCCGTGTTCCCTTTTTATTTATTGTTTTGCTTTAATGGCCATGTGTAACTAAACCCGTTATTCGGGCTAGGGTTCAAATTGTTGTGACAACGTTTTGAGATTCCATGCTTAATATTATTCTTGCATTCTACTAGTTCTTGTGCACATTAATTTCGGTTTGAGTTGCAAGTTTAAGTGGAGACCCGAAACGGTAAAGCTTAAGCTGGGCAATTCATACCCTCTATTTACTGCTTATTTGATACTGACCCGTTAGAATAAGTAGTCGCACTAACCCTTATAACCCGACCAGGATTATTAGGTTTGCTAGAACTAGAATTCTATAAGCCTGACCAGGAGTAGATTGTGGCGTAGTGATTTAACGGTCCTACCTAAGGTTATAACCTGACCCGGAGTAACCACACTTAAGAACGCAGAATTAAATACTTAGAAATCAAGGATAAACCAAGTCACAATTAAGAAACCCTAGTCTGAATATTCTCTCTCATTGATACACACTCGTTTTATTTCGTTTTTACACTGTTTCTTAAATTGCCCAAACCCAACTGTTTCCTTTTCACAGAACGACAAGTAACCATCTAGCTCCCTAGGGTTCGACCCTTGCTTGCCACTGTACTAGCCCACAGCCTAAAGTAAGGAAAATTATAAATACAAATTTGCAGGTACCGACGACGCCTGTCAAATTTTGGCACCGTTGCCGGGGAGCTACGCACGGTGAAATTGTTCTTTTCCTTTTTCAGTTTTGTTTTTAGTTTTTGTTTTGTTTTTTGGTATTACAACAAAACTGCAGGATTCAAGCTACTAGTGACCGAGTTCAGCCCATAACAACGAGGAGATCATAAATCACCAGCGTCGCTCGTGACACGCAGCTATCGTCGTCCATTCGAGAATTTTGCGTAGGACTGCTATCCATCGGGGGTAGTTTCACATCTTGAATACATTGTGTCGAGAAAAATAAGCTTTCGAGGATTCTGTCACCAAGACTTACGAGTCTAAGGAGATTGGTTTTTAAGTGAGACCGTTTGTGACTCCACCAATTTCCTGGGAATCCTTCATTGTCTTAATTTCTTTGACATAATCCTTTCTTTTGTGACGAACTCACGGTGCGATATAAGTTTCTGCCAAAAGACGGCAGGCGCGGTTGCACGGTTACCATGTCTCATGCAGGTAGCCATGTAGGCGACAACATCAACGAAGAAGTGGAGCAGGGCAACCGGAACATGGAAGGGGCGCTCCCACAACACGACGAGCAAGGCCCGATAAGACAGAATGGAGAGATCAGGGGGCTGCCCCGGGACAACTGCAACACCAACCGCTCCAACCACCATTCCAACCTCAACCGTACCAGCCCTATCCACAATATCAACCACCACCATATCAGCCATACCCGCAACCACCGTATCAACAATATCCACAACTTCCATACATCCCACACCAGCAATACCCACCACCCCCATGGCCACTACAACAGCCAGCCGTCAGAGAGGATGATCACGAGGAGGACGACGATCCAGAGCCAACCATGGGAGAGCTCTCGGCCCCCAACTTCAGAGACCAAGCTTGGTGCATCTACGAAGGGCCAGACCTCGAAGCCATCACCATCAACACCTCGGTCGTCCATCACCTGCCCAAGTTCTCGGGAATGAAAGGACAGTCAGCCACAGGACATCTGCAACGCTACCATGGCAGTTGCCAGAACCTCAAACCATACGGAGTCGGAGTCGACGATTTCAAATTGAAAGCATTCTATTTTTCACTTACAGACTCGGCAACTGATTGGTTTCTATCTTTGCCTTCAGGTAGTATCTACACATGGGACGAGATGCAGAGGAAGTTCCTCAACAAGTACTACCCAGCAGGCAGAGCGATGCAAGTCCAAAGGCAGTTGCAAGAGCTCAGGCAAGGACCCAACGAGACCATGTACGAGTACGTGGAGAAATTCAACGCCCTGGAGAAGAGCTGCTGCAATCTTGGACTCCTAGAGAAGCTGCTGGTAGAGTATATGCTAGACGGACTGAGACGACTGGACAGGAAGCTACTAGATGCCTCGGCTGGGGGCAACCTTATGAACTTGTCCCCAGCAGGTGTGAGACGCAAGATCATGGCAGTGGCAGAAAGTGAACGGTTCCAGGACGAGTCCAATAAAGAAGAAGAATTCAGTCGAACCAGGAACGTGTCGAAGGTTGAGCCCCCATCCAATGCAATGGCCGAAGAGATCAGGCAGCTCAAGGAGATGATGCAGCAAGTGATCAGAAGGCAACCAGTCCAGGTCAAGCCGTGCGGTTTCTGTGCTGCCACGAACCACAAAACAGATGAGTGCCCAACCATAGTGGAGGATGACCAGGCCGAAGTCAACGCAGTAGGCGATTACCAGGGCCACAGCAACCAGACTGGGCCAGTCCGACAGTATGGACCGACCGGGAACGAGCAAGGAGCGAACGGGCCGCGCTGGAGGAACAACAATCAGAATAACCACTTCCAGAGGGAGCCAGCAGAGCAGCCCGTACCTCACCAGGCCCAACCGTACTATAAGCCTCCGTTTTGCCAGCAGCAGGGACAGAATGGGCCGAGTCAGTATCAGCAGAACCGCAATCAACCAGGCCCGCACCAGCACAACTCGAGCAAGTCCTTAGAAGATGTTGTGAAGGACTTGGCCGCATCAGTTCACCAGTTCCAGGCTAAAACTGACGGGGCCATTGCCGACTTGTCCAAACAGATGTCCCAGATCGCCACGACAGTCTCTGAGCTCAAGAACGACCCAGGGCGACTTCCCTCACAGACCATCCAGAACCCAAGGGGGAACGTCAATGCGGTAACACTCAGGAGTGGGAGAGGAGCACCATCGGTACCCAGGCCATCCGAAGACAGCGGCCCACGAGCAGCCGAAGATGAAACAGCCGGGCCGGGCACTCTCGGAAAGGGCCCGACACCAGCTGTCGACGCATCTCAGCCAGACCCGGTTCCCGTAACCGAAAATTCTAATACCCGAGCTCCTTTACCTTTCCCTGTGCAGGGTCGAGCTCCCAAGCAGTACGTGATGGAGAAGGAGGTGTGGGAGTTATTTAGCAAGGTGGAAATCAACATTCCCCTTCTCGAGGCCATCAAGCAGATTCCCAGATACTCAAAATTCCTGAAGGAGCTCTGCACCAACCGGAGACGAGGCACTAGGAACGACCAGGAGTTGATGAGCAGGAACGTCTCAGCCGTCATCCAGCGCAAGGTTCCTCCCAAATGCGGTGACCCAGGCACCTACACCATAACTTGCATGATCGGTAACATTAGAATAGAGAATTGCATGCTTGATCTCGGTGCATCTATTAATGTCTTGCCTTATTCCATATATTCTTGCCTGCGCATTGGTCCTCTTGAACCTGCAGGGCTCACTATACAGTTGGCGGACAGATCATGCAAGCAGCCCGAGGGCAAGATCGAAGATGTACTCGTACAAGTAGGAGAGCTTGTATTTCCAGCCGATTTCTATGTGCTGAAGATGGAGAACTGCGGCCCAACCGACCATGCCCCCATCCTACTCGGTCGACCGTTCCTTAATACGTCGAAGATGAAGATTGATTGTGACAGTGGGACTCTCTCCATGGAAGTTGAAGGAGAGGTGTTCAGCTTTGACATCTTCCGGGCCATGAAGCATTCGATGGAGTACGAAGCAGTCCATGCCCTAGACACACTGGACGACCTAGTCCAGAAGGTGCAACCAGAGAGAGTGGCTGACCCGCTCGAGCTTGCACTAGAGAGAGCAGTATACTCGGTCGAGGACTCCTATGAGCTCACCGAGACTATCATGGATGCACTAGCCCAGCTGGAGATTGCGCAGCCACTCACCCCGAGGTATGAGGTTAATGAAGTTCGTTTATTTAAATCCAATGTGTGTTTGCCTTCTGTTGTGCAGGCACCTACAGTAGAATTGAAGCCTCTACCCGAGCATTTGAAGTATGCATTCCTAGGAGAGAATAACACACTACCGGTACCGGTCATCATCAAGAGCAGGCTCGTAGCGGATCAGGAACGAAGGTTGATCAAGGTGCTGACCGAGCACAAACTGGCCATCGGATGGACATTGGCCGACATCAAGGGAATCAGCCCGGTAGTTTGTATGCATCGGATTTTGCTGGAGGATGGAGCGAAGCCTTCGAGGGAACCTCCACGGAGATTGAACCCGATCATGATGGAGGTTGTCCAGAAGGAAATACAGAAGTTGCTGGATGCGGATGTGATCTACCCGATCTCAGATAGCCAGTGGGTGAGTCCAGTCCATGTAGTCCCGAAGAAGACCGGGATCACGGTCGAGAAGAATGCCGAGGGCGAGATGGTGACGACCAGAGTCAAGAAAGGATGGCGCATGTGCATCGACTACAGGAAGCTGAATGCAGTCACACGCAAGGATCACTTTCCTCTTCCGTTCATTGACCAGATGCTCGACCGGTTGGCAAGTAAGCCTTATTTCTGCTTTCTTGACGGTTTTTCAGGTTATAATCAGATTCCCATAGCACCCGAGGATCAGGACAAGACGACCTTTACATGTCCATTCGGTACGTTTGCCTTTCGTCGAATGTCGTTTGGTTTGTGTAACGCGCCCGGCACCTTCCAACGGGTCGTTACAAGTATATTCTCAGACATGATAGGTACGTTTATTGAGGTGTTCATGGATGATTTCACGGTGTATGGTGACACCTTCGATGCATGCTTAGACAATTTGAGTACGGTATTAGCACGTTGTGTTTCTATGAATTTGGTGCTCAATTATGAAAAGTGTCACTTTATGGTTACTCACGGTGTAGTCCTAGGACATGTCGTCTCACATGAGGGTATAGAGGTTGATAAAGCTAAAATAGACTTGATTGTTACTCTGCCCTATCCCTCCACGGTTCGTGACATTAAATCTTTCCTTGGGCATGCTGGTTTTTATCGTAGATTTATTAAGGACTTCTCGAAAAGGGCCTTGCCCTTATCTAACCTCTTGCAAAAAGATGTCCCTTTTGAGTTTACAGATCCATGCAGGGCAGCTTTTGACGAGCTAAAACAGGCCCTCGCCAGCACACCCATTATCTGCGCACCAGACTGGAGCCAGCCTTTCGAGGTCATGTGTGATGCGAGCGACTATGCAGTAGGAGCGGTCCTCGGCCAGAGGGTAGACAAAAAGCCCGTAGTGATCTACTACGCTTCGAGGACTCTGGACGTGGCCCAAAAGAACTACTCGACCACGGAGAAAGAACTTCTAGCCGTCGTCTTTGACTTAGAGAAATTCAGATCTTATTTGCTCGGTACTAAAGTTGTTGTCTATTCTGACCATGCAGCTATCAGGTACTTGATGACGAAGAAGGAGGCGAAGCCACGGCTCATTAGGTGGATTCTGCTCCTACAGGAGTTTGACTTGGAGATTAAGGACAAGAAGGGCATAGAGAACACTGTGGCCGACCACTTGAGCCGACTTGTCCGAGAAGAAGAGGCCGTGCAGATCACTGAGACGTTCCTAGACGAGCACTTGTATGCTCTCACAGGTAAGATGCCATGGTATGCTTCCATAGTGAACTACCTGGTCGGAGGTAAGTTCCCGCCTTCTCATTCTAAAGCTCAATGTTTGAAACTGAAGCATGATTCTAAGTTTTATTTGTGGGATGACCCGTACTTGTGGAAAATAGGCGTAGACCAGATTCTTAGACGGTGCATTCCTAATGATGAGATTGCTTCAGTTATCAGTTTCTGCCATGAACATGCATGCGGTGGACACTTTGGCCCAAGAAGGACGGCTAGGAAGATTTTAGACAGTGGATTCTTTTGGCCGCATGTTTTTAGAGATGCCTACAACCATTGTAAGAAATGCGATAAATGTCAGCGTGTAGGTAATATTTCGGCTAGGAATGAGATGCCCCAAGTACCCATACTTGTTAATGATGTTATTGATATATGGGGCATCGATTTCATGGGTCCTTTTCCGGTATCGTGTGGGTATGCTTATATACTGGTTGCAGTTGACTATGTGTCTAAGTGGGTAGAGGCTAAGGCCACTAGGTGTGACGATGCTAAAACTATCATAGATTTCTTGCGCACTAACATCTTTTGTAGGTACGGAGTGCCTAAGGCCATAATTAGCGATCAAGGGACACACTTCTGCAACCGGATGATGGCTTCTACCTTGAAGCACTACCACGTTCACCATCGGACATCCACAGCTTATCATCCCCAGACGAATGGGCAAGCGGAGATCTCCAACCGCGAAATCAAAGGAATTCTCGAGAAGATGGTGAGTCCGGCCCGGAAAGATTGGAGCCAGCGGTTGGACGAGGCTCTATGGGCGTACCGGACAGCCTACAAAACACCGATAGGCACCTCGCCTTTTCGGTTGGTCTATGGGAAAGCATGTCATCTGCCGGTCGAACTTGAGCACAAGGCATATTGGGCACTAAAGAAGTGCAATCCGGACTTACAGGCAGCCGGGCTAGACAGGAGACTGCAGCTATGCGAGCTTGAGGAGCTGCGCCTCGAGGCGTACGAGAGCCAATCAGACTACAAGGCGCGGACTGACAGATGCTTGTCGTCAGAGCAAATGTACAAAAAGATAATACTAAAAAAGAAAACAAGTTTATGTACACAGGTGGTTCTCACCCCACACTTTTGAACGAAGGCGTGCCTTTCAGCACTACTTAGTTCAAAAGCCATGCAAGCAGACAATTACGAGAAAGAAATGATATTAAGGAAAGGTAAGATCAGAACTCCCTTTAAAGTGTCGAGTGAACGAGGCATGAGGCTGGATAATCGAGGGAGTTTGGCTGGGGCCTTGAACTCTCAGCGCAGGCCCGGTAGTTCACGGAAGCTGCCTGGCTGATCCGATCGTGCTCCAAAAACCAATTCCTAAATAGTCAAATCATTCTATGCACCAAGTGGGTGAGAGCGGCTTATTGATAAAAACTAAAAGACAGAAAATAAAAAGACAGAAAGTAAGATAGTGTCGGGTTACCTCCCGACCAGTGCCTTTGTTTAACGTCGTTGGCTCGACGATACCTCAATCATGGATCATAAGGTCGGATCCCAAGGGTGAGTGAGGTCAAACTTCTTCTCGGCAGCCCTTTTGCTCCGAGAGGGTGGGGTTTCTTTGACCATAGCTGCTGGTCCAATGAGTTGTGCTTGTTTGTTACTCCTTCCGGGTTTCCATTCTTTCGGCCCATGTCTTTGCCGCTTCTTCATGTTTGAATAGTTGGCTCCTTTGCGATTTTGGAAGTTTGGTTTTGTGCCATTAAATGTAGGCGACATTAAGCATGCGCCTTTGCCAATCCTCTTCATTGTGGCAGTGATGGATGGTTGTCTTGGAACGAGTGAGTTTTCAAGCGGTTTTCCTTGTTGAGTCGTGGTGAGTGGGACTGGGGCTTTCTCGGACAGTTCGGCAATGAGATCCGGGACTTTCTCGGGTGCTCCGAGCGTAAGGACCGGGCCTGGCTTGATTTCTTCGGCCGCTTCGGTAGTGATGTTCGGGACTTCTGTTGGCTCGGCAGTTAGGACTGTGATTTCCTCGGATGGATTGGTGATAAGGACCGGGCCTGATTTGGGCAGTTCTTCTTCTAACTCCCAGGGATAATCTGAATGTAGCTCTTCTTCAGGTAACCAAGGGTCCTTATCCTTGTCATTCGTATAGTCTCCGGGGGTAATCACACTGAGGTATGGGTCTGATATGGGTAACTCGTCATTGAGGTCCGGGTATGTCTTGGCCGTGAATTGGTGCATCGAGGCATTCATTTGCTGCATGTCAGCGGCCAATTGCTGGGTGCTAGCTGCCAGCTCGTTTTCTGCTGCCCATAACTCAGTTTTGGCCCTGATTTGGTGCATTATGTTGTCCAGTTCTTCGCTTCGCATGGCCTGATCTTGTCTTTGTCTTGACCTTGCGGCCAAATCATCTATTAAGTTCCAAAGATCATCTATGCCTAAGTTGTTCACCGAGCCTCCCGCTGCATTGTTTAGCCAATCCCACTCTTGTGGCAGCATCCCATTGAGAAACCTTTGAAGAAGATCGTGGTTGGTGAATCCATGGTGCGGGCAGCTTATCAACATGGAGTCAAAATACGCCAAGTACTCGTCCAATGTTTCATCCCGGGATTGTTTTATGTTGTTGATCTTTTCGCGGACTACCAGTTCGAAGGGTGGTGGGGAAAACTCCTCATTGTTCCAAGGTTACATTCCGTAGTAGTAGGACTTAGTGAATTGCATGCTAAAATAAAAAAGAAAAAACAACTATTCCGATGCACAACTCCCCGGCAACGGCGCCAATTTGACAGATGCTTGTCGTCAGAGCAAATGTACAAATAAATTTATAAGTCCGCTACTCGCGACTTAACTACTGGGTAGCAAGTGGTAAGTAGGGGTCGAACCCAAGAGAGTCAGTGTGGATTAGTTGTTCTTTAATGAAGCTTATGCAGAAATTAAATACGATTGGGGTTGGGTTTGAGTGTGTTTTGAGAACTGAAAGTAAATTACAGCAGTTGATAATAGACTATAAGGAAATGATTCGGTTTTAGGGGCCTTGTATCATATTTGTTTATCATCGACCGCTAATGATCATACCAAGTGTTCGAAGATGAATCGAGGCTATTCCTAGCACAAGACTTGCAACATCGCGTAGAACACTTGAAATGATCATGCTAAATGTTCAAAGATGAATCGAGGCTATTCCTAGCACAAGACTTGCAACATCGTTTAAAACACTTGTTCTATTTAGACTAATTCCTCCTTTCGAAGTATCTTAGCCTTATGTGCATCCATTTGAATTCTTTGGTCCAGTTTCCAAATGGTTTTTAAGATAAGCCGAACTCCTCGGATAAGCTTGCCCATTTGGTCCCCTTGGTCCGGTTACAAATGGTCCACTTACCCGAGTATGATCACGAACCCCCACGGAAGAGCTTTGCCCGTTAAAGCGTCCACTCAACCTTGGAGATTCTGACTTGATATATGGCACATAGAACAAGTTTTGAACATAAAGGTGTACTAAGAGTAAGATCTAAAACATTTATAATACAAGTACACCCCTGCGACCGAGTACAAGCTTTTAGCTGCTTGTATTCATGTCAAGGAATACAAGCAAACTATTGTCTTGAACAAGGGTACCGAATAATAAAATAACTTTAAAGCAAAAACGAATAATACTTGAAAGTAATTTTATACCTTACAATAAGCGGAGGAGAGGAGCTCCTAGGCAAGATCCAAGCACCAAAAGTAGCTCCAAAATGAAGAACAATATTTATTGAAAGTGAAGAGAAGAGGGTTAAGCCCTCTATCTCTCTAAAACATTTGTGATTTGTGGTGGATGTGTATGGATGATACAAATGAGGAGGGGAGGAGCTCCTTTTATAGCCAAAGGGAGGAGGAATGGAGGGTGGAGATGGTGGCATGTGGTGTTGCATCCAAGGGAGGAGGAGAGAGGAGCAAGGAGGAGATGACACATGGGGGAGGAGCTCTAGCCGCCGGCGGCTTTGGGAGGAGGGAGGAGGAGCCGCCAAGTGGAGGGAAGAGAGTGGAGGAGCCGCCCATGTGAGGAGGATGCTCCTCCCCTTCTAGCCTTCTAGAACCTTGTGACTTTTTCACAAAAGCCATCGGTTTGACCGGAATCTGACCGGAGCTTTGGCCGGAGCTTCTTGTATTTTGGAGAGTGTATTCTGAATGAAAATGTCATTCTAAGATGATCTCAAGAAGGAACCTAAGCCAAATTCTGCTTGGAACATGGTCGAAATCCCAAATCGGCAGAAATTGCTCTTGTTTGGCCTTTACCGGGCTCGGTGCCTTTGCATTGCGTTCTTGTCCAAATGCCGATGGATTTAGCATGTTTGAGTGATTCCAAGTCGGTTCCATGAAGGATGTTAAGGCTGATTTTGAGTGTAGCATGGTCGTGACATTGGAATGACTCGTAATATCTTTTCAGCTTAAAAACTCCTGCTTAGCCTGTATTCTCTCTAGACTCCAAAATACCCTGTAGAAATATATCGGAATTAACAAGCAAAAGTTGAATAGACAAACAGTCTAATTTAGTGGGTTTAACTGTGTTTTTGATTCGTATAATTATGGTCCATCACGGACCAAGCTCTATCACGACAAATTCATCCTTCGACGCACATTCGAGGTCGGTCAGTCCTGTTCTCATCACGCCTTCGATTGATGCCCCGGAAATTACGATCTAGGTGGACGGGCCCTTACACGATTACAAGGATATTCAACCATGGGGCACTCGAGCTAGAAAGCCCGACGGGAGGAGACCGGTTCAAGGTCAACAGACAACGGGTCAAGCATTATCACGGTGAGGTCGATCTGACCGTCCAGCAATTCGACCTAGACGAGCCTCCCAACGACACATAAGCGAGGTATCGTCGAGCCAACGACGTAAAGCAAAGGCGCTTGCAGGGAGGCAGCCCGGCATTTCTTTTCATTTTTCAGTTTATTTTGTTTATTTGAGTCTTGAGTCCAAAATTGTCACATTGTATTCGGGAAAGAGATGCTCTTTTTGCAGGAAACATGCACCTCAGTGCGGAGTCGTCGAGAGATCCCGACCGAGCGAGCCGCGTGCGCGAAGAGTGGACCAACTCGCTGTCCTTCTTTGCGTAAGACTGCTATCCATCGGGGGTAGTTTCGCACCTTGAATAAATTGTGTCGAGAAACATAAGCTTTTGAGGATTCTGTCACCAAGACTTACGAGTCTAAGGAGATTGGTTTTTAAGTGAGACCGTTTGTGACTCCACCAATTTCCTGGGAATCCTTTATTTGTCTTAATTTCTTTGACATAGTCCTTTCATTTTGTGACGAACTCACGTTGCGATACAAGTTTCTACCAAAAGAAGGCAGGCGCAATGATGCTCTTCGAGGACTCAAAGGAGAATGGTCAGCTATTTCTAAACATCACGCATAGCACGAGGGAAGTGCCTGTCCAACCTTACTCTCTTCTTATTTCCCTTTTGTTTGTTTTCATGCATAGTCGTGTCTTTGAACTTAAGATGAGCCGTGAGGACACGTCAGTTCAAAAGTGTGGGGTGGGAGAGTCAGTCATTGTGTCAGCACGTTTACTTTCTTGCACCTTGCATAGAGTCAGCACGTTTCCCGAAATTTTAAAATTTTTGTACATGTTTCTTCTCTATTTCCCAGATTTGCGGTATTGAATATTGATGATGTGAAATAGATAGAACCGATTACATGCATATGTTTAGTGAAATTTGACTTGTGCAATTACATGTGATCTTAACCCATTGCGTGCCTTTGTTAGTTGAGATAAATAGGGATGTGGAGTTGATAGAAACGTCCTAGAGAGACTTGACAAAGCATTCAAAGGACCGAATTCAAGTTATATGGTTATGTGGATTTCGTGGAGGCTAGCACTTCGAGGCAACATGGTTACGAGTCTGCTCCGCCACTGCGGTACTTTTGCGGTTGGTTGGGACGGGAATACATCACACCGTCCAAACTCTAGTCCAAGTAGCCGGGAAAATAGACGAGCAACCCTCGGCTTGACTCGCGTCAAAAGGACGAGGATGAGTGAGCGCAAGTGGGTACGAGCAGTCACAATCCGGAACGCAAAAAAAAACAAATTCATTCCATTGTGAAGTCGTACACCGCCACAAAGTGAAGTGCCCCATTGATACATCAAACCGAGTCACCACAAGCTGTCCGAAAAGAACTCAAACACCTTGGAGCTCGAATCAATCACGTGCAAGAGAAAGCAATGAAGCATAACCATATGGCAAGAGCTCGGCCCCGAGGGTGCAGGTCATGGGTCTAAAAAGGACTATCTCTCGAGACATCCGAATTGATTTGCATCTCGGCCCAAAGGTAACACGTATCATTATTTCCATGTTTGAGCACAAGGCGTTTAGTAACGAGTATGCGTGGAAACGTGAAAGCTAGATTAGCCGAGTCATGTTCATGTAGCAATATCTAGGATGCCGAAGAATTATGATGTTGCATTTGTTTTCCTCTTATGACCAAGTTCTTGTTCGGGACGAACAAGTTTAAGTGTGGGGTGGTTTGATGAGCCGTATTTATACGACTCATAGAGTCAACAAATCCCATCATTTCCGACACTTTATTATGCGAACAAGTTACTTTTGGTGTTGTTTTGCATTTCAGGTGCTTCGAAAGCTCTAGGAGGAAACGCGCTTAAAAGATGGCTTTTTGAGCTAAAAACATCACAAGGAGCCGAGCTGACCAGCACCAAATTCAAGTTGCTCGGGCAAACGAGCTGATCTGACGAATCCACCTCGAGCAAAGTGATCAAAATAGCAAATAAAGTGGACAATGTCGGAAAACCAAGGAAAACGCTGGTCCTCTTATGACCAAGTTCTTGTTCGGGACGAACAAGTTTAAGTGTGGGGTGGTTTGATGAGCCGTATTTATACGACTCATCGAGTCAACAAATCCCATCATTTCCGACACTTTATTATGCGAACAAGTTACTTTTGGTGTTGTTTTGCATTTCAGGTGCTTCGGAAGCTCTAGGAGGAAACGCGCTTAAAAGATGGCTTTCTGAGCTAAAAACATCACAAGGAGCCGAGCTGACCAGCACCAAATTCAAGTTGCTCGGGCAAACGAGCTGATCTGACGAATCCACCTCGAGCAAAGTGATCAAAATAGCAAATAAAGTGGACAATGTCGGAAAACCAAGGACAAAGTGAAGTGCCCCATTGACAGTTGGCGCAAAGGGCTTGCGCGCGCTGATAGGCACCGAAATCAATCCGCTCGACCAGACGGACTCCGATGACAATCTGACTAGACCAAGTTGCTCAAAATGGAAAACTAGTCGGACAATGTCACCAAGCCAAGGAGAACGCACGAGTGGAATGTCCCAAGAGCAGCCGAGCAGAGTTCCAGGCCAGCGCCCAAAGGCCCTGTCGAGCAGACCAGCACTGAATCCAAGTTGCTCGACCAAACGAACGAATCTAACAAATCTGGCTCGACCAAAGTGATCGAAATGACAAATGACTTGGACGACATCACTTACCAGACAAAACGCACGAGCGGGATTAGTCAAGATGAGCAAAACGACGTTGGAGTTGCAAAAGCCCGCACGCGCTGGGCCAGGTCAATGGGCTCATGTGAGGCGGTTTGAGTTTGCTTGCCCACTGACAGGCGTCGTTTGACCTCTCAAATTTGTATTTATGAAACTCCTGCTTTTAGCTAGTGTAGCGGCAAGCGGGGTCGAACCCTAGAGAGCTGGTGTTGCTGAAGCTGTATCTGAAAGCAATTAAATTTGGGGTTTTGTGTGAGCAATTGTAACGAAGCGCAAAAGAGATTAATGCGAAGGTGAATTCAATCAGAGATGTATTCGGCGTAGGGTTTTTTCTATTGTGACTTGTTTATCCTCGGCTATGAATGATCTAACTTATGTTTTTAAGTGTGATTACTTCCGTTTCAGGTAGTAACCTAAAGTAAGGCCGTTTCAAGCACTTACACCACAACCTAATTCCGTTTCAGGGCATAGGCTTCTAGTTCTAGCAAACTTGATACATTCGTTTCAGGCAATATCAAGTTAATGTGCAACTACTTGTCTCAACGTTTCAGTATTAACGAGTAGCAAATATGCGGATTAAATCATTCAACTAAGTTTCACCATTGCAAGTATCTACTTAGCTTCACAATATAATCCAAGATAAATAAGCACAAGAACTAGTAAAATATAAATAGCATTAAGTGAAAAGCCTCAAAACATTCGTCACAATATACAAACCCTAAACCGAATGGAAGAATTAGCTACTCATAGTCATGGGAATCATAAACAAATATTTTTGGATGAAAGTAGAAATTCTCTTCTCTCTTGTAGAAAGCTTGATCTTCTCTCGAGCCGTCTCTTCAATTCTAGGATTCTGGATCATGAGATGGGATTAGGAACCCTAATTTCTAAGAAAGTTGAGTTTCTAATTTCGTTCGGGCCAGGCTTCTAAATCTCGACTTGCTGACGTCAGCCGCGGACACTGCACATTTTAGCTCCGCGGTCCATGAGAAGGTTACCATCCGCGGACCACGGCCATAAAATGGCCTACGTCCGCGATCCTCACTGAGACGCTTTCCTTGGGCAGCTTGTCATTCTTAGCTCGGACTCTCGAGTCGATCTCCACGAACTCCATGTGATGTATTTGGCACCGAAATGCCGTCTTTAAGCGCGTATTCCTTCCAGAGCTCCCGAAACACCTGAAATGCAAAACAACACTAAAAAGTAACTGTTCGCATAATAAGGAGTCGAAATCAATGAGAATAATTGACTCAACGAGTCGTATAAATACGACTCATCACCCACCAAGCCAAACGGATGTGGACCAGGCCCAAATAGAACTACTCGAAACCCTAGATGTTTTCCTATAAATAAGACCTCTTGGTCTAGGGTTTCAATCATCCAAAATTCGAGTTTCACATTCAAGGTTGATTCCGGTTTGAGTTGCAAGTTTAAGTGGAGACCCGAAACGGTAAAGCTTAAGCTGGGTAATCCATCCCATCATTCCCAAAAACGTGAACTCCCATCGGATCCCACAAACGAGCATTCCTTCTCACAAGCGAGCTCACCTCTCCTCCTCTCGGCTAAAACCGTCCGGCGTTCCTAGCATCCTCGGCACTCAGCCCTCACGGCCCGGTCCTTAATCCCACTCGGCATAGAGAAGTCACCGTGTTCCCTTTTTATTTATTGTTTTGCTTTAATGGCCATGTGTAACTAAACCCGTTATTCGGGCTAGGGTTCAAATTGTTGTGACAACGTTTTGAGATTCCATGCTTAATATTATTCTTGCATTCTACTAGTTCTTGTGCACATTAATTTCGGTTTGAGTTGCAAGTTTAAGTGGAGACCCGAAACGGTAAAGCTTAAGCTGGGCAATTCATACCCTCTATTTACTGCTTATTTGATATTGACCCGTTAGAATAAGTAGTCGCACTAACCCTAATATAACCCGACCAGGATTATTAGGTTTGCTAGAACTAGAATTCTATAAGCCTGACCAGGAGTAGATTGTGGCGTAGTGATTTAACGGTCCTACCTTAGGTTATAACCTGACCCGGAGTAACCACACTTAAGAACGCAGAATTAAATACTTAGAAATCAAGGATAAACCAAGTCACAATTAAGAAACCCTAGTCTGAATATTCTCTCTCATTGATACACACTCGTTTTATTTCGTTTTTACACTGTTTCCTAAATTGCCCAAACCCAACTGTTTCCTTTTCACAGAACGACAAGTAACCATCTAGCTCCCTAGGGTTCGACCCTTGCTTGCCACTGTACTAGCCCACAACCTAAAGTAAGGAAAATTATAAATACAAATGTGCAGGTACCGACGACGCCTGTCAAGTATCGTAGAAAACGAGGATTTCAATCGTAATACATAGACTGTTGAGCATATGCAAGAGTGAACGTGATATGCAATGCGCGTGACTATGCGCTACCCACTCCACACTTAAAAGTGAGCTGAGTCCCTAAGCAAAGAAATAATAGAAAAGAAAAGGTGCATAGGAACTTCACTCGTTCGCGATGGCGCGATGTCCATGGGGATTAAGTGATGCCCGGGGAGTGTAATGCGACTCGCGAGCTGATAAGCATAGACGAAGCAAGACATAAGGCAGCACGAGGTATAGATTAGCATCGATAATTGCGAAGAGACCTGGATAAAGGGATGCCAAAGATTAAAGGAGCAGACGATGTGAGTAGAGAAGAATAGCATAGACAAAATAACTCAAACATCGAATGACATGTAAAACAACATCCAAAAGTCAGTGTACAGTGAGGGAACATGAAGAGCATAACAACTGACAAATTCCACGCAAACAATATGACAATAAACACATGTGGCTAACTAGCGTCGCCAGCACCATCATCCTCATTCCCAGGGTGCCTAGAGGGGGGAGGGTTGTCGAACTCAGTCTCGTCTATTAAAGCCGTAATGGCATCCTCTGCCCACTGCTAATGTCTAGTGGTCTGAACTCTGAACTCTGCAAAATCGGCAGTGAGCTGGGTGAGGTGGCCATATGATCTGTGAATCGGAATCTGCCAGGTCATCATCTGGCTCTGCTGCGCTAGGATCTGCTCCTGTGCCCGAATGATCTGGTACTGCTGGTCGAAAAGCCTCAAGTGAGAGGTCTCCAGGCGCTCTAAGCGCTCCAAGTAAGAGCTCGGGAGCTGGTCATCAGAAGGAGGCGGCGCTGGAGCTACTGCGGGTGGTGGGGGATCCATCTCATAAGGCGCAGCGACCTGGGGCTCCTGTGCCTCGTCCATGACAACGTCCTCAGGTGGAGGCGGATCCTCGGGCGCAGCTAATGCTGGCTCGCGCGGAGGGGGGGCTACCCTGGCTTGTGCTCTATCAATGCGGCGTCTCTTCGCTCCACTCGGGAGCTCGGGGTTGTGAGTCCACTCGCCGTCTTTCCCAATAAACTTGTAGAGAGAGATCTTGTCCATGCTCAGAACCAATCTAGTCGCAGTTCCGTACAGTGAGCTGAGGTTCCATCCTTGAGACTCGGCGAGCACAGAAATAAAGTAGCCGCCTCCCATGGCCTTGTTCCCAAGAGACGTTGCCCAAGCTGTCATCATCCCACTGAGGATTTGAAAGAAGTCCACTGGCACCCCTTTGCTCATAGAGATCATAATGTCCAAGTCTGAGTTAGAGATTACCGTGGCGCCCTCGGCGCGAGTATTAATGTTTAAAGCCACGATACGGTGAATAATCTTCCACACTGGCTCCTTGATGCCCGCAGCACCCCAACCGGACCGAAAGTAGTAATCAAAATTAGATATGAGCTTCCAGAACTCATACCTCTCATCCACGCTATACTCGCCGCAAAATCCTTCCAAAGCGCCGCAGACTTCGTCCTTGGACATAGTGTAAAGTTGCCCCCCTACTTGGAATGTCCAATGTGTAACTTTCAATGGGCTGCCAACAATCTCAAATGTCGCTAAAAATTCCTTGACTAACATAGGGTAGGTGGACTTGACGCGGCGAGCAAACAAAATATCAAGCCCAGAGGCGATAAACATGCTACGGCATTGTGAAAATATGTCCCTTTTCAAGTCCTTAAGAGTTTGAATGCAGGGGATAAGAGTAGGTTTTACCGTTTTTGTGGACAAGATTCTGTCGTATCGGTCCTGATGCTCAGGCGTGGTGAATCGGCCAGCATTGGTCAGCGGGTAATAGCGGGGTTGGAAGGGCGGTGGAGCTGGGATGATGGCAGTGGTGGTGCTTGGTGGAGGAGCATGGGATCGTGTTCGTTTTGGGCGGCTGGAGCTGCTGGGAGCTGGGTTTCCGGCGGGGTTCGCTGAGCCCTTTGCTCTACCCATGGCTGGTAATGGTGGTCGGAGCAAGAGAGGAGGGAGGCGGGTGGGTGGACGGCCGGAGTTGGGTCGGTCGAAATCGAGCGGATTGGAGAGAAGAGGTCGGCGGCGCTTCAAGATTGGCTTTTGGGAATTTAGGGTTTAGAAAATCTGAAAACTGAACTTGAGTTTGAAGAAGAAGACCTGCCCGTTACAACCGAGTCTGTAACGGCTGTAACGGGCACCCCCGAATTCTCTGAGTTGTGCCAGCCCGTTACAGCCCTGTGCAGACCGTTACAGTCCATGTGTAACGATTGTAACGGGCACCCCCGAATTCTCTGAGTTGTGCCAGCCCGTTACAGCCCTGTGCAGACCGTTACAGTCCATGTGTAACGGTTGTAATGGGCACCCCCGAATTCTCTGAGTTCTGCCAGCCCGTTACAGCCCTGTGCAGACCGTTACAGTCCATATGTAACGGCTGTAACGGCGCTTCCCAAATTCTCTGCCAGAATTTGCTTTTTCTGAAAATTCAATGTCGTTCACTCCACACTTTGATTCCTGCACAGTTCACACACAATTCGTACAATGCAAAATGCAAATAAATAAGACTTACAGCGCGGGTTACTCCCCGAAGAGACCTAGTTTAACGTCTTGGTGAGACATAGCTGGGTCTAGGCAGACTCATGACGCATAAGAAACATTCTCGGGGAGTCCTTTAGCTAGGATCCCTCCCCGAGAAGCAGGTTATCGTTAATGCCTTCGGGAGGTGCAAGATGCTTCAGAACGTGGTAGTGCTTGAGGCGTTGCCCGTTCACTACAATAGTTTTCCCTCCTTCTACGCTGAGCTCTACATGCCCATCTGGATATGCTCGTTCCAATGTATAAGGGCCACTCCATTTAGTGCGCAGCTTTCCAGGAAATAATCTGAGGCGGGTGTAGAGAAGAACTCGCTCGCCTTCGTTGAACTCGCGGCGCACGATTCTCTTGTCATGCCATTTCTTTGTTCTCTCCTTGTAGATGCGGGCATTCTCATATGAATCTAGTCTGATCTCATCGAGCTCGTGCAGTTGTAGTATTCGCTTTTCACCGGCTGCCTTCATGTCCATGTTCAGCGCTCTAGAGTAGCCTTATTCAATTTCCTGTAGTCTATGCACATACGCCAGCCAGTTACAGTACGGGTAGGAATTAATTCATTATGCTCATTTCGGACAACAGTTAATCCTCCCTTCTTAGGGACTACGTGCACAGGACTAACCCACTTACTATCAGCGACAGAATAAATGATGCCTGCATCTAATAATTTCAGAATTTCCTTCTTAACCACATCATTCAGCTTAGGATTTAGACGTCTCAAAGCATCTGTACTGGGTCTAGCATCGCCTTCAAGGTTAATTCTATGCATGCACAAATCTGGGCTAATTCCCTTGAGGTCGTCTATAGAATATCCTAGGGCTGGTCTATGTTTTCGCAAGACATCGAGCAATTTCTGGGTCTCTACATCAGTCAAGGATGCATTAACAATCACCGGGTAGGTTGAGTTAGGGCCCAGAAATTCATACCTGAGACTTGCAGGTAGAGGCTTCAGCTCTACCGTGCAAGATTCCTTACCTGCGTCTCCTGTGGCATCAGCTGCGTCCGTGCTCTCTATGCTTATAGCGTAGACATCCATCGGTATCGGGCAGCCTGGTACAACCTTGTAAGACTCAATAGATGTTAGAGAAATGGGCTGATCAATATCAGCAGAGTCGAGTACATCACAATCAGCTAAAAGACTAGGGGTTCTACACATGTCAGGTAAATAAAAGACAACACGTTCGCTGCCTACTCGCAAAGCTATAGATCCCCTATCCATGTCAATAACTACCCTAGCCGTGTAAAGGAATGGTCTACCAAGTATAATGGGAATGTCAGTGTCCTCTGAAATCTCTAGCACAATAAAATCAGCAGGGATGTAAATATTCTTCACCTTGACGGGTACGTCTCTCAGAATCCCTTTTGGGAGTCTACAAGAACGATCCGCAAGCCGAATAGAGATATTAGTAGGACAAAGATCACCCAAGTTCAGTTTAGCATACAACGAATAAGGCATGATAGACACACAAGCACCAAGATCACATAAAGCACGTCTAATAGTAATGCCACCAATATCACAAGGGATAGAAAAACTCCCTGAATCCTTAAGCTTTGGCGGCATGGGCTGGTGCATGGCAGCGCTACACTCCTCACTTAGGGCCACTGTCTCGGTCCCGTCCATCTTTCGTTTCCCAGTCAGAATCTCCTTCATGAATTTTGCATAGGTGGGGATCTAGGTGATTGCATCAGTGAAAGGCATCGTAATGTAAAGAGTGCGAATCTTGTCCACGAATTGCATGAACTCTTTATCTCTTCTTGCACCCTTTAGTCGCTGAGGGAAGGGAACCGGAGGCATATAGGGAGCTGGCTCCACTGTCTGCGCAGAATTTTCATTTCGGTTTTCAGCTTCTATTGATGATTCCGTTTCAGCAGGAGCAGAATTTAGCGCTGATTTTTCTGCAGTTGCTCGAGTGGTGTGAGCTGGTAGCATTTCAAGTTGTTTGCCACCGCGGAGCGTGATAGCATTCACTGATTCCCTAGGATTCGGATCTGGTTTCGAAGGGAGTTTCCCGCGTTCTCGAGTTGATGAATCTGCTTGCTGCGCCACCTGATTTTCTAGCATCCTATTCTGGATGGCCATCTGCTCAAGTTGCTGCTCGAGTGCTTTCACTCGCCTATCCTGCCCAGCCATAAAGTTAGCCATCATGGCTTCCATGCTAGATGAGTTGCCAGACTCATGTTGCTTGGGTTGCTGCGGCTGATATGAATGGCTCCCTGAATTCTGATTTTGCTGCCCTTGTGATTGGTTATTGTACTGAGGGCGCGACTGGTAGGAAGTATTATTCTACGTTTGCTGAGCCTGAGCGTTGTACTGACCCCGTGGCTGGTATGGTGCATTGCCTTGCTGCTGTTTGTAAGGGAAACTAGTAGGCGCCGGGTTCTGAGGTTTATAGGAGAGGTTAGGATGGTTTCGGTTTGGGTTATCCCATCTGTTAGCGGTTGATCCGTACCCGAAACCAGCCCCTTGATTATTCTGCCCAACATAATTTGCATCCTCCTGGTTTCCTCTGTCGTCATCTTGTCCCATCACGGGACAGCCATCTGCAAAATGAGAAGGGGAGCCACAAATCTGACAATACACACTGACATTGGCAACATCAGACGACTTCATAGAGGAGGCCGTCTTCAGATTTTTGATTTCTGTTGCGAGCATCTTCACTGTATTGGTCAACTCAGCGAAGTCATTGGTGCCATCAGCTTGGCAGAGATCTTGCACGCCCTTTCTGTCCTTGGGATTGCCACGATCACTGATCCAGAGGTGGTAGTCTTGGGCTGCTCTCTCTATAATACCATAGGCGTCTTCCAGCGGGACTCCATTAAGTCCCCCACCAGCTGCTTGATTTATCAAAGTACGCATCCCCTGATCGATCCCCTGATAGAAGGTGTCGATAATCTGCCATAGCTCTAAATTGTGGTGTGGGCACATCCTTGTCAGCTCCTTATACCTCTCCCAAGAGTCGTACAGAGTCTCACCATCGATAGAGCGGAACGAGATGATTTTGTTCCTAAAATGAGCTGTCTTCGATGGTGGGAAGTATTGTTAGAGAAAGGCTTCGACCAGCTTGTCCCAGGTGGTAAAAGTTCCTTCAGCATGACTGTCTAACCATCTGCTAGCCTTGTCGGACAGTGAGAACCGGAACAGCCTGAGGTAGTAAGACTCTGGAGGGACACCGTTGGTTTTCACCGTGTTGCACATCTGGGTAAATCACTTGAGATGCTGGTGAGGATCTTCATTCATTCGTCCAGTAAATTGATTGTTTTGCACCATTTGAATGAGACCCGTCTTGAGCTCCCAGGTATTGTTGGCTATCCCCGGTGGTGCAATGGCGGACTGGAACCCAGTAACACGTGGAGTAGGTAATCTCCAAGGGTTCTGCGCACTGGTGGCTGCACTCGTGGTGGCTGGTCGTCTTCGACCCTTTCATTCAGCAAGTTCTGATTCATAGCCATTGCTGCGTAGTTGCGGTTTAGTGCTCGTAGCTTCCGAGCTTCGTTCTGGGCCTGACGATTGTTCTTTCGTTGGTCCAGTGTGTCGTCGTCTGAAATCTGAATTTGCTTCTTCCGTCGGGGTGTTTTCTTTGGCATGAACTACCTAGTACCTGCAAAAGTCAAGAAACACCGTGAGTGAAGAAATCACAGCAAAAAAACAGATATCAAACGAGGTGGAATAGTCTAAACTACACACGTTACTCTAATATCACACTAAACGCTGCTCCCCGGCAACGGCGCCATTTTGACACGCGTATTTTTAACACTTTATAGTTGTCAAATTATATGTTTTAGGGGTTCAATTGCAGTCAAACAAAATTTATAACCTTGGTAAGCCAAGGGTCGATCCTAGGAGCAATGCGTGTGAGTACTAGCAAACAGTGTGACCTATTTAGCTATTCCAATTAAAAGAGATTTGTTTGTTTGTAACTTGCAGAATTTAAATGGCAGAAAATTAATGGTTGTACTTAATCAGAGAAAGAATCCCAGAATCCATACTTCACCCGTGCTAACCCCACTAATCATGCAATCATGTTATGTAAATTATTCATGCTATCGAATATGGAATCAAACCGAAATAACACTAGACAAGCCGCCCATCCACGGATCATTGTCTAGATTAATCTCAATCGTTGAACGCCGCCCATCCACGGATTATCAACGATCTCGATTTATTAAACTAAAGGTTTTCCTATTAAGTCATGTAAACATGACCTAATATCAATTTCATGCCATCCGATTAATACCTAGGACCCATCCATCTTTCGGTAATTAACCTAAATACGTTCTACCAATGCAAACATACCCTTTGATGTAAATACATGCATAGAACGATAAAATTAAGCACACAATGAAATTGAATATTCGAATCGCATAAATAAAAACTTCAATTGATCACATGAGAGTTAGGGTTACAAAACACGGGATCCGTAGGATCCCAGAACTGAGAAGACTACTCACTATTCATGGTAGTTAACCAAAAACAGTGTAAAGAAAGGAAGAAACGAGTAAACCGTAAAGACGCGGTGTAGCTCGATGATCCTCACGCTGAAAGCTCTGTCTTCTCTCCCAAGTTAAGGTTTCTTCTCCAAAAATAACAACAACCTTTGAAATTCTGATCGTGTTTCCTTATATAGACCGTCTAAAAAGGCCGAAAAGCCCAAAATTGAATTTAGAAACAACTTGTAAACTTTTGCCAGCCGACGGTCCCGTTACAGCCGAGCCTGTAACGGCTGTAACGGGTGTAACGGGTAGAGCTGAAATCTCTGAGAAAATTGGTCCCGTTACACCCGTTACAGTCCAAGCTGTAACGGTTGCTAAGGTCTGTAACGGGACTGCTCGAAATCTCTGTTGGAATTGAGGCCGTTACACCCGTTACAACCCAAGGTGTAACGGTTGTAACGGGATGTCCTTGCATATTCTCGATTTTTGGCCTTTTTCGATCGATCTTTCGTTCTTTTCGACACTTTGGCTCCAAGGAGCAAAGATATGTCGATTTTACCTGAAACACTAGAGAAAGACATCAAATATAGACAATTTTCCGGAGAATGAACGTAATCCTTCCTCGAATGTAGTGAATAACTAGTCGAAATATCGATTGATCACTTCTCGTTCGTGTATTCAATCGGAGCATCGGTGGCCAGCGCAGAGGTTCTTCTCGGCCAGCCTCACCGGAGCACCACCGGAGCAGTTCTTCTTCTCCGGTCACGCCTTAGCCTCGGGTTGATCAGGATCTTCGATTCAGATATCAGGGAGTATTTCGCCCTTATTACTAACCATTATTATCGGTCAATTTAGTCTCTATGTTGTATTGATTGAATTAGGTCGATTAGGTTAGTTTAGTGTTCTTGACAATTGCTTGTACCGAACTATTCGTTTATAGTGGATTGATCCTCGCCTCCTCCCCTGGAGGTTGTATCCTCGAGTCTCCCATTGTTCTCCCTGGAAACAAGCAGCGGAAGAGAGTGAGACCAGAACAGGTTTAGGATCAGAGATAGTATAAAACAGTTCAAGAACAAAGTTCTAAGCAGTTTTATCACTATCCTAATTCAAGATGACTGCAAGAAACACAAATCAGTAAACCAGTAAGCTCTGATACCAATTTGTAAATGTAATATGATTGATCTAGCCTTATTTCCAATGTTCCAATGATCTTAAGTTCAATTTTAAGTGCTTTGAGAACTTAAGGAAATAACACAAGATGTAACGTGGTTCGGGGGGATGCCCTTACTCCACGGGGGTGCCTCCAGGGGAGGAGGCGTAAATCAATCCACTATAAACGAATAGTTCGGTACAAGCAATTGTCAAGAACACTAAACTAACCTAATCGACCTAATTCAATCAATACAACGTAGAGACTAAATTGACCGATAATAATGGTTAGTAATAAGGGCGAAATACTCCCTGATATCTGAATCGAAGATCCTGATCAACCCGAGGCTAAGGCGTGACCGGAGAAGAAGAACTGCTCCGGTGGTGCTCCGGTGAGGCTGGCCGAGAAGAACCTCTGCGCTGGCGACCGATGCTCCGATTGAATACACGAACGAGAAGCACAGCACTTCGAAGATCGAATGCTTGCTTGAGATCGCTCCAAGAATCGCCTGAGCTCTGGATTGGGTTTCGAATGACTCGACTCCGAGAAATGAGCTTCGCAGCTCTGTTTTGAATGAAGGGGAGAAGACGCACGAGACGACGCCGCTTCGTCCAAAACCGAAAACTCCGCTCCTTGCTGAAACGACGACGCTTCACTTGCAACGGCAATAACCGAATCTCCCGCTAGCGCTGAACGCTGTCGTTCCATTAAGTCTTCGAACTCTGAAACGCGCGCCTGTGGAAAACGACGCCGTCCCGCCTGGTCTTGGTCCAGAATAATCCCTTGGCTTGCTGATCATCCTCCAGCCTATATGGCTTTCAAACTTGATCAAACCTGCACACAAAGAGCAGACAAAAACCACACACATATACTACAACAAGAGTACTATAAGTGCATGCGAATAAACAAACCAAAGGAGTCTCTACAAGACCTGACACTGAGCCTAAACATGCTAGTATGATCAAGCAAGTATGAGGCACCAATTCCTCACAATATCATCATTCTTTCAAAAAAAAAATCTCCTTTGGAAGCAAGTTTCTCAACATGTCAATCATTACTAACATTTTTATTAAAAATTATGATCTGTATGGGTTTAAACTATAAGTCTCGCTCACTATTTGACAAATCATTGAGGTTTAGATTCACTAAGAATGGTAAAATTGCATAATAATGCATTGAGTCGGCCAGATCAATAAAAAAAATATCATTGTAAATTATGGTCATGATATGTCCAAAAGGTGATAATGTTCTCCAAATACAGCACAAAGAAATTGTAATTTCAAAAAATGACATTATTGGAATTTTTTCCCCATTTTGAGTAATGATTTTTCCAAAAGTACCGGAATACTAAGGGTGATCAGCTTATCTAAGTGTATCTTTTTTAATACCTAAGATTAATTGAGTTATGAACTGGAAAATGTAATATAAAATATCTATTTGGAGTTGGACAAAACAACTTGAGCTATAGCCCAAATTGCCCCTTACACACCCGCTTGTTCATAAAATCGTAGGAAGTTCATTATCCACGATTCTTGCAATCAATGTTGATCACAAATGGCCCTAAGGCCACAAAACCCGAAATCAGCCCTAGGCCCCCATAGGATTGAAATCCGACTTGCACTCGAGCTCTGAGCACACAAAAGCCAGGTAAAGGCTTGACCAACGAGACACGGGCCGAAGTAACGTCCCGCCAAAATGAATAAAAATAGCTAAGTTAAATTGTTATAAAGAGTGAATTCCAACACATTTTCCATCTTGTAGAGTACCGGTACTACGCATGAAGTTACACCAATCCATGAGCAGGACTTATTTTTTGATCTCACATCGAACTGACGTGTAGGAATAAATAGTTGGATGCATTTATAAATGGTATCTCGCTTAAATTTGTCTATTCAGTTCTTGAGGCGCTTAAGGATCTTGGACGGGTCAAACCCAAGCCGACCCCCAGGTATGTCAATTTAGGGTCCAGAAGTAGTTAAGGGCTGTCAAAATTGTTCTTAACCCGGCCCCAGGTATGTCAATTTAGGTTAGGGGGTAAGACCCATTGACTGCCTAGTACAAGTCATCACCGTACCTTTGATTCGTGAACCTAAATGTGCAATGAATCTGTCGGTCAATATTGTCATCCGGATCACCATGCAACCGTAAATATGAAAACCTATGGTGTCAGATTCTGCATTTTTTTTCATGTATCCTATAGAAATACAAGTAAACAACATCGGAGTAAATACATTGTCGGGAAAAATCTACAAGCTAAAAGTGTCCAACAAAGTACAAACTCATAATTATCAAATACCGATCCGAACGTAAAAAACATTATCGTAATTTCTCGAAAGATAAGCATCCTTGTCTGCTCTCAAACAAAGTGCAAGTGCCTGCCACTGTTAAAGCCCTTGGAGGAGAGGTCTGTCATGAAAGCCAAGGCAAGAAACAACAATGTCAGCAAATGAGACAGAGAGATTCCGACTTATTAAATGGAAATCTTTGATTTTAACAGGTAATGAACAAAGTCTAGAGCATATCTTTATGTAGACATACAGTAAAGATAATTAGAAACCAAATATGCAAACAATTCAAAGCTTTGTAAAGATTGGCTTGCAATATCAAGTACCTCGAGAAAATCAAACACCCTCATTCATAAAGCGATTTTAGATAGAACTGGAAGCATTTTACTATGCTTTCAATTGATTATCACGTCTGGTTCGGTAACAACTGACTTCTGATCCTCGAGCATCTCTTCTACTTTAACCTTTGGCATTGGTGCTATTCTTCTTTTCTTTTGAATTTGGCGAGTGTACTCCGCAAGTATGAAATGAAACTTTGGAGCTACCTTGTTTGATGTGTTAACATTAAGCCCAGCCTTCTTCAAAGCCCTTGAAATTTGTTGGTGAGTCTTTTGAAGGTGTCCTTGGCAGACAGATGGTGTAGTGGATCTCAATATTGGCTTTCCACAGATTATAGGTCCAGCCTGCGCACTGTATCATCAAAATGAAACATATGGATCAAAACCTTAATCCCAGTTTAGTAGTGAAGTTCCATAATCACACTTCGAATAGGAATGCAAGTGAGGAAGGGTTACGATAACCAATGTCATTAGCTCATAAACTATTTTCTGCAGAATACTAGCCTCCTCTTGTTTAAGGAGAAAAATGCATGGTTCAAGGAGATGTTGTAAACAGAATGATTCTATCCACTATTAAAAATCAACATGTGCAACAAGAGACAGGAGGGAAGCAATGGTGTTAAATGATCATTTGAAAATGATGAATTTGACAACCCCAGATGCTCGATGATCCCACTGCACACTTACACGTGAGTAACACTTAAAACTATTCTTCAATGATTCACTATACTATAGCACAAAACATACAGCAGCAGTAATTGTATCAGTGATCCTGTGCATATGCAAAAACTCAAATAAGCATGACTTCCATTCAGCCCAATTTTGATAGGTTCCTCCAACATAATGGTCAAGTTCACATTGGGGGTAAAAAAACAGAATACAAGTGTTACGAAGCTTACTGGGGAATCAAAAGACGGGCATTCAAACAGGATGACCCCAATTATTTAGTCGGCTAAACAAAGCTTACTAGCTAAAGACATAAGCTGGGAGCTCAAAGTTCAAGTTGGACAAAACAATGACTCACAGCCTAAACTGAGGAACATATACAAGTACATAAATGTCCATAAATTTAAAGAGAAAAAAAAAAACAAAAAGTGTACCTCTTGATGACATGAGTGCAAGGTTTGTATAGCTTCTGATTAACATCTGAGAGTATATGCAAATGACAAAAACTGGTAAGAGCCATAGCCTTGGACTTACACCCAGTATAACCACACTGCTTAAAATTACCATCTGCAGCAGCTGCAAACTCAACAAACCTGTGATAATTCCCCCCTTCATCATTTTCACCACTACCTTCAATTCCCATTTGACTCTCAACCTCCTCCCTCCTCCTAACTCTCGGTTTCTCAAACGGACTGTTTCCGAATTTCCAACAATACTCCCTATACCTAATCCTCAGCTCCTCCATAAGCGACCAGTAATGCGCCCGGTAGCACTTGGATAACTGTCTCATCCGATGCAGCCGGCGACGTATAACCTCCTTACGAGTGAGATGCGTGGATTTCGATAGGTAGACGTCCTGAGGCGGAGGAGGGAGGAGCTGGTCATTTTGGGAGATGAGGTGGTGGTGCTGGGCATTATCTGGAGTGGAAGTGGAGGTCTTGAGTGGTGGGTTGGGCGATGCGACAATAGGCTGCTTGGAAGTGGAGGCCATTGGAGTGAGTTCTGTTCGTGTGTGTGTTTGGTTTTGGACACCAAAACCGGCAACCAGCAGATCCTTTCGAATATAAATTCGCACTCTATTTATATGTAGGGTTTTCAATATTTTATTTTTCATCATTTTTTATTAGGATAAATTACACGTTATATTTACCATTTTCTTGAGACGACACGTGTCTTTCTTAACCAATCAAAATTCAGATAATAAATATTAAAAATCATAGACGTATTTTCAACATACATGTTCTCCACGCATGGGGAGAGAAAGAAACAAAGATGAGTAATAGTGTAGTGTTTCAAGTATGAGACAAGATACGATTTCCTCCCCTAACCAAGCCCAGCCTATGAGTGATTGACTAAAGCCTTGGCTTTAGGCCCGGTTTTAATTTCATGTTTTATTAAGATGAAAAAGGCCCCATTTTATTAATAATTTATGTTCTTATTTAACTAAAAACAAAAAAGTCCCATTTCATATTTTATTTATACTAGTATTTTATTAGAAGGTCTAATATTTTATCTGGCTTGAGGCCCCCGCACCTGTCCCTAACCAGCTTCAATTGATGTAATCTCATACAATAAATTTTACAGGGCAGTTTGATATCGTCATAGGCAGATAACTAATGTAGCAAGCGGGCTTGGTTAATTATTTAGAATCTAAAATATCAATATGCTAAGATGCGTCATAATACAATTAACTACTAGACACAGTGAAAACAGATGAAACCATTGAAATTAAAAAATGAAGAAGAAGAAGAAGAATGTTTACCATTAGCAAGATCGAGGAGGAAATCAACTGGATTCATGGGGAAAATGGCAGAAATCCAATAGGGAGACATGATTTTGCATCCTCTACCATAGTGAACAGTAGCACCATCACAGAATGAAACATCTTGTAAATTCTACGGGACAGTTGATGCATTGACGTCACAACAGTCCTTCCCTTTTTATTTATTAATTATATCGTGTTTTGGTCTTAACCGAGAGACGAATTATGATTTTCTGGCTTCAATGTGGGTTATTGATGAGCAATAGTGTCTGAACAATAGTTTTTAAGTCTTTACCTTAGTCCTTAAATCTGAACATAACATAAGTCTGAACATTAGAACTTAATTTTGAACATTAAGTTTGAGCAATAATTCTTAAGTGTGAATAATATTTCTTAAGTCTGAACATTAGTCCTTAAGTTTGAACATTAGTACTTAAGACTGAACATTAGTACTTAAGTCTGAACATTAGTACTTAATTCTGAACGACACTAAATCTAAGCAATAGTTCTTAAGTGTGAACAATATTTCTTAAGTCTTTACACTAGTCCTTTAGTCTGAACATTAGTACTTAAGTCTGAACATTAGTATATAAGTATGAACATTAATACTTAAGTCTGAACATTAGTCTTAAGTCTCAACATTAGTCATTAAGTCTGAATATTAGTACTTAAGTCTGACCATAAATACCTAAGTTTGGCGCCTGCTTGATTCTCTGGATCCGACCCTTTTTCCCCACTTGTCCGAATTGTCAGGATGTCAAGTCTCACCGCCAGTTTCGTTGCATTTATGATTTTCTACCACGTCTTCGGGTTGAGTTTTAGCAAATCCGAGTTTAACTTTTGGCTTGTCTTCCCCATGTGACCATAATAGATGTCCTTGTAACTGTCCATATCAGACTTCGTAGTGCGGGTTTGCTTCCTACTTCCTCTATTTTGGCTATTCGTATATCGTCATCCACATTGAGCGGTCTTACCTCATCAAATGTCCCTGCTTCAGTTACCCATTTTGGGGGTGAGCGACCTCATTGCAACTACTATAACAAGGCAGGACATTCGGCTCACAATCGTAACAAGAAGAAGAGAGATATTGATGCACGTACGTCATAGTGTCTGCCCTCCAAAGAGTTCTTGAAGTGTTTCCTAAACATCCTCAAGTGCTGTTGGATCTGGTACTTCTGATACTCAAGAGATCCTCACATTGTTGCGACGTATGTCTGCCTCTACATCGTTAGGAGCTGCTAGTTTTGCTGTGTCTTTAGGTCTAGAGAGATCACCACTCACCCATCAGGTATTTGTCCTTTGACCTTGACTCCGGTGCTTCATTTCATATGACTTATGATTATACTTGCCTTCATTCTGTCAGTCCCTTAATTGGTCCTTCCTTTACCAGTTCACACCACTGATGGTACTTCATTATCAGTCGTTGAAAGAGGCACTCTCTCATCTTCTTCTAGTGTCCCTTCAGTTTTCCTTGTTCCTTAATTGACCATGCATCTCATTTATGCTAGTCAACTCAGTGACCTTGGTTATCGTATAGAGTCTAACTCTATCTTGTTGCATTCTTGATCGTTGCACGGGGAATCTAGTTGGTACTGGCCTTCAGCGCCGTGATTCACAACTCTCGCACTAGATCTTTTTTACATCAGTACTACACTCGACGTCCGGGAGCTGAGGTTACTGATATCCCATCTTCATCCATTGTGCCTTCGTCGCCAGATGTACCATCTTCTCTTGAAGTTCCATCTTTACCAGCCGTGTCATCTTCTTTTAAGGTGACATCTCCTCCCATTGTGCCTCCACCTTTCGATGCGCCATCCTCCCCATTATACTATCTTCTTTTGTGAATCCATCTCGATATGCTCTGCGTGATTGTCAGTTTGTTTTCCCTTTGACACGTTTTGATGCAGCGGCTATTACTCTTACTGAGCCGACTCCTATCGTAATGTTATCATCCATAAGGAGTAGCAAGACGCAATGTCAGAAAAGCTGACCGCCCTTGAGCAGACATGTACTTAAGAGACTGTTCCACTTCCATCTCATGTTCGTCCTATCATGTGTAAGTGGGTCCATAAAGTTAAGACCCGCTCTAATGGTTCCCTTGAGCGATACAAAGCTCATTTGGTGGCTCATTGCTTTGAACAAGAGCATGTGCGTGATTATGATGAGACTTTTGCTTCTGTTGCCCACATGACCACACTTCGCACCCTTCTTGTTGTTGCATATGTCCGTGAGTGGTCCATCTCTTAGCCTGATGTAAAGAATGCATATCTTAACGGTGAGTTCAGAGGAGGTTTATATGAGACCCCTACAAAGATATTGTGTTCCCGACGACATGGTTCAACGCCTTCGTCGCTCACTTTATGGTCTTGAGCAAGCCCCTCGGGCATGGTTCAAGCATTTTTCCTCGGTTGTTATTGCTGTCGGCTTCATTGCCAGCGATTATGGTATATCTTTGTTTGTCCATACTTCCTCTTGTGGTCGGACACTCCTCCTTTATGCTGATTATATGCTTATTATCGGTGATGACCCGCATTATATTGCCTTTGTCAAGGAACGTCTTAGTACTCAATTCCTTATGTCTGATCTTGGCCCTCTTAGATACTTTCTTGGTATTGAATTCTCCTCTATTCTTGAGGGTTTCTTCTTATCCCAAGAGAAGTATATTAAAGACCTTGATCTGACATCCCTCGCTGATACTCCCACGGAACTTAATGTTCACCTTCGTCTTACCGGTGGTGAGCCTCATAAGAATCTTACTCGTTGCCGACATCTTGTTGGTAGTCTGGTGTACTTAGAAGTCACTCGTCTGGATATTTCATATCCTATCTATACCTTGATTAAGTTCATCTCTGCTCCCACTCATCTCCACTATAGTCATCTCCTTTATATCTTCATGGATCCATTACTCGCCATCCATTCTTCCTTCGCTCTAGCTTTTTACAGCTCTGAGCATATTCTAATGTGACACGGGCTAGTAATCACTTTGATCGTAGATCTCTTTCTGCATATTGTGTGTTCTTGGGTGGTTCTCTTATTTCTTGGAAGATAAAGAAGCAGACATCAATTTCTCGGTCGAGTGGTGAGGCGTAGTTACAAGCTATGGCATCATTGGCGACATAGGTTACTTGACTTTGGTGGTTACTTGCGGATTTTTTGGGTTACTTCTTTTAGCATGACTCCTCTCTTCACTGGTAGTACAAGTGCTATTAGTAATGCTCGCGATCCGGTGAAGCATGAGCTCACCAACATATTGGTGTGGATGATTTACATGCGGTCACACGTATTGGATTAAATTGTTGCTCTTTAGTATGTTCTTCGGAGCTTCAGCTAGCAGACTTCTTCACGAAGGCACAGACTAGAGCACATCACAGGTTTTTCTCTCCAAACTCAATATTGTTGATCCACCGTGAGTTTGAGGGGTGGGGGGGGGGGGGGGGGGGGGGGGGGTGTGTCAGAAAATATATTACTCTCGTCAGATATTCATGAGATATTCTAGTATATACTCTGTACATTGTCTCATTCATTGTGCTTACCAAATACATCTATCTTGCACCATATATTGACGTATTCGTCACATATCACACCGAATAGTTTGTTTGATAAGGGCTAACCTTACCTTAGTTTCCTATTTTAATCCATTATTTCAGGCACAAAAGTAATTGATCATGCAAGACTAATTGTTCAGATTTCAAACAATTCCTCATGCTTAAGAGTAAATGTTTAGACATAAGAACTATTAGTCAGGCTTAAAAACTATTATTCAGGCTTGAGAACTATTTTTCAGCAATAACTCAGCTTATTCACAATATTTTTGAAATGATGGAGTACAAAAAAAATTTCCAGATAAAACGCATATTGCTTAGGAATGAAACAAACTATTCAAGCATAAAAGTAAGTGATCACTAATAATCCGAATAGCCCAAGAATACACCATATTGATGTAACTTTATCGAAGTTTGTTATTTTAAGTTATTATCTCAGGCATAAGCATAAGACTAATTGCTGAGACTTACAAGAAATTACTCAGTCTTAAGAGATAATGTTCCGACATAAACATTATTATTTAGACTTAAGAACTATTATTCAGGCTTAAGAACTATTGTTGAGCAACAACTCAGCTTATTCACACCATTTCTGAAATGATAGAGTACAAAAACTTGCTCAGACATAACTCATGATATGTATGTAGATTTCATTCTGCCATTTCTTGATGTTTATTAATGGTGAATTGCTCTCGAATTGATTGACATTTTGCACTAGTTATTCAGAGGGCCGACTCAATTTCGTATGAGGCCTAAAGCTAAACTAAAAAAATGGGCCTTTTGTATATAAATAGTCGATGAAGTATTTTGTTATAAAAATGTGGGGACTAAAGCAATAGCTTTACCAAATCATTTATTGGGTCGGCCTGGTTATTTTGTTGGAATAAATCATATCCCAAGGAACGTGAAACCTAATTCATGTTAATCAAGCACACAGAAAATACAGATGACAAACATATGTTGATGACTCTGAACTCTTTTGGTCGTCACCGGCAGTGGATCTTCAAGCCTTTCCACACAACTCTTTCGCCAGTAAACTTTTGAGAGATAAAGATACTAAAGTTGACTGCATAAGACCGGGGACCACTACCCTTAATATAGCGTTGTACATAACCATCATATTTCTGATAATTAAGAGTCCTTCCCCTTAAAAGAAACGTAAATATCAACTAGGTATCTACACAAATCATAATTCCATGATCATAACTTTAATTATACTCTAAAGTCAACTATATACTAGATCACTTTAATATATGACTTATAAATATGATAGCATACACATCACTTTATATTTACATTATGATCTTAACATTAGATTATGTAAAATAATCTAACAATCTCCCACTGGATCATACATGTAAATTCGAACAGATGTGTAACCTTATGAGCTCAAAATTTGCTATGAAACGGAGTATACCAAAACAATCTCATCCATCAACTATACTGACATAGGATCAAGCCAGCATTCGTAGCATTAATCGTTACGGGACACAACTTGTCACGTATTTCAGCATAACCAAATGACACAGATCAATCATGGATGTGTAGCATGGAAATTACATGAACTGTAATCTACACATGTCTATTTCCAACTGGTCACCTTAACTGTATGGAGATCAATACTTAAATCAAAAAATATAACAGAGTGAAATGTACACTTCATATCTGCAGAACTTAAATGTATAAAGTCCATATACAACATAGAGCAAAACATATTCGTAACACAAACTCCCACTATATTAGGATATTCTCAAATTTGATTACACCCGTATGAGCAGTATGCAAGTGAAAGACCTTGGGAAATTTGACCACTAATCAAACTCCCACTAATCAAGCAGTTTTGTCTCAAAGTGCTCTATGGAAATTTGACCACTCTGTACTTTAAAGGAATAAACTATCGACCGATTGTCACAATATTCCAAATGGTCTTTAAATACCTTATATAAAGTGCAGTCTTGTGACAAAGTTTCGCAGTTATATTCCCTAATTAGATGCCTCAACACATGACGTGGATCTTTTACCAAATAGGCATCCTCTGAAATCGCAATCGGAATACACAATGATCTCTAACCGATCTGATTTTCTATATGTGAGCATGCAATCTCGTGTTCTCTTTAAGAACCTAACAATTTTCTTGACTGCTACCCACTGATCCACTCTTGGGTTGCTTATATGTCTGCCTGACATACCAAACACGTATATGCTTTAGCATACACTAAATCTCATATAGCCGAAGTATTAGGAATTTTCTATATTTCTTGAATTTTCAGAGTATTTTCAAGGCATAAACTGATATTGAAATTATCTCCTTTAATGAACGAGGTATATAAAAATGAATTTACTCCCACTGAACTTGTGATACACACATTCATCCATCAAGATTGTCTCATTATCACTTGATGGAACTTACAGTACCACAGACGAGAAGGTTCTGTGAATCCATAAATTGATTTCCTTATGTATACATTTGAAGAGGTTGTTGAGTCTGTTCAGAAATAGTGTTTTTTATTCTCCGCTTGGGTTGAACAGTATTTCTAACATGATTTCTCCCGCAAACTCAATTTCCTTAAAATGTTGCGATTCTCGTCCAAAAAATTAACTTAATAGTGGGATCCGTCCAACTTAGTTGGGACCTTATTAAGGATATAAGGTGTTGTCTTTAGTGCTTCACCTAAAGTTCTTCTGGTAAGTAGGAATGCCTAATTATAGTCATTACCATGTCCTTAAGAGTTTAATATTACACTCCTCTAGGTTTCTAGCGAATAATCATGTAACGTTGTTCACTTGATTGGTCATATCTATTGTGATATTCACCACCGCAATGAGATATAACATCCTTTACTCATTAGTTGAGTCGTCTCTCAACTTCAACCTTAAATGATTTGAACACATTCAGTGACTCAAGTGTCATGTCTCATGTAGGGATTTATTACATGATGGAATAATTTCCAACATATACAGACAATTATAAACATTATCCATACCGGTCTCGATAATATTGGAGTTTAATAGATAAAAATAAATTTACTATTGCCAAATTAACAAGAATAAGTGAATTTGCTCATTTTGGAAATATAAATTAAGTTTCGTTTAAAGACGATACAACGAAAGTATCTATTAAATCCAATCAAAATAACCAAATGCTAATAATCAGGAACTCCTTATTGCCTCCTCCTATGCATGACCTTTACTCAAATAGATGCATCTTTCAGTGTCAATAGGTCATCGACAGCTTAGACAATCCCTTTTAACCCGCCAAGCGATATACTTAGCCTTCTTGGGACATTTCTTCTTCACGTGTCCAGTTCCTCACAGAAATGACATGTAACATGAGTATTGAAAACTGGAGCCTTATAATTAGTAGCTTTATCATGCTTCAACATTTCCTCTTCTTCCATACAAAATGAAATGAGCTCCTTGAGAGGCCACTTCTCCCTCTGACAGTTATAAGAAATCCTAAACTGACTGTACTTTGCAGGAAGAGAGATTAACACCAAATGTACCAGTAAATTCTCAGATAGCTCGAGCTTTAGAGCCTTAAGTTGTGAAGCAAAAAATGAGACATTTCCATAATATGCTTCCTGATATTACCCTTGCCGGAATACTTCATTGAAATCAATTTTACTGAAAGCTCACTTGTTTTCGCCTTATCGTTTTCAACAAAACGTTTTTCAAATTCCGCAAGGTAATCTTTGGCACTGGTAGTCTCATCAGACACTATACCTCTCAATATCTTCGAAATGCCGCGACGAATGGTCATCAGACTCAGCCTTTAAGAACGTTCCCATGTTCTCAAATGATTACGATCAAATGCACTTCTTGAATTAGTGAGATGCACTGGCTTCGGTTGTAGCAATGCTAAGTCCAGATCCATGCTGCCCAAGAAAATCCGAATATTTTCTTTCCACTCCTCAAAGTTTGTCAAGTATCGGGACATTGTTGAGACCGGCAGCAACTGAAGTGATAGATATGTAAGCTGAAAGAGAACAATACATAGTCAGCTTTCATGCTCACATAAAGTAAATAAATATGATATATCAAGATACCTAGTACAACATTAATAGCAAATCTTTTGATAGTACTATTAACTGTAAGTGGTACACTTGTTGTAGTAATCAAACATTGATGATAAGTAATGTAAATAAAAGTCATCTTTTGATGTCCTTATTTATTCACATCAAGTTAATCCCTACAATCATGACATATCATTACCACAGGTATGCATGCAACCATATTATTTAAGAATTTTCCTTTTGACCAATTAATACTCATATAAATTACAAGCATTCACCTTTCCAACACCTATCATGTACTAATCTTATCTACACATAAGAAGTCACTTTTGCGACGATTATGCTTCAATTAATACACTCCAAGTGTGTCCCCAAAATAAAACGTATGTCATATATGTATGTACAATTTAATTTCAGAAATACACCAGACTTTAATTAAATCAAAACAGATATAATTTAAGTGCAACTGAATCAAAATTGAAGTGGACCACAGAACCAAACTGATTCAAATCACTTTAATTGAACCCGAATCAATTGGACCAAATAATTAAACTAGACCACATTGAATCGATTCTCAAAATATGAACCAAACAGATTATATTTGATTTAAACCAGACCGAGCAACAGGTTCATATTAACCAAATTTGAAACCAACTTAAGAATTCATACTTTATCTCGGCAGCTTTCAACAAATGAATAAACTCTCTGAAGAAAAAAAACAAATGAATAAACAAATCAAGCAAAGTTGACCCATTCTTTGACAGCCCAAAAAAATGAAATTAAAACCCAATTTGGCAGGGCGTGGGAATTGGCTGGGTCCCGGGCATGTGGCGGTCCGGGTTCAAAATCCTATAAGACCCTATAAATGTGCAAAAAAAATGGATGCTACAAATGAAAAAAAAAATTGCGCAATCAAAAAAAAAAAAAAAACCCCAATTTGGCTTTGGCTTGTCTTCGCAGCATCAATAGTCGGCGCGGGTGATGAGCCGTATTTATACGACTCATCGAGTCAACAAATCCCACAAATTCCGACACTTTATCATGCGAACAAGTTACTTTTAGTATTGTTTTGCATTTCAGGTGCTTCGGAAGCTCTAGGAGGAAACACGCTTAAAAGATGGCTTTCTGAGCTAAAAACAGCACAAGGAGTCGAGCCGACCAACACTAAACTCAAGTTGCTCGGGCAAACGAGCTGATCTGACGAATCCACCTCGAGCAAAGTGATCAAAATAGCAAATAAGGTGGGCAATGTCGGAAAACCAAGGAAAACGCTCGAGCAGATTGACAGTTGGCTCAAAGGGCTTGCGCGCGCTGATAGGCACCGAAATCAATCCGCTCAACCAGACGGACTCTGATCACAAATCTGACTCGACCAAGTTGCTCAAAATGGAAAACTAGTCCGACAATGTCACCAAGCCAAGGAGAACGCACGAGTGGAATGGCCCAGGAGCAGCCGAGCAGAGTTCCAGGCCAGCGCCCGAAGGCCCTGTCGAGCAGACCAGCACTGAATCCAAGTCGCTCGACTAAACGAACGAATCTAACAAATCTGGCTCAACCAAAGTGATCGAAATGACAAATGACTTGGACGACATCACTTACTAGACAAAACGCACGAGCGGGATTGGCCGAGATGAGCAAAACGACGGTTGAAGGCCCCGCGCGCTGGGCCAAATCAGTGGGCTCAAAAGTGAGGCGGTTTGTTTGCTTGCCCACCAAGCCAAACGGATGTGGACCAGGCCCAAATAAGAACTACTCGAAACCCTAGATGTTTTCCTATAAATAAGACCTCTTGGTCTAGGGTTTTAATCATCCAAAAATTCGAGTTTCACGTTCAAGGTTGATTCCTGTTTGAGTTGCAAGTTTAAGTGGAGACCCGAAACGGTAAAGCTTAAGCTGGGCAATCCATCCCATCATTCCCAAAAACGTGAACTCCGATCGGATCCCACAAACGAGCATTCCTTCTCACAAGCGAGCTCACCTCTCCTCCTCTCGGCTGAAACCATCCGGCGTTCCTAGCATCCTCGGCACTTAGCCCTCACGGCCCGGCTCTTCCTTCTTAGTTCGGCAGTAGAGAAGCAATTTCTGTCTTTTTATTGTTTTGTATTACATGGATATGAGTAGCTAAGCCCTTTATTCGGGCTAGGGTTTTATACATTGTGACTAATGTTTGAGACTTCGTTCTTAATGCCATTTATGTTTTACTAATTCTCGTGCATTTATTTCTATCATTATTATCTGCCTGATACTTTGTCGTTTGGGTAGGTAGCACATCTAGGTCAAATAACACCTTTGTCGGGTTGTTTGATTTAGGAGGGAATTAGAAGCCTTTCACCTTTGTCGGGTTAGGTTGTGGCATAACACCTTTGTCGGGTTATTTGGGAAGTCACTTTTGTCGGGACGACCACACTTAGAAACATTGAATTAGATTGTTAGCAGTCGATGATGACAAGTCACAATTAGAACCCCTAGCCTGAGTAATCCTCTCTGATTGACATATCTCGCTCGTTCCCTATTCTCACACTTGTTTCCAAATCTCTTACAAACCCAATTGTTTCCTTCGTCAGAACAACAAGTAACCATCTAGCTCCCTAGGGTTCGACCCTTGCTTGCCGCTGTACTAACCCATAGCCAAGAGTAAGGAAATATAAATACAAATTTGCAGGTACCGACGACGCCTGTCAAATTTTGGCGCCGTTGCCGGGGAGCTACGCACGGTGAAATTGTTCTTTTCCTTTTTCAGTTTTGTTTTTAGTTTTTTAGTTTTTCGGTATTACAACAAAACTGCAGGATTCAAGCTACTAGTGACCGAGTTCAGCCCATAACAACGAGGAGATCACAAATCACCAGCGTCGCTCGTGACACGCAGCGTTCTTCGTCCATTCGAGAATTTTGCGTAGGACTGCTATCCATCGGGGGTAGTTCACATCTTGAATACATTGTGTCGAGAAAAATAAGCTTTCGAGGATTCTGTCACCAAGACTTACGAGTCTAAGGAGATTGGTTTTTAAGTGAGACCGTTTGTGACTCCACCAATTTCCTGGGAATCCTTCATTGTCTTAATTTCTTTGACATAATCCTTTCATTTTGTGACGAACTCACATTGCGATATAAGTTTCTGCCAAAAGACGGAAGGCACGGTTGCACGGTTACCATGTCTCATGTAGGTAGCCGCGTAGGCGACAACATCAACGAAGAAGTGGAGCAGGGCATCCGGAACATGGAAGGGGCGCTCCCACAACACGACGAGCAAGGCCCGATAAGACAGAATGGAGAGATCAGGGGGGCTGCCCCGGGACAACTGCAACACCAACCGCTCCAACCACCATTCCAACCTCAACCGTACCAGCCCTATCCACAATATCAACCGCAACCATATCAGCAGTACCCGCCACCACCATATCAGCCATACCCGCAACCACCGTATCAACAATATCCACAACTTCCATACATCCCACACCAGCAATACCCACCACCCCCACGGCCACTACAACAGCCGGCCGTCAGAGAGGATGATCACGAGGAGGACGACGATCCAGAGCCAACCATGGGAGAGCTCTCGGCCCCCAACTTCAGAGACCAAGCTTGGTGCATCTACGAAGGGCCAGACCTCGAAGCCATCACCATCAACACCTCGGTCGTCCATCACCTGCCCAAGTTCTCGGGAATGAAAGGAGAGTCAGCCACAGGACATCTGCAATGCTACCATGGCAATTGCCAGAACCTCAAACCGTACGGAGTCGGAGTGGACGATTTCAAATTGAAAGCATTCTATTTTTCACTTACAGACTCGGCAACTGACTGGTTTCTATCTTTGCCTTCAGGTTGTATCTACACATGGGACGAGATGCAGAGGAAGTTCCTCAACAAGTACTACCCAGCAGGCAGAGCGATGCAAGTTCGAAGGCAGTTGCAAGAGCTCAGGCAAGGACCCAACGAGACCATGTACGAGTACGTGGAGAAATTCAACGCCCTGGAGAAGAGCTGCTGCAATCTTGGACTCCCAGAGAAGCTGCTGGTAGAGTATATGCTAGACGGACTGAGACGACTGGACAGGAAGCTACTAGATGCCTCGGCTGGGGGCAACCTTATGAACTTGTCCCCAGCAGGTGTGAGACGCAAGATCATGGCAGTGGCAGAAAGTGAACGGTTCCAGGACGAGTCCAATAAAGAAGAAGAATTCAGTCGAACCAGGAACGTGTCGAAGGTTGAGCCCCCATCCAATGCAATGGCCGAAGAGATCAGGCAGCTCAAGGAGATGATGCAGCAAGTGATCAGAAGGCAACCAGTCCAGGTCAAGCCGTGCGGTTTTTATGCCGCCACGGACCACAAAACAGACGAGTGCCCAACCATAGTGGAGGATGACCAGGCCGAAGTCAACGCAGTAGGCGATTACCAGGGCTATAGCAACCAGACTGCGCCAGTCCGACAGTATGGACCGACCGGGAACGAGCAAGGAGCGAACGGGCCGCGCTGGAGGAACAACAATCAGAATAACCACTTCCAGAGGGAGCCAGCACAGCAGCCCGTACCTCACCAGACCCAACCGTACTATAAGCCTCCGTTTCGCCAGCAGCAGGGACAGAATGGGCCGAGTCAGTATCAGCAGAACCGCAATCAGCCAGGCCCGCACCAGCACAGCTCGAGCAAGTCCTTAGAAGATGTTGTGAAGGACTTGGCCGCATCAGTTCACCAGTTCCAGGCCAAAACTGACGGGGCCATTGCCGACTTGTCCAAACAGATGTCCCAGATCGCCACGACAGTCTCCGAGCTCAAGAACGACCCAGGGCGACTCCCCTCACAAACTATTCAGAATCCAAGGGGGAACGTCAATGCAGTAACACTCAGGAGTGGGAGAGGAGCACCATCAGCACCCAGGCCATCCGAAGACAGCAGCCCGCCAGTAGCCGAAAACGAAACAGCAGGGCCGGGCCCTCTCGAATCCAGCGGCCAGGGCACTCTCGGACAGGACCCGATTTCAGCAGCCGGCGCATCTCGGCCAGACCCGGTTCCCGTAACCAAAAATTCTAATGCCCGAGCTCCTCTACCTTTCCCTGTGCAGGTTCGAGTTCCCAAGCAATACGTAATGGATAAAGAAGTATGGGAGCTGTTCAACAAAGTGGTAATCAACATCCCACTCCTCGAGGCCATCAAACAGATACCGAGGTACTCGAAGTTCTTGAAGGAACTCTGCACCAACCGGAGAAGAGGTACTCAGCCAGACCAGGAGCTCATGAGCCGGAATGTTTCTGCTGTCATTCAGCGCAAGGTGCCTCCCAAATGCGGTGACCCAGGCACCTACACCATACCTTGCACGATCGGTAACATTAGAATAGAGAATTGCATGCTTGATCTCGGTGCATCTATCAATGTCTTGCCTTATTCCATATATTCTTGCCTGCGCATTGGTCCTCTGGAACCTACAGGGCTCACTATACAGTTGGCGGACAGATCATGCAAGCAGCCCGAGGGCAAGATCGAAGATGTGCTCGTGCAAGTAGGAGAGCTTGTATTTCCAGCCGATTTTTATGTGCTGAAGATGGAGAACTGCGGCCCAACCGACCATGCCCCCATCCTACTCGGCCGACCGTTCCTTAAGACGTCGAAGATGAAGATCGATTGTGACAGTGGGACTCTCTCCATGGAAGTTGAAGGAGAGGTGTTCAGCTTTGACATCTTCCGAGCCATGAAGCATCCAGCAGAGTACGAAGCAGTCCATGCCCTAGATACACTGGACGACCTTGTCAAGGAGGTGCAACCCGAGAGAGGAGCAGACCCGCTTGAGCTCACACTTGAGAGAGCCCTGTACTCACCCGAGGACTCATATGAGCTCACCAAGACGGTCATGGATGCCCTAGCTCAGCTGGAGATTGCTCAGCCACTTACACCAAGGTATGAGGTTAATGAGGTTCGATTATTTAAGTCTAATGTGTGTTTGCCTTCTGTCGTTGACAGATGCTTGTCGTCAGAGCAAATGTACAAATAATATTTATAAGTCCGCTACTCGCGACTTCACTACTGGGTAGCAAGTGGTAAGTAGGGGTCGAACCCAAGGGAATTAGGGGGATAATTGTTCTTTGAGGGGATTATTCAGCGGGAGGGCGTGTTTTAGGTTGGTTGGTTGGTTTTAAAGCTACCAGCTAAGTGATTGATTGGTTGGTTGGTTGGTTTTAGTACTGGAAAGTAACTGATAATTATTACAATTAAAAGAAAGCGTTCGGTTTTAGGGGCCTTGTATTATATCCTGTTTATCATTGACCCTTAGTGAATCTTCTAAGTATTCAAACGTGTATCAAGGCCTTTTCCGGCGCTCGATTTGCCACACTGTCTAGTCTTTTGCAAAAGTGTTCGAAAGTGAATCAAGGCCATTTCAAGCACTCGACTTGCAACACTGTCTAATCTTTTGCAAAAAACGTAAAGCCCTTGTTCTACTTAGACTAGCACCCCATTTCAAGGTATACTAGCCTATGTGCATCCATTTTGGGTTGTCATTTCCGATTTACCCAAAATGGTGTTTGAGAGAGATCAAACTCCTCAGATAAGCTTTGCCATTTCAAGCATCCACTTACCCGAGTATGTTTGCGAACTTCCACAGAAGAGCTTTGCCATTTCAAGCATCCACTCAACCTTGGAAGTTCTGATCTAATATATGGCACATAGGACAAGTTTTGAATACAAAGACGAGACACTAAATTAATAGTCTAAAACATTTTATAATACAAGTCCACCCCTTTTACCGAACGACTAGTTTAGCTACTATTTATCGCGCTAAACATTATAACTAAGGAATTGGAAATTAAAGACGGTAAATAAATATTAAAATACTTACAACCGTTGAAGCGCCAAGGGAGCAATCTTTTATTTCCAAAGCCAAACTTACAAAACTTAGAGAGATAAGTGATTTATGATTTTTGGATGATACAAATGAGGAGGAGGAGGGTTGTATTTATAGGCTAAGGGAGGAGAAATGGATGGAGGAGATGGCATCCATGTGTTTTTGATCCAAGGGAGGAGGAGGAGGAGCAAGGAGGAGCCGCCACATGGGGGAGGAGGAAAGCCGCCGGTCACCATGAGGGGAGGAGCCGCCGGTTGCCGGTTTCCATGGAGGGAGGAGCTCCTCCCTTGGCCACCTCCAAGCAAGGTGGCCGGTCACCTTGTCTAAGAGTGCATTTTGATAGTTGATTTGGAATGGCCAAGTGATTTTAAGACTAATGGTCGAGCCAGATTTTCCAAATTCCATGGTTTGGTCGAGCAACTTGGTTTTGGTGCCTACGCGCTGGGCTTTTGCTTTGGACTTGAATGCGGGCCATCTGCCAATGGGCGTTCGCCTTGGAGTTTGGACATCTTCCACCTTATTTTCCATTTGGAACATTTTGGTCGAGGTGGAATTGTCAGAAGAGGTGGTTTGCTCGAGCAACTTGAATTGAGTGTTTGGTCAGCTCGGCGGAGGGCCTGGAACTGCTTTAACCGGTCGGGTGGTTCTGAGGCATTTTCCTACCCGGTCGGTTGAGTCTTCAATGTGATATTTTTGGCTTAAAATCCTCTTTGGTTTGATTTGGAGTGATTCAATGTCAGGATCCTAGAGATTTCTTCAGTCAGCGTCTGATCTTGACCTTGGAATGACTCTTGATATCTTTTCAGCTTAAAAACTCCTCCTTAGCCTGTATTCTCTCTAAGCTCTGAAATACCCTGTAGAAATATATCGGAACTAACAAGCAAAAGTTAAATAGACCAACAGTCTAATTTGGTGGGTTTTACTGTGTTTTTGATTCGTATAATTATGGTCCATCAGATCACCCCACACTTTTAGTTGTTCGTCCCGAACAATGCTATTAAAGGGCGGTACTCTAAGTTTGGTTTTAAAATATGAAAATTAGACTGTGGGACTCGATTTATCCTAATTCATGCATTACTTACTTATTACCGAATTGAACTGTGTAAATAAATAGAAGAAACTTAATACTTGTACCTCCGTGCCGAGATGCAAATTATTCCGGATGTTTCGGGAGATAGCCCTTTTTAGGTTCCTGGACTGCAACCTCGGGATCGTCTCTCACTATATGGTTTCCTTGTAGTTTTCTCTAGCACGTGATTGGGTTCGGGTTTCACTGGTTTGAGTACTTTGATTTTTTTCCTGTTGGCGAGGGACTGCTTTTGTAGTGAATTGGCCTTTGGCCTTTGATTTGACGTTTTGAGTACTTCACTGTTGTTTGGTTAAAACCTTCACAATTTTGGGCCTTTGGCCTCTTGATTTGCTTCTTCGAGCTTTTTGCCTTTTTGTGGCTTGCTAGTCCATTTTCTCAGCCTTTTTGGGATGTCCAATCATCGCCCGCAAGCCTATGGAAATACCTCCCCGCTCCTCTCATCGTTGTTGTTTCGCGCGGGTCAAGATGAGGGTCGCTCATCTATTTTCTCGGCTACTTTAACTAGAGAGAGGACGGTCTGATTCCCGTCCTCGCCTTTTCTTTTCTTTTTGCATAAACACTGCATGGCGGAGATGACTTCAATCTTCACTGAAACCCGAAGTGCAGCCTCCACTGACTTCGAAAACCATATAGTTTGATTCGATCCTTCGATTGCTTGCCAAGCCTCTCTAGGGCGGTTTATGTCAACTCCACATCCCTAGTTTATCTCAGCACAAAGGACAAATGAAAAGTTACATTCTAAACTTTTAAACAGTTTGAATTTTCACAAGGTTAATGCATGAACTAAGATCTATCTTTTTCACATTCTTAAGTTCATATTTTCAAAAAGATACTATTACTAAAAAAGAAAACAGCAAGCATGTTATTTATATACAACGGTGGTTCTCACCCCACACTTTTGAACGAAGGCGTGCCTTAGTTCAAAAGTCATGCAAGCTAATATATATATGTGAGAATGACTAAGACAGAAAATTAAATGACAGAATTTAAATGACAGAAAGTAAGATAGTGTCGGGTTACCTCCCGACCAGTGCCTTTGTTTAACGTCGTTGGCTCGACGATACCTCGTTGTGGATTACTGGTTTGGGTCCCATGGGTGGCTCAGGTCGAATTTTGCCACCGTTCCTGTGTTGCTTCTTGCCTTGCCTTTTCCCGATTTCTTGTGCGTGTTAGAACCCCATGGTTTTGGTATTTTTTTCTCTCCATTGCTTCTGAGAAGGTGAAGGAACTTTGACCATAGCTGCTGGTCTTGTTACTTTTTCGGTCTCTTTTGGCAGGTCGGGAATCTACGTACCGCGATCTGAGATAGGTATTATATCTGGCGGTTTCTTCGTATCCGTGCGGCTATTGTCAATGTAGAAATATGCAACTTTGCCGCCGAACTTAAGCGATAATGAGCCCTTGCCCACATCGATCCTTGCCTTAGTAGCGTAGAGGAATGGTCGTCCCAAGATTATTGTTGGAGGGTCGTCTTCGCTGGTCTCTCCCGTTTGTATCACATAAAAGTCTGCAGCAACGACAAGCTCTCCCACATGGAGTATTACGTCTTCCAGCACTCCAACCGGACGGATGCACGATTTATCTCCTAGCTCGATATTTGTCCTGGGTGGCTTCAATGGACCAAGTCCTAACAAGTAATATAAGGAGGAGGGCATGGCGTTGACAGCAGCTCCAAGATCGACCAGGCACTTATGAATCTGAGTTTCACCAATACCGCAGGTGACTGTGAAAGCCCCTGGGTCTTTATCTCTTTCCGGTTGTGATTCATGATCTGAAGTGAGGGCTTTTGTAATTGTCGGGTCACTCTGCCCACTCCTTGACTTAGGATTAGTATAACTGGATCCCCTAATATTTTGCTCAGTCGCAAAAATATTAGTTGGAGAGTTTCACCTTAAATTGTCAGTGTCATCCCATCCAGATGCTGGTACGTTGGAGTGTATAATTGGCGGTGGTGTTATGCAAACGGTGAATGAATATCGTCCATTGTCGGTATGCGTGACCCATGTTTTACCATCATTGGGTCGGTCTTCCTCTTGATTCCAATCAGGACGATGTCTACGGGCGAAGTGCTTGTTCGTAACTTTGTAAGTTCGGGATCGTGTTACTTCTCCTAGTGTCGCCTTTTCGTTTGACCTTTTTATCATGCTAAGATTCGCCTTTGGGTTTTGGATGGTTTGTGAAGGGAGTCTGCCAGGTTCATTAGTGAGTGTTGAAATTGCCGTGGCGAGCTGGGACATTTGTTTGGTTAATTCTGAAATTGCCCCGTCAGTTTTCGCCTGGTATTGGTGTAGCGAAGTACCCAATTGACTTATGCTTCCTGCGAGCTCCTTCATAGTGTCATCAAGCGACTTGGTTGGTTTTTGCTGATTATGCGGGCCGGTTTGGTACTGATTTGGTCCTCTTTGCTGATATTGGCCTGCTGATTGAGCGTTCTGGTTATACTGCCGGTGGGGGGGTTGGTAGAATGACTGAGCTAGTTGAGGAACAGCTGGTTGTGCGTCTTTCTGAGCATAGTTATTGTTACGCCAGCTCGGGTTGGTTGCTTGACCATACTGTCTGTTTTGTCCGGCTCTATCATTACTGTTGTTGTTGTATCCTTGGTATCCTTCTACTGCATTCACTTCTGCCGGTTCCTCTTCTATTAATGTTGGACATGCGTCAGTTTTGTGGTCTGCAGAACCACAGAACTCGCAAGGTTTTATCGGAACTGGCTGCCTTCGTAGGATTTGAATCATCATCTCCTTTAGCTGCTTCATCTCTTCAGGCATAGAGCTCATCGACGTTTCCGCTTTTGCCACATTTTTTGTCCGGGAGAATTCTTCCTGCTGAGTTGTCTCTTCTCTGAATCGGGCATTCTCAGCAAAGTTGGTGATAAGATCCCTTATGCCACTTAATGATAGATTCATCATGGACCCTCCAGCTGAGGCATCCAGGAGCATTTTGTCTAAGGGTCTTAATCCGTTAATGAGATACTTGACGGTGAGTTTCTCGGGCAGTCCAAGGGTACAGCAGCTTCTCTCCAGGCGGTTGAATTTTTCCAGGTAATCGTACATGGTTTCGTTGGGTCCTTGCCTGATGTCCTGCAGTTGCCTCCTTACTTGCATTGCTCTTCCTGCTGGGTAATATTTGTCTGAGAACTTTTTCTGCATCTGAGCCCATGTTCTGATGCTTCCGGAAGGCAATGAAAGGAACCGGTCGTTTGCCGCGTCAATGAGGGAAAAATAGAACGCCTTTAACTTAGAGTCGTCTACGTTTACGCCATTTGGTTTGAGGTTTTGGCAAATCCCATGTAAGCGCTGGAGATGAGTCATTGCTGATTCTCCACGAGTTCCTGAGAATTTTGGCAAGTTGTGGGCCACTGAAGTGTTGATGACGATGTTTTCTAGCTCCGGGCCTTCATAGATACACCACGGCTGAACTCTGAAATCTGGTGCCGAGAGCTCTCTCAATGTAGGTTCGCGGTAGTTGTTGTTATCTCCGTAGTAGTCATTGAAAGCGGGTTCTTGTCTTGGCACTTGTCTAGGTTGTGGGGGTGGTGGATATCTAGGGGGTTGTCGTACTGGACCAGCTGCATTTCGGTCCTCAGGTGGTTCTTGGTTTCTTCTGATGGCTTCCCTATCACGAGCTCGTCTGCTTCGGATGAGTTGCTCTGGATCATCCATAAATGGAAGTGGCACCTCATTGTTTCGATCGTACAGGTTTATATCGTCGTCATCCTGGTAGTCATGATGACTTTCTTCGCGAGACATGGTTGTTTCGAGCGCGTATTGATTTAAAGAACTTATCCGATGGCTAATTCCCCGGCAACGGCGCCAATTTGACAGATGCTTGTCGTCAGAGCAAATGTACAAATAATATTTATAAGTCCGCTACTCGCGACTTCACTGCTGGGTAGCAAGTGGTAAGTAGGGGTCGAACCCAAGGGAATTAGGGGGATAATTGTTCTTTGAGGGGATTATTCAGCGGGAGGGCGTGTTTTAGGTTGGTTGGTTGGTTTTAAAGCTACCAGCTAAGTGATTGATTGGTTGGTTGGTTGGTTTTAGTACTGGAAAGTAACTGATAATTATTACAATTAAAAGAAAGCGTTCGGTTTTAGGGGCCTTGTATTATATCATGTTTATCATTGACCCTTCGTGAATCTTCTAAGTATTCAAACGTGTATCAAGGCCTTTTCCGGCGCTCGATTTGCCACACTGTCTAGTCTTTTGCAAAAGTGTTCGAAAGTGAATCAAGGCCATTTCAAGCACTCGACTTGCAACACTGTCTAATCTTTTGCAAAAAATGTAAAGCCCTTGTTCTACTTAGACTAGCACCCCATTTCAAGGTATACTAGCCTATGTGCATCCATTTTGGGTTGTCTTTTCCGATTTACCCAAAATGGTGTTTGAGAGAGATCAAACTCCTCAGATAAGCTTTGCCATTTCAAGCATCCACTTACCCGAGTATGTTTGCGAACATCCACAGAAGAGCTTTGCCATTTCAAGCATCCACTCAACCTTGGAAGTTCTGATCTAATATATGGCACATAGAACAAGTCTTGAATACAAAGACGAGACACTAAATTAATAGTCTAAAATATTTTATAATACAAGTCCACCCCTTTTACCGAACGACTAGTTTAGCTACTATTTATCGCGCTAAACATTATAACTAAGGAATTGGAAATTAAAGACGGTAAATAAATATTAAAATACTTACAACCGTTGAAGCGCCAAGGGAGCAATCTTTTATTTCCAAAGCCAAACTTACAAAACTTAGAGAGATAAGTGATTTATGATTTTTGGATGATACAAATGAGGAGGAGGAGGGTTGTATTTATAGGCTAAGGGAGGAGAAATGGATAGAGGAGATGGCATCCATGTGTTTTTGATCCAAGGGAGGAGGAGGAGGAGCCGCCACATGGGGGAGGAGGAAAGCCGCCGGTCACCATGAGGGGAGGAGCCGCCGGTTGCCGGTTGCCATGGAGGGAGGAGCTCCTCCCTTGGCCACCTCCAAGCAAGGTGGCCGGTCACCTTGTCCAAGAGTGCATTTTGATAGTTGATTTGGAATGGCCAAGTGATTTTAAGACTAATGGTCGAGCCAGATTTTCCAAATTCCATGGTTTGGTCGAGCAACTTGGTTTTGGTGCCTACGCGCGGGGCTTTTGCTTTGGACTTGAATGCGGGCCATCTGCCAATGGGCTTTCGCCTTGGAGTTTCGACATCTTCCACCTTATTTTCCATTTGGAACATTTTGGTCGAGGTGGAATTGTCAGAAGAGGTGGTTTGCTCGAGCAACTTGAATTGAGTGTTTGGTCAGCTCGGCGGAGGGCCTGGAACTGCTTCAACCGGTCGGGTGGTTCTGAGGCATTTTCCTACCCGGTCGGTTGAGTCTTCAATGTGATATTTTTGGCTTAAAATCCTCTTTGGTTTGATTTGGAGTGATTCAATGTCAGGATCCTAGAGATTTCTTCAGTCAGCGTCTGATCTTGACCTTGGAATGACTCTTGATATCTTTTCAGCTTAAAAACTCCTCCTTAGCCTGTATTCTCTCTAAGCTCTGAAATACCCTGTAGAAATATATCGGAACTAACAAGCAAAAGTTAAATAGACCAACAGTCTAATTTGGTGGGTTTTACTGTGTTTTTGATTCGTATAATTATGGTCCATCAGATCACCCCACACTTTTAGTTGTTCGTCCCGAACAATGCTATTAAAGGGCGGTACTCTAAGTTTGGTTTTAAAATATGAAAATTAGACTGTGGGACTTGATTTATCCTAATTCATGCATTACTTACTTATTACCGAATTGAACTGTGTAAATAAATAGAAGAAACTTAATACTTGTACCTCCGTGCCGAGATGCAAATTATTCCGGATGTTTCGGGAGATAGCCCTTTTTAGGTTCCTGGACTGCAACCTCGGGATCGTCTCTCACTATATGGTTTCCTTGTAGCTTTCTCTAGCACGTGATTGGGTTCGGGTTTCACTGGTTTGAGTACTTTGATTTTTTTCCTGTTGGCGAGGGACTGCTTTTGTAGTGAATTGGCCTTTGGCCTTTGATTTGACGTTTTGAGTACTTCACTGTTGTTTGGTTAAAACCTTCACAATTTTGGGCCTTTGGCCTCTTGATTTGCTTCTTCGAGCTTTTTGCCTTTTTGTGGCTTGCTAGTCCATTTTCTCAGCCTTTTTGGGATGTCCAATCATCGCCCGCAAGCCTATGGAAATACCTCCCCGCTCCTCTCATCGTTGTTGTTTCGCGCGGGTCAAGATGAGGGTCGCTCATCTATTTTCTCGGCTACTTTAACTAGAGAGAGGACGGTCTGATTCCCGTCCTCGCCTTTTCTTTTCTTTTTGCATAAACACTGCATGGCGGAGATGACTTCAATCTTCACTGAAACCCGAAGTGCAGCCTCCACTGACTTCGAAAACCATATAGTTTGATTCGATCCTTCGATTGCTTGCCAAGCCTCTCTAGGGCGGTTTATGTCAACTCCACATCCCTAGTTTATCTCAGCACAAAGGACAAATGAAAAGTTACATTCTAAACTTTTAAACAGTTTGAATTTTCACAAGGTTAATGCATGAACTAAGATCTATCTTTTTCACATTCTTAAGTTCATATTTTCAAAAAGATACTATTACTAAAAAAGAAAACAGCAAGCATGTTATTTATATACAACGGTGGTTCTCACCCCACACTTTTGAACGAAGGCGTGCCTTAGTTCAAAAGTCATGCAAGCTAATATATATATGTGAGAATGACTAAGACAGAAAATTAAATGACAGAATTTAAATGACAGAAAGTAAGATAGTGTCGGGTTACCTCCCGACCAGTGCCTTTGTTTAACGTCGTTGGCTCGACGATACCTCGTTGTGGATTACTGGTTTGGGTCCCATGGGTGGCTCAGGTCGAATTTTGCCACCGTTCCTGTGTTGCTTCTTGCCTTGCCTTTTCCCGATTTCTTGTGCGTGTTAGAACCCCATGGTTTTGGTATTTTTTCTCTCCATTGCTTCTGAGAAGGTGAAGGAACTTTGACCATAGCTGCTGGTCTTGTTACTTTTTCGGTCTCTTTTGGCAGGTCGGGAATCTGCGTACCGCGATCTGAGATAGGTATTATATCTGGCGGTTTCTTCGTATCCGTGCGGCTATTGTCAATGTAGAAATATGCAACTTTGCCGCCGAACTTAAGCGATAATGAGCCCTTGCCCACATCGATCCTTGCCTTAGTAGCGTAGAGGAATGGTCGTCCCAAGATTATTGTTGGAGGGTCGTCTTCGCTGGTCTCTCCCGTTTGTATCACATAAAAGTCTGCAGCAACGACAAGCTCTCCCACATGGAGTATTACGTCTTCCAGCACTCCAACCGGACGGATGCACGATTTATCTCCTAGCTCGATATTTGTCCTGGGTGGCTTCAATGGACCAAGTCCTAACAAGTAATATAAGGAGGAGGGCATGGCGTTGACAGCAGCTCCAAGATCGACCAGGCACTTATGAATCTGAGTTTCACCAATACCGCAGGTGACTGTGAAAGCCCCTGGGTCTTTATCTCTTTTTGGTTGTGATTCATGATCTGAAGTGAGGGCTTTTGTAATTGTCGGGTCACTCTGCCCACTCCTTGACTTAGGATTAGTATAACTGGATCCCCTAATATTTTGCTCAGTCGCAAAAATATTAGTTGGAGAGTTTCACCTTAAATTGTCAGTGTCATCCCATCCAGATGCTGGTACGTTGGAGTGTATAATTGGCGGTGGTGTTATGCAAACGGTGAATGAATATCGTCCATTGTCGGTATGCGTGACCCATGTTTTACCATCATTGGGTCGGTCTTCCTCTTGATTCCAATCAGGACGATGTCTACGGGCGAAGTGCTTGTTCGTAACTTTGTAAGTTCAGGATCGTGTTACTTCTCCTAGTGTCGCCTTTTCGTTTGACCTTTTTATCATGCTAAGATTCGCCTTTGGGTTTTGGATGGTTTGTGAAGGGAGTCTGCCAGGTTCATTAGTGAGTGTTGAAATTGCCGTGGCGAGCTGGGACATTTGTTTGGTTAATTCTGAAATTGCCCCGTCAGTTTTCGCCTGGTATTGGTGTAGCGAAGTACCCAATTGACTTATGCTTCCTGCGAGCTCCTTCATAGTGTCATCAAGCGACTTGGTTGGTTTTTGCTGATTATGCGGGCCGGTTTGGTACTGATTTGGTCCTCTTTGCTGATATTGGCCTGCTGATTGAGCGTTCTGGTTATACTGCCGGTGGGGGGGTTGGTAGAATGACTGAGCTAGTTGAGGAACAGCTGGTTGTGCGTCTTTCTGAGCATAGTTATTGTTACGCCAGCTCGGGTTGGTTGCTTGACCATACTGTCTGTTTTGTCCGGCTCTATCATTACTGTTGTTGTTGTATCCTTGGTATCCTTCTACTGCATTCACTTCTGCCGGTTCCTCTTCTATTAATGTTGGACATGCGTCAGTTTTGTGGTCTGCAGAACCACAGAACTCGCAAGGTTTTATCGGAACTGGCTGCCTTCGTAGGATTTGAATCATCATCTCCTTTAGCTGCTTCATCTCTTCAGGCATAGAGCTCATCGACGTTTCCGCTTTTGCCACATTTTTTGTCCGGGAGAATTCTTCCTGCTGAGTTGTCTCTTCTCTGAATCGGGCATTCTCAGCAAAGTTGGTGATAAGATCCCTTATGCCACTTAATGATAGATTCATCATGGACCCTCCAGCTGAGGCATCCAGGAGCATTTTGTCTAAGGGTCTTAATCCGTTAATGAGATACTCGACGGTGAGTTTCTCGGGCAGTCCAAGGGTACAGCAGCTTCTCTCCAGGCGGTTGAATTTTTCCAGGTAATCGTACATGGTTTCGTTGGGTCCTTGCCTGATGTCCTGCAGTTGCCTCCTTACTTGCATTGCTCTTCCTGCTGGGTAATATTTGTCTGAGAACTTTTTCTGCATCTGAGCCCATGTTCTGATGCTTCCGGAAGGCAATGAAAGGAACCGGTCGTTTGCCGCGTCAATGAGGGAAAAATAGAATGCCTTTAACTTAAAGTCGTCTACGTTTACGCCATTTGGTTTGAGGTTTTGGCAAATCCCATGTAAGCGCTGGAGATGAGTCATTGCTGATTCTCCACGAGTTCCTGAGAATTTTGGCAAGTTGTGGGCCACTGAAGTGTTGATGACGATGTTTTCTAGCTCCGGGCCTTCATAGATACACCACGGCTGAACTCTGAAATCTGGTGCCGAGAGCTCTCTCAATGTAGGTTCGCGGTAGTTGTTGTTATCTCCGTAGTAGTCATTGAAAGCGGGTTCTTGTCTTGGCACTTGTCTAGGTTGTGGGGGTGGTGGATATCTAGGGGGTTGTCGTACTGGACCAGCTGCATTTCGGTCCTCAGGTGGTTCTTGGTTTCTTCTGATGGCTTCCCTATCACGAGCTCGTCTGCTTCGGATGAGTTGCTCTGGATCATCCATAAATGGAAGTGGCACCTCATTGTTTCGATCGTACAGGTTTATATCGTCGTCATCCTGGTAGTCATGATGACTTTCTTCGCGAGACATGGTTGTTTCGAGCGCGTATTGATTTAAAGAACTTATCCGATGGCTAATTCCCCGGCAACGGCGCCAATTTGACAGATGCTTGTCGTCAGAGCAAATGTACAAATAATATTTATAAGTCCGCTACTCGCGACTTCACTGCTGGGTAGCAAGTGGTAAGTAGGGGTCGAACCCAAGGGAATTAGGGGGATAATTGTTCTTTGAGGGGATTATTCAGCGGGAGGGCGTGTTTTAGGTTGGTTGGTTGGTTTTAAAGCTACCAGCTAAGTGATTGATTGGTTGGTTGGTTGGTTTTAGTACTGGAAAGTAACTGATAATTATTACAATTAAAAGAAAGCGTTCGGTTTTAGGGGCCTTGTATTATATCATGTTTATCATTGACCCTTCGTGAATCTTCTAAGTATTCAAACGTGTATCAAGGCCTTTTCCGGCGCTCGATTTGCCACACTGTCTAGTCTTTTGCAAAAGTGTTCGAAAGTGAATCAAGGCCATTTCAAGCACTCGACTTGCAACACTGTCTAATCTTTTGCAAAAAATGTAAAGCCCTTGTTCTACTTAGACTAGCACCCCATTTCAAGGTATACTAGCCTATGTGCATCCATTTTGGGTTGTCTTTTCCGATTTACCCAAAATGGTGTTTGAGAGAGATCAAACTCCTCAGATAAGCTTTGCCATTTCAAGCATCCACTTACCCGAGTATGTTTGCGAACTTCCACAGAAGAGCTTTGCCATTTCAAGCATCCACTCAACCTTGGAAGTTCTGATCTAATATATGGCACATAGAACAAGTCTTGAATACAAAGACGAGACACTAAATTAATAGTCTAAAATATTTTATAATACAAGTCCACCCCTTTTACCGAACGACTAGTTTAGCTACTATTTATCGCGCTAAACATTATAACTAAGGAATTGGAAATTAAAGACGGTAAATAAATATTAAAATACTTACAACCGTTGAAGCGCCAAGGGAGCAATCTTTTATTTCCAAAGCCAAACTTACAAAACTTAGAGAGATAAGTGATTTATGATTTTTGGATGATACAAATGAGGAGGAGGAGGGTTGTATTTATAGGCTAAGGGAGGAGAAATGGATAGAGGAGATGGCATCCATGTGTTTTTGATCCAAGGGAGGAGGAGGAGGAGCCGCCACATGGGGGAGGAGGAAAGCCGCCGGTCACCATGAGGGGAGGAGCCGCCGGTTGCCGGTTGCCATGGAGGGAGGAGCTCCTCCCTTGGCCACCTCCAAGCAAGGTGGCCGGTCACCTTGTCCAAGAGTGCATTTTGATAGTTGATTTGGAATGGCCAAGTGATTTTAAGACTAATGGTCGAGCCAGATTTTCCAAATTCCATGGTTTGGTCGAGCAACTTGGTTTTGGTGCCTACGCGCGGGGCTTTTGCTTTGGACTTGAATGCGGGCCATCTGCCAATGGGCGTTCGCCTTGGAGTTTCGACATCTTCCACCTTATTTTCCATTTGGAACATTTTGGTCGAGGTGGAATTGTCAGAAGAGGTGGTTTGCTCGAGCAACTTGAATTGAGTGTTTGGTCAGCTCGGCGGAGGGCCTGGAACTGCTTCAACCGGTCGGGTGGTTCTGAGGCATTTTCCTACCCGGTCGGTTGAGTCTTCAATGTGATATTTTTGGCTTAAAATCCTCTTTGGTTTGATTTGGAGTGATTCAATGTCAGGATCCTTGAGATTTCTTCAGTCAGCGTCTGATCTTGACCTTGGAATGACTCTTGATATCTTTTCAGCTTAAAAACTCCTCCTTAGCCTGTATTCTCTCTAAGCTCTGAAATACCCTGTAGAAATATATCGGAACTAACAAGCAAAAGTTAAATAGACCAACAGTCTAATTTGGTGGGTTTTACTGTGTTTTTGATTCGTATAATTATGGTCCATCAGTCGTGCAGGCACCTACAGTAGAATTGAAACCGCTACCCGGGCACTTGAAGTATGCGTTCCTAGGGAAGAACGACACATTGCCAGTCATCATCAAGAACGGGCTAGGGACAGATCAGGAGCGACGGTTGATCGAGGTACTGACCGAGCACAAGCTGGCCATCGGATGGACACTGGCCGACATCAAGGGAATTAGCCCTGCAGTTTGTATGCATCGGATTTTGCTGGAGGATGGAGCGAAAACTTCAAGGGAACCTCAACGGAGATTGAACCCGATCATGATGGAGGTTGTCCAGAAAGAAATACAGAAGTTGCTGGATGCGGACGTGATCTACCCGATCTCGGACAGTCAGTGGGTGAGCCCGGTACATGTTGTGCCGAAGAAGACCGGGATCACAGTGGAAAGAAATGCCAAAGGCGAGATGGTCACGACCCGAGTGAAGAATGGATGGAGAATGTGCATAGATTACAGAAAGCTGAACGCCGTCACACGCAAGGACCACTTCCCTCTCCCATTCATTGATCAGATGCTCGACCGATTGGCAGGTAAGCCCTATTTCTGCTTTCTAGATGGATTCTCGGGCTACAACCAGATTCCCATAGCACCCGAGGATCAGGAGAAAATGACCTTCACATGTCCTTTCGGTACGTTTGCTTTTCGCCGAATGTCGCTTGGTTTGTGTAACGCACCCGGTAATTTTCAACGGGTCGTTACTAGTATATTCTCTGACATGATAGGTTCGTTTATAGAGGTATTCATGGATGATTTTACTGTGCATGGTGACACTTTTGATGCATGCTTAGATAATTTGAGTACAGTTTTAGCACGGTGTGTTTCTATGAATTTGGTACTCAATTATGAAAAGTGTCACTTTATGGTTACCCATGGAGTAGTTCTCGGTCACATAGTCTCACATGAGGGTATAGAGGTAGATAAAGCTAAAATAGATTTGATTGTTACTCTGCCCTATCCATCCACGGTGCGTGATATTAAGTCGTTTTTAGGGCATGCTGGTTTCTATCGTAGATTTATAAAGGATTTCTCTAAAAAGGCGCTGCCTTTATCTAATCTTTTGCAAAAAGATGTTCCTTTTGAGTTTACAGATCAGTGCAGGGCAGCATTCGATGAGCTAAAACAGGCCCTCACCAGCACGCCCATCATTAGAGCACCAGACTGGAACCAGCCATTCGAGATCATGTGCGACGCGAGCGACTATGCAGTAGGAGCGGTCCTCGGCCAGAGGGTAGACAAAAAGCCCGTAGTGATCTACTACGCTTCGAGGACTCTGGACGTGGCCCAAAAGAACTACTCGACCACGGAGAAAGAACTTCTAGCCGTCGTCTTTGCCTTAGAGAAATTCAGATCTTATTTGCTCGGTACTAAAGTTGTTGTCTATTCTGACCATGCAGCTATCAGGTACTTGATGACGAAGAAGGAGGCGAAGCCGCGACTCATTAGGTGGATTCTGCTCCTACAGGAGTTCGACTTGGAGATTAAGGACAAGAAGGGCATAGAGAACACTGTGGCCGACCACTTGAGCCGACTTGTCCGAGAAGAAGAGGTCGGGCAGATCACTGAGACGTTCCCAGACGAGCACTTGTATGCTCTCACAGGTAAGATGCCATGGTATGCTTCCATAGTGAACTACCTGGTCGGAGGTAAGTTCCCGCCTTCTCATTCTAAAGCTCAATGTTTGAAACTGAAGCATGATTCTAAGTTTTATTTGTGGGATGACCCGTACTTGTGGAAAATAGGCGTAGACCAGATTCTTAGACGGTGCATTCCTAATTATGAGATTGCTTCAGTTATCAGTTTCTGCCATGAACATGCATGCGGTGGACACTTTGGCCCAAGAAGGACGGCTCGGAAGATTTTAGACAGTGGATTCTTTTGGCCGCATGTGTTTAAAGATGCCTACCATCATTGTAAGAGATGTGATAAGTGCCAACGTGTAGGTAATATTTCAACTAGGAATGAGATGCCCCAAGTACCGATACTTGTTAATGATGTTTTTGACATATGGGGCATTGATTTCATGGGTCCTTTTCCTGTGTCGTGTGGTTATGCTTACATTCTGGTTGCGGTTGATTATGTGTCTAAATGGGTAGAGGCTAAAGCCACTAGATGCGATGATGCTAAAACGGTTATAGATTTTCTGCGCACTAACATCTTTTGCAGATACGGAGTACCAAAGGTTATAATCAGCGACCAAGGGACGCACTTCTGCAACAGGATGAACTTGTTGGGCAAGCAACAGGAGAGTCAGTCATTATGTCAGCACGTTTACTTTCTTGCACCTTGCATAGAGTCAGCACGTTTCCCGAAATTTTAAAATTTTTGTACATGTTTCTTCTCTATTTCCCAGATTTGCGGTATTGAATATTGATGATGTGAAATAGATAGAACCGATTACATGCATATCTTTAGTGAAATTTGACTTGTGCGATTACATGTGATCTTAACCCATTGCGTGCCTTTGTTAGTTGAGATAAACAGGGATGTGGAGTTGATAGAAACGTCCTAGAGAGACTTGACAAAGCATTCAAAGGACCGAATTCAAGTTATATGGTTATGTGGATTTCGTGGAGGCTAGCACTTCGAGGCAACATGGTTACGAGTCTGTTCCGCCACTGCGGTACTTTTGCGGTTGGTTGGGACGGGAATACATCACACCGTCCAAACTCTAGTCCAAGTAGCCGGGAAAATAGACGAGCGACCCTCGGCTTGACTCGCGTCAAAAGGACGAGGATGAGTGAGAGCAAGTAGGTACGAGCAGTCACAATCCGCAACACAAAGAAACAAATTCATTCCATTGTGAAGTCGTACACCGCCACAAAGTGAAGTGCCCCATTGATACATCAAACCGAGTCACTACAAGCTGTCCGAAAAGAACTCAAACACCTTGAAGCTCGAATCAATCACGTGCAAGAAAAAGCGATGAAGCGTAACCATATGGCAAGAGCTCGGCCCCGAGGGTGCAGATCATGGGTCTAAAAAGGACTATCTCCCGAGACATCCGAATTGATTTGCATCTCGGCCCAAAGGTAACACGTATCATTATTTCCATGTTTGAGCACAAGGCGTTTAGTAACGAGTATGCGTGGAAACGTGAAATCTAGATTAGCCGAGTCATGTTCATGTAACAATATCTAGGATGCCGAAGCTTTGTGATGTTTACTATTTATTTTCCTCTTATGACCTAGTCCTTGTTCGAGACGAACAAGTTTAAGTGTGGGGTGGTTTGATGAGCCGTATTTATACACTTTAACATGCGAACAAGTTACTTTTAGTATTGTTTTGCATTTCAGGTGCTTCGGAAGCTCTAGGAGGAAACACGCTTAAAAGATGGCTTTCTGAGCTAAAAACAGCACAAGGAGTCGAGCCGACCAACACTAAACTCAAGTTGCTCGGGCAAACGAGCTGATCTGACGAATCCACCTCGAGCAAAGTGATCAAAGTAGCAAATAAGGTGGGCAATGTCGGAAAACCAAGGAAAACGCTCGAGCAGATTGACAGTTGGCTCAAAGGGCTTGCGCGCGCTGATAGGCACCGAAATCAATCCGCTCAACCAGACGGACTCTGATGACAAATCTGACTCGACCAAGTTGCTTAAAATGGAAAACTAGTCGGACAATGTCACCAAGCCAAGGAGAACGCACGAGTGGAATGGCCCAGGAGCAGCCGAGCAGAGTTCCAGGCCAGCGCCCGAAGGCCCTGTCGAGCAGACCAGCACTGAATCCAAGTTGCTCGACCAAACGAACGAATCTAACAAATCTGGCTCGACCAAAGTGATCGAAATGACAAATGACTTGGACGACATTACTTACCAGACAAAACGCACGAGTGGGATTGGCCGAGATGAGCAAAACGACGGTTGAAGGCCCCGCGCGCTGGGCCAAATCAGTGGGCTCAAAAGTGAGGCGGTTTGTTTGCTTGCCCACCAAGCCAAACGGATGTGGACCAGGCCCAAATAAGAACTACTCGAAACCCTAGATGTTTTCCTATAAATAAGACCTCTTGGTCTAGGGTTTTAATCATCCAAAAATTCGAGTTTCACGTTCAAGGTTGATTCCGGTTTGAGTTGCAAGTTTAAGTGGAGACCCGAAACGGTAACGCTTAAGCTGGGCAATCCATCCCATCATTCCCAAAAACGTGAACTCCGATCGGATCCCACAAACGAGCATTCCTTCTCACAAGCGAGCTCACCTCTCCTCCTCTCGGCTGAAACCATCCGGCGTTCCTAGCATCCTCGGCACTCAGCCCTCATGGCCCGGCTCTTCCTTCTTAGTTCGGCAGTAGAGAAGCAATTTCTGTCTTTTTATTGTTTTGTATTACATGGATATGAGTAGCTAAGCCCTTTATTCGGGCTAGGGTTTTATACATTGTGACTAATGTTTGAGACTTCGTTCTTAATGCCATTTATGTTTTACTAATTCTCGTGCATTTATTTCTATCATTATTATCTGCCTGATACTTTGTGGTTTGGGTAGGTAGCACATCTAGGTCAAATAACACCTTTGTCGGGTTGTTTGATTTAGGAGGGAATTAGAAGCCTTTCACCTTTGTCGGGTTAGGTTGTGGCATAACACCTTTGTCGGGTTATTTGGGAAGTCACTTTTGTCGGGACGACCACACTTAGAAACATTGAATTAGATTGTTAGCAGTCGATGATGACAAGTCACAATTAGAACCCCTAGCCTGAGTAATCCTCTCTGATTGACATATCTCGCTCGTTCCCTATTCTCACACTTGTTTCCAAATCTCTTACAAACCCAAGTGTTTCCTTCGTCAGAACAACAAGTAACCATCTAGCTCCCTAGGGTTCGACCCTTGCTTGCCGCTGTACTAACCCATAGCCAAGAGTAAGGAAATATAAATACAAATTTGCAGGTACCGACGACGCCTGTCAGCGGGACAGCAGCACAACGATCCCGTCACTCGAATTTAACGGCTTCTAACAGGGTTTGCATCCGACAAGAGCCTAGCAGTAGTCGTGATTTCAGATCCATTACGGAGCGGATTTCTATCAGACCGATGCATGGATGCACAGTGCCTACGTGCCATTCCGAGTTGAGAAGCGAGTTCTGAAGTAGCATTCCCGCCTACTGCGAGTCAGATCCGAGACTAAATCCCATACTGCCGACCAAATTCCAGATCCAGATCAAGTCCGTAAAGGAAGCTGCGCGGGGTGGAAGCCATTCGCAAATCTTTGTCAACATCCCATAATGCAAAACTACTATTAAAAAAACACTGCTGAAAGTGAGGGAAAAGGAAGATGAAGCGTTACAGATTGTTAAGCGACGGGGGATGGTGAAGTGAAAGAGAAGAGGAATACGGTCGAGGTAGAGATAGTGTACGACGGACGAGGTGAAGGAGGAAATTAGGAGTTTCGATGAGGTTCGAGTGGAGTCTGGCGGCTGACTGACGAATTACAAAATAATCACACACAAAATAATAATAATAATAATCCAAAATTTCACATTAAACGCCGAAAGGGTGTGCCATGTCGAAATGTTAAGAATTGTACCCCTTCATTACAAAAAAATTCACATAAAACAAAATCTCAACTCACACTCATTCTATATATTAATTTTATAATTACATATCCATACTTCCTCTTCTTTTTTTTTGATATTAGGGTACAATAACTCAAAACATTACAATGCATATCACTAAAGCTTTATCATCTTGTACATATATATTGATCTTTTAAAGCTCTAACAAGGCATTTGATCGGATCCGAAATCATCTGGTACATCTCTCTACTTCTGAAGCGCTGGCTATGTTCAACACATTTACCATGGTCGGTACATTCTTCGACATTTGGAGCTTAGGCCACCTTGGTCACCTTTACCATTGCAAGAAACCTCAACGATGAAGGAATAACACATCCACGCGCGAGACGTGATGAGAAAGGCATCCACGAGGAAGGCATCCACACGCGAGGTGGGACGTGGAAGAGGAAAAGGAAGAAAATCTCACAAAATTGTGAGAAAAAATTGGTGACCCCAGGATTCAAATCTGGGGTGTAAGGATCTATGACGGATTCCTTAACCAACAAGCCAACACTCCTGTTGGCACATATCCATACTTCCTGATGTGGCATATTTTGACTTACCTGATGATTAGACAACGTTGAGGTGCTTATCTTTATTTAGACGTCGTTACCAAAAACGCTAAATTGAACTGAATTATTTCAAACCTAATTGCATAAATCAACCCTGCTATTGGACGCAAAGTTCGTTGAAGATGTTGCTTTAGGATGTGATGTCAGTAACTATTGGTTTAGGGCTTATTCGAACAAGAGCGTGATTCTTTAGCGCCCCAAAATTCACAAACAACTGTGTATAACATACTGATCCAATTAAGATGAAATGGAGACATCCAATGAACGCGATAAGGCAGACATCAGACAACAACTTTTTCTTCTGGCGATTCTTCAAAGAATCAATGACAATCTGGATATCAAATTTGATCGCGTATTTGCTTTCCGAATTCGATATTTCGACCTTTTAGATTAGCCGAGGGTTACACGAAATCCGAATGGGGTTGAGCAAATTCTACGCTCGGCTAAAGATGTAGAAATCAAACTTAGGGTTTGAGGTTTTTGGGAACAAAGAGAGGTTTTGAATCAATAGAATGATTCTCTGAGTGTTTCAGTACTCTTTCTAATGTCTTTCACAACTAATACGACCTCCAATTGATAAGAAATCAACCGAGACAAAGAACGGATGTGACCTGAGCTGAAATTCACGAGTGTGTTCATCTGCCGCGCGGACACTGCACTCATTAACTCGCCGCGGCCAGTGAAGACATTAACTTAATGTCTTCACCGGATGCGCCCGATTTAATGTCTTCGTTAGGCGCGATCTGCACTGATCCAGACACCAAATATCACTTAAACGATGTCTGAATTCTCTCATTTTATTAGGGTATCCTACCCTAATATGTTTAAACACAATGGTAGGTTCATAAACCCTAAAATTACCAAAAATCCTCCCCCAAATATCGCTTTGTTTTTAAGTAAAACACGCATAAATGAAAATGTCGTAACGATTGAATTTCTGCTTAGTGTAGTTACACATTCAAAATACCCGGAAATCATGGTGTCGTAACGATTGAACCAATCAATCCATTTGGGTACCTCAAGATAACACACATATGAGTTACTTCACAAACTCTAAGTTAAACTTGACTCTTAATGGCCCTTGAGTCCCTATCGCTTCTTGAACGTATTGAGATTTAACCCGAAATCTCATGAAGCGACCAGAAACTTCACGTTTATATGAGTAGATTCTTTAATGGGTTACACTACCCGATTTTGCTCCTACAATCAGCACTTTTTCAAAGAATCTATTAAGAAGAGTCCCTCTTCAACCTATTACTTGTAGGTCATGAACACATACTTGGGGATGATTATTTGTGTTCATCAATCTTCTAAAAATGGGCTTTCCACATTGAATTCAGGTCTAACGCTACTTAGATGTGAATTGGGTGTCCTACGACTAGATGATTATATAGGTTTTAGTCCCATCCCTTTTACAGACTTAGAGACTAAGTCTCTAGCTAATCCCTTTGTCAAGTGATCGACTAAATTTTGTTGTGACCTAACAAAATTCACAGATATCACCCCGTGCGTAATGAGCTCTCTTACTGCACTATGTCTAACACCTAAGTGTCTAGACTTTCCATTGTATACATGACTATATGCTTTAGCCAATGTTACAATGCCATCACAATGTATCGATATTGGTGATATCGGTCTTTCCCACAATGGAATTTCATATATCATGTTCTTTAACCATTCTGCTTCTTTCGAAGCAGCGGCTAGAGCAACAAACTCTGATTCCATTGTTGAACTTGTGATGCAAGTTTGTTTCGTGGATGCCCATGAAATGACACCTCCCCCAAGTAGGAATACACATCCACTTGTAGAGGAATGATCTTCCTCATTTGAAATCCAACTTGCATCCAAACACTACAAGAAAAAGGGTTATTATCGACAGCCGTTTCTGTTGGATTTAGCCTATGTCCGTAAGAAATGTTATTAAATTTGACAAATTATTCCGTTGGAAGTCGAGGGTTATATGGGTGTCGATTTTATCACATCCCTTGATTTTAACACAATTTACACAGATATAGGTTTATTTCCAATAGAATTTTGAACATTTTATTTATATTATGGACAAAATATAAGCCGTTAGATTTAATTTGTAGCTCATAGAAATCTTTTTGTAGTGGAAAATCCTTCTATTTCTGAAGGAAAATCTGAGTATACAAGACCAAGATTCATTGTCCCCTTAAGGTACCTAAGTACTCTATGAACCGCTTGCCAATGTTGCATACTAGGGTTACTAGTATATCGACTAAGCTTACCTACCGTGAATGCGATGTCAGGTCGTGTACTAGTCATGTCATACATCAAACTACCAATGACTTTTGAATACTCAAGTTGGGACATTGGCTTTCCCGTATTAGTTAATAGGCAAGTACCGGGGTCAAAAGGAGTACTCACCGGATGAAAATCAAAATAATTGAACCTCTATAAAAAAAATTCAATATAATGAGATTGTGTTAAATCTAGTCCTCCTTCAGCTCTCTTTATTCTTATTCCAAGAATAATTTCCGCCTCCCCCATGTAGGGCTGCAAGTGAGACGATGTACTCGTGAACTACTCGCGAGCATACTCGGTCAAAACTCGGCCAAAGCTCGACTCGATTATAAACGAGTCAAGTACGATCATGATATTTAGGCTCGTTTATTAAACGAGTCAAGCTTGAACAAAGTGATACTCGACTCGTTTAAACTCGTGGACAACTCGTTTATAAACTTGATTTATTACTTGATTAGAACTCGATTTATATATCGATTCTATGCTCGATTGCCACTCGTTTGTAATTTATATACTTATTTATTTCAAATTCTTTATATTAATATAATTTTCAATTGAGTATTAAACATGTTTTTGGGCTACTTATGTGGGCGAACCTAATGAAAATAGAATTTGAGGCAGGTAATCGTAATGCGCGTTTAACTTTTGTTAAGTTTTAGGTTTACGATTAGAATTTAGAAGCCCTAATCTGATAAAATACAAGTGTCGTGCCGTGTCATGCAACTTCACCAAGAGCCGACGAGCAACGACGATAGCAAGCTGTTTCTTTCGCCTCGTGTTTCTCTAGCCTTTCGCCTCGATTTTAAATTGTGAAAAGCAATTAGCCAACGAGTTTTTATTCGAGTAGCTCGTTTATGAGCTTGATTGGCTCGAGCTCGATAAATTTTCGAGTCGAGTTCGAGTACTTAAAAATATAGACGAGTCGAGTGTGAACATGCAATACTTAGGCTCGACGAGTTCGAGTTGGAGTTTCGTATATTCCTAATCGAGTCGAGTTCGAGCTTAACGATACTCGGCTCAGACTCGAATCGACTCGTTTGCAGCCCTACCCCATGTCATTCATGGAAAACTTAGATGATAAGAATTTTTTTTGTTTTATTTAGTCACTCTGGTTTAGTGCCAAAAATCAACATATCATCCACAGATAGACAAATGATGACTTCATTTCCGAAGTTGTCATATTTTTTATATATACATTTGTCCGATTGATTTAAAATAAACTCATCGGATAGTACGACTTCATAAATTTTTTGATGCCACTTCATAGGTGCTTGTTTAAGGCCATATAGTGACTTAACAAGCTTGCATACCTTATGCTCTTGTCCCGTCATAATGAAACCTTCCGGTTGTTGCATGTATATCTCTTCCTCTAAATCACTGTTAAGTAAAGCGGTCTTTACATCCATTTGATGTACTAACAACTTGTGAATCGATGCTAAAGCAATCAACAATCTAATTGTTGAAATTCTAGCAACCGGTGCATAAGTGTCAAAGTAGTCAATTCCATACTTTTGTCTAAAGCCTTGGATAATCAATCTTGCTTTAAATTTATCAATGGTACCATCTACCTTCATCTTCTTCCTGAAGATCCACTTATTTCCTAAAGGTTTATGCCCCGGTGGTAAATCTACCAAAATCCAAGTGTTATTTCTCATGATAGAATCCATCTCATCATTTATGGCATCTTTCCAAAATGATACATCTTGGGATTTCATGGCTTCATCAAATGTCTTAGGAATATTTAAATAACATGACAATACATGTATTGAGAGCCAACCTTATCCCTAGTTCCAACCACTAAGTAGATATGAAAATCATCACCAAATGATTTTTCTTTTCTTGCTCTTTTACTCCTAATTTCAGAAATTTTGATGTCATTTGATTCTTTATTTGCACTAGGCACAAGATTCAAATCTTTAGGCATGCTAATTGACGAAAATCTCATTTCATCAAATATGATATCTCTTGATTCAATCACTGTATGAATCGAGACATGCTTATTAGGTTCTATAACATAAAACCTATAAGCCATGTGAGTGTTGAGCATATCCTATGAATATGCATTCAACTCCCTTTTCTCCTAAATCTTATGTTTAGGGATAGGTAGTCTCACCACCGCCCTACAACTCCAAACTCGAATATGATTCAAACTTGGTTTCTTATTGTACCAAATTTCATAAGGAGTAATATTTCTCCTTTTATTAGGAACCCTATTTAACAAATAGCAAGCCGTTAACATAGCTTCTCCCCAAAATCCATCATTTAATCCCGAGTAAGAAAGCATGGAATTAATGATCTCTTTCAATGCTCTGTTCTTCCTCTCCGATACACCATTTTGTTGTGGGTATAGGGAGCCGTGGTTTCATGAATGATACCATCTAATTGGAAATAACTAGGATCAAAGTATTCCCCACCTCTATCGATGCGCAACCTTTTAATTACGGTTCCCTTTTGAAGTTCAACTTCGCTCTTGTAAATTTTAAATTTATCAAGAGCCTCATCTTTTGAATGCAACAAATAAACATAGCAAAATCTGGAACAATCATCTATGTATGTCACTACATATTTCTTGTTTCCTAGAGATGGTGATGCATGAAAATCCCATAAATCGCTATGTATTAAATCAAGTAAATTACTTTCTCTTTTAACTTCGTTAAATGGTTGCCTTGTGATCTTAGTAAGCATACAAGTTCTACACTTATCAATATTCATATCAAATGAGGGAATGAACTCATGCTTAGACATTTCATGCAATCTTTTGTAGTGAACATGTCTAAACGTGCATGCCAAATTGTAGAAAAATCATGTGAATTTGAAGACTTTAAAATAGAACTTTCGTGCTCAAAAATTCATAAATAAAGAAGAAACAACTTTATTAATATTAAGCTTGAACATTCCATTACACAAGTATCCTTTTCTGACAAATACACCACATTTTGATAAAATATAGTTATCGGCTTCATACACTTGCCGATAACCTAATTTATTCAAAATAGTACCGGAAACAATATTTTTTCTAATATTTGGTACAAATAAAACATTGGTAAAAAAAATTTTCCCGAATAAAACTCTATTTCTACTTAGCCTTGTCCTAGAATATGGGCGGTCGACTCGTCTCTCATGTGAAGAACTCTTCCTTCACTTGTAACAGCAAAAGACTAGAACATTTCTTTGTCTCTACAAATGTGTGCAGTAGCACCGGAGTCAACCCACCACGAAATCTCATCATCCTGCATTGCAAACATTTCAGATAAGTTAAAAACATAATCTATATTCGATGATATTTCAAACTTAGTTTCTACATTTAAAACTACACTTTTCTGACCTTGATGAGATTTTTGCCCTTGGTCTTTAGTACCAAAAGCATGGCCTTGAGCCTTCTCGCTCTTCCCCTTTCCTGCGCCGCAATCCCTCTTGAAATGCCCCGCTTTTCCGCAAGTCCAACACACATTCCTTTTAGATGGATGCTTCTTGTTTGGACCATTGCTTGCTTGATTTTAAGGTAACTTCTTACCCTTGTTCATCTTTTGTATACTTTCTTCCATCATATTTACCTTAGGTAAATTTGGAACTTCCTCTTTCTTGTCACTTTCTTGTGCACGAAGCTCCTCTTCTATCCGTAATTCTTTAGCAACACTAGTACAAAATGCGGAATAGATAGCGCTTCAAATAAGCACCGTCTTTAAAAAATAGACCATTAGACAACGCTTTTCAATTAAGCGATGTCTATTGTTCACATTAGACAGCGCTTCTGCTTGTAAATTACATAAGAGACATTTCTTCTTTCTTGTGCTTCAAAGTGCGCTTGAAGTCTTTCCAAGCCAGTGGTAACTTGTCAATTATACTTGACACCGAGATGTACTCATCCATTTTCAACTTGTGTTGGGCAAAGTGTCCCAAGATACGATGTATCTCGTGAAATTGCTCTATCACCGGCCGAGAATCCACCATCTTGTAGTTGTTGAAGTTACTTACAAGAAATTTAACGCTAGAAGCGTCCTCGACCATAAACTTGGATTCAAGAGAAACCCAAAGTTCCTTTGCAGATTCTACGTTTTGATAAATATCAAAGAGGGCATCAGACATAACATTGAGGATGTGACCTCTAGCGATGTAGCACTAGTACAGAACGTACAATAGACATCACTTTTTTAAGCGCTGTCTTTAAAAAACGAACATTAGACAACGTTGTCTAAAGTATACTATAGACGACATTTAAACTATAAGCGATGTCTAATGTACACTATAGACATCGCTTACAAATAAGCGATGTCTAATGTACAATATAGACAGCGTTTAGAAAAAAACGTTGTCGATAGTAGACTTTAGACATCGCTTCTTTTAAAAGCGTTGACTAATGTCCAACACTAATTTAGACAGCGCTTGTATCAAAATACGGTCTTATATAAACCTAATATTTTATATATCTACTATCTACCGTCAAATTCCATTCAAAACTACTTCTCGCCTCTGAACTGATTAGGGTTTCGCATCATTGTCGGTGGTTTCGCACCAATCGAGCTGTGATGTGATGATGATGGTGGTAATATGATATGATGATGATGATGGTGATTATGATGATGTGATGTCATGGTGATGATGATAATATGATATGATATGATGATGATGGTAATATGATGATGATGGCAATATGATGATGATGATGATGATGTGATGTGATGTGATGTGATGATTATGGTGACGATATGATGGTGATGGTGATAGTGATGATATGATGTTGGTAATATGATGATGATGGTTGTGATGATGATGGTGATGTTGATGGTTAATTAATGTTAAGTTAGTATAAATTATAAGTTAAACTAAAATAAAATAACTAAATTCAACTAAGCTAAGCTAAATTAAACTAAATTAAAATAAATTAAACTAAATTCAGCTAAACTAAGCTAAATTAAATTAAAATAAACTAAAATCAGCTAATATAAGCTAAATTTCAACTCAATCGGACATCCCCTAAGTCGAATTTCCTTGTTGTAATTCAATTATCGAACCCTAATTTTAATTCGGATTTAAGAAATTGCAAAATGTAAAAGACACAAGCAATTTTTTAGTGGTTCACCTCTAGGTGAGAGGCTACTCCACTCGAACTCACTAGCTCAGTCCAAATCTACTATGTCAACGCCGCGGAACCGACCAAATAGTCGTCGGAGTACAGAAATCTGATTAGATGCTTTACTGAGCCTACCAACTTCGATCTCTCTGTGGATCAAGCTAAACAACACGAATGAATGCGAATCTCTTCGGGATCACCTTGCGAGTCGAAGCCCTTAACCAATTTCTAAATACGCTCACGATTTGGGGTCGAACGAAATCAAACTCTCTAACTCAATCAGACAAAACCCTAACAGAGCTCGAAGTCAAGTCTTTATATTTGTTTTCCCAGATTCGATCTTGTCCGCTCGTTCCATTCAACCTTGTTCGTCCAATTCAAACAAATGCGCGCCTCGGATTCAGCTCGACTTCTTTAACCTTTCAGCGACGACCAGTCTGACCTTTAGCGACGATCTTCAAACTTCAGCAGAAAAAGCTGCTTTAATTCTTCAATTCTCCACCTAAAACAGCTATTCCTTTAAGCCACTTTAGGCCTTCTACTTGGCTCCGAACCATTGACATAGTGTACTCAGAACTAAGCTCTTTCATTGCTCAATCACATGCAAAACAAATCACTCCACACACAAAAGTTTCAAGCAAAGCTTGAACTTATTGTAAGTAACAGTTTTAGTTCCCATATCAGCAGGATTGCTTTCAGTCCCTACTTTGTCCACAATAACATCACTATTTTATACCTTATCTCTAACAAAATGATACTTAATATCAATATGCTTAGTCCTCTCATGATATACATGATTTTTACTTAAACAAATAGCAGACTGACTATCACATTTAATCACAGCAGTTCCATTAAACAACTGTGCTTCACTAAGCATACCCTGCAACCACATTGCCTCTTTCACAGCATCACACAAAGCTATATATTCTGATTCAGTAGATGAAATGGTAACAATAGACTGAAGTTGGGACTTCCAGGAAACACGACAAGTACCAAGAGTGAAATATAAAGCAGTAGTAGATTTTCTGGTGTCCCTATCACCACCAAAATCAGCATCAACATATCATATCAGTTTTAAATCATCCTGTCTCTTTTTATAACACAGTCCAACATCCAAAGTACTTCTTATATATGCAAACACATGTTTTAAGGCCAACCAATGTTTAGGTCTAGGGTTAAACATGAACCTACTTAGCAGTGATATGGCATAAGACAAGTCAAGCCTAGAACTAACCATGGCATACATGACAGATCCAATAGCATTAGCATAAGGTACACTTTTCATTTTAGCAAAATCAACATCAAATTTAGGACTTTGAGACTTGGACAGAATAAAATGAGGAGCTAATGGCACTTGCACAGGTTTACAGTCAAGACTGCTAAATTTAGAGACTATTTTCTCTAAATAAGGTCTTTGGTGTAGTTTTAGAAAATACTTGCTCCTATCTCTATCAATACCATGCCCAATATTTTCCTAGCCTTACCTGAATCTTTCATGTCAAATTCAGAGTTCAAATGTGATTTCAGCACCTTAATTTTATCAACCGACTTGCTTATTAACAATATGTCATCTGCATATAATAACATATAGACATGGCAGTCATTAACAGATACATAATAAAAACATGGATCAAAATTACTTCTCACAAATCCCAGTTTAAGCACATATGAGTCAAACCTTTTATACCACAATCTTGGACTTGGTTTCAAGCCATACAGGGATTTTTTCAGATAACATGCATGTTCAGGAAATTTTTTATCTATAAAGCCAGGTGGTTGTTTCATATAAATTTGTTCATCTAACTCTCCATGAAGGAAAGCTGTCTTTACATCTAGTTGTTCAAGTTCTAAGTCATGTATAACAACCAATGCAAGCACGATCCTAATAGTCTTAAACTTAACAACAGGTGCAAATATATCATGGTAATCAATACCTGCCTTTTGAGTGAACCCCTTAGCAACCAATCTTGCTTTATACCTTGGTGGATCTTCATCCTTAATCCTGAACAGCCACCTGCAATCAACAAGCTTGTGGTGTTCTGGCCTTTTAACCAGAACCAGGTATTGTTAATCTTATGAGACTCCATTTCATCTAACATAGCCTTTTTCCACTTCTCACTGTCCCTACCCTCAATAGCTTCCTCATATGTATCAGGTTCATTCTTTATTTCCTTAGCAGCTACTAGGGCAGTGGATACTAGGTCAGCTTGGGAATATCTGGTGGGCATCCTAGGCTCTCTTCTAGGCTTATCTCTGGCAAGCTGCCAGTCAGCTAACACATCTTGGGTAGCATTCTCATACTCCTCCACCTGATCTACATTCTCAGTGTTTTCATTATGTTCATTCTGGTCATTGCCTGGTTCTGGTTGGGCATATCTTGTTCTATATTGTGCTCTACCTGGTCAGGTTGCTCATTGGTTTCAGGAGGATCTATGTCAAATAGGGCTCTATTAGATGATGGTGTAGGGGAGGTCTCACTATTGACTTCACTGTTATTCTTATATGGGAAAGTATTCTCATAAAAAATAACATCTCTGCTAATAAGTATTTTAATTCCCCTAGCTTTCAAATAGGGCTCTATTAGTACCCATTGATCTTTTATAACCTAAGAAGATACACTTAGTTGATCTAGGATCCAATTTACCCTCCCTGCTATGAGCATAAGCAGCACACCCAAATATCTTTAATTCCGTAAAGTCAGGTTTCTTACCATTCCACAATTCCATAGGGCATTTAAAGTCAAGCATCCTATTAGGACTTCTATTAACAAGATAAGTAGCAGTGTATAAAGCTTCACCCCAAAAAGACTTAGATAAACCAGAAGTAAGCAATAAGCATCTCAGTATTTCAAGCAATGTACTATTCATTCTTTCAGTCACTCCATTTTGTTGTGGAGTTAGTCTAACAGTTTTGTGCCTCAAGATACCATGATCATTGCAAAAATTATCAAACTCGGCATCACAAAATTCCAAACCATTATCAGTTCTTAATGCCTTAACCTTTTGCTAGTCTGATTTTCCTCTAACAGTTTCCAATCTTTAAATTTAGTGAATGCCTCATCTTTAGTTTTTAACAGGAAGGTCCACACTCTCCTAGAGTAGTCCTCTACAATGCTCATGAAATACTTATTTCCACCATGTGTTTCATTAGACTCAGGTCCCCACAAATCAGCATGTAAATACTCTAAAATTGCCTTGCTTGAATGGACTCCACTGGTGAATTTCAACCTGTGCTGCTTGGCTAGCACCCATGGTTCACAAAAGGGTAACTGAGTGACCTTTTCAGCAAGGATACCTTGCTTATTCGCGCACTCAAGCCCTTTTTGACTCATGTGTCCCAGTCTTAGATGCCACTTTACAGTAGCATCTTCACAAACAGCAGGGCAGGCTTCCTTAACCACACCATTATAGGAGCCCTCAAGAATATACACACTGCCAGTCTTATTTCCAGTTAACACTCGCCTATCATTTTTAAAAATGGTAAGAACATCATTTTTAGCAGTGTAAGAACAACCAGAATCATCAGGAGCACCAAGGGAAATTAAGTTTCTTCTTAAGCCAGGGACATACCTTACCTTAGTTAAGGTCACCAATTTACCATTAGTCAATTTCAGGTTTATACTACCCATTCCCATGACTTTACACACATTATTATTCCCCATGTAAACATTTTCACTGGCAATGTGAGCTAGGCTATCAAACCAGTTTTTGTTTAGGCACATATGAAAAGAACAACCTGAATCCAACACCCATTCATCACCTAAGTCCCCACTAATGACAGTTAGGACTTCTGGTGAGGAATTGGCATTGTCAGATGTCAAGGCCAAGTTAGTTTCAGAGTTCCCAGTGTTCTTTGGCCTAGCTAACCATTTATGACAATTTCTCCTAAAGTGACCCATCTTCCCACGGTAATAGCACTTAACTTGAGAGGACTGACCTTGTTGGGAACTGTTATTATTATCATTGTTATTTTTATCAGACTTAGCCTTAGGTTGGAACTTATTTCTATTATGCTGAAATGAGGGCTTACTTGACTTGACAAACAAACCAGAGGCAGACTTAGCTTTTTGATTCTTAAGTTCTAACTCTCTAGTTTTCAAGGCAGCACAAAATCTATCAAAAGAAGGCACATCACCAGTATAGAAAGCATCTTTAATAACATGATATGACTCAGGGATATAGTTCATCAAGATCATCACAAGACTAGTATCATCAAGAGCATGTGGAGTATCCCTAAGCATCAAAGACATTTTCAAGAACTCATCCAAGTTTTCATCAACTGTCTTAGCAGAATTCATTTTAAAAGCAAACAGTGAGGCCTTTAAGTATGACAGGTTTTGTGCTACTTGATTAGCATGCAAAGACTCAAGTTTCTTCCACATAGTAATGGGAGTTTTGCATTCACATACCTTCCTGATGATATTGTCCCCAACGCTCAATATGATCAGATTGTAAGCCTCCACCTCAATCTCAGCCTTTCTCTTCTTATCTTCCTCAGACCACTTAGTAGCTTCCTCTTCAAGAGCAATTAACACTTTATGCTGGAACAGGACAACCTTCATTTTGAGACACCAGACTTGGAAGTCTCCCTTGCCATCATAGGGTGCTATTTCCACTATTGCTTGAGCCATTGTTCCTCATAAGAAAGCACCAGACATGTATTAGTATAAACACAGCAAATTAGGGCAGAATCAACAACAAGAACTAGTCAAGAATCACTATAATGGCTCTGATACCACTGTTGTAACTCAACTCCAGATTACTAAGTCGAATTTCCTTGTTGTAATTCAATTATCGAACCCTAATTTCAATTCGGATTTGAGAAATTGCAAAATGTAAAAGACACAAGTAATTTTATAGTGGTTCACCTCTAGGTGAGACGCTACTCCACTCGAGCTCACTAGCTCAGTCCAAATCCACTATGTCAACGCCGCGGAACCGACCAAATAGTCGTCGGAGTATAGAATCCGATTACAAGCTTTACCGAGCCTACCAGCTTCGATCTCTCTGTGGATCAAGCTAAATAACACGAACGAACGCGAATCTACTCGAGATCAACTTGCGAGTTGAATCCCTCAACCAATTTCCAAATACGCTCACGATTTGGGGTCTAATGAAATCAAACTCTCTAACTCAATCGGACATACCCTAATAGAGCTCGATGTCGAGTCGTTATATCTGTTTTCCCAGATTCGATCTTGTCCGCTCGTTCCATTCAATCTCATTCGTCCAATTTGAACAAATGCGCGCCTCGAATTTAGCTGCCATGTCTCGCTGGCTTCGCAACGAACTCCACCGACTTGTAACGACTCCCACGTGCTTCAGCAACGGTCTCTGGAGCCTTAGCAACGACTCCTCACGCGCACTGATATTTGAATTCGCTTTTGCACGACTTCTTCGACCTTTCAGTGACAACCAGTCTGACCTTTAGCGACGAACTTCAAACTTCGCCAGAAAAAGCTGTATTAATTCTTCAGTTCTTTCACAGAATTTACAACATATGATTTATGGATGGTGGGATATTGGACATTTTGATGGATGCAAATATATCTCACAGTGTAAGTTTGTTTCACGCGATAATTGATTTACTATGTCTTAGTGTTGGTGATTTACTATGTTTTAGCTTCCTCCGATAATTATTGTTGATATACACTAAAATGTTGACTTCCATTTATTTTTTGTGCTCTATGTTTGTTGATACTTCATAGTTCATACTTATGTATTTGCAGAAGATGGCAGCTGATACTATAAATTTGCCTGCTTCCAATAAGCTTGTAGAAGGTTGTTGGACTCGAAAACTCAAAGACCCCATCAACTGAGCCAGGACTTTCCTTAGTATTTTTTTCTTTTTGAACTTTTACAACTTGTAAGGGTGCACCATACTATCCTTCTATCCAATTTAATTGAATAAAGATGTTTGTTTGGATGTTCAAATTTTAAGTAATTGTGTTATGGTAGCTAATAGGTGTAAAACCTATCAAAAAATGATGTTTATTGTCCAGACAAGTCTATTGTCCGGACAATAGACAGCACTTTTCAACAAGCGCATTCTATTTTCCGGACAATAGACAACGGTCGAATAGACAGCGCTATCTATTGTCTAAAAAAGTACCGTCTAATGTGTTTTATGTAGTAGGGTAGTCGTCGTTCTCCCACTTGCTTCGTCGCCGGAAAACTTCCATAGGTCCATCATCTCCAACTCCAAGGCAAGGTGTGGATTGCACATACACCACCTTCAGATTAGTCAGCAGGAAGTCCATCTTCTTCTGCCAACGCCGGAAATTGGTGCCTTCAAATTTGTCCAGCTTTTGAAAATGTTAAGTCATCTCTCGTAAGCTCGCCATCGATCAGTAAATATTTAATTCGTTTTTCTGAGGAAATTATCTTCAAATCACCAATGCAAGAGTGCAGGAAATAGGCAGACATCAGTGTTTTCTTGTTCTTCTTTTGGTGATTCTTCAAAGAATCTATGACAATCTGGATATCAAATTTCATCGCGTATTCGCTTTCCGAATTCGATTTTTTGACCCTTTAGATTATCCGAGGGTTACACAAAATCCAAACGGGGATAATCAAATGGAGCAATTTCTAGTCTCAGTTAAAGATGTAGAAATCAAACTTAGGGTTTGAGGTTTTTGGGAACAAAGAGAGATTTTGAATCAATAGAATGATTCTCTGAGTGTTTCAGCACTCTTTCTAATGTCTTTCACGACTACTACGACATCCAATTTATAGGAAATCAACCGAGACAAAGAACGGATGCGACCTGAGCTGAAAGTCGCAACTGTGTTCATCCGCCGCGCGTCCATGCAAACATTAGCTCGCCGCGCCCAATGAAGACATTAACTTAATGTCTTCACCGGACACGCCCAACTTAATGTCTTCGCTGGTCGCGATCTGCACTGATCTAGACACCAAATATTGCTTAAATGATGTCCAAAATCTCTCATTTTATTAGGGTATCCTACCCTAATATGTTTAAACACAGTGGCAGGTTCATAAACCCTAAAATCAGCAACAACTCGATCTAAGGCGACATTGGTAAAAGAGCTCAAGTTATAAGACGCTCTTAGCAACAATATCATTTGGAAAACGGATCATATGATGTGCATCGATAATTCCATCTTTTAGCAACAACTCAAGAAGCGAAGAGCCGAATCGACAATACCTCCACTACTCTATTTGTTTTCCATCTCTATGATGTGAATTCATATGATGATGAGTAGCTACATCTCTATTTCGATTTAGGGTTTGAATCATATGATGACATGTTTTGAGACTTGAGTTGAATGTGTCTTTCATGATTTTTACTAGTTCTTGTTTTTATCTTTACGAATTGAATTGCTAGATAAGTGGAAACTTGGTCATAAAGCTTTATTTATGCATTCAGTTCTTGTCGTTTGTGCATACTTGTTGAAAATCTTCTTATCGTAAAGATTAGTAACATCTAGGCTAAGTATTGCCTTTGTCGGAATATGTATGCTTAGCAGAATTATAAATTAAACATATCACCTTTGTCGGATTATGTTCATGGTGTATCACCTTCGTCGGGGTACTTCAGGGTACTACATTGATCGGAGTAACCACATCATATCATGATTTATGAGTGTCGATGATATACAATTGTCACAACTAATAATCATGAACTGAATATCGTCATTAATAGGAATCAACCTTCGTGTTTTCTTGCTATACAACAAGCCAGTCATAAACCATGTTTTGTTTTACTTGTTCTACAGACAAACAACTTCATCAACCAATTTCCCTAGGAATCAACCCTGATTGTCGCCGTACTAACTAGAGCAGGAAAATAAAATTATTAATTTGACACGTTAGACGACGCATGTCAAATTTTCATTGTAAAACCCTTTGAACACTATGAGACAAAGGCAGAATAGTGTAAAGAATTGTAGAGTTACAATCATAATATGAACATTAGGATGATCTCTACCGTCCATTGAGAAGGAAGACCTATTGAGAGAACAACCTTCAAAGGAGTGTTCAAATGAATCCATCACTATTTGGTAGATTATTGAATCTCATTATGCAGCTTTTGATCAAATGATCTAAAAACAAAAAAAATGTTCAACTCTTTTGTTTTCAAACTAAATTTCAAGAAGAGCAAACCGTCACACAAAAAAAGTGCTCTCTTACCTAAATTTTTCAAAAAGGCAAAATCTCAAATATACCTTTTGAACTTAACCTAAATATTTAGATGATTTGATCCAAAAGTATAAAATGAGAATCATAGATAACTAAATAGTGATTCAATGCTCCCCAATCAGGGATAAAACAAAAAGAAGCATGTGCCATTATACCCGTCATTCACCTAATTTCAGGGCCAAACTCTTCCCAATTTGATGATGACATACAAACTGCAGTCACTTTAACTAAACATAAATCAAATCATTCTCATTGGCTGGCATCTTCACTAACGTCACCGCTAGTACACTCTAACCCGCTAAGCAGCGAGCGAGTCCCAACATGTATAAAGACAGAAGAGAAGAAAGCCTCCTGCTTTGTGTTTGCGTTTCGGAAAACAATTAATACCTCACAACTCTGTCTCTCTCTGCACATTCTACGCATCTTCGCTGCATCTGCGTGAGAGAGCTTCACACCCGTCCCACCCGCGTGTTTCGTTTTCGGAGATATCATCGCGGCAATTCTGAGCTTTTGGCCGCCGGGAAGAGGGCGGTGTCGGCGTTTCGCTCGAGTGCTCAGATCCGAGATCATCTAGGGATCGATTTTAGCTTTATTTTCTATACTCCGACGGATTTGAATTACGGCTTAACTGGTAAGCGTGTTGGATATTTTGCTTCTTAATGTGCCTGGGGATCTGGGCTTTGAGATTGTTGTTTGTTTGGCGGGACTGAGCTGTGGTGGGATATTTGTCTAGCTGGGTTGGTGGTGACGAGATTTGATTGGGTGGATCTGTTCTTTTTGATGAGCTGATGACTATTGAACAGATATTTTTGGATCTAAAATCGTGCCTAGTTGATTTTTGATTATGTTGTTTGATGGAGATTTCCTTGACAACACCGCGTTGATGGATTTATGAGCGAAGTTTTTTTTTTTTTTTTATAGTGATTTATGAGAGAAGTTAAAGTATAGTATTTTGTGTGTTTGTATTGAAGTTCAAGTTTTGTCCTTGTGCACATTATTGTTGCATGAGCAAATGGATAATGAGGCCATTATTTTTAGCTGATATCTAGAAGCAGTTTAGCTGACGGGTTGCACGGCTTTCATATCATCATGTTCATTTGTTTTTCACTGATCATGCTGTTTAAATTTACTTGGTAAACTGCCATTTTCATTGCAGATTCAACTATCAAATTGGTTCAATATTTGGATACGTATTTAGGAGGAGCGGGATGGTTGAGTGTAGTGTATGCAAGTCTAAATTGCTATCCCCAACTACTAGAACTGTTTCAAGGGCTTATGTCCAACACAGAAACAAAGTCTCATCTAAGCAACGGGCTCTTAATGTCTTACTGGTTGTTGGTGATTGCGCCTTAGTTGGTTTTCAGGTGATTATTTGACTGTTGACCTATCTTTTTCTAATCAGTTTCATTTTGCAATCAATGGATATTGCTATATACTTATTTCGCAGCAAAAGGGTACCCACTACTTATGGAAAATTTCTCTGTAAAATAAGTATAGCAGGCACATGGCATATACCATACTATTAATTCACAATGACGTGGTTTTTTGCAGCCTATACTGGTTTACATGTCCAAGGTAGATGGGAAGTTCAATTTTAGTCCCATTAGTGTTAACTTTTTGACGGAGGCTGCTAAAGTTATCTTTGCTATTGTCATGCTTCTGATACAGGTGAGTATTTGCTTATTCTTCTTGTATTTTAATACACTTCTGTCAACTTGGCATGTGATATTAAATATTTCAGTCATGTTGATGGAGCATTATGATCTTCTACTATAGAACAGAGATGTAACCTCTACATGCCATTTAACTAAGATTCAAATATATGCTCTAGGTTGAGTGGATCATTATGCCTGTCATAGAGTATAAATACAACTGTGAATGATGATGCAGCGGGTAGCATGTGTTTGATATTGTTTTAGATGTAGATGGCCAATGTGGCAGTTCAAAAAATCTTCATGGATCTACTCTCAATCTCTGGTTCATTAAATTAAATTACAGGCCAGGAATCAGAAAGTTGGAGAGAAGCCACTCCTCTCAATTTCCACATTAGTGCAGGTACAAGTCTTCTGATATCTGCATTTATACTTTCTTTTCGAGGATCAAACAAATTTATTTCGTAGTTAACATGGCTGGTGCCTCATATAGTCATCTATACTTTGAATAATGAGCTTATCTTATAGTGGTCTAATTTCCCTGCATGTGTTAGTGTATGTGGCAAGCTTAACCAGTGGAACTGCTATTTTTCAGGCAGCTCGTAACAATGTTCTTCTTGCTGTACCAGCATTTCTTTATGCGATCAACAACTATCTGAAGTTCACCATGCAGGTAGTGAGCTGTCAGTTGTTGTTCTTCACTCCAATATATGTATAAATATAATAATGATATATACAGGCATACAGGCCATATATACACCACGAAGCCCTTCTAGAGTATATATATATAACCTGCTCTAATCAGGATGTGATCCACGCACTGGTTTTTTTCTTTAGATACTTAATAACCGCTTCTTCAATGAGTCATGTCAACAATAATGCTTTGATTTTATCTTAGATTACAGAATATGCAAACACTATCATGCTAAAGGACTCTTAGCTTCACAAAAAAATATCATTTAGAGTATCACTCGCTGCACTCTATATCAGAATTGTGAATCACGTATGCATGATAGGGGATATTTAAAGGAGTCACAAGATCATGTATTTTTCACGAAGTTATATTTTAGTCAATTGGGTTCCATCCTTTTCCAGTAATCAACTAACCATTCTCAAATATAAGAGTTGACGACAGAGAGCATACCAGAATAGATATCTGTTTCATCATATTCAAGTTCACCTTACTTTACCCTATACATTCCATTAAGTCACATGTCTATAATACAATTGAAAAGCCACTCAAAAAGTGATCCATAGCAGGGATAGGAGAATGTAACGCAGGCTATGAATTATGATGCTTCGATAGGAAAACCGGAAAATCCTTATTGGGAGTCAATAAGCATATTGTTCTTTGTATGAGTAAAAGATAAAGATACACCCCAAGTTATTCTGATTATTTTTTTCGTGCAGCTTTATTTCAATCCCGCAACAGTTAAAATGCTGAGCAATCTAAAGGTAATCCAGTTATGATATAATGAAAATTTTACAATGGTATACTGTATATAGGATTTGTTTATGGCGTTCAACATTATTGAAGAGATGGGCTTTTAGAAACATTATTTGATTACAACCTCCAAGTACTCGGGGTGGATATAAATTTCGTACACAATAGGAAGATAGAAAAGATTTTAGCCATTGAATTGAAAAATCTCATTTTATTCTATTTATTTATTGGTATTGATCATTCATACTGGGTTCATCTAGCCTAATTCCTAACTGATTAAATATTTATTTATTCAACTATTTTCGAAGTGGCAATCAGTTATGAGTTATGATACCAATGAAAAATGCATCCCCGCTCGCAATAGCCAATAAGAGGAAGAGTGGATCAAATAATTTTGGTAGTCGTAGATGATATACTAATTTTTGGTGAATGACGAGTTTCTTACTCACAAAATTTAGGACACTTAGGATTCATGACTCAAAAACTTTCCGTTGTTATGGTTCAGGTTTTGGTGATTGCTCTTTTGTTGAAGATAATGATGAGGCGCAAATTTTCTGTCATTCAGGTTACTTTATACTCTAGCTTATACGTCCTTCGGACACTTTCCGAATTTAGCTGGTAATAAAATTGATTTTTAACTTTATTTTTCCAATAGTGGGAAGCGCTTGCCCTGCTGCTCATTGGAATTAGCGTAAATCAGTTGCGTTCATTACCAGAGGGTACAACCGCTTTGGGTCTCCCAGTTGCAACTGGTGCATATATCTATACAGTGATATTTGTAAGTTGGTTCTGAGTTCTCATTTAGTGGCCGAAGGCGTGTTTTTTTCCAATAAGGAAGCTGCTCTACTTGAAGTTTACTATATCATTGTGATGAATTGTATTTGAGCCTTTGTTTTGCAGGTTACTGTTCCTTCACTGGCTTCTGTTTTCAATGAATATGCTCTGAAAAGTCAATATGATACTAGTATATACCTTCAGGTAATACCTTCAGCTGAGAAATAACGATCGCTTTTGTTGTTGACGTTGATGTTGTTTATGGTATATGAAACTTGTTAGATCAAGATATACCAGTCTAGTAGTTAAGTATTGGCTCCCTTTAGGATCCAATACAACTTCATGTCTCAGGCTAATAAGACATGTTATGCGATACTATATCCTTAGAAAGGCACAGCTGTTTGACTTACAAAACTATAACTAATTAAGTTGAAGTTATCTCACATAAAATCTTTTGCTTTATCACATGACAATATGAGTGTGAACTGTGAATGCAGTCTGCACACAGTTATGGCATTCGTGACTTGGTCCAGTTGTTCCTGTTTAGCGTATTTTCTTTCTTTGCTGTCTTTTGACAAATTATATTATAAATTTCACTGCTTAGCCGAATGTACTTTTTCTTGATTCAATTTATTATTGATGCAGAACTTATTCTTGTATGGCTATGGGGCCATTTTCAACTTCCTGGGAATATTGGGAATGGCAGTTTTTAAAGGTACAAACACAAGTCATCATTGAGATCTTTATTTGACATTATAAACTTCGCAGGGTCGAATTGTGTCTGGTTCATTGTTATTTAATTTTTGGCTTAGGCAGTTGTTGGCTTAATGTCTCTACGTTTTGGGCCATATGTTGGCATCAAAGTTTCTTTAATACTAGGCATTCAGTTTTAGATGCTTGGTGACACAAACTCTTACTATTTTTACATGATCATTGAATTCTTTGTCAATGTTAGTAAACGAAACATGCTACATGATCTCTTTGTATCCTCATGTTTCAGGCCCTGATCACTTTGACATCCTACGTGGGCACTCAAAGGCAACCATGTTCTTAATAGCCAACAATGCGGCCCAGGGAATCTTATCATCCTTTTTCTTTAAATATGCAGGTCAGTTACTTCTCCATCTTTGTTACATGATTTGTCAGAGCAACAATCAGTTCTGATGCGAAAAATTTGTTCTGAGTTGTTAATACTGAATATAGCTGTCAGATATATCTACCCATGCCTCTGTGTGTTGAATTACTCAAACATGCCTCACTAGTGCTGTCAATTGCATATACACGGTTTATGCAGCCATTTTAATGGCCTTCAATGGAGAACTATAATAATAAAATTGATGGCAGAAAATTTATATTTATCAGTGTGTTGGCTATGAACAAAACAAACAAGCACAAATGGTCCAGTTACACATAATGGATAATTTCTTGCTTTTTAATGTCTTTGAAGTATTGAAGCATCTTTACTACAGGAGGTTTGTATAATATGTTCTAAATTTTATTATTCAGATGCGATTTTGAAGAAATATTCATCAACCGTTGCTACTATATTTACTGGGATAGCATCAGCCGCACTTTTTGGCCATACATTGACAGTAAACTTTGTATTAGGAATATCTATTGTCTTCATCTCAATGCACCAGGTAAAACGACATGTACATGATATCTACTTCATACTTTGTATCAATCCTCTAAAACTAATTGCTTGGTTTCTGTCCACAGTTCTTTTCTTCTCTTTCTAAAGCCAAAGATGAACAGCAGAATGGAAAGCTGGAAACAGTAGAAATGAATGATAAACTAAGGTACTTTCAGTATAACCAAAATTATTTTAGAGAACTCGGCACCCTCTCACGGCCCCTTGCTATGTATATTGCATTGCTTCAAAGCAGTATTAATATGTCAACTCGAATAAACACTTGCATTCCTGCCCTATATCGAGAGATGCATTGCAACACACAATCTAAAATTCTTTAACCCCTTGCTTCTCAGATCCAAGGATTCGTTCATAAATATGACAGCAGGAGCAAATGAAGAGGTGTGGACTTCATGCCTACCTTACTTGTAACAAATTGCTTACTCCTTTAGGCATAGTAATGGTCTAATATCCTGTTTGTTACTTAATCTTCTAGGCAACTCACCTTGTCAGAGATGATGAAAGGAAGCCGCTTCTACCTATTTAAAGTTATACAAGAGTAAGTCAGCGGTGCCTTGTTGCTGAATTTTGTTTGCCCTGTCAAGTTGATTTTGTTTTACACAATGGACGAGTCAAAAAGTCATGAACATTTTTATCAGTTGATAGACCTCTTTTTTTAATACACGTTGCTTCCATTAATTAGTAGGTATCTGATTGATTTTCACTGAGCACTGCCTGCTTCCCCATTGCAGGACATTGACATGAAGCAAGTTATTTTTATCGGACATATAGCAAGGAGAGGAGCTATAGTAAAAATGTGGCGACATCATCTCCTTGATAAAGGAAAAAGACAACGGTCCCTTTATAACACTCCTGCAGTTTGAGGTCTGCCCATGTTTTAGAGCTTCCTTGCACTTGGAAATTGGAGATGCTACTGAGCAATTTATTTTCAACCCAACACAACTAAGTTACTATACAGTGAACTTTGCTTCCTCAGCTCACCTGTAACAGCATTTCCACGGACATTTTTGTATTGTAGACACGATGACAGCTTGAGAAAAGTGGCCTCGTATATGTAGTTATTGATGGTAATTTCTAGTCTCAAGTTTTCAAACCCTGCTGAGTAAATCTGAGTATCTCGGATAACTACTCACTTGTCTTCCCAGGACCCAGCCGACCTCAGGCTCACTAATCTTTGCAATTATAGGGTTAGTTTCTGGTACAAATTTGTCTTTTTTGGTGCGTACTTCAAAATTCAAATTAATCTACACCCATATTAAAAAAAATGCTGTCTAATGGTCATTCTTTTAAAGAAATCATTTAAAAAAACGATGTCTATTGTATGTTCTGTGAAGTTTATAAAATATATATATATATAGGGGCGCGCTCAAATGTTATGGGTTGTTAAAGTGTTATGTGTTACTTTATTGTGCACCTTTAGATCTTTTGATCTAAAGGTCCAGATTTCATTTTGCACTTTTGTCTTTTATGTAAAAGACAAAAGTGCAAGGTAGAAGACAAAAAGCGCTAAATGACAAACAACTTTGTCTTTTTTTGACTTTTTGACTTTCATTTTGCACCTTTAGATCATTTGATCTAAAGGATGAGATTTGTGTAACATATTAAGAAGGCCATAACATTTGAGCGCTCCTATATATATATATATATAGAGGAGTGTTCAAATGAGGACACCCAAATTTGGTAAGGACGTAGGGACAAATCTCATCCATTAGATCATCATCCATCTAACCCCCCGTGCTTTGTGGGCGCGCCACGTGTCCAAGTTCCCAAAATCCAATAAAGCAAATAGTAAAACCCATTACCAAAAAGCAAACAGTAAAATCCACTACACATGTGACACGTGGCAGCTTGTGGATCATTGGATAAACCTCATCCAATGGCCCAGATTAGTCCCTACACCCTCACCATAAGACCCGTCCTCAATTGAACGCCCCCTATATATATATATATATATATAGAGGAGTGTTCAAATGAGGACACCCAAATTTGGTAAGGACGTAGGGACAAATCTCATCCATTAGATCATCATCCATCTAACCCCCGTGCTTTGTGGGTGCGCCACGTGTCCAAGTACCCAAAATCCAATAAAGCAAATAGTAAAATCCCACTACCAAAAAGCAAACAGTAAAATCCACTACCACATGTGACATGTGGCAGCTTGTGGATCATTGGATGAACCTCATCCAATGGCCCAGATTAGTCCCTACACCCTCACCATAAGACCCGTCCTCAATTGAACGCCCCCTATATATATATATATAGAGGAGTGTTCAAATGAGGACACCCAAATTTGGTAAGGACGTAGGGACAAATCTCATCCATTAGATCATCATCCATCTAACCCCCCCGTGCTTTGTGGGTGCGCCACGTGTCCAAGTACCCAAAATCCAATAAAGCAAATAGTAAAATCCCACTACCAAAAAGCAAATAGTAAAACCCACTACCACATGTGACACGTGGCAGCTTGTGGATCATTGGATGAACCTCATCCAATGGACTACATTAGTCCCTACACCCTCACCATAAGACATGTCCTCAATTGAACGCCCCCTATATATATATATATATAGGGGGCGTTCAATTGAGGACGGGTCTTATGGTGAGGGTGTAGGGACTAATCTGAGCCATTGGATGAGGTTCATCCAATGATCCACAAGCTGCCACGTGTCACATGTGGTAGTGGATTTTACTGTTTGCTTTTTGGTAGTGGGATTTTACTATTTGCTTTATTAGATTTTGGGTACTTGGACACGTGGCGCACCCACAAAGCACGGGGGGTTAGATGGATGATGATCTAATGGATGAGATTTGTCCCTACGTCCTTACCAAATTTGGGTGTCCTCATTTGAACACTCCTCTATATATATATATATATATATATAGGGGCGGGGGAGCACTCGGTTGAGGCATGGTTGGTAGAATGAAACTGTGAGGCACGATCTCGGCCGTCTGTGGGAGTTGATCCGAGGCACGTGGCGAAGCCACGTGGCAAGCCGCAATTGTTGACTTTTCAAAAGTTAGTGGGTTTACTATTTGGACACGTGGCGCGCCCACAATGCACGGGGGGGTTTGATGTGTGGATGAGATCGTGCCTCATAGTCTCATTCTAATTTTGGTGCCTCATTTGAACGCTCCTCTATAGGGGCGCGCTCAAATGTTAAACCCTACTATTGTGTTATGTGTTACAACATTTTAAGCCGTTGATCAAGTTTCATCCATTGCTCCATATCAAGCCACGTGAATGGTGAGCTGGCAAGTGAGTCAGCCAAATATTGGGCGTTGAAGGGCAATTGTGTCATTTGCCCCTCATAAACATCGAGCCGTCCTTCTCCACGCATCACCTACTGGCAGACCTTTTCTCTCTCTTCATTCACGCTCCAAATCCAGATCTGAAACCCTGGACGGCTCTAACCGGCGATGATTCTTGTTACGACATCTTCTTCATTCACCGTGCAGTTATAGATGGCCACGGCCAGCCAAGTCGCCGTCGAAGGGTCACCGATTTTCGACCTAGTGTGAAGGTGGCAGTTGTTGAGGCGAGGCCGCGACAGGCACTTGTGGTTAGAGATGTCATGTTTGACAAAGCGGAGGACATACAGGCGGAGGCGCGGTCTGTTGGTGCGATTGTTTACACTCCAGAAATGCTGGCGACGCGATACGGTTCGCCTCCTCTCAAGGTTTGTTCTTGTTTGACTTCGATTTTACTGTATTTTTGTGGATCGACGGTGGATTCCTGCATTTTTAGTGTTTGCCTGATGTTGGATTTCGCTAGGTGGTGGGGCTGTGAGGAAATTAGATGATGGTTGTGCTGGTTCCATATATGTGATTTAGTTTAAAATTGATATGAATAATAGGGTGATTATAAGAATTGTTTGATATTACTTAGTTGTTGCAGTGATTTGTATTGAGTTTTTCGCATCGTGGATGGGCGTTACTTACTGAGGAGGATGGGTGACAAAGGTTTTTGCGATTGTTAATTGTTGTTGATGCGGAAGCAAGTTGATTAAAAGAGTTAATTATTAGATTTGTAGGATGATGGTATTCAGATTTGGCTTAATAATTGACATCAGGTTCTTATGTGTAGGTGATGGTCATGTGTATCCTTTTTTGACTAGATTGCTGCATCAATTAGGATTGGCAGTTCCCATCAAAAAAAATTAGGATTGGCAGTTCCCATCAAAAAAAATTAGGATTGGCAGTTGCATGACTTAGTTCCGATCACAGTTCAAATGGTGTGTCAACCATTTTAAACAAAATATGCTAGTTCTGAAATTATTTACCACATATTCTAATGATGATTTGTGGCACGTCATGTTGTTCAGGAATTCAAGCGAGAAACTAGATTAACATCAAAATGCCCAGCAGATGACATTATAAACAAAATTACGAAGGCTGCAAAGTCACTTGGTTTTGATGTACAGACAAAAGAATTACAAGGTAATTTTTTAACTGAGAAGGATTTGTTTCCATTGTAGATGAAGTAATACAAAAACTGATTATAACTAATAGCTCACAAATTTACTCTCTATGACGTGGATCAGTGTTTATGCCGCGCTTCAGTTGCTGGGAACAATTGGGCCAAAGGACATTACACAGAGAGCGGGGCTGATTGATTCCGTTATGGATGTTGCGTGTAAGTGGAGAACTTTGATGCGTTGCAAGGCAGTTTGTACTCCTTGATCTGATGTTGTTCTTTTTTTTCATTTGTGTCAAAAATTTTGAGTGACATGTTTGATTTTGATGCGCAAGTATTTTGTGACCGCTTATTGAGTAACCACATTTTGGTGGAGTGCATCCATGTTCTTATCCAATTCGGTGTGTTTGTAGCTGATATTAGTCAACCATAAATGATGTTTATTGGAAACATATTTGATTTGTTGCTATTTGTTATCCAGTTACCTCGAAAAATATTCTGGCAGAACTTATTCCTGTCGACAAAAATATTCAGATTAGGATATGATTGAGATTTGTTGATTTTGTGCAGGTGCAGGTCGACCAACTTGATTTTGTGTCGCGGTGATTATTCAAGAGACAGATTGATGCTCGAAAGAATTAGAAACTCATAAAAGACAATCTGCTTGGACAATATAAGCCCCTCTTGAGGAGAGCACCATGTGGAGAAGAAGCTTGAAGTTGAGTTAAAGATTGAGGAGCATCATGCGGGGATCTGAATGTTAAAGATTGTGATACACAGTATACTTTTTTGGTGCGCATGTAATGGGGATCTGAATGTAACTATATTGTGATACACTGTATACTTTTTGATATGCATGTAAATGGCGCTGCTGATGTAACTACAAATAACAGCACGTGATTATGTAACGACACATAAATGGGGATGCACTTTTCATTTGATCATGTATTCATGTTTCATATTCAGATTGCACTTACTTTTACTATCCAAAACATCGTCGGATTGCACCTACATTGGTCACGCCTGTTTTTGAGGAAGTGCAGTCTGGAACTGACTGTTGCTTTTGAGGAAGTGCAGTCTGGAACTGCTAATGATGTTGAGGGAGTGCAGTCTGGAACTGCTAATGATGTTGAAGTAAGTGCAGTCTGGAACTGATACTGATGTTGAGGGAGTGCAGTCTGGAACTGAAATATGATGTTGAAGTAAGTGCAATGTGGAACTGAAATATGATGTTGAAGTGAGTGCAGTCTGGAACTTAAATATGATGTTGCAGTAAGTGCAGTCTGGAACTGAAATATGATGTTGAAGTGAGTGCAGTATGGAACTGAAATATGATGTTGAAGTAAGTGCAATGTGGAACTGAAATATGATGTTGAAGTGAGTGCAGTCTGGAACTTAAATATGATGTTGCAGTAAGTGCAGTCTGGAACTGAAATATGATGTTGAAGTGAGTGCAGTATGGAACTGAAATATGATGTTGAAGTAAGTGCAGTCAGGAACTGAAATATGATGTTGAAGTGAGTGCAGTCTGGAACTGAAATATGATGTTGAAATAAGTGCAGTCTGGAACTGAAATATGATGTTGAAATAAGTGCAGTCTGGAACTGAAATATGATGTTGAAGTAAGTGCAGTCTGGAACAGAAATATGATGTTAAAATAAGTGCAGTCTGGAACAGAAATATGATGTTGAAGTAAGTGCAGTCTGGAACTGAAATATGATGTTGAAATAAGTGCAGTCTAGAACTGAAATATGATGTTGAAGTGAGTGCAGTCTGGAACTGAAATATGCTGTTAAGAGAGTGCAGTCTGGAGCTGATAATGATGTTGAGGGAGTGCAGTCTGGAGTTAATAATGATGTTGAGTGAGTGCAGTCTAGAACTGAAAATGCTGTTGAAGGAGTGCAGTCTGGAGTTCAAAATTCGACTTCTCATCCCTTTTGAGTTTTTTTTTTGATCGAACTCATCCCTTTAAGTTAAGCATAACATTTAAGTCGTTTCCATGCAAATACTACTATATAATATATGTTTGTTATTTTTAAAATACAAATGTTGACTTCCCATCAAAAAAAAAAAAATACAAATGTTGACTGATGTTCAACAAACAAGGTGCAAAGCTGCTTCAACATCTCCTATCATGTTTTGTAACCGAGGTTCCTTTCACCTCTGCTTGATATTCATTGATACTGCATCCGGCCTCCTGGCTGTCCCTGATTTCATGAATTTGCTCCATGTTAATCCCCCAAAATTGAAAACAAACTATCAACTATCAACGCATAAAAATGCATCAAATCCAACAAAAACGACACCAAACTGTACATAAGCACCAAACACACTCAGTCAAGCAAACCAAACTATCAAATCTCACCGCTTCGCCAGAAAAATATGCAGCATTGTAGTGTACACATAGCTATTTTTCAATTTTACTAAAAAAAGCAATGGAAACGTACACAAATACACTCTTTTTATAACTTGCTATTTGACCATCCTTTTTATATGAAAAGCTTGTAATCCATTCCTGAATTTCTGATTCCTAACCGAATTTATTACCTAGACAACGAGCTTAGCAGTACATTAATCTACAAAAATAACCAAGCCAGTATCCTATCATCTTCATCACCACAAAAAATCAGCATGGCAACCTCATTTAGGCATTTAATCAATCACTTCAGGGGCGTCTTTTTTTCCCACAATCATGCTCTGAATTGATAGAATGAAAGTTGGACAGTAACATGTTATGCCTCTATCGCACAAAAATTCAACAAAGAAAACGCCATCGACGATTTGTCGGGTAAGAAGTCACCTCATGTAACTATGTAAGAAAGACGACACATCCTTGCTCTATAACAAAAGCAACCCCGGTACTGACACCTGACCTTCAACGGGCAACTTGACTGCTTTCCGAATGCCTTTGTTTCCACATTACCAAAGCAACCTTTCCTGCACAACAAAAACCACAAAGAATCAGCATTTGGACAATAACATATTTTGCCTCCATGGCACAAAAATTCAACCAAGAAAAGCATGTGATTTTCAGATCTGAAAACGCTCCAAAAGAAAGCTAGATGGACCATCTAAATGTTCCAGAAACCACATGCCATCATGTAAGCTTCTACCTTTGTCTCCCATCCTCCTCATCCGCACCAAGAGAACGCCTATGGTGTTCAATGCTTCCGCATCAACAACAATAAACAATTGCAAAAACCTCACCTTTCCATTGTCGACTATCGCCATCACTACTCTAAGCTATGATCAACAGCAAGTTGCCACACACAACAAGGGAATTCTTTCCGCACTTTCCGTACAAAAATAGAGTGTACATATAAAAATCGCAAAGACTAAGACGGAGTGCCAAGATGATACCTGGAAAAAGATGCCTCGCTTGGTACAGACTCATCTGTTTATTGCTGATTCAAGTGGATCCAAATTCCAATGGGATTGGGGAAACCTAATTGCCTTGGTCAAAATCCAAATTTTTAGCAACCGAAACGCAGAATGGGTTGAGAATGAAACAGGGTACTCCAGCAACCTGGACATAATTTCAAAACATCAATCCCGGCAAGATTTTGTCACCAGTTTCTCGACTTAAATGGAGGTCAACTTCTGAAATATCAAATGCTTTGCTCACAAATTTATTTCTCAACAAAGTCATCAATAAAATCAATAAAGTCATCAACTTCTGAAATATCAAATGCTTCGCTCACAACTTATATGGGTCGATAAAGTTAAGATTCTTACTTGGTATCTCTCTAAACGTTAGTTATGGCAACAAATAGCCTTTGCATAGATGGCAGAGGCTAGCATCAAGTAAATGCCCTTTGACTCCATACTTCAGCAAGCATGCTCCAGTCCGGAAACTGGTTGATCAAAGTCCTCGAGGGTATCTTCGGCAAAGCAAGCTGCAAAGCAATGGGATATAAGCAGCGCATTTGATGCAACATAAGAAACATCATAGTCATCGCTAAATTAGTATATTACAACTCACAAAACACCCTATAACAACAAATCAACTCATAAGTCATATCCACAACCAAAATTCAAAACCTTCTATAAAAAAAAATTCAAAACCTAAAACCCAAATTTCCCTACCGATTAGCAGAAACGACCTAATTAGTACAAACTTCGAACTCACACACGTCTCAACCAGCTCATCCAATTGGTTTTCTTCGGCGACGCTTCGCCATGTACTCCATCGTCTCTCTCAAAACCAAACCGCCTGTAGCACTTCATCAACTTCTTCAATCATATTATCTTCTCCTTCCCACAAGCCGTGACCGCCACTGCCGTAAGTGATTCGAAGCGACGAGATTTGAATCGAGATTGAAAAAAATAATTTAGGTTTCCAGACATCCAGACAGCTCACCGGAGTCGGGCCGCGACTTCTAGCCCCTTCTGCTTGCGCTGCTTGCGGTCGATGCAATCTATTAACTCATCCTCACCGCAAATCGCCCTCGCCGCTAATCGCTTCAAACGATAGAGAATGAGACTTAAGAGTTTCCGACGAGAGAGACACATTGCAATTTCGTACGACTTTGGGACAGGAGAGAGACGGTTTGGGCCTTGGGGGAATCAAATTTAATTGGACTAAAGTACCCTTTTCAATTCAATTGATTAAACAAAATAACAAAATAAATCAATTTGAGTGGGACACGTGGGAGAAGGGGAGAGAATGGATCAAAGCCCATCAATGGCTGAAAATAGTGTAACACATAACACAATAACTCTTCCATAACATTTGAGCGCTCCTTTTATAGAGGAGCGCTCAAATGTTACACCCTAATTAATGTGTTATGTGTTATGTCATTTTCAGCCGTTGATCAACTTTCATCCAATCCCTAACATTTAGACACGTGTCCCACTCAAATCTTATTATCTTATTAAATTCTTTAATTCATTTATTTGAATCACAGGAATGAAGGGCAATTTAGACAATTAGATTATTTACTTTATCTTATTCATCTCATCATCTGCGCCGTATTCCCATCATCTCTCTCATCCGCTCAGCTTCTTCTTCTACCTCGGGCGGATCTTCGGTCATCGGAATTCTGTAAATAGGAGGGTTCAGATTTAGGACGACGACGATCCGTCAACCACTCGGCTCCGACTCCATCAGGCCCTAGCTCCGATTGTGGTGGAAATCGCTCAGTCGTCTCTCGGTCTTCAGATCCGAACGGCTTGAGGCGACGCTGGCGATAGCAGGCGTCGCTGAGGTGTTTGGAGGTGCTGGCGATAGGAGATGCGCGAACGTGCTCGGGGAAGATTCTGGGATTCGTCGGCGCTGGACGATTGAATTCGTCGTTAATTTGTGTATGTGTGTTTTTCTCTTTGATTTTATGGGAAATTGATTCGCCGGGTTGCGTAGCGTCGGTTGGTGTGTTGAAAATTTAGATGGTCCCATCCTCTTGGTGCGGATGAGGAGGATGGGAGACAAAGGTAGAAGCTTACATGATGGCATGTGGTTTCTGGAACATTTAGATGGTCCATCTAGCTTTCTCTTGGAGCGTTTTCAGTTCTGAAAATCACATGCTTTTCTTTGTTGAATTTTTGTGCCATGGAGGCAAAATATGTTATTGTCCAAATGCTGATTCTTTGTGGTTTTTGTTGTGCAGGAAAGGTTGCTTTGGTAATGTGGAAACAAAGGCATTCGGAAAGCAGTCAACTTGCCCGTTGAAGGTCAAGTGTCAGTACCGGGGTTGCTTTTGTTATAGAGCAAGGATGTGTCGTCTTTCTTACATAGTTACATGAGGTGACTTCTTACCTGACAAATCGTCAATGGCGTTTTCTTTGTTGAATTTTTGTGCGATAGAGGCATAACATGTTACTATCCAACTTTCATTCTATCAATTCAGAGCATGATTGTGGGAAAAAAAGACGCCCCTGAAGTGATTGATTAAATGCCTAAATGAGGTTGCCATGCTGATTTTTTGTGGTGATGAAGATGATAGGATACTGGCTTGGTTATTTTTGTAGATTAATGTACTGCTAAGCTCGTTGTCTAGGTAATAAATTCGGGTAGGAATCAGAAATTCAAGAATGGATTACAAGCTTTTCATATAAAAAGGATGGTCAAATAGCAAGTTATAAAAGAATGTATTTGTGTACGTTTCCATTGTGCACTTTTAGTAAATATCATAAGCGGTAGTTTATTTTATTAGTAAAAGTTGAGCTTCATTGATTAGAGTAATTGTTTTGTGTGTTCGAGTATTGTCTCTAGTCTAAGTATTAATTTGAATGCTTACTAGCAAGGTTCGCAATTGGTTTGGATCTGTTAACATAAGTGTTGTGTCTGTTTGTTTTTGTTGTTAAAGGGACTACCATGTTTCGAAGGAAGAATGTCTCCCATAGCGAAGAGCAAAATGAAACTGAGCGCACTGAACAAAAGGTATTGCCCAATGAAGTGTTGATACTCGGGACGAGTTGTTAGTTGTATTTTAAGGCTAAAAGAGAGTGGATTTTTCGTCTGATGTGGCAGGTTAAGGAGCTCAGAGAGGCTTTGGGTCCGTTAATGGGATGTCATTTGCAATATTGCTCTGATGCAGTATTGCTCTGATGCATGTCTCCGCTGGGTAATTACATTTATCTGATAAAAATAATAACGCCTGTCTAGCATACACTGTTAAAGTTAATTCCATTTTGGATTCTCACTGTAAAGTTATTTTATTTTGGTATGCTCACTTTGTAGTGTGACGTTGCAATGGAGGGTGAAACTGGAAAACTATTCAGGGCAAATTTCCATGACCGGCACGGAAGAACTGTTTTAATTCTCAGACCCGGAATGCAGGTACTGCGACACTCTCGCTTGCCGGTAGACCATCATTGGAGTTTCACTTGTTCTAAAGCACAACGTGTTTTTGCAGAACACAAAACCAATGGATGGCCAGATCAAGCATCTCGTGTATAATATTGAAAACGCAATCTTCAATCTCCCGAAAGGTCAAGAACAAATGGCGTGGCTGATAGAAATGCTATAATTTGTGATAGGTTGCCTTCTGTTTTGCAGCTTTACTTATGTATGGAGGGTCTGCATTATTACCTTCCAATAGTCCGCACCTAAGGAAATCCGGGAGCCGAGCTGTTTTATCGATCCAAGTAGCCAACATTTCAGTATATGTTCTTACAATCATCTTATCAGCTTCAACATATGTACATACTAAAAAAGAGTTTGTGTATTAGCAAAGAGTTTATACAATGACGTATTTTTGAAAGGAAGAAACAGTGCACGTTTTTCAGCTTTTTTATGACAGGAGCAATGTATTAGCAAAGTGTAAAATAATTTGCTGCTATGTTGTAACTTATTTGTGTCATGTAATGCAAATGTTGTAAGTTTGTGTTATGTAGTCCAAATTGTAAGTTTATTTTTGTAAAGTGGAACTTGTACGTGGCAATGGTTGTGTGACGAGTGTTAGGAGAAAGTATAAAATAATTGCAAAATAGGGTGAGCTATTGGAAGAAAGTACAAAATGAGTGTAAAATAGGTCAAATGTTAGAAAGAAAGTACAAAATGAGTGCAATTTTTAACTTCAGATTGCGCATCAATTTCACTCCAAATTGCACTTATTTCAACATCATATTTCAGTCCAGACTGCACTTATTTCAACATCATACTTCAGTTCAAGACTGCACTTACCTCAACAGCATATTTCTGTTCCAGACTGCACTCACTTCAACATTATATTTCAGTTCCAGACTGCACTTATATTCAACATCATATTTCAGTTCCAGACTGCACTTATTTCAACATCATATTTCAGTCCAGACTGCACTTATTTCAACATCATATTTCAGTTCCAGACTGCACTTACCTCAACACCATATTTCAGTTCCAGATTGCACTCACCTCAACATCATATTTCAGTTCCAGACTGCACTCACTTCAACATCATATTTCAGTTCCAGACTGCACTTATATTCAACATCATATTTCAGTTCCAGACTGCACTTATTTCAACATCATATTTCAGTTCCAGACTGCACTTACTTCAACATCATATTTCAGTTTCAGACTGCACTTACCTCAACATCATATTTGAGTTCCAGAGTGCACTTACTTCAACATCATTATTAACTCCAGACTGCACTCCCTCAACATCATTATCAACTCCAGACTGCACTCTCTCAAAAGCATCTTATCATCTTTCATTTTAGTAGTGCAGTATGGATTTAATACTGAGAGGAGTGGTTGTGAAAGTGCAGTCTGGAACCGAATGTTGCTGTTGACACAGTGCAGTCTGGTGTTGATAATGTTATTGCAGGAGTGCAGTGTGGAACTGATAATGTTGTTGAGGGAGTGCAGTCTGGATCTGAATATGAACTTTTAATGCATCTTTAGATTGCACTTCCAATGGTCACGCTTGTTTATGTTCTGCCCATACAATTATTTTTTTAGGAAGTGCAGTCTGGGAGTGCTGTCTGGAGTTGCTTATGCTGTTGAGGTAGTGCAATATGGATTCAACTTTTTTGCACTTTTTAAAATTTACACATTTCTACACTCAAGAATCATGTTCTGTAATTTTTACACTCTGCACTTTACAATCAAATGCAATACATAAATGTGTCACGACGCTACAAAGAAGTAAAGAAAACAAAGGATACAAAGATCCAGCCACACAAAACTAGGATGGAAGTCTTTGATAGTTACACATCTAGAAGCAAAGTAAATAAGAACAAGTACAACTTTCACATAAACAAGTGCCTGAAGCTGCTCCATTGTTTCCCGAAAGCTGAAAGAGCAATAGACATCATGAGTTTATGAATGTATCAAAGTTGCCCTTAAAACTACAAAAGGTGAAGAAAATTACCTTGGTGAGGAGGTCACTCACTTAGATCAAATCTCCCAACAAAAATTTCTGCACATATTCACCAAACTCATCAACTTCACAGTCAAGCATTACTGCTACTACAAATTTAGGAACCAACAACAAAATGAAACAAAGCTCTAACACTCACTTGCATTAGAATGCAGAGGCGACTCAAAATCAAATAAAGCTCGAGTGCTTATGCAGATGCGACTTATACGAATCTCCTAACATATAAAACACTGAAAACAACACAACCCAAAATATGCACTCCATCACACGTAGTCAAACCCCTGCCACTAATTATCCCCTAAATCCCCAGCCTAACACTCCTAAAAGCCCCATCGGAACCCCATATCTGTATTTAACCCATAGAACCCTAACAGTCGAAAACCTTAACATCGATCATAAACAAATGTAGAGACAAATCGAACCCTAACCTCTTCTCGCTAGCAGCATAACTCTGACGCTCGGGAATGATTTCTAAAGCCGCCTGATGTTTATACATCATGGGTGTCTGAAATGTTCCCAACAGCATCAACAAATTCATACCAAACCCAGTGGAGTAATCAATCCAAATAACATTGAGACAAACAGCACAACACCCAACCTCCACCTCCGCTTCTCCCAGACCGGCTTCTACTTCAACTTGCACCAATTGCCTATTGCATCGTAACTGCTGACTGCTAAATGTCACTACATAAAAAACAAATAAACTTACAATTGCACTTTACAAATTGCACTACATGACATAAATGAGTTCAAGAGCAAACACCAAACTCTGAAAACTAATATAGTTGGGGGAGATGCTCAAACTTACAACATATTACACACACTAGCACTACATAGAGACCCTAAAATTTTTCATATTGATCATGCTTTTTGACTCATGGTTGTTGTTCTCAAGCTTGCGCAAGCGCAACAATGAAATTGTCATTGATATCGCACTATGTGATAAGCTCCTGCAAAAATAAAACAGGTTTATAAGTACAAATAAAACAGGACATTCAGCAAAGATACAACACGATTAATTTCCCTCTTTTGACTGCATAATCTGTTTCTATATCTACTGCTTACATTCAGTTCAAAGAAAAACAGCAACACATGTCATATTTTGCATTATGCACTTAGAGGTATTTCACTAATAAAAACATAATCCATACATCTGTGTCTGCCTACATATGCAACCCTGACCAGCAAACAATTTTGACTACAACTACAGAAATAAAATCTACGCCAAGCTCATCAGCTATCTCTTTTACAGAACCAGAGAATCAAGATAATTACTTGGTACTAATTAGGCACTTACTCTCTATTTTGCACTAAACCTAACCTATTTCGAAATCCATTCACCAAAACCAGCACAAGATGGAGTGGGTGGAAAATACAAAGAGAAGCAACAATCGAAATCCAAATCTATTTTGCACTAAACCTAACCTATTTCGAAGAAACAATCGAAATCCAACAATCGAAATCCAGCAACAATCGAAATTCAACACCGAAAACCTAACAGGGACCCAAAAGATGCACACCGATTCGAAACAAATGCATAGCCAAAATCAGACTTCTTTTACACGAAACCCTAACCTCTTCTCGCCGGCAACATGACTCCGACGGCCGAGTATTTTTCCTTCCGTTGTCGCCGTCGGAGAGAGAACTGGGTAGAGAACAATAACAGGGAGAGAGCTTACTTCAGTCGGTGTCGTGCGTGCAGAAGGAGAGAGAGAAGTTCAACGCTGATTGGATGTTTTTGAGGGGGATAATTAACACAGGACGCAATTGCCCCTGGATGCCAAAAATTTCACTTACTCACCAGCCACATAGGCAGTCACGTGGCACCTTCTTAGCCATTGATCCAAACTTGATGAGTGGCTTAAAATGCTGTAACACATAACACAATAGTAGGGTGTAACACTTGAGCGCGCCCCTATATATATATATATATATATATATATATATATATATATATAGGGGGCGTTCAATTGAGGACATGTCTTATGGTGAGGGTGTAGGGACAAATCTTGGCCATTGGATGAGGTTCATCCAATGATCCACAAGCTGCCACGTGTCACATGTGGTAGTGGGTTTTACTATTTGCTTTTTGGTAGTGGGATTTTACTATTTGCTTTATTGGATTTTGGGTACTTGGACACGTGGCGCACCCACAAAGCACGGGGGGTTAGATGGATGATGATCTAATGGATGAGATTTGTCCCTACGTCCTTACCAAATTTGGGTGTCCTCATTTGAACACTCCTCTATATATATATATATATATATATATAGAGGGGCGTTCAATTGAGGACATGTCTTATGGTGAGGGTGTAGGGACTAATCTTGGCCATTGGATGAGGTTCATCCAATGATCCACAAGCTGCCACGTGTCACATGTGGTAGTGGGTTTTACTATTTGCTTTTTGGTAGTGGGATTTTACTATTTGCTTTATTGGATTTTGGGTACTTGGACACGTGGCGCACCCACAAAGCACGGGGGGGGGGGGGGGGGGGGGGGGTTAGATGGATGATGATCTAATGGATGAGATTTGTCCCTACGTCCTTACCAAATTTGGGTGTCCTGATTTGAACACTCCTCTATATATATATATATATATATAGAGAGGAGTGTTCAAATGAGGACACCCAAATTTGGTAAGGACGTAGGGACAAATCTCATCCATTAGATCATCATCCATCTAACCCCCCCCCCCCCCCCCCCCCGTGCTTTGTGGGTGCGCCACGTGTCCAAGTACCCAAAATCCAATAAAGCAAATAGTAAAATCCCACTACCAAAAAGCAAATAGTAAAACCCACTACCACATGTGACACGTGGCAGCTTGTGGATCATTGGATGAACCTCATCCAATGGCCAAGATTAGTCCCTACACCCTCACCATAAGACATGTCCTCAATTGAACGCCCCCTATATATATATATATGAGTGTTCAAATGAGGACACCCAAATTTGGTAAGAACGTAGGGACAAATCTCATCCATTAGATCATCATCCATCTAACCCCCCGTGCTTTGTGGGTGCGCCACGTGTCCAAGTACCCAAAATCCAATAAAGCAAATAGTAAAATCCCACTACCAAAAAGCAAACAGTAAAATCCACTACCACATGTGACACGTGGCAGCTTGTGGATCATTGGATGAACCTCATCCAATGGCCCAGATTAGTCCCTACACCCTCACCATAAGACCCGTCCTCAATTGAACGCCCCCCTCGGGAGAATGCTGGTCAACGAAAACCAATTCAGAATCCCGTATACATATAGCTTCCCAATGAAGATCGGTGATGGCATTCAAATGATAATCGGATGTAACTTCATCCGAGCAATGCAAGGGGGATTGAGAATAGAAGGAAATATGGTTACCTTCTACAAAAACGTAACCACAATCATCACAACCCCTACAGTAGAAAGAGCAGCGGCAATTAAGGAGCTGGAAATGGAAGACGAAGAATACATTGCGGTTCAGGAATCTGTATTATACACAATAGGAGAAAGTAGGAATACGTTCCTACGAAGATTCCAGCCCCTGCTAGAAAGTCTAAGGATGACAGGCCACATAGGAGAAGATCCAATGAGGCACTGGGTCCAGAACAAAGTGGTTTGCAAATTAGAATTGAAGAACCCGGACTTCATCATAGAAGACAGACCCATTAAGCATATCACACCACAAGCCCAAGAATCCTTAAGAAAACACACAAAGGCATTACTGGATTTAAAGGTAATCAGGCCTAGCAGGAGCAGGCACAGGACCACTGCAATGATAGTTAATTCAGGAACATCCATCGACCCTGCCACGGGAAGAGAAGTCAAAGGCAAGGAAAGGATGGTTTTTAACTACAAAAGGCTGAATGATAACACAGAAAAGGACCAATACAGCCTACCGGGGATTAATACGATAGTGGCCAGAGTCGGGAGGAGTAGGATTTACTCCAAATTCGATTTAAAAAGTGGCTTTCACCAAGTGGCCATGCATCCCGACTCAATCGAATGGACGGCATTTTGGGTGACAGATGGCTCATACGAATGGCTGGCTATGCCATTCGGACTAAAGAATGCACCGGCGGTGTTCCAGAGGAAGATGGATGACTGCTTCAAGGGAACAGAAGACTTCATCGCAGTTTATATTGATGATATACTGGTATTTTCAGAAACGGAAGACGATCACGCCAAGCATCTGAAGATCCTCCTCGCTATCTGCCAAAAGAATGGGCTGATCCTTAGTCCGACAAAAATGAAAATAGCCACAGAAGAGATTGAATTCCTCGGGGCCGTTTTAGGACAGCAAAGGATCAGGCTACAACCTCACATTATAAAAAGGATAGCCCAATTCGACGAAAGAAGCCTAATGGAAACCAAAGGACTTCGATCCTGGTTAGGAATCCTTAATTATGACAGAAGCTACATCCCGAAGCTGGGACAGTTATTAGGACCATTATACTCAAAGGTAAGCCCGACAGGAGACAAACGCCTAAACAAACAAGATTGGGCTTTAATTCACGACATCAAAAGGAAGGTCCAAGCCCTACCTGATCTAGAGCTACCACCCAAGGAATGCACAATTATACTGGAAACAGATGGCTGCATGACAGGGTGGGGGGGTATGCAAATGGAAGAAGAAAAAAGGAGACCCGAGGAACCAAGAGAAAGCATGCGCCTATGCAAGCGGGAAATTCGAACCAGTAAAGTCAACTATCGACGCAGAGATCCACGCGATAATGAACTCCCTTGAAACACTCAAAATATACTACCTAGACCAACAGGAGCTAGTGATCAGAACAGATTGCCAAGCGATCATTAGCTTCTTCAACAAATCGGCAGTCAATAAACCATCCAGAGTACGATGGATTGCCTTCATCGACTACGTAACTGGAATAGGGATACCTATCCGGTTTGAACACATTGAAGGAAAGGACAACACACTTGCAGACAGCCTGTCAAGATTAATAAATGTGTTACACTGCGCAGGACGGAGAGAAGAGCACGAGGAGGACGCACGCCAACTAGAGGATGCTTTTCTCGAAGTATCCAACAGCCCAACCCAGGAAGCCCAACAGAGACTGGCCAAAGTTCTCAACAACGCAGCCTGTCAATTGAAGACCAGTACAGACAAATCCAGCGATACATTGATAGAGGAATCAAGGCTAATAGCACGTACGACCCAACAAACCCATGGGCCATTAACCTACGAGAAGAAGGAGAACTCAGGACCCAACTCGCAAGGCTTGAGCAACAGGCCATATTCGAAGCAAGTGCATCAGTGGGACGACTCAGACGACTCCACGCGCACAAAGTGGAATGGACAAGAAATAACGCAGGAGGAAACGACAACATCTACAAGGACCGCCTATCCAGAGAACGCCAAGTGGATGCAAGGCTACAGGAGATCCAAGACCAGCTGATGGATCTCTGGACCTACTTCAGCTGAAAGGGCACAATAATCAACAAAAGTAGTTTGTCGTAAGTATCGACTAGAATAATTAGGTCTTATCTTTGCTTGTAAGGATCAAAAGTAGAACCATAAGTCTTCTAGTGGAAGACAGCTGCCCCACTTGCACATGGAGTGCACCAGTGGGATTATGAAGATGATAAGATCGGGACCACGTCCCACTTACATCCTCAATCATCATTGTGGCTATATAAGCCAGGGCTTAGCTCATTGCAAGACACCAAGAAACACTTGAAGTCTTACTTTGAGAGAGAAACTCTGAGTTTCTAAAACATCTGTAAGCATCAGTAAATTTATCTAAGTGAGTTTTCATACTTTCTCCTTTTATTTTTTTTATTGATAGCTTGTTTTATCCGCACTCAACACCATATTTCTTGTATGATCTATACGGCTTAAGTAGTTTAACTTAGTTGGAAAGGATACGTAAAGCGTATCCACCTTGCGTATTCGGGATGCGCCGCTCCAACTAGGATTAAACTACCCAGCGTTTCGTAGATTTTACTTGAAATAGTGTTGTTTTAAGTATGGTATCAGAGCTACAGTTAAATAAAAGTATATTACTACAGTAATGGCACACTAGACCACTTCTAGGTGCTCCGAGGGATCCGAAAGAGATAGATCGTACCATAAACGAGGAAACCTTTGATTCAGGCCAGACTAACGAGGCGTTGTAGAGACGGTCGTAGCAAAAGGCAGGTACGCTCCCGGAGGTAGCAGGGCTACTATAGTTGCGGACGATGAGCTATGGCAAAGTCTTGAGGCTGAATGTCTGAGCGGTGGGAAAAGGCAATACAGGAGTGGTACGACAAATCTCAAACGGCGAACTTAGAGTACCTAGATCTCTCTGCTGAAAGTGTCAATAATAGTAAAGTAGCGCACAACCTTGCAGTTATTTTCGATAGAATAAACCTACTATCACGTGTCCATATTAAAGACAACAAGAAAATCCTTGAACAACTGGGAGGAATCACAGTTCGAGTTACTAAACTCGAGGAAGGTGTCGTAAGCCTGACACGAACCTTTCTGGATCATAAACCACTATCACAAGAAGAGGTGCGAAGATTGGCAAAAGAAATTGCAGAACAACCAAAGCTCGTGGAAAAAGAAGCATTAAGGCTCACTGAAGACCTTAATCAGAAGCTTGGACGAGTCGAAGAAGTACTGCACAAAGTTGAGCACTGGCTCAACACATGAGAAGCCTGTCAGAAGCACAAAACTCCTCAGCCTATCTCGAAGCAACCAGATCTACAGAAGAGATCGAACCTCCAGCGATTGGATTTGCAAAACCCATAGACTACCGAGGAGCAGCATCAGGACCTGCAGCGTTAATCAAACAAAACAATACCCAACTACACTTGCTAGTTGCTATCGCGGAAGACGTTCAACTCATCAAGGACAGCCTTCAAGAGATCAAGGAGTACATAAGACAAACCTCCAAAGGCAAAGGAGCAGTACTACCAGAGAATCTCATAACTAAACTAGAAAACCTTTCTCTGGGAGACCCCAAACCTAGAAAAGTAGAAACAAAAGGAACACTAAGGGTGTTCAGAGACCCCTACAGACTCCTCAAGGAAGAAAAGAACAAAATCCGCAAATGAGTCAAACAAGAACCCAGCAGGCACCGGTATCCACAACCGGGAGAAGGCGATCGGATGCAGGAGGACCTCTGTTCGAAGATCAGATCCGAGATTACAGACGTAATCAAAGACGAACATACCAGAATCAACGAAGGTTGCGAAGAATTACTGGATTCCTGCAAGGATCTCGAACAAGGCAACACACCCTTGAACAAATTATAGATCCAGAGGCTCAGCTACAACTATCCATGAGGGAAAGAGCGGCTGTAGTCCCCGCAGAAGTGTTATACAGGACAAGAAGAAACGATGGACACCACAGGGTGTTCACACATAGATCGGAAGAATCAATCCTCTGTACGACGAATCAGATAGACAGGCCATTCATACAACCTGAAAGTTACAACCAACTACAAAGAAGCGGGTTCCAATATATCCACATTGGTATAGCACAAATCAGAATCCAAATCCTGCATAGAAGGGACGAAGGCGCCACAGCACTTGTTGTCTTCAGAGACAACAGATGGCGAGGAGACCAGGCAATCATAGCCTCAATGGAAGTAGATCTCACTCAAGGAAGCCAGTTGGTATACGTTATACCAGACGCCTTGATGACAATTACAGACTTCTACCAATACATCCAGGTCTCAATCCTAACCCACGGGTATGAAAATTGGCAGCATGGGGAGGCCAACTTACTCATAACCAGGGGACTAACGGCACGACTCACAAACACGCCAAACGTAGGATTTTCCTACCATGTACCCGAAGTCACGGAGTACTTAGCAAGCCAAGGAGTAAGAGCACTTGCCGGACGGCAATATACTCCAGAAAGAATGCAAGGATGGATACTCAGACCACCACAAAACCCAATAACATTATTACCCCGACAAGTGAGCTCAAGGAGCTTATTCGACGGATCGGTATCTCTACAATTCGGAGATTACACGGCAGCCCCACCAATCATTCCAGTACCGGAACCACCACAGGAAGATGAGGACGAAGAAGCTATCATTCGACAACATACGATAGCTGTATGGAGGCAAACAACAGGACTCTACAAAGAATATGAGTACATACCACAAAAGCCCGTAGTACCAGAATACTTAAGGTACGCAGGCCCGGAGTGGGATACCCTTGGAGAACCATCAGGACGCTATGAGTACAAAGTCAAATACACTGCAGCACCTTATACGTCGGAAAGTGGAAAACCGAGCGGATGGGGAGACGAAGTAACAGACAATAATCCAGAAGACCATAACCAGGAGAATGACGACGATGATGACGACTGGTATAAACAAAGTGAAATGTTTGGAAGCCCATTTGAACAAGACAATGAAGAGCCCATCATATTTCAGTTAGCAGCCCAACTGAAGGACCAACTAAACAGGACCAACGAAGGAATGGAGCCTTCCTTTTTCAAAGAGGGAGGGGCAAGCACAAGCGAAACCCAAGACATGCCTGAAGAAGAAAACCCGAAATGGGACACAGAACCCGAAGAAAATCCGGAACCCATCAAAGAAAAAGTTTGCGTCGCGACAGAAATGGATTATCCAATCCTGAGAAGAATGGAGCAAGCATACTCTTCAAGTATTGTGAGCAACTACACGCCACCACAAGACGCAGCAATGGGACCACCAGCGTATGCTCCGGCTAGACAAGAGGCCGCAAGACAACCAGCAAGACCAGACTACACGTCACCAGCAACTGGAACAAAGTTTAGAGGAGGATACAATAATGAAATGTGGCAATTCCCATCGGCCCAACAACAAGGAGGGGCGATATTCGTAATACCAGAACAACTTGGAATGTTCCACGATGCCTTCTCGAGATGGGAATCGATAACAAAAAATGTAGTCTCGGCACAAGGCTTCACGGATACAGCAGACAAAACGGAATTCATCGAGAACCTTCTCGGAGAGATAGAGAAGCTAACATGGGTACAATGGAGAATGAACTTCCCACAAGAATACGAGCAACTGTTAAACACATGCGAAGGTCGCGAAGGAACACAGAACATACTTTCTCAAATGAGGAAAGTATTCTCCTTAGAAGATCCTACACAAGGATCAACAGATATCCAGGACGAAGCATATAGGAATCTGGAGAGGCTCTCCTGCGACAATGTCAAGCACATAGTCCAATACTTGAATGAATACATGAGACTCGCAGTCAAAAGTGAAAGGATATTCGTAGGCACTGAGCTATCAGAAAAGATATGGATGAAAATGCCCGGTGACCTAGGGAGGCGAATGAAAGAAGCCTTCGACCAGAAATACCCTGGTGTAACCATTGGAGTTATACCAAGGACCCTGTTTGCGTATAAGTACCTTGAAGAAGAATGCAAAGAAGCTGCCTTCAAGAGGTCCTTAAAGAACCTCTCTTTCTGCAGCAAGATACCTATTCCAGGGTATTACAAGGCCGAAAAGAGGTTAGGGGCAAGAAGGGCGACTACCTACAGAGGAAAACCACACGATACGCATGCAAGGATTGAAAAGCGGAAGCACTTGATCAGGACTCAAAAGTGCAGATGCTTCCTGTGCGGATCAGAGGGCCATTTTGCCAGAGAATGCCCTAATGACAGAAGAAGTGCCAAACGAGTAGCTATGTTCGAACAGCTGGATGTCCCTGAAGACCATGATATTGTGTCAGTCCATGAAGGAGAAGACGATAGTGACGCAATATACAGCCTATCAGAGGGGGAAGAAGCACTGGAAGGAGTGGAAAGGACAATCAACAAGGAAAAAGAAACAATATTCGTCCTTACCCAGCATACTGAAGGGCTGATTGGAAAGCCAGGGGGCTACAGACCCCTGCGAAGAGTTAACGAAAAAGTCCTTAAATGCGATCATAAATAGCGAAGAAATGAGGACTTACCCGTAGGAATCAACGGCAAATGCCTAACCTGTGACCTAGCAACCATGAAGAGAGCCAGAATCCACTGTGAAGGATGCGGCGCCATAGCTTGCAATCTCTGTGGCCCACACTACTTTAATGAACCCGTACCTGTGGCACCAGTCCAGCAAACACCACTGGACCCAAGGAAACTGGTCCACGAACAACAGCACTACATTGGATGGTGTGAAACTGAAATGGAAAGATTAAAAAAGGAGGCGGGCCACTACAAGAGACTCTATGAAGAATTACTGGAGGAAAAGCTCGCCAAGGAACTACAAGAGATGAAAGGAAAAGCCCCTGTTGAAGAATCTGACCCAATAGAAGAATCAGAACCAGAGGAGGTGGAAGAAGTCAACATCCTATGGACGGAAAGGGTCAGCAAATGTGCAGAAGAAGGGACAAGGGAGCCAAGGGTTGTTAGGAATATGCTATACAACCTAAAGGTAAACTTCGATATACCAGGAATCCCAAAATTCTCGGTACAAGCAATCCTGGACACAGGAGCCACAACATGCTGCATTGATGAAGCAGCAGTCCCCAAGGAAGCTCTAGAGAAAAACAGCTACGTTGTCCAATTCAGTGGAATCAACTCAACGCAAACCGCAAATATGAAACTGAAAGGCGAGAGAATGCTGGTCAACGAAAACCAATTCAGAATCCCGTATACATATAGCTTCCCAATGAAGATCGGTGATGGCATTCAAATGATAATCGGATGTAACTTCATCCGAGCAATGCAAGGGGGATTGAGAATAGAAGGAATATATATAGGGGGCGTTCAATTGAGGACGGGTCTTATGGTGAGGGTGTAGGGACTAATCTGGGCCATTGGATGAGGTTCATCCAATGATCCACAAGCTGCCACGTGTCACATGTGGTAGTGAATTTTACTGTTTGCTTTTTGGTAGTGGGATTTTACTATTTACTTTATTGGATTTTGGGTACTTGGACACGTGGCGCACCCACAAAGCACGGGGGGTTAGATGGATGATGATCTAATGGATGAGATTTGTACATACGTCCTTACCAAATTTGGGTGTCCTCATTTGAACACTCCTCTATATATATGGGAGCACTCCGTTGAGGCAGGTTGGTGCAATTATTTAAGGGGTAATTTGGACAATCTGCACATCTCATCAGTATGAACTCCTGACAACATCTTCTCTCTCCTTTGTGAACTGGAAACTCAGATCGGTCCATTTTCCTTTTCGATTTCGTTTTTGTAGAAAAATCATCTATTGTTTTCGATTTTTGACAGAGAGAATTCATCGATTTTTTATCAGACCCACCCATTGTTGGTCTTTTCGATTTCGTTTTTGAAGAGCAAATCCTCCGTCGTTTTCGATTTTGTGCATTTTGATACTCAGCTTCGTCAGTTTCCGTCGCTCGTTGATTGGTGTCCAATTTTTGTGGTTGATTTGTGCATTGAGAAACTGTTTTTGTACCGTGTTAGATTTCGGAAGAGGGTATTCGGTTGGGGATGGGTTTAGGGTGGTGGTGGCATGCGGTTATGGATTTCGAAAGAGGGTATTCGGGGTCAGTTTGGGGTAGGTGGGTTGAGGGTTTCAGTGGAGGTATTGCCCATAGTGTGGTCGTGCGGTGTGGACTGTGATTTAGGGTTTTCCAGTCGACCAATTCCGTTTTGCATTGGACTCGTGAGGTTGTGTGCAATTGGTGATTCAAATCAACACCAACACAAAAAACACTTTCATGTGTCCTATATAAATTGTGTGTTGTTGATTGGATTCAATGAAATCGGAGAAAGATTGTACCCCTGTGGAGGCTGCCGATCTGAAAAAGGTATGATTTTTAACATGTAGGTAGGGAACGTAAGTGGATAATTTAATTGAGTTGAAGCTTTGATTTTGATTTTGATTTGGCTGAAGGTATGTGCTTATATGAACTGTGATGAGTGAAATATGAGCCGTTTTCCATTATTTGTTACTGGAAACTTTTATGAGCTTGGTGTGTTAAAAAAACTTTGACTTAATATATTGAGTTGGTGTTCACCTTCAGGAAACAAATGCTAGATTGTTTTAGAAGCTTCTGATTGAAAATGTCGAGGAGCTACTTCCTGTTGTTTATACTCCCACTGTTGGTGACTGCGGTCAAAAAAAATACGAAGAGAAGGTCCTAATTTGGTTAGCAGCGGAGCAATTCAAGTTTTCTCCAGCGCCAGTACGATTTGGTTAGCTTGGGTTGTCTATTTATGGTCTGTTTTTTATGGTTTTGTTTTTATTTTGATGGTTCCCGGATTGACTAGGTTTTTTGAGGTTTTGTGCAGCAGATGAAGTGTGTTGTGGACTTGACTGTTTGATTATATGTTCATTAATTACGAAAATTTGGTTTAGTTAGCAGATTGGATTTTCACGATTTTCCAGCTTGATTATGTTGATGATCCCCTTCGCTGCTCATACTTATTCAACCTCATTCACTTGTAGTCTGTCGTAGGTGGCATGATGAGGTCATTGGCTGTGATTGAAGAGTTCGAAAGGAGGCACCGGACGCCTAAGCAGCAGGGAAATGCGATTATGCCATCTTCTTGACATCTTGAATATGGTTGGAGTTGTGGTTAGGTGCCCCTTTGGGATCTCAAAGTACCCATCTTTTGTGCATCACTCTGCAGAAGTCCATGTGTCATCTATTGTTTACATTATTGATTCGTTATCTTTGTAATGATTTATCAAACTTGCTTCTGATTTTCATTTATATTTGTATTGGTAGTTGATGATAACAGTTGTATAGGGAGTTTAATCTTAAATAGATTCAATTGATTCAAAATGTGCCCAAATGAATTCAATATAATTAGGGAAAGTTTAAACTTTTATAGATTATTATAACTGTAAACGAAATTGAATGTAATTTATTTCGCTACAAGGAAATAAATTATCCAAGGAATGTGCTTTGGACACGAAATAAGGAATGTAATTTATTGAATGTAAACAGGAATGTAAACAGGTGCATTTATCCAAGGAATGTGCTTTGGACACGAAATAAAGAAATTGAATGTAATTTATTTCGCTACAAATGTGCAGATGTGTTATCAACAAGTGTGTTATGACATATGAAATAAGGGTGTAATAGCATATGAAATAAGGGTGTAATGACATATGAAATAAAGGTTGTAATGACTTATCAAATAAGGGTGTAATAACATATCAAATAAAGAAATTGAGGGTGTAATGTCGTATGAAATAAGGGTGTAATGTCATATGAAATAAGGGTGTAATGCCATACGAAATAAGGGTGTAAAGCAATATGAAATGAGGGTGTAATGGAATATGAAATAAGGGTGTAATGCCATATGAAATAAGGGTGTAATGGAATATGAAATAAGGGTGTAATGCCATATAAAATAAGTGTGTAATGCAATATGAAATGAGGGTGTAATGGAATATGAAATAAGGGTGTAATGCCATATGAAATAAGGGTGTAATGACATATGAATAAGGGTGTAATGAAATATGAAATAAGGGTGTAATGCCATATGAAATAAGGGTGTAATGCCATAGGAAATGAGGGTGTAATGGAATATAAAATAAGGGTGTAATGCCATATGAAATAAGGGTGTAATGGAATATGAAATAAGAGTGTAGTGCCATATGAAATAAGGGTGTAATGAAATATGAAATAAGGTTGTAATGCCATATGAAATAAGGGTGTAATGGAATATGAAAGAAGGGTGTAATGCCATATGAAATAAGGGTGTAATGTCATATGAAAGAAGGGTGTAATGCCATATGAAATAAGTGTGTAATGTCATATGAAATAAGGGTGTAATGTCATATGAAATAAGGGTGTAATGCCATATGAAATAAGGGTGTAATTGAATATGAAATAAGGGTGTAATGCCATATGAAATAAGGGTGTAATGCAATATGAAATGAGGGTGTAATGGAATATGAAATAAGGGTGTAATGACATATTAAATAAGGGTGTAATGACATATGAAATAAGGGTGTAATGCAATATGAAATAAGGGTGTAATGCCATATAAAATAAGGGTGTAATGCACATAAGTAGAATACAAAAAAAAAGTAACAAAACACTTATACAAATAGTAATAAAAATTTGAACTTGGACATATTGTAATAAAATAATTTGGGTGCAAATACCAAAATGCTGATGAGAGAGAGGGTATAAAGTAGAAGTGATGTGTATTGGAGAGAGATGGTATAAAGTAGAAGTGATGTGTATTGGAGAGAGAGGGTATAAAGTAGAAGTGATGTGTATTGTAATACAAATACCAAAATGCCCTTCAAATTACAAAATGAATTTGTTTTATGAATATATATGATTAAAAAAGGAAAGTTTGTGGAAGACACGTGTCGCGTTGAGATGAGTTTGACGGCTGAGATGAGTGGGTGAGATGGTGCCTCACAGTCTCATTCTAATTTGGCTGCCTCATTTGAACGCTCCTCTATATATATATATAGGGGGCGTTCAATTGAGGACGGGTCTTATGGTGAGGGTGTAGGGACTAATCTGGGCCATTGGATGAGGTTCATCCAATGATCTACAAGCTGCCACGTGTCACATGTGGTAGTGGATTTTACTGTTTGCTTTTTGGTAGTGGGATTTTACTATTTGCTTTATTGGATTTTTGGTACTTGGACACGTGGCGCACCCACAAAGCACGGGGGGTTAGATGGATGATGATCTAATGGATGAGATTTGTCCCTACGTCCTTACCAAATTTGGGTGTCCTCATTTGAACACTCCTATATATATATATATACTGAGGAGGGGGCGCTCAAATGTTATAGCTTCTTAGAGTGTTATGTGTTACAGAGCTTCTGATTGGTTGATAGTGGCAGGAATAGTGCCGGAATAGTGAATTTTTGGGTAATGGGTTTTACTGTTTGCTTTATTAGATTTTGGGTACTTGCACACGTGGCAAGCCCACAAAGCACGGGGGGTTGGATGTGTGGCTAAGATTGGTGTAACACATAACACTATAAAATGGGTGTAACATTTGAGCGCTCCTCTACTGAGGAGTGTTCAAATGTTATAACACTTTTAGAGTGTTATGTGTTACATCAATCTCAGCCACACATCCCAACCCACGTGCTTTGTGGGTGCGCCACGTGTCCAAGTACCCAAAATCCAATAAAGTAAAAAGCAAACAGTAAAATCCACTACCCAAAAATTCACTATTCCGGCACTATTCCTGCCACTATCAACCAATCAAAACACTTATAACACATAACACTCTAACAACCTATAACATTTGAACGCCCCCTATATATACTATATGATAAATGCGGGGGGCGTTCAGTTGAGGACGCCTCTAGAAATGAGGACGTAGGGACAAATCTGGATCATTGATCTTGTTGATCCAATGGTTGAAATTTAAAGGTAGTGGGATTTTACTTTTTACTGTTTGCTTTTGATGGATTTTGGTAGTGGGACACGTGGCGCGCCCACAAAGCACGGGGGGTTTAGTGGGGCACGTGGCGCGTTGTGATTGGTTGTACTCACGTACTCATTTCTGGAGAGTGTCCTCAATTGAACACTCCTCTGATAAATGATATCGTCATATATACTAAATGTTATGAGTTGTTGTACCTTTCATCAAAAAAAAATGCTTATTGACATGTTTCATTAAATATAATAATGACAAAGAAATGCAACATTATTGTGCATCTTTACAAAATCAACATGATACACAATGCAAGTAAATTAAACGGAGGAGGCCCTCCTCTTTCTTGCTATTGACAGTCAAACATTAAAAAAGCTTCGATTTGTTATAAACATAATCACATATGGATGCCTTATGGTCAACCAAGTCCACAACAATGTATTTTCCCATTTGCTTAATGAGGTCCTTCCATGGTGCCCCATTGTCTTTGTGCCCCGTGAAATGCTTCCATCCTTCCATGGTGCCCCATTGTCTTAGTGCCTCATGAAGAAATACATGCACTTCATATCCTATATAAGGAGGTCACTTGTAAGGCAATTGAACGTATAAAATTTCAAAGAGCAATACAATCTCTCTACTTCTCTATCATCTCTTACATGTTCTTACTCTTCCTTTGAATCTCTATTTCACTACCACAATTAATTTCATAACACGTTATCAGCACGACTTGCTCAAGGTAGTGATCCAAATCCTTCTTCCCTCTTATTATTTACATGATGCAATGATGGCAACATTGAGTCCGAATTCGGGAAACTCACAAAAGCCTAGCATTCGGGATAATTATATTTTCCTTCGTTAGTCATATGTGATGATTAATTTCATGCATAACTTTTAATATTGTTATCTATTCATGTGGCATGCTAAATTTTGTTTATAGCTAAATCATCATATTCCAACCATATCATCCGGTTTTGTTGCATAATATGTTTGTGACATCTTGTGATATGTTTGTGAAGTTCATTATTGATTTCATTCACTTTGGTTACATCTAAGATATGCTTAGAGTAAATAAATAAATAAATGGGAGCAAAGTAGTAAAATTTTATTAGATCAATTGAAAACATAAAATGTTACAAATATTGTAAAGAAAAAGAAGACATACATTATTACAATCATTTCTAAACAACGATAAAATACATCCGGTGGGACATCTCCAGTGAGGACACAAACAGTAAGTACAAAAATAATTAAGAAAATAAGAACTAGCATTACATGAGACATTCTATGGCAAGTTTTTTTTTAGAAGATTATGTAGTAGAAGAGAGAATGAATGAGATTTTGTATGGTGTATAAAATCGAATTTATAAAAGAAAAAAAAAACTAGCCGTTTATTACCGTTTATTACCGTTGGGAACAAATTTACTATTGTAGTTTTGTTACCGTTATTACCGTTGGACACTAAGAGTAAAAGACAATTACCATTGCCATGTATCTATAAGACACTATAAATGAAATAAGGTACTTGTTCAATGAAAATGGCTAAACACATGATAAGATCGTCTCTAATCATTAACATACTTAATTCATGTGACAGAAATTGATTTTCCTATATAATCATGCTTAATGTTTATTTCCATATAATCATATGTCATGCACCGTTTATATGTGAATTCATTATTTTATTTCACTTTATTTTGATGCTTACTTTATTTTGAAAATTAATTCATGTTTTTATCACATATAGTTACTATGTCGAATCTTTCGAAGCTTGAGTTCAATGCTCTTGATATTACTGGCAATAATTATTTGGCATGGATCCTTGATGCTGAAATTCACCTTGAATCCATGGATCTTGGAGATGCAATAAAAGAAGGAAATGATGCATCCGATCAAAACAAGGCAAAGGCCATGATATTCATTCGACGTCACCTCCATGAGGGGTTGAAATCTGAATACTTAACTATCAAAGATCCATCGATCCTTTGGAAGGAATTAAAAGAAAGGTACGATCACCAAAAAACTGTGATACTTCCAAAAGCCAACTTTGATTGGACACACTTGCGTTTGCAAGATTATAAAAGTGTGAGTGACTACAACTCCGCTATGTTCAGAATTACTTCCCAAATGAAATTATGTGGGGAAAAGATCACTGACAAAGAAATGTTGGAGAAAACATTCTCCACATTTCATGCCTCAAATATGCTCTTGCAGCAACAATATCGTGAACGAGGCTTTACAAAATATTATGAGCTTATTTCTGTCCTACTTATGGCTGAACAAACTAATGAGTTGTTGATGAAAAATCATCACTCCCGTCCAACTGGGTCAACACCCATTCTTGAAGCAAATGCTATATTTAGCAATAATTATGGGCGTAATCAGCAACATGGACGTGGTGGACGTGGTGGACGCGGTAATAAACGCGGACGTGGTCGTGGGCGAAGCTTTGGAAGTTATCAAAATCATAGTACTCAATATCCCCCAAACTTCAAGAAAAAGACACATTACCCCATGAAGGGTATGAATAATGAAGGCAACCAGAAGGGGACTGGAAATTTTAAAATGACTGAAAGTTCTTGCTTTCGATGTGGTATGAAAGGTCATTGGGATCGTACTTGCCGGACTCCCAAACACTTTGTTGATCTTTATAAAGCCTCTTTAAAAGGAAAAGGAGTCGAGGCAAACTTCACTGAGCAAAAGAATGATGATCCCATGAATCTTGCACAGTTGGATCCTATGAACATGACCCATTTTGATATTGGTGACTTCTATGAAAATGTCAATGGGGAGTCTAGCCAACCAATAAATGATGGGAATATGAATTAGAAAATAATGTCTTTTATATTTTATATAGAAGTATTTGAATTCCAATTTCCCTTATGCTTTGTCTACTTTATCATAATAAATTCCTATTTTCTAATTTTACTCATTTATTTTTTTCAAGAGACATGGATAATCATCCCTCAATTACAATAAAAGATGATGGCAAAACACTATGTTTAGCGGATAGTGCAACAACACATACAATCCTGAGAGATGTAATATATTTTTCGCATCTTAAATTAGCTAAAGCTAATGTAAATACAATATGTGGTGCATCAAACCTCATTGAAGGCTATGGAAGAGCCCAAATTGTGTTACCAAATGGTACTCAATTTATCATAAATGATGCAATGTTCTCAACTAAATCAAAAAGAAACCTTTTGAGTTTCAGAGATATACGCCAAAATGGCTATCATGTTGAGACAACAAATGAAAATGACGTTGAATATTTATATATCACGTCTATGATCTCAGGAAATAAAAGGGTGATGGAAAAACTTCCATCATACAATTCCGGATTATATTATACTTTCATAAATCATGTTGAATCATATATGGTGATAAACCAGAATTCAATAGATCCGAAAAATTTCCTTATATGGCATGATCGATTAGGCCATCCGGGATCAATAATGATGCGAAGAATCATTGAAAACTCACATGGACATGCATTAAAGAGTAAAAATGTTCTCTTGTCCAAGGATCTCTCATGTGTTGCTTGTTTTCAAGGAAAACTGATTACAAGACCATCCCCACTGAAAGTTGAGACTGAATGTCCAACATTTTTAGAACGGATTCAAGGAGATATATGTGGACCTATTTTCCCATCGAGTGGACCATTTCAGTACTTTATGGTACTTATTGATGCATCGACCCGTTGGTCGCATGTTTGTTTATTATCCACCCGCAATCTTGCAAAGCAATATGGCATTTGCAAGATTGCTTGCTCAAATTATTAAATTACGAGCACAATTTCCAGATCATACAATTAAGAAAATCCGTATGGATAATGCGGGAGAATTTACATCCCAATCTTTTAATGACTATTGTATGTCAACTGGAATTATAATTGAACACCCGGTTGCTCATGTTCATACTCAAAACGGTCTAGCAGAATCTTTTATCAAGAGACTAAAATTGATAGCTAGACCATTACTTATGCGATCTAAATTGCCAAATTCTGCTTGGGGACATGCAATATTACATGCTGCATCACTAATTCGTGTAAGGCCAAGTGCAAATAATAAACATTCCCCTTTGCAACTTGTTAGTGGCCAAGAACCAAATATCTCTCATTTAAGAGTTTTTGGGTGTGCAGTATATGTTCCAATATCTCCGCCCCAACGTACTAAAATGGGACCCCAACGAAGATTGGGAATTTACGTGGGATTTGAATCTTTATCTATTATTAAATTTTTGGAACCGATGACAGGAGATATATTTAAGGCACGATTTGCCGACTGTCAGTTTGATGAGACAAATTTCCCTGCATTAGGGGGAGATAAAATAAAGTCTGCAAATAAAAGACAAGAAATATCTTGAAATGCAGAGTCATTGTCTCATTTTGATCCCCGCACAAAACAATCTGAACTAGAAGTTCAAAAGATTATCCACTTACAAAGTGTGGCAAACACATTGTCTGATGCATTCACAAATGTTAAAACAGTGACAAAGTCACATATACCAGCTGTCAATGCCCCTTGCAAAATTAATCTTCCTGAAGAAGATATTGGAAACAATTTAGCAAGTGAGTCTAAAGCACGACAGAAGCGCGGTAGACCAATTGGGTCCAAGGATAAAAATCCTAGAAAAAGGAAGGTTCATGATAACCAAATAAATGCATCAACCACTATTCCAAAAGAAATAGAAGAAACATCTTCAAAAGATAATGAGATACCTGATCCTGATGACAATGAAGAAATATCGATCAATTATATCATTTCAGGAAAAAGGTGGAATAGAAAAGAAATTACAGTGGATAATATATTTGCATATTCTATGGCTCTAGATATTACAGAAGAAAATGAGGATCACGAGCCAAGATCGGTTAATGAATGCCGACAAAGAAATGATTGGCCAAAATGGAAAAGTGCCATTGAGGCAGAATTGAATTCACTTGATAATCGCCAAGTTTTTGGAAAGATTTCCATAACACCCGAGAATGTCAAACCTGTTAGTTATAAATGGATATTTGTGCGCAAACGAAATGAGAATAATGAAATCGTAAGATATAAAGCGCGACTTGCAGCACAAGGCTTCTCGCAAAGGCCAGGCATTGATTATGAAGAGACATATTCACCGGTCATGGATGCGATAACATTCAGATTTTTATTGAGTTTGTCAGTCTTAGAAGGACTTCAAATGAACTTAATGGATGTCGTGACAGCCTATTTATATGGGTCACTTGATAATGACATTTACATGAAAATTCCCGAAGGATTTAAATTACCTGAAGCATATAGCTCAAAACCACGGGAAATATATTCAATAAAGCTACAAAGAGCTTTATATGGTTTAAAACAATCCGGTCGAATGTGGTACAATCGTCTAAGTGATTATTTATTAAAGGAGGGGTACATCAACAATGAAATTTGTCCATGTGTTTTTATTAAAAGGACAAAAACCGGATTTTCTATTATCGCGGTTTATGTTGATGATTTAAATATCATTGGTACCCCAGATGAACTCACTGAGACGATTGCCTGCTTGAAAAGTGAATTTGAAATGAAAGATTTGGGCAAAACAAAATTCTGCCTTGGCCTACAAATTGAACATTTATCAAAGGGTATTTTCGTTCATCAATCCTCATCTACTGAAAGGATCCTCAAACGGTTTAACATGGATAAATCGTATCCTGTGAGTACGCCTATGGTTGTTCGATCACTTAATGTGACAAAAGATCCATTCCGTCCTCGAGAGGATGATGAAGAACTACTTGGTCCTGAAGTACCATATCTTAGTGCTATTGGAGCACTAATGTATCTTACTACCTGTACACGACCTGATATAGCATTTTCGGTCAATTTATTAGCAAGATATAGTTCTTCTCCCACTCGAAGACATTGGACTGGCATTAAGCAAATTTTAAGATATCTTCGAGGAACAACTGATATGGGCTTATTTTATTCAAATAACTCAAAATCAGGATTAGTTGGATATGCTGACGCCGGATATTTATCTGACCCTCATAAAGCGCGATCACAAACGGGTTATGTATTTACATATGGTGATGCTGCTATATCTTGGCGATCTACCAAACAGACCCTTACAGCCACTTCTTCTAATCATGCTGAAATATTAGCACTTCATGAAGCAAGTCGTGAATGTGTGTGGCTTAGGTCTTTAATCCATCATATCAAAGGATCATGTGACCTTTCAGTCAACAAAGAAAGCCCTACTATTCTATTTGAGGATAATGCCGCTTGTATAGCTCAAATTAAAAATGGCTATATAAAAGGAGACAGAACGAAACACATATCTCCTAAATTCTTCTTTACACATGAACTTCATAAGAATGGAGATATTGATGTTTGTCAGATTCGTTCTTGTGACAACTTAGCCGATTTGTTTACAAAGGCACTTCCCACATCTCCCTTTGAGAAACTGGTCTATAAAATCGGTATGCGAAAGCTTAGAGATTTATATTAAAGGCTACATTGAGGGGGAGATACGCGTTACACTCTTTTCCTTCTTTTAGGTTTTATCCCTATGGGTTTTCCTAAATAAGGTTTTTAATGAGGTAACATTAATTATGCGTACTGTACAAACTATGTGCTCTTTTTCCTTCACTAAGGTTTTTCCCACAGGGTTTTCCTAGTAAGGTTTTAATGAGGCATAATATTTGTACAAGTCATCCAAGGGGGAGTGTTATAAACATAATCACATATAGATGCCTTATGGTCAACCAAGTCCACAACAATGTATTTTCCCATTTGCTTAATGAGGTCCTTCCATGGTGCCCCATTGTCTTTGTGCCCCGTGAAATGCTTCCATCCTTCCATGGTGCCCCATTGTCTTAGTGCCTCATGAAGAAATACATGCACTTCATATCCTATATAAGGAGGTCACTTGTAAGGCAATTGAACGTATAAAATTTCAAAGAGCAATACAATCTCTCTACTTCTCTATCATCTCTTACATGTTCTTACTCTTCCTTTGAATCTCTATTTCACTACCACAATTAATTTCATAACACGATTGTCATAGTCATATCAATATCAAATGTAAGTATATATCATGATCACAGCATCCATGATCTCATTCTCCCTAATAATAATAATAATAATAATAATAAAACTCTCCATTATTAACCCCAATATTATATACTCAGTGGCGGTGGTAGGGGGACCCCCAGGCCCCCTCTCAAATTTGGCTTAAATTTTTTATATATATAATATTATATATATTTTTAAAAAAATTTGATCAAACATGTATCTTCGGTCACTATTTTTGTGAGCTTTACCTCCGAATTTCATCTTGGAGTAAGCATAAAAGTTATAGAACATTCAATTAGCTTTCTATCCATAGAAAAAACATCTTAAACGGACACCGGATGACGCCTCTATGAGTTTTCGAAGGTTGGATCGGACCCCTCGATTTTAGCTAATTTCGATCAATCATCCATCTTTGGTGACTGTTTTAATCAGCTTAACTGTCAAATTTCATCTTTAAGTAAACATCAAAGTTGTAGAGCATTCAATTATATTTCTATACATATATGGATCATCTTCAACGGATATCGGATGACGCCTCTATGAGCTTTAGAAGATTGGCTCGGACCCCTCAATTTCGGCAAATTTCAATTAATCATCTATCTTGATCGCTGTTTTTATCGGCTTAACCTTTGAATTTCATCTTGAGTTAAACATGAAAGTTATAGAACATTCAACTAACTTTCGATCCATATGTAGATCATCTTCAATGGACATCGGATGACACCTTTATGAGCTTCAGAAGGTTGGTTGATCATTAGCAGACCTTGTTATTCGGGAAAAAATCGCCGGATCATTAGCGGACCTTTTTTTTGCGGGATCGGACTTATATCATTGTTGTTAGGAAAACAAATTGGGACCCCCTCGGACGAAGCTCTGGATCCGCCACTGTATATACTTAAAAGCAAATTTTTAGGGATGGAAAACTGAATTAGGTTGTTTGGTCACAAAGAAAAAAAAATAAGAAAAAAAATAATTACAAAATTTAGCTAATTTTCCACAAAACTTTTCCGCTCAAAAATCATAGGAAACTGAAAAATCCACAGATCGACGATTACTCCTTTTCGACTCGATTTCTTTTTAATCGAACTGCGCCGATTACAGAGCTACGTTGAGACTGCGAGGCATCATTGAAGCCCCAATTAGAAACTGCTTCTCTCAATCAGTGTCGCCAATAGCACTCAGATCTGGGGCAAGTCCGGCAAGCCTGGCCGCCAAATGGCTAAACCTAGAGTTCTTGCTGATTGGACTTTCGAGTAAGCTTTTAACTTTCTAATTACATGATTCTTCTGGCCTTTACTAATGCGCTGATCTGATGAGGCTTGAGTTTTTGTATTCTATGTGGGATTGTTTAGATAATGTGGATGCAGTTAAGAAGTTTTTTTTGATAGGGTGCTTACTGATTAGGGGTTAGAATTTGTTAGTGTAGGGTCTTGAACCCGGGAGAGCAAAGTCACTGGGGGAGTGCCCAACCACTGGGTCACTGTCTTCGCCCTGGATGCAGTTAAGAAGTTGAAGTTGCTGAGAGAGGTGAGCATTTTGAAAGGCACTGTCCTGAGAAGGGGAAAGGGTTGAATTGCTTGATTCCTCAACCCAAAAACTATAAGCATTCTATACTATGGCCTAAAAGTCTTGATGAGGTATGTAACAGTTTTACAGCAACCAGGACTTGATGTGTAGGATTTTTTTTTTCAAATATAAGCTCAATTTTGTGTTTTGTAGTGGGTCATGGGTACTTTTTTGTTTTTGTTTCAGGTTTGGTACCGAAATGTTCTGCATACCCAGTTAGCTGAAGATACAAAGGGATAAAACTAGATTTCAGTCGCTTAAGACATGTTTCGGTTTCCCGGATGTGATACACAATTCAATCATGGAGCAAATGAATACATCGATCAGATTTCTAAGGTTTTTTATTTTGTTTTTCTTCAAGCTTAAAATTATAGTGTTAATCTACTTCATGTTATGCTAATGTCTTGTATGCGACTGTAGATGGCGTCTGCCATTGCATTTGATCAGCGGACATGTGTCGTTTTGGATGTTGGAAGTGGCGTTGCAAGTTTCGGTGCATACTCATGTCACAGAATGTTCTGTCATTATCTACTCTATTGTGCGATGCAAATGATGACCAGGACAGCGTTTGGTGCGTGAGCTAGATTTTACTATACATTCTCTCTTGAATACACAAATTATAGTCCGGTGATTACTCATTGAATCTATTTTTCTTACTGTAGGTATGTTGATCTGAAGGCATGTCTCAGTCAATTGTCTGACAATGGTTATGCAACAAATTTGAGTACATGGCCTATGCGTCTGAACTCTTAACGATCAGCCTGACCGACTCGAGAGCATAAACACAGGTGCTTCTATATCCAGAATATAGATGTTTTTCGAGCAGAAAGCAAATATGGAGATGATGAGATTGCAAGTTTAAAATGTTTTTATCATTAAAAGCAAATTGAATTTGAAGTTAAAGTTTCTTTCCGAGTTATTTTCTTGTGAACCAAACATGCACACATTTTTCTTTAAATTTTCCATTGAATTTTCCATGTATAACCAAACATAAAAAAAGGAAATTTTCATTTTCCATGAACATTTTTTCTTAATATATCCCTAATGTTTTCTTTCCTTTAGTAAACAAAAAAACAAAAGAAAGTGAAAAATATATGACAAGAGGCTTCCCTTTTTATCTTACTAACGAACTGCTTGTTCAACTAGATTTTGTATAAAGAGTTCGGATCAAATACAAACCATAATTATAAATAAAAACTAAAAATCCAATAAAATATTGACACGTGTAAATTTCGACCAATCAGAATTCATCGCGTTCGGGGTACTTTTTGTAAATAAAAAAAAATTAACGCGTACTTATTTAATCGTCCTAAAATTTGTTTAAGTCTGATCAACATGCGCTAAAGTCTGATCACTTTAGTGCCGCGCGTCCAGCCTTAACATTAGAACCGCGCCCATTGTAGACATTAACTTGTTAATGTCTGAACTGGGTGCGGCGCACTAATGTAAAGGCTGGACGCGCGGCATGTCATGTACTGTTCATCTATCGACTAAAACACAGAAAATCGACTTATGAGGACTATGAGAGGATATGTCGACCGGGAGAGGAAAGAACGGCGATGACGACTGATCATTGTCAAGTTTTAAGTCTGATCATAATAATTTTAAGTCTGATCATTACTGGTTTAAGTCTGATCATTACTGGTTTAAGTCTGATCATTGTTTTTTAAGTCTGATCATTACTGGTTTAAGTCTGATAATCAACTGTTTAAGTCTGATCATTGTTTTTTAAGTCTGATCATTATTGTTTAAGTCTGATCATTGTTATTTTAAGTCTGATCATTGTTTTTTAAGACTGATCATTACTGGTTTAAGTCTGATCATTGTTTTTTAAGTCTGATCATTACTGGTTTAAGTCTGATCATTGTTTTTTAAGTCTGATCATAATAGTTTTAATTCTGATCATTGCTGTTTAAGTCTGATCATTGTTGTTTTAAGTCTGATCATTGTTTTTTTAAGTCTGATCATTGTTTCTTAAGTCTGATCATTACTGGTTTAAGTCTGATCATTGTTTTTCAAGTCTGATCATTGTTTTTCAAGTCTGATCATTGTTTTTTAAGTCTGATCATTGTTATTTTAAGTTTGATCATTAACTGTTTAAGTCTGATCATTGTTGTTTTAAGTCCGATCATTATTTTTTAAGTCTGATCATTAACTATTTAGGTCTGATCATTATCTGTTTAAGTCTGATCATTGTTTTTTAAGTCTGATCATTGTTATTTTAAGTCTGATCATTAACTGTTTAAGTCTGATCATTGTTTTTGAGTCTGATCATTGTTGTTTTAAGTCCGATCATTATTTTTTAAGTCTGATCATTAACTATTTAAGTCTGATCATTAACTATTTAAGTCTGATCATTATCTGTTTAAGTCTGATCATTATTTTTTAAGTCTGATCATTAACTGTTTAAGTCTGATCATTATTTTTTTAAGTCTGATCATTATTTTGTAAGTCTGATCATTAACTGTTTAAGTCTGATCATTGTCTGTTTAAGTCTGATCATTGTTTTTTTTAAGTATGATCATTAACAACTCGATGACTAAATTGAAAATAAAATTATTAGGATATGTGGAATGACTATAATACCCCTCCCGTGTTTTGTTCGGGATTTCGACTAAATGGGACACGTGTCAGTTTGAAATTGAGTTTTTAGTTTATATAAATAGGTTTGTACCTGAACCGCACTCTTGTATAAATTCATCTGTTTCCTCTCGGTTCAGTTTAAATATATTTTAATTATTTAAATTCAGATCAAATTTATTCAAGATCTTTTTTAGTTTGATTAGTTTCAACTCAAAATAACTAAGTAATAAATAAACCTGACGTATCTGCTCATCAGAATTTAATTCAGACTCAATCTTTGATCCTTTCTGAAAATAATTTCATCCAAAAATCAATTTTAAATTTCAGTTGACTGGAAAAGATGAATTTGAAATAAATCAGTAGTTTATTAACCTACCAATTAATCAAAATCATAAACAATTCAACAATCATCCTAGAGTATTTATTCCCTCTTTGGTCCTGTAACTTTTGCCGCAAACTCTACGGTTGGAGAGACTCCCATTGCCAGAAATTGACAACTTAACTCCTCCGTCAGTTCAAAGTAGCCGATTTTTATTCTAAAGGTTCGACCTTTTTCCAGAAAATCCTACGATTTTCATTATTTACGTTTCGAATTTGATTTGTTGGCATACTCGTTTTGGGTATTGATTTGTGGGGTACCTTTGTTTTTGACCCAGTTGCAAAAATCTGGTATTTTGTGAACCTGACATTGGATTTCGGCAGCTGGGCTGTCGTTGAATTGTTTTGGGTATAATCTGGTAATTTTTTGAGGGTTGGCGGATCCTCTGAGTTTGTGGAGATGCGGAAGGTGAGTGAGGTTTTGACGAAGAAGACACTGATTGGTCTTGGGCTGGGACAGTTTTTGTCATTGCTTATTACATCCACTGGTTTTTCATCTTCGGAGCTCGCCAGGAAAGGTTTGTGTTGTCTTTAGTTTTTTAGTTATTTAGTTATTTTTTTTCGTTTCTAATGCTCGACTTTGTAGGTCTGTTGCTTTGCCAATTTGTACTTGTATTTAAATAGATGATAATGAGTGGTGATGGTTATGACTTTGCAGGAATCAATGCTCCAACTTCGCAGTCTTTTCTCAACTATGTCCTGTTGGCAATTGTGTATATCAGCTGTATGTTTTACAGGAGGAAAGCTCTCAAGGTAATTACATGCTTCATTCCATTTTATGTATATCATATGATTGGATGATTGATTTTCATCTGTGCCAACTGTTTACAGGCGAAATGGTACTACTACGTAATTCTTTCAGTGGTTGACGTGGAAGCTAATTTTCTTGGTAAGTGCAGTATAAATAACATAATACCCTTTCCATCAAAGTATGATAATTTGTTACTGTTGACTCTCAAGATTTATATCACTGAGTACAACAATTATCTAGCTAGGGGTTTCGTTACTTCACTATGCTTTTGCTAAGCATGCACCAGTAACAGTAAGATAAATGATATTGGCGTCTCTTTTCGTCATGTTGTTTTCATCTGCAGTTGTGAAGGCCTACCAGTACACATCTATAACAAGTGTCATGCTCTTGGACTGTTTCACGATTCCTTCAGTCATACTTCTTACCTGGTTATTTTTGAAGACAAAATACAGTGTGAGAAAGTTTGTTGGTGTTGCTATATGCTTAGTAGGGCTTGTGACAGTTGTCTTCTCAGACGTCCATTCAGCAGACCGGACAAGTAAGATGCATCTTATATTGGATCCTACTTGTTCAAGTCTAGCATCATTCTTGTTCTTGAAGTATCATTTTTATGATTAGTGGATATGTGGAACAAGAAACGTAGGATGGTTAAATTTCTCCCTTTTTTGAACTTATGTATCTCAAAGGAAGTTTAAAGGAATCTTCAAAATGTTCTAATCCACCATGTATTTTATGGGCCTGTAGGAGGTAGCAATCCCGTTAAAGGTGACATATTGGTCATTGCTGGCTCTCTGCTCTATGCCGTTACTAATGTCAGCGAGGTATGCTTACTTGACGATCTGAAATGTTGTCTCTGTACTTGTGCGACTCCGAGACTCATTTTAAACGGTTAACAGTCTCTTGCCAGATTGGTCAGGATACATGCATTTACCGTATCTTTTCTAATCGTATGATTTTTTTTTTTTGCCAAACACACTTGTTAACAGACTCATTTTAAGCGGTTAACTAATACTCTTTTTGTGCAGGGGTTGCCTGAATTTTTCTAATCGTATGATTTTTCTTTTTGCCAAACACACTTGTTCATCTCTCTTTTTTTTAATTAGATGATAAGGAAATTTTATGCATTCTGCAACTGTTTGCATGATACAGGAATATCTTGTGAAAAGTGCTGATCAAGTTGAACTTATGGGCATGCTTGGGTTGTTTGGTGCCATTGTCAGCGCAGTTCAAATGTATCCTTATTCACTGACCATACCTGTGAAACAAAGATTTGACCGAGCAATATTTGAATTTACTTGTGGGCCATCTTCTTTGGGATGGATATAAAATATAATTAATTTGTCTACTTCGATATTACATTTTTATGCCGTTATTTCTTAACGACTTCAATAGAAGCGTACTTGAGCGAGCTGAACTCAAAGCCATTCGCTGGACAGCTGGAGCCGTAAGTTCTTTTACCATGAACCAGTCTGTCCCTTGTCCATGTTAAAATAATGATGAGATTGAACTTCTATTTCCACTTAATTTTTGTTAGTTCATACGGTCATTCTTGGTTTCAGGCCGTTCCTTTCTTTGGGTTTGCCGCAGCCATGTTCTCGTTTTACTCCTCAGTTCCCATACTGCTCAAGGTACAAAAAAATGTGCATTTCGGTGTTTATTGATCTGACGTCACGTAACTTGGTTTCAATTTTGCCATGCAGCTTAGTGGTGCTGCAATGCTCAATCTGTCTTTGCTGACATCAGATATGTGGGCTGTTCTTATTCGCATCTTTGCTTATCATGAAAAGGTGAGGTTTCATTCCTCTACAAAAGGGAAACCCAATTAATTTCCATTGGTTCACTGGTTGATGATTCTGAACCATGATTTGTGTTTAGGTTGACTGGCTATACTTCATTGCATTTGCTACGGTGGCTGTTGGGCTCATTGTTTACTCATGGTACGATAGTAGAGACTTTTTTTTTGAGTAATTGCTTGGTTGCCACATTTCATGGTTATGTGGTTAGATCATATCAAATGAAAACTGAAGCAATCTCTCTTTCATTGTACTTACAGGGGTGACAAAGAAGTTGAGCAGCAACGAGCAGATGTAGCAGATGAAGAAGCCCAACGTAGTAGGCAATTTGATGAAGAGCGTGTCTCGGCTAGCTCAAGTGGAGTAAAGACATCCAGCTCAAGTAACAAGCGGATGGCCGTGTTGGCCTAAGCTCAAAGACAAAGGAAACACAAGAAAAAAAAATGAAGACACGTAACAGTTGGCTTCAGTTTTATTTTTGGATTGAAATGTATTCAAATTGGATAGTTTGTTAGTTAGCTTTAAATGTAAAAGAATAATCTTCGGCTGTTGAAATTAAAGCTTTTTTTTAAATATATTTTGGTTGTCACTAAGTTGAAGAATCTCTAGTGTCTTGCAACATAGCATAAACATGAGAAAAGGGCAGACCTGAAAAAATGAATATCATGAAATAAATTGAATTGGAATATTTATGTGTATACAAACAAAAAGAATGAATGTATGTATGGGGAAAGAGAAATGAGTCATTTTCCTCGATAGCAATTAAACCAGAATCAAACACTCAAAAAATCTTCATGTGAGTTTGGTATTGCAAGCAAGATTTAAGCTCATTCTGGAGATGAATCAGCTCATCGATAACCTCCACCATACGGTGGTTGTGAGGAATATCCACCGCCACCATTATAGGATGACCCTGGAGGCAAGCTCTGTTGCATGCTACTACTGCCTTGTCCCATCCTCAAATTAATACCCATACCCATGCCATTGCCAGGGCTCATACCAGTTCCTGGACCCATGCCAAAACTTGGTCTCATGCCGGTGCTAGGACCAAAGGTCATACCCATGGGTTGCTGATTCATTCCTCCGAATCCTCCCGCTTGTTGTTGATTCATGACCTCGAGTCCCCCCATTGGTTGCTGATTCATGCCTGCATAGCCTGTCATGCTTGTACCCAGGCCAAAACCAGGGCCAGCACCAATACTCGTATTCAAACCTGAATTCATCATGGGACTTGCTGAAGACCTCAGAGCACTAGCACCAGAACGACCAATACCAGATCCCATAGCTTTGCCCATGGTCACTGTAGATACTGCCGCGGTTGCAGCAGGCTTTTCCATCCTCTTTTCTTTTCTATTTATGGCATCAAAATCAATCCCAATATCGGCCAGAGGATTAGTTTTAGCTGCACATTAGGAGCATCAGTTCAACTTGCCTGTTTGGTATCTTTTACAGTAAAAATGATTGGAAAAGAAAAATGCACTTACATCCAGATATGTTCAAATTGACTAGACCTCGGCTGAGTGTATCTGCCCACACTGTAGACTTGGTCTCAAACTTGTCTTTTGTTGGTTGAGGAACAAGAGCAAGAGGTCCAGCTGCAGTGGAGACGGGCTGGGATGTGGTTTGGTTAGGTGACCCTGTTTGTGAAACCATGCCTCCAAGCCCATTGCGATTCTGCTTTAGTGCTCTTTCAATGTCAACATTACGAGGATAAAACTGTGAAGAACCTGATGAGGGAAGGAAGTTCCCACCGTTGTACTGCCCAGTAGCTGTGTATGATTGTCCGGGAACCAAGTGAGATGTCTGTTTCTGTTGGAGAAACCCACCATTGTAGTTCTGATCAGTCGTTTCTGTTTGACCATGAGGATTGATGGATGAATTTCCCATTGACAAGCCTGGCCGCTGAAAAAAATCACCAGTATTTTGATGAGCATTTGATGCGTATGGAGACACAGGAACCATGTGCGGAGCTCCTGGGGCTGTTGATGCAGACTGTTGGTGAGGAAAGCCACTACTCAAGTGCTGTGGATTTTGTTCCTTCATATCTTGTGGAGCAATGCGCATAGAGCCTGGTCGCTGAGGATTCACGGGCAAGTTTCCTAATGAAGAAGCTGGCTGTTGAGGAAAACCACCAATATTCTTCTGAGCATTTTGTTCATATGAAGATCCAGGACCCAAGTAGGAAGTCGCAGGGGATACAGATGCAGACAGCTGGTGAGGATTTTGTTCCGTTTGACCCTGATGAGCTATCTGTGGAGAACCTGGCTGCTGAGAATAACTGTTTGGATTCCTTTGTGAAGAACCTGGCTGTTGAGAAAAACCACCACCAATCTGCTGCGCAGTAGATGAATATGAGAATTCAGGAGCCATATGGGGACCTTCTGTGAATGTCAATGTATGCTGTTGCTGAAATAATTCATCATTAAAGCTCTGAGGATTCTGATAATTTTGAACTCGAGGAGCCAACTGTGGCACACCCTGCTGCTGAATGAAGCCTCCACTATTATGATGGTCATTTAGTTGAGAAACCATGTGTGACGCCACTGGTACTGATGATACAGAATGTTGGATGAAACCTTCATTATAGTTCTGGCTGTCTGGTTCCTTTTGACCCTGAGAAGCCACTGGTGACGAACTGAGGGGAAAACCTGGCTGTTGGGGGATGACACGATTTGCATTATTCTGTGTGTTTGCTTCAAAAGATGATCCTGGAGTGATGGAGGAAGTCGCTTGCAAATTACATCCAACCTTTTGCAGAAAGCCTCCATCATATTTATATGACTCTGGTTTTGTTTGACCATAAGGAGCCATGGAAGCTGGCAACGAGGAACCTAAGTGCTGAAAAAAGTCCCCACCAAGCTGATTAGGTGGATGATTGGAAAAATCAGAATCCATGTGATGTTGCAATGGCGCCGTATGTCCCTGCTGTGGGAAAAAATCATTGTTAATCTGCTCAGTCTGTCTGCTTGGGGACTGATCAGCCAAGTGCGAGATCGCTGAAGGCATGGCTTCTGATTGCTGATGGTAGCCACCGAATGCATCATTTGACTGAAAAGTTTGGCCTGGTAAAGCCTGAGTTTCTTGGGAAGTTACAGTGGGCGAGGCCACAAAACCAGATGGCGGGAGAAGGCCAGCAAGAATATCAATTTCCTGGTTATGATATCCTGAGGTTACTATTTGTGTGTTTGTTGCAGAAAACTGATCATGAGACACGGCTGATGGTGTATAAGAGACACTGCCAAATGGGGTCCCATAGTCAAAATTGGATAGTGCATTTGTCTGAGGCGCAAATGATTGAGCTGCATGCAATTCCAAACCTTGATTCATGGTTGGGTGAAAGGAAGGCGGGTTCTCAGGTTGAGCCGGGTTGCTGTCTGTCGAAGGAGTGGCTCTAAAAGGTGTGTCGCCGAATGGATCTTCAAAAGGCTGCATTGACAGAAGATGCTTTCAAATCTAAAACAATTTCAGTGACAGTGAAACACCTAACATGATAAAAAGGATAGGTCTATATACATTTTATCTGAACCAAACAACTGGTAACAACCAATGAACATCTATCAGGGTTGACAGAGTTAACATTCACATATCTTAAATATGAATTCAACATTACTACAAATTTAGTGCTGCGCATCACCCAATATCATAATGTTAAAGAATTTTATCTTTACCTGATTAAAACTGGAGAATGTAGCTGAGAAAGTGGCTCCAGATCCAGAATCTGTTGCAGATAAAGTTGGCATATTTGCTGAATCAGCCAAGAAAGAATCAGACAAGGAGCCATGTAGGTCTGCTTCAGCACTATTTGAAGTCACTGCTGGGGATGCTGAAAAGATAGGATGAAAAGTAAATAATACGTTTCTTAACATTACTGTATTGTTTCTCTATGCCCTTATAGAAGATAAGCCTATAACTATAAGTTGCACATGCATTTTGCCTACATTCTATACATGAATAGTAATTACACGCTGAACTTTACTCATCTCAGAACTTTTATTGAATAAAAAAAAATCACACACTGGACTTTTACTCATCTCAGAATCATGTACTAACATAACAAAAATTCTGATATATCAATGTCAGGAGTCAGGACATTATGCTGCAGCACATTAGAATGTTAAGAAACCGTGCGTATCCTAAGAATTCCAAAGAAACAAAAATAAAAGGCTACCAGGTTTAAAGATCTAATGAAGGGGAGAATGCACTTGAACGTGCACGATAAACATTTGTCATTTCTTACCAACTGCACAGAATATGCATACATACAAAAAAAATAAAAAAAAATAAAACAGGCCTGTGAACTTTGAGACATTTATGTACCTGATGCTAGACCACGTGGATCAAATTCATCGTTGTTAAAAGGACCATTAGCAACAGAGTGTTCCACGGTTCCCTGTTCAGTAGTTGAATGGGTTGTACTACTGGTAGCAGGTGGAGATGCGGGTCTAGGAACAGTCACTGAGGGATCTCCACCTCTAATTCGAGAGAAGAATCAGAACAGAAATAAAAGTGTCTGCATAGATAGGAGTAGAAGGCTTGTGTAGAGCATAAAACAAACCTTTCACTGTGAACAGAAGTCCGACCTTCACTCACAGCTTCATCATTACCGGGGGAATGACCAGGATTCTTATCATTATATCGTTGGTTTTCATTCCTACCAACAGTATACATAAACGCGTAAGCACTGTAAGGTAGATCTAAGTGCTAAGACTTTAGCAGAATTCTCAATTCTTCTAGTAAAGAAGTGAACCACTTTCATTTTACCTTCCATCTTGGGAACTGTCATCAGGTCTGACTCCACTTCCCCTGTAGAATGTAAATGTGAATAGGGACCATCTAGATAAGATTCCTGACAGTATTTGCAAGTGAGAAAATATTTTTATACAATAGATGCGTTGAACCACAAATGGCATACATGGTCTCATGATAGCAGACAAAAGGTTTCCAAATGACAATTACTGCTGAAACTACCCATGACACACCACAGCATACGTTGATTTGTGACCACTGACCACATTCAGTAGGCAAGAGAAAATGGGACAGCTAAACTGGCTCCCAATACTCATTATGACCCACAGGCTACGAGACAATTTGGATGGAGGTTTTGAGTCATAACTTTTGAAGAGTAGACATACCGAGATGAAGAGTAACCATCATTATCCGCTTGATTACCATCTCTTTCAGCACTTCTATTCCTAGGAAAATTATTTTGATCATCGATGTTTCTACCTCCTCCCTGATGCTCATCATCCACAGAACCATCTCGACTGTATCGAGTTTCCGACTCTCTATCGCTGTGATCACCATTGCGACTAGATGAATCCCCATATTTACCATAATGATCATCTTTTCCATATCCAATTTGATTTTCTTCATTATATCGGTCGCCATAACCTCCAGGGCTTGATCCCCCAGGCTTGCTAAACCTAATTTAAATGTAGTCATGTGAATCATATCATACCAACAGATACTTTTAAACACACTACGATTTAAAATTTTCTGGACTGTAAGGAAAACCCAAAGATACTTGACAAATTAGTCAGTGGCATGATAAGCATACTATTTGAAACGTCCTGTGTTTGGGTGCTTTTGCCTACCATGCTATTTAAAAAAATTCACAGTTCGAAATAGACCCAACGCAATATTGTCAACCGCAACATATAATCAGTTGTTGTGGCACAAGACATATTTTAGGCCATTTTACTCAAGTGGATAGTAAGGGGATAGGCCAGCATCCATAAAAGAGCATAATTTGACTAGTAAACACATTGCACCTTGGACTTCCAAAAACAGATCATTTAACAAGTTATCAGGGGAAACTCACTTGTCCCTGTTAGCAGAAGCTTTTTGTCTGGCCTCTTGTATCCTTTCTTTATCAGTCACAAGGAACACAAGACTCTGAGATTTTCTTCTAACGTTGCTACCTTGATCTCTCCCGCCAGAGTCGACGTATTGAAATTCTGAAAGAGTCTGCTATGTGACAAAGGTGCGGGGCATTGGAAACTTTGAGCTTTAGAAGATTCAATCGGAAAATAAGCTACAATGAGAATGAAAATAACTGTTATTTGGTGTGCATGTTCTTTGATCTCATCGATGACACGTTCAGACCCGTTGGCTATGAGGTATTCCAGTACAATTAGTGCCTGTAGATCACAGATACAGATTAGAAACTTTTTTTTTTATTCTTAGGTGGACAAAGCCACCAAAAAGGAAACTAATACATATTGTACCAGTCTGCATCACAATCCATAACGCTCACTACATAACACTGACTACATAATACTGAATGATTACTCTTGAAACTATGCTCCTTTATCACCCTTTTAGTCTCCTATCTTTCAATCTCTCCGGATACTTAGAACACAAGAACAATTGGAGTGTATAAAGTAGCATGTGTGGCTTGGCAGTCCTACACACTGATATAAATGAAAAGAAAAACAGAGCCATTCCATACCATATGTTAAATTTGTTAAATCCCCGTTGATAAGAAGTTACACGGTCAACAGCGATGTATATACACAAGAACTTAAGATTTGAGATCGCAAATGAGGAAGAAAAACAACTTTTTCAGATTTCTTTTTGATGCACTCATTACTATTAACTTTTCGGCTATAGTTGGAGACAACAATCAGGAGTTCTGAATACAAGCACATATCCTTCAATAAACCACAGGAACAAGGAGTGTTCACTTTCAATAGTATGCTTTCTCCAAGAAAACACGATGCTGCAAGCACTATTTTATCCATAACTTCTGAATCAAACAGCTAATAGAGAAGAAAGACAAATCTACAAACGATATAAAGGATTGAATTGAAGAGATAGGTCAACCTTGTACACATGTCGCCAGTTCTTTCCAGTATCACTTAGTCGCTTCCAGAGCAGTCCCATAATCATTTGGAAATCTTTTCTAAAACACAATAATGAACAGTTAAAAATTAAAGAAAGACCGTGCACATTTGTTAAGGGCGCCAAAGCTTACTGGTTTCTCGAGGCTTGCGCAATATCAGCCAGATGAGAACCATGGGGACCCCAAGCCTCATTGCTAGTGGCATCTAGGACCTAAGCGGAATAAGAAGAAACACGAATAGTCTTAAACAAGGTCATCAGATGGATACGTCAAAGTACATCACGTGGTAGCTCATGTTAGGACAAACTGCTACTGTAACATTTTTATTTACTTGACCGATGCTGGGTAGCATTATCGCTATGGAAATACTGTAAATTTCTGAAGGATGGTGTTATTGACCCACAGTAGCCACTAAAAGGGAAATATGTTCATATTTGGCAAGACTTGTCAATCATGTTTGCAGCGTCAACATGTCATTTTGGTACAAGCTTGCTGAATTCATATGAACAAAAAGGAAATAAAAATGTAATGGCCACACTGGGGACAAGTTATTCAGATTAAGGAATAGGAACTCCAAATTGTCAAAATTTCAGATAGGCAACATCTTAATGAAAAAATAGAAACAATAAAAGAAGTACCTTTCTCTCCAATCCAGGAACTTTGAGTACTCTCTTATTGACCCCCCGTTTACTGAAAATCAATAGAAAATGAACCATGATTATAAATTTTAGAAGCCTTATTTCTATATGGAACTCATGAGCACAAATAGGATAGAATTATATTTATACATTTGAGAAATTTCAGTGACTCAAAAGTATTTGCTTATATGAACGGCCGACACAAATCAAGAGTAAGGCTGACCAACACAAAAATTGCCAAAACGTTAAACAGAACTTACAGGTCTCTGACAGTTTGACCCAGGGCCTTCTTCATCCTCGGTGATGATCAAACACAGTACTCTTAGCTCAAAATCAAAATTTTGCCGAAAAGCAATCACCAAATCCTGGAGAAAAGTAAACCCATAAGAAAATTTTCTAGACAGGGTGGAATTTGAACTCAATTGACGATCAACTAAAATTCTACTACACTAATTTCCATATCAAACAAGGCAAAATACACATTGACGTAGATTATCCTTCAAAAAGCTAGATAGGTAACAATGTTACATTCCAAATGAAATGATCTTCAAATTGTATGAGTACCGGAAAGGATCCTAACTCCCAATTTAAACGTTGATCCATAAGAGACAATAAATCAGCAAATTCAATCCCCGTGTGGTAAGTTTCTATTTTTATAATTTCGAAATAAGAAAAACCATGCCTACAATGTAAATCCAGTTCACCAGGACTAGTGCCATAAAATAAGAAGCACATTATCCAATCAAAATATAACAGCAATCTTCAATCTTCTGCCCTAACAAAAACCTTGAAACACTAAAATGTTCATAATTTGATGAAATCGCAAACGATAAACCAGAAGCAGAAATCACACTACTCAACATTTGAATTATTGTAAACGCGTTTACACGGATAGGAGCGAGATCGGTTCAGATCGAAACAACAACAATAAACAATTCAAAAAACAGTATCGAATGGAGCACATAATAGAAATCGATAAAAAAAAAAGCTGGAAGAAGCAGAAATACACATCATACAGGCACCGGAGGCCGCAATATCGGATCCAAATACTAACAACCATATTAAAAATAAAAAAAAAATCCGAACAAGAGATGTTGAAGACATTGTAGACCTGAGGATATGGGGATAAAACGCAGGCGGGAGGGATCGTGGAGATGGAGAATTTCGGATCGGGCGATGTTAGGTAGAGAGAGAGAATCTGAAGTGAGAGAAGAATGGAAGAAAAAAGTTGGAGCAGGAGGAGGGAAAAACTTGACATAAGCCGAACTTCAACTCTCAACTATTTATTTATTTTATTTTGTTTTGTTTCGTTTTTGTTTTTGGCAGACGTTTTTATTATTATTAGTCACCATTTTCTGTAATTTGTTTTCTTAATGGTACTGCTTTTATTGACGCTAATTTTGCTTAAAATACAGTATATTTAGACACATATTTCATAAATTTAGTATTTCCAAGGGTGTGTAGTTGTAGTGTTAGCAATCGAAATGAGATCTTTCTATAGTTGAGTCATATGGAGTACGACGAAGTGAGGTTAGCATGGTGGTAGGCACTCACTATCTGGTTCCAATGATCCCGGATTCGAGTCATCCGGGGTAGGAATTAAACCCAATGATCCCCTTTTAAAAATAAAAAATAATAATATGGACTAAATGTATACAAACTTACTTTGTGAGTTTTTCAGTTTTTTTTCCAGATAAAACTATGTATCGTTTGATATATGAATCATTTTGCTTCAGCTTTCGGATTTGTTTAAACTTAATTTATTGCTTATATTTTAACTTAAACCGACGCCTGAAATCAAACAAGGACTTCTCGGTCTCCGATTCAAAACATTTATTCCTACTAGTAGGGCCAGTCAAGATTAAGATGAACACAAATATTCACAATGGGAAAGTTAATCCAATGACCAATGGGAACAATGGATCAAAAAAAAAATTCTTTTCTTTTTGAGATTTGATTTGTTAAGAGTAGCCGGTCGTTAAACGCTTTAGTATGCCCATCAGCTCTACTTCTGATGAGGATAAAAGAAATACATAATCATGGCCCATATAGTACTGTGAAGCCTGCTTCTGAGCTGAAGATAAAGATTGAGGTAAGTTTAGTTTAGTTTTTTTTTTGGATTCAGAAAGAAAAGCGTGTGTTGAGGTTTGTTGGTGAATATATTGTGGATTTTGGTTCTCAAATGACTTAAGGAAATCAAAGTGGTTATTTTGGTGTTTGCAGGACCGGAAGATGCAAGGAGGATCAGCTAAGTTCAGTTGAAGTTTGGATCTCAAAGTCAGAGCAAAACGGAGTCGTTTTGTGGAGTGGGAATTTGGATTTGAGAAGCTTAAGGAAAACGCGGTCGTTTGGAGCAGAGCGGGAGTTTTGGACTCGGATGAAAACGGGGACGCATGTATAATAAGCTACGTCGTTTCTCTTGCGGGAAGAGTTCTTCATATCAAGCGGGACGTCGTCGTCTTCACAGAGCTTAGTTCGGTAAGTTCGTTACATTATGGGAACGACGTCGTCTTCGAGCGAGCTGCAACGGATATAAGGGAGTGTGCGAGTTGAGTCCGATTCGACCTGAGTTTTCGAGCGAGTTATTTTTCCAGAAAATTGGGGCCTTAGGGTTCTTGAGCGTTCGAGCGAAATTCTATTCTGATTTCTGAAATTGAGTTGTGCGATTAGCAGCGTTTCATTCATTGATACTGTAAATACTTGTATTCACTTCGATCGATCAATAAACGACTATCTTTCTGGATGGAGTAGGTCCTCGACTGGAGGGGGCCGAACCAGGGTAAATTCTGTGTTTGTTCTTCTGTTTTTGTTGTTGATCTTTGCAAGATTTGCTTCCGCGAAGCTCTTCAATTGGTATCAGAGCCGATTACTGTAACGATGGTGTAGACCAAAGTCGAAATCGAACGGTTTGATGGAAAGACTGACTTCGCACTTTGGAGGCAACGGATGAGAGCCATTCTGGTTCAGATGAAGGTGGAAAAGGCATTGAAGTCTGACGCCGAAATGCCACCAACACTTACAGAAGCTGAAAAGGAAGAAATGAAGGAGATGGCTTATAGTATGATCATTCTACATTTGGGTGATAAAGTGCTTAGAGAAGTAATCAAGGAAAAGACTGCAGCTGGAGTTTGGTTGAAGTTGGAGCAATTGTATATGACCAAGACCCTCACCAATATGATCTACTTGAAAGGTAAACTATTTGGCTTCAAGATGGAAAGTGATATGCCTATTGAAGAGCATTTGGATGAATTTGTTAAAATAGTCATAGACCTTGAAAATATTGGTGAAAAGATTGATGATGAGGATCAAGCCATCATGGTGTTGAACTCTCTGCCCTCATCCTATGCCACTTTTGTGGACACTATGAAATACTCTACGGATGCTCTGACCATAGAGGAAGTTTTGGTTGCTTTGAAGCAAAAGCAGTTGGATTCAAAGACTAACTCTGGAACAGCAGATGGGTTAGTGGCTCAGGGGAAGTTTCAGAAAAGGAAATTCCCTAAGAAAGGTGCAAATCCAGGAAATCAGCAGAAGTCCAACACTCAAGACAACCAGAGCAGTGACAAGAAGAAACTGAAGTGTTATTTCTGCAGAAAGGAAGGGCACAGAGAGATTGCCCAGACAGACTGAAGAAACCAAATGGTAAAGGTCAAGAAAAGGGAGAGGCTGCTTTGGCTGAAGAAGGTTATGATTCTGCAGAGGCTTTGGTGGTCACAAGAAGGAATCCTGAGACAATGTGGATCCTTGATAGTGGTTGTTCTTGTCATATGACCCCTCACAAGGAATGGTTCAGAGATTTTAGAGCTCAAAGCCAAGGCTCAGTCCATCTATGCAACAATGAATTCTGCAAGATGGAAGAATTGAGACTATCTTAATTAAGGTGGAGGATGGACCTGAGATCATACTCTCAGGTGTCAGGTATGTGCCTAAACTAAAGGGGAATCTGATTTCTTTAGGAATGCTTGAAGCACATGGTTGCATATTTAAGGCAGAACTTAGTAAGATTGAAGTGTTTAAAAGTGATTGTTTGAAACTAAGAGGAACTAGAAGCAATGGAATATATGTTTTGTCTGGTGATGTTGTTGTGAATGACTGTTTGAATTATTCTGAGAAGAACATTGATAAAACTGTTTTGTGGCATTTGAAATTAGGACATTTGGGACAGATTGGTTTAACTAAGTTATTTGATCAAGCATGTTTAGGTAAGGATCAAATAAGAAAACTGGATTTATGTGAAAACTGTGTTCTAGGGAAAGCCACAAAATTAAGTGTTGGTAAGGCATTCACAAAACAAAGGCAAAACTTGACTGTAGTCACTCTTATGGGGGGACCAACTAAGGTCCAGTCACATGGTGGTAAAAGATACTTCATGTCCTTAATTGATGATTTTTCTAGGAGATCATGGATTTATTTCTTATCTAACAAGTCTGATGCTTTTGAGACTTTTAAGGTATGGAAATTGATGATAGAAAATCATTCTGGACAGAAGGTAAAGTATCTCAGGACTGATAATGGTCTTGAGTATCTTGACAAAAATTTCTTGGATTTCTGTAAAGAATCATGTATCACAAAGCACCACACTGCTACTGGAAACCCTCAGCAGAATGGACTGGATGAGAGGTTCAATAGAACCATCTTGGAGAGGGTAAGATGCATGTTATTGCAGGCAGGTATACCAAAAAGCTTTTGGGCTGAAGCAGATCATACTGCTTGTTATTTACTGAATAGAAGTCCATCATCTGTTCTGAGTTTTAAGACACGTATGCAAATATGGTCTGAAAATGTAGAGAACTATGATAGACTTAAATTTTTTGGTTGTGCTGCATATGCATCTGTTAAACAAGGTAAGCTTGATCCAAGGGCTTTAAAATGTATTTTTATTGATTATCCTGATGGAGTTAAAGCTTATAAACTGTGGTGTTTGGAAAATGATCATAAGAAAATTTTTGTTAGCAAGGATGTGATTTTTAATGAGCTTGAGTTTCCTTTAAAGAAAAATGGTCAATCTTCACATATAAATCTGGAAATTTTAGAACATGTGAGTGCAGGTAATACTGGTGATACCACAGCTGAGGTGGAGGTTCAAGGGGAGCCCGAGTCTCCTGATGAAGGTATTCCCCATCTACGGCTACGGGAGAGCAAAATTCGGTAATTACCGTTTACCGTCGGTAAATTTACCGTTACCGAATCAATTCGGTTCGGTAAAACGATAAAGTTACCAATGGTAAAACGGTAAAAATAAGTCGGTAAACGGAATAAATTCTGAAAACGGTAAATTTACCGTTTTACTATTTTACCGAAAAATATAAATAAATAAAAATATATATTATATATTATAAAGAAAAAAATTAAAAAAATATTTATATATATTAAAAATCAACATATATATTTATAAGATTTATAATATATATTTAAAAAATTAGAAAAATAATAATTTTCGATAAATTCGGTAAATTTACCGAAATTTACCGATTTACAGTTTTACCGAAATATCGGTAAAACGGTAAATCGGTAACGGTAAACGGAATAGAATTTTACATTTCGGTAAATCGGTAAACGGTAAAACGGTAATTTACCGTTTGCCCTCCCCTATCCTCAGCAGAATAATGAAGAAGGTAATGTGGAAGGTAGTTCTCATAACTCATATCCGGATTTTTGGCTAACTAGGGATAGACAAATAAGATCAGTTAGACAACCTGTGAGATATGGTTATGAAGACCTTGTAAATTTTGCCTGTTTAGTTGCTGAGAATATAACTGAACCTGAACCTCTTAACTATACTGATGCTATGAATTGCAAGGAAGGTAAGCTGTGGTTGCAGGCTATGAACTCAGAGATGGATTCCTTGAAGAAAAATCACACTTGGGATATTGTTGACAAGCCTGAGAAGGCAAGAGTGATAGGCAGCAAGTAGATTTTTACAAGAAAGGAAGGAATACCAGGTGTAGAGGCTCCAAGGTTGAAAGCAAGGTTATTTGCAAGGGGTTTTTCACAGAAGGAAGGTGTAGATTTCAGTGAAATTTATGCACCTGTTGTGAAGCATAGGTCTATTAGGATTCTCTTATCTCTAGTTGCAAACTTTAATCTTGAGTTGGAACAACTAGATGCAAAAACTGTTTTCTTGTATGGTAGCTTAAATGAGACAATTTATTTAAGGCAACCTGAAGGCTTTTGTGTTGGAGATCCTGATAAAAAGGTTTGTTTGCTGAAAAAATCATTGTATGGTTTGAAACAATCACCTAGACAATGGTATAGGAGATTTGATGAATTCATGATGAAATGTGAGTTTAAAAGATCTAGCTATGATTGGTGTATTTATTTTAAGAGATTGGATAATGATTCTGTCATATATCTCTTATTATATGTTGATGATATGCTGTTAGCTAGTGAAAATATGAAAGCCATAATTGAGTTGAAAGAACAGTTAGCTACTAACTTTGAAATGAAAGACCTTGGTGCAGCTAAAAAGATTCTAGGTATGCTGATTATAAGGGACAAAAGACGAGGTACTTTGTTCCTATGTCAAACTAATTACTTGAAGAAAGTAGTGGAAAGGTTTGATATGGAAAATGCAAAGCCAGTGGGCATACCTGTTGCTGGACATTTTAAGCTGAGTAAAAGCTAGGAACCTGAGACTGATCAAGAGAAGGACCTGATGAAGAATGTGCCATATTCAAATGTTGTTGGTTGTTTAATGTATATTATGGTCTGCACAAGACCTGATATAGCTCATGGGGTCAGCCTGGTAAGCAGGCACATTGCAAATCCTGGAAGGAGTCATTGGCAAGTGGTTAAATGGTTGTTAAGGTATATAAAGGGCACTCTTGATAAAGGACTCTGTTTGGTGGTGATCAGCTGAATTCAGAGATTGTTGAAGGATTCGTGGACTCAAATTTTGCTGGGAATATAGATACAAGAAAATCTGGATTAGTTTTCAAGGTTTATAGAACAGCAGTGTCATGGAAGGCTAACTTGCAGAAGGTTGTTGCCTTATCTACCACAGAAGCAGAGTTTATGGCTATTACTGAGGCGGTAAAAGAAGCTTTGTGGTTAAAGGGAGTCATGGCAGAGCTGGGACATGGACATGAGTGTGTGAAAGTTCACTGTGACAGTAAAGGAGCAATACACTTATCCAAGCATCAAGTGTTCCATGAGAGGAGCAAGCACATTGATGTTAGGATGCATTTTGTGAGGGAGATTGCTGAGACTGGAGAAGTAAAAATGGTGAAGGTCAGCACCATTGACAACCATTTAGTTCCAAGCGACAAGTTTGAACACTGCTTGAGACTGATTAGGGTGGTAAAACATGGATGAAGCAAGGGGCAGAGGGATATTCGTATAAGGAGGAAAGTGATCTAGAACCAAGGTGAAGATTTGTGGATTTTGGTTCTCAGATGACTTAAGGAAATCGAAGGGGTTATTTTGGTGTTTGCAGGACTGGAAGATGCAAGGAGGATCAGCTAAGTTCAGTTGAAGTTTGGATCTCAAAGTCAGAGCAAAACGGAGTCGTTTCGTGGAGCGAGAATCTGGATTTGAGAAGCTTAAGGAAAACGCGGTCGTTTGAGCAGAGCGGGAGTTTTGGACTCGGATGAAAACGGGGACGCATGTATAATAAGCTACGTCGTTTCGCTTGCGAGAAGAGTTCTTCATATCAAGCGGGACGTCGTCGTCTTCAGAGAGCTCAGTTCGGTAAGTTCGTTACATTATGGGAACGACGTCGTCTTCGAGCGAGCTGCAACGGATATAAGGGAGCGTGCGAGTTGAGTCCGATTCGACCTGAGTTTTTGAGAGAGTTATTTTTCCAGAAAATTGGGGCTTAGGGTTCTTGAGCGTTCGAGCGAAATTTGATTCCGATTTCTGAAATTGAGTTGAGCGATTAGCAGCGTTTCATTCATTGATACTGTAAACACTTGTATTCACTTCGATTGATTAATAAACGACTATCTTTTTGACCGGAGTAGGTCCTCGACTGGAGGGGACCGAACCAGGATAAATTCTGTGTTTCTTCTTTTGTTGTTGTTAATGATCTTTGCAAAATTTGCTTCCGCGAAACTCTTCATATATAGTGTTAGAAATTGTTAAAATGAAAAATGAAAGCTACAGTACATTTTGGGAAGGCTGGACGGGATATAGGTGAGAAGTTAGTGTTTAAATCAAACGACTGCGTTTTGCTCGCATATATAACAGGCTGGAACCTGGATGTCTTTTTTTATTATTTTATTATTTTTTTGATAGTAACCTGGATGTCGGAATGTCGGATATTGAATCGATAAGGACGGAGGCAGCTGTGGCTTGGGATTCCGTGCGGTGCAGCGCGGCTAACTGGCTGGTTAGTTGTATAGGGGTTAGTCCATTCGATTCTGTAAGTGCCTAGTTTTTTATTCTCTTCAATTCGCATTTGTGTACTAAAACTCAATTGATTGATAGTGGATTGAGCACTAAAAGCTTTGAAAAAAAAAACTCTTGATGTATTTTTTTAGTTTCGATTGTTAGGATTCGATCATTGTCAACAAACTGAACCGTAAAACAAATAGTTGGACATACATGAGTTAAGCTTAGGTTAAAATATGTATTCGACTTGAGCCTGACATTCGAGTAACTAATTTACAAATTACAACATATAAATTATGTGGAAATCCGATATGAGAGCTACGCCTCGCATCCCCTAAATGGAAATTTGGTTTCATATCTAATTTTTTATATAAATTGAAAACGTAAAAAATTTGAGCTATGTTTGTTTATAAAGTTTTGACGAGATTGATAAAAGCTTTTAACAAAATAAAGAATGGATATCGGCTTAATAGGAAACCAAGCGGAACATGTCGGAGATTGATAAAAGCTTTTAACAAAATAAAGAACGGGTATCGGCTTAATAGGAAACCAATCGGAACATGTCTCCTTAACATATCTTCTGCTGACTGCAAATTCTATGAAGTTCTCCTGTTTATCAAACTACAGAATATTGAAGAATTGATTTATGAAAATGAATATATCCTTACTTCATCTAAAGTGCAATGCTTTGTTATTTATCCGCATCAGTAGTAAAGCAAATGTCAGGTTCAAGCTATCAGTTTCCTCATAACTATGAATCCTTGAAATAGTGCACATGCATACAAAATATAAAGCATCCCATTCATAAATAGTTTTGATCTGGCGATCGTATCTCGCGATTTAAATCAAACTACTTGTATACAAACTGGATGGAAGCAACTTACTTAGTCCTAAAATCTGTTATCAGATGACATAAGTCATCACGTATCTTTCACTATAACTTCAAGAAAATACAGCTTGCCCTCTTCGGCGTTTCAATCTTCAAAAGTGCATGGAGTAAACATTGGGGCACCAAATGGCCTCAAACTAACTACGAGAATGCAACATAAAAAGCTCAGTACCATGGCTAGCTAAGATCCTCAATGATTGAATTATATAGTTCAACTTTGATTCAATAGTCCATAATCTTGATATTAGAAATCAATATGTTTGTTATTTAATTCTTAAAATTTCAAGTTAATATCTGTAAACACAATGGGGATTGTGATTTTGGGACAAATTGTAGATTGGAAGTTGACAGTCAGATCAGGGCTTCTGATTTCAGATACTCTAGTATAGATTTTTCTGACTGCTGTATGCCAATATTTAGTTATTTTGCTGTTGGATCGTCTTATGTATGATCTGAGTGAAAAATTGATAACAGAAGAAAACAGAGCCTACCTGCATGTTTGCTCACATGAAAATCAGAGGCCATGGAGATCATTAAATATTTCTTTGATTTAGATTTATATACTAAAGAGGACAATGTGGATGAAGAACCTAACAAATACATCATATAAAATGCATGCTTAATTAAATGAAATCAAACTCAATCTAATAGCTGACGTCCTGCAATCTGGTTCTGTTCTTGCTCTGAAGCAATGACTTCATCTTGTTGATTGAGCATATCAGAATCAAAATGTGAAGGACAGCAGCCGAAGATTTTGAATCATGATGGTGGCCTGAACTGAGGGATTTGTTGATTCTGAATGTGTTCATGGCCTTATTGAATGAAACTGAACTGACGGGTGCTTGATGCCAGCTGACTGGTGGCAGAGTCATCAAGGATCCACTTATTGCGGTGCTAAAGTCTGAAACTGAAGAATTGGGAAAAGAAAGTTGATTCAGTTTCTGATTTTGGAGTAGTTTTGAAAATTTAAAATGGAACAGTGGGTAATGTAGAGGACTTACTTGACTGGTGAATATGAATGGCTAAGCTGCTCTGTGGGGCTAGTAGTGGGTGGGCGGTGGTGGAGATGTGTAGAGGTAGACTGGTGGTGGAGATTTTGTTGGTGGTGGTGGGGACTTGTAGGCGTATGGAGGGTGAGGTTTTGGGGATGGTGGTGGTGGGGATTTGTAGATGTAGGGTGGGGGAGGAGATGGGGAAGGTGGTGGAGGTGACTTGTAGATGTAGGGTGGTGGCGGTGATGGGGAAGGTGGTGGAGGTGACTTGTAAATGTAGGGTGGGGGAGGAGATGGGGAAGGTGGTGGAGGTGACTTGTAGATGTAGGGTGGTGGCGGTGATGGAGAAGGTGGTGGAGGTGACTTGTAGATGTAGGGTGGTGGTGGTGACGGGGAAGGTGGTGGTGGTGACTTGTAGATGTAGGGTGGGGGAGGTGATGGGGAAGGTGGAGGGGGTGACTTGTAGATGTAGGGTGGTGGAGGTGATGGGGAAGGTGGTGGAGGTGACTTGTAAATGTAAGGTGGTGGAGGAGACGGCGAAGGTGGAGGAGGTGATTTGTAGATGTAGGGTGGTGGTGGAGAGGGGGAAGGTGGTGGAGGTGACTTGTAGATGTAGGGTGGTGGTGGAGAGGGCGAAGGTGGGGGAGGTGACTTGTAAATGTAGGGTGGTGGAGGAGACGACGAAGGTGGAGGAGGTGATTTGTATACATATGGTGGTGGAGGAGATGGGGATGGTGGTGGAGGTGACTTGTAGATATAAGGTGGTGGCGGAGATGGCGAAGGAGGCGGTGGTGATTTGTAGTAGTATGGTGGTGGTGGAGAATGCACCGGTGGTGGTGGACTCTTGTAGTAGTATGGTGGTGGGGGAGAATGCACCGGTGGTGGTGGGCTTATGTAGTAATACGGTGGTGGTGGAGAATGGACCGGTGGTGGTGGGCTCTTGTAGTAATATGGTGGTGGTGGTGGAGAATGGACCGGTGGTGGTGGGCTCTTGTAGTAGTACGGTGGTGGTGGAGAATGCACTGGTGGTGGTGGGCTTTTATAGTAATATGGTGGTGGAGGGGATGGAGAAGGTGGTGGAGGTGACTTGTAGATGTAGGGTGGAGGAGGAGATGGCGAAGGAGGTGGTGGTGATTTGTAATAATATGGCGGGGGCGGTGAAGGAGATGGTGGTGGTGGGGACTTGTAGTAGTATGGAGGTGGTGGTGATTTGTAGTAGTAAAGAGGTGGTGGAGAGTGAACAGGGGGTGGTGGGGATTTATAGTAATATGGTGGTGGTGGGGACGGCGAGGGAGGAGGTGGAGACTTATAGTAATAAGGCTTGGGTGGAGACGGAGATGGTGGGGGTGGTGATTTGTAGTAGTACGGTTTTGGCGGAGAAGGCGAAGGTGGAGGAGGTGATTTATAGTAATATGGTTTGGGAGGACTTGGTGATGGAGGTGGAGGGGACTTGTAGTAGTAAGGCTTTGGTGGAGTAGGTGATGGTGGTGGAGGAGATTTGTAGTAGTAAGGCTTGGGAGGAGCCGGTGATTGAGGTGGAGGGGACTTGTAATAGTATGGTGGTAGAGGATGAACCGGCACGGGTGGTGGAGGAGACTTGTAATAGTAAGGAGTAGGTGGTGGCTTCACCTTGTGACACTCCTCATAAGGCTTTTTGGGTGCAAAAGCAAAAGATTTGGCGGACAAAACAACTTCATATTTATTTTTGGATTTGAGCTTTAAATGAGCTCCCTTCTTGCCATGGTGCAGGTTGGTTGGGATGCTGCATTTGGACCCCTTTGGAGCAGCGTGGAGGGCAGCCTTGCAAGCCTTAGCCCCATATTTGCCATAGTCAAAGTCTTTGACCGTGATGGCATACTTTCCGTTGACCTTTGTCTTCCCATATGCCACTATTTCTTTTTCACCAGCTTTACATGTGATCTTTACCACAGCACCTGACATGGTACATATCACACATATTTGAGAAACTTATGTTTGAAATGAAGGTTTAATGTTTCTCTCAAAAAAAAAGAAAAAAAGAAATGAAGGTTTAATGTTCGACTATGGTAATTTGTTACCTTTGAGATGTTTCTTATCATGGGATTTGATCGGATACTTCCAGTCATAGCATCTGTAGCAGTAAACTTTGCCGACTACTCTAACTATCAATAGGTGGTGGGGATGAGGGTGTGGGTATGGAGCGGGTGGTGGTGGAGATTTATAAATATAAGGGGGAGAGTATGGTGGAGATTTAGCGGGTGGAGGTGGGGATTTGTAGTAATATGGCGGTGAGTATGGTGGAGATTTAGCGGGTGGAGGTGGAGATTTGTAGTAGTATGGCGGTGAGTATGGTGGAGATTTAGCGGGTGGTGGAGGGGATTTGTAGTAGTAGGGTGGTGGTGGAGAGTGAACTGGTGGAGGAGGGCTTTTGTAGTAGTAGGGTGGTGGTGGAGAGTGCACCGGTGGAGGAGGGCTTTTGTAGTAGTAGGGTGGTGGTGGAGAGTGCACCGGTGGAGGAGGGCTTTTGTAGTAGTAGGGTGGTGGTGGAGAATGCACCGGTGGAGGTGGGCTCTTGTAATAGTACGGTGGTGGTGGAGAGTGCACCGGCGGAGGGGGACTCTTATAATAGTAAGGTGGTGGAGGTGACGGGGAAGGTGGCGGTGGGGACTTATAGTAGTAAGGTGGCGGTGGAGAGTGTACCGGTGGTGGAGGGGATTTGTAATGGTATGGTGGCGGTGGAGAGTGTACCGGTGGTGGAGGGGATTTGTAATAGTATGGTGGCGGTGGAGAGTGTACCGGTGGTGGAGGAGATTTGTAGTAGTATGGTGGTGGCGGAGAATGTACCGGTGGTGGTGGGCTCTTGTAGTAATAAGGTGGTGGCGGAGAATGTACCGGTGGTGGTGGGCTCTTGTAGTAATAAGGTGGTGGAGGTGATGGGGAAGGAGGCGGTGGAGATTTGTACACATAAGGTGGTGGAGGAGATGGCGAAGGTGGTGGCGGTGATTTGTATACATATGGTGGAGGAGGAGATGGAGAAGGTGGTGGCGTTGACTTATAATTGTATGGTGGTGGTGGGGATGGCGAAGGTGGTGGGGGTGACTTATAAATGTATGGTGGTGGTGGAGATGGCGAAGGTGGTGGGGGTGACTTATAAATGTATGGTGGTGGTGGAGATGGCGAAGGTGGTGGCGGTGACTTATAAATGTAGGGTGGTGGTGGAGATGGCGAAGGTGGTGGCGGTGACTTATAAATGTAGGGTGGTGGTGGAGAAGGCGACGGAGGTGGTGGCGACTTATAAACATATGGTGGCGGTGGAGAAGCATACAAGTACGGATCACCACTCACGTAACCCACATTGCCACAAACAACTACAAACAAAGCCAAGGCCAAAACAGCCAAATGCGGCTTAAGACGACCCCAATTGGGGCCGCCGCCACCAGTGATCATTTCTTTGCCAGAAAACTCTCCGTTCAAACCCCTCTAAACGTTTCACTCCCTTCCAAATTTTCTAACTCTTGTTAGATAGTAAGAGAGATTAGGTGGATGAAGAGAAGTGAGTTTAATCGCTGGATGTATTTATAGCAACAATTAGTCGTTGGAAAAGAGCTGTCTGCACATTTTAATATTTTGAAAGTTTGATGCTTTTTATTAGCTGTAGAAGTAGGCTTTTTAAATAAGGGCGTGATTGGATCATGCAAATAGTTAATTTGTTTTTTCTTCATCAACCGGAGGACGAGGCAACCTACTGCGTATTAATTTAATTCAAATTTCTAACTTTATATATGTAGACTGAAACTTGTACTTGTTTATTGAGTTTTTGCAGCTTCCGATCTTGTATTTCTCAGTTTCTGCGTTGGTAGTTTTGTTAATACAGCCACCCAAACAACCCTTTATGGGAACGTGCCACGTGGGCGTCGTAGATGTGTTCAACTTCTGGCTGGAGCAGCCCGACCCGGTGAAATCGGGTATAAAAGGCTGATTTGTTTATGCAGCCTTTGACAAAATCTTGGCCACTTTTATAGGAACTTGGAAATTTAACATTTCATGTTTAACTCTTAATTTTTTTTAATTGTACAATTCAAGGAAAAACAAAAATATAGATACTGAAATTTGAAGATTAGTGAATCGTTGATTTTTTTAAAAAGGGTTTAACAACAAAGTGCGACCACCCCGAGTTACAAAACATTTATTCCGCTTGAAAGTATTTAACAAGAATCGAATATGAGACTTTATCATTTTCAATTTTCAACTATGTTGGCATGTTGATTTGGTTTTTATTAAGGTGCGGACTTAAAGATTAGATGAGTAAAGTTTTTGCTATAAATTTGTGGAAAATAATAAAATAAAAAATTAGGCGATTAAGGCACATAATGAAATAAGATAATTATGTTATTGTGAATGTGTCTCCAAAGAACCTAGCTAATTATTGTTACACTTATCTGAAAACAAAGTGTGCAAATAACTAATTAAATTTCAAGTTTCATAACAGTTCATGACTTATTTTAGTAAACACAAAAACAAAGCTTAGCCTATTTTTGCTAAATCGAAAGTCTTAATTAATCGTTTCGACTAGTTATTACTTCCTGATTGGAAATATGAGGTATATTCTCGTATAAATCTTGCTTTGATACTTAGTAACTTTAATTATACAAATAATTAATGTTACTAAAATTGATAGAAATATATACATAACAACAACAAAAAAAGGTAAACCTACGTACAATATCTCGGGCTGGCTACCGCCTTATTTCGAACTAGGTATCAGACTTTTTCGATTTTAAACTTTTTGACTTTTGCTTCTATTTGTACACGTTTCAACTTATTAATCATATCACTAAGCATATGAATAATAATTTCAACCAAATTAAGTTAACCCTATAACTGAATTCATAAGTTTACCGACCTTAAAATTCCTAAAAAAATTCGAATTCGGAAACAAAATGTATGCAAATTGATGCAAAAGTCACTAAAATGAAAATCGGAAAAGTGTGATACCTAATTTGAAATAAGGCGATAGTACAGATAATGTTTTCGTAATTTAACCAAAAAAGAATTAATTGTATCAACCATTACCAAAATGGATAGAAATATATATAGGGTTGTTGTCAGCAACTCATGCAAGATTTCTAACCCAAATATGTGAGATAGATCTCTGCATTTTCAATAAACCACATTAATTAATACTTTGTTACATTAGTAAAAAAAATGCAGCTATACTTTACCCTTAAATGTCCATAAGCAAACGAAATTCGAGATAACATCTGATTAGGAAGATGCAAAGCGACATATTTGTGTGATTCTCCACTGATTGATTGCATTTTACAACACTGCATATACTGAAAATTAATTAAAAGTTTCCAAAGTTCAGAGCTGGCCGGGGGTCCAGCTGTGTATGCTTTTGGACCACCAAATGAGACCTGAAATGGTGAGCTTAAGTGGAGGTTGTTTGATCACACACTACCACTATTGTACCTTTAATGTCTTTAGCTTACTGCAAGAAGAATATTTGGTGAAATGTCGCTCTGTGCTTTATTCTCAAAGCTTCAAGCAGTGCCATAACTCCTAATGAAAACACAATAGTACCTCTGTCGATAATGGGTAGACCTAAGTGTGAGGGCTTTGGTTAATTACTAACCATTAGAGTTTGTTCAATTCCAAAGGAGTTGCTCAATTAATTGAAGTATTATTTATATATGTGTTTTACTACTGGTCAAACAGAAGGCATAATGTTGATATAGACAATTTAAGTGGAAATTGAGCCTGAATAAAAGTCTTGGGGTCGTGCTGGATTTCGACCTGGCTGGATTTACTTATCTTGAGAAGATTAATTTGATTCATAAATCAGTTGAATTTTGCGACCCAAATTTACAGTTGCACAACTTTTTTTATAGCAAAAGTCTTGCTTGAATCCTAATATATTGAAATATGGGAAATTGAGATGATTTAATTCTTCCCTCACATTTAAATATTTTGTTTAGTGAGATGTGCTCAAAATATATTTGTCAATGGCACGATCGACTAGGTCTAGATAAGGAGCATTATTGTTCCTTCGGCTGGCACACATGATACTCGAACTAAATACGGAATGAACATGCAAAACATTATTATGAGTTAGATCGATCTCGATCAGCTCTTGATTTTATCACATAAAATGATTCCATACACACACAGTTTGATTTGATAATACAGAATTCCCAAATATTTCTCTAATGAATCAAGCAGGCATGTATAGACCATATACACTACAAATATCTTATTGACACACTATGAACTTTGTGACAACATGCACTATGTTAAGATCACAATAAAACCCTAATATAAAATTCAGTAGCAGGTGAAGATAAGAGAAAACTAATACCCAAGCAGAGTCATGTTATTATATACATATATACAGGCTACTTTAACTTGACTTTTGTTATGTCTCACATCGACATACACATGTATATATACATTGACCTGCTCAAAATGCTGACCATATAATTCATATTAAGACAATACATTTTAGATACTTAAAGACTAGCTGCATTTGTTGATCAATTTCGATTAATAAGCCGCCTTAAAATGTGGCCTTGTTATTCATGAACTTTCTCTAAATTAAACACTTGGACCTTTACTGCCCGTATTACTAATTTCTATTGATTAGAGATGTGTATCCATCAGGGTCAGTAGCATCATGAACTTGTAATACATATAAACTCAGAGACAGTTCGAATGGCCATATGTGTATTGCCCGCCTAGTGCAGCACTGCATATATTAAATTTCTAGATGCCAGAGAATATGTCATTACATTTAGTGTCATTTGACGTAATTAAGATCCAAATTCAGATACATGTACGTACAAGTCGCCTATTGTGGTGGTTGAGCACTTACCTTGCAATATATAGCAAGATCAAGGGTCGAACCTCACCGTGACATTTTCCTTTCCACAATTTTGTGGAGGGTGCTTTTCATCCCGCATATGCGTGGAGGTGTTCTTCGTCCCGCCTCGGTGTGGACATGTTGTTCCTCCCTCATGGAGGTGTTCTTCGTGCCGCCGCCTAGACGTGTTGTGCCCTTCAAATTCGCAGGTGTTGCTTGCTTGATGTGTGGAGGTGCGTATTCGATCATGTGGTTTCAAGAGAGAAGTGTCTTATGGCCTGTGCTTCAGTGTGGACAATTCAAGTACCGATCTGGGTTGGTGTCTTGCGTGGCATTGCTCCAAACTTTAGTGATTCTACCCGAGTGAAAAAGTGTTCATGTAATATATTCAAAATGTATTCGTGTACTACTTGTTTAGTATGAGATGATGTAACCCCAATAAAAAAAAATACAAGCCGCCTATCTAGATAATCAAGTGTCATCAACTCCGCGTCGGTTGTTTATAATCATAACAAGGACTGGTCATTAAGTTTTTGTAGATACATGTTGCTTGCATGCTAGTAATTTATAACAGTGCTGATCAGCATTATTTGGTCAGATAGCATGGGCTTGAAAAAACTAGAGGGGTATTTGGTTTCATGTCCCTCTCATACTTTATGAATCACATCTCTTATCTACACCAACAAGCAGTTTAATATAATCTGACAGACTCTAATTGAGTAATGAATATATGAAATATTAACTCCACAGGGAATCATACATACTTATATTATTTTCTCTCTCTATCTCTCTCTTAACATTTAGTACTGACTTTTATATTATAATTACATGGTTTAACTGATCCCTAGGGAATATATATATATATATATGCCTTAAGGACAGGTATAACGTAACAATCATTTGGAGCGTAGCTGATGGTAATGTTTGTTGTAAATCCTTAATTCGACAAAATCTCATGCCACAGAGTTTAAGTAATAATGATAACTTTGAGAGCAGATGATCAATCCGTCCAAGTATTTTTATTTATATGTAAGTTTTAAAGATTTACAGAGATCAGCTGATTTTGAGGAATTCATAACTTGTCAGTATGACATGTTGTCATGTTCTAACTAACAAAAACAACCATAGACCTCGTTATTTGTTGAAGCATTAATTTTGTCAAGGACTGATCAGGATCAGCAATTTTTGCTGAAATGATAAAGCCCGGAAATGGACTTTATATATAGGTGTATATAGTAATTTACAATGTCTGCAGAAAAATGAAAAATAGAATAGTAGATATGATTGCATGCAAGTTTTTGTGCATTCAATCCCACACATTTATCACCTCTGTCATCTGTTTCCATGTGCAGAGAGAATAGTGCAGTGCCCTACAATTTAGGGTTCCTCATATGCGCACTAGTGTACCACATATATTGAATACTTAACCCTAAGAAAAAGGAAAGACTTGACCTTATTAAGGTCAAGTAGAAACATGTTTTATATCTAGCTAGCCTGCACTTCATATCCATTAAATTTGATCCATGTTCACATCCATATCCACATTAACACATTTTTGTTGGACTAGATTAATATCATAATTTCGTCAAATTAGTATTTGAAATATTTCCGTACATATATATAACATTGCTAAATACATGATGTGAGGAGCGCTCAATTAAGAACTCCCTTAAAATTAGAGGATTTGAGACCCTAATCTTCACCTTTAAAAGTGCATCATCAAGTGATTATGGAGGTGACACGTGTCCGGCCATGTGCATATTCAAAGTTGCATTAAATGCAAAGTCAAAGTCACCAAGTTTGACTTTACTTTTTGGACATGTGTCACATGCAAATTTAAAGATTGCACCATCACTACAAATTTTTGGTTTTTTTCCGTCTCAAAATTCCGTCACTGAAACGTCACCAGACATGCCGACGGAAAATAATCCGTTATTTTTCCGGAAAAATTCCGTCAACAAAAAAATATCGTTGTATTTCCGTCAACAATATTCCGTCTCAATATTTGACGGGGAAAATCGACGGAATTTTATTGACGAAAGTTGACGGACAATGAGCGGAAATATTGGCAGAAATATTTTCGTGACATTTCCCCCTAGATTCCGTCATTTCTTTTACCGTTATATTTCCCCTTCGATTCCGTCATCCAAGCATTTCCGTTATTTTTCCCCTTTCATTCCGTCATACGACACATAAATTTGTAATATTTATTTTTAGTTACCTTTCATTGAATATTTTAAAAAATTCCATCAATATTCCATCACATTTCCGTCGACGTTGACGGAAATTTGATGGAATATTGACGGAACCTAATTGACGATGATTCTATCTGATAAAAAAATTAAATTGCCCAATTCCCTCCACATTCCATCACCATTCCGTCACCTGTAAATGGTAGAAATATTTTTCATTTTTTCCGTCTCATTTCCGTCACTATTCCATCTTCCAAAAAACATTTTTAATTTGCCACCATTTTTAATCATTTTTAAAACCAGACGCAACCATTTTTAATCATTTTTAAAAACAGACCATTAGACAGCGGTTGGTTACAAGCGTTGTCTAAAATAGACATAAGACAGCGCTTGCAAACAAACGCTGTCTAATGGTCTATTTTAGACAGCGCTTGTAACCAAACGCTGTCTAATGGTCTGTTTTAGACAGCGCTTGTAACCAAACGCTGTCTAAAGTCTGTTTTTAGACAGCGCTTTTCCACAAAAGCGCTGTCTAATGGTCTGTTTTTAAAAATGATTAAAAATGGCTGCGTCTGGTTTTTTAAAATGATTAAAAATGGTGAGCGGGATTGATGAAAAAATGACGGAATATTGATGGAAAAATGTTATTTAATTTGAGCGGGATTTCAGACGTTTGGACAAAAATTTCGCTTAACGCGGGATTTCGGACGTTTTGAAAAATGTTAATTGAAGTGCGCGACTGCCACTCCTTTAAGTATGTTCTGCCTTCTCTACTTTTAGTGAGATTGGAGTTGATTTAACTGCAAGAAGCGATCAATATCATCGACATCAAGTAACAAGCACAGGCTATTGGTTCAAGCAGTGGTTCCTGTTCAAAGGGCTTCTCGTTAGCTTTTGAGGTTGCAGCTAGGAGTATGAAGCGGATCACCAGACATGATTTCGAGGTTGCTGCTAGGAGTAAGAAGATGTTATGTGCAGAGACTGAGATTCAGCAGGATGAGCATAAGAAGAAAATACTTCTGATGACCACACTCTCCAGTCCAGTCTACAGTCCTCTCACCGTCAAAAATTTGCTCAGCAGACCAGCTGATCAGTCGATATTTTGACTAATTATTCACTGCATTCGATGAAGGATAATACTCGTTCTCCGGGCAAATTGTCTCTATTTGATGTCTTTCTCAGGTGTTTCAGGAAAATAACGCATATCATCGCTCCTTGGAGCCAAAGTGTTGAAAGAACGGAAAGATCGATCGAAAAAGGCTAAAAACCGAAGTTGCTCCAGCACAGCCCGTTACAAGCCTCAGCAGCCGTTACACCTTGGGTTGTAACGGGTGTAACTGCGCGAATTTTCCCAGAGATATTGGCTCTAGCCGTTACAGCCGTTACACACCTGGCTGTAACGGGTGTAACGGGTCCGTCGGCTGGCAATTTACAAGCTGTTTCCAAAAATCAATTTTGGGCTTTTCAGCCTTTTCAGACGATCTATAAAAGGAAACACGATCAGAATTTCAGGGTGTGCTTGTTGGGAGAGAAGACAAAGCTTTCATCGTGAGGATCATCGAGCTACATCGTTTACGGTTTACTCGCTTCTTCCCTTCATTATACACTATTTTTGGTAAATCGCCATGAATAGCGAGTAGTCTCTTCACTGTGTGCTTAATTTTATCGTTCTATGCAAGTATTTACATCAAAGGGTATGTTTGCATGCTAGAACGTATTTAGGTTAATTACCGAAAGATGGATGGGTCCTAGGTATTGATCGGATTACATGAAATTGATATTAGGTCATGTTTACATGATCTAATAGGAAAGCCTTTAGTTTAATAAATCGAGATCGTTGATAATCCGTGGATGGGCGGCGTTCAACGATTGAGATTAATCTAGACAATGATCCGTGGATGGGCGGCTTGTCTAGTTTTATTTCGGTTATATTCCATATTCGATAGCATGAATAATTAACGTGACATGATTGCATGATTAGTGGGGTTAGCACGGGTGAAGTATGGATTCTTTGATTAAGTACAAACCATTTAATTTCTGCATATTACTTTCTGCAAGTTTCATCACAACAAAAACCAAAACCTCTTGTCATTCGGAATAGCTAAATAGGTCACCTGTTTGCTAGTACTCACACAACACTGTTCCTTGGATCGACCCTTGGCTTACCAAGGTTATAAATATTGTTTGACTGCAACTTGACCCCTAAAACATTTAATTTGACAACTATAAAGGGTTAAAAATACGCTTGTCAAAATGGCGCCGTTGCCGGGGAGCAGCGTATAGTGTGATATTAGATTTAACGTGTGTAGTTTAAACTATTCCACCTTATTCGTTATCTGTTTTTTTTCTGCCTTAATTTCTTCACTCACGGTGATTCTTGGCTCTTGCAGGTATTTGCTAGTTCATGCCAAGGAAAACACCCCGAAAGAAGAAGCAGATTCAGATTTCAGACGAGGACACACCGGACCTACGAAGAACAACTCATCAGGCCCAAGACGAAGCTCGGCAGCTACGAGCACTGAACTGAAATTTCACAGCAATGGCTATGAATCAAAACGACCCAGCCTTGCAGAATGAAGTGGTCAATCGCGACCTACAGCGTCCTGTGCAACAACCTGTGCGCAGAACTCTTGGAGATTACACTGCTCCTCGTGTCTCCGGATTCCAATCTGCAGTCGCACCACCTGGTGTCGACAACAACAACTGGGAGATCAAAACAGGGCTGATTCAGATGGTGCAGAACAACCAGTTTTCAGGAAGGATGAACGAAGACCCTCACCAGCATCTCAAGCGGTTTGTTCAGATGTGCAACATAGTAAAGACCAATGGTGTCCCTCCAGAATCCTACTATCTAAGGCTATTCCCCTTTTCACTGTCTGATAAGGCTAGTAGGTGGCTCGACAGTCATGCTGAGGGCACTTTCACTACATGGGACAAACTTGTCGAAGCTTTTCTACAGCAGTACTTCCCACCATCAAAGACAGCAACTACAGGAACAAGATCATCTCGTTCCGTTCTATGGATGGTGAGACTCTCTATGAGGCTTGGGAGAGCTACAAGGAGCTGATGAGACTGTGTCCCCATCACAACCTGGAATTATGGCAGACTATTGACACTTTCTATCAGGGAGTCGATCAGGGGATGCGCACTTTGATCAACCAAGCAGCTGGTGGAGGACTGAACGGAGTCCCCCTAGAAGAAACCTGTGATATTATAGAGAAGGCTGCTTAGGACTACCACCTCTGGACCAGCAATCGTTGCAATCCCAAGGACAGAAAGGGCGTGCAAGATCTCTGCCAGGCTGATGGCACCAATGACTTCGCTGAGTTGACCAATACAGTGAAGATGCTCGCAACAGAAATCAAAAATCTGAAGACGGCCTCCTCTATGAAGTCGTCTGACGTTGCCAATGTTGGTGTTTATTGTCAGATTTGTGGCTCTCCTTCTCATTTTGCAGATGGCTGCCCGGTGATGAGACAAGATGAAAACAGTGGAAACCAGGAGGACACAAATTATGTTGGGCAAAATAATCAAGGGGCTGGTTTCGGGTACGGATCAGCCGCTAACAGATGGGATAATCCAAACCGAAACCATCCTAACCTCTCCTATAAACCGCAGAATCAGACACCCCCTGGCCTCCCGTACAAACAGCAGCAAGGCAATGCACCGTACCAGCCACGAGGCCAGTACAACAATCAGGCTAAACAAACGCAGAATAATACTTCCTACCAGTCGAGGCCTCAATACAATAACCAGTCGCAAGGGCAGTAAAATCAGAATTCGGGGAGTTATGCCTACCAGTCACAACAGCCCAAGCAACAGGAATCCAGCAGCTCCTCTAGCATGGAATCCATGATGGCTAGTTTTATGGCTGAGCAAGATAAGCGAGTGAAAGGGCTCGAGAAGACGATCGAGCAGCTGGTCATTCAGAACAGGATGCTAGAAAATCAGGTTGCTCAACAAGCGGACTCGGCTACTAGAGAACAAGGGAAACTCCCATCAAAACCAGATCAGAACCCTAGGGAATCGGTCAATGCTATCACACTCCGTGGTGGCAAACAACTTGAGATGCTCCCAGCCCAGAGCACCCGACCTCAAGCTTCGCTTTCAGCACCTAATCCTACACCTCTGGATGAGGAGACGTCAAAAGAAGCTGAAACCCGAGCCGAAAATTCTGCTCCAACAGTTGAGCCGACCCCCTATATGCCACCAGTCCCATTCTCCCAGCGACTCAAGGGTGCAAGACGAGATAAAGAGTTCAGGCAATTCGTAGATAAGATTCGAACTCTCTACATCACAATGCCCTTCACCGATGCAATCACCCAGATCCCCACCTATGCGAAATTCATGAAGAAAATTTTGATTGGGAAACGGAAGATGGACGGAACCAAGACAGTGGCTCTAAGTGAGGAGTGCAACGCTGCCATGCACCAGCCCATGCCGCCTAAGCTTAAGGATTCAGGGAGTTTTTCTATCCCTTGTGATATTGGCGGTCTTACTATTCGTCGTACTTTGTGTGACTTGGGTGCTAGTGTGTCTATCATGCCTTATTCTTTGTATTCTAAACTGAATTTGGGTGATCTCTGTCCTACTAACATCTCTATTCGCCTTGCGGATCGCTCTTGTAGACTCCCAAAAGGGATTCTGAAAGACGTACCCGTTAAGGTGAAGAATATTTATATACCTGCTGATTTTATTGTGCTTGAGATTTCAGAGGACATAGATATTCCAATTATTCTCGGTAGACCTTTCCTTTATACGGCCAAAGTTGTTATTGATATGGATAGAGGGTCTATTGCTTTGCGAGTGGGCAGTGAGCGAGTCGTCTTTTATTTGCATGACATGTTCAAGACTCCTAGTCTTTAGCTGACTGTGATGTGTTAGACTCTGCTGATGTCGATCACCCTATCACCCTGACCTCCATTGAGTCTTACAGAGTTACACCAGGCTGCCCAATACCGATGGACGTATACGCGCTGAGCATAGAGGGAGCGACTGCAGCACCAGCCGAACCGAATGCCAAATCAGGTAAGGAACCTTGCAAGGTTGAGCTGAAACCTCTACCCGCAAGTCTCAGGTATGAATTTCTGGGCCCTAACCAAACCTACCCGGTGATTGTAAATGCATCTTTGACTGATATAGAGACTCGGAAATTGCTAGACGTCCTGCGCAAGCATAGGCCAGCCCTAGGTTATTCGATAGACGATCTCAAGGGAATTAGCCCAGATTTGTGCATGCATAGAATCAACCTAGAGGGCGATGCTAAGCCCAGTAGAGATGCTTTGAGACGTCTAAATCCTAAACTGAATGACGTGGTCAAGAAAGAAATTCTGAAATTGTTGGATGCTGGTATTATCTATTCTGTTGCTGATAGTAAGTGGGTTAGTCCTCTGCACGTAGTCCCTAAGAAGGGAGGTTTAACTGTAGTACGAAATGAGCACAATGAATTAATTCCTACTTGTACTGTAACTGGCTGGCGTATGTGCATTGACTACAGGAAATTGAATAAGGCTACTCTTAAGGATCATTTCCCTTTGCCTTTTATTGATCAGATGTTAGAGCGTCTTGCGAAGCACAAGTTCTTCTGCTACCTCGACGGTTATAGTGGATTCTTTCAGATCCCTATACACCCCGAGGACCAGGAGAAGACCACTTTTACTTGCCCCTTTGGCACATTCGCTTATAGACGCATGCCCTTCGGGCTTTGTAATGCACCAGCCACGTTTCAGCGTTGCATGATGGCTATCTTTTCTGAATTTTTAGAGCACACCATGGAAGTATTCATGGACGATTTTTCGGTGTATGGCTCTTCGTTCGATGCATGTCTCTCTAACCTCACTAATGTTCTCCGTAGGTACGTTGACACTAACATGGTCTTGAACTGGGAGAAGTGTCACTTTATGGTGCAGGAAGGAATTGTGCTGGGACACATGGTCTCTCACCGTGGCATCGAGGTCGATCGCGCGAAGGTGGAGGTGATTGAGAAGCTGCCCCCTCCGAAAGATGTGAAAGGGATTAGGAGTTTTCTCGGACACGCTGGATTTTATAGGCGCTTTATAAAGGATTTCTCAAAGATTGCCAAGCCACTTACTGATCTTCTTTGTCAGAAAGCTGAGTTCAAATTCAATAATTCATGTTTTAATGCTTTCCATCATTTAAAAACTGCTCTTACTTCTGCTCCAGTAGTGCAGCCTCCTGATTGGGAGCTGCCATTTGAACTAATGTGCGATGCAAGTGATTTTGCAGTAGGAGCAGTTCTGGGGTAGCGCATCGACAAGAAGCTTCACGTGATCTACTACGCCAGCAAGGTCCTCGCGGGAGCAGCAGCCAACTACACTACGACTGAGAAAGAGATGCTGGCCATTGTCTACGCCTTTGAGAAATTCAGGCAGTATCTAATAGGTTCGAAGACCATAGTGTACACAGACCATTCTGCGATCAAATACTTGCTGTCCAAGAAGGATTCGAAACCTCGTCTGATCCGATGGGTCCTCCTCCTCCAAGAATTTGACATTGACATTAGAGACAAGAAGGGAGCAGAAAATCTGGTTGCAGATCACTTGTCACGCCTCGAGCTAGGAGAGCTCGATCGCGAAGAGGACAAGCTCCCAATGACTGACTCTCTAGCAGGAGAACAGCTGATGCGCGTTGATGTGGATAACGTCCCATGGTACGCAGATTTGTCAATTTCTTGGCCTGTGGAATTCTCCCTCCCGACCTCTCGCACAACCAGAAGAGGAAATTTCTTTCCGACGTAAAAAGGTACTTCTGGGATGACCCTTTCCTATATATATTATGTGCTGACGGTCTCTATAGGACTTGTGTCGACGAGGACCAGATCAAATGGATTCTGGAACGCTGCCACTCATCACAATACGGTGGACACGGGGCTGGCTCGAAGACAGCTACAAAGATTCTACAGTCCAGTTTCTTTTGGCCCTCGCTTTGTAAAGATGCACACGAATTCGTGAAAGCCCGTGATCAGTTCCAGAGGACTGGAAACATTTCAAAGTAGCAGGAGATGCCCCAGCAGAGTATTCTCGCAATAGACCTCTTTGACGTATGGGGGATTGACTTCATGGGATCATTCCCACCTTCTTATGGAAATTAGTATATCTTGGTAGCAGTCGACTATGTTTACAAGTGGGTTGAAACAGTGGCTACTCCTACTTGCGACGCCAAGGTGGTTATCAAAATGTTTTAGAAGGTAATTTTCCCTCGGTTCGGAGTGCCTAGAACAGTTATCAGCGATGGAGGCTCCCACTTCAAGGAAAGAAATTTCGAGACATTGCTAAAGAAATACGGTGTTTATCACAAGGTTGGCACTCCATATCATCCTCAGACCAGTGGGCAAGTTGAAATCTCTAACAGAGAGATCAAGAGCATATTGGGGAAGACAGTCTCCAGCCACAGGAAGGATTGGGCGTCCAAGCTAGACGACGCGTTGTGGGCATACATGACTGCATTCAAAACCCCTATCGGGATGAGTCCGTTCAGACTTGTCTATGGAAAGACCTGCCACTTGCCAGTTGAACTCGAGTATAAGGCTTTGTGGGCTATTAGAGAATTAAACATGGACATGAAGGCAGCTGGGGAAAAACGAATACTACAACTGCACGAGCTCGATGAGATCAGACTAGACTCGTATGAGAATGCTCGCATCTACAAGGAGAGAACAAAGAAATGGCATGACAAGAGAATCGTGCGCAGAGAGTTCAATGAAGGCGAGCGAGTCCTCCTCTACAACTCCCGCCTCCGATTATTTCCTGGAAAGCTGCGCACAAAATGGAGTGGCCCTTACACAGTGGAGCGAGCGTATCCTGATGGGCATGTGGAATTGAGCATTGAGGGAGGAAAATCTATGGTGGTGAACGGGCAACGCCTTAAGCACTACCACGTACTCAAGCATCTGGCACCTCCCGAAGGCGTTACCGATACCCTGCTTCTCGGGGAGGGATCCTAGCTAAAGGACTCTCCGAGAATGCTTCTTATGCACCTACCGGTGCCTGTCTAGACCCAGCTGCGTCTCGCCAAGACGTTAAACTAGGCCTCTTCGGGGAGTAACCCGCGCTGTAAGTTTTATTTATTTGCATTTTGCATTGTACCGTGCAGGAATCAAAGTGTGGAGTGAACGGCATTTTGCAAAATTTGGTTAAAATTTTGGAGGGAGCCGTTACAGCCGTTACACATTGGACTGTAACGGCTGTAACAGGCTGTTATTTCGTAGAGAATTCGGGAGTACCCGTTACAGCTGTTACAGACTCGGTTGTAACGGGCATGTGGTCTTCTTCTTCATATTTGGATTTCAAAATTCAGAAACCCTAAATCTCAAAACCCCCAATTGGATTTCTCCGTCGCCTCCGACCACCCGACCGACTCCGTCCGACAGTGAACCCCAAGCCGTCCGACGGCCATTCCCTCAATCCACCATGGCTCGTGTCAAGGCCTCCGGTAACCCCCCTCCCAGCCGCTCCGGCCGAGCCAGCCGACCATCATCCCGTGCTCCTCCACCAAGCACCTCCACAGCCCTCATCCCAGCACCACCACCCGACAACCAACCTGGCTATTACCCGCTCACCAATGCCCTCAGATTTGACGATGCTGAGCACCGGCGGTGATTCGAAAATATTTTATCAAAAAAGAAGGTAAAACCTACTCTCATCCCCTGCATTCAAACTCTTACGGACTTGAAGTTGGATATATTGCCACAGTGCCGTAGAATGTTTATCGCCTCTGGGCTTGATACTTTGTTCACTCGCCGCCTCAAGTCCACCTATCCTATGTTAGTCAAGGAATTTCTAGCAACTTTTGAGATCATTGGCAGCCCGTTGAAGGTAACTCACTGGGAATTCCGGGCAGGACGGCGACTTTACACCATGTCCAAGGACGAAGTCTACGAGGCTTTGGGATTTCCCTTGGAAGGATTCTGCGGCGAGTACATCGTGGATGAGAGGTATGAGTTCTGGAAGCTCATATCTGGCTTTGATTATTACTTCCGGTCCGGTTGAAGTTCTGCAGGCATCAAGGAGCCGGTGTGGAAAATCATTCACCGATTTGTGGCCATGAACATTAATACTCACCTCGAGGGCGCCACCGTGATCTCTAACCCCGACGTGGACATCATGATCTCTATGAGCAAAGGGGTGCCGGTTGATTTCTTTCAGATCCTCAGTGGGATGATGACAACGTGGGCCACATCTATTGGGAATAAGGCCATGGGAGGCGGTTTCTTTATTTCTGTGCTCGCCGAGTCTCAAGGATGGGACCTCTGCTCCTTGTACGGGACTGAGACAGACTGCGCCTTATTAGATGAGCCTCAGGTCGCTGTCATGGACGTTGTCATGGACGAGGCACATGAGCCTCAGGTCGCTGCGCCTTATTAGATGGATCAGCCACCACCCGCTCCAGCTGCTCCGCCTGCTCCAGCAGCTCCAGCAGCTCCAGTGCAGCCTCCTTCTGATGACCAGCTCTCGAGCTGTTACTTGGAGCGCTTAGAGCGCCTGGAGAACTCTCAGCTGTGACTTTTTGACCAGCAGTACCAGATCATTCGGGCAGAGGAACAGATCTTAGCGCAGCAGAGCCAGATGATGACCTGGAATATTCCGGTACACAGATCATATGGTCACCTCACCCAGCTCACTGCCGACTTTGCAGAGCTCAGAGTTCAGACCACTAGACATCAGCAGTGGGCGGAGGGTGCCATTACGGCTATACTAGACGAGACTGAGTTCGTCGAACCCCCCCCCCCCCCCCCCCGACCAGCCACCACCTGCCCCACATGGCCGTGAGGATGGCCCTTCTCGTCCCACCGGTGCTGCAGCCTCCGACAGTATTGAGAAGATGTTCGGTTCTGATAATGATGCTGCCGATGATGGAGCTTCTTAGTCTCCTTGCACTGCACTCTTTATGACTTCTTTTTGTTGTTTATGTCAGCTACTGCACGTTCATGTTATTTCTCATTGTATGCTGACTTTTCGATGCTACTTTACTATTTTATATGTCATTCGATGTTTGATTTACTTTGTTTACATTGTTCATCTTCACTTACATCGTTTACCTTTTTATTCTTTGGCATCCCTTATCCAGGTTTCTTCACGATTAACGATGACAAACCTATCACTTGTGAAGCTCTATATGTCCTTCTTCATATCTACCAGCTCACAAGTCGCGTTTCACTCACCGGTTATCGTTCAATCTCTATGGATTTCGAGCTCACACACACGAGGGAAGTTCCTATACGCTTATTTTCTCTTATATTTCTTCGCTTAGGGACTACGCTCAATTTTAAGTCTGGAGTGGGTCGCGCATAGTCACATGCATTGCATTTCACGCTCATTCCTGCATATGCTCAACAGTCTATGTATTGCGATTGAAATCCTTGTTTTTCTACGATACTCCTTGACTGACTGACACTCTTTTGGATTCGAAGTCTAAGACTTGAAATAGTGAAAATCGGGTGTGTATTCTCTTGAGTCAGTATCATTGCTAGCCTTTGTCTATCACATGTTCTACGTAATTCTTAAAGCATGTTTAAGACTTGAAATTAGTAGGCACCGGTTCAAAAACTCCCAAAAACTTCAATATGCATCTCCTTTTCTAGGTGACTGATGGACCATAATTGTATGAATCATAAACACAGTTAAACCCACCAAATTAGACTCTTTGTCTATTTAACTTTTGCTTGTTAGTTCCGATATTTATCTACAGGGTATTTTGAAGTCTAGAGAGAATACAGGCTAAGGAGGAGTTTTTAAGCTGAAAATGAATTACGAGTCATTCCAAGTCACGACCAGACTCCGGCTATACAAATCTCATGAACCTAACATGGAATCACTCAAAACAAGTCCAACCGAAGAGCAACCAGAGTCAGTCCGGAGCTGAAAGGATCCGATGGCTTTTGGAAAAAGTCACAAAATCACACAAACTCTCTTCTCTCCTCCACCTAGCCGGCGGCTTTTCCTCCTTGGTGACTCACCACCGACGGCTTTTGGAGGATGAAGCCACATGGGGTGGCGGCTACAAGCTCCTCCTCCCATCTTGTGCCAAGTGTTGGCCTCTCCTCACTCTCCTTAGCCTATAAATAAGACATCTCCTTCCCTTTGTAAATCATCCCACAATCCTCATTTCAAAACATCCTCCATCACAAAGCTCTAGCTTCTCTCTAGATTTTGGGCACTACTCTTGTAAACACTTGTTTTAAATCTATAATACTCCTGTTGGTTCTTGAGTATTCTAGTTGTTCTTGAGTTTACTCCTGTTGGTTCTTGAGTATTCTCCTTTTACTTTACTGTCTTTTGAAAACCTTCAAGTATTTAGCTATGATGTCCTGTTCCATGGATATTCGTAGCTAAACCCTTCATTCGGTTGAAGGGGTGTACTTGTGTCTTAATATGTTTTAGGCCCTACTCTTAATGCCTATATGTGTTCAAAACTTGTTCTATGTGCCACATATTAGGTTAGAACTTCCAAGGTTGAGTGGATGCTTGGAATGGCAAAACTCTTCCGTGGGGTTCGTAAACATACTCGGATAAGTGGATGCTTGGAATGGCAAAACTTATCTGAGGAGTTTGACCTCTTTAAAACACCATTTGGTTGATCGGGAATGATTGATCAAATGGATGCACATAAGGCTAATATACCTTGGAATGGGGTATTAGTCTGAATAGAACAAGTGCTCTATGTCTTGGAATGGACTAGACAGCGTGGCAAATCAAGTGCTTGGAATGGCCTTGATACACTTTTGAATACATAGTATGATTATTAGAGGAAAATGATAAATAGACTATGATACAAGGCCCCTAAAACCGAATACTTTCCTTAACTTAAAACATCATCTGCACTTTACTTTCAGTCTCAATATCAACTGCAATATCAACCGCTTACTCTCCGCAAGACTTATCCTTCAAGCATCCCACTTGCTGTAAGTCTTCTCCTTTTACTTTCAGTACTTTACTTTCTGCACTAAAATCCCAACCAACCCACTTACTTTTCTGTACTAAAACTAAAACCAACAACCAACCACTCACTTTTCATCGCTAAAACCTCAATCCACCTAAAATCACGCTCCCTCTCAGTACATTCCTCAAAGAACAACTATCCCCCTAATTCCCTTGGGTTCGACCCCTACTTACCACTTGCTACCCAGTAGTAAAGTCGCGAGTAGCGGACTTATAAATATATTCTTGACTTTTGCACACAACGACTGTGCATCCGTCAGTGACCTTAGTACTAGTATTTGTTTCTATATACTTGTTGTGATTTGCATGCACCCGCCGTTACTCATACACTATGTCAAGTTTTAAGTGTGAAGTTAGACAATTGGCCTTCAAGTTTTCCCTCAAGAACAAAGTTCTTAATTTTCCCCAGTATATGAAACATTGGCCCCAAGCACAGTTGTTTTTGAAAGAAAACCAGTTTCAGAAAAAAATTCGAAAAAAATTAATACTTTGAAAAATGTTCTGCGAGAGCAGAAAAATACCAAGGACCTGGTGAGAAAAGTCGCCCCTTGTGTATTGGAAAACACTTTTGAACAACCATTTCTGCCCTCCTTTTGCTTGATGTAGTGTAATTCCATCTTCTCATTGCGTGCAAATCCTGACTTGTCTTGCAAATTCATGTGCTAGAAACTAAGGGTCGACCCTCGTGCTTGCACTGAAATTTTGATGCAAAGTTCTGTACTATTTTTCAAAAAAATCTTTAAGCCAGGCTCCTCTTCTCTTACGGGTCATTGTCTAATCCTTGGCACTTGAGAATGAGCTTTGCGCCAAGAGCCCGTGGACTATCCCTAGATAGCATAGGTGAATGGCGAGCATGTTTTGTGTAACTGTTCGTGTTCTTTATACATTGCTATAGAACTATTTAAAACTTGTGATGAGGCGTTTGCTATTCGTGTGTACTGACCGTTTGAATGCATAACTCGTATAATCTATGATTGTCTGAAAACTTTGATGAAGATATTTGACTTGAAGTTGAGGTAACACGATGAATCCAAGGTATGACATGACTTTACTGTGACTCGTTGAGCATCATTCATGCATACACGTTAGTTAGTTGTACAGGGGATTTGTAGGTAGTCCCATTCCTGAAAACCTTCACGAGACTATACTCGTCCTACTAGGGCAGCCTAGGGGTTTAAATGCTTGATGCATACACTAAATGCATTCGTGTCCTCTACGACAGTGAGTTATGAGTTTTTCTTTTTATCTTCGTTTTAGTTAGAATTGATCACATGTCACTTGAGTGGGTAGCTTTGAAACATATGGTTGTTGAGCATTACATTGACTCGTGTATTTATTCTACCATTTGTTTGACATTTGTTCGGGACGAACAAATCCTAAGTGTGGAGTGTTTTGATCAGTCGATATTTCGACTAATTATTCACTGCATTCGATGAAGGATAATACTCGTTCTCCGGGCAAATTGTCTCTATTTGATGTCTTTCTCTGGTGTTTCAGGAAAATAACGCATATCATCGCTCCTTGGAGCCAAAGTGTTGAAAGAACGGAAAGATCGATCGAAAAAGGCTAAAAACCGAAGTTGCTCCAGCACAGCCCATTACAAGCCTCAGCAGCCGTTACACCTTGGGTTGTAACGGGTGTAACGGCGCGAATTTTCCCAGAGATATTGGCTCTAGCCGTTACAGCCGTTACACAGCTGGCTGTAACGGGTGTAACAGGTCCGTCGGCTTGTAATTTACAAGCTGTTTCCAAAAATCAATTTTGGGCTTTTCAGCCTTTTCAGACGATCTATAAAAGGAAACACGATCAGAATTTCAGGGTGTGCTTGTTGGGAGAGAAGACAAAGCTTTCATCGTGAGGATCATCGAGCTACATCGTTTACGTTTCACTCGTTTCTTCCCTTCATTATACACTATTTTTGGTAAATCGCCATGAATAGCGAGTAGTCTCTTTATTCTGGGATCCTACGGATCCCGTGCTATGTAACCATAACTCTCATGTGATCAATTAAAGTTGTTATTTATGCGATTCGGATATTCAATTTCACTGTGTGCTTAATTTAACGTTCTATGCAAGTATTTACATCAAAGGGTATGTTTGCATGCTAGAACGTATTTAGGTTAATTACCGAAAGATGGATGGGTCCTAGGTATTGATCGGATTACATGAAATTGATATTAGGTCATGTTATATGATCTAATAGGAAAGCCTTTAGTTTAATAAATCGAGATCGTTGATAATCCGTGGATGGGCGGCGTTCAACGATTGAGATTAATCTAGACAATGATCCGTGGATGGGCGGCTTGTCTAGTTTTATTTCGGTTATATTCCATATTCGATAGCATGAATAATTAACGTGACATGATAGCATGATTAGTGGGGTTAGCGCGGGTGAAGTATGGATTCTGGAATTCTTTCTCTGATTAAGTACAAACCATTTAATTTCTACATATTACTTTCTGCAAGTTTCATCAGAACAAAAACCAAAACCTCTTGTCATTCGGAATAGCTAAATAGGTCACCTGTTTGCTAGTACTCACACAACACTGTTCCTTGGATCGACCCTTGGCTTACCAAGGTTATAAATATTGTTTGACTGCAACTTGACCCCTAAAACATATAATTTGACAACTATAAAGGGTTAAAAATACGCTTGTCACCAGCCATTAGAATTATCTTGCTCACACTGAGGAACATATGAACCTGTATTTTATTATCAGTACATTTCTTATTAAATAAAAATATGTTGTGTATTTTAACTATCGTTCTGTATTTTATTATTAATACATTTACTTTTGAAATCTGTCTTTTAAAATTAAAAATGCAATTCACATGCAAAAAAAATTAAATTAAAAATGCATTTACTATTAAAAATGCCCCCAATTAATATTTATAATTGTAAAGACAATATTGGTGACGGAATTGTGTTGGAATAATGACGGAAAATTTGATGACGGAATTTGGTGGGAATTGAGATGGAAAATATTGGTGACGGAATTTTGTGGGAATACGGACGGAAAAATTGGTGACGAAATTTTGTGGGAATTTAGATGGAACATATGGGTGACGGAATTTTGTGGGAATTTAGACGGAGAATAACTACGGAAAGAGGCCGGACTTGTGACGGAATTTTGGGTGACAGAATTTAGACGGAATAGTGATGTAAAATTGACAAAAATGGATGACGGAATTTTGACGAAAACTGAATTCCGTCGGGAAAAATGCCGTCAACGTGGTCGGTGACGGAATTTTCCCGGAAAACAAGGCATTTCCGGCACAATTCCGTCAACTTTCCCTCATTTTTTTGGAGACGGAATTTTTTTAAAAATTTGTAGTGCATGATCTAACGGTGAGATTTGAATTTTTCAAGTTCTCAAATTTTTAGGGCTTTTCAACCGAGCGCTCTTTTGCATGATGTTACCTAGTATATCATGTATATGTAAAATATGGAGTTATTGATGTGAGACAAAATCTTTATTTAAGTAATAATATGAGGTCAAGTAGAAACATGTTATTATTTTAAATACGACATGCATATTTAAAATTATTTAAGTTTACGTTAATACTAAAAAACATAGATTAGAAAATGATCCAAATTAACTAACTACACTAGAGTTCAATACAAATCAACTTTAAAATTTTAGCTTGCCCTAGTTTACCTTAAAGGAGGTTCTTATCCAATTTTTAAGTTGAAATTTAAACATAAAACGCCCAAATGAGAATCCCTCTTTCTTTTTCGAGAGAATTTGAGAATCCACATCTCACCTTTAAAAATATGTCATCAAGTTAATGTGGTGATGACAAGTATCTCGTGTGCATATTCAAAGTTGCATTTAATGCAAAGTCAGAGCCATCAAGTTTGAATGTGTACTTTCTGGACATGTGTCACATGCAGATTTAAAGATGTATCATGATCTAATGGTGAGAGTTTGAGTTCCCATATTCTCGAATATTTAGAGATTATCAACCGAGCGCCAGCTCCCCTCATCGTAACACATATGTAAATATAATATGTTGTATTAATTTACGTGTTTCTTTTAATGATAAGATGTTGCTGATGAACGTCATTTCGATTTCATCATGCATGAAGTCGTATATTAGACTATTTAATCAAGGAGTTAGTAGAGAATGAGATTGGTCAACACTCGATATACATGCAAAATGGTGTACGTATGTGAATGCTTGCTAGCTAGCTTAAAATTTAGCGATTAGGTATTCAGAAGTTAAAAGCTAATTAAGTAGAGTTAGCTTAAGCGCGAAGACAAAACTGTCTAGTGACTGTTTCACTTAAATTCAATCCCGAAACCCTACCTCACATTTCTTTATATCAAATACAACAATTCAAATAAGTTGGTGAATCATTTTCTTTGTTACGTCACCTACATTTTTCCTATCAGAATCCGTTAAATTGTGTACCTAATACCTTGGACCCTGCCGACATCCTTGATTTTTTTTTCTTTTGCGTGCAGAAAGTAGGCATCAGCAATACGGATGGTAAATAAGGACTATCAAAAAAAAAAAACAATACGGATGGTAAATGTAATTCTATATCTTAAAAGGTAGAGCATTTTTTTTTATACTATGTGATAGATGAACCCATGTATAGGATCATAGTAGGGTAGGGTACAATAGCATGTGTCCAAACTAGTCATATATATAGGTGAAAATAAGTCGAGTCGTGCGATTTGAATATTACAGAATTCAAACTCTTATTGCACTTTTTTACATCGCAAGATTGTCCCAAAATTTGTAGTGTACTTGTAATTTAAATATAAATTGATATATTTCTACTATATAAAGGCTAAACTTAATGACAGCTGCTAAAAAGGCTAACGCTTGATGCTTACCCTGTGTCAAAGAATCAAAATCTTCGGATGCAAATTATTTTTCTTTTTTGATGAAAATATTGTCTCCTTTTGGTTTTCTTTGAAAACAGAATGTGAATAAAGTAGCAGTCATCAATTCAACTAACAAAAGTAACTAAACGTTAATTATATAAATAATTTTGCATGGTGGGGGTTGTGTCTAAATCCATGTTTTACAAAGAAAGCAAAAAGGTTAGGGCGGTATGATTAAGAAAGCATTTTCAACCAGTTACTACAGAATTAAACAAACCAATAACAATTTGACCTATATGTGTCAACCACCACCAACTTATGAGGAACAATATGCCAAAACATAAACCCTTTCTATCCTGCTTCTACTCTGAGAATGAGAGAAAAATCCCCCTCTATATATCGAATCCCATTTCAGCTACACTACATATACTCTGTCCACTCCAATGACGCTAAACAATGGTTAGCAGCACATTAAAGGCTGCTTTTGCAACGTTGACATCGTTTTTTTTATTTATCCACCAACCGTTAATCTTAATAGTAGTTTGTTCTGAAATAAAAAACACAGATCTATTTTTATTTCTTCACAAACCGCTAATCTAATTAATAACGTGTGGGACTTTTGAAGCTGATTGCAAAGAGACAGGGGAAGTCGTCGCTGAAGCCAGATCAGTCGTCCCCAAAGGGTCGTCTTAATTCGTTGCTATATGAAATCTTCCCCTGGTAGATGAGATGTTGTTCTGGTCGGGTGCAGAACAACAGCTAGAACAACTTATGCGAAAAATAAATGCAGTGCAGAAAATAAACGACACGCAAAGTTGTTACCCAGTTCGGCGTTAACGAGCCTACTGTCACGAGCTTAAATTTGGCGGAGCCGGGCGTGACACTACTCTGGGGGGCAGTCTCCAAGCCCGGTGGATAGCAATTCACTATTAGTTGAGTATTGCGAGTACAGGAATTACCGTTTACAGAATCCCTCTTAAACAACCTGAGCCTCGGACACTCTAGCAATTGCACTCTAGGTCTCCCCCTAGATCTTTGCTCCCGCTCCGTATCCACCAAAAAGATTCTCCGTGAGAATCACCGCCTTCTCACGAATGCGCAGAACAGAACAGTAGTGCGTGTACCTTCAGTGTTGTTCTACGATCAATCTGCTGAGCACCAGCACAGATTGAATCTGAGTGCCTTTGAGTAACCAGTGACGATTAACTCTCCAGCCGATTACGAGCGTCGTGAATAACCAGTTACGATTAGTTCACCGCCGTTAGCCTCCTTCTCCCTTCAGTGAGTATGAGCGTGATTTATTTCTCCGTAAGTGCTAACTAATACCTAAGCATTAGCCCTCCTTATATAGAGCGGTAGAAACCCTAAGGCAATTAGGATTCCTAAACTAAACTGCCTATAACCTTAGGAAATCTTTCCTAATCAATTGCGCATATCCCTTGTAGATAATCCTCTATTCGAATCTTCAATTCTTGATTAGGCAATCTTCGATTATCTTCTAGACTAAGATAGCTTCAAGCGCAAGCAACCGACTCCAAGGAACTCTTCGATTATCCATATGCACCGACTTGCCAAAACTGATCTTGGAAATATCTTCAGGCGAAGTTGTGCTACGTCGGTTGAAACAAGTTTCCAAATCTGAATTTGGAAACTTCCAACTTCTGTCCATTGATGTGCAACCGCCTTACTCTTCCAACGGTCATCTGAGTTTCCTAATCTGAATTAGGAAACACTCCATCTGCTTCAACTTGTTTCAGGACAGTTGTCTCTGCTAGACTCGAACAACAGCTTGAACAACTATACTAAGTTTTGCCAAACTACATGCCATAAAACTAACAATCTCCCCCTTGGCATTTTTGGCAAAACTACCTACTGTAATCTACCTGTACTACTATTACAGTTGAATCTTTGAGGAGATTTCAAACTCCCAACACAAATTAGGCAAACGATGAATCTTTTAAAGAGATTTCAAACTCTCCACATAAAAACATACCAAGCATAACTGAATCTTTTAAGGAGCTTTCAAACTCCAAAACTACTCCCCTTTTTGCCACAAATTGACAAGGGAGCACCAAAAAGAACCTTTGCAACCAACCACCACTGAATCTTCTTATCTCTTTAGATTTTCTGTAACCTTGACAAATACCTCCTCGTCAATTCCAGTATTCGAGCCGTTCGCTCGACCTTCTGAGTCAACCTTTTATATATAGGACGCGTATGCTCCGTTGACTACCTTGAACTGGAACAACTTAGTTGTCAACAACACACAGACCCGGTGAGGATCGAAGTGTCTCGAACTGAAGATTGTCCAAGGCTTTTGTGAAGATGTCCGCCAACTGCTTCTCAGTTGATACGTGTGTCAAGATGATTGTCTTTTTCTCAACTAGTTCACGAATGAAATGATGCCTGATGTCGATATGTTTTGTTCTGGAATGTTGCACAGGATTCTTGGATATGTTAATGGCACTCATGTTGTCACGGTAGAGTGTCATCATATCTTGTTTTACTCCATATTCTTCTAGCATCTATTTCATCCATAACATCTGGGTGCAAGAACTCCCGGCCGCAATATATTCGGCTTCGGCAGTGGAAAGAGATATACTGTTCTGCTTCTTACTGAACCAAGAGACCAGATTGTTTCCAAGAAAGAAACATCCTCCAGACGTACTTTTGCGATCCTCTGCATTCCCAGTCCAGTCTGCATCGCAATAGCCTACTAAGCAAGAGTTAGTATCCTTAGTGTACCACAGCCCATAGTCGGCTGTTCCACAGACATATCTGATAATTCTCTTCACATTCATCAGGTGACTTTCCTTGGGATTGGCTTGATATTTGGCGCAGACTCCGACGACATGAGCAATGTCCGGTCTGCTGGCTGTTAGGTACAAAAGACTCCCAATCATACTTCGGTACAAAGTTTGATCAACCTTTGCACCAGCTTCATCCTTTGTAACCTTCACATGAGTTGCAGCAGGGGTTCTCTTGTGCGTTGCTTTTTCGAGATCAAACTTCTTGATCAGGTTCCTTGCATATTTGCTTTGAGAAATGAAGATGCCATCCGCCTTCTGTTTGACTTGTAAGCCCAGGAAATAAGACATCTCTCCTACCATGCTCATCTGAAATTTGCTCTTCATTTGTTGGACGAATTTGTCTACCAGCTTCTGATTGCTTGAGCCAAAGACAATATCATCAACGTAAATTTGAGCAATGATAAAATCTGACCCTGTGTGTTTCACAAACAATGTCTTGTCTACTCCCCCGCGCACATAGCTATGGTTGATTAAGAATTCAGTAAGCCTCTCATACCATGCTCTGGGTGCCTGTTTGAGACCATAGAGAGCCTTCTTGAGGCGGTACACATAGTCAGGATGATGAGGATCTTCGAAACCCTTTGGGTGAGCCACAAACACTTCTTCATTTAGCAACCCATTTAAGAATGCACTCTTGACATCCATCTGAAACAACTTGAACTTAAGGTGACAGGCAAGAGCAAGAAGTAGTCGAATAGCTTCTAAAGGAGCAACCGGAGCAAAAGTCTCATCAAAGTCTTGATGAGTCGTAGTTGTACGACTATTTTATGTGTTAAAACCCCGTCTTTTAGTGTTTGCCTGTATGTTATTTCACTACCAGTGTGTAGTTTTCGTTCTCAGGTACATTCAGAGACCATGGAAGGAATATCGGCTAAAGGGAGCCTATTAGAAGATGTTTGCGTCGAAGAAATGAAGTCTGAAGTGCTGGAAATCTGAGTCAGTGCCGCCCACTTACGTCTGAAGAATTACTGTCACTTACGTCTTCTGAATTTCCATAATTGTTGAGACCTCCGCGGAGCATAAATCAAGAGACGTCCGCGGAGGACAGCTGGCAATCGAATTTCATAATTTCGTTTTGGCATCTCGGGAAGAATAAAAGGAGAGTAAGAAGAGGCAAACCCTAGGCGGCCAGACCTCGATTTTCAGTGTGGAAAAGAGACACGGTTTGGGAAGAAACAAGAGACAAAAAGGAGAAGGTTTGGAAGAAGAACTCGGATGGGAAGAAGCTTGAGATTGGATAGGTGCTGGATTCAAGTATTGGAGTGGAGCTGCAGCTTGGTGGAGAGTTCATCATCAGTAACTTCGTGTCATTCTATTCAAATACTTATGATGTATTCCATTTCGATGAGTAGCTAAACTCATTTGTGTAGGCTAGAACTCGACATTGTGATGTTTTGACTTGAGACCTATATTGATTTCTTTGTTTTGTGTCATATTACTATGAAATGTTTATGGAGTTGATGTGCTAGCACGAGTGGAACCAGAGCGGGGGAGCTTTTGTTTGTTTGTTGATTCCGATTGTCATAGTTTACTAGCAACCTAGCGGGGATAGCAAACTAGGACACGAGTAATATACCACTAGGATTAAACACCCTAGGACAACTTGTTTATATGTTCATGCAACTCTGGCGAGTTAGGGCTTGATTATCGCTAGCGCGAGATTAAGTACTAGAACAAGAACGGGGAGTACAACCTAGCGGGGAGCTCTAAGTTGTAGAACATTAGAAATCAAAACGGTTTGTCAATGATTTAGTCTTGCATCACAGTCGAAGGTTCTAGCTTGCACTTCTCTTGGATATTGTATACTTGAATCTTTGCGACGATTGCTCTATTGATAATTGATCATTGTTACTTACTTGCCTTTTTATTCAACTTGTTCGAAATTTACAACACCATTGTTACTCTTGTACTTAGTAAACAGATTCTTCTATCGATCTCTGTGGATACGACCCGACTTACCCTTGCTAGTCGGATTACAAATTATTATTTTTGACGGGTACAACGACAACCCGCCAAAATGGCGCTGTTGCCGGGGATCGGTAACGAAGAATCTTACTAAGTATTTCTTTCCTTTAGTTTTTTTTATTGTTTTTGTTTGGTTTTATGGTTCGCTGTATTCCTATTATAGTGAACCAATTCATGCCGAAGCTGTTAATCGAAGACTACCACCCCCCAGAAGTCAGAAATTTGTGAATGAGTATGCTAGATCTTGTGCAGTTAGACACGAGGATTACGAGGATGAATTGGATCGAGAATACCTCGGTGTAGGAAACCATTATGGATAGTTACTTAGGCGTCGAGATCCGGGACGCACTATGAGAGGAATTTATGCGCCGTATAGCAATGAGGCACCTTGGTGCAATAGGATGGATGAGGCAATTCGTGCTGACGAAGACAACGAGGAAGATAAACATGAGATGAAGGACCCGATCACGGAATTTTGAGAAGAAATGAGAGGCATGTTCAAAGAGCTCGATCGACAGATGGGCCAACAAGCTGAAGACGTTAAAGAGCTAAAGAAGCAAGTGTCTCAAATGGCCAGCGCCGTTTACAAAAGGCGAGAAGAAGAGCTGAACGAAGATTCTACCTCAGTGGCTACGGCGGACGTCTCAACAATTAAGGCGCGGACGCCTGAAGAATTACCAGAAATTCAAGAGACGTCCGCGGGTGTAATTCAAGAGACGTGCGCGGGCTTCCCATTTTCAGGTAACGAAATTCCAAATTCTAACACCCCTCTACTATTCCCAATGCAGGTGACAGCTCCTAAGGACCACACGATCGATAAAGATGAGCTGGAAGATGAGTTGGAGGTGAAGCATGAGCCGGAAGAGCCAACGATAGAGCACCCACTCGCCACGAGTCAACAAGCGCCGCTCGGAAAGTGTAAGGACTCAGGTACTCTCACAATCACCCGTGATGTTGACTCTTACATTTTGCAGATGGGAGATGCCAGCAATAACGGTCCTCTTGCACTGAATTTGGGACAATCACCCCTTTTTGCCACAAGCACCAAGAATGACATGGGAACACGCTTATTGTCACTTGCGTTTGCTGGCAAGACATCAAATTTCCATGTTTACGAGGATCTCGACCGTCCATATATGAGGAAGCTACCGAGACATGGCACGTTTGGATGGAAACCAGGATGGAGAGACACGAGAGCACCACTTGTTGAGGGCTACGAGTATCACAAGAAAGTAAAGAAGTATGACTTGGAGCAGCCATGGGATCCTAACTTGTGATCCCGTAGAGGTAATGTCCAGCCAAGGACGTAAAACAAAGGCGCTTATCGGGAGGCAACCCGGTGTGTTTTACTTTACACATGTTTTTAGTAGATTAGTTAGTGGAATTGGTACCTTGATAATGCGCCCCGAGTGCATATTTGTTTCTGGTGGTTTCAGGTGAATGAATGAAAAGGGGAACTCAACTCAGTCGCGCAGGCGCACGTCTGAGCAATTAAGGGCGCGGACGCCTACGCAATTAAGCTAATTATTCAGACGTCCGCGGGAAGTAAATGCAAGAGACGTCCGCGGTACATCGCGAATTTAAATGAGCACGTTTTCCAGATGTGGGTGTTCCACCAGACTATTAGGGGAGTACCAGTTCCCTCTTTTGTTTTTGTTTTTATTTTTATTTGAGTCTGTGAGTCTATTTTGTGTGAGTCTTTTTTGTTTGTCCACCTTATCTCTTGAATTGTACCGTGAGGACACGGGTCTATCTAAGTGTGGGGTGGGATGTTGTTGAGTCAGTTGTGTGTCGTGTCTGTTTTTTCAATTTTATGTCGCATGTCATGTGTCTTGATGAACTCGTGATGAACTGATGATGTACTGCTATGCTTTCCTTCTATGTTGAAATCTTATTTCCAGCTTTGTATGACTATTGTGCTCATTTGACTAAAAATGCGAAATTTCAAAATTTTCGATGCTTTGTTCTTGTGAGTTGTGATATGCAGGGATGTGGAGTTGACAGAAATGTCCTAGAAAGGTACGGCAAGTTGCAAAAAATTCTGAGTTTTGGGTTCTGATGATTGAGAAAAGCGGTGGAGGTTGACGCTTCACTAGCCTAGTCTTGAGAGTAGCTCCGTCACCAAGTATACAAGTTTATTCATGCGTTCGCAGTGGTGACGGGACAGAGAAAACAAACTGTCCATCTCTAGTCGAAGTAGCTGGGAATGGGTGGGTAACCCCTACCTTGCCTCACGCAGAAAAGACAAGGATGAGAAAAGAGCGGGACGCACTCCTATGCTGTTATTCGGAGGCTATGATTGGAGTGGTTCAAGGGCGCAAATGATTATGGGGACAAGAAACAAATTCAAAAGCCGAAGGCAAACCATCAAGTAAGAAAAAAATCAAAATCTGATTGATTCAAGCAAGATGTGTCGTTTATCAAAGTCCATACAAGTTAAGGAATTCAAAGCTCAACGGTATGAAAGCGGTGAATTAATCACGTGTCAGAGAAAGCCGCTGACTCAATCAAAAGACCAAAACTCAGAAAAGAAAGCAATGTCCGTGGTACCTATAGGGGACTATCTCCCAATCATCCAAGGTCATTTGAATTTCAACTCGCGAGGTAACAAGTATCGAAACATCTATGTTTGCTCGCATTGTTAGAATCTTGAGCATGATAGGATTATAGAATGGATTAAGGATTGAGATGTAAGGATTGACATTACTAGTACGTTGTAGTTCTTTCTGTGGCTTTGTTCTTGTTCGAGACGAACAAGTTCAAGTGTGGGGTAGTTTGATGAGTCGTAGTTGTACGACTATTTTATGTGTTAAAACCCCGTCTTTTAGTGTTTGCATGTATGTTATTTCACTACCAGTGTGTAGTTTTCGTTCTCAGGTACATTCGGAGACCATGGAAGGAATATCGGCTAAAGGGAGCCCATTAGAAGATGTTTGCGTCGAAGAAATGAAGTCTGAAGTGCTGGAAATCTGAGTCAGTGCCGCCCACTTACGTCTGAAGAATTACTGTCACTTACGTCTTCTGAATTTCCATAATTGTTGAGACCTCCGCGGAGCATAAATCAAGAGACGTCCGCGGAGGACAGCTGGCAATCGAATTTCGTAATTTCGTTTTGGCATCTCGGGAAGAATAAAAGGAGAGTAAGAAGAGGCAAACCCTAGGCGGCCAGACCTCGATTTTCAGTGTGGAAAAGAGACACGGTTTGGGAAGAAACAAGAGACAAAAAGGAGAAGGTTTGGAAGAAGAACTCGGATTGGAAGAAGCTTGAGATTGGATAGGTGCTGGATTCAAGTATTGGAGTGGAGCTGCAGCTTGGTGGAGAGTTCATCATCAGTAACTTCGTGTCATTCTATTCAAATACTTATGATGTATTCCATTTCGATGAGTAGCTAAACTCATTTGTGTAGGCTAGAACTCGACATTGTGATGTTTTGACTTGAGACCTATATTGATTTCTTTGTTTTGTGTCATATTACTATGAAATGTTTATGGAGTTGATGTGCTAGCACGAGTGGAACCCTAGCGGGGGAGCTTTTGTTTGTTTGTTGATTCCGATTGTCATAGTTTACTAGCAACCTAGCGGGGATAGCAAACTAGGACACGAGTAATATACCACTAGGATTAAACACCCTAGGACAACTTGTTTATATGTTCATGCAACTCTAGCGAGTTAGGGTCTTGATTATCGCTAGCGCGAGATTAAGTACTAGAACAAGAACGGGGAGTACAACCTAGCGGGGAGCTCTAAGTTGTAGAACATTAGAAATCAAAACGGTTTGTCAATGATTTAGTCTTGCATCACAGTCGAAGGTTCTAGCTTGCACTTCTCTTGGATATTGTATACTTGAATCTTTGCGACGATTGCTCTATTGATAATTGATCATTGTTACTTACTTGCCTTTTTATTCAACTTGTTCGAAATTTACAACACCATTGTTACTCTTGTACTTAGTAAACAGATTCTTCTATCGATCTCTGTGGATACGACCCGACTTACCACTTGCTAGTCGGATTACAAATTATTATTTTTGACGGGTACAACGACAGCCCGCCAGTCTATTCCCTCAATCTGAGTGTAGCCTTGAGCCACGAGTCGCGCCTTGTTTCTGGTGATGTTTTCGTGTTCGTCCGACTTGTTCTTGAAAATCCACTTTGTCCCGATAACGTTCACACCATCCGGGCGTGGAACAAGGTCCCAAACATCATTCCGCTGGAATTCACAGAGTTCTTCTTGCATGGCGACAACCCAGTATTCATCATTGATGGCTTCTTTGATGTTTTTGGGTTCAATAGTGGATATGAAACAGGTAAAACCAGCCAATTGACGAAAGTTAACTTGTTTACCTCGAGTTTGTATGCCATCTGTGGGATTACCAATCACTTCACTGACGGGATGATACTTTTCAACAGCTCTTGAAGGATGCAGGACACGTGGAGATGCAGGGGGTGTCGGAGCAGTTTCTGTATCAACGTCCTCATATGATTGATGGTCATTTGTCGCAGAATGCTCTGGATCTTTATCAGTGACGATGTCTTTGTCGGGAGATGTGACTGCAGGTTGTTCTGGATGAGGTGGGACATCATCATCATCTGCAGCATTTGTCTCAGAAGCTCCTGGGACAACGTCCTGCACAACAACATTGATAGATTCCATGACGACTCCAGAGCGTTTGTTGTAGACACGGTATGCCCTGCTGTTAGTGGAATATCCTAGAAAGATCCCTTCATCACTTTTAGGGTCCAGCTTCTGCAGATACTCACGATCTCTAAGAATGAAGCACTGGCTTCCAAAGATATGGAAATACTTGACCGTAGGTTTTTTACCTTTCCACAGCTCGTAGCATGTTTTCTCTGTTTCGGATCGAATCATGACACGGTTAATGACGTAGCATGCTGTGTTCATGGCTTCCACCCAAAACTTTAAAGGAACCTTCTTTGCATGAAGCATTACACGCGCAATCTCCTGAATGGTTCTATTCTTCCTTTCTACAACTCCATTCTGTTGTGGGGTGATAGGAGAAGCAAAAATTGTTGAGTTATCCCCCGTTTTGAGCAGAAGTCAGCAAGAGCAGCGTTCTCGAACTCTTTTCCATGATCACTCCGAACCTTTATTATATGCTCGTCTTTATCTTCTCTTTCACGCTCCAGTCGAGTGCATAATAGTACAAATGCCTGGACAACATCTGACTTTTCTCGCAAGTAGCTAGACTAGGTGAACCTAGAAAAGTCATCAACACACACAAGAACGTACCTCTTCCCTGAATAACTTTCCACTTGCATAGGCCCCATTAAATCAATGTGAAGCAGCTCCAGGGGTCTACTTGTATTAATCTGAGTAGTGCTCTTGTGTGGAACTTTGATTTGTTTTCCAATTTGACAGTCTCCACAAACAATGCTCAGCTCTCCTTGAACTTTGGGTATGCCGCGAACAAGACCATCTGAAGCAATCTTCTGTAGCGTTCTTAGATTCACATGACCCATTCGCTGATGCCATAAGTTCATCTCTTCAGTTTTACTCAGTAAACATGTTGTTTTAACATTGGGTTTACCAAGGTTCAGGAGGTAGCAGTTGTTCGATGACCTTCTTCCAGAGAGAACTGGTTCATTATTCTTGTTTAACACCACACACTCATCTTGTGTGAATTGAACATGATGCTCTCCATCGCACAACTGACTAATGCTAATTAGATTAGCCTGCAATCCCTTGACAAGCAACACTTCTTTCAATCTGGGCAGGCCTTGAACATTTAGAATTCCTTTTCCAATGACCCTGCCTTCTCCTCCATCACCAAATGTCACATTCGAACTCCCTTTGGTCTCCTCTATATTGGTCAGAAACTCAGAGTTGCCAGTCATGTGTCTTGAACACCCACTGTCAAAGTACCACCTTTCTCTTTTCAGATGACAAGTAGAACTAAAGGCAACGTAACAAACTTCAATTTTTTGCTTAATCCTCCAAACTTGCTTCATATGCGGTTTCTGAACTTGTTTCATCTTTCTGATAGTCATATGGAATTTATGACACCTTGCCTTGATGTGTCCCACTTGATTGCAATAGAAACATCTTCGCCTGTCTTGCTGTCATGTGGGATACCATGTGGGAAACGGAGATGCTTTTCTTCGTGGGTGAAGATTATGAGGAACAACTTGCGGTCGAGGCTTAACAAAAGTTTTTCTTTGAGAACCATGTTCAGCTGGAACAAGTTGCGGTTGTGGCTCGGCTTTGACAAAAGTCGTTTTTCCAGAGCTCGATCCACCTATGAATCCAAGACCTTTGTGACCGCCACCTACCCGTTGCGCTCCCAGAATGGAGTCTAGATCTTTTGTTCCAGAATTCAGCATTTTGACTGATTTTTTCAAGTTGTTCAACTCCTCTATTGTCTCCTCATGAGCAAGTTTGTCTGTTTCAATTTCACATTTGAGGGCATCCACAATATTAATAAGATTTACCTCTCTTCTTTTTAGAGCATCATTTTCTCGCTTTAGGTCATCCGTGACTTCTGAACGATCTCATTGTTTTTCTTCACTCTGAAGCTTTAGGGATGAAATAACTGCCAGCAACTCCGCCTTTTGAGATATTAGCTCAGCTCTTTCGTTTTTTACTTCAATCAACTGTGCTTTGAGATCAGTGATTGTCTGTTGATGTTTCAGTTTCAAGGTGGCAACTTCTTCCTTGAGCTTCTCCTTTTCTGCTGTTAGATCTCCCAGAGAGTTCTGAAGTTTTGTTTTTCGCTCTACTTCAACCAACCATTGTTGATATAATTCTTTGTAGTTGTTGGCAATTTCCTCGTTAGTAATTTCTTCATTGTCACTGGAGCTGGAATAGAGAGAGTGATCTTCATGCAATGTTTTCGTCTCCTCTCCTCTGCTTTGGTCTTCTTCCGGGTTGACACAGCTAGAAAGTGCAACAAAATTGTTGGTCTCCCCTTCAGAATCACTATCACTCCAGTTGACAACAAAGGCATTCTTTTTCTTCTGTGTGTTAATGCACTCTGCCCGAATATGTCCATACCCTTCACATTCTCTGCATTGGATTCCTTTGCCTTTGTTGTTAAGATCGGAGTCTCCAGATTGGTTCCTCTTATATGCTCTATCATTCTTCTAAAACCTTGAGTTAAATAGTTGACTGGACTCAGTCCCTTTACCGTATTGCTTCCTCATAAACTTCCCAAAGTTTTTGGCATACATGGCATACTGTTGTTCTGTTGCTTCATCTGGCTTGTCTTTAACAACTTCAACCTTCAGACCGACACTAGTGACCTTTGTAAGACAGTCTTCTTCATTCATGTCCATCTCATGGGTTTGCAGGGATCCCATTAGTTCATCTAGTCTCATCATTTTCATATCATTGGCTTCTTTAACGGCAAGAGCTTTCATGGCGAACCGCTTTGTAAGAGATCTCAGCACCTTTCTTACCAGCGTTTCTTCGGACATTGGTTCTCCAAGGGCGAATGCTTCGTTAGAGATATCGAGAACCCGAGTATTAAAGTCAGCAATGGTCTCGTCCTCCTGCATTCTTAGATTTTCAAATTTTGATGTGACCGTCTCCATTCTAGAGATTTTAACTTTGGTTGTACCTTCATGAGCAGTTTGAAGAATGTCCCAAGCCGTCTTTGCAATCTCACAGGTAGAGATCATCTTGAAATTCTTTCCATCAACTCCTGAGAATATGGCATTCATCGCTTTAGAGTTCGCCGCTTCAGCATTCTTATGAACCTCAGTCCACTTATCTTTAGCCAGAAGGCCTACTTTCCCTTCCTTTTCAGTAGCCACTGGGTGCGTCCATCCTTGTTCAATAGCCTCCCAAACGGCTTCATCTTGAGACTTTAGAAACGCCTTCATTCGTACTCTCCAATAACCATATTTGTTTCCTTCAGGTAGAGGAGGTCGCGTGATGTTCTGTCCTTCTCTTAAATCCATCTCACCAGCCTTTGGATCTTACTCTGTGTGTCGAGTATTTTCTCTGATACCAATTGAAATCTTCCCCTGGTAGATGAGATGTTGTTCTGGTCGGGTGCAGAACAACAGCTAGAACAACTTATGCGAAAAATAAATGCAGTGCAGAAAATAAACGACACGCAAAGTTGTTACCCAGTTCGGCGTTAACGAGCCTACTCTGGGGGGCAGTCTCCAAGCCTGGTGGATATCAATTCACTATTAGTTGAGTATTGCGAGTACAGGAATTACCGTTTACAGAATCCCTCTTAAACAACCGAGCCTCGGACACTCTAGCAATTGCACTCTAGGTCTCCCCCTAGATCTTTGCTCCCGCTCCGTATCCACCAAAAAGATTCTCCGTGAGAATCAGCGCCGTCTCCCAAATGCATAGAATAGAACAGCAGTGCGTGTACCTTCAGTGTTGTTCTACGATCAATCTGCTGAGCACCAGCACAGATTGAATCCGAGCGCCTTTGAGTAACCAGTGACGATTAACTCTCCAGCCGATTACGAGCGTCGTGAATAACCAGTTACGATTAGTTCACCGCCGTTAGCCTCGTCCTCCCTTCAGTGAGTATGAGCGTGATTTATTTCTCCGTTAGTGCTAACTAATACCTAAGCATTAGCCCTCCTTATATAGAGCGGTAGAAACCCTAAGGCAATTAGGATTCCTAAACTAAACCACCTATAACCTTAGGAAATCTTTCCTAATCAATTGCGCATATCCCTTGTAGATAATCCTCTATTCGAATCTTCAATTCTTGATTAGGCAATCTTCGATTATCTTCTAGACTAAGATAGCTTCAATCGCAAGCAACCGACTCCAAGGAACTCTTCGATTATCCATATGCACCGACTTGCCAAAACTGATCTTGGAAATATCTTCAGGCGAAGTTGTGCTACGTCGGTTGAAACAAGTTTCCAAATCTGAATTTGGAAACTTCCAACTTCTGTCCATTGATGTGCAACCGCCTTACTCTTCCAACGGTCATCTGAGTTTCCTAATCTGAATTAGGAAACACTCCATCTGCTTCAACTTGTTTCAGGACAGTTGTCTCTGCTAGACTCGAACAACAGCTTGAACAACTATACTAAGTTTTGCCAAACTACATGCCATAAAACTAACAATATAGGTGCATTAAGTTGCACGGCATCGTTTGCTGTACTGAGGAAAGGCGCGAATTCGAAGTCGTTGCTGTTGCTTTAAACGGGCCAATCAGATCAAAGCTTGAATTGGCGCGGATCCGGATCAGATCCAAGGGTCGAGATTGAATCCATCAGGATGCATCGGACGGTTGCTGCGTCATCTGGCAATAACGGATATAAGCTGTGTTTCTTCGAAGGAGCTGGTCATTCCGCACACTTCATCCGCTTCGTTCTCTTTCGCTCTCCAAGATCCAAACATGATAGCTTAGGGCTTCCACAGTGTGAGTGCTGATTATTGTACTCGAGTGTTCGTTGGTGAGATTGCAGACTCGGATTGTGAGTTCTGTTGGTTGGAAAGAGCCGACCGTAAACGTGTATTCCTCCGACTACGTCCGACGCGTTTTTGGCGATTTCGGCATCAAAGCATAGTGCATATCTAGCCTGAGTAGCTCAACGTGGATTAGGCACGAAGTGGTGAACCACGGGCCTTAAATCGATGTGTCAATTTCATTGATTATTCGTATTTCTGATTTCTAGGGTTTTGAGAATAATCTTTGAATTGAGACTGAAAATGGTTAAATTGGACATTGATTAAGTGTTAAAACCCTACATTGGTATCAAGAGCTTGGTTAATCAGTCCTGATTGGTTGACTGAATTGTTTTGATTTTGTTTTTCCTTGTTGTGCTTTTCTTGCAAGGAAACCATGGTGAATGGAAGGTTGGAAATCAGTGCCTATGATGGCAAGACTGACTTCCAAGTCCGGGGGATGAAGATGAGGGCCTTATTGTCTCACCACAAATGCCTATCAGCACTGGAAAAAGATGCTGCTAAGTGGACTGAGGACCAAAAGAAAAGAAAAGCAGAGATTGAAGAGGAAGCTTTCAATCTGATGATACTCAGTCTCTCAGACAGTATCATCAGGAAGGTTAGTTCCTGTACAACTGCTATTGCTGTATGGGATAAACTGACTGAGTTGTATGCAAATCAAATGGCTCCTAATCTTGCTTATTTTAAGGCTGCTTTGTTTGCTTTTAAAATGGATAGTCCTAAGTCCATTGATGAGAACCTTGATGAATTCCTGAAAATGACTATCATGCTAATACACCTAAAGAAACCATTGATGAAACTAGTCGTGTGATGATATTGATGAACTCCATTCCAGAAAGTTATCAAGTTGTAAAAGATGCATTTCAATATTCTGGTGTTGTGCCTCCTTTTGAGCAATTCTGTGGTGCTTTAAGAACTAGAGAACTAGAGTTAAATGCATCTAAGTCTAAGTCTGGCCATAACCTATTTGTTAAGGGAAAATATCAACTTGGTCAGTCATCTAAGCCCAAGTCAATAACTCCCAGAATAGGAACAAGTCAGAGAAGAATGCTAGTAAAGGCCAGCAGCAGGAGACTAGAAAATGTTATTTCTGTGGTAAGATTGGGCACTTAAGAAAACAATGCACTAAGTTCATTGCTAGAAATCAGACTAATAATGCCCACGAGACAACCATTGCATCAAATACAAATAAGGCTTGTGAATTACATGAAGTTTTGACTATTTCTGAAAGGTCCATTGAAGATCAATGGATCCTTGACTCTGGATGTTCTTTTCACATGTGTCCTGTAAAATCTTGGTTTTCTGAATATGATGATACACCTGATGAGAATGTTTTCATGGGTAATGACAATGTATGCAAGGTGGTAGGAATTGGTTCTGTAAAACTGAAGCTTGAAAATGGGAAAGAAGTTGTTTTAACAAAAGTTAGATGTGTCCCGGGTTTAAGAAGAAATCTGATATCTCTTGGTACTCTTGATGATAATGGCTGTGATTACGGTGCTTGCAATGGTGTTATGTCTGTGTATAAAAATGATAAATTGATATTAACTGCTACTAAACATCATAGCCTGTATATTCTGAATGGTTCCCATGTTATGCATGAACTGAATGTTGCTGATAAATGCTTGGATGTTAACAGTGATACTTATAAATGGCACCTAAGGCTTGGACATGTTAGTCAAAAAGGATTGAATGTTTTAAGTAATCAGGGCCTCTTAGGGAATGTGACAATTGTATTTTTGGTATAGTGTCAAAAACAATTTATAGTTTGACCGGTAAGACCGGTGTCGAACCCAAGGGAGCAAACGTGATTATACGCTAGGGAATCAAATTTTAACTCGGCTATTCCTTCAAATTCAATGATGAGGTGATTATCAATCAAGAAACAAGTAACGAAATGGTTTCAAGGGGTTTCAATTCAATTAAAGAGAGTTTCGAGGGGTTCTTCCCCTCCTTGGCAATTTTCCAATGACCATGTATACAAGAATTTAATCATTTTGGGAGTTGATAGGTTTAAAACCTAGCTTATGCTAAAAATAGACAAACTATCATGTGAGTCTAATCCTAGTCAAGCTCTCCTAATTATAATCTCACCTATTAAAGATATTGATTCACTCTATAACACTATTATCCTTGGAACATCTCCCAAGGTAATAAATGCTATAGGCTTTATGGTTTGGTCAACCTCACATCCATGCATTTACTCTCATAAACACTTGATGAGCTCATTTTTACTATATCCAAACCATCACTAAGCTCTCTCGATACTTAGATCATAGTTCTAATGCAAACATGTCACTTAGGCATTTTATCAAACACTTATCAACATGTCTAAAATGAAGAGCATAGTCAAATGAAATCAACTCCATAAATTTCATAATGAATGTGTATACATGATCATTGAGTACCAAGGAGGGTACAAAGTATGCAAATATGTCATGGTCGTGCAAATGGCGAAATGCTAGTGGCGCTATGTTTTTCGTCTATTTGCCTCACTAGCTTTCACAAGGTCTCGATCATTGTTTCTAAACATGTTATTGAAAAGTAAGTGCAAGTATATACAACCTAACTAGCTCCTTTTCGTAGGCGTTACGAATGCATTTAGCATATGCATTAAGCCTTTAAACCCCTAGGCTACCCTAGTGGACGAGTTATAGTCTCGTGAGAGTTTTCAGAAAAGGGAATACTCACAAATCCCACATGCACCTATCCCATGGGAATGAATGCAAGAGTGCTCAACCGAGGCGAGGATTTCTCAAAACCAATCCCTCACCCCAAACTAGGACTATCATCACAATATCATCAAAAGAACTTTTGAAACATTTGAGTACCCATGAGGGTTGTGCATTCAAGATCATCAATACTAGAGCTATCAAATGTCTCATCCAAAGCTCCACTCATTTTCAAGGTAATACAATAGAAGCAAAGTTAATAGTTTTGCACAAAAGAGTGTCAACCGCTCACATATGCTAGCTAGGGCTAGTCCATTGGCTCACGACATGGAACTCACCCAAGTTTTAGGCGCTTAAGCCATAATCCATAAGGGAAGAGGAATTCGACACTAGAGTTCTCAATAAACATGCATAGACCAAATGGTAACTCCCGTGCAAGCACATGGGTCGTCCAAGATTCATTCCAACTAGCACACAATGCAAGTGATGAATCCCGCACAAATGAAAAAAAAATGGAGGAAAACATAGAGTCAAGTTTTAAGTGTTTCTTATTTTCTTTTTGAAATGGCCTTTGGCCTACAAATGCTTTCGAGGGGGAACTTTTCTTCCTAACCCCCGGCATTTGTATCATTTTTGAAGCAAAACTTCTCGTGTACATCGAGAAAGTTCTTAGTCGGGGCTTTGCCCTCTTTGACCCCAAAAACTCTTTGTTGGGGCCTGTTTTTCGCCCTCTTTTGACTCCACACTTAAAACTTGACAATATGGTCAAAAAGTGTATGGAATGCGCGGGAAACAATCATAAGCAAGTCACTAAATTAGAAAGAGCTCAAGTCACCAAGGAGCATACAAGAGGTCTAAGTTTTTCGTGAAAAGTTTTTAAAAGTGCTTGCTAAAACTCAGTCCAAGGTATTTCAAGGAAAATACTTAGAGAATTAGATAGACGGGGGATAGTAATGACATTGATTCACAAGAATGCACATTCAAGGGACTAGGTCGGTTCTAAGTTCAAGATCCAATAAATGTGACAAATAGGCTAGATGTGATTTATAGGGATTTGGAATCGATAGTCACAAGCCTATGTGGTTAAAAACACTCTCATGTAGGGATAATGTGCAAAAGATGCAAGTGTCCATCTAAAAATGATATGCATGGCATGCAAACATGTGAACTATGGGCATCAAACGACTCCACACTTAATTCAAGCTTAGTCCCTAAGCGCAAAGAATGATAAAATAAAGGCAAAGGCGCATAGGAACTCCCCTCGTTTGCAGAGCCGGTGACATAACTCTTGGTTGCAAATGTAGACAAAGAAAGTGAATTTGGACATGATAAGAAGATGAAAATGTATATCATGTAGATTGAACAACATAAATGGTAAACACCGTCAATATCATAGAAAATGTAGCATACAACCACAGACAAGTCAAGAGTATATCACACAAAATGGCATACATCATCCAAAATTGAGCCAAAAGGCGAATTAACATCCAAGTACATGATCTAAGCAAGAATGCATCAGATGATAGACAAAGGAAAATCAGAATGCAATACAAGCTCAAGATGTAGCCTCATCGCCTCCTGGAGTGATCGCTCTGGCAAAATCTCCAACCCTCTCCAATGTGGCTCCAGTGTATCGTGCGCTCTCCTCTCTAATGGAGCCCTCCCGCTCCATCGTGCCACCAGTGAGACGTGAGCCCGCCTCCCCGGGTCTAGAAGCTGGCGTGGTAGGCAAGGGGGAGGCGCCATGAGGGACAGAGAACTCTGGGTCGACTGGAGGAGCAACTGGACCACCGGAACCTCTGATCATGGATAATAGTGTGGACCGGAGCCACTCCGACTCCTGACGGGCTCTCACGTCTGCCTCTCTGGCAAAATCCTCAAGTCGGGTCAAACCACTCCTCAAGTCGGCCACATCGCTCTTCAAATCAGCAATATCGGAGGAGACTCTCCCTCTCCACTCAGTCAAATCATCTGTAGCACGGGGAGCACTCTCAATAGCCGGCTCCTCAATGGGTGGATCCTCAGGAATGGGAGCTGCAGGATCGGAAGCTGTGGGAGGAGAGACTACGGGAGAGGAAGGAGGGGAAGGGGTGAGGTTGGCCATGCAGTAGAGAGGGTGCTCCTTCTTGTACATCTCCTTCTTATACGCGGCATTGTCCCGGAGCTCCTTCTGATGAGGCTTCTTGTCAACTTCCCATGTCTTCGTGTCCTTCTTGACGATGTGCATATGCTTCATGGTAGGCAAGTCAAGTGTGCTCTTGGATGGCGTGGGGCATCCCTCATGGCCAAAGGTGAAGTTACACCTTAAGGCTATCAATGTGATCAAAGAGCCACCTCCTAAAGTACGATTCCTCGTGCTCTCCTTAACAATGGTCTGAAATCGGGTGGCAAGGATAGCTAGCCAATCAATGACCTCCCGCTGATCAATAGCTAGCATGAGTTCCGTATCCGGGAGGGTAAACGACCGAGCCTTCGCCATCCGAGTATTTATCCCTATGGCTATGAGGTGGTGGATAATCTTCCAAACCGGGTCGGTGATCGCCGAAGAGTTGTAGGACGAGATAAACCACTCATTCCGCCCCGAAATCCTCTTCCAAAATCGACACTGCTCATGCTCAGTGAATTTATGTTCTGTAACATCATGAAGAGGGAAACCTAGCCAATCACGGATCACACTCTCTTTAATCTTGAAATCCCTTCCTCCCAAAACAAATTTCCAAGAAAACTCATGTGCATCCGCTTCCCCCTCCTGAAGCCACTCAAAGGAGCAAAGAAACTCCTCCATTACCCTTTGGTAGGACCCCGGATCATCCATAAATAGGAAATTCAGTCCACTATGAGTGAGTCGCGAATGTACCTCATCTGTGACTGCACTGTCAATGCCTCGGAGGAGTCCCATGTCGGGGTAGAGGGTGGGAATGGCCGTCTTCCCCTTCTTCTTGATGATGGCATGACGCGCCTGATGCGTCTCATCTCTAAACTCTAGAGGCACTGAGAAGGGGTATGGGGTCGGAAAAGGCAATGTGCCCTCCAATGGTCCCTCATTCGGCACTACCGGGACAATGGCATTGGAGGAAGGTGCTTCGGCCATGGGCGAGGGTACTCTGGGCACATGAGGTGATGGCACTCTCGGGATAGGAGGAGCCGGGGCTTTCTTCTTCTTTGGCTTCTTCGGTGCGGAGGAGGCACCTTTGGGAGGTTTGCTTTTCTTCTTGGGAGGCGGAGTGGGAGAAGGCGGAGGGGCATCTATTTCCTCTTCCGAAGCTGAGCTAGAGTCTCTCAATGAGGTTCACAGCAACCTCCTCTTGCGCGTGACAAGAGGCCTATCATCCTCGTCACCTTCAATGTGATCATCAATGGGAGCATCACGAGGGAGCTCATGGGCTATCTCCTTGCCTTTTGACTTTGATTTGGAGGAGGAAGAACCCTTAGGCATGGTTGGAATGGACTGTAAAAACTGAGGTTCTGAGCTGAGCTGAGTTCCAGTCGGTCGACTGGTCTATGGCCTCAACTCCAGTCGGTCAACTGGACTGGCGAATCTAGGTCGAAAGTTAGAGTTTTTCAATCGGCTTCGTCAGACCAAATTGGTGCTAGGGGTTTGTAGGCGGGCTGATTTCGAGTTGAATGAGCGGTCGAGCGGGTGTTGGCGAGGCCGGACGGAGGAGATCGGACGTGGTTTGCAATCTTCGATTGGATCGGAGATGCGGATGACGGAGGCTCGGCCGACTGGTTACGTGGCTGTGGAGGTGATGGCGAGGCGAGGGTGATGGCGCGGTGGTGGAGGGACGTCGGAAAGCAGTTGAATAGAGGTCGGGTTCGAAGGTGGGGTTGAGTCGGTCGATTGAAGTGAGGGAGTCGGGAGATAATGAAGTTCAAAAGGGCAAGTGTTGGATTTGGATACATTTCTCCCAGTCGGTTGACGGGCTGTCGTTGTGACCCGCAAATTTACATTTATATTTTCCACTACTTGTGGCTCACTATTTGACTAGCAAGTGGTAAGTAGGGGTCGAACCCAAGGGAGTATGGTTTCAAACAGTTGTTCTATGAAAAAGAAAGAAAATAAAGTAAAGACAATTGGGGTTTTTTTGGTTGTTTTTTAGTGCTGGAAAGTAAAGAGCGTAAAATAAATGACTGAAAAGTAAAGGTGCTTGAAGGTCCAAGTCTTTGACAATAAGTAAATGTGCGAGAAAGTAAAGTGCATGAAAATAAAGGTGCTTGAAGGTCCAAGTCTTGACGATAAGTAAATGTGCAAGAAAAGTAAGTTGCTTGAAAATAAAGACAATAAGTAAATGAGCGAGGTGTTTTCAAGAGAAGGAATTCGGTCTTAGGAACCTTATAATATGTCCCCGTTCATCATCGACCTCCAAGGATTTTACTAAGTGTTGCAGCGAGTGAGTTACTCTATTTCAAGCTATAACTCCAAACAATGCCATTTCAAGCACTTGCTCCTCTAGCCGGTCCATTTCAAGACAAGCCTACTAGTTCTAGCTAGGCTAACGCCCCATTTCAAGGTATGCTAGCCCAAGTGCAATCGCTTGATCCCTCATTTCCGAACAAACCAAGCGACTATAGAGGGCATGAACTACTTGGAAGAGCTTTGCCATTTCAAGCATCCACTCAACCTTGTTGTGTTCACCCCGAAGGCACAAGAACTAGTGAAACACTATAGTAACATGAAAAACAATGGTCTAGAACGGTTTCATAGTATAAGAGTTCCCTTGACCGAATGAACGGTTTAGCTACGAATACTCATGGAAGTGAATATCATAGCCATTGCAAGGAAAAGTAACGTAAGAAAGAGTAGGAAGTAGTCGAAGCTTTTGATATCAAGTGATGTTACAAGCATGGGATTCGAACTAACAAGTGGTTTCTCTACAAGCCTCTCTCTACCTACTCGAGCACAATCACTAGTACTTCCACCACCAAAAACTTACATTCTCAAGGTTTGATCTTCTATAAATAGGCAAGAATGGCGGTTGCTTCATGGAGAAGGAAGGCCTCTCATTGGTTAGCCGTCTTTAAGCTAGTTGGTGCGTGTCATCTCCCTATGGGTTTCCTTCATCCTTAAGCTAGCCGTCATAGAAGCAAGTTGATGCCAAGTGGTGAGTTCTTTGAGCTTTCCTTCCTCAATGGGTTAGCCGCAATGTAGCAAGTTGCACCCAAGGCTAGCTGCTCATCGAGCAAGGTGCTTCCAAGGGCCAGCTGCTCCTTGAGCAGTGTGCCTCCAAAGGGCACCGGATTTAGAGTAGCAAGGAGCTGGAATTTGATTGGAGTCTCGGCCGGAATGCCCCTAGTTGGTCTTGATCGGGCGTGAGCAAATTCCACTCGAGCGATTTGTCTGGGCAGTGATATTTGCCGAGTTATTAGGCATTTAAAACACTTCAGTCGAGCCAGAATTTCCATATTCGCCGTTCTGTTCGAGCGACTTGGATTTGGTGCCTAGCGCGTGGGTCCATTGCTTTGGAGTAGGGCCAAATGCCAATCGGTATGGGCGTTCGCCTTGGAGATTCGACATTGTCCACCTTATTTTCCATTTGTAACATTTTGGTCGAGCCCGTTTTGCTAGATTCGTCGGTTTGCTCGAGCGATTCGGTCATGGTGCCTAGTGCGTGACGTGCAGTATTTTGTATGTCAAAAACAATTTATAAGATCGGTAAGTACCGAGTCGTCCAAGGGAGCAAGTGTAAACTTATGCACTATGTAAGGTTGTGTTTCTATTTATCCTAGTCTGAATTGAGTGTTTTGTTTTGGTTTTGAAAGCTAAAATAAACAAAAGTAAGAAAAGGATTTAACGAATTTCGAGAAGTATTTCGGGGAACTACTTCACTTACCCAACATTAGAATCGAGTTTATTAACTAGCATGCGAGGATTTGCTTATATTGATTGGAAAATAGCCGCACACTCCAAGTATGAACCTCACCCTTTCGGCGCTATTGGTTTATATTGGAAATGTACCTTAAACTACGAACCTCACCCTTTCGGCGCTATTGGTTCGAATCAAGAAACTCGCTGATGTTTACCAACTCTCGTCGCGTAAACATGGGGAGTCCTTGTCTTAAAACTAGCCTTTCCCGCTATAACTTGGGCTACTCTCGTAGTCACCGAGTTCGTAACGTGTATTTTACTTAATAGTCGGACGTTTAGCCTCACCCTTTCGGCGCTATTGGCTTAACGTCTCATAGCAATTCAATTAAGCATTTTCTCAAACACCTAGTGTGCATTGCTGGGTTTAGGCACTAAGTAAAATACATATCATATAAAACAATCCAAAACATGCAACGATTAATATATTAAACGATTCATATTCGAGTAAGCTTCGTAGGACCCCAAAATATGGGTCACTACTCACTATCCATCGTCATGGAAATACAAGTCATGTTCATGAACGGGACTAGAATTATAAAACGAGAAAAAGGAAGTACTACACCCTTCGAATTGATGTTGCTAACTCCCTTCGATCTCAATCCTCGATCCGATCGTAAATCCTTGCGTTTTGGTTCCCCCTTCTCTCTTTTTCGTCTCCTCCAAGTGCGTAGGTGTGGTTGGATTGGGAAAAAATGTGTGTGTGGTTCAGAGATGTGGCTGCCCTCTCTATTTCTTTAATTTTGCTTTTTATCATTTTTACCAAAAACCTAGCCCAAATTGTGTTTTTGGCCCATTTAGCCAATGTCACCTGATAACTGACACAACTGACACTATTTGGACCAGAGAGCAGGAAAAACTGCTCAATGTCAAAACTGAGTGACACAAGTGACATTGGCTCATAGTGAGATGACCTCTTGAGCTCAAGTTCTAACACCCCTAACGGCTGAATCTGATCTAGGTGCAAACTACAAAGTTGTAGCACTTGTTCTCAGCTTTCCAACAAGCCAAATATCAATGCATTTGGACACCGTATGAGCTCTGGGCATGCGCGACAAGTAGGGATGTCAATCCTCCTATTTCTGGACTATTTTGCCAAAATTCCCAAAAACACTTTATTTCGCCTTGGATTCGTTTATTCACCTAAAAGCATCAAAATATAATGTGAGAGCTCATATAAATAAGGAAGATGATCGAAAATCGACTAAATGTGGAGCATAAATATAGTTAAGATTTATGCTCATCAAAACACTCCACACTTAGAGTTTGTTCGTCCCGAACAAACATGAACTAAGTCCTAATCCACTGTCGTAGGGAACACGAGTGCATTTAGCGTATGCACCAAGCCTTTAAACCTCTAGGCTACCCTACAGGACGAGTTGTAGTCTCGTGAGAGTTTTTAGAAAAAGGAATACTCACAAATCCCAAATGCGACTAGCTAATATGCATGAACAAGATAGTTCCTCATTTATCTAGGCAATACGCAACGAAAACCCCATGCACATCAACTAAAATACTAATCAAAGACTAACTCCTTTTCAAAAGAACTTTGAACCGCCAATGACCTTACAAAGATGCACATTCAAAGACAATCAATATTAGAGTTATCAAATGACTAACTTAACAATTCATTCAACCTTTTGGCAAGATACTCAACACATGATCCTTAGAAACATAAAAAGCGTGTCAATCGCTTGCCTATGCTATAAAGAAAGATAGTCCATGGGCTAACGACACACAACTCATTTCCAAGTGTTAGGAGCTAAGTCCATAATCCATAAGGGAAGAGGAGTTTGACACTTCATTTTCAAAACTATCTAAAACAAAGTCATTCTCACGTACAGGTACAAGGGTCATCCCTCTACTCAAGTCACATGCATACACACTAAAAGAAATGATGGAAAGGACATTGCCAAACTTAAGTGTGTGCCTCATTTTTTTCTAAATTTTTTTTCAAGGCATTTTGCACACGATATGCTTCACGGATTTTTCTTTTGATAGCTTGCCTTATTTTGGCTTGTGCTTGCAAAAACTTTTTGCTTTTTTTTGTAGCTTGCCTTATTTTGGCTTGTGCTTGCATATATAATTTTTTTTTTTTGGGGTCTACTTTTCACCCATATTGACTCCACACTTAAGAGTTGGCAATGTACTAAGGATATAAATGATGTGTGCATACAATGTGAAAGAATAAAGATCACCTAAGAGCAATGACAAAATTTTCGAAGAGGAGAAAAGGATTTCATGCTTGCTAATTTTATGGTCAAGCGATGCAAAAAGGTTGCCTAAATCATTAGATAGACACAAGATAACAAAAACATTGACGCCTAGGAATTATGCACTCATAAAAGTCATGGTGATTAAATCAAGACGAGAGCAATGAAACTAGATAGTTGAGTAATGGGGTAATGCGGATGCCTTCGAAATTCGAGTACTCAAATGTAAGCTAGCGCATAAAAAGTGCAAGTGCCTAAACATGGATATTTTCAATAGAATGCACTACACACCCACTCCACACTTAAAAAGAAGCTTAGTCCCTAAGCGACAAATATATAGAAATAAAAAATGTAGTGCAAAGGGCTTCCCTGAAATTGTAGCTCAAAGAGTGTGGCTCGTGGTTTTCTCATTCCTTTCCCGCGTATGACATTCAAATCTGAAAAACAAACAAGTGACCACTACATAGAAATTATCAGTATATGTCACAAGTATAATGTAGAATCATAGTAGGGAACTCCACACTTAAATCAAAAGCGTCTAGCGAGTAGTGGTGTGAGTGCAAAATAAATTCGGTAAGACATCTTACAAATGGTTTTACTTCCCTCGAAGACCTAGTTTGATGTCTTGGCGAGACTAGCAAAGCGCCCCATTGATTCGCTTGCGAGAAGTCCTTTGCTTGGCTAACTTCTCGCGAGGCTCTAGATACTTGAGTTATCAATCCACCTTCAAATCCCATTTGAATTTCCGTCCATCAAGTCTACGGTGGACCTTCAGTTGTGAGTTCAACCCCTTCAAAAGTATGATTCCCTTGAGAATGGAGGGATTGTGGGAGCTCCTTTCTAATGATTTTGCAAAATGTGGTAGGAAACTCCAAAATTTGTCTCGAGTTGGCGTAATAAAGAACGGGTCTTCAAAACTCGTCTCGAGCTTGATGGGCACACCCTCCTTGAGTTTCTCAATAACTTCCTTGGGTGCCCAATCCTCTAACTCAATCTCAAAACTTGCATTCTTTTGTATGCGAGGTCGCTCTCTTGTAGCGTCCATGTAAACGTCAACAGAGTCTTCGTACACTTCAAATCTTCGTAGTTGTTCATCCTTTATCTCCTCTTCAACAACACATTCAACCTCATCTTCAAGCTCACTCTTAGCGGGAAGTGGGAGGTCTTCTTCATGCGAAAAATATATTTCTTCTATGCATGATTCATCATCGTTGAAGAATTCCTCGTTGGAGATCCAAGGCATTGATGGAATGGTGAATTCGTGTGTGTCCTCATCCGAATGATCTTGAAACATGCAAGTAGTCAAGGGTGGTGCACTTTCGTGTTCCAGCTCATCATCGGTGCAAGATTCACCATTCCACACCTCCTTGTAAGCTTGGGTAGCGACTCTCAAGAACTCATCCTCCATTGCTTGATCCCATTTTTCCTTCGAGATATTAGGTTCAGGGACTTCTTCTCCGGAGACCTCTTCTTCTTCGTCCAAGTTCCCATTTTCAATTGCTCGTTGTGCCAATGTGCTTTCTAACATTCGGTTTTGGGCAGCGAGTTCATCTAAACGTTGGTTAAGAGCTTGGAAATTTTGTATCATGTTCAGATTGTCTTGGGAAACCTTGGCTTGGTAATCTTGAAGTATGGCTAGCATTTTCATGGCAGAGAATCCATCATTAGGTTGAGGAATTGGAGGATATTGGTGGGAGGAGTCTTCTTCGAATGAACATTGGCTATCATCCCAATTTGGAGAGTAGGAATGTGTTGGATAGCCATGATCTTCCCAATAAACATTTTGTTGCTCCTCCTCTTGGATATATTCTCCATAGTACGAGACTTGTTGGTTGTATGAATACATCCTCGCAAAACAAAAAGAACAAAAGTTAGTCAAGGATATAAGTAGAGAATATACAAAAGAAAGAAGAAAATATTTACAAGACTAGTCTAGATATCCACACAACCTAGGCTAATGACAAGTTAATGCGTTGCTCCCCGGCAACGGCGCCATTTTGACGTGCAGTATTTTGTATGTCAAAAACAATTTATAAGATCGGTAAGTACCGAGTCGTCCAAGGGAGCAAGTGTAAACTTATGCACTATGTAAGGTTGTGTTTCTATTTATCCTAGTCTGAATTGAGTGTTTTGTTTTGGTTTTGAAAGCTAAAATAAACAAAAGTAAGAAAAGGATTTAACGAATTTCGAGAAGTATTTCGGGGAACTACTTCACTTACCCAACATTAGAATCGAGTTTATTAACTAGCATGCGAGGATTTGCTTATATTGATTGGAAAATAGCCGCACACTCCAAGTATGAACCTCACCCTTTCGGCGCTATTGGTTTATATTGGAAATGTACCTTAAACTACGAACCTCACCCTTTCGGCGCTATTGGTTCGAATCAAGAAACTCGCTGATGTTTACCAACTCTCGTCGCGTAAACATGGGGAGTCCTTGTCTTAAAACTAGCCTTTCCCGCTATAACTTGGGCTACTCTCGTAGTCACCGAGTTCGTAACGTGTATTTTACTTAATAGTCGGACGTTTAGCCTCACCCTTTCGGCGCTATTGGCTTAACGTCTCATAGCAATTCAATTAAGCATTTTCTCAAACACCTAGTGTGCATTGCTGGGTTTAGGCACTAAGTAAAATACATATCATATAAAACAATCCAAAACATGCAACGATTAATATATTAAACGATTTATATTCGAGTAAGCTTCGTAGGACCCCAAAATATGGGTCACTACTCACTATCCATCGTCATGGAAATACAAGTCATGTTCATGAACGGGACTAGAATTATAAAACGAGAAAAAGGAAGTACTACACCCTTCGAATTGATGTTGCTAACTCCCTTCGATCTCAATCCTCGATCCGATCGTAAATCCTTGCGTTTTGGTTCCCCCTTCTCTCTTTTTCGTCTCCTCCAAGTGCGTAGGTGTGGTTGGATTGGGAAAAAATGTGTGTGTGGTTCAGAGATGTGGCTGCCCTCTCTATTTCTTTAATTTTGCTTTTTATCATTTTTACCAAAAACCTAGCCCAAATTGTGTTTTTGGCCCATTTAGCCAATGTCACCTGATAACTGACACAACTGACACTATTTGGACCAGAGAGCAGGAAAAACTGCTCAATGTCAAAACTGAGTGACACAAGTGACATTGGCTCATAGTGAGATGACCTCTTGAGCTCAAGTTCTAACACCCCTAACGGCTGAATCTGATCTAGGTGCAAACTACAAAGTTGTAGCACTTGTTCTCAGCTTTCCAACAAGCCAAATATCAATGCATTTGGACACCGTATGAGCTCTGGGCATGCGCGACAAGTAGGGATGTCAATCCTCCTATTTCTGGACTATTTTGCCAAAATTCCCAAAAACACTTTATTTCGCCTTGGATTCGTTTATTCACCTAAAAGCATCAAAATATAATGTGAGAGCTCATATAAATAAGGAAGATGATCGAAAATCGACTAAATGTGGAGCATAAATATAGTTAAGATTTATGCTCATCAGTGCGCGCGGAGCCTTTGCTTGGCATTGGGCCAACTTCCAGTTGGCTCGGGCATCCTTCTTGAGTCTCCGACAAAGTCCATCTTATTTGTCATTTTGAATAGTTTGCTCGAGGTAGATTCATCAGACTTGGTGTTTTGCTCGAGAAACTTGAATTTGGACTTGCATAGCTCGGCAGGTGCGCTGAGACGCTGGGCGCTGGCGCTGGGGCTCGGCGCTGGGCTCAGGCGCGACCTGGGTTTCTCGGGCGCTTTTGAGACTTGCGATCTTTTTAGCATAAAAATCCCTTTTTAAGCTCGTTTCCACTTTACTTCTCAACGTTACCTGAAACACAAAACAACCTCAACAAGTACATGTTCAAGAGACTAAGTGTTTAATTTGGTGGGTTTAACTGATATAATGAGTCATACAAATACACCCCATCATCGGTCGACTGGAATTGCGAGTTTTTGGCCTTCTGTAACCTTATTCCAGTCGGTCGACCGGACTTCTGATCACTTCCCCGGCAACGACGCCATTTTGACAATTGTATTTTTGGTATAGTGTCAAAAATAATTTATAGTTTGACCGGTAAGACCGGTGTCGAACCCAAGGGAGCAAACTTGATTATACGCTAGGGAATCAAATTTTAACTCAGCTATTCCTTCAAATTCAATGATGAGGTGATTATCAATCAAGAAACAAGTAACGAAATGGTTTCAAGGGGTTTCATTTCAATTCAATTAAAGAGAGTTTCGAGGGGTTCTTCCCCTCCTTGGCAATTTTCCAACGACCATGTATACAAGAATTTAATCATTTTGGGAGTTGATAGGTTTAAAACCTAGCTTAGGCTAAAAATAGACAAACTATCATGTGAGTCTAATCCTAGTCAAGCTCTCCTAATTAGAATCTCACCTATTAAAGATATTGATTCACTCTATAGCACTATTATCCTTGGAACATCTCCCAAGGTAATAAATGATATAGGCTTTATGGTTTGGCCAACCTCACATTCATGCATTTACTCTCATAAACACTTGATCAGCTCATTTTTACAATATCCAAACCATCACTAAGCTCTCTCGATACTTAGATCATAGTTCTAATGCAAACATGTCACTTAGGCATTTTATCAAACACTTATCAACATGTCTAAAATGAAGAGCATAGTCAAATGAAATCAACTCCATAAATTTCATAATGAATGTGTATACATGATCATTGAGTACCAAGGAGGGTACAAACACCCTAAAACACAAGGGGACTACTCACACATCATGTAAGACAACATGATGTGTGTAGGGTTTATGCACAATCAAATGAGAAGAGAAGAGGAATAGAAAATTGGATGGTTAATCCTAGATGTCTCCCTTTGATCTTCAATCCTCCTTGGTTGAATGGTGATGGATGCCCTTGATTTGATATCTTTTTCTTGTATTTTTCCCCAAAGATGCCAAGTACTTAGGTCAAAACTCCCATTTTCTATTTATAGCCTCGGGTAAAAATCTGGATAAAGCAGGTCCAGTCGGTCGACTGGACTGAGGGCAAAATTCCAGTCGATCGACTGGCGGTGAAGGAGCTGCCCCTTTGAGGTGATCGTCCAGTCGACCGACTCGATGGTGGAAAGCTTTGCGAGCTCCTGAGTTGCTATTTCCAGTCGACCGACTCGAGGATCTCAGTCGACCGACTCGAGACATTGAGCATGATAAGTTCTTATCAGTCGACCGACTGGCGGTCCCAGTCGACCGACTCGATGGTGTAAAGCTTTGCGAGCTCCTGAGTTGCTATTTCCAGTCGACCGACTGGTACAGAGGAAGTATCCAGTCGACCGACTGGGGACTCTTTTTGCCCATATTTTGCTCTGTACTTCGATTTTTCCCCGAGCTTTCGTATTTTGGCCTTGACACTGGGATATCTTGTTTTGTACCTGAAACGTACGAAAAGAGATCAAATGACATCGAATTATCACCGGAAACGAACTAAAGCTATAGTGAAAACGGGTACTAATAAGTTGAAAACTCGACTTATCAGAATGCTAAAATCACTGAACTTGGCTTTTGTGAATTGTGTGTAATGGCTAAGCAACATAAACTGAAATTTAACATGGGAACACATAACACTAAGGGTATTCTTGAGTATGTGCATGCTGATTTATGGGGTCCTGAAAATGTTGAAACACATGGTGGAAATAAATATTTCTTGAGTATTATTGATGATTACTCTAGGAGAGTATGGACTTATCTGTTAAGAACTAAGGATGAAGCTTTCTTAAAGTTTTAAAACTGGAAAACCTTAGAGGAAAACCAAACAAGCAAACATGTTAAAGTGTTAAGAACAGACAATGGGCTAGAGTTTTGTAACCAAGAATTTGATAGTTTCTGCCAAGAACATGGCATTATGAGACATAGAACTGTTAGGCACACCCCACAACAAAATGGGGTGGCTGAGAGGATGAATAGGACACTATTGGAAAAGTTGAGAGGGTTGCTGATGACTTCAGGCCTCCCTAAGTCCTTCCGGGGTGAGGCTTTGAGCACATCAGCCTACCTGATCAACAGATGCCCCAATAGGGTTCTTGACCTCAAATGCCCCATGGAAGTGTGAAATAATAACAAACCAGACCTAAGTAATTTAAGAGTCTTCGGTTGTGCTGCATATGCCTATGTTAGAGATGGTAAACTTGACCCTAGAGCTGTGAAATGTGTTTTCCTTGGTTACCAACAACGACAGGGGACTAAAGGGTATAGACTATGGGAATTGGGTGTGACTATGTAAGGGGAGTGAAGATACTAATTTCTAGAGATGTTACCTTTAATGAGAAATGCTTCCCATGTAAGGAAAATAGCCCCGACCCTGAGTTAGCCATCCAGAGCCAGAAATACCCAGAACTGTAGTTGAAGTGGAGCCCTTAGAACCAGATGAGAATCCTGACCATAATGCTCCCACACCTGACCATGTACCTGACATTCCTGAACCTCCTGCCCCTGATGATAATGTAGGTGACCCTGTAGAAGAAACTGAGCTGGAAGATCCTATAGAACACTATGACCAAACTGAGCAGGACCAACTGAGAAACTATATGCTAGTTAGGGACATGGAAAGGAGAGAATCTAGGCCTACTAACAGATATGGTTATGCTGATCTTGTTTATATGGCTTTAGTTGCAGCAAAGGACATCATCCATCATGAGCCAGATTCATACCATGAGGCTATGATGTCAAAGGAGAAAGGTAAGTGGCTGGAAGCCATGAATGAGGAAATGAACTCCCTAAAGGTAAATGGAACTTGGATTTTAGTTGATAAGCATAAGGATAAAAAGGTAGTCAAATGTAAGTGGCTGCTTAGGATAAAAGATGGCTTAACTAAATATGATCCCATTAGATATAAGGCAAGGCTAGTAGCTAAAGGCTTCACACAAAGAGAAGGTGTAGATTATACTGAAATATTCTCACATGTGGTAAAATTCAAGACTATAAGGATTATGCTTGCTATTGTTGCTATGTATGACCTTGAACTTGAGCAGCTTGATGTGAAGACAACTTTCTTGCATGGGGAACTGGATGAAACCATCTACATGGATCAACCTGAAGGCTATGTGGACAGTAAGCACAAAGAAAAGGTATGCCTTCTGAAAAAATCCCTGTATGGGCTAAAACAAAGTCCCAGATTGTGGTACTTAAGGTTTGATACTTATGTGTTAAGTCTTGGTTTCGTGAGAAGTGCATATGATACATGTTTCTATTATGCTTCAACTGAGTATGATCCTATTTATCTGTTGCTATATGTGGATGACATGCTATTGATATCTAAGTCCAAAGAAAAGGTGGATAAACTGAAAAAGAACTTGAGTAAGGAGTTTGACATGAAAGACCTAGGGAAAGCTAGAAAAATACTTGGCATGATAATAGAAAGAAATAGGAATGACTGTTTCTTGAAGTTGCACCAAAAACCATATCTTGAAAAGGTTGTAAGTAAATATGGAAATCTGAATAGTAAACAGGTTAAAGTCCCATTAGCACCACATTTTATGTTAAGTAAACTGCAGTCTCCCAAGACGGATTCTGAAAAAATAAGAATGGAAAGTGTGCCCTATGCTAATGTGATTGGTTCATTGATGTATGCCATGATAAGCACAAGACCTGACTTGGCTTATGCTATTTCTTTGCTTAGTAGATTCATGTCAAATCCTGGTATGGAACATTGATTGGCTTTAAAGCATGTTATTTCATATATTGGATCCACTCTTGACACTGGTTTATGCTATTCTAAGAAGTCTGATATGCTTGATCTCATTGGTTTTGTTGATTCTGATTTTGGTGGAGACAGAGATTGTAGGAAATCTACAACTGCATTTTACTTTACATTTGGTAAGAATTGTATAAGTTGGAAATCACAAATGCAGTCTATTGTTGCCATGTCTACTACTGAATCAGAATATATTGCTCTTAGTGAATGTGTAAAAGAAGCAATTTGGTTGAAGGGTATGTTGTATGAATGCAAACTGTTTAAGGGAGTGCCTTTGGTGTTTTCTGATTCTCAGTCTGCATTGTGTCTAGCTAAAAACCCTGTATACCATGAGAGATCTAATCATATAGACATTAAGTACCATTTCCTGAGAAATCATGTTGAAAATGGTGACATAAAACTGCTTAAGGTTGATACATGTGAAAATCCTGCAGATATGGGCACTAAAGTGATCTCAAGCACCAAGTTTAAGCATTGCTTAGACTTACTGTTTGTAGGTTAGTTTGCTTGTGGTGTTTTGCAGGTACTGAGCTAATACTCTACTTCGATATGCACAAAGACCTGGCGGAGGCTGGTGGAGCTGGAACAGACGTGGGAACTGGGCAACTCAACTTCAGGTGAAGATTTGTGGGACTTTTGAAGCTGATTGCAAAGAGACAGAGGAAGTCGTCGCTGAAGCCAGATCAGTCGCCCCAAAGGGTCGTCTCAATTCGTTGCTATAGGTGAACTAAGTTGCACGGTGTCGTTTGCTGTACTGAGGAAAGGCGCGAATCCGAAGTCGTTGATGTTGCTTCAAACGGGCCAATCAGATCAAAGCTTGAATTGGCGCGGATCCGGATCAGATCCAAGGGTCGAGATTGAATCCATCAGGATGCATTGGACGGTAGCGGCGTCATTTGGCAATAATGGATATAAGTTGTGTTTCTTCGAAGGAGCTGGTCATTCCGCACACTTCATCCGCTCCGTTCTCTTTCGCTCTCCAAGATCCAAACATGATAGCTCAGGGCTTCCACAGTGTGAGTGCTGATTATTGTACTCGCGTGTTCGTTGGTGAGATTGCAGACTCGAACTGTGAGTTCTGCTGGTTGGAAAGAGCCGAACGTGAGCGTGTATTCCTCCGACTACGTCCGACGTGTTTTTGGCGATTGCGGCATCAAATCATAGTGCATATCGAGCCTGAGTAGCTCAACGTGGATTAGGCACGAAGTGCTGAACCACGGGCCTTAAATCGGTGTGTCAATTTCATTGATTGTTCGTATTTCCGATTTCTAGGGTTTTGAGAATAATCTTTGAATTGAGACTGAAACTGGTTAAATTGGACATTGATTAAGTGTTAAAACCCTACATAACGGTTTCAATATGGGGCAAACCGCTATTATCATTAACGGTTTATGACTCTTACGTGTGCCTCCACGTGAGAATCAGATTTGACTTTACCACAAACCGCTACTACCATTTGCGCTTTGTGACAAAACTCAAATAAATTTCTAAGTGGGTGGCATTTTCCAACATAATTGCCAAAAAATGACAAGTCCCAAATTACCCCATTTCGATTTACCTTGTCAACTAATAATCTTATATTGTATGATTTAGGAGTAACTTTTTCTATTAAACTCATTTTGGAAAAGGATCAGGTATAAAGTTGATTTTTTGGTATAAAATACAAGCTAATCATAGCCTTTGATCTTGTGATTTGATTGAATGAGATTAAATCCTGATTTTTGGTTCATTTTCTTGGTTACGAATTATAAAATGAAATTGATGAACTATGTCATTTTTTTATTTTCGGCTCCAAAAGTGACGAATTATAGGTTGATTTTGACGAACTTTGTATTTTGTATCAAAAATCAACTTTATATCTTTATATCTGCTCTTAAACTAAGTAATATAATCATACAAAAGCCCAGCCCGATCCCAATTACCCAGGAAACAAAGGCGCAGTAGCCCATTATCGATTAAAGTACGAAACAAGTGACGTCACTTCGACGTACAATCATCTTCTCCGACGACGGTGGGACGACATGCTAAATCCTAAAGCTGCCTCCTGCTTCTCCCGAATGACAGTATGCTGTTTGCTATCACACTTCAGACCTAGCAATACAATATATACTTGTTTGTTGTCTTTATGTTTCTACGGTAAAATTTGTTCATTTGGTTGAATCTTATTGTTTGAGAGTTGTGTCAGTTTTAGGGCTTTGTAAAGAATCAGTCGATATTGATTCATATCTGGCTTTGAAGTGTCAAATGTCACCGTTAATTGAATTCCAGTGAAGAAATCATGTCTATTTGAGATTAAATGATGAGGCTGAGACATGGTCCACTGTCAATTTGTGCAGGAATCACCCTTGCTTTTGTTACTGTGCCATACTATATGTATATAGTTGCAAGGCTTTTAATTCATTAACTAGTTTATGTAAGATTGATTTATGCTCCAGGATCGTAAACCCATCATCATGTTAATAGAACAATAAAACAGACTGACCTGATTCCAATTGTTGATTCAGCGTAGAATGTCGTAGTGGAACATCCAGTCTCTTCGCACGACCTTACGCCAGTGATTATCTGAGAGAAAATCAAACTGAGATCGGTGCGCGAGACTGGGGACCACTACCATCTTATAGCGTTGTACACCACCGTTATAAGTTTCAGTAATTACGAATCCTTCCCCTCAAATGAGACGTAATTATGAACTGATATCTACACATATATTTAATACCCTATGGTCACCTTAATATATATACTCTAAAGTAAACTATATAATAGATCACTTTATTATTAACTTATAAACCATGATGGCATACACATCTCAAACTATTTACATAATGAGCCAAACAATAAAATAATCAAACAGTTTACAGAGCTGAATGAGTTTTCACTGTTTTATTAGTTACACTGTCCCTTGATTTAATTGGCACTGCTGTCAGTTTTCACCAACTGTAAACATATATGGACTGGATTACACGATGGAAGGACCGCCTTCTGTGTGTCGATATGGAACCAAGATTGGTGGCTTTTATTTTTAGAATCCATACAATTGTTCTAGCTTCTAGCATAGAATCTTCCCGAAAGCAAAGCACTGTAACTTTTTCGTTCTTTCTTTTTGGTTATTTTTAGAATTCATACAATTGCATGTTGCTTTTAAATATGAGTTTGCATTTCCTCGTGTTGCCTGTACATTTGCATGCCTTTCTTGTCCTGTATTATGAAATAAAATTTAATGTCTGTGCAGGACAGTGCCTCCTGGGTGATAGTACTTTTCAAGAAAGTAAAATTTCTAGGGGAAGCATTTTCCTCTCGGCCGATATGACCCGCTGGCATTTAAGATACATCCGTTATCATTTACTTCTTTAAAGCTTATGATGTCAAGATGAACTGCTAGCATGCACCATGCGAACTCGTGCTGTGGCATCCAATTCATGACAAGGTAGGCCACATTCCATTAGTTGTCTTACATACTTTGAGAGAGGTTTTGACATGCCTTCTATTCATAAATTGGAAAATTGGAGTAGGTCTATATAGTTTTTGTCATTAATGTGAACATTTTTTGATGGGATCATTAAAGTGAACTTTAAATAGTAGTCAAGTTAACAGGAATCATATGATCAATCACATGATTCTAACAGAGCATTACTAAAATATTACACATGAATATTGAAGTACTGTTCAGACACAGACCAGAGAAGGCCTCAAAACAGGGGTGCATTGATAATCAGGATTGTGGTTATAGTTATAAGGCAGCCAGTACTTAGGAGGGAAGGGTGTCCCTATGAACCACTGAAAAACGTTTAAATGGAATCATTCAATGGAGAGTTCATGAATTCAACAACCAAGTGTATAGACAGGGAGCTTCAATTTATTGTTGGTTGCTGGTATTGGTAAACACCTTAAAATCCCTCATTTAATTTTCTTCTCCTAAATCTAGTGCATGCAAGACTTCTGCATGCATTCATTTCCCGTGTACTCTTCATTGCTTGACAGTCATTTAAGTATTATTGTTTTTTTTTTGTTGATAATCGGTGTTATTGTTTATTGGAATATCTAATCTTAGTTTCATGTTCTGATTGAGTACTCCATCATAGATGTATTTTGTTTTACCACAGGATTCTGGAACTCAATACTCTATAGAGATATATACATAGTTCACATCTGTGATAATGAACCTTTTTTATACCCCATCACGTGGCGAGATCGAGCTGAAAAAGGGCTTCAAACACCTCAAACGTCTCAGTTCGATTCCTGCTGGGTCAGAGTGGATGCTTTAGGTTTTGTGGTTAACTGTAACCATCTTTTTAATAATAAAAAACCATGTTCATCGCATTATCTTCCTCAAGCCCCTACTTGATTAACCCTTGATTGAATACTACATTACTTCTTACCTGTATATCAGCAGATATCAAATGAAGAAATGAACCCTGACACGGCTTATGTTTTCTTGGCAGGGGGGTTTTTACCGTCACTATTTAAGATTACCAAAAGCCCAAAACTAATTAGTTCTGACATACCTCAAAGATTCATAACTTCAAATATATGTATATCTGTTTACTCTTTACATAAAATTAGCAGCTAATTAATTAAAATTAATTAACTATAACAAATGCTTACTTGAAAAGGAAATAGCATAAGGTGTGATATGCTTAGTTTTAATTACATAATAAGTCTAGTCCTTGGTCCTTTATTCCTTGTGGATTGCTGTATCCATGATAGATTCAAAACAAGCATATTCATGGTGAACAAATTTAATTAAAAATGTAGTTATAGATCTATGCATATGAAATCATGTATATATGAAACCTGATGGTGAAACGTACGAGCTTGTACTATCATATCCAAGAACTTGATTTCGTTTAAGTCAGTCGTCGTTTCTTTTGGTTGCTTCTTGCTGTTGTGTGTGGCATCTAGATATGGGCTGGTTTGTATTGTGCAGTTTTGAATTGTTAATTCTAAATTCTTTAATATATAGTCAACTCTTAATTAAGATGTTTCGTCAATCTCGGCATGCATGTAGGGAGGGGCTATTAATTAGTATTGTGCATCAAACTTTTAATTGAAAGCCCAGCTGCATATATAGATGCAGGAATTTAATTAAGAGGCTAACTTGTATCTATAGTGGTGGTTGTATTAATTAAACATGTGAAATGTATATCAAGATGTTAACGTGTAGCTATAGTTGAGAGCTACATTGCTATTCTCTTTACAAAACAAACATGTGTGTGAGTGAAACTAATCAAGTATAGTTGAGAAAAAAAAAATTAAAGCAAGGTTGGAATTTGAGGTAGAGGAGTGAGAAGAAATGTGTATGTTAGAAATGAAAGCATTAAAGGGTTCTCAATTAGTTGTCGACTTTAATGATTTGGCCTGCCTGCTTTTAATGGGAGGAGAGAGTTGGATAGATGTAAACCCATCTCATAAATGCCCCTTCCTCTATTCTACTGGTGTTAGTGTTACATATGCTTACCAGTGTCATATCTCCTTAAGTATTCCCGTTTTGGTGCATGAGTCTTTCGCTACACTATATCTCAAAAGCTCCATCTACCTAGTCTGCTTCTTGTGTGTGTGTGTTTTTTTCTTCCAATTCCCAGATCCTGATATAATCCAAGTGTTCTACTTCAATGGAATTGCCTGAATTATCTTTGGCTGCTCTCACAAGCTGCAGTTCATCTGAATCATCGGGCATTAGCTCTTCGTCCAGGAAGAGGAAAGCCCTTTCTGATAGCATTTTGGAGAATTACAAGTCATTATTGCAGCAGGCTCGTCGGAATATTGATCTTCAGCATAGTAGTGAACGATTGCCTTTTGATTGGGAACAATGCCTTGACCTCGAAGTAAGTAAATATATTTCACTCATTCTCTTTATATTCTGTTGTGATTTGGATTTTGACTAGATAATAATAGCAGGGGGAAGTTCTCAATCGATCTCATCATGTTGCTTTTGTTTGATATATATATTTTTTATCAGTCCGGCAAGATGTACTTCCTGAACAGAAAGACACTGAAGAGGAGTTGGGATCGCCCCACAACAAATAAAGATCAGCAATATAGACAGAAGCTAAACCTAGAACTCAACATTTCTTCTCAAGCAGCAGGAGTAACAAACAAGCCAAAGCCATCAGCATCAGTTTCAACAAACAATTGTTACTCAATTAATAAACCGGTCACTAGAAAAAACGTAGCAAATTATTCAAACTACGACGAGACAGTAGCTATGGCATGCGGCAACTGCCATATGTTGGTGATAGTCTCCAAGTCATCGCCAACCTGTCCCAACTGCAAGCATGTCCATTCCATCCCAGCTCCTGAAAAACCTACTTTCAAGCCACTGGACACCCTCAGTCTCTTCTACTAAATTAAAATTAGGTTTAAAGAAATTTATTACATGCACTTACCGACGATCGAGTCAGTATCATCGCTAGATATTAGTATGTGTTGAACTTGGCTTATCTCGATCTGGACAAGTGAAGGATGTTAAGAGCTTCAAAATAAATCCGTGTAGATACGTATAATCATCCTTTATTTATATAACGAGATATGAGCCTAGTTGCATGGGATATGCATGGCTGTAGGGCGCTTCTCAACTGTATGTTTAAGCAGAGTCCATGCTGCAGCGTTGTTCTTGATCTCCTTCGTTCAGGTTTACTCTCATCTCATTTTTGCGTTTTTTGGATTTGGGGGTTAGGTGTTATGTTAGTTGAGTTAGAGGGTCTTCGAACCCGAGCACACTTTAGTAAAATAAACTATAATAGAGTACGATCTTTGAAGCTGAAATGAAATTAGCTAAAATGAACTAAAATAGATTTAAATAAGAGAATTAAATCGACGAATATTTAGTAATACTTGATTTTTAATCTGTAAAAAACAACTCAATTAAAGTCCTTTATTATCACGTATCATTTGCATTAATTCTTTAACCGAATCAATATTGTTCACAACAACAACAACCCTCAGTCATCTACACGTATGCTCCTCCACCGTGCACATTTAATGTCAATAAAAAGCCCCCATTTACATCCATGATCGTCGATCACTACTAGCTTGTCTCAGGCTTTACATCATCAGGGGCAGTAGTAACTACTCTTAACTCAGTTTCCAATTCATTCAATCAGCACAAGTTTAAACTGCTGAAAATGATCCAACTGCAGCCTGCAGGTAGCACTTAAATGCCATGGCATTAGATGCAGATCATGATTCTCATTCATTCCATGTTGTTGTTGACAGGTACTACACTTGTGAATTAAATGTTGTTTCTCCGCCTACGCAAAATCAGAACACAAAAAGTGGCAGGCAAAGTTGAACCAAAAACAAACTTAACCTGATTGTTAAGATCACAATAGTCACACCTCCATTCAATTCAGAATGCCGTACGTATTCATAATACGTTTATACCTTCACTTTGATCCTTACTTTAATTTATACAAATTTGAATGATTAAGGCCTTGTCCATTTGAACTTATATTTTTGACGGTTAAGATAAGATAAGTTACTTTCAGTCAATATAAGTTAATACATGTTGATTTCAGTTAATATAAGTTACTTTCAGTTAAGATAAGATAAGATAAGTTACTTTCAACATATCATCATCATCATCATCATCATCATATCATACCATACCCTCATCATATATCATCATATCATCATCATACCATCAGCATATCATATCACCATCATCATATCATATCATATCATCATCATCATACCATCATCATCATCATCAAATTACTATTCATCATCATACTATTCATCATCATATTACTATTCATCACAACCATCATCATCAGTATATTACTATTCATCATCATCATATTACTATTCATCATCATCATATTACCATTCATCACCATCATCATCATCAGTATATTACTATTCATCATCATAATATTACTATTCATCATCATCATCATCATCATCACAACCATCATAATGGTATGATGATGATGATTTGTGATGATGATGATGTGGTATGATGATGATAGTATGTTGATGATGATGGTATGATGATGATGATGGTATGTTGATGATGATGGTGTGATGATGATGATGGTGATATGATGATGATGGTATGATGATATAATGATGATGATGATTATGATAAGTTAATATCAGTCAATATAAGTTTCAGTTAAGTTAATATAAGTTAATATAAGTTAATATCAGTCAATATAAGTTAATATAAGTTAATATCTGTTAAGATCAATTAAGATCAGTTAAGTTTCAGTTCAAATGGACATGCCCTAATTATTCGTGCGGAGCGGTCCCAGAATAAATTCAACTGATGCCTCCATCAATTTTTATCCTTGCCTCCAATTGTTTTTTTTTCTTTTTGATATTAAGCTTTCATTAATTTACAAACAATTTAAGTTATATTTTAGCCAAGAGTTCAAGAGTTTCACAATCGGTTTAATGAGGTTAATTCTAAATTACTTATTTGTATGGCTTCTTTGAGTCCCATTAACTTATCTCGTCATTTGATACGTTAAACTTGATGAGATTGGCCGAATTTTATCTTGATAACTTCGATTTTGGAGACCGAATGGCTCTTGAACATTATGCGTATTTATAAAGATTCAAATTTGGCATTTCTAGTAAAACAGGCATGTCGTGTTTATAAAGATCTAAATCTGGCATTTCGAGCAAAATAGGCGTGCCATATCTGTGAAAAAATTTCCAAATTAAGCAAAATTCGAATTTGCTTTCCAATTGTACATACTCTTCAAATTCAATTTCCAAAATACACATCATCTTTTATCTCGATATTAAGCGCCCTTAGCAACATCGCCTAATGCCCAGTGTCCTGTTTATCTCGATAACATGCTGAGTCATTAGCCTATGTGGCAACTTTGACTTAGGCGCTCTTAAGGACATCGATCTAGATTAAGGCGCTTCTAGGAAGAGCGCTTTAATAGTCGTCAATAAGGCAGAGCATGGTCTAATTCACAGGGCAAATGCGATGTTATGGACATCGCTCAAAAATATGAAATACAAACTTAAGGCGTTATCTGCAACCACGCCTAAACCTTAAATGGATTTACTGTGCATTTGTTTCAATTTGTAACCCAAAAACAACCTGCAAACGACATCTAAAGTATACAACCCTGTCCAATACACCAAATCCAATCCACAGAATCCCACCCACTAAAACTTAACAACACCCTTACGAAATGACAACACATAAACGTTGTAGTTTAGAGCAAATAGGTAGCTATATATCAAGATCCCGGCGTAAAATGATTGGGTGACCTTATAGCGCGTGAACTAACCCTCCGAGCTAGAGTCATTTGTGACTCCGCTTGAGTAACTTGAGAGGGGTCGCCAACTTCATAGTTATCTTCTGGTAAGTCCACTTCTTCATCGGAGTCTACATTTACCAAAAAAATACAAGTTTGGTATAAAAGATGAAAAAAATATATATTTCAAAATTATAAGTTCATACACCATCATGAAGGTGAATTTGTGCGGGATCAACATCCAATGCAAGACCCTCTCCAATTCTCAACAAGTCCGCACGAGTGGAATGAAACAGATCATGGAGTGCCCTCTTCGAATCCTCGTCAGTCGTCTTACGAAAAACTCATGCAGCACTTTGCACGTGTGCACTAACAACGTAACCTGTAGAAAAGGTTAGTTGTCATAAGTTAGATATTTTTATAACTATCAACACTTACGCTAAAATGTATAAAACACTTCCAGCTCTCGATATTTTCACCTTCCACCAATGCATAAGCTAAAGGAAGAATTTCATTTTGTACGTCGAGAGAGACTGCAATCATTAAAACACCTTTCCACTTCCCGATCAAATGTGTCGCATCGATAGAAATGACGGGATGACAATGCTTGAAGCCATCAATGGCCGGAGCAAATGACCAGAATACACGATTCAAGCTTACTTTCCCACTCTCTAGCATTGATGTGTCCCAATGAACAATGCTACCGGGATTGGATTCTTTGAGCATGTCCATGTATGCCGGTAGATTCGTGGTCATCAATGGTCGGATGACTCATCAAACCGGAAACATCATTGAAAGGAGCAGCATAGCCTTCACCATCGTCATTATCAAAATTCCCCATATTATCTCTATCATATTCGTTGAATGACGGAATTTCAAATCTCTCTATAGTTGACAATGGATTCCATCATTTTGAGCACTAGTCATTTCTAAGACAGTCCAAGATAAACAATAATATATTATAACCAAACTTCAAAAATATGCAACTAAGACAGACTACCAAGATATTCAAGCTGTCGACTCTATATGTGCAAGATTTCTATGGAAATGTTGTAGGCAAGGAAAGAGTTGCAACTTGGTTAATTGGGAAGATGTGTGCAGAGAGAAAAGAGAATGGGGGTTGGGCATTAAACAATTAAATGTCATGAATGATGCAATGGTGATGAATCAGCTTTGGGTTATTTCTAGAGAGGAAGATAGTCTATGGAAGTTGTAGACTCTAGCTTATTGGACTAAAGAGAGGAACTGGTGGGAGGTGGAGGATCAGCTTTTGGGTGATGAAAAGGTTAGAGGGTTGCAAGAACCTCAGTGACAAATGTGTGGCTATTGAACATAATAGTATCAAATGGATTGGTCAAGGGAACGGTTTTTCCGTAAAAGATACGCATGACACCCTTGTCATGCATTCCAATGAGGTGGAGTGGTACAAACTAGTGTGGAATAGTTTTAACCCTCCGAAATGCTCTATTAACCTTTGGTTAATTGCGAAAGATAGGCTGCTGACTAAGAGGAGGATGGAGAACATGGGCTTTCATACGAATACCCTATGTGTCCTGTGCAGCAAGGGCATTGATTGTAGGGACCATTTGTTTTTTGAGTGCGAGTACACGAAAATTATATGGGATAAGATCATGTCGTCCATTCAGGTGCATGGGATTCCTAGTTCCTGGCGCCTCCTCATCCCATGGTTCAAGAGGCAGAATCATAATACCTTGAAGACGAAAATGATTGCATCGGCAGTGGCTATGATAGCTTATGAAGTTTGGCGCGCTAGAAATAACAAAATATTCAAAGATGACATGTTACCAGCAGATCAGATAGTAAGGAGTATTTTTTGGGGGTTGAAGACAAAGATTAGGGCTTTAGATTTCACAAAAGTTACAAAAGAGGATAGAAATTGGTGTCATACACTACAAATTTTGCCAAAATTTCCGACACAAATTTCCGTCGCAACAAAGTCGCCAGTCATAAGACGGAAAAAAAATCGTCACATTTCCGACTTTATTACATGGCCAGAAAATTATCGTTGGTATTCCAGCACAATACCGTCAATATCATCCCGTCACATTTCCGTCCATATTTCGGCAACAAAAAATTTCAATATTTCCGTCAATATTATTCCGTCAATGTCCGTTATTATTTCGTCGAGTAAACATTTTCAATCTTTCCGTCATGTTTCCGTCCGTTTGCCGTTAATATCAATCCGTCAAATGTCCGTCATTTGTCCGTTGGCCCAATATATTCAATGTTTTAGTCATTTGTCCACAATATAGACAGCGCCTTATAATAAAGCGCTTTTGTAGGTAGACTCACAACAGCGCTTACTACAAAGGCGCTGTAGTCCCTATTAAATTACTATTTGGTTTCTGATAGGGAAATGCCATGGAAAACTGACGGAAAGCCAGATTTCGCTTTTGCCCTATATAATAGAACTCTTTACACCATTGAACACACGGTGTCATTTTCAACAAATTTTCATTTTTAAGCACACAAATTTTGCAACGTATACTTGACATTGGGTGCAAGATGATTCTGAAGAATTTCATTTTTCATGCCTGAAATGTGTTTCTTACAAGACAACCGTAAATATTTATGTTCTCTTGTAAGAAACTCATCTCATTCAATAGCCATGAAATTCTTTAGAATCATCTTCATCCCATTTCCAGTATATGTTTCATATTTCCGTCACATTTCCGTCATTATTCCGTTACAAAGTTCCCGTTAATTATAGACCGTTGCTGAATTGCCGTCACTATAACATGTTATTTCCGTCAACATGAGACGGAAAATGGACGGAATGTGAACGGAACATTTTATGCAACTTCATTGTTGCGCTATATATATACATTTTAGAACGCTTGAAATCAATATTCATCCCACCACATTCATTAACAACATTCTTCATTCCAATCGTCAACATGCCTCCTTCATTTGACCTTGTGAGTTTCCCTGACAATCCACGTGAATTTGCTCCTAGAGATCATGTTACACCTATTGGCAGACACGCGTAACAACTTACTATTGCTCTCTTCATATTGACTGTTTTGATAAACGCTGGCGTTATGTAATCCCTACTTTTGTAACAGTTTCTTTCCATTCGATGTTCATCGAACGATCGCTCAAGAATGCATATCAAAATGTTGGGACGCAACGTGGGCATCATGGACCATGATCCCAGAAAGCGGCAAGAAAATTTGGTTTGAGGAGTTTCAGGTACAAAGCCATAACTCAGAAAATGTTTAATTTCACTTTCATTTGGATGACAAAAGTTAAATGATTTGCTTGTTGCGTATTGCTACTTGGGATGCACAATATGACAGTCGCATTCGGGGTAATTTTATGAGGAGATGCAAAATGATCTTCGATAATCATCGTACGATGCGAAGGACGGGAAGGAATTCACTTTTGTCGTTGTCAACCAACCGGTAGATTGCAGATTGTTGGACTGCTCACGATGTTATCAATCAATCAGTGACAACTTTTGTATTCCATGAATTAAATAAATTATAGTGCTTTCCAAATGAATTTGTAACGCAAATTGACAATTAATAATGTTTTCTATTATTAAAGTATATTTGAAATCATTCGTAACGCAAATTGATAATACGTTACACTAAAATTCGTCGAAAAATATGTTTCGCGATTCAAGTTTTTCAGTGAGTTAGGACGGCGCTTATTAACATAAAGCGCTTTTCTACATTGTAAATACGACAGCGCTTCACTAATTAACCGCTGTCGTATAGTTTACTTCATCAGCGCTGCACCCATTAAGCGCTGTACAATTTTAGTTCAATAGCGCTTTTTTCGTTAAGCGATGTGTAAAGTTTTAATATAAATTGCTTACATACTTGTAAATATTTATACACTTTATTTGCTTCATTTACATTTATTTGGTTGACACGTCTATGTCACAAAAATCTTCGAACAATAATGCGTGACATAACTACGTGTTGTAATAGCCTAATAAAACACGATTTCGAAAAATAAACAACAACACGTTTCAATTCATAAATGTCGACCAATAATGTACACTTTATAATCCTTCAAGTTTATACAATTTGATACACTTGTCGTATGTAAGTAAGCAAACCATCGGCAAAGTGCTCCCTCATATCATCAAGCAATGCGTTATCATATGGTCGTAGCCCTGTAGGGAAACACTATAAAAAACATAATTACAAAGATTAGGGACACTTCAATTAATTGTTAATGCCGAATTAAATGTCGCTATACACATACTTGTCTGATGTTGTCCTCAAACTTTCCATTTGTGTCTTGGACGAACTTGATTATGTCCAGAATATATTGCATGACGTAGTAGGCACACAGTTCAGTGTCCGGGGGCTGATGCGGGCACTGAAATAAGCATCAATTTATAATCAACGAAAATTATTAATTAATGAAATATTCATTTGTATAACAATTGTTATATGTTCAGCAAATACCGTCACAGTCTTCCATTCTCTTCGTCACCTGACGGGAACACGACGCACCTAAAAGTAGCGCAAAGATGATGGAAAACAGACGGTACCCAGATAGACGGCTTATCGATGGAATATTGACGGAAACTTTAGATGACGGAATAGCGATGAAATATCACCGATACAAATATGTGGCGTAATTGTGACGGAAAAATGACGGACCTAAAAGTAGCGCAAAGATGATGGAAAACAGACGGTACCCAGATAGACGACTTAGGAATATTGACGAAAACTTTAGATGACGGAATAGCGATGAAATATCACCGATACAAATATGTGGCGTAATTGTGACGGAAAAATGACGGACCTAAAAGTAGCGCAAAGATGATGGAAAACAGACGGTACCCAGATAGACGGCTTATCGATGGAATATTGACGGAAACTTTAGATGACGGAATAGCGATGAAATATCACCGATACAAATATGTGGCGTAATTGTGACGGAAAAATGACGGATATATAACCAGCGCAAATATGATGGAAAACTGACGGAAATTTTGTTGATGGTACTAAGACGGATAATGAACGGAAATAATTATGATGGAAAAGGGACGGAAGGTTGACGGACAATACTATTGACGGTATTTCGACTGCAGATAGACGGAAAATACTAGTGACGAAGTTAAGACGGTATTGTAACGGAGAATTGCAACGGATACATGTCGGATTGACGACACATTTAACTCCAACGGATACTGCACGAAATTGCAACGGGACATTGACGGAATGCGACAACGAAATATCGACGGAAAATAATTACCGTCGGGAAAATTTCCGTCATCTTTCTCGTTGAAGGAAAATTGACGGAAATTGCCTTTATTCCGTCGTATTTCCGTCGTTACTCCGACGTTTTCCTGTCGTCGGAAATTTTTGCAAAATTTGTAGTGATAGCATAGGATACATCATGTAAGGCTTGTTGACCTTGTTTGTGGGGTGCAGCGCAGGTTCTTTTGTTTTGTGCGCGTAGGTTTATTTAGTTTTGCTGTACAACTTTTTGGCTAATGATATTTCATCTTTTTCCAAAAAAAAAAGATATTCAACTATAAAGGATTGCTACCACAAACATCCAACAACATCCACCAACATTAAGTTTTGCAAGCAAAATCACACTAAATAAATTTGCGGATAAATGGAGAAGAATATGAACACACAAAAGAAGGATTTGTATTGAGCAAAATAATCAGATACCTAGAACTGAAACAAAATCGACCCAGCAAAATAATAATATACCTAGAATTGGAGTGCAGCGGGAACGGGCAGAAGGCGACGAGCAGTCGGGGAGCGGTGACGAGCGACGACGAGCAGTCGGGGAGCGGTGACGAGCAGTCGGGGAGCGGTGACGAGCGACGACGATTAGCGGGATTGATTTTTCGACTAGAAGAAGATAAAACGGAAATAACGGGAGAAACTAGGGCTCGAAACTATATTCAGGCGATGTGGACAACAGCGATTGTGGCTTATTAGGCAAATTTTACTGACTCAGCATTCGTTTTATCTAAAATTTTGACACTGGGCATTAGGCGTTGTTGCTAAGGACGCTTAATGTCTTAGGCGCCGTTGTGGTGTGTATTTTGGAAATTGAATTTGAAGAGCGTGTACAATTGGAAAGCAAATTCGAATTTTACTCAATTTGGAAAAAAAATTCCATATTTGTAAAGATCCAAATTTGTTGTTAAGTCAAGTTTGAGAGATCGATACTTTCACAGCTCTGATATCTTTAATGCTGCTGCAGGATGACCATCAAAGTGTTGGAGGAGCATTATCAAATCAATGGATCTCCTTAGAGCTGGTTGTGATATAGATGCAGATGGAGTCTATTTATGGAAACATGATGACCCAAAATGCAATGCTGTCAGGAAGTGGTTACAAACTGGCGACTTGGCACTTGCATCATGAATCTGAAGGAGGATCAGCGATCAGGTTGGGGAAAGATCGGATCCTTAAAAAAAAAAACCTCTTTGAGAAAATATTTTGGAAGCTGCTAACTTCATGCAATCATAATGCTTTGGCAGTAGGAAGTAGTTCGTATATAAGAAATCTTCAAGATAATGTAATGTTGTGTCCCATTTGTAATTATGCGATGGAAACCACAGATCATGTTTTCTTAAAGTGTTTGGTGGTCCAAAGCGGTATGGGAAAGTCTTAACACTGTTGGGTTGAAAAACTTAGGCTTGTTTCATAGTAACGCATATATTATCTACCATATTTGCACTAGGTTTTCGGTTCAACAGGCATCACTTTGCTTGATTGCGCTATGGTTTATTTAGTAAATAAGAAACAAAATCAAACATGGGGACAGAGGTGTCACACCATTAGGACATATATGCACTCGTGAAAAAAAGTTGGACTTCCTCACTCAGCACTTCCTCCAAATAAAGCACAAAATTAGGTTGGAGATGTTCTCTCACATCCTAGGTTAGGTTAGGATGTCAGAGAGCACCTCCTACCTAATTTTGGGGTTATTCACGAATATAATCCAGTTTCAAACTCGAATTATCCAAATACACCATTTGAAACTCAAATAACCAATCTACCTCATTTTATAACAATCCCGGTTTCCCAGCAACCGGTACTCTTAATCCTGGTTTCTCTCATACCGGGAATGTACAAAAATGAAGATGTGACTCGATTTTGGGCGTACGTCGACCAAAACGAGATGAAATAACATACACGTAGGATCCTGGTTTTCGGGAAACCGGTATCATAATGATCCCGATTTTCGAGGAACCGAGATCCTTCAAATTAAAAATCATTACTTTCTCACATGTCCACAGTTCATTCTGATAGTTGTACAAACCCTAACCCTAATGTTGCATCTTCTTCAGGATGAAGCAATGGTGATTGGCTGCGTCATGTGTTGTTATTTTACAGCAGCTTGAACGACACAAAAAGGTGTTCAAACTTTAGAGAGTTAAACTTTAGATGAAATCAATGTTGTGTGTTGCAGATGTTTAGGTCAAGACAGCTGTAGAGATAGAAAATAGCACTATGTAAAGGTCAGAAACGACAAAATACTAATTCTATCAACAACAACAAAAAAAAAAAGAAACGACGAAATACTAATAAATATTGAAGAACAGAATAAGTGTTGTAGAAAGAGAGGACACTTGGAGGGGCGTTGATGGCTGGAAAGAGGGTTCATTCTGATATGCTACTGCTCCTTTTAATTTGAATGTTCTCGATTCTCCATGATACCGGTTCCCCGAAAATCGGAATGACGTGTATGCCATTTCATCTCGTTTTGGTCCAGGCACGCCCAAAATCGAGTCACATCTTCATTTTTATACATTTCCGGTATGAGAGAAACCGGGATTAAGAGTACCGGTTGCTGGGAAACCGGGATTGTTATAAAATGGGGTAGATTGGTTATTTTAATTTGAATGTTCTCGGTTCCCTGAAAATCGGGAACATTATGATACCGGTTTCCCGAAAACCGGGATCCTACGTGTATGCCATTTCATCTCGTTTTGGGTCACGTACGCCCAAAATCGAGCCACATCTTCATTTTTGTACATTCCCGGTATGAGAGAAACCGGGATTAAGAGTACCGGTTGCTGGGAAACCGGGATTGTTATAAAATGAGGTAGATTGGTGGTTATTTGAGTTTCAATTGGTGCAAACGGATTATTTAAGTTTGGATTTGGGATAGATTGGTGAATAACCCCTAATTTTGTACTTTGATTAAAGAAAGTATTAAGTGAGGATGTCCTACTTTTTTTCACGGGTGCATATGACCCTAGAAGCAATACTCAGAATTCATGTTTGGCACCCGACTATCTAAAATTAAACAAGGAAAGTTCCCTTAGTCACTTGAAGTACTTTTTTGATTTTGAATGGAAGCCACATTCTATAGGGGTTATTAAAGTTAACGGCGATGCCTTGTAGGATGAATCCAGAAAATTGGGAACGTAGCAGCTATTGCCCGTGATCATAGTGACCATTTTCTGGGTGTTAAAGCCATTCTCGACATCTATTGTGACAACATCTTAGCATGTGAAGGAGTTAGTGTCATGGAAGGGTTTATGTTAGGTAAAGCGCTTCAAGCATCGCGTGTCATCTTCGAAGCTGATTGCTCTAAGGTGATTCTTAGCTTGAATTGCAGAAACAGAGACACCACGAAGGATGCGGAATGGTACAAATTTTGTGTGGCTGAGCTTGCGTCCAAACTTGATTGGAACATCTTTTTCATTCGAAGGGAAAGCGAATGGCGTTGCAAGGCAGGCCAGAGTTAGCAGCTGATCGTGGACGAAACTAGAATATATATGCTTGCCCTTTGCTGTCGCACTGACTTACCCTTGTCATTTCTTGTTTTGTTTGCTGTCATAATTTCTTATATAAAAAAAAGGAAAAAATACACATCGATGTCTCGAACTATCGGTATTTTCTAACTTAAGGTTCAAACTATCAATTTTTCCAATTATGGGCAAAATAAAAAAATAATTTGATATATTTCGAACGCCGAACACCGTAGCTACACCGTGGTTGAATTACTAACTTAATCACGTGATCCCCGTTGAAAATAACCCGGCAATTTCATCATAAACTTTTAAGGTACCAAAATCGATCATTCTTCTTCAACACCCATAGACCTTTTAATTAAGTTGTTACCAAAGTGGTTCACATTATTGAGTTTGTAAGGGCATTCGCAGCAAGGTGTGTGACAGATCGCTTGTCGTCGGAGCGATTTGTACAAATAAATTTATAATAGTCCGCTACTCGCGACTATACTACTGGGTAGTAAGTGGTAAGTAGGGGTCGAACCCAAGGGAATTAAGGGGATACGTTGTTCTTTAAGTTGGACAATTTTGGGATTGGTTGGTTGGTTTTAAAGCTACCAGCTAAGTGATTGATTGGTTGGTTGGTTGATTTTAGTACTGGAAAGTAACTGATAATTATTACAATTAAAAGAAAGCGTTCGGTTTCAGGGGCCTTGTATTATATCCTGTTTATCATTGACCCTTAGTGAGTCTTCTAAGTATTCAAACGTGCATCAAGGCCTTTTCCGGCGCTCGATTTGCCACACTGTCTAGTCTTTTGCAAAAGTGTTTGAAAGTGAATCAAGGCCATTTCAAGCACTCGACTTGCAACACTGTCTAATCCTTTGCAAAAAAACGTAAGCCCTTGTTCTATTTAGACTAGCGCCAATACCCCTTTCAGGATATGCTAGTCTATGTGCATCCATTTTGGGTTGTCTTTTCCGATTTACCCAAAATGGTGTTTGAGAGAGATCAAACTCCTCAGATAAGCTTTGCCATTTCAAGCATCCACTTATCCGAGTATGTTTACGAACTACCACAGAAGAGCTTTGCCATTTCAAGCATCCACTCAACCATGGAAGTTCTGATCTAATATATGGCACATAGAACAAGTTTTGAATACAGAGAATAAACACTAAAATAGTCTAAAACATTTTATAATACAAGTTCGCCCCTTCTACCGAACGACTAGTTTAGCTACTATTTATCGCGCTAAACATTATAAAAACAGTAAATTAAATACAAAGAAAGACTTACAACCGTTGAAGCGCCAAGGAAGCAAGCTTTATTTCCAAAACCACACTTACAAAACTTAGAGAGATAAGTGAATTACAATTTTTGGATGATTGAAATGAGGAGGAGGAGGGTTGTATTTATAGCCATAAGGGGAGGAGATGGGTGGTGGAGATGGTGGAAAGTGTCTTTTGATCCAAGGGTTGAGGAGGAGGAGCAAGGAGGAGCTGCCACATGGGGGGTGGAGGAGCAGCCGGTCACATGGAGGAGGAGCCGCCGGTAGCAGGTGGTGGAATGGGGAGGAGCTCCTCCCTTGGCCACCTTCAAGGGTGGTGGCCGGTGATCTTGTCCAAGCGTGCATTTTGATAGTTTATTTTGAATGGACAAGTGATTCTAAGACTAATGGTCGAGCCAGATTTTCCAAATTCCATGTTTTGGTCGAGCAACTTGGTTTTGGTGCCTATGTGCGCGGCCTTTACTATGGAATTGGCCAATCTGCCAATATGCTCAAGCGTTTTGTCTGGGAAGCGAGATTGTCCAACTTGTTGGGCATTCCAAACATCTTGGTCGAGCCAGAATCTCCATATGCATCCGTCGGGTCGAGCGTCTTGGTTTGGGTGCCAATGCGCGCCGGGCCTTTGCCTTTGAATTGAGCTAACTGCCAATCTGTTCGAGCATTTGCCTTGGAGTCTCGACAACTTCCACCTTATTTTCCATTTGGAACATTTTGGTCGAAGTGGAATTGTCAGATGAGGTGGTTTGCTCGGGCAACTTGAATTTGGACTCGAATAGCTCGGCAGGCGCGCTGGACGCTGGGCACTGGGCGCTGGACGCCGGGCGCGACCTGGGTTTCTCGGTCTTTGGCTGGCCAGAATTTGCGAGCAATCCTTTTTAGCGTAAAACTCCTCTCCTTAGCGTGTTTTCTCTCTAAGCGCCAAAATACCCTGTAGAAATATATCGGTACTAACAAGCAAAAGTTAAATAGACCAACAGTCTAATTAAGGGGGTTTTACGGTGTTTATGATTCGTATAATTTGGGTCCATCAGTGTGCAATAAACAATAATAGATGCCCAAATCTAATCATAGTGTAGAAATTCATCATTCAAAAATTTGTCAATTTATTTTTTATTTTGCCATTGATTGAAAAAATCAATATTTTGGAGCTTCAATTGGAAAACACCGATAGTTCAAACACCAATATGTACTTTTACCTAAAAAACAAACAAATGTAATTTCTTTTTAAAATTTGCAAACATTTAAAATTCTTTTGGTGCAATCTCTAAAATGATAATTTGAAATAACTAAGAGAACGGATCAAATGAGAAGCATTTATTTGTCGAATTGATTTGCATATATCGTGGCATTAAATTCGAAATTGAGGTTATAATCGTCAAATGGTCAAGCGTAATTATAGTTCGAGATTCTGTTTCTCGCACACTTTTTAAATAAAATAAAATTCCACTATGGCAAGGAATGGACAAGCCCCAAACTCATGCCGGTGCATCCGAGGGAGTTCAAACCGTCGATCTCCTGGTCATTCGACCAAAACTATGACCGCTAGACCACTACCCATGATGCCTGTTTCTCGCACACGTTCGAGCGGTTTGTTTCGACTTCCACGTTCCTCCCCCGCGATCTGAACACTTCGTTCGTCGAGTTATTCTCCAACTCCGTCAATTTTTCTTCCGATAACGAGTGATTGATGAGTATATCCGTCGACGACAATGCAGGTAATCAATCATTTTTCGTTCTCTTGCCTAGTACGTGACCGATATGAATGTGATTGATTTCATTCCGGTTGTTCCGATTCATAGCAGCCCATGCTTGTTGCCAATTTTGCTTTTCGCAAGTTTACGGCGCTCTTAATTCATCGTCATTGTTCATGGGAATTTTCATGACATGTATTCAATACAATGAATAAAATGCGTAGATTTGAACTTAAAACTGGTATCGTTAAAATTCGTAGCATGTATAATATAATTCGTAACACGTAATACATAATACATAATTTTTAAACAGGAACTTGTTATTATTGATCTCATGACATTTACAGTTTTGATATGTGTATATCATTCATAGTTTTAACTCAATATTTGTAACTTGTCGATGTTTGTGTTAAACAGGTCACTATTCAATACATAGAATAAAATGCATAGATTTGAACTTAAAATTCATAAAGGATCAACGCATTCTAATTATTTGAAGAATTTAAAATTCGTAAGATGTATAATATAATTCATAACACGTAATACATGATTTTAAACATGATCTTGTTATTATTGATCTCATAACATTACAGTATTGATATGTGTATATCAATCGTAGTTTTAACATAATATTTGTATCCTATCCATGTTTGTGTTAAACAGGTCACTGTAATGATGATGCTGATTTGTGCGACGATGATAGTATTACTTTTGTATCAGATTCCGGTATTGTGTATTGGATTCCGAATTGTCCAAATTAATTTAAACCTCGGCTTTGGATGGTCTTTCAATACATTGAAGATGCTAAAGTTGTACAAGAATTATGCATACATTGCCGGTTTTTCGGTGCCTTTGTCGACCAGCAACACAAGGTCAGATGGCGTTGTTACCCACAAGTATTTGGTGTGCCACAGGGAGGGGTACAAAGAGAAGTCTACATTTATCGACACAGTAAGTTCGATAGAACACAATGAGAGGCATAGAAGGGACAGTAGGTGTGGATACTTTGAAAGACTAGTTTTAAAGGTAATTGATGGTGGTATATACCGTGTTTATTCGTTTGAGGAGGCTCACAATCACTGTCTGGTGTCAGATATTGGTAAACAGATTTTCAATCAAAATTGCCAGTTGTCCGTTGTTCACCAAAATATTATCATGCAATGTGGTAAATACCGTGTTGGAGCTACCAAATCTCAACACATTGTAAAAGATTTATGTGGGGGGTTCATGAATGTTGGGGCAACTGATACTAATTTCAAGAATTTTAAGAGGGACTTGAAGCTGTATATTGGACTTAGATGCTCAAATGGTAGTTGATAGTTTAACGAACAAGAAAAATACTTGTGAAGGGTATTCTTTGAGTATTATGCAGAGGAGCAAGGCACCCTATCCAAATTGTTCTGGTCTGATCAGATAGGAAGGAGGGACTGAATTATATTTGGCGATGTTGTTTCATTCGATGCAACATACTGATCTAATAAGTAAGCAATGCGAACATAGCTGAATTTGCCTATAAATTTTTTTAAAGTTAATAATTCATTGAATCTTTTGTTTACAGGTACAATTTGGTGTTTGTAACTTTCACTGGTGTGGACAACGATCACAGAAGTGTGACTTTAGCTGCTGGGCTGATATCAATGGAGAAAGTTGATTCTTACACATGGTTACTCACTTGCTTCAAAGAATTTGATGGAAAGGGTAACTAGTGTAATTCTCACGGACCAAGACGCATCAATGAAGGTTGCCATCTCCCGGGTATTTCCATCAAGTCGACATAGGTTTTGCATGTGGCACATCACTGAAAAACTACAATCCAAGGTATTTCGTTGACAAAATTCATAGAAATGTGTTTATAATTCATAGAAATTGTTATGTTATAAAATTTATGGTAGTGTCTCTTTATTTTGATTCATATCATTCGTATGTAGCATGTTATTAATCGACATGATGTTACAAGCGCATGTTTGTATAGGACAATTTTTATCATTCGTGTCATATTAATTATAATTCGTAGTGGTATGCTTATAATTCTTATGCTTTAAAATAAATCCTAGTTCGTCTTGTATTTTTCAAGTTGTGTATTTGTATGCAATGAACATTCTGTTTGATAAATGTTTTCTTCAAATAGGTGGGCATATCATTGTGCATAAATACTGGTTTTTTTAAAAAGTATTAAAACCGTCATTTGGGGCGATCATAACGATCTGAAAGAATTTGAAGAGGAATGGTGGGAGGTGATTACAAAATACGATATTCAATGCAACAAATGGCTAATTGACATGTATGATTTAAGGTCTTGGTGGATTCAGTTTATTTCTGGGATGTAATGATGGGTGCCCTTTTTAGGACAACTTCGTGATCGGATAGCGAGAACTCTTTTTTTGGAGGTATATTTACGGATACATGACTCTCGTGGAATTTTACATGGGGTTCAACAATGCTATGGACATACAGAAACATACTAGAGTGAGACTTTACAACGAAGCAATAAGTTCCGCACCTTCCCTTTGTTCTACTCATTTACTGGAGAAGCATGCATATGAAATATTCACACTCTCCGTTTTTAAGGAAATGCAAATTGAGATGTCTGCTGCTGCGTATTCATGCGTAATTCAGACCATGAATGACTCTATAGATGGTAAATTGTACATTATAAATGATGCCGAAAGGAAAAACAAATTGTTTCAGGTAAGTTCAAATTGTTTTTGATTCTTATTTTGACTTGTTATCATTCTGTTGTTCCTTATAATTAAATTCATATTGCGTAAACATTTTGTAGGTGAATTTCATTGAATCTGAGGATAATCTGAATTGCAGCTGCAAGAAGTTGGACTCTTGTGGCATTATATGCCGACACTTGTTCAAAGTTAATTTTTTTGAAATATGACAGAATTCCTGACTTTATGGTAAAGTCTAGATGGCATAAGGAGGCATCTCGGAGGCACGTCTAGTATGTTTATTGTTCATGTCGAATCGTCAGGACAAGTACGGGAACAAATAATGTTAGCTACATCAATATGGTCCCATGCTACTCCGGTATACGTAGTTTCGAGAGTTATGTTGACAGCTTGCGAATATTTCATGATCACATATATCAGTTTGTGGCGGAGAATGCATCCAGTGTAGTTGTGGATCGCAGTACTTCGAAAGTCGACTATTTTTTATCTGTTTTGAACATGCCCCAGCCATCAAAAGTTTTTGTCAAAATTCCCGCAATATCAAAGAACCAAGAAGTGGTAAGAGAGTGCGGGGTCCCCGAGAAATTCCATGGAGAAAGTGAGAAACCTCTAAAATCATGTGGATATTACAACGAGAAAGGTCTTCATGACAAGCGCACGTGTCCAAAGAAACTACATGATGAATCAAGAAGACATGACCCACATTTCGAAGCTGCAAGTGATGATGTTACAGCTGATACGAAAGAAAGCCAGGACACTTCAGTTTATAATTCATAGTTTATTAGTCAAAATTCGTAGAACATGTCCCTTTAATTTTTGTTTTACACACATGTTTGTTTCTTGCTTGGATCTTTTGACTCATAGAAATGTTGACAGCAAATATACACTTCAAGTACTTAACATTCGTATATTACTTAATGTCATTCGTACTTTGGTTCACATAATTTGTAGTTTCGACGTATAATTCGTACCATGTTTAACATAATTCGTAGTACTGATTAGTAATATGAAGTGGTAACAACTGTTTATCATTGAAACGAGAATGCATATACATGATATGTGTGGCACATAACTAGTAATGGGGTACAAAACTAACAATATCCTGAATGTAATTGCCTTATTCAAAAGGCGAGGTTAAAATATATTGAAATGGTAATCTATTGATCTTCAGCTGCACAGTCCAATGCGTATTCAAACTGATTTTTTAATTTCATCCATTCTTCTGCGCAGTTTAACACCTCGGCTCTTCTAGCATTCAAAGGTGATCTTATGATAATGTTTAAGTGTCGCGCAGTGCCTCCAGTTGTTGTCTTTGCTACATTACAATAGAATTATTAATCAGTAGAGAATAATCGGTTTTAATTCTGTAACAATCAACATGATCATGGAAATATTAGTTGGTTATACTCACCTCTTCACTCTCGTCAACCAGGTCACATTTCCAGTTTGCAACACCTCCGCCTTTGTACGTTTCCATGTGGCGCATGACGAAAACCCCACAGTCCACCTCATTGTCTTTTGTTCGCCAACTCATTTACATGCGTTTTGGTTTTTCATTGGCAAACATGTATAACTTCTTGTGTCTGACTTGTTTCAAATAAGCCACGAAGTTGTATGTCTATATGAAAGTTATAGCATTTGAGGAAATATTAAGAATTTTGAGTGACGGCCTACGAATTTTAAAACATATTAGTATCTGCGCTACGAATTTTAAATAATAGACTACGAATTTTAAGTGACAGGCTATGAATTTAAAAAAAAAGGAAGTTTTTTGTACCAGTTTGTGTGCTGTTAATCCATACTTGTTCTGGAAATTTTGTGTCTTTGTGTTGTCAATGAGATCTATTACCGTAGACCATGTCAAAACATATCAAAAAGTAATGTGCTGGTGACAAATTGGGAACATGAACTGCAAGAGCAAAATTGCATTCTGTTTTAACAGGTTTGAAAACTAATTGACTATTGTAGGTTGACAAAAAAAGACTTAACGAGCTCACTTTATGTACAATTACTCTTGGAAATTTTCCCAATTCCTCTTCAAATCGAGTTTTAAATTTGGCTGCTCGAGTTTCTTTCGTCCCTCCTTTTCCTGTGGACCCAATCTGCAAGGCAATCAACGTAATAGTCACGTGCAGTTCAGTGGATAACCTATGTGTTCGAATAACTATCGACACTTACTGCAGGCTTTGTGGATGAAAAATATCTAAGCCCGGTGGTAGAGGTTCTGTATTTTTCGTTATTGTTGAGCAATATTGCCCATAAGTCTATGACGGGGGTGGTGATGTATGTTCCCGGATGGAGGGAAGCGAATTCCCTTCGTTCACTAGCTTCTATGCCATACTCAAATAAGATCTCACTGAAAAAGCAAAAACAATATATGTTCAAATGAGTTACCACTTTAAACACTAAATTACGTATTATAAATCACTATTGTAAGGGAAATTGGGACAATAGATTACCCGTCCTTGCAGTTGCCCATGACACCAACTCACAGAAGTCCCTATAATCTTTTTCTGCTAGTACCTTTAGCTTTACAACTCTATCCATGAACGGTGATTTTAGTTGCGGTCCTGGTCTATTTCTCTCGTTGATCTTCTAATTGGTTCAAGACAAGCATGGGGTTTAGGATCCAGCACCTTAGTGTTTTGTTAGTCACATAATCTGGCAGCCTCTTCAAGAACTTGAGTTTGGAGGTCCATAGGGCGCGCCACATTGAGTAGAGGCTGATTTGGTAGTTCGAAATCGTTTTCCACTTCGTCTTGCACATTTGGACTATTTGTGTGCAGCCCAACTGGTGTGTCTATAGACTTTTAATGATGTTATGTTGCATTGTTCGTAGGCGTTTTAAACACCTCTGTTGGTTCTTTGACCACTTGTTGGCATTGTTCCATAGGAGATGGTGGGTTTAAACTGTCCATGGGACTATCCGCAGGAGATGGTTGGCATTGTTCCATAGGAGATAGTTGTTCTTCTGGCGCTGCCATTATTTCTTTTAATATTTCCAAATCTGGTGTGGTGTTTGCATCGAGGACAGGTTCTTGATGAATATCCACCTTCTTCAATACTGGTGTATTTGCTGAATGTTGCATATTTTCCTCTTGTTTTTGTTGCCCTTGTAACTGTCAATATAAGTCCAAACATCCTCGTGTGTTTTAGTGATTTGGTTGAAATTGGGTTGGCACGCTGCTTCTTTGTAAGCCTGGTCATAATTTTCCAGTGCCGCAATCAATAATTCAGCAGCTTTTACGTGGTCTGTCATCAATTTCTGATATTTAAGGAAGGAATTGGTATGAATATAAAAGATATGATACGAATGTTAAATATAACACTACGCATTATAAATGTATGTTTATGTACCTACCAATTTTAAATGAAAAACTACGCATTATAAATATGTAATATAAACTAATAGTTCAAAAAACATATGCATCACCCTATTTATGAAACACCCTTATCGCTACAAAATTTAAATGTATAACTACGAATTTTAACTGCTTACTTGATAAAATAAGAAGATTGTGTGCCAACTTACAAAAGGTGTTCTCGTTACTCCAATCTCTGATTGTTCTGCTTTGTCTGTATCTGAAGTCTCCTCTAATGATTGAGCAATATCGGGAGGTGTGTTTCGTTTAAGAATTGAAGTACCTTTACCAAACCCGCCTTGTTTATTCTCTGTTTTAATCCTATTTCGCAATGACAATGTCATCGATTGTTTTTATAACAGGAGACTGTCTATTTATCTTATAGAGTCTGTGCTCAAACATGTCGATGTACAGTGCCTGCAAATAAGATTATTAAAGTTAGAGTCATAGATCGATACAAATTTTGTACTGAAATCTACGAATTATAAAAGATACTTACAATAAGAAATGTTATTGGCCCATTGTATGGACTTCTGCCGTTCTTCTCCCATTCATCTTTTGTATCGTGCAAGCACTTGATAATGTACTCGCACCAATTTAGTGCGCGCATGTCATCGGTCCCTTTAACTCCATTTAGTATTCGTTGGTTGGAAGTCCCCGACTTACCATGGATGAGAAGAACAACACCAAAAATTTATCTTGAATGTATCATCTGTTGCTCTAGATTCTTGAATTTTCTCCCTGATAGTTTTGCAACTGACTGTTGAATCCATTAGTCCACCGCATTGGAGTCTAAATTGCTCGACAAATGGACAATTTGGGTATGTCCTTTCTGGCAGTTTTATAATGCGTTAGCCTAACGGTAGTCCAAGAGTGTAATGAACATCTCTTGATAATATTTCTAGGTCCCCTCTGTCAGTTTCGAACTTGTAAGTCTTGGAATTGAAAGAAGCCAGCAGCCATTTTCCCAAATCAGCACGCACTTTGGTGATTCTTAGATGCAGTATGCTTCCTAAACCCATTGATGCCACAACTAACCTTTGGTCTTCATTCAGAGACATTACGCAATCGGTCAGCGGCTTAGGAGTAGTTCTTGCCTCGAAGCCTGCATATCTTGGCTTTGTGGTATTTGAATGTTTTTGATGCTCTTTTGGAATGCCATGCGACAAGACGATTTGTAAGTTATTGCCGTCTTTTTTGTTACCCGATGGTTGAGTTTTATCATCTACAAAAAAGGAAGAGTAAAAAAATAATCAATATCTGCGAGTTCTTGTTCTACGAATTTTAATTAGGTTCCTACGAATTTTAAATATGTTAGTAAATACCTGGTTTACTGGATTGTGCTTTCACTGTACTAGATGTTTCTACAAAATCATCATCGATGTCCGCAGAAAAAGGGCCTCGGCAGTTTTTGAATGTTGTTTTCTTCTTGCTGCAAAAGTAGTGAGCAACAAACGTTATAACTGGTTGCCAACATTGCATATATCACATTATTAAATAAAACACTATGCAATATAAGTGTATGTTTAACTACCAACCAATTTAAATATAAAACTACTCATTATAAATTAATGATTTTAAGAAATATTCCACAAAACACATTTGCATCCCCCTGTTTTTATGAAACAGTTTATTGCTACGCATTTTAAATGGAAATCTACGAATTATAATTTCTAGCTTTTATTTAAAATTTGTATCTTTACATAATTACTTTTTATAATGTGTAGTTTTATGATTGAAGTCCGTAGTTGATGCTGTTTCATAGAACATGATGCTACCTTTGTGAACAACATTAGTGGTTGCTCTATCGTTATGGTCTCTAGGCATTTTTAATAAAAAAACTATGAATTATAACTACTAATCGGGTAATTATATGTACCTGCTTTTTTGGACGGTGGAGATTGTTTCTTACTTGCTTCTGCTTCTTTTCTTTTGTGCGATGAGGCATAACCACCAACCGTGATGAGTTTAAAACCTACGTATTAGAACCCATTCAGTAATTTTCAATTACATAGCCTCAATTAGTTGGTACAAAAAACCTTTACCTTTAAGTGTTTGTGTGATAGTTTGATATGAAATCTCTTTTACTTTTTTGGCAGGTGGCTCCTTATCTAGTACGTTTTCTTCGGATGGAGTAATGGCATTTGCATTCTTTTTCCTCTTTCGCTCTTATAAATAAGAATTGAATAATTTAGTTTGTTACAAATGCAGCTACGAATTATACATGTGTGATTGATGAATATAAGCAGTTAAAATCCTAACTTTCCACGAAAAAGGGATCATCAAAAATCAAACCTTGTACGAAAAAGTAACATAACCCTTTTGTTTTATAATGCGTAGATTTTTATTTAAAATTGGTAGATGTGCAATTTCAGATAGGCATTTATATATAATGCGTAGATCTATGTTTAAAATTCGTAGTGTTCCGGACAACATGATGCTGTGTCATTGTTCGTACGAACTTTGTCCTTGGAGTTGACTGATGCGGTAGCAGTGGCTACGCATTTTGGTATATGATGTTACGCATTTTAATTTTGTTACTACGAATATTGTGCTTTACATTATGATAAGCCTCATACAACCGTTTTTTCATAAAATACGAAACAAAGAATGTACAAAGCTTCTACAACACTTTAACAAGCTTAAATTCAAAGGCATGTGGCAACGAATTCTAACTCACGAAACTACGAATTTTAGGATTTTACCAATATCCGAAATCATCCAACGAAATCTTACACTTTTAAATTCGTAGACAACATTCAAGTCTGCGTTCAAGTATATCCGTAAACCTTAATATTTGCAGAACTACTATAATCGGAAAGCTTAAAACACTAAAATTCGTAGATCACGTACCGTAAAATTGGTTTGTCTGCTTTGCTTGGTCCGCCATTGTTTAGTTTGGTCGAAGAGTAGTAGCATTGTTGCGGAGAGTCGCCGTTGTCACATAATTCGCAGTCAGTCACAGTTTCTCTGCAACAATTTCGCAGTTTTGATTTGGGTGGGTTTAGTGTTTAGGTCGAGTGAAACGCGGGATTACGATTTTTATTGATTTTTATTTTCCCTAATTTGTCTTTAAAACTAATTGGATTCGGATCAAATACAAACCATAGTTATAAAAAAAACTAAAAACCCAATAAAATATTGACACGTGTATATTTCGACTAATCGTAATTCGGGGCGCTTTTTGTAAATAAAAAAAATTAAAACGGACTTATTTAAATATACATAACATATGCCAGGGTATAATCGTCCTAAAAATTGCTACAGTAATAGTTTTAAGTCTGATCATTGCTGTTTAAGATTGCTACAGTAATAGTTTTAAGTCTGATGATTGCTGTTTTAAGTCTGATCATTGTAGTTTTAAGTCTGATCATTGCTACAGTAATAGTTTTTTAAGTCTGATTATTTAAGTCCGATCATTCAATGTTAAGTCTGATCATTCCGAGATATGTGAAATGACCATAATGCCCCTCCGTGTTATATCCGCAATTTCGACGAAATTGAACACGTGTCAGCTTGAAATTCGATTTTTAATTTTTATAAATAATAGAGCTGAACCTCATTCAAACTAATTAATCATTAAATAATTAGGAAGCTAGATATAAATCCTGTTTAATCTCGGCAGTCGGGATGGATGAGATTAGACCCGGCAAGTAAACCCTTAACCCTCCAACCCGTCCATTAACCGCCCTATTAAACCCGTCCATTAGCCCGCCCTTTTAATAAAAGGGTTTAGAAAACCCTTGTCCATTAAGAACCCTTTTATAAAAGGGTTCAAGGGTTTTTACCCGGATAACCCTCCAACCCTTTAAGAACCCTTTTAACTAATATTTATTTAACCCTTTTTATAAAAGGATTCAAATTGGCAAGAAAAAACAGAAGGAATAATTCTCCAAAGATGCTGCAACTAGAAAAATTCGATTTTATCACATCCGAGTAGATTTCATAACCTTCCATATCACCTCAAAAATTACTTACTAAAATTAAAGAAAAATGATTTTTCTGTCATAAAACAAAATCCATTTGGTCCAAATGTACCTCATCTGTTTATTTACAAATATTTTTGTAAAACTCCATACAAAAACTATTTCAAAAATACTGAAATTGTTTTTGTTAATTAAAAATAAAATTTTAACTGTTTCCAGAATATTCTAATTTATGACTTTCCTTTTCACAATTTCTACCCTCTATCTCTGATTGGTAAAATCTGGTCATCAAAATTATTAACTAAATTACAAAACCAACCCTTTAAAAAGTTCATCAACAGTTCTCTATATTTATTTTAGTGATAAAATGACTAAAAAGGGTTAAAAGGGCTCTTAAAGAACCCTTCAACCCTCTGCCCATTAAGAACCCGTCCATTGAACCCTTTAACTTAAAAGGACTCTTAAAGGGTTCAATCCTTTTAACCCTTCTCCATTAAGAACCCGTCCACTAACCCGCCCGCCCGCCCTATTTGCCACCTCTAGATGAGATTATTTCTTTTTTTTTCCCACTCAACAGGCAGGAGCAGATCGATTGATTTGCAGGGAAGTAACCGGACTGAATGTCTCATCAAAATTGGAGCTTTCAGTCTTTATTATTAATATCGAAAGTATACGCGAATATCATTGTTTGATCCAATTCGACAGAATTTCAACCGAACTGCACGATTGCGACATTCGACGACCGGAGATTGGTGTCGGATAGGAGATATCGAGGGCGGAGGAGTTGGAGGATGTGGCTCAAGAATTTGAGGTACACGAGTCTAGTTGTTGGGATTTCGAATTTTCTGGTGATTTTGCTGGGCGGCCTTTTGGTGCTCGTCACCGCTCCCTTATGTGGGCGCAGCGACGTGTTTATTTACCTTTTTATTACGACGGCGGCAACTGTGCGGATTGGCGCCATGGTTAAGATTGGAATTGCGCAGGAGGCTACGGCCACTACGATTGTCGGAGTTCCTGCGAGTGAAGATGCTAGTATTGATAATGTTGTCCGCCAACAAAGACGGGTATTGACCTCCTCTCTCAATTATTGAATGCTCATGTATGATATAACTTGGACATTTCAGATTTCTTTTTATAGGATAGTGTATCTAAATGTGGATAGGATCAGTCCTTATTGTGTTGAGGCCTGATTATATAACAGTCCATGTGAGCGAATGTTGAAAGAATGAATTGCTGAATAATTTTAAGATGAATGTCTGACGTTGTGTAAATCTCGATAAGAAAAGCACATAGGATTGATGTGATGGTGATGATATTTTTCGGATTTCCATTGTGTGAGACTAGCTTGCAATTTTTGGTGCTAGGCGGATAAAGTAAAACTCAATAAGCTACCACAAGTTTGTTCTATATGTGAAGTGGTAAAGTGAAGGGTCATTGAGTCTGGGATTTCAGTCTGAAACTATTATCTCTTTTATACACTGAGTTTGGATCTCTTGATGAACAGGTAGCATACAAAAGATGGCTTTGGTGGACGCGGTTTGCTTTAGTGATGACAGTACTGCAACTTTTAGGAGCAGCTTTCCTTATATTCAATGTTATAAGATTTGTATCATTTGGGGATATGTCGAAAGATTGTGTATTAGGTAGAACAAAGTTTATCTTGCCTCTGCATGTTAAATTAAAGTTGAATGTCCAACCTTTATACTTCTATCTGTGAAACAAGCTGGCACTATATACATTTTCTTCGCGCTGCCTGGACTATAGAGAGAACATATAAAGATAGAAATGTTTCATAGTAAAATAGCCCTGGCTATCTAGAGCTGAGCTACATTAGCTAGTTATGTTTTTTTTTTAGATACCAGGGTTATGTTTATTGCCCTGTTGAAGTTTTAAATACCAGGGTAATACTGCTATTATAATAATCTCAACTTCTTACAACTGTTGAGATTTTTTTACTATCATGATTGTGCCTGCTACTTTGGAAAGTCAGATTACCAGGATATTTCATATATGCTGTGTCTAGATTTATTTCACCAGTTAACCACTCGGTATGATGATATCGGGCCTTTCGTTTCACTTTCTCACACACATACATAACCATGGTTTCTACATGCTTTGATATTTCAAAAGGTCAATACTCATTGATAGTCTATCTGTGTTATCCAGGAACGATGTCGAACAACGAAAAATGGAAGCTACACACGATGGTTTCATTTGTGACCTTGGCGTGCTTTGTTGCACTACTTCAGTGTTTTGCAGGATCTGATGTTTATAGATGGAGATCTTTCTATATGACTCAAGATAAGGCTTGGAAAGCTCATTACCGCGAGGTATTTGATCATGGAATCAGGGAGGCATTGTGCTGTCTAGGTCGTGTGAAATATTTGTAAGCTTCTTCCATCTCATTTTTCCTGACGTTCGTGTAGTCGTGTTTACTTTCTGGGAATCCTAATTTATGCTTTTACATGTAGGAGTGCATTAGACGAGGATGAAGTACATTCAGTAGCACAGTTGCTCGGTGATCTTGTTGCTTATCGTGCATCAGGCACCGGACATTTGGAACTTCTAGCAGGTCTGGGTATCTTTATAATTCACAGCCTTGATACAGTATGGAGTTTCCCAAAATCACGTCAAAACTAGAAGGCAATCAGAATTACATCTTGTTTTATATACAGTAATATTTTTACCCAAGTCCACAAGCATGATATAAATGTAAGCAACAAAGAATAATGTCTCAGTATTTTGTTACCGTTTCTCCTTTTCTAGTGTCTATGTCCATGTGACCATGTCACAATTTTCAAGAGTACCAAAATTGGGTGTCAGCGTAATTGTTATCTCACTTGAAAGTTAAGGTGTTTTATTGTTGATGGAAAGTAACTACTGACACTTAGAAGCATTATTAGTGCACTATTCATCAAATTACATTCAACAATTGTTAATCTGCCGATGCATGCTTATTACAGGCTTAGCTTTGTTACAGAGGCATAGTCAAGCTTCAAAACCATCTGAAGATATTTTGGAGGCACCTGAAGAAAGAATTGCCCAGGCTGCTGCTTTCCATCAATTTGCTGAAGCTGCTTATACGGTCTGCCGTCGTCCACTCACATTGCCTCTCATTCTGTAACTTAGGCTGCGCCAAAACTGAATTTGAGATTCTCATCTCTGATCCAGGGGCCATTACTTGATTTGGGAAGAAATCCTTTCATATTTCCTTGTGCATGGCTGTATCGACAAGGGATTTTGACCCCATGGACCAGAAACAGGTTGTCGCCCAATAATTGTTTCTGGAGCTCTAGAATTGCAATTTTATTCCAATTCATTTATAATCATTTCTTCTCTAAAAGCATTGTTAACACGAATTTTTAGACAGCCGGGTCCTTTTTCTTCTGTAGAAAATTTTCATGATTCAGTTTCTTTTTGGATTTAGGCGACCTATGCTGCAAGGTGACAATTGGTTGCGAGGTCATGCCGCTGCATATCTGAAATATGTTAAATTACCTTCAGAAGCACTTCGACATGGGCGTGTTTTTCAAGTAAGGTTTCCTTTGCAATTATTTAAATTTTAGACAAGTATCTTTTGGAATCATTGATGAGATCATATTAGGTTTGTACAAAACATGTGTACGCACACCGTTAGAAAGTTGTCGAACTTATGCACAAAATCAGAAAGTCGTCTAACTTATTTATCAACTATGACATAACCAATGAAGAACCATATTGATAAATTGTAACGAGCTACGAGACCCAGAGTCTTCACATCAGTGTTTATAGCTGACAGCGATCAGAGTATCTATTATAAACCAGGCCTGTGTTATTCACATGATCAAAAGCATACTTTATTACTACGATACATGGTATAATTATAGATAGCTGATTCCAATTACATGTGGTGTATATCAGGCAAAACGTGAAGCTGCATACTTTATTCTGGTGCTTCATCACTTAAATACTGTTGTGATAGCCGTTCGAGGAACTGAGACTCCTGAAGACCTTTTGACAGATGGTTTATGTAGAGAATGCACCCTCTCAGAAGAAGATTTAGATGGCATCATAAAGCAAGTCTCTCTATCGCTTTCACTCTGGCCGTGCACCACCCCCATATGCTGTTTGGCTGATTACCATAGATTAATTTTTGAAATCTAATTCCATCAAATAAATATGAAAAATACACTTATTGCGGTTTCTTTTAATTCCTAATCGCCCACATGTTTAATTTGTGGAAAGGGCATTTCATAATTTTGAAAGAGAATGGTGCATTTGTAATTGGTGAAATTTTCTGTGCACAAACTCCATGTTAGAACTCGGCACGTAGGTTACATCAGCTGTGTGTGTCTTTGGTGTTAGATGCTATATATAAGTGAATGCTGGAAGTTGATTAATCACTTTCTATGCTAATTTCTGCAGTAATGACCATATTCACCCTGATGTGAGGCATCGGCTGCTTTCCTCCTCTCCTCACTATGGTCATTCTGGCATAGTTGAGGCTGCAAGGGATCTCTTTTCTCAGGTTGATGGAAACACAGGTCAGCCTGGTATGAATAGGATTTGCGAAGTTTCTGAAGTAATTCGTAATATTTTCCGCCGTGCTATGAAAATTATTAAACTGACGGTACCTCGACTCCACGCCTGTTTCCATTGAAATTGTCTGTGAAATTGATTATAAGCAACTTGCATGGCTTTGCTAGGCTCTGCAACTGGCTTTCTTTCCTCATTGTTGGGACCTGGATGTGAGTGTGATGGGTATAAACTTTGCATAGTGGGACACTCCTTAGGTGGTGCTATCGCCTCATTATTAGGAATAAGGGTGTGAATCTTCCAAATAATGAGTAATTATTCATTTTTATTTCCCTTCATATTGATATCGTATTTGGAGTGTAATAGGTAACAACCTTTCTCGTCTGGTTTGTTTTATTCTCCAGCTCTATCGTCGATATCCGAATTTACACGTCTATGCATATGGTAGTCTTCCATGCTTGGATGTTTCAGTTGCCGATGCTTGCTCGGACTTCATCACTACGTAAGATACACGTCTCTCCTGTTTTTCATCGCTTGGTACGTTTTGAAATAAGTTTACTGATTCTAAGCCTGAATATGCTGCAGCATTGTGTATGATAATGAATTTTCAGCCCGTCTTTCAGTCGCCTCAATTTTAAGGCTACGGGGAGCAGCACTTACAGCTCTGTCTCAGGATCCTAAGACTGACACAGCCTTGGTCTTTAAACTTGCACGTCGGTTTTTATATATTGGAAATTATCTTGGCTACAGTACGGAGGGGGTGGATGCAACTTCTTGCCAAGCAGGTGCACTAATAACTGAATATATAGATATGTGAAACATTTACGATAAGTTGGTGACGATACTTAGGTGTCACATTCTGTATGTCGTCGTTATTTGAGTCCATTGATGATGAAGTGCTGCAATAGGAGTTTTATTGCCCAGAAACTTCTTCAGTTTTCATAGTATTCATCTTATCTATGTTGTTGTTTCATTATGCAGGGGAGCAGGTGCATGGGTGCACATCTTCAAGTGAGAGAGATGTGGAGACTAAAATAGATGAACTCGATCAGTGTCATTCTGTAGACGATTTTGTAAATCCTTTTCATGATCAGGAGGCTGTATCAGATCAATTGGCTGTCCAAGTAAGAAGTGAAAATGGGTCGACTAGCGATCCTCGGGAGGTATATTTGCCTGGCCTCATCATCCATATAGTGCCACAGGATAGAAGCTTCCTCGCTCCTTTGTGGAATGGATTGAGATACTCAGAGCAACCACAGAGTTTTCAGGCATATGTAGCAGACAGGAAAAACTTCAGTGTTATTGATGTGTCTCCATCTATGTTTCTCGATCATCTCCCATGGAGGTAAAATAAATAACTTTAGAGATACATCTCCCTCCCTGTTTCCAGTTCCCACATATTAAGCAGAAGATGCCATAATATCCTCCAGTGCACTTTTCTTTTCTTTGAACCCCATTGATATGTTTTATACCCTTGTTTCCATAATTTTATGTTAATTTAATCGTATTTTGCTCTGTAGGTGTCATTATGCTATGCAAAGTATACTAGAAACCCGCAGAGCTGGACATTGTACATTAAGCGAGTCCCAGATAGTTTGAGTAACTTGGTACATCAGTGACACCTTGCGAATAATGTTTTACTGCAACCTACCATGAAGTGGATCTGTCCATCCGAAGCTCTATGGGAACAAATCATTAAAAAGGAAGCCAGGATTCCTTCATCTGTTTGCAGACACCTTTGCGCAATTATTACAAAAAACTGCTGCCAATATTGCAACAGGTACTTGTCAGATTCCTCATATTGTTTTTACAAAGAAGTTGGTTTCCTGAACACTTGTGCTATTCATTTCAGAGAATGTGTAACTTGAATACTTGCATTGAAAATATGAAGGTTGAATCTTAACTACCAGTACCAGATAGACCTAGTGCAGCTCAAGGAATGCTGTAAACCACCTCTAGGATATGCATGTACAAGTATCTCCATTTTTACTCCAATGTTCAAGTTATTCTAAGTGTACTTAAAAGGTGGGGCTGTTTAAGTTACTCATGCATCTGCTGCAGTATGATATATATGTGTTGGCTTTGAGACCATGTATATGCAAAATAATTGATTGAACAATTATGGCATTACACTTGTAGCTTACACAAACGACCTCCAACATTCCTTGAACTAGGTCGACCACCATTATACTTGTTGATCCCTAATATATATTTTATTTATATACGAAGGGATAATTTACTGTGCATTCATGTTAAAAAATATATTTTGAGTTTTGCATTTTTTATATTTAGGTAAAAGCCAAGGTAGAAGACAAATTTCAAACTTCTTCTATAGTGAAAAATTCTTTTGAGCGCCCCTCAGCATATACATATTGCATCTATTCCACGCAAGTCGTGTAACACTAATCGTTATCCAAGATGAAACGGGCATCGCATTTACCTCTTGGAACTTTTCCATTAAACAAACATGGGCCGGAATGAGGCCATCCCAATCCTCAAGACTAGTCCTCAAACGTCGCTAGTAAATTTTCATATATGTAGTCGTCTGAGAGTTCCAAAGCACTTGAAGATAGCGTCTAAATAAATACAAGATTATATAAAGAAGAATTAGCCATATGGTTGTGAAGGGGTTGATGTTGATGATTCCCACCTAAGAAAAATCTCTTGCATTTTACTTGGCAGTAATTAAGATCAGATGTCATGTTAGGAGCTTGCTAAGACTTAAAGTACCACATTTAATAAAGTAAACCATTCATCAAATCAATCCTATTTTAATCTCATAACAAAAAAAATTCTTGCCAAAAATAGAGAGAGGCTACTTAAAAAAATTCAATTCAGTTGTTACCTGGGCTGCACGTTATCAACAACAAGCACCTTTGCTTCTCATCCATCCACCAATCACCAAACTTGCCACTTGTATTCATTAATGACTACTAATTATTCTTTAAAACAAGTCCTGCCGCATTTCATGTCACGTTATTTCCATTATTAGAAACCTCCTTAATTAATTATTGACAATGGCGTTTTATTCTCAATAAACTATACATAAAACGACACCATTGTTGCATAAAAGGTATCATTGGCATCATCTCTTCTCCTAAGCCTAAACCAGCCAACATTATTTCCACATACTTTGAGGAGTCTCAAAATCGAGCCACGTCTTCATTTTTGTACATTCATAGTATGAGAGAAATCGGGAATAATGGTACCAGTGTATCTCCTACCGGGATTATAAAAAAAATGAAGAGTATCGGTTCCTAAGGAACCGGAATTTTTAAAAATGGGATAATCTGATTATTTGAGTTTTAACTGGTGCAATTGGACAATTTGAAATTGGGGTATTGTGGCTAGAAACTCCAATCTCACGGGCAACTCATGATCCTACACAGGGAAGGGAAATGCAAAGGAATATGACACTCAAAAGTTGTTTTTGGCTCTCGAGATATTTAAGAATGAAAAGAAAATTTGGTGACCGAGTTTTGTGTTTATTGTCCTGTATTGATAAAATAATTTTTTTTTATCTAATAAAATAAAATTCAATATTTTGTCCTTCAGTTTTATGTAAATTTGATTTTTATTATGTTACATTATATTTATTTTCTCTAGCTGCAAAATTCCTACATGTAGAAAAAACATATAAAATAAAAAACAATGGAAAGAGAAGATGTGGGTGAGAGGCAGACATGAGAATATATTATTTCTCCAATAAATAAATCATAAGACATTTGCCCCAAATAACAATCCATCCCCCCCTTTCCTCATAAATCATCTTTCCCTTTTTATCCCCTTTTGATTTTCTTTCTCTATTTAAATTTATTTTTAATTCTCAAAACTCCTCTGTAGCAGCAGCTCCTCAGTCTCTCTCTCTTCCTGCCGCTCACTCATGTTTCCTTCATCCACATCCTCCCACTCCCAACCATCCATGGCCGTCGCCCGCAACGGCTCCGCTACCGTCAATAACAACAGCACCGCCAATCATCATGATTTCTCGCCGTTTGGATCCCCGCCCAACTTCAACAAGCATCAGCATAACCCGGCGGCGTATCACCAGTACTTATCCGCCGACTCGTCCGAATCGAATTGTAAAGTCAACAATCTCAACTACCACCCGGCGTCCGATCCTCCGGAACACTCAGAGCCAAAGACACTTCTGAAATCCGGAAGCGGAGTAAACGACTTCGATGAATTCTCAATCGCTTCCAATTTGAAAATCGGCGGAGGATCGTCGTCCACTTCGTCGGCGCTGGTCAGGCACAGCAGCTCTCCGGCTGGATTCCTCAACCAGCTAACTGGTACACACCTTCCTCATTTTCCTCTCCATAAACATTAGATATTTTCTTTATCTTACCATTTTGCCCCTGGTTGAAAAATTCAATCACTATGCGTGTTTGATCATGTATCAAAAATATTTGATCATCTCTCTATCACTTTCTCTTTCATCGACTAAATTATTGTTATATCTCACAACCATTTTGATCATATGTATCATACTAAATAACCAAAAAATTCTTCTTCATTTTTTGACATGTGTCCATTTTTTATTGGTTCATTATCATACAATTCTGAAATTTTATTAAAATATAAAAATATGCATATCTATTTATATTTTATTAGATCTCAAAATAATATAATCATTGATTTTCTTTTGTATTTTTTTGATTTGTAATGTGTAAGATAAAATCAATATAAGTATAATCTTAAGTTGTTAACCTGACATATGTCCATTTCCTATTGACTCATTTATTTTTATGTGGGTCCCTATTCCATGAAAAGTTGGTCATCTCTCATGATCCAAAAAGTCATTAGTGTAGTTTATGATTTTTTTAGTCATCTTCCGTGACCATTTCTTATAACCAAATTGGTCAGTGGCGGGGATGCTCTAATAATTATTGTTAACATGTCAAGGGTATGATCGGAAATTGCAGCGTAAACGGTGCTGAATATGGCAGGCAATACATGGGCAGAGCCCCAATCTATACTACTCCATAAGAGTCCATTTTTTAGTTTTAAGTGATAACAATCATTTGGTGAGTACTTTTGGGGTAGGGCTGAGGGAGAGGAGCCAATAAGAGATTAGTATCATGTGTGAACACATATGTTGTAGTGTAGAAACCATAACAGCCACTAGCTAGTTTGGTTATATTAAATTAAAACCGTGTTTGATGGATGGTGAATTGTTTCTTTTCACTTTTTTTTTTATTTGTGGGCTTGGCCAGGCCAATGCTAATTTTGGATTTTTTTTTTATTTGTGAAAAGTCGATGGTCTTTGTTTTGTTTATACAGATTTAATCCACATGGTGTGTGTACATTCAGAGTTTTGGATAGAACTTCCCCATCTAAAAATATCTATAAATTTGATGCCGAATATCTTTCTTGAGTTGGTTTTGATTGGGTATTTTTTATGTATTACTTCAATTAAGCTGACTTTGTACTTTATTATGTACGACTAATTATACTGAGCTCCAAAATTTATAACTCATTTATTGACTTTCTTGTAAAAGTCTTACACTGTTATATCTGTGATTCAAACAATCTAACTTGCTGAAAAAGTCTTACACAGTTATAAAAACAATACTATAACTTACTGAAAAAGTCTTACACTGTGATATCCGTGATTAAAACAATATAACTTGCTGAAAGTCTCCTCACTTGGGCTGGTAAATTGAGTTAGATTAAGAAAAATTTCCCATTTTACTCAAAATTGAAAATTTGATTCCCTTTCTACTCAAACTTGAAATTACATTCCCAAATTACTCACATTTTGTAAGGCGCCGTTGATAACGGCGTCTTAAGTTTAGGCCGCTCTTAGGCACGGCGGTTTAAGTCTCATGGCATATATATACGCCAAAAAATAAAGCTGATTGGGCATAAATTGCCATGTAAGCTTAAACCGCTGTTCCAACTCTTAGCCGCTGTGAACAACAGCGGCTAAATAAGAAGTTCAAATATTATGCATATTCTTGTCGCTGAGAGACTCAGACGGACATGAAACTCACACACCATCAACCGCCGCCGGCCGCACGCCTTTCACGCAAGCATGAGCATCATTTCTCTTGGCTCAACACTTCCATGGCTCAAGCTCAACACTCCCTGAGCATGAGCATCATTTCACGTCCAGCAGCTTCATGTCCAGCACGTGATCTTCATGTCCAGCAGCTTCATGTCCAACTCTTCCGTGGCTCAAGCTCAACACTCTCGGCGACATGAATTCAGTAGCTTCATGTCCAGCAGCTCATGCTTGCGTGAAATGATGCTCATGCTTGCGTGAAATGATGCTCATGCAGTCATGCTCATGCCACGGAAGCGCTGGACATGAAGATCACGTGCTGGACATGAAGCTGCTGGACGTGAAATGATGCTCATGCTCAGGGAGTGTTGAGCTTGAGCCACGGAAGTGTTGAGCCAATAGAAATGATGCTCATGCTTGCGTGAAAGGCGTGCGGCCGGCGGCGTAGCCGCTCATGCTCATGCTTGCGTGAAATGATGCTCATGCTCAGGGAGTGTTGAGCTTGAGCCACGGAAGTGTTGAGCCAAGAGAAATGATGCTCATGCTTGTGTGAAAGGCGTGCGGCCGGCGGCGTAGCCGCTCATGCTTGCGTGAAATGATGCTCATGCTCAGGGAATGTTGAGCTTGAGCCACGGAAGTGTTGAGCCAAGAGAAATGATGCTCATGCTTGCGTGAAAGGCGTGCGGCGGCGGAGGTTGATGGTGTGTGAGTTTCATGTCTGTCTGAGTCTCTCAGCGACAAGAATATGCATAATATTTGAACTTCTTATTTAGCCGCGGTTGTTCACAGCGGTTAAGAGTTGGACGCCGTGGCTAACAGCGGTTTAAGCTTACATGACAATTTGTGCTCAATCAGCTTTATTTTTTGGCGTATATATGCCATGAGGCTTAAACCGCCATGCCCAAGAGCGGCCTAAACTTAAGACGCCGTTGTCAACGGCGCCTTAAAAAACGTGAGTAATTTGGGAATGTAATTTCAAGTTTGAGTAGAAAGGGAATCAAATTTTCAATTTTGAGTAAAATGGGAAATTTTTCTTAGATTAACTCCCTGTGAAAGGCATGTGCTCAGGATGCCCATCCGAGCAGGAACGGACTTTGGAGCTTGTAAGAGCCGGTTTCGGAAGAGCCCACTGGCTTCGTCTTTGCTTTAAGCTTTTGAATTTTGCTTGTGCATTTCTAAAAAGAGGGCATGTTTTAAAGTTCCAGCTGGATCAATATTGAAGGCAAAATAAGTAGTACTTTTATGGAATCAGGTTCTGACCCTTTTTATCTAATATCCCGGTGAGAAAATATAGTGATCACTATGATGTTCTGTCCTAATCGAAAAAGAAGTATAATTTGGAGTGGCTTATACTTTTGGTCATTTCTTATTGTTAGGGATCTGTGATTTACATTGCTTTGCCAATTATTAAGATTGGCTAAATCCCGATTTTCTTTGCTAATCGTACTTCGATTATTTATGTATGCATTGGCATGTTTTTTCTTGTGGGAACAGAAGGCTTTTCAGTCCCAAGAGGCAGTGGGAACTACTCTCGTGGGAATTCCAGTAATGGTCCCGGCAGTTCTAGGTTGAAGCCTCAACTGGGCTTCACAAGACAAGATTCAAATATGTCACAGTTATGTGGAATCACTGAGAATATCGTTGAAGGCCTCAACCATAATAATGGACATAGAGAGACACACATTTATACATATGCTAATGATTCCTGGGATAACGGAGCTTCAATCACCTTTTCTGGCCCTCCGAGCAAACGTAATAAGAATGAGGAAGAATACTTGAACTGCTTCGGTGGCTTGGAACATCAGGTACTGCGAATACATGAAGAAAAAAATACAGGAAATATGCATTATCCATTCCCACTTCTATAGTATTTGTGAAACATGCATATGTTGACTTCCTTTTGTGTCGCAGTTTAGCTTGCCACAAACAACTCTTGAGATGGCTTCAGTAGACAAGTTACTACAGATTCCTGAAGATTCAGTCATTTGCAAAATACGTGCTAAGCGTGGTTTTGCAACTCATCCACGAAGCATCGCTGAACGGGTAGGTAACTTCTTTTCAGAAGCATGATCAGTTTGGTACAAGATTCGTTCAGTTTTCAGAATGTCAGGACTTAGAAGACATTCCTTGTGTAGTGAAATATGATTGTTTAGGAATTAGGATTCTTAATTGCTAGATAGGGCTGTTCGTATAGTACACGACTTGGAAGATATTCCTTGTGGAGTGAAATATTATTAGGAATTAGAAATTAGGATACCTATGTGGTAGATAAGGCTGTTTATATAGTACAACACTAGGTGTTGGTTCTGCCATGTTCACTTCTTTTTTTTGCTCAGAGCGTCTTATAAAATGTACCACATCACAAAAGAAAATTTTAGATTATTAAGACGTAACATAATTTATCTTTTTGTGTTTACAGGAGAGGAGAACTAGAATTAGTGGCAAGCTAAAAAAGCTACAAGATCTTGTTCCGAACATGGATAAGGTAATCATGCTCATTCATGCCTCTTTTTTATTCGGACATCTGAACCTTAACGGGTTAAACTTTTCTCATTTTTAATTTATTACCGGCAACCTTAATGATCCACAACTTGTTATTGCAGCAAACAAGCTATGCAGACATGTTAGATTTGGCGGTGGAGCATATCAAAGGCCTCCGGAACCAAGTTCAGGTCAGTGCGTTCAATGATGGAGACTGAACATTATGAAAGAAGCTGACATTGAACATAAACCTCGTTTCTGTTTATGTCAGACTTGAAAAATGAAACAATTCAACTTAACGCATTGGCCTCTGAAATCTTTACAGAAAGTGAAGAAAGACATGGAGAACTGCACTTGTGGATGCAAGAGATCAACCTCATAGCAGTCTGGGACAACCGGCAGAGACAGTCGCACAACTCTCCAAGTATTGTTCAAAGATCATGCAAGTAAGCCCATACCACATAGGTTTTGTTTCGTCACAGCCTTATGATGTATGCGAAAATTGGTAGGAAAACGAACAAGGCCCAGTTTTGTATATAGTAAAAGTATTATGTGCATCCAGGACTCCTGATACGTAGTCAAATATTATCTTCTTCCACCGTCTTCCCTCGGCACTGTGTTGCCCCACGTGTTGATAACCTCATTTCTATTATTGACGATACAGTTCAGTTCCTCTGTTCAGCATGTTTGTTGTCCTTTGGTGAAAAAATGTGGCAAGTTTCTTCTCTATGTCCTGCCATGAAGTGTCTAGGCTAACAACTCACTGTGTGTTTTGTCAATGGAAAAAATTAGAATTCCAAGTGCTAAAGTGGGTCATGTCATTGCTCCACCACCCTCAGATTCCTCTCATGGTTGTTGTCAAAATGATTGTGTAATATCTTCGGTTATCGATTAATTGTCATTAATCACCATGCTTCATAGATAATTCCACCAACATCCGGCATGAATATGTTTCTCAGGATGATGTTTTCATGGGTCTGTTAAGCAAGTAGAACGGTTAAGGTTATGGCATGTTTCTGATTTTTCAGACATTGAGATACACAGCTCTAAAGCTTCTTTTTTATTTTTTTTTAATTGGGAAAGCCCAAAGGGCAAACAAGCACAACCAACTCTCGAGCACAACCGACCCAAACACTGACCAAACGGAACCACCTAAAAAAACACCCAAAAACAGCTATTTACACCCTGACCTGACTCATCTTGACACTTAAAACACTGCTCTAAAGCTTAAGTATCATATGAGAGTTGAAGCTCTTAAGTTTCATGTAGCAACAAAACACAAATTACTCAGCTAGTAAACTGTGGCTGAAAAAGAATTTCTTAGCCAACTCCAGCCTAAATTCTAAACTTACAAACTTGATGCTCAAGAAGTCCTATGACGACACACGCATCGGTAGTGATAAGCACTGTTGATTGGGTCATTGCCTTCAACTGGAATCTGCACAGCAATGCACTTGTATCTACAGCCTCTGCATTCATTGTAGGTGCATGTTGGCATGGTTGACCCTATCATCAATCTCCTCGATTTATACTGCCCACAGATGACAAGAACTCGAGCAAGATTAGATAGATAGGTATCAAATTAAGCTTGACCAAGAGCCGAGTTCAATCAAGAACTTACCAAAAAGCGTACACCATGAATGCGTTGTTCACTCAGTCCTGCGCGCAATTTCAGGCGAGCTTTAGTATCAAACAAGCTTATGTAGTGAACCAAAGACATTTGGAACATATCAATTGTACCTTCAATCAGTGCTGCACTTAGTAAAATGGCGAGTATGAATGCGAGGGAGCAGTTAGGCCTTGTCGCAAGCTTCATGACGACAAAGAGGGAAGATGTGTGGAGAAGTTACCAAAAGTAGAGTATCCTCAGAGCTAAATGGCATGTACATATATTATATATAGTAGGAGTGTGTGTGTGTGCATGTGTTGTGTTCACAGCAGCTTGAGTTTATGAGGTCCCCACACTTTTGTTAGGTTGCTCCTAATCCCTTGTCATTTACTAGGCCGTAAATCACAACATATCTTTATTTTTGTCTTATATGACGATGGTTCAAAAATATTTACTTTGTCGTAATATAAAGTGTGAGAAAACTATGAGAAGAAAATAGTATTCTTTTCTTGGTATTCCTTCTTTGTAACGACCTTTATATATAGGATATACATGAATAGGCAAAGAGAGACATTTTTTTATTCATATGTGGTCAAGACCACCAAAAACAATACAATGTCTCGCTTACTAATTTGTCTCAGATACATTGCTCTCTACACATTGTTAACAACCACTGTAGCCTGCACTCAAACGTTTCTAAATCTCTGAATTTTAACCAACTTTCCTGTCTTGTAATATAGTAATCTGATCTCCACTTCTCATGATTCTCCAAAGAAAACTTCTCCGGTCTGATAGGGTTAGGATGCTTAGGAATTCTCCCTCACCTCTTCTATGCACCTATTAATTGTCGATATTGAGTATGGGCATTTTGAGCTGCGAAATTTAGCCCACCATGCTAGCCGGACCTTTACCAGCTCGCCTATCTCCTCTACTGATCTCTTCTTCTTCTGAAAGCATCTCTTATTTCTTTCATCCCATATGGACTGCATAGCAAAGTATTTTCCAGAATCTTTTGTGTGATTTAGAAATGCCTTCCATTGCCCAGCTTTCAAGAAGGCTTTTTGCTGTTTGTGGAAACACCCATCTAGTTCCCCACCAACGTAGACAGATAGACCATAGCTTCCAGCTCCAATTGCAATGAATTAGTAAATGGTCCGATGTTTCCTGTTCTGATTCACAGAGCGCACATAACAGATCATGGTCCCTCTTCAAAACTCTTCTTCTTAGGAGATTCACCTTGGATGGCAGACTGTCCAAGTAAATTCTCCATATCAGCATCTCCACTTTGGGAGGAGCTAGCCCCGACCACAACTGGAAGGGTACTTGTTCCCACCTTTTCTTGTTTATTTTGATAGCCATGGCTGCCTTCATTAGTGAATTGGTGCTAAAGAACCCATCTGAAGAGAAGGACCACACTATTCTATCATCCTCCCTATCCTTCAGCTGAATATGCTTCAATCCCTCCTCTAGTTCTCTTTTGTATACTTCTTCCCATTGGTAAAGGACTCTTCTAAACTTCATTTGCCAATGCCATGCTCTTCCTATCCAACATCCCATCTCCCTTACTGAAGCTTGATTATCCAATGCTAGTAGATAGAGTTTTGGGTATTGATCTTTGATTGCTCTGTCTCCCAGCCATACATCATCCCAGAATTTTATCTCATTCCATCTTCCCAATTTCAATTTTAATCCCTCCCTAAAGGCCAAAGCCACTTCTGAATTTCCTTGTACTATCTTCAAAATATCTTTCCAGCTTTTGGATAATTTGTTTGATTGAATTGATACCTTGCTTGGATCGTGCGCTCCCTTAATGGCATACTTCTCCAGCACCATTTTCCTCCAAAGACCACCTTTACCCGAGATCAGCTTCCACCACCATTTAGCTAGTAGAACTAGGTTTTTTTCCACCATCCCCTGAATCCCAAGACCTCCAAACTTCTTGGGAGGGCCCGTATTCTGGTGGAAGCAAACAGTTTTGATCGAATTGCGGAAATGCATGAAGTTGATTTGGGTGGAAAAATTTATGAAGTTGCTATTTGTGAGGATTGCTTTCTCAATGGGGCTGAAACAGATTGGTGTCCGATAGAGAGCTCGGAAGTTGATGAGGATGAGAACTCTAATGCCTCAACTAAAAGCTCGGAAGGAGAAAAAGATGGTTTCCGGCAGCCGCCAAGGGGGGCTAGTGGGTGGTCAGATAAAGGATGGACCCTGCCACGTTCTAAGATCGAAATTAGAAGGGGAATGTAGCAGCGCTGAGGAAGAAGCCGATTCGATTCATAGGGAAGGTGATGGAGCAGAGGTGGTCCTTCCGCTTCGTATTTTGGGGCAGGGTGGTGCCACGGTGGTCGGGGACAGCTCGGAAGGAGACGACTTTTCAAATTTTGAATAAAAAAGTAGAAAATCTGACACAGTCGAAAGTAGGAAGTCAGTCAAGGAAGAGTCTATTCAAAAGGTCCCACAATCAGACCTGGATGATGTCGGAACATCCTGGGCTTCTCTATTTCAAATAGGTAGCAAGGAAAAAGACACAAGAGGGATAGGCGAGATCCATATGGAAAAGGTGCTCCAGAAACAGAATAAAGCTAAACTACACACTGCCTCTTCCAGAATGTCAAGGGAACAAAGCCTGAACATATTGGAGGTTGTAGAAAAGTCAGACAAATCTGATGAAGAGGATTCTATGAGATATTCTGAAAAGCATATTAGTACTATGAAGATGGCTAGGAGGAAAGAGAAAAAAGATATAAAATACCAAAGACGAAAGAAGCTGCGTGAAGTAGGGGCAGATCAAAATGCGGAAAAAGGGTTAGTCCTAGCTCAGAACTCTTCTGATAAGGAAATAGAGGCAGAAGAGCGAGAAAGAAGAAGAAAACAAAGAAAGGAGGCTGAGGAAACTTACCATGTCGCATTGAAGCTGGGGATAAAGGGCAGTCTACTGGCGGAAGAAATGATCCAGATCTTTGAAAACCATCTACAAAAAGAACATGAAGCGAGATGTTCTTGATTAGCTGGATCGTAAGAGGAGCAATAGGAAGATAGTAGCAACAAGCTTAGATCTGTTGTGCTGGAGTGGAGAAAACATCAGAGGGTTCTTGCAATTGTTGTAAATGTAACTAGCGGGTCACACTCGGCTGAGTAGAGGACGCAGATTTGTGTTGCGTAGTCAAGAGGATTGTTACACAGTATTGAAGTAAACTAGCGGAACACAGTTTTTTGGGTGGCTTACGCCACTTTATGAATAAAAAAAACAAACTTTAGCTGACATCAGTTACGAGGAAAAGTCCTCTTAAAATTTTTTTTGGGAAGTGGAAAGTCCTCTTTAAATTGATTATTACTGGTTTTGGAAACCTTGTGTCGTAGGTAAGATGATTTAAGTTTGCCGAGTTTGTTGTTTGTCCATTTGATCATAAAGTTTGTAGGTCAAATGATGTGTTCATTTTTGCTAATTTTAGAATTTGTAAATTGAGGAGCAAGCAGTAGCCCAGTGGGGTTTGCTTTCCCAACACGCCTGCGCCGCGGAAGGGGTTCGACTCCTCATTTCTAACTTAACAGATACTAACAATTAACAAAAGCCCTGTATCAAAATAAAATAAAATAAAGAATTTGTAAATTTAATACTAGTAAAGTTCGTACGTTTGTTATCATTAGTAGAGTTCAAAGGAATCATTTTTTTTCCCGATGAATTGAATGACCAACCCAGTTGATGTTTTTCGAAGACCGAGATTTTTTATGTGTTTTTTGAGAAAATTGCTAGTGATTTCTATTTATTGTAACTTGTAAGGGTTGATTGATTACGAGATTTAATTATGAATGATAATGACGAATTCAACCATAGATTAATATCTTTAAATCATTAATTTAATAAATAAATAAAAGTTAGGCACCTAATTATTTTGATTCAACGAATGATAATGATTTTAAGGTCTCACCAAATATATCGTATTTTAAATCATTTCCCTCAATTTTAATTTTAGAAATGAAAACGTGATAATTTGAAATTGATACGGGCTGACCCGTTTCGTCAACCTGGGCTTCCTAGAGTCTCCGGTCCTATTCCATCACGAGAACATTTCGCAGGAAAATGCAGAGTTTCAATAAATTCTACCCCTTTTGAAACTCAAATCTTCCAAATATACCGTATAAAACTAAAATATCCAGAATACTCCATTTGAGTATCGGTTCAGGAAAAGGTAATGTCTTTTGAGTTTCAGGCGGTGTATTTTGGAGTTTTTTCTTCAAAAAGGACCCATTTGAGTTTGCAAATATCTAAAATGACCAATTTGAGCTTGCAATTTCAATTCTGGTCTATTTCTAATAAAATCGGATTCCCCGAAACCAGTTCTTACCATTTTCATAAACACCGGATTCCCAGGAACCGGCTAGTTACGTTTTGTAACTAACTGGATCCTAGGAATCCGGTTGTAGCCAAAACGAGATGAGGTGGATGAATTTCGAGTACGTGGACGCCATGTAAAACTGAATCCTGGGATCCGGTGTTAGTGAATTTTTGTTGTTGTTGATCACAGTTAATTATGGGTTGGATTAAAAATAATTAAATAAGTTTTTCAAACTCATTCAAAGTTGAACATAAGAAAAGAAAGTTGAACAAAGATAGAAGTGAACTAGAAAAGTAATATATGTACTCAGATGTTGGGTTTAGCTCGCATTGTTAAATGGACAAGCCCTCCTGTTATGGCGAATTTGCTTGGATAATTTGCATATTTAAATTCTGCCAGGGGGTTGTGATGAGGAAGCCTCTCCTTGAGTACAGGACCGACCGACATCCCTCTGGTCCATCTCATTACGCCTTCGCCTTGTCAGATTTCTACCGACTTTTCACATTTGAAGTGAGGATTAGGAACATGATGAAGTCCCACATAGAGTTTCCAGAAGTCAGCATGAAGCAATGGAGTGAAATGGTAACTCCAGGTCATGTTGTAAGCTTCCAGTGTATACTCATGAAGCACAAAGTTGCTAAATTCCACGTGCGCAAACTTACAAGCTGCAATTGCATGACTACAGGGAAAATGAAGTGTCGTCCATTTTCCACCGCCACATGTTCTTGTGACAAGGAAAACTTGCCACTTATGATACTTAATTGACGTGATAACTTCATAAATTCCGCGCGACGGGTTAAAAATAGTGAATTTGTGGTACTGTGCCCTTTGTCGGAGTACCTCCCCAACCTCTGGTGAACCTTCGATACAAAAGCCGAATCCATGTTATCGTAACAATAACGTCGCTTATTGAAGTATTTATTCAATTGTTTGAACGTGAACATAACCAATGCTGAAATTGGAAAATCACGTCCGTATTTGAGAACGTCGTTGAACGATTCGGAAGCGTTCGTGGTCATTAAGCCCCATCTCATACCACCATTATCCATTGCCAAAGACCATAACTGAGGGTCCACGTTGCGCAACCACATTCGAACCTCAGGTCTGTCTTTCAAGAGTATCACTAGCTCCCTATATTCAGTTGCAAACTTGTACTCTTTCTTGGCATATGCTACTTTGCCAAGTTTCTTTTTCAAAAAAGAGTCTTTGAGCTTCGTGTTGAAGTTTCTCTGGAAGTGCCTAACGCAGATACGATGGTAAGCCATAGGAGGCGACCATTCTGGTTCTTTCATAGCAACCATTATTCCACCGTGCCTGTCGGAGATCACGCACAAGCCCTGACGTGAAGTGATACCATCGCGTATGCATCTCATGAACCAACTCTAGCTGGAGGTGTTTTCACTTTCGACCAAAGCAAACGCAACAGGTAAAACACTATTGTTTGCGTCCAAAGAGCATGCTACCAGCAACTTCCCATCGTATTTACCGTACATATGGGTACCGTCAATGGATAATATAGAACGACAATGCTTAAACGCATGAATACATTTTGCAAATACCCAAAAAACACGGTTTACCTGAATGTACTCACCATTAATTTCTTATGTATCCCATTTGATAACTGTTTCCGGACTTGCATCTACTACAACCTTCATCAAGTACGGCAGGTATACTAAGGAGCCCTCCCATGTTCCAAATAAGTTTATCATTGATTGTTGCTTGGCTTGCCAAGCTTTCAAGTATGAAATTTCTAGCCCATAGTCTTTCGCAGTTCTTCCTTGTATCTCTGCTGCAGTTAACCGTAATTTTTTAGTCATCACATCCCAAATTTCTCTAGCGATGTACTTCTTTGTCAGATGAACGTTACTATACATAATTGTGTCGTTCTGACATGTGTGGTATGCAAATGCTTTCGCACTTCCCAACAGTGATTTCCTCCCAGTGATGCTATGTGAAGGCCTCATTGACAAACTTCTCGACCCTTTTGACATTCAAACACCATAAAAGAAGGGTTAGATTTTTTTACACCGTATTCCACCTGATTCAGTATCGACCACTTCCGCATATCATGTATGGTAAGTTTTTTTTTAACTCAAATGAACTCTCTAGTGCAAGTGATGGGCGGAGATCCGGTTGAATCCCAAATACTCATCGACTGGTTGATTTGCTTCCCACGTCGAAATATCTTCAAAATCCGGATGATCCCATACAAATTACGGTTGTGCATTCTCGCACTCCGGATTCTCCACAGCCACCATCTCTAAATTCTCCATTTCTTCTCGTCGTACTCGTCCATGAGTGGGTAATCCAAATTATCAAGCATAGGCGTTTCCATTTCGAAGAGAAATGATAGAATAAGATAAATGATGAGAGATTTGTAGTAGGGAAGTTGATTTTGATGGAGAAAATAATGAAGGGGGGGGGGGGGGAATATATATAGACATAGAAAAAATCCGATTTTCAGGGAAAATCGGATTTCGGCGATCTGGTTTTAGGGAAATCTCGACTCGTGCCCGTCTGGTCACTTCTGGTCGTGACTGAACCCCGTCGGAAACCCGAGTCCCGTGGAAAACCAGTTCCCCGTGACCCGATTTTCTACCGAAACCGGATTTTTCCGTTTTAGCCCAAATTCTTTTTTTCATGGCCCGGTTTTATCGGGTTTCACTGGTTTTAGAGAGATTAAGTATTATGTGTGACAAATGTCTCATAAATTCAAAAAAATAAATACATCACAAGTCCAAAAAATAATAAAGAAACGATATTATCTATTCACAATTTCTTCCCGCTCTCTTGCTGCGCAACTTCTTCAGCCATGACTATTTTGGCGTCTTTTGAGCACGAAGCTGGTGCCCGTGAGTTGGTGGTAGTGGTGGTGAAGCTGGTGCCGTGAACTGGACGGACAATCATAACCTTCTGTCTGTGAATCAAGGTTGGTGACATGATCATCGTCTAGACTCATGTCATCATAGTATCAAACTAATTAATTTATTAATCAACCAGTTTTAGTCGATGTGGGAAGCAAATCAACGCCCCCAACACCAGTAGTTCCTCCATTACCGTATGGAGGAACTACTAAAGTAAATTAAAAGTGAAATTTACCAGTTCCAACCTGAATAATATCAGGGTTGATAGTCAGTAGGCGCAACGCCCCCAACACCAGTAGTTCCTCCATTACTGTATGGAAAATGTGGTGAAACTTCTGTCGTCCATGGGGTCTGCAATAGTGGTGAAACCGTCAGCAGCCCCGATGCGCAGATGAGCAACATGTGAATCTTTATAAACAAGCTGTTAGGTACACATGTAAAAAATTATAATGATAATAAATTTCCGGACTGTTAGATACTAACATTGCTCGACAACTCATGGACACTAGGGCGATATGCCTGTGTGTCCTCTTCCTCCAATCTGGGTTGGATAAGGCGACGTGTGATCCTCGAATACCAAGACACGTATTCCTCATTGGGAATATCAATGTCGTCGCCATCCTCGCACGGATCACAATATAATACTCTCTCCCATCTACTAGCTCATATCTCAACATACTGATGGAGGTGCACTCTCCAATTGACTCTCTTTTTTTGCTCCACACCGTGGTGCTCATTCGTACATGCTATAGGAGCAAGTGGAATGCTCTGCTTCCATCCGAACTGCCTCATCACACGAATCGGATGATGCCACTCAATGATGTTGAAGCAAATTAGTGGCACATCAGCTGTCCATAATTCCCGAGACTCGAGACATATGGGATGCAGTCGCTCCATCAACTTCTCATCATATGGTCGAGAACTAAAATAACCATTGACCATTCGCTCCAGCTGATCCCGAAAGAAGACCAAAGCACCACGTGGGTCGTGGGACCTCTTGGAAATGTTTTGGTCCGGCCCAATGTCTGCGCATAACAAAATGCATTAAAAATTTACTTAACAGGCAATAATTTTCAAGATCAAAAGAAATATTATATTACTTACAAGTACGACCAACAAGTCTATAAAATGGATGAATATCATCATCAAGGTCTGGGGCCTCTCTCCAATATGGCTGTGGAGCTCCAATACGTATGCGCTCCTAGCTCCAAAACTATAGTAACAGTGGACCGCCATCCATCTACGACTTCTTGAAATTACTCGCTCTACACAATTGATTTTACTCGAAAGCTAATACTGCGCTCCCCCAACGGTATCTCCTGATGTTTTCCAAGTCCGCTAATAGTGGGAGATAGTGGAGCGCAACTTGATCACCGTACAAGTCTGATATGAGTCAATCCCAACAGACACAAAATGTAGGCCCTAACTTATTTCGTCTATGTCTCTTCATCCGCATCAGCTGGCATATGATTCAGGTAGTTATCGAACCATGTCTTGCTACCCATCGATTTCTGCTTAGGATGGTCGGGCGCAGCATTCAATAAACCGAAACAAAGGGGCTCCCATTTCCCTCTACTAATCCAGACACGGGCTCCCCATTTATGGATAAGCCAGTAAGGAGCGTCACGTCCTGTAGTGAAATGGTAGCCTCCCTCCATTCAATTGGAAAGTGTCTCCGGGCGCCATCTCTCCACTAGCACGGTGCCCAATTTCGGATCTATCTTCACATTGCACACTTGGAACCAAGGAAGAAACCCAGCATTTGCAACATACTGTGTAAGACGAGGGTTCAGGCTCACGACTTTATGACCCGCGACCCTCAATGGCTGATCAGACTTAAATTGTCTATCCATTTGTATAATGTAAAACATTTTGTTAATATAAAATATGCACTTGAAAATTTGAAATGTAAAATCAATTGTTATATGATATGTAACTGAAAAATTATTATTATCAATGTAAAACATACCTGATTTCTCCAGCCTCAGTGCGATGCGCACTTTGCATGGTCAACAAGGATGTATCGATTGGTCCAGGATAAAGAAAATCATCCACATCCATGTTCGGATCAACATTCGTCCGTGAAGAAGACGACATATTGCGTTGAGTGGATCGCATGTTGCCTGAGGACATTTCTGTAACAACCATAAAATTTATTATTATCAATTCATGAAGAACAACACAATAAAAACAATACACTAATTCAACAACAACAAATAACAAACAAAACTCAAAAAACACTAATTCAATAACTATCAAATTCGACAACAATATTTTTACGAATATCAAACCAAAAAACCTCAACAATATCAAACAAATATCAAACAACCACCAATTCAACGACATTAATTCAACAACAACCACTATCGATCAGTATCAAACCAAAAATGCACAAAATTCACAATATTAACACAAATATCAACCAATATAAAACAACAACAATAATTCAACAACAATCAATGCAACAACACCAAGTAACATAATTTTGATGATTGACCTATCAAATTGGGTGGAATTCGGAGGTAGTTAGGGTTTGGGCGAAATGATGAATCTGGGCGGATGAAATGCTGAAATCGGGCGAATCAAATCGGACGTGGGCGGATGAAATCGGAAATCAGACGGTAATCGGATGCTTTGGCGGGATTTTGAAATTGGATTAGGGTTTCGAAGGGCGAAGAGAATGGAGGAGAAATAAGCTGGTTGGATTTTGATTTCGCCAAAGATCGGATTTTCGGGAACCGGTGTTATTAAAGAAACCACATTCTCAGGATCCGGTTTTACGTGGCATCCACGTACTCGACCTTTATCCACATCATCTCATTTGACTAATACCGGATTCTCAGTATCCGGTTAGTTACATTGTAACTAACCGATTCCTGAGAATCCAGTGTTTGTGAAAATGGTAAAAATCGATTTCGGAGAATCCGATTTTAATAAAAAATAGGCTAGAATTAAAATTGCAACCTTAAATAGGTCAATTTTAGATATTTGCAAACCCCAAATTGATCATTTTTGAAACAAACGTTGTATTTTGGAGATATGAGTTTACAAAGGGGTAGAATAAGAAAGCCGAAAATGCAAAGATGCCGAAGTTTTTTTTGTCACAAATCTGATTCAAATGGTGGAACCGCGAGCGGCAATGAACCGCGAGACCACAGCGGAGAATGACGTTGTTGGAATTCGAGGAATGGAGGAGGTGGCTGGGGCCGGCATTTTATGTGAAAAATTAGGGTTTTGACTTCATGATTTCATCGTCTTTCTTGTAAGGTAGAATCATTCCTTTCTCTGTAGATTTTATTTTGTGCTATGTTGATTCTAATGGAAATTGATTTTTCTTGTTACTTAGTGTCTTTGATTGATAACTGATTTACTGAAGCTGAAGTGTTCTTAAAGTACAGTAGTGATTATGAGATTATATTAGGGAAAATGTTGTTATATGATATCAAGCTGTCATACGTGGATAGAAGCTCGGGTAATAGTGACTCCTTGGATTTCATAATTCCAGATTGTTTGAGTAAGCATTATTATGGTTGCTGTCTTCAGGAAGGATTTGAGGAATTGCATTTATCTGTTTCCATGGCCGTAGACTGGCTGGTCATATGGATTGTAGACCGAATGAATTCTTGATATCCAGGAATGATGGCTCTCCCCAATTTTCCAGCCTGTTCAGGTAAAGCTGTTGTCCAGTTCTTGCTATTGATCTGAAGCAATTTTGCCATTTATAAATACAAAATAATGTGGGTGCTTTTAGTGGAGGGATAGTGATTTACTTTACCATACTGCATTTCCCATACTGTTGTTATCATTTCTGATCTTCAACTAGAGTTATAATGGTTGCTTGGCTATTTCGTGAACTTCCAATGTTAAGGATATTCAGACAGCCTATCTGGTTAATGATAGCTGAATTCATATGATTTTTATAAGTTGAGAAGCTAGGACTTTGATGTCTGGCCATTTCTAAATGAATGCTTGAATGCAGAAGCATATGTTAAAGTTTACTTGCATTGAGAAATTCAAAGTTTCTGCTCCAGTGGGGGGTATTGTGCTTAAATAGCATTTATTCACGTGATTAAAAAGACGGAAGTCGCATAGGCTACAAGTTTGTTGCTAGTAAAGTTTTTAGCGAATTGTAAGTTCCAATAGTCGATGAACTTCTCCTCGGCATTTTGCCCCGGGTTTTCAGCTTCTCTCAGTTAAAGAAACATTTATCAGCATAGTGTGCCAATTATTATGCACTCAGTGAAGTAGTAGTCAGATGCAATAAATCAAGAAAATAATAATGATAACCAATAAATTAAAAGGTCATGTATGAGTGATTTTGATAACCTTCAGTATAATCTCTGTTTGTTTCCGAAAACGTTTCGTCTACTCTAGGAATCATAGCCGTTGTATTCTGTAACGCCAGTCACAGTTGTCACATGTTTTGTGAGGAGAGTTGGTAAAGCTTGCTTCCGGTTTGCTTTAAAATCTGCCTCTAGTTGGACTCGTGAAGATGTTCTGAAAACGTTTTTAAACCTTCGGTTTAGGGGTTCTAGAGCTTCATGTGCAAAGATCGGAAACGCCTGATATATCTCATCTACTTGGTAGGATTTCGAAAATCACGATCTTCAATCTCGATTTAATAGTCATTTTTTATCTGGTGGATACTTCGTCCTGCGGCTTGTCTAACTTTGAATGGTAACATTTTTGTTTACTTCAATTTTAACTATTCAATGTTCTTGCTTCCGGTGGATTGAGAGATGAATTGCATTTTGTACCTCCTCCTTTATAAGTTAAACCGGGAGTAGATCAAAATTGCTAGATCTGTTACTTGTATCATGCTTCATCTAAATTGAAGTTCAAATGGTGCAGTGGAGCCTGTTATCTCTCTGACTTTGAAGTTACTGTTTGCTTTAGGAAGTGTTGGCTCTTGGCTTTGCTATTCACCGAATCAGAGCTATTACCTGCCGTAACCTTACTAGTGTCGTATTTTCTTAGGGGCTTTTACTGTTGGTGTATACTAACATTCCATATTAGATGTTGTAATCTAAGTAGAATCTAACTCCTCAATAATCTGATGTTGCGCCCTTAAACTGGTTTCACCAATTGAATGTCATAAATTTCACCTATGTGCACCCTTTTTTTATCTAATCATTTTTTACACATTAAGGTTTTGAGAATGTCTCATCAGACATCAAGCATGCTTGTCCGCCATACTGGTCAGGGCAAGGGATGGTGGCGAACACTGCTCAACCATGGACTTGTTGTTTTAAGGTCGCTGCCTCGTGTGAGACTCCCCAAAGCTCTCATGTTGCCTTTAATTGACTTTGTGGGACTAACAAGCTGCAAATCTGCTCCCTCACCAGCTGTTTCTGTTGATGATGAAGCTGTTCCCTTTGACAATGAGACAGAAGATTCATTCACATCTACCGACGAGGAGGAAGCAGTTGCATATAATTGGGACGACTACATACATAAAAAGCTAACCAAAGGAAAGCTTCAAATAATTTCAGATGGGTCAACCAATACAAGCAGTGAAGACGAGGATAGCACTGATGATGATGATTGTGAACTGAAGCGGGCAATGATAGAAAGTATTACATACGACCGAGGACTCGAACTGTGGATCAGATTCAGAACTCCAGGTGCTACATTTCACAAGGGTGAGACCTCCGGTATTAGCGCTAGCAGTAGTGACTCATCGGAATTCCAAAATTAATGGAGATGATATCCTTCTGATGGAATTGCAGAGCTCCTATCACATCAATATCATTAGATCTTTCATGCCCGGGTCTTTATTTTTATGGAGAAAAGGTTTCAACTTTCAATAGCTGAATTCTGTTTTATTTAATTCTAGCATCACTACTTACAAATTCAAATTTAATTCATGATATTTAGGTGCAAGGTTTTTTTGGCAATGTTAGATTTGTTTGTTTTGATTATGAGTTTAATCATACATATCAATTAATATATGAATACATCTCGTGTTACGTATTTACTTTTGATCTAAGTATGAATGTTTATATTACTAAAGCACGGGCCACGCAAGGATACTCTTGATCGGATTTGAAATTGCCGTATGACATTATGATTTCTTGATCAAAAGTCAGGAGATCAAGCTAGTTCAACAGTAACCCTTTTCACACGATATTAGATAGTTTTATTCAAATATTTTTTATCATCAAGGAAACTCGACCTTAGCAGGCAGGGGACGGTACATGACAGAAACTCAAAGAAGCCAAATCATACATAAAGCAGAAGCAAGTACCAACAACATATCTGAAAGTTGCCTTCAGCACTTCCACAGGTAACAAGGTCAAACATTTCAGTTACAAGCATCATGCTTGATCCCACACTTATCAGGCAACTGCATTGCAAGATCAGAGTCTATCCCAAGCGTCCTGAGCATTCTTGAATGCTTAAACCCGCAGAGGCAAGCCATGTCGCCATGGGACAGAGCACCACAGCACAAATCAGTAGGCTTTGAAGGATTGGGAAGCGTCACAGCCGGCATACAAGCCATCAGCCCTTCTGTCTTCACGTTGCAGATCTGCGCGTTGGTTGTATGAGCTGCAACCAAAGCCAATGCCAGCACAAGCAAGCTAAGCTTCTGAGCCACACCGTCCATGGGTAATTGATGAGTTTGTAGTTGTGATTGTGATGAATCCATTTGGCTTGTATTTATAGAGAATGATGCATGGCTCGTGAAGGGTACAAAACAAGTAGCTGAATGTGGCTGTGGCCTGAGGTTTCTCTTTGTTAGTGTTTTTTTTTGTTTTGGAGTGTGGTGGTATCACGAGAATGCAGCTGGTGGCTGAGATTGATTTGAGGATCAAAAAGTTGGAGAGAGTAAAATACCATGAATCATAAGCTAACATGTGACAGGAGAAGCTCTGGTTTGGGGAATTTGATGACGTAGGCATAAGAAGGAAACTTCTTGTCGGATATGATGTTCGGTCTGTTGTTTGGTTTTGTACCTTTTTATGATAACTATTTTGGTATTGTAGATTTTAAGAAATCAGATTGTATGCATTTAGGTTCAATTCATGCAAGAGTTCTTGAACAAAAATCAAATCAAGGGAGCACATAAAATTTTTACTTGGTTCGGACAAGCCCTATCCCTCAACACAGGGATATCCGACCCAATATCCACGATGCAATCAAATCGTTCGAGTACAAGCAGTACACTTAGAATCAGCCCCCTCCGAAGCCCCTGGATAACTCGTAACGTTGCAGACGACCCGAGCTTTGAATCACCAGCGGCAGACCAACTCCAATCGATCGACTTCGGGTTCTTCTTGTCTCAGGCAAGCACCCGCGTGGCAGCCTCCAATAGAACGCCAGTCGACTGATTCGTTGAGCCACGAACTTAGTCGACGTCCGGCGAGCCTCCGACGAACTTCTCTCGAACAGAATCGCAGCTTCGCTCTCGAAATCGCTCGCTCGCTCTCCTATTCTGGGTTTTCGTCTTAGAACCCTAAATCCCCAAATTCGAATCTCATATACTCCCAGATGCAGCTTACGCAAAACGCAACGTTTTGGCTTAACGAAAATAATGGACTCCAGCCTGGAAATGACGCCGCTCGACTAACGCATGGTCTCGCTTCAAAACGACGCAGCAACGATGTAACCGACTTACCTAACTCTCGCGCGTCTGATCTTGACCTCCAAACGCTGTCGTTCCATTAAAACGAAAACCAGCCTCTTACCGCCTTGTCCAAACGACATAGCTGTGGCCCTGGACTGAGAATAACTTCAGCAGATCTTCAGCCTTTCATCAGCTATTCTCCAGCTCTTCTTCATCAACTGGCATGAGGCTTAGGGACTCTAAAGGTTAAAACTAGATTACCTAAACCTAACAATTGCCCTCCTAATCTAGTTATGTTGAGTACCCAAAAATACATACTTGATTGCAACTATGTGGACATTGAGAAGGACCATCACCCATGTATCATTGATCCAACCCTTCATCAAGGTTCACATTGAGCCTCTTCAATATGCAGGAAGTTCCTGCAAAATTCAAACTTACTAGTAGGCACAACTTTGGTTCCAAAATCTGCAGGATTCACATCACCCAGAATTTTCTTCATCTCAAACTCTCTCATTTCAATCCTATCTCTAATGAAATGCAACCTCACATCTATATGCTTACTCCTCTCATGGTAAACTGGAATATGGCACAAAGGCAAAGCACTTTGACTATCAGTAAAAACAATAGGCACATAACATTCATTTTCCAGTTCAAACAATAAACCTTTAAGTCATAAGGCTTCCTTGGCTACTTCAGTAGCAGCAATGTACTCTGCCTCAGTTGAGGAGAGTGCCACAACTGACTGAAGTTGAACCTTCCATGAGATACAATTTCCACACCAAGTGAAGAACAAACCACTAGTAGACTTCCTATTATCTCTATTACTAGCATAATCAGAGTCAACATAACCAAATAAATCAGATTTCAATCCATAACCACAATAAACCAACAAAAATGTCGTAGTTCCACACAAATACGTAAGCAAATACTTCATGGCCTGCCAGTGTGAATCACCAGGATTGGACATGAATCTACTCAAAACAGATATAGCAAATGCAAGGTCAGGTCTTGTGCAAAGCATACAATACATGACATAGCCAATAACCACATCATAAGGGGCATCAGACATTTTATCTTGATCAGTTTTATTCTTAGGACATTCATCTTTGGTTAAAATTAAGTGCCCTCCTAAGGGTACATCAGTAGGCCTAGAACAATCCATAGCAAACTTATCAAGCACCTTAACAATGTAATCATGCTGTGACAAATACATCTTCTTGTTCTTCCTATTTCTGATTATACTAATACCTAGAATTTTCTTAGCAAGTCCCAAATCTTTCATGTCAAAGTTAGCTCTAAGTTCCCTTTTAATCTTGTCTACTTCAGTTTTAGAGTTGCTCATAATAAGTATATCATCAACATATAGAAGCAGATAGACATTCAAATCAGGTTTTGGCCTTTTCAAATACAAGCAAGCATCAAACTTACTTCTCATAAAGCCTATGGCTAACATGCATGAGTTAAATTTTATGTTCCACTGCCTTGGTGATTGTTTTAACCCATATATTGATTTCATAAGTAAGCATACATGATCAGGGTGGGTTTTATCAATAAAACCAGGAGGTTGACTCATATATATAGTCTCATTCAAACTACCATGCAAAAAAGCAGTTTTAACATCCATTTGATGCAATTCCCAATCATACACAGTTGTCATAACAAGCAACATTCTCAATGTCTCATACTTAACCAAAGGAGCAAATATTTCATTATAATCTAGGCCTTCTCTTTGATTATATCCCTTAGCAACTAGTCTAGCCTTGAATCTTGGAGGATCAGTTGGTGTACTGCCCTCCTTGATCCTAAAGATCCATTTACTACCAATTATCTTAGCATTTTTAGGTTTAGAGACTAGTTTCCAAGTTCAAGTATTATGCATAGATTCAATTTCTTCACACATAGCCAATTTCTATTTATCTGATTATTTACTAAACAATGCAGATTGAAGTGTATCAGGTGTGATATACTTCACATCATTAGCAACAAGTAAAGCATACTCAAACAAATTAACAGACTCAGTGACAGATGCTTGTCGTCAGAGCAAATGTACAAATAATATTTATAAGTCCGCTACTCGCGACTTCACTACTGGGTAGCAAGTGGTAAGTAGGGGTCGAACCCAAAGGAATTAGGGGGATAGTTGTTCTTTGAGGTGATTTGTACAGCAAGGGAGCGTGTTTTAGGTTGGTTGAGGTTTTAGAGCTAGTAACTACGTGACTTTTTGGTTGGTTTTGGTTTTTTGTGCGAAAAGTAAATGACTGAAAATAAAAGTAGGAGACTTACAGCGGGTGATGCGTGATTGGCAAGTCCTCCGGAAGGTGAGCAGTTGATTACGGCAGTTATACTAAGAAAGTAAGTGCAGGTGTTGTTTGATTTCAAGGAAAACATTCGATTTCGGGGGCTTTGTATCATAGCCTGTTTATCATTGACCTTTTGTGATCCTTCTAAGTATTCAAACGTGCATCAAGGCCATTCAAAGCACTCGATTTGCCACACTGTCTAGTCTTTTGCAAAAATGTTCGAAAGAGTATCAAGGCCATTCCAAGCACTCGATTTGCACATACTGTCTAGACTTTTGCAAAAAACGTAGAGCCCTTGTTCTACTTAGACTAATACCCCATTCCAAGGTATATTAGCCTGTGTGCATCCATTTGATCAGTCATTCCCGAGCAATCAAATGGTGTTTGAGAGAGGTCAAACTCCTCAGATAAGCTTTGCCATTAAAAGCATCCACTTATCCGAGTATGTTTACGAACTTCCACGGAAGAGCTTTGTCATTCCAAGCATCCACTCAACCTTGGAAGTTCTGGCCTAATATATGGCACATAGAACAAGTTTTGAATACAGAGAAAAAACACTAAAGCAAAGTCTAAAACATTTTATGATACAAGTACACCCCTTCAACCGAATGAAGAGTTTAGCTACGAATATCCATAGAGGTGGATACCATAGCTAAATACTCGGAGGTTTATGAAAGACAGTAAGTAAAGGGGAATACTCAAGAACCAACAGGAGTATTCCCAATTTCTAATTGAATACTCAAGAACCAACAGGAGTATTCTCTAAAACTGTTATAATACTCAAGAACCAACAAGAGTATTATTTCAAAACCAAACTTACAAATTGCCAAACTTAGAGAGATAAGTGATTTTGTGTTGTGAATGGGATGTTGGGATGTGTAGAGAGATGAGCTCTCCACACTTTTGGATGCATATTACAAAGGAATGAGGCTTCCTTTTATAGCCAAATGGGAGAGAAATGAAGGGAGGAGATGATTTGCATCCAAGGGAGGAGGAGGAGGGGAGGAGATGTGGAGGAGAGGAGGACAAGTGGCAAGCTCCTAAGGTCTCCTCCCTTTAGCCGCCGGTTGCAAGTCTCAAATGGAGGAGAGTTTGTGGCTTTGGCCACCTCTTGCCAAAGCCACCGGTCACCCAAGGAGGAGAAGGGGAGGAAGCCACCCAATGAGTCATCTTCTTCCCCAAAGCCGCCGGTCATCAATGTATAAGAGTGAGTTTGTGTGATGTTTGTGCAGTCTTTTCACAAAACTATCAGTCCAATTTCGCTCTGGTCTGACTTTGGTTGTTCCTCGGTTTGATTTGATTTGAGTAATTCAATGTCAGGATCTTGAGATTTCTGCATTCAGCGTCTGATCGTGACCTTGGATTGACTCGTAACATCTTTTCTGTGTAAAAACTCCTCCTTAGCGTGTTTACTCTCTAAGCTCCAAAATACCCTGTAGAAATATATCGGAACTGACAAGCAAAAGTTAACTAGACAAACAGTTAATTTAGTGGGTTTAACTGTGTTTTTGATTCGTATAATTATGGTCCATCAGATCACCCCACACTTTTAGTTGTTCGTCCCGAACAATGCTATTAAAGGGCGGCACTAAGTAAGTTTTTAAAATATGAAAGTTAGACTGTGGGACTCGATTTATCCTAATTCATGCATTACTACTTATTACCAAATTGAACTGTATAAATAAATAGAAGAAACTTGATACTTGTACCTCCGTGCTGAGATGCAAATTATTCTGGATGTTTCGGGAGATAGCCCTTTTTAGGCTCCTGGACTGCATCCTCTGGACCGTCTCGCACTATATGGTTTTCTTGTAGCTTTCTCTAGCACGTGATTTGGTTCGGGTTTCAATGGTTTGGTCTTTGATTTTCTTTTGGCGAGGGACAGCTTTTGTAGTGAATCGGCCTTTGGCCTTTGATTTGACTTTTTTGAGTACTTCACTTTTGTTCGGTTAAAACCTTCACAATTTTGGGCCTTTGGCCTCTTGATTTGCTTCTTCGAGCTTTTGCCTTTTTGTGGCTTGCTGGTCCATTTTCTCAAGCCTTTTTGGGAGGTCCAATCGTCGCCCGCGAGCATATGGAAATACCTCCCCGCTCCTCTTATCGTTGTCGTTTCGCGCGGGTCAAGATGAGGGTCGCTCATCTATTTTCTCGGCTACTTTGACTAGAGAGAGGACGGTCTGATTCCCGTCCTCGCCTTTTTTTCTTTTTGCATAAACACTGCATGGCGGAGATGACTTCAATCTTCACTGAAACCCGAAGTGCAGCCTTCACTGACTTCGAAAACCATATAGTTTGATTCGATCCTTTGAATGCTTGCCAAGCCTCTCTAGGGCAATTTATGTCAACTCCACATCCCTAGTTTATCTCAGCACAAAGGGACAAATGAGAAGTTACATTCTAAGTTTTTAAATAGTTGAATTTTCACAAGGTTAATGCATGAATTATGATCTATCTTTTTCACATTCTCAAGTTCATATTTTCAAAAAGATAATATTAAAGGAAAAGGAAAAGAAAACATGTTATGTACACAGGCGGTTCTCACCCCACACTTTTGAACGAAGGCGTGCCTTTCAGCAAGACTTAGTTCAAAAGCCATGCAAGCAGACAATTATTAGAAGGAAATGACATAGTCATTTCATTCTATGCACCAAGTGGGTAAGAGCGACTTTATTGGAAAAAACTAAATGACAGAAAATAAAAGTACTGAAAGTAAGATAGGTGTCGGGTTACCTCCCGACCAGTGCATTTGTTTAATGTCGTTAGCTCGACAGTACCTCATTCCTGGATCATAAGGTGGGATCCCATGGGTGTGTGAGGTCGAACTTCTTCTCGGCTGCCCTTTTGCTTCGCGAAGATGAGGGCTCCTTGACCATAGCTGCTGGTCCAACGAGCCGTGCTCGTTTGTTCCTCCTTCCGGGTTTCCATTCCTTCGGCCCATGCCTTTGTCGCTTCTTCATGTTTGAATAGTTGGCACCTTTGCGAGTTTGGAAATTTGGTTTTGTGCCATTAAATATAGGCGACATTGAGCACGCGCCTCTGCCAATCCTCTTCATTGTGGCAGTGATGGATGATTGTCTTGGAACGAGTGAGTTTTCATGCGGCGTTTCTTGGCTCATGACGAGAGAGAGCTCCTTTGTTGGCTGTTTTGGCTCATGCTCGGCCTCCAACTCCCCTTGCACCTCATCATCATTGATTCCATGATCTTCGGTGGCTATGATCTGCATAAAACATGGGGGGTTAAGTTGGGGCACTTCGACCACGAGGACTGGGTCTGTTTCAGGTGCTCCGATAGTGAGGACCAGGTCTTTCTCGGACAGTTCGGCAATGAGGTCCGGGACTTCTGTAGGCTCGGCAGTTAGGACTGTGATTTCCTCGGATGGATTGGTGATAAGGACCGGGCCTGATTTGGCTGGTTCTTCTTCGTTCATTCGCTGGTCCTCATCCTCAGTCGGCTCCTCGGGTTCAGCCGCCCTTTCTATTGCCCATGATTCAGTTTCGGCCGTGAATTGGTGCATCGCGGCACTCAATTGCTGCCTGTTTGCGGCCAATTGTTGGGTGCTAGCTGCCAGCTCCTTTTCTGCCGCCCATAATTCAGTTTTGGCCCTGATTTGGTCTATTGTGTTGGCCAACTGCTGGTTGCTAGATGCCAGCTCCGTCATACCGTCCTCGAGTGGCTCGGCCTGATCTTGTCTTGGTCTTGACCTTGCGGCCAAATCATTTATTAATTTCCAAAGCTCATCCATGTCCAAGTTGTTCACTGAGCCTCCTGCCGCATCATTAAACCAATTCCACTCTTGTGGCATCATCCCATTGAGAAACCTTTGAAGAAGATCGTAGTTCGTGAATCCATGGTGCGGGCAGCTCGTCACAAGGGAATCGAAGTACCATAAGTACTCGTCTAATGTTTCGTCCCGGGATTGCTCAAGGTTGATTATCTTCTCGCGGATTTCAAGTTCGAAGGATGGTGGGGAAAACTCTTCTAGGAATTTGGCTCGTAGATCCCCGTATTCACCTTCATAAGCAGCACATGAGTAATACCAAGCTATTGCGGAGTTAGTTAAAGAAAATTTAAAGCATTTAAGTTTGAACTCCTCTAGCGTTTCATCTTTAGGCTTCATGTGGCTGCATATGGAGTGGAACGTTTGTGTATGCCTCATGGGATCTTCTCCAATGTCACCTCCGAATTTGGGGAGACAGTTAAGCATCTCAAACATAAGGTTGCTGCCCCCATCATTCCAAGGTTCTCTGCCGTAGTACGATGACATGGTGGACTGAAAAGGGAAAGAGAATATACAGAAAAAGTACAACTAATCCGACGGCTAATTCCCCGGTAACGGTGCCAATTTGACAGATGCTTGTCGTCAGAGCAAATGTACAAATAATATTTATAAGTCCGCTACTCGCGACTTCACTACTGGGTAGCAAGTGGTAAGTAGGGGTCGAACCCAAAGGAATTAGGGGGATAGTTGTTCTTTGAGGTGATTTGTACAGCAAGGGAGCGTGTTTTAGGTTGGTTGAGGTTTTAGAGCTAGTAACTACGTGACTTTTTGGTTGGTTTTGGTTTTTTGTGCGAAAAGTAAATGACTGAAAATAAAAGTAGGAGACTTACAGCGGGTGATGCGTGATTGGCAAGTCCTCCGGAAGGTGAGCAGTTGATTACGGCAGTTATACTAAGAAAGTAAGTGCAGGTGTTGTTTGATTTCAAGGAAAACATTCGATTTCGGGGGCTTTGTATCATAGCCTGTTTATCATTGACCTTTTGTGATCCTTCTAAGTATTCAAACGTGCATCAAGGCCATTCAAAGCACTCGATTTGCCACACTGTCTAGTCTTTTGCAAAAATGTTCGAAAGAGTATCAAGGCCATTCCAAGCACTCGATTTGCACATACTGTCTAGACTTTTGCAAAAAACGTAGAGCCCTTGTTCTACTTAGACTAATACCCCATTCCAAGGTATATTAGCCTGTGTGCATCCATTTGATCAGTCATTCCCGAGCAATCAAATGGTGTTTGAGAGAGGTCAAACTCCTCAGATAAGCTTTGCCATTAAAAGCATCCACTTATCCGAGTATGTTTACGAACTTCCACGGAAGAGCTTTGTCATTCCAAGCATCCACTCAACCTTGGAAGTTCTGGCCTAATATATGGCACATAGAACAAGTTTTGAATACAGAGAAAAAACACTAAAGCAAAGTCTAAAACATTTTATGATACAAGTACACCCCTTCAACCGAATGAAGAGTTTAGCTACGAATATCCATAGAGGTGGATACCATAGCTAAATACTCGGAGGTTTATGAAAGACAGTAAGTAAAGGGGAATACTCAAGAACCAACAGGAGTATTCCCAATTTCTACTTGAATACTCAAGAACCAACAGGAGTATTCTCTAAAACTGTTATAATACTCAAGAACCAACAAGAGTATTATTTCAAAACCAAACTTACAAATTGCCAAACTTAGAGAGATAAGTGATTTTGTGTTGTGAATGGGATGTTGGGATGTGTAGAGAGATGAGCTCTCCACACTTTTGGATGCATATTACAAAGGAATGAGGCTTCCTTTTATTGCCAAATGGGAGAGAAATGAAGGGAGGAGATGATTTGCATCCAAGGGAGGAGGAGGAGGGGAGGAGATGTGGAGGAGAGGAGGACAAGTGGCAAGCTCCTAAGGTCTCCTCCCTTTAGCCGCCGGTTGCAAGTCTCAAATGGAGGAGAGTTTGTGGCTTTGGCCACCTCTTGCCAAAGCCACCGGTCACCCAAGGAGGAGAAGGGGAGGAAGCCACCCAATGAGTCATCTTCTTCCCCAAAGCCGCCGGTCATCAATGGATAAGAGTGAGTTTGTGTGAGTTTTGTGATGTTTGTGCAGTCTTTTCACAAAACTATCAGTCCAATTTCGCTCTGGTCTGACTTTGGTTGTTCCTCGGTTTGATTTGATTTGAGTAATTCAATGTCAGGATCTTGAGATTTCTGCATTCAGCGTCTGATCGTGACCTTGGATTGACTCGTAACATCTTTTCTGTGTAAAAACTCCTCCTTAGCGTGTTTTCTCTCTAAGCTCCAAAATACCCTATGGAAATATATCGGAACTAACAAGCAAAAGTTAACTAGACAAACAGTCTAATTTAGTGGGTTTAACTGTGTTTTTGATTCGTATAATTATGGTCCATCACTCAGCCACATTCAAATATCTCATATTTGGTTTTCTAGCTCTAGGAGCCTTATCTCTTGCTAACTAATAAATAGACAAATCAGGAGCATCAATATGAACATCTTCAAACATATTCTCACTACCAGATGATATAATGTTGTCAACCATGTGACCTACATTATCAGGGGTAGGGAAAAAGGCACTTAGCTGGTCCTCAGTCTGAGGTTGAGAGTTTTCCGCAACATCATCCATACCCTGCTGAGGGTGATGTGCTTGAGATTGTGTGGGTGTTTGCAACTCCTCAACAGGAGGAAACACCTCATTTCCTTGATGGTTATGTCCACCATAATCTTCATTATCCTCTTGGGCATCTGGAGTCCACCAGAGTTGTCCTCCTGGAACAAAACTCTGATGGTCTGAGTCCTGGTCTTGGGTAGTACAAGAGGTACCTGCACCAGAAGAATCAGAGGTTAGTTGAGACTTACAATGATATTCATTCTCATTAAAAGTCACAGAACTGGAGGTTATAACTTTATATCCTCCAGGCTTAACTAACAGCAATTTATATCCTTTAACACCCAATGGATAACCAAGCATAACAGCCTTCTCAGCCCTGCGATTGAGCTTGCCCGACACAGAATGTGCATAGCAAGTACAACCAAAGGGCTTCAAATGGCTCAAAGAAAATTTTCTACCAGACCATAGCTCTTGGGGAATTTTGAAATCAATGGTTAAACATGAAGATCTATTCACAAGATATGCAGCAGTCATAACAGCTTCACCCCACAAAGAGTTCTTAAGACCAGAACTTATAAGTATGCATCTAGCTCTCTCTAACAAGGTTCTATTCATCCTCTCAGCTATACCATTCTGCTGAGGGGTACCTGGTAGTGTTAAGTGCCTTCTGATGCCATGGTTTTTACAGAAATCATTAAACTCATTATTGCAAAACTCCAAACCATTATCAGTCCTTAAACATTTAAGTTTTAAATCAGTTTGATTTTCAACAAGAGTTTTCCAGTTCTGAAAATGTTCAAACACTTCAGTTTTAGATTTAAGCAAATACACCCAAACCTTCCTAGAAAAATGATCAACCAATGACAAAAAATACAGTCTACCACCAACTGTTGGCACTTGGGCAGGGCACCATAAATCACTATGAACATATTCAAGAGGAGCAGATGCAGACATGTTGCAGACGACCCGAGCTTTGAATCACCAGCGGCAGACCAACTCCAATCGATCGACTTCGGATTCTTCTTGACTCGGACAAGCGCCACGCGGGTGCTTGAACCACGACTTCGGATTCTTCTTGCCTCCAATAGAATGCCAGTCGACTAATTTGTTGAGCCACGAACTTAGTCGACGTCAGGCGAGCCTCTGACGAACCTCTCTCGAATACACAGATTTTCTCTCGAAATCGCTCGCTCGCTCTCTTATTCTGGGTTTTTGTCTTAGAACCCTAAATCCCCAAATTCGAATCCCATATACTCCCAGATACAGCTTACGCAAAACGTAACGTTTTGGCTTAAGGAAAATAACGGACTCCAGCCTGGAAACGACGCCGCTCGACTAATGCCTGGTCTCGCTTCAAAACAACGCAGCAACAAAGTAACCGACTTACCTAACTCTCGTGCGTCTGATCACGGCCTCCAAATGTTGTCGTTCCATTAAAACGAAAATCAGCCTCTTACCGCCTTGTCCAAACGACGTAGCTTTGGCCCTGGACTGAGAATAACTTCAGCAGATCTTCAGCCCTTCATCAGCTCTTCTTCATCAGCTGGCATGAGGCTTAGGAACTCTAAAGGCTAAAACTAGATTACCTAATCCTAACAGGTAAACAACATTTTTAAATGTTAACTACAAGGAGCAAATCTTGAGTTGTATTTGGCAAGCCTAATTTTTAAGGATCGTGTAGGAATTTTTCTGCAAATTCTGTCCAGTAGTGTAAATCGTCGAGCACTTCTTCTTCCTTGAGCTAAAAGGGACCTGCAATTGGGGCCTAGGGCATCAATCGTATTTTGCACCGAGATTGAGAGCCAAGGCTTCGCGCGTTTATTGAGGCCGATCCGATTGTGAGGTGAGTAGCACTCACCAGCACCATTATCGGAGTTGTTCTTCAAATCCGAGCTGTGTTCGAGCCAACATCGCTGGTCATCTGTGCTTGAATTATTCATACAAGTTTCTGCACTAATTGTTTGTGCTTTGTTCAGTTAGTACTTAGAGTTCGTTAGGAATTCTGATAATTCGATTAGGGCTATTAGGGTTCGTAATGAATTATTTGTACCAAAACCTATAATTTCTAGTGGATTTAGATCTGAGCCTCATTCCCCTCTCGAGGCTTCAAAAAGTAGCACATTGTTCGAACATTGTATATCTTGTGTTACTGCATAATCAACTTAACTTATTTGATCATGATTTACTTGAAAGTTGACTTATAGTTCAACTAGGTTAAATTTTTTATTAGATAAATCCGGATGCAAATCATAACAGGGATATGATTGTTATTCCCCTGATTAGCGTTTACAACGTGGAATGAGGTTGGTTGTTTACCTTGGTAAATACTGAGAAGTCTGATTTTATATCATGATATGGATATGAGGTTCATTTTATATAGTGGTATCAGAGCCATCAAGGCCTTGATTAGTATTTCTTTCACTGATTTTGAATACGTTTCTGCCAATGCCTTGTTTTCCTTAGTAAGGACTGACTTACTATTTTTGTGTATTCTTTTACCATGGATCATAGGGACATGAGTGCTGGAGCCATTCCTGGTGATTTGTGTGATTCCAAGAGCTTGAACATTCTTCAGTTGGATGGGATATCATTTCCGAAGAGATCGAAAATTGCTCATCTCTTTACTTTTTTTTGAATGAATGATGATATCATTAAACAAAAAGGATGAACAAACTAACTCAAAAACTAACCGCTAAAACAAAACCAAGGACCACAGGACCAAGTCCCCTGCAAAAATAAGCACAAGATCCCTCAAAAGGCAACAAACTCAGGCACTACACAGGCAAAACTAACACAAAAACCTATTCAAGCAATTTGATCAGAGCTTGCAATAAATATTGATCAGAGCTTTAAAAATTGAAGCACAATTTGATTCCAAGTTTGAAATCTTGTCTGTCGGATTTTTACAGGAGCTTTTCAAGCAATAACCTGAGCGGTCTGTTTCCGAGGACACTGCCATTGTTGCAAAAGCTAGAGATTTTAAGGCTTGAGAACAACGAACTGAGCGGCGAGATACTGATAAGTCGTAGTTGTACGACTATTTTCTGTGTTAAAACCCCGTCTCTTAGTGTTTGCCTGTATGTTATTTCACTACCTGTGTGTAGTTTTCATTCTCAGGTGCATTCGGAGATCATGGAAGGAATATAGGCTAAAAGGAGTCCATTAGAAGATGTTTTGCATCGAAGAAATGAAGTCCGAAGTGCTGAAGTTTGAGTCAGTGCAGCCCACTTACGTCTGAAGAATTACGGTCACTTACGTCTTCTGAATTTCCATAATTGTTAAGACGTCCGCGGAGCATAACTCAAGGGACGTCCGCGGATGACACCTGGCAGTCAAAATTCATTATTTCTCATTTGAAATCTCGAGAGGGGTAAGACAGAACTCGAGGGGACAGAAAAACCAGGCGGCTGGACCTGGAGAAAAGAGGAAAAACAGATTAGGGTTAGTGAGTTAGAAGTTTCGGTTTGGAGAGAAGACTACTTGGAGTAGGATTCCGATTGAAGATTCGTTGCTGGATTTGAGCGTGAGAGTAGAGCTGCAGCTTGGTGGAGGATTCGTCAACAGTATTTTCGTTTCATTCTTACTCAATACTTGATGATGTATTCCATTACGATGAGTAGCTAAACTCATTTGTGTAGGCTAGAACTCCAAATTGTGATGTATTGACTTGAGACTTCTATCGATTTCTGAGTTTTGTGTCATATTACTATGCTATGTTTATGGAATTGATATGCTAGCTTGAGTGGAACCCTAGCGGGGGAGCTTTTGTTTGTTTGTTGATTTCAATTGTCATAGTTTACTAGCAACCTAGCGGGGATAGCAAACTAGGACACGAGTAATAGACCACTAGGATTAAACACCCTAGGACAACTTGTTCAATTCTTCATGCAACTCTAGCGAGTTAGGGTCTTGATTATCGCTAGCGCGAGATTGAGTACTAGAACTAGAACGGGGAGTACAACCTAGCAGGGAGCTCTAAGTTGTAAAACAATAGAAACCAATACGGATTTGTCAATGATTTAGTCTTGCATCACAGTGGAAGTTCTGGCTTGCACTTCTCTTTGATATTTGATACTTGGATTTGTGTGACTATTTCTTTTGATAATTGATCATTGTTACTTACTTGTGTTTTTATTTACTTGTTCGAAATTTACAACACCACTGTTACTCTTGTACTTAGTGAAACAGATTCTTATACCGATCTCTGTGGATTCGACCCGACTTACCACTTGCTAGTCGGAATTACAAATGTTTTTGCACAGGTACAACGACACCTGTCAAAATGGCGCCGTTGCCGGGGATTGGTAACGAAGAATCTTACTAAGTATTTCTTTCTTTTAGTTTTATTTTATTATCTTTTATCTTGTCACTTGATCATTTTCTGCTGAGTAACAATGTCACAGAGAAGTATTGATCGTGATCAAGAAGAGCGAAGTAGTGTGATTGGGGATAACATACAAGACCAGAGGGATGGACTGCCCCCTGTTAATCAAAGATTGCCACCCCCCAGAAATCAGCGAGGCAATGAGTTTGCTAGACATCGTGCAGCTAGACACGATGATTACGAGGATGAATTGGAGCGACAATACCTCGGTGGAGGAAACCAATATGGACAGCTAGCTAGGCGTCGGGATGTGGGACGCACTATGAGAGGAGTTTGTGCGCCATACATTGATGAGGCACCTTGGTACATTAGGTTGGATGAAGAAGCGGAAGACATCGAGATAAAGAGTGGGGTGATACACCACTTACCCAAGTTTGGAGGAATGCCCGATGAGAACCCGCTAAGGCACTTGAAGGAATTTCATGGAGTTTGCATGTCCATGAAATCAGCATCGGTTCCGGAAGATATCTTTAAACTAAAAACATTTCCTTTTTCTTTAGTAAGTCAAGCTAAATCGTGGTTGATGTCTTTGCCTTCAGGTTCTATCATTTCTTGGGAACAAATGCAAAGGAAATTCATGGACAAGTACTACTCCCATTCGAAGGCGGCTCAAACAAGAAAGGAGCTCTCTATGCTCAGAAAAGGACGTGGGGAAACGTTGTTCGACTACTTGGAGAGATTTAGGCTTTTGGAAGAGAATTGCCCGAATCATGGAGTCCCACAAAGGATGTTGCTTGAGTACTTAATGGATGGGATGATTCTGATGGAACGAAGAATGCTAGATGCCTCCGCTCAGGGGTCTATCCTTGACATGTACCCCGAGGAGATATGGGACTTGATTGAGAAAGTTGCCGAGAGCACAAGGTATTTAGAAGAAACATATAAACCTGCACCAGTAGCTAACGTGAATGTACAATCTGAATTGCAGGAACTGAAGAATATGATGGCTCAGATAGTGACGCAACAACCACAGGGCAATCAACAAGTGGAGCGTAAGGTAAGCAAGTCCAATTATAATTCGATGAATAATGATAACACTATTTTTCAGGAAAGAACGGAAGACGTGAATGTAGTGGGCTATGTCAACAAGGGAGATTTGCCACCAAGGAGGTATGATGGATACCAAGGCAACAACAAATGGCAGCCAAGGCAGAATGATAGTGGTTGGCAAAGGAACAACAACTACGATGTGGGGCAATCTTCGTACCCACAAAAGCAGCCGTACAAACCACCGCACAACAAACAAGGAGAGGAGGACCCGATCAAGGAGTTGAGAGACGAAATGAGAAGCATGTTCAAGGAACTAACTCAGAAGGTGGGCCAACAAGCTGGAGACGTTAACGAGCTAAAGAAGCAAGTGTCTCAAATCGCCAGCGACGTTTTCGAAAAGCGAGAAGACAAAGGGAAGCTTCCGTCGCAAACGATCCCCAATCCAAGGCAAAATGTGAGTGTGATTGTGGTAAGGGATGAAGAGGAGATGGAGGCTGAAGGAGATAAAAAGGAGCTGAATGAAGATTCCAACTCAGTGGCGCAGGCGGACGTCTCAACAATTAATCCGCGGACGTCTCAACAATTAATGAAAAATCAAGAGACGTGGGCGGAGGAAAACCAAGAGACGTGGGCGGAATTCCAAGTAAGCAATTTTCAGATTTTGAATTCTAACCCTCTTGCGCCATCGCCATTTCCCATGCAGGTTATTGAGCATCACGAAGCTATAAACAATGAGATTCAACGGGAGGGGTATGAAGACACGAGAACCAACGCACAAATGCAAGAATTGGTGCGAGAGCAACAAGGAGCGTTGACCAATCGAACTAGAGACCCAGGTGCCTTCACGGTGACCTGTGGAATTGGTAACACGCTTATTCCCCACTGTTTGATTGATTTGGGAGCATCAATTAATGTTATGCCTTATGACCTATACTGTTCATTGAAACTTGGACCGGTGAAACCGGCCCAGTTAACTATTGAGTTAGGCAACAAGTCATGTGTTCATCCCTATGGTTTGCTTGAGGATTTAACCTTGAATGTTGGAGAAGTTGTTGTGCCTGCAGATTTTTATGTCTTGCAGATGGAGGACACCCAGACTAAGGAGTCGCTAACACTCATTCTAGGACGACCTACCTTGTTTGCGACGAAGGCGAAGATTGATGTCGCTGAGGGTACTATAATGCTCGAATATGGTGGCAAGATGGCTGAGTTTCGTGTCTTTGAGGATGACCACCAGCCTTGTGCGGGGAAACCACCTGAGATAGCTGGTAAGACTTGTTTTAATAATATAACTGCCGAATCGTTGCGTTTGATTCAGGGTGTCAGTAAGCAGCTGAAAGTAAGAAGGGAAACACGCCCACCAGATAAGAAGCGAGTAAAGAAACAAAAGTGTGGGGTGGGTGCGCACAAGTTGCGGACACATACAGAAAAGAACTGGAGATCGAAGCCACCTGATGGCGGAAAGAGCATTGAGAAAGGACTATCTTGTGGAAGTGCTGAGGAGAGGAGCGCGCTGAGCGGTAAGTTTGACTTGGAGCAGCCTTGGGATCCTAACTTGTGATCCCATAGAGGTAATGTCCAGCCAAGGACGTAAAACAAAGGCGCTTACCGGGAGGCAACCCGGTGTGTTTTTACTTTACACATGTTTTTAGTAGATTAGTTAGTGGAATTGGTACCATGATGAGGCGCCCCGAGCGCATTTGTTTTTGGTGGTTTCAGGTGATTGAACGAAGAAAGGAATTCTACCTCAGTCGCGCAGGCGCACGTCTGAGCAATTAAAGGCGCGGACGCCTACGCAATTAAGCTAATTATTCAGACCTCCGCGGGAGGAAAATCAAGAGACGTCCGCGGGATAGTGCAGAATTTAAATCAGGCTCATTTTCAAGATCTGAAACCACCACCACCGGACTATTAGGGGAGTACCAGTTCCCTCTTTTATTTTTATTTTTTTATTTGAGTCTGTTGAGTCTATTTTGTGTGAGTCTGTTTTGTTATGCATCTCATCTCTTGAATTGTACCGTGAGGACACGGGTCCATCTAAGTGTGGGGTGGGATGTTGTTGAGTCAGTTGTGAGTCGTGTCTGTTTTTTCAATTTTTATGTCGCATGTCATGTGTCTTGATGAACTCGTGATGAACTGATGATGTACTGCTATGCTTTCCTTCTATGTTGAAATCTTAATTCCAGCTTTGTATGACTATTGTGCTCATTTGACTAAAAATGCGAAATTTCAAAATTTTCGATGCTTTGTTCTTGTGAGTTGTGATATGCAGGGATGTAGAGTTGACAGAAATGTCCTAGAAAGGTACGGAAAGTTGCAGGAAATTCTGAGTTTTGGTTCTGATGATTGAGGAAGGCGGTGGAGGTTGACGCTTCACTAGCCTAATCCTGAGAGTAGCTCCGTCACCAAGTATACAAGTTTATTCATGCGTTCGCAGTGGTGGCGGGACAGAAAACAAACTGTCCATCTCTAGTCGAAGTAGCTGGGAATGGGTGGGTAACCCCTACCTTGCCTCATGCAGAAAAGACGAGGATGAGAAAAGAGCGGGACGCACTCCTATGCTGTTATTCGGAGGCTATGATTGGAGTGGTTCAAGGGCGCAAATGATTATAGGGACAAGAAACAAATTCAAAAGCCGAAGGCAAACCATCAAGTAAGAAAAAAAATCAAAATCTGATTGATTCAAGCAAGATGTGTCGTTTATCAAAGTCCATACAAGTTAAGGAATTCAAGACTCAACGGTATGAAAGCGGTGAATTAATCACGTGTCAGAGAAAGTCGCTGACTCAATCAAAAGACCAAAACTCAGAAAAGAATGCAATGTCCGTGGTACCTATAGGGGACTATCTCCCAGTCATCCAAGGTCATTTGAATTTCAACTCGCGAGGTAACAAGTATCGAAAAATCTATGTTTACTCGCATTGTTAGGATCTTAAGCATGATAGGATTACAGACTGGATTTAGGATTGAGATGTAAGGATTGACATGACTAGTACGTTGTAGTTCTTTCTATGGCTTTGTTCTTGTTCGAGACGAACAAGTTCAAGTGTGGGGTAGTTTGATAAGTCGTAGTTGTACGACTATTTTCTGTGTTAAAACCCCGTCTCTTAGTGTTTGCCTGTATGTTATTTCACTACCTGTGTGTAGTTTTCATTCTCAGGTGCATTCGGAGATCATGGAAGGAATATAGGCTAAAAGGAGTCCATTAGAAGATGTTTTGCATCGAAGAAATGAAGTCCGAAGTGCTGAAGTTTGAGTCAGTGCAGCCCACTTACGTCTGAAGAATTACGGTCACTTACGTCTTCTGAATTTCCATAATTGTTAAGACGTCCGCGGAGCATAATTCAAGGGACGTCCGCGGATGACACCTGGCAGTCAAAATTCATTATTTCTCATTTGAAATCTCGAGAGGGGTAAGACAGAACTCGAGGGGACAGAAAAACCAGGCGGCTGGACCTGGAGAAAAGAGGAAAAACAGATTAGGGTTAGTGAGTTAGAAGTTTCGGTTTGGAGAGAAGACTACTTGGAGTAGGATTCCGACTGAAGATTCGTTGCTGGATTTGAGCGTGAGAGTAGAGCTGCAGCTTGGTGGAGGATTCGTCAACAGTATTTTCGTTTCATTCTTACTCAATACTTGATTATGTATTCCATTACGATGAGTAGCTAAACTCATTTGTGTAGGCTAGAACTCCAAATTGTGATGTATTGACTTGAGACTTCTATCGATTTCTGAGTTTTGTGTCATATTACTATGCTATGTTTATGGAATTGATATGCTAGCTTGAGTGGAACCCTAGCGGGGGAGCTTTTGTTTGTTTGTTGATTTCAATTGTCATAGTTTACTAGCAACCTAGCGGGGATAGCAAACTAGGACACGAGTAATAGACCACTAGGATTAAACACCCTAGGACAACTTGTTCAATTCTTCATGCAACTCTAGCGAGTTAGGGTCTTGATTATCGCTAGCGCGAGATTGAGTACTAGAACTAGAACGGGGAGTACAACCTAGCGGGGAGCTCTAAGTTGTAAAACAATAGAAACCAATACGGATTTGTCAATGATTTAGTCTTGCATCACAGTGGAAGTTCTGGCTTGCACTTCTCTTTGATATTTGATACTTGGATTTGTGTGACTATTTCTTTTGATAATTGATCATTGTTACTTACTTGTGTTTTTATTTACTTGTTCGAAATTTACAACACCACTGTTACTCTTGTACTTAGTGAAACAGATTCTTATACCGATCTCTGTGGATTCGACCCGACTTACCACTTGCTAGTCGAAATTACAAATGTTTTTGCACAGGTACAACGACACCTGTCAGATACCAATGGAGCTCGGAAGGCTGACAAATCTCATAGCAGTGAACATATCTCACAACATGCTTATATGCAGGCTGCCGGTCAACAATGTGTTTCAAACACTGGATCAAAGTCCACTTCAAGGTAATCTTGGCATTTGCTCGCCCGTAGGCCGTAGTTAAAGTGTCGTGTAAGATGAACGTACCAAAGGCATTTGTTCTGGATCCGAATACTTATCGCAACTCGGTGGATGGTCGTAGATCAGAATCTTCCAGGGCTACGAGATTTCGAAGTCAGGGATTTTTAAGCATATCAGCCATTGTCGCCATTTCAGCTACTATGCTGATTTTGGTCGGAGTTGTAGCGATTACCCTTTTGAATGTTTTGGCAAATAAGAGGAAGGCTTTTTTGGATGCTGCCTTGGAGATTATGTGCTCAAGCTCAGCGAGAACTGGAGGTCCGCCTACAAGCAGACTCGTGTTATTCGATTCAAAGCTGTCATCATCCCAAGGGTACATTACTGGTCCTCACATTTGCTGAACAAAGCAGCAGAGATCGGAATAGGAATGTTTGGAACAATTTACAAGGCTCCATTGGGAGTTTGACGATAAGATCATCACAATTAAGAAACTTGTGACATCAAACATACTCCAGTATACGGAAGAATTCGATAAGGAAATTCATAAGCAAAGCATCCAAATGTGATAGATGTGAAAGGTTATTACTGGACGAGTCAGTTGCAGCTCATTGTGATGGACTTTGCACCTAATGGCAGTTTGTAGGACCAACTTCAATTATCCGCATCGATGCCTTGGGACATACACTTCAAAATCCTGCTCGGTACATCAAAGGGTTGTGAAATGAACTCGCCTGAGTTCCGGTCAAGCTTCCATGGATTCTGATCGAGCAGGAGAAACACAGAGAATCGATTTGGGGATAAATCTATGTTAGGTTTATTCAATGAACTCAATTGAGTTAAATACAGGTAATGGGTACATAAAACGTCGACGCGTAACAGTAAACCCTGATTGAGTTAAACTTAAAACCATGACTGAACTCCTACTTATCTGCACAATTAACGACCTGTAACGCACCCCCCCCCCCCCCCCTCAAGCTGCGAAGTGTAAAATTTTTGAAACTCCCAGCTTAGAGAAAAGATGACGAAGTTGATCCATGGTTAAAGGCTTCATATAAATGTCTGCAGGTTGATCCAAAGTAGGTAGATCAACTGTCTTGATGAATTTCAAAGTGACATGGGACCTGATCAAATGACAGTCTAACTTCATGTTTCATTCGTTCATGGAAAATAGGGTTGTGGGCAATGTGAATAGCAGCTTTGTTATCACAATGCAAAGGAATAGAGTAAAAAATGGGCACTTTCATATCATTAAAAAGTCTGGCCACAACATGTGGCCAACCAAGTGAGTTCAGAATATGTGGCTGCCATGCTTCTATATTCTGACTCTGCAGATATAACTAGTTGCTTCTTTGTCTTTCAGGAAATGGCACAAGGACCTAATGTAATGCAGTAGCCAGTGATGGATTTTCTGGTAAGGGGGCAAGATGCCCAACCAGCATCACAAAAAGCAGTAAGATGGAGGTTTGATTTGGCTGGAAAGAATAAGCCTTGAGTAGGAGCACCCTTGATGAATCTGAATACTCTTGTTGCAGCCTCCATATGCTCAATGGAAGGCTTTTGCATAAATTGGCTTAGGATGTGGAATGTGTAAGCCAAGCCAGGTCTAGTGACAGTTAAATAGATTAACTTTCCAACTAGTTGTTTATACTGTAAAGGATCCTCCAATAAAGGTGTTGTAGATAAGCTGACCTTATGTTTGAGCTCCATAGGTGTGTGAGTAGGCTTACAGTCAGTAAGGTTAGCTGACTCCAAGAGTTCCAATGCATACTTCCTTTGATTTAGAAAAATCCCATCAGTGGTTCTGGCCACCTCAAGACCTAAAAAATACTTAAGGCTTCCTAAGTCTTTTATTTGAAACTTCTGATGGATATAACTTTTGATTTTATCCGTAAGTGCCTGGGATGTACCATTGAGGATAACATCATCCACATAAACCAACAGCAAAATGAAATCATCTCCCTTCTCCGGTGTAAATAAAGAGTAGTCATTTAAGCTTTTAAGAAATCCAAAATCCAATAAGGACTCATTCAATTTGGAAAACCATTGTCTTGATGCACGTTTGAGACCATAAATGCTTTTGAGAAGTCGGTAAATATGTCCCTGAGATTTCTCCTTTTTTGTAAAAACCTGTAGAAAGTTTCATTAGACTTCCTCATCAAGAGCTCCATGTAAAAAGGCATTGTTGACATCAAGCTGGTAGATAGGCCATTGTCTTGCAGCTGCCACAGCTAATAAACATCTAACTATGGCCATTTTAACGACAGAGGCGAAAGTATCTTGTTAATCAAGTCCTTCCACTTGTGTGTATCCCTTTGCTACTAACCTAGCTTTATATCTTTCAACACTACCATCAGTATTAAATTTTACTTTATAAACCCATTTGCAGTCAACAATTGTTTTGCAGCCAGGTACCATTTTGTCCTAGAGCTGAAATCTCCTATTTCATAGTTGTTATCCACTTCTCATCTTTGGCAGCTTGAGTATAGGATTTTGGCTTTTTGATATCTGAAATCTGCAATGCAAAGTGCTGGTGTGCAGGGGAACACCTTTCATAAGTCACAAATTTCCTCATAATATGAGGAGAAGTAATTTTTGCAGCATTATTATAGACATAGTCCTTGGTCCAAACAGGTGCTTTTGTTGGTCTGTGAGATTTCCTGGGAGCTGGGGCAGGGTCAGTAGTTGGAACAATAACCTCTGGATCATTCACATAAAAAAGGTATCTAAATCAGAAGAGTCTGTCTCAGGTTGTACTTGATCAGTTGCAGGAATATAATCAATATCAACACTGTCTTTTAAAGGGGAATCTTCATCTGATACATGAATAAAAGGAAGAGGAAGAGTGTGATCAGAAGATTGCTGAGTATGTAAGTTCTTGTAAGGGAAAATATATTCCCTAAAGGTAACATGTCTACTCACAATAACCTGATTAGTGGTAAGGCAATATGTCTTATATCCCTTTTGTCCCAAAGGATAGCCAAGGAAAATACATTGGAGTGCCCTATGATCAAATTTATCTATGTGCTGGGAAGGGGTAGTGACATAACAGAGGCAACCAAATGTCTTTAAATGTTCAATATGAGGAACTGAGTGAAACAACATCTCCCAAGGTGTTTTCCCTTTCAGAATCTGAGTAGGTAATCTATTTATAAGATAAGTAGCAGTCAAAATACTATCTCCCTAGAAACTTTTGGGTAAGCCTGACTGAATAAGGAGTGCTCTAGCCATATCCAATAAATGTCTGTTTCCTTTCTACTACACCATTTTGTTGCGGTGTATGGGGACAACTGGACTGATGAACACATCCTTGTAATCTCAAAAACTGAACAAGCTTCTCACTAAAAAACTCACCACCATTATCAGTTCTCAGTTTTCGCCACAGTAGAGAATTGTGTATGTACCGTGGCAAAGAATCCAATTATGCAGTCAGCTGCTTCTGATTTTTGCTTCAGCAAGTAAGTCCAAATGGCCTCAAATAATCATCAACCAAGGTCAAAAAACATTGAGCACCAGTAAAAGGTTGAACATGGAATGGTCCCCAAACATCCCCATGAACTAGAGCAAAGGGAGAATCAACTATATGAGTACTTACTGAAAAAGGTAAATTTGTTTGTTTGGCCAAAGGACAAACTGAACAATTGAACTTGCTGTCTTTACAAGGTAATTTATTTGTAGTTTGTCTTAATAAACTATTTATAATAGCAATAGGAGCATGTCCAAGCCTTCCATGCCAGATATCAGCTGATTCAGTTTGGACTCCTGTTGCATTGCAATGATCAGCTTTAGCAGTAAAAGTGTGTAAACCATCATTGAGGGTATTAGTCTCCAGAGTTTTCTTGGACAGATGGTCCTGTATAAGGTAATTTGTATCAGAAAAGAAGACCTTGCACTAAGAATCATTGATCAATTTACTGACTGACAATAAGTTCACCCTGAAGTGAGGAACTAATAAAACTCCATATAGGATCAAACCATTTTTCAGGTGACAAGTCCCAATTTGCTTGACGTAAACTCACCAGTAGGCAATATAACTCCATGGCTATGTTTCAAGTCATGTAAATCACTAAGCAACTCAGGCTTGTAAGTAAAATGGTAAGTGACTCCACTATCAATTATCCAACAGTCAACGTTAGGAGTAAGTTGTACATGCAGCATATGAAAAAGATGTACCTGCCATCTCAATATTAGGAGCAAACTTATCCATTCATCCAGCCTTAATCACGGCCATGATTTGATTGTGTTGTTCATTGCTGAATGAGTTGGTAGACTTGTTAGAAGATGTATCAGTGTCATCAGAACAAGCAACATTGTTGGCTTGAGGCTTCCTTCCATTTCTTGATTTGTAAGAATCTACTCCCTTAAATAGCTTCTGACCTAGTGGATATCCCACAAGTTTGTAGGAGCTTTCTTTCAGATGACCAGTCATTTGGCAATGAGTACAGAAGAGTCTAGGCTTGTTCTTGTTAAAACCTCCTCTTCCTGTGTTCATTTGCCTTAGCTGATTTTCATTGGCTTGATTGCCTTGGTAAGTATTTTTGCTTGAGGTATTCTGATAATTGCCCTGACCACTCTAGAAATTGTTTCCCATGCTTTGACCATAGAGAGCAGAGGCCTCAACATACCTAGCTTTAGTGGCATTCCTTTGACTCTCCTCCCTAGTAGCCATTTCAAAAACAACATCCATATCTGCTACCCTTGGCATAGAAAAAACATGAGTTCTAATGGCAGAGTAACACTCATTCAATCCCATCAGGAACTGAACCATTCTATTCTCCATTTTCTCATCATCAGCCTCTTGGCAACACCTACAATCACCAATGGCAGAACATGAACTAGCTCTCTTGATGGAGTCAAGTTCCTACCAATATTTTGTCAACTTACCATGATATGTAGTGACATCTAAATCACCCTGAACAAGGTTGTTGACCTTCTTCATCTGACCTGCCTTCCTGGCAAGGTTGGTTCCAGCAAATCGAGCATGAAGTATGTTCCAAGCTGTCATCACATCTTTGGCATGGAGGATTTGTCCAACAATATCCTCCGAAACCGAGCTGATCAACCAGGGCATTATAACATCATTACATCGCTGCCACTTCGCCTGAATCCACTTCTCACTAGTCTTGGGATACTTCCCTTGAATGAAGCCCAGCTTCAGCCTTGTAAATAGACCAATCTTTATGGATTTCTTCCATGTAATAAAGTTATCTCGCCCTGTTAAGATTTTGCTAACAATAGGGTTTCCATTAACTTCGTTTTTACTAACATAATACATATCATCATCATCGATGATCGACACAACACCAGACCTTGTATTTGATTTTTCAGCTATTGAGGAAGCCATTTTCAAACAACCCAACCGATGTTAACCAAAACGTAGGACATGTTAGAGACACTTACTAGCTATGCCATTTCGCTCTGATACCTTGTGAAATGAACTCGCCTCAGTTCCGATCAAGCTTCCATGGATTCCGATCGAGCGGGAGAAACGCAGAGAATTGATTTGGGGATAAATCTATGTTAGGTTTATTCAATGAACTCAACTGAGTTAAATACGGGCAATGGGTACATAAAACGTCGACACACTGACCAATTGAATCTCTAAGCTCGATGACGCCGTATAACGAAAGTTAGCTTCTACTGTACACCAACGACTAACACTAACAGTAAACCCTGATCTGAACTCCTACTTATCTGCACAATTAACGACCTGTAACAAGGGTCTGGCTCATTTGCACCATTCTTTCCGGCCTCCAATTGTTGTGTGATTTCGGGTGGCAAGGTTGCTGACCAAGTTGGACAAACATGTAACAGCCAACAGATATAAAAGTGTGTTAGGCTACGTAGCGCCCGAGCTGGCTTGCCAGAACCTGAGAGTGATCGAGAAATGCGATGTGTTTGGGTATCGAGTGCTGATACTGGAGTTGATGACGGGGAGAAAGCCCGGTTGAGTATGGAGAAAAGAGTGGTTATACTAAGTGATCATGTGAGGGATTTGGTTGAGCAAGGGAGGAGCGTGTTGGATTGTCTTGATCCAGATATTGTCGAGTATTCAGAGGAGGAAGTGTTGCCGGTGCTGAAGCTGGCCTTGGTCTGCACTTCTCAGATACCTTCAAACCGACCAACAATGGCGGAAGTTTTGCAAGTCATTCAGACTCCACTGCCTCACAGAATGGTGTCATTTTAAGTTTCTAGTCATTCTTTGCTTGTGCATGATGTGTTTGTAACATTAGTTCCACTTGCTATGTTCTCTCATCTAGTAATCAACAAGCTTCTATTAACACCATCACCAGGTTGTTTAACAATTGAGATTTGAGGTTATAAAAAGGTAAGAAATGTTACACCATACTTGTGCGACTCTTAGAATTCTATTTATAAGAGCATTCAGACCCATGTAAAAATGAAATGGTAATGGATGTGCAGCTGGTGCTGTTTGTGCCTATTTTTGAGCAGCAATTACTGTTTCAGCTTCGCTAAAAAATAGACACAAATAGCAGCTGCTCATTCAACACCTACTGCATTTTTTTGGAAAATTTCCTAAAATGCTCAAAAATCAAATTTTGATTCTCTTTCTACTCAAACTTGAAATTACATTCCCAATTTACTCACGTTTTCTAAGGCGCCGTTGCCAACGACGCCTTAGAGTTAAGCCGCTCTTGTGGACGGCGGTTTAAGTCTCGTGGCATAAATACGCCCAAAAATAAAGCTGAATGGGCACAAATTGCCATGTAAGCTTAAACCGTTGTTGTCCAGAGCGTCCAACAATTAGCCGCTGTGGACAACAACGCCTTAATAACACAATGGAAGTGCAAGAACAATGAGCCATATAATAAATGAGCATCCCAGCAGAGTATTTATCCATGCAAGTGTGTTTTCATTATTTCGTACATCCATGTACCCAAATAAAAGAACTATCTGTGTGATGATAATGTTGAATTATATTTATTAATTATCTAACGCTATTAACCTCGCTATGAGCAACTTGGTTCTGTTTCCATGAATTTTACGCCAGGAAGTGCTCATTTCTGCATCACTGATGCTAAGCCAACGCAATGGAACGACGTGCATTTTGTTTTTGGACAGGTTGTTGAAGGAATGAATGTCATGGTGGATATGGCGAAGGCTGGAAGTAAAACTTGTGTGATTGCTGAGATTGCGGTCAAGTCTATAAGTAAGTAAGAGATTGAATGAATGTCTATCTAGCAAATGCAAGTGTTTTCATGATTTCATACATCCCGCAGTGATGTGTACCTGCACATTTCATACAGCAGCTGCGGGACTAAGACATTACAAAATCTATCCTTACGTGATAAATGACATTTCATTCCATATATTAAACATGATGTGAGAAGTATACAAGTTGCAGCAGAAAGAGGCTTGATTTTCACAGGAGATGGTTCTGGGAATTATGTGGATGTATGGAAGTTGGTAGACCCAGCAACTTCCATTGTGTTATTAAGGCGTTGTTGTCCACAGCGGCTAACTATTGGACGCTGTGGACAACATCGGTTTAAGCTTACATGGCAATTTGTACTCATTCAGTTTTATTTTTGGGCGTATTTATGCCACGAGACTTAAACCGCCGTCCACAAGAGCGGCTTAACTCTAAGGTGCCGTTGGCACCAACGCCTTAGAAAATGTGAGTAAATTGGGAATGTAATTTCAAGTTTGAGTAGAAAGGGAATCAAAATTTGATTTTTGAGCATTTTAGGAAATTTTTCCATTTTTTTACATTTACAAATTACATGGGTACAAATACTCTAACCGGATGACAAAAATATCTGCAGTAAGAGCTAAAATCCTGGTCACAAGGGAAGCAACAAATAGTGCATAATTGCATTATACAACTTTTACACAATAAGGATCATGTCTTTGCACGAATTTGCTGGACCAACTACAAATACAATTGAAGTATACATTATTCAGTACCCAAAACCATATACTGAGTGGATATTATAACACCAACAAAAAATTGAAATTCTTGATAACAAGGTGGCTGGGACCTTCCCATGGATGAGAATGTGGATTGTCCTGCAATTTTAGGTTCTTCAAGCACACAGAACGGATAAAATATATGATCCTGGAACAAACTTTACCTGCCGCTTACGATGAGAGTTCACCTACGGAAAGGAACATTCAGATAGTGGAACGGTTTTAGCTTTAAAAGTACGTGACAGTTCAAGTGGTTGAGGCCACGATGGGGTTGAATGGTTTTTGTTCAGCGCAAGAGAGCACTTCATTAGGGCCGGCCATCTCACGACCAACACCCATGAGGTCAAGATAGTATAGGTAGTGGGACACGATGTTGTTCATGGAATCAACGTCACCTTGTCCACAGACAAGGTTCCCGTACATGATGTTCATGGTAGCTCCAAAGCCAGGGGCGCGCATGGCCTCAGTGTCGTTCTTGGTGGGCTTCCAGTTTCCAACAAAGACGTCATGAGCTGAAGGTTGACCCTTCTTAATTGGTGTCATCCACCTCCACATAGCAGTCTGGAAGCCGATAGTTGCATTCTCTGAAACCCATTCCGGATGATTGAGTAGATCGAGCTTCAAGGCTTCTCCGACGTAGCCATAATTGAAATTCCTACCACAAAGAGTCACCAAACCAACTTAATAACCATGAAATCTAAAACGAACAAATCAAATAGGCATGATCGGTATTATAAGTTATGACAATCAAGAAGTTGATAACTTTTAGTAAGATGCTGTTTAAAACTTTATGGAAACAAAAAAATCATCAAATACATACCAGTATACAGGTATGGCACCTCTACCATAATAATCAGCTCCAGGAGCACAAGGAAAAATGAGCTTGTATTTATCAGATTCATCACAGTATGACTGCATCGGACTCTCTTCCCTGTTGTAACAAAGACCCCAAGCCAACGGCCCTCCTGTCGCCACTCCATAACCACCTGCGATAATTAAACATATTAAGTGATATATCAGACACATTGCCCCTCCACAAACCCAACATTTGTCAATGCAATAAATACACAACTTACGTTAACATAACACATTTATATACATATACATGCAATAGAAATGGATCGAGAACAAAGGGTATTACATCTTCCATTTTTTCACGCTGTTCAGGTGGTTGCTTTGAACCAAAGCTCTCTATAAAACAAATGTTCATTGCATTGCAAAACTATATTACCTCCTTGACTTACAAGCCAAAACAAACAACCTTGGCATCGATTAGTATTAATTGCCCAACTTTCGTAGATACCTCCTAAATACGAATAACAATGATAATTGTTTAAATGGAATCATATGACTATAGGATGATGTCTTCCACACAAAAAATAGTAATATCAAAAAACCAGGATGCAAATAGACCTCTAAAATCCCATGACACATCCAGCTCAACATCAACCTCTACTACAATTTTGCATTGTGATTTACAAAGCTTTGTCAAATTACAACCCGCAAAGTCAACCAAAATACAACAGTGGTAAAAAGTTGTATTTTTATAAGAAATTGTTAAACTTAAACAAAAACCAATAATTATTATTGACCATTTTTGCTTGCCAATGCCAGATCTAATAATTCTATCATCACCGACACCATCATCAAAAAAGCAAAATAAAACTGAAGAACTGACATGATGTTTGGCTGCCGACATGTCCAAGGAAAGCAGCAATTTCTCTCATCTGCATATACTTGCCACCAGTTGTACCAAAGCCAAGAGGCTGATAAATAGTGGAAGCAGTAATAAAAGATCTGTAATCCCAAAATCCGACAGCATGAGCAATAGGTGAGTTCCTCTTTGAAAACAGCTGCTCAAACTGATAGGTCTGGAACAGATCTGATATTGTGTGGTTGCAGCAATACTGAGAATAGTATGAACACTCCCATCCCTGAGAGCACATTTTCTTACCCTTGACATTTTTTACCAGTATGGTCTTCTCTTCTCCATTCACAACCGCTGCAAACATAGACATCAACACAACAGCCAGTAAAGCCAGTTTCAGCCATTGTTGACCCATTTCTAATCTGCCTCCTGCAGCAACCAAAATCAAAAATTGAAACTGCAATTGGACCAAATGGGTGTCTTATAAGAGCAAACTAGACACATGATGTATGACTTACCTGGAATTGGAGGATTAGGGTTGGGAGAAAACTGGGAATTGGTGAAGATGATTGAGCTTCAGATCTTGGGGTTTTGAGTAGAATAAGATTCCTTGGGTAGGAAGCGAGTGCGATTGTGAGAGATGAGCTAACTGAATGCGAGAGTTAGATTGGAAGTCATTGTCAGAGATGCTCCAGGACAACGCTAGGAGTGGACCCATGTGAGTAAAGATGGAGCAGGTTTGGAAGATCGACGGCTGATATGATGACACGTAAGATGAAGATGAGCTTGTGACAGGGTGGAAATAAGAGAGAGTTGAAATGAAGCTTTTGCTCCACCGACAGCGTTGAAGTCATTCAGAAGCTCTGGTCACAAGTGGCCGTGGGTGAGATATTTATTTAATAAAATGCTTTTTTTTCGATTCAGTTTTCAAGCCAAACAACCTACAAGACTTTTGCCTTAGAAAGGCACAACGAAAAAATGACCGGCAAAACAGTCGATACTGAAACACAACATAAGGACCAACATGCCCAATAAGAGGTTTCGAAAACTCAGTCGAAAATACCCCGGAAATACACCACCACAAAAGTGGGAATACACCGCCAAACAGACGGAAATACACCATCACAAAGGTGGGAATACACCACCGAAAAAGGTGGAAAGGACCAGACCGACACCGGCCGACCGAAAACTACCACTGTACAAATCAAAAACAGAAGACAGCTAGAGTTGTCAAACTAACTACACTAAAACACCACACATCCGCCTCCGTCAACCAAAAGCCGCCGTCAACTCCAGCAACACCATCTGACCCAACCGGCAGACCTCCGAACACCACCAATCAGAGCAACTGAAGCGCCACGCAGCAGGAGTCCGACTCCGACACCACCAATCAGAGCAAATGCTTAAGTTGTGAAAAATGCTGGCGTTATGAAATCATTGCCAATAAAAATAAAAGGAAAAGTACATATTGGTGTCTTGAACTAGTGACGTTTTTCAATTGACGGTCCGAACTATTAATTTTTCCAATCAGGGGGCAAATTCAAAAAATATAATGATTTTACTAATTAAATTTAACAGAGTTAAATCAAGATTAACTACGTTTAGTTCTATTTCATTCTCGACTAACTCTGTTAACCGTATTGATTTTTCTTTATTCAGCTTTTTATTTCTCAAATCGCGACGGAACCCTAATCGTTCGTCGGACTACCGAAGACTATGGCATCGTGATGGAGATCTCGGCTCGATTCTCAGATTTTAAAACGCAGACGAAATCGAATCGATTGATTTCCAATTAGTTTGGTGGGAGAGTTGGTTTCAGGTATTGCTCGTTATGCTTTTAAATTTATGTGCGAATCTGGTAGCGAGCTATTGATATGTTTGGCAAATAGCTATCTAACTTAATAAGAGGGTTAAATGCAATTAGTCTAATTTGAATTGTGCGTTCGGTGTGCATCCATGTTTGGATATTTCAATTTGGTTAAATGCAATTAGTCTTTGAATTATGCGTTCGGTGTGCATCATTTTTAATATTTCATAATAGCAGTACAGGCGTTGGTAGAATAATGGAAAAGATGGTGAATTTTGAGATAAGGTATGAAGGTCAATTCACAGAAGATTCTGATTTTCAATACTTGTGAGGTGAGAAAGAGCTATTGAAAGGAGTTGACCGGGATTATATTTCCATCATGGAATTAAAGGACGTGGCTGTGAGTGCCGGCTATTCTGATGTGGCTGCAATCTACTACAAGTTTCCAAAGACGAATTTGGCGTTTCGACACAAATTAGTAACAGATCTTGACGTGAATAACATGACAGTTATGATGTATGATGGAGATTTAGTAGAGATATATGTTGCACACGAAGCAAAACAGAAAGTAAAGATAGGTGCACTAATTCCAGCCGGTGATGTAACTGAGATTTCATCGTCTCCAGTTCTAGCCACTGACGACGATCAAAATACTGCAAAGCTGAAGGTAATATTGCTAAAAATAATCATGTGAACGATGAATGGGAAGCAGAGAATGTTGATGAAGTTGTTATTGCAGTTGAAAATTTGGAGGCTTGCGATAAGCGTGATAAAATTGACGAAGAACTAACTGATTTTTCTGATCGTGAAATGGAACAAGACAAGGAAGACTTATTTTGCGAGCAAGATGAGAAAATTGAACAGGCGAGAATCCACATTATTAAGTCCTTAACGAAATATTTTCTACAAGCGTTTCGCTGAATGGGCAAATTGATGATGATGTCGACTACCCACCTTCAGATGTGATCTTATTTCTGATTTAGCTAGGATGAAAATGGTCAAAGAGAATATCCCTTTTTAAATGAGAGTACGGATTTTGGAAAAATATAACATTGGCTGTTGGAATGCAATTTCAAAGTAAAGAAGTGTTTAGAAGTGCGCTGAAAGAGTTCTCGATATGGAAAGGATTTGATTTTGACTACATCAACAATAAGAAGGATAGAATCAGTGCACAATGTACAACAGAAACATATCCGTGGCGAATTCATGCATCACAACTGATGAGCCGTATTTATATGACTCATCGAATCATTAAATCCCACCAATTCCAGCACTTTATTATGCGAACAGTTACTTCTTAGTGTTGTTTCGTGTTTCAGGTGACTTGGAAGCTCTAGGAGGAATCGCGCTTAAAAGACGGCATTTTCATGCCAGAAACATCGCAATTGAAGAACAGACCCAAAGGAGGGCCGTGAACAGTGTTTTTTCGGCTCGTGAACAGTACTCCGACATGAACAGTAACTCCGGCATGAACAGTACTCCGACGTGAATAGTGATTTCGATCGAGTCCAGCCCAGCTCGTCCGGCCCAAAAGCAATGTGAAATTAGGGCAACATACAAGCTAGGGTTTTGGAACATTCTGGAAGGTTCAAGATGGCTTAATTGTCAAGCAAAGGAGTAGCTTGGAGATTAAGCAAGAAAGATATGGAAATATTGCCTAAATTATCTTTTGGATTATTTAGGCAATTCTAGGTCTTTCTCAACCTTATAAATAGAGGAGCTCACAAGACCAAATAACTCTCTCTCACACACATAACCGAGTCTCTCCTCTCTTGGCCATGTGCCCTAGCTTGCGCCGCCCTCATTCCTCCGTGCTCCGCTCAGCACCGCCGTGCGCAGCCATACTCAGCCCTCACGGCCGGTCACTCATCCTTCTCGGCATTAGTGAAGTACAATCGTCCCTTTTATTATTTTTGCATTGTTCTCATGGCTATGTGTAACTAAACCCGTTATTCGGGCTAGGGTTTCGAATATTGTAACGAACGTTTTGAGATTCCGTACTTAAATATTTGTTCTTGCATTCTATTAGTTCTTGTGCAATTTATATCGGTTCGAATTGCTAGGTTAAGGGGAGATCCGAAAGGGTACATCTTAACCTAGTGATACTTGCCCTCTTTATCCTGCTTATTTGATACTGACCCGTTAGAATAAGTAGACGCACTAAACCTAATATAACCAGACCAGGAGTATTAGGTTTGCTAGAACTAAAAGTCTACAACCAGACCAGGAGTAGACTGTGGCGTAGTGATTTAACGGTCCTACCTTAGGTTATAACCTGACCAGGAGTAATCACACTTAAGAAAGCAAGATAAAATAGTTAGAAATCAAGGATAAACCAAGTTACAATTAAGAAACCCTAGCCTGAATATTTCTCTCTGATTATTACACTCTCGTTTATTTCGCTATTTGCACTTGTTCCTTAAACTGTTTACTCTCACCCAATCGTTTACTTTTCTTTCTTACAGAACAAAGTAGTAACCATCTAGCTCCCTTGGGTTCGACCCTTGCTTACCGCTGTACTAACCCATAGCCAAGAGCAAGGAATTATAAATTTAGATTTGCAGGTACAACGACGGCCTGTCAACAACATGTTGATAAAAATGGAGATATTTGTTTTCAAATTAAATCAATGTGCCCTCATGATGACTTGACTTGCGCACTACTACAGAACTGGCTTTATCCATCGGTTATTTTTGATATTATGCATCGGTTTTGGTTCTGTTGCATAATGAAGTGTTGCATAATGTATGATTTTATGCATCGGTTATTTTGAAAAACCGATGCATAATGTATGACTTTATGCATCGATTTTTCAAGAACTGAAGCATAAAATCATACATTATGCATCGGTTTTTCAAGAACTAATGCATAAAGTGTGACAGTATGCATCAGTTATTTTAGAAATGATGCATAATGTTTGAATTCTTTTAGCACATTTAGTCTCTAATAAATCCACCTTCAAATTCATACATATATTTTATATCCAAATCTTAAAATACTTTTTATTCAACAAAAACACAACATTTTATACATAATGTCACTTTCATTGTACAAAACATTTATCAATTCAACAAGTTTCATGTCTTATTTTTAGTAATGGAGAGCCAATACTAATCCATTTCTCCAAACAAGGGCATATTAAATGGGAGGGCAAGGGATCGAATCCCACCTCCAACTACCAGCATGCAAAATTAGGAAACCCCTTGAGCATGAAACTGGTGGGAAGAACATGGGCTGCAGCCCGCCTACTGCGGATCCTTAGGCCCAGCCAAAGAGCTTGGACGCCCTAGGCCCAGTGGGTATCGCGTACAGGGTTCGCCAGTGCGCCTGGGGCCCTGTTACATGAGATCAGGCGACAACAGCAAGATGAGCGATTAAAGGCCGAAGCGCACTTCCTAGCAGATCGATTCCCACACTCCAAAAGCAGCGCCGAACGTCGTAGCGCGATCGATTAATGCCTCCCGATCAGTAGTGAGTCAATCGACAAGGAAGTTGGTCGAGGGAGAGCGACTGCATTGATGGAGAGTCGAAGGCGACGAAAAATGCGCCGAGCAGTGAGTCCATCGACGAGGAAGACGGAGATGACGATTCGGCAATGTCAACAGCGACGCCAAACCCTAGCGATCTCTATTTTGGGTGGACGCTGCTCGAAGAAATTAATAGTAATTTTGTTAAGTTTATGCATCGGTTAAACCAAAACCGATGCATATGCTTTACATTATGCCTCGGTTCATCCAATATCGATGCATAAGATTCACTTTCTGCATCGATTTTTTACTAAACCGATGCATAACATAAAACCGATGCATAAGGTCCTTTTCAAGCCGATGCATGCGTTAGAGATTGCACAGGCTCACGGTTATCTTCTGAGTATTTGGCTGAATATTATTTGGAGGCTTTTAGAGACAATCCAAATTGGGATATAAAAGCTTTCAAGCTACATGTCAAAAGAGAGTTTGTTGTTGAAGTTACGTATAAGAAGTGTTGGAGAGCAAAGAAGAGAGCATTGACAATCATTGAAGGATATGTGGGTGAACAATATAAGTTGCTCAAGGATTATTGTGCAGCTTTAAAACAGTTTAATCCTGGAAGCTCAGTGTATTTAACCACAAATGCCGGTCATTTTCAGCGTATATATATTTGTTTGGATGCTTGCAAACGAAGTTTTTTGACTGGGTGTAGACCAATTATAAGTTTGGATGCGTGTCATCTCAAAGGCGCATATAATGGTCAAATCCACTCAGCCGTAGGGAGGGATGCAAATGATAACATGTTTCCGACTGCTTACGGGATTTGCGAATCCGAGAGCAAAGAAACTTGGCTGTGGTTTTTAGAAAATTTATTGACCGATATCGGAAACTCAAGAGATAATGGTTGGTGTTTTATTTCGGACCAAGACCAACAAATGTAAAACTCATATATAAGTTTTTGGTTTTTCCATAATGATCTAGTTATTTTTTAAACTGATGTTTTACATTTGTTTCCATATATAATTGTTTTACATTATACGTAACTTGATTCTTTGTTATTTGTATTTTCAGGGTCTACAAGAAGCTATTAAAGAATTGGCGCCAAGAACACAGATTCTGTGTTAGGCATTTGTATGCCAAATTTCGGAAAGTGTTTAAGGGAAAGCAATTGATTGATGGTATGTGGGCATGTGCACGCGCAGCAACTCTTGCACAATTTCATAAAGCTATGGATAACGTGAAAGGATTAGATAATGATGCATATACTTATTTATCCAAACTAGATCCCGCGGCTTGAAGTCGGCATGGTTTTTCATATTTCGTCAAAAGTGATGCGTTGTGCAGCAATATTTCAGAATGTTTTAATTCCTTCATCAGAGTTGCGAGAGATCAACCTATAATAACATGTCTCGAGACCATTCGAAAACTCTTGATGAAAAGGTTTTATGAAAAATATGATGGTGACATATGCCCTCGCATTTGGAAAAACTTAGAGCTGAATAAAAGAGACTCAATGCACTGTAATGTGTAGAGCTGTACAAAAGTGTGTTCGGTTAACCGCACCACTTTTGGAAAAAACCAGTTTGTTAAAAATCGCACCGCAACCAAATAAAGCGGTTCGGAAGCAATTCTTTATCTCAGACCACCCGTTTTAAAACCGCACCGCGCCGCATATATAATTAAATAATTCAAAATTAATACATATAAAAACAAAAACAAAAACAAATAATAATTTCAAGCCAATGAGTCAGTTTATGAAGCTAAGAAGACAGAAGGATGTTGTTGAGATTTAGGATGAAGTAGACAAGTACTTCAATGAACCATCTGAAGACCCTTCAAACAAGAATTTCAATCATTTGGATTGGTGGAAGGAAAATGCATCAAGGTATCCTATTCTATCTAAAATTTCCAAGGACATATTTGTAGTTCCAGCTTCTACAGTTGCTTCAGAATCAACTTTCAGTCTTGGATCAAGAGTGGTGGATCCATTTAGAGCAACATTAACTCCTAAGATGGTTGAGGGGTTGGTTTGTCTAAATGATTGGCTTAGGGGTGGATCATTATCCATGTATAAGGAGCCTACGAAAACAGAACAAGAACTCTATTCGGAGCTTGAAAAATTAGAATAAAAAACAGGTTCAAAAAATCCATGAATGATCAGGTATTATTTCTATGTATTGTCAAGTTCATGTTTTTTTATCATCTGGCATAGTGTTTGACTTTATGTTTGCTTCATTGCATCTGGTAGTACATATTTCACTTATATATTTAACTTGAGTGAAACTCGTATTTTACAGTAAGTAATTATCATATTACTAGTACATGTTGTTGGTTTCACTTGTTACTAATTTGCAAAGTTGATGTATTTCACTTATTACTACTTTGCAGAGCTGGTGTATTTCACTGATTACTATTCCTGTAATGAAGAAGCAAAGGAAGTCCAGTAGTTAAATTATACTCAGAGTTTATTCAGCTTGTGCTATGTTGTATTTGATTATGTGTGTGAGTCCTGTAATTAAGGTATGTGTTGTTTCATTTGGGTCGGGCACAGTCCAATGTCAGGGGTTCCTTTTCTTTTTTTTAATGTAAACTTTGAAAATCGATTTTTAAACCAAACCGCACCGCACCAAATAAAGTGGTGTGGTGCATATTTGGTTTTAACTTTTATAATGCGGTTTGCGGTTTGAAAAATTTACAAACCAGTTAATGTGGTGCGGTTGCAGGTTTATGAACGTTGTAATATTTGCACTTCAAATCTATGTGATTCGAAAGCAATATATTTAGTCAAAAAGCAATTTATAAGACCGGTAAGTATCGGGTCGTTCAAGGAGCAATTGTAAACCTAAGACCGCTATTCGATTTTACTCAAATAGGTCTATTCCTTAAGCGATTGTTCGATTTTGTCAATTATCAAATACTAAGTGAAGACAATGAAATGAAAGGGTGTTTTCAAAGGTTTAAAAAGCGTTCCTAGGGTACTACGTCCCTCCTTGGTGTACTAGACTCTCGATAGGCACAAATCCATGCAAAAACTAGCAATGTAATGGTTAGATTGAGGCGTGCGACCATTAAATCAAATTCCATCCCTAGATTACTTCTTTGATTTAAGGAAGAGGCACCTCGCACGTGAGCTTCAATCTCTCGATGTTTTTAGCTCACGTCCAACTCAAGTTTCTCAATCATCAACGCTAGTTGCATGATCAATATCCAAGAGCGGTGAAGACCAAGCTTATCTCGATGCTAGGAATGAGTCACGCTAGTGAACATCACCTAGCAAGGGTGAATCTACTTGCATTTTAAAACTCTTAGTCTCATTCTCTCGAATACTCAACTTCAAGTTCATGTTTCTAAACCACTTAGGCATTTTATCAAACACTTAGAGGGCATAGAGTTAACATTATATCAAAGTAGATTCACAACCATGACAAAAGCTTCATTCAGACATATATTCAATAGATGATAGAGTTTATAAACCAAGGAGGTCCATAGGACCCCTAGAAACTAAAAGGGACTACTCACAAGTCATGTTCAATAATGATCAAAAGTAGTTTTTACAAGAATGATGAAGTAGAAACAAGGAAGATGAAAAACTAGGATGAAAGTCTCCCTTCTATCCTTAGAGTAGCTCCAAACTTGATTGATGATCTTCAAACACCTTGTCTTCTCTCTAAAAACCCTCTCTTGGCACCTCCTCTATCTCTTTCTATTTATAGTCCAAAAGCTAAAATTTCTGGGTTTCGGATCCAACTGGGCGGTTCGGAAATGAAGCCAACACTCAACCAGATAGTTGGGACATGTTAAGAGACTCTGAGGTCCCCAACCGACCGGTTCACTTTTGTGAAGGAGTCGAACCGGGCGGTTCAAATCATCATAGAGCAATGTGAGCTTGTACCAGAGTTCTGCTAACAGGTCTGACTTCTTGGGGCTTTTTCGAGGTCTTACAGTCCGCATTAGGTCTTGGCTTGAACTGAAGAGTTATAGCCCTTTGAGTTAGCTTTCTAACAAGCTTTGAATCAACCCATTCAGACACAGTATGCGATCTGGGCATGCAAAATACGCCGCAAAGGTCAGTCTGTCCTGTTTTGCACGAAACTTCATATTTTGCTCCGAAACTTCGATTATCTTCGAGAATTGATCTTTTTGAGCCCGGGGACCGTAAGGTCGGTTTCTAACCTGAAATGCAACCAAGAGGGTCAAATGGCATCAAAAGAGACTCGAAACGGATCAAAACATCTAATAAAAGTAGAGGAATCATAGTCGAGAATTCGACTCATCAGTTTACCCTTAAACCGCACCAAACCGCACCGCACCCACCCCTAAGCCTGTCGATCCCCCGTGACCATCCAGCAAGATACCTCTGGCATCAGTGCTTGAAAACCAAGGTCCTGCGACAAAGCCAACTCTATTCTTCCGCCCCTTTCAGTGCTTGACAACCAAGGTCCTGCGACCAAGCCAACTCTCCGACCAAACTAATTGGAAATCAATCGATTCGATTCATCTGCGTTTTGAAATCTGAGAATCGAGCCGAGGTCTCCATCACGATGTCGTAGTCTTCGGTAGTCCGACGAACGATTAGGGTTCCATCGCGATTTGAGAAATAAAAAGCTGAATAAAGAAAAATCAATAGGGTTAACAGAGTTAGTCGGGAATGAAACAGAACTAAATGCCGTTAATCTTGATTTAACTCTGTTAAATTTATTTAGTAAAATCATTATATTTTTTGAATTTGCCCCATGAATGGAAAAATTAATAGTTCGGACTGTCAATTGGAAAACGTCAATAGTTCAAGACATCAATCTGTACTTTTCCCTTGATTCTACAATGGTGCATTGTTCAGAAACTAAATATTTCTATGATATCAGATACTTAGTCAAAACATGCGGAAAACATTTATTGCATTACTGGGTCTCATGAAACTCGGCTCTTTCTTTATATGGACTTTTGAACCATGGACACAGTAAGTTACAACAGTAGGCAAAATGTTTTTCTTGCATTACTGCATCTCAAGCAACTCTTGGGATAGGAATTACTTGCAGGGGGTGGAGTTTGCGATTGGTGAGAACAGCAATATCAGAATCAGCTTCTTCATCAACCAATCTCCATTCAAATTCTTGCACAAGCCTACCAATTGCAGAAGTAGATATGAGCATTGCCTGGAGAGAGCCTGCACACACCCTTTTTCCAGCCCCAAATGCCATAGTAGTGTAAAGGTCAGCCGAATCAAATTTCCCCTCTAGAAATCTCTCAGGGTTCCATTCCTCTGGCTTCTCCCATTTTTTCTTATCCATGTTGCATGCATCGAGGTTTATAGCAATCTGCAAACAATTAATTATCAGCTTGATAAAAAAAATGTATAATCTGTAAACATAATAATACACCACTAAAAAAATCAAAATAGCTACAAGTTGTAGCCTACAACACTGAGGAGGACTGGCTAATGAACATAAATTCGGTTACCTCAGTGCCAGCGGAGATGTGGTAGCCTCCTATTTCAGTGTCTTCGTGCACATATCTTGGGGGAATTACAGGAACTGGACTGTATCTTCTCAAAAGATTCATGAAAAACTGCACTAAGGTGACAAATCATCCTCTGAAACTTTATTGTCCCGCAAAGGCTTTGAATATCTTTGGAGAGGCGACCCTAATAAGTATTTAATAAATCAACAGTAAGAAACAATGAATTCAGTCATGATGTATAGCCAGCGAAGACACAGTGGCAATGTGATCGGTCAATATTTTGACTAATTATTTACTTCATACGATGAAGGATAACACTTGTTTTTCTGGCAAATTGTCATCATTTGATCATTTTCTCCTAGTGTTTCAGGTCAATCGAAGCGATGAGCGCTTTGGATTCCATGCATCCGAAGCAAATCAACGCAAATAAGCATAAAAGCAGAGCCAGCTGACCGGCTGGGCAATGGGTCCAAAACCAGCCGACCGACTAGAGTGAAGCCAGCAGGAAAAGCTCGCCCGAGCCTGCACCAAACCCGGATACACTGCCGGAATTGGCTCCCCCGAGCTCCGATTAGCTCGCCAGAGCTTCGTTTAGCTCGCCCGAGCTCCGAGACCTTGATCGAGTGGACTTAATGAAACCAAGCCCGATCTTGGTGAGGCTCGACCGAGCCTTGATTTCCCCAGACCACACTACCACATTATGCTCGACCGAGCTCGGAGAGGCTCGCTCGGGCGAAATCGCTTAACCTTGTGAAGACCAAAACCAGCCGATCGGCTGAGATTTCCTCACTCAGCCAGCCACCGGCTGGCCATTAAAACTCAGATTTTGGACTTATTTCTAAAAACGATTTTTGGGCGGTTTTTGGAAATAAAAGAGGGCGAGCGTGGCAGAACCAGGTGTGCGACGATTGACGAGAGCTAGAGCTCGATTTTGGAGAAGAGAAAACCTAACTTGGAAAAGAAGACGGAGCACCATGATGGACCATATTTATATGATTCATTAAGATAGTTAAACCCACCAAATTAGACTCTTTGTCTATTTAACTTTTGCTTGTTAGTTCCGATATTTATCTACAGGGTATTTTGAAGTCTAGAGAGAATACAAGCTAAGGAGGAGTTTTAAAGCTGAAAATGAATTACAAGTCACTCCAGGACACGACCAGATTCCGACTGTACAACTTTCATAAACCTGACATGGAATCACTCAAAACAAGTCCAACCGAAGAGCAACCAGAGTCTGTCCGGAGCTGAAATGACCCGATGGCTTTTGTGAAAAGATCACAAAACACCTCACAACCACTCCCCTCCTCCACCACATGGGCGGCTAAGCCCTCCACCTCTCCTCTCAAGCCATGTGGCCGGCGGCTATGTGGAGAGATGACTCACCTCCGATGGCTTTTGAGCTCTCCATTCCCCTCATGCCATGTGGTGTCTTCTCATTCCTCCCCTTAGCCTATAAATAGACATCTTCCCCTCCTTTGTAAATCATCTCATTCACAACAATCATCCCATCCCACAATCCTTCACTTATCTCTCTAGATTGAGAGCACAATCCATGTAAACACTTCCCTTTGATATCAAAAGCTTTACAGTTGTTCTTGAGTACTCTTGTCAGTTCTTGAAGTACTCTCCTTTTACTTTCCTGTCTTTACTTTCAAAAACTTTACTTTACTGTCTTTCAAAAACCTTTACTTTTCAAGTACTTAGCTATGATGTCCTGTTCCATGGATATTCGTAGCTAAACCCTTCATTCGGTTGAAGGGGTGTGCTTGTATCATAAAATGTTTTAGACCCTTCTCTTAGTGCCTCTTTGTGTTCAAAACTTGTTCTATGTGCCATATATTAGGTTAGAATTTCCAAGGTTGAGTGGATGCTTTAACGGGCAAAGCTCTTTCGTGGGGTTCATGAACATACTCGGGTAAGTGGATGCTTTAACGGGCAAAGCTTATCTGAGGAGTTCGACCTCTTTTAAACACCATTAGGTTGATCGTAACTGATTGATCAAATGGATGCACATAAGGCTAAGATACTTCGAAAGGAGGAATTAGTCTAAATAGAACAAGTGTTCTAAATGATGTGGCAAGTCATGTGCTAGAAATAGCCTTGATACATCTTTGAACACTTAGTATGATCATTAGAGGTCGATAATAAACAGACTATGATACAAGGCCCCTGATACCGAATCTTTCCTTTAATTGCAATATCACCTGTTACTTTACTTTCAGTCCATATCAACTGCTTACTTTCAGCAAGTCTTGTCCTTCAAGCAATTTAATTCCGCAAGTCTTGTCCTTCAAGCACTTTAATTTCCGCAAGACTTGTCCATCAAGCACTTACTTTCAGCACTTTACTTTCAGTCATTTATTTTTCCGCAATTTACTTTTCAGTACGCTTACTACAGACCTGTTCAACATCAATCCAACATAACTTTGGCACGCATTGCGCTTGAAATACAGCGTGCGGCCAGTGCCAAAAGTATGTTGCTCAGTTGATATTGAACTTGACTGTTCCAGCACTTTACTTTTCAGTACTAAAATCACAACCAACCCCCCAACTGTCTTATTTTATTTTCCTCTTTTCGAAAGAACAATTGTCCACTAATTCCCTTGGGTTCGACCCCTACTTACCACTTTACTACCCAATAGTAGAGTACGAGTAGCGGACTTATAAATTTATTTTTGCACAGAGACATTGCACCTTAACGACAGTGCAGTGCGCTCCGTCACACCACATCGCGAGAGATTGAGGATTCAATGACCTACATCGTCTACACGGTTTCCTCGTCCTTAATTTCTTTATCTACACTATTTTTAGTTAACTTACCATGAATAGTGAGTAGTCTTCTTTATTCTGGGATCCTACGGATCCCGTGCTATGTACCCAACTCTTTGTGTGATCAATTGAACGTTTTTCATTAATGCAATTTGAATATTCAATTTCATTGTGATTAATTTTATCGTTTTTGCAAGTTTTACATTGAATGGGATGTTTGCATGCTAGAACGTATTTAGGTTAATTACCAAAAGATGAATGAGTCCTATGTATTAACCAGATCATATGAAATCGATATTAGGTCATGGTAGCTACAATGGTAGTACATGAATTAATAGGAAAGTTGACTTTTGTCTGAAAAACTCTAAGCTTAACTAATCGAAATCATTGATAATCTGTAGATGGGCGGCGTTCAACGATTGAGATTACTCTAGATAATGATCCTTGGATGGGCGGCTTGTCTAGTGTTATTTTGATTTATTTCCATATTCGATAGCATGATGAATTTACGTGATATTTTTGCATGAATTGTGGGTTGGCACGGGTGAAGTTTGATCCTGAGATTCTTTCTCTGATCAAGCCAAAACCTTTTATTTTTCTGCATTTAATTTCTGCAATTTTCATTACAACAAAACCTTTCACTGTTTGGAATAGCTAAATAAGCCACTCGTTAGCTAGTAATTGCACACGTTGTTCCTTGGATCGACCCTTGGCTTACCAAGGTTTATAAATTGTGTTTGACTACAATTTGACCCCTAACACATATAACTTGACAACTATAAAGGTTAAAAATACGCTTGTCAAAAAAGCGCCGTTGCTAGAGATCAGCGCTTAGTGTGATATTAGATTTAACGTGTGTAGTTTAGACTATTCTACTCTATTTTCTTTTTCGTTGCTCATCTCTGACTGCTTTTTCTTGCTACATTCACTCTTCCCTTGGCTTTTTGCAGGTACTGCTTAGCAGTGTTATTAAAACCGACCCATGGATCGAACCGGTCAAGTCACTGGGTCAATGGGTCAGTGGTTCAACCGGGTTGAACCGGTTTGACCCGCACATATTAAAAAATAAAAATAAAATACTTATATATGATATTATAATTTAACATATTTATGACTTGAATAAATATTACATGTTTATGATCTGATTACACAACATATCATAATAAATTTAGAATTTGATAAAGTACAAATCAATAATACAACAATAATAGAACAACATTAACAATTTTAGTCTTAATTTGCAAGTCACAATAATAAGGGATTTCTAAGACTAATTGAATTTCTAGTTAATTGATAATAAGTAAGAAATTTTATAGATTTGATAAATAAATATACATTATTGAAACAAATAATAACACAACAATCATCTTTAGCCTAGTGGAAGGAAAAACAATAACTATTAAGTGAGCGTTGTGTTCGAGTCTTGTCCACGTCAAAATTAAATAAATAATTTTTCAGACCAAATTGAACCGATTAAACCGATCAAATCATTTTTTAATGAAAAATCGGGTATACCAGTTCAACCAGTCGGGTCAACCGGGTCTTGACCGGATCGATTGTAAAACGGTCCAATTACAGAACCGAACCGGTTGGGTTTAAGTCTAGTCCAATTCAAAATTAAATAAATAATTTTTCAGACCAAATCGAACCGATTGAACCGATCAAATCATTTTTTAATGAAAAACTGAGTCAACCGGGTCTTGATCGGGTCGATTGTAAAACTGTCCAATTACAGAACCGAACCGGTCCGATTTTAATAACACTGCTGCTTAGTACATGCCAAGGAAAACACCTAGGAGCAAGAAGAAGGCGCAGGCAAACGATCAAAGCGACTCGGGGGATCAACAGACACCTCGGGTAGACAGAGAAGACGTTCCTTTAACCAGGATACGAGCTCGACAACTAAGAATGAATCAAAACCGAGCATTGCTACCTGAGCTGGTCCAGGATGACCAGCAGCGTCCCGTGCAGCAACCAGTGCGCAAGACTCTAGGAGACTACACTGCTCCACGAGTCTCAGGATTCCAGTCTACCATTGCACCACCTGGTATAGACAACAACAACTGGGAGCTCAAAACCGGACTCATTCAGATGGTGCAGAACAACTAGTTTTCGGGAAGGATGAATGAAGACCCTCACCAGCACCTCAAGCGTTTTATCCAGATATGCAACACAATGAAGACTAATGGTGTTCCTCCAGAGTCATACTACCTGAGGCTATTCTCATTCTCACTCTCTGACAAAGCTAGTAGGTGGCTAGACAGTCATGTAGAGGGTACTTTCACTACGTGATTGGCACTTTGAAACGTACGCAGCCACGTAACTCTAACGCTACAAATTGCTTTCAAAAAAATAATAAATTCCACTGTAGGAATGGACCTCCAATCGACCAATGTAACGCTACAAATAATCAGCTGTCGTCTCGTGAAAATATTTTGAATATAGTCTAAGGAGAGTTGGCCCTGCATGTTGAAATCCCTGTTCCTCCTCTCCCGTCATCCATGGCAGATTGAAGAAACAAAATGACCGTTTTACCCTCATTCGTAACACATCCATAGACAAGTTTCAGGCAACTAATTTATCTTCATTAAGTTAACAATGTGAGTTCACATGAAAAACCTGCTACACGAACGGTACAAACACAGATTCACTTATTCAATCTAATGAATCGAGAGACTCTTTCAAAGAAAAGTGAGCACATGTTAATGCTAAACATGATTTCTTCACGCATCCACTCTGGTGCTACTCTTGCTAATGTTCCAAGTGATATGACTTTGTACAGCAACTCAGCTTCCTTGTTGCCAGCTTTCTACACCCATGTTAGACTGAATGTGTAACCTGCATAGCAAGCGAGGAAATTGTAATGTACACGTGAAATTCTATTCTTTATAGTCGTCTGTTTTGTAAACATCACAGAGGTTTAGAACTATTGGATATTTGGATCAATAAGACTCATGGTCTGCAACATACTTTTAGATAAAACCCTAATGAGAATTACCCGTGGATTCATGCAGGGCTGAAATGCATATTCCGTGTAACTGATTAGAAGCAGATAGTTTCATGCCCACCAAGGACTCGATGAGAACCTGATAAACACAATTTGTAGACTCAATCTTGTTTCCACCGCCATCTGCAAAATTAACTTGCAAATTTATTGTCTTGTGGAAACCATAGAAAATGTACAAGAGTTCTACTACTGAACATGAACAGCAGAGATTACCTGAGTTGGTGTTGATCTCCCAGCAACATTCAGGCTGAAATAAACTAAAACGGTCAGATCGCGAGAAAAATGGAACAGGAGTGGAATCTGAATCAAAAGCACCAAGGTCTGGTAAATACCAGCCGACAGCCTGCTGAGGCCTCATTAGGCACAGCATCTTTTCCTGATTGTCCAATACTAGCATGACCTGGATCCCGAATACCTTCAGCACCAACGCCTGAATGGCTGATAACCAGTGTGTTTGCTTTATCATTGGATTTCAGAGGAGTATTTTCTGGATCTACTTGATCGTCTACAGACTCATTGAGCATTATGATATCATTGTCTTTCATATTGGAGAATAGTCCTTCTCGTTGTAGCTTTAAAAGTCGCTCATTTTCCTCTTTGAGTTCTTTAACTGCAGTAAGAAATTATGTTGATGAGTCGAATTCTTGACTCATTTATCTATCCATTTATGAAGAGTTTTGGTCCATTCCCGATGCTATTTCGATGCCATTTGACCCTCTTGCTTGCCATTTCAGGTTAGAAACCGACCTTACGGTCCCCGGGCTCAAAAAGATCAATTCTCGCAGAAAATCAAGGTTTTAGGCCGAATATGGAGGATATCTCATGCAAGGTAGGAAGAGCTTGCCCGAGCGTGCGCATGGCCAATGGAACTGCTGGAATTAGCTCGCCCGAGCTCGGCTACGCTCGCCCGAACCCCGAAGGCTCGAGGCATACTCAAGTCGGCTTAAGGAAACAGGTGCCCGAGCTCGGAAAGGCTCGTTCGAGCCTTCATCCCTCAATACCAAACTACCAAATTTTGCTCGCCCGAGCCTCGACCACTTCTCAGCCCTTACACCATGGAGCTCGCCCGAGCCTCACCTCAAAGACTGAATTTTTAATTCTTAGCTATAAATAGAAAGCTTAAGTTTGAGGCACGAGAATCGAGGGTTTTAGAGAAGACAAGGTTTTTCAAGATCAAGACATCAAGTTTGGAGCTACTCTAAGGATAGAAGGGAGACTTTCATCCTAGTTTCTTCATCTTCTTTGTTTCTACTTCATCATCCTTGTAAAAACTACTTTTGATCATTGTTGAACATGACTTGTGAGTAGTCCTTCTAGTTTCTAGGGGTCCTATGGACCTCCTTGGTGTATAAACTCTATCTTCTCATTGAATATATACTTGAATGAAGTTTATGACATGGTTGTGAACTACTTTGATCAAATGTTTATTCTTTGCCTTCTAAGTGTTTGATAAAATGCCTAGGTGGTTTAGAATCATGAACTTAAGGTTGAATATTCGAGAGAATGAGACTAATGGTTCTAGAAAACAAGTAGATTCACCATTGTTAGGTGATGTTCACTAGCGTGACCCATCCTAGCATTGAGATAGGCTTGGTTTTCACCACTCTTGGATATTGATCACTCAACTAGCGTTGATGATTGAGAAACTTGAGTTGGACGTGAGCTAAAAATATTGGGAGATTGAAGCTCACGTGCGAGGTGCCTCTCCCTTAATTCAAAGAAGTAACCGAGAGATTGAATTTGATTTAATAGTTGCACGCCTTAATCTAACCATTATACACTTGTTCTTGCATTAAGTCATTTCTATTAAGAGTCTTGTGCACCAAGGAGGGACGTAGTACCCTAGGAACGCTTTTTAACCCTTAAACATCCTTTTTCATTTCATTGCTTTCACTTAGTATTTGATAATCAACAATTCGAACAATCGCTTAAGGAATAGACTTATTGGAGTAAAATCGAATAGTGATCTTAGGTTTACACTTGCTCCTTGGACGACCCGGTACTTACCGGTCATATAAATTGTTTTTGATCATACATCTTGCTTTTTAATCCCAAACATTGAAGTGCAAATATTGCAACGATCAATAATGTAAAGCCAGTGATAACTCAAGAAATGAAGAGAAGATACGGACCATGCGAATAAGCAGTATATTGTTTCTCAATTTGATATCAGTCAACAGTTTAGGGTCGACAAATGAGGACAGAAAATGAGGCAAAATGTTGTAGCAACTAGCAGTTAGTGAATTTTTGGCATCTGGTGTTTCTTAATTGAAAGATTAAGCGAATAGAAAGATCAAATATCCAATTACTATTTTCTTTTCGGATAATGAGGCCTCATGACCTCTTGCACATGCCATGGCAAGTTATTAAGGAATGCCAGCCAACCAACACCATATGTATTGGTAATCATATCAATAAATTTAACGGGAACTAGAACACGGAACTGAAAGGTGCGTGTAGGATATAAAATAAACTGAATAATCATTGACTCAAAGCACATAACATAACCCACTTACTCTTTTGGTTATCCTCCATGAGAAGATCTTGGTACTCCAAACATTGCTCATACTCTTTAGACCTTCATTGTGAAAAATTGAAGCCCCAAATTAGAATGATATGGTGGTTCACTGTCAATTACACATCCAAAACCAATAATGCACCTAAGTAAGTTCACTTCATTCCTCAACTCATTAACTTGCATACTCAGCCTGTCTTTTTCACTCCTTAAGTGCTCTATCAGTTCCTCCGAATCTGATTCACACATGGAAGTCAGTCAACAAACAAAGGATCTTCCTTGCTAGTAGCACTAAACTACTATAGATCACTTTATCAATCGCTAGCTATAACATAACCACAGTTAACTATTACATCGACAATCTTGAACTTATAGCCCAAGCACAAGGGCTGCCTTTCGAAATCAAATAGTCAAAAATAAGAAACCCTTACCTGTCACATAACTCATAAAAGTAATTTCTTGCCTGCCAAAAATCAACTAGTCATGGAAATCACATTTCGAAATCAATCGCTTATTTGGCTTTTCCAGCTCCTCAAACTTTCTCGCCTGCCAAAAATCAACTATCGCCATTAAACTAGACTTTCATACCATTAGCGATGTCACTCCTCATGAAGCAACTAGTCATGGAAATTCCCAAAATTTGAAAAATCGAAGCTTAAATACTACTAAGTAAAAGACACAAATGAGAAGCAACGAACCTTGAGTTTGGTGTACTTGTCATAAAGCTTCGAGTAGAGAGTCTCCATCTTCGACCTGAAGAACAAAACTTCGTAACAAGAAAGCAAAGAAATCGGGCCCTAATTTGAGGTCAGACGGTTGAAACGGAGAGCGGAAGCAGAAGAGGAGATGCAGCGCTGAAATTATCGACGAGCAGGTGGATGGAAATCAGCGAGCCGGAAAATGAAATTTGAAAAACGGAGGAACCGAGCGGTGGGAGCTCCACCGAATCGAATGTGGATCGAACGATGAAGCAAAGAAAAATAGTGAACTGAAGAAGACGAGAGAGATGATAGTTAATTTTTTTTTTTGACCCAACAAGTATGATATCCCCTTTAATTTTGGCACCTCAAGTTTCATTCTTTTCTTTTTCTTTTTTTTTTCTTTTTTTTTTGAAACCTCAAGTTTCATTCTTTTCAAATATCCCTTTTTTTTATAAATTCAAATATCCCTTTAAATTTTAATCCTTGGGGAATGATTATTATTATCAGACACGAAAAATAAACCGGTGTAAATGCATATTTTTGTAAAAAAATATAAATCGATCACAGTTATTGATTTGGTCATTTGGACGGATGAGATTAAATCCCGTTTATAGTTTATTTCTCAGTGACGAATTATAAATTATTTGTGACGAACTATGTCGTACTTTTGATTTCTCGGCGACGAATTATAATCCAGTTTTAACGAACTTTACATTTTGTACCAAAAATATGTTTTGTACATTATCTTCGCTCTATCAAACACATAGCGAAAAAACATGTACACAAATAGACAAGTAGTTTTCTCTAATTTAAGCACTTGACAGTTAGGGTCGGCCCTGATAGTTAAATGAGGTTGGACAAAATTAAAGGTTTCATGTTTTGTTTATTGTGAAAAATCAAAATAGATTAAGAAAAAATAATTTAATACAAACGTCATTGACACTTTTCATAACAAAATGACTTTAGTATTTATTCATTGGCATTTTTCATAGGAAAATGACTTTCCTATTTATTTTTCATGTCATTTTATTTTCAACACATTTTCCATTATCCAAACAAGAGTGTGATATTTTATCCTTGATATAACGCTAAAGAATTTTAAAGTAAGCGCAATTTGCACGATCAGTATTAAAATATAAAACTTCGGAGATTCAAATGTATTCGGGTTATTCACCAATCTACCTCTTTTCAAATTCAAATTACCCGTTTGCATCAGTTGAAACTCAAATAACCAGAATACTCACATTTTTAATAATTTCGGTTCCTTAGGAACCGGTATTATTCATTTTTTATAATCCCGGTTTCTCTCCTACGGGAATGTACAAAAATAAAGATGTGGCTCGATTTTGGACTTACGTGGATCAAAAGGAGATGAAGTGGCATACACGTCAAGATAGATATTTGCCAGACATATCAATAGCTTGCTACCAAATTAACACATAAATTTAAAAGCATATCGAGCAATACCTGAAGCCAACTCTCCGACCAAACTAATTGGAAATCAATCGATTCGATTTCGTCTACGTTTTGAAATCTGAGAATCGAGCCGAGGTCTCTATCACGATGCCATAGTCTTCGGTAGTCCGACGAATGATTAGGGTTCTGTCGCGATTTGAGAAATAAAAAGCTGAATAAAGAAAAATCAATAAGGTTATCAGAGTTAGTCGGGAATGAAACAGAACTAAATGTCGTCAATCTTGATTTAACTCTGTTAAATTTAATTAGTAAAATCATTACATTTTTTGAATTTGCACCCTGATTGGAAAAATTAATAGTTCGAACCGTCAACTGGAAAACGTCAATAGTTCAAGGCACTAATCTGTACTTTTCCCTTAAAAAAAATCAATGTATATTTAGCAAAACAATGTAACATGAACCTAAAAATAAAGTATGTATTAGACATGTGGTATTGTTTACAAGAGCCGATTACAAGGTGAGCAATAAGTTAATTCTATTTGAAATCTGACAACAAATCTATACACATCAGTTGTAAATCTGAGTACTGGTTGTTATAGTACTTCGGCTTTAAAGATATGAAACACTGAAATTAGCAGGACTATTATTAAGAATGTATTACTGTAAGATTGTGGATTTGCACCAGCAGCAATCGGATCGACAATAGGTCGCGGACCAATCAAGTGAACTGTTCCAGTCTGTTCGTCTTGAACTTGAATGCTTGAAGAGCCTGGAAAAAATTAACACAGTTAGAAGTCATCGTCTCCACTCTGTACAGTTTAATCAGTCAGCGTCAGCATTGACACTAATTTATTGGTTACTTCAATGCTTAACATGATCCACCATCAATAAAGAAAGCGAGTTAACATCTAAAATAGAGCAGTTGAGTAGGCTAAGTGCAGTGTCACAAATTGTAACAACAAAAGAAGTAACGGATAAGGAAGAAACTGTATAGCTCACAATTATATTGAGTCCACCCCATGACCTGCTTTTCCAGATCATAAAAGACCAACTTATTTGAAAGAACCAAATCTGCAAAAAGAAATAGAAAACAGTCAAGAAATTGTTGACAACATACACAGTGGAGTACCCATGATCAGAAACTTTGGTTCGCATGTGTACCTCCCAATAGGATCATGTTCTGCCTATCTCTGGATTGGTTTCCACTATTTTGCCATCCAAGACACCACATGTGGTCCTGGATCATTAAGCATAAAACTCCCTTCAGAATGGGATAATTCAGGAAGCTTTTGCAATATATTAAACAGTACAGGAGATGATAAACAGAAAGGAAAAAAAGGAAACGTGAGGATCATGTTCCTCACTGTTGACAACATATAACAATGTTCATCCACTTATGATGTCCACTCGTAAAATGGATGTCAACACGCAAAAACATCACTAAGAAAAGTAATAAATTTCACTGAAAATTGTTAATCTGAATACTAACCATTGAGAATAGATACTCATGAGGTTGAACATTCAAGTAGAGAGAACTATTGAAATGAAAAGTAACATTAGGAAATGCATCATCCACACTGCAAAAACAATAGTAACAAGTATTAGCAATATTTATATGTTTTTAATAAAATTATCTGAATTCTGAACTTGTCAGCATATTCAAGAAGAAAATAAAATTCAATTTTGTAAAGCTTCGATCAAACTGCTGCAATCCTAAACAAACATCAACCGGTCATACATGAAAACAACAATAACATTTCTGGTAAGCGTCTCGTATATGCTGGAAGCCTCATGACGAGTACATTTTCAAAAGAAGTATCTGAAAGTCAATATACTTACCTATCAGAGTAGCGAAAGCATGTATACTGATCCTGAGTAATATATATCTTCATATCAGAGTGCTGGGAGAAAATCTGAAAGACAGTATTGGTAGACGTGAGTAAAAAGTTATAGATAGCGGCATCAGCATAGTAAGCACATCACTAACCTCATTTAGCAATGGTTCATAAATTTCCCTTGGGAGGTAAGCCAAAGTTGTCCCACTATCAATTATGGCTCCTTGCTTATTTTTCCCCAGGCCAAGTACATCAGTTGAAATATTTAGAATCTTATTACCCACTTCGATGGACTTCATATAAACACTATAGTGTTTCCTGAAATAGCATTCGAAGCCAATACTCATTAATTAGGTAGAGATACAAGACTGCAGAAAGTATGGAACAAGCCAGATAACAGCATTTCGCTAAGAGCACAAAATAATTTCACAATAGTGACTTATGAAAGCAAGATAAATACAAAAGGTGTGCGGCTTACTGATTTGGTATAATGGAGGTAGTGTTAACTAGTGGTTGCACAACATGACCAATTGCGAAGATGCCACCTCCATTTACACCATCCAAGCAGTGAGCAAACATATTCTTAACTACCCCAGAAGCAGCTAGTTGTGAAATTGCAGAAGAATTTGAATTTCCAAAGCCAAGTATCCCATCCAGGGCCTCATCAGATGAAGTAAGATCTCCAGACTGTCTAGCACCACAACTGTCCCGAAACAATATATCCATAAAGTAAATCCAAGTTACAGGTTTACTTGACAGACAAATTTTAGAAATAGAGCTGCGGCTATAAAATTCCCTTTGAATACTAAGTATCATCAAAGGAAAAACCAACTGTTTATGATTCTTAATAAATTGAGGCCCCAGCGTGAAATTTAAAAGGACATCTCTTTACTACAGTCTCACAAACAGAAAGTCCGCAGGTCTGCTTTAAGCACATACAAAGCCTAAAATAAAAAACATAACCAACAATTATTTCATGTTTATATACTACGGAGTATTAATTATTTAAGATGCAAAATGGCATGGTAAAATAACACTAACCCGAATATAAGACTTCCATTTGCTGCAGTGGTATTAAGATCTCCAGACACTCTATCATACTGCACGTTGTCTTTGACGAAGTAGCCAACGGTAGAGCTCCCATCACCATACAACTCAATGTAAGTGCACGTCATATTAGTTGTGCACCCATAAATGGGACCATTATTCACCTCAGAGCAAAACTTTGTATTGCAAGTAACCAAATGACCAGTGAGTGATTCCTTTATATCATACAGCGTGAGGTCGATCTGTAACAACCAAGCAAATCCATTAACCTAAATAAAATAAATGGCAACCAACTTTTAATGCCCTAGATCGGTTGGCTGATTCAAAAGAGCATAAATGATGGTTAATGAAAGAGGGATTCACCCCAAGCGAGCTTTTAGTGGGACACTCTGTGCACTGAATGCAATTCACCCACATGATATCGCTTCCGGTATCAACTTGAACATAGTAGTCTTTGGAAGGCATTCCAATCCCAATCTTAGCATAATAAAGCCTGATCAATTTGAAAATTTTAGAAACTAAGATATTCATCATAAATCTAAACTAAAATCGCAAGTATGAAATCTACTGATAAATCATCATATATACTAAACTTCAAACTCTTTATGTGTTCCAATCTAGGGGGGGGGGGGGGGGGGCACGTAAATCGAGCATCAGGAAAAGAGACGGAAGCGAGAGATGACAACAACAACATACCCGACGCCATCAGCGCGGCCGCTACCTCCAAGAGGCAGATCAACGCCAGCAAGGAGGCTGACTTGACGGCGGCTGTCGTGAGCTTTCAAGTCGGAAATTGAGCGATCGCGGCCGGCGAACTTGGACCTGACGTCAAGGACTCCAGCGGAGATGACTTCCGCCGAGCAAGGCAAAAGCAGAAACAGCAGGAGTAGTTGCGGAGCGTTGACTAAGAAGATCCCTTTTCTCTTCATTCCAGTTGCAGCCATGGACTGACTGCAAATTCTTCGTCTTAGTCGTCCTCCGAAACTTTTTTTTTGAAAATGATTTAGACTGATTTTATAGTAATGGGAGTATCTGAAAATATGGATAATTTTTTTGGTAACGAAAAACTGTCACAGCAGGTAACTTCATTTATTTTACATTTTTAAGTTTCTTTTGAAGATGGAGATAACATGTTTGACCATTAAACAACAAGATTAAACTTGTGATAGGACATAGTTCAACAAGTTAACCACACATGTTGTACAGCATTAATAAAAATTGATTCGAATTCATTACTTCTGAAAAATCTTGGTGCAAAATTTTGTTTTTGAGGGGTCCAAAGCTTTAAAGTACAAGACCTTGTATGACCGATAACTCTGTAAACAAAAAAGGCTAGCAGCTTGATGAGATATATGTATATAAAATGACTAGTGAACTCAATCATCATCTTCACTGTCATCCGCTCCACATGCTGAGTTGAGGGCATTTAGTCTTTCAATAAGCTTGGCCTTTCTCTCCTCATACGTGAGCTTCTTCAAGTTGTATCTGAAACAGATGGAAAATCGGGAGTTGATAACCACCACCGATTGTAGAAGACGAATTCATGGAAGGAAATGCTGCTCTAAATTAACAGTGTAGAGTTACCTCTTGTGCTCTGTAGGAACTGGTTTATCAGACTTCTTTGGAGCTGGGTCAGCTCGGATTGCAGCATGAACCTTCTTGTATAACTCTTCAATATTGTCTGCTTCAATACCCCTCTTGACACACTCACTGAAATGCGTCTGGTACTTCTCTGGTTCGTCCTCCATCAAGGTCTATAGATAAATAAACAACATATAATATTTTAGGGATATGTTCATTCTCACTATCACGACAAGAATTCACTGAGCATCGTTACTGACCCTCATGTATGCTGCAACATGTCCACCGTAAATGTATTTCCTGTGTACCTCGGCATCAAGCTGCTTGGAATCCTTGCTGAAACCAGCAAACCTCTTCTCACTGTGAGGTACATCAAGCCCACCATCCAAAGCTCCCTGTGGCAGTTTGAAAACATATTTAGGGTAATTTCAAAAATAAATCAGGATACAACACTGTAAAGCGAGTATGATTGATTAAAACATGGGATTATATAGTGACAAAAAAATTTCTTCAAATTTGAAAACAAGCATGTCATTTTAAAAACTGATAGTGCTGTATTGTTGTCTTATAGACACAACTATATCACAATTCAGAAGAGCGCTGTGCTTCCGTGCGCAATCTGACAATGAAAAAAGTATGGTTGAAACGATAGTGGACCTAAGTAGAGATACCAATACTAAGATAATATCATTTCTAAAATACAAGTTCAAGGCTAACAAAATAAATACCTTAAGGGCACCAAACACACGGTTCCCGGTTGTGGTCCTCAAAAGACCAACATCAAGAAGGGCACGGAAAGGCCTCCTGTCTGCTGGTTCAACAGAGTAATCCTCTCCAGAAGCCTATCAAAGAACGGAATAATCAATATGATACACCAAGTTGTACCGAGTAAATATGTAGTAAAAAAACAGCAGTGCACTCACCTCAACATTACCCTCATACTCTCCATCCAATTCAAGCTTCTGGAGAACACGGCGAGCAAGTAGAAGCCCAGTGCAATATGCTGACAAGAAATGATACAAATAAAAATCACAACATTTGGAAATCTAAAAAATGATACACTTGAACTGGTTTCTCACATGCTGCGTAGTTGGTGAGGCCAACTTCCAGTCCATACGGAGGTAGCTCATGAGCATACGCAGATGCAAGAACTAAATCACCAGCAATGCTGGCAGAAATGATTTGTGCTACAATATCCTTGTTGGTCTGGACATAAATTATAAAGATTCAGTTACACATCGAATGCGCAAACAAAATTTGAAAATAAAATAAACAAGGTTGGAAGCATACAAATCTCACGACAAATCTGTATTTAGGGGTGTTGTATTTGTTCTTGTCCTGGTTGATAAGGCGAATCCTGGCTCTGTAGTCTGTCTTACCATCTGTGCATGTTTCAAAAAAATTGACCACAAGCACAAACTTAGAGTAACATAAAATGTATCAAAGTGACATAACTATGGATGTCATTATGATCACAATACCTCTTCTTCTCCTGAATTTGACTTGAAACCTTTTGAAGTAAGCCCTAGACTTCTGCGCCTTGACGAAAACCTTCACCAACGAACAAAAGTACAAATTCGTTCTAGTAGATTTGGTCTCAAGGAATTGGATAACTGATAGAGCGGACAGGACTGATTACCATTGAGGGCCGGTCGAACTGGAGAAGCTTGAACGAGCCAACAGTGAAAGACTCCGAGATGGAGCTGACTGGAAACCCTAGCGACCAGGGAGGCGAGAATATTTACTGAATATGGGCTGCCAGGGCGGCCCAAGTGTTGGGGTTTCAAATTGGGACTCATTTTATGAGAGACATTCGCGACTGCGTAGCTCCGAAGCCGAGCTCGAAATCGTTGCGCTGGTTAAAGCCCTGTTTGGCAATCGCATTTCAGTTAAAACCTAAAAGTGATTTTATATTCTTTTTATACACAGTTAAGAGTGATGTTTTTTTTTTGATTGGGGTTAGAGGTTAGAAATTAGATGTTAGGATGAGGACTTGAATTTGGGCGCTTTGGCATCAGGCGGGCGTGTCTTACCACTAGTCACACCCTTTGGCCTCGTTAAGAGTGATGTTAGACGAACCGAATTTGCTAAAACCTCAAAACACCCATAACTCCTATAGAAAAAAAACTAAACTCTTTAGGTAAATTTGTTCTACAAGCAATCTGGGGGCATAATTTTCGGCATTATCCTTCACTTAATCGGTATTTCCATTATTTTACAAACCAATCTGAATTCATTTTCTGACGCATTACGGCGTTGTATTTGTATTGGACTGGGTCAAATAGGCCAAAAGTCTCTCGAGTATGTATGAGCGGTGAGCGTGAGCCCCATCAAAGCAGTTTGACAAGTTCAAAACGATATCGTCGTGATGGCTTCATGGATTACCAGTGGCCAATAAATGATTAACAAATAATTTAGTACAAACTCCATCTGTCATAGATTTATCTATTTAATTAATAGCTTAAATATTTAATTAATCAATAATTTCATTAGGAAGTGCTGACTTTTTGTGCTCCAATATTAGTTTTTTTTAATTGAATATGAATGGTTAATTAATTAAGGAGTCTTTAGTATAGACATAAATTTTCAACCGGAAAGCAAGGAAGCTTGCCGGCTCCACCCTTCCATGCAAATGTCGTATAACTACTCAACCTCTTACATTTCCAATTATCTAAGCAAATTGCAATTTAACTTATTCACACACAGTTGACATCCATGAGAAGGGTAAGTTACATGATAAATGGAAAATTATCTCAATCGTATATTCTAATACATCTATGACTCAGATTAAATCAGATTTCTTCCATAATTTGTATTTAGTTCACGATTAATTAGGAGCTTAAGGGTAAATTAGGATTATAAAATATCAAAATCTCAACCGAAACCCACCCACGACCTAAACACTCCCTCGCACTACGAAATCGGTCCATTGAAACTGCGATTCTCGGCGAACAAAGGTGATTTTGACGACTTCATACAGCTAGCAGCACCATAAATGGCGGATAAATCAAACAATGAGGTTACAAAGGCAAAGACGGTCGACCACGTTTACGGTATGTCGTCCTACGATTCGAACTCCTTCTGTTTTTCGGGGTCTGAAGTTAATCGACTGTATCTAGCTACATTCAATTCGTTTGTTGGTTTATTTCATAGCGATTGCACTACTTTAAGGAATCTGTGTTTGATATGCCCGGATCAACTCTACGAATTTTGCATAAAAAGCTACGCATTATAAATGTATTCCTATTAGGCATTGCATATCTACGAATTTTGATTAGAAAGCTACGCATTATAGTATTATGTTACTTTGCAAAGTGTATGATTTGTAAGTGCGAAGCATAATATTCGTAGTAACATAGTTATAATGCGTAGCATAATATTCGTAGTAGTGTATTAACTTTCCGAAAACAGTTTTTCACATTTTCTTGCAAATGAAACCTGCTCCGTAGGATGATAACTTCAATTCTGTAAAATCTATTATTTAATCCTTGTGCAGATCGGGAAAGATGTAGCTGAATGCTTACAAATTGCAATGGCCAAAATAGGATTAATTATGCAAGTAGATGTCTGGTAAGAAACTTTTGGTTATTTAATGTGTGTATGCAGGTTTTTTTCTTCCAACTACTGTAATGTAAAAGAGGGGTACAGTTACTACTATTTGGTTTCAACTGCATATATTATGATTGCTTCATTTATCAGATAAACGACAGCGTGGGCACTCTATCAGTTGGACATTATCTTAATATGTGTAGTGACTGAAACAAAATACGTAGCATAATATTCGAAGTAAATGAAACAAAATGCATAGCGTAATTCTCGTAGTAAAGGAATCAAAATACGTAGTTTGTAATTTATGAATGATCTGATATACGTAGTAAACATCTCTTTTATTTTCATTTTCTCAATTATGAATGATCTGATATACCTGTTCTAAGCCTCGACATTATAAGAGATAAAGAGTTTGTAATTTATAGTAAATGATTTGTTAAAAGGTGTCTGTAATACTCCGAATTTGTTCTCATGGCTTCCTTCCCAAGTCTATTCACTGTGGCACTTTAGAATCTAACTTCATTATGACCGACTCAAATGTTTCGGTCCTTGCAAATCCTAATGATCCACTCTCTCATCAAGTTCAGTCTGTCTTTACCTTGATAATATCAACAACGATCAACAAATTGATCGTGTGAAGGAAGAGTTGCATTCAAAAAATACCCAATTTGAGGAAATTGCAGCGAAACACAATTCAAGATCCGGTTCAGGTGATGCACTGCTTGTCGCTAATAAACCAGAGAAATGCAAGCGTAGTGAAGAGATATTAAAGGCAGAAGAAATGTCTGTAAACTTCCGTGCTATTGGAAAAATTCTCAAAGAACTTATTGACTGCTTCTGAAACTTGTTGCTCTGAGATCTCTTCCACTGCTTGATTCAAATGTTGATTTCTGCAGTCTGTTAATTGTATTGGAATGTATGCTTTGTGTGCAATAATTCTAAGCTCATCCAATGTACGAAGCTCTTAGCTCGATGTTAGGAATTACGTATTACATACTAACAATGTTACGAAATGGTTAGATAGCATACAAAAAAAACAGTGAATCACACTGAAATATGTACGAATCATATATTATAAACTACGTTTTTTATCAATCGTTAAATTTATTACAATGCATGAGTCTGCTACGAATATATATGTTAAAAGCTACGCATTATATGCATTGCATGCAATCTGAGTCCGTTACGAATTTTATGTTGAAAGCTACGCATTATATGCAATGCAGTCTGAGTCCGTTACGAATTTTATGTTGAAAGCTACGCATTATATGCAATGCATCAACCCAGGATGTGAAAAAATATGCAACATCAATGACGACCAATCCCCTTTTCTGCTTCATCATTTTTGTTCCTCAATCCAAAACCTAATCAAATATCTCTCCCCTTTCGATCAAACATAGATTAGAATTTGTGTATATTGACATATTTTCCCTTATTTACATATTAAATATATTTTGATATACAAAATATTCCGAAATTTAAGAGCCGTTCGATCTAAAATCCGACGATTTCAAATATTTCTTATTTTTCATGAAATGTTTTTTCTCATATAATCCTCCCTCATTCACACATCATTCATGTTCATGAGAACTTATTAACACCTTCTTTGGCAAACTTAATTTACGGCATAGCCAACAAATCATACCTCGAACAATACAATTCATATGGGGCGCTCAATTGATTCATGGCAATGTAATAAATTCGTGGTGATCATTATGTACGTACCTTTGACTCAAATGATCCGAAAAAATTATAAAGTGTAGACAGTAAAATTAGTTAGACATTATACCGAATTTGTAGAATTTTATGGGTACTATTTTCCATTTTCTACTGCTGTAACACACAATATATAAAAGGTAAGGAAAAGATCATGTCAAACCTAATTTTGGTGCAAACTATAAAATTCGTCAAAAGTGACCTATAATTCGTTGCTAAGAAACCAACATTACGATATAGTTCGTCAAAGTGGTCTATAATTCGTCGCCAAAAAACCAACCATATGTCGCGGGATTTAATTTCATCCGTCCAAATGTCCAAATCAATGTCTATTATTGGTTGTATTTTTTACAAAAAAAAAAATTGTTTGCACAGAATTCTTTATCATAAAAATTATTTCTATTCATAAATAAATTCTCATTTTCATAAAACACATCCAGCAAGTTTGATTTTCAACAAAAGGTCCATGCCGTAAAAGAACTTACAAAAGAAACTACTAAACTTGTAAGAATGACTTAAACATATACATAACATAAGACAAGTGGACTATAGTAATTGTATCGCTAATTACTAAAAGTGATTATTTCTTAAACATTTCTAATTAGGTTATGACAGTGGGAACATACACAACAGAACATGCTGGGTATTCTAATATGAATTATAAAAAATACGAGCGAATAAGATAGCGCCCTGTGTCCACAATAACAACTTTGTTAACATAATCAAGTTGAATGGAACTGGTGGCGGTGTAAAATACAAGAATGTGTAAGAACTAAAGAAAGCTTGATTAAGAAAAGGATTAGTATTATTGGTTAAGTTTTTTTTATTGTGTAATATTGGTTAAGTTTAAATGGTATATAATAGTATCAAATGATTGAAGTCTCACGTTACAACGATCCCAAGAGAAGTTTTGTTGTTAATTTAATGAGTAATTAGTTGATAAATTACTGACAATATTATCTTAAGTAACTACTAAATATTATTCCCTACACACGCCAGAGTGGCTTCTACTAAAGTTTGAAAAAATGGCATCTTCAACTACAAATTGTTCTTATGTAGACTTCAAAAGTTCACATATTGAACGTGGTTAGATTAGTTATGAGATAATACATTTGGAAAATTAGATGGATGAAGTCAAAATTTTGGTTCAATTTGTTAAATAAGTTAGGTTTTTTTATCAGTATATATTTTTTTTATAATGAGGCACAACAACTAGGAGTAATACAATGCATATGACGTCTTATCATCTGAAGCTCCAGTACATCATCTTGACCGAATCTGAAATCATAGGGTACATTTCTCCACTTGTGAAGCGCAGGCCGAATTCGGCACCTTTATCATGCATGGATCCGCACATCTACCTCAAATAACCATCGGCACATTCTCGACATTTGGAGCTCAGGTCACCTTGGACACCTTTACTGTTGTAAGACACGACACGTCCATCTTGACAGCCGGAGGAAGCATCACACGCGAGACGTGAAGAGGAAAGCATCCACGAAGGATGTAGGAAGTATCCACGCACGAGGCGGGACGCGGAAGAGGGAAAGGAAAAAGAAGAGGAAAAATTTCACAAAATTATGAGAAAAATGATGTCCCCGGTACTCGAACCGGGGATGTAAAGACTCGTATAGTGTGCAAGCAAATCTAATTTAAAACCACACAAAATTAGTTTAAATGAAATTCGGCGATATATATGATTTGTCGAATAAATACATTCACAAACACCATACACTCCTCATTATCATACAGTAACTACAATCACAAGGGTTTGGTAATATTCGGATTTGTTTGCCCTCTTACAAATTTTCAGTTTGTTTTTCCCTATCCACATCTTGTGTAATTCACTACGTGTCAACCCCGCCTCGTACTTTGGAATTTTGAGATGAAATTTTTAATGAACTCGGCGCTCCCAATTCTGATTTCATTGAAAAGAGAGTAAAACTGAAGCCTAAATTTTAAGCCTAAACTTTTTTTGATTGAGGATTTTTACATCTCATACATTCCAAGCATTGTATAGATATATCTTTCACACATTTATTGAAGGTGACAGGCGGCGGAGCAGGGCGGAGCGGCCAGAATGATCAGCTCATGCGGCTGGGAGCGACGTCGTCTGTGTCTAGCGCGGATGCCTGCATTTGATTGTTTAGTGTAACGATGTCGTTTTCCTTTGGGGTCATGTTGTAATTATTTGTCTGGTCAGTTGTGTATGTTAGTTTTATGGCATGTAGTATGACAAAACTTAGTATAGTTGTTCAAGCTGTTGTTCAAGACTAGATGAGACAACTGTCCTGGAACAAGTTGAAGCAGATGGAGTGTTTCCTAATTCAGATTAGGAAACTCAGTCGACCGTTGGAAGAGCAAGCGGTTGCATATCAATGGACAGAAGTTGGAAGTTTCCTAATTCAGATATTGGAAACTTGTTTCAACCAACGTAGCACAACTCTGCCTGAAGATATTTCCATGATCAGTTTTGGCAAGTCGGTGCATGTGGATTATCGAAGATATCCTCAAAGTTGGTTGCTTGCGCATGAAGTTATCTTAGTCGAGAAGATAATCGAAGGTTGCCTAATCAAGATTGAAGATTCGAATGAAGATTTATCTTTAAGAGTTATGCGCAAGAGATTAGGAAAGATTTCCTAATAATATAGGCGGTTTAGTTTACGAATCCTAATGGTTTTAGGGTTTCTACCGCTCTATATAAGGAGGGCTAATGCTTCGGTATTAGTCAGCACTTACGGAGAATTTAATCACGCTCATACTCACTGAAGGGAGGAGGAGGCTAACGGCGGTGAACTAATCGTAACTGGTTATTCACGACGCTCGTAATCGGCTGGAGAGTTAATCGTCACTGGTTACTCAAAGGCGCTCGGATTCAATCTGCGCTGGTGCTCAGCAGATTGATCGTAGAACAACACTGAAGGTACACGCACTGCTGTTCTGATCTGCGCATTCGGGAGAAGGCGCTGATTCTCACGGAGAATCATATTGGTGGATACGGAGCGGGAGCAAAGATCTAGGGGGAGACCTAGAGTGCAATTGCTAGAGTGTCCGAGGCTCAGGTTGTTTAAGAGGGATTCTGTAAACGGTAAACCCTGTACTCGCAATAGTCAACTAATAGTGAATTGCTATTCACCGGGCTAAGAGACGCCCCCCAGAGTAGGCTTGTTAACGCCGAACTGGGTAACAATTTTACGTGTCGTTTATTTTCTGCACTACATTTAAATATCGCATAAGTTGTTCCAGATATTGTTCTGCACCCGACCAAAACAACATCTCATTTACCAGGGGAAGATTTCAATTGGTATCAGAGCAAATACTCGACACACAGAGTAGATCCGAAGGTTACTGAGATGGATTTGAGAGAAGGGCAGAACATCACACGACCTCCTCTACTTGAAGGGAACAAATATGGCTATTGGAGAGTGCGAATGAAGGCGTTTCTAAAGTCTCAAGATGAATCAGTTTGGGAAGCTGTTGAACAAGGGTGGACACACCCAGTGGATACCGACAAAGAAGGCAAAGTTAGCCTTCTTGCTAAAGACAAGTGGACAGAGGTTCATAAGAATGCTGAAGCTGCAAACTCGAAAGCAATGAATGTCATATTCTCAGGAGTCGATGGAAAGAACTTCAAGATGATCTCTACATGTGAAGTTGCTAAGAAGGCATGGGACATTCTCCAAACCGCTCATGAAGGTACAACCAAAGTCAAAATATCTAGAATGGAGATGGTCATGTCAAAATTCAAAAACCTAAGAATGCAGGAGGACGAGACGATTGCTGATTTCAACACAAGGGTTCTTGATATCTCTAATGAATCATTCTCTCTTGGAGAACCAATGACCGAGGAGATGTTGGTAAGAAAGGTGTTAAGATCCCAAACAAAGCGGTTCGCCATGAAGGCTCTTGCAATCAAAGAAGCAAACGATGTGAAGACCATGAGGTTGGATGAACTGATGGGTTCTCTTCAGACCCATGAGATGGATATGAATGAAGAAGAGCAACTCATAAAGGAGAAAAGCGTTGGTCTGAAAGCCAAAGTCTCGGATGTCTCAGACAAGATAGGAGAGATGTCAGAACAACAATATGCCTTGCTATCAAGAAACTTTGGAAAATTCATGAAAAAGCAGTACAATAAAGGGACAGATTCAGCCCAGTCGTCCAGAACCAGGTTCCAGAAGGAGGATAAAGACTACAGGAAAAATAGAACTGAAGACTCCATACCCGATAACAAAGGCAAAGGGATACAATGCAGAGAATGTGAAGGCTTTGGACATATTCGGGCGGAGTGTATCAACACACAGAAGAAAAAGCATGTCTATGCTGTGAACTGGAGTGACAGTGAGTCTGAGGGGGAAACCAACAATTTTGTTGCGCTCTCTAACTGTATCAACCCGGAAGAAGACCAAAGTAGTGGAGAGGAGAAGAAGGAACCGCCTGAAGATGAGATTCTGTATTCTAGCTCCAGTGATAATGAGGAAATTACTGATGAGGAAATTGCCAACAACTACAAAGAACTATATCAACAGTGGTTGGTAGAAGTCGAGCGAAACAAAAAACTTCAGAACTCTATTAGAAATCGGGAAGAAAAGCTTAAGAAAGAAGTTGCAGTATCAGGTACTCTGAAGCTTGAACATCAACAGTCTATCACTCATCTTAAAGCACAGTTGATTGAAGCAAAAAATGATCGTTATGAGCTTATACTTCAAAAGGCGGAATTACTGGAAGTTATTTCATCCTTGAAAATCCAGTATGAAAGGGAGCGTGGAGATCATCCAGAAATCTCAGACGACCTAAAGCGGGAGAATGATGCCCTAAAACGAAGAGAGGTAAATCTTCTTAACATTGTGGATGCCCTAAAGTGTGAGATTGAAACAGGCAAACTTGCTCATGAGGAGACAATAGAGGAACTGAACAACTTGACAAAATCTGTCAAAATGCTGAATTCTGGAACAAAAGATCTAGACTCCATTCTAGGAGCGCAAAGGATTGGGGGCGGTCACAAAGGCCTTGGATTCACTGGCGGAACCAGCTCCGGAAAAACAACTTTTGTTAAAGCTGTGCCACAACCGCAACCTGTTTCAGCCGAACATCAACCACGACCGAAATCTGTTCCAGCTGATCTTCACTCGCGAAGGAGATCAACTCGGTATCACCCAAGACAACAAGACATGCGAAGATGTTTCTACTGTAATCAAGTAGGACACATCAAATCAAGGTGTCATGATTTCCACATGTCTCTCAGAAAGATGAAACAAGTCCAGAAACCACGAATGAAGCAAGTTTGGAGGGTTAAGCAAAGAAGTGAGGTGTGCTATGTTGCTCTCAGCTCCACTAGTCATCTGAAGAAAGAAAGACGGTATTTTGACAGTGGATGTTCGAGACACATGACTGGAAACCCTGAGTTTCTAACCAATATAAAGGAAGTCAAAGGGAGTTCGAATTTAACGTTTGGTGATGGTGTCGAAGGCAGAGTCATTGGAAAAGGTATATTGAATGTTCAAGGTCTGCCCAGATTGAAAGAAGTATTTCTTGTCAAAGGGTTACATGCTAACCTGATCAGCATAAGCCAGTTTTGCGACGGAGAGCATCATGTTCAATTCACACAAGATGGGTGTGTGTTGTTAAACAAGAAGGATGAACCAGTTCTCACTGGAAGAAGATCGTCAAATAACTGCTACCTCCTGAACCTTGGCAAACCCTATGCTGAAACAACGTGCTTACTAAGTAAAACTGAAGAGATGAACTTATGGCATCAACGAATGGGTCATGTGAATTTCCGCACGCTTCAGAAGATTGCCTCAGATGGTCTTATTCGTGGAATACCTAAAGTTCAAGGTGAGCTGAGCATTGTTTGTGGAGATTGTCAGATTGGAAAACAGATTAAAGTTCCACACAAGAGCACCACTCAGATTAACACAAGAAGACCCTTGGAGTTGCTTCACATCGATTTAATGGGGCCTATGCAAGTGGAAAGCTATTCTAGCAAGAGGTACGTCCTTGTTTGTGTTGATGATTTCTCTCGGTTCACTTGGTCTAGTTTCTTGCGAGAAAAATCAGATGCTGTTCAGGCGTTTGTTGAACTTTGCACTCGTTTGGAACGTGAAAGAGAGGATAAAGACGAGCATGTTGTACGTGTTCGAAGTGATCATGGAAAGGAGTTTGAGAATGCTGCCTTGGCTGATTTCTATTCCAAAAGAGGAATAACCCAAAAGTTCTCTTCTCCAATCACCCCTCAACAGAATGGAGTTGTGGAGAGAAAGAATCGTACCATTCAGGAGATGGCTCGTGTAATGCTTCATGCGAAGAAGGTTCCCTTAAAGTTTTAGGCGGAAGCCATGAACACTGCATGTTATGTCATAAACAGAGTCATGATTCGATCCGGCACAGAGAAGACATGCTACGAATTGTGGAAAGGAAAAAGGCCTACAGTTAAGTACTTCCATATCTTTGGAAGCCAGTGCTACATTCTCAAAGATCGAGAGTATCTCCAGAAGCTGGACCCTAAAAGTGATGAAGGGATCTTCCTGGGATATTCTACTAACAGCCGTGCTTACCGAGTATACAATAAGCGCACTGGGGTCGTTATGGAATTTATCAATGTTGTTGTGCAAGATGTTGTGCCAGGGGCACCTATGACAAGTACAGCAGATGATGATGTCGTTCCTGCTCTACCAGGTCAACCTGTGGTCACTGATACTAACACAGAGGTCGCTGCAGACAAAGATCCGGAACGTCTTGAGAAGAATGACAACCCGTCAGAAGAAGAAACTGATACGAAAACTGTGCCAACACCCCCTACATCTCCTCGAATCCTTCAACCCTCAAGAACTGTCGAAAAGAATCATCCCATCAGTAAGGTGATCGGTGATTCGACTGAAGGCATGAGAACTCGAGGTAAAGAAATTAAATTTCGAGAATTAGCTGGTTTTACATGCTTCATATCTACCATAGAACCCAAAAACATCAAGGAGGCCATCAATGACGAATACTGGGTGGTTGCGATGCAAGAAGAGCTTGGTGAATTTCAGTGAAATGATGTTTGGGATCTTGTTCCTCGCCCTGATGATGTGAATGTTATTGGCACAAAGTGGATATTCAAGAACAAATCTGATGAACAAGGGTACATCACTAGAAATAAGGCGAGACTTGTTGCTCAAGGCTACACTCAGATTGAAGGAGTGGACTTTGATGAGACCTTTGCACCGGTGGTGCGTCTTGAAGCCATACGGCTGCTATTAGCTCTTGCCTGTCACTTGAAGTTCAAGTTGTTCCAGATGGACGTCAAGAGTGCCTTTCTGAATGGGCTGCTGAATGAAGAGACCGAAGGGTTTCGAAGATCCTCACTATCCTGAATATGTGAATCGCCTAAAGAAGGCTCTTTATGGTCTCAAACAGGCGCCCATAGCATGGTACGAGCGGCTTACTGAATTTTTGATCAACCATGGCTATGTGCGAGGGGGAGTGGATAAGACGCTCTTCGTAAAACACACAGGATCAGATTTTCTCATTGCTCAAATTTATTTGGATGATATCGTGTTCGGCTCTTGCAACCAGAAGCTGGTAGACAAGTTTGTAGAACAAATGCAGAGCGAATTCCAGATGAGCATGGTGGGAGAGATGTGTTACTTCCTTGGTTTACAAGTCAAACAGAAAGCAGACGGTATCTTTATTTCCCAAAGCAAGTATGCTAGGAATCTAATCAAGAAGTTTGATCTGGAGAAAGCAACACATAAGAGAACCCCTGCTTCAACTCATGTGAAGGTCACAAAGGATGAGGCTGGTACGAAGGTGGATCAAACCCTGTATAGAAGCATGATTGGAAGTCTTCTATATCTAACTGCCAGTAGACCGGACATTGGTCATGCGGTTGGTGTCTGTGCCAGATATCAAGCTAATCCCAAGGAGAGTCACCTGATGAATGTGAAGAGGATTATCAGATACATCTGTGGAACAGCCGACTATGGACTGTGGTACACTAAGGATACTAACTCGTGTTTGGTAGGCTATTGCGATGCAGATTGGGCTGGGAATGCAGAAGATCGCAAAAGCACTTCTGGAGGATGTTTCTTCCTAGGAAACAATCTGGTCTCGTGGTCCAGTAAAAAGCAGAATAGTATATCTCTATCTACTGCTGAAGCGGAATATATTGCTGCCGGAAGTTGTTGTACCCAGATGTTGTGGATGAAGCAGATGCTAGAAGAATACAGGGTAAAACAAGATGTGATGACTCTCTATTGTGACAACATGAGTGCCATTAGCATATCCAAGAATCCGGTCCAACACTCCAGAACGAAGCATATCGATATCAGGCATCATTTCATTCGTGAGCTAGTAGAGAAGAAGATAATCACTCTGACGCACGTCTCTACTAAGAAGCAGCTAGCAGACATCTTCACAAAAGCCTTGGACAATCTTCAGTTCGAAACACTTAGATCCTCACTGGGTCTGTGTGTCATTGACAACTAAGCTATTCCAGTACAAGGTGGTCAACCGGAGCGTGCTGGGCTTATGAGTGATAGGTTGACCTAAAAGGAAGGGCGTCGGCTCGAATTTCGGTCTCGAAGAGGAGTTGTTGCCCTTGTCTATTTGTGGCAAAAAGGGGGAGTAGTGTTGAAGTTTGAAAGCTCCTTAAAAGATTCAGTTGTGCTAGGTTGTTAGATATGCTATTGGAGTTTGAAAGCTCCTTAAAAGATTCGTTGCACTTATATTGTTCGGAGTTTGAAATCTCCTCAAAGATTCATTTGGTAGCTTAGTTCGTAGCACATCTTGGGAGTTTGAAACCTCCTTCAAAGATTCAACTGTAATAGGTAGATTACAGGTAGTAGTTTTGCCAAAAATGCCAAGGGGGAGATTGTTAGTTTTATGGCATGTAGTTTGGCAAAACTTAGTATAGTTGTTCAAGCTGTTGTTCAAGACTAGATGAGACAACTGTCCTGGAACAAGTTGAAGCAAATGGAGTGTTTCCTAATTCAGATTAGGAAACTCAGTCGACCGTTGGAAGAGCAAGGCGGTTGCATATCAATGGACATAAGTTGGAAGTTTCCTAATTCAGATATTGGAAACTTGTTTCAACCAATGTAGCACAACTCTGCCTGAAGATATTTCCATGATCAGTTTTGGCAAGTCGGTGCATGTGGATTATCGAAGATATCCTTAAAGTCGGTTGCTTGCGCATGAAGTTATCTTAGTCGAGAAGATAATCGAAGGTTGCTGACAGGCCGTCGTCGGTACCTGTAAATTTGTATTTATAATGTCCACTTACTCTTGGCTTAGTATGGCTGTAAGTAAGGGGTCGAACCCTAGAGAGCTAGATGGTTACTACTTGTTCTGTAAGAAAGGGAAGTAAACGATTGGGTAAGAGTAAACAGTTTAGGAAACAAGTGCGAATAAGGAAATAAAGTGAGTGAATAATAATGATGAGAGTATTCAGACTAGGGTTTGATTGTGACTTGTTTTATCATCGACTTCTAATATTCCAATTCATAGTTTTTAAGTGTGGTTGACCCGACAAAGGTGCCTACCCAAGTAACCCGACAAAAGTGTTACTCCGCCACTTAACCCGACAAAGGTGTTAAGCTTTTAATTCCCCTAGGTTTAATAACCCGACAAAGGTGTTATCTAACCTAGCCGTGCTACCTATCCAAACGACAAAGTATTAGATAGATGATAAATATAGAAATATTGCGCAACTAAGTTTTACGACAAAGTATCCACCTAGTCTAGCAATAATTCATGGGATTTATGCACGACATTTAGTAAAACATGAATAGCATTAAAAACCAAGTCTCAAAAACATTCGTCACAACGAGTAAACCCTAGCCCGAATAATGAATTAGTTACACATGGCCATTAGGGCAAAAACAATAAATAAACGAGTAAACTTCACTAGTGCCGAGAGTGATTGAAGTCCGGGCCGTGAGGGCTGAGGTGTGGCTGAGCAAGGGTGGAGCAAGGGCTGATGTGCCGAGAGCAATGAGGACGGATGAGCCGAGAGAGCAGGGACGTGTGCCGAGAGAGCTAGGCGTGCGCCGAGCCAATGAGCCGAGATGAGTGAATTGAGAGATGAGCTCTCGATTCTGTGATGAGGGATGATTTGAATGGCTGAGTTGCTCCTCTATTTATAGGATTGAGTGAGGCATGAAATCCCTCTTGGACTAGGTCAAATCGGTGGCCCAAAAGACAAATTAGGAAAAGTTTCCTAAATTGTCTTTGCTTGATCTCTAAGTTAACTTCTTGTGCAAGTCTTCCAGAGTCTTCTAGGGACTTCCAGAACCTTCCAGGAGCTTCTAAACCGCCAAGGACGAAATTGGGAAATTTCCCGAAAATCACTGTTCACGACCCGAAATACTGTTCACCCCAGACACTGTTCACCGGTCGCTGTTCATGCTGGAATCACTGTTCACGAGAACTGTTCATGAGTACTGTTCATGCCGGAATTACTATTCACGAGCCGAAAAATACTGTTCACGATGCTCCTCTGGCTTCGTTCTTCAACTGCGATGCTTCTGGCATGAAAATGCCGTCTTTTAAGCGCGTTTCCTCCTAGAGCTTCCGAAACACCTGAAATGTAAAACAACACTAAGAAGTAACTGTTTGCATGATAAAGTGCCGAAATTGGTGGGATTTGATGACTCGATGAGTCGTATAAATACAGCTCATCAGTTGCCTAATCAAGATTGAAGATTCGAATGAAGATTTATCTTTAAGAGTTATGCGTAAGAGATTAGGAAAGATTTCCTACTAATGTAGGCGGTTTAGTTTAGGAATCCTAATGGTTTTAGGGTTTCTACCGCTCTATATAAGGAGGGCTAATGCTTCGCTATTAGTCAGCACTTACGGAGAATTTAATCACGCTCATACTCACTGAAGGGATGAGGAGGCTAACGTCGGTGAACTAATCGTAACTGGTTATTCACGACGCTCATAATTAGCTGGAGAGTTAATCGTCACTGGTTACTCAAAGGCGCTCGGATTCAATCTGCGCTGGTGCTCAGCAGATTGATCGTAGAACAACACTGAAGGTACACGCACTGCTGTTCTGATCTGCGCATTCGGGAGAAGGCGCTGATTCTCACGGAGAATCATATTGGTGGATACGGAGCGGGAGCAAAGATCTAGGGGGAGACCTAAAGTGCAATTGCTAGAGTGTCCGAGGCTCAGGTTGTTTAAGAGGGATTCTGTAAACGGTAAACCATGTACTCGCAATACTCAACTAATAGTGAATTGATATCCACCGGGCTAAGAGATGGTCCCCCAGAGTAGGCTCGTTAAAGCCGAACTGGGTAACAATTTTACGTGTCGTTTATTTTCTGCACTGCATTTAAATATCGCATAAGTTGTTTCAGATATTGTTCTGCACCCGACCAGAACAACATCTCATCTATCAGGGGAAGATTTCAGTGTATCTTGTGTGTCTTAGGGGGATCTTCTGTATTAGTCTGATACTATAAAACGCAGGCAAAGCCTGCGTGTTATTCAATTCAGAAAATTCCCAATTTTCCCTCTCTCGCCATTCCTCGCCCTTCTCTCTGACCTAGCTCAGGCCATCTCCGATCGTCCTCAGATCGTGCTATTCTACATGGTATCAGAGCGGAATCAGTGATCCGTCTCGCTTCTTGAAGTTTTCCAGCGATTTCTCTTTAATCACTTGTGTTTCCTCTTCGTATTGCTATGGTTAGGGTTCAAGGTGATGCTGCGGCTGAAGATCCTTATTACTTCAATAGCAGCGAGATTACAGGCTCCTCTATTGTCAGTGAAGTCCTTATTGGAAGACAAAACTTTGTTTCATGGGAGAAATCCATGGAAATCGCCTTATCTGTCAGATCAAAGCTTGAGTTTGTTGAAGGTAAGAGACCTAAACCTACTGATCCTATATTGAGTATAAAATGGAAGAGGTGTAATGATGTTATCATGACCTGGTTGTTGAATTCTGTATCCAAGAAAGTTGTTAGTCACATTTTACATGCTAAAGATGCTGCTAGTGATTGGAGAATTCTTCATTCTAGATATGCAGGCTCAAATGTGTCAAGAAAATTCTTTGTTAAAAAGGAAATTAGTAATATCAAGCAAGGTGACTTGGATGTTGCAAATTATTTTGAGAAACTGAATGCTTATTGGAAGGAGCTTGATTCCATGAGTAAACGAACTGGATGTGAGGAGGATAGCACATGTGCTGATTGTAGAACATGGTGTAAAGAAAGAGAAGAGGATAGAGTAATTGAGTTCCTTATGGGACTGAATGATGAACATGCTCACATCAGAACTCATATTCTGGCCTTAAGAGAATTACCTAGCCTTGATACAGTCTATGACATGACTCTAAATGATGAAAGTCAGCAGACAGTAACAAAACCTACTTACATTGAAGCCTCAGCCTTATACAGCAAACAGCAGGACAGTGAAAATTCTGCTAGAGGACAGATGAGAAACTCTCAAGGACAGTCTAGGGGGAGACCTTTTTGCACTCACTGTCAGATGAATGGCCATACAAAAGAATTTTGCTACAAGTTAGTTGGCTATCGACCAGGCCACAAGCTTTACAAAGGGAAAAACAGTTATTCCTGAGGAAACTCTAGTGGCAAGGCTGCTAATGCGGTCACAGCTGAAACCTCAAATGGTGATACATATCATGACTCATCCAAGCACAACAAGAACGACCAAGTGCCTCAGCTGAGTAGTGCTCAAATCAGTCAACTGCTGGCCTTACTAAAAAAGACTGACTGTGGTGCAAGGGATACCATGCTGAGTGCTAACGTGGCTCATATGGCAGGTATATGCTTACTCTCTACTAAGCTGAATGCCAAATTAGTTTAATGTGTTATTGATAGTGGAGCTACTGACCATTTTGCTTGCGATATTGATATGTTTTTTGACATTCACAAAGTTGCAAGTTCTTGCACTGTCTCCCTTCCAAATGGAAAGACTGCCCATGTAAATCTTGTTGGTAAAGTAGTCCTGACTGACAAAATCACTCTTCATGAGGTTTATTATGTCCCAGACTTTCAGTTCAATCTCATCTCTGTCAGCAAGTTGACTGCCAGTTCTAACTACTCTGTAAAGTTTACTAAGGATTTTTGTACAATCCAGGACCATGCCCACAAGACCAACTTGAGGATTGGTAGGCTGGTCAGAGGTCTCTATCATCTAGATGTTGAGAATTCAAGCACCAAATCCACCCTTTCTGTTAGCTGCAAGAAAGTTTCTGCAAGCATTTGGCATAGAAGAATGCGCCATCTACCTGTCAATAAACTGAAGAAGATGATGAGTTCTACTCAAGACAATGTCCAGTTAGGTGAGTGTGATATATACTGTCCTGTATATCCTATGGCTAAGCAGTCAAGACTGCCTTTTCCTTCTAGTAATCACAAGACAATTGAGTCATTTGAACTAATACATGCTGATGTATGGGGTCCGTTTTCTACAAGTACCATGACTGGTTGCAAGTTTTTTCTTACTCTTGTTGATGATTTCAGCAGAAATACATGGACTTTTTTGATGAAACAAAAATGGAAGACTCTTGGATCACAGGCCACTGCTGGCACCACCCGAATTTCATATGTGATTTGTATCCACTGAAGCACAGGTCATAAGGCACCTCTTAACTTGAATCCACGAGCGTCATCTTGAAAACTCAGCACCTTCACGCGTCCATGGAAGGAAGAGACGAAGCAGCACCATCAACAACACCTCCGCGAGGGAGGAACAGCACCTCCACGCCTAGGCGGGATGAACAACACCTCCGCGAGGAGGAACAACACATCCACGCTAAGGCGGACGAAAAGCACTCCACAACAAAAGTACAGAAAATTATGCTACTCAAGGGAGTCGAACCCTTGACCTTTAATTTTACCGAACAAACTACCCGAAATGGATCTATTATTTTTTAAAATTATGGTCTAATATGATTGTATTTGTTTTGACGTGTGCAGTGGCCGTTAGTAAATATGTTGACAATTGTAAGAAATGTTTAAGTTAAGTTCTTAGAAAAAGGATCCGGTGCAAACATCATATTTTTATTATAAAAAAATACAAACCAATGGTAGTACTTGATTTGGTCATTTCGATGGATGAGATTAAATCTCATCGTCTAGATAATTTTTCAGCGACGAATTATAATCACTTTTGACGAACTTTGTCGTACTTTTGGTTTCGACGAATTATAACCCACTTTTGACGGATTTTGCAGTTTGCACCAAAAATATGATTTGCACTTGATCTTCAATAAGTTCTTAATATAGTTAATACAGTAAAAAATTTCAATCTATAAAAATGAATTCATACCTACCTTATAGATTTATATTTTATAAAAGATATAATATGCCGACTATATAACTATAAAGAAAAGAAATCCTGATCATTAAATTATATAGATGTGAAATTCACATTTACTTTTGTCTTTATAATAAAAACTTTTTGTCAAATTTATTTTCTAACAATTGTTCTTGAATTTAAGTTTTATTTATGGAAAAAGATTAGGTTAGAACCATCACTTTCGTTGAAATCATAATATTTAATATACGTACGATTAAATCATCTACTATTCTTAATTTTAGAAAATACAATAATTATTTAACTACATTATATGTGACGAGAGGGAACATTAGTCAATTGGAAAACAATTCACACAATCTTATATCAACAAAATCCCACGATTTTCGAACAAGATTTGATGACCTCGTACCTTGATCCGTAGTAGTATTATCCTCGTGTGATTTTCGCAGTCGAGGTCGGCGACAACAGTATGTTCATGTTTTTTTATCTCAAATCTTATGTTAAAGTTCTCATTTGATCTCGGTGTTCGTCGTTTTGCTTTATATGTCATGGTTTTGATTAATACAACAAAATCATTCACTACTACAGACTGGACTTTATGCAACGGTTCTGTGGACCATTATGCAACGGTTCCTCATCCGTTGCATAATCTACGGTTGCATAATGTCATGACATTATGAACCGGTTTCTTCATAACCGATGCGTAAAATATGAAAAAATTCGGAGAGATTTTGACTGTTTTATGGCTCAAATCCACCTGAAAAATTGAACACAAATTCTAAACAAATTTAATACCATGCTGTTACACATTTCCAAACATTAAAATACTTTCATTTCACTCAAAATACAACCATTCATACAAGTCATATGCACAACCATTCATACACTGATTTATACAACTTCACATAAACAATTCACATGTAAACACTATGTTCGAACAAGTAATTTTACAAGTAGGCGGTGATCTCATCTCGCACGTCTTGTATCTTTCCCATATCATATTCTTCTCTCCCATTAGGAAAAACCTAGAACAAATAAGAAGACGATTACATCAATATAAACAAAAAAATGGATTTAGAACAAACCTAGAACATGGATTTCGAACAAACCTAGAACATGGATTTAGAACAAAAAAAATAAAAGAACACACAATACAGATTATATTCTATATTGCCCAAAACTAGAATATCAAAAGCCAATCTGATCCCAAACTTTGGTCATATCACGGAGTAGGACGAGGCTAGCATGTCTAACATATCATCATATGTTTCAGAATGATGAACACTGATATTCATCTACAACTCCAACACCATTCTACATTTGTCACCATTCTAATAGAGTAGGATGAGGCTAGCATGCTTACTTGGTCAAAGTCTTCCACATATGCCCCGTTATTAGCATGAACAAATTTGATTATGTCCAGAATATATCTCAGAACATAATAACCGCATAAATTACTTTCCTCTGGTTGTTTCGGACACTGCACGATAAATAATCTCATTTAACACTTTATTAATGAAAAGTACAAGAAAATTAAAGGAAATGTTGCACTATCTTCCACTCGATTCGACGATTAATCCTCGGGTTACATCCTTGATAGTATCGGTGCAATCCCCTAAAATAAATAACAATACGTAATTAGTGACTGTCAATACAAGTTACAAAACAATAGTAACTTCGAAACTTACGAGTCCACTAAAGCTTTCGCATCGATATGTACAACGGTGGCTAGGGATGCACATCCGGTCCGACCCGGACCGGACCGGTGGACCGGATTTTTCTAGAAATGCGGACCGTGGACCGGACCGGAAAAATTCAAAAAATCAATATATTTCTACTGAAAAAAAGAAGAAGAAAAGAAGATACAAAGTTTGGTGCAAGCCGGTTGTGCTTGAAATCAATGATTCAACATGTTTCCATCTTCAATTTTTTGAATGTTAAAAAAAATAGGGTTCTGTTTGTATTATTTAGTATTAAAAAAATCAAAAAAAAGTTTACGGTCCAAACCGTACCGGAAAATCTATGGACCGGACCGGAACCCGGAATCTGTGAAATTTATGGACCGTGGACCGACCCGGAAAAAACCGGTCCGGTCCGGTTTCCCGGTCCGGGTCTGAGTGCATCCCTAACGGTGGCGCCTTTTAAGGAGTTAAACCAATGGACTACCACTTGTTTGGGGAAGATAACGCACAACATCTAGTGGAAACTACAATAACGAACTAAATTTATACAACCCATATTTCAAAATATGTAATATATTACAAGCAGTGTTCTAAAAAACGGCCGCCTAGACCGCCTAGGCGGCCATTTTCTTGTACCCGTTCCGTTTTATCCAATTAGGCGGATGGAGGGTATTGGGCGGCGCCTGGGCGGTCTAGGCGGTTCCTGGGCGGCGCCTAGGCGGTCTGGGCGGCGCCTAGGCGGTCTGGGCGGCGCCTAGGCGGTCTGGGCGGTGCCTGGGCGGTGTAATCGGCTTCTGGGCGGTCTAAATCGGTTTCTAGGCGGAATGGTCAACTACATGTCAATAGTCAAACTTGAAGGGCTTATTTGTTAATTTTTAAAAATTAACTTATTGAAACTATGGATTTATATTTCAATGCTTCAATTTGTATTGTTTCTGCTGCATGTTTCTTATTTTTCATAATTTGGATTTATTTAAATGTTCATATTTCTTTGCAATGTGCATGAAGTCATGAACTGATTAGAAGTCTACATTCTGGAGAATATGGAAGAAGAAGTTTGTATATTAATTAATGTATATATAATTATATGTTTTAAAAAAATTATATATTTTAAAATATTAAAAATTCAAACCGATTAATCCCCGCCTAGGCCCCGATTAATCCCCGATTAATCCTTGGAGACCCTTTCCGCCCGACTAGCGCCTAGCGTTTTTTACAACCTTGATTACAAGTAGCTTATGTACTTATTCGCCAGCATTTATATAAGGCAGAAAGTAGCAGTAATTGCGATCTTTGTCTGGTATATTTAGTCTTGCTACAAACGGCGCCAGCCTTTCATTTATGTGATTGGACGGGCTCATGCTCGTGGGATTGAAGAACCCAAACCGAACCTCTGAATCAATCATCTGATTGTATAAAACACTACAAAATGAAAAAACTGATATAGTTAGACCTTCTGCAGCAAATGATGAACAACTAAATACAAGATTATTACCTTATATATAAATCACAATGTGAGTTCGACAACGGTGCTAATGCATATATGTCACGGACGTCATCTTGGCCCACTGAGGAAGTGTAGTCGTCACCGAACACTTCATCGTCGATGTGTACTCTAACAAAGTTTCTGCCCAAGTTAGACCACATGTCAAGTAGAAATCGACAGTCGGCGGACATATTGTCTACTTCATCAGTTGCAGCCGGTGGCAATTGGTAGTATAGTTGCACGGTATATTCCTGAATGTCGAATGTTAGTAAATAATTCAAATAAAATCTTATAAATTAAATTATAGAAAGATGGTTCAATTATTTTATTTTATTTTATTACTCTTATGTTGTTTTCAACCAAGTGCTTCGGCCATGCCACCAAGTCTGATTTCTGCTCTGCATCTCGTGTTGTCTTTAATGTCTCTCCATAGGCAATTGGCAGTCCAACATTTTGACCAAGTGCACTATCAACCTTCACCTTCACCATATCATCGGGTAGTGAAAGAGAACGAAGCAACCGACCATTCATGACTCGACCGACAGCCACTAGTCGTCTCTCATCATTAAGTCTCTCTTCGATATATAATAGGCTTCTTAGCCCAGTCTGTCACCATAAACAAATTCATGTTATCTACATTTGTAAGAAAAAATGAATTTAAAAATCTCCAAGTACCTTTGGTATATTCTTCCACGGGTCCGTATCTGGGGGAACATCAGTGGGACAGTGTCGACTCTGTCGATCAGACGACTCTATGCGAATATCACTTGAACTGGGTGTCATCCTTGAAGAGGTAGAGCTAGGTAACCCAATCCTTCATGGAATGTGTGTCCCGAGTCCTCGGGTACGTCTAGGGTGCTCATCCGTGCCAATAGCCGCCGTCAATATGTCACGTCGGCCTTGAGTAGAAAAATCTCCTTGAGCAGCCCTTTCCACTAAATCATCATATTATTTCAGAAAATTACCAATAGTTAGTGTATAATTAAAAAAAATTAACTATTAAAACACACATAAGGAACTTACAACCTTTGTAGCCACTTCTTGAGATGCATCGGAGACGAACTCTGCATTTTTTCTGATTCGTCCCCTCTTCCACAAATCATGCCTCTCTATAGAGACAGAAGAAGCTTGTCCCTCTTCAATTGCCCCCTGCGAAAATAACTCAGTTGTTTTCTCTTTTGTCATTACCTCTTCCAGTTTTCTATATCCTCCTCGACCTAGGACGTGCTTTTATATATTCTTCTTGACCAGATTCTTGTTTGTGTCCCCTAATTTCTTTGCAGCTTCGGGGAGCCTCTGCTCCTTAAAAGTCTTCCACTGACCGGAGTCAATAAACGTATACATTTTCAAAGCATATTCGTCTGTTCCGTCACCGTGGATGTCATCATTTGCGAGGCGTGACTTAAATTATTTCCATATGTTGCCAGCACAGCTAAGCTCCCTATTTTTATGCTCCTCGACTCCATAAAAAATTGCCTGAAAATATATATAACAAGTTGTAGTTAATACAAAAGTTAGTTACCATTTTAGAAACAAATACAATGTTAGAATTAAAGAAGCCCTTATAGTTGCATCTCTCCACACACTGTCCTTAAAATGTTTAGGGACCTTCCTCCAATCGGTGTAGGTGATAGGAACACGACAATGAACCAACATACCCAGGTGGCTCCTCCAATTGTCTGCATACTTCCCTGTCGGATTCCCTCTTCTATTGAATGTGACCGTGGCCTTGGTACCAGACTCCTTGAGTCTCTTAATCAACTTGCTCATATATACATGGCCTTTCTTCTTTCTAACTGTGTCTGAAGTGAAATTATGGTCATCCTCACTGTTGCTGCTATGTGAAATGGCCATGATCCTGTAAACATGAATCAAACGTCAGATTAATTAATCAATAAACAAATTTATGAAATAAATAAATAACAACACGGGTCATAAATAAATAACATACACAAATTAAATTTTTTTATCAATCCATATTCCTTCTCTATGATCTTCTCGTAACTGTATTTCATCATTAACTTCACTGTCGTCATTCTCCACGGGAACTATCGTACAAACGGGCATGCATTCCTTAGCTAGATCTTTAGATGTATCATTGATTACTAGTTGTTTTTCGTGGAGGACAACAAACTGGTTATTATCAGAAGGGTCCCTGACGTAAAATACTTGTCTTGCTTGTTCGGCCATAATGAATGGCTCATCCTTGTACTCTTCTCTTCGAAAATCCACAAACGTCATTCCATATTCATCAATACGAACCGCCAAATTGTTAACCCATTACATTTAAAAATAGGTACTCAAAACTTTACGTAATCCAACTCCCATATTTCTTCGATAACTCCAAAATAATTAATAGGAGCATTTATTGGATTCTGATCTCTAGCGCTAGAAACAAGAGTGGTTTCAGAAACAAGTGTGACACCACTATTTTGCGCAATGCTGTGGTCATCTTAATCTTTTGTGTGGAAATAAATATGTTAAGGTCATAAGCTTTCCACGTGTATACTGTTGGTCTTGGACTTGTCATAAGTCACTTTACCAAGTCATTAGACTCTTCTTCAGAGTTGGCCTGATTATTTAAAACCTCATTACGCCTCAACCATTTACAAAATGACCGAGGTGTTAATTTGGTACAAATGTTCATGACTTTAATTTGGTACATATGGAACTTTAACTCATTTCAGATATCCACACAAACTTGATTTCTCACTCTTAGAAAGAGTGGTGCATGACGGAGGCAAATATTTATGCTTTCCTTCAGTTTAAGGTGCTAATTTGGTACGAATGTTCATCTCCAACATATCCAGTCTCGCTTTCAATCCATCCTTTGTTTTCCCAGGAATGTTTAATAAAGTACCGATCAGACTGTCACATATATTTTTTTCAACATGTATCACATCAGTACCGTGTCTGATGTCAAGTGTATGCCAATAAGGGAGATAAAAAATATTGATCGCTTCTTCCATGGAGCACTTTCGATGAGTGCATTGAGCTTCCCAAATCGATTTGTAATATTTTAAATTTTTTGAAGTATTTCATCACCAGAAGCCGGCCGAGGTTCTATTCCTTGTTCGGTCTCACCATTGAATATAGCTTTCTTTCGCCTGTAAGGATGATGCCTCGATAAGAAACGTCGATGTCCTATATAAACCATTTTTCGACAATTCTTTAGATGGCGTGCATGTGCCTCTTCCCCGAAAATTGGACAAGCTTTGTACCCTTTAATACTGTACCTGGATAAGTTACCATAAGCTGGGAAGTCATTGATGGTACACATTAGCATGTAACGCATATTGAAATATTATTGCCTTGATGCGTCAAACGTGTGTACTCCTTCGTTCCATAAAAGCTTCAAATCATCTATCAAAGGAGCTAAGTATATATCAATATCATTTCCAGGCTATCGAGGACCCGGTATCAACAGAGAAAGCATCATATACTTACGCTTCATGGTTAACCTGGGAGGATGATTGTAGATAACCAATAGCATAGGCCATGTACTATGCTGACTACTGAGGTTTCCATGTGGATTCACCCCATCAGTACACAGGCCAAGGCGTAAATTTCTAGACTCTGCTCCAAATGTCGGGAATGTGTTATGTATTTTTGCCCATTTATAGTGAATCAGCAAGATGACGCATTTTCGTATCAACAACACGTTTCTCAGCATGTCAACGCATATTATCAGAATCTTTCGAGTTAGCAAAGTGTCTCTGAAACCCGGGGATCGGTGGAAGATACCATAGTACTTTAGAAGTGCCGTTTGAACCATTTTTCGGTTCTTTGTTTAACTTATAGCGAGGAGGCTTGCACACCGGACATTCATCCATATCTTTATAGGTATTCCGATACAATATACAATCATTGGGACAAACATGTATCTTCTTATACTCGATACCTGACAGGCGTATTTTTAACCCTTTATAGTGTCAAGTTATGAGTTTTAGGGGTCGAATTGCAGTCAAACAAAATTTATAACCTTGGTAAGCCAATGGTCGATCCAAGGAACAGTGTGTGTGAATATTAGCTAACGAGCGACCTATTTAGCTACTCCGATTAAAATGAGGGTTTGTTGTGGTGAAAAACAGCAGAAATTAAATGGCAGAAAATAAAAGGTTTGTACTTATCAGAGAAAGAATTCCAGAATCCATACTTCACCCGTGCTAACCCCACTAATCATGCAATCATTATCATGTAATTCATCATGCTATCGAATATCGAATTAAACCAAAATAACACTAGATAAGCCGCCCATCCACGGATTATCAACGATCTCGATTATTTAAACTAAAGGTTCTCATACAATTTCATACAATCCGGTTAATCCCTAGGGCCCATCCACCTTTCGGTATATAACCTAAATACGTTCTAGCATGCAAACATACCCTTTGATGTAAATACTTGCATAGAACGATAAATTAAGCACGATGAAATTGAATATTCGATTTGCATTAATGAAAAACATTCATATGATCACATGAAGAGTTGGGTACAATGCACGGGATCTGTAGGATCCCAGAATAAAGAAGACTACTCGCTATTCATGGCGATTAACCCACAAACAGTGTAATAAAAGAGAAATAAGGACGAGTTAACCGTAGACGATGTAGCTCGATGATCCTCAATCTCTTGTTCGGCTCTGTCTTCTCTCCCAAGTTAGGGTTCTTGAATCTCAAAATAAGCACACCTCAATTTGTCCACACTGATTTAAGTCAGCCAATCCTCTATTTATATCTTTCCAAAAGGTCAAAAAGCCCAAAAACGAAATTAGGAAACTTCCCCAAAAATCAGTCTCGAAAAGCCCAAAAATCGTTTTTAGAAACTGCTCCGACGGGGCCGTGACTACCGTGACATTTAGACATGTCACGGCATGCTTGGCATGCTCCAAAAGTGCTCTGGGACAAAAAGGGGCCGTGACTACCGTGATGTTGTGTTGTGGTCACGGCAGTCACGGCCATGCAAAATGGCAGAGACTTCGGGTGGATTTTTCATGGCCTTAACCTCCGAATTTGATCTCGGCGTAAACTACAAAGTTGTAGCCCTTTGAAATAGCTTTCCAACAAGCTTTGAATCAACCAATTTGGACACCACCATATGCGATCTGTGCGTGCAAAACAAGTCGGAAAGGTCAATCTGCCCTGTTTTTACCGAAATCTCTACTAAATGCACTATTTTGCTTCAGATCAATCCAAAAGTATTAGGAATGTGATATATGACCTGAAACACTAGAAAAGAGGTTAAATGATAACAAAATGTCCGGAAAACAAACCTAATCCATCATCGAATGAAGTGAATAATAGGTCAAGAATTCGACCGATCAATACCCATAGGACACATAACCTTTTTAGCCTCATAAGAACGGTTAGGTAGGGTGTTTTCCTCTGGAAGCATGTCATTCACCAGAGTTAATAATTTAGTAAAACTTATATCACTCCATCCATTTTTCGCTTTCAAGTTGAATAACTTCAAAGTTGCAGATAGCCTTGTGTATTTGGAGCACCCTTCGTATAATGGCAATTTCGAGTCATTCCTCAACGACTCCAAAACTTGAGGTCTAGCAACAAACTCATCGGCAACATTGTTGACCATGTCAATTAAATTGTCCTCCTCCCAATCATCATTATCCTCCGGTAAACTTTCTACGGGCTGAGGTTCAACGTTTTGTGGTTCAACCTCGCCATGCATACCACACCTTATACTGTGGGTCAATTCCCTTTAACAAAAGTTGTTTATGCAATTTCTTCGGTTTGACCTTTTTGTTAGTCCAGCAACACATACATGGACAATAGACACGTTCAACGTTATTTCTGGATGCATACGACGATGCAAACGCACAAAAATCCATAATCCCTTTTTCGTACTATACACTTAACCTACTACCAGACACCCAGACTCGATTCATTATAAATCCACCACATAAAGCATCATATACTTATAGTTAGAAAGAGATCATATTATGGTTGATATACTTATTGTTAGAAAGAGATCATATAAATCCACTACATAAAGCACACTCCAACAATTAAAAAAGTTGTAAATGAGTTTCATAGTGCATTTTACCTTAGAGTAGAATCTCTCGTAGAAAACAGGCAAAGGTTGGATGGAGCGTCGGCTCTGAAGTTATAAACAACAACAAATAAGTTAGTAAACGAAGAAATATCAAATATCCAATATGAATGGAAACGTAAGTAGTAAACTAGTTTAATCGGGCAGTTTACCTTAAAATAGAAGCTCGCGAAGAAAATAAAATAGCGGGTGTGCAATAAGTATAGACTATATCTATAACCAACAAAAACAACTTAGTAAACAAAGAAATAAAGTTTAATCTCCATGTTAATAGGAAAATAAGTAAGAATGATAACCATCAAATACCTTAAAATTGGAAGAAGCGGCAAAGAAAAAGATTTAATGCTACAATTACTAAATGCTCGGACGAAAAGATACGACTGCTCAAAATAATGTTGCACCGTTAGCATATTACATAACATATAGCAAAAAACATAATTTATCATCAATAACGGGTTACAAACCTCTAACCAAGTCGAGCAGCCAAAAAGCTTCTCCTAACGATTTTAAGTCGGAGAAGAGAAGCCTCCTCTTGCTAATCGACTAACAAGGACTGCAAGTAGTGAACGAATATCAATAAGATATTTAGAACAAATTGATCCAATAACATGTTGCTATAAATACACCTTCATATATACATATAATCACAATGCCAAAACAAGTTGGAAGGGTCACAAACCTCTAACCAAGCCGAGTAGCCAAAAGAGATTCGCCTAACGAATTCAAGTTGGAGAAGAGAAGCCTCCTCTTGTAAATCGACTAACAAGGACTACAAGTAGTGAACGAATAACACAAGTAAGAAATTGAGAACAAATCGATTCAATAACATGTTACTATAAATACACCTTCATATATCCAAACAATCACAATGCCAAAACAAGTTGGAAAACTGAATGAAATATACAATGACTGATTTTGATGGAGACAAACTAAGGATATACAACTAAAAAATAATCGTAACAATTACATACTAAAATTTCAAAACGGGAAGAGACATGGCAGAAATTAAGAATCCTAACCTACTGAATCAGAGGCGAGTGGAGAAAAGACAGCGACGGAGGCAACGACTGGCGACTGTGTCGATGTCGATGGGAGTGACACTGAGGCCACGACTGGTGACGGAGGCGAAGACAGAGGGCGAGGGCGACAGAGGGCACATGTGATGGAGGGCAATAGAGGGCGAGGGCGATGATGAATGGCGAAGAGCGGAGGGCGACGAAGTTCGACTAGAAGGCGAAGGAGTGAGCGGGATTTGAAAGAGACTGAGTTTTTTAATTTTAGGTTTGACTATATGCATCGGTTAAGAAAAAATCGATACATAATGGTATGGCTTTAGGCATCGGCTTGGTTAAAACCGATACATAATACGAACCTTATGCATCGGGTTGTCCAAAAACCGATGCCTAAAACCAAACCGATGCATAATGGAAAATTTGAACCGATGCATAATGTCCTATCTGTAGTAGTAATTTTTTGTGGTTTTGCTTTATATGTTCGTGGTTTTCAAAAATACAGCAAAACCACGATACATATGTTCGTGTTTTTTATCTCAAATCTTATGTTAAAGTTCTCAAATCGGAGTTCGTAGTCGACTGATGAAAATAAATTAAGGCCCTGTCCATTTGAACTGTTATTTTTGACGGTTAAGATAAGATAAGTTACTTTCAGTCAATATAAGTTAATACAAGTTAATTTCAGTTAATATAAGTTACTTTCAGTCAATGTAAGTTAATATAAATTTCAGTTAAGTTTTAGTTAAGTTAAGTGAAGTTCAATTTAAATCGATTTTTTCATCAATTCCATCAACAACATCATGATGATGACCATCATCATCATACCATCATCATCATCATCACCATCATCATCATCATCATCATACCATCATCATACAATCATACCATCATACCACCATCATCATACCACCATCATCATACCATCACCATCATATCATCATCATCATACCATCATCATCATCATACCATCATCATACCATCATACCATCAGTATCATACCACCATCATCATACCACCATCATCATACCATCACCATCATACCATCATCATCATACCATTATCAGCATGCCATCACCATCATCATCATCATACCATCATCATATCATCATCATCATCATACCATTTTTATTATCATCATCATCATCATATCATCATCATACCATCATCATGATGATGGTATGATGATGATGGTATGATGCTAATGATATGATGATGATGGTATGATGATGATGATATGATGAGGATGGTATGATGATGATGATGATGGTATGATGATGGTGGTATGATGATGATTGTATGATGATATGATGATGGTATGCTGATGATGATGATGATGATATGATGATGGTATGATGATGATGGTATGATGATGGTGGTATGATTATGATGGTATGATGATGATGATGGTATGATGATGATGATATGATGATGGTATGATGATGATGGTATGATGATGATGGTATGATGATGGTGGTATGATGATGATGGTATGATGATGATGATGGTATGATGATGATGATTGCATGATGATGATGGTATGTTGATGATGATGGTATGTTGATGATTATGGTATGATGATGATGATGATGATGGTATGATGATGATGGTGATATGATGATGATGGTATGATGATGATGATGATGATAAGTTAATATCAGTCAATATAAGTTTCAGTTAAGTTAATATCAGTCAATATAAGTTAATACCAGTTAATATCAGTTCAGTTACAGTTAAGATCAGTTAAGTTTCAGTTCAAATGGACAGGCCCTAAGTAGAGCAAAGATGAGATCAGAGTTCGTGAGTTTGTTTCGAAATTTTAGGCCTCGTAATATCTAAACGGATATTCACTCGATCTTTCAGGGATTTTAAATTTAAAATATAAATTGTCAGTTCCTAATATACCCTTTTTGACCATAACATGATTAAAAGATTATTTAATTTAAATTAATCTTGATCAATTTAAATCGTTGAGATTATCAGATCGAAAAATATTAAAAGTTTTGATTTCTGACGAACAAGTGGATCTTACCAGAACTCAACCCTTATTTTATATTCTTATATTAATAATGATTTTTCAAGTTATTGTAATTTGTATGCTAATAATATTATAAACCTTTACTCTTAAGTCTTACCCAATAAAAATTTTCTATGAATTATATTTTATGAGTTTGTGCCATATATAGAAATTTAAGAATTCAGACCATAAATTGAGATTTGTAATAGTTCAAGCATCCAAATTAACCATCCAGGTTAGTGATCTGATGATTATGGTATTTATCAATAACAAATCTTAACTATAAAAAAAAATCAATAACAAATCTTCGGATAGCACGTTCAATTGTTTGTGACTACACCAATTTTTATATACTTTCTGCAATTAATAGAGGAGCGCTCAAATGAAAATTTCTCTTTTTTTGAGAACTTTGAGAACCTTCTTTATGCATTTTCGTTTTTGCATAAGTGCACTTTCCGAAACCTGAAAATATATCTAGGCAAAAATAATGCTCGAAACTGCACAATGAAGGAAAAAAGCGAGTGGGACACGTGTCACCTCCAGATTCAACGATGCAACTTGATCTAATGGTGAGATTTGGGATCTCAGGTTCTCGAATTTGTAGGGGTTCTCAACCGAGCGCTCCCTGCAATTAATATATATAGTTATGAGTTGTTAAAGTGTTATGTGTTACTTTATTGTGCACCTTTAGATCTTTTGATCTAAAGGTCCAGATTACATCTTGCAATTTCGTCTTTTAGGTAAAAGACAAAAGTGCAAAATGACAAACAACTTGGTCACTTTTTGACTTTTATTTTGCACTTTGACTTTATTTTGCACTTTTAGATCATTTGATCTAAAGGATGAGATTTGTGTAACACATAACACATTAAGAAGGTCATAACATTTGAGCGCTCCTATATATATATATATATATATATATATATAGAGGAGCGTTCAAATGAGGCACTCAAATTAGAATGAGACTGTGAGGCACGATCTCAACCACACATCTAACCCCCCGTGCTTTGTGGGCGCGCCACGTGGCAAATAGTAAACCCACTACCAACAGTAAAAAGCAAAAAGTAAATAGTAAAATCCCACTACCACATCTTTAAATCTCAACCATTAGATCAATATCATCAATGGCCAAGATCATGCCTTACAGCCTCATTCTACCAACCATGCCTCAACCGAGTGCTCCCCTATATATATATATATATATATATATATATATATATATATATATATATATATATATATATAGAGGAGTGTTCAAATGAGGACACCCAAATTTGGTAAGGACGTAGGGACAAATCTCATCCATTAGATCATCATCCATCTAACCCCCCGTGCTTTGTGGGTGCGCCACGTGTCCAAGTACCCAAAATCCAATAAAGCAAATAGTAAAACCCACTACCAAAAAGCAAACAGTAAAATCCACTACCACATGTGACACGTGGCAGCTTGTGGATCATTGGATGAACCCCATCCAATGGCCCAGATTAGTCCCTACACCCTCACCATAAGACCCGTCCTCAATTGAACGCCCCTATATATATATATATATATATATATATATATATATATATATATATATATCAATTTCTTAAAGTCAGCTTAATTTATCAAACGAAAAATAATTAATATAGCAAATTATTTTACGAGTCATGGGCAATTTTTTTTTCCAACAGTAATTGGGCTTTTTATACTCAATCTACCAAATTATTTCCCAATTTACTCGCTTTTCCTAAGACGTTGTTTGCATCAGCTTCTTAGGCTTAACCGCTCCTGCCAACAGCGCCTTAGCCCTAATACGAAGACGAAGGCAGATGGCGGTGAAGGTGAAGGCGGGATCACTCGGACGAAGACGAAGGCGGGGATTACTCGGACAAAGACAAATGCAGATGACGAGTGGATCAACTTCGGTGAACGGAGGACGACCTAAGACGCTGTTGGCAACAATGTCTTAGATTTAAGTCGCTCCTGCTAACAGCAATTCAGGCCTAAGACAAAGACGATGACGAAAACGGATGACGACAAAGACAAAGGTGGGTTAACTTGGATGAAGACGAATACGAATGGCGGGCGGGATTTGCTTTGGTGAACGGAGGACAGCTTAAGACAGTACTGTTATCAAGAACGGTTTAAGTGAGACACTACTGGCAGCAACACTTTAGAAAAAATAAATAAATTGAGAGATAATGTAAAAAAATTGAGTGCAATTGGACACACTCGATCATTTTTATCATTTTGGAAATGGGGTAACCACACATTACCACAATCAATGTACGACGCTAAAGCCTTCAGAGTTATTTAAGCGAGAAAGACGAAACTAAAACCTTATCATTTACCTAAAGTCGACCCTAATAGCCTACACATCCATTAATTTAAATTATCAATTCAATTAGATAACTTAAATTTCTGCAACGCGCCGTAATATATCATTGTTTTAACTCGTAACATACCTAGCTAGCTATACTTGTTTGAAAATTACATGTTAAGCATTATTTTAACTACCATTGCTAACACTATCAAAAAAAAAAACTACCATTGCTAACAACCGCCCGTACATGTACAAAGAATGTATGCCCCTAAATTGGTTTAAAATGTGAATGAACCATAATTTGACACATAGCTTTTTCTCCGTAATACTAGCCGGATCGTGCACTTGTCCAATTTTCATAATTTCCATCAAATATATGAAAGATATATTTAGGGTGAGTTGTTCTTTTAAATTAAATTGAAATCGAACAGACTAAATGATTGGAATTCAAAAACTTGCCAAAGCCCGGCTCAACCATTTGAGTAAAGTAATTGTTTTAAGCTCTCCACTTATTTTCAAAAAAGAAATATGTACAGTAAAAGTTGCCCCATATTTAAGTAAAAAGGACTCATTTCCTCTCAATAAATATATAAAAACCATGTATGTACAGTAAAAGTTGCCCCATATTTAAGTAAAAAGGACTCATTTCCTCTCAATAAACATATAAAAACATATAGGGGACGCTCGGTTGAAAACTTCTTAAAATTCGAGACTTTAAGGACTGATCAAATGTAACAATTAGATCATGATGCATCTTTGAATCTGCACCTGACATGTGCCCCGCTAACAAAGTAAACTTGATGACTTTGCACTAAATGCAATTTTGAATATACAAATAAGACACGTATCACCACCACAATTACTTGAAGATGCATTTTAAAGATGAAAATTCAGTTATCAAATTCTCAAAAAAAAAATATAAAGATTCTTATTTGTTCGTTCCTCAACACGTGTATACTTACTTAGAAAGCCTGCAAATATATAGAGAACGCTCAATTTTTCATTTTGGATTTAGATCTTATACGAAGTTGAGCCAGCCGACTCTGGTCTCGCCTTAATATAATAGCATCACGATGCTAATAGCCAATGTAAACACGACACATCACGTCATTACATTTGAAATTGCACCGTAATAGCTTATCACGTGTACCGTTCCCTATAGCTATCAACTATGGTTGTACGTACGTGTGCCGATGACTTATTGCGTATGTTCAACACGGCTATTTCATTATTATTTTTATGACATTTTGAGATGCAATTTGATATTTAATTAGGATTCATTATTGAGTGTAAGACATGATTACGGGCTAGAAAATATTGTTTAATAAAAGATCAAAGGTAGGGTGGTTCGTTGTAAACTCATAGCAAAAAGTGTTCAATTATTTGAAAATGATCTGAGCTTATTAGATTATGAATGTGGATTTAATAGTGCATGCATGTGCCACCAAACGATTATGAGTAGGCCACTTGAGATTAACTAGTGTTTACATTTTAGGTATCTAAATTTGAAATATAGAGTTGTTTTTTCGGGTTTTGTTCGGCTCCGCGTGAAAATGGCAGAGATCCGACATCACGTATGCTTCAAAACTTACACATATTTCTGATATGTTTAACCCGAATACATTTGATTGGGGAGTTTTTTTTAAAAAGAGAAAATAATCTAAAATGATCCATTTGAGTTTGTTTATTTACCGTCAACAGAGGTGATGACTTGTTGATTAAAGAGTCCACCCTAAGATGGCTGGATCTTTACGTCCCGGGTTCGAATCCTGGGGCCACAAATTTTCTTATAATTTTCTCTCTTTCTCTTCATTGTCCCGCCTTGTGCGTGGTTGTTTCCTACATCCCGCATGTATGCTTTCCTCTTCATGCCTCGAGGATAAAAAGATGGACGTGCCGAGTCTTGCAATGGTAAAGGTGCCCAAGGTCGCTTAAGCTCCAAGTGTCGAAAGAATGTACCGGTGAATCATTATATATAGAGGAGCGCTCAAATGAGAACCCTTATTTTTTTGAGAACTTGAGACCCCAATCTTCACCTTCCAAAATGCATCATCAAGTCATTTTGGTAGTGACACGTGTCACATGTGCATTTTTCAAGATGCATTTAATGCAAAGTCAAAGCCACCTTTTTTGACTTTGCATTTTGGACATATGTAACATACATATTCAAAGATGCATCATGATCTAATGGTGAGATTTGGATTCTCAAGTTCTCGAATTTTTAAGGGTTCTCAACCGAGCGCTCCCCATTATATATATATATATCTATGGGGGAGCGCTCGTTTGAGAACCCCTAAAAATTCAAGAACCTGAGACCCAAATCTCACCATTGGATCAAGTTGCATCTTTGAATGTGGAGGTGACACGTGTCCCACTCACTTTTTCCTTCATTGTGCAGTTTCGAGCATTATTTTTGCCTAGATGCATTTTCAGGTTTCGGAAAGTGCACTTAGACAAAAACAAAAATGCATAAAGAAGGTTCTCAAGGTTCTCGAAAAAGAGAGGGGTTCTCATTTAAGCGCTCCTCTATATATATATATATGTACTAGATGATAAAGCCTCATTGCATTGTAATATTCTGAGTTGTTCTACTCACCCACTACAAAAAAAAAGTTTGTTCATTTACTAAATAACCCAAACGAGTTTCACATATCTATTTTGGCATATCTTTAATAAAATCATAGCCCTAAGAACCAATTCATTGGGTTTTCTAACTAAAAGATTCTCCGAGATCCGGTTATTTAATTAAAATTGTTGCGTCGATAGAAAAATTCACGTGGAATCCAAGTGAAAAACTGGATTCCAAGGAATCGATTTTCCACCAAATCAGATTTTTATTGTCAAATTCCCAGAGCCTCAAGTCATCGAGAGACAAAAATCCCCCGACCAAACCAACTCATCCTCCAAAATCCTAGAGGTGTATTACTCATCAATCTCTTGATCAACAACAATCGACCTCTTCTTATTCAACTGTATCAAGAGCTCATGTTCTACTAGTCATGATGATAGATGAAAAACATTCGATGTAGAAATTTAATGGGTCAAATTTTGGATTATGTAAGATACAGAGTGAAGACTACATGTATGGTAATGATTTGTATCTACCTTTAGACGACAAGAAACCAGAGAGAATGAGTTAAGGACCACGAGTGAAACTATTGGACTTGAAGGCAATGAATCTAATTCGTTTCTCTTTGTCCAAAGATGTAATATAGCATACAATCAAGGCTGAGATGACGAAGGAGATGCATGACGCATTGTTTGTGTTGTATGATAAACATCCACGGTGAACAAACGTTCACATGATGCATCGACTTTTCAACATCACGATGTAGAGGATGTAGTTGTGGATAAACACCAAAGCCACTTCAATATTACTAACGCGCACTTGAGTTTGATTGATATTGATTTCGAGGATGATGTACACGCCCTAATTTCATTATCTTCTCTGCCAAAAAGTTGGAGCAGGACGATTACACTTGTAAGTTCTTTAGCAAGATAAGAAGAAATAAGCTTGATGAATTTAGAAACTTAGTAATGAGCGAAGAAATTAGTAGAAAGTAAATCAGAGTCTTTTTGGGATTAGTTTTTCATTTTTCAATATCGGATACAGAGGCAAGTCGAAGTTCAGAGGGAAAGGCAATCATGTGAAAGACAAGTGGAATCAAGTGTTGGAAGTATGAAGGGGTCGGTCATTATAAGAGCGATTGTAAGGAACCGTCACAGAATATGTTAGAGAATGCATCCACATAAGACACTGCAGATACATTGATCTTGAGTGTGAAAAATCCATTAGGGATTTAGATGATTGATTTTGGAGTTTCGTATTATTGGCGCATTAGTGTCGACATAATGAAAAATACATCTCTGGAGATTTTGAGACGATGTATCTTAGTGATGCTGAGCCTTTAGAAGTCATGTGGAAAAAGAATGTTCAAATCAAAGCACCAGATGGATTTATGTTGCAATTGCGTGGAGTAAGGCAGATATCTAGTTTAAAGAAGAATTTGATATCGATTGAGTAGTTGGATGAAAATGCATCTTCGAGTGCAGGAATTAGAAGATAGCAAATGTTGCTAGGGTGATATAACTCAAGGAAAGAAGAAACGGATGTTGTACAAGATGAGTAACGTTCGGAAAGGCATTGTTGTTCCAGGTGTGAATGGTTATTCATATTTGTGGTACTGTCGTTGTCATCATATATGTCAGAAAGTTTCGCTAGTTTAGGCTAACTTAAAATTTCTAATTCATATTTAGATTAGGGTTGACAGAGAAGCGCTCAAATGAAAACCAATTTTAGGCTAAGAACCTAGGAACCAATTCAAGCCGTTGGATGAGTTTCATCCAACAATCCACAACGCGCCACGTGTCCCACAAACCCCCCGTGTTTTGTGGGCGCGCCACGTGTCTAGACGCGTTCACACCACACTACTTTGTAGTGTGAACGCATATGCGTGAGTGGGACACGTGGTGCGTTGTGGAGCCGTTGGATGATTTGGTTCCTAGGTTCTTAGCCTAAGAGTGGTTCTCATTTGAGCGCGCCCCAGGGTTGACAGGCTTATCTTTTATATCCAAGGTTATTATTGTAGTTGTATCCAACATCTCATAATGAATAATCCCAATTTGTTAGTGTCCCAGACTAGTCATGTATTGTGACGAATTGGATACCAAATCTTTGTATCCTCGCATTATTTTTCTTTTATCATCATTGGTTGCTCGATCCTAAAAACATATCCGGTTACCCATCATATTGGTTGAGCAAGCTTGAAAATTATTAGTCAGAACTGATACAATTATGGCCAACAGGGTGGTGCCCTATTGATTAAGGTGCTGCTTGCAAATTGTAATGCCTTAGAATCCGAGTTCGATTCCTGGTGATTGCACCAATTTTCTTTGTTGGCATCTGTTGCTACTTTTTTCTTCTGTTCGGTCTATAGGCCTTCTTTTGTGCGTATAGGTGCGCCTCAAGACTATGTTGGCAATAATGGAGTTCTGGAGCTGCGCGTGTCACCAATCAATATGCATCTTTAAATCTACATGTGATGCATGTCCAAAAAATAAAATCAAACTTTTTAGCTTTGACTTTACATTAAATGTAATTTTAAACATGTACATGAGACACGTATCGGGATTTTGATTTGTGCGCTCATTTACATTGTCAAATAGAAATAGTAGTAAAATAGAAACAGTAGTAAATTCTCTGATTTAAACGCTGTCAAATAGAAAGACAGTAGTAAAATATAAATAAATAAATAGAAAAAAGAATTATCTTTTGGATGGGGAATGGAATGGGGGGTTGCTTCCTCTCCACTTTGTCTCCTCCACCGCCACCCTCCTTTTTATACTCATCACACACATCTCTTTCCTTCTCCTTTACTCGCAATTCAATCTCTTCAACCCAGTTTTTCTCTCCCGGTTAATCTCACCTCAAAAACCAGCCTGGCTTTCAATTCAATTCCATGGAAAAAGACTTCTTCCCCTGGACCCAGAATCCGACAACTTTCCCGGTCGACATGGCCGGCCATCACTCCTTGAACTGCTCACCGGACATGAATTTCTACACCACCACCAACTGGGACCACTCAATCGACCATACCGACCCATTCGAGTCGGCATTGAGCTCCATAGTCTCCTCCCCTGCAGCTTCCGCAACTCCGGCCGCCGTACACGGAACCGACAGCGGCGGAGTTCAGCTCATCGAGCTGATCGGGAAACTGGGAAGCATTTGCAGCCCGAGTCAAATCTCACCTCACTCCTACATCGCCAGTAATAATAACAACAATGACAATTCGCGCTACAGCACGCCGATGAATTCACCGCCGAAGCTCAATTTATCAACGGCGGATCAAATCCGGGGGCAGCAGCAGCTTCCAGCTCTAACGCCGTTCGCCTCCGATCCTGGATTCGCGGAAAGAGCTGCAAAATTCTCCTGCTTCGGAAGTCGCAGCTTCAATGGAAGGATCAGCAGTCAACTCTCGGTCAACGATGCTGAATTGACCTACAATTATAACAATACCAATTCTGTTAAGTTGCAGAGGGTTTCCAGCTGCCAATTTCCTGGATCTCAACCGGACAAAATTCAAATTCAAACCAACAACCGGTCCAATTCCAAGGAGGAATCCTCCATTTCTCAGAAAGTGCAAAGCAATGAGGCTATTGGTAGGAAGCGAAAAACCGTTCCGCGAGCAAAAGCCAAAGGCAGCCAATCTTCCAAGGTACTATTAATTTAATTTCCAAGATCCAAAATTGTCCAAAAACCGAACATAATTTAGTTTCAAATTTGAGAACCCAATTCGCTATTTGATCTGAAATTTAACCAGGTTGGAGCGGAGATCAATGATTCAGACTCAAAACGGGCGAAATCGGATGAGAATGAAAAGGGAGGGAAAAGTGCGGAGGAGGACAAAAGCAATGAAAATTCAAAGCCTGCAGAGCCATTTAAGGATTATATTCATGTTAGAGCTAGAAGAGGTCAAGCTACTGATAGTCATAGCTTAGCTGAAAGAGTGAGATTTCAGACATCAAATTAGAAAATTCAGATTGTGAAGTTATTTTCATCTAATTAATTTTTTTTTAATTATGGCAGGTTAGACGAGAGAAAATCAGTGAAAGAATGAAGTTTCTGCAGGATCTTGTTCCAGGATGTAATAAGGTACTCTCATACACATACTTCATCTCTTGCGCATTATGATTTTTGTGGATGTAATTCATGTACGAGAACTTGAGGTTAATTAGAAACGGGGATTGAATTTTTGGCGCGCAGGTGACTGGGAAGGCAGTAATGCTAGATGAGATTATTAACTACGTGCAGTCGTTGCAACGACAAGTTGAGGTAAGCTAGCTGTGAGATTGAGTCTGATAAATCCTCAGATAAAATTCTTGGTTGGTTTATATTGATTTCTAAATGTCTGTTGGTTATTGTTCGTGTAGTTTTTGTCGATGAAACTGGCCACTGTGAATCCTAGAATGGATAGTGTCCACATGGAAACTCTACTGTCCAAAGAAGTGAGTAATTTTCAAATCGAATAGTAGATGAATTTTTCAAAATCATTTCGATTTTGGACTAACGGAAGTCATTCTTTATTTTTAACAGATTCTCCAGTCTCGTGGAAATATGTACCCTGTGGAGTCCTCGAATTCAGCCTCAGCCACTTTCCCTTACGCATACCAATCACAAGAGCCACCGTGCCTGCCAAGCGCCGCTACTGACTCCCAGTTCTGCAATAACCTATCTGTAAACGGATTCTGCAACTCCGTGTCTCAGGTAAGAACTAGCGCTGCATTGTGTTCATACATATCCCATCTCCGAAATCATCTTAAAAACCAAACTAGTCTTACATATTTAAACGGATGAAACAGGTTTCGATGTGGGAAGATGAGCTTCACAATGTGGTCCAGATGGGGTTCGGTGCAGGCTCGAATGAACCATTTCATATGAAGATGGAGCCATAAACATTTGCCCTTTTGCCTGTGTATACACCTTTCTCTTCATATATTGATTATTATTATTAAAATAATTGTTCTCCATCAAGTCATCTTGAGAGTTCAGTTCAGTTCCAGATAAATTCGATGCATCAACTGTTGAGTCCTTGATGCTATTACTCCGAAGACAATCTAGCGATTTCGATCGATCCGTTGTATAATGTTTTAGCTACTAATCAGTCATTAGCAAGTTTGAAAAAACAAAGAAAGGCACATGTAAATGTAACATGGTAATGAGAAAGAGTTGAAGGCTTCTTATATAATTGATGACGATGAATTTTTTGCAATTTCATAAAACAATTTCCCAATGTTTGGCATCTGAGAAAGCTAACAAATCCCAGAAAAACAATGTCTGTTTTCCCTTCAAATACCTGGTCTGGGTAACATTGGCTTCCAAGCAACAAAGTGCTATAATCATAAATAACCAAACATACCTATAACTTTGTATAGTGTAAGTGATTATGATGCAATTCTAACTCTGGTGCTGATAATACTAAGTAATTTTATATTTATCTTTAACAATACCATATAATTCAAAAAATTTGAATTCAGATGATTTTTGGTGCATAATACAAACCGATGAATTATGGTACACATTCTACGAACTATGTCATGGTTCTATCCACAAACAAATTGCATAGTTCGTAGGAAGTGTACCATAATTCGTCGGTTTGTAGTTTACACCTGATCTTTTCCATGGAGTGTTTAAGCCGCTGGTCAAATAGAGATGGAATAGATATAGAAAGGAACACTTGATTCATGGTTAATTAGATGTGATACAAAGATGAAAAGATTAGTAAATTTGATTTGCTTAATGATGGAATTGTCACCAGCTGTTTTGTGGGACATGTTTATGTTTGTTAAGTCTCTATTCTCTGTTTAATGATGATGCTGTTTGTTTGATTCCTGAGCTGGATTCCTCCAAAAACACAGTTATCATTTTAATAAAGACAGCAAGCAATAACTCAAAGAAACCTTTTAATTCGACTTTGGTTATTCCTTTTGGAAAAGAAAGTGGTAAATGTTTTTATCACAAGCACAGGTTAATCAATCTTGTACAAGTATCAGCCCTTCCCTTTCCTCATTCATTTTCTGCAGCAGGTCATTTTGCTAATTAAAATCGATACTAAGGTCACTGTTAAGCTATTTCGAATAAATAGTGTAATTTACACTAACAGATTAGATATGCATCTAACGACCAAATTTGAATCTTGCGAAGTTTGAGATTGAACGTAACAAATAAAAAGTTAAAGGGGATAAAAAGGTGTATAAATCATTTTTGTGTGGAGAATATGATGGGGGAGGAACCTTTAGAAGAATTTAAAGAAAGACATTGCTTTGTGTTCCATGAATGTTTGTCCGGCTAATCCTTGTTAGTTGTAACCCAACTTCCACTAAGATAACCACTTCTAATTTTTCACCCTTGTGATCTTATTTGTCAAGTCCCAATTGGATGTTTCTTCTAATCCTCCTTTTGAGCTTTAATAGAAATATGTCATTGTTGTTAAAAATGCAGATGAGCAATTCAAATGAAGAGCATATGAAAATAGAATTGTATTACTCGTATTCGTATTGTTCGATTCATTCTTTTACAAATGATCTCTATTTATAGACTTACAGAGAAAAAAAATGAAGAGACATAATAATATAGAAGCGTGAATTAGGCACGCCATACAGTATGAATTGGGTATACCATTGGGCAAGCAAAAGACTAGGAATAAAAATGGGAATATGAAATGGATAAGAGTAAACTAATTTAGTCATCATATTTGAAATACTATTGTCTTATCCAAGATAAGATCCAGGTGGTGTTCGCACTTAGCCTTGAACACCAATCCAATAGAATGCTAAACAGAACAACTACGGCACACAACGATGTAATATCCAGTTCGCCAACCAGCCTAATCCGAGGGGCTTCCCACGCCATAGAGGATTGCAAATCTTATTAAAAGTTTAGAGCTGTAAATAGTCTTACACTTACACAACTCCCATTTGTAATTACCTAGCATCTAACACTTTTCTTCTCGATTTGCGATCTCGGCTCCCCCTAGATCCCATGAGTTCGAGACTCCCCCCGAACTTTCTCGAACTTCTCCCAAAGCTCGGACGCCTTCTCCCGAACGCGTGAGTTGCTCACAATGTGTGTGCAGCGAGTTGTTCCACAGGCTAGTAGGGATGCACACTTTCAGACCGAACCGGAAAACCGGACCGGACCGAATTTTACGAGTCGGTCCAAGATCGGACCGTAAAATTCCGGTCCGGTCCGGTCCACGGTCCATACTTTTCATAAATTCCGATCCATCGATCCGACCCGGACCATAAAATTCCGGTCCGGACCGTAAAATTAAGGGTATTCGGTCCGGTCCACTTTTTACACAAAATCCGGTCTCGGTCCATATATACCTAGTCTGGTCCGGTCCACGGTCCAAAGTTTTGAAAAATTCCGGTCCGGTCCGGACCGGATGTGCATCTCTACAGGAGTCTGATCCGTACACTGAACAGACTAGTAGTGCGCCAATTGGATTCCGATGTAGAACCACAATCTGGTCGTCGTCTCCTCTTCCTCCTCAGCTCTCGTGTGTGTTCGTGTATTGCTTCTCCCTAGACGAAATCCTCGATCAGGAAACCCTAGCCCAGTATATATAGCATGTGGTTGGTTTCTAATCGGTTAGAATATTCAAGCTCGAATATTTAGGAAATATTTCCTAAATATTTGTGAGCTTCCAAATCTTTTATCCTTGAGTATATTTTGAATATCTTCCTAGTAATCTCGGCCTGTAGATAATTTTGCTTGAAGATCACGCCAACCTATATCAAATCTTCAATCGTCTCGAATCTGTAACTGCCTCCAATCAGTATCTTCGGCGTTTAGGAAATTCTCATATTAGGAAACTTCGTATCTCTAGTTCTGCGCTGTATGTGAGTTCCAGTATCCGGTTGAACAACTCTTGACCTTCGGCTTGATCTCTAAGGTCCTTTTGCCAAAACAATGCCATACGTAGGAACATCAATCTCCCCCTTGGCATTTATGGCAAAACTAAATCCTCTAGTTCTATCTAGACTCTGGACTTTAGAGACAATTGAGGGAAACAAACAACCTCCTCAAATAATTGCTCCCCTTATTTATCACAAAATTGGCAATGAAGGTTCAAACATAGTGCAAACAGAGTACGATGGAAACGAAATGGTCAAAAGTCAGGAACAGGTTAAAGAGTTACGATCATGGACCTTCAAACAGAGGATTCGACATCGTCTTCTTCATCTCCCATATCAGCATCATCACTAGGTTATTTCAGAGGATGCACCAGCCGGTTGATTCTCCTCTTTTGCTCTTGCTCTGCCACCAGAATAGCCTCCAGCTCACGTAGGATGCTTCATCGCTCAGTGCGAGACATTTTCTCAACTCTCTGCATGGACGATTCTGGAACATCCTGCCTTTTACTTCCAGGGACCTTCAGATCATTGATATTCGTCCTTGAAGAGCTTATGGTCTACCCCCAGTGTCGACGGCCCTCCCGTGAGTCTGTCTTGGTCGGTCTTCAGGTCTGGATGCTGATTGATGATTAGCTCATAAATGAGTGATGGAAAGATAATTTGGTATAGAGACTTGGTGGACGTAGCATGGTCAGCTATCTAATTCAACATTATCTGTCCCTTATTGATCACCATTCTATTTCTAATGTGGTATAACAGCAGCCCCATGTCCTTGCTCACAGATGTTCTGTGCGAGGTTGGCTTCTAGTTAGCAATAGCGATGAAGAACAACATCGAATATGACATGGTCAGATCCGATACTGAATTGCAGTGTCTTCGTAACCAGGGTAAGCTCCAGCAGTCAGACAGCACGTGATCTTATCATAGTATTCTTCTTCCACTACTTCATGCGGCTCGTCCATTGCAAAGTATACATTGATAATCTCAGGATTAATCCTGACCTTTCTTTGTCTTATAGAACTCGCCGTACTCCTTATCTCCAATAAATCCGAATTGACTTGGTAAATTGACGATCGCCTCTCGTACCAGCTGTTCATTGAAAGCTTGCACCTTTGGACGGTCTGAAACAAATCAGTGTCCTTCAATAGTTTTACTACCTCTTTTCCCTTGTACTTCTTCTCCTCCAACATTCTTTAATGATTTTTCTCCTTGAACCGCTTCCACTTACCAGCCGCTTCTCGGCTTGCAAACCACACACCGTTTTTAGTGATACCCGCTGGAACACTACTTGGAGCAGGAGATGGAGCAGTTCCCTTTCTCTTCTTGGATGTACTGGCTCCCCCTGCATCTGGGATTCGTCCATCCTGCTTGGTGGGAATCCTACGTAAAGATTCCTGAATGATCACTTTCTTCTTTGGCCTCTTCTTTTCCGCTTTCTTTAGCTTCGATAGAAGAACTGAGTCCTGATTTTCCTACTCTGCTTCAGTTATCTCAACTTCTTGTTCAACTGACTGTGTCACTGCCTTCTAAACCTCAGGTTTAACACATTCTTATTCACCAAATTTCTTTGTCTCTGTCTCTTCGTCAGACATTCCTCCTTCTTCATCAACAACTTTGTCTTGCTTCTGAGAATCCTTGGCCACCTCATCAATTTGTTTGTAAACTTCCTCATGTTCGCTGTCCTCTTCAGAAGGTTCTGATTCGACTGCGATTTCATCTTCAGGCACTTGGTGCTTCACCTCATCAGCTACGTTAGGAGCAATTTCATCTCCTGACTTCTTCTCTTCGTTTACCAGCTTATTGCTTTTTCCTGTAGTATTTTCCAGAGACTCGTCACTTAGTACCAGCTTTCTTTTTCCAGACTCTCCACAAGCTTCTTAGTCTCAGAGTCACATGTAGTGCTCATCCACTCTCTCACAGTATAATCTTCGCTGCATACTTCCTTGGAGTATCACTTCTTTGAACCACGACCTTCCTACGAAGTCCCTTCTTCTTCAACACAAAGCCAGTTGCATGCAATTTTTCTTTCAATAGATTCTTCTTATTTGCATTGCCAAACTTAGCCATACTAGTTCCAGCTTCATTCAATATGTCAGGTTTGTTTTCAACAGCCTCAGCCCTACTGGCTTCACCTTCTTTCACAGCTTTAGGCACACTAATTTCAATAACTAGTGTTCAACTACAGAAACATCCACTACTCTTTCTCCCTCATCATCGCCCTTTTTCTCCACAATCCTTGATTTCACAAGAATAGACACAGAAATATGAGGTTTGGGACTAGGAATTACCTCTTTTAGTGGTGGTTCTGCCATCGGCTTGACTTCTTTCGGAGGCTGCTTGCTTGCTTTCGTTGATTTAGCAGTTGAAGTGTTTGTAGTCGCTTCCTTCTACTTTGGTACAACAACCTCTTTTCCCTTCTTCTTCTCATCTCCGATCTTAGGGTTTACTGGGACTGTTGCCTAATCTACCTTTGGTTTACTTGGATGTGTCACTCTCTGTCGCTTTCGATAACTTCTCCTTTGCCATCTTAGATTTTGCTGTTTGGGATATATTCAAATTTACCGTCGGAACTCCAGCAACAACGCTTTCTGACACTTCTTTGTTTTCTCTCTTCGATTCAGGCGAAGCTTTGATTACGTTCTTGGCGTTCTTCCATGTGTTCACCATTGTCGCGGTTTTGCAGTAGCTTGGAGAGATCTTGAGATGGTTGTTGAATTTAGGGATTCGGAAGCTTTGGCGAGAGCGAACAACTGATGAGTAATTTAATTTTCAAATATTTGGACTCTTGAACTTCCCAAAAACTTACTTGCGTATAGTGCTTGAGATATTTATCCGATCATCTCTCTCTTCTTAACAGCTCAAAAATCTACAAATATTTTGAATTTAATAATCGATTCCAGACACATACCATCTGTTCCAATTCTCTTCTTTGATGGGTCAGTCCAAATGTTTTGCTGGAGTTCTGCTCTTGACTGACCACTGCCTGGAACAGTTACTTGTTGACAACATATAGACCCAGAGAGGATCTAAGTGTCTCAAAATGAGTAGCATCCAGTGGCTTGGTGAAGATGTCAGCGAGCTGCTTGTCAGTTGTCACATGCTTCATCGTGATGACTTTCTTCTCCACTAGCTCTCTGATGAAGTGTTGTCTGATGTCCATGTGCTTCGTCCTAGAGTGTTGTACTGGATTTTTTGATATGTTGATGGCACTCATATTGTCACAGTATAGAGTCATCTCTTCCTGTTCCACTCCGTATTCAGACAGCATTTTCTTCATCCATAGCAACTGAGTGCAGCAATATACTCTGCTTCGACTGTAGATAGAGATGCTATGTTACTTTTTGCTGAATCAGGAAACCAAAGTGTTACCTAAGAAGAAGCAACCTCCAGAAGTACTCTTTCGGTCTTCAGCGTTTCCTCCCCAGTCTGCGTCCAAGTATCTAACTAGGAGTGGGTTGGTATCCTTGGTGTACCTTATGCCATGATCAGCAGTTCCACAAACGTACTTGATGATCCTTTTTACTTGCTGCATATGGCTCTCTTTCGGAGTTGCCTGGTATCTTGCACAAACTCTTACTGCATAAGTCATATCTGGCCTGCTGGCTGTTAGATATAGAAGACTTCCAATCATGCTCTTGTATAATGTCTGGTCAATATTTGTTCTAGTGTCATCTTTAGTGATCTTCAAGTGCGTAGCAGCTAGGGTCCTCTTGTGACTTGCCTTTTCAAGGTCAAACTTTTTGATCACATTCTTGGCATACTTGCTCTGTGAGATGAAAATTTCATCGTCCTTCTGTTTCACCTGGAGTCCGAGAAAGTAGTTCATCTCTCCCACCATGCTCATCTTTAACTTTTTTTGCATCTGTTCCATAAACTGGTCCACCAGATTCTGTGTGCTGGACCCAAACACGATATCGTCAACATAGATTTGTGCGATAATAAAATCTGACCTTGTATGCTTGACGAATAGTGTCGTATCTACTCACCCTCGCACATATCCATGGTCGACGAGGAACACTGTGAGAAGCTCGTACCATGCTCTGGGCGCTTGTTTGAGTTCTTACAGTGCCTTCTTCAGATGGTACACATGAATAGGATGATGTGGGTCTTGAAATCCCTTGGGTTGAGTAACATATACTTCCTCGTTGAGAAGGCCGTTCAGGAACGCACTCTTCACATCCATCTGGAACAGTCGGAACTTCAGATGACAGATCAGTGCAAGGAGCAGGCGAATGGCTTCAAGTCGTGCGACGGGGGCGAATGTTTCATCAAATTCAATGCCCTCTATCTAAGTGTAGCCTTGTGCTACCAATCTGGCCTTATTTTTGGTGATGTCGCCCTTCTCATCAGATTTGTTTTTAAGATCCATTTAGTTCCGACGACGTTCACTGCTTTAGGTTGCGGAACTAAGTCCCACACATCATTCCTGGTAAACTCTTCCAGCTCTTCTGGCATCGCCAGAACCTAGTACTCATCAAGCAGTGCTTCCTTTACATTCTTTTGGTCTATGGTGGACAGAAAGCATGAGCAGGCAGCCAACTCTCGATAATTAATATCCTTGCCTTGAGTCTTCATCCCTTCAGACGGTTCACCAATAACTTCAGTAATTAGATGATTCTTGGCAATCCGTCTAGATGGATGTAGTGCTGCCACAATGTCTCGTGTTCCAGTGGGTGTGCTGGTGTCTTTGTCAAAGAAGGAGTCCGAGGCATTGTTGTCCTCAGCTAGCACTCCCCATGGACTTTCATGTCCAGTAGTCTGAGGCGGAGAAGGTGTTGCAGACACTGTTCCACCACTACCTTCTTCATCGTCTTGGACTGGTCTCTCAATAATTTCATCTTTCCCTTTTAGATTGATATATTCCATTACCGAGCCTGTACGTTTGTTGACACCCGGTAGGCCCGACTGTCAGGGGAGTACCCAAGGAAGACTCCCTCGTCACTCTTCGGGTTAAGTTTCTGTCTGTACTCTATATCATTCAGGTTGAAGCACACGCTACAAAAAATGTGTAAGTATTTCACAGTTGGCTTCTTGCCTTTCTATAGCTCATAGCAGGTCATATCCGTGCTAGTGCGCACTGTAACTCGGTTGATGATGTGACATGATGTATTCATTGCTTCAAACCAGAACTTGAGAGGAACCTTCTTGGCATGTAGTATAACTCGGATCATCTCTTGGATTGTGTGATTCTTGCATTCCACCACACCGTTCTATTGTGGAGTGATGGAGATGCAAACTGGTGTGCTACTCCATGTTTTGCACAGTAGTTGGCCAGGGTGCTGTTCTCAAACTCTTTGCCGTGATCACTTCTAATGGCCACCAGGTTTTCTCCTTTGTGACCCTTTCTCTCTGAAGTAAGTTGGCTAGTTCAATGAACTTTTACGCGGCTTCAGACTTGTCACGAAGAAATCTGGTCCAGATGAATCTTGTATAGTCATCCACACACACCAGAACATACTTCTTGCCACCAAAACTCTCAACCTGCATCGGTCCCATCAAATCCATATGCACCAGTTCTAGGGGTCGGCTAGTGTTGATCTTAGTGGACTTCGGATGGGATGCCTTTGTCTGCTTTCCAAATTGACTTTCTCCACACACGACATCCTGGTCTCCTTTAACTGTGGGCATTCCTACTGTAGATATCTTCTTCAGGGTTTTGAGATTTAGATGTCCGAAACGTCTGTGCCACAACTTCATCTCATCAGTTTGGCTCGTTAAGCAGGCAGATGTAGCAACTGTTCCATCAGAACCAAGAAGATAGCAGTTGTTAGTTGATCTGCTTGCTTCCATCAGTGTACCTCCATTCTTATCTAGAACTTGGCAGGAATCATCAGTGAATTTTACATGGTAACCTCCATCACATAATTGACTAATGCTAATCAGGTTCACTTTCAATCCTTCAATCAGGAGGGTATCCTTGAGCTCAGGTAGATCTGGAACCTTCAATCCCACAGCCGATCACCTTGCCCTTTCGTCCATCCCTAAATGTAACAAACTGATGTTTCTTAACAGGTCTGATATGTGCAAGATACTTAGGGTTACCTGTCATATGTGCCGAGCATCCGCTGTGGAAGTACTAGAGGTCTTTCTTCATGTGACTAGACGAGCTGAAAGCAACCAAGCAGACTTCCTCTCTGGTTTTCGATCTCCATACTTATCGCATCCGAGGGTTGACTCTAGATTCCATCGCCATTCGCTCAGCTAGAAATAGTCGGCACTTTGGTTTGATGTGCCCATTTAGTAGTAGTACCAACATGTACGAGTGTCTCTCCTCCATTCCGAGCGAGGTATGACTTGGGTAGTCAAAGTCTTCCTCTGATTACCAGGGGTCTTCTCAGGGTTCAAGGCCATCTTTTGTCTAGGCTTCTGTGCTACCGCCGGTTCAGCCTTTACAAACTTTGTCTTCCTTGAACTGCTTTCACCAGTGAAGCCGAGGCCTCTGTGTTCGTCTTCAGCTCTTTGAGACTTGAGTATGGCATCCAGATCTTTTGAACCAGAGTTCAACATCATTACATATCTCTTAAACTGGCTGAATTCTTTCGTAGTGGTCGCATGACTTCTTCTCTCCGATCCCATCTGTAGTTCCAATGCTTCCACTCTGTTCAAGAGATGAACCTCTTTGCGACTGAGGTCTGCATTTTCCTTTCTCACTTAGCCTTGAAAACCAATCTAACAGAATGCTAAACAGAACAACTACGACACACAACGATGTAATACCCAGTTCGACAACCAGCCTACTCTGGGGGGCTTTCCACGCCTAAAGGGTTGCAAATTTTATTAAAAGTTTAGAGCTATAGATGGTCTTACACTTACACAACTCATGTTTGTAATTACCTAGCCTCTAACACTTTACTTCTCGATTTGCGATCTCGGCTCCCCCTCGATCCCCTGAGTTCGAGACTCCCTCACGAACTTTCTCAAACTTCTCCCGATTCTCGGACGCCTTCTCTCGAACGCGTAAGTTGCTGAAAATGTGTGTGCAGCGAGTTGTTCCACAAGCTAGTCTGATCTGTGCACTGAACAGACTAGTAGTGTGCCAATTGGATTCCGATGTAGAACCACAATCTGGCCGTCGTCTCCTCCTCCGCCTCCGCTCTCGTGTGTGTTCGTGTAATGCTTCTCCCCAGACGAAATCCTGGATCAGAAACCTTAGCCCAGTATATATAGCATGAGGCTGGTTTCTAATCGGTTATGATATCCAAGCTCGAATATTTAGGAAATATTTCCTAAATATTTGTGAGCTTCCAAATCTTCCATCCTTGAGTATCTTTCAAATATCTTCCTAGTAATCTCGGCCTATAGATAATGTTGCCTGAAGATCACGCCAGCCCATATCAGATCTTCAGCCGTCTAGAATCTGTAACTGCCTCTGATCAGTATCTTCGGCGTTTAGGAAATTTCCAGATTAAGAAACTTCGTATTTCTATTTTTGCACTGTATGTGAGTTCCAGTATTCGGTTGAACAGATCTTGACCTTGGCTTGAACTCTCTAAGGATGTTTTGCCAAAACCATGCCATAGGTAGGAACATCAATATTTACAACAATCCTCATTTGAATGACTCGTACAAATACTATGCTTTATTAACACTTCAATAGGAAAAATCTAGTGACAGAAAAAAGAGTACATAATTTGTACAATACACATAGATGTTACCTCATTAGAAAGCTTATTTAGGAAACCCCATAAGGATAAAACATAAAATAAGAAAAAAGTGAAAAAAGTATTTGTCCCCTCAATCTAGCACATTCATTATCTTCAACGTAAAACTCTAGACTTTCGCATGCCAATTTTATGAACGAAGTTTTCAAAGAAATTTGTGAAAAGTGCCTTTGTAAAAAAAATGCTAGGTTGTCACAAGAACAATTTGCAAAATATCACTCCCTATTTATGAACTCGCCATTTTGACGTGTGTAATATTGCATATATAGTCAAAAGAATTTCTAATTGACCGGTAAGACCGGTGTCGAACCCAAGGGAGCAAACGTGATTATACGCTAGGGAATCAAATTTTAACTCGGCTATTCCTTCAAATTCAATAATGAGGTGATTTATCAATCAAGAAAATAAGTAACGAAATGGTTTCAAGGGGTTTCAATTCAATTAAAGAGAGTTTCGAGGGGTTCTTCCCCACCTTGGCAATTTTCCAACGGCCATGTATACAAGAATTTAATCATTTTGGGAGTTGATAGGTTTAATAAAACCTAGCTTAGGCTAAAAATAGACAAACTATCATGTGAGTCTAGTCCTAGTTAAGCCATCCTAATTAAAATCTCACCTATTAAAGATATTGATTCACTCCATAGCACTATTATCCTTGAAATCTCTTCCTAAGGTAATAAATGCTATGAGCATTAAGTTTTAGTTAACCTCACATCCATGTATTTACTCTCATAAACACTTGATGAGTTCATTTCTACTATATCCAAACCATCACTAAGCTCTCTCGATACTTAGATCATAGTTCTAGTGCAAACATGTCACTAAGGCATTTTATCAAACACTTAGCAACATGTCTTGAGTGAAGAGCATAGTGAAATGAAATCAACTCCATAAATTGTATAATAGATGTGTATACATGATCATTGAGTACCAAAGAGGGTACAAACACCCTCAAAACACAAGGGAACTACTCACACATCATGTAAGACAACATGATGTGTGTAGGGTTTAAGCACAATCAAAGAGAAGAGAAGAGGAATAGAAATAGGATGGTTAATCCTAGTTATCTCCCTTGATCTTCAATCCTCCTTGGTTGGATGGTGATGAATGCCCTTGATTTGATCTTCTTGTCCCCAAAAACCTCCACACATGGTCCAAAACCCTTGCTTTCTATTTATAGATTCAGCTAAAATCTGGACCTCAAATCTGAGTTTTTCAACCAGTCGGTCGACTGGGCTAAGCTTGACTCCCAGTCAGTCGACTGGGATGTGCAAGATCTGATGAGCTGCTGAGTTTTAATCGAGTCGGTCGACTGGACTTCTCAGTCGACCGACTGGGGCCTTTTTGGTGGTCTTTCCGTCTGAATTTGGTCTTGGCGTCAACTAAAGAGTTGTAGCCCTTTGAGTTAGCTTTCTAAAAAGCTTTGAATCAACCAATTCGAACACCGTATGCGCCCTGGGCGTCCAAAATAAGTCGCAAAGGTCACGAAGAAAAACAATTCGCTGAGCTTCTGAGTTCTTACACAGTCGGTCGACTGGACTTCTCAGTCGACCGACTGGGGCTGTTTTGGTGGTCTTCCCGTCAAAATTTGGTCTTTGCGTCAACCAGAGAGTTGTAGCCCTTTGCAATACCTTTCCAACAGGCTAAAGATCAGTCAAATCGGATACCGTATGCGCCCTGGGCGTCCAAAACAAGGTGCAAAGGTCAATATGCTCGGTTTTGCCCCGGAACTCCTATTTTTGCGCCGAAACTCCCATTTTTTCAACCAATCTTCATATATAGGCCTTGACCATGGGGAAAACTTTTTTCTACCTGAAATGTAGAGATAGAGGTCAAATGACATCAAAATAACGTCGGAAACGACCCAAAACTATTGTGAAGAATGGCCATAAATCAGTCGAAAACTCGACTGATCAACACTCCACACTTAAGTTTTGTTCGTCCCGAACAAAGTATGGGAATATGTCAAGGTCATGCAAATGTCGAAATGCTAGTGGTGCTATGTTTTTCGTATATTTGCCTCACTAGATTTCACAAGGTCTCGATCATTATTTCTAAACATGTTACTGAAAGAAAAATGACAAGTATGTACAATCTAACTAACTCCTTTTCGTAGGCGTTACGAATGCATTTAGCGTATGCATTAAGCCTTTAAACCCCTAGGCTACCCTAGTGGACGAGTTATAGTCTCGTGAGAGTTTTCAGAAAAGGGAATCCTCACAAATCCCATTTGCACCTATCCCATGAGAATGAATGCAAGAGTGCTCAACCAAGGCGAGGATTTCTCAAAACCAATCCCTCACCCCAAGCTAGGACTACCATCACAATATCATCAAAAGAAATTTTGAACCACTTTGAGTAACCATGAGGTTGTGAATTCAAGATCATCAATACTAGAGCTATCAATCGCCTCATCCAAAAGTCTACTCATTTTCAAGGCAATACAATAGAAGCAAAGTTAATAGTTTTGCACAAAAGAGTGTCAACCGCTCACCTATGCTAGCTAGGGCTAGTCCATTGGCTCACGACATGGAACTCATTCCCGAGTTTTAGGCGCTTAAGCTATAATCCATAAGGGAAGAGGAGTTCGACACTAGAGTTCTTTAATAAACAAGCATAGACCAAATGATAACTCCCGTGCAAGCACATGGGTCGTCCAAAAGTCATTCTAACAAGCACACAATGCAAATGATGAATCCCGCACAAATGAAGAATGGAGGAAAACATAGAGTCAAGTTTTAAGTGCTTCTTATTTTCTTTTTGAAATGGCCTTTGGCCTACAAATGCTTTCGAGAGGGAACTTTTCTTCCTAACCCCCGGCATTTGTATCATTTTTGAAGCAAAACTTCTCTAGCGCTTTGAGAGAGTTTTTAGTCGGGGCTTTGCCCTCTTTGACCACAAAAACTTTTTGTTGGGGCCTATTTTTCGCCCTCGTTTGACTCCGCACTTAAAACTTGACAATATGTTCAAAAAGTGTATGGAATGTGCGGGGAACAAACATGAACAAGGCACCATGTTAGAGAAACTCAAGTCACCAAGGAGCATTCAAAGGGTCTAAGTTTTTCGTGAAAAGTCTTAAAAGTGCTTGCTAAACTTAATCCAAGGCATTTCAACGAAAATACTTAGAAAATACGATAGACAAGGGTTATCAATGATATTGGTTCACAAGAATGCACATTCAAAGGACTAGGTCGGTTCTAAGTTCAAGATCCAATAAAAATGAAAGTAGGCTAGATGTGATTTATAGGGATTTAGAACCGATAGTCACAAGCCTATGTGGTTAAAAACACTCTCATGTTAGGGATAGAGTACATGAATGCAAGCGTCCATTCTACAATGATAGGCATGGCATGAAATGAGTGAACTATGCGACTACCCACTCCACACTTAAAAGGTAGCTTAGTCCCTAAGCGCACACAATAAAGAAAATGAGAATAAGGCGCATAGGAACTCCCCTCGTTTGTAGATGTGTCTCACCAATAGAAAAGACACCATTGTGCTAAGCGTGATTGTACATGATGTAAATAACTTCCTTGATGACAAGAGGACATGAGAGGTTAAAAGTAACAAGTGACATACAAGGTTATGTAAAACTCATGTATGAGCAAGATAGCATCACAAGTCACATAATAACATCATGGCACAAATTTCATAGAATACAAGCAAGGAAAGTAATCTACATCCTCCATAATGTGCACAAGGTATCTTAAGTGCCAAGAAAACGTCAAACTAGAGTCATAGCATGGTATAACAATTTAGTTCCACTCTAGTAGACACCAATAAAGCACATGAGCAATAAGGGCAACATCATTAAGCATGGAAAGATCAAGGGAAAGTTGGAGGGGTGTGGTGATGTGAAGTAGAATTGGAGTGAGTAGACCTCACTCCACACTTAAAATTTGACCAACTAATAGCACATATCACACTCCACACTTAAGAGCCTTAGCCACTCAATATCATGCCAAACATTTAAACATAATAAAGAACAAGAATGAAACACTTACAAATCGGGTTACCACCCGCGAGGGCCTAGTTTTTCCCGTCTTGGCAAAGACGTAGCAAAGCGCCCCATAGAATCACTCGTTGATAAGTCCTTTGCTAGGATCCCTTCTCACGGGGCCTTGGACTTGATCGTGTCAATCCACCTTCAAATCCCATTTGAATTTCCTCCCATCAAGTCTACAATGGACTTACCTTTGGGAGCATGACCCCTTCAAGTATGAAGATCCCTTAAGAATTAAGGGGTCATGGGAGCTTTTTCCACATAATCTCTCGAAATAGGGCAAGAAGCTCCAAAACTTGTCTCGAGACGAAGTAGTGAAGAAAGGGTCTTCATAACTCGTCTCAAGCTTGATGGGCACCTCCTCCTTAAGTTTTTCAATTGCATCCATGGGTGCCCAACCCTCAATATCCGTCATTAAACTTTTTTCTTCTTGTATGCGAGGTTGTTCTTTCATTTCTTCCATGTAGACCTCAACAAAGTCCTTATACCCTTGGAGTCCTTTTTGCTCAATATGCACTTCCTTAATCTTTTCCTCATCAAGAAGTTTGGGTTCACATTTAGGCTTACTCATAGCGGGAGGGAGGAAGTCTTCTTCATCAACAAAAGGTATTTCCTCTATGTAAGAGGCATCATCATTGAAGAATTCCTCATCGGAGAGCCGGGGCATTGATGGAATGGTGAACTCTTGTGTATTCTCATTTGAATGATCTTGAGATGTGCTAGTAGTGAAGGGTGCTTCACTTTCGCATGGCATCTCGTCCTCGTGACAAGATTCACCATTCCATACCCAAGCTTCGGTGGCGGCGGTTCTCCAAAATTCATCCTCCATTTCTTGTTCCCATTTTTCCCTTGAGGCATTAGATTCAAGGTCTTCTTCTTCTTCGGAGACCTCCTCTTGGTAGTATTCTCCATTAGAAAAGACTTGTTTGTTGTAGGGGTCCATCCTCGCAAAACAAGATAGAGTAAGTTAGTAAGGGATATGAGTAGAAAAACAAGAATATACAAGTATAAGAAAAAGGAAAAATATTCACAAGAATAGTCGGAACTTCCACACAATCTAATCTAGGGATGTGCTAACTAGTTGCTCCCCGGAAACGGCGCCATTTGACGAACTATTCTTTTTCACCTCTAAATAGTATCAATGAAGAGAGGATCGAATGTAGTGTCAAAACATTTATAATACCGGTAAAGTACCGGGTCGAACCAAGAGGAGCAAGCTAAGCACATGCACTATGTGTGATTGTGTTTCCGTTCGGCTATTCTAAACCAAAATGTATAAGGGAGTGTATATATCTAAATCCTATGTGGTGAGTAATTAGGGATAAAAGATAAGTAAGAGGTGTTTCGAGGGGTTACTCCCCTCCTTGGCAATTTCCCAATGATCACATACACGATATTCAAACATTTCATGGTAGTCAAATAGTATTGAACCTAGTTCACTTCAATCCCGTAGAAATGATCATATTCCCTACATCCAAACTATCCCTAAGGTCGTTCGATTCTTAAGTCTAGTTTTAAGATTCAACATGTTACTTAGGCATTTCATCAAAACTTAGTAGCATGGCATGTATAAAGAGCATAGTGAACATGAATTTGACACCATTCGATGGGATTAATTGATGATTCGCTTAATGACCAACTCCAATAAATCAAACATTCAATCCTAGGCAAGCGTCAATATCCTAAGGTTCACTCTCATGCTTAAGATATAGATCATTTTCTCCATCCTAGAACTATTCCCTAGCTCCCTCAAGTCATAGGTTCAAGTTTTAGTCCAAGTTGTCACTTAGGCATTTTAACAAACACCTAGAGTGCATAACATTCATAACACAAGAGAAACTGAAATCAACAATCATCCATATGAATATAAATGTATATTTGTGATCAAAGAGTACCAAGGAGAGTCATAAGACCCTCAAAACACAAGATCCACTACTCACACATCATGTAAGACAACATGGTGTGAGTAGGGTTTATATCAACAACAAGGGAATAGAAGAGGAATAGAAATATGATGGTTAATCCTAATGTCTCCCTTTGGATCTTCACTTCTCCTTGGTTGGATGATGATTGATGACCTTGGATTGACCTCTTTTCTTGATCTTCTTGTCCCCAAAAACCTCCACACATGGTCCAAAACCCTTGCTTTCTATTTATAGATTCGGCTGAAATCTGGACCTCAAATCTGAGTTTTTCAACCAGTCGGTCGACTAGGCTAAGCTTGACTCCCAGTCGGTCGACTGGGATGTGGAAGATCTGATGAGCTGCTGAGTTTTAATCGAGTCGGTCGACTGGACTTCTCAGTCGACCGACTGGGGCCTTTTTCGTGGTCTTTCCGTCTGAATTTGGTCTTGGCGTCAACTAAAGAGTTGTATCCCTTTGAGTAAGATTTCTAACAAGCTTTGAATCAACCAATTAGGACACCGTATGCGCCATGGGCGTCCAAAACAAGTCGCAAAGGTCACGAAGAAAAACAATTCGCTGAGCTTCTGAGTTTTTACACAGTCGGTCGACTGGGGCTTTTTTGGTAGTCTTTCCGTCCGAATTTGGTCTTGGCGTCAACTAGAGAGTTGTAGCCCTTTGAAAGACCTTTCCAATAAGCGAAAGATCAGCCAAATCGGACACCGTATGCGCCCTGGGCATCTAGAACAAGGTGCAAAGGTCAATATGCTCGGTTTTGCCCCGGAACTCCTTGTTTTGCGCCGAAACTCCCATTTTTTCAACCAATCTTCATATATAGGCCTTGACCATGGGGAAAACTTTTTTCTACCTGAAATGTAGAGATAGAGGTCAAATGACATCAAAATAACGTCGGAAACGACCCAAAACTATTGTGAAGAATGGCCATAAATCAGTCGAAAACTCGACTGATCAACACTCCACACTTAAGTTTTGTTCGTCCCGAACAAAGTATGGGAATATGTCAAGGTCATGCAAATGTCGAAATGCTAGTGGTGCTATGTTTTTCGTATATTTGCCTCACTAGATTTCACAAGGTCTCGATCATTATTTCTAAACATGTTATTGAAAGAAAAATGACAAGTATGTACAATCTAACTAGCTCCTTTTCGTAGGCTTTACGAATGCATTTAGCGTATGCATTAAGCCTTTAAACCCCTAGGCTACCCTAGTGGACGAGTTATAGTCTCGTGAGAGTTTTCAGAAAAGGGAATACTCACAAATCCCATTTGCACCTATCCCATGAGAATGAATGCAAGAGTGCTCAACCAAGGCGAGAATTTCTCAAAACCAATCCCTCACCCCAAGCTAGGACTACCATCACAATATCATCAAAAGAAATTTTGAACCACTTTGAGTAACCATGAGGTTGTGCATTCAAGATCATCAATACTAGAGCTATCAATCGCCTCATCCAAAAGTCTACTCATTTTCAAGGCAATACAATAGAAGCAAAGTTAATAGTTTTGCACAAAAGAGTGTCAACCGCTCACCTATGCTAGCTAGGGCTAGTCCATTGGCTCACGACATGGAACTCATTCCTGAGTTTTAGGCGCTTAAGCCATAATCCATAAGGGAAGAGGAGTTCGACACTAGAGTTCTTTAATAAACAAGCATAGACCAAATGATAACTCCCGTGCAAGCACATGGGTCGTCCAAAAGTCATTCTAACAAGCACACAATGCAAATGATGAATCCCGCACAAATGAAGAATGGAGGAAAACATAGAGTCAAGTTTTAAGTGCTTCTTATTTTCTTTTTGAAATGGCCTTTGGCCTACAAATGCTTTCGAGAGGGAACTTTTCTTCCTAACCCCCGGCATTTGTATCATTTTTGAAGCAAAACTTCTCTAGCGCTTTGAGAGAGTTTTTAGTCTGGGCTTTGCCCTCTTTGACCACAAACTTTTTGTTGGGGCCTATTTTTCGCCCTCGTTTGACTCCACACTTAAAACTTGACAATATGTTCAAAAAGTGTATGGAATGTGCGGGGAACAAACATGAACAAGGCACCATGTTAGAGAAACTCAAGTCACCAAGGAGCATTCAAAGGGTCTAAGTTTTTCGTGAAAAGTCTTAAAAGTGCTTGCTAAACTTAATCCAAGGTATTTCAACGAAAATACTTAGAAAATTAGTTAGACAAGGGTTATCAATGATATTGGTTCACAAGAATGCACATTCAAAGGACTAGGTCGGTTCTAAGTTCAAGATCCAATAAAAAGGAAAGTAGGCTAGATGTGATTTATAGGGATTTAGAACCGATAGTCACAAGCCTATGTGGTTAAAAACACTCTCATGTTAGGGATAGAGTACATGAATGCAAGCGTCCATTCTACAATGATAGGCATGGCGTGAAATGAGTGAACTATGCGACTACCCACTCCACACTTAAAAGGTAGCTTAGTCCCTAAGCGCACACAATAAAGAAAATGAGAATAAGGCGCATAGGAACTCCCCTCGTTTGTAGATGTGTCTCACCAATAGAAAAGACGCCATTGTGCTAAGCGTGATTGTACATGATGTAAATAACTTCCTTGATGACAAGAGGACATGAGAGGTTAAAAGTAACAAGTGACATACAAGGTTATGTAAAACTCATGTATGGGCAAGATAGCATCACAAGTCACATAATAACATCATGGCACAAGTTTCATAGAATACAAGCAAGGAAAGTAATCTACATCCTCCATAATGTGCACAAGGTATCTTAAGTGCCAAGAAAACGTCAAACTAGAGTCATAGCATGGTATAACAAATTAGTTCCACTCTAGTAGACACCAATAAAGCACATGAGCACTAAGGGCAACATCATTAAGCATGGAAAGATCAAGGGAAAGTTGGAGGGGTGTGGTGATGTGAAGTAGAATTGGAGTGAGTAGACCTCACTCCACACTTAAAATTTGACCAACTAATAGCACATATCACACTCCACACTTAAGAGCCTTAGCCACTCAATATCATGCCAAACATTTAAACATAATAAAGAACAAGAATGAAACACTTACAAATCGGGTTACCTCCCGCGAGGGCCTAGTTTTTCCCGTCTTGGCAAAGACGTAGCAAAGCGCCCCATAGAATCACTCGTTGAGAAGTCCTTTGCTAGGATCCCTTCTCACGGGGCCTTGGACTTGATCGTGTCAATCCACCTTCAAATCCCATTTGAATTTCCTCCCATCAAGTCTACAATGGACTTTCCTTTGGGAGCATGACCCCTTCAAGTATGAAGATCCCTTAAGAATTAAGGGGTCATGGGAGCTTTTTCCACATAATCTCTCGAAATAGGGCAAGAAGCTCCAAAACTTGTCTCGAGACGAAGTAGTGAAGAAAGGGTCTTCATAACTCGTCTCAAGCTTGATGGGCACCTCCTCCTTAAGTTTTTCAATTGCATCCATGGGTGCCCAACCCTCAATATCCGTCATTAAACTTTTTTCTTCTTGTATGCGAGGTTGTTCTTTCATTTCTTCCATGTAGACCTCAACAAAGTCCTTATACCCTTGGAGTCCTTTTTGCTCAACATGCACTTCCTTAATCTTTTCCTCATCAAGAAGTTTGGGTTCACATTTAGGCTTACTCATAGCGGGAGGGAGGAAGTCTTCTTCATCAACAAAAGGTATTTCCTCTATGTAAGAGGCATCATCATTGAAGAATTCCTCATCGGAGAGCCGGGGCATTGATGGAATGGTGAACTCTTGTGTATTCTCATTTGAATGATCTTGATATGTGCTAGTAGTGAAGGGTGCTTCACTTTCGCATGGCATCTCGTCCTCGTGACAAGATTCACCATTCCATACCCAAGCTTCGGTGGCGGCGGTTCTCCAAAATTCATCCTCCATTTCTTGTTCCCATTTTTCCCTTGAGGCATTAGATTCAAGGTCTTCTTCTTCTTCGGAGACCTCCTCTTGGTAGTATTCTCCATTAGAAAAGACTTGTTTGTTGTAGGGGTCCATCCTCGCAAAACAAGATAGAGTAAGTTAGTAAGGGATATGAGTAGAAGAACAAGAATATACAAGTATAAGAAAAAGGAAAAATATTCACAAGAATAGTCGGAACTTCCACACAATCTAATCTAGGGATGTGCTAACTAGTTGCTCCCCGGCAACGGCGCCATTTGACGAACTATTCTTTTTCACCTCTAAATAGTATCAATGAAGAGAGGATCGAATGTAGTGTCAAAACATTTATAATACCGGTAAAGTACCGGGTCGAACCAAGAGGAGCAAGCTAAGCACATGCACTATGTGTGATTGTGTTTCCGTTCGGCTATTCTAAACCAAAATGTATAAGGGAGTGTATATATCTAAATCCTATGTGGTGAGTAATTAGGGATAAAAGATAAGTAAGAGGTGTTTCGAGGGGTTACTCCCTTCCTTGGCAATTTCCCAATGATCACATACACGATATTCAAACATTTCATGGTAGTCAAATAGTATTGAACCTGGTTCACTTCAATCCCGTAGAAATGATTATATTCGCTACATCCAAACTATCCCTAAGGTCGTTCGATTCTTAAGTCTAGTTTTAAGATTCAACATGTTACTTAGGCATTTCATCAAACACTTAGTAGCATGGCATGTATAAAGAGCATAGTGAACATGAATTTGACACCATTCGATGGGATTAATTGATGATTCGCTTAATGACCAACTCCAATAAATCAAACATTCAATCCTAGGCAAGCGTCCATATCCTAAGGTTCACTCTCATGCTTAAGATATAGATCATTTTCTCCATCCTAGAACTATTCCCTAGCTCCCTCAAGTCATAGGTTCAAGTTTTAGTCCAAGTTGTCACTTAGGCATTTTAACAAACACCTAGAGTGCATAACATTCATAACACGAGAAAATGAAATCAACAATCATCCATATGAATATAAATGTATATTTGTGATCAAAGAGTACCAAGGAGAGTCATAAGACCCTCAAAACACAAGATCCACTACTCACACATCATGTAAGACAACATGGTGTGAGTAGGGTTTATATCAACAACAAGGGAATAGAAGAGAAATAGAAATAGGATGGTTAATCCTAATGTCTCCCTTTCGATCTTCACTTCTCCTTGGTTGGATGAAGATTGATGACCTTGGATTGACCTCTTTTCTTGATCTTCTTGTCCCCAAAAACCTCCACACATGGTCCAAAACCCTTGCTTTCTATTTATAGATTCGGCTGAAATCTGGACCTCAAATCTGAGTTTTTCAACCAGTCGGTCGACTGGGCTAAGCTTGACTCCCAGTCGGTCGACTGGGATGTGCAAGATCTGATGAGCTGCTGAGTTTTAATCGAGTCGGTCGACTGGACTTCTCAGTCGACCGACTGGGGCCTTTTTGGTGGTCTTTCCGTCTGAATTTGGTCTTAGCGTCAACTAAAGAGTTGTATCCCTTTGAGTAAGATTTCTAACAAGCTTTGAATCAACCAATTAGGACACCGTATGCGCCCTGGGCGTCCAAAACAAGTCGCAAAGGTCACGAAGAAAAACAATTCGCTGAGCTTCTGAGTTTTTACACAGTCGGTCGACTGGGGCTTTTTTGGTGGTCTTCCCGTCCGAATTTGGTCTTGGCGTCAACTAGAGAGTTGTAGCCCTTTGAAATACCTTTCCAACAAGCGAAAGATCCGCCAAATCGGACACCGTATTCGCCCTGGGCAACCAAAACAAGGTGCAAAGGTCAATATGCTCGGTTTTGCCCCGGAACTCCTTGTTTTGCCCCGGAACTCCTTGTTTTGCGCCGAAACTCCCATTTTTTCAACCATTCTTCATATATAGGCCTTGACCATGGGGAAAACTTTTTTTCTACCTGAAATGTAGATATAGAGGTCAAATGACATCAAATAACGTCGGAAACGACCCAAAACTATAGTGAAGAATGGCCATAAATCAGTCGAAAACTCGACTGATCAACTTCCGAGTAAAGAAAAACTTTAGTGACATGTGCTTCATCCTATCTACTTTGTAACCTCCTTCAATTTAAACTACGCAAACAATCTTATCCTCAAATATGAGTGTAGAGCTTTTTTTGCCGTAGAGTTTGTGTATAGATCGAACTTTCAATGACGAGCGAAAAACAACAAAGAAATCGACACAAGGATTATCCTGGTTCATCACCTTATGTGCCTACTCCAACACCAAATGAGAGAGCTTTTTATTGAACCAAAGAATACATTGTTTATACAAGAACACTAAGAAACCCTCACGAAACGAATTACAACAATCAATTGAATCAATTTCTCTCGATTCACAAAAGCCCCAAATCGCTCTCAAGAACCCTATAATTGGAGAAGTATCGATTGAACGCGCCAAGCTGAGTATTTGACTGAAAGAAGAAGATGAGTAAAACGGCACCGCATGACTAAAGCATCTCCACCTCAAAATGACAACGCTTGAAGTAAATCGGATACGTTGCTTAGAAATGCAGCCAGACGACACCATCTCATTTAACCTTTTGCGCCTAAGCGACCAAAACGGCATCGCAGCCTGACTAAAAACTTCGACAATTATCTCCATATGCTCAGCTTTGCTTCTTGCACTATACCACTGGTTCCACTGTTCTCAAACAATACAACTGATCAAAAGCAATACACTGGTTCAACATGCTACAACACAACAACAATTTGAGAGCAGTAATTTGAGATAAAAAAAAACTACAATATCCACCTTGATCTGAGAATTGTTACAGACCAATTAACTCTTATTTGGCTACCCTGCAGACTAAATATCGTTTACCTGAATTAAGCTCAAGCACACATCCTGAATTTGTCCCAATTCACAAGTTTTGTTAACATGTCTGCAAGATTGTCCTCGGTAGATATCTTCTTTATAATGACCTCACCAGATTCAACAATGTGTCTCACAAAATGCACTCTTATGTCAACGTGTTTTGACCTTTCATGAAAAACTTGATGTTTCGATAGATGGATTGCCCTCTGGTTATCACAGAACACTGTCACTTTCTTCTGTTCAAAACATAGCTCAACTAACAGCCCTTTCATCCAAAGAGCTTCCTTGACAGCCTCTGTTATTGCTATATATTCAGCCTCGGTTGTGGACAATGCCACCAAAAGCTGCAAGGTGGCTTTCCAACTTACTGCAGTCCCAAATATTGTAAAGACGATCCCTGATTGTGACTTTCTTATGTCTATACTGGCAGCATAGTCTGAATCACAATACCCTATGATCATATCTGACTCATCCTTAGCTCCACCATGCAATAGACCCTTCCCAGAATTCCCCTTTAGATATCTCAAGATCCACTTGACCGCCTGCCAATGTTCTTTACCTATACTAGGTTGGCCATAAATCTGCTAACCAAGCTCACTGAATGTGCCAAGTAAGATCTGGTACAGACTATTGCATACATGAGTCAGCCCACAACACTAGAGTAAGGGACATCTTGCATATGTTTTACTTCTTCATCAGTTTGAGGGCATTGACCTTTATGTAACTTAAAGTGTTGAACCATTTGAGTGGATACTGATTTGGCACTGCTCATTCCAAACTTAATTAATACCTTTTCAACATAGTCTTACTGGTTCAAGGACAAAGTTCCAAAAGCTCTATCCCTTACTATCTACATACCCAAAATATTCTGAGCTGGTCCCAAATCATTCATATGAAAGCAGGAATTTATGTGCCTTTTCACGTTTGCAATTTGGCTCTTATTCTTACTTGCAATCAACATATCATATACATATAGTAGAAGATAAACTCTGACATCAGCATCTGTCACTTTGTTTACATAAATACACCAGTCATAAGCTGATCTCAAGTACCCTTGACTGATCATAAATTCATCAAACCTTTTATACTAAAGTCTTGAAGACTTTAGGCCATAGAGGGGTTTCTTAAACAAACACACTTTGTCTTCTTTATTTCCCACTGTGAATCCATCTGGTTACTTCACAAAACTTGTTTCAGCAATTTTCTCATGGAGAAATGCTGTTTTGACATCCAGTTGCTCCAACTTAAAATCAAACTTGGCAACAATTGCTACAATTATTATGATAGACCTATGTTTCCCAGAAAAATACACTTCATTGCCCTGTAATCCAAATTGTCTTACCATATGTGAGCATAGGCTGCATAGCCAAAAACCTTGAGTTTTCAATAGTCCTTTTGATGGTCACTCCACATATGCATTGGAGTTTTGAAACTTATAGCAGAGGAGGGGCATATGTTGATTAGGTAGCAAGCTGCATTAACTGCTTCAGTCCAGAATGCCTTAGGTAATCCAGCTTGAATTAACATGCATCTTACTCTTTTCAGTATGGTCCTATTGTACCTCTCAGCAAGACCATTTTGCTGAGGGATACTAGCCACTATTAGTGCTTGGAAATCCCAGCAGATTTACATAGTTGCAAAAACCAGATGACAAGTATTCCAAGCCAATATCAGTCCTCAGTCTTTTAATTTTCTTTCTATTATGGTTTTGTACTAGCAATTTCCACTCTTTAAAGGTTTGCAGGATATCACTCTTAAGTCTGAAAACATAAACCCATATTTTCCTAGTGTAGTCATGTACGAATGTGACAAAATACCTTTTTCCTCCATGAGAAGATACCCTTGAAGGCCCCCATAGATCTGAATAAATATACAAGTTTTTCTGATGTTATGTGAATACCTTTACTGAAGCGCACCTTACTAGATTTCCCAAAAGTTCAATTTTCACAAAACTCAATTTTACCCAAATTGTCTTCACCAAGTATGCACTGATCATATAGTTTATCCCAATTCACTGACATGGCAAGTCTTAAGTGCCACAGATCATTCTTAAAATCAGCCCTTTCATTGACACTAGAGACCGATCCAACTATTGCATTACCAAGAAGTATATAAACATCATTTGATCTCTTGCCTTCCATAACCACTATAGATCCCTTAGAAATTTTCATGATACCTTTTTCTGCCTTAAAACATAACCAAACTTGTCTAGAGTACCTAAGGAAATTAAATTTCTTTTGAGGTCAAGGACATACCTGACATCATGCAGAGTTGCTTCCTGGCCATCTGCAGTCCTCAGCTTTACTGTCCCAGCTCCATGCATCCTACATGCCTTGTTGTTTCCCAACAACATCATCCCTCCATCCATATCCTTAAACCCTTGAATCCAATCCTTATTTGGTGGCATGTGATAAGAACATCCACTATCAAGAATCCAGCCTTTCCCACCAGCAGCATATGTAGCAACTAATACATCAGCTATTACATAGCCTTCTTTAACTACTGATGCTTCTACCCTATATCCTCCTTTCTGAAAAGTTTGGTTCTTCCTCTCTGGGCAGTTCTTTCTGAAATGTCCATCTTTACGACAATGAAAGCACTTCAATCTTTTAGAATCCGAAGTATGTTGTTCACCATTGTAAGTCTTTGGCTTAAAATTTTCTTTGGGTGATCTCTTCTGAAATTACTTCTTTTCAAATTTCCTCTGAACAGATAACCCTTCAGCAGCTATATTAGTAGAATTGCCCTCAATTTGCTTTGACTTCAAAGATGATACTACTTCTTCAAGAGATAAGGTATCCCTTGCATACTTCATGGTCTCCACAAATGAATGATATGAAGGAGGCAAAGCATTAAGTATCATGATTGCCTGATCTTCATCATCAATCTTGACTTCAAAATTTTCTAGGTTAAGAATAATCTTGGAGAATTCATCTAATATTTCATCAAGGTCTTCATCCTCACTAATCTTGAAACCAAAAAGCTTACCTTTTAGATAAACTTTGTTGGCGAGGGTCTTTATCATATACATTGATTCCAACTTTAACCAAACCTTTGCAGCACTTCTCTTTGCTCACCTCTCAAAGTACTTTATCCCCAAATGTAAAATTATAGTGATATAGGCCAATTCCTTTGCTTCATCTATTTCTTCCTGAGTCACTGTAGCTGGAAAAATCCTTCTCACCATCCAGTGCCTTCACCACCTTCATGTGAACAAGGATCGCACGCATGCACTGGCGCCACAAGCTGAAATCGCCCTTACCATTAAATCGGTCAATCTCAATCTTCATCGGACCCATCACTGCAACTACGGGCTCTGATACCAATTGTAGAGTTTGTATATGGATCGAACTTGCAATGAAGAGCGAAAAACAACAAAGAAATCGACACAAGCAATTACCCTAGTTCAGCACCTTGTATGCCTTCTCCAACACCAAATAAGAGAGCTTTTTATGAACCAAAGAATACAATTGTTTGTACAAGAACACTCAGAAACCCTCACGAAACGAATTACAATAATCGATTGAATCAATTTCTCTCGAATCGTAGAAGCCCCATTCAATAACCCTAGAAATGCAGAAGTGTCGACTGAATGCGCCCCAACTGAGTATTTAACTGAAAGAAGAAGACGAGTAAAACGGCACCGTACGACTAAAGCTTCTCCATCTTAAAACTAAAGCATTGTAACGTTGCCATGATTTGTGCTTTTCTGCTTGAGCAATGGGAAAATGTATAGATACTTGAATGAAATAATTAGAGTGAATTAGATGGTGCAGTTTCATAACAGGAGAGTAGTAATATCAATGGGGGATCGAGCCTACTCTAGCATTTAACTCATTAACAGAAATCCACAAGGCTTTCTGCACATGTTTCTGTATCCGTGCAAAGGTTGAACATTGTGCCTCAGGCTCAGTCGATGAAGACAGTCTTTGACGAAGCCTGCATGTGAAATAGTTGCTGATATTTCTCCCAGTACTATCATATTCCAACATCCGAAATCTGTTTCTTTATGCTTACTTACAAGCCTGGCAAAAGTGCTGCAGGTATTTTTCTTCCCTTTAATCATTTATTTTAGTGAAAAAAATGCGTACTATTGATAAAACATCCGGAGAAAATATTATTTCCATACATGACTTCAGGCTCAGGATAATTCTGGAATATAGTAATTTTCCACACTCAATAAAAACAATGAATGTATGTGACGTTCGATTCACCTATTGTTTTGTTTTCTTCTATTTTTTGGTTAAGTAAAAGCACTAAAGATTTTTTTCAATGTTAATATTAATATATATTTTTATGTTGCTGGGAGAAAATTCATACAACTTTTCTATCAAGGTGATGTGGAATCAGGCAATGAAGAGTTGACACTAGAAGCAGAGGTCGCAAATAAATGAGCTCCTTGCACTAAATCGCTGCCTGGGCTGTTCCAGCAAAACGTAATTTCATTACTACCCAAGCTGATACTGCATCATAAAACTGGTTGCTTGAGAATGACATTTGCATTTGTAAGAGGCAGTTACAGAAAGAAAAAGAACTTAAAAATAAAAAAAAGAAATCCCCCTAACACGTGAATTCTACACCTTACATGTTTTTCTGTTGATTCATCGCCAAATGCATGATTCCAAATCAAAAGAAAACGTTCACGGCACATTGGTGCATCCCATCTTATCAGAGCATAATGATACTCAAGGATACACTTAAAAAAATATACCTGCAGATGATATAATGACTGCAAACTATGTAATGCATTGATAAACAAAAAAACATTCTTTAAGAGGGTCAAAAGTTTCAGTTGCGGCAGAAGTTTAAGAAAATATCTGAAATAATCAATTACTTCTTACTTTAATTTCTCTTTAATTCCATGAAGCTAAATAATCCTGCAGACTTTTATCTGCTGTGAATCTATCGTCATCAGGTAGCCTCATGGAGGTACACATGAGAAATTTTCTCCAACTTGGGGGCCTTTCTATTTTTTCCTTTTCTGAGGCACTAAACAGACTCGACAACTCGTCCATTTCACTGGTTCTTGCATCTGCATTATTCTCAGCCAAACTAGGAGGTTTCTGGTGCCTGACTGAAAAAGTATCCCTGCCGCTTTTACCCATCTTGTAAAAACTGTTTGCAATCATTTTCTTCCAGTTCCTTCTGTTGCTTGATTTTTTTGTATCTGATGCATCAACTGAGTTTCCATGTGTTCGAGGAGAGACTGACCTTTCCGAATCAACAGATGCTGGTTTGGAAATCTCTTCAGATGGACAGGAGAGGCTTGGAATGGCATTTTTACAAGACATGTGATTTACGACCCCCATGGTTTCAACATGTTCACCAATATTTGCGCCGTCTGCTAGAAGAAAAAAGGGAGGAGGTGTAAGTTGTGAACTCGATTCCTCATCAAAGCATGATATTTCATCGTTCATCGAAATACTAGACATGAATTACCCTAGCAGGAAAAGAAGATCGAAGCGTACCTGAGAAATCCGCTACCCAGTTACTCATCATTTCAATCTCGCTAAGAAGTTGGATGAATAGAGCATAAAAGATTACAATTCTTATAGTAGAAAGAAATAAGACGTTACGATATCTTTGTCTTTGAAGAAATAAATAATCATAAGGCTACCTGCAGAAGTGCCTTCCAAATTACAAGAAATACTAATGATGACAGATATTGAGAAATACTTTACATGAATAGAAGTACTAGGTACTCTTGCCTTTTGCTCTCTGTCTATGAGCCAACAAGCAGGGAGCAGCTAAACAGCGGAACCGAAGGGAGGACGACCTTTTTTCTGATCAATTCACGGAATGAAACAAATCCATGTGAATCTGATTTTGACACTGTAATTATGAATCAATTGTACTTACTTCCCTGTCTGTAACTTGGGAAGTTGATGGACTAGCTTGCACATTTCAACCGGAACCATTTAGCCTTCCACAGTTATGATCTAAGAAGATAGGATCAAATAACTGAAAGATTAAAATGAGTGGAAATCATCAAATCAATGAATTCACACAAAAATAAAAGAGAACTCATCAAATCAATGTGTCTCAGTAATGAGCAAAATAGAAGGAATTCCTCATATTTTTCTCTAGTGTCTGTTATCAAGTCGTCTTTGTTGTGTTTAAATGGGTTGAGGTGGAATTTCTAGCGTACTACCAGCCTGAATTTGTCCCATCCAATCAAGCGCCAATGCTTCCCAACACGCCTGCTCAATGCTATCTTTTCTCCTCTGCTTGTGCACACAGGAAATGTAAGTTGTAGCTTAGCCAAATCGTTTTTAACAGCAACAACCCGAGCACCAGTGGACATTGACCCAATATTTAACATCTGTATCTCTTGTTTGGCCAATTTTGAAACCTTGCCCTGCCTTTCGGTACCTTTTGTCCCGACTCCTAGGAGTCGTCGGAGAAGAAAAATGTTCACCTGCAGCAACAATAGGGAAGTAGCTAAGACAAGGTTCAGGCAAGCTGGTGTACAACATCGTCAAATGTTATAACAACACATCACTTTGGTGGAACATGTTTACCTCTAGTTCAATAAAAACTTCGGGGAGCGATCCCACCTCACCATGAACCTGACCAACCAGTCTCTCGGCATGAGTCAGAGTTGGATCCATGGTCGTACCAACTCCAATGAGACCTCCAGGTACAGCATATTTCAACTCATTTTGTTCAGCATAGAGAGAGACAGTTCGAGACTAAATTGGTGTGCATTTAATGTTTCCGCTCTCATCTTTTACCACAATCCCGGGACGAACCTCAATGAGCTGATTTACTAGTTTTTTTTTTGAAAATGAGTTTCAAATATTAGAAATGACCCATGCGAGTTTCCTTTTTCAAAAATGACCCATTTTTAATAAAACCGGATTCCCAGGAACCGGTTTCTACAATATCCCAAAAACCGGCGATCCCAACCGGTTTTTAGCGACATTGAAATTCCGCCGCAAATTCTTTCTCCCTCATTCTCTCCGGCTTTGGAAACCTTTCTTCCCCATTGCCTCCGTTCGATAGTGTCCGATTTGATTTCCATCCCGTCCGATTTTTGATTTAATCACCTACGTCCCCTCAATTTAGCAGTTCATCCGACCAGTTTCATCATTTCGCATAAACCCTAACCACCTCCGAAGTTGTCCGAAATTGATATGTAAAAACGAAATTGTGTAATTAGTGTTGTTGAATTGTTTGTTGTTGTTTGATATTAGTCCGGTTAATTGTATTAATATTGTGAATTTGTTGAATTTTTTGGTTTGATATTAGTCCGGTTAATGGTTGTTGTTGAATTATTATCGTTGAATTGGTGGTTGTTTGACATTGGTTTGATATTGTCTATGGTTGTATATTCGTAACAATAGTGTTATCGAATTTCATAGTTATTGAATTAGTATATTTGAATTTGGGCAATTATTTGTTGTTGTTGAATTAGCGTACAGTGTAACAATAGTGTTATCGATTTATTGTGTTCTTCTTCATGAATTGATAATAATGAATTTTTATTGTTCTTACAGAAATGTCATCAGGTAACAGGCGAACCACTCAACGCGATATGACGTCTTCTTCACAGGCGACTGTTAATCCGGACATGGATGATTATCTTCATCCTGGATCCATCGATTCATCCTTGTTGACAATGCAAAGTGTGCATCGCACTGAGGCGATTTGGAGAAATCAGGTATGATTTTCATTGATTAAAAATTTTCAATTCATATCATATAACAATGTTTTATAGTAACAAAGTGTTTTACATATTATAGATGGATAGAGAATTTAAGTCTGATAAGTCATTGCGGGTCGCGGGTCATAATGTCGTAAGTATGAACCCTCGACTTACGGAGTATGTTGCAAATGCCGGGTTTCTACTTTGGACCCAAGTATGCAACGTGAAGATTGATCCTAAATTATGCACCGCCCTAGTGGAGAGATGGCACCCCGAGACACACACCTTCCATCTAAATGGAGGGGAGGCTACAATTACACTACAGGACGTGACTCTCCTTACTGGATTACCCATAGGTGGGGAACTCGTGTCTGGATTAAGAGAGTTGGAATGGGAGCCTGTTTGTTTGAGTTTATTGGGTGATGTGCCCGACCGCCCTAAGGTGAAATCGATGGGTAGCAAGACATAATTCGATAACTACCTGACTCATATGCTAAACGATGTGGATGAAGAGACATTGAAGAAATACGCTAGGGCGTACATTTTATGTCTATTGGGATTGACTCTCATGACAGACTTGTACGGTGATCAGGTAGCGCTCCACTACCTTTCATTGTTCGCAGAATTGGATAACGTCAGGAGATACAGTTGGGTAGGGCGGTTTTAACTTTTCAGTACAGTCACTTGTGCAGAGCAAGTATTTTAAGAAGTCGCAAATGGGTGGATGTGTCCTATTACTACAGTTTTGGAGTTGGGAGCGCATGCGTATTGGAGCTCCACAACCTTATTTAAGAGAGGCCCCAGACCTTGAAGATGATATTCATCCATTTTTAGGCCTTGTTGGTCGTACTTGTAAGTAAATATTATATTTATTTTGATATTAAAAATTGTTAACTATTAATTAAATTTGTAACGAATTTTCTTATGCGCAGACATTGGGCTGAACCAAAACATTTCAAGAGGTCCCACGTGGTGCCTTTAGTCTTCTTTCGGGATCAGCTCAAGCGAATGGTCCACGGTGATTTTATTTTTCGATCATATTACGAAGAGTTGATGGACCGACTGCATCCCGCATGTGTCGAGTCACTGGAATTATGGACGGTTGATGTGCCACTTATTTGCTTCAACATCATTGAGTGGCATCATCCGATTCGTGTTATGAGACAGTTTGGATGGAAGCAGATCATTCCACCTGCTCCTATAGCGTTTACGAATGAGCACCACGGATTAGAAAGGAAAAAGAGAGTTGATTGGAGAGTGCACCTCTACCAGTATGTTGAGCTATGGACTAGTAGATTTGAGACATTAATATATGGGGATCCGGGCGAGGACATTGATATTACCAGTGATGAATGAGTATTGGTATTCCAGGATCACATGTCGCCTTATCCAGCCCAAATTGGAAGAAGAGGACACTCAGGCATATCGGCCTAGTGCCCATGAATTACCGAGCAATGTAAGTTTTCAAATATTTGGAAATATAGTATTATTATACTGTTTAACATGTGTAACTAACAATTTGTTTATATAGATTCACACGTTACTCATCTGCGCACCGCAGACTGCTGATGGATTCACCAGTACTGCAGATCCGCGACAGAAATTTCATCACATTTTTCATATCGTAGTGGAGGAACTACGGGTGTTGGGAGAGTTGCGGCTACTCAATATCAACCCTGATATTATTCAGTTTGAAAACGGTAAATATTGAATAGCCGCAACTCTCCCAACACCAGTAATTCCTCCACTACGGTATGAAAAATGCGATGAAACTTCTGTCGCGGATCTGCAGTACTGGTGAATCCATCAGCAGCCTGCGATGCGCAGATGAGCAACGTGCGAATCTATATAAATAAATTGTTAGTTACACATGTAAAACAGTATAATAATACTATAATTCGAATTATTTGAAAACTTACATTGCTCGGTAATTCATGGGCACTAGACCGATATGCCTGAGTGTCCTCTTCTTCCAATTTGGGCTGGATAAGGCGACATGTGATCCTGGAAGACCAATACACATATTCATCACTGGGAATATCAATGTCCTCGCCATCCTCGCACGGATCCCCATATATTAATCTCTCAAATCTATTAGTCCATAGCTCAACATACTGGTGGGGGTGTACTCTCCAATCAACTCTTTTTTTCCTTTCTAATCCGTGGTGCTCATTCGTAAACGCTATAGGAACAGGTGGAATGATCTGCTTCCATCCAAACTGTCTCATACACGAATCGGATGATGCCACTCAATGATGTTGAAGCAAATATGTGGCACATCAGCTGTCCATGATTCTCGTGACTCGAGACATACGGGGTGCAGTCGGTCCATCAACTCCTCGTCATATGGTCGAAAAATAAAATCACCTTGGACCATTCGCTCGAGCTGATCCCGAAAGAAGACTAAAGCACCACGTGGGACCTCTTGAAAATATTTTGGTCCAGCCCAATGTCTGCGCACAAGAAAATTCGCTACAAATTTAATTAATAGTTAATAATTGTTAATATCAAAATAAATATAACATTTACTTACAAGTACGACCAACAAAGTCTAAAAAATGGATGAATATCATCTTCAAGGTCTAGGGCCTCTCTGAAATAGGGTTATAGAGCTCCAATACGCATGCGCTCTCAACTCCAAAACTATAGTAATAGGACACAGCCACCCATTTGCGACTTCTTAAAATACTTGCTCTGCACAAGTACCTGTACTGAAAAGCTAAACATCGCTCCCCCAACTGTATCTCCTGACGTTATCCAATTCCGCCAACAATAAAAGGTAGTGGAGCGCTACCTGATCACCGTACAAGTCTGTCATGAGAGTCAATCCCAATAGACATAAAATGTACGCCCTAACGTATTTCTTCAATGTCTCTTCATCCACATCGTCTGGCATATGAGTCAGGTAGTTATCGAACCATGTTTTGCTACCCATCGATTTCACCTTAGAACGGTCGGGCACAACATCAAATAAACTCAAACAAACAGACTCTCATTCCAACTCTCCTAATCCAAACACGGGCTCCCCATCTATGGGTAATCCAGTAAGGAGAGCCACGTCTTGTAGTGTAATTGTAGTCTCCCCTCCATTCAGATGGAAGGTGTGTGTCTCGGGGCGCCATCTCTCCACTTTGGTGGTGCACAATTTAAAATCAATCTTCACGTTGCATACTTGGGCCCAAGGTAGAAACTCGACATTTGAACCAATCTCCGTAAGTCGAGGGTTCATACTTACGACATTATGACTCGCGACCCGCAATGGCTTATCAGACTTAAATTCTCTATCTATCTATAATATGTGAAACAATTTGTTATTATAAAACATTGTTATATGATATGAATTGAAATTTTTTAATCAATGAAAATCATACCTGATTTCTCCAAATCGCCTCAGTGCGATGCACACTTTGCATCGTCAACAAGGATGAATCGATGGGTCCAGGATGAAGGTAATCATCCATATCCATGTCCGGATTAACAGTCGCCCGTGAAGAAGACGGCATATCGCTTTGATTGTTTTGCCTGTTACTTGATGACATTTCTGTAACAACAATAAAATTTTATTATTATCAATTCATGAAGAAGAAAACAATAAATCAATACGCTAATTCAACAATAACAACTAATTGTCCAAATTCAAATATACTAATTCAATAACTATGAAATTTAACAACACTATTTTTACGAATATACAACCATAAACCATAGACAATATCAAACCAATGTCAAACAACCACAAATTCAACGACATTAATTCAACGATAATAATTCAACAACAACCATTAACCGGACTAATATAAAACCAAAAAATTCAACGACATTAATTCAACGATAATAATTCAACAACAACCATTAACCGGACTAATATAAAACCAACAAATTCAACAAATTCACAATATTAATACAATTAACCGGATTAATATCAAACAACAACAATAATTACACAATTACATTTTTTTACCTATCAATTTCGGACAACTTCGGAGGTGGTTAGGGTTTATGCGAAATGATGAAACTGGCCGGATGAAATGCTAAATTGAGGGGACGTAGGTGGATTAAATCGAAAATCGGACGGGATGGAAATCAAATCGGACAATATCGGACGGAGACAATTGGGAAGAAGGGTTTCCAAAGCCGGAGAGAATGGGAGAGAAAGAAGCTGCGGCGGAATTTCAATGTCGCTAAAAACCGGATCCTTGATCCGGTATTTATAATGAAATCGGATCGCTGGGTTCCGGTATTATGTGGAATCCACGTATACGACCTTCATCCACATCATCTATATCTCCATAAAACCGATTTCCCGGAATTCGGCTAGTTACGGGATTCGGTTAGTTACAAAACGTAACTAACCGGATTCCCAAGAATCTGTTTTTGGGATATTGTAGAAAACCGGTTCCTGGGAATCCGATTTTATTAAAAATGGGTCATTTTTGAAAGAGCAAACTCGCGTGGGTCATTTATAATATTTGAAACTCATTTTAGGTCAGTTTCAAAAAAAACTCTTGATTTACCTTTAAGACACCCTGAAATCACAAGCAATATCAATCATCATCTATCAAGAAAGAAAACGGAGGTGTTATTTAAGTATACTACTTCTGCAAACTACGAATTTACACAACTGATGTCATTCTAAATAGTTGGACTTTTTCTAAAATTATCAATAACAAGATAAAATAGAAGTATAGAACAGACTATTTAACATTTAACAATACAATGAGCCAAAAAAAGTATCAGCAAAAAAACTAGCATTGAGTTCCATATACCAAACAATTTAGACAGACAGAAACTGTAGGGTGAGATGTGGTTCACTACTTTTAACTGTTAAGTCGAATTGTCATTTATAAGTCCCTCAGATCTTTGAGCTGCTTGTATATAAATAGGAACCTGACAACATTTATCAAATTTATGCACCATAGCAAATTGTTTTATCAAAAAGCAAAGGGGGAGAGCATGCATGACATCAGTTCCTGACACCACTTGGAAGCACAAGTTCAAAAACATACTCTGAGAATGCTACCACCAGCAACACCTCCCCTTATCTTATCGACCTCTTCACATCAAAAGTCCGAATCACAATCATGTTGGGTGGTGATACGAAATACCTCTCAGGAATCGGAATTTTTTTTCACAATGTATTCACACACAACATCGAAAATATACTTCAACTGGGCAGAAATTGGCACCACGGGTGCATCACCGGCAACAGTTCCCTGCCAAGGGAGAGAAGTTCTATCAGACAGCCGTAAGACATGAATTCCTTAATGAAGATGTACCTGAATAAACTTCTGAATAGCTTCATGCTGATTAATATCAACTTTATTTTGCAGGATTATTATGTGTTGGAGAAGCATGATCTCAACAGCTGCCAAATGCTTAGAGTTTTGTGGTTGAGGACAACTCTCGTTGGCAGCGACAAGAAGCAATGCCTGATGAGTCGTATTTATACGACTCGTCGAGTCAGTTATTCCCATTTATCTCGACACTTTCTTATGCGAACAGTTACTATTTAGTATTGTTTTGCGTTTTAGAAGCCTTGGAAGGAACACGTGCTTAAAGATGGCATTTCAGGCCAAAAACATCACAATGGATAATCAGACCTTTGGACGTTTGACAGACTGCTGGGAATTGACCTCTGATCAGAAAAATACGAGTTATATGTCAATGTGTAGCTGATTCAATTCCCTACAACTTCCTAGTTCACACCGTCGATGTCATTTGGGCAGCCAAATCAAGAGTCGAAGTCAAAGCTGACGCGCAGAAAGGAGAAACCAAGTCAGCGCTGACGTCATCAAACTGTTCACCGACATCATCGCTGCTGACATCATCAAACTGTTCACTGACATCATCGCTGACGTTATCAAATTGTTCACTGACGTCAGCGATGATGTCAGTGAACATTTTGATGACGTCATGCTGACTTGGTTTCTCCTTTCTGCGCGTCAGCTTTGACTGCCCAAATGATCTCGGCTGTTCTCGGTGTGAACTAGAGAGTTGTAGGGAATTGAGTCAACTACGCATTGATATATAGCTCGTATTTTTCTGATCAGAGGTCGAGTCTCAGCACTCCGTCAAACGTCCATAGGTCTGATTTGCCATTGTGATGTTTTTGGCATGAAATGCCATCTTTAAGCACGTGTTCCTTCCAAGGCTTCCGAAACACCTGAAACGCAATACAACACTAAAATGCCCCATCCATAATTGCAGCTCCATTAAGCATAGTGGCCATGAGGATATCATGACCCTTGAATCAGACATGAGGGAAAAGGAAAGAAGTCATTTTTCGACATGATATTCATTACAAGAAAAACTTAAATGATACGATATATATTTCACATAAGGAAACAAAAAACAGGTTATTGCTAGGGAAACCCACATTGAAACTCTATCCCAAAACCAACAAAGATCCATAAAGCTTTTGCAATTACACTGGTAAGCTTTTCAACCACAACAAGCAGAGATTTCAATAGTACTGATGCATACATTTGAAAGACACTGTCGAACTAATTTAATTAGCATCAATCAGAGAAAAAACCCAGGTAATCTCATTGTTCCTTATTTAATTAGCATCAATAAGCATTAGCATGCTTCAGGGAATCTCATTGTTGGACCTGTACTCACCGGACAATCAACAAACGATACATGCCGAAGCAACTTCATTCTGCAGTTCTCAAAGCCAGGTACATCACACAAAGGACTATCTTCCTTCCCACTCCCATATGCCCTACATAATGATACATTTATTAGAAACATCAGAAATCGCATCATCCTATGACACTATTTCACACACTCTTAAAGCTTACTTATAGCACATGGGTCGAGGACACCGATCATCTTCACACTTGTATATTTTGGCATTTGCATATCCCAGCTTGATTGTAATATTACGCTCTAGCTCAATTTTGAAACGTACAGTCTGTTTTGAATGAGTAACTCTCACTTACACTTTGATGAGAAAAATAGTAGAAAAGTACAGTAAGTAGAGAAAGCATACATATGGAGACATTTTTTAAGAAATGAGAAATGTTTTTGATATACATGCAGTAAGTTTTTATCTTCATTAATTTTCAATTCAATGTCAACAGGAGGAACATGTTTTGACTACATAATGTGCATATGGAATGCCAAATCTCGTAAGTTACCTGTACTCCTGAAATTGCTTTAACAACTGTTGACTTTCCATGAGCCACATGACCAATGTCCAATGGTACCTACAGAATATCATAAGCCTTGTTGAAGTTGAAGGCACACCTCACCAAAACTATTGGGATGATATAATGGATATGGATATCACAATATCATGGACAGTTATGACGCTAGCCCTCTATCATGGCGAACAGGTCTTTTCTAATCAGATAAATGAATATCCATACACATATTATTCAACATATATTGTGAAAACTTGCCATTTTAAAGTTCAACCCAAATTATAATTTAAGTAGGGTTCAAATTTCATTTTTAATAGTTGAGTTAAAGAGAAAATACTTGTTTTTTCATTTCTACATTCGACTTGAGTCAAATCCATGTGAAGTCGGATTGTCAAATTGTTTAGTTAGAAAACCCAAATCCATTTGGGAGAAATGATTCAACAGTCATCTGTGGCCGCGGCCGACAGCATGGCGTCAACTCTCACCAAAATAGACCACTTTACTAGCCACAAACCATCCGGATGACAAGTTTCTGAATATAAGTTTGGCTAATATTGACAGTCAGCTTGAGCACACTCAGGTTACCAATATTTATAGTGGCTTGACGAGAAATCACTTCAGGAGACAAGGGATGTAATGCCTTTACATCCAGCATATTTAAATCTTGCTCCATCAATCCTCTTCGAGCCATGATGACGGTTGAGGAAACTTTTGAGCTGCAAGAGAAATGATAATGACCTCAATATAAAATTAACATGGAAAGCAAGAAGTCTACAACATTAGAGCAAGAACCTCTTAGGTTAGTAACTTGTCAAGCATGGTTAGCAGAAAATTTGCCAACTCTATCAATGAAAAATCGAAAACAATTATACTAAATCAACCTGTGCAGAAGGATGCAAGCCTATGAACTATAATACTGATCATAATGAAAAACTAGATAGTATAGTAGATTCAGCTGAGACTGAAGCATCACAATCATCGTCACATGTGATTTACATCAAGCCAACAAGTCAAATGAGGCAATTTTGTGAGACAAAAATGGAACTTAACTCCGGAAAAAATCCCAACAAACATCAATTTCACGCAAAACTAAAAATCATATAGTTAGCAAAACGCTATCACACTCTCTCATTTCCTCACTTTCATGTTTAATAAATATCCACGCATACACCCTCCGACGTCGATTCACTTGGCAACGCCAGAAATAGACTAGGCCATAATTGTAATCTACCTCGACCAACACAACACAAAATCGATTCTCCGTGCCCATAAACTCAGTCAAACAAGAGAGAATTTCATACACAGAACCGGACTGAATCCGACGGGGACGCACCTCGATGAATTAAAGTCCGAGCTGTCTCTGCCGCCTCCAAAAGAATTTTTCTGATTGCTGAGATTCACAAACACAACGAAATGCAGTTCAGAAAATGTTGGAGAGCATATCAAAAAAAAAATGTTGGAGAGAGAAAAAGAGAGATTCCTGAAGCAAAAAAAGTAGCGAGAAAGATATAGCGAGCGAGAATCTTCTTCAGGGGTTAATAGCATTAACACCCGAGCAACGTGCGGCCCAAACCACCCTCTTTCATTATATATCAGCCCAACACAAAACGCCCCCAAATCGAAACGGGCTCCACAGGCCCAAATACACTGAGGTTTTGCTACTCGCCCATCAAACATTACTCGCTGCAAAATCTAACACAATTAACACTGATATTCTAATTTAATCAAAAATAATAATAATATGCATCAAGCAAAAAGAATTCGGTCATATTTTTATAAGAAATACAAACTAATCCTAATCATTAATTTGGTCATTTGGATGGATGAGATTAAATCTCGTTTATGATTAATTTCTCGGTGAAGAATTATAAATTACTCGTGATGCTTTTGTTTTTCCGATGACGAATTGTAACCAAATATTGACGAATTTTATATTTGACACCAAAAATATATTTTGTACTTGATCATTTATTCATCAATTACCAATATTGCAGGCGATACGAGGCCGTCACGTAACGAACCCTCATTAGATAGCCAGCAGGACATTTAATGTTGTCATAATAATAAATAGGGAAAAGTACATAAAGAGTACCTGAACTATCGCCTAATTCCAATGTGTGGGCCTAACTATAAAAAGTTCCAAAGAGGGGGCGAACTTTGGTTAGTCTTTCCAAAGAAGGGGCACAGTCAAACCTGAACTATCGCCTAATTCCAATATGTGGACCGAACTATAAAAAGTTCCAAAGAGGGGGCGAACTTTGGTTAGTCTTTCCAAAGAGGGGGCGAACTATAAAAACCTGAACTATCATTTTTTTTTAAATCAAAACATTAATTTAAATTTATTTATATAAATTAATAAATAAGAATAACGGAATTTTATAAATCTGAATTTTATATTCCGTAATCCCTACTACAAAATTGAATTTTATATTCCCTAATCCCTACTACAAAATTGAATTTTATAAAATTCAGATTTATAAATTCAGATTTTGTACAAAATTCAGATTTATAAAATTCCGTTATTTTGTAGTAGGGATTAGAGAATATAAAATTCAATTTTTTAACGGAATTAATAAACAAGAATAACGGAATTTTATAAATCTGAATTTTGTACAAAATCTGAATTTATAAATCTGAATTTTATAAAATTCAATTTTGTAGTAGGGATTAGGGAATATAAAATTCAGGTTTATAAAATTCCGTTATTCTTGTTTATTAATTTATATAAATAAATTTAAATTAATGTTTTGATTTTAAAAAAATGATAGTAGGAAAATTTAATTCCTCTTACACATTTGTATTAATTTATAGGGAATATAAAATTCCTCTTACACATTTGTAGTAGGAAATGCTGAAAATATAAAATTCAGATTTATTTATATAAATTAATGTATAAGAGGAATTAAATCTGAATTTTATATTCCCTACTACAAAATTGAATTTTATATTCCCTATAAATTGATACAAATGTGTAAGAGGAATTAAATATTCCTACTATCATTTTTTTAAATCAAAACATAAATTTACATTTATTTATATAAATTAATAAACAAGAATAACGGAGTTAACGACGCGTTTGACGGAGTCAACGGCGCGTTGGACGGAATTGGACGGAGTTAACGGCGTGTTTGACCGTGCCCCCTCTTTGGGAAGACTAACCAAAGTTCGCCTCCTCTTTGGAACTTTTTATAGTTCGGCCCACATATTGGAATTAGGCGATAGTTCAGGTTTGACTGTGCCCCTTCTTTGGAAAGACTAACCAAAGTTCGCCCCCTCTTTGGAACTTTTTATAGTTAGGCCCACACATTGGAATTAGGCGATAGTTCAGGTACCCTTTATGTACTTTTCCCTAATAAATAACTGAATTCTCAACCACCCTACTCTTCTTCCTCTCTCGCTAATCCAAGCCTCTGTAAACCACCAAAAATGAAAAGTAAAAAAAAAAATGTAGCGTAGCTTTATTTCCTCCTCCTGTGGTTCCATCTTCACCAATGTCGTTTTACTCATTCTCCCTCCGCCTCTTCTTCCTCCTCCTCTTTCTCGTCAGAGTTTTATCCGCGGCCGATGACGCAGCGGTGATGAACCAGCTCCTCTCCACCTTGATCAACACCGAATGGACTCACAACACCCCTCACTGCAATTGGAAAGGCGTCGAATGCGACGCCTCCAACCGTGTCACCGATATCAACCTCCAGTCCAGCTTCGTCTCCGGAACTCTCCCTTCCACGCTCAATACCCTCTCCAAACTCAAGACACTAACTATTCAAAAAAACTCCATCACCGGACCTCTCCCAACCCTCGCCGGCCTCTCCGCCCTCCAGACCCTCTATATGGACAATAACAAGTTCACTTCCATTCCTGGAGATTTCTTCTCCGGCTTGACCAGCTTGCAGGTGATTTCCATCGGAGAGAATCCGATGATCGGCGCGTGGACGTTTCCAATCAAACTGGCCGGATCATCCAGCTTGGTGAAATTTCTTGCTGAAGAAGTTAACATGTATGGTGAGATTCCGGATGTTTTTGCCTCCTTGCCGAATTTGCAGGATTTGAAACTTTCGTATAACAATCTTACCGGGACGTTGCCAGCGTCATTTGCTGGCTCTGAAATTGTGAATTTGTGGCTGAATAATCAGGCCACAGGGCTGTCAGGGCCGATCGATGTGTTGGGAAAGATGACTCAACTGTCTCAGGTATGGCTTCATAAGAATGCTTTTTCAGGTCCGATGCCTGATCTCTCCAAATGTACTACCCTTTTTGATCTGCAACTTAGGGATAATCAGTTGACCGGAGTTGTTCCGGCCTCGTTGATGACGCTTTCTAGCCTAGTAAACATCACATTGCAAAATAATCAGCTTCAAGGTCCACTGCCTGTTTTTCCAGTCACTGTTAACGCGACAGTCGGGATAAATTTCTATTGTAAAAGCGACCCCGGGCCTTGTGATGCTCAGGTTACCGCCTTGCTGGAGGTGGCTGGGGCTATGGGGTATCCTGCAAGCCTAGCCGAGTCGTGGACTGGAAATGATGCTTGCAAATGGTCATTTATTTTATGTGATGCTCAGAGCAAGAGTGTGACTAAAGTGAATTTGGCCAAGCAGAATTTTACTGGGACGATATCTCCAGCATATGCAAATCTCAAGTCGCTTACTAGTCTGTTGCTGAATGATAATAGGCTAACTGGTTCAATCCCGGAAAGCTTGACAACCTTGCCTCGGCTGAAAATCATTGATGTTTCCAATAATAACTTAACCGGGGCGATCCCAGTTTTCCAAAATGTTGTTACTCTGAATACAGCAGGTAATTCTCTGTTAGGAAAAACCGATTCGAGTCATGCTTCAGAGTCTGAATCATCAAAGACTTCAGTGATTGTTGGTATAGTGATTGCTGTGGTGGTTTTTATGCTAATTGCCAGTTTCGTAGTTAAACAACGTGTTGCGAATCATAGGCTGGAGAAATTCAGAAGGGTGATGAGCTCAGATGATGATAGTAGGGAAGATGCGATATATGGTAAACCAAGTGCCATCAATGGTTATAATGTACCACCACCTCATGATCTTCAGATGCAGAGACGGAACAGCGAAGAAAGAAGTGATTTTCAAGTTTTGGAAGGAGGAAATGTGTCGATTTCAATTCAGGTCCTGAAGCAAGTAACTGGAAACTTCAGTGAAGATAATATACTGGGAAGAGGAGGGTTTGGAGTGGTGTACAAAGGTGAAATGCATGATGGGACAATGATAGCAGTTAAGAGAATGGAATGTAACGAAATGGGTAATAAAGGTCTGAACGAGTTCAAGGCGGAAATCACAGTGCTGACGAAAGTCAGACACCGGCACTTGGTTGCTCTTCTCGGTTACTGCATCAACGACAGAGAAAGGCTTCTGGTATATGAGTACATGCCTCAAGGTACACTGGGGCAACATCTATTTGATTACGAATTGTTAGGTTACTCGCCTTTGACGTGGAAGCAAAGAGTGACCATAGCATTAGATGTCGCCAGGGGAGTAGAGTATTTGCATAGCTTGGCTCGTGAGAGCTTCATTCACAGAGATCTTAAACCTTCAAACATTTTACTTGGTGATGACTTTAGAGCCAAGGTAGCAGATTTTGGATTGGTTAAAAATGCACCAGATGGGAAATGCTCTTTGGAGACTAAATTAGCTGGAACATTTGGATACCTTGCTCCTGAGTATGCTGGTAAGTTGTTATCTTTCATCTTCAAAAGTTTCAAACTTATTTTCAAAATGCCACTTTTTTTTTGTGAAACAGCGACCGGGAGAGTGACGACCAAAGTGGATGTTTATGCATTTGGAGCAGTGTTGATGGAAATGTTAACCGGTAGAAAGGCTTTGGACGACAAGGAGCCAGAGGAGATGACACATCTAGTCACATGGTTCCGTAGAGTCCTGATAAGCAAGGATGACCTATCGAAAGTTATTGATACAACATTACAACCTGATGAAGAAACCTACGCAAGCATTTGTAAGGTTGCTGAGTTAGCGGGTCATTGCACAGCGCGCGAGCCAAATAAAAGACCAGACATGGGGCACGCCGTTAATGTGTTGGGTCCTCTTGTTGAGCAATGGAAACCTTATTCCCAGGAAGAGGATGACGCTTACTCGATTGACCTTCACATGAGCCTACCTCAAGCGTTACAAAGATGGCGGGCTAACGAAGGCATGTCTATGGGTAGTGATTTTTTCAACAGCGGCATCGATAGTCAATCAAGTATTCCTTCAAAACCTCCGGGAATTGCAGACTCGTTCAGCTCATCAGATTGCCGATGATTCATCACAGACACACACGTTTGACCTCAACACGTAAAACGGAGGGGATGGAGAAACCTCTATCCAGGTTGGAAATGCATCAGAATCTTTATCCATGTATTTCTTTCTGGTGCTAATCACCACCTGCACTTGTGATGATAAGTTTGTGATAGTAAATCTGACATGTAGGGTGTGCTCTAGTGTTGTTGAAAGGAAAGTCTGATGAAGGGGGAACATCTATAAGCCTTGTGATCTGTAAATATGTTGGCAAGATTTATATAGATTGTAACTTGTAACTACTACACACATCTTGCTCTCTATCTTCTGTAAGGTTTATCTTTGTCCCAAAAGCTGACCCAACATCTCACTCGTGAGTTTTATTAATTGGGAGACCTGAACCTGAACTGCCCCCTTTTTAAGTTTGTTGTTGTTCATTATATTGTTGCATCTGTTTGCAAACTTTTATTGGCTTGATAGTTTCATGTTAGTAAAAACTTCAATTTTCATCAATTTCATTTTAGGTAACAAAAAAACAAAGTGTGAACTATTATTTCATTTCAATCAAGTACTAAATTACCAAAAAAATCCAATTTAGATTTGATATCAAGCTATCATTCTACAGTTTAACAATAAATATGAGATATCAAGCTATCAATATGATATATCACTTTTTAGCCGGAGTAACAATTGAATGTGTTATAAATATTGTCATTAAATTGGATAACTCTTAATCTTTTAATATGCCTAATGGCGTGTTCCTGTCCAATAGTGTGTTGATGGTGTGTTATTTAGGTCTTCATGTTTATTGTCAACCTTTCCATGTTCTCATTATACTCATATATATATATAGGGGTCATTTGTAAATGATTTGAGACCATCATCAACAACAAGCTATTCAATTCTTTACATTCTCTTTTCATATGTTCTTCTCCATTTGAGTTACTCCACATGCATTTTTTACAACACGCTATCAGCACGATTTTTCCAAGAAATCCAACCCTCAAGGCAGGCATGCTCAAAAGTTTTGGGAGCCTAAAGCCAAGTTTTGAAAGAGGCTTTATAAATGTTTTATTTTATTTTAAAATGTATTTTAAATATATTTTTTATATAATAATTGTTTATAAATTACATTTTTTGACTGAAAAATTAACCCAGATTTTATCAATATGGGGCCTTTTAAATATATATATTTTTAGAAATTTTGGGCCTTAATATTGAACTACTTTTGCTCTTATAAATTGGGAGCCTAAAGCAATGGCTTCACTCACCTCCCCTATTGGGTTGGGCCTGCCTCAAGGTAGTGGTACAAGATCCTTGATGTGTAGTATTTTATCGTCAAAAATCATTTGTAATGCCGGTAAGAATCGGATCGTACAAGGGATCAAATTTAAACATTTGCACTATATAAAGTTATATTTCTACTTATCCTAGTCCAAATCGAATTTTTGTTTGGTTTCTGAATTCTAAAATAAATCTAAGTAAGAATTTTTTTTGTCAATTTCAAGAGATATTTCGGGGAACTACTTTACTTACATAACATTCGAATCGAGTGTATTAGCTAGCATGCATGGATTTTGCCTATGTTAATTGAAAATAACCGCACAATCTAAGTAAAAATCTCACTCTTTCGGCACTATTGGTTCTAATCAAGTAACTCGCTGATGTTTACGAACTCTCGTTTACAAACTCTCGTTGCATAAACCTCACCCTTGTAGTAAAACTAGTCTTTCCTGTTACAGTCTCGGGCTAAGTCTCACATTTTTGGTGCAATTGACTAAACATCTCAACACAATGCACTTAGGAATTTCGTCAAACACCTAATATGCAACGCTTGGGTTTAAGCGCTAAGTAAAATACAAATCGAATAAGACAAATCAATGCATGCAAATATTTATTTTATTCAACGATTCGTAGTTAGATAAGATTCGTTGGGGCCCAAAATAAGGTCACTACTCACTAGGAATTGAACATACAACTCATATTTTTATTCAAAACTAAAATTATAAATTTTACGAAGAACGATCACAACCTTGACGTGGGCTTCAAGTTTCATCGCTTTTATTTACAAAGACAAAATGTGAACTATTATTCTTTTTAACTAAGTATTAAATTATCAAAAAATTCATCTTAGATTTGATATCAAGCTATCATTTTTACAATTCAACAAATATTAAATATGAATATTAGTTTTTTATAAACTGTATATAGCAAATACAACAAACAGAGGACTTAAGACCATGGACACCAATGACCAATAAAAGTTGGTCATCCCTATCTCTCTATCACTTTTTCTTTTATTATCAAAAAAATTGTCATGTTTCTTGACCAATTTGATCAAGAGCATGCCACCAATGAACAAGAGAAAAAGTCATCATCTTTTCCTCTCTTAGATTGAACAAAAAAAATATTTTTATAAAAAATATATCAAAATTGATGTCTATTTATAGAGCATGAAAAAATACAAAAATTAGTAGTTCTTTTAATTTTGTAAATTTTAAGATACAACCATTTAAGATGTTTATCTAATTTGTAAAAGTTTTTATACTGTACACTTGGCGCACTGTGATTCGTCTATGCTCATGACCAAAAATAAAAAGTTATCACCGGTGACCAAATTCGGGTTTTGTCATCTCTTATGACCCAAAAGGTCATTAGTGTGATGCATGAATTTTTTGGTCATCTTTTATGACTCTTTTACATGACTCAAAAAGTCATTGGTGGCAATGCACTAACAAACTGAAAAAAAAAACAATCCAGTCGGGACCAACTTCGACAGTATAAACGAGCATTATTAAATAAGTAGACTGCTGCTCTACTTGGCCTCACGCCTAGATGAATTATGTACTTTCACTCATAATAACATAAAAAACATAAATCATGGAAGGGGACGGAACTAGGATTTGAAATTGAATAGGGCAAAAAAAGATTTTCTAAAAATATACCTTAAATTATTTTGCAATTTGTATACATTTTTTAGAAATTACTCTTTTGGGGAGCACTCGGTTGAGGCAGGGTTGGTAGAATGAGGCAGTGAGGCACAACGTGAGCCAATCATTTTGGTGAGGTGGAATTGGAAAAGTAATTGTTGGAGGGAATTTATTAAGGGGTAATTTGGGGTTTTTGGAAACTAATGATTTTGAAACAAATAGGAGAGAGAAATTGTATTTTAGTCAAAAACAGAAAAGAGGAGAGAGAGGGAGCGACGTATCGGCGATTTTAGGGTTTTAATCGCCGGATGTGGGTGTAGTTTTTGGTCTCAAAACTCCTACCCAAGTGCAATTTCGATTTCGTTCTTTTGAGAAACCCAATTCTCATCTTCGATTTCCATGTTTCTCTCACCTACCGGCCATCGGACTGAAAACCTAACTGGCGATTCTCGATCGAAGCCTAGGACTCACGATTCACGATATTGGATTTGTTGATTTGGGAAGCGAACAGCGAACCTCCGACCTCCGCGCTACTACTTGGCGTTCCGATCGACCTCTGCGTCTCGGCTGTCCGTCTGTGACAGGTTCGGGGTTTTCAAACCTTGATGAATTTTGGAAACGGGTTTTCGGAGGGGGATGGGTTCATGGTGGTGGTGGTGGTATTCGGTTATGGTTTGCGATTAGTTTGAAATGTAGTTTTTGGGGGCAGATTTGGTGTGGTTTGGGCTAGGTCGGTTGATGGTTATTCAACTTAAAGCACAACGGATGCCGATCTATTGAAGATATAAGATGAAGCCAGTGTTGTATCACTAACTAGACAAGCGTATGCTAGAATGTGTTCTTACAGGTAAGTTTTTTTAGTTTTAGATTGTTTAGCCATGTCCTTCTTAGTATCATAAGAACCAGTTCCTTCTCACCTAGTTATTTATTAATTGTATATCTTACAAATTTCACGCTGATCTGTATAGACAAGTATACTTCATCACTTGATTTTTATGTTGTTCCTTTTCGCCGAGCACAAATATCACAATTCATGGTTTCTGTTTCTACCTACTAGATTGAAAATAGTATTGGACTATGATGTTTATTAGGTTGTATCAAGTGTGCTGCTTGTATCTCATTGCTTTGCAGCTTGCTTCACGGAAGATGGTGCAGCAGCACATTTTTAAGACAGTAGGTATCACTTATTGCTCTGTGTTATTGATATCGGTTAATTGTAGCGATCATTCAGTATTTTTATCTACCATACAAAACATGCTACCTTTAACAACCTTCACTGGATTTTTTGAAAAGGCAAGATCTCATTTATGTCAAGTCTTTTTCCACCTGCTCAGAAGTTGATATTCTTTGTTTTAAGATCTGATTTTCTGAATGTAGTAATATTGTATGCATTCTGAACAACTAAAAAGGAGCAATATAATACGTATCTCATAGAGGCCACGCTTGTTTCACCTAGAGCATTGACGCACTTGAACTGCTGTAGGATGTGCTGAGGAAATCCAATGTTAATATATTTGGTTTTTGTCTCTTCTAGTATGATATTCGAGCTTTGACCGGTTCTCAGGTTTGTGACTGAGCTTTGATTAGCTTTTCCCAATATAAAATCATGTTGGTATAAAGTTGAGTGCAGTACTAATACCTTTCTCATATTCAGGATTAGATTTCTTCTTGTCCTAATGTAACCTTTTTCTACCATTCTGCAGAAATCCTAGGGCTCATTGTCATCGATCAAGGAGTCCAACGATGAGAAAAGCAGATGGAAGTGTCTCATATTGTCATTTGTAAACTGGCAGAGAGTGTGTTTACTATGAGTGTCCATGTTTTGTTTGGGAAATAAACTATATTGATTATTATTTTATATAAATGAGAGATTGAGCAATCTTCTTGATAAAAAAGAGGCACAACTCATGGCATGAATGACCGGTGCAAGCTCATGGTCAAATGTCTTAAGGTTCTAGTCATGTGTAATTGGTGCAGAAGGTGCACAAATGTAATTGATATAATTTTAAAATGTGTAAACCTTTTTGGTTTTGAAAGGTGCACAAAATAGGCTTCTGCCATGTGTTTTGTGTTTACAGAATTTATTACGAAACGAAAGTGCTTCACTTAAGAAACGAATGTGCATCAGACCCAAAAAACTTATGTCAATTGAATGTGCATCAAATCCAAAATTCATACTTCAAACGAATGTGCATCAATTAAAAGATCGTCAAACGAGTGTGCATCAATTACGAAACGAAAAATATATATTATGAAACGAAGATGCAATGACTTATGTATTATTTTAACAACGGTGTAATGGAGAAACAAGGGGGTAATGACTTATGTATTATTTTAACAAGGGGGGAATGACATATGAAATAACGGTGTAATGGACAAACAAGGGGGTAATGACTTATATATTATTTTAACAAAGAGGGTAAATGACTTATGAAACAAGGGGGTAATGACTTATGAAACAAGGGGGTAATGACTTATGAAATAAGGGGGTAATGACTTATGAAACAAGGGGGTAATGACTTATTAAAAAAAGGGGTAATGACTTATGAAACAAGGGGGTAATGACTTATGAAATAAGGGGGTAATGACTTATTAAATAAAGGGGTAATGACTTATGAAACAAAGGGGTAATGACTTATGAAACAAGGGGTAATGACTTATGAAATAAGAGGGTAATGACATATGAAACAAGGGGGTAATGACTAAAGAAATAAGGGGGTAATGACATATAAAATAACGGTGTAATGGAGAAATAAGGGGGTAATGACTTATGTATTATTTTAACAAAGGGGTAATGACTTATGAAACAAGGGGGTAATGACTTATGAAATAAGAGGGTAATGACATATGAAATAACGGTGTAATTACTAATGAAATAAGATGGTAATGACATATGAAATAACGGTGTAATGGAGAAACAAAGGGTAATGACTTATGTATTATTTTAACAAAGGGGTAATGACTTATGAAAAAAAAGGGTAATGACTTATGAAACAAGGGGGTAATGACTTATGAAACAAGGGGTAATGACTAATGAAATAAGATGGTAATGACATATGAAATAACGGTGTAATGGAGAAACAAGGGGGTGATGACTTATGTATTATTTTAACAAAGGGGTAATGACTTATGAAAAAAAGGGGGTAATGACTTATGAAACAAGGGGGTAATGACATATGAAATAACGGTGTAATGTCATTACCCCAAATAAGGGTATTACACCCTTATTTCATAAGTCATTACACCTTTAGGCATGTGAAATAAGGGTGTAATGGCATGTGAAATAAGGGTGTAATGACATATGAAATAAGGGGGGTAATGACTTATGAAATAAGGGGTAATGACTTATGAAACAAGGGGTAATGACTTATGAAACAAGGGGTAATGACTTATGAAACAAGGGGGTAATGACTTATTAAACAAGGGGGTAATGACTTATGAAATAAGGGGGTAATGACTTATAAAACAAGGGGGTAATGACTTATGAAACAATTTATTTTGAAATGAATGTACAAATGTGTTATCAACAAAGGTGTAATGACATATGAATAAAAAAATTGATTGAAATTTAGTCTAAAACGAATGTGCAGATATGTTACACCATTAGTGATTTATACAATTCTTGAGAAAAATAACACAACATAAGTCATTTATACAAGACCTGAATAATGTCTATACATCATCCATATATACCATTCTCTGCCTAAATAATATAAATACATCAAAAATAATAAGTTCCAGGACACATCAAAATAAAAAACACATCAAAAATGCTTCTTAATCCCAGTCAAGTTTCACACATAGCTAGCTCGTTTCAGGACATATATACAAACACTTTCTTCTTCTTCATCTCCTTTCTTGACCTTTGCTTCAATTCCCATGCCAAGTCTAATATGATCTTGTATATATGAATAAGTTGCAGGTTTCGGTACCTTTCAAATCCCTTGCTGCATTTTTTTGCCATCTGTTGATGAAAATTGAAAATTATTATTCAATTGTCAAGCTTGGCTACTAACAAAACAAAACATTAACCAAACAACATGCAGCAAACATGTATGGTGGCTCAAGAGTCACAACTCCCTACTAACAAATTTCATCTATCAATCCTAAACCACTACACCCTTAACAAATGATTCAAGTAGGAACCTGCACAAGAAAAGCCTTAACAACTGATTCCAAAAAGGAGAAGAACCAGCGCATACTACAATCCATGGAAATGATACACATTGTTAAACAGTCCAGTTCACATTTGCTATTTCTGAAAGATTTATTTTCCATACCTGGGAGGAGCATACTTTGAGCGATTTACTCAAGTTCCTATTTGTTGATTCTGTCAAGTCTCCAGAAACTTCTGACAGCATCAAGATCAATGAACTCATGGCTGATAAAAATTCCCATTCTAACTTATATTTTTCAATGAAAAATAAAACAAACATGAACTACTTTCAGGATTCTAACCATCATCACTCGACAACAACGTCATCGTCGCATCGTCTGCTGCGATAATTACAACTGCTCTCGACAATAAGTTCTTCTTTACCTTTGGCGCAACACCAGCGACGAGTGAAGCTCCTAATTGTCAATAAGCCGGCAACTATGTGCGCTGATTTGGGCTTCAACTGCTTCGCTAGTGCCACAAAGCAAACATCTTTTACACCATTCCGGATGACTTGCACTTCATCTTCTTCTTTAATCAATTATTTCCCTCAACACAAATCCAAAATTCAGATTTCAAAACAAAATCAGATGTTGGAGGATCTGGACTAAACTAAATTCAGATTTCAAAACAAAATCCTACTCTCATTCTCTTCCTCTCAACAGTCAACAAATACTATCATATAATTTGTGGGAGGGTCTGGACTAAACTATCAACAAATACTATCATAAAATTTCCATCAGCGCCCATCCACCACCACCATTAACCCCATCCACCATCCACCACCATCCCCATCAGCTGTAAAACTGAGATTTCTGGACAGACAAGTACTTGAGGAGTTGCAGTAGCTGTGAAATCGACTACATTAATTGCACATACGCTCACAATTCACAAAACTCCCTAATTGAAAGTTCAGATACATTATCTCCAATTCTCCATATCCTCTTTAAAGCCTCAACCATGAAAATTCATGGGAATCAGATCCATTCAAACTACAAGGCCATAACAACATTTCCAATCAAATCAATTAAATTCAAATCAGTCAAACCCTAAATCAAATATCTGATCTTCTAACCCTAAATCACCATATCACATTCACACCCTAATTTCGAAAATCTAGAAACCATGAACTTCAAAGATTTACAAGCAAAATCAGATCAAGAAGAACACGGATTAGAAACATAGATACCTCTCCTGGCCAGCAATATGCCAAATCGGAGCCTTGATAACCTTGTTCTCGACATTCAAAATCCTGGTAGCGAATTCAACATCAGTCGTCGACTTTGACACAAAACTAAACTCTTTCCGAGTACATCTAGATAGAAGATTCAACTTTTGATTACCGCCGCCGTCGCTACAAAGACTAACAGCCGCAACCGCACCAGGTCGCTCGAATCAATTGCTCGCTCCACGTGCTTCCTAGCCGTATATCCTCAACTGCGGCTGAATCGGGGATGAGGTAAAGGTGGGCGAGAAGAGAAGTGATTTTGGGTTTCTCGGTCGGATGAGAGAGACGGTGTACAGTACATGAGATGTGTATTGAAATCTAAAGACCAAAATGCCCTTCAAAAATGAATTTGTAATAAATTTACTTTTGGAAAATAAAAATTAAAGGTTTGAGTAGTGGGGCAAGTGTCACATTTCTATTGGATGAATAAAGATGATGTGTGTGAATGAGTGGTTGAGAAGTTGCCTCACTGCCTCATTCTTATTTTGACTGCCTCATTTGAACGCTCCTCTTACTCTTTTTAAGTTATAAAAAGAAAAAATTACACCCAAAACAACTTGGGTTTAGTCCAAGTTGCCTTGCATGTGGCTATGCCACTGCATTGAAGGATTTAAAAGGCTACACGTGACCTCATGCCATCCACTTTCACACGGACGGACTGTCAGCACACCTCATGCATTAAACGGTTGTTGCATCCTCACGCCAGCTCATCCACACACCATCCACATGTGCCCCACTTGCTGCCAGCTTGCATGCAGTCGATAATTGCCAACGAAATCCACTAGAATTATGAACAGACGATCGAAATTGGCGAACGTAGCCAGCGTAGCCTTGATTAAGTATGTACAACAAGGCGTCGTTGGCTACACCACTCTATAAAAACCCAAAATTGATCCCAAGTACTACTCCCCTCCTCGCTAGCAATCACACCATGAGAATATACTCGCTACGACGAGACGATTTGAAGATAATACAAGGCTACATAGAAGGGGGAGAAAAGAAAGTAAAAGAGGATTTTCACAAATCTAGTCCGAAAAAAAACGATTGGAAAGAAACCATCCTAAGCGGATAACCACTTAGAGAGAAGGAAGAGCAATAAATGATTGAATGTGTTATGAATATTGTCATTAAAATGGATAACTCTTACTTTTTGGTGTGTCTAATGATATGCCAAGAATTTTACAAACTTAGTCCGAAAAAATCGGCTGGAAAGAAACCCTTATAATCGGATAACCACTACTTTGAGTGGACTATTTCAGTACTTTGTGGTTCTTATTGATGCACCGACACATTGGTCATATCTTTCTTTATTTTCTACTCGTAATATGACATTTGGAAGGTTACTTGCTCAAATTATTTTACTACAATCATTTTTTAGATCATACAATTTAAAAATGTCGAATGGATAACGTGGGAGAATTGATATCCCGGTCTTTTGGTGACTATTGTATGTCAACTAGAATTACAATTGAACATCTGATTCCTCATGTTCGTTCTCAAAATGGTATTAGCGGAATCTTTGTTAAAAGGTTAAAATTGATAGCTAGACCCTTACTTATGAAATCAATAGGCCCAAATTATGCTTGAGGGTATGTAGTACTACATGCTGCATCACTAATTCGCTTAGGCCAACTGCAAATCATAAATATTCTCCTTTGCAACTTGTAAGTGGTCAAGAACCAAATATCGATCACTCATTTATGAGTTTTTGGATGTGCAATTTATGTTCCAATATTTCCGGCCCAACATAGTAAAATGGGACTCCAACAAAGATTGGGGATTTACGTGAGACTTGAATCTCCATCGATTATTAAACTTTTGGAACCTGTGACATGTGACATATTTAAGACACGATTTGTCGATTGTTAGTTTGATGAGACATATTTCTCAGCATTATGGAGAAATAAAATAAAGTCTGAAAAAGGCAAGAGATATCTTAGAATGCATAATCAATGTCTCATTTTGATCCTCGTACAAATCAATGTGAACTAGAAGTTTAAAAATTATCCACATGCAAAAGGCCACAAACACATTATCATATATTTATGAATGTTAGGACAGTGACAAAGTCACATGTATTGGTTGTCAATGCTTCTTGCAAAATCAATCATCCCGATGAAGATATTGAAATTAAACTAAAAAGTGAGTCTAAAGCACGGCGAAAACGTGTTACACCAATTGATTCAAGGATAAAAATCCAAGAAAAATAAAAGTTCAAGATAACAAATTAAGCGTCAACGACTATTCCAAAAGAAATAGATGTGATACATGAAGATACATCTTCAAAAGATTATGAGATACCTGAAAATGATGACAATGAAAAAATCTTGATCAATTACGTCATTTTAGGAAAGAGATGTAGTAGAAAAGTATCAAGGGAAATATACTCGGAAAAATATGATATAATCGTCTCAGTGAATATCTTTTAAGAGGGGTACATCAACAATGCAAATTGTCCATGTACTTTTATTAATAGGACAAAACTTGAATTTTCTATTATCAGGGATATGTTGATTATATAAATATCATTGGAACCCCTGATGAACTTGCTGAGATGATTGTATATTTTAAAATTGAATTTAGTATGAGAGACGGGATAAACAAATTATCTTAGTGGGCTACAAATTGAACATTTATCAACGGAAATTTTTGTTCATCAATCATTACATATTGAGCTATTTAACATGGATAAATCATATCGTGTGAGTTTGGCCATGGTTGTTCCATCGTTTGTTGTGACGAAAAATCCATTTCGTCCTCGAGAAAAGGATCAAGAACTTTTTGGTCCCGCAGTACCATATCTTAGTGTTGTTGGAGCGCTAATATACATTACTAATTATACACAACTTGATATAACATTCTCGATTAGTTTATTAGCAAGATACATGTTAATTTTTGTTTTATTTTGGTTCGAAACTTTTAGTTTTGATGAGTATATAGGGGTTTTGACTAGGGGTGTGCAAAAGCCGCTACGAATTTAAAAACCACCCACACCGCACCACAATGTATTTAGTTAACCGCACCGCTTTGGACAAAAACAATTTTGTTAAAAATCGCACCGCGGCCGAATATAGCGGTGCGGAAGCGGTTCCGTATCTCAAACCACACGTTTTAAACCGCACTGCATATATAAATAAATAATTGAATAATTAGAAATTTAAACTTATTATAAAAAAAGTAATAATATAAAGCCCAAGCCCAATTTAAAATTAAGTCGTAATTGATTTCTATTGTAGCTCGTTAGTAGTTCCGTCGTTTCTCTTTCTCGTTCGTTCTTCGTCATAGCTGCACATCAAATCTTCATTTTTTTCCAAGCTGCCAAGCCACGAGAGTCTCGATCGTTATCGTTTAGTCTTATCTTCGTTCTTGAATTATGGAATCCGTAAGTTTTTTAGTTCAAAATTTCTTGTTGATGGTTACTTAAGTTAGACCTTTGTGTGAAACAAAATGGCGCCTAGACCGCCTAGGCGGCCCCTAGACGGCTTTTTTCTTGAAGCCGACCCGTTTTACCCTAATCGGACTAACAAATCAGACAAGCGATTTCCATTCGCCTAGGCGGCGCCTGGACAGACTGAACGGCGCCTGGGTAGCTGCGCGGCGATTAGGCGTCGACGAATCGAATCTGAGAAGACTTCAAAACCTGAAAATTAAGATATTCTTCGTTCCAAAAACCCTAAATGTTCAAAGCTGCGCGGCGCTGGTCGGCTGTGATGATTCTTTTAGCATATGACTAATTAGTGGGCCGGTCCAGTTGGACAATTAAGCGGACGACCCAGGATCAAAACCAGCAACGTATTGTATTGTATAGGTGACATTAAAACATATTATATTTATTTATTAGCTATCCTAGTAATTGTAAATTGAAAAAAATCAAACAAATGTGTAAGAATTATAAAGGTATTGTTAAAACTGTTATGAAACCGACTAAAATAACTAAACTTTTAATGCAAATGGAGCACTTGAATAAAGAGAGAAGGAGGAGGTAAAAGGTGTAAAGGGATGATCTTATTTACTTCATACAAGCATGCTATTTATAGCACAAGTGAGGAGACAACTTTGCACAAATTTTGGCTTGACAAGCTTGTTGCTTGTTGTAGGATGTAATAGGGTAGGGGGTAAAAACATGTATGAGCATTCCACACATTACCCTTTCATAACACTCCCCCTTGGGATGCTCATTTTATGTGTTCATGCTGCCTCATTAAAAACCTTACTAGGAAAAAACCCAGTGGGATAAAAACCACAGTAAGGGAAAAAGAGTGCAACCATGTAGAGCTCCCCCTCATCTTGACATGGGTGATTTCTTCATAAATCTCGTAGCTTTCGCATTCCGAAGTTGGGAGAGCCTTTGTAAGAAGATCCGCTGAGTTGTCACAGGAACGAACATACTGAAGGTTGATAATATTGCTCTTTTCCAGCTCTTGGGTAAATGAAAAGAACTTCGGAGGGATATGCTTCGTTCTGTCACTTTTAATAAATCCTTCCTTCATTTGAGCAATACATGCAGCATTATCCTCATAAAGTGTGATTGGATCATTTGCTGGTAGAAGACCGCTTGTAGTTCTGATATGTTGTGTCATGGATCTCAGCCACACACATTCACGACTTGCTTCGTGTAATGCGATGATCTCAGCGTGGTTTGATGATGTTGCAACGAGTGTTTGTTTCTGAGAACGCCAAGAGATTGCGGTTCCTCCACATGTAAATACATAGCCAGTCTGGGACTTCGCTTTATGTGGATCTGACAAGTAACCTGCATCTGCATAACCAATCAAAACTGGTTTTGTATTGTTAGGATAAAATAATCCTAAGTCAATCGTTCCTTGAAGATATCGAAACACATGCTTGATTCCATTCCAATGTCTTTTGGTAGGAGCTGAGCTAAACCTGGCTAATAAATTAACAGCAAAAGCTATGTCAGGTCGAGTACAATTAGCAAGGTATATAAGAGCTCCAACCGCACTGAAATATGGTACTTCTTGACCAAGAATCTCTTCAGATTCTTCACATGGACGAAATGGATCTTTGTCTACATCAAGGGATCTAACGACCATTGGGGTACTTATTGGGTTTGATTTATCCATATTGAATCTCTTTATTATCTTTCTCGTGTAATTTGATTGATGCACAAGTATTCCACTTTGCATATGCTCAATCTGTAATCCGAGACAATATCCCGTTCTCCCAAGGTCTTTCATTTCAAATTCCCTTTTCAAGTAAGAGATTATTTCATGAATCTCTTCATTCGTTCCAATGATATTCAAATCATCGACATAGACAGCGATAATCACACACCCGAATGTTGTTTTCTTAATGAAGACGCAAGGGCAAAGAGGGTCATTGACATATCCCTTTTGCAACAGGTATTCACTTAACCGGTTGTACCACATGCGTCCGAATTGCTTTAACCCATATAAAGATCTTTCTAGTTTGATCGAATATCTTTCTCTGGGCATTGAACTTGATGCTGCACGCATCTTGAATCCTTCAGGGATTTTCATGTAAATATTAGTATCAAGCGATCCGTATAAATAGGCTGTAACAACATCCATAAGGTGCATTTTTAATTTTTCATGGACTGCTAGACTGATAAGGTATCAGAACGTAATTCCATCCATCACAGGAGAATACGTTTCTTCAAAGTCGATACCAGGTCTTTGAGAAAAACCTTGTGCAACAAGGCGAGCCTTGTATCTCACAATCTCATTTTTTTCGTTTCTCTTTCGGACAAATACCCATTTGTATCCAACGGGTCTCACACCTTCAGGAGTGAGCACTATTGGTCCAAAGACCTTGCGCTTGTCAAGCGAGTCTAGTTCAGCATCGATTGCCTTTTTCCAATCAGCCCAATCGTGTCTGTTTTTACATTCAGTCACTGACTGAGGTTCAGGATCCCCATTATTTTCATCTATGACTTCACATGCCAGACTATAAGAGAATGCATCATTGATGGCCACATTTCGGTTCCATCTTATACCAGTATTGGCATAATTAGTCGAAATTTCTCGATTCTCCTCGTTGTGTATTTCTACAGGAGTATGATCTTCCATTTTGGAGTCATCTTGTATCTCTATTCCTTTTCTTTTCGGAGGATTTTTATTTTTAGAACCAGGTGGCCTTCCACGCTTTAGGCGTACGTGTTGTGATTTCATGAGTGACTTTATTTTCAAGCTTCCCTTTCGGGACTTCAATTTGAACTGGAGCATTCTCAGCTGGTATGTGAGCTTTAGTCACTCTCTTTGTGTCTGTAAATGCATCAGGAAGTTGATTTGCTATTTCTTGCAAATGCAAAATACTTTGTACTTTCCTTTCACAATCCTTTGTGTAGGGATCAAGATGCAATAATGTTGGTACAGACCAAGTAATTTCCTTTTCCAACTGTTTTCTTTCTCCCCCTAATGTTGGAAACTTTTCCTCATCAAAATGGCAATCAGCAAAACGAGCTGTGCAAACATTACCAGTTTGAGGTTCTAGATATTTAATAATAGATGGACTTTCGAAGCCTACATAAATGCCAAGACTTCTCTGTGGTCCCATCTTTGTTCTTTGGGGTGGTGCAATAGGCACATAAATAGCACAACCAAAAATCCTTAGATGGGATATATTTGGCTCCTGACCGAATACAAGTTGTAGTGGGGAGTACTTATGATATGCACTCGGTCTGATCCGAATTAATGCCGCAGCATGTAATATTGCATGACCCCATACCGAAGTAGGGAGCATTGTTCTCATTACCAAAGGCCTAGCAATAAGCTGAAGGCGTTTGATCAGTGATTCGGCCAGACCATTTTGTGTATGGACATGAGCAACATGATGCTCAACCGTAATCCCAACTGACATACAATAATCATCGAATGTCTGAGATGTGAATTCACCGGCATTATCAAGTCTGATCTTCTTGATTGTATGATCAGGAAATTGAGCTCGTAATTTGATTATTTGAGCAAGCAATTTTGCAAATGCCATATTGCGGGTTGATAACAGACATACGTGTGACCATTTGGTAGAGGCATCTATCAATACTAAGAAGTATCGAAATGGTCCTGACAGGCGTCGTCAGTACCTGCAAATTTGTATTTGTAATTTTCCCTACAAACACTAGAACAGTGGTAAGTAAGGGTCGAACCCAAGGGAACTGGTGTTGTTGAAGTTGTTCCTGTATGTAACTGAAAATAAGAAAGAAGGGGTTTTTGAGTGATTGTGAGTGCAAAAGAGAAAATAGCAAGGAAATAATGACGAAGATTCAATCAGAGAGAAAACTCAGTCTAGGGTTTCTATTGTGACACGTTTATCATCGACTGCTAATGATCTAATTTCATGCTTCTAAGCGTGGTTACTCCGTTTCAGGTTATAACCTAAAGTACTCCGTTTCAGGTTATACACCGCAATCTACTCCGTTTCAGGTTATAGACTTCTAGTTCTCCTAAATCTAATAATCCGTTTCAGGCAATATTATATTCAGGTGTCCTACTTGTTTTCACGTTTCAGTATCAAACAAGCATTGACGATAGGGGTTGAATTGTTCCGCTAAGCTTTACCGTTTCAAGTCTCCACTTAGCTTCACAATTCAATCCTTTAATTTAAGCACAAGAACTAGAGAAACACAAAATAGCATTAAGAATAGAGTCTCAAAACAAACGTCACAATATGCGAAACTCTAAACTGAATTAAGGATTTAGCTACACATAATCATGAAAAGACGCATAATTAAAAGTAGGAAAATCTCTTCTCTTCGTCGAAAGCTTCGTCTTCTCTCCAGAGCCGTCTCCTCTTCGTAGAATGATGAGATAGATGATGGAAACCCTAGCCCTAGCTTCTCATTAATAGTAAACTGGGTTTCCAAGTCTGTTTTGGGCTGAAATTTCCAATTTTTGGACTTGCTGACGTCATCAAAGCGCGTTGCTGACGTCATCGTCGTGGGCACTATTCATCCGCGGACACTGTTCATCCGCGGACACTGTTCACTTTATGGCGCGGACTATGAACACTTTAGCGGCGAGTTAAAATGCACATGGTCCGCGATCCTCTCGGAGACAGATCATCCATTCTGCGCATCTGTTTTGACTTCGGCTCTCGATTTAACCCTCCAAATGACCTTGGATGCTCTTGGTGTGAACTAGAGAGTTGTAGGGAATTGAGTCAGCTACGCAACGCCATGTAGCTCGTATTTTTCTGATCAACGGTCCATTCCCAGTGCTCCGCCGAACGTCCAAAGGTCTGATCTGCCATTGTGATGTTTTCGGCATAAAATGCCATCTTTTATGCGTGTTTCCTCCTAGAGTTCCCGAAACACCTGAAATGCAAAACCATACTAAAAAGTAACTGTTCGCATATAAAAGTGTCGAAATAAATGGGATTAGTTGACTCGACGAGTCGTATAAATACGACTCATCAGGTCCACATGGTGGGTGAATAGGCCCACATATATCACCTTGAATTCGTTCAAGAAACATAGGTGATTCCGCTTCAACCTTTCCCGGTGAAGGCCTTATGATCAGCTTTCCTAGAGAACAAGCTTTACATGGGAAAACATTTCCTTGAGGGATCTTTTGATCCTTCAGTGGATGCCCTTGTGAATTTTTCAAGTATTCTTCGCATCATAGTTGAACCAGGATGACCCAATCGGTCATGCCAAGTGGTTAGTGCTGAAGGTTTGATAACTACCATATTTGACTCAATTGCATTCAAATATGTATAATGCAATCCGGTAGGGAGCATTGGTAGTTTTTCTAAAACACATTTAGTTCCAGATTTATATGTTGTGAGCAACATATATTTCATGCTATTTTCAGTTATAGACTGGGTATCAAATCCATGAGAATATATATCATTGAAACTTAACAAGTTTCGTTTGGACCTTGGTGAAAATAAGGCATCATTTATCGTAAATTTTGTGCCATTTGGCAATGTAAAGTTTGCCTCGCCAATTCCCTCAACCAGGTCTGCAGGACCTGATATTGTATTTACAATTGTTTGTGTTGGTTTTATCTTTGAAAAATATCTTTTATCCTTCAGGATAGTGTGTGTTGTCCCACAATCAAGTATGCAAATTTCTTCAATGTTAATCCCTTTGTTGGCTTGATGATTATCTTTGTCCATATTAAAACTAAAAACAAAGAATATGTTAAGAACGGTAATGAAATAAAACATTGTACTAATTTATTTCAGATCTTAAAAGAAAACATGCAGATAAACATCGGACAACTTGGCTTCATTCCCAAGAAGGGGATTACATAGTCCCATCATCTATGTGCTCATTGAGGTTGTCACCCAGGTTCACAAAATCAGATGCATCAAAGTGGGTGGAGTCATTTATCGGGTTCTCAATGAAGTTGACTTCCTTCCCCTTTCCCTTTTCAAATTTCTGATAGAGCTCGCATAAGTGCTTTGGAACTCGACAGACTTTAGCCCAATGGCCTATGGTCCCGCATCTGAAACAAGTAGTTTCATAACCTTTCGAGGGGCTGGGGTCATTTTCCCTTTTGTAGGGATTCTCATGATTCCTCCCATCTTGATGGTTCTTGTGGCCATATTTGGTGATCTTATAAGGTGAATTATGAAAATAACCACCTCGACCACGACCTCGACCTCGCCCACGACCTCGACCTCGCCCACGACCTTGGCTATACTCTCGACCTTGAAGATGATCTCTATGTTCAGTTTTGTCGAAACGAACAGCATTCGCTTCAGGAAATGCCCTTGAGCCAGTCGGGCGAGATTGATGGTTCTTTATGAGCAGCTCATTATTTTTCTCCGCGATGAGGAGACAAGCAATCAGTTCTGAATACCTTTGGAAACCCCGCACACGATATTGTTGTTGCAGGGTCACATTTGATGCATGAAATGTGGAAAAAGTCTTTTCCAGCATTTCATCATCTGTTTTTATATCTCCGCAGAACCTCAAACGGGTTACAATTCTAAACATTGCAGAGTTGTATTCACTGACTTTTTTAAAGTCTTGGAACCGTAAAGCGGTCCATTCATCGCGGTAAATTGGGAGCATCACAACCCTTTGATGGTCATATCTCTCTTTGAGATTTTTCCACAGTTCACATGGGTTTTTCACTGTGAGGTACTCATTTTTTAGATCCTCATGTAGATGACGGCGAATGAAAATCAAAGATTTTGCCATGTCTATTTCTGAGGGTTCATTTCCCTCCTTGATTGTCTCACTGAGACCCATTGATTGCAGATGTATTTCTATGTCCATTGTCCAGGACATGTAATTGGTCCAAGCAATGTCAAGGGGATTGAAGTCTAGTTTCACCAAGTTTGTCATGATGTTAACTAAAACAAAACAAGTAATTTTTTATTAATTCAAGATATACAAGTCTACAAATAGTGTAAAGAAGAAAAAGACATACATTATTACAAGCATTTTTAAACAATGATAAAATTCATCCGTCGGAACATCTCCGGTGAGGACACAAACAGTAAATACAAAAATAATTATGAAAACAAAAACTAGCATTAGACGAGACATTTTATGGCAAGGTTTTCTTGAGAAGATTATGTAGTAGAAGAGAGAATGAGTGTGATTTTGTATGGTGAATGAAATCGAATTTATAGGGAAAAAACTAGCTGTTATGTTACCGTTTATTACCGTTGGGCACTAATTAGTTACCGTTGTTATGGTTAAATGCTAAGAGTAAAATAACAATGTAATATCATCAAATAAATTATGGAAATATGGTTCAAAGAAAATGAAGTATTTAAAGTAAAGACAGTTACTTTGCAGATCACAACACTTTACTATGGGGCGGTAATCCGCACATCATAATAATATGTTGTTATACATTAAAAAAGTAAAATAAGTTGTAAGAAGTATTTAAAGTAAAGACAGTTACTTTGCAGATCACAACACTTTACTATGGGGCGGTAATCCGCACATCATAATAATATGTTGTTATACATTAAGAAAGTAAAACAAGTTGTAAGAAGTATTTAAAGTAAAACATACATAACTGTCGTCGTAATAGGATCGAATTCCAAAGAAAACAAAATAAGAAGCAATAGAATTCTCAGTTTTTTTTTCATCTAGAAAAGCCTAGATATCAAGTCACAATCTGGAATTGTGAAAGAGGGAGAGTAGAGCTCCCTTTGAGGTAGTGAACCCCTTATGATATCCAAGTAGAACAGATGAAGAACTAAGCGGAAGTTGAGAGACAAGTGAGGAAAACACATAACTTCTTATTGAAACTTACGCTGTGGAAGTGGAGAGCGGTCGTGCTGATAACGTGTTATGAAACCGACTAAAATAACTAAACTTTTAATGCAAATGGAGCACTTTAATAAAGAGAGAAGGAGGAGGTAAAAGGTGTAAAGGGATGATCTTATTTACTTCATACAAGCATGCTATTTATAGCACAAGTGAGGAGACAACTTTGCACAAATTTTGGCTTGACAAGCTTGTTGCTTGTTGTAGGATGTAATAGGGTAGGGGGTAAAAACATGTATGAGCATTCCACACATTACCCTTTCATAACAAAAACTATATATTTCTTCCTCTGTTCTGTTAACTGTATAAAATACATATATATTAAAATAATTATTTTTCATTAATAAATATAAAAATAATACAAAAATAAAAACCGATTAATCCTCGAAGACCCTTTCTGCCCGACTAACGCCTGGCAATTTTTAGAACCTTGCTCTTTGCTGAATTTTATCATTGTGTTGACTCCAAACTCTGCTTTCAATCTCTTCAAGTTTTAACTTCAATTTATCTTTATATAAAATGAAGTCTCTACTCTCTATTGTGCAACTTCAAATTTTTGTCAACTTCGAAAATCGGTTTTTGAACCAAACCGCACCGCACCTCATAAAGTGGTGCACCACATATTTGGTTTTACTTTTTCAGGTGCGGTTTGCAAAATTTACAAACCAGTTAATGTGGTGCGGTTGCGGATTTACTCTTTAACCGCACCAAACCTCACCGCGCTGATAGAGATTTGGGAACCGGAGGTTTGCCAAATGCTCACAAATGCAGCGGAAGTGTGAAAAAGATGGAAAATGGTAAAGTTGGTTGAAAACGTTGGATGATTGTATTACTATGGGTTAAATGGAAAAGAACAAGTGATGTAGAGCTACAATAGTAGACAATGTGCCAAAGTACCCCTTGTAGTAAGGCTAAGTTGGGCCCCAAAGGTAGCTAACCTCGACAGAAGCTAGATGACCAAGAAGAGAGTTTCTATTCTATATTCTTGTTGCCGAGTGACTACTACCTATGCTCCCTTTTTATAGTGTCCTTGCCTTCATTTGAATTTGAAAGATAAGTAACCGACATCCCCTTCGATGCCCCATTACTCCAGTTGACTAGTAACTTCTTTTGGTGATTTAGTAACCGCCGAGCATTGATGGCTAAGATCCTCTTTTGAATTTGAATAGGATGCATAACTTTCGTGGGCATCTTCATCATGGGCTTCGGCCATCCGCTCATGGGCCTCGGCTGTTTTGCTCGCCTGGGCCAAGGAAGACTCGCCCAGGTCCTTGGGTGCTGATGTGGGGAGGATCCCAGGTCCTGGGCCGTCTGCTAGTGTGGCCTTGGGCGCCTCGAGTCCGAAGATTACTTGGAGCGTGGCTTTGGTCCGTTCCTCCCGGGCATCGCGCAGGGCGCTTCACAAGATTTTGACCTCGATGGAAGGATTTCCATCATAACTCCCCTCCCAAAGAGCGACCTTACCCTCAAGGTCGAAGTCAGACAACTGCTCGCCTATGTACTCCATGGGCTCCCAAGTGGCGTCTTCCTCGGGCTTCCGTGTCCACTTGATTAGGACTTCCCGTCGCCCATCAATCTCTCGAACTCCTCGAAGGGCCTCGGGCTCGTATTGTGGTTGGTAGCCGGGAAACCATTTCAATTGTTTATTTGGTTGGGCCCCGGGGGTGCCTTGGCCAACTTCAACGACGATACGTGGAACACCGGGTGGATTTGGGATTCCTTGGGCATCTTGAGCTGGTACACCACGAGGCCAATGTGTTTGGTCACCTCATAAGGACCATAGTATTTGGGTGCTAGCTTGTAGTTGTCACGCCTTGCCACCGTGATTTGTCTGCCCGGTTGGAGGTGTACGTACACAAAGTCGCCTACCTTGTACTTTACATCCCTTTGGCGCTCATCGGCTTGTTTCTTAATTATTTGCCGGGACTTGCGAAGGTGGTTTTTGAGCTCCTTCAGGGCTTGGTCACGGTCTAGTAAGGTCGCCTCGACATGTTGCAAGGGGCTGGTCCCAGGTTCATGTGGCCCCAACTTTTGGGGGATCTCTCCCGTACAAGATCTTAAAGGGCGTCGTCTTTGCGGCCATGTGGTAGGAAGTATTATATAAATACTCGGCCCATGGTAGGAGCTTCACCCACTTTTTTTGCTCTTCACTGGCGAAGCACCTTAGGTAAGTGTCAATGCCGCGGTTCACTACCTCCGTTTAGCCATCGATTTGGGGATGATACGCCGAGCTCCTCCGCAGGTTAGTGCCTAGAGATTCAAACAATTTCTTCCAAACGTTACTGAGGAAAATGGGGTCACGGTCGGATATGAGTACCTCGGGAATCCCATGCAATCGAATGATCTCCTTGATGAATGCCTCCGCAACGGTTTTGGCCATGTAGGGATGGCTCAACGGAATAAAGTGCGCGTACTTGCTGAGTCGGTCAACTACTACAAGGATGATCGAGTAGCCGTCTGCCTTTGGTAGTCCTTCTATGAAGTCCATAGTGACTTCCGCCCACACTTGCTCTGGCAGTTCCACTGGTTGTAGTAGTCCTACCGGTTTCATGGCCATGTACTTACTCCTTTGGCATTGGTCACACTCCGCTACCTTCTTGCGGACATCTTACATGTCTTCCCACCAAAACTCGACCGCGAGGCGCTAGTACGTCTTGATCCGGCCAGTATGTGCGCCCACACTACTTGCGTGGAACTCTTGCAACAATCTTGGAATCTACCCTGAGGAACTCGGCAATACGAAACGACCTTTATAGTATAATCTTGACCCAAAAATTTCGTACCTCGCGTCACTGTTCGCCGCTGCGTCCCTTAGTGATTGTAGCGCCGGGTTCTGGTTGTCCGCTTCTAGAGCCTCCCAATCGAGGACTGTTGCCACTGAGATGGCTAGCCAATGCGGTCCCTCGGCCACCAAGTTTAAATCTGCCGTAGGGGGGTCTCAACAACTTGGGCTTCAATCCTCCCGAGTTCTGCCCATGTCTCTGCCTCCTCGTCCATGATAGCCATTAGGCTACTCAGTGTGACCTCGTCGGTGTCTCCATACGGTTGGCATGAGTCTGGGTCCTCATTGTCGCGTTTGTCGACATAAAGTATCCGGAGCCTTGCTGATTTGCACCGGTGCCCTGGGAACCACCTCTCCTCACACCTTAAACAAAGGCCATGAGCCTTCCTTGTGGCAATGTCCGCATCGGTCATGCGTCTTACCCCACTTCTCTCGTTGGCTCCTTGGTCTTTTCTCGGCTCCCGCTCGCCTCGTGTCCGCTAGGCACGCGACTTGGTTGTACTGGGACCTTGGCTGCCCTGTCTACAACCTTCTCGTCCTTGACCAACTACGCCAAATGAATGACGTCCTCGAGATTCCTTGGCTATAGGACTCGCACTCCTTCTCGAATTATTGGCTTGAGGCCCTTCATGAACGTGCCAATAAGTGCTTCCTTGGGCATGCCTCCTAGACCTACGGAAAAGGTCTCTAACCTCTCCTGGTAAGCCTCCACACTCGTGTCCTGTGCCAACGAGAAAAACTCCTCGTGCACTCGCTCGGGTTGGCCTCGGAAGCGTTTGATCAGCCCCTACTTGAGCTCCTCCCAACCATGGAACGACTGGTGCTCTTCTCGCCAATAGAACCACTGGAGAGCCTTTCCTTCCAAGCATAAAACAGCAGCGTCTAAAATTTCATGATTAGTTAAGCCGTTAACAAGGAAATACCTCTCGGATCTATGGAGCCATCCGCGAACATCGTCACCTTGGAAGACCGACAAGTCCAACTTGCGGTGACTCGTGTCCAATGCTCTCGCTGGCCTTGGCCGAGCCTGCGCCTCCCGAGTAGCGCCCCAAGCCCTCGGCCGGTAGTCGCGCCCCGGGTCCTCTTTGACCTTCAATTGCTCGCCTAGGTAGGGGTCAATGTAAGGCACCCTCCTCGAACGATCCCGGGTCAACTCATCGTATCCCTGTGGATAGGTGTCCAGCAGCGTGCCCCTCATAAGTCGGGTGACTCACGTGTGGCAGTTTGGGCGCCACCCTCGTCACGACGGATCCTTCCTCCATTACGCCTTTACCTCGGTCCAAGGCCTTAGGCGCAACTGGTTGGTTGCGTTGAGTCACCAATCTATCCACAGATTCTTGTAGTGCCTTGATGGCTTGGCTCAACTCCGTGTGATTTGTATCCACCTTCGCATCAAGGTTCTTCAACTCGGTCCGGATCTCCTTAGTCTCCGATTCAAGGTTTGATGTCCTTGCTTCCAGATCCGCAATGGAAGCCTGCCGTGTGGTTGATGCCATGAAACCTCCAAGGAACGAACGTGCTCTGAGGCCAAATGATAGAAATTTGGGAACTGGAGTTTCGTCAAATGCTCACAAATGAAGCGGAAGTGTGAAAAAGATGGAAAATAGTAAAGTTTGTGGAAAACGATGGATGAATAAATGGGGGAAACGTCAGATGATTGTATTACTATGGTGGAATGGAAAAGAACAAGTGGTGTAGGACTACATAGTAGATAATGCGCCAAAGTACCTCATGTAGTAAGGGTAAGTTGGGCCCCAAAGGTAGCTAACCTCTACACAAGCTAGATGACCAAGAAGAGAGTTTCTATTCTATATTCCTTATGCCGAGTGACTTCTGCCTATGCTCCCCTTTATAGTGTCATTAGAGGTGGCAAAATGAACGGATGGATGGATTCATGGATGGATTAAACGGTTCGCGGATTAAATGGATTTAATCCGTTAAGATCCATTAGTGTTAATGGATTAAACGGATGGATCACTAACGGTTGGCGGATTAGCGGATGAATCCATTTGATCTGTTTCATCCATTTAACCCTTTTAATCTATTTAGTGCATTTACTCATTTAATCCATTTATTTTAAATGTGTATCAAAACTTTTTATGAATGGTATGATGTATAAAGATCATTATTTCATGTGTGTCGTTCTTTGATATGTATAAACACAAATTTATTGAAAATAAAAAATTTAAATTGAGTTATTTTTAAACACACGAGATCAAATTGTAATGTATCTTCATCTTAAGACACATGATCTCTTGAACTAGTTTGACTCGACCATTTATCCACATACGCCTCGTATAACGAATGTAAAGTATCCTTGAGCATCACAAGCTCTAAAGAACTCTCAACTTATAGCTTAGTGTAGGCCCACTCTACAAAGTTCAAATTTGCCACCGATAGACAATATAGTCTTTTTCGTATTTTTTCTAATGAATTTTAATTCAATTTAGACCTTTACTGCTTTAAAAGACTACTGGGAGCAAATAAAAAATCCGATGGAACTAACATACATATCGTTGCGTAGATAACTCAAAGCTCTACAACTCTCTAGTTTGCACCGAGACCAGAAGAGGTCGTTTAGAAGGTCGAAACACGAGCCAAAGTCAGACATAAGTGTGTACTATGAATTCTGCAGTTGCGCTGACTTTGGCTCGTGTTTCAACCTTTTATACGACCTTTTCTGTTCTCGATGTGAACTAGAGAGTTGTAAAGCTTTGAGTTAGCTACGCAACGACGTATACCTCGTCTCGGTCCGATCTTTCGTCTGTTACCAGCACTCATTTGAAGCATCAAAGGTCTAATCTACCATTAACGGTGTTATTTTCTTGAACCCTCACATATGTAATATATTCTTTAATAAGTCGTTTTAATTTTTTTTATTTAGAAAAATACTTCGAATTATGATTGATTTTGAGTGTCACATGTCAAATTTTTAGTTCCATTAATAAAAATACAAAAACGATCTAAATTCTTTTTTTTTTATGGGAAAAGTTGTACAGATATTGGACATTGACAACTCAATGACTCAAATCAGTACATGAACTCAGATTTTCACACAGGCCTCGAAACGGCCACCCCATCAATCAGATATACTGAATTAAATATATTTTTCATACAATAATATTCTTATTACATATGTATTTTAATAATTTAATTGAAAAGATAAAATATAAAAATCTGTTTGATGGATTAATAATTGCTTAATGGATTAATGGATGCTTAATGGAATAAACCGTTTAATCCGTTTATTAATGGATTGTTAATGGATTTGGATTGATTCAATCCATTAACTAAATGGATGGATAACGGATATATTTTCATGGTTGGATAATGGATAAATTTGCCACCTGTCATTGCCTTCGTTTGAATTTTAAAGATAAGTAACCGACGTCCCCTTTAATGCCCCATTACTCCGGTTGACTAGTAACTCCTTTTGGTGATTTAGTAACCGCCGAGCATTGATGGCCAAGATCCTTTTTTGAATTTGAATAGGATGCGCAACTTTCTTGGGCGTCTTTATCATGGGCTTCGGCCATGCACTCTTGGGCCTCGGCTGTTTTGCTTGCCTTGGCCAAGGAAGACTCGCCCAGGTCCTTGGGCGCTGATGTGCGGAGGATCCCAGGTCCTGGGCCGTCGACTGGTGTGGCCTTGGGCGCCTCGAGCCAGAAGAGGACTTGGAGCGTGGCTTTGGTCCGTTCCTCCCGGACATCGCGCAGGACGCTTGACAAAATTCTGACGTCGATGGAAGGATTTCCATCACGCGCCCATCTTGGGGTGTTGCTTGTACATTTGAAAACTTAAAGATTAATTTGTATTTTATATGGACTTAGGGTTTGTAAATACTTATATATATCAGCTGTGCTGATGAACCGATTGAGTTGAAATAAAACAAAATTGGACTTTGTCCCTTCATCTGCGATTCCGATCGTTTCTCGCAGTCTTCATGGTATCAGAAGCACGGCGGTGATCCTGTAACAAACGCCGTTTTCAACTTTGTCAATTATGTCGGTTGATGGTTCTTCGGCAGTCACAACTTTGGGATCAGCAGGTCTCTACAATCCTGCCGACGATCCTTTCTATGTCAGCCACAGTGATATCACAGGCTCGTCTCTGGTTAGCGAGGTCCTCATTGGTAGACAACATTTTGTGACTTGGAAGAAGGCGATGGAGATAGCGCCGCCATATTGAAAATCGACTTTGTGCTCGGCCGTCATCCGCGTCCTGATGATGATGACACCAAGCTCGCGAAGTGGCAACGCTGTAACGACGTGGTAATGTCGTGGATTATCAGCTCTGTTTCGAAGCAAGTTGTTGGACAAATCATTCATGCCCATGATGTAGCAGCTGCCTGGCAAACACTTCATGTCAGGTATGCTGGTTCTAATCTTTCTCGGAAATTTGCTTTGAAGAAGGATATCTGTAATTTGTTGCAAGGGGATATGGATATTGCTTCTTATTTTGAGAAATTGTCAAACTATTGGGAGGAGTTGGATGCTATGCGTGGTAGGAGATCAAATCTATTGTCTAAAAATTGCATTGAGTGTAAGGAGAATTCCAAGGAGAAGGTAGAAGACAGAGATATGCAGTTTTTGTTTGGATTGAATGAAATCCACTCTCAAATTAGGACACATATATTGGCACCGCAACAATTGCCACACATAGATGTGATCTACGACATGGTTTCGTCCCATGAGGCTGAGTACAACTTGACCAAAGCACCTGTCACTGAAGTGTCGGCCATGTATGCTGAACAGAATAATTTTGGGAAGCCACAAAATCGAAGTTCAGCAATAGGAGGTACTTATAGACAAAACCTATTTTGCACTCATTGCAAAATGAACGGCCATATCAAGGAAACCTGCTACAAGATTATTGGTTATCCTGTTGGGCATAGATTGTATAGAGGACCAGTGAAACAAGGCATTAACAATTTCAGAAATAATCCCAGAGGAAGACATGCTGCTAATGGAGCCTTTAATGAAAATGCCAACAAAAAATCCCCTAACCAGATTGCTGAAACTAGTGCTAGAGGTATGCAATTTACTGATGTTCAGGTCAGCAAACTTCTAGCTATGATCAAAAGTGGAGAGTGTGATGGTGATGGAGAAGAAGACCATATGGCAGGTATATGTTTCAAGAAAAATTATTTTCATAAGTCAAGTATGTGGATTGTTTACAATGGTGCTACTGACCACTTTGCTTGTGACGAGTCTATGTTGTTTGACATTTATACATTACCTAAACCTTGCTCAGTTACCTTACCAAATGGCCAAGTTGCTGAGGTCACAAGCGCTGGTTCTTGTGAGCTGATGAACGGCCTTACATTATCAGAAGTTATGATTGTTCCGGAATTCAAGTTCAACCTAATTTCTGTTAGTAAGCTTTCTTTTGGATCAGCTTATTCAGTCATTTTTCTGGGAACTGTTGTTTTGTTCAGGGAGTGGATCACAAAATTACCCTGAAGATTGGTGACCTTAAGTGGGGGACTATACATTTTAAATAAAGATCAGAAGAATAATATGCCTAATTGTGCAAGCATCAGAAAGCTTGTTTCCGAGGAAATTTGGCATAGAAGACTTGGTCATTTTCCCATCGACCAAGTGAAAAGAATAATACCAGCTAGCAAGCTGAACAAAGGGACTGCTCATTCAGATTTTCACTGCGAAATATGTCCTTTTGCTAAGCAAACTAGGTCATCTTTTATGTTAACTCAGCACAAAACATAAAATATTTTTGATATTGTTCATGGGGATGTTTGGGGCCCCTTTCAAACTCCAACAATGTCTGGAGCACGTTATTTCTTTACTTTGGTTGATGATTGTTCTAGATTTACATTGGTTTATCTGATGCAACAAAAGGATCAAGTGTCGACTTTTATCAGGGAATATTTTACCTTGATTCACACTCAATTTGGAAAGAGAGTAAAAGTTTTTCGCTCAGACAATGGATCTGAATTCATCAATGGTAACTTGCAAGATTTCTTCAAAAGACAAGGATGCATACATCAAACGACTTGTGTCTACACCCCACAACAAAATGGGGTCGTAGAGCGCAAACACCGTCATTTACTAGAAGTGGCGCGAGGCTTAAGATTACAAGCGCATTTACCTGAACTGTTTTGGGGAGATTGTGTCTTGACGGCTACTTACATCATTAACCGGCTACCTACTAGAATACTCAACAACAAATCTCCTTTTGAAGCTTTGTTTGGGAAATCTCCATCTCTAGATCATATGAGAGTTTTTGGTTGCTTGGTGTATGCTTGTACTCTTAAGCGTGACAGAGACAAGATGGACCCTTGATCATCCGCATGTGTCTTTCTTGGTTATTCTCCTACACAAAATGGATATAAGTTGTTTTTTTTAGATTCATAAGTGGTTGAAGCCACCCAACAAAGATACACTGTTGTGCCAAAATGTATCGTAACACTTACAACTGAATATAAATATAAGCGTTACACACTAATAGCTATTCCTCACTCCTGTTAAAGCTTGTGATCAACCTGGATAACAACCAAGTCGCAATTAAAAGTGTCGTGCTCTACTCCCTCTTTTGAGACTTGGGTTATATCCTGGCTTAGCTTCAAGTGTACCAGGGACCATCTCTTTTCTCTAGAAACTCTCCCTCACTTCCTCAATGCACCTTGTAATTATTAAAGTCGGGTATGTGCACTTGGAGCTTCGGTACTTTGCCCACCATGCAAGTCGCATTTTCACTAGTTCCCCCACCTCCTCCACACTCCTCTTCTTACTATTGAAGCACCTGTTATTTCTCTCCTCCCAAATGGACCATACGATCGCATAACCCAGCGTTCTCCACACCCTCTTGTATGACTTTGAAGTGCTTAGTAATGCCCAACTCTCAATTAATGTTTTTGCTGTCTTCGGCATTACCCAATTAGCTCCCCACCAATTGATGCTCATAGCCCACAACTTCCAACTCCATACGCAGTGCAGCATCAAGTGATCAGTGGACTCTTGTGCCGTCCCGCACAGCACACATACTAAATCCTCCTCCCTCCTTAATACTCTTCGTTTGAGGAGGTTGATCTTGGTTGGTAAGCTATCACCATAGACTCTCCATATCAGCAGCTCGACCTTAGGTGGAGCTAGCCCCGACCAGAGCTGGAACGGAGTCTCTTCCCACCATTTCTTGAGTTTCCTGATTGCCAAAGCTGCTTGCATAAGAGAGTTTGTACTGAAATTCCCGTCTGCCGAGAAGGTCCAAACTATTCTGTCCTCTTCCCTGTCATTTAATTGAATATGCTTCAGGCTCTCTTCCAATTCCCTCTTCTTTTCTTCTTCCCATTGATAGAGTGCCCTTCTGAAATTCAGCTTCCAGTACCACACATTACCGGACCAGTCTCCCATCTCCCTCACTGATGCTCTATTATCTTCTGCCAGCTGAAATAACTTTGGGTATTGCACTTTAATTGGCTTGTCCCCCAGCCAGACGTCATGCCAAAAGGAGGTCGCATTGCCCATTCCCAGCTTTAACCTCATACCTTCCTTGAATGCCAAGGCAACTTCAGAGTTGCCCTGTACCGTTTTTATAATATCCTTCCAGCCTGTGGAAAGTCTCCGTGGGGCAATTGAGATCTCATTGGGTACATGGCCCCTCTTTATGCCATACTTCTCTAGAATCATCTTCCTCCACAAACCTTCTTTTCCGGACACCAATTTCCACCACCACTTTGCCAATAGAGAAAGGTTCATGTCTACCAAGCTATTAATTCCCAGCCCCCCATACTTCTTTGGCTTCGTGATCGTTGACCATTTTACGTAATGTATCTTCTTTTTCGCGCTTGAACTGCCCCATAGAAACCTCCTCTGTATTCTCTCCATTTCTTGGGCCACCGCTATAGGCATCTTGTACATAGAAGCATAATACAAGGGAAGGTTGCATAGGGCCGACTTGATAAGCACTACCCTTCCCGCCATGGATAAATTGGCGCTGCGCCATGAAGCCAGTTTCAACTTGAACTTCTGCAGAATCGGGTTCCACGTGCTTACTCTGCCCGGGTTCGCCCCCACTTCCATTCCTAAGTACTTAAGAGGAAACTTCCCTGAAGGACAACCCAGAATCTCCGCATACTTCCTCACCTCCTCATCTTCCAGGCCAATGCCTATGCAACTGCTTTTGCTGAAATTGATACTGAGTCCAGAACAAACAGCAAAAGCATTTAGGATGTGTTTAATCTTACGGACTTCCTGCTGATCCGGTTTGCAGAACAAGATCGTATCATCGGCAAACTGTAAATGGGTTAGGCTAGCCCCATTCTTAACCCACTCCACGCCACTAATCTTCCCTTTCTGGACTGCACAGTTTAGGATCCTAGACAGACCTTCAGCAGCCAACAGAAAGAGGAATGGGGAAAGGGGATCACCTTGGCGGAGACCTCTTTCCATTGTGATTGTCTTCGAAGGGGATCCATTGATGAGAACTGAGAGAGAGGCTGAGGAGTAACATTCCGCCATCCAGTCCATCCATTTCGAACCAAAGCCCATACTCTCCTGAACAGATCTCAGATAATCCCATGATACCGTATCATACGCTTTTTTGAAATCCAACTTAATCACAAGGGCTGATCTCCTCTCCTTCTTCACAGCATGAATGAGTTCATTAACTATCATTATTCCATCCAAGATATTTCTGTCTGTGAGAAAGGCAGACTGATTGGGACTGATAATGTGAGGTAAAACTGCACTGAGCCTTCGCGCCAGACACTTTGACAAGATTTTGTACATGGAGTTGACTAGGCTAATGGGCCGAAAGTCAGCGAAACCTTTTGGATTCAAGGTCTTTGGGATCAAAGCCAGATGGGTTTTGTTGATGCCCCTCGATAATCTCCCATTTCTGCAAAATTCTTTGATAAAGTTGATCACGTCTTCCCCTATGATGAGCCAAAATTTCTTGTAGAAGTTGATGTTGAAGCCATCGGGGCCTGGTGCCTTGTTCCCATCGCAATCTTTAAGAGCTGACATAATTTCTTCCTTGGTAATCTCACTTTCCAAGAACGATCTCTGATTTTCATTCAAGAACCCAAAGGACAGCTCATCCATAAACCAGCGACATGGAGCTGGACTTTTGTAGATTCGGCCAAAGTAGTCACAGGCAGCTTGCTTAATCAGCACAGGTTCCTCAATCCATTCATCATTAATCTGAATACTTGAGATGCTTATCTTCTTGGATCTCCATGTGGCCATCCTATGGAAATAATTAATGTTTTGATCACCATATCGCAGCCAGCTTATTCTGGATTTTTGTCTCCACATCCTCTCTTCTTGTACCTCCAGCAGCCAGATTAACCTTTGCAAAGCAATCTTCCTGAGCATCTCCTCCTCAGAAAGCTTTCTGGAATCCTGGAGCTGGGATAGTCTCTCCCATTCCTCTCTGATTCCCATCAACTTTGTTCTAACGTCCCCAAACGTCTTTTTATTCCAATGTGACATCATACTCCTCACCCGAGACAATTTCCTTTGAATTGAGAACCCTTTCCAACCTGGATCATCAACTGCAGACCAGGCCTCCCTCACCTTGCCCTTCATGCCTGGTTGATCTAACCACACATTCATAACTCGAAACGGCCTCCAACCCCAATTCTTTTCCTCCTCACCTAGAGAAATCGCGGAGTGATCAGAGGGACCTTTAGCTAACCCCACCTGAATTATTCTGGGCCATGAAGACAGCACTCCAGGAGAAATCAAAAATCTGTCAAGCCTACTTGCTCCTTCTTTATTTCCCCAAGTGAAGCTTCTTCCTTTCAATGGGAGGTCCAATACCGCCATCGCTTGGATAAAATCAAAGAAGAGAATGGCATCCTTTTCGTTGAATGCTGAGCGACTTCTCTCCTCTTCTGACAGTACTGAATTGAAATCGCCACCAATAATCCATTCCCCACTATTAGATGCTTTCAGCTCCTCAAGAGACTCCCATAACTGCATCTTCTCTTTCACAAACGTCGGGGCATACACATTGACGAAGTTCATTAATATCTCTTGCTGATTGTGTTTGACAAACCCTTGCACCATTACAAAGCCTTTCCCCTTCACCAAGTTTGAAGCTTGCATAAAATCTGGATCCCAGATCGTGATCAGGCCTCCTCTAGAACCCTCCGCATCTACTCCAACCCAGCACATTTTCTCCTTTCCCCAGAGTGATTGCGCCTCCCTCTCATCCATATTCCTGATCTTAGTCTCCTGAATGAAGACCATATCCATTTGGTACTTAGATCTCAGATTCCTCACTGCTTGCTTTTTGTTTCTCCCATTAGCTCCTCTCACGTTCCAACTGATCAATTGCATCGCTCCTTATACTCTTTTTGAAGATGATCTTCGTAGAGTTGGATCATACCCTCTTCTGATAAGCTCCCTTTTATCCCCAATTCAAGAGCAGCTCTATAACTTTCCTCAGCTTCTTCCCTTTGTAATCTTCTTCTCTCTCTTTCAATTGCTTCCTCTTCCTGCTCCCTAGAGTTCTGTGCTGTTTCAGACAAGTTTTCTTCTATTTGAACTAGCCCTACTTGCCTCAGTTCCTTCCTCCTCTTGTATTTGACAACTTTCTTTTCTCTAGACTCCTTCCTCCTAGCCATCTTCGATGTCCTGATGTGCTTTACAGTAAATCTCATAGACTCTTCATCCTCTGATTTGTCAGAGGTTCCCCCTTCCATTGAAGATGTCAGCCTTTGTCCCTTTGAACTATTGACTTCTACTAAGTCTAGTCCCTCCTTAGCCGTCTTCTTTCCTACCTTTTCCTTCAGACTGCAATCTAGCTTCCTTTTGTCCTTTCCCTTGTTATCCTTGCTGAGAAGAGAAGCCCAAGAAGTACCTTCTACTTCCTTTTCCATGATTGTTTCTTGGACCACTTGTGTAGACTCAGCTGAGATAGGTGATATGCTTTCGGCTGTGTCAGGGATTTTCCCCAATGGTTCGAAATTTGAAATTTCCTCAGTTTCCAAAAATCCAGTGCCGGCCCTGACTTCTCCCCGTTCCGGCAAGACTTGCAAGGAAGTCGCAGTCAAACCCATCCCATCATCGCCGCAACCACCCACCAACGCCACTGCTCCCGAATCCACTCCTTCCCCCAAATCGCCCGGCGCCAGTCCAGCACACCTGACAACTGAGGGAGAAGCACCGCTCTTCGAAAATTCCACCACCAACCCCGTAGAAGAAAGCGAGTCGGGATTGTCAATCCCGCACCCACCCAGACAACAATCTTCACACAAGCTAACTTCGAAAACTTCACCTGAAATTTCCGCTTCTATGGTCTCATAGATCCTCACAATCTTTCTCGTCTCTATCAGCATTCTAGCCCGTCCCGCACCGACGAACCTCACATCCCTGTCATCCATTTTCAGAAACTTACCATGAGGTGCCGCCAGGCGCTCCCCGTTCTTCTCCGTCCAAGCCCTAAAAGGGAGACCCGAAATGGAGATCCATACCGATCTGGATTTTGGAGTCAAATCCACTCTCCACCTCTGTAGTTTAGAAAAATTCCGCAAGACCGCCCCGAAGTCCTCCGTGAGGCACCGCTCCAATTCTTCAACGGTGGCGAACTGAACCAGAACTTGCATGCCTTCCATCGGAATTACCTTGATGAGAGATACACCATCTGCTCTTAGTTCCTTCTCTACCACTTCTCCTAACTTTAAAACTTTCAGATCTGCCACTAGGGATTTGTTAGCCCAATCCTCAAATTCCATAAAAGCCTCCATTTTTACTCTTCGACGTTGACGATTTTGACCGTTAATTGCAACGTTGACCTCCTTCCTCCCGTCGGCAACATCCACCTTCCCTATGAATCGCTGCCTCCCCGCCTGAACTTCCTCCCCCATAGTAGAGGCACCTACTCTCGTCCTCCTCGCCGGCCTCCCCGCCGAATCTTCAACCCACCTTAATCCCCTTCTCAAGGTGTTTTGTCCTATAGTCGCCTCAATAGCCTCCTTTGACCCATGGCTGACAGGATCTGTTCCAATTTGCTTTGGTCTCCAAATTGTCGAACCGCTATCCCTTCTACGGCCTCCCCAGGGACGGCCCAGCGACTTCTTCTCAGCTCTGTGACTTGCTCTAGGCTTGCCGCCGTTGTCTGCCAACATGACCATCAGCTTAGCCTTCCCAACATTAGCTCCATTCCACCGCTTGATTGCTGCCTTCGCCTCCTTAATTGACTTATACCTCACGAACCCAAAGCGACTGTTAGTCGCCTTCCTCCCCCTCTCCGGTATGAAGACGTCTATCGTGCGACCGTCCATGTTAAACAGGGCTCTCAACCATTTGACATCCTTGCCCAGTGGAATGTTGTCGATGAACAGGCTGTAGAGATCTTCCCTTAAGTTTTGAAAGATTACTCGTTTGTTCGTTTGAAAATTTCTCTCCCCTCTTGGTATTTCTCTCTCCTCTCTCTCCATTTCTCGACAAAAATCATTGCTGGATATAAGTTGTTATGCCTAAAAATTAACAAAGTGTTTGTAAGCAGGGACGTCATATTTCACGAGGATGTTTATCCTTATTATGAAAAAGCACACACTGACAAGTCTACCTCTGTTCACATTCCTGTGCCTTTGCCTGTTGTTTTATCTGATGATGAGGTAGTTGATAAGTCATTCAATGGAGCAGTTCCTACAGAGAATATTTCACCTATAGCTCATCAAGAAAGCATGATAGTTACCTCTGATACACTAGATGATCTAGTAGAAGATCCCAAGACATTGCGTAGGTCTACACGACAAACTAATCCCACTTATTGGCAAAAAGACTATGTGTGTACTCAAGCTGCCAAGCAAACCTCGCCACATTCCTTGTCTAATGTCATTTCATACTCACAATGCTCACCACCTCACGCGAGCTTTCTTGTTCAATTAGACACCTCCAGAGAACCTACTTGTTACACAAAAGCCAAAAGTGATCCCAAATGGCAGGAACTAGGAAGCAATCCAACGTGAGATTCAAGCATTGGAATAAAATCAAACCTTGACAATTACTTCACTGCCTAAAGATAAGACCCTTGTTGATTGTAAATGGATATACAAAGTGAAGCTTAATTCTGATGGCTCTATTGAACGCTACAAAGCAAGACTCGTTGCCAAGGGCTTCACTCAAGTTGAGGGACTGGATTTTCATGAGACTTTTGCTCCGGTAGCTAAAATGACCACCATCTGATGTTGCTTGGCATTGACTGCCATCCAAGGGTGGCCTTTGTTCCACCTAGATGTTGATAAGGCCTTCGTACATGGGATTCTTGAGGAGGAAGGGTATATGAGATTACCTCCAGGCTTTTATAACGAGGCAAAGAAACAAGGGAAGGTTTGTAGACTGCATAAGAGCTTATATGGGCTCAAACAATCCTCGCGACAGTGGTTTGCTAAGTTAAACGATGCTCTCCTCCAATTTGGCTTCACGCCAAGTCTGCACGACCATTCATTGTTCACTTTGCAGCGCGGTAAGGAATTTCTAATCCTTCTTATTTATGTTGACGACGTCATGTTGACCGGAACTTCTCTAGACCTCATTGCTTCAGTGAAAGCTTTTCTTCATGAGTGTTTCCGCATCAAAGACCTTGGACATCTAAAATATTTTCTTGGTCTTGAGATCACTAGGTCCTCTTCAGGCATATTTCTTCACCAACGAAAGTATGCTCTTGAAATTCTTGAGGATGCTGGTTTTACTGATTGTAAACCTTCTCTCATTCCCATGGAAATCAAGCATGGCTTGAGCCTCTCTTCAGCGACACCATTGGAAGATCCTTTGTCATATCGACGATTGGTTGGTCGATTACTATATCTTGCAGTCACTCGGCCAGACCTTGCATATCATGTTCATATTCTTAGCCAATTCATGCAGCAGCTCACCATTGATCATCTAAATGCCGCTCATAAAGTCTTGTGATATATTAAGAGTGCGCCAGCCCAGGGCATTTTTTCCAGGTACATCTACTCTCTCCCTCTCCGCCTATTGTGATGCGGATTGGGCTGCATGCCCTCTTACTCGTCGATCTCTCAGTGGTTATTGTGTCCTTCTCGGTTCGTCTTTAATTTCTTAGAAGACCAAGAAACAAACTTTAGTTGCACGTTCTTCTGCAGAGTCTGAATACCGTGCAATGGCCGATGTTTGTGCTGAACTTATTTGGCTCGCTGGACTTTTTCAAGACTTAGGGTGTTCAGTTCCTCGACCGATTGCCCTCTATTGTGATAACACGGCTGCTCTACACATAGCTCTTAATCCAGTTTTTCATGAACGGCCGAAACACATTGCAATCGATTGTCATTTTGTTCGCCATCAAATATCGACTGACTTCGTTAATCCGGCTTATGTCGCTAGCTCCGAACAACCTGCTGACCTTTTAACGAAGCCTCTGTCAGCCTCCCTTCGTCACCATTTAATCGGCAAGTTGGGCATTTCCAATTTCCTCCATGCTCCGACTTGAGGGGGGGGGGGGGGGGGGGTTTGGGGTGTTGCTTGTACATTTGAAAACTTAAAGATTAGTTTGTATTTTATATGGACTTAGGGGAGAAGCGATCAAATGAGGCAGGACAAATAAAAATGAGGCAGTGAGACACGATCTCGACCGTCCATCTAACTCCCCGTGCATCTGAGGCGCGCCACGTGTCCAAATAGTGAAATCCCACTACTTTGAAAAAGTAGTGTGAACGCGTTTGACGGCTCGTGACACGTGGCTTCGCCACGTGCGTCCGATCAACTCCATCAACAACTTAGATCGTGTCTCACTGCCTCATTCTACCAACCCTGTCTCAACCGAGTACTCCCCGGACTTACGGTTTGTAAACACTTATATATATCAGTTGTGCTGATGGAGGAGCGATCAAATGAGGCATCAAAATTAGAATGAGGCAAGTGAGGCACGATCTGAGCCACAAATCTAACCCCCGTGCTTTGTGAGCGTGCCACGTGGCAAATAGTAAATCCACTACCAATAGTAGTGTGAACACAAATGGCGGCTCAACTCACGTGGCGACAATGAGTGGCCCAGATCATGCTTCACGTGTCTCATTCTATCAACTCTGAATCAACCGAGTGCTTCCCGTGCTGATGAACCGATTGAGTTGAAATAAAACAAAATTGGACTTTGTCCCTTCATCTGCGATTCCGATCGTTTCTGGCAGTTTTGACTAATCGGAGCATTGATGCGCTGAACGTTACTCATATCTTATCTGGTACACGAGAAAGACATGAACAAGTCCCACTTGCGGTCTCAGTCGACGTCCACGACACGCCTCGCCTTCCCGTCCCCATCCCTCTCCAGAAATTTCCAAAGTCTGGCTCTGACGCCTCTTCCTCCTCCTTAAATCCTCATCTCCAGCTGATCACCAACGCAATCGAAATTATTAATCGTAATCTATACCATCTATTTGTTTGTATCATTAACCAAGATAAAGCCCTCGTCACAACGCAGCCTTCCCTTCCATGTCGGTAGCTCATAGCGCTGTTTTATGCGCTGGAGCTTCCATGTCTCCTTCTCCTATGCCTGCGATTGGTTTAGGAAATTGCATGGAATCGGTCTGCTTCACTTCCCTTCGCGGTTCTGGAGCACGAGATAATCCACCTCGATTCACAGCTACGAATAGAAACGCGATGAGGTTGACATTTGTTCAACTGGCTTGCTGCCGAATTCGGACCCGGCAGAGTCAGCGGCTGCGAGTGTCCTGCGATTCGCAGGTGTGTTTTTCTGTCTAGCTTTTGTAATTGGTTTGGGCTGAGGGGTTCATCTGAAGTTGAACAACGATCAGTGATTTGGAATTAGTGTATGGTTATAGTATTTGGGAATGATATATGAGCTTCAATGCAAGATGAGATTTCAAGTTAAGGGACAGTTTGTTGTTATAGCTTGTGACGGATGAAAGTAAGGTTTTTGGAGCAATGTTATGATAGCTTATTTTTATTGCACTGTCAAATTCTTGCCATATCGTCTTACTGCAAAACGCTCACACAACTTTCTTTTGTAGACAGTAGAAACCCAGACAAGAAAATGCTCGCCCTTCCTTGAGAAAGAGTTACTATCGGGAAATGGAGCTTTGCCATCTGATGAGTGGAGAGCAGTGCCAGACATATGGAGATCTTCAGCTGAAAAGTATGGTGATAGGGTTGCACTAGTGGATCCGTACCATGATCCCCCAACAAATTTGACTTATAAACAGGTTTTTCTCCATTGACCAGCCTCAGTTTAGTCCTCAACTACGGAACCAGTACCAACTTTCTAGTATCATTTGAATACACTTGACCACACTATTTTATTCGATATCCCTGGTCTTCAGTTCTTTTACCATTTACTCATTAATTATTAAATCATATACATCTAAAACAATACCCTGAAACACATTGTTTTTCTTCTTACTGCTTTAGACAACAATTATGGAACTTATCAGTTTAATTATTAAAATCTTTAATTGCAGCTTGAGCAGGAGATTTTGAATTTTTGTGAAGGTCTTAGAGTTGTAGGAGTGAAGACAGGTGAAAAGATTGGACTTTTTGCTGATAATTCTTGCCGATGGCTGGTTGCTGATCAGGGTATGCCCCACTTCTTCTTACTTTCAAGTTCCTGGTGTCTAAAGTTGTACAGATGATGACTCCCGTCTCCAGAAATGCACACCAATTCACCACCCTTGACATTTCAGTTGGTATGTGATAGGTATTATGGCCACTGGAGCAATAAATGTTGTACGGGGATCAAGATCATCAAATGAAGAACTACTTCAAATTTACCGACACTCTGAAAGGTTCTTCCGAATGCTTGTTAGACATACACTTTCTGTCAGCTCTTAATACTATTGTTTCCTGGAGTAGGGTATTCAACTGTCAGCCTGAAGAAAAACCATGTTTACGGCATGTATCATCATAGTTGTCATATTTAAGACAAGTTGTCATATCATCATATCATATTTAAGACAAGTTGTCATATGACATCATAGTTGTCAAATAAACATAATGGATTGGTACGCATACTATCTAATGCTTGTCATTATCTAATTCTGTAAGTGAAGTGTTTAAATAAACGCTGGTGCGATTGGATAGATGATGAATAAGTATTTGAATGATTGCAGCATTGCACTTGTAGTGGACAATGCTGAATTGTTGAATCGCATAGGAAGAACTTTCCTTTCCAAAACAGAACCAAGATTTATAGTTTTACTTTGGGGGGAAAAGTCGTGCCTTGCGGGCGATGTAACTGATGAAGTCCCTGTTTACCAGTATAAGGACATCATAGAAATGGGATGGGGGAGCCGCAGGAGGTTGCTCGATTCTGATGACATTCGTAAGCATCAGTCTCACTATAGGCGTTAAACTTTATTTCTGGGAAGATGCACTTTTTTGTGTGGAATATTCGCCAACCTCATCTAACTAATATTACCACAGGGGAGCAGTACAAGCATGAGTCGATTACATCTGATGCTGTTGCAACTCTTGTATATACTAGTGGAACTACCGGCAACCCAAAAGGCGTGATGCTTACACATGAAAATATTTTGCACCAGGTTTCATTTGTGTTTTTGCCTTTTGTTGGGTACATGTGACTTACAGTTTTTTATGTGATATATTGGCATCTCCACGATAATTGAGAAGCAACTTTCATGTAAAATATATTTGTTGAAGTGAATTTTACATTATTTAGCAATTTTTATTTCAATGTTTGCTAGGTTAGGAACTTAGGCGACGTTGTACCTGCTGTACCCAGCGACAGATTTCTTAGCATGCTTCCTCCCTGGCATGCCTATGAACGAGCTTGTGAATACTTCATATTCACTTGTGGAAGTGAACAAGTGTACACAACTGTGAGAAACTTGAAGGTACTACACGCTTAACTTCTTTCTGTTCGGTGTAATTTCGGTTTCAGTTTATCTTGTTGATGCTTATCATCACTTGAACTCCAAATTCACTACCACCGAATCACCATATATTAAGTTTTTGTTCAAGTGGTTGATATAAACACAGAGACCCTTACTCCTAAGACCTTGTCATTTGATTCCTCATACCGATAGGATCTTTTGATTTATACAAAATTGCTTATAGTATGTGCAGAAATGTAAGTTTTGCTATGTATGTGGAAGTTGGAGTGTAGCATAAATGCATAATATAACATACTGTTTCACAGCCTTGATGCTGGTGCAATTCTTATTCATTAATGTGTATCCATTGCCACTCATCACTACATAATAAATATCTAATAATTAAAGTAATTGTCTTATTCATAGGAAGATTTAAAGCGCTATCAACCACATTACTTAATTTCCGTTCCTTTGGTATATCAGACTCTTTACAGGTGCACTCTATGTCCCACAAGATAATCCTGATTTGTAATGTCTTCAGTACATTCTTTACTTTGCCAGACTCATGCATTCCAATTTCAATTTAATTGTATTTTTTTTCAGTGGCATTCAAAAACAGATATCTACGAGTTCATCAGTTCGTAAGCTCATCGCTCAGACATTTATAAAGATCAGCTTAGCATACAAGGAGTTTAAGAGAATTTATGAGGTTTCCCTATTCATAACTCTATCTTGGGTTCTCAAGTTTTAAGATCTCTGCTATGCCTTTCTCGTAATTTACCAGCCATGAATCAGTTTTAAGAGTGATAGTATCTCATTGAGTGCGTTTTATGGGACTGGGGCTTAAAGAGAGATAAGTATGGGTCGACTTGTCAGTGGCTCAGAGGACGTTTGACAATATTTGTTGATTAAGGTCAAGACCCGAGCAGCTATTATAAAATAGTTGTAGGGCGCATCATTTGTCTCATGCGTTAGACTTTATGAAATGCCTTCACTGCCTATTTTCTTAAGATCGTAGTGGCAATGATAATGGCTGTTAGAGTAAATCAAAATTTGGAACATGGTTATCATATAAGTTCACAATTAATATCAGTGTGCCCTATCTTTCAGTGTAAAAACAAATGACTTTCCGTAACTGTAAATTTGTTCAGTGAAAACTTTTCTGTTATCATCATTCAGGCATTCGACCGACCGATCTTGCATCGTACAACAGCTAACTAATGTAAATATTTCGGTTGCAGGGTAAGTATCTGACAAAAGATCAGAAGCAGCCTTCATATCTTATTGCTCTGCTCGACCTAGTATGGGCCAGGGCCTGTGCCTGGATGCTTCTTCCACTTCATATGCTGGCAAAAAGGCTTGTTTACAGTAAAATTCATTCTGCCATCCAAATTTCAAAGGTCTCTTGCTGTTAAAGAAGAGTTTTCCTTTTGCTTCTTACTTATAGAAAATTTTTCTATCATTTTTTCTTTGATCTTCTGGCTGCTTTGCTGATGACCTTCTGTGTGCTTGTTGAACATCTCAAACCTTTACCCGTACATTAGAAAAGCAAGTGAAGCTTTATACTCATCATTAGTTGTTTGTCATATGCTGTTGCAACCGTTAGAGAGAATAATCATTTTGGGTACTCCATTATTTTTTGCTGTTGAACAAGTGTGGTTACATTTGAGAAAGCTTATATGTTATTTCCTGTTGTAGAGTCTGGGTTACCTCAATAATACCAATGACATTAGCCACCTGTGTGATATTAAACGTCATTTTTAACTTTTGACACCACAGGCGGGGATAAGTGGCGGTGGCAGTTTGCCTTTACACGTAGACAAGTTTTTTGAGGTCGGTTGCTTTTAAATTCTATCTTGATTCAAGAAGTTGAAGCTTCAATCTAACTTACCGGTTACAGGCAATTGATGTCACAATACAAAATGGATATGGAATGACGGAGTGTTCTCCAGTTATTGCAGCTAGACGAACTCACTGTAATGTCTGTGCAAGTCATCATTTCTCGTTATAATTCATCTAGTCCATTTATCCTTTCCTCCTTTTTCCTTTTTTCTTATTATCAAGTTGCATTTGCTGCCATCTAACTATTTCACAGGTTTAACATTTGAAGGTTCTTGGCTCAGTTGGGCATCCAATCCGCCATACAGAATTTAAAGTTGTAAATGTTGAAACTGGTGAAGTTCTACCAGCTGGTGTAAAGGGTGTTATAAAAGCTCGGGGGCCACAAGTCATGAAAGGCTATTATAAGGTATAGTTCTTTAAATTGTGAAGTGGATTAAACATTACAAATTACAAAATGTCCAATACAATCCTTAAAAAATGATTTATCTCTTCATGAACGATCTTATCATCAATTCCTACTTATAACATACACAGTGCATGTGGCCTATAGCAAACAGCATTATTATGTTTATACCAAGATATAGATGGGATGTCGGTCTTATTTATTATGATTTATTGCCGAGTTGTACTAGAATCCCGTGGCGACAGAAAAGGTTCTGGATAAAGATGGTTGGTTAGACACGGGAGATGTGGGTTGGATTGCACCTCACCATTCAGTTGGGCGTAGCCGAATGTGTGGAGGGGTGATCGTCCTAGAAGGACGAGAGAAAGATACTATAGTACTTTCATCTGGTATGCTCATATTTTCCATGACTACTATCTAATCCGCTGTCACACCTGGGGTGCAGCTGGTGTATCTGTTTTGGCCGTTTTTTACATTACAAGTTATCCTTTGCGCCCAGGTGAAAATGTGGAACCAGAATCAGTTGAGGAAGCCGCTCTGAGAAGTACCGTTATCCAGCAAATTGTTGTGATTGGGCAGGTTTAATTAAAATACATCTGAAGTTGTTGTCACTATTTCAGTTTCTTATGAATATCCGCCTAAGTGCTGGATAATACATAGGATCAACGACGCCTTGGAGCTGTAATCTTCCCCAATGAAGAAGAATTGTTAGTGGTTGCCAAAAGGATGAACTTGGCAAAGCCCGACACACCTAATCTAAGCAAAGAGATAAAAAGGCTTATAGTGTTCGAAGAACTGAAAACATGGTAAGGTCTTAAACCGATATGCAGCCCAATGAAAATGCTGCTGCTAAATGCATTACATATTGTGCACTAACATCTCTCTCTATATTTATCTATGTGTAGGACCTCAGATTGCTCATTTCAAATTGGACCGTTCCTTATTGTTGATGAGCCATTCACGGTAAACATCCAAATATAATTGAAATAAAAACACAGCCAGCATCAGCATTCATTCTGATCTTGGAGTCGGTGAAGATTAATCTTGTTTGATGAACATTGCAGATAGAAAATGGTTTGATGACCCCGACCATGAAAGTTCAAAGAGATAGAGTAGTGTCCAAATACGAAGACCAAATAGCCAATTTGTTCAAGTGAAGATCTGATCATCATCAGTGCAGTACCTGGCCAAAGATGGTTTCGAAAAAAATTCGGCTGTCTAATTTATAGTGAAAGTCTCTACAAGTCCTCCTATATGTTTATTTAAAGGGCGGTTCAAGTGAGCTTGTAAATAATGGGGAATAGCCAAAAGCTTGATAGTTGAACTTGTTGTCATACCAGGCTAGCATTTATAAACACGAATGTTTCTTTTTGATATTATTAATTAGAAATTGTATGAAGTCGGCTGAAAGATGTCAACCACGAGTCTTACATTACATTCCAACGATCAAACTGACTGTTAGATAGATATGATCTACGACTTGGAGCAAAAAAGCATTTGACTAATAAGTTATGTACAATTTGATGATGCTATTTTATTGCATGCAGGCATTCAACAGGGAGATCTGTGCATGCTTATCAGTGAAGAAATGGAACAACACTACCTAACAGTCTTCCAGCAGCTTGTTGGAAGCTCTTTGGATATACCATGACTGCATGATCTTGTGATAAGGTGCCACTTAGAAGGGTATGTGTCATACTTTGATTTTTTTTTCTTCTTCTTTTCTATAAATAGAAATGCACATATTGTAAGTCTTGATATATCTTCATCATTGTTCTTGAAGCAAGTCATTCCACTGAGATAATTAAGGAAGGTTGTATACTTGTAGTGTCTTGAGAAAGAAGATGTTTGGAGGCGGTGATCATCATGGTGGAGGTGGAGGAGGTCCTCATGGTGGGGGAGGACCTGGTGGAGGAGGAGGAGGAGGCCCTCATGGCGGGGGAGGACCTGGTGGAGGAGGAGGAGGCCCTCATGGCGGGGGAGGACCTGGTGGAGGAGGAGGAGGCCCTCATGGCAGGGGAGGACCTGGTGGAGGAGGAGGAGATCCTCATGGTGGAGGAGGAGGAGGCCTTCATGGCGGGGGAGGACCTGGTGGAGGAGGAGGAGGCCCTCATGGCGGGGGAGGACCTGGTGGAGGAGGAGGAGGTCCTCATGGTGGAGGAGGAGGAGGCCCTCATGGCGGGGGAGGACCTGGTGGAGGAGGAGGAGGAGGTCCTCATGGTGGAGGAGGAGGAGGCCCTCATGGCGGGGGAGGACCTGGTGGAGGAGGAGGAGGAGGACATCACGGAGGGGGACATGGTGGAGGAGGAGGAGGAGGCCCCGGCGGGGGAGGTCCCGGTGGTGGAGGACATCACTGAATTATCAAAATATGCATGGAGCTGGATTTTTTTTTTCTAATTGGGATTATTGAGTTTCAATCCTATCCCGGGGTGACTCGAACCCAGAACCTTATTAATATAGTATGCGTCTCTAGCTAGTCTGGAGTGTTTCCATCTTCCAATAAGAATATCCATGCAAGTTGTATGTGTTCACAATGTCGATGTGGATCAGCTTGTTTGTGTGTGTGTGCGTCTCTTTTTTAGTCTATATATAGTCTTGGAGCCTAACCTGCATCATGTACGTCGCGCATGTCAGTAAAGCTTTTTGTAATGTAATCGTTGTATGATAAGAGCACTAAATAAAGAGAGACATTACAGACACTTGCAACCCCCATCATGCCTAAATGACGATTATAATCCTCGAGTCCCATAGACCACCTCAATGTCCACATAAAAAATTATGGGTTGTGAGTGGACCCATTTTTATAGGTGAGCCTTAAAACTTCATCAAATTATTCACCATTAATATGATCCTCTTCAACTCTCAACAACACAGCTAAAAATCCAAAACATCTCCCTGCACAGATTTCCTAAACCTAAATGAAGAAACTGAACCAAATCCCAGCCATTATTTGTTACTTGACTCTACTTTTGCTTCACACCCCAGTTTGCTCACAACTTGATGCAATAATGCTGACAAGGCCAGAAGAGCAGGCTGAAATGCAGATGGATTCAGAGATTAACAGAAGAGTGTTGCTGATGCAGAAATCCTACATCAGCTATGCGACTTTAAGGAGGGATATGACTCCTTGTGACAGGCCTGGTGCTTCATACTATAACTGCAGGTCAACTGGAGTGGCCAATCCTTATACTAGAGGATGTGGAATGATTGTTGGATGTGCCAAAGACATCAGGAACATCAATTATTGAGATTGCTGCTGCTGGACAGGGAATTTCATTGTCAGGTAAATGGAGATCAAGTGTTTAAATTTGGGTCTTCATCTTGTTAGTAGTCTCTTGTGGTTTCTATTTGCAGAAACTTGGGGTCACAAAATGTGCAACCAATTGCGTGTGAAGACTGAGGTTTGCTGTTTGTTTTTCCTTTACTTCAAAAACTTGGATCAAGAAAATGTGTCACATATTCAAAACTAACACTGTAGAAGATAAATAAGTTAAATCTCTGTTTTATTGATGAATCTGTATGAGCTTCCTGCTCGGCTACTACAACGCTAGAGCAATGAGAATCTAAGAGTAAAATGACAACATGATTATCATGTGAACGCAAAGGCAATAACTTCGACAGGAACGAAACAAGGCATGAGGTCATAATTAGTGTACGTACTCCGCTTATTCTGCTAGTGTTTCATTTCAGACATCAAGAAACCAGGCATATCGAAGGAAGAAGCGAATTTCTCCACATCATTTTTAAGCTCTTCAAATGTCTTTGTTATCCACCAGACCCTTGTTGAAATCCTTAAGGAGCTTTCCCATGCTCCTTTTGGATTTCAGCTCACCAATCTCTGTTCAAAATCTTTCTCAACCAACCCTATTAAAGTCATGGCCGGTGTTACCTGCCAACAACACATATCATCATATTAGATACTAGACGTGGGGTCAATATAATAACATCCGTTTCCTGATATATGCGTAGCAAGGAAATTAAGCCATCAGATCAGCGGAAATAAATCTTTGCATTTGAAAAATTGAAATACCCACATTATGTTTACTGTTTTACCGGTCAACCAAAGAGGCCTAATGTCCCAGAGCCCAAGATATGGTTTTCAGTCCCACCCACTAGTGACGAGCTTGTAATCGTTGCTCATCAAGTAGTTCCCAATAGCAACAGCAACAGCAACAGCATTGGCTTTGACTTGCTTTGCATAAGCCTTGAACCCAGGAGAGGCCACAGCAAGCGCACCAATCTGGAGATTATGGGGACCACCCTGAAGGGAAGGGAAGGGAAGACAGCCAAAGTTAATCTTGTCCTCAAATTCATACACAGCGTCTTCTGGCTGCCCTTTCTTTGGTGGCTTAGGACCCTTCCTGTAGAAGATCATCCCAGCCCTCGGACCCCTCAAGCTCTTGTGAGTTGTGGTTGACACTTTATGTCATAATAATCAAAGGGTTGCGCAGCTTCAGACATCCCAACATTTGAAACATTGTTATTCGAAACAACATTCTATAATAATAGATTGAAACTTTTGCTAAATCAGGATGGAAAAACGACCCATAAAATCAACAAAATCACCTTAATTATCCAATACTTTTTTCATTTCGGTTCCATAATTTAAACATAACTGGTAGCCTATAGACAACAAAATATCACTGTAATGTCCATAATAACATACATAATTGAAAAGCACAAATGCAGCCGATTCCCGTAAGCTAAACAATCCAAGTAACCAGAAATACTTAGTGTCACTATTTGCTGGCTAAAGCTAAATATAAGCAGGGACGGAGCCAGAATTTGAAAAGTAATAGGGCACCAACAAACAATAGTATGACTAATTTTTTTACGGTTTGAAAGCCAATGAGAAGCTAACCGTCCCCTACAAATATGAAAATTGCTCAAATAAATTTACAATTTACCTTTTAGAATTTTTTTTCTATGAAAATTGGATAACTCTTCCGTGCTCTTCATCCCGCGGATGCAATTCATCCCTCATGGACGTGGTAGGTATATGAGTGGAAGTTGATAAACTTAATTTCTTGTACAATCAGGCGTCGTAGCGATGTAGCCACAAAGAGTTTCATATTTAATTCATACCTAGAAAATCGATAATTTTCTCGCATATTCTAATTATAAATATCATAAGATACGACAAATTGAGCCCAAGTCTTTTATTTTGGATATATATTTTTATTCTACCCTTAACCTCCTAAAATCTTTTTTTGACCCATCAAAATATACACTCGAGAAGTCGAGATGACGCTTTAACTTTTTTTTGGACTTTTTGTTTGCAACAACTAAGTCTTGATATGCTTATATTTTGACATTATCAGTTTGAAATCAAATAATTAAAAGTTGTGCTAATTAGAAATTACCATGCACATGAAAACTTACGGATGCTAAACACATTTGTGACAATAGGGGTAGGTGGTTAGGTTGAGCTTACAAGTTTCAATACAAGAACCAGACTTGCTTCGAACCCCCATACCAACATAAATTTTGAGATTTTTTCAAAAAAGTTACTTGGGCACTGGCCAAATATGCCGTGGGCATAGGTTCGTCACTGAATACAAGCTACAACAGTTGCTTGTTGCAAAACAACGTATCGTATTGTTTAGTGCAGACACATAAATATAAAAGTAAAACTGTTTTAACGCTTTTTATGTACAAAAATGAGAGTCGCATCTGATTTTTGGTGCAAACTACAAACCGACGAACTATGGTACATGTTCTACGAATTATATCATGATTTTATTCAAACGAATGATAACCCAAACTATAGTATAGTTCGTAAGAAGTATCATAATTCGTCGGGTTGTAGTTTGCGCGTTTACACCTGATCTTTCTCTCAAAATGAAGTAAACAAAAACCAAAATTGAATGAGTAATAATACCTGAGCAGCAACAAGGCCACTAATGTGAGCCATGTCGCAAAGCAAAAGCGCACCACACTTATCAACAACAGCCCTGAACCTAGCATAATCCTAATCCCTAGGATAAGCACTCCCGCCACAAATGATCATTTTAGGCCTGAAATCCAATGCCTTCTCCTCCAGTTTATCATAATAAATAAACCCAGTTTTCGAGCTGACCTTATAAGGCAAGCTCTCAAAGTAAATCTGAAGAAAGACACACTAAACGGGAAGAAGACTCAATTGTATTTTCTTATTTCGAAGAGTATACATAGTGGTGAGATTTGAGTTCTCAGGTTCTCGAATTTATAAGGGTTCTCAACCGAGCGCTCCCCTAGTTACATATATATATATATATAGAGGAGCGCTCAAATGAGACAGTCCTTCTAAGAATGAGGCAAGTGAGGCACGACCTGAGCCACACATCTAAATCCCTCGTGCTTTGTGGGTGCGCCACGTGTCCCACTACCAAAATCCTGCACTATTCAAAAAACAAAAAGTAAAAAAGCAAAATACTATTCCGGTAGTATTCCCTGCCACATCAACACAATGAGTGGCTCATATTGTGCCTCACTGCCTCATTCTACCAACCGTGACAGTGAATAGTACCAGAATAGTGTTTTGCTTTTTGAATAGTGCAGGATTTTGGTAGTGGGACACGTGGCGCACTCACAAAGCACGGAGGGGGGGGGGGGGAGGGTTTAGATGTGTGGCTCAGATCGTGCCTCACTGACTCATTCTTAGAAGGGGTGCCTCATTTGAACGCTCCTCTATATATATATATACATATATACGAGGAGCGCTCAAATGAGGCAGTGAGGCACGATCTGAGCCACACATCTAACCCCCCCGTGCTTTGTGGGCGCGCCACATGTCCCACTACTAAAAAGCAAATAGCAACACACTATTCCCTGCCATATCAACACAATGAGTGACTCACAATGTGTCTCACTGCCTCATTCTACCAACCCTGCCTCAAAGGAGCGCTCCCCACATATATACATATCATCTAGTTACATATCTATTACAACTCTTCATTTCATATTCTCGAATAAATGGTTCATCTTTTTGTATTCTCGAACCTCCTATATTCTCAATAGCCCCCTCAAGCTGGAGAGTGAAGAAAATTCGTAACTCCCAGCTTGCCCAGTAAAACTTGAAGACGGTCAGCAGATAATGGTTTTGTAAACAAATCAGCTAGTTGAAGATTGGTAGGAAATTATTGCGGAGCAATAAGCTTTTGTCGGAGATGTTGGCGCACAATGTGACAATCCATCTCTATGTGTTTAGTCCTTTCATGATATACCGGATTTGAAGCAATGTGCAATGCAGCTTTGTTATCACAGAATAATGGAACTGGATCTTTCAAATCCACTGATAAGTCAAGGAGAAGTTGCTTAAGCCACACCAACTCACAACAAGTATTGGCCATTGATCTATTTTCTGATTCTGCGATGATCTGGATACTACAGTTTGTTTCTTGGTCTTCCAAGAGATGAGATTGTCACCAAGTTTGACATAATAACCAGTTAACAACTTTTGAGTTAGAGGACATGCGCCCTAATCAGCATCACAAAATGCAGCCAAGTTTAACGAGTTTGATGACGAGAAAAACAATCCTTGTGCTGGAGCACTTTTTATATATTTCAACACCTTGTGAGCAGAAACGAGGTGTGCTTTAGTTGGTCATTGCATGAATTGACTGAGAACATGAACGTCATAAGCTAAGTCAGGCCTTGTAACACTAAGATATATCAATCTCCCCACTAAACGTCTATACTGTGCAGGATCTTCAATCAACGGATCTGCTGATAAAGCCAAGTTGTGTTTGACTTCAATAGGAGCAAAGGTTGCTTTATAACCTAGCAAACCTGCATCTTTCAAAAGATCTAAAGCATACTTACGCAGAGATAAGAAGATATTGTCTTTTGATCTTGCAATTTCTAAGCCCAAAAAATACTTGAGAGTGCCCAAATCTTTTGTGCGAAACTTATCATGAATGTAGCTCTTGACTTTCTCAATGAGGGAGATATTGATTTCCTGTGATGATAACATCATCAACATACACAACAGTGCAATAAAATCATTCTCGCTTCGCAAGGTAAATAAAGAATGATCACTTGGATTGGCTGAAACCAAAAAGTAGTAGAGATGATGAGAATTTTGCGAACCATTGTCTGGAGGCTAAACCATAAATAGATTTTAGAAGTCTGCAAACCATACCCTTCTTGCTTTGACTTTAGAGCAAACCCAAGAGGAATGATCTGCATATATACTTCTTCATCTAAGTTTCCATGTAAAAATACATTGTCAACGTTCAACTGATATAGAGGCCAATTTTTTAAAGCTACCACAGCTAGCATCGTCCTTATAGTAGTCATCTTCACAACCGGTGCAAAGGTTTCTTGATGATCTAAACCTTCGGTTTGAGCATTAACTTTATTGTTGGATACATATACTGCTGCCACATCTCTTGTTGATTTGAAGTTGTTAAGCCCGTTTGTTCTTCTTCTTGAAGGACCATAGAATAAATATCATCAGTGCTGGGGAGAGGCTTTATGGGTAAGATTTGTCCTCTGATTTGATTGAACCCGTCATTTAATCCCATGATAAATTGCATTATTCGATAATTCGTCGTATTGACCTCTGATGCATTTGTATGTAAACAAGAATCTCCCAAAACACAAGACTTTGTTTCAGTAAGAGAGTCTAATTTGTAGTTCCTGGCTCGTCTTCTCCTTGCAATGAGTAGGCAAAAGACAGCATGGTGATGATGGCAGCTTCGTCTTCGTTGTTGAAATCTTCCGAAAAACTGTAAATTGTAGTGAACAGTAAAAGAGTCGCTTGGATATCAAATTGGATCGCGTAAATTCGCTTTTCAAAATCGATATTTCCTCCCTCATATTAGTTGCCTCGGGTTACAGGAAATTCGAAGTGGGATAATCCAATTGAGAAACACTTTTATTCCAGGCATTAGATATAACAGCAGGCTCAGGATTTGAGGTGGATTTGGGAATCAAAGATGGATTGATGTGTTTTCCAATAATTTCTCTGTCTTCAAACATCAAATAAACATCTGATATTTATAGGGAATCAATCGGACACGAGCAATGAGTGTGTCTCATGGCTGAGAAGCCGCACCTGTCTAACAGATGCCGCGCGTCAACCCTTGACTTTAGCCTCGCGCCCAGTGTACACTTTAAGTCAGGTCGCAGCTTGTGTTAATGTGTTTGTAGGACGCGACAGACCTGCAGCATCCGCGCGTCGAGCGAACACATTAGTGTCGCGTCCTGTGCACACTTTACCGTCCGCGCGCAAACACTTAATGTGTTCCTTGGGCACGAAACTCACTGACTTCGAGTCCCAACTTCGCTCGATTTCATACCGATTCGACTTATTTCATTAGGGCGTATTACCCTAATGGATTTAAACATGTCAACATGTCCTTAAACCCTAAAATTACCAACATAATTTTACCACAACTCCACTAATCTTGCAAAGTAAGAAGCAACAGACATCCTCCAGTTGATCATAATCAATAAATCCAGTTTCCGAGCTGACCTTATAAGGCAAGCTCTCAAAGTAAATCGAAGTCGCCGAAATCTTCTTCCCGCCAGAAGTATAATAACCATGAGTCAAAATGCCCTCCGGACGGCAGATCCAACCCCATAATCCTGTCGTGCGACTCTAGAAGGGCGGTGTAGGCTGCGAAATTTGCCAGAGATCCGCAGTAGGGTTGGACATTGACACCCCATTTGGTGGGGTTTAAATGAAAGACTTGAAGCGCGCGGGAGCGGCAGAGATTCACGATCTCGTCGATGAACTCGTTGTCGCCGTAGTAGCGGTTGCCAGGCATGCCTTCATAGTATTTGTTGGTGAGGGCGCTGCCGAGGGCTTGGATGATGGCGAAGGAGGTGAAATTTTCTTAAGCGATGAGCTCGATTCCTCGGCATTGTCGACGCTTCTCCTTCTCGATGAGATCGAAGATGTCTTCGTCGATTGATTGGAGAGGGGTGTTGCCCCATACGTTTACGGGATCCATTGGTGCGAGGGAGATGGATAAAGATAGAGTTTGTCATAGTGTGTCCGACTGTCCGTGTCTGTTGTATGTGTTATTTGGTTTCTATTGCGGATTTTGTGGTGCTGATGGAATTTGGGCGTTAAACGAGGGAGCTTTGAAGATACAAAATGACTATTTTGCCCCCGTTGGTTGTTGGCACATTGATATGAGATTTGCGGAAGGTGATTCTTTGGCGATTTATCAAGTTTAGTGTGAGGAGCTTTCAAATCAATCCATTATTATTTGATGAATTTAGGGATCGATAATGGATAGGGTAGGGTCGGTTCCGAACCTGCTCTTATTAAAAGCGTTTAAGGCCGAACAAATGTCAGTTTGAGAATATTTAAAAAAATTAGGGTCAGGCCGAGCCGGGCTTGCCTCAAAATATCAAGCCTAGGGTCGAGTACTAATAGAGCTTTTAGGACCGAATCGGATCAGCCCTTAATTTTAGGGTTAAACTTAGAGTCGGCCTTCAAAAGATTATTTGTTAGAAATAACATATCAATGAAGAATTCAACAACATGAATTTCCTATTCTCCAAAAAATAATTCTATATAATTGAATCATATTAATATAAGCTAAATGTATATCAAAAAAATATATAAGCTAAATGAATTACACAATTAATTATAAAGTAGAGATCGGGTAAAAGAGAAAGGATCAGGTACAAAGCCCAAATTATTGTACAAAATACAAAATCATCTCAACCCTTCATTTTATTATTTGGATGACCAGGATTAATTGAGTGTAAATTTGTTTAAATTCAAATTTTAATGTGAACAAGGGCAAATATGGTATACCATTAACATATTATTGTTTCATTGACCAAATCAAAACCCGACACATGTCCTTCTCTTTCCTTTCACGCCTGCTCAAAACCCAACTCTCAGTTTTTCCAGATTCGTGAACGACATGGATGAAGTCGAATGCGTCTGGTTTGACGCGCACGAAAATGACTTCTTCGCCGGTCTCCAACTGGAGTTTCTTGTGTGACCGGAGCTCTGTAACTGCAGCGAGCAGTGAGTACTCTGATTTCGACGAGTAACTCTTGCTCCTCCTCGGCGTACAAATTTCCTAGTTGAATCGAGTCGGATCCGAGAAAAGAAGACGGCTGTGATGGCAGGTCCATTGATGTCTAGTTTTAGCTTGATTTGTAAGTCCTGAACAACAACGCTAAGCAGAGCACCCAGGGATTTAGCAAAGGCATCGTGACTGTCTCCGGCCATCTTTCCGTAGCCATTGCTAGGGTTTACGTTTCAGATTTAGGATTCAAAAAATTCAACCAAAATCTGGATTCAAAAATACTCCTACAAGCTGTGGAGGAAAAACATGGACAAATTCTTAACGAATTATAGTCCAATTTTGACGAATTATGTCATAGTTCGTCAAAAGTGGACTATAATTCGTCAAATGTAAACTAAAATTCGTCCAGAATTCGGCAGTATCATTGTAAAATTAGTCATGACATTATATAATTCGTCATAACCATTATATAGTTCGTCAAGCCCATTTTCGAATTATTCTTTTCGAAAACTGTCGATTGCATTTTGGGTTGAGTTCCATTGATGTCGAAGATGATCCAGAGTGTGAACAACTGAGTTCGACGAAGTTTTACTCCTTCAATTTGATCGATTAATGCTGAAAAAATCGGAGCGTTTCTGGAGGTTAGGGTTTCACGGGGTAGATGATGATGAACAGTAATGAACAGTAATGAGAGAGAAAAGAAAGGAAAAAACATGTCTATTTTACCCTCAATGAACTTATTAATAGAGATTAAAATAAATTAATTGTGTTTATCCCTAATTAATAGGGACCCTTGGATTTACCTGATCAAGGGTCTCAATTACTTTGTATTTTGTACAGAATTTGAGCTTTGCACCAGATCTGACCTCTCGGGTAAAAACTCTATTTATTTATAAAAACTATAAACCCCCTCAAAAGTTGACACATGTCATATTTGTCAAAATTTCGTAATCCAACACGGAGGGGCAAATAGTCTTTTTGGTATTTTCGTAATTAATTAATTTTAAAGTTCAGAGTTATGTGATAATGTTCAGATCACTTAACAAAATGTTAAAGTTCAGACTTAACATAATGTTCAGAGTTGTATGATAATGTTCATACTTAACAAAGTGTAAAAATTCAGACTTAACACAATGTTTAGACTTAACGTTATTTTTACACTACTACAGACAGGCACTACAAATTTTTCCAAATTTTCCGTCAAAAAATTCCGTCGCAATAACGTCAGAAGAAACGGCGACGGTATATAAAACGGTACATTTACGACTCCATTCCGTCACCAACAACATTTTCGAGATATTTCCGTTATAATTCCGTCAACACTAATTCCGTCAACACATTTCCGTCATTTTTCAGTTACTTTAAAACAGCGCTTCATTTGTAAGGCGCCGTTTATAATATCAATTAAGACATCGCTTCAACATGGAAGCGCTGTCTTCTTTGCGAACCATATTTTTCGGAATTTGTTTTTATATTACTTTGTAGTGTATTATCAATTTATTTTAACGTATAATCAATCTGCGTTACACAAATGATTTCAAATATAATTTATTATATAAAAAACATTACTTAGGGGTTAATTGTCAATTTGCGTTACGAATTCAGTTGGAAAGCACTATATTTTATTTAATTCATTGAATACAAAGTTGTCACTGATTGATTTGTAACAAAATCGTGAGCAGTCCAACATTCTGCAATCTACGGGTTGGTTGACAACGACAAAAGTGAATTCCTTCCTGTCCTTCGCATCGTATGATGATTATCGACGATCATCTTGCATCTCCTCATAAAATTACCCCGAATGCGACTGTCATATTGTGCATCCTAGGTAGCTATACTCTACAAGCAAATCATTTGTAAGACCCGTTAACTTTTGTCATCCAAAGGAAAGTAAAACATTTTCTGAGTTATCGTTTTGTACCTGAAACTCCTGGAACCATATTTCCTTGCTGCTGTCTGGGATCATGGTCCATGATGCCCACGTTGCGTCCCAACATTTTAAGATGCATTCTTGAGCAATCCTTCGATGAACATCGAATGGGAAGAAACTGTTACAAAAGTAGGGATTACATAACGGCCGCGTTTATCAAAACAGACAATATGAAGAGAACAATAGTAAGTTGTTACGCGTGTCTGCCAATCGGTACAACGTGATCCCTACGAGCAAATCCGCGTGGATTGTCAGGGAAACTCACATGGTCAAATGAAGGAGACATGTTGACGATTGAAAGGAAGTATGTTGCTAATGAATGTGGTGGGATGAATGATTTCAAGAGTTCTCATATATATATAGCGCAACAATGAAATATGGTTGCATAAATTGTTCCGTCCAAATTCCGTCAATTTTCCGTCATCTCTTGACGGAAATAACATGTTATAGTGACGGAAATTCAGCAACGGTCTATAATTAACGGGAACTTTGTAAAGGAATAATGACGGCAATATGACGGACAAATGCAACATATACTGGAAATTGCCAACGAATTAAATAGATTAGTGATTTGCAACGTCTTACAATTATGTCATAAATTTTATATTACAATCATATATGTGTTCGAATTGAATTTGTACTTGGAAATTGCCAACGGATTAAACGGCTGCAAATTTATGTTCGAAATCGGGACTCGTAGAATAAAATTTATTTGAAATGCGGATCGTAAGGCATACTGATTATATCTTTAAAAAATTGATTATTACCAGAAATCCAAATTGTAAAATTGATTTGATTTGAAAATTTTGAAATCGGGACTCTATAGACAGCGCTTAATTAATACGCGCTGCATCAGGTACACTTAAAACATCGCTTACCCATAAGGCGCTGCCTTAAATACATTATACACGGCGCCTAACAAACGAAGCGCTGTCGTAATTGACATTATAAACGGCGCCTGACACATTAAGCGTTGTCGAAAGTGGGAATAAAAATTGATATTTTTGATTGTTCCAAACAATCCCGTGCACAATACCATTTCCTTAATAAACATTGACTCCCGATTACATTGCTCAATATTATCAACAAAAACAAACAAATTACATTGCCCAACATTATATATATACAAAACATTTGTATTCGTTTACGTCCGCATTCGTTGATACTGGCCACGTCCATGGTACAAAACTTTTGGACCAATATACAGCATATGACGTGATTTACACTGGATTATCTGATTGTCGCAAGTAATCTATCAATTCATTAGATAAGTCGCACCTCATATCATTCAGGACATTGTTACCATACGAGTCCTCTCCTGTTGGGAAAGACTGGGAAAAAAGCGCACAGTTATCAAATTTAACGATACGTAGACTAATTGTTGATGATCTATTACTTATCGGGGCATATATTTACCTGTCTGATGTCGTCATGAAGAGATCCATTGGTTTGATGAACGAACTTCATTATGTCACGAATATATTGCAACACATAGTAGTCACACACTTGAGTGTTGAAGGGCTGTCTGGGGCACTGAAATAAGAAATGATTTATAAAATTAAATCAAACATATTAAGTAAAGGAATAAAAGAATTCAGTCTTTTCTGTTGTTATTTGTTAAGTCGATACCTTTACAATCCTCCACTGTATATGTGAATCTGACGGGAGATTGAAGTATGTACGCATGCCCCTGTAACATTAATGTAATTAATATAAGGTGTAGCACATGTAGTACTGGTAAGAAATAGCGGATTAGCATAGTCGTCGTTACGTGTTGATGAACTTGATTGCATCATCCACCGGTGGTTTTGCGAGTGGATCAAGCCAAAGGACCAAGCGCTTCTCAAGGAATATGACAATTAACATCCAATGCCACCTAATAAATAATTATGTCAATGTTATATTCGTATACAATGCATTTCATTGAAAACACAGAACACTACGATAAATATCAACTTACTTTTTGACATGGACGTAGGGGAGGAAGTAGCAAAAATTATGAACGTAGTCTGGCATTTGCAATCTCCTCTCGAAGCAACCCACCCTCGTTTCGAATGCGACGGACGGAGTCATATGACTCGGTCTGAAGTATCCAAACCTAATGCCCGGTGAGATCTTATCGTTTGTAAATCTGTTGCCATTTGAATAACTAAGTGATCCAGTCAAAAAATTTCATTGTTAACAACAATTAATAATAATAAAAAATATTTACTTTATGTACACTTCAACTGCGGTTGCACTCAAAGCTTCCAATGAGGTGAACTGTAAAATGTTAGATTTTTCCAGCTGGATATAACAATCTTCACCGAAAACTTCGCTAGCAATGTACACCGAATAGACAGTCGACGTGGCCATCATTTTCGCGTGTTCGTACAAAAAACGGCAATTCATTGTCATTCCTTCAAGAGTTTCGTGGTCAAAACTGCTGCATTGGAGTTTGAAAACTGCTGCAAGCGTCCTCGCATCACTCTGCCAAGTGCTACAAGTATCCTGCCCTGATCCAGTCAGACGTTGTTCCACAAAGGACTTCCATTGATCCGTATCAATGAACGGATACATCTGTCATGGGTCCTCTCCTTCTTTCGGACCAAAAATGTACTTATTTGCTAGCTCACTCCTATTTTAGCCGCTTCCCGCATCTCCGTTCTCTTTAACACCGTAGTTAAGTCATTCTGAGGCACATCAAATATTTTCTGCAGAATTAAATGAATGGTTAATACTTGCATAAGGTATAAAGTTAACAATTAAAAGTTTCACAGTTAATAATCCGGACCAAAGTCTCTTCCCACACCAACTCCATCTGCTCCGGGCGTGCCAACGTCCATTTTTCATATGTAATTGGCATATGCTTTTTCGCAACCAGACCTGCATGTACCGAACGCACAGATTAACGTATAAATACCACATTGTGCATTTAATGTATTAACATACTGTATGATATTACCAATGTATGTTCTGAATGATTTCCCTACTTCGCCGTTGATAGTTCCATCTGCTGCTAGCGTGACCGGTTCCTTTGTGCCATCTTTATGCTTGTCAATTAAACTAGTCAGAAGGGTTGCACCCCTTTGTTTACGTTTCGATGTTTTATTACCTGTCGCTGATGAGGCTCCGTCGACACTACTTGGTGTGTTAACCATCGTCCTGCGATTAAACAGCATAAGCAAATGACGGCACGTTACAATGTAAACCGAAACAGAGAAGTATTTTACTGTTGTACTTGGTTTGTACAATCAGTTTCGCACTACAGCCTCCCTACATTCTCATAGTTTCACAGTGAATAATAATCAGTTGCCTGAACTGAGTACCCTGACTAAATGAATACATCCATACGCCGGAAACTTATGCAAAACAGAGACAATAAGCGCCGAAATAGGATGACAACTAAACGACATACCTGGACGACAAAATTAAACCTCCGCGAAAGTGAAATGCGTACGGCGGGCGAATAAGTCGGCGTAAAGGGAATTTACCAGTCTGGTTAAAAAATGTGTTGAATTGTAATTTTTAGGGTTCGAGGGCGTTTCTTCTTCAGTCGCCGTGTTCTTTACACATATAACGGCGCGTATATATGAAAGCGCCGTTTTAACTAATTTATCACGTCGCCTTTAATGAAAGCGGCGTTTATTTATATAAAGGCATCGCTTAACTTAAGTCGCTGTCTCAGTACATAAATCCGATGGCGCTTAGCAAGAAGCGCCGTTGGTATGAGTCACGGAATAATAACTGAAATACGACGGAATCAGATATCGTACACCCTATAAGTAAACGCACTAGCTCTTGTCCTTATATTTTCATCCGAACAATTTCATATAATGAGTTCGAATTCTGCCGACCGTTTATTTGCGGAGATGTCTGATGAAGAATCAAGTGGTTCTGAAGGATATGTTTGTTCCGCTCAAGGTGGATTCTATCCATGTGATAATGGCTCGGAATGTTTAGGAGAGCATAGCTTCAGTATGAAAAAATACAGATACGACGAAGACAACAATAATAGACAATGTTCGTCTTCAAATACAAGTCCATGTGACGGTGGCGAAGAAGTTGACCAGCCGTCACCCCGTGGGTCACCTGGAAAGCAAGTACCAAAAACTCGTTGAATTTATGAAATTAACGTTCCACATCATCTGAACTAAAATATCATAAACTCTGTTATATATTGATGTGCAACGTATCTAATGAAGTTAACTACCCTTTTCAGTTATAATTGCGCGTTTTAATTTTTGAAAATGGGAAATGGACTACTATCGAAAACGCGACGTATATTCTTTCTATGCACTATATATATAAAAGCACGTACAAATTACTATCTAAAATTGAAAACCATAGATTTGTAAGAATGAGCAAGAATTCTGAAGCTGAACGTTTATTTGCTTCGTCGTCCGGATATGAATTCGAAGGCGGTTCTGAAGGATATATTTGCTCCGCTCAAGATTTTATATATCGTTGCGACAATGTCTCGGCCTGTCTAGGATATCATAGCTTCAGTTGATAAAAATACAGACACGACGAAGACAATAGTATACAAAGTACGTATTCAAAGCCAAACCAGTGTGAAAGTGAGCCCAAAGTTGATCTGCCTTCACCCCGTGGGTGAACTGAAAATCAATGATCACACCCGCGTTGAATTTAAGAAATTATCATTTCTTACGTCTTACACAAATCAGTACTTCGTTTTTGATGTTCAACGTATTTTCCTTTAAGTTGTTAAAATTTTCAATGCATCTCAATTAACGTTAATGAAGTTAACTTGAATTTACACTTCTTCCGATATAAATATGTGCACATATATATATATGTTTGTATATATTATCATACAAAAGTGAAGAAATTAGGTGTCAGAATGATCGACGATACCACCCACATATATCAAGAAATCAGACATGAGTATCTATGTATCAAAAAATTTGCCCCCCGATGTGACGATCACTATTTCCTTTTTTTTGATATGATGTGACGATCATTATTGAGCGATGTCGGGTGACTTCATGAATCACAGTTTTTTTTTGTCGTCTTCCGTGCTAATTGTTGACACCCCTATATATATATGTGTAACATTAAGAAAATTGAAACAAAAATTGGCAAACATATTTTCTACGTCTTTATTCCTTTACATTTCCGTCACCAGAAAGGGAAATGTAACGTCCCTTTCACGGAAAACGTTTCATCATTGTTCCGTTACTATTGCGTCAATTCACAGTTAATATACTGTGCAGCAACAATGTTAGCGTTAATATTTATCTGTTGCATTAAAGCGTCGAGAATTCGACGTGTTTCCGTCAATTTGTGACGGAATAGAGCCTCTGTGTTGACTGAACATGTATCGTATTTATTACATTCTTATCCACCTAATCTTCAACCTGTGCTATAAATAGGGGCATTTGCAAACAGACATGTATTCTAAATGTTCCTCCGTTTACAATCAAGTGTTCTAATTGTTCCGATTCTGTTGTTTGTTATGCTCGGACTTATTTTCTTTGAAATTTCTTTTTGGATTTGCAGTACATGTTAGTCAGTTGTATTATATATAGTGGTGTTTTATGATCAGCACCATTCTGTTCTCCTCTGTCTTCTTCTGAATTTGTCATTCATATTGAGAGATAAACTCAGAAGAAGACATGAGAACAGAATGGAGCCGCTCATGAACATAACTGCATATAATGTAGTTGACTGACTTGTACAAGCAATCCAAGAAGATCTATCAAAGAAAAAAAGTCTGAGCATAAGGTATATAATGCGTCTACTTTCCGCCAATTTACCGTCACCCATGTACTTATAACATCGCATGTTATGAAAGCGCTGTTTCAGTTCATCATTTCCACAGCGCTTATACAAAAAGCGCTGTTTCAGTGCATCATTGCAACATCGCTTATACAAAAAGTGCTGTCGCAGTTCATCATTGCAACATCGCTTATAATGAAAGCGATGTTTCAGTGCATCATTTCAAGATCGCTTACAAATAAGCGCAGTCCTTTAGTTACACACGACGGCGCTGCATGTATAGGCGCTGATGTTCATTGATATACAACGGCGCTGTATTTTTGGTGAATATATGTACCGACAATAAATATTCAATTGCAAAACATCGTCGAAAGCTCGTTGTAATTTCGTCACTTAGTGACGGAAATTTACCGCCTTGTAGACGGAATATTGAACATAAACAGTTGAATACCACTCCGTGACAATGTTTATATTTATTGATAAGAATACCAACCCGACAACTTAATGTTGCAAATGACGTATATAAATACTAGCAATTTGCAATGACCAAATCTATTAACACCATCTTTCTTGCTTACATTCAACTGGTACAATTGATCAAATGGCTTCTTTGCAATGTCCAAGTAATTAAGGCCAAGCTGTGACCGACCACTTGTGTGCTGATATTTGCTTCAACCCAGACACGACTTGAGGTACTCTATTTTAGTTTCCGTTCAAATCGCATATTAGTATAAGCATGGCATATTTATATGAAGAACAGAGATGGATGTACGAAGCGGGTGCTCATGGGGAGTCATGTACCAATGATGTTTTCATCGCTGGGGTCAATAATTTTATTGAAACAGCTGTCGCAAAAGGTTTTCTTGCCAGCGACAACTCAATCCGATGTCCATGTACAAAATGCAAAAACAAGCGATTCATCAATATAAGAATGATGGAGGCGCATTTGTACAAATACGGTTTCACACCAAATTACTTCAATTGGACCTTACACGGGGAAGATCTGGCAGAAATGCAGTACGTAAATACAGTCCCAACTCTACCCGAACTGACTACAATTTACCCAGTTTTTGATACTGAAGACCAAATTTGGACTGACGAGGCCTTCCCAGAGATGGTTCCAGATATTGCCACAACAGATGATATTCCCGAGTCGTCGAACAATATTGAACATCAAACAGATAATTTCGAAGCAAACAGATTCTTCAATCTGCTAAATTCATGTGGGGAACCAGCTTACGAAGGTTGCACGACAGAGTCGGAGCTTTCAATTAACATGAAAATGCTGGCAACAAAAGCTAACTACGGATTATCAGAAGGCGCATTTAACACTGTTTGTGGAATGATGAACAATCTAATTGGAGGGGAGAATAATATCCCATCTTCATTCAAAGAGTCAAAGAAACTCGTATCTGATCTCGGAATGGGGTACCAAAGGATTGACGTTTGCGTGGGGGGTGTATGATTTACTACGGTTGCGACGAAAGTTTGACAGAATGTCGTTTCTGCTCGGAACGAAGATATCATCGTCCAAGAAGCACAGAAAGTTCTTCATCGTACCAACGAAATGCGAGAAGGCAAATGTTTTACTTGCCGATTATACCGCATTTACAGAGACTTTTTTTATCTCAAAGCCTGGCAAAAGAAATGTCCTCGCACGCTTCACCCAAAGCAGACGTGCATCGCATGGTACACCCTTCGGACGGAGAATCTTGGAAGCAATTCGATCGGTGTCATCCTCACTTTGCATCGGATGCACGTAACGTAAGATTGGGATTATGCACTGATGGATTTAATCCATGGGGTATGTCCACTAAACAGTACTCCGTTTGGCCTGTCATGGTAACAACATACAACTTACCACCGTGGTTGTGCATGAAAACGAGATTCATTTGGTTAACTATACTAATCCCTGGTCCGTCTAGTCCAAAGAAGCGTTTAGACATATATCTAAGGCCTCTTATTGATGACTTGGTACACCTTTAGAATGTTGGGGTCGACACGTATGATGCTAATCGCAGACAGAGTTTTACGTTGAGGGCAGCTCTCATGTGGACTGTATCTGATTTCCTTGCCTATGCAATGTTGTCGGGGTGGTCAACTCAAGGAAAGCTCGGCTGCCCCCACTGTATGGACGACACGAAGACATTCGTGTTGAAAAATGGAAGAAAAGTATCGTATTTTGGCTGTCACAGACGATTTTTATCAGAAAATCATCCATATCGGGGTGATGCTAGGAATTTTTACAGAGATCGAACCGACTTTGACGGTCCAGTCCAATTTTGATCTGGTCAAGCAGTTCATGACAGGGTTAGGAACGTAAAATATATATGGGAGCAGCATATCAATGAGGTTTGCGACGGCTTCGGTGTGGAACACAACTGGACAAAGAAATCAATATTTTGGGAACTACCTTACTGGGTGGACGTGAAGCTTAGACATAATCTAGACGTCATGCACATTGAAAAGAATGTTTTTGAGAATTTATTCAACACCATCATGGATGTAAAGGGGAAAACAAAAGATGACGGTGTGAAGTGTAGAAAAGATATCGGGTTGTACTGTCGAAGACCAGAATTGGAACTGAAAACTTGTCGCGGTCGTTTGGTAGCGAATAAGGGTAAGTATCAGCTTACGAGAGAACAACAGAAACTTGTTCTTATTTGGGTGAAGTCTCTGAAGTTTCCTGATGGATTTTCATCTAATTTGGGGAATAAAGTAGATATGAGTGCACTAAAACTTGTTGGTTACAAGTCACACGACGCACACGTATTTATAGAGCGACTCATGCCGATTGCTTTCAAGGGGTTTTTACAAAATAAGATCTGGGAAGCTGTATCCGAGTTGTGTACATTTTTCCGAGATATATGTGCATCTTCCCTTCACGTTGAGCGGATGGAACACTGGCAGAACAACATATCGGTGACACTGTGTAAGCTGGAGTCCATATTTCCCCCTTCATTTTTCGACTCAATGGAACACCTACCAATTCATTTGGCTGATGAGGTCCTACTTGGTGGACCAGTACACTATCGTTGAATGTATCCGTTTGAGCGTTTCATATACCGTCTTAAACAGTTGGGCCATAAGGGAAACAGAGCTGTGGTGGAAGCAAGTATTGTTAACGCATACATACAGCTGGAGACTTCATATTTGGGGTCCGACTACCTAGGTCCGGATTTAACAACAACCGGGCATACGATACAAACGAAACGAAGTTGGGACATCAGATTTCGAGGACCCTCAGATTTCTATTTTCAATTACCCAGGAGTTGGTGGCAGCAAAAGTAAAAGGAGGGTATTAGACAGCCGAGAATTTAAAAAAGCAACTCATTACATCTTCAGCAACACCCCTGAACTTGAACAATATTTGGAATTATTTGAGACCGGCTTAAGACAAAGACGCCCGCGACTTAATGATCAGCAAATATACGATGTCGTATTAACGGAATTCCCAGAATGGCTGAATTCCCATGTAAGTAGAATCAACTCAAATTTCGTTCCATTATGTAGCAAATTAAACTGTACTTGCACTTTCATGAACACCGCTTAATATTATGTTCAGGTTTGGGAGCTTGGAGAAACAATAGGACTACCACAATGGATTCACTACTTGTCCGCTGGATTCCAATCCGACGTTGCATGTTCGGTGACATACAAAGTGAACAACTAAAAGTTTCACATTGAAAGCCATGGTGAAGGGAGGAACACGGTGAACAGTCATGTTTACGTGAAGGGAACAGAGGGTACACACTACTACGGGGTGATTGAAGAAATAATTCATATGAGATGTAAAAGCTACCATCGCCTAAAGGTTATCTTGTTCAAGTGTCGTTGGTACGACCCTCAGTTTGTTAGGTCATACCCATCTAACGGGGTTGTCATCGTGAACACTCATAGACCATACCCTCATTACGACCCTTACATTCTTGCCCAGCAAGCTGTGCAAGTTTACTATGTTACATTTCCGGGATTAGCAGGACAAAATAATCAGGGTTGGATAGCAATTTTTCCTGTGAAACCAACAAACGCAATCGACATGGAGGTAGCAAATGTTCCGTTCCAAGATGAGGGTGAAATGGGAACTGAAATGCCTGTATTGGTCAACGAAATCGGATCCTTAGGGGACCTCGCTGATGATGAGGTGAATGAGTACGACACCGAAGAAGAAGACGGGAACGACGAGCACGTAGCTGATAATCCAGATACCGAAGAAGAGTCTGACGAATCGTCGTGAGTGAATCAAGATATTCAGCAATAAAATTCTGTATTACCAAATAATATGTTTTTTTCCAGCAAAGAGATCAAATGAGAAAGTTGCGAGTTAGATATAATCGTCTGATCATTCATTGTATTTTAAGTATGATTTAACCTAAGCTTCTCGGCCAACTGATCGGTTGTAATTTAGCGTAAATATTCGAATAGAATTCAAATACTAATTGCTAGTCACGATTAATCAAAACATTTATATTGACTCGGGAAATCCGAGGTCGTACCCAAAGGACGGGTGATTAAACTAATAGTGCTAACGATTAAACTAGATTGTCTAAGGTTTGGGGGGGGGGGGATTGTTCCTCTTGAGAGGGTGATAGCAAGATTTTACTATCCAAATTAAAGGTTTGATCGAGAGAAAGGTTAAAAATCAATTCAAAGATGACTAGGGATCTATTTTTCCACCTAGACAATTATTGTGATAGTAAATGGGGATGCCAACGATGAAATCACATGCACATGTTTAGAATTTGGCTATTGCAACATTAATACCAAGTTCAACTCACGCTACAAGTTAGTATAAAGAGGTTGCATCTCGCATAATGCCTCACACTCACGCTCTATTGGCATTATAGAATATGAATATCTAGTCTCACACTCACGCTCTATTGACTAGATGATCATACTCTTGTTGGTCCAAGCCATTCTCATTAGAATAAAAGTGTCGCCATGTAACACAAAAACCCTAATGCTTCTTCATTTAGATCAATTGAAATCATGCTTTTCAACGCAAGTTACATCAAACATGAAATCAAGCATAATTGTTATTGAGGACTTCTCACAGACACCTTATAGGCAATTCGAAACATTAAGTTCAAATGAAGAAGAGTCATATGCAAATCGTTCATCAATAGCATCCATAATATTTACAATATCACAAACATGTCTAAGGGGTCCATAGATCCCCAACCAAGGTCACTACTCACTCATGGTGAGATTACAATCAAAAACAACAATAGATGAGTAGAAAAACATGTAGATGATGGAGTTTAGGAATCTAGAACCAATAAGGGGCAATCAATATGAAGGATGATCCGATCCAAGTGTTGTTGATGACTCTCGAAAAATCCGGTTTCTTCTCCAAGCAATCTTCTCTCTGAGAACCCAGCAAAAATCCAGAAAAATCCCCGCTGTGGCTGAAAAAACCCTAGCTTCCTATTTATACTTTTCCGTAAAACCCAAACTTTACGACGTCATGCGATCGCATGAATGGTTCATGCGCTCGCATGAACTCCTGAAGGCTTGGTCTTGTGCGATTGCGGCTTGAGATGATGCGCTCGCATGACTTTCTTATGCGACTGGTTTGTCTTATGCGACCGCATGATATGCTTATGCGATCGCATGGTCCTTTGGTTGTGCGATCGCATGGGTTTTGCATGCGACTGGTTTGCTATGCGAGCTCTGGGAAGTCATTCGTGCGAGCGCATGACTTTATCATGCGACTGCTCCGATCCATGCGAACGCATGAATGGATCATGCGAGCGCATTCTTTTGAAAGATTCTTGCTCCGACTTCTATTTTGCTGTTTTTCGCTCTAGAATGCTCAGTTTGCTCCAAAATCACTGCTCACTTGTGTTCTCAGCTGAATCTCTGTAATAGGCCTGAAATGAACCACAAAGTATCAAATAGCAAGTGAAATCGTGAAGGAATGATCGAAACAATAAGCATAGAGGTTGCCTAAGATGCATATATTTTGGTGCTATCACCAACACTTCATGAACTTCTCGTGACTAGGCACAATGGCAACACAAGAAGTTCATGAAGCGTTGTGCGGAGAAAATTAAGCTTTTTACACAAATATCCGAAGGGCAACTCAAGAACCCAAAGATCAAGGATTAGTGTAGCCCAAAAGTTAGGATTTTGGTGTTGTAGATGTATTGGGTTTTACTCTCCCCTTTTATAATCACTTGTGAATCCAACTCTTTGACATCGAGCAATGTGGAATATTAGGATTTTAAAATTTCAAAATCTCGCAATGTGGAATATTAGGATATTAAAATTTCAAAATCTCAAAAAAATAGGTGGTATATTAATTCTTTATTAATGTATGGTTTACATGGTAAATAAAATGTGAATGGGAATCAATACATAATTATTACGTAAGGAAAAAGATTATGTATTTGTAATCATCAATTTTGTTTTTTATTAATGCAAAGGGATGGAACGTTTTGTGTAATGTAATTTTCTGGAAATATGATAAGTAAACAGCGCTTAATATATATGCGCTGTTAAAAGGAACTCAGAAACAGCGCTGCTTAAATAGACGATGTCATAATGTAATAAAAACACAGCGCCTTTCTGAGTAGCGATGTTATATGTCACACCTAGAACAGCGCTTTTATGTTAAGCGTCGTATCAAATCAGTAAACTACGGCGCTTATGTTAAAAAGCGCAGTAATATGTAATTAAGACAGCGCTTATAAAACCAAGCGCTGTCGTATCCATATCTAAAAAAAACCCCACCGTATTCGCCCGCGTAGACAAGTTAAATAATTTTGGTAAAAATAGCCTAAATACATTTTGTTTGGACCAAGCGAATTGAAATTACATGCGAAGTGGAAAACCCTCATTATCCATCTGCGAACACAATCGTCCGCGGTACGCCACCGAGTTCGACATCCGATTTTATGCCAATTGCATAAGCAGCCCAGGTATGCTTTCTGTGCGCTTCAGTTCAGTTCGTGATTCTATTGTTCGGCTGCGGTTGTTTGTTTGTTCGAATCCAATTTGTATAAAAAGTGTGTCAAATGTTATGCGCGTGTGTCCGATTTCGGAAGCAAATTTGTTTGTTCGGCGTGTCTTCGTGTGTGCTTGTGTGTCTGATAGAATTTCTGTACAAAAAATGTTCCAAACTGGTCGCCTGACAAATTGTGTTTATGTCCTCTGTGTTAGCTGTACGTGTTGTCATATTCTGACCTTGTTGATAAAATCTGTTGATACAATCTGTTGACCTTGTTGTCATATTTTGATAATGAAATGCCTGTAGCTCATCGTCCTTATTAGGTACAATATTGCCTTTGATACTCTTGATACTATTTGGGTTAAATTAAAATTTGTCATACAGATACTCGAATACTTGCTGTTTTGGTTGAAAATGTGGTTACAAGAACAATGTGAACAATGTGTTCTATTTGTGTTTTGAAAATACTAATTTAAACTTTGTGGCAGGGTAAATGGCACCACTCAAGCGAAATGTACAGGGTAAAAGGAATACCGTGGCTGGTAGAGGGGCTTCATCACAAACGTGGCTAACTGAGATACGCCAACCAAGACAGTTGAGTCAGGACATGCAACAGCAGCCATCAGCTGGGGAAAACAGTAAAAATCGAGATGCGTACAGCAGACCTTCTGTTCCGGTACAGGATCATACCCCTGCGAGACAAGGGGTGAGGACAGGCAAAGTACATGATGAGTCGTATTTATACGACTCGTCGAGTCAATTAATCCCATTTATTTCGACACTTTATTATGCAAGCAGTCACTTTTTAGTGTTGTTTTAAATTTCAGGTGTTTCGGAAGCTCTAGGAGGAAACGCGCATAAAGATGGCTTTTCATGCCAAAAACATCACAATGATAGATCAGACCTTTGGACGTTCGACGGAGCGCTGGGAATGAACCGCTGATCAGAAAAATGCTAGTCATATGCCGTTGCGTAGCTAACTCAATTACCTACAACTCTCTAGTTCACACAGAGGCATCCGAGGTCGTTTAGATGGTCAAATCAGTAGCCGAAGTTGGGACTCAGTGGGGACCGCGTTTCGTAGAGACATTAGCGCGACGCTAATGTCTGAAGCAGACGTGGCCGTAACGTTAAGGCGAAACGCGGTCGCTACTGTCAGCACGCGTTTTGATGACGTCAGCAAGCCCGAAACTTGGAAATCAAGCCCAAAAACGGATTTAGAAACCCAATTTGATAATTAAACCCAAAACCAGATTTGGTAACACACCTTTGCTATATATTAAGGTTTTGGGTTAGGGTTTCAACCATCAATCATTCTACGAAGACCAAGACGGCTCTGGAGGAGAAGAAGAAGTTTTCGACGAGAGAGAAGATTTTACTATTTTTCATTATGTGTTTTTCCATTATGAGTAGCTAAACTCCTAATTCAGTTTAGGGTTTTGCATATTGTGACTTATGTTTTGAGATTCTGTTCTTAATGCAATTTTATGTTTCTCTAGTTCTTGTGCTTATTCCATGAATTAATTTGTGAGATTAAGTGGAAGCTTTGTCGCAAAGCTTAATCAAACAATTAATTCTTATTGTTAATATCTACTGGAAACTTTGTCGTAAAGGTAGATCGTAACACCTAGATAAAATAATACCTTTGTCGGATTATTGTATTTAGGAAAGAACTAGAAATCTAACTCTTGGTCGGGTTAGATGTGTTGTATCACCTTTGTCGGGATACTTTAGGAATTACCTTTGTCGGAATTCCACACTAAGAAACAAAGATTTGATCATTAGATATCTATGATAAACATGTCACAATAGAAACCCTAAGCTGAATGTTCACTCTTATTGCAATCTTCGTGTTATTTTCTCTTGTGTTCTCACTATTGCTTAAAACCCCCCCTTTATTATTTGTTTACAGGAACAACTTCAACAAAACCAGCTCCCTTGGGTTCGACCCTGCTTGCCACTAGCTAGTTTCACACTGGAGAATTATGAATATTAAATTTGACGCGTCAGACGACGCGCGTCAAATTTTTGCGCCGTTGCCGGGGAGCTGCGTTTCGGTGAAGTTGTTCTTTTGTTTTTTATTTTTCTGTTTTTTTAGTTTTTGTTTTGTTTTGTGGTTTGCTATGTATTCCTATTATAGTGAACCAATTTGTGACGACGAAGACGATGTGGAAGATGAAGACGAGGGCAGCGAGGTTAAGTTTTGGATGATTCGGCGTCTCCCCAAATTTAGAGGTACCATCGGAGAAGACCCTGTGGCACATGTAAAAACGTTCCACTCCATCTGCTGCCGCATAAAGCCCAAAGAAGAGTCATTAGAAAGTTTTAAGCTAAAATTATTTTTGTTTTCTTTACTTGACTCCGCAAAATCTTGGTATTACTCATCAGGTGCAGATTATGAAAGCGATTATTTGGATCTACGAGCCCAATTTCTAAAGAAGTTTTCTCTGCCATCCCTTCGACTTGAAGTCCGCGAGAAACTTATTACCCTTGAGCAATTCCAGGGCGAAACATTCTATGAGTACTATGTGCGCTTCGATGCCCTTCAGGGAAGCTGTCCACACCATGGATTCACAGATTCATCTCTTCTTCAAAAATTTCTTGGTGGGATGATGCCATTGGAGTATTCTATGCTTGATGCTGCAGCAGGGGGGTCTGTAATGAATTTACACGTTTTTGACGCCTGGGACCTGATAGATGATATGGCACAGAGATCGATACGGGGTCAGCTGCACAAAACAAATGTTAAGGCACAGACAGTAGAAGCTAATTCAGCGCAGATCGTGCACGACACCGCGTTGGCCATCGTAGACAAATTGGGTGCAGGAAACGAAGAAAACGACTCAAAGTCAGTGCCGATCGCGTCCGAAGGAGACATTATCTCGACGCTAATGTCTGAAGAGGACGCGGCCATAATGTTAAGGCCGGACGCGCCTCTAACATCTACAGGGGACGCGACCCGCACTGATGCACAATCCAAAACTGATCCTCTACTCCCATTTTCTGTGCAGGTGATAGCTCATGAAGACCATTTGATCGATAATGATGAGCCAGAAGACAGATTGGAGGCAAGGCCCGAACCAGAAAAGCCAACGATGGAGTACTCACTCGTAACGAGTCAACAAGCACCGCCTGAAAAGTGTAAGGACCTAGGTGCCTTCACAGTCACCCGTGATGTTGACTCTTATGTTTTGCAGATGGGAGATGCTAGAGATGACGATCCTCCAGCCCCTATTTTGGGACGATCACTCCTCTTTGCCACAAAGACCAAGGTTGACGTGGGAACATGCTTGATGTCACTGGCGTTTGCTGGCAAGAGACCGAACTTCCATACTTACGAGGATGCCGACCGTCCATACATGAGGAAGCGATCGAGACATGGCACCTTTGGATGGAAACCCGGATGGAGAACAAACACGAGCACACCACTCCACGAGGGCTTTGGGCAGATTGAAGGAGTCGCTGAGGCGAAATTTGACCTCGCACGCCCATGGGATCCTAACTTGTGATCCCTAAAGAGGTAACGTCGAGCCAACGACGTAAAACAAAGGCGCCCGCAGGGAGGCAGCCCGGCAACAGTTTTGTTTTTCAGTTTTATTTCACTATTTCGATTTTCGTTTATTTGAGTCCTGTGTCATGTTCCTCACATTGTATTCGGGAAAGAGATGCTCTTTTTGCAGGAAACATGCACCTCAGTGCGGAGTCGTCGAGAGGTCCCGACCGAGCGAGTCTTGTGCGCGCAGAGTGGGTACGTTCGAAAATCCTCTACCGAAGTCCAACGTATGGAAATTCTGTCTCGACCAAAAGTCTTACAATGGCTCATATATGGAGGCGAGCGAAGAACCCCATAGCGCCCCGGAGGAGTTGTCTGGAGGCCCAACCAGTTGCGAGCCCTGTGTGCGCAGAATCGGACCCTTGAAGGAATCCTCGACCAAAGTTGTCCCATTCGAGATTCTGACTCGACCATTAGCCTTAAAATGCTCATCATATGGGGACAAGAACATAATATCATAGAGTCATGGCAAGGTCGCCCGGAGGTTCCATTGATGTGCGCACAGAATGGGCACGCTGCGAGAATCTTCGAGCAGAACTCATTATCTGGAAATTCTGGCTCGACAGAAGTGTTCATAACGACAAATAACATTGGAAGGGTGAGCCAACTTTGCAACCTCACGAGGGAAGTGCCTGTCCACTCTTAACTCTCTCTTGTTTTCCCTATTGTTTGTTTGCTTGCGTGTGTGTCTTGAACTTATGTGTGCCGTGAGGACACGTCGGTTCAAAAGTGTGGGGTGGGAGAGTCAGTATGTCGTGTCAGCGCATTTATTTCTTGCACATGCATAGAGTCAGCATGTTTCCCGTTAAAAATTGAAAATTTTGAAATTTTTGTACGTGTGAAATTCTCTCTATTTCCTGGATATGCAGCACTGAACGTTGATGATGTGAAATAGATGTTGCTGATTAGATGCGTTTTTCTCGTGAACTTTGAGTTGTGCGAATACACGTGAACTTAACCTATTGTGTGCTTTTGAGTTGAGATAAACAGGGATGTGGAGTTGATAGAAACGTCCTAGAGAGACTTGACGAAGCACTCAAAGGACCGAGCTTCGAACTATATGGTTATATGGATTTCGTGGAGGCTAGCACTTCGAGGCAACGTGGTTAAGAGTCTGCTCCGCCACTGCAGTACTTATGCGGTCAGGTGGGACGGGAAAACAACACACCGTCCAATCTCTAGTCCGAGTAGCCGGGAAAACAGACGAGCGACCCTCGGCTTGACTCGCGCCAAAAGGACGAGGATGAGGGAGAGCAGGGAGGTATTTCCATATGCTTGCGGGCGATGATTGGACCTCCATCAAAAGAGCAGAGTCACGGACAAGCAGTCACAATCAGTAGCAAAAGAAAAGAAAATCAGTTATTTGTGAAGTTTTACACGCAACAAAGTGAAGTACACCACTGATCCATCAAAAGACAACTCACTACAAAAGCTGTCCAAGCAAAAGAACTCAAACCCTTGAAGCTCGAACGAATCACGTGCAAGAAAAAGCAATGAAGTATAACCATATAACGAGAACCCGGAACCGCGAGTGTAGATCATGGGTCTAAAAAGGACTATCTCTCATTCATCCGAATTGGTTTGAATCTCGACTCCAAGGTAACACGTATCAAGTTTATTCCATGTTTAGCATGATAATCTGAGTAGCGATTGAGTGATGCGTAGAAAAGCGAGTCTAGACTAGCAACTCATATTCATGTAGCATCTATTCAGGACGTCGAAGAAATTGTGGTCTCATATTGGTTTTCCTTCTATGACTTAGTTCTTGTTCGGGACGAACAAGTTTAAGTGTGGGGTGGTTTGATGAGTCGTATTTATACGACTCGTCGAGTCAATTAATCTCATTTATTTCGACACTTTATTATGCGAGCAGTTACTTTTAGTGTTGTTTTGCATTTCAGGTGTTTCGGAAGCTCTAGGAGGAAACGCGCATAAAAGATGGCTTTTCATGCCAAAAATATCACAATGATAGATCATACCTTTGGACGTTCGACGGAGCGCTGGGAATGAACCGCTGATCAGAAAAATGCGAGTCATATGCCGTTGCATAGATAACTCAATTCCCTACAACTCTTTAGTTCATACCGAGAGCATCCGAGGTCGTTTAGATGGTCAAATCAGTAGCCGAAGTCGGGACTCAGTGGGGACCGCGTTTCGTAGAGACATTAGCGCGACGCTAATGTCTGAAGCAGACTCGGCCGTAACGTTAAGGCGAAACGCGGTCGCTACTGTCAGCACGTGTTTTGATGACGTCAGCAAGCCCGAAACTTGGAAATCAAGCCCAAAAACGGATTTAGAAACCCAATTTGATAATTCAACCCAAAACCAGATTTGGTAACACACCTTTGCTATATATTAAGGTTTTGGGTTAGGGTTTCAATCATCAATCATTCTACGAAGACCAAGACGGCTCTGGAGGAGAAGAAGAAGTTTTCGACGAGAGAGAAGATTTTACTATTTTTCATTATGTGTTTTTCCATTATGAGTAGCTAAATTCCTAATTCAGTTTAGGGTTTCGCATATTGTGACTTATGTTTTGAGATTCTGTTCTTAATGCAATTTTATGTTTCTCTAGTTCTTGTGCTTATTCCATGAATTAATTTGTGAGATTAAGTGGAAGCTTTGTCGCAAAGCTTAATCAAACAATTAGTTCTTATTGTTAATATCTACTGGAAACTTTGTCGTAAAGGTAGATCGTAAAACCTAGATAAAATAATACCTTTGTCGGATTATTGTATTTAGGAAAGAACTAGAAATCTAACTCTTGGTCGGGTTAGATGTGTTGTATCACCTTTGTCGGGATACTTTAGGAATTACCTTTGTCGGAATTCCACACTAAGAAACAAAGATTTGATCATTAGATATCTATGATAAACATGTCACAATAGAAACCCTAAGCTGAATGTTCTCTCTTATTGCAATCTTCGTGTTATTTTCTCTTGTGTTCTCACTATTGCTTAAACCCCCCTTTATTATTTGTTTACAGGAACAACTTCAACAACACCAGCTCCCTTGGGTTCGACCCTGCTTGCCACTAGCTAGTTTCACGCAGGAGAATTATAAATATTAAATTTGACGCGTCAGACGACGCGCGTCAGTACACCACCGTCAACCGGGGACAGACGTCCAAGTCCAGACCTTTACAGGCCTTCTATGCATGTACCGGACCCTACTGTGGATCCTATGGATGAAGACAGAGTCTTACCAGAAGTGGATGATTACTCAATCGACGACCTGTTTCATATGGTGGGGGTGAACATGGAGGTTAACGAGGATTCCGAAGAGAGGGCCTCACCTTCGGCATATGCTGACGATCATGATGACGCAATTCGGCCAGAGTACGTTAGAGGAGGGACTTCGGCCGGTGGTGGAGTCAGTGAGGAGACACCGTTGGGTTCAATGTCACATGATAGTCGGCCTTGGATCACTCCAGCTGGGGATGACAAGTGAGTACTTTTATTGTACATAAATTTGTGCAGCTTGTTTATACTAACCATATTATAAATGTTACACCTTGTATTTTTTTCAGCTTTGACCCCCATGCGGCTGTTAACAAAATCGGGCTTCAATGTATTGGACCTGGCTTTAAGATTGGTTGGACGACAGTGGAGACGTGTGATCCACAAGCTCCGGTGAAGTGGTTTCGACACTTCAAGGTAAAATGTAGTAAAATTGTAGCAGTTGCATTATTTTTTGGGTAATTTGTTTTCGAGATTACATAGTTTTGTGATTATATTACATTGTTCGTAACACAACTATGTAATGTATATGTAGAGCTTGTACCGGTGGGATTCGATCCACACCGACCAAATTGAGGCCAACTTTAGGAAGAAGGCGGCTAAGATTCTACAAGATGCGTGGAGAGGTTTGCGAACCGGGAAAACTAAAGGGCCGAAATGGTTGACCAAAGATCACATAGATGCGGGAAGAGCTCGATTTAATACGGACCCATCATTCATAGCCCGCAAGGAAAAGAACAAGCAAACTTATGCTGCCCACCTTGCCAGAAACGGCCCGAGATTGCACGCATTTGGGTCTAGACCGGCACACTTTCACCATGCGAAGATGGTAATAATTCAATTTTTACACTTAAATTTTTACACTTAAAATTTTCACAACACATTTATCATTAAATTTGTACACTTAAATAATTCAATTTTTACACTTAAATTTTTCCCAACACATTTATCGTTAAATTTCCAGGAGAAGGACAATAAAAGACAAGTGTTGCTAACTGATCCGTTTGACAAGAAATACAAGCGGAAGGATGGGACGTATCTGATACCCGACTGGGAGAACAAAAGGGTATTACACTTAACAAATTATATTTGTTTATCTTGTATAATTAGTGTTGACAACTAATATGTTTCTTATTGTATTTTTTTATTACATATATTTGGGACTCACAACTTTTTTGTTTCATTTGTACAAATGTGCAGAAACAGCTTGCTGATGCTGAAGCTCTGGTCCTGAAGGATCGCGTTGCAGATGAAAGGGTACCGGATGAAAAGCTGGTAGAGGCCGCTGCAACTGTCATGGGAGTTCACCCAAGTGTCGGACAAGTACTCTTCAACGGGCAGCCAGTCGTGTGCCAGCGTGCAAGGAGCAGCAAGGAGCCAATCATCGAACGATTACACTCAGGAGCTTGTGCCGCGTTTAGAGCGCATAGAATCCCGACAGGAGGCTGATTTGAGGAGCATGCAACAACAACAGGAGTCCCTGAGGGAGAGCATGGACCAAATGATGCAAATGCAAGCTGCTATGATGAGGATGCTCAGTACTCCTGGATACCAGCCGCCCTCCAGTCGAAGCTCGGATGGAAACCATGATGGCCATCAGGGATCGAATGAAGACCACAGAAATTAGACATTATAATTTTTGTTTGACTCGAATTATTTGGAAATTTCGAATTTTGATAGTTGATTTTGTTAATTAGACATTTAATTTTGTCGAAATTTTAGTTTTGTTACATTTAACGATTTAATTAAAATAATAAATTCAAAATTAGGTAATTTATAACGGTGCCGGAAAAAAGACGGTATGTAGACGGAAACATAAAGATGAGGGAGTGTAGATGGAACATTGACGATAATAATATTGACGGAAATTGCCGGAACAATGACGGAACTAGGAGTATCGTAATAATGACGGAACTACGACGGAGTAATGATATTGATGGAATATTGACGGAATTTGGACGGAAAATAAGGTTGCCGTACTGTGTACGGAATGTAGACGGAAAATAAAGCTGACGGAGTGTAGATGGATTATTTCCGATAATATATATTGACGGAATTATGGATAAATTAGTAGTGAGAACTTTATGCCACGGTTCAAATTTATCATTACGCAACGGTTTTAGTTTGTGCAACGGTTCTAAGACAAAATCGTGCATAATGGACATAGTATGCAACGGTTCTGATAAACCGTTGCATAAGATGTCCATTATGCAACGGTTTCTTAAGAACCGATGCATAAACTCAAACCTAAAATTGAAAAACACAAGTCTTCGATCTTCTTCTCAATCCCGCTCGAACTAATTTTGTCGCCCTCCTCCGCTCGCCAGTCGACCTCCGTGGCTCTTCGCCCAGTCCGTCGCCCTCCTCCGCTCGCCAGTCGACCTCCGTCAGTCGGTCTCTTCCCAATAACAGTCGTCCGCGTCCTCGCCCAGTCCGTCGCTCTCAGTCCAACCGACCCTCCGCACAGATTCCTAAATCGGTTAGTTCCCAATATGCGCAATTGTTCATGTTTTTCAATCAGTGTACTAGTTTGTTTCAATTGCTAGTTTGTCAAACTGAAGAAATTGCATAAACACCTTTTGTTAAAGGGAATTGACCCACAATATAAGGTGTGGTATATGCATGGCGAGGTTGAACCACAAAACGTTGAACCTCGGCTCGTAGAAAGTTTGCCGTAGGATAATTAAAACCCTCAGAGAACTTATCAACAAACTAGCAATTGAAACAAACTAGTACACTGATTGAAAAACATGAACAATTGCGCATATTGGGAACTAACCGATTTAGGAATCTGTGCGGAGGGTCGGTTGGACTGAGAGCAACGGACTGGGCGAGGACGCGAACGACTGTTATTGGGAAGCGACCGACGGACTGAGGTCGACTGGAGAGCGGAGGAGGGCGACGGACTGGGCGAAGAGCGACGGAGGTCGACTGGCGAGCGGAGGAGGGCGACAAAATTAGTTCGAGCGGGATTGGGAAGAAGACCGAAGACTTGTGTTTTTCAATTTTAGGTTTGAGTTTATGCATCGGTTCTTAAGAAATCGTTGCATAATGGACATCTTATGCAACGGTTTTGTCTTAGAACCATTGCATAAACTAAAACCGTTGCGTAATGATAAATTTGAACCGTGGCATAAAGTCATGTATGTAGTAGTGGTAATATATGATAGGCTTAACGGTCGGGCTTTTTTAGGTGGGGCCGAGTAAAACATCATTAGGTCGTAATTAGGTCGAGCTTTTTTAGGGCGGGCAGGGTCAGATTAGATTAGGTCGTGATTAGGTCGGGCTCGAGAGCCGAATGGAGTCTGAAATCATGGCATTTATTCGACTTTGAGCCTTTAGGACTTATGGCTATAGGACCAACACTATACATGTACAAATCCGGGCTCGGGTCGGGCTGTTCTATATTTTAGAACACATTCAACCGGGTCGGGCTAAATCGATTCGGGCTAAAATCTTGTACAAGCCCGCCCTATTTACCGGGCTGATAACCCATCGGGCCAGCCCCTTACAATTATATGCCTATAAATTTTGATTTTCCTGCATATCTTGAATAAAAAAACTATAATTTCAAATCATATATGTGATGATGTAATAAAAAAAATCATATATGTGATGAAAGACACTTTTTAAGAACATGTTTAGCTATATCAAAATACTTCTTCATGACAATTGATTAATTTACTATTTTCTTTCAAAGTTAAACATAATAAAAATTAGGGTTTAATTTGAAGTGGGTCAATGGCCCTATAAGCCCAATCGAGCTAAAATATATATCCAAATCCGGCCCTAATAGAAATACGGACAGGGCCGGGCTGGTCCGTCGGGCTTTTATATTTGTCCAAGCTCTATTCAATGACCAGGCGAGTGGGCTGATCCGGGCTGACTGACCCGAATTTGTGCAGTTCTAACCAACGCTCAGGGCCGGGCCGATCTTAGGCTCATAACTCTTAAGGCTTCGTATAGGGCTTTTGAACCCTAGGGCCGAATGTTGACCCCTAGATGGATCATGAATCCTCATATGTATTTTTCGATCAAATGATTTAAAGGCTAAAAAAAAGTTCAATTACTTTGTCAACCTAAAAAAACAAAAAATGCAACTCTTTTGTGTTTTACTTGAAAAATGTATAACATCACCTCTACTTTTTGCAGAATTTTAAACCGTGGCAATTGAGCGCATCCAGTGTTGTATTAATTAGTATTTAATTGTTTGTTTCATTCCCCATATAGATGAGAATAATAATCCTATCTATTTCTGATTAAACATTTAATATTTTCTGGATTATATATCTGGTGAAATTACAAGAAAAGTAACAGAAACATAATTTGTATTTTGTGAAACGATAAAAGAATCATAAATCTATAGTATCATAAGTTCAGAGTTAGGATCATATGAGAAGTGTATTATTTGGTGAGAAATGAGAATTATTTTGAACCATTAGATCTTTGATCCAACAATTCCAATAATTCCTATTTATTTAAATCTAAAAATCTGTTTTAAGGGCATATTAGTCAACCTGCCTTCAAAATCCATAAATCCTAATTCAATTTACAGCCTGTAGCTAGTGGTTGATTTGGCTTCGTCTGCAGTGCTGAGATACACAAATTCAGCAAACGTTGGAGGTCGCTTTGAGGCGGAGAACGCTGATGCGGTCGAGAGAAACGGACATCATAGATACTCATGATGCGGATCTGAATTTGGCGGCGACGAAGCTAAGTAACCAGAGAAGAAGAGTAAAGTTGAGCATGATGTGTTTGTCGGAAACTGGAAACCCACCAAAAACGACACTAATGCCAAGCGAACCCCTGGTTTTGGAGCTACCATGAACATCATGTACGGAAGCCTTGTTTGTGGTCAAGGTGATGTTGATTCCATGAACAACATTATCTCCCATTACTTATACTATCTCGACCTTATGGGTGTTGGACGTGAGATGGCTGGCCCCAATGAAGTGTTATCTTGTGCTGAACAAAAGCCATTTAATCCCATCGAGTCCTCAACCACTTAAAGAATCATGACCGAAGATCCTTGTCGGGTAAAAGCGCACCAATGTCTGATTGATCCTCAACGGACAACATAGATACTCATGATGCGGATCTGAATTTGGCGGCGACCAAGCTAAGTAACCAGAGAAGAAGAGTAAAGTTGAGTCTCAAGAGTGTTTGACATCATTATGGATATTCGACAACATGTGAAGATACAATTCAGTTTGATGCATTGATCAATAAAAGATGTACCTTTTTTGTTCAAGTTAAACAGAAATTTGTTATAAATATTTTTTTTGAAAAGCTACGCATTTTGATATCTTTACTACAAATAGTATGATACGCAGTTTGATATAGTTGCTACGAATTATAATGCGTAGCAACTACAAATAAAATTTGTAGCAGTCATGTTTTGATGATTAACGACTAAAATGCGTAGCAATTGCAAACAAAATTCGTAGCAGTCATGTTTTGGAGCTTAACGACTAAATTACATAGCAGTCATTTTTTGGTGCTTAATGACTAAAATGCGTAGCAATTACAAACAAAATTTGTAGCAGTCATGTTTTGGTGCTTAATGACTAAAATGTGTAGCAATTACATACATAATTCGTAGCAGTCATGTTTTGGTGCTTAACGACTAAAATGCGTAGCAATTGCAAACAAAATTCGTAGCAGTCATGTTTTGGAGCTTAAAGACTAAAATACGTAGCAATTACAAACAAAATCCGTAGCAGTCATTTTTTTGTGCTTAATGGCTAAAATGCATAGAAATTACAAAACAAAATTCGTAACAGTCATGTTTTGGCTTAACGACTAAAATGTGTAGCAATTACATACAAAATTCGTAGCAGTCATGTTTTGGTGCTTAATGACTAAAATGCGTAGCAATTACATACAAAATTCGTAGCAATCATGTTTTGGTGCTTTGCAACTAAAATGCGTAGTAATTACATACAAAATTCGTAGCAGTTTGTGCTTTGCGACTAAAATTCGTAACAATTACATACAAAACTCTTCATACGTGCTAAAATCACAGCCTGTTTCCTAGCTGTCTGTCACCAAATCATCATCATCCTCCTCCAAAGTCCAAACCCTGCCACCACTTTCCACTCCAAAACACAACCTGAAAATGTCAATCTCATTGGTCAAACTGATCACCGGCGATGGATCCCTGTCCGTTCACCAGACTCACTGTCAGCAACCTCGCCCTCAAAATCATCCCAACTTCAGCTCCAAAAGCATCACCCAACTCAACAATCCACCCAACTTCATCCCTCTGTTTCTGCAAAATAAAGCTCAAGAAATCGCCTCCTCAATCCGCCTCAGACCCAATCATCCAATCGAAAACAACCCATTCACCAGCCTCCTCAATCCGCCTCAGTCCCAATCATCCAATCGAAAACAACCCATTCACCAGAAACTCAATCCAACGCTGCTGTCACGTTCCACCTCAACAAGGATGACGTGGACAAGATGGTGCGGATATTCATGTTCGCCGGAAAACTCAGACTGAAAATCTCTTTTCGCGAATTTCTGATTCGTCGCTGATTTATTAGGTTAATTTTGGGCGCTTGGGAGTTGATGTGGATCGGTCGAGAATGGTGGTGAAGATGATGAAGTGGATACCATGGCCGCCGATGATCACGAGGAAGTGCGAGTTGATATTTATTTTCCCTAATTTGCCCTTTAAGTCTAATTAATCATTAAATAATTACTAATTTTAATACAAATTACGTTTAATATCAACCTTAGATCTAATTAAATGTAAGGTTTATATCTCTTCTCATTTCTCATGATATTGGCACTTCTCATGGGAATCGAACCCCATAAGTTCAAACAAAATAATTATGACATGAAAATTTATATTTCGTATGTATCTACCATTAGAGTAAAGTTCAGGTATAAACTATGTTTTTATGTAAATTTTAAAGCCCATAGAAAACTGACACGTGACACCTAATGAAACGACATAGTTTTAGTCATAATGTAAATTTTGACGAAATTCATATATAAAAAAGAGTTTAAGGAATAAACCAATCAGAATACTTAAAATCGTCACTTTTCTCTTCAATTCATCGAAGAAAAAAACTTTTATTCACTGAACATTTAGCCTTTATCACTGAATATTTAGCTTTATCACTGAACATTTAACTAAAATCATTGAAAATTTTAAAAATACATGGATAATTTTAAAAATTTACTGGACAATGTCCAATAACATGGAACATTTAGCCAAAATATGTGGAAACATTGAAAACGCTAAATGTTCAGTGATAAGGCTAAATGTACATTTAGCTTTATCACTGAACATTAATACCAGAAATTGAAAGATCATATTAATCCGCATATATAATTTCAAAAAATTGACGAAGTGTCACGTATCATATTTAAAAGGTTTATAGTTTTTATAAATATATATTTTCTTTATATTTGATCCATTTTTAAGGGACAAAATTTCACAAGCATAAGAATATACTCAGTTATGTTTATTTAATGGAAATAAAATCTAATCGATCCAATAAATTTAAGGGAAAATGACAAAGAGGGGGCATGAACTACCACCAATTGACAAATCACGATCTGAACTATGAAAATTGACAATTAATGGCAATTTCCAAATATTTTAATCCTCATAAAACACTTAATTGACGGATTATCACTCCGTCAATTAATAAAGTTAACTAAACGAATGAATTGAAAAAACCTTATTATTCTTAATTGTAAAATTAAGGATTAAAATATATTGAAATCGGACCGTAATTTGTGAATGAATAATAATTCATCAGTGATAAAGTATTAATTTCAAATCATTTAATGTCAGAAATCAAGATCTACAAACCCTGACCCAACCGAGCCCAGGCCCAATCACATTTCCACAATCACTCCCAGATATGCACATCAATAGGGTTATTAACCAAACTGCCCCATTTTCAAACTCAAATAATCCATTTGCACCCGTTGAAACTCAAATAGCCAGACTATTCCATTTTTAATAATCTCGATTCCTAAGGAACCAGTACTCTTCATTTTTTATAATCCTGATTTTCTAGGAATCGGTATTAGTAAAATTTGCTGATGTGGCTCATTTGAGACCTATGTGGACCAATTGGAATAAAATTTAAGCCAATATGGCGTACATGTCAAATGCCGATTTGGGAGAACCGGTATCCTAATGATACCGGTAGCTGACAAACCGGTATCCTCTGCATGCGTTAAAATCCTATGAAGCCATTCTTGACTCTGTTGGATAGCTTGCTGAGTTACAGGCGGATATATATCACTGAAGTTACTGAATAACAGATACAGAATACTAAGAAGCGATTAAACAGAACACTATGCAATTCAGATTGAATTACTGAAAAATAATCGCAAACCGGAGTGGATCGAGTCACGTTGGACGTTGTCCTTAAAACAAGATTGCCGCCCTACTGTGCTTGGGACTCGCTGGCAGTATGCTTCCCAGGATAAAACGATCCTCGACAACAACTTAGCACCAAGCTTTGTCGATCGAACCTTTGTGGCCTTCAACTATCACCGTAACACACGCGAAGAAAAACTCAAATAAACATGCCGGCCGGCTTAGCCTTCATGCCAGGAATGCTGGAAACGTATTTAGGGTTTTCTCTTCTCTGTTCTTTCAAATAACGCACTGTGTTTTCTTTATATAAGAAAATCTACGTTATTAGAACCACCAATAATGGGTCCACTAATTAGAATCAGCACATCGTGGGATGATAATAATATTAATTAATTAATTAATTAAATATTTAACTATTTAATTATCTCTACCCATAAGGTGTCACATTAGTCACACTAATGTACAATTAAGCCAGTACTTACTTAATTTTCTTCACCCTTAATACCACTTTTTCCAACAATCCCCCACATGAAGAAAATCAAGTAATGAAAAATAAAAGACCAAAACTCAACTCAATGCGGTGATAGCTTCTACGGTTGATATCTGCATAGGATAGGTAGGTCATCGCCCTTGAACCTTCCCTTGGGAAAACATGTTCTCTTTACTGACTATTCAGTAGACGTGATTGTCTTTAAACTGTTCGTCTTATAATGTAAACGAAAGCCATGTCCCCCACAGATATTTTCCTGACCATTATTCAGTTCTCACTGGTGGGCTCATTTTGGTCATGACACCCCTTTCCTGGTTCTGCAAGAGTTTCTAAAGAATTAAGCCCTTTAAATTCTCCTTTCAAGCGACCCCACTTCTCTCTCACATAGGCGATTCTTTCTAGTAATCCCGCGTTACTCATTTGAATCTCATTATCAAATTACTAGAATCATTAAAAGCTTCGAGCTTAGCCTCGTGCAGGAGTCACTGTTTTATCTCGGAATAGGACTGGGGTATTACCCCCACAGTGACCTCATAGTCTTAGCAGTTAGGTGGTTCCTTTGAACCAAGTTCTTGGGATCTCCAGTCATCATGGTAGGGTTTTCCGTTGCCTCAACTTTATTTCCAAAAGGGCTTAAGCCTGTGTTTTGATATTACCAATCAAAAGGCTTCAATCTCATTCCTTCGGACAACTTCTCTATTAGGTCCTTACTTAACCCTTTGGTTAGCGGATCCGCATTATTCTCTTTGGACCTCATATAGTCAATATGACGCATGTGAAGAGAAGTTGTTTAATGGTATTATGCCATCGATGAATACGTCGATACTAACCATTATATATAACAATATGTGCCCTAGAAATCGATGATCGATTATCACAATGTAAACACATTGCTGGCACATATTTTGTCCATTCAGGAATATCCTCCTCTATATACATTAACCACTCAGCTTCTTTGCCACATTTATCTAGTGCGACAAACTCAGCCTCTCAAATGGATTTGATTCTCACAATTTGTTTGGAGGATTTCCAAGAAACATCAGCACCTCCCAGTGTTCAAACATAACCACTCATGGCCTTGGAATATCACATATCCAACTCGCGTCAGTGAAACTCTCAATGACCTTCGGATATCTGGTATACTGTAGACTATAATTATGAGTAAATCGTAGATACTTTAGCATTTACACGATAGCCTTCCAGTGTGCACTTTCTGGATTACTCGTGAAGCTCACCAGTCTGTAGATAGTGTAAGCAATGTCTGGTCTAGTACTATTCTTCAAGTACTTAGCCTGCTTATCACTCTATCATATACCACTTGGGAGATGCATTCACCTTTATTCTTAGACATGTGTTGATTCACGTCAACAGGGATTCTAGACAGTCCTGGACTGTCTTCTTCAGATTTGTCTAAGAGTTTGTCAACGTAGTGTGACTGACTTAATACGAGTCCCTCTAACCTTCGTGTAGTTTTAATGCTTGAAATTACTTCGGCAAGTCTCAAAGCCTTCATATCGAACTTCCAGTTCAATAATGACTTGGTGGACTTAGTGTATTCTCATTGCTTCCCGCAATGAAAATGTCATCAACATTAAGACACAAAGTCACGTATCCGTGTTCAATATTCTTAATGTATACACATTTGTCACACTTATTGATCTTAAAACCATTAGACATCATTACGTTGTCTAATTTTAAACGGCACTGCTTTGGCGCTTGCTTCAGGCTATTGAGAGATTCACAACCTTTGTTCTCTTGCCCAGCAATAACAGCTAACCTCTCAGGTTGTTCAGTGTAAATATCTTTCTCAACTTTCCATTGAGAAAGCATATCTTTACCTCCATCTGGTTAATTTCCAGATTGCGCAAAGCAGCAATGACCACTATTATCTTTGATGTTATTCTCGTCACTAGAGAATAAGTATCAAAGTAGTATAGACCTTTCTTTTATCGATACTCTTTTATTACAAGTCTCGTCTTGTATATCGCGATGTAGATCCATGTGCATTCATCTTCCTCTTGAAGATCCACTTTGAACCATGTGGTTTACATCCACGAGGGAGGTTAACCAACTTTCAAGTATGGCTCTCAATGATTGAGTCTCAGTCACATCTTATGGCTTCTTTCATAAGAGACCCTTAACTGACTGACAGCCTCTTTCTACGTTTGAGGTTCAGTCTCAAGCTTGAAGGTTAGAAAATCAAGTCCATATGATTTATCTATCCTTCCTCGCTTACTTTGTCTCGTTTTCTCCGAATCGATCTCATGTTCAAGTTCATCCTCATTCTCTCGTTCTTGAGATACTTCTTTAGTATCCTCCAGTAACTGAGAAGAACCCGGCATACTTTCCTTATTCTTTTAAGGAAATACATTCTTGAAGAACGACGCTTCTTTGATTCCATTATAGTATTCTTGTGTATATTTGAATTTTTCGATTCATACACAACGAATCTATACACATTACTCTTTGATCCATAACCAATGAAATAATAATCTTTTTTTTTTGGTCCTTCTATAGCTAGGCACCCCACACTTGCAAGTATTTATAGGAATACGTCGTTTCCTTAAATGACTTATAAAGAGACTTATACTCTTTACGAGGTATCTTACTGAAGATACTTTGCTAATAAGATGGCCTCCCCCACATTCCTTAGGGTAACACGGAGCTTACCATCATTACACTAATCATCTCTTTCAAAGTACAACTTTTCCGTTTCGAAACACTGTTCGACTTAAGAGAGTATAATGGAGTGATCATGCTCACTTCCAATATACCTTTTCTCAACTCATCAAGTTGCTACTCAACCTCTGAAGTTGATATTCAACTTCCCATGACATTTTTTTCCTCAATTATCACAGATTTGCTATTAAACAAATATTTATAACAATATTTTGTACTATCATCAATGAAAGTTACAAAATACTTGTTACCACCCTGTATCTTAAATCACATAACTCACTATGGATTGACTAGGGATGTCACATCGCTTTCAATACTATGAAAGGATTTACTATTACATTTACTTCAACGCAAATTTTACATTTGTGCTTTTGAAACAAATGACATTTGGATATACCATCCAAATTCGCCACACACTTAGGCGGGCACTCATGTCACACAACTGTTTGGAGCTATACTTGCAAGTATATTTCTGGAACTAGACTCGCATGTCTATTTCTGACTGAAGCCATCATTCAATTGGTGTGACACCCCATCATGTGTCTCCACCGACATTAGGAGCCATCGAGATAACACATTCTGTTCAATGTCTCATTATATCGAGATCAGATTGAATCAAACCAAACTGGTTTAATTCATCAAACTTAAGGGCATCCACAAATGCAGCAAGCATGTTCTGCTGCTTTAAACTTCTTTTGACGCTGCGGATGGGTTCAAGTCACCCAATCCAATTCATATGGGCCAGGCTAAATGACAAGCCACGTATAATTGAGGTTTTCAAACTGACAAGAAACCATCTGCATTGAGCCTCCAATTTGACTAAATTAGCTCATCTACTAGAGTAGTCCAGCTGCAACAACAAGCTTGAGTCATTCATCGACTATTCATCTGTGATCTCAACCAGCATCCTCCGCTTGACATCAGGTTCCTTGTCGAGATTCTCCGTGTCTTATTGAACCGTTAATCATCGATCCATTCCTCATGCAATCATGCAATTCAAACCAACTTACATAGGGTTAATTTGCACTAACTCAATGGAACAATTTTTGATAAGAATTCAATAAAACTCATTTATCAAATCAGACCATGAATCAATCTCAACAGATTGAATCAACAAAATGAACTAACCCATAAGATTAAATTAGGCCACATGATGGAAATTTAAACTGAACCTGAGTGGAACCAAACCAATGTATACTGGGCAATCCCATCTTGACCAATCTGAATTAGTATAATTCATTAGTCAATTATAAATGATTCAAAAAAAAAAGGAACGAAACCTGATTTTACCAAACTGGTTCCAACTGAACCAAATCCATTTCCATTGAGTCCAAGTCCAATGGGAATTTCATGGTGAAACTGCTGCCATCACCATGCTGATTAGCTTGACTCAAGGTAGCACCTCCAAGCTTTCCATCTAGCTCAAACCATTGAGCTTGATTCCGTGCATCTCTCCCAGTGCTACGTTTTTGAATGAGAGCCGAGAGGAGTCTCATCCTTTCACTGTAAGCTGTAGCATGGTCTCAGCGTCTTATTCCAATAAAGAAACTGTTAGGGTTTCTTTTGCTTCATAACACCACAATTGAGAATAGCACAAGCAGCCGCCTCTTCCCAATCAAACATGTTGTTCTACTGAACTGGTTCAATGAATTGGACCGATAAACCCAATTAGGGTTTCATCCACTGCACATAGCGGGTGGCCGCCAGCAACAACATCCCATACGACCAGCTTCAGTGCACCAACACTTGCAGCGCCGCGACCGCGACTGCTTCGCCGGCCGCCACTGATTTTACCTGCAATTGCAATCGGATCATCATCACTAATTGGATTAGTTAAGTAGCCATGCCATAATTGAAACAGATGACTAATAATCAGCAAGATGTCGGATTCGAGCTCGTTGTCATCATCCCTCCGTCTTTCACCCAGCTACCAGTCGCCACCGTCAAAGCTTTTCGTAAGCTCCGCACATATTTAGGCTTCAGTCTTTCTACGCCACCTCATGGACATCTTTTCGGCCCAATCGCAACTGGGTAAATTATACATCTAATTAGAATAATCAATAAAGTTAATGGTCTGAAATAATATAAGTTATACTGAAACTATATGAGCCCATAAACAAATTTTAGGGTTTCATCTGGAGATGAAACAGCCGCAACCAGCCATCCTGTCGCTGCCTCTTCTTCTGAAAATCTGCGTTAATTATTGTAATTAGGTTTTGACAACCCTGGATTATCGCCACCATCGATTCATCTTCTTTGGTTCCTGTCTATGAACATTCAGCTAAATGTTTTAAACAGTAACTTCAGAACCATCAGAACACGTAACAAGTCTTGCTTTAAGATTGTTGGATAGCTTGTTGAGTTAAAGGCGGATATATATATGTGAAGTTACTGAATAACAGATACTGAATACCAAGGTTACAGAAATCGTTAATTGTTAATCGTGCGGACAAGGTGCTGGAGGATTAATCGGGATTAATCGATTTTTTATTTTTATCATATTTTTATATTTATAATTGAAAAATAATTATATAAATGTTATCTATAGATGCATTAGTTGACATGTACTCAAAAGAAAACAGGTTGCATGCCAAAACTACTCTCAATGAGTACTAAACATGTTAAACTATTACTAGTAATCTATATAGAAATTCAAACTACATCATGCATAGTCCATCCATACTTGATACTACATCATGAACAAACTAAACAATCAAATTTGATCTAAAAAATCTTAATTATTACAATAAAGTCCTCCAAGTTTAGTCTTTAACATTTAGCTGTCCGGACCGATTAATTGCCGTCTGAACCGATTAATCGCCGCTTGAACCGATTAATCACCGCCTGAACCGATTAATCGCCGATTAATCGGACCGCCTGAACCGATTAATCGACACACAGGCGCCACCCCGATTTTTTCATCCGATTTGGGTAAAATTAGATAGGATTCAAGAAAATGCCGATTAATCGGCCGATTTCTGGAACACTGCAGAATACTAAGATGCGATTAAATAGAACACTATGCAATTCAGATTGAATTACTAAAAAATAATCGCAAACCGGAGTGGATCGAGTCACGTTGGAAGTTGTCCTTAAAGCAAGATTGCCGCCCTACTGTGCTTGGGACTCGCTGGCAGTATGCTTCTCAAGGTAAAACGATCCTCGACAACAAATTAGCACCAAGCTTTGTCGATCGAACCTTTCTGGGCTTCAACTATCACCGTAACACACGCGTAGAAAAACTCAAATAAACATGCCGACCGGCTTAGCCATCATGCCACGAATGCTGGAAAACGTATATAGGGTTTTCTCTTCTCTGTTCTTTCAAATAACGCACTGTGTTTTCTTTATATAAGAAAATTCACGTTATTAAACCCACCAATAATGAGCCCACTAATTAAAATCAGACTATAGTGGGATGATAATAATATTAATTAAAAAATCAAATCAATATTTAATTATTTAATTATCTCTACCCATAAGGTGTCACATTAGTCACACTAATGTACAATTAAGCCAGTAATTGTTTAATTTTCTTTACCCTTAATACCACTTTTTCCAACAGACTCTGCCCATGGACTTCCACATCACGTTGTTACACTTGAACCCGGACCCAAAAGCCAGCTGCCACACCCGGTCTCCTTTGCAGACCCTCTCCTTGGCTTTCAAGTATCCAAGCTCGTACCAATGCTGCTGTTTGAGGTGTTTCCAAAACGGTGCAGGTGTTCTTGTCGCTTAGCTCCAGGTTCCTCTGCAGCATCAAGGACCATCTTGCTCGCTGCGTGGACGCAGAAGTGCTCAAATGACAGCTTGTAGTCTGGTATGTAAGGCTTGGTTGCAGTTGATGTTGCGCTGAGGACTTGGCCGATGATGATGATGACTTGGTGGCAGCTGTCTTTTGGGTATGTAAGCATGGCTGAAGCATGCATTCTGAGCAGCCTGGCAACACTTGCAAAATCTTGTTTGGATGTGATATAAAGATGGTTCATTTTGGCAGGTCCTCAATGTGTACTGGTAGTTGTTCTAGGGCACTGCACTTGTTTTATTTCAGAGTTTCAAGCTTGTATAACTTGCTGATAGTTCCAGGAAGCCCTCTAATGGAGGTGTTTCCAACATCTGATTTTGATAATTTAACTGGTACATAAAATTTCTCGATTAAGGGAGGAAACGTCATCATCAGTATTTTGATGAATCGGCATTGGATTTCTTCGTTTTGGAAACACCTCCAGCAGCAGCATTTGGTACGAGCTTGGATACTTAGAAGCCAAGGAGAGGGTCCGCAGAGGAGACCGGGTGTGGCAGCTGGCTTGTGGGTCCGGGTTCAAGTGTAACAGCGTGGTGTGGAAGTCCATGGGCAGAGTCAAGAATGGCTTCATAGGATTTTACCGGTTCCTCCCAAATCGGCATTTGACGTGTACGTCAGATTGGCTTGAATTTTGTTCCAATTGGTCCATATAGGTCCCAAATGAGACATATCAGCAAATTTTACTAATATCGGTTCCTGGGAAACCGAGATTATAAAAAAATGAAGAGTACCGACTCATTAGGAATCAGAATTATTAAAAATAGGATAGTCTAACTATTTAAGTTTCAACATGTCCAAATGGATTATTTGAATTTGAAAATTGAGCAGTTGGTTAATAATCCACATCAATACAACAACCCCACCAACCGTAAACAGTCGCGTATTCTAAAAAGAAAATATCTATCCAATTTGATGAATCCTGACCGTCCATCTCATCTCCAATATTCTATTTATTCTCTCTCAATCACTCATCTCATTCTCGTCTCGTCTTCCAGATCTCATTTCACTCCCTAGATCTCTGCAAAACCCTAAACCAGAGATCTCGCTCTCAACATGTCGCTCACCGTCGAGAAAACCACTTCGGGCCGCGAGTACAAGGTCAAGGACATGTCCCAGGCCGATTTCGGCAGACTCGAGATCGAGCTAGCCGAGGTCGAAATGCCTGGTCTAATGTCCTGCAGGACCGAATTCGGCCCTTCCCAGCCATTCAAGGGAGCCAGAATCACTGGATCTCTTCACATGACCATTCAGACCGCTGTCCTCATCGAGACACTCACTGCTCTCGGCGCTGAAGTCCGCTGGTGCTCCTGCAACATTTTCTCCACTCAGGACCACGCCGCTGCCGCGATTGCTCGTGACAGCGCTGCTGTGTTCGCCTGGAAGGGTGAGACTCTGCCGGAGTACTGGTGGTGTACTGAGAGGGCGTTGGACTGGGGTCCAGATGGAGGACCGGATCTGATTGTCGACGATGGAGGTGATGCCACTTTGTTGATTCATGAAGGAGTTAAGGCTGAAGAGGAGTTTGCCAAGAACGGGACTGTGCCGGATCCGAACTCGACTACTAATCCTGAGTTTCAGATCGTTTTGAGCATTATTAGAGATGGTTTGAAGACTGATCCTCAGAGGTATCACAAGATGAAGGCGAGATTGGTCGGTGTTTCCGAAGAAACCACCACTGGAGTAAAGAGGCTTTATCAGATGCAGGAAAATGGAACGTTGCTGTTCCCCGCCATTAACGTCAATGACTCCGTCACCAAGAGCAAGGTATGCTTCGCCTTCTTTCTAGTTCAACTATCCATCCATATCTATGATGCAGAGTTGCAGATCTGCTATAGCTATACTATTACTGTAGATCTGATAGCAGCAACCTGATCCATTAGCATATGCTTGCATTCCTTTAACCATTTCTCAATCGAATCTGAACACTGACTGGCTAGGTGTAAGATTATAGTTTGAGGTCTGGACCTTGTTTGAGTGATTAGTTGAACGACCAGTCACAAACCTGGGCATGTAGGTTGAGTATATTAATCAGCTTGGAACCAAGCAGTGCTTATTTAAATCAAATCTTTTAACAATGGTGATTTCAGTTAGTTTTCAAAGTGGACGAGGCTAATGAAATGTGCCTGTCATTTGGTTTGTTTATTTCATTCAAGGCCTTCACTGTAAGTTCTTTATATCATCTGTATTTGAACTATGGTTGATTGTGTTTCTTTGCTGTAATTGCTTGAGCAGTTTGATAACTTGTATGGTTGCCGACACTCACTCCCTGATGGTCTCATGAGGGCTACTGATGTCATGATTGCTGGGAAGGTTGCTGTTGTCTGTGGATATGGAGATGTTGGAAAGGGTTGTGCGGCTGCCCTTAAGCAAGCTGGTGCGCGTGTGATTGTGACGGAGATTGACCCAATCTGTGCACTTCAGGCAACCATGGAAGGGCTCCAAGTTCTGACTCTTGGGGATATTGTCTCAGAAGCTGATATCTTTGTCACAACCACTGGTAACAAGGACATCATTATGGTTAGTGACATGAGGAAGATGAAGAACAATGCCATTGTTTGCAACATTGGCCACTTTGACAATGAGATTGACATGTTGGGTCTGGAGACATACCCTGGAGTGAAGCGTATCACCATCAAGCCTCAAACAGATAGATGGGTGTTCCCTGAGACCAACTCTGGTATCATTGTGTTGGCGGAGGGCCGTCTCATGAATTTGGGCTGTGCCACTGGTCACCCCAGCTTTGTCATGTCCTGCTCCTTCACTAACCAAGTCATTGCTCAGCTCGAGCTCTGGAATGAAAGAACATCTGGAAAGTATGAGAAGAAAGTGTATGTCCTGCCTAAGCACCTTGATGAGAAGGTTGCTGCACTTCATCTCGGCAAGCTTGGAGCCAAGCTTACTAAGCTTACCAAGGATCAGGCTGATTACATCAGTGTCCCAGTTGAAGGTCCATACAAACCCGCCGCCTACAGGTACTGAAGAATCGAAGGAGAGAAGAAGTTTTAGCAATCTATGAGGGGCAAGAGAGAGTTCTTATTGGTAATCACAGTTATAATTTGTCGTGTTGTTTGATGTTTGTGTCTTATGGTACTGGGTTTTGGATGGCTTTTTTGTTAGGAATGAACTAAGAATGAAGTGTCGCCTTTTTCTGAATAAACAAATCGTGGTTCATTTCTAACTGTGTTTCTCTTTCTTATTTGTCCATTTGGATTCAGTTAGGTGTTAGTTTTGTTTGATTTATTTATTTAACGAGTGACTATTTCTCACAAAGGCGGTTTCTTTATCCCTGTTTGGTTGCACCCTGTTTGGTTGCAGGAAAATCAGTAGAAAAGTAAAGTTTTGGGGATAGAAAGTGAAATATGGATGTTTGGTTACAGGGAAAATAAATAAATAAAATTAATTGGAAAAAGGGTTAGAAAATTCGACCGACTTTCTTCGAGACATTTCCACCCGAAAATGAGAGGAAACTCAAAATCCACGATCGACGAATTCATCCATTTTCTTCAATTGTTCAATCGAAGAATTCGACGCAATGAATCTGAAGCTCGTTCAAACGCTAATTCGATCCTCAATCATGCCTCAGCAGCTTCCTCTTTCATCCTCCGATTACAGCCATATTCTCCGCAAGGTTTCATAGTCGTAGTACACAACATAAGTCGCCAAGGCTTCATGTATGATGCATCTGCTGAGTGATATGTGTTATTGTTGAGGCCACTGCTGGGTTTATCTTTATCTCAGATTTTGTACCTTTTTAAGCCCTAATTTTCAGCCACCTTTGGATTTGATTTTGACTGATTTTTGTGAATTGGGTGTGTAGAGAATGTGGTGGGGAGAGGAGAGTTAAACTGAGGTATATAGAGGAGTTGAGTAGTGGGGAAGCAATTGCAGTCAATAGATTGACTAAAGCTTGTACAGATGATGAGAGGAAGGAGGAGTTTCTGACTGAAATTGGGACAATGTGACATGTCTGTGGTATTCAATACAGATTTATGCTGGATGCAGGTTTTGATGAGTTTATATTGTGCTGATGTAATTCATTTGGTTGAATGTAAATGAGAACTTGCCGACAATGGACTGGAAAACACGATACAAGATGACGGTTTGAACTACTAAAGGGCTTCATCATTTGTATAAAGGTTGAAGGATAATTCTTCGACATCAAAGCATCCAATATTATGTGCTTACTGGTGATTTTGGGCCACATGTATTGTTGTTTGAAGTCTCGAATATGTCGGATGATTTTCAGAACTTTTACTTAGTGTAAGCCTGTAAGTCTGTAACTTTTACTTATTTCATCTCCTGCATATTGTATGCTCACTCCCAATTTTCAATCAGGATGGTGTAGACAGGTGTATGGATTTAGATGACAAGAGGTTTACTTGGTCGCATATGTTGCCATCAAGGTTGTTCTATCTCTTTATGCTAGTGGCCGTACAACTGGTAAGATGCTCATTTTGCTTTTGATTTCCCCTTCTAAATATTTTGGATGTTCGGTTAACTCCCTCCCTCTATTGATGACATACAAGAACAGCTTCACAGGTAACGGTTTCTTGTTATCAACAACTGATCCTTATCGAAATCTGAAGTCACAATTAACTAATGAAATTTGATTCGGATCAGTAAGTAGGACCTCGAATGTTTCCAAATAACGATTATAGCGGGATGTTTCCTGATAGCTTCTGCTAATGATATCAAACAACTTGTTGGGCATTTGATTATTTCATTCCAAATAACTAATATTATTTCATTGCAATTGCTAATACCATGAATTAGTTACAAATTCATAAAAACAGCTGACTTGAATATCCATGGCAGGGCTGGATTTTTTTTTTTGATGGGATGGCAGGGCTGGATTTAAAAGATATGGAAATGAGAGAGTCTACGATGGCCGCACTGGGGAGACTACAAGCACTTCTCATATTTCGTCTGCAAATAAGATTTTATTCATTATACATATAAGTTTAAAATATTATTTATCATTAAAAGCAAAATAATCTTTTAAGTTATATTTTTCTTTCCATGTTATTTTCTTTTAAACCAAACACACTCTAATTTTTCATTAAAATTTCCATTAATTTTTCCATGTATAACCAAACACAAACAAGAGAATTTCATTTTCCATAAATTTCATTTTCTTACAATTTTTTCCAATGTTTTCTTTCCCCTCTGATTTCTCGCAACCAAACAGAGCGTTAGAGTATTGTATATTCTTGTTCTTCCTTTTGAATGAAAGCACCTTGTTGCATAAGCCCAAATTTTGGATCGTGTCGCTTGTTTTCTCTTAGCCAAACCCCACCCCCCCCCCCCCCCCCCCCCCCCCCCCCCCCCTATATACATCAAGGCAATTATGAACTTTCAGGCACTAGCAAAAGTGATTCTGGAACCTTGTCCAATTGTAATAGCTTTGCTATTGCCTTGTTTACTTTAGCCTATTGGCATGATCAAAAAAGAAAAGAAAAAAGATGAAGCATAAAACGCAAGCATGACCAGAACTGCTTCAAATCTTATTATATCAGTTGACCATCAGTCATGCGCGTTATATGGTGTGGAAGACGGCTGCTATAAGTTACAATGTGACTCGAACAACTAAACAACAAGGCAGTTTGCCACTTTGCCTTGCAAGTTCCAAAAGAATAAATGAGAAGCAACTAAATGATGACTTTGCATAGCATAGAGGAATTTATTGACTACGTGCTCATATTTTTATTTTTACAACTGAGACCATAGATATTAGGAAATGGCAGCAAGCAAACTAATGCCGTGTGGCCTTTTGCGCATCCGGAGTTTTTATTTATTTAAATGACCCAATTGGTTTTGCACATATCTCAAATGAATTTTACATTTTCAATTTGACCTATTTTAAAGAAAATCGGATCCTGAGAATTCGATTTTAGTGCAAATGAGAGTACGTGGACTTAGCTGTGTACAAGAATGCTACGTGAATACCGGCAACCGATATCCCATATTCTTGAACAAACCGTCGGACTGGGAATTTTTGCTGCACTGCAGTACGATAGCCTTCATGCCGTTGCCGTCGGCCGTCCATGTAGTTACTAAGGCAACTATGCTTATGGCTGACACCAGAACGAGTCACATCAAGTGTTGTTATGTGCTCTTGATGACGGAAACAGCACTGGCAGCGTAAGAGTCTGACATGAATATCTAAACTGGTAGATAATAGTGTAATGTCTGTTTCTGATCGTAATAAATTAGAAGATAACAGTGCTCAGATACTGATATCTAGTACTATTACTGCCTATAAATACGTCTACTGCGAAGAAATGAAAAGAGTAAACTAACAAATTACAAGCTCGGGACTGGAAATACATTTTATGGAATTGCACGCCTCAATAATTCTTTAATTTGCATTAACATGCACCAATGGCTGGGGCTGCAATTAAAGGATACACATGCGTTAGTTCTTTCCTGTATTATTCTAAACTACAAATTTAGGATGCCTCTCGCTAGATAAGGAATAGTATGTATCACAAAGTTAGATTCCTGTATTAAGTATTTTACACTCTGGAAGAAGTAATATGTTGTAAATATCATACATACTAATCATGGTGAACATCGTACCTGTACTAAGTCACTCTCGTGTTTTGGAATGAAAGCGGTGTCAACCTTTCCATTCTTGAAGTCCTGTGAAAAGAGGAAGAGAGGAAAAAAATTAGAAATGCAGTTTTATGTAAACAAAAAGGATTCCCTGAATTTAAATATTAAAGCCTCCCAACCTCGATTTCGAGTATGAGCTTATGATACTCTATGGTGGTTGGAACTCCTGCAGAACAAGGGATGTCATGTTATGAGTTTATTAAATTGATTTCACGACCCATCAAGAAAAAAGATCATAGCAGCACACTTTTAGGTGGGCAATCGCCAACCAGAAGGCTGCAGGCTCTAAGACCATGGCACATATATCTTCAGATTGCACACATGGTGGGAATATCTTTGGTTTTTAATAAATTCGAAGTTTCCTTAGCATCAACATTTGAGGAAAATGTACTGGTTAATTTTTTGAGAATCAAGTGCTATTTATACATCTCCTTAAAAGGCAATGGGAAGTTTAGTAATATGACATTTTCACTGATGCTCTTCAGAATATGCATATGAATGGGCAAAAATGTTGTCAACTTAATAAGAAAGATTAAAGCGAGATTAAACTTCACGAGCAGGGAACTACGGCAGCATACAAGCTATTATATACTGAAAGTTTTCTGATATGATACCTGTGATGATAGTGTCGTTTAGAGCCCTCTTCATGCGTGCAATGGCCTTTTCTCTAGTTGGACCCCATACAATAAGCTGGAATAAAATAGAAGATATAAACACCAAAAACATTACAACAAATAAAACACATTGAGGAATTCAAAATTTATGATGACAGTATGGTAAATATCCTTTGATATGCATATGCTTCTCCAGTAAAGCAATGGAGTGAGTATTAGACAGAATAATGTTGAGACCTATGCTAAACGAAACTTGGTGTAAAACACCAATTTATCTATGATGGAGTACTCTTTTGAGCTATCAACAGCAATGGAGAGGTGTGTTGAGTGGTGTAAGCCCCTCTTGATCTTGTTCAGTGAAGGTAGAGGAGGCCCGTTCTGGGGAGCCTCAAGCTTAGTGTTCAGTGTTGCTGGTTTTGGTGTTTAGAGCTTTTTGGTTTTGGGGTCCTTTTCTGGTTTCCAGTGTTTTGTTTTTCAGTGTTGCTTAGTGTTTCTTTAGTGTTTGGCCTTTGTGCCTTAGTGTATCTGGTTACTTTTATTTCGGTGGTGAAAATCCACTAATGAATCAAAAAAAAACAGCAATGCCTTGGCTTTGGGGTCGAAATATTTGACATGCCAAGTACTCGGCATGAATTTAATTATATTTATAACCACAAAACAATCAATCATATATTGAGAAATATAGAAATAGATGAAGAGTTTTGACAAACCTTCCCAAGCAATGAATCATAGCTTGGTGGAACAACATAATCAGGATACACGTGACTGTCCATCCTTGTGAATGGACCTCCAGCTGGCAGGTACTCTGTTATTCTACCTGATCCCCCAATTGAAGAAAAGGTTGGAAGAGTTGGGATTAGAATCTAGAATGATAAATTCTTTGTTACCATCACTCAGTTAGATTGCAGCCATCTATAAAGCAAAAAACAGGCAACTGGATTCACAATTTAAAACCTGAAATATGATATGAGAAATAAACCATAATAGTAGCAGCGGGTTAACATATAAAGGTAAAGGAAATAATAAAGATTTCAGTTAACTACCCATGCTGAACAGGAATAGTAAAGAGATTTACTGGTGCGAGGTAAGAATATATGTCAAGTGTTAAGATCATATAGTTTAGGTGTTAACGGTTAACCCATGCATAAACTTGAGTGATTAGCTATCAAAAGCCTCAGTATCTCATGACTTTGCATGTACGATATCAAGCCAGCTGAATGAAAAGAAGGATGGAAGTTATCCTAAAATCTAAAATAATGCATGAACTAGACAAATATTGAACTGCACCTGGTCCAGGCCTGAAATTCTTGAAAGCATCCTCAGCATTGATACGACATTCAATGGAATGACCCCTGAGGACAATGTCATCCTGAACAAAATAACACCATTACTAACAGGGATCCAGGGCGAGAGGCGGAGAGAAAGAGAGAGATAGTGTCTGCCAACAAACCTGCGTGTAACGGAGTTTCTCTCCCATAGCAACACGAATTTGTTCCTCAATCAAATCGGTGGAGGAAATCATTTCCGTCACAGGGTGCTCAACCTAGTTGCAAAAAACAATACTATCAAAACGTGTATATTATATCCATGGTTCATTGCCATGAAGCTTCTTCAATGAAATTATCTACATAGTTACCTGGATTCGAGTGTTCATTTCCATGAAATAGAAGGAACCTCTTTCATCCAAAAGGAACTCAATAGTTCCGACACCAATGTAGCCTATGGATGCAGCGGCAGCAATAGCTGCATCACCCATGGCCTTCCTCAACTCAGGGGTCAATGCAGGAGAAGGTGCTTCTTCCAGAAGTTTCTGATTCCTTCTCTGTAAAATAGCATAAAAACAACAAACCTTATAAAAACTACATATTGGACATTCCACAGAGGGTGCAGCTTGGACATTCTGGAATCTGGATAATATGAAACCTCAACTCGTGTAAATACAAGCTGCAGCTTCATTGTCAGAGCAAAACAACCTCATCTTACTTCAATATGTAGATGAATACGCACTGCATAGTGCATAGTCCATTTCCACGTTGTTGAATATAACAAGAAAGCTTTATTTGCGAGCATATGAAGCCCTGATGATCTAATGCATACACAATTAACAGATACTTAGAGACTGAAAAGTTATCAATGCACCTGAATACTGCAATCACGCTCACCAAAATGAACAACATTACCATACTTGTCCGCGAGGACCTGTAGAGGACAGCAGAAAAGTGAAATCATTTTTCTGTACAGTCAGAGAGATAACAAGTAGCAACTTGAAGGAACCTATCATACCTGAAATTCAATATGCCTTGGGTTCTGAACATACTTCTCCAGATAGACTCCATCATTTCCAAATGCAGCTCCGGCCTCACTTTTAGCTTGCTGTGAAAGACCAGTCAATCCATTTTATTATCGTCTATAGTCACCATTTAAGTGTTTCGAAAGTTCATCGGGGCGAACTCAAATGTAAGCATGACCACATCAAATTTGGCAATGATAGAGGGACACTTTGAAAGGGAACACCAGAACACTAAAAAAATGCAGGGAAAGTTCTGAAATGATAGATTAAGTTACAGCTACATACGAGTACAGTTACCTGTAACAGTTTAACAAACTCTTCAGGCTCCTTAGCAAGGCGCATTCCACGTCCTCCTCCACCAGCAGTTGCCTATGAAGATAGCCACGCTGATTGTTATGTTCTTTGAATTTCAATTGTAGGTCAATTCAGAATCAAAAATTAAGGAAAAGGAGGAAATAAACTAATGGAATCATTTCTTCATTTTACCTACCAATCATGGTTCATATACATTATAAAGTCTATATTTACCATGTGCTTCACCTTTAACCATGATTTGACTTCAAATAGAATTAATATATGTGAAAATAAAAAGGTACCAAATGGACCCAGTTCATCAACTGAACTCAAGTGAACCTTGAGGTTAGAGAGCAAAAGCAACTGTCTACTATAAATCTCAATTATAAGAAAATATACTTAATAACATTGATTTGTACACTTAAATGCTGGTGAGTATGCAGAGGTGCCAGCATTTTGCAGAGATAAATTTACCTTGATCATCACAGGATATCCAATTTCCTCAGCTAGTTTGATGCCTTCTTCAGTGCTCTATACAAATGATTCGTATAAGCATCACATGTTTGCAGAATAAAAAATTAGGACGAAGTTTCTATGGTTTAGAAAGCAACAGTACCGCTAAAAGACCATCACTTCCAGGGACAGTTGGAACACCTGCGTTCTTCATGGTTTCTCTGGCTGTTGATTTGTCACCCATCACACGAATGCTGTCAGGCTTGAAACAAAAATTCCAATGATAAGAGATATGTATTATTAGAGTATGCACTGTAAATGTTTTTTTTTGTTAAACTTGTTTTCGCAATGACCTGTTTCAAATTCAAACATTTATACTGCCCATAAACTATTAATCAGAAGCATTCTCATGCGCTACATACCAACATAAGGTCCTGCAGCGTACTATTTGCTAAACCTACTCGAAACAAATGGAAACAGCACTAACAAAAAAAAAATTTGAACATTAGGCACGTACATTGGGGCCAATAAAATTGATGCCATGCTCTCTGCACATTTCAACAAAAACAGCATTCTCAGAGAGAAATCCATATCCAGGATGAAGCATGGTGCATTTTCGGCTGATTGCAGCGGATAGAACATTTGGAATCACCAGGTACCTTATTGCAAAAAAGGTATGTTACAGCGCAAACAGATATATAGAAAATATAGGCGTTTTGCTGCAAAATATGTGCTGCAAGTGTATGTAAAATAAGGAAAGGAAACCACATACGATTGGCTGCTAGGAGCTTCCCCTATGCAGACTGATTCATCTGCCAGTTTGACGTGCAGAGCATCCTTATCAATGGTAGAATACACTGCTACACATGGGATTCCCAGCTCATGAGCAGTACGGATTACGCGGACTGCAATTTCCCCTCTATTTGCAACAAGAATCTTTTCCTGACGGCATGTAGCTCCAAGAGCTCCACCTTGCTGCTTCCCTGGTTTACTTCGAACACGAACAGCCTGGGCTACTTGCTTAGGAAAATTTACGTTTCCTCCCATCATAAAGCTACATTGGGAACTCTTAATTCCTTTGGAACTCCCCATGAACAAACCCTGACATCATTAGAATGTGCGAATTATTACAAGCTAAGATACACCGGAACCAATTAAAGTTCAAAATTAAAAAAATCCATCAAACTAACATATACTTTATCCGGATTTGTACAGGACACCAACGTCTAAATTTACAAAGAAAATAATCAAGCTCAAATTGTTATCTCGAAAGTACTGTGAGCATCTGTAACTTCAAGAACCTTGAAATCACAACTCAAAAATCATTATAACTAATACTCCGGCAATTCCTCAATCAACAGCATACTGTGACAATCACAAATTACCATAACCTCCACACTAATCATTTGTATTCAAATAGATCATCTACCCAAATTTAGAACATACAGAGTAATAAGAGTAATCTAAAACAAAATCAACATGAAACCAATAGTAATTTGTAAGTAGCAAAACCAAAAATCTTAATTCTTCCAGATCAAAGTCCGGCGCACAATCTTCCATTGTTTGAAATGAAACTTACTGGTGTCGGCGGCGCGACAACAGATTTGCATACATTCATCGTGGCATCCATCCTGCAATCGCACATAAACACACAATGCACACAAAAACGCAAAAGCAAAATCTAACTGCAAACAAAAATTGGCAAAGCGGAAGTCCGATCTAGTAAGCATGAAAAACCTTGCGGAAATGAGAGAACCGCGACGTTTCGAGAGCAGCGGAAAGAGAGAATGAGAGTAGATGGCAGAGGCGAGGAACGAGATGAAGACTCAGATTTCCAAGTGTTGCCTGCGTCGATGATTTCGATGTCATTTATCACTCCGCCCTACTCATTCTACATATGCCTTCTCCGCCCCAGTGTGTAGTTATTATCCACTGTTAGTCGAATCCACGATTAAAAATCCACCCCTCCAACAGAAACACGCCACTTGGAAACACTTTCATTTGAATTACAGATTATCACATCTGAGTATTAGGAATTACAATACGGCCAAGAAAATGCACGTCACCTTTCGCGAAAATTATTTTTAGGTGCACTTGAAAAAATACTTGATTTTGATAAATTATTTTAAAATTTTGTTGATAATGGGTGGGAATAATAATTCAGAACACTACAACACACGTATATATTGATCTTGTTAAAACTCTAGCAAGACATCTTAATCGGATCCAAAATCATCTGGTACATCTCTCTACTTCTGAAGCGCTGGTCATGTTCGGCACCTTTACCATGGTCATAGATCTGTACATCCACCCCATCGGTACATTCTTGACACGCGAGGTTAGGGGAGAGCAAAATTCGGTAATTACCGTTTACCGTCGGTAAATTTACCGTTACCGAACCGATTCGGTTCGGTAAATCGGTAAAACGGTAAAAATAAGTCGGTAAACGGAATAAATTTTGAAATCGGTAAATTTACCGTTTTACCGAAAATATTAATAAATAAATAAAAATTATATATATTATAAAGAATTTTTTTTAAAAAAACATTTATATATATTAAAAATCAACATATATATTTACAAGATTTATAATGTATATTTAAAAAATTAGAAAAATAATTAATTTCGGTAAAATCGGTAACGGTAAACGGAATAGAATTTTGTATTTCGGTAAATCGGTAAACGGTAAAACGGTAAACGGTAAAACGGTAAATTACCGTTTGCTCACCCCTACGCGAGGTGGGACGATGAAGAGGAAAACGAAGAAAATCCACCTCATTGGTTCATTCTTGACACGCTAGGTGGGAAAACAAAAAAATCCACCCCATTAGGACATTCTTGACACGCAAGGTGGGACGAGGAAGAGTAAAATGAAGAGTAAAACGAATAAAATCTCATAAAATTATGAGGAAAATTGGTGACCTCATGATTCTAACCCGGGGTGTAAGGATCCATGACGGACTCCTTAACCAACGGACTACCACCCCTGTTGATAATTTGGAGCGTATATTTTGTGTTTGTGAAAATAACTAGGGTTCGACAATGGGAGATTATGATCATTTTTTTCTTGATCTAATAAAGAGTCTATCGACATAATAGGATAATTTTTTATATTGTTGGCGACCCATGAAAATAAAACACTTATATAATAAAATTCAGAAGAGCGATCAAATGAGGCAGGCCTCGGTAGAATGAGGCAGTGAGGCACGATCTCGGCCGTCCATCTACCCCCCACCCCCCACCCGTGCATCTGAGGCGCGCCACGTTTCCAAATGCCTTCACACTACTTTGTAGTGTGAACGCAAATGGCGGCTCGTGACACGTGGCGACGACTCGTATCGTGCCTCACTGCCTCATTCTACCAAACCTGCCTCAACCGAGTGCTCCCCATAAAATGCATACATATATATAATGAAATTAACTCCATATATAATTGTATGAGTTTCAGGTTGAGATCTCATGAGAATCACAAAATTCATGAGAACTTAGAAATTTTTAGGTTTGTACCTCTCATGTGACTAACGGTTTAGATTAATATCCGATTATTACTAATAATGTTGGGGATGGTGTCAAAAGACATCGACACGGGGTGATTCGGAAAGATCTTCTTGCACGAAATTAATGCTCCTTCGCGTGTGTTTCGTGTCCCATGTACACTTAAAGGTGACCGTGCGCGGCCACTAAAATGTACATAAGGCTTATGCCTAAAATGCTCTTTGCACCCGGTGTTAGAGCGTCAAATCGAGAGTCACAACCACATCACATTTTAAGTGACCACGACTTAAGAGCAGTTTAAGTGACGACGCACTTTAAATGTGTTATCGGCGTGGTGACTGAAAATGTGCACAGAGCGCGGCTATACATAAAATAGGTGTGGTTCTTCATACAAGTGTCACTTCCTTTGCCCGTATCTTCTCCTCTTCTGTATAAGGGAGGACGAAATTCCCATGCAAATACATAGAAACATACTCTCTGAAATCTAGTATTCCTAGAAACCCTAACGCTTGTTTCCAAATATAACCTATATTAGAAACGAAGATTAGTCTTATATCACTACGAATTTTGCGGTAACCCAAGGCTAAAATAAAAGGGGCGAAATATCGATTTTTAAAACGATTACGCGATTTAAATCGATAGGCAGTGTTGCTATCAAGCATCCATTGAAGTTCTTATTGAAGAATCCTCCATTGACAGCATTCGAAGATTTATAAGACTTATTGAAGAAGCTGAGATACTAGCACAAAGAACCACTACAATTGAAATTGATTATTAGTGATCGATGGCAACGGTTCATGAGATGACGAACAACTTTCAGAAGTTGGACATGTTTGAAGGAATAAATTTCCATTATTGGCATCGAAGCGCGGATCCGCTACAGATTTGATCGGATTGAATGCTCGAGATCAAAAACGATTGATGGCTCGGATCTGTTCTTGAGATTTAAAGGGGAGCTCATGCCACGTTAGGGTTCATTATGCGCAAACTCAATTCCTCCTCTGGGAAGCCAATTTCGTTTAGAGAAATTAGCTTAGGGTCTCAGGTAAGCATCGGTAATAGGTAGGATATTGCAAGTAAATATGTATGTTTTTCTTGACTCAATGAATAGTGTGCGGACATGGTAAGCTAGGATATGATTGTTTTTTATATTCGGTGAGTAATCCATGACTAGAATCATATTAAGGTAAGTTATGGCATGATAGGGCCAGGTCAGATAGATTGGGTTAATTTGAAGTAAAAATTCAAAATACAATTGAAAATAATGGGGTAGTATAATGTAAGAGAATAGAAAATAATTTTTTGAGAAAACATCGTAGTTTTATATGTTTTAAATCCAAATTGCATAGATACGAAAAAGATTGTATTATCGGTGTATGAATTAGAATGATGAAACGACATAATTTTGTACTATTATCAAGCGACTGTTTTTGGCTGCATCAGTGCATTCGATATCGACTGTTAAACCATTAGTTCCGCATAATAGTATGAACCAATGGACAGTCTATTTTATGTAAGGGAAATAAAAATTTATTAGGAGCTTTGACTGATTCAAATCTCACAAATCATAAGACCAATGTTGTGCAAAAGCTTCACATCAGCTACCACTGCTGAAAGCATGCAGTACAATAAATTGCTGATACATGTGACTATCGGTCTGAAAATCAAAACGGCAAGACTGGGTTGCCTTTAAAAATGACAGAACAGAAACAGCTTAGCTTAATTAACTACTGGGAATAACAAACAATGCCTTAGTACCCCAACAAGAACATTCTCAGGTAATTTCTAAATTGAATATTGAGCATGCTGCATTCTAACAACAGAAACCACGGACCACTGATCAAAGGTAACAGACCGAGTGCAAACTAAGAACCCGATCAAGTAGCAGCAACAATACTCATTGCAGCAGACTGTGAATATACCCATGGCGAAGCAAGCAGGATGCATTCATGATAGGATCGCTGATTAGTGTTAAAGCTAAACTAAGAACTGTTAGGAACCTAGTTTACGCCTGCAGGTTCTGGAACTTAATATAATGCAGCGAAAAATTTCTTGTTTGTCTAAATATCCTTTTATTGATAAATAGACTGTACAAAATACAGATATTTTGTACACATGCAATAGCAAGAGCTACTACGATAACAACTTTGGAAACCACTTACAGCACTACCAACCCTAGATCGGTGTTGTAGTTTCCCGAACAAGCTTGCCGAAGGTCTCAGTACCTGAGCTTGTCCAATTCCGACTTGCCTTCACCGCTATCACAGCTGAGCTCTCAAAACTCACTAACACTCTAGTGTTTGCAGAACTCCAAGTGAAAGCAACTTCGTAATGTTCGCACAACCCGTCTTTTTGGTTTGACATGTATATATATATGTCTTTATGTCTTCAACGGTTAGTTGCCACTAAGTGCTCATTGTCTGTTGTGACTCCACTCGTTGTGTTCAATTCGTGGTTTCAACTGCCGAGATTTTCTCCCTGGGTTCCAGTCCGCAAATCTCGGAACATCCTAAGACTCGGTCCTTCAGCTCCACGATCTGCAGTGCTTCGTGATATGCTCTCAACCGCTTTGTATGCACCTGATCCATGATCTTCTCGAACTGATTGCAACGGCTACTTCTTTGACTTTGATCTTTGACCATGCTCTGCAGGTTCTAGTACCTCACATACTGTTTTAAGTTCTTGAACCTGCACACTTAACTTAGAGGTTAAATAACGTGGTGTTGTCATCATCAACCACTGAGGTACTAACAATTTTCCCCTTTGATGATGACAAACACCCTGAGAGAAAAATAAAGTCAATTAGAAGTTTCAGAATCAAACTACCAAGTTCCCCCTTAGTCAAACAGCAGAAAGACTTTCTCGTGGTCGATGAACAGATCCTATCAATTGGTATCAGAGCAGAAAGGTTCTAGATCTTGATTAGTTTGCAGGTATGACAAGTGATTCCTTGTCAAATCCCCCGAAGTTGAAACCCGGAGAGTACGCAACCTGGGTTGTCAAGTTCGAAGCTCATGTGTTAGCCACAGATGGTGAAGTATGGCAAGTGGTTGAGCAAGGTCGAAAGGTCATTCCGGATCCAACCGATGCAACAAAAGAAAAACCGAGGGCATCATACACAAAGGATGACTTCAAAAGCATAGAGAAAACAGCTAAAGCAATGAAGGTTCTTCACGCAGCTTTGGAACCAGGTGATATGCAGAAGGTTTCACACCTCAAATGTCCAAAGGAAATCTGGCTCACACTCAAGAGAATCTATGAGGGATCAGAAGATGTCAAGAAGAACCAAGTTCTTGCTGCTCAGACCGAGTTTTTTAATCCGAGGCAGGACAAGAACGAAACTGTTCATGAGTTTCATTCTCGATTTCAAGGCTGTGTCTCAAACCTTGCAAATCTTGAAAAGAGATATGAACAGTGGGAGATCAATCATATGTTCCTTCGCGGATTGAGCCCAGAATGGAATGACATTGTGAGGACTATGCAAGCCTTGGCTCACACTAAACAGTTGACCTTGGAGGACCTGGTTGCTAAACTGGATAGCAACATGCTGCTGGATAAGGATCGAGAACCTCAGAAGGTTTCTCGACAGATCGCTTTGGGCAGCAGGAGTGAAAAGTCGAAGAACTCGAAGGACAAGGAGTCTACTTCAAAATCTGATGATGAGCTAGCATTACTGACACAGGCGCTTAAAGTTGCCAAGGAGAAACGTGGCGAGGTTCAGGAACCTCGTAGGTTTTCAAAGCGCAGTACGACCAAAAAGGGTGAATGCTTCTACTGTAAGAAGAAAGGACACTTTCAGAAGGATTGCAGCAAAAAGAAATATGATGAGTCTCAGAAGGAGAAAGAAAAGGAAAACAAGTCCAAAAATGATGAGTCTAAGAACAAGAAGGCCATGTGCGCTTGGGGAGGAGCTGATGGTTCTGTAACGGACAGTGACCTTGAATTGGAGTTAAAGTATCAAACCTCTGAAAAAGGCGATGTATGTCTTATGGCTGCAGAAGGATCTTCTGACACTGAGGTATCTTTCTCTTCTGTGAATTCAATTTCTTCAAATACTAATTCACGTTCAGGGCTATTAGATATCATTAGAAAATTGGTAGCTGTGAATGATGAGCTCAAAGACATCATTGCTGAGCAAGATGGCAAAGCGGGTGAAATGTTTGAGGAAAATCATCAGCAAGCAATCAGAATTCGGCAATTGGAGAAACAACTTGCTAGTGCTCGGAGACCTACTGCTAAGACACAGGTTCAGGAACCTATTGAGCAGAAGGTGGTAACTGCTCCCAAGGGAAAGAAGTCCAAACCCGGACTTGGTTATGGTAAGGTGAAGAGCCACGCAACACTCCTCGACCAAAAGTTGATCTTCATGATGCTGCAAAAACCTATGGTAAAGGATTCCATATCTGGAATCGGTACACAGAGGATAAGCACTCTGGGCGCATCAACTTCAGCAAACAAAAGAGGAAAGTTGCTGAATGGAAAAAGACAAATTTCAAGGAGGAGAAGATATGTTACCATTGTGGTCAGATAGGACACTTGTGGATCAAATGTCCAGGGAGAATCTTTCAAAACAAGGTTCAGAAAACTGGCAGACAAACTTCCCTGAAGAAGGTTCCAAAACCTAGCACTCGGAAGAGGGATTCAGAACCAAGTAAACCAAACAGGGGGAATCAAGTTACCACTACAAACACTAATTATTTTCCTGATGTTCATACTAATTGCAATTCATCTAGTTCTAATTATAGACCCAAGGCAGCTAAGCTGGTTTGGGTTCGTAAGAACTAATCTCATTTTTGCAGGAGAAGGGAGGAAAGCATCCATGGATGGTCGACAGTGGGTGCTCATGGAACATGACCGGAAGTGTGAAATGGTTCTCTTCTCTTCAACACCATTCCGGAGGTATTGTAACCTTTGCTAACAAGAGCAAATGTAAGGTCTTCGGAAAAGGTATGATCAAATTAAACAGAAAAATTAGTGTAGATAAAGTCAGTTTGGTTCATGGTTTGAAGTATGACTTGCTAATTGTTCACCAGTTGTGTCTCAAAGGTAAAAATAAAGTTATTTTTACGGATGACGGTTGTTATGTGAAGTGCATTGCTACAGGTAGAATCCTCCTTAAAGGTTTTGTTGAAGATGTCGTCTATCTCACTGATTTGAATTTCAATCCGGAGGAGTACCTTTGTTTGGCTTCAAGGACAGGGAACTCTGTTTTGTGGCACCGACGCCTAGGTCATGTCAACATGAGGTTGCTGAAGAAGTTGCACAAGCTTGAGTTGGTTCGTGGTTTACCCGAGGTATCAGAAGGTCTGGAACATGTGTGTGACGCATGTACCAGAGGAAAACAGACAAGAACCTCATTTCCAATTAAGAATGTGGTCAGCACCACTCGACCTTTAGAGCTGGTTCATATGGACCTTTGTGGACCCATGAGGACCACAACCAGGGGAGGTAACAAATATGTGTTTGTTTTAGTAGATGACTACTCTAGGTTTACCTGGGTTATTTTCATTGCTAACAAAATTGAGGTGTTCTCTGAGTTTGAATACTGGCTAACGGTTACAGAAAAGAACCACAGTCAGAAATTGGCAGGAATTAGAACCGATCATGGAACTGAGTTCGAGAACTCACAGTTCATAAGTTGGTGTACCAAACATGGTGTGCAGTTCAATAGGGCTTATTTAAGACCTATTTTGGTTGCAGGCCTAATATAGCACATCTTAGAGTATTTGGTTGCAGGTGCTACATTCATGATAACGGGAAGAACTAGCTTGGCAAGTTCGACCCAAGGAGTGATGAAGTCGTGTTCGTGGGATATGCCTCAGATAGCAAGGCATACAAAGTCTACAACAAGAAGACTCGGAAAGTGGAAGAGAGTGTGCATGTGGTTTTCGATGAAGGAATCATGGCAGAGAAATCAGTGGAGGTTCCTGACCAACAGGACTCAGCTGATGAGATTTTTGTGCTACCTCGTGCCAATCAGATCATTGATGAAGCTGATGAGGTTGCAGAACCAGAAGGTGTTTTAGTGGAACCTGCTCAGAACGCAGAAGGAATACTGGACGAGGAATCTGATGATGACATTTCAGAACCTGAGGTGGATCAAGTACCTGATGTCAGTCAACATCCAGACGTGGAGAACGACCAGTTTGATCATGACGATGATCAAGTGTCAGAAGGTGAAGGAATCCAGGAAGAAATAGGAGATGTCGTACCTTTGACAAGAAATCAGAGGTCCAGACGACCAAGTACCAAACTTGCAGACTACCATTGTTATGCAGCAGTTCAGGGGGAACGAACCCTCACAGCGTTCGTGTCCCTTGTTGAACCTAGCACGGTTCAGGAGGCATTGAAGGATCCGGATTGGGTTCAGGCCATGCACGAGGAGCTGCATCAGTTTGAGAGAAACAAGGTGTGGAGACTAGTACCTCGGCCAAAGAGTAGGAAGATCATTGGAACTAGATGGATTTTCAGGAATAAGAGGGATGAGAAAGGAGATGTTGTTCGGAACAAGGCTCGGCTGGTAGTCAAGGGGTACAACCAGCAGGAAGGGATAGACTATGACGAGACTTTCGCACCAGTGGCACGGTTAGAAGCCATTAGACTTCTCATCGCCTACTCAGTCCAGTTTGGTTTCAAGCTTCATCAGATGGACGTAAAGACGGCGTTCCTCAACGGAAATCTCAAGGAGGAGGTTTACGTACAACAGACACCAGGGTTCGAGAACCAGCAACATCACGACTGGGTTTACGTACTTGACAAGGCTCTTTATGGTCTCAAGCAGGCACCAAGGACATGGTACGAAAGATTGTCCGACTTTTTGATAAAGCACGGATATGAGCGTGGAACTGTGGATAAGACGTTGTTTCTACTCAGAACTAAGAATCATCTTCTTGTAGTTCAAGTGTACGTCGACGACATAGTGTTTGGCTCAACCAGCAACGCACTAGTCAAGGAGTTCCAGAATCTCATGGAAAGCGAATTTGAGATGAGCATGGTAGGAGAACTCACCTTCTTCTTGGGAATACAGATCAAGCAAGAAGCAGATGGGACTCAGATTCATCAGCAGAAGTACTTGAAAGAAGTTCTTCTGAAGTACGAGTTCAATGGTTCTAAAACCATCAGTACACCTAGCTCTCCAGCTGACTCGCTTTCAAAAGAGATGAACTCACTGCCAACAGACCAAACTAAGTACAGGGGCATGATAGGTTCAGTCTTGTACCTTACAACTTCTAGACCTGATATTATGTTCAGTGTGTGTCAATGTGCCAGGTATCAAGCTGATCCGAGAGAAGCTCACGTGAAGGCTGTCAAACGGATAATGAGGTACCTGAATGGGACAAAGGACTTAGTGCTGTGGTACCCTAGGGACAAGTCCCTGGTACTGGAAGGCTTCTCGGATACAGACTATGCAGGAGACCGAGATGACAGGAAATCGACATCAGGAATGGCTCAATTTCTTGGCTCGTGCTTAGTTTCATGGGGGTCCAAAAAGCAAAACTCGGTAGCTCTCTCAACGACAGAGGCGGAGTATGTAGCAGCAGCGTGATAAGTGTGAGTGAGTGAATCTGGAAGAAAATCCTAGCCATCAAATCGGAGTTTTCGATACTTACTAATCATCACTTCAACTTCAGTGCTTTCTCACCATCTGAAATTTCTCAAGCTTTCGACCAATCCAACTCAATGGCCGCCAACAACAACGACTCCAACATGATTGAAGAAATTAATAAGGTGATTCTAGAGCAAGTGGTTGCTCAGACGGAGATTCCGCCATCAACCGAGGAGACCTCTCAATCCAGATCTGAGGCGGTGAGCACGGACGTAAACAAGGAGATGGAAGACAAAATTAAGGAAAAATCTGGTAAAATCGCTGACCCTATCTCAGTTTCAGTACCTGTTGATAGTGAAGAAAGAATCCAGTTAGAGGATATTGTCGATATGGAGGTGACTGGAGGAGACAAATCAGTTGACATAGTCACAGTAGACATTGATGAAACTAGAGTTTCTGGTACTGGTATTGTGAATAGTGCTGTTGAGAAAACCACCTTACCCATGGAGGAAGAGATTCAGGATGTTAGTGAATCTGCTGGAGGGTTGCTAGTTGATCCACTAGATGAAGTGGAGAATGTGGCCTCTGAGTTTAGCCCTGTGGATGTTGCTAAAGGAGGACAGAGTATGGAGAAAGGCTCTGAATCTACAAAAGATGATGTGGAAATTATTGGGGGGATGAGAGTCCGGAACCGTCGAGCAGGACCTCAAACAAGAGAAAAGCCTCAGCGGTGCAGAGGAAGCAACCACCTAGATCTGGGAAGAAGCAGAGGACCTCTTCAAAGAAAGGAAAGGAGGTGAAGGTTCCTGAACCTCATGTTTCTGCACCGGTTGAGAAACCCAAGATTGTCTTGGATGAGTTCAGCATTGATGAGGACTTTTTGGTGAATAACCAGCTTGGAGAAGTGTATGATTTGGTGAAGTTTCAGGAATGGGAACATCTCTTCAGAGATGATGAAGAAGTTGACAAAGAATTGGTGATTGAGTTCTACAAGAAGGTCTCCAAGGTGGAGAAAGGACCTATTGTCTATCTGAACTTCGAATTCAAAGGCCAGGAGCTGACAGTTTCTAGCAGAGACTTGACATATGAACTTGGACTAAAGCATGAAGATTTTGATACCTTCACCAAGGGTTCATGGCCAGAGTCTGTCACTGAGGAGATGAAGGAAGAGATGGAACTCAAAATCTGCAACTACTATGACCCCAATGTCACTGATCTCACCACTCTCAACATGGATCCCAAAATGAAGATTCTTCACAGATATCTTGTACATACAATTCTGCCCAGAGGCTCAAAACCAGCTTTGGGTCAGATTCAGGACATACTGGTCCTTGATCAAATCATGAGGAAGCAGAAAGTCAACTTGCCAAAGATGATCATTCATCAAATGGAGTATGTCAGAAAGTTACAGCATGTTGGGCATGCAAGATTTGTGAAGAAGATTCTTCAGTTCCAGAACGTCTACCATCCATCTTCAGAGGTTTCTGTGATGAAACCATTGACTATGAATTCAATTCATAGATGGGGAATTCTGTTGGACAATGATCTGGGGTGGATTAGAAAGAAGCTGTTACCAGGAAAGGTTCCAGAAGAGGAAGACACAATGGAAGTCAGATTTGAGACTACCGTGGATATTGATGTCAGACTCAGTAAGCTTGAGAAAGGTGTTGCTGAGATCAAAGAGATGTTGGCAGAGTTAAAATCTGATGTTGGGAAGATGACCACCAGTCAGTGGATGATTGAGGAGGAAGTCAATGGACTGAAGAAGGTAATTGAGGCAGGGTTCGCTGATCTAAGGAGCAGAATGTCAGGAACAGGTTCCAGAACCTGATTTTGAGAATGCAAGTACCTCTGCCACCCATCTCCTTGCCCTATTCCTTCAATTCCAACCACATCTGATCCCCTCTTTTTGATGATGAGTTGTGTTTTGTCTGTGATCCCATGCACTTCCTTGAAAACTGCTTTTAGTTATGAAGTTTAAGTTACTTTCATGATTATTTGCACGCTGACTTTTGTTGACTAACTCTACTAATGCTAACCTTGATGGATTATCTAACCTTATTTGATGATGCCAAAAGGGGGAAAAGAGTCGGTAGGACCCCTTTGAGGGGGAATCGGTCAGGTATCTGTTCCTCGATCACGAGAAAGTCTTTCTGCTGTTTGACTAAGGGGGAACTTGGTAGTTTGATTCTGAAACTTCTAATTGACTTTATTTTTCTCTCAGGGTGTTTGTCATCATCAAAGGGGGAAATTGTTAGTACCTCAGTGGTTGATGATGACAACACCACGTTATTTAACCTCTAAGTTAAGTGTGCAGGTTCAAGAACTTAAAACAGTATGTGAGGTACTAGAACCTGCGGAGCATGGCCAAAGATCAAAGTCAAAGAAGTAGCCGTTGCAATCAGTTCGAGAAGATCATGGATCAGGTGCATACAAAGCGGTTGAGAGCATATCACGAAGCACTGCAAATCGTGGAGCTGAAGGACCGAGTCTTAGGCTATTCCGAGATTTGCGGACTGGAACCCAGAGAGAAAATCTCGACAGTTGAAACCACGAGTTGAACACAACGAGTGGAGTCACAACAGACAATGAGCACTTAGTGGCAACTAACCGTTGAAGACATAAAGACATATATATATATACATGTCAAACCAAAAAGACGGGTTGTGCGAACATTACGAAGTTGCTTTCACTTGGAGTTCTGCAAACACTAGAGTGTTAGTGAGTTTTGAGAGCTCAGCTGTGATAGCGGTGAAGGCAAGTCGGAATTGGACAAGCTCAGGTACTGAGACCTTTGGCAAGCTTGTTCGAGAAACTACAACACCGATCTAGGGTTGGTAGTGTTGTAAGTGGTTTCCAAAGTTGTTATCGTAGTAGCTCTTGCTATTACATGTGTACAAAATATCTATATTTTGTACAGTCTATTTATCAATAAAAGGATATTTACACAAACAAGAAGTTTTCCGCTGCATTATATTAAGTTCCAGAACTAGAAGTTTCAGAATCAAACTACCAAGTTCCCCCTTAGTCAAACAGCAGAAAGACTTTCTCGTGGTCGAGGAACAGATACCTGACCGATTCCCCCTCAAAGGGGTTCCTACTGACTCTTTTCCCCCTGTTGGCATCATCAAATAAGGTTAGATAATCCATCAAGGTTAGCATTAGTAGAGTTAGTCAACAAAAGTCAGCGTGCAAATAATCATGAAAGTAACTTAAACTTCATAACTAAAAGCAGTTTTCAAGGAAGTGCATGGGATCACAGACAAAACACAATTCATCATCAAAAAGAGGGGATCAGATGTGGTTGGAATTGAAGGAATAGGGCAAGGAGATGGGTGGCAGAGGTACTTGCATTCTCAAAATCAGGTTCTGGAACCTATTCCTGACATTCTGCTCCTTAGATCAGCGAACCCTGCCTCAATTACTTTCTTCAGTCCATTGACTTCCTCCTCAATCAACCACTGGCTGGTGGTCATCTTCCCAACATCAGATTTTAACTCTGCCAACATCTCTTTGATCTCAGCAACACCTTTCTCAAGCTTACTGAGTCTGACATCAATATCCACGGTAGTCTCAAATCTGACTTCCATTGTGTCTTCCTTTTCTGGAACCTTTCCTGGTAACAGCTTCTTTCTAATCCACCCCAGATCATTGTCCAACAGAATTCCCCATCTGTGAATTGAATTCATAGTCAATGGTTTCATCACAGAAACCTCTGAAGATGGATGGTAGACGTTCTGGAACTGAAGAATCTTCTTCACAAATCTTGCATGCCCAACATGCTGTAACTTGCTGACATACTCCATTTGATGAATGATCATCTTTGGCAAGTTGACTTTCTGCTTCCTCATGATTTGATCAAGGACCAGTATGTCCTGAATCTGACCCAAAGCTGGTTTTGAGCCTCTGGGCAGAATTGTATGTACAAGATATCTGTGAAGAATCTTCATTTTGGGATCCATGTTGAGAGTGGTGAGATCAGTGACATTGGGGTCATAGTAGTTGCAGATTTTGAGTTCCATCTCTTCCTTCATCTCCTCAGTGACAGACTCTGGCCATGAACCCTTGGTGAAGGTATCAAAACCTTCATGCTTTAGTCCAAGTTCATATGCCAAGTCTCTGCTGGAAACTTTCAGCTCCTGGCCTTTGAATTCGAAGTTCAGATAGACAATAGGTCCTTTCTCCACCTTGGAGACCTTCTTGTAGAACTCAATCACCAATTCTTTGTCAACTTCTTCATCATCTCTGAAGAGATGTTCCCATTCCTGAAACTTCACCAAATCATACACTTCTCCAAGCTGGTTATTCACCAAAAAGTCCTCACCAATGCTGAACTCATCCAAGACAATCTTGGGTTTCTCAACCAGTGCAGAAACATGAGGTTCAGGACCCTTCACCTCCTTTCCTTTCTTTGAAGAGGTCCTCTGCTTCTTCCCAGACCTAGGTGGTTGCTTCCTCCTCTACACCACTGAGACTTTTCTCTTGTTTGAGGTCCTGCTCGACGGTTCCGGACTCTCATCCCCCCCATAATTTCCACATCATCTTTTGTAGATTCAGAGTCTTTCTCCATACTCTGTCCTCCTTTAGCAACATCCACAGGGCTAAACTCAGAGGCCACATTCTCCACTTCATCTAGTGAATCAACTAGCAACCCTCCAGCAGATTCACTAACATCCTGAATCTCTTCCTCCATGGGTAAGGTGGTTTTCTCAACAGCACTATTCACAATACCAGTACCAGAAACTCTAGTTTCATCAATGTCTACTGTGACTATGTCAACTGATTTGTCTCCTCCAGTCACCTCCATATCGACAATATCCTCTAACTGAATTCTTTCTTCACTATCAACAGGTACTGAAACTGAAACTGAGATAGGGTCATCGATTTTACCAGATTTTTCCTCAATTTTGTCTTCCATCTCCTTGTTTACGTCCGTGCTCACCGCCTCAGATCTGGATTGAGAGGTCTCCTCGGTTGATGGCGGAATCTCCGTCTGAGCAACCACTTGCTCTAGAATCACCTTATTAATTTCTTCAATCATGTTGGAGTCGTTGTTGTTGGCGGCCATTGAGTTGGATTGGTAGAAAGCTTGAGAAATTTCAGATGGTGAGAAAGCACTGAAGTTGAAGTGATGATTAGTAAGTATCGAAAACTCCGATTTGATGGCTAGGGTTTTCTTCCAGATTCACGCACTCACACTTATCACGAAAACTTCTCGTCTTCCCACGTGTCAAGTCTTTTAATTTTCAAATTAAAGATCTTTACTCTCGATCAAGTCTGAGCCCAATATCTGAACTGGTTCTGGAACCAAACTTAGTGAATGCAGTACCAAAACCATGCCATATCCTTCTCAAAGGGTGTTGTGATGGATCGGCTTAACCATAAGGGTTATTAGATTTGCAAACATCACAACAAAACACTCAATATAATCACACAAGATATATGTACCTCTAGTCACAGTAGTCCAGCATTAGCAAAGGGTCATTGGACATCCTCAACGAGGTATGAGCTAAGGTGGCTGTGTACTCTTCCTTCACGGGGTTTAGTGGGGTGCAAAATCCGGAAGGTACAAAGGCTTAAGAATAAAAGATCCATAGCACACACAGAGAACACATAGCCTTTAATTTAGAAGTAAAAGCAGAGTAGCATGTTATCACACAAAGACCTCAGTGACGTTCCAATACCTCAGGCAACAATGAAGGATTAAGAACCCTATTCTAACCAATCATTGAGAGAAAGGTTAAGAGTACCTCATTAAGTGGAGATCAGGCCAAGCGCTATCCTCAGCCTCTCGAAAGGCTCTCTGTGTAAGGCCTTGGTAAAGATATCCGCTACTTGATCCTCGGTCCTACAAAACTCAATAGAGACTAAGCCCTTTTCGACACAATCTCTAATAAAGTGATGTCTAATTTCAATGTGTTTCATTTTACTATGATGTACCGAATTTTTAGCTACGCTAATTGCACTGGTGTTATCACAGTAAATAGGAACATTATCAAAAAATAGACCGAAATCACTTAGCTGGTTCTGTAACCACAGAAGTTGTGCACAGGACGCTGCTGCTGCTACATACTCCGCCTCTGTCGTTGAGAGAGCTACCGAGTTTTGCTTTTTGGACCCCCATGAAACTAAGCACGAGCCAAGAAATTGAGCCATTCCTGATGTCGATTTCCTGTCAGCTCGGTCTCCTGCATAGTCTGCATCCGAGAAGCCTTCCAGTACCAGGGACTTGTCCCTAGGGTACCACAGCACTAAGTCCTTTGTCCCATTCAGGTACCTCATTATCCGTTTGACAGCCTTCACGTGAGCTTCTCTCGGATCAGCTTGATACCTGGCACATTGACACACACTGAACATAATATCAGGTCTAGAAGTTGTAAGGTACAAGACTGAACCTATCATGCCCCTGTACTTAGTTTGGTCTGTTGGCAGTGAGTTCATCTCTTTTGAAAGCGAGCCAGCTGGAGAGCTAGGTGTACTGATGGTTTTAGAACCATTGAACTCGTACTTCAGAAGAACTTCTTTCAAGTACTTCTGCTGATGAATCTGAGTCCCATCTGCTTCTTGCTTGATCTGTATTCCCAAGAAGAAGGTGAGTTCTCCTACCATGCTCATTTAAATTCGCTTTCCATGAGGTTCTGGAACTCCTTGACTAGTGCGTTGCTGGTTGAGCCAAACACCATGTCGTCGACGTACACTTGAACTACAAGAAGATGATTCTTAGTTCTGAGTAGAAATAACGTCTTATTCACAGTTCCACGCTCATATCCGTGCTTTATCAAAAAGTCGGACAATCTTTCGTACCATGCCCTTGGTGCCTGCTTGAGACCATAAAGAGCCTTGTCAAGTACGTAAACCCAGTCGTGATGTTGCTGGTTCTCGAACCCTGGTGTCTGTTGTACGTAAACCTCCTCCTTGAGATTTCCGTTGAGGAACGCCGTCTTTACGTCCATCTGATGAAGCTTGAAACCAAACTGGACTGAGTAGGCGATGAGAAGTCTAATGGCTTCTAACCATGCCACTGGTGCGAAAGTCTCGTCATAGTCGATCCCTTCCTGCTGGTTGTACCCCTTGACTACCAGCCGAGCCTTGTTCCGAACAACATCTCCTTTCTCATCCCTCTTATTCCTGAAAATCCATCTAGTTCCAATGATCTTCCTACTCTTTGGCCGAGGTACTAGTCTCCACACCTTGTTTCTCTCAAACTGATGCAGCTCCTCGTGCATGGCCTGAACCCAATCTGGATCCTTCAATGCCTCCTGAACCGTGCTAGGTTCCACAAGGGACACGAACGCTGTGAGGGTTCGTTCCCCCTGAACTGCTGCATAACAATGGTAGTCTGCAAGTTTGGTACTTGGTCGTCTGGACCTCTGATCTCTTGTCAAAGGTACGACATCTCCTATTTCTTCCTGGATTCCTTCACCTTCTGACACTTGATCATCGTCATGATCAAACTGGTCGTTCTCCACGTCTGGATGTTGACTGACATCAGGTACTTGATCCACCTCAGGTTCTGAAATGTCATCATCAGATTCCTCGTCCAGTATTCCTTCTGCGTTCTGAGCAGGTTCCACTAAAACACCTTCTGGTTCTGCAACCTCATCAGCTTCATCAATGATCTGATTGGCACGAGGTAGCACAAAAATCTCATCAGCTGAGTCCTGTTGGTCAGGAACCTCCACTGATTTCTCTGCCATGATTCCTTCATCGAAAACCACATGCACACTCTCTTCCACTTTCCGAGTCTTCTTGTTGTAGACTTTATATGCCTTGCTATCTGAGGCATATCCCACGAACACGCCTTCATCACTCCTTGGGTCGAACTTGCCAAGCTGGTTCTTCCCGTTATCATGAATGTAGCACCTGCAACCAAATACTCTAAGATGTGCTATATTAGGCCTTCTACCTTTAAGAAGCTCGTATGGAGTCTTGTTCAAAATAGGTCTTAAATAAGCCCTATTGAGAACGTGACAGGCTGCGTTCATGGCTTCTCCCCAAAAACTCTTAGGAATACCACTTTCTAAAAGCATTGTACGCGTCATGTCTTGCAAGGTACGATTCTTGCGTTCCACAACCCTGTTTTGCTGAGGGGTCCTAGGAGCTGAGAAGTTATGTTGCACACCATGTTTGGTACACCAACTTATGAACTGCGAGTTCTCGAACTCAGTTCCATGGTCGGTTCTAATTCCTGCCAATTTCTGACTGTGGTTCTTTTCTGTAACCGTTAGCCAGTATTCAAACTCAGAGAACACCTCAGTTTTGTTAGCAATGAAAATAACCCAGGTAAACCTAGAGTAGTCATCTACTAAAACAAACACATATTTGTTACCTCCCCTGGTTGTGGTCCTCATGGGTCCACAAAGGTCCATATGAGCCAGCTCTAAAGGTCGGGTGGTGCTGACCACATTCTTAACTGGAAATGAGGTTCTTGTCTGTTTTCCTCTGGTACATGCGTCACACACATGTTCTAGATCTTCTGATACCTCGGGTAAACCACGAACCAACTCAAGCTTGTGCAACTTCTTCAGCAACCTCATGTTGACATGACCTAGGCGTCGGTGCCACAAAACAGAGTTCCCTGTCCTTGAAGCCAAACAAAGGTACTCCTCCGGATTGAAATTCAAATCAGTGAGATAGACGCCATCTTCAACAAACCCTTTAAGGAGGATTCTACCTGTAGCAATGCACTTCACATAACAACCGTCATCCGTAAAAACAACTTTATTTTTACCTTTGAGACACAACTGGTGAACACTTAGCAAGTCATACTTCAAACCATGAACCAAACTGACTTTATCTACACTAATTTTTCTGTTTAATTTGATCATACCTTTTCCGAAGACCTTACATTTGCTCTTGTTAGCAAAGGTTACAATACCTCTGGAATGGTGTTGAAGAGAAGAGAACCATTTCACACTTCCGGTCATGTTCCATGAGCACCCACTGTCGACCATCCATGGATGCTTTCCTCCCTTCTCCTGCAAAAATGAGATTAGTTCTTACGAACCCAAATCAGCTTAGCTGCCTTGGGTCTATGATTAGAACTAGATGAATTGCAATTAGTATGAACATCATGAAAATAATTAGTGTTTGTAGTGGTAACTTGATTCCCCCTGTTTGGTTTACTTGGTTCTGAATCCCTCTTCCGAGTGCTAGGTTTTGGAACCTTCTTCAGGGAAGTTTGTCTGCCAATTTTCTGAAATTTGTTTTGAAAGATTCTCCCTGGACATTTGATCCACAAGTGTCCTATCTGACCACAATGGTAACATATCTTCTCCTCCTTGAAATTTGTCTTTTTCCATTCAGCAACTTTCCTCTTTTGTTTGCTGAAGTTGATGCTCCCAGAGTGCTTATCCTCAGTGTACCGATTCCAGATATGGAATCCTTTACCATAGGTTTTTGCAGCATCATGAAGATCAACTTTTGGTCGAGGAGTGTTGCGTGGCTCTTCAGCCTTCTGCGGTCGCTTCAGTATGGTCACCTTACCATAACCAAGTCCGGGTTTGGACTTCTTTCCCTTGGGAGCAGTTACCACCTTCTGCTCAACAGGTTCCTGAACCTGTGTCTTAGCAGTAGGTCTCCGAGCACTAGCAAGTTGTTTCTCCAATTGCCGAATTCTGATTGCTTGCTGATGATTTTCCTCAAACATTTCACCCGCTTTGCCATCTTACTCAGCAATGATGTCTTTGAGCTCATCATTCACAGCTACCAATTTTCTAATGATATCTAATAGCCCTGAACGTGAATTAGTATTTGAAGAAATTGAATTCACAGAAGAGAAAGATACCTCAGTGTCAGAAGATCCTTCTGCAGCCATATGACATACATCGCCTTTTTCAGAGGTTTGATACTTTAACTCCAATTCAAGGTCACTGTCCGTTACAGAACCATCAGCTCCTCCCCAAGCGCACATGGCCTTCTTGTTCTTAGACTCATCATCTTTGGACTTGTTTTCCTTTTCTTTCTCCTTCTGAGACTCATCATATTTCTTTTTGCGGCAATCCTTCTGAAAGTGTCCTTTCTTCTTACAGTAGAAGCATTCACCCTTTTTGGTCGTACTGCGCTTTGAAAACCTACGAGGTTCCTGAACCTCGCCACGTTTCTCCTTAGCAACTTTAAGCGCCTGTGTCAGTAATGCTAGCTCATCATCAGATTTTGAAGTAGACTCCTTGTCCTTCGAGTTCTTCGACTTTTCACTCCTGCTGCCCAAAGCGATCTGTCGAGAAACCTTCTGAGGTTCTCGATCCTTATCCAGCAGCATGTTGCTATCCAGTTTAGCAACCAGGTCCTCCAAGGTCAACTGTTTAGTGTGAGCCAAGGCTTGCATAGTCCTCACAATGTCATTCCATTCTGGGCTCAATCCGCGAAGGAACATATGATTGATCTCCCACTGTTCATATCTCTTTTCAAGATTTGCAAGGTTTGAGACACAGCCTTGAAATCGAGAATGAAACTCATGAACAGTTTCGTTCTTGTCCTGCCTCAGATTAAAAAACTCGGTCTGCGCAGCAAGAACTCGGTTCTTCTTGACATCTTCTGATCCCTCATAGATTCTCTTGAGTGTGAGCCAGATTTCCTTTGGACATTTGAGGTGTGAAACCTTCTGCATATCACCTGGTTCCAAAGCTGCGTGAAGAACCTTCATTGCTTTAGCTGTTTTCTCTATGCTTTTGAAGTCATCCTTTGTGTATGATGCCCTCGGTTTTTCTTTTGTTGCATCGGTTGGATCCGGAATGACCTTTCGACCTTGCTCAACCACTTGCCATACTTCACCATCTGTGGCTAACACATGAGCTTCGAACTTGACAACCCAGGTTGCGTACTCTCCGGGTTTCAACTTCGGGGGATTTGACAAGGAATCACTTGTCATACCTGTAAACTAATCAAGATCTAGAACCTTTCGACTCTGATACCAATTGATAGGATCGCTGATTAGTGTTAAAGCTAAACTAAGAACTGTTAGGAACCTAGTTTACGCCTGCAGGTTCTGGAACTTAATATAATACAGTGAAAAACTTCTTGTTTGTCTAAATATCCTTTTATTGATAAATAGACTGTACAAAACATAGATATTTTGTACACATGCAATAGCAAGAGCTACTACGATAACAACTTTGGAAACCACTTACAGCACTACTAACCCTAGATCGGTGTTGTAGTTTCCCGAACAAGCTTGCCGAAGGTATCAGTACCTGAGTGATAGGAACTTGCCGGCTGGTGCCTTCGCAAATTCCCGAGTACGCAGCGGAAAATGAGAAATAGCCAAAAGGCTCGAACGAACGATGGAAATGGGACAAAGTAACTCGATGGAATGTATTGAAATGGTGAATGGAAGGAATGACAAAAGGAACACGTTACAATATGAGTGGTTATCTCAGGATACTAGGTTACCCAAGAGCCGAGGGGTTGGTTCCCTCGACACTAAGGTCGTGATCCAAAGATAACTCTTTGTGGTTGATAATTGGATGCCTAACAATGTGGCAATACATGTGTTTATATAGGGGATGAGCTAAGGTAGCCGTTGGGAGCCCAACGGCTTTGTTCTTCTGCCCCAAGCGTCGGTCTTCGAAGGAGTTAAGGGGGGGTGCATGCATCTCCGGTCTTCGTCATAACTCCTTTGACCCAAAGTGGCCGTTGGTTCATGCATCTGCCCTCCTTGACCCAAAGTAGCCGTTGGTTCATGCATATGTCCTCCTTGACCCAAAGTGGCCGTTGGTTCACGCATATGCCCAGAATTGGGTGCCAGGTGGCACGTCGCACGGGCGTGGGCAGTCTTCGGATCAGGCGGGGCCTTTGTGTGCGGAAGTGAGGTTCTGGGCGCTTCGGGGCCTTGGCTCGTGCGATCCTCCTGGGACTTCATATCCTTCGACTTATGGGGCATGAGAAACATACTGGTCGAGCCGGATTTGCCCAATGCGCCTGTCTGGTCGAGCGATATGGAATGAGTGCCAGACAGTGCGCACAGGGCACTCGTCAACGGGGCCTCCGAGCGACTTCGCCATGACACTATGAGATTATTGCCTAGACCCCATATGATGGCCATTCTAAGATCATTGGTCGAGGCGGAATCTCCAATGGGCAAGCTTTGGTCGAGGATTCTCTTGATGTCCAGAATCTGCGCACGCAGGGCCCTGTCGGGGCCTTCGGCCAGGGTTTTTGCGCAATTCCTCGACTGGGCCTTCGGCAGCTCTGGTCCTCCAGGTCCGTTCCCATCATTCCTCCCCCCTTGAGAAACGACTTGTCCTCAAGGTCGTGATGACTTGCCCTTAGTGCTGGTGCGGCGGCTTTAGCTTTCTTTGGTATCCCGGGGTCAAAGGACATGTGCTCGCGCCTCCTCCAGTGCTGTCGCGCCAGGCCCTCCATGTTCCGGGGTTCCTCTTCTTGCAGGCTCGAGCAATATTTGGGTTTGCCTCGATCGAAAGGCCTGGCCCCCAAGTGGTAGTGTCCAATGTTCAGATCAGGCGAGGCCTTCGTCTTCGAGAGGGGTGACTTGGGCGCTCTGGTGGCTTGGATCGTGCGCTCCTCCTGTCTAGCAATATTGCCCGACTTATTGACCATTGTAATCAGATTGGTCGAGCTAGAATCCTCACTGGAGTTCGTCGGGTCGGGAGTTCTGGTGCCGTGCGCCTCGTCCGGGGTCGAGAGGAGGGATTTGGGCACTCCGATGTTTTGACTCGTGCGCTCCTCCTGGCTAGCCGTATTGCCCGACTTAGTGACCATTGTAATCAGATTGGTCGAGCCAGATTCGTCACCTTCGCTCATCGGGTCGGGGGTTCTGATTTTAGTGCCTGATAGTGCGCCCGGGGCCTGGTTGATTGGGGCCTTGGAGCTGAGTGCCTCGTCTATGCCTGGGTTGAATGGAATGAGGCCACGGTTGTGTTGCGGATCAGTTTGGTCACCGATCCTTCCCAGCGCCCGGCTTTGGTTCAGTGCCTTAGTCGAGTCCCCCTTCAAGCGTGGGTTAGCCCGGCGAGTCCTCTCAAGTTTCTGCTCGCCCCCAAGGATAGCCACCTTACACATGCTGATTGGCGTGTTGTATTCTCTTGGTGGCTTCGGGTATGGAGCTTGGTCGTCGCTCATTTGGTCTACTTCTTTTCCCGGATCAAAAGGTACAATGCTTCGCTCGCCCAAGAGCCATCTTTGGTATTTGTCACGCCACGACTCAATCTGGTCACCACGATTATTAGCAAGCATCACATGCACTAGGATGGCAATCTGATGTAGGGAATTTGGCCGGGAGAACAGCACTTCTCGCTGCCATTGTTTGGCGAAGTCCTCGCCTTGTGGCCCATTGAGCATTGGTTGATGGATGACAATGTTGCGTGCTGGATCTGCTCCCCTTTGGATCGTTCCCCCAAGGAATGGGTCAGCGTACGGTGGCCTCTCGGCCATGGAAGCCTTCTCCAAGAACCCTTGATCAATTTCGTTCGGGTGGTACTCATCGCAAGGGAACCCGGCGCTGATTTGGGCTACTTGGTGCGCCGGCTGGTCTTCCTGCGTTGGGCTCTCCTCGACGCTCATGGATCCCGGTCTGATCTCCAAAGAGAGCTTATCCTCGCCCCGAGTTCCTTCGACATCATTAGAAATTTCACAAATTGAAAAATCTAACTTTTGTACCTCTTCGTTGCAAGTCGAAACTTCTTCGGGGTTTGGATTCCGCTTGGGCTGCCGTCCCTCTAAATACTTGTCCAGGCGCTCGATCATCTTAGTCAGCGCATTTACTACGATAGCATTGCGTTCAGATCTGAGGGTCGCCTCCCTTCCTGCCACCTCGGATCGTGTGGAATGCCTTGTGGGCGAATGCATGGTCGGGTAGTGCGGCCTTGGGTAACTTCCTTCGAACGTTGTATTACCTTGACGGGCGTGGAATGAGCTTAGCGGATCTGCCCATCTTGCGTGGTCATGTGATGGGTAGGTGTTGTAGGAATACATGGTTGCGAGCGGTGTGGTAGAGTGTGAAAGGTTGCGGAGAGGTGTGTTGATATTCATGGTTGCGAAAGGTGTGTGGAAATGTATGGGCGGTGTCCTAAGGACCGAACAGCTCTGAGGCCAATTGATAGGAACTTGCCGGCTGGTGCCTTCGCAAATTCCCGAGTACGCAGCGGAAAATGAGAAATAGCCAAAAGGCTCGAACGAACGATGGAAATGGGACAAAGTAACTCGATGGAATGTATTGAAATGGTGAATGGAAGGAATGACAAAAGGAACACGTTACAATATGAGTGGTTATCTCAGGATACTAGGTTACCCAAGAGCCGAGGGGTTGGTTCCCTCGACACTAAGGTCGTGATCCAAAGATAACTCTTTGTGGTTGATAATTGGATGCCTAACAATGTGGCAATACATGTGTTTATATAGGGGATGAGCTAAGGTAGCCGTTGGGAGCCCAACGGCTCTGTTCTTCCGCCCCAAGCGTCGGTCTTCGAAGGAGTTAAGGGGGGTGCATGCATCTCCGGTCTTCGTCATAACTCCTTTGACCCAAAGTAGCCGTTGGTTCATGCATCTGCCCTCCTTGACCCAAAGTAGCCATTGGTTCATGCATATGTCCTCCTTGACCCAAAGTAGCCGTTGGTTCATGCATATGCCCAGAATTGGGTGCCAGGTGGCACGTCGCACGGGCGTGGGCAGTCTTCGGATCAGGCGGGGCCTTTGTGTGCGGAAGTGAGGTTCTGGGCGCTTCGGGGCCTTGGCTCGTGCGATCCTCCTGGGACTTCATATCCTTCGACTTATGGGGCATGAGAAACATACTGGTCGAGCCGGATTTGCCCAATGCGCCTGTCTGGTCGAGCGATATGGAATGAGTGCCAGACAGTGCGCACAGGGCACTCGTCAACGGGGCCTCCGAGCGACTTCGTCATGACACTGTGAGATTATTGCCTAGACCCCATATGATGGCCATTCTAAGATCATTGGTCGAGGCGGAATCTCCAATGAGCAAGCTTTGGTCGAGGATTCTCTTGATGTCCAGAATCTGCGCACGCAGGGCCCTGTCGGGGCCTTCGGCCAGGGTTTTTGTGCAATTCCTCGACTGGGCCTTCGGCAGCTCGGGTCCTCCAGGTCCGTTCCCATCACTGAGCTTGTCCAATTCCGACTTGCCTTCACCGCTATCACAGCTGAGCTCTCAAAACTCACTAACACTCTAGTATTTGCAGAACTCCCAGTGAAAGCAACTTCGTAATGTTCGCACAACCCGTCTTTTTGGTTTGACATGTATATATATATGTCTTTATGTCTTCAACGGTTAGTTGCCACTAAGTGCTCATTGTCTGTTGTGACTCCACTCGTTGTGTTCAACTCGTGGTTTCAACTGCCGAGATTTTCTCCCTGGATTCCAGTCCGCAAATCTCGGAACAGCCTAAGACTCGGTCCTTCAGCTCCACGATCTGCAGTGCTTCGTGATATGCTCTCAACCGCTTTGTATGCACCTGATCCATGATCTTCTCGAACTGATTGCAACGACTACTTCTTTGACTTTGATCTTTGACCATGCTCCGCAGGTTCTAGTACCTCACATACTGTTTTAAGTTCTTGAACCTGCACACTTAACTTAGAGGTTAAATAACGTGGTGTTGTCATCATCAACCACTGAGGTACTAACAATTCAGATTATTAATATCCTCCTCCAAAGTCTCCTCCGCCACGAGGAGCCCTTTCAGTAGCATAGTTGACACGAATGTTCCTTCCTTGAAGTTCTTGGATGCATAAGCATTCAGTTAACTGTCATAGATGCTCCATAATTAGAAAAATAGAACAAAGATTGAGAAGGATTCACTTAAACCAACCTGTCCATCCATGCCCAATGCAGCACTGGCAGACTGGTCATCTGCATAACTAACAAAACCAAACCCTCTGGATCTACCAGTTTCTCTGTCAGTGATCACTCTGGCTGCAAAATAGAACAGAGATTCAGTAACGCAAACAACAATGCTACATCACGTATAAAATAAATTAGAAAAAAAATAAAGATGGCAACAATAACAGTAATCTGGGCAAAGCAGAAATCAATAGTCAATGCAAGACATTAGGTGGTACGTACCATATCAAGACAAAAATAGGCTAGTCAGCAAGTGTTCATTACACAGGAAAACAAACATGCATGCTTGGGAACAGAAGCAACATTGGGCTTATAATTTCCCCCAAAACTAATCCACCGGTAGCGCAGAAAATGTTCATTAAAAATAATGGATATTAATTACCTTCGACCACTTCTCCATAAGTTGAAAATGCATCCTTGAGAGATTGGTCATCAGTTCCCCAGGACAGACCTAAAAAGCAAGAAATGTCCATAAAACACACATAAAGCAGTAAAATTATATGAAAATCGCTGTGGAAAGCATACCACCAACAAAAAGTTTGCTTGACATATCACGAACAGCACTCAGCATGGATGCCATGGGAGCAACATTAGAAGCCGAGTTCTTGTATAAGCCCTTCCTGACAAGACCGCCAAATCTTCCAGCAAAAGCCATTATTGCCCCTGCACAAACAGCATCTCAATTAAAATTTATCAACGTGAAAACTAAAACAACAGATATAAGATATATATTTTCACGAATCCAGCATAGATGAAATCACATGCAAAACTGGTTAAACACAAAAATGACCCTTTCATGAATTTAGAAAAACCATTACCTTCATGTGGTAGCAACAAACTTAATGAATCAACAAATATGTGTCACTTAAATCAACAAACGCGCGATTGAACAATAAAACCAAATGAACTCAAGACTAACATCAACCAACACAATTTTCCATAAAAGAAGCTTAAACTGATATCACACAAAGAAAAGATAAAGCCAACTCTACCAATCAGACGACTCAAATCTGGCCTGCTTACAAAGACGGTAAAATTAATACCGATTCGAAAGATTATCAAATCAGAACAACTTGTTTCACTACCAAACAAAAATCAGTATCAGTCGAAGAAATGAAAGACAAGATTGAATACTGAGACCAGCGAGAACCGAGACGAAGCGAAAATGATACCTGTAGAAGAGTCGAGAAGCTGGACGAAGATTTGAGCAAGGGTTTAAAGTGAATAAGTTTAGTGAAAATGAAATCGGCTAGGGTTTAAAAGAAGCCACATGGTAGGCAGTCAAAAATATCTAGGGATATTAACGTCTGCACTCAGGTGCACAGTATAAACGTGGAGCTGCATTTGTGGAACTAACGGTAGGTCTTAGCATTTGCCCAAGGTCAAAATGAGTCTTAGGGCATCTGCACCGCTGTGAGATTTCAGGACGTCCGAGGGGCTTTCGAGAAAGTCCTAGGCTTCCATTTCGTGCACCGGTTTCAGGTAGGACGTCCGAGGCACGGGACGTCCGCGAGAACATCCTTCAAGCGAACGTCTGAGCGGACGTTCTCCAATTGGTTAGGGTTGAGCGTTTACGCGAGGAAGAGTCGGAAATCGGTTGGCTTTGTGGTGAGTTTGGCTTATGGCGGCGGTGAGGATACCGGTGATGGTGTTTGCCAGCGTCCCATGCGAATCTACGGATATGGGAGATTTTTCTATTCCTAGACGCTCGGAATCTTCGTTTGTTCGATTATCCCGTCAAAGCTGTGTGTAATCCAATCCAAGGTTAGGGCTTTGATGATGAAACTCGAATCTGGTACTTTGAGTTTTATGTCTGTATAGGCGAAGGCAGGAGTTGGAATTGGGGAAGGGATTTCAATTTGTGATTGGTGTTTGTGAAATGTACATTAGTTTAAGTTTTTTGTAGAAATCTTGTTGGTGTTGCTGTCGGAATCATAAGGCGATGTCTACTTAGGATGAGAATCTGCCAGAGGTTTTCAAGGTGTATATACCACATCACAGCTACAAAATAATCGTAAGCTTTGTTAAGTTTAACAATATGAAGTTGTCGGATTCCTCTGAAGATTTTGGTAGTTTTACTTGATGATTTGTTGATCGGGAGTAGATGTATCCAATTAGTTAACCGATTCAGTGTTTGAGTGAAATTACAATGAGAACTTGCTGTTCATTGAACTTGTTACTTAGGTTACATTTTTGTTCAATTTGTAGTTTGTTTTTGCTTGTTTTCCTTTTGTACTTGGATCAACAGCCTGCAATTTTATAGTCTTCAATAGTCGTATATTTGCTTGCTATTCTGGTCTCAAAACCAATACCATTTTCCTGCCCTTGCTTTTTAGTGTTGAAGGAAGAGAAGCGTCTGCTTTTGCTTTCAGTTTCTGATGTTGTCATTGAACAAGGTATATTGTGCCCTCATTTGTCTTCTTCACGTGAACATGTTGTTTGTCCATGATTCATTTGATGGTATGGGCATATCAGAAGCTAAGGGTGGTGATGAACAAGTTATTTTGATGAAGCTGAAAGCCCAAGCTCATTTGATGGTAATAGAAGTCCTATTTTGTATGTTCTTTGTTGATTTTATATGCAGTTTATGAACTGTTTCATATCTGTTTATGGTATTATGCAGGCTAATAGATGAGAGGTCAGGGTGTGGGCTCAAGTATGCTCTTGATGAAGTTGATGATGAGGAACTCCACACAACTTTTCACTAGAATTATACACTCGGACTTCCATTTTCTATTTAAGATTTTTTTTATGAATAGTAATGGGATGTTTTGTTGTAGAATTTCATGGGTGCACAAAATGCAGAAAAATGATATTACTGTTTAATAAATAGTAACCGAAAGTTCTCTTTGAGGATGTCCTCAAAGAGATAGGATGTCCTCAGGGGTGCAGATGCTCTTAGGGCGGCCCGAGTTCGACTTTGGCCCTAGTTCGGTCCTAATCCTACGCATGTCTTATTATGGTCCAATTCAAAGGACTTAGGGTCGGGCCAAGGCTTCGATTATTAGGTCGATCCGAAGTACGAGCTCGATTTAAAATTGCATATTCATTGGTTTAAAGACGTTCTAAACATAAAAAGAATATTTTTTTCACTTCCATCAAATCACACACGTCCAAACTAGTAGTATTTGCGTTTAAAGATTTATTTGTCGATTAATTAGTCATCCATTTAGGGTCAAAATTAGTCAGAGCCCGGCTCTAATGTGCGAAGGGCTAAGGCTCACCAAAAGTCATACTCGACCCGGCCTGATATGTCTAGGGCTTACCCTATCCAGCCATTTGCCGACACCTAACTAAGTGGGGCGAAAATGAAAATGGGCCCGTATATTCACTCTCTGGCCTAATACTGTTATACGTAAACGGCGAGTGTGGTGTAAGACGGAGTAAATGTGTGGTGGTTAACTATTAACGGTGTCGCCAAAAAGGGTGTGATCTAGTGGTAGAATCTGAATCTTGTATCCACAAGGTGTCGGGTTCAATCCACACCCATGACATTTTCTCCCCACAATTTGTGTGGGTTTTCCTAGTCCCACATACGGTGTGGACTCTTCCTCTATCATTCACGGATGTTTTCCTATATTTTTCTTTTTTCCTTTCCTCTTCTTCTTCTGAAATTCTGTTGTCTGTTCAAGAGCAGATCCAAGTTGTGTTCTAATATAGACTAGAACACCTTAGCAGATAGTATCCGAAAATAAAGAACACGAGCACACACAATATACTTTCCAGTTCGGTAACTAGCCTACTCTGGGGGCTTCCCATGCCCTAAAGGGTAGCAAATCTTTATTAAGTGTTTAGAGCTACGAGCGGACTTACTCTTACAACCTCCCGTTTGTAATGGCCTAGCCTATAACACTATTCATCTTGATTTGCGATCTCGGCTCCCCCTCTATCCCCTGCGGTTAGGTCGAGACTCCCTCCCAACCTGTGCTAGAACCTCTCCCGAAGTTCTGACGCCTTCTCCCGAATATGTAGTGTCGTCAGTGGTTGGGTGCAGCGGTAGTTCCACGGACATGACTCTATCAGCACTCTGAATAGTCCATCTCAGTGTCGTTAGTATTTCGATGTGCAAAACTAGTTCGGCTGTCATCCTCCTCCTCCTCGGCTTGTTGATGTGATCGTGTGTAACTTCTCCAAAAACGAACTCACCGTATAGGGAAACCCTAGCCTTGTATTTATAGTGCATGGCTGATTTCCTATTCGGTTGAAATACTCTATCTTAAATATTTAGAATATTTTCTAAATATTTTCCATGTTTCCAAATCTTTTATCTTGATAATCTTCTGAGTATCTTTCTTGCTGATCACGACTGCTTGATAATCTTCAATAAAATTTGATGATATTCTCCTGAATATCTTATCCCAATCATCTTGTTAGCCGACTCCAAATCTTGATATCTTCGACATTTGGATATTCCGATATTTGGAAACTTTCGTTCTTCCGTTCTGTGCAGCATCCGTGTTCCAATCTTTGGTTGAACAATTCCTTGATTTCTACTTGAACACTCTGAAGTCGTTTTACCAAACTCCATGCCACATAGGACTAACAATCTCCCACTTGACATTTTTGGCAAAACCTGAGCATCTAGCTATGTAGACTTCAGAGACCATACTCTGTAAGATTGAGGAGGAACAAGTCAACCTCAAAATTACTCCCCCCTTTTGCCATAAAATTGGCAAGGAGGGTTCAAAATACTAGTTCAATCGAAACACAAGCACGGAAAAGAACTAAAACAGGAAGAGGTTCGTGCGATACAAAATTAAAATTGATGTTAATAAGCCTATAGTCCCAGAGGTATACTTTAAGGACAAAAAGGGTAATCTCCAATGGATCGGCTTTAAGTTTGAATGTCTCCCCCAATTTTGTGAGTATTGCGGGTGTTTGTCTCATGAGTCAAGCAATTGCGAGAGCAAATGGTGGCAAAGGGGATTAAAGCATTCGATTATACCCTACGAGCTGCGATGACAGTGAGCAATCCGATGACCTCTGATCATGGCACACCTATGGGAGATGTTAGGAAGACAGATAGGAATAGGCCAGAGTGTTTGGGGAACAGAGAAGTTAGCCGTCAGCACAGCTGAGCTGGTGGTGCGTTGGAAACAGGGTGCGACCAACTTAGAGAAGTCCATACGACACAAAATAATATGGCAGTTGGCTAACTGTCAGGAAAATACATTGAGCAGACTTCTGGAACCTTGGGAAATGCAAAGGCGGTCGTACAGAGTAGGGACTATGATGCTAGCTCTTCCCAACATGTTGGGAACGTGATAGCCAGAGATAAATGGGCCGAAAGGGATTTAAATGATGGACTCCCAGGTGCTGGTAAGGAGTTGGCAAATATTGGGACGCTGGTCAACAATGAAGTAGCAGATACAGGTGGGCCAACCGAGGAAGATGCCCAAGGGTTGTTGCTTGCTGGCCCAAGGAAAATTGAAGTCGATCGTAGTATGCAACCCATCCTGACTTTCAGCAAACGACGAAAAGAACTCTAGAAAAGAATCGGAGTGAAGAGTTGCGCGATGAAAGAGAAAGCTCAGATGGGGGGAGCCGAGATAGGTAAAATGTTCCAGGTCACATCGGCACCGGAGACAAACATAACAAGGGATGACGTGATGGAGGGGATTACAACAGCAGGTACAGATCATTTATTAAGCAATTTGTTAGCGGCGGTGATCGTGAAGCGGTCCCGCCGAACACCATGAGTCTTACATGCTGGAACTGCAGAGGGCTTGAGAAACCTTACGCAGTTCGAGACCTTTAGAATGTGATTAGGTCACATTCCTCCTAAATTGTAGGACTTATGGAAACAAAACTATTAAATCGGAGTTGGGAAAAGCTGCAATGCAAGTTAGGGTTTGCCAATTGTTTTGCTGTGAATAGGGTGGGATTGTCCGGCGGACTGGAAGTGTTGTGGAAAGAAAGAATATCAGTGGAAGTCATAAATTACTCTAGGTATCACATTGAACTTATGGTTGAACTGGCGAAGAGCTTTAGATTGACAATATTTTATGGGCACCCGAATCACTGTTATAGGGAGAGAAGTTGGGCACTACTAGAGCAGTTGAGTAGAAATTGGGATGGCCCTTGGTTAATTGCCGGAGACTTTAATGAAGTTCTCTTTAGTTGGGAAGGTAAGGGTACAACTACGAGGGATGCACAAAGAATGAGGAAATTCAAAGATTGTGTTAGTAGATGTGGGCTGATTGACACGGGATTTTGTGGCTATCCTTTCACTTTAACAAAGAAAAGACTGCATCCATATGAATGTAAGGCGAGACTGGACAGGGTGTTTGGAAATTCTCAGATTAGGCAAATATTTCCTAATCTTCAGGTGCAACATTCGTTTGGAGCTTCATTTGATCATATTCCCTTGTTGATTGGACTCAGTGCAAAATACAAGGCTAGATTCCGAGAGGGATCTGATCCAAGTTTCACATACGAGTCTATGTGGCACAAACATGAGAATTTTCCTGAAATGACTCGCAAAGCTTGGCAAAATGCAATGAACATAGGAGGTAACCTTATGGATAAGCTAAGTTCTTGTGCAACAGAGCTAAACTGCTGGAATAACTCTGAATTGGGGAATGTCCAGAAGAGAATTAAGGAAGTTGATTAGAAACTCATGGAAATTGGAGAGTGACAAGCGTATTTTTAACCCTTTATAGTCGTCAAATTATAAGTTTTAGGAGTCTAATTGCAGTCAAACAGAATTTATAACCTTGGTAAGCCAAGGGTGGATCCAAGGAACAGGTGTGTGATTACTAGCAAACAATGCGACCTATTTAGCTACTCCGATTAAAATCAGGGTTTGTTGTGGTGAAAAACAGCAGAAATTAAATAACAGAAAATAAAAGGTTTGTACTTAAATCAGAGAAAGAATCCCAGGACCATACTTCACCCGTGCTAACCCCACTAATCATGCTCTCATTATCATGTAAATCATCATACTATCGAATATCGAAATAAACCAAAATAACACTAGATAAGCCGCCCATCCACGGATCATTATCTAGATTAATCTCAATCGTTGAACGCCGCCCATCAACGGATTATCAACGATCTCGATTTATTAAACTAAAGGTTTTCATACAATTTCATACAATCCGGTTAATCCCTAGGGCCCATCCACCTTTCGGTATATAACCTAAATACGTTCTAGCATGCAAACATACCCTTTGATGTACATACTTGCATAGAACGATAAATTAAGCACGGTGAAATTGAATATTCGATTTGTATTAATGAAAAACATTCATATGATCACATGAAGAGTTGGGTACAATGCACGGGATCCGTAGGATCCCAGAATAAAGAAGACTACTCGCTATTCATGGTGATTAAACCACAAATAGTGTAATAAGAGAATATTAAGGACGAGTTAATCGTAGACGATGTAGCTCGATGATCCTCAATCTCTCGCGGTGTTCTCCGTCTTCTCTCCCAAGTTAGGGTTCTTCAATCTCAAAATAAGCACCCTAATTTCGTTCTGGTCGTCGCTCTTTTATAGCCCAATCGATCAATTTCCAAAAAAGCCCAGAAAAGTTCCAAAAATCAAATTAGGAAACTTCTGTCGCAGGTGCCGTGACTACCGTGACCTTTGGGCATGTCACGGCAGGTCACGACAGGTCTTGAATGCCTCTGAGCTGAGAAGGTACCGTGACTACCGTGACCCTTGGTGGGCGTCACGGCAGTCGCGGCAGGGCAGGAACGCACTGAGCTAAAAAGGCGCCGTGACTACCGTGACCTTTGGTCGATGTCACGGCAGTCACGGCCCTGTCCAAAGATTGCAGTTCCTTCTGTGCGAAAAACCTACCGTGACTACCGTGACCATCATGGGATGTCACGGCAGTCACGGCCCTTGCTGGTGCAGAGCTCATTTTTGGCCTTTTTCGTCGATCTTTTCGTTCTTTCGATAATTCGAGTCCAAGGAGTGATGATATGCCTTTTTATCCTGAAATACTAGAGAAAGACATCAAATAGAGACAATTTGCCCGGAGAACGAGTGTTATCCTTCATCGAATGTAGTGACTAATTAGTCAAAATATTGACTGATCAAAACACTCCACACTTAGGATTTGTTCATCCTGAACAAATGTCGAATAATGGCAGAATAAATGCGCGAGTGAATATCATGCTCAATAACCATATGTTCCTAAGCTACCCACTCAAGTGTCATGTGATCAATTCTAACTAAAACAAAAAGATAACTCACTGTCGTAGAGGACACGAATGCATTTAGCATATGCATGAAGCCTTTAAACCCCTAGGCTGCCCTAATAGGACGAGTATAGTCTCGTGAAGGTTTTCAGGAATGGGACTACCAACAAATCTCATGTACAACTAACTAACGTGTATGCATGAAATGATGTTCAACGAGTCACAGTAAAGTCATGTCATACCTCGGATTCACCGTGTTACCTCAACTTCAAGTCAAACATCTTCATCACAGTTTTCAGACAATCACAGATTAAACGAGTCATGCATTCAAACGGTCAGTACACACTGCTAGCAACCGACTAATCACATGTTCTAAATAGTTTTATAGCAATGTATAAAGAAGATGAATAGTTACACAAAGCATACTCGCCATTCACCTATGCTATCTAGGGATAGTCCACGGGCTCTTGGCGCAAAGCTCATTCTCAAGTGCCAAGGATTAGACAATGACCCGTAAGAGAAGAGGAGCTCGGCTTAAGAATTTTCTGAAAAATAGTACGAAAATTGCATTAAAATTTCAGTGCAAGCACGATGATCGTCCCTTAGTTTCTAGTACATGAATTCGCAATACAAGTCATGATTTGCACGCAATACGAAGATGGAATTACACTACGTCAAACGAAAGGGGGCAGAAATTTCATATATTTTTTAATTTTTTTTTTCATACACAAGGGGTGACTTTTCTCACTTTGCCCTTGGTATTTTTCATGCACAAGGGGTGACTTTTCTCACTTTGCCCTTGACAATTTCTATATTTTTTCTTTTCAAAAACATCTATGCTTGGGGTCAATTTTTCACCCTCTTTTGAAAATTCAGAACTTTGTTCTTGATTGAAAGTTTTTTTTCTAACTCCACACTTAAAACTTGACATAGTGTATAAATAAAGGCGGGTGCATGCAAATCACAACGAGTATAGAGAAACACATACTAGTACTAAGGTCACCTAGAATAAGAGATGCAATTTAAGTTTTTGACATTTTGCACCGGTGCTTACTAATTTCAAGTCTCAAACATGCTTCAAGAAATACATAAAACATGTGATAGGCAAAGGCTAGCAATGATACTGACTCGAGAGAATACACACACGATTAAAACTATTTCATGTCCTAGACTTCGAATCCAAAAGAATGACAATCAGTCAAGGAGTATCGTAGAAAACGAGGATTTCAATCGCAATACATAGACAGTTGAGCATATGCAAGAGTGAATGTGTGATATGCAATGTGTGTGACTATGCGCTGCTACCCACTCCACGCTTAAAAATGAGCTTAGTCCCTAAGCGAAGTAATAAAAGATAAGAGAAAGCGCATAGGAACTTCACTCGTGTGTGATAGCTCGATATCCATGGAGATTAAGCGATGCCCGGGGAGTGAAATGCGACTCATGAGCTGGTATAGACATAAATAAAAAACACAGAGCTGCACAAGTGATAGGTTAGCATCGAAAATCGTGGAGGGACACTCCACACTTAGAATCCTGAAACGTCCACACACAAAGCACACTGTACAAATGAAAAATGCAAGTAAATAATACTTACAGCGCGGGTTACTCCCCGAAGAGGCCTAGTTTAACGTCTTGGCGAGACATAGCTAGGGAGATAGGACTAGAAGAATTCTCGGGAAGTCCCTTGCTGAGATCCCTTCCAGAGGAGCAGGTTATCATCAATGTCGTCAGGTGGTTCCCGGTGCTTCAGGACGTGATAATGCTTAAGGCGTTGCCCGTCGACCACCATTGATTTTCCTCCATTGGTACTAAGCTCTATGTGGCCGTCTAGGTATGCTCTCTCCACTGCGTACGGACCACTCCACTTGGTGCGCAACTTCCCAGGAAATAATCTAAGGCGTGAGTTGTAGAGAAGAACTCGCTCGCCTCGACTGAATTTTCTGCGCACCATTCTCTTATCATGCCAGGTCTTCGTCCTCTCCTTTTAGATTCCACCGGGGTCAAGAAGAGGTTTCAGCTCTACCTTGCAAGGTTCCTTACCTGAGCCGGTGGTCTGCTCAACCTCAGCTGCTCCCTCAGTGCTCACTGCGCATATATTCATCGGTATTGGGCAGCCCGGTACTACTCTGTAAGACTCAACAGAGGTCAGTGTAATAGGTTCATCAATATCAGCAAAGTCCAGTACATCACAGTCAGCTAACAGACTAGGACTCTTACACATGTCAGGTAAATTAAATACAACTCTTTCACTGCCTACTCGCAAGGCTAAAGAACCTCTATCCATGTCAATGACTGCCTTAGCCGTGTAAAGAAATGGCCTACCTAGAATAATTGGGATATCTATGTCCTCTGAGATGTCTAGCACTATAAAATCAGCAGGGATGTAAATATTCTTCACCTTGACAGGAACATCCCTTAGTATCCCTCTCGGGAATTTACAGGAACGATCCATAAGGTGAATAGTGACATTAGCAGGGCAAAGATCACCCCAATTCAATTTAGCATACAAGGAATATGGCATGATAGACACACTAGCACCCAGATCACACAAAGCACGACGAAAACTAATACCACAAATATCACAAGGGATAGAAAAACTCCCTGAATCTGGTAGTTTGGGTGGCATGGGCTGGTGCACGGCAGCACTACATTCCTCGCTCAGGGCCACTGTCTCAGTTCCATCAATCTTGCGCTTCCCAGTGAGAATCTCCTTCATGAATTGGGCATAAGTGGGAATCTGGGTGATGGCATCGGTGAGTGGCAGAGTGATGTATAGAGTACGAATCTTATCCACGAACTGCTTGAATTCTTTGTCTCTTCTTGTAGCTTTAAGCCGCTGAGGGAATGGAACTGGAGGTCTATAAGGAGCGGGCTCTACTGTCTGCGCAGAATTTTTAGCTCGGTTTTCAGCTTCCTTCGACGTTTCCTCTTCAGCAGGTGTAGAATCAGATGCTGATTTTGCAGCTGGAGACCGAGTGGCTTGAGCTGGCACCATTTCAATATGTTTTCCTCCTCGGAGTGTGATGGCATTCACTGACTCCCTAAGATTCGGATCTGGTTTCGATGGGAGTTTCCCATGCTCCCTGCTTGCCGAGCTTACTTGCTGAGCTATCTGATTCTCCAACATCCTGCCGTGAATAGCGAGCTCCTCTACAGTCCTTTGCAGGTTTCTCACCTCAGTGGCGGTTTGCTCAGATGCCTTTCGCTGCTCCTCAAACTTTCTGTGCTGACTATCAGACGTCTTTCGCTGTTCGGTTATGAAGCTTGCTAGCAAGGCTTCGGTGTGAGACGTCGATCCTGAATTCTGATCTCTCTGCGGCTGATCTCGGTTGTTATAGCTCCCTGAATTCTGATTTTGTTGTGGGTGAGCTTGGTTATTGTACTGATTCCTCGCCTGGTAGGGAGCATTGTCTTGCTGCTGTCTGTAAGGAAAACCTGATGGGACCTGATTCTGTGGCTTGTAAGAGAGGTTAGGATGATTCTGGTTCGGATTGTCCCACCTGTTAGCGGCTGATCCATTCCCAAAACCAGCCCCTTGATTATTCTGCCCAACATAATTAGCATCCTCCTGGTTTCTGCCTTTACAATCTTGTCCCATCACCGGACAGCCATCTGCAAAATGGGAAGGCGAGCCACAAATCTGACAATAGACACCAACATTGGTAACATCAGATGACTTCATAGAGGAGGCCGTCTTCAGAGTTTTTATTTCGGTTGCGAGCATCTTCACTGTATTGGTCAACTCAGCGATGTCACTGGTGTCATCGACTTGACAGAGATCTTGCACGCCCTTTCTGTCTTTGAGATTCCCTCGATCGCTGGTCCAGAGGTGGTAGTCTTGAGCTACCTTCTCTATAATATCATAGGTGTCTTCTAGCGGGACTCCGTTCAGTCCCCCACCAGCTGCTTGGTTGATCAAGGTGCGCATCCCCTGGTCGATTCCCTGATAGAAAGTGTCTATAATCTGCCACAGCTCCAGATTGTGATGAGGGCACAGTCTCATAAGCTCTTTGTACCTTTCCCAAGCCTCGTAGAGGGTCTCACCATCTATAAAACGGAACGAGATGATCTTGTTCCTGAAATGTGCTGTCTTTGATGGTGGGAAGTACTGTTGTAGGAATGCCTCGGTTAATTTATCTCATGTAGTGAAAGTGCCGTCTGCGTGACTGTCTAGCCACCTACTAGCCTTGTCAGAAAGTGAGAATGGGAATAGCCTCATGTAGTAGGACTCTGGAGGAACACCATTAGTCTTCACCGTGTTGCACATTTGAATGAAACGTTTAAGGTGCTGGTGAGGGTCCTCATTCATCCTCCATGAAAACTGGTTGTTCTGCACCATCTGAATTTGGCCGGTTTTAGCTCCCAGGTATTGTTGGCGATGCCTGGTGGTGCAACGGCTGACTGAAATCCCGAGACATGTGGGGCAGTGTAATCTCCAAGAGTCCTACGCACTGGTTGTTGCAGAGGACGATGTTGGTCCTCTTCGACCACTCCATTCAGCAGAGCTGGGTTGTTTTGATTCATAGCCATCGCTGTGAAATTTCGATTCAGAGCTCGTAGCTGCCGAGCTTCGTTATGGGCCTGACGAGTTGTTCTTCGTAGGTCCGGCGCGTCCTCGTCTGAAATCTTAATCTTCTTCTTCTGCTTGGGTGTTTTCCTTGGCATGTACTAAATAGTACCTGCAAAAAGCCAAGGGAAGAGTGAATGTAGCAAGAAAAAGCAGTAAGAGACAAGTAACGAAAAAGGAAAGGGAATAGTCTACACTACACACGTTAAATCTAATATCACACTAAACGCTGTTGCCCGGCAACGTCGCCATTTTGAGCGTATTTTTAACCCTTTATAGTCGTCAAATTATAAGTTTTAGGGGTCAAATTGCAGTCAAACAGAATTTATAACCTTGGTAAGCCAATGGTCGATCCAAGGAACAAGTGTGTGATTACTAGCAAACAATGTGACCTATTTAGCTACTCCGATTAAAATCAGGGTTTGTTGTGGTGAAAAACAGCAGAAATTAAATAACAGAAAATAAAAGGTTTGTACTTAAATCAGAGAAAGAATCCCAGGACCATACTTCACCCGTGCTAACCCCACTAATCATGCAATCATTATCATGTAAATCATCATACTATCGAATATCGAAATAAACCAAAATAACACTAGATAAGCCGCCCATCCACGGATCATTATCTAGATTAATCTCAATCGTTGAACGCAGCCCATCCACGGATTATCAACGATCTCGATTTATTAAACTAAAGGTTTTCATACAATTTCATACAATCCGGTTAATCCCTAGGGCCCATCCACCTTTCGTTATATAACCTAAATACGTTCTAGCATGCAAACATACCCTTTGATGTAAATACTTGCATAGAACGATAAATTAAGCACGATGAAATTGAATATTCGATTTGCATTAATGAAAAACATTCATATGATCACATGAAGAGTTGGGTACAATGCACGGGATCCGTAGGATCCCAGAATAAAGAAGACTACTCGCTATTCAAGGTGATTAAACCACAAATAGTGTAATAAGAGAATATTAAGGACGAGTTAACCGTAGACGATGTAGCTCGATGATCCTCAATCTCTCGCGATGTTCTCCGTCTTCTCTCCCAAGTTAGGGTTCTTCAATCTCAAAATAAGCACCCTAATTTCATTCTGGTTGTCGCTCTTTTATAGCCCAATCGATCAATTTCCAAAAAAGCCCAGAAAAGTTCCAAAAATCAATTGAGGAAACTTCTGTCGCAGGTGCCGTGACTACCGTGACCTTTGGGCATGTCACGGCAGGTCTTGAATGCCTCTGAGCTAAGAAGGTACCGTGACTACCGTGACCCTTGGTGGGCGTCACGGCAGTCGCGGCAGGGCAGGAACGCACTGAGCTAAAAAGGCGTCGTGACTTCCGTGACCTTTGGTCGATGTCACGGCAGTCACGGCCCTGTCCAAAGATTGCAGTTCCTTCTGTGCGAAAAACCTACCGTGACTACCGTGACCATCATGGGATGTCACGGCAGTCACGGCCCTTGCTGGTGCAGAGCTCATTTTTGGCCTTTTTCGTCGATCTTTTCGTTCTTTCGACAATTCGAGTCCAAGGAGTGATGATATGCCTTTTTTATCCTGAAATACTAGAGAAAGACATCAAATAGAGACAATTTGCCCGGAGAACGAGTGTTATCCTTCATCGAATGTAGTGAATAATTAGTCAAAATATTGACTGATCAGAGAGCAGCCCAGAACAAACTTAGATGTTGAGAAAGAGGAACAACTCTGTGAGGAGAGGGATGAATGGCTTGCGAGAGAGGAGTTCCTTTGGAGGCAAAGATTCCTAGTAGCTTGGTTGAAAGAAGGTGATCGAAACACTGCATTTTTCCATTCAAAAGCATCTCACAGGAGGACAATCTATAAAATAAAAAAGATCAGATATGGAGGCAACGAGTACACAAAATTATCAAATATCATTAAAGTCACAGAGGAATTTTTCGGGCAACTCTTCTCCACAAATCAGAGGCGAAATAGTATGGACTAGACTAGGGAGCTAGATGTGATTCCCAGGCTTGTTACAGAGGAGATGGCAATTTTTCTGACAAGGCCCTAGATCCGGCAAATAAACCCTAAACCCTTCAACTCATCCGTTACCCGCCCTTTAAAATCTGCCCGTTAGCCCGCTAATAAAAGGGTTGAACAAACCCTTGTCCATTAAGAACCCTTTTATAAACGGGTTTAAGGGTTTTTACCCGGATAACCCTCCTACCTTTAAGAACACTTTTAACTAATATTAAAATTAAACATAAAAAATAAAACACGAACTTCATCTCCCCAGTGTCGTTCGACTTCGCTCGATTCTACTTGAGCATTTGGTTCTGCGGAGAGGGAGGAGCGTGCTCGCTGTCGTCTCTGTCTGGTTCAGCGGCGTCGCGTATATCTAATAGCAGTATAAAATGCGCAACTCAATGAAAGTGCTCAACTCAAAGAAAACTAGACTGATGAGTGAGCTTTGTCGAAAATGGAATCTTTCAAATTGATTAAAACTAAAAAAATGACGCTGCTGATGACACTAGTAGCCATGAGATATTGGAATTCTAATATATATTGTTAGCATTATTGTGTCCATGGTATGTTCTCTTATTTATTTGTTCATAACCCAAAATGACATCTGTTTTCTTAATTCAAAATTGCACCTCAGATATAGAACATATCAGATCTAAAATTTATTTATTTTTCCATTTAATGAGTTAAAAGGGTTAAAAAGGGGCGCGCTCAAATGAGAACCATCCTTAGGCTAAGAACCTAAGCACCAAGGAATTTGGACCATTTATGTCGCGCCACGTCATCCAGTCACCATGCCACCTCACAAAGCACGGAGCCCATTGGACATTTGAGTGGATGAGTTTGGTAGTGGGACACGTGACAACTTGTGGATTGTTGGATGAACTCATCCAACGGATGAGATTGGTTCCTAGGTTCTTAGCCTAAAATTGGTTTTTATTTGAGCGCTTCTCGGTTAAAAATACTTAAATGGGTTTAAAGGGTTAAAGTTGAAAGGGTTTAAAATGGCTAAAATGGTTAAAATGGTCCAAAGGGTTAAGAGGGTTCAAAGGGTTAAGGGCTCCTAAAGGGTTGAAGGATTTGACCCTTTAACCCTCTACCAATTAAGAAGTCGTCCATTGAACCCTTTAACTTAAAAGGGTTTTATAGGGTTCAATCCTTTTAACCCTTGTCCATTAAGAACCCGTCCACTAACCCGTCCGCCCGCCCTATTTGCCACCTCTACAAGGCCATACACGAAGGAGGAAATAAAGAAAGCTGTCTTTCAAATGGCACCGATTAAAGCACCTGGTATTGATGGATTTCCAGCCCTCTTTTACCAAAGATTCTAGAATCTAGTTGGGGATTCATTGTGTGTCGAAGTCAGTAACTTTCTCAACAAGGAGCAGCTGGACCATAGGTTGAACGAGACCAGAATTACACTGATTCCCAAATGTAAAGATGCTAAAAGATTGGAAGATTACAGACCCATTAGTGTGTTGAAAAGTCCGATGAAGGTGATTACCAAAGTCATGGCAAAAAGGCTTCAAATTATCCTTCCTCAGGTTATCTCTGAATCTCAAAGTGCTTTTATTAGAGATAGATTAATTACAGATAACATATTAGTGACTCATGAATTAAATCACTTTATTAAAACTAGGAAAGGGTATAGAGATCAGATTTGCTCCCTTAAACTAGATATGAGCAAAGCGTATGATAGAGTTGAATGGCCCTTCTTAGAAAATGTGCTATTAACATTTGGTTTTCCCTCCTCATGGATCAGATTAGTTATGAAATGTGTTCCCACGGAGAGTTATAAAATTAGAGTGAATTATAAATGGTCAAAACAAATCATACCTAGTAGGGGATTAAGACAAGGAGATCCGATCTCCCCTTACCTCTGGCTATCAAGGAATATCGAGAGGTGTAGGGAGACTGGGATAATTGCAGGAGTTAGTAAGAACCTGAATTTTTTAAGACTAAGTAAGTAGATATTTTTTTAAGTAAACAAATATCAAGTTGAAAGCATGACATAATGAGGACAAGTGGCGAATTTTAAAGACCAAGTAAGTAGATATTTCTTAAGTAAACAAACATCAAGTTGAGAGTATGACATAATGAGGACAAGTGGTAGCTACTTGTCTTCACCTAAACCCACCATTAGATGACTCATCTATGCATCCTCTCTATGTAAGCACATATTAGGAACCATTTTTATTTCCTTAGGCAAGAAAAGAGAGAGAACCAACAACAAAAGCTCACTTAAAAATTCTGGACAGCAAGCTAGACAACAAGGAATAGGTAGGAATTCTTAATCTCTTCTCTTAGTTTATGAGTTTTATGTTCATGTATGTTGAGCTTGATATGAATGGTACGTGTTTGATGTGTAGTTGAATGATTAGAGGCCTTCTTTTGAGTTTTATCCACTGTTTTAGGTGATGTCCATATGCTGACATTATGATTGCACTACTACAGACAGGACTTTATGCAACGGTTCTGAGGACCATTATGCTAAGTACTAGAACATGAAAAACATAATTTATATGCTTAAAAACATTGTGGACAGATTCTGGATGCTGATGCAGGTTGCACATGCCTTATTTGACTTCATAAAAGAGCTAGAAATGCATCAAAATAGATGTGCATGTACTATACTCATGTAGACAAGCTTTAGAATGACAAAATATGCCAAAAGTGATGTTGTATGCATTTATGTTTTAAGTAGAAGACTAGAAATGCAGCAAACGTGACATGCACGTACTAAAATCATTGAGTCTTGTCCTAGAATGGAAAACCAAGTAGAGATGAGGTTACCTAGACATACTTTCAACTGTAAAAAGGATAAAAATGCAACTTAGCGAACATGCATGCATTATAATTAGGGGTTGGCATTTGGCCCTGGGCCGAAATAAGCCTTAGGGCGGCCCTAGCCCGACCCTAGCCCTAGCCCGGCCCTAGCCCTACGTAAGCCCTATTATGGCCCGACCCGAAGGGCTTAGGGTCGGGCTAGGGCTTCGATTATTCGACCCTGGGCCAAAAACGAGCCCGGTTTAAAATCGTTAATTTATTGATTTAAGGACGTTCTTCATATTAAAAGAATGTATTTTTCACAAACATCAAATCTCACACGTCCAAACTAGTAGTATTTGCGTTTAAAGAGTTATTTATCGATTAATTAGTCATTTATTTAGGGCCGAAATTAGCCCGAGCCCGACCCTAGCCCGAAAAGCCCTATGATATGAAGGGCCGATAACGATTTTAGGGCTGATGATTTTTCTCAGGGCCCGGCCCGACCCGGCCCTAATGTGTAAAGGGCTAGGGCTAGGGCTCACCTAAAGCCCTATCCGGCCCGGCCCGATAGGGCTAGGGCTTACCCGGCCCGACCCTTTGCCGACCCCTAATTATAATCACATAATCGAGTTCTAGGAAGAAAAAGTAAGCTAGAAATGGGTAAATATACAATTTAAAATATTGCATAGCTGCTGAAATAGGTGATTTTAATTTTGAAATTACAGAGTTACATCGTAACAATACATATAGAGTTGGCTAGAGTCAATCACAAGTGATAACCATGTTCTGTAATGACTTAATCAACTTATAGAAGCAAGAATCAAGGTAAATAGACATGTATGATAATCTGAAATATTGCAGCTATATATGTGGTGAATCTGAAATTTTGAATCTAACTCCTAAAATGCCTTATAAGCTAGTTTACAAAGTAATATTTCATAGTATTTATATTGGTGCTTATCTTTGAAGTCAATTGTGAATGATTTGCTTATCTTTTATGATGTTAGCCTTGTTCTAGTTTGTAAGTACGTTATTCATGATTCGTGTTCGTATTTCGTAGTCCATGCTGTATTGTGATACATATGCATATCATTACATGACATAAGCATTCACTCATGACATTCATGTATTTGAAAGGAAGATGTTAGTAATGAAAGGATGTGAATCGGGATACAAGATATCCTTGGGTTAAAGTCCCTAAACCCTGCAGGAAGATCCCGCGAATGGGATGATGGTTGGTGCCAGACCGGTGTAAAACGTGGCCGGTAGCTTTCCGAGTTGGAAAGTCTTCCAGTAGTGAATAATGTGACTAATGATTAAACATCAATCATTTGCATATCACGTGCGTCATACATACATTGGTTGATATGTGCTTGCACGCTATGTGAACATATAACTTGTGGACTAATGGTTGAAATTAAGTTTTTCTACTGAGTTGGAAAAACTCACTCCTAGATATTTTACAGCGAATTCCAAGAAGTAAGTCGAAGTTTCAACGAGTCGAAGACTTTTGTGTGCTGATGAGTTGTATTTATACGACTCGTCGAATCAATTAATCCCATGTATTTCGACACTTTATTATTGATGAGTCGTAGTTGTACGACTATTTTATGTGTTAAAACCCCGTCTCTTAGTGTTTGCCTGTATGTTATTTCACTACCTGTGTATAGTTTTCATTCTCAGGTGCATTCGGGATCCAAGGAAGGAATATCGGCTAAAGGGAGCCCATTAGAAGATGTTTGCGTCGAAGAAATGAAGTCTGAAGTGCTGGAAATTTGAGTCAGTGTAGCCCACTTACGTCTGAAGAATTACAGTCACTTACGTCTGAACAATTTCGATAATTGTTGAGACCTCCGCGGAGCATAAATCAAGAGACGTCCGCGGAGGACACCTGGCACTCGAAATCATTATGTCTCATTTGCAGTCTCGAAGGGACAACACACAGAACACGAGGGGACAAGAACCGGTGCGACTGGATCTGGAGAAAGGAGAGAAATTCAGATCCATCTAGGGTTCGTTCGAAGTTCGGTTTGGAAGGAAGAGTTCTTGGAGTAGGATTTCGATTGAGGATTCGTTGCTGGGTTCAAGTACTGGAGTGGAGCTGCAGATTGTTGGAGAGTTCATCATCAGTAACTTCGTGTCATTCTATTCAAATACTTATGATGTATTCCATTTCGATGAGTAGCTAAACTCACTTGTGTAGGCTAGAACTCGATATTGTGATGTTTTGACTTGAGACCTATATTGATTTCTGTGTTTTGTGTCATATTACTATGCTATGTTTATGGAATTGATGTGCTAGCTTGAGTGGAACCCTAGCGGGGGAGCTTAGGTGTGTTTGTTGATTCTATTTGTCACAGTTTGCTAGCAACCTAGCGGGGATAGTGAACTAGGACACGAGTAATATACCACTAGGATTAAACACCCTAGGACAACTTGTTTATATGTTCATGCAACTCTAGCGAGTTAGGGACTTGATTATCGCTAGCGCGAGGTTAAGTACTAGAACACGAACGGGGAGTACAACCTAGCGGGGAGCTCTAAGTTGTAGAACATTAGAAATCAAAACGGTTTGTCAATGATTTAGTCTTGCATCACAGTCGAAGGTTCTAGCTTGCACTTCTCTTTGATATTACATACCTGAATTCGTGTGACGATTGCTCTATTGATAATTGATCACTGTTACTCACTTGCGTTTTTATTTAACTTGTTCGAGATTTACAACACCATTGTCACGCTTTTACTTAGTGAAACAGATTCTTATACCGATCTCTGTGGATACGACCCGACTTACCACTTGCTAGTCGGATTACAAATTATTATTTTTGACGGGTACAACGACAGCCCGCCAAAATGGCGCCGTTGCCGGGGATTGGTAACGAGTAATCTCACTACGTATTACTTTCTTTTAGTTTTATTTTACTATTTTTTTTACCGTGTCACTTGATTATTTTCTGTTGAGGTAACAATGTCACAGAGAAGTGTTGAACGTGATCAAGAAGAGCGAAGTAGTGTGATAGGGGATAACATGCAAGAACGGAGGCAAGGACTGCCCCCTGTTAATCAAAGACTGCCACCCCCCAGAAGGCTATGATTGGAGTGGTTCAAGGGCGCAAATAATTATGTGGACAAGAAACAAATTCATTAGCCGAAGGCAAACGATCAAGTAAGAAGAAAATCAAAATCTGATTGATTCAAGCAAAGATGTGTCGTTTATCAAAGTCCATACAAGTTAACGAATTCAAGACTCAACGGTATGAAAGCAGTGAATCAATCACGTGTCAGAGAAAGCCGCTGACTCAATCAAAAGACCAAAACTCAGAAAAGAATGCAATGTCCGTGGTACCTATAGGGGACTATCTCCCAATCATCCAATGTCATTTGAATTTCAGCTCGCGAGGTAACAAGTATCGAAACATCTATGTTTACTCGCATTGTTAGAATCTTAAGCATGATATGATTATAGACTGGATTTAGGATTGAGATGTAAGGATTGACATGACTAGTACGTTGTTGTTCTTTCTATGGCTTTGTTCTTGTTCGAGACGAACAAGTTCAAGTGTGGGGTAGTTTGATGAGTCGTAGTTGTACGACTATTTTATGTGTTAAAACCCCATCTCTTAGTGTTTGCCTGTATGTTATTTCACTACCTGTGTGTAGTTTTCATTCTCAGGTGCATTCGGGATCCATGGAAGGAATATCGGCTAAAGGGAGCCCATTAGAAGATGTTTGCGTCGAAGAAATGAAGTCTGAAGTGCTGGAAATTTGAGTCAGTGTAGCCCACTTACGTCTGCAGAATTACAGTCACTTACGTCTGAACAATTTCGATAATTGTTGAGACCTCCGCGGAGCATAAATCAAGAGACGTCCGCGGAGGACACCTGGCACTCGAAATCATTATGTCTCATTTGCAGTCTCGAAGGGACAACACACAGAACACGAGGGGACAAGAACCGGTGCGACTGGATCTGGAGAAAGGAGAGAAATTCAGATCCATCTAGGGTTCGTTCGAAGTTCGGTTTGGAAGGAAGAGTTCTTAGAGTAGGATTTCGATTGAGGATTCGTTGCTGGGTTCAAGTACTGGAGTGGAGCTGCAGATTGTTGGAGAGTTCATCATCAGTAACTTCGTGTCATTCTATTCAAATACTTATGATGTATTCCATTTCGATGAGTAGCTAAACTCACTTGTGTAGGCTAGAACTCGATATTGTGATGTTTTGACTTGAGACCTATATTGATTTCTGTGTTTTGTGTCATATTACTATGCTATGTTTATGGAATTGATGTGCTAGCTTGAGTGGAACCCTAGCGGGGGAGCTTAGGTGTGTTTGTTGATTCTATTTGTCACAGTTTGCTAGCAACCTAGCGGGGATAGTGAACTAGGACACGAGTAATATACCACTAGGATTAAACACCCTAGGACAACTTGTTTATATGTTCATGCAACTCTAGCGAGTTAGGGACTTGATTATCGCTAGCGCGAGGTTAAGTACTAGAACACGAACGGGGAGTACAACCTAGCGGGGAGCTCTAAGTTGTAGAACATTAGAAATCAAAACGGTTTGTCAATGATTTAGTCTTGCATCACAGTCGAAGGTTCTAGCTTGCACTTCTCTTTGATATTACAAACCTGAATTCGTGTGACGATTGCTCTATTGATAATTGATCACTGTTACTCACTTGCGTTTTTATTTAACTTGTTCGAGATTTACAACACCATTGTCACGCTTTTACTTAGTGAAACAGATTCTTATACCGATCTCTGTGGATACGACCCGACTTACCACTTGCTAGTCGGATTACAAATTATTATTTTTGACGGGTACAACGACAGCCCGCCAAAATGGCACCGTTGCCGGGGATTGGTAACGAGTAATCTCACTACGTATTACTTTCTTTTAGTTTTATTTTACTATTTTTTTTACCGTGTCACTTGATTATTTTCTGTTGAGGTAACAATGTCACAGAGAAGTGTTGAACGTGATCAAGAAGAGCGAAGTAGTGTGATAGGGGATAACATGCAAGAACGGAGGCAAGGACTGCCCCCTGTTAATCAAAGACTGCCACCCCCCAGAAATCAGCGAGGCAATGAGTTTGCTGGACATCGTGCAGCTAGACACGAGGATTACGAGGATGAGTTGGATCGACAATACCTCGGTGGAGGAAACCAATATGGACAGCTAGCTAGGCGTCGGGATTTGGGACGCACTATGAGAGGAGTTTCTGCGCCTTATATTGATGAGGCACCTTGGTGCATAAGGTTGGATGAAGACGCAGAAGATATCGAGATAAAGAGTGGGGTGATACATCACTTGCCCAAGTTTGGAGGAATGCCCGATGAGAACCCTCTAAGGCACTTGAAGGAATTTCATGGAGTTTGCATGTCCATGAAATCAGCAGCGGTTCCGGAAGAAATCTTTAAATTAAAGACATTTCCTTTTTCTTTAGTAAGTCAAGCTAAATCTTGGTTGATGTCTTTGCCTTCAGGTTCTATTATTTCTTGGGAACAATTGCAAAGGAAATTCATGGACAAGTATTACTCCCATTCGAAGGCGGCTCAAACAAGAAAGGAGCTCTCTACGCTTAGACAAGGGCGTGGAGAAACGTTGTTCGACTACTTGGAGAGATTTAGGCTATTGGAAGAGAATTGTCCGAATCATGGAGTCCCACAAAGGATGTTGCTTGAGTACTTCATGGATGGGATGATTCTGATGGAAAGAAGAATGCTAGATGCCTCCGCTCAAGGGTCTATCCTTGACATGTACCCCGAGGAGATATGGGACTTGATTGAGAAAGTTGCCGAGAGCACAAGGTATTTAGAAGAAACATATAAACCTGCACCAGTTGCTAACGTGAATGTACAATCTGAATTGCAGGAACTGAAGAATATGATGGCTCAGATAGTGACGCAACAACCACAAGGCAATCAACAAGTGGAGCGTAAGGTAAACAAGTCTACTTATAATTCAATTTTTGATAACGCTGTGTTTCAGGAAAGAACGGAAGACGTGAATGTAGTGGGCTACATCAACAAGGGAGATTTGCCACCAAGGAGGTATGATGGATACCAAGGCAACAACAAATGGCAACCAAGGCAAAATGATGGTGGTTGGCAAAGGAACAACAATTACGATGTGGGGCAATCTTCGTACCCACAAAAGCAGCCGTACAAACCACCACATAACAAACAAGGAGATGAAGACCCGATCAAGGAATTGAGAGAGGAAATGAGAGGCTTATTCAAGGAACTAACTCAGAAGGTGGGCCAACAAGCTGGAGACGTTAACGAGCTAAAGAAGCAAGTGTCTCAAATCGCCAGCGACGTTTTCGAAAAGCGAGAAGACAAAGGGAAGCTTCCGTCGCAAACGATCCCCAATCCAAGGCAAAATGTGAGTGTGATTGTGGTAAGGGATGAAGAGGAGATGGAGGCTGAAGGAGATAAAAAGGAGCTGAATGAAGATTCCAACTCAGTGGCGCAGGCGGACGTCTCAACAATTAATCCGCGGACGTCTCAACAATTAATGAAAAATCAAGAGACGTGGGCGGAGGAAAATCAAGAGACGTGGGCGGAATTCTCAGTAAGCAATTTTCAGATTTTGAATTCTAACCCTCTTGCGCCATCGCCATTTCCCATGTAGGTTATCGAGCATCACGAAGCTATAAACAATGAGATTCAACGGGAGGGGTATGAGGACACGAGAACCAACGCACAAATGCAAGAATTGGAGCGAGAGCAACAAGGAGCGTTGACCAATCGAACTAGAGACCCAGGTGCCTTCACGGTGACCTGTGGAATTGGTAACACGCTTATTCCCCACTGTTTGATTGATTTGGGAGCATCAATTAATGTTATGCCTTATGACCTATACTGTTCATTGAACCTTGGACCGGTGAAATCGGCCCAGTTAACTATTGAGTTAGGCAACAAGTCATGTGTTCATCCCTATGGTTTGCTTGAGGATTTAACCTTGAATGTTGGAGAAGTTGTTGTGCCTGCAGATTTTTATGTCTTGCAGATGGAGGACACCCAGACTAAGGAGTCGCCAACACTCATTCTAGGACGACCTACCTTGTTTGCGACGAAGGCGAAGATTGATGTCGCTGAGGGAATTATAATGCTCGAATATGGTGGCAAGATGGCTGAGTTTCGTGTCTTTGAGGATGACCACCAGCCTTGTGCGGGGAAACCACCTGAGATCGCTGGTAGGACTTGTTTTAACAATATAACTGCTGAATCGTTGCGTTTGATTCAGGGTGTCAGTAAGCAGCTGAAGGTAAGAAGGAAAACACGCCCACCAGATAAGAAGCGAGTAAACAAACAAAAGTGTGGGGTGGGTGCGCAAAAGTTGCGGACACATACCGAAAAGAACTGGAGATCGAAGCCACCTGATGGCGAAAAGAGCATTGAGAAAGGACTATCTTGTGGAAGTGCTGATGAGAGGAGCACGCTGAGTGGTAAGTTTGACCTGGAGCAGCCATGGGATCCTAACTTGTGATCCCGTAGAGGTAATGTCCAGCCAAGGACGTAAAACAAAGGCGCTTACCGGGAGGCAACCCGGTGTGTTTTTACTTTACACATGTTTTTAGTAGGTTAATTAGTGGAATTGGTACCTTGATAATGCGCCCCGAGTGCATCTTTGTTTCTGGTGGTTTCAGGTGAATGAATGAAGAAAGGAATTCAACTCAGTGGTGTGGGCGCACGTCTGAGCAATTAAGGGCGCGGACGCCTACGCAACTAAGCTAATTAGTCAGACGTCCGCGAAGGAAATGTAGGAGACGTCCGCGGTACATCGCAGAATTTAAATGAGCACGTTTTCCAGATATGGGTGTTCCACCAGACTATTAGGGGAGTACCAGTTCCTCTACCTTTTTCATTTATATTTGAGTCTGTTGAGTCTGTTTTGTTATACATCTCATCTCTTGAATTGTACCGTGAGGACACGGGTCCGTCTAAGTGTGGGGTGGGATGTTGTTGAGTCAGTTGTGTGTCGTGTCTGTTTTTTCAATTTTTATGTCGCATGTCATGTGTCGTGATGAACTGATGATGTACTGCTATGTTTTCCTTCTATGTCGAAATCTTATTTCCAGCTTTGTATGACTATTGTGCTCATTTGACTAAAAATGCGAAATTTCAAAATTTTCGATGCTTTGTTCTTGTGAGTTGTGATATGCAGGGATGTGGAGTTGACAGAAATGTCCTAGAAAGGTACGGCAAGTTGCAGGAAATTCTGAGTTTTGGTTCTAATGATTGAGAAAAGCGGTGGAGGTTGACGCTTCACTAGCCTAATCCTGAGAGTAGCTCCGTCACCAAGTATACAAGTTTATTCATGCGTTCGCAGTGGTGGCGGGACAGAGAAAACAAACTGTCCATCTCTAGTCGAAGTAGCTGGGAATGGGTGGGTAACCCCTACCTTGCCTCATGCAGAAAAGACGAGGATGAGAAAAGAGCGGGACGCGCTCCTATGCTGTTATTCGGAGGCTATGATTGGAGTGGTTCAAGGGCGCAAATAATTATGTGGACAAGAAACAAATTCATTAGCCGAAGGCAAACCATCAAGTAAGAAGAAAATCAAAATCTGATTGATTCAAGCAAAGATGTGTCGTTTATCAAAGTCCATACAAGTTAACGAATTCAAGACTCAACGGTATGAAAGCAGTGAATCAATCACGTGTCAGAGAAAGCCGCTGACTCAATCAAATGACCAAAACTCAGAAAAGAATGCAATGTCCGTGGTACCTATAGGGGACTATCTCCCAATCATCCAATGTCATTTGAATTTCAGCTCGCGAGGTAACAAGTATCGAAACATCTATGTTTACTCGCATTGTTAGAATCTTAAGCATGATATGATTATAGACTGGATTTAGGATTGAGATGTAAGGATTGACATGACTAGTACGTTGTTGTTCTTTCTATGGCTTTGTTCTTGTTCGAGACGAACAAGTTCAAGTGTGGGGTAGTTTGATGAGTCGTAGTTGTACGACTATTTTATGTGTTAAAACCCCGTCTCTTAGTGTTTGCCTGTATGTTATTTCACTACCTGTGTGTAGTTTTCATTCTCAGGTGCATTCGGGATCCATGGAAGGAATATCGGCTAAAGGGAGCCCATTAGAAGATGTTTGCGTCGAAGAAATGAAGTCTGAAGTGCTGGAAATTTGAGTCAGTGTAGCCCACTTACGTCTGAAGAATTACAGTCACTTACGTCTGAACAATTTCGATAATTGTTGAGACCTCCGCGGAGCATAAATCAAGAGACGTCCGCGGAGGACACCTGGCACTCGAAATCATTATGTCTCATTTGCAGTCTCGAAGGGACAACACACAGAACACGAGGGGACAAGAACCGGTGCGACTGGATCTGGAGAAAGGAGAGAAATTTAGATCCATCTAGGGTTCGTTCGAAGTTCGGTTTGGAAGGAAGAGTTCTTGGAGTAGGATTTCGATTGAGGATTCGTTGCTGGGTTCAAGTACTGGAGTGGAGCTGCAGATTGTTGGAGAGTTCATCATCAGTAACTTCGTGTCATTCTATTCAAATACTTATGATGTATTCCATTTCGATAAGTAGCTAAACTCACTTGTGTAGGCTAGAACTCGATATTGTGATGTTTTGACTTGAGACCTATATTGATTTCTATGTTTTGTGTCATATTACTATGCTATATGTATGGAATTGATGTGCTAGCTTGAGTGGAACCCTAGCGGGGGAGCTTAGGTGTGTTTGTTGATTCTATTTGTCACAGTTTGCTAGCAACCTAGCGGGGATAGTGAACTAGGACACGAGTAATATACCACTAGGATTAAACACCCTAGGACAACTTGTTTATATGTTCATGCAACTCTAGCGAGTTAGGGACTTGATTATCGCTAGCGCGAGGTTAAGTACTAGAACACGAACGGGGAGTACAACCTAGCGGGGAGCTCTAAGTTGTAGAACATTAGAAATCAAAACGGTTTGTCAATGATTTAGTCTTGCATCACAGTCGAAGGTTCTAGCTTGCACTTCTCTTTGATATTACATACCTGAATTCGTGTGACGATTGCTCTATTGATAATTGATCACTGTTACTCACTTGCGTTTTTATTTAACTTGTTCGAGATTTACAACACCATTGTCACGCTTTTACTTAGTGAAACAGATTCTTATACCGATCTCTGTGGATACGACCCGACTTACCACTTGCTAGTCGGATTACAAATTATTATTTTTGACGGGTACAACGACAGCCCGCCAATTATGCGAACGTTTACTTTTTAGTATAGTTTTGCATTTCAGGTGTTTCGGAAGCTTTAGGAGGAAACGCGCATAAAAGACGGCATTTAATGCCAAAAACACCACAATGGCAGATCAGACCATCGAACGTTCGACGGAGTGCTGGGAATTGACCACTCATCATAAAATACTAGCTACATGTCGTTGCGTAGCTGACTCAATTCCCTACAACTCTCTAGTTCACAACGAGAGCATCCGAGGGCATTTGGATGGTCGAATCGAGAGCCGAAGCCAAAGCTGGCGCGCAGAATGGGTGAACTGTCTCCGAAAGGATCACGGACCGTGTGCATTTTAAGTGTTCATAGTCCGCGGCGCTAATGTGTACATGGTCCGCGGCGACGACGTCAGCAACGCGTTTTGATGACATCAGCAGGCCGAAACTTAGAAATCAAGCCCAAAAATCAGACTTGGAAACCATACTTTTTGCTATAAATAAGATCTTTGGGTTAGGGTTTCCATCATCTCATAATCCCATCATTTAGAAGACGGCTCTGGAGGAGAAGGCGAAGCTTTCGACGAGAGAAGAGAATTCTTTACTACTTATCATTATGTTTTCCATGATTATGTGTAGCTAAACTATCAGTTCAGTTTAGGGTTTCGTCTTTGTGACACATGTTTTGAGACTTTATCTTTAATGCAATTTCTTATTTCTCTAGTTCTTGTGCTTAATTTTAAGGATTGAATTGTGACGCTAAGTGGATACTTTGCCGTAAAGCTTAGCCCAACAATTCAAACCCTACCGTTAATACTTGTTGGATACTTTTCCGTAAAGACAGGTAGTGACACCTAGATTTAATAATACCTTTGCCGGATTATTGTATTTAGGAAAGAACTAGAAGTCTAACACTTTTGCCGGGTTAAATTGTGGTGTATCACCTTTGCCGGGATACTTTGGGTTGTTACCTTTGCCGGAATAACCACACTTAGAAATTTGAGATTTGATTATTAGCAGTCAATGATAAACATGTCACAATAGAAACCCTAAGCTGAATGTTCTCTCTCATTTAGTTCAGCTTACTATTCTCTCTTTTGCACTCAGAATCACTCACAACCCCCTCTTTTAATTGTTTTCAGTGACATCTTCAACAACACCAGCTCCCGTGGGTTCGGCCCTGCTTGCCACATACTAGTTTCACGCAGGAGATTATAAATATCAAGTTTGACGCGTCAGACGATGCGCGTCAAATTTTGGCGTCGTTGCTGGGGAGCTGCGCTTCGGTGAAGTTGTTTCTTTTTATTTAATTTTTTTTTCAGTTTTTGCGATTCACTATGTCTTCTTATTATAGTGGAGAACCTTGTGGCGATGAAGATGATGAGGAAGATGATGGCAGCGAGGTTAAGTGTTGGATGAATCGGCGTCTTCCCAAATTTGGAGGTGCCATTGGAGAAGACCATGTGACACATGTAAAAACATTTCACTACGTCTGTTGCCGCATAAAGTCTAAAGAAGAATCATTGGACAGGTTTAAGCTAAAAATCTTTTTCTTTTCTTTAACTGACTCCACAAGATCTTGGTATTACTCATCATCTGCAGATTGTGAAAGTGCTTGGACGGATCTACGAGGCCGATTTCTTAAAAAGTTTTCTCCACCATCCTTTCGTTTTGAAACCCGGGAGAAGATTTCTTCTATTCAGTAATTCCAAGGCGAAACATTATTTGAATATTTGATCCGCTTCGAGGACCTTGCAGGCAGTTGTCTGCACCATGGATTGACTGATTTCTTTTTTATTGAGAGCTTTCTTGATGGGATGGCTCCATTAGAGTGTCGTATGCTTGACGTTTCAGCAAGAGGTTCAGTAATTGAATTAGATATTTACGAAATCTGGGACCTGATAGAAGATATGGCACCGAGATCGAGACGAGGTCAGATGCATAAAACGGATGATAAGGTGCAGACTGTAGAAGCTGATTCAGTGCAGATCGTGCCCGACATCACATGCAACACCTCCACGATTCAAACCTACTGTTAATACTGTTGGATACTTTGCCGTAAAGACAGGTAGTAACACCTAGATTCGATAATACCTTTGTCAGATTATTGCGTTTAGGATAGAACTAGAAGTCTAACACCTTTGCCGGGATACTTTAGGATATTACCTTTGTCGGAATAATCACATTAGAAACTTGAGATTCGATTTTTAGCAGGTGATGATAAATATGTCACAATAAAAACCCTAGGCTGAATGTTTTCTTTGATTGAATTCTTCGTTAGTCCTTTCTCTTGTGCTTTTGCAGCAATCACTCACAAAATCCCCCTTTTAATTGTTCACAGTTACAACTTCAACAACCAGCTCCCTTGGGTTCGATCCTGCTTGCCGCTACACTAGCTTTCATGTAGGAGAATATAAATATTTAATTTGACGCGTCAGACGACGCACGTCAAATTTTGGCGCCGTTGCCGGGGAGCTGCGCTTTGGTGACGTTGTTTCTTTCTTTTCTTTTTCTTTTATTTTGTTTTTTATTTAGTTTTTGTGCTTTGCTACTTGGTTTGCTATGTCTCGCGCATGTAGCCAGATGGTGAAGGTGATGATGATCAAATATAGAAGTATCAACCTACGATGAAGGAGCTGTCTGGCCCTAATTTTCAGAATATACCTTGGTGCTTCAATGAGGGGCCAGACATGTAGAAAATTAAGATCGAGACTGTGGTAGTACACCATCTGCCGAAGTTTTCGGGTCGGCAAGGAGAATCAGCCACCAGGCATCTGCATAATTTTCATGGCATCTGCCAGACTCTCTAACCTTATGAAGTCACAGTGGAGAACTTCAAACTCAAGGCTTTCCACTTTTCTTTGACTGACATGGCTAGATCTTGGTTTCTGTCTCTTCCTTCAGGTAGCATCAGGACATGGGACCCTATGCAGAAGAAGTTTCTCAACAAATACTACCCAGCAGCTATGGCCGGATAGGTTCGTAGACAGCTGCAGGATATAAGGCAGGGGCCTAATGAGTCTATGTATGATTATTTGGAGAAGTTTAATGCACTGGAGCAGAGTTACTGCAACCTGGGAGTGCCTGAGAAGCTAGTTATCGTGTACTTGCTAGATGGGTTGAGACCACTCGATAAGATGCTGCTTGGTGCCTAAGCTGGAGGCACGATCATGAATTTATCCCCAGCTGGAGTGAGGAAGTTGATCACTGAGGTGGCCAAGAATGCTAGGTACAGAGAGGAGGTCAGCTGCCAAGAGGAATTTAGCCGAACCAGAAACGTTGCAAAGGCTAAGACCCCAACATCCGATGAGCTGAAGGAAATGATGACGGTTCTAAAAACTAATTAGGTGGTCAAGGTAAAGCCTTGTGAATTTTGCGGTGCGACTAACCATAAGACGGATGCCTGCCATACTTTACAGGAGGACACACAGGGTGATGTTAACGCAGTGGGTGGATTCCAAAACTACAATAACCGTGCACCCCAGTAACCTCAGCAGCAGTACTACCGACCACCATACCATAAACAACAGGGTATCTATAGCAAACAGAATCAGTATCAGCAGCGAGGGCAGAACTACAATCAAGCAGGCCCTAGCAATCAGAATTCCAACAAGTCTCTGGAGGATGTAGTGAAAGAGCTGGCAACTAGCACCCAACAATTGGCCACTACGATGCAGCAAAATCAGGCGAAGAATGATGGAGCTTTAGCGAAACTGGCAAAACAAATGTCTCAGATAGCCAGCACAGTTCTTGAGCTGAAGAGTGATCCGGGAAAACTTCCATCGCATACCATCCCTAACCCGAGAGGAAACATCAATACACTGGCAATGGTAGATGAACCAGGGGCAAAAAATAGTAAAAAGGAGCTTGAGTCAGTGCCGATCGTGCCCAAGAAAGACATTAGCTCGACGCTAATGTCTGCAGTTGACGTGCCTATAATGTCAACTCCGGACGCGCCGCTAACGTCTTAAGCAGACGCGACCTGCGCTACCGAAAATTCCAAAACTGACTTTCCGCTTCCGTTTTCTATGCAGTTAAGAGCTCCCGAAGACCATGTGATCAACAAGGATGAACTAGGAGACGAGTTGGAGGCCAAGCATGAGCCAGAAAGGCCAACGAAGGAGTATGCACCTGCTGAGGGTCAAGGAGAACGACCGGGAAAGTGCAAGGACCCAGGTGCTTTCACAGTCACCCGTGGTGTTGGTGAGACACTTATACCTCATTGTTTGATTGACTTGGGTGCTGCTATTAATGCTATGCCATATTCGTTATACAGTTCTGTGAAACTAGGGCCATTGAAACCTCCTAAGTTTTTGGTAGAGTTGGGGGATAAATCATGTGTTCGTCCAGTTGGTTCACTTGAGGATCTAACACTACATATAGGAGATCTTGTTGTTCCTGCATATTTCTATGTTTTGCAGATGGGTGATGCTAGAGATGATGATCCTCCAACACTTATCTTGGGACGTCCATTCCTCTTTGCCACTAAGACCAAGATTGAAATGGAAATAGGCTTGTTGTCACTTGCGTTTGGTGGGAGGACATCGAATTGTAACATTTATGAGGATGCTGACCGACCATGCATGAAGAAGCCACCGGACATCGTGCACACATCATATCTTGGTTCCCTACTTCCTGACCCACCAGATGAGGCCAATCATACAATGAGCGAGGCGATTATGGGCGAGGAGTCCTCGCAGACTCAATATGATGTGAAGGCTGACCCGCCTGATCAATGGAGAACACACACGAGGACACCATTCTGTGAGGGCTATGAGCAGAATGAAGGAATTATTACTGAGGCAAAATATGACTTCACACGTCCATGGGATCCCAACTTGTGATCCCTAATGAGGTATCGTCGAACCAACGACGTAAAACAAAGGCGATCGCAGGGAGGCAGCCCGTCAAATTACTATTTTTTTCTTTCTTTTCGTGTCTTTTGTGATTGTTTGAGTCTTGTTTAGTCTTTTGTCATCTAACCGGTCTATCTTGACTTGGTTCTTGTGGGAAAGATGTTCGTTCACAGGTAAAAAATAGGTCCAACTGAGTGTGGTCGCGCCGAGCATTGACGTTAGAGTCGCGCCCAAGCTTAACATTAGTTGCGCGTCCTAGGAGAACATTAAGGCGTTGACCGCGCCCCTAACGTCTACACTGGGTGCGGTAGACCGTTGACCAGCGTTGGCCGACTCGTTTGACCAGAATTTTCACCATCGTGCAACGAGACGAGGGGAGTGCATGTTCACTTTTACTTCTATCTTTTTCCCTATATATGTGTTTCTTGCATTGTCTGTGTCTTTGAACTAAAGTCGTGCCGTGAGGACACGACTTGGTTCAAAAGTGTGGGGTGGGAGAGTCAGTCAGTCGGTTGTGTCTGCACGTTTATTTTCTCTTGCATATTGTATTGTGTCAGCACGTTTTCTTATGTTTTCCTTGTTAAAAAAATTGAATGGAAGTACGAATTTCTCTCTGTTTCCTAGATATACAGTATTGGATTTTGATGATATGAAATAGATGATGCTGCTTATATTGTATTTCTCTTGTGAAAAATCTGAATTGTGCTTTTACATATGTGAATTTTACCCACTACTTGTCTTTTGAGTTGAGATAAAAAGGGATGTGGAGTTGATAGAAATGTCCTAGAGAGACTTGACGAAGCATTCAAAGGACTGGATTTCCAATTATATGGAATTAGTGGAGCTAGCACTTCGAGATTTTATGGTTTAGAGTTTGCTCCGCCGCTGCAGCGTTTATGAAGTAACCGGGAAAAGGTGGAGGGCCCCCATCTTGATGAGAAAGAGCGGGGAGGTTTATCCATATGCTTGCGGGTGATGATTGGACCTCCTTCCAAAGAAAAGAAGAAAAAGAACAAGCTATTCACAATAAAGGAGCAAAGCTCAAGAAAAATCAGTCGAATTGTGAAGTTTTATAAAAACGTGAAGTACATCATTCATACACAAGAGCCAAAGGCCAAAGAAAGTTCACTACATCAAAAGCGGTCCAGCAAAAGAAGAAAGAAAAACTCAAAACCTTAAAAGCTCGAATGAATCACGTGCCAGAGAAAGCAATGAAGTATAACCATGTAGCTAGAGTTCAGGACAACGAATGCAGATCATGGGTCTAAAGAGGACTATCTTCCAGTCATCCGAATTGATTTGAATTTAAGCTCAAAGGTAACATGTATCAAGTTAATTTTGTGTTGACCATGATGATTTGAGTAACGATTGAGTTATGCATAGAAAAGCGAATCTAGACTAACAACTCATATTCATGTAGCATTTATCCAGGACGTCGAAGAAATTGTGGTGTCATATTCATATAGATTAAGCGCTGTCTTGGTGAGACTTTAGACAGCGCTTCCGTCGAGGCGCTGTCTAAAGTATACATAAGACAGCGCTTACGCTGAGGCGTTGTCTAAAGTCAGACATAAGACAACGCTTATGGATGAAGCACTGTCTAAAGTGCACATAAGACATCGCTTATGTATGAAGCGCTGTCTTTTGTTAAACTAAAAACTCATATCAACTCGAAAATCTTACTCAGATTGAATTACCTCGCCTTCGAATTCTTACAGCCGTCTTCGCCCGCTTTCGAATTCTTACCGCCGTCTTCGCCCGCTTTCGCTCAGGTATGTCGATTTTGATTTGTGTTCATCTTCATCCCAGATTCAATTTAAGGTTGCGATTCTTGTCTGCATATTCAACTTAGGGTTGCGATTTTGATTTGCGATTCGTTTCCATTAGTTAGGTTTGAGTTTTTTATTCACCTTCGCTTCAGTTGATTGCAGTTCTTCAAAGAACCTAGCGCTCCATCGCTTGTTCCCGAGTTGATTCAAAGTTTGGTCACTAGTAGGTACTGACTTAATTTTTGTACAAAGTTTTCTTTCCCGATTTGTTTTTTTCTGAATCTTTTGGTTATTGAGTATGCTTACATGAATTGTTGTCAATTTGTATAGAACAATCTTGTTCGATCTGTGTTTCGTGAACATAGCACAGAAGAAGGAGCCAAGTGTGGTCATTCACCCCTGTCTTCTAAGAGATCTTCTCAAGTAAGTTACTTGTGTCAATATTTAATTGTTTGCTTTTGAGTGATCGAAAGTGTCATGGAATTTGTTATGTTGCTACTTATGCATAATTTTGATTATCTGTCATATACTAATGTAGCAGTTAATTTGGTTTATATATGTCGTTGAACTAATTATATTTATTGTGTTTAATGATTGGAATGAAATCGATGCAGCATGATGAAAGAAGTTGGTAGCATATTATATGTACTGGAGTTTGTAAATATATTTGCTTTTGAAACTTTAATTTACGCATGAATTGCTCATTTTTCCTTTTCTTTTGTCCAAAAAAAACATAGGTTGCAATTTATTCAACACTATACATATAATTTGATATAGTTTGATGACAATGGACCGAGCATGGATGTCAGCTAACCATCTAACAGATGAATACGAGCAAGGAATTCATAGTTTTTGTAATTTCGTGAGGTTATTTGCTGAACGAAATGGGTCAATAACGTTCACTGTCCGTGCATGGGTTGTTGGAACAATAAAAAAAGTTAAAGTCGGTGAATTAATAAACCACCTATTGTTAAGCGATATCAATCCCAATTACAAAGTATGGTGTATGCACGGTGAGAATGAACCACGAAACGATGCACCTCAAGTTGTTTCCCCACAAATGGAGTATATTAATACGGAATGGGAAGATGTCGATTTGATTGATATGGTTAACAACGTTGCCGAAGAGTCGAATGTCAGGCCGCAGGTTTTGGAGACACTGAGAAATGACTCTGAACTACCGTTGTACGAAGGTTGTACAAAGTTCACCAGGCTGTCTTCAGTGTTAAAGTTGTTCAACTTGAAGGCAAAAAACGGTTGGAGTGATAAGAGCTTCACTGAACTACTGCAGCTAGTGAAATAAATGCTTCCGGACGGGAACACCCTCCCGAGTCGTACTTATGAGGCAAAGAATGAAAAACCTAGTAGAGATGAGGTTACCTAGACATACTTTCTACTGTAAAAATGCTAAAAATGTAACTTTACAGGGAATTCCGAGAAGTAAGTTGAAGTTTCAACGAGTCGAATATTTTTGTGTGCTTACAACTTTTGTGTAATATAACGTGGCGTATGACCTAAGTGTTGATTGCTAAAAGTGGTTTATGTAACTCTTTTTTTGTGTATATAAAGGTGGGGAGTTTAAGTATGGTTGTAAGAAAGACAATGTATGATTATATTAAAAGTAATGTAAATTTCTTACTCACGTTCTTGGGGATTTCGGGGTATGACAATTAAAATAGCACCTAATGCCCCTCCTGTTTCACACCTTTTATTTGCAGATGATAGTTTAATTTTTCGTAAGGCAAATATGGGTGGGATCGGGGCTATTAAATCTGTCTTGGCGAAATATGATCTCTTGTAGGGTCAACAGATTAATTATGAAAAATCAGAAATGGTGTTTAGTCCAAATACATGTGCTGAAACTGTAAATGAAATAAGGGATGTACTTGGGGTAAAGATAGTGGATAAACACTCAAAATATTTAGGATTGCCGACAATCATTGGGGCTAATAAAACTGAGGTGTTTAGAACATTGGAGGAAAGAATGCAGAAAAAACTTGCTGAATGGAAATATAAATTTCTATCTTTTGCTGGCAAAGAAACATTGATTAAAAGTGTCCTACGGTATGTCCCGATTTTTTCCATGCAGTGTCTTAGGTTACCTAATATCCAGTGAGCTTAGGTTCTTGTGGTCAGATAGTGGTAAAGAGAAGCCTATACACTGGACCAGCAAATAAATAATTATGAAAAATAAAGATTTAGGGGGGCTGGGAATTAGGGACCTGGAGGCTTTTAATATCGCTTTTCTCATGAAACATGCCTGGAGGATCTTGAAAATGCCTAATCTACTAATGAGTAGAATTATCAAAGCCAGATATTTTGATCAGTCTACCTTCTTGGAGGCCTCATTGGGCCAGAGACCATCACACGGTTGGCGGAGCATCTGGGCAGTAAAAGACATATTCAAATAAGGGCTGTGTATCGATGTACTAATTACAGGTGGAAGCTGTCATCATCTGGAGAGTTCAACTCAAATCAGCCTATTACCTTGTTAAAGAGTACCAGCTTTTAATTAAAGGAGAACCAACAGGTAATAAAACATTTCTGGCGAAAGGTATGGAAGTTAAATGTGCCAAATAAAATCAAATTCTTGATGTGGAGGTTGTTTCATAATGGATTACCTGATGCAAGTAACTTGATTAGGAGAGGTTGCACTATAAATCCTGAATGTGTTTTCTGTGGTTTTAAAACTGAGTCGGTTATACATATATTTAAAAATTGTTGGTGGGCTAGTGTTGTATGGAGGGAACTGGGTATTACAGGGGAGGTTTTGGATGTGGAATGTAATGTGTCAACAGATTGGATATGGTTCTGTGCTCAAAGCTTACCCCTAGAGAAGTTCAAAATTCTAGCTTGCGCTTGTTGGCTCATCTGATACTATAGAAATCAGGTAGTGCATGGGGAACAAGGAGAGCAAGGCAGGGCTGCAGCCCACTTGAGGTAGTGTCGAGGGTGAGATCATATCTACTGCAGTGTGATAGATGGTTGAACGGGAAGAATAGACTGTTAGAGGGCTTATGGGGATATTGTAATTCTAGGGAGTCTAGAGTAGTAGCATATTGTGATGGACTGATGGTTCATTTGGAAAAGAAAGTTTGATCTCGGGGTTCGCTGTCCTGATTAAGGACAGTGACTCCATTGATGCTATCATTGCAGGTTGGAGCGATCGTCTTCAGAGGAGCACAACTGACGCAGATATCCTAAGGGCTATGCAGGCTGCTGAGAAGAAGGGACTATCTACTGTTGTATTTCTATCTGACAGTCTTGAAGCTATATTGGCCATTCTAAAATGAAGATCGCAAATGGAAATGACAGATAACTGCTTTTCATACTTGGAGACATTTAAAGACCGGACCTTGGAGCATGTCATGCGCGAGAATAATAGAACAACATACTGGACTACTAGCTATGCTCGTATCAACAAATGGTAATGGGGCTCAATATTAGTAGTGCCATTAATCAGCAACGACTTCCATTTCAAGGATTGGTGATGCAGGGTGGCTGGCGGCGCGTATCGAAGAACAAATCGACCGTGACAAGGGTGCTGCCAGTTTGGTACAGATTTGGCGTTCGGTGTCCAATTGATTATTAAAAGATGTTTTCTGGAGTGGAAATGGGCCAACGAGTACAATTCGCCGCTACTCCATGATGTATGAGCTTTTTGGGCCGTTTGAGATCATTTAGCAGGCCAAAACAGTAATTTATTATTTTTAGATTTTATTTCCTAATTTTATTTTTTCATTTTTCAATTTAAACCTCGTTAGGGTTTGTCAAACTCATCTTTTCGTTTTAATAAAACCCTAGTTGCTTATTTTCTAGGTAAATTCCAAGGCCGTTTCGAGTTCATTGCTTGGTGAGCTCGTTTATCATATTGTCTCGCTGCGTCAGTTGGTATCAGAAGCAGGTCTTTTCCTGTCTCTCTTCCAATTGATCAGTATGGAACCAATAAGTAGGGCAAATCTGGAGAGGGTTACTGCGGATTTTACCGCGACCCTGACTACTTTGATAAATCAGGTGGTTGAGTTGACGATAAGAATCAACCAGGACGAGGTGGGGAGCAGAGCACATAGGGAAGCGCCAGTTAGAGTTCCTCATGGTGGGCGTAACCGTGTGGCGGTCGTTGAGGACTCAAACTCGGCTGAGGAGGATCCTGAGGACGAGAATGAGGAAAAAGGAGAGCGGTGGTATAATCATGATTATCGAGTGAAGGCTGACATCCCTTAGTTTCATGGAACCATGGGCTTGGCGGAGTTCCTGGATTGGCATATCGATGTTGATAGGTTCCTCGAAGTCATGGATGTCTCAGAAAGTAAACAAGTGATAGCTATCCGATTGAAGGCTACAACTGCTGTGCGGTGGGATAAGCTCGTGATCAAGAGGCGGAGGCAGGGTAAGGCTCCAATCCGAACTTGGAAACTTACCAGAAGATTATGAGCAGATTCTATACAAGATGTATATTGACTGTGTTCAGGGAAGGAGGTCTGTGGCGGAATATACAGCTGAGTTTCTATGCTCGTCACATCGTAATGAGTTGAAAGAGACGGATAACCAGAAGGTGGCGAGATACGTCAGTGGATTGAAGGGTTCGATCCAGGAGAAGATGCGGTTGCAGACTGTGTGGTCAGTAGCAGAGGCTTCCAATTTAGCGCTGAAAGTAGAACCGATTGAGAAGAACCCTCCAGGATTTCAAACGTTCCGTAAGTATTCACCTCAAGGAACTTCGAAAGCAGTAAGCGACAAGGAAAAGAACGCGGCGGCGAAGGAACATCACAATGGGAGTAAAGGTGATGCCGGTCTTGGCGGCGGGTCTGGAAGTTCTCAACCAAATCACAGATCAGTGCAGAAACATCTAAATCCCTACGCTAAGCCATCCGGTGATAAGTGTTTTCGTTGTGGCGTGCAGAGACACATGTCTAGTGTGTGTCCAAGTCGTCGGACTGTTGCTATCCTCGAGGAAGGAAAAAAAGAGGAGCAGACGAGAGTGATGAACATGAGGATGCTGAGTTTGCGGAGGAGGAGTCGGCGGAGGCCGTGAATATTGTGTTGCAGAGGGTTTTGTTATCAACGATGAATGAAGGGCATCGTAAAAAAAAAAATTCAAATCTCATTGTTTGATTCAGAATAAAGTGTGTAACTTGATTGTAGACAATGGGAGTACGAAGAATCTGGTCTCTCATAAATTGGTGGATCACTTGAAGCTGCTTACGGATCCGCATGAGAAGTCGTATGCACTTGGCTGGGTGGGTCAACAAGGGATCCCAGATTCGTGTTACACGGACCTGCAAAGTGCATATCTCCATCGGGAAGCACTACCGGGAAGAGGTACCTTGTCATGTTCTTGATATGGATGTTTGTCACGTTTTACTTGGTCGTCCTTGTCAGTATGATAATGATGTTACCTATAGAGGACGAGATAATGTGATGATGTTTATGTGGGGGAACATAACATTGCGATGGCTCCTGTTTTGTGCCTATCTCCGCGGAAGTATGGTACGTTTAAAGTTCTGAGGAAGATCAATGATAATGCTTATGTGGTGGCGCTGCCGGGCTCTATGAACATTTTCAACACTTTCAATGTGGCGGACATATACGAGTATCATGCAGACGAGGCCTTATATCCATAAGAGAACTCGGGGTCGAGTTCTTTGGAGGTGGAGGAGACTGATGCAGGGCGGCTGGCGGCGCGTATCGAGGAACAAATCCACCGTGGCAAGGGTGTTGCCGGTTTGGTGCAGATTTGGCATTCGATGTCCGATTGACTATTAAAAGATGTTTTCTCGAGTAGAAACGAGCCAACGAGTGCAACTCATCGCTACGCCATGAGGTATGTGTTTTATTATTTTTAAATTTTATTTCCTAATTTCGTTTTTTCTTTTTTCTATTTAAACCTCGTTAGGGTTTGTCAAACTCATCTTTTCGTTTCAATAAAACCTCAGTTGCTTATTTTCTTGGTGGATTCCAAGACCGTTTCGAGTTTATCCGATTGTCTCGATGCGTCAATTGGGTGCAGGGAAATCAACTTGAAGTCTCATGTTTCCGTTTTGTTGATCACTATTCTACAAAGCTCTTTGTTGTATCTAATCTTTGTGAGGGCATCCACACCAATGAAAGCAATAAGCAATAATGGAGAGACTTTATTGATTATTGTTGTCATGCAGCAGATTAGCAAAAAAAGCAAAAAGTAATGCTTGATAGGTGAGCAATAATGGAGAAGGTATTGGAAAGGAAGGCAATAAGTGGGACTCACATGCATATATTAATATAGAGAGAATAAACCCTATTTTTATTGGTTTTGAAAGAAATAAAAACTAGAAATGTCATAAAATGAACGTTAGACGGACATACAACTATTCAAATTCGAACGCAAAAAAAAAATTAAATAAAAAATCAGAAAAATTAAATAATCTTGGGATAAAAAAAAGAAAAAGAAATAATATAAGTGATAATGTCAGATAATTGAATGATTATGAGTATAATTTTTTTTGCTCTCTTGCTGCGGTAAAATATATATAGCAAAGAGCCATTTTTGCTCATTACTTTTAGTTTTGCTTGCTATAAGACTTTTATGAAGAAATATTATTTTTACTTATTGCTCATTGCTCTCTTATTACGGATGCCTGACTTCCCCCAATCTTGAGTTTCGTTGCTTGTCTGGGCCTCCGGGGTTGTTTTCTTGTCCTTGCCAGGTTTTTGTATTGGCCTAATTCTCCAATAAAAAAACACTAATGTCCAGCCTGCAATGTACAAACCTCACTAATGGTATTAACTTTTTTGACTTTGACCCGTCTGCAGCCTGCAACAACTAAAAGAACTTTTTGACCTTGACCCTCTGAAACACTCGGGCATCATCTTGAATTTAATGGCGAATCAGATCGTTCTCTCAGTGTAAGTTTTTGTATCCTCGAATCACCACCGTCGATTCATTCCTCGCTTCCCCCTTCACAGAGTAACTCAAAATTCTTTATATTACGACATTTTTACAAAGATAACTACACCACAGATTGCACACGGCTGAAGTAATCTCTAAATCAAATTCCACTCTCTCGCTGATCGGTGTTGGACCCTTTGTGTGTTTTGATGATAACAAACACTTAACTAATAATCCACTTGAGTGTGCAGAAATCACTGTCTGACATGTAAGCTTGCTGGACATCTCTGAGAGAGAGCAGAGCTGCGAGAGTGATGTGATCTGTCCGAGAGATACACCGACACTATGACCAGATCGGATCTGGGAAAAGATATCGTAGATACATATCAAAGATGCACGGGAATATACGCACAATATATGACGAGAAACATTGATGGAAGAATATACACGGATACATGTCAAATATATACACAATGAGATGTCCGTATATTCAACAGGAAGATTGAAGCCAGATTTGGTAAGCATATATGTGACAGGGTCAAGATATGGAAATATCTTGACTGTATCACATCTGCGAGATATCTATCGGATCTCTGGTGGAGATGGACTTTGCCGACTCAAAGACACTATAAAAGGAAGAGAAGTACTCAAAGAAAGGTTCGGTTTTTTGGTGAAAGTAATCGGAGATCGAAGAGCGATCAACACCGGAGCTGACGAAGTGCTACTGTGCGCACGAGACAGATTGTGTTAGTTGATACTTTGAGTTGAGTAGAATTGTTAGCTGTCCCTGAGTGAGACAAAGTGTAACAATCTACAAGCACACTCTTTCATCAATAACACTGATCTTGAAGCCCTTCTGGAATTGTCCAGGAGGCAAAGTGGTTTTCAGCCTGCTGCAAAGGTTGCAGTAAGGTTTCCACTATAAATCGTGAGTATCTACTTTCAGCATTACATTTCCTGCAGTAGAGATAATTTCCGCTGCCATCTGTCTGAGGGATACCATTCTGGGATCTCCCTCACATAGTTGGCTAACCTAACGATCCAACAATTGGTATCAGAGCAAGGCTCTAGATTGTGTGTTAGCCTTTGCAGGAAATCATGTCTAACGGAAACGATTCCTTCTGGAAGCCTCCAATGCTCAGCCCGGGTGAGTACAACTGGTGGAAAGATCAGTTCGAAGCTCATGTCTGCTCCCTGGATGGAAAGCTGTGGCGTGTGTTTGAAAGGGGTAACTTCCCCATTCTGGATGTGACAGATCCCGCCAACCCAAAGGAGAAGGAGAAGGACAAGTACATCGAAGCTGACTACAAGTCCCTCCAACAGAATGCCAGAGCTAAGAAGGTTCTGTACATGGCACTCTCTCCAGGAGATCAAGTAAAGATGGCTGTCTACAAGACCGCCAAGGAACAGTGGGATGGCCTTGCTAGACTGTACGAAGGAAATGAGGACATAAAAAGGAACAGAATCCTGGCTACCACAAAGGACTATGAAACGGTTGAGCAACGGAAGGACGAATCGCTGGAGGACTTCTACACCAGATTTCAAGTTATCATTGCTCAGCTGAACTCCCTGGATGAGAAACTCCCACAGTGGAAGATAACCCATCAGTTCATGCAAGCGCTCAGCCCCAGATGGGATACTGTAACTACAGCCCTCCAGGCTCAAAAGGGGATCAAAGACATCACTCTGGAAGAGCTGGTGGCGAATCTGCAGAGCCAAGCTGGGATATCAGAGAGAAGGATGGCCAGAAGACAAGCTGGAAACTCTCAAGCTATAGCACTGAAAGTGGAGAAGGCCTTGGACATAGCTCAAGTAAGTCTACCATCCAAAGGAGAGGACGAGGAGATAGCTCTTCTCTCAAAAGCCTTCAAGATGGCAACCACAGGCAGATTCCAAAACAGAGGTGGCTCTGGGGGAGGAAGAAATAACCAAAAGGGGAACAAGGGAGCTACCTCAGAGGAAAGCAAAACAAAGGCAGGATCAAAGGAAGAAAGAACCTGCTATCACTGCCAGAAAAAGGGACATCTTGCTAAAGACTGCTACAGCAAGAAGAAGGGCGAACCTCCTGCCCCGAAGGAAGCTCAAGCCATGTTCGCTGCCTGGGGTGACTCAGACGAGGAACACAGTGATGGGAAGCGAGCTAAGGAGCCATGTCTGATGGCAAGATCCACGAACGATGAGGTAAATGAATCTGATTCCTTTGTCAATGAAGTCTTTAGTGAATCCGATTTTGCAGAAACCATTGCCGAACTACTGAAGAAGATCACGAGCCTTAAGGAACAGCTTGAAATCATGAAGGATGAACATGAAGATGACATGGAAAACAACCGCCTCTGGTCAACTAAAGCTATGCGACTCGAGAGAGAAGCAAAGGAACACGTCTGCAAATGCCACACTTGCGACGATGGAGACACACAAATGGACAGGTTGAGTAATGATCTGAGGTGCATGAAGATTGACGATACCAGGCCTACAGAGATCAGAACTAAGAAGGCAGGATCAATTGAAGAATCGGTCAGGGTCCAGTTAGATAACGAGGAACTTCGTCAGACAGTCGCAGATCTCAGACAAAAGGAGATTGAAAGAAAGAAAATCTGGCTAAGAGAACTAGAAGCTAAGAAGGCTGAAGAAGTAAGACAGGACTACAAAAGGAAGTTTGTCAGACCTGGTCTCGGGTACATTGATGTGACTAACAAAGAGGAGGAAAACAGAAGGATTGCCAAAGGAAAGGGAGTGATGACTGAAGTCGGCGAGGGGTCGCACCAGGAGAAAAAGCTGGGAGCCACCAGACAGTCGGAGAAAGCGGCGACATTCCCAACAGAGAGCCAACTCTATGACAGAGACTCCGTACCCTTCAAGGCCGGAAAAGCCTTTGAAATTTGGAAGAAGATGAGCTCCAACCCTCAACCATTCTCTCTTGATCCTCACGGCCAAAGATATAGGAGACCCACCCCCTTAGAAAGGAGGAGGAAAACTGGGGTCGTCTACTATCGAGTCTGCTGGCACTGTGGTCACACTGGCCACTACAGATCGAACTGCAGGGAACTGGAAAATTCCAACGAGAGGTATCACAGTCATCAGAGGGAAGTTTCCTCTCACAGCAAGGACGACAGGGGTAAATTGGGTCGCCCTTATCATAACACAGCAACCTACGGACAACCCAGGAGAACTCCCAGGAAGAAAATCGATCTCACAAATGATAACGATTCACACCCTCTAAAATTCCCTTCTGCTGTGAAAATTGCACCAAAGCCCAGTAAGCCCAAGCTTGTCTGGGTTCGTAAAAACTGATTTCTCTCTTGCAGGACGGAGTGAGGAGCAAGCCATGGTATCTGGACAGCGGATGCTCCAAACACATGACAGGAGATCCAGGATGGTTCATCTCACTCCAAGCCTACTCCGGAGGAAGCATTATCTTCGGAAACAAGAGTACAGGTAAGGTCGTTGCAACAGGAGAGGTAAGAATCTCAAAAACAATCAAAGTCCGACAAGTTAGTCTAGTTGAAAATCTGAATTACAACCTACTGAGTATATCACAATTGTGTCAACATGGTAAAAATCAAGTGATATTCAACTCTAATGATTGCTTTGTGAAATGCATTGAGACAGGAAAGGTAATTCTTAGAGGCGTCCGTGAAAATCAAATTTATACAGTGGACCCAGAGTTCGTTCCTGAGGAAGAGCTGTGCCTGGCTAGCATAGCTACCGACACACTGCTGTGGCACAAAAGGTTTGGACATGCAAGCACGAAACTGATTCATAAGCTACATCAGAATGAGCTAGTGGATGGATTACCCAAGATAGAGAGCTCGATTGATCAGGTGTGCAGTGCATGTACCATGGGCAAGCAAGTACGCACTTCGTTCAAGTCAAAACAATCAGTAAGTACGTCAGGTCCTCTGGACATGATCCACATGGATCTCTGTGGTCCAGTGAACGTCGTCAGCCGCGGAGGTAACAAGTACATACTAGTCATTGTAGACGACTACTCCAGGTACACTTGGACAATTTTCCTATGCTCTAAAGATGAAACATACTCTGAATTTGTTTCATGGTTGAAATTAACTGAGAACAAGCTGAGTAAGAAGCTAGTATCCATTCGTACTGACAACGGAACCGAGTTCCGGAATTCCCAGTTTCTCTCGTTGTGCAGAACTGCAGGAATTGATCACAACTTTTCAGCACCACGTACTCCTCAGCAGAATGGAGTGGTAGAGAGAAAGAATAGGACGCTGGAAGACATGTCCAGAACAATGCTGATAGCCAGTGGCGTTCCCAAAGGGTTATGGGCAGAGGCTGTGCACGCGGCCAGCTACATCCTGAACCGTGCATCTCTACGATTTCTGATAGGAAAGACACCGTATGAACTGCTGCACGGCAGAAAACCTAACATTGTTCATTTGAAAGTTTTTGGCTGCAGGTGCTACGTTCATAACAATGGAAAGGACAACTTGGGAAAGTTCGATCCAAGGAGCGATGAAGGTGTGTTCGTTGGCTACTCAAGCCACAGCAGAGCCTATAAGGTGTATAACCTGAGGATGGAACGAGTGGAGGAGAGCATCCACATAACCTTTGATGAGAACTCTATGACAGGTCACAAAGTAAAAGATCCTTCATCACAGGACGATGGAGAACTTCAGTTCACCGACAGGGATGACCCCGACTGGGAACCTCCTCAAAATGGGGACATGGAACCAGTTCAAGAGACTGCTCAGGGAGCCGGCCAAGAACCCGCAGATAATCAAGCAGAGTTGCCCGCTCAAGAACCTGTTCCTGATGTCCCTGTAACAGACATCACTGCTGAGACTCACAACGAAGAGGTAACTGACAATAATCCCCCGCCTACAGTTACAACGGTGGAACCCAGAACTACAAGGAGCGGAAGAGTCGTCCAGCCCCCGTCCAGGATGAGGGACTACCAGTGCTATACATCACAGGATCAAGTAAGTCTGGATGACCTATGTCATTTCTGTGTATTTGCATCCTTTGTCTCTGTTACAGAACCAAGGACAATAGCTGAAGCATTAAAGGATCCGGAATGGGTAAATGCCATGCAAGAAGAACTTCATCAGTTCGAAAGGAATAAGGTATGGCGCCTGGTCCCTAGGCCTAAGGACAAGAATGTGATTGGAACGAAGTGGGTCTTTCGCAACAAGATGGACGACAAAGGAGTCGTTGTAAGAAACAAAGCCCGCCTAGTAGTCAAGGGATACAACCAACAAGAAGGGATAGATTACGATGAAACTTTCGCCCCAGTTGCAAGGTTAGAAGCAATCAGATTACTAATTGCGTATTCGACTTACCATGGCTTTGTTTTACAGCAAATGGATGTGAAAACGGCCTTCTTCAACGGAATTCTAAAGGAAGAGGTATATGTAAGTCAAACACCAGGGTTCGAGGATCACACTCACCCGGATCATGTCCATATCCTCGAGAAGGCGCTGTACGGACTGAAGCAAGCCCCTCGCGCCTGGTATGAGAGACTGTCACAGTTCCTACTATCTCACGGATATACCAGAGGAGAGGTGGACAAAACTCTCTTCCTTCTGAAGGAAGGGAAGGACACCCTGGTGGTGCAGGTATATGTGGATGATATCATTTTTGGTTCAACTAACCCTAAACTTGTCAAGAAGTTTACAGATTTGATGTCAAGCGAGTTCGAGATGAGCATGGTGGGAGAGCTCAAGTACTTCCTTGGACTTCAGGTCACTCAAGAGGAGGATGGAACCCGAATCCATCAGCAAAAGTACGTAAAGGAAATCCTGAAGAAGTTTGGGATGGAGTCCGCCAAGACGTGTGCCACACCGATGTCCCCAAACGATGCCCTGACAAAGGACGAATCCTCAACTAGAGTGGATCCAACTCTGTATAGGGGAATGATCGGTTCACTACTTTATCTCACTGCTAGCAGACCCGATATCTTATTTAGTGTCTGTCTGTGTGCTAGGTTTCAGGCTGACCCCAGGGAGACCCACGTGAAAGCTGTAAAGAGGATATTACGATATCTGAAGGGAACAGATGATTTGTGCCTGTTCTATCCAAGGGGAGGTGAATTGCGCCTGGAAGCATACACTGACGCAGACTATGCTGGGTGCAAGACAGACAGGAAGTCCACGTCAGGGATGGCTCAATATCTTGGACCATGTCTCATCTCTTGGGCTTCAAAGAAGCAGTCCTCAATTGCTCTCTCCACCGCAGAGGCAGAATATATTGCCGCCGCTGCTTGCTGTGCGCAGCTGCTGTGGATCAGGCAACAGCTAAGTGATTACGGTGTTATTACTAATTGTGCTAAGATTCTGTGTGATAACACTAGTGCTATTAACATCTCTAAAAATCCAGTGCAGTTCTCACGCACTAAGCACATTGAAATTCGATATCACTTCCTACGAGACTGTGTAGAAAAGGGAACAATTGAGATGGAATATTGTAGAACTGAGGAACAGATTGCAGACATATTCACAAAAGCGTTGCACAGAGAACCCTACGAAAAGCTGAGGCTCGAACTCGGTATGGTCTCTCTCCCTTAAAGCTATGTTCAAATAGTGCTCCCTCAGTGATTGGCTAGACTAGATACACATGAGTCACGTCTGATGGTGAGCTTAACATGACTGTTCTGTGATAGTAAGAAAGTAAGTTGTGTTCATAATGTAGCCATGCATGCTTGCTATGTGATTGATAACTGCATTAGGGATCGAAGAACATGAAATTCTGAATTCTTTCTGCCCAAAAGAGACCTCCATATTTGATCCCACACTATAAGCCCAGGAGGTACTCTAGACCAACCATAGCCTATTCTCCTGTGGAATGCTCTTGTGAGCCCGTCATAATGTTACTTTTCGGGAGCTCTTCCACATGAGGTATGCAGACATTATAACATGTTTGGTTGACTTCTTTTTGATTGATTGTGTGTGGTGTTATTTGTACCATTTGGGTAAAGTTAGCGCACCATACCAAAACCTTGTGTATCCATGAGACAGTAAGATTTGGGTATCACTATGAGCGGATCACCTTTGGCTGGGAAACGGTCTTTGTGCCAGTTGTGAAGTTAGGTTGTATGCGTCCTCTGTTGAAGTTGGGCTTGGGAAGAGGTAAAGGGAAATTGAAACATGAACAGTCTCTGCAGCAGGGAGTTGTCGCGTCGGATGCTTATGGGACAACACGCTTAACTAAAGTGACACGTGTCACTTCCCTGTCTGTTAGCGCATGCCCTCTCAGTTGGTTCAATTTTGGCAAGTGTTTACTACGAAACCGTTTTTGGAAGGAAGAAAAGGATGGCAATTACCAAAAATTGAAGGCAGATTATTTATTGGAAAGAAGCGACGTTTGGGATTTCTGGCGTCTCACAACTCCTAGGGTTTGAAAAGGATACTTAAAGCACGCAGTAGAGTGCCTCGTCTCTCAAACTCAGACAATCAAATTGAAGGCAGATTATTTCACTCTTTCTCTCCCCAAATTTAAGGTTCCGAAAGGTTCAATGGCTTCCTCAAACCCTAAATCTAGCCTTTCTCCTACCGCCGCCGCAGCTATGGCCGCACAGTTGATCGCAAAGGGAGTAGATCCTCTATGTTTGGAAAGCATTCTGCAGTCGGTTACGCCAACCGGATCCTCTCCGACAAACTCTGTAGTGGCCAGGGACCGCGCTTTGCTCGAAGAGCTTAGGGAGGACTCCTGCTCTCAGCGTCCTGTCCGACAAGACTCCTCCGTTGCTGCTCGGTCCGCTGGCAAGCGTGCGAGGAAATCTACAACTCCCTCTGCCCGAAAAGGTCACAGATCTACTAAGCCTTCCGCTCCGCTGATTAACGAGGAAGGAGAGTCGGACGAAAGTGCCGAGGAGTCGGAAGAAGTCGGGAAGGGTTTTGTTCAAGAGTTGGTGTTACAATATGAGTGGCTGGTGGAGTATAAGCTGGAGGATATTGTGGTGTTACTGGAGACCCAAGGGTGGGGCGCACTATTCAGGAAGCCTGTTCTAGTGGACGAGAAGTTGGTAAGAGAGTTCTACTCAAAACTTAAAGTTGTGGAAAAGGAGAAGGGAAAGGGAAACTGGGAGCTGTCGGCTGTCATAGGTGGTGATGTGTTCACAGTAAGTATGAGGGAGCTGGCCACCATCCTACAAGTCCCTAAAGGTGGGTATGCCACATACTCCAAGGGGACGTGGCCAGGCTCCGTGGCCAAATCAGAGGTGTTCGAACGACTTGGACTGGATCCCGCTGCAAAAGGTCAGAGGGAGATCTACGGCATGGCTGTGCTTCCGAGGATTCTCCACAGAATCCTTGTGTCAAACATCTCTCCGAGACGTCACAAGCATAATCTGGTGACCTTTCAGGACATGCTGCTCATAGATCAGATCCTGCAGAAGAAGCAAGTCAATCTGGCCTTCCAAGTCATGCGCCATATGGAGAACAACAAGGAGAACCCATCCAACGGACTACCCTTTCCTGGATTTGTTAAGGAGATACTGAAGTACTGGGAGACATATGACCCCGTGTCTGAGAAGGTGCTATCGTCTGACCTTGGTGATGAGCAGATTGTCAAATTAGGTCTGGAGTACAAGGCTGAGGTTGGTTGGATTATCCCTGTTGTTAAAGAAGAGGCTGATGATGAGGATGTTGTTGAGGTGGTCCCTATGAATGCTGTCGCTCCTGTTCGTGACGGAGTGGTTCCCCCCACTGAGAGCTCCGATGTGCTGATGGAGTTGCTGAAAGAGGTCCGAGATGAGGTAAAATTGTTGAAAGCTGAGATGAAGATGTCAAGGATGAATTGAGGGAGGTGAAAACCGAGTTGGTGGATACAAAGATGGAGGTGACTATCGTGAAGGACAAAATGATCGCCCTGGAGTTGGCCATCACTGTTGATTCGGGTGCCATGTCGGTGGCAGTAGCGAGTTTCCCTGATCAGATGAAGGACCTTGCATCAGAGATTGTTGAACAGATGAAGGCCTCGTTCATGATTGATCCCACATCTTAACTGTCTCATGGACCTCCCATCCTTGCTATCCCCTCCCTCATCTGCCCCCCCCCCCAGTTTGTTTGACGTGTTTTGCTTTGAATTTCATGTTTTAGATTTCTATGCACTTTGAATTCTCTGCCGCATGTGTGGTGTCTGAATGACACGCTTTTGACTTGCCGGCATGAATGAAATGTTCTTCCTTCCATTGCTCCGTGTTCTTATTTGCCTATCTTTTTTATGATGCCAAAAGGGGGAAGAACTATATGAGCATTGCACTAAGGGGGAATAACCAGTATCGAAATTTGAGCGAATGTCTATCTGAGGGGGAACTAGGCTAGCTAGACGTTAATAAAACACTCAGTGAATAAACTCTGATGCAGCTAGCTGACCTAGGAAAATATATTTGCATATTCCATGCCATAGCTATATGTGATTTCTCATCTGTGAAGAAGTGTTTGTCATCATCAAAAAGGGGGAATTTGTTGGACCCTTTGTGTGTTTTGATGATAACAAACACTTAACTAATAATCCACTTGAGTGTGCAGAAATCACTGTCTGACAGGTAAGCTTGCTGGACATCTCTGAGAGAGAGCAGAGCTGCGAGAGTGATGTGATCTGTCCGAGAGATACACCGACACTATGACCAGATCGGATCTGGGAAAAGATATCGTAGATACATATCAAAGATGCACGGGAATATACGCACAATATATGACGAGAAACATTGATGGAAGAATATACACGGATACATGTCAAATATATACACAAGGAGATGTCCGTATATTCAACAGGAAGATTGAAGCCAGATTTGGTAAGCATATATGTGACAGGGTCAAGATATGGAAATATCTTGACTGTATCACATCTGCGAGATATCTATCGGATCTCTGGTGGAGATGGACTTTGCCGACTCAAAGACACTATAAAAGGAAGAGAAGTACTCAAAGAAAGGTTCGGTTTTTTGGTGAAAGTAATCGGAGATCGAAGAGCGATCAACACCGGAGCTGACGAAGTGCTGCTGTGCGCACGAGACAGATTGTGTTAGTTGATACTTTGAGTTGAGTAGAATTGTTAGCTGTCCCTGAGTGAGACAAAGTGTAACAATCTACAAGCACACTCTTTCATCAATAACACTGATCTTGAAGCCCTTCTGGAATTGTCCAGGAGGCAAAGTGGTTTTCAGCCTGCTGCAAAGGTTGCAGTAAGGTTTCCACTATAAATCGTGAGTATCTACTTTCAGCATTATATTTCCTGCAGTAGAGATAATTTCCGCTGCCATCTGTCTGAGGGATACCATTCTGGGATCTACCTCACATAGTTGGCTAACCTAACGATCCAACAATCGGATTCTCGTACCGTCGCCCAACTGGATTTTGCTGTTTGTCTCTGAAGCTTCTGTGCTGGAAATTTGAATGGTTCTTTAGCAACAGGTGATTGTGTGTTTATAAAGGTTTAAACTTTAAGGGCTGATTAGGTTGTTTGTGGATGTTTTGTTAATGTGTATGTCCTAATGTTTAAGCGGTTTGATCAGTTTAATGTAGAGATGAAATCCAAACCCTAATGCGGACAGTGATGGTGGATTGTTTCAATTAGGCAACAGTTTTATTCAAGCGCACAAATTTGTTTCAATCCTTCGCAAATATTGGCCGATATGGAATAAATAAACATGTATGGTAGTAGTGCTCTTTTATGCCCAAACAAATTCTAACACTTCAACACAGCACCAAAATATATAGTACGAAAAGGAAAAATGATACATTTTAAGTTTTGGACTTAGCTTGTTTTGTACCGTTTGAAATAAGCTTCAATTATTTGCTTTAGTCTTGAGAGTTGAGACGGTCCTGCCTCTGTTAATCCATTACCTAAAAACGAAAACTTGGAAGTTTGAAAGTCACCACGTGAAAGATGCAGCGGCTGGAGTTTATCAAAATCTACTTGCCTGATGAAATTTCTGAGATAATGGTATGATTTGTTGACCCTGAATCAATTATATTTTATGAAAAGAGTTGTTTGAAAAATGGTTTATAATGTTGAATGAAAGTTTCTATTAAGCCTGTGAATTATTCATGATGTTTCTGAAGTTTATTGAACCTGCTCCTTGAGTAGCTTGAATGGGATGTTGTATGTTGTATGTTGTATGTTGAGGGTTAAGAATACTTTCTTTTTTTTACTATGAATACAAAAGTTCAATTTTCTCTATGCTTGTTTGTTCCTCTTACTCTGTCATATATTGGATGTTTTGTGTATAATCCTTTGCTTGTGTTTCTGATCGGTTGTAATTTAGCGTCAATATTCGAATAGAATTCAAATACTATTGCTAGTCACGATTAATCAAAACAATTTATATTGACTCGGGAAACCCAAGGTCGTACCCAAAAGACAGGTGATTAAACTAATGGTGCTAACGATTAAATTCGGAAAGTCTAATGGTTTGGGGGGGATTGTTCCTCTTGAGAGGGTGATAGCAAGATTCTACTATCCAAATTAAAGGTTTGATCGAGAGAAAGGGTAAAAATCAATTCAAAGATGACTAGGGATCTAATTTTCCACCTAGACAATTATTGTGATAGTAAATGGGGATGCCAACGATGAAATCACATGCACATGTTTAGAATTTGGCTATTGCAACATTAATACCAAGTTCAACTCACGCTACAACTTAGTATAAAGAGGTTGCATCTCGCATAATGCCTCACACTCACGCTCTATTGGCATTATAGAATATGAATATCTAGTCTCACACTCACGCTCTATTGACTAGATGATCATACTCTTGTTAGGTCCGAGCCATTCTCATTAGAATAAAAGTGTCGCCATGTAACACAAAAACTCTAATGCTTCTTCATTTAGATCAATTGAAATCATGCTTTTCAACGCAAGTTACATCAAACATGAAATCAAGCATAATTGCTATTGAGGACTTCTCACAAACACCTTATAGGCAATTCGAAACATTAGGTTCAAATGAAGAAGAGTCATATGCAAATCATTCATCAATAGCATCCATAATATTTACAATATCACAAACATGTCTAAGGGGTCCATAGATCCCCAACCAAGGTCACTACTCACTCATGGTGAGATTACAATCAAAAACAACAATAGATGAGTAGAAAAACATGTAGATGATGGAGTTTAGGAATCTAGAACCAATATGGAGATTCGATACGAAGGATGATCCGATCCAAGTGTTGTTGATGACTCTAGAAAATTTGGCTTCTTCTCCAAGCTAACTTCTCCCAAAATTCCCAGCAAAATCCCAGAAGTCCCAGCTCTCGCTGAAAAAAACCCTAGCTTCCTATTTATACTTTTTCGTAAAAACCCAAACTTTACGACGTCATGCGCTCGCATGATCAGTTCATGCGCTCGCATGACTGCCTGAAAGTTTGGTCTGTGCGATCGTGGCTGGAGATGATGCGCTCGCATGCTATTCTTATGCGACTGGTTAGGCTCATGCGTTCGCATGAAATGACCTTATGCGAACGCATGCTCTTGGACAAGGTTGATCATTCTTCGAGCTCGCATGATACTTCATGCGACCGCATGAATAATCCATGCGTCTGGTTTTCCTTGTGCGATCGCATGATCTGTTTATGCGATCGCATGGTCCTTTTGTGCGATCGCATGAGTTTCACATGCGTCTGGTCTGGTGTGCGAGCTCTGGGGAGCCTTTCATGCGATCGCACGAATAATCCATGCGTCTGGTGGTCCATGCGAGCGCATGATCCCATCATGCGAGCGCATGCCTTTGAGGAATTTTGTGCTCAGACTTCCATTTTGCTCTTTTTTTCGCTCCAGAGTGCTCGGTTTGCTCCAGAATCACTGCTCACTTGTGTTCTCAGCTAAATCTCTGTAATCGGCCTGAAATGAACCACAAAGCATCAAATAGCAAGTGAAATCGTAGAGGAATGATCGAAACAATAAGCGTAGAGGTTGCCTAAAATGCATATATTCTAGTGCTATCAGTTTCATTATTAAATTCTAGTTATATAGTTTCAGTAAGTTTGATGTGGAAAGTAGTTTACAAACAACATGAGAAGTACTATGAAGAGGGCTTAATCTTTTAAATGACTGTGTGCCGTTTCATCACTTCCAGTCTTTCTTACATTAAGCGCATCATCAAATACCCTTTTGAACCAATGTGCATACAATGATTACATGACGTAACAAAATTAGCTTCTCTTCTTACTGGCTGATATTATCTCATTTGTGTCAAATATTAAACACTCATCTAGTTTCAAGTCAAGCGATTACTATGCAGTGATTTTCAGTTTCTAAACTTCACTGATATTGCAATACACATGAGTTCAGGTCTATGTCTGAGTTGTGGTGGAATATCAGGCTTGTGTGCAATTTAATTATTATTCTGAAATAATATGGCTGGGTTGTTTGCATGGTCAATGGATCGAATATAAATGCTTCTCTGCTTGTCGTCGGATCTGCTGTTTTTTGGTAGACGTTTGGCAAACTGTTAAAAGAAACATTATCTAAGTGCTTTAGCTGGTGTGTTATTCGTTGTAGCTAGTATGTGTATAAAATGGACGAGGATTTTCTTTTTGTAGATGTTCGGGATGTGTGAAGTGGTGGTTGATTCAGGCTAATGAGTGGAAAATGTGTTTGTGCTGCCGCTAATTCCGATTGAGTTTGTGGAGGGCAACATGAAAGGGGAGAAGAGTGATTATGCCGATTTGGTTGCTGGAAGTAGAAAGAAGTGGTGTGTGGGCTTTGTTTTTAAGGAGGGCTGGTTTTTTAATCAAGGGTGAGGACTGTTTTTGGCGGATAATGGTATTGTAACCTTTGACTTCTTATTCTTTATATATGCCGGGAATATTGAGTTTAATGTAAAGATCTTCGGGAGGAATGGGGTGCAAAATTACCAGCTTCGTGTTCGTTTCCAAACCGAAACATAAATAAGGGAGTGTGACAAGGTTTTGAAAAAGCGCAAGATGTGGAAGTCATGGTATAATTTTATGAACTATAACTCATCTCATCTCTTAGTTGTTATCTAAAATAAAATCACCACTTGCTCGGATTCAGTCCTTTTTTTCAGTTGTCAAATTTCACATTTTCCCTTTGTCCACTAGTTACAATTTTTATTTTTGTTCTTATCTTCCTAGTGTCTTCTGAGTTGTTGATTTTTTCAACTCAAATTGTCCATGGTTTGTCAGAACTCTGAAATGTCAGCGTAAGGGATCAACTGTCTAGGTAAATTCAAAGTTGTTTAAGCTCATATATGTTCCATACCCTTATAAATGCTAGATGTGTTTTTTATATTAATAGTGTGTTAAACATGATATTGACTTCTATTCACATCTTATGTAATATGCCACGAAGCTTTCGCAAAGAGCACTATATAACTTAGAACAACGAGCAAGAAATAATACTTCGCTCCGACAGTAACTGTAATCACCATTGTGTTAAAGTCGGAAAATGTTTATGTGTAAAGATTCGTTTGGAGACTTTCCTAAGTTTCTGCGCAAAAAAAGGGTTAGCGATGGGGACAAACTTATCTATGAAGTCGACCAAAGCTCTCTTTTGGAGATACTGACTCGTCTCGTGTATAATTGACAAAGGCTTAAAATTTGTTGCTTTAGGCTGTGTACCAAGGTCCCAAAACTTTATTCCAAGGCAATTGTAACCCAAAACTCTTGGTACATAATCTAAAGCAACAACTTTTAAGCCTTTGTCGGCTTATACGCGAAATGAACCAGCATCTCCAAAGGGGAGCTTTTGACGATTTCATAGATAACGATATCCCCATCTCTAACCTTATTTTTGTGCAGAAATTTAGTAAAGACTCAACCGAATCTGTACACATATAGATATTCCCCAACTTTCAACGTCACTGATCGCAGTGAAAGCGGAGTATTATTTCTTGCTTGTTGTCCCAGGTTATAGAGTTCTCTTTAAGAAAGCTATGTGGCATATTCTATAAGACGAGATCAAAAGTCAATATCTTGTTTAGTGGACTATATAAAAAACACACCTAGCATTTATAAGGGTATGGATGATTAAAATTTTTTGAAATTACTAGGATAGCTGATCCCTTATGCTGTCATTTCAGAGTTTTGACAAATCATTAACGGTTTGAGCTGAAAGAATCAGCAACTCTTTGCATGTCCGAATTAGGCATTAGGAAGATAAGAACAAAGAATTATCAATTGTAACTGAAACAACAAAGTAGACACTGTGAACTTCGATAACAAGAAAAAGATGAACTGAAATCCGAGCAAGGGGTAATTTTATCTTAGATAACAACTATGAGTTGTAGTTCGTACCACGACTTCCGCTCTTCTTTAAACCTTGTCTCACTCCCTTATTTATGTTTCGGTTTGGAAACGAACGCGAAACTGGTAATTTTGCACGTCTATCCCTCCCAAAGATTTTTACATTAAACTCCATATTCCCAACATATATGAAGACCAAGAAGTCAGAGGTTGCATACCATTATATGCCCAAAATAGTCTCCATCCCTGATTAAAAAACCAGTCTTGCTTAAAAACAAAGCACACATACCACTTCTTTCCACTTCCAGCAACCAAATCGGCATAGTCACTCTTCTCCCATTTTATGTTGCCCTCCACATACTCAAATCGGAATTAGTTGCAGCACAAACACATTTTCCACTCGTTAACATGAATCAACCACCACTTCTTATAAAAAAACACTTCTTACATCCATTTTGTACACATACTACCTACAACGACAATCCTACATCGAAAAGCACCAAATAATGGTTCTTTTAATAGTTAGCCAAACATCTACTAAAAACCCAGAAAAATTCCACGACAAGCAAATGGAAGCATTTATATTTGCTTCATTAAACGTGCAAACAAGCTATGCCAATTTATTTCAAAATAATAATTAAATTGCACATAAGGTTGATATTCTACCACAACCTACACATAGACCTGAACTCAAGTGTATTGCTATAACAGTGTAGTTGAGGATTTGAAAATCACATAGTATAGTAGGCGTACTAGACTTGAAATTAGACAAGTGTATAATATTTGACACAAATGAGATAATATCAGCTAGAAGCGCGCTCAAATGAGAACTCTTATTTTCGAGAACTTGAGACTTTAATCTTTACCTTTCAAAATGCATCATCAAGTTATTGAAATTGTGACACGTGTCCTATGTGCATTTAATGAAAATTTTAAGTCACCAACTTTGACTTTACTTTTTGAACTAGTGTCACATGCAGATTTAAAAATACATCATGATCTAATGTTGAGATTTGGTGTCTCAAGTTCTCGAATTTTTGAGGGTTCACAACCATTAAGAAAAGAAGCTCATTTTTATTACGTCATGTAATCCGAAAGATTGTATTGAAAGAACGCTTATAATTGAAATAATATATGAATAATAACGAGGAAGTTAGGATTCCGTTAGTGGGGTGCATGCAATATCGCTTGGGAGTTCTGTGTGCGCAAACTTGATAAGCTAACTTACTAGCTCTCATGTTACCAGTCTACTATGATCTTTTTTGATAGACTCTATGTTGTGGTGACCTAGTGGAGGGTGGTATTATGAGATAGTTAGCATAAGCTAGACTTATAACGACTCGTATCGACTACTTCGGTCGGATTGCCAAACTTTCATTACATAGCTCAACACAATAGTTTAAACAATAAACATGAGTCATTACACGGAGACGTCAAGTTGACATTCAATCTTAGGCGAACATTCTAAAGAAAGTAATTGAAACGAACTATATGACCACCTCAGCGACGTCTCTATGTAGGTTCTCATATTTGTCAACTCATATTTTGCAGTTATATCTTAAATAATGACGATCCCCATAAAATTATGTTTCAAAATTCAAATGAAGCAAAATATGAGAGAAATATGCACCAATTTGTATGAACCATTGCATAATTGAAAGAAGCAACTGATTAAACCAACATTATGTTTCTAAATAAAAAAATTCAATTTTTTCAAAAAAAAAAGAAAAGGAAATGACCTGACAACCTTGAACTCAATCCTTATAAGTTATAACTATTCCACCCTCTAACCCTATCTACATGAAAAAACTCATTCTGGCTTCATCAGGATTTTTATTAATTTTGGTGGACTATATAGAAGAAAACACCTTGATTTACTGGACTGGAAACATACTCGGCACAACTAAAATATTCAACCGAAAAAAATACAAACTGTATTTAAAGTATAGTGAGAATGGAGAGCTGAGGGATGGTTTTTCCTCTTAGTCTGTAATGCACATATTTACAGTGACAAATAATGTCTACCGTTTGTTCTTCATTTACACCTTGTTCCGTCAGATATAAATTTATAGATGATCCATCAATTTTTAACAGTGAAAATAAAACTTCTGCTTTTAAAAAGATAAATTCAAACTTTTGTGGGTCCCTAGGAATTTAGTGGATCAGCCTTTTAAAAGAGAGTAGCAGAAACGCGTACTCTATCCCCAAAAATGTGTGCAAAATGGCTGATTGAGTAACCTTCATTCCGTGTTCATGCAGATTTTTACCTGACTGCATTGCCAGAAACACATGACTGTTCAGTGTTCATCTATATATAGAATTCTTTTCGGGTGCTTGTGAAGTTGAGATGAATATTGACTGTGGCGAGCATGTATTTGTTGGTTTTAGTGTTCGCACAGACGCATTTTGATTAACACGAATCGCCATGATCGTGCCAACTTTTTGGTCGGCATTGATGCAACCCTTTTTTCTGGACAAGGGTGAATTCGGAACGGGCAGTAAATAGCCTTTGCTCCACGCGATGAAGTGATCTGTTTGAATGGTTATAATTGCCTTAACCACTTGAACTAATCTTATTGTATCCACTATCCAGGGATGTACAACTGGTCCGATCCGGATCATACCAGTCGACAAGAAATTTTCAAAAATATGAACCGTGGACCTGACCGGGCTAAATTTGTGTATCCCTAATTGTATCCTACAAATAGGAAGTTGTAAGAAAAAGGTGTGAAAATCTCTTCTCTATTGTTCTTTACAACTTTCTTTATGAATTGCAAGTTACTCTTTATTAAAAGAATGTTTTCTGATTATCACATGCCAATTTAAGTTTCAAGATACCCGAGACCACTAAAAGGATGAAATACTGAAGTTGGAACATGTTCTACTACGAACATTGACACTTTTCAAGTTCAAGGAGCAACAAACAATATGTATGTGATCCCTGGTTAAACTGAGGACACAGACCATGAAGAACTGATATTCTGGACACACAAATTGAGATAATTGAAGAACTTATCAACAGAGATGCAGAAGAGTTGCTTCGAACGTATGTCAGTTACCTTAGGGATGGAATTGTCCCAAGAGAGGGCCAACTCGTTACTTACATTAATGAACACTCCAAGGGAGAGGTAATTGCAGCTGCTGTATGCAAAGTAACAACAACGTCTTCCAATATGTGAATCCATCAATCCACAAGTAAATGGTTACTAGATTTGTGTTTGTCAGCCACCAAAATCAACATATTCAGATAAATGGCATATGTTGTCAGAACTTGTGACCGTGTAGCAAATCAAGACAATCACAATTTAGGTAACCACAAAGGAACGACTTTTTCTGACACATTAAAAAGCAGGACCTGTTGAATGATATATCGAAGGGCTTGCAAAAAAAACACTAGGTCTTACAGGGGTGTGGAATCGACAATAGCTTCCATGATTTTCTTCTCTAGTTGCGATTCTTCAATCCAGGCTGAGCTCTTAGCACGGAGCATCTCATTCTTCTCCTTTTTCTTCGCTTCCCTTTGCTGCTCTTTCATTCTCCAGTTTTCAAGTTTTTCTGCTCTTTCTTTTATCTACAATCAGTCAGATAAAGCTCGTAAAACTCAGCGAAGATGAGTCAGCATTGTGCACAAGAAAAAACTAAAACCATCAGATGCAACAACCCAAAAGGAATAAGTCAAAGATCTGTCAACAAGCAAAATTGGGAAAGCGAATGTACAGAATAAGCTATAGTTAATATTAATACCAAAGCTCAGTTTTCAACGAGGTATGCAACAAAGATCCAACACAAGATATGTGGTAACTGGTAAGGTGAAGCCCAAAGTTTTCATATTTAAAGTTGCTTTACCATTGACACACTTCCAGTACAAATGTTTTTATCAACACATAAAAGGCTAAATCCTTTCGCAACAATATCTTCAACAATCCATACAAGAGGAACCATAAAAAAACTCCAGCTCCATGAGACCTTAGAAGGGAAGCCCCTATAAATTGAAGATATGGCACACTTGACCAACCGCAGTCCGATTACCAACTGACATAGACCAGCACACATATACATTTGTAAAAAAAATACCCATGATTGGAAAGCAGTATCATTCATCTCCAATAAATAATTCTTGCTAGCAAAGGTTTTTAATTCAAGTTAAGTTTTTCAGTTTCAGATCAAGTTAAGTCCACTAGCAATGCAGTCATGCTAGGACTGACTAATCCATCTAATAACAAAGCATTAACAAATCAATCATGGAAAAAAGCTACCCCTTCAAAACATACCATCTATTAATCCAAAGCTAATGTTAAACAATCAAAACACTAGCACATTTTGTTAACATTAAAACTAAACTCAACATCTCCATAACATGTCTACCATTGATTTATCATCCCACAACTTCAGTGACGGCATCCTTCAACAAACACACAATCAAACCTTAAACAAAAAAAGACACGCACCAGAGCTTGGCGAAAATGCTCATCCGCGACCTTCCTCTCAGCGGCACGGACTTCAGCCGCCGCAGCCTTGAGCTTCCGACGCTCTTCATTAGCCTTCATCATGGCCTCCTTCTTAGCCGCGTTCAGCCTTTCCTTCTCCAGCCTCTGCACTTCCATTTCCTCAATATAAACCTTCCTTATTTCCTTCATCCTCTTCGCGCAGTCCCTCCTAAGCATCGCCAGCTTCGCCTCCGCCTCCTTCGGGTCCCTGGGTGCTTTCCAGCTTCCGAGGTACTTGTTAGGGTTTTCGTACACATGAGTTTCCTCGTGGTACTTGTGCTGCTTTGTAGTTAAGCTCGAATGATTCCTCACCGATTCGAATATCTGCGGGTGAGAGATTTGGGAACGGCGAGTGACTACCGACTTGAGCAGTGATCGAACGGTGACCGCCATGGCAAGACGAGGAACACGATCTGGTCGTCGTATGAGGTGGTTTTTTCTTCAGATCGATTTTGGGCTGGGCCTAGTTGGGCCACCCATACTAATTCACCAAAAATAATTAAAAATAAAAAGCGGATAAGAAATGTGATCGACAGAGCCGAGCTGGTGCGAAACGCAGCGATGTCCGTCTTTGGTCGTTGAAGCCAAAACTCGGACTAGACAAGATAACCGAACAGCTCGCGATGCTCACATTCGTAAGAAGGAAAATTCTGATTCTCTTTTGCTTCGTAGATATTCACTTTGGAATAGCCTAATTGTGATGAGTCCGAATGGTGTCAATAATGGTGCCGTAGGTGTAGTTTTTGCTCATGCCATGACACACTAGACTGTCACGGGTGTCACGGTCCCGTCGGGTATTTCCAATTATAAGTAAGAAATTCGGGTTCTGTTTATCATCGACTGCTAAATATCTAATTTCATGTTTTTAAATGTGGTCATTCCGACAAAGGTAACAACCCTAAGTATCCCGACAAAGGTGATACACCACAATCTAACCCGACAAAGGTGTTAGACTTCTAGTTCTTTCCTAGAATTAATAATCCGACAAAGATATTATTTATCCTAGGTGTTACGATCTACCTTTACGACAAAGTTTCCAATAGATATTAACGGTAAGAATTAATTGCTCAATTAAGCTTTGCGACAAAGCTTCCACTTAATCTAACAAATTAATTCATGTGATGAAGCAAGAACTAGTAAAACATAAAATAGCATTAAGAACGAAGTCTCAAAACATGTGTCACATTGAACGAAACTCTAAACTGAATAAAGAGTTTAGCTACGCATAATGAAAATAAAACACATAATGAATGGTAAAAAAATCTCTTCTCTCGTCGAAAGCTTCGCCTTCTCCTCCAGAGCCGTCTAGGTCTTCGTAGAATATGAGATGATTGAAACTCTAACCCAAAACCTTAATATATAACAAAGCTGTGTTACCAAATCTGGGTTTGGGTTGAATTATCAAATTGGGTTTCTAAATCCGTTTTTGGGCTTGATTTTCAAGTTTCGGGCTTGCTGACATCATCAAAACGTGTGCTGACAGTAGCGACCGCGTTTCGCCTTAACGTTACGGCCGCGTTTCCTTTAGACATTAGCGTCGAGCTAATGTCTCTACGAAACGCGGTCCCCACTGAGTCCCGACTTCGGTTCTTGATTTGACCATCTAAACGACCTCGGATGCTTTCGGTGTGAACTAGAGAGTTGTGGAGAATTGAGTTATCTACGCAACGGTATGTGGTTCGTATTTTTCTGATCAGCGGTTCATTCCCAGCACTCCGTCGAAGCTCCAAAGGTCTAATCTGCCACTGTGGTGTTTTTGGCATGAAAAGCCATCTTTTATGCGCGTTTCCTCCTAGAGCTTCCAAAACACCTGAGATGCAAAAAAATACTAAAAAATAAATATTCGCATATAAAAGTGTCGAAATAAATGAGATTAGTTGATTCGACGAGTCGTATAAATACGACTCATCAAGTACAATACTCTCTAATTATCTTGTATCAACTCACTTTCCCAGCTAAATTCTCCAATGCTAGTGTTTTAGCCCTACAACACTTAGCATAAGAGACATCTACATTTAATTCTCGTTTCACATGGTTTTGAAACGCTTCAATTCCCCACTTCGTATTATCTTCAAAAGCATCTTAATAAAATTCAGCTAAGAATTTAGAAGTCACTTTAGTATTTTTCAAATCTCTTGCACAGTTGTCATGTGGAGTCAATCTTTTGATTTGAAAACTTCTACTTCCACAAACCATGAAGCACTCATTCTCCCTGGGCAGCCATTGCATCTACATTGCACAGAAATCCTTTTCTTTGAATTATTCACTAGATCATAATCAAACCCCTTTTTGATTGCGTGACATTTCAATGCTTTCCTAAATACATCAATATTTCTAAACCGTAAACCATTTACGAATTCCATTTCTGATCCAAATCCAGTTCTCTCATTAAAATAAGGATATCGAGGCTTTGTATGACCATCTTCATCTGAAGTTGTGTCGTTAGCCGTCTCTAATTCATCGTAATCAACATTGACATCTTCATCATCAATATCGTTTTGATTTTCCACACCTTCATGGGAAAGTACATCAATTTCCATATTGTTCAGTGCGTCATTCACATTTTCACGTGCCTCTGTATTTTCTGTTTCGCCTAACCAAAACAGATCATCCATATCCTCTGTAATTTCTTGGTCGGGAAAATCAGTAAGTTCATCACTATGTTCTGAATCAAGATACCCTGCATATGATGTATCTGACAATATACTCATCTGAGATGTTTTGTTTGCGCTGCCCTTTAATCTACAAATCATTTAAACAGTTATTAAGCAATCTATTATATCAAAACAATGTGAACAACACATTGCATTGACACAGAACAACTGTGTGAAACAAAAAACAACTCAGATGCATAAATAATCAAAGAACGACTCAGATGGAACTGTCGAGCATACTATAATCAAAGAAAAAAATGAAAACAAATATAGAAAAAAATAAAGAGGAAGTGTCGAAATAGGCTACAAAAAACACAGAACAACTCAGGTGCATAAATCTACCATCTTATTTATCCGTTTTCAGATCTGAAACAAAAAACAAACAACCAAACAAAACGAATGTGAAATTGAGAACGAAGAATCACATGAAGATGGAGCTGCGACGAGGATGGTGACGATGGGTGGCCGGTGGGAGATGGAGCTGTTGCTTGAAGCCGATACTCACTTGGTTTCAAAACCCTATTCAGTAATGGTGTACGAGAAAAAACAATTGAGTTTCAAAACCCTACACTTGGTTTGTTTTGGTCCAATCAAAAAAATACAATTAGGATTAAACCAAATACATAATTGCAATTTGTAAAAAAGTTAGGATGCATATCGTAATAATTCTAATTTCAATTTAGTCCATAAATTGAAAATTGACTGTCATTTGAAAATTTGCTTAGTCCGAACAAGAGTTTGCAAAAGGGTAGTAGTTCATACCACCCTTTTGTACTTTTCCCTTTATTAAATAAGATTGACCAGTTGCTTACATGTAGGAACTTCATTTGATTAGCATTGTAACATCTAAACCAGGTACACGAAACTATAAGATTACTTTACTTCATAATAGAGAAAAACTTTGAGCGCAGTTCAACAGGGAGCCAACTGTCTTGCAAAAACTTCACGAGCAGACACAGTGCTCACGGCAGCATACAAGCTATTATATTCTGAAAGTTTTCTGATATGATACCTATGATGATAGTGTCATCATTTAGAGCCTTCTTCATTTATGTGGTGGCCTTTTCTCTAGTCGGACCCCACCCCATACAAAAAGCTGGAATATAATAGAAGACATCAGACCCAGAAAACATTACAACAAAAATAATACATTGTGGAAGTGAAAATGTATGATGACGGCATGGTAAATATCCTTTGATAATGATATATGCTTCTCCAGTAAAGCAATGGAGTGAGGATCAGAATGAATAATGTTGAATAGAGAAGAGACCTATGGTAAAAGAAACTTGGTGTAAAACACCAATTTATCTATGATGGTTTTGGGGTCAAAATATTTGACATGCCAAGTACTCAGCATGAATTTAATTATATTCATAAATCATAACTACGAAACGATCATTCATATATTTAGAAATATTGATGAAGAATATGGACAAACCTTCCTAAGCAATGAATCATAGCTTGGACGAACAACATAATCAGGATACACGTAACTGTCCATCCTTGTGAATGGACCTCCAGCTGGCAGCTACTCCGTTATTCAACTTGATCCTCCTATCGAAGAAAAGGTTGGAATCTAGAACGATAAATTCTTTGTTATCATCACTCGGTTAGATTGCAACCATCTATAAAGTAAAAAACAAGCAACTGGATTTACAATTCAAAACCTGAAATATGATATGGCAAATAAACCATAATAGTAGCAGCAGATTAACAGATAAAAGGTAAAGGGGCATAAAAACAACAAACGTTGTAAAAATTACATATTGGACATCCCACAGAGGGCGCAGCTTGGACATTCTGGATAATATGAAACCTTAACTAAAAGTGTGTAAATACAAGTTGCAGCTTCATTCTCAGAGTAAAACAACAATCATGTTACTTCAATATGTAGATGAATAAGCATGGCATAGTCCATTTCCACGATGTCGAATATAACAAGAAAGCTTTAGTGGCAAGTGAATCAAGCCCTAATGACCTAATGCATACACAATTAACAGATCTCCGAGACTGAAAAAAAAAATTATGAACGCACCCGAACACTGCAATTAGGCTCACCAAAATGAACAACATTACCGTACTTGTCGGCGAGGACCTGTAGAGGAGAGCAGAAAAACAGAAATCACTATTCCGCACAATCAGAGAGATAATATGTAGCAACTTGAAGGAACCTACTGACATTCAATATGCCAGATAGACTCCATCATTTTCAAATGCAGCTCCGGCCTCTCTTTTAGCTTGCTGTTAATAGACCAGTCAATCCATTTTATTAGGAAATCCTCTATAGTCACCATTTAAATCTTTCGAAAGTTCTTCAGGGTGAAACTCATGTAAGCATGACCACATCAAATTTGGAATGATAGAGGGACACTTTGAAAAGGGAAAACCAGAACACTAAAAAATGCACGGAATGTTCTAAAATGATAGATTAAGTTACTGCTGCATACGAGTCCGGTTACCTGTAACAGTTTAACAAACTCTTCAGGTTCCTTAGCAAGGCGCATTCCACGACCTCCTCCACCAGCAGTTGCCTACATGAAGATAACCAGCGCCGATTGTTATGCTCTTTGAATATCAATTGTAGGTCATTTCAGAATCAAAAATTAAGGAAAAGGAGAACAAAACAATGGAATCATTTCTTCAGTTATTTCCTACCAATCGTGCGTCATATACATAACACAGTCTATATTTACCATGTGTTCACCTTTAACCATGATTTTACTTCAAGCTGAATTAATATATGTGAAAATGAAAAGGTACCAAATGGGCCCAGTTCATCAACTGAACTCAAGTGAACCTTGAGGTTAGAGAACAAAAGAAAATGTCTATAATTCCCAATTACAAGAAAACATACTTAATATGCTTTGGTAACAGTCAAGTTATCACTGAACGCTTCACCTTTAAATGCAAGCGTTTTTGAAATGTTGAATATGCTTTCTTTAGAAATGCATCCAACTGGACTGCCTCTGATCATGGAACTCCCACTGGACATCAAGTTCTTCACCATGTCCAGGTGAGGACCAAAAATCGGACCAAAGGCAAGTGCTCACACATTCTGTCTTATGTCTGTACTATGCCCATATCATTTTCTTGTTTTTCCATTGTCCTCAACACTAGCGGACGCATAGAAATCTAACAAGATTTTTGTGGGGACCTCGTTTTTGCTGATTGTCTATCGCACACTCTAAATTTGAGTGTATATATCGAGATTACGATCCTCGACCTTGAAACTCCAACCACGATCCTTTTCTATGTTTTTATCTTTCATGGCAAGTCTAATCCTCTCTGCATCCTCCCATCGTCCTATCTCTGCATAAAAATTGGACAAAAAGACAAAGCTCCCAGGATGCTTAGGTTCGAGTTCTAAGAGTTTCTGAGATGCAAGTTCTGCAATTCCCACGTTTTTGTGAGACATGCAAGCAGAAAAAAGCGTACACCATATAACAAGATCAGGTTTCTTTGGCATCATCTTGATGAAAGCCAAAGCCTCGTCCAGTTTACCAGCCTTACAGAAGAGATCTATGACTGCAGAGTAGTGTTTCATGGTGGGAATGATAGAGTACTTTTGCACCACACTATTGAAATATTCCACACCCTTATCTACTTGACCAGAATGACAACATGCGGTTATAATCGCTAGTAAGACAACCCCGTCAGGCTGTATTCCTGAAAAAGTGTGAACATTTTCAATTCTTTTGCAAAATAACATAATGAGAAAGGAAAAGACGAAAGGAAAAGAAGACCAACCTGTTAACTCCATCATATCAAAGTATTGAATAGCTTGAACGTAAAATCCATGGACAGCCCAGCCACGTATCATGACAGTCCAAGTAATCAAGTCCTTCTCTTTAATGTTACTGAAAACTTTGCTGGCAGACTCTATTGCCCCACACTTCGAGTACATTTCAACAAGAGCTGGTCCAATGGCCCTGTTCAACTTAAATCCATTGCATGACATATAATTATGTATTCGCTTGCCAGCTTCAAGATCTCCAATTCTTGCACAAGCTGCAAGGGCAGACACGAGTGTGTGATCATTAGGCTTAACTCCATCTTGTAGCATCCTAAAAGACGTCGATATGGCTCTTCTATATTCTTCATTATGTAAATACCCAGCAATCACAGTGGTCCAAGAAACCACATCTTTCTCCGGCATCTTTTCAAAAAGCTCAGTGGCTTTGTCCAAATCCCCTATCCTCATAAACCCATCAATCAAGCTGTTCCAAGACGCCACATTCCTCTCCGGCATCGCTTCAAACAACAACAAACCCCTTTCTGGGTCCTTAGCTTTACAATACCCATTAATCAATATATTCCATAACAAAATACGCCCCATCTTCATCCACTCAGGACTTTCATCAAACACCTTAGCTGCACTCTTTAGCTCATTAACTTTGACATACATATCAACCAACGAAACCCTCACAAAATCATCAAACTCCAACCCACGTCTCACAATGCTTCCATGTAACACCATCCCAGCTCCCCCAGCCGACAGCCCTGCCGCCGACTTGAGCACGAACGGAAAAGTCAACCGGTCTGGCAACACACCCGATCTCAACATATCCGAAAAATGCACAATCGCGGAACCAAACTCCGAATTCTCTGCAAGCCCACGTATCAACGCATTAAAGACATAACAGTTTCGATCACTAACTTGCCGAAAAATCAGAAGCGAGTAGTCAACAGAGTTGCGCAATGACGTTTTGGATATGAGCTGCGTCACAATCCGACTACTCCTATAAACCCCATGAATTATAATTTGGGCGTGGATTTGCTTGATTTGACGGCATCCATTTGACGAGTGAATTAGCGAGATGAAGTCCCATTTTGAGAGCTCCGCTCGCCTGTTAACGGTCGCACCTTTAGACACAAAACTGGAAGGCAAAGAAGAAGAAGAAGAAGCGATCTTCAGCTTCCGACGCTCTTCATTAGCCTCCATCACGGCCTCCTTCTTCGCCGTGTCCGGTCTCTCTTTCTCCAGACTCTGCACTTCCATTTCCCCATTATAAACCTTCCTTATCTTCTCCATCCTGTTCGCACGCATAACCAGCTTCGCCTCCGACTTTTTCGGATCCCTCGACGCTTTCCAGCTTCTGATGTACTTATGCTGCTTTGTAATGAAGCTCGAATACCTCCTCAGCGACTCGAATAACAGCGGGTGGGAAAGGCGAGTCGCCGCTGCGGACTTGAGCAGTGATCGAACGGCGACCGCCATGGCTGGACGAGGAACACGACCTGCTCCCGTATGAGGTGGTTTCGATTTTGGGCTGGGCCGCCCATACAAAATTAATTCACATAAATAATTAAAAAAAACTAAATCAAAGCGGAAAAATGGTAAGAACAGAGAAGATAAGGAGATGGGAATAGAGAGGAGCATGAGAAGGTAACCGAATATTTGTTAAATCTTTTCTACTCTCTGCTGCATCAGTACAATTGATATATAAGGTCTGACTCATAATAAATTATTTTGTCATTATCTTCCTTTCTTGCTTGAGTCGTAAGTTGCCACAAAGTCCTTGAGCCAAGCTGGTTTGGGAGCCTTTCGAATGGTTCTAGGTTTAGGTTCCATGGCTGGTTGCTGCAGAGTGGACTCAACTCCTTTCCAGCCCGTAACAATACTCCGGTCATCAAAAATGATCTTGTCCTCAAGGTCGACTGATGGAAAGGCCTTCACAAATTCTATAGCCGGCTCCCATGAAGCATCCTCTAATGGTAAATGATTCCACTGCACCAAGAACTGCGGAAATGGTTCCTTGCGGTGCAAAATAGTGCGAAATCCTATTATCTTTTGTGGAGTGATATCAGGGTGGTGGCCTTTAAATAAATCCGGAAAGGTACATGGTTCTGTTGGCGGATCCCCCTTATGCCTCTTTTTTTTTTGATAGTACCGACACCAACAACTAACAACCAACAAACAAAGAGACAAGACAAACACACAACTACACGAGGCCAACTAAACAAAACGGAATAGCATCAAGCCTGCTCCAATTCCAGCCTTGAGAACTTGCTCTAAACGCCAAACCATCAGCAGCTAAGTTAGACTCCCTTCGTTTGAAGCCGATGGACCAGCAAGGGAACCGACGTAGCAGTACCAGTACATCTTGCATCCATGACTCACACCATTCAGATACTCCATAACAACCAATAATAACTCTATACACCTCCAAGGAATCTATTTCAAAAATAGCCTTCCTAATAGACATCCTGCTAGCCAACAACATCCCCTGCAACAAAGCTCTCCCTTCGACTTCACCCGAACAAAAGCAACTCCTACAACCTTCAGCCCAGGACCAGAGCACAGTCCCCATATAGTCTCTCGCCACCACACCGACGCCAGCTGCTCTAGAAACACCAAGCCAAGATCCATCAGTGTTGATCTTCACCACACCTGGTTCAGGCGGAATCCAAGACTCTGATAAAACAGCACTATCCAGAGGATTCAAACTCAACCAAGAACTCTGTGATTTCAGAAAGTATTTGCCAATGATATCAGCCTTCCTCGCACTCCAGCAATCTTCCCCATGCCAGATTCTGTTTCTATTCTTCCAGCATAGCCATAAAACAACCAGCAAAGTCCTGAAGTCTTCCTCATCGCATAAAAAGGAGAAGTGCCATAACAAATCTGCTGGGATATTAATGGTTCGCAAATTCAGCGGCAGACAAAGGCTTACTTCATGAAACAAAGCCTGTGCCCACCAGCAATCTCTGACCACATGAAGAGCTGTTTCAGTCCGGAAACCACACAGCCTGCACTGCACATCTAGCGACACCCCTCTCCTTTGCAGATTATTCGCATCTGGCAAGCTGTCATGGAAAAACCTCCAGCAAAACACTTTGATCTTATTCGGAATTCTGCATGCCCAAACTCTCTTCCAAAAACGATGAACTCCGCTTTTGTCTGACTGCTCGCCTACAGAATTACCGCTATTGGAGGCGTTGAGCTTGATAACCTCATATGCTGAACGAACAGAGAATTCCCCGTTACTGCTGTGCTTTCACCTGTATGTATCTCCATCAACATCGTACCAGATGCCATTCAGGAACACACCCAGGTTCCTCATAATACCCCTCCATATATGAGAAGGCGAAGATCCCATTCTGGCATGAACTATGTTAAGATTATCGCAATATCTGGCCAACAGCACTCTGGACATCAACAGCTGCGGATACTTCACCAACCTCCACACCACTCTCATTAGCATAGCATAGTTGAAGAACTCCAGATTCCGAAAACCAAGCCCCCCCTCCCATTTCTTTTTCTGAAGCAGGTCCTGGCTCAACCAGCTAATGCCCTGCCCCTCCTTCTTGTTCCACCAAAACTGATGAATCAGCTTATTAAGCTCCGCTAAAGTCACCTTGGGAAACTGGTACACAGACATCATATATGCTGGCATTGCTTGAATAATGGCCTTCACTAAAACTTCCCTCCTAGCTGCGGACAGCAGTTTAGACTTCCAATCATTAATCTTTCTCCAGACCTTCTCAATAATGCACCTAAACGAATCAGTCTTCCTTTGTCCAACGATCAGTGGCAAGCCCAGATACTTAGAATGACTCCCAACTTGCCTAACTCCAACTACCCTGCACACCTCAGCTCTGACATGAGCTGGGGAATTACGACTGAAGCAAATCTCGGATTTCTCCAAATTAATCCTCTGACCAGAGATACACTCATACTGTTCCTGTATACTCTTAAGCGCCCTTGCTTCCTCCGCCTCAGCCTTGATAAAAAATATAGAGTCATCAGCAAAAAAACAAGTGTGTGACGACTGGGGCTCTTCTACAGATTCTAACACCACTGATTTGCCCTCTAATCTCACCCAACTGCAACTTTGCATTAAGAACTTCCGTGCAGATCAGAAATAAGTATGGGGACAAAGGATCACCCTGTCTGAGGCCTCTCCCTGGTTTAATCACACCAGAAACATTCCCATTCACCCTCACCTTATACGAAACTGACTTGACACACCTCATTACTCTATCCACCCATCTCTCCGCAAAACCCATCTTCAACATCAGCGTTTCCAAAAAGAGCCATTCAACTCGTTCATAAGCCTTGCTCATATCCAACTTAATCGAAGCATACATCTTACCATTATCTCTACAGCTCTTAAGAAAATGAGCAATCTCATGAGCAACAACAAAGTTATCAATAATATTGCGCCCTTTCACAAATGCACTTTGAAACGGAGAAATCACCAGATGGAGAATTTTCTGAAGTCTAGAGGCAATAACTTTGGTAACAATCTTCATAGCCACGGTGCAGAGCCCTTATGCCTCTTAAGTAGCGAAATATGAAAAACATTATGAATGTTAGCATTGGGAGGCAGCTGGAGCCTGTAGGCGACTTTGCCTATTTTTTCCAAGATTTGAAATGGTCCGTAGAACCTCTTAGAAAGTTTAGAGCAAGGCTGATTGCGTAATGAATGTTGCCGATAAAGTTGGAGCGTAAGATAGACCCAATCATGTGCTTGGAATTCTCTATCACTGCGGTGCTGATCTGCTTGATGTTTCATTAAGATATACCCAAAGTAGGCGCTTGCGGTGAGCTAACTGTTCATCAACACCAGCCACTGTTGTGGAGCCTGAAACATAATCTAAAACATTAGGAGGTGCTCTGCCATAAACTGCCTCAAATGGTGACATTTGAATCGTCGAATGCCAAGCCGTATTGTAACTCCATTCTGCCCAATGAAGTAATTTTGCCCATAAACTTGGCCTATCCGACAGAAAACATCGAAGATAGTCTTCCAGGCAGCGGTTGACGACCTCTGTCTGTTCATCAGTTTGCGGATGATATGCCGTACTTGTTGCTAATGTGGTTCCTTGAAGGCGAAATGACTCTTGCCAAAAGCGACTCATGAATAAGGGGTCACAGTCAGAAATAATAGAAGTAGGAGTCCCATGAAGGCGACTAATGTCAGCTGCAAAAACATTTGCCAGTGCAGGGGCAGTAATACCCTCTGGTAAGTCCACAAAATGAGCATATTTAGTAAGGCGGTCCATTACCACGAGAACAGTTGATTGGCCGTTAGAAGGTGGCAAATGCGTAATGAAGTCCATAGAGATGGACTCCCAAATACGATCCAGGATAGGTAGTAGCTGGAAAAGTCCTGACGGTGATGATCTTGAGGCCTTAACTTGTTGACAAGTGGGACATTGGCTAACAAACTCCTTAACATCTTTGCACAGGGATGGCCAATAAAAGGCAGATGCAACGTGCCAAGGTTCTTTGTATGTATGCCTCCATGTCCCCCAATTGGCGTGGCATGGAATTCTTGCAAAATAAGACTCAGTAGTGCTGTTTCGGAAGGAACCAAAAGTCGTTGGCGAACCGAAACCATCCCTGATAATGTGATCGGAGTATGATGTTGGGTCCTTTACTATAGCTTCCATCAATGCCTTGCCCACCTCATTAGTTGCAAAGAAAGTCCGCAATGCTCTGAGAATGCCCAGTGTTGGTTTGGAGACAACTTGTAGTTTGTGATTTGTGGCTTCCGATAATCGTGATAAGGCGTCAGCAGGGCCATTATCCTTACCCGGCGTATATACCACTTCAAAGTCATATCCTAACAATTTCGCGACCCATTTCTGCTGTTCTAGAGTTAGAATAGTTTGAGTTAACAGAGACTTCAATGGTTGATGATCTGTACAAATTCTGAATTTCGATCCCAAAAGATATTGACGTAACTTAAGGACGGCATAAACAACTGCACAAAGCTCCCTATTGTATGCTGAAGTGGCCTTGACACGCTGTGGGAGTTGTTTACTGAAAAAAGAAATAGGTCTTCCCTGCTGAGAAAGTACTGCACCAATTCCATAGTCTGAAGCATCAGTATGAATATCAAATGGTGATGTGAAATCTGGTAATGCCAAGACAGGAGTTGCTGAGAGGGAAAGCATTTTTATGAAGTAGCTGCGTAAGAGGCACAATTAAGTAGCATAACTTTTGACAAATCTGCGATAATATCCGGTGAGCCCAAGAAAGCCACGAAGTTGTTTGATGGAGGTCGGTTGAGGCCATTGTTGGATGCATTGTATTTTCTCCGGGTCAACAGCCACTTCGTCCACAAAAATAATATGCCCCAAATAGGCCAAGGTTGACCTGCCAATGTCGCATTTCGAAGGCTTAGCATAGAAGAAATTTGTATGTAAAATGTGAAATACCTCGGCTTGGTGGGTGAGATGTTGCTCCCAGTTCTTGCTATATATCAAAATATCGTCAAAGAAGACAATTACGAATTTGCGAAGCAATGGCCGAAATAGTGTATTCATCTTTGACTGGAAAGAAGCCGACACATTAGTTAAGCCAAATGGCATCACCAAGAATTCATAATGACCTTTATGAGTTCGAAAGGCTGTCTAGTAAATGTTATCGGGATGCATTCGGGGCTGGTGATACCCTGAACGAAGATCCAATTTAGAAAATATTGTTGCACCATGTAGCTCATCAACAGTTGGGATTGGGAATCAATTTTTGATTGTTACATCATTGAGCGCTCTGTAATCTACACAGAAATGCCAGGAGCCGTCCTTCTTTTTGACTAGGAGGGGACAAAATGACCCACAAGAGCATGGAGAGAAATGTTCGGGACATCATGTGGTGTGGGTTGAAGTGGTTCGACATAGTCGACAGGGTATGACAAGGGAAGTAGATCTAGTGTGTTGTCAACAACTATGGATTCTTTTTCGATCAAAAGGCAAAGAAATTTAGGCCAACAATTATGACCAGGGGTGAATTGATCATCGCAGTTAAAGCACAAACCGCGGTCGCCGATAAGTCGAATTCTTGCCTATCATTCCTCTACTTTTACCAGGTGTTTTGATTCATTGCCGATATTAGTTCATTGCCATTTTACCCATTTGTTGATGATCTAGGTTACAAATTGCTCGTATCACCCTGGAGCTTGGGAAGTTCAAACCTCATCGAAAATCTCAGTTTTGAGCAAGAAAAGGAGGGAATTTCACACTAGTGTGGTCGAGACCCGCTCGGGTCCCCAATGCTGCTCGCTCGGTTCAATCTCGCACCCGGCCGAGTCCCAACACACCCGACCGAGCCCGCTCAGCACCTCCCTCGCAGATAAGCCAACACCCGCTCGGGTCCTGTCGCACCCGCCCGGGTCTCCAGTACTGCCTGCTCGGCTCCATTTCGCACCCACCCGAGTCTGGCGAGACCCGCCCGGGTCTTCCCTGAAAGGCAGGATTTTTAAATCATTGCTATAAATAGAAACAAGACATCAAGCTTGAACGATCTGAGGTTTTTGAGAGAGAACAAGGGTTTTGGAGATCAAGCAATCAAGTTTGGAGGCACTCTAAGGATAGAAGGGAGACTTTCATCGTACTATCTTCATCTTCTTCGTTTCTACTCCATCATCCTTGTAAAACTACTTTTGCTTGTTATTGAACATGACTTGTGAAATCTAGTTGTCTTAGTCAAGACGAGTTCCAGATGGTGTTCGAACGGAGTCTTGCACACCTGTCTAACAGGCACTGGAACAGAACAGAATTGGCACAGATGATATGATACCTAGTTCGGCAACAGCCTACTCTGGGGGCTTCCCACACCCTAAAGGGTAGCAAATCTTTATTAAGAGTTTAGAGCTACAAGTGGACTTACGCTTACACAACTCCCATTTGTAATGGCCTAGCCTCTAACACTCTGCACTTTGATTTGCGATCTCGGCTCCACCTCGATCCCCTAAGTTCGAGACTCTTTCCCGAACTGACTCGAACTTCTCCTGAAGCTCGGACGCCTTCTCCCGAATGCGATAAGTAACAATGTGTGTGCAGCGAGTTGTTCCAGTACGAACAGTCTGATCAGCACACTGAACAGACTGATTCTTCACCGTCGATATTCCGGTGTGGAATGATCAGTCGGTCGTCGCTCCTCCTCCTCCTCTACTAAAAATCTCTCGTGTGTGATTTCTCCAAAAGCGATGCGTGTCTATCAGAAAACCCTAGCACTGTTTATATAGTGCATGGACAAATCCTAATCGGTCAGATATACTATCTCGAATAGTTAGGAAATATTTCCTAAAATATTTCCACTCTTGCAAATCTTTTATCTTCTTAAGTATCTTACGGTTTAAACTTGGCTTCTAAATATTCTTTGAATATCACACCAGCCATTCCGATCTTTGACTCTAATCTTCAGCCGCCTCAAATCTTTAATTGAATCCACTCAGCATCTTCGGCACTTTAGGAAATTCCCAGTTTAGGAAACTTCATATCTTCAGTTCTGCACTGTCAGAGAGATCCAGACTTCGATTGAACAACTCCTTGACGCATGCTTGAACACTCTGAAGTTGTTTTTCCAAAAGTCATGCCAAACGTAGGAATAACAATCTCCCCCTTGGCATTTTTGGCAAAACCAAATCATCTAGTTCTAACTGTCTAGACTTTAGAGACTCGTACTGGTAAGATTGAGGAAACTAAGTCGTCCTCAAAATTACTCCCCCTTTTGCCACAAATCGGCAAGGGGTGTTCAAGGTAACAGGTCAAACACGTATGGAAACAAGACTGTACTTCCAACAGTACAACATAATTTAAAATGTTCGAGAGTCAGAGGCAAGGAAAGGTTTTTAGCATAACCTTCAAGCAGAGGATTCTTCATCCATGCCATCTCCTTCATCAGAATCATCAGCTTCATCCTCACTAGGATATCTCAGAGCACGTACCAATCTGTTGATTCTTTTCCTCTGTTCTCGTTCAGTCTCCAGGATGATCTCCAGCTTGCTTAGCATCTTCCCCCGTTCAGTACGAGACATCCTATCCCCCAGTAGCAGCTCTCCTCATGGATGACTCAGGAACGTCATTCCGCTTCAGCCCGAGGTCCTTCAGACCATTCACATGTCTACCCTTGAACAACTTGTGATCCACAGTTAATTTCTGCGGGGCTCTTGCAAGGCTGTCCTGAGATGTCTTCAGCTCTGGATGTTGATTAGTGATGAGCTCATAGATGAGGGACGGGAAGACAATCTGGTGCAGCGACTTGGTAGATGTAGCGTGTTCTGCAATCTGATTGAACATCAGCTGACCCAGGTTGATCTTCATCCTATTCCCAAAGAGGTATACCAGCTGCCCCATGTCTTTACTCACAGTTGTCCGGTGTGAGGTTGGCTTCCAGTTCACAATTGCAATGAAGAATAGCATGGAAAAAGTTATAGTCAGGTCAGCTACCGGAATTGAAGTGTCTTCCCACCGAGAGTATGCTCCAGCAGTTTTTTTATTGCAGGATTTAAAACAGCTTTTGAATTTTATTGGTGTTAGGAGTTTAGGACCGAGACATGTGTTAGGTAATCTCAAGGGGCTTATTAGAACAATCATATATCCCCTGAGTACTTGGATTCATGACATCTCTTCTGATATTTTGACGGTAAGTTGAGGCCAAGCGTATAGTTCCACTCAAACTGTATCATTGTGGTTGGCGGGTGAGACTTGTTTGGATCAATCGTCCTGGTCGATCATATGATTTCACTATCAAATATCAAATGAGTCACTTCAAAGTAAAGCCAGGAAGACTTGTGTAAAACATTATACCCAAAGGATCAAGGTCTGCCGATGCTTACGTTCATATCTATTCAAGATCCTTTTTGCAATTTGACCTTGTTTTTTGGTTATAGGCACCATTGAATTGGCAAGTGATCCACAAAAGGAATCAAGATTGATAGTGATACGTGTAATATTATATCATTCAAAGAGGCTGAAAATGAAACCATGTTTGTAATCATCATTGATTCTTTCCATGTAATTTTTTGTCCATTTGACCTGAAATGGGACCTTGTCCCAACATTGTTAAGCATGCGCACTACTATAACCAGGTTGACATTGTCAAAACATGCGAATAAACCTAATCCAGAAGTCACACCCCCTCTTCCTGGGCAAATTGCTTAGGGCGGCAGTAATGCAGTTCTTCAAACTACAAATTAAACAAACAGCTCGAGTCCAAATAGAATCGTTTGGTTGAGAGGAAGAAGATATTATATCCAATAAAATTTAACTTTACTCAAACAACAAGAATAAGTTATTACAGTACTACACAAATGTTTACTTTATTGTTTCAATTGGACTTTAATTTTATTTTGATTCGGAATTTTATTCTGCGGGATGCCTTGCGCACAAATAAAACATGTTGAATTTTTATAGCTCAATCTTAGATTCTTACTATTATAAAATGTACATAAATGGCTACAAAATAAATCTGTGTTCTCAATTCACTATTTACTAGAGACGATGCTGAAAAAATATTGACATCCTCAATTTCAGCATACCATTATTTCCATGGCAAGCAATCTTCAAAATCCGTTCTTACTCAACATGGTCTATCTTGGCATGTCAAACGTATCCTATGTGTTGTGATCTTTGTAATCTCTACATATATCTTTTCCAGCTTGTTAGTGGATTTTTTTTTACTTGAAGCAATGGTCAAGTTTGATGTCACCTCCTCCATTTCTTTGTTCCTTATGCTTTTGAGCCTCTCTGCAACCACTTTTGGTGAAATCCAGACTACCCTTCAAGGCCCATTCACGCCTGTGACCGTCCCACTTGATCCCAGTTTCCGTGGCCATGCAGTGGACTTGCCATCCTCTGATCCTCGCCTGCGCCGGAGAGTCAAAGGGTTTGAGCCTGAGCAAATTGCTGTGTCCTTGTCCTCTACATATGATTCTGTTTGGATATCTTGGGTCACAGGTATTCAAAACAACAAGTCCATCCATTCTTAAGCTTTTCTCTTTTCGGTACGATTAAATTTGATCTGAATTTTTTTGCAGGTGAGTATCAGATTGGGGACAACATTGAGTCATTAGACCCTACTATGGTTGCTAGCATTGTCTACTATGGAGAGAATAAAACACATTTAACCTACAAGGCAGCGGGGAAGGCTCTCATTTATAGCCAGCTCTACCCTTTTGAAGGACTTCAGAACTACACATCCGGAATCATCCATCACGTCCGCCTTACTGGTACTCAAAAATCATATATTCGCCTCATTGTTAAACGCCTACATGAAATTACGTCCTGCGTCTTTGGCTGCAGGGTTGAAGCCTAAGACCAAATACTATTACAAATGTGGAGACCCTTCCATACCTGCCTTGAGCAAGATTCACTATTTCAAAACAATGCCGAAGAGAGGAAAAAGAAGCTATCCTGCAAGAATTGCCATTGCGGGGGATTTGGGCCTAACTTATAACATGACTTCAACGATTGATCATATGGCCAAAAATGACCCTGACCTTGTTCTGATAATTGGGGACATGTGCTATGCCAACATGTATCTCACGAATGGAACTGGCTCCGATTGTTACTCTTGCAATTTCAGTCGTACACCGATCCACGAAACATACCAGCCTCGCTGGGATTTTTGGGGCAGGTCTGCTTCCATCCTTAATTTACAACATCACCTCATTGGACGGAAAGTTCGAGAAATATAAAACATGAAAATGTGCGACTCGTGGGATAAAAATGTGAAGCTGGAATTTAATGTGTTTTTTTTACAGGTTGATGGAGCCTTTGTTGTCTAAGGTCCCAATTATGGTGGTTGCAGGAAACCATGAGCTAGAAAGTCAGGCTGAGAACCAAACATTTGTGTCATATAAATCGCGATTTGCGTTCCCGACTAAGGAAAGTAAATCGAATTCCCCAATGTACTATTCCTTCAATGCTGGAGGGGTACATTTTCTTATGCTTGGCGGGTACGCCCCGTATGATAGCTCAGGTAACGTCGAGTTCCTGCCACGCCGCAGACAATCTTGTCAGTTTTGCCTTTGTCTATTTTGCCTGTATTTATAAGTATATGTGTGTTTGTTTTAGCTGATCAATACAAGTGGCTTGAGGAAGATCTTGCGAAGGTTGACAGGAGTGTAACTCCGTGGCTAGTCGCGACCTGGCACCCGCCGTGGTACAACACTTACACTGCTCATTACCGGGAAGCTGAGTGCATGAGAGTTGCAATGGAAGATTTGTTATATGAAAATCGCGTTGATTTAGTATTCAATGGACATGTGAGCGACAATGCTATCCTTTCGCTTTTAGGAATTTTTTTACCAGCTCTGAGACATATGAATGAAGTGGTACTAAGAGACCTTGATTTTGGCAGGTCCATGCCTATGAGAGGTCTAACAGGGTGTACAACTACACATTAGACCCATGTGGACCGGTTCACATCACGATAGGGGACGGTGGAAACCGGGAGAAGATGGCTAAAACCCATGCGGACGAGCCAGGGAACTGCCCTGACCCGGCTGACACAGTAGACAGTATAATGGGAGGTTTTTGTGGATTTAATTTCACATCAGGTCCAGCAAAGGGAAAATTCTGTTGGGACAGGCAGCCTGAATATAGTGCATACAGAGAAAGCAGCTTCGGCCATGGCATACTTGAGGTATTGCAACTTTCCGCAAATTCGATCTTTCTGATCTCAGACTATTATTGTTTACTAGCACTGGCTTCACATGTTGTGTGTTGCAAAATGCAGGTGAAAAATGAGACTCATGCACTGTGGACATGGCACAGAAATCAGGACTTTTATACAACTGCTGGAGATCAGATTTTCATAGTCAGGCAGCCTGACTTATGCAAGGTAAACAAGGGACAGTTTCCAAGCTCATCAACATTCACCAGCTTATTGTAGACCGTGCTCGACTTCCGAATATCTGACATGGTAATGATGTAACACATTATTCTTTACAAAGTGTTATAAAATTTTCATTCTGTATATAAATTATGCTAAACTAAGATATGGAATTTAGAGTCTACTCAATCAAGAAAAAAAGTCAAATTGTCCTCTGAAAGCCGGACATGTGCAATTACCCATTTGTAAAATAAATAAAAACTCCCAAAGCTCAAAACATGATCTAGCACTAAGAAATTAGTCGAACAAATAATTAAGGTTTGAGTAGCATCAAGAAATCAGATCAGCAAACATGAGAGCCAAGTTAATGGACGATATAAAGATGGGAAACTGTGACTCCAAATTTGAAGCCTCTGAAGGTAAATCAAGGTCTGGAGTCGTCAACAGTCCTGCTGGGCTGCCAGGATTGTCTGTAGTGGCTGGTATTATTGTGGTTGGTGGGCTTGTATTTGTGCCTTCTATGGCCGGAGCTCCTCCAGCATTGCTGTAAATTTATCAAAAAAAGAAAAACATTATCATTCAGATTCAGACATGTCTTGTTTGGAAATTTGTATTATAAAGTGTAACTTGGTCAAAAAAAACAGGAGAACAAGTTGGGAGGATTCCTTTTGTTGATACAACACAGTAAAGTTGAGAAAGCTCTCCACTTGTGGTCTTTAACGGTAACCTATGCATTCTCATCTTAACCTTTTTTTTCTTCTTTAAATTACTGGCTGGCTCGAATTTTCAAGTAAACAGAGACAATTTACAAGTTATACCAATGCTTATTATGTTTATGATTGTCCTCATTTATTATAGTATTTATTAAAATAATCTTAATTTAAGTAAATATTTTTTGTCTGATATACAAACTTCAAACCAGGTCCAATCATTAATATGATGTTAAAGCCAATATTTCTCATGTGCAAAGTTCATACGTTTTATTATTTTATAGTAAATCGTCACTAATTGAATTCTGTTAGTAGTTTTCATTTCAAAATAAATTTGTATCACATAAAATGTGTGAACAATTAGTTCACATATTTATCATGTTAGAAGCACATACATATATTTTAATAGCAATAACAAATTATTCATCAGTTTGATGTATATGCCTACTAACCCAAAATCATTTATAATTTCTATTTAACAATAAATTTGTGATAGTACCTTAGTTGGTGCGGATACACACAAGATCCATAACCTGCACACAAAAAATAAAATCCTAAATGAGAGGGCTAACCAACAAAGTTGGGGTACACTGCTAACACAAACAACATAATTCAACCAAAAAAAAAAAAACCGTACTAGGATCAGTCTTGGCCACTGTGGCCGTGCCACCAAAGTCGCACGAACCAGGAGCCCTGGCCTTACGTTGATAGAAACTATTAAACGCGTACGAGGCGTGAGCGGCTAAAGTGTTGGGAAGGTAACATAGGCCATTTGGCATCAAGGGAGTGCAGTCAGCCCCGGAGGCACAAGCATAGTCTAAAGCTCTTTGCAAGGCTTGGTTGGATGCGTCCCCTCTTGTCACGCACCAGCTCCACGGGCTCACCTCCACCGGCGCTTGTGACTGGACATTTAATGCAAAGAACATGACGATGATGGTGAGGAAGAGAGGCCTGGAAGGTGCCATTTTTTTTGCTTTACAAAGGTGGCGTGTGGATGAGGCTGCCTTAGTTTTGGAGTAGTGTTTTTGAGTTGGAGCTTTGATAAAGGTATGGGAATAGTGGAATATATATAAGGGCTTGACTGTAAACATAGGTTCTCTTGGCTCTTTTCAAATTAAGATACTTCTTTTTTGTCTTAAAAATAGAAAAAAAAGGTCAACAGAGGTGATGATGGTTAAAGAGTCTGTAAATAACTCTAGCAGTACTAATTTTCACATTTTGTGAGAATTCCTTCCTTCTTCCTCATTCCGCATTGGTAGGCGGAATATCAAGCCTTATGTCGGATTTAGATTCAAATCTGGTCACAGAGATCGACGCCTACACTACACCATCCAGATGGCCGAGAACGTGATGTCAAGTTTTGGATACAGAGAATGGTAACAAAGTACGTATACAAAATGGGCACAATTTGTAACAAGTATGTCATTTAGTTGACGAGTCTTGCTAATAGAAACGAGTCGAATGTGAAGAAAATTTTCATAATTGCATAAATAGTTGCAAGAGCGTACCATTGACGAATAAAAAGATAGTTCTCTCAGGTGCTCTTTTAGAGGCTGGAACTGTCTAAGCTGCTGGCTTGCTATATTTCTTCCGAAAGTAACTCTCTCCCCTTCACTTTGTTCTGCAGAGAAGTTCTGTTTGTCTCTTCCTTCTTTGCATGATCTTTAGCTCTTCTTTCAGAAACCCACGCTCATTATCAATCTTTAACCTTCCACAATCAACCTCTGAGAAGGCAGCTAAATAATGGATGCAGCCTAGATGGAATATCTGAATGCCATCTCATACTTAACAGAATGATTTGCTTATAATTTTCAACTTCCTTCTCTGCCATTTCTCTCTATCTCTCTTTCTCAAGTTCAAGATTTGAAGCAGTACGAGCAGCGCACTCTTCTTTTAATGATTGTTCCAACATTATCCTCTCTACTCCTAAAATTTATCTCTTCTATATCACTTCCCTTAAACTCATCAGCAACAGGTTTGTCCTCGACATCAGTCGTATACTTTTTTGACAGAATGATGTAGACCAATGATAACCAAAAGATCATTGCACTTACCTTTACTTTAATATTCTCAGTGGTATCAAAATCGTCGTGCACTACATTTTCACCATTGATCTGTTTGTTAAAGGTAAATGATGACTTTGGGCACCACAGAATTCACCTTTAACAAACAGATCAAACTGAAAAGTTTGGGCACCACAGAATTCTGTTTGTTAAATGATGACTTTGCTAGCTTGTATGCTCGTAAATTATTAAATTGAAAAGTTTTATTTCAAGTTAGATATCAGACTTTTCAATTTAATAATTTTTGCATCAATTTATACATTTATTGTTCATATCACCAACCAAAATAAAAATAAATTTAATCAAATTATGGTAATTCATAAGTTTTCTACCTTAAAATTCCTAACAAAATGTGTGAAAATTTGATACAAGAGTCCATAAATTGAAAAAGTCAGTTAGCTAATTTGAAATGAGAAGGTAGTTCAATTTACTCTAAAAATTAAAATATCATACAAACGGACACTTATATCACAAACCAGGCATCAGCCATCATAGATTGATCTCAGATAATATATAAAAGAAGCTAATATGAGCATCGAGTACAGTTCAGTTCTCGGAGCATAATTGAGGTTCATCGGCTATACTATAATGCATCCATCGTCCATTCAACTGACTGCATGCTTACAAATGGAAACGATTCCCCGTTTCCAAACACGGGGTCTCGGTCTTTTTTTCAGTGCGGCATTTTGAGCACTTAAGCTAACAGGAGAAGCAGGAGTTCCTATTGATGTCAAACAGCTATCAATGGAGCAGTCTCCAATTCTAGCTGGAAAGTCCGGGAAAGTTCTGCTCATGTCTGAGAATGATGGCATATTTAAGTTGTCGAGTGGGGCCAGCTCGTGGGAGTCATGGGAAATTTTGATAGCCAGTTCAGATAGCTCTCTCCCCTTGCGGTTTCGAGGCCAGCTGCAGCCACAGCTTGGTCGTTGAGAGCCTTGCAAGCTTTTTCAAGTATTGTTTGTAGATATTTTCCTTGTGCTTCGATACGCAATTGGAGACGGCACTGCACCTATTTCCAGATTACCAAAAAAAAGTCATTACAACCTACTGAGCAGAAGCCACGTGTCTCAATTTGAGTCATAAATGCCACTGGGTTAGTAACATTTCATAAATTATTATTAACTTACTTCAAGGGGCTCGTGTAACCTTCTTTTGGAGATAGTAGATAGTAGAGCAAAGCTGGTCAAAGCCAGAGATGTATGGGAAAGGTTAAGAGTTGTAATAGAGTTTTTAGCGAGAGAGATCTTGGCAGTGGTTGTAGTGTTTTGGTCCTATGGACCCCAGTGTTTTTTCAGTGTTTTGGTCCTATGGACCTCAGTGTATCGATCCTTCACGGGTTCGACTTTTTGGTGGCTAAAAACCACTTATGAATCAAAAAAAAAACCTTCTTTGTACTTCCATCTGTAGTCGCAAAGCCTCTGTGACCTGGTAGCTACTGTTTGAAGTACAGATAAAATATAGAGACCTGAGAGATGGTTTCCTCTTAAAGTGCACCCTCTTCGGAAGAAAAGAGCTTACTCATTTATTTCCTGGGCAACAACCCTGGGAGACGGGGATGCTGATGAGTCGGTGTCGTGGTTCTCAGCCATGCAAGATGCTGCAAATCACGTTAAAAAATGTGAAGTGAAAATATCAGGTAGGGCGCAGTTCAGTCAATCGAGAATACAAGCTAGCAAAGTACTCAAAACCAACATTTACGAGATAACAAAATTACAATTGCCAGGTGAATTCTGATCACAGAAGTCACACCCATCAAAGAAGTATTTTCATAAGACAACAGAAAAGAATCTTGGATGATCTGCCCCGGCTGTCTGTGGGAGTTCGTAGAAGGACGACATCAAAGTATAAAAATGAGGCCAGATGAGGAACAAGGTCCGGAAAAAGAAAAGACCCATTAAGACCCAAGTTTGAAGCTTTTTGGTCGGGAGAAAGGGAATGTACCTTCCTTAGAGTTCTCAGTTGACTCCTTGCCAGCTTGCTTGCCCAACCGATATTTCTGATCAGACAGCACTTCGTCAATACTTAAATTTGCCAACATAGATGACCAAGCAGTATGCTAGACACAAAATCTAACAGACAGGACACAATGGCAAAAAGAATAGCATAATGCACTAAATCCCACATTTACTACATTCCATTTTTTTATGACTGAACAATTTATGCTTGGACCGGACAAAGAATGAAACAGTCACAATAAGACACTACCGAAAACTCCTTTCCCCAATAAAATCTTCTTTCAAGAAAACAAACCTGTAGGTGTGACTTTAAATGATATAAAGTGAGGCCTTTCACTCCCATTGTTCTCATAATGGTATTTGGAATTGCCTCTGAAGTGCATGAAACACTTGAAATCATTGATTGATCAACACATAAGATCAACTCAATATACTAAAAATACTCTCCATTGTGTCATGAAGCCCGTCCAAGCCAGGCATGCCAACGTGCATTTGCCACAGACATACATAACAATTCACATGGCCATTGAAATTTGAAACCTATGACAAACGCATGAATCTGGTTTCAATAATAGATAAAGACCCAGCCATCCACTACCTTCAATTTAATCTATGCTAATAACTATCTACGAAGTGAAAGAAATGTTACGGTATGATCCATTTGAATTCTTATTGATCCTAACTCAAAAGTATGTATTAGAAATCTTTTTATAAATTTGGAACAATTTCAAGTGAAGATCTTTCAATGGGATAGGCCGTCCACCTATTCATTAAGATTTCAGCATTTAGGGTTTCCAAAAAATCCTCAATTTTTCTTACTTTAAAGTACAGCAAGAAATGGGAAGGACTCACTTTCAGGGCCACCCAGTTGAGCCATAGCGTCGACAAATCTGTCATGAAGCTCGGCCGTCCAGCGGAGCCTAGGTTTGGGATCTGAAGTCATAACCAATCACGCATCCCCAGGCAAATTGGTCCCATCCGGCGACGAATTCTGGTGGTGATATTCTCTAGAACTTCCGTCAAGCGGCAGAGAATGAATAGCAGAGTACATTCCCTTTCTCCCGACCAAAAAGCTTCAAACTTTACAATGCAATCTCAAATTCAAGAAATCTAGGTTATCAGGAGTTAAATGGGTATTTAGATTCTAGGGTTTTGAAAAGGGATTTCAGTGGATGGATGGCCCAAAAGAGGAAAGAAATGGGCGTAGGATTTAGGAAGATGGAGAGTGAAGAGGAAGAAGAGAGACGAGGAAGCAGTGGTTGTAGGGGTCGGTATTTGGCCCCGGTCCGAAATAAGTTTTAGGACGGTCTTAGTTCGCTCTTAGTCCTAGCCCGATCCTAGTCCTACGTAAGTCCTATTATGATCCGATTCGAAGGATTTAGGGTCGGATTAGGGTTTTGATTATTCGGCCCGACCCGAAATACGATGTCGGTTTAAAATCGTATATTTATTGATTTAAGGACGTTCTTCATATAGAAAGATGTATTTTTTCACATCCATTAAATCTCACACGTCCAAACTAGTAGTATTTGCGTTTAAAGAGTTATTTGTCGATTAATTAGTCATTCATTTAGGGCCGAAATTAGCCCCAGCCCGACCCTAGCTCGAAAAGCCCTATGAAACGAAGGGCCGATAACGGTTTTAGGGTTGATGAATTTTCTCAGGGCCCGGCCCGACCCGACCCTAATGTGTAAAGGGCTAGGGCTAGGGTTCACCAACAGCCTTACTCCGCCCGGCCCGACCCTTTGCTGACCCCAAAGTGGTGGTGTGTGTCGCTGATTCGGAGTAGGCAAAGAGTGTCCATTGACTCAGAGAAGCCGACATCGTCTCCAGCTGGTATATGTTTTTGTCTCTGAATGTTAGAAGTCGGCAAAGGGCCGGGCCGGGTTGAGTAAGGCTTTTGGTGAGCCCTAGCCCTTTACATATTAGGGTCGGGTCCTGATAAAATTCATCGACCATAAAGTTGTTATCGGCCTTTTATTTCATAGGGTTTTCGGGCTAGGGGGCTCGGGCAAATTTCGGCCGAAAATGGATGACTAATTAATCGACAAATAACTCTTTAAACGCAAATGTTATTAGTTTGGCCGTGTGAGATTTGATGTATGTGAAAAAACACATACTTTTTATGCCAAACACGTCATTAAATCATTAAATATGTAATTTTAAATCGGGCTCGTATTTCGGGCCGGCTTAATAATCGAAGCCCTAACCCGACCCTAAGCCCTTCGGGTCGGGCCATAATAAGGCATGCATAGGGCTAGGGTCGGGCTTGTGCCGCCCTAGGGCTCATTTTGGCCTCGGGCCAAATGCTAAAGCCTACTGAATGTTCTTTTCACTTTGTTACCGAGGTTTTTTTATTTTAGGGAAAAATATAAAAAGGGCCCGAACTATCAATCTATTCCAAATTTCAATCTGAGGTCCGAACTACCACCATTTCCAATAAGGGAGCAAATTCAATAAATCCATTGTTAACGGATGGAGTTAACTTCGTTAGTCAAAGTACAATTATATACTTTTTTCTATAATTTAATCTATATATTTTTCATGGTATATTTTTAACTTTTAATTTTATTATAATATTTTGATTTTCTTTGAACTTCATACTAAAAATTAGTATAATTAAAAAAAGAATATAGTTCAATTTTGTAATAAAAAAAAGAAGAACTTCATACAAAAAAATAGTATAATTAAATTAATTATTTACGATTTTGTAATTTATCATATAACATGTATGAATAAAAATAAAATAAATTTTTTTTTTCATATTGTTAAATTTTCAAGTTCTTTCCCTTATATGCATGATGGGTGACAACTATTTTAAATTTATATAGTTCGATAATTAACCATATAACATGCATGAATAAAAATTAAATTAATATTACTTCGTTTTCATAAGAGAGAATATAAAAAAGAATAGAATGAAGTATATGGGAGAGGATCATATGAGAAGTGACATATGTTATGAGAAATGAAAATTAATCATAACCGTCCAATTTTTCATCCAACAATCTTCATTTTTTGTATTTTTTAAATCTGAATATCTGTTTAATAGTTTCATAAGGGCGTATATGTCATTATACCAAAAAAAACTCATCTTGAACCTGAGCTCATCGTCATCAACGATGGCGTCTTTCGGCAGCTGTTGGAGCTTTACATGGGTTACTTTCCGCTTCTGCCGTTGGGGCAGTGACGTGTAGAATTTTGTGCGTCAAAAACAATTTATAATGCCGGTAAGAACCGAATCGTCCAAGGGAGCAATTGTAAACTTATGCACTATGTAAGGTTAAACTTCTATTTATCCTAGTCCGAAAAGAGTCTTTGTTTTGGTTTTAAAAGCTAATCAATCGAAAAATGCAAGAAAGTAAGAAAAGGATTTAACGAATTTCGAGAAGTATTTCGGGGAATTACTTCACTTACCCAACATTAGAATCGAGTTTATTAACTAGCATGCAAGGTTTTGCCTATATTGATTGGAAAATAGCCGCACACTCCAAGTAAGAACCTCACCCTTTCGGCGCTATTGGTTTATATTGGAAACGTACCTTAAACTACGAACCTCACCCTTTCGGCGCTATTGGTTCGAATCAAGTAACTCGCTGATGTTTACCAACTCTCGTTGCATAAACATGGGGAGTACTTGTCATAATCCTAGCCTTTCCCATCACAATCTCAGGCCACTCTCGTAGTCACTGAGTTCGTAACGTGCATTTGACTTAATAGTCGGACATTTAGCCTCATCTTTTCGGCGATATTGGCTTAACGTCTCAAAGCAATGAACTTAGGCATTTTCTCAAACACCTGGTGTGCATCGCTGTGCTTAGGCACTAAGTAAAATACAAATCATATAAAACAATCCAAAACATGCAAGGTTAATATATTAAACGATTCATAGTCAAGTAAGATTCGGACCCCAAAATATGGGTCACTACTCACTATCCATCGTCATAAAAAGACAAATCATGTTTTGTTCGAAACGAAAATTACAAAGAGAAAAAGGAATGATTACACCCTTCGAGTTAATGTCGATAACCCCTTTTAGCTCAATCTTCGATCCGATCAAATCCTCGCGTTTTCGTGCCCCTTCTTTCTTCTTCGTTGTCTCCAAGTGTGTGGGCGTGTATGTGGAGAAATGTCCAGAATTAGGGTTGGTGGCTGCCCCCTCTTTTGTTTTTCTTCAATTTTACATTTTTGGGCTTTTTGCAAAAACCTAGCAAAAATTACATTTTTGGCCCATTTAGCCAATGTCACTTGATAAGTTACACAAGTGACACTATTTGGACCAGAGAGCAGGAACAAGTGCTCAATGTCAAAAATAAGTGACACAAGTGACATTGGCGCATAGTGAGATGACCTCTTGAGCTCAAGTTCTAACACCCTTAACGGCTGAATCTGCTTTAGGTGCAAACTACAAAGTTGTAGATCTTTATCTAAGCTTTCCAACAAGCCATATATCGACGGATTCGGACATCGTATCAATTCTGGGCTTGTGCTACAAGTAGGGGTCAATCCACCTATTTTTGTACCGTTTTTGCCTAAATTCCACAAAATGCTTTATTTCGCTCTGGATTCGTTTTTCACCTATAAAGCACCAAAATATAAAGTGAGAGCTTATATAAACAAGGGAGATGATCGAAATCGACTAAATATGGAGCGTAAATATAGTACAAATTTATGCTCATCAAAACACTCCACACTTAGAGTTTGTTCGTCCCGAACAAACATGAACTAAATCCTAACCACTGTCGTAGGGAGCACGAGTGCATTTAGCATATGCACCAAGCTTTTAAACCTATAGGCTACCCTACAGGACGAGTTGTAGTTGATAAGTCGAGTTTTCGACTTATTAATACCCGTTTTCACTATAGCTTTAGTTCGTTTCCGGCGATAATTCGATGTCATTTGATCTCTTTTCGTACGTTTCAGGTACAAAACAAGATATCTCAGTGTCAAAGCCAAAATATGAAAACTCGGGGAAAAATCGAAGACTAGAGCAAAATATGGGAAAAAAAGACCTCCAGTCGGTCGACTGGGAAGCTCCCCTGTACCAGTCGACCGACTGGATAAAGGCATCAGGAGCCTCACATTCTTCATTTGCGCAGTCGGTCGACTGGACCCTCCAGTCGGTCGACTGACCAGGAGCTTCAGATGCCCAGTCGCTCGACTGAGTCACCAATCGGTCGACTGGCCAAGCTACTCAGGAGCCTCACATTCTTCATTTACGCAGTCGACCGACTGGGAGATCACTACATGAGACAGCCTTTTCTACCTCTAGTCGACCGACTGAGCCACCAGCACTTCCCAGTCGACCGACTGGGACTGCTACAGTGCGAAATTTCTGCGAGGCTATAAATAGAAAGAGGCAAGTTTGACCTAGACACTTGGCATCTTGGGGGAAAAATACAAGAAACAGAGATCAAATCAAGGGCATTCATCACCATCCAACCAAAGAGGATTGAAGATCAAGGGAGATAACTAGGATTAATCATCCTATTTCTATTCCTCTTCTCTTCTCATTTGATTGTGCTTAAACCCTACACACATCATGTTGTCTTACATCCCTTTATGTTTTGAGGGTGTTTGTACCCTCCTTGGTACTCAATGATCATGTATACACATTCATCATGCAATTTATGGAGTTGATTTCATTTTACTATGATCTTCATTCTAGACATGTTGATAAGTGTTTGATAAAATGCCTAAGAGACACGTTTGCATTAGAACTATGATCTAAGTATTGAAAGAGCTTAGTGATGGTTTGGATATAGTAAAAATGAACTCATCAAGTGTTTATGAGAGTAAATGCATGGATGTGAGGTTGACTAAAACTTAAAGCCTATAACATTTATTACCTTGGGAGATGTTCCAAGGATAATAGTGCTATAGAGTGAATGAATATCTTTAATATGTGAGATTCTAATTAGAAGAGCTTGACTAGGATTAGACTTACATGATAGTTTGTCTATCTCTAGCCTAAGCTAGGTTTTAAACCTATCAACCCCTAAAATGATTACATTCTTGTATACATGATCGTTGGAAAATTGCCAAGGAGGGGAAGAACCCCTCGAAACTCTCTTTAATTGAATTGAAACCCCTTGAAATCATTTCATTACTCGTTTCTTGATTGATAATCACCTCATCATTGAATATTGAAGGAATAGCCGAGTTGAAAACTTGATTCCCTAGCGTATAATCAAGTTTGCTCCCTTGGGTTCGACACCGGTCTTACCGGTCATCACTATAAATTATTTTTGACTAAGTGCTAAAAATACTACACGTCAGTAGTCTCGTGAGAGTTTTCAGAAAAGGGAATACTCACAAATCCCACATGCGACTAGCTAATATGAAATGAACAAGATAGTTCCTCATTTTCTCGGCAATACGCAACGAACACCCCATGCACAGCAACTAAACTAGTAATCAAAGACTAACTCCTTTTCAAAAGAATTTCGATCCACCAATGACCTTACAAAGATGCACATTCATAGACAATCAATATTAGAGTTATCAAATGGCTAACCTAACAATCCATTCAACCTTTTTGCAAGATACTCAAAACATGATCCTCAGAAACATAAAAAGCGTGCCAATCTCGTGCCTATGCTATCAAGAAGGATAGTCCATGGGCTAACAATACAAAACTCATTTCCAAGTTTTAGGAGCTAAGTCCATAATCCATAAGGAAAGAGGAGTTTGACACTTCATTTTCAAAACTGTCTTAAACAAAGTCATGCTCACGTACACTAGTACAAGGGTCATCCCTCTACTCAAATCACAATGCATACACACCAAAAGGAATGATGGAAAGGACATTGCCAAACTTAAGTGTGTGTCTCATTTTTTTCTTTCTTTCTTTTTTCTCAAGGCATTTTGCCCACGATATGCTTCACGAATTTTTCTTTTCATAGCTTGCCTTACTTTGGCTTGTGCTTGCAAAAAACTTTTGCTTTTTTTTAGCTTGCCTTATTTTGGCTTGTGCTTGCATATACAAATTTTTTTGTTGGGGTCAATTTTTCACCCATATTGACTCCACACTTAAGAGTTGGCAATGTACTAAGGATATAAATGGTGTGTGCATACGATGTGAACGAATAAAGATCATCTAAGAGCAATGACAAAGCTTTCGAAGAGAAGAAAAGTATTTCATGCTTTCTAATTTTATGCTCAAGTCATGCAAAAAGGTTGCCTAAATCATTAGATAGACACAAGATAACAACAACATTGACGACTAGGAATTATGCACACATAAAAGTCATGGTGATTCTAGATTCAAAGTCAAGTCATTAGCAATGAAACTAGATAGTCGAGTAATGGGGTCATGCGAAGGCCTTCGAAATTAGAGTACTCAAATATAAGCTAGTGCATCAAAAGTGCAAGTGCCTAAACATGGATATTTTCAATAGAATGCACTACACACCCACTCCACACTTAAGAGGAAGCTTAGTCCCTAAGCGACAAATATATAGAATTGAAAAGTGTAGGGCATGGGACTTCCCTGAAATTGTAGCTTAAGACGTGTGATTCAACATTTGCTCATTCCTTTCCCACGTATGATATTCAAATCTGTAAAACAAACAAGTATAATGCACATCATAGGGGACTTCACACTTAAATCAAAAGTGTCTAGTGAGCGATGATAAGAATGCAAAATATATTTGATAAGGCATCTTACAAATGGTTTTACTTCCCTCGAAGACCTAGTTTAACGTCTTGGTGAGACTAGCAAAGCGCCCCATGGATTCGCTTTGGGAGAAGTCCTTTGCTTGATTAACTTCTCGCGGGGCCATTGGTGTTTAAGGCGTAAGGCCACCTTTAAATCCCATTTGAATTTTCTTTCATCAAGTCTACAATGGACTTTTCGATGGAAGTTCAACCCCTTCAAAAGTGTTGTTTCCTTTAGGATGGAGGGATTGTAGGAGCTCCTTGCTAATAATTTTGCAAAATAAGGTACAAAGATCCTAAATTTTTCTCGAGACGGCAAGATGAAGAAAGGATCTTCATAACTCGTCTCCAGCTTGATGGGCACACCCTCCTTGAGTTTCTCAATAACTTCTTTGGGTCCCCAATCCTCCAATTCCCTCTCAAAACTTGCATTCTCTTGTATGCGAGGTTGCTCTCTAGTCGATTCCATATATACCTCAACAAAATCTTCATACATTCCAATTCCCCGTGGCTCAATGTTTTCTTGCTCTAATTCATCCCCATCAATAGATTGATACTTTCCTTCAAGCTCACTTACCATTCGTGGAGGTGAAAGTGTCCGAAAATGATAGTCTTCTATACTTGAATCATCTTCATATATCTCTTCGATAGCTTGGCCGGGCTTCTCAAAAGAGTCATTTGATAATTCGCCGTCACAAGATCCAAGAACTACTTCGGAGACCTCTTCTTCCTCATCTAAGTTCCCATTTTCAATTGCTTGTTGTGCCAATGTACTTTTGAACACTTGATTTCGGGCAGCGAGTTCATCTAAACATTGGTTCAAAACTTGGAAACCTTCTAGCCTATTCAGATTGTCTTGGGCAACCTTGGCTTGGGTGGCCTCTTGATTAGCTAGGATGGTGTTTAGCATTTCCATGATAGAAAGTTCACCATTAGGTTGAGGAATTGGAGGGAATTGGCGGTAGGAGTCTGCTTCAAATGAACATTGGCTATTATCCCAATATGGAGAGTATGAGTGTGTTGTATATTCATTTTCACCCCAATAAAAGTTTGGTTGCTCGTCCTCTTGGTCATCCCAATTTGGAGTGTAATACTTTGTTGGGTAGCCATGTTCTTTCCAATAAGAATTTAGGTGCTCCTCCTCTTGGTTGTATCCTTCATCGTACTCGACTTGTTGATTGTATGAATACATCCTCGCAAAATAAAAAGAACAAAAGTTAGTAAGGAATCTGAGTAGAGAATATACAAAAGTAAAAAGAAAATATTTACAAGACTAGTCGAGATATTCACACAACCTAGGCTAATGACAAGTTAATGCGTTGCTCCCCGGCAACGGCGCCATTTTGACGTCCATTTTGACGTGTTGTATTTTGTGCGTCAAAAACAATTTATAAGCCGGTAAGAACCGAGTCGTCTAAGGGAGCAATTGTAAACTTATGCACTATGTAGGGTTGTGTTTCTATTTATCCTAGTCAGAATCGTATGTTTTGTTGGTTTTAAAAGCTAATCAATCACAAAATGCAAGAAAGTAAGATAAGGTTTCAACAAATTTCGAGAAGTATTTCGGGGAACTACTTCACTTACCCAACATTAGAATCGAGTTTTTAACTAGCATGCAAGGATTTGCCTATATTGATTGGAAAATAGCCGCACAATCCAAGTAAGAACCTCACCCTTTCGGCGCTATTGGTTCGAATTGGATTTGTACCTTAAACTACGAACCTCACCCTTTCGGCGCTATTGGTTCGAATCAAGTAACTCGCTGATGTTTACCAACTCTCGTTGCATAATCATGGGGAGTACTTGTCATAATCCTAGCCTTTCCCGTCACAATCTCAGGCCACTCTCGTAGTCATTGAGTTCGTAACGTGCACTTTACTTAATAGTCGGACATTTAGCCTCACCCTTTCGGCGCTATTGGCTTAACGTCTCAAAGCAATACACTTTGGCATTTTCTCAAACACCTAATATGCATCGCTGGGTTTTAAGCACTAAGTAAAATACAAATCATGTTGAACAATCGAAATCATGCAAGGTTAATATATTAAACGATTCATAGTCGAGTAAGGTTCGTAGGACCCCAAAATATGGGTCACTACTCACTATCCATCGTCATGGAAATACAAATCATGTTTTGTTCAAAACAAAAACTATAAAAAGAAAAAGGAATGACTACACCCTTTGAATTGATGTCGATAATTCCTTCAAATCTTCAATCTTCGATTCGATCAAAATCCTCGCGTTTTGGTGTCCCCTTCTCTCTTTTCCGTCTCCTCCGAGTGCGTAGGTGTCAAAGTATGTGCGTATGGAAGTGGAGAATGTCCAGAATTGGTTGGTGGCTGCCCCCTCTTTTGTTTTTCTTCAATTTTACATTTTTGGGCTTTTTGCAAAACCTAGCAAAAATTATATTTTTGGCCCATTTAGCCAATGTCACTTGATAAGTGACACAAGTGACACTATTTGGACCAGAGAGCAGGAACAAGTGCTCAAAGTCAAAAATAAGTGACACAAGTGACATTGGCGCATAGTGAGATGACCTCTTGAGCAAGTTCTGACACCCTTAACGGCTAAATCTGCTATAGGTGCAAACTACAAAGTTATAGCTCTTTATCTAAGCTTTCCAACAAGCCATATATCGACGGATTCGGACATCGTATCAGTTCTGGGCGTGTGCTACAAGTAGGGGTCAATCCACCTATTTTTGTACCGTTTTTGCCTAAATTCCACAAAATGCTTTATTTCGCTCTGGATTCGTTTTTCACCTATAAAGCACCAAAATATAAAGTGAGAGCTTATATAAACAAGGGAGATGATCGAAAATCGACTAAATGTGAGCGTAAATATAGTACAAATTTATGCTCATCGGGAAGAGACCGGATTGGTCGACGCTAATGTGCGCCATATGCTTTGGGGAGCCGCCGAGCCTGCCGGAGGAAGCGTCTGAGTGTCAGACCACGCATATCACGCCTCCAGATACATCATGATCCCTGATATTATGGATCCTCATCATCCATGAGATACGCACACCAAGTATAGCTAGTTGTATATTCTAGCATGATAACATTATAGTCTTGTATCATTTCCGATTCGGTTGGCTAATAAACAACACCGCTCATGTACTATTTATACTGCTAAAACTATCAATACAAATCACTCAAATTCATCCCTTTATCTTACATGGTATCAGACCAAAGTTCCTGAGAGCAACTCCTTTAATGTTCCTTTTTTTCCCTCTTCCTTAATCCATTCTTTTCCCACCTATCCTTCATCCCTTCCACCCACAATAATGAGTGAATCAATAATAACCTCCCCTGTTGTTGACACAGCAGCCCTTTGGGCACAAGCTGTAGCCGTGGCCAGCATCAAAACCTTGGTTCCCGTCACCCTTGACGTTTCTGCTGCCAATTATTCTCAATGGCGTGGATTGTTCGAAGTTGCCTTGTGCAAATTTGCTCTGGATAGTCACATTAAAGAGCCCGCTCTTTCCCCTGCTGATAGACAATGGACGCACCTAGACGCCCTTGTAAAATCATGGATCTATGGCTCAATCTCCACTGAGGTGCTAGCTATGGTAATGTCTTCAAATGCCCCCGCTCACGCTATCTGGACCAACATTGAAGGCTTATTTCGAGACAATGCTGAAACTCGTGATATCTATCTCGAGCAAGAATTTCGAAGTCTTGTTCAAGGCGCCTTATCCATCATTGATTACTTCGACAAACAGAAGACATTGGCTGATGCTCTCCGCGATGTCAACTGCCCCATCTGCGACAAAACTCTCGTGCTCAATACTCTACGTGGACTGAATGAACAATATGCCTTCATGCGCACGCTCCTACCAATGTAGAAGCCGTTCCCATCCTTCCTCGAAACACGCTCTGCGCTCATCCTTGAAGAGATCCTCAAAACATCAGAAAACTCGCAACCAACAGCCCTATTCACTTCCACGGCTGGAGGAAAAAACAAGGACTTCCACACATCTTGCAACAATGCAACTCACACCCTGTTTTCCAATACCTCAACTCGCGGCACCAGATATGAGCACAAAAGCAATGGCTACAACTCCAATAACTCCTCAAACCGTAGCAATGGTGGCTGATGGACCCAAATTATACGAATCATAAACACCGTAAAACCCACCAAATTAGACTGTTGGTCTATTTAACTTTTGCTTGTTAGTCCCGATATATTTCTACAGGGTATTTTGGCGCTTAGAGAGAAAACACGCTAAGGAGAGGATTTTATGCTGAAAAGATGTTAAGAGTTATTCCAAGGTCAAGATCAGACGCTGACTGAAGAAATCTCAAGGATCCTGACATGGAATCACTCTAAACAAATCAAACCGAAGAGGAATTTGCATTAAAGACTCAACCGACCGGGTGGGAAAATGCCGCAGAAACCACCCGACCGGTTGAAGCAGTTCCAGGCCCTCCGCCGAGCTGACCAAACACTCAATTCAAGTTGCCCGAGCAAACCATCTCATCTGACAATTCCGCCTCGACCAAAATATTCCAAATGGAAAATAAAGTGGACAATGTCGGAAAACCAGGGAGAATGCTCGAGCATATTGGCAGTTAGCTCAATTCCAAGGCAAAGGCCCGGCGCGCTTAGGCACCCAAACCAAGTCGCTCGACCCGACCGATGCATCTGGAGAATCTGGCTCGACCAAGATGTTTGGAATGCCCAACAAGTCGGACAATCTCGCTTCCCAGACAAAACGCTCGAGCAGATTGGCAGATTGGCCCAATTCCATAGTAAAGGCCCCGCGCGCATAGGCACCAAAACCAAGTTGCTCGACCAAAACATGGAATTTGGAAAAAATGGCTCGACCATTGGTCTTAGAATCACTTGGCCATTCCAAATCAACTATCAAATGCAAGCATGGACTAAGGTGACCGACCACCATGCTTGGAGGTGGCCAAGGGAGGAGCTCCTCCCTCCATGGTGACCTGCAACCGGCGGCTCCTCCACTCTAGGTGACCGACGGCTTTGCTCCTCCCCCATGTGGCGGCTCCTCCTTGCTCCTCCTCCTCCTCCCTTGGATCAAAAGACATGTGCCACCATCTCCACCCTCCATTTCTCCTCACTTAGCCTATAAATACCATGCATCCCCTCCTCATTTGTATCATCCACATCTCATACAAAAATCACTTATCTCTCTAAATTTGTAAGTTTGTCTTTGGAAATAAAGATTGCTCCCTTGGCGCTTCAACGGTAGTAAGTATTCTAATATTTATTACTGTCTTTAATTTCCGATTCCTTAGTTATAATGTTTAGCGCGATAAATAGTAGCTAAACTAGTCGTTCGGTAGAAGGGGTGGACTTGTATTATAAAATGTTTTAGACTATTAACTTAGTGTCTCGTCTGTGTATTCAAAACTTATTCTATGTGCCATATATAAGATTAGAATCTCCAAGGTTGAGTGGACGCTTTGACGGGCAAAGCTCTTCCTTGGGATTCGTGAACATACTCGGGTAAGTGGACCATTTGTAACCGGACCAAGGGGACCAAATGGGCAAGCTTATCTGAGGAGTTCGATCTATCTAAAAAACCATTTGGAAACTGGACCAAAGGGACCAAATGGATGCACATAAGGCTAAGATACTCCGGAAGGAGGAATTAGTTGAAGTAGAATAAGTGCTCTACGACCTTAAAAGGCTAGACGATGTTGCAAGTCTTGAGCTAGGAATAGCCTCGATTCATGTTTGAATACTTAGATGATTCACTAAAGGTCAATGATAAACAGGATATAATACAAGGCCCCTGAAACCGAACGCTTTCTTTTAATTATTATCAGTTACTTTCTAGTACTAAAACCAACCAACCAACCAATCAATCACTTAGCTGGTAGCTTTAAAACCAACCAACCAATCCCAAAATCGTCCAACTTAAAGAACAACTTATCCCCCTAATTCCTTTGGGTTCGACCCCTACTTACCACTTACTACCCAGTAGTGTAGTCGCGAGTAGCGGAAATTATAAATTTATTTGTACAGAGAACATTGCACCTTAACGACAGTGCAGTGATCTCCGTCAGTGGCAACAATCAGTATACCAACTGTCGTCGCCAACACAACAAAAACACTCCTACATGGCCATCCTTTAATTAACCGTGGGCCGGATCAACTCAGATGTGGCCTGGCCAAGGATATAGACCAAACACACGTGGCCACCTTGGTCCGCATCCAACGTCATATCCACTACAGGCATACATTGCCTCCTTATCTCAGCAATCTAACCCGACATCATCATCTTCATGGCACAATGCACCACGATCAGTTCATACATGATCTGGTGAAGCCCCATCATCCATGCCCTCCGCTTCATGGGATCAAAATCAGCTCATACAGTCCCTCAATACCATGACCCTCACCCCACCTACATCTGAATGGTTCATGGATACTGGCGCTTCCACCCATATTGTTGGACACTAGCTATCTGAATATAATTGAAATTCAAATGAAACAGAGAGCACTGTGAAGGATTAAATTGTGCAACAGAACATTGACATTCATAAACTCATGCAGGTTCTAATAGCAAGTAATGTCAACTAACAGTAACAGCAACTAACAGCAAGTAATGTTGGAGATTTTAGGTTTATACAATGTATGACATGTGTAAAACCTTGTAAAGATGTTGTTTGAATGAAATGTATCATTTACAACTCTTGTTAAACTGTGTTTTGAGCCCGCCGGAAGTCATGCGTGCGATCGCACTAGAGTCCATGCGAACGCATGAGCTTGTGTTTTGTGTGACGATCGCGATCGCATGAGTTTCATGCGAACGCATGAGAATTTGATGCGACTGGTTTTCTTGTGCGAACGCACAAGGAGGACTGTGCGAACGCACAAGGTCAGTGCAAAAGTGCGACCGATCGAGAACGCATGAATTTCATGCGAACGCATGAGAATTTCATGCGACTGGTCTGTCTTATGCGAACGCATAAATGAGAACTGTGCGATCGCACAAGAGTGTTCTAAATCGCAAATTCTCACTGTCATGCGAACGCATGATATTATCATGCGAACGCATGACTTCGCAGTTCAGAGCGGTTTATGTCAGTTATTGGCAGTTCATTGGCAGTTCGTTCTGGATTTGTATGGATGATCTTGGACTGGAAAAACATAAAAATAATAATAAGAAAGTTCGAAGAAAGTAAGGGCTTTGCTCTCCTTCAATTGATCTTGTTTTTCGAAACATCAATACATCTATCTCGCTATCCATTACAAGGGGACTGTTGTCTTATCCCTATTTGTTGATTTCGTAATCCCTACCCGGTCGAAATAACAAATCAGGAAAGCGAAGGAACTTTGTGATTCAACGGCATCCAAGGTTTTCACCATTTGAAGCACTCAGAGACAACCGGGCGACCTACAATCTGATTTGTTAAATTCAAGATGTCTGCTGCTTCGGTGAAAGAGATGACGAAGAACTTTGGGAAACTGGAGAAGTTCGAAGGAGTGAACTTCAGGAGATGGCAACAAAAAATGCATTTTCTGTTGACAAACTTGAAGGTAGTGTATGTCCTGTCTACCCCTATTCCGGAAGTCAGTGATGATGCTCCAGTTGATGCAGTAAGGAAAAGGAGTAAATGGGAGAATGATGACTACATCTGCCGTGGTCATATTCTCAATGGTATGACTGATCCCTTATTTGATCTTTATCAAACTGTGGAATCCGCAAAGGAACTGTGGGATGCTCTTGAGGCAAAATACATGCTGGAAGATGCATCAAGCAAGAAATTTCTTGTGAGTAACTTCAATAGTTACAAGATGGTCGATGCTAGACCAGTGATGGAGCAATTCAATGAATTGACTCGCATCTTGGGGCAGTTTGCTCAGTACAAAATGAAGATGGATGACTCCATTGCAGTATCTAGCATCATTGATAAGTTACCACCACTGTGGAAGGATTTCAAGCACAAGCTGAAACATAAGAAAGAGGAGATGTCTCTTGAGGAACTCGGTGGAGAGTTACAAGTGGAAGAATCAATTAGGATTCAAGAGGAGCATGCAAAACAGAAAGAGACTAATGAGTCGTCTTCTGTGCATGTAGTGGAAGACAAGAGAGGTCTTCAGAAATTTGAGGGAAAGAAACGTTTCAATGAGAAACATGGTAGCAAGTTCGACAAGAAACCTAAGGGTTGCTGTTGGATTTGTGGGAAACCAGGACACTACAAGAATGATTGTAAGTCGGCCAAGAATGAGAAAGGAAAAGGAAAGATGAAAGTTGGGGATAAGGGCAAAGAAAAATGTCCTTCCAACCTTCAAGGTAATCTTTCTATTTCTGATAGTAATTCGAATGTGAATTATGTGTCACTAATTGCTGAAACATTTTATGTTCAGGATGATGAAGTGGCGTGGTGGATTGACTTGGGTGCTAACAAGCACGTGTGCAAAGACCGTCACAGTTTCAGCACTTATGAAACGGTGAAAGAAGGAGCTGTCCTTTACATGGGAAATGAGTCAACCGCACCGATAATTGGCCAAGGATCAGTAGTGTTAGAATTTAGTTCTGGAAAAACCCTTGAGTTGTTGAATGTTTTACATGTACCTCTAATCCGGAAAAACTTGGTCTCCGGTAGTTTGTTGAACAAATTTGGTTTTAAGCAAGTGTATGAATCCGACAAATATGTATTGTCGAAGTGTGGTGTCTTTGTGGGATTTGGTTACTTTTGTAATGGCATGTTTATGTTGAATGTAAATAAAGTGATGAATTCTGTTTACATGTCTTCTACTAGTGATGACTTTACTTTGTGGCATGCTAGATTAGGACATGTACATTATGAGCGCATGAATAAAATGTCTAAAGAAGGTCTAACCTAAAGTTGACATAAATGGCGATAAATGTACTACTTGCATGCTCACAAAGATCACTAGGTTGCCATTCAAAAGTATATCTAGATCATCAAACTTGCTTGAACTTGTCCATAGTGATTTGGGTGACTTACATTCTACTCCATCTTTAGGAAATAAAAAGTACTACATAACTTTTATTGATGATTGTTCTAGATATTGTTATGTGTACTTGTTGCATGCTAAAGATGAAGCTTTAGACAAGATTAAAGTGTATAAAGCTGAAGTAGAATTGATGCATGATTTGATTAAGAAGCTTAGAACTGATAGAGGTGGGGAATACTACGATCCGGTATATTTCCAGATGAATGGTATCATTCATGAGACAACAGCACCTTATACACCACAACAAAATGGTGTAGCTGAGAGGAAGAATAGAATCCTGAAGGAAATGGTTAATTCCATGTTATCTTACTCTGGTTTGAGTAACGGATTTTGGGGCGAGGCTATGCTAACGGCCTGTTATTTACTTAACAGAATTCCTAACAAAAGGAATGATGTGACCCCATATGAGCTTTGGCACAAAAAGAAACCAAATCTGAATTATCTCCGAGTTTGGGGATGTAGAGCGGTAGTAAGACTACCGGCTCCCAAAATAACTAGCTTGGGAGAAAGAGGTGTTGATTGCATCTTTGTTGGATATGCTGAACATTCCAAAGCATATAGGTTCTATGTGACTGGAACAAATGATTCAATTTCGGCTCACACCATAATTGAATCAAGAGATGCAATTTTTGATGAGAATCGATTTTCGTCGATACCTAGACCTCAAGATTTGATTTCTAGCTCCACAAGAGCTGTGTTGGATGATGATGGTGACACATCTTCTAACGGAACGTCGTTTGAGCCTCGTAAAAGCAAACGAGGAAGGATTGGAAAATCCTTTGGACCAGATTATCAAGTTTACTTGATTGATGGTTCTAGAGATGATATTGAGTATCAATACTCATATTGTTATCACATTGATGATGATCCTAGAACCTATGATGAGGCTATGAGGTCTCAAGACGTGTCCTTCTGGAAAGAGGCAATAAACGATGAGATGGATTCTATTGTTGGGAATAATACATGGGTATTATCGGATCTTCCACCGGGTTGCAAGCCATTAGGCTGCAAATGGATTTTCAAAAGGAAAATGAAGGTTGATGGATCAGTTGACAAGTTTAAAGCCAGATTGGTTATCCAAGGCTTCAGGCTAAAGGAGGGTATTGATTTTTTCGATACTTATGCTCCGGTTGCAAGGATTTCTACTATAAGGTTGTTGATTGCACTTGCTGCAATTAATAATCTGGTTGTACACCAAATGGATGTCAAGACAGCGTTCTTGAATGGGGATTTGGATGAGGAAATCTATATGAAGCAACCAGAAGGATTCATTATGCCGGGAAATGAAACTAAGGTTTGTAAGCTGATCAAATCGTTGTATGGGCTGAAACAAGCACCCAAATAGTGGCATCAAAAGTTTGATGATGTAATCTTGTCAAATGGATTCAGGTTGAATCAAGCAGACAAGTGTGTTTACAGCAAATTTGACAACTCCGGAAATGGAGTGATCATTTGCTTGTATGTTGATGATATGTTGATTTTTGGTACAGACCAAAAACAAGTGGACCTTACAAAGGATTTCTTATCATCAAGCTTCGCTATGAAAGATATGGGAGAAGCGGATGTGATTCTTGGTATTAGAATCAAGCGTGAGAACAAGGGTTTAGCACTGTCACAATCTCACTATGTTGAGAAAGTGCTTAAGAAATTCAACTGTTTGAATTGTTCTCCAGTTAGTACTCCCATGGACCCAAATGTGAAACTTTTACCTAATACGGGTGATGCAGTTTCACAGCTTGAGTACTCTCAAGTCATTGGTTGCCTAATGTATGCTATGACGAGTACAAGGCCTGATATAGCTTATGCAGTGGGAAAATTGAGTAGATATACTAGTAATCCTAGTACTCATCACTGGGAAGCTATAAGGCGGGTACTCAAATACCTTAAGGGGACCATGAATTATGACTTGGTATATGCTGGTTTTCCCTCGGTCCTAGAGGGATATACTGATGCAAGTTGGATTACCAATTTAGAAGATCATTCTTCTACAAGTGGTTGGGTATTCTTGCTTGGGGGAGGTGCCATATCATGGGCTTCCAAGAAGCAAACTTGTATCACCAGCTCGACTATGGAATCTGAGTTTATAGCATTAGCGGCTGCCGGTAAAGAGGCAGAATGGCTAAGAAATTTAGTACATGAGATTCCATTGTGGCCGAAGCCAGTAGCTTCTATATCTATCCACTGTGATAGTAAGGCAACTTTGGCTAAAGGGTATAGCCAAATGTATAATGGTAAATCGAGACACCTGGGCGTTAGGCATAGCGCGGTTCGTGAACTGATCACTCACGGGGTGATTTCGATTGATTATGTCCGGACACATCAGAATCTAGCTGATCATTTGACGAAAGGATTAGCTAGGGACTTGGTGCACAAGTCATGTATAGGGATGGGCTTAAAGCACATCTAAGTCTCTTATCGTAGGACACCTATATTCCCTCTTAGTATGACGCTAAGAGCTGAATTGTGGAAAGCCTATTCTGAGAGACTTGAAGCACATGGTTATATCCATCCCAAGGTTGTGCTTGTATTACCTGCAGAGAAAGGGAGGATGAAGATTATCTTCTTAATGGATCCTTTGGAAAAGTGCATTGCAGGTGCATGCAAAAGGAATCCACCTATGTAAGTGTGAAGTGAGCCGCTTCAATTAGCTTGTGTTTGGCTAATCATACACTTATGAATGGATAGGGACACATGGCTATAATAGTGTCCAGTTGTACTTGGATAGTAGTAAACTATGTGCGTGTTTTATTTTCCCGTATTCAAATGAGTTAATGGGTTCAATCCGTAGGACACCCTGATTCTCGAGTATTGGAAAATATTACACTATGTGAAGTTCAATCCGTGGGACACTTCATTTATGCACAAGTTTTGTTTGGTGTGATTGTTTACAATCAAGAGTATAATCCTAAAATGGGGGAGGATTGTTGGAGATTTTAGGTTTATACAATGTATGACATGTGTAAAACCTTGCAAAGATGTTGTTTGAATGAAATGTATCATTTACAACTCTTGTTAAACTGTGTTTTGAGCCCGCCGGAAGTCATGCGTGCGATCGCACTAGAGTCCATGCGAACGCATGAGCTTGTGTTTTGTGTGACGATCGCGATCGCATGAGAATTTGATGCGACTGGTTTTCTTGTGCGAACGCACAAGGAGGACTGTGCGAACGCACAAGGTCAGTGCAAAAGTGCGACCGATCGAGAACGAATGAATTTCATGCGACTGGTCTGTCTTATGCGAACGCATAAATGAGAACTGTGCGATCGCACAAGAGTGTTCTAAATCGCAAATTCTCACTGTCATGCGAACGCATGATATTATCATGCGAACGCATGACTTCGCAGTTCAGAGCGGTTTATGTCAGTTATTGGCAGTTCATTGGCGGTTCGTTCTGGATTTGTATGGATGATCTTGGACTGGAAAAACATAAAAATAACAATAAGAAAGTTCGAAGAAAGTAAGGGCTTTGCTCTCCTTCAATTGATCTTGTTTTTCGAAACATCAATACATCTATCTCGCTATCCATTACAAGGGGACTGTTGTCTTATCCCTATTTGTTGATTTCGTAATCCCTACCCGGTCGAAATAACAAATCAGGAAAGCGAAGGAACTTTGTGATTCAACGGCATCCAAGGTTTTCACCATTTGAAGCACTCAGAGACAACCGGGCGACCTACAAGTAACTGATTTGAATAGAATTCATGCAGCAGCTATCTGAATCAAACTGATCCAAAAACAAGACAGCAAGCTAAACTGAAGCATTTATATGTGACAGTAAGCAATTTGAGCATCCATATATTAAATCATGCAGCTTTACGAGCAAACAGAACAAGCAAATATTTCAGACTGAAACTAAATACAGGACATTGCGAGATGGTTAAAGCATTGAAAGAAATAGGACAGCAAACCGAGATGTTGATTCAGTCACGTCGATGACGCTGTCCTTAAAGCTGTATTGCCTCCCTTAGGTGCTGGGTCTGATGGCAACGAGCTTCCCAGGATGAAAGAATCACAGCAAGCGCTTGAGCACCGTAGCCTTGCTGTACGAACTTATTCGACCTTCCACTATCACTGAGCGAAAAGAAAAGGGAAATCGAGAGTGAAGGATTGCGTTTTTGTTCTTTTTGATTCTGAGGCATTGATCTCCTTTTGTAGTGACGAGTTGATAACCAACTACAGGAGTGGGAACAGCCCACGAACAGCAACTACTGAACTGGCCCATGATTTCATCAACTGTCCAACTGCCGAAGACTGACTCTGTTTATGTGTTGACCAACCGTTGGTTCAAAAAATTGAAATCGAATTAAGCTAAAACGATCCGCGCAACCCGCTGAGAAATTACACCCAAGCCAGGCCAAATCTGACGGATCCGATCCGATGATTTGCACCCCCCTGGGCGGGCGCGTAGGTATTTTGGAAGACCTTGGCTTAAACAATTTAATAACCATGAACTTGACATTATATAAGAACACACTTTGTTCCCCTTTATTTTCCAATGTGGGATATAAGCATTTCACTTGAGTGAAACCAACCTCATATCAATCCCTACCAAAGTCAAGTTCGATGAGTTTAGGTCCAACTTTGGCCATCTATTTCTCATTCGATATTGCTTCGTTTTTGGCAATTCAACATTCGATTTCATACCTCTCAACTCAAGATATTTTAATCTAATTTTATCAATACGATTCGAGGTGTCGCCCACGCTCAATTTTAGGTCTCAAATGTGGCGCACCACCATTTTCTTTAAACCTTTAACACACATTTTTCCAACAATCCCCCACATGAAGAAAATCGAGTGGTGAAAACAAATAAAACAATAATCCTCGATAATCAACCTCGACTTGATGTGGTGATAGCTTCCACGGATAATATCTGCACAGGATAGGTAGGTTACCCCCTTGAACCTTCCCTTGGGATAACAAGATCTCTTTACTGACTATTCAGTAGACATGATGTCCTTGAACTGTTCGTCTTATACTGTAAACGAAATTATGTTCCCACAGATATTATCCTGATCTTATTCAGTTCTTACTGGTGGGCTCATTTTGGTCATGATACCCCTTTCCTGGTTCTGCTAGAGTTTCTAAAGAATTAAGCCCTTAGAATTCTCCTTTGAAGCGACCCCACTTCTCTCTCACATAGGTGATTCTTTCTTAAAGTAATCCCGCGTTACCCATTTGAATCTCACTATTCAAATTACTAGAATCATTAAAAGATTTGAGCTTAGCCTCATGCGGGAGTCACTGTTTTATCAAGGAATAGGATGGGGGGTTGCCCCCACAGTGACCTCACACAGTCTTAGCAGGTCGGTTGTCCCTTTGAACCAAGTTCTTGGGATCTCCAGTCATCATGGTAGGGTTTTCCTTTGCCTCGACTTTTAATGCCCAAGGGCTTAAGCCTATGTTTTGATTTTAGCAATCAAAAGGCTTCAGTCCCATTCTTTTAGTCGTCTTCTCTACTTGGTCCTTATTTAACCCTTTGGTTAACGGATCCGATATATTTTCTTTGGACCTCACGTAGTCAATGCTTATGACTCCGGATGAGAGAAGTTGTCTTATGGTATTGTGTCTTCGACGTATGTGTCTAGACTTACCATTATACATGACATTCTGTGCTCTACCAATTGTTGATTGATTATCACAATATAAACATATTGGTGGCACAAGGGTTTTCCAACCAGGAATATCCTCTACAAAATTTCTTAACCACTCTGCTTCTTCGCCGCATTTATCTAATGCCACGAACTCAGCTTCCATCGTGGATCGGGTTATTAGAGTTTGTTTCGAGGATTTCTATGACACGGTTGCACCTCCCAAAGTGAATAGATATCCACTGGTGGTCTTTGAGTCTTGTATATCGATGCAGATCCATCTGCATTCATCTTCCTCTTGAAGATCCACTTTAAACCATGTGGTTTACTTCCAGGAGGGAGGTCAACCAACTCTCAAGAAGATAGAGTCAATCCCATCTTATGGTTACTTTCATAAGAGACTCTTCACTAAACTGACGACCTCTTTCTTTGTTTGAGGTTCAGCCTCAAACATGTAGGTTAGAAAATCAAGTCCATATGATTTATCTTATCCTTTCTCGCTTATTTTGTCTCAATTTCTCCGAATCGATCTCATGTTCAGATTCTTCCTCATTCTCTTGTTCTTGAGATATTTCTTTAATATCCTCCATTAACTGAGAAGAACCTTACATGCCTCCCTTATTCTTATAAGGAAATACATTCTTGAAGAACGACACGTTCGTTGATTCCATTATAGTATTCTTGTGTATATTTGAATTTTCCAATTCATACACAAGGAATCTATACGCTTTACCATTTTTCACATAACCAATGAAATCGTAATTAGTGGTTTTTGGTCCTATCCTCATTCTCTTAGGACCAAGGGCCATTACCATAGCTAGGCACCCCCCACATTTGCGAGTATTTATTGGAAGGCATCGTTCCCTTAAATGACTTATAAAGAGACGTATTCTTCTTGCAAGGTATCTTACTCAAAAGATAATTTGCTAATAAGATGGTCTCCCCCACATTCCTTGGGGTCACACGGAGCTTACCATCATTACATTCATCATCTCTTTTAAATGCAACTTTTCCATTTTGAAACATTGTTCGACTTAAGAGAGTATGATGCAGTGATCACACTCACTACCAATATCACTTTTCTCAACTTATCAAGTTGCTACTCAACCACTGAAGTTGATATTCAACTTCACATGACATGTTTTTCCTCAACTGTCACAACTTTGCTATTTAAACAAATATTTATACCAGTATTTTGTACTAAACTCAATGAAAGTTACAAAATACTTGTTACAACCCCATAACTCAAATCCCATAACTCACTATGGATTGACTAGGAATTTCACATTGCTTTTCAATACTATGAAAGAATTTACTATCACATTTGCTTCAACGCAAATTTACATTTGTGCTATTGACATTTGGATACACAGTCCAACTTCGTCAAGCACAACGATAGGCACTCATACCACTCAACCGCTTGGAACTATACTCGCAAGTATATTCCTTGAACTAGACCACAAGTCTATTTCTAGCCGTAGCCAATAACAAAATGATTTAACACCTCACGTTGAGAGCCACCTGAATGTACCTCATATTCGGATTCTCATACTCCAACATCAATTGATTCAAACCTTCTTGAATCAAAACCATGAGTTGGATTCGTTTAGTCAGTAGGCAATCATCCCTGATGAGCCAACTCAATCAGTTCAGGCCCAACTAAGTATTGCTGACCTGCACCCTCCATTATGCTTGCCAAAGCCTGCATACACACATGCTTTATATGAGAGCCCAACAACCATCATAACAAAATAGAGCAGCTCTTAATGCTTTCCGATTCAGCTTGAATCGACAAACTCATTAGTCCTCAAGACTCAAGTCGTGGCTCTCATCCACTGGCAGCGAGCATCATCTGCTCCATGACAGCCGTGGCTCCATCTCATGCTCTGACTGCGGACGGTTGTATCAAATGAAATTGAGTCATTCTCTGACTCAGCCAATCACTTTCAACGCCTCAATTGCATCTCTTGCCGAGAGGCTCCACCACATCTCCAGGCTCCAAACACTGTTAAAACAATAATAATACAATTATTAAGTGTATGGAGTCGAGAAGACAATCCCGCCTTTCCATTTACCAGCCCTCCATTTACAAGCCCTCTGATTCCAGTTCCATCACAATCGGAGCGTTACTGCTGCTGCTGAAAAGCAAGCATCTCCGCGCTTTAGATAGGCTTTTAGGCCTTGCTTCTCAGACTTCGAAAACTTCTTAGTTCAATCAAGCCAACACGTGGCTTTATCACAGCGTTCACTTCGCCAGTAAGGAGCTTGGCATCATTGTCACAGGTCACTATTTCGGTGGCATCTCAGCGCAACAGCAGCCGGCAATTCACAAACCTTGGTTTCCTTTGACTTTGAAGCTGACATCTCCTATGAGAGTTGCATCTTCTCTGGCCCTCATCGGAATGTCCATGGAATCCGGCCAATGCTTGCAGCGCCGCTGCAGGTGCCATCATCCTACTCGACTTTCACACGGCGGTCAGTTGCCATTCGCCACAGTTTTCGCTCGACGTCATCACCCTCTTCCACGCCGCTCGTGAAGCTGTCCGAAACGTTCCGCTCACATCTTCCGGTCTCAGCTTCTCTATTTTGGATTTTCAACCATAATCTCGTGGACCTCATCTTGGCCCAACTTGTGGCTGTCCAGATTAACCAGGTCATTAGTAATAGTTAATAAACATAAGTTAAATTGGATTTATTTGAGCCCGATCTCGTTTGGTTGAAAGACCCATTAGTTCAACTGCTATAATTTCCCTTCGACCAAACTTGTTGGTTCATTCTGAATGGACCGAACCGAACTGATCAAGCTTCAACCGCAAATCCCAATTAGGGTTTCGCTTCACTGTTGGTGACGGTTGCTTCAACAACCTCGTCACGTCTTTCTTCCCAACCGAACATCGAACACTACTCTCTCCACGACTCGCTTCGGTTTCTCCATCACGTAGTCATGTTCTGTGAACAACGTGGTGCTCGGAGAACCGACCAAGTTCCGGCCTCCTTCCTTCCGATTCAGCCATGCTGAAACTGAAGCAAAGCACAATCACCCCAGTCACAATCAACGGCCACAGCTCCTTTGCCGAGCCGATCTACTGCTTCGTCTGCACAATCAATCAGATCAACATTAGTAACTCGATTGATGAAACAATCAAGCCTTGATTGACTCAGAAGACATCTTCATCCTCTTCGGCTTGATGACATTATCCTCAACTTTTTCCCAGCCGATGCAACTGTCCAGCCATTAAGTTCTTGGTTAATCAGATGCTCCAGGAACAACGGCTGTGACTAGAAAGCATCAGGAGAGTCCTCATGCCCTTCCTTTCTCATAACCATTCTGATCTGATCTGTAAAAACTAGCACGTTTCTGTCTAAAAACATCATGTTTTAGTCAGTAATTTCAATGATATTCAGAATACAATACAGCTTTAAGATTGTTGGACACTAGCTATCTGAATATAATTGAAATTCAAATGAAACAGAGAGCACTGTGAAGGATTAAATTGTGCAACAGAACATTGACATTCATAAACTCATGCAGGTTCTAACAGCAAGTAATGTCAACTAACAGTAACAACAACTAACAGCAAGTAACTGATTTGAATAGAATTCATGCAGCAGCTATCTGAATCAAACTGATCCGAAAACAAGACAGCAAGCTAAACTGAAGCATTTATATGTGACAGTAAGCAATTTGAGCATCCATATATTAAATCATGCAGCTTTACGAGCAAACAGAACAAGCAAATATTTCAGACAGAAACTAAATACAGGACATTGCGAGATGGTTAAAGCATTGAAAGAAATAGGACAGCAAACCGAGATGTTGATTCAGTCACGTCGATGACGCTGTCCTTAAAGCTGTATTGCCTCCCTTAGATGCTGGGTCTGATGGCAACGAGCTTCCCGGGATGAAAGAATCACAACAAGCGCTTGAGCACCCTAGCCTTGCTGTACGAACTTACTCGACCTTCCAATATCACTGAGCGAAAAGAAAAGGGAAATCGAGAGTGAAGGATTGCGTTTTTGTTCTTTTTGATTCTGAGGCATTGATCTCCTTTTGTAGTGACGAGTTGATAACCAACTACAGGAGTGGGAACATCCCACGAACAGCAACTACTGAACTGGCCCATGATTTCATCAACTGTCCAACTGCCGAAGACTGACTCTGTCTATGTGTTGACCAACCGTTGGTTCAAAAAATTGAAATCGAATTAAGCTAAAACGAACCGCGCAACCCGCTGAGAAATTGCACCCAAGCCAGGCCAAATCTGACGGATCCGATCCGATGATTTGCACCCCCCTGGGCGGGCGCGTAGGTATTTTGGAAGACCTTGGCTTAAACAATTTAATAACCATGAACTTGACATTATATAAGAACACACTTTGTTCCCCTTTATTTTCCAATGTGGGATATAAGCATTTCACTTGAGTGAAATCCAACCTCATATCAATCCCTACCAAAGTCAAGTTCGATGAGTTTAGGTCCATTTTTGGCCATCTATTTCTCATTCGATATTGCTTTGTTTTTGGCAATTCAACATTCGATTTCATACCTCTCAACTCAAGATATTTTAATCTAATTTTATCAACACGATTCGAGGTGTCCTCCACGCTCAATTTTAGGTCTCAAATGTGGCGCACCACCATTTTCTTTAAACCTTTGACACACATTTTTCCAACACCATATGACCTCAAACTCAGGTACATTATCTTCCACCTTTCCTACTTCCTCCACTACCCCTTCTCATGTCGTAGTTGGTGATGGTTCTGTACTTCCCATTGCTTGTGTCGGCCATACTTCATTGTCTACTCCTATACACTCTTTCCATCTTAACAATGTTCTCGTCACACCTAACCTCATCAAAAATCTCATATCTGTCCGTCAGTTCACACTAGATAATAATTGTTCTATTGAATTTGACCCGTTTGGCCTTTCTGTGAAGGACCTTCAAACTCGGAAAGAGATCATCAGGTGCAATAGCCGTGGCGATATCTATCCATTCCGATGGCCGCCCTCACCCTCATGTGCTCTCACCACATCAATCCCAACTTCAACTCTTTGGCACCGACGACTTGGTCACTTAGGCCAACAAGCCCTGTCTCATTTAATTTCCTCTTCATCCATTTCATGTACCAAACTTCCTTCTAATAAGTCACTATGTCATGCCTGTCAATTAGGTCAACATATTCGTCTTCCCTTCAATTCATCACATTCACGATCTCATAAAGCGTTTGATTTGCTTCACTGTGATCTCTAGACTTCACCCGTCCCTAGTGTGTCTGGTTACAGGTATTACCTAGTTGTGCTCGATGATCACACTCACTACTTATGGACATTCCCCTTCGCCGCAAATCTGCCGTGTTTGACACACACTAAAACATTTCTTTGCCTACGCCAGAACCCAATTTTATGCCACCATACGTTCCATCCAATGCGAGAACGGCGGTGAAGTTGATAACATCGTCGTCCGCAACTTCTTCCTTACCCAGGGCGTTGTACTGCGGCGCATGTCATGTCCTCACAAGTCTCAGCAAAATGGCAAAGCCGAACGCATCATTCGCACCACCAACAATATCTTACGCTCCCTCTTATTCCAGGCTAGTCTTCCACCCATATACTGGGTTGAAGCACTGCACACAGCCACATATCTTCTTAATCTTCATCCCACCAAAACAATATCTTTCCGCACTCCTCATCATGCCCTCTTTGGAACACCTCCCTCTTACTCTCATCTTCGTGTCTTCGGCTGTCGCTGCTATCCTAACTTGTCTGCCACACAGCTGCAAACAAACTTGCTCCACGCTCCTCTATGTGTGTTTTTCTTGGTTATCGAGATCATCACAAGGGATATCGGTGTCTGGACCTATCCTCTATAATCGCATCATCATCTCCCGCCATGTTACATTTGATGAACAATAATTTCCCTTTGCTGAGCATGTCACACCACCAATCATGGCTGACTTTGATTTCTTGGATGAAATTATTACAAACACCCCTGCATCAGTGCCGCCTCCCATCTCAACTTCAAAACCTACTCAGAGTGCTCCACCACCACCAGAGCCCGCACCCCACGTTGCAGTCTATCATGCCACCAACAATCACTCAATGATGACACACGGTAAAAGAGGTATTCGTCAACCTATTCAACGTCTCAATCTCTCACACTACACCATTTTATATCTGACAGATGCTCGTCGTCAAAGCAAATGTGCAAATAAATTTATAGTCCGCTACTCGCGACTATACTACTGGGTAGCAAGTGGTAAGTATGGGTCAAACCCAAAGGAATTAGGGGGATAAGTTGTTCTTTAAGTTGGACGATTTTGGGATTGGTTGGTTGGTTTTAAAGCTACCAGCTAAGTGATTGATTGGTTGATTGGTTGGTTTTAGTACTGGAAAGTAACTGATAACTATTACAATTAAAAGAACGTGTTCTGTTTCAGGGGCCTTGTATTATATCCTGTTTATCATTGAGTCTTAGTGAACCTTCTAAGTATTCAAACATGAATCGAGGCTATTCCTAGCTCAAGACTTGCAACATCGTCTAGCCTTTTTAAGGTCGTAGAGCACTTATTCTACTTCAACTAATTCCTCCTTCCGAAGTATCTTAGCTTTATGTGCATCCATTTGGTCCCTTTGGTCCAGTTTCCAAATGGTTTTTTAGATAGATCGAACTCCTCGGATAAGCTTGCCCATTTGGTCCCCTTGGTCCGGTTACAAATGGTTCACTTACCCGAGTATGATCACGAACCCCCAAGGAAGAGCTTGCCCATTTGGTCCCTTTGGTCCAGTTACAAATGGTCCACTCAACCTTGGAAATTCTAATCTTATATATGGCACATAGAATAAGTTTTGAATACAAAGACGAGACACTAAGTTAATAGTCTAAAACATTTTATAATACAAGTCCACCCCTTCTACCGAACGACTAGTTTAGCTACTATTTATCGCGCTAAACATTATAACTAAGGAATTGGAAATTAAAGACAGTAATAAATATTAGAATACTTACTACCGTTGAAGCGCCAAGGGAGCAATCTTTATTTCCAAAGCCAAACTTACAAAATCTAGAGAGATAAGTGATTTTTGATTGAGATGTGATTGAATTACAAATGAGATGGATGGGTTGTATTTATAGGCTAAGGGAGGAGAAATGGAGGGTGGAGATGGTGGCACATGTCTTTTGATCCAAGGGAGGAGGAGGAGGAGCAAGGAGGAGCCGCCACATGGGGGAGGAGCAAAGCCGCCGGTCACCTAGAGTGGAGGAGCCGCCGGTTGCAGGTCACCATGGAGGGAGGAGCTCCTCCCTTGGCCACCTCCAAGCATGGTGGTCGGTCACCTTGGTCCATGCTTGCATTTGATAGTTGATTTGGAATGGCCAAGTGATTCTAAGACCAATGGTCGAGCCAGTTTTTCCAAATTCCATGTTTTGGTCGAGCAACTTGGTTTTGGTGCCTATGCGCGCGGGGCCTTTACTATGGAATTGAGCTAGCTGCCAATCTGCTCGAGCATTCTCCTTGGTTTTCCGACATTGTCCACTTTATTTTCCATTTGGAATATTTTGGTCGAGGCGGAATTGTCAGATGAGATGGTTTGCTCGGGCAACTTGAATTGAGTGTTTGGTCAGCTCGGCGGAGGGCCTGGAACTGCTTCAACCGGTCGGGTGGTTTCTGCGGCATTTTCCCACCCGGTCGGTTGAGTCTTCAATGCAAATTCCTCTTCGGTTTGATTTGTTTGGAGTGATTCCATGTCAGGATCCTTGAGATTTCTTCAGTCAGCGTCTGATCTTGACCTTGGAATAACTCTTAACATCTTTTCAGCGTAAAATCCTCTCCTTAGCGTGTTTTCTCTCTAAGCGCCAAAATACCCTGTAGAAATATATCGGGACTAACAAGCAAAAGTTAAATAGACCAACTGTCTAATTTGGTGGGTTTTACGGTGTTTATGATTCGTATAATTTGGGTCCATCATATCACCCCACACTTTTAGTTGTTCGTCCCGAACAATGCTATTAAAGGGCGGCACTCTAAGTTTGGTTTTGGATTATATGAAAATTAGACTGTGGGACTCGATTTATCCTAATTCATGCATTACTTACTTATTACCAAATTGAACTGTGTAAATAAATAGAAGAAACTTAATACTTGTACCTCCGTGCCGAGATGCAATTTGTTCCGGATGTCTTGGGAGATAGCCCCTTTTAGGTTCCTGGACTGTAATTTCGGGACCGTCTCGCACTATATGGTTTCCTTGTAGCTTTCTCTAGCACGTGATTGGGTTCGGGTTTCACTGATTTGAGTACTTTGATTTTTTTCTTTTGGCGAGGGACTGCTTTTGTAGTGAATCGGCCTTTGGCCTTGGATTTGACTTTTTTGAGTACTTCACTTTTTGTTTGGTTAAAACCTTCACAATTTTGGGCCTTTGGCCTCTTGATTTGCTTCTTCGAGCTTTTCGCCTTTTTGTGGCTTTGCTAGTCCATTTTCTCAAGCCTTTTTGGGAGGTCCAATCATCGCCCGCAAGCCTATGGAAATACCTCCCCGCTCCTCTCATCGTTGTTGTTTCACGCGGGTCAAGATGAGGGTCGCTCATCTATTTTCTCGGCTACTTTGACTAGAGAGAGGACGGTCTGATTCCCGTCCTCGCCTTTTTTCTTTTTTGCATAAACACTGCATGGCAGAGATGACTTCAATCTTCACTGAAACCCGAAGTGCAGCCTCCACTGACTTCGAAAACCATATAGTTTGATTCGATCCTTTGATTGCTTCCCAAGCCTTTCTAGGGCGATTTATGTCAACTCCACATCCCTAGTTTATCTCAGCACAAAGGACAAATGAAAAGTTACGTCCTAAGTTTTTAGACAGTTGAATTTTCACAAGGTAAATGCATGAATTTCGGTCTATCTTTTTCACATTCTTAAGTTCATATTTTCAAAAAGATACTATTACTAAAAAAGAAAACAACAAGCATGTTATTTATATACAATGGTGGTTCTCACCCCACACTTTTGAACGAAGGCGTGCCTTAGTTCAAAAGTCATGCAAGCTAATATATATATGTGAGAATTACTAAGACAGAAAATTAAATGACAGAATTTAAATGACAGAAAGTAAGATTATGTCGGGTTACCTCCCGACCAGTGCACTTGTTTAACGTCGTTGGCTCGACGATACCTCATTGTGGATTACTGGTTTGGGTCCCATGGGTGGCTCAGGTCGTATTTTGCCACCGTTCCTGTGTTGCTTCTTGCCTTGCCTTTTCCCGATTTCTTGCGAGATGATGTGCTTGGGTCAGGACTCATTTGTTTTGGGACCTTTTCTTTCCAATACCCTAGAGGGTGTGAGGGACCTTCCACTACTAGCCTTTTGGAGTTCTTGTATTTGGGACTGCCTAGTCCAGCTACGGTGTAACACTGCTCCATCGAGGAGTCATTCTGCAGAGGCCCTTTTCCCATCCTCTTTTCAGCCTCTTCATGGATCACATAGTTTTCAGCGATTTGTCTATTGATCGAAGGGAAAAGTCGGGAAGCTTGCCTCTTGAGGCTTGGTTCTGCCTCGTTATGACCGTCAGTGAGGAACTGGTCGTAGATAGTCTCGGCTGCCCGGGTAATGATAGTCGGGTATGAATTGGGCAGTTCGTCAGTGGCATTCTGGACTCCAACCTCGTTGCTTCCGGTGCTTTCCATATCTGATTCCTCTGATGGTTCAGGAGTCTCTTCTGACGGTTCGGTAGTTTCTTCTTTATCTGCCTCAGGGTTAGCTTCGTTTATCTGCATTTCCTCGTCAGTTTGGGGTACTCGTCTTGTGGCAGCGGCTAGGCCAATTATGAGGTACCACATGTCTGCAATGGTGAAGTTTCTGGCTGATCTTCTCATTGCTTCGTTAACTCTTCCCAGCTCTTCGGACCTCATCCCACCAAGAAATTTTTGGAGAAGAATCTTCTTCGTGAATCCATGGTGCGGGCAGCTTGAGACGATGGCATCATAGTTCGTGTAATATTCGTCCAAGGTCTCATCCCGGGATTGTTGAAGGCACATGATTCTTTCACGGGTTTCTTGGCGTAAGGATGGTGGGGAGAATTCCTTCAGGAATGGAACGCAGAGATCTACGTAACGTTCTGCACTGCAAGCGGTGGATGTGTAGTACCAGATCATTGCGAAATCAGTTAGAGAGAATTTGAAGCATTTAAGCTTAAATTCCTCTAACATTTCATTAGCAGGTTTAATGTGGTAGCAGACGTGGTGGAAGTTTCGGCAGTGTTGTACTGGGTCTTCTCCCTCCGTTCCTCCGAACAGTGGCAGATGTCGTGTTGCCCATGCATACGAAGGGGGTTGCGTCATGAGGACATAGGGGGGAAAGAACAACTAATCCGATGGCTAATTCCCCGGCAACGGCGCCAATTTGACAGATGCTCGTCGTCAAAGCAAATGTGCAAATAAATTTATAGTCCGCTACTCGCGACTATACTACTGGGTAGCAAGTGGTAAGTAGGGGTCGAACCCAAAGGAATTAGGGGGATAAGTTGTTCTTTAAGTTGGACGATTTTGGGATTGGTTGGTTGGTTTTAAAGCTACCAGCTAAGTGATTGATTGGTTGATTGGTTGGTTTTAGTACTGGAAAGTAACTGATAACTATTACAATTAAAAGAACGTGTTCTGTTTCAGGGGCCTTGTATTATATCCTGTTTATCATTGACTCTTAGTGAACCTTCTAAGTATTCAAACATGAATCGAGGCTATTCCTAGCTCAAGACTTGCAACATCGTCTAGCCTTTTTAAGGTCGTAGAGCACTTATTCTACTTCAACTAATTCCTCCTTCCGAAGTATCTTAGCTTTATGTGCATCCATTTGGTCCCTTTGGTCCAGTTTCCAAATGGTTTTTTAGATAGATCGAACTCCTCGGATAAGCTTGCCCATTTGGTCCCCTAGGTCCGGTTACAAATGGTTCACTTACCCGAGTATGATCACGAACCCCCAAGGAAGAGCTTGCCCATTTGGTCCCTTTGGTCCAGTTACAAATGGTCCACTCAACCTTGGAAATTCTAATCTTATATATGGCACATAGAATAAGTTTTGAATACAAAGACGAGACACTAAGTTAATAGTCTAAAACATTTTATAATACAAGTCCACCCCTTCTACCGAACGACTAGTTTAGCTACTATTTATCGCGCTAAACATTATAACTAAGGAATTGGAAATTAAAGACAGTAATAAATATTAGAATACTTACTACCGTTGAAGCGCCAAGGGAGCAATCTTTATTTCCAAAGCCAAACTTACAAAATCTAGAGAGATAAGTGATTTTTGATTGAGATGTGATTGAATTACAAATGAGATGGATGGGTTGTATTTATAGGCTAAGGGAGGAGAAATGGAGGGTGGAGATGGTGGCACATGTCTTTTGATCCAAGGGAGGAGGAGGAGGAGCAAGGAGGAGCCGTCACATGGGGGAGGAGCAAAGCCGCCGGTCACCTAGAGTGGAGGAGCCGCCGGTTGCAGGTCACCATGGAGGGAGGAGCTCCTCCCTTGGCCACCTCCAAGCATGGTGGTCGGTCACCTTGGTCCATGCTTGCATTTGATAGTTGATTTGGAATGGCCAAGTGATTCTAAGACCAATGGTCGAGCCAGTTTTTCCAAATTCCATGTTTTGGTCGAGCAACTTGGTTTTGGTGCCTATGCGCGCGGGGCCTTTACTATGGAATTGAGCTAGCTGCCAATCTGCTCGAGCATTCTCCTTGGTTTTCCGACATTGTCCACTTTATTTTCCATTTGGAATATTTTGGTCGAGGCGGAATTGTCAGATGAGATGGTTTGCTCGGGCAACTTGAATTGAGTGTTTGGTCAGCTCGGCGGAGGGCCTGGAACTGCTTCAACCGGTCGGGTGGTTTCTGCGGCATTTTCCCACCCGGTCGGTTGAGTCTTCAATGCAAATTCCTCTTCGGTTTGATTTGTTTGGAGTGATTCCATGTCAGGATCCTTGAGATTTCTTCAGTCAGCGTCTGATCTTGACCTTGGAATAACTCTTAACATCTTTTCAGCGTAAAATCCTCTCCTTAGCGTGTTTTCTCTCTAAGCGCCAAAATACCCTGTAGAAATATATCGGGACTAACAAGCAAAAGTTAAATAGACCAACAGTCTAATTTGGTGGGTTTTACGGTGTTTATGATTCGTATAATTTGGGTCCATCAACATCCTACGTGACAAATTTTGAACCTCGTCGCAATAGCTTTGTCGCATAAAACAGTTTATACGACTACGCTTTGATGTGTTTGTCGCAATAACATACATATGCGACAAACTATTATGCGACGCAAAACATGTTGTCACATAAACATGTTTAAGCGACTTTAGATTAAGCGACACGAAATTTATGTCCTGTAATATGGTTATTGCGACATATCTTTAAGTGACATCGAATGTATGTCACATTAAACCTTTTTTGCGACATAAATTAAGCGACAACTCAAAGTATGTCATTTAATAATACAAATTAAATCCTTGAAGCAGGTGTTTGGCATGACGAACCCCAATACGTTTCAAATTTACTCGGCATTAAAGAGGGCGACCTACCGTTTGTGGATTACGCGACTTTTCTATCAAAGTAAGTCACGTAAACGTAGAATTAAGGCACAAACATAGGTAAAAAGGTCGCTAAAGACGATTTCATTTTTGGGGGAAAAGTACATATCGTTGGAGGGAAAATGAAATTTTCGTGAAACTTTACGCGACCGTTTTGACATAAAATCTCACATAAAGGTACATCTTGGCCCAAAAAATACAAAGCCCAATCGATTAAACCCAAATCCGCACCTCTTCAGCCCATACCTTCCCATTCGATTTCGTCTATCTCCCCAATTCAGCTGAGCCATCAACTGCTCAATCTCCATGTCCATCGATCTCTACAACGCATCTCGCTCATCCTCGTCCAACCTTTGCAACGCACCAACTCCAGCTCTGGATCCATCCTCGTCCAACCTCTCGCTAATTTTTCAGATCCATCCTCGTCAAACCTCTCGCTAATTTTTCAGATCCATCCTCGTCCAACGCACCGACTCCAGCTCCAGATCCAACCTCGTCCAACCTCTGCAACGCACCAAACTCTTCCACTCTGCTGGAAAGGCAAAAAGCCATTCAAAGAGTTTTGAATTGAGCTTTATTGATGGATGGAGAGCGAAGACCAAGTTTGAATTCACACCGGAATCTTATCTCGTACTCTCAGTAAGCACTGTAATCTTATATCCTCTGAAGTCTCATAGATGCTGCAGTCATTTGGAATGTGAACTGATTGACTCAAACAATATCTTATACAATTGTTTCAGTTGAAAGGCATGTCTGCTTGGGAATTCTTAACGGGGCCGAAGTAGGAGTGGACAACATCATTGGAGGTCAATTGTTTTTTGATGGGAATCATTGGAGGTCATCTAAACAAAGGAAAATCTATGTTGTTTCGATGCAGATTCATATCCCCAATGACATCCATTTTTGTTGTCAATGCAGGACAAAATGGTTATTTATGACAACAATATACAGGTAATTGGATGGATGCCTGCAAACTGTGATAGAGTCCCAAAGTCCTTGTTAGTGTTTTGGGGACGACCTTATTCAAGCAGCAGAACTGGCTAGTGAGCTAGGGAGTGCCAAGATAAAAGCAGAATACCTCGTCCACAAGAGAATGAACAAGCACCTAGAGCGTATGAGAGATTCAAGAATCCCATGGTGGGTATTTGTGGGTGAAAATGAAATCGCAGAAGGGACTGTAAAGCTCGTGTTAAATTTGCTAAGTTGCAAGGAGCAATAGAGTAGCTAGCGCGAGGGATCATGATGATGATGTATTTGTAAGCTTTGTCTAGTTTTTTTGGGATTGAACTTTTGTGCTTTTATTTAAAATAATGTCATTTTTAATTTCAATATAAATTTTATTTAATGATTTATGTAAAAGTAAATTCAAATATAAAGTTTTATTTAATATTTTAATATATTTGTAGCATTTATCATCTCAGTTTAACGGACTAAATATAACAATTATCGCATAAGAGTTTTTTTTTAGATAGGACTTTGTTATGTTAGGTTAGTATCCGTCCGAGTTAGAATTTATGAGGATTCGATCTCTCGACCAGGGACAGCCTTCATGGACCCCCCGGCGAGCCCGCTCCACTGAGATAAGAGCTCAATCCTCGTCGCATAAGAGTTTAACTTAACGCGACATGTGCTTTTTTCGTTTGTCGCATATACTTTTCCCTACTCGGATTTCGCGACCATTTTTTCGCGACATCTTGATCGTCGCATAAACTATAAGCGACTTATTTAGGGGTTTATGTGACGGAAACAAAATATCTCCTAATCTGAAAAATGGTGTAGTGTCAGTCACTACACTCTCTCCCATTCCATTGAGTTATCGTGCCGCTCTCAAAGATGACAATTGGCGTGCTGCCATGCACCGTGAGATCGATGCTCTACACGCCAAAAACACTTAAGATCTAGTTCCTCCACCTGCAGCCAATGCCAACATTGTGACCGGTAAATGGATTTTTCGTCACAAATTCAACACTGATGGTTAATTCAATCGCTACAAGGCTCGCTAGGTCGTCCGTGGTTTCTCTCAATTACCCGGAATTGATTATAAGGAAACATTTAGCCTAGTAGTTAAACCAGCCACCATCCGCACACCGTCCTCACGCTCGCCTTATCTAATGATTGGACAGTTCACCAACTTGACGTCGACAATGCATTCTTAAATGGCACACTCACTGAGACTATTTTCTCACAGCAGCCCTCCGGATTTGTCGATCCCAACCACAACTCATATGTCTGTCGCCTAAATCGCTCATTCTACGGTCTCAAACAAGCTCCCCGAGCATGATTCACCCGTTTTGCAGCCCCTCTTACAACTCTGGGGTTCACGGCCTCCCGCGCTGATCCTTCACTTTTTATTTATAGACATGGCACAGACACGATCTACCGTCTCTTTTACATGGACGATATTGTGTTAACTGCCTCGTCACAAACACTTCTCCAACAAACTACCAAGTCACTACACAAAGAGTTCTCTCTTAAAGACCTTGGCGATGTACATTTCTTTCTGGGTATTTCAGTCCGTCGGACTCGCATTGGTTTCTTCCTTTCTCAAAGACAGTACACTATCAACCTTCTTGATCATGCCGGCATGCCTAATTGTAATCCTTGTAGTTCCCTGGGTCGTCTGTAGATGCTTCGAATGATGATAACTTGGATAACGATTGAATCATGAAGTCGCTTCGCTTTCCTAATTCAAGATTACACCTAGGCAGAGGTTTTCCCGAAATCCTTGAACTGAGATAAGACAAAAGTCCTTTGCACAGGAATAATGAAAACGGTGAGTTAAACTCGTCGAACAAATTCGATCACCAAAATGAAGGAGAGAAAAAATCCAGCACTTCATTCGCTATATTCTCTTTGCTTTTTCGAACACAGAATCAAACTTCAAAACCCAGTTCATCGTCAGTTTTGATCGGATAAACTTTCAATTCAAATTCAACAACTGCATCCGCCGCGCGTCCGCAATGGACATTACGCCGCGCCCATAAGCGACTTTACAGCCGGGCCCGCTATTGACATTAGCGACGCTAATGTGTACATAGGACGCGCCGAATTGTCCATGGCCTGGGTGGTTCCAAACTCAACCGGGCGGCTCAAAACCTCAGAGAATTTTCAGTAAATGACTGATCTTCTTAACCGGCCGGTGGGCATGAGACCATTTTCTCAGCCGGCCGGTTCAAGCTTTGTTAAAGCATTTGCCAGTGAAAATCTTGCTGATCTTAATCCAAAATGAGCTCAAATGAGTTCCAAAGAGTTTTGTTTATTCACAACACATCTTTACAAGGTTTCATACATGTTTTACAATGTATAAACCTAAAATCTCCAACAATCCTCCCCCATTTTAGGGTTACACTCTTGAATACTAATAGTATTCATTCCGAACAAAACTTGCGCATAAGTGAAGTGTCCCATTCGATTGAACTTCACATAGTGTAGTATTTTCCAATACTCGAGAATCAGGGTGTTCTACGAATTGAACCCATCAACCCATTTGAATTCGGGAAAATAGAACACACACAAGTTTACTACTATTCCAAATACACCTTGACACTATTTCAGCCATGTGTCCCTATCCATTCATAAGTGCATACTTAGCCAAGCACAAGCTAATTGAAGTGGCTCACTTCACACTTACATAGGTGGATTCTTTTCGCATGCACCTGCAATGCACTTTTCCAAATAGATCCATTAAGAAGGTAACCTTCATCCTCCCTTTCTCTGCAGGAAATACAAGCACAACTTTGGGATGGATATAACCATGTGCTTCAAATCTCTCAGAATAGGCTTTACACAATTCAGCTCTTAGCGTCTTACTAAGAGGGAATATATGTGTCCTACGATAAGAGATTTAGATGTGCTTTAAGCCCATCCCTATACACGACTTGTGCAGCAAGTCCCAAGCCAATCTTTTCGTCAAATGATCAGCCAGATTTTGCTGTGTCCGGACATAATCAATCGAAATCACCCCGTGAGTGATCAGTTCACGAACCGCGCTATGCCTAACGCCCAGATGTCTCGATTTACCATTGTACATTTGGCTATAAGATTTAGCCAAAGTTGCCTTACTATCACAATGGATAGAAATAGGCGCTACTGGCTTTGGCCACAATGGAATCTCATGTACTAAATTTCTTAGCCATTCTGCCTCTTTACCGGCAGCCGCTAATGCTATAAATTCAGATTCCATAGTCGAACTGGTGATGCAAGTTTGCTTCTTAGAGGCTCAAGATATTGCACCTCCCCCAAGCAAGAATACCCAACCACTTGTAGGAGAATGATCTTCTAAATTGGTAATCCAACTTGCATCGGTATATCCCTCCAATACCGAGGGAAAACTAGCATACACCAAGCCGTAATTCATGGTTCCCTTAAGGTATTTGAGTACCCTCTTAATAGCTTCCCAGTGAAGATTACTAGGGTTACTAGTATATCTACTCAATTTTCCCACTGCATAAGCTATATCAGATCTTGTACTCTTCATTGCATACATTAGGCAACCAATGACTTGAGAGTACTCAAGTTGTGAAACAGCTTCACCGTATTAGGTAAAAGCTTCACACTGGGGTCCATGGGAGTGCTAACCGGAGAACAGTTCAAACAGTTGAATTTCTTAAGCACTTTCTCAACATAGTGAGAATGTGACAATGCTAAACTCTTGTTCTCACGCTTGATTCTAATACCAAGAATCACATCTGCCTCTCCCATATCTTTCATAGCGAAACTAGATGATAAGAAGTCCTTGGCAAGGTCTACTTGTTTTTGGTCAGTACCAAAAATCAGCATATCATCAACATACAAACAAATGATTACTCCATTTCCGGAGTTGTCAAATTTGCTATAAATGCACTTGTCTGCTTGTTTCAACTTGAATCCACTTAACAAGATTACATCATCAAACTTTTGATGCCACTGTTTGGGTGCTTGTTTCAGTCCATACAATGATTTGATCAACTTACAAACCTTGTTTTCATTTCCCAGCATAATGAATCCTTCCGGTTGCTTCATATAGATTTCCTCATCCAAATCATCATTCAAGAACGCTGTCTTGACATCCATTTGGTGTACAACCAGATAGTTAATTACAGCAAGTGCAATCAACAACCTAATAGTAGAAATCCTTGCAACCAGAGCATAAGTATCGAAAAATCAATACCCTCCATTTGCCAAAAGCCTTGGATAACCAATCTAGCCTTAAACTTCTCAACCGATCCATCAACCTTCATTTTCCTTTTGAAAATCCATTTGCAGCCTAATGGCTTGCAACCCGGTGGGAGATCCGATAATACCCAAGTATTATTCCCAATGATAGAATCCATCTCATCGTTTATTGCCTCTTTCCAGAAGGACACGTCTTGAGACCTCATAGCCTCATCATAGGTTCTAGGATCATCATCAATATGATAACAGTATGAGTATTGATACTCAATATCCTCTCTAGAACCTTCAATGAAGTAAACTTGATAATCCGGTCCGAAGGATTTTTCAATCCTTCCTCGTTTGCTTCTACGAGGCTCAAACGATGTACTATTAGAAGATGTGCTAACATCATCTTCCAACACAGCTCTTGTAGAGCTAGAAATCAAATCTTGAGGTCTAGGTATCGATGAAAAACGATTCTCATCAAAAATTGCATCTCTTGATTCAATTACGGTGTGAGCCGAAATAGAATCATTCGTTCTAGTCACATAGAACCTATATGCTTTAGAATTTTCAGCATATCCAATGAAGATGAAATCAACACCTCTCTCTCCCAAACTAGTTATTTTGGGAGCCGGTAGTCTCACTACCGCTCTACATCCCCAAACTCGGAGATAATTCAGATTTGGTTTCTTTTTGTGCCAAAGCTCATATGGGGTCACATCATTCCTTTTGTTAGGAATTCTGTTAAGCAAATAACAGGCTGTCAACATAGCCTCACCCCAAAATTCATTACTCAAACCAGAGTAGGATAACATGGAATTAACCATTTCTTTTAGGACTCTATTCTTCCTTTCAGCTACACCATTTTGCTGTGGTGTATACGGTGTTGTAGTCTCATGAATGATAACATTCATTTGGAAATATAAAGGATCGTAATATTCCCCACCTCTATCGGTTCTAAGCGTCTTAATCAAATCATGCATCAATTCTACTTCAGCTTTATACACTTTAAACTTGTCTAAAGCTTGATCTTTAGCATGCAGCAAGTACACATAACAATATCTAGAACAATCATCTATAAAAGTTATGTAGTACTTCTTATTTCCTAAAGATGGAGTAGAATGTAAGTCACCCAAATCACTATGAACAAGTTCAAGCAAGTTTGATGATCTTGATATACTTTCGAATGGCAACCTAGTGATTTTTGTAAGCATGCAAGTAGTACATTTATTAACATGCATGTCAACTTTAGGTATCAAACTTTCCTTAGACATAGTATGCATACGCTGATAGTGAACATGTCCTGATCTAGCATGCCACAAAGTAGACGCTTCACTAGTAGAAGACATGTAAATAGAATTCATAACTTTATTTACATTCAACATAAACATGCCATTACAAAAGTAGCCAAATCCCATAAAAACACCACACTTCGACAATACATATTTGTCGGATTCATACACTTGCTTAAAACCAAATTTGTTCAACACACTACCGGAAACCAAGTTTTTCCGAATAACAGGTACATGTAAAACATTTAACAACTCAAGGGTTTTTCCCGAACTGAACTCTAACACTACAGTTCCTTGGCCAAGTGTGGGTGCGGTTGACTCGTTTCCCATATGAAGGACAGCTCCTTCTTTCACCGTTTCATAAGTCTTGAAACTATGACGGTCTTTGCACACGTGCTTGTTAGCACCCGAGTCAATCCACCATGCCACTTCATCATCCTGAACATAAAATGCTTCAGCGATTAGTGACACATAATTCACAGTAGAATTACAATCAGAAATAGAAAACTGACCTTGAAGGTTGGAAGGCATTTTTCTTTGCCCTTATCCCCAACATTCACTTTCGTTTTTCCTTTCTCATTCTTAGCCATCTTACAATCATTTTTGTAATGTCCAGGTTTACCACAAATCCAACAACAACCCTTAAGTTTCTTGTTGAACTTGCTACCAGGTTTCTCATTGAAACGTTTCTTCCCCTTGAATTTCCGAAGACCTCCCTTTTCCTCTACCATATGCACAGAAGACGACTCAATAGTCTCTTTCTATTTCGCATCCTCTTGAATCCTAATTGATTCCTCCACTTGCAACTCTCCACCGAGTTCCTCAAGAGACATGTCCTCTTTTTTATGTTTAAGCTTGTGCTTGAAATCCTTCCACAAAGGTGGTAACTTGTCTATGATGCTAGACACAGCAATGGAATCATCCATCTTTATATTGTACTGAGCAAATTGCCCCAATATGCGAGTCAATTTATTGAATTGCTCCGGCACTGGTGTAGAATCGATCATCTTGTAACTATTAAAGTTACTCACGAGAAACTTCTTGCTAGAAGCATCCTCTCGCATATACTTTGCCTCAAGTGCATCCCACAATTCCTTTGCGGATTCAACATTTTGATAAACATCAAAGAGGTTATCAGCCATACCATTAAGAAAGTGATCACGGCAGATGTAGTCATCATTCTCCCACTTGCTTCTCTTCCTAATTGCATCAATCGGAGCATTCTCACCCGCTTCCGGCATAGGAGTAGAAAGCACATGCACCACCTTCAAGTTAGTCAACAAGAAATGCATCTTCTTCTGCCATCTTCTGAAATTCACTCCTTCAAACTTCTCCAGTTTTCCAAAGTTTGCAGTCGTCTCCCTCACTGAAGCAGCAGACATCTTTGATGAAAATCTTGAATTAGATTGTAGTTCCCTGGGTCGTCTGTAGATGCTTCAAATGATGATAACTTGGATAACGATTGAATCACGAAGTCGCTTCGCTTTCTTAATTAAAGATTTCACCCAGGCAAGGGTTTTCCCGAAATCCTTGAACTGAGATAAGACAAAAGTCCTTTGCGTAGGAATAATGAAAACGGTGAGTTAAACTCGTCGAACAAATTCGATCGCCAAAATGAAGGAGAGAAAAATCCAGCACTTCATTCGCTATATTCTCTTTGCTTTTTCGAACACAGAATCAAACTTCAAAACCCAGTTCATCGGCAGTTTCAATCGGATAAACTTTCAATTCAAATTCAACAACTGCATCTGCCGTGCGTCCGCAATGGACATTACGCCGCGCCCATAAGCGACTTTACAGCCGCGCCCGCTATTGACATTAGCGACGCTAATGTCTATATAGGACGCGCCGAATTGTCCATGGCCTGGGCGGTTCCAAACTCAACCGGGCGGCTCAAAACCTTAGAGAATTTTTAGTAAATGACTGATCTTCTGAACCGGCCGGTTGGCATGAGGCCATTTTCTCAGCCGGCCGGTTCAAGCTTTGTTAAAGCATTTGCTAGTGAAAATCTTGCTGATCTTAATCCAAAATGAGCTCAAATGAGTTCCAAAGAGTTTTGTTTATTCACAACACCTCTTTACAAGGTTTCATACATGTTTTACAATGTATAAACCTAAAATCTCCAACAATCCTTGCAGCACGCCCATTGACACAAGCTCCAAACAATCATCTTCTGGTACCCCTGTTTCTAATGTCACAGATTATCAGAGCATTGTTGGTGCCCTCCAATACCTAACATTTACACGTCCTGACATTACCTATGCGGTCCAGCAAGCCTGTCTCCACTTGCATGACCCACGTGAGCCACACGCCAATCTACTCAAGCGAATTCTTCGTTATCTCAAAGGCACAATAAATCATGGCCTTGAGCTCCATCGCACTTCACCAACATCTCTTATTGCCTACACCGATGCTGATTGGGCAGGATGTCACGATACACGCAAGTCCACTTCTGGTTTCTGCATCTTTCTTGGAGATAATCTAGTGTCATGGTTTTCCAAATGACAACAAACTGTCTCCCGTTCCAGTGTTGAAGCAGAGTACCGTGCCGTAGCCAATGCTGTCGCTGAGTCCTGTTGGCTCCGTCAACTTCTATCTGAGCTCCACCAACTACCTCGGCAAGCCACAATTGTGTTTTGTGACAACATCAGCGCAGTCTACCTCTCCACGAACCCTGTCCAACATCAACGGACAAAGCATGTTGAAATTGACCTCCACTTTGTATGGGAACGGGTCGCTCTCGGTGAGGTTCGTTTACTTCACGTACCAACCAGCTCTCAATTTGCAGACATATTTACTAAAGGTCTCCCTACGACGATCTTCCGTCAGTTTTGCTCCAGCCTGAATGTTCGTTTCGCTCCTATCCAAACTGCGGGGGGGGGGGGGGGGGGTGGGGTGGGGTGTCAGACATCCTTTAGATCACGCCTCCAGATACATCACGATCCCTGATATTATGCATCTTCATCATCCATGAGATACGCACACCAAGTATAGCTAGTTGTATATTCTAGAATGATAACATTATAGTCTTGCATCATATCCGATTCGGTTGCCTAAACAAGCCTCGCTCATGTACTATTTATACTGCTAAAACTATCAATCAATACAAATCACTCAAATTCATCCCTTCATCTTACACTGAGAAGTTTCGTAGCTTTGTGGAATGCTGCTTGCAGAAGGAAGCCAACAAGAGGTGGTCAGCTTCAATGCTTCTAACGCATCCTTTTTTGAGTAAAGACAAAAAGTTGCCAACAACAAATAATTAAAAAGAGGCAACTTTTTTGTTTTGTGGTGAAAAAAAGTGCTGACAGTCGGTCTGTAGTCAAGTTTTTTAGTTGTGGCTAAGCTGAAGATTTTGGAAGTGTACATATCTTTTGTGCTTGTTGTTAATAATTCTCTATTGTTTAAATTCGGTCTTCACCAAGAACACACAACTCCCAAATCCTGAGTCAGACTCACCCGACATGACTCGTCGATGCTCCCATTGCAGCCTCGACGGCCACAACTCCCGCAGTCTCGAGATTAAGGAGATGCATTTTTTCTATAATCTGGGTCCATAAGCGCTAAAATACGTAGCATTATGTATCATGTTATGTAACATCATCTATGAAGCTGTCTAGTTTCGTTTTAAGTGAAGTGCTAAAATACGTAGCATTGTGTATCATGTTACGTAACATCATCTATGAAGCTACCTAGTTTCGTTTTAAGTGAAATGTTAAAATACGTAGCATTATGTTATGTTATATAACATCATCTATGAAGCTGTCTATTTTCGTTTAAGTGAAATGCTAAAATACGTAGCATTATGTAGCATGTTACATAACATCATCTATGAAGTTGCCTATGTTCGTTTTAAGTGAAATGCTAAAATACGTAACGTAACATCCTATGAACATGCCTATTTTTGTTTTAAGTGAAATACTAAAATATGTAGCAATACATATCATGTTATATATACGTAGCTAAAATACGTAGCATTCTGTATCATGTTATATATACGTACAGTGGCGGTGGTAGGGGGCCTGGGGGGTCCCATGACCCCTCTCAAATTTGTCACAAATTATATATATATATATAGAGGAGTGTTCAAATGAGGACACCCAAATTTGGTAAGGACGTAGGGACAAATCTCATCCATTAGATCATCATCCATCTAACCCCCCCCCCCCCCCCCGTGCTTTGTGGGTGCGCCACGTGTCCAAGTACCCAAAATCCAATAAAGCAAATAGTAAAATCCCACTACCAAAAAGCAAATAGTAAAACCCACTACCACATGTGACACGTGGCAGCTTGTGGATCATTGGATGAACCTCATCCAATGGCCAAGATTAGTCCCTACACCCTCACCATAAGACATGTCCTCAATTGAACGCCCCCCTATATATATATATATAGGGGTGCGCTCAAATGTGAACTCCTCTTACACTAAGAACATATGAACCATCTTGCACCCTTGGATCTTGAGATCTAAAGGTGTAGATTTGTCCAAAAAGTGTTTTTTTGGCATTTTGCACTTTTGTCTTTTAGGTAAAAGACAAAAGTACAAAATGACAAACAACTTTCACTTTTTGGATTGATTGTGCACGTTTAGATCAAATGATCTAAAGGTGGAGATGAATTCATAGGTTCTTAGTGTAAGATGTGGTTCACATTTGAGCGCTTCTCTATATATATATAGGGGGGCGTTCAATTGAGGACATGTCTTATGGTGAGGGTGTAGGGACTAATCTTGGCCATTGGATGAGGTTCATCCAATGATCCACAAGCTGCCACGTGTCACATGTGGTAGTGGGTTTTACTATTTGCTTTTTGGTAGTGGGATTTTACTATTTGCTTTATTGGATTTTGGGTACTTTGACACGTGGCGCACCCACAAAGCACGGGGGGTTAGATGGATGATGATCTAATGGATGAGATTTGTCCCTACGTCCTTACCAAATTTGGGTGTCCTCATTTGAACACTCCTCTATATATATATATATATATATATATATATATAGGGGCGCGCTCAAATGTTATGGGTTGTTAAAGTGTTATGTGTTACTTTATTGTGCACCTTTAGATCTTTTGATCTAAAGGTCCAGATTACATCTTGCACTTTCGTCTTTTAGGTAAAAGACAAAAGTGCAAAATGACAAACAACTTGGTCACTTTTTGACTTTTATTTTGCACTTTGACTTTATTTTGCACATTTAGATCATTTGATCTAACGGATGAGATTGGTGTAACACATAACACATTAAGAAGGGTGTAACATTTGAGCACTCCTCTATATATATATATATAGGAGCGCTCAAATGTTATGGCCTTCTTAATGTGTTATGTGTTACAAAAATCTCATCATTTAGATCAAATGATCTAAAGGTGCAAAATAAGTCAAAGTGCAAAATAAAAGTCAAAAAAGTGCAAGATGTAATCTGGACCTTTAGATCAAAAGATCTAAAGGTGCACAATAAAGTAACACATAACACTTTAACAACCCATAACATTTGAGCGCGCCCCTATATATATATATATATATAATATGAGGAGCGCTCAAATGTTATACTCATATTAGAGTGTTATGTGTTACTTCAATCTTAGCCACACATCCAAACCCCCCGGTGCTTTGTGGGCTTGCCACGTGTCCAAGTACCCAAAACCCAATAAAGAAAAAAGCAAACAGTAAAACCCACTACCCAAAATCTACTATTCCGACACTATTCCTGCAACTATCAACCAATCAAAACACTCATAACACATAACACTCTAAGCACATATAACATCTGAGCGCCCCCTATATAATATTATATATATTTTTTGAAAAATTTGATCAAACATGTATCTTCGGTTACTATTTTTGTGAGCTTAACCTCCGAATTTCACCTTAGAGTAAACATAAAAATTATAGAACATTCAATTAGCTTTCTATCCATATAAAGAACATCTTAAACGGACACCGGATGACGCCTCTATGAGCTTTCGAAGGTTGGCTCGGACCCCCTCGATTTTAACTAATTTCGATCCATCATCCATCTTTGGTGACTGTTTTAATCAGCTTAACTGTCAAATTTCATCTTTAAGTAAACATCAAAGTTGTAGAGCATTCAATTAGATTTCTATACATATATGGATCATCTTCAACGGATATCGGATGACGCCTCTATGAGCGTTAGAAGATTGGCCTCGGACCCCTCAATTTCGGCAAATTTCAATTAATCATCTATCTTTGGTCGCTGTTTTTATCGGCTTAACCCTTGAATTTCATCTTGAGTTAAACATGAAAGTTATAGAACATTCAACTAGCTTTCGATCCATATGTAGATCATCTTCAATGGACATCGGATGACACCTTTATGAGCTTCAGAAGGTTGGTTGATCATTAGCGGACCTTGTTGTTCGAAAAGAAAATCGCCGGATCATTAGTAGACCTTTTTTTTGCCGGATCATACTTATATCATTGTTGTTCGAAAAAAAAAATTTGGGACCCCCCTCAGACGAAGCTCTGGATCCGCCACTGTATATGTAACATTATACATCATGTTACGTAACATCATCTGTTTCGTTTTAAGTTATTTTTAAGTTGAAACATTGATCTTTTTTTTTTTGAATGAATGATGATTATCATTAGACAAAAAGAATGTACAATCTAACGCTAAAAGCCACCAGGACAAACCAAAACAAAACCCGACCCCTGAAAAACGAGGCGCACCACCAAGACAACCAAACACAGACCAATACAACTAACCAATCAATGAATCCCTGCCAGCCTATACTAACAATTAATCAATGAAACCCAAGTTCCGCAACCAATCCCTGTCAGCTTTAGATAATCCTTCCATTTTGACCGCTCATATCTTCATCTTTAGGTACCGAATGGTATCTTGAATAATCAACGCCATGGGGGTATCCTCCTCTCGGAAAATCTTCTTGTTTCTCGCATTCCACACGCCATTCAACAGTCTAGTGATCGCGGCTGCAGCCATCTTCGTTTTTAGTCTCGGCTGAGGTAATCCCTTAAACCAAGGTATCAGGAAATCCCATCTCTTGGATGCTGGAACAATCTGCAGGAAGGCCAGCACTGTGGTCCACACTTCTTGAGTAAAGTTGCATTCAATGAAGAGGTGATCGCGGCTCTCGTTCTCTATTTGACACAGCGCACAGGATTTAGAGATTTGGATACCCCAGTGGCTCATTCTGTCTCTGGTCAGCAGCTTGTCCTGGACCGCAAGCCACGCATTTAAGGAATCCCTTGGAGCGTTGAAGGAGTTCCAAACCAATTTGAACCAATCTACCGGGTCACTGTGTTCAGAAACCATGTTGTAAATGTCCTTCACGCCAAATCCTTCTCCAGCCCCTCTCCAGCTCGCAACGTTGTTAGCAATGGAAACACACCGTAATCCAACTTCCTTGCATTGCATAAGACGCTTAAGGACCCAGGAGACTGTTAGCCTTAACCTCCTCTTCCCACCAGTGCTTACCTTTGCTCCAATATTTTCCAGCCAATCAGTCCATAGGCTCGCTCTGCCCAAATACTTTCCCCAGATTTGATTGGTCACCATTGCAAGGTTCATTCGCTAAATGTTCTTCAGACCTAAACCCCCTTCCTCTCCTTGCTCTTGCACACATCATTCCACTTCACTAAATGTCCCCCTTTCTTCTCGCAATTACCCTTCCACAGGAATCTGGCACAGATGGCATTGACAGCATGAATGACTGTCTTAGGAAGGATGCATACTCGAGCCCAGAAAAAAACCATAGCTTGTAGCACTGACATCACCAAAACTCTCCTGCCTGCGCGATAAAGGTACATATTACTTCAGCAATCCAATCTAGCCGTGATCTTTTCAGTCAGAACTTCACAGTCCTTCCTGCTTAAGCTTCTCGCCGTAAGGGGAAGGCATAGGTAACGGACCGGGAGAGGCAAAGCTTTAGTCCATAACCTCTTCAACCCACTCAACTTTGGCCGCATTCATACCTCCCGGAAACAAATGGCTTTTCTGGAAATTGATAGCTAAACCGGAGCATTTAAGGAACTGAGACACCACACACTTGATATCACTAATAGCGGACTGGCTCCCACTGCTAAACACTATCAGATCGTCCGCAAACATTATATGGGACAGCTTGATGCCGTGACATTTGGGATGATGATAAAAGCCATCAGCCTTATTTAATCTTTGCAGCATTCTGGATAAGCACTCCATGGCAATCGTGAATAAGAATGGTGATAGAGGATCACCTTGCCTAATGCCTCTTTTACCTTCTAAGAAATCGTTCATCTCACCATTGATCATAATAGAGTAGCTAGTGGACTGTAAGCACATCTCCATCCAAGCTATAAACTTACAGGGAAACTGCAGGATACGAAGCATCGAACTCAGGAACTTCCAGTCGATTGTATCGTATGCTTTCCTCAAGTCGATCTTCCAAGCTAACCTCTCGCTAATATTACTTCTGCCATATCCATGGAAAAGCTGATGGGCAAGACATATATTATCCACAATGGAGCGATCTTTGATAAAAGCTCCTTGAGCCAGATTAATAATATGAGGTAACACTTCCTTGAGCCTTCCTGCCAAAAGAGAGGAAACAATTTTGTAAGTTATGTTACAGCAGGATATAGGTCTGAAATCCTTCGGCTTAGAAGCCTGGCTGCTCTTCGGAATCAGAACAATATAAGCTGCATTCACTCCATTGGGCATGGCATTGTACCGGAGACAATGCCTAACCCCACTGCACAGCTCCTTCCCAATGGTATGCCAGTTTCTCTTGAAAAAACTAGCGGAGAATCCGTCCGGGCCAAGGGCTTTGTCACCTCCCATACCATTAAGAACAGTCCAAATCTCCTTGTCACTCACTGCCCTAACCAGAGATCTGCACTGCTCTCCCGTGACCATCGGGCCTTGCGCCACCACCTCCGCATCTACTGGACTGCACTCCTTGGACTGCCCCAGCATCTCCCTGAAATAAACTGAAAATTCGTGCTTTATGGTGTTACAATCTGTGGAGGTAGAGCCGTCTTGCAGGGTAATTTGATTGATGCTGTTCCTCCTCCTTCTACTCTCTAAAAGACTGTGGAAGAACTTCGTGTTAGCATCTCCTTCTTTAATCCATTGAGCATTGGACCTTTGCCTGTTGAACAAGAACTGGTTGTATTTCAGCTTCCGGAACTCCCTAGCCAGCCTCCTTTCCGTAGCGGAAAGATCACTGTCAGTAGGATGCTTCTCAGACTTGCTCTGGGCATCCATAAGCACAACTCTAGCCGTGTTTACTCTCTTGTCCATGCCTCTCGTTCTTCCCACAAACGTCTGCTTTAACATCTTTTTCATACCCTGCATCTTTATTTGAATCATAAACAAGTTCCTACACACCTCCCCATTATTCCACGTACTGCGAATAGCTTCATCGTAATCATCAAACTGCTCCCAGAAGTTACAATATCTGAATTTTCTGATGCACCTTTTCTCTTCACCCCACTGCACCAAAACCAGATTGTGATCAGAAATTCCCGGCGGAAGGAACAGGGCATGGGTTCCTTCCATCTCCTCAAGCAATATATCATTGCCAAGAGCTCTATCCAGTTTACACCAAATCCGGTCCTCACTGTTTACGTGATTGTTATTCCAAGTAAAGTGATACCCTGAAGCTGGGATATCCTGCAGTTTGGATCTTGCAAGGAAGTTTCTAAAGTCCAGCGTATCTGACTCTCTAACCCTCTTGCCATTCAATTTTTCTTTTTGATCCTTCACACAGTTAAAGTCACCTATGCAGATCCATCCCATGTTAAACTTCTCCCCAGCCTTCTCTATATCTATCCACTTCTGATTTCTATCTATATGATTGTTGCTAGCATACACAACAATCATACCAAATCTTTTGTTCTCCGCTTCCACCACACTGGACAAAAAGTATATATTCTTCACTAGATTACTGATCTTGGTATTTCCACCATTCCACAATAACATAATGCGAGCCCAGCCACCATCAATAGCACTAAACTCCGCCTCCCAAGAATCATCCGACCTACATTTAGCAGCTGCTTCTACCCATTTACTCTCGTGCAATTTGACTTCTAACAATGCCACCACGTCTAACTTGGTACTCTTAATCCAACCAACAACTTCAGTTTTTTTTATAGGGATTGTTAATCCCTCTAACATTCCAAGCGGCGATCTTATACATTAAGAAATATTTTCTTGGAACTAACCTCCTTCCTTCTACTCTGTACCTTCCTCACTCTGGTTTCTTCTCCCCTGACTTTCCCAACATGTTTTTTCGCTTGGCTGGTACCCATGCTACTCACATTGTCCCCTGATCCACTGCTTTCCCCACTCTTTGAAGCAAGTTTTTCTTTTTACCCGTGCTACTCACATTATCTTCCTTTCTTGTGGCCTCATCCCCCTTGTGAGAGGTCCTCATCTGAGTTTCTGGGACACAAGTGGACTCTACTGGCTCGATGTCATCCTCTTGTGTCTCCTTCCCCCTTGCACTCTCTTCCTCCCCTTCAACCTCCTCTTCACAGTATTCTCTCTTGTCCATCTGTTCCCTATCTCTCTTCTCTTTTTCCCTCAACCCTTCTAGCATCATTTCCAGACTAGGTTTCGGGCATTTGTTTATCAGGTGACCAAAGTTGTAGCAGTTCGTACACCTCGGAGGTTTCCATTCGTACTCAACCGGCTGAAAATAACAGTTGCTACTCGGATCCTCATACTCTATGAAATCCATAAACTCCTGGTCAGCGTATATTTCAACACAAACTCTGGCGTAGTTATAGCTAGAACCATCAGCCGTCACACCATCAGTGCAAATAGGTTTTCCCAGTCTGGAACAGAGCCTACTCAGAATGATGGTGTCGGCTAGGTGCGCTCTCAATCTGGGCAAGCGGATCCAAACAGGCAATGCATCAATACTTCCACACTTATAGTCTTCCTGCTCCGACCATGGCTTCAAAATCAATGGACGGTTGTCGAATGTCCACGGGCCGCCGCACATAACTTCCTCCTTCTTCTCCTCCGAAGCAAACTTGAAGAGGAAGATCCCCTCGTTAAGTTGAGAAACCTTAACCACAGCTTCGTTGCCCCATTTGACCCTAGCAAACCCCCGCATCCGGCCGAGATAGGGTTTCGAGCCGAAGACAAACCCGACCAGGGCTTGATCGAACTTACTGGTCGCAGCTCTCCACTCCTCCGCTGGGATTACAACCCGGTCCGCGCCTTGCTCTTGAGGAAGGTGGATGAGTGACACTCCCCTCTTCCTGTTCCGATTTACCCTCGCTGCCCAGAACTGTTTGCTCGTCTCCGCCGCTCCAGCCCCCTCAGCCTCTTTGCCATTGATGGCATCAACCTCTTTACCTTTGTTGTTGTCCTTCGCTATCGTTTTCCCTGTCGTCATCATCACTCCGCTTCTGAGTCGGCGCCGCAAGTCGCCTTGGAAACCCTAGGAGCAGGGCGCAGTGGGCGCGTGTCCTTCTCATTAGGCGCGTCTCCAAAAATCTAATTAAGCACCAATTTTTTTTGAAACATTGATCTTATTTTGGTGACGGCATTCAAAATGAATCTCAAGACAAATACAAGCATCAGTGTGGAGGATCCAATCAGTAAGTTTCTGTTTTCTTCCAGAATTCAGTAATATCAAAACAACTCTCTATCTGCCCGCATCATTTCAGCTTTGTAAAAAGCTTAGGTGCAACACATTTGTCAACGCATGACCAGTGGTCAAAGTACTGCCCTGTGCAGTGTTTATGTCCAGTTTCATCGCTCTCTACCCTCTTGACGCATGCCTGATACGAACGCAGTGGCTTGACACACTTAGGCATGCAACCCTCCTCGAGATACTTCTTTGGATCACTTACTTCTTCATCAGCCATGGCAATTCAACCAGCTAGCTCCTGGGGCTTATCTTAGGGTTTGAGATCGGAAGCGTCTGAGAACACCTCCCCTGTTGAAAAGTCTCCTCGGAGTGGGTATTGGATTGAGAGATTGTACTTGGCGGAAGCATATGCTCGGATTGTGTATTGGATTGATTTTGAGCTGCTAGGGTTTTGAGTATCGCAGTGAATTTGGTTGGACTAATTTGTCCCTCAATCCAATTTTATTAGATTAATTAGGCTTTTATATTGGTTTAATTAGGTATAATTTGAATCGTAGATTACACAAGATCTATGTCTCTAATTAATTCTTATTTCTCACCTAATATGAGGTTCTCACAGGATCTCAACCCTGAATATATATAAAAAGTTAATTTAAAAATAATACTCATTTGTAGTATGAAATTTAAAGAAAATAAAAATAAAAGTTGAAAAATATACAATGAAAAATATATAGATTAAACTAAAGAACAAAATATTTAATTTACTTTGATTAACGGAGTTAACTCCATCCGTTAACTTTAACGGATTTTTCGAATTTGCCCCGATTGGAAATAGTGGTAGTTCGGACCTCAGATTTGGAAAATAGTGCTAGTTCGGAGCCTCTTTTTATACTTTTCCCTTTATTTTATGAAGGGGTACAATGATTCGATACATATAATTTAGTACATATATATTATTTATCGATCAAATCTTTTATCATGGATCTGTGTACATCTACCCCATAAATGCGGGTACATTTCTCGACATCTGAAACGCAGGCAACATCGGGCACCTTTATCATTGTAAGAACGTCCATCATGAACCAAGAGGAATCATCCACGCACAAGGCGGGACGAAGAAGGCATACGCAAGGGATGAAGGAAGTATTCACGCGCTAGGCGGGACGAGGAAGAGGGAAAAGAAAAGGGGTGTAAGGATCCAACCTTCCAGAGTGGACTCCTTAACCAACATGCCACCACCCATGTAGGCGAAGTTTAGGTATAAATCATATATTTTTGTATATTTTAAACTCTTAGAAAGATGCCACGTGGCAAATAATGAATCGATGTAGTTTTAGTCGCAGTGTAAAATTCATAAATAAGAATGACTTTTAAGGTAAAATGCCATAGAATATTTAAAATCGTTACTTTTCAATTCAATTCAACGAAAACAAAATTTTATTTAATGAACACTTAGTCTTTATCACTGAACATTTAGCGTTATCAATGAACATTTAGCTGAAATCACTGAAAATTGAAAAAAGATGAACAATTTAAAAAAATTTGTCTAGTAACATGAAATATTTAGTCAAAATAAGGGAAAACCTTGAAAAAGTGACACCTAAATGTTTAGTGAACATAAAATTAATTTTTGATGAACTGAAGCAAAAAGTAACGATTTGGCCATATCACTGAACATTTAGCTAAATCACTAAACAATAAAACCGGAAATTGAAAAGGACCATATTACCCTTGGCATGTGTCATGATTTTAAGTGGTTTATATTTTATATAAAAAGATAAGGTTTATATTTGATCCGTATTCTTCTTATCAATATTGTAAAAAAACTTAGTTTTGTATTAGCCAATCAATTTTATTTATTAATTTTTAATGCTTAAATTAAAATTTAGAAGTAGTTAAAGGATATACGGAAATGATCAAAGGGGAGCGCTCGGTTGAGAATTCTTTATTTGAGGATTTGAGAACCTAAATCTCACTATTAGATCATGATGCATCTTTAAATCTGCATGTGACATTTGTCCAAAAAGTAAAGTCAAAATTGTGGCTTTGACTTTGCATTAAATGCAACTTTGAATATGCAAATAGGACACGTGTTACCACTATAATTACTTAATGATGCATTTTCAAGGGTGAAAATTAAGTCTCAAGTTCTCGAAAAAAGAAGAATTCTCATTTAAGCGCTCCTCAATGATAAAAACAGTCCGGTTATATAAGAACTTATAACCTGTTATGAATATTGTGTTGGATGACCTTTAGCCCTGCACATGGTCATGTCCTTTAGCCTTTCATGTACCCCATTAATTCTTATCTTTATTTCTTACATTGATTCCTAGTCTATCCATATGTCTATGTACCCCTATATAAAAGGAACATTTGTAAAGATCAATGCATTGAGAATCACTCTTACTCTCTACATTTTCTACTCATGTTTATGTTCATCTTCTACCTTTAAGTTTCCTCTCCATATATCTATAATTTTCACAACACGTTATCAGCACGAGTTGCTCAAGGTAGGGATACAACATCTTATTTTTCTTTGTTCTTTATATGATGCGATGATGGCAACATTGAGTCCTTTTCGGAGAAATCTCAAAACCGCCTAGCATTTAGAAAAATCAATTCCTTTTCTCATTTCGTTTATACACAAGTTTATTTTCATGTTATATGTCATGTTTAATTTTACATGTGGCTAATGTTCTAGTTCAATAATTCATTTCATTACTTGAAATAAATTTATGTTATATTATCATATAATATTATATAATGTCAATCTTATGAAGCTCGAGTTCAATACTCTTGAGCGTCACAATGATTATTCGGCGTTGATTCTTGATATTGAAATCCGCCTAAGTGCCATGTATATTTGAGATACTACAAAAGAATGAAATAAGGCACTTGTTCAATAAAGATGGCTAAAGCCATGATATGGCAATTATCATTCGGCGTTGGTTCATGATATCAAAATCCGCCTACATGTTCCGTATCTTTAAAATACTAATAAAAGAAGGAAATAAAGCAATTGTTCAAAAAATATGGCTAATGCCATGATAACCTTCGACATTATCTACATGAGAGATTGTATATGAGAATTTGAGAATCAATGATCTCTCTCTCCTTTGAAAGGATGTGAAGAGATGTATGATCACCAAAAGGCAATGATATAAAACTTGCTTTGATTATATACACTTGCTATTGCAAGATTATAAAAAATATACGCGAGTATATATTCACAATATTGTTATGAATCACTTGACAAGTGAAGTAATGAGATGAAAATATCATTAATCAAATGATGAAAAAAAGTTATATCATTGGGGTCGTAATTGTCGTACTTCTGAACACCTTGATTTTTATCAAGCCTCTTTAAAAGCAAAAGGTGTCAAAATAAATTTCACTGAACAAAGCGATGATCATAAGGATCTCACCCATTTGCACCTATATGAGATGAGCCTCACCCATTTGGATATTGGAGATCATTTTTAAAGAGGCTAATGGAGAGTTTTACAAACTAATTAGTGATGGAAGGCGGCATAAGAGATGATGTCATACTTATGAATATCAAATTCAAATCTATATTTTATGCTTTATTTCTCTTCCAAATAAAGAGATATGGATAATCATCTCTCAATTACGCTAAAAGATGATGACTTACTTATTAAAGTTTGAACTTTTATCCCCTGTCTCATCAAATAAAAGTGTTCCTAATCTTATTTATTTATCTTTCAACGAGATATGGATGATGGTCTCTCTATTAAGATGAAAGATGACGATGAATAATTATGTTTGCCGGATAGTGCAACAACACATACTGATGCAGACAGATTAGCGATAACGAAGGTTGTGGCGAAATAGCAGGATTTGAGTCGTCGGTGTCTGATTTCAGTCCATAATACCTTATTCTGAGCTGAACGACGTGACGATCAGAAATCACCAGCTTTGCTCGTGACGTAGGGGCTTTTTTGGGCATCCGGAGTCGTTTCCTATTATATTTTGAATTTTTAATGTTTTTAGAAATTTTCGGTTTTTAGTAATTTTCGTATTAGGGCTTCGTTTTATTTTCCTATTTAAGTAAACTCATGTAATCTTCATTAGCAGCTTTTTGAATAATAAAAAAACAGAACTAGGGTTTTCCCTAATCTCGGCTTTCTCTGCGTTTGCTCTGCATTACATACGATTCTGAGAGATAAAATCTATTTTTTGCATCTAAAATTAGCTAAAGCTAATGTTAATACAATATCTGGTGCGTCAAGTCTTATTGAAGGCTATGGAAAAGCCCAAATAGTGTTACCAAATGGTACACGATTTATCATTGATGATGCAATGTTCTCAACCAGGTCAAAAAGAAACCTATTGAGTTTCAAAGATATACGTCAAAATGGTTATCATGTTGAGACGACAAATGAAAATGACGTTGAATATTTATATATCACGTCAATGGTCTCAGGAATAAAAAAAAGTGATGGAAAAATTTTCATCATACAACTCTGGATTATATTATACTTTCATAAATCCAGTTGAATCATATATGGTGATAAACCATAATTCAATAGACCCGAAAAACTTTCTAATATGGCATGATCGATTAGGCCATCCGGGTTCAATAACGATGCGAAGAATCATTGAAAATTCACATGGACATTCATTAAAGAGTAAAAATATTCTCTTGTCCAAAGATCTCTCATGTGTTGCTTGTTTTCAAAGAAAACTAATTACAAGACCATCTCCACAGAAAGTTGCGACTGAATGTCCAACATTTTTAGAACGGATTCAAGGAGAGATATATGTGGACCTATTTCCCCATCAAATGGACCATTTCAGTACTTTATGGTACTTATTGATGCATCGATCCGTTGGTCGCATGTTTGTTTATTATCAACTCGTAATATGGCATTTGCAAGGTTGTTGCTTAAATTATTAAATTACGAGCGCAATTTCCAGATCATACAATTAAGAAAATCCGTATGGATAATGCGGGAGAATATTTTACATCTCATACATTTGAGCGTTCCTCTATATATATATATAGAGGAGCGCTCAAATGTTATACTCATATTAGAGTGTTATGTGTTACTTCAATCTTAGCCACACATCCAAACCCCCCGTGCTTTGTGGGCTTGCCACGTGTCCAAGTACCCAAAATCCAATAAAGCAAAAAGCAAACAGTAAAACACACTACCAAAAATCCATTATTCCGGCACTATTCATGCCACTATCTACCAATCAGAAGCTCCGTAACACATAACACTCTAAGAACCCATAACATTTGAGCGCCCCCTATATATATAAATAGAGGAGCGCTCAAATGAGGCAAGCAAATTAGAATGAGACTGTGAGGCACCATCTCAACCACACATCTAACCCCATCGTGCTTTGTGGGCGCGCCACGTGTCCAAATAGTAAACCCACTACCAACAGTAAAAAGCAAATAGTAACTAGTAAAATCCCACTACCACATCTTTAAATCTCAACCATTAGATCAATATGATCAATGGCCAAGATCATGTCTCACTGCCTCATTCTACCAACCTTGCCTCAACCGAGTGCTCCCCCTCCTATATATATATATATATAGAGGAGCGCTCGGTTGAGGCAGTGTTGTAAGAATGAGGCACGTGAGGCACGATCTGGGCCACTCATTATGACACGTGTCGCGCCCACAATAACAGCCGCAATTGTTGACTACTTTTTGAAAAGTAGTGGGTTTTACTATTTGCCTATATATATATATATATATATTTTTAGAGGAGCGCTCAAATGAGGCAAGCAAATTAGAATGAGGCAGCGAGGCACGATCTCAACCACACATCTAACCCCCCCGTGCTTTGTGGGCGCGCCACGTGGCAAATAGTAAACCCACTACCAACAGTAAAAAGCAAAAAGCAAATAGTAAAATCCCACTACCACATCTTTAAATCTCAACCATTAGATCAATATGATCAATGGCCAAGATCATGTCTCACTGCCTCATTCTACCAACCTTGCCTCAACCGAGTGCTCCTCTATATAGGAGTGTTCAAATGTTATACCCCTTTATGGTGTTATGTGTTATGTCAATCTCAGCCACACATCCAACCCCCCCGTGCTTTGTGGGTGCGCCACGTGTCCAAGTACCCAAAATCCAATAAAGCAAAAAGCAAACAGTAAAACCCACTACCCAAAAATCCACTATTCTGGTACTATTTATGCCACTATCAACCAATCAAAACACTTATAACACATAACACTCTAACAACCTATAACATTTGAACGCCCCCTATATATATATATAGGGGGCGCTCAAATGTTATGGCTTCTTAATGTGTTATGTGTTACAGAGCTTCTGATTGGTTGATAGTGGCAGGAATAGTGCCGGAATAGTGAATTTTTGGGTAGTGGGTTTTACTGTTTGCTTTTTGCTTTATTGGATTTTGGGTACTTAGACACGTGGCAAGCCCACAAAGCACGGGGGGTTGGATGTGTGGCTAAGATTGGTGTAACACATAACACTCTAAAATGGGTGTAACATTTGAACGCTCCTCTATATATATATATATATGGGAGCACTCGGTTGAGGCAAGGTTGTAAGAATGAGGCAGTAAGGCATGATCTTGGCCATTGATGAAATTGATCTAATGGTTGAGATTTAAAGATGTGGTAGTGGGATTTTACTATTTACTTTTTGCTTTTTACTGTTGGTAGTGGGTTTACTATTTGAACACGTGGCGCACCCACAAAGCACGGGGGGTTAGATGTATGGCTCAGATCGTGCCTCACTACCTCATTCTTATTTTGGCTGCCTCATTCTTATTTTGGCTGCCTCATTTGAACGCTTCTCTATATAGAGGAGCGCTCAAATGTTATGGCCTTCTTAATGTGTTATGTGTTACGGAGCTTCTGATTGGTTATTGAAAATCAAGGAACCAATCAGAAGCGAGGAACACCGTAACTACGGTGCAACCTCACCCACACAACCCCCCGTGCTTGTGAGGGTGCGTCGTAAGCCCGTGTTTCTCGCCTCTGATTGGTTCCTTGATTTTCATCAACCAATCAGAAGCTCATAACACATAACACATTAAGAAGCCATAACATTTGAGCGCGCCCAACGTCGGAATCTTCCTACCTTCTCCTCCAATCGTAGAATGTCCAGTCATCTTTTATAGTAATAATTATTATTTAACTGGTAGATCAGATGATCTTTAAAGTAAGAAATACGTGACTTTATAACTCTACAGTTTTCTTCCATCTCAGCATCAGATGATACATCTGCTTGAGAAGAATAGTCACTAGCATGAAGTTCACCTCTTCTAGCATTACGGCGATCCTGAAGGCCTTCCGATGCATCCAATGCTGTATCAACAGCAAGCCATAAGTCATCATCACCGGGATCAACGGCATCTCCACTCACCCACTCATTGTCCCATTGGAATTCCTCTAGAACGAGTGGATTAAAATTTTTATTGTCTTCATGTCTCTTTTGAAACCTTGTCGCAATCTTTCGGTTGCATTGAATATACACCAAATCGTTTAAGCGTTGGTGCTCCAATCTATTCCTTTTCTTGGTGTGAATCTAGAAAAAATGTTTATTTTATAAATATTAATAGAAAAAAATGGTTATTTAGTAAAATTGACAAAGAGAAGTTGAGAGGCTACTCACAAACTCAAAAGTACTCCAGTTACGTTCGCAACCGGATGAGGAACAACATAGGCCAACAATTCTCTTTGCGAACAACCCAAGCTCAATGGTATCACCACCAAAAGCACTCCACCAATCAACTAAAATAAAAAAATGAAAAAATATTAAGGTATACATGGTTTTTCGGAAAAACTATAAATTTGTAAATACTTACGAGGACTCATTTTTTCCCTACTCAAAGTTGGCAATCTCTTTCCAAATGAATTTCTTGAATTCTCATATTGATTAACTTGTTCACTAATCTTCATCACCAAATCTGTGTCAACCACCATCTTTTCAAGAACATCATTGAACTTCATCCTCAACCGTGAAGAGTATGCATGATCATTTTCTTTGATCTTGAAGAATTTTCCTGGATTAAGGAATAAAGCTGCTCCATACAAATTCACTTCCATTTGAGAAGCCCAACGCCTCTCAATAATGTTTAAAACTTTGGTCGAAAGTCTTTATTTTTTTATCAAGTCTATCTTTGATCTTCTTTTTTGCAAAATCCATTGCCACGCAAATCACTGTCATTACCGGTTTTTCATCCCCATCAACGTTCCTCAATACAACTAAAAGTGGTTGTGATGCTCTAATGCAATCCTCAACATTATTCCAAAACCTTGTTGAAAGGACAGCATCATGGACTTTCCATCCTGCACTTGTAGCAGCCAACTTGGAATCGAACCACTCTTTACTACCAAACAACTTTCTCAAAGCATCTTTGTTTTTGTATAAACTCTGTAATGTAAGAAAAGCTGTGGCAAACCGTGTAGCTCCTGGTCTTACAATGTCTCTCCCTAATGTCATCTCCCTCATCGCATTAAGAAGGCGACCATGCCGATAGATAAAATTGTAATGTTTCTACCATGTGTGATACAAACACGAAACACCTTTAGTTTGGCAATGTCCTCTAACATTAGGTCTAAGCAATGTGCCGCACAAGGAGTCCAATAAAGTGTTGGGATTTGCCGACACAAATGACCTCCAGCCGCTTTGAAATTAGCACCATTATCCGTCACAATCTACAATAAGAGCCACCAATGAGAACATTTATAAAATTCAATTTCTACACAAAATACATATAAAATTAAATAAGATATGTGTCTACCTGAACAACATGCTCTCTTCCAATCAAATTAATCTGTTCCTCGAACAAATCTGCCAACATTCTCGCATCTTGTACCTTACTTTTAAACATCAACCGAACTCAGAAAAATGTCCCCTCCTGACTGTTAACGAGGAAATTGATCAAATGTCTGCCCCTCTTATCGGTCCATCCATCAGACATAATTGTACAACCATAAAACTTCCAAGATTTTTCATGTTTTTCTCTTAGCTTATCGGTCTCCATCTTTGCTTTCTCAAGTAATGGCACTCGTAGCGCATGATAGTTTGGTGGCTTCAATCTCGGTCCAAATTGTCCAATAGACTCAATCATAATCTCATAACTTCTAGAATGCGCGGCATGGAATGGTATTCCATTTTCATAAAAGAAGTTTGCCATATGCGTCTTTACCCTATCTTTCTCTTCTTCTGTCTTCGTCGAATATTCAAGAGTAGTTTGAGATGGACCTTTCATATGTCTTTCCTCCACCAATTCTTCAGGGGTCTTTCGGAGCTTAGAAGCAATTGTCTGAGATGACTTTAACTGTGGTACTTTATAATTCATAGTCATCTTCCTTTTTTTGAAGACGATACAGAACTATCCACTGTGCGGGAAGCAGCCGTAGATGTTTCATGTGGAAGAGCTTCATGATTCTCATCATCATCATCATCATCATCCTCGTCATCTAGTGGCACAATGGTCTTTCGTCTACCCTTCTCAATAGCGCTCCTCATCTCTTTCATTATTTCTGTTGTAGTATTTAAGCACTTTTCTACATCTGCATAACCACCGGCAAGATGATGCTTCAGCCTTCTAACTCCTCCATGCATTATTTTTTGACAAAGAGAGCATTCAGTCATGTCCTTTTTATTTAAATCCGGCCAAAATCCGTACTTCCAACCCGGGTCCGGTGATTTGGTGGGCTTCCTCTTAGGATCCTTAGATGGATCATAATCTTGTTCCGCCATCTACAAAAAAAAGAATAACATTTAGCAGTGCTCGGAATTTCAGTGCACAAGTGTTTTGTAGTCCAGTTGCAGTAGTGCTCTGAATTTCAGTGCTCAAAACAACAGCTTGTCGCTGCTAAACAAACAGACAAACAGATTACCGCTGCTAAACAAACAAACAGATGACAAACAGAAAACAAAAAAACAACAGCTTGTCGCTGCTAAACAAACAAACAGATTGCCGAACAAACAAACAGCTTGGCTGCCAAAATAAAATAAGAAAGGACAAAGGAGGCCTTTGAAATACCTCGATCGATGACACTGAAGCTTGACGAAGATCGAACATGAGCGAGGAATGATGAAGATCGAGCGAGGAACGACGAAGACGGAAGAACGAACAGGAGTCTGACCTAGGTTTTTAAATTTTTTTTATCATATTGGGCCAAGTCGAGCCCAAGTCGGGCCCAAAACCGACTAGTCGACTAGTCGCGGCGTAAGTTGAGCAAGTCGACAGACTTTCTCACAAAAACCAAGTCGAGGTTCCTAGTCGACCAGTGCAAAACGACTTGCACGACTAGCCGCTACTAGTCGAGCGACTTAACAATCAAAATTCTACTAAGTCCTAGCTCTATGTACTATGAGGAGCTAAGGGCTCTGATACCACCTTTGTCACGACCCAAAAATGTAGGTCGAGACCGGCGCTTGACCCTCTTGCCAAGCAAGCCTCTATGTTAACTTAACAATTATATTCAAACACTTATTTACAAATAAATTCATTTAACTGAATAATATAAATATATATAGCAGTGGACAAAGATACAACTAAATTCATTAACCAGAATCCTACTCAAGTACAATGGAGCAACACTCTAACTAAATAGAAGATAAAAGAAATAACTGGAATGACTTCAATAAGAGAACTAGCTGGATGGCACCATACGTGGACGAACAACTCCCGAGCTACAAAGTACGGTAGCTCCCAAATTAGCGGTTCATTTATCTGAAAATTTAAGGGATAAAGATTGGGGTGAGTCAACAGACTCAGTAAGTAAATAATATATTCTATTACCGTGAGTTTGATTTTCTTGGCGTGTCTTTTTCTTTTAACATATATTATATTAATAATTAAATTGTATCATTTAGTGCACACATAACATATGATGCGTGAATGCACGATGATGCACATGTCGATCGATCATATCGGTGGGCAGTCGTCACTGTCGGTCCAGATCATCATATCGGTGGGCAAATGAGGTTCGCCAAGTCATATCTCATCTGTAACATATCAAACGGTGGGCAGTCGTCACTGTCGGTCTGGACCATCATATCGGTGGGCGGGCTGAACCTCGCCAAGTCTCATATCATGTCGGTGGCATGCATTTCGTGAATGCAGCAATGCGTGAGTAAGACCATATCAGTAATCATGCATATCAAATACGATTGTTGCTTATCTTTTTCGATACTATCCGAGCATAATTCCTAATATAACAATCAGAATCGAGAATCGAGATAACACATAACACTCTAAGAAGCTTGTAACATTGAGAATCGAGATAACAATCATAATGCCCGTGTTCCTCGCTTCTGATTGGTTCCTTGATTTTCATCAACCAATCAGAATCGAGATAACACATAACACTCTAAGAAGCTTGTAACATTTGAACGCCCGTCTATATATATATATAGAGAGAAGCGATCAAATGAGATATATATATATTTAATCGATGCGATAATAAAATATATTTTAAACTTACAGTAACACGACTCGATCAAAGACTTTTTTTTTTTTAATAAAAGACTCGATCAAAGACTTGAATGCACTGCCATGATTACTTCGCCCGCTCAAATGAATTCCTTGAAACACCTGAATTCATGCAAATGATTTTCTTCATCTTTGTACAACTCTTCACATCTAACCAAACCTCAATACATTGCAAACATATGGAGAGTGGAGACTATACATCTCAAAACCATTGACTCCCATTCAGCCAAAATTAGCTCTAATCCGAAAATAAACATTTGCACAATTCACCGGTTCATCATGTACTCTGCAGCAAACCATAATCATGCCAAATATCTTCTTCTTCTGTTGATAAAATGCCAAATATCAATTTAATTAATCCATTTTAATATCCGCTTACACACTTATGTCCTTGTATTCAGCAACTTAACCAAATAATCCTCGGTAAATAACTCATATGATTCAATACACATACTCATCTTGCAGTAAATGACCATCAAATTTGGCCTAAGAGCATGCGCATGCTATGACAGCTGCCGTTTACATAAAAGCTGCCATAATTCATTTGTCTTGATCATTCTCCATAATCTACATCTCCATCAATCTTTTTTTTTTTTTTTTAGCATGGCGCCATGGCCAACACACATGACCCGCCAGGGACTTAATAATATAAGAGAAATACAAACTTGTTCAGAAAGGTTGTAGGTTGCTTTTCTTACTCACCCACAGGCCACAGTCCCACACCTTCAATGAGCTAGGCCACGTCACCAATAGTATGGCTTCTTGTTCTAGCACGTGAGATGACTTTCACTCGATTGCTTTAGGCAGAGGTCGGCATTTGGTTCTGGGCCGAAATAAGTCTTAGGCCGTTTCGAGTCCGGCTCTAGTCCGAGTTCAGCCCTAGTCCTACGCAAGTCCTATTATGGTCCGACCCGAAGGGCTTAGGGTCGGGCTAAGGCTTCGATTATTCGGCTCGGCCCGAAATACGAGCCCGATTTAAAATCGTATATTTATTGATTTAAGGACGTTCTTGTTATAAAAAGAATGTATTTTTTCACATCCGTTAAATCTCCACGTCCAAACTGGTAGTATTGCGTTTAAAGAGTTATTTGTCGATTAATTAGTCATTCATTTAGGGCCGAAATTAGTCCGAGCCCGACCCTAGCCCTAAAACCAAATATGAAATAAAGGGCCGATAACGGTTTTAGAGCTGATGAATTATCTCAGGGCCCGGCCCTAATGTGTAAAGGGTTAGGGCTAGGGTCGACAAAACGCCCTACTAAGCTCGGCCCGACCCTTTGCCGACCCCTAGCTTTAGGTTGCCGAGTGACCCGTTGTCCTTTTTGCTGACGGAACTACTACCTTCAAAATCATCATCTAGTTTCTGCTACACACTTTAAAGTAGGCCTCAACATTTGGCCCTGTGCTAAAATAAGCTTAGGGTGGCCCTAGTCCTAATCCGGCCCCAGTCCTACGCAAGTCCTATTATGACCCGATCCGAGGATTTAGAGTCGGGGCTAAGGTTTTGATTATTATGTCCGGCTCGAAATACGAGTCCGATTTAAACTTACATATGCATTGATTTAAGTATACTCTTGACATAAAAAGACTATATTTTTTTTTCACATTCATCATATCCCACACGTCCAACATAGTTGCATTTACGTTTTAAAAGTTATAAATAAAACTAAAAAATTCACAAAAACTTATAACTCAAGCATGACTATCTCCACGGTTCAACGACACTAAGAATAGTGCAACTGATGTGGAACAATAAATGGTTATGCCAAATATTGTTGATTCTTTGCTAAGAAATGAGAAATCTTCATATTCGTAACAAATTTTGTTGATTATTTAGTCATCCATTTAGGGCCGAAATGAGCTCTAGCCTGACCCTAGCCCGAGAAGCCCTGAGAAATGAAGGACCGATACCGACTTTAGGGCAGTGGCGGATGTACCGTGTAGCTAACCACCCAGCTACAGCCTGGTAAGAATTCCGGGGAGCTCGGGTAGCTGATTCAGATCCGAAGCTCACCTCTTCGCACCTAACCGCTCTCTCTCTCGCTCGCTCGCTGCTTCCGTAGATCTCGAATCGCCGAGCACTGTGGAAATGTTCAGGTCCTTGACTCCAGCGCAGGCGGATAGGGGCAAAAACCGTCTTTTCAAATGCCCTAGCCTAATAGCCTATCAATAAATTGGTTTCCAAGCTCGGCCCAATAAGTAGGCGTAGTCAACATGCCCAATAATGAGGCCAGCTTCCTATTTGGCTTCACACGCACATGCCCAAAGATGATGAAGATGGTGGAGGCAGGGCCGGTCTTGACATTTCATGGGTCCTAGGACAAAAAAATTATTTGGGCCCTGTTAAAATACAAAAATATTTAAATTTATTTTTAAGTCCTGACATTTTATGGGCCCCGTTTAAGAAGAAGAAAAAAACGAGTTATTATTCAATAATCAGGTAGGTGACTCTTTTTTTTTGTATTTTTTCAACTGTTAGTGCAATTTGGCCTTCTTTTTTTATTATAACAAAAAAAAAATTGAAAACTATAATCAAATTATAAGATTTGTGCTCTTTTACCTCATGTAACATATAATTTTATTTAGTAATATTGAAAAAAATGGGCCCCACTTGATAGTGGGCCCTTGGCTTTGTCCCAACCCATTTGCCTTCAGAGCCGGCCCTGGGTGGAGAGGTACAAATATCCATGGACTTGATTGTGCTGATTTGGAGCGTTGACATTCCATTGTTTTTAATTTTCATAAATACCCGAACATTACTATCATTTGATGTGTTTAATGTAATTATAGATGTTCAGCTGATGGAGCTACATGACAGGTTCACAGTTCTTATATCTCTTTTGATCAAATTCTTGATGAATACTATATAAGAATTGTGTTTTGACTTATCAAGAATTTTACCTATTATTAATAAATAAAAATTCCGCTCACCTAGTTTTTAAACCCTAGATCCGCCACTGCTTTAGGGCCGATAAATTTCCTCAGGGCCTGGCCCGACCCGGTCCTAATGTACAAAAGGCTAGAGCTTGAACTTAGCAAAAGCCCTATCCAACCTGGCCCGTCCCTTTACCAACCCCTACCTAAAGTCAATCCTTTCTTCTTTAGATGTATGATGATAGTTTAGACTTACCAGGTCATGCTGCCGCTCTCCTTATGCTTCACCTTTTCCCTCTTCTCTTATTTCTCTAAACCCTAACCCATCTATTTAAATAAGGATGTATATTAAGCTTAGATTTAGGAATTTGATCGGTTTCAACAACCACATGAATCCACGTCAATTCCAATAGTCTCTCCTTCTTGTTTTTTTGTTGGTTCAAAAGTTAAAAGATAAATTTGATAATTTAATTTGGGATATAACACTACTATTTGATATGTATGAGATGTAAACTCACGATATAAGTTTTTTTCTTCTTCTGATTTGATGAACAATAATCTATTGAATTAAACTAAAAGGTGAATGAATATTTGAAAAATAGTTTCTCTATTTCAAATATCTAATGATATTAAATTGGTTTTCAAATTTTAATTTTCAGCTCTCATAAAAACTAGTACTTCAAACTTTATATTGTATGTTACAGAGGAGTCAAACTTTATACTTTATACTGTACTTCAAACTTTATACTGTATAAACTTCAAACTTTGTACTGAATCAAATAAAAATCACATTTAAATATAAAAACTATAAATCACCTGAGAATTCTACAAGTGGCAATCTTGTTGAGGAGTTAAGCAATGATCAGCCGACCGGCTGATTATTTGGTCAGTTTCCAGCCGACCGGCTCAGGGTTCATGTGTAGCTTATTCATAGTTCAGGGCTGTGTTGTAATTTTATATAGTGTGGGGAGGCTTGTGTATTTTCTTGATACTTTTCTGTTACAAGTAACAGACTTCTGTAACAGTTTCATTTTCAATTCAATTCAAGCTGATTTTTCCCTCTTCTTCCTCTCCGATTTCCGACCTGCTCCGCCACCGTTCATCCTCCTTCTCCGGTGATCCTCGCAGTTCTACATGGTATCAGAGCCCGCACATTGATCCAGTATGTCCAGGTGTTCTTGATTGCGTAGGATCTGTCTCTCGTTTGGTCAATTCGATCAGCCGATTGTTCTTGTTTTTCTGTATGTTTTTCGTTTGCTGCGATTATGGCACAAACTGATGCGGCTGCTGCTGCAAATCCTACACCTATTGTAGCTCCGATCAATCCTGCTGATGATCCGTTGTATGTTAGTGTTCATGAAAATATTTCTTCTCCTTTGGTTTCCCAAGTTCTCCTTGGTTTGGCCAATTTCATACCTTGGCGTAAATCCATGGAAGTTGCTTTAGGTGTTAAAATGAAACTTGATTTTGCTCGTGGACATGTTCCTCGACCTACCGATGCATATCAATTTTCTAGATGGGAAAGGTTTAACAATGTTATTATATCTTGGCTTATGAGTTCTGTTTCTAAAGAAATTGAAGCCTCTCTTATTCACTCTAGAGATTGTATACATGCTTGGTCTCATTTGAACATGAAATTTGGTGGCTCAAATGGTCCGAGTATCCATGCACTCCAAGAGGAGATTTATGCCCTGAAGCAAGGAGATCTTGGCATAGCTAGCTATTTCAGTAATCTTGAAACTCTTTGGGCAGAATAAGATGCTCTCACTGAGTATGTTGTGTGTGATCTTGGTGGAAATTGCAAAATGAGCAAGTATGTTGACGAACTATTCTTTTTCACCTCTAAATAGTATCAATGAAGAGAGGGTCGGTAGTAAGTCAAAACATTTATAATGACCGGTAGGGTACCGGGTCGAACCCAAAGGAGCAAGCCAAGCACACGCACTATTTAAGATTGTGTTTCCATTCGGCTATTCTAAACCAAAAATGTGTAAAAGGGTGTATATATCTAAATCCTATGTGGCGAGTAATTAGGGATAAAAGATAAGTAGGAGGTGTTTCGAGGGGTTACTCCCCTCCTTGGCAAATTCCAATGATCATGTATACAAGAGTTTAATCATTTAAGAGGTTGATAGGTTTAAAACCTAGCTTAGACTAGAATTGAACAAACCATGCATGTTTAATCCTAGTCAAGCCATCTTAGCTAGGATCTCACTAATTAAAGAGTATTGATCCACTATATAGCATTTACTCCCATAAATGCTACATGCATAAAGTTCTAGTTTACCTCTCACCATGCATTTACTCTCATAAACGTTGGTTAAGTTCAATTTTACTACATCCAAACCATCACTAAGCTCTTTCAATACTTAGATCAAAGTTCTAACACAAACATGTCACTTAGACATTTTATCAAACACTTAGAGACATGTCTAACATGAAGAGCATAGTAAAATGAAATCAACTTCAATAAATCCATTCAAATGTGTATACAATGATCATTGAGTACCAAGGAGGATCATAAGACCCTCAAAACACAAGATCCACTACTCACACATCATGTAAGACAACATGGTGTGAGTAGGGTTTTTACACAACAAGTAGAATAGAAGAGGGATAGAAATAGGATGATTAATCCTTGAACTCCCTTGATCTTCACTTCTCCTTGGTTGGATGATGATTGATGACCTTGGTTGACCTCTTTTCTTAATCTTCTTCTCCCCAAAAACCTCCACACTTTGGTCAAAAAGCCCTCTTTCTATTTATAGATTCGGCTGAAATCTGGGTGCAGAAATCTGAGTTTTTCATCCAGTCGGTCGACTGGGCTTTGCTTGACTCCCAGTCGGTCGACTGGGATGTGCAAGATATGATGAGCTCCTGAGTTTCAATCGAGTCGGTCGACTGGACTTTCAGTCGATCGACTGGTGGTCCTCCCGTCCGAATTTGGTCTTGGCGTCAACTAGAGAGTTGTAGCCCTTTGCGTTAGCTTTCTAACAAGCTTTGAATCAACCAAATCGGACACCGTATGCGCCCTGGGCATCCAAAACAAGTCGCAAAGGTCACGAAGAACACAGTCTGAGGAGCTGCTGAGTTGTTTAAACAGTCGATCGACTGGACTCCCAGTCGATCGACTGGTGGTCCTCCCGTCCGAATTTGGTCTTGGCATCAACTGGAGAGTTGTATCCCTTTGAGTTAGCTTTCCAACAAGCTTTGAATCAACCAATTCGGACACCGTATGCGCCCTGGGCGTCCAAAACAAGTTGCAAAGGTCAATATGCTCGGTATTGCCCCGAAACTCCTTGTTTTTGCGCCGAAACTCAACCAATCTTCACATTTAGGCATTGACCATGGGGGAAACTTGTTTTCTACCTGAAATGTAGAGATAGAGGTCAAATGACATCAAAATATCGTCAGAAACGATTCAAAACTATAGTGAAGAATGACGATAAATGAGTCGAAAACTCGACTCATCAACACTCCACACTTAAGTTTTGTTCGTCCCGAACAAAGTATGAGAATATGTCAAGGTCATGCAAATGTCGAAATGCTAGTGGTGCTATGTTTTTCGTCTATTTGCCTCACTAGATTTCACAAGGTCTCGATCATTATTCCTAATCATGTTATTGAAAGGTAAATGACAAGTATGTACAATCTAACTAGCTCCTTTTCGTAGGCGTTACGAATGCATTTAGCGTATGCATTAAGCCTTTAAACCCCTAGGCTACCCTAGTGGACGAGTTATAGTCTCGTGAGAGTTTTCAGAAAAGGGAATACTCACAAATCCCATATGCACCTATCCCATGAGAATGAATGCAAGAGTGCTCAACCAAGGCGAGGATTTCTCAAAACCAATCCCTCACCCCAAACTAGGACTACCATCACAATATCATCAAAAGAACTTTTGAACCATTTGAGTACCCATGAGGTTGTGCATTCAAGATCATCAATACTAGAGCTATCAAATGTCTCATCCAAAGGTCTACTCATTTTCAAGGCAATACAATAGAAGCAAAGTTAATAGTTTTGCACAAAAGAGTGTCAACCGCTCACCTATGCTAGCTAGGGCTAGTCCATTGGCTCACGACATGGAACTCATTCCCAAGTTTTAGGCGCTTAAGCCATAATCCATAAGGGAAGAGGAGTTCGACACTAGAGTTCTTAATAAACAAGCATAGACCAAATGATAACTCCCGTGCAAGCACATGGGTCGTCCAAAAGTCATTCTAACAAGCACACAATGCAAATGATGAATCCCGCACAAATGAAGAATGGAGGAAAACATAGAGTCAAGTTTTAAGTGCTTCTTATTTTCTTTTTGAAATGGCCTTTGGCCTACAAATGCTTTCGAGGGGGAACTTTTCTTCCTAACCCCCGGCATTTGTATCATTTTTAAAGCGAAACTTCTCTAGCACTTTGAGAGAGTTTTTAGTCGGGGCTTTGCCCTCTTTGACCACAAAAACTTTTTTGTTGGGGTCTATTTTTCGCCCTCTTTTGACTCCACACTTAAAACTTGACAATATGTTCAAAAAGTGTATGGAATGTGTGGGAAGCAATCATAAGCATGGCACTAAATTAGAAAACTCAAGTCACCAAGGAGCAAACAAAAGGTCTAAGTTTTTCGTGAAAATTTTAAAAGTGCTTGATAAAACTCAATCCAAGGTATTTCAACGAAAATACTTAGAGAATTGGATAGACAAGGGATAGCAATTATATTGATTCACAAGAATGCACATTCATAGGACTAGGTCGGTTCTAAGTTCAAGATCCAATAAATGTGAATAATAGGCTAGATGTGATTTATAGGGATTTAGAGCCGATAGTCACAAGCCTATGTGGTTGAAAACACTCTCATGTTAGGGATAGAATACATGAATGCAAGTGCTCATTCTACAATGCTAGGCATGGCATAATATGAGTGAACTATGCGACTACCCACTCCACACTTAAAAGGTAGCTTAGTCCCTAAGCGCAAACAATGAAGAAAATGAGATAAAGGCGCATAGGAACTCCCCTCGTTTGTAGATGTGCCCCACCAATAGAAAAGATGACATTGTGCTAAGCTTGAATGTGCATGATGCGAATAACTTCCTTGATGACAAGAACACATGAGAGGTTAAAAGCAACAAGTGACATACAAGGTTATGTAAAACTCATGTATGAGCAAGATAGCATCACAAGTCACATAATAACATCATGGCACAATTTTCATAGAATTCAAACAAGGAAGTTGATCCACACCCTCTAAAACATGCACAAGGTTTCCTAAGTGCCCCAAATGTGAAACTAGAGTCATAGTATGATATCACAAATTAGTTCCACTCTAGTAAACACCAATAAAGCATATGAGCACTATGGGCAACATCATTAAGCATAGAAAGATCAAGGGAAAAGTGGAGGGCTTGGCAATGTGAAGTGGAATTGGAGTGAGTATACCTCACTCCAAACTTAAATTTTTAGCCACTAATCACACATTTCACATTCCATATTTTAGAGCCTTAGCTACTCAAAATCATGCCAAACACTTAAACATACAAAAGAACAAGAATGAAACAACTTACAAACCGGGTTACCTCCCGCGGGGGCCTAGTTTTTCCCGTCTTGGCAAAGACGTAGCAAAGCGCCCCATAGAATCACTCGTCGAGAAGTCCTTTGCTAGGATCCCTTCTCGCGGGGCCTTGGGTTTGGTCGTGTCAATCCACCTTCAAATCCCATTTGAATTTCTTCCCATCAAGCCTACAATGGACTTTCCTTTGGGAGCATGACCCCTTCAAATATGAAGATCCCTTTAGAACAAAGGGGTCATGGGAGCTTCCTTCCAAAAATCTTGCAAAATAAGGCACAAAGCTCCAAAACTTGTCTCGAGACGAAATGGTGAAGAAAGGGTCTTCATAACTTGTCTCGAGCTTGATGGGCACACCTTCCTTTAATCTTTCAATGATGTCCATGGGTGCCCATTCCTCAATATCCCTTTCTAAGCTTGTGTTTTCTTGTATGCGAGAAGACTCTTTAGCTTGATCCATATAGACCTCAACAAAGTCTTCATACCCCCGAGATCCTTTTCTCTCAATAGGCTCTTCCTCTATCTTATCCTCATCAAGAAGTTTGGGCTCACATTCAAACTTGCTTGTGCCGGGAGGGAGGAGTTCTTCTTCACCAATAAAAGTTGTTTCCTCTATGCAAGAGGCATCATCATTGAAGAATTCCTCATCGGAGAGCGTTAATGGAATGGTGAACTCTTGTGCGTTCTCATCCAAATGATCATGAGATGTGCTAGTAGTGAATGATGCTTCACTTTTGCATTCCATCTCGTCTTCATTACAAGGTTCACCATCCCTTGTCTTGTAATAAGCTTCGGTGGCGGCTCTCCAAAATTTATCCTCCAATTCTTGATCCCGTTCTTCCCTTGAGGCATTAGATTCAAGGACTTCTTCTTTGGATACCTCCTCTTCCTCTTCTAAGTTCTCAAATTCAACGGCTTGTTGTGCCAACTTGGCTTGAAGCATATCCATGTGACCATGCATATCTTGTTGGGTTTGCTTCACTTCCTTCAATTCTTGTCCCATCTCATTTTGGCTAGCAAGGAGTTTAGCAAGCATGACTTCTATATTGGAGGGCTCACTTGTGGGTAGAGGAGGTTTAGGGTATGGAGGGTAGGAGTCTTCAACTTCATAGCATTGGCTATCATCCCAATTCGGAGTGTAGTAACTTGTCGGATAGTCATGCTCTTGATAATAAGAATTTATGTGCTCCTCCTCTTGGTGGTATCTCTCATTAGAAAAGACTTGTTGGTTGTGGTTGTACATCCAATAGTCTTCACAATGGGCATTTGGTTGTTCCTCTTCATAATAATCTCCATTGTTCATGACTTGTTGGTTGTAGTGATCCATCCTCGCAAAACAAGATAAACGAAGTTAGTAAGGAATATGAGTAGAAAAAGAAAAATATACAAGTATAAGAAAAAAGAAAAATATTCACAAGAATAGTCGGAACTTCCACACAATCTAATCTAGGGATGTGCTAACTAGTTGCTCCCCGGCAACGGCGCCATTTGACGAACTATTCTTTTTCACCTCTAAATAGTATCAATGAAGAGAGGGTCGGTAGTAAGTCAAAACATTTATAATGACCGGTAGGGTACCGGGTCGAACCCAAAGGAGCAAGCCAAGCACACGCACTATTTAAGATTGTGTTTCCATTCGGCTATTCTAAACCAAAAATGTGTAAAAGGGTGTATATATCTAAATCCTATGTGGCGAGTAATTAGGGATAAAAGATAAGTAGGAGGTGTTTCGAGGGGTTACTCCCCTCCTTGGCAAATTCCAATGATCATGTATACAAGAGTTTAATCATTTAAGAGGTTGATAGGTTTAAAACCTAGCTTAGACTAGAATTGAACAAACCATGCATGTTTAATCCTAGTCAAGCCATCTTAGCTAGGATCTCACTAATTAAAGAGTATTGATCCACTATATAGCATTTACTCCCATAAATGCTACATGCATAAAGTTCTAGTTTACCTCTCACCATGCATTTACTCTCATAAACGTTGGTTAAGTTCAATTTTACTACATCCAAACCATCACTAAGCTCTTTCAATACTTAGATCAAAGTTCTAACACAAACATGTCACTTAGACATTTTATCAAACACTTAGAGACATGTCTAACATGAAGAGCATAGTAAAATGAAATCAACTTCAATAAATCCATTCAAATGTGTATACAATGATCATTGAGTACCAAGGAGGATCATAAGACCCTCAAAACACAAGATCCACTACTCACACATCATGTAAGACAACATGGTGTGAGTAGGGTTTTTACACAACAAGTAGAATAGAAGAGGGATAGAAATAGGATGATTAATCCTTGAACTCCCTTGATCTTCACTTCTCCTTGGTTGGATGATGATTGATGACCTTGGTTGACCTCTTTTCTTAATCTTCTTCTCCCCAAAAACCTCCACACTTTGGTCAAAAAGCCCTCTTTCTATTTATAGATTCGGCTGAAATCTGGGTGCAGAAATCTGAGTTTTTCATCCAGTCGGTCGACTGGGCTTTGCTTGACTCCCAGTCGGTCGACTGGGATGTGCAAGATATGATGAGCTCCTGAGTTTCAATCGAGTCGGTCGACTGGACTTTCAGTCGATCGACTGGTGGTCCTCCCGTCCGAATTTGGTCTTGGCGTCAACTAGAGAGTTGTAGCCCTTTGCGTTAGCTTTCTAACAAGCTTTGAATCAACCAAATCGGACACCGTATGCGCCCTGGGCATCCAAAACAAGTCGCAAAGGTCACGAAGAACACAGTCTGAGGAGCTGCTGAGTTGTTTAAACAGTCGATCGACTGGACTCCCAGTCGATCGACTGGTGGTCCTCCCGTCCGAATTTGGTCTTGGCATCAACTGGAGAGTTGTATCCCTTTGAGTTAGCTTTCCAACAAGCTTTGAATCAACCAATTCGGACACCGTATGCGCCCTGGGCGTCCAAAACAAGTTGCAAAGGTCAATATGCTCGGTATTGCCCCGAAACTCCTTGTTTTTGCGCCGAAACTCAACCAATCTTCACATTTAGGCATTGACCATGGGGGAAACTTGTTTTCTACCTGAAATGTAGAGATAGAGGTCAAATGACATCAAAATATCGTCAGAAACGATTCAAAACTATAGTGAAGAATGACGATAAATGAGTCGAAAACTCGACTCATCAACACTCCACACTTAAGTTTTGTTCGTCCCGAACAAAGTATGAGAATATGTCAAGGTCATGCAAATGTCGAAATGCTAGTGGTGCTATGTTTTTCGTCTATTTGCCTCACTAGATTTCACAAGGTCTCGATCATTATTCCTAATCATGTTATTGAAAGGTAAATGACAAGTATGTACAATCTAACTAGCTCCTTTTCGTAGGCGTTACGAATGCATTTAGCGTATGCATTAAGCCTTTAAACCCCTAGGCTACCCTAGTGGACGAGTTATAGTCTCGTGAGAGTTTTCAGAAAAGGGAATACTCACAAATCCCATATGCACCTATCCCATGAGAATGAATGCAAGAGTGCTCAACCAAGGCGAGGATTTCTCAAAACCAATCCCTCACCCCAAACTAGGACTACCATCACAATATCATCAAAAGAACTTTTGAACCATTTGAGTACCCATGAGGTTGTGCATTCAAGATCATCAATACTAGAGCTATCAAATGTCTCATCCAAAGGTCTACTCATTTTCAAGGCAATACAATAGAAGCAAAGTTAATAGTTTTGCACAAAAGAGTGTCAACCGCTCACCTATGCTAGCTAGGGCTAGTCCATTGGCTCACGACATGGAACTCATTCCCAAGTTTTAGGCGCTTAAGCCATAATCCATAAGGGAAGAGGAGTTCGACACTAGAGTTCTTAATAAACAAGCATAGACCAAATGATAACTCCCGTGCAAGCACATGGGTCGTCCAAAAGTCATTCTAACAAGCACACAATGCAAATGATGAATCCCGCACAAATGAAGAATGGAGGAAAACATAGAGTCAAGTTTTAAGTGCTTCTTATTTTCTTTTTGAAATGGCCTTTGGCCTACAAATGCTTTCGAGGGGGAACTTTTCTTCCTAACCCCCGGCATTTGTATCATTTTTAAAGCGAAACTTCTCTAGCACTTTGAGAGAGTTTTTAGTCGGGGCTTTGCCCTCTTTGACCACAAAAACTTTTTTGTTGGGGTCTATTTTTCGCCCTCTTTTGACTCCACACTTAAAACTTGACAATATGTTCAAAAAGTGTATGGAATGTGTGGGAAGCAATCATAAGCATGGCACTAAATTAGAAAACTCAAGTCACCAAGGAGCAAACAAAAGGTCTAAGTTTTTCGTGAAAATTTTAAAAGTGCTTGATAAAACTCAATCCAAGGTATTTCAACGAAAATACTTAGAGAATTGGATAGACAAGGGATAGCAATTATATTGATTCACAAGAATGCACATTCATAGGACTAGGTCGGTTCTAAGTTCAAGATCCAATAAATGTGAATAATAGGCTAGATGTGATTTATAGGGATTTAGAGCCGATAGTCACAAGCCTATGTGGTTGAAAACACTCTCATGTTAGGGATAGAATACATGAATGCAAGTGCTCATTCTACAATGCTAGGCATGGCATAATATGAGTGAACTATGCGACTACCCACTCCACACTTAAAAGGTAGCTTAGTCCCTAAGCGCAAACAATGAAGAAAATGAGATAAAGGCGCATAGGAACTCCCCTCGTTTGTAGATGTGCCCCACCAATAGAAAAGATGACATTGTGCTAAGCTTGAATGTGCATGATGCCAATAACTTCCTTGATGACAAGAACACATGAGAGGTTAAAAGCAACAAGTGACATACAAGGTTATGTAAAACTCATGTATGAGCAAGATAGCATCACAAGTCACATAATAACATCATGGCACAATTTTCATAGAATTCAAACAAGGAAGTTGATCCACACCCTCTAAAACATGCACAAGGTTTCCTAAGTGCCCCAAATGTGAAACTAGAGTCATAGTATGATATCACAAATTAGTTCCACTCTAGTAAACACCAATAAAGCATATGAGCACTATGGGCAACATCATTAAGCATAGAAAGATCAAGGGAAAAGTGGAGGGCTTGGCAATGTGAAGTGGAATTGGAGTGAGTATACCTCACTCCAAACTTAAATTTTTAGCCACTAATCACACATTTCACATTCCATATTTTAGAGCCTTAGCTACTCAAAATCATGCCAAACACTTAAACATACAAAAGAACAAGAATGAAACAACTTACAAACCGGGTTACCTCCCGCGGGGGCCTAGTTTTTCCCGTCTTGGCAAAGACGTAGCAAAGCGCCCCATAGAATCACTCGTCGAGAAGTCCTTTGCTAGGATCCCTTCTCGCGGGGCCTTGGGTTTGGTCGTGTCAATCCACCTTCAAATCCCATTTGAATTTCTTCCCATCAAGCCTACAATGGACTTTCCTTTGGGAGCATGACCCCTTCAAATATGAAGATCCCTTTAGAACAAAGGGGTCATGGGAGCTTCCTTCCAAAAATCTTGCAAAATAAGGCACAAAGCTCCAAAACTTGTCTCGAGACGAAATGGTGAAGAAAGGGTCTTCATAACTTGTCTCGAGCTTGATGGGCACACCTTCCTTTAATCTTTCAATGATGTCCATGGGTGCCCATTCCTCAATATCCCTTTCTAAGCTTGTGTTTTCTTGTATGCGAGAAGACTCTTTAGCTTGATCCATATAGACCTCAACAAAGTCTTCATACCCCCGAGATCCTTTTCTCTCAATAGGCTCTTCCTCTATCTTATCCTCATCAAGAAGTTTGGGCTCACATTCAAACTTGCTTGTGCCGGGAGGGAGGAGTTCTTCTTCACCAATAAAAGTTGTTTCCTCTATGCAAGAGGCATCATCATTGAAGAATTCCTCATCGGAGAGCGTTAATGGAATGGTGAACTCTTGTGCGTTCTCATCCAAATGATCATGAGATGTGCTAGTAGTGAATGATGCTTCACTTTTGCATTCCATCTCGTCTTCATTACAAGGTTCACCATCCCTTGTCTTGTAATAAGCTTCGGTGGCGGCTCTCCAAAATTTATCCTCCAATTCTTGATCCCGTTCTTCCCTTGAGGCATTAGATTCAAGGACTTCTTCTTTGGATACCTCCTCTTCCTCTTCTAAGTTCTCAAATTCAACGGCTTGTTGTGCCAACTTGGCTTGAAGCATATCCATGTGACCATGCATATCTTGTTGGGTTTGCTTCACTTCCTTCAATTCTTGTCCCATCTCATTTTGGCTAGCAAGGAGTTTAGCAAGCATGACTTCTATATTGGAGGGCTCACTTGTGGGTAGAGGAGGTTTAGGGTATGGAGGGTAGGAGTCTTCAACTTCATAGCATTGGCTATCATCCCAATTCGGAGTGTAGTAACTTGTCGGATAGTCATGCTCTTGATAATAAGAATTTATGTGCTCCTCCTCTTGGTGGTATCTCTCATTAGAAAAGACTTGTTGGTTGTGGTTGTACATCCAATAGTCTTCACAATGGGCATTTGGTTGTTCCTCTTCATAATAATCTCCATTGTTCATGACTTGTTGGTTGTAGTGATCCATCCTCGCAAAACAAGATAAACGAAGTTAGTAAGGAATATGAGTAGAAAAAGAAAAATATACAAGTATAAGAAAAAAGAAAAATATTCACAAGAATAGTCGGAACTTCCACACAATCTAATCTAGGGATGTGCTAACTAGTTGCTCCCCGGCAACGGCGCCATTTGACGAACTATTCTTTTTCACCTCTAAATAGTATCAATGAAGAGAGGGTCGGTAGTAAGTCATAACATTTATAATGACCGGTAGGGTACCGGGTCGAACCCAAAGGAGCAAGCCAAGCACACGCACTATTTAAGATTGTGTTTCCATTCGGCTATTCTAAACCAAAAATGTGTAAAAGGGTGTATATATCTAAATCCTATGTGGCGAGTAATTAGGGATAAAAGATAAGTAGGAGGTGTTTCGAGGGGTTACTCCCCTCCTTGGCAAATTCCAATGATCATGTATACAAGAGTTTAATCATTTAAGAGGTTGATAGGTTTAAAACCTAGCTTAGACTAGAATTGAACAAACCATGCATGTTTAATCCTAGTCAAGCCATCTTAGCTAGGATCTCACTAATTAAAGAGTATTGATCCACTATATAGCATTTACTCCCATAAATGCTACATGCATAAAGTTCTAGTTTACCTCTCACCATGCATTTACTCTCATAAACGTTGGTTAAGTTCAATTTTACTACATCCAAACCATCACTAAGCTCTTTCAATACTTAGATCAAAGTTCTAACACAAACATGTCACTTAGACATTTTATCAAACACTTAGAGACATGTCTAACATGAAGAGCATAGTAAAATGAAATCAACTTCAATAAATCCATTCAAATGTGTATACAATGATCATTGAGTACCAAGGAGGATCATAAGACCCTCAAAACACAAGATCCACTACTCACACATCATGTAAGACAACATGGTGTGAGTAGGGTTTTTACACAACAAGTAGAATAGAAGAGGGATAGAAATAGGATGATTAATCCTTGAACTCCCTTGATCTTCACTTCTCCTTGGTTGGATGATGATTGATGACCTTGGTTGACCTCTTTTCTTAATCTTCTTCTCCCCAAAAACCTCCACACTTTGGTCAAAAAGCCCTCTTTCTATTTATAGATTCGGCTGAAATCTGGGTGCAGAAATCTGAGTTTTTCATCCAGTCGGTCGACTGGGCTTTGCTTGACTCCCAGTCGGTCGACTGGGATGTGCAAGATATGATGAGCTCCTGAGTTTCAATCGAGTCGGTCGACTGGACTTTCAGTCGATCGACTGGTGGTCCTCCCGTCCGAATTTGGTCTTGGCGTCAACTAGAGAGTTGTAGCCCTTTGCGTTAGCTTTCTAACAAGCTTTGAATCAACCAAATCGGACACCGTATGCGCCCTGGGCATCCAAAACAAGTCGCAAAGGTCACGAAGAACACAGTCTGAGGAGCTGCTGAGTTGTTTAAACAGTCGATCGACTGGACTCCCAGTCGATCGACTGGTGGTCCTCCCGTCCGAATTTGGTCTTGGCATCAACTGGAGAGTTGTATCCCTTTGAGTTAGCTTTCCAACAAGCTTTGAATCAACCAATTCGGACACCGTATGCGCCCTGGGCGTCCAAAACAAGTTGCAAAGGTCAATATGCTCGGTATTGCCCCGAAACTCCTTGTTTTTGCGCCGAAACTCAACCAATCTTCACATTTAGGCATTGACCATGGGGGAAACTTGTTTTCTACCTGAAATGTAGAGATAGAGGTCAAATGACATCAAAATATCGTCAGAAACGATTCAAAACTATAGTGAAGAATGACGATAAATGAGTCGAAAACTCGACTCATCATATGTCATGACTAAGAAGGATATGGACAGAGTTATGAAATTCTTGATGGGGCTGAATGATGTTTATAAAGCTGTGAGAACTCAGATTCTTCATGCTGAGCCTATGCCTCCTATTGATAAGGTATATAAGACTTTGATTACTGAAGAAGTTCAAAGAGGCCTTAGCAGATCCCCTGTCCTAGAAATCTCTGCTATGTTTGTTGGTCAGTCCAACAATGCCAACCAGTCCTCATTTCACAGCAACAACAATGGCAACTACAACAGGCAGAATGCTAGAAACAATACTGCTGAGAGCACTCCTAACAGATCTAGAAGACTGTTTTGTAATCACTGTCAAACTCCTGGTCACAGCAGGGACACCTGTTACAAGTTGCATGGATATCCACCAGGCCACAAACTGCATAAATCTCAAGGGATGTCTAACAACAATAAAGGTAACAAGAGCTCTGTTAATAATTTGATTACTGATCACACTCCTAGTGCAGGGCAAGGGAACAAAGAGACTTCTGTTACTCATGAGGCCAATGAGCAGTAAGTTCCATCAATGAAAATGATGCAAGACATGCTGGAGAAACTCAATCAGTTGATGGGATACTTCAATACTGTCAGTGACAAATCTTCAACTCACATGGCAGGTATTGCTTGTTTATCTTCTATCACTTTGAGTACAGATTGTTGGATTGTTGATAGTGGTGCCATAGACCACATCACTCCTCATGCTCATCTTCTCACTCACTTGAAGGCCTTAGCTGTCCCTTATGATGTCTTGATGCCTAATGGGGAAAGGATTCTTGTCACCCACACTGGCACTCATTATTTGAATGATAAGATCAAGTTGCTTGATATCTTATTAGTTCCAAAGATCAAGTTTAATCTGATTTCTGTAGGGAAACTTACTGCTGATTCCAGTTTTACAGTTAAATTCACTAAAAAGAAGTGTGATATACAGGACCCAGCCACAATGACTTCTCTGGTGACTGGTTAATATCTTCAAGGCTTATATCAACTTCAAGCAAAGACAAGCAAGTGTCTTAGTGTTCAGTCTACTGACAATCTTCTTTCCCTATGGCATATAAGACTTGGTCATGCACCTTACAATAAAGTCTGTGATACTTTGAGTCCATATGTTCCTAATATCAATTGTAAATCTCTGAAAAACAATTGTGATATATGTCCTTTGGCAACACAACCAAGATTACCTTTTTCTATCAGTACTGCCAGTTCAACAGCCTTATTTGAACTTGTGCATGCTGACATTTGGGGACCTTACAAAGTTCCAACCATTACTGGCTCCAAGTATTTTCTGACCATTGTGGAGGATTTCTCTAGGTCTACTTGGGTTTACTTGATGACTGCTAAAGGGGAAGCAGCTGATTATATAATCAATTTCTATAAAATGGTACAAACTCATTTTAACTGCTTTATCAAGACTATTAGGACTGGCAATGGAGTAGAATTTCTCAGTCACAAGATCACTGGATTTCTGGCTTCAGTTGGTTGTCTTCAACAGGTCTCTTGTACTTACACCTCAGCAAAATGGGGTAGCAGAAAGAAAGCACAAACACATTCTGGAAATTGCTAGAGCTCTTAAATTCCAGTCTCAAGTGCCTGATCATTTTTGGGGAGACTATGTTCTCACTGCAGTGCATATCATCAATATGCTCTCCACTCCATTGCTGAATGGAAAAACACCATTTGAGGTACTCTTCAACCTTCCTCCAGCATTTGATCATATGAAGTCATTTGGCTGCCTTTGCTTCATGACCAATATTGCTACATCTAAGTCCAAGTTTGATGAAAGAGCCAAACCTTGTGTCTTTTTGGGATTTCCTTTTGGCAAAAAGGGCTACAAAATCTTTGATCTACAGTCACATACCTTTCATGTCAGTAGAGATGTCATCTTTAGAGAAGATATATTTCCTTTTGCCAAGATATGTCAAAGGATGGAAGGAGTAAGCAATCCTACTACTGAAAATACTGCAGCTTTACCTAATGCTCCCACTGAGCTTGAGGAAGAATATCTTCCCACTGATGATACTCATGTTGGCCATCTTCCCACTGATGACAATGGTCCTCCACAACCAATTGTCTCACCAGATGCTCCTAGAAGGACTGGTAGAGTACCCAGACCATCTGTGCTCCTTAGAGATTTTATATGCACAAATGTTACCAAGGCTACAACTCCTTATCCTATCAAACAGTTTGTTGATTATTCTGGCTGTTCTAAGTCCTTTCAACATTATGCCCTCCTAACTGTTAATGATGATGTTCCCACTTCTTATGCTCAAGCCAGCAAGAATCCTGACTGGGTTAAAGCTATGCATGCTCCATGCTCTTGCTGCTAATGACACCTGGGAATTAGCTGATCTACCCAAGGATAAGAATGCAGTTGGTAGCAAATGGATTTATAGAATCAAGAGAAAAGCTGATGGTTCTATTGAGAGATACAAGGCTAGGCTTGTGGCCAAAGGCTTCACTCAGTTGGAATGCTTTGATTTTTATGAGACATTTGCTCCAGTAGCTGAGATGAATACAGTGAGAATATTTCTAGCAGTTGCAGTTGCTAAGAACTGGCCCCTTTTTCAACTTGATGTTGATAATGCATTCCTTCATGGAGCTCTTGATGCAGAAATCTTTATGACTTTACCTCCTGGCTTCTTCAAAAATGAAAAGGCAGCTGGTAAAGTGTGTAAGCTGAAGAGGAGTCTCTATGGTCTCAAATAAGCCCCAAGACAATGGTTCTCAAAGCTCAGTGATGCCCTTCTTCAATATGGCTTTATTTCCAGTCTCAATGATTACTCATTGTTCACTCTACACAAAGATGGTCATTACTTGGCATTGTTGGTCTATGTTGATGATATCATCATCACAGGTACATCCACACCTATGATTCATCATATCAAAGAGTTCATTCATGCAGCTTTCAAGATAAAGGACCTCGGTGAGCTCAAGTACTTTCTTGGCATTGAAGTGGCAAGATCTCAGCCATGCCTATTTTTAAACCAAAGAAAGTATGCCTTGGACCTCATCAAAGAGGCTGGTCGTCTTGGCTGCAAGCCATCTACCATCTCTATTGACACCAAGCACAAATTAGCCTTGTCCAAAGCTACTCCTTTGGCAGATCCAACTGGCTATAGGGGATTGGTTGGTCAGCTCATTTACTTAACTGTTACTAGGCCTGACTTAGCCTATGCAGTCCATATTTTGAGCCATGAATGCTCCTACTGAAGACCATTTACAAGTTGCTCACAAAGTTCTTCGCTATCTCAAAGGGAGTCCTGACTGGGGCCCATGTCCTCTCACCCGAAGGTCCATCACTGGCTACTGTGTCATCTTGGGGTCATGCCTGGTATCATGGAAGGCCAAGAAACAGCAGGTCATCTCTCGTTCCTCTGCGGAAGCTGAGTACAGGTCAATGGCTCACACCTGTTGTGAACTTGTGTGGGTCACTCGACTCCTCAAAGACCTCACTATTGATGCTGCTGTCCTATTCCCCTACACTGTGATAACAAATCTGCTATGCGCATTGCCAAAAACCCTGTGTTCCACAAAAGAACAAAACATGTGGAATTAGATTACCATGTTGTTCGGCAACATGTCAGCTCCAGCTTGATCACTCCTCAATTCATTGCTTCCGCCGCTCAGCCAGCTGACATGTTCACCAAAGCTCTGTGTGCTGATGACCTTGCTCGCCACACCTCCAAGCTCAGCGTCCTCAACTTTCTTCACACGCTGAGTGATGAGTCGTATTTATACGACTCGTCGAGTCAACTAATCCCGTTTATTTCGACACTTTCATATGCGAACATTTACTTTTTAGTGTTGTTTTGCATTTCAAGTGTTTCGGAAGCTCTAGGAGGAAACGTGCATAAAATACGGCATTTCATGCCAAAGACATCACAACGGCAAATCAGACCTTTGGACGCTAGACGGAGTGCTGGTAATGGACCGCTGAGCAGAAAAATACCAGCCACGCGTCATCGCGTAGCTGACTCGATTCCCTACAACTCTCTAGTTCACACCGAGAGCAGCCGAGGTCAGATAGAAGGTCAAATCCAGAGTTGAAGTCAGAGCTGGCGCGCAGAAGAAGGAATCAAGCTCAGTGGCTACCGCGTCTCATGTAGACATTAGCGTTAACGCTAATGTCAAGGCGAAACGCGGCAGTAATGTCAAGGGCAGACGCGGTGAACCACGAGATGCTGATGTCAGCAAGTCCGAAACTTGATAATTCAAGCCCAAAACCAGATTTAGAAACCCAGTTTATTAAAAATAAGAAGCTTGGGTTAGGGTTTCCAATATCTAATCACGTAACGAAGACTGAGACAGCTCTGGAGAAGATGAAGAACGCGAAGCTTTCGACGATACAGAGATTTTCTACTTCTTTTTCATCAAAAATATTTGTGTTTATTTCCATGACAATGAGTAGCTAAATTTATCTTTCAGTTTAGGGTTTCGTACATTGTGAACACGTTTTGAGATTTTCGTTCTTAATGCTGTTTTAGGTTTTACTAGTTCTTGTGCTTATTTTTATGAATTAACTTGTTAGATTAAGTGGAAGCTTTGTCGCAAAGCTTAATTGAGCAGTTAATTCTTATCGTTAACATCTACAAGATACGTCGTCGTAAAGGTAGATAGTAACACCTAAGCTAAATAATACCTTTGTCGGATTGTTTAGTTTAGGAAAGAACTAGAAGCCTAACACCTTTGTCGGGTTAGGTTGTGGCATATCACCTTTGTCAGGATATTTGGGTTGTTACCTTTGTCGGAACAACCACACTTTGAAATATAAAATTGATCATTAGATATCTATGATAAACGTGTCACAATAGAAACCCTAGACTGAATTTTCTCGCTGATTGAAATCCTCGTTATTCTTTTCTCATGTGTTTTTACAATACTTGCTCACACAAAAACCCCCCTTCTTTATTTGCATACAGGAACAGTTTCACAAACCAGCTCTCTAGGGTTCGACCCCGCTTGCCGCTTTACTAGCTAATAGCAGAAGTTTATAAATATAAATTTGACGTGTCAGACGACGTGCGTCAAATTTTGGCGTCGTTGCCGGGGAGCTGCGCTTCGGTGAAGTTGTTTCTTTTTGTTTTTGTTTTTTCTATTTTTTTGTTTTTGTTTTGTTTTATGGTTCGCTATGTCTTCTTATTAGAGTAGAGAACCTTGGAACGATGAAGACGGTGAGGAAGATGGATACGAGGGCAGCAAGGTTGCGTTTTGGATGATTCGGAATCTCCCCCAATTTGGAGGTGCCATCGGAGAAGACCCAGTGAAACATGTACAAATATTCCACTCCATCTGCAGCCGCATCAAGCCTGAAGACGAGCCATTAGAGAGGTTCAAGCTTAACTATTTTATGTTTTCTTTAACTGACCCCGCAAATTCTTGGTTTTACTCATCAGGTGCAAATTATGAAAGCAATTATTTGGATCTACGAGCCCTATTTCTAAAGGAGTTTTTCCGCCATCCTTTCGATTTGAGGTCCGCGAGAAACTTCGTACCCTTGAGCAATTCCAGGGCGAAACATTCTATGAGTACTATGTGCGCTTCGATATCCTTCAGGGAAGCTGTCCACACCATGGATTCCCAGATTTATTTCTTCTTCAGAGATTTCTTGATGGGATGATGCCACTTGAGCGTACTATGCTTGATGCTGCAGCAGGAGGTTCGGTAATGGATGTACGCATGTATGATCGCTGGGACCTGATAGATGATATGGCACAGAGATCAAGATCGAGACGAGGTCAGCTGCACAAAACAGATGATAAGTCGCAGATAGTAGAAGCTGATTCAGAGCAGATCGTTCACGTCACTGCATTGGCCATGACGGACGAATCGGGTGCAGAAAACGATTCGGACTCAGTGCTCACCGCGCTTGCAATAGACATTAGCTCGACGCTAATGTCTGAAGCAGTCACGCCTGTAACGTCTGAACGAGACGCGGCCATAACGTATACCGCCACTGATACATGTTCCAAAACTGACTTTTTTCCTTAGTTTTCTATGCAGGTGATAGCTCCCGAAGAGCATATGATCGATAAGGATGAGTTAGGAGGCAGGTTGGAGGCGAGGCATGAGCAAAACGACCCAACAATGGAGCTCCCGCTCGCTACGAATCATGAGGCACTGCCTAGAAAGTGTAAGAACCCAGGTGTCTTGACAGTCACCCGTGGTGTTGGTAAGACCCTCATACACCAGTGCTTAATCGATTTGGGTGCTAATATTAATGCCATGCCATACTCTTTATCTTGTCCTTTGAAATTGGGACCATTGAAATTTCCTTAACTGTTGGTAGAGTTAGGAAATACATCACGTGTTCGTCCTGTTGGTTTACTTGAGGATCTAACGCTCCATATTGGAGATCTTGTTGTTCCTGTAGACTCTTATGTTTTGCAGATAGGAGATGCCAGAGATGATGATCCTCCAGCACTTATTCTTGGACGACCATTCATCCCTGCCACAAAGACGAAGATTGACATGGGAACATGCTGGATGTCGCTTGTGTTTGATAGCAAGATGCTGAACTTCCAAATTTACACGGATGTCAACCGTTCATACATGAAGAAGCGACCGAGACATGTTATGTTTGAATGGAAACCAGGATGGAGAAACACTAGAGCACGACTCAATGGACCAGTAGCTATGATGAAGGTGTCCTCGCCAGCTCGGAAGGATGTAAAGGCGAACCCGCCTGATCGATGGAGAGCAGAATCGAGCACACCGCCATATGAGCACTTTGGGCCGATTGAAGGAGTAGCTGAGGCAAAGTTTGACCTCGCACATCCATGGGCTCCTAACTTGTGATCCCTAAAGAGGTATGATGGACCATAATTATACGAATCAAAAACACAGTAAAACCAACCAAATTAGACTGTTGGTCTATTTAACTTTTGCTTGTTAGTTCCGATATATTTCTACAGGGTATTTCAGAGCTTAGAAAGAATACATGCTAAAGAGGAGCTTTTAAAGCATAAAAGATGTTACGAGTCATTCCAAGGTCAAGATCATATGCCGACTGAAGAAATATCAAGGATCCTGACGTTGAATCACTCATAACAAATTAAGCAGAAGAGGAATCAAAGTCAGACGGAGCGAAATTGGACTGATAGTTTTGTGAAAAGACTGCACAAAACTGTCAAAATACACTCATGGACCAAGGTGACCGGCCACCTTGCTTGGAGGTGGCCAAGGGAGGAGCTCCTCCCCTCATGGTGACCGGCCACCGGCGGCTCCTCCCCTCATGGTGACCGGCGGCTTTTGCTCCTCCATGGAAAGCTTGCCATGTGGTGGCTCCTCCACCACATCTTCACCTCCTCCTCCTCCTCCCTTGGATCAAAAACACATGGAAGCCATCTCCACCCTCCATTTCTCCTCCCTTTGGCTATAAATACAAGCCATTCTCCTCTCATTTGTATCATCCAAAAATCAACATTTCACTTATCTCTCTAAGTTTTGTAAGTTTGGCTTTGGAAATAAAAGATTGCTCCCTTGGCGCTTCAACGGTTGTAAGTATTTTAATATTTATTTATCGTCTTTAATTTCCAATTCCTTAGTTATAATGTTTAGCGCGATAAATAGAAGCTAAACTAGTCGTTCGGTAGAAGGGGTGGACTTGTATTATAAAATGTTTTAGACTATTAATTTAGTGTCTCGTCTTTGTATTCAAAACTTGTTCTATGTGCCATATATTAGATCAGAACTTCCAAGGTTGAGTGGATGCTTGAAATGGCAAAGCTATTCTGTGGAAGTTCGCAAACATACTCGGGTAAGTGGATGCTTGAAATGGCAAAGCTTATCTGAGGAGTTTGATCTCTCTCAAACACCATTTTGGGTAAATCGGAAAAGACAACCCAAAATGGATGCACATAGGCTAGTATACCTTGAAATGGGGTGCTAGTCTAAGTAGAACAAGGGCTTTACGTTTTTTGCAAAAGATTAGACAGTGTTGCAAGTCGAGTGCTTGAAATGGCCTTGATTCACTTTCGAACACTTTTGCAAAAGACTAGACAGTGTGGCAAATCGAGCGCCGGAAAAGGCCTTGATACACGTTTGAATACTTAGAAGATTCACTAAGGGTCAATGATAAACAGGATATAATACAAGGCCCCTGAAACCGAACGCTTCCTTTTAATTGTAATAATTATCAGTTACTTTCCAGTACTAAAACCAACCAACCAATCAATCACTTAGCTGGTAGCTTTAAAACCAACCAACCTAAAACACGCCCTCCCGCTGAATAATCACCTCAAAGAACAATTATCCCCCTAATTCCCTTGGGTTCGACCCCTACTTACCACTTACTACCCAGTAGTGTAGTCGCGAGTAGCGGAAACTATAAATTTTATTTTGCACAGAGAACATTGCACCTTAACGACAGTGCAGTGGGCTCCGTCAAGGTACCATCGAGCCAACGACGTAAAACAAAGGCGCTCGCAGGGAGGTAGCCCGGCAACAGTTTTGTTTTTCAGTTTTATTTCACTATTTCGTTTTTCGTTTATTTGAGTCTTGTGTCATGTTCCTCACATTGTCTTTTGGGAAAGAGATGCTTTTTCATGCAGGAAATATGCACCTCAGTGTGGAGCGCGTTAGAGCCCGACAGTTGCGAGCCCTATGTGCGCAGAGTCGGAGCATTGAAGGAATCCTCGACCCGAGTTGTCCCATTGGAGATTCTGACTCGACCATTAGCCTTAAAATGGTCATCATATGGGGACAAGGGCATAATAGCATAGTGTCATGGCATGGTCATCCGGAGGCCCCATTGATGTGCGCACAGAATGGGCACGCTGCGATATTCTCCGACCAGAATTCATTATCTGAAAATTATGGCTCGACGGAAATGCTTAGAATGCCAAATAACCCTGGAAGGGCGAGCTAACATCACGACCGCACGAGGGAAGTCCATGTTCACTTTTTACTCTCTACTTGTTTATTCCCTACATTGTGTGCTTTGCATAGGTCGTGTCTTTGAACTTAAGTCATGCCGTGAGGACACGGCTTTGTTCAAAAGTGTGGGGTGGGAGAGTCAGTCTGTTGTGTCAGCACGTTTATTTTCTTACATATGCACTGTGTCAGCACATTTCCCTTTAAAAATTGAAAGTATGAAATTTCTCTCTTTTTCCAGGATATGCAGTATTGAATTTTGATGATGTGAAACAGATGACCTGATTAGATGCGTTTCTCTCGTGAAATTTGAATTGTGTGACTGCATGTGAATTTAACCTACTACGTGTCCTTTTAAGTTGAAATAAACAGGGATGTGGAGTTGATAGAAACGTCCTAGAGAGACTTGACGAAGCATTCAAAGGACCGAATTTCGAGTTATATGGTTATGTGGATTTCGTGGAGGCTAGCACTTCGAGACTTATTGGTTCAGAGTTAGCTCCGCCGCTGCAGCATTTATGTAGGTAGGCGGGACGGGAAAACAGACCATCCTATCTCCAGTCCGAAGTAACCGGGAAAATAGGTGGAGGGCCCCCATCTTGACTCGCGTCAAAAAGGTCAAGGATGAGAAAGAGCGGGGAGGTATTTCCATATGCTCGCGGGCGATGATTGGACCGCCTTCAAAAGAAGAAAAAAGGACTAGCAATTCACAATAAAGGAGCAAAGCTCAAGAAAAAAATCAGCCACGTAGTGAAAGTTCTACACGTAATAAAGTGAAGTACATCATTATTACATCAAGAGCCAAAGGCCATAGAAAGTCACTACAAAAGCTGTCCAACAAAAGAAGAAGAAAAAGCTCAAAACCTTGAAGCTCGAATGAATCACGTACAAGAAAAAGCAATGAAATATAACCATATAGCTAGAGTTCGGGACAGCGAATGCAGATCATGGGTCTAAAGAGGACTATCTCCCATTCATCCGAATTGGTTGGAATTTCGGCTCAAAGGTAACATGTATCAAGTTAATTCTGTGTTGAGCATAATGATTTTAGTAGCGATTGAGTTATGCATAGAAAAGCGAAATCTAGACTAGCAACTCATATTCATGTAGCATCTATACAGGACGTCGAAGAAATTGTGGTGTTATACTTGTTTTCCTTCTATGACTTAGTTCTTGTTCGGGACGAACAAGTTTAAGTGTGGGGTGGTTTGAGGAGTCGTATTTATACGACTCGTCGAGTCAACCCGTTTATTTCGACACTTTCATATGCGAACATTTCCTTTTTAGTGTTATTTTGCATTTCAGGTGTTTCGGAAGCTTGATGAGCCGTATTTATATGACTCATCGAATCATTAAATCCCACCAATTCCAGCACTTTATTATGCGAACAGTTACTTCTTAGTGTTGTTTCGTGTTTCAGGTGATTTGGAAGCTCTAGGAGGAATCGCGCTTAAAAGACGGCATTTTCATGCCAGAAACATCGCAATTGAAGAACAGACCCAAAGGAGGGCCGTGAAAAGTGTTTTTTCGGCTCGTGAACAGTAACTCCGGCTAAAACAGTACTCCGGCATGAACAGTACTCCGGCGTGAACAGTGCTCCGGCGTGAATAGTGATTTCGGCCGAGTCCAGCCCAGTTCGTCCGGCCCAAAAGCAATGTGAAATTAGGGCAACATACAAGCTAGGGTTTTGGAACATTCTGGAAGGTTCAAGATGGCTTAATTGTCAAGCGAAGGAGTAGCTTGGAGATTAAGCAAGAAAGATATGGAAATATTGCCTAAATTATCTTTTGGATTATTTAGGCAATTCTAGGTCTTTCTCAACCTTATAAATAGAGGAGCTCACAAGACCAAATAACTCTCTCTCACACACATAACCGAGTCTCTCCTCTCTTGGCCGTGTGCCCTAGCTTGCGCCACCCTCATTCCTCCGTGCTCCGCTCAGCACCGCCGTGCGCAGCCATACTCAGCCCTCACGGCCGGTCACTCATCCTTCTCGGCATTAGTGAAGTACAATCGTCCGTTTTATTATTTTTGCATTGTTCTCATGGCTATGTGTAACTAAACCCGTTATTCGGGCTAGGGTTTCGAATATTGTAACGAACGTTTTGAGATTCCGTACTTAAATATTTTTTCTTGCATTCTATTAGTTCTTGTGCAATTTATATCGGTTCGAATTGCTAGGTTAAGGGGAGATCCGAAAGGGTACATCTTAACCTAGTGATACTTGCCCTCTTTATCCTGCTTATTTGATAATGACCCGTTAGAATAAGTAGACGCACTAAACCTAATATAACCAGACCAGGAGTATTAGGTTTGCTAGAACTAAAAGTCTACAACCAGACCAGGAGTAGATTGTGGCGTAGTGATTTAACGGTCCTACCTTAGGTTATAACCTGACCAGGAGTAATCACACTTAAGAAAGCAAGATAAAATACTTAGAAATCAAGGATAAACCAAGTTACAATTAAGAAACCCTAGCCTGAATATTTCTCTCTGATTATTACACTCTCGTTTATTTCGCTATTTGCACTTGTTCCTTAAACTGTTTACTCTCACCCAATCGTTTACTTTTCTTTCTTACAGAACAAAGTAGTAACCATCTAGCTCCCTTGGGTTCGACCCTTGCTTACCGCTGTACTAACCCATAGCCAAGAGCAAGGAATTATAAATTTAGATTTGCAGGTACAACGACGGCCTGTCAAATTTTGGCGCCGTTGCCGGGGACAGATGCGAGCGCATGAGGAGACTGTGCGAGCGCACGGCTGGGAATTCAACCGCATGCAAGCACGCAAGGCCATCCGAGATGTTTGCGTAAGACTGCTATCCATCGGGGGTAGTTTCACACCTTGAATAAATTGTGTCGAGAAACATAAGCTTTTGAGGATTCTGTCACCAAGACTTACGAGTCTAAGGAGATTGGTTTTTAAGTGAGACCGTTTGTGACTCCACCAATTTCCTGGGAATCCTTTATTTGTCTTAATTTCTTTGACATAGTCCTTTCATTTTGTGACGAACTCACGTTGCGATACAAGTTTCTACCAAAAGAAGGCAGGCGCAATGGTACTCTTCAAGGACTCAAAGGAGAATGGTCAGCTGTTTCTGAACATCACGCATCGCACGAGGGAAGTGCCTGTCCAACCTTACTCTCTTCTTATTTCCCTTTTGTTTGTTTGCATGCATAGTCGTGTCTTTGAACTTAAGATGAGCCGTGAGGACACGTCAGTTCAAAAGTGTGGGGTGGGAGAGTCAGTCATTGTGTCAGCACGTTTACTTTCCTGCACCTGCATAGAGTCAGCACGTTTCCCGAAATTTTTAAATTTTTTGTACATATTTCTTCTCTATTTCCTAGATTTGCGGTATTGAATACTGAGGATGTGAAATAGATAGAGCCGATTACATGCATATCTTTGGTGAAATTAGAATTGTGCGATTACATGCGAATCTAACCCATTACGTGCCTTTGTAAGTTGAGATAAACAGGGATGTGGAGTTGATAGAAACGTCCTAGAGAGACTTGACATAACATTCAAAGGACCGAATTCGAGTTATATGGTTATGCGGATTTCGTGGAGGCTAGCACTTCGAGACGACATGGTTACGAGTCGGCTCCGCCACTGCAGTCCTTATGCGATTCGGTGGGACGGGAATACATCACACCGTCCAAACTCTAGTCCAAGTAGCCGGGAAAATAGACGAGCGACCCTCGGCTTGACTCGCGTCAAAAGGACGAGGATGAGTGAGAGCAAGTAGGTACGAGCAGTCACAATCCGCAACGCAAAAAAAAAACAAATTCATTCCATTGTGAAGTCGTACACCGCCACAAAGTGAAGTGCCCCATTGATACATCAAACCGAGTCACCACAAGCTGTCCGAAAAGAACTCAAACACCTTGGAGCTCGAATCAATCACGTGCAAGAGAAAGCAATGAAGCATAACCATATGGCAAGAGCTCGGCACCGAGGGTGCAGATCATGGGTCTAAAAAGGACTATCTCTCGAGACATCCGAATTGATTTGCATCTCGGCCCAAAGGTAACACGTATCATTATTTCCATATTTGAGCACAAGGCGTTTAGTAACGAGTATGCGTGGAAACGTGAAATCTAGATTAGCCGAGTCATGTTCATGTAGCAATATCTAGGATGCCGAAGAATTGTGATGTTGCATTTGTTTCCCTCTTATGACCAAGTTCTTGTTCGGGACGAACAAGTTTAAGTGTGGGGTGGTTTGATGAGCCGTATTTATACGACTCATCGAGTCAACAAATCCCATCATTTCCGACAATTTATTATGCGAACAACTTACTTTTGGTGTTGTTTTACATTTCAGGTGCTTCGGAAGCTCTAGGAGGAAACGCGCTTAAAAGATGGCTTTCTGAGCTAAAAACATCACAAGGAGCCGAGCTGACCAGCACCAAACTCAAGTTGCTCGGGCAAACGGGCTGATCTGACGAATCCACTTCGAGCCAAGTGATCAAAATAGAAAATAAGGTGGACAATGTCGGAGAACCAAGGAAAACGCCCGAGCAGATTGGCAGTTGGCTCAATTCCAAAGGTCTTGCGCGCGCTGATAGGCACCGAAATCAATTCGCTCGACCATACGGACTCCAATGACAAATCTGACTCGACCAAGTTGCTCAAAATGGAAAACAAGTCGGACAATGTCACCAAACCAAGGAGAACGCACGAGTGGAATGGCCCAGGAGCAGCCGAGCAGAGTTCCACGCCCGAAGGCCCTGTCGAGCAGACCAGTGCTGAATCCAAGTTGCTCGACCAGATGAACGAATCTTGCAAATCTGGCTCGACCAAAGTGATCGAAATGCCAAATGACTTGGACGATACCACTAGCCAAGCAAAACGCACGAGCGGGATTGGCCGAGATGAGCAAAACGACGTTGAAGGCCCGCGCGTTGGGCCAAATTAGTGGGCTCAAATGAGGCGGTTTAAGCTTGCTTGCTCACCAAGCAAAAACGGCTGCGGACCAGGCCCAAATAGAAGCTTCGAAACCCTAGGACTTCTCCTATAAATAAGACCTCTTGGTCTAGGGTTTCAATCATCCCTCAACTCACACGAGTTCCTTCTCTCAAGGCTCTCGGCCAAGCCTTGCTCCGCCTCATCTCCTCCTCCGTGCGCCACCAGCTCCTCCGCCCACTCGGCCGTGACTCAGCCCACACGTCTATTTGCTCTTGTTCTCAGATTAGTGAAGTCTCCTTGTTCCTTTTAATTCTTGCATTGTTTACTTATGGCCATGTGTAACTAAACTCATTATTCGGGCTAGGGTTTATATATTGTGACGATGTTTTTGAGACTTGAATCGTAATGCTTATTTCGTTATTCCACTAAACCTTGTGCTATTTATCTCGGTTATATTGTGAAGCTAAGTCGATACTCGGAAAGGTTAGACTTAGCCGAACAATATATACCCCTTATTTACTGTTTGTTTGATACTAGAGAGCTACAAACAAATAGCGCACTGATTTAATATATCTTGGAATGGAGTATTAAATTGCTAGGTCTAGCGTGTGGTGTAGGCGTCCGGAAAGACCCTACTTTAGGTTATAACTTGGAATGGAAGTAACCACACTTAGGAATTAGAAATACGATATTTAGAAGTCAAGGATAAAATAAGTCACAATTAAGAAACCCTAGTCTGAATATTTCTCTCTGATATTTACACCCTTGCTTATTTCGTCAATTGCACTGTTTCTTAAACTGTTCACTCTCATCAACCGTTTCCTTTCTCTTTACAGAACAAAGTAGTAACCATCTAGCTTCCTTGGGTTCGACCCTTGCTTGCCACTGTACTAACTCACAGTTCAGAGTGAGGAAAATATAAATTCAAATTTGCAGGTACAAACGACGCCTGTCAAATGCATGGTTTGTATGTGATATCTGTTGCTCTGATTGCTGCACATCAATCTGCTGTTTCTGAACCTGGCACTTGTCTTAATATTATTAGTTGCAAAGATAAGGATAAATGGCATGCTACGATGCTTGATGATATGAATTCTTTGTACACTAATAAAACGTTGGATTTGGTTAAGAAATCTGAGGGTAATAAGCTGGTTCAGTGTAAATGGCTGCATATATTAAAAGAAGAGCAATCTGAGCATGATCCACCTAGGCATAAGGCTAAAGTAGTAGCTAAAGGTTTCACACTGAAAAAGGGCATAGGTTTTCATGAAATATTAGCAACTGTCGTTATGTTTAAAACTGTGAGAGTGATGTTGTCTTTTAGTGCATGTTTTGAACTAAAACCTGAACAGTTAGAGTTTAAAACGGCTTGTCTTCATGATGAATTGAATGAAGATAATTATATGCATCAATCTGAATGTTTTATGAATGATAAACTGCTTGAGCATGTTTGTTTGCTGAAAAGATTGATGTATGGTTTGAGATTGTTGAAATTTGACATTGCTGAAAATCCTGCAGGTTTTTGTATTAAAGTCGTTACTAACAACAAGTTCAAGCACTGCTTGGACTTGATCTTTGTCGAGTAATCTGTTTTGCAGGTACGGAGCGGTAACGGCACTAGGCACTGGGTTTATTATGCTTGAAGACTGAAGATGCAATGGCTGGTTTTCTGAAGACTGAAGATTGAAGTGTTTCTGGAGCTGTTTTGGTGGTGGTGCTGCTGCTTTGTATTGTCTGCTGGTTCCTTGGTGGGAAGAGCTGGTAGATCTTGGGTTTTGGGTGGAGCTGGTTTCTGGTGGAGCTGTATTTGCAGATAGATGCAATAATAGAGGGCTTCTCTGCCCTTGGTGGAGCTTCTCTGTTCGCAAAAGGATTCAATGCTCCTAGGTGGAGATTGTTGAGATTAGAAGCATTGGTGTGGATGGCTTCAGCAGCCCAAACTGAATTGTCTTCGGCCCAGCATATTCAGCCCATTCCTTTTGGCCATGTCATCATTACAGTCAGCACCTGCCACATAAATTCGACCAATCAGATAGCGTGGGTGATGTGGTTTGATTCACGCTAGCCGTTGGATGAAGCTTGGATTGAACGGCTGATGCAATCAAATATATAAGCATCTTATTCTTCAGAGAAAGCAAGTTGTTGGTTTTAGGGTTTTTGGTGGAAAATCTCCAGCGGCACTCTCATCCTTCTCTCTTGGGTTCAGCGGTTCTCTTTTTGAGTCCAGTGTGAGTTTCTGGTACTCTCTGGTGTGCTGTGTTCTTCAGCAATCAGATCGGAAACTACAATAGTGGAGAAAGGCTCCAGCTGCGTCGATCCGTTCTCTTCAGTTCAGCCATCAAATCTGAATATTTCCGGTGTTTCTTCATCATCTGAGTTCTTCAGTTGTTCCCTCACTCTCCTACTTCAATCAGCGTTTACATCTGGTGTTGGAGTGTGTTTATTGTGATCGGTTGAAGCCTTGTAAGACCAGTTCGGTCTGAGTGTGTCGCCTGGTTATTGTGCGACTGTAATAGGCTAGATCTACAGGTTTGGTTGAGTGATATACACTGAGTGTGAGAGGTGAGGAAGCTGTAACCGGTGGTACATTCTGTTTATTGGGCGAGCGGATCAGATCGTCATCAGGCAGCTTAATAAACCGAGCTAGTGCCGGCTCAACGTGGATTAGCCCTGTTGTGGGGTGAACCACGGGCCTTAAACAGGTCGTGTTCGTTCTTTACTGTTTTTACTTCTCTGATTGATAAACAATGTTTGCATAAAACTGAACTGAACAAAGTATAAGTTTCCGCATAAAAGTTTAAGTAAATTAGGTTAAATTCACTACAGTGGTATCAGACCACCCCACACTTAAACTTGTTCGTCCCGAACAAGAACTAGGTCATAAGAGGAACGAAAAACTGCAAACACCACAATGCCTCAGCATCCTAGACGTGCTACATGGTCATGACTCGGTTACTCTAGATCCCGCCTTCTATGCATGCTCGTTACTAATTAAACTTGTGCGAAAACACGGGTTAATGATACGTGTTACCTTTGGGCCGAGATGCAAATCAATTCGGATGTATCGGGAGATAGCCCTTTTTAGACCCATGAACCGCATTCTCTGACTCGAACTCGCTGCTATATGGTTATGCTTTGCTGCTTTTTCTTGCACGTGATTGATTCGAGCTTCAAAGTGTTGAGTGCTTTTCGGCCAGCTATAGATGATTTCGGTTTTGGTGCTTCAAAGGCGCTCTACACTTGATTTCGGTGTAAGCTATCATAATGATGATGGGTTTGTTGCTTTGTGGTGCGGATTGTGACTTGCTCGAACCTACTTGCTCTCACTCATTCACGTCCTTTGGCTTGGGTCAAGCCAAGGGTCGCTTGTCTATTTTCCCGGCTACTTGGACTAGAGTTTGGACGGTGTGAAGTATTCCCGTCCCGACCAACCGCAAAGGTGACGTAGTGGCGGAGCAGACTCGTACGATGTTGCTTCGAAGTGCTAGCCTCCACGAGATCCACATAACCATATATCTTGAGTTCGGCCTTTGAACGATCTGTCAAGTCTCCCTAGGGCATTTCTATCAACTCCACATCCCTGTTTATCTCAACTAACAAAGGCACGCAAAGATTTTAAGATCACATGTTAGTCGCACAAATCAATTTTCACCAAAGACATGCATGTAATCAGCTCTATCTATTTCACCATATCATTATCCAATACTGCAAGTCTAGGAAATAGTGAAGTATCATGTACAAAAATTTTAAAAAATCATGGGAAACGTACTGACTCTGTGCAGGGTGCAGTAAAATAGACGTGCTGACTCAATGACTGACTCTCCCACCCCACACTTTTGAAATAAGCCGTGTCCTCACGGCACGACTCAAATCTAGACTCGCAATGCATGCAATAAATATAAGGGAAATAAGAAGAGAGTAACGTTGGACAGGCACTTCCCTCGTGCGTGCGTGACGATCAGAAATAACTGAGTATTCTCCTATGAGTCCTCGAAGAGAGCACCATCGAAGCTTGCATCGCAACGTGAGTTCGTCACCAAATGAAAGGTCTGTGTCAATGACATTAAGACGAATAAAGGATTCCCAGGAGGTTGGAGGAGTCACAATGGTCTCACTTAAAACCCAACCTCCTTAGACTCGTAAGTCTTTGTGACAGAATCTTTAAACGCTCATGTTTCTTGACACAATGTATTCAAGGTGTGAACTACTCACGTTGGATGCAGTCTTATGCAATATCTTGGATACGTCCGCCTCTGCCCCTACATGAAAATCATCTTCTTTCCCAAGTACAATGTGATGAAAAGACTCAAGACTCAGACAAACATAAATAGTAAATAACGTGAGAAAATGAAAAGTGCAGGGCTGCCTCCCTGCGAGCGCCTTTGTTTTACGTCGTTGGCTCGACGGTACCTCTTTAGGGATCACAAGTTAGGATCCCAGGGACGTGTGAGGTCAAATTTTGCTACTCCTCTGTGATGCTCATAGCCCTTATCCAGCGATGCTCTCGTGTCTCTCCATCCGGGTTTCCACTCAAACGTGCCAAGCCTCGGTCGTTTCTTCATGTATGAGCGGTCGGCATGGAAGTTCAGTTTCTTGTCTTCGAGAGACATCAAGCATGTTCCCATATCAATCTTCCTCTTTTTGGCACAGATGAACGGTCGTCCAAGAATAAGTGCTCGAGGGTCATTATTTCTACCATCTCTTATCTGCAAAACATAGGAGTCTACAGGAACAACAAGTTCTCCAACATGGTGCATTAGATCCTCAAGTATACCAACAGGGCGAACATGTGATGTACTTCCTAATTCTACCAAGAGTTTAGGAAGTTTCAATGGTCCCAAAGTCAAAGAGCAAGATAAAGAGTATGGCATGACATTAATATAAGCACCCAAATCGATTAAGCAGTGGTGTATGAGAGATTTACCAACATTACGGGTGATTGTCAAGGCACCTGGGGTCTTACACTTCTCAGGCGGGTCTTCTTGAACTGTAACGAGTGAGTACTCCATTGTTGGCTTCTCTGGCTCATGCTTCGTCTCTAATTTGCCTTCAAGCTCATCCTTGTCGATCGTGTGGTCCTTAGGAGAAATCACCTGTATTGGGAATGATAGAGGATTGTTAGAAATTAGAGTTTCTTCAACTGCACCAGTGCAGACCGCGGAGGTCTCCTGAATATCGTCCGCGGACGTTTTCTGAATTTGTGGTAATTCTTCAGGCGTCCGTGCAGTAATTGTTGAGGCGTCCGCGTTCTGTACTGAGGTGGAATCTTCGTTCAGCTCTTCTTCGGGTGCCAGCGGGCCGTCTTCTTCCAAATACCCGGGGTAGTCTGAATTGAGATCTTCTTTAATCAACCGTGGGTCCTCATCCTCTACTGCCGGTGTGCTGATGTCTCCTCTCGGGTTGGGCACTGTTGTGGGCAAGAGTGTGACGGAGGTGTCGCATGTGATGTCGGGCACGGTCTGCACTGAATCAGCTTCTACTGTATGCGCCTTATCATCCATTTTGTGCATTTGAGCATGTCTTTGTCTTGATCTTTCTGCCACATCATATATCAGGTTCCAGAGATCATACATGCCTACATTCATTACCGAACCACCTGCTGCAGCTTCGAGCATATTACGCGTATGTGGCATCATCCGTTCAAGAAACCTCTGCATAAGAAATAAATCTGGGAATCCATGGTGTGGGCAGCTTTCTCGAAGGCCTTCGAAGCGCGCATAGTACTCATAGAATGGTTCGCCCCTGAATTGCTCAAAGGTACGAAGCTTCTCGCGGACATCAAATCGAAAGGTCGGCGGAGGTGGTGGGTATGGCTGGTGTGGAAGGTATTGTAGTGGTGGATACTGTTGTGGATACTGATGATAAGGCGGTTGCGGATATTGTTGATATTGGGGTGGTGGGTACTGCTGATATGGTTGGGGCTGGTGGGGTGGTGGGTACTGCTGATATGGTTGGGGCTGGTACTGGGGGTATTGCTGGTATGGTTGAGGTTGGAATGGTGGGCTATTGTCGCCAACTCTACTACCTGTGTGAGACATGGCACAAGAGTAGCAAAGCACAAACTAGCAAAGCACAGAATAGCAAGCACAGACTAGCAATAAAGGATCCCCAGGAGATTGGAGGAGTCACAGTGGTCTCACTTAAAACCCAATCTCCTTAGACTCGTAAGTCTTGGTGACAGAACCCTTTAAAAGCTAGAAATCGAAATAAACGGAAATCGAAAAACAAGGAAATCGAGAAAAAAAACAAATAAAACAAACTAGGAAATTTGAAATAACAGAGAATAAAGGAAAAAAAAACTGAAAAAGGAAAGAACAAAATTCACCGTGCGTAGCTCCCCGGCAACGGCGCCAAAATTTGACAGGCGTCGTTTGTACCTGCAAATTTGAATTTATATTTTCCTCACTCTGAACTGTGGGTTAGTACAGTGGCAAGCAAGGGTCGAACCCAAGGAAGCTAGATGGTTACTACTTTGTTCTGTAAAGAGAAAGGAAACGGTTGATGAGAGTGAACAGTTTAAGAAACAGTGCAATTGACGAAATAAGCAAGGGTGTAAATATCAGAGAGAAATATTCAGACTAGGGTTTCTTAATTGTGACTTATTTTATCCTTGACTTCTAAATATCGTATTTCTAATTCCTAAGTGTGGTTACTTCCATTCCAAGTTATAACCTAAAGTAGGGTCTTTCCGGACGCCTACACGACACGCTAGACCTAGCAATTTAATACTCCATTCCAAGATATATTAAATCAGTGCGCTATTTGTTTGTAGCTCTCTAGTATCAAACAAACAGTAAATAAGGGGTATATATTGTTCGGCTAAGTCTAACCTTTCCGAGTATCGACTTAGCTTCACAATATAACCGAGATAAATAGCACAAGGTTTAGTGGAATAACGAAATAAGCATTACGATTCAAGTCTCAAAAACATCGTCACAATATATAAACCCTAGCCCGAATAATGAGTTTAGTTACACATGGCCATAAGTAAACAATGCAAGAATTAAAAGGAACAAGGAGACTTCACTAATCTGAGAACAAGAGCAAATAGACGTGTGGGCTGAGTCACGGCCGAGTGGGCGGAGGAGCTGGTGGCGCACGGAGGAGGAGATGAGGCGGAGCAAGGCTTGGCCGAGAGCCTTGAGAGAAGGAACTCGTGTGAGTTGAGGGATGATTGAAACCCTAGACCAAGAGGTCTTATTTATAGGAGAAGTCCTAGGGTTTCGAAGCTTCTATTTGGGCCTGGTCCGCAGCCGTTTTTGCTTGGTGAGCAAGCAAGCTTAAACCGCCTCATTTGAGCCCACTAATTTGGCCCAACGCGCGGGCCTTCAACGTCGTTTTGCTCATCTCGGCCAATCCCGCTGGTGCGTTTTGCTTGGCTAGTGGTATCGTCCAAGTCATTTGGCATTTCGATCACTTTGGTCGAGCCAGATTTGCAAGATTCGTTCATCTGGTCGAGCAACTTGGATTCAGCACTGGTCTGCTCGACAGGGCCTTCGGGCGCGGAACTCTGCTCGGCTGCTCCTGGGCCATTCCACTCGTGCGTTCTCCTTGGTTTGGTGACATTGTCGGACTTGTTTTCCATTTTGAGCAACTTGGTCGAGTCAGATTTGTCATTGGAGTCCGTCTGGTCGAGCGAATTGATTTCGGTGCCTATCAGCGCGCGCAAGACCTTTGGAATTGAGCCAACTGCCAATCTGCTCGGGCGTTTTCCTTGGTTCTCCGACATTGTCCACCTTATTTTCTATTTTGATCACTTGGCTCGAAGTGGATTCGTCAGATCAGCCCGTTTGCCCGAGCAACTTGAGTTTGGTGCTGGTCAGCTCGGCTCCTTGTGATGTTTTTAGCTCAGAAAGCCATCTTTTAAGCGTGTTTCCTCCTAGAGCTTCCGAAGCACCTGAAATGCAAAACAACACCAAAAGTAACTTGTTCGCATAATAAAGTGTCGGAAATGATGGGATTTGTTGACTCGATGAGTCGTATAAATACGGCTCATCAAAGCTCTAGGAGGAAACGTGCATAAAATACGGCATTTCATGCCAAAGACATCACAACGGCAAATCAGACCTTTGGACGCTAGACGGAGTGCTGGGAATGGACCGCAGAGCAGAAAAATACAAGCCACGCGTCATCGCGTAGCTGACTCGATGCCCTACAACTCTCTAGTTCACACCGAGAGCAGCCGAGGTCAGATAGAAGGTCAAATCCAGAGTTGAAGTCAGAGCTGGCGCGCAGAAGAAGGAATCAAGCTCAGTGGCTACCGCGTCTCATGTAGACATTAGCGTTAACGCTAATGTCAAGGCGAAACGCGGCAGTAATGTCAAGGGCAGACGCGGTGAACCACGAGATGCTGACGTCAGCAACGCGTTTGATGACGTCAGCAAGTCTGAAACTTGATAATTCAAGCCCAAAACCAGATTTGGAAACCCAGTTTATTAAAAATAAGAAGCTTGGGTTATGGTTTCCAATATCTAATCACGTAACGAAGACTGAGACAGCTCTGGAGAAGACGAAGAACGCGAAGCTTTCGACGATACAGAGATTTTCTACTTCTTTTTCATCAAAAATATTTGTGTTTATTTCCATGACAATGAGTAGCTAAATTTCTCTTTCAGTTTAGGGTTTCGTACATTGTGAACACGTTTTGAGATTTTCGTTCTTAATGATGTTTTATGTTTTACTTGTTCTTGTGCTTATTTTTATGAATTGACTTGTTAGATTAAGTGGAAGCTTTGTCGCAAAGCTTAATTGAGCAGTTAATTCTTATCGTTAACATCTACTGGATACTTTGTCGTAAAGGTAGATAGTAACACCTAAGCTAAATAATACCTTTGTCGGATTGTTTAGTTTAGGAAAGAACTAGAAGCCTAACACCTTTGTCGGGTTAGGTTGTGGCATATCACCTTTGTCGGGATATTTGGGTTGTTACCTTTGTCGGAACAACCACACTTTGAAATATAAAATTGATCATTAGATATCTATGATAAACGTGTCACAATAGAAACCCTAGACTGAATTTTCTCGCTGATTGAAATCCTCGTTATTCTTTTCTCCTGTGTTTTTACAATACTTGCTCACACAAAAACCCCCTTCTTTATTTGCATACAGGAACAGTTTCACAAACCAGCTCTCTAGGGTACGACCCCGCTTGCCGCTTTACTAGCTAATAGCAGGAGTTTATAAATATAAATTTGACGTGTCAGACGACGCGCGTCACTGAACTTGCGGGGTGGGGGGGGGGGGGGGTGGGGGTGTTGAGGAGTTAAGCAATGATCAGCCGACCGGCTGATTCTTAGGTCAGTTTCCAGCCGACCGGCTCAGGGTTCATGTGTAGCTTATTCATAGTTCAGGGCTGTGTTGTAATTTTATATAGTGTGGGGAGGCTTGTGTATTTTCTTGATACTTGTCTGTTACAAGTAACAGACTTCTGTAACAGTTTCATTTTCAATTCAATTCAAGCTGATTTTTCCCTCTTCTTCCTCTCCGATTTCCGACCTGCTCCGCCACGTTCATACTCCTTCTCCGGTGATCCTCGCAGTTCTACAAATCTCGACCAATCATAATTCGGGGTACTTTTTGTAAATAAAAAAGTTAAAACGGACTTATTTAAAAATACATAGTATATGCGAGGGTATAAACGTCTGATAAATAACGTTTAGTTTGAACATTATGTTAAGTCTGGACATTATCAAATAACTCTGAACTTTATGAAATAACTCTGAACATTATCAAATAACTCTGAACATTATCAAACAACTCTGAAATTTATGCTTTTAATTAATTGAATTAAAATTAATTAATTACAAAAATACCAAAAAACTATTTTGCCCCGCTGTGTTGGATTACGAAAATTCGACAAATATGCCAAGTGTCAATTTTTTAGAAGACTTATAGCTTTTATAAATAAATAGGGTTTTTACCCGATCTCTACCTATATGTTCACAAAGCGTATAAATAGTTAAATGTCATAACAAGAGTCCAAAAACGAGCAAGCAGAGCTGACTTAATAAAACACATTTTTATTCATAAAACATTTGTATCACTAATTTACTGTTGATTATTTAGATCTAAATTCATGTTATTCATGATTGGCTTGTAGCATTTCCCATCTTGATGATCAAATACTAAATGTTGTATATCCAAGAATCATAACGTTCAATGACCGGATAAATAATGGGGAGTGAGTTGTTTGCCAATGCCGGACCTCTAGGGAACAAATACCATCTACATTTAGTCTTGCACACATCACGATCCTTCCCTTTTTTATAGGCCTTGAAATATCTGACATGCTCGTCCCATGCCACCTCACATTTACATGAGGTGCCAAATCTTTTTTCCTCACATTCATATTCATACGAGGCCATGAACTTGACCCTCACTGGATAATCCGTTCTCTTCTTATTCTTGCCACGACAAAAGATCGAAGCGTAATGATCTGGAGAGAGCCAATTAATAAGTTGTAATGTCACTTTGGAACATTCAAAATGTTGAGCAAGAGACATCATGAAAAAGATCATGACCACAATACTTCTTCTTATAGCCATTTGATTCAAGGACGATAAAACAATTTTTATATGAAAATTTTTATATGTAGAATCCTAAAGGTACTTATATAGTCATTGTCCCGAAAGACAACAAATGATCTTTAGACAATACAATTTCCTTGAAAAGTAAAGACAAATATAAAATTAGATATAAGATAAATTAAAATGAGACGGTAAATTAAATGTTTACAATTTTCAAGAAAATATCTTGGAAAAGTTACACTCCCATTAATTGATAACGGTGGTAATGTGTTACATATATCACTCGCATTAATTGATTACTGTAGTAATGTGTTACAACACTGTTACATGGTTTTTATGGGGATTGTCAAATGATCTTAAGCGTCTAAAAGGCCTAGGATGACCTGTCGGCTCATAGGCTTAAAGCCCGGTCCAGCCTTACGTGTGGTCCTACAAAAAGTTTGAGTCCAACGCTAGTTCAACCCAACTTAACCGGAAAAAAATCCTAGTATATATTGATATTTTTAAATAGAATTCAGACTATACTTATTTCTCTTAATTGGAATTGGTATTCATTTATTTATGTGAAAGAGTATTACTGTTTTATCTTTCTTCAATCTTCTCATTCTTGTTACGTCAAGACATAAAATTAGGTTGAACGGATTCTTAGACACTTTGTGAGTCTCATCTTTTCGATTTTCGAACTCTTTTGATTTAGTGTATTTGATATGAGACAAGAGAACTGATATTTGGTTCGTATTGTCTTGTCATCCCACAAAGACAAACTTTAAATATAGAACAAGCGTTTTTTCGCATGTGCCTCGCTAGGGCCGAGTCGGAAGCTGAAAAAGATTTAGGAACTAATTCTTTTAGAGGTTTATATATTATTTTTAGCAACTTTCTTATTTTAGTTTTTAGCGATTTCCTTTCTTATTTTAGGTTTTAGTAATTTTCTTATTTTATTTCGTTTTCTTTATTTATAGCCCGCTTGGGTCGTTAAACTTTTCACATCTTTTATTTGAATAAAAATCCTAATTTTTGCCATTTTCATGGTGGATTCCAGAGTTACCAATAGAATTCATCGCTTATGAATTCGATTATCTATCCTAGGTTTAGCGCCTGCTATTCCTGTAAGATTCCGACTGCGTCAATAATCCACAACAGCCCAGTGCATCTTTAAACTTCCTCATATTTGCCTCATCCTTGGCCTTACTCCCATCACCTCCGAGCTATACATCACTTCATTAATATCACCCATAACCAACCAAGGAAGATTGCTCAATTCATAAAGCTTATTGAGTAGAAGCCAACTATTATTTCTATACTGGGATCTGGATTTCCCATAAAATAGCATTAACCTAAACTTCGTCTCCAACTCTACCACCAAATCAATGTGCTCACTAGAGTAACTCAATAACGAAATTAGAACATCATCACTCCAAAGCAACGTCGTACCTCCCGATTCACCTCTACTGTCAACTGTTATACAACTTCGGAAATCTAATTTGAACTTTAGAAAATCCCACCTTCAATTTTGCGGTGGTACACTAACTAGAATTCCTTTGTCCTTTGTCATTTTCCAAATTTCTTTTCATAATGGGTAATTTCTGTCTGGACCTCTTTCTCAGGATGCTCCCACTTTTCTAGCCTAGTCCGCTAGCCCAATTAATTTAGTCAAAGCAGCCGCCTGACACAGTTGCTCTACAACCTCCCCTTCGCTCATATAATTTGCCCAATCATTTTGCATCTCGATATTTTTCGCACCATTTAACCCCTCGACATAATTGTTCATCTATCCTACACAGATCGTAGATCCTATTTTCTTCCCTTTCCGGCGAATGTCTATCTTCTCCGTCTACCAGATGAGCTTCCAATGATGCTTGAATCCGGTCACTCAATTCCAATCTCCGAATTCCAATGCTCACCCAGTCCACTCTTTCCAAGACATTCATCCCTTTTGTTGCTTTGCTTCCAAAAACTCCTTCATCCTCAGCTCTTAATCTCCGACTAAATTCACCACTAGTTTCCTCCAGGCTATTAAATTTGTCACATTTGCTAGCAAAAGATATCAGCCTTGGGGAGAACTTGGGGAGACTTTCATATTTGAAATCCAGCCAAAGAGGATCCTCGTTCGGTGTCTCCAAATAACATTTTGTTGCCAAGGGATTCTTCACTGAGCTCAACTCTTACCCTCATATACTTCACACTTACCACTTCTCCTCATGGTTCACTGATCCTGAGCACCTTGCCCGCCACTGCAGCGACTTTGGACACCACTTTGCTTGTCATAATTTTCCGATTGTTTATTTGCAGCAAGATTGGCACATGTTTTAGCTCCGAATTTCTGGTGTTAGCCCTGAAAAATTCTCGTATATGTTGAGAAGTTATCTTAGCTAGTTGTAGAACAATGTGCTAACACAACTTAAGCAGAATAGATATCGTGCAGAAAATAAAGACGCACAATCTGATGCCCAGTTCGGCCTCGCGCCTACTCTGGGGTGAAAAGAAATTCATTATGTTGAGTTTAGAGTACAGATGCACTTACGATTACACACTTGCCTTAACCAGCCTACTCTAACACTCCTCAGTGAGCTTGCAGTCTAGGCTACCCCTAGACCAGAGATCTCTCCTTTGTTTTCACCGATGATCCTCCACTAAGATCAGCGCCTTCTCTCGAATGAGCTGCAGGCAAAGCTCAGTCAAACACTATATACAATCATACAAGTGACGATGAGAAAGATCATTATTCCATAGATGAGCAAGTTGGGTATTCTCGGATGTCGATCAAGCCACAAACTCGACACCGCAAGGTCTCTTTCAGCGATTCTATAGAGGTAATTCGTGTTTCAACTCGATCTTGTCCTAAGAAGAAGGATTCCAACTATGTTTGGTCCTAAAAAAAAGAAGAAGAAAAAAGCAGCAGTGCGTGTGTCTCCAATTCGTTCCACGTTCACTCTGAACAGCACCCAGAATAGACTGACTCCGAGCGCCGTTATCTTACAGGAATGATAAGGTCACCGACCGTTTGCCTCCACCTCCCGAACAGTGTATGCGAGTGAATAATATCTCCAAGAGTGCTTACTCGTTCGAAAACCCTAGCGCTCTTTATATAGGGGCGGAAGATTCCTAATATGTCGAGAAATCAAATCTTCAATCGCCTATATCTTTTAGGGAATATTTCCCAATATTTTAGGAAATGTTTCCTAAAACCTTGAGCCGCCTCTTCTAGATAATCTTCCACCAATATATCTTCAATATGTGTTGCTAAATTATCTTCAAGCGCATATCTTCCCTAAAGGCTCTCAACCGACAGTAAGATACATCGTCGGCTTGCCAAATACGGATTAAGAAATTATGGTTCTGCGTCAGTCTTGTGTTACGTCGGTTGTCTCTTTCTGGCCTTAAACACCTCCTTGTCTAACAGCTTGAACAACTTTACAGCGCTTTGCCAAACCATATGTCACTAAATCTAACAAAGCCCCTTCTCCCATCTTCTCATTAGGATCACAGCTACCCCAATAGGACCATGGGCCTCTCAATATTATCCTGTCCCGCTCTTCCTGTTTCAGAAAAGTGACTTACGAATCGGTTGACCACCACCTCTTCAAATACATCTCTATCGTGTATATTCCATGCTCTCCGCAGTGCCGTAGATAAACATTGCTTGTTAACAATTCTGTCATCCAATCCTCTACCTCTAAGGCTCTAACTGTAACTTGATTAACAGAGTAAACTAACGGAGTTACTTTGGCCGTTAACTTTAACGAAATTTTTGATTTTGCCACCTCATTAGAAATTATGGTAGTTCGGACCTCAAATTGAAAAGAGGTGATAGTTCAGAGCCCCTTTTTGTACTTTTCCCTTCTATTTAAATAAGCTTCCTAGAGAGACATCCATTCTTAATTGTTAGCAAAAGATATCACCCTTCAAGATATGTTCGTTAGACATTTAAAGCATTGAATTGTGTGCATGCGTACCAGCTAAATAAATCGTTAATACCAGTTAGGACGCAGGCACATGTAGCCAATACAAATTCTATAGAACACATTGCATTTTCCCTCATTTATAAATTATAACATTTGTATGGCAAATCCATTTTTCATTTGTTAGTTCGACATTCCTTTTTTTTTCAAGCTTAGACTTGCATTTTTCTCTTACCCATGAGTTGATACTAAATGTTGTTCCATCCAAGGGTTCGTGACGTTTATAGAGCGGATGATTAGATGGGAGGAATTGTCACCCAATGTCGTGCCACCCAATGGAACTGGTTATTGAAGCTGTAATTATGCAAACAATTGAAAATGGGATTGTGAGTGCACAAAAGAATACGAAGAAAAATATTTTCTTGTCAGAGACAATATTCAGCTCAGGGATATCACTTGTGACATGTTCATCTTCGACAGGTAAGAATCAAAATTCATGTTTATTGCGTGGTTATTCTGACAAAGGTAATAACCTCAATATCCCGACAAAGGTAAACTTAAAATGCACATGGTCGACGTGGCACTCTGAGAAGCTTCACCCATTCTACGCATTCTCGAATTTAAATCTCTTGGTTGACCTTCCAAACGACCTCGTAGTTGAGTTAGCTACGCAATGACGTATAGCTTGTCTCCATAGGATCTTTCGTTTGCTCCCAATCCTCCATTTAAGCTTCAAAGGTCTAATCTGTCATGTGTTGTTTTGACATCGAAATGCCATCTTTTATTGCATTTTTTTCCTAGAGCTTTAGAAACACCTAAAAAATCATACTAAATTATTAAATGTTCGCATATAAAAGTATCAAAATAAATGAGATTAGTTTGTTTAACGAGTCATATAAATACGACTCATCAGACTGCTGGAGGAAAGCACTCGAGTGTTTTTCATTCTCCAAAATGGATAATTTGGAACTGAGCTGCGCAACTCATGTGTCAGGCGTCACCTCCTAGTAATATGAATCGGTTCATTTTACGTCCTATTCTTTTGTTACCCATTTATTCTTGCTTTCTACATTGTATAAAAACTATTCTTTATGCATATGAAGATTTAGCCTCTTTTGTTCTCCCCTTTTGTAAGTTCAACATGGTATAAAGAGCTGGTATAAAGAGCTACGTATGATTAGGTACTCTAGGATTAGTAATCACGGTGGTTGAGCTCTAGGGTTTCGGAAATCAGATTCTCTGTTTTGATTTATTTGGGATTTTGCAACTTCGACTTCTTTGTTTGTCATGGGTGCTGAAGTGGACAATTCCTTTCAGTCTAATAGTGTAAATTTGGAATTTTCTGAATGGACAATCTATGTGGGATTATGATTCTGGAAGCTACGCAAAGTCGATAGATATAAATGATGATACATACGAGGAAAATTTGGAAATTTGGGAGGCCAACAATTCAATTTATATAATAAAAATGGCATACAAAGGCCTGAAGAACAGAGAATACAACAACAACAATAAAGCAACCGACCAACAAGTACAGGGACAACACGTCTAAACAAGAAAAGCATTTCGTGCAAAGGTAATCGATCCATCTGTTACTATTGTCAAGAAACCCTGAAATCACCCAAGCCAATCCATGCCAAACCGGCCAAACAGAAGAAGCGACTCGTCAGCCAACTTCAAAGTCACAATGAGGCTCCGACCGGATTTCCAATGAAAAATTCGGAAAGGCTACACTCGTGTCCTTCACAGCTCAGTTTCCTGTCAAAGATAGCACGCCACCTGAAACTCCAATGAAGGCTACAAAGAGGACTTAGAAGATAGGACAAGTTAACTAGCCGGGAGCAGAAAGAAGCTACACTTAGCCTCATGCCAAGGAAGGTGACCAGACCAGCAAAGACATAAAACATCTATTGCAACAAGTGCAGCCGAATAAAAGTAAAAGCAAGAAAACAAGAAAAGACAAACCAAGAAAATCTATAAACAACGTCAAAAAACAAACAACAACAAACACCGGCAAAACACCAAACGCCTCCCGTCAACGGCTGAGACGTCGACACCACCTATAAACATCTTCAAAACAATCACCGGCATCGCGCAAAGGCCCCCAGTCCAAGTGTCGTTGACAGCCACCATCAAAAGAGAAACAGCAACCCCACCATGGAAACCCACCTCACCACCAAAGACCACGCCCCAACCACACTACCATACAACCAAACATCACAACCCACAACCACTACATACCCACAGCCGCACACCTCCTACACACAGCGCCGGCCTCATCTCCGACGCGACAGCCCTCCACCAAACCGGCAGACCCGCAGCAACAGGGACGACACCATCGCAGCTCAAAAGACCAACCGGAACTCGGAAGAGGAGACAGCAAGGCGGACGGCGAGGGAGACTGAGATGATAGGCAGTAGGCCGAGACCGAGGGGCGACCAGGTGATGGAGGATCGCTGCTAAGGAGGCGCCGGAACCAAAAGACAGCTCTAGGGCCGAAGGCCGCGCCCGCCGGCGGGGAGATCTGAAAGTTGCCGACACTTCTCGAAGTTAATTCAAAAATAGTTACTGGGATCAACAACTCTGTTCAATAGTCAATCAATGTTCAATTGATGAAATATGATACCACTAACGACTAAGAAAGTTTGGGACCATTTGGAAAGGTTTTTATACACAATCTAGTTTTGCAAAGCAATATCAGGTTGAGATTGAAATAGTATGACTACTTAGAAATTTCATTTCGCCATATCCAATTTTTGGGATCAACGTGATTTGACCATGGAATCTTCTCTTGCATGTTGAGATGTTGTTCTACTCGAGTATAGAACAATATCCAGAACAACTTATGCAAAAATAACTGCAGTGCGGAAAATAAACGACACGCAAAGTTGTTACCCAGTTCTGCGTTAACGAGCCTATGTCTGGGGGCTGTCTCCTTAGCCCAGTGCATAATATTAAAAAAAGTGAAGAATGGTTCAAAGTTGTCACTAATTATCAGTTAATTTAGTGTGATAAATATTGTTACTGAATATTACATAATAGAGAGCCCATCAGGGTGTAGAACAATCGATCAAGGGCTAAGAAGTAAAACCTCTCATGCCCAGGTGATCGTGAGTTTGAATCCTGAGGGGGTCAAAAGAATATCACATAATAGTAGTAACAAATAGTGATAACTTAAAATAAGTCATCACAAAATTTCATAAAAAGTGATAACGAATGCAAAGTTGACGTTTATTCAAATTTATGTGATGACCAAAAATAATTCTGGTTGAATATTATACAATAGTGCCAAACATTTCGTAAATATGGTGACAAAAAATAATATTTGTTGAATATCACATAATAGTGTTAAAAATAGTGGCAATTAAAAAACATCAAATAGATAAATAAACAATAATTATTTAAAAATTGCCGCATATTATTAGCTAATGTGTGATGACCTAGAATAATTGTCACTATATATAACTTAAATGACTATTCAAACACAACCATCACTTATTTTAATGTAATTGTAATGAGTTTACAAATCATCACTTATAAGAGTTAATTAAGGTTAACTAAGGAAGTAAAAAATAATATATGTGATAGCTAAGAGTTTTAATGATCCATCAAAAATCAGTTAAAGCAACCTCGCTCTGATACCAAAATGTGGATCTTAATTCACTAGCCTAGCAGGATCAATCTAGTTTAAATTAAAGATTTTATTAATCACAAAAAAAGGCTTGGCGGACCCAAATATTCCCCATATACAAACACGAATATTTCCAGTCAAATTAATCAATGTCTAGTGTAATCAAACTACTAGAACAAAATACTTCCCTAATAGTAGCGGAACTAACAATCAGACCGACCGAATGAGCTCGCAGCTGTCTCTGGCGGAGTTGACAAGTTTGACAGCAAAGCTTCGGATGTAGACAACTGGATAAGTGAATGCGCGTTATTGAAGCGCCATCAATCGACGACCTTTAAGAGAATAATATACGACCTCGGATTGAAGAAACTATATGGAAATCTTGGACTCGCAAATGAGGATTTTCTTGATATTGAATTAGGGTTCTTCGACTGATTTGGGGAAGAACTAAATAGCCCAGGGAGAAACGGCGACGTGGCGTGCTCGATCGAACTCGACTTCGTGCTTCGCTGAATGGCGGCACTCAACTTAAGATGCTTCTTGGCCAAACGACGACATTACTTTAATCCCTACAAACTTGTCTTCGCGCCTGCCCAAAACGACACTGTTTTGCATCAGGCTCAGCTTTATCCAGAAATGGCCAAGTCCCATATAGGCCTTGCAGATAAAGCACTAAACAAACAATATGCCAAGCATCCAAACCAAAAGATCAAGACACCAATAGTTCCCTGAGCCTATCTAGAATTATAATTCAACATTTAGAAAACAACCATTCAAATTAGATAAAACATTTAATCATAAAAATATATAGAACATATTTTTCCTCATTTATTATTTTTTGAAAACTTTATTAATTAAAGGTCAAAGTACGGACAACTTCCGGACTCAAGCCTTGGGTGCATACAGAGAGATTCGAATAATCTATTCATTCAACCAACAGATTGACTTGTAGATATCTACCCCTTATGTTCCTCATTTATTATTCATTTATATTTTCTTCAAGCTTCCTTTGCAAGATTATCTACATATGATCCATCCAGGGTTTAATACGTACAATCTCCGGATTGTCAATAGGGGAAGTTTTGCTCGCCAACGCCGCGTCATCTGGTCGCAAATACCACCTACATCTGTTGCCGCAAAAACTACGATCCTTGCGATATTGATAGGCCTTGAAATACAAGACACCGTCCTGCCAGTGCACTTCACATTTACATGAAGTACCAAGCCACTTTCTTTCACATGCATATTCATAGGTGTCGTGAAAATTAACCTCTACAGGCTCGCCTCCAATCTCATTTCTTCCTCTGCCTATGCAATTAATGTTAATAGAGTCATATCTAGCCAATTATGAATTTCTAAGATCACTGGCGAGCATTGAGAGCGCCAAGAAAGTGACATTAGAAAGAAGACGGCAATTACAATTGTACTACTCCTTTTGACAGCCATTGTTTTTGCAATTTATTTTCATGAAAACGGCTAATGTATTTATATACCAATTGGACTAAAGGGAAAAAGTTGTGTTAGAAAAGTCATCACTACAAGAAATGTATTACTTTGGGGCAACATATATTAATGACATAAAAAGGTCAACACTGAATATTATAAAAAAAATGAAGACCGATTCAAAATCATCACTAGTTATCATCTAATTTAATGTGATGACTATAGTCACTGAATATCACATAATAATAATAAGGGAAAAGTACACTTTGGGGACAAGAACTATCACCATTTTCCAACTTGTGGGCTGAACTATAAAAACTTCCAAACAAATGGCGAACTATCAAATAATTTTCCAAACAAGGGGCACCGTCTAATACCATTAGGATTTTCACTAACGCCGTTGGACGGCGTTACCTCCGTTCCGTTAGTTAATAATATAATATAAAATTTTAAAAAATATATAAAAAATTTCAAATTGCCAAACTTTTTTAAAATGTTAAAAAGTTGTAAAAAATTAAACGAATTAATAAAAATTTAAAAAACTTAATTTTATAATATAAAATAATATGAATTTTTTGAAAAATAAAAATTAGAAACTTTAGAAAAGTTAAACACAAAATGAAAAATATTTTTAAAATATTGTTACAAAGTTCCCCTACAAATAATTTAAGAAAATATTAATTATTGTTCCTATCTAGTTTGAGGTTGAGATCCCATGAGAAGTAACAAATTTTGTGAGAAATGAGAAGTAATCATAACCATTCAATTTTTGATCCAACAATCATTATTTTGTGATTATTTGAATATTAATATCTTTATTATATATTTGTAGGGGCGTTATTGTAAATTTATATCCATGTGATTATCGGTGTTACGAATTTTGATCTTTAAATCTACGAATTTTGATCTTTAAGTTTTACTATTTTTACATTACGAATTTTGTTCTTTAAATCTACGAATTTTGATTCTTTAAGTTTTATTCTTACATTACGAATTTTGTTCTTTAAACTACGAATTTTGATTACTTCTCATTTCTCACCAAATTTGTTATTTCTCATATGATCTTTTCCCTCTAGGTTGAACTATATAAGAGGTATTAGAGACCAAAAAAATATCATTTTTATTAAAAATTAAAGTTTTCAATTTTTTAATGATTTTTATAAATTCGTTTAATTTTTTTTACAGTTTTTAACAATTTTTAAATATTTGGCTATTTTAATATTTATAATTTTTTAAAATTTATATTATTTTATTAACTAATGAACGGAATTAACGCCGTTAGTGAAAACCCTAACAGCGTTAGAAGATGCCCCTTGTTTGGAATATTGTTTGATAGTTCGCCCTTTATTTGGAAGTTTTTATAGTTCAGTCCACAAGTGGGAAAATGGTGATAGTTCACGTCCCCAAACTGTACTTTTCTCTAATAACAAAAAATATGGATGACTTAAAAAATCACCACAAAATATCATAAGTAATAACGAATTCAAAATTCTAGCGTATTATCTGTTTATGTGATGACCAAAAATAATTCACATTGAATAATATGCAATAGTGCCAAAATGTCATCACATAATATTCTCGAAAGTGATAAATTCAAAGTTATCACTTATTACTCGCAAAGGAAGATGATGACAAAAAATAATAGTCATTGAATATCACATAATAGTGCGCTAAAAAAATAGTGGTGATTTAAATAAATCATCACATAATAATCAATAACTGATAATTAATTTAAAATTGTCACATATTATTAGTTAATGTGATGACCTCACTAAATATTACTTAAATGACTATTTAAACACGGTCATTACTTATTGCAATGTATTTGTGATGAGTTTACAAATCGTCACTCATAAGATTTGGTTAAGGTATTATAAAAAAAAGATTTAATTTAGGTTAACTAAGGAATTAAAACAATACGTGTGATAAATTTATACAACACTTTGATTAAGAATTGTATGGTTGGCTGTCATTTTTCTAATGTGACATCCTGTGTGGTTAAAAAATTATTTTTTAGCGATGACCTTGATGTGGTTGTAAAAATCTCTTTTTATGGTGGTCTAAGTGATCATTAAATTGTTATTTGATAACTACAAGATCATCACAGTAAATACTAAATGTGATAACATTAAATTGACTAAATGTATTGTGTTATTTATGTATATTTTTTTAAAAATTGAATAAGTATATTATAAATTAATTTATACAAGTTAAAATATGGAAGGGCTTAACGATCGGGCTTTTTTAGGTCAAACTGAACATAATATTATTAGGTTATAATTAGATCGGACTTTTTTAGGGCGGACATGGCCGGGCTGAATTATGTCATAGTTAGGTCGGGCTCAAGGGCCGAACAGGACTTTGAAATCACGGCCTTTGTTCGACTTCGAGCTTTTAGGGCTTAGGGCTCGAGGGCTTCAACCTAGGGTCGGGCCGGACTTAAGACTCGTAGGTCATAGGATTTTGTACAGGACTTTTGAGCCCTAGGACTGAATGTTGACCCCTACCTCAAAGCAATGAACATTTTGAGGAAAATAGTATGAAGAGTGCGGACTAGGATTGTTTGAATTCCGTGAAACATTAAATGTTTTAAAATGTTGCCTAGAAACCTTAACTTCAAACAATCGACATAAATCTTAATAAGTTTGACTAATATTTAATATTTAATGCTATGCTTTCAATGATGTTAATCAACATAAATCTTAATATTTAATTACATGCTTTCAATGACGTTAATTTAATAATAAGTTTGACTAATGTAATTTTACATTTCGTATGTCTCTCATTAATGCTAAGTTTGAAATGATAAATTGATCGTAGTTTCATGTTTTTTTTAATCAAGATGCCAAACTGGCTACAAAGGGAACTACCGCCCTAAAAGGGCCCAACATAAACCGGCCGACTGGCCGAAGCAGACGACACTAAGAAACAGTTTGAAGACCAGAGGGCCCTAATGAAACCTAGTCCAGCAAAAGCAGACCTTTTCCGACCTAAGCCGACAGATTCCGGCTTAGATTAGTCGCTCATTCTTTCATAAAATTGACCATGCTTAGATTAGTTACACACGTTTGCATTAAATCATCCGTATAAATTGGGTTTTTTTGTTATAGTGTGGTACAACGTATAAGTACAACAATTCAGAACATTAAAATGTATATAACACGTTATCATCGAGTACATATATATATATATATATATATATAGGAGCGTTCAAATGAGGCACCAAAATTAGAATGAAACTGTGAGGCAACTTCTCAGCCACTCATTTTGACAACATCATCTTCATTCATCCAATAGAAAAGTGACACTTGCCCCACTATCACATTCTTTTTCTTTTATTTTAAATTCGGATTAATTGTAAAATTAATTAAAGAAGGGTATTTTGGGTATACATTTTCCACACAACTGACATCTTTTGATTTTTGTTTCTCTCGCTCCTAAACCCAGATCCAGAATCATCGAGCTCCATATCTCCCAAACAACATCGATCGTATTCGCCTGAGTACGTCTTCTACGATAGCCTGCCGACCGCGACTGGTTGAGCACGAAACACCGAAGGTCGAAGTTAGGGTTGCAAGAGTGAGCGGCTGAGATTTGGGTTTCGAATTCGGAGCTGCGATTTGGGATTCGTTTGCGACGTCGGTGATGGGATTCGTCGGCGATTGGTATGAAACGCAAATCTGAAATCTGTTATTGAAAGTTTTGAACTTTAATGTTCGACCTGGATGTTTGCGGTGCCTTGCGCATTCGAGTTTGAATGTTGGTTTTGATTTTGGTGTCAAATTGTGTTCTGCCCACCAAAACTACTCTGCTCACCAAATTGTGTTTATTGATACTGTGATGTGGGTTTTCTAAATGATGGATTATGATAGCTTTTTTCTAGGTTTTTTGAATTTGGGTTCATGTGGATATAGATATGATTGGTGTGAGGCATATTGGTTGGTGCTAGCAATCTGAGAATGTATTCGAGTTGGATCGTTTAGTCACTTCTATTTGGTTAGTCAAATATACTGCACATTCGTTTTGTAAATGCATCTTCGTTGGTATCTTGTATACGTGTTTCCAGTCATATTTGGGGCTTTGAGCATCATGTTTGAATTTAATTGATTTTGATTGGAAATGTTGTTGTGGCCTTGTAGTTTGAATGGATCTGATTCCCATGAATATTCATGGTTGAGGCTTTAAAGAGGATATGGAGAATTGGAGATAATGTATGTGAATTTTCAATTAGGGAGTTTTGTGAATTGTGAGCGTATGTGCAATTAATGTAGTCGATTTCAGTGCTACTGCAACTCCTCAAGTACTTCTCTGTCCAAAAATCTCAGTTTCTTATTTGATTCTCATATTATCCCAAATCGTCATGTTCATTCGAATTGAAAGGTATGAGCTTTCTGATGCTATTTGAGCAGCGGCAGCGCTGATGGTTTGTCTGATAAATGTTTTGGTTTTATGATAGGGGTTGCAGCTGCTATGAATGTCTGATAAATGTCTGATAAACTTCATAGCAGGGGTTGCAGCTGCTATGAGCATCTCTGCTCTACAAGACTGTGAGCCAATGTGATGTTGCTCAGGAGTTGCATGCCTAAGGTTTTCTGTTCCGGTGTCGATTTGAAGGTAAACTCACAACAATATCTGCATGGTGTGGAAGCTGTTAGAGATGGAGGCATTGTCGGCACCACTACTAGATGCAGCAGCAGCAAGAAGATATGCATATACCTCATTACTTTCGGCAGTTCTCAGTCCTTACGGAAGATGGTGGGTTGAAACATGTATGAAAGGAATGATTTGTATTTTTGATAAAGGTTTAGTTTTTTTTATAAATTGTATGTATTGAGAGATGTTGAGATCTGTGTAAGAAAAAAGTATTTGCTATTGTGGATTCTTGGCTCAGTGAGGTTGTATCAAAAAAATCATATATCATTGAATATTGTATTTGTTTGAAAATGTGTGTAAGGTAAAACTATAGCGATGTATATACTTTCATGTTCGAGTTTTGTATAAATGATAAAAATTGGGTTGTAACAGCTATGAAGTTTGTATTGATTGTTTTATATGCAATGTGGCCAAGTTCATTACCCCCTTATTTCATAACACATATGGACATTCGTTTCAAAATAAATTACACATTCATTACTCCTTTATTTCCTATGTCATTACACACTTATTTCACATGTCATTACACCCTTATTTCACATGCTTAAGTCATTACCCCCTTATTTCATAAGTCATTACCCCCTTATTTCATAAGTCATTACCCCCTTGTTTCTTCATTACACCGTTATTTCATATGTCATTACCCACTTATTTCATAAGTCATTACCTCCTTATTTCATATGTCATTACCTCTTATTTCATAAGTCATTACCCCCTTATTTCATATGTCATTACCCCTTATTTCATAAGTCATTACCCCCTTATTTCATAAGTCATTACCCCCTTATTTCATAAGTCATTACCCCTTGTTTCATAAGTCATTACCCCCTTGTTTCTTCATTACACCGTTATTTCATATGTCATTACCCCCTTATTTCATAAGTCATTACCCCCTTATTTCATAATATATGGACATTCGTTTCAAAATAAATTACACATTCATTACCCCCTTATTTCATATGTCATTACACACTTATTTCACATGCCATTACACCCTTATTTCACATGCCTAAATCATTACCCCTTATTTCACAAGTCATTACACCCTTATTTCATAAGTCATTACCCCCTTATTTCATAAGTCATTACCCCTTGTTTCATATGTCATTCCCCCTTGTTTCATAAGTCATTACCCCTTATTTCTTCATTACACCGTTATTTCATATGTCATTACCGCCTTATTTCATAAGTCATTACCCCCTTATTTCATATGTCATTACCCCTTATTTCATACGTCATTACCCTCTTATTTCATAAGTCATTACCCCCTTATTTCATATGTCATTACCCCCTATTTCATAAGTCATTACCCCCTTATTTCATATGTCATTACCCCCTTGTTAAAATAATACATAAGTCATTACCCCTTGTTTCTCCAATACACCGTTATTTCATATATCATTACCCCTTATTTCATAAGTCATTACCCCTTTGTTTCATAAGTCATTACCCCCTTTTTATTTTCCAAAAGTAAATTTATTACAAATTCGTTTTTGAAGGCCATTATTTTGGTCTGTCAACGGCAACAACTTTGTTACATCATCAACCTATAATTTATTTTGCAATTCATCACATTATTAAACATCACAGAGCCGACTATGTTACAACAACAACTACTACCCAAAATTCAAAATTTAGGTGCTTTGTCAAATGCAAGCTTTCTATTACAAGCAGGATAATATACAAAAAGTCACAATGCACTACACAAAAAATCTCAAAACTATGAAAGCATATTGTCTCCTATTTTCATAGTAATCTCAAAACTTGTCCTTATTGTATATGCAAGCTCTGATTTCCAGAGGTCAAAGCTATGAAAGCATAGCAGGAGGATTCATAGTAGGAACATCAACACCTTCCCCTATTGCCACTACCTTCAAAATCAAAATTGATTCATATGAGTAAACTGAAAACATTGTAACACACATAAAAATCCACATTCAAGCAAAATTTCAAATGTTTTTTATTTGTAAGCATCAATAATGCCCAAGCAGAACATTAACTCACTCAACAAAAAATTTATACACTACTTATAATCCTGATAAGTAGCTAGCTGCTGGAACTAAAAAATGAGTTGAACATGAGATTCGGTCAAACGCTTTGGGCGTTAAAACAAACTAAAAAATTGCAGTAAATGATGGTTTGCACAGCTAAAAAAACACTAAAAAAGAATAGGCAGTCAAGAAAGAGCTTGAGACTCACCTAGCTATCCTGTGTCTATGAAGCTTGAGGATTAATCCAAAGATAAATGGCTGATTTTCATAATAAGTAAATCAACCAAATTTGATTTTTCGCAAAGGGATTCAAGCGATGATGCTGTTGCGGCAGCTAAGGGAAACTATGACAAAGCATAAATCTTGTACAAAAAAATACCAGATACTGGACACATAAAGAAGCAACATCAATTAACAGTTCAATGAGCCATTAAAACAACACAAAAAAACAAACATCAAGCTGGTGCCATTCAAAATTAACAATTGAATCACAACCGATCAGTCTTTTGTTGGAGCTACGTAATGAACATTTAACAATCAAAAGTTGATGCATCTACCAAAAGCACCAATCTTACCACAAACCAAAACAATTCCATTCGTGCCAACCAAACCATTAGTGCTAACCAAACCATTCTCTTTGCCGACAAACTATAACGTTAGTGCTAACAAAGCATACTCAAACACCTCAAAGATCACATATTTTTCAGTAAAGACGAATCAAATTACAATTCAAGGTTCATAAACTCACCTGCATACTCACACACAAACTGGCCGCGCTGAATAAACTCAGCAACATACAAACCACAACAATCACCATATCACATTCAGACCCTAATTTTGAAAATCCAGAAACCATGAACTTCAAAGCTTTACAAGCAAAATCAGATCAAGAAGAACACTAAGATTAGCAACATTGATACCTCTCCTGGCCAGCAATATACCAAATCTGAGCCTTGATAACCTTGTTCTCGACATTCAAACTCCTGGTAGCGAATTCAACCTCAGTCGTCGACTTTGACACAAAATCAACAGCAAATCAACTGTGTTTGTTAAAACAACAAAATCAACAGCGCTGATGTGTTTGTTAAAACAACAAAATCAACAGCAAATCAACTGTGTTTACCTTGATATTTTTCCAGTTTCGTGTTCGGCTTGTTCGTCGTTCTCTTCTGCGTTAACAAAGGTGAATTCGTCGCCATTACTTTCAGAATTCGTCGGATATGGTGCTCTGGTTCGCCGTGAGTCCGTCCTCAAATTCGCCTTTCTCAATCCGAAAGAAAAAAACTCCGCAAATGTCGTCTGGCTCAAACCTCCGAATACGCCCCGCAAATGTCGTCTGGCTCAAACCTCCGAATACACCCATAAAAGCTCACCGGCTATCGGTTCGAACACCCTTCGTCCGTCACCCTTCCCTCGTCTCCCACCCTAAATTTCTCACCGGCAACTCGCTTCAACACCCTTCGTCCGTCGCAAATTTGCCCGAAATCAAAAAACCCCTTCCGACAAACCCACCTCTCTCCTGTTTTGTGTTTTTGTTAAAAATTCAAAATGTTTCTCCCTCTCTCCTCTAAAACATGTCAGCTCCCTCTCTCCTATGCAAAAAGCATTTTCAACTCAAAACCCCAAAATACCCCCCCCCCCCCCATAAATTGCCACCAACAATTACTTTTCCACTGCCACATCACCATTTTGATTGGCTCACAGCCTGCCTCACGGTCTCATTCTACCAACCTGCCTCAACGGAGTGCTCCCCTATATATATATATATATATATATATAGAGGAGCGTTCAAATGAGGCAAGCCAAATAAGAATGAGGCACGCTATATATATATATATAGAGGAGCGTTCAAATGTGAACCACATCTTACACTAAGAACCTATGAATTCATCTCCACCTTTAGATCATTTGATCTAAAGGTGCATAATCAATCCAAAAAGTGAAAGTTGTTTGTCTTTTTACACTTTTGTCTTTTACCTAAAAGACAAAAAGTGCAAAATGCCAAAAAATACTTTTTGGACAAATCTACACCTTTAGATCTCAAGATCCAATGGTGCAAGATGATTCATATGTTCTTAGTGTAAGATGAGTTCACATTTGAGCGCGCCCCTATATATATATATATAGAAGCGCTCAAATGAGGCAGCAAAATTAGAATGAAACTGTGAGGCACGATCTCAACCACACATCTAACCCCCCCGTGCATTTGTGGCGCGCCACGTGTCCCAAATAGTAAACCCACTAACTTTTGAAAAGTCAACAATTGCGGCTGACACGTGGCTTCGCCACGTGCCTTGGATCAATTCCACAGACGGCTGAGATCGTGCCTCCCATATATATATATATATATATAGGGGGGCGTTCAATTGAGGACATGTCTTATGGTGAGGGTGTAGGGACTAATCTTGGCCATTGGATGAGGTTCATCCAATGATCCACAAGCTGCCACGTGTCACATGTGGTAGTGGGTTTTACTATTTGCTTTTTGGTAGTGGGATTTTACTATTTGCTTTATTGGATTTTGGGTACTTGGACACGTGGCGCACCCACAAAGCACGGGGGGTTAGATGGATGATGATCTAATGGATGAGATTTGTCCCTACGTCCTTACCAAATTTGGGTGTCCTCATTTGAACACTCCTCTATATATATATATATATATAGGGGTGCGCTCAAATGTGAACTCCTCTTACACTAAGAACATATGAACCATCTTGCACCCTTGGATCTTGAGATCTAAAGGTGTAGATTTGTCCAAAAAGTGTTTTTTGGCATTTTGCACTTTTGTCTTTTAGGTAAAAGACAAAAGTGCAAAATGACAAACAACTTTCACTTTTTGGATTGATTGTGCACCTTTAGATCAAATGATCTAAAGGTGGAGATGAATTCATAGGTTCTTAGTGTAAGATGTGGTTCACATTTGAGCGCTTCTCTATATATATATATATATATATAGAGGAGTGTTCAAATGAGGACACCCAAATTTGGTAAGGACGTAGGGACAAATCTGGACCATTTGATCAAATGATCCAAAGGTGCATAATTGATCCAAAAAGTTAAAGTTGTTTGTCATTATGCACTTTTGTCTTTTACCTAAAAGACAAAAGTGCATAACTCCAAAAAAGCACTTTTTGACTCATTATGCACCTTTGGATCATTTGATCTAATGGTTTTAGATTTGTCCCCACGTCCTCACCATAAGAGGTGTCCTCAATTGAACGCCCCCCTATATATATATATATATATAGGGGGGCGTTCAATTGAGGACATGTCTTATGGTGAGGGTGTAGGGACTAATCTTGGCCATTGGATGAGGTTCATCCAATGATCCACAAGCTGCCACGTGTCACATGTGGTAGTGGGTTTTACTATTTGCTTTTTGGTAGTGGGATTTTACTATTTGCTTTATTGGATTTTGGGTACTTGGACACGTGGCGCACCCACAAAGCACGGGGGGTTAGATGGATGATGATCTAATGGATGAGATTTGTCCCTACGTCCTTACCAAATTTGGGTGTCCTCATTTGAACACTCCTCTAGATATATATATATATATATATAGAGGGGGGCGTTCAATTGAGGACGGGTCTTATGGTGAGGGTGTAGGGACTAATCTGGGCCATTGGATGAGGTTCATCCAATGATCCACAAGCTGCCACGTGTCACATGTGGTAGTGGATTTTACTGTTTGCTTTTTTGTAGTGGGATTTTACTATTTGCTTTATTGGATTTTGGGTACTTGGACACGTGGCGCACCCACAAAGCACGGGGGGTTAGATGGATGATGATCTAATGGATGAGATTTGTCCCTACGTCCTTACCAAATTTGGGTGTCCTCATTTGAACACTCCTCTATATATATATATATAGGGGTGCGCTCAAATGTGAACTCCTCTTACACTAAGAACATATGAACCATCTTGCACCCTTGGATCTTGAGATCTAAAGGTGTACATTTGTCCAAAAAGTGTTTTTTTGGCATTTTGCACTTTTGTCTTTTAGGTAAAAGATAAAAAGTGCAAAATGACAAACAACTTTCACTTTTTGGATTGATTGTGCACCTTTAGATCAAATGATCTAAAGGTGGAGAGGAATTCATAGGTTCTTAGTGTAAGATGTGGTTCACATTTGAGCGCTTCTATATATATATATATATATATATATATATATATATAGGGACACGCTTTACTGAGGACACTCCCTATATACAAACAACTATATAAGGTACAAACTACAAACCAATCAGGATTGTTGATTTTTTCAGATTGATGGCTGAGATATAATATTAATACTTAACGGAAGTTAAACCTCCGTTAAAATTTAAACACAAAGAAGGGCAATAATAACATAAATAAAAAACAAAATAGAATTCGATGAGAGTGTCATTCTCATTCGTGTTTGTGGAAACCTTAGAAGCCGAGAGCCAAACCACGCTCAGCAACGACGGTGGTAGAGGAGACTCCGAAGACTTTGTTAATCGGAAGTCTTTGTTTCTCAACAAGCCATGGATTCACAACAAGTGAAGGATGGACGAAACTCGGCTGCGACTATTTGCTGAAGCTTGCCGTTTGACGAAAGCCATGAATCGAGTTCTTCCGCAGGTTGTCACCAACCCTAAGCATCAGATGGTTTCAAGCTTTGATTTTTGTTGATTTTTATATTCGTACAACCTATCGACGGGGTTGTGTTAGGATCGTTAGTTAGCCGTACTCGCAAAGTACTGATACTCTTCAAGCATGTATGCAGCGGATGTAAATAAATTAAACGTAAGAGCAAGTACTAGAGAGCAATATATAGTGGAAACCCAGATACTTAAAGTAAGTATCTGTGAAAAACCACTATCTTCTAGTTTCCTAGAAGGATTTCGGAACAATCAATTATATTGATGTATTTCGATTACAAGGATTATACTCTAACCCAAACCTCACTCAGTGGTGTTCCGTCTTTCTTTCAGACCGACTTAGTGAAGGTGTAATCTGATTGTAATCGCACCGCAAGTGATCTTCCACTTTTGGCTCCTACCGCTCACTGGCTCCCTCTGAAGTACGCTCTTGATCCTCCGACTCAAAGCTCCTTCGAAATAGCGATCTCCGGTCGTTATTACCTTCGTAATTACTCAGCCAAGGATTCACATTTTTCGCCCATCGAAAAGGCAGCCATAGCATCCTTTATATAGATGTTCTTCAAACCGAGTAGCCCTAGATTTTCTAGGAGAAAATCTCTCCAATTTGCCCGACAAGCTCGTACAAGTTCATCAGCTGATTCGTCCATCCACGATGTCTTCATCAGCCTTCCAATTTGATCGTCCCATTCCAATCTAATTGGATATGTGTTTGAGATAAAGTTTCCTAAAATGTCTCACGCAATATTCCCATATTAAAGCCAATTCCAAATCTCGTTACAAGCATCCAAAATTGATCTTAGGGAATCTTCCAACATATCAACGATGGAACCGATCGCAAGAGCAGAAGATCCACCGAGAATATTCATGGAAGTATTCTCGTCCTCAATCCGAGGTACTGCTACTTCTCAAAGATCAGCGCAAAGCCTTGCACACTCAAGTAGCCGTTACTTCCAGAGTACATGTACTTAGACCTGCACACTCAAGTAACATATCAGTAGGATGTTTGTCCGTTAAAACACACTGGAGTATACGTCCTTCTGACGTACGTCTACCCCTGGGGTATCGTATTCCAACAATTTCCCCCTTTTCGATGATGACAAACATCCTCTTCACAAAAGATAATAACAGCATGGAACACATGTGTATATTAACTTCTACGCAGTTTTTAAGCCAACGAATCTTTGATGAGGGAGTTTTCAAACTCCCAACTAGTCTAACCTAGCAGCATATTCTCAGTTAATTTCGAACAACATTTAAGCTAATGACTCTTTGATGAGGGAGTTTTCAAACTCCCAACTACCTTCAGCGTAAGTAGTTCCCCCTCACATGTGCAACGCAGTTCCCCCTCACACGTAGCCTATTCCTGTGCATTCAACAGAGACCACAGATCACTGAAAATTCATTCAGCACTTGTCAGGTTACCCTTTTAAACAGCCACATGATGGGCGTGGATTGCATTCCCACACAAAGTACGCTTCCTCTTATCTTCCCCCTTTTGGCATCATCAAAAAATCTCAAATAGTATTGTTAGAGCAATAGTGAGTAAATCCATTGTGCAGTTCAAACATCACACCATCAGAGTATGCACGAGTACTAAGACCCCCTTTGATTAATTGAAAGCATAACAAAACGAGTAGAGAACATGATGAATGAAAAACAGAAGAAAAAGAACAAAACAAAAAAACAGGGTGATTGATGTGCTAGGGATTTCAAGGCTTGGGAGAGTCAGCGGGAGTAGTCTCGGAGGGAGCAGTACTGGCGGGAACTTGAGCAACGGGAGTGGTCAGAGCCTCCACCGCAGTCTTTACCTGCAGCAGTTGCGACATCATGACACTCACCATATCCTTGATGAGCGCAACATCGGCCTTCAACTGGCCAACCTCTATTTCAAGGTCCTTGCGACCAACCAACTCTTTCAGAGCCACCAGCTCCCTCTAAAGGTCCTCCAATTTCAGACCAGCATTAGGTACGAAATCCGCAGTACCCTCTGAATCTCCATCACTCACATGCCCAACACCAACATTTGCACCAATACCAACATTAGCACCAACACCAATACCAATACCGACACCACCACCAACATCAATACCAGTTTCGGCCAACGGGATTTTGACCCAACCACCGCCCTTTTCGCGCATAAACTGCATCTGCTTCAGATTACTCACCCCAAGCGTGCAAAAGTACGCAACCTCATCATCGACCTTGCCATAGACTTTCTGAAAAGTAATGATTTTCTTAAGGAGGCCTGGGTAGGGGAGGGAGTGTACATCACGCTTGCACACATGCTTCAGATGTTTCATGACCATCCGTGGGAGCCTAATCTTCTCACACTCAATTCAAGTCAGATTCTAGGCCAATATGCACTAGACCAAGGTCCCCAATACAAGCTCAATGATGGAGAAATTCAGCCCAATGAAGGAGAAATCGGACCGACGCAATTGGACAATCAAACCGAGGATGAACCGACGAGAACCAAGGCAAGCAAAGGTATTTCCCCACATGTTCCACATCATTTCGTGGTCCCAAATCATGCTAAATACATGACCTCGACACAACCACCAAGGGGGCAAGAAACCAGGGCAAAAGGGCTAAAAATAGTAAACCGGCACATTGAGCAAGGCATCTTCAATAGAGGGCTCATGCACCTGGCCAAGAGGAGAAACACAAGGGCTAACATTGCTGGACTCAAGGAATCAACCTATCCAAATATAGCCACCAGCAGCAGCCCCAAGGCGCCTTAATTGCCCCAAAGTCCAAGGTCTTCAATTTCCCTCCAAATCACACCATCAATGCTTTTCCCACCAAGAGTCATCCAAGGGCCCTATATAAGAAGACCACCAGCATACATTCTGCTCATCCAACCATTGAAGAAGATAATCTCTCACAAAAGTAGTTGGGTCCTTTGTATTTCTCTTTTATCGCCTTAGACTCCTCTCTTTGATCCGTGTTACAAGGGTCATTTAGGGGGTTATTACTATTGTAACTCACCATTCTTCCGCATCAATAACATCATCCATCTTTCCGCCACTTTTCATTCTTCGGGTCCCAACAGTTGGTATCAGAGCAGTTCAATCTTAGAGCCATGAAGCCCCAAAACTCTTCCGCAGCCAAGGATGACTACGCTGAAACGTTTGCTGACATTGATGGCAAACTTGCAGCACTCAAACAAGGCGAAGAAGAAGCACTAACTAGGCACACCAGCCTGGAAAACAAAGTCACTTCTATGGAGCAACTCATGCTTGAGATGTCCAAGAAGTTGGATCTTCTTGTCCCCGCTACGGCTAGACAAGGGGCCAACGAAGGAGGCGACAACCAGAAAGTTTTAGGCGATGAGCCGAAGACCTTGAGGCATGGTAAGGGTGTCTTGGACGAGTCCAATCAACCCTTGAAGGAACCGGACGCTGCCATCAAACCAGCCACCACCAAAGAAGGAATAACAACCGAGGAAGGTAACTTTTCTCAGCCCATCTATTCCCTTACTCCTTTGCACACCAAACTTCCGCACTTTAGCACACCACAATGGAGCCGCAAGGTCCTATGGCGTGGTGATTCTTCACAACGCCAAGGAAGCTCGAATCGGCAACCCATGGGCAGATTTGGCCATGATTGGAGTGGCCGGGCAGATCTGGTGCGCTACCAATCAGACTATGGAGACCCACCAGATTGGGATGAAGGCGAGTATGAGGAGGAACGTCCAGCTCGGGTCGAGAGGCAAAGCCCACGAGTGATGGACAATCGAGTGAGAAGACTCGAGATGCCCGTTTTCGAAGAAAACGATGTCACTGGATGGATTTACCGCGCTGAAAGGTATTTTCATGTTAATGCTCTCACTAACGCTGAAAGGCTTAGCGCTGCAGCCTTGTGCTTAGATAGAAAGGCCCTCAAGTGGTATCGTTGGAGGGAATACCGACAACCAATCCGCCATTGGGAGGAACTCCGAGCAGCGCTACTTGAGAGGTTCCAAGGACAACAAAGTGGAGACATCCATGAGCTTTTCTTTGCTCTAACTCAAGACGGCTCAGTCTTGAAGTATCGAGAGGAGGTTGAAGAGCTCTCGGGTGAACATGAAGGGATCTCCGATAGAGCCTTGATGGGGAACTTTATGAAGGGACTCAAGGCCACGATACGCGCTGCCGTCAAGCTTCATCGACCAAGGAACCTTGGAGATGTCATGTCTTTGGCTCAACTAGTAGAGGAAAGACAGGTGGCTGACAAGTGTAGCCAAAGTGCACCACGTCAAGGAACAATGCTAGACCCAACCCCAAAGGAACAAGCACACGCACCTTCTAAAGGCGGCACCCCAAATTTCAGATTCATGAGTGATGCGGAGGCTAGAGAAAGGCGTGCTAAGGGGCAATTCTTTCGCTGTCCGGAGATGTTTACATCGGGGCATCGCTCCAAGAATCCGACTCTCAAAGTAATCAATTCTCAAGATGAAGAGGACTCGTCCGAGGAGGAGCAACCTGAGGAGCATCATAAGGACGAGCCTAACTTGGGTCAAATGGAGGTCACCTTTCCCGAAACAGTGGGACTCACACTTACACGCTCATTGCTACTAAAAGGGAAGATAGGCGAGCACGAGGTCTTGGTACTACTAGACAGCGGGGCCTCACACAACTTTGTGTCACATCACCTCATCAAGCAAGGTGTTCTCGCTGTGCCAAGCAAGGGGAAGTTCAGCGTAATTCTAGGGACCGGAGCAACCGAAGAGGGCGAAGGAATCTGCCGTGATGTCCTTCTTAATCTTCCGGGTTGTAAGGTATAGACTGATTTCATCCCTCTTAATCAATGGAGTAGATGCAATGCTAGGCATGCAGTGGCTTCAGACCTTGGGAGATAGCATGGTCAATTGGAAGGAGCGTCGCATAGAATTCGATGATCAAGGGACGAGTTCGACTCACTGGTGAACCCATGGAGATAGACCGATCAAATCAGTGCCAAGGGACGCAAGAGGCAGCTTTAGAGGGAGACGAATCCCAGCTTTGGGCCATTTAAATGTCGACAATACTCGATTGTGAAGAGTTTCTTAAGGACAACGCGATCCAAGAAATACAAGATCATCGTGCCACTCCCATACGAGAACATACCGACTATTCACTAGTAGGGACAAGGGTGCTCTACAAAGGAGCCCTCGTCTTGCCAAGCACCTCGAAGCAAATTTCCAAGCTGCTGCGGGAATTCCATGAGAGCGCCATAGGAGGTCACTCCGGAGTGTTCAAAACTTATATGAGGATCAAGGCCGAGTTCTATTGGCGTGGCATGAAGAAGGACGTGGAGACCTTCGTGGCTCAATGCGATGAATGCCAGCGCAACAAGTACTTGGGAATGTCTCCAGCCGGTCTACTCCAGCCGCTCGAGTTGCCTAACAAGGTTTGGTCCGCCATCACAATGGACTTCATCGAGGGACTTCCAGATTCGGAGGGGTACTCGGTGATCTTCGTCGTAGTCGATAGATTGAGCAAGTACATCCATTTCATGGCCACCAAACACCCCTACACAGCGACATCCGTGGCCGAAGAGTTCATCCAAGGCGTAGTCAGATTACACGGAGTCCCTGAGGTAATAATCTCAGATCGTGATCGAATCTTCCTTAGCAACTTTGGCAGGCTCTCTTCAAAGCGATGGGCACCAGTTTGCGAAGGAGCTCCTCTTACCACCCCCCAAACCGATGGACAAACGGAGGTCGTCACCGAAGCATAGAGACCTACTTGCACTATTTTGCTGCCAAACACTCGAGTCGTTGGCAGAAGTGGCTACCATGGGCGGAGTATTGGTACAATACATCATTTCATACGACGGCAAGGACCACACCATTCAAAGTACTTTATGGTCGCGACCCTCCCATGCTTGTACCATACGAAGTTGGAACTACACCCATTAACCAAGTGGAGCAAGAGCTGGTTGATCGAGATCAACTGTTGGGGGAGCTAAAGCAGCACCTATGGAGGGCGCAACAAAAAATGAAGAAACATGCCGATAAAAGTCGAAGGGACGTTAGCTACTCAGTGGGCGACCGAGTCTATGTCATGCTTCAATAATATAGGCAACACCCAACTGTGAAGCGCGGCAAGAACAAGCTGTCTCCGAGGTACTATGGACCATATGAGATTCTACACCGTGTGGGAGAGGTCGCCTATCGCCTCAAGCTGCCCAAAGAGTCAAAGATTCACCCGGTCTTCCATGTGTCGCAGCTAAGGCCAGCAAAGGGGCCACTCGCACCATCCAGAGCACCACTGCCGAAGATTCGCCCAAGGAACCAGCCCGCATTCCTTCCGGAAGATGTGCTCGGAGTTCGAAGGGGACCAAAAGGCAATGAGGCCCAGATCAAGTGGGACGCACTACCCGAGCACGATGCAACTTGGGAACCCATGAACATGATTGCTAAGTAGTTCCCAGCATTCGACCTTGAGGCCAAGGTCGATCTTCGGGAGGGGAGTATTGTTGGGCCTTCGCCCCAACTAAGGCTTTTGAGCTTAGAGCCCAACCGACCAGCCATGGCCACACTCAATTCCAGTTAGATTCTAGGCCAATATGCACTGGACCAAGGTCCCCAATACAAGCCCAATGATGGAGGAATTCAGCCCAAGGGAGGAGAAATCGGACCGACGCAATTGGACAATCAAATCGAGAATGAACCGACGAGAACCAAGGCAAGCCAAGGTATTTCCCCACGTGTTCCACATCATTTCGTGGTCCCAAAGCATGCTAAATATAGGACCTCGACACAACCACCAAGGGGGCAAGAAACCAAGTCAAAAGGGTTAAAAATAGTAAACCGGCACATTGAGCAAGGCATCTTCAATAGAGGGCTCAGGCACCTGGCCAAGAGGAGAAACACAAAGACTCACATTGCTGGACTCAAGGCATCAACCTATCCAAATACAGACACCAGCAGCAGCCCCCAAGGCGCCTTAATTGCCCCAAAGTCCAAGGCCTTCAATTTCCCTCTAAATCACACCATCAATGCTTTTCCCACCAAGAGTCATCCAAGGGCCCTATATAAGAAGCCCACCAGCATATACTCTGCTCATCCAACCATTGAAGAAGATAATCTCTCACAAGAGTAGTTGGGTCCTTTGTATTTCTCTTTTATCGCCTTAGGCTCCTCTCTTTGATCCGTGTTACAAGGGTCATTTAGGGGGTTATTACTATTGTAACTCACCATTCTTCCGCATCATCCATCTTTCCGCCACTTTTCATTCTTCGGGTCCCAACAAGGATCCTGTCCTCCGGGATTAGAGTGGGAAGGTTGAGCATCTGTCCACCCTTCACCTAGATTGAAGTCGTCATGTTGTCCGAAGGGAGACTATCCATCATCTCGGTTCATCTCGTTCGCGGTTATTCCTTCATCAAACACGACATGGATGCTTTCCTCTATTTTCCTACTATGACGAATGTACACCGTATATGCCCTGCTGTGGTTGGAGTAACCCACAAACACACCCTTCTCACTTCTTCAATCAAACTTTCCAATGTTCGATTTCCCGTTGTTGTGGATGTAACATTTGCATCCAAAGACTCTGAAGTGGGAGACATTAGGCTTTCTTCCTCTTAGCAGCTCATACGGAGTCTTGTTCAAGATGGGTCTGAGGTAGGCTCTATTCAGAACATGGCATGAGGTATTGAGAGCCTCTCCCCAGAAGCTTCCCAGAAGATCACTAGCTAGTAACAACGTCCTTGTCATATCTTCCAGGGTTCTGTTCTTCCTTTCTACAACCCCGTTCTGTTGAGGAGTTCTGGGTGCGGAGAAGTTGTGATTGATCCCCTTGGACCGGCATAAGCATAAGTATTGTTAGTTGTCAAATTCTGTGCCATGGTCAGTACGCATACTTGATAAGGATAAGTTTAATTTTCTCTCCACAGCCTTCATCGAACTCTCAAATTCAGCGAACACTTCATCCTTGAAGGTAACAAAGATAGTCCATGTCTATTTCGAATAATCATCAACAATTACGAAAACATAGTGATTACCTTCAAGGGATCTGGTCCTCATATGTCCACACATGTCCATATGAATTAACTCGAGAGGTCGGGTGGAACTTACCTCAGTTATGGACTTGAAAGATGACCTAACCTGCTTACCTTTTACACATGCATCACACATATTCTCAAGTTTGCTTTCTGATGAGTCGAGTTTTCGACTCATTAATGCCCATTTTCACTATAGCTTTAGTTCGTTTCCGACGATTATTTGATGTCATTTGATTCCCTTTTCATGCGTTTCAGGTGCGAATCAAGATGACTCAGTGCCAAAAGCCCATAGAAGGAAACTCGGAGAAAATCAGAGTCAAGAGCAAAAGTTGGCAGAATTTGGCCTCCAGTCGATCGACTGGGAAGCTCCCCTGCTCCAGTCGATCGACTCGATAGACTCTCAGGAGGGACTGCAAATCAAGATACCGCAGTCGATCGATTGGGCCCTCCAGTCGATCGATTGAGACTCCAGTCGATCGACTTAATGGAGTCTCAGGAGGGCCTGTTTTCTGCATTACTCCAGTCGATCGACTGGGAGACTACCCTGTCTCAGTCGATCGACTGAGAATCTGCTTTCCAAGCGTCTTATCTCCCTCCAGTCGATCGACTGGGCCAACAGCCCACTGCCAGTCGATCGACTGGACCTGCTACAGTACCGGAAATTGCCCGAGGCTATAAATAGAAAGAGGCAAGTTTGACCTAGCATCTTAGATTTTTCTGGAGAAAAGACAAAAGGAAGTGAGCCAAATCAAGGGTTTCAACATCATCTAATCAAGGAGGATTGAAGATCAAGGGAGTTTATTAGGATCATCAATCCTACTCTTTTCCCTCTTCCTTTCTCTTAGATTTTTGCTAAAAACCTACACATCATGTTGTCTTACATGATGTGTGAGTAGTCTCCCTTGTGTTTTGAGGGTTCTATGAACCTCCTTGGTACTCAATGATCATTGTATACACATTTGAATGGATTTATTGAAGTTGATTTCATTTTACTATGCTCTTCATGTTAGACATGTCTCTAAGTGTTTGATAAAATGCCCAAGTGACATGTTTATGTTAGAACTATGATCTAAGTATTGAAAGAGCTTAGTGATGGTTTGGATGTAGTAAAATTGAACTTAATTAACATTTATGAGAGTAAATGCATAGTGAGAGGTAAACTAGAACTTTATGCATGTAGCATTTATGGGAGTAAATGCTATATAGTGGATCAATACTCTTTAATTAGTGAGATTTATAGCTAAGATGGCTTGACTAGGATTAAACATGCATGGTTTGTTCAATTCTAGTCTAAGCTAGGTTTAAAACCTATCAACTCATAATTAATTAAACTCTTGTATGCATGATCATTGGGAAATCGCCAAGGAGGGGATTAATCCCTCGAAACTCGCTTTTAATTGAATTTAATCCCCTAAAAACCATTTCATTCTTGTTTTGAATCATTGATAACTCAATCATACTTGAATTTTAGGAATTAGCCGAGTAAGAAAATTTGATAGAACTAGCGTGTAATCCGTTTGCTCCCTTGGGTTCGACACCGGTCTTACCGGTTGAATTACAAATTGTTTTTGACCGTATGCAAAATACTTACGTCACTTTCTACATGTGGGAGTCCGTTTACCAACTCCATCCGATGAAGCTTTGAGAGTAGACGTACACTTGCATGTCCGAATCTTTTGTGCCACATCCCTGTTTCTTCCGATTTTGAAGCGAGGCACAACTCCGTTTCAGGAATGAAGGATGGATCAACCATGTAGATTTTTCCAGATCGTTTCCCTTTCAGCAGTGTTTTCCCTGTACTAATGCACTCAACATGGCACTCGTCAGCAGTAAACAATACTCGATTCTTTCCCTTTTGACATAATTGGGAAACACTAAGCCGATCATAACTTATGCCTTGTACCAAACTCACATCATTAATACGAATTTTGTCATTGAGTTTTACCTTACCCATACCAATGATCTCACCTCTACTTTTGTTTCCAAAAGTAACTGTTCCTCCTCAGTGAGGTCGAAGAGAGGTATACCATCCTGCGTTCCCTATCATATGAATGGAGCATGCACTGTCTATGTACCAGGAGCTGCTCTTCCTTCCACCCTGCAAGCGAAAATATGTCAGTTTTACGTACCCAAACTAAGTTAGGTTTGCTAGGTTTGTTTCCTGCTTACTGGTCCTTGGATTTCTTGCTCTCTGGTCTTTTCATGCCATCATCCTTTACCACTCTCTTCTTCTTGTGAGTATCAACTTTGTGCTGCTTTTGGTTTGGACAATACTTCAGGGGGTGACCTTCCTGTTTGCAGCCCCAGCAGGTGAGTGTTGTTGAGCCATACCTTGCTTGATTTCTTTTGTTCTCATTCTTTCTACGTGGGCAACCCCTGTAGAGATGTCCAGCTTGTCCACAATGCCAGTACACCCTGTGATGCTTAAGATCCACGTATTTACTCCGTCCTGGTGGAGGAATAGTGTTCTTCGCCCTCCTAGAATCGAAGTCAATGTGCGCGGGCTTTGTACTCTTGGAATGCTTGAGCCATATTGCGTATGCCTTATGTCCGTTGAAGGGCACAATAGTTTCGATTTTGCGAGGTTCATCTTTACCACAATGACACTTACCCAAGGCTGGCTCAATTACTTTCTCAGTTGTTTCTTTCTTTGCTGGGATAGTATCAGTATTCTCAGATTCGTATCCTAACCCTCGTTTAGCCACAAACCGTTTAGAGAAGTCTTCCTTGATATCCTTGAGTTTCTCCTCCCTAATTCTCTTCATTAGGATTTCTTTGTCTCCTTCCTTGGTGGTTTTAATAGCCTCCAGCTCATCCCTTAGTTTGGAGTTTTTAGATCTTAGAGTTGCCATCTCTTCTTCTGCTTCTGTTAGCCTCTTCGTACTAGGGATAGTGTCCTCTGTCTGTATCTTAGACAGTTGTCCCTCCAAGGAACGAATTAGTTTCTTTAATTTGTGCTCGGTTCTGCATAGTTCTTCTTCAAGCCTAATTGCCTTTTCTGACCACTGGTTTCCATGTTCTTCAAGATCAGCGATTTGCTATTCCTGCTCTACTATGTGTGCACTCAGCTCTTCAATCCTTTCGGTCAGCTTCTTCAGTAGATCCAATACCTGTTTACTAGAGAGGTCAGATAAATTGGTAACAGTGCTTAGACTCATTATCTCTTCATTAGCCATGATGCACACTGTGTCGCTCGCTTCCTCGCTTTCGCTTTCCCCTTCTGATTCTCCCCAGGTTGCAAGCATAGCCTTGGTGCTCTTTTGGGCTGGAGGTTGTCCTGCTCTTTTGCTGAAGCAGTCCTTAGCCATGTGTCCTTTCTTCTGGCAGTGATAGCAGATCACCTCCTTTGGTGACTTCTTCCCTTTGAAGGATCCCATCTCTCCAACTCCTGCCATTCTGAGAGCTCTAGTCACTAGTGCAGTGTCCTCATCCACTATCTCATCAATTTCATTTGTCTAGGCGAGCTCAAATGCTTTCTCAACCTTCAGTGCTAGGGACTGGTCCTTCTTAGGGGCACGTCTGGCAACTCTCCTTTGTTGGATACTGTCATTACTCTGAAGTCTAGCGACAAGCTCTTCAAGGCTTATTTCCTTGATATCCTTTTGGGCTTGAAGTGATAAGGTCACAACATCCAACTTTTGGTTCAGTGATTGAAGAAAGTGGTGAGTGACTTTCCATTCGTCAATCTCTTCTCCGAGAAACTCTAGCTGACCGACATAAGTTTGAAATCGCGAGTGGAAATCTTCCAAAGTCTCATTCTTTCCTTGCATTGCGCTGTCATAGTCCTTCATTGCAGCCAGGATTCAGTTCTTCTTAACGTCTTCACTTCCGGAGTATAGCCTCTTTAATGCATCCCATATATCCTTAGCAGTTTTGTAGCGGAGCATTTTTTTCAAGTCGCATGGACCAAGTGCGGAGTGCAAGACCTTCCTTGCATTCCTATTCTTTTCTAGCACTTTGTAGTCATTTTCATCATAGTCGTCCTGCTTCTTTTCCAACATCATGGGATCCAGGATAGGTATCTGTCCCTGCTTGATTACTTTCCATAGTTGTCCATCCAGGGAGCATATGTGTGACTCAAATTGCTCTGCCCACCAATCGTACTCTCCAGGCTTTAGCTGCGGAGGCTTCCAGAAGGTATCGTTAATGGTTGCCATCTATCCTACAAAGCTAACTAAGAATCTAGAGACCGGGCTCTGATACCAATTGTTAGGATCGTTAGTTAGCCGTACTCGCAAAGTACTGATACTCTTCAAGTATGTATGCAGTGAATGTAAATAAATTAAACGTAAGAGCAAGTACTAGAGAGCAATATATAGTGGAAACCCAGATACTCAAAGTAAGTATCTAGGAAAAATCACTACCTTCTAGTTTCCTAGAAGGATTTCGGAACAATCACTTATATTGATGTATTTTGATTACACGGATTATACTCTCACCCAAACCACACTCAGTGGTGTTCCGCCTTTCTTTCAGACCGACTTAGTGAAGGTGTAATCTGATTGTAATCGCACCGCAAGTGATCTTCCACTTCTGGCTTCTACCGATCGCTGGCTCCCTCTAAAGTACACTCCTGATCCTCCGACTCAAAGCTCCTTCGAAACAGCGATCTCCGGTCGTTATTACCTTCGTAATTACCCAGCCAAGGATTCACGTTTTTCGCCCATCTAAAAGGCAGCCATAGCATCCTTTATATATATGTTCTTCAAACCGAGTAGCCCAAGATTTTCTAGGAGAAAATCTCTCCAACTTGCCCGATAAGCTCGTACAAGTTCATCAGCTGATTCGTCCATTGACGATGTCTTCATCAGCCTTCCAATTTGATTGTCCCATTCCAATCTAATTGGATATGCGTTTGAGATAAAGTTTCCTAAAATGTCTCACGCAATATTCCCATATTAAAGCCAATTCCAAATCTCATTACAAGCATCCAAAATTGATCTTAGGGAATCTTCCAACATATCAACGCTGGAACTGATCTCGGGAGCAAAAGATCCACCGAGAATATTCATGGAAATATTCTCGCCCTCAATCCGAGGTACTGCTACTTCTCAGAGATCAGCGCAAAGCCTTGCACATTCAAGTAGCCGTTACTTCCAGAGTACCTGTACTTATACCTGCACACTCAAGTAACATATCAGTAGGATGTTTGTCCATCAAAACACACTGGAGTATACGTCCTTCAGACGTACATCTACCCCAGGGGTATCGTATTCCAACAAGTTGTTTATGTAGATTATTTATCTGATGTGGTGTCACTTGCGAAGACGAATCAGTCAGTCTGCCCCTTCAATGTATTGAGAAGTTAAGGCATCACTTCAATTTCCCGTGTGGATGTTGGGAGAGGGTTTCTTCTTAATATCTTACCAAGCAAGATATTGAAATCATATATGAACATATAATGTTCCCATTTATCTTCCAATGTGGGACAATTAGTTTCACACAAAAGAAGTCAATCCACCCATCCTTCCTGCCAACATCATGTTTCCATTGATTTTGGTCCAACTTTGAGCATTGATTTCTTATTCGATATCAATTTTATTTTGGCATTTCTACATTCGATTTCATACCCCTTGTCGCAAGGTATTTTATTAAATTTTTATCAACACTTTTTGAGGTGTCCTCCACGCTCAAATTAGGTCTCAAAATGGGGCGCACCACCATTTTCTTCACACTCATTTAACACACAAGTTATAACAATCCCCCACATGAAGAAAATCGAGTGTTGAAAATGATAAAACAAATAAACTCGATTATCAAGACTCAACTCAATATGATGATAGCTTCTACTGTTGATATCAGCAAAGGATAAGTAGGCAACGCCCTTGAACCTTCACTTGGGAAAACATGTTCTCTTTACTGACTGTTCAGTAGACGTGATTGTCTTTGAACTGTTCGTCTTGTAATGTAAACGAAAGCCATGTTCCCCACATATATCTTCCTGATCATACTTTAGTTCTTACTGGTGGGCTCCTTTCGGCCATGATACCCCTTTCCTGGTTCTGCAAGAGCTTCTAAAGAATTAAGCCCTTTGAATTCTCTTTTGAAGCAGCATCACTTCTCTCTCAGATAAGTGATTCTTTCTTAAAGTAATCACGTATTACATATTTAAATCTCACTATTCAAATTACTAGAATCATTAAAAGCTTCGAGCTTAGCCTCGTGCGGCAGTCACTATTTTATCAGGGAATAGGTATGAGGTGTTACCCCCACAGTGACCTCACATAGTCTTTGCAAGTCGGTCCTCCCTTTGAACCAAGTTCTTCAGATCTCCAGTCATCATGGTATGGTTTTCCTTTGCCTCGACTTTAATTACCCAAGGGCTTAAGCCTGTGTTTTGATATTACAGTCAAAACGCTTCAGTCCCATTCCCTTTGTCGTCTTCTCTACTTGGTCCCTATTTAACCCCTTGGTTAACTGATCCGATATATTTGCTTTGGACCTCACGTAGTCAATGCTTATGACTCCGGTCGAGAGAAGTTGTCAATGGTATTGTGTCTTCGACATATGTGTCTAGACTTACTATTATACATTACATTTTGTGCTCTACCAATTGTCGATTGGTTATCACAATATACACATATTGGTGGCACATGGGTTTTCCATTCAGGAATATCCTCTACAAAGCTTCTTAACCACTCTGCTTCTTCGCCACATTTATCTAATGCCACGAACTCAACTTCCATCGTGGATCGGGTTATCAGTGTTTGTTTAGAGGATTTCCACGACAAGGCTGCACCTCCCAAGGTGAAAAGATATCCACTGGTGGCCTTTGAGTTTTGTATATCAGATATCCAGCTTGCGTCAGTGTATCCTTCAATGATTTCGGGATATCTGGTATAATGTAGACCATAATTATGAGTAAATTGTAGTTACTGCAGTATTCTCAAGATGGCACTCCAGTGCATTGTTCCTGGATTACTCGTATATCTAGCAAGCCTACTCACACTGTAGGCAATATTAGGTCTAGTATAATTCATTATGTACATTAGACTGCCTATCATTCTTGAGTACTCTACTTGGGAGATGATTTCTCCTTTATTTTTAGACAAGTGTTGATTTATATCAATTGGAGTTTTAGATACTCCTGAATTGTCTTTTCCGAGCTTGTCTAAAATTTTATCAACGTAGTGTGATTGGCTCAACACAAATCCATCTGTCGTTCTTGTAATTTTAATCCCTAAAATTACATCAGCTAGTTCCATATCTTTCATATCAAACCTTGAGTTTAATATGCCCTTAGTGGATTTGACCAATATTTCATTGCTCCCTACAATGAGAATATCATCGACGTATAGACACAAAATCACATATCAATGTTCAGTGTTTTTGATTTATATACATTTGTCACACTCGTTGATTGTGAACCCATTTGACAAGATTACCTTGTCAAATTTCTCATGCCACTGTTTAGGCACTAGTTTTAGACCATAGAGAGACTTAACAAGTTTACACACTTTCTCTCTTGTCCTGGCACATACAACCCTCAGGTTGTTCCATATATTTATCTCTTCCTTAAGGTCTTCATTAAAGAAAGTAGTCTTCACATCCATTTGATGCATTTCTAAATTGCGCAATGTTGCAATGCAAATTATCATCCTAATAGATGTGATCCTTGTCACAGGTGAGAATGTGTCAAAGTAGTCTAGACCTTACTTTTGTCTATACCCTTTGATCACAAGTCTCACTTTGTACTTATCAATAGTACAGTCTACTTTCATTTTCTTAGTGAAAATCCACTTGGAATCAAGTAGTTTGCATCCATGAGGGAGATCAACTAGCTCCCAAGTATGGTTTTGCAAAATGGAGTCTAATTCACTTTTTATGGCTTCTTTCTATAAAGGACATTCAACAGAGTTTATTTCTTCATTATACGTATGAGATCCTGCCTCAACCATATAGGTAAGAAACTCAGGTCCAAATGAAGTTGGAATCCGAGCTCTTTTGCTTCGTCTTTGTTCTTCTAAATTTGCATCCTCCTCGGATACTACCTCTTGTTGTTGTGACATTTCACTGATATCTTCACCTATCTCATAAGGTGAACGAGGACTCATTTTCTTAGACTTATAAGGAAATACTTGCTCAAAGAACGAAGATGTCTTAGATTCCATAATGTTGTTCGTGTGTATCTTAGGATTTTTCGACCCATACACAAGAAATCTATGAGCAGCACTGTTTTGTGTGTATCTAATAAATACACAGACAATTGTCTTTGGTCCTATTTTCATTCTTTTAGGACCAGGAGTGATTACCTTAGCTAAACACCCCCACACTCGCAAGTGTGTGTATGAAGGTTTTCTCACTTTAAATAATTCATAAGGAGTTTTCTCCTTCTTCTTGCGGGTTATCCTATTTAGGATATAATTAGCCGCAAAACGGCCTCCCCCCACATTCCTTGAGGCAGTCCTGAACTAAACAACATTGCATTCATCATCTCTTTGATAGTGCGATTCTTCCGTTCCGCGACACCGTTCGATTGAGGGGAATAAGGTGGAGTGACCTCGTGTATGATTTCGTTTTGTGCACACAATGTCCCAAATGGTTCTACATATTCACCACCACGGTCACTCCGTAGTCTCTTGATCTGTTTGTTTAGTTGGTTTTCCACTTCCAACTTATAAATGACAAATTTCTCAATTGATTCGTCCTTGCTCTTAAGTATTGCATATTGAACAATACTTTGTACTATCATCTATGAAAGTCACAAAATATTTATTTCCACCTCTTGTTGGCATGAATTTCAAGTCACATAAATCACTATGTATTAAGTCAAGGGGTTAAGTATCTCTTTCAACATTATAAAAGGATGTTCTTGTTAATTTTGCTTCAACACAAATTTCACACTTGTATTCGGAATCCATTTGAAGTTTTGGTATACAGTCCAATATCATCAGATTCCTTATTGAGTCATAATTTACATGTCCTAATCTATTATGCCATAATTAGACGACTCAAGAAAATAAGCAGAAGAACTTTCTTTATTGATAGATTTGATAGCAATTACATTCAGTTTCCACATGCCATCTTTCACATAACCATATCCCACATACATGTCGTTCTTTGAGAGAACGACTTTCTGGGACTCAAACACCATCTTAAAACCATGACTATCAAGTAAAGCTTCAGATGCTAAGTTCTTTCTAATGTCAGGCACATATGAGACATTAGTCAGCTTCAGCTCCTTTCCTGAGGTCATCTTCAAAACCACGCTGCCTTTCCGCTTGACTTCTGAGGTGGCCGAGTTTCCCATGTACACCTTCTCTCCAGCTTCAGTCAGTTTTAACTCGGAGAAGGCATTCTTGTCAGAACAGATGTGGTGTGTTGCTCCTGTATCCAGCCACCACTCCTTGGGGTTTGAATCCACCAGACTAAGCTGAGAGATAACAGCCACCAACAGATCTCCATCCACCTCGACTATATTCGCATTTTTCTTCTTTTTCATTGGCTTCTTGCAATCAGCAGCTCTATGACCCTCTTTGTCACAGTTGAAACATTTGCCAGTAAATTTTGGCTGCACCTTCTTCTTGAAAGTCCCGCTCTTGGGTCCAAGTTTGTTGGAGAGTTTCTTCCTCTTGGAGCTACCACCATGCTCCACAATGTTGGCCCTCTCAGAAGGGAACCTTATCCTCTTGTTAAAGCCTCGGTTGTCCTCTTCAATCTTGAGGCAAACCACCAAATCTTCCATAGACATCTCCTTACGCTTGTGCTTACGGTAATTCTTGAAGTCCTTCCACCCCGGAGGTAGCTTCTGAATGACTGCAGCAACTTAGAAAGATTCACTGATCTTCATTCCCTCAGTATGTATCTCATGGATAATTAGCTATAGGTCTTACACTTGACTGCTCACAGTCTTTGAATCCACCATCTGGAATTCAAGGAAGCACCCCACAATATATTTCTTGGAGCCTGCATCCTCGGTTCGGTACTTCCGATCCGGAGATTCCCACAGCTCCTTAGCTGAGCTTTTGATACAGTACACATTGTACAGTGTATCATTGAGGCTGTTAAGCTCATAATTCTGACACATGTAATCACCATCTTTCCATGTGTTGAATGCCATAAGTACTTGAGGATCATATTCCTCGTCACAAACAGTGGGTGTCTCCTCGGTCAGATACCGGGCTAACCAAAGCTATGTCATGTAGAATAGCATCTTCCGCTGCCACGTCTTGAAGTTCAATCCAGATAACTTCTCAGGCCTATCGGCCGACATCACAGCATTAGGCACTCGTTCCACTGTGGTGTTTGGAACTAGACCCGCATGTCCATTCCCGTCCGGAGCCATCACCGGAGGTGAAGTCGTAGCAGCCGACTCCGCGGCAACAACATGAGGACGGTTCTGGATACCCTCCATGTTCACATGGTGACTCATCCGACAGGGTGAAACAAGTAACTAGTGATGCTACAGATTTTTGATATATTACTTTAACAACGGCGGATTAAACAGAAGTTACAAACAAATACTGGAATACACATTGATGAGCATAAATTTGTACTATATTTATGCTCCACATTTAGTCAATTTTCGATCATCTTCCTTATTTATATGAGCTCTCACATTATGTTTTGATGCTTTTAGGTGAAAAAACGAATCCAAGGTGAAAGAAAGAGTTATGCGGGAATTTGGGGGAAAATAGTGTAAAAACAGTGGATTGACCTCCCCAATTGTTGCGCACGCCCAGAGCTCATGCCATGTCCGAATTCATTGATCTTTGGCTTGTTGAAAAGCTGAAAACAAGAGCTACAACTTCGTAGTTGGCACATAGAGCAGATTCAGCCGCTACTGATGTCAGAATTTGAGCTCAAGAGGCCATCTCAATCTGCGCTTGTGTCACCAAAATAGTTGACACAAGTGATATGGCAGTTTCCAGCAAGCATGCAAAAAGTGCTTTGTGTCACCAAAATTCCGAATAAGCGACACAGACGACACAGCAAGGCTGAGTGGGCCAAAAATCAATTTTTGCTAGGTTTTTGCAAAAAGCCCAAAAATAACAAAAAGAGGAAAAAGGAGGAGCAGCCACATATTCTGTACATTCCACGCACATCCATTCTCCACATACACGCCCACACACTTGGAGACAACGAAGAAGAAAGAAGGGGGCATGAAAACGCGAGGATTTGATCGGATCGAAGATTGAGCTAAAAGGGGTTATCGACATCAATTCGAAGGAGGTAATCATTCCTTTTTCTCTTTGTAATTTTCGTTTCGCACAAAACATGATTTGAGATTCCATGACGATGGATAGTGAGTAGTGACCCATATTTTGGGGTCCTACGAATCTTACTTGACTATGAATCGTTTAATTTATTAACCTTGCATGTTTTGGATTGTTTTATATGATTTGTATTTTACTTAGTACCTAAATCCAGCAATGCACACTAGGTGTTTGTTACAATACTAAGTGAATTGCTTTGAGACGTTAAGCCAATAGCGCCGAAAGGGTGAGGTTAAACGTCCGACTATTATGTAAAATACACGTTACGAACTCGGTGACTACGAGAGTGGCCTGATCTTGTAATGGGAAAGGCTAGTTTTACGACAAGGACTCCCCATGTTTACGCGACGAGAGTTCGTAAACATCAGTGAGTTACTTGTTCGAACCAATAGCGCCGAAAGGGTGAGGTTCGTAGTTTAAGGTACAACTCCAATTTGAACCAATAGCGCCGAAAGGGTGAGGTTCTTACATGGATTGTGCGGCTATTTCCAATCAATATAGGCAAATCCTTGCATGTTAGTTAATAACTCGATTCTAATGTTGGGTAAATGAAGTAGTTCCCGAAATACTTCTCGAAGCTCGTTGAAACCTTTTCTTACTTTCTTGCATTTTTCGATTTATTAGCTTTCAAAACCAAAACAAAAACTCTTTTCGGACTAGGATAAATAGAAGCATAACCATACATAGTGCATAAGTTTACACTTGCTCCCTTGGACGACTCGGTACTTACCGATTTTATTAATTGTTTTTGACAAATAAAATACTGCACGTCAAAATGGCGCCGTTGCCGGGGAGCAACGCATTAACTTGTCATTAGCCTAGGTTGTGAATATCTAGACTAGTCTTGTAAATATTTTCTTCATTCTTTTGTATATTCTCTACTTATATCCTTTACTAACTTTTGTTCTTTTTGCTTTGCGAGGATGTACTCATACAACCAACAAGTCTCGTACGATGAAGAATATGACCAAGTGGAGGAGCAATCAAATTCTTATTGGGGAGATAACGGCTATCCAACACATTCATACTCTCCATATTGGGATGATGGCCAACAATGCTCATTTGAAGAAGGCTCCTACCACCAATATCCTCAAATTCCTCAACCTAATGGTGGACTCTCCGACATGGAAATCATGCTTAGAGGTTTCGAAAGAAGAAGTCCATGAACCTAATGTCTCGAAGCAAAATTGGGATCAAGCAATGGAGGATGAGTTCTTGAGAGTTGCTACACAAGCTTACAACGAGGTGTGGGATGATGAATCTTGCACTGAGGAAGAGTTGGAACACGATGATGCATCTCCCTTCACTACTAGCATAGATCATTCGGATGGGAACACACAATAACTCACAATTCCATCAACGCCTTACATCTCCAACGAGGAATTCTTCAAAGATGACGACTCATACATAGAAGAAATATGTTTTTCGCATGAAGAAGACCTCCCACCTCCCGCTAAGAGTGAGCTTGAAGATGAGGTTGAATGTGTTGTTGAAGAGGAGATAAAGGATGAACAACTACGAAGATTTGAAGTGTACGAAGACTTTGTTGAAGTTTACATGAACGGTACAAGAGAACAACCTCGCATACAAGGGAATTCAAGTTTTGAGAAGGAGCTAGAGGGTTGGGCACCCAAGGAAGTTATTGATAAACTCAAGGAGGGTGTGCCCATCAAGCTCGAGACGAGTTTTGAAGACCCGTTCTTCATCACGTCGTCTCGAGATAATTTTTGGAGCTTCCTACCATACCTTTCGAGACTATTAGCAAGGAGATCCTACAATCCCTCCATCTTGAAAAGCATATTACTTTCAAAGGGGTTGAGTTCACATTTAAAAGTCCACCGTAGACTTGATGGATGGAAATTCAAATGGGATTTGAAGGTGGATTGATGCCTCAAGCATCATGAGCCCCTCGAGAAGTTATTTGAGCAAAGGACTTCTCGCTAGCGAATCCATGGGCCGCTTTTCTAGTCTCGCCAAGACGTTAAACTAGGTCTTCGAGGGAAGTAAAACCATTTGTACGATGCCTTATCAAATATATTTTGCACTCACATCATTACTCGCTAGATGCTTTTGATTTAAGTGTGGAGTTCCGTACTATGATACACATTATACTTGTGAGACATGTACTAATAATTTCTATGTAGTGGTCACTAGTTTGTTTTACAGATTTGAATGTCATACATGGGAAAGGAATGAGCAATCTATGTATCACACACTATGCGCTACACTTTCAGGGAAGCCCTTTGCACTACACTTTTGTTTTCATATATTTTTCGCTTAGGGACTAAGCTTCCTCTTAAGTGTGGAGTGGGTGTGTAGTGCATTCTATGAAAATATCCATGTTTAAGCACTTGCACTTTTTGATGCACTAGCTTATATTTGAGTACTCGAATTTCCAATGCATTCACATTACCCCATTACTCGACTATCTAGTTTTATTGCTAATGACTTGATTTTGAATCTAGAATCACCATGACTTTTATGAGTGCATAATTCCTAGTCGTCAATGTTGTTGTTATCTTGTGTATATCTAATGATTTAGGCAACCTTTTTGCATCACTTGAGCATAAAATTAGCAAGCATGAAAACACTTTTCTTCTCTTCGAGAACTTTGTCATTGCTCTTAGGTGATCTTTATTCTTTCACATTGTTTGCACACACCATTTATATCCTTAGTACATTGCCAAATCTTAAGTGTGGAGTCAATATGGGTGAAAATTTGACCCCCACAAAAAAATATTGTATATGCAAGCACAAGCCAAAATAAGGCAAGCTAAAAAAAAGAAAAGCAAAAAGTTTATGCAAGCACAAGCTAAAATAAGTCAAGCTATCAAAAGAAAAAATCCGTGAAGCATATCGTTGGCAAAATGCCTAGAAAAAGAAAGAAAAGACGAGACACACACTTAAGTTTGGCAATATACTTTCCATCATTCCTTTTGGTGTGTATGCATTGTGATTTGAGTAGAGGGATGACCCTTGTACTAGTATACGTGAGCATGACTTTGTTTGAGATAGTATTGAAAATGAAGTGTCAAACTCCTCTTTCCTTACAGATTATGGATTTAGCTCCTAAAACTTGGAAATGAGTTTTGTATTGTTAGCCCATGGACTACCCTTCTTGATAGCATAGGCACGCGATTGGCACGCATTTTATGTTTCTAAGGATCATGTTTTGAGTATCTTACAAAAAGGTTGAATGAATTGTTAGGTTAGCCATTTGATAACTCTAACATTGATTGTCTTTGAATGTGCATGTTTGTAAGGTCATTGGTGGTTTGAAATTCTTTTGAAAAGGAGTTAGTCTTTAATTACTATTTTGTTTTGACGCTCATGGGGTATTCGTTGCGTATTGCCTAGATAAATGAGGAACTATCTTGTTCATGCATATAGCTAGTTGCATTTGGGATTTGTGAGTATTCTCTTTTCTAAAAACTCTCACGAGACTACAACTCGTCCTGTAGGGTAGCCTATAGGTTTAAAGGCTTGGTGCATACACTAAATGCACTCGTGTTCCCTACGACAATGGTTAGGATTTAGTTCATATTTGTTCGGGACGAACAAACTCTAAGTGTGGAGTGTTTTGATGAGCATAAATTTGTACTATATTTATGCTCCACATTTAGTCAATTTTCGATCATCTTCCTTTTTTATATGAGCTCTCACATTATGTTTTGATGCTTTTAGGTGAAAAATGAATCCAAGGTGAAAGAAAGAGTTTTGCGGGAATTTGGGCGAAAACAGTGTAAAAGTAGTGGATTGACCTCCCCAATTGTTGCGCACGCCCAGAGCTCATGCCATGTCCGAATTCATTGATCTTTGGCTTGTTGCAAAGCTGAAAACAAGAGCTACAACTTCGTAGTTGGCACATAGAGCAGATTCAGCCGCTACTGATGTCAGAATTTGAGCTCAAGAGGCCATCGCAATCTGCGCTTGTGTCACCAAAATAGTTGACACAAGTGATATTGCAGTTTCCAGCAAGCATGCAAAAAGTGCTTTGTGTCACCAAAATTCCGAATAAGCGACACAGCAAGGCTGAGTGGGCCAAAAATCAATTTTTGCTGGGTTTTTGCAAAAAGCCCAAAAATAACAAAAAGAGGAAAAAGGAGGAGCAGCCACATATTCTGTACATTCCACGCACATCCATTCTCCACATACACGCCCGTCGCCCAAACACTTGGAGACAACGAAGAAGAAAGAAGGGGGAACGAAAACGTGAGGATTTGATCGGATCGACGTTTGAGCTAAATGGGGTTATCGAAATGAATTCAAAGGGTGTAATCTTTCCTTTTTCTCTTTGTAATTTTCGTTTCGAACAAAACATGATTTGAGTTTCCATGAGATGGATAGTGAGTAGTGACCCATATTTTGGGGTCCTACGAATCTTACTTGGCGATGAATCGTTTAATATATTAACCTTGCATGTTTTGGATTGTTTTATATGATTTGTATTTTACTTAGTACCTAAATCCAGCAATGCACACTAGGTGTTTGATACAATACTAAGTGAATTGCTTTGAGACGTTAAGCCAATAGCGCCGAAAGGGTGAGGTTAAACGTCCGACTATTAAGTAAAATACACGTTACGAACTCGGTGACTACGAGAGTGGCCCGAGATTGTAATGGGAAAGGCTAGTTTTACGACAAGGACTCCCCATGTTTACGCGACGAGAGTTCGTAAACATCAGCGAGTTACTTGATTCGAACCAATAGCGCCGAAAGGGTGAGGTTCGTAGTTTAAGATACAACTCCAATTTGAACCAATAGCGCCGAAAGGGTGAGGTTCTTGCATGGATTGTGCGGCTATTTTTTAATCAATATAGGCAAATCCTTGCATGTTAGTTAATAACTCGATTCTAATGTTGGGTAAGTGAAGTAGTTCCCCGAAATACTTCTCGAAGCTCGTTGAAACCTTTTCTTACTTTCTTGCATTTTTCGATTTATTAGCTTTCAAAACCAAAACAAAAACTCTTTTCGGACTAGGATAAATAGAAGCATAACCTTACATAGTGCATAAGTTTACACTTGCTCCCTTGGACTACTCGGTACTTATCGATTTTATAAATTGTTTTTGACATACAAATTACTGCACGTCACATATATGAATAAAACAAGAACAATAGCAAACCCTAGTTTGTGGATCGAGTCACGTTAGACGCTATCCTTAAAGTAAGATTGCCGACTCACTGACTCCCGGGATAAAACAAGCTCTGCCGATTCGGCTATCACCGGCAGACTCAGACGAATAAAACGATGAGAAGGAGAGTTGTTGTTTTCTGTGTATTGAGAAGTGAACTTCAATTTATAGTGGAAGACTTGGGAAGACGAATCAGTCAGTCTGCCCCTCTTGAAAGACTTGCCAAATCTGATTTTATGTCTAAAAACCAAAAATGAATTTTGCGTGGGTGTTGGGAGAGGGTTTCTTCTTAATATCTTACCAAGCAAGATATTGAAATCATATATGAACATATAATGTTCCCATTTATCTTCCAATGTGGGACAATTAGTTTCACACAAGTGAAATCAATCCACCCATCAATTCCTACCAACATCATGTTTCCATTGATTTTGGTCCAACTTTGAGCATCGATTTCTTATTCGATATCAATTTGATTTTGGCATTTCTACATTCGATTTGATACCCCTTGTCGCAAGGTATTTTATTACTATTTTATCAACTGTTTCCGAGATGTCCTTCACGCTCAAATTAAGTTTCAAAATGAGGCGCACCACCATTTTCTTCGCACTCATTTAACACACAAATTCTAACACGGATATGGTAAAGATGCTGATTTAGAGATTGTGAGGGCTATGCAGTATTCTGGGATTTATTCAGGGGATTTATACCACCAAATCATTTTTCATCGATGCTCCGTCAATGTTTGGTTTTATATGACCATCTCATATGTTTTCGACACTATGATCTGATCGTTGTCATTTTTTTTTCCAAACGTGAGAAGAATTGTTTAGAGAACTGTTTCCAATGTGGTATTTTTTAGTACCTCTGCTCTATTTTAGTTGGTGTGGGTCACTGATACATTTTGCCCCTCAAATGTGGTGTATGCTCAAATAACACCACATTTATATTTCCATATGTGCCTCCTTTATTGCGATGAACAGAATTGTCTTAATATGTATTTATTTATACTAAATTTCAACTTCTGTGTGCTTATTGATGTCTCTTCGTTGCATCTCAGTAAAGCCAAGTTACAAGTTACCTCAAAGTTGCAAAGTTTATTAATTTTGCAAGACACTCGCAGCTTCTGATACAAGCACTCATGGTGGATTCTCTGTACTAAGGAGACATGCAGACGATTGTTTGCCATCACTGGCGTTTTTCTGTGTGTTTTCAAGTGAAGCGTAGACCCTTCTTATATAGTGACCAAAGACTTGCTCAACAAGTTTGACCGACTAAGATATCGTAGAGATAATATTCAGTTTCCAAAAGATAATGGAAGACAAAATCTGACCCGCGGAGAAATCGATGCTACATTCGTGTCCGCATGATGCAGGCGCACACAAGCCAAGCCAAATCCGACATCTCGACCGGATGATTTCCCCCTGGGCGCTCGCGTAGGCGTTAGGAAAGAGTTTCTCTTAACAACTTAATATCCTTGATATTGAAATCATATATGAACATACAATGTTCCCTTTTGGCTTCCAATGTGGGATATAAGCTTTCACTCATGTGAAATCAAACTACATATCCATTCCTACCAAAGTCATGTTTCCATGGGTTTTGGTCCTACTTTGAGCATCAATTACTCATTCGATTTAACTTCGATTTTGGCAATTCCACATTCGATTATATAACTCTCACTTCAAGGTATTTTAATCCGATTTTTATCAACTCGTTTTGAGGTGTTCTCCACACTCAAATTAGGTCTCAAAATGAGGAGCACCTCCATTTTCTTCACACCTTTTAAACACATCTTTCAACAATCCCCCACAGGAAGAAAATCGAGTGGTGAAAATGATAAAACAATCAAAACAGATAATCATGACTCGACTCTATGTGATGATAGCTTCTACGGTTGATATCTGCATAGGATAGGTAGGCAACACCCTTGAACCTTCTCTTGGGAAAACATGTTCTCTTTACTGAGTAGGATATCTGCATAGGATAGGTAGGCAACACCCTTGAACCTTCTCTTGGGAAGACAGATAGCTTCTACGGTTGATATCTGCATAGGATAGGTAGGCAACACCCTTGAACCTTCTCTTGGGAAAACATGATCTCTTTACTGAGTAGGATATCTGCATAGGATAGGTAGGCAACACCCTTGAACCTTCTCTTGGGAAGACAGATAGCTTCTACGGTTGATATCTGCATAGGATAGGTAGGCAACACACTTGAACCTTCTCTTGGGAAAACATGTCCTATGTTTCACTTTAAACAGCACCTACACCTTAAGTGTCGTCTTAGTATAACTTTAGACAGCGCCTACATCTTAAGCGATGTCTTTGATGTTACTTTACACAGCGCCTAGACCCTAAACGCTATTTTTTGTGTCACTTTCGACAGCGCCTATATATTAAGCACTGTCGAAATATCAATTTTCTTTAAAACATATATATTAAAAGTCCCATACTAAATACCGTTTAAAAGAACCTATATATATGAAAAGAACCTACATCTTGTAACGGAACATTTGCTACTTCCATGTCGATGGCATTTGTTGGTTTTACAGGACAAACTGCAACCCAACCCTGATTATTTTGACCGGCTAATCCCGAAAACGTCACATAGTAAACTTGAACCGCTTCCTGAGCAAGAATGTAAGGGTCGTAATGGGGGTAGGGTCTATGAGTGTTCACGATGACAATGTCGTTAGACGGGTATGACTTAACAAACTGAGGGTCGTACCAACGGCACTTGAACAATACAATCTTCAGGCGATGGTTGGTCCTACATCTCATATGAATTATTTCTTCAATCACCCCGTAGTAGTGTATACCCTCTGTTCCTTTAACGTAAACATTACTGTTCACCGTGTTCCTCCCGTCAGCATGGCTTTCGATGTGAAATTTGTAGTTGTTGACTTTGTATGTTTCCAAACATGCGACGTCAGAGTGAAATCAGGCGGACAAGTAGTGAACCCACTGTGGTAGTGGTAAGGTTTCTCCAAGCTCCCAAACCTAAACAGAATATTTTAGATGAACATGAAAGTGTAAGTACAGAGTAATATGATACATAATTTATATGTGGAAATATTGATTACACTTACATGGGAATGCAGCCATTCTGGAAAATTGGATAGTATAGTATTGTAGATTTGCTGCTCATTGAATCGCGGGCATCGTTGTCTTAAGGCGGTCTCAAATAACGTCAAATATTGTTCAAATTCAGGTGTGTTGCTAAAGATGTAATGAGTGGCTTTTTTAAATTCTTGCATGCCTAAAACCCTTCGAGTTATTGTGCTGCCACCCACTCCTGGGTAATTGTAAATAGAAATATGAGGATCATCGAAATCTTCTGTCGCTACTTCATTTCGTTTTAAGCGTATACTGGTCGTTGTTAACTACGGATCTAGGTAATCGGATCCCAAATATGAAGTCTCCATTCGAATGTAAGCGTTAATAATACTGGCTTCCACCTCAGCTATGTTTCCTTTTTGGTCCAACATCTTAAGACGATATATGAAATGCTCAAAAGGATACATCCAACGGTAGTGGACTGGTCCGCCGAGAAGCACCTCATCAGCCAAATGAATTGGTAGGTGTTCCATGGAGTCAAAAAATGAAGGGGGAAATATTTTTTCCAGCTTACACAGTGTGCCCGCTATGTTGTTCTGCCAATGTTCCATTCGCTCAATGTCAAGGGAAGATGCACATATGTCTCGGAAACATGTACACAACTCCGATACAGCTTCCCATATCTGTTTTGGCAGAAAATCCTTAAAAGCAATCGGCATGAGTCACTCAATGAATACGTGTGCGTCGTGTGACTTGTAACCTACTCGTTTTAGTGTACTTAGATCAACTTTATTTCCCAAGTTTAATGAAAATCCATCAGGAAACTTCAGAGACTTCACCCAAATAAGTACAAGCTTCTGTTGTTCTCTCGTAAGCTGATACTTACCCTTGTTGGCTATCAAACGACCTCGGATAGTTTTGAGTTCCAATTAAGGTCTTCGATAGTACAACCCGATATCTTTTCTGCATTTGACACCGTCATCCTTCGTTTTCCCCTTCACATCCATGATGGTGTTGAATAAATTCTCAAAAACATTCTTTTCAATTTGCATGTTGTCTAGGTTATGTCTAATCTTGACGTCAACCCAGTAAGGTAGTTCCCAAAAAATGGATTTCTTTGTCCAATTGTGATCCACACTGTAGCCGTCGAAACCCTCATTGATACCTTGCTCCCATATATATTTTAAGTGTCTAACTCTATCATAAAGTTGGGACTGGACCGTAGTAGTCTGTTCGATCTCTGTAGAAATTCTTGGCATTACCCCGATACGGATGATTTTCTGATAAAAACCGTCTGTGACAGCCAAAATATGACACTTTTCTTCCGTTCTTCAACACGAATGTCTTTGTTTCGTCCATACAATAGGGCTTCCGAGTTTTCGTTGAGTTGACCACCCCGATAGCATTACATATGCAGGGGAATCTAATACAGTCCACATCAGAGCTGCCCTCAATGTAAAACTCTGTTTGCGATTAGCGTCGTATGTGTCGACCCCAACACTCCAAAGATGTACCAAGTCATCAATAAGAGGCCTTAGATAGATGTCCAAATGTTTCTTTGGATTAGACGGCCCATGAATTAGTATAGTTAACCAAATGAATTTCGTCTTCAAACACAACCACGGTGGTAACTTGTAGGGTGTTACCATCACGGGCCAAACGGAGTATTGTTTAGTGGACATACCCCATGGATTAAATCCATCTGTGCATAATCCTAACCTTACATTACGTGCCTCGGATGCAAATTCGGGATGGCACCGATCAAAATGCTTTCATGATTCTCCGTCCGAAGGGTGAACCATGGGATACACGTCGTCTCTGGGCGAAGCGTGCCAGCACATTTCTAATGCCAAACTGTGCGATAAAAATAAGTCTCTATAGTCGCAGTATAATCGGTAAGTAAAACATTTCACTTCTCGCCTTGCATTGGTACGATGAAGAAGTTGTCTTGGAGGATGATATCTTGGTTCGGAGCAGAAACGACAGACTATCATACTTTCGTCACAACCATAGTAAATCATACATCCGTCGACAAAAACGATAGTCCGTTGGTACCCCATTCCGAGATCAGCTACGAGTTTCTTTGACTGTTTGAAAGAAGATGACATCTTATTGTCCCCCCAATCAGATTTTTCATTGTGCCACAAATGGCGTTAAACGCGCCTTCAGAGAATTCGTAGTCAGCTTTTGTTGCAAGCATTTTCATGTTAATCGAAAGCTCTGTCTCTGTCGTGCAACCTTTGTAAGCTGGCTTCGAACTTGAATTTAGGAGATTGAAGAATCTATTTACTTCGGCATTCTCTATTTGATGGTCACCAAAGTTAGACGACTCAGGAATATCATTAGGGGTGGCAAAATCAGAAACCATATCTTGGACCCCAGCTTGTCCAAAAAATTCGTCGTGCGAAGCAATAAATGGGTCAACTGTGTTCGGGTTCGGTATCGTTGGGTTAGCATTTGCGTACTTGATTGGTGCAAGATCTTCACCGTGTAGCGTCCAATTATAGTACTTTGGTGTGAACCCGTATTTTTACAAATGCTCCTCCATCATTCTTATATTGATGAATCGCCGGTTCTTGCATTTCGTACATGAACATCGCATTGTGTTGTCGTTGGAAAGATGACCGTTTGACACGGCTGTTTGGACAAAATTATTGACTCCGGCGATGAAAACATCATTGATGTATGACTCACCATGAGCAAGAGCTTCGTACATCCATCTCCTTTCGTGATATAAAAATTTCATGTATAATAATATGCAATATGATTTGAACTGAAACTAAATGAGAATACCTCACAAGTAACGGGTTGAAGCAAAAACCACCACATGAGATTAGTCAAAATTTCAGGTGCATTATTTCTGTCAACATTGCAAAACAGTGTTTCGATTGGCTAAAATTAGAGAGTGTGTTGTGAAGTTGAATATAGAAAGATGAGGTGAGTTATACATTTGTAATTTGTGGATATTTATAGGCGGTATGGTTGTGAAGTTCACAAGTTCATAATTCCCTCAACCGTACAATGCAATTCCGTCAATATTCCAAGAAATTCGTTAATCGGTTATAAATTAACGGTAACCTTATTTGCAACGGATATATTAAAATCAAGTGACGGAGTGGTGACGGAATAGTGACGAAACCAATTCCGTCACTATTGCGGTTCAAATCCGTCGTTTGGTGACGGAAATACGACGAATATTCGCCGAAATTTGTGCAACGGATATATAATAACGGTATAATTATTTGGCAACAGATATATTAAAATGGAGTGACGGAATGGTAACAGAATGTTGATGAAAATTATTCCGTCAACATTGCGGTTCAATTCTGTCATTTGGTGACGGAAATACGACCAATATTTGACGAAATGTGTACAACGGATACATAATAACGGTAAAGTTATTTGCCAACCGATATATTAAAATGGAGTGACGGAATGGAAACGGAATGTTGATGAAAATATTTCCGTTAAAATTGCGTTGGATTTCCGTTGTTGCTAATGGAGTAGTGACGGAATATAGACGGATAAAATACTGTGTTTTTTTGTCCGGATGTTGTGTTTACTTAATTGATTTACCAGTACTAACAATTATTATAACATGACATTATTTCTGATATTGTGAATAGTTTTACAATCGAAACGTAAGAAAATTTTAAAAATGTCGACAACTTATTATAATACAGTACTTCATGCGAATAATGTTACAGAAAGTGTATGTAATATTACATAAAGGTCATACTGACATCATGGCGGGCTCTCATCAACGTAAACTCGGACGAGATTCTTTCCAGTAATATTTAATATACACTTATTTGAACGATCCCACCCCACTGAAACCTGAAATATGTATTGTACGTTAATATTTGAAAAAATAACAAATAAAGAAATTTGTACACACACATATGTGTCAAATGACAACCTTCTGGAGTACGAGGACCGAGCCGACTTTAAAACTAGCTCGTGTTTTCTGATCCCATACAACAGTGCTATGAACAGTCGTGCGCACTACAGCTGTAAGATCCTACAATGCATTATGTTTTATTAAAATGTAATCGCATTAATTAAATATAAATGGGAAAATAAGTGTACCTTTAAAGTAATGTCGAATCCAGATCCGTCCATGTTCAATTGACATGTGTCAATGACTCCCACAATCTGTCGAATGATTGTTGTTTATTGTCAAACAAATATGCCATTACTAAATGAAATGGAAAATGTGTTTTGACGAATATTACCTTGTCAGGCTTCTTTGGACCGTTTGGTGTTATTTCGTTTAGTGGCGTATTTGGTACATCGATATGAAATTCAGTCATCCAGGTGAATAACTCGCTCGAAGTGAATTGCAAGGCTTCGAACCAATTTTGTTTGGTAAAATAATTACTATTTTCACCAGCTCGACTTGACTCCGCCAGTCGTTCGGAGAGATACTCTTGCGTACTTTCGTTGGATATGTGGTCGGTATCAGCGCTTAATCTGACACTGGATCTGTCTCGGAGCAACTCTAGAACCCGACCAGCAGGACTAGGAATACGACGATGTGGATTCATGTTCAGTATAATTTTGCGATTTCAATTGGAGTATGACAGTGTTTACCTTCACATCGATCACATGTATAGGCATTTGAAAGGGGTAGGTCCATTGTAATGTTGGTTGTTACAAGTTCGTCTATTTTTCGTTAATTTTTCATTACTATTGTCGGAAAGGTAATGGAAAAACAGAAGGAATGTGTGTCGGCAAGGTAATTTGGTTGACGTAAAGTGGGAATTGTATTTCGTCCACTTTCCATCGTCGTTCCTTCTGGAACGTCGAACATTTAACGTAATGTCGACGGAAATTATGTCGCCAATAAAAAATAGGTTAGTGAAAGTGGATCTTTTTATGTATAATATGTGACCATTTTGTGTCAACTGATAGTTCGTATTACATCAAAATTCCCCCGATACAACAAGACTGGTTATAAATGTACTCTCTGCTAAATAATGGTCGAACATCATTAACAAAACAATGTTATTTAATTGCATTTATACACATCAAATTTTAATAAGTTCCAGGTGAACCAGTTCACTTCAGTAAAACAACATAGTACGATTGGTTGAACATCATTAAGAAATAAGTGACAATTTGAGATAATGCCCAACTCTAGTTTAATAATTTCAACCAGTTTCCGATCCTTGACTTCCAGGTGACCTATGCGATCCTTCAGTTCCAGGTGACCCATGCGGTGATGGATTGTTAACTTCTTCGTCACCTGTAACTGGATCTGGCTTTGAAGACGGACCTTGTCTACTAGTTTCTTCTTCCTCTCTGTATTTTGCCCAACTGAAGCTATGATCTCCTACACAGTCCGCGCCCCAATCACAAGGATATATACCATCTTATGCGGAGCAAATTTGTCCTTCAGAACCGCTAGATTCTTCTTCAGACATCTCAGCAAAAAAACGTTCAACTGCTGAATCGGAAGTCATAATAAAAAATTATGGGAATGAAGTTTTAGAGACAAGCTTGTACGTGTAATTATAGGGTGAAGGATGAATGGTTCAGTCATATTTCTGTTATTAGTCCGTCAACCTTAACACAGCGCTCTGATTAAGCGATGTTTTTAAAAATGGTCTTTAAACAGCGCTTCAAATGTAAGCGTTGTTTTATATAAACATACAACAGCGCCTCAATGTTCAAGTGTTGTCTTAGTGTCACGTACACAGCGCTTAAGTAGAGGTGCTGTCTCAAGGACTTATAAGACATCGCTTCAGGGAAATAGGCGATGTCTTAGGTTTACTTAAAACAGCGCCTATGGAGGAAGCGATGTCGTATATCTTCTTTAAAACTCTGATTACTCGATAATCTTACTCATTCCGACTTACCTAGCCTTCAAATATTTACTGTCGTCTTCGCCCGCCTACACATCTCACTCGAAATCTGACTTGTGTCCATCGATCTTCGTCCCAGATTCTTCGCCCAGGTATGTCAATTTTAGTTAGCGTTTTTGATTCGTGTTCATCGATCTCCGTCCCAGATTCAATTTAGGTTTGCGATTGTCGTCGGCTGGGTAGTTAGGGTTGCGATTTGCCCTCAAAATTTGTTTCGATTAGTTAGGGTCACGTTTGATTTCAGCCTCATTTTCGATTCAATTAGTTAGGGTACGGTGTTGTTGCGATTCAGTTGTTTCAAATTCGCTCCACCGTTTGGTCCCGAGTTGTTTCAGTTTGGGTACTGACTATTACAAAGCATAAATTAGTAGTGTAGTCGTATGGTTTTCGTATGTTATATAATTGTTTACGTTTCTTTTTTACGGTGACATCTTATGCATTTGTTGTTTAATCGCCGGACAATGGTTCACCCAGCAGGTAGCGATGAGGGTGGCTCTTCATCAACCCGTAAGACAAGGGGGGCAACCAAGCTGGAAAAATTAATGGAGAAGCATAAGGATGGCACAAAGGAGCCGATCACGATAGATGCAAATGGAACTATTGCCGGTGAAGTAGGGAAATCATTCAGAACCTACATTGGTCATGTTTTACTATTTGTTTACTTATTGAATGACAAATTTATTAGATATAAATGAATAATGTCTTCTATAATTGCAGGTATTGTTGCTAAATCGCGAGTGCCGATTACCTATGAAAACTGGAAGTTAGTACCTAAGGAGGTTAGGGAGCTGGTGTGGGACGAGACGCTGGTGTGTTTTTAATTGTACCATGATTGTTACTTTCTTAGTTCATTCAATTATTAAAAAATCTATTTTTTCTATAGAAATTATTTGTTGTGCCCCAGAATGCCTTAACTAGGGAGGTAAAGAATACAGAGATGCGAGCTGCGGCTGTTATGTGGAGAAACTTTAAGAGTGAGCTCGCGAACCAGTATATCTATGGGCCGAAACAAGGAGAGGACCCTAGAAAGATGTATCCTAACGTTGATCCAGATCAATGGAAGACGTTTGTGGAACTTCGTTCGACTCCCAAGGCACTAAAAATTAGGGAGATGAACATTGCTCGAGCAAAATCAAACTCGTACCAGCATACAGTGTCTCGAAGCGGGTACAAGAAGGCGAGGGCGGATCTCGTCGCAGAAAATAAAGCCGAGATGGAGGCTCAGGGTTTAATAGCGCCGGGGGATGAGCCTGTCATCCACGTTGAGAGGCATGAGATATGGAAGAGGGGTCACCAAAGGAGGAATAAAGAGTACAAGAGTGACTATATGAGGGAGGTGGCGGAAAAAATTGTAAGTTGTATGTTTATAGTAAAATATTAAATAGTACCCTAACTCTATGTGAGTATCCTGAACGTAAAATGATTGATAACATGATGAATTGGAAGAGCAGGCCAGTCAGGGAACATTTACTTCTTGGGGTCGAAGAGACATATTGACGGAGGCCATAGGGAAGGACGAGTACCCTGGACGCACACGGGCGGTGGGGAGTTTCGTAGGTTGGACGAAGGTATTCGGGAAGTAGTCTTCTTCGTCAAGCACAAAGTCCACCATCAGTTCGCACGCGCCTACGCTGCAGAGCCATCACAGTGGTTCCAATCCTGACCCATTTGGAGATATACCAGAGGTAATATGCAGTCTTTTCAAATTCGAAGAAAGTACAATTTACTTCATTAAAATTGTATTAATAATTTTATTTTTTATGTCAGGTTGGGAAGAAATGCATACTGCACGTGGAAGGAGGAGGTTCGGATCAGCGCAGGCAACTTGTCGCACTTGGTAGAGTTATGCCAGGACAAATCGTGCGGTATGAAGAGCTGCATGATGAGATGGTGAAGGTGGTTATAGAGGATGCGATTGAACGATCGGCAGAGCTTTCACGGAAGTTCGGGGAAAAGGAGAAAGTATCGGATGCACTGCGTACTTTTGTGGGATGGCCGAAATGTCTAGTAGACATTGATGAAAAGGTAAGGACGTACATTCAGTTTTATCACAATAAACAACTATAAGTATATTAATGTTACTCGTTTGATCGATATTTTTTATTTCGGACAGGGATATGACGAGTTCAGATTTTTAAAACTTCAATGCAGCAGTTTCAGCGACGATGATACTATGAGAATGTCAATGCATTGCCGCTTTTTGTATGACCACGCGAACATGATGGTCAAGTCAACTATCTATTCGGTGTACATTAGTAGCGAAGTTTTTGGTGAAGATTGTTATATCCAGCTGAACAGAGATTGTATTCTAGAGTTCACCAGCTTGAAAGCTTTGAGTGCAACCGCAGGTGAAGTTAACATAAGGTACTTATTGATTTGATTATTTAATGGTTCTTAAGTTTCAAAAAAGTTGACTACCTTAATCATATGCCAAAAGATTTATGGACAATAAGATCCCACCGAGCATTCGGTTTGGATTCTTCAGACCGAGTTATATGACCCCGTCCGAAAACTTCGAAACGAGTGTGGACTTCTTCCAGAGGAGATTGAGAATGCTCGACTATGTTCGTAATTTTTGATACTTCCTTCCCTACATCGATGTCAAAAAGTAAATCCATATTTTTCTTATTGTTCTCTATTTTCCATGAAATGCATATTACTCTAATATACAAGATCCCGAACTATTTATTAGGTGGCATTGAATGTTAGTTGTCCTATTCCCTACGAAGCAATTGGTCCTTTGGCTTGATCCTCAGGGAAAAACATGATGCAACAAATTTTGTTAACACGTAACGACTATGCTATTCATCTATTACTTACCATTACTACATGTACTACAACTTACTTATATTAATTACCTTAATGTTGCAGGAGCATGAGTCTGTACTTCAATATCCCGTCAAATTCAGATATAGAGTAGAAGACTGTTACGGTATTGACTTAACAAATAACAATTGTTTTAAAATTTTATATTCCATTAGTTAATATGTTTCATGTGATTATAACTCAATTCTTACTTCAGTGCCCCAAACAGCCCAACAGTGAAGTGTGTGGCTACTATGTGATGCAATATAATGGATCGCTTGAGGACGACATCACACAAGTAAGTATATACCGATAATTAATTGATCATTACCAATTAATCTAGGTTTCCATAAATTTGGTAACTATTTTTTTTCCAGTGTTTCCCTACAGGAGAACAATCCTATGCTAACAATGTCCTAGATGATATGAGGGACGACTTTGCAACTGCTTTGATAGATTACGTGAGGCAAGCATATCTTCCGGTGTGAACATTAAGTCAATATATTGTTTTATTGCTCGAATATTTTTGTAACATAGACGTGTCAAGTATCAAAATATTTTGAGATATATTAATGCAAATGAATTGTATAATATTGAGCAAATGAATTTAATTTGATGTTCAGCAAATTTGTATTTTTGCAACCGGTGTCCTTGTTGAAATGTATCGTGCAAGGGGGATTGTTTGTATCAATCCAGTGTGCCAATTTTTATTCATCCTTTACACAGCGCTCCATGGGTCAAGCGCTGTTTATAGTATCACTTTAGACAGCGCTTACTAATGAAGCGTTGTTTAAAGTACACATAAGACAGCGCCTTACTCTGGAAGCGCTGTCATAAGTCCCGACATAAGTTTATTTAACAAACTTATTTTTCTGAGTAATGTTGTCAATTTACAATTTCTCTTTCAAAACATACGTGTAATATCAAAAATATTTAAAATATTGCAAGCGGTTGTAAGTCAATTTGCGTTACTATTGCGCTTTGAAAACATAAGTGTATGATAAAAATTATTTCTACATTGTAAGCAGTTGTAAATCAATAATTTATTTAATTCATGGAATAAAAAGTTGTCACACATTTATTGAAAACATCGTGAGCCGTTCACCATTCTGTCATTTTACGGGTAGGTTGACCATGAGAAACGTGAAATCCTTCCCCTCCTTAGCATACTCGTTGCGTCAATGACGATCAGATTGCATCTCTTCATAAAATTACGCCGAATGTGACTGTCATCTTGTGCATCCCAAGTAGCTATACTCTACAAGTAAATCATTTTTAATACACATTAACGTTTGTCAACAAATTGAATTAATTACATTTTTTGAGTTACCGCTTTGTACCCGAAACTCCTCGTACTAAATTTCCTTAGCGCTTTTTGGGATCATGTTCCATGATGTCCACGTTGCATCCCAGCATTTTGATATGCATTCTTGTGCAATCCTTCGATGAACATCGAATGGGAAGAAACTGTTACAAAATTAGGGATCACATAATGGGTGGATTTATGAAAACCATCAATATGAAGGGTACAATGTGTTCTTACCAGTTTCTTCCAACAGGTGTAATGTGCACTCTACGAACGACGTCACGTGGATTGTCACCTTAACCAACAAGGTCAAATGAAGGAGACATGTTGACAATATTCAATTGGAAGGAAGTATGTAGTAAATGAATGTTGTGGGTAGAATGAGGTAAAAGAGTTCTCATATATATAGAGGGCACTTTTCTGGATAATTTTCCGTCGATATACCCTCACGTTTCCATCGACGTCGACGGAAAACACATGGAATATTGACGAAAACTTTGGAAATAAATAACGGTAACTAAAAGTGACGGAAAAATGACGGAAATCAGCAACGGTCAATAAATAACGGTGCCAAAATTTGTAATGGAATATTGACGGAATTGTGCCGAAAAATTGACGGATTATTTTTGCAACATTTACTGGAAATGGGATGAAGATGATTCTGAAGAATTTCATGGCTCTTGACAGAGATGGGTTTCTTACACGACAACGTAAAATTTTATAACTGGCATCATGAACTCACCAAGTTGAATTGCAACCAGACTGATGTTGAGAATTCTCAGAACATCACTTTGGTTTGAATTCTCAACTCCAGTCTGGTTGCAATTCAACTAGGAGAGTTCACGGGACCTTTTCAACAAATTTCAGTTGTCTAGTAAGAAACCCATCTCAGCCAAGAGACATAGAATTCTTCAGAATCATCTTACACCCCATGTCTAGTATATGTTGGAAATCTTATGTGCTTGGAAATGAAAAATATTGGAAATGAATGTGGTGTGTTGAATGATGTAAAGAGTTCTCTTATATATAGGGTAAAACTAAAATCTGTACGTGTATTATTTTCTGTCTTCCTTCTGTCACATTACCGTCGACGTTGACGGAAAAAAAATGTAATATCGACGAATTTTTTTGAAATAGACAACGGTCACTAAATAACAGTAACTAAATCAGTAACAGAACACTGACAGAAATGTGACGAAAAAATTTAAGAAAATTTAGGCGACGAATGTGAACGGAATTAGGCGACGGTATACACCGACGAAATATGAGCGAATAACATCTGCGGGCAGAGGCAACTGTCTTAGAACAAGTCTGGAGCAGATGGAACGTTTCCTAATTCAGATTAGGCAACATAGTCAACCGACGAAGAACAAGACGGAAGGTCTGAAGGAATGTTTCCTAATTCAGATTAGGCAACATGTTCAACCGACGTAGAACAAGTTAGACGCAACAGATGTTTCCTAAAACAGTTTAGGCAAGTCGGTGCTATGAAGCATATCATGAAGTCGTTTGAAAGATATTAGGGAAGACTTGCGCTTGAAGATAACTTGACGAAGAAGATAATCAAAGAGTTTCTTAAACGGAGTTGAAGATCTATGGAGGATTATCTACAAGAGATATGGGCAAGGTTTTAGGAAAGATTCCCAAAAGGATTTAGGAAAGATTTCCTAAAGAGATAGGCGGTTGAAGATTAGAAATCCTATTCGTTTAGGGTTTCTACCGCTCTATATAAGGAGGGCCGATGCATTCACAATACTAAGCACTCACGGAGATATTATTCACGCTCATATTCACTGAAGAGAGATGGAGGCAAACGGCCGGTGACATTATCATTACAATAAGATCACGGCGTTCGAATTCAGTCTGTTCTAGTGCTCGGCAGACTGATCGTAGAACAACTTGACGATACACGCACTGGTGGTGTTACTGCGCATTAGGGAGAAGGCGCTGATTCTCGTGGAGGATCATCTGGTGGAATCGGAGGCGAGGCTCTGATCTAGGGGAAGACCTAGTTATCGATTACTAGAGTATTAGAGGCTCCGGCAGTTTAAGAGGGATTCTGTAAATGTAAGCTCATGTACTCACAATACTCATCATTAGTGAATTGCTATCCACCGGGCTAGGGAGACAGTCCCCCAGACGTAGGCTCGTTAATGCCGAACTGGGTAACACCTTTGCGTGTCGTTTATTTTCCACACTGCATTTATTTTTTCAGAAGTTGTTCTAGATATTGTTCTATACTCGACTAGAAAAACATCTCAATATACACGGGAAGGTTTCAATTGGTATCAGAGCAAACACTCAACACACAGAGTGAGATCCGAAGGTTGTTGAGATGGATTTGAGGGAAGGGCAGAACATCACGCGACCACCGTTGCTAGACGGAAGGTCTGAAGGAATGTTTCCTAATTCAGATTAGGCAACATGTTCAACCGACGTAGAACAAGTTAGACGCAACAGATGTTTCCTAAAACAGTTTAGGCAAGTCGGTGCTATGAAGCATATCATGAAGTCGTTTGAAAGATATTAGGGAAGACTTGCGCTTGAAGATAACTTGACGAAGAAGATAATCAAAGAGTTTCTTAAACGGAGTTGAAGATCTATGGAGGATTATCTACAAGAGATATGGGCAAGGTTTTAGGAAAGATTCCCAAAAGGATTTAGGAAAGATTTCCTAAAGAGATAGGCGGTTGAAGATTAGAAATCCTATTCGTTTAGGGTTTCTACCGCTCTATATAAGGAGGGCCGATGCATTCACAATACTAAGCACTCACGGAGATATTATTCACGCTCATATTCACTGAAGAGAGATGGAGGCAAACGGCCGGTGACATTATCATTACAATAAGATCACGGCGTTCGAATTCAGTCTGTTCTAGTGCTCGGCAGACTGATCGTAGAACAACTTGACGATACACGCACTGGTGGTGTTACTGCGCATTAGGGAGAAGGCGCTGATTCTCGTGGAGGATCATCTGGTGGAATCGGAGGCGAGGCTCTGATCTAGGGGAAGACCTAGTTATCGATTACTAGAGTATTAGAGGCTCCGGCAGTTTAAGAGGGATTCTGTAAATGTAAGCTCATGTACTCACAATACTCATCATTAGTGAATTGCTATCCACCGGGCTAGGGAGACAGTCCCCCAGACGTAGGCTCGTTAATGCCGAACTGGGTAACACCTTTGCGTGTCGTTTATTTTCCACACTGCATTTATTTTTTCAGAAGTTGTTCTAGATATTGTTCTATACTCGACTAGAAAAACATCTCAATATACACGGGAAGGTTTCAATTGGTATCAGAGCAAACACTCAACACACAGAGTGAGATCCGAAGGTTGTTGAGATGGATTTGAGGGAAGGGCAGAACATCACGCGACCACCGTTGCTAGAAGGAGACAAGTATGGATACTGGAGGGTGCGAATGAAGGCGTTCCTAAAGTCGCAGGATGAATCAGTTTGGGAAGTTGTTGAACAAGGGTGGACACATCCAATGACTGTCGATGAAGCTGGCAAGGCTGGTCCTCTCGCTAAAACACTATAGAATGTGTGACAGAAGAATGCTGAAGCTGCAAACTCCATAGCAATGAATGCTATCTTCTCAGGAGTTGATGGGAAGAACTTCAAGATGATTTCAACCTGCGAAATTGTGAAGGTAGCTTGGGACATATTGCGAACTGCTCAAGAAGTTACGAAAAAAGTCAAAATATCCAGAATGGAGATGGTCACGTCAAAATTCAAAAATCTAAGAATGCAGGAGAACGAGACCATAGCTGACTTCAACACAAGGGTACTTGACATCTCGAATGAATCGTTTGCGCTTGGAGAGCCCATGAGCGAAGAGATGCTGGTAAGAAAAGTGCTAAGGTCTCTACCTAAGTGATATGCCATGAAGACACTCGCAGTCAAGGAAGCACAAGATGTGACGACCATGAGGCTGGATGAACTGATTGGATCTCTGCAGACTCGTGAGATGGAGCTGAATGAAGAGGAACAACACATGAAGGTTAGAAGTGTTGGTCTGAAATCTGAATTAAATAATGTTCAAGGCAACGGTGAAGAGTTGTCTGAACAACAGTATGCCATGTTCGCTAAGAACTTTGGGAAGTTCATGAGAAGGACGAACAAGAACAGCTCTGATTCAGGTCAGTCATCTAGCTCAAGATTCTAGATGGATGAAAATTTTCAAAAGAAGAATAGATGTGGAGACTTCAATCACGACAACAAAGGCAATGTAATACAATGCAGAGAATGTGAAGGCTATGGACATATTTAGGCAGAATGTGTCCACACACAGAAGAGGAAGAATGCCTATGCTGTTGACAATCATATTTTTAACCCTTTATAGTTGTCAAGTTATATGTTTTAGGGGTCAAGTTGCAGTCAAACAAAATTTATAAACCTTGGTAAGCCAAGGGTCGATCCTAGGAACAACATGTGTGAATACTACCTAACAAGTGACCTATTTAGCTATTCCGATTAACAAGAAGTTTTGATATAAACAAAAACGCAGAAATTAAATGCAGAAAAATAAAGGTTTGACTTGATCAGAGAAAGAATCTCAGGATCAAACTTCACCCGTGCCAACGTAAATTCATCATGCAATCATGCAACATAAATTCATCATGCAATCATGCAACATAAATTCATCATGCTATCGAATATGGAAATAAACCTAAATAACACTAGACAAGCCGCCCATCCACGGATCATTGTCTAGATTAATCTCAATCATTGAACGCCGCCCATCCACGGATTATCAACGATCTCGATTATTAAACTTAGGTTTTTCAGACAAAAGTCAACTTTCCTATTAATTCATGTACTACCATTGTAGCTACCATGACCTAACGTCAATTTCATACAATCCGGTTAAAACCTAGAACCCATTCATCTTTTGGTAATTAACCTAAATATGTTCTAGTATGCAAACATCACATTCAATGTAAAACTTGCAAGAACGATAAAATTAAGCACAATGAAATTGACTATTCGAATTGCATTAATGAAAAATGTTTAATTGATCACACAAAAAGTTGGGTACATGGCACGGGATCCGTAGGATCCCAGAATAAAGAAGACTACTCACTATTCATGGTAAGTTAACCAAAAATAGTGTTGAAATAGAAATTAAGGACGAGAAAACCGTGTAGACGATGTAGCTCGTTGAATCCTCAATATCTCGCGATGTTCTCCGTCTTCCCTCCCAAGTTAGGGTTCTCCAATCTCGATTCAAGCTCTAAACTCTCGTATCATCCACCCTGGCTTCAATCAGCCAATTGCCCCATTTATAGCTTTCCAAAAAGGCCAAAAGCCCAAAAACAAAATTAGAAAATAAGTTGATAATTCTGTCCCCGACGGCCAGCCGGTCGGCTGGCTGGGCAAGGAAATCTCAGCTGGTCGGCTGGATCAAGTGCTCCGCAAGGCTGCTTCAAACTGAGTATCTCAATCGGCCGGTGAGAGTTTTAGCTTGGTGTGAACCGGCTGGTTCGGTAAGGCTCTAAATGACTCAAACTCTCTGACCCTTTGAGCCGTCCGGTTGAGCTGTGAGCTGTGGGGTGAGCCGGCCGGTTCCAGAGCTCAGAAACTTTCTCTCGCTTTGATTTCAATCCAACCGGTCGGCTGGTTTTGGGCCAATTTGTCCAGCCGGTCAACTGGATCTCCCTTGTGCGCGTTTTCACCCCAATAGTGCGGTTTTTCTTCTAGTCTTGGTCTTAGGCCATGGTTTTGATGGATAGCTACTTTTAACCTGAAACGCTCAAGAAAAGCCATCAAATAACAATAATTTGCCGGGAGAACGAGTGCTATCCTTCATCGTATGGAGCATATAACTAGTCGAATTATTGACTAATCAGCTGTCAACTGGAGTGACAGTGATTCTGATTAGGAAGGTGAGTCCAATAACTTTGTGGCCCTTGCTAGCTGTGTCAACCTGGAAGGAGAATGAAGCAAAGGAGTAGAGTCAAAGTCATCTTCTGAGGATCACACACAGTACTCAAGCTGCAGTGATGATGAAGAAATCACTGAAGATGATATTGCTAACAAGTACAAGGAGTTGTTCCAGCAGTGGCTGAATGAAGTTGAGCAGAACAAAAAACACCGATGCAATCTGGCTGATCTGAAAGAAGAAAAAGAAAGGTTATGGAAAGAAGCTGCTGTCCCAGTAGTTCAGAAGGTTGAACATCAACAGACAATCACTGACCTTAAAGCCCAGTTGCTTGAAGTAAAAGATGAACGTGCAGAGCTTGTTACACAGAAGGCCGAGCTACTGGCAGTTGTTTCATCACTGAAGGCTCAGATTGAAAGAAGCCAAGGAAAACATCCCGGACTCCTCGATTATCTACAAAAGAGGAATGCCGCTCTAAGATGAGGAGAGGTAATCTTTCTCAATACTATAGATGCTTTGAAATGTGAGATTGAGACAGATAAACTTGTTCATGCCGAGACACTAGAAGAGATGAACAACTTGAAGAAGTCTGTCAAGATGCTTAATTCTGGAACTAAAGATCTAGACTCTATTCAGGGAGCTTAAAGGATGAGTGGCGGTTACAAAGGGCTAGGGTTCACTAGTGCATCTGGCTCCGGAAAGACAACGTTTGTAAAAGTTGAGCCACGATCACACATTGTACCAGCTGAGCATCACCCCCGAAGAAAAACAACCTGGTATCCCTCAAGAAAGCAAGACAAACAAAGGTGCTTTTACTGCACCTGAGTGGGACACATCAAGCCAATGCGTCAGGAATTCCACACGTTTCTCAGAAAGATGGATCAAGTGCCGAAACCCCACGTGAAGCAAGTCTGGAGAGTTATGCAAAAGAGTGAGGTCTGTCATGTTGCCTTCAGTTTAACTAGTCATCTGGAGAAGGAAAGATGGTACTTTGACAGTCGTTGTTCTAGATACATGATTGGTAATCCTAAGTTTCTGACCAAGGTAGAGGAGTTCAAAGGCAAATATGTGACGTTTGGAGATGAAGTAGAAGGCAGAGTACTTGGAAGAGGAACTCTGACTATTCCAGACCTACCCAGATTGAAAGAAGTTCTTCTTGTCAAAGGACTGCAGGTAAATCTAATCAGCATAAGCCAGTTGTGCGATGGAGAGCATCGTGTCCAGTTCACGCAGGATAAGTGTATTGTGCAGAACAACAACAATGAACCAGTCCTCACTGGAAGGAGAGCCTCGAACAACTGTTACTTGCTGAATCGTGGTCGACCCACTGCTAAAACAACAAGCATGCTGAGTAAAACTGAAGGCATGAAAACTCGAGGTAAATAAGTAAACTTTCGAGAATCGGCTGGTTTTACATGTTTTCTGTCCACCGTCAAACCTAAAAATATCAAGGTGGCTAGAAGAAAGCTCAAGTTCCGTCCTGATCGAGTGTATCAACCAAAGAAAGCTCTACTTGGACTCAAGAAGGCGCACAGAGCATGGTATGAACGTCTCAACCATGGCTATGTTCGAGGGGGAGTAGACGCTGGAAGTTGTTGCACCCAGATGTTGTGGATGAAGCCGATGCTGGAAGAATACAGAGCAAAACAAGATGTGATGTCCAAGAAGCACCTAGCAGACATCTTCACCGAAGCCTTGAACAACCTACAGTTCGAGATACTTAGATCCTCACTGGGTCTGTGTGTCATTAACAACTAAGTTGTTCCAGAACAAGTTGGTCAGCCGGAGCTTGAACGAGATATTTGCTAAGGACTGACGTGGAAGGAATGTAGAAGATTTCAAATACTGGGGCGAGAAGCAACGATTGGACTACCAAAGACATTCAAAAACGGTGTGAAGTGACGTGGCAGCTTATAGAGATTCGAGAAGATTTATAGGGTGCCAAAAACATATTGAATTTCTAAAATCAAATTATCTTTCAAATCAACTGTCCGTGCCTCGTTCCTTCTCTCCAGACGAAACCCTAGATGAAGTTCAACAATGGTGGATACGAGGAAGAACAAGGTGCCTAAATTATCGACGACTGAAACATCATCTAAGGAAGTTGAAAAGACAAGATTATCGAAGAAAACCCTAAATCGGCGAGCAACAAAGCAGCAACAGCAAAACCAAAATCTAAAGCAACTGCGACGAAGAAGGCATCTGTTCCTGAGAAGACGATGTCTGACAAACCGGTGAAGGAGACGGATTCTGCCATCCTAGCAAAGAAAAGTAGATTCCCAAACCCTAAGAAGTCGACTGCTTCAAAACCCACTTCGGTCAAGGAACCAGCAAAGAAGTCGACCTAATAGGTAATCACTAATATGTCCAAATCTATTAATGCAAGTAGTCCTAGTGTGCCTAGTGTGTCTATGGAGGGATCAAAAGTGATTATAGAAAAGCTAAAGGTTGTGGCTAGGAGAAAAGGTTGTTGCGACAAAGAAAACTCGAGAAAAAGAGAAGTTTAGATTTGTCAACAGGATAGTAGTTGTTTCTGAATCTGAAGATGATGTAGATAATGTGGCGGAAGAGGAAAGTGCTGAGTTGTTTGCTGAGGTGTCTGATAAAGAAGAGACTGACACATAGACAGGGATGTTGCAGTTCCTAAAGAAGTTGTTCCTAAAAAGAAGAATGTAGGAGTGGCTGATAAGTGTGCTGTAGAAAAGGCTGTTGATAGTCAGGAGACTGCCAAGGCGTTAGAGAAATCAGATTCTAAGCCAGCAAATGATGATGGAGTATCTTCAAATGATGATGTTGAAAGTGATCCTGGAGAAGAGGAATTAGCTAGTGAAGAAAAGCGGAGTGAGGCTTCTGCTGCATATGTTGATGTGGAAACAGAAGATCTTTCTCAGAACAACTCAAGCAAGGTGGATGCTTCTCTTCAAGAAATCTATGATGTTGTGGAAGAGTATGAAGAAGAAGAAGAGATGAATTCGAAAGTTGCTAAATAGAGTGAAATTAATCAACCAGATCAAACCAATATTGATGAAGAGATGGAGGAGCTGAGTGAAGGTTCAAAAGGTGAATCAATCAAGCTGTCAGACCTGGTAAAAGAGGTTCAGAATGATGTTCCAGTTAGTAAGGAACGAGCAAGCAAGTCAAAGCCAGCGGTTAAGACAAAGAAAGCAGTTCTGAATCATGTTGCTGATGAGGAAGCTCCCACAGTTGTTGAAAAGAATGTGTCAACGAAGATGAAGGCTTCTGTTCCTGGAGAGAAAACTACTGGCAATATGGCTATTAGATCGAAGAAGGCTACTTCACCAGCAGCAAAGAAAGCCAAGACAAGTTCTCCTACTGGCAAGACTAAAGAAAAGGGGAAGAAGGTTCAGTTTGAGTCTGGAGTTGTTGTTGAAGAAGTTTGTTTTGTCTCAGACGAATAAGCTAAGAAGTGGGAATTCGTTTAGAAGAGGAAGATTGTGGTCGAGAGGGTGCTGGAGGCTGACAAATATGCAGCCAAGGAAATTGTGAGCCTGGTCAAAGAGCTAGATATGTGGCCGTCCGTGACAATGGCCAAACCATTTGCTGCGAACCTTGTGAGAGAAGTCATAGTGAATTTACCAGGAGCTTTTGCTGATATTGAGAAATGAACCTTACGGAATGGTAAGTGTGAGAGGTAAGAAGATCATCATAACTCCAGAAAGTATAAATGACTACTATGGCATAGAAGGAGGAGAGGTGTGTCTTGGTGAGAACCCCAATTGGCACAAAATACAGTCACGGGAGGAGTCCGTTCGAGGTGGTACTGGTTGACCTTCCCTGTGAAAAATCTATCAACAAAGCACTCATTGCTCCACAGCATTGCGGTTCATAACTGGTTACCAAATCATCACCGCACGACGCTTGGACATACCATGGGAGCCATTCTAAAGACTCTAGGAGTCAGGAAAAAGGTTGATCTTGGACGACTCATATTCGACCAGATTGCTGCCCACACAACCTGTGTCAGAATCAACCATCCCATTGGATTTCCATCTCTGATTCATCAGCTTGTGGTAGCACAACATCCAGACATCATAACAAGTCAGGACAAGTTGACTGGTGCTCCTAAGCACTGCACTGGAAAGCATATTTTGAACAAACCCTGGATGATGTCAGTGCTCATGTTCCGTCTGCCACTCGAAGAAAAATTATCACACATCTTGAAGAGGAACTGGCAGATGCTAACGAAAGGATTGTGCTGCTCATGGCAAGAAAGAAAAAGATTACAAAGCTATTGGTGGGCCTTCGCTATCCCAAGGAACAGGAAGATGGTGACTCAGCTGGTGATGAAGAAAGTGAGGAGTCTGACTACTAAGTCCTGGTGATGAAGCTAGTGATGATGAGTCCGACTACTGATCATGGTGACATATTATTTTTCCAGCGTCGTTTCTGGCGACGTTATTGCGACGAAATTTTTGGACCGAAAATTTCCAAAATTTGTAGTGTTAGGCGTTGAGCGCGCCACAACCGTAACGTCTTAACAGGACGCGACAAAGAAATGTCGTGCGGTCAGCATTAATTTTACTACCGCGTTCAACATAGACATTAAAGTTAATATCTTAACCGAGCGCGACACATAAAGTGAGGGTTGGGCGCAGTCTGTACTGATCAGTAAGGTCAAACGATTTCGGAATGAGGTTGTTTATCATGTATGCATTCTTTACATGCTATAGACATCATTAGTAATTAATATACCCTGAAATCTCCAACATATAACTCGTTGGAAAAACTCACGAACTATAGTATATAAATCACGAAGTATATAGCTCTGTCCAATTTGACACTCCGTTGTTCGCTGCTTCGTGCAAACGGCTGCAACCTGGGATGTCCATGTCACTTTCCAGCTATGAACACAGTCGAGTGAATGAAAGGCTCAAAAAAATTAATCAAATGTATATATTAATAAAGGTAAAATACAATTATAACCACTGTTGTGAAAACCGGACCGGACCGGCCGGTTCGACCGGTTGGACCGGGAACCGGTCCGGTGACCGGTTCGGTTCACTCATCGGATCGGTTTGGAGTCAAACCCGGTCAAAGTCGGTCAAGAACCGGTCAAAACCGGTCAAGACCCGGTCAAAACCGGTGTTGACCCGGTTTTTTCATTAAAATTGTGATTTGATCGGTTCAATCGGTTCGATTTGGTCTGAAATAATATATATTTAATTTTGACTTGGACAAGATTCGAACTCAAGCCCCTCTTAATAGTTTTTCTCTTTATTTCCACTAGGCTAAAGATGATTGTTGTTTTATTATTTGTTTCAATAATGTATATTCATTTATCAAATCTGTAAAAGTTATTACTTATTATCAATTTAACTAGCAATTAGTCTTATAAATCACTTATTGTTGTGACTTGCAAATTAAGACTAAAATTGTTATTGTTGTATTATTGATTTGTACTTTATCAAATTCTAAATTTCTTATGGTATGTTGTTATAATCGGATCATAATCATGTAATATTTATTCAAGTCATAATTATGCTAAATTATAATATCATATATAAATATTTTATTTTATTTGTTAAATTGAATCCCATCTTTGCACTAAAATTGCAATTGTTGTTTTGTTATTTTCTTATTAATGTGTGATATTCGAATTCTAAATTTGTTATGGTTATAGTATTGTATACAGGTTAAATTTTATTAGGTTACAAAACAGGTAAATAAATATGCATATATATATATATAAGTTATTTTATTATTTTTAATTTGTGCGGGTCAAACCGGTTCGACCCGGTTGAACCACTGACCCATTGACCCAGTGACTTGATCGGTTCGATCACCGATCCGATTTTAATAACACTGATTATAACCCTTGTCCCATCAAAAAAAATAATATAACCCTTGTCTAATTTTTTTCCTAATTTCAGCGTTGGTAGCATCTGCCTCTCTTTTTTTTATTGTGTGTAGCATCTGCCATTTTTAGATTCCTATGTTTTCACATTTTATGCAAAAATAAATTAAATCAAATCTTAACTGACTTATACTATCAAAAAAAAATAAACCTTAACTGACTTATCTCACTAATGATAACTTGGGACTTATCATACTCTCAACATTTATTTGGGATATATCATGTTTTCTGAAAATGATAGTTTTTAGCAAAAATCAAGTCGTCCTGCCCAGTCAACATCGAGGTGGCAATGATGTTAATCTTTTATTTATGAGGCAGCAATGATGTTGTTAGATCTTATGGCATGTGGTTTGGCAAAACTCTGTGAAGAGTTGTTCAAGTTGTTGTATAAGGAAGAGTTCAAGGCAGGCAGAGGTAACTGTCCTAGAACAAGTTTGGAGCAGATGGAATATTTCCTATTTCAGATTAGGCAACATAGACAACCGACGAAGAACAAGACGGATGCAGACGGAAGGTCTGAAGGAATGTTTCCTAATTCAGATTAGGCAACATGTTCAACCGACGTAGAACAAGTTAGACGCAGCAGATGTTTCCTAAAACAGTTTAGGCAAGTCGGTGCTATGAAGCATATCAAGAAGTCGGTTGAGAAATATTAGGGAAGACTTGCGCATGAAGATAACTTGGCGAAGAAGATAATCGAAGAGTTTCTTAAACGGAGTTGGAGATCTATGGAGGATTATCTACAAGAGATATGCGCAAGGTTTTAGGAAAGATTTCCTATAGAGATGGGCGGTTGAAGATTAGAAATCCTATTCGTTTAGGGTTTCTACCGCTCTATATAAGGAGGGCTGATGCATTCACAATACTCAGCACTCGCGAAGATATTATTCACGCTCATATTCACTGAAGTGAGGTGGAGGCAAACGACGGGTGACATTATCATTCCGATAAGATCACGGCGCTGGGATTCTGTCTGTTCTAGTGCTCGGCAGACTGATCGTAGAACAACTTGACGATACACGCACTGGTGGTGTTACTGCGCATTCAAGAGAAGGCGCTGATTCTCGTGGAGGATCATCTGGTGGAATCGGAGGCGAGGCTCCGATCTAGGGGGAGACCATGTTAGCGATTACTAGAATATTAGAGGCTCCGGCAGTTTAAGAGGGATTCTGTAAACGTAAACTCATGTAGTCGCAATACTCATTATTAGTGAATTGTTATCCACCGGGCTAGGGAGACAGCCCCCTAGACGTAGGGTCGTTAACGCCGAACTGGGTAACAACTTTGCGTGTCGTTTATTTTCCGCACCGCATTTTATTTTGCATAGGTTGTTTTGGATATTGTTCTATACTCGACCAGAACAACATCTCAACATACACGGGAAGGTTTCAGATGTTAACCATCACAATTTTGTTGAAAACCGCTCTTCGCAACCGCGATTTTCTTTAGAAATCAAGTTCCACTGACTTCCTGAAGTTTTTTTATAGAAGAAAATGACATACAAAGACCTGAAGAAAAAGAAAAACAACAACAGCAAAACAGATGACCAACTAGTACTCGAACAGAACATCTAAACAAGAAAAGTAATCCAAGCATAGTTAATCAATCCATCCACTGCTTAGTCAACTTCACTCTCCAAAGTCCAAGCCATGCCAAAATGGCCAAACGGAACAAGTGACTCGTCAATCAACTCCGAAGTGACGGTGAAGCACTGACCACTTTCCACTGAAACACTGAACAAGGCTGCACAAGTGAGCTTCATAAACCGGCGTCCTGCCAGGGGTAGCACGCCACCTAAACTCCATAAAAGGCAATAAAGGGGACTTCAAAGCTACGAAAAGTTAACTAGCCGGGAGCAGTGAGATGCTCCACTTCACCTCACGCCGAGAGAGATGACCAGACCACCGAAGACAATAAAGCAACAAATGCAGCCAAATAAAACTAACACTAAATCTAAAACTACAACTAAAACTAAAAACAAGAAACACAAAAAAGAAAAACTCTTATACACAGCTTCAAAATAAACATCGGCAACACGCCTAACGCCTCGTGACCCAAGGAAGGTTCGCCAAAGCCCACCATCAAAAAGATAGCGCCAAGACCATCATCGAACCCCGCCACCCTCAACTACACCCCAAGCGCCCAAACCAACCGCCCAAACCAACCGCCCAAGGCCTCCCAAACACGCCGCCACAATCTCCCACCGCTTGAACCGCCAACACAACCACCCACACCATCCCCTACACCGAATCTGTCCACGCACGCCTCCATAACCGCCACAACGACGAAGGCATAGACAAAAACAGGCAAGAGAACGGCTGGGAAGAAAGAGGAGGAAGCGGCGTGGGCAGGGGATGGCCGGGGAGGTGGGGAAGGCAGGCCGCTGGGAGAGAGAAAGGGACAAAAGGGAAGGTGTAATTTGTAGCGGGGGAGGCCAACGAAATCAAACCACCATAGAGGGCCTGCCGGAAGGCGCCCGCCGGCGAAAACGATCGGGAAAACTAGAGGTGCTTCTGGAAGAGTCTGGGAGAGAGTCACTGACTTCCTGAAGTTGATCTTGAAATAAAATTATAATTGCAAAGAGTGATTTTTAATAACAATTGTGGATGGAAAGCGTGTCGGTCCACATCTTATTGCCTTGGCAAGACGGTTGAATTTTTTCTAAAATTGAGAATAAAAATTGCGATTTCCAAAAATGTGTGTTTCCCAAATAAATTTACGAACGTGTTTAAAATACTAAAAACATTTGCTAACTCTTTAACTTCTTCCAATATGCGGTTAGCCAAAAGTTGGTAAATGAAAATGTTTTCATACAAAAATGACAGTTTGGAAACAAAAAATACTGCAAAAATGCCTGAAGGTCGCATTTACGAGGCTTTTAGCCTAAATAATTAAGTTAAGAGCTCATTATTTTGATCAACCAATAAAAAGAATCAGACTAGACAATACAAGAGAATTTACATCAAAGCCTTTCAATAACCATTGTACATTAATTTGTATAGTGGTTGAACATCAAGTAGCTCATGTTCACACACTAAACGGCCTAGCGGAATCATTGATAAATCGGTTGCAATTAATAGCAAGACTATTGCGAATGAAATCAAAATTACCCGCTTCTGCTTGGGGACATGCAATTTTGCATGCAGAAGCATTAATAAGACTTTAACCAACCGCTCACAATAAGTATTCTCCCCTGCAACTTATCTCTGGAAGAGAGTCTGATATCTCATATTTGAAAATTATTGGTTGTGCGGTCTATGCCCCTATTTCTCCACCACAACTAAACAAAATGGGGTCACAACTAAGGTTAGGAATACATGTGGGGTTTGAGTCCCGATTTATTATCAAATATCTAGAGCCATTAACTGGTGATTTATTTAGAGCTCGAAATTTTGTTTATCATTTTGATGAGTCAAAATTCCCAACTTTAGCGAAGAAGAAAAAAAAGATTAATACGGAGGTTGTGTGGAATATACCTTCTATGTTGTTTCTTAGATAAGAGAACAAATAAAAATAAACTTGAAGTACAACGTATAATTACACTTGCAAAATGTAGCAAATAGGCTACCCGATGCATTTACTGATGCCAAGAAAGTTACAAAGTCATATATACCAGCTGAAAATACACCAGCTCGTTTGGAGATTCCTGTAGTAACTTGAAACAAAAACATTTCAAGTGCCTCTCAAGTACATTGGAAGCGTGGGAGATCATTAAGGTCTAAGGATACAGTTCCACGGAAGAGGAAGGAACACGCACGATGTAAGAAGGATGTCGAGATATCAAATACGAACGCAAATGAAGGTAAGACTCCCGAAGAGCCTTTACCTATGGAAACTGAAAATAAAAAACAAAGATATTGATGACAATTTTAAAATGTCAATTAATTATGCCAACGCATGCGTGGGTTGGTATCAAGATGAGGTAAATCTCAATGATATCTTTGCTTATTCAGCTGCCTAGAGGTCATTGGAGAAGATGACAATGATCCCAAAACCATAGATGAATGTCGACATCGAAATAATTGGGAAAGCTGGAAAGAAGCAATTCAAGCAGAGTTCAACTTTTTGAATAAACATGGTGTTTGGACCTGTAGCTCCAACACCCGAAGGTGTGAAACCAGTTGGCTATAAGTGGGTGTTCGTACGAAAACGTAATGAGCGTAATGAAGTTGGAAGATACAAAGTTAGACTGGATCCACAAGGTTTTACACAGAAACCCGGAGTGGACTATATGGAAACGTATTCACCTATAGTGGATGCAACAACTCTTAGGTTTCTAGATGATTTAGCCGCCGTTGTCGAACGACTTAAAATACAATTCAGGATGTGGTAACCCATTCTTATATGGGTTATTAGATAAAGATATATACTTGAAAATCCCAGAAGGATTAAAAATGCTTGAAGCATTACAAGTGAAGCATCGTCATATATACTCCATCAAATTGAAAAGATCATTATATGAGCTGAAACAATCTGGTCGGATGTGGTATAATCGCCTCAGCGAATATTTACTAGCGCAAGGGTTTATCTAGGGCTCAACATTTTGACCCTAAGGTCAAAGTGCCCATAGGGTTACCCTACCCTTACCCTACCCTGTCGGTCTTCTACCCTATATGTATCCTGCCCTGTAAGCCTTAGGCAGGGTAAGGGTCACATGAAAAAAAATCATACCCTGCCCACCTACCCTATTATCCTACCCTGCCTTCGTACCATGTCTTACTGAGGCAGCGTGACAAACAGGATAAACGAATTCACCAGCAATGAATTCGTGGATAGCTTGGAATCCACCAATTTTTTTTTGGAATCCACTAAAATGAAAAAATGAATGTTTATTGATACTATAAAAGATGAATAACTAAAACCCTAAGATGGGTTTAAATAGGAAAACACAAATCTAAAAGATAATACTATGCTGCTAAAAAGATACTGCTGCTAAAAGATAAATATACTGATTCGGCCTGATAAACGAGCCCGGAAGGCCTAAAAAGCTCATATGACACATCATAAGTTGTGAGTTGCGTTTGTTGGCCCGTTTCCACTCGAAATAAGGTCCACGACGGATTTCTAGACGCCGAACGCCAAATCTGTATTTTCCCGACAGTGCCCTTTTTTGCGCGCCATCTGATCCTCAATCTGCCCTGCATCAGTCTCCTCCACCTCTGAAGAACTCGACCCCGAGTTGTCTTCTGGACATAAAGCCTCCAACTTTGCTCGAACAGCCTCCTTAACATCAACAATCTTCTCAGCCATAGCCTTGGCAGACACGCTATTCCCAACACCCCTAGGCAGCTTAATCACCACTGCCTCTATATCAGCGCTAAACTCCTGCTCACTGTGCTTCATCACTAGGAAATTGGAATGTTTACTTGGTTGTCTGTCATAACTCGAAATAGGAGTTATCGCGATCTTATGCTTTTCCCACGTAAACATCATCACATTGTCCCGTCCTCTATAAGTGACGTCGTTATCATATTGCCAAGCACGCCCCAGTAATACATGGCAAACATCCATATCAAGAACATCACATGGTACCTCTTCTCGATGATGCTTCGCAATAGAGATAGGAAGTTTGCTGGTCCGCGTGACACGAACCTGGGAGCCTTTTCTGACCCAACCAAGGGTATAAGGCTTCTCATGCGGCTCCGTAGGCAGCTTCAAGTGATCCACCAGCTCCTGAGATATCAGATTCTCCGCGCTCCCATTGTCTATAATCAGATTGCATACCTTATTCAGAATGGAACAATGAGATTTAAAGAGATTCTTACGCTGTCCCTCATCCGGCGTGGTCAAAAGAACCCTTTGCAGCACAATATTCACTGCCTCCGTTGACTCCTCTGCAAATTCGACACCCTCATACTCGTCCTGCTCATATGGCTTTTCTTCCTCCAGAATAGCAACGGCCCTCCGGGATGGATACACATTCGACCTATGTCCATGTCCACCACAACAATACATATATCGCAGGATGGTTTAGTGTAGGGGTTAGGTGGTTTCTGAACAGCTCCACGATTCGGCTGATGGCCTCCAGAGCTACCACTAGGACCACCAACACTATTACTCACAGCGTGTTGTTCCTTCACCCCCACGTTGTCCCCCTTATCGCCAACTGTCTCCGAAGTTCCCTGAGGTGGATACCTGGGGAATGCTTGAAACCCCCGAGGGTTCCTCTCCATCAATTCTGCCTTCAGCGCTAGACTAGATGCTGCTGTCACTGACCAAACAGTCTGCAACCCATCTTTTCCTGAATCAAAATCTTCAAGCCGCTGATATATCTAGTCACCTTCTGATTCTCCGTTTCTTTCAACTCATTACGCTCAGATAGACGCAAAAATTTAGCAGTATATTCTGCCACGGATCGCCTGCCCTGAACACATTCAAGGTACAACTTGTACAGGATCTGCTCATAATCTTGGGCAAGAAACGGTCTAACATCAGTTGCTTCATTCGTCTCCACATTCGGATATGCGCCTTGCCCTGCCGCCTCCTTTGGACCACGAGTTTATCCAACCACACAGTAGCGGTACCCTTCAATCGGATCGCCACCATCTTCACTTGTTTATTTTCTGGGACACCCATGACTTCCATAAATCTATCCACCTCAGTCTGCCAGTCAAGAAATTCCTCCACGGCCATGGTTCCATGAAACAGGGGAATATCAACTTTTACCCGATAAAAACTATCGTATCTATTCTCCTCTTCCTCTCTACCATTGTCCACAGGATTCTATTCACCCGAACTTGAGTCCTCAGTGACTACTGCACGCACACGCTCTACACGAGGAACTCTAAGTGGTGCTTCCCTCTGGGCTCTCTCCTCTCCACCATTCTGATTGCCTCTCGCCACCAATTCCGTCAACTGGGTTGACATAGCAGCCATCAGTGTCGTCAAAGCAGCCAGGGTTGCGGCTATGTCCGCGTTGACCCTCTCAAAATCTGCTCTGGGTACGGGTTGATCTGCCATCTGATCAAGTTAGCAGAGAGACAGGGAAAGACATGCTTCTGATACCAACAAACAGGATGGGTTTTGTGACTAACAGGATAAACGAATTCACCAGCAATGAATTCGTGGATAGCTTGGAATCCACCAAGAAAGCTTGGAATCCACCAAGAAAGTTTAGGAATCCACCAAAAACGAAAAAATGAATGTTTATTGATACGATAACAGATGAATAACTAAAACCCTAAGATAGAAAAACACAAATCTAAAAGATAATGCTATGCTGCTAAAAAATGATAATGCTGCTAAAAGATAAATCTGCTGATTCGGCTTGATAAACGAGTCAGGAAGGCCTAAAAAGCCCATATGTCACAGCTTGAGCTGTGAGTTGCGTTTGTTGGCCCGTTTCCACTCGAAATAAGGTCTCACGACTGAATTCTAGACGCCGAACGCCAAAACTATATTTTCCCGATTATGCCCTTTTTGCGCGCCATCTGATCCTCAATCTGCCCTGCATCACTTACCCTATCTTATCCTACTATTTTTATTCATATTATAAATGTTTTCTTGAAATTATGCTAAAATTTACCCTAGTCGACCCTGCCCTACCCGACCGTACATACTCTACCCTACCCTACATTACCCTAATATTACTCTGCCCATGGCTACCCTACGGGCTTAGAAAAATTGTTCTACCGTGCCCGACACTGTTCATAGGGTCAATGAAAAATAGTCTTACCCTACCCTAACCATGCGCATTAGGGTAAGAGTTACCCTTACCTTGCCAATTGCTGACCCAATAATCAAATATGTCCATGCGGTTTTCTAAATCGGACTGATTCGGTTTACGTAATCATAACTGTGTATGTTGATGATTTGAATATAATTGGAACTCCAGAAGAGATCCAATTGCGGGCAGATTATTTGAAAAGGGAATTCGAGATGAAAGATCTTGAAACTATCAAGAAATGTCTCGATCTGCAGTTCGAGTATACAAAGGATGGAATCTTTATCCATCGAATTACACTAAGAAAGTTCTAAAGCGTTTTAATATGGATAAAGCACATCTATTAAGTACGTCGATGGTAGTAAGATCACTCAATAACGAAAAGAATCGTTTTCATTTCCGATCAAATAATGAAGAAATTCTAGGTCCTGAAGTACCTTATCTTAGTGCAATTGGGGCTTTAATGTACTTTGTTAATAGTACGCGACCAGATATATCGTTTGTAATTAATTTACTCGCAAGATATAATTCATCGCCCACTAAAAGATACTGGAGCAGTGTTAAGCACATCTTCCGTTATTTATGAGGAACAAGTGATCTGGGTTTGTCTTTCAAAAGAACAAGTGGAGTACAAAATGATGAATTAGTTGGTTATGCCGATGCGAGTTATTTATCTGACCCAGACAAGAATATATCACAAACAAGGTACTTATTCATGTATATAGGAACTGGCATATCATGGCATTCGACAAAACATACCTTGGTAGCCACATCATCAAACCATGCAAAATTGATTGCATTATACGAAGCTGGACGAGAATGCATTTGGCTTAGATCCCACTATGTCAAGACCTCTTGTGGATTACTATCAGGCAAACAAAGTTCAAAAGTGATATATGAGGATAATGCTGCTTGTATCGCCCAAATCCAGGAAGGATATATTAAAGGTGATAGAATAAAGCATATATCTCCGAAATTCTTCTCTGCTCACGAGCTTCAAGTTGAAGGGAAGATTAATGTTTGCCAAAATACAATCCAGTAATAATTTGGCAGACTTGTTCACCAAATCATTGCCGACTAGAGTTTTCAAGATACTTGTAAATGACATCGGGATGTGCAGTTTGAAAGACATACCACCTTGAGGGGAGCATTAAACTGTACTCTTTTTCCTAACTTGATTTTTATCCCTTTAGGGTTTTTCCAAATCAAGATTTTAACGAGGTAGTTCATATGATGTGTATAACCAAAGGGCAGTACGAGTCATCCAAAGGGGAGGGAGTATAAATGTTATATTAATTGGATTGACTCTCTATATTTAGTCATAACCATTATTGGTAGCATCTGTATTTAGCCTTATATAGTGCGGTTCGGGTACAAACCACACTTATAAATAAAAACTACAAACTCAATTTCAAGCTGACACGTGTCCCATTTAGTCGAAATCCCGAACAAACACATGTTATTTTCAATTTAGTCCCACTGAGGGGTATAAAAACTAATAATGTTATTTTCAATTTAGTCCTCGAGTTGTTAATGATCAGACTTAAACTTGGAATGATCAGACTTAAAAACAGCAATGATCAGACTTAAAAAACAGCAATGATCATACTTAAATCAGAAATGATCAGACTTAAACTATTACTGTAGCAATGATCAGACTTAAACCAGAAATGATCAGACTTAAAAACAGCAATGTTCAGTCTTAAAAACAACAATGATTAGACTCAGACTTAAATTATACTGTAGCAATGATCAGACTACACTATTACCGTAGCAATGATAAGACTTAAATAACAAATGATCAGACTTAAAATAAGCAATGATCATACTACAAATTGAGAATGATCAGACTACAAATTGAAAATGATCAGATTTAAAATTGTTAACTAAAAGACTACAAATTGAGAATGATCAGACTTAAAGAGAGAATGATCAGACTTAATATTGGTAACTAAAAGACTACAAATTGAGAATGATCAGACTTAAAGAGAGAATGATCAGACTTAATATTGGTAACTAAAAGACTACAAATTGAGAATGATCAGACTTAAGGAGAGAATGATCAGACTTAAAATTGGTAACTAAAAGTCTACAAATTGAGAATGATCAGACTTAAAGAGAGAATGATCAGACTTTAAATTGGTAACTAAAAGACTACAAATCGATAATGATCAGCCTTATAGAGAAAATGATCAAACTTAACATTGGTAACTAAAAGACTACAAATTGAGAATGATCAGACTTAAAACAACAATGATCAGACTTAAAAGCAGCAATGATCAGACTTAAAACAAGCAACGATCAGACTTACAAAGCAATGATCAGACTTAAAACAAAAGAAGAATAAAACACGAATTTGACCCTCTAGATGAAGGAATTAGCCTTAAAAACACCGAGCTCACGGCAAAGCCGTGAGTTTTGCTCAGAATGCCGTTTCCATCCAAACAAACACTAGGCTTTCATCAAATTCTGACACAGGCGCATAAACATCAAATTTTGCGTAAAATTCTTCGGATGTTCCAATTTCTACATGTAAGTTAGCGTCATTCGCCCCACATCACTTACAAAGCAATGATCAGACTTAAACCAACAATGATCGGACTTAAAACAACAATGATCAACTTAAAAATACAATGATCAGACTTAAAAGAGCAATGATCACACTTAAACTATTACTTTAGCAATTATCAGAGTTAAAATAAGAATGATCACACTTAAACTACAATGATCAGACTTAAAACAACAATGATCGGACTTAAACTATTACTGTAGCGAATGATCGGACCTAAAACTATTACTGTAGCGAATGATCAGACTTAAAGCAGAATGATCAGACTTAAACTATTACTGTAGCGAATGATCGGACTTAAAACTATTACTGTAGCGAATGATCAGACTTAAAGCATAAATGATCAGACTTATACTATTACTGTAGCAATTTTAAGGACAATTATACCCTCGCGTCAATTATATATTTTTAAATAAGTCCGTTAAATTTTTTTTATTTACAAAAAGTACCTCGAATTGTGATTGGTCGAAATAGACACGTGGCAATATTTTATTGGGTTTGTAGTTTTTATTTATAAATGTGGGTTGTATTTGATCCGTTCCAATCATGTGTCTATATATGGGAACGGATAAAAAACAAACCACATTTATAAATAAAAACTACAAACCCAATAAAATATTACCACGTGTCTATTTCGACCAATCACAATTCGGGGTACTTTTTGTAAATAAAAATTTTTAAAACGGACTTATTTAAAAATATATAATTGACGCGGGGGCATAATTGTCCTTAAAATTGCTACAATAATAGTTTAAGTCTGATCATTCGCTACAGTAATAGTTTTAAGTCCGATCATTCGCTACAGTAATAGTTTAAGTCTGATCATTTCGCTTTAAGTCTGATCATTCTCTATAGTAATAGTTTTAAGTCCGATCATTCGCTACAATAATAGTTTAAGTCCGATCATTGCTGTTTTAAGTCTGATCATTGTAGTTTTAAGCGTGATCATTCCTATTTTAACTCTGATAATTGCTACAGTAATAGTTTAAGTCTGATCATTGTTGGTTTAAGTCTGATCATTGCTCTTTTAAGTCCGATCATTGTTGGTTTAACTCTGATCATTGCTTTGTAAGTGATGTGGGGCGAATGGCGCTAACTTACATGTAGAAATTGGAACATCCGAAGAATTTTACGCAAAATTTGATGTTAATGTGCCTGTGTCAGAATTTGATAAAAGCCTAGTGTTTTGTGGGAGGAAACGGCATGCTGAGCAAAACTCACGGCTTCGCCGTGAGCTCGGCGTTTTTAAGGCGAATTCCTTCATCTAGAGGGTCAAATTCGTGTTTTATTCTTCTTTAGTTTTAAGTCTGATCATTGCTTTGTAAGTCTGATCGTTGCTTGTTTTAAGTCTGATCATTGCTGTTTTTAAGTATGATCATTGTTGTTTTAAGTCTGATCATTCTCAATTTGTAGTCTTGTAGTTACCAATGTTAAGTCTGTTAAGTCTGATCATTTTCTCTATAAGTCTGATCATTATCGATTTGTAGTCTTTTAGTTAGCAATTTTAAGTCTGATCATTCTCTCTTTAAGTCTGATCATTCTCAATTTGTAGTCTTTTAGTTACCAATTTTAAGTCTGATCATTCTCTCTTTAAGTCTGATCATTCTTAATTTGTAGTCTTTTAGTTAGCAATTTTAAGTCTGATCATTCTCTTTAAGTCTGATCATTCTCAATTTGTAGTCTTTTAGTTACCAATATTAAGTCTGATCATTCTCTCTTTAAGTCTGATCATTCTCAATTTGCAGTCTTTTAGTTACCAATATTAAGTCTGATCATTCTCTCTTTATGTCTGATCATTCTCAATTTTTAGTTAACAATTTTAAGTCTGATCATTGTTGTTTTAAGTCTGATCATTCTCAATTTGTAGTCTTTTAGTTACCAATGTTAAGTCTGGTCATTCTCTCTTTAAGTCCGATCATTCTCAACTTGTAGTCTTTTAGTTACCAATATTAAGTCTGATCATTGTTGTTTTAAGTCTAATCATTCTCAATTTGTAGTCTTTTAGTTACCAATGATAAGTCTGATCATTCTCTCTTTAAGTCTGATCATTCTCAATTTGTAGTCTTTTAGTTACCAATATTAAGTCTGATCATTCTCTCTTTACGTCTGATCATTCTCAATTTGTAGTCTTTTAGTTACCAATATTAAGTCTGGTCATTCTCTCTTAAAGCCTGATCATTTCTCAAATTTGTAGGCTTTTAGTTAACAATTTTAAGTGTGATCATTCTCTCTTTAAGTCTTATCATTCTCAATTTGTAGTCTGATCAATGGTTATTTTAAGTCTGATCATTTGTGGTTTAAGTCTGATCATTGCTACGGTAATAGTGTAGTCTGATCATTGCTACAGTATAATTTAAGTCTGATCATTGTATTTTTAAGTCTGATCATTGTTGTTTTTAAGACGGATCATTGCTGTTTTTAAGTCTGATCATTCCAAGTTTAAGTCTGATCATTAACAACTCGAGAACTAAATTGAAAATAACATTATTAGTTTTTATACCCCTCAGTGTAGAATGACTATAATACCCCTCCATGTGTTTTTTCGGGATTTCGACTTAATGGGACACGTGTGAACTTGAAATTGAGTTTGTAGTTTTTATTTATAAGTGTCGTTTGTACCCGAACCGCACCCTATAAATATATATCATTTGAAATGAGAATGAAAAAAAGAAAGAAATAAGAATTCCTCTCTACGCGTTCGCTCTTCCACATCCAATATTCCACAACAATTTCGACAAAAGTTTTCCCAATACTATTAAACAATAGGATATGTAATCAAAAAGAAACAATAGGATAAACATAGAAGCACATAATTAAAGAATTAAAAGACATAGAAGCACCAGGGGCCATGTTTATTCCAAAGAGTTAAAAGACAGTTGGACAAATACAAATATGGACAAAAGGAGGTAGACATAGGATAAGATGATGATTCATCTCCAGTGACTTTTGTACCACTAGACAAACACTAAAATCTACAAGCCATGGCCATCGATTACTTTCCCTTTCACAAGTCGGGCGATATGTTTGACGAAGCACTTCTGCAATTCCGCTTCCCTTCCACTGTGAATGATAAGCTGCTACTGCTGCTGAGTTACTCGCCATTAGTCTACACCATCTATCTCTCTCTTTTTTTTGTGATAATGTCTACACCATCTATCTGACTGACCTAGTCCTATTTTTACAGTAAAATAGGGTTAAGGGCGAAAAGCGCCGCTAAGACCATTCACAACTAGACCTAAACCTAAACCTGAAGAATCTCCCACATCCCATGTGACTTATTTTCGCATGAGTAAAAGTTACTGATCAGTTTTAACCCAACCATATCGTCCAGAGAGGGGCTTCTCCTTTACTGGGTCAAAGTTATATCTGCGAGAAACACATAACACCAAAGTTAGTTCGACCTTGGCTTTTACGTTAGAGCATAAGAAACGACGCACAACTATGAAAACAGACGAAAATGGAATGGCTAAAGTGAAGGATGAAAGACTTACTTTTCAATAAATTGTCTATGTTGTTGCTGCTCAGCTCCAGTAAAGAACTCCTCCACTTCCTTGGCCGTGGGCATGAGTCTCTGTGCTGTGCTCCGAGTCCTTTTGCTGATTTCAACTGGACTCGAAGCACTGGCAGTGGATCCAGGAGTTCCCACAACACCAGGGTCTCTTATGAAGCTACAAGGTGTGGTTTCCCTGGTGCTCCTGTTAAATAAAGTAAACTGAAGTCAACCCAGCCATAAATTCCTGTGCCAAACCCGCAAAAGTAGATGCAAAAAGAAGACACGACACTCTAACTGAAAATAATGGTGGTATGATACACAAAGAAGTACTGTTTTTATGCAAACAGCTGTATCAAATAGATTACTCATTCAGGAGAAATCATAAATCATAGTTTGCAGTTCCACAACACAGCAGCATTCCATCAAAAGGGAAACAAATTGTACCAATCATGTAAAGTAATAAAACTATTTCATAGTAAAGCAAAAACAATTAAGCAACGAAAAAAAACCAATAGTATCCGAAAACTATGAAATTTGTCTTCTGTCTACGCATGCTTCAACCCCTGAAGTGTAGACGGAAAAGAGTGTCCTCATGCAGTGAGAGTAACATGTTAGTAAGATTATGAACAAAAGAAAGAAACATATGATCTTATCAAAATGTTAAGTTCTTTCAGTTGTGATGTCCTGGAGAAAATTTTCTGAATCAGATCACAAGTATTACAATTAATTAACATGCCAGTCTAATAATTGTAACTGTTCCTGCTCCCTCCAAGATTATTATGACCATCCACTGAGGAAACATAAATGGGCCCCAGATCCTGCATTTAGTTCCTCACCTACACCCCAGTAATTTGTTCACTATTTATGAGGATTACACACAGTGAAAAACACGCTTGAAACTTTGAAGAGGATTCTACCAAAATAAAAGACTTGCTGGCCAAAAGAGAAACATTTAACTTACAGTTAGCAAGATGCAGGCTGTTTTATAATAGAAATGCAGTTCTAGCAACCATGTGGCTCGACAAATGACACCCAATGAAACAGATAGCATGTGGCAGAAAAATCAGTTAGCAATATTTTATATAGCGAAGGCAGAACCACATCTATTATAAAAAACAGGATCATGTGGATGCATATACTTGTTGCTACGGCATTATTACACATATTTAGGTATCCGAAATTTGTCAGCCTCCATGAAATACAAACTTGAGAGTAATAATGGAGACTGAAGATAATACCGGCGGCTGACGTTGAACTAGATCGTACACAGTAGCTTTACTTGGATTTCGTAAACTAAGATCGATTTCTACTGAATATAAAGAACAAAACAGATGTCGTGCTACTGGCCTAACAAAATCAATATGACACATATCCATAAGTCATAAAAATTGTTTCAATAACCAAGAGAATCAGTAAGTGGGCACACCATCAGCAAAGTAACAACTGAAGTAAAGAAACTACCCAGGAATCAAACTAAAGAGTAAAAGAAACATCATTGCCTAACATACTTGGATTAGAAATTCTCATGGGTCATGAATATAAGAAAGTAGAATACAAAATATGGTATCTTTTTTAGGGACATGTCCAACTATAAAAATGATCGAACCCTCAAAGATGAATTTCTAACCTAGCAAAAAATAAAGTAAAAAGGCTAATTTCTAGAAGCAAGTGTAAAAGTCATGTATTAAAATTGAAAGGCAGAGACACAAAATTGTAACACAGCAGAAAAGAAAGAGAAAAAAACTGATAGGCACAACTAATTGCAAGAGGCATGTACAGAAAGAAAAAAAAAGTGTCAAAACTGATAGCAGAAATACCAGAAATGTGAAATAAATAAAATCAGCAAAAAGAAAGAAAAAAAAACTCACCTGTCTCTTCCCCCAAAATTTGATGAATTTTCCCCAATAAAAGCTTCACCTTCACTATTTTCATCGCCTTCTCCATCTCCATTATTTCCAATCTGCACAATTTCATCTCCATTCTTCAATTTCTCCAACCCAGGCTCCTCCTCTGGTTGATTTTCCTCCACCAATTTGGACAAAACCCTCAACCTCGAACTAGCCCTAGTTTTACAATTGGGGCTACGGTTTTGAACACCGTACCCCTGCCCCGACCCACTATGCCTTTGCCTCTTCGATTCCTGGCCGCTAGTGGGCAACGGTGGCTTCTCCAACTTCCTACTCCTCAACTGAAGGTACGATCTGCCACCAGCCGACTGCTGCAGCCTCTGCAAAGCTAGAGTCTTTGCCCTGGTCCGAACACCTAAAGACGACTGAGCCATCTCCATCACCGCCACGTCTCCGTCCACCTTCGATTTTCTCATGTACTTGCCCATTTCAAAAAAGCCCTAATTTTTACTTTCACAAGCTCTCCGCCGCCTCAGCTGCCGGTACAGCTCACATGAACAAAAGGGGTCTACGAAGAAAAGAGCCCGAAAAAGGGAAGAGGAAAAATAGAGAGAGAGAAAAAAAGGGGGTGGGTTTACAGTTGGTGGTGGTTGGAATGGAACGAGGCGAGCAATCGAGTAAATGGAGAATAATAAATAACAGGGCGACGATAATGACGACTAGGGTGATGAAGAGAGAGAGTGTGTGGACTTGCGGAGCGGATTGCAAAGAAAATTTTACAGAGCGGATTGTGAGCATGGTGAGAGAGAAAAAGGTTGACACTTGATAAGGATTCATATAGTGTGCAGTAAGCTTATTTACAGTCATTGAAATCATGTAGTTTTGATAAAATAATATTAAAATAATATTATTTTATTTATAAAATTTCTAAATTAATTACTGAACTTTTTTTCAAAACTATGTAATTTCATTTAAAACTACTTAATTTTATTTTTAAATATATTAAACTACGTTTTATTTAAATGGATGTAAATAACTTTACTTCATCAGATTTTATTTTACTTGACACGAATTGCCGAGAATTTCCGATGAGAATATAAAGGATATTTTCATATCTCGCGGTATATTGAGATATGAGATGGTGTGTTGGGGAAGTCATTGGATGCCTTAGTTATTTTTTTTTTTTTGATTGAAACGACATACACCAACAAACCACCGCACACAAACCAGAAACAAGGGAACAAAACAACTACACGAGACCAACTACACAAAAAGGAACAGCATCAAGCCGTCTCCAATTCCAGCCTTGAGAACCTGCTCTATAGGCCAAACCATCAGCCACTATATTGAACAGCATCAAGCCGTCTCCAATTCCAGCCTTGAGAACCTGCCTTTGTTATTTTGGACAGATGTAAATTTATATTAAATTCTTTAGAATAAAAACACCGTTGGTCATCAAAAACAAAAGGCCATATTGCAGCGCGTGTGTACAATCCATGACAGGTTACATTACATATTTCATCTGTAGATTGTAGAATTTCTGTCATTTTAAATTATTTCAAAATACTGTATCAAAAAAAAAAAAATTTATTTCAAAATACGTGTGAAATTACTGGAAAATACTCAAAGGAATGAAGAAATGGAAAATATAATTTAATAAAATGTGTTTCGACACTTGGTTAAACTATTTCATCTGCACACGTAGCTTTTTCTCTATTACCTCTAAGGTTGGACACTTAGTTCCTATTTGATATTATATTTTTGATGATTAAGTTAACTGTTAAATTAAGTTAAGTTAAATTCAATTCAATTCAATTAATTTAATGTATAGTTACATTCCATTTAATTTAATTTTTTCATCATCATCGTCAATCGTCATCATCATCGCCACCATCCTCATAATCATGAGAATAGTGATGGTGATTATGATTATGAGGATGGTGGTGCCGGTGATGAGGATGAAGATGTCTTAAACTTTTAATCAATTTAAGTAAAGTAAAGTTAATTTATGTTAATTTCAATTAAGGTGATGATGGTGATGGTGATGATGATGATTATGAGGATGATGATGATGTTTGAAGAGATCGATTACAAGAATATGAACTTAGTTAAACCTTGGGAAAAGTACAAAAGGGTGGTATGAACTACCACCCTTTTACAAACTCTTGTCCGGACTATCAACATTTGCAAAACACAATCAATTTTTACTTCGAGGACCAAATTGCAATTACAATTAGTACCATAAAGTACCCAAATTAAAAAATCTGCAAAAAAGTTACTTTAAGGATCAAATTGCAATTACAATTAGTACCATAAAATACCCAAATTAAAAAAATATGTGTATATGTATTTAATTCAATTTAAATGTATATTTTGTTCTAAAGTATTTGGTTCGGCCTAATGATAAATTTAAATTGCTTAAATATATACAATAAATTTCTAATTTTACAATAATTTATACCATAAATATTTTTTTGAATAATTTATTATACCATAAATCTTTAAATATCTAAATTTCGATCTAAATTTACACAATAAATGTTAAAATCAAAATTATTTTCGTACAACCATATCAAATGACCTAATTGTACGATATACACTATAATAATAAAATTGCTTGAGAATATATATTATCATAAAAGTTTCACAATTGATCTGAAAATATATTAATTTAACAGAAGATTAACATGGATCAACATCCATCATAATAATAAATTATTTATATTTTGACTTATTTGTGAAACTTTTATTGTATTTTATCTAAAAATTAGAAATTTAGGGAAAACTACACAAATATTTCACTTTTGAAGTTATTAAAATTTAGGGAAAAGTACAAAATGGTGGTATGAACTACCATCATAATAACATATTAATTTCTAATTTTTAGATAAAATACAATAAAAGTTTATTATTATGATGGATGTTGATCCATGTTAATTTTCTGTTAAATTAATATATTTTCAGATCAATTGTGAAACTTTTATGATAATATATATTCTCAAGAAATTTTATTATTATAGTGTCTATCGTACAATTAGGTCATTTGACACGATTGTACGAAAATAATTTTGATTTTAACATTTATTGTGGAAATTTAGATCGAAATTTAGATATTTAAAGATTTATGGCATAATAAATTATTCAAAAAAATATTTATGGTATAAATTATTGTAAAATTAGAAATTTATTGTATATATTTAAGCAATTTAAATTTATCATTAGACCGAACCAAATACTTTACAACAAAATATACATTTAAATTGAATTAAATACATATACACATATTTTTTAATTTGGGTATTTTATGGTACTAATTGTAATTGCAATTTGGTCCTTAAAGTAGTTTTTTTGCAGATTTTTTAATTTGGGTATTTTATGATACTAATTGTAATTGCAATTTGGTCCTCAAAGTAAAAATTGACTGTGTTTTGCAAATGTTGATAGTCCGGACAAGAGTTTGTAAAAGGGTGGTAGTTCATACCACCATTTTGTACTTTTCCCTTAAACCTTTTGTCTTATTAATTGGGGACCAAATGTTAGGTTTTACAAATAATGCTTGACTCAAGCAAAAACCAAACGAATTACAAGCAATTAATCCAGTCCAAATAAACCATAACAAACAAGCAACGAATAGCATCAATCTAAGCAACCAGTTGAAGGAACTTTCCTGCGAAACCAAAGCTCCGTAGTCGCCTGAATTGCTTCAGTCTTGCCGCCGAGTCCAAAAGAGATTACCCGTTCGTTCGCCTTGCAATACTTGCAGTCGAGCCACACCAGAGTACATCCACACTCGTCGGTCTTCTGACAGTCTCGCTCGTTCGTCAATTTTGTCTCACGTCTCGAAGAATCGCTCAATTTGAATTCGGAGAGAAGAACGGAATTCGGTGTGCCCTAATCCCCAAATCAGCTGAGCTTATGTATTAAGATGTGCAGGGGATGAAAACGACGTCGCAGCCTTTGAAGTTGAGTCCGGGGTTCGTTACTTGCTAAACGCGGTTGTCTTCGCTCGTAACTGAAACTCGCGCGTCTCGCAAACTACTGCGTTCCTTTAAAGCTGGACTCCCGCATTTCTCAAAACGATGCAGCTTCGGGCGATCTTCAAACTCAGGATTTCCCTCTCGCATGAAGTGACGCCGTTTTGTGCTTCTCAACACAAAACCAGCAGATGGCTTAAGGAGTCAAACCAGAAACTCATGCATACTCAAATATACATTTTGTATTGGACTAAACACTAAACAATGGTCCCATTACTCATTCAAAACACAACTGAGATTATCACATACATAACAAATGCCCTCCTAAGACTAGTTGTGATAAATGAATGAATTAAAAAACAGGTACATTTGACCTCAAAGAAGAAAAGGCATAACTAGCCACTAAAGGCTTTAAACAGCTCAGACTTGGAGTTTTATCCAACATCATCAATATGCAGGCTTTCCCTGCAGAAAACAAACTTGTTAGCAGGTACCATTTTAGTTCCAAAATCAGCTGGATTCTCCTCACCAAGTATCTTATCTACCATGATGGTTTTGGTCTCCACTAGGTCTCTAATGAAATGCATTCTCACATCTATATGCTTAGACCTCTCATGATACACTGGATCCCTACACAAACATAAGGCACTGTGGCTATCCATGAAGATCCTAGGAGACTCACTAATCCCAATGATTTCCTTCACTATCCCACTCAACCAAATGACTTCCTTTGTTGCCTCTGTGGCAGCTATGTACTCTGCTTCTGTGGATGATAAGGCTACTATATGGGCTGAAGCTGGCACTTCCAAGACACATAAAGTTGTGGTGGACTTTCTATTGTCCCTATTGCTGGCATAATCTGAATCTACATATCCTACAATCCCAGCCCTTGGTTCATGGTTTCTATACACTAGTCCTAGTCTCTTAGTCCCTATCAGGTATCTTAACAGGTATTTCATGGCTTCCCAATGCTTTGTGCCTGGGTCAGACATATATTTACTAAGAACACTAATAGAGAAAGCAAGATCAGGCCTTGTACATATCGTACCATACATAATAGAACCAACAGCCACAGCATAGGGTACATTCATCATATTCTTTCTTTCTTGCTCAGTTTTAGGACAATCTTCCTTAGTGAACACAAGATGCCATCCTAAGGGTATAGTATTAGACTTAACATTCACAATAGCAAACTTGTCTAACACCCTAGAGAAATAATCAGACTGAGACAAACAGATAACTCCATTTGTTCTATCTCTTGTAATTTTTACCCCTAAGATCTTTTGAGCAACACCTAAGTCTTTCATGTCAAAATGTTTTTGCAAACCAGACTTAGTCATTTTAATATCAAGCATGGAAGAACTGATCAGCAACAAGTCATCAACATAGAGCAACACAAACAATGGGGCATTATTCTTCACTCTTTTCATATATAGGCATGTATCATATTTGCTTCTTACAAATCCTAAGTCAAGCATGCAACTGTCAAATTTCTTATTCCACTGCCTAGGTGATTGTTTTAATCCATAGATGGATTTCCTTAACAAACAGACATGATTAGGCTTAGTTTTATCAACAAAACCTTCAGGTTGACACATGTGAATTGTTTCAAGCAAATCACCATGTAAAAATGCAGTTTTCACATACATTTGTTCAATATGCCAATCAAAGACACGGTCATAGAAATAAACAATCTCAGTGTTTTATACTTGACAACAGGAGCAAATATCTCATTGAAATCAATGCCCTCTCTTTGGTGAAACCCCTTAGCCACTAACCTAGTCTTAAACCTTGGTGGATCAGTTGGTGAATTTCCTTCTTTTATCCTATATATCCACTTACAAGCAAAAGGTTTAACATCAACAGGCCTACGTACAAGTTTCCAAGTATTGTTATCATGCATAGATTGAATTTCTTCTATTATAACTTTTTTCCATTTTACAGATTCATTACTAGACAAGGCTTGCTTATATGTGTCAGGTATTACATATTTAATCTTTTCAGCAGCCATTAGAGCAAACTCAACAATATTACAGCACTTATCATCATGGTTCTCATCATACTCAGCTATGTTAGCCTTATATTTCCTATTAGGAATTCTAGTTCTAGGTTCCATGTCTCTAGTTAATTGATAATTATCAACACTAGGTTCAGTTTCATGCACAGGGGACTCAGATAACTCAGGCATAACATCAACATTTGCAATCACATTTTCAGGCAAATGTTCACTATGATCAACATAGAAATTATCAGGCAAGTTTGGCAAATCACGTATGGCATCAGAAGCAGTAGAGATGCCTAAACTAGATGATCCTATAGCAGCATTCTGATCACTAGTGTCAAAAGGATTTAAGGCTGAGTTTGAGTGAGAAAGACTTACAGTGCTGCCTCCCCAACCTAATTGGTGAGGTGGCTCATTACCTGTACCAGCAGGGGAATTGCTCCCCTCATTTGTTACCTCCAGCATTCCATCACTTAAGTCCAGTGACTGTCCCATCTCAGCTGCTTCATCTCCCTGGTTTCCATCATCATTTCCCTGGTTCAAGTTAAAAACTGATGGAATAAAACTGGTCACACCTTCAGGTGTGCCTTGAGACTAAGAAGTTTTCTTCTTCTAAATAATCTAAATTATTCATTTCTTCTTCTAAGTTGATTTCAACTAGATTAAGAATTGTTTCTTTAACATCTATGGGCATTTCTTTTAATAAATATAAAATGGTGATTTTATATTCATTATTTTGATATTTGAAAATACCAAATTCTGGATTTACCATTTTGATGAACAGTAAAACACTGTTTGTGAATAGTAAATTACTATTAGGGACAGCATTTGTTCATGCTTTGATAAAATGATAAGTTTCATTTTGTAAAATTGCTTGCCAATTTCTTGGTTGCGGTTGATGAATATTCTGAGAATAAATTGTTCAACAATAGAGTGGTAATGTGAATAGGACTCTACCACAGTATTTCTATCAGGACTGGTAATCTCCCGTATTTTTATACCCAAATTTTATTATACCTTTGTATGTCCACCTCTCCTCTACGTATCCTTTCAAAACTTTTCCTCAGTTTTTGGTAAACTCAGCGATCCGGCGAATACGGCCTATCAGTTTCGGTTCTTCGTCCATCATGTTATAGTTCCAACATGCCTTTCCTCTGGTCATCTCCACCCTTGGTTCGGACCACAGAGGACTTACAACGGCCTCCTGCCTACCGCCTCCATCCGTCGGGGCTTCCTATGTGAGTTCCGGCATCCTTTGCTATTACTTTTGGACTAAGGATTGAAGCATCTGGGAATAGTATTCGTGCAGGGATCTTGCTTGCTGATTCGAACTTTGAACATTGGATTGGTTTTTGATTGGATATGCTTTGGATAGGTATATGTCGAAAGGTATTTTTATTGATGGGTAATGGAAATACAGAAGGTTTGCTCAAGCGAGCATCCTGGAGAACATACTATGGCATACCCCGAAGGGCTGCCTATTACACTACTACTCTATGCACACTACTCACAGTCACACATTGAAAGCTTCAAGAAAAAGGAGAGAGAAGAGAGCAATTGAAGGAGTGGTCGAGAGATCAGATGCCCTTTCTCAGGCTCTCTCGTCTTCAATATATAGCCCTGAGTGGGCAATAATTTGTTCCGTGATTAACGGGTAAGTGGAGGTTCCACTTGCTGTATTATTGTCCTGGATGGGCAATAAGTCTTCAAAGGCAGACGTAAGTGGAGCACTAGGTGTCCTTTGATTTGAGGTGCTTTTGACTTCTTTGCCATGGAGTGGGGCCTCCGCCGAAAGTTGTCTTGTTTTCTTCTCTTCATTTGGGCAAGTGGGCGTTCCACTAGATGCAGTGGAAGACATCTTGTCTTTTCCGAAGATGAGGGCGGCTGCTTTGCAGAAAGAGCTCCTTGTATTGGGGGCCACGTTGATGTTGGCTTGTCGGAACATTTCTTCGAACCGAATAATTTTGTTCCAGTCTTCTTGGCTGGTTTTTGCAGTCGTCTTGCTTGTCATGATGCAGTTTGGGCTGCAGTAGTTGACCTTGATTTTGGTCTCGGCTTCGATTGACCGAAGTTTGTTGACCACAAGTTTGAGTCCGTTGACTCGGAGGTTGGTGAGCTCTTCAAGAGGAGGGCAATTTTCAGTCATGGTCTTGGACGGGCTGAACTCCTTTTCTTTGGCGAGTCCAATCTCGATGTAGAAATAAGGACTGAAGGTAGATGACTGTATCCAGTCGGCAATTGAGCATGTCACATTGATGTACATGCGTTGATCAGCAACTTTCATAACCTTTGTTCTGAAGTTTTTGATCGCTTTGATGAACTCACGTGAAAAGAGCTTCAGTTCCTGAAGATTTGCACTTGGGTATATGTTTTTAATTAGTCCCGCCCTAAAGGCTGCATGGACTAGTTCTGGATCGGCCCCCTCAACGAAGTTGTAGAGACTTCTGGTGGCTGTATCGCTGGTGAAGAACTTCTCAAAGAGGAAGTCTTCTTGGTTGGCACATCTGGCTTTGGCCCAGAGGAATCGGAATTCGTCGAAGGGAATTCCTTGGAAGTCCTTAGGGAGAACGGCTTCTTCTGGTTGCATGCTGCAAGCCATTCTCTTTCTTCCGTCTTTGCAGACAACAGGTTCTTTGAAGATTATGCCCGTGTTCTTCTTATCGTCGAAGGTTTGAGCACTCTTTCTTGCTTGTTCCAGGGTGTTGAATCTCTTGAAGGCGTTCGTTGTTCCGCTGGTGTAGGAACTGACTTCTCCCCAGTCAGTGTAGATGCCTTGGTGAGGTCCGTTATAGATGACGTAGTAGGCAGTATTGATGTCCTTTTCAATTACTGCCTTGTAGTTGGGTGCGAATCTTGTTCGGTCAGATTCCAGTGGGGAATCTTTATAGGCTTCCAGTGGGGAAGGTTTTGAAATTACCAGTGGGGTAAATTTCTTGTTTATGAACGCAAGAGCAGAGAGATCTGCAATCCTGCTAGAGACTGGTGAAGCAAGAATCGCTTCATTGCTTTTTGCCAAAGCAACAGGCGTTAACGGATTTGTTAACTCTTTACCGGTAGCCGTTTGCTCCGGAGTAGCTGCTGATTTAGAATTAGAATAATTCCCCGGTTCAGTAGTAACCGTTTTGGCCTGTTGATCGGTTGTAAATATAGTGGTGGAAATGCAACACAGATCAAACAATTAATCTGAGGGTGACTCAGGTCGAATCCACAGGGAACTAGCTTGCTACTTTCTGTAAATGATTGTTTATATTAGTACTGAATTGGGGGTTTTAAATTGAAAGTGCAGTACAGTAAAATGAATAAACTGAACAATGAAATGGATTAACACAGAACTAGAGATTTGATTTGTTGTTGCATGCGGTTGTTGTTTGGTTGTCTTTAATTTGATGAAACATTGGGAATCAATGACTCCCCAAAAACAAACAGATTATAACACAAGGTTACTGCACACTCAACTTTCGCTTCTTGACTAACAGTAGATCTTGATATATGATAGTGAATTATTTCTCTAGGTCGTTTGCTTTATTACATGCTCAACTTTCGCTTCTCGCATAAAACTAGATGCACAAATCATCAAGACTCAACTTTCGCTTCTTACCTATCAGATTTTATCTCATTACATGCATAGACTCAACTTTCGCTTCTCACCTATCATGCAACTATGTAAACCTACTGTGATATGCTACTGCAAACACAGACAATAGATACAAACAATCCGCACACAAACATTATTGATATCTCGCGAAAAATACCAAATACAGGATGTATGAATTGAACTATTCGTATCTAATGTAAAGAAATAAAATCGCAATCATATAAAAAGGCATGTGTTACACTGCAGATGTTTCTGGGGATCCATTGGATCCCAATAAGTGGACTACTCACTCATGGTGAGTTGATACATGACAACAGATTAAATAAAAGTAGAGGTACAAGATTAGGTTAAGAAAAACCCTGATGTTGAACTCTTTTTCTCTGAATGTTGTTGTCGCTAGTATCTTCGATGGATGTGTGATGTCAGGTATGATGATGTTTACTTCGCCCATATGCAATGCTTGTATACTGCTCCAGTAATAACTGTTTTGCCTCTATGTTTCCCAATGCAGGTTTCTCAGTCTCCAATTGCTTCTTTGTGTTCCCCATAAAACTCACATTGCTCGATGGAAATAAATGCGTTTGCTTGCAGCTTGGGTCGGGTGTACGAGATGGAGCTCGGGCGTGCGAGCATGCGAGCATGGGAAGTAGGAGGGCCGAGCGGCTATGCGAGCGCATGGAGGTAGGAGGTCCGAGCGGGTGTGCGAGCGCATGGAGGTAGGAGGTCCGAGCGGGTGTCCTAGCTCTCATTTTCGCTTTTTACTTCTTAAATTGCTTTTCACTGTAACACTAAGTAAAAATATCAAATCTGCATAAACTTACGTGAAAATGGAGCTCAAAGTCACTGGACTTGTACATCAAAGTTCATCAAATAATTGCTCATCAAAATACCCCACACTTGAACTTTGTTCGTCCCGAACAAACACACATCATAGGTATCACCCCAGAACATCTTGAAATTAAACCAAGAAAAGAACAAATAAAACTAGTGATAGTTTTCAGAACAGGAGTACTCACAAATCCCGTGATACTTGCTCAATTACGAAATGAAATTTTCAAATAGTGATAAACATCATAACTCATCAGTTCAGGCAGCGCTGCATCAATATCGCTCACTTCAAGCAGACAAAAGGTTCCTTCATTTCAATATGATATTCAGTATATGCAGGTTTAACTCAAATAAGCCAGTATTCATTCAGACTAATCGAAAATTCAGTTTAGGCAATCAAATTATCAAGAAGAATTTCACTTACACGAAACTTGTAAATTCTCTTCCAGGCTCACGCAGTAATCTGCAAGGGTCTTTCCTCAAACAATACCTGTGAATATGTCAGTGCACAAAATCTGGTACAAAGTCACTATCAAGCTGGTTTTTTTTGTTTTGAAAAGGACTTGTACAATACTTTTAGTACAGGTGTGGATGGTTTCGAAGGGGAAGACCTGGCTCAGGGAATTACCCATATCTACCGCTTCCTAACCCCCGCCATCTACACTGATCTTTATTTTTTTCTTTCCCTTTTTTTTTCTTTTCCTTCTTTCAATCATTTTTTTCTAACCCCGCTTGAAATTGACAGTGTACCAAAATAATGTGTAGCACAGAAATACGACCGCAGTACTGTTGAAGTCACCTAAGAGCCAATCTGAAAAATAAACTTGTTTGCAAAAGTTTGTTCATCATGATTTTTCCAAAAGCCTAAACGATTTCAACACGCTTAACTAAGCTAGCATAAAATCGCTTATTTGCATAAACTTTCATATCACAAGGAAAATCAGAAATCAGATGCTAACAAATTCATGAGTTCAGAGCAGCAAAGTCATAGCATCAGAGATTAACATGTTCGTCATTCAACGTGTTTTCAGCAAAGATTTTGAGCAAGTATCAGGTAAGCACATTCAATCATTTTTCTGCAATTTATTTTTTTCAGCACACATAACAATCATCAATCGAATATAATCGAATAAACATCAGCCACCCCACACTTAAAACATGCTTAGTCCCTAAGCATTCTAGCGTAAATAATGAGCAAGCAGGGCAGGAAAATATTATTTGATTGATGAAAGTGAAAAGAGTTTACCAAACGAACGCATAGAGGTAAAAGCAAAAGTGAAATGCAGCAAGCTTTCCTTCTAATTCCAGCTGGGTCAGTTCAAATATCAATAGCAAGCATATTCACCACATTCTAAATCGTTTGCAGAAAAAATAAAATTGAAGTTCTTACCGGCCTAGTTTAACGTCTTGGCCAAGACGGAGCTGTGCTTAAATGTTAAGATTGTGGGTTGATGGTATCATGAAGTCTGCGGCAGTAGGTTCCCTCTGCTGAACAGGTGCGTTCACCAGATTGTTGTGATTGTTTTGCTCCATCTTTCCTCTACCTTTCCTTCCTCTCTTCGTCTTGCTTCTGGTTTGCATCAACAGACTAAGGAAAAAGTGAGTACTGAATAGATAATGTACTAATGTAATAAACAAAAATAATAACAGAAAATAAACAAATGGCTAGTTCCCCGGCAACGGCGCCATTTTGATCGGTTGTAAATATAGTGGTGGAAATGCAACACAGATCAAACAATTAATCTGAGGGTGACTCAGGTCGAATCCACAGGGAACTAGCTTGCTACTTTCTGTAAATGATTGTTTATATTAGTACTGAATTGGGGGTTTTAAATTGAAGGTGCAGTACAGTAAAATGAATAAACTGAACAATGAAATGGATTAACACAGAACTAGAGATTTGATTTGTTGTTGCATGCGGTTGTTGTTTGGTTGTCTTTAATTTGATGAAACATTGGGAATCAATGACTCCCCAAAAACAAACAGATTATAACACAAGGTTACTGCACACTCAACTTTCGCTTCTTGACTAACAGTAGATCTTGATATATGATAGTGAATTATTTCTCTAAGTCGTTTGCTTTATTACATGCTCAACTTTCGCTTCTCGCATAATAATAAAACTAGATGCACAAATCATCAAGACTCAACTTTCGCTTCTTACCTATCAGATTTTATCTCATTACATGCATAGACTCAACTTTCGCTTCTCACCTATCATGCAACTATGTAAACCTACTGTGATATGCTACTGCAAACACAGACAATAGATACAAACAATCCGCACACAAACATTATTGATATCTCGCGAAAAATACCAAATACAGGATGTATGAATTGAACTATTCGTATCTAATGTAAAGAAATAAAATCGCAATCATATAAAAAGGCATGTGTTACACTGCAGATGTTTCTGGGGATCCATTGGATCCCAATAAGTGGACTACTCACTCATGGTGAGTTGATACATGACAACAGATTAAATAAAAGTAGAGGTACAAGATTAGGTTAAGAAAAACCCTGATGTTGAACTCTTTTTCTCTGAATGTTGTTGTCGCTAGTATCTTCGATGGATGTGTGATGTCAGGTATGATGATGTTTACTTCGCCCATATGCAATGCTTGTATACTGCTCCAGTAATAACTGTTTTGCCTCTATGTTTCCCAATGCAGGTTTCTCAGTCTCCAATTGCTTCTTTGTGTTCCCCATAAAACTCACATTGCTCGATGGAAATAAATGCGTTTGCTTGCAGCTTGGGTCGGGTGTACGAGATGGAGCTCGGGTGTGCGAGCATGCGAGCATGGGAAGTAGGAGGGCCGAGCGGCTATGCGAGCGCATGGAGGTAGGAGGTCCGAGCGGGTGTGCGAGCGCATGGAGGTAGGAGGTCCGAGCGGGTGTCCTAGCTCTCATTTTCGCTTTTTACTTCTTAAATTGCTTTTCACTGTAACACTAAGTAAAAATATCAAATCTGCATAAACTTACGTGAAAATGGAGCTCAAAGTCACTGGACTTGTACATCAAAGTTCATCAAATAATTGCTCATCACCTGTTGAAACTGTTTCAACAGAAATAGTTTTGTCCTAAGGGTACTAAGCTTGTGACCAAGGACCTCATGCTCAAGTGTGAGCAGTTTTTTTTCGAGCTCAAGCTCTGGAATATTCTCCATGAAAAATGTTTTTCACTCAGGGAAAAAGGAAGAGACAAGTGATTGATGTGAGGAAAACAAAAGGAGGGTGTTGTCAATTTATAGAAAATTGAGAGGAGTGAAACAATGGGCGCTCCCAGTTTCTTTTGATGGTATTTCCTGCAAGTTGCTTCTCCTGCAAAGAGAAAGGGAAAAGCAAGTATTACCTGTATGAAATTCACGCGTCATAAAGTCGGCGAGTGAGTTCTTTTCTCCAGAGAGGTGCTCAACCTCAAATTGATAATGTGCAAACCACATCTGCCATCTGATTAGACGACCTTGTTTACTGTCACCTGCAATCTTTGTTCTAAGAAAATAGGTAAAGTTTTTGTTGTCAGTTCTAATAAGAAATTTAACAGGAGTTAAATATACTGAGAACTTTTCAATGACCCGCTTGACCGCGAGATATTCTTTCTCATTACTGTGATAGTTGAGTTCGGCTTGTTTGAAAGATCCGGAGGAGTATCTGCAAATCTTCTCACCATCAAGGGTTTTGGCTTTTAAAATGCCACCCCAATATTGGTTAGATGCATCAGTTTCGATAACTAGATCATCTGTGTTATTTGGTAAATAGAGCTTAGGAAAAGTTCCTAATTTGTTTTTTACTTTTTTGACATACCTGGTGTCCTCGTCTGTCCATGTCCAGACTGCGTCTTTTTTAAGCTTCGCTTGGAGAGGCCTTCTGATTTCCGCAAGCTTATGAATGTAAGCTTCCGCATAAGTTAGAACACCTAAAAAACGTTGTAACTATTTTTTGTCTTCAATGCAATTTGGGAATCGCTGTAGATTGTCCAGAATGTGATTCTGTGGAGTGTGCGTACCCTTGTCTATTTCTAGACCAAGGAAGTTAATCTTTTCTTTGAAAAGGCAAGCCTTCTTTTTTGAAAGGATGATTCCATAAGTTTGAATGGTTTTGAGAACCATTGGAACATGTTTATAATGTTCTTCTTCAGTGTTGCTAAAAACTAATATGTCGTCCACGTAGACACAACATATTTTTTCTAAGCCCCTAAGCGCGTTCTGCATGTGTCTTTGAAAGATCAACGGTGCTTGCTTAAGACCGAAGGGAACTACGTTCCATTGGTAGTGACCATCAGGGCAAGTGAATGCCGTAAGTAACTGGGATTCTTCGTCTAGAAGAACTTGCCAGAAACCACTCTTGCAGTCGAAACTACTAAAGATTGTTTTTCCCCGTATTAGGGTTAACAATTCTTGCATGCATGGCAGATTGTGACTATCGCCAATTGTTGCTGCGTTGATTGCTTTGTAGTTGACAACCATGCGCTTTTTTCCTCTTCGTTTTTCTGCATCATTTTCGACGAGAAAAGCAGGGGACATGTGAGGTGATTTGCTGGGTTTGATTAACCAAAGATCAAGGAGTTCTCTGATTTGTTTAGAGAATTCAATTCTGTCCTGAAGACTATACTTCATAGGTTTGACTCTTATTACAGTATTTTGTTCTGTAAGCTTGATGCTTGCAGTCATCCATTTTTTAGACTTCTGAGGGTCTATAGGATTTTCTGAGCAGACTTTTTCCAATAAGTCTTCAATTGATTTTACTTTGTGCAGATTCAAATTGAATGTTTCTTCTGTAACTCCCCCCTCCTTAAAAGTGGGTAGTTCAATGATAGTATCCTTACTAATATTGACAGGAGTTGGAGCATTAGTTTTTGAATTCTTTTTCAAGGATTCTAAAAAACCTTTCTTGCCGAAAGCCATTGCTTTCCTGATTTTAGTCACATATACAAAATCTTTTTCGTTGGTGTCTTCATTAATTAATGTGAAGGCAACATTATTTGTCCATTGTGTAAACGGACCATACTACTGAATAAAGTTGTTACCAAGTATCAGATCCATTCCTGATTCTTGCTGATAGATCGTGGGGATATGGAATATCTCACCGGCTATCCTAATTTGTAAGTTTTTACAAACCTTAGTAATCTTAATGGATTCTCCGTTAGCGACTCTCGCCGAGATGGGTCTTGCGGAATTTTCCCAGAGTTCTTCTGGTACGATATACTTACTTGCGATGCATAGGCTAGCGCCTGTGTCGACGTAGCAATGTATATGAAACATTTTATATCCATCGAACTTGAGTTGTCCTTTGATATAAATTGAGTTTGTATTCGTTTTGTTGAAAGATGTCAAATCTTCTTCGGGTTCAATCCAGATTGGAATGTCCTCCGAAACATTCATATTAGTCTGAAGATCTTCCTTGATTTTCATTTCTTCTTGAATATGAAAAGTGAGCTGACTCCAATCCTTGATTGTAGCTTGTTTCATTCTGAATCTGTGGATTCTTCTTCTGAAGATTGAAGTTCTTCTTTGAAGGTGAAAACCGTATCCTCCTCTGGATAGTATTCTTCAACAGGTTCATATCCATTGAAACCTGCTTCGATGATAAGCTTGAGTTTGTTTGGAAACTTTTGCTTATTAGGGCACTCATTTGCGTAGTGTCCTTCTTCACTGCAGATCCAACATCTGCAATTGGGCTTGCCTTTAGGACAAAATCTTTTCCTTTCAGATTTTTCCTTAGTGGGCTTTCTAAAATATTTACCTGGTTTAAAAGGCTTTCTTTTCTTTTCTTCTTCCAAATCTTCTAAATTCTTCAAGACTTCTTTCTCCAATGATAGGAAGTTTTGTGAGGAATTGTTCAACAAAGGCGGGGTACTCCGCCTGAGGTAGTTTGTAGAGATTCTTCTCATATTCACAGGTGAATTCTTTGAAGGAGCAGATGTTGCATATTTGCATCTTTGTAAGCCTTTGTCTGGCTTGCTCTTCTTCTTTGAGGATTTCTCCGTCCTTATCTTCAAACATGTTGAGTCCAAGGAAGATTGTATAGAGGGCATCTAGAATTTTTTCTAGCATTATTTCTCCTGTCCAGGTTTCATCCCAGATTGTTTTCTTGATAAACTCTCTGATAATTCCTTCAGTCTTGTGTACCGTAAGGAGTAAAACCGTGCTGCCGGTTTGGTAGTCGTCAATGTTTGACTGAATTGTTAGACTAATTCCCGTAGCCCATCTATCAATCCTTTCTTTTCTTTCATTCATGTTGTTGATGCAATCGATATTGATTATTCCAGCCGGGATGTTTCTTTCAGGTGTCGTGTTTCCTGAGATTGTGGCGAAAGGTCTTTTTTGAGGCCTATATCTTTTTGCGCCAGTTGCGCTGGATTCCGCATCGTCTTTCATGGTTCTTTAGTTTCCCATTTCGATGTCTGGTTCATCGAAACTAGAATCATCTTTAGTTTGATTGACCATAACATTTTCCTTTATGTTATAGTTATATTTGACACAAAGGTCTTTGCTTTGGAATTTGACGAGGAGTTCGTCTTCTTCTAAAGCCATGAGTTGTACAAGTTCTGTACAATCATCATCTTTGATTGATATTTCAAAGAAATATCTTTCAAGGTGATCCGTGATGGTAGTCATTCTGTTGAACCGAAGGGCCAAGTTAGACTTTTAGGATCTTTAGAGCTTCCCAAGTTTTCGTTTCCAACTCTGAAATTTGGGTAGGGATATTTGTGAAGATTGCTTGTTGTGGCAACTTCCTTATCTAAGACAATTTGCTTATTGGTTTGTTCCAATAATTTATTTGTACTGTCATACTTTTTTATTTCGTCAGAAATTTCCTTAATGATTTTTGCACTGACGGCTTCAATAAGGTTTTCTAATCTAGGGAAAGCTTCCCTGATATAGATGTCAATGTCTTTAACGGACGAATTGGTCATAGCTATCCGATGACTGCCTTTATTGCAACTCTTATGTCTTCGAGTTTTTCTTCTAAATCCTTCATCCTTTCTTCTGTGAGAACGGTTGGGTAGATTTTGCTTTTAATCTTTTCTAACTCTTGGTTTTGAGTTACAAGAATATCAAGGATGTCGATATTGTAATTGTTTTCGGAACCACCTCTTTTGATAAGGTTTTTAAGTTTATTAAAAACACTAGGGTTTTTACTAAACGGTTCGCATTGGTCTTTTTCTAATCCTAGAAAAGAACTTATCTTAGAGATTTTAATCCAAACCCTTGCGAGTAAGTGATTAATGTTGTTTCCTTGACTTATTAAGTTTGGAAACGAGGGTTTGTTCGTACTGAAAACGTAAGTGATCTCACTAGTTTTTCTTTGTTCGAAATCTTTGAAATGTAAGATCCTTCCTTTTTTGTAGATGTGTGGCACATCGGCAGAAGAGACGGATCTGCTGGTACTCATTTATCCAATTAAGTTTTCTAATTGGTTTCCTATTCTGTCAATTCGTATTGACATATTGGCAAGAGCTAATTTATTTAACGTAGGCTCATTGTCCAATTTCTAATCTGTTGTTAGAAATGCTTACTCTAGGTTTTTGGCCTAGGTAGTCCATATCTTGGGCTATATTAATGGCCCAGGATTTGTCTTCGGATGATAAGTCACAAAACTTATTATCCTCGATACTTCCAATGTTGGAAAAGACGTCGTCGATTTCAATATTGGGATTATCTTTATAGTCTATCGAATGATGACTATTGGTTAATGCATAACCTAAGAGATAAGTAACTGAAAAGACTTTATCTCCTGTGCGCATGAGGTCGGATCTTCCGAACTCGTGTGCAAGGCTGAGAACCTGATCGAGGTTCTTTGTGTTCAGACTTACCGCGTATTTTGGGTAGACCGTGAACATGAATTTGCCAAAGGCTAAGTTTCCTTTTGCTGCTCCAAGGATGCAGTCTTTACGGTTAATGATTCTATTGTCAATTAACGCCATTTTTATTGGTGTATCAATTCCATTCTTGAATTGAGCTTTTACCAAGATTTTTACTGCACCGATGTGTAGCATGTTGATCTTTTTCCTGATATCAGCAGGAATTTTTTGTAATCTCGAGTGTATTCTGGATTTGGTGAGTAAAGGTAAATAGACTTTACCTGATGTCTTAGAAATATCAACAGACATTTCCTCAGTTGAAATACAGTAAAATATCTCATTCTTTCTTGACAATGATTTAGTTAAAGTTTTGAATAAGCTAGGTGTGTTGAACACTCTATCTTTTGTTAGCCTAAGTTGTAACTTGGCTATGTCTTTTAACTGTGATTGTTGAACAGTTAAATCGGAACTAAATCCTTGTTCGTTTTCAACACTGAAAGTTTGCATATCTGAATTACTTGATTCAGTTAATTCTGAGCTGTCCTCAGGGTCGTGATAATTTATTTCTAAATTATTCATGTTAAATAGTTGGTGACTATTTATGTGGGACCCGCTCTGATACCAGTTTGCGGATGATACATCTTGCTTTCTCTAAAAGGGTCATGTCCATTCTCTCAGCAGTCCCATTCTGCTGAGGAGGACCATGCACAGTCAAGTGTCTTTTAATCCCATTCTTAGTGCAAAAATCATTGAAAGCCTTGTTACAAAATTTCAAGACATTATCTGTTCTTAAACATTTGACTTTAAGTTCAGTTTTCTTGGTTGGTGAATATTCTGAGAAAATATTATTCAACAATAGAGTGGTAATGTAAATAGTAATCTACCACAGTATTTCTATCAGGACTGGTAATCTACCGTATTTTTATACCCAAATTTTATTATACCTTTGTATGTCCACCTCTCCTCTACGTATCCTTTCAAAACTTCTTCTCAATTTTCGGTAAACTCAGCGATCCAGCGAATACGGCCTATCAGCTTCGGTTCTTCGTCCATCATGTTATAGCTCCAACATGCCTTTCCTCTGGTCATCTCCACCCTTGGTTCGGACCACAGAGGACTTACAACGGCCTTCTGCCTACCGCCTCCATCCGTCGGGGCTTCCTATGTGAGTTCCAGCATCCTTTGCTATTACTTTTGGACTAAGGATTGAAGCATCTGGGAATAGTATTCGTGCAGGGATCTTGCATGCTGATTCGAACTTTGAACATAGGATATGCTTTGGATAGGTATATGTCGAAAGGTATTTTTATTGATGGGTAATGGAAATACAGAAGGTATGCTCAAGCGAGCATCCTGGAGAACATACTATGGCATACCCCGAAGGGTTGCCTATTACACTACTACCCTATGCACACTACTCACAGTCACACATAGAAAGCATAGAAAACAAAGGAGAGAGAAGAGAGCAAATGAAGGAGTGGTCGAAAGATGATCCTCTCTCAGGCTCTCTCGTCTTCAATAAATAGCCCTGAGTGGGCAATAATTTGCTCCGTGATTAACGAGTGAGTGGAGGTTCCACTTCCTGTATTATTGTCCATGATGGGCAATAAGTCTTCAAAGGCAGACGTATGTGGAGCACTAGGCGTCCTTTGATTTGAGGTGCTTTTGACTTCTTTGTCATGGAGTGGGACCTCCACCGAAAGTTGTCTTGTTTTCTTCTCTTCTTTTGGGCCAGTAGGTGTTCCACTAGATGCAGTGAAAGACATCTTGTGCCGAAGATGAGGGCGGCTGCTTTGCAGAAGGAGCTCCTTGAATTGGCAGCCACGTTGATGTTGGCTTGTCGGAACATTTCTTCGAACCGAATAATTTTGTTCCAGTCTTCTTGACTGGTTTTTGCAGTCGTCTTGCTTGTCATGATGCAATTTGGGCTGCAGTAGTTGACCTTGATTTTGGTCTCGACTTCGATTGACTGAAGTTTGTTGATCACAAGTTTGAGTCCGTTGACTCGGAGGTTGGTGAGCTCGTCAATAGGAGGGCAATTTTCAGTCATGGTCTTGGACGGACTGAATTCTTTTTCTTTGGCGAGTCCAATCTCGATGTAGAAATAAGGACTGAAGGTAGAGGATTGTATCCAGTCGGCAATTGAGCACGTGACATTGATGTACATGCGTTGATCATCAACTTTCATAACCTTTGTTCTGAAGTTTTTGATCGCTTTGATGAACTCACGTGAAAAGAGCTTCAGTTCCTGAAGATTTGCACTTGGGTATATGTTTTTAACGAAGTTGTAGAGACTTCTTGTGGCTGTATCGCTGTGAAGAACTTCTCGAAGAGGAAGTCTTCTTGGTTGGCACATCTGGCTTTGGCCCAGAGGAATCGGAATTCGTCGAAGGAAATTCCTTGGAAGTCCTTAGAGAGGACGGCTTCTTCTGGCTGCATGCTGCAAGCCATTCTTTTTCTTCCGTCTTCGCGGACAACAGGTTCTTTGAAGATTATGCCCGTGTTCTTCTTATCGTCGAAGGTTTGAGCACTCTTTCTTGCTTGTTCCAGGGTGTTGAATTTCTTGAAGGCGTTCGTTGTTCCGCTGGTGTAGGAACTAACCCTAATACGGGGAAAAACAATCTTTAGTAGTTTCGACTGTAAGAGTGGTTTCTGGCAAGTTCTTCTAGACGAAGAATCCCAGTTACTTACGGCATTCACTTGCCCTGACGGTCACTACCAATGGAACGTAGTTCCTTTCTGTCTTAAGCAAGCACCTTCGATCTTTCAAAGGCACATGCAGAACGCTCTTAGGGGCTTAGAAAAAATATGTTGTGTCTATGTGGATGACATATTAGTTTTTAGCAACACTGAAGAAGAACATTATAAACATGTTCCAATGGTTCTCAAAACCATTCAAACATTTGGAATCATCCTTTCAAAAAAGAAACCTAGCCAAAGAACGTCTGTGACCTTTCCATCAAACAAAAGCAACTTAAGAAGTTCAACAAAACGTGTTGCTCCAAACTCACAGATGAAGTCAACACCTTCGGATGTACACCCACATCCAAAAAGTATTTCACTTGCCCTGACGGTCACTTCCAATGGAACGTAGTTCCTTTCGGTCTTAAGCAAGCACCTTCGATCTTTCAAAGGCACATGCAGAACGCTCTTAGGGACTTAGAAAAAATATGTTGTGTCTATGTGGACGACATATTAGTTTTTAGCAACACTGAAGAAGAACATTATAAACATGTTCCAATGGTTCTCAAAACCATTCAGACATTTGGAATCATCCTTTTAAAAAAGAAAGCTAGCCTTTTCAAAGAAAAGATTAACTTCCTTGGTCTAGAAATAGACAGGGGTACGCATACTCCATAGAATCACATTCTGGACAATCTTCAGCGATTCCCAAATTGCATTGAAGACAAAAAACAGTTACAACGATTCTTAGGCATTCTAACTTATGCAGAAGCTTAATTTCAAGTTTATATAAAAAGATTTCAGCATAAATAAAATTTCAAGATTTAAACTTGTATTTTATTGTTGTGTTATTCTATGAATTGTGAAATTTATATTTATTTTAGTTAATATAAATTTAATTTAAATGCTATATTAGTTTTCAAAATAAGTTATTATGAATCAATTAATAACATAACAAGTTCAAGAAGATTTTAAAAAAAATTTACCACAGTATCATGCAATCTCAAGTACACAAAATTTTGATAATTTTTTTTAATAAATATTAAATAAATCCAAATTAGTTTAATTAAATTAAACAATTCAATGACAACATAACAACTAAACATAACTTGAAAATAAGTTAGAAGGAATTAAATAATAGGTAAAAATGCACACAAAAAATTAACATAGGAAAAATATTAATAAGAATAGCACAACAACAAAATGTAACAAGTTTAACGTTAAACGATTAGTAATTCGAAGATTAGTTTAAATTAATAAATTTCACAATTAAAAAAAATAGCATACCTACAAAACATAACAAGTTTAACGGAGATTTAAAAAATACAATTAATAAACGAAAAGGCACACAAAAGTCAACAATATAAGAAAAATATTAAATCGCCCACAAAATTTACACCACCTACAATAATGATAAATTTTAAATACATTTATATAATTACAAGTTTATATAAAAAGATTTCAGCATAAATAAAATTTCAAGATTTAAACTTGTATTATATTGTTGTGTTATTCTATGAATTGTGAAACTTGTATTTATTTTAGTTAATATAAATTTAATTTAAACGCTATATTTGTTTTCAAAATAAATTATTATGAATCAATTAATAAGTAAAAAAGGCACCCACAAAAAGTCTACTTGTTCAACTCAAAAAATTTACCACAGTATCATGCAATCTCTAGTACACAAAATATTGATAATTTTTTTTAAATAAATATTAAATAAATCCAAATTAGTTTAATTAAATTAAACAATTCAAAGACAACATAACAACTAAACATAACTTGAAAATAAGCGAATATAAACCAATAAAGTAAAACGCACACAGAATTGTCAATTATACAAGGAATTATTTAAAACACTCACAATATTGTAGTACAAAATAATAATGAAATTTCAAAATTAGTTTAAACTAAAGTGTTTGGATCAAATACAAACCAATCTTATAAATAAAAACTACAAACCCATAAAAAATTCGACACGTGTCAAAATGAACCAATCAAAATTCAGCCGAGATTTCATCCCGTCGGGGTTCTTTTTGTAAATAAAAAAAATATATGTGGACTTATTTAAAAATATATAAACAATAGGAGGGGTATAAACGTCCAAAATTTGCTACAGTAATGTTCAGACTTAAAAATGATAGTGTTCAGACTTAAAAAAAACAATGTTTTAAGTCTGAACACTACCAGTTAAGTCTGAACACTACCATTTAAGTCTGATTATTAAGTATTTTTAAGTCTGAACACTACCATTTAAGTCTGAACACTACAATTTAAGTCTGAACACTACCTTTTTAAGTCTGAACACTACCATTTAAGTCTGAACACTACCATTTAAGTCTGAACACTACCTTTTTAAGTCTGAACACTACCTTTTTAAGTCTGAACACTACCATTTAAGTCTGAACACTACCATTTAAGTCTGAACACTACCTTTTTTAAGTCTGAACACTACCATTTAAGTCTGATTATTAAGTATTTTTAAGTCTGAACACTACCATTTAAGTCTGATTATTAAGTATTTTTAAGTCTGAACACTACTTTTTTTAAGTCTGAACACTACCTTTTTAAGTCTGAACACTACCATTTAAGTCTGATTATTAAGTATTTTTAAGTCTGAACACTACCATTTAAGTCTGAACACTACCATTTAAGTCTGAACACTACCTTTTTTAAGTCTGAACACTACCAGTTAAGTCTGAAATCAAAGGTAACACAAAATATCGAAAATATGTTCATTATCAACTCAGCATCAGCCATCCAGCCTGTAATTAATAATAGCTGTAGACAAAACACATGAAGCTATTCTTATCTAGAATTAGTGAAGAACCTGAGCCGACATACAGCTAGTTTATCCTCAACATGAGCCCTGGCACATCTTCTCCCTATATCAGCTAAACTATTGAGTTAGAGAAATCTAGATTATAAAGCAAACAGTTGGTAACAAAATGAATTCTTGCTTTAGAAATTCTTTAACATATGTCCTGATTTTTACCATGACCGGGATTGGCCACACCACGAGCATAGAGTTCATTAGAACTTAGTCCGACGCTATGTTATACTAATTCCTTAACACTCCTGGATTAAAACCTAGGGAAGTTGGAGGACTGCATAGAAGAGATGGCCGAGTCTAATTCAGAGATCACTTGGTGAGAACCTGGGATGATGAATAGTGATGTACAAACCTGGGTGAGTGCTGCTATTACATACGAGGACACATGGGTTTTCAGGTAAAGTTATGAATCAAAAAAAAAAAAAGAGTGATGAATGGCAATCTGAAGACGGGGAAAGATTGTTCATCTTACTAGTAATGCGCTCACTGTCTTTGATCAATATCTATGCTTCATGGTTAAAAATCTCAGAATCAGAACACATATTTTGTTAAGTATTTTTAAGTCTGAACACTACCATTTAAGTCTGAACACTACCTTTTTTAAGTCTGAACACTACCAGTTAAGTCTGAACACTACCAATTAAGTCTGAACACTACCATTTATGTCTGATTATTAAGTATTTTTAAGTCTGAACACTACCATTTAAGTCTGAACACTACCATTTAAGTCTGAACACTACCTTTTTTAAGTCTGAACACTACCAGTTAAGTCTGAACACTACCATTTAAGTCTGAACATTACCATTTAAGTCTGATTATTAAGTATTTTTAAGTCTGAACATCAGTATTTTAAGTCTGAACACTAACAATTTTTGGACTAAATTGAAAATAACATTATTAGGTTTTATACCCATTAGTGTGGAATGACTATTATACCCCTCCGTGTTTTCTCCGGGATTTCGACTAAACTGGGACACGTGTCGGCTTTATAATCGGTTTGTAGTTTTTATTTATAATTTGGTTTGTACCTGAACCGCACCCTAAACTAAATTACACATAACTAAAATAAACAACTCAAACAATAACATAACAACAAAACAAGTTTGAATCAAAAGATTAAAAAGTTCAAATAAAAATTTAATTGCAATTTTTGTTTTCAAAATAAGTTTCTTTAAATTGATATAAATTAATTAATAATCTGCATAGAAAACTTAACACTTGACAGCACCCTCAAAATTTAGCTTACTCTCATGCAATCAAACAAATGATTAATTTTATTTTTATTAACTAAAACAAAACATAACAAGTTTTTAAAAAGAATATATTTTTTTTAAATATAATCAATAATGCACAAAAAAACAACATAGGAAAAACATTAAAGCAACCTCAAAATTAGTTTAAAAACAATTAATATTAACTAAAATAAATATAAATTTATCATCTCAAAGAATAACATAATAGAAAGACGAATTCAAATAAGATTAAAATGCTATAGGAAGACCATTAAAGCACTCTCAAAATTAGTTTAAATTAAATTAATATTAACTTAAGTAAAATATAAATTTATCAACTCGAAGAATAACATAATAGAAAAACAAGTTTAAATTAGATTAAAATGCTATTTTTATTTTCAAAATAAGTAGATATAAACCAATTAATAAGTTAAACTCTGCCCCATAGAATAGTCAACAACAAAAATAAATAATGGAGTACCCTCAAAAATTACCTTAAAAGGAAGAGGAAACGAACCTTAAACTTACCTCTTACGCAGTTGCAAAGGGGAGACCCACCGAGATGGACACAAACCAAGACAGCTCGATAACTAACTCGAAAATACAACAAAACCACATACTAAAGATAACTCAACTCAGCCAATACAAATACAACCCCTTCACCGCCAAACCAAACAGAAAATACAAGACTTTAAATAAGATCAAACACGCTCCAACAAGGCTACAGGATCAAAAAAGATTTGCCAATCCATCTTGCCCAAACCATGAAAACATCTTCATCATCAACATCTGTTTGAATCTTTTGAAAAGTGAGCCATCAACCTCAAACAAGTTATCATGTGACATATAGTCAAACGATAAACCGTTACCAAAACGAAAGATGGATCGTGAACATTAGAGTGTAAGAACATGTAAAAGTGAGATCTCTTAAAAGTTGTATGCTAACGGTATAACTACTGATTCAGCAATCAAGAATATGTATGCTATTTTCACTATAACCACTTCCCATGCATCAACTTTTCTCACAGCACAGTCATGAACACAATAAATAATACTTGATAAGTTGACATCTAAGTTTCAGCCTTACCTTTTCTAAACTGAGATTCGCTGCTTACTGTCGACGGCGCTAACGATTATCTCGTCAAAGATCAGTGTATCTAACTAGTTTCCCTGTATGGTCCCAGGCTGCATTTTGAATAATGATGCATAAAAACAGTTAGGTCAAACAACTGTAATGGTATTGATTGTTCATATAACCTTGTACATATTCGTTAATGGGGGGGCTCAGAATAGGGGCTATTGCCGACCGTTTCACTCCTGGAACGGCACAAATTTGTCTGAGTGCGTAATCTCCATTCAGTACCATCATTTGGACTCGAGGCATACAGATGACCTACATGCACTTAATGTCAAATGATTAACATGCAAGACATCAGTAATCACAATACAAGTATTTAGTATTTACTTAAATATGAAGAAAGATAGTAGCAAAAATCATTTCCTCTTTTTTGGCAGTAGTAGCTACAATCACTTTTTTTGAACAAAAATGTAATTTCATTCAACAAGCCGAAACAGACACTGCTCACCAACTAAATAATTAATAGAAGTAGCTACAATCACTTGGAGATAGCAAAAAGAAACTTAAGATGTATCGATTCATGGAAGAACAAAGGACAATAAAGACAATATGGTTCCACATGATTACCTTACATAAACAGAACGGAAATTGTCACAAAGTACTGAATAAGACATTGGGTTGTATGCCAAACACAACGAGAAAGGGTCTGCTAAGTAACACTCTTTCACCATTATTAGAAATCAGGCAATGCCAAAATTATACTGATAATTTTAATACCTTAATAAATCCAAGCAGTGCTTGTTAGTACTTGGCTGTTGCTTTCCTTAGCATTTGCCCTCAGGTACGGTAACTTACCTTAGCTGATTGTAAAGTATATTTACAATATCAGATGCCACCACGACCAGCTGCAGCCTCAACAAATAGCCTCTCTTTTTTTTGTTGAAAAAATGAGGTGATGTCATTGATCAACAAATATCCTCTTTTTTACTTTCTACAATGTAATCAATATGAGATGGTAACCATTTAAAAGTTGCAAATAGCCTCAACAAATAGCCTCTTTTTTACTTCCTACAATGTAATCAACATGAGATAGTAATCAATATCACATGTGGAGATAGGGATAAACTTGAGACACATGAATGAACAGTTTAATAGAGCACCTCTTTTTTGAGCCAACACTGAGGTAGAGTCTACATAGTATTGAAGCTAGTTTGTCAAGTCTTCAATCTCCTCCATAAGCACTTCTCTTTTACCCAGATTAAAAAAGTTTCCGTATTGTTCTAGCTCGTTCTAGACGGTTGGAAGTTCTTTTCTTCACTTTAGCAGTTCAGCATGGTTTTCATACTTATGTTTCATAAGCTGTGAAAACCAGAACTTGGTCATATAGATAGAAGGTTGAGAACTAGAGGGCAGTAGTAATTAAAAGGAGAAACTTACCTGGTGCTGATTTGTCAATGACAACAATTCTTGATCCAGAAACTCTTCTATGGGTAAGACTCCATCCATGAGGCTCTCTAGGCGAAATATTATATCTTCCCTTCTCATGCTTATTGCCAATTTTGCATTTCCATCCAGAGAATCCTGTAGTATGAAGGTCAACCTTGAATCTCTCTATAAGGAATGTGCCTCTGTGTCCCATTTTGAGAAACTTCTGCAAGATTGTTTATCAAGTTCCTGCAGTTTCATAAGGAAATGATTAACAACTGAAGTAGCAGATGCATAATTGTAAGTATATTAACATGCATTTCTAAGGAGTAATGGATTTGTCGTAAACAAAACCATACCTAAGCTGAGAAAGGGAACGGTTGAAGTTTTATAGCTGTGCCGGTTAACTTTCGTCTTTTGGATCTAGCTAAATCACAAGGTTTATTATACTTGTTTTACAGGTATTAAAACCATCAGACGATCTCTGCAATAGTAAACAATAAGCCCCTCTCAGTGCACCAAACTTATACTGTCACAACACTAAGAAGATAGAAATGTTATGAAGGCTGCGATGGCCATTAGAAAAAACAAGAAGAAGTGGGAACAAATGCCATTCCAAATGTGGTCAGGGGTGGCGCCACCTAAAGTGGAGATGTTGAAATGGAGAGTATACGTAGGTGGACTGCCAACCAAGCTAGCTCTCTTGAGGAGAAGAGTCTTAAGAAGGGAGGATGATCTGATGTGCGTACTGTGCGAGAAAGAACAGGAATCTGCGGATCACTTACTGATTCATTGTGACTGGAGCTGGAAACTTTGGACTATGAGTATCAGTTGGTGGGGAGCATGCTGGGTAGCCCCGGAAACATCAAAGACTCTACTTGAAAGCTGGTATATTGGAGGCAACTCAAAGTCATATAAAAGAGTGTGGAGAACATTGGGCTATGCAATTTTGTGGTCAATATGGGAAGAAAGAAATATCAGATGCTTTCAGAACAAGAAGAGGAAAGTGGAGGAAATCGGGGAACTTGTGAAGGTCCGTTTAGCGTGGTGGGCAAAGTATCGTAGCTCAAGGTGCCCATATCCAATCTCAACAATTAGCAGGAACATCACAGAGGTTAGGGACAGTTTCTGAGAAACCCAGCCCAATGCGCAGAAAGTGCACAAGTCATTCTGAGTAGAGTATAGCTGGCGTGAAGAAGATGACTCAATGTACAAGGCGAGGATATAACCCAAGTTATAAAGAAGAGACTACAGTAATGCAGTAAGTAGTGTGACTTGGTTAATATCCAGGCTAAGGTGATAATGTATTGACAAACATGTAAGAAGTGGTAGATGAAAAACTGTAGCGGTACATACTCCGTTTATGTATTAAGTTGCAAGTGTAATCTCACAAGGTGAGAAAGTGTTTTTAGGTGGGGACTACCCACTTATGAATAAAAAAAAGACCATTTGTAATGGATTCATGCGTAGCACTATTCTAAACAATAAGGTATTATGAAGTGCATGCATAACCCCAACAGCATAATCATGATTCAATTCCAAAGCTAATCCGTAACAGAACTTAACAGTATTCGCAAGAATACAGTCTAATGGAACCTAAAGAAAGATAAATAAATCAGATTTTGGATAAAAATGAGTTATAATACATTGCATCGACTTTCAACAAAACAGGTAAAAATACAGTGTGAGCAGGAACTTTCAGAATTAATGCTAGTAGCCACCAATTATCCAGTTAGACAATCCGTGAACCATTTCACCATGTACAGAAATTGAAACATAAGTAACATGTTGTACTTTCACATCTTCACGCATCTGATAACATTGTGTGAAGGGGAACTTTCAGAATTAATGCTAGTGACAATCCCTAAACCAAATCACCACGTACAGAAATTAAAATATAAGTGTCATGTAGTAATGCGAATTACTGTTAGACAACTCCTACAAATGACAGACTCGCAACAAAGTATGGAGGTGCACTTTGACTACTAGAAAGCTCACCTCATTTATCCTTGCAAAAAGACGCTAAAAACAACCGGCGTCAATCCCTGCTGAGTGCTTAATAGATCAACTTCTGACAAGGCATAGGCTGGCCCTCGCATAGTATTTGCCTTTCCATTTCCGGTCTGTCATTGGAAGAACATCATAATCAGGACCAACCATATAAAAAAAAGAAACAATGCCTAATGATAAAATAAATTGTGCAGGTTCAGGGAAGAGACGTTTCCATATTTAGATATATGTCACCTCAGAGCTAATCTACCAAACTCATCTCCTGATTTCATGGCCACTCTACTCTATCATTGGTTAAGCACCTACTGTATTTTATAAAATACAGCTATAAATTTAGACATTTAATTACTATATAAAAATGTGAATAGTGCTCCTCTGCTGATGCTGTATGATACACAAATTACATATTACATTAAATTTGAATCACTAAATGGGTAGACCACAGATGGGGATGGAAGTAGGTTGGACTGTATGAGCCATGAATGTGTTGAAAATGGTGAAAATGCGCTATAAAGATCCTCAGAATAAATATATAAACTAGCAGGGGAAGGGTTTTATGAATCTCTACCTGCCCTGCACAAGCTCTTCCAGCAACTTTTCTTCTATTTCCTTCCCTACCATATATATTTCAACGCGCATATTCTCAGCCCATCCATTCCCAACCACTTCATTCTTCACTACCATCTCCACTAACATGCTGTTGTAGCTGTCACCATCAGGACACGACGAGTCCGGCATCGAAAACTATCCATTCTTTAATTTTGGTCCACACATCATCTGTTGATTGCATCCGATGGTGACCTTCAGATGATACACCATTAGGTACTTGAAGTCTATGTTTGACTTCTGGTGTCCGGTAATGCGTGACTCCTACAAATGACGGACTTGCAACAAAGACATATCAAGCATAATGCAGTAGTACCTTGATAAATTTTTCTGTTAACTCTTTCATTGAAGGCACACACACACACTGCGATCAAACGTTCAACATAAACTCCAGATTTCACAACTTCACGCATCTGAAATGTAGAAATAGAAATCAACTATCGTATCACGAACAAGCCAATCCTATAAAATAATAAGTTGTTAACATTGCCTACCTGAAGAATTCTCTGTTTAGCGTCACTAAAATTTCTTTTTTTCCTTTTTTTTTGTGCAGCTGAAAAGAGCATTGCGACGGACAAGGTTGACAACTTGACATGTAGAATGATTCTGCCTTATCCATTGCTTAACTGCATAATGAGAAAAAGTTGATGATCAGTGTATTCAGTATCAATGAATTGTATTCCACCAATAATTCAAAATTTGGATAAAAAATGAGTTATAATACCTTGCATCGACTTTCAACGACACATCTGATAACATTGTGTGAAGGGGAACTTTCAGAATTAATGCTAGTGACAATCCCTAAACCAAATCACCACGTACAGAAATTAAAATATAAGTGTCATGTAGTAATGCGAATTACTGATAGACAACTCCTACAAATGACAGACTCGCAACAAAAGACATATCAAGCATAATGCAGTACCTTAATAAGTTTTGCCGATAACTCTTTCGTTGAAGACACGCACACTTCTGTCCAACTTTAAACATAAACTCCGGATTTAACATCTTCTCGTATCTGAAATCTAAAAACAGAAATGAATGACTGAGTCATGAAGAAGCCAATCCAAAAATAAAAGATAGGTATTTTTTCCTACTTATAGACTTCTTTGTCTAGCGTCAAACAGATTAGTAATGCGTTCATTGTAAATCCGCACAAAGGAACTGTAGCTGGTTAAGCTCCCTATCACAAAATTCATTTCATTGAGATAATTTCAAAGTTTTAAATAAAAAAACTCAAGAAAAGAACATCTGCATTGATACGTTAGCTATTTATTTGCATGCTTAATTCGTTCCTAAGAGAAAGGAACTGAAACTGTTAACTACCAAAGTATGGAGGTACACTTTGACTACTAGAATGCTCACCTCATTAATCCTTGCAAAAAGACGCTAGAAACAACGGGCGTCAATCCCTGCTGAGTTCTTAATAGATCAACTTCTGACAAGGCATAGGCTGGCCCTCACGTAGTATTTGTCTTTCCATTTCCGGTCTGTCATCGGAAGAACATCATGATCAGGATCAACCATATAAAAAAAAGAAACAATGCCTAATGATAAAATAAATTGTGCAGGTTCAGGGAAGAGACGTTTCCATACTTAGATATATGTCACTTCAGAGCTAATCTACCAAACTCATCTCTGATTTCATGGCCACTCTATTCTGTCATTGGTTAAGCACCCACTGTATTTTATAAAACACAGCTACAAATTAAGACATTTAATTACTATATAAAAATGTGATTATTGATCGTCTGCTGATGCTGTATGATACACAAATTACATATTACATTAAATTTGAATCACTAAATGGGTAGACCACAGATGGGGATGGGAGTAGGTTGGACTGTATGAGCCATGAATGTGTTGAAAATGGTGAAAATGCGTTATAAAGATCCTCAGAATAAATATATAAACTAACAGGGGAAGGGTTTTATGAATCTCTACCTGCCAATGCAACATCAGCATCCTGCACAAGCTCTTCCAGCTACTTTTCTTCCATTTCCTTCCCTACCATATCTATTTCAACGCGCATATTCTCAGCCCATCCATTCCCAACCACTTCATTCTTCACTACCATCTCCACTAACATGTTGTTGTAGCTGTCAACATCACCCCACACGACGAGTCCGGCATCGAAAACTATCCATTCTTTAATTCTGGTCCACACATCATCTGTTAATGGCATCCGATGGGTGACCTTCAGATGATACACCATTAGGTACTTGAAGTCTATGTTTGACTACTGGTGTCCTGTAATGCGTGACGTCAACCAAGGCTGCATTTACACAGTCATACATGAGCTTGCGACTTGATCTCCATTGCCTGCGGTTAGCTTCATATGCTAGGGCTTTACTGTTCAGGTTAATGCATTTTTCTTGCAGCATCGGGTCCAATGGGCTGTCGGCCAAATGCCATCGGGTAAAGAATGCATCTGACTGAACCTCATCATTGATGCCGGAATCAGCAAGCAATGTTCGAACTAAACGAAATCAATCTTCTTCTGAATCGGGCTTCAAAGGGGTCACTGAAGGTGTAACTGAAAATATAGTTGTTGTGTCTGGACACGGGTCCTTGCAGGATATTGGAATCACAGACGATGAATGGCACTAACTAACCAGACGGGAGTCTTTTTTTCTTCTTTTTACATGTAATTCAAGTTATATGTTGCTGCTGTCATACCCATCAAACCACAAAGATGGTGATTCTGCAAGTTCAGGCAAGTTGCCATCTTCAATGTTGTAATAAGGGGTGAATTCATAACACCAATTTCAAGGGCTACCTTTGTGTAGCCACTAAGATGAAGAAGAATATGGATTATGTCGTCAATTATCATTCTCTCAATCATATCAGATGTCTTTCTTTATCTCTTCCCACCTTCAATGCTGAAATTTGCGAAGCCAAAATGTTTATGAACTTGGACTCCGCATCCCTAACTCCTGCTACAAGCTACCTTTTCAACTCTTCACGTCCTCCCTGAATCTTTCTGTGCCTTGCAAGCAATTCTATATCCTTTTCCTCGAGATTTGCATTATGTTCTAGCATACATGCGTGTCCCTGCATAGCCATTTGCATAATTTCTATGAGCGCTTTTGCACACTGCTTTTCCCAACTCTAATTTCAGTTTCCGCTTTCGAATAATACACATGCTCCCTTCTAGTTCAATTAGCAACTCATTAGCGAAGGAAATCCATTTGCTTTCTACTTCACTAAAACAAATTCTCTCTTGTTTTAACAGCCAACCCAAGGACGGCCGATGGAGATAGGGATAAACTTGAGACACATGAATGAACAGTTTAATAGACTGGTACATCCTCTGCCAATCCTGGTTAAGCATGGGGACTCACTTAGTAGACTGGTTCAGAGAAAAGTAGATGATTAAGAACCAAGTAGATACCTTGGGTTGTCGTATAACTTCTCGTGAGAATTTAACAACATCCTGCATTACGTGATTAACAACTGCTTTATTCTTAATTGCCTTGGCACGCTGAGCAAACCTCAGTGTGTTGAACGTTTCACTCCTGCAACTGCACCATATTAAGAAGACTGTTGTATGTCTCAAATGGAATGTAGAATTAACAAGTACCCCTCAATTATATGAGGTGAAACTGATATTAATTGGTAGTATGGTCATACTCCATTTAGAGGACAGAAAAAAGATGACACAAATAGTGGAAATGAGTATCACCTCTGAGCCGGCGAAACAGCTCAAATCATTGCCAATTTCGCATTTTCATCAAGAGAATCCTGTAGTATGAAGGTCAACCTTGAATCTCTGCAAGGAATGTGCCTCTGTTTCCCATTTTGAGAAACTTCTGCAAGAATGTTAATCAAGATCCTGCAGTTTCATAAAGAAATGATAAACAACTGATGTAGCAGATGCATAATAGTAATTATATTAACATGCATTTCTAAGGAGTAATGGATTTGTCGCAAACAAAAACCATACCTAAGCTGTGAAAGGGAACGGTTGATGTTTTATAGCTGTGCCGGTTAACTTTCGTCTTTTGGATCTAGCAAAATCCACAAGGTTTATTCTACTTGTTTTATAGGTACTAAAACCATCAAGCGATCTCTGCAGTAGTAAACAAAAAGCCCCTTTCAGTGCACCACACTTACAGAAATCAACCACTGTATCATGAACAATCCAATCCTATAAAATAACAAGTAGATATCTTTGCCTACCTGAAGATTTCTTTGTCTAGGGTCACAAATTCTTTTTTTTCCCTTTAATTTCTTTTTTTTTCTTTTTGGAGCTGAAAAGCCGGTTGCGAAGGACAAAGTTGACATGTAGAATGATGATGCCTTATCCATTGCATAACTGCATAATGAGAAAAAGTTGATGATCAGTGTATTCAGTATCAATGAATTGTATTCCACCAATAATTGCAAATTTGGATAAAAATGAGTTATAACATCTTGCATCGACTCTCAACGACACATCTGAAAACATGGTGTGAAGGGGAACTTTCAGAATGAATGCTAGTGACAATCCCTAAACCAAATCACCATGTACAGAAATTGAAATATAAGTGTCATGTAGTAATGCGAATTACTGATAGACAACTCCTACAAATGACAGACTCGCAACAAAAGACATATCAAGCATAATCCAGTAATACCTTAATAAGTTTTGCCGATAACTCTTTCGTTGAAGACACGCACACTTCTGTCTAACTTTATACATAAACTCTGGATTTAACATCTTCTCGTATCTGTAATCTAAAAACAGAAATGAATGACTGAGTCATGAAGAAGCCAATCCAAAAATGTGATTAGTGATCCTCTGCTGATGCTGTATGATACACAAATTACATATCACATTAAATTTGAATCACTAGATGGGTAGACCACAGATGGGGATGGGAGTAGGTGGGACTGTATGAGCCATGAATGTGTTGAAAATGGTGAAAATGCGTTATAAAGATCCTCAGAATAAATATATAAACTAACAGGGGAAGGGTTTTATGAATCTCTACCTGCCAATGCAACAACAGCATCCTGCACAAGCTCTTCCAGCAACTTTTCTTCCATTTCCTTCCAAGGTCACCTTGATTTGCTGCTCTGGCTTTGGACCAGAGTGTTCTGAATTCTGTTGGATTACATCCTTCGAATTCTGTTTTAGGATTCTTCTGTTTGAAGATTTTGTCTGCATCCATGCATGTGTTTGGGGCCTTTCTTTTGGCCGTTGGTCTTTTGAAGATGCCAGCCTTTTCTCTTGCGAGGTCATAGGCGTCTCTGGCTCTCCTAGCTTCTTGAAGTGTACCGTACTTTTTCCACGTAGCACTTGTGCCACTGATGAGGGATGAAACTTCTCCCCAATCGGTGAAGATGCCTTCATCTTTTCCGCCATAGATGACGTAGTAGCATTTGTTGAGGTCTTTTTCAACTGCTTGCTTGTAGTTTGGGACGAACCTTGGGACTTCGGATTCCAGTGGGGAATCTTCGAGGGTTTCCAGTGGGGAAAACCTTTTGGATATTGCAAGTGTGGAGAGATCCACGAGCTTGCTAGTAGCAGGTGCTACTTTACTGGTTGAAGCAACAATCGCTTCTTTACCTTTTGGCAAGGTAATAGCCTTCAACGGATTTGTCGACTCTTTACCGGTAGCCGTTTGCTCCGGAGTAGCTTCTGATTTGGAATTAAAACAATTCCGCGGCTCAGTCGTGGCCGTTGGTGCCTGCTGAAACTGTTTCAACAGAATTAGCTTGGACCTGATGGTCTCAAGTTTGGCCGTAAGGGCTTTCATCTCAAGCTCAGCAAGCTTTTCTTGGAGCTCTAACTCTCGAATGTTCTCAATGTGGAGTTTTGTTGGTTTCTCACTGATCGTGTGTGTGAGAGAGTGCTCTCGTGTGAAAGGGAACGGTTGATGTTTTACAGCTGTGCCGGTTAACTTTCGTCTTTTGGATCTAGCAAAATCCACAAGGTTTATTCTACTTGTTTTATAGGTACTAAAACCATCAAGCGATCTCTGCAGTAGTAAACAAAAAGCCCATTTCAGTGCACCACACTTACACTGTCACAACACTAAGAAGATAGAAATGTTGTGGAAAGACGATTTGTAATAGACTCATGGGTAGCACTATTCTAAACAATAAGGTATTATGAAGTGCATGCATAACCCCACAAGCATAATCATGATTCAATTCCAAAGCTAATCCATAACAGAACTTAACAGCATTTCCCAGAATACAGTATAATCGAAGCTTAAGAAAGATAAATAAATCGGATTTTGGATAATAAAAAAATGAGTTGTAATACCTTGCATCGACTTTCAACAAAACAGGTAAAAATACAGCGAGCGGAAACATTCAGAATTAATGCTAGTGGCACCAATTCTCCTGTTGCACAATCCCTGAACCAATTCACCATGTACAGAAATTGCAATATAAGTAACATGTACTGCGAATCATTGATAGACAAAACTCCTACAAATGACGGAGTTAACAGAGACATTTCAAACATAATGCAGTAGTACCTTGATAACTTTTTCCGTTAACTCTTTCATTGAAGACACACACTTGCATCAAATGTTCAATATAAAGTACAGAATTAACATCTTCGCGTATCTGAAATGTCGAAATAGAAATCAACCACTGTATCATGAACAATCCAGTCCTATAAAATAACAAGTAGATATCTTTGCCTACCTGAAGATTTCTTTGTCTAGGGTCACAAATTCTATTTTTTCCCTTTAATTTCTTTTTTTTTATTTTGGAGCTGAAAAGAGCATTGCGACGGACAAGGTTGACATGTAGAATTATGATGCCTTATCCATTGCTTAACTGCATAATGAGAAAAAGCTGATGATCAATGTATTCAGTATCAATGAATTGTATTCACCAATAATTCAAAATTTGGATAAAAAATGAGTTATAATACCTTGCATCGACTTTCAACGACACATCTGATAACATTGTGTGAAGGAGAACTTTCAGAATTAATGCTAGTGACAATCCCTAAACCAAATCACCACGTACAGAAATTGAAATATAAGTGTCATGTAGTAATGTGAATTACTGATAGACAACCCCTACAAATGACAGACTCGCAACAAAAGACATATCAAGCATAATGCAGTAATACCTTAATAAGTTTTGCCGATAACTCTTTCGTTGAAGACACGCACACTTCTGTCCAACTTTAAACATAAACTCCGGATTTAACATCTTCTCGTATCTGAAATCTAAAAACAGAAATGAATGACTGAGTCATGAAGAAGCCAATCCAAAAATAATAGATAGGTAACTTTGCCTACCTAAAGATTTCCTTTGTCTAGCGTCAAACAGATTAGTAATGCGTTCATTGTAAATCTGCACAAAGGAACTGTAGCAGGTTAAGCTCCCTACCACAAAATTCATTTCATTCACATAACCTGAAAGTTTTAAATAAAAACAAACCTCAAAAAAAGAACATCTGCATTGATACGTCAGCTGTTTATTTGCATGCTTAATTCATTCCTAAGAGAAAGGAACTGAAACTGTTAACTACCAAAGTATGGAGGTACACTTTGACTACTAGAATGCTCACCTCATTTAACCATGCAAAAAGACGCTAAAAACAACGGACGTCAAGCCCTGCTGAGTGCTTAATAGATCAAGTTCTGACAAGGCATAGGCTGGCCCTCACATAGTATTTGTCTTTCCATTTCCGGTCTGTCATTGGAAGAACATCATAATCAGGATCAACCATATAAAAAAAACAATGCCTAATGATAAAATAAATTGGGGACACAGCTTGTGCCGCAACAAACGCCATATCCTAAATGCACATTGTTCAACTCCCTATTGTACTTCAGAATCGTAATCGAAATGCAAATACCAAATACTAGTAAAATCCACCACACAAAAAAGATGATATTAAACAAATAGCTCAGAGCTTACCTTTATGAATCCCGGCTAGCTGATAATCCCGGCTAACTTTATTAAACAATTTTTCCGTTAACTCTTTCATTGAAGGCACACACATACTGCGGTCAAACGTTCAACATAAACTCCAGATTTCACATCTTCATGCATCTGAAATGTAGACATAGAAATCAACTATTGTATCACGAACAAGCCAATCCTATAAAATAATAAGTAGTTAACATTGCCTACCTGAAGATTTCTCTATTTTACGTCACTCAAATTTCTTTTTTTTCTTTTTTTCTTTTTTTTTCTTTTTTTTTGGAGCTGAAAAGAGAGCTGTGACGGACAAGGTTGACATGTAGAATGATGCTGCCTTATACATTGCTTAACTGCATAATGAGAAAAAGTTGATGATCAGTGTATTCAGAATCAATGAATTGTATTCCACTAATAAGTCAAAATTTGGATAAAATCTGCCCGTGTAAGGGGGAACTTCAGAATTAATTCTAGTGACAATCCCTGAACCAAATCACCTTGTACAGAAATTGAAATATAAGTGTCATGTAGTAATGCGAATTACTGATAGACAACTCCTACAAATGACAGACGTGCAACAAAGACATATCAAGCATAATGAAGGAATACCTTGAGAAGTTTTTCTGATAACTCTTTCATTGAAGACACACACTTCTGTCAAACTTTAAACATAAACTCCAGACATAACATCTTCTCGTATCTGAAATCTAAAAACAGAAATTAAAGACTGATTAATGAAAAAGCCAATCCAAAAATAATAGATAGGTGTCTTGCCCTACCTAAAGATTTCTTTGTCTAGGGTCAAACAAATTATTAATTCGTTCATTGTAAATCTGCACAAAGGAACTGTAGCTGGTTAAGCTCCCTACTACAAAATTCATTTCATTCAAATAACCTCAAAGAAAATAACATCTGCATTGATATGTCAGCTGTTTATTGGCATGCTTAATTCATTCCTAAGAGAAAGGAACTGAAATTGTTAACGACCAAAGTATGGAGGTACACTTTGACTACTAGAATGCTCACCTAATTTATCCTTGCAAATAGTGGCTAAAAACAACGGGCGTCAAGCCCTGCTGAGTGCTTAATAGATCAACTTCTGACAAGGCATAGGCTGGCCCTCACATAGTATGTTTTTCCATTTCGGGTCTGTCATTGAAAGAACATCATAATCAGGATCAACCATATAAACAAAAAGAAACAATGCCTAATGATAAAATCGTGCAGGTTCAGGGAAGAGACATTTCCACACTTAGATATATGTCACTTCAGAACAGGATTGGTATCACATGCGGTGAATGGTCCTAACTAACAAGACGAGAGTCTTTTTTTCTTCTTTTTACATGTAATTCAAGTTATATGTTGCAGCTGGCATACCAATTAAACCACAAAGATGGTGATTCAGCAAGTTCAGGCATGTTGCCATCTTCAACGTTGTAATAAGGGGTGAATTCATCACTCCAATTTTCTTCTGGTACATTGTCCTTTCTGCAGTCAGCATGTTTGGTTGGAACTTACAATCAATGCTTCAACAGGTAGACGACACTCCGCAAAACACTGGTTTAAAATGCTTATATCAGCGTCATACTTCCTTTTTACCTTGTTCATTTTATTCCGAGTGTTCTCAGTTTCCTACTCTGCATCCATTGCTCGTTTCTGCATTTTTTTGAATATAAAGAACGCATCAGCAATCGACATATGAGTGTTTAAAATTTACTTACATATGAAGATACAAAGTATCTAAATTCACTTCTTTTAGCTTGTACTTTTTGTGTAGTGTGTGCATTGCACAGTGGTCTGCACATCTCATCAGTAATGAAATTAACATCATAAGTTCCTAGATTTCATATGAAACAACAATGATAAAGATGTGAAGTTTACGTGTCAAGGAAAAGATCCGCCAAGGAACCGCGTTTGAAATGCTCATTTTTCATGGCGACATCAGTGAAAATGAACTGGTCGGGATTCACACCTTGAGAAGCACATCTGTTATCACAGAACATTAAACAATATTAAGTCATGGTTGAGAAATGACTAGGGGAAAAGAAACCAAGAAACAGATGGCCAATTCCCAAAAGTGTTTTCTTGAATATGCAAGTATCTCTATCAACGGCACATAAAACATATGGGCCAAAAGCATAAAAACATTTTTGGATAATTGACATATTTTTTCAAAACAATACATACATGCACGCAATCTCATCTCGCTTGCAGCTGGGAATCTGAGTAGCCACAGTGCACTTTTGGGAACTCGATTTAATATATTACACCTGAAATTAGAAAGTCAATAAAATGATCATGATGAACATTCATACACGCAGTGGTAGATGCAAGCAAAGAAAATTATCATTTCTCACCAAGTATAGAAAATTTCAGGATCCATCTTGTACAGCTGATCGAAGCAAGCATATAAAATCTTATCCTATGGCAGGCCATAATCTGATCGCTTAGGTTGACATTTTTGGTCTAGAACTTCACGATTTTTCTACATTACATAAAGCTGATCATACATAACACTTGATATTAATTTAGCATATGAGAAGGACCTGACTTTGAGATCCTCACCTGCTTGTAATCATTGGCAAAATAACAATGTGGAAGATGAACAAGATTCTCCGAGTATATGGACTCAAACTTCAGAGGTGAAACAAACTGCACACAGAACAACAAATGAAACAACAGTACTAGATGACCATGTCAAATCACATCTGACCTAATATGTCACTAACCTCATCGGTGACCAGATAATGTATATATGAAACCCTTGTAGTTCCAGGGAAACCTATATAGGAAATCTGAATAGGCACAGGCTGCATGGCAAATATTCGTTCCTTGCACCCTAACAGTAAAAAAAAGGATATTCAGCTACAGGCTGCTGTTTGTAAGCAATTTTTACTTGTTCCTAAAAGAAAGCAACTGAAATTGGTAACTACCAAAACATTACGGAGGTACAATTTGACTTCAAGAATTCTCACCCCATTTATCCTGGCAAAATGTCGCTCACAACCATAGGGCATCAAGCCCTGCTGAGTGCTTAATAGATCAGCTTCTGACAAGGCATTGGCTGGCCCCCACATTGTGTATGTCTTTCCATTTTCGACCTGTTGTCGGAAGAATATCATAATCAGGATCAACCATAGAAACAAATGGAGACAATGCCTAATGATAAAATAAATCGTGCAGGTTCAGGGAAGAGACGTTTCATACTTCAGAGCAGGATTGGAATCACAGACAATGATTGGCGTGGACTAACAAAATGAGAGACTTTTTTTATTCTTTTTACATGTAATTCAAGTTATATGTTGCAGTTGCAGCTGTCTCACCCATTAAACCACAAATATGGTAATTCAGCAAGTTCAGACAAGTTGCCATCTTCAACATTGTATAAGGGTGTAAATTCATCTCTCCAATTTTCTTCCGGGACATCTTCACGATGTACGTGTACATTGTCCTTTCTGCAGTCTGCATGTTCGTTGGTTGTACACTTGTACTCAAAGCAAAACAGAAAACCTACATGCATTTAATGTTAAATGATTAACAAGCAATCACCAATATATGCATATATGAGTTTCAACAAAAAGTAATCTGCAGACCTCAACATTGTTTCGTTTGTGCATTCCAATTTTCTTTTTTTTTCTTTTAGGAGCTAAAATGCCCGTTGAGACGGAGAAAGTTGACATGAAGAATGATGCTGCCTTATCCATGGCATTACTGCACAATGAGAAAAAGTTGATGATCAGTGTACTTGGTATTAGTGAATTGTATTCCACCAATAATTCATAATTTTCAAAGAAAATGAGTAATAATACCTTGCATCGACTTTCAACAACACATCTGAAAACACTGTGTGAGTGGGGGAACTTTCAGAATTAATCCTAGTGGGACCAATTCTCCTGTTAGACAAACGCTAAACCAATTTAGTAGTATCATGTTGAAATTGAAATATAAGTATCATGTTGTACTGCAAATTATTGATGGACAAAACTCCTACAAATGACAGACTTGCAACAAAGACATATCAAGCATAATTTAGTAGTACCTTGATAAGTTTTTCCGTTAACTCTTTCATTGAGGACAAACACACTTGTGTCAAATTGTCAGCATAAAGTCCAGATTTAACGTCTTCTCGTATCTGAAATGTAGAAATAGAAATCAACTACTGTATAATGAACAAGCCAATCCTAAAATAATAAATAGTTATCTCTGCCTACCTGAAGATTTCTTTGTAAACAATAATTTGTTCATTGTAAATCTGCGAAAGGAACTGTAGCTGGTTAAGCACCCTACTTTGGACTACAAAATTCATTTCTTTCAAATAACCTCTAGTTTCCAAATAAAAACAAACCTGAAGAAAGAACATCCGCATTGATACGTCCGCTGTTTGTCAGCATTTTTAATTTGTTCCTAAGAGAAAGCAACTGAAATTGTTAACTACCAAATAAGTATGGAGGTACACTTTGACCCCCAAGAATTCTCACCTCATTTATCCTTGGAAAAAGTCACTAAAAAAACAATGGGCGTCAAGCCCTGCTGAATGCTTCTTCTGACAAGGCATTGGCTACCCCCACATTGTGTAAGTCTTTTCATTCCCGGTCTGTCATTGGACAAATATCATAATTAGGATCAACCATATAAACAAAAAGAAACAATGCTGTATGATAAAATAAATTGTGCAGGTTTGCGGAAGAGACATTTCCATACTGAAGATCTATGTCACTTCAGATCAGGATTGGAATCACAGAAAATGATTGGTATGATCTAACAAGGTGATAGTCTTTTTCTTTTTCTTTTTACATGTAATTCAAGTTATATGTTGCAACTGTCATACCCATTAAACCACAAAGATTTTGTGTGGATCACTTGGTGTTTAATAATACTCTTGAATTGGTTACAGCCACAAAATAATACTTCTCTGTATAAGTTTCTAATTAACCCTTTACAATTCATAACTCAATGAAGCATATTTAGAATAAGTCATACTTGTCGTCATCATCATGCAACTTTAAGCTATTTACTCTATCTTCTGAGTGAGAGGGCGAAACAAGAATAGTTAAACAAGTTACTGTTCAGTTTTTAAACTAGTTGTTGCTCGTATTGTTAGCAATGGTGCCAGCATGAGCAGACAAGTTAGATTGATCGACAAATTGATAAGCCTGGGTAGCCTAAGCAGTAAGCCTCTAGAGCTTCAGTAAGCAGTTACCAACATATTGCACTTTACCATGAACAGTCCGGTTCCATTAAGCAGCAATTGTTTTCTGAATAAAAGGTATATTACCCGGGGCATTGGGATCACTGCAATGGAAGTGAGGCAAAAGTTCATCATACATTTTAAGGACAAGAATATAAAATACATGATATAAGGGTTTGGACTAACATACTTCATGTAATTTTCAAAATATAGATCCTCACGTGATTCTGCAGTCAATTCCATGACAAGGTCTGGATGTTTATGTATTAGATGCTTGAGTACATATTTAGAAGCACAAAAGAGTTTGGTGCAGCCTTTGGCTCCACATTCAAACTTCTCATCCCTAATTTGACGTACATAAAGATTCAGCTTTTGAACAGCAGCTGCAATGATTTTTCCTTTAATTAGTTCCAACCTTTTCCTAATGAATAACATCAAGGTGGGAGTGGAACAATGAATGACGGAAAACAGCAAATGTGTTTTAATGTATACTATGTTCTGCGCTCTACCTTTCAATGACCTCCAGAAGATTTGTTGTATGGCATTTTTCTTTTAACCTAGCAAAAATGGGAAACAAATTTTCAATTAAAAATTCATGTCGAAAAAGCAACTAATTGTAGGAAACTGTAGGGAAGAGAAGTACCATTTTTCTTTATGTCGCTCGTCGACGTCCTCCTTATCATCTCGCACGCCATTTCTATCATCCCGTTCTACTTCTTCTGCTATCTGCATCGGTTCTTGGACCAAACCCAAGTCGTCGTCGGAGATGAAGGAAGGCGGTGTCGTTTCTTTTTCTTCAACTACGGTTCTTGGACCGAAGGCGTCGGAGATGACGGCGGCGGTGTCGTTTCTTTCTCAGGCGGCTTATAGATCAAGTGAGATATTGATGGAGGAGACGCTGAAGCGGATGCGGCGAGTTGCGAAGGTGGTGAAGATGGAGGAAGCGGCGGCTTATAGATCAAGTGAGATATTGATGGAGGAGACACTGAAGCGGATGCGGCGAGTTGCGAAGGTGATGAAGATGGAGGAAGCGGCGGCTTATCGATCAAGATTGATGAAGGAGACGCTTCCTGGTGAGTTGCGAAGATGAAGGAAGCGGCGTCGTTTCCTTCTGCGGTGGCTAATCATCTTCCTCGTTAGTTTTTGATTTTGAATAAGGTTTGACTAAAAATTATTTTATTTAAGAATAGCGTGATGGCTGGCTCGGTGTTTTAATAGTGAGTTTTTTTTTTTTTTGATATGATTTTTTTAAGATATTTTTTTTATGAATATATGTGTTTTAAGATGGGTGCGGTTCAGGTACAAACCTGTTTATAAATAAAAACTACAAACCGATTATTAAGCCGACACGTGTCCCATTTTAGTCGAAATCCCGGAGAAAACACGGAGGGGTATAATAGTCATTCCACACGGATGGGTGTAAAACCTAATAATGTTATTTTCAATTTAGTCCATAAGTTGTTAGTGTTCAGACTTAAGATGGTATCGTTCAGACTTAAAAATACTTAATAATCAGATTAAATGGTAGTGTTCAGACTTAAGATGGTATCGTTCAGACATAAAATTACTTTAATAATCAGATTAAATGGTAGTTTTCAGACTTAAGATGGTATCGTTCAAACTTAAAAATACTTAATAATCAGATTAAATGGTAGTGTTCAGACTTGAGATGGTATCGTTCAGACTTAAAAATAGGAGATGATAAGATTAAATAGTAGTGTTCAGACTTAAGATGGTATCGTTCAGACTTAAAAATACTTAATAATCAGATTAAATGGTAGTGTTCAGACTTAAGATGGTATCGTTCAGACTTAAAAATACTTAATAATCAGATTAAATGGTAGTGTTCAGACTTAAGATGGTATCGTTCAGACTTAAAAATACTTAATAATCAGATTAAATGGTAGTGTTCAGACTTAAGATGGTATCGTTCAGACTTAAAAATAGGAGATGATAAGATTAAATAGTAGTGTTCAGACTTAAGATGGTATCGTTCAGACTTAAAAATACTTAATAATCAGATTAAATGGTAGTGTTCAGACTTAAGATGGTATCTTTCAGACTTAAAAATACTTAATAATCAGATTAAATGGTAGTGTTCAGACTTAAGATGGTATCGTTCAGACTTAAAAATACTTTAATAATCAGATTAAATGGTAGTTTTCAGACTTAAGATGGTATCGTTCAGACTTAAAATACTTTAATAATCAGATTAAATTGTACTGTTCAGACTTAAGATGGTATCGGTCAGACTTAAAATACTTTAATAATCAGATTAAATGGTAGTGTTCAGACTTAAGATGGTATCGTTCAGACTTAAAATTACTTAATAATCAGATTAAATGGTAGTGTTCAGACTTGAGATGGTATCGTTCAGACTTAAAAATACTTAATAATCAGATTAAATGGTAGTGTTTCAGACTTAAGATGGTATCGTTCAGACTTAAAAATAGGAGATGATAAGAGTAAATAGTAGTGTTCAGTCTTAAGATGGTATCGTTCAGACTTAAAAATACTTAATAATCAGATTAAATGGTAGTGTTCAGACTTAAGATGGTATCGTTCAGACTTAAAAATACTTAATAATCAGATTAAATGGTAGTGTTCAGACTTAAGATGGTATCGTTCAGACTTAAAAATAGGAGATGATAAGATTAAATAGTAGTGTTCAGACTTAAGATGGTATCGTTCAGACTTAAAAATACTTAATAATCAGATTAAATGGTAGTGTTCACACTTAAGATGGTATCTTTCAGACTTAAAAATACTTAATAATCAGATTAAATGGTAGTGTTTAGACTTAAGATGGTATAGTTCAGACTTAAAAATACTTTAATAATCAGATTAAATGGTAGTGTTCAGACTTAAGATGGTATCGTTCAGACTTAAAATACTTTAATAATCAGATTAAATTGTAGTGTTCAGACTTAAGATGGTATCGGTCAGACTTAAAATACTTTAATAATCAGATTAAATGGTAGTGTTCAGACTTAAGATGGTATCGTTCAGACTTAAAAATACTTAATAATCAGATTAAATGATAGTGTTCAGACTTAAGATGGTATCGTTCAGACTTAAAAATACTTTAATAATCAGATTAAATGGTAGTTTTCAGACTTAAGATGGTATCGTTCAGACTTAAAAATACTTAATAATCAGATTAAATGGTAGTGTTCAGACTTAAGATGGTATCGTTCAGACTTAAAAATACTTAATAATCAGATTAAATGGTAGTGTTCAGACTTAAGATGGTATCGTTCAGACTTAAAAATACTTAATAATCAGATTAAATGGTAGTGTTCAGACTTAAGATGGTATCGTTCAGACTTAAAAATACTTAATAATCAGATTAAATGGTAGTGTTCAGACTTAAGATGGTATCGTTCAGACTTAAAAATAGGAGATGATAAGATTAAATAGTAGTGTTCAGACTTAAGATGGTATCGTTCAGACTTAAAAATACTTAATAATCAGATTAAATGGTAGTGTTCAGACTTAAGATGGTATCTTTCAGACTTAAAAATACTTAATAATCAGATTAAATGGTAGTGTTCAGACTTAAGATGGTATCGTTCAGACTTAAAAATACTTTAATAATCAGATTAAATGGTAGTTTTCAGACTTAAGATGGTATCGTTCAGACTTAAAATACTTTAATAATCAGATTAAATTGTACTGTTCAGACTTAAGATGGTATCGGTCAGACTTAAAATACTTTAATAATCAGATTAAATGGTAGTGTTCAGACTTAAGATGGTATCGTTCAGACTTAAAATTACTTAATAATCAGATTAAATGGTAGTGTTCAGACTTGAGATGGTATCGTTCAGACTTAAAAATACTTAATAATAAGATTAAATGGTAGTGTTTCAGACTTAAGATGGTATCGTTCAGACTTAAAAATAGGAGATGATAAGATTAAATAGTAGTGTTCAGTCTTAAGATGGTATCGTTCAGACTTAAAAATACTTAATAATCAGATTAAATGGTAGTGTTCAGACTTAAGATGGTATCGTTCAGACTTAAAAATACTTAATAATCAGATTAAATGGTAGTGTTCAGACTTAAGATGGTATCGTTCAGACTTAAAAATAGGAGATGATAAGATTAAATAGTAGTGTTCAGACTTAAGATGGTATCGTTCAGACTTAAAAATTCTTAATAATCAGATTAAATGGTATTGTTCACACTTAAGATGGTATCTTTCAGACTTAAAAATACTTAATAATCAGATTAAATGGTAGTGTTCAGACTTAAGATGGTATAGTTCCGACTTAAAAATACTTTAATAATCAGATTAAATGGTAGTTTTCAGACTTAAGATGGTATCGTTCAGACTTAAAATACTTTAATAATCAGATTAAATTGTAGTGTTCAGACTTAAGATGGTATCGGTCAGACTTAAAATACTTTAATAATCAGATTAAATGGTAGTGTTCAGACTTAAGATGGTATCGTTCAGACTTAAAAATACTTAATAATCAGATTAAATGATAGTGTTCAGACTTAAGATGGTATCGTTCAGACTTAAAAATACTTTAATAATCAGATTAAATGGTAGTGTTCAGACTTGAGATGGTATCGTTCAGACTTAAAATTACTTAATAATCAGATTAAATGGTAGTGTTTCAGACTTAAGATGGTATCGTTCAGACTTAAAAATAGGAGATGATAAGATTAAATAGTAGTGTTCAGTCTTAAGATGGTATCGTTCAGACTTAAAAATACTTAATAATCAGATTAAATGGTAGTGTTCAGACTTAAGATGGTATCGTTCAGACTTAAAAATACTTAATAATCAGATTAAATGGTAGTGTTCAGACTTAAGATGGTATCGTTCAGACTTAAAAATAGGAGATGATAAGATTAAATAGTAGTGTTCAGACTTAAGATGGTATCGTTCAGACTTAAAAATACTTAATAATCAGATTAAATGGTAGTGTTCACACTTAAGATGGTATCTTTCAGACTTAAAAATACTTAATAATCAGATTAAATGGTAGTGTTCAGACTTAAGATGGTATAGTTCAGACTTAAAAATACTTTAATAATCAGATTAAATGGTAGTGTTCAGACTTAAGATGGTATCGTTCAGACTTAAAACACTTTAATAATCAGATTAAATTGTAGTGTTCAGACTTAAGATGGTATCGGTCAGACTTAAAATACTTTAATAATCAGATTAAATGGTAGTGTTCAGACTTAAGATGGTATCGTTCAGACTTAAAAATACTTAATAATCAGATTAAATGATAGTGTTCAGACTTAAGATGGTATCGTTCAGACTTGAAAATACTTTAATAATCAGATTAAATGGTAGTTTTCAGACTTAAGATGGTATCGTTCAGACTTAAAAATACTTAATAATCAGATTAAATGGTAGTGTTCAGACTTAAGATGGTATCGTTCAGACTTAAAAATACTTAATAATCAGATTAAATGGTAGTGTTCAGACTTAAGATGGTATCGTTCAGACTTAAAAATAGGAGATGATAAGATTAAATAGTAGTGTTCAGTCTTAAGATGGTATCGTTCAGACTTAAAAATACTTAATAATCAGATTAAATGGTAGTGTTCAGACTTAAGATGGTATCGTTCAGACTTAAAAATACTTAATAATCAGATTAAATGGTAGTGTTCAGACTTAAGATGGTATCGTTCAGACTTAAAAATAGGAGATGATAAGATTAAATAGTAGTGTTCAGACTTAAGATGGTATCGTTCAGACTTAAAAATACTTAATAATCAGATTAAATGGTAGTGTTCACACTTAAGATGGTATCTTTCAGACTTAAAAATACTTAATAATCAGATTAAATGGTAGTGTTCAGACTTAAGATGGTATAGTTCAGACTTAAAAATACTTTAATAATCAGATTAAATAGTAGTTTTCAGACTTAAGATGGTATCGTTCAGACTTAAAATACTTTAATAATCAGATTAAATTGTAGTGTTCAGACTTAAGATGGTATCGGTCAGACTTAAAATACTTTAATAATCAGATTAAATGGTAGTGTTCAGACTTAAGATGGTATCGTTCAGACTTAAAAATACTTAATAATCAGATTAAATGATAGTGTTCAGACTTAAGATGGTATCGTTCAGACTTAAAAATACTTTAATAATCAGATTAAATGGTAGTTTTCAGACTTAAGATGGTATCGTTCAGACTTAAAAATACTTAATAATCAGATTAAATGGTAGTGTTCAGACTTAAGATGGTATCGTTCAAAAAATAGGAGATAATAAGATTAAATAGTAGTGTTCAGACTTAAGATGGTATCGTTCAGACTTAAAAATACTTAATAATCAGATTAAATGGTAGTGTTCAGACTTAAGATGGTATCGTTCAGACTTAAAAATACTTAATAATCAGATTAAATTGTAGTGTTGAGACTTAAGATGGTATCGTTCAGACTTAAAAATACTTAATAATCAGATTAAATGGTAGTGTTCAGACTTAAGATGGTATCGTTCAGACTTAAAAATAGGGGATGATAAGATTAAATAGTAGTGTTCAGACTTAAGATGGTATCGTTCAGACTTAAAAATACTTAATAATCAGATTAAATGGTAGTGTTCAGACTTAAGATGGTATCTTTCAGACTTAAAAATACTTAATAATCAGATTAAATGGTAGTGTTCAGACTTAAGATGATATCGTTCAGACTTAAAAATACTTTAATAATCAGATTAAATGGTAGTTTTCAGACTTAAGATGGTATCGTTCAGACTTAAAATACTTTAATAATCAGATTAAATTGTAGTGTTCAGACTTAAGATGGTATCGGTCAGACTTAAAATACTTTAATAATCAGATTAAATGGTAGTGTTTAGACTTAAGATGGTATCGTTCAGACTTAAAAATACTTAATAATCAGATTAAATGGTAGTGTTCAGACTTAAGATGGTATCGTTCAGACTTAAAAATACTTATTAATCAGATTAAATGGTAGTGTTTCAGACTTAAGATGGTATCGTTCAGACTTAAAAATAGGAGATGATAACTTTGTTTTTTAAGTCTGAACATTAATGGTTTAATCGTATAATGATTTTTTTAAGTCTGAACATTGATTTTTTAAGTCTGAACATTGTTTTTTAGGTCTGAAAAATGTTATTTTCATTACTGCTTTAAGTCTGAACATTGTTTATTAAGTCTGAACATTAATGGTTTAATTGCATAATTATTTTTTTAAGTGTGAACATTGATTTTTTAAGTCTTAAAATTGTTTTTTAAGTCTGAACATTGTATTTTAAGTCTGAACATTGTATTTTAAGTCTGAAAATTTTTATTTTCATTATTGGTTTAAGTCTGAACCTTGTTTTTTAAGTCTGAACATTGTTTTTTCAAGTATTGTCATTCCTGGTTTAAGTCTGAACATTGTTTTTTTAGTCTGAACATTAATGGTTTAATCGTATAATTATTTTTTTAAGTCTGAACATTGATTTTTTAAGTCTGAACATTGATTTTTTAAGTCTGAACATTGTTTTTTAAGTCTGAACATTGTTTATTAGGTCTGAACATTAATGGTTTAATCGCAAAATTATTTTTTTAAGTCTGAAGATTGATTTTTTTTAGTCTTAAAATTGTTGTTTAAGTCTGAACATTGTATTTTAAGTCTGAACATTTTATTTTAAGTCTGAACATTGTTTTGCAAGTCTGAAAATTGTTATTTTCATTACTGGTTTAAGTCTGAACATTGTTTTTTAAGTCTGAACATTGAATTTTCAAGTATTGTCATTACTGGATTAAGTCTGAACATTGTTTTTTAAGTCTGAACATTGTATTTTCAAGTATTGTCATTACTGTTTTAAGTCTGAACATTGTTTTTTCAAGTATTGTCATTACTGGTTTAAGTCTGAACATTGTTTTTTAAGTCTGAACAATGATCAGACTTACATTTATTTGTACTTTTAAACAAGGAGGGGCTTTTTAGTCTTTCTACATATATGGTTCAATTTTATTTTCAATTTAGTTGCTTGTTTGAAATTCCGTCTGACTGTTTCATCAGTTTACAAATTTAGGGTTAGTCGTAGTAAGAGATGGACGATTTAGCCAGCGTCGTTGCAGGTTAGAAAAATTGTTTTGAATTCTGTTTTAGTTTCTGTATTTCTGTATAGGTTTCTGAATTTTTATTTAGTTTATACAGTGTTTTTAGTCTTAATCTGCGCTTTTTTACATTGAGGAGGTCTAATGTTATAATAATGTTCGCACATCTATACTAAAATTATTCTTTACTTGATAATACAGGGGACATTAGCTATGATACTGAGAATGAAGTTGTTGATTCAGAATGTTCAAATAAAACTGTTTCTACACCTTCTGGTGTGCAGTTCTACACACCTCTGTGTCCTGATGAGCATAAGCCATTCATAGGGCTTTTGTTTGATACATTGAAAGAGGCGTTTGAATTCTATGACAAATATGCAGATATCTGTGGATTTACAATGCGCCATGGTACCAAAAAATTACATAAAGATGGCATTACAGTGCTTGTTCAACATATGTTGTGTCACCGTGAGGGTGTTAACAAGAAAAAAAACCCAAAGATAGCCTCTTAAAAAAAAAGGAAACAAGAGGCAGGAAGACTACTCGTTGTGGTTGTTTAGCTAAAATACGTGTTAGGCTTGTTGATGGTGGTAAATATGAGGTCTTTGTATTTGAAGAGAAGCATAATCATCGATTGGTTACTGAGTTAGGGAAGCAATTTTTACGAAATAATAGACAATTAAGTCTTGAACATCAGCATTTCATTGTTGCTGGAGGAAATATAAATATAGGAGCAACAAAAGCTCATCGGATAGTATCAGAAATTTCTGGTGGGAGTTCTAATGTCGGGGCATTAGTAGTTGATTTCAAAAATTTTAAAAGGGATTTAAAAAGTTTTATTGGTGGAGGAGATGCTCAGATGTTAGTGAATTATTTAATGGAGAAGAAGAGTTCTGCTGCTGGATTTTTTTTTGAGTATTATATTAATGAAGAAGGGGCTCTGTCTCGGTTATTTTTTGCTGACAAGATATCAATGGAAGACTGTAAAATTTTTGCTGATGTGGTTTCTTTTGATGCAACATACCGGATGAACAAGTAAGAAATTTAAATCGTAAATCATTGAATTTTTCTGTCCAAATATCCTTCATGTACAGTAAAATACTGAGTGATTTACCTATTTAATATTCATTGCTTTCAGGTATAATATGATTTTTGTTCCTTTTAATGGAGTGGACAACCACCGTAGGTCTGTCACTTTGGCAGCAGGGCTTATATCAAATGAAAACATAGATTCTTACACATGGCTATTGACTTGCTTTAAGAATCTAGTATCTGAACAGCCAAATATTATTATTACTGATCAAGACCCTGCAATGAAAGCTGCAGTTGCTCAAGTATTTGATAAAAGCTATCACAGATTTTGCATGTGGCATATTGCAGAGAAATTGAAAGCAAAGGTAATTAATTTTAAATTATGCATGACAAAATGTGTACATATGGATACTTAACTTTTTAACGATCACACTTTAATTTGGGAATGATCAGACTTTAATTATAACTAGTTGTTTTATGATGTGCAGGTAGGTCCTATATGTAATGTAAATGATTTTCTGAAAAAAATTGGTTCTGTAATTTGGGGACACCACAATGAACCATCTGATTTTGAAGATGGATGGGATAATGTAATTCGAGAATACAAACTTGAGAACAACAGTTGGTTAGCTGATATATTTGACAAACGATCATCCTGGATTCCAGTTTATTCAAAACATGTGATTATGGGTAATCTATTAAGAACAACCTCCCGTTCTGAAAGTGAAAATTCATTCTTTGGAAGGTATATTCATCATTACATGACATTTGTTGAGTTCTACCTTGGCTTTCGTACTGCTATGAAGGAACAAAGGAAAACTAGAATTCAGTTGGATATTGAAAATGATACAACATCTCCTCCTATTCAATGTCCTCTTAAAATTGCTGGACACGCAGCGGAAATATTCACACAATTTTTTTTAAAGAAACTGAGATTGAGATTGAGGCTGGTGTGTACAAATGTTCCATTGAAGAGGTATTGAAAGACGGAGACATAAGATTGTATACAATAAAAGAGAGAAATCAGACAAGATCAAGCTGCCAAGTGAGTTAAATTTTAATTTAAATGTGTGTTCAGTTACATATCTGAAAAGTGTTTAAACACAACTTTCTCTTTTTTTTATGATGACATTTTCTTATAATCAGGTGTTGTTTGCAATCTCAACGAGTAACGCTGTTTGCAGTTGCAACAAGTTCCAGTCATACGGTATTATATGCAGGCATATATTTCATGTTTTGAACTCAAATGCGGTGGACAAAATACCCAAATGTCTTATCATGAAAAGATGGTGCAAGGAAGCATCAAATTTGAGTGAAAAAGATACATCTATGAATTCTTCTTCTATTGTGATGAAATCATCCTTAGTAGCAGAGATTTGGTCTGAATTCCGGTCGATTGTTCAGCTTGTAAAAGATGACGAGGAAAAAATGAAGATTTTATTGGAAAGTGTGAAGAATCTGCATGGAATGTTTCAGTCAGATGAAATACCAGACAAGTCAAAATCTAGATCAGATTTTTTCACTTCTGTTCTTGGTATTCCACAACCAACAGAAGTAAATATACAAGTACCCAATGTTGCAAGGAACAAAGGGCGCGGAAAAAGGATAAAAACAACAAGGGAAATATGCATAGAAGAATCAAAGAAGAAAAGGTTATGCACATATTGTGGTACGAAAGCCTTTCATAATAAGCGAACCTGTCCATTGAAACTTGGTGACCAAGAAGCAGGAGCATCTGCTGCTTGTCAAGGACAGAACATAGAAGAGCCATGTCAAGAAGAGGAGATAGTCCAATCAAATTTTCAAGAAGAGAGTCCAATCAAAATTTCATAATTTCTCTGTTCTTTTATATATATATATATACAACAAGACACTTGTTTTTACTTATTAATTCATTTTAGTTTATGTCAAAAAATATTCCCAATTTTTTTTTGATAGTTAACAAAATTTAAAAGTTCAGACTCGAAAAAAGTGGTAATGATCAGACTTAAAGATGGTAATGATCAGACTTAAAGATGGGTTCAATCTCTCTTTAAGTTTTAAGTCTGAACATTACTCATTTTAAGTCTGAACTTTTCGGGGCCTTTTTAAAAATATTAAATTTTCCGGGTCTTTTTTATTTTTTCAAAATTCAACTTAAATAAGGGGTAACGATGTACGTTTCATTTCGTCAGTTAACAACAAAGAACGAAAAACCTTCAAGTTCAGGCGAACGAACAACCAAAAAGTTCAGACGAACGAACAACCAACAAGCTCAGGCGAAACGAAGTTTGGCTGTTTTTCAATATTTTCAATGAACGTGGCAGTATGTTTTCTTTTTTCTCAAGAGTTTGTGCTGCTTATGTTAGATGTGTCTTTTTCTAGGGTTTTCAATAATCCTGTTTCGTTTTAGCACGCTACTACTGCACAATATTAAGAAGTTAAGTCTGAACATTAAAATTTTATGGGTGCTCATTATCTCTTTAAGTTTGATTGTTTACTATTTAACTCTGAACATTAGCTAGTTATCATTTTAAGTCTGATTATTAACTAGTTAATGATCAGTACTTAGTTAAGTGAGCTCTGTTCATTATAAAATTAGCTCTAATCATTACAAAGTTAGCTCTGATCATTTACAAATTATGTCTGTATATATATCTATTAATTTTGATTATGTGGTTATTTTTCTAAATTCATTTTGTTCATCCTGCTAATTTTTGTCAGAGTTAAAGAGGCATTGTGTTACTTCTGCTCAGCATTTACAATGTAATGATGAATCACCAAGTTCTTATTCACAGCCGTCTTCTAATAGTGACATTGAATCTGCTCAGTTGATGCTTAGTTTGGCGGGTGTTGGTCTGAAAAATAAAAACAAAACAAGGAACAGAAAGTCTGGTCTTCGGCAAAGAGGAAACCCATCTCTATTAAAGAGAGTTATTGATGGCTTAAATGATGAGCAAATAACTGCTGTGACTTCGATGGGGTTAGAACCTATTTTGCAAATGAGATTTAAAAAAATCCCTACATTTCTAGCCCTTTTAGTTCTGCAGTGTTTCGATCCGGATGCACTAACCTTAACAACTGAATCCGGAATTCTACATATAAATGAATTGGACGTACACAGCGTATTTGGATTTGATTTGAATGGTGAGGATATTACTATCCGCAAACGTATAAAGAAAGGGTCCTTATTTAAGAGATGGAAAGCATCATACGCGTTTGGTAATGATAAGCAATATCCGAAAAATACTGATATCGCAGCACGATTGCGAAGTATGAAAGGGGTTGACTATTGGTTCAAGGTGGATTTCTTAGTCCTCTTCTATTCTGTCATGATACATCCACCGAATAATCAAAATTGCCGAGCAGACATTCTTAAATTTATAGTTTCGGAGGATCAAATTCCAAGGTTCAACGTGTGTAAGTTCATAATTTCACAACTGAAACAAGCAACGATAGCTTGGAAATCTGGACCTGTCACAAGTTTCTACAAGGGCCCCATTACTTTCATTACCGTAAGTTGATTTTGCAATAATTCTTTTATTCATTTTCTCAATGATGTCTGATCAATTATTATTAAGTCTGATTTACTCTGCATATTATGCAGATGCTTTATGTGGATAGATTCGATAATGAAGAGTGTCCCATCATAGGACAACGTCCAGTCATCAGGTATATTACTGATGAATATTTTGCTGCTAGGGAAAAATATGATTTCTGCTTAAATCAATTTGGAAAAGGGGCATTGATCGAACAAGAAAGCCCTCCCAAACATGTACGGTTATGTTATACAAGAAAAAAAGAAGAAAATCAATGAAATACAATTACCCCTCACAGAAGTAGTCCACACAGAATCACCTCGCACGGAATTACCCCTCACAGAAGTAGTCCACACAGAATTACCTCGCACGGAATTACCCGAGGTACTTAAATTACCATGCATATTAATTATGTATTTAAGTCTGGATACTATATATTAAATATGAACATTATGATTTTAATTCTGTTTTAAGTCTGAATATTATAGGTTACGTCTGAGCATTATGTTTTCTCTGTCTGATCGTTGTCCATTTTTTAAGTCTGATCTTTATGAATTTTTAAGTCTGATCATTGTCTATTTAAGTCTGATCATTACCAATTTTTTAGTCCCATCATGTCTATTTATGTCTGATCATTGTCTATTTAAGTGTGAACATTATGTTTTAATTCTGTTTTTGAATATGAATATTACTTGATTAGGTCTGCATATTATGCTTTCCACGTCACTGTTTGTATTGTACTTTCTAAACATTATTAATTCTAATAGGAAACGATTGCAAGATTACGGATCATTGCTTCAAAAATTCTTGAAGATGTGGCTCAATATCATGAAGTGTCCGAACTTTTGAAAAATAATCCTAAATATAAAAATGAGGTTCAGTTGATTGACAAAAGTATTCTCATAGCGGTTGCAACTGAGCAATGTCATTCAGCATCAAAGAAAAAGAGAAAATTTGATCAACAATCTGATGATTCTGAAGATGATGATGATCAACAAGCTGGTACAATTTCTTCTTTGTCAGACTTTTATAATGTATATATTTTTTTATGGTTTCAACTGTGGCTGTATCTAAGTTTGATCATTGCCATTCTTAAGATTGATCATTGTCATTTTTAAGTCTGATCATTTATTCTTTAAGTCTGATCATTGTTCAATTAACTGTTATCTTTCTCATTTTAAGTCTTGGAATTTCTATTAAGTTTGATCATTGATTATTTAAGTCTGATCATTGTTCATTTAACTGTTTATCATTGTCATTTTAAGTCTGGAGATTTCTATTAAGTTTAATTACGTTTTGCATTTTCTAAAGTCATCGTGTTTAGTCTGATCAATTTAATCTTGTTCAATACAGTTACATTAAAAGATCCTGTTATTGTTGAACATGTTCAAAATCTGGTTGAAGATGGGGCATATGACAGTGCTATTTTGCCCATTGTACACACAGAGCAACATAATGAACCAGTTAATGATGAGGATCAACAATCTGATGATTCTGAAGATGATGATGATCAACAAGCTGGTACAATTTCTTCTTTGTCAGACTTTTATAATGTATATTTTTTTTTTATGGTTTCAACTGTGGCTGTAGCTAAGTTTGATCATTGCCATTCTTAAGATTGATCATTGTCATTTTTAAGTCTGATCATTTATTCTTTAAGTCTGATCATTGTTCAATTAACTGTTATCTTTCTCATTTTAAGTCTTGAAATTTTTATTAAGTTTGATCATTGATTATTTAAGTCTGATCATTGTTCATTTAACTGTTTATCATTGTCATTTTAAATCTGGAGATTTCTATTAAGTTTAATTACGTTTTGCATTTCTAAAGTCATCGTGTTTAGTCTGATCAATTTAATCTTGTTCAATACAGTTACATTTCAAGATCCTGTTATTGTTGATCATGTTCAAAATCTGGTTGAAGATGGGGCAAATGACAGTGCTATTTTGCCCATTGTACACAAAGAGCAACATAATGAACCAGTTAATGATGATGATCAACAATCTGATCATTCTGAAGATGATGATGATCAACAAGATGGTACAATTTCTTCTTTCTCAGACTTTTATAATGTATATATTTTTATAATGATCAACAATTTCTTCTTTCTCAGACTTTTATAATGATCAACAAGATGATGATCATATAGATTATTCTCAAGATGTTATTACACGTTCTCAAAATATTCCAAAAAAATCAGAAGAGCGCTGTGAAATGAAAAGTCTATTTTCATTGGCTCCAGATTTTATATCAACACCTCCAGAGCCCCATTCATTCACATCCTCTTTAAATGAAAAATCTCAGAATGTTTATCATTTTGATAATCCTGATGATTTGTTTGTTTTGCCTGATTTACCAATTTTACAACCAGTTGCAAATCCTGATGTTCTCCTTCAAACAATACAAGATCGTCTTATTAACTCAACAAAAGATGGTACGAATTTCTCTTTGTTAGAGTTTATTATGTTTAATTTCTATTAAGTTTGATTTTATTTGTGCATTTCTAAAAGCATCATGTTTATTCTAATTAAAGTTTGGTCATGTGTGTATTTCTAAAAGCATGGTTTTTATTCTGATCAACCTAATCAACACAGATTTGCCCACTAAGGAGTCAGAAGCTATTGAGGAACCAGCAGTGGTTGAAGCTACCTTAGCTGCTGAGGAGCATAATAATATTGAGACTCCTGGTGAATCTAACAAGGAGGTGGAGATGCCAGCAACTGATGAGGGTACAGAAACAGTTGAAGCCCTGGCTGATACAAATCTTCCAACTGAAGAGGATGCTCAGGAAGTTGGAAATATAACTACAAATCTTCCAACAGTTTTCAGGTGTTCATTTATTTTAGGTTTTTCAGCCGTTTCATTCTGTAATTAAATCTTTGAGTCTGGTATTAGTCTGATCATTATCAATGGAATTATTAGTCTGATCATTGTCCACATTGCCTATTTTTAAGTCTGATCATTATCAGTTTTATGTCTGATCTTTTCTTATTTTAAATATGATCATTACGGCCTTTAAGTCTGATCAATATCAGTTTAAGTCTGATCATTGTTATTTTTAATTCTAATGACTAACATTTTAATTCTGGATTTTTCTATTAAGTTTGATTACGTTTTACATTTTCTATATTCATCTTGTTTAGCCTGATCAATTTAATCTTGATCAATTCAGATACTTTACAACATCGCGTTTCGGTTGAACAAGTTCAAAATCTATGTGAAGAAGCTGCAGAATACACTGATATCCCATCTAGTCTGCCTGCTTTTGAACCAGATAAAACTGTATTTCCAAATATAACTACTGAACAGAGCGGTACGATATTTTTCTTTCTTTGATTTTATATATTTTCTAGTTTTATGATTTTTAATTCTGTTCAATATTCTAATTACTACAGATGCTTCCCAAAATGTTAAAAAACCGGTAGAAGATTACTTTCAAGATAAAAGTATGTTTACATTGTCTCCAGATTTTAAATCAACACCTCCAATGCATGTGCCAATGCCACAAGAGTCGGCACCTGTTTTAGAGGTTGATCAGGGGACAAATGAGGTCAATTTTGTCGAAAATGTAGTTTCGGCAATGGAAGAGAGTACATTTGACGATGAGTCTGAAAAAATGCCCACCAAGGAGTCAGAGGCTATTGAGGAACCAGCAGTGGTTGAAGCTACCTTAGCTGCTGAGGAGCATAATAATGTTGAGACTCCTGGTAAATCTAACAAGCAGGTGGAGACGCCTGAAAAGAGTGGTACAATTCTTTCTTTCTTAGAGTTTGTCCTCTATATATTTCTTTTTTATGTTTTCAGCTGTGAATTTATCTTAGGTTTTTTAGTCGTTTCCTTTAATCATGTTTCCTTTCTTTTTTAGTCTGAACGTGTACCGCTTTTTAGTCTGATCATTTGTCTTTTAAGTCTGATCTTTTGGAAATTTTAATTCTTATAATTCGTCATTTTTAAATCTAATGATTAACATTTTAAGTTTGATCACTACAGAGGCTCCTCAAGATGCTATCATACCTTCTAATGTCAATCCAAGATTGAAGATGCCAGGTCCTTCATTGAAATCTCCATTCCAAATCAGAATAACTCCTCTGATTTTGAATTTAAGAAAACCTGAAAATAAAGTATGGCAGTGGATATTTGACCCTGTAGTTGAAAATATACGGTAAGCCTGCACATTTATGTTTTTAAGTCTGTTTTTATTTATGGATATTATTCTTTCAAGTTTGTTTTATATGTGTATAATAATTGAGTAAGTCTCAATTTTCTTTTATGTTTTTCTGTTTGCAGAGAATATGATTTCCTGTTTCGTAATAAAAAAGAAACGGAAAACGTATCGAAGCATGACTTTCAGACACTTGATTTTGGAAGTTATATTGAAAGCAGTATAATTGACTGCTGGGTATATTTGTTGAACTTCCGTGAACAAACCAGGAATTCATCAACTGTCCAGCGGTATTTCTTCCCTATCAAAACATCTGTAAGTGCAGTCTCTATAGTTTTTTTATTTTATATCTGAGACATAAACTAATTAAGTTCATTTTTTTGGTGTCAGAGTTATTGTCTTTGTTACAACAAAAACGACAAGGACAAAAGATACAAGAACTTCAAAGACAATGTCAAAAATATAGTAAAACAGTTCAATGTCAAGATGTTTTTAACAGCGAAGCTGGTAAAAGCTAATCTTATATGTTATATAAAAGATTTAATTAATCATTTTTGTATATTTTTTAATAATTTTTTTTATTTTTCAGATTTTCTTCGCGATTTGGCTCTCCGATCATTTCTTTGTTTTGTGTTTCAATTTTCTTTCAAAGAAGATTGAAATTTTAGACAACTCAGCCAGTAATCCAACCAGTAATGATAAGTATGGACAAACTGTGCCAAACCTGGTATGTGTTATTTTAATTCTGAAATATAGTATTTTTATGTTTGATGAAGTTTTTTTATTCATGAACAATTCTTCTTAATGTCTTAATAAATTGCAGGTAAGTCATGTCATAACTCTTTTTGAAAAGATAAATTTTCCGGATAGCGATTGGATTGCAAACGCAAAACCCTTCCGTGTTGAAATGTCTTGGAGGACGCTATACAACCACGTTGATTGTGGTATCTTTTCCATGAGACATATGGAAACGTATTTTGGGGAATTAGAAGGATGGCCATCAGGCTTTGATACTGAAAGTAAAGAGGTAATGCAATCTAAACTTTCAAATCTCATAATAGTTTGCATATTAAAATTATTTATTAATGTAAAATATATTTTTTTCAGCAAAGAGATCAATTAAGAAAGTTGCGAGTTAGATATGCTAATGCAATTCTTATGGATGATGTTAACACTAAGAAATATGAAATATTGGGAGACGTGGCAACTTATACACCCACAATTCCAGAGCCAAATATTTACTTGGATCCACCAGAAGTTGAAGACATTACAGAGCAAAAGCAGATTCAACCATATGCAGTAAAGGAAAATCAGAACAAGCGGAAAGAGGTCGACCTAAGAAATCAGAAGTTGAAGATATTGCAGAAAAGGAAAATCAGAACAAAAGGAAAAGAGGTCGACCTAAGAAAAATAAGTAGACAATTTTGTAAAGAATGGTAGAAAACTAATATGCAATTTCATGTATATGGAAGAATCAAGTCTGTGCTGTATATAGAAGGATCAGAAGACCAATGTTAGTTAAGTCTGAACATTGTTAGTTAAGTCTGAACATTAATGGTGTAAGTCTCATTATTATTTATATAAGTCTGATCATTGTTTTTTTAAGTCTGAACATTGGGTTTTCAAGTATTGTCTTTACTGGTTTAAGTCTGAACATTGTTTTTTTAAGTCTGAACATTGTTTTTTCAAGTATTGTCATTACTGATTTAAGTCTGAACATTGTTAGTTAAGTCTGAACATTGTTATTTAAGTCTGAACATTAATGGTTTAAGTCTCATTAATATTTATATAAGTCTGAACATTGTTATTTTAAGTCTGAACATTAATGGTGTAAGTCTCATTATTATTTATATAAGTCTGAACATTGTTTTTTTAAGTCTGAACATTGGGTTTTCAAGTATTGTCTTTACTGGTTTAAGTCTGAATATTGTTTTTTTAAGTCTGAACATTGTTTTTTCAAGTATTGTCATTATTGATTTAAGTCTGAACATTGTTAGTTAAGTCTGAACATTGTTATTTTATTCTGAACATTAATGGTTTAAGTCTCATTATTATTTATATAAGTCTGAACATTGTTTTTTTAAGTCTGAACATTGGGTTTTCAAGTATTGTCTTTACTGGTTTAAATCTGAACATTGTTTTTTTAAGTATGAACATTGTTTTTTCAAGTATTGTCATTACTGATTTAAGTCTGAACATTGTTAGTTAAGTCTGAACATTGTTATTTAAGTCTGAACATTAATGGTTTAAGTCTCATTATTATTTATATAAGTCTGAACATTGTTTTTTTAAGTCTGAACATTGGGTTTTCAAGTATTGTCTTTACTGGTTTAAGTCTGAACATTGTTTTTTAAGTCTGAACATTGTTTTTTCAAGTATTGTCATTACTGGTTTAAGTCTGAACATTGTTAGTTAAGTCTGAACATTGTTATTTAAGTCTGAACATTAATGGTTTAAGTCTCATTATTATTTAAATAAGTCTGAACATTGTTTTTTTAAGTCTGAACATTGGGTTTTCAAGTATTGTCTTTACTGGTTTAGGTCTGAACATTGTTTTTTTAAGTCTGAACATTGTTTTTTAAGGTATTGTCATTATCTATTTGTAAGTCTGATCATTTGAGTCTTTAAGTCTGATCATCAACCATCAGGTTTTATCACCCTAAAACTGAGTAGGCTTCATGAACTTCTTTTTTTTGATCATTTGAGCCATTGTGCCTAATCTTTTATTTTTTGATTAAGAGTCATTGAGACTAGTCAGTATATCTTCATCTCAGCAGGTATCTTCAATCTCAGCAACCTGCTGAGATGGAAGATATATTGACTTGGCAACAATGACTCAATTTCAAATCCATTGCTGTTGTAGATGGAATGGATTTTACTCTCCATTTTTATAATCACTTGTGAATCAAACTCTTTGACATCAAGCAATGTGGGACAAAAGTAAAAATTGGATGTCTTTAAGTCTGATCATATAAGTGTTTAAGTTTGATCATTCATCATGTTTTACTTTATGAGTACGACTACCTACCTATTTTATTTACTTCATAACTCATATACTTTTATAATCCCAGTACGAATGCGACTCTCTCAATTGTCTAAATTGCAAAGTTCCCAACTAGGGTTTCCGAAGATACAAGCTCTTTGCTTTGCATTTTTCTAACATGAAGACGAACCCAACTAGGGTTTCCAAATCGGTTTCGGGTACGTTTTTTTTAGGGTTTAATTTTTGTTGGATTTTTCTTTTCAGCACACGAATCTGTATTGTATGTTTTCTTTCAGATTTAAATAGAAGACCTTATGCACTACGGACTAGATGCAGTAATTATAAAGGTAAACAAGGAGAAATAATCGATCTTACCTCTGATGATGATGATATAAGCTGCATACCACCAAATGAAGGATACTCAAAATGGATGAACGACATCTCTAAAGGGAAAAAAGTAATTTCAGAAAGTTTCAATCAAAGATTGCTGACACCAGAGGAGAGAGTAAGTAGTGATATTGAAGGAGAGAGTAGTGACACCAAAAGAGACAGTATTGATACTGAAAGAGAGAGCAGTTATGATTACAACAAAGGATTTGAAATTGTTCCCCATTTGGCATTTGCTGCTAAGCCTATACAACGTCGAAAATCAACTTCTGGAATACGTGTAAGAGGAACTCCACAAATTCTCAAGGATGTCATTGATGGCTTAAGCAAAGTTCAAAAAGTTGCTGTTGCTTCAATGGGTCTAGAACACATTTTGGAATTAAAGATAAACAAGTTACCAACAAAACTTTCATTGAAAGTCCTTGAATGTTTTGACGCAAATGAATGCAGTTTAAAGGTTAACTGTGAGACAATGGAAATTGATGAACTTGATGTGAGCAATGTTTTCGAATTTGATTTAGGCGGCGAGCAACTCATAATAAAGGGAAAAAGCAATAAGGCATTACAGAAGAGATGTCTTCAAAAATATGGTATAACAACCAAAGGATTATATCCAAAAAATACAGAGATTGCTCGGAGATTGAAAGATGTGCAGTTTGTTGACAATTGGTTCAAGCTGGACTTTCTAGTCCTGTTTTACTCCATTCTGATATCACCAAGTAACAATACTTGGTGTCATTCAAACATTATAAACTGTTTAGAGTCTGGGGATGAGATACCACGCTTTAATTGGTGTAAGTTCATTGTTGAACTACTTAAGGAATCAAAGATTGAATGGATGAAAAACAAAATGACAAATTACAAGGGACCAATCCTCTTCCTCACTGTATGTTCTATTTCAAATTTGATTTATGCATTTTTTTATTATCTGTAAAATTTTATTTAAATTTATTATTATTTCCCTTTCATGATTGAAAAATTAAAATTATATCTGAACAACCTAATATGATGTGCAAACATTTTTTTGTTATATCTGAACATTTTTAATGTTATCTCTGATCATTTAGCGTATTACTATATTTATTTTTTATTTATTTTTGCAGATGTTGTATGCTGATCAACTATACAACAGTGAATGTTATATGACAAGAAAATGGCCAGTCATCAGCTACATGACCAATGAGTATTTGATATCTCGTCAAAAATCAGATATTTACAAAAATAAATTTGGTAGCCTGAAGCTGTTGCATCGACTTTTTGAAACTCCAAGGGAAAATATTAATGAAGTAAGGAATCAAATGTCCAATGAGGTACGCCTGATTTTTTTCTTTATCTTAATTCTTTACATTTTTCACCATTCAACTTAATTTTTTGATTTAACGAATTCAGAATTGGATTTTAATTGACAGATTATTGCTTAAATTTTTTTGATTATTTCTCTTCCAATATTTTTTTTTGGATTCAATGACCAATGTGAATATTTGAAACTTTTTTTCACATTAATTATCATCCAATTATGCTTTATTAATCTTTAGATTTTATGTATATTTTTAGGAGATGATGGTAAATTTTAGGGGCGTATCTGGAAGACTTGAAAGAGACATATGTCAGTTTAAAAGGTTGTACGCAATGCTAAAAAGTAATACGCAGTTTCAAATTGATGTTGATAATGCATATGGGAGGATCAAATCACTCTTGAATGACGACTTCCCAGAGTCATCCAACAGCAGGAATCTGAAGCAAAAGAAGTCAACTTAAGAAGATAAAGAAAACAACATTCATTTTTTTGGACTGAAGGATAAAAAAAAACAATGTTATATGTGTCTACATTTTGATGTATTTATGAATGAATTTGATCTATCTCTTAACATTGTGATAAATCTCAATTTTAACTCTGATCATTCATTCTATTTGACCATATATCATTTTTACTTGTGATTATTACAAAATTTTAAGTCTGATCATTCTTTCGTTAAGTCTGATCATTATATATTTGATCAGATTCTTAATACTTTTATGGAATTGAATACTTTTTTTTATTTCAAATGTCGGAAAAAAAAATCGTAATCTACTTCGTCATCGAACGTCTTCTTCTATCGCAGAGAAACAACGCCAAGGTAGAGTTTCGAACACAAATTTTTCAACATGAAGATCAAAGCATCTGACTCCATTTCGGATTCTGGTACTCATTTTTTTAGGGTTTAAGCTTTTTCTAGAAAGATCAATGTTTTTGTGAATCATTTTTAATCTCTACTATATTGCAAATCTGAAGGACAACAACAACAAATCATCCACCTGACATCTGACAGTGATGATACTACAAATGCTGAAGGAGTTGGTCATACTGAATTATTGGAAGGGCAGAGTGATGGTATTGAAGTAGCACAAGCCGAGAGTGAAGGAACTGAAACAGTAGAAGGTGAGAGTGGTGATACTGAAATATTGGAAGGTCAGACTGGTGGTACTGAAATAGCACAAGGTGAGAGTGGAGGAACCGAAAGAGTAGAAGGTGAGAGTGGTGATATTGAAGCATTAGAACGTGTTACCAGTGTTGATGGTGATGAGGTTATAGAAGATAGCGAAGAATTTGCCGTTGTACCTGAATACAATGGTTTGTACAAGGGACTTCAGATTGTCCCCTCTTTGTCATTTGTAAAGGCTACACAGCAAAGAAAAAACACTTTCCAAAATAATACACAGCTACCCGAATCAGACAAGACAGCCCGGGCGCAGGTAATAAAACATAAATATCACCAATAAACTATACAAATTAATTTTACTCGGCTTTTTTTTTCTTACATTGATAATTGCATTACTTTATGTTTGCCCACAGCCCATTTCTGATAGCAATGCTTCGAAAGTGAATGTCGTCCTGTCTAAACTCCTTGAAACATTTTTTGAAAGAGATTCTATAGAAAATAAAACATTTCAGGTAGCAAACGTTTAAATATTGTAATTCATTGTCTGGAGATCACATTTTTTATTTCGTTATTCTAAGAATTTTTTTATTTCTTAAGTTGGTGATTCATTGTTATCTTTTTATCTAGCCCTTGCACACACAAGTTGAAACTCCAAAAGACCAGACACTAGACGAACAAGCAGAAGTAACAACTGATCAAATCTCAAGCGAGGTACCCTGAATAATTATTTCTGATCGTTCTGAACATTATTGATTTAATTTCTGATCATTGCTGTCTAAGACTGATAAATATGATAAGTCTGAACACTACAAACTTAAGTCTGAACATTTGTGTTTTAAGACTATTTTGCTGTTTTCAGTTGGACTAGTCTAGTTTGTAATAAATCTGATAATTTTTTTTTTTAGGATATGATGACAGTTTTTAGGAGTCTATATGGAAAGCTTGAACAAAACCTACTTGAGTTTAAAAATTTGTACATTATGCTGAAAAATGATGTACATTTTTACGATGAAGTGAAGAGTTTACATGGGAGGATCAAGTCTTTAATGAATGATGACTTACCAGAGTCTTCAAACAGAAAAAGGTCATTGGATAATTTTTCAGAGGAAGACCTTTTTCATCTCAGTTTAGGAGATGTAATAAATTCTCCTTTATTGAAAAAACAAGCTACACAACCTGCCGAGGAAGGTTTTGAAAGGACCAACTATAGTACACTTGGAGATAGCATGGAAAATGACCTTGAAGCAATTTTGGTGGAGGTTGCGAAAATTGAATCCATGTATGAGTCAAGTAAAACTACATCACTGAAACCCCAGGAGAAAGCAGTTCCGACACACAAGATACTTGAACGATTAAAGAAGCCTTTAGTGGCTACAGAATGTCCCTACAACAATAGAGTAATTCCTATTGATGATGAATTGTCAGAAGAAGAAATTAAAATTTATGATTGGGTGACAACTGTCATACCTGATTCGTAAGTTCTTTTTTTTACGTGAATAACTCATCTTATTTTTGTGGACAATCTTTTTACCATATATGTTATGATTTTCTGTTTTTTACACAGTCAAGATGAGGTGATCTTCGCTTCAAGTGGACTGTTTTCGCTAAGATCTGACTTTCAGTTATTGAAATTCAATCATTTTATAAATGAGAATGCTCTCAATTCCTGGATAGTTCTTTTGAATGAAATGGAACTACAAAGTAGTCATCCATCAAATTTACGGCGGTACTTCTGCCTTATCAGTGAGACTGTAAGTATATTGCTCTTATTTTCCTTATGTCTTAGCAGTTTCCTAATCTTTATCTTTTCTTTTTAGCTTTACTCTCTGCATGAAGAATATCGGCGAGATAGATATAAGGATTTCGAACGCAATATGATATTTACAGCAGAGACGTTCCCTAAATTAGATATTAAGAAAGCTACACTGGTAAATTAATCTCGTATTATGTAAAAAGAATTAAATAAAGACAACCTTTTTAACAATTATTCTGTTCTTATCAGGTTTTCTTTCCCGTCTGTCATTTGTCACACTACTTTGTTGTCTGTTTCAATTTCTCTGGAAGGACTATAGATATATTAGACAATTCAAGAACACAGGAATCCATTGAAAAAAAATATGGAAAAAGTCTCCCAAATCTGGTATGTTTTCATTTTCCTTGTTGTGCATAGAATAATATGTCTATATAATTTAAGTCGGATAAGTCTGGTCAATTTCATCTTTAAGTCTGATGTTAACAATCTTTAAGTTTGATCATTAACATCTTGAAGTCTTATCATTTTTAAGTCTGATCATTACCATCTTTAAGTCTGAACATTACCATCTTTAAGTCTGATCATTAGCATTGTTAAGTCTGATCATTACCATATTTAAGTCTGGTCAATACCTGATTAAGTCTGATCACAATCTTGAATATCAGTAGATACGCCATTACCATCTTGAAGTCTTATCATTTTTAAGTCTGATCATTACCATCTTTAAGTCTGAACATTACCATCTTTAAGTCTGATCATTAGCATTGTTAAGTCTGATCATTACCATATTTAAGTCTGGTCAATACCTGATTAAGACTGATATTCAAGTCTGATCATTACCATATTTAAGTCTGATCACCATTTTTATCTGAAAATTTTTTATCTGAAAATCTTTAAGTCTGATCATTAGCAAGATTAAGTCTGATCACAATCTTTATATTAATGATATTTTGTTTTGAGTGATTAATTTTTCAGATAAAAATTTTCAAAACTTATCTTCTTAAGATTATGCATCCCGATAAATCTTGGATATCAGTAGATACGCCAAAGAATCAGTTAGAAATGTCATGGAGGACATTTTCTAATGGAAATGATTGTGGCGTCTTTGCAATGCGCCATATGGAAACTTATTATGGGGAAACAGTTGGGGATTGGTATAGTGGATTTGCCCCTGAATCTGAAAAGGTAATCCTAAATTCAAAGATACATTTCAAATTATCTAAATTACTGGTGAATTAACTTTTGAATAACCAAATTAATTTTTCTACAGCAAAAAGATCAAATAAGAAGACTCCGAAAAAGATACCTACACAAAATGTTGCTTGCTGATTCCAATCCGTTTAAATGTAAAGTAGCTGAAGCTCTTTATCATCATCTGCTTGTGAAAAAAGAAGCGGAGCAGGACGATTAGAAAAATGAGGAGACTGATATTTTTGAAATATAAACTGAATGAACAATATGTGATAATACTATCATTTTGTTTTGGATATCCTTGAATATTATTCTAAATATCTTAAAATTTGTCTGATCAGACTTAAAAATGGTAAAGATCAATACTTAAAAATAGCCAATGATCATTACTGGTTTAAGTCTGAACATTGATATTTTAATTCTGAACATTAATGGTTTAAGTCTCATTATTATTTATTGAAGACTGAACATTGTTTTTTTAAGTCTGAAAATTGTTTTTTCAAGTATTGTCATTACTGGTTTAAGTCTGAACATTGTTTTTTTAAGTCTGAACATTAATGGTTTAAGTGTCATTATTATTTATTAAGTCTGAACACTGTTTTTTTAAGTCTGAACATTGGGTTTTCAAGTATTGTCTTTACTGGTTTAAGTCTGAACATTGTTAGTTAAGTCTAAACATTGTATTTTTAAGTCTGAACATTGTTTTTTCAAGTATTGTCATTACTGGTTTAAGTCTGAACATTGTTAGTTAAGTCTGAACATTGTTATTTAAGTCTGAACATTAATGGTTTAAGTCTGAACATTGTTTTTCAAGTCTGAACATTGGATTTTCAAGTATTTTCTTTACTGGTTTAAGTCTGAACATTGTTTTTTTAAGTCTGAACATTGTTTTTTCAAGTATTGTCATTACTAATTTAAGTCTGAACATTGTTAGTTAAGTCTGAACATTGTTATTTAAGTCTGAACATTAATGGTTTAAGTCTCATTATTATTTATATAAGTCTGAACATTGTTTTTTTAAGTCTGAACATTGGGTTTTTAAGTATTGTCTTCGCTGGTTTAAGTCTGAACATTGTTTTTTTAAGTCTGAACATTGTTTTTTAAGGTATTGTCATTACTGGTTTAAGTCTGAACATTGTTAGTTAAGTCTGAACATTGTTATTTAAGTCTGAACATTAATGGTTTAAGTCTCATTATTATTTATTTAAGTCTGAACAGTGGTTTTTTAAGTCTGAACATTGGGTTTTCAAGTATTGTCTTTACTGGTTTAAGTCTGAACATTTTTTTTTATGTCTGAACATTGTTTTTTAAGGTATTGTCATTACTGGTTTAAGTCTGAACATTGTTAGTTAAGTCTGAACATTGTTATTTAAGTCTGAACATTAATGGTTTAAGTCTCATTATTATTTATTTAAGTCTGAACAGTGGTTTTTTAAGTCTGAACATTGGGTTTTCAAGTATTGTCTTTACTGCTTTAAGTCTAAACATTGTTTTTTTAAGTCTGAACATTGTTTTTTCAAGTATTGTCATTACTGGTTTAAGTCTGAACATTGTTAGTTAAGTCTGAACATTGTTATTTAAGTCTGAACATTAATGTTTTAAGTCTCATTATTATTTATATAAGTCTGAACATTGTTTTTTTAAGTCTGAACATTGGGCTTTCAAGTATTGTCTTTACTGGTTTAAGTCTGAACATTGTTTTTTTAAGTCTGAACATTGTGTTTTCAATTATTGTCATTACTGGTTTAAGTCTGAACATTGTTAGTTAAGTCGGAACATTGTTATTTAAGTCTGAACATTAATGGTTTAAGTCTCATTATTATTTATATAAGTCTGAACATTGTGTTTTCAAGTATTGTCATTACTGGTTTAAGTCTGAACAATGTTAGTTATGTGTGAACATTACTGTATCAATTTTTGGACGATTATACCCCTAATGTCTTTTATGTATTTTTCAATAAGTTCGCGTCTATTTTTGATTATTTACAAAAAGAACCCCGAACGGGATTAATTCTGATTGGTCGATTTTTACACGTGTCATTATTTTTGTGGGTTTGTAGTTTTTATTTATAACTCTGGTTTGTATTTGATCCGAACCCTTTTAAGATTTAATTATATAGAAAGAGAGCATCATGGGTAATGGTCTAATGAGTTTGGATCAAATACGAACCATAATTATAAATAAAAACTACAAATCCACAAAAATAATGTCACGTGTAAAAATCGGCCAATCAGAATTCATCCTATTCGGGGTTCTTTTTGTAAATAAAAAAAACTCATGCGGACTTATTTAAAAATACATAAAAGATATTAGGGGTATAATCGTCCAAAATTTGCTACAGTAATGATCAGACTAAAAATAATAATGATGAGACTTAAACCAGTAATTACCAGACTTAAAAAAACCAATGATCAGACTTAAAAAAACAATGATCAGACTTAAACCAGTAATGATCACACTTAAAAAACAATGATCAGACTTACACCATTAATGACCAGACTTAAAAAAACAATGATCAAACTTAAAAAACAATGATCAGACTTAAACCAGTAATGACTAGACTTAAAGATGGTAATGACCAGACTTAAAGATGGTAATGATCTGACTTAAAAATGGTAATGATCAGACTTAAAGATGGTAATGACCAGACTTAAAGATGGTAATGATCTGACTTAAAAATGGTAATGATCAGACTTAAAGATGGTAATGATGATCATGCATTAAGTCTGATCATTTTGCGTAAAATTTTAAAATTTGCTACAGTACGATTCAAAAATTTGATGTTTATGCGCCTGTGTCAGAAGTTAATGAAAGCCTAGTGTTTTTTGGGTGGAAACGGCATTAGGAGCAGAACTAACCGCTTTGCAAAAGTCTTTTTACTCTTATCATTAAGTCTGATCATTAAGTCTTTTAAGTCTGATCATTAAGTCTTTTAAGTCTAATCATTGTCTATTTTTAAGTCTGATCATTAAGTCTTTTAAGTCTGTTCATTATCTATTTTAAGTCTGATCATTAAGTCTTTTAAGTCTGATCATTATCTATCTATTTTAAGTCTGATCATTAAGCCTTTTAAGTCTGATCATTAAGTCTTTTAAGTCTGATCATTACTGTTTTTTAAGTCTGATCATTAAGTCTTTTAAGTCTGATCATTAAGTCTTTTAAGTCTGATCATTAAGTCTTTTAAGTCTTATCATTAAGTCTTTTTAGTCTTATCATTAAGTCTTTTAAGTCTGATTATTAAGTCTTTTAAGTCTGATCATTAAGTCTTTTAAGTCTGATCATTGTCTATTTTTAAGTCTGATCATTAAGTCTTTAAAGTCTGTTCATTATCTATTTTAAGTCTGATCATTAAGTCTTTTAAGTCTGATCATTTAGTCTTTTAGGTCTGATCAATATCTATTTTAAGTCTGATCATTAAGTTTTTTTAAGTCTGATCATTGCTGCTTTTTAAGTCTGATCATTTCCATTTTTAAGTCTGATCATTAAGTCTTTTAAGTCTGATCATTGCTGCTTTTTAAGTCTGATCATTAACAACTCTTGGACTAAATTGAAAATAACATTATTAGGTTTATACCCCTCCGTGTGGAATGACTATAATACCCCTCAGTGTGTTTGTTCGGGATTTCGACTAAATGGGACACGTGTCAGCTTATAAATCGGTTTGTAGTTTTTATTTATAAATTTGTTTGTACCCGAACCACACTCGTGGTCTATGATAAGTCGTAGTTGTACGACTATTTTCTGTGTTAAAACCTTGTCACTTAGTGTTTGCATGTATGTTATTTCACTACCTGTGTGTAGTTTTCGTTCTCAGGTGCATTCGGAGACCCTGGAAGGATTATCGGCTAAAGAGAGCCTGTTAGAAGATGTTTGCGTCGAAGAAATGAAGTCTGAAGTGCTGGAAATTTGAGTCAGTGCAGCCCGCTTACGTCTGAAGGATTACGGCCGCTTATGTCTTCTGAATTTCCATAATTGTTAAGACCTCCGCGGGCAGTTAAATCAAGAGACGTCCGCGGAGGCCACCTGGCAGTCGAAATTCATTATTTCTCATTTGCAATCTCGAAAGGAGATAGAGAGAACTCGAGGGGACAGAAGAGGGGCGGCTGGCTCTGTACTGAAGGAGGAAAAATCAGAAAGGTTAGGGTTCGTTCGAAGTTCGATTTGGAGAAGAGAGCTCTCGGAGTAGGATTCCAATTGAAAAAGCTTGAGCGTGGATTCGTTGCTGGATTCAAGTACTGGAGTGGAGCTGCAGCTTGGTGGAGAATTCATCATTAGTAACTTCGTTTCATGCTATTCAAAACTTGATGATGTATTCTCTTACGATGAGTAGCTAAACTCATATGTGTAGGCTAGAACTCGACATTGTGATGTTTTGACTTGAGACCTATATTGATTTCTGTGTTTTGTGTCATATTACTATGCGTTGTTTAAGGAATTGAATTTGTTAACACGAGTGGAACCCTAGCGGGGGAGCTCTAGTTTGTTTGTTGGTTCCGATTGTCAAGTTTACTAGCAACGTATCGAGGATAGCAAACTAGGACACGAGTAATATACCACTAGGATTAAACACCCTAGGACAACTTGTTCAAATCTTCATGCAACTCTAGCGAGTTAGGGTCTTGATTATCGCTAGCGCGAGATTAAGTACTAGAACTAGAACGGGGAGTATAACCTTAGCGGGGGAGCTCTAAGTTGTAGAACATTAGAAATCAAAACGGATTTGTCAATGATTTAGTCTTGCATCACGGCGAAAGTTCTAGCTTGCACTACTCTTTGATAATTCTATACTTGAATTTGTGTGACAATTGCTCTCTTGATAAGTGATCATATCATTGTTGCTTGTGCTTTTGTTTTATTTACTTATTTGAATTTTCCATTGTCGCTTTGGTACTTAGTGAACAGATTCTCATATCAATCTCTGTGGATACGACCCGACTTACCACTTGCTAGTCGGAAATAAAGAAACAATTATTTTTGATAGGTACAACGACGCCCGTCAAATTTTGGCGTCGTTGCTGGGGATCGGTAACGAAGAATCTTACTAAGTATTTTATTTCTTTTAGTTTTATTTTATTGTCTTTTTTTGTTTTTGTTTGGTTTTATGGTTCGCTATGTATTCCTATTATAGTGAACCAATTCGTGATAATAAAGAGCAAAGGAGTGTACTAGGAGATAACATGCAAGAGCAGAGGCAAGGACTGCCCGCTGTTAATCGAAGACTACCACCCCTAGAAATCAGAAATTTGTGAATGAGTTTGCTAGACCTCGTGCAGCTAGACACGAGGATTACGAGGATGAGTTGGATCGAGAATACCTCGGTGGAGGAAACCAATATGGACAGTTACCTAGGCGTCGGGATTTGGGATGCACTATGAGAGAAGTTTATGCGCCGTATAGCGATGAGGCACTGATGAGACGTATTTATACGAATCATTAAGTCAACATCTCCCACCAATTAAGACATTTGGCCAACAAACTGTTGCTCGCTAATGAGGTTTTGCATTTCAGGCAACCTATGGGACTTAAGAGGAATCGGGCGTAAAACATGGCATTTATGCCTAAAAACCACTTTGAAGATATTTGGCCGAGCAATCCGATAGATTGGCCGAGCCTGACTCGAGGATGACCGAGACTTGTCCGAGAAAACCCGAGGAAAGTCGCGTCGAGCGCTCGAGAAGCCATCCGAGAAATACCGGAGCAACCGCCGAAGTCCTCAGCCGAGAAATCCCAGACCGCGTCCGAAGCGGAGCGCCCGAGCGCGTCCGAGTCTGCCATCGAGAAACACCAGGCGCTGTCCGAGGAATCAAGAGGTATCGAGCCAAAAGCAAAACAACGCCACCCCTTTGGAATATTCGAAGAGCATCCAGCATTGGATCCCAAATGAATCTTATCCGCTCGGAAGTTTCCTGGAAATTGCCTCATTGGCTCGTGCCAAACCGAAGTGGCTAGAGCCAAGAGCCAAACGATCGAGCCAACTGCCACGTCAGCGTCGTTTGGCTCGAGCCACTCCAAGATCGGCGGGAATTACTGTAGCCAGTCGGCGTGTCCCTCAAGATTGGGATCCTTTGCCCCAACATTCCTCTATATATATGCATGCATGGGCGAGGATCCCGGCGGTACCTGAGGCTAGAGAGAGAAGCTTCCACTCGAGCATTCCGAGACGAGCGCCCGAGCACCAGTCGAGACCTCTCGGCTCCGGCCCTCTTCTCCTCAGATTCTCTCGGCACTTAGCATTCATTTCCTTTTCTTTTCCATCGTAATGCATAGCTATCATATCCTCTTCATGGATATGCGTAGCTAAACTCTTGATTTGGTCTAAGGGCCTTAATATATTGTGATGAGGTTTTGAGATCTTGTACTTAATGCTATTCTTCGTTTTCTACTAGTTCTTGTGCCCATTAATCCGGATCAAACTAACGAAGTTGAGTGGATGCTTGAAATGGCAAGACTCTTCTAAGTTGTTTGATCCCCCTTTTTGTTGCTCGTTCGATAATAAATCATGAAAACGAGTAACCGCACTAAGTCCAATACATCTTGAAATGGAGTATTGGGCTTGCTAGAACTAGAACTCTATAGTCTTGAAATGGATATAGAGGGTGGTGTAAGTGCTTGAAATGGCCTTACTTGGGTTGGGACTTGAAATGGGAACAACCACACCTATGAACACCTGGTAGATCTTTAGAGATCAAGGATAGACTGAATCACAATATAGTGCCCTTGGACTGAATATTTCTCTTTAGTATTACAATCTTTGCGATCGCATCTACTCGCACACTTAGTCCTTGCGTTCGCACAAGCCATCAAAACCCCACAAACCCCCCAACTGTATTTACTTTCATTTCATTTTCTCGTTTTAACTAAGTTCATTTGAGTAGCTGAACTAACTCCTCTGGGTTCGACCCCTACTTGCCGCTCTACTAGTCTATAGTGAGCCTAAGGTAGTGGACTTTATAAATTGAAATTTGCAAGGCACGACGACGCCTTGTCAAATTTGGCGTCGTTGCCGGGGAATTAGTGCATCGGTGAAAGTTTGTTCTTAGTTGTTCTTTTTTTCCTTTGTGCCGAAGCGTTCGACCAGGTACGCATCATGTCGCACGCAGGGAGTCGCGGGGCCGACAACGAGCTCGACGAGATCGAGGAACTCAATCCGTTTGTGCCGGACAATGAGCAGCTCCCTTACTACGATGACACGGAGCAGCTCATTCGCGAGCACAACCGGATCGCCCGTGAAGCCGCGCGCATGAACCAAGGACCGCCTGAGGTCCGAGTCGATCCGCGCCCGCTGCCTCGACAACAGCCCGCACCCGCGCAGCGCGTTCCGCAACAGCCCCCAGCGCCCGCACCGCGCGCTCCGCAATACGAACCCGCGCGCGACGTGTATCGATACGAGCCCGCACGCGATGTGTACTACAATGAGGAGCTCAACGCATTTCGCGAGCCGACGATGGGCGAGCTCTCTGCGCCGAACTTCCGGAACCAGCCTTGGTGTATCTACGAGGGTCCCGAGCTAGAGGACATTGCCATCAACACGGCCGTAGTCCACCACCTACCGAAGTTCTCGGGCGCGCATGGCGAGTCCGCGACGACGCATCTCCAGCGCTACCACGGCATCTGCCAGAATCTGAAGCCCTACGGAGTGGAGATCGAGGATTTCAAGCTGAAGGCATTCTACTTCTCGTTGGTCGACGCGGCAAATGACTGGTTCCTCTCGCTCCCGTCCGGAAGCGTTCGCACATGGGCGCAAATGTAGAAGCGTTTCCTCGACAAATATTATCCGGCTGGTCGAGCCATGCAAGTGCAAAGGCAGCTCCAGGAGATGAAGCAAGGGGCCAACGAATCCATGTACGATTACTTGGAAAAATTCAACCGGCTCGAGCAAAGTTGTTGCAATCTCGGATTGCCCGAGAAACTCATACTCGAGTACCTGTTGGATGGATTTCGCCCGCTCGACAAGATGTTGCTGGACGCCTCGGCGGGAGGGACGATGATGAGCCTGCCCTTGAGCGGCATACGCGCGCTGGTGACGAAGGTGGCCGAGAACGCGAGGTTTCGCGAGGAAACCACTCGGAGCGAGGAGTTCTCTCGATCGAAGAGCGTGGCCAAGGCCGAGGTACCCGCAAGCCCAATGGCCGAGGAGAAGAAGCAGCTTAAGGAGATGATGATCCAGCTGATGAGGAGGCAACCCGTGCAAGTAAAGCCATGCGAGTTCTGCAGCGCGACGGACCACAAGACGGACGCGTGCCCGACGTTGTTCGAGGAGGACCCGGCAGAGGTGAACGCAGCGAACGGACACCCGGGCTACAACAACAACCGCGCCGGACCGAATTGAGCATACGGGCAAGCGCCGGTCGGACAAAATTGGCAGAACAACGCCCCAAGGGAGCCCGCTCAGTAATTTCGGCATTCGCAACACGCTGCCCCACAATCGACCCAGCATGTCTATCAACCGCCCCATCGGCAATATCAGCAGGGAGGACCGAGCAATTATCAGAAGGGTCCGAGCTACAACCAGGCAGGTCCGAGCGATCGAGGCCCGAGCAAATCGCTCGAGGACATGGTGAAGGAGCTGGCAGCTAGCAACCAGCAATTGAACGCGACCGTCCAACAAGTCACTGATGGACCATATTTATATGATTCATTAAGACAGTTAAACCCACCAAATTGAATGCTTTATCTTGACAACTTTTGCTTGTTAGTTCCGATATTTATCTACAGGGTATTCTGAAGTCTAGAGAAAATACAGGCTGAGGAGGAGTTTTAAAGCTGAAAATGGATTGCAAGACACTCGAGGCCACAATCAGATTCCGACTGTACAACTTTCATGGAACCGACTTGGAATCATTCAAATATGCTAGAACAGTCGGCGTTTGGACAAGAACGCATTGCAAAGGCACCAAGCCCGGTAAAAGCCAAACTAGGGCAATTTCGACCGTTTTGGGATTTCGACCACGTTCCAATCAGAATTTAGCTTAGGTTCCTTCTTGAGATCATCTTAGAATGACATTTTCATTCAGAATACACTCTCCAAAATCCAAGAAGCTCCGGCCAAAGCTCCGGTCAGATTACGGTCAAACCGATGGCTTTTGAGCAACAAATATCTTCCAATGGCTTTTGGAGTGGTGACTCACCCCGATGGCTTTTGCTCTCCTCTTGCCATGTGTTGTGATCTCCTCCACATCTCCTCTCCTCTTGCCATGTGTTGTGATCTCCTCCACATCTCCTCCCATTTTGTGACATGTGGTGGCCTCTCATCCACATCCATCCCTCGCCCTTAGCCTATAAATAGAGATGCCCTCTCCTTGTAAATGTATCCCATCCACAAACCACTAGTCTTTAGAGAGATAGAGGGCTTAACCCTCTTCTCTTCACTTTCAATACACATTTTGTTCTTCATTTTGGAGCTACTTTTCCTTGCTTGGATCTTGCTTAGGAGCTCCTCTCCTCCACTTATTTTAGGTACAAAAGCCACGGCTTGTCCTTTACTTTCCGCATATATTGTTCTTACTTTAAAGTTATTTTCCTTTTCGGTATCCTTGTTCAAAGCCATGGCTTGCTTGTATTCCTTGACATGAATACAAGTAGCTAAAAGCTTGTATTCGGTAAAGGGTGTATTTATATCATAAACCGTTCTAGACTCTATGCTTAATGCTACTTAGTGTTTCAAAACTTGTTCTATGTGCCACATATTAGGTTAGAACTTCCAAAGTTGAGTGTATGCTTTAACGGGCAAAGCTCTTCCGTGGGGTTCGTGAACATACTCGGGTAAGTGGATGCTTTAACGGGCAAAGCTTATCTGAGGAGTTCGACCTCTTTCAAAAACCATTTGGTTGATCGTAACTGAAGATCAAATGGATGCACATAAGGCTAAGATACTTCGAAAGGAGGAATTAGTCTAAGTAGAACAAGTGTTCTAAATGATGTTGCAAGTGATGTGCTAGAAATAGCCTTGATTCATCTTTGAACACTTAGTATGATCATTAGAGGTCAATGATGAACGATGATATGATATGAAACCCCTAAACCGAATCCTTTCCTTACAGTCCATTATCAACTGTTGTAATTTACTTTCAGTTCTCAAAGCACACTCAAACCCAACCCCAATCGCATTAAATTTATGCATAAGCTTCATTAAAGAACAACTAATCCACCAATTCCCTTGGGTTCGACCCCTACTTACCCTTTACTACCCACTAGTAGAGTACGAGTAGCGGAGATATAAATTTATTTTGCACAGAGACATTGCACCTTAACGACAGTGCAGTGCGCTCCGTCAGTCACCCAGAACCAAGCCAAGACGGACAGCACGATTGCGGACCTGATCAAGCAGATGGCCCAGCTCAACGCCACAGTCGCTGAGCTCAAGAAGGAACTTGGTCGGCTTCCCTCGCAAACTGTGCAAAACCCTCGAGGAAATGTGAGTGCCGTGACACTCAGGAGTGCAGGGAGGATCGTCGAGGAGTCGGAGGAAGAAGAGCGCCCAACAATGCCCGAGGAGGAGCAGATCGAGTCCGACGCGTTCGGAACGCTCGGACCGGATGCGGACGAAGCGCGCGAGCTAGACGCGTCCGGAGCGTCCGGACCCGGTACCCGCGGGCGAGAATAATAGGCCGTACTCGTTACCGGTGCCCGAGAACTCGAACATCAGCGCACCGCTTCCGTTCCCCGTTGCAGCCCGAACACCGAGGAAATACGTCATGGACAAGGACATCTGGGAACTCTTCAGCAAGGTCGAGATTAATATCCCGCTCCTCGAGGCTATCAAGCAGATCCAGCGCTACGCAAAATTCTTGAAGGAGCTCTGCACCAACCGAAGGCGAGGCGGCCGAGTCGACCAAGAACTGCTGAGCAAGAACGTGTCGGCCGTGATCCAGCGAAAGGTGCCTCCGAAGTGCAGTGACCCAGGTACGTACACTATCCCATGCACGATCGGAAATATACGGATCGAGAACTGCATGCTCGATCTTGGGGCCTCGATCAACGTTCTACCCTACTCGATCTACTCGTGCTTACGGATCGGACCCCTCGAGCCAGCCGGACTTACCATCCAGTTGGCCGATCGATCATGCAAGCAGCCCGAGGGAAAGATCGAGGACATGCTGGTCCGGGTGGGCGAGCTCGTGTTTCCAGCGGACTTCTACGTCCTGAAGATGGAAAATTGCGGATCGACAGACTATGCACCCATTCTGCTCGGGCGGCCCTTCCTGAAAACATCAAAAAGTAAGATTGATTGCGATAGTGGCACATTGTCCATGGAGGTCGAGGGAGAAGTGTTCAGCTTCGATATATTCCGCGCCATGAAGCACCCCTTGGAGTTTGAGTCGGTACATGCGATAGACACATTGGACGATCTTGTCCAGGAGGTTCAACCGGAACGACAAGCGGACCCGCTCGAGCTTGCGCTAGCAAATGCCATATATCCACATGAGACTTCGTACGAGCTGACCGGGGACGTTCGAGACGCGCTGCTACAGCTGGAAGTGGCTCGACCACTGACTCCGCAATACGAAGTAAATGAAGTGCGGCTGTTCAAGTCTGACATATGTCCGCCATCGATCGAGCGAGCGCCCGACGTGGAGCTGAAGCCTTTGCCCGCGCATCTGAAATACGCGTTCCTGGGCGAGCACGAGACGCTCCCTGTCATCATCAAGAGCGGGCTCGGATCAGACAAGGAGCGACGCCTAGTCGAGGTTTGGCCTCAACACAAGCAGGCTATCGGGTGGACGCTCGCGGATCTTCGAGGGATCAGCCCAGCTGTGTGCATGCATCGCATCTTACTCGAGGACGGGGCGAAGCCGTCGAGAGAGCCTCATCGCCGAGTCAACCCAATCATGATGGAGGTCGTCCGGAAAGAAATCCAGAAGTTGCTCGACGCGGACGTGATTTACCACATCTCGGACAGCCAGTGGGTGAGTCCGGTCCACGTGGTCCCGAAGAAAATCGGGATCACGGTCGAGGAAAATGCCGAAGGGCAAATGGTCACCGCGCGTGTCAAGAATGGGTGGCGAATGTGCATTGACTACAGGAAGCTAAATGCCGTCACGAGGAAGGACCACTTTCCCCTCCCATTCATCGACCAAATGCTCGACCGGCTAGCGGGGAAGCCCCATTTCTGCTTCCTCGACGGGTTCTCGGGCTACAATCAGATCCCCATCGCGCCCGAGGACCAGGACAAGACCACGTTCACCTGTCCGTTCGGCACGTTCGCGTTTTGGCGCATGTCCTTCGGCCTATGCAATGCGCCCGACACGTTCTAGCGTGTTGTGACGAGCATTTTCTCGGACATGATCGGCACGATGATCGAAGTATTCATGGATGATTTCACTGTGTATGGAGACACCTTCGACGCTTGCCTGGACAACTTGAGCGCCGTGTTGGCTCGATGTGTCTCGATGAACCTCGTGCTAAATTACGAGAAGTGCCATTTCATGGTCACTCATGGGGTAGTCTTGGGACACATTGTCTCGCACGAGGGGATAGAGGTCGACAAAGCAAAAATCGACGTGATCATGACCCTGCCCTATCCCTTGACTGTGCGAGACATCAAGTCTTTCCTCGGACATGCCGGGTTTTATCGACGGTTCATCAAGGACTTCTCGAAGAAGGCGTTGCCCCTCTCAAATCTACTACAAAAAGACGTGCCTTTCGAGTTCACAGACGCGTGCCGAGAATCCTTCGACGAGCTGAAGCACGCGCTGACCAGCGCCCCGATCATCCGCGCGCCCGACTGGACCGAGCCTTTCGAGATCATGTGCGACGCGAGCGACTACGCGATGGGTGTGGTGCTCAGCCAGCGCTCAGACAAAAAGCCTGTAGTAATCTACTACGCCTCGCGGACGCTAGATGCCGCCCAAAGAAACTATTCGACCACAGAAAAAGAGCTGCTTGCCGTAGTCTTCGCGCTGGAAAAATTCAGATCCTACTTGCCCGGCACGAAGGTGGTAGTTTTCTCGTACCATGCGGCCATTCGGTACTTAATGACTAAGAAGGAGGCTAAGCCGCGGCTCATCCGATGGATTCTGCTCCTACAAGAATTTGATGTGGAGATCAAGGACAAGAAGGGGATCGAGAATACCGTGGCCGACCACCTGAGCCGACTGGTCCGAGACAAGGAGCCCGGGCAGATCACCGAGACCTTTCCAGACGAGCACCTGTACGCCCTCTCGGGCAAGTTGCCCTGGTACGCGCATATAGTGAACTACTTGGTCGGAGGCCGACTACCCCCCTCGTACTCGAAGGCGCAAGGCATGAAGCTCAAGCACGACTCCCGGTTCTATGTGTGGGACGACCCGTACCTGTGGAAGATAGGCGTCGACCATATCCTTCAACGGTGCGTCCCGAACGACGAGATAGCGTCCGTGCTCAGCTTCTGCCACGAGCACGCATGTGGCGGGCACTTCGGTCCGAGGAGGACAGCGCAGAAAATCTTGGATAGTGGGTTCTTTTGGCCGAGTATATTCTGCGACGCGTACGAGCATTACAAGAAGTGCGACAAGTGCCAGCGGGTGGGCAACATTTCTGTGCGGAGCGAGATGCCGCAAGTGCCCATTCTCGTAAATGATGTCTTCGACATATGGGGCATCGACTTCATGGGGCCGTTCCCAGTTTCGTGCGGGTACGCGTACATTCTCTTCGCAGTCGACTACGTCTCGAAATGGGTCGAGGCCAAGGCCACCAGACTCGACGATGCCAAAACCGTTGTGGACTTCCTTCGCACGAACATCTTCTGCCGGTATGGCGTACCCAAGGCCATCATCAGCGACCAGGGCTCGCACTTCCGCAACCGAATAATGGCCGCCACGCTGAAGCATTACCACGTCCACCATCGCACGTCCACGGCATACCACCCCCAGACAAACGGTCAAGCGGAGATCTCCAACCGCGAGATCAAGGGGATCCTCAAGAAAATGGTGAAGTCGACACGCAAGGACTGGAGCCAGCGGTTGGACGAGGCGCTATGGGCGTACCGGACGGCCTACAAGACGCCGATAGGGACCTCTCCCTTTCGGCTGGTCTACGGCAAGGCGTGCCACCTCCCGGTCGAGCTGGAGCACAAGGCGTACTGGGCGCTCAAGCAATGCAACCCAGACTTGCAACCGTCGGGCTAGACCCAAAGATGCAATTGAGCGAGCTAGAGGAGCTGCGTCTCGAGGCTTACGAGGGCCAGACTGACTACAAGGCGCGCACCAAGCTCTACCACGACAAGTTCATTCTTCGGCGCTCGTTCGAAGTGGGCCAGTCAGTTCTGGTATATTCCTCGCGCCTTCGGCTGATGCCCGGGAAGTTGCGATCGAGGTGGACCGGGCCCTTCAAGATAACCAAGGTGTACAACCATGGGGCGCTGGAGCTAGAGAGCCCGACCGATGGGAGCAGATTCAAGGTCAATGGCCAGCGGGCGAAGCACTACCACGGAGAGGTCGACTTGACCACTCAGGAGTTCGACCTGGCCGAATCGCCCGACCCATGGAGCGCAGGACCGAGCACATCAGCACCTGAGCACTCGGAGCAGATTGAGGGAGCAGCTGGGGCGAAGTTTGACCTAGCCCGCCCATGGGATCCTAACTTGTGATCTCACTCCGTCGAGCCAACGACGTTAAACAAAGGCGCTCGTAGGGAGGCAGCCCGGCATTTTATTTTTTGCACTTTTAATTCGAGTCTTGAGTCGAGAAAGAAAAACCCATTAGCACGGGACACTCGCACTTCGGCATGGACGCACAGATCCTGGGACCGGAAGGAAATCCTCGAGCGGACGCGGCCATTTGGAGATTCTGACTCAACCATTGAGCTTAGAATGGTCGATTTATCGAGACATCCGAGAGATTCCATTGGTGTCCGAGCAGAAGTCCGCAGGCCCGACCATCTGGGGCGCTGCGCGCACAACTAAGCAACTGCCGAGATCCTCGTCCCAAGTCCATCACCTGGAATATCTGGCTCGACAGAAGTACTTCAAATGTCAAATAGGCTTGATCGAGGGGAGTTCCTGTCTTCTTTCACTCTTTCTTCCTTTCCCTTTGTTTTTCATGCATGCATAATAATCTGCCCTTGAGTCGTGCCGTGAGGACACGACTCTGTTTAAAAGTGTGGGGTGGGAGAGTCAGTTGTTGTGTCAGCACGTTTATTTTGCGCACATGCATAGAGTCAGCACGTTTCCTTTGAAAATTTTCATTTTTGAATAAGGGATTCCATGCTAAGTGCCTAGATATGCATCTTTGATCTTAATTGACGTGAAATAGATAGAGCCGAATACATACATCTTCCCTCGTGAATTTAAATTGTGTGCTGAGCATATGAATCTAACCCCTTATGTGCCCTTGTGTGTCGAGATAAAAGACGGATGTGGAGCTGATAGGAACGCCCTAGTGAGGCTTGGCAAACACTCAAGGCCCGGGATCGAGTTACATGGTTGTGCGGACTTAGTGGAAGCTAGCATTTCGAGACTCCAATGGATCAGTTGGCTCCGCCATGCAGCGTTGACGCAAGGGCGAGACGGGAAAACGGACCGTCTTATCTCGAGTCCGAGTGGCCGGGAAAATGGTCGAGCGACCCTCGACCTGACCCGAGCCAAGGGGCAAGGACGAGAAAGAGCGGGAAGGGTATTTCCATATGCTTGCGGGCGATGATTGGACCCCTTTCAAAAGAAAAAGGACGTGCAATTCACATCAAGGAGCAAGGCTCAAAGAAAGAAAATCAGCCAAAAATGTGGAGTTTCATCCAAGCAAAAAGTGAAAAACCCTATCTTTCGTACATCGAAGGCCGAAGGCCGAGTCACTACAAAAGTCGTCCGAGCAAGCAACAAAATAACTCGACCATTAGCTCGAACAAATCATGTGCAAGAAGAAGCTAGTCAGTATAACCATGTAACAAAAGTCCGGAGCCAAAGGTGTAGATTATGGCCTAAAAAGGGCTATCTCCCATTCATCCGAATTGGTTTGCATCTCGGCACAAGGTAACATGTATCGAACTAGTTCTTTGCTTAGCACAATATCTGAGTAGCGAGTGATTTTGCATGGAAAGGTGATATCTAGTTTAGCAAACTTATATGCATGTCTAGGATCGAGAGCTTGTGGTGATTCAGTTCATTCCGCTTATTTCCTAGATTTTGTTCGGGACGAACAAGTTTAAGTGTGGGGTGATTTGATGAGACGTATTTATACGAATCATTAAGTCAACAACTCCCACCAATTAAGACATTTGGCCAACGAACTGTTGCTCGCTAATGAGGTTTTGCATTTCAGGCAACCTATGGGACTTAAGAGGAATCGGGCGTAAAACATGGCATTTATGCCTAAAACCCACTTTGAAGATATTTGGCCGAGCAATCCGATAGATTGGCCAAGCCTGTCTCGAGGATGACCGAGACTTGTCCGAGAAAACCCGAGGAAAGTCGCGCCGAGCGCTCGAGAAGCCATCCGAGAAATATCGGAGCAACCGCCGAAGTCCTCAGCCGAGAAATCCCAGACCGCGTCCGAAGCAGAGCGCCCGAGCGCGTCCGAGTCTGCCATCGAGAATAACTAGGCGCTAGCCGAGGAATCAAGAGGTATCGAGCCAAAAGCAAAACAACGCCACTCCTTTGGAATATTCGAAGAGCATCCAGCATTGGATCCCAAATGAATCTTATCCGCTCGGAAGTTTCCTGGAAATTACCTCATTGGCTCGTGCCAAACCGAAGTGGCTAGAGCCAAGAGCCAAACGACCGAGCCAACTGCCACGTCAGCGTCGTTTGGCTCGAGCCACTCCAAGATCGGCGGGAATTACTGTAGCCAGTCGGCGTGTCCCTCAAGATTGGGATCTTTTGCCCCAACATTCCTCTATATATATGCATGCATGGGCGAGGATCCCGGCGGTACCTGAGGCTAAAGAGAGAAGCTTCCACTCGAGCATTCCGAGACGAGCGCCCGAGCACCAGTCGAGACCTCTCGGCTCCGGCCCTCTTCTCCTCAGATTCTCTCGGCACTTAGCATTCATTTCCTTTTCTTTTCCATCGTAATGCATAGCTATCATATCCTCTTCATGGATATGCGTAGCTAAACTCTTGATTTGGTCTAAGGGCCTTAATATATTGTGATGAGGTTTTGAGATCTTGTACTTAATGCTATTCTTCGTGTTCTACTAGTTCTTGTGCCCATTAATCCGGATCAAACTAACGAAGTTGAGTGGATGCTTGAAATGGCAAGACTCTTCTAAGTTGTTTGATCCCCCTTTTTGTTGCTCGTTTGATAATAAATCATGAGAACGAGTAACCGCACTAAGTCCAATACATCTTGAAATGGAGTATTGGGCTTGCTAGAACTAGAACTCTATAGTCTTGAAATGGATATAGAGGGTGGTGTAAGTGCTTGAAATGGCCTTACTTGGGTTGGGACTTGAAATGGGAACAACCACACCTATGAACACCTGGTAGATCTTTAGAGATCAAGGATAGACTGAATCACAATATAGTGCCCTTGGACTGAATATTTCTCTTTTGTATTACAATCTTTGCGATCGCATCTACTCGCACACTTAGTCCTTGCGTTTGCACAAGCCATCAAAACCCCACAAACCCCCCAACTGTATTTACTTTCATTTCATTTTCTCGTTTTAACTAAGTTCATTTGAGTAGCTGAACTAACTCCTCTGGGTTCGACCCCTACTTGCCGCTCTACTAGTCTATAGTGAGCCTAAGGTAGTGGACTTTATAAATTGAAATTTGCAAGGCAAGACGACGCCTTGTCAGTCACCTTGGTGCATTAGGTTGGATAAGGACCCGATCAAGGAATTTAGAGAGGAAATGAGAGGCATGTTCAAAGAACTCGCTCAAAAGATGGGCCAACAAGCTGGAGTCATTAACGAGCTAAAGAAGCAAGTGTCTCAAATTGCCAGCGCCGTTTACGAAAGGCGAAAAGAAGAGCTGAATGAAGATTCGCCCTCAGTGGAGCAGGCGGACGTCTCAACAATTAACGCGCGGACTCCAGATGAATTACAACAAAATACAGAGACGTCCGCGGAAGATACTCAGGAGACGTCCGTGGGTTACTCAGATTCTGGTAAGGAAGTTCCAAATTCTAACACCCCTCTACTATTCCCAATCGACAAGGATCGACAAAGATGAGCTAGGAGGCAGATTGGAGGCGAGGAATGAGCAAAACGATCCAACGATGGAGCGCCCAGTTTCAGCAAGTCAAGTAGCACCACCCAAAAAGTGTAAGGACCCAGATACTCTCACAATCAACCGTGATGTTGACTCTTATATTTTGCGAATGGGAGATGCCAGCGCTAACGGTCCTCTTGCACTCATTTTGGGACAATCAATCCTCTTTGCCATGAGCACCAAGAATGACATGGGAACACGCTTGTTGTCACTTACGTTTGCTGGCAAGACATCAAACTTCCATGTTCACGAGTATTTCGACCGTCCAAACATAAGGAAGCGACCGAGACATGGCACGTTTGGATGGAAACCAGGATGGAGAGACACGAGAGCACCACTCGATGAGGGCTATGAGCATCACAAGGGAGTTAAGAAGTTTGACTTGGAACAGCCTTGGGATCCTAACTTGTGATCCCATAGAGGTAATGTCCAGCCAAGGACGTAAAACAAAGGCGCTTACCGGGAGGCAACCCGGTGTGTTTTTACTTTACACATGTTAGGAGTAAATTAATTAGTGGAATCGGTACCCTGATAATGCGCCCTGAGTGCATGTTTTTATTTCTGGTGGTTTCAGGTGATTGAATGAAGAAAGGAATCCAACATCAGTGCATTTGGCGCACGTCTGAACAATTAATTTCGCGGACGCCTATACAATTATCGCAAAATCATCAGACCTCCGCGGAATGAAATTATGAAGGCGTCCGCGGTACATCGCAGAGCGCAGCCACCAACACCACCAGACTATTAGGGGAGTACCAGTTCCTCCACTGTTTTTCTATTTATTGTCTTTTATGTTTATTTGAGTCTGTTTTGTTTGTCCATTGACAGGCCCGTCGTTGAGGCACTGCAAAATTTACATTTATAGTTCCACTACTCGTGGCTCACTATTGGATTAGCAAGCGGTAAGTAGGGGTCGAACCCAAGAGAGTCAGTGTGGATTAGTTGTTCTTTAAAAAGAAAGAAAATGAAAGTAAAGACAGATTGGGTTTTTGTTGGTTTTTTATATATACAGAAAGTAAATGACTGAAAGTAAATGACTGAAATTAAAGTGCTGAAAGTAAAGACTGAAAGTAAAGTGCAAAATGTAAAGTGCTGAAATGTAAATGACAGAAAAGTAAAGACTGAAATGTAAAGTGCTGAAAAGTAAAGTGCAGAAAGTAAATGACAGATAAGTAAGGACGAAGATATTCAGTCTAGGGTCTCTACTTGTGAGACAACCATCATTGACGTCAAATGATCTTACTTTGTGTTCATAAGTGTGGGTTTATTCCATTTCAAGATATAAACCCTAAGGTATGGCCATTTCAAGCACTTACACCACAATCTACTCCAAAATCAAGACATAGACTTCTAGTTCTAGCTAGACTAATACTCCATTTCAAGATATATTAGCCTAAGTGCATCCACTTGATCTCACATTTCCGATCAACCAAGTGGTGTTAAAGAGAGGTTGAACTCCACGGAAAAGCTTTGCCATTTCAAGCATCCACTTAATCGTGTATGTTCACGAACCCCACGGAAGAGCTTTGCCATTTCAAGCATTCACTCAACCATGTATGTTCTACCCGAATGTATGGCACATAGAACTAGTTGAAACACAAAATAGCATTAAGTTCAAGTCTCAAGATGCATACACAAGTATGAACACCCTTTGACCGAATATGCTTTAGCTACTTGTATTCATGGCAAGGAATACAAGCACCATACTTATGAAAGTAAAGGAAATCAAGAAAAGTAAAGGAGAGGAGCTCCAAAACAAGAACAATACATGAAAGTAAAGAGAGCTTCGGTTTTGACAAGAAAGTAAAAGAAAGCTTTAGCTACTTCTATTCATGTCAAGGAATACAAGTAGCCGTGGCCTTTGTGCAAGGAAAATAAAGGGAGAAGAGCTCCAAATCGAGTACAAGGAAAGTAAAGAGAGCTTTGCTGGAAAGTAAAGAGCTTGGAGCTCAAGAACAAGTGAAGAACAAAGTAAAATGTAGAGAGTGTTTGTATTGAAAATGAAGAGAAGAGAGTTAAGCTCTCAACTCTCTAAGGACTTGGGATTTCGAAGCACACTTCATTACATGAGGCAAGCCCTCTATTTATAGGCAAGGGAAGTCGGTTTAGGGAGGGGAAGATAAGCTTTGGCTTTGAAATATCCCAAAAGCACTTCATTTTGATTGGTTTAGCCAAAAGCCATCCACATGCCTTGCACTTGCACTCCCAACCGACTTCAGCTTGGCTTCATCCAAAGGGCAACTAGCTTGGACTAGATAAGGCCAACCGACTTGGCTTGGTTGAGGCCAACCGACTTGGCTTGGTTGAGGCCAACCGGACTCCAAAACCAAACCGAAATGAATAGTAGAAGCCAACCGGAATATTGGGAATTCGAATCTTGGTTGGAACTTCTTGGTCGGAACTTGGTTGGACTTGGTTGTTCATAATCAGAGCCTGATCGGAGCTTGGCCGGAGTCTGGCTGGAATTTTGGTCGGAGGCCTTTGGCATTTGGATTGCTGAGGCAATTCTAAGCCTAATGGTCGAAGTCGTTTTTCCGGAATCCGCCCGGAACCTGGTCGGAATCCCAAAACGGCCGGAATTGCCCTAGTTTGGCCTTGATCGGGCTTGAGCTGGTTCCACTCGGGAGTTTTGTCTGGGAAGTGCGATCACCCGAGTCATTTGGCATTTAAAACAACTTGGTCGAGCAAGATTTGCCAGATTCGCCCGTTTGGTCGAGCGACTTCGTTTCGGTGCCTATGCGCGCGGGGCCTTTGCTTTGGAATTGAGCCAACTGCCAATCTGCTCGGGCATTCTCCTTGGTTTTCCGACATTGTCCACCTTATTTGCCATTTTGATCACTTTTCTCGAGGCGTATTTGTCAGATCAGATGGTTTGCCCGAGCGACTCTATTTTGGACCTGGGCAGCTCGACTGGTGCGCTGGAACGCTGGGGCGCGGCCTGGATGATGCCTGGGCGATGCCGCGGCATGCGCTCGCATGGTGCTGTGCCGAGGCCTTGTGCGCTCGCATAAATGGCCTTGTGATGATTTTGGCTTGAAATGCCATATTTTAAGCCTGATTCCTCTTTAGACTCCAAAATTGACTGTATACATAAAACGACATCAACAAGCACATGTTCGTATGACCAAATGTCTTATTTGGTGGGTTTTGTGTACTTGATAAATCGTATAAATACGTCCCATCAGCAGGACATTGACAGCAGCTCCAAGATCAATTAAGCAATGACGAACTTGGACTTCGCCGATACCACATGTGACTGTGAAGGCCCCTGGGTCCTTACTTATTTCCAGTTGTGCCTCATGATTCTAAGTGAGGAGTTTATCCGTTATCAGGCCATTTTGCTCATTCCTTGACTCCAATTCCTTTTCCACCTTGTTCTTTTGGGTCGCATGATCTTCGGAGGCAATGATCTTCATAGGGTAAGGTGAATCTTGAGCCCCAATATCCCAGCCAGATGCTGGTACGTTAAAGTGTGTGATTGGCGGTGGTGTCATGTTAACGGTGAACGCATAGCGTCCATTGTCAGCATGCGTGACCCATGTTCTACCATCAATGGGTCGGTCTTCCTCTTGATTCCAATCAGGACGGTGCCTACGGGTGAAGTGCTTGACCGTAGGTTTGTAAGTTGCGGGTCCTGGCCGTTGTTTCGCCAGTGGAGCTGTCGTTTGTGCTCCTTTGAGTCTTTCTCTGGCCATTAGTTCTCTGCATGACTGGGCATATGCTTCATCCTCCCACATCATACCAATGAATTCTTCCTTATCTACTTCCGTAGTTGATAGTGAGGGCCGTGCTGCTTCTTCCAGTGCCTCCTTCATGTCTGACATCCTTACCGTGCTAATATTTCCCTTTGGGTTTTGGATGGTTTGTGAAGGAAGTCGACCAGGCTCATTACTGAGTGTGGATATTGAGGTGGCGAGCTGGGACATTTGTTTGGTCAAATCTGTAATTGCTCCGTCCGTTTTCGCCTGGAATTGGTGTAGCGAAGTACCCAATTGATGTACGCTTCTTGCGAGTTCCTTCATTGTGTCCTCAAGCGACTTGTTCGGTCCTTGCTGATTGCTTGAGCTGGCTTGGTACTGGTTTGGTCCCTTTTGTTGATATTGGCCGGTCGGGTAATGGTTTGGTCCCCTTTGTTGGTATTAGCCTGCTGGTGGGGCGTTCTGGTTGTACTGCCGGTGGGGGGGTTGGTAGAACGACTGAGCTGGTTGAGGTGCGGCTTGTTGTGTCTCCCTTGGAGGGTGGTTCTCGTTGTGCCAGTTCGGGCCGGTTGCTTGACCATACTGCCGGCTTGGTCCGGCTCTGTCGTTGCTGTTGTTATTGTACCCTTGGTATCCTATCACTGCATTTACTTCTGCCGGTTCCTCTACTATTAATGTCGGGCATGCGTCAGTCTTGCGGTCCGTAGAACCACAAAACTCGCAAGGCTTCATCTGAGCTGGCTGCCTTCGTAGGATCTGAACCATCATCTCCTTCATTTGTTTCATCTCCTCTGGCATGGAGTTCATTGGTGTCTCGGCCGTCGCCACATTCTTTGTTCGGGAACATTCTTCCTGCCGAGTTGTCTCCTCTCTAAATCGGGCATTTTCAGCCACATCGGTGATGAGTTGGCTTATGCCGCTTAATGATAGATTCATCATTGATCCTCCAGCTGAGGCATCCAGGAGCATTTTGTCTAAGGGCCTTAGTCCATCAATGAGGTACTCGATGATGAGTTTCTCGGGCAGTCCGAGAGTGCATCAGCTTCTCTCCAAGCGGTTGAACTTTTCCAGGTAGTCATACATAGTTTCATTAGGCCCCTGCCTTATGTCTTGCAGTTGCCTTCTTACTTGCATCGCTCTTCCTGCCGGGTAGTATCTGTCCAGAAATTTCTTTTGCATCGGAGACCATGTTCTGATGGTACCCGAAGGCAATGAAAGGAACCAGTCGTTCGCCGAGTCAATGAGGGAAAAGTAGAAAGCCTTCAATTTGAAGTCCTCTACATTCACTCCATTGGGTTTTAGATTTTGGCAAATGCCATGTAAGCGTTGGAGATGAGTTGTCGCAGATTCTCCATGAGTTCCTGAGAACTTGGGCAAGTTGTGAACCACGGATGTGTTGATGGCAATGTTTTCCATTTCAGGGCCCTCGTATATGCACCACGACTGATTTCTGAAATCTGGTGCCGAGAGTTTTCCCATAGTAGGTTCGCGGAAGTTGTTATCCCCATAGTAGTCATCGAAGATGGGTTCTCGCCTTGGTGCTTGTCGATGTTGAGGATGTGGTGGATGTCTAGGGGGCTGCCCTGGGCCAGCTTCATTTTGGTCCTCGGGTGGTCCTTGGTTTCTTCCGATGGCCTCCCTATCACGAGCTCTTCGGTCTCGGATGAGCTGTTCCGGATCGTCAAGAAATGGAGGCGGTGCCTCATTATTTCGATCGTACAGATTCATCTCGTCATCATCCTGATAGTCATGGTGGCTTCCTGCACGATACATGGTTATGCAGAAGCGAGTACAAAATTAAAGAACTTTATCCGATTGCAATTCCAACTCCCCGGCAACGGCGCCAATTTTTGACAGCGCCTTGTCGTGAGGTACTGCTAAAGTAAATTTATAAGTCCACTACTTGTGACTTCACTATTGGGTAGTAAAGCGGTAAGTAGGGGTCGAACCCAAGGGAATTGGTGGATAGTAGTTCTTTGAGGATTTTGTACAGAAATTTAGTGCAATTGGGGTTGGTTGTGGTTTTAGTACTGAAAGTAATACTGAAAAGTAAATTGCGGGAACAGTTGAGTTCAATATCAACCATACACCATACTTTTGGTTTGTCGCACGCTGTGTTTCAAGCGCAATACGTGCCAAATATTATGTTGGATTGATGCTGAAAACTTCTGTAATGAAAGTAAAGTGCAGAAAGTAAATGTACTGAAAGTAAGTGCAGAAAATAAAGACTGAAAATAAAGACTGAAAGTAAATGTCTGAAAGTAAAAAGTTAGGTGCTGAAAGTAAAGTTAGTTGCGGAATGTAAAGTACTGAATGTAAAGGGTACTGAAAGTAAGCAGTTGATAAGAGGACTGAAAGTAGAATGAGGAGTTAGTGTTTTAATCAAAGGAAATGATTCGGTTTAGGGGCCTTGTATCACAACTTCGTTCATCATAGACCGCTAATGATCATACTAAGTATTCAAAGGTGTAGGTTGTTCCATTTCAAGATACATCCCATAAAAAGGCCATTTCAAGCGCTTGCCACACCGTCTAGTCCATTTCAAGACATAGAGCACTTGTTCTAGCTAGACTAATACCTCATTTCAAGGTATATTAGCCTAAGTGCAGTCACTTGGTCTCTCATTTCTGATCAAACCAAGTGACTTAAAGCACCTAGAACAAGCTTGAACACAATAGTAGCACTAAGAAAAGGGTCTAAAACGTTTTCATGATACAAGCACACCCCTTCAACCGAATGAAGGGTTTAGCTACGAGTATCCATGGAAATGGATATCATAGCTAGTGCAAGAAAAAGTAAAGGGTTTTGGAAAATACTTGAAAATAAAGGTTTTCGAATGGAAAGACAAGAAAGAGTAGAGAGTTGTTGAACTAGTAACAAGAACAAAATCAAGAACAAACTTGGAGCTTTTGGTATTGAAATGCAAGTGTTTACAAGGATTTGTGCCTAAAGGATTCTAGAGAGCTTCTCTATCTAAGTAACAAAGGATTTCTTTTTTTTTTGGACATGTTTCAAGGAGGGTTGATCCTCCTTTTATAACCATGAGAGGCGGTGGAGAGGAGTGAGTGAAGGAGGATATTTTGTCCTCCCACCGCCTTTAGTTCTCCCTCAACTCCGGTTGGTCTTGGTTGCTCTTCGGTTGGAGCTTGGATGAGCCAAAGGGTGCACATGGCAAGGCACATGGGCGGCTAATGTGTGGGTTGTGCCAAAGGGCAACCACTTGACTAGTTGAGCATGGTTGAGGCTTGGGACAAGTCACTTGGACTTGGTTGTGGCTTGGTTTGTGCCCAAAGGTCAACCGAAGTGAATAGTATAACCTAACCGGGAAATAAGTAGTTTGGTTGGACTTCGCCGGATTTTGACCGGAGTAGGGCTAGAACTGAGCGGAGCATGGCTGTGGCTGGACTGGGCTTGATCGGAGCACCGCCGGAGCTTGGTCGAAATCTGGCCGGAATTTTGGTTGGAGGCCTTTGGCACTTGGATTGCAGATTTGGAGTGTTGATGCAATTCTAAGACTAATGGTCGAAGTCGTTTTGCCGGAATCTGCCCGGAACCTGGTCGGAATCCCAAAACGGCCGGAATTGCCCTAGTTTGGCCTTGATCGGGCTTGAGCTGGTTCCACTCGGGCGGTTTGTCTGGGAAGTGCGATTTTCCAATTTATTGGGCATTTAAAACACTTTGGTCGAGCCAGATTTTCCAGATTCGCCTGTCTGGTTGAGCGACTTGGTTTAGGTGCCTATGCGCGCGGGGCCTTTGCTTTGGAATTGGGCCAACTGCCAATCTGCTCGGGCATTCTTCTTGGTTTTCCAACATTGTCCACCTTATTTGCCATCTTGATCACTTTGGTCGAGGTGGATTTGTCAGATCCGCTTGTTTGCCCGGGCAACTTGAATTCAGTGCTAGACAGCTCGACTGGTGCGTTGGAATGCCGGTACGCGGCTGACTTTCCTCGGGCCCTGGCTGGCCAGATTCGACTTGTAATCCATTTTTGGCTTAAGAACCCCCTTTTTAGCTTGTTTCTTCTCTAAACCTCAAAATAGCATGTATAGCAAAAATGGAACTAACAAGTAAAAGTTGTTAAGACAAAGTGTCTAATTTTGTGGGTTTAACTGTCTTGATGAATCATATAAATATGGTCCATCATCCATCTTATCTCTTGAGTTGTACCGTGAGGACACGGGTGAATTTAAGTGTGGGGTGGGATGGTATAGAGTCAGTTGTGTGTCGTATCTGTTTTAAATTTTTATGTCGCATGTTATGTGTCTTGATGAACTCGTGACGAACTGATGATGTACTGCTATGCTTTTCTCATATGTCGAAATCTTATTTCCAGCTTCGTATGACTATTGTGCTCATTTGACTAAAAATGCGAAATTTCAAAAAAATTCGATGCTTTGTTCTTGTGAGTTGTGATATGCAGGGATGTGGAGTTGACAGAAATGTCCTAGAAAGGTACGGCAAGCTGCTGGAAGTTCTGAGTTTTGGTTCTGATGATTGAGAAAAGCGGTGGAGGTTGACGCTTCACTAGCCTAGTCCTGAGAGTAGCTCCGTCACCAAGTTATACACGTTTATTCATGCATTCGCAGTGGTGGCGGGACAGAGAAAACAAACTGTCCATCTCTAGTCGGAGTAGCTGGGAATGGGTGGGTAACCCCTACCTTGCCTCATGCAGAAAAGATGAGGATGAGAAAAGAGCGGGACGCACTCCTATGCTGTTATCCGGAGGCTATGATTGGAGTGGTTCAAGGGCGCAAACAATTATGGGGACAAGAAACAGATTCAAAAGCCGAAGGCAAACCATCAAGTAAGAAGAAAATCAAAATCTGATTGATTCAAGCAAGATGTGTCGTTTATCAAAGTCCATACAACTTAAAGAATACAAGACTCAACGGTATGAAAGCGGTGAATTAATCATGTGTCAGAGAAAGCCGCTGACTCATTCAAAAGACCAGAACTCAGAAAAGAATGCAATGTCCGTGGTACCTATAGGGGACTATCTCCCAATCATCCAAGGTCATTTGGATTTCAACTCGCGAGGTAACAAGTATCGAAAAATCTATCTAAACTCGCATGGTTAGAATCTTAAGCATGATATGATTATAGGCTGGATTTGGGATTGAGATGTAAGGATTGACATGACTGGTACGTTGTAATTCTTTATATGGCTTTGTTCTTGTTCGGGACGAACAAGTTCAAGGGTGGGGTAGTTTGATAAGTCGTAGTTGTACGACTATTTTCTGTGTTAAAACCCCGTCTCTTAGTGTTTGCATGTATGTTATTTCACTACCTGTGTGTAGTTTTCGTTCTCAGGTGCATTCGGAGACCATGGAAGGAATATCGGCTAAAGAGACCCTGTTAGAAGATGTTTGCGTCGAAGAAATGAAGTCTGAAGTGCTGGAAATTTGAGTCAGTACAGCCCGCTTACGTCTGAAGGATTACGGCCGCTTATGTCTTCTGAATTTCCATAATTGTTAAGACCTCCGCGGGCAGTTAAATCAAGAGACGTCCGCGGAGGCCACCTGGCAGTCGAAATTCATTATTTCTCATTTGCAATCTCGAAAGGAGATAGAGAGAACTCGAGGGGACAGAAGAGGGACGGCTGGCTCTGTACTAAAGGAGGAAAAATCAGAAAGGTTAGGGTTCGTTCGAAGTTCGATTTGGAGAAGAGAGCTCTTGGAGTAGGATTCTAATTGAAGAAGCTTGAGCGTGGATTCGTTGCTGGATTCAAGTACTGGAGTGGAGCTGCAGCTTGGTGGAGAATTCATCTTTAGTAACTTCGTTTCATTCTATTCAAAACTTGATGATGTATTCTCTTACGATGAGTAGCTAAACTCATATGTGTAAGCTAGAACTCGACATTGTGATGTTTTGACTTGAGACCTATATTGATTTCTGTGTTTTGTGTCATATTACTATGCGTTGTTTAAGGAATTGACTTTGTTAACACGAGTGGAACCCTAGCGGGGGATCTCTAGTTTGTTTGTTGGTTCCGATTGTCAAGTTTACTAGCAACCTAGCGGGGATAGCAAACTAGGACACGAGTAATATACCACTAGGATTAAACACCCTAGGACAACTTGTTCAAATCTTCATGCAACTCTAGCGAGTTAGGGTCTAGATTATCGCTAGCGCGAGATTAAGTACTAGAACTAGAACGGGGAGTATAACCTTAGCGGGGGAGCTCTAAGTTGTAGAACATTAGAAATCAAAACAGATTTGTCAATGATTTAGTCTTGCATCACAGTCGAAAGTTCTAGCTTGCACTACTCTTTGATAATTCTATACTTGAATTTGTGTGACAATTGCTCTCTTGATAAGTGATCATATCATTGTTGCTTGTGCTTTTGTTTTATTTACTTATTTGAATTTTCCATTGTCGCTTTCGTACTTAGTGAACAGATTCTCATATCAATCTATGTGGATACGACTCGACTTACCACTTGCTAGTCGGAAATAAAGAAACAATTATTTTTTACGGGTACAACGACGCCCGTCAGTCTAATAGTGGAATTTAATTTTTTTTAAATATTATATAGAAAGAGTGCACTTCAGATAAAAATCACGATTATATATGAAAATTAAAAATCGTATTTCAAGCTGACACATGTCCAATTTCGTCGAAATCTCGGATATAACACGGAGGGGCATTATAGTCATTCCACATATCCCGGATTTCAAATCTGACTTAAAATGATCACACTTAACTTAAAATGATCAAACTTAACTTGGAATGATCACACTTAACTTGGTGATGACCACACTTAACTTGATAATGATCAGACTTCAATTGATAATCATTATCAATTTAAAGTCTGATCATTGACTCTTTAAGTCTGATCATTGTCTCTTTCAGTCTGATCATTATCAATTTTAAGTCTGATCATTACCAATTTAAGTCTAATCATTACCAATTTAAGTCTAATCATTACCAATTTAAGTCTGATCAATAACTATTTTAACTCTTTCTTTTTAAGTCTGATCATTGTATTTTAAGTCTGATCATTGTCTTTTAAGTATGATCAATTTTAAGTTTGATCGTTATCAATCTTAAGTCTGATCATTGTCTCTTTATGTCTCATCACTATTAATTTTAAGTCTGATCATACCAATTTAAGTCTGATCAACAACAATTTTAAGTCTGATCATTATCTATTTTTAAGTCTGAGCAATATTTCTTTAAGTCTGATCATTGTCTCTTTAAGTCTGATCAATATCTATTTTAAGTCTGATCAATATCTATTTTAAGTCTGAGCATTATTTCTTTAAGCCTGATCACTGTTTTTTAAGTCTGATCATTATCAATTGAATTTTAAGTCTAATCATTATCTCTTTAAGTCTGATCATTATCTCTTTAAGTCTGATCATTATTTCTTTAAGTCGAATCATTGACTTTTAAGTCCGATCATTATAAATTGAAGTTTAACTCTGATCACTGTCTTATTAAGTCTGATCATTATCTATTTTAAGTCTGAGCATTATTTCTTTAAGTCTGATCATTGTCTCTTTAAGTCTGATCATTATCTACTTTTAAGTCTGAGCATTATTTCTTTAAGTCTGATCATTACTATTTTTAAGTCTGAGCATTATTTCTTTTAAGTCTGATCATTGGCTTTTAAGTCTGATCATTATCAATTGAATTTTAAGTCTGATCATTGTCTCTTTAAGTCTGATCATTATCTATTTCAAGTTTGAGCATTATTTCTTTAAGTCTGATCATTGTCTCTTTAAATCTGATAATTATCAATTTTTAAGTCTGGGCATTATTTCTTTAAGTCTGATCATTATCTATTTTAAGTCTGAGCCTTATTTCTTTAAGTCTGATCATTATCCCTTTAAGTCTGATCATTATCTATTTTTAAGTCTGAGCATTATTTCTTTAAGTCTGATCATTGTCTTTTAAGTCTGATCATTGTCTCTTAAAGTCTGATCAATTTTAAGTCTGATTATTACCAATTTAAGTCTGATCAATAAAAAATTTATGTCTGATTAATTTTAAGTCGGATCATTACCAATTTAAGTCTGATCAATAACAATTTTAAGTCAGAACATTTTCTTTTTAAGTCTGATCATTGTCTTTTTATGTTTGATCAATTTTAAGTCTGATCGTTATCAATTTAAAGTCTAATCATTGTCTCTTTAAGTCTTATCATTATCAATTTTAAGTCTGATCATTGTCTCTTTAAGTCATATCATTATCAATTTTAAGTCTGATCATTACAAATTTAAGTCTGATCATTACCAATTTAAGTCTTATCATTAACAATTTTAACTCTGATCATTTTCTTTTTAAGTCTGATCATTGTCTTTTAAGTCTGATCAATTTTAAGTTTGATCGTTATCAATCTTAAGTCTGATCATTGTCTCTTTATGTCTGATCATTATTAATTTTAAGTCTGATCAATACCAATTTAAGTCTGATCAACAACAATTTTAAGTCTGATCATTATCTATTTTTAAGTCCCAGCAATATTTCTTTAAGTCTTATTATTGTTTTTTAAGTCTGATCATTGTCTCTTTAAGTCTGATCATCGGCTCTCTAAGTCTAATCAATATCTATTTTAAGTCTGAGCATTATTTCTTTTAGTCTGATCACTGATTTTTAAGTCTGATCATTATCAATTGAATTTTAAGTCTGATCATTGTCTCTTTAAGTCTAATAATTATCTATTTTAAGTGTGAGCATTATTTCTTTAAGTCTGATCATTGTCTCTTTAAGTCTGATCATTGTCTATTTTTAAGTCTGAGCTTTATTTCTTTAAGTCAGATCATTGTCTTTTAAGTCTGATCATTATAAATTGAAGTTTAACTCTGATCATTGTCTTATTTAGTCTGATCATTATCTATTTTAAGTCTGAGCATTATTTCAAGTCTGATCATTGTCTTTTAAGTCTGGTCATTACCAATTGAAGTTTAAGTCTGATCATTGTCTCTTTATGTCCGATCATTATCTATTTTTAAGTTCGAACATTATTTCTTTAAGTTAGATCATTGTCTCTTTAAGTCTGATCATTATCTATTTTTAAGTCTGAGCATTATTTCTTTTAAGTCTGATCATTGTCTTTTAAGTCTGATCATTATCAATTGAAGTTTAAGTCTGATCGTCTATATAAATCCGATCTTTATCTATTTTAAGTCTAAGCATTATTTCTTTAAGTCTGATCGATGTCTCTTTAAGTCTGATCATTATCTATTTTAAGTCTGAGCATTATTTCTTTAAGTTTGATCATTATCTATTTTAAGTCTGAGAATTATTTCTTTAAGTATGATCATTGTCTGTTTAAGTCTGATCATTATCTATTTTTAAGACTGGGCATTATTTCTTTAATTCTGATCATTGTATTTTAAGTCTGATCATTGTCTCTTTAAGTGTGATCAATTTTAAGTCTGATCATTACCAATTTAAGTCTGATCAATAACAATTTTAAGTCTGATCAATAACAATTTTAAATCTGAACATTTTCTTTTTAAGTCTGATCATTGTCTTTTTAAGTATGATCGTTATCAATTTTAAGTCTGATCATTATCAATTTTAAGTCTGATCATTGTTTCTTTAAATCTTATCATTATATATTTTAAGTCTAATCATTACCAATTTAAGTCTGATCATCACCAATTTAAGTCTGATCAATAACAATTTTAAGTCTGATCATTTTCTTTTAAGTCTGATCATTGTCTCTTTAAGTATGAACATTATCATTTTTAAGTCTGATTATTACCAATTTAAGTCTGATCATTATTAATTGAATTTGAAGTCTGATCATTATCAATTGAAGTTTAAATCTAATTATTGTCTCTTTAAGTCTGATCATTTTTTATTTATGTCTGATCATTACCATTTTTAAGTATGATCATTATCTATTTTAATTCTGATCATGATCTAATTTAAGCCTGATCCTTAATAATTAACTCTTTTAGTCTGATCATTATGTATTTCAAGTCTGATTATTCATTCTTTAAGTCTGATCATTGTTTCTTTAAGTCTGATCATTATCAAATTAAGTCTGACCAATAACACTCTTAAGTCTGATCATTGTATGTTTAATTCTTTTCATTTATAAAATTTTTTGTCTGATCATTGCCAATTTTAAGTCTGAACATTGCAATAGTAGTTTATGTCTGATCACTGTCTCTTACGTCAGATCATTATCAATTTTAAGTCTGATCAATACCAAATTTAAGTCTGATCATTATCAATTTTATGTCTGATCATTACCAAATTTAAGTTTGATCATTGCCATCTTTAATTCTGATCATTAGAATAGTAGTGTAAGTTTGATCCTTGTCTTTTTAAGTCTGATCATTATCTATTTTAAGTCTGATGATTCATTCTTTAAGTCCGATCATTGTGTTCTTTAAGTCTGATCATTATCAAATTAAGTCTGATCAATAACACTCTTAAGTCTGATCATTATTTTTTAAGTCTTTTTATTTATAATTTTTAGTCTGATCATTGCAATTTTAAGTCTGATCATTACAGATTTTAAGTCTGATCGTTACCAATTTTATGTCTGATCATTACCAATTATAAGTCTGATAATTATATATTTTTTTAATCGGATCATTATCTCTTTAAGTCTGGTCATTGTCTCTTTATGTCTGATCATTATCAATTTTGAAAATATGGGGTCTTTTTAAACATATGAAATTTTGGGGTCTTTTTTAAATTATGCAAAAATTTAATTGGACTTTTTTAGAGTACACAACATAAAGCATGGGTAAAAATGTCATATTTCTGTCATAGAGTACAATAAAAAAAAGAAAAAAAAGAAATAACATACAGCTGTAGTTTGATTTCATCACTCAACAAGCTGTGGCGAAACGAACAACCAACAAGCTCCGGCGAAACGAAGTTTTGCAATTTTCAATGTGAAAAGTGAACGTGGTAGTATGTTTTTTTTCTTCAGAGTTTGTGCTGTCTATGTTTTCTTTTTGGTTTCAGATGTGTGTCTTAGGGTTTTTAGGGTTTTCGGCAATCCTTTTTCTTTTTTTAGCGCTACTACTGCACATTATCAATTTTATTTATGGTAATTACCAAGTTAAGTCTGGACATTAACAATTTATGTCTGATCATTATCTCTTTAAGTCTGATCATTACCATGTTAAGCCTGATCATTACCAAGTTAAGTTTGGATATTTGTATTAAGTTTTCATTTCTAAAGGCATTTTTTTAAGTCTGATCATTTAATAATTAAAGTATGATCATTAACAAGTTAAGTTTGATCATTAACATTTTAAGTCTGATCATTATCAAATTTAAGTCTGATCATTACTAAGTTAAGTCTGATTATTAACTAGTTATGTCTTATAATTACTAATTTAAATATGATCCTTTGAATTAAAGTCTGATTTTTAACTAGTTAAGTCTGATCATTACCTAGTTAAGTTAGCTCTGATCATTACAAAGTTACCCTGATCATTACCAACTTAGCTCTGATCATTACCAATCTAAATCCGTATATATTTATTAATTTTGATTATGTGATAATTTTTCTAAAGGCATTGTGTTGATCCTGCTAATTTTTATCAGAGTTAAAGAGGCGTTGTGTTAATCCTGCTCATCATTACCAATTCAATGATGAATCATCAAGGTCTTATTCAGAGTCGTCTTATAATACTGACATTGAATGTCCTCAGTTGCTGCTTAATTTGGCGGGTGTTCCTCTAAAAGATAAAAAGAAAACAAAGAACAGAAAGTGTAGTCTTCAGCTAAGAGGAATCCCATCTGTATTAAAGGATGTTATTAATGGCTTAAGCGATGAGCAAAAAACTGATGTGGCTTCAATGGGGTTAGCTCCTATTTTGCAAATGAAATTTAAAAAATCCCTACATTTCTAGCCCTTCAAGTTCTGCAGTCTTTCAACCCGGATACACTAACCCTAACAACTAAATCCGGAGATCTACATATAATTGAATTGGACGTACACTGCGTCTTTGGATTCGATTTGGATTGTCAAGATATTTATATACGCAAAGGGAAAAAGAAAGGGTCAATATTTAAGAAATGGAAAGAATCATACGAGTTTGGTGATAAGAACCAATCTCCGAATAATACCGATATCACTGCACAATTGAAAAAGATGAATGGGGTTGACTATTGGTTCAAAATAGCATTAAAGCACCCTCAAAATTTATAGTACAAAATAATAATTCAAAAGTATAAACTAAATTAAATCTGAATTTCACAACTCAAAGAAGAACATAACAACAAAACAAGTTCAAATAAAATTTAATTGCTATTTCAACAAAACAAGTTCAAATAAGATTTAATTGCTATTTTTGTTTTCAAGATAAGTTTCTTTTGATTACTTTTTCGAAATAAGTTGATACAAACAAATTAATAAGTTAAACTGCACATAGAATACTCAACAATATAAAAAAAATGTTATTGCACCCTCAAAATTTACCCTACTCTCATGCAACAAAAAATGATAAGTTTTATTTTTATTAACTAAAACTAAACATAACAAGTTTAAAAATTGTTTAATATAATCGATAATGCACAAAAAGTAAACAACATATGAAAAACTTTAAAGCACCCTCAAAATTAGTTTAAAAACAATTAATATTAACTAAAATAAATATAAATTTATCAACTCAAATAATAACATAATAGAAAAACGAGTTCAAATACGATTAAAATGCTATTTTTGTTTTCAAAATAAGTTGATATAAACCAATAAGTAAATCGCACATAAAATAATCAATTATACAAGGAATATGTTAAAGCACCCTCAAAATTTATAGTACAAAATAATAATTAAAAAGTATAAACTAAATTAAATCTGAATTTCGCAACTCAAAGAAGAACATAACAACAAAACAAGTTCAAATAAAATTTAATTGCTATTTCAACAAAACAAGTTCAAATAAGATTTAATTGCTATTTTTGTTTTCAAGATAAGTTTCTTTTGATTACTTTTTCGAAATAAGTTGATATAAACAAATTAATAAGTTAAAATGCACATAGAAAACTCAACAATATAAAAAAAATGTTATAGCACCCTCAAAATTTACCCTACTCTCATGCAACAAAAAAAAATGATAAATTTTATTTTTATTAACTAAAACTAAACATAAAAAGTTTATCTACCAATCCTTGGCAGAATAACTCGTATACGTCAGCTGGGTTTGCACCCGGATAGATGATCACTTTGAGTAGCCCGTTCTTGTAAACTGGATAAATATTTTCTTTCTTCTTTCCAGTAAGAAGGGCATTGTAGTTCATTAGCCATAGCTCCTCATTGAACGTATCTGCATTCTTTCGAATAATAGGTTTCTTTACTTCGGTGACTGAGCCAATAATTTGCATAGAGCTTTTAAGTTTCTCAGTTTAGAACCACTTTTAAAGGAATTTGAAAAAATGTTTAAAACATTAGATAACATAAGTATAGCCATAGGATACGAGGAATAATGGCTTCAGTTTATGAAGAACTTACTGAATTAAAAAAGGAATTGATAAAAATAAAAGAAATCATTATCACTGAAGAAAAATTAATACAAATACTCAAAGAAGAACTAGGCAAACAGGAAGGTAAAAATAAAAATGGATTTGAAAAAATAGTCTAAATACACAAAACCAAAATACAGGAAGAGATTTTTTTAAAAATATAATAAGAAGAATACTTATGAAAAAGAAAAATATTGTCCCACAGGTAAAAAATCATGTACTTGTTGGTTATGTGAAGAAGAAGGACACTATGCAAATAAATGTCCAAATAAAGAAAGAATAAATAAAGAAAGAAAAGAAAAGGTAAAACTACTTGAATATGTATATTCGCAACAACTAGAACCAATTGAAGAAAATGACTTAAGTGATTGTGAACAGCTATATCATTTAGAAACAGATAGTGAATATGAAACAGATTCTGAATATGAAACATCAAATTATGAGTAATTCAACAAATCCAAATAGCAGCTATATCAAAGTAGAAATTAAACTTAAAGGATATAAGAAATATCACCTATTTGCTTATTTAGATACAGGAGCAAGTATTTGTGTTGCAAGTAGATATATATTCCCACAAAAACTTTGGATTAATGCAGAAAGCCAATTTAATGTTCTTATTGCAGGAAATTGGTGAGATCACAATTATTTTAGGACAGTAATTAGATAAATGTTTGAAAACATTATATAACATAAATAGAGCCATAGGATACGAGGAATAATGGCTTCAGTTTATGAAGAACTTACTGAATTAAAAAAGGAATTGATAAAAATAAAAGAAATCATTATCACTGAAGAAAAATTAATACAAATACTCAATGAAGAACTAGGCAAACATGAAGGTAAAAATAAAAATGGATTTGAAAAAATACAAAGACAAATTTTACAAATCAAGATAAATAACAATCCAGGAAAAAGCTTAGGATTAGATTTTTCGGACTTCCAACCACCACCTAGTTTACCATGGGGAAAACCGTTTGAAGACGGTAAAGAAAAAGATAAAAGAAAACAAATTACTTACAATGAAAATTAAGAGCATTATTAAAAGAATTTTTTGTTTCTCACCCAAAATAGTTAGGTCAACAGTTAGTAAGCAAGCCGGCATAGAATCGGAACTGCTACAAAATCAAGTTATGACCATTGATACAAAAGATAAATTAACTATAAGAACTGAATTAGAAAAAGAATTCGATGCAGGAATCAACATGGACAACTGCATTAAGCTATTAAGCTTAACGGATAATGAATTAATTCATGTTACACTATTAAACAATGAAACCGAAGAAAATATTGTACATGAATATTCTTCAACAGAAGAAGAATCGGAAACACCAAAAATCAGAATTAACTATAAAGAACCTCAAATGCCAAGTAGAGAAGTATATATGGATCAAGGAGAACCCAGTAATTGGCCACTTGTACCTCATCAGGGAGATGCAGAAATGTATGACTCGCATGATGCGATATATGAAGAAAGTCGATATAGGTATGACAATAGAGAAAGAAATTATAATTATAGAAAACAACCCTATAAAAATTATAGTCCATTAATTCTACGGTCTTATCTATGTAGAGATCTTTTCTTTCACAGTAGGTAAAAAGAGTAGATAAAACCTTAACTATTCTTGTAGAATATTTATAAGCCATGATTCGGCCTAGCTAGAGTGAGGGAAGAATTGTTCTTCATACCTGCGTTAGGAGTGAAAATATAATTGGTTTTCTGTCGTTTGGGAGATGGGTCCACCACTACGTCTTCCGCGACCGAGCCCTCACCGGCGTTATGGTCTGTATGGAAGCACCTGTAGTCCAGGATTATCTCTTGATGACAGTAATTGGAAAATACTTGTAAGTGAGAGGAAAATTTTGAGAGTTTTTATTGAGAGAAGGAAGAGCTCCAGTGTTTCTTTTTTTTTCTATACATTACATAACTGCCTCTTATATAGGCAGGGCTTACTTAGAAACTAAGTTATGAGCGGGTGCGCATCGGGCCCCATCATCCTCATAAGTCTTGCCACTAAGAAAAGCAAAAGTAAAAGCTAAAAAAAGAAATACACATGGTCGGCAATCCTTTGTCTTTGCCCTTTCCTTAAGTCTTCATTTTTCTTCGTCTTTAAGTTTAAATACATTTATATAATTTCAAGTTTATATAAAAAGATTTAAGCATAAATAAAAACTTGTTATGGTTTATTGTTGTGTTATTCTATGAATTGTGAAACTTATAATTATTTTAGTTAATATTAATTTAATTTAAACGCTATATTTGTTTTCAAAATAAGTTATTATGAATCAATTAACAAGTAAAAAGGCACCCACAAAAAGTCAATTTGTTCAACTCAAAGAATAACATAACAACAAAACATAACAAGTTCAAGAAGATTTAAACAAAAATTTATCCCAGTATCTTGCAATCTCTAGTACACAAAATATTGATAATTTTTTTTAATAAATATTAAATAAATTCAAAATTAGTTTAACTAAATTAAACAATTCAAAGACAACATAACAACTAATAACATAAGTTGAAAATAAGTTAGAATGAATTAAATAATAGGTAAAAATGCACACACAAAATTAACATAGGAAAAATATTAATAAGAATAGCACAACAACAAAATGTAACAAGTTTAACGAAGATTTAAACGATTAGTAATTCCAAGATTAGTTTAAATTAATAAATTTCACAATTAAAAAGAATAGCATACCAACAAAACATAACAAGTTTAACGGAGATTTAAAAATACAATTAATAAACGAAAAGGCACACAAAATTCAACAATATAAGAAAAATATTAAATCGCCCACAAAATTTACACCACCTACAATAATGATAAAATTTAAATACATTTATATAATTTGAAGTTTATATAAAAAGATTTCAGCATAAATAAAATTTCAAGATTTAAACTTGTATTTTATTGTTTTGTTATTCTATGAATTGTGAAACTTATATTTATTTTAGTTAATATAAATTTAATTTAAACGCTATATTTGTTTTCAAAAGAAGTTATTATGAATCAATTAATAAGTAAAAAGGCACCCACAAAAAGTCTATTTTCAACTCAAAAAATAACATAACAAGTTCAAGAAGATTTTAAAAAAAATTTACCACAGCATCATGCAATTTCTAGTACACAAAATACTGATAATTGTTTTTAATAAATATTAAATAAATCCAAATTAGTTTAATTAAATTAAACAATTCAAAGACAACATAACAACTAAACATAACTTGAAAATAAGTTGGAATGAATTAAATAATAGGTAAAAATGCACACAAAAAATCAACATAGGAACAATATTAATAAGAATAGCACAACAACAAAATGTAACAAGTTTAACGAAGATTTAAACGATTAGTAATTCCAAGATTAGTTTAAATTAATAAATTTCACAATTAAAAAGAATAGCATACCAACAAAACATAACAAGTTTAACGGAGATTTGAAAATACAATTAATAAACGAAAAAGGCACACAAAAGTCAACAATATAGGAAAAATATTAAATCTCCCACAAAATTTACACCACCTAAAATACTGATAAATTTTAAATACATTTATATAATTTCAAGTTTATATAAAAAGATTTAAGCATAAATAAAACTTGTTATGGTTTATTGTTGTGTTATTCTATGAATTGTGAAACTTATATTTATTTTAGTTAATATAAATTTAATTTAAACGCTATATTTGTTTTCAAAATAAGTTATTATGAATCAATTAACAAGTAAAAAGGCACCCACAAAAAGTCAATTTGTTCAACTCAAAGAATAACATAACAACAAAACATAACAAGTTCAAGAAGATTTAAACAAAAATTTATCCCAGTATCATGCAATCTCTAGTACACAAAATATTGATAATTTTTTTTAATAAATATTAAATAAATTCAAAATTAGTTTAACTAAATTAAACAATTCAAAGACAACATAACAACTAATAACATAAGTTGAAAATAAGTTAGAATGAATTAAATAATAGGTAAAAATGCACACACAAAATTAACATAGGAAAAATATTAATAAGAATAGCACAACAACAAAATGTAACAAGTTTAACGAAGATTTAAACGATTAGTAATTCCTAGATTAGTTTAAATTAGCAAATTTCACAATTAAAAAGAATAGCATACCAACAAAACATAACAAGTTTAACGGAGATTTAAAAATACAATTAATAAACGAAAAGGCACACAAAATTCAACAATATAAGAAAAATATTAAATCGCCCACAAAATTTACACCACCTACAATAATGATAAAATTAAAATACATTTATATAATTTGAAGTTTATATAAAAAGATTTCAGCATAAATAAAATTTCAAGATTTAAACTTGTATTTTATTGTTGTGTTATTCTATGAATTGTGAAACTTATATTTATTTTAGTTAATATAAATTTAATTTAAACGCTATATTTGTTTTCAAAAGAAGTTATTATGAATCAATTAATAAGTAAAAAGGGACCCACAAAAAGTCTACTTGTTCAACTCAAAAAATAATAACAAGTTCAAGAAGATTTAAAAAAAAATTTACCACAGCATCATGCAATCTCTAGTACACAAAATACTGATAATTGTTTTTTAATAAATATTAAATAAATCCAAATTAGTTTAATTAAATTAAACAATTCGAAGACAACATAACAACTAAACATAACTTGAAAATAAGTTAGAATGAATTAAATAATAGGTAAAAATGCACACACAAAATTAACATAGGAAAAATATTAATAAGAATAGCACAACAACAAAATGTAACAAGTTTAACGAAGATTTAAACGATTAGTAATTCCAAGATTAGTTTAAATTAGCAAATTTCACAATTAAAAAGAATAGCATACCAACAAAACATAACAAGTTTAACGGAGATTTAAAAATACAATTAATAAACGAAAAGGCACACAAAATTCAACAATATAAGAAAAATATTAAATCGCCCACAAAATTTACACCACCTACAATAATGATAAAATTAAAATACATTTATATAATTTGAAGTTTATATAAAAAGATTTCAGCATAAATAAAATTTCAAGATTTAAACTTGTATTTTATTGTTGTGTTATTCTATGAATTGTGAAACTTATATTTATTTTAGTTAATATAAATTTAATTTAAACGCTATATTTGTTTTCAAAAGAAGTTATTATGAATCAATTAATAAGTAAAAAGGCACCCACAAAAAGTCTACTTGTTCAACTCAAAAAATAACATAACAAGTTCAAGAAGATTTAAAAAAAAATTTACCACAGCATCATGCAATCTCTAGTACACAAAATACTGATAATTGTTTTTTAATAAATATTAAATAAATCCAAATTAGTTTAATTAAATTAAACAATTCAAAGACAACATAACAACTAAACATAACTTGAAAATAAGTTAGAATGAATTAAATAATAGGTAAAAATGCACACACAAAATTAACATAGGAAAAATATTAATAAGAATAGCACAAATACAAAATATAACAAGTTTAACGAAGATTTAAACGATTAGTAATTCCAAGATTAGTTTAAATTAATAAATTTCACAATTAAAAAGAATAGCATACCAACAAAACAAAACAAGTTTAACGGAGATTTAAAAATACAATTAATAAACGAAAAGGCACACAAAAGTCAACAATATAAGAAAAATATTAAATCGCCCACAAAATTTACACCACCTACAATAATGATAAAATTTAAATACATTTATATAATTTGAAGTTTATATAAAAAGATTTCAGCATAAATAAAATTTCAAGATTTAAACTTGTATTTTATTGTTGTGTTATTCTATGAATTGTGAAACTTATATTTATTTTGGTTAATATAAATTTAATTTAAACGCTATATTTGTTTTCAAAATAAGTTATTATGAATCAATTAATAAGTAAAAAGGCACCCACAAAAAGTCTACTTGTTCAACTCAAAAAATAACATAACAAGTTCAAGAAGATTTTAAAAACATTTTACCACTGTATCATGCAATCTATAGTACACAAAATATTGATAAATTTTTTTAATAAATATTAAATAAATCCAAATTAGTTTAATTAAATTAAACAATTCAAAGACAACATAACAACTAAACATAACTTGAAAATAAGTTAGAATGAATTAAATAATAGGTAAAAATGCACACACAAAATTAATATAGGAAAAATATAAATAAGAATAGCACAAATACAAAATATAACAAGTTTAACGAAGATTTAAACGATTAGTAATTCCAAGATTAGTTTAAATTAATAAATTTCACAATTAAAAAGAATAGCATACCAACAAAACATAACAAGTTTAACGGAGATTTGAAAATAGAATTAATAAACGAAAAAGGCACACAAAATTCAACAATATAAGAAAAATATTAAATCGCCCACAAAATTTACACCACCTACAATAATGATAAAATTTAAATACATTTATATAATTTGAAGTTCATATAAAAAGATTTCAGCATAAATAAAATTTCAAGATTTAAACTTGTATTTTATTGTTGTGTTATTCTATGAATTGTGAAACTTATATTTATTTTGTTTAATACAAATTTAATTTAAACGCTATATTTGTTTTCAAAATAAGTTATTATGAATCAATTAATAAATAAAAAGGCACCAACAAAAAGTCTACTTGTTCAACTCAAAAAATAACATAACAAGTTCAAGAAGATTTTAAAAACATTTTACCTCAGTATCATGCAATCTATAGTACACAAAATATTGATAAATTTTTTAAATAAATATTAAATAAATCCAAATTAGTTTAATTAAATTAAACAATTCAAAGACAACATAACAACTAAACATAACTTGAAAATAAGTTAGAATGAATTAAATAATAGGTAAAAATGCACACACAAAATTAACATAGGAAAAATATTAATAAGAATAGCACAAATACAAAATATAACAAGTTTAACGAAGATTTAAACGATTAGTAATTCCAAGATTAGTTTAAATTAATAAATTTCACAATTAAAAAGAATAGCATACCAACAAAACAAAACAAGTTTAACGGAGATTTAAAAATACAATTAATAAACGAAAAGGCACACAAAAGTCAACAATATAAGAAAAATATTAAATCGCCCACAAAATTTACACCACCTACAATAATGATAAAATTTAAATACATTTATATAATTTGAAGTTTATATAAAAAGATTTCAGCATAAATAAAATTTCAAGATTTAAACTTGTATTTTATTGTTGTGTTATTCTATGAATTGTGAAACTTATATTTATTTTTGTTAATATAAATTTAATTTAAACGCTATATTTGTTTTCAAAATAAGTTATTATGAATCAATTAATAAGTAAAAAGGCACCCACAAAAAGTCTACTTGTTCAACTCAAAAAATAACATAACAAGTTCAAGAAGATTTTAAAAAAAAATTACCACAGTATCATGCAATCTCTAGTACACAAAATACTGATAATTTTTTTTAATAAATATTAAATAAATCCTAATTAGTTTAATAAAATTGAACAATTCAAAGACAACATAACAACTAAACATAACTTGAAAATAAGTTGGAATGAATTAAATAATATGTAAAAATGCACACAAAAAATTAACATAGGAACAATATTAATAAGAATAGCACAATAACAAAATGTAACGAGTTTAACGAAGATTTAAACGATTAGTAATTCCAAGATTAGTTTAAATTAATAAATTTCACAATTAGAAAGAATAGCATACCAACAAAACATAACAAGTTTAACGGAGATTTGAAAATACAATTAATAAACGAAAAGGCACACAAAAGTCAACAATATAGGAAAAATATTAAATCTCCCACAAAATTACACCAACTACAATAATGATAAATTTTAAATACATTTATATAATTTCAAGTTTATATAAAAAGATTTAAGCATTAATAAAACTTGTTATGGTTTATTGTTGTGTTATTCTATGAATTGTGAAACTTATATTTATTTTAGTTAATATTAAATTAATTTAAACGCTATATTTGTTTTCAAAATAAGTTTTTATGAATCAATTAACAAGTGAAAAGGCACCCACAAAAAGTCAACTTGTTCAACTCAAAGAATAATATAACAACAAAACATAATAAGTTCAAAAAGATTTAAACAAAAGTTTATCCCAGTATCATGCAATCACAAGTACACAAAATATTGAATTTTTTTTTAATAAATATTAAATAAATTCAAAATTAGTTTAACTAAATTAAATAATTCAAAGACAACATAACAACTAAACATAGCTTGAAAATAAGTTAGAATGAATTCAATAATAGGTAAAAATGCACACAAAAAATTAACATAGGAAAAATATTAATAAGAATAGCACAACAACAAAATGTAAAAAGTGTAACGAAGATTTAAACGATTGGTAATTCCAAGATTAGTTTAAATTAATAAATTTCACAATTAAAAAGAATAGCATACCAACAAAACATAACAAGTTTAACGGAGATTTGAAAATACAATTAATAAACGAAAAGGCACACAAAAGTCAACAATATAGGAAAAATATTAAATCTCCCACAAAATTTACACCACCTACAATAATGATAAATTTTAAATACATTTATATAATTTCATGTTTATATAAAAAGATTTAAGCATAAATAAAACTGGTTATGGTTTATTGTTGTGTTATTCTATGAATTGTGAAACTTATATTTATTTTAGTTAATATTAATTTAATTTAAACGCTATATTTGTTTTCAAAATAAGTTATTATGAATCAATTAACAAGTAAAAAGGCACCCACAAAAAGTCAACTTGTTCAACTAAAAGAATAACATAACAACAAAACATAACAAGTTCAAGAAGATTTAAACATAAATTTATCCCAGTATCATGCAATCTCTAGTACACAAAATATTGATAAGTTTTTTAATAAATATTAAATAAATTCAAAATTAGTTTAACTAAATTAAATAATTCAAAGACAACATAACAACTAAACATAGCTTGAAAATAATTTAGAATGAATTAAATAATAGGTAAAAATGCACACAAAAAATTAACATAGGAAAAATATTAATAAGAATAGCACAACAACAAAATATAACAAGTGTAACGAAGATTTAAACGATTAGTAATTACAAGATTAGTTTAAATTAATAAATTTCACAATTAAAAAGAATAGCATACCAACAAAACATAACAAGTTTAACAGAGATTTGAAAATACAATTAATAAACGAAAAGGCACACAAAGGTCAACAATATAAGAAAATTTTTAAATCGCCCACAAAATTTATACCACCTACAATAATGATAAAATTTAAATACATTTATATAATTTGAAGTTTATATAAAAAGATTTCAGCATAAATAAAACTTGTTATGGTTTATTGTTGTGTTATTCTATGAATTGTGAAACTTATATTTATTTTAGTTAATATTAATTTAATTTAAACGCTATATTTGTTTTCAAAATAAGTTATTATGAATCAATTAACAAGTAAAAATGCACCCACAAAAAGTCAACTTGTTCAACTAAAAGAATAACATAACAACAAAACATAACAAGTTCAAGAAGATTTAAACAAAAATTTATCCCAGTATCATGCAATCTCTAGTACACAAAATATTGATAATTTTTTTAATAAATATTAAATAAATTCAAAATTAGTTTAACTAAATTAAATAATTCAACTAAACATAGCTTGAAAATAATTTAGAATGAATTAAATAATAGGTAAAAATGCACACAAAAAATTAACATAGGAAAAATATTAATAAGAATAGCACAACAACAAAATGTAAAAAGTGTAACGAAGATTTAAACGATTGGTAATTCGAAGATTAGTTTAAATTAATAAATTTCACAATTAAAAAGAATAGCATACCAACAAAACATAACAAGTTTAACGGAGATTTGAAAATACAATTAATAAACGAAAAGGCACACAAAAGTCAACAATATAGGAAAAATATTAAATCTCCCACAAAATTTACACCACCTACAATAATGATAAATTTTAAATACATTTATATAATTTCATGTTTATATAAAAAGATTTCAGCATAAATAAAACTTGTTATGGTTTGTTGTTGTGTTATTCTATGAATTGTGAAACTTATATTTATTTTAGTTAATATTAATTTAATTTAAACGCTATATTTGTTTTCAAAATAAGTTATTATGAATCAATTAACAAGTAAAAAGGCACCCACAAAAAGTCAACTTGTTCAACTAAAAGAATAACATAACAACAAAACATAACAAGTTCAAGAAGATTTAAACATAAATTTATCCCAGTATCATGCAATCTCTAGTAACACAAAATATTGATAATTTTTTTAATAAATATTAAATAAATTCAAAATTAGTTTAACTAAATTAAATAATTCAAAGACAACATAACAACTAAACATAGCTTGAAAATAATTTAGAATGAATTAAATAATAGGTAAAAATGCACACAAAAAATTAACATAGGAAAAATATTAATAAGAATAGCACAACAACAAAATATAACAAGTGTAACGAAGATTTAAACGATTAGTAATTCCAAGATTAGTTTAAATTAATAAATTTCACAATTAAAAAGAATAGCATACCAACAAAACATAACAAGTTTAACGGAGATTTGAAAATACAATTAATAAACGAAAAGGCACACAAAGGTCAACAATATAAGAAAATTTTTAAATCGCCCACAAAATTTATACCACCTACAATAATGATAAAATTTAAATACATTTATATAATTTGAAGTTTATATAAAATGATTTCAGCATAAATAAAACTTGTTATGGTTTATTGTTGTGTTATTCTATGAATTGTGAAACTTATATTTATTTTAGTTAATATTAATTTAATTTAAACGCTATATTTGTTTTCAAAATAAGTTATTATGAATCAATTAACAAGTAAAAAGGCACCCACAAAAAGTCAACTTGTTCAACTAAAAGAATAACATAACAACAAAACATAACAAGTTCAAGAAGATTTAAACATAAATTTATCCCAGTATCATGCAATCTCTAGTACACAAAATATTGAAATTTTTTTTAATAAATATTAAATAAATTCAAAATTAGTTTAACTAAATTAAATAATTCAAAGACAACATAACAACTAAACATAGCTTGAAAATAAGTTAGAATGAATTAAATAATAGGTAAAAATGCACACAAAAAATTAACATAGGAAAAATATTAATAAGAATAGCACAACAACAAAATGTAAAAAGTGTAACGAAGATTTAAACGATTGGTAATTCCAAGATTAGTTTAAATTAATAAATTTCACAATTAAAAAGAATAGCATACCAACAAAACATAACAAGTTTAACGGAGATTTGAAAATACAATTAATAAACGAAAAGGCACACAAAAGTCAACAATATAGGAAAAATATTAAATCTCCCACAAAATTTACACCACCTACAATAATGATAAATTTTAAATACATTTATATAATTTCATGTTTATATAAAAAGATTTAAGCATAAATAAAACTTGTTATGGTTTATTGTTGTGTTATTCTATGAATTGTGAAACTTATATTTATTTTAGTTAATATTAATTTAATTTAAACGCTATATTTGTTTTCAAAATAAGTTATTATGAATCAATTAACAAGTAAAAAGGCACCCACAAAAAGTCAACTTGTTCAACTAAAAGAATAACATAACAACAAAACATAACAAGTTCAAGAAGATTTAAACATAAATTTATCCCAGTATCATGCAATCTCTAGTACACAAAATATTGATAAGTTTTTTTATAGATATTAAATAAATTCAAAATTAGTTTAACTAAATTAAATAATTCAAAGACAACATAACAACTAAACATAGCTTGAAAAAAATTTAGAATGAATTAAATAATAGGTAAAAATGCACACAAAAAATTAACATAGGAAAAATATTAATAAGAATAGCACAACAACAAAATATAACAAGTGTAACGAAGATTTAAACGATTAGTAATTCCAAGATTAATTTAAATTAATAAATTTCACAATTAAAAAGAATAGCATACCAACAAAACATAACAAGTTTAACGGAGATTTGAAAATACAATTAATAAACGAAAAGGCACACAAAGGTCAACAATATAAGAAAACTTTTAAATCGCCCACAAAATTTATACCACCTACAATAATGATAAAATTTAAATACATTTATATAATTTGAAGTTTATATAAAAAGATTTCAGCATAAATCAAAACTTGTTATGGTTTATTGTTGTGTTATTCTATGAATTGTGAAATTTATATTTATTTTAGTTAATATTAAATTAATTTAAACGCTATATTTGTTTTCAAAATAAGTTATTATGAATCAATTAACAAGTACAAAGGCACCCACAAAAAGTCAACTTGTTCAACTAAAAGAATAACAAAACAACAAAACATAACAAGTTCAAGAAGATTTAAACATAAATTTATCCCAGTATCATGCAATCTCTAGTACACAAAATATTGATAATTTTTTTAATAAATATTAAATAAATTCAAAATTAGTTTAACTAAATTAAATAATTCAAAGACAACGTAACAACTAAACATAGCTTGAAAATAATTTAGAATGAATTAAATAATAGGTAAAAATGCACACAAAAAATTAACATAGGAAAAATATTAATAAGAATAGCACAACAACAAAATGTAAAAAGTGTAACGAAGATTTAAACGATTGGTAATTCCAAGATTTGTTTAAATTAATATATTTCACAATTAAAAAGAATAGCATACCCACAAAACATAACAAGTTTAAAGGAGATTTGAAAATACAATTAATAAACGAAAAGGCACACAAAAGTCAACAATATAGGAAAAATATTAAATCTCCCACAAAATTTACACCACCCACAATAATGATAAATTTTAAATACATTTATATAATTTGAAGTTTATATAAAAAGATTTCAGCATAAATAAAACTTGTTATGGTTTATTGTTGTGTTATTCTATGAATTGTGAAACTTATATTTATTTTAGTTAATATTAATATAATTCAAACGCTATATTAGTTTTCAAAATAAGTTATTATGAATCAATTAACAAGTAAAAAGTCACCCACAAAAAGTCAACTTGTTCAACTCAAAGAAAAAGCATTAACAAAATCAGCGACGCAATTGGATGTCCAATTGGAAAGAAACCACAAACACAAACACAAACTCAAAAGTGAAGGCAGAGCATGGGCTTGGCGTTAACAATTCTAGGCACGACCCAAATTATAAATTTTATTTTATAATAATAATTAAATATAATTATATAATTTCATAGTTAGTTTAAATTAATATTAACTAAATTAATATAATTTGAAATGAATAACGAATTTAGTGAATTACGACCCAAAAAGGAAGGGGAAGAAACAAACCTTAAACTTACGGTATCAGTTGGGCTGACTGAATATTCGGCTCCCATTTGCAGCTGGACAGGAGAGACCCTTTGAGACGGACACAAACCAAGATAATGCTCGACAATTAACCCAAAAATACAACAAGACCACAGACTAAACATAACTCAACTCAGCCAATACAAATACAATCCCTTAACCCCAAACTAAACAGAAAATATAAGCATTTAACAAGACCAAACACGCTCCAAAAAAGATTTTGCCAGTCCATCTTGCCCAAACCATGCTAAAAACATCTTCATCTGTTTGAATCCTTTGAAAAGTGAGCCATCAGCCTCGAACCAGTTCTCCTGTGACATATAGTCAAATGATAAACCCAAAACCAAAGATGGATCTTGAACCAAACAAAGGTTTTCGCTTCATACTAATAATAAACAAGAATATTCATGTGTAAGGGTCAACAGTAAATATTGTAGTTGTGATCAGTTCGATATATTAACAAGATAAAAGTTGATATATTAACAAGTAAAAGTTGCCCCTCTATGCACAATGTGAGGAACAAAGTATCATGTGATAGATTCAGCATATCAAGAATATGTATGCTAAAGTGCTTATTTTCACAACCACTTCCCATACATCAACTTTTTTCACAGCACGGCCATGAACACAATAAATAATACTTTGACAAATTGACATCTAAGTTTCAGGTGATTGTAGTGTAGTACCTTTTCTAACCTTGTGGTGTTTAAACAACTGCACTTTTAAAACTATCTTTCCAATAATGGTATCATGTAGCAAGCTGCAAGACTACAAACAGAAAACTTTCAGCGAAAAGTTGGAATGTAATCAATAAGAGATAGTAACAATTTAAAAGTTGCCCCTCTATGCACAATATGAGGAAGAAAGTATCATGTGATAGATTCAGCATATCAAGAATATGTATGCTAATTTTCACTATAAATAATACTTCCCATACATCAACTTTTCTCACAGCACAGTCATGAACACAATAAACAATACTTGATAAGTTGACATCTAAGTCTCAGCCTTACCTTTTCTAAACTGAGATTCGATGCTTATTGTCGACGGCGTTAACGATTATCTCGTCAAAGATCAGTGTATCTAACAAGTTTCCATGTCTGGTCCCAGGCTGCAATTTGAATAATGATGCATAAAAACAGTTAGGTCAAACAACTGTAATGGTATTGATTGTTCATATAACCTTGTACATATTGGTTAATGGGGGCTCAGAATAGGGGCTATTGCCAACCGTTTCACTCCTGCAACTGCACCAAATTAAGAAGACTGTTGGATTTCTCAAATGGAAAGTACACCTATTTTTTGAGCCAACACTTAGGATGAGTCTACGTAATATTGAAGCTGGTTTGTCACCTGATTTGTCTAGGGTCAGACAGATCAGTAATTTGTGCATTGTAAATTTGCACAAAGGAACTGCAGCTGGTTAATTAAGCACCCTACTTTGGACGGCAAAAATTATTTCATTCAAATATCCAAAAGTTTCCAAATAAAAACAAACCTCAGGAATGGAACATCTGCATTGATATGTCAGCACGCTTAATTTGGTCCTACGAGAAAGCAACTGAAAAAGTTAACTACCAAATAAGTATGGAGATACACTTTGACTACTCGAATCCTCACCTCATTCCTTGCAAAAAGTCGCCCCAAAACACAGGACATCAAGCCCTGCTGAATAGATCAGCTCCTGACAAGACATTGGCTGGTCCCCACACTGTGTATGTCTTTCCACTTTCGCTCTGTCATTGGAAGAACTATACATACCTGTTCATACACAAAGACAGAGCTATTGAACCCAGCCAAACAGTGCTCCAACAAGATGGGAAATGTATACCTGGAGAAACAAATTCATGTTCCAATCAGAGGACAACCATATAAACTAAAAGAAACAATGCCTAACGACGTGCATGTTCAGGGAAGAGACATGTCCGTACTTTACATCTATATCACTTCAGATCAGGATTGGAATCATAGACAATGATTGGCATGGACCAATACAATGCTGAGTCTTTTTTTTTTCCTTTTATATGTAATTCAGGAAGTTCAGGCAAGTTGCCATCTTCAACATTGTATAAGGGTGTGAATTCATCTCTTCAATTTTCTTCTGGGGCATCTTCATGCTATACGTGTACATCATCTTTTCTTACACTGGTTTAAAGTACTTCTTAGTTTCCTGCTCCGCATTCATTGCTCATATATCTGTACCTTTTTGAATATAAGAGAATGCATCAGCAATCACAATATGAGTAGCTAGAATGAATATTTACTTACATATAAAGAAACAAAGTAGCTAAAATCACTTCTTTAGCTTGTTTTGTGTGTGTAGTGTGTGCATTGCACAGTGGCCTGCGCATACCGTCAGTAATAAAATGATATCATAATTGCTAGATTTCAGATGAAAACAATGACTAAGATGTGATGTTTACGTGTCAAGGCAAAGATCCGCCAAGGAACCGCGTTTTATATGCTCATTTTTCATGGCGACATCAGTGAAAATGATCTGGTCGAGGTTCACACCTTGAGAAGCAGCATCTGTTATCACAGAACATTAAACAATATTGTATCAGGGTTGAGAAAGGACTAGGGGAAAAGAAACCAAGATATGGATGGCCAATTCCCAAAAGTGTTTTCTTGAATATGCAAGACTCTCTATCAACAGCACATAAAACATATGGGCCGAAAGCATAAAAACATTTTTGGGAACCTGAGTAGCCGTAGTGAACTATTGGGAACTCGACTCAATATATTACACCTGAAATTAGAAAGCCAATAAAATGACCATGATGAACATTGATACACGCGGTGGTTGAAGCGAGCAAAGCAAAATTTTCATTTCTCACCAAGTATAGAAAATTTCAGGATCCATCTTGTACAGCTGATTGAAGGAAGCAAATAAAATTTATCCTTTGGTAGGCCATAATCTGATCGCTTAAGTTGACATTTTAGGGTCCAAAACTTCATGATTTTTCTACATTACAAAAAGCTGATCATAAATAACATATGATACTAATTTAACATACGAGAAGAACCTGGCATTGAGATCCTCACCTGCTTGTAATCATTGGCAAAATAACAATGTGGAAGATGAACAAGTTTCTCTAAGTATATGGGGACTCAACCTTCAAAGGTAAAACAAACTGCACACATAACAATAAATGAAACAACAGGACTAGATGACCATGCCAAATCACATGTTCTAATATGTCACTAACCACATCTGTAGTTCCAGGGAAACCCATATAGGGAATCTGAATAGGCACAGGCTGCATGGAAATTATTTCGTTCCTTGCACCCTGACAGTAAAAAAAGGATATTCAGCTACAGCAACTAATAAAAAGGGTTTTATTTTTCCAAATTTCAAGGATTACCTTTGTGTAGCCATTAAGATGAAGAAGAATATGGATTCTGTCGTCATTTATCATTCTCTCAATCATATCAGATGTCTTTCTTTATCTCTTCCCACCTTCAACGCTGAAATTTGTGTAGCCAAAATGTTTATGAACTTGGACTCCGCACTCATAACTCGTGCCGCAAGCTACATTTTTTAACTCTTCATAACCTTCCTGAATCTTTCTATAAGCTTTTCCTTGAGATCTGCATTTTGTTCTAGCATGCGTGCATGGCCCTGCATAGCCATTTGCATTACTTCTTTGAGCTCTTTCGCGCACTTCTTTTCCAACTCCACTTGCAGCTTCTGCTTTTGAATGATACACCTGCTCTCTTCTAGTTTAATTCACAACTCATCAGCAAGGGAAATCCATTGCTTTCTGCTTCATTGAAACATCTTTTCCAAGCTGGTTTGTCAAGTCTTCAATCTCCTCCATAAGAACAACTCTTTCACCCAGATTAAAAAAGTTTCTGTATTGTTCTGGACAGTTCGAAGTTCTATTTAGCAGTTCAGGATGGTTTTCATACTTATGTTTCAAAAGCTGTGAAAACCAAAACTTAGTAAGATAAATACAAGGTTTAGAATTAGAGGGCAGTCTAGTAATTGAAAAGGAGAACCTTACCTGGTGCCCACTTGTCAATGACAGTCTAGTAATTGAAAAGGAGAACCTTACCTGGTGCCCACTTGTCAATGACAAAAGTTCTTCATCCCGTGGGTAAGACTCCACATCCATGAGGCTCTCTAGGCGAAGTATTTTATCTTCCCTTGTCTGTCCATATCAGATGTCTTTCTTTATCTCTTCCCAACTTTAAAGCTGAAATTTGCGTAGCCAAAATGTTTATGAACTTCGACTCCGCACCCTTAACTCCAGCTACAAGCTACCTTTTTCAACTCTTCACGTCCTTCCCTTTTTTGAGTAGCCAACTCTCAAGCTGGGAATTTGAGTAGCCACAGTGCAGTTTTGGGAACTCGATTTAATATATTACACCTGAAATTAGAAAGTCAATAAAATGATTATGATCATGATGCTTCAGGCAGGCTGTGGTAGATGCGAGCAAAGAAATTTATCATTTCTCACAAAGCAGACAAAATTTCAGAATCCATCTTGTATAGCTGATTGAAGCAAGCATATAAAAATTTATCATGTGACAGGCCATAATCTGATCGCTTAGGATGACATTTTAGGTCCAGAACTTATGATACATAACATATGATACTAATTTAACAAATGAGAAGAACCTGACTTTGAGATCCTCACCTGCTTGTATGATTGGCAAAATAACAATGTGGAAGATGAACAAGTTTCTCTGAGTATATGTATATGGACTCAAGTCTCAAACTTCAGAGGTGAAACAAACTGCACAAAGAACAATAAATGAAACAACAGGACTAGCGGACCATGTCAAATCACATCTGTTCTAATATGTCACTAACCTCATCTGTGACCAGATAATGTACATATATGGCCCCTGTAGTTCCAGGGATACCCATATAGGAAATGTGAATAGGCACAGGCTGCATGGCAAATATTTCGCTCCTTGACCCTAACAATAAAAAAGTATATTCAGCTAAAGGTCAACTAATAAAAAGGGTTGTTATATAACTTGAACTTGATAGAATGGAACCCCAGCATGAGATAGCAATTTCTCTCTATTTGCTTGAGTTGATTTTTTTTCCAAATTTCAAGGGCTACCTTTGTGTAGCCATCAAGATGAAGAAGAACATGGATTCTGTCGTCATTTATCATTCCCTCAATCATAACAGATGTCTTTCTTTATCTCTTCCAACCTTTAACGCTGAAATTTGCGAAGCCAAAATTTTTATGAACATAGACTCCACACCCTTAACTCCTGCCTTTTTCAACTCTTCACGTCCTTCCTGAATCTTTCTACGCCTTCCAAGCAATTCTAAAGGCTTTTCCTCAAGATTTGCATTTTAGCACACGGGTGTGTCCAGCTTATGCTTTCGAATAATACACCTGCTCTCTTCTAGTTCAATTAGCAACTCATCAGCGAGGGAAATCCATTTGCTTTCTGCTTCATTTAAACGAAGTCTCTCTTGTTTCAACAGCCAATCCAGGGACATCAGATGGAGATGGGGATAAACTTGAGACACATGAATAGGCCAGTTTCAAATAGAGCGCCTATTTTTTGAGCATACACTGAGGAGGAGTCTACATAGTATTGAAGCCGGTATGTAAAGTCTTAATTCTTTTCCATAAGCACTTCTCTTTCACCCAGATTTAAAAAGTTTATGTATTGTTCTAGCTCGTTCTGGACAGTATGAAGTTCTATTTTTGTCCTCAGCAGTTCAGGATGGTTTTCATACTTATGTTTCATAAGCTGTGAAATCCAAAACTTTGTCAGATAGATACAAGGTTTAGAACTAGAGGGCAGTAGTAATTAAAAGGAGAACCTTACCTGGTGCTCATTTGTAAATGACAAAAACTCTTCATCCAGAAACTCTTCTGTGGGTAAGACTCCATCCATTAGGCTCTCTAGGCAAAGTATTTTATCTTCCCTTATTTGTTCAATTATAGGGTTTCATTCCCTCTCATGCTTACAATGTTGGACCCGGGTTCAAAATAAGCAACTACATTAAGATGACCTTTGGCAGCCCAATGACGATGGGTAAAGCAAGTCGGAAAGCACCAGGCGATAAAGCTACTTTATTTCTGCTGCTTGTTTACCATAAATCTCTTCCAGTGCCATTTCTCTCCTAATAGCTCCAGCCAAAACTTTCTCGACCGCCTGTACAACGGTTGGTATAAATAATGGCCACAACAGTCATTAAATTTGCATCGGATGATCGAAACGAAAATGATAAATTGAATGTGTCTGATCTTACTTAAGGAACTTGCTTTGCTCTCTCAGCAGTCTCTGTCCCGTTTATGACTATCAACTGTAAATCTGAATTGTCATTGGCCTCCTTAGAACCCTTTTGAGCGCAGTTTGCACCGTGGCAGTTGCTAATTGAGATTGCTAATGGCACATTCCGGTACATCTTCTTCCAGATGTGTCTGTGCACCAACGTTGACTTTACTAGTAGGAATAGTAAACGTGTCGTCAGTATGTGTTACAGAAAACCTAAGAGAGGGTTGCCTCATAGCAGAACTTCTGCGGTGGCTGCCAATGATATTGAGGGCACGTTGGAGAGAGGCTGCCAAAGGATCAGTAGGTACAAATAGACTTTTTTCTCGTTTGATAGAGCATACAATTGACTTTAAAAGAATCATCTTTCAAGAACTTTAAAGGCGATTGTGCACCTCCTGTGCTAAAATATCATCTTCTCTCTGGGATGCTGTGGACATTCTAGATGTTAGAAGGCATTTCCTACACTCAATTACTGGCGGTGAAACACTTAAGTTGGAGACTTCAGGTGTAACTACATCAAGATTCAACTGCTTTATTCTTAATTGCCTTGGCATAGTGGGCAAACCGCAAACCTCTTGTAAGAACTTAAAATCATCCTCCATTACTTCTTGTAAGAACTTAAAATCATCCTCCATTACTTCTTGTAAGAACTTAAAATCATCCTCCATTACTTCATTAACAACTGCTTTATTCTTAATTGCCTTGTCACAGTGGGCAAACCTCAGAGTGCTGAACGTTACACTCCAACTGCACCATATTAAGAAGACTGTTACATCTCTCAAATGGAAATTAGAATTATCAAGTATCCTTCAATTATATGGGGTGAAAATGATATTAATTGGTAGTATGGTCATACTCCATTTAGAGGACAGAAAAAAGATGATACACATAGCGGAAATCAGTATCACCTTCGGGCCGGCAAAATAGCATAAATCATTGCAAGTTTCGCATTTTCCACCAAGAGAATCCGGCAGTTTGAAGGTCAACCTTGGATCTCTATAAGGAGTGTGCTTCTGCTTCCGAATATGAGAAACTTCTGCAAGAATGTTTATCAAGGTCCTGCAGTTCCATAACGGTATGATTAACAATTGGTGTAGCAGATGCTTAATAGTATCCATATTAACATGCATTTCTTGGAAGTAATGGATTTGTAGTAAACAAAACCATACCTAAGCTGTGAAAGGGAACTGTTGATGTTTTACAGCTGTGCAGCTGTGCCGGTTAACTTTCGTCTTTTGGATCTAGCTAAATCCACAAGGTTTATTCTACTTGTTTTACAGGTACTAAAACCATCAGGCGATCTCTGCAGTAGTAAACAATAAGCCCCTCTCTGTCCACCAAGGAAGATAGAAATGTTGTGGAAAGACCGTTTGTAATGGATTCATGCATAGCACAATTCGAAACAATAAGGTATTATGAAGTGCATGCATAACCCGACAAGCATAATCATGATTCAATTCCAAAGCTAACAACCTGTAACAGAACTTAACAGCATTTTCCAGAATACATTCTAATCGAAGCTAAAGAAAGATAAAAAATCGGATTTTGGATAAAAAAAATGAGTTATAATACCTTGCATCGACTTTCAACAAAACAGGTAAAAATACAGTGTGAGCGGAAACTTTCAGAATTAATGCTAGTGGCACCAATTCTCCTGTTACACAATCCCGGAACCAATTCACCATGTACAGAAATTGCAATATAAGTAACATGTACTGCGAATCATTGATAGACAACACTCCTACAAATGATGGACTTGCAACTAAGACATATCAAACATAATGTAATAGTACCTTGATAAATTTTCCCGTTAACTCTTCAATGAAGACACACACACTTGTGTCACACTTTCAATATAAAGTCCAGATATAACATCTTCGCGTATCTGAAATGTAGAAATAGAAATCAACCACTGTATCATGAACAAGCCAATCCTATAAATTAATAAGTAGTTATCTTTGCCTACCTGAAGATTTCTTTGTCTAGGGTCACAAATTTCTTTTTCTTCTTTCTTTAATTTCTTTTTTTCATCTTTTAGGAACTGAAAAGTCCGTTGCGGCGGACAAAGTTGACATGTAGAATGATGCTGCCTTATCCACTGCACAACTGCATAATGACAAAAAGTTGATGATCGGTGTATTCAGTATCAATAAATTGTATTTCACCAATAATTCAAAATTTGGATAAAAAATGAGTTATAAATTATAACAGTTTGCATCGACTTTCAACAACACATCCGAAAACAATGTGTGAGGGGGAACTTTCAGAATTAATGCTAGTGACAATCCCTAAACAAAATCACCATGTATAGAAATTGAAATATAAGTGTCATGTAGTAATGCGAATTACTGATAGACAACTCCTACAAACGACAGACTTGCAACAAAGACATATCAAGCATAACGGATTAATACCTTGATAAGTTTTTCCGATAACTCTTTCATTGAAGACACGCACACTTATGTCGAACTTTAAACATAAACCCCGGATTTAACATCTTCTCGTATCTGAAATCTAAAACAGAAGTTAACGATTGAGTCATGAAGAAGCCTATCCAAAAATAATAGATGGGTATCTTTGCCTACCTAAAGATTTCTTGGTCTAGGGTCAAACAGATTAGTAATTCGTTCATTGTAAATCTGCACAAAGGAACTGTAGCTGGTTAAGGTCCCTACTACAAAATTGATTTCATTCAGATAACCTCCAAGTTTTAAATAAAAACAAACCTCAAGAAAAGAACATCTACATTGATACGTCAGCTATTTATTGGCATGCCTAATTCATTCATAAGAGAAAGGAACTGAAATTGTTAACTACCAAAGTATGGAGGTACACTTTAACTACTAGAATGCTCACCTCATCTGTCCTTGTAAATAGATCAACTTCTGACAAGGCATAGGCTGGCCCTCACATAGTGTTTGTCTTTCCATTTCTGGCCATTCATTGGAAGAACATCATAATCACAGACGATGCCTAATGAGTAATGATAAAATAAATCGTGCAGGTTCAGGGAAGAGTCGTTTCCTTACATAGATATATGCCACTTCAGAGCAGGATTATAATAACAGACGATGAATGGCACAACCTTTGTGTAGCCATTAAGATGAAGAAGAATATGGATTTTGCCGTCAATTATCATTCTCTCAATCATCTGTGGGCAAGACTCCATCCATGAGGCTCTGTAGGCAAAGTATTTTATCTTCCCTTGTCAGTCCAATTATAGGGTTCCATTCCCTCTCATGCTTACAATGTTGGACCTGGGTACAAAAGATGCAACTAAATTAGCATTACTACATTAAGATGACCATTGGCAGCCCAATGACAATGGGTAAAGCATGTTGGAGAGTACCAGAAGATTAAGCTACTTTATTTCTGCTGCTTGTTTAGCACAAAAGTCTTCCAGTGCCATTTCTCTCCTAATAGCTCCAGCCAAAAGTTTCCAGACCCGCCTGCACAACGATTGGTATAAATAATGCCCACAATAAAGTCATTAAAGTTGCATCGGATGATCGAAACGAAAACAATAAATTGAATGTGTGATCTTACTTAAGGAACTTGCTTTGCTCTCTCAGCAGTTTCTGTCCCTATATGAACTATCAGCTGTAAATCTGAATCGTTATTGGCCTCCTTAGAACCCTTTTGAGCGCAGTTTGCACCTTGGAAGTTGCTAAATGAGACTGCTAATGGCACATCCTCCAATACAACTTCTTCAAGAGAGGGTTGCCTCATAGCAGAACCTCGGCGGTGGCTGTCAATGACATTGAGACCACGTTTAAGACTGGCTGCCAAATGATCAGTAGGTACAAGCAGACTATTTCTCGTTTGATAGAGCATACAATTGACTTTAATAATCGTGCAACGATTTTCAAGGCGATTGTGCACCTCCTGTACTCAAAATATCATCATCTCTCTGGGATGTTGTGGACATTTTAGAAGTTAGAAGGCTTTTCCTACACTCAATTACTTGCGGGGAAACATTTCAAGTTGGAGACTTCAAGATAGAGGACACTTAAGGTGTAACTACATCCAGATTCATGGGCGACAAACAATTCTCCATCCCTTCTAAAGAGATATCAGCAGGATTCTGACTCGGAGATTAAGATGACAAGTGGTTTTGGTCATTTCAATTTGGATGCATAAGCATCTCTCCCCGTCTTGAATTTCATCACAAGAACTCCCAACCCCAAGAACTTCATCTATATTAAAGTCATTGTCCTGAGAGGTTGATTCAGTGGCTACTTCGGGCCCACACCATCACCTTTGGACTTCTCTCGACCTCCACAACTTCATCACCATCATCATCAACACGTGGTAGATTCATCAGACGATCGAGGCTTAATTTCATGAGAATCAAGCTTCTAGGAGAATTCCTTTCACAAGAATATTCTCCATTTACATTGGCTGGGGCATCTGTGTTTTCCTTCATTCGAACTAGTACATCCTCTGCCAATCCTGGTTAAGAAAGAGCTCACTTAGTAGACTGATTCAGAGAACAGTAGATGATTAAGAACCAAGTAGATACCTTGAATTGTCCTATAAGTTCTCGTGAGAATTTAACAACATCCTGCATTCCTTCGTTAACAACTGCTTTATTCTAAATCGCCTTGGCACGCTGGGCAAACCTCGGTGTGTTGAACGTTTCACTCCTGCAACTGCACCATTTTAAGAAGACTGTTGGATATCTCAAATGGAAAGTAGAATTAACAAGATGACAGAAAAAAGATACCTCTCAATTATACGAGGTGAAACTCATATTAATTAGTAGTATGGCCATACTCCATTTAGAGGACAGACAAAAGATGACACAAATAGCGGAAATTAGTATCACCTCTGGGCCGGCGAAACAGCTCAAATCATTGCCATTTTCGCATTTCCATCTAGAGAATCCCGTAGTACCTCATTTATCCTTCCAAAAAGTCGCTAAAAACAACGGGCGCCAAGCCCTACTGAGTGCTTAATAGATCAACTTCTGACAAGGCATAGGCTGGCCCTCACATAGTGTCTTTCCATTTCCGGTCTGTCATTCGAAGAACATCATAATCAGGATCAACCATATAAAAAAAAGAAACAATGCCTTATGATAAAATAAATCGTGCAGGTTCAGGGTAGAGACGTTTCCATACTTCGATATATGTCAATTTAGAGCAGGGTTGGAATCACAGACGATGAATGGCACTAACCAACAAGACGGGAGTCTTTTTTTTCTTTTTACACGTAATTCAAGTTATATGTTGCAGCTGTCATACACATTAAACAACAAAGACGGTGATTCAGCAAGTTCAAGCAAGTTGCCATCTTCAACGTTGTAATAAGGGGTGAATTCATCACTTTAAGATGAAGAAGAATATGGATTATGTCGTCAATTATCATTCTCTTAATCATATCAGATGTCTTTCTTTATCTCTTCCCACCTTCAACGCTGAAATTTGCGAAGCCACAATGTTTATGAACTTAGACTCCGCACCCCTAACTCCTGCTACAAGCTACCTTTTCAACTCTTCACGTCCTTCCTATATTTTTCTATGCCCTCCAAGCAATTCTATATGCTTTTCCTCGAGATTTGCATTTTGGTCTAGCATACGTGCACGTCCCCTGCATAGCTATATGCATAATTTCTATGAGCTCTTTCACACACTGCTTTCCCAAATCTAATTTCAGCTTCTGCCTTCGAATAATACACATGCTCCCGTCTAGTTCAATTAGAAACTCATCAGCGAGGGAAATCTATTGGCTTTCTACTTCATTCAAACGAAGTCACTCTTGTTTTAACAGCCAATCCAAGGACGGCCGTTGGAGATAGGGATAAACCTGAGACACATGAATAGGCCAGTTTCAATAGAGGGCCTCTTTTTTCAGCCAACACTGAGGAATAGTCTACATAGTATTGAAGCAGGTTTGTCAAGTCTTCAATCTCCTCCATAAGCACTTCTCTCTCATCCCAGATTAAAATGTTTATTGTTCTAGCTCGTACTAGACTGTTTGAAGTTCTATTTTTCTCTTTAGCAGTTCAGGATGGTTTTCATACGTATGTTTCATAAGCTGTGAAAACCAGAACTTGGTATGATAGATAGAAGGTTTAGAACTAGAGGCAGTAGTAATTAAAAGGAGAACCTTACCTGGTGCTCATTTGTCAATGACACAAAATCTTCATCCAAAAACTCTTCTGTGGGTAAAACTCCATCCATGAGGCTCTCTAGGCAAAGTATTTTATCTTCCCTTGTCTGTCCAATTATAGGGTTCCATTCCCTCTCATGCTTACAATGTTGGACCTGGGTTCAAAAGATGCAACTAAATTAGCATTACTACATTAAGATGACCATTGGCAGCCCAATGACAATGGGTAAAGCATGTTGGAGAGTACCAGAAGATTAAGCTACTTTATTTCTGCTGCTTGTTTAGCACAAAAGTATTCCAGTGCCATTTCTCTCCTAATAGCTCCAGCCAAAAGTTTCCAGACCCGCCTGCACAACGATTGGTATAAATAATGCCCACAATAAAGTCATTAAATTTGCATCGGATGATCGAAAAGAAAACAATAAATTGAATACGTTATCTTACTTAAGGAACTTGCTTTGCTGTCTCAGCAGTTTCTGTCCCTTTAAGAACTATCAACTGTAAATCGTAATCGTCATTGGCCTCCTTAGAACCCTTTTGAGCGCAGTTAGCACCGTGGATGTTGCTAAATGAGACTGCTAATGGCACATCCTCCGGTAAAGTTTCTTCAAGATGTGTTTGTGCACCAACGTTGACTTTACTAATAGGAACAGTAAACGTGTAGCCAGCATGTGTTAAAGAAAACCTAAGAGAGGGTTGCCTCTTAGCAGAACTTCGGCGGTGGCTGCCAATGACATTGAGACCACGTTGGAGACTGGCTGCCAAATGATCAGTAGGTACAAGCAGACTATATCTGGTTTGATAGAGCATACAACTGACTTTAATCATTGTTCACGGACTTTCAAGGCTACTGTGCACCTCCTGTGCTCAAAATATCATCATCTCTCTGGGATGCTGTTGACATTTTAGAAGTCAGAAGGCTTTTCCTACACTCAATTACTTGCGGGGAAACATTTGAAGTTGGAGACTTCAAGATAGGGGACACTTCAGGTGTAACTACATCAAGATTCAAGGGAGACAAACAATTCTCCATCCCTTCTAAGGAAATACCAGCAGGATTCTGACCCGGAGATTACGATGACAAGTGGTTTGGGTCATTTGGATTTGGATGCATAAGCGTCTCGTCCCCATCTTGAATTTCATCACAAGAACTTTAAAGACCTTCATCTATATTAAAGTCATTGTCCTGAGAGGTTGGTTCAGTCGCTACTTCGGGCCCACACTGTTCATCACCTTTGGACTTCTCTCGACCTCCACAACTTCATCACCATCATCATCGGACGATTGAGGCTTAATTTCATGAGATACAAGCTTCTAGGAGAATCCCATTCAAAAAAATATTCTCCGTTTACATTGGCCGGGGCATCTGTGTTTACCTTCATTCGAACTAGTACATCCTCTGCCAATCCTGGTTAAGTATGGGCTCACTTAGTAGACTGATTCAGAGAAAAGTAGATGATTAAGAACCACGTAGATACCTTGAGTTGTCGTATAACTTCTCGTGAGAATTTAAAAACATCCTGCATTAGTTCATTAACAACTGCTTTATTCTTAATTGCCTTGGCATGCTGGGCAAACCTCAGTGTGTTGAACGTTTCACTCCTGCAACTGCACCATATTAAGAAGACTGTTGGATGTCTCTAATGGAAAGTAGAATTAACAAGTACTCCTCAATTATATGATGTGAAACTGATATTAATTGGTAGTATGGTCATACTCCATTTAGAGGACAGAAAAAAGATGACACAAATAGCAGAAATTAGTATCACCTCTGGGCCGGCGTAACAGCTCAGATCATTGCCAATTTCGCATTTTCATCAAGAGCATCCTGTAGTATGAAGATCGAACTTGAATCTCTATAAGGAATGTGCCTCTGTTTCCCATTTTGAGAAACTTCTGCAAGAATGTTAATCAAGATCCTGCAGTTTCATAAAGAAATGATAAACAACTGATGTAGCAGATGCATAATAGTAATTATATTAACATGCATTTCTAAGGAATAATGGATTTGTCGTAAACAAAACCATATCTAAGCTGTGAAAGGGAACGGTTGAGGTTTTACAGCTATGCCGGTTAACTTTCATCTTTTGGATCTAGCTAAATCCACAAGGTTTATTCTACTTGTTTTACAGGTACTAAAACCATCAAGCGACCTCTGCAGTAGTAAACAAAAAGACTCTTTCAGTGCACCACACTAAGAGGACAGAAATGTTGTGGAAAGACGATTTGTAATGGATTCATGGGTAGCACTGTTCTAAACAATAAGGTATTATGAAGTGCATGCATAACCCCACAAGCGTAATCATGATTCAATTCCAAAGCTAATCCGTAACAGAACCTAACAGTATTTCCCAGAATACAGTCTAATCGAAGCTAAAGAAAGATAAATAAATTGGATTTTGGATAAAAAAAATGAGTTGTAATACCTTGCATCGACTTTCAACAAAACAGGTAAAAATATAGTGAGCGGAAACTTTCAGAATTAATGCTAGTGGCACCAATTCTCCTGTGTCCTGTTGCACAATCCCTGAACCAATTCACCATGTCCAGAAATTGTAATATAAGTAACATATACTGCGAATCATTGATAGACAAAACTCCTATATATGACAGACTTAACAAAGACATTTACCTTGATAACTTTTTCCGTTAACTCTTTCATTGAAGACACACACTTGCGTCAAACGTTCAATATAAAGTCCAGAATTAACATCTTCGCGTATCTGAAATGTAGAAATAGAAATCAACCACTGTATCATGAACAAGCCAATCCTATAAAATAATAAGTAGATATCTTTGCCTACCTGAAGATTTCTTTGTCTAGGGTCACAAATTCTTTTTTTTTTCCTTTAATTTCTTTTTTTTCTTTTTGGAGCTGAAAAGCGGGTTGCGAAGGACAAAGTTGACATGTAGAATGATGATGCCTTATCCATTGCGTAACTGCATAATGAGAAAAAGTTGATGATCAGTGTATTCAGTATCAATGAATTGTATTCCACCAATAATTCAAAATTTGGATAAAAATGAGTTATAACATCTTGCATCGACTCTCAACGACACATCTGAAAACATGGTGTGAAGGGGAACTTTCAGAATGAATGCTAGTGACAATCCCTAAACCAAATCACCATGTACAGAAATTGAAATATAAGTGTCATGTAGTAATGCGAATTACTGATAGACAACTCCTACAAATGACAGACTCGCAACAAAAGACATATCAAGCATAATGCAGTAATACCTTAATAAGTTTTGCCGATAACTCTTTCGTTGAAGACACGCACACTTCTGTCCAACTTTAAACATAAACTCTGGATCTAACATCTTCTCGTATCTGTAATCTAAAAATAGAAATGAATGACTGAGTCATGAAGAAGCCAATCCAAAAATGTGATTAGTGATCCTCTGCTGATGCTGTATGATACACAAATTACATATCACATTAAATTTGAATCACCAGATGGGTAGACCACAGATGGGGATGGGAGTAGGTTGGACTGTATGAGCCATGAATGTGTTGAAAATGGTGAAAATGCGTTATAAAGATCCTCAGAATAAATATATAACCTAACAGGGGAAGGGTTTTATGAATCTCTACCTGCCAATGCAACAACAGCATCCTGCACAAGCTCTTCCAGCAACTTTTCTTCCATTTCCTTCCAAGGTCACCTTGATCTGCTGCTCTGGCTTTGGCCAGAGTGTTCTGAATTCTGTTGGATTACATCCTTCGAATTCTGTTTTAGGATTCTTCTGTTTGAAGATTTTGTCTGCATCCATGCATGTGTTTGGGGCCTTTCTTTTGGCCATTGGTCTTTTGAAGATGCCAGCCTTTTCTCTTGCGAGGTCATAGGCGTCTCTGGCTTTCCGAGCTTCTTGAAGTGTACCGTACTTTTTGCACGTAGCACTTGTGCCACTGATGAGGGATGAAACTTCTCCCCAATCGGTGAAGATGCCTTCATCTTTTCCGCCATAGATGACGTAGTAGCATTTGTTGAGGTCTTTTTCAACTGCATGCTTGTAGTTTGGGACGAACCTTGGGACTTCGGATTCCAGTGGGGAATCTTCGAGGGTTTCCAGTGGGGAAAACCTTTTGGATATTGCAAGTGCGGAGAGATCCACGAGCTTGCTAATAGCAGGTGCTACTTTACTGGTTGAAGCAACAATCGCTTCTTTACCTTTTGGCAAGGTAATAGCCTTCAACGGATTTGTCGACTCTTTACCGGTAGCCGTTTGCTCCGGAGTAGCTTCTGATTTGGAATTAAAACAACAATTCCCCGGCTCAGTCGTGGCCGTTGGTGCCTGCTGAAACTGTTTCAACAGAATTAGCTTGGACCTGATGGTCTCAAGTTTGGCCGTAAGGGCTTTCATCTCAAGCTCAGCAAGCTTTTCTTGGAGCTCTAACTCTCGAATGTTCTCCATCTCAAGTTTGGCCGTAGATACCTTAGGTTGTCGTATAACTTCGAGAACTTAACATCATCCTGCATTACTTCATTAACTACTGCTTTATTCTTAATTGCCTTGGCACTCTAGGCAAACATCAGCTTGTTGAAAGTTGAACTCCTGCAACTGCACCATATTAAGAAGACTGTTGGATGTCTCAAATGGAAAGTAGAATTAACGAGTACCCCTCAATAATATGAGGTGAAACTGATATTAATTGGTAGAATGGTCATACTTCATTTATAGGACAGAAAAAAGATGACACAAATAGCGGAAATTAGTATCACCTCTGGGTCGTGAAACAGCTCAAATCATTGCCAATTTCAAATTTCCATCAAGGGAATCCTGTAGTATGATGGTCAGCCTTGAATCTCTATAAGGAGTGTGCCTCTATTTCCCATTTTGAGAAACTTGAGAAAGAATGTTTATCAAGTTCCTGCAGTTTCATAATGGCATGATTAACAACTGATGTAGCAGATGCATAATGGTAACACTATATTACCATGCATTTCTAAGGAGTAATGGATTTGTCGTAAACAAAACCATACCTAAGCTGCGAAAGGGAACGGTTGATGCTTTACAGCTGTGCAGCTGTGTCGGTTAACTTTCGTCTTTTGGATCTAGCTAAATCCACAAGATTTATTCTACTTGTTTTATAGGTAAACCATCAGGAGATCTCTACAGTAGTAAACAATAAGCCCCTCTCAGTGCACCAAACTTATACTGTCACAACACTAAGAAGATAGAAATGGTGTGGAAAGACCATTTGTAATGGATTCACGCGTAGCACTATTCTAAACAATAAGATATTATGAAGTGCATGCATAACCCCACAAGCATAATCATGATTCGATTCCAAAGCTAATCCGTAACAGAACTTAACAGTATTTTCCAGAATACAGTCTAATCGAAGCTAAAGAAAGATAAATAAATCAGATTTTGGATAAAAATGAGTTATAATACCTTGCATCGACTTTCACCAAAACAGGTAAAAACTCTGTGAACCATTTGAGGGGAAATTCCAGAATTAATGCTAGTGCACCAATTCTCCTGTTTGACAATCGGTAAACCATTTCCATTTTCAGAAATTGAAATATAAGTAACATGTTGCACTGCGAATCATTGAAAGACGAAACTCCTACAAATGACGGACTTGCAATGAAGACATATCAAGCACAATGCAGTAGTACCTTGATACGTTTTTTCCGTTAACTCTTTCATTGAAGGCACACACACTGCTATCAAACGTTAAACATAAACTCAAGATTTCACATCTTCACGTATCTGAAATTTAGAAATAGAAATCAACTACTGTATCAAGAACAAGCCAATCCTATAAAATAATTAGTTATCTGTGCCTACCTAAAGATTACTTTGTCTAGCGTCACGCAAATTTCTTTTTTTTTCTTTTCTGAAAAGCCCATTGCGACGAACAATGCTGACATGCAGAATGATGCTGCCTTATCCATTGCATAACTGCATAATGAGAAAAAGTGTCTCTATCAACAGCACATAAAACATATGGGCTAAAATCATAAAAACAATTTTGGAAAATTGACTTATTTTTTCAAAATAATACTTACATGCAAGCAGTCCCATCACGCCTTCAGCTGGGAATCTGAGTAGCCACAGTATGGTCATACTCCATTTAGAGGACAGAAAAAAGATGACACAAATAGAGGAAATTAGTATCACCTCTGGGTCAGGAAACAGCTCAAATCATTGCCAATTTCACTTTTCCATCAAGAGGATCCTGTTGTATGATGGTCAACCTTGAATCTCTATAAGGAATGTGCTTCTGTTTCCCATTTTGAGAAACTTTTGCAAGAATGTTTATCAAGTTCCTGCAGTTTCATAGTGGCATGATTAACAACTGATGTAGCAGATGCATAATGGTAACGATATTACCATGCATTTCTAAGGAGTAATGGATTTGTCGTAAACAAAACCATACCTAAGCTGTGAAAAAGAACGGTTGATGCTTTACAGCCGTGCAGCTGTGCCGGTTAACTTTCGTCGATCCAGCTAAATCCACAAGGTTTATTCTACATGTTTTATAGATACTAAAACCATCAGGCGATCTCTACAGTAGTAAACAATAAGCCCCTCTCAGTGCACCAAACTTATACTGTCACAACACTAAGAAGAAAGAAATGTTGTGGAAAGACCATTAGTAATGGATTCACGCGTAGCACTATTCTAAACAATAAGGTATTATGAAGTGCATGCATTTCATTAACCCCACAAGCATAATCATGATTCAATTCCAAAGCTAATCTGTAACAGAACTTAACAGTGTTTTCAAGAATACAGTCCAATCGAAGCTAAAGAAAGATAAATAAATAAGATTTTGGATTTAAAAAAAGAGTTATAATACCTTGCATCGACGTTCAACAACACAGGTAAAAACTCTGTGAACCATTTGAGGGGGAACTTTTAGAATTAATGCTAGTGGCACCAATTCTCCTGTTAGACAATCGGTGAACCATTCCATGTACAGAAATTGAAATATAAGTAACATGTTGTACTGCGAATCATTGAAATACAAAACTCCTACAACTGACGGACTTGCAACGAAGACATATCAAGCATAATGCAGTAGTACCTTGATACGTTTTTCCGTTAACTCTTTCATTGAAGGCACACACACTGCTGTCAAACGTTAAACATAAACTCAAGATTTCACATCTTCATTTATCTGAAATGTAGAAATAGAAATCAACTACTGTATCAAGAACAAGCCAATCCTATAAATTAATAAGTAGTTATCTTTGCCTACCTGAAGATTACTTTGTCTAGCGTCACACAAATTCTTTTTTTTTTCTTTTTTTTCTGAAAAGCCCAATGCGACGAATTAAGCTGACATGTAGAATGGTGCTGCCGTATCCATTGCATAACTGCACAATGAGAAAAAGTGTCTCTATCAACAGCACATAAAACATATGGGCTAAAGCATAAAAACATTTTTGGAAAATTGACTTATTTTTTCAAAATAATACTTACATGCACGCAGTCTCATCTCGCCTGCAGCTGGGAATCTGAGTAGCCACAGTGCACTAGTGGGAACTCGTTTCAATATATTACACCTGACATGAAATTAGAAAGTTAATATAATGAACATTCATACGCGCGGTGGTAGATGCAAGCAAAGAAAATTATCATTTCTCACCAAGTATAGAAAATTTCAGAATCCATCTTGTACAGCTGATTGAAGCAAGCATATAAATATTATCCTGTGGCAGGCCATAATCTGATCGCTTAGGTTGACATTTTAGGTCCAAACTTCACGATTTTTCTACATTACATAAAGCTGATCATATATAACATATGATACTAATTTAACAAATGAGAAGAACCTAACTTTGAGATACTTACCTGCTTGTATCATTGGCAAAATAACAATGTGGAAGATGAATACGTTTCTCTGAGTATATGGACTCAAACTTCAGAGGTGAAACAAACTGCACACAGAACAATAAATGAAACAACAGGACTAACGGACCATGTCAAATCACATCTGTTCTAATATGTCACTAACCTCATCTCATTTGTGACCAGATAACGTATATATGAGGCCCCTGTAGTTCCAGGGAAACCAGTATAGGAAATCTGAGTAGGCACAGGCTGCATGGCGAATATTTCGCTCCATGCGCCCTAACAATAAAAAAAAGTATATTCAGCTACAGGTCAACTAATAAAAATGGTTGTTATATAACTTGAACTTGATAAAATGGAACCCCAGCATGAGATAACAAATTTTCTCTATTTGCTTGAGTTGATTTTTTTTCTTCTAAATTTCAAGGACTACCTTTGTCTAGCCATTAAGATGAAGAAGAATATGGATTCTGTCGTCATTTATCATTCCCTCAATCATACCAGATGTCTTTCTTCATCTCTTCCCACCATTAACGCTGAAATTTGCGAAGCCAAAATGTTTATGAACTTAGACTCCACACCCTTAACTCCTCACGTCCTTCCTGAATCTTTCTATGCTTTCGAAGCAATTCTATATGCTTTTCCGTAAGATTTGCATTTTAGCACACGTGCGTGTCCAGCTTCTGCTTTCGAACAATACACCTGCTCTCTTCTAGTTAAATTAGCAACTCATCAGCGAGGGAAATCCATTTGCTTTCTGATTCATTAAAACGAAGTCTCTCTTGTTTCAACAGTCAATCCAGGGATGGCAGATGGAGAGGGGGATAAACTTCAGACACATGAATAGGCCAGTTTCAATAGAGCGCCTCTTTTTGAGGCAACACTGAGTAAGAGTCTACATGGTATTGAAGCTGGTTTGTCAAGTCTTCAATCTCCTCCATAAGCACTTCTCTTTCCCCCAGATTAAAAAAGTTTATGTATTGTTCTAGCTCGTTCTGGACAGTTTGAAGATCTATTTTTGTCCTCAGCAGTTCAGGATGGTTTTCAAACTAATGTATCATAAGCTGTGAAATCCAGAACTTCGTCAGATAGATACAAGGTTTAGAACTAGAGGGCAGTAGTAATTAAAAGAACCTTACCTGGTGCTCATTTGTCAATGACAAAAATTCTTCATCCAGAAACTCTTCTGTGGGTAAGACTCCATCCATGAGGCTATCTAGGCGAAGTATTTTATCTTTCCTTGTCTGTCCAATTATAGTGTTAACAAAATAATAATTAAGATGAAGTGCATGCATGACCCCACAAGCTTAAATTCCAAAGCTAATCCGTAACAGAACTTAACAAAATTTGCCAAAATACAGTCTATTCGAAGCTAAAGAAAGATAAATAAATCTGAGTTTGGATAAAAAGCGAGTTATAATACCTTGCATCGACTTTCAACACAACAGGTAAAAATACAGTGTGAGCGGAAACTTTCAGAATTAATGCTAGTAGCACCAATTCTCCTGTTAAACAATCCCTGAACCAATTCACCATGTACAGAAATTCAAATATAAGTACCATGTTGTACTGCGAATCATTGATAGACAAAACTCCTACAAATGACGGACTTGCAACAAAGACATATGAAACATAGTGCAGTAGTACCTTGATAAGTTTTTCCGTTAACATCTTGTCTCAAACTTTCAATATAAAGTCAGATTTAACATCTTTGCGTATCTGAAATGTAGAAATAGAAATCAACCAATGTATCAAGGAGAAGCCAACCCTATAAAATAATAAGTAGTTATCTTTGCCTACCTGAAGATTACTTTGTCTAGCGTCACACAAATTTATTTATTTTTCTGTTTTTTCTTTTTTATCTTTTCTTCTTTTTCTTTTTGAAGCTGAAAAGCCCGTTGCGACGGACAAAGTTGACATGTAGAATGATGTTGCCTTATCTATTGCATAACTGTATAATGAGAAAAAGTTGATGATCAGTGTATTCAGTTTCAATGAATTGTATTCCACCAATAATTCAAAATTTGGATAAAAAAGAGTTATAATACCTTGCATCGAATTTCAACAACACATCTGAAAACACTGTGGGAGGGGAAACTTTCAGAATTAATGCTAGAGACAATCCCTGAACCAAATCACCATGTACAGAAATTGAAATAAATTTGTCATGTAGTAATTACTGATAGACAACTCCTACAAATGACAGACTTGCAACAAAGACATATTAAGCATAATGCAGTAATACCTTGATAAGTTTTTCCGTTAACTCTTTCATTGAAGACACCCACAATGCTATCAAACGTTAAACATAACTTCCAGATTTAATATCTACTCGTATCTGAAATGTAAAAATCGAAATCAACGACTGATTGAGTCACGAAGAAGCCAATCCTAAAATAATAAATAGGTTTGCCTGTCTAAATATTTATTTGTGTAGGGTCAAACAGATTAGTAATTTGTTCATTGTAAATCTACACAAAGGAACTGTAGCTGGTTTAGCTCCCTACTACAAAATTCATTTCATTCAAATAACCTCAAAGTTTTAAACAAAAACAAACCTCAAGAAAGAACATCTGCATTGATACGTCAGTTGTTTGTCGGCATGCTTAATTTATTCCTAAGAGAAAGCAACCGAAATTGTTAATTATTAAAGTATGGAGGTACACTTTGACTACTAGAATGCTCACCTCATTTATCCTTGCAAAAAGTCGTTCAAAAACAATGGCCGTCAAGCCCTGCTGAGTGCTTAATTGATCAGCTTCTGACAAGGCATTGGCTGGCCCCCACATTGTGTATGCCCTTCCACTTCCTATCTGTCATTGGAAGAACATCATAATCATCCTGTGATTAAAATATCACAATCTATCTGGGATGCAGTGGACATTTTAGAAGTTCGAAGGCTTTACCTACTCTCAATTACTTGAAGTTGGAGACCTCAAGATAGGGGGGCGATTCAGTTGTAACTAAATCAAGATTGAAGGGAGATGAACGATTCTCCATCCCTTCTCAGGAAATACTAGCTGGATTCTGAGGCTGATCACTTTGGACTGCCAAGTGAAGAGTTTCTGAGGCTGGAGGAAGCCCCCATAGAAGAAGCATTGCCAACTTCATGGTTAGTTTTTCATGCAAACCACCTTTAGTCGCTTTTTGTGCAGCCCCAACCTGAAAACGAAAAACACAAAATCTAAACATGTTTTTAACTTAACGTGGATGTTTCAACATTTGGGCACACAAACTATTAATCAATAGATTTCAGATCAAAAGAGGATTTTGTGACCCTTAACAACAAAAATGGCACCAACTGTTGGATCTGTGTAGAGTTGTGCCCAATCCCAGTATATCTTATCTAAGCACATCAGTTGACTCTTACATCAACATGGCACCAAACAGCCTTGCACTGTTTTTAATTATAGTTTTATCAAATCAGCATACCTCGCCACCATGTTCCAGAACAGTATCTTCTACAACATCACTCAGCATATCTATAGAACGGCAAAATCCATATATACAGAGCCGGCGCCTCCTACCCATATACAAAGCCTTCTACAAGGCTTCATTGAATTAGCCAGAAATGTGAATTAAATTGGCTGTTATTAGAAGACTAATGATTCCTTGCATTTGTTGCAGCAATATCGAAAAGTGCACGAAGACAAAGACATTGATGTGGGTCCATGTAATCAATCTCCTTAAAACGTGGAAGCCTTTTAATCCCTTTTGATTTCCCATGTTTTTTCTGCATGAGTTGAGTGAAATCATTATGAAATGATCCATTGCAGAACCAGACATCAACTGATTAAACAACTGAGAACAATAGATGATTTCTCATGCTTGCACTTGCTATATGGATCATCACAAGCCATAAGAGTTATCTTCATGTCATCATCTGGTTCAGATTATTTTGAAGCATTTTCTTGAACTACGTAGAGACGAATGAAAGTAAAAGTAAAGATAGAGGAATACGTTTAATGAAGAGACATGCCGAGGAACCAAGGAACCTCCAATCTGAATCAGCCCATCTGCTGTAAAAAGCGTAACTGTCTCCTCTTGCACCCATTCAATACCTAAATATGCCCAACAAAACCAGAGTCAGAATTAAAATTTATTTAAAGACAAAGAAGTTCATCTGTTTCCAATTTGGACGCAGAGTGGTTACTTGCTGCTCAAACTTACTGTACCGCTAACCACCAGCGCATTGTAAAAAAACTCCAAGAAGCATGACAGCAATAAATAAAAGTCCAAGAATACATGAATACAGAAAAGAAAAAAAAAGGCGAGGCGCTACTACAGCTATACAAGCCTTGGATTACAAACTCTTGATCCCAACAATAAAATTGAAAAGAATGTATAAGAGTTTCCGAGTTGTAACTTGTAATGGCATGCTACAATGTAAACCCTGATTCAGTCCACATGTAAAAACTAAGGTATTTTCACATTTAATTTATACATTTATATGTCTCGTACTGTGGTTTATGTAAAATTTCACCTTCAGAAGCTCATCAAATAATCAAATGATAATCATAAATCTGATTAATGAAGTTTGAACAAAAAAAGATATCACCAATTCGGAGTCAACCGATCATCAAGCATATATTTTCAAGAAAGACAGAAACCACGTACGCATCAGTACCACCAAAATCCTAAGGAAAGAATCCTGACCGATTGCGGAAATCACAGACAGAATAATCACCAGCACGTTCCTCGGGTGTCCCAAGGAAAGAATCCGACATCATTGCCAAGATAATTGCCGGAACACGATGATTTAGGGACGAATCGAGCGATGCGGGAGGAGGCATTAGTAACCGATTCGAGGCGGCGACACGGAGATCGGAGGAAAGCGGTTGGGATTTCTGTGGTGCGGGGAATGGGGAGGAATTTCAAGCAGGCGGAGTAGGAGGTGAGACCCGGAACGGTCAACGTCTCCGCCATCGTCGAGATTCTCTTTTATCGACCGTTTGAATAATGAGAATATTTTTTATATTCTAAAGTATTAAGAAAATAAAACAAAAAGTTTTGTCTCTTTACTCTCTTATTTTGAATTAAAATGTGGATAACAAAAGAAACGGACAAATAATAAACAACATGTTTCATGACAAGTAAAATCTCGGAAAATAAGTAATTTTTTATTGAATTAAATTAGTTATGTAAATAAAGGGTATTTTCGGTGGGCCGTAAGCCCAAACTTACTGGGCTGAAATGTGCTCATTGTGACAGTTATGTTTTGAAATTGAAGATTTTGAATTGACATTGCCCAAACTTACTGGGCTGAAATGTGCTCGTTGTAACAGTCATATTTTGAAATTGAATATTTTAAATTGACAGTGAGAAATCAAGTTTGGAAATTGCGCAACTATAACTTGAAAAAACAATTATAATTTAGTGTTGATGTATTCACTTATTTGCTCATCAATTATAAAGATCACCCTTGCGGTATGTGTCATAAGTTAATTAATTAAATCCATACGGCTGATGAGCCATTGCGCGTGTATTGACTTTTTTATGGAAAATTTTCGAAATTGCTAAAAAATCAACTTTCAATTCCAATTTTACACAATCTTCATAATGGTTTCTCAATTTACATTAGTTTTTAAGACGTCGTCCCGAACGGCGTCTTAACATTAAGACGCTCCCAGCAACATCGTCTTAAGCTGAGTGGTCTTTCGCGCCCCAAATACCAGTTATGTGGCATAATATTGCCACAGAGACAGTAGCCGATGTCCGCTACAGCGGCTTATACTCAGCCGACCGACTTAATATGTCCTACATACTGATGCGTAGTTGACTCGATTCCCTACAACTCTCTAGTTCACACCGAGAGCAACCGAGGTCATTTTTATGGTCGAAGTAGGAACTGGCGCGCATAAAGGAGAGGCTGAAACAGTGCGCACCGCGCCCAACATAGACATTAGCTTTATCGCTAATGTCAACTCTAGGCGCGGGGTTAGTGTGTGCGCTGGACACGGCGAGCCGACAAGATGATGACGTTAGCAATCTCAGACTTAAAAACCCAGTTTTGCTATAAATAAATGCTTTGGAGAAGGGTTTCATTCATTCTAGCTTTGATGAAATATCAGAAGACGGTTCTAGAGGAGAAGGCGAAGCTTTCGACGAGAGAAGAGATTTCTACTTCCTTTTCATCAAAAATATTTGTGTTAATTTTTTATGACGATGAGTAGCTAAACTTTTAATTCAGTTTATGGTTTCATACATTGTGACTACGTTTTGAGATTCTCGTTCTTAATGCAATTTAATGTTTTACTAATTCTTGTTCTTCATCCTATGAATCAATTCGTTGGGTTAAGTGGAAGCTTTGTCGCAAAGCTTAATCAAATAATTAATTCTTACCGTTAATATCTACTGTAAACTTTGTCGTAAAGGTAGATCGTAACAGCTAGACTAAATAATACTTTTGTCGGATTATTATGTTTTGGAAAGAACTAGAAGTCTAACCCCTTTGTCAGATTAGATTGTGGTGTATCACCTTTGTCGGGATACTTAGGAGTGTTACCTTTGTCGGAATAACCACACTTAGAAACATAAGATTTGATCATTAGATATCTATGATAAATGTGTCACAATTGAAACCCTAAGCTGAATATCTTCTCTGATTGAAAACCCTAATTCTTGTCTCGTTCTCTTGTGTCTTCACAACAATTGCTCACAAACCCCATTTTTTTAATTGTTCACAGTTACAGCTTCAACAAACCAGCTCTCTTGGGTTCGACCCTGCTTGCCACTACACTAACTTTTAGCAGGAGAAATATAAATTTAATTTTGACGCGTCAAACGACGTGCGTCACCCAACTTCAGATGGCTGAATATCATCTTCCATCTGCAGAGTGAATCGTTTATACGACATCATCCCTCTTCTACAAAAAAAAGAATTATTTGCAATCAGCAAACTGTTCCTGACACCTACTTGATCATTTGAAGAAGAGAAGCATTAGAACGTGATTAAGAGATCCAAGAGAAAACAGGGTCATAATAGAAATGTAATGTACGTGGAGCTCTTAAGATTAGTGTCTGATCCACTTTTAGAACCGCCTCTACCTCAAGCAGCTTCCCTATCTGATTAAATAAAAGGCAATTTTAGAGCTTCGACAATAATAGTAAGGCAACACTGTCAAGATCTCACGTCATAGGTAGCCATTATATATTCATGGAATAGGCCAAACATCATTTTCCCAACTCAAGGTCGTTCAAAAACCTCTTCCAGAATCCATAGTTGGTTTGGAATAAATGAACACACAGTGACACAATACAATTCTTTAGAACTATCACACTGAGCATGGAAACCAGGTTTGCCACTTACCTTGCAAACTATTTTGAATCTTGATGGCCATCTTCATACGAGGGCGATCTGCTTCGCCTTTTATCTCCTCTGCCTCCGTAACCACTAACCACCATCCTCCCACCTCGATCTTTAATACGCCAGCGACCTGCTTTGCCTCCCACGGTGCGCTGGCGGACTAAGACTACGTCTAGCATACAACTTATAATCCTACTTATCCCTGTAACGTGGCAGAGACGTATTTCGATCTTGATGGCCATTTTCATACCCAAACCTATCATTTAGGTTTTTCCAGTCAAAAGATTTGCCCAAGAAAATAAATTTGTAAACTCTATTCACCAAAGGTAGAGTCGTTCCAGATATTTTAAGGGCCCTTGGGCAAAAAAAATATTTTGGGACTTACAAGATAGAAATACATATAAATGTATTTAATAATGAAAACTCTTTACATAATATATTATTGGCATCATAGCTTCGTTATATATTGTTAAAAAGTATATCAGAATCATGTCGAAAAAATCAATCATTTTCTACAATATAAATATTTTTTATTCTTTGCATATGTAATGCATATGCACATTGCCCTATTAGCAATAATAATTTTAGTTGTGCCTCGCATGGCAAAATTTTTGTTAGGTTAATCTTTTTTCAATATATTCGGTGAACTCAAATTGACTTTACGTATAATTTCAAACATAATGGGCCCTCTCAAAATATGGGCCCTTGGCGTATGCCCATGCTGCCCCTATATCAGGCACGGTCCTAACCAAAGGAACAAACAAAAGGCAAATATGTGTTGTAACGCTCACCTTTTGTGGTAACCACCATCCTGATCTTTTATATGACCGCGACCTGCTTTGCCTCTTGCGGTGTGCTGGCGGACTAAGACTACGGCTAGAATACACTACAAAAAAATGTGTTATAAGCTACGATTTAAATCCAACGGAATATATTTTGTTGATAAAATGTATAAAACCTTCAAAGGAAATAAATCCGTTGGAAATTTATGAATTATAAGCGACAAATTAAATCCAACGAAAATATGTTGTTGATAATATATATAAAACCTTCGAACTTTGGTTGAAAATAAATCCGTCGAGATTTATATGTTATAAGCTACAAATTAAATTCAACAGAAAATATGTTGTTGATAATACATACATAAAACCTTCTAAATTTGGTTGGAAATAAATCCGTTGAGATGCATGTGTTATAAGCTACAAATTAAATTCGACGAAAAATATTTTGTTGATATTATATATATATATTAAAAATATAAATATTACCTTATATATAACTCAGATGTTGAGTTCCCCAACGCTTTTAACTTAAATAGATCTGTGACATCCTCTTGACCCACTACGATATCGTAGTCGTCACCGAATACCTCAGCGTTGGCGTGTACTACAATCGTATCTTTACTCAGGTTGTTCCACACCTCATGTAGAAGTCGACAGTCCACGGACATTTCATCTACATAATCTTCGCCAGTAATTGGCAAAGACTCGTATACGTGTATGTCATATGCCTGCATGTTAAATTTCCGTTAAGATTAAATATCTTATTTTATGTCTAATATAACACAATGAAGCAAATGAAGTTATAATCTTGAATTATCTCACCCTTTTATTGACAACGACCAAGTCTTTCGGCCATGCCACGTGATGGTTAACTGCATCTAGAACATTCGAGTGCTTTGGATGGGGTGTTGGCAATGCTGCACCTCGACCTCGATAAAGTGCTAAATCGACCTTCACTTTCACGGTATCTTCGGGTATTGCTCGAAAGTTAACAGAACGGCCATTTACAACTCGACCGATAGCCACAAGCTGTTTATCACCTTCAAGTTACCCCTCGATGTATAATATGTTCTTCATTCCACCCTGTCAGTAGAAGTAATAATTTGTAAACCAACACAAAAAGTATTAAATACATTCAACCAACATAAATAATAAATTTAATAATTTTAAATGTACCTTTGGTATGTTCTTCCACGGGTCTGAATCAACAGGACAGTGACGGCTGATGCGATCAGACGCATCTAAGCGAATATTGGTACCCGAGAAGGTGGATATCGGTAACCCAATCTTCCACGGAATATGTGACCCGACTCCTCGAGTATGTCCTTTGGGCTCGGGCATCCCAATCGCCCCATTCAGTATGTCACGTCGTCGATTTTGAGACGAGAAGTGTCCTTCAGAGGATCTTACCACTAACTCATCCTATTAACAATCATTAAATACCAAAAGTTAGTGTATGATATTAACTATTGAAATTGACATAAAGGAATAACTTACAATCTTTTTTGCCACTCGCTGGGATGCCTCGGTGACGAACTCGTCATTTTTCATTGTTCGTCCCCTCTTCCACATCTCATGTCTCTCTATAGTGACATTAGAAGACTGCCCCTCTTCAATTGCGCCCTGCGCAAATAACTCGGCTATTTTCTCAGTTGTCAATTTATCTTCAAGATTTCTATAGCCTCCTCGACCAAGTATGTGCGCATATACATTCTTCGTAACAAGCTCTTTGTTAGTCTCTCTTAACTTCATAGCATTTTCAGAGAGCCTATGCTCCTTAAATATCCTCCAGGTCTCTTTGTCAAGAAACTTATACTCACCCAAACGATCTTCGTTTGCCTTGGTACCGTGGATGTAATTGTTTGCTAGTCTTGTCTTGAAACTCTTCCACGTGCTACCAGCGACCTTCAACTCCTGCTTTTTATGCGGCTCGCATCCCTCAAAAATTACCTAAAGAGACATATAACAAGTTATAATTAATACAAAAAATAATCAACATCACAAACAAGTATAAGTTTCAATTAAAGAAAAACTTATACAGTTACATCTCTCCACAAAGTTTGCTTATACTGTTCAGGAACTTTCCTCCAGTCGTTGTAGGTGATAGGAACTCGAGAACGAGCCACCATACCCAAGAAGCTCCTCCAAGTGTCTCCCTTCTTCCCTTTGGGATTACCCTTACTATCGAAGTTGATCGTGAGCTTGGTACCAACCACTGTGTGTTGCTTAATCAACTTCGCCATGTATACGGGGCCTTTCTTGTGTCTCTGTGTGCGGGAAGAGACATAGTAGTCATCCTCACCGCTGCAGTTGCTACTGCTAGCCATGATTCTGTAAAGGAGCCACATTAAATGTCAAATTAAACAAGTTAAATATATGAATACATAAATGCACACGATTATTAAACAAATAAAATGACGTGTGATAACGAAATAAGTAGCATATACAACATACACACAAATTAAGTTTCTTTATCAATCCCTATTCCTTCGCCGTGATCTTCTCGCAACTGTATTTCATCATCAACTTTGCTGTCGTCGTTGTCCACTGTAACTGTCGTACAAACGGGTTGGCAATCATCAGTCATCTCTTCAGATGTACCACTGATTACTTGTTGTTTTCCATTGATCACAATAAACTGATTATTGTTGAAAGGGTCTTTGACGTAAAATACTTGTCTGGCTTGTTCGGCCATAATGAATGGCTCATCCTTATATCCCTCTCTTCGAAAATCGACCAGCGTCATTCCAAATTCATCGATATGAACCGCCGAATTGTTAACCCAATTACATTTTAAAACGGATACTCGAAATTTTACGTAATCTAACTCCCATATTTCTTGGACAAACCCAAAATAATTGACAGGAACAGATGTTGGATTCCGATCTCTAGCGCTAGAAACATGAGTGGTTTCAGCAACAAGTGTTACACCACTATTTTGCACAACGGTGTGCTCATCTTGATCTTTTGTTTGAAAACAAAAATCCGTTAATATCATAAGCTCTCCACGTGTGTATAATAGGTATTGGCACTACTACAGACAGGACTTTATGCAACGGTTCAAATTTATCATTACGCAACGGTTATAGTTTAGGCATCGATTTTTAAGAACCGTTGCATAAGGTAGACTTTACGCAACGATTTTTAAGAACCGTTGCATAAGGTAGACTTTACGCAACGATTCTTAAAAACCGTTACGTAAAGTCTAACTTATGCAACGGTTTTTTTAAAGCAACCGTTGCATAATGTTTATTTTTTTGCAACGGTTTCGGATGAACCGATGCATATACGAAACCCTAAAATTAAACCACAGTCCTTCTTCGACAGTCGTCCGCTCTTCGCTCTCATCCGCTCTCATCGGTTTCCTTCTCCATCATTCCCACTGTAATCATCCATCTACATCTACTCGATGCTCTTCGTCTTCTACCACCAGCAGATTGCAGATGAGCCGCACTGTTCGTATCGCCGTCGTCGGCGACGTCGTAAGTCAATCTTCCGTCCCCGTTCTGTTCGGTTCATCATATGCTTTTGGCTAGTCATTATTTTGATTTAATTGGCTCGAAATGATGCTTGTGTTCGTGTTTGGGGATCGCAGCATGATGATTGGGACCTGCGGGAAGACAGCAAGGCGCTTCAGCTGTTACAGGTGTTGCGTCTTTAAATTGATACCTTTGCTAATATGCTATGCCTGCGCTTCAAGTCCCTAGCATCCATGAGATTCTGTCTTCAAAACTTCCCAACTTTTGTATGTTTTTTTGTTGTTGTTGAATTTCACCTTCAGTAATGCCTCATTGCATAAGACCTTCGTTTGTATTTGATTCTGACATTGGATTTGTATTGAATTTGCAACCAGATTTGGTGCTCTTTACAGGCAAGTGTTACAATCGCTTACTCAGTCACAACTCACAATTTAGGTTGTAATTTTGATAAATTTTGTTGACCTACAGTAGATTCACATATCAAGCTACTACTAGCTAGTTTTGTTTGTCTTTTTTAGTGTTGCTTTCATACATTTACATGTTATGCAAACCTTTCTGAAGGTTTCCTGGTTGAAACTTGAAAGCGTGCTCACTGGTTAACGATGACGATCTGTATGTCTATGCAATTTCAGGTGATTTCGGAAATGAGAATGTTGAACTTGTCCAGAGCGTTTCAGAACTAAATATGCCTAAAGCTGTTTATAAATGCATTTATTAGTGCCTTAGAAGCTGAATCTCCAGATACAATGTCTGATTGATTTTCTTTCTTTCTTTTTACTCTAGGAGGAAGGACGGTGTCCAGAAACAATTAGAATGGTAAGGCATGGATATCTGCTTTAAATCCTTAGTTTAGTTGTTAGCTTAATGTCTGACGGATCCCTAGCTAATTCCGCTTTAAATCCTGTTTACAGTTGTTCTCTTCCATTTTTATATTACAAAAACTTGATCAGTAGAGGTATGATTCCATTTAAGCGTATTTGTTGCTTATTGGGGGTTAATTTATTGTGGCAAATGGTTTGCAGATCATGTAATATAATGCTTCAGAGTACCATACTTTCTGAACTTGCAAGTGACAAAGTTGCACGTGACAACCTTATTCGTGCAGCATCATTCCTTTTTTTCCACTCCTCGATTGTGGTTTTCAGAGCTACATTGATACTCAGTGACCTGCTCTTCAGCATCTTCCCTGTGGTTTTCAGAGCTACAATTATACTTAAAGATTGAGTTAAGACACATATTAATTAAGATAGAACAGTTAGACTCCGAAGATGAAATCACCTCACTTAAAGAGCAAATATTAAATCATCAAAATGATTTAACCAGTTTAAGAATAAATGAACTTAATAAATTAAAAAGACTTATAGAACAAAATCAACAAGTAATCAATATGATAAAATCAATTGATATTAGAGTACTTGAAACGACAGTTCATGAATTAAATAAAAAGATACCAGACATAGATCCACTTTTAAAGGAATTTGAAAAGATGTTTAAAACACTTCACAACATAAGTAAAGCAATTGGATACGAAGAATAATGGAAACTACAATCTATAAAGAACTCGCTGACTTAAAAGAGGAATTGTTCAAAATTAAAAATAGTATTATCACTGAAGATAATTTAATACAAATTCTCAAAGAAGAACTAAGCAAACAAGAAAATAAATCTAAAAGCGATAAATTTTGGATATTTTCTTAGGACAAACATATCAGAAGATTATAAACAAGGAAGATTGCTTCGATGGCAACAATGGTTTAATTATTATACCTTCAAAGTAGAACACATTGCAGGAATAAAAAACTGTCTAGCAGACTGTTTAACTAGAGAACTTAACAATGCTAAAGAAGACTATATAATTAAAACTGATGATATTAACATGATTTTTCAGGTACAAACACAGAGGAAATGGATACATCTCAGCTTGCCATTATGGAAAAAGAAATTGAACTAGAGAAATTTCAAGCGGCCCTGCTTGAAAAGAAAGAGACGATTATGAAAAAGGAACTCGAATTACTTAAAGCGAAATCAAGTACTTTTGGATTTCCAGCACCCCAAATTACTATTAATGACCTGAAAAGAGCTAAGCTTGAAAAACAAGAAAAACCAACAAAGGTATATGCCATTATGAATGGTGCAAGAAAAGGTATCTATACTACTTATCCTGACATAAATGAAAGAGAAATTGTTAAAGAATTCGCCACGGAATTTGAAGCAAAATACGTATTGAACAGCTATCTTGGTCCTCAAACTATGAAAAATGATTACAAGGATGCTATTCTAAGTATCAGTCAACCAAAGCAGAATATGCAAGTTATTGGGCAGATTCAAACAACTGTTGGGAAAAATATCACTCGACCTATTGTCCGAAAAGATTGTTCGGATATCACTGAAGAACAATTACTTGAAACCTATAATGGTTTCCTTCAAGGAAAAAACGACGAAGGAATTTACCCGATCTACAGATCAGGGTTAATCAAGGTAATGATCTACCCCAATGTACATCCACAAAAGGTATATGACTTGTTCTGTTTAGGACTCATCGACACGATCTACTTATGCGACACTCATAAGGAATTGGAGCATTTTAACTCTACGGTCAAACAAACAGTTATCTATGTAGGCACTAAAAGTTTGAGGACCAAATCAAGATTATTTAAAGTATAAATGGGCTGGCCCACAAGGGATATTTGGGTCAAAGCTACAAGCCTAGTCCATGAGTTAAACTCAGCCCAAAGCACGGGCCCAATCTCAAGCCCACTAGTGAACTCTATAAATAGAGTATTTCACTTCACAAATGAGGACATTCTGAAATTTGAGAAGAAAGCACAGAGAAGAGTGCTCTCAAAAGAAGCGTCAATCGTCAGCCGCCAGCAACTGACAAATCAACCATCAACCGCAACGCAAGACACGTTGCACTACGCCTTCATCCGCACACATCAAGCCGAAAGACCAAATCAAGCAACACCGTAGAATCAGAGGAAGCATTTGAGATAACGAACACAACTTCCGCTTCAAGCATAAATCATTTGTAAAACATTATTTTTGTATTTGATACGAAATATTGTGTCCTACAAATTCTGGTGAACCCTACGTGAAGATCTCTACCTCTCATCCCTACGCTAAAGCTAAGATGTCTGCTCAACCTACCAGTCCACAAACTGCCAAGAAAACTTACGCCGCAACGGTAGCTCAACCAACCAGCATCTGCACAAGAGGGATGACTCAGAGGATGGCTGTCAATGCCGCTGCTGCAAGCTTACGAGCTTCTCAAGTGCCAAAGAGGGGACGCACATATACCGTTGCTTCCATCATGGCTGCGGCTACGGTAGTGATTGCTTCCAACTCCCCACGACACAAGGGAAGTGTGAAAGCTGACGGAACACCCTCGCCAAATCCAAAGGTGGCTCTGCCAAAACAAGCCGAGACACCCAAACCCTGCGTAGCTTCTGTCATGACCATAGGCACTAAGACCATGGAGGAGCAGATGCAAGAACTAAGAGAGATGCTTGAGCTAGTCCTGAAAGACAACAAGGAGAAGAACAAAATGCTTGAAGAACACCAGAAAGAGGTTGTTGGGCTCGGGAAACGAAAGGTTGAAGAAGTCAATCTGACGGCTGAAGATGATGACACTAATAAGATGATCCCTGTAGAAACTAACAGGAACGGAGGCGTTGCGTGCAACGAAGACCAACTTCAAGTGCTGATAGCCAACGCGGTCAAGAGCCAGTTAGGTGGGAATTCTTCTGGTGGTGCACGCTGTGCCAAACCCTACAGCAAGAGGATAGACGATCTGCGCATGCCACATGGATATCAGCCCCCCAAACTCCAACAGTTTGACGGAAAAGGAAGTCCAAAGCAACATGTTGCCCACTTCATAGAAACGTGCAACAACGCGGGAACTGAAGGGGATCTGCTGGTCAAACAATTTGTGCGGTCTCTAAAAGGCATTGCTTTCGATTGGTACACTGACTTGGAGGCAGAGTCTATTGACAGCTGGAGTCAGATGGAGGATGAGTTCTTCAACCGGTTCTATAGCACCAGAAGGGTTGTCAGTATGAGTGAACTGACAAATACGAAACAATGGGAAGAAGAACCCGTGGTTGACTATATCAATCACTGGCGGTCATTATGCCTTGAATGTAAAGATCGCATCAGCGAAACGTCAGCTGTAGAAATGTGCATCGATGGAATGAACTGGGATTTGCTATACATCCTTAAGGGTATCAAACCTAGGAATTTTCAAGAGTTAGCCACACGCGCACACGACATGGAAATCACCGTGAAAGGACATGGAAGGAATCACATATCCTCGTCAAAGGCAATCATCGATAAGAGGGAATACAAGAAGCCTGAAAGGGTCAACAAAAATGCTCCGAAAGAGGCCATGGCCATCAGCACCAACGACGCTCCTGTAAAGATATCATCAAAACCAAAGCAGGAGAAGAGGAAAGAAGTCACCTCAAAAGACTTCAAGCGCACAAAGCCTACACTGAAGGAATTACAAGCCAAGAAGTATCCATTCCCTGACTCTGATCTGTCAGGCATGCTCGATGACCTGTTGGAGAAAGGCATCATCAACTTACCAGAAGCAAAACGCCCAGATGAAGTCAACAGGACTGATGATCCCAAATACTGCCGCTATCATAGATTGGTTAGCCACAGTATCGAAAGCTGCATCACTTTCAAGGAGCTTATAATGAGATTAGTCAAAGAAGGACGCATCGAGCTCGACACAGACGAGACAATAGAAGCAAACCACACCTCCGTGACGACTAGTTGCGACTCACTTTGCAAGCCACAAGAATGGTGCATGCAACAAATCCAATTTGGCACCCTTGAGCCAACAGAAGTGTGGATATCAAAGCCATCTATTGAAGTTGAATCAAAAAAGTTGAGATGCGATTATAATCCAAAAAGAATCGAAACTTATGGGATTATGAAAGAGGTTGAATGCATGGAGGATGATGAAGGATGGACTCTTGTAACTCGAAGAAGATCAAAGAAGCAAGTCAGTCCACAACCAGAATTTGTCCGCCGAAAAAAGAAGCAGTTGACCGAGAAGAGACCACGTCAGACGAAAGGGGAGAGAAGACTCGAGGGGAGTCTGGGGTCACATATACTGCCTATTGATCCTTTGAAGCGGATTCCGCCAAGTCCCATTATCTTAGGAGACTTCCTTCCGGAGGATTACTTCGGTAAAGTTGGGGTCAACACAACCTCAGGGGCAATAAGCGAAGGAAGTGAAGAAGAACACAAAGCTGAGCAGAGGAATGAATCCCCAACCACAAAGACACAACCACCTTCGGATCCTCAAGATGACGCTGATGTGCTTGATATCCTGGAAACTCTCCATAAACACGAGCAGTGGGAGCAGATTTTCTACTTGCCAGAGGAATCACGACAACGAATAGCACAAGCACTCCTACATCCAAAGCTAAAGGAGGACGTCATCAAAAATGCAGAAAAGCTAAGGAAAAGTCAAGCCGAATGCACCTTCTGCAACACGACCTTGACATTTTCTGACGAAGACCTTCTTCTTGGATCCAAACCTCACAACAGACCTCTATATGTTACAGGCTACATCCGAGGACAAAAAGTGGGAAGAATCTTGGTGGACGGAGGATCTGGAGTAAACCTCATGCCAAAAGAAACCATGGATTTATTGGGAATCACTATGGACGAACTCTTTAATAGCCAGCTTTTAATTCACGGATTCAACCTAAAAACTGAACGTGCGATTGGCATGATCCGCGTTAATCTAGCAATTGAAGAGCTATCGGCCGATACCTTGTTTCATGTCATTGACGTTAGAACTTCATTCAAGTTGCTACTCGGTCGACCATGGAAGCATGAGAACGGAGTTGTGGCATCAACTCTTCATCAATGCTTGAAGTATTATCGTGACGGTGAAAGAAAGATAAATGGGGACATCAAACCATTTACCAAGGCAGATTCGTTTTTTGCAGATGCTAAGTTCTATGAAGAAAACGGTGTGTCAAGTGAACTACTGCCATTAATCATCCCCTCCACTAGAGAGAACGATAAGGAAAGACCGAAAGCAAACCAAAATCGGCCAAAGATAAAATCAGAAATTGAATCAGAGGCCAGGAGCAGAGCATGTGTCATGACACCTGTACAAACGCAAAGGCCGACTCCTGAAAGCACGCTCCCTACCTTGCGATATTTACCTAAATCTCGACGTAAAGCCGGACAAAGACCCTTGGAAGACTGTCAAAAATCAGAGACAAGCTTTACAGATCAAAAGAAGGTCAGAAGGATGGTCAAACAAGAATGGGCGGCAAAAGTAGTCATTCCATTACCCAGCGCAAATACAACACAGGTTCTGAGGCCTCCACCAGAAGAATTCATTTCGGAGTCAATCAAACCACATGAAGGGAATGTAAGTTAGGAGGGGAGATTTGATCCAAACGCCTATAAGTTGATGGAGAAGTCAGGATACGATTTCAAAAGACCAGCTGTGCTCGGAAAAGTGATCGAACCTCATCCTTATAGTCTCGCCCAGATTCACGGAACGGCTCACAAACATGCTGGTCTAGGTCACAAGCCTCCGCCACCTGTGAAAATTTCCATCCATCGTCGAAAAGATGCTATATCAGCTCACCAAATCACTGCAGGTGAAATCAAAAACAATGAAGAGGAAGACGTAACGGAGTATGATGTAGTGACATCCTACCACGTAACAGCCGAAGAAGTTCCAAATAAAGGCGAAGAGGTAGAGGCTGATCAAGCTCCAGAGGTACTCGAAGACGGCGGGCAGTCAACTGTTGATAACTTGAAAGAGGTGAATCTCGGAACCACCGAAAATCCGCGTCCAATATACGTTAGCACCCTACTAACCGAAGAAGAAGAGGGGCAGTACCTCAAATTATTGGCAGAATACAAAGACGTTTTTGCTTGGAACTACACAGAAATGCCAGGGCTTAATCCAAAGATAGCTTTGCACCGTCTAGCAATCAAGAGGGGAGTCGGACCAAAGAAACAATCCCAACGACGATTTAGGCCAGAGCTGGTTCCTGAGATTGAGAAAGAAGTTAATAATCTCATCGACGCAGATTTCATTCGTGAAGTTAAATATCCGACGTGGATAGCCAACATTGTTCCAGTAAGGAAGAAGAATGGGCAGCTGCGAGTGTGCGTGGACTTCCGAGATCTCAACGAAGCATGTCCAAAGGATGACTTCCCCTTACCAGTTACGGAACTCATGATAGATGCAACAACTGGACATGAAGCTCTCTCCTTCATGGACTGCACGGCTGGGTACAACCAGATACACATGGCGCCTGAAGACCAAGATGCTACAGCATTCCGAACTCCGAAAGGGATCTTCTGCTACAAAGTCATGCCTTTTGGCCTAAAAAATGCGGGAGCCACATATCAGCGTGCGATGCAAAAGATTTTCGAGGACATGATGCATAAAATGATAGAATGTTACGTCGATGATGTGGTGGTCAAGTCAAAAGCCAGGAGTGACCATGTCCAAGATCTTCGTACGGTTTTTGAAAGACTCCGAAAGTGCCAGCTCAAAATGAATCCACTCAAATGTGCATTTGGCGTCACATCGGGGAAATTCCTTGGCTTTGTAGTCACACACAGGGACATCGAAATAGACCAGACAAAAATCAAAGCTATTCAAGAAATGCCCGAACCAAAAAGCTTAAAAGAATTGCGCGGATTACAAGGACGACTGGCTTACATACGAAGATTCATCTCCAACCTCGCGGGGCGTTGTCAACCGTTCAGTCACCTCATGAAAAAGGATGCTCCATTCATTTGGGATGACAAATGTCGTAGAGCTTTTGATAGCATAAAGAAGTACTTGTCTACTGCACCAGTGCTTGGGGCACCCACTCCAGGAAAGCCACTGATACTTTACGTTGCCGCTCAAGAGAAGTCGCTTGGGGCAATGTGTGCACAAGAAACCGACGAACGAAAAGAAAGACCCCTCTATTACTTGAACCGAACTTTGGTGGGAGCTGAACTCAACTACTCTCCGATCGAGAAGATATGCCTTGCATTGGTATTCGCAGTACAGAAGTTGAGGCATTATATGCAAGCGCATACAGTACACGTAGTTTCTAAAGCTGATCCCATCAAGTACATACTTTCAAGACCAGTCTTGTCAGGTCGACTAGCAAAGTGGGCTATGCTTCTCAAGCAATATGATCTAGTGTTTGTACCTCAGAGGGCAACAAAAGGGCAAGCCATAGCGGACTTCTTCGCTGACCACCCAGTTCCTGCCGAATGGGAGTTTTCCATCGATCTTCCAGGCGAAGACATATTCTACATCGATGTGCTACCTCCATGGCAGATGCTCTTCGACGGAGCTGTAAGACGCGATAGAGCTGGAGCTGGAGTTGTGTTTGTATCACCAGAGAATCATCTTCTCCCCTTTTCGTTCACGCTCACTCAACTATGTTCAAACAATATGGCGGAATATCAAGCGCTTCTCTTGGGACTTCAAATGGCCAGACAAATAAGAATCGACGAAATGGATATCTATGGAGACTCACAGCTAGTAATCAATCAAGTACTTGGTGAGTACGAAGTCAGGAAGGATGACTTGATCCCTTATCATAGACATGCGACACAACTGCTTAACGAGTTTGACTCCATCAGTATAGGACATGTTCCGAGAAGTGCCAACAAGTTGGCTGACGCGCTTGCTAACCTCGCAGCCAATTTGGCACTGGGGGCAGAAGAGACCATGTCCATTCCAGTTTGCAACCGTTGGGTAGTCTCGCCGTTGGAGCAAAACAAAAAAAACATGGAGTCGTCAAACGTGGTATATGCCTATGAAATTGAAAGAGAAGATTGGCGTCAACCTATCATCGACTTCTTGGATCATCAAAAGTTACCATCCGATCCAAGACACAAGATAGAAATCCGTCGACGTGCCCCAAGGTTTATCCGCTACAAAGGGACATTATACAGACGCTCGTTCCTGGGGCAATGGTTAAGGTGCTTGAGCGAAGAAGAAGCAGTGGAAGTTATGCAAGAAGCTCATGCCGGCATTTGTGGTGCTCACCAGTCTGGTCCGAAACTTTATGATCGCATCAAGAGGATGGGGTATTATTGGCCAACCGTTGTGCAAGACTGCATAGATTTTGCAAAGAAATGCAACGCATGTCAGTTCAACACAAATTTCATACATCAACCTCCAGAACTTCTACATCCAACAGTTGCATCATGGCCTTTTTAAGCATGGGGACTCGACGTAGTAGGACCAATCAATCCTAAGGCATCCAACGGACACACATATATTCTTGCTGCAACCGACTACTTCTCCAAGTGGGCAGAGGCAGTGACGCTACGTGAGGTAGAGAAAGAAAATGTGGTCGACTTCATAAAAAAGCATATCATCTACCGACATGGCGTTCCACAAAGAATTGTAACCGATAATGGAAAGCCCTTCTTCAACAAACTCATGACAGGCCTCTGCGAAAAGTTTAAATTCAAGCAGTACAAGTCATCGATGTACAACGCCCCTGCAAATGGACTGGCCGAAGCATTTAACAAGACTTTGTGCAATTTGTTGAAAAAGGTGGTTGGGAAGTCAAAACGAGATTGGCACGAGAAGATCGGTGAAGCATTGTGGGCGTATCGAACAACATACAGGACACCGACCCAAGCAACCCCGTATGCTCTAGTATATGGAGTGGAAGCAGTATTGCCACTTGAACTTCAAATTCCATCCATGCGCATAGCCATCCAAGAAGGACTTAGCAGTGATGAAAACGACAAGCTACGCTTAGCAGAGTTGGAAGCCCTCGATGAGAAGAGATTGCAAGCACAACAAAGCTTACAATGCTACCAAGCAAGGCTTTCACGTGCATTCAATAAGAAGGTGCGTCCCCGCTCCTTTCAAAAAGGAGACTTGGTTCTAGCAGTAAGAAGGCCAATCATCACCTCACACAAGACGGGAAGCAAGTTTAAAGAGAAGTGGGACGGTCCCTACGTGGTGCAAGAAGCTTACACGAATGGGGCATACAAGATCGTGGATCAAGAAGGATTACGCGTCGGGCCAATCAATGGAAAGTTCTTAAAGCGCTACTACTCCTAAAGCTGCAGACCGACACTCCTGGCCCGCAAGAGTATAAACTGTGAACGGCTAAAAAAAAAACTAAAAAAAATGAACTACGTTGACTTGATCTTGCAAAGTGTCACGCACGTGACTTTGTAAGTACGTAGGTAGCTTGAGTACAAAAAAAATGTGTTCAAGTGCAGTCTCAAAAAAAAAACAAAAAAATATAACAAAGTAGTTTGACGGTTCTAATGCATAACTGCCTGGACAGCCTTCTTGCATTGATCCAACTCACGCTTCACCTTCACCAAGTCGTCAGAGCTCGCTCGAAAAGTTTTCAATTCATCTAACCTCTGTTGAAGTGCACCAACGTTCGACTCGGCCGCAGCAATTACGTCCGCTTGGCGGCTTTGCTGGCGTCTTATGCTCTCTGCCTCATCGTGCAAAGCTCGTAATTTGGCTTTAGCTTCCTCTATTGCCTGCGCCACTACTTCTCCCTGTCTCTCCAAACTCTTGCTAGTTTGGAAAGCACCCTTGTAAGTCACTCGAGCAGAGCATAGACTGCCCTCAACCGTAGAAATCTCACGGGCATGACGGGCTGAGTTGCTAACAACACCCTGCAGGACTGCAAAGAGTTTGGCAACGCTCTTTACATACGCATCAACGGCTGCCTGAAGAATGGAGGTGTCATCGCCAACATTTCGAAGACTAGCAAGGAGATGGATAACACGCGCAGCTACATCGGTGACTTCTGCGTAGGGAGCTTCCGTTAGGTTCTGAAGGAGAACCCTCACGAGCTGGTCAGTCATCTTGACAGTTTGGCATGAGGAAGGTGAAGCAGTGACAGCCCCAGCGCTTGGTACTTTGTTGCCCTGCAGTCGCCCGGAAGAAGATGAAGCATCGGAGACTTGTTGGCTATGTTGCACCGACCGTATAGGGCTCTGTCCTCCATTATCGACAAGCGTCTCATCCGTGGCATCACCAATTGGCACTGGGACGACAACCCTCCGAACCTCTTCAACAGCGGAATCAGAATCTTCACCCTAAGAAAAAAAAAGGGAGGGGGCGACACACAAGAAGACTGCTCAGAAATAGGATGTATATATATATATATATATAAAATGAAGTCGTATCAAAACGTTTGGTACCTGGCCGAATAGATGCTGATGCACTTGAGCTTTTTGCCCCTCATACACGCAACGATGCTTGTGGTTAGTACTTTCGCCTCCATCACTGCCATCGATGGCCCGCTTTCTTGGTCTGTCGGTATCTATGGCCTTCTTCTGAGAGGCATGTCTGGGCTTGATCACCCTATCGGCAGTCTCAGGCAACATATCAAGAGCTGCTGTTTTGTTCTTCGTTCCATATTTGACGCTGGACATAAGAAGATGGATATTCTCTCGAAGGTCGTTTACTGTCACTTTGGCCCACCATCGCTTAAAGCTAGACGTGGTCATATCCCCCCAAGTCAAAGAACGTCCGGGAAGCATCAACTTAGTTTGACTATCCTTGAAGAGAAGTAATCTAAAATGCTTCAATGCTGTGGCATAAGGGATGAAGCCATCATCCGCATCGCGTGGAAGTATGCCCGGAATGTCTTGATAGAAACCAAACTGCCTGCTAAAACGAGTCGGGTGATAGGGTTCCAGAAAGAAAGAAGCCTTGGAGCGCAAGGGGAGGTAAGCAGTACGAAGTGAAATGATGTAATTAAACTTCGGGGCATCCAACTTATCATCACAAACAGGCCCGCATCGATTCCCCCGCAGCACAAGGCTAGAGGCCTTGAACGAAGAGCCGTCATGAATCAGATTGCGAGCTTCGACGTCAGTAAAGAGTTTTGCGCTTCGAGAGCCTGAATACCGAACCATGAGAGGGCCAGGAAGTATATCATCCATTGCGTGGTGCGAACCGAAATAATGGGCCAACCATCCGTACTAGTAATGTGAGGGAAATGCTGAACCAAAAGAAGAAGGCTTGTCTGCATTCACCATCTTATTCAAACCATGATAGATGCTAGCAAGCACTGGTGTCGCCAAACTGAATGTTGAGCCCTTCGCCATATGCACAGCTACTTCGAAAGTACCAGCCCTGATCACTGGGTCCCCTGCTTCGGGTAGTACAAAGACGCACAACCAACAAGATAAAAAAGCTGCCAGATAAACCATTTTTCTCTCAGAATCATCAACTCCAAGTTCATCAAACACGGTCATCTCCCCGGACGCCCACTCTAGCGGTTTGTGATTTATCTCTCCTCTCGGATTGTGGCTGCTTTTCGGCCGACTGTCTGCTCTACAAGCTGGTTCTCTACCCGGTTTGCCGTATGAACTCTTGCACTTACACCAATACTGGACCCATTGCGTGGCACGAACCACATTCTTTGACTCAGAAAGGGATGCAAGAGAGCAATAGGCGCCAAGCAAACACTCGAATGCTTGAGGGATATATTTGGCCTTGTCTCTATTGTCTCTCATATTCTCCAAACTTGGCACAGCTTCATCGTACCTACGCCCTGCTACTGGAAGTCCACCAATCTCGTAAAGATCCCAAAGCGAGAGCGACCACTCGCCTGCTACCGTGTGTAATGTATTCGTGGAGGGACACCAACTCTCACAGAAGGCACGCACTATTTGGGGTTCACGATCGTACTGGTACAAAGAAGCATATACAGCATCATAGATGCTTGCACTCTTCAAACGTGCGGAACAGCGCGCTATCACATCTTCAGTCCATTCCCAGTAAAGCGGAATATAAGTGAAGTCTCCAATGATCTTCAAACAATTGGGACCCCACCGCACAATGCCCGTGGCAATCCTTCGACCAAGCAAAGAGGGTCGAGTATCTTCCGACTTCTTTTCCTTCAAAAGACTCTTCAAGAGGTAAGCAGGCCCACCGTGCACTACATCACGAAGGGGCAATGTTAGCTCGGGCGGAAAAATCTCCTTCATGGCACCTGAATTCGAGCCTGTATCCGGGCGCAACATCGACGGGAACACATGAAATTTCTGCTTTATGTTGTCTTCCATAGCCTTTGAGTCAGACGCGATGTTCAGAAACAGCTAGCCATTCTCCTCCGAGTCCAAGAAAAGCACCATTGCGCCTCCCTTCTTTTGGTAGAAACTTGTATCGCACCGTGAGTTCGTCACAAAATGAAACGACTATGTCGAAGAAAGTAAGACAAGTAAGGAATTCCCAGGAAATTGGAGGAGTCACAAACGGTCTCACTTAAAAACCAATTTCCTTAGACTCGTAAGTCTTGGTGACAGAATCCTCAAAAGCTTATTTTTCTTACACAATGAATTCAAAGTGTGAAACTCCCCCCGATGGATAGCAGTTTTACGCAAAAAAGGATAGCGGGTTGGTCTCTCAACAACAGGCCAGAATACCGTCAACAACAGCGCATCAGCGTCAGAGCAGTAAAAAGCGGCAACTGTGGATGGAAGGGCGCCTAGTCATGAACAAGTGAAAGAAAATCAGTAAGACAAGATGTAGTCACGTGGTCGTTAAAAAAAAAGAGGGTTGTTCTTACACTTGAATTTTCTTTCTGCGAGAAAGCAGACCTTGAAGCTCTAAAGGAGGTTCCCGAAATTATGGGGCAGTTTATTGATGGACAAATCCTGTATCTGGAATATGTAAAGGATTGGCATCGGCTATGGTTCACTGAGCCTGCCAGCAGTAGCAACCCAATCTAGGATGCATGCATGTCTTTCATAAAGTTATATGAATATGAACCATTACCTGAAGAGTATGATTACGTTCCAGAGACAAAAGCCTTGGCGGTGATCTCCAGATCTCGTAGGTTATTGATAAAAAGAAGCAATATGAATAGTTGGAAGATGGTAGATGGACGTGCTTGTCTTCTTTATATAGGCGAGCCCCTTCTTGATTTGAACTTGAAAAGGAAGAACCGTCCATGCCTTAAATGCCATCAATTACCATTTGACTTGTGAGTCAAATGAGAATCTTCTTCTCATAACTCCATAAGAAGCCGACGCCCCTGGATTGTGTTCTTTCCAATACGAGCTCCTTATGTCTTGATGGCTCCCAATCACACTTGAATTTGTATTATCAATGCTAGTCCACGCCCCATGATGATGCCCTTCTAATTGACATGAAGTTGAATTCGAAATCCCCATGAATGCCACGCCTTGATGGAAAATTCCATAATGGGGAAACCAACAATTCGAACCTCTTGTGTTATTCAAATCATGGGCTTTCCTTTCTTGGGCTTTGCTTATCTCTCTTTGGGATGGATGTAAGTGGAGTAATGCCAAAGAACCACATCAGCATTTTAGGGAGCAAACTGGGAAATTGAATGGTGGTGTGAATTATAAAGGAAGCCATGATGAACTACTCTTGCTTTATATCAAGTTGGAGAACAACATGGTGACAAAAAAAAATTACGTGGAAGCTCTTACGACAAGTCCGACATTCACAAAAATCACAAGTCAACCGTCAAGTTGGAGAACAACAGGGTGGCTCAAAAAAAATTATTACGTGGAAGCTCTTACGACAAGTTCGACATTCACAAAAAAATCACAAGTCAACCGTCAAGTTGGAGAACAACAGGGTGGCTCAAAAAAAAAAATTTATTACGTGGAAGCTCTTACGACAAGTTCGACATCCACAAGACTCTCAAGTCAATCACTCACGATCACGTCACGCTGAGACACTCAAATGGTGTCGCACAACATGATCATGAGGGGGCAATTTGTAGGCACTAAAAGTTTGAGGACCAAATCAAGATTATTTAAAGTATAAATGGGCTGGCCCACAAGGGATATTTGGGTCAAAGCTACAAGCCCAGTCCATGAGTTAAACTCAGCCCAAAGCACGGGCCCAATCTCAAGCCCACTAGTGAACTCTATAAATAGAGTATTTCACTTCACAAATGAGGACATTCTGAAATTTGAGAAGAAAGCACAGAGAAGAGTGCTCTCAAAAGAAGCGTCAACCGTCAGCCGCCAGCAACTGACAAATCAACCATCAACCGCAACGCAAGACACGTTGCACTACGCCTTCATCCGCACACATCAAGCCGAAAGACCGAATCAAGCAACACCGTAGAATCAGAGGAAGCATTTGAGATAACGAACACAACTTCCGCTTCAAGCATAAATCATTTGTAAAACATTATTTTTGTATTTGATACGAAATATTGTGTCCTACAATCTAATTTGCCAGGAAGACAAACACAGAGAAACAACTCTAATTAAAATTCCAGTCAAGCTACGCAGATTTCAATGAACAAGGAAAGATTCTACTACCATACCATTTAATTAGGATTGGTCAAGTGGGAACTCAGCAGGCAATTACTCAGCTTAAACCTACAGAGGTAATCAAAAAAGAAAATCTTTGCCAAATTAGGGCCTTAGCACTGGGCAGCATTGCTTTTGAGTTATTTCGAATCAAGGACAAAAGCGAAATCAAAATCAACTACAGCAGTCCACAAGTTATAATCTACTCTCACTTCAACAAAAATATTCACCCAATTGAAATGAAGACCATTAAAGACTGGCAGAAGACATTTGAAGAAGGCTCTTTCAATGTAAGCCCAACTACTGCATTAGAATATATGAAGGACCTGAACAAGGAAGCCCAAGCCCAAGAAGACTACAAAACAAACAAAGAAGCCAGCACTGCAGGAAAGATGTAGGCTCGTTCGTTACCCACATGAAAAAAAGAGGTCGGCAGACAAAGAAAAAAGCAGACAAAGTAAAAGCAAAAGCTATCAGCAAGGAAAAGAATGATTCTCCTGAAAACTCAGTGGAGGAGAAATATCTTATTTTCAATTATTGTACCTTGTTTCTATGTCTTTCTATAAGCTTCCATGAGTTTGCTATATAAGGCGCTCATTTGTATCAGGTGAAGGCAAGGTTTTCCTCCGCCCTCTCTCTTAAATTATAAAAATCTCAAGCTTTCGACTTTACTGTGTTTTAGTTAGATCTTCGGATCATTCAAGTCAAGAAGAGTTCAGTCCTGCACTACATAAGGCTTCGATCTGGAACGTCTAGAAGGACTAGTACAACGGAAGCAGTGGTGGACGCCGGTATCTCTCAATGACTTAAAAGACAACTATCTACCACGAACGCAGGTATGATATTTAATACTAAAAAATTATACACAATTAAAAGTCCTCATAGTTCACCAGCCTTTTTGGTAGAAAATGAAGCAGAACGAAAAAGAGGAAAGAAAAGAATGGTTATAAACTACAAAGCTCTTAACAATGAAACTATTAATGACGGCTATTTCCTACCAAACAAAGAAACCCTTTTAACGCAAATAAGAGGGAAAAAGTACTATTCCAGTCTTGACTGCGAATCAGGATTTTGGCAGATACGTCTAAATAAAGAGTCCAAACCACTTACGGCATTCAGTTGCCCTCAAGGATATGTACTTTAACCAGATTAATTTCGTGATTAAGAAAAGAGATTCACTTCTCAAGACAAGCTCTACTCTTGTCAACTAGATTATTCAACAATCTATTCTAAACCCCGAACCTAAATCTGTTTAAACTACAACCATGGAAAATGGAATGGGAGATATGTTTAAAACAAGACTTGATAATGAAACAAAGATTGTAATACTTTATGCACTTAAAGAATTACCAGCTGAAATAAAAACAATTATTATAAATGAAATAGACATCTATTTAGACGACAAAGTAAATGATTTAGAAGATTACGAAGAAGAATATTGGTATAGAGACGGAGATCTTTACTTCAATGACTTCGAAGACTATTTTGACCACCTCCAATTAAAAAACTTCTTGGAATCACATCCAGATTATGACTCATACCCAGACACGGACTAATGAACACAAAACAACAAATTATCCAAGAGATAATTAGACTACAAAGAAGAAGAGACCAAATTAAAAGAAAAATACTAAAGATCCGAATAAAATTATTCATCAAAAAACAAAGATGGATATAACAAAAGAAAACGACAACTCAGAAATTTACACGACAGAATCACAGAACGGATATACGGGAGAATTAATTTTACATAATGAAAAATTGAAACAAATTCAAAAAATGAAAGGAACACTGAAAAAAGAAGAAGTATTCAAAATTCCGAGAATTCTCATCGTTGGATTCGTATTCAGGATCGGTTTCAATTATATATAATTGTTCATTATCGGATAAATCAGAATCTTCATTTGGTTCAAGATTTAAGTTGTAACAGTGTTCGAGTAATTTTACTTGTTCTTTTTTAGTTTTATTAATTCTTTCTTTATTTGGACATTTATTTGCATAGTGTCCTTCTTCTTGGCATAACCAACATGTACATTGTTTTTTATTCGTAGGGCAATAATTTTCTTTACTTGCCTTGTATGGCTTCTTTTTCTTAAAGTATTTATTTCTATACTTGGGATGTTTATATTTGGCTTTATAAGGTATAGGTCTAAATCTATATTTCTTTTTATAATATTTTTTAAACTTATTTTTTGGTTTTTGATAAGTATTACATCCATATCTTCCTGGTATATCAATATTTTGATTCTTAAACTGGTAAAATCATTTTGAAGATTTAATATTTGCTCTTTAAGTGAGGTGATTTCATCTTCGGAGTCTAACTGTTCTATCTTAATCAATATTTGTCTTAACTCAATCTTTAAGTTATTATTTTCTGTATCCATAATTAAATGTTTGAAATGTGCTAATACTTTATCTTTTAAGTTGATTAAGTTTGTGTTATAAGATCTTAGTTCTGTAAGTATGTCATCTGCAATTGTTTGCGTAACATAACTGTTGTATTTTTTACCTAACTTGGATAATTCTTCTAGCAATTCTCTAAGTTGGCTTCTGTTGTCTTTTTTCGTTATATCTGTTCTCCCATATTTTTGTTGACTAAGTATTGCGTTGATTTTTTGAAATTCATTATCGTTATTTATGATTGAGTCTGTTAATGTATTTCCAATACTTATCAAAACTTTTTGTATGTGTGGAAGTGTACTTGACATATTTTCCATGGTTTCTTTATCACAATGATGCCAGTGTAGGCTGTTGGTTGGCCAATTACATTCAGTTTGCTTACTTGTCCAGTACCTTTTATATCCCGCTGTATTTTGTAAATCATGTTCTACTTTATCAAGGATTTTTATCTCATCTGTCATTCTGTAAATCCTATTGCTTTTCCTATTTTATCTAATTTATATGATAGTTGTTGTAATTCATTGTTTGATTTAGGTACGGAAATACTAGATGATCTTTGTAAAGACGCACTAGTTGATCTTCCTAGTTCATATTTAGATTTAGGATGTAATACTTATCAAAAACCAAAAAATAAGTTTAAAAAATATTATAAAAAGAAATATAGATTTAGACCTATACCTTATAAAGCCAAATATAAACATCCCAAGTATAGAAATAAATACTTTAAGAAAAAGAAGCCATACAAGGCAAGTAAAGAAAATTATTGCCCTACGAATAAAAAACAATGTACATGTTGGTTATGCCAAGAAGAAGGACACTATGCAAATAAATGTCCAAATAAAGAAAGAATTAATAAAACTAAAAAAAGAACAAGTAAAATTACTCGAACACTGTTACAACTTAAATCTTGAACCAAATGAAGATTCTGATTTATCCGATAATGAACAATTATATATAATTGAAACTGATCCTGAATACGAATCCAACGATGACGATTCCTCAGATTCTGAGTAATCAAGTTAATCCTAACTAAAGTTATATCAAAATAGAAATAAAACTTAAGGATTATAAGAGATATCACCTATATGCATATATAGATACTTTTGCAAGTATCTGTGTTGCTAGTAAATATATCATTCCACAAGAATATTGGAAAGAAACCATGTTAGCTATTTACCAGTTAGAAAAAATCAATAAGAAATTAAGAGAAGTCGCTAGTGAAAATCCAATAGATAAAAAGATTAACATATCGGAAGAAGTTGCCAACATACAACTTAAAGATAAGAACAAAGTTATAAGAGTTAAGCCAATGAGTTACACTCCAACGGATAGAGAAGAATTTGAAAGACAAATTAAAGAGCTCTTAGAAATGAAGCTAATCACTCCTAGTAAAAGTCCTCATAGTTCACCAGCCTTTTTGGTAGAAAATGAAGCAGAACGAAAAAGAGGAAAGAAAAGAATGGTTATAAACTACAAAGCTCTTAACAATGAAACTATTAATGACGGCTATTTCCTACCCAACAAAGAAACCCTTTTAACGCAAATAAGAGGAAAAAAGTACTATTCTAGTCTTGACTGCAAATCAGGATTTTGGCAGATACGTCTAAATAAAGAGTCCAAACCACTTACGGCATTCGGTTGCCCTCAAGGACATTATGAATGGAACGTAGTTCCTTTCGGACTTAAGCAAGCACCGGGAATTTTCCAAAGATTTATGGATAAAACCTTTAACCAATTTAGAGACTTTAGTCTCATCTACGTAGACGACATACTAATCTATTCAGACACTGAGTTAGAACATTATACTCATCTTGAACACATACTTAACAAATGTAAAGAAAAAGGAATTGTTTTATCCGAAAGAAAAGCTAAGTTATGCCAAACAGAAATATCCTTTCTAGGACTTGAGATCAAGGAAGGACAAATAAAACTACAAGCACATATATTAGATCATATCAAAAGATTTCCAGATAAAATCCAAGATAAGAAAATGCTACAAAGATTTTTAGGTATTTTAACATATGCGGAAATGTATGTTAATAAATTATCAGAACTAAGAAAACCTTTACAAAAGAAGTTAAAAGAAAAAGTCAGATGGACTTGGGAAGAAGCTGATACAAACTATGTTAAGAAACTCAAAAATAAGTTCAATCACTTACCAGCATTATATCATCCTTTACCAGAGGATTATATGATAATAGAAACAGACGCAAGTGACTTATATTGGGGAGGTATTTTAAAAGCAAGAAACATAAATAATGAAGAAAGCCTGTGTAGATATGCTTCTGGCACCTTTACAGGACCAGAAACTAGATATCATTCTAACGAAAAAGAATATCTTGCAATTAAGAAAACTATTAAGAAATTTAAAGCCTATATCATTGACAAAGAATTCTTAATAAGAACGGATAGTAAATTTTTTGGATATTTTCTTAGGACAAACATATCAGAAGATTATAAACAAGGAAGATTGCTTCGATGGCAACAATGGTTTAATTATTATACCTTCAAAGTAGAACACATTGCAGGAATAAAAAACTGTCTAGCAGACTGTTTAACTAGAGAACTTAACAATGCTAAAGAAGACTATATAATTAAAACTGATGATATTAACATGATTTTTCAGGTACAAACACAGAGGAAATGGATACATCTCAGCTTGCCATTATGGAAAAAGAAATCGAACTAGAGAAATTTCAAGCGACCCTGCTTGAAAAGAAAGAGACGATTATGAAAAAGGAACTCGAATTACTTAAAGCGAATCAAGTACTTCTGGATTTCCAGCACCCCAAATTACTATTAATGACCTGAAAAGAGCTAAGCTTGAAAAACAAGAAAAACCAACAAAGGTATATGCCATTATGAATGGTGCAAGAAAAGGTATCTATACTACTTATCCTGAAATAAATGAAAGAGAAATTGTTAAAGAATTCGCCACGGAATTTGAAGCAAAATACGTATTGAACAGCTATCTTGGTCCTCAAACTATGAAAAATGATTACAAGGATGCTATTCTAAGTATCAGTCAACCAAAGCAGAATATGCAAGTTATTGGGCAGATTCAAACAACTGTTGGGAAAAATATCACTCGACCTATTGTCCGAAAAGATTGTTCGGATATCACTGAAGAACAATTACTTGAAACCTATAATGGTTTCCTTCAAGGAAAAAACAACGAAGGAATTTACCCGATCTACAGATCAGGGTTAATCAAGGTAATGATCTACCCCAATGTACATCCACAAAAGGTATATGACTTGTTCTGTTTAGGACTCATCGACACGATCTACTTAAGCGACACTCATAAGGAATTGGAGCATTTTAACTCTACGGTCAAACAAACAGTTATCCAATTTGTCAGGAAGACAAACACAGAGAAACAGCTCTACTTAAAATTCCAGTCAAGCTACGCAGATTTCAATGAACAAGGAAAGATCCTACTACCATACCATTTAATTAGGATTGGTCAAGTGGGAACTCAGCAAGCAATTACTCAGCTTAAACCTACAGAGGTAATCAAAAAAGAAAATCTTTGCCAAATTAGGGCCTTAGCACTGGGCAGCATTGCTTTTGAGTTATTTCGAATCAAGGACAAAAGCGAAATCAAAATCAACTACAGCAGTCCACAAGTTATAATCTACTCTCACTTCAACAAAAATATTCACCCAATTGAAATGAAGACCATTAAAGACTGGCAGAAGACATTTGAAGAAGGCTCTTTCAATGTAAGCCCAACTACTGCATTAGAATATATGAAGGACCTGAACAAGGAAGCCCAAGCCCAAGAAGACTAGAAAACAGACAAAGAAGCCAGCACTGCAGGAAAGATGTAGGCTCGTTCGTTACCCACGTGAAAAAAGGAGGTCGGCAGACAAAGAAAAAAGCAGACAAAGTAAAAGCAAAAGCTATCAGCAAGGAAAAGAATGATTCTCCTGAAAACTCAATGGAGGAGAAATATCTTATTTTCAATTATTGTACCTTGTTTCTATGTCTTTCTATAAGCTTCCATGAGTTTGCTATATAAGGCGCTCATTTGTATCAGGTGAAGGCAAGGTTTTCCTCCGCCCTCTCTCTTAAATTATAAAAATCTCAAGCTTTCGACTTTACTGTTTTCTAGTTAGATCTTCGGATCATTCAAGTTATTGTCAAGAAGAGTTCAGTCCTGGACTACATAAGGCTTCGATCTGGAACGTCTAGAAGGACTAGTACAACGGAAGCAGTGGTGGACGCCGGTATCTCTCAAAGACTTAAAAGACAACTATCTACCACGAACGCAGGTATGATATTTAATACTAAAAAATTATACACAATTAAAAGTCCTCATAGTTCACCAGCCTTTTTGGTAGAAAATGAAGCAGAAAGAAAAAGAGGAAAGAAAAGAATGGTTATAAACTACAAAGCTCTTAACAATGAAACTATTAATGACGGCTATTTCCTACCCAACAAAGAAACCCTTTTAACGCAAATAAGAGGGAAAAAGTACTATTCCAGTCTTGACTGCGATTCAGGATTTTGGCAGATACGTCTAAATAAAGAGTCCAAACCACTTACGGCATTCAGTTGCCCTCAAGGATATGTACTTTAACCAGATTAATTTCGTGATTAAGAAAAGAGAGTCACTTCTCAAGACAAGCTCTACTCTTGTCAACTAGATTATTCAACAATCTATTCTAAACCCCGAACCTAAATCTGTTTAAACTACAACCATGGAAAATGGAATGGGAGATATGTTTAAAACAAGACTTGATAATGAAACAAAGATTGTAATACTTTATGCACTTAAAGAATTACCAGCTGAAATAAAAACAACACAAAATACTTAATAAATTTCACAATTAAAAAGAATAGCATACCAACAAAACATAACAAGTTTAACGGAGATTTGAAAACACAATTAATAAACGAAAAGGCACACAAAAGTCAACAATATAGGAAAAATATTAAATCGCACACAAAATTTACACCACCTACAATAATGATAAATTTTAAATACATTTATATAATTTCAAGTTAATATAAAAAGATTTCAGCATAAATAAAACTTGTTATGGTTTATTGTTGTGTTATTCTATGAATTGTGAAACATATATTTATTTTAGTTAATATTAATTTAATTTAATTTAAACGCTATATTTGTTTTCAAAATAAGTTATTATGAATCAATTAACAAGTAAAAAGGCACCAACAAAAAGCCAACTTGTTCAACTATAAGAATAACATAACAACAAAACATAACAAGTTCAAGAAGATTTAAACAAAAATTTATCCCAGTATCATGCAATCTCTAGTACACAAAATATTGATAATTTTTTTAATAAATATTAAATAAATTCTAAATTAGTTTAACTAAATTAAACAATTCAAAGACAACATAACAACTAAACATAAATTGAAAATAAGTTAGAATGAATTAAATAATAGGTAAAAATGCACACAAAAAATTAACATAGGAAAAATATTAATAAGAATAGCACAAATACAAAATATAACAAGTTTAACGAAGATTTAAACAATTAGTAATTCCAAGATTAGTTTAAATTAATAAATTTCACAATTAAAAAGAATAGCATACCAACAAAACATAACAAGTGTAACGGAGATTTAAAAATACAATTAATAAACGAAAAAAAACACAAAAGTAAACAATATAAGAAAAATACTAAATCGCCCACAAAATTTATACCACCTACAATAATGATAAAATTTAAATACATTTATATAATTTGAAGTTTATATAAAAAGATTTCAGCATAAATAAAATTTCAAGATTTAAACTTGTATTTTATTGTTGTGTTATTCTATGAATTGTGAAACTTATATTTATTTTTGTTAATATAAATTTAATTTAAACGCTATATTTGTTTTCAAAATAAGTTATTATGAATCAATTAATAAGTAAAAAGGCACCCACAAAAAGTCTACTTGTTCAACTCAAAAAATAACATAACAAGTTCAAGAAGATTTTAAAAAAAAATTACCACAGTATCATGCAATCTCTAGTACACAAAATACTGATAATTTTTTTTAATAAATATTAAATAAATCCTAATTAGTTTAATAAAATTGAACAATTCAAAGACAACATAACAACTAAACATAACTTGAAAATAAGTTGGAATGAATTAAATAATATGTAAAAATGCACACAAAAAATTAACATAGGAACAATATTAATAAGAATAGCACAATAACAAAATGTAACAAGTTTAACGAAGATTTAAACGATTAGTAATTCCAAGATTAGTTTAAATTAATAAATTTCACAATTAGAAAGAATAGCATACCAACAAAACATAACAAGTTTAACGGAGATTTGAAAATACAATTAATAAACGAAAAGGCACACAAAAGTCAACAATATAGGAAAAATATTAAATCTCCCACAAAATTACACCAACTACAATAATGATAAATTTTAAATACATTTATATAATTTCAAGTTTATATAAAAAGATTTAAGCATTAATAAAACTTGTTATGGTTTATTGTTGTGTTATTCTATGAATTGTGAAACTTATATTTATTTTAGTTAATATTAAATTAATTTAAACGCTATATTTGTTTTCAAAATAAGTTTTTATGAATCAATTAACAAGTGAAAAGGCACCCACAAAAAGTCAACTTGTTCAACTCAAAGAATAATATAACAACAAAACATAATAAGTTCAAAAAGATTTAAACAAAAGTTTATCCCAGTATCATGCAATCACAAGTACACAAAATATTGAAATTTTTTTTAATAAATATTAAATAAATTCAAAATTAGTTTAGCTAAATTAAATAATTCAAAGACAACATAACAACTAAACATAGCTTGAAAATAAGTTAGAATGAATTCAATAATAGGTAAAAATGCACACAAAAAATTAACATAGGAAAAATATTAATAAGAATAGCACAACAACAAAATGTAAAAAGTGTAACGAAGATTTAAACGATTGGTAATTCCAAGATTAGTTTAAATTAATAAATTTCACAATTAAAAAGAATAGCATACCAACAAAACATAACAAGTTTAACGGAGATTTGAAAATACAATTAATAAACGAAAAGGCACACAAAAGTCAACAATATAGGAAAAATATTAAATCTCCCACAAAATTTACACCACCTACAATAATGATAAATTTTAAATACATTTATATAATTTCATGTTTATATAAAAAGATTTAAGCATAAATAAAACTGGTTATGGTTTATTGTTGTGTTATTCTATGAATTGTGAAACTTATATTTATTTTAGTTAATATTAATTTAATTTAAACGCTATATTTGTTTTCAAAATAAGTTATTATGAATCAATTAACAAGTAAATAGGCACCCACAAAAAGTCAACTTGTTCAACTAAAAGAATAACATAACAACAAAACATAACAAGTTCAAGAAGATTTAAACATAAATTTATCCCAGTATCATGCAATCTCTAGTACACAAAATATTGATAAGTTTTTTAATAAATATTAAATAAATTCAAAATTAGTTTAACTAAATTAAATAATTCAAAGACAACATAACAACTAAACATAGCTTGAAAATAATTTAGAATGAATTAAATAATAGGTAAAAATGCACACAAAAAATTAACATAGGAAAAATATTAATAAGAATAGCACAACAACAAAATATAACAAGTGTAACGAAGATTTAAACGATTAGTAATTACAAGATTAGTTTAAATTAATAAATTTCACAATTAAAAAGAATAGCATACCAACAAAACATAACAAGTTTAACAGAGATTTGAAAATACAATTAATAAACGAAAAGGCACACAAAGGTCAACAACATAAGAAAATTTTTAAATCGCCCACAAAATTTATACCACCTACAATAATGATAAAATTTAAATACATTTATATAATTTGAAGTTTATATAAAAAGATTTCAGCATAAATAAAACTTGTTATGGTTTATTGTTGTGTTATTCTATGAATTGTGAAACTTATATTTATTTTAGTTAATATTAATTTAATTTAAACGCTATATTTTTTTTCAAAATAAGTTATTATGAATCAATTAACAAGTAAAAATGCACCCACAAAAAGTCAACTTGTTCAACTAAAAGAATAACATAACAACAAAACATAACAAGTTCAAGAAGATTTAAACAAAAATTTATCCCAGTATCATGCAATCTCTAGTACACAAAATATTGATAATTTTTTTAATAAATATTAAATAAATTCAAAATTAGTTTAACTAAATTAAATAATTCAACTAAACATAGCTTGAAAATAATTTAGAATGAATTAAATAATAGGTAAAAATGCACACAAAAAATTAACATAGGAAAAATATTAATAAGAATAGCACAACAACAAAATGTAAAAAGTGTAACGAAGATTTAAACGATTGGTAATTCGAAGATTAGTTTAAATTAATAAATTTCACAATTAAAAAGAATAGCATACCAACAAAACATAACAAGTTTAACGGAGATTTGAAAATACAATTAATAAACGAAAAGGCACACAAAAGTCAACAATATAGGAAAAATATTAAATCTCCCACAAAATTTACACCACCTACAATAATGATAAATTTTAAATACATTTATATAATTTCATGTTTATATAAAAAGATTTCAGCATAAATAAAACTTGTTATGGTTTGTTGTTGTGTTATTCTATGAATTGTGAAACTTATATTTATTTTAGTTAATATTAATTTAATTTAAACGCTATATTTGTTTTCAAAATAAGTTATTATGAATCAATTAACAAGTAAAAAGGCACCCACAAAAAGTCAACTTGTTCAACTAAAAGAATAACATAACAACAAAACATAACAAGTTCAAGAAGATTTAAACATAAATTTATCCCAGTATCATGCAATCTCTAGTAACACAAAATATTGATAATTTTTTTAATAAATATTAAATAAATTCAAAATTAGTTTAACTAAATTAAATAATTCAAAGACAACATAACAACTAAACATAGCTTGAAAATAATTTAGAATGAATTAAATAATAGGTAAAAATGCACACAAAAAATTAACATAGGAAAAATATTAATAAGAATAGCACAACAACAAAATATAACAAGTGTAACGAAGATTTAAACGATTAGTAATTCCAAGATTAGTTTAAATTAATAAATTTCACAATTAAAAAGAATAGCATACCAACAAAACATAACAAGTTTAACGGAGATTTGAAAATACAATTAATAAACGAAAAGGCACACAAAGGTCAACAATATAAGAAAATTTTTAAATCGCCCACAAAATTTATACCACCTACAATAATGATAAAATTTAAATACATTTATATAATTTGAAGTTTATATAAAATGATTTCAGCATAAATAAAACTTGTTATGGTTTATTGTTGTGTTATTCTATGAATTGTGAAACTTATATTTATTTTAGTTAATATTAAATTAATTTAAACGCTATATTTGTTTTCAAAATAAGTTATTATGAATCAATTAACAAGTAAAAAGGCACCCACAAAAAGTCAACTTGTTCAACTAAAAGAATAACATAACAACAAAACATAACAAGTTCAAGAAGATTTAAACATAAATTTATCCCAGTATCATGCAATCTCTAGTACACAAAATATTGAAATTTTTTTTAATAAATATTAAATAAATTCAAAATTAGTTTAACTAAATTAAATAATTCAAAGACAACATAACAACTAAACATAGCTTGAAAATAAGTTAGAATGAATTAAATAATAGGTAAAAATGCACACAAAAAATTAACATAGGAAAAATATTAATAAGAATAGCACAACAACAAAATGTAAAAAGTGTAACGAAGATTTAAACGATTGGTAATTCCAAGATTAGTTTAAATTAATAAATTTCACAATTAAAAAGAATAGCATACCAACAAAACATAACAAGTTTAACGGAGATTTGAAAATACAATTAATAAACGAAAAGGCACACAAAAGTCAACAATATAGGAAAAATATTAAATCTCCCACAAAATTTACACCACCTACAATAATGATAAATTTTAAATACATTTATATAATTTCATGTTTATATAAAAAGATTTAAGCATAAATAAAACTTGTTATGGTTTATTGTTGTGTTATTCTATGAATTGTGAAACTTATATTTATTTTAGTTAATATTAATTTAATTTAAACGCTATATTTGTTTTCAAAATAAGTTATTATGAATCAATTAACAAGTAAAAAGGCACCCACAAAAAGTCAACTTGTTCAACTAAAAGAATAACATAACAACAAAACATAACAAGTTCAAGAAGATTTAAACATAAATTTATCCCAGTATCATGCAATCTCTAGTACACAAAATATTGATAAGTTTTTTTATAGATATTAAATAAATTCAAAATTAGTTTAACTAAATTAAATAATTCAAAGACAACATAACAACTAAACATAGCTTGAAAAAAATTTAGAATGAATTAAATAATAGGTAAAAATGCACACAAAAAATTAACATAGGAAAAATATTAATAAGAATAGCACAACAACAAAATATAACAAGTGTAACGAAGATTTAAACGATTAGTAATTCCAAGATTAGTTTAAATTAATAAATTTCACAATTAAAAAGAATAGCATACCAACAAAACATAACAAGTTTAACGGAGATTTGAAAGTACAATTAATAAACGAAAAGGCACACAAAGGTCAACAATATAAGAAAATTTTTAAATCGCCCACAAAATTTATACCACCTACAATAATGATAAAATTTAAATACATTTATATAATTTGAAGTTTATATAAAAAGATTTCAGCATAAATCAAAACTTGTTATGGTTTATTGTTGTGTTATTCTATGAATTGTGAAATTTATATTTATTTTAGTTAATATTAAATTAATTTAAACGCTATATTTGTTTTCAAAATAAGTTATTATGAATCAATTAATAAGTAAAAAGGCACCCACAAAAAGTCAACTTGTTCAACTAAAAGAATAACAAAACAACAAAACATAACAAGTTCAAGAAGATTTAAACATAAATTTATCCCAGTATCATGCAATCTCTAGTACACAAAATATTGATAATTTTTTTAATAAATATTAAATAAATTCAAAATTAGTTTAACTAAATTAAATAATTCAAAGACAACGTAACAACTAAACATAGCTTGAAAATAATTTAGAATGAATTAAATAATAGGTAAAAATGCACACAAAAAATTAACATAGGAAAAATATTAATAAGAATAGCACAACAACAAAATGTAAAAAGTGTAACGAAGATTTAAACGATTGGTAATTCCAAGATTTGTTTAAATTAATATATTTCACAATTAAAAAGAATAGCATACCCACAAAACATAACAAGTTTAACGGAGATTTGAAAATACAATTAATAAACGAAAAGGCACACAAAAGTCAACAATATAGGAAAAATATTAAATCTCCCACAAAATTTACACCACCCACAATAATGAGAAATTTTAAATACATTTATATAATTTGAAGTTTATATAAAATGATTTCAGCATAAATAAAACTTGTTATGGTTTATTGTTGTGTTATTCTATGAATTGTGAAACTTATATTTATTTTAGTTAATATTAATTTAATTTAAACGCTATATTTGTTTTCAAAATAAGTTATTATGAATCAATTAACAAGTAAAAAGGCACCCACAAAAAGTCAACTTGTTCAACTAAAAGAATAACATAACAACAAAACATAACAAGTTCAAGAAGATTTAAACATAAATTTATCCCAGTATCATGCAATCTCTAGTACACAAAATATTGAAATTTTTTTTAATAAATATTAAATAAATTCAAAATTAGTTTAACTAAATTAAATAATTCAAAGACAACATAACAACTAAACATAGCTTGAAAATAAGTTAGAATGAATTAAATAATAGGTAAAAATGCACACAAAAAATTAACATAGGAAAAATATTAATAAGAATAGCACAACAACAAAATGTAAAAAGTGTAACGAAGATTTAAACGATTGGTAATTCCAAGATTAGTTTAAATTAATAAATTTCACAATTAAAAAGAATAGCATACCAACAAAACATAACAAGTTTAACGGAGATTTGAAAATACAATTAATAAACGAAAAGGCACACAAAAGTCAACAATATAGGAAAAATATTAAATCTCCCACAAAATTTACACCACCTACAATAATGATAAATTTTAAATACATTTATATAATTTCATGTTTATATAAAAAGATTTAAGCATAAATAAAACTTGTTATGGTTTATTGTTGTGTTATTCTATGAATTGTGAAACTTATATTTATTTTAGTTAATATTAATTTAATTTAAACGCTATATTTGTTTTCAAAATAAGTTATTATGAATCAATTAACAAGTAAAAAGGCACCCACAAAAAGTCAACTTGTTCAACTAAAAGAATAACATAACAACAAAACATAACAAGTTCAAGAAGATTTAAACATAAATTTATCCCAGTATCATGCAATCTCTAGTACACAAAATATTGATAAGTTTTTTTATAGATATTAAATAAATTCAAAATTAGTTTAACTAAATTAAATAATTCAAAGACAACATAACAACTAAACATAGCTTGAAAATAATTTAGAATGAATTAAATAATAGGTAAAAATGCACACAAAAAATTAACATAGGAAAAATATTAATAAGAATAGCACAACAACAAAATATAACAAGTGTAACGAAGATTTAAACGATTAGTAATTCCAAGATTAGTTTAAATTAATAAATTTCACAATTAAAAAGAATAGCATACCAACAAAACATAACAAGTTTAACGGAGATTTGAAAATACAATTAATAAACGAAAAGGCACACAAAGGTCAACAATATAAGAAAATTTTTAAATCGCCCACAAAATTTATACCACCTACAATAATGATAAAATTTAAATACATTTATATAATTTGAAGTTTATATAAAATGATTTCAGCATAAATAAAACTTGTTATGGTTTATTGTTGTGTTATTCTATGAATTGTGAAACTTATATTTATTTTAGTTAATATTAAATTAATTTAAACGCTATATTTGTTTTCAAAATAAGTTATTATGAATCAATTAACAAGTAAAAAGGCACCCACAAAAAGTCAACTTGTTCAACTAAAAGAATAACATAACAACAAAACATAACAAGTTCAAGAAGATTTAAACATAAATTTATCCCAGTATCATGCAATCTCTAGTACACAAAATATTGAATTTTTTTTTAATAAATATTAAATAAATTCAAAATTAGTTTAACTAAATTAAATAATTCAAAGACAACATAACAACTAAACATAGCTTGAAAATAAGTTAGAATGAATTAAATAATAGGTAAAAATGCACACAAAAAATTAACATAGGAAAAATATTAATAAGAATAGCACAACAACAAAATGTAAAAAGTGTAACGAAGATTTAAACGATTGGTAATTCCAAGATTAGTTTAAATTAATAAATTTCACAATTAAAAAGAATAGCATACCAACAAAACATAACAAGTTTAACGGAGATTTGAAAATACAATTAATAAACGAAAAGGCACACAAAAGTCAACAATATAGGAAAAATATTAAATCTCCCACAAAATTTACACCACCTACAATAATGATAAATTTTAAATACATTTATATAATTTCATGTTTATATAAAAAGATTTAAGCATAAATAAAACTTGTTATGGTTTATTGTTGTGTTATTCTATGAATTGTGAAACTTATATTTATTTTAGTTAATATTAATTTAATTTAAACGCTATATTTGTTTTCAAAATAAGTTATTATGAATCAATTAACAAGTAAAAAGGCACCCACAAAAAGTCAACTTGTTCAACTAAAAGAATAACATAACAACAAAACATAACAAGTTCAAGAAGATTTAAACATAAATTTATCCCAGTATCATGCAATCTCTAGTACACAAAATATTGATAAGTTTTTTTTATAGATATTAAATAAATTCAAAATTAGTTTAACTAAATTAAATAATTCAAAGACAACATAACAACTAAACATAGCTTGAAAAAAATTTAGAATGAATTAAATAATAGGTAAAAATGCACACAAAAAATTAACATAGGAAAAATATTAATAAGAATAGCACAACAACAAAATATAACAAGTGTAACGAAGATTTAAACGATTAGTAATTCCAAGATTAGTTTAAATTAATAAATTTCACAATTAAAAAGAATAGCATACCAACAAAACATAACAAGTTTAACGGAGATTTGAAAGTACAATTAATAAACGAAAAGGCACACAAAGATCAACAATATAAGAAAAATTTTAAATCGCCCACAAAATTTATACCACCTACAATAATGATAAAATTTAAATACATTTATATAATTTGAAGTTTATATAAAAAGATTTCAGCATAAATCAAAACTTGTTATGGTTTATTGTTGTGTTATTCTATGAATTGTGAAATTTATATTTATTTTAGTTAATATTAAATTAATTTAAACGCTATATTTGTTTTCAAAATAAGTTATTATGAATCAATTAATAAGTAAAAAGGCACCCACAAAAAGTCAACTTGTTCAACTAAAAGAATAACAAAACAACAAAACATAACAAGTTCAAGAAGATTTAAACATAAATTTATCCCAGTATCATGCAATCTCTAGTACACAAAATATTGATAATTTTTTTAATAAATATTAAATAAATTCAAAATTAGTTTAACTAAATTAAATAATTCAAAGACAACGTAACAACTAAACATAGCTTGAAAATAATTTAGAATGAATTAAATAATAGGTAAAAATGCACACAAAAAATTAACATAGGAAAAATATTAATAAGAATAGCACAACAACAAAATGTAAAAAGTGTAACGAAGATTTAAACGATTGGTAATTCCAAGATTTGTTTAAATTAATATATTTCACAATTAAAAAGAATAGCATACCCACAAAACATAACAAGTTTAACGGAGATTTGAAAATACAATTAATAAACGAAAAGGCACACAAAAGTCAACAATATAGGAAAAATATTAAATCTCCCACAAAATTTACACCACCCACAATAATGAGAAATTTTAAATACATTTATATAATTTGAAGTTTATATAAAATGATTTCAGCATAAATAAAACTTGTTATGGTTTATTGTTGTGTTATTCTATGAATTGTGAAACTTATATTTATTTTAGTTAATATTAATTTAATTTAAACGCTATATTTGTTTTCAAAATAAGTTATTATGAATCAATTAACAAGTAAAAAGGCACCCACAAAAAGTCAACTTGTTCAACTAAAAGAATAACATAACAACAAAACATAACAAGTTCAAGAAGATTTAAACATAAATTTATCCCAGTATCATGCAATCTCTAGTACACAAAATATTGAAATTTTTTTTAATAAATATTAAATAAATTCAAAATTAGTTTAACTAAATTAAATAATTCAAAGACAACATAACAACTAAACATAGCTTGAAAATAAGTTAGAATGAATTAAATAATAGGTAAAAATGCACACAAAAAATTAACATAGGAAAAATATTAATAAGAATAGCACAACAACAAAATGTAAAAAGTGTAACGAAGATTTAAACGATTGGTAATTCCAAGATTAGTTTAAATTAATAAATTTCACAATTAAAAAGAATAGCATACCAACAAAACATAACAAGTTTAACGGAGATTTGAAAATACAATTAATAAACGAAAAGGCACACAAAAGTCAACAATATAGGAAAAATATTAAATCTCCCACAAAATTTACACCACCTACAATAATGATAAATTTTAAATACATTTATATAATTTCATGTTTATATAAAAAGATTTAAGCATAAATAAAACTTGTTATGGTTTATTGTTGTGTTATTCTATGAATTGTGAAACTTATATTTATTTTAGTTAATATTAATTTAATTTAAACGCTATATTTGTTTTCAAAATAAGTTATTATGAATCAATTAACAAGTAAAAAGGCACCCACAAAAAGTCAACTTGTTCAACTAAAAGAATAACATAACAACAAAACATAACAAGTTCAAGAAGATTTAAACATAAATTTATCCCAGTATCATGCAATCTCTAGTACACAAAATATTGATAAGTTTTTTTATAGATATTAAATAAATTCAAAATTAGTTTAACTAAATTAAATAATTCAAAGACAACATAACAACTAAACATAGCTTGAAAATAATTTAGAATGAATTAAATAATAGGTAAAAATGCACACAAAAAATTAACATAGGAAAAATATTAATAAGAATAGCACAACAACAAAATATAACAAGTGTAACGAAGATTTAAACGATTAGTAATTCCAAGATTAGTTTAAATTAATAAATTTCACAATTAAAAAGAATAGCATACCAACAAAACATAACAAGTTTAACGGAGATTTGAAAATACAATTAATAAACGAAAAGGCACACAAAGGTCAACAATATAAGAAAATTTTTAAATCGCCCACAAAATTTATACCACCTACAATAATGATAAAATTTAAATACATTTATATAATTTGAAGTTTATATAAAATGATTTCAGCATAAATAAAACTTGTTATGGTTTATTGTTGTGTTATTCTATGAATTGTGAAACTTATATTTATTTTAGTTAATATTAAATTAATTTAAACGCTATATTTGTTTTCAAAATAAGTTATTATGAATCAATTAACAAGTAAAAAGGCACCCACAAAAAGTCAACTTGTTCAACTAAAAGAATAACATAACAACAAAACATAACAAGTTCAAGAAGATTTAAACATAAATTTATCCCAGTATCATGCAATCTCTAGTACACAAAATATTGAATTTTTTTTTAATAAATATTAAATAAATTCAAAATTAGTTTAACTAAATTAAATAATTCAAAGACAACATAACAACTAAACATAGCTTGAAAATAAGTTAGAATGAATTAAATAATAGGTAAAAATGCACACAAAAAATTAACATAGGAAAAATATTAATAAGAATAGCACAACAACAAAATGTAAAAAGTGTAACGAAGATTTAAACGATTGGTAATTCCAAGATTAGTTTAAATTAATAAATTTCACAATTAAAAAGAATAGCATACCAACAAAACATAACAAGTTTAACGGAGATTTGAAAATACAATTAATAAACGAAAAGGCACACAAAAGTCAACAATATAGGAAAAATATTAAATCTCCCACAAAATTTACACCACCTACAATAATGATAAATTTTAAATACATTTATATAATTTCATGTTTATATAAAAAGATTTAAGCATAAATAAAACTTGTTATGGTTTATTGTTGTGTTATTCTATGAATTGTGAAACTTATATTTATTTTAGTTAATATTAATTTAATTTAAACGCTATATTTGTTTTCAAAATAAGTTATTATGAATCAATTAACAAGTAAAAAGGCACCCACAAAAAGTCAACTTGTTCAACTAAAAGAATAACATAACAACAAAACATAACAAGTTCAAGAAGATTTAAACATAAATTTATCCCAGTATCATGCAATCTCTAGTACACAAAATATTGATAAGTTTTTTTTATAGATATTAAATAAATTCAAAATTAGTTTAACTAAATTAAATAATTCAAAGACAACATAACAACTAAACATAGCTTGAAAAAAATTTAGAATGAATTAAATAATAGGTAAAAATGCACACAAAAAATTAACATAGGAAAAATATTAATAAGAATAGCACAACAACAAAATATAACAAGTGTAACGAAGATTTAAACGATTAGTAATTCCAAGATTAGTTTAAATTAATAAATTTCACAATTAAAAAGAATAGCATACCAACAAAACATAACAAGTTTAACGGAGATTTGAAAGTACAATTAATAAACGAAAAGGCACACAAAGATCAACAATATAAGAAAAATTTTAAATCGCCCACAAAATTTATACCACCTACAATAATGATAAAATTTAAATACATTTATATAATTTGAAGTTTATATAAAAAGATTTCAGCATAAATCAAAACTTGTTATGGTTTATTGTTGTGTTATTCTATGAATTGTGAAATTTATATTTATTTTAGTTAATATTAAATTAATTTAAACGCTATATTTGTTTTCAAAATAAGTTATTATGAATCAATTAATAAGTAAAAAGGCACCCACAAAAAGTCAACTTGTTCAACTAAAAGAATAACAAAACAACAAAACATAACAAGTTCAAGAAGATTTAAACATAAATTTATCCCAGTATCATGCAATCTCTAGTACACAAAATATTGATAATTTTTTTAATAAATATTAAATAAATTCAAAATTAGTTTAACTAAATTAAATAATTCAAAGACAACGTAACAACTAAACATAGCTTGAAAATAATTTAGAATGAATTAAATAATAGGTAAAAATGCACACAAAAAATTAACATAGGAAAAATATTAATAAGAATAGCACAACAACAAAATGTAAAAAGTGTAACGAAGATTTAAACGATTGGTAATTCCAAGATTTGTTTAAATTAATATATTTCACAATTAAAAAGAATAGCATACCCACAAAACATAACAAGTTTAACGGAGATTTGAAAATACAATTAATAAACGAAAAGGCACACAAAAGTCAACAATATAGGAAAAATATTAAATCTCCCACAAAATTTACACCACCCACAATAATGAGAAATTTTAAATACATTTATATAATTTGAAGTTTATATAAAATGATTTCAGCATAAATAAAACTTGTTATGGTTTATTGTTGTGTTATTCTATGAATTGTGAAACTTATATTTATTTTAGTTAATATTAATTTAATTTAAACGCTATATTTGTTTTCAAAATAAGTTATTATGAATCAATTAACAAGTAAAAAGGCACCCACAAAAAGTCAACTTGTTCAACTAAAAGAATAACATAACAACAAAACATAACAAGTTCAAGAAGATTTAAACATAAATTTATCCCAGTATCATGCAATCTCTAGTACACAAAATATTGAAATTTTTTTTAATAAATATTAAATAAATTCAAAATTAGTTTAACTAAATTAAATAATTCAAAGACAACATAACAACTAAACATAGCTTGAAAATAAGTTAGAATGAATTAAATAATAGGTAAAAATGCACACAAAAAATTAACATAGGAAAAATATTAATAAGAATAGCACAACAACAAAATGTAAAAAGTGTAACGAAGATTTAAACGATTGGTAATTCCAAGATTAGTTTAAATTAATAAATTTCACAATTAAAAAGAATAGCATACCAACAAAACATAACAAGTTTAACGGAGATTTGAAAATACAATTAATAAACGAAAAGGCACACAAAAGTCAACAATATAGGAAAAATATTAAATCTCCCACAAAATTTACACCACCTACAATAATGATAAATTTTAAATACATTTATATAATTTCATGTTTATATAAAAAGATTTAAGCATAAATAAAACTTGTTATGGTTTATTGTTGTGTTATTCTATGAATTGTGAAACTTATATTTATTTTAGTTAATATTAATTTAATTTAAACGCTATATTTGTTTTCAAAATAAGTTATTATGAATCAATTAACAAGTAAAAAGGCACCCACAAAAAGTCAACTTGTTCAACTAAAAGAATAACATAACAACAAAACATAACAAGTTCAAGAAGATTTAAACATAAATTTATCCCAGTATCATGCAATCTCTAGTACACAAAATATTGATAAGTTTTTTTATAGATATTAAATAAATTCAAAATTAGTTTAACTAAATTAAATAATTCAAAGACAACATAACAACTAAACATAGCTTGAAAAAAATTTAGAATGAATTAAATAATAGGTAAAAATGCACACAAAAAATTAACATAGGAAAAATATTAATAAGAATAGCACAACAACAAAATATAACAAGTGTAACGAAGATTTAAACGATTAGTAATTCCAAGATTAGTTTAAATTAATAAATTTCACAATTAAAAAGAATAGCATACCAACAAAACATAACAAGTTTAACGGAGATTTGAAAATACAATTAATAAACGAAAAGGCACACAAAGGTCAACAATATAAGAAAAATTTTAAATCGCCCACAAAATTTATACCACCTACAATAATGATAAAATTTAAATACATTTATATAATTTGAAGTTTATATAAAAAGATTTCAGCATAAATCAAAACTTGTTATGGTTTATTGTTGTGTTATTCTATGAATTGTGAAATTTATATTTATTTTAGTTAATATTAAATTAATTTAAACGCTATATTTGTTTTCAAAATAAGTTATTATGAATCAATTAATAAGTAAAAAGGCACCCACAAAAAGTCAACTTGTTCAACTAAAAGAATAACAAAACAACAAAACATAACAAGTTCAAGAAGATTTAAACATAAATTTATCCCAGTATCATGCAATCTCTAGTACACAAAATATTGATAATTTTTTTAATAAATATTAAATAAATTCAAAATTAGTTTAACTAAATTAAATAATTCAAAGACAACGTAACAACTAAACATAGCTTGAAAATAATTTAGAATGAATTAAATAATAGGTAAAAATGCACACAAAAAATTAACATAGGAAAAATATTAATAAGAATAGCACAACAACAAAATGTAAAAAGTGTAACGAAGATTTAAACGATTGGTAATTCCAAGATTTGTTTAAATTAATATATTTCACAATTAAAAAGAATAGCATACCCACAAAACATAACAAGTTTAACGGAGATTTGAAAATACAATTAATAAACGAAAAGGCACACAAAAGTCAACAATATAGGAAAAATATTAAATCTCCCACAAAATTTACACCACCCACAATAATGAGAAATTTTAAATACATTTATATAATTTGAAGTTTATATAAAATGATTTCAGCATAAATAAAACTTGTTATGGTTTATTGTTGTGTTATTCTATGAATTGTGAAACTTATATTTATTTTAGTTAATATTAATTTAATTTAAACGCTATATTTGTTTTCAAAATAAGTTATTATGAATCAATTAACAAGTAAAAAGGCACCCACAAAAAGTCAACTTGTTCAACTAAAAGAATAACATAACAACAAAACATAACAAGTTCAAGAAGATTTAAACATAAATTTATCCCAGTATCATGCAATCTCTAGTACACAAAATATTGAAATTTTTTTTAATAAATATTAAATAAATTCAAAATTAGTTTAACTAAATTAAATAATTCAAAGACAACATAACAACTAAACATAGCTTGAAAATAAGTTAGAATGAATTAAATAATAGGTAAAAATGCACACAAAAAATTAACATAGGAAAAATATTAATAAGAATAGCACAACAACAAAATGTAAAAAGTGTAACGAAGATTTAAACGATTGGTAATTCCAAGATTAGTTTAAATTAATAAATTTCACAATTAAAAAGAATAGCATACCAACAAAACATAACAAGTTTAACGGAGATTTGAAAATACAATTAATAAACGAAAAGGCACACAAAAGTCAACAATATAGGAAAAATATTAAATCTCCCACAAAATTTACACCACCTACAATAATGATAAATTTTAAATACATTTATATAATTTCATGTTTATATAAAAAGATTTAAGCATAAATAAAACTTGTTATGGTTTATTGTTGTGTTATTCTATGAATTGTGAAACTTATATTTATTTTAGTTAATATTAATTTAATTTAAACGCTATATTTGTTTTCAAAATAAATTATTATGAATCAATTAACAAGTAAAAAGGCACCCACAAAAAGTCAACTTGTTCAACTAAAAGAATAACATAACAACAAAACATAACAAGTTCAAGAAGATTTAAACATAAATTTATCCCAGTATCATGCAATCTCTAGTACACAAAATATTGATAAGTTTTTTTATAGATATTAAATAAATTCAAAATTAGTTTAACTAAATTAAATAATTCAAAGACAACATAACAACTAAACATAGCTTGAAAAAAATTTAGAATGAATTAAATAATAGGTAAAAATGCACACAAAAAATTAACATAGGAAAAATATTAATAAGAATAGCACAACAACAAAATATAACAAGTGTAACGAAGATTTAAACGATTAGTAATTCCAAGATTAGTTTAAATTAATAAATTTCACAATTAAAAAGAATAGCATACCAACAAAACATAACAAGTTTAACGGAGATTTGAAAATACAATTAATAAACGAAAAGGCACACAAAGGTCAACAATATAAGAAAAATTTTAAATCGCCCACAAAATTTATACCACCTACAATAATGATAAAATTTAAATACATTTATATAATTTGAAGTTTATATAAAAAGATTTCAGCATAAATCAAAACTTGTTATGGTTTATTGTTGTGTTATTCTATGAATTGTGAAATTTATATTTATTTTAGTTAATATTAAATTAATTTAAACGCTATATTTGTTTTCAAAATAAGTTATTATGAATCAATTAACAAGTACAAAGGCACCCACAAAAAGTCAACTTGTTCAACTAAAAGAATAACAAAACAACAAAACATAACAAGTTCAAGAAGATTTAAACATAAATTTATCCCAGTATCATGCAATCTCTAGTACACAAAATATTGATAATTTTTTTAATAAATATTAAATAAATTCAAAATTAGTTTAACTAAATTAAATAATTCAAAGACAACGTAACAACTAAACATAGCTTGAAAATAATTTAGAATGAATTAAATAATAGGTAAAAATGCACACAAAAAATTAACATAAGAAAAATATTAATAAGAATAGCACAACAACAAAATGTAAAAAGTGTAACGAAGATTTAAACGATTGGTAATTCCAAGATTTGTTTAAATTAATATATTTCACAATTAAAAAGAATAGCATACCCACAAAACATAACAAGTTTAAAGGAGATTTGAAAATACAATTAATAAACGAAAAGGCACACAAAAGTCAACAATATAGGAAAAATATTAAATCTCCCACAAAATTTACACCACCCACAATAATGATAAATTTTAAATACATTTATATAATTTGAAGTTTATATAAAAAGATTTCAGCATAAATAAAACTTGTTATGGTTTATTGTTGTGTTATTCTATGAATTGTGAAACTTATATTTATTTTAGTTAATATTAATATAATTCAAACGCTATATTAGTTTTCAAAATAAGTTATTATGAATCAATTAACAAGTAAAAAGTCACCCACAAAAAGTCAACTTGTTCAATTCAAAGAAAAAGCATTAACAAAATCAGCGACGCAATTGGATGTCCAATTGGAAAGAAACCACAAACACAAACACAAACTCAAAAGTGAAGGCAGAGCATGGGCTTGGCGTTAACAATTCTAGGCACGACCCAAATTATAAATTTTATTTTATAATAATAATTAAATATAATTATATAATTTCATAGTTAGTTTAAATTAATATTAACTAAATTAATATAATTTGAAATGAATAACGAATTTAGTGAATTACGACCCAAAAAGGAAGGGGAAGAAACAAACCTTAAACTTACGGTATCAGTTGGGCTGACTGAATATTCGGCTCCCATTTGCAGCTGGACAGGAGAGACCCTTTGAGACGGACACAAACCAAGATAATGCTCGACAATTAACCCAAAAATACAACAAGACCACAGACTAAACATAACTCAACTCAGCCAATACAAATACAATCCCTTAACCCCAAACTAAACAGAAAATATAAGCATTTAACAAGACCAAACACGCTCCAAAAAAGATTTTGCCAGTCCATCTTGCCCAAACCATGCTAAAAACATCTTCATCTGTTTGAATCCTTTGAAAAGTGAGCCATCAGCCTCGAACCAGTTCTCCTGTGACATATAGTCAAATGATAAACCCAAAACCAAAGATGGATCTTGAACCAAACAAAGGTTTTCGCTTCATACTAATAATAAACAAGAATATTCATGTGTAAGGGTCAACAGTAAATATTGTAGTTGTGATCAGTTCGATATATTAACAAGATAAAAGTTGATATATTAACAAGTAAAAGTTGCCCCTCTATGCACAATGTGAGGAACAAAGTATCATGTGATAGATTCAGCATATCAAGAATATGTATGCTAAAGTGCTTATTTTCACTATAACCACTTCCCATACATCAACTTTTTTCACAGCACGGCCATGAACACAATAAATAATACTTTGACAAATTGACATCTAAGTTTCAGGTGATTGTAGTGTAGTACCTTTTCTAACCTTGTGGTGTTTAAACAACTGCACTTTTAAAACTATCTTTCCAATAATGGTATCATGTAGCAAGCTGCAAGACTACAAACAGAAAACTTTCAGCGAAAAGTTGGAATGTAATCAATAAGAGATAGTAACAATTTAAAAGTTGCCCCTCTATGCACAATATGAGGAAGAAAGTATCATGTGATAGATTCAGCATATCAAGAATATGTATGCTAATTTTCACTATAAATAATACTTCCCATACATCAACTTTTCTCACAGCACAGTCATGAACACAATAAACAATACTTGATAAGTTGACATCTAAGTCTCAGCCTTACCTTTTCTAAACTGAGATTCGATGCTTATTGTCGACGGCGTTAACGATTATCTCGTCAAAGATCAGTGTATCTAACAAGTTTCCATGTCTGGTCCCAGGCTGCAATTTGAATAATGATGCATAAAAACAGTTAGGTCAAACAACTGTAATGGTATTGATTGTTCATATAACCTTGTACATATTGGTTAATGGGGGCTCAGAATAGGGGCTATTGCCAACCGTTTCACTCCTGCAACTGCACCAAATTAAGAAGACTGTTGGATTTCTCAAATGGAAAGTACACCTATTTTTTGAGCCAACACTTAGGATGAGTCTACGTAATATTGAAGCTGGTTTGTCACCTGATTTGTCTAGGGTCAGACAGATCAGTAATTTGTGCATTGTAAATTTGCACAAAGGAACTGCAGCTGGTTAATTAAGCACCCTACTTTGGACGGCAAAAATTATTTCATTCAAATATCCAAAAGTTTCCAAATAAAAACAAACCTCAGGAATGGAACATCTGCATTGATATGTCAGCACGCTTAATTTGGTCCTACGAGAAAGCAACTGAAAAAGTTAACTACCAAATAAGTATGGAGATACACTTTGACTACTCGAATCCTCACCTCATTCCTTGCAAAAAGTCGCCCCAAAACACAGGACATCAAGCCCTGCTGAATAGATCAGCTCCTGACAAGACATTGGCTGGTCCCCACACTGTGTATGTCTTTCCACTTTCGCTCTGTCATTGGAAGAACTATACATACCTGTTCATACACAAAGACAGAGCTATTGAACCCAGCCAAACAGTGCTCCAACAAGATGGGAAATGTATACCTGGAGAAACAAATTCATGTTCCAATCAGAGGACAACCATATAAACTAAAAGAAACAATGCCTAACGACGTGCATGTTCAGGGAAGAGACATGTCCGTACTTTACATCTATATCACTTCAGATCAGGATTGGAATCATAGACAATGATTGGCATGGACCAATACAATGCTGAGTCTTTTTTTTTTCCTTTTATATGTAATTCAGGAAGTTCAGGCAAGTTGCCATCTTCAACATTGTATAAGGGTGTGAATTCATCTCTTCAATTTTCTTCTGGGGCATCTTCATGCTATACGTGTACATCATCTTTTCTTACACTGGTTTAAAGTACTTCTTAGTTTCCTGCTCCGCATTCATTGCTCATATATCTGTACCTTTTTGAATATAAGAGAATGCATCAGCAATCACAATATGAGTAGCTAGAATGAATATTTACTTACATATAAAGAAACAAAGTAGCTAAAATCACTTCTTTAGCTTGTTTTGTGTGTGTAGTGTGTGCATTGCACAGTGGCCTGCGCATACCGTCAGTAATAAAATGATATCATAATTGCTAGATTTCAGATGAAAACAATGACTAAGATGTGATGTTTACGTGTCAAGGCAAAGATCCGCCAAGGAACCGCGTTTTATATGCTCATTTTTCATGGCGACATCAGTGAAAATGATCTGGTCGAGGTTCACACCTTGAGAAGCAGCATCTGTTATCACAGAACATTAAACAATATTGTATCAGGGTTGAGAAAGGACTAGGGGAAAAGAAACCAAGATATGGATGGCCAATTCCCAAAAGTGTTTTCTTGAATATGCAAGACTCTCTATCAACAGCACATAAAACATATGGGCCGAAAGCATAAAAACATTTTTGGGAACCTGAGTAGCCGTAGTGAACTATTGGGAACTCGACTCAATATATTACACCTGAAATTAGAAAGCCAATAAAATGACCATGATGAACATTGATACACGCGGTGGTTGAAGCGAGCAAAGCAAAATTTTCATTTCTCACCAAGTATAGAAAATTTCAGGATCCATCTTGTACAGCTGATTGAAGGAAGCAAATAAAATTTATCCTTTGGTAGGCCATAATCTGATCGCTTAAGTTGACATTTTAGGGTCCAAAACTTCATGATTTTTCTACATTACAAAAAGCTGATCATAAATAACATATGATACTAATTTAACATACGAGAAGAACCTGGCATTGAGATCCTCACCTGCTTGTAATCATTGGCAAAATAACAATGTGGAAGATGAACAAGTTTCTCTAAGTATATGGGGACTCAACCTTCAAAGGTAAAACAAACTGCACACATAACAATAAATGAAACAACAGGACTAGATGACCATGCCAAATCACATGTTCTAATATGTCACTAACCACACCTGTAGTTCCAGGGAAACCCATATAGGGAATCTGAATAGGCACAGGCTGCATGGAAATTATTTCGTTCCTTGCACCCTGACAGTAAAAAAAGGATATTCAGCTACAGCAACTAATAAAAAGGGTTTTATTTTTCCAAATTTCAAGGATTACCTTTGTGTAGCCATTAAGATGAAGAAGAATATGGATTCTGTCGTCATTTATCATTCTCTCAATCATATCAGATGTCTTTCTTTATCTCTTCCCACCTTCAACGCTGAAATTTGTGTAGCCAAAATGTTTATGAACTTGGACTCCGCACTCATAACTCGTGCCGCAAGCTACATTTTTTAACTCTTCATAACCTTCCTGAATCTTTCTATAAGCTTTTCCTTGAGATCTGCATTTTGTTCTAGCATGCGTGCATGGCCCTGCATAGCCATTTGCATTACTTCTTTGAGCTCTTTCGCGCACTTCTTTTCCAACTCCACTTGCAGCTTCTGCTTTTGAATGATACACCTGCTCTCTTCTAGTTTAATTCACAACTCATCAGCAAGGGAAATCCATTGCTTTCTGCTTCATTGAAACATCTTTTCCAAGCTGGTTTGTCAAGTCTTCAATCTCCTCCATAAGAACAACTCTTTCACCCAGATTAAAAAAGTTTCTGTATTGTTCTGGACAGTTCGAAGTTCTATTTAGCAGTTCAGGATGGTTTTCATACTTATGTTTCAAAAGCTGTGAAAACCAAAACTTAGTAAGATAAATACAAGGTTTAGAATTAGAGGGCAGTCTAGTAATTGAAAAGGAGAACCTTACCTGGTGCCCACTTGTCAATGACAGTCTAGTAATTGAAAAGGAGAACCTTACCTGGTGCCCACTTGTCAATGACAAAAGTTCTTCATCCCGTGGGTAAGACTCCACATCCATGAGGCTCTCTAGGCGAAGTATTTTATCTTCCCTTGTCTGTCCATATCAGATGTCTTTCTTTATCTCTTCCCAACTTTAAAGCTGAAATTTGCGTAGCCAAAATGTTTATGAACTTCGACTCCGCACCCTTAACTCCAGCTACAAGCTACCTTTTTCAACTCTTCACGTCCTTCCCTTTTTTGAGTAGCCAACTCTCAAGCTGGGAATTTGAGTAGCCACAGTGCAGTTTTGGGAACTCGATTTAATATATTACACCTGAAATTAGAAAGTCAATAAAATGATTATGATCATGATGCTTCAGGCAGGCTGTGGTAGATGCGAGCAAAGAAATTTATCATTTCTCACAAAGCAGACAAAATTTCAGAATCCATCTTGTATAGCTGATTGAAGCAAGCATATAAAAATTTATCATGTGACAGGCCATAATCTGATCGCTTAGGATGACATTTTAGGTCCAGAACTTATGATACATAACATATGATACTAATTTAACAAATGAGAAGAACCTGACTTTGAGATCCTCACCTGCTTGTATGATTGGCAAAATAACAATGTGGAAGATGAACAAGTTTCTCTGAGTATATGTATATGGACTCAAGTCTCAAACTTCAGAGGTGAAACAAACTGCACAAAGAACAATAAATGAAACAACAGGACTAGCGGACCATGTCAAATCACATCTGTTCTAATATGTCACTAACCTCATCTGTGACCAGATAATGTACATATATGGCCCCTGTAGTTCCAGGGATACCCATATAGGAAATGTGAATAGGCACAGGCTGCATGGCAAATATTTCGCTCCTTGACCCTAACAATAAAAAAGTATATTCAGCTAAAGGTCAACTAATAAAAAGGGTTGTTATATAACTTGAACTTGATAGAATGGAACCCCAGCATGAGATAGCAATTTCTCTCTATTTGCTTGAGTTGATTTTTTTTCCAAATTTCAAGGGCTACCTTTGTGTAGCCATCAAGATGAAGAAGAACATGGATTCTGTCGTCATTTATCATTCCCTCAATCATAACAGATGTCTTTCTTTATCTCTTCCAACCTTTAACGCTGAAATTTGCGAAGCCAAAATTTTTATGAACATAGACTCCACACCCTTAACTCCTGCCTTTTTCAACTCTTCACGTCCTTCCTGAATCTTTCTACGCCTTCCAAGCAATTCTAAAGGCTTTTCCTCAAGATTTGCATTTTAGCACACGGGTGTGTCCAGCTTATGCTTTCGAATAATACACCTGCTCTCTTCTAGTTCAATTAGCAACTCATCAGCGAGGGAAATCCATTTGCTTTCTGCTTCATTTAAACGAAGTCTCTCTTGTTTCAACAGCCAATCCAGGGACATCAGATGGAGATGGGGATAAACTTGAGACACATGAATAGGCCAGTTTCAAATAGAGCGCCTATTTTTTGAGCATACACTGAGGAGGAGTCTACATAGTATTGAAGCCGGTATGTAAAGTCTTAATTCTTTTCCATAAGCACTTCTCTTTCACCCAGATTTAAAAAGTTTATGTATTGTTCTAGCTCGTTCTGGACAGTATGAAGTTCTATTTTTGTCCTCAGCAGTTCAGGATGGTTTTCATACTTATGTTTCATAAGCTGTGAAATCCAAAACTTTGTCAGATAGATACAAGGTTTAGAACTAGAGGGCAGTAGTAATTAAAAGGAGAACCTTACCTGGTGCTCATTTGTAAATGACAAAAACTCTTCATCCAGAAACTCTTCTGTGGGTAAGACTCCATCCATTAGGCTCTCTAGGCAAAGTATTTTATCTTCCCTTAATTGTTCAATTATAGGGTTTCATTCCCTCTCATGCTTACAATGTTGGACCCGGGTTCAAAATAAGCAACTACATTAAGATGACCTTTGGCAGCCCAATGACGATGGGTAAAGCAAGTCGGAAAGCACCAGGCGATAAAGCTACTTTATTTCTGCTGCTTGTTTACCATAAATCTCTTCCAGTGCCATTTCTCTCCTAATAGCTCCAGCCAAAACTTTCTCGACCGCCTGTACAACGGTTGGTATAAATAATGGCCACAACAGTCATTAAATTTGCATCGGATGATCGAAACGAAAATGATAAATTGAATGTGTCTGATCTTACTTAAGGAACTTGCTTTGCTCTCTCAGCAGTCTCTGTCCCGTTTATGACTATCAACTGTAAATCTGAATTGTCATTGGCCTCCTTAGAACCCTTTTGAGCGCAGTTTGCACCGTGGCAGTTGCTAATTGAGATTGCTAATGGCACATTCCGGTACATCTTCTTCCAGATGTGTCTGTGCACCAACGTTGACTTTACTAGTAGGAATAGTAAACGTGTCGTCAGTATGTGTTACAGAAAACCTAAGAGAGGGTTGCCTCATAGCAGAACTTCTGCGGTGGCTGCCAATGATATTGAGGGCACGTTGGAGAGAGGCTGCCAAAGGATCAGTAGGTACAAATAGACTTTTTTCTCGTTTGATAGAGCATACAATTGACTTTAAAAGAATCATCTTTCAAGAACTTTAAAGGCGATTGTGCACCTCCTGTGCTAAAATATCATCTTCTCTCTGGGATGCTGTGGACATTCTAGATGTTAGAAGGCATTTCCTACACTCAATTACTGGCGGTGAAACACTTAAGTTGGAGACTTCAGGTGTAACTACATCAAGATTCAACTGCTTTATTCTTAATTGCCTTGGCATAGTGGGCAAACCGCAAACCTCTTGTAAGAACTTAAAATCATCCTCCATTACTTCTTGTAAGAACTTAAAATCATCCTCCATTACTTCTTGTAAGAACTTAAAATCATCCTCCATTACTTCATTAACAACTGCTTTATTCTTAATTGCCTTGTCACAGTGGGCAAACCTCAGAGTGCTGAACGTTACACTCCAACTGCACCATATTAAGAAGACTGTTACATCTCTCAAATGGAAATTAGAATTATCAAGTATCCTTCAATTATATGGGGTGAAAATGATATTAATTGGTAGTATGGTCATACTCCATTTAGAGGACAGAAAAAAGATGATACACATAGCGGAAATCAGTATCACCTTCGGGCCGGCAAAATAGCATAAATCATTGCAAGTTTCGCATTTTCCACCAAGAGAATCCGGCAGTTTGAAGGTCAACCTTGGATCTCTATAAGGAGTGTGCTTCTGCTTCCGAATATGAGAAACTTCTGCAAGAATGTTTATCAAGGTCCTGCAGTTCCATAACGGTATGATTAACAATTGGTGTAGCAGATGCTTAATAGTATCCATATTAACATGCATTTCTTGGAAGTAATGGATTTGTAGTAAACAAAACCATACCTAAGCTGTGAAAGGGAACTGTTGATGTTTTACAGCTGTGCAGCTGTGCCGGTTAACTTTCGTCTTTTGGATCTAGCTAAATCCACAAGGTTTATTCTACTTGTTTTACAGGTACTAAAACCATCAGGCGATCTCTGCAGTAGTAAACAATAAGCCCCTCTCTGTCCACCAAGGAAGATAGAAAAGTTGTGGAAAGACCGTTTGTAATGGATTCATGCATAGCACAATTCGAAACAATAAGGTATTATGAAGTGCATGCATAACCCGACAAGCATAATCATGATTCAATTCCAAAGCTAACAACCTGTAACAGAACTTAACAGCATTTTCCAGAATACATTCTAATCGAAGCTAAAGAAAGATAAAAAATCGGATTTTGGATAAAAAAAATGAGTTATAATACCTTGCATCGACTTTCAACAAAACAGGTAAAAATACAGTGTGAGCGGAAACTTTCAGAATTAATGCTAGTGGCACCAATTCTCCTGTTACACAATCCCGGAACCAATTCACCATGTACAGAAATTGCAATATAAGTAACATGTACTGCGAATCATTGATAGACAACACTCCTACAAATGATGGACTTGCAACTAAGACATATCAAACATAATGTAATAGTACCTTGATAAATTTTCCCGTTAACTCTTCAATGAAGACACACACACTTGTGTCACACTTTCAATATAAAGTCCAGATATAACATCTTCGCGTATCTGAAATGTAGAAATAGAAATCAACCACTGTATCATGAACAAGCCAATCCTATAAATTAATAAGTAGTTATCTTTGCCTACCTGAAGATTTCTTTGTCTAGGGTCACAAATTTCTTTTTCTTCTTTCTTTAATTTCTTTTTTTCATCTTTTAGGAACTGAAAAGTCCGTTGCGGCGGACAAAGTTGACATGTAGAATGATGCTGCCTTATCCACTGCACAACTGCATAATGACAAAAAGTTGATGATCGGTGTATTCAGTATCAATAAATTGTATTTCACCAATAATTCAAAATTTGGATAAAAAATGAGTTATAAATTATAACAGTTTGCATCGACTTTCAACAACACATCCGAAAACAATGTGTGAGGGGGAACTTTCAGAATTAATGCTAGTGACAATCCCTAAACAAAATCACCATGTATAGAAATTGAAATATAAGTGTCATGTAGTAATGCGAATTACTGATAGACAACTCCTACAAACGACAGACTTGCAACAAAGACATATCAAGCATAACGGATTAATACCTTGATAAGTTTTTCCGATAACTCTTTCATTGAAGACACGCACACTTATGTCGAACTTTAAACATAAACCCCGGATTTAACATCTTCTCGTATCTGAAATCTAAAACAGAAGTTAACGATTGAGTCATGAAGAAGCCTATCCAAAAATAATAGATGGGTATCTTTGCCTACCTAAAGATTTCTTGGTCTAGGGTCAAACAGATTAGTAATTCGTTCATTGTAAATCTGCACAAAGGAACTGTAGCTGGTTAAGGTCCCTACTACAAAATTGATTTCATTCAGATAACCTCCAAGTTTTAAATAAAAACAAACCTCAAGAAAAGAACATCTACATTGATACGTCAGCTATTTATTGGCATGCCTAATTCATTCATAAGAGAAAGGAACTGAAATTGTTAACTACCAAAGTATGGAGGTACACTTTAACTACTAGAATGCTCACCTCATCTGTCCTTGTAAATAGATCAACTTCTGACAAGGCATAGGCTGGCCCTCACATAGTGTTTGTCTTTCCATTTCTGGCCATTCATTGGAAGAACATCATAATCACAGACGATGCCTAATGAGTAATGATAAAATAAATCGTGCAGGTTCAGGGAAGAGTCGTTTCCTTACATAGATATATGTCACTTCAGAGCAGGATTATAATAACAGACGATGAATGGCACAACCTTTGTGTAGCCATTAAGATGAAGAAGAATATGGATTTTGCCGTCAATTATCATTCTCTCAATCATCTGTGGGCAAGACTCCATCCATGAGGCTCTGTAGGCAAAGTATTTTATCTTCCCTTGTCAGTCCAATTATAGGGTTCCATTCCCTCTCATGCTTACAATGTTGGACCTGGGTACAAAAGATGCAACTAAATTAGCATTACTACATTAAGATGACCATTGGCAGCCCAATGACAATGGGTAAAGCATGTTGGAGAGTACCAGAAGATTAAGCTACTTTATTTCTGCTGCTTGTTTAGCACAAAAGTCTTCCAGTGCCATTTCTCTCCTAATAGCTCCAGCCAAAAGTTTCCAGACCCGCCTGCACAACGATTGGTATAAATAATGCCCACAATAAAGTCATTAAAGTTGCATCGGATGATCGAAACGAAAACAATAAATTGAATGTGTGATCTTACTTAAGGAACTTGCTTTGCTCTCTCAGCAGTTTCTGTCCCTATATGAACTATCAGCTGTAAATCTGAATCGTTATTGGCCTCCTTAGAACCCTTTTGAGCGCAGTTTGCACCTTGGAAGTTGCTAAATGAGACTGCTAATGGCACATCCTCCAATACAACTTCTTCAAGAGAGGGTTGCCTCATAGCAGAACCTCGGCGGTGGCTGTCAATGACATTGAGACCACGTTTAAGACTGGCTGCCAAATGATCAGTAGGTACAAGCAGACTATTTCTCGTTTGATAGAGCATACAATTGACTTTAATAATCGTGCAACGATTTTCAAGGCGATTGTGCACCTCCTGTACTCAAAATATCATCATCTCTCTGGGATGTTGTGGACATTTTAGAAGTTAGAAGGCTTTTCCTACACTCAATTACTTGCGGGGAAACATTTCAAGTTGGAGACTTCAAGATAGAGGACACTTAAGGTGTAACTACATCCAGATTCATGGGCGACAAACAATTCTCCATCCCTTCTAAAGAGAGATCAGCAGGATTCTGACTCGGAGATTAAGATGACAAGTGGTTTTGGTCATTTCAATTTGGATGCATAAGCATCTCTCCCCGTCTTGAATTTCATCACAAGAACTCCCAACCCCAAGAACTTCATCTATATTAAAGTCATTGTCCTGAGAGGTTGATTCAGTGGCTACTTCGGGCCCACACCATCACCTTTGGACTTCTCTCGACCTCCACAACTTCATCACCATCATCATCAACACGTGGTAGATTCATCAGACGATCGAGGCTTAATTTCATGAGAATCAAGCTTCTAGGAGAATTCCTTTCACAAGAATATTCTCCATTTACATTGGCTGGGGCATCTGTGTTTTCCTTCATTCGAACTAGTACATCCTCTGCCAATCCTGGTTAAGAAAGAGCTCACTTAGTAGACTGATTCAGAGAACAGTAGATGATTAAGAACCAAGTAGATACCTTGAATTGTCCTATAAGTTCTCGTGAGAATTTAACAACATCCTGCATTCCTTCGTTAACAACTGCTTTATTCTAAATCGCCTTGGCACGCTGGGCAAACCTCGGTGTGTTGAACGTTTCACTCCTGCAACTGCACCATTTTAAGAAGACTGTTGGATATCTCAAATGGAAAGTAGAATTAACAAGATGACAGAAAAAAGATACCTCTCAATTATACGAGGTGAAACTCATATTAATTAGTAGTATGGCCATACTCCATTTAGAGGACAGACAAAAGATGACACAAATAGCGGAAATTAGTATCACCTCTGGGCCGGCGAAACAGCTCAAATCATTGCCATTTTCGCATTTCCATCTAGAGAATCCCGTAGTACCTCATTTATCCTTCCAAAAAGTCGCTAAAAACAACGGGCGCCAAGCCCTACTGAGTGCTTAATAGATCAACTTCTGACAAGGCATAGGCTGGCCCTCACATAGTGTCTTTCCATTTCCGGTCTGTCATTCGAAGAACATCATAATCAGGATCAACCATATAAAAAAAAGAAACAATGCCTTATGATAAAATAAATCGTGCAGGTTCAGGGTAGAGACGTTTCCATACTTCGATATATGTCAATTTAGAGCAGGGTTGGAATCACAGACGATGAATGGCACTAACCAACAAGACGGGAGTCTTTTTTTTCTTTTTACACGTAATTCAAGTTATATGTTGCAGCTGTCATACACATTAAACAACAAAGACGGTGATTCAGCAAGTTCAAGCAAGTTGCCATCTTCAACGTTGTAATAAGGGGTGAATTCATCACTTTAAGATGAAGAAGAATATGGATTATGTCGTCAATTATCATTCTCTTAATCATATCAGATGTCTTTCTTTATCTCTTCCCACCTTCAACGCTGAAATTTGCGAAGCCACAATGTTTATGAACTTAGACTCCGCACCCCTAACTCCTGCTACAAGCTACCTTTTCAACTCTTCACGTCCTTCCTATATTTTTCTATGCCCTCCAAGCAATTCTATATGCTTTTCCTCGAGATTTGCATTTTGGTCTAGCATACGTGCACGTCCCCTGCATAGCTATATGCATAATTTCTATGAGCTCTTTCACACACTGCTTTCCCAAATCTAATTTCAGCTTCTGCCTTCGAATAATACACATGCTCCCGTCTAGTTCAATTAGAAACTCATCAGCGAGGGAAATCTATTGGCTTTCTACTTCATTCAAACGAAGTCACTCTTGTTTTAACAGCCAATCCAAGGACGGCCGTTGGAGATAGGGATAAACCTGAGACACATGAATAGGCCAGTTTCAATAGAGGGCCTCTTTTTTCAGCCAACACTGAGGAATAGTCTACATAGTATTGAAGCAGGTTTGTCAAGTCTTCAATCTCCTCCATAAGCACTTCTCTCTCATCCCAGATTAAAATGTTTATTGTTCTAGCTCGTACTAGACTGTTTGAAGTTCTATTTTTCTCTTTAGCAGTTCAGGATGGTTTTCATACGTATGTTTCATAAGCTGTGAAAACCAGAACTTGGTATGATAGATAGAAGGTTTAGAACTAGAGGCAGTAGTAATTAAAAGGAGAACCTTACCTGGTGCTCATTTGTCAATGACACAAAATCTTCATCCAAAAACTCTTCTGTGGGTAAAACTCCATCCATGAGGCTCTCTAGGCAAAGTATTTTATCTTCCCTTGTCTGTCCAATTATAGGGTTCCATTCCCTCTCATGCTTACAATGTTGGACCTGGGTTCAAAAGATGCAACTAAATTAGCATTACTACATTAAGATGACCATTGGCAGCCCAATGACAATGGGTAAAGCATGTTGGAGAGTACCAGAAGATTAAGCTACTTTATTTCTGCTGCTTGTTTAGCACAAAAGTATTCCAGTGCCATTTCTCTCCTAATAGCTCCAGCCAAAAGTTTCCAGACCCGCCTGCACAACGATTGGTATAAATAATGCCCACAATAAAGTCATTAAATTTGCATCGGATGATCGAAAAGAAAACAATAAATTGAATACGTTATCTTACTTAAGGAACTTGCTTTGCTGTCTCAGCAGTTTCTGTCCCTTTAAGAACTATCAACTGTAAATCGTAATCGTCATTGGCCTCCTTAGAACCCTTTTGAGCGCAGTTAGCACCGTGGATGTTGCTAAATGAGACTGCTAATGGCACATCCTCCGGTAAAGTTTCTTCAAGATGTGTTTGTGCACCAACGTTGACTTTACTAATAGGAACAGTAAACGTGTAGCCAGCATGTGTTAAAGAAAACCTAAGAGAGGGTTGCCTCTTAGCAGAACTTCGGCGGTGGCTGCCAATGACATTGAGACCACGTTGGAGACTGGCTGCCAAATGATCAGTAGGTACAAGCAGACTATATCTGGTTTGATAGAGCATACAACTGACTTTAATCATTGTTCACGGACTTTCAAGGCTACTGTGCACCTCCTGTGCTCAAAATATCATCATCTCTCTGGGATGCTGTTGACATTTTAGAAGTCAGAAGGCTTTTCCTACACTCAATTACTTGCGGGGAAACATTTGAAGTTGGAGACTTCAAGATAGGGGACACTTCAGGTGTAACTACATCAAGATTCAAGGGAGACAAACAATTCTCCATCCCTTCTAAGGAAATACCAGCAGGATTCTGACCCGGAGATTACGATGACAAGTGGTTTGGGTCATTTGGATTTGGATGCATAAGCGTCTCGTCCCCATCTTGAATTTCATCACAAGAACTTTAAAGACCTTCATCTATATTAAAGTCATTGTCCTGAGAGGTTGGTTCAGTCGCTACTTCGGGCCCACACTGTTCATCACCTTTGGACTTCTCTCGACCTCCACAACTTCATCACCATCATCATCGGACGATTGAGGCTTAATTTCATGAGATACAAGCTTCTAGGAGAATCCCATTCAAAAAAATATTCTCCGTTTACATTGGCCGGGGCATCTGTGTTTACCTTCATTCGAACTAGTACATCCTCTGCCAATCCTGGTTAAGTATGGGCTCACTTAGTAGACTGATTCAGAGAAAAGTAGATGATTAAGAACCACGTAGATACCTTGAGTTGTCGTATAACTTCTCGTGAGAATTTAAAAACATCCTGCATTAGTTCATTAACAACTGCTTTATTCTTAATTGCCTTGGCATGCTGGGCAAACCTCAGTGTGTTGAACGTTTCACTCCTGCAACTGCACCATATTAAGAAGACTGTTGGATGTCTCTAATGGAAAGTAGAATTAACAAGTACTCCTCAATTATATGATGTGAAACTGATATTAATTGGTAGTATGGTCATACTCCATTTAGAGGACAGAAAAAAGATGACACAAATAGCAGAAATTAGTATCACCTCTGGGCCGGCGTAACAGCTCAGATCATTGCCAATTTCGCATTTTCATCAAGAGAATCCTGTAGTATGAAGATCGAACTTGAATCTCTATAAGGAATGTGCCTCTGTTTCCCATTTTGAGAAACTTCTGCAAGAATGTTAATCAAGATCCTGCAGTTTCATAAAGAAATGATAAACAACTGATGTAGCAGATGCATAATAGTAATTATATTAACATGCATTTCTAAGGAATAATGGATTTGTCGTAAACAAAACCATATCTAAGCTGTGAAAGGGAACGGTTGAGGTTTTACAGCTATGCCGGTTAACTTTCATCTTTTGGATCTAGCTAAATCCACAAGGTTTATTCTACTTGTTTTACAGGTACTAAAACCATCAAGCGACCTCTGCAGTAGTAAACAAAAAGACTCTTTCAGTGCACCACACTAAGAGGACAGAAATGTTGTGGAAAGACGATTTGTAATGGATTCATGGGTAGCACTGTTCTAAACAATAAGGTATTATGAAGTGCATGCATAACCCCACAAGCGTAATCATGATTCAATTCCAAAGCTAATCCGTAACAGAACCTAACAGTATTTCCCAGAATACAGTCTAATCGAAGCTAAAGAAAGATAAATAAATTGGATTTTGGATAAAAAAAATGAGTTGTAATACCTTGCATCGACTTTCAACAAAACAGGTAAAAATATAGTGAGCGGAAACTTTCAGAATTAATGCTAGTGGCACCAATTCTCCTGTGTCCTGTTGCACAATCCCTGAACCAATTCACCATGTCCAGAAATTGTAATATAAGTAACATATACTGCGAATCATTGATAGACAAAACTCCTATATATGACAGACTTAACAAAGACATTTACCTTGATAACTTTTTCCGTTAACTCTTTCATTGAAGACACACACTTGCGTCAAACGTTCAATATAAAGTCCAGAATTAACATCTTCGCGTATCTGAAATGTAGAAATAGAAATCAACCACTGTATCATGAACAAGTCAATCCTATAAAATAATAAGTAGATATCTTTGCCTACCTGAAGATTTCTTTGTCTAGGGTCACAAATTCTTTTTTTTTTCCTTTAATTTCTTTTTTTTTCTTTTTGGAGCTGAAAAGCGGGTTGCGAAGGACAAAGTTGACATGTAGAATGATGATGCCTTATCCATTGCGTAACTGCATAATGAGAAAAAGTTGATGATCAGTGTATTCAGTATCAATGAATTGTATTCCACCAATAATTCAAAATTTGGATAAAAATGAGTTATAACATCTTGCATCGACTCTCAACGACACATCTGAAAACATGGTGTGAAGGGGAACTTTCAGAATGAATGCTAGTGACAATCCCTAAACCAAATCACCATGTACAGAAATTGAAATATAAGTGTCATGTAGTAATGCGAATTACTGATAGACAACTCCTACAAATGACAGACTCGCAACAAAAGACATATCAAGCATAATGCAGTAATACCTTAATAAGTTTTGCCGATAACTCTTTCGTTGAAGACACGCACACTTCTGTCCAACTTTAAACATAAACTCTGGATTTAACATCTTCTCGTATCTGTAATCTAAAAATAGAAATGAATGACTGAGTCATGAAGAAGCCAATCCAAAAATGTGATTAGTGATCCTCTGCTGATGCTGTATGATACACAAATTACATATCACATTAAATTTGAATCACCAGATGGGTAGACCACAGATGGGGATGGGAGTAGGTTGGACTGTATGAGCCATGAATGTGTTGAAAATGGTGAAAATGCGTTATAAAGATCCTCAGAATAAATATATAACCTAACAGGGGAAGGGTTTTATGAATCTCTACCTGCCAATGCAACAACAGCATCCTGCACAAGCTCTTCCAGCAACTTTTCTTCCATTTCCTTCCAAGGTCACCTTGATCTGCTGCTCTGGCTTTGGCCAGAGTGTTCTGAATTCTGTTGGATTACATCCTTCGAATTCTGTTTTAGGATTCTTCTGTTTGAAGATTTTGTCTGCATCCATGCATGTGTTTGGGGCCTTTCTTTTGGCCATTGGTCTTTTGAAGATGCCAGCCTTTTCTCTTGCGAGGTCATAGGCGTCTCTGGCTTTCCGAGCTTCTTGAAGTGTACCGTACTTTTTGCACGTAGCACTTGTGCCACTGATGAGGGATGAAACTTCTCCCCAATCGGTGAAGATGCCTTCATCTTTTCCGCCATAGATGACGTAGTAGCATTTGTTGAGGTCTTTTTCAACTGCATGCTTGTAGTTTGGGACGAACCTTGGGACTTCGGATTCCAGTGGGGAATCTTCGAGGGTTTCCAGTGGGGAAAACCTTTTGGATATTGCAAGTGCGGAGAGATCCACGAGCTTGCTAATAGCAGGTGCTACTTTACTGGTTGAAGCAACAATCGCTTCTTTACCTTTTGGCAAGGTAATAGCCTTCAACGGATTTGTCGACTCTTTACCGGTAGCCGTTTGCTCCGGAGTAGCTTCTGATTTGGAATTAAAACAACAATTCCCCGGCTCAGTCGTGGCCGTTGGTGCCTGCTGAAACTGTTTCAACAGAATTAGCTTGGACCTGATGGTCTCAAGTTTGGCCGTAAGGGCTTTCATCTCAAGCTCAGCAAGCTTTTCTTGGAGCTCTAACTCTCGAATGTTCTCCATCTCAAGTTTGGCCGTAGATACCTTAGGTTGTCGTATAACTTCGAGAACTTAACATCATCCTGCATTACTTCATTAACTACTGCTTTATTCTTAATTGCCTTGGCACTCTAGGCAAACATCAGCTTGTTGAAAGTTGAACTCCTGCAACTGCACCATATTAAGAAGACTGTTGGATGTCTCAAATGGAAAGTAGAATTAACGAGTACCCCTCAATAATATGAGGTGAAACTGATATTAATTGGTAGAATGGTCATACTTCATTTATAGGACAGAAAAAAGATGACACAAATAGCGGAAATTAGTATCACCTCTGGGTCGTGAAACAGCTCAAATCATTGCCAATTTCAAATTTCCATCAAGGGAATCCTGTAGTATGATGGTCAGCCTTGAATCTCTATAAGGAGTGTGCCTCTATTTCCCATTTTGAGAAACTTGAGAAAGAATGTTTATCAAGTTCCTGCAGTTTCATAATGGCATGATTAACAACTGATGTAGCAGATGCATAATGGTAACACTATATTACCATGCATTTCTAAGGAGTAATGGATTTGTCGTAAACAAAACCATACCTAAGCTGCGAAAGGGAACGGTTGATGCTTTACAGCTGTGCAGCTGTGTCGGTTAACTTTCGTCTTTTGGATCTAGCTAAATCCACAAGATTTATTCTACTTGTTTTATAGGTAAACCATCAGGAGATCTCTACAGTAGTAAACAATAAGCCCCTCTCAGTGCACCAAACTTATACTGTCACAACACTAAGAAGATAGAAATGGTGTGGAAAGACCATTTGTAATGGATTCACGCGTAGCACTATTCTAAACAATAAGATATTATGAAGTGCATGCATAACCCCACAAGCATAATCATGATTCGATTCCAAAGCTAATCCGTAACAGAACTTAACAGTATTTTCCAGAATACAGTCTAATCGAAGCTAAAGAAAGATAAATAAATCAGATTTTGGATAAAAATGAGTTATAATACCTTGCATCGACTTTCACCAAAACAGGTAAAAACTCTGTGAACCATTTGAGGGGAAATTCCAGAATTAATGCTAGTGCACCAATTCTCCTGTTTGACAATCGGTAAACCATTTCCATTTTCAGAAATTGAAATATAAGTAACATGTTGCACTGCGAATCATTGAAAGACGAAACTCCTACAAATGACGGACTTGCAATGAAGACATATCAAGCACAATGCAGTAGTACCTTGATACGTTTTTTCCGTTAACTCTTTCATTGAAGGCACACACACTGCTATCAAACGTTAAACATAAACTCAAGATTTCACATCTTCACGTATCTGAAATTTAGAAATAGAAATCAACTACTGTATCAAGAACAAGCCAATCCTATAAAATAATTAGTTATCTGTGCCTACCTAAAGATTACTTTGTCTAGCGTCACGCAAATTTCTTTTTTTTTCTTTTCTGAAAAGCCCATTGCGACGAACAATGCTGACATGCAGAATGATGCTGCCTTATCCATTGCATAACTGCATAATGAGAAAAAGTGTCTCTATCAACAGCACATAAAACATATGGGCTAAAATCATAAAAACAATTTTGGAAAATTGACTTATTTTTTCAAAATAATACTTACATGCAAGCAGTCCCATCACGCCTTCAGCTGGGAATCTGAGTAGCCACAGTATGGTCATACTCCATTTAGAGGACAGAAAAAAGATGACACAAATAGAGGAAATTAGTATCACCTCTGGGTCAGGAAACAGCTCAAATCATTGCCAATTTCACTTTTCCATCAAGAGGATCCTGTTGTATGATGGTCAACCTTGAATCTCTATAAGGAATGTGCTTCTGTTTCCCATTTTGAGAAACTTTTGCAAGAATGTTTATCAAGTTCCTGCAGTTTCATAGTGGCATGATTAACAACTGATGTAGCAGATGCATAATGGTAACGATATTACCATGCATTTCTAAGGAGTAATGGATTTGTCGTAAACAAAACCATACCTAAGCTGTGAAAAAGAACGGTTGATGCTTTACAGCCGTGCAGCTGTGCCGGTTAACTTTCGTCGATCCAGCTAAATCCACAAGGTTTATTCTACATGTTTTATAGATACTAAAACCATCAGGCGATCTCTACAGTAGTAAACAATAAGCCCCTCTCAGTGCACCAAACTTATACTGTCACAACACTAAGAAGAAAGAAATGTTGTGGAAAGACCATTAGTAATGGATTCACGCGTAGCACTATTCTAAACAATAAGGTATTATGAAGTGCATGCATTTCATTAACCCCACAAGCATAATCATGATTCAATTCCAAAGCTAATCTGTAACAGAACTTAACAGTGTTTTCAAGAATACAGTCCAATCGAAGCTAAAGAAAGATAAATAAATAAGATTTTGGATTTAAAAAAAGAGTTATAATACCTTGCATCGACGTTCAACAACACAGGTAAAAACTCTGTGAACCATTTGAGGGGGAACTTTTAGAATTAATGCTAGTGGCACCAATTCTCCTGTTAGACAATCGGTGAACCATTCCATGTACAGAAATTGAAATATAAGTAACATGTTGTACTGCGAATCATTGAAATACAAAACTCCTACAACTGACGGACTTGCAACGAAGACATATCAAGCATAATGCAGTAGTACCTTGATACGTTTTTCCGTTAACTCTTTCATTGAAGGCACACACACTGCTGTCAAACGTTAAACATAAACTCAAGATTTCACATCTTCATTTATCTGACATGTAGAAATAGAAATCAACTACTGTATCAAGAACAAGCCAATCCTATAAATTAATAAGTAGTTATCTTTGCCTACCTGAAGATTACTTTGTCTAGCGTCACACAAATTCTTTTTTTTTTCTTTTTTTTCTGAAAAGCCCAATGCGACGAATTAAGCTGACATGTAGAATGGTGCTGCCGTATCCATTGCATAACTGCACAATGAGAAAAAGTGTCTCTATCAACAGCACATAAAACATATGGGCTAAAGCATAAAAACATTTTTGGAAAATTGACTTATTTTTTCAAAATAATACTTACATGCACGCAGTCTCATCTCGCCTGCAGCTGGGAATCTGAGTAGCCACAGTGCACTAGTGGGAACTCGTTTCAATATATTACACCTGACATGAAATTAGAAAGTTAATATAATGAACATTCATACGCGCGGTGGTAGATGCAAGCAAAGAAAATTATCATTTCTCACCAAGTATAGAAAATTTCAGAATCCATCTTGTACAGCTGATTGAAGCAAGCATATAAATATTATCCTGTGGCAGGCCATAATCTGATCGCTTAGGTTGACATTTTAGGTCCAAACTTCACGATTTTTCTACATTACATAAAGCTGATCATATATAACATATGATACTAATTTAACAAATGAGAAGAACCTAACTTTGAGATACTTACCTGCTTGTATCATTGGCAAAATAACAATGTGGAAGATGAATACGTTTCTCTGAGTATATGGACTCAAACTTCAGAGGTGAAACAAACTGCACACAGAACAATAAATGAAACAACAGGACTAACGGACCATGTCAAATCACATCTGTTCTAATATGTCACTAACCTCATCTCATTTGTGACCAGATAACGTATATATGAGGCCCCTGTAGTTCCAGGGAAACCAGTATAGGAAATCTGAGTAGGCACAGGCTGCATGGCGAATATTTCGCTCCATGCGCCCTAACAATAAAAAAAAGTATATTCAGCTACAGGTCAACTAATAAAAATGGTTGTTATATAACTTGAACTTGATAAAATGGAACCCCAGCATGAGATAACAAATTTTCTCTATTTGCTTGAGTTGATTTTTTTTCTTCTAAATTTCAAGGACTACCTTTGTCTAGCCATTAAGATGAAGAAGAATATGGATTCTGTCGTCATTTATCATTCCCTCAATCATACCAGATGTCTTTCTTCATCTCTTCCCACCATTAACGCTGAAATTTGCGAAGCCAAAATGTTTATGAACTTAGACTCCACACCCTTAACTCCTCACGTCCTTCCTGAATCTTTCTATGCTTTCGAAGCAATTCTATATGCTTTTCCGTAAGATTTGCATTTTAGCACACGTGCGTGTCCAGCTTCTGCTTTCGAACAATACACCTGCTCTCTTCTAGTTAAATTAGCAACTCATCAGCGAGGGAAATCCATTTGCTTTCTGATTCATTAAAACGAAGTCTCTCTTGTTTCAACAGTCAATCCAGGGATGGCAGATGGAGAGGGGGATAAACTTCAGACACATGAATAGGCCAGTTTCAATAGAGCGCCTCTTTTTGAGGCAACACTGAGTAAGAGTCTACATGGTATTGAAGCTGGTTTGTCAAGTCTTCAATCTCCTCCATAAGCACTTCTCTTTCCCCCAGATTAAAAAAGTTTATGTATTGTTCTAGCTCGTTCTGGACAGTTTGAAGATCTATTTTTGTCCTCAGCAGTTCAGGATGGTTTTCAAACTAATGTATCATAAGCTGTGAAATCCAGAACTTCGTCAGATAGATACAAGGTTTAGAACTAGAGGGCAGTAGTAATTAAAAGAACCTTACCTGGTGCTCATTTGTCAATGACAAAAATTCTTCATCCAGAAACTCTTCTGTGGGTAAGACTCCATCCATGAGGCTATCTAGGCGAAGTATTTTATCTTTCCTTGTCTGTCCAATTATAGTGTTAACAAAATAATAATTAAGATGAAGTGCATGCATGACCCCACAAGCTTAAATTCCAAAGCTAATCCGTAACAGAACTTAACAAAATTTGCCAAAATACAGTCTATTCGAAGCTAAAGAAAGATAAATAAATCTGAGTTTGGATAAAAAGCGAGTTATAATACCTTGCATCGACTTTCAACACAACAGGTAAAAATACAGTGTGAGCGGAAACTTTCAGAATTAATGCTAGTAGCACCAATTCTCCTGTTAAACAATCCCTGAACCAATTCACCATGTACAGAAATTCAAATATAAGTACCATGTTGTACTGCGAATCATTGATAGACAAAACTCCTACAAATGACGGACTTGCAACAAAGACATATGAAACATAGTGCAGTAGTACCTTGATAAGTTTTTCCGTTAACATCTTGTCTCAAACTTTCAATATAAAGTCAGATTTAACATCTTTGCGTATCTGAAATGTAGAAATAGAAATCAACCAATGTATCAAGGAGAAGCCAACCCTATAAAATAATAAGTAGTTATCTTTGCCTACCTGAAGATTACTTTGTCTAGCGTCACACAAATTTATTTATTTTTCTGTTTTTTCTTTTTTATCTTTTCTTCTTTTTCTTTTTGAAGCTGAAAAGCCCGTTGCGACGGACAAAGTTGACATGTAGAATGATGTTGCCTTATCTATTGCATAACTGTATAATGAGAAAAAGTTGATGATCAGTGTATTCAGTTTCAATGAATTGTATTCCACCAATAATTCAAAATTTGGATAAAAAAGAGTTATAATACCTTGCATCGAATTTCAACAACACATCTGAAAACACTGTGGGAGGGGAAACTTTCAGAATTAATGCTAGAGACAATCCCTGAACCAAATCACCATGTACAGAAATTGAAATAAATTTGTCATGTAGTAATTACTGATAGACAACTCCTACAAATGACAGACTTGCAACAAAGACATATTAAGCATAATGCAGTAATACCTTGATAAGTTTTTCCGTTAACTCTTTCATTGAAGACACCCACAATGCTATCAAACGTTAAACATAACTTCCAGATTTAATAACTACTCGTATCTGAAATGTAAAAATCGAAATCAACGACTGATTGAGTCACGAAGAAGCCAATCCTAAAATAATAAATAGGTTTGCCTGTCTAAATATTTATTTGTGTAGGGTCAAACAGATTAGTAATTTGTTCATTGTAAATCTACACAAAGGAACTGTAGCTGGTTTAGCTCCCTACTACAAAATTCATTTCATTCAAATAACCTCAAAGTTTTAAACAAAAACAAACCTCAAGAAAGAACATCTGCATTGATACGTCAGTTGTTTGTCGGCATGCTTAATTTATTCCTAAGAGAAAGCAACCGAAATTGTTAATTATTAAAGTATGGAGGTACACTTTGACTACTAGAATGCTCACCTCATTTATCCTTGCAAAAAGTCGTTCAAAAACAATGGCCGTCAAGCCCTGCTGAGTGCTTAATTGATCAGCTTCTGACAAGGCATTGGCTGGCCCCCACATTGTGTATGCCCTTCCACTTCCTATCTGTCATTGGAAGAACATCATAATCATCCTGTGATTAAAATATCACAATCTATCTGGGATGCAGTGGACATTTTAGAAGTTCGAAGGCTTTACCTACTCTCAATTACTTGAAGTTGGAGACCTCAAGATAGGGGGGCGATTCAGTTGTAACTAAATCAAGATTGAAGGGAGATGAACGATTCTCCATCCCTTCTCAGGAAATACTAGCTGGATTCTGAGGCTGATCACTTTGGACTGCCAAGTGAAGAGTTTCTGAGGCTGGAGGAAGCCCCCATAGAAGAAGCATTGCCAACTTCATGGTTAGTTTTTCATGCAAACCACCTTTAGTCGCTTTTTGTGCAGCCCCAACCTGAAAACGAAAAACACAAAATCTAAACATGTTTTTAACTTAACGTGGATGTTTCAACATTTGGGCACACAAACTATTAATCAATAGATTTCAGATCAAAAGAGGATTTTGTGACCCTTAACAACAAAAATGGCACCAACTGTTGGATCTGTGTAGAGTTGTGCCCAATCCCAGTATATCTTATCTAAGCACATCAGTTGACTCTTACATCAACATGGCACCAAACAGCCTTGCACTGTTTTTAATTATAGTTTTATCAAATCAGCATACCTCGCCACCATGTTCCAGAACAGTATCTTCTACAACATCACTCAGCATATCTATAGAACGGCAAAATCCATATATACAGAGCCGGCGCCTCCTACCCATATACAAAGCCTTCTACAAGGCTTCATTGAATTAGCCAGAAATGTGAATTAAATTGGCTGTTATTAGAAGACTAATGATTCCTTGCATTTGTTGCAGCAATATCGAAAAGTGCACGAAGACAAAGACATTGATGTGGGTCCATGTAATCAATCTCCTTAAAACGTGGAAGCCTTTTAATCCCTTTTGATTTCCCATGTTTTTTCTGCATGAGTTGAGTGAAATCATTATGAAATGATCCATTGCAGAACCAGACATCAACTGATTAAACAACTGAGAACAATAGATGATTTCTCATGCTTGCACTTGCTATATGGATCATCACAAGCCATAAGAGTTATCTTCATGTCATCATCTGGTTCAGATTATTTTGAAGCATTTTCTTGAACTACGTAGAGACGAATGAAAGTAAAAGTAAAGATAGAGGAATACGTTTAATGAAGAGACATGCCGAGGAACCAAGGAACCTCCAATCTGAATCAGCCCATCTGCTGTAAAAAGCGTAACTGTCTCCTCTTGCACCCATTCAATACCTAAATATGCCCAACAAAACCAGAGTCAGAATTAAAATTTATTTAAAGACAAAGAAGTTCATCTGTTTCCAATTTGGACGCAGAGTGGTTACTTGCTGCTCAAACTTACTGTACCGCTAACCACCAGCGCATTGTAAAAAAACTCCAAGAAGCATGACAGCAATAAATAAAAGTCCAAGAATACATGAATACAGAAAAGAAAAAAAAAGGCGAGGCGCTACTACAGCTATACAAGCCTTGGATTACAAACTCTTGATCCCAACAATAAAATTGAAAAGAATGTATAAGAGTTTCCGAGTTGTAACTTGTAATGGCATGCTACAATGTAAACCCTGATTCAGTCCACATGTAAAAACTAAGGTATTTTCACATTTAATTTATACATTTATATGTCTCGTACTGTGGTTTATGTAAAATTTCACCTTCAGAAGCTCATCAAATAATCAAATGATAATCATAAATCTGATTAATGAAGTTTGAACAAAAAAAGATATCACCAATTCGGAGTCAACCGATCATCAAGCATATATTTTCAAGAAAGACAGAAACCACGTACGCATCAGTACCACCAAAATCCTAAGGAAAGAATCCTGACCGATTGCGGAAATCACAGACAGAATAATCACCAGCACGTTCCTCGGGTGTCCCAAGGAAAGAATCCGACATCATTGCCAAGATAATTGCCGGAACACGATGATTTAGGGACGAATCGAGCGATGCGGGAGGAGGCATTAGTAACCGATTCGAGGCGGCGACACGGAGATCGGAGGAAAGCGGTTGGGATTTCTGTGGTGCGGGGAATGGGGAGGAATTTCAAGCAGGCGGAGTAGGAGGTGAGACCCGGAACGGTCAACGTCTCCGCCATCGTCGAGATTCTCTTTTATCGACCGTTTGAATAATGAGAATATTTTTTATATTCTAAAGTATTAAGAAAATAAAACAAAAAGTTTTGTCTCTTTACTCTCTTATTTTGAATTAAAATGTGGATAACAAAAGAAACGGACAAATAATAAACAACATGTTTCATGACAAGTAAAATCTCGGAAAATAAGTAATTTTTTATTGAATTAAATTAGTTATGTAAATAAAGGGTATTTTCGGTGGGCCGTAAGCCCAAACTTACTGGGCTGAAATGTGCTCATTGTGACAGTTATGTTTTGAAATTGAAGATTTTGAATTGACATTGCCCAAACTTACTGGGCTGAAATGTGCTCGTTGTAACAGTCATATTTTGAAATTGAATATTTTAAATTGACAGTGAGAAATCAAGTTTGGAAATTGCGCAACTATAACTTGAAAAAACAATTATAATTTAGTGTTGATGTATTCACTTATTTGCTCATCAATTATAAAGATCACCCTTGCGGTATGTGTCATAAGTTAATTAATTAAATCCATACGGCTGATGAGCCATTGCGCGTGTATTGACTTTTTTATGGAAAATTTTCGAAATTGCTAAAAAATCAACTTTCAATTCCAATTTTACACAATCTTCATAATGGTTTCTCAATTTACATTAGTTTTTAAGACGTCGTCCCGAACGGCGTCTTAACATTAAGACGCTCCCAGCAACATCGTCTTAAGCTGAGTGGTCTTTCGCGCCCCAAATACCAGTTATGTGGCATAATATTGCCACAGAGACAGTAGCCGATGTCCGCTACAGCGGCTTATACTCAGCCGACCGACTTAATATGTCCTACATACTGATGCGTAGTTGACTCGATTCCCTACAACTCTCTAGTTCACACCGAGAGCAACCGAGGTCATTTTTATGGTCAAATCAAGAGTCGAAGTAGGAACTGGCGCGCATAAAGGAGAGGCTGAAACAGTGCGCACCGCGCCCAACATAGACATTAGCTTTATCGCTAATGTCAACTCTAGGCGCGGGGTTAGTGTGTGCGCTGGACACGGCGAGCCGACAAGATGATGACGTTAGCAATCTCAGACTTAAAAACCCAGTTTTGCTATAAATAAATGCTTTGGAGAAGGGTTTCATTCATTCTAGCTTTGATGAAATATCAGAAGACGGTTCTAGAGGAGAAGGCGAAGCTTTCGACGAGAGAAGAGATTTCTACTTCCTTTTCATCAAAAATATTTGTGTTAATTTTTTATGACGATGAGTAGCTAAACTTTTAATTCAGTTTATGGTTTCATACATTGTGACTACGTTTTGAGATTCTCGTTCTTAATGCAATTTAATGTTTTACTAATTCTTGTTCTTCATCCTATGAATCAATTCGTTGGGTTAAGTGGAAGCTTTGTCGCAAAGCTTAATCAAATAATTAATTCTTACCGTTAATATCTACTGTAAACTTTGTCGTAAAGGTAGATCGTAACAGCTAGACTAAATAATACTTTTGTCGGATTATTATGTTTTGGAAAGAACTAGAAGTCTAACCCCTTTGTCAGATTAGATTGTGGTGTATCACCTTTGTCGGGATACTTAGGAGTGTTACCTTTGTCGGAATAACCACACTTAGAAACATAAGATTTGATCATTAGATATCTATGATAAATGTGTCACAATTGAAACCCTAAGCTGAATATCTTCTCTGATTGAAAACCCTAATTCTTGTCTCGTTCTCTTGTGTCTTCACAACAATTGCTCACAAACCCCATTTTTTTAATTGTTCACAGTTACAGCTTCAACAAACCAGCTCTCTTGGGTTCGACCCTGCTTGCCACTACACTAACTTTTAGCAGGAGAAATATAAATTTAATTTTGACGCGTCAAACGACGTGCGTCACCCAACTTCAGATGGCTGAATATCATCTTCCATCTGCAGAGTGAATCGTTTATACGACATCATCCCTCTTCTACAAAAAAAAGAATTATTTGCAATCAGCAAACTGTTCCTGACACCTACTTGATCATTTGAAGAAGAGAAGCATTAGAACGTGATTAAGAGATCCAAGAGAAAACAGGGTCATAATGGAAATGTAATGTACGTGGAGCTCTTAAGATTAGTGTCTGATCCACTTTTAGAACCGCCTCTACCTCAAGCAGCTTCCCTATCTGATTAAATAAAAGGCAATTTTAGAGCTTCGACAATAATAGTAAGGCAACACTGTCAAGATCTCACGTCATAGGTAGCCATTATATATTCATGGAATAGGCCAAACATCATTTTCCCAACTCAAGGTCGTTCAAAAACCTCTTCCAGAATCCATAGTTGGTTTGGAATAAATGAACACACAGTGACACAATACAATTCTTTAGAACTATCACACTGAGCATGGAAACCAGGTTTGCCACTTACCTTGCAAACTATTTTGAATCTTGATGGCCATCTTCATACGAGGGCGATCTGCTTCGCCTTTTATCTCCTCTGCCTCCGTAACCACTAACCACCATCCTCCCACCTCGATCTTTAATACGCCAGCGACCTGCTTTGCCTCCCACGGTGCGCTGGCGGACTAAGACTACGTCTAGCATACAACTTATAATCCTACTTATCCCTGTAACGTGGCAGAGACGTATTTCGATCTTGATGGCCATTTTCATACCCAAACCTATCATTTAGGTTTTTCCAGTCAAAAGATTTGCCCAAGAAAATAAATTTGTAAACTCTATTCACCAAAGGTAGAGTCGTTCCAGATATTTTAAGGGCCCTTGGGCAAAAAAAATATTTTGGGACTTACAAGATAGAAATACATATAAATGTATTTAATAATGAAAACTCTTTACATAATATATTATTGGCATCATAGCTTCGTTATATATTGTTAAAAAGTATATCAGAATCATGTCGAAAAAATCAATCATTTTCTACAATATAAATATTTTTTATTCTTTGCATATGTAATGCATATGCACATTGCCCTATTAGCAATAATAATTTTAGTTGTGCCTCGCATGGCAAAATTTTTGTTAGGTTAATCTTTTTTCAATATATTCGGTGAACTCAAATTGACTTTACGTATAATTTCAAACATAATGGGCCCTCTCAAAATATGGGCCCTTGGCGTATGCCCATGCTGCCCCTATATCAGGCACGGTCCTAACCAAAGGAACAAACAAAAGGCAAATATGTGTTGTAACGCTCACCTTTTGTGGTAACCACCATCCTGATCTTTTATATGACCGCGACCTGCTTTGCCTCTTGCGGTGTGCTGGCGGACTAAGACTACGGCTAGAATACACTACAAAAAAATGTGTTATAAGCTACGATTTAAATCCAACGGAATATATTTTGTTGATAAAATGTATAAAACCTTCAAAGGAAATAAATCCGTTGGAAATTTATGAATTATAAGCGACAAATTAAATCCAACGAAAATATGTTGTTGATAATATATATAAAACCTTCGAACTTTGGTTGAAAATAAATCCGTCGAGATTTATATGTTATAAGCTACAAATTAAATTCAACAGAAAATATGTTGTTGATAATACATACATAAAACCTTCTAAATTTGGTTGGAAATAAATCCGTTGAGATGCATGTGTTATAAGCTACAAATTAAATTCGACGAAAAATATTTTGTTGATATTATATATATATATTAAAAATATAAATATTACCTTATATATAACTCAGATGTTGAGTTCCCCAACGCTTTTAACTTAAATAGATCTGTGACATCCTCTTGACCCACTACGATATCGTAGTCGTCACCGAATACCTCAGCGTTGGCGTGTACTACAATCGTATCTTTACTCAGGTTGTTCCACACCTCATGTAGAAGTCGACAGTCCACGGACATTTCATCTACATAATCTTCGCCAGTAATTGGCAAAGACTCGTATACGTGTATGTCATATGCCTGCATGTTAAATTTCCGTTAAGATTAAATATCTTATTTTATGTCTAATATAACACAATGAAGCAAATGAAGTTATAATCTTGAATTATCTCACCCTTTTATTGACAACGACCAAGTCTTTCGGCCATGCCACGTGATGGTTAACTGCATCTAGAACATTCGAGTGCTTTGGATGGGGTGTTGGCAATGCTGCACCTCGACCTCGATAAAGTGCTAAATCGACCTTCACTTTCACGGTATCTTCGGGTATTGCTCGAAAGTTAACAGAACGGCCATTTACAACTCGACCGATAGCCACAAGCTGTTTATCACCTTCAAGTTACCCCTCGATGTATAATATGTTCTTCATTCCACCCTGTCAGTAGAAGTAATAATTTGTAAACCAACACAAAAAGTATTAAATACATTCAACCAACATAAATAATAAATTTAATAATTTTAAATGTACCTTTGGTATGTTCTTCCACGGGTCTGAATCAACAGGACAGTGACGGCTGATGCGATCAGACGCATCTAAGCGAATATTGGTACCCGAGAAGGTGGATATCGGTAACCCAATCTTCCACGGAATATGTGACCCGACTCCTCGAGTATGTCCTTTGGGCTCGGGCGTCCCAATCGCCCCATTCAGTATGTCACGTCGTCGATTTTGAGACGAGAAGTGTCCTTCAGAGGATCTTACCACTAACTCATCCTATTAACAATCATTAAATACCAAAAGTTAGTGTATGATATTAACTATTGAAATTGACATAAAGGAATAACTTACAATCTTTTTTGCCACTCGCTGGGATGCCTCGGTGACGAACTCGTCATTTTTCATTGTTCGTCCCCTCTTCCACATCTCATGTCTCTCTATAGTGACATTAGAAGACTGCCCCTCTTCAATTGCGCCCTGCGCAAATAACTCGGCTATTTTCTCAGTTGTCAATTTATCTTCAAGATTTCTATAGCCTCCTCGACCAAGTATGTGCGCATATACATTCTTCGTAACAAGCTCTTTGTTAGTCTCTCTTAACTTCATAGCATTTTCAGAGAGCCTATGCTCCTTAAATATCCTCCAGGTCTCTTTGTCAAGAAACTTATACTCACCCAAACGATCTTCGTTTGCCTTGGTACCGTGGATGTAATTGTTTGCTAGTCTTGTCTTGAAACTCTTCCACGTGCTACCAGCGACCTTCAACTCCTGCTTTTTATGCGGCTCGCATCCCTCAAAAATTACCTAAAGAGACATATAACAAGTTATAATTAATACAAAAAATAATCAACATCACAAACAAGTATAAGTTTCAATTAAAGAAAAACTTATACAGTTACATCTCTCCACAAAGTTTGCTTATACTGTTCAGGAACTTTCCTCCAGTCGTTGTAGGTGATAGGAACTCGAGAACGAGCCACCATACCCAAGAAGCTCCTCCAAGTGTCTCCCTTCTTCCCTTTGGGATTACCCTTACTATCGAAGTTGATCGTGAGCTTGGTACCAACCACTGTGTGTTGCTTAATCAACTTCGCCATGTATACGGGGCCTTTCTTGTGTCTCTGTGTGCGGGAAGAGACATAGTAGTCATCCTCACCGCTGCAGTTGCTACTGCTAGCCATGATTCTGTAAAGGAGCCACATTAAATGTCAAATTAAACAAGTTAAATATATGAATACATAAATGCACACGATTATTAAACAAATAAAATGACGTGTGATAACGAAATAAGTAGCATATACAACATACACACAAATTAAGTTTCTTTATCAATCCCTATTCCTTCGCCGTGATCTTCTCGCAACTGTATTTCATCATCAACTTTGCTGTCGTCGTTGTCCACTGTAACTGTCGTACAAACGGGTTGGCAATCATCAGTCATCTCTTCAGATGTACCACTGATTACTTGTTGTTTTCCATTGATCACAATAAACTGATTATTGTTGAAAGGGTCTTTGACGTAAAATACTTGTCTGGCTTGTTCGGCCATAATGAATGGCTCATCCTTATATCCCTCTCTTCGAAAATCGACCAGCGTCATTCCAAATTCATCGATATGAACCGCCGAATTGTTAACCCAATTACATTTTAAAACGGATACTCGAAATTTTACGTAATCTAACTCCCATATTTCTTGGACAAACCCAAAATAATTGACAGGAACAGATGTTGGATTCCGATCTCTAGCGCTAGAAACATGAGTGGTTTCAGCAACAAGTGTTACACCACTATTTTGCACAACGGTGTGCTCATCTTGATCTTTTGTTTGAAAACAAAAATCCGTTAATATCATAAGCTCTCCACGTGTGTATAATAGGTATTGGCACTACTACAGACAGGACTTTATGCAACGGTTCAAATTTATCATTACGCAACGGTTATAGTTTAGGCATCGATTTTTAAGAACCGTTGCATAAGGTAGACTTTACGCAACGATTTTTAAGAACCGTTGCATAAGGTAGACTTTACGCAACGATTCTTAAAAACCGTTACGTAAAGTCTAACTTATGCAACGGTTTTTTTAAAGCAACCGTTGCATAATGTTTATTTTTTTGCAACGGTTTCGGATGAACCGATGCATATACGAAACCCTAAAATTAAACCACAGTCCTTCTTCGACAGTCGTCCGCTCTTCGCTCTCATCCGCTCTCATCGGTTTCCTTCTCCATCATTCCCACTGTAATCATCCATCTACATCTACTCGATGCTCTTCGTCTTCTACCACCAGCAGATTGCAGATGAGCCGCACTGTTCGTATCGCCGTCGTCGGCGACGTCGTAAGTCAATCTTCCGTCCCCGTTCTGTTCGGTTCATCATATGCTTTTGGCTAGTCATTATTTTGATTTAATTGGCTCGAAATGATGCTTGTGTTCGTGTTTGGGGATCGCAGCATGATGATTGGGACCTGCGGGAAGACAGCAAGGCGCTTCAGCTGTTACAGGTGTTGCGTCTTTAAATTGATACCTTTGCTAATATGCTATGCCTGCGCTTCAAGTCCCTAGCATCCATGAGATTCTGTCTTCAAAACTTCCCAACTTTTGTATGTTTTTTTGTTGTTGTTGAATTTCACCTTCAGTAATGCCTCATTGCATAAGACCTTCGTTTGTATTTGATTCTGACATTGGATTTGTATTGAATTTGCAACCAGATTTGGTGCTCTTTACAGGCAAGTGTTACAATCGCTTACTCAGTCACAACTCACAATTTAGGTTGTAATTTTGATAAATTTTGTTGACCTACAGTAGATTCACATATCAAGCTACTACTAGCTAGTTTTGTTTGTCTTTTTTAGTGTTGCTTTCATACATTTACATGTTATGCAAACCTTTCTGAAGGTTTCCTGGTTGAAACTTGAAAGCGTGCTCACTGGTTAACGATGACGATCTGTATGTCTATGCAATTTCAGGTGATTTCGGAAATGAGAATGTTGAACTTGTCCAGAGCGTTTCAGAACTAAATATGCCTAAAGCTGTTTATAAATGCATTTATTAGTGCCTTAGAAGCTGAATCTCCAGATACAATGTCTGATTGATTTTCTTTCTTTCTTTTTACTCTAGGAGGAAGGACGGTGTCCAGAAACAATTAGAATGGTAAGGCATGGATATCTGCTTTAAATCCTTAGTTTAGTTGTTAGCTTAATGTCTGACGGATCCCTAGCTAATTCCGCTTTAAATCCTGTTTACAGTTGTTCTCTTCCATTTTTATATTACAAAAACTTGATCAGTAGAGGTATGATTCCATTTAAGCGTATTTGTTGCTTATTGGGGGTTAATTTATTGTGGCAAATGGTTTGCAGATCATGTAATATAATGCTTCAGAGTACCATACTTTCTGAACTTGCAAGTGACAAAGTTGCACGTGACAACCTTATTCGTGCAGCATCATTCCTTTTTTTCCACTCCTCGATTGTGGTTTTCAGAGCTACATTGATACTCAGTGACCTGCTCTTCAGCATCTTCCCTGTGGTTTTCAGAGCTACAATTATACTCGGTGACCTGCTACTGCTGCTTGGGCTATAAATTTCGGTAAAATCTTCCATATCCACTGCGTAAAGATCTGTTCCATTTATGTTTATTTCCTGTTCCAGTTGTTTTTCTTTCAAGCTAATATTTTCTTTTAACTCCATCTTTTCAGCTGATTGGCTTCTATAAGTCCAAACTGTGCACACTTCATCTCCTGCGTTGTTTTCCAGCTCACTCCTTGAAATCGAATGCTCATGCGTCTAACAGATTCAAGAAGAAAGATACAAGACGTGCGAGATGACATCGTCGGCTACTTGCACGACTATTTGTTTGAACATGATCTAATTTTTGCAAGATAAATTATTGTAGTGTTTACATTTGATTGTTTTGTGAAGTTGTATGAATGATGTAATGAATGGTCGTATTTTGAGTGAAATGAAAGTAATTGATGTTTCGAAAAAGAGTAACAGGGAATTACATTTGTTTGCAATTTGTGTTTAATTTTTACGGTGAATTTGAGCTATAAAACAATCAAAATATGCCAAAAATTTCCGCATTTTATGCCACGGTTTTAAGGAAAACCGTTGCATAATGTCATACTTTATGCAACGGTTCAATGAAAACCGTTTAGTGTGATATTAGATTTATTGTGTGTAGTTTAGACTATTCCATTTTTTTTATTACTTTCTTGTACATACTCTATATGCTTCTGACCTTCACTAATCACTTTTATTTTGCATGTTGCGAGGATGTTCTCTTTTGGTCAACAGGACACCTACCCAAGGGAAGAGCCTTATTTTGAGACATATACATATGATACGAATTGGGAAGGAGATCAAAATCAGTAGTTCTATGATCGACCAAGTTATCAAGATGACCAATATTATGAGAGTTACCAGAACAAGCCCCAGCAACAGCAAAATCAGAATTCAGGGAGCTATAACAATCCAACTCAGCCACAGCGAGCTCAGAACTCTGGATCGACGTCAAACATAGAAGCCATGCTAGCTAGCTTCTTAGCCGGCCAGCGAAAGACGTCCGAGGATCAGCGAAAGACGTTTGAGGATCAGCAAAAGACATTTGAGCAAACCGCTGCTGAGGTAAGAGACTTGCGAAGGTCAATAGAGCAACTCGCAGGCAGACAGAAAATACTTATGGACCAATTAGAGCAACAAGCCATTGCAGCCACCAATTCATGCGGAGACGAGGACATCGAGATGGTAATGGCCAATCATCAAGAGGTTCAAGTCTATGAAGCACATACATCTTCAGTTTTATTTCCAATCCATGTGGAAGATGATCGGGATAAGCCAATGCTTTCTAAACCAGAACAACCAGTTTGTGAGGATGGTTTTGAGGCATTGAGAACGGTTGCTAAGGTTTACACTGAGTTGGAGGATGATGACTCTTGTACTGAAGACGTCTCAGAACATGAAGATGCATCTCCCTCCACTGTGAGCGCTTCTGAAGGTCATTTACATGAGCAGATGGAAGAGAGTTTCAGTCCATCAGTTTTTCTGGACGCTGAAGTGCCATCAAGGGATCATAGATACGAAGGCTTTGTTGATGTGTACATGAGCTTATTTAAAGAGGACCCTCGCATACGAATACATACGATAGTGAAGGGAAATTCTGAAGTATATGCACTTGAGATTTTATCTAAAGAGTGCAAAGGAAGTGTTCTTGCTGGAGCTAGCTCTGAAGATATATATCTTGATACACTGCCTCCAGACAAGTTTCGGCAGTTCTTGCCTTACATCTTAAAACTATCATTTGGGAGTCACTACAGTCCCTTGATTCTTAAGGGTCTCGAATTTTTGAAGGGACTGCATGCTCTACTTAACGTCCATATCATTCTTGATGGACGTAAATTTCAATGAGATTTGAAGGTAGATTGACACCACTCTCTCTGTTGAACGCCCCGTGAGAAGGGATCCTAGCAAAGGACTTCTCACGAGTGATTTATATGAGGCGCTTTGCTGAGTCTAGCCAAGACGTTAAACTAGGCCTCTTCAGGGAGTAACCCGCACTGTTAGTATTATTTCCTTGCATTCTTCATTTGCATTGTGTGCTTTGTGTGTGTACATTTCAGGAATCTTGAGTGTGGAGTGTGTCACGCTCAGACCAGCAAAAAGGGTTCTGGAATAACAAATGACTACTGGGGAGTATTGGTGCCGTGACACCCGTGACACTACGGATCTGTCACAGCTGTCATGACAGGCAAAAAGGGCAGTGAGTTTTGAAGGGGCCGTAACACCCGTGACACTCTCGGATGTCACTGTTGTCACAACCAAATCAGTCTCTTCTTCCCCAAAAATTTAAATCAGAACCATATCGCTTGCCTTATTTCTCCTCGATTATCGATGCTAACCTATCACTTGTGCAGCTCTATGTTTTTATCTATATTTATCTACCAGCTCACAAGTCTTGTTTCACTCCCCGAGCATCGCTTAATCTTCATGGATATCGAGCTATCACACACGAAGGAAGTTCCTATGCGCCTTTTCTTATCTTATATTTCCTCGCTTAGGGACTAAGCTCAATTTTAAGTGTGGAGTGGGTAGCGCATAGTCACACACATCGCATATCACATTCACCTTTGCATATGCTCAACTGTCTATGTATTACGATTGAAATCCTCGTTTTTCTACGATATTCCTTGATTGATATTGTCATTCTTATGGATTCGAAGTCTAGGACGTGAAATAGTTTTAATTGTGTGTGTATTCTCTCGAGTCAGTATCATTGCTAGCCTTTGCATATCACGTGTTTTACGTATTTCTTGAAGCATGTTTGAGACTTGATATTAGTAGGCACCGGTACAAAATGTCAAAAACTTAAATTGCATCTCTTTTTCAAGGTGACCTTAGTACTAGTATGTGTTTCTCTATACTCATTGTGATTTGCATGCACCCGCGTTTATTCATACATTATGTCAAGTTTTAAGTGTGGAGTTAGAGAAAAAATCAATGTTTTCAATTAAGAACAAAGTTCTGAATTTTCAAAAGAGGGTGAAGAATTGATCCCAAGCAAAGTTGTTTTTGAAGGAAAAAAAAGAGCAGAAAAATACCAAGGGGAAAGTGAGAAAAGTCACCCCTTGTGTATAGAAAAAAAACAGAAAAACAATACCAAAGGTAAAGTGAGAAAAGTCACCCCTTGAGTATGAAAAAAAAATTTGAAATTTTTTTGTCCATCTCCTCATTGCATGCAAATCATGACTTGTCTTGCGAATTCATGTACTAGAAACTAAGAGACGATCCTCGTGCTTGCACTGAAATTTTGATATGATTTTCGTACTATTTTTCAGAAAAAATCTTAAGCCAAGCTCCTCTTCTCTTACGGGTCATTGCCTAGTCTTTGACACTTGAGAATGAGCTTTGCGTCGAGAGCCCGTGGACTATCCCTAGATAGCATAGGTAAATGGCGAGCGTGTTTTGTGTAACTATTCATGTTCTTATTGCGTTGTTATGGAACTATTTAGAACATGTGATTAGTCGCTTACTAGCCGTGTGTACTGACCGTCTGAATGCATGACTCGTTTAATCTATGATTACCTGACAACTTTGATGAAGATGTTTGACTTGAAGTCGAGGTAACACAATGAATCCGAGGTATGAAATGACTTTACAGTGACCAGTTGAGCATCATTTCATGCATACACGTTAGTTAGTTGTACAAGGATTTGTAGGTAGTCCCACTCCTGAAAACCTTCACGAGACTATACTCGTCCTGCAAGGGCAACCTAGAGGTTTAAAGGCTTTATGCATATGCTAAATCCATTCGTGTCCTCTACGACAGTGAGTTATCTTTTTATTTTTATTTTAGCCAGGTTGATCACATGACACTTGAGTGGGTAGCTTGGAAACTTATGGTTGTTGAGCAGTGCATTCACTTGAGTATTTATTCTGCCATCTGTTTGACAATTGTTCGGGACGAACAAATCCTAAGTGTGGAGTGTTTTGATCGGTCGAATTCTTGACCTATTAACACTTCATTCGATGATGGATTAGGTTTGTTTTCCGGATATTTTGTTATCATTTAACCTCTTTTCTAGTGTTTGAGGTCATATATCACATACCTAACACTTTTGGATTGATCCGAAGCAAAGCAAAGCAATTGGTGAAGATTTGGGCAAAAATAGGACAAAACAGGGCAGACGGACCTTTGCAAATATTTTGCATGCCCAGAGCGCATATCATGTCCAAATGGGTCGCCATTTAGCTTGTTGGAAAGCTAACTCGAAGGCCTATAACTTTGTAGTTGACACCAAGAGCATATTCGAAGGTTCAGACCTCCAGAAAGGCAGTGTAAGTCTCTGCCAGTTTGCCCTACCGTGACAGCCGTGACAAAATCATATGTCACGGGTGTCACGGACACTAAATTGCCCAGAGAGTTTCAGGGGGTTGTGATGACCGTGATACCCGTGACAAAATCATATGTCACGGTCCCGTCGAAGACAGTTTCTAAAAACAGGGCAAATTTATTGATTCAAAGCTTGTTGGAAAGCTAATTCAAAGAGCTACAACTTTTTAGTTTACGCCAAGATCAAATTCGGAGGTTAAGACCATGAAAATTCCACCCGAAGTCTGAAACAATCCACCCGAAGTCTCTGCCATTTTTCAGGGCCGTGACAGCCGTGACAAAACACGACGTCACGGGTGTCACGGAACCCTTAAGCCTCAGAACTGAAGCAGCCTTGCGAGCACATGATCCAGCCGACCGGCTGAGATTGCCTTGCCCAGCCAGCCGACCGGCTGGCCATCCGGACAGATTTTGGACATTGTTTCCTAATTTTTGTTTTTGGGCTGTTTGGGCTTTTAGGTCGTTTTTGGCTATAAAAGAGAGACAACCAGGGTGGATGAGGAGCGATATTTTGAATGCTTGGATAAGAGATTTAAGAACCCTAACTTGGGAGAGAAGACAGAGATCATCACGAGAGATTGAGGATTCAACGAGCACCCGCGTCATTACGGTTCCCTTATCCTTAGTTTCTTTTATACACTACTTTTGGTTAACTTACCATGAGTAGTGAGTAGTCTTCTTATTCAGGGAAACTAATGGTTGTTGAGCAGTGCATTCACTTGAGTATTTATTCTGCCATCTGTTTGAAAATTGTTCGGGACGAACAAATCCTAAGTGTGGAGTGTTTTGATCGGTCGAATTCGGGACCTATTATTCACTTCATTCGATGATGGATTGAGTTTGTTTTCCGGATATTTTGTTATCATTTAACCTCTTTTCTAGTGTTTCAGGTCATATATCACATACCTAACACTTTTGGATTGATCCGATGCAAAGTAAAGCAATTGGTGAAGATTTGTGCAAAAACAGGACAAAATAGGGCAGACGGACCTTTGCGAAGTTTTTTGCATGCCCAGGGCGCATATCATGTCCACATGGGTCACAATTTAGCTTGTTGGAAAGCTAACTCGATGGCCTACAACAGTGTAGTTGACACCAAAAGCAGATTCGAAGGTTTAGACCTCCAAAAGGCAATGGAAGTCGCTGCTAGGTTGCCCTACCATGACAGCCGTGACAAAATCATATGTCACGGGTGTCACGGCCCCTAAATTGCCCAGAGAGTTTCAGGGGGTCTTGACGGCCGTGATACCCGTCACAAAATCATATGTCACGGCCCCGTCGAAGACAGTTTCTAAAAACAGGGCCGATTGACATTTCCAAATTATTTTGCACGCACAGATCGCATATCGTGTCCAAATTGGTTGATTCAAAATTTGTTGGAAAGCTAATTCAAAGAGCTACAACTTTGTAGTTTACGCCAAGATCCAATTTGGAGGTTAAGACCATGAAAAATCCACCCGAAGTCTGAAACAATCCACCTGAAGTCTCTGCCATTTTTCTGGGCCGTGACAGCTGTGACAAAACACGACGTCACGGGTGTCACGACACCCTTAATCCTCTGAACTTAAACAGCCTTGCAAGCACTTGATCCAGCCGACCGGCTGAGATTGCCTTGCCCAGCCAGCCGAACGGCTGGCCGTCGGGACAGATTTTGGACATGTTTCCTAATTTCATTTTTGGGAAGTTTTTGGGCTATTTGGGCTTTTAGGTCATTTTTTGCTATAAAAGAGAGACAACCGGGGTGGATGAGAGGGCGAGATTTTGAGTGCTTGGATAAGAGATTTAAGAACCCTAACTTGGGAGAGAAGATATAGATCATCACGAGAGATTGAGGATTCAACGAGCACCCGCGTCATTACGGTTCCCTCGTCCTTAGTTTCTTTTATACACTACTTTTGGTTAACTTACCATGAGTAGTGAGTAGTCTTCTTTTTCTGGGATCCTACGGATCCCGTGCTCTGTACCCAACTCTTCATGTGATCAATTGAACGTGTTTTCATTAATGCAATTCGAATATTCAATTTCATCGTGCTTAATTTTATCGTTCTTGCAAGTTTTACATTGAATTGGATGTTTACATGCTAGGACGTATTTAGGTTATTTACCGAAAGATGGATGGGTCCTAGGTATTAATCGGAACTGCATGAAATTGATATTAGGTCATGGTAGCTACAATGGTAGTACATGAATTAATAGGAAAGCTGACTTTCGTCTGAAAAACCCTAAGTTTAATAATCGAGATCGTTGATAATCCGTGGATGGGCGGCGTTCAACGATTGAGATTAATCTAGACAATGATCCTGGATGGGCGGCTTGTCTAGTGTTATTTCGATTTATTTCCATATTCGATAGCATGATGAATTTATGGGACATGATTGCATAATTAGTGGGGTTAGCACGGGTGAAGTATGGTCCTGGAATTCTTTCTCTGATCAAGTACAAACCATCATTTTTCTGCATTTAATTTCTGCAAGTTTCGTGACAAAAAAACTTCTTGTTAATCAGAATAGCTAAATAGGTCACCTGTTAACTAGTATTCACACACGTCTGTTCCTTGGATCAACCCTTGGCTTACCAAGGTTATAAATTTTGTTTGACTGCAACGAAACCCCTAAAACTCATATCTTGACGACTATAAAGGGTTAAAAACAAGCTTGTCAAAATGCTATCTAGCTAGCATAGAAGCCATAACATACGACAACGACGCCATAATATAGAAGCCATGCTGACTAGCTTCATAACCGAACATCGAAAGACGTCCGATGAACAGCGAAAAACGTCCGAGGATCAGCGAAAGGCATCTGAGCAAACCACTGCTGAGGTAAGAAACCTACAAAGGACTGTAGAGCAGCTCGCTATTCATGGCAGAATGTTGGAGACTCAGATAGCTCAACAAGCAAATTCAGCAAGCAGAGAACACGGGAAACTCCCATCGAAACCAGATCTGAATCCTAGGGAATCAGTGAATGCCATCACACTCCGAGGAGGAACACATGTTGAGATGCTGCCAGCTCAAGCCAGTCGATCTCCAGCTGCAAAATCAGCATCTAATTGTACACCTGCTGAAGAAGAAACGTCGAAGGAAGCTGAAGACCGAACCAAAAATTCAGCGCAGACAGTGGAGCCGGCTCCTTATAGACCCCCAGTTCCATTCCCTCAGCGACTAGTGGGTGCAAGGAGGGATAAAGAATTGAAGCAGTTCGTGGATAAGATTCGCACTCTATACATCACGCTGCCACTCACTGAAGCCGTCAGTCAGATTCCTACTTATGCCAAATTTATGAAGGAGATTCTGACTGGGAAAAGAAAAATGGACAGGACCGAGACAATGGCCCTGAGCGAGGAGTATAGTGCAGCCATGCACCAGCCCATGTCGCCCAAACTTAAAGATTCAGGGAGTTTTTATATCCCTTGTGATATTGGTGGTATTACTGTTCGTCGTGCCCTATGTGATCTAGGTGCTAGTGTGTCTATCATGCCATATTCTTTGTATGCTAAACTGAATTTGGGTGATCTTTGTCCTAGTAATGTCAATATTCACCTTGCGGATCGTTCTTGTAGACTCCCGAGATGAATTTACGTGACATTATTGCATAATTAGTGGGGTTAGCACGGGTGAAGTATGGTCCTGGAATTCTTTCTCTGATCAAGTACAAACCATCATTTTCCTGCATTTAATTTCTGCAAGTTTCGTGACAACAAAACCTCTTGTTAATCGGAATAGCTAAATAGGTCACTTGTTAACTAGTATTCACACACGTCTGTTCGTTGGATCGACCCTTGGCTTACCAAGGTTATAAATTTTGTTTGACTGCAACTAGACCCCTAAATGGCGCCGTTGCCGGGCAACAGCGTTTAGTGTGATACACGAGTAGAAGCCATGCTATTGTCAAGCTTAGCACAATGACGTCTTTTCTATTGGTGGGGCACATCTACAAACGAGGGGAGTTCCTATGCGCCTTATTCTCATTCTATTTATTGTTTGTGCTTAGGGACTAAGCTACATTTTAAGTCTGGGTGGGGTAGTCGCATAGTTCACTCATATTATGCCTTGCCTATCATTTTAGAATGGACACTTGCATTAATGTATTCTATCCCTAACATGAGAGCGTTTTTAACCACATATGCTTGTGATTATAAACTCTAAATCTCTATAAATCACATCTAGCCTATTTGTCACATTTATTGGATCTTGAACTTAGAACCGACCTAGTCCTTTGAATGTGCATTCTTGTGAATCAATATCATTGCTATCCCTTGTCTATCTAATTTTCTAAGTATTTTCGTTGAAATACCTTGGATTAAGCTTTAGCAAGCACTTTTAAAAAAATTCACGAAAAACTTAAGACCCTTTGAATGCTCCTTGGTGACTTGAGCTTTTTCGTAACTTTGTGCCTTACTTATGATTGTTTGCCGCGCATTCCATACATTCCTTGAATATATTTTCAAGTTTTAAGTGTGGAGTTAAAAACAAAAGAGGGCGAACAATAGGCCCAAAAAAAATGCTTCATTTTCATGGTCAAAAGAGGGCAAAGCCCCGACTAAAAACTTTCTCGAGTACTAGAGAAGTTTTGATCTTAAACATACAAATGCCGGGGGTTAGGAAGAAAAGTTCCCCCTCGAAAGCATTTGTAGGCCAAAGGCCATTTGAAAAAGAAATTAAGGAGCACTTAAAACTTGACTTTATGTTCTTCCACCATTCTACTTTTGTGCGAGATTCATCATTTGCTTTGTGTGCTAGTTGGACGATCCTTGTGCTTGCACGGGAGCTATCATTTGGTTTATGCTTGTTTATTAAGAACTCTAGTGTCGAACTCCTCTTCCCTTATAGATTATGGCTTAAGCACCTAAAACTTGGGAATGAGTTTCGTGTCGCGAGCCAATGGACTAGCCCTAGCTAGCATAGGTGAGCGATTGACACTCTTTGTGCAAACTAAGAATTTGACGTCATTGTATTGCCTTGAAAATGAGTAGATCGTTGGATTAGACATTTGATAGCCCTATTATTGATGATCTTGAATGCACAACCTCAAGGGTACTCAAATGGTTCAAAAGTTCTTTTAATGATAATGTGACGGTAGTCCTAGTTTGGGGTGAGGGATTGGTTATGAGAAATCCGCGCCTCGGTTGAGCACTCTTGCATTCATTCTCATGGGATAGGTGCATATGAGATTTGTGAGTATTCCCTTCTCTGAAAACTCTCACGAGACTATAACTCGTCCACTAGGGTAGCTGACGGATGCACAGTCGTTGTGTGCAAAAGTCAAGAATATATTTATAAGTCCGCTACTCGCGACTTTACTACTGGGTAGCAAGTGGTAAGTAGGGGTCGAACCCAAGGGAATTAGGGGGATAGTTGTTCTTTGAGGAATGTACTGAGAGGGAGCGTGATTTTAGGTGGATTGAGGTTTTAGCGATGAAAAGTGAGTGGTTGGTTGTTGGTTTTAGTTTTAGTACAGAAAAGTAAGTGGGTTGGTTGGGATTTTAGTGCAGAAAGTAAAGTACTGAAAGTAAAAGGAGAAGACTTACAGCAAGTGGGATGCTTGAAGGATAAGTCTTACGGAGAGTAAGCGGTTGGTATTGCAGTTGATATTGAGACTGAAAGTAAAGTGCAGATGATGTTTTAAGTTAAGGAAAGTATTCGGTTTTAGGGGCCTTGTATCATAGTCTGTTTATCATTGACCTCTAATAATCATACTATGTATTCAAAAGTGTATCAAGGCCATTCCAAGCACTTGATTTGCCACACTGTCTAGTCCATTCCAAGACATAGAGCACTTGTTCTATTCAGACTAATACCCCATTCCAAGGTATATTAGCCTTATGTGCATCCATTTGATCAATCATTCCCGATCAACCAAATGGTGTTTTAAAGAGGTCAAACTCCTCAGATAAGTTTTGTCATTCCAAGCATCCACTTATCCGAGTATGTTTACGAACCCCACGGAAGAGTTTTGCCATTCCAAGCATCCACTCAACCTTGGAAGTTCTAACCTAATATGTGGCACATAGAACAAGTTTTGAACACATAGAGGCATTAAGAGTAGGGCCTAAAACATATTAAGACACAAGTACACAAGTTTTGAACAACTAGAATACTCAAGAACCAACAGGAGTATTATAGATTTAAAACAAGTGTTTACAAGAGTAGTGCCCAAAATCTAGAGAGAAGCTAGAGCTTTGTGATGGAGGATGTTTTGAAATGAGGATTGTGGGATGATTTACAAAGGGAAGGAGATGTCTTATTTATAGGCTAAGGAGAGTGAGGAGAGGCCAACACTTGGCACAAGATGGGAGGAGGCTTCAAAAGCCATCGGAGAGACTCATCACTCCAAAAGCCGCCGGCCACATGGAGGAAGGGGAGAGGAGAAGCCCTTAGCCGCCGGCTAGGTGGAGGAGAAGGAGTGGTGGAGTGAGTTTGTGATCTCATTCCCAAAAGCCATCGGTCCTTTCAGCTCTGGACTGACTCTGGTTGCCCTTCGGTTGGACTTGTTTTGAGTGATTCCATGTCAGGTTCATGAGATTTGAATAGTCGGAGTCTGGTCGTGACTTGGAATGACTCGTAATTCATTTTCAGCTTAAAAACTCCTCCTTAGCCTGTATTCTCTCTAGACTTCAAAATACCATGTAGATAAATATCGGAACTAACAAGCAAAAGTTAAATAGACAAAGAGTCTAATTTGGTGGGTTTAACTGTGTTTATGATTCATACAATTATGGTCCATCAGATCACCCCACACTTTTAGTTGTTCGTCCCGAACAATGCTTTTTAAGGGCGGAACACAATCTAAGTAAAAACTTTTAAATATGAAAGTGAGACTATGGGACTGTATTTATCCAAATTCATGCATTACTTACTTATTACCAAACTAAAACGTGTAAATACTTAGAAGAAACTTGATACTTGTACCTTCGTGCCGAGATGCAAATTAATTCGGATGTTTCGGGAGATAGCCCTTTTTAGGCTCCTGGACTGCATTCTCGGGATCGACTCGCACTATATGGTTTCCTTGTAGCTTTCTCTAGCACGTGATTCGGTTCGGGTTTCACTGAGTTGAGCACTTGGCCTTTGGCCTTTGATATTGAGTTGGAGTTTCTTCACTTTTGTTTGGTTAAAACCTTCACAATTTTGGCCTTTGGCCTTTGATTAGCTTCTTTGAGCTTTTACTTCTTTGTGACTTGCTAGTCCATTTTCTTAGCCTTTTTGGGAGGTCCAATCGTCGCCCGCAAGCATATGGAAATACCTCCCCGCTCTTTCTCATCCTCGCCGTTTCGCGCAGGTCAAAATGAGGGTTGCTCATTTATTTTCCCGGCTACTCTGACTAGAGATAGGACTGTTTGATTCCCGTCCCGCCTCTTGCATAAACACTGCATGGCGGAGATGAGTTCAATCTTTACTGAAACCCGAAGTGCAGCCTCCACTGACTTCGTAAACCATATAGTTAGATTCGATCCTTCGAGTGCTTGCCAAGCCTCTCTAGGGCAGTTTATGTCAACTCCACATCCCCTGTATATCTCAGCACAAAGGGACAAATGAGAAGTTAAATTCTAAGTTTTTAAACAGTTAAATTTTCACAAGGTAAATGCATGAATTTAGATCTATCTTTTTCACATTCTCAAGTTCATATTTTCAAAAAGATAATATTAAGGGAAAAGGAAAAGGAAAAAGAAAAAGCATGTTAACTATGTACACAAGTGGTTCTCACCCCACACTTTTGAACGAAGGCGTGCCTTTCAGCACGACTTAATTCAAAAGTCATGCAGATATATACAAGAGAAGGAAATGATATTAAGGAAAAGAGAAGAACTGAACTCCCTTTTACTGTGTCGTGTCGTGGAACGTCATAGCTTGAGCTGGATAATCGAGGGAGTTCGGCTGGGGCCTTGAACTCTCAGCGCGGGCCCGGTAATTTCTCGGAAGCTGCCCGGCTGATCTGATCTTGCTCCAAGAATCGATTCCTACAAGGGGTCATTCCTTCTATACAAAAAAGTGGGTGAGAGCGACTGTTAAGGTAAAAACTAAATGACAGAAAATAAATGACTGACAGTAAGATAGGTGTCGGGTTACCTCCCGACCAGTGCCTTTGTTTAACGTCGTTGGCTCGACGCATGGGGATCACAAGTTTGGATCCCATGGGTGGCTCAGGTCAAATTTTGCCGCAGCTCCTGCGTTGATTCTAGCCTTGACTTTTCCTGGGTTTTTGGGGGATGATGGGCTTGGGTCCAGTTCCCATGGTTTTGGTGGTTTTTCTTTCCATTGTTTCTGAGAAGGTGACGGATTTTTGACCATAGCTGCTGGTCTTGCTACTCTTACAGTCTCTCTTGGTCGGTTAGAAATTTGTGTATTGACATCCGAGATAGGCACAATGTTTGGCGGTTTCCTTGTACTTGGGCAGCCATCATAATCATCAATGTAGAAATCTGAAATTTTGTCGCCAAATGTAAGTGATAACAAACCCTTGCCCATGTCGATCCATGCCTTGGTGGCGAAGAGAAAAGGCCGTCCCAATATAAGTGTTGGAGGGTCGCCTTCGCTGGTCTCTCCCGTTTGTATTACATAAAAGTCTGTAGCAACAACGAGCTCTCCCACATGGAGTATTAGATCTTCAAGCACTCCAACCGGTCGGATACACGATTTATCTCCCAACTCGATATTTGACCTTGGTGGTTTCAATGGACCAAGCCCCAATAAGTGATATAAGGAGTAAGGCATGGCATTGCCGGCAGCCCCAAGATCGATTAAGCACTTGTGAATTTGGGCTTCGCCAATACCACAGGTGACTGTGAAGGCCCCTGGGTCTTTATCCCTTTCCGGTTGTGACTCCTGATCTGAGGTGAGGGATTTTTCCATTATCGGGCCATTCTGCTCATCCTTTGGCTCTGGATTTGTATGATCGGGCCCTTTTAACTCCTGATCTTCTAGGTAAATGTTTTGCTCTGATGCATAGATGTTAGTTGGGGAATCCCATCTGAGACCATTAGAGTCATTGTCATCCCAGCCAGATGTCGGTATGTCAAAGTGTGTAATCGGTGGAGGTGTCATGCTAACCGTGAATGCATAACGTCTATTGTCAGCATGTGTGACCCATGTTCTGCCATCATTGGGTCGGTCTTCTTCTTGATTCCAATCAGGACGGTGCCTACGGGTGAGGTACTTGACCGTAGGTTTGTGAGTTGTGGATCGTGCTGTTTCTTCCAGTGCTACCTTCATGTTTGACTTTCTTATCATGCTGACATTCGCCTTTGGGTTTTGGATGGTTTGTGAAGGAAGTCTGCCAGGTTCATTAATGAGTGTGGATATTGAAGTGGCGAGCTGGGACATTTGTTTGGTCAAGTCTGAAATTGCCCCGTCAGTTTTCGCCTGGTATTGGTGTAGCGAAGTACCCAATTGATTTATGCTTCCTGCGAGCTCCTTCATTGTGTCATCGAGCGACTTGTTTGGTCCTTGCTGATTGTTTGGGCCGGCTTGGTACTGATTCGGTCCCTCTTGTTGGTATTGGCCTGCTGGTGGAGCATTCGGTTATATTGCCGGTGGGGGGGTTGGTAGAATGACTGAGCTAATTGTGGTACGGCTTGTCGTGTCTCTCTTGGAGTATGGTTGTCATTCCGCCAGCTTGAATTGGTCGCTTGATTATACTGTCGGCTTGGTCCGGCTCTGTCGTTACTGTTGTTATTGTTGTATCCTTGGTATCCTACCACTGCGTTCACTTCTCCTGGTTCTTATACTATTAATGTTGGGCATGCGTCAGTTTTGTGGTCAGTAGAACTGCAGAATTCGCAAGGTTTTACTTGAGCTGGCTGCCTTCGTAGGATCTGAACCATCATTTCCTTCATTTGTTTCATCTCCTCTGGCATAGAGTTCATTGGTGTTTCTTCAGCCTTTGCCACATTCTTTGTTCGGGAGAATTCTTCCTACCGAGTTGTCTCTTCTCTGAATCGGGCATTTTCGGCAACGTTGGTGATGAGATTCCTTATGCCATTCAGTGATAGATTCATCATGGATCCTCCAGCTGAGGCATCCAGGAGCATTTTGTCTAAGGGTCTCAATCCATCAATGAGGTATTCGATGATGAGTTTCTCGGGCAGTCCAAGGGTGCAGCAGCTTCTCTCCAGGTGATTGAATTTCTCCAGGTAATCGTACATGGTTTCATTGGGCCCCTGTTTGATTTCCTGCAGTTGCCTCCTTACTTGCATTGCTCTTCCCGCTGGGTAGTATTTGTCCAGGAATTTCTTTTGCATCTGAGCCCATGTTCTGATGCTACCGGAAGGCAATGAAAGGAACCAGTCGTTCGCCAAGTCAACGAGGGAAAAGTAAAACGCCTTTAACTTGAAGTCGTCTACGTTCACGTCATTGGGTTTTAGGTTTTGGCAAATGCCATGTAAGCGTTGTAGATGAGTTGTTGCTGATTCTTCACGAGTTCCTGAGAACTTGGGCAAGTTGTGGACCACTGGTGTGTTGATGGCAATGTTATCCAGCTCTGGGCCCTCGTAGATGCACCACGGTTGATTTCTGAAATCTGGTGCCGATAGTTCTCCCATAGTAGGTTCGCGGAAGTTGTTATCCCCATAGTAGTTATCAAAGATGGGTTCTCGCCTCGATATTTGTCGAGGTGGGGGATGTCTAGGGGGTTGCACTGGACCAGCTTCATTTCGGTCCTCGGGTGGTCCTTGGTTTCTTCGAACGGCCTCCCTATTACGAGCTCTTTGGTTTCTGATGAGTTGTTCCGGATCGTCAATAAATGGAGGTGGAACCTCATTATTTCGATCGTACATGTTTATCTAGTCGTCATCCTGATAGTCATGGTGGCTTCCTTCGCGAGACATCGTTGTATCGAAGCGAGTACCGATTCAAAGAACACTTATCCGATTGTTAATTTCTAACTCTAATTCCCCGGCAACGGCGCCAATTTTGACGGATGCACAGTCGTTGTGTGCAAAAGTCAAGAATATATTTATAAGTCCGCTACTCGCGACTTTACTACTGGGTAGCAAGTGGTAAGTAGGGGTCGAACCCAAGGGAATTAGGGGGATAGTTGTTCTTTGAGGAATGTACTGAGAGGGAGCGTGATTTTAGGTGGATTGAGGTTTTAGCGATGAAAAGTGAGTGGTTGGTTGTTGGTTTTAGTTTTGGTACAGAAAAGTAAGTGGGTTGGTTGGGATTTTAGTGCAGAAAGTAAAGTACTGAAAGTAAAAGGAGAAGACTTACAGCAAGTGGGATGCTTGAAGGATAAGTCTTACGGAGAGTAAGCGGTTGGTATTGCAGTTGATATTGAGACTGAAAGTAAAGTGCAGATGATGTTTTAAGTTAAGGAAAGTATTCGGTTTTAGGGGCCTTGTATCATAGTCTGTTTATCATTGACCTCTAATAATCATACTATGTATTCAAAAGTGTATCAAGGCCATTCCAAGCACTTGATTTACCACACTGTCTAGTCCATTCCAAGACATAGAGCACTTGTTCTATTCAGACTAATACCCCATTCCAAGGTATATTAGCCTTATGTGCATCCATTTGATCAATCATTCCCGATCAACCAAATAGTGTTTTAAAGAGGTCAAACTCCTCAGATAAGTTTTGCCATTCCAAGCATCCACTTATCCGAGTATGTTTACGAACCCCACGGAAGAGTTTTGCCATTCCAAGCATCCACTCAACCTTGGAAGTTCTAACCTAATATGTGGCACATAGAACAAGTTTTGAACACATACAGGCATTAAGAGTAGGGCCTAAAACATATTAAGACACAAGTACACCCCTTCAACCGAATGAAGGGTTTAGCTACGAATATCCATGGAACAGGACATCATAGCTAAATACTTGAAGGTTTTCAAAAGACAGTAAAGTAAAAGGAGAATACTCAAGAACCAACAGGAGTAAACTCAAGAACAACTAGAATACTCAAGAACCAACAGGAGTATTATAGATTTAAAACAAGTGTTTACAAGAGTAGTGCCCAAAATCTAGAGAGAAGCTAGAGCTCTGTGATGGAGGATGTTTTGAAATGAGGATTGTGGGATGATTTACAAAGGGAAGGAGATGTCTTATATATAGGCTAAGGAGAGTGAGGAGAGGCCAACACTTGGCACAAGATGGGAGGAGGCTTCAAAAGCCATCGGAGTGACTCATCACTCCAAAAGCCGCCGGCCACATGGAGGAAGGGGAGAGGAGAAGACCTTAGCCGCCGGCTAGGTGGAGGAGAAGGAGTGGTGGAGTGAGTTTGTGATCTCATTCCCAAAAGCCATCGGTCCTTTCAGCTCCGGACTGACTCTGGTTGCCCTTCGGTTGGACTTGTTTTGAGTGATTCCATGTCAGGTTCATGAGATTTGAATAGTCGGAGTCTGGTCGTGACTTGGAATGACTCGTAATTCATTTTCAGCTTAAAAACTCCTCCTTAGCCTGTATTCTCTCTAGACTTCAAAATACCATGTAGATAAATATCGGAACTAACAAGCAAAAGTTAAATAGACAAAGAGTCTAATTTGGTGGGTTTAACTGTGTTTATGATTCATACAATTATGGTCCATCAGTAGCCTAGGGGTTTAAAGGCTTAATGCATGAGATAAATGCATTCGTAACACCTACGAAAAGGAGCTAGTTAGATTGTACATACTTGTCATTTACCTTTGAATAACATGATTAGGAATAATGATCGAGACCTTGTGAAATCTAGTGAGGCAAATATACGAAAAATATAGCACCACTAGCATTTCGACATTTGCATGACCTTGACATATTTTCATACTTTGTTCGGGACGAACAATGCTTAAGTGTGGAGTGTTGATCAGTCGAGTTTTCGACTGATTTATGGCCATTATTCACTATAGTTTTGGGTCGTTTTTTACATTATTTTGATGTCATTTGACCTCTATCTCTACATTTCAGGTAGAAAACAAGTCTCCCCCATGGTCAAGACCTAAATATCAAGATTGGTTGAAAAATAGAAGTTTCGGCGCAAAATAGGGAGTTTCAGGGCAAAACTGAGCAGATTGACCTTTGCGACTTGTTTTGGACGCCCAGGGCGCATACATTGTCCTAATTGGTTGCTTCAAAGCTTGTTGGAAAGCTAACGCAAAGGGCTACAACTCTCCAGTTGACGCCAAGACCAAATTTTGACGGGACGACCACCAAAAAGGCCCCAGTCGGTCGACTCAGAAGTTCAGTCGACCGACTCGAATAAAACTTCAGAAGCTCATCACATTATACACATCCAGTCGACCGACTGGGTGTCAAGCCTAGTCCAGTCGACCGACTGGATCAAAAACTCAGATTTTGAGATCTAGATATCAACCGGATCTATAAATAGAAATTGATGGTTTTGACATATGTGTGGAGGTTTTTTTTTGGGGAGAAGAAGATTGGAAAAGAGGCTCAACCAAGGTCATCAATCATCAAAAGATCCCACTAAGGAGAAGAAGAGAAGACTAAAGGGAGTTCAAGGATTGACAACCCTCCTTCTTTTACATCTTTTCCTAATCTACTTGTTGTGTGCTATAAACCCTACTCACACATTGTTGTCTTACATGATGTGTGAGTAGTGATCTTGTGTTTTGAGGGTCTTATGACTCTCCTTGGTACTCTATGATCATGTATACACATTGAATATACAATCTATGGTGTTGATCTTATTTTCTCTTGTGTTATGAATGTTATGCACTCTAGGTGTTTGATAAAATGCCCAAGTGACATGTTGAATCTTAAAACTTGGCCTAAGTATTGAAAAAGCTTAGTGATGGTTTGGATATGGTGGAAATGATCATATCTAGTATTTATGAGAGTAAATGCATGAATGTGAGGTTAGCTAGAGCTTAATGCCTATAGCATTTATTACCTTGGGAGAGGTTCCAAGGATAGTAGTGCTATAGAGTGAATCAATATCTTGGGAAAGTGAGGTTCTAATTAGGATGGCTTGATTAGGATTAGATTCAAATGAGAATTTACCTATCTTAGTCTAAGCTAGGTTCTAAACCAATTAACACCTAAAAATGACTTAACTCTTGTGTATGTGATCATTGGGAAATTGCCAAGGAGGGGAATAACCCCTCGAAACACCTCTTACTTATCTTTTATCCCTAATTACTCGCCACATAGGATTTAGAATATACACACTCCCTCATATATTTTTGGTTTAGAGTAGCCGAACGGAAACACGGTCTTACATAGTGCATGTGCTTGGTCCTCTTGGTTCGACCCGGTACTTTACCGGTATTATAAATGTTTTGGCAATACGACGACCCTCTTCAAAACCGACACGTCGGGAGGGTAAAAATAGACATTGTCACAACCTCATTTGGCCTGCAATATCCGGTGACATATAGAGACGCTGCAATCTTGGAGTCAAAGGGAAGTACTTAAGTGTCTTCTTCGGAACATTGCTTTTACTTTCATTTTCTCTGTACCTTCCCTCACCGCACACGGGGCAAGTAATACGATCTTTGTGCTCGTTGTAGTACAATATACAACCATGCTCGCAAGCGTGTATGGTCTCATAACCTAACCCCATATTCTTCAAAACCTTTTTCACATCTTTATAACAACTAGGGTAGTTGTTATCGAGAGGTAGAATTTCTTTAGTGATTTGTAGCATTTTATTGAAACCCTTATCCGACACTCGACTCTCTACTTTCACTTGCATTGCCCTCAGAATTGTTTCAAGAACGGTTCTGTTACAACCATTGTATAGAGGTGTATGAGCTTCACCTACGAGACTTTTATACCTTTCAAAAACCACCCTACTATCTAAATCACCACTCTCTTCATCCATGTTCATCTGAAGATCATCACCCTGCATATATTGAAAGGGAAATGCATCTCGAATAATATCTTCAGTCGGGTTTGATTGATGATTCTTCACACCACTACTTGTTTCTCCATACCTCTCCGCAAGCCATTGTTGTCTCATCATGTATGGGGAAGGTTCAGTACTCTCTTCACCATGGGATGTCCATGTGTGGTACCCATTCATCATACCATTGTTGATCAAATGGACAAACATTTCCTTTGTTGTAATTCTTCCTCTAATCATCAAACACCTTCTACAAGGACATATATGTGAATTTCCTCCATTTTGCTTTACAAATTTAACAAATTCATCAATGCCTTGAATGTACCGTGTGTCAATCCTTTCCAACCCCATCCAACTTTTATCCATTGTGAATCTTCAACTTCATAGTGTAACAAATGGACACACTCCCTCTAAAGTTACAATAAGACAGCGCCTATGTCTGAAGCGATGTCTAAAGGTCACTAAAGACGGCGCTTATTCACAAAGCGATGTCTAATATTTCGTTTTTGAAAGACAGCGCTTATCTGAAGCGTTGTTTTTAGTGTGTTCTGTACTAGTGTTGATTTCGAATGATTATAGATGAAACGGAAAGTAAATATGGGTCGATCTGCAGCTCCACGCCTCTGCCTCTGCTTTACGCTTTTTCGATCGACTCTGTTGTTTTATTTTTTTACGATTCTCTGTTGTTTTGTTTTTTCACGAATCTGTGTTATTTTTTATTTACGATTTAATATAAATTGTTAGTTGGGGCAAATTAAATACACTTTCATTGCAACTCTCAACGCCCATGCTTCAATCTCCAGAATGTTAGCTAGGTCCCCTCTATTGTCAGCCCAAGCAAATATATTTTACCACTTTCTTCCCTACATACACATCTTCCTCCTCCTGCTCTTCCTATAGAGAAGTTCCATGCGCCATCCGAATTAATTATAACCTCACCTAGTCCTGGTGGTTTCCAACTCACTCCAGAATCACCTGAGAACGTGAGAAAACTGAATCTCATGTCAACATATTCCTGCACCATTTTTCTTGTCTTCGCCACTGACCAGTTTACATATTGAGACCTTTTATCCCGCCAAACTTCATTTCTATTATACCATATCACATAATCTCCATAAAAGACATTCGATAGCTCCTCCAGAGATAAGCTTTTCACAATATAAATCAAATTTTCTTTTTCATCTACATTTCTTTCATCTATATATGTCCCAAAGACCTCTAGTCATCAAATAGTTATCCCAGAATCTTCTCGCCCAATTGCATTCTATCAACACATGGTTCACTTTCATAATTCTCACATATTGCCCCTCTGTGCTAAATTTCAACAAGTCTCCCATGCGTCAACTTTTGAGGTGGTTTAGAATTTTTATATTTAAATGTGGTTTGTACTCAGAACTCCACTCTTAGAGCATTCACACCATGATCTTTTTGATCATAGGAAAATATCATGAGGGATGACTAAAAAAAACATGCTCCCCACCATGACCAAATGTGTCATAGAAATGATCATCCCAGGACCAAATGTCAAAAAGATCATCTCATGACCAAAAATTAGATTTGGTCATGAGGCGTGAACCAATTGCAATGCGACACGTGTGCTGTATAAGAACTTTTCAGTTTATATTTTGATCTTTGATGAGTCGAGTTTTCGACTCATTAATGCCCGTTTTCACTATAGCTTTAGTTCGTTTCCGACGATCATTTGATGTCATTTGATCCCTTCTCATGCGTTTCAGGTGTGAATCAAGATGACTCAGTGCCAAGAGCCCATAGAAGAAAACTCGGAGAAAATCGGAGTCAAGGGCAAAAATTGGCAGAATTTGGCCTCCAGTCGATCGACTGGGAAGCTCCCCTGCTCCAGTCGATCGACTTAATGGACTCTCAGGAGGGCATGCAAATCGAGTTACCGCAGTCGATCGATTGGCCCCTCCAGTCGATCGACTGGCGAGTTTTCCAGCTGAGCGTGCAAGTCATGTGCCTCCAGTCGATCGACTGGGAAGCTCCCCTGCTCCAGTCGATCGAGTTAATGGACTCTCAGGAGGGCATGCAAATCGAGTTACCGCAGTCGATCGACTGGGAGACTACCCCGTCTCAGTCGATCGACTGAGAATCTGTCTCACGAGCGACTTATGTCCCTCCAGTCGATCGACTGGGCCAACAGCCCAACGCCAGTCGATCGACTGGACCTGCTACAGTACCGAAAATTATCCGAGACTATAAATAGAAAGAGGCAAGTTTGACCTAGCATCTTGGATTTTTCTGGAGAAAAGACAAAAGGAAGTGAGCTAAATCAAGGGTTTCAACATCACCTAATCAAGGAGGATTGAAGATCAAGGGAGTTTATTAGGATCAACAATCCTACTCTTTTCCCTCTTCCTTTCTCTTAGATTTTTGCTAAAAACCCACACATCATGTTGTCTTACTTGATGTGTGAGTAGTCACCCTTGTGTTTTGAGGGTTCTATGAACCTCCTTGGTACTCAATGATCATTGTATACACATTTGAATGGATCTATTGAAGTTGATTTCATTTTACTATGCTCTTCATGTGAGACATGTCTCTAAGTGTTTGATAAAATGCCCAAGTGACATGTTTGTGTTAGAACTTTGATCTAAGTATTGAAAGAGCTTAGTGATGGTTTGGATGTAGTAGAATTGAACTTAACCAACATTTATGAGAGTAAATGCATGGTGAGAGGTGAATTAGAACTTTATGCATGTAGCATTTATGAGAGTAAATGCTATATAGTGGATCAATATTCTTTAATTAGTGAGATTCTATCTAAGATGGCTTGACTAGGACTAAACATGCATGGTTTGTTCAATTCTAGTCTAAGCTAGGTTTAGAACCTATCAACTCATGATTAATTAAACTCTTGTATGCATGATCATTGGGAAATCACCAAGGAGGGGATTAATCCCTCGAAACTCGCTTTTAATTGAATTCAATCCCCTAAAAACCATTTCATTCTTGTTTTGAATCATTGATAACTCAATCATACTTGAATTTTAGGAATTAGCCGAGTAAGAAAATTTGATAGAACTAGCGTGTAATCCGTTTGCTCCCTTGGGTTCGACACCGGTCTTACCGGTTGAATTACAAATTGTTTTTGACTAATTGCATTGCTAAAAATCTACAACGTCAAAATGGCGCCGTTGCCGGGGAGCAATAGCTAGATTACCCCTAGGGAAATCATTTAGTGCTCCGACTATTCCATGTTTTTCTTTATTCTACTTGTTACTTGCATTTCTTGATCTTATTCACCACGCTCACTTGTTTTAATTGGTTTCTCTCATAGGTTCACTTCTTTTATGCCACCAAAGACCAAGAAACTTTCTCAAATAGCGGATAGAGATTTGAACCAACCTATTAGAGAGCTAGTTAATCTTCCCGTTACAAGGAGTAAGACCAAAGACAAAGGACAAACCTCTCACACTCAAGGAAATCTAGAAACCACCACTCAAGGCATGGGAGATAGAGACAATAGACTCCCTCCTCCACCTCCACCACCACATGGTCACCTACCACAAGTCCCTCAAGCTAGAAGGGTTCTCAAAGATTATGCTACTCCTACGGCCTATGGATATCGTTCCCCAATCCTCGCACCGGCGGTTGATAACCGAGATTTTGACTTGAAGACGTCCACTGTTCAAATGGTGCAATCCAACCAATTCTCGGGAAGGGACAATGAAGACCCCAATTCTCACTTGACAACATTTCTTGAAGTGTGTGCCACCTTCAAGATCAATGGGTTCTCGGAGGACGCTAAGCTTCTAAGGCTCTTCCCCTTTTCCCTCACGGGGAGAGCAAAGGATTGGTTGAGGAGTCAAACTCCCGATAGCTTCACGACTTGGGAGGAGCTCGCCGTGGCATTCCTAAACAAATACTTCCCTCCTTCCAAGACGGCGCACTATAGGAGCCAAATTACAAATTTTGTGCAAATGGATGGAGAGACGCTCTATGAAGCTTGGGAGCGGTACAAGGAATATCAAAGGCTATGTCCTCACCATAGTTTGGATGACCTTCTTCTATTCCACACCTTCTATCAAGGTGTGGACGGTAATTCTCGTCTAGCACTTGACACCGCTTCGGGCGGAGCTATAATGGACCTTGCACCACATGAAGCCTACGCGGTGATAGAGAAGATAACGAAAAACTACTTCATGTGGGGAAGTGAAAGAGGAAACCCAAGAAGGAGGCATGAAAGACATGAGGTTAAAGCGGTGAGCACAAGCGACTATGATGCTTTGAGAAAGGACTTTGATAGCCTCTCGGATGAAGTCTTCAAGTTGAAACACCCGGAAAGAGAATCTTCGACAAAGCAAGGGTGTGATATTTGTGAGGTCTACGAGCATGAGACCGTTTCTTGCCCTTTGGTTCAAAGGGATGTGCAAGGGTATGGAGAAGTGAATTTTGTGGGAGGAAACCAAGGAAGAGACTATGGAGGGAATGCCAATCAAGGGCAAAGCTCTCAAGCTAACTATACTACACCAAAGTTCTCTTCGGGATGGAGAAATCACCCAAATTTCTCCTACAAGACCACTAACCCCACTCGCCCCGACTTTGGATCCACACCTCCCGGATTTGGTCCTAAGCCTACTCAATCAAATCAAGGTTTCCAACCTAGGAACCAATATCAAAGTCAAGGACCGACTTTGCTTCAAAGGAATCAAAACCAAGGGCAACAATACCAAGCTCAAGCTCAAGCTCAAAAGACCTATCAACAAGTTGAAGCTCCCCCTCAAGCCTCCAATGAACCCTCCGGTATGGAGGCAATGTTGGCTAAAATCCTTGCACAACAAGAGAGGGCAAGTAGGGACGTCCAAGCTCAATTTATGGACATGCAAACCAAGTTTGAAAGGTTGGAGACTCATAACAAAATGCTTGAGAACCAAATAGCTCAACAAGCCGAATCCTCTATAAGGGCACAAGGAAAATTACCGGCTCGACCCGACCAAGTGAATAGAGAGCATTGTAATGCGGTTACCTTGAGAAGCGGGAAAGAGCTAGAGGGAGAGCTACCAAAGAAGAAGAAAGTCTCCTTTGATCTAAGAGGCCAAGCTAGTGCCGAAATTGAAGAGTTGGATGAGGAGGTTCCTAACCCTCAAGTTGAGAAAGAGGGTGAAGTGGAAAAGGAGAAAGACGAACCTAGAGTATACACTCCTCCTATTCCATTTCCCCAAAGGCTAAAGAAGAAGAGCAATGACAAGCAATTCTCCAAGTTTGCCGAGATGATGAGGAAGCTCTATGTCACAATGCCCTTCACCGAGGTAATAACTCAAGCTCCTTCTTATGCTAGATTTCTAAAAGACATTATTACTTGCAGGAGAACAATCGAGGATGTTGACACGGTGTCTCTCAATGGCGAATGTAGTGCCATACTCCAACCGCGCATGCCCCCAAAGCTTGAGGATCCCGGTAGCTTCTCCATTTCATGCTTTATTAATGATATCAAGATTGAACGTGCTATGTGTGATTTGGGTGCAAGTATATCGTTGATGCCTTATTCTTTATGCAAAAAGTTGAATATGGGTGAGCCTAAACCAACTAACATGATTCTAAGGCTCGCGGACCGCTCCTCAAGATTCCCTAGGGGGGTTCTTAAGGATGTCCCGGTTAGAGTAGGGAATTTCTATATTCCGGGGGATTTTGTGGTGTTAGAGATGGAAGAGGACAATGAAATTCCCATTCTTTTGGGAAGGCCTTTCCTCTACACCGCGGGGGCTATATTTGATACTACTAAGGGGTCAATCACCATGAGAGTAGGAGATGAGGAAATTGAGTTTAATCTTGAAAAGGCACAAAAAGGTCCTAGTCCTACAATGACTTGTAATTATCTTGACCTAGTTGATGCATATGAATTGTATGATGTGCCTAACCTTTACATGAGTGGAATTGACCTTGATAATGAGCTTCCCGACATTGCCAATTGTTGGGCTATCTTGCAGGACGAAAACGAAGAAGGAACTCTAAGCGACAAAGGTAAGGAGTCTTGTTCGGTAGAGCTTAAAGCTCTACCAACAAGCCTAAGGTATGAGTTCTTAGGCCCAAATTCTAGCTTGCCTATCATTGTGAATGCTTCTTTGAATGATGATGAGACTTCCAAATTGCTTGATGTGGTGAGAGAACATAAGGATGCTATTGGCTACTCTATTGATGATTTGAAGGGAATAAGCCCAAATTTATGCATGCATGAAATCAATTTAGAGAGCGATAGTATGCCATCTAGGGAGAGAGCTAGGAGGTTGAATCCTATTGTTGGGGAAGTAGTCAAAAAGGAAGTTCTTAAATTGCTTGATGCGGGAATCATCTTCCCCGTTGCGGACTCTAAATGGGTGAGCCCCATTCATGTAGTCCCCAAAAAGGGAGGGATGACCGTAGTTAAAAATGAGAAGAATGAACTAATCCCCACAAGAACGGTAACCGGGTGGCGTATGTGTGTGGATTATAGGAAACTAAACCAAGCCACTAGAAAAGATCACTTTCCCCTCCCTTTCATTGACCAAATGTTGGAAAGACTAGCTAAGCATGACTATTTTTGCTATCTTGATGGATATAGCGGATTCTTCCAAATCCCTATACATCCACAAGATCAAGAGAAAACCACCTTTACATGTCCCTATGGAACATTTGCCTATCGGCGAATGCCCTTTGGACTATGTAATGCGTCGGGTACCTTTCAACGATGCATGATGGCTATTTTTTCCGAGTTTATTGAAAAGATTATGGAAGTATTCATGGATGACTTTTCTGTTTATGGTTCGTCTTTTGATGATTGTTTGGCTAATTTGGCTAAAGTGTTGAAAAGGTGTATTGAGACGAACCTTGTACTTAATTGGGAAAAATGTCATTTCATGGTGCAGGAGGGGATAGTTCTTGGTCACTTAGTCTCCAAGAGAGGAATTGAGGTGGACAAGGCAAAGATAGAAGTTATGGAAAAATTGCCACCCCCAAGGGATGTCAAGGGCATAAGGAGTTTTCTAGGCCATGCGGGATTTTATAGGAGATTTATCAAGGATTTCTCGAAGATTGCAAAGCCTTTAACAAACCTATTATGCAATGACACCAAGTTTCGGTTTTATGAAGAGTGCTTGGTGGCCTTCGAGAAGTTGAAAGAAGCATTGATTTCGGCTCCAATTATTCAACCCCCTAGATGGGACATGCCCTTTGAGCTCATGTGCGACGCTAGTGATTATGCCGTTGGGGCGGTTCTTGGGCAAAGGGTGGACAAGAAACTTCATGCCATTCACTACACAAGCAAAGTTCTAAACGGAGCTCAATTGAACTACACTACAACGGAAAAAGAGCTCCTTGCTATTGTGTATGCCTTTGACAAGTTTCGTTCATACCTAGTGGGATCAAAGACTATCGTATTTACCGACCACGCGGCGATCAAGTACCTCTTGGCAAAGAAAGATTCCAAGCCAAGATTGATAAGATGGATTCTATTGCTCCAAGAATTTGATATCGAGATAAAAGATAAAAAGGGAGTAGAAAATGTGGTAGCCGACCACCTATCAAGGCTAGAGGGAAATGAAGAGCTAGAAGAGGATACTAGACCGGTGAATGACTCATTTATTGGAGAGCAACTCATGAGAGTTGAGGCGGAGGCCCTCCCATGGTACGCGGACTTCGTAAACTTCGTGGTTTGTGGGATTATTCCTCACGATATGAACCATCATCAAAAGAGGAAGTTCCTATCCGAGACCAAGAGGTACTATTGGGATGAGCCCTATTTATATAGGCTATGCGCGGATGGATTATATAGAACTTGCGTCGCCGAAGAAGAGATGAGAGATATTCTATACCATTGTCACTCTTCCCAATATGGAGGACATGGTAGTGGAGCAAAGACGGCGTCCAAGATTCTACAAAGCGGTTTTTATTGGCCAACTCTCTTTGGTGATGCTTATGAATTTGTGAAGGCTTGCGATCAATGCCAAAGAACGGGAAACATCTCAAAGAGGCATGAAATGCCCCAACAAAGCATCCTCCCGGTCGAGATATTTGACGTATGGGGCATAGATTATATGGGTCCCTTCCCATCCTCATATGGGAATCAATACATATTGGTCGCGGTTGATTACGTCTCCAAATGGGTTGAGGCCGTCGCCTCCCCTACTTGTGACGCCAAGGTGGTCACAAAGCTCTTCAAGAAGATTATTTTCCCTAGATTTGGAGTTCCAAGGACCGTCATTAGTGATGGCGGTTCACATTTCAAGGAAAAACATTTTGAGGCCTTGCTTCGCAAGTACGGAGTTAGCCACAAGGTTGCTACACCATATCACCCACAAACTAGTGGGCAAGTGGAGATATCAAACCGAGAAATAAAAGCAATCTTGGAGAAAACCGTGGGAAGCTCAAGGAAGGATTGGTCGTCGAAGCTAGATGACGCTTTATGGGCCTATCGTACGGCATTCAAGACCCCTATTGGAATGTCTCCCTATCGCCTTATTTATGGGAAGCCGTGTCACTTGCCGGTGGAATTGGAATACAAGGCGATGTGGGCAATTAAGATGCTAAATATGGACTTACAAACGGCGGGAGACCATAGGGTGCTTCAACTCCATGAGTTGGAAGAGATAAGGAATGAAGCCTACGAAAGTGCTAGGATCTATAAAGAGAAGACCAAGAAATGGCACGACAAGAGAATATTTCATCGTGAATTCAAGAAGGGAGAGAAGGTCTTACTCTTTAATTCTAGGCTCAAGTTATTCCCGGGAAAATTGAGAAGCCGGTGGAGTGGTCCATTTATTGTCCACAAGCCTCACGAGGATGGACACGTAGAATTGCTCAACAATGATGGGACTACCTTCACGGCAAATGGGCAAAGGCTAAAGCATTATAGAGAAGAAGTTCGGGATGAGCAAAATGTGACCTACTCTTTAACCGACCCATAGAGAGCCTCTATCCGCTTGAGGAGGGATCCTAGCTATGGACTCCTCAAGTGTGTTTCTTGGTGAGAAGAGGATCGGCTCGGTCTTTGCCAAGACGTTAAACTAGGCACCTCACGGGAGGTACCCCGGTTTGTGAGTTTTCTATCCATGCACAAGGAACTTTCATATATGTGTAGCATGCAAATTGTGAACTTGTCGTGTGGCTTGGTGTTTGGGATGTTCTAAATGCATGCCTAGGTGTGTGTGACGTGATATAAGGCTTGCATGAATTTTCTTGATGATGGTGGCATTCTAAGTGTGGAGTGTTGATCCTAGCTTGTTTGTTTTGAAGATCGTATGTTTATGTGCTAGTGATTGCATAGAAGAGCGTGCCTTGAATATATGTGATATTTTGAGCGGTACTGATTCTTGATTATGAGTATAAATTCTGAGTGTGGAGTTGGGATTCGACGAGAAGTGGAAAATATTTTTTTTGCAGGAGTTGGGGTCCAGTCGATCGACTGGGAGGCAAGCAATATTCCAGTCGATCGACTGAATGATGTTTCAGGAACCCTTACTTTTCATGTTTCCGCAGTCGATCGACTGGGACCCCAGTCGATCGACTGAGGTTTTCTTATCCAAATACATCTTTTCCCATTTGAACTTCATTTCACTCGCTTGCCCTCACCCCCCAATCGATCGATTCCGACCTCCACCCTCAGCCGAATCTCAGCCCCAGCCTTCCGCTCGACTCGCCATCAGCTCGCCGTCCATCCGCCGCCCGTCCGCCGCCCAGCTAGCGCCCTGCCAGCCGCCCTCATCCACATCTCCGATTTCCGATCGAAATCCGAGCTCCGGCCGATCTCCTCCGTCCGACCACCCCAGCATCCGTTCGACCTCCCAAACTACTCCCCATCAGTCCGCCTATCATCCCCTAGCATCAATTCAACCTCCCAAAGCCCACCAGAAAACCCCCGATTTCGCCCTAAACCCGTCCGATTTTCTCCTCCCAGTCGATCGACTGAGCCACAAGCCTCATCCAGTCGATCGACTCAATCAAAGTTCAGTGCAGTTTTGAGTTTTTGCTCAGTTTTTGCTCAATTTTGCATCATGCCTCGTGCCAGCGCCTCCTCCAGTGCCAAAGACAAGGGCAAGGGAATTGCTCACGAGCCCTCGCTCGATGAGCAAATCGATGACTTTACCCTCGAGGACGAGGATGATAGACCTCTTGTTCCCCGCAAGAGAAGAGCATTGAGGGCTTCACTAGCCGACCATGTATCGGGCTCGGATGAAGAGGGTGCAGCGGTGCCGGTTTCCCCAGCGCCTCCAAAGAAGAAAAAACCTCAACCGAGGAAACCGGCACCGAAGAGGAAAGCGCCAGTGCCTCCAGCCCCTCGAGCTCCTTCACCGCCAGTGCCTAGAGAGCCCTCCCCTGCTGCAGCCCCTCCACCCACGGCGATTGTTCTGGCAGAGCCTCGCGAGGGACCTTATGAGGGGCCGATGCCCATACCGGTCCCGTACCCATTCTCGGCCCCTTTGGTATTCAGGGACGAGAAGCACCGGACTCATCATGCTACCATCACTTCAAAGAAGAAGACGGCCATCCCGACTCTTTACTTGGACATGGGATTGCTTCGTGGCATTGACGAAGCAGTCACAGACGAGGTACATTCTCGCCTCACTGAGCATGGTTTGTCTTTTCTTTTCATGGATGATCCGGGGACCTACCAGAGGGTAGTCGATGAGTTTACTTGCTCGTTTGAGTGGGTGAAGTACAAGGAGGGCGAGGAGGTTGTTGAGTACTGGGAGTTTGTTTTGGGGGGCCGGGAATTCAAGATTAGGGAGAGTTTGATCCGGGAGTGGTTTGGATTCCCACGCCCTGCAGCGTCGCCCCGGAAATTCACCGAGCATGACCAGTCCCGATTTTGGAAGAGGATTTCCGGGAGGAATGAGTGGTTTATTTCATCGTATAACTCTTCGGCCATTACTGATCCGGTCTGGAAGATTATACACCACGTCATAGCGATTGGGATTAATACGAGGACGGCGAGAGCTAGGTCGGTTACCCTCCCGGATATGGACCTCATGCTTGCTATGGAGCACGGGCAGCCTGTTGATTGGCTAGCCAGTCTTGCCGATCGGTTCAGGACTGTGGTGAAGCCGGTCACGAGGAACCGAGGCATGGGAGGTGGCTCCTTGATCACACTGATAGCCCAAAGGTGTAACTTCACCTTTGGCCACGAGGGTTCTCCGGCCCCTATCAGGAGCTTGCTGCACTTGACTCTGATGAAGAACATGCACATCGTCAAGCGGGATGGGAGAACTTGGGACAGTGACCCGACGCCTCATCAGGGAGGGCTTGTTTCTGCTGCCGCTACGAAGCGGATGATGTTCAAGCGGCAGAACCCCCTCTATTGCCTTGCCCACCTCACTCCTTCCCCCCTGGCTCGCCTCCTCCTCCCCCTCGCGCAGATGAGGAGCCCCCTCGCGCAGATGAGGAGCTTCCCCCCGAGGAGCCTGCTGTTGAGACCCCCCCTCCTGCCACAGATGATTTTACTGAGTGGAGAGAGCGAGTCTCCTCCGATATAGCTGATTTGAGGAGCAGGCTGGCCAGTCTTGAGGCCTTCACTAGAGCTGAGGCTATGAGAGCTCGCCAGGAGTCGGAGTGGCTCCGTACTACACTTTTGTCCATGATCAGAGGCGCTCCTCCTCCAGTCGATCCAGGACCTTCTGCCCCTCGCGTCGCCTCTCCCTTACCTCCCACACATTTTACCGATGCTATGGAGGAGGACGACGGATCAGCCACTAGGGAGACCACCCCGGGAGTCGTCGAGGATACATCTTCATCTTCTAGTACATTTTGATCATACTCATATCGATGTTTTGATGCTTTCTTGCTTTGATCATGTACTTGGATATTAAGTCGCCTTTTGGCGCAATTTTGGATGATGTACGCCATCTTGTGTGATATACTCTTGACTTGTCTTTGGTTGTATGCTCCTTTTTCTATGATATTGACGGTGTTTACCATTTATGTTGTTCAATCCACAGGATATATATATTTCCATATTATCATTATAGCCATATTCACCGTCTTTATCTACATATTGCAACCAAAGGTTATTTCTCACTCCCAAGAGTCTTATCACCGGGTCTACAAGCGAGGGGAGTTCCTATGCGCCTTCTCCTTTATTTTATCATTCTTTGCGCTTAGGGACTAAGCTTGAATTAAGTGTGGAGTGGTTTGATGCGCATAGTTCACATGATTGCATGCTTTACATATCATTTCTAGATGGACGCTTGCATACTTGCACATTGTCCCAACATGAGAGTGTTTTTAACCGCATAGGCTTGTGACTATCGATTCTAAATTCCTATAAACCACATCTTGCCTATTTGTCACATTTATTGGACCTTGAACCTAGAACCGACCTAGTCCCTTGAATGTGCATTCTTGTGAATCAATATCATTGCTATCTCTTGTCTATCCAATTTTCTAAGTATTTTCGTTGAAATACCTTAGATCAAGTTATAGCAAGCACTTAAAAATTTTCACGAAAAACCTAGACCTTTTGTTTGCTCCTTGGTGACTTGAGCTTTCTAATTTAGTGCCATGCTTATGATTGCTTCCCGCACATTCCATACACTTTTTGAACATATTGTCAAGTTTTAAGTGTGGAGTCAAAAGAGGGCGAAAAATAAGCCCCAACAAAAAAGGTTTTTGTGGTCAAAGAGGGCAAAGCCCCGACTAAAAACTCTCTCAAAGCGCTAGAGAAGTTTTGCTTCAAAAATGATACAAATGCCGGGGGTTAGGAAGAAAAGTTCCCCCTCGAAAGCATTTGTAGGCCAAAGGCCATTTCAAAAGGAAAAATAAGAAGCAGTTAAAACTTGACTCTATGTTTTCCCTCCATTCTTCATTTGTGCGGGATCCATCATTTGCATTGTGTGCTAGTTAGAACGACTTTTGGACGATCCATGTGCTTGCACGGGAGCTATCATTTGGTCTATGCTTGTTTACTAAGAAACTCTAGTGTCGAACTCCTCTTCCCTTATGGATTATGGCTTAAGCGCCTAAAACTTGGGAATGAGTTCCTTGTCGTGAACCCATGGACTAGCCCTAGCTAGCATAGGTGAGCGGTTGACACTCTTTTGTGCAAAACTATCAACTTTGCTTCATTGTATTGCCTTGAAAATGAGTGGAACTTTGGATGAGGCATTTGATAGCTCTAGTATTGATGATCTTGAATGCACAACCTCATGGGATACTTAAATGGTTCAAAAGTTCTTTGGATGATAATGTGATGGTAGTCCTAGCTTGGGGTGAGGGACTTGTATTGAGAAATCATCGACTCGGTTGAGCACTCTTAAACTCATTCTCATGGGATAGGTGCATATGGGATTTGTGAGTATTCCCTTTTCTGAAAACTCTCACGAGACTATAACTCGTCCACTAGGGTAGCCTAGGGGTTTAAAGGCTTAATGCATGCGCTAAATGCATTCGTGACGCCTACGAAAAGGAGTTAGGTAGATTGTACATACTTGTCATTTACCTTTCAATAACATGTTTAGAAAAAAGATCGAGACCTTGTGAAATCTAGTGAGGCAAATGCACGAAAAACATAGCACCACTAGCATATCGACATTTGCGCTTCCTTGACATATTTGCATACTTTGTTCGGGACGAGCAAAGCTTAAGTGTGGAGTGTTGATGAGTCGAGTTTTCGACTCATTAATGCCCGTTTTCACTATAGCTTTAGTTCGTTTCCGACGATCATTTGATGTCATTTGATCCCTTCTCATGCGTTTCAGGTGTGAATCAAGATGACTCAGTGCCAAGAGCCCATAGAAGAAAACTCGGAGAAAATCGGAGTCAAGGGCAAAAATTGGCAGAATTTGGCCTCCAGTCGATCGACTGGGAAGCTCCCCTGCTCCAGTCGATCGACTTAATGGACTCTCAGGAGGGCATGCAAATCGAGTTACCGCAGTCGATCGATTGGCCCCTCCAGTCGATCGACTGGCGAGTTTTCCAGCTGAGCGTGCAAGTCATGTGCCTCCAGTCGATCGACTGGGAAGCTCCCCTGCTCCAGTCGATCGAGTTAATGGACTCTCAGGAGGGCATGCAAATCGAGTTACCGCAGTCGATCGACTGGGAGACTACCCCGTCTCAGTCGATCGACTGAGAATCTGTCTCACGAGCGACTTATGTCCCTCCAGTCGATCGACTGGGCCAACAGCCCAACGCCAGTCGATCGACTGGACCTGCTACAGTACCGAAAATTATCCGAGACTATAAATAGAAAGAGGCAAGTTTGACCTAGCATCTTGGATTTTTCTGGAGAAAAGACAAAAGGAAGTGAGCTAAATCAAGGGTTTCAACATCACCTAATCAAGGAGGATTGAAGATCAAGGGAGTTTATTAGGATCAACAATCCTACTCTTTTCCCTCTTCCTTTCTCTTAGATTTTTGCTAAAAACCCACACATCATGTTGTCTTACTTGATGTGTGAGTAGTCACCCTTGTGTTTTGAGGGTTCTATGAACCTCCTTGGTACTCAATGATCATTGTATACACATTTGAATGGATCTATTGAAGTTGATTTCATTTTACTATGCTCTTCATGTGAGACATGTCTCTAAGTGTTTGATAAAATGCCCAAGTGACATGTTTGTGTTAGAACTTTGATCTAAGTATTGAAAGAGCTTAGTGATGGTTTGGATGTAGTAGAATTGAACTTAACCAACATTTATGAGAGTAAATGCATGGTGAGAGGTGAACTAGAACTTTATGCATGTAGCATTTATGAGAGTAAATGCTATATAGTGGATCAATATTCTTTAATTAGTGAGATTCTATCTAAGATGGCTTGACTAGGACTAAACATGCATGGTTTGTTCAATTCTAGTCTAAGCTAGGTTTAGAACCTATCAACTCATGATTAATTAAACTCTTGTATGCATGATCATTGGGAAATCACCAAGGAGGGGATTAATCCCTCGAAACTCGCTTTTAATTGAATTCAATCCCCTAAAAACCATTTCATTCTTGTTTTGAATCATTGATAACTCAATCATACTTGAATTTTAGGAATTAGCCGAGTAAGAAAATTTGATAGAACTAGCGTGTAATCCGTTTGCTCCCTTGGGTTCGACACCGGTCTTACCGGTTGAATTACAAATTGTTTTTGACTAATTGCATTGCTAAAAATCTACAACGTCAATCTTGCAACGAATATATCTTCGAAATTACAAATTTAAAAAATCAAAATAATTACCAATATTCATAATTTTTTGAGATCGATAAAACGAGATACACTTTGATATGTTTTTATTAATCTTATTATTTATGAACTACAATTTATGTAGCGATGGGAGAGTGATGATAAATTTTTTATTTGATCATGAGTGGGATGTACTGGATCAAAATAGTCATGAACATGATAAGGTGAGAGTGAAAAAAAATAAGAAAGGAACGATATATTATTTTTTTATCATGATGAAGAATGCTCTTAAAGAAAAACATAACGCAGAGCTCGAAAGATTAAGCATGTAAAAATCAGAGCTCAATAAAGTACTATTAAAAATTGAGACAGACTCTTAAATTCATTTGAACATAAATGTATCCTTATATTTAAAGACAAATCAAAAAATAAGTAGGGCCGGCCTGTCAAGGCCGAACGTAGTATGGGGCTAGTTACAAACCGGACCTGGACCCATTTTGCCAACCAATAGCCCTAGGACTCGTAATTTGTAGACCCGTCGCGTCATTTCACAAACCCTATCTCAAACATTAAATTTATTTCATCGAAAAAAAAACATTAAATTTATAAAAGAAAATTATTTTATTGATACCGAATTAGTTTCTAAAAAAGTGAAAATAATTTAAAACTACGAATTTATAAATTTTAGAGGAGCGCCTCAAATGAGAATTCCTTTTTTTTTTTCTAGAACCTTGAGAACCTTCGTAATGCATTTTTGTTTTTTTGCTTAAGTGCACTTTCCGAAACTTGAAAATGCATCTAGGTAAAAATAATACTCGAAACTGCACAATGAAGGAAAAAAAGTGAGTGGACATTTGTCACCTCCACATTCAAAGATGCAACTTAATCCAATGATGAGATTTGAGGTCTCGAGTTCTCGAATTTTTAGGGATTCTCATTCGAGCGAACTCTTCATAAATCCTATATTTAAATAATATTGAATTTCATTTGTATAAATGATTATCATTCATGCATATGAGTGTGAAGTGAAGATAATCATTCGAGGACTTTTTGTGAGTGTCAGATTTCCTGGGACCAAGTTTGGAGAAAAAAATTTACACAAAAAGCCATGCTCTGGGGGGTGGGTGCATAATTCCATCAGCTTAGATCCAAAACATTACCTGTTTTTTGTATCAGAGTTTTGAGTCCTTGCTGAGTTGTATACATGCACAGTTTATGCTGCAGATCTGACAACCCTACTTTACCAATCACTGAAATCACTCATGCATGTCTAAACCACCTTGAAGATTGAACCTAAGAAATTACAGCAATATTATTTGTATACCAAGATGGCAAAATCCCAAAATTACATCGCACAGCTAGCAAGTTGCAACACCACTTTTGTTACGGCTAACACGGGGTGCATAAAAACAGTTTACGCACCGGTCCTCGATCACCTATCACTTCCTCAAACAAATCATAAAATCGGGTAGGAAGCGGTGCTCTCCCAGATTTTACTTTAGCATGTGAGAGAGCACTTCCTGCTTAATTTTTATTTTATTTGAAGAAAGTGGTAGATGAAGAGGTGCTATCCCGCTTCACAGGTGCATATGCCCTAGTACAGACCCAGATGGTGGGCGGAACCGTTCATAAATATATATATATATATATATATATGAATATGATACTTTTAGTAGACTGCAGATCCATGGAGGAGGCACTCAGGCGGGAAGACATACATTTCTAGTGCTCTCTAGTTGGATTCAGGATTTGGGCCACTGGGAACTTCATGAGCAGCAGCTCTGAATGATCTGCTCTTCTTCTCAGCAGTATGGCTTGGAGAAGCAAATAAAGCTGGATTCATATTCTGATTTGGGTGAAAGGATGGTTGTTGATGGTGATAAGTTGAAGAAGATGACAGAAGAAGAAGCTTTCTAGCTGATGATGATTCTGTACTGAAGTATGAAATTACATCAGCAGACATTATTGTTGATGCTGAGGCTGAAGTTAATGGATGATGAATATGACTCCATGACATTAGGCCAACAAAGAGAAGAAACAATAGCAAAGCTGCTTGAGAGAACAACTTTGTAGCCGAGGATGAAGACGCAGCTGATGATGCCATGGAGCAGGAGGAACCAGAAAGAAACCACCACCCCCCACTGATCCACAAGAGATCAATATCCATCAACAAGGAAAGCTGTACCACTCTCAATGCGCCTGCTCTTGTTGCTCTCACAAGAGAAATTTAATGAAGAAATTGAACAAAGAATAGAGAGAGAGTGTGGCACAGTGACGGACTTTGGAGAGAGTTGTGTGTGTGTGTGGATGAAAGCAGCCTTTGAATGAAGTTTTGCAGAGACATTAAAGTACCCCTCAACTGATCACTTCCTTTGTTTATATATGCTTGTCCGGGAACTCCTAAATATAATCATTTGAATCATGTCACACATGTTCTTCTAGCATAGTTAAATTTGTTGGTTTTAACTTTTGCATTTTTGAAAATGCAAGTCGAACACGGTTCAGCACCATAATAATTTTTGATGATACATTTTTCAAAAATACAATTCTCAGAATTTTTAAAATATAAATAGTATCTCACTTGAGCATTCTTTTTAAAACCATATATGCCACAAACCCTATCAACAGAAACAAACACCTAATGCGTAGTGAATATGTCCCCAAAATCAATCCTCGCTCATTGACATTTTACCCTTCGTTCTTCATTCCATTCAAACCAAGTCACTTTAAGCAATATAATTTAGTCCAAATTTGAACCTTTCCACAAGTGACACAGGCTCCTATTTTCGAACCAAATATATCAAAAAGCTGGATTAAAATGGTACACTTATGAGTGGTGTGAAGGAATCAGAATAAAGAGAGTAAAGATGGAGCTCAGATTTTCTGTGAAGATCTCAACCATATGAGATATGCATGGTGGTGGCTTTTGGGACCTTGTCTCACTCACTGTCGCTTGGAAAAGAAAGAAAAAGAAAATATCACACCTCTCAAGTGTAAGTTTCGCAGTGTTCTAAAAATCCCCGCCTAGATCCGTCTAGGTTCCGAAATTTACGAATCCGCCCGATTAATCGATGCGCCTAGTGGTCACCGCCTAGTCGCTGCCTAGACCCCCTCTAAATCCACCTAAGCGTTAACCAGATGATCAACTTCTTGATCAAAATGAAAAATTTTCTTTATTTTTATATAGTTTATATATGTCTGTATATCATTTTAATATTTGATAAACTATTAAAATATCTTTATTATCAGATTACTTTTTATATATATTAAAATACAATAAAATATATACCATAATAATATTTATATGATTATTAATTATTAAAAATTATAAAATTGTAAAACCGATTAATCCTCAAGGATCCTTTCCGCCCAACTAGCGCCCTAACGATTTTTACATCCTTGAAGTTTCGTATTTCATATGTTAATTTTTGAAGAACTTCTCAGATCCGGTAATCAGTTCACCAATTTTTTACCATTTATACCACATAGTTTTTTGTTTTTATATTTTACCTTTTATTAAAAAGACGTTATTTTAGTTTTGAAGTCCCAATATATGCACCCTCTCAGGTGCAATGCACAAAACTTAAAAAGTTAAAACTCGATTTGAAGTCATGACTTTTTTTCTTCAAATAAAATGATATTGAACAAAATTTGGTTTGAAAAAACAAAGGCATGTATCTTACTTTAAAATCAAGTCCCTATTTCAAATCAAACTTTGTCAAATGCTCGACCAGTCCATCAATACGTATACTTAACACAATTAAGTTGTCTGATCCTACAATCAAAAAATAAAAGTTGTCTGATCTATTCTGCGACTGAAAAATCGAATTATGTCACATGGTAATCGCGACTCCTCGAATACATACGTTCTAAACGATCAAGTTGCTGATTTGGTGAGTGGCTAAAAAGTCATAATCACGATTTGAAACTGAAATTTAATGACACATTTTAGAAGTATTTTTAAAAAGAAAATGTCAAACGTGATATATTATTTTCAAAAAACGAACACTTTGGAAAATTCTTCTCTATTTTACTTGTGATTATTTTCTCTATTGTGCATTCCTAGTATCACATTTTTAAACTTTTCTCAACTTTACCCTTCTTGCAATTATTAGTCGATGCTTAAATTCAAGCTAAACATACCACCAAAACAATTAGGCTACTTTTTTTTTGATAATGGGGTAAAACAGCTCAGAAAAACACAATGCATATTACTAAAGAGCTTTATCATTTAATACACATATATATTGATCTTTTAAAAGCTCTAACAAATCATCTTGATCTATCTGAAATCTTCTGGTACATCTCTTTACTTCTGAAGCGCTGATCATGTTCGACACCTTTTATCATGGATCCGCACATCCACCCCATCGATACATTTTTTAACACTTGGAGCTCAAGCCACCTTGGTCATTTTTACCGTTGCAAGACACATCCACGAGAGAGGAAGAACACATCCACGCGCGAGGCGTGAAGATGATGACATCTACGAGGGATGTAGGAAACATCCACGCGCGAAGTGAGACAAAGAAGACATCCACGAGGGATGTAGGGAGCACACGAGGTGAGACTAGAAAGAGGAAAAGGAAGAAATCTCACAAAGTTGTGAGGAAAATTGATGACCTTAGAATATTTATTTAATCACTTATTTAAGGAACAAATTTGGAAAAATATTTATTTATAAAATTTTGTGCAGATTCATACTAGAAAATTGTGTTTCTTTTTTATTTTTATTTTTTATATTGATAAAAAATAATTTCGAAAAAAACATTTGATATATCAGATTTGAAGCTGGTGGGTTTGTCGTGTAATTCGAACAATTATTTTCAAACAAAGAAGCAAAAGCTAGCAGCATCATTTCCTCAATCAGTGCTTATTACTTTATCATTTTTCAGGTTGGTGAAAGCAAGAAAGCAAAAGCCATATGAGCTTCTCCTGTCTGCATGATTTGAAGCACAGTTGACCCTACCAGCTTTTTCGCATCCCTTGGTTTTTTTTGTTGATAAAAGATCGATGACATACAAAGTGTTAAAGGAAAAGATAAACAACACCAATAAACAGACGACCTACGTATACTGGAACAGAACATCTAAACAAGCAAAGTAATCCAAACACAGCTAAGCAACCCATTCACTGGTGATGCATCTTCACGCTCCAGAAATCAATGCATGCCAAAATGGCCAAACTGAAGCAACGACAATGAAGCACTGGCCAATTTCCACCGAACCACGGAACAAAGCTGCACAAGCGATCTTCATAAACCGATTTCCTACCACTGGAAGCACGACACCTGAATCCCAGAAAAGGCGACAACGAGGATTTGAAAGTTAGGACAAATTAACTAGCCGGAAGCAGTGAAAGGCTCCACTTGACCTCACGCCAAGAGAGGTGAGCATACCACCAAAGTTAGGAAAGCACCAAATGCAGCAAGCGCAGCCAGAGAAATCTAACACTAAATCTAAAATTACAACGAAAACTAAAAAGGTGAACACAAAGGGACTGTACAAGAAGACCAAAAACAAACGCCGGCATCCACTAACGTCCCAGCCTCCATTTATTCAGCCATACAAAGGCACAACAACGAAAATGGAGCAGGAAATTACAAATATTTATACAAAAAAAAAACCTAAACCACAGCCTCCTCCAACCCTCCCAACCACCACCCACCACCCATCGCCGGCACCGCTTCCCAAACTCACCTCCACCTCCACCACCCACAAGGTCCAAATCTGATCCGATCAATCGCATGTGGCTGAAATCAGATCAGATTGACAGTGAGGTATGAAGGAAGAGGGGAGAGGGGGGAGGGAAGAGGTCGGCTTTGCGATAGAGAGGGAGAAGGAGGAGGAAGGGGCTGAGGAAGGAGGAGCAGAGGGTGGGTGGGTGGTTGCTGGCGAAGAGAAGGGGGGAGAGAAAAGAAGAGAGAAGGAGAAGCTTTTCTCTCCTGTTTTTTGATGTGAGTAGGATTCTACTAGCCCTGTTTTGCATCCCTTGGTTCTTGTTGTGGCATCCTGTTTGTTAGATGTGTTTCAAAATAATTAAATCTATCAATTACTTTTAACGTTAACATTCTATTAATGGGGTAATGATTGATTAATATATTTATTTGCTATTAATTATGTAGATATCCTTCTTTATTTTTTGGACGTTAAAAGATGATATTCATTGGAGATTTATTTCTAGGGAAAAGTACAAAAAGGGCCACCCGTTTCCAATTTCTTGTTCGAACTATTAAAATTTCCAAAAGAGGGACAAACTATATATAACTTTTCCAAAATGGGATAAAAACTAACGGAGATAACCGTTTCATTAACTCTGTTAATCTCCTATGAACAAATTAAATCCTGCTAACTATACGCCGTTATGTTAACAAAAAAATTAAAAAAAATAATTTTAAACCAAACAAAAAACACAGTTTCTTCATTCGTGAGAACTAAGAAGCCCTAACTCAAAAAAAATTCGTCTCCCACCTTCTCAATCCATCGATGTTTGCTGAATAAGAAGCCGCTCCAGCCAGATTATTCCGGGTGTGAATCAATCGATTTTTTCAATTTCTCATCAAAACAGCCAAATCAGGCGTCGTCTAATCGGAATCGAAACAGTAAGCCAATTTGTGTCTCCCTTTGGTAACATCAGTAGCAAGGTAGGAAAGTGAATAATATGTTTGGTATTGCTTATATGTATCCTTAAGATTTTGAAAAAATCGTCAATCTGATGTCCTCAAAGCAGGTTTGGTTTTCTTGTATGACCACATATTAATGTCTGACATTATGCTGTTTTCGTTTATTGCTGGCTCTGGCAAGGAATTGATATTTTGTTTTCTTATGCAGGAGTAGATATTAATTGCGGAACATACATGCTGCACAACATGAAATCGGCAATAGAGCAAGGGAAGGTGCAAGAGGAAGAGTTGAATCGAGCTCGTTTCAACTTGTTTTCTGTGTTACTACGGCTTGGACTTCACAATGGAGATCCAGCCAAAGGGAAATATGGAAAATTGGGTGGTCAAGATGTTTGCACGGAAAACACAAGAATTTGGCACTTGAAGCGGGGCAGCAGGGTATTGTACTTCTAAAAAATGAAAAGACTTTTCTTCCATTACATCGGAATTATGTTTCTTCATTAGCTGTTATCGGCCCAATGGGAAATGACTCAGCCAAACTCAGTGGCGGCTATTCCGGTAAGGAAAAACATTTTATGTTTGGTAGCATTCAAAGTGATGTATGTGATTTAGTTCTTGACAGGATTTTGATTTGGTCGTGATCAAACGAAGTTTCACATTTCACAGAGTTTTATGATATCAGCTCCAGTTGACTCACGAATTTGTAAATTTCTCGATTGTTGTAGGCATACCATGCAATCCACAAAGTCTATTGGATGGATTTGAAGCATATGTAAATAAAACATTTTTTGCAACTGGCTGTTCCAGCGTAGCATGCTCTTCAGAGGACAAATTTGATGAAGCTGTTCACATTGCAGAAGAAATTGAATATGTCATTTTAGTGGCTGGCTTAGATTTATCGCAAGAAACAGAAGATCGTGACAGGGTTAGTTTATTGTTACCAGGTAAACAGATGGCCCTTATTTCAGCTGTAGCTGAAGCAAGTCAAAAGCCATTTTGTACCTCAATTTTATTGGAGTGTTTCTCTTATAGCTAGCTGGATGTGCTGCTTTTTTTTAGTTATACAGATGCTGGAATTTTACCTTATTTTGTAACTGATTTTTGCTGGGAAGGAAAGAAGCTTGGTCCATGTAACATAGTGATCATTTTTTTTGTTGAAAAATTTATGTAAATAACTTATTTGTAAGACAATCGTTAACGATGATAAAAAAGAGAGAAGAAAACCCGATTACAGTTTAAAACTCAGACAAGTAACTATAAACTCATATCTATATCAAAAAAATTACAAACAAATGAAAAAGTGATAGTTTAACAGAGTTAATAACACCGTTTAATCCGTTAGTCTCCGTTAGCTTTTACCCCATTTTGGAAAAGTTATATATAGTTCGTCCATCTTTTGGAAATTTTAATAGTTCGGACAAGAAATTGGAAACGAGTGGTAGTTCGGTACCCCTTTTTGTACTTTTCCCTTATTTCTATGATGGATAACGTTTAATATTTCATGTTTAAAAAGGACTTATGCTCTTCAGTGGAAGAGGACTAGAGTTTTGTAAGCTCACGACTTGAGATTTCGGTTTCCTTTCTTTTATAGACATAATTTTCATTTGAGAGTTCCATCTCCTTTGGTTGAGTGCACAACCTAAAGGAGAACAAAGTAAATCCTCAAGTGAGCCGTCTTGATTATCTTGCACCAAGGATTAGACGGTTTTTCGCTCAAGTGCGGTAGACTTCCTACGGCTCTACAATTTCGTTTTCTTAAATCTTGCAGTGCCTGATCTGTCAAAACTGCAATCTTTGACGGGGCCAAACTATCGTCGATGGTCAGAGGAGTTGTTCCTCTTCTTCCAAGAGCTTGGGTTGCACTATATGTTCTGCTTGATGACCAAACCTACTGAGCCTACAAAATTTGTTGCTGCATTAGGTACTCCCCCACCACCTGCTTCACCTTCTTCGGTGGACAAGGAAAAACAGATCTCTGACTTAGTTGGCTCCTCAAGATGCAAGCTCTAAGTTATCGGGTAAAGCCAAACCTGAAGGTTCCTTTGAAGACCACAACCGTACATGTCGGGGTCACATCCTGAGGCATCTTTCTGAAAGTTATTTAACATTTATGTCAATTACGATTCAGCAAAGTAGATTTGGAAAATTTTGAAGAAAAGATGTGGGGCTGAAGATGAAGGCAAGAAGCAGTACATCACTTCTAAATGGACCTCATTTCAAGTGAAAGATGATCAACCTATCTTGGATCAGCTTCATGAATACGAAGCTATTGTCTCCAAAATTCAAGCTGCTGAAGGTATTCCAATGGATGAGCACTTGGCTGCGTTTGTTCTCATTGATAAGCTGCCTCCTTCATGGAATGACTATCGTTCTAAGCTGAAGCATGACAAAAGGAAATTGTCCCTTGATGCGTTGATTGCTGATTTGCTGAATGAGGATGCAAACAGAAAATATTTAGGTAACACTCATGTCCCTCCAAAAGTGGTTGTGGTAGCTCAAATTCAGAAGAACCTTATATCAATGGGAGGAAGTGAAGAAGGATGAACTGATGCGCAGCCTATGTCACTTGCAATTGAAAGGCGAGGAGGAGGATCAGATGGTTTGGACACACTCAGCGGACGGAAGATTCAAGGTGAACTCTTTGATGAGGGCTGCGTTAGAGATCAAGAAATCAAAAAACAAATGGGACACATTATCATTCCAAGTATGGTCTGGTCTTGCCCCTCCAAAAGTGGAAATGCTAGTGTGGAGATTATATCACGACAGTCTACCAACGAAGGACAACCTAGCCAGAAAGGGAGTGTTAAATGCAAGCCACAATCTGAACTGTGACTTCTGCGACCTACATTTGAAGACGGCGGACCATTTGCTCCTCCATTGTAAATGGAGCTGGGGACTTTGGACGTGGTGTATACGGTGGTGGGGAAGTTCAAGGCTTACTTCAAGGATGGGTGATACCAAGAACAACCAAGACGTACAAGAGGTTCTGGAAAACATTGAGTTATGCAATCATCTGGACAATCTGGGAAGAACGAAACAAAAGATGCTTCTCCAATCAGCGCAGATCGGTAGAGGAGGCAGGGGAGGTGGTCATAACAAGGTTGGCATGGTGGATAAAATTCAGAAACTCTGGGAGCCCCTACTCGTTGACAACCATAAGGAGATGCATAGATGAAGTAAGACGCAACCAATAGAGAAGAGTTTTTTGGAAGGGCACTAGAGAGTACGAGTAGAGGAGGAACACAGGTCTCAGAGTTCGGTAACTGGTAGCCGAAATGATTGTACAAGGGGAGAGTAGAGGAGGCAGACATCTAAGGCCTTAAATTAATCCAGAAGAGTCAATTGGAGCAAAGGCGTCTGCTGACGTTGTAGTATTTTAGCAATGCAATTAGTCAAAAACAATTTGTAATTCAACCGGTAAGACCGGTGTCGAACCCAAGGGAGCAAACGGATTACACGCTAGTTCTATCAAATTTTCTTACTCGGCTAATTCCTAAAATTCAAGTGTGGTTGAGTTATCAATGATTCAAAACAAGAATGAAATGGTTTTTAGGGGATTAAATTCAATTAAAAGCGAGTTTCGAGGGATTAATCCCCTCCTTGGCAATTTCCCAATGATCATGCATACAAGAGTTTAATTAATTATGAGTTGATAGGTTTCAAACCTAGCTTAGACTAGAATCGAACAAACCATGCATGTTTAATCCTAGTCAAGCCATCTTAGCTAGGATCTCACTAATTAAAGAGTATTGATCCACTATATAGCATTTACTCTCATAAATGCCACATGCATAAAATTCTAGTTCACCTCTCACCATGCATTTACTCTCATAAATGTTGGTTAAGTTCAATTTTACTACATCCAAACCATCACAAAGCTCTTTCAATACTTAGATCATAGTTCTAACATAAACATGTCACTTGGGCATTTTATCAAACACTTAGAGACATGTCTAACATGAAGAGCATAGTAAAATGAAATCAACTTCAATAGATCCATTCAAATGTGTATACAATGATCATTGAGTACCAAGGAGGTTCATAGAACCCTCAAAACACAAGGGGGACTACTCACACATCATATAAGACAACATGATGTGTGGGTTTTTAGCAAAAATCTAAGAGAAAGGAAGAGGGAAAGAGTAGGATTGATGATCCTAATAAACTCCCTTGATCTTCAATCCTCCTTGATTAGATGATGTTCAAACCCTTGATTTGGCTCACTTCCTTTTGTCTTTTCTCCAGAAAAATCCCCGATAATAGGTCAAACTTCCCTCTTTCTATTTATAGCCTCGGGAAATTTCCGGTACTGTAGCAGGTCCAGTCGATCGACTGGCTGTGGGCTGTTGTCCCAGTCGATCGACTGGAGGGAGATACAACGTTTGGGAAGCGGATTCTCAGTCGATCGACTGAGACAGGGTAGCCTCCCAGTCGATCGACTGGAGATTTGCAGAAAACAGGCCCTCCTGAGACTCCATTAAGTCGATCGACTGGAGTCCCAATCGATCGACTGAAGGCACGTGGCTTGCACGCTCAGCTGGAGAATTCGCCAGTCGATCGATTGGAGGGCCCAATCGATCGACTGGAGTATCTTGATTTGCAGACCCTCCTGAGAGCCCATTAAGTCGATCGACTGGAGCAGGGGAGCTTCCCAGTCGATCGACTGGAGGCCAAATCCTGCCAACTTTTGCTCTTGACTCCGATTTTCTCCGAGTTTTCTTCTATGGGCTATTGGCACTGAGTCATCTTGGTTTGCACCTGAAACGCATGAGAAGGGGATCAAATAATCGTCGGAAACGAACTAAAGCTATAGTGAAAATGGGCATTAATGAGTTGAAGGCTCGACTCATCATCTGCTAACCTTAGGCAGAGTCTTTAAAGTTGTAATCGGAAATCACAACTGTCGCATGTAATCGGCTAAAGCCATTTTGACCTTCAAGGTCCTTTATCATATAAAAAAAACACTCATGTCCCTCGTTCATTACAAATTAATGCTAATGTGGTGGTGTTAAGAACAAGTTTCAGTCTTACAAAAATAAAGGAAAGAACCATGCAGCGCGGCCATCTGCTGAATCTAAAAGGAAGTTGAAAAGCTGGAATTGCAACAAATTTGGCCACAAGAAGCAGTATTGTCGTTTGCCTCCTCAGGCGAAGGAAACAAACAAATCTCAAAGCAATCTTAGGAAAATTTCCCAAAATACTCAAATTCCCTTTTACTCAATCTTCAAATTTCATTCACAATTTACTCACGTTTTCTAAGGCGTCGTTGCTAACAGCGCCTTAAGGTTAAGCTAAGCCGCTCATGTGGACATCGGTTTAAGTCTCGTGGCATATATACGCCCAAAAATAAAGCTGGTTGGGCACAAATTATCATGTAAGCTTAATCCGATGTTAGCCACATCGTCCAATTCTCAGCCGATGTGAACAACATCGGCTTAATAAGAAGTTCAAATATTATGCATATTCATATTGATATACACACACACCCATTGCTTCATCCTCGACGACAACAAGCCTTACACCATGAACCTCGGCCAACAACACCCATCTGCTACATCCTCGCCGACAACAACCATTATGCATATTCATATTCATATATACAGACACCCATCTCCACCAACAACCCTTACACCATGAACCTCCGCTTCATCCTCGCCGAGTATTCAAGTGCATTGTTTCATGAGATTTTATTTTCTTGAGGCAATAAAAACTGAAAACAGAGGCATAGAGATACATTAGAGCATCCGCACCCATTCAGCACCTCCTCAAATGGAGAAGGTGCTCAATCAGCACCTCCTAAGCAAGCAGCACCTCCTTGCACTATTCATTAATGCACCAGTTTAAAAGTTCAGCACCTCCTTGCACTATTCATCGAATAAAATATTAATATAATTTATTTTAAAAATAAATTATAACTCGATTAATTATTCGAGATTTTCGATTACATTTTTACCTAATAAGCGTGTGACACGTGTATACATTTAGATTGTGAAAATCTCAAAATCCGTACACTATCTTTTTGATAATATTGACCCAATCGTTATGTGACACGTGTATATACTTAGATTATGAATTATTGGATACTATCTCTTGAATTATTGGATAAGATTTTCGATAGGATTTTGCACCAATCGTTATGTGACACGTGTATTGGATTAGATTTTCTGCAACCCGACAATTCCTATATATAATAGACCTACAACTATTCTATACTCACACTATCTCTCAACACAGTCCACCTTATTTCCTCTTCTTCCCGTTCACACATGGATCCATTTGATTTCGATGAAAATAGAAGGAGGTACGAACAACAAAGAAGAGAAAGTGATATAATTACTGATTCTTTCATCATGGATGCGGCCGTGTTAGCAACAATCGATGATGAAGACACTCCTCCCCCTCGTCGTCAACCAAATCGAGAAAGACAAAGACAATCTAGGGGACAACATTTATTGGAAGATTACTTTGTTGAACGCCCTATTTTTCGAGAACAAGACTTTCGTCGGAGGTACCGGATGAGTAGTAACTTGTTTAACCGTATCAAAACCGCGCTTTGCAATCATGATACATTCTGGCATCAACGACGTGATGCCACCGGATTGCTAGGTCTCCTTCCCGAACAAAAGATGACCGGTGCTATACGCATGTTGGCATACGGATCATGTGCAGATCAATGTGCTGAACTTACAAGGATGGGCGAGTCAACAACACTCAAATGTATGAAGAAGTGGTGTGAACAAATAATCGAGCTTTATAAAAATGATTATCTACGATCTCCTAGTGCGGCTGATCTGTCCAGACTTCTACGCAAGGCAGAGCAGCGAGGATTTCCAGGTATGGTAGGCAGTATTGATTGTATGCATTGGGAATGGAAAAATTGTCCAACTGCTTGGCAAGGTTCATATTCAGGTCGTAAAGGGCATCCCACTATCATTTTAGAGGCAGTAGCCTCGTACGATACCTGGATTTGGCACAGTTTCATTGGTGTGCTTGGAGCACAAAATGATCTCAATGTGTTGTACAAATCGGACATATTCGACCCTCTCCTTGCTGGAATCTCACCACGAGTCACGTATAAAGTCAATGGGAGCACATACGATAACAGTTACTATTTAGCCGATGGTATTTATCCAAGGTACTCCTCCTTTGTCAAAACAATTCCTAATCCACAAAATGATGCAGAGAAGTTATTTTCAAAGAAACAAGAATCTTATCGTAAAGATGTTGAATGGTGTTTTGGGATTTTAGAATCTCGTTGGGCAATACTTCGTCACGCAGGTATGACCCATAGACTTAGTGTTTTGAAAAAAATTATGTTAGCTTGCATTATCATGCATAACATGATTATTGAGGAAGAATTTGTGGAGGAAGAATTTATCGAGCACGAAGAAGAAGATCTGTACAATCCATCTATTGCTTTCACAGTGTATTATGGGCCAGTCGATCCAAATGGTGATCGGATTCATCATGACCCAGTCGAAAGAGCCGAACGATCGGAAGCGTTTTATAATCGTCTTGTTACTCTTCAGTCTGCATATTACCTACCCAACTTCAAAGTGACCTAGCGAAGCATAATTGGGTCATGGCAACCGGTGAAGAACTTTGAATTTTTATTATGTCTTTAAAACTTTTATGCATTTCAATTTCATTATGTATTTCAATTTCGTTATGTATTTCAATTTCGCTATGTATTTCAATTTCATTATGTTTCAATTTCGTTATGTATTTCAATTTCATTATGTTTCAATTTCGTTATGTATTTCAATTTCATTATGTTTCAATTTCGTTATGTATTTCAATTTCATTATGTTTCAATTTCGTTATGTATTTCAATTTCATTATGTATTTCATATGTAAAACATGATAAATTCTCCTCAAATAATAATAATAATATTGGATTAGATTTTCAATAAAATCATAGATAAAATTACATAATCAACTCATAATACTAAACTATTCTAATCGTCAAAGTTAAGACTACGATTCGGGCGATAGCAATCATCAAATTCTCCCGTAGTACCTTGCCCGTCAGTGTCATCATATTGTTGCATGATCATGGCTTTTCTTTTGGAGAAATACCTTTTTGATAGAGGAGTCATAAATTCCGTATTAGTTTCCATGATTTTTTTTCTCGTCGTCCATCCTCTTCAAATGCATGGCTTCTTTTTGTATTTCTACTTCTTTATCTCCCTTTTTCATTTGCCATTCTATGTAATTTGCTTGGTTAGTCGCCATGGCTTCCAAAGCATCATCTCGACGTTTACTCGCGGATTGTATCCCCTTTTTTCTTGTTTCTTTGGCAGCCTTTACTCCAGGCGGTCTAACCGGACTTGATGAATTTCTAGGATGACTTTCGGGTGTAGAAAAATTGAGATCTTCGATGCTAACATTTGGGGCTCTTCATTGGCGGCTGGACTAGCTTCATATGTGTAAGTCGGTGGAGTACTACTTTCGATATGAGCAAAAGTTTGATGATCCTTCACTACTTCCCAACATGGAAAATGTATGAATTCCTTCTTCTTCTTCGAAACGTACATAGTTTGCGCTTTTCTTATCCACCATTCATAGACCAAGAATGAGACATTTTAAAATATGAAACTTTGAAATTTATGAAAATATTTGAAGTAGAGAGATGATTGAGACAAATGTAGATGATTTTGTATGAATTATGAGTCAAAATAAGTGTATATTTATAGACTTCAAGTAGATAAATTTTAAAAATTTTATTAGATTTTTTTCGGATTTTTTTGAAATATTACCGTTATGAATTAATTTGAACCGTCGGATCAGATCTGGTTTTAAACAAACGGACACGATTAACGGACCGTTATTTTATTCCCGTTGGACCACAATTAAACCAAAGTCAAATTTTGGTCAAGTCTACACAATAATAAAAAAGAAAAAAAACTTTGTCATTTGGGCCAAAATCAGCCCAACATTAACTTAAGCCCACAAACAAAACCCTAATTTCCTACCCTATCTCTCATCTCCTCGCATGCTCCAGCAGCTGCTCGGCGGGCAGCTGCCATGGCACCTCCTCGCACCTCCTCACGAGCTCTTCTCCGCTGCACAAACTCAGCCACTCGCACATGCTCCAGCTCAGCTCGCACCTGCCCCAAACCTCTACCGGTGCAGATGCTCTTAGCGTACAAGCCCTTCATAAATATTCAGATTCAAGTCACCAAAAAAACACAATTAAGTGTGCTAAAGATGTCCAAGATGGAAGGGTAGTCTGACAGATGCTTGTCGTCAGAGCAAATGTACAAATAAATTTATAAGTCCGCTACTCGCGACTTCACTACTGGGTAGCAAGTGGTAAGTAGGGGTCGAACCCAAGAGAATTAGGGGGATAAGTTGTTCTTTGAGGGATCGTACAGCGGGGGAGCGTGTTTTTTAGTTGATTGAGGTTTTACTACTAACAGCTAAGCGATTGGTTGGTTGGTTTTGGTTTTTAGTGCGGAAAAGTAAATGACATAAAAGTAAATACTGAAAGTAAAAAGAAGACTTACAGCGGTTGTTGCGTGATCGGCAAGTCTTGCGGAACGTCAGCAGTTGAAAGGGCAGTTTATACTAAGGAAGTAAGTGCAGGTAGTGTTTTAATCTAAGGAAAGCATTCGGTTTCGGGGGCCTTGTATCATAGCATGTTTATCATTGACCTTTAGTGATCCTGCTAAGTATTCAAACGTGTATCAAGGCCATTTCAAGCGCTCGATTTGCCACACTGTCTAGCCCATTTCAAGGTCGTAGAGCACTTGTTCTATTTAGACTAGCACCCCATTTCAAGGTATACTAGCCTATGTGCATCCATTTGATCAATCATTTCCGATCAAACCAAATGGTGTTTTAGAGAGGTCGAACTCCTCAGATAAGCTTTGCCATTTCAAGCATCCACTTACCCGAGTATGTTCACGAACCCCCACGGAAGAGTTTTGCCATTTCAAGCATCCACTCAACCTTGGAAGTTCTGACCTAATATATGGCACATAGAACAAGTTTTGAACACAAAGAAGAGGCACTAAGAGTATAGCCTAAAACATTTTATGATACAAGTACACCCCTTCAACCGAATGAAGAGTTTAGCTACGAATATCCATAGAGGTGGATACCATAGCTAAGTACTCGAGGGTTTTTGAAAGACAGTAAGTAAAGGAGAATACTCAAGAACCAACAGGAGTATTCTCAAAGACTACTAGAATACTCAAGAACCAACAGGAGTATTATAGATTTCAAACAAAGCTTACCAGAGTGCCAAAATCTAGAGAGATAAGTGTTGTATGGATTGTGGGATGAGGATATGGATTACAAGTGAAATGGCTTGGTAATTATAGGCTAAGGGAGGAGGAGATGAGGTTTGAGATGAGGACACTTGGCAAACATCCAAGGGGAGGGGAGAAAGCCGCCGGTTGGAGGTCATGAGGGGGAGGAGCCGCCCCCCATGACTCATCACTTTGCCCAAAGCCGCCGGTCACAAGGCAAAGTGGAGGAGGTTTTGTGATTTTTGTGATCTTTTCACAAAGCCATCGGTCCATTTCAGCTCCGGACTGACTCTGGTTGCTCTTCGGTTGGACTTGTTTTGAGTGATTCCATGTCAGGTTCATGATATTTCTTCAGTCGGAATCTGGTTGCGACCTTGGAATGACTCGTAATATCTTTTCAGCTTAAAAACTCCTCCTTAGCCTGTATTCTCTCTAGACTCCAAAATACCCTGTAGATAAATATCGGAACTAACAAGCAAAAGTTAAATAGACAAACAGTCTAATTTGGTGGGTTTAACTGTGTTTATGATTCATACAATTATGGTCCATCAGATCACCCCACACTTTTAGTTGTTCGTCCCGAACAATGCTATTAAAGGGCGGCACACACTATCTAAGTAAGCTTTTAAAATATGAAAGTTAGACTGTGGGACTAGATTTATCCTAATTCATGCATTACTTACTTATTACCAAATTAAACCGTGTAAATAAATAGAAGAAACTTGATACTTGTACCTTCGTGCCGAGATGCAAATTAATTCGGATGTTTCGGGAGATAGCCCTTTTCAGGATCCTGGACTGCATTCTCGGGACCGTCTTGCACTATATGGTTTCCTTGTAGTTTTCTCTAGCACGTGATTCGGTTCGGGTTTCACTGAGTTGAGCCTTTTGATTTCTTGTTGGCGAGGGACAGCCTTTTTTTGTAGTGAATCGGCCCTTGGCCTTTGATTTGACTCTTTGAGTTCTTCACTTTTGTTCGGTTAAAACCTTCACAATTTTGGCCTTTGGCCTTTGATTAGCTCTTTGAGCTTTTGCCTTTTTGTGGCCTGCCTTTTTGTGGCTTGCTAGTCCATTTTCTCAAGCCTTTTTGGGAGGTCCAATCATCGCCCGTAAGCATATGGAAATACCTCCCCGCTCTCTCTCATCCTTGCCGTTTTGCGCGAGTCAAAATGAGGGTCGCTCATTTATTTTCCCGGCTATTAGGACTAGAGATAGGACGGTTTGATTCCCGTCCCGCCTTTTTTTTTGCATAAACGCTGCATGGCGGAGATGACTTCAATCTTCTCTGAAACCCGAAGTGCAGCCTCCACTGACTTCGAAAACCATATAGCGAAATTCAGTCCTTTGAGTGCTTGCCAAGCCCCTCTAGGGCAGTTTCTATCAACTCCACATCCCTAGTTTATCTCAGCACAAAGGGACAAATGAGAAGTTACATTCTAAGTTTTTAAACAGTTGAATTTTCACAAGGTAAATGCATGAATTATGATCTATCTTTTTCACATTCTCAAGTTCATATTTTCAAAAAGATAATATTAAAAAAGAAAAACATGTTATTTAACTAATGTACACAGGTGGTTCTCACCCCACACTTTTGAACGAAGGCATTCTTTACGAAATGACTTAGTTCAAAAGCCATGCAAGCAGGTATTATACGAGAAGGAAATGATATTAAGGAAAAGGGAAGAACAAAACTCCCTTTAAGGTGTCGAGTGAACGACATGGCTCGAGGCTGGATAATCAAGGGAGTTCGGCAGGGGCTTTGAACTCTTGGCATAGGCCTGTCTGGCTTGATGTTGCACCCATAACCGATTCCTGAATAGTCATTTCATTCTATGCACCAAGTGGGTGAGAGCGACTTATTGGAGAAAAAACTAAATGACAGAAAAATAAAAGTACTGAAAGTAAGATAGGTGTCGGGTTACCTCCCGACCAGTGCCTTTGTTTAACGTCGTTGGCTCGACAGTACCTCATTCCTGGATCACTGGTTTGGATCCCATGGGTGGCTCAGGTCGTATTTCTTTATTGCGCCAACCTTGATTCTTGCTTTGACTCTTCCTGTGTTTTTGGGGGATGATGGGCTTGGGTCCAGTTCCCATGGTTCTGCCAGTTTCTCCTTCCAACGTCTCTGAGAAGGTGAGGGACCTTTTACTACTAGCTTCTAGAATTCGATTTTCTGGTGTTTAGGGCTGCCTTGTCCAGTTATGGCGAAAACATGCTCCATCGAGGAGTCGTTCTGCTCAGGCCCTTTTCCCATCCTCCTTTTAGCCTCTTCATGGATCACATAGTTTTCAGTGGTGTTTTGGACTTCTTCCCTTGTTGGCACCTCTTTGAGATCCCATGAGGATTTTTCCTCGTTGCTTCCGATGCTTTCCATGTCTGATTCTTCAGATGGCTCGAGAGTATCTTCTTCATCAGTCTCTGGACCAGCCTCTTCTATCTGCATTCCTCTGTCCGCTTGGGGTATTCGTTTTGTGGCTGCGGCCAGGTCATTTATGAGGTTCCACATGTCTGCCATGGATAAGTTCCCGGCTGATCTTCTCATTGCTTCGTTAATCTTTGTCAGCTCATCGGCCCTCATCCCACGAAGAAATTTTTGAAGAAGAACTTTCTTCGTGAATCCATGGTGCGGGCAGCTTGAGACGATGGTGTCATAGTTCGTGTAGTATTCGTCCAAAGTCTCATCCCGGGATTGTTGCAGGCACATGATCTTCTCACGAGTTTTTTGGCGTAATGATGGGGGGAGAATTCCTTCAGGAATGGGATGCAAAGGTCCACAAAATATTCTGCACGACTAGCGGTTGATGTGTAATACCAAATCGTCGCAAAATCAGTTAAAGAGAATTTGAAGCATTTAAGCTTAAATTCCTCTAACATTTCATTTTCAGGTTTTATGTGGCGGCAAATGTGGTGAAAGTTTTGGCAATGTTGTACTGGGTCTTCTCCATCCGTACCTCCGAACAGAGGAAGATATCGTGTTGTCCATGCATACATAGTGTGTAGCGTGATGAAGAAACGAGAAGGGAAAGGAAAGAACAACTAATCCGACGGCTAATTCCCCGGTAACGGCGCCAATTTGACAGATGCTTGTCGTCAGAGCAAATGTACAAATAAATTTATAAGTCCGCTACTCACGACTTCACTACTGGGTAGCAAGTGGTAAGTAGGGGCCGAACCCAAGGGAATTATGGGGATAAGTTGTTCTTTGAGGGATCGTACAGCGGGGGAGCTTGTTTTTTGGTTGATTGATGTTTTACTACTAACAGCTAAGTGATTGGTTGGTTGGTTTTGGTTTTTAGTGCGGAAAAGTAAATGGCATAAAAGTAAATACTGAAAGTAAAAAGAAGACTTACAGCGGTTGTTGCGTGATCGGTAAGTCTTGCGGAACGTCAGCAGTTGAAAGGGCAGTTTATACTAAGGAAGTAAGTGCAGGTAGTGTTTTAATCTAAGGAAAGCATTCGGTTTCGGGGGCCTTGTATCATAGCATGTTTATCATTGACCTTTAGTGATCCTGCTAAGTATTCAAACGTGTATCAAGGCCATTTCAAGCGCTCGATTTGCCACACTGTCTAGCCCATTACAAGGTCGTAGAGCACTTGTTCTATTTAGACTAGCACCCCATTTCAAGGTATACTAGCCTATGTGCATCCATTTGATCAATCATTTCCGATCAAACCAAATGGTGTTTTAGAGAGGTCGAACTCCTCAGATAAGCTTTGCCATTTCAAGCATCCACTTACCCGAGTATGTTCACGAACCCCCACGGAAGAGTTTTGCCATTTCAAGCATCCACTCAACCTTGGAAGTTCTGACCTAATATATGGCACATAGAACAAGTTTTGAACACAAAGAAGAGGCACTAAGAGTATAGCCTAAAACATTTTATGATACAAGTACACCCCTTCAACCGAATGAAGAGTTTAGCTACGAATATCCATAGAGGTGGATACCATAGCTAAGTACTCGAGGGTTTTTGAAAGACAGTAAGTAAAGGAGAATACTCAAGAACCAACAGGAGTATTCTCAAAGACTACTAGAATACTCAAGAACCAACAGGAGTATTATAGATTTCAAACAAAGCTTACAAAAGTGCCAAAATCTAGAGAGATAAGTGTTGTATGGATTGTGGGATGAGGATATGGATTACAAGTGAAATGGCTTGGTATTTATAGGCTAAGGGAGGAGGAGATGAGGTTTGAGATGAGGACACTTGGCAAACATCCAAGGGGAGGGGAGAAAGCCGCCGGTTGGAGGTCATGAGGGGGAGGAGCCGCCCCCCATGACTCATCACTTTGCCCAAAGCCGCCGGTCACAAGGCAAGGTGGAGGAGGTTTTGTGATTTTTGTGATCTTTTCACAAAGCCATCGGTCCATTTCAGCTCCGGACTGACTCTGGTTGCTCTTCGGTTGGACTTGTTTTGAGTGATTCCATGTCAGGTTCATGATATTTCTTCAGTCGGAATCTGGTTGCGACCTTGGAATGACTCGTAATATCTTTTCAGCTTAAAAACTCCTCCTTAGCCTGTATTCTCTTTAGACTCCAAAATACCCTGTAGATAAATATCGGAACTAACAAGCAAAAGTTAAATAGACAAACAGTCTAATTTGGTGGGTTTAACTGTGTTTATGATTCATACAATTATGGTCCATCATAGTCATCAGTTACATAGATATTACAGTAGAGTATGATGCGACAACAACTTGTATTAGATACCTAAACAGGTTACTTGGAAACAACAGGAACATGGGAATCCAACGGCCAGACATCCGTTAAACATCTAAGAACATCATCCATGAGTCTATGATTCACATTATGAGAATTGCGACCCAGTGATGTACTCTGGCCAGAAGACGACGGGATACCGATGAATGAAGACTCGTCTCCTGGGATGGTAATGGTAGGTGACACACTTGTCATCCTGTTCAGGCTGTGGGAATTCATTGTCTGAGGTAAGTTCAAATGGCTCTCGAGAAGATGGTTCAAGAGCGGCTGAGAGTACGCATAATATTTGAGCTTCTTATTAAGCAGCTGTGGTTAACAGTGGTTTAAGCTTACATGACAATTTGTGCCCAATCAGCTTTATTTTTGGGCGTATATATGCCACGAGACTTAAACCGCCGCCCACAAGAGCGGCTTAACTGCCAACGGCGCCTTAGAAAACGTGAGTAAATTGGGAATGAAATTTGAAGATTGAGTAAAAGGGGAACTCAAATTTGGAATTTGAGTATTTTCAGAAATTTTCTGCAATCTTACGGAAGATCTGATTGTTGTTACTACTGAGGTAAACGCTGCGGTTGATGTGGTGGAATGGATAGTTGATTCTGGTTCCACCCGTCACATTTGCAGCCAAAAATCTCTGTTTAAAACTCTTGATGAATCACAGCTTGACAGTGTGTACTTAGGAGATGCTAGTGCTCTGCAAGTTGCTGGAATTGGTGATGTTGCGTTAAAATTATCTTCTGGAAGAGTTTTAACTTTGACGAAGGTTTTGTTTGTTCCTAATATGCGTAGAAATTTGGTTTCTAGTGCCTTGCTGATGAAATCTGGATTTAAGCAAACCTTTGATGCTGGGAAATTAGTTATTACTAAGAATGGGGCATATATATAGCTAAGGCTTTTTGTAACGGGAATCTTTTTGTTCTTGATGTTTCAAATGAAATGAATGCTAGTGCTTCTGCTTATATTGTGTCTTCTTTGGATAAATGGCATGGTAGATTAGGACATTTGTATATTAATTCTATCAAACGTCTAAGACATGCTAACTTGAATCCTGATAACTTAGAAAATGATGTATCTAAATGTGAAATTTGCGTAGAAGCAAAACATGCTAGAAAACCATTTTCTTCTCCAGTTTATAGAACGTCGGAATTACTTGTTGGATCGTTAGGTTAGCCGTCTATTTGATGGAGATCCCAGAGTGGTATCCCTCAGACAGATGGCAGCGGAAATTATCTTAAGTACAGGAAATATAGTGCGGAAAGTAAATGCTCACAGATTTATAGTGGAAACCTTTTTGCAATCCTTGCAATAGGCTGAAAACCACTTGCCTTCTGGACAGTTCCAGAAGGACTTCAAGATCGATGTTATTGATTAATGAATATGCTTGTAGAACGTTACAACCTGTCTCACTCAGTGACAGTTAACAGTTCTACTCAATTCTAATTTCACCTAACTCGATCTTGATCTTGTCCGCACACAGCAGCACTTCGTCAGCTCCGGAATTGATCGTTTCTTCAATCTCCGATGTGCTCTCTCTAAAAAGTCGAACTTAGGACTGAAGACTCCTCCTCCTTTTATAGTCGTCTTCACTCGGCAGATCTGATCTCTGTCTCAGATCCGATTGCTATCCAGCAGATATGATTTGGTTAAGATATTTCCATATCTTAACCTTGTCACTTATTTCCTTTCCAAATCTGGCGCGTATCTTCCCGTCATAATATTGAATCGTATATCTTGTGTATATACCGATATCAACATCGCTCGTCAAATATTGCGCTTATATACTCGTATATCTTCAATTTGTATCTCGAGTATATCTTCCCTGATCCGATCCAAAGTCGGTGTTGATCTCGTCTCTCACGTAGATCCCATCTCTCTCGTAGATCTCATCTCTCTCGTGGAGTTGAGCTCTCTCAGAGATGTCCGGTTATCGTTTCTGTCAGACAGTGTAATTTCTGCATACTCAAGTCAATTATTAGCTAAGTGTTTGTTATCATCAAAACACAAAGGGTCCAACATTACTTGAACTTATCCACTCTGGATTGGCTGATTTTAAAAGTACTGTTAGTAGAGGCGGTAAGCACTATTATATTACCTTTGTAGATGACTTCTCTAAATACACTAGAGTTTATTTGTTGAGATATAAGGATGAAGCCTTTGAAATGTTTTTGCAATATAAAGCCGAGGTTGAAAATCAACTTGACAGAAAAATTAAGAGGCTTAGAACGGATAGAGGTGGTGAATATGAATCTGATTTATTGAAATCTTTGTGTTTGAAAGAGGGTATCATACATGAAAGAACTGCACCTTATGCTCCTCAATAGAATGGAATAGCTGAAAGAAAAAATCGTACTATAAAAGATATGATGAAGTGCCATGTTACTTAGTTCTGGTCTTCCTGACCAAATATGGGGGGAAGCTGTCCTTTCGGCTTGTTACATTTTGAATAGAGTACCTCATAAAAGAATTTCTGTCACACCATATGAATAGTCGAAAGGTTATCCTCCTAATTTGAGCTACCTTAGAGTGTGGGGCTGTCTTGCTAAAATAGGTTTACCTGCTTTTAAAAGAACTAATATAGGACCTAAGAATTTAGACGCTATGTTTGTTGGTTATGCTCATAATAGTGCTGCTTATAGATGTTTGACATTTAAATGTGATTCTTTGCAATTTGATAGCATGATTGAATCTAGAGATGTTGAATTCTTTGAGAATGTGTTTCCCTTCAAAAGAAATGTAGAATCCTCATCTTCAAGTAGTGATTTGAGTAAAAGTCCTGTTCTTGAAGTTCTTGTTGAGCCTAGTAGAAGTAAGAGAATAAGAACCGAAACTGATTTTGGTCCTGATTTTATTACTACATTTCTTGCTGAACGTGATGAGATTAGCCAAGAATTCATGCATGCTTATTTGATTGAATAAGACCCTAAAAGTCTCACTGAAGCTTTGAAATCAGTTGATGCTATTTTTTTGAAAGAAGCTGTTAATAATGAGATTGATTCTATTATGTCTAACCATACATGGGAGCTTGTTGATTCTAGAGGGTGCAAACCGGTCAGGTGCAAGTGGATCCTCAGGAAAAAGTTTAAAGCGGATGGTTCATAGACAAATTTAAAGCAAGACTGGTGGCACAAGGATTTTCTCAAAAACAGGGAGTAGACTTTTTTGACACTTATGCTCCTGTTACTAAAATTGCTACTATTCGAATTTGGCTTGCAATTGCCTCTATTCATAAACTAGTTGTGCATCAAATGGATGTGAAAACTGCATTTTTAAATGGTGATTTGCATGGAGAAATTTATATTGTGCAGCCTGAAGGTTTTGTTGTGCCTGGTCAAGAGCACAAAGTGTGTAAATTAGTTAAATCTCTATATGGTCTTAAACAAGCTCCTAAAAAGTGGTTTAAAATATTTGATGACACTTTACATGAAAATGGTTTTGTTTCTAATTTTGGGGATACTTTTGTATCTTCTTAGATGCTTTGAACATGGATATGTCATTATATGTTTGTATGTAGATGACATGCTTATTCTAGGCACTTCACTGAAAATTGTTTGTGAAACAAAGGATTTTTTGAATTCGAAACTTGTCATGAACGATTTCGGTGAGGTTGATGTTATTCTTGGAATGAAAGTGAAAAGACTTTTTTTATAGAAGAAAGTGAAAAGACTTGGTTCTAGCTTTGTTGTGAATCAATCTCATTATATTGAAAAGATTCTTAAGAAATTTGGATTTTGGGATGGACCTAGTGTGAAGTCACCATATGATTCATTCTTGCATTTATGTAAGAATAAAGGAGCTGCTGTAAAACAATCTGATTATGCTAAAATTATGGGAAGTGTAATGTATTTGATGAATTGCACAGGACCTGATATAGCGCATGCTGATATACTCATAACCCTAATTCTGATCACTGGATAGCATTAGTTCGACTGATGCAATATCTGAAAGGAACTATTGATTGGAATTAATGCTATTCTGGTTTTCCATCTATAATTGAAGCATATTGTGATGCTAATTGGGTGACTGATAATGATGAAGTGAATTCAACTAGTGGTTTTTTATTTACTTTAGGTGGAGGAGCAGTAGCATGGAAGTCTGCTAAGCAGGCCTGCATTTCTCGTTCCACGATGGAATCTGAACTGATTGTTGTTGAATTGGCAGGTCAAGAAGCTGATTGGTTAAGAAATCTACTTGCTGACATCCCAGTTATTGGAAGACCTACTCATGCTATATCTATGAGATGTGACTCTCAGGCTGCAATTTTTGTTGCAATGAATGCAGTGTATAATGGAAAGAAAAGGCATATACGTGTGTGACATAAGGTGATACGCAGCCTGATCGAAACAGGTGTGATATCACTGGAGTTTGTACGATCAGGGCGGAACTTGGCCGACCCCCTGACAAAAGGATTGTGTGGACGAATGGTCCTGGACACAACAAAGGAAATGGGACTCAAGCCTCTGTCAGATTAAAATTATTATGGATACCCAACCAAGAATTCAAACAAATTGTGAAATTTGGTTCAATGAGGTCAAACCAAAGAATGATTGTAATCTGATGTCAAAGAAAAGACCTTTTAAGTTGTTGGAGGAAGGTTGAGATATCTGATCTCTTAATGAACTCATTCATGTACGGGGGTGTGCGACAATACACACTTGATGAGTCACCTAAATAAGTGTTGAGGTATAAGGTTGCCTAACTAGATGAGTTTTAGGCAAACTCACTAGAAAACTTATTAAGCAGGAGTTGGTGTTAGGCCTTAAAGTACACTGTTTGAATTTACGGGACTCTCAAATTGTTTTAGCTTTGTTGATTCAAGTCTAAAAGACATCAACATGTTTGTTTGCGATTTTTGAAACATGTGGGGATTGTTAGATGTGTTTCAAAATAATTAAATCTATGAATTATTTTTAACGTTAACATTCTATTAATGGGGTAATATAATCAGTATATATTCTGATTGATTAATATATTTATTTGCTATTAATTATGTAGATATCCTTCTTTATTTTTTGGACGTTAAAGATGATATTCATTGGAGATTTATTTCTATGATGGGTAACGTTTAATATTTCATGTTTAAAAAGGACTTATGCTCTTCAGTGGAAGGGGACCATAGTTTTGTAAGCTTAGACTTGAGATTTCGGTTTCCTTTCTTTTATAGACATAATTTTCATTTGAGAGTTCCATCTCCTTTGGTTGAGTGCACAACCTAAAGGAGAGTAGAGTAAACACTTGAGTGAGCCGTCTTGGTTATCTTGCACCAAGGATTAGACGGTTTTTCGCTCAAATGCAGTAGACTTCCTACAGCTCTGCAATTTCGTTTTCTTCTTTGACAATTTTTCTATTTCTAATTTCCAACACTATTCTGGTGCGAACTCCCATTCTTTTTTATTAATGGTGAATAACTACCTATCACAAAGAGAAGCACGTTATAATGATTGCTTTATATTTGGAGAACATGAGAATCCAATTTATACTTTTGAAAATACATCTTATCGTTGTGGTAATGACATGCGTACCTCTTGCAGTTTCAAAGATGCATAAAGTCAAAAGTCAAAGCCACAAAGTTTCACTCTACAAGTGGGATACGTGTTAGATGCAGATTCGAATATGCATATTGATCCTATTATCCGATTAACATTTACAAGTTCTTGAATTATAAGTAGATTCTCAACCTGAGCGCTCCCACGGAAAAAAGATATTTAAAGTCCCTGATTCTATGAGATTATATGAGTAAGTGTAAGACATATATTCTAATTGGTATGGTATTTTCAAGCTCAATATTAGGACTAGAACAGATTGTTCTTAAGGCACTACTATAGTCGAGACAATAGGCATCGGTTCCGTGTAGGGGTTTATGGTTCGGTTTGGGATTATACATCGGTTAAATTAAAAAATGATGCAAAAGACACCCTTTAGGGATCGATTTAGTCTAACCGATGCCTAATCCCGAGTTAAGGCGTCGGTTTAAGAAAAACGATGCAAAAGGCACCCATTAGGCATCGGTTTTAGTCTAACCGATGCCTAATCCCGAGTTTATGCGTCGGTTCAATATAAAATGATGCCAAAGGTCGAGTTTAGGCGTCGGTTCATAGTAAAACGATGCCAAAGGTCTGATACAAATTTACCCTAAGTTTGTTTTTACTTCATCTTCCGATGCGAAATCGATTTACTAGAGATTCAATGCTTCTGCCCCCACCTTCGTCCGTCGACCTCGCTCATCGCTTCCGACTCTCCCTCGTCGCACTCTTGCTCGTCAGACTCTTGCATTCGCTCGTCTCGCTCGTCGCACACTCGCAATCGATTCGTTTCGCACTCCTCACATCTGGACTCCACTCGACTCCAATCGTTCCTCCGTCGAAATACAAAGGTAAATTAGGGTTTGGATTTATTGCAGTGCTTCTCGGATTTATTAGGGTTTATATATTTCATTCAATATGAATTTGATGGATTGGTAGGGTTCGGATATAATTGTTAGGGAATGATTCCTTGTTAGGATACATTGATTATGAATTGAGAACTTGTCAAGTATTTGATAGATTGTTAGGCGATGGTTTTTTTTGTTATATGTACTATTTTTTGTGTTTTAAGTTCAAGTATTTTGATGTCACTGTTTTTTGATAGAATGTTCTAGGAATCATATTTACTATCTACATCTCTTGCATCCACTGATCGACGATTTAAAGTTTCGTGAAGTCAAACCATTGTTAAGAAGGTTAGTGTATATGTTATTATTAGAGAAAACATGTTTTTGTATGTACTCATACACTACAAATTTTGGAAACTTTTCCGTCAACAAATTCCGTCGCCATAACGTCACCAGTAACGGCGACGGAAAAATTAAACGTCATATTTTCGGCACAATTCCGTCACCAAAAATAAATTCGTTGCATGTCCGGCACAATTCCATCAACAAATATTCCGTCGCGAATGAGTACTCGGATTATCGACAGAAATTAAGTGACGAAAATTTGACGGAAACTGTCCGCATATGTTATTCGCTTACATTCCGTCGACTTTCCGTCGGTGTATACCGTCGTCTGATTCCGTTCAGATTCCGTCATCATTCCGTCGGTTAGAAATATGTCAATATTTTCGTCACATTTCCGTCTCTGATTTAGTTACCGTTATTTAGTGACCGTTGTCTATTTCAAAAATTTCCGTCGATATTACATTTGTTTTCCGTCACCGTCGTCGAAAATGTGAGGGAAAAATGACGGAAAAACGGATTTCAGTTTTTGCCTATATAAGAGAACTCTTTACATCATTCAACAAAGAACATTCATTTTCAAAAAAAATTCATTTCCAAGCACACATGTTTTGCAACATATACTAGACATGGTGTGCACGATGATTCTTATGTCACTTGGCTGAGATGGGTTTCTTACAAGACAACTGAAATTTTATAACATGTGCTATGAACTCACCTAGTTGAATTGCAACCAGACTGGAGTTGAGAACTCAAACCTAAGTGATGTTCTGAGAATTCTCAACATCAGTCTGATTGCAATTCAACTATAGGCTACATCATGTCACCTGTTATAAAATTTTACGTTGTCTTCTAAGAAACCATTCTCAGTCAAGAGTAATGAAATTCTTTAGAATCATCTTCATCCCATTTCTAGTATATGTTGCAACAATATTCCGTCAATTTTTCGTCACAATTCCGTCAATTTTTCGTCACAATTCCGTCAATATTCCATTACAAATTTAGGTACAGTTATTTGGTACAATTATTTTCAAATTTCCGTCACATTTCCATCATTATTCCATTACACTTTAGTTACCGTTATTTATTGACCGTTGCTTGTTTCCGTCAATATTCCGTCACTTTTAGTGACCGTTATTTAATGACCGTTGTTTACACCCAAATTTTCCGTCAAAGTACCCTGTGTTTTCCGTCAACGTCGACGGAAACATGGGGGAATTTCGACGGGAAAATTTATCAAGACATATTTCAAATTTTCCCTATATATATGACAACTATTATAAATTATTCAACCCACAACATTCATTTACAACATACTTTCTTCCAATTGAATATTGTCAACATGTCTCCTTCATTTGACCTTGTTGGTTTCGGTGACAATCCACGTGACGTCGATCGTAGAGTGCACATTACACCTGTTGGAAGACACTTGTAAGAACTGATTGTACCCTTCATATTAATGGTTTTGATAAATGCAGGCATTATGTGATCCGTAATTTTGTAACAGTTTCTCCCCATTCGATGTTCATCGAAGGATTTCACATGAATGCATTTCAAAATGCTGGGATGCAACGTGGACATCATGGAACATGATCCCAGAAAGCGCTAAGGAAATTTGGTACGAGGAGTTTCGGGTACAAATTGGTAACTCAAAAAAAGTAATTAACTCAATTTGTTGACAAACGTTAATGGGTATTAAAAATGTCAAACTTACATGTAGAGTATATATAGCTACTTGGGATGCACGGTATAACAGTCGCATTCGAAGTAATTTTATGAAGAGATGCAATCTGATCGTCATTGACAAAATGAGTATGCTAAGGAGGGGAAGGACGTTTCTCATGGTCAACCAACCCGTAAAATGGCAGAATGGTGAACGACTCACGAAGTTTTCAATAAATTAGTGTTTTACAACGGCTTACAATGTATGTCATCAATTTTATATTACACTCATACATGTTTTCCAATTGAATTTGTAACGCAAATTGATACCGAACCGCCTGAAAATTTATGGTTTAAGTCGGGACTTGTTGAATAAAATGGATTTGAAATAGAAATTGTAACGCAAATTGTATATGTTCAAAAAAAATTATATTACATGAAATCGAATTTCCATAAAATGACAACATCTCTGAAAAATAAGATTGTCAAATACAGTTTTTGAGGGACTTTAGACAACGCTTAATAATGAAGCGATGTTGTAGGTGTACTTTAAACAGCGCTTCATTATTGAATCGCTGTCTCAGGTTTACTTAAAACAGCGCTTCATTAAAAGGTTATGTCTAAAGTTTACTATAAACAGCGCCTGACACAGGAAGCGCTTTCTGAAGTGTGAATAAAAATTGGCAGAATTGATCCCCCCCCCCCCCCCCCGTTGCACGATGCATTTCAATTAAAACACCTGTTGGAAAAATTACACTGAATATGCTGAACATCAAATTACTTTCATTTGCTCAACACATTTTTATTCGTATATGTCCAAATATTTTGATACTGGACACGTCTATGTTACCAAAATATTCGACCAATAATACATTATATGACTTAATGTTCACACCGGATGATATGATTGCCGCAAGTAATCTATCAAAGCATTAGCAAAGTCGTCCCTCATATCATCTAGGACCTTGTTACCATAGGATTCTTCTCATGTAGGGAAACAATGGGAAAAAAATTCTTAGTTACCAAATTTATGGAAACGTAGATTAATTGGTAATGATCTATTAATTATCGGTATATAGTTACTTGTGTGATGTCGTCCTCAAGCGATCCATTGGTATGGTGAATGAACTTGATTATGTCGCGAATATATTGCAACACATAGTAGCCACACACTTGAGTGTTGAAGGGCAGTTTGGGGCACTGAAATAAGAATTGAGTTATAAACATATGAAACATATTAAGTAATCGAATATAAAATTTTCTTTGCTGTTGTTATTTGTTTAGTCAATATCGTAACAGTCCTCCACTCTATATCTGAATCTGACGGGATATTGAAGTACATACTCATGCTCCTGCAACATTAAGGTAATTAAAATAAGTAAGTTGTATCACACGTAGTAATGGTAAGTAATAGTGGAGTAGCATAGTCGTTACGTGTTAACAAACAATTTTGCATCAGGCAACGACGGTTTTCCAGTTGGATCAAGCCAAGGGACCAATCGCTTCGCAGAGAATAGGACAACTAACATCCAATGACACCTAATAAACAGTTAGTGAACTGGTATATTAGTATACAATGCATTTCATGGAAAATATAGAACAATATGAAAAATATCAACTTACTTTTTCATATGGACGTAGGGAAGGAAGTAGCAGAAATTATGCACGTAGTCTGCCATTCTCCATCTCCTCTGGAAGAAGCCCACCCTCGTTTCGAATTTCTCGGACGGGGTCATAAAACTCGGTCTGAGGAATCCAAACCGAATGCCCGGTGGGATCTTATCGTGGATAAATCGGTTGGCATTTGATTAAGGTAGTCAAAAAATTTCAATGTTAACAACCATTAAATAATAGATAAATAATTACCATAGGTAAACTTCAGCTGCGGTTGCATTCAAAGCTTTCAAGCTGGTGAACTCCATAATGCAATCTTTGTTCAGCTGGATATAACAATCTTCACCAAAAACTTCGCCACTAATGTACACCGAATAGATAGTTGACTTGGCCATCATGTTCGCGTGGTCGTACAAAAAGCGGCAATGCATTGACATTCTCACAGTATCATCGTTGCTAAAACTGCTGCATTGAAGTTTTAAAAATCTGGACTCGTCATATCCCCGTCTGAAAATAAAAAATCGATGAAACGATTGACATCAATATACTTATAGTTGTTTCTTGTCAAAAAACTGAATGTACGAAGTTACCTTTTCATCAATGTCTACTAGACATTTCGGCCATCCAAAAGCACACAGTGCATCTGATACTTTCTCCAGTCCCCCGAACTTCATTGGAAGCTCTGCCGATGGTTAAATCACATCCTCTATAACCACTTTCACCATCTCATCATGTAGCTCTTGATACTGTACGATTCGTCCTCGCATAACTCTGCCAAGTGCTACAAGTTGCATGCGCTGATCCGAACCTCCTCCTTCCACGTGCCGTTTGCATTTCTTCCCAACCTGAAATGGAAAAATAAAATTGGTAATACATTTTTAGCAACACGCCTAAATTTGAACAATATTTGGTGTTATTTGAGACCGGCTTAAGACAAAGACATCCACGATTCAATGATCAGCAAGTCTACAATACTATATTAATTGATTTTCCAGAATGGCTGCATTCCCATGTAAGTGTAATCAACGCATATTACATTTAATTATGTACCAAATTAATTTGTACTTACACTTTCATGTTCATCTAAAATATTATGTTCAAGTTTGGGAGCTTGGAGAAACATTACCACTACCACAGTGGGTTCACTACTTGTCCGCTGGATTTCAATCTGACGTTGCATGTTCGGCAACATACAAAGTCAACAACTACAAATTTCACATTGAAAGCCATGGTGAAGGGAGGAGCACGATGAACAGTCATGTTTACGTGAAAGGAACAGAGGGTATACACTACTACGGGGTGATTGAAGAAATAATTCATATGAGATGTAGAACCAACCATCGCCTAAAGGTTGTCTTGTTCAAGTGCCGCTGGTACGACCCTAAGTTTGTTAAGTCATATTCGTCAAACGGGATTGTCATCGTGAACACTCATAGACCCTACCCCCATTACAACCCTTACATTCTTGCCCAGCAAGCGGTGCAAGTTTACTATGTGACGTTTCCGGGATTAGCTGGAGAAAATAATCAGGGTTGGGTTGCAGTTTGTCCTGTAAAACCAACAAACGCAATCGACATTGAAGTAGCAAATGTTCCGTTCCAAGATGAAGGTCAAATGGGATCTGAACTGCCTGTAATGATGAACGAAATTGGATCATATGGGAACCTCGCTGATGATGAGATTTACGAGTACACCCAAGAAGACCGCAACGACGATCACGTAACTGATAATCCAGACACAGAAGAAGAGTCCGACGAATCCTCGTGAAGTCATACATTTCAAATATTTTAAATTGATGTACACTTACGGTATGTTTTTTATGTTGAAAATTTTAATTAAATTTCAAGAAATCTTCAAGTTCGAATAAATTGTAACGATGAAATAAATTAATGTTATTTATCGCACTGAGATGGAAAACAAAGTTCACTGGTAATAATGACTTCAGTTTTAAGTAAATGCAAAGGGTTGGGTATTTAGTAAAGGTTCTATTTTTTTTTTTGATAAATAGTAAAGGTTCATTTAATTTATATAGGTTTTCTAGAAAACTGGCAATTACACTACACTTAATAAATAGGCGCTCTATAAACTGACACAAAACAGCGCTTAGGGTGTAGACGCTATCTTAATTGACACAAAAGACAGCGTTTAGACTGTAGGCGATGTCCTATGTCACAAAAAACAGCGCTTAGGGTTTCAGCGTTGTCTTAAGTCACTAAAACAGATAGCGCGTCATATATATGCGCCGTATTAAGTAAGATATACGACATCGCTTAGTAAATAAGGCGCTGTCATATGTTAATTTAGACAGCGCCTAACTAAAAAAGCGATGTCTTATCTGTAGCAAAAAATTTGCCCAATGTATTCGACCGCCTACGCAAATAATTATATTTACAAAATATTTACTATTTACATAAAAATCACGATTTTTTGACGGAATTACGACGGAATAATTAAATATATGTTCAATAATTTGTTAATAAGTCACATTACATGCGACAGAGGAAACCCTTCCTTCTCCTTCTTGCCGTCCTCCAAAACACTCGTCCGTTCTACTCTGGCAAATTCTTCAACCGATTTCGGCCGCTTTCGGAAGCCAGTTTGCCAGGTATGGCAAAGTCGCCGTCCTTCTCCTGTGAGCTCGATTTCCTTTTATTTGATTATGTGGCTGCGACTGTTTGTGTTCGAATGTTCTGCGTTTTTTGTGGTCGAATGTTCGGCGTTTGTTTATCGTACCATGGTTGATTGTGGTGTAACTAAATGCTGTGTCATTCGTGTTTGTTTTATGTAAAAAAATGTTCCGACAGTTATGCCAAAGTCGCCGGTCGACAAATTGTGTTTGTTGACTGCGTTCGTTTATTCGCATTTGTTGATTTTAAATGATATTCAAATTGGCCGAATGTTACACTTTTGTTTCATTATTGGGACATGAATTTGTGTGTTCGAATTACTCCATAATTTGTTTGTTTTAGTACCATTAGAATTTGTGGCAGGGTAGATGACACCACTCAAGCGTAATGTACCCGGTAAGAGGAATACTGGCACTGGTAGAGGTATTGGGAGTTCATCACAAACGAGGCTAACTGACATTTGCCAACCGAGATAATTGAGCCAGGACATGCAACGTCCTCAATCGTCAACTGGGGAGCAGCATCAAACTCGGGAAGTCTACATGCCTTCTAAGCCTGTACAGGAGCCTACGAATATCCATGGAACAGGACATCATAGCTAAGTACTTGAAAAGTAAAGGTTTTGAAAGACAGGAAAAGTAAAAAGAGAATACTCATGAACCGACAGGAGTAAACTCAGGAACTAGTTCAAATACTCAAGAACAAACAGGAGTTTTGATTCAAAGCGAAAGTATTACAAGGATTGTGTTGTAGAATCTAGAGAGCTTCTCTCACTACAAGAACTATGGATGTTGGGATTGAATGAGGATGATATACAAGTGAAGAGAAGATGTCTATTTATAGGCTAAGGGAGGCAAGGAGATCACAACACATGGAACAAGATGGGAGGATTTGTGGAGGAGATCACAACACATGGCAAGAGGAGAGCAAAAGCCATCGGGGTGAGTCACCACTCCAAAAGCCATCGGAAGATATTTGTTTCTCAAAAGCCATCGGTTTGACCGGAGCTTTGGCCGGAGCTTCTTGGATTTTGGAGAGTGTATTATGAATAAAAAGGTCATTCTAAGATGATCTCAAGAAGGAACCTAAGCCAAATTCTTCTTGGAACATGGTCGAAATCCCAAATCGGCTGAAATTGCCCTTGTTTGGCGTTTACCGGGCTCGGTACCTTTGTATTGCGTTCTTGTCCGAATGCCGATGGATTTAGCATGTTTGAGTGATTCCAAGTCGGTTCCATGAAAGTTGTATAGTCGGAATCTGATTGTGGCCTCGAGTGTCTTGTAATCCATTTTCAGCTTTAAAACTCTTCCTTAGCCTGTGTTTTCTCTAGACTTCAGAATACCCTGTAGATAAATATCGGAACTAACAAGCAAAAGTTAAATAGACAAAGAGTCTAATTTGGTGGGTTTAACTGTGTTTATAATTCATACAATTATGGTCCATCAGATCAGCCCACACTTTTAGTTGTTCGTCCCGAACAATGCTTTTTAAGGGTGTGCACACACAATCCAAGTAAAAACTTCAAATATGAAAGTGAGATTGTGGGACTAGATTTATCCTAATTCATGCATTACTTACTTATTACCAAACTAAACCGTGTAAATACTTAGAAGAATCTTGATACTTGTACCTTTGCGCCGAGATGCAAATTAATTCGGATGTTTCGGGAGATAGCCCTTTTCAGGCTCCTGGACTGCATTCTCGGGATCGACTCGTACTATATGGTTTCCTTGTAGCTTTCTCTAGCACGTGATTCGGTTCGGGTTTCACTGAGTTGAGCACTTTGATTTCTTTTTGGCGAGGGACAGCTTCTGTAGTGAATCGGCCTTTGGCCTTTGGCCTTTGATATTGAGTTGGAGTTTCTTCACTTTTGTTTGGTTAAAACCTTCAAAATTTTGGCCTTTGGCCTTTGATTAGCTTCTTTGAGCTTTTACTTCTTTGTGACTTGCTAGTCCATTTTCTCAGCCTTTTTGGGAGGTCCAATCGTCACCCGCAAGCATATGGAAATACCTCCCCGCTCTTTCTCATCCTCGCCGTTTCGCGCGGGTCAAAATGAGGGTCGCTCATTTATTTTCCCGGCTACTCTGACTAGAGATAGGACGGTTTGATTCCCGTCCCGCCTCTTTGCATAAACGCTGCACGGCGGAGATGACTTCAATCTTCATTGAAACCCGAAGTGCAGCCTCCACTGACTTCGTAAACCATATAGTTAGATTCGATCCTTCGAGTGCTTGCCAAGCCTCTCTAGGGCAGTTTATGTCAACTCCACATCCCCTGTATATCTCAGCACAAAGGGACAAATGAGAAGTTACATTCTAAGTTTTTAAACAGTTGAGATTTCACAAGGTAAATGCATGAATTTAGATCTATCTTTTTCACATTCTCAAGTTCATACTTTCAAAAAGGTAATATTAAGGGAAAAGGAAAAAGAAAAACATGTTAATTGACTATGTACACAGGTGGTTCTCACCCCACACTTTTGAACGAAGGCGTGCCTTTCAGCACGACTTAGTTCAAAAGTCATGCAAGCAAATATTTACAGGTAAGGTGAGAATGACTTAAGGCAAAAACTAAATGACTGAAATTAAATGACTGAAAGTAAGATAGGTGTCGGGTTACCTCCCGACCAGTGCATTTGTTTAACGTCGTTAGCTCGACAGTACCTCATTCCTGGATCATAAGGTGGGATCCCATGGGTGGCTCAGGTCGAATTTCTGTGTTGTGCCAACCTTGATTCTTGCCTTGCCTTTTCCTGATTTCTTGTGAGATGATGTGCTTGGGTTGGAACTCCATGGTTTTGATGGTTTTTCTTTCCATTGTTTCTGAGAAGGTGACGGATTTTTGACCATAGCTGCTGGTCTTGCTACTCTTACAGTCTCTCTTGGCCGGTTAGAAATTTGTGTATTGACATCCGAGATAGGCACAATGTTTGGCGGTTTCCTTGTACTTGGGCGGCCATCATAATCATCAATGTAGAAATCTGAAATTTTGCCGCCAAATGTAAGTGATAACAAACCCTTGCCCATGTCGATCCATGCCTTGGTGGCGAAGAGAAAAGGCCGTCCTAATATAAGTGTTGGGGGGTCGCCTTCGCTGGTCTCTCCCGTTTGTATTACATAAAAGTCTGCAGCAACAACGAGCTCTCCCACATGGAGTATTAGATCTTCAAGCACTCCAACTGGTCGGATACACGATTTATCTCCCAACTCGATATTTGACCTTGGTGGTTTTAATGGACCAAGCCCCAATAAGTAATATAAGGAGTAAGGCATGGCATTGACGGCAGCCCCCAGATCGATTAAGCACTTGTGAATTTGGGCTTCGCCAATACCACAGGTGACTGTGAAGGCCCCTGGGTCTTTATCCCTTTCCGGTTGTGACTCCTGATCTGAGGTGAGGGATTTTTCCATTATCGGGCCATTCTGCTCATCCTTTGGCTCTGGATTTGTATGATTGGGCCCTTTTAACTCTTGTTCTTCTAGGTAAATGTTTTGCTCTGATGCATAGATGTTAGTTGGGGAATCCCATCTGAGACCATTAGAGTCATTGTCATCCCAGCCAGATGTCGGTATGTCAAAGTGTGTAATCGATGGAGGTGTCATGCTAACCGTAAATGCATAACGTCCATTGTCAGCATGTGTGACCCATGTTCTGCCATCATTGGGTCGGTCTTCTTCTTGATTCCAATCAGGACGGTGGCTACGGGTGAGGTACTTGACCGTAGGTTTGTGAGTTGTGGATCGTGCTGCTTCTTCCAGTGCTATCTTCATGTTTGACTTTCTTATCATGCTGACATTCGCCTTTGGGTTTTGGATGGTTTGTGAAGGTAGTCGGCCAGGTTCATTAGTGAGCGCGGACATTGAGGTGGCGAGCTGGGACATTTGTTTGGCCAAATCCGAAATTGCCCCGTCAGTTTTTGCCTGAAATTGGTTAAACGAATTACCCAATTGATTTACGCTTCCTGCGAGTTCCTTCATTGTGTCTTCAAGCGACTTGCTCGGTCCTTGTTGATTACTTGAGCTGGCTTGGTACTGATTTGGTCTCTTCTGTTGATATTGGCCTGCTGGTGGAGCGTTCCTGTTGTTTTGCCGGTGGGGCGGTTGGTAGAACGATTGAGCTAGCTGAGGTGCGGTTTGTTGTGTATCCCTCGAAGGATGGTTGTCGTTTCGCCAGGTCGGACCGGTTGCTTGGTTGTACTGTTGGTTTGGTCCGGCTCTGTAGTTACTGTTGTGGTATCCTGGGTATCCTACCACTGCATTCACTTCTGCCTGGTCCTCTACTATTAACGTCGGGCATGCGTCGGTCTTGTGGTCTGTAGAACTGCAGAATTCGCAAGGTTTTACTGGAGCTGGCTGCCTTCGTAGGATCTGAACCATCATTTCCTTCATCTCCTCTGGCATGGAGTTCCTTGGTGTTTCTTCAGCCCTTGCCACATTCTTTGTTCGGGAGAATTCTTCCTGCCGAGTTGTCTCTTCTCAGAATCGGGCATTTTCAGCAACGTCGGTGATGAGATTCCTTATGCCACTCAGTGATAGATTCATCATGGATCCTCCAGCTGAGGCATCCAGGAGCATTTTGTCTAAGGGTCTTAATCCATCAATGAGGTATTCGATGATGAGTTTTTCGGGCAGTCCAAGGGTGCAGCAGCTTCTCTCCAGGTGATTGAATTTCTCCAGGTAATCGTACATGGTTTCATTGGGCCCCTGCTTGATGTCCTGCAGTTGCCTCCTCACTTGCATTGCTCTTCCCGCTGGGTAGTATTTGTCTAGGAATTTCTTTTGCATCTGAGCCCATGTTCTGATGCTACCGGAAGGCAATGAAAGGAACCAGTCATTCGCCGAGTCAACGAGGGAAAAGTAGAAAGCCTTCAACTTGAAGTCGTCTAAATTTACTCGATTGGGCTTTAGATTTTGGCAAATGCCATGTAGGCGTTGGAGATGAGTCATCGCAGATTCTCCATGAGCTCCTGAGAACTTGGGTAAGCTGTGGGCCACTGACGCGTTGATGGTAATGTTTTCCAGTTCAGGGCCCTCGTAAATGCACCACGACTGATTTCTGAAATCTGGTGCTGACAGTTCTCCCATAGTAGGTTCGCGGAGGTTGTTGTTCCCTTAGTACTCATCAAATACGGGCTCTCGTCTTGGCTCTTGTCGATATTGCGGGGGTGGTGGGTGTCTAAGGGGTTGTTGTACTGGACCAGCTCCCTTTCGGTCCTCGAGCGGATCTTGGTTTCTTCGAATGGCTTCCCTATTACAAGCTCTTTGGTTTCTGATGAGTTGTTCCGGATTGTCAATGAATGGAGGTGGAGCCTCATTATTTCGATCGTACAGGTTTATCTCGTCGTCATCCTGATAGTCATGGTGGCTTCCTTCACGAGACATGGTTATGCAGAAACGGGTACAAAAGAAAAGAACAACTAATCTGAAGCTAACTCCCCGGCAACGGCGCCAATTTTGACGGAGCCCACTGTACTGTCGTTAAGGTGCGATGTTCTCTGTACAAAATAAATTTATATCTCCGCTACTCGTACTCTACTAGTGGGTAGTAAAGGGTAAGTAGGGGTCGAACCCAAGGGAGTCAGGTGAAAAGTTGTTCTTAAAGTTGGACAGTTTGGGGTTGGTTGTGGTTTTAGTACAGAAAGTAGCGTGGGTTGGTTGTGGTTTTAGTACTGGAAAGTAAATGACTGAAAGTAAAGAAAGTAAATACGAGACTGAAAGTAAATACTGAAAAGTAAAGTGCTTGAAGGACAAGACTTGCGGAAATTAAAGTGCTTGAAGGACAAGACTTGCGGAAATTAAAGTGCTGAAAGTAAGCAGTTGATATGGTACTGAAAGTAAAGTAACAGGTGATATTGCAATTGAAGGAAGGATTCGGTATCAGGGGCCTTGTATCATAGTCTGTTTATCATTGACCTCTAATGATCATACTATGTGTTCAAAGATGAATCAAGGCTATTTCTAGCACATGACTTGCAACATCATTTAGAACACTTGTTCTACTTAGACTAATTCCTCCTTTCGAAGTATCTTAGCCTTATGTGCATCCATTTGATCTTCAGTTACGATCAACCAAATGGTTTTTGAAAGAGGTAGAACTCCTCAGATAAGCTTTGCCCGTTAAAGCATCCACTTACCCGAGTATGTTCACGAACCCCACGGAAGAGTTTTGCCCGTTAAAGCATCCACTCAACCTTGGAATTTCTAACCTAATATGTGGCACATAGAACAAGTTTTGAACACATAGAGGCATTTAAGAGAAGGGTCTAAAACATTGTATGATACCAGTACACCCCTTCAACCGAATGAAGGGTTTAGCTACGAATATCCATGGAACAGGACATCATAGCTAAGTACTTGAAAAGTAAAGGTTTTGAAAGACAGGAAAAGTAAAAGGAGAATACTCAAGAACCGACAGGAGTTTTGATTCAAAGCGAAAGTATTGCAAGGATTGTGTTGTAGAATCTATAGAGCTTCTCTCACTACAAGAACTATGGATGTTGGGATTGAATGAGGATGATATACAAGTGAAGAGAAGATGTCTATTTATAGGCTAAGGGAGGCAAGGAGATCACAACACATGGCACAAGATGGGAGGAGATGTGGAGGAGATCACAACACATGGCAAGAGGAGAGCAAAAGCCATCGGGGTGAGTCACCACTCCAAAAGCCATCGGAAGATATTTGTTTCTCAAAAGCCATCGGTTTGACCGGAATCTGACCGGAGCTTTGGCCGGAGCTTCTTGGATTTTGGAGAGTGTATGCTGAATGAAAATGTCATTCTAAGATGATCTCAAGAAGGAACCTAAGCCAAATTCTTCTTGGAACATGGTCGAAATCCCAAATCGGCTGAAATTGCCCTTGTTTGGCCTTTACCGGGCTCGGTGCCTTTGAATTGCGTTCTTGTCCGAATGCCGATGGATTTAGCATGTTTGAGTGATTCCAAGTCGGTTCCATGAAAGTTGTATAGTCGGAATCTGATTGTGGCCTGGAGTGTCTTGTAATCCATTTTCAGCTTTAAAACTCCTCCTTAGCCTGTATTTTCTCTAGACTTCAGAATACCCTGTAGATAAATATCGGAACTAACAAGCAAAAGTTAAATAGACAAAGAGTCTAATTTGGTAGGTTTAACTGTGTTTATAATTCATACAATTATGGTCCATCAATAAGCCTACCCATGATCCCATGGATGACGACAGACCTTACCACAAGTGCATGAATACAACTTCAACGAACTGATTAATTTCGTGGAGGAGTCGGCGGGCAACAAGGAGGGTGACGAGGGATCCGAATGGAGGGACTCAACTTCGGCAGATGAATATGATCACGATGAGACACTTCGGCCAGAGTTTGTTAGAGGAGGGACTTCGGCCGGTGGGGGACTCGGTGAGGAGACACCGTTGGGTTCGATGCCAGAGGATGATCGGCGTTGGATCGTTCCAGCTGGCGATGACAACTGAGTTTTTTTTACATATATTTGTGTACACTTATGTTTTAGTAACCATATTGTAAATGTCAAACTTGTATTTTTTTCAGCTTTGACCCGCCTTCAGCTGTTAACAAAATCGGGTTGCAATGTATTGGGCCTGGTTTTAAGGTTTGTTGGACCACACTCGGGACGTGTGATCCACAAGCTCCGGTGAAGTGGTTTCGACACTTTAAGGTAAAATGTAGTAAAATTCAATTAACGTGAAATTTTTTGTTTAAGTTTTCTACATGCAAATATGTTTTCGATTCCATAGTTTTAGGTTTCTATTAATTTGTTCGTAACACAACTATGTAATGTACATGTAGAGTTTGTACCGGTGGGATCCGATCCACAACGACCAAATTGAGGCCAACTTTAGGAAGAAGGCGGCCAAGATTCTCCAAGATACCTGGAAAGGCTTGCGATCCGGGAAGACTAAAGGCCCGAAATGGTTGATGGAAGATCACAAAGTTGCGGAAAAAGCTCGATTTAACACGGACCCAGCATTCATAGCCCGCAGTTAAAAGAACAAGCAAACTTATTAGGCCCAGAATGCCAGAAACGGCCCAGCCTTGCACGCCTTTGGGTCGAGACCAGCACACTATCACATGGCAAAGATGGTAATACATAATATTTAAAAATAATTCAACTTTCAATATCATTTATAATAACACATTTAGCATTAACTGTGCAGGAAAAGAATAATCAAAGACAAGTGTTGCCAACTGATATGTTTGACAAGAAATACAAGCGGAAGGATGGGACGTATTTGATACCCGACGCTAATTACATTTAATTTGTTATACATTTGTTTTTGTTAGTTTCCTATATTCACAAATTTGTGTTTCCTTTGTAACTAAACATTTAATGTTATTTGAAAAATGTGTAGAAAGAGCTCGTTGATGCAGAAGCTTTGGTCCTGAAGAATCAAGACGTAGGGGAAAGGGTACCGGAGGAGGAGCTGGTAGAGGCCTCTGCGACTGTCATGGGGGTTAACCCGAGGACGGGGATATCGTATTTGTATGGCCCTGCCGCGACATTTGTGTCGGACAAGTTCTCTTCAACGGGCAGCCAGTCATGCGCGAGCTCCCAGAGATCGAGAGCTCCACTATCAGACGATTACACTCAAGATCTGAGGCCGCGTTTAGAGCGCATGGACGAGTCCTAGTCCCGACAGTAGAGTGAGATCAGGAGCTTGAAGGAAGGCATGGACCGATTGACGCAAATGATGCAAATGCAAGCTGATATGTTGAAGATGTTAACTCCCGGATACCAGCCTCCACCTCCTGGAGGAAGCCCGAATCTGCCAAGTCAGAGATCTGATGAAGACAACCGAGGACGTCAACATGGCAGGAGGGGAAACATCAATTAAAATTAATACTTTACTTGACTCTTATGCAGTTTTATGAAAACAGCAATTATACCAAAAATTATTATTATTATTTTATTAAAATTTAATGTTAATTTCGAAAATTAGGAAAAATAATATTCGGAAACTAATATTCGAAAAATCGAAAATTAAAATTTGAAAACCCATAGAATAATATAATATTGACGGAATAATGACAGAACTTTGACGGAAACAATCGGACGGAGTTAAGACGGTCTTGTGACGGACATAATGGCTAACGTACAACGGACGGAAAATATTGCAAACGGAAATGTGTTTTCATATAGACGGAAAATTTTATTGATGTAAAATTGACGGAATATAGACGGAAATTAATATGACGTAATTCCGATGGAATTTCGCAGATAATATTTTATGCAGGAAGTTTTTTCGAAAAGATGACGGAACGTTGTGTAGCGTAAAATGATGGTATTTTGACGGTTTCTTAATAGACGGATATAGCCGTAAATTTGGCGGAAAAATGACGGAACAAAGAGTAGCGTAAAAATGACGGAATTTTAACGGTGTCTTTATTAGCGGACATGTCCCGGAAAACTACCGAAAACCAGTGCCACGAAATGCAGACGATATTTTGACGGAGAACCTCGCCGGATACATGCCGGAATTATGACGGAATTTTATTTACCGGAAATGCGACGGAATGTCGACGAAACATTGACGGAAACAAACGACGAAATGTTGACGGACACTTTTTACGGTCGGAAAAATTGCCGTCAACGTCATCGGTGATGGAAAAGTGACGGAAATTTGGATTTTTCCGTCGTTTCCCTGACGTCGGAAATTTTCCATAAATTATTAGTGATATTTGTTCATTTGTTAATGTTTGAAAACATAGATTCGAGTGGCGAACTCCTATACGGTAGAAGTTGCATCTTCTTTGATTCTCCGAGGATCATATCCCTTAAGGTATTCTTATGTGTTAATTATGTATTGTTGTTAATGTTGAAAGATTTAAATGACATAATACTTGGATTGTAGATTTTTTTAAAGTGTAGTCACATAATTTTCTCTATTGGTTATTAATGTTTTGTTCATGTTTCATGATTTTTGCTTGTCAAATTTCTCTTAACTTGTGTTTTTCGAACCCAGTGTGCTTCAGACTTTGCTCATTGGCTTCCCCGACCTACTGCTATATTTCTCCTCTCGAGATTTCACAAAAGGTTCACACCCTCCCAAACTTACAATTGCGCTTTTTGTAGTGTTTTTGTAGATATGAGTGTATCTAACATGAACATGAGTATGTTTATTTGTGCTTTTTTTTTGTGCGTTTCACAAAAGGTTCACAGACTCCCAATCTTAACTATGTTTATTTTTTGAACATGAACATTTTGGCTAGGTTGCTCTTTCATGTCCATTTATTTTTTTATTTATCAAGATGGTGTATATATTGATTGGTTACCAAAGTCTAACAATAGTATTTACATGCTTCATGTAGTGGATTTATAATGAGTCGAGAGTGGATGTCCGGTAATAGGTTAAGTGATGAGTACGAAACGGGGATTATGGATTTCTGTGAATTTGCATCGTCATAAGCACTTCAACGTGTGGATGCACTTCAACGTGTCTTCTGTCCGTGTAAGGGGTGTTTCAATAAGATAAAGGTTAAAGTGGAGGATTTCCATAAACACCTTTTTTAAAGGGAATTGATCCACTGTATAAGGTTTGGTATCTGCATGGAGAGGTTGAACCGCACGACGTTGAAGCTCAACCCGTGGAAAATTTCCCCGATGATGATAATGATGATTGGGAGGAGGACAATCTAATTGACATGGTTAACAACGTTGCCGATGAGTTTTTTCCAGACCACAAGTTTTGGAATCGTTGAGGAATGACTCTGAATTACCATTGTATGAAGGGTGCTCCAAATATACAAGGCTCTTTGCAACTTCGAAGTTATTTAACGTGAAATCTAAAATTGGATGGAGTGATAAGAGTTTCATAGAAGTATTAACCTTGATGAAAGATATGCTTCCTGAAGGAAATACTTTACCAAACCGTACTTACGAAGCTAAAAAGGTCATGTGTCCCATGGGAATCCAGTACAAGAAGATACATGCTTGTCCCAATGATTGTATATTGTATCGTAATGCTTCCTACCTTACGTGGATCACGCATTGTAAGTTATTTGTTAATTATATTGTGTTTTAAGACATTTTACTTAAGAAAGCTTTTTTTAATTTAGTTTGTTTTTTAGGTGGCATTGGATGTTATATGTCATCTTTCCAAAACAGCACGTGGTCCATTGGCTTGATCCATCGGCAAATAATAAAGCAATAAACGGCGATGCAAAGGATATTGTGGACACGTAAGTTTTAGACTCACTTTTATCTTCTAAATTGTATTGACAATCACTAATTATGTTATGTTATTATTTTAGGGGATTGTACCGGTACTGTCAAGGATGTGTACCGAGAAGTGGAGATATTGTACAGTGAAAGATAGTTGAGGTACTACACTCATAGACGAAACACATTTTTAATACGATAGAAAATTTTCATTATTAAAGTGTGTGATAAAATATTATTGATTGTGCAGTGTCCGAAACAACCGCCGGGTCATTTATGCTGTTACTATGTTTTGAATTATATTCGAGACATAATTGAGTTTCTAAGAGCTAATAGAGGAGCGGGGATTGAAGACCTTAATCAAGTAAGCTTTTATCTATCATTGATTAAGTTGTGTAGTTGTAACTTTGGTTTGATAAACTTATTGGAACTTTATTGTATTTTGATTTACTTGTCTTACTTTTCATTGTAGTGTTTTCCTAATGGGACACAATCCTATGAAGACCGCAAGATAGATGAAGTAAGGGATGCAACCACCGCCTACCCGTATGAGTATTTGAGCGATGGTTACCCCCGAGCGGTATAGGATATCAACTTTAGTGTTCTTTTGTACTAGCTAGGACATTAACTTTGTTGTGGCATTCTTCCTTGCATGAAAGGAGATGTATTTGTGTATCGAATGATTTTCTTTTTTGAACGAATGTATTGTAATGTTTTGGATGAGCATCAGTGTATTTGTGCAGGTGTGAATATTGTTGTGGTTTTTTTGATAAATTTCAGGTGGATTTGAGCTATTGCGAGCCAAATCTGCCAAAAAATTTAATGACATTAGGCATCGCTTGAGGGAAAACCGATGTATAATGTCATTTCTGGCTTTGTCCAATATTGAGATCAAAACAGTGCAGTATTGTGCGGGCGGGGTCAAGTTTTGAGCAGCGAGTGAAACGGCAGCGTTTGGCTAAAGCGCGGAAGTCGAATTAGTTCGTTGGTGTGCGACGTTGTTTTGCTGAAGACGAACGCTTTAATGAAACGGTGTTGTCTCGGCTTGGCGCGGATTGGCTATTCGGACGTTGTGGAACGTAGCATTTTGAGAAGCAGCTAAAAGGGGATCGACCTAGGAAATTAGGGTTCGTCCTAATTTCCAATTTCGATTTCAAGTTCTGAGATTCTCTCCAAGATTTCTTGCGAATTCTTGCGTCTGTGGTGCGATTAGAGTAGTTTCGATACGAGCACGTTATCCATGTCGCTGGAGGCTTGTTGATTATTGTGTGTCGCTGGTTACCGCGGAGGTGCAGGGAGCTGACTTGGGAGGACTGAGTTGCGTTCGCATCCAATCCCAGGGGACTTTGATTCCTTCTCTACTATGTTATTTGTTCTATTTGTTAACTGCATAGTGTTTGTAGTATTCTGGTGTTTAGGACCATTGAGCTTGATTGAACATTGAAGCAGATTTGATGCTTTGGTGCTTGTATATTTTTGTGCTTGATTAATAAAAATCTACCTTCACCTAGCATTAGATTATTACATATTGGTATCAAAGCGAGGTTGGCAGTTATTGAGATCGGTTGATAAGCATTCTTGTTGATCCTTTGAGTATTGATTGTGAAAAGTCTTTGTGTGCTGTTAGTGTTTTGCTTTGGTTGTACTCTTGCTGACTTGTGTGATCTTTCTTGCTGAGTTTTTTCTCTTTGTTTTAATGATGTCTGATATTAGACTTAAGCCTTCTGATGGGCAGATGGATTTTGCTATGTGGATCATGAGAATGAAGGGCATCTTAATTAAGGAAAAGTGTTGGAGGGCTATTAGTGAGGAGTGGTTGAGTCGTACTTCAGAACATGCTAAAAAGGACCTTAAGGAAGTGGCTTTGTCTGAGATAATGATGAGATTAACAGATGATGTAGCTAGGCCAGTTATGAAAATTTTGTATCCTAAGGTTTTATGGGATACCCTTAAGGCTACCTATCAAACCAATTCCTACCCTATATGATATTTCTTCTTAAGAAATTATTCACATTTAAAATGAATTTGTCTTTGAGTATCTAGGAAAACCTAGACTGTTTCCTTAGGATGACTGACAGGAGTCGTCTGACCTCTCAAATTTAATAATTTATAATTTCCCTACAAACACTAGAACAGTGGTAAGCAAGGGTCGAACCCAAGGGAGCTGTTCGGTTACTCGTGTCCTGTGACTGAAAAGGAAGACAAGTGGGGGTTTTTGTGAGTAATGGTTGTCACGAGTAAATGAGAACAATAACACGAAAGAAATTCAATGAGAGAAAAGTATCCGGTTTAGGGGTTTCTATTGTGACTCGTTTATCATTGGCTACGAATGATCTAATTTATGTTCTTAAGTGTGATTACTTCCGTTTCAGGTTATAACCTAAAGTAAGGCCGTTTCAAGCACTTACACCACAACCTAATTCCGTTTCAGGGCATAGGCTTCTAGTTCTAGCAAACTTGATACATTCGTTTCAAGCAATATCAAGTTAACGTGTAACTACTTGTCTCAACGTTGCAGTATTTAACGAGTAGCAAATATGGGGGTTAAATCACTCAACTAAGTTTCACCGTTGCAAGTATCTACTTAGTTTCACAATATAATTCAAGATAATAAGCACAAGAACTGGTAAAACATAAATAGCATTAAGCACAAGCCTCAAAACATTCGTCACAATATATTAACCCTAAACTGAATACAATGGAATTAGCTACTCATAGTCATGACAAAAACAGAAGTATTTTTTTGAATGAAAATCGTAGAAATTCTCTTCTCTCTTGTTAAAAGCTTGATCTCCTCTCGAGTCGTCTCTTCAATTCTCGTAATATCGATATGATCCTGAGATTAGAAAATCTAATTTATAACAAGTTTCGTTTCTAATTTCGTTTTGGGCCAAGCTTCTAAATCTCGACTTGCTGACGTCAGCCGCGGACGCTGCACATATTAGCTCCGCGGGTCATGAGAAGATTACCATCCGCGGACTACGACCATAAAATGGCCTATGTCCGCGATCCTCTCTGAGACGCTTTCCTTGGGCAGCTCGTCATTCTTGGCTCAGACTCTCGAGTCGATCTCCACGAACTCCATGTGATGTATTTGGCACCGAAATGCCGTCTTTAAGCGCGCATTCCTTCCAAGGCTCCCGAAACACCTGAAATGCAAAACAACACTAAAAAGTAACTGTTCGCATAATAAAGTGTCGAAATAAATGGGAATAATTGACTCGACGAGTCGTATAAATACGACTCTTCAATGACCCAAGATTTAGAAAGATGTGACGATACAATCAAGCAGGAAGAACACCTAGATGTGATCCTCCTAAGTACGAGATTATGACCCAAAACAATGAATCCTTAAAGGTTTTTAAGCCCAAGAATGGAAGTAAGACAGAGGCCAGAAGTGAGATCATGTTTGTTAAACATAAGAATAAATTTCCTCGTGAATCGAACAATTTTCAAATATAAGAACTAAGAGTATACAAGGCTATCCCAACACAGAAATATAAAATCAGTTTGAATGATCCTTACATTTTATTTTATTTAATTTATTTTTTAGAAAAATCAAATTCCGTTGTCATAGTAGTTGAATGGACAACACCAAACTCATGACGAAGATGTATTCAAAGGTTCAAATCGTCGATCTCCTAGTCATTCGATCAAGACTGTAATCGCTAGACCACTGCCCCTTGTGCAATCCTTACATTTTATTGAGATATATTTTTATATTTAGTTTCAAATTTTCTATAATTTGTATAAGGCTCAACATTTGACCCTAGGGTGGATTGAGATTGTCCACGTCGACATATTATAGGGCAATACAAATTCAGTGCGAAAACGATGCACGGAAGATAGGGCCTAACATGTATTAACTGACACAATTTGATTAAATTTTTGAAAATGGAGTCAAATTATTATCCATCTACTTAATAGTAATAATGACGCTTTGGCCGAGTCCGAGTTGTTGAGGCGTGTGCCTGCTAAGTACATGGGGTCTCCCCGCAAGAGTTCGAATCTCTCAGGCGTCGAAAATTTTATTTCACTTTATGAAATTTAAAATAAAAAAAATTGTATTTGAATTTATGAAATTTTAATCTCAAGCACTCATATTTGGTTAACTACCGGAGACATGAGCCCTGGTTACTACTGGGTTTGGATATCTGACCTGACTCCAACCTCAGATCTACTTTCTTCTTCCTATCAATAAATTTTTTTGGAACACTTACTGATGCTCTGGTAAATGCTTGTGATCTGCAGATTTGGTGAAGTTGCATGCCTGAGACATGTTTGCTGGTTCGACTAGCATTAGAATTCTATCTCCCAACACAACCTTTTTTTTTTTTGATAGAAGCAGCAACAATGCTACAACAACAAGAAGAGAGGACTTGATCAACTAGATAAACACAACATTCTTGGACAACAGTCTAGTCTCGTCCAGCACCAATTCAAATCTAAAACGCGCTTGGTCAGCTGGTCTGCGACGATATTTGCCTCTCTTCGTATAAGAAAAACTTTCCATTTCAAGTGCCGATGAAGAAACTGCAAGCAATTATTAAACCACTCCTTATGAGCAACATTAGCATCTGGGCATATGTTCAGCCATTTCACAATATCAGCACAGTCTGATTCGAAGATGACCTTGTCAGCGTTGAGCTTTTCTGCCAATTTGAAGCTCTCAAGTAAACCAAGACCTTCGCATTCAGCACTGTTATGACTAGGCGCTCCAACAATGGCTCGACCTGCCAAGATAAGGCCACTACTGTCTCTGACTACAATCCCAATACCTCCTCCCACAGGCTCACTCCAAGCAGCGTCGCAATTAACTTTTAAGTACCCAACAGGAGGTTTTTTCCATTCAAAATCAGAGCAATAAAGATATTGTAAGCTTGACAGATACTTTAATTCATACTGCTCAAAGGATCTGGACAGATTAGTGGCTTTGAAAACAAGCTCATCAACATTGATATCACTATCTTCATGTTTCCTTTTATTTCGTTTATACCAGATCATCCACAGGATAACTAAAACCAATTGTCTCTTCTTCTGACTGAGAAATTTCCAGCAATAACGGATTATGTCCGCAAAACCAACTGAGGATGGCAACTCACACAGCTCTGTCAACCCCAATCGGTTCCAAACAGCTCTCGCGAACCAGCAATGCAGGAAGACATGGGAATAGGACTCTATATCGAAACCACATTCTCCGCAACCAACATTGTTTATCATACCACGCCTATGCAAAATGACACCAGTTGGAAGAGCATCATGATAACCACGCCAACCGAAAATTTTAACCTTTCTGGTAACTGCCATTTTCCAGTAATCTGCCAAAAATTTCTAAGATTGAGACAGGTCCGAACAACCAATGGCTTCTCCTCTCCCTTCGTATTTAATCTGCCTCATCAGACTATAAGCACTACGAATGTCGAAATCCCCAGAATGATTTGCTGACCAAGAGATAAGACCATTTTCATCATGCTGCGATCCAGCTCTAACCAATTCAAAACCTTTAACAATGCTCCTCCAACAGAAGGAGGGCATGTACCCCACTGTGCAATTCAACATGTCGTAATCAGGGCAATACTTGGCCTTTAAGATTTGGGAAACCAGCAACTCTGGATTAGTGTAAATCCTTCAGGCTTGCTTGGCTAGAAACGCCATATTAATGCATTTGGAGATCCTTAAAGCCAAGGCCTCCCTGATTTCTATCTTTACAGAGGGTCTGAGTTTTAACCCAGTATATTGGTTTTTTTGATTGAGAGCTTTGCCACCAGAACTTTGTAATAGAACTATGCATTTTATTAATAACCTGGTCAGGAAGGACAAAACAGTTCATTGCATATTGCGGCAGAGCTTGTAAAACAGCTTTGATAAGGATTTCTTTCCCTCCAGAAGAGAGATTTTTTGAATTCCAACTTTCAGACTTCTTCCAGAATTTATCAATCATACCTGAGAAATTTAGTGAAAGCTTCCTTTGTAAAGTTAATGGTAAACCCAAGTATTTAGCATGGTGCCGAACAATAGGAGCAGATAGCTGGACTCGAAGAGAGTTCGTCAGATCTTCCGAGGCATTTGGGGAAAGAACCAACTCTGATTTTTTATAATTGATGACCTGGCCAGAAATGCTCTCATACTTAGCCAACAAAGAAGATAAAGCTTCAGCAGTACCATCCCTAACTTTAAATAATAACAGGCAATCGTCCGCAAACATAAGATGAGAGACGAAGGGCGCTCTTTTACAGACCCTGATACCTTCAATGCTCCGCTCCATCTCTAATTTTGACAAACTGTAGCTCAACCATTCAGAACAGAGGATGAATAAATATGGTGACAAAGGGTCACCTTGACGCAATCCTCTTTCCGGAATAAAGGTTGCTGTAACTTTCCCGTTTAGCCTGATAGCATATCGTACGCTTGACACATAACTCAAGATCATGCTCACCCATTTTGCCTCAAAACCAAATTTCAGCAATAATAATTTCAGGAATCGCCACTCAACTCTATCATAAGCTTTTGACATGTCCAACTTCAAAGATCCGTAAATACTCTTTCCCTGTCTAGTATTTTTGATAAAGTGAGCAGATTCATGCGCAATAAGATAATTATCAGTTATTAATCTTCCTTGAATGAAAGCGAACTGAGCAGGACTAATAACCTCCGGGAAGATTTGCTGTAATCTGTTAACAACAGCTTTAGCCACTGTTTTGGAAACAACACTGGTCAAACTAATAGGCCGGTAATCCTCCATCCTTCCTGCAGCTTTAATTTTCGGGATTAGAACAATAAGGGTGTCATTTATGCCATCCGGAGCATGGCCTTCATGCAAAATGGAGAGACAAGAGGCAATAAAATCGTTCCTAATAATACCCCAGAATTTTTGGAAAAAACCAGCGGGGAAGCCATCTAATCCAGGAGATTTGTAAGGATAAAGCTGAAATAAAGCACTCTTAATCTCCAATTCAGAGTAAGGCTCCGATAGCTTCCTATTATGATTATCAGTGATTGTTTGAGGCAAGTACTCCAGAGATTCCTGAATTTCCGTATCAGACAAACCAACAGTAGAAGAGAAAATGTTTTGAAAATAAGAGACCGCCACATGCTCCAAGGTAGTCGCCTCATGTTTGATACCTTCCTTCACTATTAACTAAAGAACTAATAGTGTTGAGTCTCTTTCTTGAATTAGCCATGAGATGAAAAAATTTGGTATTGCTATCTCCTTCACTCAGCCAACAAATTCTCGATCTCTGCGCCCACATAATTTCTTCTCTAACAAGCCATTTATCAATTTCCTTAGCAATTTTATTTTCATTATTTGAGGACTCAAACGATCGCGAGCCTTGGAGAACTGCAGCTAACTCCCCATTCAGCCTTTTCAGCTGACTGTTAACATTACCAAATTTTCTTCTATTCCAGTTCTTAAGATGCTGGGAAAGGTCAACCAATTTATCTCGAATGGGAACACTATCACCACTGGGATGCCAGGATTTAGATACTATGTCACCAAGGCTATCATCCCTCATCCACATGGATTCAAACCTGAACAAGTTACAATGACCACTACTAAACCCATCTAGCTTAAGGAGAAGAGGGCAATGATCAGAGTGATGGGAGACCAAATGCTCCACTGATGCACTGGGAAATTTATTAACCCACAATTCGTCCCCAACAGCTCTATCAAGGCGGCTCCTCACTTCCTCTCTACCTTGTCTTTTGTTTGAGAATGTAAACTTTGAGCCTTTGAATCCCAGGTCCATTAGCCCACAATCCAGAAGCACATCTCTGAAATGTTCCATATAGACTTGCCGGGACAGGTTTCTACTCGTGGTCTCTGAGAAATTACATATCTCATTAAAATCACCAATGATGCACCATGGAAGATTGATGAGCTCTCTTAACTTTCTAATCAAATTCCAGCTCATTTGCCTTAGACTGATTCTGGGATTACCATAAAAGATAGTCACATGCGCAGGCCCCTTGTTGTTTAAAATGAAGTCAATATGAAATCCAGAATAACTAGAAACAGAGACGTCTGTCATATTATTCCAAAATAAAACCAAGCCACCAGAGCGGCCACGAGCAGGAACAGCAAAACAACAGTCAAACCCCAACTTAACCCTAATTACTTCACAACGGAAACTATCAGATTTAGATTCAACAAGACCAACAACTAACGGACGAGAAACTCTAATAAGCTCTCGAAGAGCACGAACTGCAGACGACGACCCAAGCCCTCTGCAGTTCCAGACTAGGATTTTCATGGCGCTCGGCGGTGCTGGTGACCAGCATATCGAAGTAAACATTACCAGTTCATTTGGTGTTCAAATTTGGACTCATGATCACGGATTCAATCAGCTATATATCGAAGTAAACATTACCAGTTCATGTCGGAATTCATACACGGTATTTCCTGCTATCAAACCTGAGCTCTCTGAGATCTGTTTTTAGTAGTATATAGCTAATTACTGGAACAAAAAAAATCAGTACTGTTGCGGAGCTTCTAACGCCACAATATAATCCTATTTTTATCAAACTCAGTATAGTTAACACTATTAATCTCTTTTAGGCCTCTACTCCAACTGCTTTTGCTTCAAGGCGGCTAACACCTCCTCCATTGATAAATTTTCCCTTGAATACTTCATAGCATCAACCAAAGTTGCATATGATGGGGGCAAAGCATTTAACACCATTATGACCTGATCATCGTCTTCAATTTTCTCCTTAATGTTTTCAAGATCAATCACTATTTTGGCAAAATCATCAAGATGCTCATCTCTGGTCTTACTACCATCCATCTTGAATCCAAATAGCTTACCTTTCAAGTAGATTCTATTTGTGAGAGTGTTGGCCATTTACAAGGACTCCAGCTTCAACCACACTGCAAGAAATGTCTTCTCCTTGACACATCCCTCAAGATCACCTTGCCTCCAAGATGCAAGATCAAAGTACTGTAAGCCAGCTCCTTCATTTCTTCTTTCTCATCCTCTGTTATATTTGCTGGAAGAGTGTTTGTCAAAGCCTTAGCGACCTTCATCTGAACTAGGATCGCCTTCATCCTTTGCTTCCACATCGCAAAGTCACCCTTGACATCAAACCTCTCCAGCTCCACCTTCGCTGATACCATCCTTGCAACATCGCGGCTCTGATACTAATTTGTAGAGTTTCAACAGCTTCAATCTTCCAAGAATAAAATGAAATCGACGAAGAATACACAAAAATTATACTGGTTCGGAGCCCTAATGGCTCCTTATCCAATCGAAGAGAGGAACGACCTTTATGAATCGAAATTGATAGTAGTACACGATTACACACAATCACTAGAATCTCTATGAACGAAATCGCTAACCAATTCGACTGCAATTGAACAAATTTGCCGAAATCACTCCAAGAACCCTCATCCCAAATGTGGAAATAAGTGTGAGTCGACCCGGCCAAGTTGCACAGTACATGTATTCGTTGCAGGTCAAACGCAAACCAAATGCTACCGTTTCAAATTGGCGCTCCCATTGGCTTTTATCAAACGCAGTCGTTCCACTAACCTCAAGCGTGCACTCCTTTAGAGTTTACCGCCCAAATCTCGCGCCAAGCTTCAAACGACAACGTAGCATCCAAATCCAACTCGCGCCTCCACTCAACGACGTCGTCTTCCAAAAACTCCAATCCCGCTTTTGCCAAACGACGGTGTTTCACCTTGCAACATCTAGAACCAGCTCTTTTGTTCAGCTTACTCCTCCAGACCATACTGACCTATTCAAGCATATGCAGCCACCATGTACTACCACCACCTCAAGTTATTGAAGAACCATAAATTACAGTAAAGTTTCCGGAAGATTTCAATACAGGATTTCTTCAGTAAGATCGTCAAGGGAACATTGATGGCATTTGGATCACATACGGAACCATCATATTGCCATGATGACACGTGTCACCCCCAATTTTTTTTCAAATTTTTATATAATAGAATTTATTTAAAATAAAATAAATTTTAAAAAATATATAATAAAATTAGAAACTATCCCAAAACACAATTCCACATCTCCACCGCACCCATAAATTGACATTAGGTGATCATTAATCCGTATATCACATTTGTAAGCGCAACAAGGTTAGAAGCACGTATATTAGCTTTGGTCCTTCTCGGTCTATACTTGATAAGTACCCAAAATAAGATAAACAATCATGTATCTTTCAGTCATCTTGGTATAGCCGTTTTGCATTGTTGTTAGAATACTATTGGGAAGCAGATGCTATATTTTGTTTAAAATGTTTTCTATTTTAAAAACACGATGGACCATTAGGATCCAGTGCATTCAACATTGATGGGTTTCATGCATGTAATAACTTAGAGGAAAAAATCGTTTACTTATGGCAGACGTTGCAAAAGATCACAGTTCTCGTCATCATAAAGCTCTAATAAGATGGTTAGATCTTATAATAAATTTGAAATTTTCAAAACACAAGAGATACTGGATAATAAACTCCGTTTCAAAACTTCTATTGAAGTTGCTAGATTCATAATTTTTTAAACAATGTCAATTTTCTTTATAATACGGTCTACTTTTCGATTGTCACCCCCTGTCTTAATTAATGGGTCCGTCCCTGAACTGGATATTGATTTGAATCGCATGTTTGCTTTCCAGAATCGATATTTCCATCCATATAAAAAAGCCTTGGGTTACACAAAACTCAAAGTGAGATAATTTAAATCGTAGTTTCTACTCTTGGCTTAAGATGTAGAAACCCACTTTAATGTTTGAAGGTGATGGGAAGCAAAAACAAATCTTTCAAAGTAATGTGCATCATAAATTTTGTTCTCATATATATAGGGGATGACCAAATACGAGCAAAGAGTGCGACTCCAGATGAATAGCCGCGCCTGTTTGGCAGAAGTCACGCGCTCCACGCTCATATTAGCGTCTCGCCCGCCGCACGCGGCACACTTAAAATAGCTGTTGGTTGCGATCCTCTTGGCATGGCACACTCAAGTTGTGCTCCAACACCTCCCGAATTGTCTCATCTCATTTATGTAATATTCCCTATTAGATTTTAACATCCTAATAGGTCTATATACCCTAAAACTCCCAACAAGACAGCGCGCGCGTAAGCGTGAACTTCAACACCAACTCTTGTGGTGTTCTTATTTGTTTTCAAATTACTTGTCGTGTTATTTTCCACCAGAGTTTCCAACTTCATTTTCTATTTACAACTAGAGTAATTTGAGTTAAGTGGCGTGAACATCTTATTTGTACTTTTTTTATTAATGGGTTCATTATAACTCAATACATAATCGGTACATATTATTTATGCAGAATATATTTGATTGATATTTGATAGGTCTAATCCTCTAAATTGATTGAGATGACTCCATCAACGGGATCATCTTTACATAAATATTCAACCATAAACATTTATATAAACAAATCATATAGAAATACAAAATCAACTTGTATTCTGCTTCCATGGTATCAACCTAAATCTTCGATTCTACAATGTCTACTAACCTTTTGGTCACTGCTTCAGCCGATTCAACTCCTCTCACTCAGAATTTGCAATTCCCCAACATCACAATTCGTCTTGATCGCTCAAACTATGCCCTTTGGCGCAACACTATCACTTCAGCATTGGAGGCGTTCGGATTGGCATCATTCTTCACTGATGTCAACCCTCCTCCACATCAGGTTCTTGTTCCGTCCGCACCTTCCGCCGCTCCTAATGGTGTGGAAGTTCCTGAATATTCTATTCTCAATCCCGCTTATCTTACGGCTCAACGAGATCGCTTGATTCTCGTTTGGATCAGATCTACTCTTACTTACAACTCCAATTCTCGGCATGGTGACTCGAGCGACCACCACCTTTGATGCTTGGCCTACTCTTGAGCTGACCTTTTTTTGCAGAATCTCGCGCTCAACAAATGCACTTAAAGCATCAACTCCAAACCCTAACAAAGGGGTCACTGTCCGTACTTGAATATTATGAGAAGAAACGGGCCATTGCGGACTCCTTATTTGAATGTGTGAGTCCCGTATCAGAAGAAGATTTGGTTGCACATATCTTGTATGGTCTTGGAACCCAATATAGTGCCTTCCGATCTGCCATTGATATGTGTGTTGAACCTGTCAGCTCTGGTGAACTTTTGGACCTTCTACTTCAAGAAGAGCAACGTATTGAAGATGATGCTCGTCTCCTAACTCCACCATCAGCAAATGCCGCAACCTCTATTAGTCGTCTTCAAATCGTGGTTCTGGACTTCGTTCTTCTTCCAATTCCCCTTTCGGGAACAAATCTTTTCGAGATTCCATCTCTGCTGGTCATCGCTCTCGCCTGCAATGTCAAATATGTAAGAAAATGGGTCGCGAGACTGTTAACTGCTATAATCGCTTAAACTTGACAGATTTTCCTATCACCAACTAAAGAGTTATTGTGTAGTTTCAGCAGTCCGGAAAGACTGCCCTCAGTGTCTCCTCTGATTGTCCCTCTGCTGTGGTTGATCCATGGGTGATGGATTCCGGAGCCAGCCATCATGTGACCGCAGATCTTGCTAAACTCCACTTACATTCCAACAATGAAGGTAACGACAAACTCATTGTCGGAAACGGTAAATCTCTACCTAGGGGTGAGCAAACGCTAATTTACCGTTTTACCGTTTACCGTTTTACCGTTTACCATTTTACCGTTTACCGATTTACCGAAATATAAAATTCTATTCCGTTTACCGTTACCGATTTACCGTTTTACCGAAATTTCGGTAAAACGGTAAATCGGTAAATTTCGGTAAATTTACCGATTTTACCGAAATTAATTATTTTTCTAATTTTTTAAATATATATTATAAATCTTGTAAATATATATGTTGATTTTTAATATATATAAATGTTTTTTTAAAAAAGTTTCTTTATAATATATATAATTTTTATTTATTTATTAATATTTTCGGTAAAACGGTAAAACGGTAAATTTACCGATTTCAAAATTTATTCCGTTTACCGACTTATTTTTACCGTTTTACCGTTGGTAAATTTACCGTTTTACCGATTTACCGAACCGAATCGGTTCGGTAACGGTAAATTTACCGACGGTCAACGGTAATTACCGAATTTTGCTCTCCCCTATCTCTACCTATTACTCAATTAGGCCACTCTATTCTTAATGCACAGCATGCTACCACACCTTTGCACCTTCACAATATTTTATTTGTGCCTAAAATTACCAAAAATCTTCTTAGTGTCTCAAAATTATGTCCTGATAACAATGTTTATCTTGAATTTCACTCTGATTGTTGTGATGTCAAGAACTTGCAGGGACAAACACTGCTCAAAGGAATCGTTGAAAATGGTCTTTACCATCTGCCATACCCACCTGAGTCGTCCTCTTTCTCCGCTTCATGTCGTCATGTCGCTTGCCTCGTGTACGTGCATCCTTGCAATGCTGGCACCATCGACTTGCCCATCCACATGAGTCTATCTTGCGTCGTTTAATTTCTAATCATCAATTACATGTGTCTAGTCATAATCTTGCCTCGGTTTGTGGCTCCTGTTAACTTGGTAGAAGTCATCGTTTACCTTTGTCAAGTCGCAAAAATAAATCGTCTAAACCTTTTGATTTAGTTCATTCGGATGTTTGGGGTCTATCTTCTGAGTTGTCGCTTAATGGGAATCGCTATTATGTCAGCTTCATTGATGATTGTACCAAATTTATTTGTGTTTATTTTCTATCTAATAAAGCTCAGGTGTTTTCTATCTTTCAAATGTTTCTTCAAATGATTCAAACCCAATTCTCCATCACTGTTAAGGCTTTCCAAACCGATTAGGGTGGAGAATTTCGGAATGTCTCTTCTTTGCTTGAATTTAAAGGGATACAACATTGAGTCTCATATCCTTACACTCCTGAACAAAATGGGTCCTCTGAGCATCGTAATAGAATCATCGTTGAGAAAGGTCTTGCCCTTTTAGCTCATTCTTCTTTGCCTATAAAATTTTGGGAACAAGCCTTCCACACCGCTGTTTATCTCATCAATCCCACTCCCACTCCATTGCTGAATTTTCGATCCTCTTATGAGTGTTTGTATGACAGAACTCCAAATTTTGGGTTTCTTAAGTCCTTTGGATGTCTATGTTATCCCTTTCTCCGTCCGTACACTTCCAACAAGATGGAGTTTTGATCTATGCCTTGTATATTCTTGGGTTATAGCTCTAAGCACAAAGGCTACATATGTTTTCATGTCCCAATCTCTCGGATATACGTGTCTAGGTATGTTATGTTTGATAAGTCAGTTTTCCCGTATCCTGCTCATATTTTTGGGTGATCCTCTGCTCCGTCATCTACATGAGCATTGATTCCTTTGTCACTCTTACAACAAGCGGTAGGCCTATCACTCAGCCCCTGCCGTCTACGTGTCATCTTAGGTCTGAATCTACGTCTCTTCCAGTCCATTCGGAGTCTGCGACGCCATCATCACCACATACACAATTTTCTGAGTGAAGTCCTGAATCAACCACCCATTTGCTTGAGTCTGCGTCTCAGTCAGCCCCTTCCACATCTTCATATCCTCATTTGGATTCTGGTAAAGAATCACTCTCAACGATTCCTTCCTCATCCAATCCCCCCTCTCCCAGTCCTACACAACCCACTGCCTCTTATCCAGGTGCACCATCTTGGTTTCGCGAACCGGATAACTCAAACCATCCAATAACTACCCGATCCACCACTCACACTCTCAAACCTAAAGCCTTGACTGCCACAAAATATCCTCTCCTTGTAACCCTCACCACCACCAAAGAGCCTAAATTTTTTCATCAAGCCTCCAAAGACCCTCATTGGCAGCACGCTATGCAATTAGAATATGATGCCTTAATGAAAAATGGTACTTGGGATTTAGTTCCTCGACCGTCGAATACTAACATTGTTGGTTGCAGGTGGATTTACAGAAGCGCAAATTTCATGGCTCTATTGAGCGTTACAAGGCTCGTTTGGTCGCTAAAGGCTCTAATTAGGAAGTCGGTGTTGACTTGTTTGTACGTTCAGTCGTGTTGTAAAGCCTACTACTATTCGTCTTGTTCTGAGTCTGGCGATTACTGATGGTTGGCCTCTCAGATGTGGATGCCGATAATGCTTTTTTGAATGGAGATCTTACAGAAACAGTTCATATGGATCAACCCCGGGGTTTATCGCATCAAATCTTCCTGATCATGTATGTCGGCTTCGTAAAGCATTGTATGGCTTGAAACAAGCTCCTCGTCTTTGGTTCCACAAGCTTCGGTCTTCTTTACTACATCAAGGATTTTTTGTTGTTGATAAAATACTACATCAAGGATTTATTGCTTGTGTTTTTGACCCATCTTTATTCGTCAAGAAGCATGGATCTCACAGAGTCTACGTGTTGATATACGTCGATGATTTGATCATCACTGGCTCTCATTCTTCATTTATTGATGATTTCTTGAAGCTCCTTAGTGCAGAATTCTCGCTAAAAGATTTGGGCGCTCTGCATTATTTTCTTGGCATTGAAGTCTTTCGCTCTTCATTTATCGCAACAAAAGAAATACAAAATCATCTTCTTCTCCAAATCCTTTTTATTCTTACACATGAATACAATTTTGTACACTTTCTATCATTTTGAAGCGCATATCTCTCATATCGATTCCCGTCCAAAGACCTATGGGCCAAACTGAAGTAAAAGGTATGATAACAGAAGGAACATAAGCCAACAAAAAAAATTAATGCAAACACCAAAAACCGAACTCGAGACCTAATACACTGCAAGGTGCAAGCAACACCTTAACCAGGTCTCTTTGCATTTAATTTATACTTTTAAGTGCAAGACTTTGAAACACACCCATGATGTAATCCTATTTCTCCAATGTGAATACATTGAAAGAATTCAGTGAAAACCAATGTCTTTATAAGCCCAAAAATTTCCAGGAACATGACTAACTAATCCTCACAAAGTCAACACACAAATTTTGAGACGGGAAGATTGAAGAATTTGATGATGGAAGTTGGGGATCAAAGATCAAGCATGGAGATGGAGACGATCAATCTTGAAGAGTTCCCAGAGGGTTGCATAGCTAACATCCTTTCCTTGACAACTCCTGTAGATGCCATCCGCTCAAGCACCATTTCTAAACTCTTCCACTCAGCAGCTGATTCCGACTCTCTCTGGGAACACTTTCTTCCCTCAAATTACCAACACATCATCTCAACCTCGACCACTCCTTCTCTCTCCTTTCCCTCCAAGAAAGATCTCTACTTCAGCCTCTGCGATTCTCCCATACTTGTTGACCATGGAACCAAGGTACACAAACAAGCGTTTGTTGGGAATTTTTTTTCTTCAAATTTTCAATTTGAGCAAATTGATTGACAAATTACTCAAAGAAAAAAGATGCAAACGTGTAAACTACAAACCGACGAATTATGATACATTTCTTATGAATTATGTCATAGTTCGAGAAAATAACTTAATGTTCATTTTGATAAAACCATGACATAGTTCATAGGAAGCATAGTTATTAAAATCGGACCGGACCTGAAATCGGTTCGGTTTTGTAATTCGTTCGGTTTACATTCGACCCGGTCAAAACCCGGTTGAATCGGTTGACTGGTGGGTTGACCCAATTTTTCATTAAAACGTGATTTGATCGTTTCGATTTGGTCTGAAAATATATATATTTATTTTGACTTGGACAAGACTCGAACCTAGTCTTCCTCTATAATTATCCCCCTCTCTTTCCACCAAGCTAAACATGATTCTTGTTTTATTATTTGTTTCAATAATGTATATTCATTTATCAAATCTATAAAATTTATTACTTACTATCAATTTAGCTAGAAATTCAATTAGTCTTAGAAATCCCTTATTGTTGTGAGTTACAAATTAAGACTAAAATTGTTATTGTTGTATTATTGATTTGTACTTTATTAATTCTAAATTTGTTATGGTATGTTATTGAAATCAGATCATAAACATGTAATATTTATTCAAGTCATAAATATGTTAAATTATAATATCATATATACGTATTTTATTTTTATTTTTTAATTTGTGCGGGTCAAACCGGTTCGACCCGTTTGAACCACTGACCCATTGACCCGGTGACTTGACCGGTTCGATCCCCGGTTCGGTTTTAATAACACTGATAGGAAGTATACTGTAATTCATTGATTTTTAATTTGCACCTGATCTCGACTCTCTACTCAAATTACCATTTTTTTCCAAAATAATCACTTTCACTAAGCCAAAAATGAGTTATTGGAAAACAATTTCACAAACTGAGTAAGAAGGTTAACCAATTTGGTCAATTTTTACAAAATGGAAAATTTTCGAATATGTTGAAAGAGAATGAAAAAGAAGGTGATTTGGATGGAAATGGTTGACATTGAAACAACTTGAGCTTTGATTATTTGATTACAGAGCTTTAGATTGGATAAAGCTAGTGGGAAAAAGTGTTACATGGTGGGAGCTAGAGCCCTGTCCATAGCATGGATAGATGATCCGTGGTACTGGTTTTGGGCATCTGACTCCAACTCCAGGTCTCTTTATTTCTTCTTCCAATGAATAAAAACATTTTACTTGGAACATTTTTTAGTTCATGTCTGTTCGTAGCCGATTTAGGATCCGGATGCCAAACCACAAATGCTACATGTTTTTTAAGGTTTTATCTGATTGAGGATCCGGAATATAGTGGTAAGCATTCCCAGTTGTTACTGAGGTTATCCGGGTTGGATGCTACATCCATAACAGGCATAAGTTGCAGACACATTTCGCAGTTTGCTATTAAAGAGATGTCTGAAACATTTTTTAATATAGTAACAGACTGTAAAATAACTTGTAAAAATGTGCATACTGGAAATATATTAGAAAATTAACTTGATGGTTCGGTCACATGCTTCGTTGCAGATTTGATGATGTTGCATGTTTGAGAGATGTTTGCTGGTTCGACATCATAGGCCATCTAGAGACAAGAATTCTGTCTCCATACACAACCTATGGAGCATACTTGGTGTTCAAGTTTGGATCCAATGAGTATGGATTTGATGATCAGCTGTTCAAGTCCTATGTCACTGTTGTCGGGCAATGTGAAGTCGGGGGTGCTACCGATCAAACCAATTTCAATCCAGTTTACTTCAGGGGCGCAGGATCAGCCATACGACGGTATAAACTCCCACTTAGAAACCTGCAGCTTGTGAGAGAGGAGGAAGATGTTTGGATGGAGATAGAGATGGGCGAGTTTACTGTCGGTAACGAGGATGAGACTAGTCTTGTGAGGATGCAGGTCAGGGAAGTTGAAGTTCTGTATTCCAAGTCTGGTATCATAATAGAAGGCATTGAGGTCAGACCAAAGTGAACTTTACAATTACAAGTACATGCCTGAATATATACTGTAAACTTGCTGAAGAAATTTAAAACTGTTGTAGAGATTCTACTATCAAAAAATTTCTTGCACATTCTGCACTATAATGAGATTCCTTTGCTTAAAAGAGACGCCTGCCACTTCCTAAAACTACCAACCATTTAGTTCTTCAATTGTATTCACTCTTCTCATGGCTTGTTTGTATCCCTGTTAAAACTTGTCATCAATCATCATAGAAGAAGAAGCATTTTTTTAACCATTTCATCTCCTGGGCTCAGCTCCTCTTGTTCCAACTACAGAAATTCTTGATCTATCTATGGCGATTTAATGTACACTCATGGGGATGATTCAAAGAACTAAAAAATTTGGACGACAAAAATGTCTCTACTGTAAACTTGGCAGTTACAACAACACAAGCATGTTCACCTGTTCCACATCACTTTACAGAACCACCACAATGTCATGAGGGTTTCGCTAACAGAAACAACAGGTAAGGAAACTATGTAATGGTTTGCTAAAAAGGAAATGGATTAAATAATTTAAGGCATATATATTTAATAGTGTACTGAAACGTTCAACAATGTAAAACTGACACATGAGTATCAATTAGGCCAACAAGTGCCCTACCAGTATCGTAACAGCAACCTTATTATAATTAACCAGTATATCAAACTTTAACATGGATCCGATATGACCTGCAAGTGGCACTAGAATCAGCAAGCTTATCGGACATCTTTTGAGAGAAGGCTGGTGTTGGTTCCTGCTGGCCTTGCATTGCAAAGCTCATCAGCACTATCTCCCCTTTCAAAAACACCAGCAGCTCCCATTCCAGTTCCTAAAATTTGTTAGAAAGGGAGATGATGACAGGAGATTCTTTGGATATAAATACAGTAGTCAGACAACATGTAATTAGACAAATACAGTGCTTATTGCATTCACCTATGCACATTGACACAACTCCAAAGCGACAGTCTTTTCCTCGTCTCTTCATCTCATGCAACAAAGTTGCGACACATCGGGCACCTGTAGAAATAATCCAGTGATTATTGTCTCATACATGGAAGAACATAAAACACGAAGTTCGAAGTGCAAGATCAGTAATTACCAGTAGCCCCCAAAGGATGGCCAATCGCCATGGCACCTCCATTAACATTAATCTTAGAGGGATCTAACTCCAACTTCTTGCGGCAGTACACGAATTGAGAAGCAAATGCCTAAACAGGTGGAATACAAATTTAAGGAAAGAGGAATGGGTTAGAGTTACAAACTCCTACTTATGAAGAACTTGGGTAAGGGAGCAAACTAAGGGTGGCTAGTCCTACCTCATTTATTTCAAACAGATCAATGTCATCAAGCTGAAGGCCGGCCGCTTTAACTGCAGCTGGGATCGCAACAGCTGGACCAATACCCATGACAGCCGGATCGACACCAACAGCCGCAAAAGTCCTGGTTGGAGACATGACTACATTAATACATTTCACTAGATAAGACCTCTATATGTAACACAAGATAAGAAAATACCTAAATACACCAAGAATAGGGAGTCCTTTTTGGAGAGCAGTACTCCTTTTCATGAGTAGAACTGCACCTGCGCCGTCAGTCACCTGGCTGGAATTCCCTGCAGAAGAAGAAATAAAAGTCTGAGACAACACCCGATCAGGATACATTTAGGAAACAGACCCAGAAAGCTACAAGTCATCCACCTGCAGTAGTGGTTCCATCCTTCTTGAAAACAGGCTTCAATTTTGCCAGATCAGCTACAGAAGCATTAGGCCGAATTCCATCATCCGCTGATATTGTAATGGGTGTCTCTTGCCCAGTTTTTGGATCAACAATCTTTTTCAAACAAGACAAAAGATCAGCAACCACGCTACTTAGTCATGCATGCTGATATAAATAGTTATATTAATATCAAATAGAAAATAGTTTTTACCTTAGTAGCCACAGGTATTATCTCATCCTTGAATTTGCCAGTTGCCGTAGCTAGGGCTGCCTTCCTATGAGACTCAACCTGAAACAAATAAACATTTTGGTCAAATTTCTAACGAGCTTTTCCAGTAAACTTCCAAAGATTGAAAGAAACTTACAGCAGCCTGATCCTGTTCTTGCCTAGTTACACCAAATCGTTGGGCTACATTTTCAGAAGTGATGCCCATCGGGAGAAGACAATTCCTTGCCTGCTCAAAGATCTTCACCTGCAAAATATAACGCATGTTAAAAGGTAACTGTTTTTCTTGTATTTTCCTTAAACAGCTAAACATTCCCCAAATGAATTAAAAATGGGAGTGTGTGATTCATCAAATCATAATGGACAAGTAACAAGAAACATTACTTTTGGATTAACTTCTCCATCCCATGCCATTGAATTCGCAGTCATTGATTCCAAGCCAGCCCCGATGCCTTACATAACATGAAAAATCAAAAATGAAGCCTAAGTTCTTAGAAAGTAAGAAAGACTGAAAGATTCAAAATATGTTCACTGACCTATGTCATAAAAACCAGCTTTTATGGCTGCAGCCACATCGGCCACTGCTTGTAGTCCAGATGAGCATTGCCTATTCACAGTTCTAAGAGGAACAGTGTCTGCAGAGCATAAAACAGTTTGCCAACAACAAAGCACCTAATTTCTGTTTGAAAGGAAACAAGCAGTAGATAAATACACAGGATCTGAAAAGAAAAAAGGACCTGGGAAACCAGCATAGAATGCAGCCATCCTGCACTCAGTAGCCCTTTGAGAGCCAGGCGCCAGAACCGTTCCAACAACAATGTCCCCAACTTCACTTGGGTTTATGTTTGTGTTCTCTATCACTCCCTACAAAGATTAGATTATATCAATATTTTCATTACAATATATAAACGCCTACACAAAGACGGAACCATTAGATAATCGTTACCTTAAGAACAGCAGCAAGCAGTTCGTCTGCATGAGTATCCTTAAAGCCGCCGCGCTTGGCCTTGCACAGCGGAGTCCGGTAGGCACTGGTTCCATGAATCAAAGAAAATAATTCAATTATAAACAAATCAAATAAACACTATAGCAGCAAAATGGCAAAAAGCCTGGAGACACCGAAAATTGAGAAGAAAAAAAAAACAACTTACGCAACAATCACAACATCATCTCCAAAGCTGGCGTTCCTATGATAGGCAGCGCTATCCCCGGCAGCACATACCGATGCCTAAACAATTCACAAACAGAAAACATATTTCTCAATCGGATTCAACGGTGATCTGATAAAGATCTTCAGTAACTGAGAGATCAAATTAACAGAAACGACCGTATATTTCCAATCATCTAACTGATTACCAGCAACGCGATTTTTAAGGTAATCAACTCAGCGAGATTACAAGCAACAATCACAACTTTTCGTAGTATACGATTAATCAATGATAAGATGAATAGAGAGTAAGATAGAGGCATACGGAAAGAGCGGGTTCGGCGGAAGAGGAAGGAGCGAGGTGCTGGAGGAGGATTTTCTGACGGTTGAGGGCTTTCTCCATGGCTGACGTCGTCTGGTCTGGAAATCGGATCGGAAGCTGAGAAGAAAAACGATTGGGGAATCCTTCCTTGGAATTGTGCTTCTTCGTATTTATAAATTCATTTCATATAATATAATATCGGATTATTCCGAATATTATGAAATTATTTTTTATTTAAAACATAATTGAATTGTCTTATTGATAACTTCATTTCTGTTAAATGATGAGTATATAAAATGAAAATCTTGGTTATCCAAAAATGATGTGATTTTTTCGTATAAAAACTGATTTTTTGAATACATGAACTGAATTTCACACAAAAAAAACTATGTAATTTTATTATTTATATAAATAGAACTGATTCCTAGAAACACATATTTAGATAAGATAATAATCAATTAATAAAATTAGACAATAGTCAATTTAAGGAGAAAAGATCAATATAAATAGTGAAATAATTCCAAGAAGGAAAATAAAATAAAACGAAAAGAGCATTGGGGGAGGGATAAGATGAAGAGAAGGTAGATAGATTAGATAAATGGGGGAATGGCGGTGGGACAAGGCACGGCGATGAGATTTGTTTGTAACGTAAGTCATCCAGCCACACGCGCTCTCTAGGCGAGTGTCCGAAATCCAGAGTGGATTTGTGGATGGATGGATCTCTTCGAGATGCGTGCCGTCATGGATATGCGTGCCAAATACTTCTTTCATAATGTTATGATTTATGCGTTTGGTTTTTTATGAAGTAATTTGGGATTTGTCATTTTTTTCGTACGATTGGAGTTTTTTTAATAAAGTAGATGAGGAAAAGAGAGTATGAATTATAATTTGTGGTCAAATTACGGTTTGAACTATTAAAAATAATAATTAAGGGTCAAATTAAATGACAAAAATGATCATGAACTACCACTTATTTTCAAATTACAGTTCGAACTATCCAAAATGACAATCAAGAGTCAAATTCAATTTGTTTCATAGACATGTTACAATTGAACATGCACTATATAACTTCGTCAATTAACGGTGTCAATTAATGTTAAAGTGATCAAAAGTACAAACAAAATTTTTTGTAGTATATAATTAAAACATATTCTTAGGAGAATTTCTTGATATATTCTTAAAATTTGTAAATCTATCACAAAAATGTTTTGTTATAGAGTTACAAATTTTAAAAATATATCAAGAAATTTTCAAAAGAATATGTTTTAATTATATACTACAAAAAATTTGAGTTTATACTCACTTCATCACTTTAACGTCAATTAAAGAATAAGCTCGAGTCCAATTTTAGTTTGGGTAAAAAAGAGACATACGATTCCTTATATGCTGAGTTCGAGTATGGGGAAAACTATTTTTCTCACAATTTTGTGATATTTATAAATAAAAAAGAGAGTTCTCCAATGAATCAAAAATAATTTTTTTCGTTATAAATTATAGCATTGTGGGATAGAGCTGCAAATTTTAAGAATATATCAAGAAAATGTATTAATTTATAGACTAAAAAAATTATGTTTATATTCATTTTATGACTTTAGTATCAATTGGAATCGTTAATTGACGGAGTTATATGGTGTCCGTTAGTAAATTGTAATATGTCTATTAAGAAAATTGAATTTGACCATTAATTGCTATTTTGGGTAGTTTGGATGTCGGACTGTATTTGACCATAAGTGATAGTTCATGATTGTCATTTTTTATAGTTCGGACTGTAATTTGTCAGCAGGTGGTAGTTTATGCCTTTTTTTTGTCATTTTTCCTTTTTTTAAAATGTTCTATTTGAGTTTCAACATATCTAAAATGAGTTTGACATTTCAATTTTGACCTATTTTTAACAAAACCAAGTTCTGGGGATTCAGTTTTGTGCGTTTTTAACAAAAATGGATCCCCAGGATCCGGTTTTTGAGTTTTTAACAAAATCGGATGCCAAGGATCCAACTTTATGTGCAAATGAGAAGACGTGGAGTTCTTTCATTCGCACATCCTTTCGTTTGCACATTAAACCGGATTCTGGTCATCCGGTTTTTTTAAAAACGCATAAAAATGAATCTTAGGGATCCTGTTTGTTAAAAAACATGCCAAAACTAAAATATCAAACTCACTTGGGTCATTTTGGATATGTTGAAACTCAAACAGGTCATTTAAAAAAAAGAACTCGTAAAATTGTTCGGACAATCCCACTCAGTTAAAGGTAGTTTTAGTTTAATCACTAATGATTTGTGCGCGAAGTTAAACCTGTGACTTACAAGAAATTTCAGGGTTTATCACCAAAGTAACCCACTTTCAAACTCGAATTACTCAAATACACCATTTGAAACTCAAATAACCAATTTACCCCATTTTATAATAATCCCGGTTTCCCAGAAATCGGTACTCTTATTCCCGGTTTCCCTCGTACCGTGAATCTACAAAATTGAAAAGGCACGGTTTAGGGCCTACGTGGACCAAAACGGTGTGAAGTGGCATCCACGAAGGATCCCAGTTTACCAGGAACCGGGATCGTTGAAATTAAAAATCTAGGGTTTCTTCTTCTTCTTCATTCCACCGATCTCTCTCTTTCAATTCTCCCCTCCGCCAACCGCCGCTGATCTCGCCCGCCGCCCGTCGCCGACGATCCCGGTTCGCCATAAACCGGTAATAAATTGAATTGTATTGTTAGTTGTTAATTTGATGGTTAATTGTTAGTTGGTAATATAGGTTAGGTTTTTATAGAATAGGGTTTGGTTAATTGTTGATTTTGTTTGTTAAGTGTTGTTTTTGATTGTTAAGTGTTATTTTTGATTGTGAAATGTTGATTTCAATAGTCGAATTTGATTGAATTGTTGGTTTTAATAGTCGATTTCGATTGTTAATCGTTGAATTTGGTTATTGATGAAATGGTGTAATTGTTGAAGTTTGTTGATATTGATTTTTTTATAATATTGAATCGGTGAAATAATTAAGAAATTTTGATTTTTGTGATGTAGCTATGGACTCACGCAGACCCTCATCTTCACAAAGACTATCGCAAGCTATATTACATCCGAATATGGATGCGGATGACATAATTCATCTTTATCCAATTGACGACTCAGTTCTCAGTCAGCAGCTTACTCATCGTACTGAGGCGATTTGATAATAATGTTGATCATAGAACTGATTTTGATAAGGATCATCTTGATAATAATGTTGATCATAGAACTGATTTTGATTTCCTTCCCAATTTGTATCATATGAATATGTCTGACAATAAGGCTCTTCCCTTGGGTAGGCGCCTTGATGACCAAAAGAGAACATCCTCGCAACATTCAAAACAAAAGTGATTAGTGAAGGTCAGAAGTATATAGAGTATGTACAAGGAAGTATAAATAAATGGAATAGTCTAAACTACACTAGTTAAATCTAATATCACACTAAGCGATGTTCCCCGACAGCGGCGCGCCATGTTATAGTCGTCAAGTTATGAGTTTTAGGGGTCAAATTGTAGTCAAACAAAATTTATAACCTTTGTAAGCCAAGGGTCGATCCAAGGAACAACGTGTGTGAATACTAGTTAACAGGTGACCTATTTAGCTATTCCGAACGATTCAAGGTTTTGATGTGATTAAAACAGCAGAAATTAAATGCAGAAAAATAAAAGTTTGGACTGATCAGAGAAAGAATCACAGGATCAAACTTCACCCGTGCTAATCCCACTAATCATGCAATCATGTCACGTAAAATCATCATGGTATCGAATATGGAAATAAACCGAAATAACACTAGACAAGCCGCTCATCCACGGATCATTGTCTAGATTAATCTCAATCGTTGAACGCCGCCCATCCACGGATTATCAACGATCTCGATTATTAAACTTAGGGTTTTTCAGACGAAAGTCAACTTTCTTATTAATTCATGTACTACCATTGTAGCCACCATGACCTAATATCAATTTCATGCGATCCGATTAATACCTAGGACTCATCCATCTTTTGGTAAATAATCTAAATACGTTCTAGCATGCAAACATCCCATTCAATGTAAAACTTGCAAGAACGATAAAATTAAGCACGATGAAATTGAATATTCGAATTGCATTAATGAAAAACGTTCAATTGATCACATGAAGAGTTGGGTACATAACACGGGATCCGTAAGATCCCAAAATTAAGAAGACTACTCACTATTCATGGTAAGTTAACCACAAAGTGTATAAATAGAAATTAAGGACGAGATAACCGTATCGACGATGTAGCTCGTTGAGTCCTCAATCTCTCGCGATGTTCTCCGTCTTCTCTCCCAAGTTAGGGTTCTTCAATCTCAATTCAAGCACACTTAAAACACTCAGGTCGTTTCTCTTTTATAGCCCAAAAACTGCTCAATTGCCAAAAAGGACCAGAACTTGCCAAAACGGATTAGGAAATTAGCTGATAATTCTACCTTCCGACGGTGCCGTGACACCCTTGACATTCAAGTGTGTCACGGTTGTCACGGACTAAGCAAAGGTGCACTGGGAAATAATGGTGTCGTGACACCCGTGACATTGTGTTTTGTCAAGGTTGTCACGGACATGAAAAATGGCAGAGACTTTGGGGGGATGTTTCATGATCTTAACCTCCGGGTTTGATCTTGGCGTAAACTACAAAGTTGTAGCCCTTTGAATTAGCTTTCCAACACGCTTTGAATCCGTCAATTTAGACACCATATGCGATCTGTGCGTGCAAAATAAGTCGGACAGGTCAATCTGCCCTGTTGTTACCCAAATCTCTTCTAAATGCTTTGTTTTGCTTCAGATCAATCCAAAAGTCTTAAGTATGTGATATTTGACCTGAAACACTAGAAAATAGGTTAAATGATAACAAAATATCCGAAAAACAAACATAATCCATCATCGAATGAAGTGAATAATAGGTCAATAATTCGACCGATCATTTTCTGACAAGAGCGGTAAGACGATTCCGCTATACTTTCTTCCCTTGCTAGAGGATCTCGATAGGGTCCGTATTTATAGTTGGGGAAGTGCTGTGTTGGCGTGTCTGTATAGTAACATGTGTAGTCCATGTACGATCGGACATAGTCAGTTGGCCGGGGTGCCCTTGATTATTCAGTTGTGGTCCTAGGAGAGACCCTCTCGGATCGGTGTGCCTAAGATCAGAGTTCCAGTCGTGGTACCGCCACCGGAAGCGGCTTTTGATCCAGCTTTGAGAGGAGCGTGGTCGTATGTGTAAGTGTTTATGTTTAAAAATTATATTTTACAAATTATTTTTATGTGCAGGAAATGGATTGGACCCAAAAGTTGGATTGAAGTATCCAAAGGGAGTTTGTTGCAGTATCGTGATGCGATACAGAAGATACGACAAGGAGTTTTCATATGGAGACCGTATGACGAGACAATGTTTAAGTGGATGAACCCGACTTGTCTCGAGGGTCGTGAAACTACTTGGAGAGCTGATGTGCCTCTTATTTGCTTCAATATTACCGAGTGGCATCATCTAGGACGTGTTACGAGACAGTACGGTTTCCGACATGGTGTTCAGCATAATCCAATTGGAAGTTCAGACCAATGCCATGGAATGGATAGGAAGAAGAATAGGGATTGGGATGTCGTCCACGCGAGGTACATTGGCATGTGATTCAATCGACACGAGAGATTGCTCAATGGAGACATGGCGCACCCGGGTGATGAGATCGACATACCCACTCCACAGTATTATGAGTGGTATGCCAGGCAAACTTGCCGATTATATCTACCGATGATTGAGGAGGAGGTGGAGGAGGTTGGGGACGACGATGCGCATCAGACACGACCTAGTAATGCTTATCGTCCAGATTCTCATATGATACCCGAGAATGTAAGTTTTCATTACTTGTTTAATTATTTATGAATGTATCCAAGTCGCAGTTATCGGTTTACTGACTAAAAATTGAATTTATTTTGCAGATACGTGCACTCGTCATTTGTGCACGTGATGCCAGTGAGTTCTTCCTCAACTGCACGGATGATTATTCATGGAGGGGATTTCACAGAATCTTCCACACCGCTTATACGGAAGTCGAAAAGCTTATGGATCCCAGTATTGTGGGTGTTGATCCAGAGACTTTTATTCTCGATGTAGCAACTTTGTATACACAATGATTTTTGAATGATGTACAATTTCTAATTTAATATGTTAATTTAAGCGATGTAGTTGGTTTTGTTCAGTCGCTATTCTGACTGATTATTCACTACATTCGATGAAGCAAAACACTTGTTCTCCGGGCAAATTGTCCCTATTTGATGTCTTGTCCTAGTGTTTCAGGTAAAAATTGGCATATCATCACTCCGTGAAAGCAAAGTGCCGAAACAACGGAAATAGCAACGAAAATGGCCTAAAAAGAGCTCTACACCAGCAGTAGGCCGTGACATGCCGTGACATCTCATTAGTGTCACGGGTGTCACGGTAGGCTTTTTCCTCAGAGAGATCCGAGTGACTTCCAGACATGCCGTGACATCCTCCGAATGTCACGGGTGTCACGGCACCTCGAAAAACAGAATTTTTGGACAGATTTCGTAATCCGTTTTTGGCAAGTTCTGATCTTTTTGGCAATTACTCGATTCTTGGGCTATAAAAGGGCAACAACCAGAGTGTTCTAAGTGTGCTTATATTGAGATTGAAGAACCCTAACTTGGGAGAGAAGACAAAGTTTTCATCGTGAGGATCATCGAGCTACATCGTTTTCGGTTTACTCGTTCTTTCCTTATATATACACTGTTTTTGGTTTAATCACCATGAATAGTGAGTAGTCCTCTTATTCTGGGATCCTACGGATCCCGTGCTATGTAACCCTAACTCTTCATGTGATCAATTAAAGTTGTTATTTATGCGATTCGATTATTCAATTTCACTGTGCGCTTAATATTATCGTTCTATGCAAGTATTTACATCAAAGGGTATGTTTGCATTGCTAGAACATATTTAGGTTATATGCCGAAAGGTGGATGGGCCCTAGGGATTAACCGGATTACATGAAATTGATATTAGGTCATGTTTACATGAATTAATAGGAAAACCTTTAGTTTAATAAATCGAGATCGTTGATAATCCGTGGATGGGCGGCGTTCAACGATTGAGATTAATCTAGACAGTGATCCGTGGATGGGCGGCTTGTCTAGTGTTATTTCGGTTATATTCCATATTCGATAGCATGAATAATTAACGTGACATGATTGCATGATTAGTAGGGTTAGCACGGGTGAAGTATGGATTCTGGAATTCTTTCTCTGATTTAATCACAAACCTTTATTTTTCTGCTGTTTAATTTCTGTTATTTTTCACCACAAAAAAACCTCTTTTAATCGGAGTAGCTAAATAGGTCGCTCGTTAGCTAATATTCACACACACTGTTCCTTGGATCGACCCTTGGCTTACCAAGGTTATAAGTTTTGTTTGACTGCAATTCGACCCCTAAAACATATAATTTGACAACTATAAAGTGTTAAAAATACGCTTGTCAAAATGGCGCCGTTGCCGGGGAGCAGCGTTTAGTGTGATATTAGATTTAACGTGTGTAGTTTAGACTATTCCACCTTATTTGTTATCTGATTTTTCTGCCTTAATTTCTTCACTCACGGTGATTCTTGGCTCTTGCAGGTACTAGCTAGTTCATGCCAAAGAAAACACCCCGACGGAAGAAGCATATTCAGATCTCGGACGAGGACACACCGGACCAACGAAGCAATATTCGCAGGGTCCAGAACGAGGCTCGGCAGCTACGAGCACTGAATCGAAATTTCGCAGCAATGGCTATGAATCAAAACAATCCAGCCTTGCTGAATGGAGTAGTCGAAGACGACCAGCAGCGCCAAGTGCAGCCACCAGCGCGCAGGACACTTGGAGACTACACTGCTCCACGTGTCACAGGATTTCAGTCCGCCATTGCACCACCGGGCATAGCCAACAATACATGGGAGCTCAAAACAGGTCTCATTCAAATGGTGCAGAATAATCAGTTTTTCGGAAGAATGAATGAGGACCCTCATCAACATCTCAAGCGTTTTATCCAAATGTGCAACACGGTGAAAACCAATGGTGTCCCCCCAGAGTCCTACTACCTCAGACTCTTTCCATTCTCATTATCTGACAAGGCTAGTAGATGGTTGGACAGCCATGCTGAGGGTACTTTTACTACATGGGACAAGTTGGCCGAAGCTTTCCTCCAACAGTACATCCCACCATCAAAGACAGCTCATTTCAGGAACAAGATTATCTCGTTCCGTTCTATAGATGGTGAGACTCTGTACGACGCTTGGGAGAGGTACAAGGAGCTGATGAGGATGTGCCCCCATCACAACCTAGAGCTGTGGCAGATCATGGACACCTTCTATCAAGGAATCGACCAGGGAATGCGCACTTTGATCAATCAAACTGCTGGTGGAGGACTTACTGGAGTTCCTCTAGACGAAACCTATGCCATTGTGGAAAAGGCAGCTCAAGACTACCACCTCTGGACCAGCGATCGAGGCAATCCCAAAGATAGAAAGGGCGTGCAGGATCTCTGTAACGTCGATGGCACCGACAACTTCACTGAGTTGACCAATACAGTGAAGATGCTCGCAACCGAAATAAAAAACCTGAAGACGACCTCCTCTATGAAATCGTCTGATGTTGCCAATATCGGTGTCTATTGTCAGATTTGTGGCTCTCCCTCTCATTTTGCAGATAGCTGTCCGGTAATGGGACAAGATGATAACAGTGGAAATCAGGAGGACGCCAATTACGTTGGGCAGAATAATCAAGGGACTGGTTTCGGCTATGGTTCAGCTGCTAATAGGTGGGATAACCCGAATCGAAATCATCCTAACCTCTCCTACAAACCTCAAAATCAGGCGCCCCCTAGTTTCCCTTACAAACAGCAGCAAGGCAATGCACCTTACCAACCACGAGGCCAATACAACAATCAAGCTCAGCAAACGCAGAATAATAACTCCTACCAGCCGAAGCCTCAATACAACAACCAGTCACAAGGGCAGCAAAATCAGAATGCAGGGAATTACACCTACCAGTCGCAGCAGCCCAAGCAACATGAGTCCAGCAGCTCATCTAGCATGGAGTCCATGATGGCCAGTTTCATGACAGAGCAAGATACGCGGGCTCAAGAGCAGGACAAGCGAGTGAAAGGACTCGAGAAGACGATCGATCAGCTGGTTATTCAGAATAAGATGCCGGAAAATCAGGTTGCTCAACAGACAGACTCGGTAACTAGAGAACATGGAAAACTCCCATCGAAACCAGATCTGAATCCTAGGGAATCAGTGAATGCTATCACACTCCGAGGTGGCAAACAGCTTGAGATGCTACCAGCTAAGACCACTAGATCCCAAGCCTCAAAATCAGCAACCGATTCTGCGCCAATTGATGAGGAAACGTCCAGAGAAGCTGAAAACCGAGCCGAAAATCCTGCTCCAACAGTTGAGCCGACCCCCTATGTGCCACCGGTCCCATTCCCTCAGCGACTCAAGGGTGCAAGAAGAGATAAAGAGTTCATGCAATTCGTAGATAAAATTTGAACTCTCCACATCACAATGCCCTTCACCGATGCAATCACCCAGATCCCCACCTATGCGAAATTCATGAAGGAGATTTTGACTGGGAAACGGAAGATGGACGGAACTGAGACAGTGGCTCTGAGTGAGGAGTGCAACGCTGCCATACACCAGCCCATGCCACCTAAGCTTAAGGATTCAGGGAGTTTTTCTATCCCTTGTGATATTGGCGGTCTTACTATTTGTCGTGCTTTATGTGACTTGGGTGCTAGTGTGTCTATCATGCCTTCTTCTTTGTATTCTAAACTGAATTTGGGGGATCTCTGTCCTACTAACATCTCTATTCGCCTTGCGGATCGATCTTGTAGACTCCCGAAAGGGATTCTAAAAGACGTACCTGTTAAGGGGAAGAATATTTACATACCTGCTGATTTTATTGTGCTTGAGATTTCAGAGGACATAGACATTCCAATTATCCTTGGTAGACCTTTCCTTTATACGGCTAAAGTTGTTATTGATATGGATAGAGGGTCTATTGCTTTGCGAGTGGGCAGTGAGCGAGTCGTCTTTTATTTGCCTGACATGTGCAAGACTCCTAGTCTTTTAGCTGACAGCGATGTTTTAGACTCTGCTGATGTCGATCAGCCTATTTCACTGACTTCTATTGAGTCTTACAGAGTTACAACAGGCTGCCCAATACCGATGGACGTATACGCGTTGAGCATAGAGGGAGCAGCTGCAGCTGAAGCCGAACAGAATGCCGAATCAGGTAAGGAACCTTGCAAGGTGGAGCTGAAACCTCTACCTGCAAGTCTCAGGTATGAATTTCTGGGCCCTAACTCTACCTACCCGGTGATTGTGAATGCATCCTTGACTGATGTAGAAACCCAGAAATTGCTTGAGGTCCTGCGCAAGCTTAGGCCAGCCCTAGGATATTCGATAGACGATCTCAAAGGCATTAGCCCAGATTTGTGCATGCATAGAATCAACCTAGAGGGAGATGCTAAACCCAGTAGAGATGCTTTGCGGCGTTTGAACCCTAAACTGAATGATGTGGTTAAGACAGAAATTCTAAAATTATTAGATGTCGGCATCATTTATTCTATTGCTGATAGTAAGTGGGTGAGTCCTGTGCACGTGGTCCCTAAGAAAGGGGGTTTAACTATTGTACGAAATGAGCATAATGAATTAATTCCTACTCGTACTGTGACTGGCTGGCGTATGTGCATTGACTACAGGAAATTGAATAAGGCCACTCTTAAGGATCACTTTCCGTTGCCTTTTATTGATTAGATGTTAGAACGTCTTGCTAAGCATAAGTTTTTATGCTACCTCGACGGTTATAGTGGATTCTTTCAGATCCCTATACACCCCGAGGACCAGGAGAAGACCACTTTTACTTGCCCTTTTGGCACATTTGCTTACAGACGTATGCCCTTCGGTCTTTGTAATGCACCAGCCACGTTTCAGCGTTGCATGATGGCTATCTTTTCTGAATTTTTAGAGCACACCCAGGAAGTATTCATGGATGATTTTTCGGTGTATGGCTCTTCGTTTGATGCATGTCTCTCTAACCTCACTAATGTCCTTCGTCGTTGCGTTGACACTAACCTGGTTTTGAACTGGGAGAAGTGTCGCTTTATGGTGCAGGAAGGTATTGTGCTGGGACACATGGTCTCTAACCGAGGCATCGAGGTCAATCGAGCGAAGGTGGAGGTGATTGAAAAGCTGCCCCCACCAAAAGATGTGAAAGGAATCAGGAGTTTTCTCGGGCACGCTGGATTCTACATGCGCTTCATAAAGGACTTCTCGAAGATAGCTAAGCCACTCACTGATTTACTTTGTCAGGAAGCTGAGTTTAATTTTAACGATTTATGTTTTAATGCTTTCCACAATTTGAAAACTGCTCTTACTTCTGCCCTGATAGTGCAGCCTCCCGATTGAGAGCTGCCATTTGAACTAATGTGCGATGCAAGTGATTTTGCAGTAGGAGCAGTTCTGGGGCAGCGCATCGACAAGAAGCTTCACGTGGTTTACTATGCCAACAAGGTCCTCGCGGGAGCAGCAGCCAACTGCACTACGACTGAGAAAGAGATGCTGGCCATTGTCTACGCCTTTGAGAAATTCAGGCAGTATCTAATAGGTTCAAAGACCATAGTGTACACAGACCATACTGCGATCAAATATCTGCTGTCCAAGAAGGATTCGAACCCTCGTCTGATCCGATGGGTCCTCCTCCTCCAAGAATTTGACATTGACATTAGAGACAAGAAGGGAGCAGAAAATCTGGTTGCAGATCATTTGTGACGCCTCGAGCTAGGAGAGCTCGACCGCAAAGAGGACAAGCTCCCAATGACTGACTCTCTAGCAGGAGAACAACTTATGCGCGTTGATGTGGATAACGTCCCATGGTACGCAGATTTTGTCGATTTCTTGGCCTGTGGAATTCTCCCCCCCCCCCGACCTCTCGCACAACCAGAAGAGGAAGTTTCTTTCCGACGTGAAAAGGTACTTCTGGGATGACCCTTTCTTATATAGATTATGTGCTGACGGTCTCTACAGAACTTGTGTCGATGAGGACCAGATCAAATGGATTCTGGAACGCTGCCACTCATCACAATACGGTGGGCACGGGGCTGGTTCGAAAATAGCTACAAAGGTTCTGCAGTCCGGGTTCTTTTGGCCATCTCTGTTTAAGGATTCCCACTAATTCGTTAAAGCTTGTGATCAGTGCCAGAGGACTGGAAATATTTCAAAACAGCAGGAGATGCCCCAGCAGAGCATTCTCGCAGTGGACCTGTTCGATGTTTGGGGGATTGATTTCATGGGACCGTTCCCACCTTCTTACGAAAATCAGTACATCTTGGTAGCAGTCGACTATGTTTCCAAGTGGGTTGAAGCAGTGGCTACTCCCACTTGCGATGCCAATGTGGTTATCAAAATGTTTCAGAAGGTAATTTTCCCTCGGTTCGGAGTGCCTAGAACAGTTATCAGCGATGGAGGCTCCCACTTCAAGGAAAGAAATTTCGAGACATTGCTGAAGAAGTACGGTGTTTATCACAAGGTTGGCACTCCATACCATCCTCAGACCAGTGGGCAAGTTGAAATATCTAACAGGGAGATCAAGAGCATATTGGGGAAGACAGTCTCGAGCCACAGGAAGGATTGGGCGTCCAAGCTAGATGACGCGCTATGGGCATATAGGATTGCGTTCAAAACTCCTATTGGGATGAGTCCTTTCAGACTTGTTTATGGAAAAACCTGCCACTTGCCAGTCGAACTCGAGTACAAGGCTCCGTGGGCTATTAGAGAGCTGAACATGGACATGAAAGCAGCTAGGGAAAAGCGCATACTGCAACTACACGAGCTCGATGAGATCAGATTAGACTCCTACGAGAATGCTCGCATCTACAAAGAGAGGACAAAGAAATGGCACGGCAAACGAATTGTACACAGAGAATTCAATGAAGGCGAGCGAGTTCTTCGGGCATGTGGAGCTCAGCGTGGAAGGAGGAAAATCTATGGTGGTAAACGGGCAACGCCTTAAGCACTACCACGTACTCAAGCATCTGGCACCTCCCGAAGGCATTAACGATAACCTGCTTCCCGGGGAGGGATCCTAGCTAAAGGACTCTCCGAGAATGTTTCTTATGCACTATGAGTCTGTCTAGACCCAGCTATGTCTCGCCAAGACGTTAAACTAGGCCTCTTCGTGGAGTAACCCGCGCTGTAAGTTTAAATTAGTTGCATTTTGCATTGTACAAGATGTGTGTCACCATTGCAGGAATCTAGGTGTGGAGTGTGTCGCGCTCAAATCAGAAACATGGGTGGAAACAACCATATTTGCACTGAGGATTATTGGTGCCGTGAGACCCGTGACATAATGGACATGTCACGGCTGTCACGGTAGGGAAAATTGGCAGAGCATTTTCAGAGGTGTCGTGACATACCGTAACACAATGGACATGTCACGGCATGTTTTCTTATCCGTGGTTTTCGGAGGTGCCGTGACATACCGTAACACATTGGTATGTCACGGTAGTCACGGCAGGGTTTTCCATCAGAGAGTTTTCGGGGTGCCGTGACACCCGTAACATCCTCGTATGTCACGGCAGGGTCGAAAATTTATAAAACACATTAGGTTATTCGGGACTTCGGAAATTTCAGAAATTCAAATCAAAAAACCGCTCGACGCCGCGACAACCTTCCGCCGATTTCGACCAGAACCCTCGACCGTCCGCCCAGCTCCGCCGCTCATCCGTCCGCCCTGTCTGCCCAGCCGTCCGCCCTGCTCCTCCACCCGCACAGCTCAGCCGACTCCATCCGCCCGACTGCCCCAAATCTGAAATTCCCAAACCCAAACCCCAAATTCCCAGCTCGATCCGCAAATCCCCAATTTCCAATCACCATGGCTCGCAAATCCACCCGCAAAGCCTCTGCCTCCTCATCCCAGACTGCTCGGAATGCCCCAGCTTCACCACCACCGACGGACAATGCCCCGGTTCATAGAACTTACCAGGCTCATCGTCCCCTCTACCTGACAATGGCACAAGAGACTCGATACACAAACGTCATCTCAGTGAAGAAGGTAAAACCTACTTTTGTCCCTGACCATGGTACTTTGAATTCCTTCGGGTTATTGAACAGCTGTCGTGCATTATTTGTGGCCTCCGGCCTTGATATTCTATTTGCTCAGCCGGCACCTACTTATCTTCTCGTCTTAAAGGAGTTTTTAGCAACATTTCAATATCTAGGAAACCCGGATCAGGCCACCCATTGGAAATTCGTGCTCGGTAATTCGAATTATACTATGTCTAAAGCCGAGGCATGTGCCGTATTGGGATTTCCCTTGGAGGGTTTTAGCGGACAGTACAATGATGAGGAGAGGTATGAATTCTGGAAAGCCATATAAGGTTTTGACTGCTATTTCACATCCAGTTGGCCTTCTTCCTGCATCAAGAATAAGCTATGGAAGGTTGTGCATCGTCTTGTCGCCATGAGCATATTTCCACGTGGAGAAGGAGCCACAAACATTGGCAACCCGGAGCTCGATATCATGATTTCCATGGACCGCTCCCGCCCTATTGATTTCTTCCAGATTCTCACCGGCCAGATGATATTATGGGGTTCTGTTCTCGGCAAGAACAATGCTTTGGGCGGTGGTCTATTTGTCACCATTCTAGCTGAATCCCTAGGATGGGAGTTCAGCCAGCTCCCAGCGCCAAAAACTTCCATCCTGACTGCCGAAAAGATGGTTGATATAAAGATGATTGACAAGGATCGTCAGTGGAAGCATAGGGACGATCTCCCCAAAGGGAAGAAGCGCCGCCGAGTCGAGAGCAGACAGAGGACGCTCGAGCGTGCTAGAGGTGGTGACCCTCCACCTGAGGACGTCGACATGGCAGAGGCACAGGAGCCGACACCAGTTCAGCCTACTCCTCCAGTGCCCGAGCAGACCACGCAGCCACCTTCTGATTACCATGACCCTCCCACCCCACCCCAGCACTCCAGCACCTTTGAGGAGCGTTTCACACGCTTGGAGACCACCCAGATGAGACTCTTCGCGCAGGTGCATCAGATTGTGGAGAATCAGAACACGATTATGGAACAGCAATGCCAGATAATGATGCACCAGCGGCCGATGTTCAGATCACAGAATGAGCTCGTCCAAGGCCATGCCCAGCTCACTGTGGATTTTTCAGACCTACGCCATCAGTCCAGCAGGACGCAGCAGTGGACGCAGGACGCTTTAATGACATTGCTTCGTGGACAGGGCCACTCAGATTATCCTCCACCACCGCACATTCCTCCTACCGGTAATGACCACGAGGCTGGCACTTCCCACCCCCTGATGATGGGGACTCCGGTAGTACAGCAGAGCTTTTGGTATTGATGAGGACGCGGACGATGGCGGTGTCTAGCTCCTCATGCATTTCCCCTGCCGATATTTTTTTTTGGCTGCTTTCATATATTGTGGCACGTTACATGATTTTCCTATTGTACGCTGACATTTTGCCATGTTCTTCCCTTCCACATGATAATTGTTGCTTGAGACATGACTTATGATATATATTTGGCTCGCATCAATTATCCTACCTTCTATTTGGCATTTCCTGTTTTTGCCTACCCTTCATTACCGACGCTAATCTTTAACTCGTGCAGCCTTATGTTTGGTTTTCTCTATTTCTATCAGCTAACGAGTCGCATTCCACTCCTCCGGCATCGTTAAATCTCCACGGCAGTCACGCCATCACACACGAGGGAAGTTCCTATGCACCATTGCCTTTCTTTTATTTCTTTGCTTAGGGACTAAGCTCAATCTTAAGTGTGGAGTGGGTAGCGCATAGTCACACATTGCATATCACATTCACTCTTGCATAAGCTCAACTGTCTATGTACTGCGATTAAAATCTTCGTTTTCTATGATACTCCTTGACTGATTGTCATTCTTTTGGATTCAAAGTCTAGGACTTGAAATAGTTTTATTCATATATGTATTCTCTTGAGTCAGTATCATTGCTAGCCTTTGTCTATCACATGTTTTACATATTTCTTGAAGCATGTTTGAGACTTGAAATTAGTAGGCACCGTTTCAAAACTTCTAAAAACCAAAATTGCATCTATTTTTTCTAGGTGACCTTAGTACTAGTATGTGCTTCTCTATACTTGATGTGATTTGCATGCACCCGCCTTCATTCATACACTATGTCAAGTTTTAAGTGTGGAGTTAGAAAAAAATGGTTTTCAATGTTGACAGATCAAGAACAAAGTTCTGAATTTTCAAAAGAGGGTGAAAAATTGACCCCAATCATAGTTGTTTTTGAAAAAAAAAGGGAGCAGAAAAATAACAAGGGCAAAGTGAAAAAAGTCACCCCTTGTGTGTGGAAAATATTTTGAAAAATTATGCCCCCTTTTGCTTGATATAGTGTAATTCCATCTTCTCATTGCGTGCAAATCATGACTTGTATTGCAAATTCATGTACTAGAAACTAAGGGACGATCCTCGTGCTTGCACTGAAATTTTAATGCAATTTTCGTACTATTTTTCAGAAAATTCTTAAGTCGAGCTCCTCTTCTCTTACGGGTCATTGTCTAATCCTTGGCACTTGAGAATGAGCTTTGCGCCAAGAGCCCGTGGACTATCCCTAGATAGCATAGGTGAATGGCGAGCATGTTTTGTGTAACTACTCATGTTCTTATTGCATTGTTATGGAACTATTTAGAACATGTGATTAGTCGCTTGCTAGCCGTGTGTACTGACCATTTGAATGCATGACTGGTTTAATCTATGATTGTCTGACAGCTTTGATGAAAATGTTTGACTTGAAGTCGAGGTAACACAATGAATTCGAAGTATGACATGACTTTACTGCGGTACGTTGAGCATCATTCATGCATACACGTTAGTTAGTTGTACAGGGATATGTAGGTAGTCCCATTCCTGAAAACCTTCACGAGACTATACTTGTCATACTAGGGCAGCCTAGATGTTTGAAGGCTTGATGCATAGGCTAAATGCATTCGTGTACTCTACGACAGTGAGTTATGTTTACTTTGTTTTTATTTTTGCTCTAGCTAGTATTGATCACATGTCACTTGAGTGGGTAGTTTTAGAACACATGGTTGTTGAGCATTATATTCACTCGTGTATCTATTCTGCTATTTGTTTGACATTTGTTCGGGACGAACAAATCCTAAGTGTGGAGTGTTTTGATCAGTCGCTATTCTGACTGATTATTCACTACATTCGATGAAGCAAAACACTTGTTCTCCGGGCAAATTGTCCCTATTTGATGTCTTGTCCTAGTGTTTCAGGTAAAAATTGGCATATCATCACTCCGTGAAAGCAAAGTGCCGAAACAACGGAAATAGCAACGAAAATGGCCTAAAAAGAGCTCTACACCAGCAGTAGGCCGTGACATGCCGTGACATCTCATTAGTGTCACGGGTGTCACGATAAGCTTTTTCCTCAGAGATCCGAGTGACTTCCAGACATGCCGTGACATCCTCCGAATGTCACGGCACCCTTTCAGCTCAGAGAGTTTTGGCCTAGCCGTGACATGTCTGAATGTCACGGGTGTCACTGCCCCTTTTTGACTCAGTGACTTCTGCCTTGGCCGTGACATGCCGTGACATGTTCGAATGTCACGGGTGTCACGGCACCTCGGAAAACAGAATTTTTGGACAGATTTCCTAATCCGTTTTTGGCAAGTTCTGATCTTTTTGGCAATTACTCGATTCTTGGGCTATAAAAGGGCAACAACCAGAGTGTTCTAAGTGTGCTTATATTGAGATTGAAGAACCCTAACTTGGGAGAAAGGACAAAGTTTTCATCGTGAGGATCATCGAGCTACATCGTTTACGGTTTACTCGTTCGTTCCTTCTATATACACTGTTTTTGGTTTAATCACTATGAATAGTGAGTAGTCCTCTTATTCTGGGATCCGCTATGTAACCCTAACTCTTCATGTGATCAATTAAAGTTGTTATTTATTTATGCGATTCGATTATTCAATTTCACTGTGCGCTTACTATTATCGTTCTATGCAAGTATTTACATCAAAGGATATGTTTGCATTGCTAGAACGCATTTAGGTTATATGCCGAAAGGTGGATGGGCCCTAGGGATTAACCGGATTACATGAAATTGATATTAGGTCATGTTTACATGAATTAATAGGAAAACCTTTAGTTTAATAAATCGAGATGGTTGATACTCCGTGGATGGGCGGCGTTCAACGATTGAGATTAATCTAGACAATGATCCGTGGATGGGCGTCTTGTCTAGTGTTATTTCGGTTATATTCCATATTCGATAGCATGAATAATTAACGTGACATGGTTGCATGATTAGTAGGGTTAGCACGGGTGAAGTATGGATTCTGGAATTCTTTCTCTGATTTAATCACAAACCTTTATTTTTCTGCTGTTTAATTTCTAATATTTTTCACCACAACAAAACCTCTTTTAATCGGAGTAGCTAAATAGGTCGCTCGTTAGCTAATATTCACACACACTATTCCTTGGATCGACCCTTGGCTTACCAAGGTTATAAATTTTGTTTGACTGCAATTCGACCCCTAAAACATATAATTTGACAACTATAAAGGGTTAAAAATACGCTTGTCAATGATTATGGCAGGGGAGAGGAAGCTTATGCTGCGCAGATGGATGTGGATGATACACATGCTGAAGAGTAGATGGATGATCATAACCGACCAACGTGGGGAGTCAAGATGGTCGTTCTTACGCAACCTGCCAAGGATGATGCCACCGAGAGGGCGAAGTGGTCGTTGAGCTTGTGTTATCATGTTTTGTCATTTGGTAGTTGAATACTGGTTTGTACTGAAGTTTTTGCAAATATCTTCATGATTTGAACTGAAAATTATAATTGATAGAAATCGACTTCAGCTTGAACACTTGCCGTTAAAGAAAGATGAATTACAGACAACATAGTTGGCTTAATTGGTTTCGAGTCGGACAAGCACGCTTGTTGTGACCCACTAAGTGGCAGTTTGTGCATCTATGAATTCGCAGGGCCGGAGTTGATGAAGACGCTACTTGGCTGCTGGATTCCCCTAAATGTTGATGTCGATGGTCCATCTCGTTACGCCTTCGTTTGGTTGGGGGTCTGCCAGCTTGGTTACGTTTGAATCTTGGATTCGGAACATGAACAGGTCCATTATAATCACTCCGAAAATCCTCGGGAAGTAAGGGGTTGAAAAAATAACTCCAGGTCCGGTAATACGCTTCGAGAGAATATTATGTGGGGACATAATCTGTGTATTCAACCCGGGCGTATTTGCAAAAGCTGCCATGGCATGAGAACATGGGTACTTGAACAATGTCCAATTCGCACACGAACATGTTCGTGTATCTAGACAAACCCTATACGTGATATGGATCTTTCGGGCCAGTACATCAAAAACACGGCTTACAGGATTGTACATCGTCACTATGTAGAACTCAGCCCTAGCCCGTAGTTCTGCCAATCTTTCACGAATTTTAGGAGGAAACAGTTCTCCGTCGTTGTTGTACGATCTCTTGTAACGCTTCACGAAATAAGCAGATGTCTCCTCAAACGTGTACATAACCAGTGAAGAAACTGGCAAATCACGACCATTCTTCAAAATTTTGTTCAAACATTCTGAAGCATTCGTAGTCATTGAGCCCCATCGAAATCCACCATGGTCGAACGCCTGTGTCCATAGTTCTACATCTTCCAACCATTTGCGAGCAAGTGGCTTATAATGCAATAGTTGTAAGAGCTCTGAAAACTTCTTCTTGAACTTCAATTCCTTCTTCTCATACGCCACATTGCCAAGTTTAGCTTCTTCTTGAACTTCAAAATCTCATCTTTTACCTTCGTCATGAAATTGCTTTACAAGTGACAAACGCATACAAGATGGTATGCCTTAGGCTTCTGCCATTCAGGTTCACGCATGGCAGCTAATATTCCATTGTGTCTATCCGAAACAACGCACAACCCCTACCAGTGGGTCACTCCTTCCCGGATACAATACATGAACCACTTCCAGCTGGAAGTGTTCTCGCTCTCCACAAGTGATCAATCGAGTTTTCGACTGATTAATGGCCATATTTCACTATAGCTTTGGGTCGTTTCCGACGATAATTTGATGTCATTTGACCTCTATCTCTATATTTCAGGTAGAAAACAAGTATCCTTCAAGATCAAAGCCCAAATACGAAAACTCGGGGAAAAACCGAGATTTCGGGGTAAAATCGAGCAGATTGCCTTTGCAGCTTGGTTTGGACGCCCAGGGCGCATACGGTGTCCGAATTGGTTGATTCAAATCTCGTTGGAAAGCTAACTCAAAGGGCTACAACTTTCTAGTTGACGCCAAGACCAAATTGGAACGGGGAAGATCACCAAAAAGGCCTGGGAAGTGCCAGCTGGTCGGCTGAAATCAGCCACCCGACCGGCTGGATAAACATTCAACAGGGTTGCACAAAGACATTCCCCAGCCGACCGGCTGGATCAAAAACGCAGAATTTCAGTTTCGGGGCTATAAATAGAAAGAGGGCTTTTAACCTAAAGGGTGGTGGTTTTTAGAGAGAAATAGTGTGAGAAAAAGGCTAAGGAAGGCTCACCACCATCAAAGGATTGGTTAGGGAGAAAGGAGAAGATCAAGGAAGGAATCTAGAGCTTGCTCAACGTCTCCAACTTGGGTTTTCTCTACTCATCTTTTCTCCATCTTGTAGTTTTGAAATGAAAACATGTAACATGATGATGTGTGAGTAGTCCTTGTGTTTTGAGGGTCTTATGACTCTCCTTGGTACTCTTTGATCACAAATATACATTGATATTCATATGGATGATTGTTGATTTCATTTTTCTCTTGTGTTATGAATGTTATGCACTCTAGGTGTTTGATGAAATGTCTAAGTGATAACTTGGACTAAAACTTGAACCTAGGACTTGGAACCCCTAGGGAATACTTCTAGGATGGAGAAAATGATCTATATCTTAAATCATGCAAATGAACCTTAGGATATAGATGCTTGAATAAGGATTGAATGTTTAATTCATTGGAGTTAGTCATTGAGCGAATCATCAATTAATCTCATCGAATGGTTATGCACTTTATACATGTCATGTTACTAAGTGTTTGATAAAATGTCTAAGTAACATGTTGAATCTTAAAACTAGACCTAAGAATCTAACGACCTTAGGGATAGTTTGGATAATATAGAATGTGATCCTATCTATTGTATTACGGAAAGTAAACACATGCATTTGTTGCTAACTAGTCCTTCATGCCTATTTCACTTATTACCTTAGGAAGACATTTCTAGGATAATAGTGCTATAGAGTGAATCAATATCCTCGAATGAGTGAGGTTCTAATTAAGAGAGTTTGGCTAGGGTTAGATTCACATGAGAATTGGTCTATCTTAGTCTAAGCTAGGTTTTCTACAATGCATGGGTAGGAAGTGAACTAGTGCGTATGTTCATTGCATTTATCTCCCACCCATAGGACGATAATGCAATGGAATGAACCGATATCCTCGAATTGAGTGAGGTTCGAGCTAAGAAGGTTCTAAACTATTTGACTACCATGAAATGTTTGAATATCGTGTATGTGATCATTGGGAAATTGCCAAGGAGGGGAGTAACCCCTCGAAACACCCTTTTATCTATCTTCTATCTCTATTTATTCACCATTTAGGATTTAGACACACATTCTTCCTTTTTGGTTTAGAATAGCCGAACGGAAATACGATCTTACATAGTGCATGTGCTTGGCTTGCTCCTTTAGGTTCGACTCGGTCTTACCGGTCATTATAAATTGTTTTTGACCAAATAGAGATTCTAATCGCCTTCATTTGCGTGTGAAAATCTACAGCGTTCAAAATGTGCAAAGGCTAATGGCAGTATGTGGTTGTTCGCGTCCAACCCGATTGCAACCAACAATTTCGCATTGTACCTCCCGTACATGTGCGTGCCGTTAATAGATAATAAGGGACGACAGTGATTGAATGCAAGAATGCATTCGGAAAAAGACCAAAAAATACGATTTACATGCATGGTACCATTATCGAGTGGTGTCACATCCCACTTAACAAGGTTGTTCTGACTGGAATCATGTAAAGCCTGCATCAAATGTGGCAATCTATTGAATGATTCGTCCCATTTGCCGAACAAGTAGACCAACGCTTTCTGTTGCGCTTTCCATGCTTTCCAGTAACTTTTTTCATACCCATAATCTCGCTTAATTAAATTATGTATCTGTCCGGCGGAGAACCTCGTGTTTGCATTCATCACATTTCACATCTCCCTCGCTATGAAATACGCATTCAAGTGGATGTTACTTTGTAGGATGTTGTTGTTATGGCATATGTGGTCCCCTCCGTACTTGCGGACCGTCCAGTAACTTGTTTGTTGCATCACCACCACTCGAAGGCGCCACGGACATACTTCTTCACCCTTTCGACATTCTAAAATCAGTTTAGTAGTGTCAGACTTTCTTACCCTATACCTCACCTGATTAAGAATTGAGTATCTCTGCACAGCAAGCATGACATCCTCTTTTTTCCAAAAAGTAGTACCCTTTTGAAGATCCGGGGAGTTAGGATGGTGGACCCTCACATTCTCATCGAATGGTCGATATGTTTCCCATGCCGAGATATCAGTGAAACTCGGATGATCCAAGATGATCCGATCTTGAGCTATTTCGGCATCCGGATTTTCATCGGCAACATTATCCGATTCCTCCATCTCATCACGGTCATACTCGTCTCTTATTGGATTATCCAATGTGGACATAAACACTTCACCAGAATCATTAGTTAGACATGGTAAGAACAATAAGAGAGATGATTGAATTGAAAAGAGATGATTGAATTGAAGACAGATGATTGAATTGTGTGTTGAAAATGAAGAAACTGAGGTTGTATTTATAGTTCAAAGATACCTATTTCCCAGGAACCGGAATCATTATAATACCGATTTTCCGAAAACCGGGAACATGCTAATGTCGGTGGGCCGGGAACCGGGACCTTATCGTCTAGTCAGTTCCCAACCGGGTCCGTCGTCTCTGAAAAGCCTGTTGGGTGGAATCTTTTGTTGCAGAAGGTACCGGTTTCCCCCAAACCGGTATCCTTTTAATTTAGTCACATCCCAATTGAGTCCGTGATGCCCCGACCAGGTCTGAAACACCTGTTGGATTAATCTCGGTGTCGCTAAAACCAGAACTACACGATTTCCAATTTCGCAGAAATCGAGAATCCACCTGGATGCCATGCTGGCACGTTTTGGTCCTCGTAGACCCTAAACCGTGCCACACCTTCAATTTTGTAGATTCCCGGTACGAGGGAAACCGGGATTGTTATAAAATAGGGTAGATTTGTTATTTGAGTTCCTTTTTTTATTGAAAGGTGACTTTGTCCCTGTAGTGACTCGAACCCGGGGCTTTTGGTTCCAGGTAGTGGGTGCCTTCCACTGGGCTAACCTCACTTCGTCGGTTATTTGAGTTTCAAATGGTGTATTTGAGTAATTCGAGTTTGAAAGTGGGTTACTTTGGTGACAAACCCGAAATTGCAGTAATGATATCCGCCGCTTGTTGCAAGATGAAACCGCTGAATGGGTTAGAAGTTTGTCAACGGTTTCATGTGAGAGAAGTTAGACCCAATCTTCACCTTACAAAAAAACTCTATAATGGCAATAACAAGGCTAAGGCCATAAATTAAACCCGACTTACCCGACTTACAAAAAAACTGTATATAGGAAGAGTGTTGTATTCTCATTGATAAAGACTAATTACGAATGATCCATCTATATAAGAGTACATGGATACATAAAAACACTTGCAATAAAGATACAAGATTAAATTGGGCACATGAAAAGCTAAGGGTCATTGACACATGAAAAGCTAAGGGACACTTGGCACATGCAAGGCTAAGAGTCATCCCATAATAATGTCAATATTTATAACACTCCTCTTTAGATGATTCGTAAAAATATTATGTTTCATTAAAACCTTACTAGGAAAATCCTATGAGAAAAAACCTAGTAAAGGAAAAAAGAGTACATAATCTGTATAACACAATTAAATGTTACCTCATTAAAAATCTTATTTCGGAAAAACCAAAGGGATAAAACCTAAAATAAGAAAAATAGTGTAACGCAAATTCCCCCCCCCCCCCCCCCCCCCCCCATTCAACTAAAATCTCTAGCTTTACGCATGTTAATTTATGGACAAGTTTCTCAAAGGGAGTTGTTGGTAGTGCCTTCGTAAATAAATCTGCTAGCTTATCACAAGACCGAATCTGACAAATATCAATTTCTTCATTCTTATGAAGTTAATGTGTAAAAATGAACTTTCGTGAGATTTGCTTCATTCTCTCCCTTTAAATAGCCATTTTAAATTTGAGTTATACAAGCAACATTATCCTCAAATAGGACAATAAAACTTTATTTGTCCCCTGAAAGGCCACATGATCATCTGATTGATGAATTAAAGACCTCATCCACACATATTCACGACTTGCTTCATGAAGTGCTAGTATTTCAACATGATTTGAAGCAGTGGTTATAAGGGGTCTGTTTGGTAGAGCGCCAAGATATATCAATATCACTGTATGTAAAGACATAACCCGTTTGTGATCGCGTTTTATGAGGATCAGATAAATACCCGACATCAGTATATCCAGTTAATCCTGATTTTGAGTCCTTTGAATAAAATAAGCTCATATTAGTTGTTCCTCAAATATATCTTTAAATCTTCTTTACGCCAGTCCAATGCCTTCGAGTTAGGGAAGAACTATATCTTACTAGTATATTAACTGAAAATGAAGTATCAGATCGTCTACTATTAGCAAGATATATTAGTACTCCAATAACGCTAAGATATGTATGGTACTTAAGGACCTAGTAGTTCTTCATCATTTTCTCGAGGATGAAATGGATATTTTGTCACAATAAGTGATCGAACAACCATTGACGAACTCACATGATATGATTTATCCATGTTAAATTTGTGGATCCTTTCAGCATATAAGGACTGATGAACAAAAATGTCATTTGATAAATGCTCAATGTTTTATTATTCTCAAATCCTTTATTTCAAATTCACTTCGTAAATATGCAATTGTCACTGCTCTGTTGTAGTCGTACGATAATCCAACTTATAATAAATATAAGACTTGCAACGAATTAAATGATTTTCATTTTCTAGGATATAAATTACTAAATTAATATGTTAATATTAAATATGCCAACATGGGTGGTGGCATGTTGGTTAAAGAGTTTACCTTATTGGATCCTTACGCCCTGGATTCGAGTCCCGGTGCCACCAATTTTCTTATTTCCTTTTCTTTTTCCTTGTCCCGATACATCCCTCATGGATGCCTTCCTCTTCACGAATCGCGCGTGGATGCTTCCTACATCCCTCGTAGATGCCTTCCTCTACACGACTCACGCGTGATGTGTTCTTCCTCCCTCGTGGAGGTGCTGTTTGGTAAAGATGTCCAATGTGGCATGAGCTCCAAGTGTCAAAGATGTACCGATGATTTGGGGTGAATGTGTGCGGATTCATGGTAAAGTTGACGAACGTGGCCTACGCTTCAGGTATGGAGAGATGTATCAGATGCTTGCAGATCCGATCAAGATGCCTTACTAAGAGCTCCGGAGATCAAAATATATGTACTAGATGATAAATCTCATATACATTGTAATGTTCCTAATTGTTGTAATCACCCACTATCAAAATAAATATGTTAATATTAAATATATTAATGCATATATAACCATGAATCCGAGGAGCGTTCAAATGAGGCAAGGCAAATAAGAATGAGGCAACGTGAGGCACGATCTCATCCATCCATCAACCCCATGTGCATTGTGGGCGCGCCACGTGGCAAATAGTAAAACCCACTACCAACAGTAAAAAGCAAACAGTAAAATCCCACTACCAACACCTTTAAATCTCAACCATTAGATCAATATGATCAATGGTTAAAATCATGCCTCACTTGCCTCATTCTTACAACATTGCCTCAACCGAGTGATCCCCCATTAAATATTTATGGATTATTTACGTCCGGTTATCGTCGGATGCTTTTTACAAACTCGCTATATACCGAGATGTGAGCAAAGCACGATTTTGAATGTCACATCATTTATTCAAAAACTATATATAATGAATATATTTATCCCAAGAGCATTGACACCAATCACTCAAAAAGTCATGAAAAAAGTCATAAAAGATGACCATTTTTTTTTTTTGCATTGTCATAAACCAAAATTTGGTCACCCGGTGACCAACTTTTTTTTGGGTCATGAGAATTGACGAATCACCATGCGACACGTGTATTGTCTTAATATTTGTGCAGATTGAATAAAATCTTGAAATGATTATATCTTAAAATTTACAAAGTAAACAAAATTTAAAAAAAAACTACCAATTTTTGTAACTTTTTAAACCCTACAAATATACATCCATTTTGATTTATTTATTTTATAAAACATATTTTCTTTCAATTTAAAAGACTAAAAGATGATGAATTTGTTTGTTGGTCATTAGTGGATTTGTTTGATCAAATTGATCATGGGAGAATTTGAGGATGATAGAGAAAGTGAAGAAAGACAATAATATGACCAACTTTTTTGGTCATCGGTGTTCATGGTCTAACACACATGTCTAATTAATCATACATGTATCGTTACGTTTAACTTCTGCACAATTTTGGATAACAAGCTAAAAGGGTAAGATACTATGAGTGAAACGTTAAGATAGAAGTAGTTTATGAAATTAACGCATTTTATTACAATAACATTTCATATGTGTTCATACCACATTTTATGGGATGACAATGATGACCACATCTTATAAGATCTGACACTTGGTTGCAGAAAGGTCGGTGCATTTGCTAAAATGTTACACCACATTGGTTTTAACAAGTTTAAAACCAAATCCGTTCTCTCATCTGCCTAAGAAAAGTTGGCAAGTTTACATTCTTCTAGGTGTCTAGCAAATAGTCACAGAACGTTGTTCACTTGATTGGTCATATCTATTTGTGATATTCACCACCGCAATGAGACATAACATCCTTTACTCTTTAGTTGAGTTGTTTCTCAACTTCAGCCTTAAATGATTTGAACACGTTCAATGACTTAAGTCTCATGTAGGGATTTATTACATGACGGAACAAATTCCAATATATACAGATTATTATAAACACTATGCATATTGTCCCCAAAAAAAATTGGAGTTTAATAGATGAAGTAAATTTAATATTACCAAATGAACAAGAATCACCGAATTTGCTTAATATGGAAATATAAATTAAGTTTCGCCTGATCAAAGATAAACGAATGTCTATTAAATCCAAACAAAATGACCAAATGCTAATAATCTGAAATTCATCATTGCCTCCTCTACCGCATGACCTATTCTCTAATAGACGCATCTTTCAGCGTCAACAGGTCATCGGCAGCTCAGACAATCCACTTTTAACTCGCCAAGCATTATACTTAGCCCACTTGGGATATTTCTTCTTCACGTGTCCAATTTCCTCACAAAAATGACATGTAATATGAGTATTGAAAACTGGAGCCTTAGAATTAGCAGCTTTATCATGCTTCAATATCTCCTCTTCTTCCACACAAAACGAAATGAGCTCATTGAGAGTCCACTTCTCCCTCTGACACAACCGTTGCAACGGTTGAATAAAACTGTCGCGTAATCCAAAAACGGTAGGTCGCCCTATTTACTTGTTGTTCAATGCCGAATTCGAAACTGACTGTACTCTGAAGGAAGAGAGATTAACACCAAATGCACGAGTAGGTTCTCAGATAACTCGAGCTTTAAGGCCTTTAGTTTTGAAGCAAGTTGAGATATTTCCATAATATGCTCCCTGACATTACCCTTGCCGGAGTACTTCATTGAAATCAAGTTTGCTAAAAGCTCACTTGTTTTCGCCTTATCGTTTTTAACAAAACGCTTTTCAAATTCCGCAAGGTAATCTTTGGCACTGGAAATCTCATCAGGCACTATACCACTGAAAGCCTCTGGAATTCCGCGATGAATGATCATCAAACTCAGCCTGTTCGAACGCTCCCACGTTCCCTTATAGACCTGACCGGATTCACTGCTAGTGACAGTGATAGCATCCGGCTTGGGCTCCCTTAATGCCAAGTCAAGATCCATGCAGCCTAAGAGAATCATAATATTCTCTTTCCAGTCCTTAAAGTTTGTCCCGTTAAGCATAGGGACATTACTTATGTTGGCAGCAACTGAACTAGCAGACATGTAAGCTGAAAAGAACAAAATCTAATTCAGTTTTCAAGCTCACATAATGCATATATAAGTAAATATGACATATCAAGATACCCAGCACAATATTAACAGCAAATCTTTGGATAGTACTATTAACTGTAAGTGGTACTCTTGTTGTAGTAATCAAACATTGATGATAAACGGTGTCAAATAAATAGCCATCTTTGGATGTACTAATTATTTACACCAAGTTCATCCTGACAATCATCACATGTCATTACAACAGATATGTATGTAATTACAATAGATAATAATTTTCCTTGGGGCCAATTAATTATCCATGTAAATTACATACATATTCCTATCCAACACCCGTCATGTATTAACTTACACATAAGAGGTCACTTTTGTGACAATTATGCTTCGATTAATACACATTAAGTGTGGCCCAAAAAAAATGAACCATATGTCATATATATATGTACACTTTAGTTTTCAGTAATACACTCCATTTTAATTAAATCAAGATAGATTTAATTAATTAACTGTTACTGAACCAAGATTGAATTGGACCACATAACCAAACTGGTCAAATTCACTTTAATTGAACCACGGACCAAACTGGCTCAAATTACTTTACTTGAACTTGATTCAATTGGATCTACTAACCAAAATAATGGACCACATTGAATTAGTTCACATATAGAACCAAAATTAAATCAATTCTTATTGAACAAAAAAACATACCGAACCACTAAATGGACCGAAACCAGTTCATTCCTTATTGAACCCAACCGATTAAAATCTAAATGAACCGCAACCGATTCGTTTTGAACTGAACCACAACTTCATCTGAATTGGGCAAATCTGTTCATTTCAACAACAACAAAAATTGGAGTTCACATGAATCGAATCAAACTGATTCTAGGTGGATCATCCTGAATTAAACCAAAAAATGCATTATCATATTTGCTCAAATCAATTTAATTGAACTAGATTCAATTTGACCAAAGTGGATCACATTGAACCAGTTCCCTTAATGGACAAGCCAAACCAGTCAGATTAGAACTGAACCAATTCCATTGATTCAAAATGAACCGCAAACAGTTCAAACCTAACTGAATCATATTGATTTGATCTTAACTCAACCAAAATCAATTCCAAATGGAACCAAACTGGTTTAATTCCAATTGAACCACAACCGGTTCAATTGAATCAAAAAATCATAACCATTAGGGTTCTCATATTCCGATTCTCTGGCACAAAATTAAATCAAGTAACTCATTTTCACGTAAATTGATTCAAGTCAAATTCTATTTCATATTCATCTGAACCAAATTTGTTTGAACCAAATTGAACCGCAACCGGTTCAATTTCTCAATCCCAAAAAAAAACTAATTTGAACCGCATAACTGAACCAGTCCAAATCACTTTAATTGAATCAGAATCAATTGGACCAAATTACAAAACTGGACCACGTTGAACCAAATTCCTGTATTAGACCAAACCATATCAATTCCATTGAACCAAATCGGGTTTGATCCGAACTGAACCGCAACCGGTTCAATTTCTTTGACTCAGCAATTAGGGTTTTATTAAAAAAAAACAAAACCCAACATCTGCCGTCAGCCCATCACAAATCATAGAAAAAAACTGATTAGTAAAATAATTAATTAATCAAATTAAGTAATGCATTAACGGCCCATTATTGCATCAATTCCAGAAGCGTTTCAATTCACTACATTTCGCAACCTTCGGATCGACTTCTTCAACCCGATTTCAAACGCCAAGTCCGGATCAACGCAACAATAACGCAGCAGCTCATAAATTGCGAAAAACCATTAACGCATCAATTTGCAACAGTCTCGAATCTGACGTTTCGCATCAGCAACTTCATCGCAACAATATCGAAATCCGATTTCCTTATCCGATGCGACTTCGTCGCCAACTGAAATCAGCAGCGCGAAAAACTGACGACGACAATCTGATGTTCGCATCTAACCCAACTTCATCGCATGTCACGATATCTTCTTTCGATATGGATTCCTGCGATTATCGGCCTATCTCCGGCAGTTCGCAGCAGTTCCATTCACCGATTCAGCGACTCAACACGCAGCGGAGAATGGTGTTCCATAGTTAGATGAAGGAAGAAAACCCAGAAAGTCCATATTTGTTTATATTCATTTTTTTCGATAAAAGAAAAGGCATACAAAGACTCAGAGAACAGGATAAAAAAAACAACAGCAAATCGAACGACTAGAAACACGAGCAGAACATCTAAACACTAAACCACATTTCATGCCATGTTAGGCGAGTCAGCCGCTGAGACGTGATCCGCACTCCTTGAAACTCCAAAGTCAATCCATGCCAAATTGACCAAACTGAAGAAGCAACTCAGCAGTCCACTTCAAGACGACAATGAAGTCCCGGCCGATTTCCTTGAAAGCGAAGAGAGGCTATACTTGAATTCTCGATAAAACCACGTTCCGGTCCAGGGTAGGAACTCACCTTGACCTCATAAAAGGCTTAACGAGGATTTAAAAGCTAAGTCGAATAGACTAGCTGGGAACACGGAAATGTTCCACTTGACCTCACGCCTGGAGAGGTGAACATTCCACCAAAGACAAAAAACAGCCATGTCACCAAGTACAGCCCGGGTATCACTAAAACTAAAACGACAACTACAACTACAACTAACACTAACACTAACACTAAAACTGAAAAAACTAATTCTAAAGCTTCCGCGAAGACCGGAAGAAAACTAAAAGTAAACAGAAAGGCAAAATACACACCGGCAACACACCCTACGCTCACAGCAGCATCGTCGACATCCAACTGTCAAAATAGCAACACCACACCACCATGAAACCCACAGCACCACAGCCACCTACAACCCAACAATCCTACCAACACCATACAACTCACGACCAAAAACCCCCGCCACCACAACCACAACCACCGGCTCCAACTCCGACCCCAGCACCAAACCCACCACCCTCCCCATCGAGCCACAACACTGCTGAAACCTCGGACAGAGCAACCCACGGGGCGAAGCTGGGCATGGGCCATCGGCGCAGCAGGGGAGGAGGAAGGTCGACCTGGTGGGATGAGGAGGCGAGCAAAGACGAAGGGGAGAGGTCAAAGGGACAGGGGACTGGTAGAGCGTGGCACAGAGGACATCGACAAGAGACAAGGTAGTCCAACGGAGCGAAAACAGTGGTCACCGGCGGAGACAGCGAGCAATTTAGGGTTTTGAGTTTCGGTTGGGGGAGAAGGTGAACAGTAAATAAGAGAGAGAAACGGAGGAAATTTTTTGATATCTTTTATATTTTTTGTTTATATTCATTTTAAACATAAATCAGTAAACTTTTGCTCCATTAACACGAAAGAATGGGGGGCAACTGATACCAATTGTTGGAATAATTGCATACCCCAGGATCGTAATACCCATATTCGTGTTAATTAAGCACACAAAGATTACAGAAGATGATCAAACCTTCGTTGATGACTCTGAACTCTTCTGGCCGTCGACGGTAATGGATCTTCATCTTTCTTCGTACGACCTTTTCCCAGTGATATTTGAGAGAAATAAAACTTCGATCGATAAGTGAAACTGGGGACCACTACCTATTTATAGCAGTGTACATAACTGCTATAAGTTTTCATAATTATGAATCATTTCCCTAAAAAGAAACGTATTTACGAACTGTTATCTACACATATGTTTAATGTTCCATGATTACCTTAATTTATATACTCTAAAGCCATCTATATAATAGATCACTTTGTTATTGACTTATAAACCATGATAGTGTATACATCTTAAACTATTTACTTTATGATCCAAACATTAGATTATAAATCAATCTAACACTCCTCGCCAGGAAGTCCGCAATTTCATTTCCTTCTCGCAAAATATGACTAAGATGACAGTCCAGATTTCGTCCCATAAGATGGCAGCACTTGATCACGCTTTCTGGTACCTGCCTTCCCAGTTTAGTTAGCTCAATATGGTCTATGAGTTGCACACTGAAATCTTTCCGTGGTAGATGAGATGTTGTTCTGGTCGAGTGCAGAACAATATCTAGAACAACTTATGCAGAAATAAACGCAGTGCGGAAAATAAACGACACGCAAAGTTGTTACCCAGTTCGGCGTTAACTAGCCTACGTCTGGGGGCTGTCTCTTAGCCCGGTGGATAGCAATTCACTAATAATGAGTATTGCGAGTACATGGTTTACCGTTTACAGACTCTCTCTTAAACTACCTGAGCCTCGGACACTCTAGCAATTGCAAACTAGGTCTCCCCCTAGATCTGAGCTCCCGCTCCGTATCCACCAATATGATCCTCCGTGAGAATCAGCGCCTTGTCCCGAATACGCAGTAACAGCAACAGTGCGTGTATCGTCAAGTTGTTCTACAATCAGTCTGCCAAGCACTAGAATAGACTGAATCCGAGCGTGTTAGAGTTCACCTGAATGATGAACTTAACACCGATGACCTCCTCCAACCCTTCTCTGAATATCAGCGTGAATAATTTCTCCAACAGTGCTGAATTCTGTAACTTGTTCAACCGCCAGTCTGGAACAGCAGCCTGGAACAACTGGACAGCACCACCGTGAGTTCACCAGAATGATGAACTCAAGGCCGATCGATCTCTCTCTTCTTTCTCTGAGTGTGTATCTGAGTTTAGCTCAATGATCGATGCAGAATTGAGAACCTCAACTCTGTTTATATAAGGGCGGTGAAATCCTAAACGATTAAGATTTCCAATCTTCAACCGCCCATCTCTTTAGGAAATCTTTCCTAAATCCTTGTGCATATCTTCTTGTAGATAATCCTTCAACTGTGTTCAACTCCGTTTAAGAAACCCTTGATTATCTTCTTGGCCAAGTTATCTTCAAGCGCAAGTCTTCCCTAATATCTCTCAACCGACTTCATGATATGTATCCTAGCACCTACTTGCCAAATCTGTTTAGGACATCTGCTGCGTCTAGGTTGTGCTACGTCGGTTGAAACAAGTTTCCAAATCTGAAATAAGAAACTTCCAACTTCTGTCCTTCCATATGCAACCGCCTTGATCTCCAACGGTCGACTGTGTTTTCTAATCTGAATTAGAAAAATTCCATCTGCTTCAACTTGTTCCAGGACAGTTGTATCTGCTTGTCTAGAACAACAGCTTGAACAGCTACACTAAGTTTTGCCAAACTACATGCCATAAAACTAACAATCTCCCCCTTGGCATTTTTGGCAAAACTAACTACCTGTAATCTACATGTACTACTATTACAGTTGAATCTTTTAGGAGATTTCACACTCCCAAACTGTGCGACGAACTAAGCTACCAACAGAAACTTCATGTAAGCGCAAACGAATCTTTTTAGGAGATTTCCAACTCCAATACTTCTCCCCTTTTTGCCACAAGTGAGCAAGGAGGGTTCAACAACATAAAAAGGGCGTTCAAGTAAAATACCTCAGAGCAGCAGGTGACGGACTCAACATCCTCATATATGTCAATCTCTTGTGCCACGACTCATGACCTTCATTCTTCTTCAAGATCATATACGTGTTTCCTCTTGAAGTAACTATGATCAGCTTCTAGGACATGTGGAGCAACTGTTAACTTGTCCTGACTTATCTTGATCTCTGAATGCAAAGTCATGATAAATGATAAGTCGAGATTCCGACTTATTAGTACCCGTTTTCACTATAGCTTTCGTTCGACTCCGACGATATTTTGATGTCATTTGATCCCTTTTCGTACGTTTCAGGTACAAAACAATATATTCTCAGTGTCAATGCCAAAATACGGAAACTCGGGAAAAACCGGAGGTTTGGAGCAAAATATGGACATAATTGCATCTCACCCGGTCGGGTGGGAATGTCCCCTGCACCAACCGACCGGTTGAAAGCTCGAGTCGGTCGACTGGACCTCGAGTCGATCGACTGGAAGCAGTCTCAGGAGGGCCTGCAATCCATGTTTCCGTAGTCGATCGACTGGACCCTTCAGTCGGTCGACTGGGAATCCAACCGGTCGGGTGGTTTTCTTCCAAATTTTCACCCGGTCGGGTGGACTGCTACAGTACCGATATTTCACCCGAGGCTATAAATAGAAAGTGGTATTTATTGCTTGGGAGAGATTCTAACACTAATAAATGTCATGGAATGAGCCAATATCTTGAGAAAGTGAGGTTCGAGCTATAAGAGAGCTTGACTAAGAATAGATTCGATTAGGATGGGATCTACCTTAGTCTAAGCTAGGTTCAACACTATCTAACACCTTGAATGTATTTAATTCTTGTATGCATGATCATGGGAAATGCCAAGGAGGGGCACAACCCCTTGAAACTCTCTTTTGATTGATATTCAACCCTTTAGTGCTATCTCATTGCTTGTTTTAGACTTGAAACCATTCTGATAATCGATTTGAAGGAATAGCCGAGTAGAAAACTTGATTCCCTAGCGTATAATCCAATTGCTCCCTTGGGTTCGACACCGGTCTTACCGGTCAAATTATAAATTGTTTTTGACTAATTGCATTGCTAAAAATCTATAACGTCAAAATGGCGCCGTTGCCGGGGAGCAATGGCTAGATTGTCCCTAGGAAGAATCATTTAGAACTCCGACTATTCAATGTTTTACTTTATTTGCTTTGTTACTTGTGATTCTTGAGTTTATTCCACTATTCTCACTTGCTTTAATTGTTCTCTCCTTGTAGGTGCATTCTCGTTTATGCCACCAAAGACAAAGAAGCTCACACAAATTGTGGATAGAGACTTGAATCAACCAATAAGGAATATTGTTAACCCTCACCTTACAAGGAGTAAGACAATCAAGGACAAAGGAACCACATCGAACGCTCAAGATATCATTCATCAAATCATGGGAGATAGAGATAGACTTCCTCCACCACCACCTCCGCCTCATCAATTACCCCAAGGTCAACTACCACCATTGCCCCAAGCTAGAAGGGTTCTCAAGGACTATGCCGCTCCAAATGCTTATGGATACTGATAGACCATAATTGTATGAATCATAAACACAGTTAAACCCACCAAATTAGACTGTTTGTCTATTTAACTTTTGCTTGTTAGTTCCGATATTTATCTACAGGGTATTTTGGAGTCTAGAGAGAATACAGGCTAAGGAGGAGTTTTTAAGCTGAAAAGATATTACGAGTCATTCCAATGTCACGACCATGCTACACTCAAAATCAGCCTTAACATCCTTCATGGAACCGACTTGGAATCACTCAAACATGCTAAATCCATCGGCATTTGGACAAGAACGCAATGCAAAGGCACCGAGCCCGGTAAAGGCCAAACAAGGGCAATTTCAGCCGATTTGGGATTTCGACCATGTTCCAAGCAGAATTTGGCTTAGGTTCCTTCTTGAGATCATCTTAGAATGACATTTTCATTCAGAATACACTCTCCAAAATCCAAGAAGCTCCGGCCAAAGCTCCGGTCAGATTCCGGTCAAACCGATGGCTTTTGTGAAAAAGTCACAAGGTTCTAGAAGGCTAAGGGGATGCTCCTCCTCACATGGGCTGCTTTTGGAGGCCAAGCCACCCTCCTCCTCCTCACATGGGCGGCTATCTTGCCCTCCACTCCTCTCCATGGCTTTGTGACAAGTGTCCCTCCCCTAAACCACATCTTCTCCTCTCCTTGGCCTATAAATACAATCTCCCCTCCTTTGTAATCTTCATCCCAAAAAACATCCCAACATCCCACAATCCATACAACACTTATCTCTCTAGATTTTGGCACTTTTGTAAGCTTGGTTTGAAATCTATAATACTCCTGTTGGTTCTTGAGTATTCTAGTAGTTCTTGAGTACTCTTGTCGGTTCTTGAAGTACTCAAGCTTGTCTTACTTTTCACTGTTCTTGAGTACTCTTGTCGGTTCTTGAAGTACTCGCCCCTTTCCTTTACTGTCTTTTACTTTCGAAACCTTTACTTTCCTGTCTTTCAAAACTGCAACTTTACTTTCCTTGTCTTTACTTTCAAAACCTTTACTTTTTAAAGTACTTAGCTATGATGTCCTCTTCCATGGATAATCGTAGCTAAACCCATATTCGGTTGAGGGTTCTCACCCTTGTGCCCACATCTTGAGACTCTTGCACCTTATGTCATTTTACACTTCTATAGTCTTTGAGATCTAGTTTGAGTAACACCTTTGTCGGGTTGTTCAAACTAGCGAAAGACTAGAAGCCTAAAGCTTTGTCAAGCTTGTTGTGGAATACCACCTTTGTCGGAGTATTTGGGTTGTCACCTTTGTCGGGACAACCACATAACAACTTGACAGGTTAAGGGTGTGGAGTACCACCTTTGTCGGGGTATTTGGGTTGTCACCTTTGTCGGGACAACCACACTTAGAAGTGTAGAAGAAATCATTTGGAGTCAATGATAGATGTGTCACAAGAAGAGTCCCTAAACCGAATCTTTCCTTAGATTAAAACACTACCTGCACTTACTTCCTTAGTATAAACTGCACTTTCAACTGCTGACGTTCCGCAAGACTTGCCGATCACGCAACAACCGCTGTAAGTCTTCTTTTTACTTTCAGTATTTACTTTTATGTCATTTACTTTTCCACACTAAAAACCAAAACCAACCAACCAATCACTTAGCTGTTAGTAGTAAAACCTCAATCAACCAAAAAAAACACGCTCCCCCGCTGTACGATCCCTCAAAGAACAACTTATCCCCATAATTCCCTTGGGTTCGACCCCTACTTACCACTTGCTACCCAGTAGTGAAGTCGCGAGTAGCGGACTTATAAATTTATTTGTACATTTGCTCTGACGACAAGCATCTGTCAAATACCGATCCCCAATCCTTGTCTCGGCGGTTGATAATCGGGATTTTGACTTAAAGACCTCGACAATTCAAATGGTTCAATCCAACCAATTCTCGGGGAGAGACCATGAGGACCCAAACTCACATTTGACCACATTCCTCGAAGTTTGTGCCACTTTCAAGATTAATGGGTTCTCCGAAGATGCAAAGCTTTTGAGGTTATTCCCCTTCTCCCTCACGGGAAGAGCAAGGGATTGGTTGAGGAGTCAAACTCCCGATAGCTTCACGACCTGGGAGGAGCTCGCCGTGGCATTTCTAAACAAATACTACTCTCCGTCCAAGACGGCCTACTATAGGAATCAAATTACAAATTTCTCACAATTGGATGGGGAAAACCTCTATGAAGCATGGGAGAGATACAAAGAGTACCAAAGGCTTTGCCCCCATCACAACCTCGACGATCTCCAAGTCTTCCACACTTTCTACCATGGAGTAGATGGTCCCTCGCGGCTTGCACTTGATACCGCCGCGGGAGGAGCTATAATGGAGCTTGAACCCCATGAAGGATATGCGGTGATAGAGAAGATCACGAAGAACTACTTCATGTGGGGAAGTGAAAGAGGGAACCCAAAGAGGAGAGGAGAAAGACATGAAGTGAAAGCCGTGAGCACTAGTGACTACGATGCCCTAAAGAAAGATTTTGAGAAACTCTCGGATGAAGTATTCAAATTGAAACACCAAGATAAAGGCCACTCAACGAGTCAAGGGTGCGACATTTGTGAAGTATATGAGCACGAAACCAACTCATGCCCTTTGGTTCTAAGGGATGGATGGAGGAATGGGTATGAAGAAGCAAATTATGTCGGTGGAAATCAAGGGAGAGAGTACAATGGTAGCGCTTTTCAAGGCCAAACTTCCCAATCCAATTACACTACCCCAAAGTTTTCATCCGTTTGGAGAAATCATCCAAACTTCTCATACAAGACTACAAATCCTACACCTCCCGACTTTGGACTTAAGGCCACTCCAACAAATCAAGCTTTCCCTCCAAGGAATCAATTTCAACCAAAGAACCAACATCAAGGCCAACAATATCAAGCTCAACCTCAAAGGCCTTACCAACAAGAGGATGATCCTCCTCAACCATCAAATGAGCCGTCAAAATCCGATGTTATACTTTCCGCAATCCTTGAGATAAGTAAAGAATTGAAAGAAATGAAACAATCTCACCAAGGGTTGCAAACACATGTCAAGATGCTTGAGAACCAACTAGCTCAACAAGCCGAGTTGAGGGATCATTCGAGGATGAATTATTTGAGGATGAATTTCTAGAGAGGAAGGAGCATTGTGAGGCGGTGACTCTTAGAAGTGGGAGAAGATTGGAGGGCGTTACACCAAAGAAATCCGTTCAAATGCCTCCAAAACCCATTGGCCAAGCTAGAGCCGAAGAAAGAGAACTTAATGAAGAGGTCCCTAATCCTCCAACCGAAAAGGCAAAAGAAAATAAAGAAAGAAAAGAGGAATTGAAACCCTATTCTCCACCTATTCCATTTCCTCAAAGACTTGCAAGGCCCTCTAAGTTGGACAAAGAATATGAGGTCTTCACCAATATGTTGAAAAAGCTATATGTCTACATACCATTTCATGAGCTCAACAAGAAGGCACCTCTATACAACAAGTTTCTAAAAGAGATCTTGTCCAAGAAGAGGACCATTGAAGAAGATGATCCCCATCCCCTCAACCACGAATGTAGTGCCCTCTTTTCAAGGCAAATTCCCCAAAAGATGGGAGATCCCGGAAAATTCACTATCCCGTGCTCAATAGGGGATATGAGCTTCTCAAGTCCATTGGACGATCTCGGGGCTAGCGTGAGCGTTATGCCTCTTGCCATCTACCACAAGCTAAAATTGAATGGGGTGAAAACTGCTAAAATGACTCTACAACTAGCGGATGGCACTACAAGGCGCCCTTGGGGGCTAGTGGAGAACGTCCCAATTAAAGTTGACAAATTCTACATCCCATGCGACTTTGTGGTGATAGACATGGGGGACAACTTCACCTCATCGTTGATCCTTGGGCGTCCCTTCTTGGCCACCGCCGGTTTTAAAGTTGATGTTGGAAAAGGGAAATTGACCCTAAAGATTGGTGGAGAAAAGGTGAGGATCGAAAAGCCAAAAGAAGAACAAGTGGCTAGTGTTGAGAAAAAGCTAGAGAAGGAGGGAACCGGAAGCATTGAAGGCAACAAAGTTGATATGAAGGAGTGGCACAACATGTTTGAACCCGAGGAAGATCCTACCGTTGATCAATATGAATCATCACCCGACGATGAAATGGAAAAGAATGGAAAGGTAAAATCATCAAAGGGTGAGAAGCTACCATCACTTTGGAAAAGGGCTATTAAACAAGTTGCTTGCAACTCTTCAAAGAACCCGGATTGAGTCTCCCAATTTTCTACAAGTCCGCTTGAGGAGGGATCCTAGCAAAGGACTCCTCAAGTGTGTTTCTTAAACATGGAGAGATTCGGCTCGGTCTTGCCAAGACGTTAAACTAGGCCCTCACGGGAGGTACCCCGGTTTGTGAGTTGTCCATTTATGCACAAATAACTTTGATATATGTGTGGGATGCATGTTTTGAATTTTTGGTATGGCTTGGTGTTAGGATGATTTTAAATGCATAATTAGGTGTGTTTGGTGTGATATGAGGCTTGCATGAAATTTCTAGATGATGGTGATGTCTTAAGTGTGGAGTTGGATTTGTGCAAGAATGGATAGTCATTTTATATCAAAACCTTGAAAATAGTCCAGGAACCCTGACCCCAACCGACCGGGTGAGACCGCTCCTATTTCCAACCGATCGGTTGAGGATACCCACAGGATATCCATTCGACTCACATCTCACCCGACCGGTTGATAACATAAGCATTCCAACCGACCGGTTGGGGCTGGCCTAAATCAACCCACAACTCCATTTCGAAAATCAATCTCTTCCCACCCGACCTCCACTCACCCGACCTCATCCGAATCGCCTCCACCCGACCTTCACCAACCGACCTCATCCGGGCGTCCCAGCCTCGCCTCGCCCTCGCCATCACCTCCCCAGCCTCGCCTCGCCTCGCCTCAGCCCGACCGCTCCACCCCAAGCCCTGCCGCATCTCGCCAGAACCGCCGGACCTTCCTCCTCGCCGATCTCCTCACTCCGCCATCAAAACTGCCCGCTCAACCGCTCAAAACACTCGCCATCACCCCGCCTTCAATCCCCAAGCATCAATTTTGATCGCTGAAGCCTCCACAAAAACCCCAGTTTTCGTCCTCCAAATCGCATCTCAACCGACCGGTTGGGAAATTGAGCTTCATCCAACCGACCGGTTGGGGCATATTCAGTCCGGAATTCAGTTTTTCCTCCTCAATCCTACCATGCCTCAAGGTCCCTCCTCATCCAAATCAGTGTCCAAGGGCAAGGAAACAGCTCATGATGTGCCGATGGACCATTGTACGAGAGTGACGAGGATGACATTCCTCTCTCCCACCTAAGGAGGAGGCAATTGAGAAGCCCTCTACGAGATGATAGCTCACCCTCCAGCGAGGAGATGGACTCTTTGTCACCCTCCCCTAGCCCTCCGCCGAAGAAGAAGAGCAAAACCATTCCGGCACCTCCACCACCTAGAGCTCCTTCTCCACCATTAGAGCCTGCAGCTGCGCCTAGTGCCCCTCCTCCTGCTATAGTGCCCATTGTGCCGAGAGATGGACCTTTGGAGTCCCCTCTACCCGAGCCTACGCCTTACCCCTTCACCGAGCCTCTTACATTCCGAGATGGCAGGCACACTGAGAGACTCGGGATCATCACTGGGAAGAAAGCCGTGCCCACTCTCTACCCAGCCTTGGACTTACCTGACCACCTGCTCGTCGGCGGAGAGGTACTAGATTTATTATATAGATGTGGTTTAGGCTTCCTTTTGTTGGATGATCCGGGAACTTATCAGATGGTTGTGGAGGAGTTCTTATGTTCCTTAGATGTTGTGAGGGAGGGTAGGAGAGTCACTCACTGGAGGTTTATACTTGGTGGGAGGGAATTTTTGATTAGCGAGAGGATGATCCGAGAGTGGCTCAGTTTTCCATTATTGGGAGGGGAGGTAATCGTTAGGAATGAGCACCTTCAGAGCAGATTTTGGAGAGATATATCAGAGAGGCACGAGTGGTTTGCTCCCTCCTACAACGCCTCAGCCATCACCCTTCCGATATGGAAGATCATTCACCACATCATTGCTATTGGAATTGACACCCGTGGGGATATGGCTAGAGCCGTGACTAGCCCTGATTATGAGCTGATGATGGCCATTAATGAGGGTGATGCGCTTGATTGGGTTTCCATCATATCCTCCCGCTTTGAGAGCATTGTGAAGAAGTCGTCGAGGAATTCTGTTTTAGGGGGAGGCTCTATGATCACTCTTATTGCCATGAGGTGTAACTTCACCTTTGGCCATGATGGATGCCCCGAGCCATCCAGGATGATCCTCGATGTGCCTACCTTGAAGCACATGCGCCTCCTTAAGAAGGATGGCAAGACTTGGGAGGAGGATCACAAGCCTCACAAGGAGACCCTTAGCCTGGCGGCGGAGAAGAGGAAGAGGAACTTCAAGGCTAGGAATCACCTTTATTGCCTAGCCAACCTTACACCATCCCCTCCTTCCTCTCCTATTCCCCCATCTCCCGCGGCTTCCGAGCCCGAGGCTCCCATCGCTGAGGAGCTGCCCACTGTAGAGCCTGCTGTCGAGAGTGCCCCTCCCACTACAGATGCTTGGACCGACTGGAGAGAGCGAGTCTCCTCTGACATTGCTGATTTGAGGAGCGGGCTAGCTAGTCTGGAGGCCTTTACTAGAGCTGAGGCGTTGAGAGCTCGCCAGGAGTCGGAGTGGCTCCGTACCACACTTTTATCTATGATCAGAGGCCCGACTGCTCCAGGTGACCCAGGACCTTCTGCCCCTCGTGCCGCCTCTCCCTTGCCTCCCTCACCATTTACTGATGCTATGGAGGAGGACGATGGAGATTCTACTAGAGTGACCACTTCTAGTGACGACGAGGCTACATCTTCAGCTTCTAGTACATTTTGATCATCCTTATATCGATGTTTTGATGCTTTCTTGCTTTGATCATGTACTTGGATGTTAAGTCGCCTTTTGGCGCAATTTTGGATGATGTATGCCATCTTTATGATGTACTCTTGACTTATCTTTGGTTGTATGCTATATTCTTATGTTATTGAAGGTGTTCTACCATTTTTGATTGTGGAAATTTCAGGATATTTATACTCATGCTCTTCTCATGCCAAAATCACCTTCTTTACCTACATATGCAACCAAATGAATATATCTCATTCCCAAGAGTTATGTCATCGGCTCTACAAACGAGGGGAGTTCCTATGCGCCTTTGCCTCTATTTTTATCATTCTTTGCGCTTAGGGACTAAGCTTGAATTAAGTGTGGAGTGGTTCATGCACATAGTTCACATGCTTTCATGCCATGCATATCATTTTTGATGGACGCTTGCATCTTTGCACCTTATCCCTACATGAGAGTGTTTTTAACCTCATAGGCGTGTGACTATCAAATCCTAATCCCTATAAATCACATCTAGCCTACTTTTCATTTTGATTGGATCTCGAACTTAGAACCGACCTAGTCCTACGAATGTGTATTCTTGTGAATCAATATCATTGCTATCCCTTGTCTATCTAATTTTCTAAGTATTTTCGTTGAAATACCTTGGATTAAGTTTTAGCAAGCACTTTTAAAATTTTCACGAAAAACTTAGACCTTTTATATGCTCCTTGGTGACTTGAGTTTTCCAATTTAGTGCCATGCTTATGATTGTTTCCCGTGCATTCCATACATTCCTTGAACATATTGTCAAGTTTTAAGTGTGGAGTCAAAAAAACAAAAGAGGGCGAAAAATAAGCCCCAACAACAAAAAAATGCTCCATTTTCATGGTCAAAAGAGGGCAAAGCCCCGACCAAAACTTTCTCAAGTGCACGAGAAGTTTTGTGCAAAGATATACAAATGCCGGGGGTTAGGAAGGTAAGTTCCCCCTCGAAAGCATTTGTAGGCCAAAGGCCATTTGAAAAAGAAAATAAGAAGTACTTAAAACTTAACTTTATGTTCTTCCATCCTCCTACATTTGCGCGGGTGCATCATTTGTATTGTGTGCTAGTTAGATTAACTCTTGGACGATCCATGTGCTTGCACGGGAGCTATCATTTGGTTTATGCTTGTTTATTAAGAAACTCTAGTGACGAACTCCTCTTCCCTTATGGACTATGGCTTAAGCGCCTATTACTTGGGAATGAGTTCCTTGTCGCAAGCCCTTGGACTAGCCCTAGCTAGCATAGGTGAGCGGTTGACACTCTTTTGTGCAAAACTATTAACTTTGCTTCATTGTATTGCCTTGAAAATGAGTGGAACTTTAGATGAGGCATTTGATAGCTCTAGTATTGATGATCTTGAATGCACAACTCACCAATACCGCAGGTGACTGTGAAGGCCCCTGGGTCTTTATCTCTTTCCGGTTGTGACTCATGATCTGAAGTGAGGGTTCTTTCTATTGTCGGGCCATTCTGCCTATTCCTTGGCTTAGGATTTGTATAATCAGACCCCTTAATATTTTGCTTCGAAGCATAGATATTAGTTGGGGAGTCCCATTTTAAATTGTTATTGTCATCCCATCCAGATGCTGGTATGTCAGAGTGTATGATCGGTGGTGGTGTTATGCAGACGGTGAATGCATACCGTCCATTGTCAGCATGCGTGACCCATGTTTTGCCATTATTGGGTCGGTCTTCCTCTTGATTCCAATCAGGACGATGCCTACGTGTGAAGTGCTTGTTTGTAAGTTTGTAAGTTGGGGATCGTGCTACTTCTTCCAGTGTCGCCTTTATGTTCGACCTCCTTATCATGCTGATATTTGCCTTTGGATTTTGGATGGTTTGTGAAGGAAGTCTGCCAGGTTCATTAGTGAGTGTTAACATTGCAGTGGCGAGCTGGGACATTTGTTTAGTCAATTCTGAAATTGCCCCGTCAGTTTTTGCCTGATATTGGTGTAGCGAAGTACCCAATTGATTTATGCTTCCTGCGAGCTCCTTCATTGTGTTATCGAGCGACTTGGTTGGTTCTTGCTGATTGTTCGGGCCGGCTTGGTACTGATTTGGTCCTCTTTGCTGATATTGGCCTGCTGATGGAGCGTTCTGGTTATACTGTCGGTGGGGGGTTGGTAGAATGACTGAGCTAGCTGAGGGACAGCTGGTTGTGTTTCCTTCTGAGGATAGTTGTTATTACGCCAGCTGGGGTTCGTTGTTTGACCATACTGCCTGTTTTGTCCGGCTCTGTCGTTGCTGTTGTTGTTGTATCCATGGTATCCTCCCACCGTATTTACTTCTGCCGGTTCCTCTTCTATTAATGTTGGGCATGCGTCAGTTTTGTGGTCTGTATAGCCACAAAACTCGCAAGGTTTTACCGGCACTGGTTGTTTTCGTAGGATCTGAATCATCATCTCCTTTAATTGTTTTATCTCTTCTGGCATAGAGCTCATTGGTGTTTCAGCTTGTGCCACATTCCTTGTTCGGGAAAATTCTTCCTGCCGAGTTGTCTCTTCTCTAAATCGGGCATTTTCAGCAACGTTGGCGATGAGGTTCCTTATGCCGCTCAATGATAGTTTCATCATGGATCCTCCAGCTGAGGCATCCAGGAGCATTTTGTCTAAGGGTCTTAATCCATCAATGAGGTATTCGATGATGAGTCTCTCGGGTAGTCCAAGGGTACAGCAGCTTCTTTCTAGGTGGTTGAACTTTTCCAGGTAGTCGTACATGGTTTCATTGGGCCCTTGCTTGATGTCTTGTAATTGCCTTCTTACTTGCATTGCCCTTCCTGCCGGGTAATATTTGTCTAGGAATTTCCTTTGCATCTAAACCCATGTTCTGATGCTTCCCGAAGGCAATGAAAGGAACCAGTTGTTTGCCGAGTCAATGAGGGAAAAATAGAACGCCTTCAACTTGAAGTCGTCTATACTCACTCGATTGGGTTTTAGATTCTGGTAAATGCCGTGTAAGCGTTGGAGGTGAGTTGTCGCAGATTCTCCATGTGCTCCTGAGAACTTGGGCAAGCTATGGGCCACTGATGCGTTGATGGTAATGTATTCCAGTTCAGGGCCCTCGTATATGCACCATGGTTGCGTTTCAAAATCTGGGGCATTCAGCTCTCCCATCGTAGGTGCGCGGTCGTTGTTATTCCCATAATAGTTGTCAAAGACAGGTTCTTGCCTAGGCATTTGTCGAGGTTGAGGGTGTGGGGGACGTATAGGGGGTTGCACTGGACCAGCTGCATTTCGATCCTCGGGTGGTACTTGGTTTCTTCGAACGGCCTCCCTATTACGAGCTCTTTGGTTTCTGATGAGTTGTTCCGGATCGTCAATAAATGGAGGTGGAGCCTCATTATTTCGATCGTACAGGTTTATCTCGTCATCATCCTGATAGTCATGGTGGCTTCCTTCGCGAGACATGGTTGTTTTGGAGCGAGTATCGATTCAAAGAACTTATCCGATTAGGTAACTAATTCCCCGGCAACGGCGCCAATTTGACAGATGCTTGTCGTCAGAGCAAATGTACAAATAAATTTATAAGTCTGCTACTCGCGACTTCACTACTGGGTAGCAAGTGGTAAATAGGGGTCGAACCCAAGGGAATTAGGGGGATAAGTTGTTCTTTGAGGGATCGTACAGCGGGGGAGCGTGTTTTTTGGTTGATTGAGGTTTTACTACTAACAGCTAAGTGATTGGTTGGTTGGTTTTGGTTTTTAGTGCGGAAAAGTAAATGACATAAAAGTAAATACTGAAAGTAAAAAGAAGACTTACAGCGGTTGTTGCGTGATCGGCAAGTCTTGCGGAACGTCAGCAGTTGAAAGGGCAGTTTATACTAAGGAAGTAAGTGCAGGTAGTGTTTTAATCTAAGGAAAGCATTCGATTTCGGGGGCCTTGTATCATAGCATGTTTATCATTGACCTTTAGTGATCCTGCTAAGTATTCAAACGTGTATCAAGGCCATTTCAAGCGCTCGATTTGCCACACTGTCTAGCCCATTTCAAGGTCGTAGAGCACTTGTTCTATTTAGACTAGCACCCCATTTCAAGGTATACTAGCCTATGTGCATCCATTTGATCAATCATTTCCGATCAAACCAAATGGTGTTTTGGAGAGGTCGAACTCCTCAGATAAGCTTTTCCATTTCAAGCATCCACTTACCCGAGTATGTTCACGAACCCCCACGGAAGAGTTTTGCCATTTCAAGCATCCACTCGACCTTGGAAGTTCTGACCTAATATATGGCACATAGAACAAGTTTTGAACACAAAGAAGAGGCACTAAGAGTATAGCCTAAAACATTTTATGATACAAGTACACCCCTTCAACCGAATGAAGAGTTTAGCTACGAATATCCATAGAGGTGGATACCATAGCTAAGTACTCGAGGGTTTTTGAAAGACAGTAAGTAAAGGAGAATACTCAAGAACCAACAGGAGTATTCTCAAAAACTGCTAGAATACTCAAGAACCAACAGGAGTATTATAGATTTCAAACAAAGCTTACAAAAGTGCCAAAATCTAGAGAGATAAGTGTTGTATGGATTGTGGGATGTGGATATGGATTACAAGTGAAAAGGGCATCTATTTATAGACATGGAGGAGCAATGGAGGGCCAACACTTGGCAAGGGAGGAGTGGAGCTCCAAAAGCCGCCGGGTGAGAGGTGGAGGAGCCAAAAGCCGCCGGGTGAGAGGTGGAGGAGCCAAAAGCCGCCGGGTGAGGTGGCGCAAGGGGAGTGGAGGAGTCATTAGCCGCCCATGTGAGGAGGAGCCTCCTCCCCTTAGCCGCCCATGTGTGAAGGAGGAGGAGAGGACATGTGTGAGTTTGTGATCTTTTCACAAAAGCCATCGGCTCCTTTCAGCTCCGTTCTGACTCTGGTTGCTCTTCGGTTGGACTTGTTTTGAGTGATTCCATGTCAGGTTCATGATATTTCTTCAGTCGGAATCTGGTTGCGACCTTGGAATAACTCGTAATATCTTTTCAGCTTAAAAACTCCTCCTTAGCATGTATTCTCTCAAGACTCCAAAATACCATGTAGATAAATATCGGAACTAACAAGCAAAAGTTAAATAGACAAACAGTTTAATTTGGTGGGTTTAAACTGTGTTTATGATTCATACAATTATGATCCATCAACAACCTCATGGGATACTTAAATGGTTCAAAAGTTCTTTTGATGATAATGTGATGGTAGTCCTAGCTTGGGGTGAGGGACTTGTTTTGAGAAATCATCGCCTCGGTTGAGCACTCTTAAATTCATTCTCATGGGATTGGTGCATATAGGATTTGTGAGTATTCCTTTTTTTGAAAACTCTCACGAGACTATAACTCGTCCACTAGGGTAGCCTAGGGGTTTAAAGGCTTAATGCATACGCTAAATGCATTCGTAACGCCTACGAAAAGGAGCTAGTTAGGTTGTATATACTTTGATTTACTTTTCAATAACATGTTTAGGAATAACGATCGAGACCTTATGAAAGCTAGTGAGGGAAATAGACGAAAAACATAGCACCACTAGCATTTCGCCATTTGCACGACCTTGACATATTTGCATACTTTGTTCGGGACGAACAAAGCTTAAGTGTGGAGTGTTGATAAGTCGAGATTTCGACTTATTAGTACTCGTTTTCACTATAGCTTTCGTTCGACTCCGACGATATTTTGATGTCATTTGATCCCTTTTCGTACGTTTCAGGTACAAAACAATATATTCTCAGTGTCAATGCCAAAATACGGAAACTCGGGAAAAATCGGAGGTTTGGAGCAAAATATGGACAGAATTGCATCTCACCCGGTCGGGTGGGAATGTCCCCTGCACCAACCGACCGGTTGAAAGCTCGAGTCGGTCGACTGGACCTCGAGTCGATCGACTGGAAGCAGTCTCAGGAGGGCCTGCAATCCATGTTTCCGTAGTCGATCGACTGGACCCTTCAGTCGGTCGACTGGGAATCCAACCGGTCGGGTGGTTTTCTTCCAAATTTCTACCCGGTCGGGTGGACTGCTACAGTACCGATATTTCACCCGAGGCTATAAATAGAAAGTGGCGATTTTGACCTAGAGAGCTGGACTTTTGGGCAAAAATACTCATCAAAGAAGATCAAATCAAGGTCATCAATCCACAACCAACAAAGGAGGAGTGAAGATCAAAGGGAGACATCTAGGATTAACCATCCTATTTTCTATCCCTCTTCTCTTCTAATTTGTTGTATTCAAACCTTACTCACATCATGTTGTCTTACATGATGTGTGAGTAGTTCCCTTGTGTTTTGAGGGTGTTGGTACCCTCCTTAGTACTCTTGATCATGTATACACATGTTTGATGATTAATCTATGGTGTTAAATTCACATTTGCTATGATCTTCATTATTGCATGCCACTAGGTGTTTGATGAAATGCCAAAGTGAATTGTTTATCCCAAAACTTGACCTAAGAATCTAACGACCTTAGGGATGGTTTAGATGTGGTAAATGTGATCATGTCTACGGACTTGAAGTGAACTAGAACTCGAGTTCATGGTATTTATTGCTTGGGAGAGATTCTAACGCTAATAAATGTCATGGAATGAGCCAATATCTTGAGAAAGTGAGGTTCGAGCTATAAGAGAGCTTGACTAAGAATAGATTCGATTAGGATGGGATCTACCTTAGTCTAAGCTAGGTTCAACACTATCTAACACCTTGAATGTATTTAATTCTTGTATGCATGATCATGGGAAATGCCAAGGAGGGGCACAACCCCTTGAAACTCTCTTTTGATTGATATTCAACCCTTTAGTGCTATCTCATTGCTTGTTTTAGACTTGAAACCATTCTCATAATCGATTTGAAGGAATAGCCGAGTAGAAAACTTGATTCCCTAGCGTATAATCCAATTGCTCCCTTGGGTTCGACACCGGTCTTACCGGTCAAATTATAAATTGTTTTTGACTAATTGCATTGCTAAAAATCTATAACGTCAATAAATGTAGCTATCTTGTTCAAGTCTGGCTTTGCTAGATCCACTTCTCTACCTTCTACTCCATATTAGTTATTGTTCACATCTGAAGTGATCGTGATCTGCTTCTTTCTTATGCTTAGCTTCCCATACTCCTCGCTATCAATGTATCCAAATACCTCTGGTAGATTTGTTATGGCTTTTCTCAGAACATGTTCCACGAATACCTTCGCCATAGTAACTGAGGGAAATAAATCCAACTCCTTGAGAAAGCTCACAATCTCCTTGACTGAGTACTTGTCAGCTTCCAAGATCCTTTCAGGGACAAAAGATCTTCTTTACATAACGTCCCACTTCTTGACTTGTTCCTCTGACACGAACCAGACTCCTTCAACAACAACTCCTAGCACAACTGCTTTCCTCTTTCTATCAGTCTTTTCTCCCCCTGCAACCTTGCTTGTCTTCGTGCAACAAATACTTCACCTCATGTGAACCATCCTCAGCTTGATCAACATCCATCTGCTTAGCTGGTACAACTGCTGGTTCAACAACTTATACTGGGTGGTCTTTTTCTTCTTTTGAGGTAGCTTATCATGAGCAGCATGTTCAACTGCAACAGGTTCTTCTTCTGTAATAACTTCTGAAGCAACTGATCTGTTCTATAGTAATTATCTTTTCTTTACAATAAAATTTGAAATCTTCGACCTTCCTTCCACGTCAGCCCTTAATACATATCTCGTTCAAGCTCCGACTGACCAACTTGTACTGGAACAACATAGTTGTCAATGACACACAGACCCAGTGAGGATCCAAGTGTTTCGAACTAAAGGTTGTCCACGGCTTTGGTGAAGATGTCTGCTCCCATCTTCAACACATCTTGTTCTACCCTGTATTCTTTCAGCATCGACTTCTTCCACAACATCTGGGTACAACAACATCCAGCGGCGATATATTCTACTTCAACAGTGGATATGGAGATGTTGTTCTGCTTTTTGATCAATTTCCTAGTATACTTGCTCTGAAGGATGAAGATTCCATCGGACTTTTGCTTTTCTTGCAGCGCCAGGAAATACATCATCTTTCCCACCATGCTTGTCTTGAATTCGTTCTTCATTCGTTTCACAAGTTGATCCACCATCACAATAAAGTCTGACCTTGTGTGTTTGACGAACAGCGTCTCTACTCCCCTCGCACATAGCCATGGTCAATTAAGAACCTCGTTAGCCTCTCGTACCATGCTCTGGGCGCCTGCTTGAGTCCATAAACAGCTGTCTTCAGCTGGTACACATGGTTAGAATGGTGGGGATCTTCAAGGCCTTTTGGTTGCGCTACATAGACTTCTTCACTCAGCAAACTGTTCAGAAAGGTACTTTTGACATCCATCTGGAACAACCTAAACTTCAGGTGACAGGTTGGTCTATCTCCGTTTGATACATCGTCCTCAACAGCTAGTTCAGGCGATTTGTCTAACACAACTTCTTGCATAACGTGACTTGGTGAGGGTAGTTGTTCAGGGTCTGCTACAACTTCATCTTCATCATTACCTTGAACAAGAAGTGCATCCACATCGTCTCTCACATTCACATATATAGACTCTGTCCAGGTTGTGACAGGTTGTGTTTGACCAATCTCTAATAGATAACAGTTGTTCAACGATCTGCTACCTTGCATTATGCATTCTCCTTCCTTGTTCAGCACCTGGCAGGTATCTTGGGTGAACTTTATATGATGGTCTTCATCACACAACTGACTATTACTGATCAGATCCGCCTCCAATCCATCAACAAGAAGCACACTCTCGAGTTGTGGTACACCTTGAACCTTCAATGTCCCCTTTCCGATCACCTTGCACTTTACTCCATTTCTAAATGTTACAGATTGACCCTTGAACAACTTGATATTGGCTTAGGAAGTTAGATCTCCAGTCATTGGGTTGAGCATCCACTGTCAAAGTACTATCGTCCCCTCTTCAAGTGACTGGTCGAACAATATGCAGCTAGACAGACTTCCTCCTTCTGTTTTACTCTCCAAACTTGTCTGACCTGTGGAACAGGCTTCTGCTTCAAATTCCTAAGATAAGCAAGGAACTCGTAACATCTTGATTTGATATGTCCCCTTTTGTTGCAGTGGTAGCAGATTCTCCCATCTCTTCTCCGTACATCGTTCTGTTTTTGCTTTCTTGAGGGATACCAGGTTGCTTTTCTTCGCGGGAGATGCTCAGCTGGTACAACGTGCGATCGTGGCTTAGCTTTCACAAACGTTGTCTTTCCGGAGCTAGATGCACCAGTGAACCATATCCCTTTGTAACCGCTACTCGTCCTTTGAGCTCTCATAATAGAGTCTAGATCTTTAGTTCCAGAATTAAGCATCTTGACAGACTTCTTCAGGTTGTTCAGCTCTTCTAGTGTCTCGGCATGAACAAGTTTTTCTGTCTCAATCTTACATTTCAAAGCATCCATAATATTAAGAAGATTTACCTCTCTTTGTCGTAGAGCATCATTCTTCTTCTTTAGATCATCTATTATTTCTGGATGTTCGCCTTAGCTTGTTTCAATCTGAATCTTCAGAGACGACACAACCTCCAGTAGCTCGATCTTCTGTGCAACAAGTTCAGCTCGTTCATCTATTATTTCAATCAACTGGGCTTTAAGGTCAGTGATTGTCGATTGATATTCCACCTTCTGAGTTACTAAGACATCAGCTTCTTCCCATAGCTTTCCTTTATCTTCTTTCAAATCTGCCAAGTTACTGCGGTGCCTTTTGTTTCGCTCAACTTCAATCAGAAACTGTTGGAACAACTCCTTGTAAATGTTAGCAAAATCTTCTTCATTGATTTCTTCATCATCACTGCAACTTGAGTATTGTGTGTGATCCTCAGAAGATAACTTTGACTCTACTCCTTTACTTCGTTCTCCTTTCAGATTGACACAACTAGCAAGGGCTACAAAGTTATTGGACACCTTCCTGATAAGATTCAGTGTCACTCCAGTTACCGGCATATGCATTCTTCTTTTTGTGTGTGTTAACACACTCCGCCTGAATGTGTCCGTAGCCTACACATTCTTTGCATTGGATCCCTTTGCCTTTGTTGTCCTGGCCATAATCTCTAGATTTGTACTTTCTCTGAAACTTCCCTTCCTTCTGAATTCTTGAGTTGAATGATTCTCCTGGATCTGAACCTTCATTGTTCAGTCTTCTCATGAAGTTCTTTGCCAGCGTAACATACTGTTGTTCAGACATCTCCCCTTCTTTGTCTGGAGCATCAGTAACTTCAGATTGCAGACCAACACACTTAACTTTCTTGTGTTGTTCCTCTTCATCCATCTCCATCTCCATCTCATGAGCCTGTAGGGATCCCATCAGTTCATACAGCCTCATAGTCCTCACATCGTGTGCTTCCTTGACTGCGAGTGCCTTCATTGCATACCGCTTTGGTAGAGACCTCAACACCTTTCTTACTAGCGTCTCTTCGGTCATGGGCTCTCCAAGTGCAAACGATTCATTAGAGATGTCAAGTACCCTTGTGTTGAAGTCAGCTATAGTCTCATCCTCCTGCATTCTTAGATTTTCGAACTTTGACGTGACCATCTCCATTCTGGATATTTTGACCATTGTCGTACCTTCGTGAGCCGTTTGTAATACGTCACAAGCCTTCTTCGCAATCTCACAGGTTGATATCATCTTGAAATTCTTCCCGTCAACTCCTGAGAATATGACATTCATTGCTTTGGAGTTTGCGCCTTCCGCACTCTTCTGTATCTCGGTCCACTTGTCTTTAGCAAGGAGATTGACTTTGCCAGCTTCGGTAGTCACTGGATGTGTCCACCCGTTTTCAACAGCTTCCCAAACTGATTCATCTTGTGACTTTGGGAAAGCCTTCATTCGCACTCTCCAATATCCATACTTGTTTCCTTCCAGCAGTGGTGGTCTCGTGATGTTCTGCCCTTCTAACAAATCCATCTCAAACAACCTTCGGATCTTACTCTGTGTGTTGAGTATTTGCTCTGATACCAATTAAAATCTTCCCGTGGTAGATGAGAAGTTGTTCTGGTCGAGTGCAGAATAATATCTAGAACAACTTATGCAGAAATAAATACAGTGCGGAAAATAAACGACACGCAAAGTTGTTACCCAGTTCGGCGTTAACTAGCCTACGTCTGGGGGGCTGTCTCTTAGTCCGGTGGATAGCAATTCACTAATAATGAGTATTGCGAGTACATGGTTTACCGTTTACAGACTCTCTTAAACTACCTGAGCCTCGAACACTCTAGCAATTGCAAACTAGGTCTCCCCTAGATCTGAGCTCCCGCTCCGTATCCACCAATGTGATCCTCCGTGAGAATCAGCGCCATCTGCCGAATGCGCAGTAACAGCAACAGTGCGTGTATCGTCAAGTTGTTCTACGATCAGTCTGCCAAGCACTAGAACAGACTGAATCCGAGCGTGTTAGAGTTCACCAGAATAATGAACTTAACACCGATGACCTCCTCCAACCCTTCTCTGAATATCAGCGTGAATAATTTCTCCAACAGTGCTGAATTCTGCAACTTGTTCAACCGCCAGTCTGGAACAGCAGCATGGAACAACTGGACAGCACCACCGTAGGTTCACCGGAATGATGAACTCAAGGCCGATCAATCTCTCTCTTCTTTCTCTGAATGTGTATCTGAGTTTAGCTCAATGATCGATGCAGAATTGAGAACCTCAGCTCTGTTTATATAGGCGCGGTAAAATCCTAAACGATTAAGATTTCCAATCTTCAACCGCCCATCTCTTTAGCAAATCTTTCCTAATCTTTTAGGGAATCTTTCTTATATCCTTGCGCATATGTTCTTGTAGATAATCATTCAACTATCTTCAACTCCGTTTAAGAAACCCTTGATTATCTTCTTGGCCAAGTTATCTTCAAGCGCAAGTCTTCCCTAATATCTCTCAACCGACTTCATGATATGTATCCTAGCACCGACTTGCCAAATCTGTTTTAGGACATCTGCTGCGTCTAAGTTGTGCTACGTCGGTTGAAACAAGTTTCCAAATCTGAAATAGGAAACTTTCAACTTCTGTACTTCCATATGCGACCGCCTTGATCTCCAACGGTCGACCGTGTTTCCTAATCTGAATTAGGAAACATTCCATCTGCTTCAACTTGTTCCAGGACAGTTGTCTCTGCTTGTGTTGAACAGCAGCTTGAACAACTACACTAAGTTTTGCCAAACTACATGCCATAAAACTAACACACACAATCAGATTTGAATATTACTTTGCGCCAGTGCATTGATTCTGCTTTGTCCATTGCCCATGCTTCTGCCTCCAAGCTACTAGTAACATTTGTCTTTGGGGATGTCCAAACTGCACGAATACATCCTGTTGAGTCCCGACATACAAATGCTCCTCCTGAAACACACTAGTGTCCTTGTTCCAAGCACCATCTGTGTTGATTTTAATAACGCCATCCTCCGTTGGTCTCCAACACGTGCCTGGGTCCTTGCATGGGCAATGAAAAGAAAACCTTTTATCATTTGTTTCTTGGATTGTTTTCCGCACCTTCATTGCTATCCATCTAAAGTCCTGCAATCCTTTACTGTGCCAAACCCCGTTTCTGTTGAACCATATGGCATAACCTGCTATGAATACTGTTGTGAGCTCCTGCAGAGAAAAATAATTCATAATCATCCAAACCCAATCAGAAGGGGAAGATATATTTGTACTCGAGTCTTCATTTGTTTGAAAGATTTCTCTCCACAGATTTTTATGCCCAATAGCACATGGCAGAGTGTCTCGATCTCATGCCCACATATCCTGCATCTCATATCTACTTGACAGCCTCTACGCCTCAGACCGTCAACCGTGGGTAAGGGCATTGTGAAAAACTCTCCACATGAAAATCTTGATCTTCGTTTGGACCTTGACTCTCCATAATTTCTTCCAGAAATATGTTGACTTCCTCTCTTACCGAGGCATCCTGCAGAAATTTGTATATATATTTCACCTGTACCGAATGCCCCAGATCATTTGCAGTTTCAATTTGAGTCTCTAAATTCAGGTTGCGCAATCTTTCTTTTGCTTCCCAAATGGACCTCCATGCCACTGAAGGAGAATAACCCAGTCTTGAGTTTATGAAATCTACCTCCTTGTAGTATTTTGCCTTTAACACCTGGGTAACTAGTGCCTCCTGATTCAGTTTCAAATTCCAACCTTGTTTGATCAATAATGCATCATTGAACAGAGCCAACTAATACACTTTGTTCCATCCCACCAAAAGTTGCAAATTGTGCTAGACAATTTCTTAACAATAGCTTGGGGTGATTTATAACAAGACATCACATAAACAGGTAAAGATTGTAAAATAGATTTAATCAAGATTTCTTTACCTGCTGATGAGAGCATTTTTTCCTTCCATCCGTGAGCTTTCCTCCATAGTCTCTCCTCTGATTCCTTGAAAGAATACGATCTGTTATTGTGAAAGATTATAGGCATACCCAGATATTTGTTAATTGTCTCCACTCGTTGAATTCCCATTATTCTGCTGAGGTGTTCTGCATATGTGGCTTCAATGTTTTTACCCATCAAAATTGCTGATTCAATTTTTGGCCTGATAGCTGCTCAAAATTCTCCAGAATCTCCTTTACTCGGACAAAATTTTGCACGTTCGCCTTTAGAAACAGTACACAATCATCTGCAAAAAATAGATGTGTAATACTTTGGAGCATGCCTACTGACTTTGACCCCTGTAAGATTCTTCTGTGACTGATTATTGAGGAGAGTACATGCCAGCCATTCCATACAGATAACAAATAGATAAGGCGAGAGCGGATCCCCTTGCCGAAGACCTCTTTCCGGTGTAAATTCTTCTGAAAGTAGCGAATTGACCTTTATAGCGTAAGAAACTGTTTTCACACACATCATGATCTTCTTAACCCACTGCAATGGATATCCCAGCTTGAGTTACATCTTCTCAATAAAATTCCAGCTTACTCTTTCAAAAGCTTTGCTTAAATCGAGTTTTATAGCACAGTAACCATTCCGACGACCTTTTCTTGTTTTAATATAGTGAAGGAGTTCATGAGCCAATAATACATTGTCTGATATAAGCCTGCCGGGAACAAAGGCACTCTGGGAATCATTGATAACTTTTGGAAGTGTTTCCTTGAGCCTATTTGCTAGACATTTCGTGACTATCTTCATGATGACATTGCATAGGCTAATCGGCCTCAGCTGCTCAACTCTGTTTGGGCTTTTGACTTTCGGAATTAAGGCAATTACTGCTTTGTTCATGCCTGCTGGAAGAATGCCCTCATTCAGCACTTGAATACATTGCTTAGTTATCTCCTCCCATATAAGGGCACAACTGCGTTGGAAGAAAACTGCCCCAAAACCATCTGGCCCCGATGCCTTCACTGGGTTCATCTGGAAGAGAGCAGCTCTCACTTCTGCAGGGGAAAACGGTGCAGTGAGGAAGGAGTGTGCCATCTTCATCAGTCAGCTTACTGTCGATCACCGCTAGTTCCTTAGCCCAGTCAGGCTCTGGAGCATTTATGCTGCTGCTAAATCTGCCTCTGAAATATTCCACAATATAATTACAAATGCTCTCATCATCCGTTAGTTCTGCACCATTGTCCTCAATAATCTTGTTGATCTGGTTGTTTTTTCGCCTTTGATTTGCTCTCTGGTGGAAGTATTTTGTGTTCATATCTCCCTCTCTTAACCTATCAGCTCTACTACGTTGGTTCCACATCAACTCCTCTCTTCTGAACCATTCGTCTAGCTGATTACATATTTGAGATTCCTCATCTGCCACTTCCCTAGTTCTATGTTGCATTCTCAAATTTTCAAGCCTTGATTTGAGCTCCTTTATCCTGCCACTCACTTTACCAAACTCCTTTGCGTTCCATTGTCTAAGCCCCTCCCTTAATTTGTCTAATTTTTGTTGTACATTGTCCTGACCTTGATCCCATATTCTCCGAATTGTGTCTTGGAAATCCTTATGTCTCATCCACATGGCTTCGAATCGAAAGATATTACTTATCCTCCGTTTTTTATTCTCCTGGAGATCCAACACTAGTGGTAAATGATCAGAGACACAGGTTGTACAGTGATATACCTTTGCGTTTGGGAATTTGCATCGCCCTTCAATATTTGCAAAAGCTCTATCGAGTCTGGCTTTCATCTCCTCATCTCCCAGTCTCCTATTTGTGTAAGTGAATGTGTTTCATGAGTAGCCTAAGTCTCCCAATTCGCTTCTCTAAAACGGCGCATTTGCCACTCTCCCCTAATTCTACGACCTCTGTATTCCCAACTAAACATGACCTCATTGAAGCCACCTACAACTATCCACGGTTCATTATTTCAGAGATCGCAGAAGGTTCCATGTTTCCTCCATTCGACATGTAATCGGATTTCCATAAAATATTGTGAGCCTGAAACCTTCTTCCTCGCCTATCCAAACATCAATGTGATTTGTGGAATAAGTTTTTATTTCCAGTCTTAATCTATTCCTTCCACCAGATTGCTAAGCCTCCTCTCAAGCCCCTTCTGTCCACTGCTAATCCCTTTTTGAACCCTAATTTTTTCTGAATGCCTACCACCTTTCTTGCTTCCGCTTTTGTTTCCATTAAACCCACCACCTGGGGACCTTGCTCTCGCGCTCAAAGTGCACGGGTATTCCCCAGACCCCGGCAGTTCCATCCAAGAATCCTCATTGATCCCGGCGGCGGCTGCGGTGCATCCCGGCGGCGGCTGCGATTCCAAGTCCAACATTTCGACCTCCTGAATCGATTCCCCTTCTGCATTAAGATTTGGAATACTCACCTCCTTGATCAAATTCAGCAATCCTTTCTGATTGATTGATCCACCCCTAGCTTTTCGCTTCAACTCGAATTGGCTTTTGGGTTTGCTTTTCGTCTTTGTTTTTGTTTGGGTTTCTAACCAAAGTGCCCCGTTTTCAAATTCAAATAATTCATCTGCCAGTTGAAATTCAAATAGCCAGACTATCTCATTTTTAATAATTTCGGTTCATTAGGAACCGTTACTCTTCATTATTTTATAATTTCGATTTTCCAAGAATCGGTATGAGTAAAATTCGTTGATGTGGCTCATTTGGAATCTATGTGGACCAATTGGAACAAAATTTAAGCCAATCTGACGTACACATATGCCGGTGTGAATGGAATCGGTATCATTATGATACCGGTAGGCGAAGAACTGGTATCCTCTGCGTTTCCCAATTGGCAACCCAACACCGATCCATGCAAATGGTACGGCGTCGTTTGCTCCTCCCTCAACCGCGTCACCCAACTCGATCTTCAGCCAGGGCAATCTCTACGCCACTCTCTCCGCAACCTTCAGCTCCTTCTCATCTCTCTCCTCTCTCCAACCGACGTATTCTGGCAAGTTTGAGCCGTTGAGTCTTGAGGAGTAGCTGTCTAGAGTTAGTAGGGTTAGTAGAGTAGTGTTAGAGTTTTAGTGGTCTGAGAGTTGTTTTTGGGCTGAGAGTTGTTTTGTGTGGGCCATCCACATTGATCCTTATGGATTCATTTTAATATATCAAAAAAAAACTCATATCCCACATCGACGCATGATACAATATAACTAAAACGAAGAAGTTTATATATATTCTAGAATCAAATTGAGTTACTACCACATTTGAGGGTTGAGTTTACGTTCACTTATTGGTGCGCATGGCTCATCAAAGTTGTTGGCGTTTTGCTTATCCATGTGGGATTGCGTAAGGAGTTGTGTTGCCGGTTAAGGCTAGTGAAAGGAGTTTGGGGAGAACAGAAGATAGAGGAGAGGGATAAATTGTTTGTGTGTTCATTGATTGTCCAATACAACTTACACAAAGGTTATTTATAGCTGCTAGCCAGCCCTTCGTTCCCCAACGGTACTACCTTTCGGACGGGTCTGCAGCTGTTGCCTTTGTCCCCTTGGCGTGGTGCAAGCCTGCCACATATTTGCGCATTGCTCTGCAGTTGGGGCACGCTACTGGTGCAGGTTCTGCCTTGTTGTAGGTGGTCCCTTTGTGCTCATGGTCTGGACCCCTCCTTCTTCCAGCTGTCACATATGTTATGCCTCGTTTGCTGATTAATCTCGTCACAGATTGTGGGTGGAGCTTTGCTGCACTAATAAATATAAATTTTAATACTATAAAGCAAGTCCCAAAATGGCCAGACTACTGATCAGTCAGACATAATAGGATTGTGGAACTGATGGATGATGGTGGAAGGATTACAACTGATCAGTCAGACATAGAAGGCATTGCAATGCGTTACTTTGGTCATATTTTCGATTCAACTCAAAATATGACTGATGACAAAGTCATTTCGCATCTGAGCTGCCTTCCTAGAAAAGTTGGCACTCAGCATAATAGGCTGTTAACTGAGCATTATACTGAAAGAGAGGTTACTTGTGCCCTTTTCCAGCTGTATCCTAACAAAGCTCCGGGGTTGGATGGGTTCCCAGCCGGTTTTTTCCAAAAATATTGGAATGTAGTCCAAACGGATTTCATCAGAAGTTGCTTATCCTTTTTAAATACTGGAGTTTTACCTTCTGACATGAATGATACCCTTATTATTCTTATTCCTAAGCAGAAGGAAGCCAAACGTATGGAGGAATTCAGACCTATTAGTCTTACAAGTGTCATGTCCAAGACAATAGCCAAAGCTATCGTAAATCGGCTTCAATTAATCCTTCCGGAGGTAATAAGCCCTGCTCAATCTGCATTCATTAGAGGCCGACTAATCACGGATAACTATCTCATTGCTCATGAATGCGCTCATTTTATTAAGAATCATAAAAAAAGGAAAGGTTGCTTATGGTTCTCTGAAGTTGGATATGTCTAAAGCTTATGATAGAGTGGAGTGGAAGTTTTTGCGTTTGATCTTGCTGCAATTGGGATTTGAAGTTAGGTGGGTCTCTTTGGTGATGAAGTACGTTTCCAGTGTTCGTTACTCGTTGCATATTAACAACTCCATTACTGATTTTTTCACTCCAAAACGAGGCCTTCGACAGGGTGATCCATTATCACCTTATTTGTTCATATTATGTACTGAATGGCTGAGTCACCTCATCAAAGCTATTTTACAAGCGTTACCTCAATATACAATGAATTGTTTTCTGCTTCCCGATCAGATTCTTAATAAGTTGAGTGGTCTTACTTGGAGATTTTGGTGGGATCAAGCGCAAAAAGGGCAACCTATTCACTGGGTTAGAAGGGAGGTACTTTTAAAAGAGAAAGTCAGCGGTGGTCTGGGTTTCAAGGACCTAAAATGTATGAACATGGCATTTTTAGCTAAGCAGGCTTGGCATATTCTTAATTGTCGTGATATGTTATTATCAAGAATCTATAGGGCTAAATACTTCCATCACTCAGACATTCTTAATGCCCCAGTAACCTATAAGCCTTCAGCATGTTGGAGGAGTATTCAAAGAGCAGTGGATATTGTGAAGCTTGGGATTGAAAGGAATGCTGACGGAAGTTTGAGATGGAAGTTTTCCACTGCTGGCCTTTTTGACGTTCGAAGTGTTTATAAAGTGGCTTTGCAGAACTTTAGATATAATCAGCAGACGGAAGCGAGTAGTTCAGATCAATCCCAACTTTGTGCTTTTTGGAAATCATTTTGGCGATTACCGGTCCCTAGAAAGGTAAATATTTTTGGTTGGAGAGGTTATCACGAGGCTTTGCCTACAGGGATCAGCCTATATAAAAAGGGCCTTACAAATAATGTTAAATGCAGTATTTGTGGGTATAGGATGGAAACGTATGCTCATATATTTTTAAATTGCTGGTGGTCTCAAAGCCTGTGGAGAGAGTTTCAGTTACAAGGTTTGGAGGATCCTTTTCGCATTGATACCTTTGCTGACATATTATTTTTCTGCTGGAAAAAGTTCACTGGTAAGCAATGGCAACTCTCTTTGGTTCTCCTTTGAATGATCTGGTTCAATCGTAATAGAATTAAGCATGGGAAAAAGGATTTACAATTAAGGAGGCCACTTTCGAGTTCAAAATCTAGCTATTCAGTTCCAGCAACACATTTCAAGTTTGTTGTCATGCTTGCGATATTTAAGCTTTTCAGAGTATGAATGGACAAGACCTCCGGCTGGCTATATTAAAATTAATTGTGATGGAGCCTGGAGCAAGGAAAATAATATGGGTAGTGTTGGAATTATTGCTAGGGATTATGAAGGAAAGGTGCTTGGAATGAGGATGATTTCAAATATTTCGTTGCCCAGTAGTACTGCTTGTGAAGGCTTATGCGTCCTTGAAGGTCTCAAATTGGGTGAATTACTTGGCGTTGAGAAACTTATTGTCGAATCAGATTGTTCTCAAGTAATCAAGGGCTTGAATATTCATCCGGATGAAGAGACCATAGCAGCTAAATGGTTTAAGGATTGCTCGGAGGTTTTGGACAGACATCACAATTGGAAGGTTGTTTTGGTTAGAAGAGAGGCTAATGTTGCTGCTGATTTTTTGGCGAAAATTGCGAGAGATGAAGATCGGCAGTGGACTAGATTGGATTGCTGTCCATGGCTCGATGGTTTATCTAATCTTTTTTAAGTCCTCTCTTTGTTGTTTTCTGCCAGTTTGTTTTTGGCTGCATAAAAAAAAATGGCCAGACTACTGATACAGTGTAACAAATTAAAAGTTAGAAAGTGGAATTAATAACTTGCTTTGTTTTCTATCCCACATCGACCAGATGTTACGGAGGAAGTAGTTGAATGGTATATAAATAGCATTCGGTTCCACTTGATTTTCCATTTCCTATTGCTGCAATTCGGGTTTCACTCGGGTCAAACCCGACCCTAGCCCGACTGACCCTTATTTATATTATGTTCGGGTTAGGGTCCTCCAAATTGAGGTTAGAGTTTTCAATATATGGGGCCGGATTAGCCCGACCCGGCCTATTGCCGAGCTCTACTATGGGTCTCTGTCTTTATTAGATAGCCATTACTAAAATCCAAATGTTGGAGTTCAGCTACGTGAATGCACTAACCATCAATGCTTTGAGAAACGGTACTCTGTAAAGGCACTGCCAAACCTTTTTCATTTACTGTGCCTCGTGACGCTTCGCTTTCCAAAGATTCCTGCAACTTCGTTTCTCTCGCTTGTGGCCTTTCGAATTCCCCTCTGACACCGTCGCCTGGTCGCCGCTCCGATTGATTTCCGGCCGATTGGGTATTGGATTTCGCCACAGAATGATTGCTCTGTTCAGTAAGCTCCTCTGGTGCGTCTTCCTCCAGCTTCCTCCCATACATTCTATGCAACCATTCCTTGTATTCACGGGTGAGAGGGTTCTCCGAAAGTTTGCATTCTTCTTTATTGTGAGTGAGCAGACCACAATGATGGCAGACGCTCATATTTGACTTGAATGCTCAAGGGGTCTCTCCAAGGTGTTTCCAAAATGTAATCTTTAACAAGTGGTTGTCGAACGTTGATCCAGACTCTACACCTAAAGTACTTGCACCTCAATACTTCTTTCTCTGTTGGAGTCTATTTGCATAGGGAACCCACCGGTGCAACTCACTTTTTTATTAGATCTCCTTCCGCCAGCTGCACTGGGACGTTATATAGCTGGATCCAGATGCCAAGTTTGTTGAAAGTGTACTCATTCTGTGCGAGAGGCCGTTTTCCCACTTGTTCATGAGGATGGATGCACCATCGTACGTCCATGGTCCTCCTCCATACACTTGTCCATATCTTCCTTTATATCGAATTTTGCAAGGATTTGATTCCCATCCACCTCCGCAAACTTTACATTTCCTTTGATTATCCAAATCTTTTTCAGCGTTGAAGCAGCTCTTGCAATGCTGAATTCTTTACCTGAAGCCAGTTGTAAAACTAGGGTGTTCTGGAAGTTTGCCCCCGACCTCTCCCATTCGTCCTTTCCAAACGAGATCACGGCCTTGTTTCTAAGCCTATCCGATAGTTGGGCAATCTCTTCTTCATGCGAGTTCATTATAACTCCTCTGTCGCACACCGTCCTTGCTTGATTGTTTGCGATCGAAAATTTGTAATAAACTTCTAGATGCAGATAATTGAAAATATCAAGGATTTTTAGTGTCGCTGTTGATATAATTAATAGAATGGAACATATACAATTGATGTAAAAGTCACTTTAATTAGAATATAGTTAAAAGGGTTATCAGGGTAAAATCCAATTTTAACCTGTTTACCAACGATCATTAACGGGTTTCGAATTCATCTACCTGTTTGTTGAACGGACGATTAAAAGACGGACTAAGAGAATATGCATCGGTGATGAGGGAGAGCACCACTTACTTAATTTTATGTTTTGTTTGGAGGAAGTGCTAGGTGAGGAGGTGTTACCCCTCCTCACCGGTGCATATGCTCTAATGTGTGTATATTTAATTGACACTGTCAAATTTCCATTCATATGAATCAAATACTTTACGAACACATTTAAATATATTACATTAGTGTCTACCAAATAGTGCTAATTGAGTTGCACCTTTAGATGTAGCCATGAATCTCAGTTTGCACATTTGGATCAAATAATTTAGATTCAGTTCAAAAAGTTGATAAAACACAAAAGAGTTGCACTTTATGCTTTTTAGGTAGAAGACAAAAGAATTGAACTTTTTTTTAAACATTTAGAGCATTTCATCAAAAACTGATATGTGAATTCATGGGTGCACCAAATAGCAGTGGATATATTTGAGCGTTCCTCATCATAATAATCAATTAGCAGATTGACAAATATTGAATTGAAACAATCAAACTGGAGGGCATTGTTAAAGAAAGTTTCACGTTTTCCTTTAAGCTTAGTTGTTGGAGGGTTTGATGTGGCGATGCTACTATTTTAGCATTCAGACATTGTAATATAACTTGTTCAATGGCTGGGGAGCCTCATTTTATTATCAAGGTTGTCAGAATCGAGTTTTTACCTTGACTCGTTTTGCCTAGGAGGAATCGGAACGTAAACTCGACTCGTAAAATCGTCGAGTTTAACATTATATTAAAATAATATCAAATATTATATATATTTAACAATAACAAAAATTAAATTTGGAAGTCCTTGGGCTAATTCCTTAAACTATCATGTCGCCTCCCACATGGCTTGTTCCCCTTTCTCACATATATGAAAATTGAAAACACCGACACAAAAAGGAAGTCATTCGTGAGCACACTCCAGCGGAGATCTCGACACGTCTAACGAAAACGGCGCGTTTTACTACAAAATGATGATGCAGCGCCGCCGGCTGCTTGTTGGAGATATCGACACCAACAAGCACACTGCTGCTTGTCTCAATGTCGGCTGCCCGCTTCTCTGAACCAGAACAGTCTTCACCTCCTCCGCATCAAGGTCGTCTTCTCCGACTCCGACGGATCCACTCCTTGCGCATGGACAAGCGTCACAACACAACGCTTTGTTTTTTCAATTTTTTATTTGTTATTTGAATAAAAGAGGCTTAATGGGCTTGTTAAGCTAAATAAGCCCAAACGTTAAAATCGTATGATTCTAACCGATTTTAACGATGTTAAAACGTATAGAATCGTATAAAATCATTTTGTGGTCCGATTTTAACAAAAAAAAAACGTTTCTACATGCGATTTAACTCGAAATGGATATGTAGAATCGTAAAATCGTACGATTTTATGAGTTAACATGCGATTTTAACAACCTTGTTTATTACACTTATATGTGTTCATAAAACAACCTTAATTGTGAAATTTCAATGGCTAAGTATGTTAGGTACATAACAGTGATCATATATGAAGATTCAGGGGGAGTTCAAGGTACTACTCCATTATCATTTTAGGTAAATACATCTAGGAGAACAAAACAAATATTATTGGTGTTCACAAGTTCTTCAGTAATATTTATGTTCATTCTTAAGCAAGTTCCAATCTATCAGTTTAGTACTAACTAAAATGAAATGTACAAATAAACCTTTGGCAATCTGCATATGCTTTGTGCTTTCTTGATTTTCATCTTATAAGCAATATTACGTCAACTTGATCATTGCTATTTTGTGGACCTGATGCTCTGTAATCATTATCAAAACTCAATTCAACTTTCATTAAACCACTATATACAACTGAAAAAGTTCCCGTAACACTTTCTCTTTTTTCACATGATGCACTGTTATCACTAACTTTTTTACCTTTTATTATTGAAGTAGGAAAATATCTCAACTTCGGAAAAATATAAGTAGTGTTTAAGAGATTGATCGAGCAAAAGGAGAACACTGTCACGGACGTAGTTTTTGACCTCTAAGACGTACAATATTTAGCTAGACTTATCCCGATCGAAGTCGCTTAGCTAAGAAAGCCTAACCTTGCCCACAAAGGACTTAAGAACTCCGAAAGAAATTTAGAGATGAGAACCCACACTTTATGGAGAGAATGATTCGTATTGCTTTTGATGGTTTGGAGCACATGAATCCTCCCCTATATACACTTAGCACTCCCTATTATTTACAAATTCATGAATCTACCGTAAGCTTCCATACCCTTCAAGAACATTCTAGATATTAGGTTTTTGGTCTCCATCTTTGGACTCTTCTACTTGGGCTTAATTGGGCTAAGTGTCGGGCTTTCCTCTTAGGTTTCTTCGGACTAAGTTTTGGGCTTGCTCCTTTGGGCTAAGTACCAAGCCCTCCCCATTTAGATCACTAAGAATAAATGTTAGATCATTACACTTAGTTTCTTTAGCTATGTCATGACCTAATAAAACCTCTTTTCTTGGGTTTGAAAATTTAGGCTGTGACATCCTCCCCGACTTATTCTGCCGATGCCTTCGTCGATGTCTTCTGCAAGTCTTGGTTAGTGTTTCTTTCGATCCTCCACTCTTAGACATAGTCTCCTTAAAACTCGAAGTATTCCCCCATGTGCTCCTAGTTTCATGAGTTTTGAGGGGTTGGGGGTTTAGTTGCGCCTTACCCACTATTGTGATCCACTTTCCTCTCAAAAGGTAGCTTCATGGAGGGCTCAGCGGATCCCCTATCTTTTTGCGTGAGGGACTTCATATCTTGCCTCTTGCAATGGTATATTTGCATCGCAGATAGATAAATCGAATCAAATTTGGCCTAGAGTCAGGTCCGCTAGGGACTCCTTTGGATTGGGTTGAGTCATAGACTCGTAGAACATATGTAGTAGAACATTTCAGTTGTATTTGTATGTTCGTTGGTGACCATGAAGTCGGAGTTTGAAGCCTGTAAAGGTTAGAGGATGATCAGCGTACCTGAAGGTCATTCTGGGTTCAAGGCGCACCAAACGGTGACGTTTAGGCAAGGAGCAAAAGTTCGAGTTTGATACTTAAATAGGACGACAACATTTTATGTTAGCAGGAGATTCCGAAGTTAAGTGGAGCGGCGTCGTTTCGTCAAGGCGCGTTAAGTTTCGAAGTTGGGCCAACCGACGTCGTTTTGTTTGTCTTCCTCCAAAGCTTAAAGTCGAGCTCGAAATTGAGATTTAGGGTATTCTGCAAATTCGAATCAATTGAGCGAGCTGAGGCGATTCTTGGAGCAACCGAAGCTCGCATTTAACACTCGAAGGTCCGCGCCACGCGTTCGTGTGTGCAATTGGATTGACGGAGGCCTGCGCAGTACACCCTCACTGCTAGCCTCGTCGGAGCCATCACCGGAGGTATTCTTCATCGCCGGCCACACCTGAGTTCCAGGTTGATCGTAATCGACTATTCACATATCAGGGAAGATTTCGCCCTTATTCATTGTACTTATCATCGGTCAATTTGGTCTTAGCATAGCTAGATTGAATTAGGTCGATTTTGGTCAAAACTAGGGTTCTTGGTGAATGCTTGTACTAAACTGTTTCATCTAGTAAATTGATCATCGCCTTCTCCCCTGGAGGGGTGGAGGCACCCGTGGAGTAGGGCAGCCCCCCAAACCACGTACATCTTGTGTTAGTCAATTTCATTTAAGTTCTCAAAGCTTGAAATTGAACCTAAGTTGATTAGTGTTTTTAGGGAAATTAGACTTGATCATTGATATTAATCTTACAGTATGTCAACGAACAGGCTTTCGTTCGTGTTGTAATTACTAATTGATTTTCCGAAATTAATATGATATGTGTTTTTGATAGGGAAAAGTACAAAAAGGGGCCTTGAACTACCACCTCTTTTCAATTTGAGGTCCGAATTACCATAATTTCCAATGAGGGGGCAAAATCAAAAATTTGGTTAAAGTTAACGGTCAAAGTTAACTCCGTTAGTCTAATTGCAATTAAATGTCATTTACTTTAATTTTATCTATATATCTCTCATTATATATTTTTATCTTTTAATTTTATTATAATTTTTTTATTCTCTTTAACTTTCATATCACAAACTCTATATAAATTAATTGTTTAGGGTTTCATAATTTACCATTATATTTATGAATAAAAATTAAACATTTACTTTTTTATTGTAAAAATTTCAAGTTCTTTTCTAATATGATGGGTGAGTATAGTATTTTAAATTTTCATAGTTTCACAATTGATCATAAAATATGTATGGATAAATATTAATTTTTTAAAAAAATTCATGTTCATGAGAGTATTACTATAAAAAGAATATAAATTTATGGATAAATTGAAGAAAAAAATTTAAACTTTTGTCCACACATAATATATGTTGAACTGTCAAACTTGAAAAATTCAAAATATTATACTCATCCATCATATACGGATAACATCTTAAAAAATTAAGAATATGAATCAAAATAATATATATTTAATTTTAATTCATACATGTTATATGATAAATTATGAACACTAAATAATTAATTTAAATGTAGTACCCATTTGTGATATGAAATTTAAAAAGAATAAAAATATTATAATAAAATTAGAAGTAAAAAATATAGAATGAGAGATATATAGATTAAATTAAAGTAAAGTAAATGTCATTTAATTGTAATTTGATTAACAGAGTTAACTTTAACCGAATTTTTGATTTTGCCCCCATTGAAAATTATGATAGTTCGGAACTCAAATTGGAAATAGGTGGTAGTTCAGGGCCCCTTTTTGTACTTTTCCCTTTTTGATATTAGATTAGTACAGAATGTTGGTCGTAATTGATGAACCTGTATCATGGGTTATTGAACTCCTTCACTGAACTTTTAGTCGAAGAAATCGCAGCCTGAGTATCAACACCTTTCTCATTGTGCCACAACTTTATACCAAATCCACCTCACTCCACAAAAAATATATATCAAGTCCTCCCCTTCAAACTCATGCAAACAATACCAAATCCAATCACTTAAGTAATTAAACTTGATCTCTACAAACCTGGGTGACTTCAGCAGTTGTTTCTAATAATCTGAAGCCCACCAACAGTAGATGAAAAGATGCGTCCCAATTTCCTCCTCGAATCAGGGACGACCCAGGAATTTTGGTAGAGGTGACAAAGAAAAAAAATTGCACTCTGAAAAAAAAGTATCATGGTTAAAATAGAACTATTACATTAAAATAAAGAGCGTCTTGTTTCCATATCACGGAAATCATCTATTATTGAATCCGTACTAAATGTCTTAGTTATTTCTTTCTCAATGTTGACAACCAAGCAATCCGATAAAAAAAGCATCTTCCATCTTGTTACGAAATGCGTTTTTCACTATATTCATTCTTGAAAAAGAGCGTTCGGTAGTAGCAGTGGAAACTGGAAGAGTCAGAATAAGAGTTATCACCTTATATAGCAAAGGAAACATGTTTGATTTGTAGTTTTGGAGTATGATGTTTCTCACTGTGTACATGACTGTCTTTCTCTAAAGTATCTATAAAATATGAAAAATCAGAGATAAGAAGTAACATGATTTATTTCAAGGTTAAAGTGGCTAAGTTTTCCGTTGTCTGAAACTTCCCCAGTCACTTTTGCTTCCTCTGTGCGTTTACCTTCCAACAATAACTCAAAAGCTTTCCTTGTAGAAAACTTGTCATCATTCCTTAATAGGGACGTTGACCTTTGCGAACTTCCCGAGCCAACAATCCATTCCCTCATGAATTCCCCCACTTCTCCAAGCCGATGAGGGCCTTGTGCCAATACCAGCCTGGAAAATATCTGAGTTGTGAAAATATCTCGCCTTGTAAATCCTGCTAAGTAACAAGTTTGGTTTCGAGTATAACCTACATGCTTGTTTAATAAGAAGGGCAGTATTCACCAGATGAAAATCTTTGCATCATTCCACCAGTTTGCAGAAACCACTTTGTCCCATCTAGGGGTGGGCAAAAACCGATCCGAATTTAAAAACCGCTCGTACTGCATCGCAAAAGTGTGTTCGGTTAACCGCAGCGCTTTTGGAAAAAAACCATTTTGTTAAAAACCGCACAGCAACCAAATAAAGTGGTGCGAAAGCGATTCATTATCTCAGACCATCCGTTTTAAACCGCACCGCATATATAATTAAATAATTCAAAAATATTACATATAAAAACAAAAACAACTAATAATTTCAAGCACAATGAGTCAGTTTATGAAGCTAAGAAAACAGAAGGATGTTGTTGAGATTAAGGATGAAGTAGACAAATACTTCAATGAACCATCTGAAGACCCTTCAAACAAGAATTTCAATCTTTTGGATTGGTGGAAGGAAAATGCATCAAGGTATCGTATTCTATCTAAAATTTCCCAGGACATATTTGCAGTTCCAGCTTCTACAGTTGTTTCAGAATCAGCTTTCAGTCTTGGATCAAGGGTGGTGGATCCATTTAGAGCTACATGAACTCCTAAGATGGTTGAGGGGTTGATTTGTCTAAATGATTGGCTTAAGGGTGGATCATTTTCCATCTATAAAGAGCCTACGAAAAAAGAACTAGAACTCTATGCAGAGCTTGAAAAATTAGAATCAGATAAAAGTTCAAGAAAGCCATGAATGAATATGTATTATTTCTATGTATTGTCAAGTTCATGTTTTTTTATCATCTGTCATATTGTTTGACTTTATGTTTGCTTCATTGCATCTGGTAGTACATATTTCACTTATATATTTAACTTGAATGAAACTAGTATTTTACAATAAGTAATCATCAGATTACTAGTACATGTCGTTGGTTTTACTTGTTACTATTTTGCAAAGCTGATGTATTTCACTTATTACTATTTTGCAGAGCTGGTGTATTTCACTTATTACTATTCCTGTAATGAAGAAGCAAAGGAAGCCCTGTAGTTAAATTATACTTAGAGCTTATTCAGCTTGTGTTGTATTGTGTTTGACTATATGTGTGTGAGTCCTGTAATTAAGGTATGTGTTGTTTCATTTGGGTCGGCCACAGTCCAGTGTCAGGGGTTCCTTTTTTTTTAATGTAAACTTTGAAAATCGGTTTTTAAACAAAACCACACCGCACACATAAAGTGGTGCGGTGCATATTTGGTTTTGACTTTTCTAATGCGTTTTGCGGTTGAAAAATTTACAAACCAGTAACCGCACCAAATCACAACGCGCCCACCCCTAACCCCATCTATCAAACACTGCCTTTGGCATCTTGAAGCATGACATGGCATAAATGGGGATGGCTTCAACCACTGATTTTAATAGAATCTCCTTCCCCGCAATAGATAAAAGCTTTCCTTTCCATCCATTCATCTTCTTCCGCATCCTATCTTATTTAAAATTTAACAATACTGATTTCTTACCATTAAGGCAAATAGACAGGCCTAAATATTTATCAATATTTCCTTCACCCCTAAGATACTACGTACCGAGGCACCTGGCAACATCTCCACTAATATTACTTCCTACACACAACTCCGATTTTGCAAAATTAATATGCTGAACTGAGATGGCCTCATATATGCTCAACCTCTTTAATTTTAAAACATGATCTACCTCTGCTTTAATAAACAAGATACGATCGTCCGCAAATAGAAGATGCGAAATTGAAGGTGCTGACCTGCTTACCCTTATGCCCTGAAATTCTCCATTTTGCTGGCTTAGTTCAAAACTTCTTACAAGCTATTTCTGTGCATAAAATAAAAAGGTGAGGTGACTGTGTGGATCACCTTGCCTAATGCCTCTTTGAGGAATAAAGGGATCAGAAATCATGTCATTGACTTTAATCTTGTAAGACACACTCCTAACACAGTGCATAATCATGTCATTTATCCATGATTTATTTTCTTACTATTTTACCTAATATTTTCTTTCCCGTATACTTTTCTCCAACCAAACACAACATGAATGTCTTATTCATGACTGTCCTTTATGTTATTTTCCACCAAGGGCATTCTTTGGTGTTTTTCAAATGTCTTGAAAACTCACATAATATTTATATTGATTATTTGCAAGGACATATTAAGGCTTCTAAATAACTCATTGATATGTCTAGTTGAAAAATCAACTATTTACATATATTTAGTATGCACACGTAATTAAGACTTAAAATTGTTCATTCCCTTAAGATGTGTAACACACATTGAGTGTCCAATGTTCACCATCATTTTCTTCTCCATTTAATGTAGTTCCCTGGATTCCACCTGTCGATGCTTCAATCAATAGTGACTTGGATTCTGCTTGAGTCACGAACAAATGTCACTTTCCAAATTCTATATTTCTCCCGCTCAGGGAATCCGAAATATGAACTAAGATAAAACAAGTAAATATACTGGAATAATGAAACGGCGAGTTGATCAATCAAACAAAAATCGATGTCAAGTGAAGGAGTAAAATCACATGAACTCAGTCGCCTCTCTTCAGAATCGAATTGGATGTCTCCCGTTTTCGCCAGTTTCAATCGGATAATCAATCCGATTCGAAACAGTAACTGACCTGCCGCACGCTCGGCATTCACATTACCATCGCGCCCGGTAAAGACATTAGGCGATGGGCGCGACGCAGCCCTAACGTCTTCATTGAGCGCGATGTCAATCCGCCGCGCGCCCACAAGCAACATTAGCATATTGACAGATGCACAGTCGTTGTGTGCAAACGTCAAGAATAAATTTATAGTCCGCAACTCGCGACTTCACTACTGGGTAGCAAGTGGTAAGTAGGGGTCGAACCCAAAGGAATTAGGGGGATAGTTGCTCTTTGAGGTGATTTATACATCGAGGGAGCGTGTTTTAAGTTGATTGAGATTTTAGCGCGGAAAAGTAAGTGACTGGTTGGTTGGTTTTGGTTTTAGTACGGAAAAGTAAATGACTGAAAATAAAAGTAGGGGACTTACAGCGGGTGATGCGTGATTGGCAAGTCCTCCGGATGATGAGTGCAGTTGATTAAGGCAGTTATACTAAGAAAGTAAGTGCAGGTGTTGTTTGATTTCAAGGAAAACATTCGATTTCGGGGGCTTTGTATCATAGCCTGTTTATCATTGACCTTTAGCGATCCTTCTAAGTATTCAAATGTGCATCAAGGCCATTCCAAGCACTCGATTTGCCACAATGTCTAGTCTTTTGCAAAAATGTTCGAAAGTGTATCAAGGCCATTCCAAGCACTCGATTTGCACACACTGTCTAGACTTTTGCAAAAAACGTAGAGCCCTTGTTCTACTTAGACTAATACCCCATTCCAAGGTATATTAGCCTGTGTGCATCCATTTGATCAGTCATTCCCGAGCAATCAAATGGTGTTTGAGAGAGGTCAAACTCCTCAGATAAGCTTTGCCATTCCAAGCATCCACTTATCCGAGTGTTTACGAACTTCCACGGAAGAGCTTTGCCATTCCAAGCATCCACTCAACCTTGGAAGTTCTGGCCTAATATATGGCACATAGAACAAGTTTTGAATACAGAGAAAAAACACTAAAGCAAGTCTAAAACATTTTATGATACAAGTACACCCCTTCAACCGAATGAAGAGTTTAGCTACGAATATCCATAGAGGTGGATACCATAGCTAAATACTCGGGGGTTTTTGAAAGACAGTAAGTAAAGGGGAATACTCAAGAACCAACAGGAGTATTCCCAATTTCTACTTGAATACTCAAGAACCAACAGGAGTATTCTCTAAAACTGTTATAATACTCAAGAACCAACAAGAGTATTATTTCAAAACCAAACTTACAACTTGCCAAACTTAGAGAGATAAGTGATTTTGTGTTGTGAATGGGATGTTATGATACAAATGAGAAGGAATGGGGTTGTATTTATAGGCTAAGGGAGGAGGGAATGGAGGGTGAAGATGAGAGCTGACAGATGCTTGTCGTCAGAGCAAATGTACAAATAAATTTATAGTCCGCTACTCGCGACTTCACTACTGGGTAGCAAGTGGTAAGTAGGGGTCGAACCCAAAGGAATTAGGGGGATAGTTGTTCTTTGAGGTGATTTGTACAGCAAGGGAGCGTGTTTTAGGTTGGTTGAGGTTTTAGAGCTAGTAACTACGTGACTTTTTGGTTGGTTTTGGTTTTTTTGTGCGAAAAGTAAATGACTGAAAATAAAAGTAAGAGACTTACAGCGGGTGATGCGTGATTGGCAAGTCCTCCAGAAGGTGAGCAGTTGATTACGGCAGTTATACTAAGAAAGTAAGTGCAGGAGTTGTTTGATTTCAAGGAAAACATTCGATTTCGGGGGCCTTGTATCATAGCCTGTTTATCATTGACCTTTAGTGATCCTTCTAAGTATTCAAACGTGCATCAAGGCCATTCCAAGCACTCGATTTGCCACACTGTCTAGTCTTTTGCAAAAGTGTTCGAAAGAGTATCAAGGCCATTCCAAGCACTCGATTTGCACACACTGTCTAGACTTTTGCAAAAACGTAGAGCCCTTGTTCTACTTAGACTAATACCCCATTCCAAGGTATATTAGCCTGTGTGCATCCATTTGATCAGTCATTCCCGAGCAATCAAATGGTGTTTTAGAGAGGTCAAACTCCTCAGATAAGCTTTGCCATTCCAAGCATCCACTTATCCGAGTATGTTTACGAACTTCCACGGAAGAGCTTTGCCATTCCAAGCATCCACTCAACCTTGGAAGTTCTGGCCTAATATATGGCACATAGAACAAGTTTTGAATACAGAGAAAAAACACTAAAGCAAAGTCTAAAACATTTTATGATACAAGTACACCCCTTCAACCGAATGAAGAGTTTAGCTACGAATATCCATAGAGGTGGATACCATAGCTAAATACTCGGGGGTTTTTGAAAGACAGTAAATAAGGGGAATACTCAAGAACCAACAGGAGTATTCCCAATTCCTACTTGAATACTCAAGAACCAACCAAAAGATCTATTAAGAAGATAAACTTCAGCCTCCCTTTCTCTGCTGGAAACAAGCACAACTTTGGAATGGTTATAACCATGTGCTTCAAATCTCTAAGAATAGGCTTTACACATTGAATTCAGCTCTTAGCGTCATACTAAGAGGGAATTGGGTGTCCTACGATTAGAGATTTAGATGCGCTTTAAGCCCATCCCTAAACACGACTTCTGTACCAAGTCCTTAGCTAATCCTTTTGTCAAATGATCAGCTAAATTATGATGTGTCCGAGCATAGTCAGTCGATATCACCCCGTGAGTGATCAGTTCACAAACCGCGCTATGTCTAACGTCCAGGTGTCTCGATTTACCATTATACATTTGGCTATATGCCTTAGCCAAAGTTGCCTCACTATCACAATGTATAGAAATAGGCTTAGGTTTCGGCCACATTGGAATCTCATATACCAAATTCCTTAGCCATTTTGCCTCTTTACTGGCAGCCGCTAAGGCTATGAACTCAGATTCCATAGTCGAGTTGGTGATGTAAGTTTGCTTCTTCGATGCCCAAGATATGGCACCTCCCCTAAGCAAGAATACCCAACCACTTGTAGAAAAGTGATCGTCTAAGTTGGTAATCCAACTTGCATCGGTATATCCCTCCAAAACCGAGGGAAAACCAGCATAAGTCAAGCCATGATTCGTGGTTCCCTTAAGATATTTGAGTACCCTCCTAACAGCTTCCAGTGATGAGTACTAGGGTTACTAGTATATCTACTCAATTTACCCACTGCATAAGCTATATCACGCCTTGTACTCGTCATAACATACATTAGGCAACCAATGACTTGAGAGTACTCAAGTTGTGAGATAGCTTCACCCGTATTAGGCAAAAGCTTCACACTTGGGTCCATGGGAGTACTAACCGGAGAACAATTCAAACAGTTGAATTTCTTAAGCACTTTCTCAACGTAGTGAGACTGTATCAGTTCTAAACCCTTGTTCTCACGCTTGATTCTAATACCAAGAATCACATCCGCTTCTCCCATATCTTTCATAGAAAAACTTGATGATAAGAAGTCCTTTGTAAGGTCTACTTTTTTTTGGTCAGTACCAAAAATCAGCATATCATCAACATACATGCAAATGATTACTCCATTACCTGAGTCATTGTTCGTTCCGAACAAGAACTAAGTCATAGAAGGAAAACAAATATGACACCACAATTTCTTCGATGTCCTGAATAGATGCACATGAATATGAGTTGCTAGTCGGGACTCGATTTTCTATGCATAACTCAATCGTTACTCAAATCATCATGCTTAACACAAAATTAACTTGATACGTGTTACCTTTGAGCTGAAATCCAAATCAATTCGGATGAAAGGGAGATAGTCCTCTTTAGACCCATGATCTGCATTCGCTGTCCCGAACTCTAGCTATATGGTTACACTTCATTGCTTTTTCTGGCACGTGATTCATTCGAGCTTCAAGGTTTTTGAGTTTTACTTCTTCTTTTGCTGGACAGCTTTTGATGTAGTGAACTTTCTTTGGCCTTTGGCTCTTGATGTATGAATGATGTAATTCACTTTTCTTTGAATAAACTTCACAACTTGGCTTATTTTTTCTTGAGCTTTGCTCCTTTATTGTGAACAACTTATCCTTTTTTTCCTTTTTCTTCTGAAGGAGGTCCAATCATCGCCTGCGAGCATTTGGAAATACCTCCCCGCTCTTTCTCATCCTCGCCATTTTTGACGCGAGTCAAGATGAGGGTCACTCACCTCTTCCCGGTTACTTCGGACTAGAGATAGGACGATCTGTTTTCCCGTCCCACCTACTTACATAAACGCTGCAGTGGCGGAGCCAACTCTGAACCATAAAATCTCGAAGTGCTAGCCTCCACTAAATCCGTACAATCATGTAACTGGAAATCCGGTCCATTGAATGCTTCGTCAAGTCTCTCTAGGACATTTTTATCAACTCCACATCCCTGTTTATCTCAACTCAAACGACAAATAGTGGGTAAAATTCACATGTAAAAGCACAATTCAGATTTCACGAGAGAAATACAATATAATCAGCATCATCTATTTCACATCATCAACATCCAATACTGCATATCCAGGAAGTAGAGAGAAACTTCATACTTTTCAAAAAAAAATTCAAAAGGAAACGTGCTGACACAGTGTAATATGCAAAAAAAAATAAACATGCTGAACAACTGACTGACTGACTCTCCCACCCCACACTTTTGAACCAAGCCGTGTCCTCACAGTACGACTTAAGCTCAAAGACACAACAATGCAAGACACACAAACATAGGGAAAGAGTAAATAGAGAATAAAGGTGAACAGGCACTCCCCTCGTTTCGTCGCGTGATAGTGAGAATTCTGGTCAAACGAGTCGGTCAATGGTCAACCGTGCCCAGTGTAGACGTTAGGGGCGCGGTCAACGCCTTAACGTGCACACTCTGTGCGACACTAATTTGTGATGCGGGCGCGGTGCTAATGTTAGCACTCGATGCGATCCGTACTGAGTTGGACATGTTTCCTGCATGAAAAACATCTCTTTTCCCAAAAGACAATGTAAAAAAACATGAATCAAGACTCAAACGAACATAAACGACAAAAAAACAAAAATTTACCGGGTTGCCTCCCTGCGAGCGCCTTTGTTTTACGTCGTTGACTCGACGATACCTCATTAGGGATCACAAGTTAGGATCCCATGGGCGTGTGAGGTCAAACTTTGCCTCAGCCACTCCTTCATTCTGCTCATAGTCCTCATAGAATGGCTCTCTCATGTCATTCCATCCTGGTTTCCATCCACATGTGTCATGTCTCGGTAGCTCGAATGAAACAACTGTAGAGACATGCTTGCAAGACCTAGCTTGTTTTTTCTTCTTATGATGCTTCCAACTCACAAATGTGTTTTTGAATGACAGTTTGTAGTTGGTGATCCAGTTTCTAGTCTTGCACAATGAGATACTAGCAAACACATTGTAAAGTGAACCAAACACCTTTTCTTGTAACTTTTTAGGTTCACCATCATGCAAGTACAACACAAGAGGAATATGAGTCATATGTAATTCCATATTAAATTCAGCGCGTACCTCAATTTTTAGTAATCAAGTCTGTGCAAAGGTAAGGAGTGGAGTTTTCTTCGCTAAAACCTATTTCCTCCTCGTATGTGGCTGGCACTATTCGGCTGAATTTATTCTCATCTTCTTCTTCTACTGCTTCTTCTTCTTCTCCCGCTTATTCTTCTTCTTCTGGCTCTTTATGATCATATTGGATGATGTTATCCTGCACAAGAAATGTAAGAGGTGTATCAAAAATTTGTATAATTTGAGGTGGTTCAGAGATTACCGCGAGCATGATGGTTTCTTTCTCTGTGTGCATCTCTCTGGTAGTGGTGGAATTATCCTTTTCATCTGAAGCTTGAGTCTCTGTTGCGGGTAAGGTTGTGATGGAGATGTTGCATGTGATGTCGGGCACGATCTGCACTGAATCAGCTTCTACTGTCTGCGACTTATCATCCGTTTAGTGCATCTGACCCCGTCTCGATTTCTGTGCCATATCATCTGTCAGGTCCTAGATGTCATAAATTTCTAAATTCATTACTGAACCTCTTGCTGCAGCATCAAGCATAGAATGCTCTAGTGGAATCATCTCATCAAGAAAGTTGATGAGTCGAGTTTTCGACTCATTTATGGCCATTCTTCACTATAGATTTGGATCGTTTCCGACGATATTTTCATGTCATTTGACCTCTATCTCTACGTTTCAGGTAGAAAACGAGTCTCCCTTAAGGTCGAAGCCCAAATATGAAAACTCGGGGAAAAATCGAAGATTTAAAGCAAAATCGGGCAGATTGACCTTTCCGGCTTTGTTCATGCCCAGATCGCATACGGTGTCCAAATGGGGTGATCTTTAGCTTGTTGGAAAGCGAACACAAAGGGCTACAACTTTTTAGTTGATGCTAAGACAAGATTCGGACGTTAAGACCACGAAAAATCCCTGGGAAGTGTCAGTCGACCGACTGAATCAGCCAGCCGACCGACTGGAACTACTATAGTACCGGATCTCACCCAGGCCATAAATAGAAAATGTTGTTTTTGACCTGTGTGGAGGTTTTTGGGGAGAAGAAGATTGGAAAAGAGGTCCAACAAAGGTCATCAATCATCAAAAGATCCAACTAAGGAGAAAAAGAGAAGACTAAAGGGAGATTCTAAGACTAACCATCCTCCTTCCTCTATATCTTTCTTTCCCCATTCTACTTGTTGTGTGCTATAAACCCTACTCACACCATGTTGTCTTACATGGGGTGTGAGTAGTGAACTTGCGTTTTGAGGGTCTTATGACTCTCCTTGATACTCTTTGATCACAAATATACATTGATATTCATATGGATGATTGTTGATTTCATTTTCTCTTGTGTTATGAATGTTATGCACTCTAGGTGTTTGTTAAAATGCCCAAGTGAAAACTTAGACTAAAACTTGAACCTATGCCTTGGAAACCCTAGTGAATAGTTCTATGCTGGAGAAAATGATCATATCTTAAGCATGAAAGTGAACCTTATGATATGATGCTTGACTAAGGATTGAATGTTTAATTGATTGGAGTTGGTCAATTAGCAAATCATCAATTAATCCCATTAAATGGTGTCAAATTCATGTTCACTATGCTCTTTATACATGTCATGCTACTAAGTGTTTGATGAAATGCCTAAGTAACATATTTAATCTTAAAACTAGACTTAAGAATCGAACGACCTTAGGGATAGTTTGGATGTAGTGAATATGATCATTTCTAAGGATATGAAGTGAACTAGGTTCAACACTATTTGACTACCATGAAATGTTTGAATATCATGTATGTGATCATTGGGAAAATGCCAAGGAGGGGAGTAACCCGTCGAAACACCTCTTATCTATCTTTTATCCTTAATTACTCGCCATATAGGATTTAGATATATACTCCCTCATACATTTTTGGTTTAGAATAGCCGAACGGAAACACGATCTTACATAGTGCATGTGCTTGGCTTGCTCCTTTGGGTTCGACCCGGTACTTTACCGGTCATTATAAATGTTTTGACCTACTACATTCGATCCTCCCTTAATTGATACTATTTAGATGTGAAAAAGAATAGTTCGTCAAAAGCTCTCAATAAGAAATAAATCGGTTAATCCATGGTGTGGACAGCTTCCCTCAAGGTCATCGAAACGTAAATAGTACTCATATAATGTTTCGCCCTGGAATTGCTTAATGGTGGAAATTTTCTTGCGGATTTCAAATCGAAAGGATGGTGGAGAAAACTTTTTTAGAAATCGGGCTCGTAGATCCAACCAAGTACTTTTACAGTCTGCAGATGATGAATAATACAAAGATCTAGCAGTGTCAGTTAAAGAAAAGAAAAAAAAATCGTTAGCTTAGACCTCTCTAATGATTCTTCTTTGGGCTTCATGGCGCCACATGTGTAGTGAAACTTCTTTATATGTGTCACATGGTTTTCTCCAACGACACCTCTAAATTTCGGAAGACGGTCAATCATCCAACACTTAACCTCGCTGCCATCATCTTCTTCATCGTCTTCGTTGTCACAAGATACTCCGCTATAATAAGAAAACAGTGAATCACAAAAAAAAATTCAAAAAAAAAACTAAAAAGAACAACTTCACCGAAGCGCAGCTCCCCGGCAACGACGCCAAAATTTGACGTGCGTCGTCTGACGCGTCAAACTTAAATTTATATTTCTGCTGCAACTACTAGCTAGCAGTAAGCAGGGTCGAACCCAAGGAAGCTGGTTTGGAAGTTGTATCTGTGGACAAATTAAGAAACAGGGGGTTTTTAGCAATTATGAGTGCAAAACCGGGAAATAGCAAGAAGATTTCAGTCAAAAAGAATACTCAGCTTAGGGTTTCTATTGTGACATGTTTATCATTGACTGCTAAATATCAAATCTCAAGTTTCTAAGTGTGGAAGTTCGACAAAGGTAATATCCTAAAGTATCCTGACAAAGGTGATACACCACAATCTAACCCGACAAAGGTGTTAGACTTCTAGTTCTTTCCTAAACAAATAATCCGCAAAGGTATTATTAAATCTAGGTGTTACGATCTACCTTTACGACAAAGTTTCCATTAGATGTTAACGTTAAGAATTAATTGTTTGATTAAGCTTTGCGACAAAGCTTCCACTTAACCTCACAAATTAATTCATAGGATGAAGCACAAGAACTAGAGAAACAAGAAATTGCATTAAGTAAGAAGTCTCAAAACATGTGTCACAATGAGCGAAACCCTAAACTGAATTGAGTGTTTAGCTACACATCATTGAAGTAAAACACATAATGAAAAGTAGAAAGAAAATCTTTTCTCTCGTTGAAAACTTCGCCTTCTCCTCCAGAGCCGTCTTCTGAACTTCGTAGATTGATGGATGATGGAAACCCTAACCCAAACCTTTTATTTATAGCAAAACTGGGTTTCTAAGTCTGTTTTTGGGCTGGATTTCCAAATTTCAAGCTTGCCGATATCATCAAAACATGTTGCTGACGTCATCGGGCGCGCCCAGAATTGACGTTAGCAATGCGCTAATGTATTCCTTGGGCGCGGTATTCACTGTTTCTCGACTTCGACTCTTTATTTGACAATCCAAAGGACCTCGGATGCTCTCGGTGTGAACCATAGAGTTTTAGAGAATTGAGTCAGCTACGCAATGACATGTAGCTCGTAATTTTCTGATCAGTGGTCAATTCCCAGCACTCCATCGAAGCTCCAAAGGTCTGATCTGCAATTGTGGTGTTTTTGGCACGAAATGCCATCTTTTATGCGCGTTCCCTCCCAGAGCTTCCGAAACACCTGAAATGCAAAATCATACAAAAAAGTAACTGTTCGCATATAAAAGTGTCGAAATAAATGGGTTTAATTGATTAGACGAGTCGTATAAATACGACTCATCAGTCATCAATCTTGCTGTAAATGCACTTGTCTGCTTGATTCAACCTGAATCCACTAGACAATATGACCTCATCAAACTTTTGATGCAACTGCTTGGGTGCTTGTTTCAGCTCATACAATGATTTGATTAACTTACAAACCTTGGTTTCATATCCAGACATAATGAATCCTTCCGGTTGCTTCATATAGATTTCCTCATCCAAATCACTCATTCAAGAACGCTGTCTTGACATCCATTTGGTGTACAACAAGATTGTTAATTGCAGCAAGTGCAATCAGCAATCTAATAGTGAAAATTCTAGCAACCGGAGCATAAGTATCGAAAAAATCAATACCCTCCTTTTATCTAAAGCCTTGGATAACCAATCGGGCTTTAAACTTATCTGCTGATCCATCCACCTTCATTTTCTTTTTGAAAATCCATTTGCAGCCTAAAGGCTTGCAACCCGGTGGAAGATCCGATAATACCCATGTATTATTTCCCACGATAGAATCCATTTCATCGTTTATCGCCTCTTTCCACAAGGACACATCTTGAGACCTCATAGCTTCATCATAAGTTCTAGGATCATCATCAATATGATAACAATACGAGTATTGATACTCAATTTCATCTCTAGAACCCTCAATCAAGTAAACTTGATAATCCGGTCCAAAGGATTTTTCAATCCATCCTCGTTTGCTTCTACGAGGCTCAAACGATGTACTTTTAGAAGATGTGCTCACATCATCTTCCAACGCAGCTCTTGTGGAGCTAGAAATCAAATCTTGAGGTCTATGTATTGATGAGAAACGGTTCTCATCAAAGATTGCATCCCTTGATTCAATTATGGTGTGAGCCGAAATAGAATCATTCGTTCTAGTCACATAGAACCTATATGCTTTAGAATTTTCACCATATCTAATGAAGATGCAATCAACACCTCTCTTTCCCAAAGTCCTTATTTTGGGAGCCGGTAGTCTTACTACCGCTCTACATCCCCAAACTCGAAGATAATTCAGATTTGGTTTCTTTTTGTGCCAAAGCTCATATGGGGTAACCTTGTTCCTTTTGTTAGGAACTCTGTTAAGTAAATAACAGGTCGTTAACATAGCCTCACCCCCAAAATCCATCACTCAAACCAGAGTAGGATAACATGGAATTAATCATCTCCTTTAGGATTCTATTCTTCCTTTCAGCCACACCATTTTGTTGTGGTGTATAAGGGGTTGTAGTCTCATGAATGATACCATTCAACTGGAAATATACAGGATCGTAATATTCCCCACCTCTATCAGTTCTAAGTCTCTTAATCAAATCATGCATCAATTCTACTTCAGCTTTATACACTTTAAATTTGTCTAAAGCTTCATCTTTAGCATGCAGCAAGTACACATAACAATATCTAGAACGGTCATCTATAAATGTCATGTAGTACTTCTTATTCCCTAAAGATGGAGTAGAATGCAAATCACCCAAATCACTGTGAACAAGTTCAACAAGTTTGATGTTCTTGAAATACTTTTGAATGAAAACCTAGTGATTTTGTAAGCATGCATGTAGTACATCTATCAACATTCTGTCAACTGTAGGTATTAAACCTTCCTTAGACATTAAATGCAATCGCTGATAATGAACATGTCCTAATCTAGCATGCCACAAAATAGAATCGTCACTAGTATAAGACATGTAAACAGAATTCACCACTTTATTTACATTCAACATAAACATGTCATTACAAAAGTAGCCAAATCCCACAAAGACACCACACTTCGACAATACATATTTGTCGGACTCATACACTTGCTTAAAGCCAAATTTATTCAACAAACTATCGGAAACCAAGTTTTTCCGAATAAGAGGTACATGTAAAACATTCAACAATTCAAGGGTCTTTCCCGAACTGAACTCTAACACTACAGTGCCTTGGCCAAGTATTGGTGCGGTTGACTCGTTTCCTATATGAAGGACATCTCCTTCTTTCACCGTTTAATAGGTCTTGAAACAATGCCGGTCTTTGCACACGTGCTTATTAGCACCCGAGTCAATCCACCATGACATTTCATCATCTTGAACATAAAATGCTTCAGCGATTAGTGACACATAATTCACATAGAATTACAATCAGAGAAAGAAAACTGACCTTGAAGGTTGGAAGGGCATTTTTCTTTGCCCTTATCCCCAACATTCATTTTTGTCTTTCCTTTCTCACCCTTAGCCATTCTACATTCATTCTTGTAGTGTCCCGGTTTACCACAAATCTAACAGTAACCCTTAGGTTTCTTGTTGAACTTGCTACCGAAGTTCTCATTGGGACGTTTCTTCCCCTTGAATTTCCGAAGACCTCCCTTGTCCTCCACCATTTGCACAAAAGACGACTCAGTGGTCTTTGTTTCACATCCTCTTGCATCCTTATAGACTCCTGTACACGTAATTCACCACCGAATTGGTCAAGAGACAACTCTTCTTTCTTATGCTTAAGCGAGTGCTTGAAATCCTTCCACGAAGGTGGAAACTTGTCGGTTATGCTAGACACTGAAATGATATCATCCATCTTCATATTGTACTGATCAAACTGCCCCAAGATGCGAGTCAATTCATTGAATTGCTTCATCACCGGTCTAGAATCCACCTTCTTGTAACTGTTAAAGTTACTCACAAGAAATTTCTTGCTCGATGCATCTTCCTACATATATTTTGCCTCAAGAGCATCCCACAACTCCTTTGCGGACTCCACATTTTGATAGACATCAAATAGGGGATCAGACATACCATTCAGAATGTGACCACGCCAGATGTAGTCATCATTCTCCCACTTGCTCCTCTTCCTGAAATCCTCAATCGATGCATCATCGCTCACTACCGGAATAGGGGTAGAGAGCACATGCACCACCTTCAAGTTGGTCAGCAAGAAATGCATCTTCTTCTGCCATCTTCTGAAATTCACTCCTTCAAACTTTTCCAGTTTCCCAAAGTTAGCAGTCATCTCCCTCACTGAAGCAGCAGACATCTTGAAATTACAGAATTTGATTGTAGTTCCCTGGATTCCTCCTGTCGATGCTTCAATCAATAGTGACTTGGATTCTGCTAGAGTCACAAACAAATGTCGCTTTCCAAATTCTATATTTCTCCCGGTCAGGGAATCCGAAATATGAACTGGGATAAAACAAGTGAAATATACTGGAATAATGAAACGGCGAGTTGATCAATCGAACAAAAATCGATCTCAATTGAAGGAGTAAAAATCACATGAACTCAGTCGCCTCTCTTCTGGTATCTTTCGACATCAGAATCGAGTTGGATGTCTCTCGTTTTTGCCAGTTTCAATCGGATAAACATTCCGATTCGAAACAGTAACTGACCTGCCGCGCGCTCGGCATTCACATTACCATCGCGCCCGGTGAAGACATTAGGCGATGGGCGCAACGCAGCCCTAACGTCTTCATTGAGCGCGATGTCAATCCGCTGCGCGCCCACAAGCAACATTAGCATATCGCGTTTACAGCAGACATTAACGAGTTAATGTCTGCATTGGACGCGCCCACTTATGTCTCGTCTGGGCACGGACTACACTGGACGAAAACTCAAAATGAGCTCAAATGATTTCAGAATTGATTCATTTATTCACAAAACAATCTTAAGAGGGTACAAACATGATTTGACCAACAATCACCCTAAAATCTCCAACATTTAACCCTACTCATTTTCCAACATAAAATTGACAGAGTTGATCAACAGTTAAATGCGAGCATAACCTTCCGTTTAATTCATGGGAAATGTGGTGAAAGAAAATGAAATGGTAAACAAAAGGGAAAGTCATTTTATCGCATTAAAAATGGCAAGGAAAATTTTGTATTGAATCGTTTGGTGTTGTTTGCGTATTAAGTTCATTTTCTCATTCAGTATATTTTCATTTACAGTTGCATTTTAATCGGTATAACTTATTGATTTTTCATATCAAATTCATATGTATTTCTGACGTCAATCAATATTCAACAAAATTTGATAATTAATTTACTACTTTTTCGATTATCTATGAGATGTAATCGAGATGACCTTTCAACCGGTTGGATGTAAAAAAAATTTTGTTTTTTGGGAAATAAAAGCTGTATTCGCAAAAAAAAAAAAACAAGATGCATTCACAAAATAAAAATAATATTCATAAACTATGCTAGGCTACTATTTAATATTATTTTCAAGACACATCGATTATAATTCTTTTAAAATATGTGATACATAAACGAAAGCAATTAAGCTTGTTTTATTCACATGATCACAAATATATTAATATGTATTTCGAAGAAAGATGTAACAATTTGGTTATTTTAACAATATTCACAACATAAAAGTAATATTTACAAAATAAAGATCACTATTCACAAAATAAAAACAATACTCACAAAAATGGAGGCATTATTAACAAAGTCTTAACAGGAAGAAAGTGTAATGTATATGAATTTGATTTAAAAATTAAAAACAAAAACTGAAATGTTATTTTGTGCCTTGAAATTTGATTAAATAATGTTTTGAAAAGTGAGGTAATATTTACTTAATATTTTGTGATTTTGTTAGGGATAAATATTTGTTTTGAATTTATTAGCGCATCAAATGCTTCATTTTCGCATTAACGAATTTAACCGCTACGGCGTTAATTGGGATGGGTTTGGCTATATAACGACCGTTTCGTTTGCTGCAGAGTGGTCATGTTCCCATTGGACGAACCGTCTGCCATTTCCTTTTTTCTTCACCTCCGCGTTCTGCTTCTTCGTCACTCGGAGGCTTTCCCGCAATGGCGGTCATGAAGACGACTTCGGCTCTCGCTACCTTTGCTCTGCTCGTACTGGTTTCAGTCTGCGCTGTAACCGCGAAGGTGAGCGTAGTCGACATTCCAGCCCCCAGGTACTTCGATTTCTCATCTGCATTCGGTTTTGTGTTCTGTTTTTTCTGCCCGTAATTGCAGCAGCATTGGCTCTTGGCTTGCTCAGAACTCAAAACTGCAGAGAGCTTCGAATTTAAATCACACATCAGACTTTTCAACTTTTATAGGAACGTTTCGTTCGTTAATCGTTACGATGCGAATCTTAGGATTATCCCAACCGCCCAGAAAAACATCCTATTTCCCAATCTACCCTCGTTTTAGTTAACTATCTACGAAAAGGAATGAAATTGGTGGAAAAAGATTTAGGGGCAAGTCAGTCATTCAGTATGTGGTTTGATACGTTTTGAAAATGCCGCGGACGACGAATTCGAGCGCTATGCGCTGCTTTTAACTTTTCTTGTTTTATGTAATAAAAAAAAAAACTTTTCTTGTTTTAATTTATTAAATTATTTTCATATTATTTTTAATTAGATAGTAAAAATATAATTTCTGTTTTGTATTTCCTTTGATCTTATGGCAATTAACCCTGCTCTAATATATACTACGGTTTCAGCTCGGAGCAGAAAGAGATTGATGTCACCAGTGCACACGCGGTAGAAAACCCTGAAGAAATTGCTGCCATGGTGGACTTGTAAGTCACTGTCCACACCATTCCCTTTAATCGCCTTTTTTTTCTTTCTGATGATCTTTTAATTATTTTGGTGCAGAAGGATGAAATGTTTAGTTTTGATGGTTATACATGAGATACTACAATATTATTGAAAAATATTATTAAATACATATATTATTAATTTTAATTACTCACTCTCATTTATCAAAACTGCATCGTTCTGATTGGAATAAAATTTATATAATAAAACGATACCGTTTTTATTAGAACGACGTCGAGCTGTATGTAGCTGTTTTGGAAATGGGGGTGATGATGCGGTTGTATTGAACAGGGCCATTCAGAACAGTACTCAAAGAAGGAACCTAGGGTCGTCTTTGTCATGTAGGACTGGGAACCCAATTGACGACTGCTGGCGCTGTGATCCCAACTGGCACACTAACAGGAAACGCCTAGCTGACTGTGCTATTGGTTTTGGCCGTAATGCTAAAGGTGGCAAAGATGGAAAAATCTACATTGTGACTGATCCTAAGAACGATGACCCTGTCAACCCCCGCAAAGGAACTCTCCGTCACGCTGTCATTCAGGACGAGCCTCTTTGGATTATATTCGAAAGGGATATGGTGATCAAACTGAAGCAGGAGCTTATAATGAACAGTTTCAAGACAATTGATGGACGCGGCGCCAATGTCCACATTGCTGACGGAGCATGCATTACTATACAGTATGTGACGAATGTTATTATTCACGGTCTGCATATCCATGACTGCAAGGTTACTGGAAATGCCATGGTGAGAAGCTCCCCAAGTCACTATGGGTGGAGGACTAAGGCGGATGGTGATGCCATTTCCATTTTTGGATCAAGCCATGTGTGGATTGATCACAACTCGCTCTCTCACTGTGCGGATGGTCTTGTTGATGCTGTGATGGGTTCAACTGCTATCACCATCTCCAACAACTATATGACTGACCACGATCACGTAGGTTTTTTTTTTCTTTTTTTTTCGTATAATTTTGAAGTTCATAACTTTCTGTTATTTGAATTTGTGTTGTTTCTTATAAACAGGTGATACTTTTGGGACACAGTGATTCATACACCAAAGACAAACAGATGCAAGTGACAATTGCTTACAACCATTTTGGAGAGGGTCTCATCCAGAGGATACCCAGGTAACTAATTAAACTAACCTTGCCTACTTCATACTATCAATATATTTTTGATTGACTTTACTAACACATGGTTCGAACAACATTCTGACCTGATTGTTAATTTGGACAATGCAGATGCAGGCATGGATACTTTCATGTGGTTAACAACGACTACCATCACTGGAAAATGTATGCGATAGGAGGAAGCGCAAATCCAACCATCTTTAGCCAGGGTAACAGGTTTATTGCCCCAACCAAAGGATTTGCTAAAGAGGTAGGAGGAAACATTGAAAATCAGATACTTTTAGCAGTGAAATAAGAAACTATATGTTTTCTGATATTAACTGATGTTGTGTAGGTGACAAAAAGATTGGACGCATCCGAGAGCAAATGGAAGAGTTGGAACTGGAGGTCACAAGGAGATTTAATGCTTAATGGTGCATATTTCACTCCATCAGGAACCAATTCTTCAAAAAGCTATGCTAAAGCTTCAAGCTTGTCAGCCAAACCAGCAACCATGGTTAGCTTCATTACTTCGGGTGCCGGTGTTCTTCCCTGCCGCAAAGGCAGGAAGTGTGCATCTTAGGGGAAGATGATGGTTCCGCCGGTTTCTTTTTCTTTTTCCATAGGGTGCTTTCTTTCTTTTTTTCTTTTTTTCTACATTCATACAAGAATAGAGATATGCTAGCTAGCTAGCTACCTGTCGACATTTTTGGGTTCATTTGATTGCTTCCATCTCCTCCTCATTTGTTTTGGGTTTGGATGATCGGTACAAGCTCAACCTCGGCCAAGTTCAACTGACCCAACAAAGTCTACCGTTCACTCGGGAGCTAGGCGCGGAAGCGTTGTTCGTATCGGTTTTTTTCTTTTTCAAATGAATAAATTGAGTACTTTGAATTCATCAACTAGTTTTACATACATACATTCTAGCCTCACAACCCCATCTTGTGACCTTCCTTATTCCGGAGTTTCTCTAAGATTTTCCCCCTTTCCAAATTCATATTCTAAAATAGGTCGTTTGAAACTCGAATATCCAAATTGTCTTATTTTTAATTATATCTGTTCCTCCGGAACCAGTATTAGGCTTTTTCGAAGATCCATGTTCCACGAGAACTGGTTAGTTTGATTTCAACGAATACCGATTCCTGGGGAACCGATATTATGCAAAAATGCTGGTGTGGCTCGTTTGGGCCAACGTGGACCAACCAAACGCCATTTTATGCTGGCATGTCACATACGTGGAATACCGGTGTCGCGGGACCCGATATCTTTATGATATCGGTACCGCGAGAACCGGTGTTACGTGAAATAAAAATCAGGTCGGATGTCGAGGCCACTGGATCGCTTCGCTAGGCCATGTGAGCGCTTCCGTTTCTCCGCGTTTCTGTTCAATTTGTTTATTTAAAGTGTATTTGGTGTCAGGTTTCGGGTTTTGATTTTCCATGGATGTTGACTTTTCAACTTCTTCTTTATATAATTTATGGAGTTGGTGTTTGTTGCGGTAAAAAAGGAATCCCGGTTTCCCTAGAATCGGTATTCCACGTGTGTGTCTTGTTGGCATAAAATGGGGTTCAGGTGGTCCACATTGGTCCATACGAGCCGCGTCGTAATTTTTGCATAATACCGGTTCCCCAGAAATCGGTATTCGTTGAAATCGAACTAACTAGTTCTCAAGGTACCGTGACCCTTCGAAAATGCCTAATACCAGTTCTTAGGGAACCGGTATTATTAAAAATATGGGCAACCTGGATATTTGAGTTTCAAACGACCTATTTTGGAAACTTGAGTTTGGAAAGGGGGCAAATCGTAGAGAAATCCGAGCGTTTGAGGGAATGTGACTATTTTGGAAAACGAGTTTGGAAATTGAGTACATGGGGAAATGAAATTCGAAGTTTGGCTAAATTGAAAATTTTCTCTCAAAACGGAGCATGCATTAATTGAAAGCTTGATTAAATACATCAAATAGCCGGAGATGAGAAGCAATTAAGAAAAACATTAACGATTAGGGGTTGATGAGTTGAGAAATCAAAGAAGGGCCGACCACAGGAAATGGGACAACAACCCCTTTCCTTGACAGCATCTCAAAATGAAACCCATGTACATGCTCTAAATTTTGAAATAATTAAAATTAGGAAAAAGTACAAAAATGGATCCTCGAACTACCATTGTTTTCCAAGTTAGGGCGCGAACTACCAATTGTTTCAATTAGGAGGCAAAATCAAAGATTCTCTTAAAGTTAACGGAGTTTACTCCGTTAGTCAACTTTGTTTAACTATAGTTAAAATGATAATTAAGTAGATTTTCTTTTAATTTAATTCATAATTAGCTCATATTTTAATATAATATTTTTAACTATTAATTTTATTATAATTCTTGAATTTCAATTTCATACAACATCATACTACGAAACAATATTATTTTTAAATTATTTATTGACGTTATCATAATTTACCATATAACATGTATGAATAGAAATTAAATTATGTTTTCCTACTTCATTTAAAAATTTGTATTTTTTTTAGAGTTAATCTCTTATGAACATGATCAAGAAAGCAAGTAATTTATGGTAACGTTTGTAGCCACGGTTCAGGCTGTTTGAACCTCTTATTTCTCAATAAAGCTGCTGGCTCCGACCAGCTTTAATTTAAAAAAAAAGTAATTTATGGTAAATTAACAATTTAATTTTTAATCATGCAAATTATATGATAAATTGTGACACGGCAAAATTATCAAAAAAAATAATACGCACTCATAATATGAGATTGAAAGAAACTTACAAAAAGTTACAACAAAATTAAAAATTGAAAATATAGTATTCAAATGGAAAATATATAAATTAAATTAAAAGAAAAAAATACTTAATTGTCATTTTAACCGAAGTCAAACAAAGTTGACTAACGGAGTTAACTTTAGTCGTTAACTTTAACAGAATTTCTATTTTTACCCCCTAATTAGAAAAAAGGAAAAGTACACATTGGTGCCCTGAAATACTAGTATTTTCCAATTGAAGGTCCAAACTATCGATTTTTCCAATCAAGGGCAAAGTCAAAAATAAATTGACCAATTTTTGAACACCGAGCACCGTAACTTCACCGCGATTAAATTGCAAACTCAATCATGTGAACCATGTTGAAAATAACACGATGATCTCATCATAAACTCTTAACGTATTAAATCGATCTTTCTTCTTTAACACCAATACACTTTTTTATTGAGTCTTTACTAACGTTATTCACATGGTTGAGTTTGTAAGTTAATCACGGTGAATCTACGGTGCTCGGTATTTGAAAATTGGTCAACTTATTCTTTACTTTGCCCTTGATTGGAAAAATTAATAGTTTAAACTTTCAATTGGAAAATGGCGGTAGTTCGGGGCACCAATTTGTACTTTTCCCTTAGAAAAATTGATAGTCCGCGCCCTAATTTGGAAAATCAGTGATAGTTCAGAGCCCCCTTTTGTATTTTTTTCTTAAAATTATAAGCGATAATTATCAACAACAAAAAAATATAAGCGATCAAGGGTAACGTTCCATTTAGAAAAAAATCTCCCAATCCTATAGAAAGAAAATCCAGCTCCTATACAAATAAAAACGAAACACTCAAATGTAAATATTAGAGCATCCCCCACCCTGACTAAAAAAAAATCCCGTCGTTCATCTCTCTCATCTACTTTATCTCTCACCATCTGATATTTAGTCATGACTCATGATCAATTTGGCCATGTACATCTCACTCATGACCAACCAATAAAAGTTCATCATCATTCTCTCACACTCATATAACCTTAAAAATTAAATTATTTAACATACATCAAAATATGACAATAAAAATGTCTATTTGTAGAGCTCAAAAAATTACGAATGTTGATATTTTTTATTTTATTTTTGACTCTTTAATTTTTAAGATAAATTATTAATCCGACAAAATTCTAAAACAGGACGCATGACATGTTATGGTTAGTTGCTTCGAGTTTTTTTTTAAAACTGACCCGTTTTGAGTTTTGAGTTTCAAAACTAACCCAAACGAGTTTGGCATTTCAAAACTGACCCATTTTTAATAAAACCGGATCCCCAGGATCCGGTTTTTACTGATTTCCAGAAAAACGGAACCTGGAGATCCGGTTTTTACCGATTTCCAAAAACTCGGATCCCCAGGATCCGGTTTTAACGAGATATGGCTGATGTGGACGAAGGTCGAATACGTGGCTTCCACGTAAAACCGGAACGCCGGAATCCGTTTTTGCATAAACACGGAACGCCGGAATCCGGTTTTTTGCGAACATAAATTTTATATAATAAAAAGATAAAACAGTTTGGAAATCATTGAAAGTTGGACATTAGAAAAAAGTAGTAAAATGATAGTGAACAACAACAGTACTATAAGTACTAGAATATTGTATTTAGCTTGCATTGCCGAATGGACATGACCTTCTGTTATGACCAGTTTGATGACATAATTTGCACCTCTGAATTCTGCCTGCGGGTTGTGATGATGAAGCCTCTCCTTGAGTACTGGACTGGCCGACATCCCTCTGGTCCATTTCAGTACGCCTTCGCCTTGTCGGATTTCTACCGACGTTTGTACGTTTGAAGTGAGGATTAGGCACATGACGAAGTCCATCATATGGTTCCCAGAAGTCAGAATGAGGTATTGTACTGAAATGGTAACTCCAGGTCATGTTGTAAGCTGCAAGTGTATACTCATGAGGCACATACTCATGAGGTATTGTACTGAAATGGTAACTCCAGGTCATGTTGTAAGCTGCAAGTGTATACTCATGAGGCGCATCGTCAACAAGGATGGATCGATGGGTCCAGGATGAAGATAATCATCCATATCCATGTTTGGATTAGCAGTCGCTCGTGAAGAAGACGCCACATCGCGTTGACTAGTGCTCCTTCGCCTGTTACCTGACGACATTTCTGTAAAAAAAAATATTCATTATTACCAATTCATGAAGAAAAATACAATATATCAATACACTAATTCAACTACAACAAATATTTGTCCAAATTCAATTATACTAATTCAATAACTATGACATATCACATCACACTTTTCACGAAAATAAAACCATATTCCATAGACAATATCAAGTCAATGTTAACCAACCGCCAATTCAACGTTATTAATTCAACAATAATAATTCAACAACAACTATGAACCCGACTAATATCAAACAAAAAAATGCACAAAATTCACACAAATTAACCGGACTAATATCAAAAACAAAGAATTCAACAACACTAATAACAAAATTCACAACAACAATCCATCCAAAACAAACAATTTAACAATAATAATTACACATTTAAGTTCTTTTACCTATCAATTTCGGAGAACTTTGGAGGTGGTGAATTGTAGAGTCGGACGAAATCGGGTTGAATTGGGTACGATTTCGGACGGAATTGTGGTAGGATTCCAAATTTGGGGAGAAATCGGATGCAATTGGAGAGAAATCAGCCGGATTCGGAGGAGGGAGAGAGGCTGCGGCGCTTAGGGTTTCACTTCGAATGGGGGAAAAGAAGCTGCTGCCGAAAATTTAAGTTCGCCAAAAAATGGAATCCGGAGTTCCGGTTTTATAATAAATACGGATTCCGGCGTTCCGGTTATACGTGGAAGCCACGTATTCGACCGGTATCACGTGGAAGCAACATCAGCCATATCTCGTTAAAACCGGATCCTGGGGATCCGGCTTGTTACAAAACGCAACTAACCGGATCCTGAGGATCCGAATTTTTGGAAATCGGTAAAAACCGGATCCTGGGGATCCGGTTTTATTAAAAATGGGTCAGTTTTAAAAAAAACTCAGTTGCTTCTCATAACCTAAACTTTATTTTTGGTCATCTTTTTTGTGTTTGGTCATCCCATGACCAAATTTAAAAAAAAAAATCATAATAAGAACTATAATTTTTTAGTCATTTTTGATGACCAAATCTTGATTGGAAAGTCATGGTGGGATGCTCTTAGCCGACTCGTGGGCTCGTCAAATGGGCCAGACGAAAGTAATCGAACCTCTTAACGGGTCACGCCTCGGCGGGAAAGCAAAGGACAAGGAAAATAAAATAAGCACGCGAGAGGGAAAAAAGCAAAGAGTGAGAAGCGAGGGGAGTTATGCAGCGAAAAAGCAGCGCGAACGAGCTCCGCAGCTTATTGGAGGCGATCAAATCCTCCGATGTAAGTCTCTTCTTCCTCCTCAAGCTTATTTTCGATCTGCTCCATCTCGATTTGTATGACTTGATTCGTTTAATTTTCGTCAGAATCCATTTCCGACTCGTCGATTGTATAGTCTTTTTAGGTTAGTATTATGAGTTTAGATTTCACATTCCATCGCTGAATCGAAACTAAGATTTGAGTAGTTTTCCCTTGTGGCTAGAGAAAATAGTATTCGAGAGTTTCTAAGCAGCTGCTTATTCTAGTATGGTGATATTTGAAATTTTGAATTTTTTTATTCTTAGTATATCCACATCATTTTGATCTTGCAGGTGGTAGAGAACCGTGTTCAGCTGGTAGAGAAACTTCAAGGGTTAGATTTGTGCCATAAATCTGACTTGGCTTCTCTTGCTGAGGCCCTTACAGTATCCATATCTCTTCTGTGTTAAATGTTTCTGAAACCAGATATGTCATGGAATGATTGACGTTTATGCTTTGTACTTAGTTAGCCAAGATGGTTGGAAACTGAAGAATATTGGTTGTAGCTCTAATAAGCTGAATTAATTATTATGTTTATGATGCGGGGGTCTGACATGAGGAGCAGAAAATCACATGTCGCATTCATGGTTGACTGGAAGTCTTAGATAAACAACTGCTAAAGACATATCATGTAACTTGAGAGAAATTCATGGTCTACCCCAGAGATGGCTCAAAGAAGGGTGTCTAGTCTGAAGTCTCTTGTAAGTCATATAATTCATGTCATATTAGCCAGTACTTATTATATCCGGCTACTACTGCATTTGAAACATGCTTTCTCTTGCCCTCTCCTAATTTGCAACATTGTTGCTTACTTGTTTCATCCTTATCATAATATTAATAAAATTTCTTTGTAAGTTTCGTGACTATAACACCCAAGAGAGATATTAGGCACGGAATTTGACCTTAACCACAGACTAGATATTTTGGGAAGACTTTACTTGTTTAGATGTCTCTCAGTGTATCTTAAATAAGGCCATTTTGCAAGTCGCTGCAAAATATATGGATACAGATATATCAGAATGTCTCCGGTGGTATCTTGTTCTCGGCACAAAGGTAATCATGATATTTCATTTCTTCGAGTACATTATTTATTTAATTTATTTTGGATAGCAATCCTGTAGTGAGTACATGTCACTTGCTGAGATCCAAGAGATTATTTTAGGCAGGCAAATGGTGTGGGAAACATCTTTCAATGACTCTTTTGTCGACAGAGGACTCTCAAGAAGAAGAGCACTCTAGCATATTCTACCAGGTAAAAACAGTGTTTAACTTTTTCCTCATTGTTGTTTCCATCTGAAAATGGTGGTGGTTGTTTTTTCGTGTAAGACCTAGTTCCGGTTTCTCTGATCCATCTTTGTCGCTTTTTCTCTTAAAGGGATTGACTGCAATTGTCTATTTATTTGTCAATATTTATCAACCTTATTTGTGTGAGTGAAACAAATCCAGTGTTATCCAAGCTTGAACATCTGAGCTTGTTTATCTTAAATGTCTTGACTATTCCCACATGGCTCTATGGTAGCATAAACTGTTGTGTCTCTTACCCATCCATTTGCCTCCACATTAGCAGTGTATGCCTGCCACAGATTTTAATTATGCAATACAATTCGGATCGATGTGTACTTTTAGGCTCTAGCCATGTTTTCTGCAAAGAACGATTTTATTTTCTTGATTCGGTATAAAACATTTCTCCATCTTTCTTAGCTTATCTTCTGCAGCTGCTTCAAATTTATTTGAACTTGTCTGCTGCCACCTTGTTGGCATTAGCAAGACAGCCTATTTCTGAGGATAAAAGAACGAAAGATCTTGTTGAAGCATTCTTCATCGAGCAATTACGATTTAGTAAAGAATGTGTATCAGAGAGCAAGGTATGGAATTTCATTTCATGTTAGATAAATGTCCATATCTGTCTCCAGACCATCCATTGTGAAGTTCCTCATATTAATATATGATTTAATGCCACGTATATCAGTACATATGCATGCTGTTGTGCCTATGAAGTTCTTGCAATTGTCACTTAACAATCCTCAATGATGTCTCAGAGATTTCATATATTTGGCTCAGAAATACTCAAGTCAGTACAAGGAGTTCTTAATGGTGCTGTACAAGCATGTAAAACTTATTCTCAATCTATAAATTGGGAGTCTACTGATGGAAATCTTGGGAACAGTATATGTGAGACTGATAATGAGGAGGCTGCCAAAGCCAGTCATGCTTTTATTATTACGAAATGCACAATAGAAAAATTATGTGAGATGGGAGTTGTTGCGGCAAATGATGGTGGGAATCTTGTCAGTGTTCTTAATGTGTCATGGAAAGGTGTGGTGAGCTTGCTTCAGCTTTGCAAGGGTGCACTAGCTATAAAAGTTAAAGTACCAGATATCATCCTGACTCTTATCTCTCTAGCCAGTGAGTCTCTGAGATGTGCAGCAAAAGCTTGGCCTGGCTTATCTGAAGATGGCGTGTCAGTTACAGAAGCAAGGAAAACATTCCTTCCAGTTAAATTTTACCTGAATAATGCAGCAAAAATATCTTCACAGTACCCCAGCCAAGCGATTCTTATTTATAGAGAGATTACTCTATGTGTCATGATGATCTCAACCTTCAGAATATGTCTGAGCAGGGAAGCACGGACTGTAGCTGCAAGTGAAGTCCTGACAGAGCTTCTAGAACAAACTCCCTTGGATTTGATTAATTCATTACTTAATTCATCTCTGCTAAGGCAAGAGATCAAGTTTGAAATTTTGGATTGGTTGTTCAGTGATGATTTTGGTCCCAGTTCTGTGAATGAAATTTCACCTAGCATCCACAATAGAATATCAATGGAAGGAATTTTTTCTGTAAATTGCGACACAGTGCCTAATGAAAAGACCTTTTTGCTTGGTCGAGTTGTCTTGCTTTTGGAGTTCCTAAAATGTTCGCAAGTTGAAGAAGATGGACGCCTTGGGCTGACCAGGAAGCTCACGTGGCTTTGGGATACATTAGTCGATGAGGAAATTTATCCCTCCATTTTATTATTACGTATTCCAACAGTCTGCCGTCTGGAAAAAACTATAGAATTGGTTTGGAAGTCATTGTATTTTTATGTCTTAGATGCCTTGAAGATCTCAATGCTCTTGCTTTATCCCAACATCGGATGGGAGCAATTCTTGTCCTTCTTGCTTGAGAATATATTTCATCCACACTTCCTTGCATGGGAGATAAACATGGAACTTTGGTGCTTCTTGGTTCGCCATGCTGAGATAGAGTTTGTCAATGACATAATTGATAAACTATGCATATTGTATAAGTCATTGGCGTGTTCAGATGCAAGCTTTTCTCCATCTTGTGGACTGAGAAAAATGGCACGGTCAATCTGCATGCTTCTTTCTAAAGGACGTCAGTCGGCGGCAGACCGAGTGTACAAGTTCATTGTTGAAGATGATAAATTAGAGTTGTCTGCAGTCATGTTCATGGCATTGCTCATGGAAGGGTTTGACTTGAATATGCTATCTGATGATATAGAAATAAAGGCTAGGCGTAGGATCCTGGCAGATTATATTGGATATATAGAGTGCTTTGATGACACGGCATCTACAAGTGTTTTATCAGGATTGCATGGATTGCCTGTCTTAGCTTTATCAGCTTCGCTTCAATCACTGTAAGTATTACGTAGTAATATAAATTATTCAAGGCATGGGGGTTGATCAAAATTATTGTCTATGATGCCACATGCCAGTGTATAAGTCAACCTCACCATTATTTTCTTATGCTGCTCATACTGCAATGCATCACTGATGGTAACTGTTTAATGGGATCGCACAGTCAAACTGACATACGCTTCTGTCGTTTTGCAGTCCTGCTAACAAGTTTGATATTGACAGCAGAACCTTGAAGTTCTTAGTCTCTGTTATTCACTACTACAGAAGTACTGAAGACCGTAAGCTGAAGGATCTTTCTCGAAAGCTTCTGAGTGAAACGTTACGCGTTGTGTCAAAGATGAGTTATCTCTATGAATCTGATCATATGGATAATGTTGTTGTGGAACTTCAAAACCTATTTGTGTCGTCCAAGTCAAACAGAGATGCTCAACTGTATAAATGCAAACCAGATCTGGCTTTGTTCATGGCTGGCGTTGGCCATATGACATTGGCTGAATGTGATGAGAGTGCAAAATGTACTGCAGTCTGGGAGTTGTACCACATGCTATTGAGAGAAAGACATTGGGCATTTGTTCATCTTGCGATTTCTGCATTTGGTTATTTTGCTTCTCATACTGTTTGCAAACAGTTGTGGAGGTTTGTGCCTCCTGATGCAGCTCTGTCTTTTGATTTGGAATCAGGAATGAATGTTGATGAAGGAATGTTCATGCATGAGTTAAAGGTATTCCTGGACAAAGAAACAACTCTTCTCGCCCTAAAGCCCTCTTTGGAGCAGCAAGTGGTGCTTTTTAAAGAGGGTTTGGTACTGAAAGAGTTGCTTCATCAGATCCTTGATATCGATAAAGAACCAATGGATTTAGACGAAGTGAAAGTGGAGACTGGTAGTCATACAAAAAAGAGAAAAAAAGTTCCAGAAAAAATCAGTGAAGGAGTGGAATTGCTGCAAACTGGCTTAAAGGTAATTGGTGATGGACTTTCCCAGTGGCAACAAAATGAATCTGATGAATTGCAGAAGTTTTTGATGCATTATTCTTGCCTTGAAGATGTGATTGGTCAGTTATCTGGGAGTCAGTAGTGGAGGAATTTGTTGTGTGGAAGAAAATTGTCCTGTGGCTTATATAGTGAATGCGTGAACAACAAATGAAAGCCACGATCAGTGGTAAGGATGCTCCAACTAGATATATTTCTTTCTTATAAGAAATGTTCGATGAGTCTACTTGAGAAAAATATGCCTTTCATATATGCGGTCATCAGCTAAGGTAAACAAGATTGTGTATAATGTAAAAGTTCTTTATTGGTGCTTATAACATACCCACACCTCTTGATTTTCTAATCATAAAAAGAAGTTCCAAGTCATGAATTCAAAAAAATATATATATATATATATATAGAGGAGTGTTCAAATGAGGACACCCAAATTTGGTAAGGACGTAGGGACAAATCTCATCCATTAGATCATCATCCATCTAACCCCCCGTGCTTTGTGGGTGCGCCACGTGTCCAAGTACCCAAAATCCAATAAAGCAAATAGTAAAATCCCACTACCAAAAAGCAAATAGTAAAACCCACTACCACATGTGACACGTGGCAGCTTGTGGATCATTGGATGAACCTCATCCAATGGCCAAGATTAGTCCCTACACCCTCACCATAAGACATGTCCTCAATTGAACGCCCCCTATATATATATATATATATATGTATATATAGAGGGGGGCGTTCAATTGAGGACGAGTCTTATGGTGAGGGTGTAGGGACTAATCTGGGCCATTGGATGAGGTTCATCCAATGATCCACAAGCTGCCACGTGTCACATGTGGTAGTGGATTTTACTGTTTGCTTTTTGATAGTGGGATTTTACTATTTGCTTTATTGGATTTTGGGTACTTGGACACGTGGCGCACCCACAAAGCACGGAGGGTTGGATGGATGATGATCTAATGGATGAGATTTGTCCCTACGTCCTCACCCTAAGAGGGTGTCCTCATTTGAACACTCCTCTATATATATATATGTCATTCATGATATTTGAGTCGTATAGTAGCAGATGAATGCATTTTAGATTTTAATTATGAGAAATAAATAGTATGAGGGAGGTTTTGATTTGGAATTGACCTCCCTCATTACTACAACAAGGCGAATAACCATTCTTATATATTGCATGTCACATGTTTTGTATCAGAAAGTTTTCAAATCAAATTTAAATCCTAGGACTGTTTACAATCTTATACGGATGAAGCAATCTCTTCTTTATGTACTAAGAGAAACAAATAAAAGATTGCATCTCCTCCTACTAAGGGGACCGGTCGTAGCATATGTCATTTAAAGTTGGCTTGGCTTGGCTGAGTCAACAGCACTGCCTGCGTGCAAGACGAAGTTTGATGCTGATCTGCTTGCATTAATTAAGACCCGTCATGACAGATCAGTCCAGTTGCGAAATCATTTCTAAGTTTTATTCATCTCCTTGAAAATTCAGATTATGTTTCAGAATTATATACTTAGTAGCCTTCATTTACTATTAACAGCAAGAGAGATTGGTTTTTTTGTGAAAAATGTAGATTCATTGATCAAAAGGGGTAACAAGCAACTAACAGAAGACTAGCAGCCCAGAAACACTAAGTACAAAACCGAAGCTGAATAAAAAGACTAGAAAACCGACTAAATTATTAAAAATTCAAACTATCTAACCAGTTCCTATCCACCTATGGAAGTTTTGAACTATCTAAAGCTCCTATTTTCAGTTTTAGGTACCAAATAGCTGAGAGAATACGGTGGTTTTTGTAATGTCTAATAGAAAATGATAAACTATAATTAGGACCTTAACAAAATATTGGTCAGTCTGTCTATCACCATTTATTGGCATTGGCTTCTGCCATGTATGCTACGGCCATCTCCTCTTCGGCTCTTCCCCTATCAAATTCAGGCTCTGTAAGTATTTACTCACAAACCAAATCAATCGTTCTCTTGTATAAAAGAATGAACTCTTTTATATTATATTTCGGCACAAGATACAGATTACAATATCATTTCACAGGCCCAGTATCTTTGAAAGAGTGTCCTTATCAAATAAGCTTGCTTGTTCTTCTCTTTGACGGTCCTCCTGGAAACAGCTTCATTATCCATCCTAATACTCTCTCCACAACCTAAACATCATACCAGTTAGATTTCGAGGTTTGTTGAATAATGATGACAATGAAAAGATTAGCTCAAATACTAATATGAAGTATAAATTCAGTGACAAAATCATGGCCCGTTGAATTGTAAAAGAGACGAGTGTGAGCTATGGAAAAAGTAGATATGGTTGCATATTTCTTAACGGTTTGAAAACCGATCGATAGAGATTTTCCTATAGAAAAAATGCTATTGACGGGGCGGAACAACAGAGCTTGAAAAGCCAAATGATTGGTTACAAGAAGCATTAATTAGAATGCACAACAAATGTTTAAAAAAGAATATTCTGTTAGATTGCATTCTATTTCTATAGAATGATACCTCATCTCCCTCATCTGCATAAACGACTGGGTTATCTATTGATGGGAAATCGGGTAGCTTTGTTGAAGCATTTTGCCCAGCCATGATGCTTTGAGCAGTCAAAAGCTCTAATTTCTGCGTTTGAATCTCAAGCCTCTTTGACAACTCCTTGTTTAGTTCCTTAAAAAGAGTATGAACCAATTATTGCTACAAGTTACACACAGCTAACTCAAATTATCTTGTCTGGTAACGAAAACCCTCCATAAATGACGGAAACAAAACTTGCCTTGCCAACTAACAAAAAAATGGCAGTAAATAGATTAGATAGGGAAAGCCAGTTCTAATAATATAACTCTCACGAGTCATGAATAGAATAGCTAAAGGGGTGGTGCCACAGTTCTATAATCAATGAGGGAGGTCAATTCGAGATGAGAGATGCTTTGGTAGTAAAGTGATCAAAAAAGTCTCTTTTTGTTTGATAATTTGAAAAAGAACAACTTAAATAATAATTTTTAGTAGTGTGTATGAGAACAGATTGTTTCTGTTTTGGTATTGCTTCGTTGCCTTTTGTTAATCTCTTAACAAATGATATATACATTACACATTGATGGACCAAAAAAAATCAAGGGGAAGGATGAAATACAAAATTTATATCTTTACCTTAAATTTGGAACACTCGGATGATTCAGCTTCTAATATTCTGACCAACTCTTCTTTCTCTAGTGCTAACTGCAATATATAAGAACGACTTAATTAGGTATCCTGAAAAGTGCTGTGGAACCCAATATTTAAAAATAGACGTTACACGACCATTTCTTATATGATTCATGGTTTTAGCTTTACTCATTAATCATAATTGCCCTGAAAGCAATTTTCAACATCAATGCTTGCTAGAGAAGAAATACCTCTGACAACAATGCATTTATGTTCTGAATGACTCCCATTTGATCACCAGGAATAGATACAGATCCAATTTGTAAATCCACTTTACTATTTTCAGGGAAACGGATAGAATTCAGGCCATTGATCTCAGAAGAAGATTCAGTTATGTGCATAAGGGTTTCTGAGCTGTTGTCTACTGTACCACCTGCGTCTGCACTGTCTTCGTAAACTGTTGTTGGTGAAAAAATAAAAAGGCATCAGCAGGTTGCCAGAAGTACTAAGTAAAGCAAGAATCATAAGCTTGCGTCTAAAACACATGGATCTGTATTGAAACTAAAAATCACGAGTAGAACCAACAAATCCAATTAGTAGATAATACTTTTTAATGAGAAGATGCGCTTAAAACCCAGAGTTAAGACCTATTTTCAATAAGAAGTTATGTCTGAAACGCATGGATCTATAAATGAGACTACAAATCAAGAGTAGAACCAAAAAATCTAAGAGTAGTACTTTTGTAGAAGAAGAAAAAAAAAACACTGAATGGAGCAGATACCTAGATTGTCAGTTGATGTGGAGGCATGTTTCTTACTGGATGGACTATTGTTAACATTAGGACTTCCATTGGCAGGCAATTTTCGAAGCTTGCTTTCCAACAACTTTTTCTCTGCGAAACAGAAGCAGCTATATCACACAAGCAACCATGTGCCTAGGGTCCCTTTCATTTGTTCTAGTATTCAGTATTCACAGGTTAATATCCGGATAACATAACATTTTCTGATTCCAACAAGTACCATCTTTAAATGAGTTTCTGATTTTCAGAGTAGCTTCTTCCAAGATGATTATTATTGGTATACAAGAAGAAGAAAAGGTGCCGAAACTCACAAATACCTTCTTGAAATCCAGAAATGCTTGCATGTAAATCTTGACGCTCTCTTTCTAGGCTGGACATTTTCTTTCTGTAAACATTAAACATATTTATTAATCACATGGCATGAACCATTTCCCATGATACAATGAGCAGTACTGTCTTTGGTGTCTATCAGGCAAATGGTATGCCGTAATTATATCAATCCAAAGACTCATTAATTGGAGGAAAAACTGCTCCACAGTCCAATTAAGTAAACATTTCAGATACATATGCATGTATATGATTTTACTTGAAAAATTTTCCCACACATGTCGGAAGCTGGATACTTAAACTTCACCTGACCAAGATGTCTTGACAAAAGTTTAGTCATAGAAAATGGAACACACACCTATATTTCTTATGTATGATTGCGAATCAAGTTGTTAGAATTCAATAATTTAAGTAAAATTATCAACTTCATCATAGAAATTGTGAGTTTGGGTTCTAGACTGAAAGTAATAGCAAAACATACTTCAACGCAGAAACCTCGGAAAGAGCATTCTCTAATTGCCGCTCCAGCTTCAGCTCATTAGATCTAAGCCTGAGTGCCTGGAATATAAGCAACCGAGAAATTTATTGATAAATTACGAGTCGGGAAAATGAAATATTGTGCTGAATAAACCAATAATGCATGTAAATGACTCTTTATACGTTCACAAACAATAATCCAGTAAGGTAATAAACCAAAACAGCGAAGCAAACACACCTTTTCTTCCAAGGAAATAACCTCCGAGGCCAGCAACTTGGCACGTTCATCAGCAGCATTGCACTCTAGTAACACATTACCATACTCGCTTTTAATTGCCTCTAGTTCTAGCTGCAAAAGAAACACAAAATTAAAGCAGCTAAAATCACTATTAAACACTCAAGGAACTTAAAGAATGTGTACCAACATTGATGAGATTTACATGCCCTGAGTCAATAAAATCACTCCATCTGGGGCATGACCAAATCAGCTCATAGTATCAGACTACCTGCAATGTATATACTCGTTTTATCTATGTAATTTCATTGATCAATTTACTTGGCTTCTTTTGTTTCCTCTCTTTTGCGGCCCTTAAGTTTTTTTCCTAAATTCTTGATATTTCAGGTGTCTAGCTACCAAAGAAGGTGCTGAAAGTTCATGTGTATTATTTTTCTTGTGACTATCTACTTATGGACATCGATCGTGATAAAGTGAATATGAAGCACATGCTTAACAAATTCTTGAATCTTCTTAGAATGTTTGAGGGATCAAGCTATAACACAGGGTGCTTAAAGGTTCAAAATGTCCCTCCAAAAATATAAATCATATGAGTAGCCGATCTGAATTGTAACTCATGAATTATTAAACTCCAGTATAATTAATTACAAATGTTTGCTGCCTATAGTGTGGACTGCAGATGACCCATACGGCAATCACATAGATTAAATTCCATTTAAAACAAAGAACTAACCGATTGTCCCCTGATTTCCTCTTGTAACTTCTCCCTATCAAACTTCAGCTGGTTGATAACAGATCCCTGTTTCGTAAAAAAAAAAAAAGTAAGAAACAGGAGTTCTATATCAAAAAACTGTCATTCCAGTCTCCAGAGACTGTTTTTGAATAGAGTTTTTATCTACACAAGAACTGAACCAGCTTAAGCAGGTTTGTTCCTTCAACATTACTGATAAGTGATAACTGAATGCCTTATTCACTAATAAACTGCGACGTTGTGTGTGCATGTTACCTGTTGGTTAAAGCTATCAGTTAGGGCAGAATTTTCAGCAGCTAATGACTCCGCCAATGCCCGAGAAGCCTCAACAGCTTTTTGCAAAGAGAATTTTTCTTGAGTCAAATCTTCAATATGCTGTTTAGAGACAAAAGTTAACGAATAAAATTATTCTGAATGTCATGAGGATAACGCTGTGGAATGTGAAATATTGCAACACTGCACTTTATGAAAATTTTGATACAGCATACCTGCTCCAAAGCAGAGAAATCTTCATTCTGCTTCACAGAATGGTATGTGCTTTCATGTTCGCTCCAGTTCCTATTTGAAATTCCCAAGAACTGGTAGCTTCCATTATTAGAAGAAATTTTGAAGTCACCATCGGCAGTATCAGTATTTGAAGAGCCATAACCTCCAAGTGCTTCCACTACGTTGGACTCAATAGATAAATTTGACAAACTAGGAGTATTAGATAAATCCGCGTTGATTTGTTTTCTTTCGACAGGCGAAGGAAACGGTGTAGGAGATGATACGTTAATGCCGTCGAGAAACGACAGCCGGAACTTCCTACTGGTAGTTTTAGTTTTGGCTGAATCTGTTAGTGCGTGGTCTGAAAAGCTTCTGTCAGAATTAAAAATGGAAGGAAGAGGTTTTGATTTTGCTGAAGGTGCACTGTAAGGAGTGGGTACAAAGCTAAGGGAACTACCAAGCTTTCTTTCACCAAAAGAAGCACCAGAACCTTCAGGAGATACGGTAGTCACACAATTTTGGCGATTGTCAGGACGACTAAAACTGCTGTATGTATCTACTTCACATGAATTGTTTTCCTTCCAATGGGATTCTGATTCATGATAACGATTAGGTTCGACGTTTGTATGATGTCTTTTCCGTCCATCAGAACTCCCAGAGTCTCCACAGATTTCTTTATTGTTTTCAGTGACCACATTATCCTCTCTTGGCACAGATTGCAGTTCACTAGATGAAGCTCGGTCATTAATCTGGACTTGATCAACTGCGTCATCTCCATAAGGAATCACTCCCAATGATTCGTCAGTAAATCCATTCGCTCTCTGGACTGGAACTACCTCATCTGAATCAGCTGGAAGCACGTGTTCTGTCAGCGATGATTGGTTATCATTAGTATCCCGAGACTGCCGTGTTGATGCAGCATTTTTAGCTTTTTCTAATGCTTTTTTCCTTCGAAACTCTTCCAACTACAAGTAACAGTAGTGTAAGTAATAAAACATTACAAGCTAGGTCTAGTAGTTAAGTGTGATTTTCAACATGGAGTAAAGAATAAGAAAAATCAGATCAGCAGTTCAAGACCGGAGCCAGTCAACTACAAGTGTCAAATATGACATTTCTATATACCCAGCAATATTCTTAAAACATGGTGTAATTATAAATTCCTTACTAGCCAGAGAAATGCAAATAAAATGGAATAGGGCGTCAATTAACTCTAGTGTTCATGATGCGGACAATTCACCAAACACTGGACCTAGGTTTCAGAATCATTTAGTAATCAACACATTCCGGGGAAAAGGTAATCAAAAAATTCAAATCCAATAGAAATACTTGATCTCCAAATAAAAATATCCCAATACACATAATTCCAGATATAAAAAAAATGAAAAAAATACCCGCCGCTTTCCAGCTGCAAGAAGCTCCTGTTTCTTAGCCGTAGATGCTGCCGCATTCGGCAACACCTGGGCCGACGCCATCTCAATATAATCCCCCCAATTCCCAAAAAAATCGAAACTCCAGCCTAATTCTTCAAAAAAAAAAAATCAATAATTTCCTGAAACAATTCCTAACAGCCAAATCGAACTGCACCTAATTAATCCTCCAAAGCCCCCAAAATCACGCAAAAGGAAGGAATCGGAAACCGTTAAATGATCGGAATTCGCATAAAAGACAAAAAAATATAATCGGCGAGCGGATATTGGCTGACTCGATCTGATGAGGGTAGAGGTGGATTTAGGCAGCAGGTGAAATGTGGGGGTTGAGAATGCGGAGAGAATTGGATCTCTCTGTTCCTCATACATTCTCTCTTTCAAACTATTTTCAATTGCTTCCTTACTTCTCTATCAAAATATATTTCGATTCTTTTCTTTTTTTAACAATAAGTTTAATAATATATTATTATTTGATAAAACTTAATTTTATTTTTAATTTATTAACTTGAAAAATATTTTTGTTTCTTATTGCTGATTTTTTATGGTGGGTTTTTACATCTCATACCAATCACTGCATCAACCGAGGCGGGAAGAAAACACTCTTACACAAAAATAAAGAGAAATATGCTATTCAGGAGAGTCGAACCGTTGACAAATTGTCAAGAGATCAAACCACTCGACAAAGCCCCTTTTGTTGTTTCTTATTGCTGCTGACATTATAAAATGATAAGAAAACACAATATTTGAGTTGAAAAGAATAATTTGTTCTTTGTATAAAATAAACACACTCATAATTTACATAAAAACAAAATTCCGGTTTCCATGTTTTTATGTGTTCCATTTTAGTGATCTTATTTTTTGATCCATTTTCAAACTCAATTCTCCAAAATACAGCGTTTGAAACTCAAATATTCAGATTGCCCCATTTCAATTAATACAAGTTCTCCGAAAATCGGTATTAAGCATTTTTTATAATACAAGTTCCATAGAAGCCGGTATCTTAAAAAATGCAAATGTGGCTCGGTTTTGGGCCTAAGTGGACCAACCGGGAGAAGATTGAAGCCATCGTGGCGTACACGTAGGATATAGTTTGAGAGAAGCCGATATCATTATGATACCGGTTCTAGGGGTACCGGTATCATCTGCAATTGAAAATTGAGGGTTTCTTTCTCCCTTCTCCCTCAGCCGAACTCTCCACCCTCCGTCTCATCCGTGGAGCGCCCGAATGGTCCGCGACGACGGATCTCATGTTAGAAAGCGGAGGATCAGATGAGACGGAGGTGGAGAGTTCGGCTAAGGGAGAAAGAAACCCTCAATTTTTAATTGCAGATGATACTGGTACACCTAGAACATGTATGATAGTGATACCGGCTCCTCTCAAACCGGTATCCTACGTTTTTGGCTTCGATCTTCTCCCAGTTGGTCCACGTAGGGTAAACCAAGATACATCTGTATTTTTTTAAGATATCGGCTTCTCTGATAAAAAAAATACTTAATACCGGGGAACCGGTACTAATTGAAACGGGGTAATCTAGATATTCGAGTTTCAAGCAATGTATATTGAAGAATTGAGTTTGAAAAGGGGACAAAAAAAATAGAGAAACACTCTTTTCAGACTTATTTTGTTCATGTTTCATGAAAGGATGAACCGGTTATAGAAACACAATCTAACCCACTTTCAAACTCAAATATCTCATTTGCACTACTTGAAACTCAACTATTCAGAATACCCCATTTTGGTTAATGCCGGTTCACCAGGAACCGGTATTGTTCTTTTTTTTATAATCCCGGTAGGAGAGAAACCGGTCAATTGTTACCGATTTCCCAGCTACCGGTACGTTTAAAATTGATTATGTGGCTCAATGTTGGGTCTACGTGGACCAAGTTGAGATGAAGTGGCATACACGTCAATACCGGTTCCAGGGGAACCGAAAATTATAATGGTATCGGTTTCCGGGGAACCGGCATCATTGAAATTAAAAATCGAGGGTTTCTTCTTCTCCCTCATTCGTTCCGCTCTCTCCTTCTCTCACACACACGTCCGCCGACAATTTCGACCTCCGTCGCCGTCCAATTCCGATGATTCCGGTTCGCCAGAAACCGGTAAGTAGTCGAATTGTATTGTTAGTTGTTAATTTTAGGGTTAATTGTTAGTTGTTTGGTTAATTGTTGATTTTGATTGTTAATTGTTGATTCCAGTTGGCTTTGTTTTGCTTTATTGATGATGTATTCCTTTCCAAAAAATTTTGTTGTTGATTTTAATAGTCGAATTTGATTGAATTGTTGATTTGAATAGTGAATTTTGATTGGTAATCGTTGAATTTGGTTATTGATGAAATTGTGTAATTGTTGAAGTTATGTTGATATTGAATTTTTTTATAATATTGAATTGTTAAAATATTTATGAAATTTTGATTTTTGTGATGTATGGACTCACAAAAACCATCATCTTCACAAAGACCATCGCAAGCTATATTGCATCCGAATATAGATGCGGATGACATAATTCATCCTTGTCTGATTGACGACTCAGTCCTCATTCAGCAGTGTACTCATCGTACCGAGGCGATTTGGAATCCACATGTTAATATGTTAAATTCTGTTAATTATGATTCATAATTAATATGTATCTAATGTTGAATGACATTATTGTTTGACATTTGGATCCAAAAGGGAAGGCCAACATACCCCTTAAGGTTCATAAAGGGGGTGCCTTGACCCTTGATGCTCGCTTACGCCCTTATGTACGTGGTAGTTGCTGGATTTTATCCGTGGACTCAGGTGTGAGATGTGAAAGCTGATCCGTCCCTATTGACAGTCGTGGTCGGGAGGTGGGGGCCAGAAACTCACACATTTCATTTTAATAATGGAGAGGCGACAATCACGTTACAGGATGTGTCACTACTTACTTGGCTCCTTGTAGAAGGAGAGCCCGTGACGGGCAAGTCTCAGTTGAATTTTAATAAGGTTTGTGTTAGATTCCTGGGAGTATACCCCGAGTGCTACGATAAATCGCCCTCTATGGCTAAGAGAAGTTGATTCAAGAATCATTTGGCGCAGATTCCTACTAATGCAGATGAGGAGACGTTGAAGAAATACGCTAGGGCGTATCTCCTCAATTTGATAGGATTGACATTGTTCACTGACAAGAGCGGTAAGACGATCCCAGTGAAAAGTTGGATAGGGGTACCTCACGGGAGTTTGTTACAGTATCGGGATGCGATACGGAAGATGCAGCCGGAAGATTTCAGTTGGAGACCGTATGACGAGACCATGTTTGAGTTGTTGAACCCGACTTGTCTCGAGGGTCGAGAAACCACTTGGAGAGCTGATTTGCCTCTTATCTGCTTCATTATTATTGAGTGGCATCATCCAACACTTGTTGCGAGACAGTATGGTTTCAGACATGGTGTCCTGCCAAACGCTATGGAAGTTCTGACCGATGCCACAGAATGGATAGGAAGAAGAATCGGGATTGGAGTGTCTTCCACAGCAGTTACATTGCTTTGTGGTACACTCAACAAGACATGAGAGATTGCTGGATGGAGATATGGCGTACCCGAGTGATGAGATCGACCAACCCACTTCACAGTATGTTCAGTGGTATTCCAGGCACACTCGTCGTTTATATCAGCCGAGGATAGACGATGAGGTGGAGGAGGTTGGGGACGAAGATACGCAGCAGACACGACATACTCATACTTATCATTGAGATTCACATACGATACCCAAGAATGTAAGTTTAGATTACTTGTTAAATTATTTATGGATAAGAGTGAGTTATCGGTTCACTGACTTACAATTTGAATGTATTTTACAGATATGTGGTTACGTCATTTGTGCACATAAAGCTAGCTCGTACTTCCACAACTCCACGAATGATTATTCGCGGAGGAGACTTTATGAAATCTTCCACACTGCGTATACGGAAGTGGGGAAGCTTATAACGGATCCCATTATTGTGGGTGTTGATCCACAGACTATTACTCTCGATACATGTACTTTGTATACACACTTAATTTATTTGACTGATGGACAATTACTAATTTAATATTTTGATTCAGGCGATGCAGTTGATGATGCTAGCGAAGGAGAGGAGGCGTATAATACATATGTTGAAGAGCAGATGGATGATCATTATCGACCATCTAGATCTTCACAGACAGAAGTGCGCAGAGGCGTGCGCGAACGTAGGGAGTCACGATTTTCTTATATACGCAACATGGGGAATAGGCCACGCAGAGGGCGAGGTGGTCGTGGATCAGAAGAACGAGGCTTGTGTTGTCGTGTGATTGATGGTTTGTCACGATCCTGGATGTTTTGTCATGTGATGGATGTTTTTGTGAACTTAAATAGTTTAATTCGGGTATCGAGTTGGACTTGAATACTGGTTTTTAAACTTGTCTTCATGGTTTGAACTGAAATTTTTAATTTAAAATAAACGACGTCAACTTGAACACATAACCTTAAGGAAAGTTGAATTACAAACAACATAGATAGTTTAATTCGGGTATCGAGTTGGACAAGCGCGTTTGTTGTGACCAACTTCGTGGCAGTTTGTGCATCGCTGAATTCGCGGGGTTGGAGTTCATGAAGACGCTACTTGGCTGCTGGATTCCCCTAAATGCCGCTGGTCCATCTCGTTACGTCTTCGTCAGGTTGGGGGTCTACTAGCTTTCGTACGTTTGAATCTTGGGTTCGGAACATGAACATGTCCATCATAAGGTCTCCAATGATCCTGGTGATACAAGGGGTTGAAAAAATAACTCCAAGTCCGGTAGTACGCTTTGAGCGTATATTCTTTGTGGCCAAAATCTGAGTATTCGACCCGTGCGTATTTTCACGCTGCCATTGCATGAGAACAAGGGTAGTGAAATAATGTCTACTTCGCACACGAACATGTTCGTGTATCCAAATAGATCATGTACGTGTTACGCTTTCTTATGGTCAAGACTTCAAAAACACGGGTTATCGGATTGTACATCTTCACTATGGGATAGTTTGCCCTAGCCCGAAGTTCCTCCAATCTGTCACGAGTTTTCGGTGGAAAAAGTGCTCCGTCGTTGTTGTATGGGCTCTCGTAACGCTTCACAAAATAAGCAGCTATCTGCTTAAACGTGTACATAACCAGTGCAGAAACTGGCAAATCACGACCATTCTTTAGAATTTTGTTGAAACATTCCGAAGCATTTGTAGTCATTGAGCCCCATCGAAATCCACCGTGGTCGAATGCATGTGTCCATAGTTCTATATCCATATCTACCAACCATTTGCGAGCAAGTGGCTTATCATGCACTAGTTACCAGAGGTCTGCAAATCTCTCCTTGAACTTCAACTCCTTCTCATATGCCACATCGCCAAGTTTCTCTTTCAAAACCACATCTTTTACCTTCCTCATGAAGTTGCTTTGCAAGTGACGAACGCATACACGATGGTATCCCATGGGCTCCTGCCATTCAGGTTCACGCATGGCAGCCAATATTCCATTGTGCCCGTCAGAGACGATGCACAACCCCTCCCGTTGGATCACTCCTTACCGGATACAAGACATAAACCACTTACAACTGGAAGTGTTCTCGCTCTCCACAAGCGCAAAGCATATCGGCAGTATGTGGTTGTTCGCGTCTAAAGTATTAGTAACTAACAATTTCGCATTGTACTTCTCGTACATGTGCGTGCCGTCAATTGATAATAAGGGACGGCAGTGCTTGAATGCATGGATGCATTCGGTAAAAGCCCAAAAAATATGATTTACCTGCATGGTACCATCATCGAGTGGTGTCACATCTCACTTAACAAAAGTTTTGGGACTAGAATCATGTAAAACCTGCATCAAATGTGACAGTCTATTGAATGATTCGTCCCATTTTCCGAACAAGTTGACTAGCACTTTCTATTGTGCTTTCCATGCCTTCAAATAACTTATTTCATACCCATAGTCTCGCCAAATTAAATTTTGTATCTGTCCGACAGAGAACCTCATGTTTTCACTCATCGCATTTCACATCTCCCTCGCTATGTAATGCGCGTTCAAGTGGATGTTACTTTGTATGATGCTGTTGTTATGGCATATGTGGTCCCTTCGGTACTTGCGTACCGTCCAGTAACTTGTTCGTTGCATGACCACCAGTCGAACGCGCCACGGACATACTTCTTCACCCTTTCGACATTCTGAAACCATTTTAGTAGTGTCGGACTTTCTTACACTATACTCCACCCGATTAACAATGGAGTATTTATGCACATCAAGTATGGCATCCTCTTTTTTCCAAAAAGTGGTACCCTTTTGAAGTGACGGTGAGTGAGGATGATGGACCCTCATATTCTCATCAAATGGTCGATATGTTTCCCATGCATAGATAACAGTACAACCTGGATGATCCCAGACGATCTGATCTTGAAATATTTCGAAATCTGGATTTTCGGCAGCAGCATTCTCCAATTCCTCCATCTCAGCATGGTCATACTCGTCTATTATTGGATTATCCAATGTTGCCAATGTCGACATAAACACGTCATCGGAATCATCATTCATGTTAAATGTAGAATGGTAAGAACAATAACAGAGATGATTGAATTGTGTGTTTAAAATGATGAAACTGAGGTCGATTTTATAGTAGAATGATAACGGTTTCCCAGGAACCGGGAACATCATAATACCGGTTTCCCAGGAATCGGTAATGTCTTAATACCAGTTTACTGGGAACCGGTATCAATGTTATTTTTGAAATGAAGTTTTTTCTCTGAAAAACCACATTGTGAACCTTAATACATGATATTGAAAAAAAATGAACTAAAAATAACATAGATAGTTTAACTCGAGTATTTAGTTGAACAACCACGTTTGTTGTGACCAACTTCGTAACATCACTGAACCGATTTTCAGTGGAACCGACATCATTTAAATTGAAATTTACGAGTCTTTGTAAGGTAGTTGACCAAAGGACTGGAATCCAATACATACAATGCCCACGATTCCAGTACATGTGAGATCAACTACCCTACAATGGCAACGATTTTTAATTTCAATGATGTCGGTACACCGAAAACCGGTATCTTTTGTCCGACAAGAAGAGAGATGATTGAATTGTGTGTTTAAAATGATGAAAGTAAGGATAGATGATCGAATTGTGTGTTTAAAATGATGAAACTAGGATCGTATTTATAGTACAATAATACCGGTTTCCCAGGAACTGGGAACAACTAATACCGATTTCTCGGGAACATCTAATATCAGTTTCCTGTAAACCGATACTTTCTCGTCTAGTCAATTTCCAACCGGGACCGTCTTGTCTGAAAAGCCAGACTTTTGTTTCAGAGGATACCGGTTTCCCCCAAACCGGTATTTTTCTAGTTTACGTGATGCACTGACGAGCTCTGAAAAGCCTGTTCGACTAATCCTGATTTCGGAAGACCCGGTATTATTAGATTCCCGATTTCTGAGGAACCGGTACTCCAGCTGGATGCCATGCTGGCACAGATGGGGTTCGGTTGGTCACGTAGGACCCGAACCGGACCACATCAGCATTTTTTATAAATCTGGTTCCTATGAAATCGGTATTAATAAAAATTAGAATTATCGGTTTCTCTCCTACCAGGATTATAAAAAAAGAACAATACCGATTCCTGAGGAAATTAAACAAAATGGGGTATTCTGGATATTTAAGTTTTAAGCGGTGCAAATGAGATATTTAAGTTTGAAAGTGGGTTAGATTGTATAGAACAATGATAATAACTAAAAGTATAAATGGGATTTTGAAGTGCACCAATGGATCTGCGGTGAAGTGATTTCCAAAAGACTCGAGGTAAGCAAACAAACTGATCTTATGATGGATGGGTACTCAGTAAAGTTCTCTTGGAATGGGAATTTTGGGTAAATGTGACAAGTCCTAAGGAATGTGGAGCTTAAAACCGATTGTAAACTTTGTTCTGCCACGGTGAAGCAAAGTTGTTTGCTCGGCCGAGAATCAGGAACTGCGCACCTTGGACTTGATCACAGTCCCCTCCGACAAGCTTTTTTTATAGATAGAACGGATAACCTTAAATTCATGCCTAAATATCGAGGTTGTAAAAAACGCTAGACGGGAATCGCACGGACATAGTCGTTAATGGATTAATCGGAAAGTACTTGGGGATTAATCGGTTTGAATTATATATATTTTTAACATAAATATATATTAACATAGAGTGCGGTTCATGTAAAAAACACGATTATATATGAAAACTAAAAACTGGATTTCAAGATGACACGTGTCCAATTTCGTCGAAATCTCGGATATAACACGGAGGGGCATTGTAGTTATTCGACATAACCCGGATTTCCTATCAGACTTAACAATGTCAAAGTTGAGTCCGATCACACTTAACAATGTCCAAGTTAAGTCCAATCAGACTTAAGAATGTCCAAGTTAAGTCCGATCAGACTTAACAATGTCCAAGTTAAGTCCGATCAGACTTAGCAATGATTAGAGTTAACTTGGAATGATTAGACTTAACTTGGAATTATCAGACTTAACTTGGAATGATTGATGAGCCGTATTTATACGACTCATCGAGTCAACAAATCCCACCAATTCAGACACTTTATCATGCGACCAAGTTACTTTTAGTATTGTTTTGCATTTCAGGTGCTTCGGAAGCTCTAGGAGGAAACGCGCTTAAAAGATGGCTTTCTGAGCTAAAAACATCGCAAGGAGTTGAGGACCGACCTATCTACACTTGACCTAAGGAGTCCCGAGCAGATCCAGGCCCCAGTCGAGCTGACCAACACTAAACTCAAGTTGCTCGGGCAAACGAGCTGATCTGACGAATCCACCTCGAGCAAAGTGATCAAAATAGCAAATAAGGTGGACAATGTCGGAGAACCAAGGAGACTGTCCGAGCAGATTGGCATTTGGCCCAACCCCAGTAAGGCCCCGTGCGCGCTGATAGGCTCTGAAATCAAGTCGCTCGACCAGACGGACTCCTATGACAAATCTGACTCGACCAAGTTGCTCAAAATGGAAAACAAGTCGGACAATGTCACCAAGCCAAGGAAAACGCGGGGGTGGAATGGCCCAGGAGCAGCCGAGCAGAGTTCCAGGCCGCGCCCGAAGGCCCTGTCGAGCAGACTAGCGCTGAATCCGAGTTACTCGACCAGATGAACGAATCTCGCAAATCTGGCTCGACCAAAGTGATCAAAATGCCAAATGACTCGGACGATACCACTAGCCAAGCAAAACGCACGAGCGGGATTGGCCGAGATGAGCAAAACGACGTTGGAGCTGCAAAAGGCCCCGCGCGCTGGGCCAAGACGGTGGGCTCAAGTGAGGCGGTTTAAGAATACTTGCTGGCCAAGCTTACTTGCTCACCAAGCAAAAACGGATGTGGACCGGGCCCAAATAGAAGCTTCGAAACCCTAGGACTTTTCCTATAAATAAGACCTCTTGGTCTAGGGTTTCAATCATCCAAAAACGTGAACAGCATCCCAAATTCGAGAGTCAAATCACACAACACAGAATTCGAGCTCTGCCCTCTCCTCCGGTCCTCCTTCATTCGGCAATAGAGAAGAACATCTTTTCTTTATTTTTATTGTCTTTTGTTCTAATGGCCATGTGTAGCTAAGCCCCTTTATTCGGGCTAGGGTTTTTGACACGTGCTCGTTGACAGATCGCTTGTCGTCGGAGCGATTTGTACAAATAAATTTATAATAGTCCGCTACTCGCGACTACACTACTGGGTAGTAAGTGGTAAGTAGGGGTCGAACCTAAGGGAATTAGGGGGATAATTGTTCTTTTAGTTGGACAATTTCGGGATTGGTTGGTTGGTTTTAAAGCTACCAGCTAAGTGATTGATTGGTTGGTTGGTTGGTTTTAGTACTGGAAAGTAACTGATAATTATTACAATTAAAAGAAAGCATTCGGTTTTGGGACTCTTCTTGTGACACATCTATCATTGACTCCAAATGATTTCTTTTACACTTCTAAGTGTGGTTGTCCCGACAAAGGTGACAACCCAAATACCCCGACAAAGGTGGTACTCCACACCCTTAACCTGTCAAGTTGTTATGTGGTTGTCCCGACAAAGGTGACAACCCAAATACTCCGACAAAGGTGGTATTCCACAACAAGCTTGACAAAGCTTTAGGCTTCTAGTCTTTCGCTAGTTTGAACAACCCGACAAAGGTGTTACTCAAACTAGATCTCAAAGACTAGAGAAGTGTATAATGACATAAGGTGCAAGAGTCTCAAGATGTGGGCACAAGGGTGAGAACCCTCAACCGAATATGGGTTTAGCTACTATTTATCGCGCTAAACATTATAACTAAGGAATTGGAAATTAAAAACAGTAAATAAATATTAAAATACTTACTACCGTTGAAGCGCCAAGGGAGCAATCTTTATTTCCAAAGCCAAACTTACAATTTTAGAGAGATAAGTGATTTTTGGATGAGAATGGGATGATACAAATGAGGAGGGGATGCATGGTATTTATAGCCATAAGGGGAGGAGATGGGTGGTGGAGATGGTGGCACATGTCTTTTGATCCAAGGGTTGAGGAGGAGGAGCAAGGAGGAGCTGCCACATGGGGGAGGAGCAAAGCCACCGGTCATATGGAGGAGGAGCCGCCGGTAGCAGGTGGTGGAATGGGGAGGAGCTCCTCCCTTGGCCACCTCCAAGCATGGTGGCCGGTCACCTTGTCCAAACGTGCATTTTGATAGTTGATTTGGAATGGCCAAGTGATTATAAGACTAATGGTCGAGCCAGAATTTCCAAATTCCATGTTTTGATCGAGCAACTTGGTTTTGGTGCCTATGCGCGCGGCCTTTACTATGGAATTGGGCCAACTGCCAATCTGCTCGGGCGTTTTGTCTGGGAAGCGAGATTGTCCAACTTGTTGGGCATTCCAAACATCTTGGTCGAGCCAGATTTGCAAGATTCGTCGGTTGGCTCGAGCAATTCGGTCATGGTGCCTAGTGTACGCGGAGTCTTTGCTTGGCATTGGGCCAACTCTCAATTGGCTCGGGCATTCTCCTTGGTTTTCCGACATTGTCCACTTTATTTTCCATTTTAAACACTTTGGTTGAGGCGGAATTGTTAGATGAGGTGGTTTGCTCGAGCAACTTGAATCGAGTGTTTGGTCAGCTCGGCAAAGGGCCTGGATCTGCTTCATCCGGTCGGGTGGTTTCTGCGGCATTTTCTCACCCGGTCGGTTGAGTCTTTAATGCAAATTCCTCTTCGGTTTGATTTGTTTGGAGTGATTCCATGTCAGGATCCTTGAGATTTCTTCAGTCTGCGTCTGATCTTGACCTTGGAATGACTCTTAATATCTTTTCAGCGTAAACTCCTCTCCTTAGCGTGTTTTCTCTCTAATCGCCATAATACCCTGTAGAAATATATCGGAACTAACAAGCAAAAGTTAAATAGACAAAGTGTCTAATTAAGGGGGTTTTACGGTGTTTATGATTCGTATAATTTGGGTCCATCACTCTTCGTCAGAGCAAATGTGCAAATAAATTTATAGTCCGCTACTCGCGACTACACTACTGGGTAGCAAGTGGTAAGTAGGGGTCGAACCCAAAGGAATTAGGGGGATAGTCGTTCTTTAAGGAATTTGTACAGCGAGGGAGCGTGTTTAGGTTGGTTGGTTGGTTTTAAAGCTACCAGCTAAGTGATTGATTGGTTGGTTGATTGGTTTTAGTACTGGAAAGTAACTGATAATTATTACAATTAAAAAAAGCGTTCGGTTTCAGGGGCCTTGTATTATATCCTGTTTATCATTGACCTTTAGTGAATCTTCTAAGTATTCAAACGTGTATCAAGGCCTTTTCCGACGCTCGATTTGCCACACTGTCTAGTCTTTTACAAAAGTGTTCGAAAGTGAATCAAGGCCATTTCAAGCACTCGACTTGCAACACTGTCTAATCTTTTGCAAAAAACGTAAAGCCCTTGTTCTACTTAGACTAGCACCCCATTTCAAGGTATACTAGCCTGTGTGCATCCATTTTGGGTTGTCTTTTCCGATTTACCCAAAATGGTGTTTGAGAGAGATCAAACTCCTCAGATAAGCTTTGCCATTTCAAGCATCCACTTACCCGAGTATGTTTACGAACTTCCACAGAAGAGCTTTGCCATTTCAAGCATCCACTCAACCATGGACGTTCTGATCTAATATATGGCACATAGAACAAGTTTTGAATACAAAGACGAGACACTAAATTAATAGTCTAAAACATTTTATAATACAAGTCCACCCCTTCTACCGGACGACTAGTTTAGCTACTATTTATCGCGCTAAACATTATAACTAAGGAACTAGAAATTAAAGACGGGAAATAAATATTAAAAACTTACTACCGTTGAAGCGCCAAGGGAGCAATCTTTATTTCCAAAGCCAAACTTTACAAAACTTAGAGAGATAAGTGAAATTTTGATTTGAGGATGATTTACAAATGAGATGGATGGGTTGTATTTATAGGCTAAGGGAGGAGAAATGGGTGGTGGAGATGAGGGGCAAGTGTCTTTGATCCAATGGAGGAGGAGGAGGAGCAAGGAGGAGCCGCCGGTTGCAGGTCACCATGAAGGAGGAGCTCCTCCCTTGGCCACCTCCAAGCAAGGTGGCCGGTCACCTTGTCCAAGAGTGATGTTTGAGAGTTGATTTCGAATGGCCAAGTGATTTTAAGACTAATGGTCGAGCCAGAATTTCCAAATTCCATGGTTTGGTCGAGCAATTTGGTCTTGGTGCCTATGCGCGAGGCTTTTGCTTTGGACTTGGGCCAACTGCTAATCGGCTCGGGCGTTTTGTCTGGGAAGCGAGATTGTCCGAGTTGTTGGGCATTCCAAACATCTTGGTTGAGCCAGATTTTCCAGATGCATCCGTCGGGTCGAGCGACTTGGTTTGGGTGCCTATGCGCGCCGGGCCTTTGCCTTGGAATTGAGCTAACTGCCAATCTGCTCGAGCATTCTCCTTGGTTTTCCGACATCTTCCACCTTATTTTCCATTTTAAACACTTTGGTCGAGGCCGAATTGTCAGATCAGATGGTTTGCTCGGGCAACTTGAATTTGGACTCGAATAGCTCGGCAGGCACGCTGGACGCTGGGCGCTGGACAGCGGGCGCGATCTGGGTTTCTCGGTCTTTGGCTGGCCAGAAATTGCGAGCGATCCTTTTTAGCGTAAAACTCCTCTCCTTAGCGTGTTTTCTCTCTAAGCTCTGAAATACCCTGTATAAATATATCGGAACTAACAAGCAAAAGTTAAATAGACCAACAGTCTAATTAAGGGGGTTTTACTGTGTTTTTGATTCGTATAATTATGGTCCATCAGATCACCCCACACTTTTAGTTGTTCGTCCCGAACAATGCTATTAAAGGGCGGTACACTAAGTTTGGTTTTAGAATATGAAAATTAGACTGTGGGACTCGATTTATCCTAATTCATGCATTACTGCTTATTACCAAATTGAACTGTGTAAATAAATAGAGGAAACTTAATACTTGAACCTCCGTGCTGAGATGCAATTTATATTGGATGTTTCGGGAGATAGCCCTTTTTTGGTTCTTGGACTGCAACTTCGGGATCGTCTCGCACTATATGGTTTCCTTGTAGCTTTCTCTAGCACGTGATTTGGTTCGGGTTTCACTGGTTTGAGTACTTTGATTTTTTTTCTTTTGGCGAGGGACTGCTTTTGTAGTGAATCGGCCTTTGGCCCTTGATTTGACTCTTTGAGTACTTCACTTTTTTCGTTTGGTTACAACCTTCACAATTTTGGGCCTTTGGCCTCTTGATTTGCTTCTTCGAGCTTTTCGCCTTTTTGTGGCTTTTGCAAGTCCATTTTCTCAAGCCCTTTTTGGGAGGTCTAATCATCGCCCGCAAGCCTATGGAAATACCTCCCCGCTCCTCTCATCGTTGTTGTTTCGCGCGGGTCAAGATGAGGGTCGCTCATCTATTTTCTCGGCTACTTTAACTAGAGAGAGGACGGTCTGATTCCCGTCCTCGCCTTTTCTTTTCTTTTTGCATAAACACTGCATGGCGGAGATGACTTCAATCTTCACTGAAACCCGAAGTGTAGCCTCCACTGACTTCGAAAACCATATAGTTTGATAAGATCCTTCGATTGCCTGCCAAGCCTTTCTAGGGCAGTTTATGTCAACTCCACATCTCTAGTTAATCTAAGCACAAAGGACAAATGAAAAGTTACGTCCTAAGTCTTTAAACAGTTGAATTTTCACAAGGTAAATGCATGAATTTCGATCTATCTTTTTCACATTCTTAAGTTCATATTTTCAAAAAGATACTATTACTAAAAAAAACAGCAAGCATGTTATTTATATACAAAGGTGGTTCTCACCCCACACTTTTGAACGAAGGCGTGCCTTAGTTCAAAAGTCATGCAAGCTAATATATATATGTGAGAATTACTAAGACAGAAAATTAAATGACAGAATTTAAATGACAGAAAGTAAGATAGTGTCGGGTTACCTCCCGACCAGTGCACTTGTTTAACGTCGTTGGCTCGACAGTACCTCATTGTGGATTACTGGTTTGGGTCCCATGGGTGGCTCAGGTCGTATTTTGCCACCGTTCCTGTATTGCTTCTTGCCTTGCCTTTTCCCGATTTCTTGTGCGTGTTAGAACCCCATGGTTTTGGTACTTTTTCTCTCCATTGCTTCTGAGAAGGTGAAGGAGCTTTGACCATAGCTGTTGGTCTTGTTACTTTTTCGGTCTCTTTTGGCAGGTCGGAAATCTGCGTACCGTGATCTGAGATAGGTATTATATCTGGCGGTTTCTTCGTATCCGTGCGGCTATTGTCAATGTAGAAATATGCAATTTTGCCGCTGAACTTAAGCGATAATGAGCCCTTGCCCACATCGATCCTTGCCTTAGTAGCGTAGAGGAATGGTCGTCCCAAGATTATTGTTGGAGGGTCGTCTTCGCTGGTCTCTCCCGTTTGTATTACATAGAAGTCTGCAGCAACGACAAGCTCTCCCACATGGAGTATTACGTCTTCCAGCACTCCAACCGGACGGATGCACGATTTATCTCCTAGCTCGATATTTGTCCTGGGTGGCTTCAATGGACCAAGTCCTAACAAGTAATATAAGGAGGAGGGCATGGCGTTGACAGCAGCTCCAAGATCGACCAGGCACTTATGAATCTGAGTTTCACCAATACCGCAGGTGACTGTGAAAGCCCCTGGGTCTTTATCTCTTTCCGGTTGTGACTCATGATCTGAAGTGAGGGATTTTGTAATTGTCGGGTCACTCTGCCCACTCCTTGACTTAGGATTAGTATAACTGGATCCCCTAATATTTTGCTCAGACGCATAAGTATCAGTTGGAGAGTTCCACCTTAATTTGTCAGTGTTATCCCATCCAGATGCTAGTACGTCGGAGTGTATAATTGGCGGTGGTGTTATGCAAACGGTGAATGCATATCGTCCATTGTCAGCATGCGTGACCCATGTTTTGCCATCATTGGGTCGGTCTTCCTCTTGATTCCAATCAGGACGATGCCTACGGGCGAAGTGCTTGTTCGTAAATTTGTAAGTTGGGGATCGTGTTACTTTTCCTAGCGTCGCCTTTTCGTTTGACCTTTTTATCATGCTAAGATTCGCCTTTGGGTTTTGGATGGTTTGTGAAGGGAGTCTGCCAGGTTCATTAGTGAGTGTTGAAATTATCGTGGCGAGTTGGGACATTTGTTTGGTTAATTCTGAAATTGCCCCGTCAGTTTTCGCCTGGTATTGGTGTAGCGAAGTACCCAATTGACTTATGCTTCCTGCTAGCTCCTTCATAGTGTCATCAAGCGACTTGGTCGGTTCTTGCTGATTTTTGTTGTATCCTTGGTATCCTCCTACTGCATTCACTTCTGCCGGTTCCTCTTCTATTAATGTTGGACATGCGTCAGTTTTGTGGTCTGCAGAACCACAGAACTCGCAAGGTTTTACCAGAACTGGCTGCCTTCGTAGGATTTGAATCATCATCTCCTTTAGCTGCTTCATCTCTTCTGGCATAGAGCTCATCGACGTTTTCGCTTTTGCCACATTTTTTGTCCGGGAGAATTCTTCCTGCTGAGTTGTCTCTTCTCTGAATCGGGCATTCTCAGCAAAGTTGGTGATAAGATCCCTTATGCCACTTAATGATAGATTCATCATGGACCCTCCAGCTGAGGCATCCAGGAGCATTTTGTCTAAGGGTCTTAATCCGTTAATGAGATACTCGACGGTGAGTTTCTCGGGCAGTCCAAGGGTACAGCAGCTTCTCTCCAGGCGGTTGAATTTTTCCAGGTAATCGTACATGGTTTCGTTGGGTCCTTGCCTGATGTCCTGCAGTTGCCTCCTTACTTGCATTGCTCTTCCTGCTGGGTAATATTTGTCTAAGAACTTTTTCTGCATCTGAGCCCATGTTCTGATGCTTCCGGAAGGCAATGAAAGGAACCAGTCGTTTGCCGCGTCAATGAGGGAAAAATAGAACGCCTTTAACTTAAAGTCGTCTACGTTTACGCCATTTGGCTTGAGGTTTTGGCAAATCCCATGTAAGCGCTGGAGATGAGTCATTGCTGATTCTCCACGAGTTCCTGAGAATTTTGGCAAGTTGTGGGCCACTGAAGTGTTGATGACGATGTTTTCTAGCTCCGGGTCTTCATAGATACACCACGGCTGAACTCTAAAATCTGGTGCCGAGAGCTCTCTCAATGTAGGTTCGCGGTAGTTGTTGTTATCTCCGTAGTAGTCATCGAAAGCGGGTTCTTGTCTTGGCACTCGTCTAGGTTGTGGGGGTGGTGGATATCTAGGGGGTTGTCGTACTGGACCAGCTGCATTTCGGTCCTCAGGTGGTTCTGGTTTCTTCTGATGGCTTCCCTATCACGAGCTCGTCTGCTTCGGATGAGTTGCTCCGGATCATCCATAAATGGAAGTGGCACCTCATTGTTTCGATCGTACAGGTTTATCTCGTCGTCATCCTGTAGTCATGGTGACTTTGTTCGCGAGACATGGTTGTTTCGAGCGCGTATTGATTTAAACAACTTATCCGATGGCTAATTCCCCGGCAACGGCGCCAATTTGACACGTGCTCGTCGTCAGAGCAAATGTGCAAATAAATTTATAGTCCGCTACTCGCGGCTACACTACTGGGTAGCAAGTGGTAAGTAGGGGTCGAACCCAAAGGAATTAGGGGGATAGTCGTTCTTTAAGGAATTTGTACAGCGAGGGAGCGTGTTTAGGTTGGTTGGTTGGTTTTAAAGCTACCAGCTAAGTGATTGATTGGTTGGTTGATTGGTTTTAGTACTGGAAAGTAACTGATAATTATTACAATTAAAAGAAAGCGTTCGGTTTCAGGGGCCTTGTATTATATCCTGTTTATCATTGACCTTTAGTGAATCTTCTAAGTATTCAAACGTGTATCAAGGCCTTTTCCGGCGCTCGATTTGCCACACTGTCTAGTCTTTTGCAAAAGTGTTCGAAAGTGAATCAAGGCCATTTCAAGCACTCGACTTGCAACACTGTCTAATCTTTTGCAAAAAACGTAAAGCCCTTGTTCTACTTAGACTAGCACCCCATTTCAAGGTATACTAGCCTGTGTGCATCCATTTTGGGTTGTCTTTTCCGATTTACCCAAAATGGTGTTTGAGAGAGATCAAACTCCTCAGATAAGCTTTGCCATTTCAAGCATCCACTTATCCGAGTATGTTTACGAACTTCCACAGAAGAGCTTTGCCATTTCAAGCATCCACTCAACCATGGACGTTCTGATCTAATATATGGCACATAGAACAAGTTTTGAATACAAAGACGAGACACTAAATTAATAGTCTAAAACATTTTATAATACAAGTCCACCCCTTCTACCGGACGACTAGTTTAGCTACTATTTATCGCGCTAAACATTATAACTAAGGAACTAAAAATTAAAGACGGGAAATAAATATTAAAAACTTACTACCGTTGAAGCGCCAAGGGAGCAATCTTTATTTCCAAAGCCAAACTTTACAAAACTTAGAGAGATAAGTGAAATTTTGATTTGAGGATGATTTACAAATGAGATGGATGGGTTGTATTTATAGGCTAAGGGAGGAGAAATGGGTGGTGGAGATGAGGGGCAAGTGTCTTTGATCCAATGGAGGAGGAGGAGGAGCAAGGAGGAGCCGCCACATGGGGGAGGAGGAAAGCCGCCGGTCAAGGGAGGAGGAGCCGCCGGTTGCAGGTCACCATGAAGGAGGAGCTCCTCCCTTTGCCACCTCCAAGCAAGGTGGCCGGTCACCTTGTCCAAAAGTGCATTTTGAGAGTTGATTTGGAATGGCCAAGTGATTTTAAGACTAATGGTTGAGCCAGAATTTCCAAATTCCATGGTTTGGTCGAGCAATTTGGTCTTGGTGCCTATGCGCGAGGCTTTTGCTTTGGACTTGGGCCAACTGCTAATCGGCTCGGGCGTTTTATCTGGGAAGCGAGATTGTCCGAGTTGTTGGGCATTCCAAACATCTTGGTCGAGCCAGATTTTCTAGATGCATCCGTCGGGTCGAGCGACTTGGTTTGGGTGCCTATGCGCGCCGGGCCTTTGCCTTGGAGTTGAGCTAACTGCCAATCTGCTCGAGCATTCTCCTTGGTTTTCCGACATCTTCCACCTTATTTTCCATTTTAAACACTTTAGGCGAGGCCGAATTGTCAGATCAGATGGTTTGCTCGGGCAACTTGAATTTGGACTCGAATAGCTCGGCAGGCGCGCTGGACGCTGGGCGCTGGACAGCGGGCGCGATCTGGGTTTCTCGGTCTTTGGCTGGCCAGAAATTGCGAGCGATCCTTTTTAGCGTAAAACTCCTCTCCTTAGCGTGTTTTCTCTCTAAGCTCTGAAATACCCTGTAGAAATATATCGGAACTAACAAGCAAAAGTTAAATAGACCAACAGTCTAATTAAGGGGGTTTTACTGTGTTTTTGATTCTTATAATTATGGTCCATCAGTTTTATACATTGTGACTATTGTTTGAGACTTCGTTCTTAATGCTATTCATGTTTTACTAATTCTCGTGCATATATTATGAATTATTGCTAGACTAGGTGGATGCTTTGTCGCAAAGCTTGGTTGATCAATATTTCTATCATTATTATCTGCCTGATACTTTGTCGTTTGGGTGGATAGGTTGTGGCATAACACCTTGTCGAGTTATTTGGGAAGTCGCCTTTGTCGGGACGACCATACTTAGAAACATTGAATTAGATTGTTAGCAGTCGATGATGACAAGTCACAATAGAAACCCTAGTCTGAATATTCTCTCTGATTGATACATCCCAGTTTACTTTCCTATTCTTGCACTGTTCCCTAATTACTCGCAACCCAATTGTTTCCTTTTTACAGAACAACAAGTAACCATCTAGCTCTCTAGGGTTCGACCCTTGCTTGCCGCTGTACTAACCCATAGCCAAGAGTAAGGAATTATAAATACAAATTTGCAGGTACTGACGACGCCTGTCAAATTTTGGCGCCGTTGCCGTGGAGCTACGCATGGTGAAATTGTTCTTTTCTATTTTCAGTTTTTGTGTTTTTTCAGTTTTTTTTGGTTTTACAGCGAAACAGCAAGATTCGAGTTCCAGGTGTCCGATCTCAGCCATAACACCTTGTTCAGAGCAGAACGACAAGGAGATCACAAATCACCAGCTTCGCTCGTGACATACGGTGTTTTTTGGCCATCGGAGATCGTTTCCTATTTTATTTTGAATTTTTTGTGTTTTTTAGAAATTTCCAAATTTTGGAAACTTTCTGTTCTTTCACCATGTCTCATGTAGGTAGTCGAGTTGGCGACAATATCCACAACGAAGAAGTCGAACAAGTCGTTCGAGACATGGAAGGGCCACTTCCACCACATGACGAGCAGGGCCCGATGGGCCTGAACGGAGAGATCAGGGGGGCTGCCCCGAGACAACTTCATCAACAGTTCCAGCAACCACCACCACCTCTCCAACAATACCCGATGCTTCCACCGCAGCAGTACCTTCAGCAACGGCAGGTTCCACCGGTCCAACCAAGGCGACAAGCACCGACCGCTCTACGACAACCGATCAGACGACCACAGCAGCCGGTCTTCAACGACGAGTATGACGAGGAGTACGACGATCAGGAGCCCACCATGGGAGAGCTGTCAGCCCCCAACTTTCGAGACCAATCTTGGTGCATCTACGAAGGGCCGGACCTCGAAGCTATAGCTATCAACACGTCGGTCGTCCATCACTTGCCTAAATTCTCAGGAACCAAGGGAGAATCGGCCACGACACATCTGCAGCGCTACCCTGGCATCTGCCAAAACCTCAAGCCCTGCGGAGTCGAAGTGGAGGACTTTAAATTAAAAGCTTTCTATTTTTCACTCACAGACTCTGCTAATGATTGGTTTCTATCCTGTCCTTCAGGTAGCATTTATACGTGGGACCAGATGCAGAGGAAGTTCCTCAACAAGTACTACCCAGCAGGCAGAGCAATGCAGGTCCGAAGGCAGTTGCAAGAGCTCAGACAAGGACCCAACGAGACGATGTACGAATACGTGGAGAAGTTCAACGCCCTAGAGCAGAGCTGCTGTAACCTTGGACTTCCCGAAAAGCTACTCGTGGAGTATATGCTAGACGGACTTCGGCGACTCGACAGGAAGCTACTAGATGCCTCGGCTGGAGGAAACCTCATGAACTTGTCCCTAGCTGGTGTACGTCGAAAGATCATGGCAGTAGCCGAGAGTGAACGGTTCCAGGATGAGTCCAACAAGGAAGAAGAATACGCCCGGACCAGGAACGTGTCAAAAGTTGAGCCCCCATCTAATGCTACGGCCGAAGAGATCAAGCAACTCAAGGAGATGATGCAGCAGGTGATCAGAAGGCAGCCGGTCTAGGTCAAGCCGTGCGGTTTTTGTGCCGCCACAGACCACAAAACAGATGAATGCCCAACTATAGTGGAGGACGACCAGGGCGAAGTGAACGCGGTAGGCGACTACCAGGGCTATAGCAACCGGGTCGGGCCAGTCCGACAGTATGGAGCAGCCGCACACGGGCAAGGGGCGAACGGGCAGCACTGGCGGAACAAAAACCAGAACAATCACTCCCAGAGAGAGCCAGCACAACCGTCCGCACCTCAGCAGGTCCAGCAGTACTACAGGCCCCCATATCGGTAGCAACAAGGACAGAACGAGTCGGGCCAGTATAAACAGAGGCAGAACCGCAATCAGTCGGGCCCGAACCAGCACAGCTCGAGCAGATCCTTGGAGGATATAATGAAGGACCTGGCCGCCTCAGTACACCAGTTCCAAGCCAAGACTGACGGGCCCATCGCCGACTTGTCCAAACAGGTGTCCCAGATCGCCACAACGGTCTCTGAACTCAAGAATGACTCAGGGCGACTTCCCTCGCAGACCATCCAGAACCCAAGAGGGAACGTCAATGCGGTAACACTCAGGAGTGGGAGAGGAGCACCATCAATGCCCGGGCCAGCCGAAGACAGCAGCCCACCAGTGCCCGAGGAAGAAGCAGCCAGGCCGAACATTCTCGAACCCATCGGCCAGGACGCGCTCCGACAGAGCCCGGCACAAGCGGCCCACTTCTCTCGGCCATGCCCGATTCCAGCAGCCGAAAGTTCTCGGCCAGGCCGGTCCCCGTGACCAAAAATTCTAACGTCCGAGCCCCTTTACCTTTTCCTGTGCAGGTCCGAGCTCCCAAGCAATACGTCATGGACAAGGAAGTATGGGATCTATTCAGCAAGGTGGAAATCAACATTCCCCTCTTCGAGGCAATCAAGCAGATTCCCAGATACTCTAAGTTCCTGAAGGAGCTCTGCACCAACAGGAGACGGGTCACTCAGAACGACCAGGAGTTGATGAGCCGAAACGTCTCTGCTGTCATCCAGCGTAAGGTTCCTCCAAAGTGTGGTGATCCAGGCACCTACACTATCCCTTGCACTATTGGTAACATTAGAATTGAAAATTGCATGCTTGACCTCGGTGCATCCATTAATGTCTTGCCATATTCTATCTATTCGTGTCTTTGCATTGGTCCTCTAGAACCTGCAGGACTCACCATACAGCTGGCGGACAGATCATGCAAGCAACCCGAGGGCAAGATCGAAGACATGCTCGTGCAAGTGGGAGAACTAGTGTTCCCAGCAGATTTCTATGTGCTCAAGATGGAGAACTGCGGCCTGACCAACCATGCCCCTATACTACTAGGCCGGCCGTTTCTGAAGACGTCCAAGATGAAGATAGACTGCGGCAGTGGCACTCTCTCCATGGAGGTCGAAGGCGAAGTGTTCAGCTTCGACATCTTTCGAGCCATGAAGCATCCAGCAGAGTACGGAGCAGTCCATGCCCTAGATACACTGGACGACCTTGTCCAGGAGGTGCAACCCGAGAGAGGAGCAGACCCGCTTGAGCTCACACTTGAGAGAGCCCTGTACTCACCCAAGGACTCCTATGAGCTCACCGAGACTATCATGGATGCCCTAGCTCAGCTGGAGATTGCTCAGCCACTTACACCGAGGTATGAGGTTAGTGAGGTTCGATTATTTAAATCTAACGTGTGTTTGCCTTCTGTTGTGCAGGCACCTACAGTAGAATTGAAACCTCTACCCGGGCACTTGAAGTATGCGTTCCTAGGGGAGAACGACACGTTTCCTGTCATCATCAAGAACGGGCTCGGGGTAGATCAGGAGCAACGGCTGATTAGGGTGCTGACCGAGCACAAACTAGCCATCGGATGGACATTGGCCGACATCAAGGGAATCAACCCGGCAGTTTGTATGCATCGGATCTTGCTGGAGGATGGAGCGAAGCCTTCGAGGGAACCTCAACGGAGATTGAACCCAATCATGATGGAGGTTGTCCAGAAGGAGATACAGAAGCTGCTGGATGCGGACGTGATCTACCCGATCTCGGACAGTCAGTGGGTGAGCCCGGTACATGTTGTACCGAAGAAAACCGGAATCACGGTGGAAAGGAATGCCAAAGGCGAGATGGTCACGACCCGAGTAAAGAATGGATGGAGGATGTGCATAGATTACAGGAAGCTGAATGCGGTCACACGCAAGGATCACTTTCCACTTCCATTCATCGATCAGATGCTCGACCGATTGGCAGGTAAGCCCTACTTTTGCTTTCTAGATGGATTTTCGGGCTATAACCAGATTCCCGTAGCACCCGAGGATCAAGAAAGGACCACCTTTACATGTCCATTCGGTACGTTTGCCTTTCGCCGAATGTCTTTTGGTTTGTGTAACGCACCCGGCACTTTTCAGCGGGTCGTTACTAGTATATTCTCTGACATGATAGGTGCTTTTATAGAGGTGTTCATGGATGATTTTACTGTACACGGTGACACTTTTGACGCATGCCTAGATAATTTGAGTACAGTTTTAACACGATCTGTTTCTATGAACTTGGTACTCAACTTTGAAAAGTGTCACTTTTTGGTTACTCATGGAGTAGTTCTCGGTCACATAGGCTCACATAAGGGTATAGAGGTTGATAAAGCTAAGATAGACTTGATTGTTACTCTGCCCTACCCCTCTACAGTCCGTGATATTAAATCGTTTCTTGGACATGCTGGTTTCTATCGTAGATTCATCAAGGATTTCTCTAAAAAGGCATTGCCTTTATCTAATCTTTTGCAAAAAGATGTTCTCTTTGAGTTTACAGATCCTTGCAAGGCAGCCTTTGATGAGCTAAAACAGGCCCTCACTAGCACACCCATCATCAGAGCACCGGACTGGAGTCAGCCATTCGAGATTATGTGTGATGCGAGCGACTATGCAGTAGGAGCGGTCCTCGGCCAGAGAGTGGACAAAAAGCCCGTGGTGATCTACTACGCTTCGAGAACTCTGGACGTGGCCCAAAAGAACTACTGGACCACAGAAAAAGAACTGCTAGCCGTGGTCTTTGCTTTGGAGAAATTTAGGTCGTATTTGCTCGGTACTAAGGTTGTAGTGTTTTCTGATCATGCAGCTATTAGGTACCTGATGACAAAGAAGGAGGCAAAACCGCGGCTCATTAGGTGGATCTTGCTCCTACAAGAGTTCGATTTGGCGATCAAAGACAAGAAAGGCATTGAGAACACCGTGGCCGACCACTTGAGCCGACTTGTCCGAGAGGAGGATGCCGGACAGATCACCGAGACATTTCCGGACGAGTACTTGTACGCCCTCACATGTAAGGTACCATGGTATGCTTCCATGGTGAACTACCTGGTTGGAGGTAAGTTTCTGCCCTCCTACTCAAAGGCTCAGTGTCTGAAATTGAAGCATGACTCTAAATATTATGTGTGGGATGAACCGTACTTGTGGAAAATAGGCGTAGACCAGATTCTTAGACGGTGCATTCCTAATGATGAAATTGCTTCAGTTATCAGTTTTTGCCATGAGCATGCATGTGGTGGTCATTTTGGTCCGAGAAGAACTGCTAGGAAGATTTTAGATAGTGGATTCTTTTGGCCGCATGTGTTTAAAGATGCCTACAATCATTGTAAGAGATGTGATAAGTGCCAACGTGTAGGTAATATTTTGGCTAGGAATGAGATGCCCCAAGTACCGATACTTGTTAATGATGTTTTTGACATATGGGGCATTGATTTCATGGGTCCTTTTCCTGTGTCGTGTGGTTATGCTTACATTCTGGTTGCGGTTGATTATGTGTCTAAATGGGTAGAGGCTAAGGCCACTAGATGCGATGATGCTAAAACGGTTATAGATTTTCTGCGCACTAACATCTTTTGCAGATACGGAGTACCAAAGGCTATAATCAGTGACCAAGGGACGCACTTCTGCAACAGGATGATGGCCGCAACCCTCAAGCACTACCATGTTCATCACAGGACGTCCACAACCTATCACCCGCAAACGAACGGACAAGCGGAGATCTCCAACCGCGAAATTAAGGGGATACTGGAGAAGATGGTGAACCCGAACAGGAAGGACTGGAGCCAGCGGCTAGATGAGGCACTGTGGGCCTACAGGACAGCTTACAAGACACCGATAGGCACCTCGCCTTTTCGGTTGGTCTATGGGAAGGCATGTCATCTGCCGGTTGAATTAGAGCACAAGGCGTTCTGGGCACTCAAGAGATGCAATCCGGACTTATAGGCAGCCGGGCTGGATAGGAAGATGAAGCTATGCGAGCTTGAGGAGCTGCGCCTGGAGGCTTACGAGAGCCAAAAAGACTACAAGGCGCGGACCAAGCTCTATCACGACAAGTTCATCCTTCGGTGCACGTTTGAGGTCGGACAGCAGGTGCTCTTATTCTCATCACGGCTACGACTGATGCCCGGGAAGTTGAGATCCAGATGGACAGGGCCATACACGGTAACACATGTCTTCAACCACGGAGCCCTCGAGCTGGAGAACCCGAAGGATGGGAATCGATTCAAAGTAAATGGGCAGCGGGTAAAGCACTACCAGGGCCACTGAGGAGATTGACCTAGCCGAACCAGCCACCGATACTTAGATGAGTTACCGTCGAGCCAACGACGTAAAACAAAGGCGCTCGCTGGGAGGCAGCCCGGCATTCTTTCGTTTTTCTCAGTTGTAGAGTCGTTTATGTTTATTTGAGTCTTTCTTGAGTCATATTCATCACATTGTATTCGGGAAAGAGATGCTCTTTTTGTAGGAAACATGTACCTCAGTGCGGAGTCGTCGAGAGGTCCCGACCGAGCAAGCCTTGTGCGTGCAGAGTGGACCAACCCGCTATCCTTCTTTGTGTAAGACTGCTATCCATCGAGAGTAGTTTCGCACTTTGAATACATTGTGTCAAGAAAAATAAGCTTTTAAAGATTCTGTCACCAAGACTTACGAGTCTAAGGAGATTGGTTCTTAAGTGAGACCATTTGTGACTCCACCAATTTCCTGGGAATTCTTTATTTGTCTTAATTTCTTCGACATAGTCCTTTCATTTTGTGACGAACTCACATTGCGATACAAGTCTCTACCAAAAGAAGGCAGGCACAATGGTGCTCTTCTTGGACTCATTGATGTGCGCGCAGAATGGGCACGCTGCGAGAATCTTCGAGTAGAACTCATTGTCTGGAAATTCTGGCTCGACAGAAGTGTTTAGAATGCCAAATAACTTTGGAAGGGCGAGCCAACTTCGCAATCGCACAAGGGAAGTGCCTGCTCACTCTTAACTCTCTCTTATTTTCCCTATTATTTGTTTGCTTGCGTGTGTGTCTTGAACTTATGTGTGCCGTGAGGACACGTCGGTTCAAAAGTGTGGGGTGGGAGAGTCAGTATGTTGTGTTAGCACGTTTTTTTTCTTACACCTGCATAGAGTCAGCACGTTTCCCTTAAAATTTAAAAATTTTGTACAGAATTCTCTCTATTTTCCTAGACTTGCGGTATTGAATCTTGATGATGCGAAATAGATGAGCTGATTAGATGCGTTTTTCTCGTGAAATTTGAGTTGTGCTTTGACATATGAGCTTAACCTACTACGTACTTTTGAGTTGAGATAAACAGGGATGTGGAGTTGATAGAAACGTCCTAGAGAGACTTGACAAAGCACTCAAAGGACCGAGCTTCGAACTATATTGTTATATGGATTTCGTGGAGGCTAGCACTTCGAGGCAACATGGTTAAGAGTCTGCTCCACCACTGCAGTGCTTATGCGGTCAGGTGGGACGGGAAAACAACACACCGTCCAATCTCTAGTCCAAGTAGCCGGGAAAACAGACGAGCGACCCTCGGCTTGACTCGCGTCAAAAGTACGAGGATGAGGGAGAGCAGGGAGGTATTTCCATATGCTTGCGGGCGATGATTGGACCTCCATCAAAAGAGGAGTCACGGACGAGCAGTTCACAATCAGTAGCAAAAGAAAAGAAAATCAGTTATTTGTGAAGTTTTACACGCAACAAAGTGAAGTACACCACTGATCCATCAAAGGCAACTCCCTACAAAAGTTTTCCAAGCGAAAGAACTCAACACCTTAAAGCTCGAACAAATCACGTGCAAGAAAAAGAAATGAAGTGTAACCATATAGCGAGAATCCGGGACCGCGAATGCAGATCATGGGCCTAAGAGGACTATCTCCCATTCATCCGAATTGGTTTGCATCTCGGCTCAAAGGTAACACGTATCAATTACTTCCATGTTTGAGAGCAAGAATTTTAGTAACGAGATATGCATGGAAAAGTGAAGTCTAGATTAGCAAGTCATATTCATGTAGCAATATATAGGATGCCGAAGGAATTGTGATGTTTCAGTTTATTTTCTTCTTATGACCTAGTTCTTGTTCGGGACGAACAAGTTTAAGTGTGGGGTGGTTTGATGAGCCGTATGTATACGACTCATCGAGTCAACAAATCCCACCAATTCCGACACTTTATCATGCGAACAAGTTACTTTTAGTATTGTTTTGCATTTCAGGTGCTTCGGAAGCTCTAGGAGGAAACGCGCTTAAAAGATGGCTTTCTGAGCTAAAAACATCGCAAGGAGTTGAGGACCGACCTATCTACACTTGACCTAAGGAGTCCCGAGCAGATCCAGGCCCCAGTCGAGCTGACCAACACTAAACTCAAGTTGCTCGGGCAAACGAGCTGATCTGACGAATCCACCTCGAGCAAAGTGATCAAAATAGCAAATAAGGTGGACAATGTCGGAGAACCAAGGAGAACGCCCGAGCAGATTGGCATTTGGCCCAACCCCAGTAAGGCCCCGTGCGCGCTGATAGGTTCTGAAATCAAGTCGCTCGACCAGACACACTCCTATGACAAATCTGACTCGACCAAGTTGCTCAAAATGGAAAACAAGTCCGACAATGTCACCAAGCCAAGGAGAACGCGGGGGTGGAATGGCCCAGGAGCAGCCGAGCAGAGTTCCAGGCCGCGCCCGAAGGCCCTGTCGAGCAGACTAGCGCTGAATCCGAGTTGCTCGACCAGATGAACGAATCTCGCAAATCTGGCTCGACCAAAGTGATCAAAATGCCAAATGACTCGGACGATACCACTAGCCAAGCAAAACGCACGAGCGGGATTGGCCGAGATGAGCAAAATGACGTTGGAGCTGCAAAAGGCCCCGCGCGCTGGGCCAAGACGGTGGGCTCAAGTGAGGCGGTTTAAGAATACTTGCTGGCCAAGCTTACTTGCTCACCAAGCAAAAACGGATGTGGACCGGGCCCAAATAGAAGCTTCGAAACCCTAGGACTTTTCCTATAAATAAGACCTCTTGGTCTAGGGTTTCAATCATCCAAAAACGTGAACAGCATCCCAAATTCGAGAGTCAAATCACACAACACAGAATTCGAGCTCTGCCCTCTCCTCCGATCCTCCTTCATTCGGCAATAGAGAAGAACATCTTTTCTTTATTTTTATTGTCTTTTGTTCTAATGGCCATGTGTAGCTAAGCCCTTTATTCGGGCTACGGTTTTATACATTGTGACTATTGTTTGAGACTTCGTTCTTAAAATTCATGTTATACTAATTCTCGTGCATATATTATGTATTATTGCTAGACTAGGTGGATGCTTTGTCGCAAAGCTTGGTTGATCGATATTTCTATCATTATTATCTGCCTGATACTTTGTCGTTTGGGTGGATAGGTTGTGGCATAACACCTTTGTCGGGTTATTTGGGAAGTCACCTTTGTCGGGACGACCACACTTAGAAACATTGAATTAGATTGTTAGCAGTCGATTATGACAAGTCACAATAGAAACCCTAGTCTGAATATTCTCTCTGATTGATACATCCCAGTTTACTTTCCTATTCTTGCACTGTTCCCTAATTACTCGCAACCCAATTGTTTCCTTTTTACAGAACAACAAGTAACCATCTGGCTCTCTAGGGTTCGACCCTTGCTTGCCGCTGTACTAACCCATAGCCAAGAGTAAGGAATTATAAATACAAATTTGCAGGTACTGACGACGCCTGTCAATGATCATACTTAAATTGGAATGATCAGACTTAACTTGGAATGATCAGACTTAACTTAGTGATGATCAAACTTAACTTGGGGAAATGATCAGACTTAAATTGATAATGTCCAGACTTACAAACATACTCAATACTGTCCAGACTTAAATTGATAATGATCAGACTTAACTTGGTAATGATCATACTTAAATTGATAATGTTCATACTGAAAAACAGACTCAATACTGTCCAGATTTAAATCAGTAATGATCATACTTAACTTGATAATGTCCAGACTTAAATTAATAATGATCAAACTTAACTTAGAATGATCAGACTTAACTTGAAATGATCATACTTAACTTGGAATGATCAGACTTAATCTGATAATGATCAGACTTAACTTGGAATGATCAGACTTAAATTGGAATGATCAGACTTAACTTGGAATAGTCAGACTTAACTTGGTGATGATCAGACTTAACTTAGTAATAATCAGACTTAATTTGGTAATGATCAGACTTAAATTGATAATGTCCAGACTCAAAAACAGACGCAATACTGTCCAGACTTAAATTGGTAATGATCAGACTTAACTTGGTATTGATCAGACTTAAATTAGTAATGTCCTGACTTAAAAATAGACTCAATACTGTCCAGACTTAAATTGATAATGTCCATACTTAAATTAGTAATGTCCATACTTTAAAACACACTTAAATTGATATCCAGACTTAAATTGGTAATGATTAATGATCAGACTTAACTTGGTAATGATCATACTTAATTTGGTAATGATCAGACTTAAATTGATAATGTCTACACTTAAAAACAGACTCAATACTGTCCAGACTTAAATTGGTAATGATCAGACTTAACTTGGTAATGATCAGACTTAAATTAGTAATGTCCGGACTTAAAAACAGACTCAATGCTGTCCAGACTTAAATTGATATTTTCCAGACTTAAATTAGTAATGTCCAGACTAAAAAACATACTTAGGGCCTGTCCATTTGAACTGAAACTTAAATGATCTTAACTGTAACTGAACTGATATTAACTAATATTATCTGATATTATAAATCGTTTTATTCCACCGCCGACCACCGCCAGATCGCCGCCGGACCACCGTCGGGCAACCACCGCCGCCGGACCACCACCGCCGACCCCTGCCACCGGACCATGGTCACCGCGGTGGTCGGCGGCGGCTGTGGTGGCAGTGGTCGGCGTCGGTGGTCAGCGGCGACGAGGTTGGTGGTGGTGGTGATGGTCGAACTCAACTTAACTGAAATTTATATTAACTTACATTGACTGAAAGTAACTTATATTAACTGAAATTAACTTGTATTAACTTATATTGACTGAAAGGAACTTATCTCATCTTAACCGTCAAAAATATAAGTTCAAATGGACATGGCCTTATATTGATATCCAGACTTAAATTAGTAATGTCCAAACTTAAATTAGTAATGTCCAGACTTAAAAACACACTTAAATTGATATCGAGACTTAAATTAGTAATGTCTAGACTTAAAAACACTCTTAAATTGATATCCAGATTTAAATTGGTAATGATCAAACTTAAATTGATAATATATATATACTTAAATTGGTAATTATCAGACTTAAATTAGTAATGGTCATATTTAAAAGCAGACTTACACAATAATATCCAGACTTAACTTATGCATCTGTTAAGTGTGGATAATTTTTAAGATGTTTATACCCTCGCATAAGTTATGTTTTTTAAATAAGTCTGTTTTAATTTATTTATTTTATAAAAAGCGCCCCAAATTATGATTGGTCGAATGATACACGTAGCAATATTTAATTAGGTTTTTAGTTTTTATATATAATTCTAATTTTTATTTGATCCAAAGTCTATTAACATATTCTATAGTATTATATTAATATGACTTTAATTTGAAGTTAATACTTGAAAGCATGAGGTTAATATATATTTTTTGTAAATATGAGCTTTTTGTTTTTGTTTTTTTGATGAATTGTAAATGTGAGCTTTGATTTTTTTTTTTCTCGATATAAGCTGTGAATTGCAAAGACAACGGCAAGCCGAGGTCTTAAAGCTGGAACAAGTTAACCAGCCGGGAACTATACAGACATGAAAAAACATAAAACGTGAAAAAATGAGAGTCCGCAGCTCCACTTCGCCTTGGCGTGGGCACGTCATCCCATCATTCACAGCTGTAAAACAGCCGGAACACTCTGGAAAGCATTCACACAGCGTCCATCCGGCCTAAAAAACCGGCCGAAGCCGTTCACACTAAAATGTGAGCTTTGATTTTAGAATTTTGAATTTAAAGGATTTCAGTGAATTTCATGTCAAATTATGGCTGATTTTTTAATGTTTCAAACTAATGGGCCGAATACAGTGGGCCAGTATAATGTTAAGACCAACAATCTTTTATTAAATTAATAAAATATTAAACTAACACGGTTCATCGTCATCTTTTACGAAACCCAAAACGTGTTGCAGATTATACAGCCGCAACCGGCAAACACCATTGAAACTGGCGAGCTATCATTTTTAAACGTTCAGTTTGTTAGCCGAAATGACACAAACACACTAAATCGCCGATTAATTGTTCCGTTTGACACAAATCGGAACGGGTTCAAGAAAATTACCGCCTGGATGGACATTTTCTTTAACACTGCTAAATATTCAAAAGAGTTTGAACGGTTGACTATGACTATTAGACTACTATCCTTTCTATCGACAAGCATCAAATCCTCTACTCATTTAAAAAAATCATTCAACATGTAATTTATGTGACAAAACCCCGTAGAGCCCGAATTCTATCAGGCTATGAACATCCAAATATAATTCTAGTCTGCGCAATCTGGCAAAGCTCTATAATCCTGAGTATGATCAGTTCATGGAGGTCGATCATGTTGCAGTCCTTGACAACTTGTTTAAAGCAAGTGGTCTATACGACATGTATAAGTTAGCCTTGTATGATGTTCATAGTCACTTAAATCAATTCAACGAGGAAGAAAAAGATCAAAATGCTTCTATTGCAACCAAATGAAGATTCTCCAGAATACAAAATTCAAAGGATATAAAACTGCAGAGGCAATCATCCAAATGGGGCACACAAGCCAAACAATTGCAAGTGAAATAAAAAGTGACAAATATATATATAAGCACATCAACTCCAATTTCACCAGTTAAATAGAAATATACTCAAGAAGAGGCTGAATCATTGGTGGCTTTCGTCTTCATTTCTTATCATTCATTCCAAGAGTGTTCTTCATGGTGACCACAGCACCTTGAGCCATGTTCACCATTTGCTCTCCAGTCTGCCACCAAATGAAACAAAAGTCGATTCTTTATTATATATTAAAAGATCCATATGGATCATTGGGCTTTGGCCAAAGAAAACATAATGTTTAAAGTCGATTTGATCCATCACTTAGAAATCCTAGAAGCCTACACTCACTAACAATAGAGAATAGACCACTACCTCTACGGTTAGTGAATAGTTTAGTAACATATAGCTTCCTAAAAACAAAAGTCGATTCATGTGAACAGTTCATTTTCAAAATGTTAAAACCATTTCAGTAACATATAACATATAGTAAATAATAGTGAAGACCTGTTGGAGGAAACTTGCACTCTGATCCTTGCTCTCTTGGGCAGACTCCTTAGCTGATTGTGTCGCATTTGCAGTCTTGTCCCTAGCTTCATTTGCCGAGTCCTTGGTTGATTGGATCAGATCCTCCGCCTTAGACTGCTCAGTTAAAACGACAACACTGTCAAGTTAGCCAACATAATCACCAAACAATTAGCTGCAAATCACACAGCTTCTCCTACCTGTGCCTGGCCTGCGGACAACTGCTGTTGCGCATTTGAAAACATCTTTCACAATAACCAAATAATGCTATAAAAAAAAATAAGACGCAATGCTTTCAGATGCTTCTTTTTTGCCAATCTTGTGACAAAAGGCCAACACACATGGAACTATTTATAGAGTTACCTGAGTACCTGACCTATCATCCTTGTGAATCAGCCAGTTAACAAGTGTCAGGCCTTGAAATGTCAATTGTGCGCAAAAATCTCCTTCTTACCTGGGATACAAATTGACTCTGTCTACACATTATGAATATCCACAAACATGTGGCTATTACTTACATGAAGTTGAAAAACAGGAGAGACTTAGCCCACTCCTACCCAAGAAATCGTATATGCATACATACATATTGACATTATATCTCAATCATCCGTACTGTATAAACCCTAAGTCAAACTCATCATCAACAGCATGATAATCGAGAAGACGAGAACAATCAAAGTGAAATTTTATTTACTTTTGCAGCATTCAACTGGAGTCCAAACCATATGAATTTTGCCAGAAAATAGAAGAAGGTTCACAATAAAACCCTAGATTTGAGAAAACGCTGGTGCGGATGATGATCAGTTGATGTCCGAGTCATCGAAATCGTCCTCGAAATTGTTGAAGAAATCAGAATCCGCGATTTGTAGGTTGATGCTAGAGAAAGTTCCGAATCCTTCATCTGAGTCGAAGTCGTCCGCATCCATATCCACGTCCGGGTATGCCTCCATATCCTTGTACAACTTCTCCGTCGGCTTCATCCCTCCCCCTCCTTCGCTGCCTGCAAATCTTCGAGTGTGAAACTTGTTCCCGAATCACCTGGACCGACTTTGCTAGTGAAATTCGGATTCAAAACTAGGGCTTCGATTCGAGCTCCTCGACTTCTATACGACGCCGTATTAGTTAAGCTGAAATCGAACGGCATCATTTTGCCACGCACTTGCGACCTAAAATATATTTTCTGTTACAAAATATAGGAAAATTTTCTCAAATGCTCAAAATCCGAAATTGTATTCCATTTCAACTCAACTTTCAAATTACATTTCCAATTTACTCACGTTTTATAAGGCGACGTTAGCAACTGATGGATCGTTAGTGTTAGCAGTCTGTCAGACGGAAGTCGAGAGGTGTTTTTCCGTCTGATGGTCAGATAGCAGCGGAACTAATTAAGCAGGAAAGCAAACGACTGAAAATAATTACGCACAAATATATAGTGGAAACCTTATCACAACAATGATAAGATAAAAACCACTACCCTTCAGATTGCTCTGAAAGGATTTGCGAACTGATTACTCTTTATTCCGATATACTTGTAGGGTTTACAAACTAGGTCTACTCGACTCTATTTGATGACCTCTACTCAATCCGACAGAGTAATCAGGTTCGAACCTTGTACCGTCGTGCGTGCGATCTCTCCAATCTCAGTTCGTTGAATGCAATTGCGCCTTTTTCTCCAAAAACGCCGAACCTCACTTCTGAGATTCCTTCATCCTTATATAGGATGTGAGCTGACCTCGCAGTCCAAGTTCAATATTCCCGGCGATCAGCTTTCCAAAATACTTCAAATTCATAATGAATTCTTTCCTTAATGGTCTTCTGCATTAATTCGACCTTTCCATATCTGCCCTGCAGATATTCCAGTCATTAATGCTTTTCAATTAGCCTTCAATGAATTCAATCAGCAATCAATCCTTGTGATTAAGTCTGCCATCAATTTGCTTCAATCAGCAATTATATTCTCTTCAATCAGTAAGTATTCTCTTCAATCAGATCCGTGAGTTCTCAATTCGACATCTTCATGGATCTTGAAACTTTGTTCGATATCTCAATTCATATCTTCATGGATCTTTATATGCGCAACATTTGCACCATTAAATATGCTTATGAATTTTTGCACACTTAGACAACACATTAGCTAAGTGTTTGTAATCATCAAAACCAAAGGGATCCAACAAATTCCCCCTTTTTGATGATGACAAACACTTCTTCAAAAGGTAAGAAATTCATGACAAAGTGTTTCAAACTATCACAAGTCTGGCAGATAGATATCCTTCATAATTTCATCAGATAGATATCCCTATCAAATTTTTAGTTAAGCAAACAAGTCTACGATCGCTTAACAGTTCCCCCTTAGATGGACATCTAGTTTGATTTTCAGTAGTGACTTCCCCCTTAGGTGATGCACTCATGTTCTCTTCCCCCTTTTGGCATCATAAAAAAGAATGCAATCAAAGACTCCAAGTGACGGGAAAAAAATTGCATAGTTCATTAAGTACGAGCAAAAGTCCCCCTGAGGGAACACACAAGGTAGGCTGAAAACTTAAAGACTAACAAGCAAACACAGAGCATGGCAGCGAACGAGAAACAAAAAAACGGTAGATTTGGGCGGGATGGAAAGGATGGGGTAACCATGAGACAGCCGCCGGGTTAACCCTGAAACATGATCTTCAGCTGATCAACCAGCTCAGTGCCCACAAATCGTAGCTACCTGTTCAGCTCCACCATTTGCTCTTTGATCTGAGTGCCAAGATTCATATTGATCTTGCCAGACTCCTCAGCCTCCTTTACTGCAGAGCACAAATCCTTCACCCATTCGACTTCAGTCCCTGTCATCATCTTCTCAGTCACAACCTCTAGGTTTCCCACACGCTCAGTCAACAGCTCAATCTTCCCACCCAACCCCTGCAGGGCAGTGAGCACTGCGCCCAGCCCTTCTGCTGCCAAGCCCCCTGCTGCCACGTCCTCTGCTGGATTGTCTGGTTGCTGGACCAGTGGCTCAACTTCCTGGGGCTCAGGTGGTGGGGGAGGTGGTGGGTTAGCCCGGGTATTATGCCATCCAGTCGCATCTGCAAATTCCCAACCTAGACCTTCAAGAGACTCCTTCCCCAGAACGGAAGATAGTGCCCTTTCCTTTTTCGGCGAATAGATGTCAAGATGAAGCAGGATCTTCTTTACCAACCCAGGGTAGGGTAACCCATGATTGTCACTTTCTGTGCACCGTTTCATGTGCAGGAGGATCGTCTTGGGAAGGCTGATAGGCTCTGCTTTTCTGAGCTTGTCTAGCAGGAAGAAATCCTAAAAGGTCACCACCTGATGCTTCTGTGCGCGTGGTGTCACCGTTGTGTAGACAAGCCGGTGTAGGATACGGTTGACAATACCCATTTTCAGAGCATTTCCCCGGTTTGACACATTTGACGGGTCCTCGCCTATCCTTGAAATGACTTCTCCCTTGGCAATGGACGCCGGCCAGTTTCCTTATATGAATTCAGAATTTCCGTTGACAGGAACTCCCAGAACTGTGGCCATTTCACGAACAGTAATAGCTTGCTCCTCTCCCTTAAAAATGAATGAAGCCACCCCCGACTTCTCTTCCACCTTGAGCTGGGAATAGAACTCCCTCACAGCACTTTCATCGACCAGAATCTCCTCTCGGAAGAGGTGGTCCCAGCTTTGAGCAATGAGGAGGTTATTAACCTCCACCAGCTGACTTTGGGCCAAGAAGATCCTGTCGAGTGTTAACTCTGCAACAATGGATCTGCCCTCCAAAAACATCTCATCTTCTACTTTTGGACCGAGTTGCTCCTCCGCAACAACGGGGGTTTGTTCCTTTTTGGTGCGCTTGCTTTTTCGAACGGGGCCCTGTGGAGTGGTCGGCTGTTTGTGCTTGCGGCCAGAGCCCTCGGCAGTGCCACGTTTTGGCTTGGGCTTTCTCTGCGAGGTCGCCTCAGTTTAGGCTCTTGGATCTCCGACGGACACTAGTTTGACTGAGTCGAAGGACTCGGTGGATGCCCGCGACTGTGCGGCCAGAACTTCTTCAACTGTCATACCCTTCGCCTTGAGTTTGGCGAGCAAGGTGGCAAGAGCAGTGGCAGAATCGTTGCTGTTGGAGTCCATTGAGAACGAAGGACTGGAGAAGTAGAGTTGGGGAATGAAAAGCTTGAGACTTTCTGGGAGGAGGCTGCAGATTGCGATGGAAAGGTCTCACCTTTATCTTCGCTTTATATTGAGCAAACCCTAGAGCCTCTTTCCAAAAATGAAACCCAACCGGCAGCCTTGAATCTCGCACAAATAATCCTTTAAACTTCCAAAACAAAACTGCGCAATTAACTCCCTTCCAAAATCATCATTAGGCAAGAGATAACCGCCTCATGCAATTTCAATAATTAATTATACTCCACGATTTGCGGACACATGTCCACCCTAGGAAAATGAAAGGGAAAGTGCTGCAACTGTTCTCCTTTCAATAAAGCTGCAGAGGTTGTACAACACTCCACGCCAAAATATGCAGATGTCCATCAATTCAAAACGGCGCAGGCTACGGTCCAAGCATCAACCTTCATCTTCCCAATATCTTTCAGTCAAATCATCATTAATGTAGTTAAATTTTGCTCTTTTTTTTGCTGGCAACCACTGGTACTTCAAGCAGTACTAACCAAAATTTCATCTTCTCATAATCCATCTGATTGATCCGTTCAGAAATGTTTCTGAGTTAACGCGGGTTTCGTCTCATGGTTTTCACAAAGTTTGGGTGTGGTGCGGTAGGGTTACCCAAGTGGTACAATTAGAACACCACACAATCAAGAAATAAGATTCACCAAGTCATGACAAAGCAATTGCATGTAGTGTGGAGAAAACCAAAAAAAATTTAACTCAAAGGGCTTAACATTTATTCTCCACACATAGTAGGCTAGGGTTAGTCTTAGAGTACTTCCTTGGCTTATATTGTAGGTTCAAATTTGGAAGTCTCTTTTGGGCTGAAAGGAAGTATGTGTCATGCTCATGATATGCAAGTTAGTAATCTTATTTATCATGCATGCGGTGGTGACCTCATAGAACAACTTTCACACAGTCATCAACTACATATGCAACAACTTCACACCCAGCAATCCATCATGCAGACTAATCTAGCCAATCATCGAGGGAATTCAGCATGAAGTACAGACTAGGGAAGAGAAGTCATACCTAGTTCAAGCCTTAGTTTCTCGTAGGGTTCCCTGTGTAAAGCTTTCGTAAAAATTTCTGCAATCTGCTTCTCAGTTCTACAATATTCCATGGCAATGGTACCTTTCTCTACACAGTCACGTAAAAAGTGATATCTGATTTCTATGTGTTTGGTGCGTGAAAACTGTACCGAATTTTTCGAAATATTGATGGCACTAGTATTGTCACATAGAATAGAGACACAATCAAGATGAACGCCATAATCACTTAGCTGTTGTTTTATCCATAGCAGTTGTGCACAGCAGGCTGCGGCTGCGATATACTCAGCCTCGGCAGTGGATAAAGCAATGGATGACTGTTTCTTGGATCCCCATTAGATCAAGCATGGTCCAAGTAACTGCGACATCCCTGACGTAGACTTCCTGTCTGTCTTGCATCCTGCATAGTCAGCATCTGTGTAGGCCATCAGGCGTAAGTCTCCTCCCATCGGATAGAATAGGCACAGATCGTCCGTCCCTTTCAGGTACCTCAAAATCCTCTTCACGGCTTTGACATGAGTTTCTCTAGGATCTGCCTGAAATCTGGCACATAGACATACACTGAATAATATGTCAGGTCTACTAGCTGTAAGATACAAGAGTGAACCTATCATCCCCCTGTAGAGAGTCGGATCCACTTGTGGGGAGGACTCATCCTTTGCTAGGGAATCATTGGGTGACATAGGTGTAGCACACGTTTTGGCGGACTCCATCCCAAATTTCTTTAGGATTTCTCTCACGTATTTCTGCTGATGGATCCGAGTTCCATCTTCTCCTTGTGCTACTTGAAGTCCTAGAAAATACTTCAATTCTCCCACCATACTCATCTCAAATTCGCTTGACATTAAATCTGTGAACTTTTTGACAAGTCTAGGGTTAGTTGAACCAAAGATAATATCATCAACATATACCTGAACCACTAGAGTGTCATTTCCTTCCTTCGGGAGGAAGAGAGTCTTGTCTATCTCTCCTCTGACATATCCATGTGACAGAAGAAACTGGGATAGTCTCTCGTACCATGCGCGGGGTGCTTGCTTCAATCCGTACAACGCCTTGTCCAAGGCATACACATGGTTTGGATAATCTCTCTCCTCGAATTCTGGAGTTTGGCTCACATATACTTCTTCCTTCAAGATCCCATTTAAGAATGCCGTCTTGACGTCCATCTGCTGCAAGGTAAAGCCATGGTAAGTTGAGTAAGCTATTAACAGTCTAATTGCTTCTAACCTTGCAATCGGAGCGAACGTCTCGTCATAGTCTATTCCCTCCTGCTGGTTATATCCTTTGACCACCAGACGGGCTTTGTTCCTTACGACTATTCCCTTATCGTCCAGTTTGTTCCGGAATCCAATCACGTTCTTGTCCTTGGGTCTAGGAACCAGACGCCATACTTTATTCCTCTCGAATTGGTGCAGCTCCTCTTGCATGGCATTGACCCATTCTGGGTCCTTGAGTGCTTCTGCTATAATCTTCGGTTCTGCAAGAGAAACAAAGGAAGCAAACCCACAGAATTGACATAAGCAATTAAGATCTACCTGTTCCTGGGAGGTGTAGCATTGGTAGTCCCTCAGTCTAGCTGGTGGTTGAACCACTCGTCCGTGTCTGGTCGTTCTCAGTTCCCCCTCAGGGTTTGCAGGGGTGGGATCACCCGTCATCTCTACTTCACCATGAGTCTCATCGTTGACTTCCTCCGCAGGGTCATCATGGATTTGACCACCTGCTGGACCAACTATTTCAGCATCCTGCACTTGGTCATCTGGTGGCCCTTCGTTTACTGGTGGTACATACATAGGAGGTGCATCAGCATTGGGTGCTGGGGGTGGATTCCAGTCCGGATCTGATCTATCCGCGAACTGGATTTCTCCATCATCCAGCATGGCAGCAGTTGAAGAGTCCTTTATCAGGTGACCAGCCATCACCGTCTCATCGAATCTCACATGCACGCTTTCCTCGACTTTCTCTAGCCTTAAGTTGAAGACTTTGTAGGCTTTGATGTGGCTAGGGTATCCGACGAACACTCCTTCGTCACTCCGTGGATCAAACTTTCCCAAGCTCTCCTTGCCATTATTGTGGACGAAACACCTGCACCAAATACCTTCAAATGGGAAATATTAGGCTTCCTTCCACGTAACAGTTCATATGGAGTTTTTCCTATCATGGATCGAAGCGATGCTCTATTTAGGATGTAACCCGCAGCATGCACTGCTTCTGCCCAGAAGCCTTTTGGAACTCCACTAGCAATCAGCATCGTTCGTGACATATCCTCTATGGTTCTGTTCTTTCGTTCCACAACCCCATTCTGCTGTGGTGTCCGTGGGGCAGAAAAGTTGTGATCAATACCTTTGTCCCTGCATAACGAAAGAAACTGCGCATTCCGAAACTCAGTTCCATTGTCAGTGCGGATAGAGTTCAATTTACGGTTTAACTTGTTTTCCATCAGATTAAGCCATGCTTCAAATTCACTATATGTTTGATCTTTAGCATCAAGAAAAATAGTCCATGTATACCTGGAATAGTCGTCGACTATGACCATAATATACCTGTTTCCTCCACGGCTGACAACATTGACCGGACCGCACAGATCCATGTGGACCATGTCCAGTGGCGCAGTCGTGCTCACTGTTTGCTTAGATGGAAAAGATGTCCGTGCTTGCTTTCCCGTGACACAGGCACTGCATGCCTGATCAAATTCGCTTGCCACCTTGGGTAAGCCGACTACCAGTTCCTTCTGATGGAGTTTGTACAGTAGCTTCATGCTTGCATGCCCAAACCGCCTGTGCCATAGGATTGAGCTTTCTGCAACACTTGCGAGTCACAGTTCTTCTTCGGGGACGAAATCTGGATCGACGATGTAGATTTCATTCACACGGATTCCTCTTAGAACTGCTTTCCCTGTCTCATTACACTTCACAAGACAATCATTAAAGTTAAATATAACTTGATTTTTACCATACTGACATAATTGAGACACACTTAACAGGTTGTACCGCAAGTTTTCAACTAGACTCACCTGCCTGATTCGGATAGTATCCGAAATTCTTCCCTCTCCTATTCCTATCACGTTTCCTGAGCTCTTATTTCCTAAGATTATGCTGTCTCCGGAGCGTTTATGGAGTGAGTCGAACCATTCTGGATTCCCTGTCATATGTCTTGAGCAACTGCTATCTAAGTACCAGGGACGGGACCTCACTCCTTTCTGCAAGAAAAAGATCAGTTTTTACGAACCCAGACAAGCTTGGGCTTACTGGGTTTATGAATAAATTTTGCAACAGGAACAGAATAAGATGAATAATATGCATCATTGTTAGTTAAGTCGATCTTTCGCCTGGGTGTGTTCCTCGGTCTGCTATAGATAGCTGGATCATATTGGGGGCGGAAGTGAGCAGTTCTGCCTTCCTTCCTGTATTTATTAACTTTCCTCTGATAGCTGGCTTCTGGATAGTGGTCGTGGTTGGACACCCAGTTTTGATTCCTTTCGTACGCATCCCTCAGAGTTGAGCATTCAGATCTGTAGTGCCCGGAGTGACCTCAATGCCAGCATATTCTATGGCACGGAAGACCAACATATTTACTTCTGCCCGGTGGAACGGACTCCTTGTTCTTCCTTGCCTGGAAGTTAATTGTTGGGGGCTTGCGGCTCAGACTCTGCTTTTGCCAGATTTCATAGGCTTTCTTAGCCTTGTAGGGGACTGAGTCAGTATCATAGAGGTAACGTCCATCCTGTGGACTGGCTTCTCTTCTTGCCTGCCACGTAGCCTGAGGCCTTTCCTTTTTGTGGGAGTTTTCTTCTGGTTCTACCATTACTCCTTTTCCTTTGGCGGCCTTCTTCTTTGCTGCCTCCTCCTCTTCATAAATAAGTCCTGGTCTAACAAACCTCTTCTTGAGATCCCTCTTTTCTTCTTCAGCCTTCTTAGCTCCCAGCTCACGAAGCCATTCTTCTTTCCTTACAGCCTCCTCGCGTCTAAGGTCAACGACTGTCTGAAGGAGTTCCTCATTATTTTGTCTGAGATTAATCAGCTCATCATTTAGCTCTTCAACCTTTGTCTTGAAGTCGACCAGCTCAATGTTTCCGATCGACATACGTCTTAGTTCATCACTTAGGTCGCTGATCTGTCTCTCTCTTCCTTCACAGGTACGACACCTACAGACATGCTCTACCATTTCTTTCTCAAGGCGCATGGCTTTGGTTGACCAGAAACGGTTCTCTTCTATGTCATCGTGATGATCCTGTTGCAATTCTGCCAGTCTGTCCTCCAGATCTCGGTTCTTGGCTAAGACTTTGGCAATTGTTTCTGCAAGATTGGATTCAGAAAAAACTTTATCAGCAAAGGAGTCAGTTTCTATTACCTCATCAGATGTGGAGTGAGCCATTAAGCATGCCTCCTTTGAGGGCTTCCCATCGTTACTATCTTCATCCGAGTCTCCCCATGCGGTAAACATAGCCTGAGCAGGCTTTGGGGCAGCTGGTTCGGCCTGTGCTGGCTTTGGGCCGCTGGTTCTCCTTTTTTTTTGCTACGACAATCTTTAGACAGATGCCCCTTCTTCTGGCAGTGGTAGTGATGGGACGTATTTATACGATTTATCAAGTACACAAAACCCACCAAATAAGACATTTGGTCATACGAACATGTGCTTGTTGATGTCGTTTTATGTATACAGGCAATTTTGGAGTCTAAAGAGGAATCGGGCTTAAAAGATGGCTTTTTGCTTAAAATATCCAAGCGATGGCTTTTTGCTTAAAATATCCTAGTGGTGGCTTTTGGAAGAACCAATCAAAGTCTTTGCTTTTGGGATATTTCCATGCCATAAACTTAGCCCCCAAGTCTTCCTTTGCTTATAAATAGAGGGCTTGCCTCATGTAATAGGTGTGCTTCAAAATCCCATGTCCTTAGAGAGTTGAGAGCTTATCTCTCTTCTCTTCATTTTCAATACAAACACAATTTGCTCTCTACTTTGTTCTTGAAAACCTTTACTTTCTTGCACTTGTTCTTGAGCTCCAAAGCTCTTTACTTTCCAGCAAGCACTCTTTACTTTCATGTCTTGTTCTTGATTTGGAGCTCCTCTCCTTTACTTTCTTGTTGTTTTCCTTTACTTTTGTAAGTATGGTGCTTGTATTCCTTGACATGAATACAAGTAGCTAAAACATATTCGGTCAAAGGGTGTTCATACTTGTGTATGCATCTTGAGACTTGAGCTTAATGCTTTTTTGTGTGTCAACTAGTTCTTGTGCCCTTCATTCGGTTTGAACACAAAGTTAAGTGGATGCTTGAAATGGCAAAGCTTTTCCGAGTGGTTCAAACCCTCTTTAAGTCACTTGGTTGATCGGAAATGTGAGATCAAGTGGCTGCACTTTTGAACTAGAAGTCTATGTCTTGATTTTGGAGTAGATTGTGGTGTAAGTGCTTGAAATGGCCTTACTTTAGGGTTTATGTCTTGAAATGGAATAAACCCACACTTATGAACACAAAGTAAGATCATTTGAAGTCCATGATGGATGTCTCACAAGTAGAGACCCTAGACTGAATATCTTTCGTCCTTACTTATCAGCACTTTACTTTCTTGTCATTTACTTTTAAGCAATTTACATTTCAGCACTTTACTTTCCGCACTTTTACTTTCATTACAGCAGTTTTCAACATCAATCAAACATAACATTTTGGTACGTATTGCGCTTGAAACACAGTGTGCGACAAACCAAAACGTATGTTGTATGGTTGATATTGAACTCGGTTGTTCTCGCACTTACTTTTCGCACTTTACTTTCAGTCTTTACTTTCAGCACTTTAAATTCAGTCATTTACTTTCTGTCATTTACTTTCTGTATATATAAAAAAACCAACAAAAACCCAATCTGTCTTTACTTTCATTTTCTTTCTTTTTAAAGAACAACTAATCCACACTGACTCTCTTGGGTTCGACCCCTACTTACCGCTCTGCTAATCCAATAGTGAGCCACGAGTAGTGGAACTATAAATGTAAATTTTGCAGCGCACAACGACGTGCTGTCAGGTAGCATGTTCTATCGTCCCTCTCTCTTGGGTTCCCTCTCTTTTCACTTGAAGTAGCATCTTTGTTCCATCTGGAGGGGTTACCACGACTTCCTCCTGTTCTGAAGTTTCTTCCTCCTTTGCCGAAGCCAACCATCGCAAGGGCTTTCGTTAATAGAGCGATGTCATCGTCTTCCCTCTTTGATGTCTCATTGCCTTGTGCACGATCGAGGGCCTTTTCAACCTTCAAGGCAATGGCCTGGGACTTGTCAGTCTGTCGCCTGGCCATCTTCCTTTCTACGATCCCCGCCTGACTCTGGAGGTTGGCAACCAGCTCTTCTAGAGTAGTGTCTTCGATTCCCTTCTGAGCTTGCAGTGCTAGTGTCACTTGATCCCACTTGGAATTCGGGGCTTGCATAAACTGGTGCGTGATCTTCCATTCAGGAAGCCTCTCGTTCAGATATTCCAGCTGTCCAACTATGACCTGGAACCTGGTGTAGAAATCCTCCAGGGACTCATCCTTCATCTGCATGACGGTCTCGTAGTCCTTTGTGGCAGCTAGGATCCTGTTCCTTTTGATGTCTTCGTTTCCACCGTACAGTCTCACTAGTCCATCATACATGTCTTTAGCAGTTTTGTACATCGCCACTTTAATTTGATCTCTGGGAGAAAGGGCCATGTAGAGAACCTTCTTTGCTCTGGAATTCTTTTCAAGACATTTGTAGTCCTCGTCGGTGTACGCATCGTTGGCTTTTTCTATTGGTTTTGGAGGATCTGTTTTGTCAAGGATAGGTAATGGATCTGTTTCGAATATCCTCCAAAGCTGTCCGTCCAGCGAGCAGACATGGGCCTCAAATTGGTCTTTCCACCAGTCAAATTGCCCTGGCTTTAGCAGCGGCGGTTTCCAGAACGAGTCGTTGATTGATGACATAATCTTCCTGCAAAGCTAACAAACAAATCTAGAGTCCTTGCTCTGATACCACGTGATGGATCGTTAGTGTTAGCAGTCTGTCAGACGGAAGTCGAGAGGTGTTTTTCCGTCTGATGGTCAGATAGCAGCGGAACTAATTAAGCAGGAAAGCAAACGACTGAAAATAATTACGCACAAATATATAGTGGAAACCTTATCACAACAATGATAAGATAAAAACCACTACCCTTCAGATTGCTCTGAAAGGATTTGCGAACTGATTACTCTTTATTCCGATATACTTGTAGGGTTTACAAACTAGGTCTACTCGACTCTATTTGATGACCTCTACTCAATCCGACAGAGTAATCAGGTTCGAACCTTGTACCGTCGTGCGTGCGATCTCTCCAATCTCAGTTCGTTGAATGCAATCGCGCCTTTTTCTCCAAAAACACCGAACCTCACTTCTGAGATTCCTTCATCCTTATATAGGATGTGAGCTGACCTCGCAGTCCAAGTTCAATATTCCCGGCGATCAGCTTTCCAAAATACTTCAAATTCATAATGAATTCTTTCCTTAATGGTCTTCTGCATTAATTCGACCTTTCCATATCTGCCCTGCAGATATTCCAGTCATTAATGCTTTTCAATTAGCCTTCAATGAATTCAATCAGCAATCAATCCTTGTGATTAAGTCTGCCATCAATTTGCTTCAATCAGCAATTATATTCTCTTCAATCAGTAAGTATTCTCTTCAATCAGATCCGTGAGTTCTCAATTCGACATCTTCTTGGATCTTGAAACTTTGTTCGATATCTCAATTCATATCTTCATGGATCTTTATATGCGCAACATTTGCACCATTAAATATGCTTATGAATTTTTGCACACTTAGACAACACATTAGCTAAGTGTTTGTAATCATCAAAACCAAAGGGATCCAACAGCAACGACACCTTAAGGCTAAGCCGCTCTTTCGGACAGCGGTTTCGTCCTAGTGGCATATTTAAACCAAAAACAAAATATGATTTGACACAACTTGTCAAGTAGGCATAAACCGATGTGGTCAACAGCGTCTTAAACTTAGCCGATGTGGTGGACGGCATATTAATGTAGTGTAACAACTCAGAGACTTGGCATGTTGGCAGGGTTAAGCCAATGTGGTCAATGGCGTCTTATAGTTTAGCCGCTGTTTGCCATGGCGGTTTAATGTAATTTTACAAGTCAGAATGCTGATATGTTCAAAGAGCTAAGCCGCTGTGCATAACGGAGGTTTATATGTTTTACAACTCATTTTCACATGAACCTCAATAAACCTGCAGAAAATCACAAGTAAAATAATAACCCTGTCCATCGACAAAATACATACAATTCATCACCACAGAACATCAAACATAAACGATCACTTACAAAAAGTTACATCATCATCGTTATATCTCAAAATACATGAAAGTCGAGATTTTATAACGGAGTGTAATGTTGTGTTGTTCTTCTAACGCGTGTAGACCTCCGTATTGGACTTCTTTGTGAATCTGCTTGAGTCACTTGTGAAGGGCCAACTTCCTCAGCAGCTTGCGGGAGGTGAACTTCTTCATCCGAATCTACATTCACATAAAAATGGCTAGTTAGACATAAGAGGCGTACAAACATTGATTCGGAAAAAAATTACATACCTTTGTCAATATGAATTGATGCGACATCAACATCCAAAGCACGGCCCTCTCCAATTTTCAAAAGGTCGGCATGAGTAGCATGAAACATATCATGCAGTCCTCTCTTGGTATCCATATCGGTTGTCTTAAAGAACAAACTAGAAATTGCCTTGCAAAAAAATAACTCCTAATGAACTCCTAATTCACTATAGGACCCGAAGTACAAGATCGCTTTGTGTGACCGGCAACACCACATATCGAACACTTGATGATTCTTTTTGGCTTCGTAGCGGGTTGCTCACTAGTAGATGACACCGTCTGCGGGTCTTGGGTCACGCCTTTGGTCCATTTCATTGTGTCTTCGCTTTGTTGGATGTCTTCCTTTTTTAACTCTTTTGAATTGCTTATTTGGAATATGCTTCGGTCCAACATAAGCATTACAATGTGTCATATCCGGTTGTGGATTAAATGTTTGTGCCCAAGTGTCCACATACTCTTGCGTTGTAAATTCATATGCCACGCAATCACGAATGGATAGCCCTTCTTGTGCACACACCGCTAGTGCGTGAACGCATGGGTAATGAAACAATTACCATTTTCCACAACCACACGTCTTGCCTTCCATAGAAACATTATGGGCACGCGATTTTGATTTGGTTAGAACGGATGCTATACCTTTACTCCGATCATACATTTGTACCTCATTTTGTCCAGCTTTCTCTAGATTTGTATTATTCAAGTTCTCGACTTTCGGAACAAAGTACTTGTTATGACCCATCAATTGATCACGTCGCTCGATAAAATAAGAATTGGCTTGCTTGAATGTAAAATGAACAAGAGCGGTGATGGGCAAATCACGACATGGCATAAGCACATGATTAAAAGATTCAGACTGATTAGTCGGCATGGACCCCCATCTTCGACCTCAAATATCATACGACAAAGCCCATTTTTCAGGATTAACTTTCTCCAACCACTTTACGGCATCTGACTTGTCTTTCAACAACTCTTTGAAATCTTTAAAATGATTTCGAAACTTGATTTGTTAATTCTCCTTAGCAATGTTGGTAATCAAGTCTCTGTGGGCTATACACTTCACCTTTGTATTCAAATTGGACGCAAAATGCCTTATGCAAATACGGTGATAAGCCTTCGGTGGCTTCCAATCATCTTCTTTCATTACTGGCATTATTTCTATATGCCTGTCAGAAATAATACATATTCCTTCTCGTTGTGTGATGCCATTTCTGATGCACGTCATGAACCACTTCCAACTCTCGATGTTTTCACTCTCTACTAATGTGTAAGCAAGAGGAAGAATCCCATTTTCTGCATCGAAAGTGACCGCAATCATTATTACCCCTTTCCACTTCCCAATCAAATGAGCTGCGTCAATAGAAATGACGGGACGACAATGCGTGAAGTTAATAGCCGAACCAAATGCCCAAAATACCCTATTCACGCTTACTTTGCCACTATCTAGCGTCGATTTATCCCAATAAACAAGGGTACCGGGATTACTTTCTTGAAGCATGTCCATGTATGCCGGTAATGTTTCAAACGACCCTTCCCATTCTCCAAATAAGTAGACAAAGGCCTTTTGGCGGGCTTTTCAAGCTTTGATGTAGCTTATCTTGTAACCATACTTGAAACCATTAACTTCATCACTTGCTTGAGAGTATCTCAAATCCTCTTGGAGTAAGTCTTTTATGTCCATTGCAATAAAATGTTTGTTGAAATGCACGTTGTCAAGCCGGACAATATCAACCTCGCACGTATGTTTGTCATGCTCGTAGTTGATAATTATCCACATACCCTCCTTTATCTTCTTTGAAGCTCGTAGTTCCCATTGACATTTATCCTTACCTTCGCGACATTCGACAGTCATTCGTTTTGTATCCGAACTTATAGTGCGATACTCGCGACGGTGTTTGATATGATATTTCCAACAAGCATGTATAAGTAACTCCTTTTTCATAAACATACCACCTTCACATAGCTCTTTCGTGTTGAATTTGTTATTACGAGACCCGTTATCATCAATAACCGGATGATTCATCAAAGCGGAGACGTCGTTGAATGGTGGGAAATTCCATAAGGAATTATCTCCTTCACCGCCGATTGGTATTTCAACGTAGCCTTCCTCACCATCATTATTCATATTTTAAATATTTTCTCTATCATAGTCGTCGGGTGAAGGAACTTCAAATCTCTCTATAGGTGACGTTGTCATTTGGTCGGTTTCATCATTAAACATTGCTAAAACTTTTGACAAAACAATAAATTTTGTATATTAGACATTGACACTAACACCACAAGCCAATAATGCTCGCAAACCAATTCAAATAAAATAAATAAAACTAACACTACGTAATGCAAATCAAAAATTGAATGACCGTATGCACAAGTTCATAAATCATTTCCAACACAGGGCGAATAGGAGTACCTCAGTGGAGAGGACTTCCCCTCGATGCAAAGCCACCCGGGCTCAAGTCCCTACTAACTCACTAACCCACTAACCACCCCATCAAAAAAAAATCATTTCCAACACAAACAACAAACATGTAAATACATAACCAGATCACTCGTACTGCCAAAAATTCAATTTGATAGTATCAAAATCTAAAATCTACAACCCCAAACGCCCATTTTGAGGGTTGTAGTCAGAATCTAAAATCTATACAATATAGCTGATAGTTGTAGGCAGAATCTACAGCCCCAAACGCCCTAAACGAATGTAAAAAAACAGAGCTTTCAGGGTTGAGCTTACTGAATTTTGAACAGGCGCGGATCGAAGACGAGACAAACGAATGGACAGCGCAGTCGGCGACGATGAAGGCTTCCTGATTGAATGGAGAGTGCGGTCGGCGACGACGAAGGCGGGGATGTCGATTTCAGTTGACGGAAACAATTTCAGGCAAACAGGAAGAATGAATCTGCGTTTGCCTTATTAGACCTAAGACGCTGTTTGATACATCGACTTAATTTAAAATACCACGTCGCCTCTGAGTCAGCATTGTTTTTTGCTTAATATGCCACGACGAGGAAACCGTCACTACTAATTTTGGAAAAATTTCCGACATCAATAAAATGCCGGGAAAATGACGGAATGTTGACGGAAAAAGTTGAATTTCCGTCAACGTTCCTGCAACGAAGTCGATGACTGAAATTTTTCCGACGGTAAAACTTTTCCGTCATCATTTCGCCGTTTAATTCCGTCATTGTGCCGTTGACATTCCGTCTAAATTCCGTCACACGTCCGTCAATTTTTCGATGTAAATTTTCGTCTACTTTCCCACAAAAATCCGACATGCATAATGTCCATCATTATTCCCTCTAAATTCCGTCACCAATTACTTTCCCTCATTATTCCCATAAGTTTCCGTCATCAATTATTTCCATCATTTTTCCCGCACATTTCCGGTTAAATTTTGCAATACAATGGTCAAATATTTTTCCCGCACATTTCCGGAATTATTTTTATTAATTGCATTAAAATGGTCAAATATTTTTCCCGCACATTTCCGGAATTATTTTTATTAATTACATTACAATGGTTGAATATTAATTGCAAATATATATTATTGGAAATATGTTACAGACAATGTAATAATTTTAAAGACAATAATTTTAGATATTACTAGCCCTTATTCATTCATTGTTATCAGAACACGCACATAAAATAAATCTAGTAGTTAACGAAAATTGATGGACAACCAAAAACACAAGCAGAGAAATCAACAGTTCAAAATTGATCGCCTATACTCCTGATCTTGTCCCTCTTTTTCTTTACTTGATGGGAGATTCATCCTCTTCAAAGCAGAATATGAAGATTTGGAGTCTGGTGAAGAGAAGGAAGCGATGGTATAGACGGAGGAAGAATATGCTGCAACTATGGAGAATTTTTTTTGATAAGGCGAAGATGGAGGAAGTTGAAAAAAATGGAAAGGGTTTTCGGTGGGTGTTGTAAATTTGAGAAACATGTTGATTATATAGAGGTAGGGATTATTAGAGTTCAGTTAAGACAGCGTTTGGCAACAGGCGATGTCTAAATTAGACTTTAGACAGCGCCTGTTTGGCTACAAGCGCTGTCTAAAGTCCACTTAAGACAGCACCTGTTTGGCTACAAGCGCTGTCTAAAGTCCACTTAAGACAGCGCCTGTTTGGTAACAAGCGCTGTCTAAAGTCCACTTAAGACAGCGCCTGTTTGGTAACAAGCGCTGTCTAAAGTATGACACATTTGACAGTGTTTGGTTACAGGCGCTGTCTAAAGTCAGCGCTTATAATAGACGCGCTGTCTAATGTTAAATATAAGACATCACTTTCTATATAAACGCTGTTAAAGGTAACTACATAAGCGTTTAATTTTTTTATCACTAAGTATCATCGTCAATTAATTTCCGTCATTGTTCCATCATATTTCCGTCGACGTTGACGGAAATGTGATGTAATAGTGAGGGAATTTTTTAAATATAACTAAAACTAAATATTACGGAATAGAGCGGGAATTTTTTTTTAAAATATAACTAAAACTAATTTAATAAAACAGTGCCTTCTAATTAAGTGCTGTACAAAATATTTACGACAGCGCTTTACACAAAAAGTGTTTTATAGTTAACAATTAGACAGCGCTTACACAAAAAGCGCTGTCTAATTAAAGAAAGTAATTATTATTTTTACATATGGACCTCACAAAATTTCGTTGTTCTTCCATCACATTTCCGTTTTTGTTGACGGAAATGTGTTGTAATATTTACGAAATTTTGTAAATATTCAACCGTCAATAAACTTAGGTACGTGAAACGAATATTACAAATTTGTGACGGAATAAAGTGGGAATATTGGCTGAAATTCTATGATGACGGAATATAGGGGGAATACTAACGGTAATATAAATGACGGAATTTAGCCGGAAATGGAACGAAATTAACGCTCCCAATATTTCCCTTTATTTTTCCTCAACATTCCGTGTAATAAATTCCGTCAGTGTTCCACCTCAATTGTGGAGACGGAATTATAGTGCACAAAATTGTGACGGAAATTTAACGAATATTATTTGGGTGACGGAATTTTGATGGAATTATAACGGATTATTTTCCGTCAGCGTGTCAGTTGATGTTTTACTGACGGAAGTTGGAGACAGTAAAATCCCAAAAATTTGTAGTGCGTTGTCCGGAAGAGCGGCCTAAACCTAAGGCGCCGTTAGCAACGTCGCCTTACAAAACGTGAGTAAATTGGGAATGTAATTTGAAAAGTGAGTAGAAAAGGAATGCAATTTGGAGTTTTGAGCATTATAGGAAATTTTCCCAAAATATAACAATTGTAATTTTCTTTCTTACAAAATATAAGAATTGTTATAATCCAAGCGATGGGCTGAGAATTCCTAAAAATTTGACAATTTTAAAACTCAAATCTCACAATTTGATCAGCATTTTGAAATCAGCATTATGACATATGTCCAAAAAGCAAAGTCAAAGTCAAAGTTGGTGGTTTTGACTCTGCATTAAAAGCAAGTTTGCACATGTAACACGTGTCGTCACCACAATTACTTGATGATGCATTTTCAAAGATGAAGATTGAGTTCTCAAAAATTTAAAATGTTAAGGGAGCGCTTCTCTTGTTATGATATGAATGTACATATTAAGTATATCTAATATGTTATTCAACATTTAGTCTTGTTGAAGTTGTAGGTTGGGCATTTTGGTCTATAGAACATATTTGCTGTGTTTTGGAACTACGTTGTCCCCAGCCAGCTAAGGAAATTGGCTACTCATGAGATTTTGCTAGTGCCAGAGAGAAAAAACATTCTTGTTAGCTCCACAGCTTTGGCAGCAAGCTACTATTTTCAACAGTTCCGACTTGATCACTTGGACAGGGCGTCCTTCCGGTGTATTCTTTGCCAAAGAGTATTGGTTAGATATCAGACAGCGCCACCCGGTTAATGCTCTCCTCAAACACATTTGGCACACCTGGATCCCACTATAATCTCTATTTGTGGTCCAGTCTTTTTTTTACCTGCTTAGGCTCTACTAGGATGGCTGCTGTGACAGCCACAAATGAGCTTGGGTTGTTTTCCATTACTGTTTTTCTCATCTCTTTCCGACCTCACCATGTGGTTTTGGTCCCTTTCTTAGGTCGGATCACCGTTATTATAGAGAGGGATTTTATAACCTTCATGGCGCTTGAGGACCCCTTACTGTAATAGCTACGATCCAGACTTTTTGGATCATTTTCATTAATAAAGGTTCTGGCAACTCACAATAGAGTAATTTTGGTAGTCCTAGTTTAGACAGACATAGAATTTCTCGTTCCTATTTAGATTATGTGGATTCATATATCCTGATTAGATTGAGGTTTAGGGTAAAAGATCATATGAGAAGTAATAAATTTGGTGTGAAATGAGAAGTAATCAAAATTCGTAGCTTAAAGAATAAAATTCGTAATGTAAATAAAACTTAAAGATTCAAAATTCGTAGACTTAAAAGAACAAAATTTGTAATGTAAAAATGGTAAAACTTAAAGAACAAAATTCGTAGATTTAAATAACAAAATTTGTAACACCGGTAATTACATGGATACAAATTCACAATAATGCCCTTATATACAAACATATAATGTAGATACTAAGGTTAAAAAAATCTGAAAAATAAGGGTTGTTGGATAAAAAATTGAATGATTATAATTACTTCTCATTTCTCACCAAATTTGTTACTTGTCATGGGATCTCAAGTCTCAACCTTGGGTTTAGATGTTTTCCTATATATATACCCTATTAATTATTGTAATTGTAATACAACACCTCTTACTGAAACCATGGCCTGGTAGTGCCTCTGAATGTAGTCAGAGTGTAGTGATGAACTAGGTATCAAATCTTGGTGTCCTCTTATTTCTTTTAAAAAAATTCCTCTCATCATTGCTGCTTGTGCGATCCTAACAACTAGTTTCAAAGTTCGGGTTCTAGCAATCATGATGAGAGATGGAAAACATCCGGTGGAGAAATATGATGGATCGAGTTTGAGTTCTAGAAAGATGCAGGCAGAGGACTACATGTATGTTAGTGAGCGGCACCTACCTTTAGACGGAAAGAAACTAGAGGGTATGAAGAACAGGAGCGGAAACTGTCGGACAGGAAGGCGATGAGCACAATTCACTTATCGTTGTCCAAAGAAGTAACAAACCACACAATCATGGAAAATACGACAAAGGAGATGTTGGATACGCTGTTTGCGTTATATGAGAAACCATCTTCGGCGAACACGGTTCACCATATGCGGCGGCTTTTCAATCTCAGAAATGAAGAGGGTGAATCAGTGGTAAAATACCTTAGCGAGTTCAATATGACAGTCACGTAACTGTGTTCGATTGATACTAATTTCTAGAATGAGGTGCAAGCCATATAGAACCTGATGTAACATGAAGAAAAAAGCACACAAATACGGCAACTTTCTAAATAAATAAATAAATAAAGAGGCATAAAACCATGAATGAATCTCTAATTAGTAAAAACAATTACATTTAGCTTAGTGAACATTTGTGGTTAAGCAACACGCAAATCTTCATGCTAAGAATAAAGAACAATGGTCCATTGGCAGATTGTAAATGATAGGGGGGCGTCCAATTGAGGACACCTCCAGAAATGAGGATGTATGGACAAATCTACACATTTAGATCATTTGATCTAAAAGTGCAGAATGAGTCCAAAAAGTTATTTTTTATCATTATGCATTTTTGTCATTTAGGTAAAAGACAACAACTTGCACTTTTTTTTGGATAAATGAGGATTGTTGGATCTTTTGATCCAATGGTCTAAAGTTGTCCCTACGTCCTCACAATAAACACATGTCCTCAATTGAACGCTCCTCGTAAATGATATTTGGTACTTTAACCACACAAGGTGATTAATAATTATTTTCAAGTTGCAAGGAGCCTTAAGACAATATTATCATTCAACAAAAAAATCAATGAAATGGACACTATCATTGCCTAGTTGATAAAAAAAATCAATGTGGCATCCTGTTAGCATTTATTTCTTATTTTATTGGTCCACGTATCACGTATGTTAAAATGGTCCATGCCGAAGTTTTTAGCCAAATCGGCACTGATGGTGTCTAGATAATCAAAATCGGTACTGCAACTCTGCAAGTATCGACTTTGTTTAAAACAAGACAAAACTGAAATTCAAACTTTGAGCACGATAATTTTCAAAACAATTAAGTTTGAAAAATGCGTAACAATAAAAATTCATATTTGTGTCGTGTAACTATCATCACTTTTGGAATATATATACATCCCGGCCCTTTCTAAGAAAAACAAACAGAACTTCAAAGTCAAAGATCGAGTACTCACACAGCTTATGAACAGCTAAGACTTTTCAAATACTACTTTCCGGACATTCATATAATTAAAAGGGAAAAGTACAAAAGGATGGTATGAACTACCACCATTTTACAAACTCTTGTCAGGACTATCAACATTTGTAAAACACAGTCAATTTATACTTTAAGGATCAAATTGTAATTACAATTAATTCCATAAAGTACCCCAAACTATAAAATCTGCTAAACACAATCAATTTCTACTTTAAGGACCAAATTACAATTACAATTAATAACATAAGGTACCCAAATTAAAAAAAAATCTATGTATATGTATTTAGTTCAATTTAAATGTATATTTTGTAATCCCTTAAAAAAATGTATATTTTGTTCTAAAATATTTGGTTCGATCTAATGATAAATTTTTTGAATCAATCAATTTTTTAAATTGCTTACATTTATACAATAAATTTCTAATTTTACAATAATTTATACCATAAATCTTTTTTTGAATAATTTATTATACCATATAATATATATTTTGAATCAGTAAATTTCTAATTTTCAGATAAAATATAATAAAAGTTTCACAAATAAGTGAAAATATCAATAATTTATTATTATGATGATATTGATCCTTGTTAATATTCTGTTAAATTAATAAATTTTCAGATCAATTGTGAAACTTTTATGATATTTCAAGCAATTTTATTATTGTAGATGCCTATCGTACAATTAGGTCGTTTGATACGGTTGTACGAAAATAATTTTGATTTTAACATTTATTGTATAAATTTAGATCGAAATTTATATATTTAAAGATTTATGGTATAATAAATTATTCAAAAAAAATTATGGTATAAATTATTGTAAAATTAGAAATGTATTGTACAAATTTAGGCAATTTAAAGACTGATTCAAAAAATTTATCATTAGATCGAACCAAATATTTTAGAACAAAATATACATTTATTTTTTGATAGTGGAACAAAATATACATTTAAATTGAACTAAATACATATACATATATATTTTTTTAATTTGGGTACTTTATGTTATTAATTGTAATTGCAATTTGGTCCTTAAAGTAGAAATTAATTGTGTTTAGCAGATTTTATAGTTTGGGGTACTTTATGGAATTAATTGTAATTGTAATTTGGTCCTTAAAGTATAAATTGACTGTGTTTTGCAAATGTTGATAGTCCTGACAAGAGTTTGTAAAAGGGTGGTAGTTCATACCACCCTTTTGTACTTTTCCCTAATTAAAATGTATTAATCAACAAATTTCCATAGAAAAAAACAAAAATCAGAAAGTCTCCCCTAATATACAAAATGCAAAACCTCCATTTCTGACCTTTCCAGCAACTCTCGATAAAACTGAGTCCTGCTGCAGTCCAAAAGCTAATTAATAGTTTAAGTTAAGAAGTATACCAAAGTTGTAACTTATCATTTCCTTTGGTCAAACTTCCCATTTTTCATGGATAAAAACCTTTTTTGTATGTTATATTGAGAATTATATTATAGGTTTTAGTTGTTATTATCTTGTGTCGAGAGGAACTGAATGCAGATATACTACTATCCTAATTCGAACACTACCAATTCAATCTCTAATTAAGAATTTTCTAGGTCGGTGCTCGGTAATGGACGCCGAACTTCTTGTAAGGTACCATACATATTCCAATGTTGATTCCATTACAGAGAATCAACATTATTCATTTTTATATAGAGCAAATATGTATATATTATCTTAAAATGAACCGTGCATTTAAATTTGTACGAACATATTTCTAATTATAATTAACTTTATACAATTTCTTTCTAGCTGCTGACTGCATTAGTTCATCATCCATAAGACAATTTAAGGTTTCAGAGATTCAGTTCACACTTGAGCTGTCATTACAATATTTATATAACGACTCACATGATCATTTCAAAAGATTCGGTTTTTTTAAATTATGTATAGTTAGAAGTCCAATTATGTTAATTAGTCGTTGATTCAAGAAATTTTAAACTTTCTATATGCAACTGGAACTTTTGCACAGAAAAAAAACCATCAAAGAAAATTGGACAATCAAAGATATCTCTATAAATACCGCCACAAAAGAATACTGAAAGCGGTAGACATTATGGAGGACAAGACCAGAGCTGCCTTGCTCAGTAAACTGAAGCCCGGAGACCACATCGCCAGCGAACGACTTGGAGATCAGTTTGAGCATCATGGTGTGTGTTTAAACTCTAGCTTAAACACAAATTCATCACTTCTTATTATTATTTCTTGCTGGATTAGTTCTTTGATCTCCTCACATGTACAATTTAGGAATATACATGGGATTGGTCAATGGGTTTCATAAGGTAACTCATGTCAAGCGTCCAATCAAGGATTCAAAAATCAGTGGTGGCCACTCTGTTGTCGAAAAATGCCCTGTTTGTGATTACAAGCCACCTCAAGACGGAGGACGAGTGAATTCATGCCTAGATTGCTTTTGTAAGGGAAAAAATATTTATATAATAAGGTACAAAGTGCATCTTCCATATTCACCGGACGGAGAAGATCTTAAATCAGGAAAAATTCTCCGAGGTTACCGGAACGACAAACTGTACCTCGGTAAACATCTTATTTTATATTTCTTGCTCTGTCAATGTATTTTTTTTAATTTTCTCTCAAAACAAAAGTATCGAATCCGTTCAGCTTGGTGTTGAAAACTCGGTCCGTTCTATAAATGTCCAGTAGGTGTGTAAGTTTTTCGGTCAGAAGGTTTGATTTTATTTTTTGTGATGACCTCCTTCAGCAGGTTATGAATAGTAAATTTTGTTTTACTGACAAGATTTATAAATACAATATTTTCTCAGAATTATACAAGGGCGCTGAACTTTTCGGCCACATGAACATTCCATCAAAGGACAATAAGAACAAAGATGTAGACATCCATATTCTACTTTCTAAGTATCATTCATGCAGAACGCCGGAGCAAGTTCTCGAAGCAGCGCAATCCAACCATAATACGGGAAAGTACAGCTTTCTGTTCAACAATTGCGAGGACTTTGCTGTCGATTGCATGGTTGGTAAGGAAAGGAGTATTCAGGCTGAGAACAAGCTCCACAAGGTGCCATATAAGGTTGGAAAGATGTGTCACCTGTTGACAGACGGGCATAAAATGAAAGAGAAGATTAAGGACAAGTCCTTAAGGTTTTTTGCCCATCCGTCGTCGTCCTGATGTTTGTAATCCCCATTATTTATTATTGAATGCCATAATTATGAATGTGTCCCATACAATAATGCTTGTCATGTCTTTATCCGATTACGGTATTATAGCTAAATAAAGTTTTGCAAGTATCTTTCCCAGGGCGACTCAAACTTTTTGGAGGTAAGCAGCAAGCAAAATATTGAATTTGGACCTTTTAAACTGTTTAACAGATTATGAGGCCTCTATAGAGAAGGAATGGGGCCTTTTTTTTTTTAAATCAAAATGAGCCTTTTTGGTTTTAAGATTTACCAGTAAGGTGGTATTCTTTTGGCACTGCTTGAACCTTTCCACTGACCCCTTGTGAATAAAGATCAGGTACAAAATGTATTTTTAGTATAAAATATAAAATTCGTTAAAATTGGATTATAATTCATCTAGAATATATACGACATAGTTCTCTAGAATATTTTATAATTTGTCACCGAAAAATTAACCAGAAATCTCTAAACGACGTCGCCTTTCACAATAAAAAATTTTAAAAGTAGAAAACTACATCATATTTTAAAATATGGATGTAAATTAATTACATCATCTTGGATTTGGCAGCACTTGATCCTTTCCACTGACTTTGTGAGTTAAGATCAGGTACAAAACATATTTTTGGTGTAAAATATAAAGTTTTTCAAAATTAGATTATAATTCGTCGCCGAGAAACTAAAAGTACGACAGAGTTCGTCTAGAATATTTTATAATTTGTCCCCGAAAAATTAATCGAAAATTGATTATATTACGGGATTTAATCTCATCCATCCAAATGACCAAATCAAGATTGTCATTAATTTATATTTTTTACAAAATTCATCCAAATGACCAAATCAAGACTGTCATTAATTTATATTTTTTACAAATTCATCCAAATGACCAAATCAAGACTGTCATTAATTTATATTTTTTCACAAAAATATGTCATTTGCATCGGATGTTTCTTTTTCTTTTTTTTTTTGACCTTGTACATATTTAAAGCATCATTTGATGTGCATATGAAAAATATGTCTTTTTCATATGGAGTTGGAGCTGCCACATTGAATAGTTCTGACACAATATTCACTTCATTTCGTGTAACTATCATCCTTTTTGGAATTCATATACCCTTTTTTGACAAGATAATCAGAAAGACGTATGAAAGTCGAGAGTATTCACACAGCTGAGCTAGCTGTGCACAAGACTTCCAACTACCACTTTCCAATGACCACATGCATATAATTAAATGTATTAACTTTCCGCAAGAAATCAGCACAAGCAAGACCAACAATGCATATAAAAACGTCTTCCCAACCACTCTTCATGCCATTTTACTTAGTAAAAAAAAAAGTCCAGCTGATGCAGTCCAAAAGTGTAGTAATTCTATCACCTTTAATTACCAGAATCGAATCAATTACTAGCAAGAATCCTAAGTTCAATTCAATCCAATTAAGCCCTAAGATTTGAGAACTTAATGAAAATGCAAAGAACAACCGGATTTATACTGGTTCCCCCCTAGGTGAGGAGGTAGTCCAGTTTGGCTCACTGTCGGAGCCCCGTATGCACTATGGGTGGCCGGAATCGCACCAAGAATATTGCCCGGAGAAGAAATACAGATGAACAGTGGACTGAGAAATCAATTACAACGCGAACTCGAACCACTCCACTCGATCGAACGCCGAACTGCTCGCCGGACGCCGCTGAGTCGAAGCCCTCTTCCAATTTCCCAAATCGATCACGTTTGGAGCTCGAACGGAAGAGAATTGCATATGCGTCGAACTAACCCTAATTCTGTTCTTCCCCGACTTTATATCCCCGCCTAAAACGCCAGATCCAATCTCGTCCGCTGGATGGAGTTCGCTCCCTTCTAATCTGAGCCGCTCATCTCCAACGAACATAACCGTCCTTCAAATGCGGCTTCCCGCCTCGACGTGGCAGCAGCTGATTGGTTCCCATTACTTTCCCTCAGCTACGAACTCCCGTCTTCAGCAACGAAGCAGTCTGGCTTTAGCGACGAGATGCGAGAACTCCTGGAATCAGCAACCGCAACTTCGGGTCTTCAGCGACGCCATACTCGACCTTTAGCAACGACTTCCACTTATGCCCAGAAATGTCTGCTTTGATTCCAACAATCCTCCACCTAAAGCAGACATCTCCGACTGCTTTAGGCCTTCATTCCACAACCCACCATAATGCATACAAGAACACCACAACAGATCACTGCCCCACCTGCAACACAAAAACTCAAGAAATATGTAGCAAATCCAAGCTATGTCACAGGCTTAGTCCCCATATCAGATGGGTTAGATTCAGTTTCAATTTTCAGCAACTTCACAACACCTTCACACACCTTATCTCGAATAAAATGATACCTCACATCTATGTGCTTTGTTCTATCATGAAAAACAGGATTTTTACACAGGTAAATAGCAGATTGGCTATCAGAAAATATTGTCCTAATACTGTTTGTTAACTCAGCCTCTCTAACTAATCCTTGCAACCAAATTCCTTCTTTAAAAGCATCATAGATAGCCATATACTCAGACTCAGTTGTTGACAAAGTAACAATGGATTGTAGACCAGATTTCCATGAAATACAATTCTTTGCAAAGATAAAATAATATGCAGTAGTAGATTTTCTACTATCTTTATCCCTAGCAAAGTCAGCATCTACAAATCCAACCAAGTCAAGCTCATTACACCTTTTAGAATATGACAGTCCAACATCCAAAGTGCTAGCTATATATGCAACTAACCATTTCACAGCAAGCCAATGCTCATATCCAGGATTACTCATATATCTACTTAAGACAGAAATAGCATAGGACAAGTCAGGCCTAGTACTAATCATGGCATACATAACAGACCCAATGGCATTTGCATAAGGAAATTTTTCCATTTTCACTTTCTCAGAATGTGTAACAGGGCATTGTGATTTATTCAAATCAAAATGTGCAGGAAAAGGTAGTGAAACAGTCTTACAATTCAAGTCACCAAACCTAGATACTAATTTCTCTAAGTAAGGTCTTTGGTGTATTTTAAGTGACAAACTGTTTCTATCCCTCTCAATTATCATGCCCAAAAGTCTTTTAGCATGCCCAAGGTCCTTCATGTCAAAAGCAGAATTCAAGTCCTTTTTTAATGCCTTAATTTTATCCATGGATTTACATATCAATAGCATATCATCAACATATAGCAGCAGATATATTGGCAAACCATCAACAGATGCAAAGTAGAAACAAGTATCATACTCACTTCTCTTAAAGCCAAGACTTAACACAAATTTGTCAAATTTCTGATACCAAAGTCTGGGACTTTGTTTCAGACCATATAAAGACCTCTTAAGGAAGCACACATGATCAGGGAACTTATTATCAACATATCCTTCAGGTTGTCTCATATAAATCTTTTCATCTAAATCACCATGTAAAAATGCAGTTTTTACATCTAACTGCTCTACTTCAAGATTCAAGCATGCAGCCAAAGATAGCATAAGTCTAATAGTTTTAAACTTAACTACAGGTGAAAAGATTTCAGTAAAATCAATACCTTCCCTTTGTGTGTATCCCTTAGCCACCAATCTGGCTTTGTACCTCAGAGGTTCCTCTTTGGTCAGTCCCTCCTTTAGAGTGAAGATCCACCTGCACTCAACAATCTTTTGAGATTTAGGTAAACTAATTAACTCCCAGGTTTTATTTACCTTAAGAGAATTAATCTCATCTTCCATGGTTGTCTTCCATTTTTCTTTACTCTTTGAGGTCATTGCCTCCAAATATGTTTGAGGCTCAGTTTCTCCCTTCAAGTCTTGAGCAGCAACCAGAGCAGATAGAACTAAATCAGCATAAGCTGCATATCTCACAGGTCTTCTAACTTCCCTCCTAGTTCTATCTCTAGCTAGCTGATAATCTCCCAGATTATGCTGGTTTTCTTCATGGTGCTCCTCCACCTGATTGTGGTCCTCTTCATCTTCTTGTTCAGCAACTGGTTCATTGCCTTGTTCTTCATGAGGATTTTCAGGAGGTTGCACTACTACTTGCTCTATATCAGGTTCAGGAGGAGGAATTATGGGAGTTGGATTCAGAACTATAGGGACAGGGAAAACAGCTACAGCAGGGGAATCACTCTGGCTTCTCTCAGTATTTTCCTTACATGGGAAACTATCCTCATCAAAGGTTACATCTCTACTTACCAAGATCTTTACCCCTCTAGCATTTCTATCCCACAATCTATACCCTTTAGTTCCCAACTGTTTCTGGTATCCTAAGAACACACACTTAATGGCTCTAGGATCCAGTTTACCCTCTTTGTTGTGAGCATAAGCTGCACACCCAAATATCCTCAAATCTGACAAGTCTGGTGGCTTACCATTCCACATTTCCATAGGGCACTTAAACTCCAATGCACTATTAGGACTCCTGTTAATTAGATAGCAAGCAGTATACAAAGCCTCACCCCAGAAAGACTTAGGTAAACCAAAAGTAAACAATAAACATCTGACTTTTTCAAGGAGAGTTCTATTCATTCTTTCAGCAACACCATTTTGTTGAGGAGTCAGTCTAACAGTTTTATGCCTAAGTATACCATTTTCTGTGCAGAAATTGTCAAACTCAGCATTACAAAACCCTAGTCCATTATCAGTTCTAAGAGTTTTCACTTTTGAACTACATTGATTTTCCTCTAACATTTTCCAGTCCTTAAATTTCTGAAAAGCTTCATCCTTTGTTTTTAACAAGAAAGTCCAAACTCTTCTAGAAAAGTCATCAACAATACTCAGAAAATATTTGTTTCCTCCATATGTTAACTGAGCATCAGGTCCCCACAAATCAGCATGCAGGTAGTCTAAAATACTTTTACTTGTATGAGTACCAGCAGTAAATTTCAACCTATGTTGTTTTGCTAAAACACAAGGTTCACAGAAATCCAATTCACTGATATTTACCTTACCAAACTGACCAGCTTTACATAGCATGACTAACCCTTTATGACTCATATGCCCAAGCCTCAAATGCCACCTTATTGTGGACTTTTTATCTGCACTAACAACATTAGCCTCATGCACACCCTTTTCAGGGAAATAACCATCCAGATAATACAAACTGCCATTTTTCTTTCCACTCAGAACAAGCTTATCAGTTTTAAACACATCCATGGCACCATTTTTAACAATATAGGAACATCCTAAATCATCCAAAACACCAAGAGAAATTAAATTTCTCCTCAGATCAGGGACATGTCTAACATTGGTAAGAGTGACCATCTTACCACTTGACATCTCTAATGTGACTGAACCTTGACCCTTAACTTTACACACATTATCATTACCCATGAACACAGTCTCTCCACTACAAGGCTTGTAGTTTTGGAACCATGACTCATGGGGACACATGTGAAAAGAGCATCCTGAGTCAAGAACCCATTGGTCACTTATGGGCTTATCAGTCACATTAAGAACTACAGGGGGATCTGTGTTTTGATCTTTTACAGCAGCAAGGTTTGTTTCATTGTTCTGAGTTTTATTCTTAGCAAGGAACTTATGACAGTTTCTTCTAAAATGGCCAGCTTTACCACAATGATAGCATTTTCTTGGAGGTCCTTGATTCTTATCATCCTTTTTCTGTTCAGTTTTAGGCTTGTTCTCAGATGATCCATTACTAGCATGTGATTTACCCTTATATGAATTAAAATGACTAGGCCTTGTTTTGACAAACAAGCCTGACCCAGCCTTGGACTTAGAACCCTTAAGTTCCATTTCCCTAGTCCTCAAAGCTGTACAGAACTGATCAAAAGTGGGAACAGTTCCAGTGTATTGAAAAGCATCCTTAACTACTTGATAAGCATCAGGAATGGAGTTCATTAAAATCATAACAGTGCTAGTATCATCTAAAGCATGTGCAGTACCAGTCAACATCAAGGTCATCTTCAAGAATTCATCCAAGTTATCATCAATAGACTTGTTTAAATCCATTTTAAAAGCAAACAGAGAAGCTTTTAAATAACTCAGATTTGGAGTAACTTGGTTTTCAAACAAGGTTTTCAGTTTATCCCATATTTCAAGAGGAGTCTTGAGGGTACATACCTTTCTGATAATGTTGTCACTAAGACTCAATATTATCAGATTGTATGCATCAGCTTCAATCTCCCTCTTCCTCTTCTTCTCATCCTCAGTCCATAGGCCAGCTTCCTTTTCCAGAGCAACTGCTACCTTGTTATGAGCCAAGAGAGCCTTCATCTTTATGCTCCATACTTGGTAGTCAGTCTTCCCATCGAACGGTGCAATCTCCATTCTTCTCGACCCCATGATACCTCACAAAACACAAACCAGAATGCAAGAGTATCAATGGGCATAAGCAAGAATCTCAGAGTATAATAACAGCTAGCAATCAATACAAGCTCTTGATACCACTGTAGTAATTCTATCACCTTTAATTACCAGAATCGAATCAATTACTAGCAAGAATCCTAAGTTCAATTCAATCCAATTAAGCCCTAAGATTTGAGAACTTAATGAAAATGCAAAGAACAACCGGATTTATACTGGTTCCCCCCTAGGTGAGGAGGTAGTCCAGTTTGGCTCACTGTCGGAGCCCCGTATGCACTATGGGTGGCCGGAATCGCACCAAGATTGCCCGGAGAAGAAATACAGATGAACAGTGGACTGAGAAATCAATTACAACGCGAACTCGAACCACTCCACTCGATCGAACGCCGAACTGCTCGCCGGACGCCGCTGAGTCGAAGCCCTCTTCCAATTTCCCAAATCGATCACGTTTGGAGCTCGAACGGAAGAGAATTGCATATGCGTCGAACTAACCCTAATTCTGTTCTTCCCCGACTTTATATCCCCGCCTAAAACGCCAGATCCAATCTCGTCCGCTGGATGGAGTTCGCTCCCTTCTAATTTGAGCCGCTCATCTCCAACGAACATAACCGTCCTTCAAATGCGGCTTCCCGCCTCGACGTGGCAGCAGCTGATTGGTTCCCATTACTTTCCCTCAACTACGAACTCCCGTCTTCAGCAACGAAGCAGTCTGGCTTTAGCGACGAGATGCGAGAACTCCTGGAATCAGCAACCGCAGCTTCGGGTCTTCAGCGACGCCATACTCGACCTTTAGCAACGACTTCCGCTTATGCCCAGAAATGTCTGCTTTGATTCCAACAAAAAGTTTAATATATTGTTAAAGCTAATTAGGATTGCGAATAGATAGACCAAGCTGTAACATATGATCATTTCCTTTGGTCAAACTCCCAATTTTTGAATAGACAAATCCGATATGAGATTAAAAAAGTAATTTAAGCTAAATGGTGATAAGTTGAGAATAATTTTATTTTAAATGTCGATTTTGTAGAAATAGATATTTTTGAATTCTTACATCAAAAAGACATATAGTTACTATCATGTACTTGTTTCAATCTACACTTGGACAATTATATCCTCATTGGCAACTACTGCCATAATTCGAACACTTCCAGCCATAAGCCTATACCGATTCACTCCTTTAAGAAATTGTTAAATATTGCTACATAATATAGTCATATTGTGATCGAAACCTCAAGTTTGCGAGTGACGGTTCCATAAGAGTGTAATAGTTAAACCAACCTTCCTGATTGAATCAGGATCCGACTGCATAATTGGTCCAATTTGGTAACAGAATCGTAAATGTTGAACCGTCCGAGTTAATATTATTTTTTGAAAAACACAATCTAAGACTTTAAGAAAAGAAAGAGAATATAAATAAGAGAAAAGTATGCCTTATTTAGGGTTTGGCTTCACGAGAAGTGAAAGAACGAGGATCTAGCGATGCCCAATCTTTTTTTTAATAAGGCAAATGATTAATCTTTTTATAATAGTTGCACCCAAATTATCGTACATATGATGAGGGACGATCTAGCCCATTTTTACGTGGGCTGAAGCTCGAGTAAGAATTGGAGAAACCGATTATGGTTGGGTTCAATCTCAAGTTCTCCAATTCTTCTTCTTTGCAGTTGTCCACCAAACTACATCACGTTTTGTTGTTGAGTAATGTTCAAAACACAATATAACTTGATGGATTAAAAATGAATTATACTATCTATGTATATAATTTATTTTTATTATTACCAAACCAATAAAAAAAATTCGATTCCTAACTTCGTCCCTGCATATGATATATTATTAGACACTATAAAATTTTATTCCCAATGTTCAGGCTTCAGTAGCTTAGTGAATCAACACATCATTGAGGAAGGTCCTGTGTTTAATGGTTCTGAAATTGTACTACATTTAAATGTCATTTGTATATAGCTATATGAAATATGGATTCATATCCCGTGGCAGCCAAGCAAAAAACATTCATTTGAAAACAAATTAGTTTAGATACATAAATATTAGAACTATATCGTTTTATAAATATAACCCTAAATTGAAAATTGAACCCATTTTAAAACTATACAATTTTAATTTTAAACACATAAAACTACGTCATTTTATTAAGCAGTTGTTTTTTGTTAGGAAAAGTACAAAATGGTGGTATGAACTACCACCATTTTACAAATTCTTGTCCGAACTATGGACATTTTCAAAACACAGTCAATTTACAACTTATGTACCAAATTGCAATTCTGATAAATACATTACGCATCCAAATCTTTTGTAAACTATGTATTTGGTTCAATTGAAATGTATTTTGTTCAATTTAATAATATATCCTTAAACCAATAAATATATTTTAAATTGTTAAAAATATATATATTTGGCCCAGTAACTAAACCCACATGACAATCGACAATCGCAATTTCTGGTTGCCCTGCAAATTCAACATCGACAATCGCAATTTCTGGTTGCCCTGCAAATTCAACATCGACAATCGCAATTTCTGGTTGCCCTGCAAATTCAACATCGACAATCAACATCATCACAATTTCTAGGGTTTTCAGGTCGCCGCCCAGGCGCCGTCTAAGCGCCGCGCAGACTGCATGGTCGTCGCCTCAACCGTCCAGTCGCCTGAAAATCGCTGCACCGTTTTATTGTTCTGTTGCTTGAAAATCGTTGTCTCAACCGTCCAGTCGCCTTCTCCATCATCCGCTCAAGTAAGTATTGTTCTGTTCCTTCTATATATTTGAATCGCAAACCTTCTTACTTCAGTTTGAGATATTAAAGGTCAACTTTTGGTTGTTCCTACTTCCTTGTCTAGGATTATTCAAATGAGTATATTGTCAGATACAAACTGTGAGGGTATCTTGATTCAGATCAGAGTGAAGAACTTACTGATTTTTCCGACCAAGAATTTACATAGGATATGGATGATCTGTTTTGGCTAGGCGAAGCAGAAAATGCAGAGACCTGCAAAAATGTAAAAATCACTGAGCAGAATGGAAATAGATGTACTTTCCTATGAAGGTGTGGGAAATCAAAATTCTATTGATGATGAAGATATCAATGTTGATTCTGATGAATTAGAGACGGCTACCGACACAACCTCAGATGAAGATGTTCCTACTGAGCCACAATATCTTTATTTTAATGAGAGGACTGGATTTGTATCAAAAATGGAATTCGTAAGCGGCTTACGGTTTAGAAATATTGACTTATTTAGGAAAGCGTTGAGATATCACGCAATCAGAAATGGGTTTGATTATGATCTAGTGAAAATTCAAAAATAAAGATATCAGTGCAATGTAAATGCAAGGACTGCCCATGGAGAATGAGTGCCTCATGGTCTGTGGATAAGCAGGGAAGTAGAAGTTTTCAAGTGAAGAGATTGACTCCACATGACAAGAACAACTGTGCAAGAGATTTGAAAAATAAAAAAGTGGCTTCTAAATTCTTGGCAGAGTTTTATCAAGATGCTTTTGAAGATAATACGAAGTGGGAAATTGAAGCGTTTCAAAAGCATGTGAGGCGAGATTTAAATGTAGATGTCTCATTTGCTAAGTGTCGTAGGGCGAAAAAACTAGCATTAGAGTATTTAGCAGGAAAAGTGGGTGATCAATAAGTTTGTACATGAGACGTACAAACGTGAAATATTCTTAAAAACGTATCAGTTCATGATCGAAGCCATACCAGGGCCTATTGAGTGGCCAGTGGTAGAATGTGATCCAATACTTCCTCCACTTTTCAGGAGACAAGGTGGCAGAGCAAAAAAACTACGAATTAGGGCAGTTGATGAACCACTTAATCCGCATAGAAAGAGGAAGAAGTGTGTTGTGATGCACTGTGGTAAATGTGGCCTACCGGGTCACAATATAAGAAAATGTCAGAGTCAAGTCATTGATCTCAAGAAAGCGATAACTGCTGCAAAAGCTACAAGAAGGGCATCAAAAAATAGATTAAATAAGAAAGAAATGATTAGTGCAGGTGTCGATGATCAAACAGTACAACAAAATATGGATAGAAACGTCGATGGCAAAATTTTCAAAGCTAAGGTATCTAACTATTATCTTTCATTTAATGATTATCATCATAATTCATTAACATAATTAAATTGTTTGAGTACGTCCCTTTTTTTTCCTTGCAGACAAAACGAAAAGTAAGAGAGAACACCCCAATTACGATGAGAGAAAGTCAGGTTGGTTGTCTTTTAGTTTTCTTTGGTTCTGGTGAATGCATATATTGTGGCACAATTGTTTCTGAGCTGTTTTAGTTCTGTTTCAAATGTAGGCTGTTGATTAGGATGTTTTCATCATATTTTTAGGGCTTATTGTGGTTTAAGTTCAGGTGCACTGCATTTCTTTTATATAATCACATTTTTTTATTGTGGTTTCTCTTATGTTGTTTGCTTTTCTTCTAGTTGTGATTTTAATAGTTGTGATTCTACTATAACTCAGATATGAATTTGGTAATGATCAATTTGGTTTGAACTTGTAGATTGCAACTCAATTGGAGTAAAACAGAGTATGGCAGCGGTCATACAATTGTATACTAGAATCAACATCATCTCAACCATCGAATCCCTTTCCCGATGCTAGCTAGTTGGTTCTCATTGTTGTTTCCTGTTTTTTGTGGCCTCGGTGCTTGGGCTTTGTCTTGTAATCCAGAGTTTCATTTCCAAAAAAATGTTGTTTTTTTATTTTGAGACATGTTTCTTCAAATTTTTGCTTCCTTATGACGTTCTAAACACCAATTCATATCAGATGTGTTAAGTATTTTCTTCTCGCTGATTTTTTTAATATTTTTATATATACAGAGATTAAGATCGAAATACATGTATTTAAATATTTATGGCACCTATCAAAAAAAATATTTATGGCAGAAATTATGATACAATTAATAACTTATTGTAAAGTTTTTTAACAATTTAAAATATATATATTGGTTTAAGGATATATTATTAAATCGAACCAAATACATTTCAATTGAACCAAATACATAATTTACAAAAGATTTGGATGCGTAATGTATTTATCAGAATTGCAATTTGGTACATAAGTTATAAATTGACTGTGTTTTGAAAATGTCCATAGTTCGGACAAGAATTTGTAAAATGGTGGTAGTTCATACCACCATTTTGTACTTTTCTCTTTTTTGTTTGGCTACACCGGACGCATTCCATAAAATATACGGGTTGTAGTCATATTTTTATTTGTACGTGTTCTTTTGAACTGAAATTAAATAAATAAAACTTAACTTATGTCATATAACTTACTTAAAAGCTCAACTTTTGAGCTACAAAATCATATATAGCTGAAGTTGAAAGAGCTTATAAAGATCTTGAATAAAGGTGTTGAATTCAAACAGGACTAAAATTTAAAACTGGCTCTGAACTGTATTAAAATTAACTAAACTAAACTTAACTTCTTCTTTCTTTTTTGATTGGGGCTTGGTTAAGTTAGTTAGTACCCGCTTTGTCATTTGAGGATCTGAGGATTCGAACTGAGGACGTCGTAGGCCCATCGGTGAGTTTGCTCCACTGAGCCAAACTCAATCCTCACAGATCAGACCCTTACTTGACGGTAACAATACAAATGAGAGGGTTAAGTAGGATCGGCCCGAACCGAGTCACACCGTGTTCGATTTTTAACACTTGGGCTCAGAGTTATTAGGTCTCACGGCTAAAATTCTGTTAGACTTAGAACTAAGGTCAGGGTGAACTTTTCAACATTTGTGAGCTCTAAAACTCGACGTTGAGGCTTACCCATATTTTTTTGATGGGTAAACACTAGAACAGAAAACAGAAAAGTTGAAGCTTACCCACATTTTTTATGATGGGTAAACACTAGAACAGAAAAACAAAACCAACCAAAACAGTCAGAGAGAAATAACAAAGTCACAGGGCTCCAGCCAAGCATATAGGAACACCATCAGTCTTCAGTCCTTCCCCAGCGCCAAGCTTCTCTTCTTGCTTTAGTTGCCAAGCACATTTTATTCTCTACCCATTAAGGATAACGTTCATCCCAGATTTCTGTGAAGAAATTCTAATCCTGGCTCTAACCACAATCGACATCAATCCCCCATTTCTGAGCCCGTCGAAATGGCCTTGCCACCTCCAAGGAATCCAGCTGGATATAAACATTCTTAGCATACATCTGTGACGCTAAACGGAGGCCTTGCAGGAGAGATAAACCTTTTACTTCACTGGCACAGATGCAATCATTCCTCCATGAAGCCTCCACGAAGCTATATCGGTGGGAAGAGGAGGCCAAGGAAGAATTGTGTCGTAGCTATTCAACTGAAAGTGGAAGGAAGCGATCAGATAGTCTGGACTCACTCAAATGAGGGTTCCTTCAGTACAAACGCATTGATGAAGGCGGCAATGTAGGTTAAAATAAAGAAGAATAGATGGGAAAGACTGTCTTTTCAGGTTTGGTCAGGGCTAGCACCATCAAAGGTTGAACTGATTGTATGGAAGATTAACCAGGAAAGCCTACCATTAAAGGAGAACTTAGCTAAAAGAGGAGTTCTAAAAAGAGAAGAAGACCTAAAATGCCAATTCTGTGGATCAGAATTAGAGACGACAAATCACCTTCTACTTCACTATAGATGGAGCTGGAAAGTCCGGTCATGATGCTTCAACTGGTGGGGGTGTGAGCTGGGTCTCCCCACCTAGTTTGAAGATCCTAATGCAACGCTGGGGAATAGCTAGAGTTTCGAAAACTTACAAGAGATTTTGGAAGACTCTCAGCTATGCAGTCATATGGACTCTATGGGAAGAGAGGAATAGGAGATGCTTTCTAAATCAGAGGAAGTCAATAGAAGAAATCGGAGAATTGGTAAAGGTAAGAATTTCATGGTGGATCAAATTTAGAAACTCGGGATCTCCATACTCCATCGACACAATTGGGAGAAGTATTGAAGAAGTAACAAAGAATTGAGCGAGGGCACGATAGGGGAGGCCGAAAATCAAATTACAAAGCTTACAATATAGTGCGGACGAACAGAAGATAAGAAAGCTGTGCACCTGACTCCCAGTGCTTATATGTGTCGTCGATCGAAACGGACGGAAGGAGAAGGCAACTGCGAGCGAAGAGAAGAGGCGAAGCTGTCAGTGGTAGTATTACGAGGAAGAGGCCACTGCGTCAGCTGTTGAATTGATTTCCTAGAGAAAAGAAAAAATTAGAGTTAGTATTAAAAATGGGCTGTAAGAGGTAGTATGAGGGCTGATCCACATTGATACTTGATGGATTTGTTTTACTATATCGAAAAAAAATGAAGCCTCCACCCTTTGAACCACACCTTCATGGTCCCTCGCTATTGCATCAAGACAAGCCCTCCTCTGGTCAACATCCCAAGAGCCGTTCACATTAACCTTTAACACTTCAGGTCCTGGTGGTTGCCAACACCCTGAGAGAATAATATTTACCTTGGGGTTTGGCCATCAGTGAGAATCCATGAGGCGCAACATGCTCTTCCCAATAACTATAGCTTGATCATATCCCCATCAGTCCTTCTCATGCCAAATCCTATTTCTGTTTTTCCAGCATAACCACAGAGCAATGAGAAAGAGCCTAAACTCCTCAGAATTCAATGCTAAGGAGCAAGACCAGATCCACTCCGCTGGATCAATGTATTGGGCCTCGAACACTGGTAGCGATACACCCATTCTTAAGAAGAGTTCCTTTGTACATGCTCTTCCCAATAACTATAGCTTGATCATATCCCCATCAGTCCTTCTCATGCCAAATCCTATTTCTGTTTTTCCAGCATAACCACAGAGCAATGAGAAAGAGCCTAAACTCCTCAGAATTCAATGCTAAGGAGCAAGACCAGATCCACTCCGCTGGATCAATGTATTGGGCCTCGAACACTGGTAGCGATACACCCATTCTTAAGAAGAGTTCCTTTGTCCACCAACAATCATTCATCAAATGACTAACCGGAGTCCATCTCAAAGGCACACAACTTACAGCTATAGTCCAGACTCAACCCCTTCTCCAAAGGTTTTTTCCATCCGGAATGCTATTGTAGTACATTCTCCAACATAGTATCTTCACCTTGTTGGTACCTTGCATGACCAGATCCTTTCCAAAAATTGTTTAGTCCGCTTTTATCCGATTGTTCACCTTTATCCCATTTATGTCCACTATCTAGCTTCTTTATCCATTCCTACGCCGACTTTACATAAAATTGACTATTACTCGACAGTTTCTATCTGAGAACTCCTCTAATATCATCCCACCAGGTTGCAGCTTTAAAGATATCAACAATTTTCATAACCCCTCTCCAAACATGTGATGGATTCGACAACCTTGCGCTCCCTAAATCACCTTCGGGACAATATTTAGCCAGCAGTAATTTAGACATAAGTAGGTGAGGGCAGTTCACAATTCTCCAACCGATCTTCATAAGAATGGCCTCGTTAAAACACCTCAGATCTCTAAAGCTTAAGCCGTCGTCTTGTTTCTTCTTCTCAAGCACTTCATTATTGATCCAACTAATGCCTTTACTGTTGTCTTTTTTATCCCACCAAAATTGCATAATTAACTTTGTCACCTCTTGAATACACCTCTCCGGAACTTCTCTACCTGTCGCAGACAACAACATGCATTTCCAGTCATTGATCTTCTTCCAAACCTTCTTTACGATGCATCAAGTATCTCGAATGGCTAGGCACTCGTTGAACTCCCGAAATCCTGACAACTTCAGTTTGAATATCTGCAGGTGTATTGCGACTGAAAGCTATTTCTGACTTCTCAAAATTAATCCTCTGACCTGAGATCTCCTCATACTGCCTTAGGATCCTCTTTAAATTATGTGCCTCATTCACTGTAGCCTTAATAAAAAAAATACTGAATCGTCTGCGAAGAATAAGTGGGTGATAACAGGAGCAGACCTGCTAATCCTCACACCACTGAGATCACCATTATCAAGACCAATCTGTATTTTGCCGCTCAGCACTTCTGTACATAAAAGAAATAGATAAGGCGATATGGGATCGCTCTGTCTCAAGCCCCTCTCTGGTCTGAATTTTCCCGACAGATGGTTATTTACTTTCATAACATAGAAAAACATAGCGGACACACATCATTACCCTGTCCACCCATTTTTCCGCGAAACCCATTTTCCTCATCATATTCTCCAAGAAACACCACTTGACACGATCGTAGGCTTGACTCATATCGAGTTTAACGGAGGCATTATGTGTGCTACTTCCTTTGCAGTTCCTAAAAAAATGGGAAACTTCATGTGGCATAATAAAATTATCAGATATAATCTTACCCATAATAAGGCACTTTGATATATAGATATCACCTGATTAAGAATCGGTTGGAGCCTTGAAGTCAATATCTTTGTAATAATCTTAACTGCCACACTGTAAAGACTAATGGGTCTCCAATCCTCAATTCTATCTGCATCAGTCTTCTTGGGGATGAGGACAATGAGAGTTTTGTTTATTCCCCTTATCCAAAATTCCTTCCTCCCAGAACAAGCTTACATATATGATAATATGGCTTTTAATCTTAGTCCAGTATTTCTGATAGAACATGCCAGGAAAATCGTCAATACCAGGTGCTTTTAGAGGGCCTTGCGCAAAAACTGATCTTAGAATATCTTCCTCAGATATGTCATGTAACAAAGTTTCATTCAAATCCTCACTTATAACAGGAGTAATACACTGCAGATGATCCTCCAACCTATTGTTGTCTGCATTAATCGAGGTGTGAAACATTCTCTGAAAATGTGACGCAACAATCCTTAGAATTTCTTTTTCGTCAGTCTGCGTAACTCCATATTAGTCCTTCAAGGTCGATATCCAGTTCCTTTTCTTCCTATGGCTGGTTCTGGCGTGAAAAAACTTCGTGTTTTTATCCCCCTCATTAAGCCAAAGAATTCTGGATCTTTGCTGCCACATTGTCTCTTCTCTTGCCAGTCAGCTGTCCAATTCTTTCGATACTCTTACCTCCTCCCTCCTGATGCCTTCGCTTCCCTCTAGGCACTTTACATCGCCCGGTCTACGCTTAAGCTCTTTTATCTTCTTTTGAATATTTCCAAAGTTATTATCATTCCAGGTTTTTAACACTCTACTACATTCCTTCAAATGATCACACCAGTTTGAAAGTGGCTCATTTCTGTTTTCCCAAAACTCACCCATCAGTCTCTCTAGATCCGGATGGTCCATCCACATGGCTTCGAAGCGAAATAGTTTTTTATTCTTCTCGAAACAACAACCTTCAGTGTCAACCAAAATCGGCTTGGTGGTTAGAAGCGTGGAGATGAAGATGCGAAACCACCGCTCTGTCCAATCGCGCTCTAACCTCTCTATCCCCTACTCGACGATTCGAGAATGTGAAGGGAAAGCCTTTATAGCCTAAATCAGTCAAGCCATAATCCCCAAAGCCTCCTTGAAGTTATTCATCTGCCATAATTATCTGTGTCTAATTCACCCTTTACTTCCCTGTCACTCAACAAATCATTAGAATTCCCGACGACCACCCAAGGCAAATTCATAACCTCTCAGAGACGACAAAGCAGCATCCAGCTGTATTTTCTCTAGGTTGCAACCGGGTCCCCGTAAAAGAGCGTTAAGCAAAATGGAAAACCGCACTTGACCTCCGAATCCACACGCCAATCAGAAAAATTCCGGATGTTGAGATCCACATTTTTAGACCATAAAATTGCTAAGCCACCTGACATCCCTCTACTCCATACGCAAAAATAATTACGGAACCCTAGTTTCCTTTTCTAAGAGTCCCAGTCGACTCCCTCCTTTTTAGTTTCCAGTAAGGAAATAACTTGGGGAAGATGATCCCTGATCGCTTCCATCAGGGCTCGAACTGTCCGAGGTCTCCCCAAACCCCGACAGTTCCAGCTGAACATCCCTCTTCGACAACCTCCGCCGATATAATTTCAGATTCTACAACTTCAACATCCCTCTTCGATCCAGTTTATCCCGAACTAAACACACGACTAATAGAGTTTTTTTTTTAAAATGACCCAATAATGGGTTTCAACATATTAGAAAATGACACATGTGAATTTGCATTTTCAAAAATGACCTGTTTTTAATAACACCGGATCCCCAGGATACGATTTTCTGTATTTTTCATAATACCGGATCTACAGGATCCGGTGTTATATGCGCGTTCGAATGAGAGAATTCCACGTGTTCTCTCGTTTGCACATAACACCGGATCCCCGTTTTGTAAAAAACACAGAAAACCGGATCTTGGGGATCCGATGTTATGAAAACTACAGAAAAATGTATCATGGGTATCCGGTGTTATTAAAAACAGGTCATTTTTAAAAGTGCAAACTCACATGGGTCATTTCTGAAGTTTGAAACTCAAAAATGGTCATTTTTAAGAAAAACTCCGACTAATACCGTAACTCCCTTCAAATTGATGAAAACGTCTTCTCTCAGCCCCTCCTGATTGTCCACTCCGCTTCTACCACCTTGCGTAGACAATAGGCAAACGCTCATACTTAAATTCTAGGGAAAAATACAGTTTGGGGACCTGAACTATCACCATTTTCTAACTTGTGGGCTGAACTATAAAAAATTCCAAACAATGGGCGAACTATTAAATAATTTTCCAATTTGTGGGCTGAACTATAAAAATTTCCAAACAAGGGGCGAACTATCAAACAATTTTCCAAACAAGGGGCATCGTCTAACACCGTTAGGATTTTCACTAATGCTGTTGGACGGTGTTAACTCCGTTCCGTTAGTTAATACTAAAATAATACAAAATTTCAAAAAATTTCCAAAATTTTTAAAAATGTTAAAAAATTGTAAATAATTGAAAACTTTAATTTTAATAAAAAGGATAATTTTTTAATCCCTAATACCTCTTATATGGTTCAAACTAGATAGGAACAAAAATTAATATTTTCTTGAATTATTCGTAGGGGAACTTTGTAACAAAAATTTAAACATATGTTTCATTTGTGTTTAATTTTTCTAATTTTTATTTTTCAAACATTTTTTATTAAAAATTAAAACTTTTTATATATTTTATAAATTCGTTTAATTTTTTACAACTTTTAACATTTTTTAAAAAGTTTAGAAATTTGAAAATTTTTAAATCTTTTTGAAATTTTATATTATTTTATTAACTAACGGAACGGAATGGAGGTAACGCTGTCCAATGACGTTAGTAAAAATCCTAACGGCGTTAGATGGTGCCCCTTGTTTGGAAAATTGTTTGATAGTTCGCCCCTTGTTTGAAAGTTTTTATAGTTCATCCCACAAGTTGGAAAATTGTTTGATAGTTCGCCCATTGTTTGGAAGTTTTTATAGTTCAGCCCACAAGTTGGAAAATAGTGATAGTTCAGGTCCCCAAACTGTATTTTTCCCTAAATTATATCCACAATGGCTTCATGTCCTCCTCCATTAAATAAACATCGTACAGAATTGGTTTCCTTACAACTTACATCCAACTCAATCCTGAACCTAGGATGCTTCCTCTTCCTTGAGTCTTTATAAGTCTTGATTCTCGTCCTTAATCACCTTGCCGACCAATTTCTGCAAGCGCTCATGGGACAGTTCTCCTGAGATACATTGCCGCTAATTTTGCAAGCTTAGAGCATTCTTCATCATGACCAAAACAATATATCATCCATCTCTCTCATCATCAAAACATTTGTCATGCCTCATGACTATTTTGATCAAGTTCACACCACTCATAATCAAACAAAAAGTTTATCATCTCTCTCATCACTATATAAATTATAGCTCATAAATATTAAAATTATTAAAAATGTATCAAAATGTATCTCGTTTTATAGATTTCAACAAAATATAAATATTGGTAATTATTTTGATTTTTTTAACTTTATAATTAAGAAGATATATTTGTTGCATAATCAAAATATAAACTGAAAATGTAATTAACACGTGTCGCGTTACAATTAGTTTACGGCTCATGACCAAATCTAGTTTTTGGTCATGAGATGATATTTTTTTCAAGTTGATCATCACATGCATTTTCTATGATTGGTTAGGTCATGATGGGGATACTTAGTTTTTTTATGGAAAAGTACAGTATGTGGATCTGAACTATCACCAATATTTTTCAATTTGTGGGCCAAACAATACAAACTTTCAAACAAGGGGCGAACTATCAAACAATTTTCCAAACGAGGGTCACCGTCCAACGCCGTTAGGGGTTTCACTAATGCCGTTGGACGGCGTTAACACCGTTAGTTAATAAATTAATTTTAAAATTGCCAACCTTTTTTAAAAAATTGTAAAAAATTAAACAAATTTAAAAACTTTAATTTTTAATAAAAATGAATAATTTTTTTTCTAAAAATGTTATGGTATTGTCGAAGTCTTACCTTTTGTTTGGTTTCACACAGATAAATGAAAGTTTTTTTCTTGAATCATCAGATATAATTGACACGGAATTGAAGGTTTGTTGAAAAGATTTAAATTGAAACGGAACTTTTTTTATAAAATTAAATTATTTTTTTCATTTTGTGTTTAATATTTTATAAAGTTTATATTTTTAATTTTATATTCCTATTTTTATAAAAAAAAAGTAAAGTTTTTTATAAATTAATTTGATTTTTTACAAGTTTTAAAACAATTTTCTAAAGATACATTTTGTGCCTCTCGTTTGGAAAATTGTTTGATAGTTCGCCAATTGTTTGGAAATTTTTATAGTTCGGTCCATAAATTAGAAAATGGTGATAGTACAGATCCCCAAATTGTATTTTTTTTTTTTTTTTTTTATTATCATCTCACATGACTTTTTCTTATGATTCAAAAAATCACTGTGCAGGATGTTCTTACCCACATTTTAATCGTATAACAATTTTACAACATATTTTATGCTAGTTTTTTTTCGTACCTTTTTTTGTTGAAAAAACTGTGAGATTCCTTATTTTGAAGGAAACTTTTCCGTTCTAACATCCAGCATTAATCAGAAGGATCCATGATCCCAAAAAAAAAAAAAAAAATCAGAAGGATCCTCCTTTCATTTCTGCACAACAAATCAAACCGAGCGCCGTAGCCGAACATATGACGAAAGCTACACACTCTAGTCTCCAGCCAACTATTACTCCAATAAAAGTGACGGTTTACGCCTTCTGGACTTCTGTCACGCTGCAAGAAAATCCAATCTGGGGATTTGCACTCTCTCTACAAGCTTTAATTTTTTTTTTGATAACATATATTTTGATTCTAGGGAAATTGAAATTACTCGAATTAATTTTTCCCCGGAACTCATGAAGCTCATCAGGCTAAGTGGGTCCGCTCAGATCACTCATCCAACGTCAAAAACATCCAAATCTTAATATCAACGTCCCCAGAAAAAAAAGGGTCTGCGCCCTATTTATAGTCGCCAGTCTTCTAGATCGCTCTACTTTGTTCCTGTTTTCAATTTGGGGGCTTCTGTTGTTTAAAAATCCAATCTTTATAACTGATTGCGTGATTATTCATTCAGTCTTCACCAAGTCTCATTTGATAATCCCTTTTACTCACTTTGAGAAGAATGATTAGCTCTGCCGTATACGGAGGTGGGACTGTGGCGCTCATAGCCCCGATTACCCATAGACCCTCACGGTCAATATTTTCCCGGTCTAAATTGAGAGCTCCTGTATGTTATCATCATCACCAAAATCACAGTGGAGTTGGGGATCCACCTGAGCACAAAACCCTAATTAAAAATCCTGTTATACTGAAATTGAGGAGGAAGGTGGAGGAGGATGAGGAAGAAGAAGAGGAGAAAGAAGTGGGAAGTCAAGTGGGGTTTAAGCAGATGCTATCTTTTTGTGGATTGGGGTATTGGGTTTCTGGCTTTAGGTGTTTCCCATGGCTAGCTTTGAATATACACATGGCGCAGAATCTCAATATGAATCCTTCTACGTTGCAGATGGTTCAGAATTCTGGTAATCTTCCTATGGTCGCTAAGCCGCTATATGGTGTGATTTCTGATGCTTTGTATATTGGCGGCGCACATAGAATTCCTTATGTCTGCATTGGAGGTATGTTGTTTTTTTCATCTACTATTACTAGTGTTGATCTTTTTCTACTTTTCTATAATTAATTAGGGTGTTGCTCATAGCACATTGTCGATAGTCAAGATCGCTTTCAGCATAAATCTTTTTCTTTGAACCCATTTCTTGTGAAATGTGAGCAATCCTGCTTCTGTGTTTCAATTTTTGTACGAGTACGAGTCACATGAACATGCCGATGTAGAATAGTTATGCTGATAGGTTAAACAGTTCAAGCATTAAAATCTAGGTATAATTTGTCAATTTTTAAGTTGTGAGCTAATTAAGTGTCGGACCAAGCAATGTTATTTTTGCATTAATAAAAAAAATCTGTTGAAATTATGGTATCCACAATTTTTAGCTGACTTGGTTGGTTTTTGTTCAGTGAAAGTGATGGTTATGTTTTAAGTTCTTCATGATGAATAAGTTGTTCATTGAAGCTGATTAATTGAACAATATCCGGAGATGTATTTGTTTACATAGTGGTTTTTAGGACTTTTGACTTGATCTCTCTTGAGCGTGTTTATTTTGTTAGTTCTTGCTCCTTGTCCTATTCAACTGATTGGCTAACTATGAGATGTTTTTGCAGTACTTAGCATTTTTTTAGAGTGAGTAATCGATTGGTTGGTTTGGGCACTAATAATTTGTTAACTTTCACAGTTCTGCTGCAGATACTGGCCTGGGCCCCCTTAGGTCTAATACCGGATGCAGGAAGCTCTCTAACTCCTTTGATGTCATTAGTACTTCTTAGTAATTTGGGAGCATCCATTACCGAAGTTGCTAAGGACGCTCTTGTTGCAGAGTACGGCAAGGAACATAAAATTACTGGCCTGCAATCTTATGCTTTCATGGCTTCTGCTGCCGGTGGAATATTAGGAAACTTAATAGGTGGGTTTTGTTTGCTCAAAACCCAACCTAGAACCATGTTCTTGGTATTCTCCGCTTTACTTTCCTTGCAATTTGTAGCCTCTGTCACAACCAAGGAGGCGTCATTGGGTTTACGAAAGCCAGCTGATGGGACTCGAGTAGCCAGTTCAGTTTCCGAAAGTATCAGAACACAATTTTCTGATTTTACGGTGGCGGTCAAGGACGAGCGAATATCTCGTCCCCTTATTTGGATTGCAGGTTCTATTGCTATGATCCCTATTCTATCCGGATCTATCTTTTGTTACCAGACACAATGCCTACACATAAATCCTTCAGTTCTTGGCATGTCAAAAGTCATTGGTCAGCTGCTACTGTTATCCCTGACGGTCCTCTACGACCGATTCTTGAAAAATATGTCTATGAGAAAGCTAGTTAGCAGCTTACAATTTTCATACGCATTGGCTCTGCTGCTTGATCTGGTTCTGGTCAAGCAAATTAACATCAAATTGGGTATACCCAATGAACTATATGTGCTTTGTGTTTCGGGATTAGCTGAAACAATTGCACAACTAAAGACATTACCTTTTATTGTGTTGCTGGCTAATTTATGTCCGCCTGGCTGTGAAGGATCCCTTACTTCATTCATGGCGTCAGCACTGATGTTAGCTTCAATTTTAAGTGGGTTTTTGGGAGTTGGGCTGTCTAGTGTAATTGGGATTACTTCTGGTGACTATTCAAACTTGCCGACAGGGATTGTGATTCAGGCTTTGGCTGCTTTAGTCCCTTTGTTGTGGATTAACCAAGTACCCACATTGCAACCAGTTACTGAAAGTGGAAGAAAGAGAGGTCTGAGCAAGAGGACTCGCAAAATTAAAGGGTGAGTTTTGGGCTTGGCCTTTTGGTCTGGTTTTTATTGACATGCGTGTTTCCAAATGATTCACATGAGGATCTCTTAATGGGCATTTTTGGCCCCCACGTCGACAGGAGATCCAATCCTTATGAACGTGTGCTTGGGTGCCTCAGTTTGTTCCCTGCCATTTTGTTATTTGAGGATCCAAGAAATCATCGACCATAGTGCATAAGAAGAACCTGCAGACATTTTATTCATTGGTCAAGAAATTGACTTGTGTGTAAAAGTTGGGTATATAAAGAAGCTGCTAACTTGTTGGCAAGCCATGCTGATTCTGATCCAAACTGGATCGGTTACTATTAGCAGCCTGTAAAATTTTGATCCTAATTTCTGTGAATATCATTATCCAGGAATGGATTAGACTACTGTTGACCTGTCCGGCTACATTGTATTTTTTAATGTAGAAAGATTAAAAGTGAAAGTATATGATGTTGTTGTTTTTTCTGTCTTGGACCTCAAATTTTTGGGACAATCTTGTGTCGACTAAAGGCAGCTCTTGCCTGGTTCAGTTTCTAGAACCAGTAAGCAAAAGTTTAATAATAACCAAGAAAATATGCGATCTCGGTTAAAACAACTCCATACCAAATACCAATCACACACACACACACACACAAAAAGAAAGAAAGATGATAACTAAAAAAGTAAATAGTAATGCTCCTTCCAGAAGTAACTGATGTTGCATTGTAGAAAAAGCTAGAGTTATTGTCTACAAGGGGGAAGCATCTAAGCCTATTAAACCAAAAAACAAAGCTTAACATCCAAGTGATTGGACTCAGTAGTGATGCATCTATTTGTTATACACGATGATATATGGGTAAGGTTCTTTTGTTTGCTCGAGGTCGTTCAGTTTGAAGAGAACTATTACAGTAATTTTACAATGCAGTACACAGTATAGTCTCTACCAGACATCATTTTCTAGTTTCATTTCCAGGTCCACAAATGCAAACAATGTTTCCTAAATAATTCATCATTTTACTTGATTATGAGTGTGTTATCATTTATTAATTGACGCTGTAAATGCTTTTAACAATATTGTCAGTCAAAGAAAATCAAGTTCAAATCAATGTAAAACCATATAAGCTAACTAATATTTTTAGGAAAAATTCATTTAACGTAGTAAAGACACTAAAGAACAAAAAGATGAGTTTTGAAAAGTAAAGAAGGAAACCTCAAATGACTGCAAGCCAACTGCAGAATCCAACTTCAAGATCTTTGAGCAAAGTCAATTTTTACACAAATCTCTCCTCAGCTGCTTCAAAATCTCCCTTCACGCTGACTTCTGACGCAATTCCTATTGTTACTGTCATTATTGAATGAGTTGAGTCCCATTCGCCAGATCATCTCCATTCATATTCCATGACAGTTTAAAGTAGGAACAGCCGAAGATCAGCCCCAGCGATAGGTACATGGTTGAACTGTTGGCGCAGATGCTGAAACAAAGGACTCAGGTACCACCAACTGACTACCAATGCTAATCTCCCTGGTCACCTCGTTTCCAAAAATCAAATAGCATCAATCAAAAACAAAATAAAATACTTTAAACACCAAACCTCAAAACCTTAAACAAAACCAGTGACTCAAACATCAGTAAAACTAGCTCAGGGTTACCTCTCCTTGAACCTTCGTGGCCACAATGGCATAACAACATACTCATTAAAACTTAGCAACTCACTGGAGCTCAGCTCATGTCTATTACGATAACCCACATCAAAAGTGTTAAGAATGAGAGTAAAAATAGCACAATAAATTTGCAAGTACTTACATCTTTAATCATAGATCAAACTAATGGACTATCAAATAAAAGGTCATGGATAACAATAGCATCAGAAAAACGACAGAGATGTGTGCAATGTAATAGTTCAATCATTATGAGTCAAATACTCATAGCAATAGTATTGAACCAAGTTTTGGTCATTTGATTTTAAAACGGATAGTTTTAATCATATATGAAGCTCTTCTTTTTAGCTCACAAACTATAAAAACAAGATCATGAATAATAAAATTGTATGCATTTTAGGCAGTACCAAATAAATAACAGATGTATCACCTAGTTCGAGGAAATTACAACCTTAAGAACTCCCTCATAGACGTCGCTGCCTTGTGTACTATTATTAATAATTATTCCTTGCCTGGGTTTTCTTCATTGAAGCAATGTCATCATACACAGAGACAACAATATTTTCAACTTTGAATACATTTTTCTTCAACAATTGGTAACATCAGCCGGAATAAAAAACATAAGCAGACATGGATCCGATTCATTTTCGTAGAGGAGTGATAATTAGCACATATAAGTCAGCACAATCAGCTGGAAGTAAACATTCTATTGAAATTTCCAAAGTTGCATTAATCTTTGGAGGTCAGACAACATTTAACATGTGCAAGCGCCTACCTCAAACACTAGTAAAGTGACAACACATCGCCAGCTTATGAAGCTGAATAATCTAGTACATTAACTGAATACAAAACAATCTTCGATCAATCATCAGATAGAAACTAGGAGGAGTGTTCAATTGAGGACATTGTTTTAAAGTGAGGACGTGGGGACAATTTTGGGTCATTTGATCAAATGATCTAAAGGTGCAGAATGAATCTAAAAAGTGAAAGTTATTTGTCATTTTGCACTTTTATCTTTTACCTAAAAGACAAAAGTGCAAAATAACAAAAAAAAAACAACTTTTGGACTCATTATACATCTTTAGATCAAATAATTTAAAAGTGTAGATTTGTACCTACGTCGTCATTTATGTAGGTGTCCTCAATTGAACGCCCCCTGGAAACTAGAGTCTGTATTTGTAGACAACTGGTAAAATTGCGGACGCATTTATAAGTTAGTGAGTCTACAAATCCTCAAATAAATAGCACCACTCTAATTACTAATTACTCATCTTTTTTTGACAACAGAAAGATGTCTTAAATAAAAACTGACATCCACAATGCGCCAACAATATAAATAGCACCACTCTGAACTCTTCATCTCCAAAATCAACAAAGATTAGAATAAGATCAAAGATGACGAAACCCTAATTCCCGATCAAACCCTAAAGCACCAAATCGTAACCTTACCTTGTTGTTCGGAAGCACCCAAAAATGTCGCCAATGGACACTTCTGGAGTAGAGAAAGAAAGCCGCAATTCGCCAATGACCAGCAAAAATGCTTCTCAATTCATCGACCACAAAAATAAAACGTTGTTTACATATAATGACCAGCGTGCCCCTGTTTAACTACAGAGGCCAGTGGATTGAGACTGCTTCACCACCAGGTTGGAGCGAAGACAATTCGGATGACAAAGGTTTAATCTTCATTGGCTGAAGGAGAATTTCGCAACTTCAGCAGTGTAATCCGACTTCATAGAGCCAATAGAAGAAGATTGAAGGTCTTTTGGCGAACCCTTTTTCACCCCGTCTGGGGCAGCTTCTATTTTATCCATCAATTTTTAGTTTGAAATCAGATTTCGCCAGTTTTTTTTCATGGAATTGTGGTTCTTCAATGGTGGGTTTTCTTAAAGGTTGAAGCTTTGTTTGTGCAGATAAGTTTGCTGCTGTTGATTAAGCTTAACATTGCATTGTTGCTTCATAAGCTGAGTGTCTTGCCAATTGGGATTCGAAGTGGACTTCATTGATCTGTAATCATGGCTTCCACTCTCTGTAGAACCATTCAGTTTCAAGCCCATAGTTTCTTGTTTTCTCCGGCTTTGCTGTTTAGGAGACACAAAGGTGTCATGTACTGCACCATGAAAAGCACTAAGTCTCCTGATGCAACCAGGGCAATGAAAATGCCCCAAGTGAAGGTTGCGCCGGATAATTATCGGAAGCTGGATAAGATCACTGAGGGTTTCGAGGCAGTAATTGGATTAGAGACTCATGTTCAACTCAACACAGTTACTAAGGCATTTTGCTCTTGTCCATACAGCTATGGTTCGCAGCCGAACACAAATATATGTCCTGTTTGTATGGGTTTACCGGGTGCTTTACCAGTTTTGAACTCGAAGGTTATTGAGTGTGCTGTGAAGTTAGGTTTGGCACTCAATTGCAAACTTGCTTTTACGTCTAAGTTTGATAGGAAACAGTACTTTTACCCGGACCTTCCAAAGGGGTATCAAATATCTCAATTTGATATCCCAATTGCAACTGGAGGTTATATTGATGTGGATCTTCCGCTTGAGTTTGGTGGTGGCCACAGGAGGTTTGGTATCACTAGGGTTCATATGGAAGAGGATGCAGGAAAGCTAATTCATACAGGAAATTCCGCCTTCTCACAGGTGGTTTTTTGGGACTTGATAGGTGCCTGTAGATATTATTTTATAGTTCTACTTTTGTTTGTCACATATGAAAGCTTTTTATACTTACTCTTTAAAACTTCATGTTTGTTATAGAAACTTCTTACAGCGTTGTTATAACAGCAACTAACACTTTTGTAGGTTGATCTCAATAGAGCTGGAGTTCCTCTGCTTGAGATTGTCTCTGAACCTGATATGAGAACAGGCGTTGAGGCCGCTGAGTACGCAGCTGAAATACAAAGATTAGTTCGTTATTTGGGGATCAGCAATGGTAATATGCAAGAAGGTTCACTTCGTTGTGACGTTAATGTGTCAGTACGTCCAATCGGGCAACAAGAATTTGGGACAAAGGTACTTTGTTTCTTGCTTTTTCTCCTTTTTTATGATGATTATGTTTATACCCCTTCTTATTTGTAAGCTAGAGACCATCTTGTATCATTCACCTTTTGCTATTTCCCTTTGATTTTGGAGATTACATTAAATGTTTTTTTGTGCTACGTATTGTATCCACTTGTATATAGAAGATAACCCCGGAGCATATATGGTTACACCTACTTGCATAAAAAAGTTAACTAGTGATTTGATTTACACAGCATTCTGATGTGTACATATGTTTCTAATACAATTACCCAGATACAATTATTTTTGTGGGCAATCACTTTACCGACAAACATTATTTTTCTTGTCCTTTTCTTGTTCCGACTGAATATTTCCATCTTTTTAAACTGGTTTTTTCTTCAGAAACTTCCTTTGCTTTGTTTGTAGCAAGTGTTTTTGATTTTTCTGTAATTTGAGTAGTTATTAGCATATAACTTGACATGAAGTTCATCAACTGGTTCGAATCAACTTCTTGCAGGTTGAGGTGAAAAATCTCAATGCATTTTCAGCAATAGGTAGGGCTGTTGATTACGAAATTTCAAGGCAGTCACTTCTTTACAGTAAAGGCCAAGGTGATGAAGTTGTGCAAGAAACACGCCTTTGGGAAGAAGGTGCACAGGTTTGATAATGACCTTTAGTCTTCTACCTTTTTGGCCATTTTGCCGGTAAATATTTCTTCGTCATGGATACTTATGATGCATTAATTTTTTTGTTAACAACTTAGAAAACAGTTACAATGAGGAAGAAAGAAGGGCTCGCTGATTATCGATACTTTCCAGAACCAGATCTTCCGGAAGTAGTTCTGAGTGAGGGGTACGTAGATCAAATTAGACATTCTCTACCTGAAATTCCGGAAATGAAACGCCGCAGATATGAAGAAATGGGTCTGGGCATGCAAGATGTTCTTTTCATTGCCAATGACATAAGTGTAAGTCATCACTTTTCGATTCTTGTTTTCTAGAATTAACACATTGGCTACATGAGGTGGTAAAACAAAAATTGACATGTCAATTTTGAAGATGATTTTGAAAGGACCCTTCCTGTAAAATAAGGCCTATTATTCGGTGATTAGTATGAGAGTGTAGAACATGAATTCCAGGTTGCGAACTTTTTCGATACAACTGTTGCAAAGGGTGTTGATGTGAAGTTAGCTGCCAACTGGATAATGGGTGATATCGCTGCGTACTTGAAAAATGAGAAAGTGTCCATCAATGAGATCAAGCTCACCCCTGATGAGCTGGCTGAGCTGATAAAGTCCATAAATGATGGAACCATTAGCGGCAAGATAGGGAAAGAGGTATTCACTTTAATGTTTAGTACCACTCCGCACACCAGGCTATACTATGATCAGCTTGGTAAAAGATAAAAAAAAATACCCTAACATCTTAATCTGTTTAGGAGCGTACATTCTCTCTTTTATTTCTTATCTTTATATATTAGTTGTTTGTTCCATCTCAATCTTAATCATGCTCTATAATGCATTGAAGTTGAAGCCACAGCATGAATCTCTTGCGAATTTTAAGGTACCTCAATTTTTACATATGGTAATTGTTTCAAACCTGTAGATTCTATTTGAGCTAATTGCTAACGGCGGTACTGTAAAGGGGCTGATTAAAAACAAGGATCTAGTCCAGGCAAGTGATTTCACCTTCTCACATTGTATTGAAGGTTTATTTTTTCACAGTATGAGATATATTCGTTAGAAAGTGTGTGCTCTGGTCTGAACTCTCTGGTGCCTTGTAAAAGTTCAATTTCAATCTCATGGCATAAATAAAAGTAATCAACCAATGTTTTTCTTTTTCCGAAGTACTTAAAAATAATTTGTTGTTTGAGCGTACTACATATGGATAATCCCATTACGACAATGATAAAATGGTGAGTGTCATGGAATGATCTGACGGTGTGAATTTTGAATTTTGAATTGCAGATAACAGATGCTGCTGAGATAGAGAAAATGGTAGTTCAAGTTATATCAGAAAATCCGAAACAGGTGGAGCAGTATCGCGGAGGAAGAACTAAACTACAAGGTTTCTTTGCTGGCCAGGTATGTTTTTTTGGTCAAGTAAAATTTCATCAGTATTTTGCCTTATTTTGGTTCCTAATTTTATGATCACACCCAAACCCAGGTCATGAAAATGTCGAAAGGCAAAGCAAATCCAGTTATTTTAAACAATATCTTGCTAGAGAAATTAAATTCCTCAAGCTGAGGAATTCATGCGCATTAATCCTTCCCACCTCCAGGTGATTGCTTCGTTAATTAATACGTTGAACTAGTGTAAATTTTCTTGTCTCCCGGGGTATCCTCGGTTACCTTTACGCAACTACCTCTTGTTCTTGGTAAATGATTGCAGTGTGAACATAGGAGCTGAGACAGAGAGCATTTCAATTACATCCCTTGATGTCCTCTCGGCTGTGACACATGATTCATTTCCCCATCACCTTCCTTGATGTATAGCATGCCGAGAAGCTATCGGGTAAGAAGAATCTGTCATGCTCATCCAGAAAACTTCGAAACAAATCGATCCTTTCGTTGCAACAGTCTGTGGAAATAGTCTGGCAACTCGAGCTGTTTTTTTAGAGAAATTTTTACAGTATACAATTTATTGCTGCTATAATATTGGAGGTAATTTCAGAGAACGTGTTGATACTTAATCCCTTGAATAATATTATTCTTTTATACTAAGACTTTGTAGCAATAGAAATGTCAAGGCAAATAGATTCACAGGTTCTTTGTGACTTAAAACCGAAGTGGGTGTTTTTTTCTGGTCAGTACAAAACCCAAGTGGATGGAAAGCTGTAGAATTGGATTCACTAAAATTGCTGAAAGGATAAAGAGTGATATACTGAACGGTAGGGATGTTGACAGACTCTCACATGATGCAGCAGAAAGCTGTAACTCCTACTGCTCTAGCAGCCAATGCGATTTGCAGAGTGTGCATCATCATCTTCACTTTATCCTGATTATTTTTAAGGAAAAGAGAAATTAGATAAAAGTCAACATTTATTTTAGAAGACTGTCTGCCATAGGAAATCAAATGCCTACCCATCCAACATCAGGTTGACATTGATGATAGTGCACTTGGATCTGGCCACTGTTTATTGGCTGCATAAATTCCTGGACGATTTGATAACTTTATGGTCAATCATGAAAGGCAAGACGTACGTCTGAAAATAAAGAATATGTGAATCTGTTTACCTCGACGGCATGAGAAGAGGAAGGATTTGGATCATAACTTGTAGAGCAGCTCCTCCTAGCTCGAAGCAAAAATGTAGTATCAACAAAGTTCATATGGGGATGGTATGCCCTCCTATTCGACACATTGTAACAGTCTGAACACAGATCGAAGGTCCTGACCGATGGGCAATCGAAGCACGTTACGCAAGTGAAATACAATCCCTTGAGCAACCTCCAGCACTGACAGCAGAAGCCATTTCTAGTCTTGATGACATAGTATAATGTGAGAAACTCGTTGAAATCCAAGACTCCATTTCTGTCAACATCAAGCTCACAAAAAAGGTAGTGATTCATATCCTGATTTATGTAGCCTTCTTTGTTGAGCAGCTTGATGAATTCATGGAACTGGATCTTTCCATCTCGGTCAGTGTCCATTGATTCGAAGAATCTTTGGGTTAGTGATCGGACCTCAGGTGAGCCATTGTCGTAGTATGCTCTGGCAACCTTGTGCAACTCTTCCATAATGTTCTTCAGCGGCGATTTGCTGACAAGTTCTGAAGAATAACAACTTTGTGTGACTTGGGTGAAAGGAACATATGCAAGCTCTTCAGTCCAAAGTCAAATAATATATGAATATTTGACGATGGGATCATCCAGCTCAAGACCATGTCTCCTCTCCAGCAACCTTGTAATTGTAATTTAAAAACACATTCAATTATTATATTACTACACTTTGACTAATTGCTTTCTTTCTGGGAATAGTTTTCACAAGTGGCATTGCTTTGATGACCAAGAACAAGTTTGACTAATGAAGAAAAAGTTTACTATTTTGGGTGTGTCATTCCAGTTTAATAAACTGTTCCTAAAGAATTAAGCACCCAAAAACAATTTGGAAAAAAAATTAGAAAAATTCATTCAAAGGCAATATAATTTTCCTCGTCCAAATGGAGAATTAGGAGTGTTAGAAATTGACATTATTAACTACAAACCAAAGCTATGTTGGGGAGATGAAGATGTGGTTTAGCTCACTGTGCTCCAGCTTCATATCCAAAAGTGTACAGCAGGTTAAACTCAGACTTCTAAAGCCTTTTACTAACATTGACACAGATGGTACACTAAAAAACGTTATACGGTTTTGAGACATGCTCTGTGGCCAGGAACCACAGAAGTCCCAGGTCGGACAGTGCCCGAGTTAGGTCTCTCAGTCTTGAGATGTGCCTTCTGGCTTGATACAATACTTGATTGTTTCACTTTAGTAGGGGTCTGATCCCTAACTGCTTTAGGCTTTCCTTTTATGATGCGCCGACTATTTGTGCTAGAAGGGGTGTGATCTTTTAGTGCAGATGTAGGTTTCCGTCTCGTGCTGATTGGACTTTCTGTTGGAGTTTGTGTAGGGATGACCTTGCACGACGGCTCGTGCCGATTTTGGGCAATATTGTGATTTTGCAGCGGTGAAGGTTGGATCACTCTCTTGCTGTTTTTGCTCCCAATCATGTTGTCGTTATCTAAACAGGAGGAAAACAGGAATATTCTGAGAAATGCAGCTACATACTCTCTCTCAATTTTTACAGGATGAGCTCAGTAGTAAAGTAAATCAGCACAAGCCCAAGGGATAGCGAAAAGTACCAGGACTGGATAGAACAGCACGTGGTCGTGGAACAGAAATGGATCTGGCTATGGTACTCGATATATCAGCTTCTTCAGACTTCTTGCCCTTGTGATCAACTACCGTCGGAATAAAAAAGTAAGAACGAAATTAAAAAGAGAAGAAATCAATCAAACTGAACTATTTTTTAAAAATCAGAATGTAACACTAACCTATGGGGTCTGGAGTCGGATGCCGCAGTTGTTTGAGAATTTGAGCAGTCGGGACTCTAATAACACATTTTGGTGAGTCAGCCTGATACTCATCTGCAGACATAGAAAGAACATTAAAGACGGATCACATATTTTGGTAACACAAGTGTTCAATTTTAATAATACTAAATTAATCAAGACTGTCAATTGGCTGGATCACATATCAGAGGCATCTAATTCTTGATAACAAAACACAAGCTTATCATACATATAGTTTCCTAACATCAAATGAACTAAACGAAAGATTCCATGCAAAGGCAGTGAATCTCACAAAGCATTTGAGTCTAAAACCATCAATTGAAAATGCGCAATGCACAGATATTATCAATACAGACCATATCACCCATACAATCATCATTTAAGACTGAATAAATACAAATTAGACTTTTAAGCTTCAATGGTGTCTAGATACATAAACCCTAAACTTATTGCCTGATCCAATAAATCCTAAACAGCAATTTTGCAAGCAGATTAATTAAAAAGAGGAAATACCTGGAGAACTGATCTCACTCCAGCTTAAACCCAAGTCATCCTCCTCCTGATCAACTGAGTTCTGCACTTTCACCTTCACCTTTGGATACACTGAAATCCAGAAACAAATCATTTATAACAAAACCTTGAAACAGAGTTCTCAACTTTGGACAAACAGACACAGCAAACACTCGGAAATATCAAACCCAGATCAAAAGCTCACTTCTTGCGATCGACCCGGCACTTGGATCCTCGACCGATTTGTGGCCGAATATTTCTTTGTGCGTAATTGAAAATAAGGGAAATAAAATAGAGAGAGAGAGAAGCAAAGCTAAGCAAATACGACTCTTGCGGAGCTGAAAAGCGGGAGAGGAAGGAAGATACGCACGCGATAGGATTGCAGGAAAGGAAAAGGGTTTGGAAGAAGCGAAGGATGCGATCGAAATTGAACCCTTCTGTTGACTTGGCGAATCTTCCTTTCCTCCTTTGTTTGTTGCTTTTTCCAAACGGCTGGATTTTTTTCTATTGGACCACGTTTCGGTCGGTTTGCATTTGAACCGGAGAGCTTTAATAGATAAACAAAAATTGAACATTAATTACTATTTTAATTAATGGTCCAGAAATTTAGGTAGAGTCATGTCATCTATCAAATTGATGTCTTGTGCTAAATGGCAACCACGCCTCTGCTTAACTGTTTTCAACATATAAGGTTGCAGCACTCCTCTTAGGTTTTATTTATTGTGTTTATTGGGATGTATGCATTTCTTAAGCGCATTAGTCTCCGGTACATCATAGTATTGTGCTGCGATAGGTAAAACCATGTCGTTTCAATTAAAACAGTATCGTTTTGTTATTTTTCAAAAATCAAAACTACGCCGTTTTGAACTCGCAGCAAATTGCTTGCACTCCACTAAATCTTTTTCTAGTTATCCGTTTCAATTGTATAAAATTTGATGGAAAAAAAAAAGGAAAATATAAATTTAATGGTATAAACTATAGTGATATTTTCAAGGAAAATTCAAGATCGAAGTTTGTATTGTTTTCACTATATTGTTTTCAATAATTCTGTTTTTATTCACTCAAAACAAAAAAAATTAAGCAGAGGTGTGGTGGGTTTCCAGAAGGCACTGGTTTTGCAGAATGCAGCAAGTTGCACAAAATGACTAAGCAATACGCATGTCATAGTAAACGTTCCAGACTATATTTATGTTGGAGTTTTTAGGGTTATAAGGGCATCCTTAATAGAGAAGAGAAAGAAAGATGGTTGATCTAATCTTTTCTTTTTCTTTCCTAATAGCACCAAAAACAAAGATTGTCTCATAAACAATTGTGTTTTTGTTGCATCGGACAAGTGAAACCATGATCAAAACGGGGGTATGGTGTTGAGCCACGTGTCCTATTGTTAATTCGAAAAGAATTGTGGTGTTTTCAACATCGATAATTCTGAATTAAAAAATCTAAAAATGTAAATGGTTCTATTTTTCATTCCTTTATAATTTGATATCCATATTGCTATTTTTGAACTAATTTTTATTAAATTCTCCTATTCACTTTTTTTCACATCTAAGGATGATCTTTTCTTCTATGGTCAAGAGGGAAAAGATTGCACAATGAAACAAAAGTGTGAAAAAGAGGTGTATGATCTTTTATTAAAGATCATCATAAATGATGGCCTAACCCTAATGTAATGAAGACATTATTCTCTAAGCCTTTGAACCGGCCGGTTCAATGTGGGGCATCGAGCTTAACCGGCCGGTTGAGAATATCAGAGTGAAGCAGTCTTTTGGACAAAAGATTGAACCGATCGGCTCCTAGGCGAACCGGACGGTTGCGAAGGTCAGTCTTTTTGGACTTAGTTTGAACCAACCGGTTGAGCGAGCACCCAGGCGGGACATTATGGGGCGCATCCAATGAGGACATTAACTTATTAATGTCTTATGTGGGCGCGGCAACGTAATATTGCTGTTGGGCGCGCGACATGTTTATACCGCGTCCGACGTAGACTTTAGGATTGTGTCGCGCCCAGCACCTAATGTCTTCGTTGGGCGCGGCTGTAACTTCAACGATGGGCACGCGGCGTTGACAGTTACTGATTCAAATGTCAGAAAACTGGCAGAAGATATGTATCGATTGACAGAGTTTTCTGAGATAGAAAACAAAGAAAAACAGACGAACTGGTCTGGAAAATTGCTCCTTCAATTGTTGATCAATTTGATATTGATTGGTTTACTCGTTTCAATCATTATTCATTCCCTGTACTAAATCGCTTGTCATATCCCAATACAATTTCGAGAAACCCAACTTGGGCAGAAATCTTGTATTTGAAAAGTGAATTTGATTCACGTTTCAAGTAGAATCCAAGTCTAGTTCTGTTGATTTGACGCCCTGAAGAAAGTCAGCAACTTACAATCAAATACAAGATTTTCTTCAAATTAACATCAATGGCTACTGCAGCAAGCGTGAGGGAGATTACTGCCAATTTCCGAAAGTTGGAGAAATTTGAAGGAGTGAACTTTCGAAGATGGCAGAAGAAGATGCACTTTTTCTTGACGAACTTGAAGGTGGTCCACGTGCTCTCTACCCCTATTCCTGTAGTGAGTGACAATGCTCCGCTTGATGCAACCAGGAAGAGGAGCAAGTGGGAGAATGATGATTACATCTACCGTGGTCACATTTTGAACGGTATGTCTGATCCGTTATTTGATGTTTATCAAAATATGGAGTCTACTAAAGAATTGTGGGATGCTCTTGAAGCAAAGTATATGCAGGAAGATGCATCGAGCAAAAAATTTCTTGTGAGTAACTTTAATGGTTATGATGAGCCGTATTTATACGACTAATCGAGTCATCAAATCCCACCAATTCCGACACTTTCATATGCGAACAGTTACTTGTTAGTGTTGTTTTGCATTTCAGGTGTTTCGGAAGCTCTAGGAGGAAACGCGCTTAAAGACGGCATTTCACGCCAAATACATCACATGGAATTCATGGAAGATCAACCGAAGAGCCAAATTGAGATTCGGGCGAAAGTCATCACAAAGGAAGCCCAGCCGACCGGCTGGATTATTGGTCCAAAGTCAGCCGACCGGCTGGATGAAGACGATGGATGACACATACTCGGCCACTTTGAGTCGGGCGGCTGAACTCACCAGCCGACCGGTTGGATGAATACCATGGATGGCATACAATCGACAGGATTCAGTCGGGCGGCTCAATTATCAGCCGACCGGTTGAAGTGGACCGTGGCGACACTGTTTTGAAGTTCAAGCTCAGCCGACCGACTGAGCTCTCCAGCCGACCGGCTGAGGTCTGCCGTGCCAGCACTCTTGGAGTTCAACATCCCAGCCGACCGGCTGAGATCACATCGCCTAGCCAGCCGACCGGCTGAAGTCTGCCGAGCCAATGCGTATGAAGCCTCATCTCAGCCGACCGGCTGAGTTCTCACCATATTCCTAGCCGCCCGGCTGGCCGTCGGGTTCAGTTTTTGGGCTTGTTTCCTAATCTCGTTTTCTGGCCCAGAAACATATTAAGAAACCCCAGAACTTATATATTGAGATTAGAGGCAGGGTTTCTAGGGGCATCCAAAAACGAAGTCCACAATGACGAGAACCCGCTCGCTCAAAAAAATGGGGCACCGCCTCAAGTCTACGACGACCCGGAGCAACTAGTCCGGGCTCGAAATCGAGCCATCAGGGAGACCGCCCGACAAAACCAGGGAGCACCCGGGGCACAGAATGGAGTCGACCAACCGAGGGCACCAGTTCAGCAACAACAAGCTCCACCTCCACAGCCGAGACAACCACCACCTCGGAGACGACCGCCGCCACAGCCACTCGTCAAGGACAACTATGACGATGAGTACGATGACCACGAACCCACCATGGGAGAGCTGTCCGCGCCAAACTTCAGGAATCTGCCATGGTGCATCTACGAGGGCCCCGAGCTAGAGGGCATAGTTATCAACTCGGCAGTCGTCCATCACTTGCCCAAGTTCTCAGGGCACCAAGGGGAGTCGGCTACTACACATCTTCAACGCTACCATGGAATCTGCCAGAACCTCAGGCCATACGGGGTCGAAGTCGAGGACTTCAAACTAAAAGCTTTTTATTTTTCACTCATAGATGCTGCTAATGATTGGTTCTTGTCTTTGCCCTCAGGTAGCATTCAAACGTGGGACCAGATGCAGAAGAGGTTCCTCAACAAGTACTACCCGGCGGGCAGAGCTATGCAGGTCCGCAGGCAGTTGCAAGATCTCAGGCAAGGACCGAACGAGACGATGTATGAGTACGTGGAGAAGTTCCAGGCCTTAGAACAGAGCTGCTGCAGCCTCGGACTCCCCGAGAAGCTGATCATAGAGTACATGCTCGAGGGACTGAGAAGACTAGACAGGAAGTTGCTAGACGCCTCGGCTGGAGGAACTCTCATGAGACTATCCCCAGCCGGTGTGCGAAGAAAAATTATGGAAGTGGCCGAGAATGCACGGTTCCAGGACGAGTCCAACAAAGAGGAAGAATTCAGCCGGACCAGGAACGTTTCAAAGGTCGAGCCCCCATCCAGTTCCATGGCCGAAGAAATCAAACAGCTCAAAGAGATGATGCAACAGGTAATAAGGAGGCAGCCGATCCAAGCAATGCCTTGCGAGTTCTGTGGAGCCACAGATCACAAAACAGACTCCTGTCCGACTTTAGTGGAGGACGACCAGGGCGAAGTCAATGCAGTGGTCGACTACCAGAGCTATGGCAATCGAGCCGGGCCAGTTCGACAATATGGATCATCCGCGACCGGGCAAGGGGCCAACGGGCAGCACTGGAGGAACGACAATCAGAACAACCACGCCCAGAGAAAGCCAGCACAGCCAGCCGCACCTCAGCAAGCCCAGCAGTACTATCGGCCCCCCATACCGACAACAGCAAGGAGGACAGAACAGGTCGGGCCAGTACCAGCAGAGACAGGACCGCAACCAGGCCAACCCGAACCAGCAAGGATCGAGCAAGTCCTTGGAGGATATAGTGAAGGACATAGCCACCTCAGTGCATCAATTCCAGGCCAAGACCGTCGGAGCCATTGCCGACTTGTCCAAGAAGATGTCCAACTTGGCCCAGGACGTGTCCGAGCTGAAGAGAGATCCGGGGAGGCTGTCATCCCAAACAGTGCCTAACCCAAGAGGGAATGTTAGCATGATGGAAGTAGTGGACGTAGACACAGCACTGAAGGAGTCCGCATATTGGGTCAACAAGATAATGCTCAACACGGAGGCAAGGGTCAGCAAGGAAGAGCCTAGCTCAGATTACCCCAGGCCTACAGAAGACTTCGGCCCGCTAGCATCCGAAGAAGAACCGGCTGAAACACTCAGCCCAGACACGCTCAAGGCATCCGAGCCATGCCCGATTCTCACGGCTGTGAATTCCTTAACTAATGTTCCTGCGTGTTCCATACAGGTTATTGCTTCCGAAGGCCATATGACCCACAAGGACGAGCTAGAAGGCAGATTAGAGGCATGGCTCAAGCACAACAGCCCAATGATGGAATGCCCACTCGTAACGAGTCATGATGCACCGCCAGAAAAGAGTAAGGACCCGGGTGCCTTCACGGTCACCTGTGGTATCGGTGAGACCCAAATACATCACTGTTTAATCGACTTGGGTGCTGCCATTAATGCTATGCCTTACTCATTGTATTGCTCTTTGAATTTGGGACCGTTGAAGCCTCCTAAACTATTGATAGAACTAGGGGACAAATCATGTATTCGTCCAGTCGGCTTGCTTGAGAACCTAACCCTCAGAGTAAGAGACCTTGTTGCTCTTGCAGATTTCTATGTCTTGCAGATGGGCGATGCTAGAGACGATGAACCGCCAGCACTTATCTTGGGACGGCCATTCCTCTTCACCACCAAGACCAAGATTGACATGGGCACGGGCTTGCTTTCACTTGCATTCGGTGGAAAAATATCGGATTTCTACATCTATGGGGATGATGACCGTCCATGCGCGAGGAAACCGCCGGACATAGTGCACACGTCTGATCTTGGTGCCCTAGTTCCTGACCTACCAGAAGAGACCGTGCATATGAATGGACCAGTAGCTATGAGCAAGACGTCCTCACCAACTCGGGAGTATGTGAAGGCGAACCCGCCTGATCAAAGGAGAGTAGATCCGTGCCCATCATTACACGACAATTTCGGGCAAATTGAAGAAGTAGCTGAGGAGAAGTTTGACCTCACACGCCCATGGGATCCTAACTTGTGATCCCTAAAGAGGTATCGTCGAGCCAACGACGTAAAACAAAGGCGCTCGCAGGGAGGCAGCCCGACAACAATTTTATTCTTTCCGGTTTTATTTTATCTTTCGTTATTTTACTGTTTTTGAGTCTTATTTGTCTCATTGTATTCGGGAAAGAGATGCTCTTTTGCAGCAAACATGCACCTCAGTGCGGAGTCGTCGAGACGAGGTCCCAACCGAGCGAGCCTTGTACGCGCAGAGTGGGTACGTTCGAAAATCCTCGACCGAAGTCCAGCATATGGAAATTCTGTCTCGACCAAAAGTCTTACAATGGATCATATATGGAGGCGAGCGAAGAATCCCATAGTGCCCCGGAGGAGTTGTCTGGAGGCCCAACCAGAGCGATGTCACGGCCCGATTATTTTGCGCTCGACATTTGGGGGTTTCGCCGGGCCATGACAAGGCATTTCTTGACTAAGTGTCCTACCCCAACACTTAGCCAAATTTGGAGACCCTTTTGGAGATGGACTTGTAGCCCAATAGATGGAAAGGCCCAAGCCCGAGATCTAGAAGGCTATGGAAGAGTGCGGAAGATTATGGAAGCCTATGGAAGCTTACAGAAGATGGTGGAAGGGTCTACCGCTTGTAAATATCTTAGATATTTTGATAGGAACTTTCTAGAGTGTAAGTCTAGCCGTAGGATTAAATCAATCTTGACCGTCCATTAAGGAGGTCTAAGTGTATATATAGGGGATGAGTCATTTGCTCCAAACCATCAAGTGAAATACAATCAAGCATTCTCCAAGAGTTCTCTCTCTCTAAGCATCCTTTGCATTCTTTGGTCCCTTTTGGCTTTGCCGCGTCAAAGCATTTCGGGGAAAGGCTTACTTAGCTAAGCAACTTTGAGGCAAAAGTCTAGCTAAGTGCCGCACGACTTAGCAAGGAAAAACTAAGTCCGTGACAAGTGGTATCAGAGCAAGGTTCGACCTTACGACGCATTCATGGCCACTGAGGAGTTGGAAAGGGGTAGGCCCGTTGAGAAGGTGTCCAAGAAGAGCAAAACACCAAGGGAGCAATCCGAGCCGACAAGTGAAAGGCGATTGGTGAAATTGGAGACTGGCTTGGCGGATTCATTCGATCGCATTGGGGAATGTGAGAATTCCGTCGAAACCTGGGAGGCAAAGGTCCACGCCATCGACAAGAGGGTTGATGCTGTCGAGTGCAATGTGGATGCCATCCGGGATAAGGTAGATTCCTTGGGGGAGGAACTATCGGCCAAACTCTTCCAACACGTGAACACCATCCTCGAATCTTGGCGGGACGAGAAGGAAGTGTACCAAGCTAGAATAGTAGCTTTGGAAACTTTGGTGGAGGAGTTAAGGTCTTCCTTAGAGAAGACCACCCTCGAGTTGGTGATGCTTAAGCGAGAACGGAGAGATGGAGAAGTGGTCCCCTTTGTCCGGGAAACTCCAAGGGTTGTTGATGTGCCAAAACCCAAGGAGTATAAGGGGTCACGTAAGGCAAAAGACATAGATAACTTCCTTTGGCACATGGAGCGCTACTTTGAGGCTATCCAATTGGATGACACTGCAAAGGTGAGTACCGCGTCCCTTTATTTAGTTGATCTTGCGGCAACCTGGTGGCGTAGGAAGCATGGTGAGATGCAAAGGGGAGTATGTAAGATCAACACATGGGAGACGTTCGTGGCCGAACTCAAGAGACAATTCTACCCCGCGAACGCCAACCATGAGGCTCGAAAGAAACTTAAGGAGTTGAAGCATGTGTCGTCACTCCAAACTTATGTGAAGGAGTTCTCGGCACTAATGCTTCAGCTCCCTAAAATGGACGAGGAGGAGCTATTCTTTAACTTCATGGATGGTTTAAAGCCATGGGCAAAGATGGAGCTCGAGAGAAGGGATGTCAAAGATACAACCACCGCGATGACCGTTGCCGAGTCTTTGCCCGAGTACTATAGAGGAACTGGGGAATCATCCAAGGCAAAGAAGGATAGCTTCGTTAAAAGTGGGGGAGCGCACGAGCCAAGGGATCCCAAACCCAAGTTCGGGGGAGGGAAGTCGATCCAGAAGGGTGCACCACAAGGCAAGTTGTCAGAGAAGAAGTCGAGGAGTGATTGCTTCTTGTGTGGAGGGCCACATTGGGCTAGGGAGTGCCCAAAGAGGAATGCGCTCAATGCCATTCTCGAGGAGAAGCAAGAGGAGGAAGCAACGATGGGGTGCATCAAGCTTCTCTTGGCCTTAAAGGTGAGTCCCACTACTCACAAAGTTGGTGATCGTACACTTATGTACATTGATGGGAAGGTTGGTGGGAAGTCCTTGCCCATCATGGTGGACACGGGGGGCGACGCACAACTTCATCCAACCAAGCGAGGCCAAGAGGTTGGGAGTAAAGACGGAGAAAGCCAAAGGTTGATTGAAGACTGTGAACACCGAGGCAAGGCCCTTGGATGAGGTAGCTAAAGGCGTGGAACTACAACTCGGTGATTGGCGAGGTAAAGTTAACTTTTCGATTGACCCTATGGACGACTTTAAATGTGTATTGGGTATGGAGTTTCTTCGCCAATTCGATGTGCTAGCTTGGCCCCAACGAAACACCATGCTCATTATGGAGGGAGGTCCACATATGGTGTCTACGACGACAAAAGCCAAATTAGACACAATGTGCTTATCGGCGATGCAAGTAGAGCATGGATTGAAGAAGGGACGTGAGACTTGGCTAGCATCAGTCAAATTCGATGAAGGGCCCAACGAAGGCGATAAGGAGATACCATTGGGGGTCGAGAATGTCTTGGAGGAGTTCAAAGACGTGATGCATGCCGAGTTGCCCAATAGACTACCTCCAAGGCGCGAAGTAGACCACAAAATTGAGTTGGAGCCGGGAGCTCAACCACCATCCAAGGTGCCCTACCGAATGGCCCCACCCGAGTTGGAGGAGCTAAGAAGACAACTAAAGGAGTTGATGGATGCGGGATATATCCATCCCTCTAAAGCCCCATATGGAGCACCGGTTTTGTTCCAAAAGAATCACGATGGGTCGTTGCGCCTATGCATCGACTACCTAGCACTAAACAAGGTAACCATCAAAAACAAGTATCCCATTCCCTTAATTGCTGACTTGTTTGACCAACTAGGTCATGCCAAGTACTTCTCCAAGTTGGATCTTCGGTCAGGATACTATCAAGTAAGGATAGCCGAAGGAGATGAACCGAAGACCACTTGTGTGACCCGTTATGGAGCATTCGAGTTCTTGGTGATGCCTTTCGGATTGACAAATGCCCCAGCAACATTTTGCACGTTGATGAACAAGATTTTCCATCCGTACTTGGACCGGTTCGTGGTGGTGTACTTAGAAGACATAGTCATCTATAGTAGTACTTTGGAGGAGCATGTCGAGCATCTAAGGACCGTCTTCCAAGTACTTCGGGAGAATGAGTTTTATGTCAAGCGAGAGAAGTGCTCATTCGCAAGGCAAGACGTGCAATTCTTGGGTCATATCATCAAAGAAGGAAAGCTTATGATGGACAAGAGCAAGGTGAAGTCCATCGAGGAATGGGAGACCCGAAGAAGGTTATCGGGTTGCGCTCGTTCCTTGGATTGGTGAACTATTATCGGAGATTCATCCAAGGATATTCAGCGAAGGCAGCGCCCTTGACGGATTTATTGAAGAAGGGCAAGCCTTGGGAGTGGACGGCGAGGTGCGAAGAAGCATTTCGGAGTTTGAAGAATTCCATCATGGAGGAACCGGTATTGGCCCTACCGGACTGCACCAAGCCTTTTGAAGTACACACTGATGCATCCGACTTTGCCATTGGGGGAGTGCTTGTACAAGAAGGTCATCCGATTGCCTATGAAAGCCGGAAGCTTAATGAGACGGAGCGTCGATAGACAGTCCAAGAGAAGGAGATGACGGCCGTGGTCCATTGCTTGCGAGTTTGTAGACATTATTTGTTGGGTTCGAAGTTCGTGGTAAAGACCGACAATGTGGCGACGAGTTACTTCAACACCCAAAAGAAGCTAAGTCCCAAGCAAGCAAGGTGGCAAGACTTCTTGGCGGAATTCGACATGGCATTCGAGTACAAGCCGAGCAAAGTCAATGTTGTGGTGGATGCTTTAAGTCGCAAGGCGGAGCTTGCGGCTATTTCCCAAGTCCAAGGAGATTTGTTAAGAAAGATCATAGAGGGACTTGGACACGATCCCATGGCCAAATCGTTGATGGACTTGGCCAAGGAAGGGAAGGCGAAGCGCTTTTGGCTCGAAGATGACCTACTTTACACGAAGGGGCGGAGGATCTATGTGCCTAAGTGGGAAGGTCTAAGGCGTAGTATCATCCGTGAGTGCCATGATACGAAGTGGGCAGGTCATCCGGGACAAAGGCGGACTAGAGCTTTGGTGGAAGCTCAATATTATTGGCCGAAGATGAGAGACGAGATCGAGGCCTACGTGAAGACTTGTCTTGTATGCCAACAAGACAAGTTAGAAACCCAAGCACCCGGGGACCTTTTGGAGCCATTGCCCATACCTAGTCGACCATGGGAGAGTGTTAGCATGGACTTCATTAGTGCCTTGCCGAAGTCGGATTTGGGAGCATCATGGTCGTGGTAGATCGATTTTCTAAGTATGGGACGTTCATACCGGCGCCTCGGGATTGTACCGCTGAGGAGGCAGCCCACTTGTTCTTCAAGAACGTGGTGAAGCTTTGGGGCTTGCCTCGGAACATAGTAAGTGACCGGGACCCTCGCTTTACGAGGAAGTTGGACGGAGCTCTTCAAGCTTTTGGGGTCGGAGTTACACTTTTCGACGAGTTTTCATCCACAAACCGACGGCCAAACGGAGAGGGTCAACTCACTTTTAGAGATTTACTTAAGGCACTTTGTGAATGCCAACCAAAGAGATTGGGCGAAGCTCATGGACGTGGCACAATTTTCCTACAACTTGCAAAGGAGCGAGTCTACCAACAAGAGTCCATTCGAGCTAGCTACGGGGCAACAACCGCTCACTCCTCAATCGTTGGTGTCTAAGTACACGGGAAAGAGTCCCTCGGCATTCAAGGAGGCAAAGTCATGGCACGAGCAAGCCGACATAGCCCGATCATACTTAGACAAGGCGACAAAGAAGATGAAAAGTGGGCGGATAAGAAGAGGAGACATGTGGAGTTTCGCATTGGAGACTTGGTGCTCATCAAGCTCAACTTGGATCAACGCAAGCGGCGTGGGAACCTCCACAAAAGTCTGATGAGGCGGTACGAAGGACCTTGTCCCATCATACAAAAGGTCGGAAAGGCGTCATATAAGGTCGATCTACCGCCTACCTTGAAGAAGATCCACCCCGTCTTCCACGTGAGCTGTTTGAAGCCGTATCATGGAGACGAGGAAGACGCCTCAAGGGGTGAATCTTTGAGAGCACCACCATCCATTCTCACCTCATTCGACAAAGAGGTCGACCACATTGAGGCCAAGAGAGTCATAAGGTGAAAGAGTCATCCTCCAAGTACCCAATACTTAGTCTTTTGGAAGGGACTACCGGAGAGCGAGGCGAGTTGGGAACCCGTCGAGTCCTTGTGGCAATTCAAGGATAAGATTCGAGACTTCGAAGAGGCATCGACGAGGACGTCGACGGATTAGGTGGGGGAGGATGTCACGGCCCGATTATTTTGCGCTCGACATTTAGGGGTTTCGCCGGGCCATGACAAGGCATTTCTTGACTAAGTGTCCTACCCCAACACTTAGCCAAATTTGGAGACCCTTTTGGAGATGGACTTGTAGCCCAATAGATGGAAAGGCCCAAGCCCGAGATCTAGAAGGCTATGGAAGAGTGCGGAAGATTATGGAAGCCAATGGAAGCTTACGGAAGATGGTGGAAGGGTCTACCACTTGTAAATATCTTAGATATTTTGGTAGGAACTTTCTAGAGTGTAATTCTAGCCGTAGGATTAAATCAATCTTGACCATCCATTAAGGAGGTCTAAGTGTATATATAGGGGAGGAGTCATTTGCTTCAAACCATCAAGTGAAATACAATCAAGCATTCTCCAAGAGTTCTCTCTCTCTAAGCATCCTTTGCATTCTTTGGTCCCTTTTGGCTTAGCCGCGTCAAGGCATTTCGGGGAAAGGCTTACTTAGCTAAGCAACTTTGAGGCAAAAGTCTAGCTAAGTGCCGCACGTCTTAGCAAGGAAAAACTAAGTCCGTGACAGAGCCCTGTGTGCGCAGAATCGGACCCTTGAAGGAATCCGCGACCAAAGTTGTCCAATTGGAAATTCTGACTCGACCATTAGCCTTAAAATGGTCATCATATGCGGACAAGAACATAATATCACAGAGTCATGGCAAGGTCGCCCGGAGGTTCCATTGATGTGCGCACAGAATGGGCACGCTACGAGAATCTTCGAGCAGAACTCATTATCTGGAAATTATGGCTCGACAAAAGTGTTCAGAATGACAAATAACTTTGGAAGGTCGAGCCAACTTCGCAACCGCACGAGGGAAGTGCCTGTTCACTCTTAACTCTCTCTTATTTTCCCTATTGTTTGTTTGCTTGCGTGTGTGTCTTGAACTTATGTGTGTCGTAAGGACACGTCGGTTCAAAAGTGTGGGGTGGGAGAGTCAGTATGTCGTGTCAGCATGTTTATTTCTTACACATGCATAGAGTCAGCACGTTTCCCGTTTAAAATTGAAATTTTTGAAATTTTTGTACATGTGAAATTCTCTCTATTTCCTGGATATGCAGCACTGAACGTTGATGATGTGAAATAGATGTTGCTGATTAGATGCGTTTTTCTCGTGAACTTTGAGTTGTGCGAATACATGTGAACTTAACATATTGCGTGCTTTTGAGTTGAGATAAACAGGGATGTGGAGTTGAAAGAAACGTCCTAGAGAGACTTGACAAAGCGCTCAAGGGACCGGACTTCAAACTATATGGTTATATGGATTTTGTGGAGGCTAGCACTTCGAGGCAACATGGTTTAGAGTCTGCTCCGCCACTGCGGTGCTTATGCGGTTAGGCGGGACGGGAAAACAACACACCGTCCAATCTCTAGTCCGAGTAGCCGGGAAAACAGACGAGCGACCCTCGGCTTGACTCGCGTCAAAAGGACGAGGATGAGTGAGAGCAGGGAGATATTTCCTTATGCTTGCGGGCGATGATTGGACCTCCATCAAAAGAGCAGAGTCATGGACAAGCAGTCACAATCAGTAGCAAAAGAAAAGAAAATCAGTTATTTGTGAAGTTTTACACGCAACAAAGTGAAGTACACCACTGATCCATCAAAAGACAACTCACTACAGAAGTTGTCCAAGCAAAAGAACTCAACACCTTGAAGCTCGAACAAATCACGTGCAAGAAAAAGCAATGAAGTGTAACCATATAGTGAGAACCCGGAACCACGAGTGTGGATCATAGGTCTAAAAAGGACTATCTCCCATTCATCCGAATTGGTTTGCATCTCGGCTTAAAGGTAACACGTATCAATTTATTCCATGTTTAGCACAATTATCTTAGTAGCGTTTAGTCATGCATTGAAAGGCAAAGTCTAGACTAGCAGCGCATAATCATATAGCATTATCCAGGGCGTCGAAGAATTGTGGTGTTGCATCTATTTTCCTCTTATGACCTAGTTCTTGTTCGGGACGAACAAGTTTAAGTGTGGGGTTGTTTGATGAGCCGTATTTATACGACTCATCGAGTCATCAAATCCCACCAATACTGACACTTTCATATGCGAACAGTTACTTGTTAGTGTTGTTTTGCATTTCAGGTGTTTCAGAGGCTCTAGGAGGAAATGCGCTTAAAGACGGCATTTCACGCCAAATACATCACATGGAATTCCTGGAAGATCAACCGAAGAGCCAAATTGAGATTCAGGCGAAAGTCATCACAAAGGAAGCCTAGCCGACCGGCTGGATTATTAGTCCAAAGTCAGCCGACCGGCTGGATGAAGACGATGGATGACACACACTCGGCCACTTTGATCCGGGCGGCTGAACTCACCAGCTGACCGGCTGGGTGAAGACCATGGATGGCATACAATCGGCAGGATTCAGTCGGGTGGCTCAATTATCAGCCGACCGGCTGAAGTGGACCGTGGCGACACTATTTTGAAGTTCAAGCTCAGCCGACCAACTGAGCTCTCCAGCCGACCGGCTGAGGTCTGCCGTGCCAGCACTCTTGGAGTTCAACATCCCAGCCGACCGGTTGAGATCACATCGCCTAGCCAGCCGACCGACTGAAGTCCGCCGAGCCAATGCGTATGAAGCCTCATCTCAGCCGACCGGCTGAGTTCTCACCATATTCCCAGCCGCCCGGCTGGCCGTCGGGTTCAGTTTTTGGGCTTGTTTCCTAATCTCGTTTTCTGGCCCAGAAACATATTAAGAAACCCCAGAACTTATATATTGAGATTAGAGGCAGGGTTTCTAGGGGCATCCAAAAACGTGAAGATCATTCCATCGGCCAGAGCTTCCCTCCTCCTTCGTTCGGCAATAGAGAAGAAATCCCTCCTTATTATTGTGTTTTTTTCTCATGACCATGTCTAGCTAAACTCATTATTCGGTTTAGGGTTTAATACATTGTGACGTTGTTTTTGAGACTTGTCGCTTAATGCTAATTTCGTTATTCTACTAGTTCTTGTGCTTAATCATCTCGGATTGAATTGTGAAGTTAAGTGGATACTTGGAATGGTAAAGCTTAACCGAACAATTCAACTCCCCTATTTACTATTTGTTTGATACTAGACCGTTAGAACAAATAGTTGCACTAAATCTAATATATCTTGGAATGGAGTATTAAGTTTGCTAGAACTAGAATTCTACAACCCGGAAAGGAAGTAGATTGTGGTGTAGGCGCTCGGAAAGGCCCTACTTTAGGTTATAACTTGAAATGGAAGTAACCACACTTAGGAATTCGAAAATAGATAATTAGAAGTCGATGATAAAACAAGTCACAATTAAAAATCCTAGACCGAATATCCTCTCTGATTGATAACCACTCGTTTGTTTCCTATTTTTGCACGGTGTCCTAATTACTCACAACCCAACTGTCTTTCTTTTCACAGAACAATAAGTAACCGCTCTAGCTCTCTTGCGTTCGACCCCTTGCTTGCCGCTATACTAGCCAAGAGTAAGTGGAATTATAAATTTAAATTTGCAGGAATCTCATATACTAAATTCCTTAGCCTTTCTGCCTCTTTACCGGCAGCCGCTAAGGCTATGAATTCAGATTCCATAGTCGAGCTGGTGATGCAAGTTTGCTTCTTCGATGCCCAAGATATGGCACCTCCCTCAAGCAAGAATACCCAACCACTTGTAGAAGAATGATCTTCTAAATTGGTAATCCAACTTGCATCGGTATATCCCTCCAAGACCAAGGGAAAACCAGCATAAGTCAAGCCATGATTCATGGTTCCCTTAAGGTATTTGAGTACCCGCCTTATAGCTTCCCAGTGATGAGTACTGGGATTACTAATATACCTACTCAATTTGCCCACTGCATAAGCTATATCAGGCCTTGTACTCGTCATTGCATACATTAAGCAACAAATGACTTGAGAGTACTCAAGTTGTGAAATCGCTTCACCCTTATTAGGCAAAATATTCACACTTGTATCCATGGAAGTGCTAACCGGAGAACAATTCAAATAATTAAATTTCTTAAGCACTTTCTCAACATAGTGAGACTGTGACAGAGTTATGCCCTTGTTCTCACGCTTGATTTCTAATACAAGAATCACATCCGCTTCTCTCATATCTTTCATAGCAAAACTTGATGATAAGAAATCCTTGGCAAGATCTACTTGTTTTTGGTTAGTACCAAAAATCAGCATATCATCAACATACAGACAAATGATTACTACATTATCGGAGTTATCAAACTTGTTGTAAATACACTTCTGCTTGATTCAACTTGAATCCACTAGACAAGATTACCTCATCAACCTTTGATGCCACTGTTTAGGTGTTTGTTTCAGCCCATACAATGATTTAATCAACTTACAAACCTTGTGTTCATTTCCCGGCATAATGAATCCTTCCGGTTGCTTCATATAGATTTCCTCATCCAAATCACCATTCAAGAATGTTGTTTGACATTCATTTGGTGTACAACCAGATTGTTTATTGCAGCAAGTGCAATCAACAACCTAATAGTGGAAATCCTAGCAACCGGAGCATAAGTATCGAAGAAATTAATACCCTCCTTTTGTCTAAAGCCTTGGATAACCAATCGAGCTTTAAACTTATCAACTGATCCATCAACCTTCATTTTCCTTTTGAAAATCCATTTGCAGCCTAAAGGCTTGCAACCCGGTGGGAGATCAGATAATATCCATGTATCATTCCCCATGATAGAATCCATTTCATCGTTTATCGCCTCTTTCCAAACGGACACGTCTTGAGACTTCATAGCCTCATCATAAGTTCTAGGATCATCATCAATGTGATATCAATATGAGTATTGATACTCAATATCATTTCTAGAACTCTCAATCAAGTAAACTTAATAATCAGGTCCAAAGGATTTTTCAATCCTTCCCCGTTTGCTTCTACGAGGCTCAAACGATGTACTGTTAGAAGAAGTGCTCACTTCATCTTCCAACTCAGCCCTTGTGGAGCCAGAAATCAAATCTTGAGGTCTAGGAATCGAAGAAAAACGATTCTCATCAAAGATTGCGTCTCTTGATTCAATTACGGTGTGCGCCGAAATGGAATCATTCTAGTCACATAGAACCTATATGCTTTAGAATGTTCAGCATATCCAATGAAGATGCAATCAACACCTCTTTCTCCCAAATATTTTATTTTGGGAGCCGGTAATCTCACTACCGCTCTACATCCCCAAACTCGGAGATAATTCAGATTTGGTTTCTTTTTGTTCCAAAGCTCATATGAGGTAGTATTGTTCTTTTTGTTAAGAAATCTGTTAAGTAAATAACAGGCTGTCAACATAGCCTCACCTCAAAATCCATTACTCAAACCAGAGTAGGATAATATGGAATTAACCATCTCTTTTAGGACTCTATTTTTCCTTTCAGCTATACCATTTTGCTGTGGTGTATAGGGTGCTGTAGTCTCATGAATGATACCATTCATATGGAAATATACAGGATCGTAATATTCCCCACCTCTGTCAGTTCTAAGTCTCTTAATCAAATCATGCATCAATTCTACTTCAGCTTTATACACTTTAAACTTGTCTAAAGCTTCATCTTTAGCATGCAGCAAGTACACATAACAATATCTAGAACAATCATCTATAAAAGTTATGTAGTACTTCTTATTCCCTAAAGATGGAGTAGAATGCAAATCACCCAAATCACTATGAACAAGTTCAAGCAAGTTTGATGTTCTTGAAATACTTTTGAATGATAACCTAGTGATTTTTGTAAGCATGCATGTAGTACATTTATCAACATTCATGTCAACTGTAGGTATTAAACCTTCCTTAGACATTAAACTCAATCGCTGATAATGAACATGTCCTAATCTAGCATGCCACAAATTAGAATCATCACTAGTAGAAGACATGTAAACAGAATTCACCACTTTATTTACATTCAACATAAACATGTCATTACAAAAGCAGCCAAATCCAACAAAGATACCACACTTCGGCAATACATACTTGTCGGATTCATACACTTGCTTAAAACCAAATTTGTTCAACAAACTACCGGAAACCAAGTTTTTCCGAATAAGAGGTACATGTAATACATTTAACAACTCAAGGGTTGTTCCCGAACTGAACTCTAACACTACAGTTCCTTAGCCAAGTATTGGTGCGGTTGACTCATTTCCCATTTGAAGGACAGCTCTTTCTTTCACCGTTTCATACGTCTTGAAACTATGACGGTCTTTGCACACATGCTTGTTAGCACCCGAGTCAATCCACCACGCCACTTCATCATCCTGAACATAAAATGCTTCAGCGATAAGTGACACATAATTCACATTAGAATTACAATCAGAAATAGAAGACTGACCTTGAAGGTTGGAAGGGCATTTTTCTTTGCCCTTATCCCCAACATTCACTTTTGCCTTTCCTTTCTCATTTTTAGCCATCCTACAATCATTTTTGTAGTGTCTAGGTTTACCACAAATCCAACAACAACCCTTAGGTTTCTTGTTGAACTTGCTACCAAATTTCTCATTGAAACGTTTCTTTCCCTTGAATTTCCGAAGACCTCGTTTGAGTAAGTCATGGCGTGGGAGATGACGGATTCGTTTGAGTGGTTCGCAAGAGTAGCTTTGGAAATTTTCATTAATATCGAGAAGGTTAGTAGTTAGAGATGGTGCTTTCTGTTGAGGTGTTTCGCTTGTTTAGTGGGAGTTTTCAGAGGGCTTTGTGGAAGGTAGCAGCAATCTGCTATCCGTCTGCTAAGGAACAAAGTAGTTCGTTGCTTCGTGGGGTAGTGTATTTCTAGCTGCTGAGTTTGTTGCTGCCGAGGGCGGTGGTGGAGGGCTTGTGTCATTTCCGGATCCCGTTTGAAGGTCTGTTTCGTTGTGGAGGGTAGGAGCTGCTCCCAGTTGTAGGGGTTGGCAGAGGTCTTCCTTTTAGTAGTGTTTTCCAATCAGGTTTTGGTTGCTGGTTAGTAGAGTAGTTTGAGGTGCTTCTTAGCTCTCAAGGTTAGCTGGGTTTAGTGTTTGTTTTCTAGTGCTCGTTTTTCGGAGTTTGTTTTTAGCGGTAGTTGAGTTTTGCTGTTCAGTGGTGCGGTTTGCCTGTCTCAAGGCTTTGTTAGTGTTTTCGGTGGCTCAAGTCCACTTGTGTATCAAAAAAAAATGTTGCACAGCAAAGAATGTGTGAGATCCGTTAGAAAATAACCCAGGTTTCTATCCATAAGTCCATTTCCTCAGTTCCACTTCCATACCGACCTACATCCAAATGCCGTGTCATTGTAGTCGCCAAGCAAGCTCTGCGTAGATTTCATTAGCCCTCACATGTACTAGATATCCAGACAAGAACACGAAACCGCTTCCACAAATTTATATCCAACATTTGCCGCCTACTTTTCTAATCATTCTATTTTTCATCTTGCTTCTCAACTCTGCAACCTCATTCAGTTTTCCTTTATTTGACAATAAATTGGCAAGAATAATGAATGCAGAGTCATCACTTGGGTTAAGCTCTAACAGCTTGTTACCAACAGTACAAGTCATATCCGCATCGCCATGAGATGCACAAGCTGTAAGTACTGTCCGCCACAAAGCATCATCAGGCTCAAATGGCATGCACATGGCAACACTCTCAGCATCTTTCAACCTCCCAACTCCGCCCAACGCACCTACCAAACATGTATAGTGTTCAATTTGTGGTTCAACGTCATATTCCGACTTCATCTTATTCAGCCATTTCTCAGCCTCATCAGCCAAACCAGCATTTTGAAGAGAGGACAGAACAGCCAAAAAAGTGTACTCATCAGGTGTATATCCTCCAGCATTCATTGAAATGAACAGATCACACACCGACTTGCTTTCACCTCGTTGAGCATAGCTAGCCATCATACCATTCCATCCAACCAAATACATATCAGGCAACAACTCATCAAAAATCCTTCTAGCATCGTTTATTAACCCACATTTTCCATAAGCGTCAAGTAGCGAAGTCCCCACAACGACTCCCGGATAATACCCAGTCACAACAGCATGGCCGTATTACCTTACAGATCTCTACCACTGCAATATTCCCCAACAGCGCTGAGTACTGCGGAGACACTACGTTCTGTAGACGGCACACCACAAGCTACCATATCAGAAAAACATGAAAGCCCCTCAACCGGCTGTGAGTTCTGTGCCAGCCCCACAATGACAGCAGAGTAACAAACCGAATCCCTCTCAGGCATTTCATCAAACAGCTTCCACGCATTATCAAGCATCCCGCTTTTCAAGTAAAAACTCACCAACGCTGATCCAGCAAAGTGGTCAGCCGCAATTAACATCTTCTGCGCAGCACCATGAACCTGCATCCCGAAACACATAGCACCTAAATTGGCGCAAGCTTTAAAAACTACGTCTAGAGTTCGATGATTGGGCATAGTGTCATATCGAAGCATGGAAACAAACTGGGTAAGAGCCGAACAGGTGTCCCCTAACGCCGATATCAGGCAAGTCCATGACACTACAGTATGCTTACAAAGATAGGCGTTAAAGGTTGAGATCGATGAGGCTGTTGTAGGTCGCCTTGTCATTCGGACGATATTTGATATTCGTGGGTCAAGCAGGAACCTGCTCATTCCCGCCGCCGTCAGTCGATCAATTCCCAGATTGGCGCCAGCGCGCCGATCGCTATTTGAATCAATACGGAGTACGGGCTGGCGATAGTATAAATCAGTGTTAATAAAACCGAATCCTGTATCGAATCGGTCAAATCAGTGGATTAATGGATCAGAGATTCAACCGGGTTAAACCAGTTTGACCTGCACATATTAAAAAATAAAAATAAAAAATTTATATATGATATTATAATTTAACATATTTATGACTTGAATAAATATTACACGATTATGATCCGATTATAACAGCATACCATAACAAATTTAGAATTTGATAAAGTACAAATCAATAATACAACAATAACAATTTTAGTCTTAATTTGCAAGTCACAACAATAAGGGAGTTATAAGAATAATTGAATTTCTAGTTAAATTGATAATAATTAATAACTTTTATAGATTTGATAAATGAATATATATTATTTATTTTTTTCGATCAAAGTGCAATTTTTTTTATTAAAACAAGAACAGACTCTCCCGAAGGGACAGAAGTCCTAGCAAGGGCATGACCAAACAGAAGACTGTTCTGATCAGACCGACCGCAGCGGCTGACACTACATATACGGAATACGCACCGTCATGCCCTTCGAATACAAGGCAGGAGACAAGCTCCTGAACTAAAAAACTAAAATACTAGAACAGCTCAGACCGACAAGCGGCTGAGGTAAACAACTCAGATCGGAAACCCGGCTGAGAGAAAACTAAGCTAAAACTAAAACTAACCTACATCTAAAACGAAAGACTAAACATCAAAACAAACACCGGCATGAGACAAAGAGCAACCAGTCGAGTCCACGTCGCCCAAAACCAATCGCCACCGTCGAGCACCAGCAAACACCTCCTTCAGCCACTTTAGATCCGCCAGCAAACCAACCCTCCCCGGCAGCCGACGCCAACCAACCACCTCACCAGCGCACACCACAGCGACCACCCATCCAGACGCCGACCACCACCCAAACAAATAATAAAACAAAAATCATCTTTAACTTAGTGGAAAGAAATAGAATAACTATTAAGAGGGGGGTTTGAGTCTTGTCCAAGTCAAAATTAAATAAATAATTTTTTAGACCAAATCGAACCGATCAAATCACGAATTTAATAAAAAACCCGGGTCAACCGACCGGGTCTTGACATTTCCGGTCCGATGACATAAACGAACCGGTCCGGTAACCGGTTCCCGGTCGAATCGGCCGGTCCGGTTTTCACAGCACTGGTATATAAATACACGTTGAACGACATCATTTTACTTGTGAGTCAAAATTTTTTTGAATCTTGTGAAGATGCCGGAAACGAGTCTATTAGGTTGCTGAAGGTTCGCTTAAGCTGAGTATTATCGAGTTTTGAAAACATGTGTTCGAGCTCGACTAGTTTAATTTTCACTAGTTTCGAGCCGAGCTCGAGCTTTTTACGAGTAATTAAAGTAATTTAAATTAATGTGATTATTTACTATTAGCAAACTTTAGTCGAGCTTTTCACGAGTTGGAACAAGCTTTAGTCGAGCTTTTCACGAGTTTGAACGAGCTTTAGTCGAGCTTTTCACGAGTTGAAACGAGCTTTCACTGAAAAAGTATTTTAAAATGTGCAAAATTACTTTAATAAAGCTCATTCACGAGTTTCAAAAAATATAATAGAGTTTTAATCGAGTATATCGAGTTTTAATCAAGTATGTTAACGAGTACATAAACAAGCTATTCGCGAACATAAACGAGTCGAGCACCCTCTTGCTCGTACTAGGCTCGTTTATTTTAACGAGCTTCAAATTTGTTTTCGAACTTGACTAGTTTAAGATCGAGTCAAGTTTTGACCGAGCTCGTTCACGAGTAGCTCGCGAACTTATCATCTCATTTGCACCCCTACATCTTCATAATTTTTAGAGAAAATGACAAAAACGATTATGAACCATCACTTTCTGTCAATTTACAATTCGAAGTATGAAATTCGAATTTTCAAAAATGACAATCAAGGGTCGAATTCAATTAATAAAAAATGATTAAAAATAGTCATGAACTACACTTTTGTCAAATTACATTCTGAACTATTCAAAATGACAATCAAGGGTCAAATTCAAAAAAAAAGTTTAGTAGACATGTTACAATTGACTAACAAACACTAACTGTGTCAATTAACGATGTCATTTGATGTTAAAGTGATTAAGTGAATCAAAACACAACTTTTTAATCTATAAATTAAAACATTTCGTGATATGTTCTAAAATTTTGCAACTCTATCAAAACGTATATGAATATAATAGAGTGTACTAACTGGAATGAGATCCCAAACAGTGCAACTATTTACTTCCAAAATAAAAATGGTGTCGTTTTGGTTTTTATAGGTTCGAAGTGACACATTTTTAAGGGTTCAGACATCTATTTTTAAGTTTTATTTATGTGGTTTTGTAAAAAATACAAAAATATGTAGTTTTATACCAAAACGACGCCACTTTCAATTGGCTATTTTTAGCTTGGCTGTACCGGATGCGAATATGTACTAACTACTATGTGATTATGTTCTGGATTTATATTCAAAGGCACGTGAATCACATAAAAAAACAAAATGTTCTCCAATAGAGTTACAAATTTTAAGAATATATCAAGAATTGTCATAAGAAAACGCTTTAATTTATTGGGTTGATTAAAAATTTTGAATTTGTTCAAACTGTAATTTGACAGTAAGTGTAGTGCATGTCCATATTTTATCATTTTGGTTAAAATTTCTGAATTTAACCCTTAATTATTATTTTTAGTAGTTTGCACTGTAATTTAATAGCAAGTGGTAGTTCACGATCTTTTTACCATTTTCTTTAATTATTAAGGGTAAAGAATAAATTGGTGCTCCCAAAACTAACATAACTTTTTAAATTAAAAATAATTCCAACCATTTTGGGAGCAGTGTTATTAAAACCGGACCGGACCGGCCGGTTCGACCGGTTAGACCGGGAACCGGTCATCGGACCGGTCCGGTTTAGTAATCAGACCGTTCTGCAATCGAACCGGTCAAAACTCGGTCAAAACCCGGTTGAACCGGTGGTTGAACCGGCCGGATGAACCGGTTGACCCGCGGATTGACTCAATTTTGTATTAAAATGGTGATTTGATCGGTTCAATCGGTTCGATTTGGTCTGAAAAAATATTTATTTAATTTCTCTTGGACAAGAGTCGAACCTAGTCTTCCTCTATAATTATCTCCTCTCATTCCACCAAGCTAAACATGTTTCTTGTTTTATTATTTGTTTCATTAATGTATATGCATTTATCAAATCTATAAATATTTTTACTTATTATCAATTTAACTAGAAATTCAATTAGTCTTAGAAATCTCTTATTGTTGTGACTTGCAAATTAAGACTAAAATTGTTATTGTTGTTCTATTATTGTTGTATTATTGATTTGTACTTTATCAAATTCTAAATTTGACAATTTGTTATGGTATGTTATTGTAATTCGATCATAAACATGTAATATTTATTCAAGCCATGAAGCCATAAATATGTTAAATTATAATATCATATATAAGTATTTTATTTTTATTATTTAATTTGTGCGGATCAAACCGGTTCGACCCGGTTGAACCACTGACCCATTGACCCAGTGACTTGACCGGTTCGATCACCGGTCCGATTTTAATAAACAATTCCGCAACATTCAAAGGACGTCTTTGAATTCCTCAGTGGCATGAAACATTTTGTATTACTACAATCCATTTCAAGGAACGGTTTATGTCATAAAATGAAGAACAGTAGAACACTAAATATTTATATACCATTTTGAGGCTCACTAGGAGGAAGGAGGCTGTGTTATGATCATCATCTACTCCTCCTGAAGCCGACGTCCCCGGCGAGTGGAAGTTCTCAGTTCCTCTTCCAACACTTCCATAGAATCAGAAACCTCAGCTTTGTAGATATAAAATTTCGAAACAACTAAGAAGAGGAGGAAGTTGAGGAAATTGAGTATGGCGAAGAAGGCGTAGTAATAGTCCAAATGGGAATCATTGAGGTTGTTCAGAATCCATCCTTTATGCCCATTTCTGCTGGTAATATGTGCAACTGTGGATAGCAGGAAGCTACTAAAGAAGCTCCCAACGCCTAAACTCACCATGGAGTAAGAAGTCCCAAGGCTCTTCATGTTCTCAGGCGCTTGATCGTAGAAAAACTCGATCTTGGCCACCTCTAGGAACGAGTCTGCAGTTCCCATAAGCAAGAACTGTGGAAGTAATGTGAAGATGGATAATGGAAGTTGGCCACCACCGACGAGTCCTTTATCCTTCGCAAACTGAAGCCGGTGATTCTCCACAAGTGATGCAACTGTCATGAGTATGATGTGGATCACCATTCCGATTCCCATTCTTTGTAGGAGCGTCACTCCTCGGGGATTTTTAGTTACTCGCCTCATGATGGGGACGAAGAGGCGGTCGTAGAGCACGACGCAGACCAGCATGGATATAGTCACAAATCCGGCTAAACTGGCTGCTGGGATTTGAAAGTTACCCACTTTTCGGTCAAGGGTCAAGCCTTGCTTGACAAACAAGGTATTGATCTGAGCGATCATCGTGCTGGGAACAACGGTTGCGAACAAGATCGGTATCATCCTCAACATCTGCTTTGTTTCTTCCACTTGGGTTACTGAACAGAGGCTCCATTCGCCCTTGGCGCCCGTTTTGACACAAGCCTTGTTGAGAAACATCAATGTGGGAGTTGAATCGATTCGGAACTTTCCATTCTTGGCATACTCCGTCAGCTCAAGCTCATGTAGCTCCTTTGGGTCACTAGGAACACTCCATTTCCAATTTTTAAATGCAACAACAATGACCTTCGCCATCCGAGTAAAAGGACTCCCATTAGGCACTCTATGCCTGTAAAAAGGCGTCCCGGTTAAGAAGATCACGATGGAGATGGCCAGCCCAGCCGTAGGAAGCCCATATCCAAGCGTCCAACCGACATTATCTTGTACGTAAACAAGCACCGTGTTGGCAAACAAAGTGCCGAAAAATATGCTAAACATCCACCAGTTGAAGAAGGAGAGCTTTTGTGACTTTTCCTTGGGGTGGAAGTCATCGAACTGGTCTGCGCCAATAGTGGAGATGTTAGGCTTGGTTCCTCCGGTTCCGATTGTTAAAGTGTAGAGAGCTGCGAAGAAGACGGCTAGCTGGAGGGTTGAGGCCTTGGGACACTTGCTCACGTCCTTCTCTATGCAGCTCGGTGGTCGTAGGCCGGGGATGGACACCGCCATTGTCAGCAAACACATACCCTATAAGATGACATGGTTTTAGTTATATACGAGCATGTGACAACAAATCCAACAACATTAAATTAAATTCTCTTCATTCTACTATAAAAGTGTGGAAAAAGATTAGGTACCAAGGTGATTTTTTGGTACAAGATACAAAACAAATCATAGCCCTTGATCTTGTGATTTAGATGGATGAGATTAAATCCTGATTTTTGGTGTATTTTCTTGGTGACGAATTATAAGTTGATTTTGACGAACGTTGTCGTTTGTATCAAAAATCAACAGTGTACCTGATTTTAACTCATAAAAGTGTATTATTATTTTTGGAAAACCTCCCAGCAAATGTAAAAAAGTGACGCTTTAATAAAAAAAAAAGACATTATTTTAATACTTGCAACATTTGACTCACGCAGGTGTATTTACTTTGTACATACCGATAGATAGATGATGCAGGCAATGACGAAAGTCCAATAGCGGCCGAGATGGGCGTCGGCAACGTAGGCGCCCAATACAGGCGTGAGCCAAATAGTTCCGCCCCAGTTGGTGACATTGTTGGCCGAGGTGACGGTGCCCTGGTGGAGCTTTTTGGTCAAGTAGACCACCAAGTTTGAGGATACGCCATAGTACGCCATGCGTTCAAACACTTCATACACTGACAAAAGTAACAAGTTGAAACTACAAGTCAATGAAATGGATTTAATTGACCGTCAATAAAATAAATACTTATAATTCATTAATTTGAGTGATCCACATGTCTACTCTCATGGACCACGTCCTTCTTACATTAATTATGTGAATATATGTATAGGGTAGTGCACATGTTGGCCTCCAAAGATATTTAAAATCTAATAAATAGGAGATACGTCAAGATTTTTTTTATAAATATGAAACTCATAAAATATATAGAGTGTAAATAGTGTTTTCAAAATACATTAGTAAATAGTGTAACGATGCATACTTTATAAATTTAATATTTACAATGACGTGTTTTGATTTTGGTATCTAATTTATTAATGCTTAAAGGTTCAAATTAATCCTGATATTTCAAATCAAATACAGGTGAGAGATTTTCCTACGTAGGCATTTAATGATCAGTATTTTTGAAACATTTCATTTTTTAAAAGATTTTCGATTTTCTTGGAACAAATGCAGAAGGGGAATTTTTTTAAGTGTATCTATTTGTGTGCCCAAATGCACCGGTGGCGGACCCAGACTTAATTTTTATTGGGGGCATAACACTATTTTAGAGAAATTAGTGGGGGCAATAAGAGTATTTCCTAAAAATATTAACCTAATTTAGTCTAATTTGACCTAATTAAGCTTAAATAAAAGAACAAATCAAAAAATTGATGGGGGCAAGTGACCCCATATTGCTTGGGGTAGGTCCGCCAGTGCAAATGCACACATAAGATTGAGGATAAGAGTGTGAGACATTGGTAGAGATTTTAGATCCATATCCTTTTTTGTTCATACACATACATACAAAACAGAGTTCAGCCGAATGAAAAACCAAAACTGGCATGTACACCACTTCCAGTTCCAATGCAAAAGAACGCCATATAAGACAGTAATTATGAACTTGAGGTTAAGGATCTGTGAAGTCAAACTAAGTATAGTGACGTTGAATGACGTATTTTTTGATGTTGAAACAATTAATTATACACATCATTAAATAAATTTTAAAAAAAATGAAACACCATGGTTTGATATTGAAAAAAAACATAAATTTACGTCGACCGTATTTTATTTGAATGCACAAAATCTGATTTGAATGAAATGAATTGTAATACAGTCATGTTGATTTTATGATTACCTACGATGAAGGAGCAAGCCTTCCAGCCTCCCCGCTTGGATCTGAGAACTGGGTTTCCTCTGAGATCGACTGTTCCATCTTGTGTGTAATCCCCTCTTGCATCTTCCTCGCCCATAACTCTCTCTTTCCAATCTCTGTTCTCCCTCTTTCAAAAACTAACACATCACCTGTGGTTCTTGCTTGCTCTCCTTACTAGAGTTTTATAGCCAGGAAAAGCATTGAACATTTGCTGTCCTACTCTCCTCCCCATTTATATATATAGGGAAAATTATAATTTCATTATCTGAACTAGAACTTTATTTCAAAATAAGTACCGAACTTTCAATTTTTTCAAATCAAGTACCGAGTGGTCAAATTATAATAATAAAAAGTTGTAAAACTAACACCGTTAAACCATTTAACCCTTTAAATGATTAATTATAAACAAAATGATTAAAATTGAATTGTTAGAATATGAATATTCTATCATTTAATTGAAAACATCATATTGCTAATTATTTTTTGACAATTTAATGTATAATTTAATTTTAAAAATTATACCAAACCAACGCCGTTAAACCCTTATTATCTTTGATATTATTTGTATACTAATTAAAACTTAAAAATACACCCAAACTAACGGGTAAAGTTCAATATTGTAATTATATATATAATTGTACAATATGTTGTTTTCAATTTGATCACTAATTGATCAGATATTCGAATTCTAATCAATTGAGTTCTTAATCGTTTTTATTATTGAAATTTATCTATAATTAACAAGTTGAAAAATTGTAAATACGTTAAGGGTTAGTTATCTGTGACTTTAATTAAATATATAATTATAATAGTGAACTTTTCTTATTTAGTTTGGATATATTTTTTAAAATTTTATTATATCAAAAATTGTCAAAGATAGTAAGCAATATGATATTTTCAATTTTATCATTAAATGGTAAGATATTCATATTATAAATAATTTAATTTCAATCATTTTATTTATAGTTAATCATTTAAAGGGTTAAATGGTTTAACGGTGTTAATTGTACAAATTTTCTTATTACAATTTGACCCCTCGGTACTTGATTTGAAAAAATTGAAAGTTCGATACTTATTTTGAAATGGAGTGATAGTTCATGTAATAAATTTGTAGTTTTCCCTTATATATATAAACTTAGTTGGGAATAAAATCAGCACCAATATGATTCCATGTGTCATTTTTTAATTTTCTTAATATATTGGTGAAACTTGCATTCAATTTTATAATTATAACATTTATTAATAGAGCAGCGTTCGATTGAGAATTTTTTTCATTTCAAGGCCTAGTAAATCTTATCTGAAAATTTGAAAATGCATAATCAAGTGGTTGTAATGTAAGTTGATACATATCTCACTCAAGTCAAATTTGCTACTTTAACTTTTGATGAAACGCAATGGACACATGTCAGCATGACAACCACTTGACCATGCACTTTAAAGGTCCAAATGAGGTTTTGAGGATTTTCAATATACGAATGTTCTTCTATATATACATATATAGAGCTGAATGCTTCAATGAAAATCCCTTGTGAGCCCCATTGTGACACCTTTATCGGCATGGGGTCTGAGGCTTATTCAGTCCTTCAAAAATAAGGAATCGTTGAAAGTTGAGAACCCCGACCCTAAAATGAGAATTTTTTTCATTTTGCATTTTCACCTTCGGTATTTTGAAACTGCACTGATGTTTGATTGAATGCAACTTCGAAAAAATGAAAGTGAATTATCACAAAAACAAAAAAAACTGAAAGTGAATCTAGCCCACGAAGCGATATTGTTGAGCTTCGTTTTGCACTCTCATTCGAAAGTGCAAAACAAATGAAATGTAGTGAGTTAGATACGTGACAACTACAAATTCAAAAATATAACTTCTTTTAAGATTAAATTTTAAGTCTTTAAGTTCCGGACTTTCTAAGAATTTTCAGCTGAACGCTCCATTTAATAGAAAAATTGAAAGGATAGATATATATAAATAGAAGAGCGCTCCGTTGAGGCAGAGTTGGTAGAATGAGGCAGTGAGGCACGTTGTGAGCCACTCATTGTGCTGATGTGGCAGGGAATACTGTGTTGCTGTTTGTTTTTTGGTAGTGGGACACGTGGCGCGCAGTGGCGGATCCAGGAATTTTTTTGAATGGGGGCAAAAAATTTCTCTTTTAAGAGTAATGTACTATGGTCAAACTAACCCTATTTGTAAATAAATATATGTTAATTTGGCTAACAAATTTATATCTTACTGCAAATATATTTATTTTATGACAAAATTATCAAGATATTAATTAGGTTTTATATATGTCTAACCAAATATTTAAGCTAAATTATAACAGTAAATTAGATTTCTTTCCTAAATGGATATACTAGTATATTCAAACAAAGTTATGTTTGGACAGTGGGGGGCAAACCAATTAATTTACCGGGGGCAAAACACCATAATTATTGAAATTATCACATTAATTAACAAGTAATAGACAAACTTTGAAAAAATCAGTGGGGTCATATGCCCCCATTAGTGCCTAAGTAGATCCGCTCATGGTGGCGCGCTCACAAAGCACGTGTTAGATGTGTGGCTCAGATCGTGCCTCACTGTCTCATTCTAATTTGACTACCTCATTTGAACACCCCTCTATATAAATATCTAAATTAATGCAAGTTGGCTGTAGCTGGCCGGTCATTTTCTCCCATTTTGACGTTCATTTTCATTGAACCGTGTATTATATTATTGGATCACATCGTGCGGAAGGTTGAAATCTAGCTACCACGCATTCACACAGTTGACTCGTTGACTTATTCATTCACATGACTGTCGATCTTGGACGCATGTTTGGCTACCGGACGAGAGACGTCTCCACTCTCCATCTTGACATTTCATATACTAGCAAGTTACAAAATGTCACACAAGTTGCAGGTGCCGTGATAAACCCCCAGTTTAATATGTTCTATAATTAGCAGAAGTAGCAAGAAAAAAAAAACTCATCCTAGACCTTTGATTAAGCACTTAAATATAAGTTGAATATTGGATTTTTTCTAACTTATAAGTTCTTTTTAGTGTTGAATTAAAATTCACATATGTATTAAGCACTCACATCGATGAATATGCGTAGAATCTATGACCTCTTGATTTTGGGTCAAGAGTTCAAGCCGGTTAACTATCATTCCTTTCGCTTTTTTAACATATAAGTATATTCAGTGGCAGATTCAGCGCCTCTCGACAAGGAGGGCCCAAATTTTTTTTATTTAAGCGCGATCAATTTTTTAATATAAATTACATAGAAATTATTAATAATAGAATTTAAATTAATTAAAGTTTATTTTAATTAATAAATGTGTATTTTATTTTGTTTTATAGCTTAGTTGTTGAAAAATAAGTTAACTTAATGTGGAGTTGAGTGCGATTAAGTAATAAAACATACTTAATTGAGTTATTAAATCAAATAATCAACTTCAAATATTAAATGTTACTTTTTGTTAGACAAAACACATATGTTTTCTAGCTCAGTCGGTAGAAAAGGGGCTAACATGCAAGTAGGCTGGGGTTCGAAACTTAATGGAAGTTGTATATATTATAAAGCATATTTTTGGTACAAAATGTAAAGTTTGTCAAAACTGAGTTATAATTCGTGACCGAGAAACAAAAAGTACGACTAAGTTCGTCAAAAGTATTTTATAATTCGTCATTGAGAACTTAACCATAAATAGAATTAATCTCATCCATCCAAATGACTAAATCAAGGACTATCACTAGTTTGTATTTTTTACAAAAACATGTCATTTGCACCGAATCCTGTTTCTAAGTTAAGTATTATAATCAATTAGTAATCACTGATTTAATTAATTTTTTCTTTTTTTGATGAATGGGTACAACAATGCATTACATTTCTAGATAATCTTTATCATCAATTGCATGTTTATTGATCTTTGAAGCTTTATCAAGGCATCTTCGACAAGATCCTGAAATCCTTGATACATATATCCGTAACTTGAAGCACATGCCAGGTCCAACACCTTTATCATGGATCTGCGCACATTTCCCTCTGAAATCATTGGTACATTCATTGACATCTTACGCACATGCCACATGGGCACCTTTACCATTGCATGACATAGCATCCACTCGCTAGGCGGGACGAAGAAAACATTCACGAGAGATGTAGGACGCGCGAGGCGGGACGAGGAAAGCATCCACGAGGGATGTATGAAGCATCCACACGCGAAGCGGGACGAGTAAGAGTGAAAGGAAAAGGAAGAAGAAAATCTCACAAAATTGTGAGAAAATTAATGACTCTAAGACTCGAATCCGGAGTGTAAAGAATTATGTCTAACTCTTAAACCAACATGCCACCACCTGTTGGAATTTTATTAATTTTTTCAATTCAAACATATTATTTAAGATTAAATTAAGTTTAGATCACTTCAACATTGTACTACTTTTGCTTGTTGACACCACTCCACCAGCAGCAGAAGATCTTGATAACATTGTGTGCGGATGCGTTCCGGACCGCTACTCTTAAGAATCGAACCTGAGACTAAATAATAATTTAATTTATACATATACAATCACAAATGATGACTTTTTTATTATAAGGTAATCACAAATGATGACTTGACGTAGATGGTTCATTGATTTTTACATATGAAACTGAGACTTTTCATTGCAGGCGATTCAATGTCTTTCTTAATTCAAATAATCATTGTAAACTCGAAATGAACAAATTGAATTTTGTTGTGAAAGTATGTATATGGAGAAGAAATTGAAAGGTAGAACATATGGACAAATAATGTATATTAACCATTGGAGCTAGAAATCTCATGGACAATCCCTTCGTAGGGTACAACAACTTCCACTACACCATTTGGTCGCTTATGTAACGTAGTTAGAGTATGTGACATAAGTACCAGTCGCATAAGAGTTCTTAGGCGACTGATAAACACAGGTTAGTCGCCTTAAAACACATATGTGACTGGTACTTATGTAGCTGACCAAAGTGTGTGACATAAGTATTCCTATGCGACAACATCTTATGTAGCTGACCAAAGTGTGTGACATAAGTATTCCTATGCGACAACATCTTATGTAGCTCACCAAAGTGTGTGACATAAGTATTCTTATGCGACTATGGCTTATGTAACACACAATAAGTGTGTCACATTAACGTACTTATGTCACAGGTTTTTCGTTGGCCGTCTTCGTGAGTCGCGTTAGAAAATTACCGAAAATGTCACGTCATCTCGCGAATTTGAAATTGTTGACTTTCTCATGATTGACCAGATGAATTTCGCATTAAGGCGTTTGGTACACCAGCGATATACATACGTGGCTGATATATTGGAAAGTGAGTCGCGTAAGGAATGACACATTTAATGATGAAACATAAACTTCTACACCAACCTTTCTTCCTCCTTTACTCCACCATTTATCTCCCACGGCTGAAACGAACACGCATGTCCTCCATTGCCGAAAAGCAGGTAAATTTGTTTTTATATGTAGTTTTAGTTTAAATTTGTTAGTTGCAAACCACACCATACGTTGATTTTCTTGAAAAAACTGAGTTTTGTAATACTTGGTGTTACAATATTATGTTGATTTTCGTTTTTATGATTATGAAGGTGAAGGGCACAATGGATAAAAGTTGGATGGGGTTAGAAAGGAGTGATACACGCTATATTCAAGGGCTTGTTGAATTTGCAAAGCGAAACGGAGAAAATACACATTTGTGTCCTTGTAGAAGGTGTTTGTTGGTTAAAGGAAGAATTACATCGAAGGAGATGTTTGTCCATTTGATGCATAATGGTATGATGAATGGTTACAATATATGGACATCACATGGTGAAATGAGTAATAAGCCTTCAGCATACATGTTGAGACAACAATGGCATGCGGAGAGGTATGGAGAAACAAGTAGTACTGGTGTTATGCATCACCAAACAAACCCGACTATGGAGATTCTTCGTGATCAGTTTCCCTTTCGACATATGCACCAAGAAGATCATATGAATATGAATGTAGATGGTGATGGTGATTCAGATAGTAGAATGGCTTATGAGAGGTATAACACTCTCGTAGGCGAAGCCCTGACTCCTTTGTACAAAAATTGCGACCAAACAGTTCTTGAAACTATTTTGAGGGCAATGCAAATGAAAGTTGAGAGTCGACTGTCGGACAAGGGGTTTGATAAGATGCTACGTAACACTAAGAAAATTCTTCCTCCCGATAACAACTATCCTGGTTCTTATAAAGATGTGAAAAAAGTGTTGAGAAATATGGGGTTGGGTTATGAGACGATACATGCTTGCGAGCATGGATGTATATTGTACTACAAGGAGTTCAAAGATCATATTAGATGCCCAGTGTGTGGTGAGGGAAGATACACACAAAGTGGCAGTAAAAGCAAGGTTCCAAAGAAGACAGTGAAATATTTCCCTTTGACTCCAAGACTGCAGCGTCTATATATGTCACCCCATATTTCAGGCCAAATGAGGTGGCACGCTGAAAGAGATGTTAGTGATCCGGAGTATATTAGGCATCCTGCAGATGGGGAATCATGGAAAATTTTTGACAAGGAATTTCCTGAGTTTGCTAGTGAGATCAGAAATGTCCGACTAGGCTTAGCAACTGATGGTTTTAATCCATTTGGAGCATCTGACCTCTCTCATAGTACATGGCCCATTGTTCTTATTCCCTGTAATTTGCCACCCCACATATGCATGAAGAAGGAGTTGAACATACTATGTATGTTGATATCGGGCCCCAGGTCTCCTGGAAAGTGCTTGAATGTTTTTATGAGGCCCCTTATAGATGAGCTGAAGACTTTATGGGAAGAGGGATGGTGTACATTTGATAGACATGTTGGGTCACAGTTTATTATGAAAGCTGCAGTGATGTGGACTATAAGTGACTTCCCAGGACTAGGCATGTTGGGAGGCCTTAAGACAAAAGGGTACAAAGCTTGTCCCTTATGTCTAGATGAGATCGATGCTACCCACATAACTGGTAGAATGTCATATCAAGGCCACCGAAGATGGCTCCCTAGAGATCACGATTGGAGGTTCGCAGCCCATAGATTCAATGGGAGAATCGAGTCTAGGGACCCCCCAACATCATTTTCGGGTCCTCACATATTCAATGAAATAATGGCTCATGATTACCCCACTCTTAGCTTGCATCCACGGTTTAAGCCAAGAGGAGGCGCTGAGAAACTTTGTTGGACACACGTATCCACGTTCTATGAGTTGCCATATTGGAAATCAATTTGTCATCCCTATTCGCTTGATATCATGCATATTGAGAAGAATGTTTTTGATAACATAATTGGCACCATACTTGGGCTTGACGTAAGACCAAGGATGATATCAAGGCTAGAAAAGGTTTGGAAGAACAAGGGGTACGAAGAAAGCTATGGTTTAAACCATCCGGTTCAAGGAAAGAGAAGGTGAGTAAAGCACCTTACACCGTGACTCCGAATGAGAAGCTAGAAATCCTAGAACTTATGAAAGATGTGAAATATCCCTCTGGATACGCAGGAAGCTTGCGGAATAAGATTAATCTTGATGACAAAAAATTTATCGGACTGAAGACGCATGATTGCCATGTGTTGTTACAGCGCCTTCTGCCAATTTTCATTCGACCTTATTTGCCATTCAACGTGTATGATCCTCTTATATCTTTATCGCACTGGTTTCGAAAACTATGTTGCAGAGAGTTAGTAAAGGATGAGGTCAATGGGATGAAGTTAGACATCGTTAAGATTATGTGCCAGCTAGAGAGAATATTTCCACCGGCCTTCTTCACAATAATGGTACATCTCATGGTTCATCTACCAGATCAAATTATCTTGAAGGGGCCTGTACACTATAATTGGATGTACCCCATGGAAAGGTATGCACAAACTCTTTTATACCACATCATTATAATTATATAAACATATATTTTGCATAGCTTATAAATATTACTTTTTACAGACAACTTGGACAGTACAAGAAGTATGTGAGGAACACACGTTATCCGGAAGGATGTATTGCCGAACAGTATGTTGCACACGAGTGTGTCATGTATTGTAAGTTGTACATGGGGGATATTGAAGCTGAAGCTGAGGAAGAATGTCATTATTGGGACTTATCAGTTGTGTCAAATGTCATCAAGCCTATGGGGTACATTAGACGGATGCAACTTGAAAATAATGAGATAGATGTCGCTCATTGGGCAGTGTTGGAAAATTGCGAGGAGGCAAGGGAGTTGATTATGAAACATGAGGAGAAGTTCTACAATGATAATCCGTATGGTGATAATGATTCACGGATTGAAGATTTACATGTGTATCTACTTGATGTGGTAATTAGTTATATTTTCAGTTGAATCTTTACTAAACGTCTTTATTTATAAAAAAATCTACTAATATATGTGGTTTCTATAATTATGTACAGATGATTGACTTACGCAATAAAGGATCTAACGAGTATTCTAAAGAACTTCACATCTTGGCAAGTAAGCCACAATGTCACAGTTGCTACACACATTGTATTGTGAATGGCTTGAAATTTGTGGTTTGTGATAAAGATCAGCATATGAAGACCCAAAATAGTGGAGCACTTGTTCAAGCGGGTAATTTTTAGTGCTCTAATAGTTATGCATTTCATATATTTTTAGTGCTCTAATAGTTGTGCATTTCATATATTTTTAGTGCTCTAATAGTTGTGCATTTCAGGAGATGTTAAATATTACGGGATTCTTCATAGTGTCATTGAACTTAAGTACGCTGAAGGAATGTCGGTAATCCTCTTCAAATGCAAATGGTTTAACACCGATCCGTTAGAGGGAAACATAAAGACGGAACATGGAATAGTCTCGATTGACACTTGCTCCACTTGGTATGATGATGCTCCTTATTGTCTTGCTAAGCATGCCCAACTAGTGTTCCACGTGGACGATCCGACTTTGGGGGAAAATTGGAAAGTTGTTAATATTGTTGCTCAACGAGGTACTTATAGTGACTCTTGTATATCTCGGGATGGAAGTTCAAATGTTGTGGAGCAAGCATATCAAGAAGATCAAACCACAAATCTCCCTACTTGTCACGTGTCCAATGAATTTGATGAAGATGAGATTGAGGAAGGATTAGAGACACCGCGCATCAATCCTGCTATGCACTATGATTATGACATACAAACTGGTGATGATGCAATGGATGTTGAACAAATTGAAGATGATTTTGAAGATGAAGAGGATGATAATTACGAAAGTGATAATGATGAAAGTGAAGAGGAGGTTGATGATGACGACGAGGATGGCGATGCCAATGATGATGAGTAGTTTACCTTAGTGTTTTTGTGTGATGTTATGTTGTTTTAAGCATAGATTGTTTGTTGTAAGGGATGTGATTATATTATGAAGTTTATGTTATCAACTCTGCGTGATCTTACGCGACAGAGTTTATATTTATCAGTTACGTAAGGTCCATCGATTTTAGGGGGAAATGCAAAATGTGTGGGCGGGACAGGTAAAATCCGAAGAGGGAAATGAATATTTTTTATTTTCACTTTTATTTTCCTTACGCGTCTTATATTTTTCGTCAGTCGCATAAGGATTACATGCATCTAATCTGTACACGTGTCCAAAAATTAAACACATGTTGAACAAAACTTAAACATTCACTAGGGTTTTCTTTCCTCATTCACTTGCGCCGCTCGACCCTCTCTCCATCATGCTCTCACCTCGCTGCTCGTCGCCATGCCACCGAAGAAGATCAAATCACTAGCCGAAGTCGCCAACGCCACGAGCAAAGGTCCGATGAAGCTTCGTTCTCCCAGCATTCAGAAACCAACGAAGATTCACACGCCAGAACCGGCTGCGAAGAGAGGAGGAGCGGATCCGTCGAATAAGCAACCACCCAAGAAACCACCATAAAAAAAACCAACTTCGTCAAACAAGCAGCCACCACCCGATAAACGACCACCATCTGACATGGTCGTCTCATCCGACCTCGAAACCCCCACCAGTGAAACTGCAACCCAAACTCCGAAGAAGAGATCCATCCAACTCCAACTCCGTCACAGCCCTAGATGTTCCTCAAAGCTTCGAGTTCACATGCCGTCAAACCCTGCTACCCGAGAAACCCTAGATGTTCCTCCCCCGGCTTCAAAATACCCTCCTCATACATTAACCTCTTCATCTCATCAGCAACGTTCAACTAGTGCCCCATACCCCTGTCTCACACCCTCGCCCCAACAATCTGCTGGGTGTAATCCAACTGCTGATGCTGCAGACGATGCTGATGCTGCAGACGATGCTGATGCTAACAAAGTAGATGACTTTGATTATGAAATGGCTGAAGATGATGTTGCTGACCAAGAAGATGATGTTGCTGACCAAGAAGATGATGTTGCTCACCAGGAAGTTGTTGTTCCTGACATAGAAGTTGAAGACGAACCGCATGGTTATGAATGCTCTGATGAGAATGAGGCTGACCAGGAAGCAACTACTGAAGAAGTTGTTGATGAACCCCTCAGCATACGATGCAATAATTCCTTAGCCACTGGTAATTATAGATTCATTTAAATTGATATATGACTATATTGATCTTACACATTTGCTAAAAATTGGTATGTTTTACGACGAATTACATGTGCTCAATGATGTCATTGTCAACTTATTGTCTCAGATTCTACTGATGTGCCCGGAAAAAAGTGAAAGCGTAGAGGTGTCGTATGTGGAGCCAAACTAGCAGACTTGGTGCACAGATTGGGAACGAGGATAAAGGTGGAGTGCACCATTGAGGCAAATGGCACTGTAAGCGACAAATTACGAAGCATGATGACCCACCAAATTGGCAGTTGCGTAAGAGAGAAAGTGCCAATGCTAGCCCCTACCTATTCAGAACTCGACCCCAAGCACTGGGACTTGGTCACCAATTATCTCAGCGTAAGTTAATTTCAGTATATTACTTATAAGCATTATAAATTTTCATATTCCTTATGTTATGAAATGATTTTCACTTCCATTTATTTATTAATTTTTGGTTTGTGCAACCTCATTTCTTCCTGTCCGAAGACGACACTTTGCTTTGGGAGTATATAACCAGAATTGCCAACAGCCGCTTCAAAGACTGGAAGTCTGATTGTCGCTCCCACTATCTGGCTCATGGAGAGAAAACACCCAAGGAATTCACACACAGAGAAGAGGAATGGAAATGGCTCGTGAATCACTTCCAAGAGCCTGCTCAGCTGGTGATGTAGCCACAGTTCACTGCTTCTTTGCGGCTAAAATTTTGGTTTGTTATGTAGGCAATATCAGCTAGAATGAAAGATGCAAGGAAGAAAAAGATGAACCACCATTCGGGTAAAACTCCATTCACCATCAGGGCGGTCAAGCACATGGAGAAGGGACATAAAGCGCCTTTTGTTGCTGCATATGAAGAGGTGTATTCCCAAGAACCAGATAGTCGTCCTCTTGTGGTAATGTTATATGTCCTGTTGCATTATGTGTAAATGATATAATTAGTTGGAATGTGATTTTGTCGATGATATATGTCTTGGTTTTCAATTGCATTTCTGCTCCATATACTATGAGTATGACATACAAACTGTTTATGTTGCTGATATTGTGTAAATGATAGAAGGATTGTTATTTCTGTTATTTGTTCAGTGTTAATAAGGTTACGTTTTGTTTTATGACTGTATTTGTAATTATACCTAGGAGCAAATGCAAGCCGATGTAAGGTTGCTGATGGATGACCATGATTCCGATGACCCTGACAGCATGATTGCTGATGATCCCCTCCCAACAAAGATACAGCTAGATATTATTTACAAAGCTGTTTGGCAAAAGAAAGGGACTGTGGTGTCTGGAGTGGGTGGCAATATGAGGAGGCCTCCTCGCCCTAGAGGTGGGGCATCTAACCATGCCCTCAAGGAAGAGCTGATTAAGGCGAAGGAAGATGCGGCTAAAAAAGATGCCGAATTCGAGTGCAGGCTGAGATGTTTGGAGGAAATGGTGAAAGGGGGAATAGGGGCTCGAGCACAAGGGGTAATGCATCTGATGGTGCCTCATTTGGTTTGGGAACTCTGTAAAATCTCGTTGCAGCTAATTAACAATGACTTTCTTGTGGGTTAACTTTTTGAATACACCTTGGATAAGGTGTATTATGTAATGTACTATGTGTTGAACTTGTTTATCTTTTTGAACTTGTTGGTGACTGTTTCCTCTAGTTCATCAATGTGTAATTCAGGGCTTTCTGAATGTGCTACATTTACAATTACTATTGCTATAAAACGCAGCCTTATGCGACTAGAAAGCAAAAACATAACAACACCTAGGCGTACTTATGCGTCCGCAATACTGTTCTTATACGACTGAAACTAGCATAATATCAGTCGTCTAAGTTCAGTATATGGCATATATATACACATGTACTGAACTTAGATGACTGAAAATAACATCGATTTGTACTTATGCGTCAGCATATACATATAATATCTGACTTACTAACGCGACTGACATTGTAAAAATACACCTACGCGTCAAACCCAACCCATAAAAACGTCATTCCACAAGAGGACACCAATATACTAATGCGACTTACGCTTATCCTTACGCGGCTGAAATTACGATATCGCTCAAACACTCTTACGTGACTGATGTCAATTAGTGTGTGACAATCAGACTTATGTCACATCCTTTAAGCGACTAGTCCTTATGTCACTGACCATAGTCGCTTAAGACCTTATGCGACTAAAAACGTCCTTACGCGGCTATTTTTGGTCAGTAACCCTAGATGCAAAATGGTGTAGTGTTCGTGGCTAAAACTTGCGCCATCAGAGATAGTTGCAAACCTTGCACCTGTCGGGACCACCATCGGGATTCACACTACAAAAGGAAAAATTCGACACCAATAAGAACGTGCGTTGAGGAGTGCTGGAGGAAGAAAATTGAGTGTTTATCGTTTTTGTTTGATTAGATGATTTGCAAGTGAGTTGCGCAGTTTCTTTTTATACCTGAGCCAAGAAGGAGCGCCGTCTTTGCCTAATCAGGCGACGCCTCTACCAGAAAATGAATCGATTCATATTCTCGTGAGGGGGCGTCTGCTCACCTTAAACATGCACGCTCATTGAAATCCGGGCATGCTAGAATTGATCCATGATTGTCACTAGCACAGCAAGAATATATTTACTTACAAGTCAAAGTACTAACTACTGTTGTTTCATTGGCTACTTGTTGTAGAGGTGGATAGGCCACCAAGCTTAATCAGTTATTATTATAAGTATTTGTCTGTTGAATTGTATATTGCTGACAGAGGAATCTTTCGGGGTTTCGAACATGGTCTCACTCTCACCAACCATTCAATTAGTTGCTTATTATCCAGTGCCAATCTTCCTTAAGGTAGTATATCTATATCCCCAGACTGAGAATTAACTTATCTAACGTCCTATATTGAATGGGTCAATATCCCAGCGCTTATGTAACTTTGTCTCGTCATCAGTTCTGAGGATACGGGATCAAGGGAGTAGATCAAATGAGAACTACTATTTAAATACAGACGTGAGAACTGACAATCTTTAAACTCTTTATCATGAACTTTAGGTAGTTCGTTACAAACTCAGCTTAAAAGCACCGATGATCTTTTAAGCAGGGTTTGTGACGAACTCCCTGATCGAAGTTCATGAGAAGGAGCCTACAGTTGTCGGTTGTCAGTTCTCAATTTAAATGGTGGTTCTCACCCCAACCTGACCCAGAATCAGAAAAGGAATGGGTAGATCACTTTAATTAGTTGAATAAACGTGCAATCGAGCCAATACTTTTGAGAACCAGCTCGCAGTTAATATTCAGTGGAATTCAAATTTGAATCCAATTTTAAAATCTTAACTGACCCAAATAATTAGTTAAGAGATTGACAGGGTTGACCCATGCATCAGGGGCGGATGCACGTTAGTTGGAGGGGGCAGCTGCCCCCAGTGATTTTTCGAAGATGACCTTTAGTTTAATGTATTATATGTATATGCCCCCACTGAAATTTTTAGTTTGCCCCCACTGATATACATATATGTCACGTAAGTTTTTACTTTTTACATATTGCCCCCAGTAAGAAAAAATCCTGGATCCGCCACTGCAATGCATGCCTTCCTTGTCAATCTCGTATGCATGTTTTGGTTACCAGGCACTGTATCGAGAAGCATACATCTGATCTCCATGTTGACACATTTCATACACTCGGGAAGGTCCGAAAGCATTTCCATTCCACCCATCACCATGTTTATGCACACAAATTGCACAAGTGGGGTGCATGGGTGAAGCTAGGAATTGCAAGTTATTAGGGTTGTAAATTTTTATAGTGAGACAAAAAAAAAGGGTTTGGAATCCAGTGGAGGCACATCCTCACGTTTTTTACTGCGACAATCAATCAAAGCACATTACAAATGATCTTAAACCATTCTTATAAAATACACATAATATATAACTAGCTAAATTTGACCATTTGAGGTCCTAACATTTCAAACTCAGCAGTTACATCATCATTACTAATACAATCATCAAAACTCCTCTCAACATAAAGGACCATGAGATCATCAAGAAATTCATCGCCCATCTTATTCCCAAGCTTGTTTTTGATGATCTTGATCAGGGGTCAACATTCAGCCCTAGGGCTCAAAAGCCCTGCACAAAGTCCTATGACCTACGAGCCTTAAGGCCGGCCCGACCCTAGGTTGAAGCCCTCGAGCCCTAAGCCCTAAAGGCTCGAAGTCGAACAAAGGCCGTGATTTCAAAGCCCTATTCGGCCCTCGAGCCCGAACTAATTCAGCCCGGCCCTGTCCGCCCTAAAAAAGCCCGACCTAATTATGACCTAATAATATTATGTTCGGTTCGACCTAAAAAAGCCCGATCATTAAGCCCTTCCATATTTTAACTTGTATAAATTAATTTATAATATACTTAGTCAATTTTTTAAAAGATATACACAAATAACACAATACACTTGGTTGTTGGTTGACTACCCAAGTACGCCTTTGTAGTTTTTTGATTAGGCGGAAGTTAAGATGTAGAATTTGTAGTTTTTTGAATAGGCGGAAGTTGAAGATGTATAATATTTTGCGCCTTTGTAACCTTTTGAAACTTTTTGAATATGATGAAGTTGACACTACTAATTTATGAAAAAAATTCGTCGACAAATCACCGACGGACATGTGACGGAATTAAGTCAATTTCCGTCACATTTCCTTCGACCATTACGCTGACGGAAATTTTCCCGACGGTAAAACCTTTCCGTCGACATTTCGTCAAACCATTCCGTCCATTTTCCGTCGAGTTTCCATACATAAAGATTCCGTCGTCAATCCGACATGTATCCGTTGAAATGTTCCGTTATAAAACCGTCTTTCTTTCGTTCACCAGATTGTCCGTCTAAATTCCGTCTTTTTTCCATCCGTGTCATATTCCGTCATCACTCCATCTCATTTCTGTCATAGCCTTTCCGTCCATTGTCCGTCACAATACCATCATCAATGTTTCCGTCAAATATCCGTCTTTTTTCCATCAGTGTTTTATTCCGTATGTTTTCCATCTCATTTCCGTCATAGCCTTTCCGTCCATTTTCCGTCACAATACCATCATAAATGTTTCCGTCAAATATCCGTCTATTTTCCATCAGTGTTTTATTCCGTATGGTTTCCATCTCATTTCCGTCATATTGTTTCCGTCCATTTTTCGGCACAATACCATCATTAACTTTCCGTCGTTTTTCCGCCACGTTTGCGTCACAAATTAGATTTAAATTGATCGTAATAAAATTACGTAAATTTCTTATTTAATATTAGAAATTACTATTTGAAGAATTAATTTCCAAATTCCACAGTATAAATTCGAAATTACTATTTAAAAAAATTCGAAATTCCACAAATTAAATTCCAATTCAAATACAGACGTCGATTCAAATAAAATTAACATGTCTACTCTGTGCCATGGGATCCCTGACCAGTCGGACCACGGTTGTTTTGATTCGGGCTTTGACCGGAGGGCGGCTGGTATCCAGGAGTAGTGAGCATCCTCATCATAGCAGCCTGCATTTCCATCATCCGATTCTTGCTGTCCTTCAGTTCCTCCTGTCGGGATTCCATGCGCCGCAAATCAGCCTCCTGTCGGGATTCCATGCGGCTCAGATCAGCCTCCTGTCGGGATTCCAGGCGCTCTAAACGCGACAGTAGCTCTTGAGTGGAATCGGATGATGATTGGCCCATTGGCGAGCTGGCACACGACTGGGTGCCCGCCGTCGAAGAGAACTTGTCCGACACTAATGTGGCTGCAGGACCATACAAATATGGTATCCCCGACCTCGGGTGAACTCACATGACAGTTGCAGCGGCGTCTACCAGCTTTTCATACGGTACCCTTTCATCTGCAACGCGATTCTTCAGGACCAGATCTTGAGCATCAGCAAGCTGTTTCTGCACATTTGCACAAATGAAACAAATTTAATTGTGATCATGTTGTGGCACAAATGTAATAAAGTTAAACAACAAGAAACATATTAGTTGTTAACACTGATTATTGAATTTGATAAAATAAACAAATGTAAAAAACAAATATTGGTAAGTGTATAATACCCTTTTGTTCTCCCAGTCGGGTATCATATACGTCCCATCCTTCCGCTTATATTTCTTGTCAAACATATCAGTACATAACACTTGTCTTTATTATCATTTTCCTGCAAATTTAATGACAAATGTGTTATAATATAGTATATTAAAAATTGAATTATTCGAAAATAGTATGTATTACCAGCTTTGCAAAGTGAAAGTGTGCTGGTCTAGACCCAAATGCGTGCAATGCTGGCCCATTTCTAGCATGCCGGGCAGAATATGTTTGCTTGTTCTTTTCACTGCGGGCTATGAATGCTGCGTCCGTGTTAAATCGAGCTTTTCCCGCAATTTTGTGCGCTTCAGCCAACCATTTCGGGCCTTTTGTTTTACCGGTTCGTAAACCTCTCCAGGTATCTTGTAGAATCTTAGCCGCCTTCTTCCTGAAGATGGCCTCAATTTGGTCGGTGTGAATCGGATCCCACCTGTACAAGCTCTGCATTTACATTACATATTTGTGTTACGAAAAATTTATATATATACATAAAACTCTGTATATCGAAATCATATTACCCCAAAAATACACGTAATACTGTAATTTGACTACATTTTACCTTGAAGTGTCGAAACCACTTCACCGGAGCTTGTGGATCACACGTCCCCATTTTCGTCCAACCAATCTTAAATCCAGGTCCAATACATTGAAGCCCGATTTTGTTGACAGCGCTAGGGGGGTCAAAGCTGAAAAAAATACACGGTATAATATTCATAATATGGTTAGTATGAACAAACTGCAAAAATTTATATGTACAATAACAATTACTCACTTGTCATCCCCAGCTGGAATGATTCAAAGTCGAGTATCATGTGGCATCGAACCCAACGGTGTCTCCTCACTGGGTCCGCCACCGGGCGAAGTCCCTCCTGCATCATCAAGATCGTCATCATATGCCGAAGGTGAGACCATTTGTTCGGCATCCTCGTGAACCTCCCTGTTCCTTCCCACAAAATTCATGAGGTCCTCGAAGTTGTAATCATCGACGTCTGGTATGTTCCTGTCTTCATCCATAGGCTCCAATGTAGGGTCTGGTACATGCATAGAAGGCCTGTAATCGTCTGCAATTGGACGTCTGTCCTCGGTTGATCCCGTTGTACGTTGCCTGTCCTCAGTCCCTTGACTTGCAGGGTTATGATCGTGTACCGTATCAGACTGTCTGTACGCATTGCGATGTTGACTAGTGTTCCCAGTCGAATGCTGCTGTTGCATGTCCTCACTTGAATTTCTTGGCTGGCGTACGTCAGTTAGCCGCGTTTTTGATGCAGTCTCAATACCTGTACCAGCCACAGTTTTCCTTTTACCGTGTACATTGCACTTTAATGGTCCCATTTACCCTGCCAATACATTTAAATTGTATCAACATTTGACTTTAAACCAAGTTGTATCAAAATACGATGACCTAAAGGCATTTCATTATCAGAATATAAATCACAAATTGTACCAAAAGGGTTACACGGATACACAATCTATTAAGAGTTGCAAATCGTTACTGCCGAACTCCGAAAAACAAACAACTAACATGTGCGTGAATAAACACAATTTGTAACAAACAAACACACAACGAACGCCGAACAAACAAATTGTTACTGCCGAACTCGGAGACACGCGCATATATTGTGCCAATCTTTTGATAATCTGGGTTCGAACAGACAAACAAACGAAACCGGAGAGGAGAAATACACACACTTTATACGACAGCGACCAACAAACCCTGAGTATCCGGAATACTGAAATGAAGGTGACAGGAGAAAGACGAGGAAGCGACAAACCTTGCTTATGCAATCGGCTAAAATCAAACACACAACTCGGAGGCGTACAACGGCTGATTGTGTTCGAAGACGGATAATGAGGGTTTTCCACTGCGCATGTAATTTCAATTCGTCCAAATAAAATGCTATTAGTCTACTTTAGCCAAAATTTCCTTAGTTGTGTAGGCGGGCGAATACGGCTGGGTTTTTTTTTGGCGACGAATATTACAGCGCTTTTATAAATACGCGCTGTGGTTTTCAACATATGACAGCGCGTTATATATTAAGCGCTGTTGTACATGTTAATTATTACGGCGCATATAATTTAGGCGCTGTATTGATTTGTTTATAACGGCGCATAAACTTTAAGCGCTGTCCTAGGTGTGAAATATAATAGCATTTATCACTGACGCGCTGTTATTTGTTAACATTAACAAAGCGCATATATATTAAGCGCTGTTCACTTACCAATTTATTTTAAATGAATTTTACACGACACGTTCCAGCGAGTTCTAGTATGTATTTTTATTGGAAATTTGACTTTATTAACCCATCTGTATTACTTAAAAAGAAAAGTAATGAGCACAAATAAAAAACAAATGCCATATTTGTCATTTAGTAGTTGATTTTCATTTAGTAGTTGATTTTTTGGCGACGAATATTACAGCGCTTTTATAAATACGCGCTGTGTTTTTCAACATATGACAGCGCGTTATATATTAAGCGCTAATGTACATGTTAATTATTACGGCGCATATAATTTAGGCGCTGTATTGATTTGTTTATAACGGCGCATAAACATTAAGCGCTGTCCTAGGTGTGAAATATAACAGCCCTTATCACTGACGCGCTGTTATTTGTTAACATTAACAAAGCGCATATATATTAAGCGTTGTTCACTTACCAATTTATTTTAAATGAATTTTACACGACACGTTCCAGCGAGTTCTAGTATATATGTATTTTTATTGGAAATTTGACTTTATTAACCCATCTATATGAGCACAAATAAAAAACAAATGCCATATTTGTGATTTAGTAGTTGATTTTCATTTGGAATATATTGAACATATACGTCCGGTTTTTGCAATATTTTGATTCACTCACGACGATTCTTCAGACTCTTCTTCGGCATATGGATTATCAGATACGTGCTCGTCGTTGCCGTCTTCTTCGGTGTCGTACTCGTATACCTCATCATCAGCGAGGTCCCCTAATGATCCACTTACGTTGACCAATACATGCATTTCAGTTCCAATTTCACCCTCATCTTGGAATGGAACGTTTGCTACCTCCATGTCGATTGCGTTTGTCAGTTTCACAGGACAAATTGCAACCCAACCCTGATTATTTTGTCCAGATAATCCCGGAAACGTCACATAGTAAACTTGCACCGCTTGCTGGGCAAGAATGTAAGGGTCGTAATGGGGGTATGGTCTATGAGTGTTCACGATGACAACCCCATTAGAGAAGGGGGCCAACATCTATGAAGAATTTTATAAATCAGCATAATGATGAGACTAAAGCGCAGGTTGAGATTGAGGCAGATGGAACAATTGCTACGCACAAAATAAGGACATCATTCAGGACATACATTGGTAATTAAATACTATGTTTTGTATTTGTTTACGTAATGAATAACAAGAGTTGGAAAAGTGAATAATATATTATGTATATGCAGGAACAGTTGCTAAATCTCGAGTTCCAATTACATACGCTGATTGGAAGTTGGTACCTAGAGAGCTTAGGGATTCTGTGTGGGACGAGACACTGGTATATTATCAAGTGGAAAACAGATGAAAATTTCTGCATGTATAATGTTATAATTAACAGATTGATGTTTTCATTTTGTAGATATATTTTGATGTCTCCCAAAATGACAGGACTAGTAAGTTGAAGAAGAAGGAGATGCGAGCGGCCGCGACTATGTGGAGAAACTTCAAGAGCAAACTCGCAAATCAGTACATATTTGGGTCCAGACAAGGACATGACCCAAGAGAGAAGTATTCTTTCATTAGTCCGGATCAGTGGAGGAGGTTCGTGGAACAGCGGTCGACTCCCGAGGCAATGCAAATTAGGGAGAAGAACATTACTCGAGCAAAATCAAACAAGTTCCAGCATACAATGTCTCGAGGCGGGTACCGGAAGGCGAAGGAGGATATCATCGCAACGAAGAAAGCGGCAATGGAGGCTGTAACAACGTCTGGGGATGAGCCTGTAATACAGGTTGAGAGGCATGAGGTATGGCTGAAGGGCCATATCCGAAAGAATAAACAGTACGTGAACGAGTCAATGAGGGAGGTTGCGGAAAACATTGTAAGTTACCTGTACAAAGCAGAAGCGCTCAAAACCTCATGACTCATTTGTGATTATGATGGACGTAAATTGATTGATAACAGGAACAATTAGAAGAGCAGGTGGCACAGGGATTATTTACGTCCCAAGGTCGAAGAGACATTTTAACGGAGGCCACAGGGAAGGATGATATCCTGGACGCACACGCGGAGTAGGTAGTTTTGTAGGTGGGAAGGATGTATTCGGTAAGCAGTCTACCTCATATTCATCATCACGCTCCACAGTTACATCGCACGTGCCGACGATTCAGACCCATGATGGTGGTACCAATCCAGACCCATTCGGAGATATACCTGAGGTATTATGTAGTAGTTTAACTAGAAACAAATTAAGGTGTATGGTGTTCATTCATAATGTCAATCCGTTTGCTGTTTTTGCCAAATATCTAGGTTGGGAAGAAATGCTTAATACACGTGGACGAAGGTTTCGATAAGGGATTGGTAATCGTGGCACTTGGCAAAGTGATGGAAGGACGAATCGTGCAATATCAAGAGTTGGATGATGATATGGTGAAGGTGATAGTAGACGTGGCGCTTGAAGGATGGAGGGAGCTGCCAAAGAAGTTTGGGAATATGGACAAAGTTTCTGATGCAGTGGGTGGGTTTGTGGGATGGCCGAAATCTCTATTACGCCTTGATGAAAAGGTAACTACGTATATTCATGTGTTCCATACTAAACACCTATAACTTTGTCATATGTACTCATTCTAACAACATAATTATTATTGCAACAGGGATATGACGAGTTCAGATATTTCAAAATGCTAAGCTCCAGTTTCGACGACGAAATGATTAGCCGAATGAAAATGCAATGCCGCTTTCTGCACGAACACGCTCTCTTCATGGGCAAGTCAACCACATATTCGGTGTACATTAGTAGCACCGTGTTTGGTGATGATGACTTCGTCAATTTGAATGATAGTTGCATTACTGAGTTCACACTCTTACAGGCTTTGGGTGCATCAGCAGCAGAAGTTTACATAAGGTAAGTATTGAACTCATTATATGAAAATGATTTCTTAAGTTTATAAGAATTGTACTAATTAAACCAAATGCCAGCAGATTCATCCACAATACGATACCACCGGGCATACGATTTGGATTCTTCAGGCCGAGTTATATGACTCCGTCCGAGAATTTCGATGTCAGGGTGGAGTACTTCCAGAAGAGATTGAGAATGCCCGACTATGAGAATAATTTTTGCTACTTCCTTCCCTACATAGATCCGAAAGAGTGAGTTAATATTATAGAAGCCCGTTTTTTGACTATTTTCAATGTGGTGGCAATTTCACTAATCTACAATGGTTACGTTAATTCTATGTTAGATATCATTGGATGTTAGTTGTCCTATTCCCAAAGAAGCGAGTGGCCCTTTGGCTCGATCCGATGGACAAACCACCGAGGCCTGATGCACGGAATTTTGTTAACACGTAAGTACTATGGTAGTGCACTTTAGTTTCCAATATAACATGACCTAAAAAATTTATATGTAAACTTTAGCTTATTGTTGCAGGAGCATTAGTCAGTTCTTCAACCTCCCGTCAGGTGACTCAGTTGAATGGAAGACTGTGACGGTATTTGCTTAACATATAACAATTGTTATACAACTGAATATTTCATTAATTAATAAGTTTCGTTCATTACAACTGCATTCTTATTTCAGTGCCCGCATCAGCCCCCGGACACTGAAGTGTGTGCCTACTATGTCTTGCAATATATTCTTGACATAATCAAGTTCGTCCAACACACAAATGGAACGTTTGAGGATGACATCAGACATGTAGGTGTATAATTTCCATTTAATTAGGCATTAACAATTAATTAAGGTTATTACTAATCTTTGTAATTATGTTTTTTATAGTGTTTCCCTACAGGGCTGCGACCATATGATGACGCATTGTTTGATGATATGAGGGAGCACTTTGCCGATGGTTTGCTTACTTACATACGACAAGTGTATCATAATATATAAACTTGAAGGATTATAAAATGTACATTATTTGTCGACAAGGATAAACCATGTTGTTTATCGAAATCTTACAACACTTAGTAATATCACGCATTATTGTTCTAATAATTTTGTAACATATACGTGTCAACCAAATTCATTTAATTGGTAAGCAAATAAATTGTATAAATAGTAACATGTATATGGAATCAATTTAGATTCAGCATTTACACAGCGCTTAATAAAACAAGCGCCGTTGAAATATACTATACGACAGCGCTTAACAATTTAAGCGATGTGTTAGGTGCGAAATATATTTTTCGCAAAATTGTATTATATTAAAATGTCGTGTATTATAAATAAATTTTTACGTATAATAAATTTGCGTTACACAAATGATTTGTACAAAATTAATTTATTATATTAAAAACATTATTTATCAAGGGGGTTAATTAACAATTTGTGATAGGAATTCATTCATAAAGCACTATATGTTATTTAATTCATGGAATACAAAGTTGTCACTGATTGACTTATAACAACATCGTGAGCAGTCACAATCTACGGGTTGGTTGACAACGACAAAAGTGAATCCCTTCCTGTCCTTCGCCTCGTCGTATGATCATCGACTATCAGTTTGCATCTCCTCATAAAATTACCCCGAATGCGACTGTCATCTTGTGCATCCCAGGTAACTATACGCTACAAGCAATTATTTTGTAAGACCCGTTAACTTTTGTCATCCAACTGAAAGTAAAACATTTTATGAGTTACCCCTTTGTACCTGAAACTCCTCGAACCAAATTTCCTTGCTGCTTTCTGGGATCATGGTCCATGATGCCCAAGTTGCGTCCCAACATTTAGAGATGCATTCTTGAGCAATCCTTCGATGCACATCAAATGGGTAGAAACTGTTACAAAAGTAGGGATTACATAACGGCCGCGTTTCTCAAAACATACAATATGAAGACAACAATAGTAAGTTGTTACGAGTGTCTGCTAATAGGTATAACGTGATCTGTACGAGCAACTCCACGTCGATTGTCAGGGGAACTCACAAGGCCGTCAAATGAAGGAGACATGTTGACGATTGGAATGAAGTATGTTATTAATGAATGTGGTCGGATGAATGATTTCAAGAGTTCTCATATATATATATATATATATATATATATATAGGGGGGCGTTCAATTGAGGACATGTCTTATGGTGAGGGTGTAGGGACTAATCTTGGCCATTGGATGAGGTTCATCCAATGATCCACAAGCTGCCACGTGTCACATGTGGTAGTGGGTTTTACTATTTGCTTTTTGGTAGTGGGTTTTACTATTTGCTTTATTGGATTTTGGGAACTTGGACACGTGGCGCGCCCACAAAGCACGGGGGGTTAGATGGATGATGATCTAATGGATGAGATTTGTCCCTACGTCCTTACCAAATTTGGGTGTCCTCATTTGAACACTCCTCTATATATATATATATATATATATAGCGCAACATTGAAGTTGCATAAAATGTTCTGTTCACATTCCGTCCATTTTCCGTCTCATGTTGACGGAAATAACATGTTATGGTGACGGACATTCAGCAACGGTCTATAATTAACGGGAACTTTTTAACGGAGTACTGACGGAAATTTGCCGGAAATGTGAAACTGGATTTCCGTTATTTTTCCATTGCATTTTCCTCACACAGACAGAAAAGTAATTTAATAAATACAGCAGCGCCTTTGTAGTAAGCGCTGTTGTGACTTCACATACTACATCGCTTTATAATTAAGCGCTGTTGTGACTTCACATACTACAGCGCTTAATGGGTGAAGCGCTGCTGAAGTAATCTATACGACATCGGTTAATTAGTGAAGCGCTGTCGTATTTACAATGTAGGAAAGCGCTTTAATGTAATAAGCGCTGTCCTAACGCACTGAAAAACTGTAATCGCGAAACATATATTTTTCGACGAATTTTAGTGTAACGTATTATCAATTTGCGTCACGAATGATTTCACATATACGTTAATAATAAAAAACATTATTAATTGTCAATTTGCGTTACAAATTCATTTTGAAAGCACTATAATTTATTTAATTCATGGAATACAAAGTTGTCACTGATTGATTGATAACATCGTGAGCAGTCGAACAATCTGCAATCTACCGGTTGGTTGACAACGACAAAAGTGAATTCCTTCCCGTCCTTCGCATCGTACGATGATCATCGAAGATCATTTTGCATCTCCTCATAAAGTTACCCCGAATGCGACTGTCATATTGTGCATCCCAGGTAGCAATACGCTACAAGCAAATCATTTTACTTTTGTCATCCAAATAAAAGTGAAATTAAACATTTTCTGAGTTATCGCTTTGTACCTGAAACTCCTCGAACCAAATTTCCTTGCCGCTTTCTGGGATCATGGTCCATGATGCCCACGTTGCGTCCCAACATTTTGATATGCATTCTTGAGAAATCCTTCGATGAACATCGAATGGGAAGAAACTGTTACAAAAGTAGAGATTACATGACGGCAGCGTTTATCAAAACAGTCAATATGAAGAGAACAATAGTATGTTGTTACGCGTGTCTGCCAATAGGTGTAACGTAGTCTCTACGAGCAAATCCACGTGGATTGTCAGGGAAACTCACAAGGTCAAATGAAGGAGACATGTTGACGATTGGAATGAAGTATATTGATTTTAAGAGTTCTCATATATATATATATATAGCGCAACATTGAAGTTGCATAAAATGTTCCGTTCACATTCCGTCCATTTTCCGTCTCATGTTGACGGAAATAACATGTTATGGTGACGGACATTCAGCAACGGTCTATAATTAACGGGAACTTTGTAATGGAGTACTGACGGAAATTTGCCGGAAATGTGAAACTAGATTTCCGTTATTTTTCCATTGCATTTCCCTCACACAGACAGAAAAGTAATTTAATAAATACAGCAGCGCCTTTGTAGTAAGCGCTGTTGTGACTTCACATACTACAGCGCTTTATAATTAAGCGCTGTCTATAATTGTCCGTTTACAATTTTCGACTGAAATTTGCAACGGGCATAATAATTGGTAATTAAATCCATAACGGAACACTGACGGACAAATGACTGAAACATGGAATATTTTTTGCCAACGAACATATGACGGAATGTTGACGAATGGATATTGACGGTATTGTGCCGGAATAATAACGATAAGTTTCTGGTGACGGAATTAAGTGGGAAATATGACGTTTTCATTTTCGTCATTTTCACTGTCCACGGTGATACGACGGAAATTTTTGACGCAAATTTTTGCAAAATTTGTAGTGTGATGCCTATTTGGTCAATGAAATTGCGTCTGTCACTGTTTATGGTGTTTCTCATTTACAAAAATATTTTCAATTTGACAGATAGGATGATTAATCAATTTGCTTAGAATCTAAAATGAACGGCGCTTCATACCCCAATTACTGGAAGCCTTCAAATGAAAAGTTATGGAAGCAAAGAGTTAATTCTTATTACCGAAGGTATTGATACTAGGAGCTCAAGTCTCTTTTTTTTGAGTCAATTCAAGTCTTGAATTTAAGGATTAACAAATGACAAGTTGTTTATACAATTATACTATAAGCTTAATTATTCAGAGTTTAGAGGATTAACAAATGACAAGTTGTTCATATTTCAGCCCAAAAAAGAATAAGATGAAATTGTTGCTGCGGATATTTTGCGTCTTTGTAATTATTTTATTGATGTGCTTCATAAAAAATTGTGATTTTTTATTGATATTCTTGATAAATAATTATTTTAAGTCCGGCCCTAAGTTCAGCCCTAAAATTAAGGCCGTTCGGTTCGGCCCTAAAAGCCCTTTCAATGTTCGGCCCTAAGGCCGGCCCTAAGGTCAAGATTTTGAGTGAAGCCCGGCTCGGCCCTAATTTTTTTAAAACCCTCCAAAATTGTCATTTGTTCGGTCCTAAGCCCTTTCAGTAAGGGCAGGGCCGGCCCTGCCCTTACTATGAAGCAAGTTTACACACAACTTTAGCTTTGAATACGTGACACAACATGATTACTCTTCAAAAAGATTACATAAAAGCAAGATTAAATCTCTCATAAAACACTGATAAATCAAAATACAAACATGGGGTTTGATCATAGCCCAATTCAAACAATAATACAAACAAAGTGAGAAATCAAAAATTGAGAAATAAAAGCAGAAAAACTGTCAATAAATCTCACAGAACAAAGGGACAAATACTACATCAAGTCTGCATCCCAAAATGCTTGCCTCACAAATTAAAGTCGCAAATTGCTTGCTTCAACCGGAAATTACTGCGCAGCACAATTCATTACTTAGTAATTAAGGATTGAGCAAATTCTAAATGTTGGAGGGTCTGTTCTTTTGCACTTCAATACAGTTTTATTAAGTTCAGTAAAGTTAAATTAAATTCAATACAGTTTAATTAAGTTCAGTACAGTTAAATTAAGTTCAGTACAGTTTAATTAAGTTCAGTACAGTACAGTTCAATACAGTTTAATTAAGTTCAGTACAGTTCAATACAGTTTAATTAAGTTCATTACAGTTAAATTAAGTTCAATACACTTAAGTATACTTAAATTAAATTAAGTTAACAAAATTTAATATAATTTTTTCAAGTCAATCTAGTTTGTATAGTTTCCAACCTTATTATTCAAAAATTTATTTTATTATTAATTTTTTAAATAATTTTTGGAAAACCGTAAGACATATATGATCTAACGGTATTTCAAGTTTGTGTCCACACCTCTTCGGAAACTATTGCATCCGTCTCAAGGGAACAGATCATATGAGAAGTAATAAATTTGGTAAGAAATGAGAAGTAATCAAAATTCGTAATGTAGATAAAACTTAAAGAATCAAAATTCGTAGACTTAAAAGAACAAAAATCGTAATGTAAAAATAATAAAACTTAAAGATCAAAATTTGTAGACTTAAAGAACAAAATTTATAATACCGGTAATTACATGGATACACATTTACAATAATACCCTTACGAACATATAATATAGATATTAAGATTAAAAAATCCGAAAAGTAAGGGTTGTTGGATCAAAAATTGAATGGTTATGAATACTTCTCATTCTCACCAAATTGGTTACTTCTAAACTTTGTTGCATTTGATATGAATTTAAAGAACATGTGGAAATAAACGTATGAATACAATATATATTTTAAATAGAAATGTACAATGACATCCAAGTGTAATACATATGGAAACATTTACATATCATCATTTTCATCCATGTTCATTTCCACTACAAAATCTGAACAATCCTCAATAATTCGAAACGCTATCATGTCGCGTACTTGATTCATCTGCTCTTTTTGCTGTTTAATTACATAATATTATATTTTATACTTTCTAAAATATAATCATACTTAAAATATACTTAAATTTTAAAAATCGATTAATTTTTGAGCAAGTGAAAGCTGCATAAGTTTAAAAAAAATACATATATATAAAAATTTTCAATTTAAGTAAAGTACAGTTAAATTAAACTCGATACAGTTCAGTACAGTTAAATTAAACTTGATACAGTTTAATTAAGTTCAGTACAGTTAAATTAAACTCAATACAGTTTAATTAAGTGCAGTACAATAAAATTCCAGTGCAATAAAGCTCAAAAGAACAGCCCTTAATCTAACAAAAAGGCAATATCATCAAAGTTTGCAGGCTGTAGCACTAAAAGTTCAATAAACATTCAAAAGCAGCCGAGACTCTGAAAGACAACACAAAGCATATACATACAGAATAAATATTCAACATAATTTATTCAAACGTTACCAGTAATTCAATAGCAAATATATAGCTTCAGCCTTCAACACTCAACAGCAGACAACACCACCGGAAAGCTCAGTCTTAAGCTTTCAATTCAGCCTTCAACACTCAACAACACCACCAAATCACATTCACGATTCACCGTCGTCCGTCGCAGTTGTACTAAGTGCAGTATGGGACCTGAACAATCACCATTTTCTAAGTTGTGGGCTGAACTATAAAAACTTCCAAACAAGATCCGAACTATAAAACTCATTTCCAAACCAGGGGCACCATCGAACGCCGTTAGGGTTTTCCTTAACACCGTTGGACAGCGTTAACTCCGTCAATTGATAAATGAATTAAAAAACTAAAAAAATTAAAATTAACAAACTTTTTTTTTAAAATGTTTTAAAAACATTATAAAAACTTACAAAAAATTTATAGAAATGCAAATTTATAAAACTTAAAAAATTATAGTTTGGGTTCAAAATAATTAAAGAATTTTATAAAAATGTTAAAAAAAATTAAACAAATTTATAAAAATAATTGTCATGTTGTGTTTAATATTTTCTTAAGTTTATAATTTCTATTTTTAAAATATTTTATATTCCTATTTTGTAAGAATTAAAGTTTTTAAATTTTTTATAATTATTATAAATTAGATTAATTTTTTACAATTTTTTAAACATTTTTATAAAATTCTCTAATTTTCTGAACTCAAACTAATTTTTTTTAAGTTTTATAAATTTAAATGTCTCTAAAATTTTAAAAAAAAGTTTGGCAATTTTCAATTTTGTAACATTTTAAAAAAAAATCGGCGATTTTAATATTTTTTTTATCATTTTAAAATAATTTTGGCAATTTTAATTTTTTGTAAAATTTTTAACATTTTTTAATTAATTTATTAATTAACGGAGTTACCGCCGTGGGACGGTGTTAAGAAAACCCTAACGGCGTTAGACGATGCCCCTAGTTTGTAATAATATTTTATAATCCGCACCTTATTTGGAAGTTTTTATAGTTCAGCCCACTGCAGGTTGGAAAATGGTGATAGTTCAGGTCCACAAACTGTACTTTTCCCTAGTTATTTTTAGGGAAAAGTACACAATGGTGCCCCGAACTATCGCTCTTTTCCAATTAAAGGTCCAAACTATCAAATTTTCCAATCAAGGGCAAAGTAAAAAATAAATTGATCAATTTTCGAACACCAAGCACCATAACTTCACTGTGATTAAATTGCGAAATCAATCATGTGAACCATGTTGAAAATAACCCGATGATTTCATCATAAACTCTTAACGTATTAAATCGATCTTTTTTCGTTAACACCAATACACTTTTTATTGAGTCTTTATTAACGGGATTCACATGATTGAGTTTGTAATTTAATCACGGTGAATCTACGGTGCACGGTGTTCGAAAATTGGTCAATTAATTTTTTTATTTTGCCCTTGATTGGAAAAATTGATAGTTTTGACCTTTAATTGGAAAAGAGCGGTAGTTCGGGGCACCAATTTGTACTTTTCCCTTATTTTTAACCATGATAGATAAGTTTTACAATTAAACTAGTAGGAGGAGCAAAAATATTCGCACTACTACAAATTAACTTTGATAGTTTTTTTAACTTTCATAGTTGATGGCTCGTTAAGAGCTTCAAACCTGATTCTAATTTCAATTGTGATAATATCTGTTTGGTTATAAGAATTATTCGGTTTGAAGTTAGATTTATTTTGATTGGTTATAAAATCAAACTTATTTTGAGTAACAATATAACTTAAATTTATTCCTAATTTAATCAAAGCTAAATATCAAAAAAAAATTGAGGGCAAGGGCAAAGGGTAAAATTGAATGGAAACATTACTTGCATTAACTTATATTAAGAAAATCATTGGGTGTGACTGCCCCATACTATAATGAGTGAGTCTACCGCTAGGGACGACAGTATTGGACCGGACCGGTAGATTGAATTTTTTTGAAAAGTGAACTGGTGGACAGCATCGGACCGGATCGAGCCTATATGGTCCGGGTCAGAGGATCGTAATCTTTTTAAAAGGTGGACCATGGACCGGAACGGACCGTAATTTTACGTTATGATCTCTAATTTTACGGTACGGGTTGAATCGATGGACAAAATTCTCGCAAAGATAGCCTGTGAATCGGACCAAACCCGCATTTATATGGTCTGATCCTAAACGGTCCCTAACATTCTAATCCGATTCGATGTGTGTTTATGATTTAGTCCAATTTAATGGATCGCTATCTGCGGCTGAATATATATATATTTGCTTGGTTTGTCCCATATATCGTCCTCCCATGACACATTTACAAAAGTGACGTGCAGGAAGAAGAAAAAAAAGAAGTTAAAATAGTGTTGTTGGCGTAGTGTCAGATCATAATTAGTGAAACATACATCTGAAACCCTAAAGTTTAGTTTAACGTTTCTATTTTTTTTTATTAATGGAGACATTGTCCACGGCATGACTCGAACTCTGGAACCTTTGGTTCCGGATGGCCTACCACCAGGCTAACTCACTCTCGTCATTTCTATTTTTTTTTTTATGATACTTAACATTTCTATTTTAAAGTAACTAGGTTTTTGTCTCCGACATTTTACTCTTGTGATTGTTTACTGAATCCACTCGACCAGTAGCAGATTCTTGACTACTAGTACAAATGCATGTGCGTTGCTGTGCATGCCCGGCCGCCGCCCGAGACTAAAGACTAGTCTGTATATATAGAATCATAGATGATTCCTTGATGTGGGGTTACGTTAATTAGTTGATTTTTGCATATGAAAACGAGACTTAAACAATGAAGTTAAGCCAGCGTTTAATTGCGTGTATACTGAGGCCGATATCTTTAATTAAGTCAACTCGGTTGTCTCATTCTTGAGATCAAAGACAATTGACAATTCCAATTTTTTTTAATATTGATGTTTACAAAAATGAGTATAAATTTGTGTCACTAGTCCTGCAAGATTTTAATACAAGTCTTCATTGACTTACTTTTTAATTACTTTTATAGGCCAATCAAGCAACTGAGCTCTAGATGAAGCATAATGTAGCTTAGTTATAATTATGAGTTATTTTTTTTTTTTGATAAATTGTATATTGTTGACTAAGGAAGCTTCCTGTTTCTCGAACATAGACTCACCAACCATTTTTTGCTTATTAGGAAAATCAATATTATAGAAATATTAGTAATATATTAGCATATTATTTTTTGGTGTCGTAATAGATTTTTTTATGTTCAATCATTGGCAGCATATTCTACTTTTTTTTTAAAAAAAAATTTCATATTTGTCATGTATATCCCTATATAAAGGGAGTCTAACTATTATCAATAATAAGTAATTATGTTATTCAAAATTTATTCTTTACAACTCATTATATTCTTTACACTTAATATATATAGCAAATCACACTCGGGCCTCAGAATATATATAAAAAATTCCAAAGTCAATTTCGGGCGTTGTTAACAATGTTGTTTTATTAGTTTAACTTTGTTAGCAAGATCACTTCAGGTCCAATCATGCATTTGAGGCCCAACTGAAATTCAGATAGTGCGTGCATATTAGGGCATATGCACCGGTGCAATCTCGGGGAGGATTTGGGGTCGTCCTCAAGCGACATCCTCGTGCAGCGATAAATCCTCGACGAGGTCGTATGCTTGGCGAGATCGTCTGGACGAGATCGTCCTCCGAGAAATCCTCGACGAGATCGGCTGAGCGGGCGATCTCCGCGTGCCGTGACTGCCTTGATATGCCGTGACATTTCTATATGTCACGGTAGTCACGGTAGGCATATGGGTCAGTGGTTTTTGCTCCTGACGTGACTGCCTTGACATGCCGTGACATGTCTATATGTCACGGTAGTCACGGTAGTCATATGGGTCAGTAGTTTTTGCCCTGCCGTGACATGTCTAATGTCACGGTAGTCACGGCACTCAGAAATTCTCATCAACGGTAACATTTCACCAACGGCTAATTTTTTTTTGATGGGCCAACGACTACATTTCACAACATTTGATCAACACTTGCCTATAAATACATCATTCATTTCAACAACAATTCACACCAAAATTGATTACAACCTCAAACTTTCTTTCTCATTTCTCTCTTAACATGTCTACCCATTGGTGTATGTCCGAAGATGTGCAACTTTGCATATCTTATTGTCGTCAATCGCTTGATCCAATTACCGGTGCCAAACAAAAAATCGATAAGTTGTGGGAAAAAATTGACACCGATTTTCATTCAAATTGGGTAAGGGGAGAGGATGAAATCCAGACGACCGATTTTCGGTCTAAAACTGCTCTTCAATCACGTTTCGCTAAGCTGAAGCCAAATTTGATTTATTGGGGCTCTTGTATTGCGTACGCTAGAAGAAATCCGGAATTGGGATGCAATTTGGAAGATGAGGTAAATTATTCGCGTAAATTGTTAAATGCAATTTTTACTTTACAATATATTAATTATGATTTTAAATTTTGAATATTTAATTGATAGATAAGGAAAGCACAAGTACGCTATGTGGCCAAAAATAAGAAAACATTCATACATTTTGATTGTTGGGAACAAGTAAAAAATCATCCAACATTTGCAACTATTGAAGCAACTACCCCCCTTCTTACACACCACTTCCAAGTCCGGTAGTCGAAGAAGAGCATACACTTGACGTACCTCCAACTCCATCAACTGAAGTTCCGGAATATTCTACACCCGAAAGCAATCCTAGAAGTTCCACGAGTCCGATTAGGCCGCCTGGAGTGAAAGCGGCCAAGGAAGCTAGAAGAAAAGATAAGAAAGTAGCAAATCCTTCATCAAATGAGGCTTTGCTGACCATCGCAGAAAATCAAAGGAAATTTTTAGATTTGAGCCAAAAGCAAATGGAGAATGACTTCAAATTGCAAGAACAAGCTTTAAAACAAGCAAAAATGGAGGAAGAAACGAAGATCATGCAAATGAATTTAGATGTGATGACTCCAAAGTCTAAAAAATATTTTTCGAAGAGGAAGGCTGCCATCCTTCGACAGTACGAGGAAGACGAAGATGAACCTAACAATGACCAAGATGCTCCTGCAGATTATTCAGACTGTTACCGTCCGAGCTTTTAGTTCATGTATTTTTCAATGTCCTTAAAATGTTATTTCCATTCAGTTATGTATTTTGCATTAATGTAATTTCAATTCCTTTTAAATTGATGTCATGAAAAACCAATTCAAAAAGGCAGATTGAATTGAAAATACAACACACAAATTGAAATACAACACACAAATTGAAATGCAACACACAAATTCAAATACAACACACAAATTCAAATACAACCTCAAACTTAAACAGATGCTTCCATGTTGTTAACATAGTTCATAATTGTTCACCGGTTTCCATAAACCAATTATGCTTCACAAAATCATTTTGCAACTGCGTGTGGAGATATGTAGATTGAAGAGTTGTCAAGCGATTACCAAATGCTTCTGACTATTGGGCTCTTCCAACTGGATCATGAAGAAGTCGATTACCATTCTGATCTGTCGGGCCATCATATACTGTGAAAGCAGTACGAGGATTATGTGGATCTTCCTCGTCAACTTCCACAAATTCATCGTCTATGAATTCTTCCTCAACAATCATGTTATGCATTATGATGCAAGCCAACATAATTGTTTTCAAAACACTTTTTCTATGACACATACCTGCATGTCGGACTATCGCCCAACGAGATTGCAAGATCCCAAAGCACCTCTCGACATCTTTGCGGTACGACTCTTGTTTCTTTGCAAATAATTTCTCAGCATCACCTTGTGGATTCGGAATTACTTTCACGAAGGAGGAGTACCTTGGATAGATCCCGTCAGCTAAATAATAACCGGCGTCGTATGTGTTCCCGTTAACTTTGTATGTCACTTGCTGGCTGATTCCGGCGAGGAGCGGATCAAAAATGTCTGATTGATGTAAAACATTGATATCGTTTTGTGCTCCGGGTACACCAATGAAACTATGCCAGATCCATGTGTCGTACGATGCTACTGCCTCCAAAATAATGGTTGGGCGACCTTTACGACCTGAGTACGCCCCTTGCCAAGATGTTGGGCAGTTCTTCCACTCCCAGTGCATACAATCGATGCTTCCAATCATACCAGGGAATCCTCGTTGCTCTGCTCTTTGTAACAAACGACTCAGGTCAGCTGCATTCGGAGAGCGTAGATAACGGTTTTTGTAATGTTCAACTACTTGAGCACACCACTTCTTCAAGCACTCTAAGGTGGTTGATTCGCCCATCCGTGTGAGCTCGGCACACTGATCCGCACATGAACCATATGCTAACATCCGTATAGCGGCGGTCATCTTCTGCTCTGGAAGGAGACCAAGTTCTCCAGCCGCATCACGACGCTGATGCCAATATTCATCATGATTGCAAAGCTTCGTCATGATACGATTAAATAGGTTGCTGCTCATTCGGTACCTTCGTCGGAAGTCATCTTCGGAGAAAATTGGACGTTCGACGAAGTAGTCTTCCAACAGATTCTGCCCCCTCGATCCCCTTTGCCTTTGTCGATTTGGTTGGCGACTGCTTGACGCATCATCTTCATCACCCGCCGCTGCAATAACAACGGCATCCATAACGAACGAGTTAGCCGTCGACATTATTTGTCTCCTTCTTTGTCGGTACTTCAAAAAACCCTCATTGAAAGAATTCATGATACGAATGAGCAAGAATGGCTGAGAAATTGAGATGAGTGAAGGAAGTTTGTGTGTGATTCAATGAGAAGAAAAATTATGTTTTTATAGACCATGAGCCAATTTTTTGAATTTCAAAAATAATAATTTTTTATTCAGGAATAGTAGTAGGAAGATCTCCGCAGGAATCAGGATGGCATTGCTGCACAGAATATGCAGAAATGCTGTTACTGTTCACTGAATAGTAGTAGGAAGATCTCCGTGAGGAAGTTCTCAAGGAGATAATATGCTCCAACGGGTGCGGATGCCCTTAAGTGACAACTAGACGTAAAATACCCTTCTCCTATACTAGTAGTAAAATATTGTTTTCAATGACACATTAAGATTGAATTTTCCAAATTACTCAATATAAGCAAAATAAATTCTTTTCTAGAATATCAAGTAAGTTACACGTTTCCATTGAATGAATCAATTGCAGCTTTTGTAATCTTGTTCTTGTCTTCATCAGTATTGACCTAGTAATTGACTAAATATGATATTCTCGGATTTGGAATCAGAGAAGGATTCGGTAGCTCACTACCTTAGGGGTCAGCAAACAGCCCGGGGCTTCAAAAAGTCTTAGGGTGACCCGAAGCCCTATAGGGTCAAACCCGACCCCGATCCGAGGATAGGGCCATACACTACCCGATCCGAAAAATTATTATACGGGCTAGGGTCCCAATTTGAAAGCCCTGGGCTTATTTTGACCCGAATCACAATCACCCATTTTTAGGCTTAACTTGCCATGAATGGGATATTAGTGTTATTTGATTTTGGTAGAGAAACTCATCTATTTATATCTCTTTGTAGATCCTAATTTTTGTAGTTCAAGCAATGTGGGAGTTTGACATGATAACATTTTGATTTACACAAGTCAACAAGAAGATGAAAGTGAAATAGAAATGTAAATTGATAACAGCAAAGGGAAGAGAAAACCTATGTTTATCTAACTATCCCACATCGACAACTAGCAAGGAAAAGTTGATATGGAGGATTATAAATTGTGGAATATTTCACCCATGGGAAACATCAATCAACGCTGCCTTGGTTGGATCAAGATAATTGCTTTTAGCAATTTACTTTCCACGTCATAAGCTAGTTGAGAAATGTTTGGATGGTGGTTCTATCTTTGTAGAATCTGCTTCTATTCATATAAATTAATATTGGGTCGAATTTGACCCGAACCCGGTCCCGACCCGATGAGCCCGAAAATTTTAAGGGCTTATTTAGGGTAAGGGTTGATAAATTTTATAGAGACCCGGCCCGGACCCGGCCCCATAGTTCAAATAATTCGGGTAAGGATCGGAGTATGTGTGGTTCGGGTTTGATACTTGTCGGGTCGGGTCAGCCCGACCCGGCCCATTGCTGAGCTCTACACTACCTAGCAGGGACGGAACCAAGGCGAGCCGGGGGAATTCGTTACCCCCAGGTTTTTCTAAAAAAAAATTCTTATAATAAAATAGAATAGAATTGAATATAATAGAATAGAATATAATATATATTATTCAAATTTAGGTATTACTTTTTAGAATTTTATCAAATATCAGTTATCAATATCAAACAGATACGGCACAGCCGCACAGAGAGTACACCGATCGTGAGTCTTCGGCTTCTCTCGTCTTTTAGGTTTATTTTTCTTTTTTGATTCATAAGATTTCGACAAATAGATGTACGTTGAAGTCACTTGCGATGATTTTGATATTATGATTTGTATTGTTTTGATTTTTGCTAGTTTGGACTGCATGAGTTAGGGTTTGTCGATTTGTGCTATTTTGACATTGAAATAAATTATGTTACATTATGATTCTGATCTTTGATTTTTCTAATTTTATAGATGAAATCAACAACTATTGATTCGTTCTTTAAAAGAAAAATTACATAAATTTCTTATCGGATTGCTTGATTGTCAACATTGAAAAAGAAATAGCAAAAATGTTTAGCACGGATTCAATAATAGATGATTTCCGTGATTTGGAAACAAGACGATCTTTATTTTAATGTAGTGATTCTTTTTGAACAATAGTACGTTTTCTCATAATACAAACTATTTTTTGGTTGTCACCCCCTACCCAAATTCATGGGTCCGTTCCTGCTACCCATGAAGTCGAACTTGCACGTTGGGTCAAAAGATTGGATGCGCAAAAATGAATCAAGCTGACGCATTTCAAAACATATTAAATACACGAGCCAATTATGAGTAAGGGTGTTTAATGGGTCAAGTCGAGACGGTTTTAATTTATTTAGGGTCGAGTTTGGCAGAGCTTAAGGTTCAAGCCCAACATATGATTAGTGGAGGATCGAGTCGGGTTTCAAATGCAAGACCCTAGTCCAATCTTCTTTTTTTTCTCTCGATAAACCCTAATCCAATCTTAAGACTAATAGGAACGAGCTTAGATTTGGGTCGGGTTAGGCTTTCGGGCCAAGTGAGACTCATACAATAAAATTTTCATTATATAGTTGAGTTTTTTTATTTGTAGTATAAAGAAAAAATACAAACTATATACACTTCGTTCCAACATGTTCATGTTCAGATTTCAGAGATTGAATTGAATTATATTTGTTATTCTGTGTGTAAATCTTTAATTAATATAGTAGGCGGTAGGGGCGGATCCAGGAATTTTTCGGACTAGGGGCGAGATAAATATTTTCGGACCGGGGGCGGATTCAGCAATTAATTTTCATACTAGAGGGGGCATATAATCAAAATGACCAGGGGCAATATGTAAAAATCATTCAAAAATACATTGCATTAGCCTAATATTAAAGAAAAATCGAAAAATCGACCAGGGCAGTTGCCCCCCTCCATCCTTACTGCATCCGCCCCTGGTAGGCGGGATATGTTAATTGTATCCATATAAGCTCTGCCCTGAACATTTTCAAGCGTAATATGATTCCTTTAACCCATTTAAAACTAAATGCAACATACAAGATATAAAATATCATCAGTTAATGTCTTATGGCTTGAGCTCCAAACATAGGTATCCTCAGACGGTTGTACCATCTTATGATTATAAGATGATGTCCTCTCTTTCTCCAATAAAATAAGTGTACCGCCTTCCATGATATATGGCATCCATCGATTTCATTTGTTGGATTCAAACTTTAAGCTATTGAAGTTAGAGGAGCGTTCAAATGAGAAAGCTCTTCTTAAAGTGAGGTATGATTTGAGCCAACCACGTGTCCCACTCAAAACCCCCCGTGCTTTGTGGGCGCGCCACGTGTCCCACTACCAAAAATCCATCAAAAAGCAAAAAACAAAAAGTAAACAGCAAACAACTATTCCTACACTATTTCCTGCCACATCATCTAAATATGTGGCTCACAACGTGCCTCGCGTGCCTCATTTTTACAACCCTGTCTCAACCGAACGCCCCCCATTGAAGTTATATAACATCACTTTAAGCCAAATTGTCGAAGGTTAGCACTGCAGGATTTAGTGGGTGTTTGGCCAAAGCGGACTGGGATAGAGGGTCGGGTTAGGCTTAGCTCGAAAAGTTTTCTCAAGCCGAGTTTTTGGGTGGGGCGAGTCTTGAAATGCAATACTTTAGCCCGGCCCTAATATCACAGGGTCGGGCTTCACGCGTGCTTAGATTCGATCCGGACCAGACTTTGGCCCTTCGAGCCGTCCTAGGAATTTTGACCATTTAGACACCGCTAATTACGAGGGACAATTTGGTTCATTTAAGTTAGTCAACAATTCGTTTATGAGTTTGTTGGTGAGTTTGTTGGTCAAATAATTAAAATTTCTGTATAGGGTATGGTGATTCATCAATTATGTGAATTTAAATCATGACCCTTATTATTGTGTTATTTAGATAGAAAAGGGTTCAAATGAATCTTCCCAAATTGGTGGATTCGTGGATTTTTTTATATTTCAAAATGTACTTTTTATACGCGTTATGCACTTCTTGCACATAAAGCACTGCAGTTGTACTGTAGTACGTTTTGTCGCGTAGTATTTGTCATTTTTATGCGAAATACAATACTTCTACAATATTTCACGTGCAAAAAATACATTTTGAAAGGAATCCACGGATCCACGAATTTGAGGGATCAGATCCCATACAGCAAAGCTATTTGCTGCCATTTTAAACTACGTCGTTTTGGTTATTCTTTTTTAGATGTCACGTGACCTTTTCCCAATAATCTTTTTCATCTTTCTGATCTTTTTCAACAGCGCATCTTACCGATTAAGATCGCTAGAGCAGCATAGAACAGAGCTCCGATTCTGGTTTAAATCTTTAATCACTGCTACATTCCTTCGAAATCCTTTACTGGCTGGAAATCCAATCTTCTTCGTCGATGAGAATAAGATCTTCTACTGCGGATTTGAACTGTGTGACTTCTTCCTACCCGAGTCTCTTTTTCAATTACCTGAACCACATTCGTAGAGAAAACATAGATCCTTGTCGGTCAAGTTGGTTGCCGTTTCATCATCATCCTCGCCTTCATCTTCTTTGAGAGAGTTTCATCGACGAACGCGTCAAGGAGTAGTCTTGATACGAGAACGCCGAGGTGGATTGATTTCTAGAGCGTGACGTCGGTCGATCGGAGACGGAGAAACTCGTCTTGCTCTACAGCTACGACTTCATCATCTTCACCAGAACCATTGATAAAATCTAACAAACCCATTTGGAAAGACAAGTACATACACTAGCTCAGGGTTTATTCTCTGGAAAGACGGGTGGCAGGAGGATGACGTTGCGGAAATCATCGACTGCTTCCGGCATGTTTGTAAAAGAGGTGGTGATGATGGATCACCAGTCGGTGTTCGTTGTGTTGCTAAAAGCAGATAGATTTTCGTACTCGTTGAGGAAGACGGTGGAACTCGGAGGAGGTATCGGAGGTTTGGGGATTTTAGTGTAAGATGAAGGAGACAAGGCCGACGGTGAAGCTATCGCTGGCGCTGGGGTAAAAGATGTAATCATTGCTTTAATATTATTTTCAGTTTAAACATTATTTTACCATGAAGAGATTACTGGAATAACGAAAGGCACGTGACATTTTGAAAAGTAGAACTAAAACGACGTAGTTTGAAAATGGCAGCAAGTAGCTGCGTTGTACGGGATTTGATTCCATCCAATGGAGTGTGACCCTATTTAAATATGATAATAACATATAACTTAATTAAAAAAAGTAATGCAAGTGGTTGTTCAATTGGTCCAACACGGGAAGCGCTCGGTTGAGAACTCTTAAAAATTCGAGAACTTGAGAACCCAAATATTACCATTAGATCATGATGTATCTTTGAATCTCCATGTGACACATGTCCAAAAAGCAAAGTCAAAAATGTGTCTTTGACTTTGCATTAAATGCATTTTGGAAAATGCACATGGGACACGTGTCACCACCAAAATGCATCTTGAAAAATACATCTTGCATTTTGGAAGGTGAAGATTGGGGTCTCAAGTTCTCGAAAAAATAAGGGGAGCGTTCCTCGGTCCAGCACATGACTTAATAACGCAAATGCAAGCGTTCTAATCCTACAATATAAATATCACCTTTATGGTTTGAATCCAGATCAGGGTCGGCTGAACCTCTAAGCGAGTGCAGCCAAATTTTCAGGCCCCATCAAGTTGAAATTTTTTTAGGGAAAAGTACATGAAGGGTAGCGAATTACCACTCATTTCTAATTTTTTTTTACGAATTAAGAATTTACCAAAAAAGATGCAAAATATAATTAATTTTTCCAAAGCAGGGTAAAAGCTAAAAAATCTAATGAAGACGTCAACTACATTTATAACTCCGTCAATGAGTTACTTTCTAAAAAAAATTCCGCTAAGAAAATTATAATTAACTCCTGATGAACCAATCTGCCTCAAGCTGCTCCACGAGGTCCGATTTGCGACGGTTCCTCGCGATGACACATATGCATCGCGACCGCTCGATCAGCAACTGAGGAGTGTGTGTTTGTTGTTCAACTTGTCAGGCCATGTGAGTAGCTTAATACTCTAGTAAAAGATCACACAAACGAGTAAGGATCCTCAGGTCTAGAACCACACTGATGAAAAGCCATCGGTACACGAATCTTCAGCCCCTCGCCATTGCAACAATCTCCATATACCCTTCTCATTTATAAATCACACGCTCAACCTTCTCCACCACTCCCTAGTCCTCAAGCCGAATTATAAACCCTAGGCTACTCACATGGCCAGGCGATCTTGACAAGTTGAGCCACGAACCCACACTCCTCAGCTGCTGATTCGTCGGACGGTCGTGATGCAAACACGCCACCGCGAGAAACCATCGCAAATCGGACCTCATGGAGCAGAATGAATGATTGATGCAGATTGGTTTATCACGAACTAATTATAATTTGCTTACAGGAAATTTTTTTTAAAGCAATTTCTTGACGGAGTTATAAATGTGGTCGACGCCGTTTATAATTCGCTTAGATTTTTAGTTTTTATCCCATTTTAAAAAAATTACTTATAGTTTGTACTTTGTACCTGCTTTGGTAAGTTTCGGACAAAAATTTGGATATAAGTAGTAGCTCGCTATCCTTTTTGTACTTTTCTCATAAATTTATTAGTTTAACTTAAAGGGGAAACCATTTCTTCTTTTTTTTTTTTTTTTTGATAGGGATTACAAGGTGTACAAGAGCATTACATCATCTATTCAATGTCTATGTATAGTACATTCCATCTGACTGAAGCACGAGCCTAATGCGGCGTCTTATCCCATTCTGAAGCAAATCTTCTAGCAGCCTTCTCGAGCATCTTGGCGAAGGCGAAGCCATCTTGAGCACCTCCTTTGAGGGGGAGGAAAGCACCTCCGGCGAGGGGAGGAAAGCACCTTCTGAAGGGAAGGGAAACACCTCCTTTGAGGGGAGGAAATTCCTCACCAAATATTGATATGAAAATGACCAAAAATCTTTTTTTGGCTTCAGGCCCAGTGACCTTGGCCGGTCTAGATTGTCGGTTCTTACCTTTCCTAAAAAAGAACATAAAAGTAGGAAATAATTATGAAATATAGAGTTAATGTCAAATGAGAAGTTGTATATTTCATGAGAAATGAGAACTTATCTTAGCCATACAATTTTAATATCAACGGCCCTTATTTTTTGTATTGTTTTAAATCTAAAATTCTATTTATAAGTTTCATAAGGACATATTCGTCTTTATATCTTAAATCTAATCTAAAAAACCCTAATAATCTCGTCACAACATCTTCTTCTCTCCAAAAAGGCGCGCTAGGTGAAGACATCATCAAACCAAACAGATCTGATTGTTGGATGATCGATTTCGATCTCCGACAGTAACCAAATTTTCGACATCAGAATCGAAGTAAGTGTGAACGACATTCAGTTGCGGAATGCCAGAATCAATTCAATCGATTTCTGTACTTGACTGCAAGAATCAATTCCGATTTTATCACTCCCTCTATTCAATACATTGAATAAAATGTGTAGTTTTGAACATATAATGCGTAGTGGAATCGCGCATTGTAATTTAGTTAACGACATTTAAAAGTCGTAGTTGTCAACATGTAATTTGTATCGGGTTAAAGCACTAATATTGTACAGAAAAAAAAAGTAACATAGAAAAGCTACGTATTATGATTCATTTACCAGAATATAATGTTACGCATTTTATCTCCGTAACTATGAATATTATGCTACGCATTTTTAACTATGTTACTACGAATATTACGCTTTTAAACGTATGAATCATACACTCTGCAAAGTAATATTACCTTTTTTATAATGCTTAGCTTTCTAATTAAAATGCGTAGATATGCAATTTCTGATAGACATACATTTATAATGCGTAGCTTTCTGTTTAAAATTCAAAGGAGTCATAGTGACTATTACGAATTTTATTTGTAATTGCTATGTATTTTAGTTGAAAAGCACCCCATTACAAATTAAGAATTCTGATTTAGGAACTACGCATTTTGGTCTTCTTATACGACATACATTCATTCTTTTTCGAACGAATCATGACTTCTTACGGTTGATTTCAGTTAGGGTTTTGGATCCGTTGAATTCAGTGACAGTGCTTCGAGCTTTGGTTTGATTCCTGCGCTACAACAGAGTAATTCGCCTTCGTCTTTCGGTTGGGCCTCGACACAGAGTTGTCCTTGTCGAAGGAGAGCTACATGCTTGTCTCCGGAGCGATGGATGAAAGGGATGCCGAATCGCCGTTGCTGATCGTTGTAGTGAGGGAGGACTGTTTTGCTTCTAATACAAATCTTAGTTGAGGAATTAGCGTGTATTTGAAATTAATCCTATCTAATCCTAGTCATTGATTAACAAAGATGGAGGAATGACATTTAATTCTTATTTATCATGGTAAATCCACTCCTCATGGGATCTCATCCCATGAAATATATACGATAAATATATACGATCATATCACACATAACAATACCATACGACCATATTTATTTTTCAATATATATTAATTATTCAATATATAATGGTAACACAAACTAAAGCTCAAATATAATTTTAACGCATGTTATATTTATTGCATAAGTGGAAGGATTCTTGTGTATAGAAATAGAGAGAATTTTAGGAAAAATAAAAATTCGATCTAGTTATTAAGTTCAAGATCAAGTCGACTTTAATAAGAAAATAATTTCGATAAGTATCTGTAAAAAGGCGGTATGCTTTAATTTGAAAAATTGAATAATTTCGACAAGTTCTGTAAATAGGTGTAGCTCATACCACCTGATTGGACTTGGGATCCACATCGAGCCGGGGCGGTGTTGTCGTCGGCCCAGGTACGACGTCGACTTCACACCTTTTCCCAAAAGACAAAACACATCAACTGAATTCGTATTTATATTACAAATTTACATTATTAGTCGGGCAAAAGACAAGCATTCAGCTCCTGTAGTGGTGTAACAATGTACAAACTTTGTACCATGAATGATAAATTTTGACCAAGGTTATCATCCTAAGAGACGACAAAAACTCTGAGCTCGCCTCTGTCTCCCCTTGTAACTCGAGTATCGTCATCTATGTAGGTGACCTCGAATTCGCCACTGCCTGTGTTTGATGGAGGTCTTAAACCGTCTGGAAGCTTGGGTAGCTCGAATGGCGGTAGCTGGGATAGGTTACCAGTAGTTTTGACACTTGTTTTCTCAAATATTATTCTAATAGCAGATGCTCCTGTTGACAATGATAGTAAATGATTTGTCGTCAGTAGTGTGATCAAATGATGATCATGCAGAATTAGTTTTACTGTCATTCAAGTGAAATGTTGAGGTATTCAGAAGCAACCTATAAGTTCAAATTTGTGGGCTAGTGTAGCGGTCACTTCAATTGGTGGAAATGGCCATGGGGCACCCAATTCAAGCTCCACAATATTGTCAAAATCTTTGCTTAAAATATCAATCCGCTGAAATACCTGGGAGAATGAAATCTTCTCTCAAATGTCCATGAATGCTATAGCTTGAAACAGCAAGTTGTTCCAAAAGAGGAACAGAGATTCACGATCCGTAGTAATCTTAAGTCTTGTGGTAGACATTCACAATCAGTCTAAGTCAGCATAGAATCGTGTAATTTTTTATTTTTATTGATAAACATAGAATCGTGTAATTGATGCATGGATAAGTGCTAATATCATCAAGACCAACTCAATAGGTGACCTAGAAGAACCAATGGGTTGTTAACCAGCAATAGAAAAGCACCATTACTGGCCTTTCTTTAGGCAATGCTTCTCACTGTGATTGGTAATAACAAGAAAAATATTAAGGGATTTTTTCTACATAGTCTCTACACTGCATACTTGACAGTGCATACTTTTTATGAAAGAGGATTTTGATTTTGGGAAAAAATCTCTAAAGTTTCCCCACAGCCAAACAAATGAATATACTTTTCCTACTACCAAACAAGCCCTAAAGGTTTTAGACTAGATTTAGTGGCCGCTGTTTTTCTGTATCTACCATTCCTAGAAAACTACGAACAAAGAAGAAAAAAGCAGTTAATATACCTGGCCAAGAGTAATAGGAAGCAATCTTCCAGTTGGAGGTCCAGGGCGGCTCCCTCCTAAAGTACGCCCGGAAAACGCACTACTGTATATCAATTTCCACCTTCCCTGTAACTTGTCAAAATCAGTAATAAGGTCCACAGGCCCTCCAGCATTCTCGAGTTCTTTGGCTGCAGCATCTGCCTTCCGCAAATCATCTTCACTAGCAGCAAGGCCTCTGTTCAATCCAGAAACAGCACTCTTGCATTTTCACAACCGACACAAGTTAGAAACCCTTCAGTAACATCAGATGTTCATACACTAACACAACAACAACAACAAAAAAGAATGTCAAGCTTGGATTCAATCATTAATTACCAAAGTCCGCCCCAATTTTGATGAGCCCCAAGTCTTAAACTAAACATCTCATGATATAAATACCTTTACATATCAATCTATCATCATTTGGTGGAGCATCTTTCACAACATGAATTTGAATATGAAAAAATTCAGGTGGCTCTAATGTTGAAGCTTTGATTAAAAAGACAGCCTCGGTGCCGCACCAATATCTCAAAATAAGAATGACGGCACTACTTAGTTCAATTTCAATATCAATTCAACTGGAGCAAATCAACTACATCAACAAATCGAAATCTACAATCTCTTAATCGAACACATACTAAGATCATCCGAAACTATCTTAACTTAAATTTTAATCGTCTGAAATCAGTGCAACTCACAAGCAATTTAAGCTTCAACGAAGCTATAGTCTCAGACTTGGACTCATCACCCCCCGAAGACGACGTCGACGGAAGATCAGCAACCGCCACGTCATCGGAAGACGATTTTATAACCCAAATCCGTCGCCTCATCCCTCCATTTTCACACACAGAGCTCCTCCGATAGAGTTCGGAGAATGAACCGTGACCGGCAGGAACAGTCGAAGCGCAAGAAAAGGAAGCGAATACCGGCGAAGATCGGGATACGGCGGCAGCCGGACACCAAACGAGCGCAGCCATGGCTTTTTAGAGGAATCTGGAAACTGACGTTATCTGCTATTTTTGTGATGCAGAGTTGCTGAAGAGCGAGAGTTCGAGATGAATCGCGATTGAGTAAGTAGCTTTATATAACTTAAGGGTCCAAAATATAAATAAGTATAACTAAGGCTGAGGGCCACAATTTGTACAAGTATAACTCATGAATGTACCGCTTTCGGCGCGAAGTTCAGTTTAATAAAAATGATTTTATTTTAGTTATCATAGAAAATTATTTTATTTGAAGATAAACACCGAACAAGGAACACTGTTCAAAAGCAGGTAAAATAGACCATAGAGGTCGTGGCATGTTGGTTAAGGAGTCCATCCTAAAATGATTGTATTCTTATGCCCTGTCCCGCCTTGCATGTGGATGCTTTCTACATTTCTCGTAGATGTTTCCTCTTCACACCTTGCGCGTGATGCGTTCTCCATCGTGGATGTGCGACTGTCAAGATGGACATGCCGAGTCTTGCAACGGTAAAGGTGCCAAGGTGGCCTGAGCTCCAAGTGTCGAATGATCCATGCATGGTAAAGGTGCCGAATCTGACATGCGCTTCAGAAGTGGAGAAAAATGTACCAGATGATTTCGGATCCGATCAAGAATCACATTTCCTCACCCATGAGCATATGCACCTATGAGCAAAAAATACTAGGAAATGACTTCCTCTAAACAAAGCACAAAATTAGGTAAAAAATTCTTTAGTCATGGGTGCATATGTTATGTGTGACAAATGGCTAGGTAGCAAGAACAAAGCATGCAGTGGCGGATCCAGGATTTATTTTGACTAGGGGAAACATGTAAAAGTAAATTTTTTTTATTATAATTGATCTCTTCGAGTTTTCATTTTCATAAAGCGCCCCATCACATCTTCGTTACTAACGGAATGAAATAAATCCTCTTCAATATAACAAATGAGACCGTCACAAAAAAAAAGAGTCTGCCATGCGGTTGCGTAAGCTTGTTTTCACAATTTTCATTGCAGAAAAGCATCTCTCAACAGTTGCAGTTGCTACGGGTAGTGTCAAGACTAGCTTCAAGAGTCGAAAGACCAAAGGATATGCTCGATGCTTTCCCGTATCCACCATCACTCTAGCAAGAGCACAAAGGTCCTTCAAATTTGAAAATCTTTCATCTTCTCGGACATTATCAATATAAAGGCGAAGTTGATGCTCCATAAGATTTTGATCTCCAAAATCGAAGTCGTCGGGATAAAATTGCATCAATCTCATCAACTTCGGATGATTAAAGTGTTGAAATAAATCAATCGGACTCAAAGAAGCCATACAAATTAGCAGCTCAGAACTGACCTCGTTAAAACGATCGTTAAACTCTTGAAGGATTAAATCCAACACTGTATAAAAATTGTCCACTTGAAGATGCTGCATATTAGTTATCCCAGATTTTCGTCTGGGTCTTCGTGCATCAACAAACTCTTCCTCTAAGTTTAGGATCTGAATATCATACTTGTCACAAAAAGATGATACTTTTTGCATAAGAGCATTCCAATCATGATCTCTAATCGTTTGTAACTGCCGTTTAGTAGATGTAACCATAGACATGGCATTCAGAATATCTTGATCTTTCCTTTGAAGAGGAGTCATTGATAAGACTCTGTAAGACCTAGAATAAGCAACATCAATTGTAAATAAAATACGAAATCAAACGATTGGAAATATCTGAGAAGACCATTTGCTTAAAATCTTTTCATACTGTCTGAGCCGTCTTCTTCTATATATTCAAGCATTTTTAACACTATCGGAAATAATTCCACCAGACGTAAAAGTGTTCTATAATGAGAACCCCAACGTGTGTTTCCAGGTCTCTACAAAGTAAGTTCCTGATTGAGTCCACTTACTGTTCTTATCTCACAATTGCCAATAGCCTCTTTTAGTTGCTCTTGATATTTGTCGCGAATCATATCTCTTCTTTTGCAAGATGCTCCAACCACATTCAATAGAAGAGATAATTTATCAAAAAAATCACCGACTTCAAAATGTTTTTTTGAAATTGCAACAACAACAAGCTGTAGTTGATGAGCAAAACAATGAACATAATAAGCTGAGCTATTTTCCTGGGAAATTAAGGCTCTTAATCCATTGAACTCACCTTTCATATTACTTGCTCCATCATAACCTTGTCCTCTTACACTTTTCAAACTCAATCCATGTTCGCAAAATAGTGAATCAATAGCATTTTTAAGACTGGCAGACGATGTATCTTTCACATGAATAACACCAATAAACCTCTCTTTAACAGTTCATGATTTATCAACGAATCGTAGAATCACAGCCATTTCCTCCTTGTAAGAAACATCACTAGACTCATCCACTAACAATGCAAATACGTCGTTGTCAATTTCTTCAATAATACGACAAATTACTTCCTGAGAAAAGTGATGAGTCGTAGTTGTACGACTATTTTATGTGTTTAAACCCCGTCTTTTAGTGTTTGCCTGTATGTTATTTCACTACCTGTGTGTAGTTTTCGTTCTCAGGTACATTCGGAGACCATGGAAGGAATATCGGCTAAAGAGAGCCTGTAGAAGATGTTTTGCGTCGAAGGAATGAAGTCCAAGTGTTTGAAGGCTGACTCAGTTTTGGGGGCGGACGTCTGAACAATTATAGGCGCGGACGTCTCTTGAATTACGGTAATTGTTGAGACCTCCGCGGAGGATAAATGAAGGAGACGTCCGCGGATGCCAGCTGGCAGACGAAATCATTACTTCTCATCTGCAATCTTGAAGGGACACAGAGAGAACTCGAGGGGACAGAGAACCAGGTGGCTAGATCTGGAGAAAGAAAGAGAAAAACCATGGAGGGTTAGAGAGTTAGAAGTTTCGGTTTGGAGAGAAGACTACTTGGAGTAGGATTTCGATTGAGGATTGGTTGCTGGGTTTGAGTGTTCGAGTAGAGCTGCAGATTGGTGGAGGATTCGTCAACAGTATTTTCGTTTCATTCTTACTCAATACTTGATGATGTATTCCATTACGATGAGTAGCTAAACTCATTTGTGTAGGCTAGAACTTGACATTGTGATGCTTTGATTTGAGACTCATATTGAATTTCTATGTTTTGTGTCATATTACTTTGCATTGTTCATGGATTTGATATGCTAGCATGAGTGGAACCCTAGCGGGGGAGTTCTTGTTAGTTTGTTGATTCCAATTATCACAGTTTACTAGCAACCTAGCGGGGATAGCAAACTAGGATACGAGTAATATACCACTAGGATTGACGCCCTAGGACAACTTGTAGTGCAACCTAGCGGGGAGCTATAAGTTGTAAAACATTAGAAATCAAAACGGTTGGGTTAATGATTTAGTCTTGCATCACAATCGAAAGTTCTAGCTTGCACTTCTCTTTGATATTACATACTCGAATTGTGTGACGGTTTCTCTATTGATAATTGATCGTGTTTTGATACTTGCATTTTTATTTGACTTGTTCGGAATTTACCCCCCCCCCCCATTGTTACTTTTATACTTAGTGAACAGATTCTCACACCGATCTCTGTGGATACGACCCGACTTACCACTTGCTAGTCGGAATTACAAATTATTATTTTTGACGGGTATAACGACAGCCCGCCAAAAAGCAACTCACAATGTCCTTTTGAATCGTTGGAGAGATCATTTGGTTGTTTCCAGGAGCCTTTTTTAAAACAACTTTGTTGGCAGTCTGACAGGCGTATTTTTAACCCTTTATAGTTGTCAAATTATGAGTTTTAGGGGTCAAGTTGCAGTCAAACAAAATTTGTAAACCTTGGTAAGCCAATGGTCGATCCAAGGAACAGGTGTGTGATTACTAGCAAACAGTGTGACCTATTTAGCTATTCCGATTAACAAGTGTTTTGGTTGTGAAACAAGCAGCAGAAATTAAATGCAGAAAATTAAAGGTTTGTACTTATCAGAGAAAGAATTCCAGGACCATACTTCACCCGTGCTAACCCCACTAATCATGCAATCATTATCATGTAAGTCATCATGCTATCGAATATCGAATTAAACCAAAATAACATTAGATAATCCGCCCATCCACGGATCATTATCTAGATTAATCTCAATCGTTGAACGCCGCCCATCCACGGATTATCAACGATCTCGATTATTTAAACTAAAGGTTCTCATACAATTTCATACAATCCGGTTAATCCCTAGGGCCCATCCACCTTTCGGTATATAACATAAATACGTTCTAGCATGCAAACGTACCCTGTGATGTAAATACTTGCATATAACGATAAATTAAGCACGATGAAATTGAATATTCGATTTGCATTAATGAAAAACATTCATATGATCACATGAAGAGTTGGGTACAATGCACGGGATCCATAGGATCCCAGAATAAAGAAGACTACTCGCTATTCATGGCGATTAAACCACAAACAGTGTAATAAAGGAGAAATAAGGACGAGTTAACCGTAGACGATGTAGCTCGATGATCCTCAATCTCTTGTTCGGCTTTGTCTTCTCTCCCAAGTTAGGGTTGTTGAATCTCCAAAATAAGCACACTTAGAACACACTGGTTGTTGCCCTTTTATAGCCCACGAATCGAGTAATTGCCAAAAAGATCAGAACTTGCCAAAAACGGATTAGGAAATCTGTCCAAAAATTCTGTCTTCCGAGGTGCCGTGACACCCGTGACATTCGGACATGTCACGGCTAGGAAAAAACTCACTGAGCTGAAAGGGTGCCGTGACACCCGTGACATTCGGAGGATGTCACGGCATGTCACGACCTAGCTGGAAATTACCCGGATCTGTCTGAGGAAAAAGCCTATCGTGACACTCATGAGGTGTCACGGCATGTCATGGCCTACTGCTGGTGTAGAGCTCTTTTTTGGCCAATTTTGCTGCTATTTCCGTTGTTTCGGCACTTTGCGTTCACGGAGTAATGATATGCCAATTTTACCTGAAACACTAGGAAAAGACATCAAATAGGGACAATTTGCCCGGAGAACAAGTGTTTTCCTTCATCGAATGTAGTGAATAATCAGTCAGAATAGCGACTGATCAAAACACTTCACACTTAGGATTTGTTCGTCCCGAACAAATGTCAAACAAATAGCAGAATAGATACACGAGTGAATATAATGCTCAATAACCATGTGTTCTAAAACTACCCACTCAAGTGACATGTGATCAATACTAGCTAAAGCAAAAATAAAAACAAAGTAAACATAACTCACTATCGTAGAGGACACGAATGCATTCAGCCTTTAAACCTCTAGACTGCCCTAGTAGGACGAGTATAGTCTCGTGAAGGTTTTCAGGAATGGGACTACCTACAAATCCCTGTACAACTAACTAACGTGTATGTATGAATGATGCTCAACGTGCCACAGTAAAGTCATGTCATACTTCGGATTCATTGTGTTACCTCGACTTCAAGTCAAACATTTTCATCAAAGCTGTCAGACAATCATAGATTAAACGAGTCATGCATTCAAACGGTCAGTACACACGGCTAGCAAGCGACTAATCACATGTTCTAAACAGTTCCATAACAATGCAATAAGAACATGAATAGTTACACAAAACATGCTCGCCATTCACCTATGCTATCTAGGGATAGTCCACAGGCTCTTGGCGCAAAGCTCATTCTCAAGTGCCAAGGATTAGACAATGACCCGTAAGAGAAGAAGAGCTCGGCTTAAGAATTTTCTGAAAAATAGTACGAAAATTGCATTAAAATTTCAGTATAAGCACGAGGATCGTCCCTTAGTTTCTAGTACATGAATTCGCAATACAAGTCATGATTTGCACGCAATGGGAAGATGGAATTTCACTATATCAAGCAAAAGGGGGCAGAATTTTTCAAAATATTTTCCACACACAAGGGGTGACTTTTCTCACTTTGTCCTTGGTATTTTTTTTCTGTTTTTTTTGTGCATAAGGGGTGACTTTTCTCACTTTGCCCTTGGTATTTTTCTGCTTTTTTTTTTCAAAAACACCTATAATTGGGGTCAATTTTTCACCCTCTTTTGAAAATTCAGAACTTTGTTCTTGATCTCTCGACATTGAAAACCTTTTTTTTTTCTAACTCCACACTTAAAACTTGACATAGTGTATGAATGAAGGCGGGTGCATGCAAATCACATCAAGTATAGAGAAACACATACTAGTACTAAGGTCACCTAGAAAAAAAGATGCAATTTTTGTTTTTAGAAGTTTTGAAACGGTGCCTACTAATTTCAAGTCTCAAACATGCTTCAAGAAATACGTAAAACATGTGATAGGCAAAGGCTAGCAATGATACTGACTCAAGAGAATACATATATGAATAAAACTATTTCAAGTCCTAGACTTCGAATCCGAAAGAATGACAATCAGTCAAGGAGTATCATAGAAAATGAGGATTTCAATCGCAATACATAGACAGTTGAGCATATGCAAGAGTGAACGTGATATGCAATGTGTGACTATGCGCTACCCACTCCACACTTAAGATTGAGCTTAGTCCCTAAGCAAAGAAATAAAAGAAAGGCAAGGGTGCATAGGAACTTCCCTCGTGTGTGATGGCGTGACTGCCGTGGAGATTAAACGATGCCCGAGGAGCGGAATGCGACTCGTGAGCTGATAGAAATAGAGAAAACCAAACATAAGGCTGCACGAGTTAAAGATTAGCATCGGTAATGAAGGGTAGGCAAAAACAGGAAATGCCAAATCGAAGGTAGGATAATTGATGCGAGCCAAATATATATCATAAATCATGTCTCAAGCAACAATTATCATGTGGAAGGGAAGAACATGGCAAAATGTCAGCGTACAATAGGAAAATCATGTAACGTGCCACAATATATGAAAGCAGCCAAAAAAATATCAGCAGGAGAAATGCATGAGGAGCTAGACAGCGCCATCGTCCGCGTCCTCATCAATACCAAATAGCTCTGCTGTACTACCAGAGGCCCCATCATCAGGAGGGCGGGAAGTGCCAGCCTCGTGGTCATTACCGGTAGGAGGAATGTGCGGTGGTGGAGGATAATCTGAGTGGCCCTGTCCACGAAGCAATGTCATTAAAGCGTCCTGCGTCCACTGATGCGTCCTGCTGGACTGATCGCGAAGATCTGAAAAATCCGCAGTGAGCTGGGCATGGCCTTGTATGAGCTCATTCTGTGATCTGAATATCGGCCGCTGATGCACTATTATCTGGCGTTACTGTTCTATAATTGTGTTCCGATTCTCCACAATCTGATGCACCTGCGCGAAGAGTCTCAGCTGGGTGGTCCCTAAGCGTGCGAAATGCTCCTCAAAGGTGCTAGAGTGCTGGGGCGGTGTGGGAGGGTCATGGTAATCAGAAGGTGGCTGCGTGGTCTGCTCGGGCACTGGAGGAGTAGGCTGAGCTGGCGTCGGCTCCTGTGCATCGGCCATGTCGACGTCCTCGGGTGAAGGGTCATCACCTCTAGCACGCTCGAGCGTCCTCTGTGTGCTCTCGACTCGGCGGCGCTTCTTCCCTTTGGGAAGATCGTCCCTATGCTTTCACTGACGGTCCTTGTCAATTATCTTTATATCAACCATCTTATCGGCATCCAGGACTGAAGCTTTTGGCGCTGGGAGCTGGCTGAACTCCCATCCAAGGGATTCCGCAAGAATGGTGACAAACAGACCACCGCCCAAGGCATTGTTCTTGTCGAGAACCGAACCCCATAATATCATCTGGCCGGTGAGAATCTGGAAGAAATCAATAGGGCGGGAGCGGTCCATGGAAATCATGCTATCGAGCTCCGGGTTGCCAATGTTTGTGGCTCCTTCTCCACGTGGAAATATGCTCATGGCGACAAGACGATGCACAACCTTCCATAGCTTATTCTTGATGCAGGAAGAAGGCCAACTGGATGTGAAATAGCAGTCAAAACCGGATATGGCTTTCCAGAATTCATACCTCTCCTCATCATTGTACTGTCCGCAAAAACCCTCCAAGGGAAATCCCAGTACGGCACATACCTCGGCTTTAGACATAGTATAATTCCAATTACCGAGCACGAATTTCCAATGGGTGGCCTGATCAGGGTTTCCTAGATATTGAAATGTAGCTAAAAATTCCTTTAGGACGAGAAGATAAGTAGGTGCTGGCTGGGCAAATAGAATATCAAGGCCGGAGGCCACAAATAATGCACGACAGCTGTTCAATAACTGGAAGGAATTCAAAGTGCCATGGTCAGGGACTAAAGTAGGTTTTACCTTCTTCACTGAGATAACGTGTGTGTATCGAGTCTCTTGTGCCATTGTCAGGTAGAGGGGACGACGAGCTGGATAAGTTCTATGAACCGGGGCATTGTCAGCCGATGGTGGTGAAGCTGGGGCATTCCGAGCAGTCTGGGATGATGATGCAACGACTTTGCGGGTGGATTTCCTAGCCATGGTGAGAGAACTCGAAATTGGGGAAATCTGAGTTTTAGGGCTTCGATTGAGGATGTGCGGATGGAGGGGTCGGCTGAGCTGTGCGGATGGAGGAGCAGGGCGGACGGCTGAGCAGACCAGGGCGGACAAATGAGCGGCGGAGCTGGGCGGACGGCGAGGGTTTTGGTCGAAATCGGCGGAAGGTTGTCGCGGCGTCGAGCGGTTGTTTGATTTTGAAAATCTGAATAATTTGAAGTCCCGAATGACCTAATGCATTTTATGGATTTTCGACCCATCCTCGACATGCCGTGACATACGGAGATGTTACGGGTGTCACGGCACCTTTGAAACTTTCTGATTGAAAACCCTACCGTGACTACCGTGACATACCAATGTGTTACGGTATGTCACGGCACCTCCGAAAACCACTGATAAGAAAACCTGCTGTGACTGCCGTGACATGTCCATTGTGTTACGGTATGTCACGACACCTCTGAAAATGCTCTGCCAATTTTCCCTACCGTGACATGTCCATTATGTCATGGGTGTCACGGCACCAATAATCCTCAGTGATAAAATGCTTGTTTCCATCCCTGTTTTCTGATTTGAGCGCGACACACTCCACACTTAGATTCCTGCAATGGTCACACACATCTTGTACAATGCAAAAATGCAACTAATTTAAACTTACAGCGCGGGTTACTCCTCGAAGAGGCCTAGTTTAACGTCTTGGCGAGACATAGCTGGGTCGAGACAGACGCACAGCGTATAAGAAGCATTCTCGGGGAGTCTTGTAGCTAAGATCCCTCTCCGAGAAGTAAGTTATCGTTAATGCCCTCAGGAGGTGCCAGATGCTTGAGTACGTGGTAGTGCTTGAGGCGTTGACCGTTGACTACCATTGATTTGCCTCCCTCAACACTGAGTTCCACGTGACCGTCTGGATAAACTCTTTCAACCGTGTACGGACCACTCCACTTGGTGCGCAGCTTCCCAGGAAATAGTCTAAGGTGGGAGTTGTAGAGAAAAACTCGCTCGCCTTCATTGAATTCTCTGCGCACTATTCGCTTGTCGTGCCATTTCTTTGTCCTCTCTTTGTAGATACGAGCATTCTCGTAGGAGTCCAGTCTGATTTCATCGAGCTCGTTCAGCTGTAGTAATCTCTTTTCACCAGCTTCTTTCATATTCATGTTCAGCTCCCCGACTTCCCAGAGGGCCTTGTATTCGAGCTCGACCGGCAGATGGCATGTTTTACCATAGATAAGTCGAAAAGGACTCATGCCGATAGGAGTCTTAAATGCAGTCCTATATGCCCACAACGCGTCGTCTAGCTTGGACACCCAATCCTTCCTGTGGCTCGAGACTGTCTTCCCCAGAATGCTCTTGATTTCTCGGTTTGAGATCTCTACCTGCTCGCTGGTCTGAGGGTGATACGGAGTGCCTACTTTATGATTAACACCATACTTCTTCAGCAGAGTCTCGAAATTCCTCTCCTCGAAGTGTGAGCCTCCATCACTGATAACCGTTCGGGGGACTCCGAACCGAGGAAATATAACCTTCTGAAACATTTTTATCACCACCTTGGCGTCGCAAGTAGGAGTAGCCACTGCTTCAACCCACTTGGAACCATAGTCGACTGCTACCAAGATGTACTGGTTACCATAAGAAGGCGGGAATGGTCCCATGAAATCGATCCCCCATACGTCAAATAACTCTACTGCAAGAATGCTCTGCTATGGCATCTCCAGCTGCTTAGAAATATTTCCTGTTCTCTGGCACTGATCACAAGCTTTGACAAACTCGTGGGCGTCCTTGAATAGAGTAGGCCAGTAGAACCCGGACTGTAGTACCTTTGCAGCTGTTTTCGAACTAGCACCGTGGCCACCATATTGTGACGAGTGGCAGCGTTCCAGGATCCATCTAATCTGTTCCTCATCAACACAGGTCCTGTAGAGACCGTCAGCACATAATTTATAAAGAAACGGGTCATCCCAGAAGTACCTCTTTACATCGTGCAGAAATTTCCTCTTCTGGTTATGCGACTGATCAGGAGGAACGATACCACAGGCCAATAATTTACGAAATCTGCGTACCACGGAGCAGGGCTGGTCTCGACACTCAATAGCTGCTCTCCTGCTAAAGAATCAGTCATAGGGAGCTTGTCTTCTTCGCGGTCGAGCTCCCCTAGCTCGAGGCGTGACAGGTGATCTGCAACCAGATTTTCAGCTCCCTTCTTGTCTCTAATTTCAATATCAAACTCTTGAAGGAGGAGAACCCATCGGATCAACCGAGGCTTTGAATCCTTCTTGGCCAGCAAATACTTGATCGCAGCATGATCGGTGTAAACTACGGTCTTCGACCCGATAAGGTACTGCCTGAACTTCTCAAAAGCATAGACGATGGCTAACATCTCCTTCTCGGTTGTAGTTTAATTGGCTGCTGCGCCAGTGAGGACCTTGCTTGCATAATAAATCACGTGTAACTTCTTGTCGATACGCTGCCCCAAAACTGCTCCCACTGCAAAGTCACTAGCATCACACATTAGTTCAAATGGCAGCTCCCAATTAGGGGGCTGCACGACAGGAGCAGAAATAAGAGCAGATTTCAGATTATGGAAAGCATTAAAACATGATTCATCGAAGTTAAACTTAGCGTCTTGGCAGAGAAGGTCCATGAGGGGCTTGGCTATCTTGGAGAAATCCTTAATGAAACGCCTGTAGAAGCCTGCATGTCCTAGAAAACTTTTGATTCCTTTCACATCTTTTGGTGGGGGCAGCTTCATAATCACTTCCACCTTTGCGCGATCGACATCGATGCCTCTGTTGGAGACCATGTGTCCCAACACGATACCTTCCTGCACCATAAAGTGACACTTCTCCCAGTTTAAAACCAGGTTAGTGTCCACACAGCGACGAAGAACATCAGAAAGTTTAGAGAGGCACGAATCAAATGATGAGCCATACACCGAAAAATCATCCATGAATACTTCCATGGTGTTTTCCAGGAAATCAGAAAAGATGGCCATCATACAGCGCTGGAAAGTGGCTGGTGCGTTACAAAGACCGAAGGGCATTCGTCTATAAGCAAATGTGCCAAAGGGGCAAGTGAAAGTGGTCTTCTCCTGGTCCTCGGGGTGTATGGGGATCTGAAAGAACCCACTATAATCGTCGAGGTAGCAGAAAAACTGGTGCTTAGCAAGACACTCTAACATTTGATCAATAAAAGGCAAGGGAAAATGATATTTACGGGTAGCCTTATTCAACTTCCTATAGTCAATGCACATACGCCAACCAGTCACATTACGAGTAGGAATCAAGTCATTATGCTCATTTCGGACAACAGTTAAACCCCCCTTCTTAGGGACTACGTGCACAGGACTTACCCACTTACTATCGGTAACATAATAGATAATACCAGCGTCCAACAGTTTCAGAATTTCTTTCTTGACCACATCATTCAGTTTAGGATTTAGACGTCTCAGAGCGTCTCTACTTGGCCTAGCATCATCCTCTAGATGGATTCTATGCATGCACAAATCTGGGCTAATTCCTTTGAGATCGTCTATCGAATAACCGAGGGCTGGTTTATGTTCTCGCAGGACTTCAAGTAATTTATGGGTCTCTACATCAGTCAAGGATGCATTTACAATCACCGGGCAGGTTGAGTTAGGGCCAAGGAATTCATACCTGAGACTTGCAGGTAGAGATTTTAGCTCTACCTTGCAAGGTTCCTTACCTGACTCGGTGGACTGTTTAGTTTCAGCAGCTCCCTCAATGCTCACTGTGCATATATCCATCGGTATTGGGCAGCATGGTATTACTCTGAAAGATTCAATAGAGGTCAGTGCATTCGGATCATCAACATCAGCAGAGTCTAACACATCGCAGTCAGCTAAAAGACTAGGGCTCTTGCACATGTCAGGTAAATAAAAGACAACGCGCTCACTGCCCACTCGCAAAGCAATAGACCCTCTATCCATATCAATAACAACTTTAGCCATATAGAGGAATGGTCTACCAAGTATAATCGGGATATTAATGTCCTCTGAGATCTCTAACACAATAAAATCAGCAGGTATGTAAATATTCTTCACCTTAACGGGTACGTCTTTCAGAATCCCTTTCGGGAGTCTACAAGAACGATCCGCAACGCGAATAGAGATGTTGGTAGGACAGAAATCACCCAAATTCAGTTTAGAATACAGTGAGTAAGGCATGATAGACACACTAGCACTGAGGTCACACAAAGCACGACGAATAGTAATGCCACCAATATATCACAAGGGATAGAAAAACTCCCTGAATCCTTAAGCTTAGGCGGCATGGGCTGGTGCATGGCAGCACTGCACTCCTCACTCAGAGCTACTATCTCGGTTCCGTCTATTTTCCTTTTCCCAGTCAGGATCTCCTTCATGAATTTGGCATAAGTTGGAATCTGCGTGATTGCATCGGTGAAGGGCATAATGATGTAGAGAGTGCGGATCTTATCCATGAACTGCTGGAACTCCTTATCTCGCCTAGTAGCAACCAGCCGCTGAGGGAATGGGACTGGAGGTTTATAAGGAGCTGGCTCCACTGTCTGTGCAGAATTTTCAACTCGGTCTTCATCTTCCTTCGATGATTCCTCTTTAGCAGGTGCAGAATTGAGCGCTGATTTTTCTGATGTTGCTCGAGTGGTCTGAGCTGGTAGCATCTCAAGCTGTTTGCCTCCCCTGAGTGTGATGGCGTTCACTGATTCCCTAGGATTCGGATCTGGTTTCGATGGGAGTTTTCCACGTTCTTTAGTTGCAGAATCTGCTTGCTAAGCAACCTGATTTTCTAGCATCCTGTTCTGAATGACCAGTTGCTCGATCTGTTTCTCCAGCCCTTTCACTCGCTTATCTTGCTCAGCCATAAAATTAGCCATCATGGCTTCCATGCTAGATGAGCTGCCAGACTCCTGTTGCTTGGGTTGCTGCGGCTGATATGTATAGCTTCCTGAACTCTGATTTTGCTGCCCTTGTGACTGGTTATTGTACTGAGGCCTCGACCGGTAGGAAGTGTTATTCTGCGTTTGCTGAGCTTGATTGTTGTATTGGCCTCGTGGCTGGTACGGTGCATTGCCTGGCTGCTGTTTGTAAGGGAAGCCAGGGGGTGTCTGATTCTGCGGTTTATAAGAGAGGTTAGGATGGTTTCGGTTTGGATTATCCCATCTGTTAGCGGCCGATCCGTACCTGAAACCAGCCCCTTGATTATTCTGCCCAACATAATTTGCATCCTCCTGGTTTCCACCGTTATCATCTTGTCCCATTACCGGACAGCCATCTGCAAAATGAGAAGGAGAGCCACAAACCTGACAATAGACACCAACATTGGCAACATCAGATGCTTTCATAGAGGAGACCGTCTTCAGATTTTTTATTTCGGTTGCGAGCATCTTCACTGTATTTGTCAACTCAGCGATGTCATTAGTGCCATCGGCGTTGCAGAGATCTTGCACGCCCTTTCTGTCCTTAGGATTCCCTCGATCGCTGGTCCAGAGGTGGTAGTCTTGAGCTGCCTTTTCCAAAATAGCATAGGTCTCGTCTAGAGGAACTCCAGTAAGTCCTCCACCAGCAGTTTGATTGATCAAAGTGCGCGTTCCATGGTCGATTCCTTGATAGAAGGTGTCCATGATCTTCCACAGCTCTAGGTTGTGATGGGGGCACATCCTCATTAGCTCCTTGTACCTCTCCCAAGCGTCGTACAGAGTCTCACCATCTATAGAACGGAACGAGATAATCTTGTTCCTGAAATGAGCTGTCTTTGATGGTGGAAAGTACTGTTGGAGGAAAGCTTCGGCCAACTTGTCCCAGGTAATAAAAGTACCCTCAGCATGGCTGTCCAACCATCTACTAGCCTTGTCCGATAATGAGAATGGAAAGAGTCTGAGGTAGTAGGACTCTGGGGAGACACCATTGGTTTTCACCGTGTTGCACATTTGGATAAAACGCTTGAGGTGTTGATGAGGGTCTCATTCATTATCCCTGAAAACTGATTATTCTGCACCATTTGAATGAGACCTTTTTTGAGCTCCCATGTATTGTTGGCTATGCCCGGTGGTGCAATGGCGGACTGAAATCCTGTGACACGTGGAGCAGTGTAGTCTCCAAGTGTCCTGCGCGCTGGTGGCTGCACTTGGCGCTGCTGGTCGTCTTCGACTACTCCATTCAGCAAGGCTGGGTTGTTTTGATTCATAGCCATTGCTGCGAAATTTCGGTTTAGTGCTCGTAGCTGCCGAGCCTCGTTCTGGACCCTACGAATATTGCTTCGTTGGTCCGGTGTGTCCTCGTCCGAGATTTGAATCTGCTTCTTCCGTCTGGGTGTTTTCTTTGGCATGAACTAGCTAGTACCTGCAAGAGCCAAGAATCACCGTGAGTGAAGAAATTAAGGCAGAAAAATCAGATAACGAATAAGGTGGAATAGTCTAAACTACACACGTTAAATCTAATATCACACTAAACGCTGCTCCCCGGCAACGGCGCCATTTTGACAAGCGTATTTTTAACCATTTATAGTTGTCAAATTATGAGTTTAAGGGTCAAGTTGCAGTTAAACAAAATTTGTAAACCTTGGTAAGCCAAGGGTCGATCCAAGGAACAGGTGTGTGATTACTAGCAAACAGTGTGACCTATTTAGCTATTCCGATTAACAAGTGGTTTGGTTGTGAAACAAGCAGCAGAAATTAAATGCAGAAAATTAAAGGTTTGTACTTATCAGAGAAAGAATTCCAGGACCATACTTCACCCGTGCTAACCCCACTAATCATGCAATCATTATCATGTAAGTCATCATGCTATCGAATATCGAATTAAACCAAAATAACACTAGATAAGCCGCCCATCCACGGATCATTATCTAGATTAATCTCAATCGTTGAACGCCGCCCATCCACGAATTATCAACGATCTCGATTATTTAAACTAAAGGTTCTCATACAATTTCATACAATCCGGTTAATCCCTAGGGCCCATCCACCTTTCGGTATATAACCTAAATACGTTCTAGCATGCAAACATACCCTTTGATGTAAATACTTGCATAGAACGATAGATTAAGCACGATGAAATTGAATATTCGATTTGCATTAATGAAAAACATTCATATGATCACATGAAGAGTTGGGTACAATGCACGGGATCCATAGGATCCCAGAATAAAGAAGACTACTCGCTATTCATGGCGATTAAACCACAAACAATGTAATAAAAGAGAAATAAGGACGAGTTAACCGTAGACGATGTAGCTCGATGATCCTCAATCTCTTGTTCGGCTCTGTCTTCTCTCCCAAGTTAGGGTTGTTGAATCTCCAAAATAAGCACACTTAGAACACACTGGTTGTTGCACTTTTATAGCCCAAGAATCGAGTAATTGCCAAAAAGATCAGAACTTGCCAAAAACGGATTAGGAAATCTGTCCAAAAATTCTGTCTTCCGAGGTGCCGTGACAGCCGTGACATTCGGACATGTCACGGCATGTCATGGCTAGGCAAAACTCACTGAGCTGAAAGGGTGCCGTGACACCCGTGACATTCGGAGGATGTCACGGCATGTCACGGCCTAGCTGGAAATCACCCGGATCTGTCAGAGGAAAAAGCCTACCGTGACACCCGTGACACTCATGAGATGTCACGGCATGTCATGGCCTACTGCTGGTGTAAAGCTCTTTTTTGGCCAATTTTGCTGCTATTTCCGTTGTTTCGGCACTTTGCGTTCACGGAGTAATGATATGCCAATTTTACCTGAAACACTAGGAAAAGACATCAAATAGGGACAATTTGCCCGGAGAACAAGTGTTTTCCTTCATCAAATGTTGTGAATAATCAGTCAGAATAGCGACTGATCACAGTCTCATTCTGATTAGCAGTATACTTGATCAATTCCATAAAATTACCTTGATTATTTGACTCTTCTGATTCATCATGTCCACGAAAAGGTAATCCTTGTTGTAGCAGAAATCTAGAAACATCAATGGAAACATTCAACCGAATACGATGCTCATTCTTTGTACTGTCACTTTGCTTATGAAGAGCAACAATAATAGATTGAGCCTGCCTCATCAAATCATCACTTTTTTTGAGCGCTTGATTGTGAAAGCTATTAACGTCTCCCACATGGGAAGCTAGTCTCTCCGTATTTTTCCAACTAGAGAAACCTTCGGTCACAAAAGTATCATTGCCGGCTTCTCTGAATAGGTAACAACACAAGCAAAAAGCCTTATCCTCTTTTATGTTATACTCTATCCAATTACCATATTGATCAAACCACTCAGGGTTGAATCGTCTCGACAACTGTCCTATTTTTTTTCGTGGAAAAGCATGACCACGGGGTTGACAAGGCCCTCTAATTAAATACTTTCCTCGTACTTCATCTCGTTGATTAGGATGATACTGAGTAATCTTTTTTCTCTCCGCGGGATCCCAAGGAAGATCATCCAAATTAACAATCTCAGAAGCAGAAGAAGTACCATGATGAATAATGGGTGATGTATTTGCACTTAAATCACGATCCTCACCGACTGAGGATGAGCGCTTTCGTTTCAAAAAGAAATCCAGCTTTTGTTCTGCAAATATATGTAATTAAAAACATTATCCAATATCACATCAAAATTCAAAATATTAATACATTAAATAAACTATTATGTACAAACTTACGTGACATTATATGAGCTTCTGATCGAACGAACTTGATTCTTAACTCTTAAAATGAAACTTGTGTGTTTGGTACATTCATAAGAATTGAGATTGTAATTTCAACATTAAACAATCACTAATTCACCATCAAACAATAAATCCTAATTTTACCTTTAACATGTCAATATTCTCCAAAACTAAAATACCCAAATAAATCAACTAATCAGTCCATCCTCTTACTTGATTTCGAGTAATTATAGATGACGAAAATCAAATAGGGCCACTTCTTTCGAACTCGAACACTTCATTTTCGCAACCACAATGAATCTGCTGCTTTCCACAAATCCCAGATTCAATTTATCAATAAAAAAATCAAGAGAAAAATAAAGCTGAATAGTGAATAGTCACATGATACAAAGATCTAAAAACGGATTCAAAAAGTGCAACTAACCCAAAGCACTTGTGAACTCCTCTCTCACGTTTCCGTGCCCTCACAAATCTCAATTGGATCTTTCTGTTTTATTTAGAATTTAATTGTTAGTGGGGTAATTAAAAAACAGTAGGGGCAAATCAGTAGAGCAATTTAAAATATAGGGGCAAATTAAAAAATGAGCGGGGGCATATTCGAAATTTCCCCTACAACTAAGGTTATTTTAGTAATTTCACTAGGGGCAACTGCCCCCCCCCCCTCCCTTGTAGTAGATCCGCCCGTGAAAGCATGGAATGGTCTTTGGGGATGTCAGCATCACCAAGAGGATCTAACTGCGATGGCTCTTTCAGCAGGTTGGAGGGAACCATGTTCAAGTGCATTCGAAGCTGAGGTTTTTGCCATCCTACAAGGAATGAAGATAGCATTGAGGAAAAAGCTAAAGTCATCTTTGTTGGAAGATTTTAGGTTTATATGTTGTAAAACATGTATGTACCTTGTAAAGATGTTTTATGAATGAATGAAACACTTTGGAACTCTTTTTGAGCTCAGTTTGATTTTCGGTTCTGTTAGGATCATTTCAGCCGACCGGCTAAATGTTTGGACTCAAATCCAACCGGCCGGCTGAGGTCAAGGTGACAATGAGGGCGTAGACTCTGAGGTCTGGAACCGGCCGGTTCAAATCTGTACATTGAGCTCAGTCGCCCGGTTGAGATGATCAGAGAGTTGCAACGTTTTGGACTTGTGGTGAACCGGCCGGCTAGGCAAAGAGAAATAATTTGAACCGGCCGGTTGAGTACAGTTTTCAATGAAAACATTGTTATCCTTGGGCAGTTAGCTGACAGAAATAACTGATCTTTTAATGAAGATTCTGCAAAAAGAAAGACAGTTTTTAGAGGATATACACGAAGAGTTTCCTGAGAATTTTGCTTTCCTTCAATCGAATCGATTTCAAATCGATTGTTGACATTCTCGCCGTTTCTTTGTTCCAGTACAAGTGCGTTTGTCTTATCCCAGTTCAAGTATTTCGGAAACCCATGCCTAGGTGAAATATTGAATTTAAAAAGCGAAGTGACTTCGTGATTCAATCGTTATCCAAGTTATTATCATCATTCGAAGCATCTACAGACAACCCAGGGATCTACAATCTTTCTTTCAGATTCCATGGAGGCAATTTTAGCAATCCTGAAGGGATTGGCGTGTGGAGGTGCATTGGAGCGCTGGATTGTTCTTTATTTTTGGAGGCTAATCCGGGATGGAACATAGCAAATCAGGCAAGAAGCGGCAAGATACATTGGACAAGAACGGATGCGATTCCGTTTGGGCTGGCAGATCCTAAAACTAATGCAAAGGAGACATTGAAGAAATTTATTCTATTTTGAGGCTCATTTGCTCCCAGGATCTTATAGCCTGAAGTTCATCATTGTTAAGGTTGCCAAAACTGGCAATCTCTTGGGAGCATCTTATATCAGCATGGTCATCTCTCGAGCTTACTAGGTCGTTTTTTGTTTGAGTTTTCCTTGGATGTCGTTCTGTTTAAACGTTGTATTGGCAGGGTCTGTTTGTATTTTTCTTTTGTTCCTTTTACACGAGGACATTGTTTTTTGTTGTAATTTGGGTAGAGTCTTGTACAAGTGGGGGTGTACCTTTAGTGTCGGGTCTCTAAGGAGTTTGGTCTCTCGAGAGTTGTCATGCTCAAGGTTGTTAGAATCGAGTTTTTACCTTACTCGTTTTACCTAAGTAGAATCGGAACGTAAATTCGACTCGTAAAATCGCCGAATTTACCTTTATTAAAATAATATTATATATGTACTTTTAATTGTAAACATATTCAAGAAAGTTTCCTTAAGATACAGAACTTACCAACTTATAAAGTACATGCTTTTGAATACATATGTAAGCACTAACAAGTATAAGTAAATATTCATCTTTTGATAAAGGATCTTCAAAATTAGAAACAAAGATCAATCCTATTTCCCTTCTTTTTTTTTCTACCTTTGTCTCTGATACAACACTCTCATTCTCAGCCATAAATATTTTCACTAAAATTCAAGTAGTGGATTCTAACAACAAAATATCTGGCAAATCAAGCAAAATATGTTTGTCGAACAAAATCGGATAGAAGTTAAACAATAGTATTAGCTGCAGTGGCAATTCTGGGCCACAAATCGGCACACTCCTTTCCTACTGTATTTAGTAAACTATTCAAAACAAGTTCATATCTATCAAAAAAAAACCTCAGTAGTTCATAAATGTATCAAACTCGCAAGCCCCATAGATTTTGGAGTTCAAGTATTAGACTTCTGTCATATTTTCAGGGAGAGACAACAATTCTGAACAAGAATTAGTACAGAATAAAAGAAGAGTTCATACTCCCTAAATCAATAAAATGGTTTTCCCGTTTGAAATAGAAACTAGCTATATACTTCAAACAATTCACCACCTCTGCAATTTTGACGATCCTTCATTACCTTACACTGCCGAACAATGACAGCCGGCATCACCTTCTTCCTTAAATCCGGTTTTCCCTTCTTCACGGTCGCCATGACCATATCTCCAACGCAGGCAGAGGACAAACGGTTCAGGCGTCCCACGTAGATGATGACGGAGATGATGACGACCCTCAATCCACTCCTCCTGACTCCGACCCAACTCAGTACCTCCAGATCACGGCCCTAGATTCTTCAAAGGCATCGCCTTCTCAATCATCTTCACCTTGTCCACTTTCGCCTTCGGAATCTTCGTCATCGTCAATCGAAACCCTAATTCCTCCGACGTTTTTTCCTACTCGTATAGCTCCAATTCCTCCTCCTGCGTCAAATCCACACTCGCTCAATCTCACAATTTCAAGCCTCTCCGCCGTTTTGCTTCACGAGTTCCGGATGCCGTGAAATTGCAGATGTCGCGAGAGGTGAGATTTTAGGCTAGGGTTTTGAATTTTTTTATTATTGTATAATTAAAAAAACAAATTAAGTATTGGGGCGGAGCAGCTGAAGCCCAGCAATCAAAAGATAATAAAAATGGACGTTTTATCCGATTTTACCGATTATACACCGTGTAAAATCGGTTAAAATCGTTTTAAGGTCCGATTTTAGCCAAAAACGAGTCCAGTTACGAGTTAACACGAAATACACACTTAGAAACGTAAAATCAAACGATTTTACGATTTAAAACGCGATTTTGACAATCTTGATCATGCTTGTTTGGCCCTTATTGGGCCTGTTACTATCAACAACAACAACAAAAAAACAGGTAAAATATAGAATGACATACTTTTGTATGCAATTCGAATCGTGTCATTGCTGACTTTGAAATGTAAGTAGTATGCCTGAATTAGAAATTGTGACAATAGAGATAATTTATGATTTCAGTTCTGAAATTGCTCTTTTTTCTTCTTCTTCTTATAAGAGTGACAATTTAAATTTATGGAAAGTTTTCTTCCAATTTGCTAAATTTATTTCTTTTTTATTCAATTTCAAAAATTGTTCATCAATTTATCCATTTTGTTATCGTGTACTGTCAATAATAATGCACAAGTGTTTAGTGAGGTGAACAAGAACGTTTCAAATCTATTTTTTTAACTGGAGTTTTTTTGTTGATAAACTGCATATAGCAGATACAAGGTGAAACAGAGAACTTAAAAAACTAAAAAAAACAATCCAACTGGGACCAACCCTGACAGATAAAAAAACAAACGTGATTAGTTGATTTGGATATTGATATACTTGGCCTCACGCCTTAGTAGGTGGGCCCACCACCATAAGACTCCCAAAGATAAGCACAAAAGAGACTTGAGATAACTTTCGGCACATGTGCAACTATGAAAATCCTTGGCTTGTGCAACGTGTCGAGCATGCAAAAGATTAGCTTCGGAGCTCACACGTGGCCTTTAAAGACCATGAGTCAGAATGATTTAGAGATTCATCTAACATCCCATCATCAACATAACAGTTTATTTCGACAAGGAAGCCGGCTCATGGCAGTCAAAACCCATAGTTTTTGCCCGCGAAACTATTGAAGGCTAACACAGCCTGTGATTCTTCCTTTGACGACATTAAGAAGATCACAAAGAAACAGTCTGAACTCTGAACGAATTCGACTGAAAAAGCCTCTCTTAATAAATCCACACTTAGAGGAAAATGACAACACATTATTGTATGAACAGATTACTTGTAGCCGACAACGTGAAATATGAACTTGAAACTTCATTGATCGCTTCCCAAAACAAAAGAAACATCCAAAATTTACGCTCAATGCCTAGCAAAGATTACACTTCTGCTTGCAAAACAATAATTTCAAAAAACACTTAAAGATGTATGTAAAGAATCTGTAGAACGCAGCAGTATCGATTTGAGATCCGATCGTCGACGATCGGAGAAGATCGGATGAACAAACGATCCAGCTAGGGTTTGAATTGGGGAAGAACTCGGGCGGGAAGATTGTAAAATACACTAGACATCCTATACTATGTCTAATTACTCAAACTACCCAGAATAAATACAAAACACCCTACAAAGAAATAAGACTGACAATACCCCCCCCCCCCCCCTCAAGTTGGAGAGTGTAAGAAATTGCTTACCCCCAACTTGGAAGAGAGATAGGTCAGACGGTCGAACGAAAGAGGTTTTGTAAACAAGTCGGCAGGCTGGTCGATGGTAGAAATGGATGTCGGAGATAGGAATCCGCTGTTGACGTGATGCCGGACGAAATGGCAATCGATTTCCACATGCTTAGTGCGTTTGTGGAACACAGGATTTCGGGCGATATGGATGCCTGCTTGATTAGCGAAGTAAGCAAAAACCAGAGTAGGCACTGCAACGTTCATATCGGCGAGGAGGCGAACAAGCCATAGAGCTTCACCACACGCCCCTCCCAAGGCATGGTATTCGGACTCAGCAGAAGATCGAGCAACAACTACTTGCTTTTTCATCTTCCACGAAATTACTGAGGAACCCAACATCATACAATAGCCACTGACAGAACGACGAGTAACTGGACAGCTAGCCCAGTCGGCATCACAATAAGCAACGAGTTGAAGGCGTGAATCAGAGGAAAACAATAGCCCCTGTGCTGGTGCCAATTTGATATACCGAAGTACTCTATGTGCTGCACACAGATGATCTTCAGTGGGACATTGCATAAACTGGCTCAGAACATGGACATGGAAAGTAAGATCAGGTCGTGTGATTGTGAGATAAATCAGGCGGCCAACAAGGCGACGATAGACTGATGCATCCGGGAGCAGAGGAGCTGACGAGAGGCCTAGATTGTGCTTTGTTTCCATGGGAGTTTTGACAGGTTTGCAATCACTGAATTGGTACTCATCAAGCTTGTCAAGGACATACTTGCGCTGATTGAGAAAAATTACAGTCGCGGATCGGGCAACTTCCAGACCAAGGATATATTTGAGGAGACCCAAATCCTTAATTTGAAACTTGTCGTGAATGGACCTTTTGACTGTCTCAATCAGGGTGGAGGAGGTGTGACAAGCGTATTTTTAACCCTTTATAGTTGTCAAATTATGTGTTTTAGGGGTCGAATTGCAGTCAAACAAAATTTATAACCTTGGTAAGCCAAGGGTCGATCCAAGGAACAGTGTAGTGTGAGTACTAGCAAACAGGTGACCTATTTAGCTATTCCGAATGACAAGAGGTTTTGGTTTTTGTTGTGATGAAACTTGCAGAAAGTAGTATGCAGAAATTAAATGGTTTGTACTTAATCAGAGAAAGAATTCCAGAATCTATACTTCACCCGTGCTAACCCCACTAATCATGCAATCATGTCACGTTAATTATTCATGCTATCGAATATGGAATATAACCGAAATAACACTAGACAAGCCGCCCATCCACGGATCATTGTCTAGATTAATCTCAATCGTTGAACGCCGCCCATCCACGGATTATCAACGATCTCGATTTATTAAACTAAAGGTTTTCCTATTAATTCATGTAAACATGACCTAATATCAATTACATGTAATCCGATTAATACCTAGGACCCATCCATCTTTCGGTAATTAACCTAAATATGTTCTAGCATGCAAACATACCCTTTGATGTAAATACTTGCATAGAACGATAAAATTAAGCACACAATGAAATTGAATATTCGAATCGCATAAATAACAACTTTAATTGATCACATGAGAGTTAGGGTTACATAGCACGGGATCCGTAGGATCCCAGAATAAAGAGACTACTCGCTATTCATGACGATTTACCAAAAATAGCGTATAGAGAAAGAAGGGACGAGTAAACCGTAAAGACGCGGTGGCTCGTTGAATCTCTCACGATGAATCGTTGTCTCTTCCAAGCTAGGGTTCTTTTATCTCCAAATAAGCACACCTAGAAGACACTGGTTGTTGCCCTTTTATAGCCCAAAAATCGAGTAGTTACCAAAATAGTCAGAACTTGCCAAAAATGGATTAGGAAATCTGTCCAAAATCCTGTCTTCCGAGGTGCCGTGACACCCGTGACATTCGGATATGTCACGGAATGTCACGGCAAGGGCAAAAGTTACTGAGTTGAAAAGGGGCCGTGACACCCGTGACATTCGGACATGTCACGGCATGTCACGGCTAGGCCAAAACTTACTGAGCTGAAAGGGTGCCGTGACACCCGTGACGTTCGGAGGATGTCACGGCATGCCTGGGAGTCACTCGGATCTCTCTGAGGAAAAAGCCTACCGTGACACCCGTGACACTAATGGGATGTCACGGCATGCTGCTGGTGTAGAGTTCTTTTTAGGCCATTTTCGTTGCTATTTCCCGTTGTTTCGGCACTTTGCGTCCACGAAGCGATGATATACCAATTTTACCTGAAACACTAGGAAAATGCATCAAACAGGGACAAATTGCCCGGAGAACAAGTGTTATCCTTCATCGAATGTAGTGATTAATCAGTCAGAATATCGACTGATCAAAACACTCCACACTTAGGATTTGTTCGTCCCGAACAAATGTCAAACAAATAGCAGAAAAGATACACGAGTGAATATAATGCTCAACAACCATGTGTTCTAAAACTACCCACTCAAGTGACATGTGATCAATACTAGCTAAAGCAAAAATAAAAACAAAATAAACATAACTCACTATCGTAGAGGACACAAATGCATTTAGCCTATGCATCAAGCCTTTAAACCTCTAGGCTGCCCTAGTAGGACGAGTATAGTGACGAACTAATTCTTTTTCACCTCTAGAATAAGTATCAATGAAGAGAGGATCGAATGTAGTAGGTCAAAACATTTATAAAGACCGGTAAAGTACCGGGTCGAACCCAAAGGAGCAAGCCAAGCACATGCACTATTTAAGATTGTGTTTCCATTCGGCTATTCTAAACCAAAAATGTATAAGGGAGTGTATATATCTAAATCCTATGTGTGGCGAGTAATTAGGGATGAAAGATAAGTAAGAGGTGTTTCGAGGGGTTACTCCCCTCCTTGGCAAATTCCCAATGATCACATACACGATATTCAAACATTTCATGATAGTCAAATAGCAATGAACCTAGCTTAGACTAGGATAGACCAACTGTCACTTGAATCTATTCCTAGCCAAACTCTCTTATAGCTCGAACCTCTCGGTTCATTCCATAGCAATAAATACCATGAACTCGACTCCTAGTTCACTTCCTATCCATGCATTGTAGAAAACCTAGCTTAGACTAAGATAGACCAATGTTTATGTCAATCTAGTCTTAGCCAAGCTCTCTTATAGCTCGAACCTCACTCTCTCGATTTGGTTCATTCCATAGCACCATTATCCTTGGAATGTCTTCCTAAGGTAATAACTACTATGAACTCGAGTCCTAGTTAACAACAAATGCATACATCGGATAGGATCACATTCTCTATTATCCAAACTAGATTCAACATGTTACTTAGGCATTTTCACAAACACTTAGTAGCATGTCATATATGAAGTGCATAGAGAACATGAATTTGACACCATTAGATGGGATTAATTGATGATTCGCTTAATGACTAACTCCAATAAATCAAACATTCAATCCTTAGTCAAGCATCCATATCCTAAAGTTCACTTGCATGATTCAAGATATAGATCATTTTCTCCATCCTAGAACTATCCCCAAGGGTTTCCAAGTCCTAGGTTCAAGTTTAGGTCCAAATTGTCACTTAGGCATTTTATCGAACACCTAGAGTGCATAACATTCATAACACAAGAGAAAATGAAATCAGCAATCATCCGCATGAATATCAATGTATATATGTGATCAAAGAGTACCAAGGAGAGTCATTAGACCCTCAAAACACAAGATCCACTACTCACACCTCATGTAAGACAACATGATGTGAGTAGGGTTTAATGGCAACAACAAGTAGAATAAGAAAAGTGCAAAGGAAGGAGGATTGTCAATCCTAGAACTCCCTCTTGATGTTCTCTTCTTCCCCTTGGTTGGATGATGATTGATGACCTTGGATGGACCTCTTTTCCAATCTTCTTCTCCCCAAAAATCTCCACACTTGGTCCAAAATCGCCACTTTCTATTTATAGCCTCGGGTGAAATATCGGTACTGTAGCAGTCCACCCGACCGGGTGGAAATTTGGAAGCAATCCACCCGACCGGTTGGATTCCCAGTCGACCGACTGAAGGGTCCAGTCGATCGACGACGGAAACATGGATTGCAGGCCCTCCTGAGACTGCTTCCAGTCGATCGACTCGAGGTCCAGTCGACCGACTCGAACTTTTTCCAACCGACCGGTTGGATGATGGAAGGAACCCACCCGACCGGTTGGGGTCGACGCTGGAGAAGGGCCATCTGAGATCTGCTCCTTTTTCCAACCGGTCGGTTGGATCAGGGGAAATTCCCACCCGACCGGTTGGGGTGCAATTCTGACTCGAGCCTTTTTTCCTTCCAACCGATCGGTTGGTGCAGGGGAAATTCTCACCCGACCGGGTGAGATTCATTCTGCCCATATTTTGCTCTCAACCTCCAGTTTTTCCCGAGTTTTCATATTTAGGCATTGACCATGGGGGAAGCTTGTTTTCTACCTGAAATGTAGAGATAGAGGTCAAATGACATCAAAATATCATCGGAAACGACCCAAAACTATAGTGAAGAATGACCATAAATGAGTCGAAAACTCGACTCATCATATAGTCTCGTGAAGGTTTTCAGGAATGGGACTACCTACAAATCCCTGTACAGCTAACTAACGTGTATGCATGAATGATGCTCAACGTGCCACAGTAAAGTCATGTCATACTTCGGATCCATTGTGTTACCTCGACTTCAAGTCAAACATTTTCATCAAAGCTGTCAGACAATCATAGATTAAACGAGTCATGCATTCAAACGGTCGGTACACACGGCTAGCAAGCGACTAATCACATGTTCTAAATAGTTCCATAACAATGCAATAAGAACATGAATAGTTACACAAAACATGCTCGCCATTCACCTATGCTATCTAGGGATAGTCCACGGGCTCTTGGCGCAAAGCTCGTTCTCAAGTGCCAAGGACTAGGCAATGACCCGTAAGAGAAGAGGAGATGAGTCGTATTTATACGACTCGTCGAATCGACTAATCCCATTTATTTCGATACATTTTTATGCGAACAGTTACTTTTTAGTGTTGTTTTGCATTTCAGGTGTTTCGGGAGCTCTTGAAAGAAACGTGCATTAAAGACGGTGTTTTGCGCCGAAAACTCCACAATGACAATTCAGACCCTTGGACACCCGACGGAGAGCTGGGAATTGACCGTTGATCAGGAAAATACGAGCTACATGGCGTTGCGTAGCTGACTCGATTCCCTACAACTCTCTAGTTCACACCGAGAGCGTCCGAGACCGTATAGAGGGTCAAATCCAGAGTTGAAGTCGGAACTGGCGCAAAGAAGAAGGAATGGAACTCAGTGCCCATCGCGTCCGCAAGAGACATTAACGTTAACGTTAATGTCAAGTACGAACGCGCCGATAATGTTTCCTTCGAACGCGCCAGGTTACGAGATGCTGACGTGAGCAGGGCGTTTGATGACGTCAGCAAGCCGAGATTTGGTAATTTTAGCCCAAAAACAGATTTGGAAGCCCAGTGTATAAAAGGAAATAAGGAAGTTTGGATTAGGGTTCGTTCTTTTCCATAACCAATTATTCTACGAAGACTGAGACAGCTCTGGAGAAGACGAAGAACGCGAAGCTTTCGGCGATACAGAGAATTTCTATTTACTTTCATCAAAAAAATACTTGTGTTTATTTCCATGACAATGAGTAGCTAAATTCTTTATTCGGTTTAGGGTTTGTATATTGTGACGAGTGTTTTGAGGCTTTTCACTTAATGTTATTTTATGTTCTACTAGTTCTTGTGCTAATTTATCCCGGACTGAATTGTGAAGCTAAGCGGATGCTTGCAATGGCAAAACTTAGCCGAACAATTCAGCCCTCATATTTGCTGCTTGTTTGAGACTAAACCGTAAGAACAAGTAGTTGCACTTAACCTAATATTGCCTGAAACGGATTATTAGGTTTACTAGAATTAGAAGTCTATAACCTGAAACGGAGTAGATTGTGGTGTATTGCTTGCAATGGCGTACTTTAGGTTATAACCTGAAACGGAGTAACCACACTTAGGAACATAAAGTTAGATCATTAGCAGCCGATGATAAACGAGTCACAATAGAAACCCTAGACTGAATGTTTTCTCTTATTGAATTCTTCGTTGTTATTTTCTCTTGCGCTTTGTTATAATTGCTCACACAAAACCCCAATTTATTTGTTTACAGGACAACTGAACCACACCAGCTCTCTTGGGTTCGACCCCTGCTTGCCACTTTACTAGTTTCTTGCAGGGAAGATTATAAATACAAATTTGAGAGGTCAAACGACGCCTGTCAAATTTTGGCGCCGTTGCCGGGGAGCTGCGCTTCGGTGAAGTTGTTTCTTTTTGTTTTTATTTTCTTTTTTATTTTTATTGTTACTTAGTTATTTTTTCGTGCTTGCTACTTGTTTCATCATGTCTCACGCAGGTAGTCAGGTTGGTGATGACCAGAACAACAACAACGAGCTCGCTCCGGTCAATGAAAACGCAATTCTACCTCCATTCTATGATGACCCGGAGCAACTCATTCGAGACAGGAACCGTGCGGACAGGGAGGCCGCCAGAATGAATCAAAGGCTACCAGTGGCACAGAACGGTGCTGGCCTGAGGCAACCACCTCCCCAAGAGCCACTACAGCCGCCGGCCCCAGCAAGACCTCAGCAGCCGCCTCTTCAGCGCGTCGTTCCACAGCATCCACTACAGCAGCCTCTCATCAGGGAAGAGTATGACGAAGAATACTACTATCGAGAGCCCACCATGGGAGAGCTGTCTGCCCCGAACTTCAGGAACCAGCCATGGTGCATCTACGAAGGGCCCGAGCTAGAGGCCATAGTGGTCAACACGGCAGTCGTGCATCACCTACCCAAGTTCTCGGGAAACCAAGGAGAGTCGGCCACCACGCATCTGCAGCGTTTCCATGGCATCTGCCAGAACCTTCGGCCACACGGAGTCGAAGTGGAGGACTTTAAGCTGAAAGCCTTTTACTTTTCGTTGACTGATGCAGCTAACGATTGGTTTCTATCTTTGCCTTCAGGTAGCATCCAGACATGGGACCAGATGCAGAGGAAATTCCTGGCCAAGTACTACCCAGCCGCTAGAGCAATGCAGGTTCGCAAGCAACTACAAGAACTTAGACAAGGGCCTAACGAGTCAATGTACGACTACCTAGAGAAGTTCAACAAGTTGGAACGGAGCTGTTGCAACCTCGGACTCCCAGAGAAGCTTATCATAGAATACCTGCTCGATGGTCTGAGACCCCTGGACAAAATGCTGCTAGACGCCTCGGCTGGAGGCACAGTCATGAACCTTCCCCTAGGTCAAATCAGGAAGCTGATCGCAGACGTGGCTGAAAACGCAAGGTTCAGAGAAGAAGTAGGTCGTCAAGATGAATGCAGCAGGACTAGGAATATCTCAAGGGCCGAAGCTGCACCAGCTTCTGATGAGCTGAAGGAATTGAGGGAGATGGTGAAACTGCTGGTTACCAATCAGGTAGCTCAGGCGAAGGGCTGTGAATTCTGCTCTGCAACCGATCACAAGACCGATTCGTGTCCTAGTCTCCAGGAGGATGAGCATGGAGACGTCAACGTTGTGGGAGGTTATCAGAACCTCGACAACCGCCCACAACAGCGAAAATTCGGACTAGCAGCTAACGGGTTCAGCTGGAGAGACAACAACAATAACACGACAAAGGAACCAGCCCAGCAGTCCCACCAGCAGCAGCAGCAGCAGCAGTATTATCGACCTCCATATCGTCAACAACAAGGCAGCTATAATAATCAGAACCAATATCAGCAGCGAGGGCAGAATTACAACCAAGCAGGCCCTAGTAATCAGAATTCCGGCAAGTCCCTGGAAGATATAGTGAAGGAGCTGGCAGCTAGCACCCAGCAATTGGCCATCACGGTACAGCAAAATCAGGCCAAGACCGATGGAGCAATTTCAGAGCTGTCTAAGCAGATGTCCCAGATAGCCACTACAGTTTCTGAGCTGAAGAACGATCCGGGAAGGCTTCCGTCGCAGACCATTCCAAATCTGAAAAGCAACGTCAATGCAGTCACACTCAGAAGCGGCAAAGAATTGAACGACAGCGAAAAGAAGGCTGAAACAGTGCGTATCGCGCCCGCAAGGGACATTAGCGCGCCGCTAATGTCTAAAGCGGACGCGCCATTAATGTCCACTTCGGACGCGCCCGTAACGTTGAGTCCGAACGCGATCCCCTCTGCTGAAAATTCAAAAACTGATTTTTCTCTTCCGTTTCCCGTGCAGGTCAGGGCCCCAAAGAAGCTTATGATGGATAAGGATGTGTGGGAGCTATTTAGCAAGGTGGAAATCAATCTCCCACTCCTCGAGGCGATCAAGCAAATTCCGCGCTATGCAAAGTTCTTAAAGGAGTTATGTACTAACCGACGGCGATCCACTCGTGACGACCATGAATTGCTGAGTAAGAACGTCTCCGCTGTCATTCAGCGCAAGGTACCCCCAAAATGTGGTGATCCGGGCACCTATACTATTCCATGCACTATCGGTAACATACGTATTGAAAATTGCATGCTCGATCTTGGTGCTTCTATTAATGTGCTGCCATATTCTATATATTCTTGTCTTCGCATTGGTCCTTTAGAACCTGCAGGTCTAACCATACAGCTAGCAGACAGATCGTGCAAGCAGCCGGAAGGCAAAATCGAGGACGTTCTAGTGCAGGTGGGGGAACTGGTGTTCCCCGCTGATTTTTACGTGCTTAAGATGGACAGCAGCGACCCGACGGATCACGCTCCTATTTTACTAGGTCGTCCATTCTTAAAAACTTCAAAGATGAAGATCGACTGTGACAGCGGCACACTTTCCATGGAGGTGGAGGGCGAAGTGATTCGCTTCGATATTTTCCAGGCCATGAAACACCCACCAGATTTTGCCTCGGTACACGCTCTAGATGCGCTGGACGATCTTGTCCAGGAAGTGACACCGGAGAGAGGAGCGGACCCACTCGAGCTCGCACTAGAGAGAGCGGTCTTCTCACACGAGGACTCATACGAGTTCGCTGAGACGATTCTTGATGTGCTGTCTCAGCTGGCAATTGCACGACCACTCACACCCAGGTATGAAGTTAATGAGGTTCGTTTATTTAAATCTAACGTGTTTTTGCCTTCTACTGTGCAGGCACCTGAACTGGAACTGAAACCTCTACCTGAGCACCTGAAATATGCGTTCCTGGGGGAGAACAACACGCTGCCCGTCATCATAAAAAACGGGCTAGAAACAGCCCAGGAGAGGCGATTGATCGAGGTGCTGAGCAGCCACAAGCTCGCTATTGGATGGACACTTGCAGACATCAGAGGAATCAGCCCAGCCGTGTGCATGCACCGTATCTTGCTGGAGGATGGAGCCAAGACTTCTAGAGAGCCTCAGAGGAGATTGAATCCGATCATGATGGAGGTAGTTCAGAAGGAGATTCAGAAATTGCTGGATGCTGACGTGATTTACCCTATTTCAGACAGCCAGTGGGTGAGTCCAGTTCATGTAGTCCCCAAGAAGACGGGTATCACAGTCGAGAAGAATGCCGCAGGTGAGATGGTGACTACTAGAGTCAAGAACGGATGGCGCATGTGCATCGATTACAGGAAACTGAATGCCGTGACGCGTAAGGATCACTTTCCTCTTCCGTTTATTGACCAGATGCTCGACAGGCTGGCAGGTAAGCCTTACTTTTGTTTTCTTGATGGATTTTCTGGTTATAATCAAATTCCCATTGCACCTGAGGACCAGGAAAAGACTACCTTTACATGTCCCTTCGGTACGTTTGCTTTTAGACGTATGTCTTTTGGGTTGTGTAACGCTCCCGGCACTTTTCAGCGGGTGGTTACGAGCATATTTTCTGACATGATAGGTACTTTTATTGAGGTGTTTATGGATGATTTCACTGTGTATGGTGACACTTTCGATGCATGTTTGAATCACTTGAGTAGAGTACTGGAACGTTGCGTTTCTATGAATTTGGTACTCAATTATGAAAAGTGTCATTTTATGGTTACTCATGGCGTGGTCCTTGGTCATATTGTTTCACATGAAGGTATTAAGGTTGACAAAGCTAAAATTGATTTAATTCTTACTCTTCCTTACCCTTCTACTGTGCGTGATATAAAATCATTTCTTGGGCATGCTGGTTTTTATCGTCGATTTATTAAGGATTTCTCGAAGAAGGCTCTGCCTTTATCTAACCTTTTGCAGAAAGATGTTCCTTTTGAGTTTACAGATTCATGCAGGGAGGCCTTCGACGAGCTTAAACAGGCACTTACCAGCACGCCTATTATTCGAGCACCAGATTGGGACCAGCCATTTGAGATTATGTGTGATGCCAGCGACTATGCTGTGGGCGCTGTACTAGGCCAGAGAGTGGACAAAAAGCCAGTAGTGATTTACTACGCTTCAAGGACTCTGGACGCAGCCCAGCGAAACTACTCGACTACTGAAAAAGAATTATTAGCAGTAGTTTTCGCTTTGGAGAAATTTCGACCCTACCTGCTTGGTACTAAAGTAGTTGTTTTTTCTGATCATGCAGCTATCAGGTACCTGATGACGAAGAAGGAGGCCAAGCCGCGATTGATCAGATGGATTTTGCTGCTACAGGAGTTTGACCTAGAAATCAAAGACAAAAAGGGGATAGAAAACACCGTAGCTGACCACCTGAGTCGCCTGGTACGAGACGAGGACACAGGACAGATCACAGAGACCTTCCCAGATGAGCACTTGTATGCCCTCGCAGGTAAAGTGCCATGGTATGCTCCCATTGTGAACTACCTGGTCGGAGGTAAATTTCCACCCTCGTACTCAAAAGCTCAAAGTCTGAAACTTAAGCATGACTCGAAATACTATGTGTGGGATGACCCGTATTTATGGAAAATTGGCGTAGACCAGATACTTAGGCGGTGTATTCCTGATGATGAAATTGCTTCTGTGCTTAGTTTTTGTCATGAGCATGCATGTGGTGGTCATTTTGGCCCCAGGCGGACTAGCAGAAAAATTTTAGATTGTGGTTTTTTCTGGCCACACGTGTTTAGAGATGCCTACGATCATTGTAAGAAATGCGATAAATGTCAGAGGGTAGGCAATATTTCTGCTAGGAACGAGATGCCCCAAATGCCTATTTTGGTTAATGATGTTTTTGACATATGGGGGATTGATTTTATGGGTCCTTTTCCTGCATCGTGCGGCTATTTATATATTCTTGTTGCAGTAGATTATGTGTCTAAATGGGTAGAGGCCAAGGCTACTAGATGCGATGATGCTAAAACTGTTGTAGATTTTCTTCGCACTAACATATTTTGCAGATACGGAGTGCCTAAAGCCATAATCAGTGATCAGGGGACACATTTCTGCAACACAATGATGGCAGCCACTTTGAAGCACTACCACGTTCATCACCGCACCTCCACAGCTTATCATCCCCAGACGAATGGACAAGCAGAGATCTCTAATCGAGAGATTAAGGGGATTCTCGAGAAGATGGTGAAGCCAACTAGGAAGGACTGGAGTCAGCGATTAGATGATGCACTGTGGGCGTACAGGACAGCCTACAAGACACCGATAGGTACCTCGCCTTTTCGGTTGGTGTATGGAAAGGCATGCCACCTTCCAGTCGAGCTAGAGCACAAGGCCTTCTGGGCGCTTAAGACGTGCAACGTGGACTTGAAGGCTGCAGGATTGGACAGGAAAATACAGCTCAGTGAGCTTGAGGAGCTGCGCCTGGAGGCTTACGAGAGCCAATCAGACTACAAGGCGCGGACTAAACTGTACCATGACAAGTTCATTATGCGACGCACTTTCGAGATCGGCCAGCAGGTACTAGTATTTTCATCACGTTTACGATTAATGCCTGGCAAGTTGCGTTCTAGGTGGACAGGTCCCTACACGGTGACGAAGGTTTTCAACCACGGAGCACTTGAGCTAGAGAACCCGACGATCGGAAACCGGTTCAAGGTGAATGGACAACGGGTGAAGCACTATCACGGTGAAATCGAACTATCCGTTCAGCAGTTTGACCTAGCCGAGCCTCCCACTGAAACATAAATGAGGTAACGTCGAGCCAACGACGTAAAACAAAGGCGCTCGCAGGGAGGCAGCCCGGCAAAATTTTTGTTTTTTCTCTATTTTCTTTTGTTTTCGTGTCTTGTGTGTCAGTTTGAGTCTTATTTAGTTTTTTGTCGTCTAACCAGTCTATCTTGACTTGGTTTTGGTGGAAAGGAAGTTGTTTTACAGGCAAAATACAGGTGCCAGTCAGTGCGGATCGCGTTCGATAGCAACATTATAGCCGCGTCCTGTTTGAACATTACAATCGCGTTCGTAGTCGCCATTAGTACGTTGACCAAATTATAACGTCTCTTCCGGACGCGTCCCAACGTTGACCCGTGTAAACACCCTAATGTCGAGCTTCTCTCATCCCGTCCACCCACACATCAAACGCCCAGCCGCTCGAACGCCCAACTCGCCAAGAATTTTTTGAGGTTTTTGCGCGAGGATTTTGCAGTAGGAGTGCTCAGATCAACAACCACAATCATTCCCAGAGCTGTCTTTCAAAATCGGATCATTACGAGACCAAATCGAGGTACATCTCCGTTCAAACTTTTACAAGATTTGGTTGTCGACGTTGGGATTTGTCAATTGGTTTGTTGAAAAGAGTGATAGACGGATATTCTGTGGGGATTTGGTGAAGAAACCGTGGTTGAGGGTTGACTTTCGGAGTTGCCAATCGGACAACCGATCGAAGAAGACGAAGTGCAGGTTCGGCGCGTTCGCAATCAACATTAGAGTGCCGCGTTCGTCTTCAACATTACTTAAAGTGTCTGTCGAACGCGGAGGATAACGTGTCGAGCGAACGCGAGACTCTCTGAACCATTGTTGACCAAGTGCATCTTTGTTCGGTTTTGGACAGTGTTTCGATATGCCACCACGAGAGGCACGAGAGCTATCGTTCGAGGAGTTGTATGCTAAATATATGGCCAAACAGCACGTGCCCAGCACATTTGTGGAGGCCGAATTTTTGAGTAACAGTGGGTTTGAAGAACGGGTCCGAGAGATACTTCGAGTGAGTGGATGGCCAGGCCTCCTCACCCTCAGCCATGAGACAGATGTCGAGGACACTTGCGAGTTCTTAGCATCCTTCAACTATGTAGGGAGACAGGACCATGAGGGTATTCGCTACAGGCACCGAGGCGAGTTCTATCACACTCTCCCCGCACAGGTGAAGGAAGTATTCGGTTGGCCCGCAGATGGAAATTTCGTTCGTGATGAAGTCCGATTGGTAGATGCTTGGGCCAGAATTAGGGTGGACGATGCCGGTGTATTTCAGCCATCTGATTCGAGGGCGAAATGTATTCGGGACCCTGCATTGTACTACTTACAGCGGGTGTTAGGAGGCACGCTATATGCCAGAGATAACGGGGGCGACAAGGTGACCTTCCCCGACATGATCTGCTTGAATGCCTTTGACCAAGGGCAGCCGCTCGACTTTTTCCACTTAGCATGCCATTTCTGGGAGCGCCGCCTTCCGTCGACAGGACCGATAGCATGCGGAGGAATGATCACATTCATGCTGCGCCGTCTACACGGGCAGCCTCGCTTGGAGACTCATCAGTACATCCCTCCGGCTGAGTTTGACATTGAATACTTCACCAGTGGACATGCTATTCGTAGGCGTCCCCGCAGGAGGGAGCAGTACGCCTGGACGTACCATGATGATCCGAGATACCACACAGCTATGCCTACTGATCGGCGCCGCCTCTCTGCTCCTAGGGACAGACCTGAGTCCTCATCAGCTGCTACCCGCCGACATCCTACACGAGAGAGAGGGGAGTCCTCCACAGCTCGACAGAGACGTGCCAGCGCACTAGAGCCACCAGCAGCTGTGCCTCCTAGGCAGCAGCTAGACATAGCCTTCAATGTGGCTCGAGCATTACAGTTTTTACTGCCACCAGGGACACAGCCAGTGCCAGCACCACCAGGATGGGAGTTCGGAGATCCAATTCCTCCGGAGTTTGCTATTCCTCATCCAGCTTCATCGTCAGATTCTGACTAGGGGAGTGCCTATTTCCCTTTCCTTTTTCTTTGTTTCTTTTTCTCTTTGTCAGAGTCCGTCAGTTTGTTATGTCTGCATTGTCTGTTGTCTTTGAACTAAAGTCGTACCGTGAGGACACGGCTTGGTTCAAAAGTGTGGGGTGGGAGAGTCTGTTTGTTGTGTCTGCACGTTTATTTTTCTTGCATATTGTACTGTGTCTGCACGTTTCTTTTGAAAAAAATTTTTTGATGAAGTATGAAATCTCTCTGTTCTTGGAATTGCAGTATTGAAGTATGAGTATGTGAAATTCATGATGCTGATTACATGTATTTTTCTCGTGAAATTTGAATTATGTGACTACATGTGAATTTATCGTACTACGTGTCCTTTTGAGTTGAGATGAACAGGGATGTGGAGTTGATAGAAATGTCCTAGAGAGACTTGACGAAGCATTCAAAGGACCGAATTTCGAGTTGTATGGTTATATGGATTTCGTGGAGGCTAGCACTTCGAGGCAACATGGTTAAGAGTCTGCTCCGCCACTGCAGTGCTGATGCGGTTAGGTGGGACGGGAAAACATCACACCGTCCAAACTCTAGTCCGAGTAGCCGGGAAAATAGACGAGCGACCCTCGGTTTGACTCGCGTCGAAAGGACGAGGATGAGGGAGAGCAGTGAGGTATTTCCATATGCTTGCGGGCGATGATTGGACCTCCGTCAAAAGAGCAGAGTCACGGACAAGCAGTCACAATCAGTAGCAAAAGAAACGAAAGTCAATTATTTGTGAAGTTTTACACGCAACAAGTGAAGTACACCGATGATCCATCAAAAGACAACTCACTACAAAAGCTGTCCACAAAAGAACTCAAATCCTTGAAGCTCGAACGAATCACGTGCAAGAAAAAGCAATGAAGTATAACCATATAGCGAGAGTTCGGAACAGCGAATGCAGATCATGGGTCTAAAGAGGACTATCTCCCATTCATCCGAATTGATTTGAATTTCGGCTCAAGGGTAACATGTATCAAGGTTAATTCTGTGTTGAGCATAATGATTTTAGTAGCGATTGAGTTATGCATAGAAAAGCGAGTCTAGACTAGCAGCTCATATTCATGTAGCATTATCCAGGACGTCGAAAAAAAATTGTGGAGTTACAGTTAGTTTCCTTCTATGACTTAGTCCTTGTTCGGGACGAGCAAGTTTAAGTGTGGGGTGGTTTGATGAGTCGTATTTATACGACTCGTCGAATTGACTAATCCCATTTATTTCGATACATTTTTATGCGAACAGTTACTTTTTAGTGTTGTTTTGCATTTCAGGTGTTTCGGGAGCTCTTGAAAGAAACGTGCATTAAAGACGGTGTTTTGCGCCGAAAACTCCACAATGACAATTCAGACCCTTGGACACCCGACGGAGAGCTGGGAATTGACCGTTGATCAGGAAAATACGAGCTACATGGCGTTGCGTAGCTGACTCGATTCCCTACAACTCTCTAGTTCACACCGAGAGCGTCCGAGACCGTATAGAGGGTCAAATCCAGAGTTGAAGTCGGAACTGGCGCAAAGAAGAAGGAATGGAACTCAGTGCCCATCGCGTCCGCAAGAGACATTAACGTTAACGTTAATGTCAAGTACGAACGCGCCGATAATGTTTCCTTCGAACGCGCCAGGTTACGAGATGCTGACGTGAGCAGGGCGTTTGATGACGTCAGCAAGCCGAGATTTGGTAATTTTAGCCCAAAAACAGATTTGGAAGCCCAGTGTATAAAAGGAAATAAGGAAGTTTGGATTAGGGTTCGTTCTTTTCCATAACCAATTATTCTACGAAGACTGAGACAGCTCTGGAGAAGACGAAGAACGCGAAGCTTTCGGCGATACAGAGAATTTCTATTTACTTTCATCAAAAAAATACTTGTGTTTATTTCCATGACAATGAGTAGCTAAATTCTTTATTCGGTTTAGGGTTTGTATATTGTGACGAGTGTTTTGAGGCTTTTCACTTAATGTTATTTTATGTTCTACTAGTTCTTGTGCTAATTTATCCCGGACTGAATTGTGAAGCTAAGCGGATGCTTGCAATGGCAAAACTTAGCCGAACAATTCAGCCCTCATATTTGCTGCTTGTTTGAGACTAAACCGTAAGAACAAGTAGTTGCACTTAACCTAATATTGCCTGAAACGGATTATTAGGTTTACTAGAATTAGAAGTCTATAACCTGAAACGGAGTAGATTGTGGTGTATTGCTTGCAATGGCGTACTTTAGGTTATAACCTGAAACGGAGTAACCACACTTAGGAACATAAAGTTAGATCATTAGCAGCCGATGATAAACGAGTCACAATAGAAACCCTAGACTGAATGTTTTCTCTTATTGAATTCTTCGTTGTTATTTTCTCTTGCGCTTTGTTATAATTGCTCACACAAAACCCCAATTTATTTGTTTACAGGACAACTGAACCACACCAGCTCTCTTGGGTTCGACCCCTGCTTGCCACTTTACTAGTTTCTTGCAGGGAAGATTATAAATACAAATTTGAGAGGTCAAACGACGCCTGTCACCTGGCTTAAGGATTTTTTGAAAAATGGTACAAAAATCTGCATCAAAATTTCAGTGCAAGCATGAGGGTCGTCCCTTAGTTCCTAGTACATGAATTCGCAAGACATGTTATGATTTGCACGCAATGAGAAGATGGAATTACACTACATCAAGCAAAAGGGGGCAGAAATTGTTTCAAAAGTGTTTTCCATACACAAGGGGTGACTTTTCTCACCAGGTCCTTAGTAATTTTCTGCTCTCGCAGAACACAAGGTCAAGTATTTTTTTAATAATTTCGAAACAGGTTTTCTTTCAAAAACAACTATGCATGGGGCCAATTTTTCCCCCAGCTTTGAAAATTAAGAACTTTGTTCTTGAGGGAAAACTTGAAAGCCAATTGTCTAACTCCACACTTAAAACTTGACATAGCGTATGAATGAAGGCGGGTGCATGCAAATCACAACAAGTATATGGGAACACATACTAGTACTAAGGTCACCTAGGAAAAGAGATGCATATTTAAGTTTTTAGACGTTTTGAACCAGTGCCTACTAATTTCAAGTCTCAAACATGCTTCAAGAAATACGTAAAACATGTGATAGTCAAAGGCTAGCAATGATACTGACTCAAGAGAATACACACACGATTTTCACTATTTCAAGTCCTAGACTTCGAATCCAAAAGAATGTCAATCAGTCAAGGAGTATCATAGAAAACGAAGATTTCAATCGCAGTACATACACAGTTGAGCATATGCAAGAGTGAATGTGATATGCAATGTGTGACTATGCGCTACCCACTCCACACTTAAGATTGAGCTTAGTCCCCAAGCAAAGAAATAAAAGAAAGGCAAGGGCGCATAGGAACTTCCCTCGTGCGTGATGGCATGACTGCTGTGGAGATTAAACGATGCCCGAGGAGTGGAATGCGACTCGTGGGCTGATAGAAATAGAGAAAACCAAACATAAGGCTGCACGAGTTAAAGATTAGCATCGATAATGAAAGGTAGGTAAAAACAGGAAATGCCAAATAGAAGGTAGGATAATTGATGCGAGCCCAATATATATCATAAATCACGTCTCAAGAAACAATTATCATGTGGAAGGGAAGAACATGGCAAAATGCCAGCGTACAACAGGAAAATCATGTAACGTGCCACAGTATGAAAGCAGCCAAAAAAAATGTCAGCAGGAGAAATGCATGAGGAGCTAGACAGCACCATCGTCCGCGTCCTCATCAATACCAAATAGCTCTGTTGTACTACCGGAGTCCCTATCATCAGAAGGGTGTGAAGTGCCAGCCTCGTGGTCATTACCGGTAGGAGGAATGTGCGGTGGTGGAGGATAATCTGAGTGGCCCTGTCCACGAAGCAATATCATTAAAGCGTCCTGCGCCCACTGCTCTGTCCTGCTGGACTGATGGCGAAGATCTGAAAAATCCGCAGCGAGCTGGGCATGGCCTTGTACGAGCTCATTCTGTGATTTGTTTATCGGCCACTGATGCGCCAATAGCTGGCGCTGCTGCTCCATAATCGAGTTCTGGTTCTCCACTAACTGATGCACCTGCGTGAAGAGTCTCATCTGGGTGGTCTCCAAGCGGGCGAAACGCTCCTCAAAGGTGCTAGAGTGCTGGGGCGGGGTGGGAGGGTCATGGTAATCAGAAGGTAGCTGCATGGTCTGCTCGGGCACTGGAGGAGTAGGCTGAACTGGTGTCGGCTCCTGTGCCTCTGCCATGTGGACGTCCTCAGGTGGAGCGTCACCACCTCTAGCACGCTCGAGCGTCCTCTGTCTGCTCTCGACTCGGCGGCGCTTCTTCCCTTTGGGGAGATCGTCCCTATGCTTCCACTGACGGTCCTTGTCAATCATCTTTAAATCAACCATCTTTTCGGCATCCAGGGCCGAAGCTTTTGGCGTTGGGAGCTGGCTGAACTCCCATCCTAGGGATTCAGCGAGAATGGTGACGAACAGACCACCGCCCAAGGAAACGTTCTTGCCGGGAACCGAACCCCATAATATCATCTGGCCGGTGAGAATCTGGAAGAAATCAATAGGGCGGGAGCGGTCCATGGAAATCATGATATCGAGCTCCGGGTTGCCAATGTTTGTGGCTCCTTCACCACGTGGAAATATGCTCATGGCCACAAGAGGATGCACAACCTTCCATAGCTTATTCTTGATGCAGGAAGAAGGCCAACTGGATGTGAAATAGCAGTCAAAACCGGATATGGCTTTCCAGAATTCATACCTCTCCTCATCATTGTACTGTCCGCAAAAACCCTCCAAGGGAAATCCCAATACAGCACATACCTCGGCTTTAGACATAGTATAATTATAATTACCCAGCATGAATTTCCAATGGGTGGCCTGATCTGGGTTTGCCAGATATTGAAATGTCGCTAAAAATTCCTTTAAGACGAGAGGATAAGTAGGTTTCGGCTGAGCAAATAGAATATCAAGGCCGGAGGCCACAAATAATGCACGACAGCTATTCAATAACTTGAAGGAATTCAGAGTACCATGGTCAGGGACTAAAGTAGGTTTTACCTTCTTCACTGAGATAACGTCTGTGTATCGAGTCTCTTGAGCCATTGTCAGGTAGAGGGGACGACGAGCAGGGTAAGTTCTTTGAACCGGGGCATTGTCAGCCGGTGGTGGTGAAGCTGGGGCATTTCGAGCAGTCTGGGATGAGGAGGCAGCAGCTTTGCGGGAGGATTTTCTAGCCATGGTGATTGGGAATTGGGGATTTGCGGATCGAGCTGGGAATTTGGGGTTAGGGTTAGGAATTTCAGATTTGGGGCAGTCGGGTGGAGCTGGGCGGGTGAGCTGATGGAGGGGCGGGCGAATGGAGGTGGGCAGACGGCTGAGCGAGGCTGGGTCGGACGGAGCAGAAGGCGGGTGGAGCTTGGCGGATGGCAAGGGCTCGGGTGTCGAAATCGGCCGGAAGGACTGTCGAGGGTGTCGGGCGGTTTTGATTTTGAAACTTGGCAATTTTTGAAATCCCGATTGACCTAATGCGTTTTATAAATTTTTGACCCTGCCGTGACATACGAGGATGTTACGGGTGTCACGGCACCCCGGAAACTCTTTGATAGAAAACCCTGCCGTGACTACCGTGACATACCAATGTGTTACGGTATGTCAGGGCACCTCTGAAAACCACTGATAAGAAAACCTGCCGTGACATGTCCGTTGTGTTACGGTATGTCACGACACCTATGAAAATGCTATGCCTATTTTCCCTACCGTGACAGCCGTGACATGTCCATTATGTCACGGGTGTCACGGCACCGATAATCCTCAGTGCAAATATGGTTGTTTCCACCCCTGATTTCTGATTTGAGCGTGACACACTCCACACTTAGATTCCTGCAATGGTCACACACATCTAGTACAATGCAAAACACAACTAATTTAAACTTACAGCGCGGGTTACTCCCCGAAGAGGCCTAGTTTAACGTCTTGGCGAGACATAGCTGGGTCGAGACAGACACACAGCGTATAAGAAGCATTCTCGGAGAGTCCTTTAGCTAGGATCCCTCCCCGAGAAGTAGGTTATCGTTAATGCCTTCGGGAGGGGCCAGATACTTGAGTACGTGGTAGTGCTTAAGGCGTTGCCCGTTTACCACCATAGATTTTCCTCCTTCCACGCTGAGCTCCACATGCCCGTCTGGATATGCTCGTTCCACTGTATAAGGGCTACTCCACTTGGTACGCAGTTTTCCAGGAAATAATCTAAGACGGGAGTTGTAGAGAAGGACTCGCTCGCCTTCATTGAATTCTCTGCGCACTATTCGCTTGTCGTGCCATTTCTTTGTCCTCTCTTTGTAGATGCGAGCATTCTCGTAGGAGTCTAATCTGATCTCATCGAGCTCGTGTAGTTGCAGTATGCGCTTTTCCCCAGCTACTTTCATGTCCATGTTCAGCTCTCTAATGGCCCACAGAGCCTTGTACTCGAGTTCGACTGGCAAGTGGCAGGTTTTTCCATAAACAAGTCTGAAAGGACTCATTCCAATAGGAGTTTTGAACGCAGTCCTATATGCCCATAGCGCGTCATCTAGCTTGGATGCCCAATCCTTCCTGTGGCTCGAGACTGTCTTCCCCAATATGCTCTTGATCTCCCTGTTAGATATTTCAACTTGCCCACTGGTCTGAGGGTGATATGGAGTGCCAACCTTGTGATAAACACCGTACTTCTTCAGCAATGTCTCGAAAATTTTTTCTTTGAAGTGGGAGCCTCCATCGTTGATAACTGTTCTAGGCACTCCGAACCGAGGGAAAATTACCTTCTGAAACATTTTGATAACCACCTTGGCGTCGCAAGTAGGAGTAGCCACTGCTTCAACCCACTTGGAAACATAGTCGACTGCTACCAAGATGTACTGATTCCATAAGAAGGTGGGAATGGTCCCATGAAATCAATCCCCCAAACATCGAACAGGTCTACTGCGAGAATGCTCTGCTGTGGCATCTCCTGCTGTTTTGAAATATTTCCAGTTCTCTGGCACTGATCACAAGCCTTAACGAATTCGTGGGAATCCTTAAATAGAGATGGCCAAAAGAACCCGGAATGCAGAACCTTTGTAGTTGTTTTCGAACCAGCTCCGTGCCCACCGTATTGTGATGAGTGGCAGCGGTCCAGAATCCATTTGATCTGGTCCTCGTCGACACAAGTCCTGTAGAGACCGTCAGCACATAATCTATATAAGAAAGGGTCATCCCAGAAGTACCTTTTCACGTCGGAGAGAAACTTCCTCTTCTGGTTGTGCGAGAGGTCGGGACGGAGAATTCCACAGGCCAAGAAATTGACAAAATCCGCGTACCATGGGACGTTATCCACATCAACGCGCATAAGCTGTTCTCCTGCTAGAGAGTCAGTCATTGGGAGCTTGTCCTCTTCGCGGTCGAGCTCTCCTAGCTCGAGGCGTGACAAGTGATCTGCAACCAGATTTTCTGCTCCCTTCTTGTCTCTAATGTCAATGTCAAATTCTTGGAGGAGGAGGACCCATCGGATCAGACGAGGTTTCGAATCCTTCTTGGACAGCAGGTATTTGATCGCAGCATGGTCTGTGTATACTATGGTCTTCGAACCTATTAGATACTGCCTGAATTTCTCAAAGGCGTAGACAATGGCCATCATCTCTTTCTCAGTCGTAGTGTAGTTGGCTGCTGCTCCCGCGAGGACCTTGCTGGCGTAGTAGACCGCGTGAAGCTTCTTGTCGATGCGCTGCCCCAGAACTGCTCCTACTGCAAAGTCACTTGCATCACACATTAGTTCAAATGGCAGCTCTCAATCGGGTGGCTGCACTATCGGAGCGGAAGTAAGAGCAGTTTTCAGATTGTGGAAAGCATTAAAACATAAATCGTTAAAATCAAACTCAGCTTCCTGACAAAGTAAATCAGTGAGTGGCTTAGCTATCTTCGAGAAGTCCTTTATGAAGCGCCTGTAAAATCCAGCGTGCCCGAGAAAACTCCTGATTCCTTTCACATCTTTTGGTGGGGGCAGCTTTTCAATCACCCCCACCTTCGCGCGATCGACCTCGATGCCTCGGCGAGAGACCATGTGTCCCAGCACAATACCTTCCTGCACCATAAAGTGACACTTCTCCCAGTTCAAGACCAGGTTAGTGTCAACGCACCTACGGAGAACATTAGTGAGGTTAGAGAGACATGCATCGAACGAAGAGCCATACAGCAAAAAATCATCCATGAATACTTCCATGGTGTGCTCTCAAAATTCAGAAAAGATAGCCATCATGCAACGCTGAAACGTGGCTGGTGCATTACAAAGCCCGAAGGGCATGCGTCTATAAGCGAATGTGCCAAAGGGGCAAGTAAAAGTGGTCTTCTCCTGGTCCTCGGGGTGTATAGGGATCTGAAAGATTCCACTATAACCGTCGAGGTAGCAGAAAAACTTGTGCTTCGCAAGACGCTCTAACATCTGATCAATAAAAGGCAAGGGAAAATGATCCTTAAGAGTAGCCTTATTCAATTTCCTGTAGTCAATGCACATACGCCAGCCAGTTAAAGTACGGGTGGGAATTAATTCATTATGCTCATTTCGTACAACAGTTAAACCTCCCTTGGTAGGGACTACGTGCACAGGACTAACGCACTTACTATCAGCAACAGAATAGATAATACCAGTATCCAACAATTTGAGAATTTCTTTCTTGACCACGTCATTCAGTTTATGATTTAGATGTCTCAAAGCATCTCTACTGGGCTTAGTGTCGCCCTCTAGGTTGATTCTATGCATGTACAAATCTGGGCTAATTCCCTTGAGATCGTCTATCGAATAACCTAGGGCTGGCCTATGCTTGCGCAGGACGTCTATCAATTTCTGGGTCTCTATATCAGTCAAAGATGCATTTACAATCACCGGGTAGGTTGAGTTAGGGCCCAGAAATTCATACCTGAGACTTGCAGGTAGAGGTTTCAGCTCTACCTTGCAAGGTTCCTTACCTGAACTGGTGGTCGGTTTGGCTTCAGCTGCAGCTGCTCCCTCTATGCTCACTGCACATATATCCATCGGTATTGGGCAGCCTGGCATAACTCTGTAAGACTCAATAGAAGTCAGTGAAATAGGTTGATCGACATCAGCGGAGTCTAAAACATCACAGTCAGCTAAAAGACTAGGAGTCTTGCACATGTCAGGCAAATAAAAGACGACTCGTTTACTGCCCACTCGCAAAGCAATAGACCCTCTATCCATATCAATAACAACTTTAGCCGTATAAAGGAAAGGTCTACCAAGGATAATTGGAATGTCTATGTCCTCTGAAATCTCAAGCACAATAAAATCAGCAGGTATGTAAATATTCTTCACCTTAACAGGTACGTCTTTCAGAATCCCTTTCGGGAGTCTACAAGAACGATCCGCAAGGCAAATAGAGATGTTAGTAGGACAGAGATCACCCAAATTCAGTTTAGAATACAAAGAATAAGGCATGATAGACACACTAGCACCCAAGTCACACAAAGCACGACGAATAGTAAGACCGCCAATATCACAAGGGATAGAAAAACTCCCTGAATCCTTAAGCTTAGGCGGCATGGGCTGGTGTATGGCAGCGTTGCACTCCTCACTCAGAGCCACTGTCTCGGCTCCGTCCATCTTCCGTTTCCCAGTCAAAATCTCCTTCATGAATTTCGCATAGGTGGGGATCTGGGTAATTGCATCGGTGAAGGGCATTGTGATGTAAAGAGTTCGAATTTTATCTACGAATTGCATGAAATCTTTATCTCTTCTTGCACCCTTGAGTCGCTGAGGGAATGGGACCGGTGGCACATAGGGGGTTGGCTCAACTGTTGGAGCAGAATTTTCGGTTTGGTTTTCAGCTTCTCTGGACGTTTCCTCATCAATTGGTGCAGAATCGATTGCTGATTTTGAGGCTTGGGATCGAGTGGTCTGTGCTGGTAGCATCTCAAGCTATTTACCGCCTCGGAGTGTGATGGCATTCACCGATTCCCTAGGATTCAGATCTGGTTTGGATGGGAGTTTCCCATGTTCTCTAGTTGCCGAGTCTGCCTGTTGAGCAACCTGATTCTCCAGCATCCTGTTCTGAATGGTTAGTTGTTTGTTCTGGGTGCTGATCTGCTCGAGTGTTTGTTCTAGTGCTTTCACGCGCCTATCTTGCTCTGCCATTAAATTGGCCATCATGGACTCCATGCTAGATGAGCTGCCAGTCTCTTGCTGCTTGGGTTGCTGCGGCTGGTATGCATAACTCCCTGAACTCTGATTTTGCTGCCCTTGTGACTGGTTATTGTACTGAGGCCTCGACTGGTAGGAAGTGGTATTTTGTGTTTACTGAGCCTGATTGTCAATTGGCCACGCGGCTGGTACGGTGCATTGCCTTGCTGCTGCTTGTAAGGAAAGCTGGGGGGCGCCTGATTCTGTAGTTTATAAGAGAGGTTAGGGTGATTTCAGTTCGGATTATCCCATCTGTTGGCGGTTGATCCATACCCGTACCCAGCCCCTTGATTATTCTGCCCAACATAATTGGCGTCCTCCTGATTTCCACTGTTATCATCTTGTCCCATTACCAGACAGCTATCTGCAAAATGATAGGGAGAGTCACAAATCTGACAATAGACCGATATTGGCAACATCAGATGACTTCATAGAGGAGGCCGTCTTCAGGTTTTTTATTTCGGTTGCGAGCATCTTCACTGTATTGGTCAACTCAGTGAAGTCGTTGGTGCCATCGACGTTACAGAGATCCTGCACGCCCTTTCTGTCTTTGGGATTGCCTCGATCGCTGGTCCAGAGGTGGTAGTCTTGAGCTGCCTTTTCCACAATGGCATATGTTTCGTCTAGAGGAACTCCAGTGAGTCCTCCACCAGCAGTTTGATTGATCAAAGTGTGCATTCCCTGGTCGATTCCTTGATAGAAAGTGTCCATGATCTGCCACAACTCTAGATTGTGATGGGGGCACATCCTCGTCAGCTCCTTGTACCTCTCCCAAGGGTCGTACAGAGTTTCACCGTCTATAGAACGGAACGAGATAATCTTGTTCCTAAAATGAGTTGTCTTTGATGGTGGGAAGTACTGTTGGAGGAAAGCTTCGGCTAACTTGTCCCAGGTAGTAAAAGTACCCTCAGCATGGCTGTCCAACCATCTACTAGCCTTGTCAGATAATGAGAATGGAAAGAGTCTGAGGTAGTAGGACTCTGGAGGGACATCATTGGTCTTCACCGTGTTGCACATTTGAATAAAACGCTTGAGGTGCTGGTGGGGGGGTCTTCATTCATTCTTCCAGAAAACTGGTTGTTCTGCACCATCTGAATGAGTCCTGTTTTGAGTTCCCAGGTGTTGTTGGCTATGCCCGGTGGTGCAATGGCGGACTGAAATCCTGTGACACGTGGAGCAGTGTAATCTCCAAGTGTCCTGCGCGCTGGTGGCTGCACTTGGCACTGCTGGTTGTCCTCGACTACTCCATTCAACAAGGCTGGATTGTTTTGGTTCATAGCCATTGCTGCGAAATTTCGGTTCAGTGCTCGTAGCTGCCGAGCCTCGTTCTGGACCCTGCGAATATTGCTTCGTTGGTCCGGTGTGTCCTCGTCCGAGATCTGAATCTGCTTCTTCCGTCTGGGTGTTTTCTTTGGCATGAACTAGCTAGTACCTGCAAGAGCCAAGAATCACCGTGAGTCAAGAAATAAAGGCAGAAAAAATCAGATAACAAATAAGGTGGAATAGTCTAAACTACACACGTTTAATCTAATATCACACTAAACGCTGCTCCCCGGCAACGGCGCCATTTTGACAAGCGTATTTTTAACCCTTTATAGTTGTCAAATTATGTGTTGTAGGGGTCGAATTGCAGTCAAACAAAATTTATAACCTTGGTAAGCCAAGGGTCGATCCAAGGAACAGTGTAGTGTGAGTACTAGCAAACAGGTGACCTATTTAGCTATTCCGAATGACAAGAGGTTTTGGTTTTTGTTGTGATGAAACTTGCAGAAAGTAGTATGCAGAAATTAAATGGTTTGTACTTAATCAGAGAAAGAATTCCAGAATCCATACTTCACCCGTGCTAACCCCACTAATCATGCAATCATGTCACGTTAATTATTCATGCTATCGAATATGGAATATAACCGAAATAACACTAGACAAGCCGCCCATCCACGGATCATTGTCTAGATTAATCTCAATCGTTGAACGCCGCCCATCCACGGATTATCAACGATCTCGATTTATTAAACTAAAGGTTTTCCTATTAATTCATGTAAACATGACCTAATATCAATTTCATGTAATCCGATTAATACCTAGGACCCATCCATCTTTCGGTAATTAACCTAAATACGTTCTAGCATGCAAACATACCCTTTGATGTAAATACTTGCATAGAACGATAAAATTAAGCACACAATGAAATTGAATATTCGAATCGCATAAATAACAACTTTAATTGATCACATGAGAGTTAGGGTTACATAGCACGGGATCCGTAGGATCCCAGAATAAAGAGACTACTCGCTATTCATGGCGATTTACCAAAAATAGCGTATAGAGAAAGAAGGGACGAGTAAACCGTAAAGACGCGGTGGCTCGTTGAATCTCTCACGATGAATCGCTGTCTCTTCCAAGCTAGGGTTCTTTTATCTCCAAATAAGCACACCTAGAACACACTGGTTGTTGCCCTTTTATAGCCAAAAAATCGAGTAGTTGCCAAAATAGTCAGAACTTGCCAAAAATGGATTAGGAAATCTGTCCAAAAATCCTGTCTTCCGAGGTGCCGTGACACCCGTGACATTCGGATATGTCACGGAATGTCACGGCAAGGGCAAAAGTTACTGAGTTGAAAAGGGGCCGTGACACCCGTGACATTCGGACATGTCACGGCATGTCACGGCTAGGCCAAAACTTACTGAGCTGAAAGGGTGTCGTGACACCCGTGACGTTCGGAGGATGTCACGACATGTCACGGCATGCCTGGGAGTCACTCGGATCTCTCTGAGGAAAAAGCCTACCGTGACACCCGTGACACTAATGGGATGTCACGGCATGTCACGGCATGCTGCTGGTGTAGAGTTCTTTTTAGGCCATTTTCGATGCTATTTCCCGTTGTTTCGGCACTTTGTGTCCACGGAGCGATGATATACCAATTTTACCTGAAACACTAGGAAAATACATCAAACAGGGACCGGAGAACAAGTGTTATCCTTCATCGAATGTAGTGATTAATCAGTCAGAATATCGACTGATCAAGGTGCCAGTGATTACTACATCGTCCACATATACAAGGAGAATCAGGAACTCACCATTTGTGGTTAAGGTGAAGAGAGAATAGTCGTTAAGGCTTTGCTTGAACCCAAACTCCAACAAGGAATCGCTGAATCTAGCAACCCATTGACGAGACGCTTGTTTGAGTCCATAGATGCTACGCTGAAGTTTACAAACCATTCCATCTTGCCGGGCCTTAGAGTAAAACCCTGGTGGTAACTTCATGTAGACATCCACATCAAGAACCCCATGCAAAAAGGCATTATTCACATCAAGTTGATACAAAGGCCATTTGCGTGCAGCAACCATTGCCAGGACACACCGCACTGTGGTCATTTTAACGACAGGAGCAAGGGTGTCATGGTAGTCTATACCTTCGAATTGAGTGAAGCCCTTTGCAACGAGGCGAGCCTTATATCGCTCAATAGTGCCATCTGAATGATGCTTAATCTTGAAGACCCACTTGCAATCAACAGCTTTCTTCTCAGGAGGTAGACAAGTGATGATCCAAGTGTTGTTTTATTCCAAGGCATTAATTTCTTTATGCATAGCTTCCTCCCATAATTTGTCTTTGGAAGCTTGGCTGTATGTCTTAGGTTCTGTATGTGTAGAAATGATGCCAAGAAAGTGTTTGTGAGCCAAAGAGCACTTATCATATGTAACCTGTTTTTCAATGGAATGTGGAGAACTACTTTGTGAAACTGTATTGCACTGGTAGTCTGTCATCCATTCAGGTTTTCTCAATGATCTTTGAGATCTTCTAACAGGAATAGGTGGTGCAGCAGAAACATAACTAATTGGCAAAGTATCACTGTTAATGTCCCTATTACCTGCATCATTGTTGCTCTGCCCATCTGAAATGGGTAATTGTGCATCAAAATATTCTGTATCATCACCATCTACTGTATTATCAGAACCAACACAAGGATCAACTGAAACAGTGGGCATAAACTCAGCATCAACTGATTTATCAAGCACCAAAGGAATCACTGCAGGAATACCAGTACCAACTGAAACAGATTGAGTATTCTGAAAAGGAAATATATCCTCATAGAAATGAACATCCCTGCTTGCCATGACCTTATGTGAATTTAAGCAATACACCTTGGAAGCCTTTTTGCCATAAGGATAGCCTAAAAACACACAAGGATAAGCTCTAGGGTCCATCTTATCCCTCGATATTGGTAAGGAATTCACATAACATAGACAGTCAAAGACCCTCATGTTGTCTAATGAAGGAATGGAACCAAAAATGATTTCAAATGGAGTTTTACCTTCAAGCAAGGGTGTGGGAGTTCTGTTGAGTATATAGGCAGCTGTCAAGACACAATCACCCAAGAAGGATTTGGAAACATTAGCTTGAATTCTCAGTGCTCTTGCTACATTCAAGATATGTCTATGCTTCCGTTCCACAATCCCATTTTGCTGTGGAGTATAGACACAACTACTTTGGTGAATACACCCTTTCATAGACAAAAAATGAACCAATTTACGGCTGAAAAACTCCCATCCATTGTCTGATCTCAAAATCTTGGCCTTTTTCTCAAACTGAGTTTCAACTAAGGTAAAGAACTGAATCAGTAAATCTGCAACTTCAGATTTCTTCTTCATTAGATAAGTCCATACCCCTCTAGACTTATCATCAACAATTGTGAGAAAATAAAGAGCACCACTCAAGGTCTCAACAGGGTAAGGACCCCAAACATCACAATGTATCATCTCAAATATATCAGTTGACATATGTTTACTCAAAGGAAACTTCAATTTACTTTGTTTAGCCAAAGGGCAATTGAACAATGAATACCTTTTGTCTTGGTATTTAAGTTTGGAATATACTTATACAGCAAATTGTTCATCCTATCAAATGACATATGGCCCATTCTGTGGTGCCAAATCTGAGTAGACACCTTATTAGTAATAACAGCATTCACCTTCTTGTTGTGACTGATATCTGGAACTTGGAAAAATCCCCCAACAAGCTCACCAATCTCCAGCACAGTCTTCTTTGCTGAGTCCTGGATTAGGCACTTAGCTTTAGTAAAAGTGACTGAAAATAAGGTATCCTTGACAAGCTTACTCACTGACAATAGATTGCACTTAAACTCAGGAGCAATCATAACATCAAACAAAACCAAACCAGGCCTCAATTGATATGTGCCGGCAGAATTGACCACAATAGTGTTTCCATTAGGTAGACTAATGTGGCACTTCTTTGGCAACTCATAAACATTGCTCAACAAAGTCTTGTCACAAATAAAATGGTCTTTGGCACCACTGTCAATTATCCAACAATGCTTGGCCAGGGAATTTAACACTAAGTTACAAATACCTGCCATATGACACTGTCCTTCTCTAGTTTCTGCAGTCCTCTGATGTTGATGCTTAATCATGCTCCAAATTTGATTCACCTGCTCAGCAGTAAAGGAGTTAGAAGCACCAATGATTACAGCAGATGGAACCTGAGAAGTGTGACCAGCTGGTTTGGAAGTACTCTCATTAGCCACATTGTTTGCAGATGACATTCTATTAGCACCTTTGCCTTTGTGTAATCTATGTCCTGGAGGATATCCATTCAGCTTATAACATTGCTCCTTATTATGAACATTGAACTGGCAGTAGGTACAATAAGGTCTTTGTTTCATCTTTCCAGCAGCATTACTCCCAGCCTTATTATACTGGACTTGCTGTTTGTATATGGTCTCTTGATGAACATGCATAACAGAAGCCTCAATCCCAGCAGTTCTGGCAATCTGTCTCTCAGCCTCATTAGTGGCAACCATGTCATAAGCAACATCTAAAGTAGGAAGTTTTCTTAATGCAATGATATGTGTCCTAATCTGAGTAAAGGCCTCATTGAGTTCTTGCCTTCTTCCTTTTCTTGATCATAATAAGGCCTCATAAGAAATTTGATGACCCTGCCTTCTTCCTTTTCTTGATCATAATAAGACTTGGTTTCCTGGCACTTAGAGCAGTCATCAGCAATAATACACATATTGTATTTCCTCATGGAATCCAACTCATGCCAAAGGTTAACAAGTTTTTCATGATAACTAGACACATCCATATCACCTTGCATTAAGTTTGCAATTTCTTGTTGAAGAGAAAACTTCCTGGAAACATTTGAACCACCATACTTCATGTGCAGACTTCTCCAAGCCACAACAACACTCTCAGAATGAATAATCTGTCCTACAACATTTTTCGACACAGAATTAAGAATCCATGTCATGATTACATTGTTACAACGCTTCCATCGAGCCTTCAACTTCACATCAGTAGGAATCGAAACTTGACCTTCAAAAAATTCCAGTTTATCTCGAGCAGATAAAGCAATCTCCATGGACTTGCGCCATGGAACAAAATTCTGATGTCCGGTTAACACCTCACTGACAAGAGGATTTCCATGAATGTCGTTTTTATTTACATAAAGCGCATCATCGAAAGTATCCTGAGCAGCGACGCCAGTACCAGAGACCAACGGACTTCCAATCACAGAGTTCGACGATCCAGACATAGCTCAAAGCAAATGAAAAGCGAAATAAGTGAATCAACTTACAATTGACTGTCGTTTCCGCTCTGATACCATGTAGAACGCAGCAGTATCGATTTGCGATCCGATCGTCGACAATTGGAGAAGATCGGATGAACAAACGATCCAGCTATGGTTTGAATTAGGGAAGAACTCAGGCGGGAAGATTGTAAAATTAGTTTTTCATTAATTGAATTGACTAATTACAATAACATTTCTGTATATATACAGAAATGCAAAATACACTAGACATCCTATACTATGTCTAATTACACAACCTACCCGGAATAAATACAAATCACCCTACAAAGAAATAAGACTGACAATAGAATCCCCTCCCCTCGCTAGCAACGAAGCTTATAAAAAAGCACTTGACGCGGCGAGATATGAAAAGAAAGCCACTTGCTAGAGAGGGGAGTCGCATACTTATTTATTTGTAAATTGAGATACTCCTGGATGGATTTTGAGTGATTGATGGTATAAGTGAAGTTAAATCAACACACATATTTAAAATTTAATCTTGAACGATCGATGGTATAAGTGAAGTTAAATCAACACACATATTTAAAATTTAATCTTGAACGCTGTTAGTAACACCGGTAAAGAATAATTATTATTTATATCATTTATTCGCTAGCGGAGATTTAATTGGCCCAAAATTAATAACTAAATCTAAGGCGTCATTGTAACAACGTTCACACGCTTCAGCGTTCTTACTTCCTGTGAGCAAGACTCGATAAATTGTGGAAAAAAGTTAGACTCAGTTTCAGAATTAGTAAGAAGGGAATCAAATTATTCAAATTCATCAAATTAGAATTTTTTTATTGCTAATTTGTGGTGGCTATTTTTATCATTACAAGACACGACACAAGGCGGGAAGAGAAGGAAGGCATCCGCAAGGTATATAGGAAGCATACACGCGTAAAGCGGGACGAAGAAGAGTGAAATGAAAATGAAGTAAGAAATCTCACAAAATTGTAAGAAAATTGATGAATTTCCTAAGCTGTAAAGATTCATGTCGGACAACTTATCCAATAGGCTACACCGCGAAATTGGAGTAATCTTTTGCTCAATTGACCTATACTATTGGGCTTGTAACAGACGAGTCTGATGGGCCTTTGACTAAGTGGGCTGATTGAGAGGGATTTCCCCTAACGGGCCCAACAAGAAACCCAATCGGACGGACAACAAAAACCATGAGAATCTACCCGATACGAAAACCCTAATTCTCTTCGCCTTGCACAGCTGCGTCTACTTGAACTTCGGCAGCAATTTCAGATCGCAGCCCTCAGCAGAACCGATAATGGTGAACTATCGCACTCAAATCATTAATGTGGATTTTGTGCATTTACACATGGTTATCGAACTCGTTTTTTTTTTAATTTTAATTTTTGTGTTGTTCGTAGCCGTTCAAGAGGTACGTCGAGATCGGAAGAGTTGCGCTTGTCAACTATGGAAAGGATTACGGGAGGCTTGTTGTCATCGTCGATGTTCTCGATCAGAATCGGGTATGCTTTTCATTTTTGTGATTGGGTGGTGATTGTAGATGAGCGCAGTCTTCCGCGTTTATTTAGGAATTTTTTTTTATATTTCCCATTCTGTGCCATTTTAGTGTCAGATTGTTTGTTTTGCTGATAATGCTTGTCATTTTGGTGTAGTTTGTTTTCTTATTTGCACTGCTAGCCGGTGGAGCCCCAAATGTTCTTTTATTTATGACTGTAATGGATTACTTCGTCGAAATTTTAAAATTAGCGTCCTGTCGCTGTATCTTACTATCCTGTTTTCTGAAATTTATTCATGTTACTTGATAAAATTGTGCTAAATGAGCTGAATAACAAATTTTGCAACTGGATCTATGTGTACACTACATTGCTTTGGAAATGTGCCTTTTGTGTGTATATGGCAATGCTGGACAATTAGACTTTATTCAAATCAGTATGGAAATGTGCCTTTTGTGTGTATATGGCAATGCTGTCTTTGTATTCTTGGATATTCCTTTGGTATTGTAGCTTTAGGTTATATTTAATGTAGGTTGTAAACTATAAGTGACACCTGAAACAATTTCCAAGTACAACTTGTGGTCTTTCAGAACAACTATTTGTTAAGTTTCTGAAGTCTTTTGCCCTAATGATTTATGGATTATTATGACAGGCACTTGTTGATGCCCCAGATATGGTGAGATGCCAAATGAACTTTAAGAGGCTCTCTCTGACTGATATCACGATTGATATCACTAGGTGTCCCAAGAAAAAGGTGTTGATCCAAGCCATGGAGGCTGCAGGTTTGTTCATGAAACTCATATTTTCTTTCTGTTCTCTTCTTTACTTTTTATACTTTGCATTCATAACTATATTCTCATAATCTTGCATCCACGTTGACAGATGTGAAAAACAAGTGGGAGAACAGTTCATGGGGTAGAAAGCTTATTGTTCGAAAGAGAAGAGCTGCATTGACTGATTTCGACAGGTTCAAGCTTATGTTGGCAAAAATCAAGGTTAGTGCTTTCTGCCAAACATGTACTAAGACAATAGAACTACTTTCCTTTCCATTTGAGCTGAGTAAAAACTATACTTAAAGAAGTATTCAGTATAAACTCTTGCTAACTGATTTGTCAATATCTCGTGCAGAAAGCTGCTGTGGTGAGGCAAGAGCTTGCAAAGTTGAAGAAGGAAGTTGCTTAAGACTTTATCTTTCATGTTTGGAGTTTTGTTATCAAATTTCAATGTTTGTAGTTCTTATGGCTACCTTGTTCGACTTTTAAAGGATCAGACGATTTTTGGAACTTCCGAGCACTCGATCAAATATCCACATTTTCAGACTATAATTGTGACAAGTTTCCTATCTTTTCTGTATATCTTTTACTTTCCCAAGTTGAGATGAAAAACATTTTAGTTTTTTGTAGTTAGTTGGCGATCAATTTTCTTCTTCATCTCTTTGCCAGCATCTGAAAAACTTCTGAAATAAGTATTATTTCCCTCGTAGCCAAACTTGGGGCTTATTGCCGAAATCTTTGAGCAAATTCCGTTAATAAATCCGTCTTTCTTCTGGCCCTTCTGCTCGTCTTCATCCTCGTCGCCCTCTAGTAGAGATCCAGACTCCTGAAACGTTGGAGAATTCCAAACATGAGTCCCCTCATCCTCGACATTCCCACTGCTTTGCCTACTCATCCTCGTCAGACCAGTTCTGTTCACAGGATTCTCATACTGCTTTGTCATCCCTGCGTATGCCCAGCCGTTGGCTGTCGGTGTATCCGCCTTCGAAGGCGCCTTGGAGTCAAAAAACTCATCCTGGTCGCATCCGCTCCACGTGGAGCCTGCAGAAGAGAACGTCCCAAATGAGGACCTGGCGGAGGAGGGCGATGAGGAGGAAGACGTAGGAGGCGACATGTGCAGACTCCCAAAACCTTGGATCTCCTTGGTGATTTTCAGAGCTTTCAACCTGGCTTCTTTTAGAATCTCTCCTCCCCTTAGAAGCTGCATTATTCTTTCAGATTTCTTTTGCATTGCAGCTCCCCAATCAAACCTGTGGAGGAAAACAAAAAAAGTGGGAACTTGATATCAAACAGCAAACACATTCATCAAAATGTGTACCTATCACGCACATACCCTTTCTCATCAACATATTTGAAATCGCCGAGTTCTTGTATGACATCAATGTCACAGATGAACTCGTGCACGAATTCCTCAGGTCCATGAGTCAGTAAGAACTCAAGCAGCACCAGAGATTTATAGGACTGCCTCCATTGCTTCCAGTCAATGTTATAAAGTCTGCATCAATTGAAGCCTCTCAGTTTTATGTCATATTCATTTTAAGTTTTTGGTTTCGTGTTGCACGTACCGTCTATGAAGAACATCAACAACTCTCCAGTAATCATCGATGTCGAATGACGCGTCAGCGATTCTAGTCATTGTTTTCGCATCAGGTCCCCATGGATCACCGTTTGTTACTTCCTCAGCCAACCTGCGAATTGTAGCCAATCAAAACAGTCTAGAGATTATTATTCGAGTCCAAAACCGATCCTGACCCTAATTAAGGTCACTTACAATTCGGCTCGAGTAACATCTGTGAGAACCAGCCTTGCAGTTTTGTATTTCTCTTGTATGAATGAAGATGCTTGCTTCTTAAGCTGATCTAGGAACACTGTTCCCATTTTGATGGGTACTTTAAAAAAGTGCCTGACGTTCTTGATTTTAAACAAGACCATACAATGCTGATGTCAATGTAGACCTGAAAAGACGAGCTTCGAATTGTGGAGGAGGGTCGGGTTAATTAGGATTTAAAGCGGAATGGTTGCGCGGGATTGAACATAAAGAAGGAACTGTTGATCAATAGAGATTTGAGATGTGGGCAACAAGTGTTGGGGAAGGCATGGATGTAGCTGCAAACATAAGGTTTGATTCACAAATGGTTATTGACCAAGCTGCTGGTATGTAAAATGTTGGTAGAACAAAAAATTAGGAGAATCAAATGCATAAACACCATTGATCAATGAGGGGAATGTAAGGTTTGATCTATTGAAATAAACTAAGGAGCCAATGGATTGACTCACATTTATACTTCCATCCAGTGGCGGATCCAGAGCTCTACAGAAGGGGGGTCTCAAAAAAATTTCATCAAAGAATATAGATATTACTCGGATTTGACCAATTTTTTTTTTGCACATATATATTCTTTAAGTTTGACGATATAGAGGAGCGCTCAAATGAGAACCCCTTATTTTTTTCGAGAACTTGAGATCTCAATCTTCACCTTCCAAAATGCAAGATGCATTTAGGTGGTGACACGTGTCCAATGTGCATTTTCCAAGATGCATTTAATGCAAAGTCAAATCCACATTTTTGGACATGTGTCACATGCAGATTCAAAGATGCATCATGATCTAATGGTGAAATTTGGTTCTCTCAAAATTTTAAGGATTCTCAACCGAGCGCTCCCTAACGATATATAAGTTGTTTTTCAAGTTAAATGCGAAACCAAATTTATATATAGTTCATTGACGACCTAACTCTGAGAGGTCATAAAATTCACATCGATTACCCTATCAGATCGATTCATATGTTGTTGGAAAGATAATTTAACAGGCTATGACTTTTCAGTTGATATTAAGATCTAAATCGAACTTTAAAAAGTCGAAAACATCTCAAACTAAGGTCGCCTAACAAGTGTACGTGGTCGGCCACATTGAACCTTAGCAACTTTGCAACTCTATAACGAGCGACCGGAACATCATTTGGGAAATCGATCACCTAGAATATAAAGCTAACGACAAGGACTACAAGTTTTATGCTTACACTCAAACTCAAATCTAACGTTAAGATGGCTCAAAATTAAGCCGAAATAGACTATATGTTTGAAGTTGCTAATGATCGGTTAATCTTCTGGAGCTCATATAGGCCTCGTCCTATATACGTTGAAGATGATCTATATATGGTCGGAAAGCTTATAGAATGTTCTACAACTTTCATATTTACATCAAGATAAAATTCGAAAGTTAAGTTGGTGAAAACTGCAACTAAAGATGGCTGGTTGATCAAAATTTTCCGAAACGGAGGGGAGTCCTGGGACCCGGGACACCCCTGTAGGCTGTATCCGCCACTGCTTCCATCTTTATATTTTTAAGGCTTATAGCTTACAGCAATGCTTCTCAATTGTTAGTGAATAAAATTCAGAGGGGAAAGTTAAGTAAAAATGCATTCCTAATTTGGAAAGCACAATTTGCTGGAACTATCTAAATTGGTGAAAATGAGAAAGGTATATTTCTTATTGAATGCGACATATTTTGTAAAATAAGTAAATTTTTTAATCTGAAGATCAATTGACTTATTTGTTGCTGGTGCAGACAATATAGGTATTGTAGCAGGGGATTTTCGGCTTTCTTATTTAAAAGATATTACAAAAAAAATTACTAATTAAGGTACTAAGATAACTATTGCTAAAAAAAGTACTAAGATAACTATTATAATTTGGTTCAATGTAGTTTGTTTCTATATAGCAGTAAATGCATTTTTAGCCATTGATTTGTTTCCACATTCCAAAATTTTTTTGAAAGGGTAACAACATGCATGTAATGTCGCATCGGTTTTTACATTGCAAAATATAATAACATGTTTGCATCACATTGAATTTAATTAAGATATGTTATAATTATCTTGGAAAATATAGAGAACTTTGGGACTCGTTAGAACTCAAATGCACTGCAATATTATTGAGAATTTAGAGAGAAGGAGGTGAAGGTGAAGGTGTGTTTGATCCTTCACCCCGAACCTCTTATTTATATTACAATTGAGCAAACATTCATCCGCATTTCACTCAAATGCATTTGATTTTCTTTGGTGTGGGCCCCACATGCCATAATTTTCTCAAATGTGCAGACCACATTATAACACTCCCCCTGGGATGCACATCAAGCATTTTAGGCTGCCTCGTTAAAAACCTTAGTTGGAAAAACTCATTGGGATAAAAACCAACTTAAGGGAAAAAGAGTGCAGTGACGCGAAGCTCCCCCTCATATTGGCGTGCGTGATGTGCTCATAAATTTTACAGCTTTCGCATTCCTATGTCGTTGACATGTATTCGGAATGTTGAGGTAGGGAGAGCCTTTGTAAAAAGATCTGCTGAGTTTTCATCAGAACGAACATATTGTATGCTGATAACTTTGTCTTTTTCCAGCTCTTGGGTGAATGAAAAGTATTTGGGATGGATATGCTTTGTTCTATCACTTTTGATAAATCCTTCCTTCATTTGAGCAACACACGCAGCGTTGTCTTCATAAAGAGTGATTGGGTCATTTGCTGGTAGAAGACCGCTCGTAGTTCTGATATGTTGTGTCATAGATCTCAGCCACACACATTCACGACTTGCTTCGTGTAATGCAATGACCTCAGCGTGGTTTGATGATGTTGCAACGAGTGTTTGTTTCTGAGAACGCCAAGAGATTGCAGTTCCTCCACATGTAAATACATAGCCAGTCTGGGACTTCGCTTTATGTGGATCTGACAAGTAACCTGCATCTGCATAACCAATCAAAACTGGTTTTGTATTGTTAGGATAAAATAATCCTAAGTCAATCGTTCCTTGAAGATAACGAAACACATGCTTGATTCCATTCCAGTGTCTTTTGGTAGGAGCTGAGCTAAACCTGGCTAATAAATTAACAGCAAAAGCTATGTCAGGTCGAGTACAATTAGCAAGGTACATAAGAGCTCCAATCGCACTGAAATATGGTACTTCTTGACCAAGAATCTCTTCAGATTCTTCACATGGACGAAATGGATCCTTGTTCACATCAAGGGATCTTACGACCATTGAGGTACTTAATGGATTTGATTTATCCATATTAAAACGTTTTATTATCTTCTTCGTATAATTCGATTGATGCACAAATATCCCATTCTGGATGTGCTCAATCTGTAATCCAAGACAACACTTTGTCTTCCCCAGATCTTTCATTTCGAACTCCTTTTTCAAATAAGAGATTACTTCCAGAATTTCTTTACTGGTACCAATGATATTCAAATCATCAACATAAACGGCAATTATTACACAACCGGATGTTGTTTTCTTAATAAATACGCAAGGGCAAAAGGGATCATTGACATAACCCTTTTGAAATAAATATTCGCTTAATCGATTGTACCACATGCGTCCGGATTGCTTTAACCCATATAAAGATCTTTCTAACTTGATTGAATATCTTTCCCTAGGTTTGGAACTTAATGCCTCATGCATTTTAAAACCTTCAGGGATTTTCATGTAAATTTCAGTATCAAGCGATCCGTATAGGTAAGCGGTAACAACATCCATGAGGTGCATATTCAATTTCTCATGAACTGCTAGACTTATCAAGTATCTAAACGTAATTCCATCCATGACAGGAGAATACGTTTCCTCAAAATCGATTCCAGGCCTTTGAGAAAAACCTTGTGCAACAAGTCGAGTCTTGTATCTCGCAATTTCATTTTTCTCATTTCTTTTTCGTACGAAAACCCATTTGTATCCAACAGGTTTCACATCCTTAGGTGTGAGTACTATAGGCCCAAAGACTTTGCGTTTATTGAGCGAGTCTAGTTCAGTTTCAATTGCCTTTTTCCACTCAAACCAATCGTGTCTATTTTTACACTCAGTAATAGACCGTGGTTCGGGATCACCATTATTTTCATTCATAATATCACATGCCAAATTATAAGAGAATGCATCATCAATGTTCTCTTTTCGGTTCCATAATATGCCTGTCTTAGCATAATTAATCGAAATTTCTCGGTCCTTTTCATTTTGTATTTCTACAGGAATACTTTCCACCACCATAGGATCGCTTTGCTTTTCTTCCCCTTTTCTTTTTCGAGGATTTTTATTTTTGGAACCGGGTGGCCTTCCACGCTTTAACCGTGTTGTGATTTCATGAATGACTTTATTTTCCGGCCTCCCTTTTGGAATTTCAATTTGTACGGGAGCATTCTCAGCCGGTATGTGAGATTTAGTCACTCTCTTTGTGTCTGTAAATGCATCAGGAAGTTGATTTGCCATTTCTTGCAAATGTAAAATCCTTTGTATTCTACCTTCACAATCTTTTGTGTAAGGGTCAAGATGCAATAATGTTGGTACAGACCAAGTAATTTCTTTCTCAAACTGTTTTCTTTCTCCCCCTAATGGTGGGAAATTTTCCTCATCAAAGTGGCAATCAGCAAAACGTGTTGTGCAAATATTTCCAGTTTGAGGTTCAAGAAATTTAACAATAGATGGACTTTCAAAGCCTACATATATCCCAAGGCTTCTTTGTGGTCCCATCTTTGTTCTTTGAGGAGGTGCAATAGGCACATAAATAGCACAACCAAAAATTCTCAAGTGCGATATATTTGGTTCTTGACCAAATGCAAGTTGTAGTGGAGAACTTTTATGATATGCACTTGGTCTGATGCGAATTAATTCAGAGGCATGTAATATTGCATGACCCCATACTGAGGTAGGAAGCATTGTTCTCATTATCAATGGCCTAGCAATAAGTTGGAGGCGTTTGATCAATGATTCAGCCAAACCATTTTGTGTGTGGACATGAGCAACAGGATGCTCGACCACAATCCCAACTGACATACAATATTCATCAAATGTCTGGGATGTGAATTCACCGGCATTATCAAGTCTAATTTTCTTGATCATATGATCAGGAAATTGAGCTCGCAACCTTATTATTTGGGCAAGCAATTTAGCGAATGCCACATTGCGAGTTGATAACAAACATACATGTGACCATTTGCTAGATGCATCTATCAATACCATAAAGTATCGAAATGGTCCACATGGTGGGTGAATTGGTCCACAAATATCACCTTGAATACGCTCAAGAAACATAGGTGATTCTGTTTCAACCTTTCCCGGTGATGGCCTTATGATAAGCTTTCTAAGAGAACAAGCTTTACATGGAAAAATATTTCCTTGAGGGATTTTATGACCCTTCAATGGGTGTCCATGCGTATTTTCAATAATTCTTCGCATCATACTTGAACCCGGATGACCCAATCGGTCATGCCACATGGTTAATATTGAAGATTTCATAACTACCGCATTTGACTCAATCTCATTTATATGCGTGTAATGCAATCCAGTGGGAAGCATTGGTAGTTTTTCAACTACGTATTTCTTTCCAGATCTATACATAGTGAGTAACATGAATTTCATGTTACCTTCAGTCATAGACTGAGTCTCGAATCCATGAGAATAAATATCATTGAAACTCAACAAGTTTCGTTTGGATTTTGGCGAAAATAAGGCATTATGTATTGTAAACTTTGTGCCATTTGGCAATGCAAAGTTTGCCTTGCCAATTCCTTCAATCAGATCTACAGGACCTGATATTGTATTCACAATGGTTCGTGTTGGTTTTATCATCAAGAAAAACCTTTTATCCTTCAGGATTGTGTGCGTTGTTCCACTATCAAGTATGCACATTTCTTCAATATTAATCCTTTGGTTGACCTTGGCTTTGTCCATTTTAAAGCTTTGAGTAAACAAGAAAATGATAAGATAGATGAAAAAGGTAGACATAATTTATTACATGCGAGAAAACATAGTCATGCTTAAAGGAAAAACATACATATAACATAAGAAAATCAAATTAAGACATCGGACCGTTTGGCTTCGTTCCCATGGGTTTACACAACTTCCCCTTTCAGTTCCCACCAGTCATTTTTCCAGTTATATTACCAAGGAAGACCTCACTAGGTTCATGTTCCCCAAGATGAGTGTACTCGTTCACGGGATCATTCTCAATAAAATTGATCTCATTTGTATTTGTAAAATCCCCAACTGTATCAACATGTTCATTGTTGAAATCAGATTCTCAAGTCGAGTAAACTCATTCATAGGAGTTTGGTCAATATAGTTGACCTCCTTTCCTTTTCCCTTCACGGACTCTTGATAGAGTTTGCATAAGTGTTCAGGGGTTCGACAGGTTTTAAACCAATGCCCTTTACACCCGCATCTAAAACAAGTGGTCTCAGGGTTTTTTGATGAACTTGGACCACCTCCCCTTTTGTGGGAGTTCTCATGGTTCCACTCATTTTGTTGTCTCCTTTGGTGATAATTGGTGATCTTATGAGGTGGATTATTGGGATAACCACCTCGACCGCGCCCCTGGCCAAAAATACGACCTCGACCTCGTCCACGTCCACGACCTCGGACTTGCCCTTGACCCTGAAAATAGTTCATGGGTCTACTCTCATTAGAGTTGGCAAAATGTACCTCAGAAAATGTTCTGGAGCCCGTTGGGCGAGATTGGTGGTTCTTTATCAACAATTCATTGTTTCTTTCTGCCACTAGGAGAGTACCAATCAACTCATGGTATTTTTCAAAACCACGTACACAATACTGCTGCTGCAAGGTTACATTTGATGCATGGAATGTAGACAGAGTCTTTTCCATCATCTCAGCATCAGTTATCTTATCTTTACAAAATTTCAAGTGGCTCACAATTTTAATCATCTCAGAATTATACTCACTGACTTTCGCAAAATCTTGGAACCGTAAAGCGGCCCATTTATCCCGATATAAGGGAAGCATTACATCCCTTTGGTGATCAAATCTGTCTTTCAGATTTTTCCATAGATCACTCGGGTCTTTCACAGTGAGATACTCATTCTTGAGATTCTCGTCAAGATGACGACGAAGGAAAATCAAAGATTTTGCCTTATCCACTTTTGATGAGGTATTCCCCACAATGATTGTTTCGTGAAGATCCATTGAGTCCAAATATGTCTCAATGTCTATTGTCCACGGCATGTAATTTTTTCAGAGATGTCGAGTGGACTGAATTCAAGTTTTGCGAGGTTTGACATGGTGGTAACTAAAATAGGAAAAGTTTATTAGATTAATTTAAAACATAAAAGTTTACAAATATTGTAAAGAAGAAGACGACATACATTATTACAAGTATTTCTAAACTATGATAGAAATCATCCGGTGTTAGATTCCCGGTGAAATTACAAATAGTGAGTACTACAATAATTATTGCAACAAAGACCAATAGTAAGCTAGACATTTTATTGCTTTGGAAATTTTGAGTGTGTTTGAAGTGTGAAGTAGAAGAGAAAATGTGATTTTGTATGATGAATGAAATCGAATTTATAGAGGAAAAAATAGCCGTTTTTTTGTTACCGTTGGGCACAATGTTACCGTTTGTTACCGTTGAGCACTAAGGGTAAAATGGTAAATTAACAATGTAATATCAACAAATAAATTGTGCAATATGATTCAAAGAAAAATGAAGTATTTAAAGTAAAGATAATTACTTTGTAGATCACAACACTTTATTATGGGGCGGTAATCCGCACATCATAATAATACGTTGTTATACATTAAAGAATCGTCGCAACTACTGCTATCTCTTAACCTCTTAAGATTACAATCGTATTCAATACGATTCTGACAGCATGTATTTGGGTTGTCGCACGCTGTGTTTCAAGCGCAATCCGCACCAAAGACAAACTACAGAATAGAACTGAAAACTATTGTAATATTAGTTTTTTTCATCCAGAAAAACTCAGATATCAACACAATCAGAAAATTGTGAAATAGGGAGAGTAGAGCTCCCTTTGAGGCAGTGAACCCCTTATGATATCCAAGTAGAACAGATGAAGAACTAAGCGGAAGTTGAGAGACAAGTTGTAAATCACATCATTTTGTTATACGGTAGCGTAGCCCCGTTGTATAACAAAATGACGTTATACAATAATATCGAAGAGAGAAAATTTCGTTATGTACCTTTGTTCGGAACTTACGGTATGGAAGTGGAGAGCGTTCGTGCTGATAACGTGTTATAATTATCTTGGAAAATATAGAGAACTTTGGGACTCGTTAGAACTCAAATGCACTGCAATATTATTGAGGATTTAGAGAGAAGGAGGAGGTGAAGGTGTGTTTGATCCTTCACCCCGAACCTCTTATTTATATTACAATTGAGCAAACATTCATCCGCATTTCACTCAAATGCATTTGATTTTCTTTGGTGTGGGCCCCACATGCCATAATTTTCTCAAATGTGCAGACCACATTATAACAAGATAGACATTGACCATTAAATCCCTAGATAGATATATTTGAATTTAATTAATTTATTAAGTAGCAAAAATATAGTCAACAAGGTGGTGGTTGAATTGGTAGAACATTTGTTTTGCAATAGCAAGGTCAAGGGTTCGAACCCCTCCTTTCCATAATTTTGTGGAGGGGTGCTTTTCGTCCCGTTTAGTAATTGTACCCGAGTGAAAAAGTGCTCATGTAATATATTCAAAATGTATTCGTGTAGTACTTGATTTGTATGCAATGATGTAACCCCAATCAAAAAAAAAAGTACCAAAAATATGGATCGTAGGTTGACCAGATCCACCTAATATCATTGGTTCTAGGTTTTCAGGTTCTAATTTGATCGTCTCCCTATATTGTAATTACTGCTCACAAAAGACCTTAGATATTAGATCTCATGTTCGGTCCGTTTTACTTTCGATATTTGTTTACATGTTAATTCTTTGCTTTATTTATTCAAATGGAACAAGAGTACTATCCAAGCTTCACTTCATTCACATACTTTCCCAGTTGTTATATATGGATTCCTTGTAAGAAATAAGGTTTTGCCAAAATTAAGAAATGGTCAAATAGTTAAGATATTTTTGTTGCAAAATGTAAAAATAAGATGAAAAATGTGGCGAAAGTACAATCATTCTATTTAAAAAAATGCAGTGGTCATGTGCTGCGTTTTTGACATATTTTTATGGTGGAAAAAAACACATTCAAAACAATCATAAACCTTGTATAAAAATGTCCATGATAAAGAAAAACATGCAATTGGCCTTTTGTATGTATGTATACACTTCAGCAGAGTATCTTACATGTTTCCAGAATTCTGAATCTTAGCATCACCCTAATAAGGCCTAAAACATAAATATTCTTCTGAACCCAAATAAAACCTGTGAAACTGATGATAGTGTGTGGCATTAATAATGGGAAGGGATACAACTCAAAATGCGTAGAAAACATGGACCAACCTGAGACTTTTGGGAAGATTTTGCCGAATAAATGTTCCTTGACCCATGAGAGTTCACTCAGCATTTCTAAGGCTTTCGCTTGTTAACCACATTTTCTTCTGGATGATGAACACAACGTCATCTCCATCCTGGTCGGAGTCTGAGTTGGGACCAGAGGTTGCCACTGCTTCCCAATGCAGTGCTGGTAGGTATTTCTTGACATGGTCTACTACGGATTGTTTGTCTCTGATGATCGCAAAGCCTGTGGGTCTAAGCATGCGATCCATCTCAAGTAACAGATCCTCAGCACTGCAGCCCTTCTTAGCGATTTCTGAGAAAACTGTCCAAGCATGAAGCAGGTCATAGGTCCGAGGGTAAGTTGAGTACGCTTCACACCTGCAGAAACAAGCTTTAGTAACTAACTTGCTCTTGAAACCATATCAAGTGCGTATGTTTTCATTTTGATTTTTTATAAAGAAATTGGTGCTAACAAGACAAGAAATTTGGAAATATGCAAACTTACCAGCTGTGGATAGAACCGATTAGACCTCTGTCATATACCAGCTTCAGAGTGTTTGGTCCATCTTCTGAGACAACATTCATTACCCAGACATCCTTATCCCTCAGAGCAACTCCAAATGACCCTATGTTTGCTTTCATGTCCATCACGTTCCTAATCGTGTTTGGTTTTACCTTTGAGCTTAAGAGATTCCAGTAATTCTCTACGCGCTTCTGCCACTTTTCCTGCAATCACATCGATATAGTGTTAACACTGGTTCTTACACATTAGCGTGCTTTACAATCTCAATATAAATACAGGAAGACGATGCCAAGAATTACCGTGTCCTTCTCGAACATGTCCTTTGAGTAGCCAAAACCAGCTAGACGTGGAGGAGGGGTAATAGCCCTTTCTGGCCATGGGGCCAATCCACTACCCTTCACATTGTGATCATCTGAAATGAACGTACTATATCAACATCATTATTGTTCTCAGAGGGTGCAATATCCCATTCTGAAAGATTTCAAATAGCCAGATGAGAAAATTATCTCAGTTAAACAGGAAACACAGATAAGGAAACTCACGCTCAGAATATGGGGTGATGCACGCTTCCATCGGTACTCCATAAACAGCATCAGGATCATCATCAGATCGGCATAGGGGAGGTTGCGTCCCAGGCTCTCTATCTCTGTAACAATCATTCGTCAGAGGCTTTTGCCATATGACAGTTTGATTCATCTTTGAAGCTATCCGCCAACACATGCGCTCCACTAGGGCACTCATCTCTTTCCAAATTTTTAGGTTCTCTTCATCCTGTGCATAAGCTTCTGGTGAAGAGTAGGCAAAGTAGCCTCCTGGTCTTAGCAGCCTATCCAACTCAAGGAGAAGGATGCCATCCCTCTGCAGCCAGTCAATTCGACATCTGGAGCAGTGAGCAAGTTCGAACGATCTGCTCGGATAAGGGAGTCTCTTAGTCCCCAATATGCCAAGATATGCTGGAATTCCTCTCTCTAGAGCAAATTGGATCTGATTTTGGTGGACATCATTGGGAGCCAAAGACATGGCCAAGATATTTTGTGCAAGAAGATAACCTCCAAAACTTGCAACACCACAGCCAACATCTAGAACTGTTCGCAGATTTCCATCATTGTTCAGATTGCTTTTTGTGAAGTTGAGCATCTGGAAACATATTTGTAGCAACTTTTTTTGAGTTTGTCGTAAAAAAAATATATATGAAAAAAGTATGTCTCAAATTAACTAAAGCCAAATCTGCTATACCAAAGCTCATGCGTCATTCTTACATTAGCAAGTGATGCGATGTATTTGCCTGCTCCATAATGAAAGTGAGTGCCACCTCCGGGGAATACGATCTTTTCACCTTTGACAACCATCCAGTTCTGGTCAGATTTCTCAGATGCAAGGTGGGTATGGGGAATGTTGGCTTTCCATACCTCATCTCTGCTTTTTGGCCACTTGATCGGAACCTGTGTGAATCGTACAGTACCATATGTTAGTATAGGTAGTAGTCAGTAAAACGGTTCAACTGAAACAGAATGTAATTCAGTTACCTTGTAACCAGGTGGAGGGGGAATCAAGCAATTGAATCGCCTTTCAGTAGGAGGGCAATGTCTTTCATAGTGCTCCATTAGTGACAGATCCAACTTCAATCTGAGTTGGTATATAAGGTCCCGGTTTAAGCAGGGGATCAATTCTGAGTACCGATCATCACAAACCTTGAAGCCAAAAAGAATGCAAATAACTAGTTAAACTGATAGGGAACTTGATTGAACATAAGAAAACGACAAGTACAGCAACAGCTACTTCAGCTCAATCCAGTGTCATACTTACAGGGTAGCTCTTGGGAGTAACATTATCATCTACATCCTCCTGCCCAGTTGTTGATTCGGTGACATCTACATCATCGTCAGCTCCAAGATAAGTTGACCCAATTTTTCTAAGGGCAGTCGCTCCACTGCTTTGGGAGCCATCTGGACCGAGAAAGAAATACAAGAAACCAAGTACTATTGCCACAACACACAAGGAGGTTATTAAGCGAGTCTTTTGAGACCCGTCTGATCTGACCCTCATCATTTGTCTAGAAACAAACAAGCACCACTGCAAAATTATAAGAGCCCAAGTCTTATAGACAAATGATCAACAGTCTACACTATGGATCTCTTGTTTAGCTTCAGCTGAATCTGCATATTGCCCAAACAAAATCATTATAGTAAACGAAATGGCCTTCAGTTCAAGATCTATCCAATTACACCCACCAATGATAGAAAGTGGGATGGAGAATACAAATGTGCCAGATGCTTGAGCAAACAGTTTGAATCATTCAGATTGCATTCTGAACTAGAAAGAGCAATGACTATCTTTGCCCAGATAACATATAAAGACTAGTGTATGCTTATCACAAAATGACTAAACCCTATCGCACAAAAGCCAACACAAATTGCTATACAACCAGGATTCAAAATACTCTTCACGGATACCAGATCTAAGAAAAATGATATCTCAAAATGCAAAACACCAGTATATATAAATGCTTGTAAAATACAATGATTGGACTTTGAAGTTATAACGACACAACACAACTGTCCCACAAAATCAACATAGAGTAAGGGATTGTAACAACGTCATGTTATATAACTAACTACCAGCTTATACATCTTCGGCGAGGATGTGCGCAAACAAGCCACTCATCACCAAGCTATGAACAAACACTACCTCAACAGATCTGGTAAATTAAGCATCAAACGACCATATAACACTATCAACACACATTAAACAAGATCCAACACAATTAACTTCTCACAGACATATCATCAAACAAGTGGCAGGCATCGAAACGGACACTGAAACAAAGACTTACTGGGAATGAGTTTTCTACCTAGATCTTGCAGAACACGCATCAACAAATAGGGATGGCTAATTTCCGAGACACACGAAGTTTCCAGGAGAGGCGTTTTCTCAAATCTGGAAAACTATGACTTCTCACTCATCAGTGTGAATATGAATCATCATTAATAAGGCTAGTAGCCAGCCCAGCAAGTAGATCTGGGGTGAATCAAGCTGTTGAGGTTTCACTGCGCGATTAATTACAGTTCTTGGCTGGCGGGTAAAAGCAGTTGAAAGTAGATCTGAATGGACCTCGCCTGCTGCTGCCAACGACGTTGTTCTCTTGCTTAGTTCCCACTTGTTGGACTATTTTTTAAAATTAAAATATATTCCACAGAAATTTCAACAAAATCCGGAAAATAAAAATGTCATTTCCATATTTGTTTTCATTGATATATTACACCATATTTTCTTATCTGAATTTTTGTAAAGAATTCAATACTCAATTTTATTTTTGGAGAATTATTGGGTTGAAAAGAAAATTTTGAGGAAAATCCAAACAAAATTGAAGTATCAAATGCAAATTTTTCCTCGTAATTTTTATGGTAAAATGATTTTTCTATTTATGTTTTATTTCGTTTTCTTTCTATCGCATTTTTCATGATATAAACGCAGGGTTAAAATAGAAAATTTTAATTACCTATACTATAGTTTGTTGGAAAAAAAAAGCTTAAATGGATTTTAGTCTGCAGTTATTAGGTGTTACTCTATATGAAAGCATTTTTTTCAATATGTAGCTGTATTTTCTTATAATTGAATTATTAGCCTATCAATCATCAAAAAAATTTTTTTAATAAAGGCTATCATCAAAATTTGTTCGTACAGTTATGTGAGTTATTTTTGACCGAACTGACTAATAATGATAATTAACTAATCAAAAAAATAAACTTAATTTAAATCAAAATTTGGAATGGAATTTACGAATTTAACTTGATGATTTGATTTAAGTATTTGACTTTTTTATTTATTGTGAATTTACATAGAATATGACAAGGAATATATCACATGCATAAGCATGTTTCGGGTATATATATATTTTTAAATCGTTTGAAGTTCATGTCACACAAATAGTACCGACCTAGATTTAGATCATAACCATTAACATCTGCAAACGTTCATAAGGGACGAGGAAAAAAAAGAGAAAGAGAAAAATATTCGCCATAGAGAATTCAGCCACCCTTGTTGGTTTTTAAGCTTGAAATTATCAGATATTTAATGCAATTATGTGTCTAAATAAAGATCTCTAAAGAGGGGGGTGACAATACTTGAAATAAACTAAAAATTGGACTAAATTGAAACTTTGAATTTAACACTCTTGAAATCCTTTCATCCCGAAATCTAATTCGAAATATTCAAGATAGCATATCATTAATCTTTTCAATTATTAAACAATCGTAATTACTATCAAAAAAAAATATCGTAATTAAACTGTAGTTTATTGAACTATGAAACAATTTTAATCATTCGAATCATTATACAAAGAGACAGGTGGTCCAAATTAGTACAAATTTACAGTGAGTAAAAATTTTGGGGAGACGAATCACGTCGGCAGCATAACGTGAATGCAATGCATGTGCTGTCACGGCCCCACAAGACATGTATATTGAAAACAACGTTAAAAGATTCTTAAATGGGAAAAATTATATAACAACGACCGAGCACGTCTTGCTTGAATAAATAGCCCATAACTGCTCCATTAGCTCAGTTGAATTATTATATTGGGCCGCCGATTCTAGGCCCATTTTAGCAATCGCTAAATAATTAAAATTATTCGCATGGCATCGGAAAAGCCCAGTACCGTGGTGCTGTTTTTGACTTACGGAAAAGTACAGTGGACCTGAGCTATCACAATTCCAACTTTTGAGCTGAACTATATAAACTATCAAACAAGGAGCGAACTATCAAATAATTTTCTAACTTGTGGACTGAACTATAAAAACTTCCCAAACAAGGGGCGAACTATCAAACAATTTTTCAAATAAGGGGTACCGTCTAACACCGTTATGATTTTCAGTAATGTTGTTGGACGGTGTTAACTCCGTTCTGTTAGTTAATAAAATAATACAAAACGTTAAAAAATTAAACGAATTTATAAAGATCATAAACAATTGAAAACTTTAATTTTAATAAAAAGGATAAAAAAAATTTTATCCCTAATACCTCTTATATGGTTCAAACTAGATAGGAACAAAAATTAATATTTTATTGAATTATTCGTAGGGAAACTTTGTAACAAAAATTTAAAAATATTTTTCATTTGTGTTTAATTTTCTAATTTTTATTTTTCAAAAATTTTATATTATTTTTTATTAAAAATTAAAACTTTTTTTATATTTTATAAATTCGTTTAATTTTTTACAACTTTTAACATTTTTTAAAAAGTTCGGCAATTTGAAAATTTTTAAATATTTTTTAAATTTTATATTATTTTATTAACAACAGAATGGAGGTAAAGCCGTCCAACGACGTTAGTAAAAATCCTAGCGGCGTTAGACGGTGCCCCTTGTTTGGAAAATTGTTTGATAGTTCGACCCTTGTTTGGAATTTATTATAGTTCGGCTCACAAGTTGGAAAATTATTTGATAGTTCGCCCATTGGTTGAAAGTTTTTATAGTTGAACTCACAAATTGAAAAATTATGAAAGTTCAGGTCCCAAACTGTACTTTTCCCTTTGACTTATTATTGACAAGACATGACAATGTAGCAGTCAAGCGGTAGCCGGCCAAGCCTTTGCTTTACATTTAAAATCCTTTTATAATAGAATATCATCTTATGAGCCTTATTTTTTTTTATTGATAACTTAAATTTGTATGATAAATCTAATATTTATAAATAAATAAAGCCACAGAAAACAATTTCGGCTCCAGGCTGCCTGTTATGAAATGAGATCCAGTGTAGCTAAGTTATTAACAGCAATTTAAAATGATGTAATTTTAAATATTTTAAAACAAAACTGTGTAGTTTTGAATTGAAATCGCGTAGTTTTACAAATTGTATTTATTAATTTAAGAATTATAGACAGGGCTGTGTGATGCACTCAGTCTCTGACTGACAGGACAGTGTTGTGACAGGTCTTATATATTGTTTCAAAGTCCAAGTAAGAGTGTCTATCAAAAAAAAAAGTCCAAGTAAGAGTGTCTTTATCATATTCGCCTCTCTGTTACACATTTGCAGAGACTGCCAGACACTGGTGTTCATTCTTTCTAATTCAATTTCGATCGGGCATTAGCATTAAGGCTGTCCGAGTTCGATCATGTTCGGTTCTAGCTCTACGCAGGTTCTTTTATGATCCGACCCGAAAGATTTAGAATCGGATTAATACTTTGATTATTAGGTTTCGAAATACAAGTCCGATTTAAAATTACATATTTATTGATTTAAGGAGGTTCTTGACATAAAAAAAATGTTTTTTCACATCCATCAAATTCCACACGTCCAAACTAGTAGCATTTGCGTTTAAAGAGTTATTTGTCGATTAATAAGTCATCCATTTAGAGCGAAATTAGCCCGACCCTAGCCCGAAAAGTCCCGTGAATTGAAGTGCCGCTAACGATTTTAGGGCTAATGAATTTTCTCAAGGTCCGGCTCGGCCATAATGTGCAAAGGACTAGGGCTTACCAAAAGCTCTACTCGACCCGACCCGATATGACTAGAGCTTACCCGGCCCGACCTTTGCCGACCACTAATATCGAAAGCTATATTAGGGGTTTTGATTTTAAATTTTAGAACTAGGAGTCGCAGGGGGCGTGACAGGCGGATTAGGGCTTTTAGTAAGTCCAAGTCTAGCCCTTTTCAGACGAGACAGATCGAGCCATGAAAAATTCATAAGACCTAAAATTATTATCGGTCCTTCAATTTTCAGGGTTTTTAGGATTAAGACCGTGCTCGAGTTAACTTCGCCCAAAATAGAGACTAAATAATCAACAAATTTTGTTACAAATATGTTAATCTATTAGAGAATCAACATAACTTGTCATAATATTTATCATTTCACATCAATTGCACTCTTTCAGAGTCTCGTTGCATCGCATAGATAGTCATGCTTGAATTATAAGCTTTTGTAAATTTTTTAGTTTTAATATTTAAAAGTTTTTAAACACAAATGTTACTGGTTTGGACGATGTGGGATATGCTGGATATGAGTTAAATAAATGCTTATGCAATTTTAAATCGGATTCGTAGTTCGCGCCGGGTCTAATAATCGAAGTTTTAGCTCGACCCTATACCATTTAGATCGAATCATAATTGGACTTGCGCATGGCTCGGGCCAGACTGGGATTAGGACCGAAATCGGATCGACCTAGGGCTTATTCTGGTCTTGAAGTAAAATATGTTGCAGTAAAAAAGAAAAACATCATTTAGATTTCCACATTTTATACTACGTAAATTCAACTCGACTGTCTCATTTGAAAAATGCTATAAATGACATTAACGCACATCACAGAAAAACATGCTGCTATTTATACAGTGACCTAACATTGATAAACTGATGGGTTCCTTAATGTCGTTTTTGGTGATGGGAAGGAGGGCTCATCATGTGGCGTGAGGCGAAGTAGCGCATGTTTTCACTTATTTATTACGCAGATTTTAGTTGTGGAATATGTTCCCAGCTAGAATTTTTATTGCTCTAAGTCCTCTGTAATCGTGTTTGTAACTGTTCTGACCAATTTATCAACAACAACAACAAAAAAAAAATTTTTTTTTGATAAAATGATCAATTTGAGAAAATGGAGAAACACACAGCCACTACATGCACCAAAAGCAGACATATATGACCGACATAAACTTTCATTTTTAGAGGAGAAAGATCTTGTCGTAGTGGAATATCATATATATGATGGTCTTTGGATGAAAAGTCGTTGCTACTAATTAATCTCATAAACAATAATTGAAGAGATGAGATCTTGCACCAAATCCTTGGTCTTAAAATTTTAAAATGGGGAGTACTAATAATATAATAATGATCATAAATAATTTAACAAGCTATACTTGGCTGCTAGCCTTCTTACTGATCATCATCATTGGACATTAATATATATCGGATGATCAGCTCTCTGTTACTCAACAGAGTCAAGCCTGGTGATACTTAATACTGTGATGAAGATTATTGAAAAACGGTGGTGGTGGCTCGATTAACACCATGTTCGCCGGCGACGAGGATGATGATGATGATGATTGATCGGCGGACACTAACATCTGCTGATGCTGACTCGGTGGCTTCTTCCTCTTCTTCTTCTCATAACTAATCCCTCTAGCCTTAGCCTGAGAATCTCTCACCTCACGCAAGTAGAGTCTAACAGCTCTTGCACCAAATGGGTTCTGTTCCGCCTTGCCTCCATTTTCCTCAAAAGCTGCCCGGAGGCGGCCGATGAGAGCGTCAAGACTGCCCCAGGCTTGGCGTAGCGGGCAAGGGCAAGGGGCAGGTGGGTTAGGGTGACCGAAGAAAGGACAGAGTTGGTTGTGTACTTTGGTCTTGCCAAACTGGTCGAGGTAGCGGAGAAACTCGAGTACGTTGGCTCCGCTGCAACGGCAGAGAGAGAGGGGTGGGCGGTGGTTGCGGAGGTACTGACCGAAGGTGTTCCAGTCACGGCGCTTTTGGTTCTCGTAGCGGCTGAGTTTGTTGGTGGAGACATTGTAATTACTGTCGTTGCTGTGGCCGTTTGGTGAGTTTGCTTCTTGGTTGACATCCATGTTGAAGATCAGATCAGTCTTCTTCTTTTCTCCCTTTTCAACTTATGTAGTGTGTCTTGGTTGGGGATCTGACTCGTTTCTTTTGATTGAATGTCGATGAACTGAAGTTATGGTATGCCGATTGATGGACGGAGGAGGAGTGGGAGAGAGTTTCTAGAGGAGGAGAGTGATTTGGGGGATGAATTAGGGTTTTTTTTCTTCTTTATGATGAGAGATAAAGGGAGAAGAAAGAGTAGGAAAGTTTAGACAACATGCTGTAAAGATGTAGAGCCCAAAAAATGCAATGGAATAACATTGATTTTCTTTCTTCTACCTTTCCAATTGATTGAAATTACGCAGCTGCAGTCACTATCTCTCACTCTTCTCCTCTTCTTTCTTTCTTTTTTCTTCTATTATGTATCAAATATTATTTCTTCATTGTAATTAAAAAAAAAGGAAAAAGTATAAAAAGTGGTATCAAACTACTATCTGTTTTCCACTTTGTGTCTGGACTATTAAAATTTCCAAAATGAGTGCGAACTATATAGAATTTTTCCAAATTTTTGTCCGAACTATTAAAATTTCCAAAATGAGTGCGAACTATATAGAATTTTTCCAACTTTTTGTCCAAACTATTAAAATTTCTAAAATGGGTGCGAACTATATAGAATTTTTCCAAATGTAAAACCTAAAATTATTATCAAAATTTTTCCAAATGTGCCCCTTCAATTTGACTGCCTTCCCAGATGGGTATAATTTTTTACAATTTCTGCACCTGTTTAATTTATCAAATAGCGTCACTTGTAATGTAGATTTATCTAGAATGTTGTTCTAGATATGATTCGTGGATATCTTAACATCTCTCTAAAAATATTTATCTTTCAACTGAGCTCTTAGTACATTTTTCTTTTGACAAACCGTCTTCCTATTGCAAAAGAATGTGAATTGACAATTGGAACAATTGATGGCATCCAGAAGCTTTATTAGTCAAGTGCAAAAGAATTTGAAATATGTATTTGTCTGCCTATTGATGAGTCAAGTTTTCGACTCATTAATAGTCATTTTTCACTATAGCTTTGGTTTGTTTCCGACGATATTTTGATGTCATTTGACCTCTTACCCTACGTTTCAGGTAGAAAATAAACCCTCATCAATGTCAAAGCCTACATACGAAAACTCGGGAAAAACCCGAAGTTTGGAGCAAAAAGGACTCCCAACCGACCGGCTGGATGAAAGAGTTAAGGATGCTCACAACCGCTCACTTTGAGTCGGTCGGCTGAGTATCCAACCGATCGGCTGAATATAAGGGACTCCAAGCAATGCAATCGCTCACTTTGAGTCGGTCGGTTGGCCAATCCAGCCGATCGGCTGGCCCTTGCCCTGTACAATCAATGCAACCGCTCGGATTGAGTTGGTCGGCTGGACATTCACAACAGAAGCAAGGTGGATTTTAGCCACCAGCCGACCGGCTAGAATTTTGGCATCAAACCAGCCGAGACCTGCTACTTCAGGATTTTTACCGTAGCCTATAAATAGAAAGAGGAAGGCTTGAACCAGGATGCTGAGTTTCTAGGGCAAAATTTCCAGAAAAAGTGGATCAATCAAGGTCATCAACAAGGATTCAACCAAGGAAAAGAAGTGAAGATCCGAGGAGGGAAACTAGCTAGGCTTGATCATCCTATTTCTCCTAAATATATCTTCTCTACTAGTTGTTTTCTATGAATACTAGTTGTGCTTCATTGTTTAACATGACGATGAGTGAGTAGTCCCCTTTTGTTTTGAGGGTTTTACAACCCTCCTTGGTACTCAATGATCATGTACACACATTTGATTACACAATACATGGTGTTAAATTCATTTTCACTAAGTGCTTCATTTATGACATGTTATCAAGTGTTTGATGAAATGACTAAGTGGCATGTTAGTCTTAAAACTTGATCCAGGTATTGAAAAAGCTTAGAGATAGTTTGGATGTGGTGAAAATGGTCATATCTAGTGTTTATGTGAGTAAATGCATGGATGTGAGGTTAACTAGAGCTTACGACCTATAACATTCATTATCTTGGGAGATGTTTCAAGGATAATAGCGATATAGAGTGAACCAATATCTTGATAAAGTGAGGTTCTAATTAAGATGGCTTGACTAGGATTAGATTCACATGAGAATTGGCCTACCTTAGTATAAGTTAGGTTCTAAACCATTTGACACCTTGAAATCACTTAACTCTTGTGTATGTGATCAATGTGAAATGCCAAGGAGGGGAGTTACCCCTCGAAACGCCTCTTTAATTGAAGTTAAACCCCTTAAAGCTCTTGCATTGTTAGTTTACATTTGAAATCCCCTCATAATTGATTTGTAGAAGTAGCCAAGTTATATATGCAATATTATCTTGGCGCATAATCCAATTACTCCCTTAGGTTCGACACCGGTCTTACCGGTTCTATAAATTCTTTTGACTAAAAAGAGTTGCAAAAACTACAGGCGTCACATCACCTATTGGATGAACAAACTTTATATTTGGTTTCGAATTACTCCCTCAACCCATATGAGTTTGGTTTCTCTATATTATTTGCTCTTTCGCAGATGATAGTAATGCATACTATTGTGTTGAGACTGCATAATAAAATTTACAATAATGCCCTTACAAATATATAATATAGATATTAAGATTAAAAAATCTGAAAAATAAGGATTGTTGGATAAAAAATTGAATGGTTGTGAACTTGTGATTACTTCTTATTTCTCACCCAATTTGTTACTTCTCATGTAATCTCCACCCTGTATTATAAAATGTTTTTTATGGTTATGTATTATAAAATGTTGAACAATAATGAATTAATAAATTAAGCTCTTGACTTATAACTACAAAAAACCAATTCAACTCGTCCTTTTTAGGGAATGTTTACTCACATAACATATTTCTAATCGCCATGTGAATTAAAAAAATTGTGCGAAAGCAACACATTTTCTGGAGCATAAGTATCATTGTCGTCGCACACAATGCCGCAAACTGGAAAAGGATTGGGTACAAAGTTAATATTTGGTACAAAATACAAACTAATCATAGCCCTTGATCTTGTGATTTGAATGGATGAGATTAAATTTTGATTTTTTGGTGACGAACTATAAAATGAAACTGACGAACTATGTTTTCATTTTCATTTTTCGGCTCGAATTTTGACGAACTATAAAATAAACTGACGAACTATAAAATGATTTTGACGAATTTTGTATTTTGTACCAAAAATTAACTTTGTACCTGATCTTAACCCAAAGCTATAATACATTTGTTGCATAGTTTTTTTCTTTTGATAAAATTGTCCATAATTTTTGGTCTAACGAGTGTACCCAAATTTATGGGAAAAAGATCCAGTGCTGCGCAACAATTTGCGGCGAGTGAGAAATGACGTCGTTTTGATCAATACGACGTCGTTTTGGTTTTCAAAAAAAATGACAAAACGGTACTGTTTTGATTGAAACGACGTTGTTTTACCACTCGCAGTAAAATGGTGCGCTGCACCGGAGAGTCCAAATTTATGTGTGGATAACAACTTACACACAGTGCCTTAAGAGTAAAGCCACAGGAGAACCGCCTGTAGGCGATTATTGCACTGTCGGAAACTTTCGTGTTGTGATCAAAAATCAAAATTGTTTGCATTTCTCGTATTTTTTTTTTGATTGTGGCATGTCTCGTATTTAATAGGTATGTAGTTTATTCATAAGACTTTAATGAATTTTATAAATAAAATTAAGGGATAAATACAAATTGTGGTCTTGAACTATCCTCGCTTTCAAAATCACGATCCAAAAGTACTAAAATTTTCAATCAGGGACACATAAAAATAAATTGACGAATTTTTAGACGTCGAGCATCATAGTTACGCCGCGATAAAATCTCTTGCTTAGTCATGCGAACTCCATTGAAAATGACTCGAATATATCATCCTAAACTCTAAATATAATAAACCGATATTTCTTCTCTCACAGTACATACACCTTTTTATTAAGTTGTTTTCGATGGGATTCGCATGACTGCGTTTGCAATTTATTCCGTGTGTAACTACGATGCTCAATGGTGGATCTACGCCAAATCATTTGGGTCAAATACCCCCTAATTTTTAAGATTCATCCATTTACTACACTTTATTAGCTTTAAATTTATTAAAATTTATATAGAAATTGTTTTTGCCCCCACTAATTTACTTGAAGATATTAATTTGTCCCCGGTAGATTTAAGTTCCGGATCCACCACTGACGGTGCTCGGGGGTTAGAAATTCATCAATTTATTTTTATTTTACCCTTAATTTTTTTGATAGTTTGAATCGTGATTTGAAAAGATGCGAGACAATTCATGATCTCAATTTGTACCATTTTCCTTAAATTTATATAGGTGTTAGAAGACAGAAATCCCTTAGTTTGATCATTGAAATATGGCTGATTCATAGACAGTTTCTCTTTCAGGATTCTAAGACAAAAGTTCAAGAGGTGACAAGTGTGTCATGTGTCAAGTGTCATCATAAACCACTCATGGTTGGTTAACACTTATGCTAATGTGAATAGGCAACTAAGATTTCACTTACAGCAGTGCAGCTGCTACAAATTCTGTTGCAGTTTTTAACTAAAACAAATACTCAAAAACTTTAACTGTTTGAACAAACATAAAGTTGAAGGAGAGATAGTGACAAGTGAGTGATCATAATCTGCAAACACAGTGAATGACACAACTCATACTCTGAACCACTCTGCTGCTGCCTTCATGTGCTCTGTTGCGTCGATAATCTAGTCCTTTTGGTTGCTTAGTCATTTAACCCATAGGGATTAAGAAAGCTGCAATGCAAACTATCAATCACAATCTGCTGGCCCGGAATTGTGTCAGATTATATTGTTCTCTGATAGATGAGGACCTGAAACTGAAAGAAGACTACTTTTAGTTCAAATATTGTGTGAATAACATCAACAACATATATAAACTCTGATTTATGCCACCTTTTAACTATGAACTTTCCTTCTATTAAAAATAAAAAACTATCCACTTTTTAAGTCTGTGATGTGTATGTATTCAAAGATTTCAATAAGGTATGGGAGTGGCCAGTGGGGACTAGGACTAGAAGCTGCCAAACAAATTGATAAGTTTCATCACCTTTGATTTGAAAGAAGATTCTTACCTGACCTCCACTGTCTCTCTGATGGAGTGTTTTGGCTTCTTACTGATTGCATCTGGGCCCTAGCATGGAAAATGTTCCATTCAGTCATACACATAAAATGGAACAAAACAAGACTATACGGGGCAGCCAAATCTAAGCTAAAAGAAATCCGACAATGTATCAAAAAATAGGTAACTGAAAGAAGCAAATCAAAGACAATAAGTTCTTCAAAAACAATTGTTTCTTTCGATAATAGTGAATGTTGTGTCCTGTGATTATATTTTAAGAAGCTGGGAAGGGCCTGTGTGTATGCATTCGGAAGGTTAGGATACAATGTTACTTTCTCTCCAAGCATTTATAAGTTGAATCTACAGAATGGCCGGATCTTTGTATCTCTTGAAAAGGCTCTCTATATCAGCCATCAAGTCAGCAGGCAGTGGGCGTTGGGTAACCACAAAAGCATCAATGTCTTCCTTCAGTTGCTCAACTGATGTTGCGCCGATAATTGAGCTTGTTACAAAAGAACGATCCCGCACAAATGCAAGGGCTAGTTGTACAGGACTCAAATCATACTTTTTGCCCAGCTCAATATATTGTGCTGTTGCTTCCTGAAATATGTCAAGCATGCAGTTAGCCCATACAATAGTTTAACAGAAATTAGTCTATTACATGCATATGATTTGATACCTTTGCAAGAGATCTGTTATATCTTTCCATATACCCTGGAAACAGATTAAGTCTTCCCTTCTTTGCAGCCTCTGACTCAATATCTAAATACTTCCCTGACAAAGCTCCTCCACCCAAGGGAGAATAAGCAAGTAGCCCAATGTTACAATGATTTGGATGACATACTTCTACAAGGTCAACTGCAAGGAAAAAGAAAAAAAATTGCATTACCCCTTCTCAATCTGACTTCGCAATCCAATTAGCAAATCTATGTAGTTGGCAGTGACAGTCAGAATCTACCATAATCATATATAATATAAACACTAAAGATGTCAATTTCTTGCATCGCAAAGGGTTCCGAATGACAGCATTGTGGTCTAAGCAACATAAAAACTACTTCCTTACCCTCAAATTTACACCTTACAAGCATGCTGTAGCTGTTTTGGATGCTAACAATCTTTGGGAGTCCTTCAAGCTTTGCTGCATGAACAAACTCCATGACTCCATATGAATTTTCGTTAGAGACACCAATATAGCGCACCTGGAAATACAACAAAGTACTCTACTTACTAGTATATAACTATGTAAAGGAGACCACGAACACTCGAAAGCAAGTAGCAATCCAGCTTATTGAAAGTTCTACGTTCGCAAAATTATCAGTTACATACAAAAGCCTCACAGACAAATAACCATACCCGGACAAAAGCTGGATGACTAAACTAGTTAATGAACATTAAAATCAACCTCGGCTGCCTTCCATCTATCATCTGACAAGTTTACCGAATAATCTTGTCAAAGCTACACAATATATAATCAACCTAGCTTGTTTATGCTTATTTGAAGTGCATGGTGCATAACATAAAGTTCTGAGACTGGTTACAATATATATTGCGCAAAAGTAAGATAACACATACAACATATACCAAATCCTGTAGGACCAGTGAAAATAAATATCTGATTGGTAGCTATTACCTTCCCTTCAGCAATAAGATCTTGGAAAGCTCTGAGCTGCTCGGTGAATGGTACACTTGGCCTCCACTTTGAAGGATCATAGGAAAACTCACCAAACAATGCCACATAGCGATCTGGCCTGAACAAATAACACCGGCATTAGTGAAAGACTAACACAACACTATGTAAGATTTGCAATCCAAACAAAAAACTGTATGAACTCTTCACTTTGAAGAATAATGGAAACAGTTACTGAAGAATTATTAGACACGACTACCCCAATCAGTTTAAAAAATTAGAGGTGACAATTAACCGTTTCATTTACCAATGAATTTGCAACAAATCAATATAATCAGTCTTCAACCGTTGAAGACTCTTTTCCACACTTTCTTTGATATTTTCCGCATCAACCCGCAGGACTGTTGCATTGTCCCGCAAATATGATGACCTCTCAGAATAACCACATACTTTTGTCGCAAGAATAATCTAAAGCCGAAATGAAGTTTATTAGTACACTGAAATAGTACAAACTTGAACTTTTTTTAGTCTAAGAGCATGTATAAGAGCAGGCTATGCAATAGGATTATAGAGTTGAAAATCACAAAATATTAGACGGCCACCCACGCTGGTTGATGTATCCACCCTATAAATAGTCTACTTGAAAGAATTGCTAGCGGTGTTATATATCATTTATGTAAGCATAATTTTTATCTAAGGGTCATCTGCAACGGTGTTATATATCATTTATATATCTGATGTTTATTGAGCTACAATTCAGATTTCTCATTCAAAAGGGTAACAATGGGGAAGCTCTAGAACCAAACCTTGTCGCGTGGTTGAGTCTGCAGCCAATTACCAATAAACAAATCTGTTTTTCCTTGTGTTTCCTTCCTCATGGGAATAGGGTACTGAAAGAAAATGAGATGTCATCTTCGAGTTACGTTGAATCAACCATAACTTTATACTTTATTGCTCAAACAAAAACCAAATAACTTTATTGCATTTGAATCTTGAAATTTTGAGTGGTGTAAAGATAGTCGTAAATGAGCTGCTTAATATGGATGGTTAAACGAAAAAAATGCCTGGACAAAAAAGTGTACTGACTTTATTTCATTTTGTTCTTAGAATTTGATGGGAAGTCAAAACACAAAAATCGAATGCATTCCATGTTGTTTGCATGTACATTGTTTTTCTTCAAAATTTTGCAACGTAATGACGGTATTTACACATCCACACTCAGATCACATGCAGTAATCAGATTCATTGATAAAGATCAACATGGTACTGAGTGAATGTGAAGTCTAATTATAGAGCTGCAGAACTTACAGCCTCAGCAGTATCCAATGTGTTGATACCACGTTCAATTGCATAATTGAGCATATCATGAGCCTCCTTTTCTGTATTCTGCTCACCAAATGTCATCTGAGGCACATAACCACCAATATCAAATTCAGCCACAAGATGCCTAAACTACAAATTCCTCACTAACATTCATATCTCATACACGAAGCAACACATGATTCAACATATACCAATCCAATAGAGCAATAACGTCAGATTTTCTCCGCCTGAAAATAATGCATAAATCACAGCAATTCACAGTTTCCAGCACTAATCAATCACTCACAGTTCCAAATGTAATCTCGCTGACGTTGAGGTCCGATTCACCAAGCTTCCTGAACTGCAACGGCGTCTGCTCGCCAATCGCCGCACTCTTCACACAACTCTTCCTAGTCTTCATTGACCGCCATGCTAAGCGATTGAATCCACATCGACGTCCGCAGAAGCTTCCACCAGGAATATAAGATGGAATCACCGCTGAACTACTCGCCGTCGTCATCACCGGCAACTCTCCGGACTATCAAATGACTGACGCTACGAAGCTCAACGCTTTGCTTTACTCACCAATCAGATTTTGTGCGTTCACATCATCCTCTCAAAAAAGACAAAATGAAGATAAAATAGGCTTTGAGGGCTAATGGGTCGCCCGGATGCCCGAAGTCTTTTAGCCCATATTTTAAAGGTTGAGGTAATCAATTTGGTGAGAATCATTTAATTTTTGATCCAATAATTCTTATTTTTTAGTTTTTTTTTTAATCTTAATATCTATATTATATGTTCGTAAGAGTATTATTGTAAATTTGTATCATGTAATTACCGGTATTACGAATTTTGTTCAAGTCTACGAATAATGATCTTTAAGTTTTACTTTTTTTACATTACGAATTTTAATCTTTAAGTTTACGAATTTTGATTCTTTAAGCTTTATTAACATTACGAATTTTGTTCTTTAAGCGACGAATTTTGATTACTTCTCATTTCATACCAAATTTATTACTTCTGATATAATCTTTTCCGAGATTACAAATGCCTTCTTTTTGGCATCACATAGAATTTTTTGCATTGATTTGGAGTAGTTTTGCGAAACTATGTCATCTGAGTTTTAAGATGTAAAACTGTATGTGTTATGAAAACTTTGTGATCGTAGTGAAGATGAAGCTTAAGGGAGAGTAAGAACTTTAAGAAGTAGAGAGATTTGTGTTGTATTGGATTGTCCCAAATTGCATTACATTAAGTCCCTTTATATAGGGCTAAGAAAAGTAGAAAATATCTCATGGAGAAGAGTAAAGAAAATATCCCATGGAGAAGAGTAAATCAATTTGATCTTTGCATCTTGTAGCCAAATGACGTGTGAGGAAGCATGAGTTGATTTTAATCAACTCTTGTGTCTTCAACTCAACTATTGTATTGTCACTTCCTTGTAGGCCATGGATGATGGGTCAATATTCAACAATATTGTCGCTCCGTCGTTTTGCTGGCTTGCTGGGGAAGTCATCCATTTTATGATATATTTATAACACTCCCCCTTGGATGACTTGCTACGTGTCTATGCTGCCTCGTTAAAAACCTTACTTGGAAAAACCCAGTGGGATAAAAACCAAGATAAGGGAAAAAGAGTGCAGCCACGTAAAACTCCCCCTGATGTTGGCAAGAGTGATTTCTTCATAAGTTTTGTAGCTTTCGCATGCCGATGTCATGAACATGTTTTCTGAGTACCGAAGTTGGGAGGGCCTTTGTAAGAAGATCTGCTGAGTTGTCACAGGAACGAACATACTGAAGGCTGATAACATTGCTCTTTTCCAGCTCTTGGGTAAATGAAAAGAACTTCGGAGGGATATGCTTCGTTCTGTCACTTTTAATAAATCCTTCCTTCATTTGAGCAACACATGCAGCATTATCCTCATAAAGTGTGATTGGATCATTTGCTAGTAGAAGACCGCTTGTAGTTCTGATATGTTGTGTCATGGATCTCAGCCACACACATTCGCGACTTGCTTCGTGTAATGCGATGATCTCAGCGTGGTTTGATGATGTTGCAACGAGTGTTTGTTTCTGAGAACGCCAAGAGATTGCAGTTCCTCCACATGTAAATACATAGCCAGTCTGGGACTTCGCTTTATGTGAATCTGACAAGTAACCTGCATCTGCATAACCAATCAAAACTGGTTTTGTATTGTTAGGATAAAATAATCCTAAGTCAATCGTTCCTTGAAGATAACGAAACACATGCTTGATTCCATTCCAGTGTCTTTTGGTAGGAGCTGAGCTAAACCTGGCTAATAAATTAACAGCAAAAGTTATGTCAGGTCGAGTACAATTAGCAAGGTACATAAGAGCTCCAATCGCACTGAAATATGATACTTCTTGACCAAGAATCTCTTCAGATTCTTCACATGGACGAAATGGATCTTTGTCTACATAAAGGGATCTAACGACCATTGGGGTACTTAATGGGTTTGATTTATCCATATGGAATCTCTTGATTATCTTTGTCGTGTAATTTGATTGATGCACAAGTATTCCACTTTGCATATGCTCAATCTGTAATCCGAGACAATATCCCGTTCTCCCAAGGTCTTTCATTTCAAATTCCCTTTTCAAGTAAGAGATTACTTCATGAATCTCTTCATTCGTTCCAATGATATTCAAATCATCGACATAGACGGCGATAATCACACACCCGAATGTTGTTTTCTTAATGAAAACGCAAGGGCAAAGAGGGTCATTTACATATCCCTTTTGCAACAGATATTCACTTAACCAGTTGTACCACATGCGTCCGGATTGCTTTAACCCATATAAAGATCTTTCTAGTTTGATCGAATATCTTTCTCTGGGCATTGAACTTGATGCTGCAGGCATCTTGAATCCTTCAGGGATTTTCATGTAAATATTAGTATCAAGCGATCCGTATAAATAGGCTGTAACAACATCCATAAGGTGCATTTTTAATTTTTCATGGACTGCTAGACTGATAAGGTATCAGAACGTAATTCCATCCATCACAGGAGAATACGTTTCTTCAAAGTCGATACCAGGTCTTTGAGAAAAACCTTGTGCAACAAGGCGAGCCTTGTATCTTACAATCTCATTTTTTTCGTTTCTCTTTCGAACAAATACCCATTTGTATCCAACGGGTTTCACATCCTTAGGTGTGAGTACTATAGGCCCAAAAACTTTCCGTTTATTGAGCGAGTCTAGTTCAGTCTCAATTGCCTTTTTCCACTCAAACCAATCGTGTCTATTTTTACACTCGGTAATAGACCGTGGTTCGGGATCACCATTATTTTCATTCATAATATCACATGCCAAATTATAAGAGAACGCATCATCAATGTTCTCTTTTCGGTTCCACAGTATGCCTGTATTAGCATAATTAATCGAAATTTCTCGATCCTTTTCATTTTGTATTTCTATAGGAATATTTTCCTCCACCATAGGATCACTTTTCTTTTCCGAGGATTTTTATTTTTGGAACCGGGTGGCCTTCCACGCTTTAACCGTGTTGTGATTTCATGAATGACTTTATTTTTCGGCCTCCCTTTTGGAATTTCAATTTGTACGGGAGCATTCTCAGCCGGTATGTGAGATTTAGTCACTCTCTTTGTGTCTGTAAATGCATCGGGAAGTTGATTTGCCATTTCTTGCAAATGCAAAATCCTTTGTACTCTACCTTCACAATCTTTTGTGTAAGGATCAAGATGCAATAATGTTGGTACAGACCAAGTAATTTCTTTCTCAAACTGTTTTCTTTCTCCCCCTAATGGTGGGAAATTTTCCTCATCAAAGTGGCAATCAGCAAAACGTGCTGTGCAAATATTTCCAGTTTGAGGTTCAAGAAATTTAACTATAGATGGACTTTCAAAGCCCACATATATCCCAAGGCTTCTTTGTGGTCCCATCTTTGTTCTTTGAGGAGGTGCAATAGGCACATAAATAGCACAAACAAAAATTCTTAAGTGCGATATATTTGGTTCTTGACCAAATGCAAGTTGTAGTGGAGAACTTTTATGATATGCACTTGGTCTGATGCGAATTAATTCAGAGGCATGTAATATTGCATGACCCCATACTGAGGTAGGGAGCATTGTTCTCATTATCAATGGCCTAGCAATAAGTTGGAGGCGTTTGATCAATGATTCCGCCAAACCATTTTGTGTGTGGACATGAGCAACAGGATGCTCGACCACAATCCCAACTGACATACAATATTCATCAAATGTCTGGGATGTGAATTCACCGGCATTATCAAGTCTAATTTTCTTGATCGTATGATCAGGAAATTGAGCTCGCAACCTTATTATTTGGGCAAGCAATTTAGCGAATGCCACATTGCGAGTTGATAACAAACATACATGTGACCATTTGCTAGATGCATCTATCAATACCATAAAGTATCGAAATGGTCCACATGGTGGGTGAATTGGTCCACAAATATCACCTTGAATACGCTCAAGAAACATAGGTGATTCTGTTTCAACCTTTCCCGGTGATGGCCTTATGATAAGCTTTCCAAGAGAACAAGCTTTACATTGAAAAATATTTCCTTGAGGGATTTTATGACCCTTCAATGGGTGTCCATGCGTATTTTCAATTATTCTTCGCATCATACTTGAACCTTCACAATGGTTCGTGTTGGTTTTATCATCAAGAAAAACCTTTTATCCTTCAGGATTGTGTGCGTTGTTCCACTATCAAGTATGCACATTTCTTCAATATTAATCCTTTGGTTGACTTTGACTTTGTCCATTTCAAAGCTTTAAGTAAACAAGCAAATGATAAGATAGATGAAAAGGCAGACATATTTTATTACATATGAGAAAACATAGTTATGCTTAAAGGAAAAACGTACATATAACATAAGAAAATCAAATTAAAACATCGGACCGTTTGGCTTCATCCCATGGGTTTACACAACTTTCCCTTTCAGTTCCCACCAGTCATTTTTCCAGTTATATCACCAAGGAAGACCTCACTAGGCTCATGTTCCCCAAGATGAGTGTACTCGTTCACGGGATCATTCTCAATAAAATTGATCTCATTTGCATTTGAACAATCCCCAACTGTATCAACAAGTTCATTGTTGAAATCAGATTCTCCAAGTCGAGTAAACTCATTCATAGGAGTTTGGTCAATATAGTTGACCTCCTTTCCTTTTCCCTTCACGGACTCTTGATAGAGTTTGCATAAGTGTTCAGGGGTTCGGCAGGTTTTAAACCAATGCCCTTTACAACCGCATCTAAAACAACTGGTCTCAGGGTTTTTTGATGAACTTGGACCACCTCCCCTTTTGTGGGAGTTCTCATGGTTCCACTCATTTTGCTGTCTCCTTTGGTGATAATTGGCGATTTTATGAGGTGGATTGTTGGGATAACCACCTCGACCGCGCCCCTGGCCAAAACTACGACCTCGACCTCGTCCTCGTCCACGTCCACGTCCACGACCTCGGCCTTGCCCTTGACCCTGAAAATAGTTCATGGGTCTACTCTCATTAGAGTTGGCAAAATGTACCTCAGAAAATGTTCTGGAGCCCGTTGGGCGAGATTGGTGGTTCTTTATCAACAATTCATTGTTTCTTTCCGCCACTAGAAGTGTACCAATCAGCTCATGGTATTTTTCAAAACCACGTACACGATACTGCTGCTGCAAGGTTACATTTGATGCATGGAATGTAGACAGAGTCTTTTCCATCATCTCAGCATCAGTTATCTTATCTTTACAAAATTTCAAGTGGCTCACAATTTTAATCATCTCAGAATTATACTCACTGACTTTCGCAAAATCTTGGAACTGTAAAGCGGCCCATTTATCCCGATATAAGGGAAGCATTACATCCCTTTGGTGATCAAATCTGTCTTTCAGATTTTTCCATAGATCACTCGGGTCTTTCACAGTGAGATACTCATTCTTGAGATTCTCGTCAAGATGACGGCGAAGGAAAATCAAAGATTTCGCCTTCTCTACTTTTGATGAGGTGTTTTCCACAATGATTGTTTCATGAAGATCCATTGAGTCCAAATGTGTCTCAATGTCTATTGTCCACGGCATGTAATTTTTTCCAGAGATGTCGAGTGGACTGAACTCAAGTTTTGCGAGGTTTGACATGGTGGTAACTAAAAATAGAAAAAGTTTATTAGATTAATTTAAAACATAAATGTTTACAAATATTGTAAGGAAGAAAGCGACATACATTATTACAAGCATTTCTAAATTATGATAGAATTCATCCGGTGTTAGATCCCCGGTGAAATTACAAATAGTGAGTACTACAATAATTATTGCAACAAAGACTAATAGTAAGCTAAACATTTTGTTGCTTTGAAGTTTTTGAGTGTGTTTGAAGTGTGAAGTAGAAGAGAAAATGTGATTTTGTATGATGAATGAAATCGAATTTATAGAGGAAAAAATAGCCGTTTTTTTGTTACCGTTGGGCACAATGTTACCGTTTGTTACCGTTGAGCACTAAGGGTAAAATGGTAAATTAACAATGTAATATCAACAAATAAATTGTGCAACTATGATTCAAAGAAAATGAAGTATTTAAAGTAAAGATAATTACTTTGTAGATCACAACATTTTACTATGGGGCGGTAATCCGCACATCATAATAATATGTTGTTATACATTAAAGGATCGTCGCAACTACTGCTATCTTTTAACCTCTTAAGATTACAATCGTATTCAATACGATTCTGACAGTATGTATTTGGGTTGTCGCACGCTGTGTTTCAAGCGCAATCCGCACCAAAGACAAACTACAGAATAGAACTGAAAACTATTGTAATATTAGTTTTTTTTTTCATCCAGAAAAACTCAGATATCAACACAATCAGAAAATTGTGAAATAGGGAGAGTAGAGCTCCCTTTGAGGCAGTGAACCCCTTATGATATCCAAGTAGAACAGATGAAGAACTAAGCGGAAGTTGAGAGACAAAGTTGTAAATCACATCATTTTGTTATACGGTAGCGTAGCCCCGTTGTATAACAAAATGACGTTATACAATAATATCGAAGAGAGAAAATTTCGTTATGTACCTTTGTTCGGAACTTACGGTATGGAAGTGGAGAGCGTTCGTGCTGATAACGTGTTATGAAAACTTTGTGATCGTAGTGAAGATGAAGCTTAAGGGAGAGTAAGAACTTCAAGAAGTAGAGAGATTTGTGTTGTATTGGATTGTCCCAAATTGCATTACATTAAGTCCCTTTATATAGGGCTAAGAAAAGTAGAAAATATCTCATGGAGAAGAGTAAAGAAAATATCCCATGGAGAAGAGTAAATCAATTTGATCTTTGCATCTTGTAGCCAAATGACGTGTGAGGAAGCATGAGTTGATTTTAATCAACTCTTGTGTCTTCAACTCAACTATTGTATTGTCACTTCCTTGTAGGCCATGGATGATGGATCAATATTCAACAATATTGTCGCTCCGTCGTTTTGCTGGCTTGCTGGGGAAGTCATCCATTTTATGATATATTTATAACAGTATGCAAGTATAAGGGAATATCCCAATCCAAAAGACTTAATGTGAGATCGTAACAAATTATCCTATTTTAAAAAAATTCTAATTTTGATAAGGATCTGGATCAAATACAAACAAAAGTTATAAATAAAAACTACAAACCCAACCAAATATTGACACGTGTAAATATCGTCCAATAAGAATTCGTCCCGTTCGGGGTTCTTTTTGTAAATAAAAAAAATTAACACGGACTTATTTAAAAATACATAAAAGACGCGAGGGGTATAATCGTCCTAAAATCCGCGCGCCCAGCCTTGACATTAAAGCCGCACCAAAATGATCAGACCTAAGAGGTTAATGATCAGACTTAAAACAAATTTTGCGTACTGTTCATCTGTCGACTAAAAACAGCGAATTTGACCCTCCAGAAGAAGGAATTTGCCTTAAAAATGCCGAGCTCATGGCAGTGCTATGAGTTTTGCTTAGAATGCCGTTTCCACCCAAAAAAACACCAGGCGTTCATCAAATTCTGACACAGACGCAGAAACATCAAATTTAAGTCAGATCATTACTGGTTTAAGTCAGATCATTAACTGTTAAAGTTTGATCATTAACTGTTTAAGTCTGATCATTGTTTTTTGAGTCTGATCATTAACGTTTATGTCTGATCATTAACAGTTTAAGTCTGATCATTAACTGTTTAAGTGTGATCATTGTTTTTTAAGTCTGATCATTACTGGTTTAAGTCTGATCATTAGCGTTTAAGTCTGATCATTAACTGGTTAAGTCTGATCATTGTCTTTTAAGTCTGATCATTAACTGTTTAAGTCTGATCATTAACTGTTTAACTCTGATCATTAACAGTTTAACTCTGATCATTACTGTTTTAAGTCTGATCATTAACTATTTAAGTCTGATCATTAACTGTTTAACTCTGATCATTACTGTTTTAAGTCTGATCATTAACGTTTAAGTCTGATCATTAACGTTTAAGTCTGATCATTGTTTTTTTAAGTCTGATCATTAACTGTTTAAGTCTGATCATTACTGTTTTAAGTCTGATCATTAACGTTTAAGTCTGATCATTAACTGTTTAAGTCTGATCATTAACTGTTTAAGTCTGATCATTATTTTTTAAGTCTGATCATTAACTGTTTAAGTCTGATCATTACTGTTTTAAGTCTGATCATTAACGTTTAAGTCCGATCATTAACTCTTTAAGTCTGATCATTATTTTTTAAGTCTGATCATTAACTGTTTAAGTCTGATCATTGTTTTTTTTAAGTCTGATCATTGTTTTTTAAGTCTGATCATTAACTGTTTAAGTCTGATCATTATTTTTTTTAAGTCTGATCATTAACAACTCGAGGACTAAATTGAAAATAACATTATTAGTTTTTATACCCCTCAGTGTGGAATGACTATAATACCCCTCCGTGTGTTTGTTCGGGATTTCGACTAAATGGGACACGTGTCAGCTTGAATAGTAGTTTGTAGTTTTTATATATAATTTGGTTTGTACCTGAACCGCACCCTTTTGATAAAATCAGATAGTTGGGCATCTCGATTTTTTATAGAACTCTAACTCTAACCAATAGCTGGGCAAAATGCTATGCTGACTAGCAGTTGCCGAACCCTAACCAATAGGAGAACACAATGCTCCACCTGATCCGCATATAGTATCTTAGGTTTAACGAAATCGGGAACATACTCATCCTGATTTTTGTAAAATAGGGGGAATCACTAGATAAGATGAAGGAACATTCTCATTCTTTCATTCTTTATCCGAAATTCTTGTATCCTCCTCCTCTACATCTCCATTCTCTTATCCTGGTGCTACGATTTGAAGTTTTTCGCATCAACTTTCAGTCCGTAATTCATTTATATGTTACGTAAGTTCACTTTGAAGGTGCTGTAATGGTTAAATTGTTGAATATGTATGATTTCTGTATCGAGTGCAAATGGACTTTCTGCTTGATAGACCGCAAGTGAGAAGCGGGTTGGATGGTATACCATTTTCAAAATGGCTATTGTGGTAGAAGATGTGGTTCAATGCCGCTTCTGAATGCTTCAACAACGTTCTGTGTTACGAATGAGTCGATATCTAAAGCATTAGTTGGAGGTTTAATTAGTAGTTAATGTTAGTAGGGAAATTAATCATAATTAGTGAAGTATAATTAAATTATAAGAAGAACTATGTGTTAGATTTCAGCAAGCATGACATTCTATTTCTCAACTCAGTTTCTTCTAATCTCAAACTGTATAGTTCTTACCCAAATTCTTCTTATCCCAATTTTATTTCATCTCAATCCACATTCTATCAAATTATATTATTATGTTTGCATCATTCGGAGAGATGGTTGAGATTTACCGCACTTGTTTTGTTCACTTTCAAGCAGTCAAATGGTTGTTTCTGCAGACGCTGAGAATCATACCAGGAGTTTACATCACTCTTTATCCCGAATATTGCACATAGGTTGAAGGAAATTCAAGTGAAGGGCGAATACAACAGAGTTCAAGTCTATGAGGTATATCGAGGCGAGGAGTTTATAAGGTGAAAACCGACAGACTGTATCATAAGCGTACACAACTGAACATGTTCGCGTGGTAAATGAAAAGTATTACATTATCCTAATAGTCATGTAATGGCGACTTACAAACATATCTAGTATCTTACACTAAGTTGGTCGCTTATATCATGTATGACTTGGTCTTACTACTACTTTAATCCACTGTGATGTTCTTACATATGACATGATTTTGGCAAAACGTCTTCAGAGTGTTCAAGCAGAAGTTAAGAACTATTCAACCGAAATTGGAACTCGCATATAGCGTAGAGCTGAAGCACGGAAGTTGCCTATTCAAGAAAATTCCAAATATCGAGCTTATGGAGATTGGAGTCGGCTAGCGAGAAAATAGAAGATCAGATATTCAAAAGAATATCTACATATCAGTTGGAGATTCTCAATATGCCGTGATCAAAAAGATACTTTCCTAGAAGGATCTTAACAAGATTGGGTAAGATATTTAGAGAATATTTAGGATATCTCGGATTTATTTGGAAGCCACCGACGACTATAAAAATACATCTAGGGTTTCCAGATCAGATTATCGCTTTTGGAGAAACAAAACACACGAGTGATCTTGAGTGAAGGAGGAGGATGAGCGACGACCGACTGACTTTTCCACACCGGAAAATCAACGGCTCTGAATCAGTATGTTCAGTGTGCTGATCAGACTGTTCTGATTGAACAACCCGCTGCACACACATTGCAACCAACACACGCTTTCGGGAGAAGGAGTTCAAGCTTTAGGAGAAGTTCAAGCAGTTCGGGAGGGAGTCTCAAACTCAAAGGATCGAGGGGGAGCCGAGATCGCAAATCTGAGTGAAGAAGTGTTAGAGGCTAGGCGGTTACATTCGGGAGATTGTAAGTGTAAGACCATCTGCAGCTCTAAACTTTTCAATAAAGATTTGCTACCCTTTAGGGCGTGGGAAGCCCCCCAGAGTAGGCTGTTACCGAACTGGATATTACATCGTTGTGTGCCTACGTTATTCTATTTCGGATACTGTCTACTGAAGTGTTCAAGTACAGTTCAAACACACCCTTGTCCCAGTCTTGAACAGACAACAATATTTTAATTGGTATCAGAGCATACACTCGATAACACTGAGTGTGATCCGTAGACTGTTCAAGATGAGTTTGAAAGAAGGACATAATACTAATTGTCCACCACTGCTTGAAGGGCCGAACTATGGCTACTGGAAGTCCAAAATGAAATTTTTTCTGAAATCACTGGATGAAAGGCTTGGAGAGCTATCATTGTCGGTTGGACACAGCCTGAGATGGCCAACCATGAAGGAGTGATGGTGCCAAAGCCTGAAGCACTGTGGACTAATGCAGATGAAAAGACTGCAGCTGGTAACTCAAAGGCCATGAATGTAATATTCTCTAGAGTGGACGAGAATGTGTTCAAACTGGTTGCAAGCTGTGAAGTTGCTAAAGAGGCATGAGATACTGTCAGAACAGCCTATAAAGGAACATACAAGGTGAGGAACTCACGAATGCAGATGGCCACAACAAAGTTTGAGGAACTAAAAATGAAGGAAGAAGAAACCATTACTGAGTTCAATGCAAGAGTTTTAGATCTCTCTAATGAGGCTGCTGCGCTGGGAAAACCCATCAAAGAAAAATGAATGGCTAGCAAGGTCCTGAGATGGTTTCCTCAAAGGTTTGCCATTAAGGTGACGACAATTGAAGAAATACATGATATCTCCGAACTAAAGCTGGAGGATCTCATGGGATCACTGAGAACATACGAGATGAATCAACTTCAGGATGCTCTGCCAAGAAGGCAAAGGAATTGCACTAAAAGCTGACGTGTCTGAAGATAAATATGAGCCCGGTTAATCGACTGAACAGCTGGCAATGATGGCCCAGAACTTTGGCAGAATGGTGAGGAAGATCAATAGACGTGGACCAGATCAAGGTCAATCATCCTCGAATAATTTCCGGAACTAGAAGAAAGGAAAGGCTAAGGTTAGTGAAGACATGCAAGAGTACTTCAGCAAAGAAATTCAGTGTCGAGCATGCAGAGGTTATGGTCACATTCAAGCTGAATGTGCTAACACACTGAAGAAGAAGAAGAAGAAGGCCCTAGCTACCAACCTGAGTGACAATGAGTCCGGTGACGAGGAAGAGGAGGATGAGACTACTAACTTCGTTGCATTTGTTGCCACTATTGAAGACTGTAGTGTAACAAGCGGTAGTCTGTATTCCAGTGCACTGTCTGAATAGCCCGATGAAGATGAGTCAAGCAGTGACGATGAGGAACTCACTCAAGAGGCCTTGGCCGAAACTTACAAGGATCTTTATGAGAAATGGCTGATGGTGATCAATCTGAATAAGAAACTTACAGAAACTGTAACCATCCTGACGGTAGAAAAAGATAAGATATGGCAGGAAGTAGAGGTTCTGGTTGCTCCGAAGGTTGAACTCCAAGATGAAGTCACTTCCCTGAAGCATCAGATGATGAAATGAATCAGGAACGATCATCTCTACTTGCACAGAAAGTGGAACTCCTAGGCGATGTGTCATCACTGAAAGTGGAGATTGAGAAGAACAGAGAAACACACCCCAGAGGCATGGTGGAACTAAGAAAGAAGAATACAGAACTAGGTCGAAAAGAGGTTTTCCTCCTGAACAAGGTGGAAGCGCTGGAACTACATATGGAATCGGAGAAGGAGAACCATGCGGCTACCATGGAGGAATTGAGCAAGTTCAAAAGGTCTGTGAAGATGTTAAACTCTGGCTCAAAGAATTTGGATGTTATCCTGAAATCCCAAAGAATGGAAAACGGACACAGATATCTTGGGTTCACTGGTGGAAACAATGCTGGAAAGATAACTTTTGTAAAGGCAGAACACAAAGTGTCATAGAAGCCTGGACAGAGGATGACTCTGAACCCCGAGAAGGCATCTGGTAATCAAAGGAAGACTCAAACTATGACCACACGTATCAGACCTGGTTCGGAATGGAGGAGAGACACTCGTACATGTTGGTACTGCTACCAGATGGGTCACATCAAACCCAAATGTCACCTGTTTCTAGCACAGCGAAGGGCAATGGAATCCAAAAGCAACCCTTGGACGCGAAAGGTATGGAGACCAAAAAGCACGGATGAAGTTTTTATCTGGTTGCCTTCAGCTCATCCAGTTGCACGGAGAAAGACCACTGGTACTTCGACAGTGGATGCTCGGCTCATATGACATGTAATCCTAATCATCTCACTCAGATTAGACCTGTTAAGAAGCGTCAGTTTGTTACAGTTGAAGATGGAGGAAAGGGCCAGGTGATCGGCTGTGAGACATTGAAGGTTCCAGATATACCTGAGCTCGAGGATATCCTCTTGGTGGATGGATTGAAAGTGAATTTGATTAGCATTAGTCAACTGTGTTATGGAGGACACCATGTTGAATTCACTCATGATTCTTGTCATGTTCTGGATAAGTCTGTGTGTCATTGACAACTAAGTTGTTCCAGTACAAGTTGGTCAGCCGGAGCTTGAACGAGATATGTCTTAAGGGCTGTCGTGGAACGAAGGAAGACGATTTCGAATACTGGTGCGAGAAGTGACGATTGGACTGACCAATATATTCAAATATATTAAGCGCCTGGAAGTGACGTGGCGACTTGAGACGATACGAGAAAATATCTGGGTTGCCAAAAGAGATTGAGTTTCCAAAAAATTTCAAATTAAATTTTCTCTGACGATTGCTCTCTCTCGAAGAAACCTTAGACGATTTCAGTTGCAGAAAATCAACCATGGTGAACACAAGAACAAACAAGGGTGCAACATCTATCAATATGCTTCGATCGAAGCAGGTCTTCCCACAACACGACTATGCTCTGATACCATTTCTTCTACGGTCTTAACTATGTAGAGATCTTTTCTTTCACAGTAGGTAAAAAGAGTAGATAAAACCTTAACTATTCTTGTAGAATATTTATAAGCCATAATTCGGCCTAGCTAGAGTGAGGGAAGAATTGTTCTTCATACCTGCGTTTGGAGTGAAAATATAATTGGTTTTCTGTCGTTTGGGAGATGGGTCCACCACTACGTCTTCCGCGACCGAGCCCTCACCGGCGTTATGGTCTGTATGGAAGCACCTGTAGTCCAGGATTATCTCTTGATGACAGTAATTGGAAAATACTTGTAAGTGAGAGGAAAACTTTGAGAGTTTTTTATTGAGAGAAGGAAGAGCTCTAGAGATTCTGTTCTATACATTTCATAACTGCCTCTTATATAGGAAGGGCTTACTTAGAAGCTAAGTTATGAGCGGGTGCGCATCGGGCCCCATCATCCTCATAAGTCTTGCCACTAAGAAAAGCAAAAGTAAAAGCTAAAAAAGAAATACACATGGTCGGCAATCCTTTGTCTTTGCTTTTTCCTTAAGTCTTCATTTTTCTTCGTCTTTAAGTCACATCTTAGTGGTTGGTCCTACATGGTTTGTAAATACCAGGGGCGCCACTTGTTTCTCCTTGAACTTCTTTTGGGCCGTCCTTCTTGGGCTGTTCTTCGATTTCCATAGGTTTTTCGTTGAAGGCCGTAAGTGTAGTTGGGCCAAGCTCGAGAAGCCCTGTCGTAAATTTTTCCTCCCATTCCTGGATAACTTTCCAGTCTTTCATGAATTTTCTTGTTGAAGTGGCTGTAAATCAGGACCTTTTTGCTGGATAAATTTATCTTCATTTCTTGATTTGCTCTGAACTTAAATAATTCATAAGCAACATTATCTAAAGCCTGTAGCCTTAAGTTGAGAATTTCTTCTTTTCCAATAGGTGCTTTAGATATAACTTCATTAATAGCTGGATGGGTTCCAACTGGTCCTATCCTTATGATGTGATAAGGAGCGTAGTTCTCACTTTCATGGAAATCTGGAAAACTTGATTCCAGCTTTAGGTATAGTTGCTTTGGTGTTTTTGTCTTTCTGACAAAAGTAACTAAAACGTTCTTGTAGGCTGCATTAAAGTGATCTAATTCTTCATAATTCTTGCCTAGGTAAATTGTATCTACCAATCCTTGGCAGAATAACTCGTAAACGTCAGCTGGGTTTGCACCCGGATAGATGATCACTTTGAGTAGCCCGTTCTTGTAAACTGGATAAATATTTTCTTTCTTCTTTCCAGTAAGAAGGGCATTGTAGTTCATTAGCCATAGCTCCTCATTGAACGTATCTGCATTCTTTCGAATAATAGGTTTCTTTACTTCGGTGACTGAGCCAATAATTTGCATAGAGCTTTTAACTTTCTCAGTTTGGACTGCCTTGAGGTAGTCATTCATACCTTTTGTATTTTCTTGTTGGTTAAATAAATACCTTGCTTCAAACTCTGAGGGGTATTCTTTAACTGTATCTCTATCTGAAGCTCCTTGTGGATAAGTAGTATAAACTCCTTTATTTGATCCCGTAAATATTACGTAAGCTTTTTTAGGTTGCTGCGGAGCCAATACTTGAGTAGTCAGAAGTACTTCAGATTTTTCTTGTGAATTTCCTGGCATGTTTTTGGCCTTAAGTAAGCTTAACTCTTTTTCCAAAATACTGGCTTGTTGTTTGGCGTACTTGATCTCTTTTTCAGTAACTTCAACCATAAGTTTTTCATAAGCTAGTTCTTTTTCCATGATAGCAATCTTCGAAGGGTCCATTTCTGCTGCGATTGTACCTGTAAAACGACATTAATCTCTTTATGTTGAATAATTATAAAATCTCATTGGACATTATTTAGCTCTCTTGTTAAACTGTCTGCTAAATAATTCTTTTTTCCTGGGATATGTTCTACCTGAAATTGATAGTAATTAAACCATTGTTGCCACTTAAGTAATCTACCCTGTTTGTAGTCCTCAGCAATGTTAGTTCTTAAAAAGTAGCTAAAATTTTTACTATCTGTTCTAACTAAGAATTCTTTGTCAATAATATACGCTTTAAACTTCTTTATTGTTTTCTTGATAGCTAGATATTCTTTTTCATTCGAATGATATCTGGTTTCAGGGCCATTAAATGTTCCTGAAGCATATCTACATAAATGTTCTTCTCCATTTTTTTGATCTTGCTTTAAGGATTCCTCCCCAAAATAAATTACTTGCGTCTGTTTCGATTATCATAAAATCTTCTTTTGAAGGATGAAATAGAGTTGGTAGGTTTATGCATACTTTTTTATATTTCTTTATATAATTAGTGTCGGTGTCTGTCCAGGACCATCTTGCTTTATCTTTTAACTTACTTTGTAAGGGTTTTCTCATTTCTGCTAACTTATGAATCCAGGCTTCTGCATAAGTTAAACATCCTGAAAACTTTGTAACATCTTTTTATCTTCTATCTTGTCTGGGAATTTATTTATATGGTTTAATATATGTTCTTGTAATTTTAATTGTCCTTTCTTAATTTCTAATCCTAAAAAGGATATTTCCTTTTGGCATAGCTTGGCTTTCTTTTCTGATAAGACAATACCTTCTTTTTTACAAGTCTTAAGTATTGTTTTTACGTGTTCATAATGTTCTTCCTCATTGTTAGAGAAGATTCGTATGTCATCAACATAAACAAGACAGAAGTCTCTGTATTTTTCTAATATTTTATCCATATATCTCTGAAAAATACCTGGGGCTTGTTTAAGTCCAAAAGGAACTACGTTCTATTCATAATGTCCTTGTGGACAACTAAATGCTGTAAGTGGTTTTGATTCCTTACTTAAACGTACTTGCCAAAATCCTGACTTGCAGTCAAGTCCTGTATATATAATTTTACCTCTGATTTGTGCCAGTAATGTCTCTTTATTAGGTAAAAAGTAACCATCATCAATTGTTTCTTTATTTAAAGCTTTATAATTTATAACCATTCTTTTCTTTCCTCTTTTCTTTTCAGCTTCATTTTCTACCATAAATGCTGGTGAACTATGTGGCGATTTACTTGGTGTGATTAGGTTCATTTCTAGTAATTCTCTTATTTGTATGGCGAATTCATTCCTATCTTTAGGAGTGTAAATCATTGGTTTTACCCTTATAAGTTTAGTTTCATCTCTTAATTTTATGATTGCAATTTCTTTTGATTTGTTTATTCTTAGATCTAAAGGATTTTCACTAGATGTGTCTTTTAATAATTCTTTTAGTTCTTCTAGTTTATTTATTTGTTGTAAATTCTCAATTGGTGTTTCTGCTTCTTCTTTGGACTGTAATATTTCTGCTATTACCTCCTCACCACGTTTTTGCTGATTTTCTTTTTTAAATTGATTTAGGAAATCAGGTTTCGCTACTTTAATAATGCTATTTTCTAAAGAGCAAAAGACTCGTCTTTTAGTTAGATGATGTGAAATGCTTATCCAATCTATATCTTGTATAAATGGTCTGTTAAGTTTTAAGAAATTGTTACCTATTATTAAGTCCATTCCTGTTTCTTGTTGATAAATAGTTGGGTATAGCACCTGTTTCGATCAAGAAACCTGGGAAGACAACATCTATCAATATGCTTCGATCAAGATCTCTACCCTAAGAAGACAACATCTTCAAAACCTGCTTCGATCAAGAAACCTGGGAAGAAGACGGCACAAGAGGTAATTTCTAAAAACTCTAAACCTATCAATATGCATAGTCGTGTTGTGCCTAGTGAATCTGTGGAGGGTTTGAAGAGTGTGGTAGAAAAGCCAAAGGCAGTGACATCGGTAAAGGGGAAATTACACCTAAGGAGAAGAGAAATAGAGTAAAAATCGTTGCTCAAAAGAAAACTCCGGTAAAAGGAAGTTCAGAATTGTCAACCGTAGAGTGGTTGTTTCTAAATCAGAAGATGATGTAGATGAAAACAAGAATGCAGAATTGCATGAAAATGGTTCTGGGGAAGATAAGTCTGAAAAGGCTGAGGATGCTCAGATGGAATCTAGTATAATGGAGGAGTCAGACCCTGAATGAAATACTGTTATCTGTTCAGCAACTCTTCGAGGTAGTGTTCCAACTGAACTTAGAACACAGCTGAGACAGCACTAAGACAGTATGCGTAGACGAGACACAATGTAATTCACAGTTAGGCAGCAGCCTACTCTGGGGGGCTTCCCACGCCTAAAGGGATGCAAATCTTTATTGAATAGTATAGAGCTAGACGAGGACTTACTCTTACAATCTCCCGAAAGAAGACGCCTAGCCACTATCACTACTTCACTCAGATTTGTGATCTCGGCTCCCCCTCGATCCCCTTTGTCCGAAACTCCCTTCCGAACGTGCTCGATCTTCTCCTGAAGCTCGGTTGCTTTCTCCTGAAAGCCAGCAATAATCTACTGTGTGTGCAGCAGTTAATTCAACACGGACAGTCTGATCAGCACACTAAACAGACTGTTACAGTGCCGGTGATTTTCCAGTGCGGAAACAATTCAGCTGGCCGTCGCTCTTCTCCTCCAATCTCACGAATGCACTCGTGTGTATTTTCTCTCAGGAAAGCGGTAATCATTATGGACGCCTTAGCCTTCTTATTATAGGGTTCGGTGAAGTCCAGATCCAATCAGAATATCTTTATAAATATTTCGGAGATGCTCCTAAATATTTGATAGATATCCTATCATATCCAATCTTCGGAGATTACTTCCGCGCCAAGCCATTCGATATTCTCGAATCCATGCTGAAGATATTCATTTGAATATCTGATCTTCTGTGATGACTCGTCGATTGATTCCAATAAGATAATCTCGTCGATCTTCTGGATACGCAAATCTTCATGCGTCTGTTGTACGCTGTACTTCAGTTCTAGTCTGCGGTTGAACTCCACTTGAATACCTGCTTGAACTCTCTGAGGCTGTTTTGCAAAAACCATGCCATTCATGGGAACATCAATCTCCCCCTTGGCATTTTTGGCAAAACCCAATCAATTAGATCTATCTATCTATCTAGACTTTAGAGATGATTGAGGGAACAAAACAGTCACCTCAAAATACTCCCCCTTTTTGCCACAAATTGGCAAGGGGTCCAATCATTGTTCAAACAGTACGAACGACATGTGCCAGAACAAGCAATAGAAAAAAATAGATGTGTTCAGAGTTCATAGAGTTCGTAAACATGGACCTTTATGACGAGGTATCATCAGAGGCACCATCAGCTTCCTCAGCATCATCTTCATCATCATCGCTGGGGTAGCGGAGCGTACGGACCAGGTTGTTGATGCGTTTACGTTGCTCCTTGTCCACTGTGAGGATAATCTCCAGCTCTTTCAGCAGCTTATCCCTCTCAGCATGCGCCATATTCAGACCACTAGCACCCCCTCTCCTTGTTGATTCTGGGTTGTCCTTCCTTCTCTGTCCTGGCTCCTTGAGATCGTTCACATGACGGCCTTTGTAAAGCTTGTGATCGACCGTAAACTTTTGCAGAGCTTTGGAGAGACGGTCATGAGGAGTTTTTAGTTCTGGAGCCTTGTAGATGATCAACTCATGTATGAGAGATGGGAAAACAATCTGGTGAAGGCATCGATTTGAAGTAGCATGTTCAGCAATCTGTTTGAACATAACCCTGCCCAGATTAAAAAGCATCCTGTTCCCAATTTGATACGACAGCTGCGCCATGTCCTTGCTGACAGAGGAATGATGTGTAGTCGACTTCCAGTTGACAATGGCGATGAAGAAAAGCATGGAGTAAAACGTTGTCAAATCTGCGACTGGGATAGCCTTGTCTCCCTAGAAGGGATAAGAGCCCGCCGTAATACAGTCAGCAATCTTGTCGTAATCGAGTTCCTCCTCATCTACTGCTAGATCATCCATGGAGAAATAAATGTTGATGAGATCTGGATCAAGTTCAACTCTTTTTCCTCGAACGAAGACCACTCCATAGTCTTTGTCTCCGACAACACCAAACTGCGGAGGAAGGTTCGCAATCGCCTCTCGAACCAGCTGTTCGTTGAACGCTTTGCTCCTTGCTAGGGTCCAGAACAGGCACGTTTGCTTCAGGACATGAACTACTTCCTTCCCATTGTAGCGCTTCTCATCAAGAATTTTTTCTGGGATAATCTTCCTCTTCAGTACTGACTTCCACTTCTTTGCAGCATCCTTATTTACAAACCATATGCCATTCTTTACGATGCCAGCTGGAGCATTTTATGAAATAGGAGTTGAAACTTCACGTTTCCTCTTTTTGGTTGCATCAACTCCCCCTGCAACCTGACTCCCTTCTACTTGACTGGTAAACTCCTTCTCAGCTGGATTTTGAAAGGCAACCTTCTTCTTTCCCTTCTCCTTTTCAGCCCTCTTGAGTTCAGACAAAGGAACAGAGTCCTGAGGGTCTTCCAAAGGGATCTCTGACCTAGGCTCAGTGACGCGCGTCGTCTGACGTGTCAAATTTACTATTTATATTTTCCTGCGAGAAACTAGTAAAGCGGCAAGCAGGGTCGAACCCTAGAGAGCTGGTTGTTGAAGTTGTAACTGTGAAAACAATTAAAAAGGGGGGCTGTGAGCAAATAAGAGTGCTAAAGAGAAAATAATGCGAAGGATTCAATCAGAGAAAGCATTCAGCTTAGGGTTTCTATTGTGACATGTTTATCATCGAGTGCTAATAATCGAATTTCAAGTTTCTAAGTGTGGCTACTCCGGTTTAGGCAATAACCCAAAGTATTCCGTTTCAGGCAATACACCACAATCTAATCCGGGTAAGGCATTAGACTTCTAATTCTCCTAAATCCAATAATTCGGGAAAGACATTATTTAATCTAGGTGTTCTTACTCGTCTTTACGGGAAAGTCTCAAACGAGTATTAACGATAAGAACTGAATTATTCGGCTAAGCTTTACGGGTAAGTCTCAGCTTAGCTTCACAATTCAGCCCTTAATATTAAGCACAAGAACTAGAGAAACAAGAAATTGCATTAAGTAAAAAGTCTCAAAACGATTGTCACAATGAACGAAACCCTAAACCGAATTAAAGGTTTAGCTACAAATGATCATGCAAAAACGCATAATTAAAGTAGAGAAATCTTCTCTCTCGTCGAGGTGCTTTGTCTTTTCCAGAGCCGTCTTGATCTTCGTAGAATATGTGATGATTGAAACCCTAACCCAAAACCTTAATATATAGCAAAGCTGTGTTCCCAAATCTGGTTTTGGGTTGAATTATCAAATTGGGTTTCTAAATCCGTTTTTGGGCTTGAATTATCAAATTTCGGACTGCTGACATCATCAAGCGCGTTGCTGACATCATCATATCGTCGCTTCGCCACGTTTCACCTTAACATTACAGCCGCGTTTCCTTTAGACATTAGCGTCGAGCTAATGTCTCTACGAAACGCGGTCCCCACTGAGTCCTGACTTCAGCTATTGATTTGACCATCCAAATGACCACGGATGCTCTCGATGTGAACTAAAGAGTTGTAGGAAATTGAGTCAGCTACGTAACGGCACGTGGCTCATATTTTTCTGATCAGCGGTCCATTCCCAGAACTTCGCTGAACGTCCGAAGGTCTAATCTGCCATTGTGATGTTTTCGGCACGAAATGCCGTCTTTTATGCACGTTTCCTCCTAGAGCTTCCGAAATACCTGAAATGCAAAACAACACTAAAATGTAACTGCTCGCATAATAAAGTGTCGAAATAAACGGGTTTAGTTGATTCGACGAGTCGTATAAATACGACTCATCAAACCACCCCACACTTAAACTTGTTCGTCCCGAACAAGAACTAAGTCATAGAAGGAAAGCAAATATAACACCACAATTTCTTCGACGTCCTGAATAGATGCTACATGAATATGAGTTGCTAGTCTAGACTCGCTTTTCTACGCATAACTCAATCGCTACTAAAATCATCACGCTCAACACAGAATTAACTTGATACATGTTACCTTTGAGCTGAAATTCAAACCAATTCGGATGAATGGGAGATAGTCCTCTTTAGACCCATGATCTGCATTCACTGTTCCGAACTCTAGCTATATGGTTATACTTCATTTCTTTCTCTTGCACGTGATTCATTCGAGCTTCAAGGTTTTTGAGCTTTGTTTCTTCTTTTGTAGTGACTTTCTTTGGCCTTTGGCTCTTGATGTATGAATATTGTACTTCACTTTTTTTTTTCTTGTATAAAACTTCACAATGTGGCTGTTTTTTTCTTGAGCTTTGCTCCTTTATTGTGAATTGCTTGTCCTTTTTTCTTCTTTTCTTTTGAAGAAGGTCCAATCATCGCCCGCGAGCATATGGAAATACCTCCCCGCTCTTTCTCATCCTCGACCTTTTTGACGCGAGTCAAGATGAGGTTCACTCACCTCTTCCCGGTTACTTCGGACTAGAGATAAGATGGTCTGTTTTCCCGTTCCGTTTACCTACATAAACGCTGCAGTGGCGGAGCAAACTCTGAACCAATAAGTCTCGAAGTGCTAGCCTCCACGAAATCCACATAACCATATAACTCGAAATTCGGTCCTTTGAATGCTCCGTCAAGTCTCTCTAGGACATTTCTATCAACTCCACATCCCTGTTTATCTCAACTCAAAAGAACACGTAGTAGGTTAAATTCACATATGAAAGCACAATTAAAATTTCACGAGAGGAATGCATCTAATCAGCATCGTCTGTTTCACATCATCAAAGTTCAATACTGCATATCCAGGAAATAGAGAGAAATTCATACTTTCAAAATTTTTTTTAAAGGGAAACGTGCAGACACTGTGCAATATGCAAGAAAAATAAACGTGCTGACACAACTGACTGACTGACTCTCCCACCCCACACTTTTGAAACAAGTCGTGTCCTCACGGTACGACTTAAATTCAAAGACACAACAATGCAAGACACACAAACGTAGGGATAAACAAATAGAGAATAAAAGTGAACAGGCACTCCCCTCGTTTCGTCGCGTGATGGTGAGAATTCTGGCAAACGAGTCGATCAATGTTAGTCAATGGTCCACCGCGTCTTCTTCAGACTTTACGTACCGCGTCTGATTAAGACGTTACCTTAATGTCAACACCAAACGCGGCCAGCTAATGTTGAGGGTTGACGCGATCCGCACTGAGTTGCACCTGTTTCCTGCATGAAAAACATCTCTTTTCCCAAAAGACAATGTGAAAAACATGACTCAAGACTCAAACAAACATAAATGACATAAAAATGAGAAAAACTCAAAAATTTGCCGGGCTGCCTCCCTGCGAGCGCCTTTGTTTTACGTCGTTGGCTCGACGTTACCTCTTTAGGGATCACAAGTTTGGATCCCATGGACTTGTGAGGTCAAATTTCACCTCAGCTATTCCTTCAGTCTGCCCAAAATCATCGTGTAACGGTGTGCTCGTGTCTTCTCTCCATCGATCAGGCGGGTTCGCCTTCACATCCTCTCGAGTCTGCGAGGACACTCTGCTCAGAGCTACTGGTCTAGCTGCACAACAAATCTCATCTGGTAGGTCAGAAGATAGGGCACCAAGATATGGTGTGTGCACGATGTCCGGTGGTTTCTTCGCGCATGGACGGTCATCATCCTCATAAATATAAAAATCTGATATCTTGTCACCAAACGAACGTGACAACAAGCCTGTGTCCATGTCAATCTTGGTTTTAGTGGCAAAGAGGAATGGACGTCCCAAAATAAGTGCTGGAGGATTGTCGTTTCTAGCATCTACCATCTGCAAAACATAAAAGTCTGCAAGAACAATGAGGTCACCTACATGTAGGGTTAGATCCTCTAGTAAACCAACTGGACGATTACAAGATTTATCTCCTAACTCTACCAAGAGTTTAGGAGGTTTTAACGGTCCCAGCTTCAAAGAACAATATAAAGAGTATGGCATAGCGTTAATGGCAGCCCCCAAATCAATTAAACAGTGATGTATTTGAGTCTCACCGATACCACATGTGACTGTGAAGGCACCTGGGTCCTTACTATTTCCAAGCGGTGCCTCATGACTCGTAACGAGTGGGCTCTCCATCGTTGGGCCGTTTTGCTCATGCCTCGCTTCCAATCTGCCTCCTAGCTCATCATTGTCGATCATGTGGTCTTTAGGAGCTATTACCTGCATAGAAAACGAAGGAAAAGGGTCAGTTCTGGATTGTGCATCAGTGGCGACCGCGTCTGCAGTAGACGTTATGGCCGCGCCTCTCTTAGACATTAAGCCGCGTCTGCTTCAGACATTAGCGTCGAGCTAATGTCTTCTGTAGGCGCGGTGGACACAGAATCCTGCTCGTTTTTGCTGTTTTTCACCTTAATGTGCTTGTTGAGCGCGAGTAATTTGTTCACCCAATATGCAGACTCTCTTAGTGCCGCGTCCACATCTACCACTGCCAATGTGCTGACATTCCCTCTCGGATTAGGCACTATCTGTGATGGTAGCTTCCCTGGATCTCTCTTCAGCTCGGAAACGGTCTGGGCTATCTGCAAAATCTGTTTTGTCAGCTCTGCTAGGGTCCCATCGGTCTTCACCTGATTTGGTTGCACAGTGGTGGCTATCTGCTGGGTGCTAGCTGCCAGCTTCTTCACTATATCCTCCAAAGACTTGCTGGAACTTTGGTTGCTAGGGCCTGCCTGGTTGTAATTATGCCCTCTTTGCTGATACTGATTGTAGCTTCCTTGCTGTTGACGATACAGCGGACGGTAGTATTGTTGTTGAGGTTACTGGGGTGCATGTTTGTTGTAATTCTGAAATTCCCTCACTGTATTGATATGTCCATGTTCCTCGTCCTGCAAACTAGGGCACGAATCGGTCTTATGGTTGGTTGCATCGCAAAACTCGCAAGGCTTTACCTTGACCACCTAATTCATCATAAGCTTCTGCACCATCTCCTTCATCTGTTTAATCTCCTCAGTCATCTGATTTGGTGAGGTCTCAGCCTTCGCAACATTTCTGGTTCTGCTGAACTCCTCATGACGGCTGGCCTCCTCTCTGAATCTAGCATTCTCGGCCACCTCAGCAACCATCTTTCGCATTCCAGCTGGGGACAGATTCATGATGGTTCCTCCAGCTGAGGCGTCTAGCAGCATCATGTCGAGTGGTCTCAACCCATCTAGCAAGTATTCGATCACCAACTTCTCAGGAAGTCCTAGGTTGCAACAGCTCTGCTCCAAGGCATTAAACTTCTCCAAATAGTCATACATCGACTCATTAGGCCCCTGCCTGAGATCTTGCAGCTGTCTACGAACCTGTCCTGCCTTAGCTGCTGGGTAGTATTTTGCAAGAAACTGTCTCTGCATCTGGTCCCATGTCCTGATGCTACCTGAAGGAAGAGACAGAAACCAAGATCGAGCCATGTCAGTTAAAGAAAAGTGAAAAGCCTTAAGTTTAAAATTCTCCACTGTGGCTCCATAGGTTCGGAGAGTCTGGCAGATGCCGTGGAAATCCTGCAGATGCCTGGTGGCTGATTCCCCTTGCCGACCTTAAAACTTCGGTAGATAGTGCACTACCGCAGTCTTGATCTCAATTTCCTGCATGTCTGGCCCTTCATTGATGCACCAAGGAATATTCTGAAAATTAGCGGCAGACAGCTCCTTCATCGTGGGCTGATACGGCTCTATATGATCATCATCACCTTCGTCGATTTAGCTATCTGCGCGAGACATAGCGAACACGTAGCGAAGCACAAAAAATAACTAAATAAAATAAAAAATTGAAAATAAGAAAATTAAAACAAAAAAACAACTTCACCGAAGCGCAGCTCCCCGGCAACGGCACCAAAATTTGACACGCGTCGTATGACGCGTCAAATTTACTATTTATATTTTCCTATGAGAAACTAGTAAAGCGGCAAGCATGGTCGAACCCTAGAGAGCTGGTTGTTGAAGTTGTAACTGTGAAAACAATTAAAAAGGGGGGTTGTGAGCAAATAAGAGTGCTAAAGAGAAAATAACGCGAAGGATTCAATCAGAGAAAGCATTTTGCTTAGGGTTTCTATTGTGACATGTTTATCATCGACTGCTAATAATCGAGTTTCAAGTTTCTAAGTGTGGTTACTCCGATTTAGGCAATAACCCAAAGTATTCCGTTTCAGGCAATACACCACAATCCAATCCGGGTAAGGCATTAGACTTCTAATTCTCCTAAATCCAATAATCCGGGAAAGGCATTATTTAATCTAGGTGTTCCTACTCGTCTTTACGGGAAAGTCTCAAACGAGTATTAACGATAAGAACTGAATTATTCGGCTAAGCTTTACGGGTAAATCTCAGCTTAGCTTCACAATTCAGCCCTTAATATTAAGCACAAGAACTAGAGAAACAAGAAATTGCATTAAGTAAAAAGTCTCAAAACGATTGTCACAATGAACGAAACCCTAAACCGAATTAAAGGTTTAGCTACACATGATCATGCAAAAATGCATAATTAAAGTAGAGAAATCTTCTCTCTCGTCGAGGTGCTTTGTCTTCTCCAGAGCCGTCTTGATATTCGTTGAAACCCTAACCCAAAACCTTAATATATAGCAAAGCTGTGTTCCCAAATCTGGTTTTGGGTTGAATTATCAAATTGGGTTTCTAAATCCGTTTTTGGGCTTGAATTATCAAATTTCGGACTGCTGACATCATCAAGCGCGTTGCTGACATCATCACCTCATTGCATCGCCGCGTTTCGCCTTAACATTACAGCCGCGTTTCCTTTAGACATTAGCGTCGAGCTAATGTCTCTACGAAACGCGGTCCCCACTGAGTCCTGACTTCGGCTATTGATTTGACCATCCAAATAACCGCGGATGCTCTCAGTATGAACTAAAAAGTTGTCGGGAATTGAGTCAGCTACGTAACGGCATGTGGCTCTTATTTTTCTGATCAGCGGTCCATTCCCAGCGCTCCGTTGAACGTCCGAAGGTCTAATCTGCCATTGTGATGTTTTCGGCACGAAATGCCGTCTTTTATGCACGTTTCCTCCTAGAGCTTCCGAAACACCTGAAATGCAAAAGAACACTAAAATGTAACTGCTCGCATAATAAAGTGTCGAAATAAACGGGTTCAGATTAGTCGACGAGTCGTATAAATACGACTCATCACTCAGTCTGATCAGCCTCTTCCATCTCCACATCTTGATTAGCCACATCATCCACTTCCACTCGATCCTCTGATTCAGTCCTCACTTGTTCAGCATTTTGAACTTCAGCTGGAACACCTTCTGGGATAGAATGTGCCTGAGTAACCTCTGCAGTCTCTACAACCTGGGGCTGCAGATTCTCACTACCTTGTTGAGGCTCTGAGTCAACACAAATGTGTTCACTTGTTTTCTCTGCAACTTGTGTTTTGCTGACATGTGCAGACTCTTCAATACCTATTTTCTTTACTTCTTGACACTGTTCCGGTGTCTGATCCACTTTCACAGTTGCCTCCTCCTTCTGCAAATCTTGAACTACCTCATCAATGTCCTTGTATATCTTATCGAGATCATCATCTTTCTCAGAAGGATCCGACTCCTCGGTCTCAACACTTATTTGATTTGCTTGCTGCTCACCTACTAAAGCTGCAGCCTGCTCTGAATCATCTTCAGACTCTTCCTCAAGGACCACCTTTCTCTTGATAGAAGATTCGAGAAGTTGTTCAGTTTCAGAATCTGACATAGCAATCAGGCGACCTCTCACAGCAGTGATCCTGGCTAAAAACTTCCTTGGAGAGTCTTTTCTACGAGTAACCAATTTCCTGCGAAGTCCTCCTGATGGCCTTACATAGTCGGATGCACGTATCTTATCTCTCCACACACTTGGTCCAGCGGTAACCTTGGACACATGCTTGCTTGGTCTGTCTTCTTTCACCACTCCGAGGCCATCCTTGCCAAACTCAGCCCTACTGGCCTCTCCAAACCCATCAACCACTACATCCTTTTCCTTATCTTCCTTCTTACTTTAAACAATCACATCTTTTATAGGCAAGGGAACAGAAAACTGAGTTTTAGGGCTAGGAAATACCTCAGTTTGTCCGTTGTTACATGCTTCAGAGTAACCACCTTCTGTTCCACCAGCTCTCTGATGAAATGATGTCTGATGTCAATTTGTTTCGTTCTGGAGTGCTGTACTGGGTTTTTAGATATGCTGATCGAGCTCATATTGTCACAGTACAAGGTCATCTCCTCCTGTTCTACTCCGTATTCAGACAGCATTTGCTTCATCCATAGCAGTTGAGTGCAGCAACTTCCTGCAGCTGTATACTCCCCTTCGGCTGTAGAGAGCGAGATGCTTTTTAGCTTTTTACTGAACCAGGAAACCAAGTTGTTTCCCAAGAAAAAACAACCTCCAGAGGTGCTCTTCCGATCTTCAGCATTTTTTGCCCAGTCCGCATCGCAGTATCCAACCAGGTGGGGGTTGGTGTCCTCGGTGTACCAGATCCCAAAATCAGCAGTTCCACATACATCCTTTATAATTTTTTTCACCTGCATTAGATGACTCTCTTTCGGATTTGCCTGGTACCTTGCACAGACTCCTACTGCGTAAGCTATATCTAGTCTGCTGGCCGTTAAGTACAAGAGACTCCCAATCATACTCCTGTACAGTGTCTGGTCGACCTTTGTTCGCGCACCATCTTTAGTGATCTTCAAGTGCGTGGCAGCTGGTGTCCTTTTGTGACTTGCCTTCTCAAAATCAAATTTCTTGAGCAAGTTCTTGGCATACTTGCTTTGTGAGATAAAGATGCCATCCTCCTTCTGTATCACCTGGAGTCCAAGAAAGTACTTCATCTCTCCGACCATGCTCATCTTGAACTCTTTCTGCATCTGTTCCACAAACTGATCCACCAGCTTCTGTGTGTTGGACCCAAACACGATATCGTCAACATAGATTTGTACGATAATAAATCTGACCTTGTGTGTTTCACGAACAGGGTCTTATCCACTCCCCCTCGCACATATCCATGGTCGATGAAGAACACGATGAGACGCTCATACCATGCTCTGGGCGCATGTGTGAGTCCGTACCGAGCCGTCCTCAGGGCACAACGAGGATGTTGATCCCACGCTGTATGGCTAGTGAACTTTCCTAGTTACACCTGTATGGCCTTCAATCATTTCTTATGAATAGTTTCTTTGTTGACATTCTTCCGCTCTATGGTGGACAGGAAGGGTGAGTCGACAGTCAGTTCACAGCAGTTGATCTCCTTCACTTGTTTCCTTATTTCTTCATATGGATCAATAACATTAGAGATCGGATGATGCCTGCCAAGTCTCCAAGAGAGTCGCAGAGCCATCACAGTGTCATGTGTCACGGCTAGTGTCTTAGTGACTTCATCAGCTAGGCCTTCCTCTGGAACTTCATCTTCGGCCGAATCATTCGGAGGAGGTGTTTCAGACGATGTCCTACCTCTATGTTCATCATCTCCCAAAACTGTGTTCTGAGCAGCTTCGTCTTTCACCTTTACAACAGAGGACACCATACTTGTCCCTTCCAATTCCACCTAATTGGTCTTGTTTGTCAGACAGACAGAGACAGCTCCTGTTCCATCTGTGCTAAACAGGTAGCTTTTGTTTGTTGACCTGCTTCCTTGCATAAGAGAGTTTCCATACCGATCCACTATTTGACATGAATTACGAGTGAAAATGACTGACTGTCCTCCATCGCACAATCTACTGATGCTGAACAGGTTCACCTTTAACAAATCAACCAGGAGGATATCTTCGAGCTCAGGTAGATCCGGAACCTTCAATGTCCCACAGCCGACCACCTGACCCTTCCCTCCATCTCCAAAAGTAACAAACTGTCGCATGCCAATAGGTTTAATAATGATGAGATGCTTAGGATTACCGGTCATGTGAGTCGAGCATCCGCTGTCGAGGTACCATCGATCTTCCTCTATGCGACATGACAAACTGATGGCGACCATGCACACGTTCTGGCTTGTTTTTGGTACCCAAACTTGACGTACCCGAGGTTTAATCCTAAACTCCATAGCCTTTCGTTCAGCAAGAAACAGACGACACTTGGGTTTGATGTGTCCAGTCTGGTAACAGTACCAACACGTGCGAGTGTCTTTCTTCTGTTCTGAGTGGGGCCTGGAGCGGGTGATACGAGCCTTCCTTTGATTCGCTGGCTTTTTTTCTTGATTCTGTGTCGCCTTCTGTTTAGGGGGCTGTTCCACCACTGGTTTTGCTTTAACGAACGTTGTTCCTTTTGAGCTGCCTTCTTCCGTGAATCCCAGTCCTCGATGTCCTGACTCCATTCTTTGGGATTTGAGAATCTCGTTCAGGTTCTTGGATCCGGAGTTTAACATTTTTTCTGATTGTTTGAACCCGCTGAGCCCCCTCATGGTGGTTGCATGATCCATCCTTTCCGACTCCATCTGAAGTTCCAACGACTCTACCCTGTTTAAGAGAAAAACTTCCCTGCGCTTCAGGTCTGCTATTGTTTTCTTTAGACCCATCATGCCTATTGGGTGCATGTCACGATTTTTCTCCATTTCCACTTTCAGAGAGGAGACGGTACCCAGGACCCTTTCGATCGAGCGACAACTTCTAAGGAAGGCCTTCATTCCCCTTTGAAATAAGTTAAATAAAAAAGCGCTAGGGAAACTCCAATGGAGAGAGAGAAAGTTGCAGAAGTGCTTCTAGATCTCATGGAATAAGGCAGAATTTATAACTTTCCATCTCTTACTGTAAAAGATCCCACATATGAGTTCAGTTTTCTGTGCAAGCAGAGACGACTTTTCCTAATTTATCTCAGTCTGTTGAGTTTTTTGGAGAGTAACCTCACCTTGGAGTTCCACCTTCTGTGTAACCAGGATCTCAACTTCTTGCCACATCTTGTCCTTTTCAACAGTCACGCTAGCGAGTGTTTCGGTAAGTTTCTTGTTGAGATTGATCACCATCAGCCACTTCTCGTATAGCTCTTTATACGTTTCAGCCAGAGTTTACTGAGTGCGTTCTTCATCATCACTGTCTGAAGAGTCGTCAGTAGGCTGTTCGGACAGAGGAGTAGAGAAATTACTTTCACTGGATTCACAGTAGTCTTCTATGGTTGCAACAAATGCAACAAAGTTGGTAGTTTCACCGTCTTCCTCCTCATCATCAGAATCGCTGTCGCTGAGATTTGCAACCATTGCCTTTTTCTTCTTGAGGGTGTTGGCGCATTCTGCCTGAATGTGACCAAATCCTATGCATTCCTAGCATTGTATATCTTTTCCCTTTTCAGTAGAAAAGTCCTGCCAATTTTCACTTGTCCTTGTACCCACAAAAGCAGCCGTACAAACCACCACACATCAAACAAGGAGACGAGGACCCGATCAAGGAATTGAGAGAGGAAATGAGAGGCATGTTCAAGGAACTCACTCAAAAGATGGGCCAACAAGCTGGAGACGTTAACGAGCTAAAGAAGCAAGTGTCTCAAATTGCCAGCGCGGTTTACGAAAAGCGAGAAGACAAAGGGAAGCTACCGTCACAAACGATTCCAAACCCAATTACAAAGTCCAACATTAGCGCTGTAATGCTTAGGAGTGGAAAGCAGTTGAAAAATGGAGGAGAAAAGCTGAATGAAGATTCGACCTCAGTGGAGCAGGCGGACGTCTCACCAATTACAGCGCGGACGTCTGACGAATTACAAAATACAGAGACGTCCGCGGAATATAATCAAGAGACGTACGCGGGTCCCCCAGATTCTGGTAAGGAAACTCCAAATTCTAACACTCCTCTACCATTCCCAATGCAGGTTTCTAAGACCAACAAGAAGTCTATCACAGACAAGGAGGTTTGGGAGTTGTTTAGCAAGGTGGAAATCAACATTCCACTCATTGAGGCTATTCGGCAAATTCCAAGGTACGCAAAATTTCTTAAAGAATTATGTACTAACCGTAGGCGTACAACTAAGAATGAGCAGGTCATGCTTGGAGAAAGTGTATCAGCAGCGATACAAAGGAAGGTGCCCAAAAAGTGTAAGGACCCCGGGACTTTTACTATTCCATGTGTTAATTGTAACATGAAGATCGAGAATTGCATGCTTGATCTTGGTGCTTCCATAAATGTTCTTCCTTACTCTTTATACTTATCTTTGCGTATTCGTCCACTTAAACCAGCGGGTTTGACCATTCAATTGGCTGACCGATCATGCACCCAACCTTTGGGTGTGATCGAGGATGTTTTGGTGCAGGTAAAAAATCTTATTTTTCCTGCAGATTTCTATGTGCTGAAAATGGATGATGAGGGAGCACAAGATCAGCCACCAATTCTATTTGGTAGGCCATTCTTGAAGACGGCTAGAGCTAAGATCGATGTTGATAGTGGCACGCTTTCCATGGAGGTGGAAGGTGAGGTAATAAACTTTAATATATATCATGCTATGCAATATCCACCTGATGATGTAGGAGTACACGCTTTGGATGCGATCGATGAGCTAGTGGAGTCTTCCGAGTGCTTGAAATAATTTTGAGGAAAGCTGTTGAGTCACGTGGCGCGTCAATAGGGATGCTTCGTGATACTAGTGACATGCTACAGGAGCTTAGAGTTTCGGAACCATTAACCCCAAGGTACGAGGCTAATCAAGTTGCTTTAACTAATAAATCTACACCTGTACCATTTGTTGTACAGGCACCTGAGTTGCAGCTTAAGCCCTTACCCGAGCATTTAAAGTATATTTTTTTGGGAGATGGTGAGACGTTGCCTGTCATAATCAAGAAAGGCTTGGAGCCTAATCAGGAGGAGAGATTGGCAGCGGTACTGAAGAAACATAAGACCGCGATTGGATGGACGCTTGCGGACATCAAAGGAGTGAGCCCAACCATGTGCATGCGCCGGATTTTACTCGAGGATGGAGCCAAACCTGTGAGGCAGCCGCAGCGTAGATTGAACCCACTGATGATGGAGGTGGTTCAAAAAGAGGTACAAAAGCTCAGTTGCAGCTTAAGCCCTTACCCGAGCATTTAAAGTATATTTTTTGGGAAATGGTGAGACGTTGCCGGTCATAATCAAGAAAGGGTTGGAGCCTAATCAGGAGGAGAGATTGGTAGCGGTACTGAAGAAACATAAGACCGCGATTGGATGGACGCTTGCGGACATCAAAGGAGTGAGCCCAACCATGTGCATGCACCGGATTTTACTCAAGGATGGAGCCAAACCTGTGAGGCAGCCGCAGCGTAGATTGAACCCACTGATGATGGAGGTGGTTCAAAAAGAGGTACAAAAGCTCTTAGATGCTGACGTGATTTATCCCATTTCAGATAGTCAATGGGTAAGCCCCGTACATGTAGTACCGAAGAAGACAGGAATTACAGTGGAGCTTAATGCTCAAGGTGAGTTGGTGGCAAAGAGAATCCAGAACGGATGGCGCGTGTGCATCGACTACAGAAAGCTAAATGCAGTGACACGCAACGATCACTTTCCTTTGCCGTTCATTGACCAGATGTTGGATAGGCTCGCAGGTAAGCCTTACTTTTGCTTTTTAGATGGATTTTTTGGGTATAATCAAATTCTGATTGCAGCCGAAGACCAGGACAAGACTACTTTCACGTGCCCATTTGGTACATTTGCATTTCGACGCATGTCTTTTGGTTTGTGCAACGCGCCTGGTACCTTCCAGCGTGTGGTAATGAGTATTTTCACGGAAATGATTAGTGACTGTGTTGAAGTGTTCATGGATGACTTCACTGTGTATGGAAATACTTTTGATGAATGCTTGCTTAATGTTGGTAGAGTGCTTGCACGTTGTGAGGAGACAAACTTGGTTTTGAATTATGAAAAATGTCATTTTATGGTCACTCACGGTATAGTATTGGGACATGTTGTTTCTGGAGAAGGAATACAAGTAGATAAGGCTAAAATTGACTTGATTATTAGCTTGCCTTACCCTTCTGATCGGCGTGGTGTGAAGTCTTTTTTGGGACATGCAGGATTTTATCGCAGGTTTTTAAAGGACTTCTAAAAAAGGGCGCTACCTCTCTCTTGATTGCTACAAAAGGATGCACCATTTGAGTTTACGGAGGGATGCAAGGCGGCATTCGATGATCTTAAGGTGGCACTGACTAGTGCACCCATCATTCAAGCACCGGATTGGACACAACCCTTCGAGATAATGTGTGATGCTAGCGACTACGCAGTTGGAGCGGTGCTCGGGCAAAGGAAGGAAAAGAAGCCTGTGGTGATCCATTATGCGTCTAGGACGCTTGACGCGGCTCAGCGAAATTATTCCACAACCGAAAAAGAGCTTTTAGCTGTTATATTTGCTTTAGAAAAATTTCGCCCGTATTTGCTTGGTTCTAAAATTGTTGTCTTTTCTGATCATGCAGCTATTCGCTATTTGATGATGAAAAAGGAGTCAAAGCCGCGGCTGATTAGATGGATCCTCTTGCTACAAGAGTTCGATGTGGAAATAAAGGACAAGAAGGGCATTGAGAACACCGTGGCCGATCACTTGACCGAATAGTGAGAGAGGAGGAAACTGGAGCTATAACCGAAACATTCCCGGACGAGTATTTATTTGATGTCCAAGAAAAAACACCGTGGTACGCTAACATAGTTAATTACCTGGTGGGAGGTAAGTTTCCTTCGTCATTCACTGTTGCTCAACGTTTGAGGCTTAAGCATGATTCGAGATATTATATTTGGGATGACCCTTATTTGTGGAAAATTGGTTCGGATCAAGTTGTTAGAAAGTGTGTGCCTGATTCTGAGATTTCTTCTGTGCTTGCCTTTTGTCATGAACATGCGTGTGGTGGTCATTTTGGACCGAATAGAACATCTAGGAAAATACTTGATAGTGGCTTCTATTGGCCACATTTGTTTAGGGATGCATATAACCATTACAAAGCATGTGATAGATGTCAACGCGTAGGGAATATTTCTGCTAGAAACGAGATGCCTCAAATGCCCATTGTTGTTGATGAGATATTTGATACATGGGGTATTGATTTTATGGGACCGTTTCCCTCTGCGTATAATTTCCAATATATATTGGTTGCTGTTGATTATGTGTCTAAGTGGGTTGAGGCTAAGACCACCAAGCATGATGATGGTAAGACGATGGTGGATTTCTTGCGTACTAATATCTTTTGTAGGTATGGAGTACCAAAGGCGGTGATCAGTGACCAAGGGTCACACTTTTGCAATCGTTCCGTCGCGTCGGTATTCAAACACTTTGGTGTTCATCATCGAGTATCCACCGCCTACCACCCTCAAACAAATGGACAAGCTGAAGTGTCGAACCGAGAGATCAAGTCTATACTAGAGAAGATGGTGAAGCCGTCGAGAAAGGATTGGCCAATAAGACTTGAAGAGGCATTGTGGGCTTACAGGACCGCCTACAAGACGCCAATTGGAATGTCGCCTTTTAGACTGGTTTATGGGAAGGCTTGTCATCTCCCGGTTGAGGTACAACATAAAGCTTTCTGGGCAATTAAAACATGCAACTTTGATCTAACCAATGCAGGGGTTGAAAGAGAGCTACAGTTGAGTGGGTTGGAGGAGCTCCGCTTAGAGGCTTACGAGAGCCAGTCAGACTACAAAGCGAGAGCGAAAATGTACCATGACAAGTACATATTGAGGCGCAACTATGAAGTGGGGCAAAAGGTACTTTTATTTTCCTCAAGATTAAGATTTATGCCTGGAAAATTGCGTTCTCGTTGGACAGGTCCATACGTCGTTGTAAAGGTGTACAATCATGGGGCGTTGGAATTACAAAGACCCGAAGGAGGAGAGAGTTTCAAAGTGAATGGGCAAAGAGTCAAGCCATACTATGATGGGTTTGAGGCAACCACGGAGGATGTTGAACAGGCAGAGCCGGTGTATTCTACCTAGCTAGAGGTAATGTCCAGCCAAGGACGTAAAACAAAGGCGCTTACCGGGAGGCAACCCGGTGTGTTTTTACTTTACACATGATTAGGAGTAGATTAATTAGTGGAATTGGTACCTTGATAATGTGCCCCAAGTGCATTCTTGTTTCTGGTGGTTTCAGGTGATTAAATGAAGAAAGGAACTCAGCATCAGTGGATTGGGCGCACGTCTGAATAATTAAACCGCGGACGCCTATACAATTATGCTAAATCATCAGACCTCCGCGGAATAAAATGATGAAGACGTCCGCGGTACATCGCAGAGTTTAAATCGGGCTCGTTTTCCAAATCAGGGTTTTTCGGCACAAAAGAAAAAAAAACACACAAAAGCTCCCCAGGTTCGGCGATTTTCTCGTCCACATGGCGATTCTCAGCTAAATCAAAGGGAGTGCTCGATTGTTGGTTTGGTGCGGTTTGGAGTTTGGGATTTTGGCGTTCGAAGGTGGATTGGTCGGATTGGGGAACGGAAGTCGATCGAAGCTCAGATCTGCAAATCTGGAAATCCGCGGACGTCTAAAGAATAAAAGCGCGCACGTCTGAAGAGTTTTGGAAATTGCTCAGACCTCCGCGGAGCATAATTGCAGAAGGGGTGCGCGGTTTCAGGCAGTTTCAGATTTTTTCAACTCATGATGTCTTGTCCATCGACCCGTGCTAGTTCATCCCGTGCTCGCAGAGCCCAGCCTCCGCCTGTTGTCGCTGAGGCAGTAGTTCCGGCTGTTGTCGATGAAAGGCAGCAAACATTTGAGGCATTCATGGCACTTGCACATAAGCCGCCCATGTGGGTTGAGCAGTTCTTTCTGGAGCATTGCAGATTCTTAGAGAGGTTCAGGGAGCTGTTGGACATATGTGGTTGGCCTGGATTGCTTACGCTACGCAGTGATGCTGATGTAGATGACACTTGTGATTTCCTCACCGGTTACCACTACATTGGACCTAGGGAATATGAGGGATTCAGGTACACTTTCAGAGGTGTGGAGCACTATTGCACGATGACGCGGTTGCGTCAAATCTTTGGGTGGCCAGAGGTGGCAGAGGGGACTTTCGCCGATTACAGTAATATGATGGATCTCAGTGACACTTACTTGACCCTTACGGGGACGAGGCGCTACAGACCGAGCGACGCTACAGCCTCAGCATTCACAGATCCTTTCTGGTATATGGTACATTTCTTATTGACGAGGACTTTGACCGCGAGGGCGAACGAAAATGATAAGCCGGATATCCGAGATCTGACGCTTCTAGGCTCTTTGGTGAAAGGGGTAGTCCCACACTGGGGACATTTTTTGTGTGTGCACTGGAAGCACATTCGGCCTCGAGGGCCAATTTGTGTGGGTGGCATGGTGACTTATCTGCTGCGCAGTCTTCACCCGGACATGGATGAACTTCCAGGCCACAGGATTCTTGCTTATGGATTAGCTGACAGTGACAAAGTTAGTTCTGGGAGGACATTCAGATTCAGCAGTGAGGGTGTAGTTCGTTGGACTTATTTCGCAGATGCAGCTCTTAGGCCACCGCCTAGTCCACCGCAACGGAGAGGGCGACCGCTAGTGCGTGGAAGACCCGCAGGGGGTAGTAGACGTCAGAGGGACGGGGTAGAGGTCCCACTGAGCATGGTACCACCAGAGGAGCAGGCACCGAGACAGCCTGGAGAGTATTCACAGGCGCAGATTGACCATTTATTTAATATGAACAGGGCTATGATGATGGCGATGGGTAGCGGCTTCCATCCGGTTTCAGCTCCCCCAGGATGGCGTCCAGGACATGCCATTCCGCCCGAGTGCACGCAGCCACCACCACCAGACTATTAGGGGAGTACCAGTTTCTCCATTGTTCTTTTATTTTTATTTGAGTCTGTTTTATTTGTCCATCTTATCTCTTGAGTTGTACCGTGAGGACACATGTCAATCTAAGTGTGGGGTGGGATGTTATAGAGTCAGTCATGTTATGTGTCTTGTCTTGATGAACTCGTGATGAACTGACGATGTACTGCTATGCTTTTCTCCTATGTCGAAATCTTATTTCCAGCTTTGTATGACTATTGTGCTCATTTGACTAAGAATGCAAAATTTGAAAAAAAAATCGATGCTTTGTTCTTGTGAGTTGTGATATGCAGGGATGTGGAGTTGACAGAAATGTCCTAGAAAGGTACGGCAAGTTACAGGATGTTCTGAGTTTTGGTTCTGATGATTGAGAAAAGCGGTGGAGGTTGACACTTCACTAGCCTAGTCCTGAGAGTAGCTCCGTCACCGAGTTATACAAGTTTATTCATGCGTTTGCAGTGGTGGTGGGATAGAGAAAACAAACTGTCTATCTCTAGTCGGAGTAGCTGGGAATGGGTGGGTAACCCCTACCTTGCCTCATGCAGAAAGGACGAGGATGAGAAAAGAGCGGGACGCACTCCTATACTGTTATCCGGAGGCTATGATTGGAGTGGTTCAAGGGCGCAAACGATTATGTGGACACGAAACAAATTCAAAAGCCGAAGGCAAACCATCAAGTAAGAAGAAAATCAAAATCTGATTGATTCAAGCAAGATGTGTCGTTTATCAAAGTCCATACAACTTAAGGAATTCAAGACTCAACGGTATGAAAGCGGTGAATTAATCATGTGTCAAAGAAAGCCGCTGACTCAATCAAAAGACCAGAACTCAGAAAAGAATGCAGTGTCCGTGGTACCTATAGGGGACTATCTCCCAATCATCCAAGGTCATTTGGATTTCAACTCGCGAGGTAACAAGTATCGAAAAATCTATCTATACTCGCATTGTTAGAATCTTAAGCATGATACGATTATTGGCTGGATTTGGGATTGAGATGTAAGGATTGACATGACTAGTACGTTGTAATTCTTTCTATAGCTTTGTTCTTGTTCGAGACGAACAAGTTCAAGTGTGGGGTAGTTTGATGAGTCGTAGTTGTACGACTATTTTCTGTGTTAAAACCCCGTCTCTTAGTGTTTGCCTGTATGTTATTTCACCACCTGTGTGTAGTTTTCGTTCTCAGGTGCATTCGGAGACCATGGAAGGAATATCGGCTAAAGAAAGACTGTTAGAAGATGTTTTGCGTCGAAGGAATGAAGTCCAAAGTGCTTGAAGTCTGAGTCAGTGCAGAGTGCGTAGGCCTGAAGGATTAAATGCGCGGAAGTCTACTGAGTTTCGATAATTGTTCAGACCTCTGCGAACGTTAAATGACGAAGACGTCCACGCGTCCAGCTGGCAGTAGAATTTCATTATTTCTGATTTGCAATGTCGGGAGAAGAACATACAGAATTTGAGGAGACAGAAGAGAGGCGGCTGGCTCTCGTCTTAAGCAAGGAAAAGCAGAAAAGTTTAGGGTTCGAGTTCGGAATAGAGGATTGGAGAAGAGAACTAGAACGAGAACGGGGAGTATAACCTTAGTGGGGGAGCTCTAAGTTGTAGAACATTAGAAATCAAAACGGATTTGTCAATGATTTGGTGTTGCATCACAGTCGAAGGTTTTTGCTTGCACTACTCGTTGATATTATATACTTGAATTTGTGTGACGATTGCTCTCTTGATAAGTGATCATTGTTGCTTGCTTTTATTTTCTATTTACTTATTTGACTTTTCCATTGTCACTTTCATACTTAGAGAACAGATTCTCATATTGATCTCTGTGGATACGACCCGACTTACCACTTGCTAGTCGGAACTATAAATATTATTTTTGACGGGTACAACGACACCTGTCATCTTCCCCTTTTTCTAGTTACAGAAGTTGCTCGAGGGCGACTGACCTTGCTTAGGACCTCGTCTGTTAATCTTTCGTACCATTCTGCCAAAGTTTTGAGACATCATAGCCAGTTGATCCGTGATGCAGCTGGACTCAAGCATGTCTTTAGACACTTCAGCCTTCAGTGCAATTTCTTTCCTGTCGCTGGGTTGGACTTCATGCTTTTGATTCATCTCGTAAGTTCTGAGTGAACACATGAGCTCATCTAGCTTCAGCTTGGAGATGTCATGCATCTCTTCAATAGCAGTAACTTTCATGGCAAAATTCGGAGGGGGCGATCTCAAAACTTTTCTAGCCATTCTTTCTCCATCAATCGGTTTTCCCAGCGCTGCAGCCTCGTTGGACAGGTCTAGAATTCTTGCATTGAACTAAGGAATGGATTGACTATCCTTCATCTTCATATCCTCAAACTTTGTTGTTACTATCTGCATTCTAGAATTCCGAACCTTGTCTGTACCTTCATAAGCTGTTTGGAGGATATCCCAGGCTTCCTTAGCGACTTCACAATTTGCAATCAGTTTGAACACTATTATCTGTTTAAGCAACTCTTCGAGGTAGTGTTCCAACTGAACTTAGAACACAGCTGAGACAACACTAAGACAGTATGTGTAGACGAGACACAATGTAATTCCCAGTTCGGCAGCAGCCTACTCTGGGGGGCTTCCCACGCCTAAAGGGATGCAAATCTTTATTGAATAGTGTAGAGCTACACGAGGACTTACTCTTACAATCTCCCGAAAGAAGACGCCTAGCCACTATCACTACTTCACTCAGATTTGTGATCTCGGCTCCCCCTCGATCCCCTTCGTCCGAAACTCCCTTCCGAACGTGCTCGATCTTCTCCTGAAGCTCGGTTGCTTTCTCTCGAAAGCCAGTAATAATCTAATGTGTGTGCAGCGGTTAGTTCAACACGGACAGTCTGATCAGCACACTGAACAGACTGTTACAGCGCCGGTGATTTTCCAGTGGGGGAACAATTCAGCCAACCGTCGCTCTTCTCCTCCAATCTCACGAATGCACTCGTGTGTATTTTCTCTCAGGAAAGCGGTAATCATTCTGGACGCCCTAGCCTTCTTTTTATAGGCTTTGGTGAAGTCCAGATCCAATCAGAATATCTTGACAAATATTTCGAAGATGTTTCTAAATATTTGATAGATATCCTATCGTATCCAATCTTCGGAGATTACTTCCGCGCCAAGCCATCTGATATTCTCGAATCCATGCTGAAGATATTCATTTGAATATCTGATCTTCTGTGATGACTCATCGATTGATTCCAATCAGATAATCTCGTCGATCTTCTGGATACGCAAATCATCCTGCGTCTGTTGTACGTTGTACTTCAGTTCTAGTCTGCGGTTGAACTCCTCTTGAATACCTGCTTGAACTCTCCAAGGTAGTTTTGCCAAAACCATGCCATTCATGGGAACATCACTGAACCTGAAGACGATGAAGTAAAGTCAACAGATGAGTCAGATGGAGCTTCTGATGAAGAAGAAGTTGTCATAGAGGAGCAAGTTGAGGCTCCTAAAGAGTTTGATGCTGGGGAAACAAAAGTAGAGACTAACTCATTTCAAGATCTTTTTTATGATGTGGAAGAGTATGTTGAAGAAGAGATGTGTTCTAAAGCTGCCACAAAAGAAAAGGAAGCTCGTCAACCAGACCAAACACATGAAGATATTGAGATGGATGAGCAAGCTTACGCTCCAGTAAAGGAAGCTGAAAAATCATCTAAGAAAGTGGACGATGTGCCAGAGAAGGTTCCAGTCGGTAAGGAACATGTAGACAAGAATAAGCCACCGACTATGTCAAAGAAATCTGAGTTGAAACAAGTTACTAATCAGAAAGCTCCAACAGACGCAGACAAGAAAGCATCGAAGAAGAGAAAGACTTCTGCCCCTATTGAAATTGAAGCCACTAGTCAAGAGAAGGATGCTACTCTGGCAGTAAAGAAAGCCAAATCAAATTCAGGTGCAGGAAAGGCTACTCCTGAAGCTAAATCTGCTGGTCAAGAGAAGATGACCATTCCTATAGCTAAGAAATCGAACGTAAATTCATCTGCTAAGGGAGTCAAGGGTGATAAGAAAGGAAAGAGCGTACAGTTTGATACTGGAGTTGTTGTAGATGGTGTCTGGTTTGTTTCAGACAAACACGCATAGAAGTAGGAAGTTGTTCAGAAGAGGAAAATTGTTACTGAACGCGTGCTGGACGCTGACAAGTATGCAGCCAAGGAGATAGTCATCTTGATCAAGGAGCTAGATTTGTGGTCTTCTGTGACTTTGGTCAAACCATTTGCAGCAAGTATTGTCAGAGAAGTTGTTGTGAATCTTCCAGAAGAGTTTGCTAATGTCAAAAGTCAGTATGGAAAGGTTAGTATAAGAGGGAAGGAAGTGATTGTTACTCCCAAAGTTATCAATAATTATTACGGAGTAGAGGGGCAAGAGGTGAACATTGATGATCAAAATTGGCACAAGGTAGCTGAAGCCATAACTGCTGGAGTACGTTCAAGGTGGAACAAGATGACTTTTCCCAAGATAGAATTATTAGCAAAGCACTCCCTGCTTCACAGCATAGCAGTTCACAACTTGTTTCCAAATCATCACCGGACTACAATGGTTCGTGCCATGGGGGCTCTACTAAAGGCCCTGGGTTGCAGAGAGAAGATTGATCTCGGGCAGCTTATCTTTGACCAAATTGCATCACATCCTACCTCTGTGAGAATCAATCATCCCATTGGATTTCCATCACTCATCTATCAACTTGTGCCAGCGCAGCATCCCGATATTCAGACCAGTCAGGATAAATTGACAGGAGCTCCAAAGGTGTTTTTGGCAGATCACAAGCACTTCAGTTGAAGACATACTATAGATCTGGATCAAGATGCACCTCCTTTGTCTAAAAAGAAGCTCTCAGAAGAAACTCATCGAGAACTTAGCGCTCAAGTCCCTAGCAGTACTCGCAAGAAGGTGATTGCACATCTGGAAGAGGAGCTAGCAGAAGTCAATGCGGGGATAATCTCTTGGATGTCTCGTAAGAAGAAAATCACTAAGCTACTTGTGGAGCTAAGATACCCAAAGGATGATGAAGAAGCTGATGAAGAAAGTGATGATGATTCTGACTACAAATCTCGTGGTGATGAATTCTGCTCTTTGCAACTAACATTTCTTTTTGCTACTCAGTTTGTTGAACTCTGTTTTTAATTTTTAAATCTTTGCTACTGGTACACTACTCCCTTGTCACTTTATGGCAAAAAGGGGGAGTAAATTTGGAGTTTTAAAGCTCCTTAAACGATTCATATGTGCTTGAAATTTTTGGAGTTTGAAACCTCTTCAAATATTCATTCGGTAGCAATTTACTCGTAGAACAGCTTGGGAGTTTGAAACCTCCTTCAAAGATTCAACTGTAAAAGTAGTACATGTAGAAGTTTTGCCAAAAAATGCCAAGGGGAAGATTGTTAGTTTTAATGGCATGTAGTTTGGCAAAACTATGTGAAGTTGTTCAAGCAGTTGTACAAGGAAGAGTTCAAGACCAGAGAGAGACAAACGACGTGGAACAACACTGGAGCAGCATATGTTTCCTAATCCATATTAGGCAAGTCGGTGCGGCCGAACATTGAAGATATGGTGCAGATATTGTTGGCGGTTGACGCAAATATATAATGCATATCTAGAAGTCGGTTGGGAGAGTTTAGGAAATATATGCGTATTGACATTACTTAGAGAAGAAGATAATCGAAGAGTTTCTTAAACGAGTTGAAGATATATTGAAGATTATCTACAACGAGATTGCACAAGGTTTTAGATTATGCAACGGATGAAGAACCGTTGCATAATGGTCCTGGGAACTGTTGCATAATGTCATGTCTGTAGTAGTGCTAAATAGGTTTCGTAATTTATTTTAGGGGATTGCGTCGATACTATCATGGATGCATACCGAGGAGTAATCGTAGACCGGAGTGGAAGATAGTTACGGTACTCATAGATGAAATACGTTTTTTAATATGCTTGTACTTTTTCATTAATAGTGTATGAAATTAGATTATTAATTGGGCAATGTCCGAAACAACCGATCGGAAGTCTTTATTGCGGTTATTATAATATAAGATATAATTGGGACATAATCGCACATGTACGAGTGCATAACGGGGCCCAGGTGAAGACATTAACCACGCAAGGTTTTGAGGGTTTATATTATTTATTTAGTTGTTGTTTAGCTAGCAAAATAAATGTATTGTTATAACTTTTATTGATTTATTCGTTGTCACACTTCATTGTATTGATTTAGTTGTCTTGTAATTTGTTTTAGGTTTTTCCTAACGGGGAACAACCATATGAACTCCACAAAGATATGGATGTGCGGGTTGAAATCGAATGTTAATTGCGCAACTACTTGTGTGAACACGATCAGCCGGTATAACTCATTAACTTAAGTTTTTGTAATGTTTTGTGACATTGTTAAAGTTGTACGGATGAAATTGTATGTATATAAATGACTGTCCTTTGAATGAATATAAGTATTTTGATGTTTGGATATTGAGCAGCTGTGTATTTGAGATCAGGTGGATTTGAGCTTGTGCAAGCCAAATCTGCCAATTTTGTTTTCAAAATATTATGCACCGATTTGTGCTTAACCGATGCATAATGTCACATAGGATGCATCGATTGAGGTTAAACTGATGCAAAGGCAGACATTATGCATCAGTTTCGTAGAAATAACCAATTGCTTTAATATGCATCGGAACAGGAACCGATACATAGTAGCCTCCAGAACCGATGCATAATAGTCCGACTGTAGTAGTTGAGTGCCTAACTCAATAAGAAAATGCCGAAGGTGGAAAGACAAGTAATCTCCAGTAGAATCAGCTCGAAAAATATGAGTGAGAAAGTCAAACTAAGTATGGATCATGATGGCAAAATCTTTTCAAATAAAAAAACCTCATTACGAGATGACCTAAAATAAATACAAGTGTAGCGAGAATACTCATCTAAAATAAAATAATACTGATTGCCCTCTTTTGAGATCAAGGAAGTCGAACCCCATATTAGAGTGATTAGATTATTGATCACAATGAACAAGATCAGAAGGACGCTGAAAGACACACTACTACAAACAGGAGATTATGCATCGGTTTTCGAAGGGATTATGCATCGGTTCTGCTCCGATGCATAATCGAGCGATGCGTAATGTTCATACATTATGCATCGGTTCAAAGAAACCAATGCATAATCTCTGACCTTATTGATGGAGCTTATTTATACGATTCATCAAGTACTACTGAACCCACCAAATTAGACTCTTAGTCATAAGAACATGTGCTTGTTAATGTCGTTTTGGCATTTTAGGCAATTTTGGAGTCTAAAGAGGAATCAAGCCTAAAAAGGGAGATTTGTGCCAAAAAAAGCACGCCAAGCATTTCTGGCCAAGAAGTCGCAACTAGAGCCCGGTCGACCAAGCGCCGAACAGAACTTCAAACCAGGCATCGCACGGGGCGCACCAGCCGAGCTGCCCAGGTCCAAAATCAAGTCGCTCGGGCAAACCATCTGATCTGACAATTCTGCCTCGAGCAAAGTGATCAAAATGGCAAATAAGGTGGACAATGTCGGAAAACCAAGGAGAATGCCCGAGCAGATTGGCAGTTGGCTCAATTCCAAAGCAAAGGCCCCGCGCGCATAGGCACTGAAATGAAGTCTCTCGACCAGACGGGCGAATCTGGCAAATCTGGCTCGACCAGGTTGTTTAGAATGCCCAGCAACTTGGACAATCTCACTTCCCAGACAAAACTCCCGAGTGGAACCAGCTCAAGCCCGATCAAGGCCAAACTAGGGCAATTCCGGCCGTTTTGGGATTCCGACCAGGTTCCGGGCAGATTCCGGCAAAACGACTTCGGCCATTAGTCTTAAAATCACTTGCCCATTCCAAATCAGCATTTCAAGAGCCAAAGACCTCCGACCAAAATTCCGGCCAAACTCCGATCAAGCTCCGATCGAGCTCCGATCAAGCTCAGGCCCGGTACAACCAGACCCAACCAAGTTCCGGCCAAGAGGAACCAACCACAAACCGAATTCCCAATATTCCGGTTGGTTTCTACTATTCATTTTGGTTAGCATTTGGACTTCGGTTGGCTTTGGATTCAAGTCGGTTGGCTTATGGTTGATGCAAAACAAGTTAGTTGGCTTTGGATGAGCCATTGCAAGTGGCCAAGTCGTTGCCCTTTGGAGATGCATGTGCAAACACAAGTGGGAGGCTCTTATCCTCTTCCACTCCATGTGGGGTGGCATATGGAAGAACCAATCAAATGGCTAGCTTTTGGGATATTTCCATGCCACAAACTTAGCCCCCAAGTCTTCCTTTTCCTATAAATAGAGGCCTTAAGCCTTAGGTATCTTTGGACCACATGTACCCACATTAGGGAGAAGAGAGCTTATCTCTCTTCTCCACACTTCAATGAAAACACACTTTCTTTTGTTCTTGTTCTTGCTTTCTTTACTTTCCCTTGTTAATTTCGAGCTCTCTTTACTTTCTTGCACTAAAGCCATGGCTACTTGTATTCCTTGACATGAATACAAGTAGCTAATGCTTCCTTTACTTTCTTGTTGGTTACTTTACTTTCCTTGTTCTTGCCAAGGCTACTTGTATTCCTTGACATGAATACAAGTAGTTAAAGCTATTGTTCTTGTTACCAAAGCTCACGGTTCCTTTACTTTCTTGTTGTTCTCCAAAAAGCTCATGTTCTCCTTTACTTTCCCTTGTTTTGGTTACTTCGCCTTTCCTTGTTCTAGCAAGGCTACTTGTATTCTTTGACATGAATATAAGTAGCTAAGCTATCCTCTAGCAAGGCTACTTGTATTCCTTGACATGGATATGAGTAGCTAAGCTATTCTTTTTACTTTCTTGTTGTGTTCCACCAAGCTCTCGGTTACCATTTTCTTTGTTTTCCTTGTTCAAGTCACGACTACTTGTATTCCTTGACATGAATACAAGTAGCTAAGGCTTATATTCGGTTTAGGGGTTCTCTTAAACTATGACAATGTTTTGAGACCCTTTTACTTAATGCTTTTTGTGTTCAACTAGTTCTCGTGCCATTATTCGGTTGAACAACAAGGCTAAGTGGATGCTTGAAATGGCAAAGCTTAGCCGAGTAGTTCAATCTATCTTTAAAACCGCTTGGTTGATCGGAAATGTGAGATCAAGTGGATGCACATAGGCTAATACATCTTGAAATGGAGTATTAGTCTAGCTAGAACTAGAAGTCTATGTCTTGTTTTTGGAGTAGATTGTGGTGTAAGTGCTTGAAATGGCCTTACCTTAGGGTTATATCTTGACCATGGAATAACCCACACTTATGAACACAAAATAGATCATTTGAAGTCAATGATGGATGTGTCACTAGTTGAGACCCTAGACTGAATATCTTTCTTATGTGAATATCTTTCTTTTGTGAATATCTTTCTTGCACTTACTTTCTGCACTTTACTTTTCAGCACTTTACATTTCAGTTTTTACTTTTCTGTCATTTACATTTCAGCACTTTACCTTTCGCACTTTACTTTCAGTCTTTACTTTCAGCACTTTAAATTCAGTCATTTACTTTCTGTATAAAAAACAACCCTCAAACCCAACCTGTATTTACTTTCTTTTCTTTCTTTTTTGTAAGAACAACTATTCCACACTGACTCTCTTGGGTTCGACCCCTACTTACCGCTCTATTAATCCATAGTGAGCCACGAGTAGTGGACTATAAATGTAAATTTTGCAGTGCACAACGACGGCTCTGTCACTTATGCATCGGTTTTGTGAATGAACCGATGCATAATCTCTTAAAGAATTTGGCAGATTTGGCTTCTAATAGCTCAAATCCACCTGAAATTTTTCAAAACATCAATATAAATGTTGTTCTATTACAAATACACTGTTGATCAACATCGAGATACATTCATTTCAAAGATCAAAGAGACAATCATTTGATACAAGTACATCGTAACTTCTTTCATACTATTAACAATGCCAACAAAGTTAATATTCGGAATATAATACAACAACACTAAAGTTAATGTCCTATATATACCGATTGGGTAACGATCGCTTATATAGCCGTACAAGTAAGCGGCACTTGTTTCCTTTACTTCATCGATCTTCCAATATTCGTATGATTGTCTTCCATTAGGAAAACACTACAATGAAAAGCAAGAGAAAAGTAAATCAATACAATAAAGGTCCAATGAGTTCAAAACCAACCAAAGTCAACTACAATTTTTTTTTTGCCAATTAAACAACTTAATGAATAATACAAGTCTAAAAGCTTACTTGGCTATGGTCATCAATCTCCGCTCCGTTATTAGCTCGTATAAACTAGATTATGTCCCGAATATAATTCAAAACATAATAACCGTATAAATGACCCGGCAGTTGTTTTGGACACTGCACGATCAATAATCTCTTTTTATTAATGCTAAAGCTATTAAAAAGTGTTTCATATATGACCTCGTACCTCAACTATCTTCCATTGTACACTTCCTGTACTTCTCGGTATACATCCTTGGTAGTATATGTACATTCCCCTAAAATAAATAACATAACATAATTAGTGATTGTTAATACAAGTTACAAGATAAAAGTGAGTCTAAAACTTACGTGTCCACCAAATCCTTTGCATCGACGTTTATTCTTTAAGCATTTTCCCGATGATCAAGCCAATGCACTACATGTTGTTTAGGGAAGATGACACATAACATCCAATGCCACCTAACAAAAACAAACTAAATTAAAAAAAAGAATTAAAAAAAGCATATACAATATTATCATTAAGTTATGAACTTACCTTGCGTGATCCACGTAAGGGAGGAAGTAGAAAAAATTGCGATCTTGGTCCGGCATACTCAACCTTGCTACAAACGTCATCAACCTCTCATCTCTGTTGATGGACGGGGTCATGATGGAAGGATTGAAGAAACCAAACTTAATATCTCAACCCATCATCTCATTGTATAAAGAACTACAAAGCAAAAAAATTGTGTTAGTTAGACCATGCATGGGGATAAATGATCATCAGAAAATAATCGTGAGCATTACCATATAAATAATTCACAAGCAAAGTTCCATAACGCTTGTAGCTTGAATAATTCCTTCAGGTCATCTGTGCTCACAGCGATATCGTAGTCGTCACCGAACACATTCTTGTCGACGTCTACCACAATCATGTGTCTGTTCAACTGTGTCCACACCTCATGTACAAGTCGACAATACATGGTCAAACCGTCTATTTCATCATTGTCGGTAAATGGCAAACTATCGCAAACCACGTTATCATATTCCTGCATGTTGAATTTGATTAATGACATGAAATTAAATTTGAAGTATTGTATAAAATAAAATGCAAATGAAATTGTATTATTCGATTATCTCACCCTATTACCGACAACGACCAAGTCTTTCGGCCATGCTACATGGTGTCCCTCTGCCTCAATAACATTCGTGAGCTTCGGATGGGGTACTGGCTATGTTGCTCCTCGAACTATTACTTTTTCGACCTTCACCTATATATAAAGAACAAATGTTTAGGGTTTAGAATAACATATGAATAAGAATGAGACATCTATAGAGAGACTATAAGTCTAGTAGATTATAAAATAAAGTTTAGGCAATGTAAGGACTGAGAGAGGACATCACTTTCATTGTATGTTCTGGTATTTGTCGATAATTAACAAAATGACCTTTCATGGTTCGACGAATGGCCACAAGCTGTCAGTCACCTTTGATGTTACATACTTTCAGGAAAAAAAACCAAATAGTCACAAAAAATAAAGCGAATTTTTTTAAACGTACCTCGGGTATGCTCGTCCAAATCGATTTGATGTTACATTTGATCGCTTCTTACATGGAGCACTTTTGGTGCGTGCACTGGGTTTTCCAAATCGATTTGTAATACTCTGAATTTTCTCAGGTATTTCATAACCTGAAGATGGTTGAGGTTCTATTGCATGTTCAATCTCACCGTTGAATGCAATTTTCTGTCGCCTGTAAGGATGATGCCTCGGTAAGAAACGTCGATGTCCCATGTAAACCATTTTTCGACAATTCTTTAGATAACTTGAATGTGTCGCTTCCCCGTATATTGGACAAGCTTTGTACCCTTTAATACTATACCCGGACAAGTTACCATAAGCAGGGAAGTCATTGATGGTACACATTAGCATGGCAAGCATATTGAAATATTCTTGCCTAGCTGCATCAAATGTTCGTACTCTTCATTCCATAAAAGCTTCAGATCATCTATCAAGGGAGCCAAGTATACATCTATGTCATTTCCAGGCTGTCGAGGACCCAATATCAACAATGAAAGCATCATATATATGCGCTTCATGGTTAGTCTGGGAGGTAGGTTGTATATCACGGGTCATGTACTATGTTGACTATTGAAATTTCCAAGCGGATTCACCCCATCAGTACACAAGCCAAAGCATAAATTCCTAGACTCTGATCCAAACTCTGGGAATGTGTTGTCTACTTTGGCCCATTATAGTGAATCGGCAGGATGACGCATTTCGGTATCAACGACACGTTTCTCGGCATGCCATCGCATATTATCAGAATCTTTCGCTTCAGCAAATAATCTTTGAAACCTGGGAATCGGTGGAAGACACCACAATACTTTGGCAAGTGCCCTTTGAGGAATTCGTCGGTCCTTTGTTTAACTTGTAGCGAGAAGACTTGCACATCGGACATTCAGTCAAATCGCTATGAGAATTACGATACAATATACAATCATTGGGACAAGTATGTATCTTCTTGTACTCGATTCCCATGGAACACATAACCTTTTTAGCTTCGTAAGTACGGTTAGGTAAAGTGTTTCCCTCGTGAAGCATATCTTTCACCAACGTTAACACTTCAGTGAAACTCTTATCACTCCATCCATTTTTAGCTTTCAAATTGAATAACTTCAAAGTTGCAGATAACCTTGTATATTTGGAGCAACCTTCATACAATGGTAATTCAGAGTCATTCCTCAATGATCCACAACTTGTGGTCTAGCAACAAACTCATCGGCAACGTTGTTAACCATGTCAGTTAAATTGTCCTCCCCCCAATAATCATTATCTTCACGCAAACTTTCTACGGGTTGAGGTTCAACGTCTTGCGGTTTAGCCTCACCATGCATATACTAAACCTTATATAGTGGATCAATTCCCTTTAAAAAGATGTTTATGCAATTCGTCCACTTTGACCTTTATCTTATTGAAACACGCCTTACACGGACAGAAGACACGTTCAAGTGCATTTTTAATTCATACTGACAGACGTATTTTTAAGGGAAAAGTACAAAAGGGTGGTATGAACTACCACCCTTTTACAAACTCTTGTCAGGACTATCAACATTTGCAAAACACAGTCAATTTCTACTTTAAGGACCAAATTGCAATTATAATTAATTCTATAAAGTACCCCAAACAATAAAATCTGCTAAACACAATCAGTTTCTACTTTAAGGACCAAATTGCAATTACAATTAATAACATAAAGTACCCAAATTTTAAAAAAAATCTATGTATATGTATTTAGTTCAATTTAAATGTATATTTTGTAATCCCTTAAAAAAAATGTATATTTTGTTCTAAAATATTTGGTTCGATCTAATGATAAATTTTTTGAATCAGTCAATTTTTAAAATTGCTTAAATTTATACAATAATTTATACCATAAATGTTTTTTTGAATAATTTATTATACCATATAATATATATTTTGAATCAGTAAATTTCTAATTTTTAGATAAAATATAATAAAAGTTTCACAAATAAGTGAAAATATCAATAATTTATTATTATGATGATGTGATCCTTGTTAATATTCTGTTAAATTAATATATTTTCAGATCAATTGTGAAACTTTTATGATAATATATATTTTCAAGCAATTTTATTATTGTAGATGTCTATCGTACAATTAGGTCATTTGATACGGTTGTACGAAAATAATTTTTACTTTAACATTTATTGTATAAATTTAGATCGAAATTTATATATTTAAAGATTTATGGTACAATAAATTATTCAAAAAAAATTTATGGTATAAATTATTGTAAAATTAGAAATTTATTGTATAAATTTAGGCAATTTAAAAAATTGACTGATTCAAAAAATTTATTATTAGATCGAACCAATATTTTAGAACAAAATATACATTTAAATTGAACTAAATATATATACATAGATTTTTTTTTTAATTTGTGTACTTTATGGTATTAATTGTAATTGCAATTTGGTCCTTAAAGTAGAAATTGATTGGGTTTTGCAGATTTTATATTTTGAGGTACTTTATGGAACTAGCTGTAATTGCAATTTGGTCCTTAAAGTAGAAATTGACTGTGTTTTGCAAATGTTGATAGTCCTGACAAGAGTTTGTAAAAGGGTGGTAGTTCATACCACTCTTTTGTACTTTTCCCTATTTTTAACCCTTTATAGTCGTCAAGTTATGAGTTTTAGGTGTCAAGTTGTAGTCAAAAACAATTTATAAACCTTGGTAAGCCAAGGGTCGATCCAAGGAACAACGTGTGTGAATACTAGCTAACAAGCGACCTATTTAGCTATTCCGATTAACAAGAGGTTTTGATGTAAACAAAAATGCAGAAATTAAATGCAGAAAAATAAAGGTTTGACTTGATCAGAGAAAGAATCCCAGGATCAAACTTCACCCGTGTCAACCCCACTAATCATGCAATCACGCAACGTAAATTCATCATGCTATCGAATATGGAAATAAACCAAAATAACACTAGACAAGCCGCCCATCCACGGATCATTGTCTAGATTAATCTCAATCGTTGAACGCCGCCCATCCACGGATTATCAACGATCTCGATTATTAAACTTAGGGTTTTTCAGATAAAAGTCAACTTTCCTATTAGTTCATGTACTACCATTGTAGCTACCATGACCTAATATCAATTTCATGCAATCTGGTTAATACTTAGGACCCATTCATCTTTTGGTAATTAACCTAAATACGTTCTAGCATGCAAACATCCCATTCAATGTAAAACTTGGAAGAACGATAAAATTAAGCACAATGAAATTGAATATTCGAATTGCATTACTGAAAAATATTTAATTAATCACACGAAGAGTTGGGTACATGGCACGGGATCCGTAGGATCCCGGAATAAAGAGGACTACTCACTATTCATGGTAAGTTAACCACAAATAATGTAGAAATAGAAATTAAGGACGAGATAACCGTGTAGACGATGTAGCTCATTGAATCCTCAATCTCTCGCGATGTTTTCCGTCTTCTCTCCCAAGTTAGGGTTCTCCAATCTCGATTCAAGCTCTAAACTCTCGTATCATCCACACTGGCTTCAATCAGCCGATTGCCCCTTTTATAGCTTCCAAAAATGCTAAAAGCCCGAAAACGAAATTAGGAAATAAGTTGATAATTCTGTCCCCGACGGCCAGCCGGTCGGCTGGCTGGGCAAGGAAATCTCAGCCGATCGGCTGGATCAACTGCTCCGCAAGGCTACTTCAAACTAGGTTTCTCAACCGGCCGGTTGAGAGTTTTGGCTTGGTGTGAACCGGCCGGTTCGACAAGGCTCCAAATGACTCGAACTCTCTGACCCTTTGAGCCGGTCGGTTGAGCTGTGAGCTGTGGGGTGAGCTGGCCGGTTCCAGACCTCAGAAACTTTCTCTCGCTTCGATCTCAATCCAGCCGGTTGGCTGATTTTGGGCCAATTTGTCCAGCTTGTTGGCTGGATCTCCCTTGTGCGCATTTTCGCCCCAAAAGTGCGGGTTTTCTTCGAGTCTTGGTCTTAGGCCATGGTTTTGATGGATAGATGCTTTTAACCTGAAATGCTCAAGAAAAAACATCAAATAATGACAGTTTGTCAGGAGAACGAGTGCTATCCTTCATCGTATGGAGCATATAACTAGTCAAAATATCGACTGATCAAATACGCCGATGCAAATTCACAGAAATCCATTATCCCCTTCTCATACTCATCACTTAACCTATTACCGGACATCCACACTCTCGACTCATCATAAATCTACTACATGAAGCATGTAAATATTATTATTAGACTGAGAACAAGTTAGTTAACCATTCAATAAATACACCATCTTGTTAAACAAAGAACAAATGGACATGAACAACACAAGTATCAATTAAGTTTGAGAGGGTGTGAACCTTGTGTGAAATCGAGAGTGGAGAAATGTTGCAGAAGGATAGGGAAGGCAATGAGCAAAGGGTGAAGGACGCTGGATTTGAAAAACACAAGTTAAGAAGGAATTGGACAAGAAAAAATCATGAAACATGAACAAACGAACTAAACATATACATACCTTATGAGATGGTGCTCGGAGAATCAGCAGAACTTTCACCGAGATGCAAGGGGACGAGAATGCAATACAAGACCTAAACCAAAAAACATAATTAAATCAATAAATGAAAACTATATAAAGTACAAGGATTAATAAACGATAGTTGATAATGGTGAAAGTAGATATGCTTACGTTAAAAAACAAGTGGTTGATCAGAAGCACTTAATCGACTGTACTCCTACAAAGACGGCGGTAATACCGAACAATGTCAATGAAACCAAACATCAATAACTAATAGACAAAATTATGTGACAGCACTTTAACTAACGACAATGAACCCTAATTGATTTGAACAAATGAATAAACCTATAAACCCTAATAAATCCATTATCAATACATACCTTTGAGTGTTGCTGGAGGACTGGCAAGTGAGCGAAGAGTGTTGCTGGAGGACTGGCTACGAGCGACCACAAGCGAGACGACGAGCGAGACGTCAAAAGCGAGGTCAACGGGGCATGCACGGACCAGTGAGACGATGACGACGACTGGCGAGACGGAGCGAGGTCGACAGGAAGGCGCGCATGGAAAGTTTGAAAATCAGTAAAATCGATTTCGTGTTCGCATCGGAGGATGAAAATTGCAGAAGTAAAAATGAAATTAGGGTAAATTTGTGTTCGACTTTATGCATCGGTTCACCTAAAACCGATGCATAAGCCTCCCCATTAAGCATCGGTTGGTCCAAAACCGATGCATAATGGTGAGGCTTATGCATCGGTTTTTCTGAACCGATGCATAATCTCTAAACCGATGCGAAAAGTGGAACTCCAAACCGATGCATAATCTCCCGTCTGTAGTAGTGACAGACTCACCAGAAGAATAAAGACATTGAAGTTGCTTGCCTAGCTTACACATTAAATTTAGGGACCCTAAATTGATCGGAAAAACGATGAAGCTATTCGAGATCTCAGAGACCCTAAATTGACCGAGAAATTTAAAGGCGTTTTAGTTTGTATTCTTAAGGATTTGAAAATTTATTTGGCCTGGTATCCTAATGAATAGCGGCCATTTGATCAGAAGATTGCCTAATATATTGTCAGGTTCATTTAAGATCTCTTACATTTCATGAGTAGGATGAAGAGAGTACATGATAAAATCAAAAGTTGAAGAAGCTGGCGCTTGCCATGAATGACTTCCCTAGCTATTCTACATCTACAAATTAAAGTCAACTTCCCATGTCAATGCCCATCAACCGTTTGCCCTGATGCCAATATAATCAACAAGAGAGAAGAACAAGGTTCAATGTTGAAGTCCCTTATGAGCGTGTCTGCTGCGAACAAGGCCGGTGGCCGGCCAAGTGATTGAATTATTGTTTTACGTTCAAAAGATTTAGGGTTCAAATCTGATCATTCATGACACTTTTCTCCCATAATTTTGGGTTTGTACTTTAACCGAATAATTCAAGTTCGTATTCAGGTTGATGTTCTTTGCTTGGCTCGTGCTTGAAATGTATTCGATGTAATGACACTATAAAAAAAGAGTGTATAAAACTCATGACAATCGTGAGTAAAGTTACTAAATTAAATCATTTAAGTATAAAAATCAAGAGTAAAGATCAGATACAAAGCGTATTTTTGATGCAAAATACAAAGTTCGTCAAAACTAGGTAATAATTCGTCGCCGAAAACCCAAAAGTACGACATAGTTCGTCACGAATAGTTTCTAATTCGACACTGAGAAATTAACCATAAAACGAGATTTAATGCGGGATTTAATCTCATCCGTTTAATTGAACAAATCAAGGAATGTGATCGGTTTGTATTTTTTACAAAAATATGTCCCTTGCACCGGATCCTTTTTCTAAAACACAATACTTACAACTAATACAACATTAATTACTCCCTTTCTAGATCTTCTCTAATTAAGTGTATGCTGTCATGGCTACGTCAAGAATGATCGGCTCTTGAACGTATAGTGGGTCATATGGGTGGTGCATTCTCCTTTGGTTACTTTTTGTTGCTGCCTGGTAAGTTGGAAACTGAGGATCCAGTCCATATTATGTATCTCTATTGTAACTATATAGGTCAAATGTGAGTCTCTTAAGTCTTATCTGCCACTTGTGACATTGATGATCATAATTGCATGCCGACTGATTCATCTGGGAGGTCAAAAACTTCTTCTTCGCAGACTTCCACCAATAATATGTAGCACTTATTAGTAAAGGGTCACACATACACTATTTGTGAGGTCGTTATAACTTCACTTTTCAGTTGTATTTCATTCTTTTCTTATTCTCATGTCTTAAGAAATGATAAACTTATTCTCATTTGTTAGGGGGCGCGCTACCTTGAAACAGGGGTAGAATGAGACCGTGAGGCACGTTGTGAGCCACTCATTATGATGATGTGGTAGGGAATAGTTTTTTAATGTTTACTTTTTGCTTTTTGCTTTTGATGGATTTTTGGTAGTGGGACACGTGTCATGAGGAGATGAGTTTGACGGCTGAGATGAGTGGCTGAGATGGTGTCTCACTGCCTCATTCTAATTTGGCTGCCTCATTTGAGCGCTCCTCCATTTGTTAGAGTGTATCTTATAAATAATAACACACACTTAACGACACTGCTCTTTTCTTATTCTCATGCCTTAAGAAATGATAAACTTATTCTCATTTGTTGGCAATTGTAACGCAATTAGATTATATGTTACAATAATTTTATAATACACGAAATTGTAATATAAAAACATCGCTGAAAAGAATCTTTGTCAAATAAAGTTTCGGATGGACTTCAGACAGCGTTTAATAATGAAGCGCTGTCGTAAGTTGACAATAAGATAGCGCTTAAGGTGTTATGCGCTGTCTATTGTGTATTTCAACAACGCTTTTCCTACAAAGCGCTGTCTTATTGTGTATTTCAAAAGCGGTTTCGTATTAAGCGCTGTCTAAGTGATGAATATAAATTAAGATTCATATATGTGTAAATATTTGTACATTTCATTTCTATTAATGTCAACACAATTTGACACTTAACATGTCTATGTTATAGAAATATGTTGGTTGAAAAATGCATTATATGACTAAATGTTAGAATCCCCCTTGCACGATACATTTCAAATAAAACACCTATTGCAAAAAAACCAATTTGCTGAACATAAAATTACAATCATTTGGTCAATATTGTACAACACCTTTGCATTCACATATGTCGCAATCTTTTGATACTTGACACATTTACCTTACAACAAAATTAGAGGAATAATACCACATATGCCTTCAAGTTTATACAGGATGATACACTTGTCGTATGTAAGTTATCAAAGCATCCGCAAAGTGATCCCTCATATCATCAAGCACATCGTTACCATATGATTGTTGTCCTCTAGGGAAACACTTGAAAACAAAATCATAGTTACACAGTTTATGGACACCTCAATTAATTGTTAATGACTAATTAAGTCTCGGTATACACTTACTTGTCCGATGTTGTCCTCAAGCGATCCATTGGTAGCTTGAACGAACTTTATTATGTTCAGAATATATTGCAAGACATAGTAGCCACACAGTTCACTGTCGAAGGGCTGTCTCTGGCACTAAAATAAGAATTCAGTTATAATCAAACCTCCTATATTAATTACTGAAATATTAAATTTTATAACAATTGTTGTATGTTAATTCAATACCGTCACAGTGATCCACTCTATTTCGTCTGTTGACGGGATGTTGAAGTACAGACTCATGCTCCTGCAACATTAAGGTAATTTTTATATAAGAAAGTTGCAGGTCATGTTATAATGCTAACTAAAGTGGACTACCATAGTACTTACGTGTTAAGAAAATTCGTTGCCTCAGGCAGCGGTATCTTTTCAAGCGGATCAAGCCAAAGGGTCACTCGCTTCTTCAGGAATAGGACAACTAACATCCAATGATACCTAACATCGATTTCAGACATTGTATATTAGTCAAATACGCATTTCATGCAAAATATTAAAAAATTTGTATAATATCAACTCACTCTTTCACATTGACGTAGGGAAGGAAGTAGCAATAATTACGCTCATAGTCGGGCATTCTCAATCTCCTCTGGAAGAAGTCCACCCTGACCGAGAATTCCTCGGACGGAGTCATAAACTCGGTCTGAAGAATCCAAACCGAATGCCCGGTGGGATCTTATCGTGGACAAATCTGCTGCCATTTGTTTTAATTAGTTAAATTTTTATAAACTTCAGAACCATTTTATAATGAAATCAATAATTACCTTATGTAAACTTCTGCTGCTTGTGCACCCAAAGCTTTCAAGCATGTGAACTCAGTAATGCACTCTCTGTTCAAATCGACAAAGCAATACTCACCAAACACTTCGCTACTAATGTACACCGAATACAGACTTGACTTGGCCATCATGTTAGCGTGTTCTTAAAGAAAGTGGCATTGCATTGTCATTCTGGTAGTATTTTCATCGCCGAAACTGGTGCATTGCATTTTGAAAAATCTGAACTCGTCATATCCCTGTCCAAAATAAATAATGCCAGTCAAATGAGTAACTATCAGAAAGTGATAGTTGTTTAGTGTCATAGAACTGAATGTACGTACTTACCTTTTCATCAATGCATACTAGACATTTCGGCCATCCCACAAAACATTGCATCCGATATTCTATCCATATTCCCAAACTTTTTTGGCAGCTCCGTCGATGGTTCAATCGCTTCGTCTACAATCACCTTCACCATATCATCATCCAACTCTCGATATTGCACGATTCGACCTGTCATCACTTTGCCAAGTGCCACGATTATCATGCGTTGATCCAAACCTCCTTCCACGTGCAGTAAGCATTTCTTCCCAACATGATATTTGAAAAAAAAATACTAAACCATTATGAATGAACAACATATGCCTTTATTCGTAATTTCAAACTACCGCATAATACCTCGGGTATATCTACGAAGGGGTCTTGATTGGTACCGCTATGATGTCTCTGAAGCGTTGGCGCGTTCGATGTAACTGTGGACCGTGTTGATGATGAAGAAGATTGCTTCCCGAATACCTTCATCCAACCTACGAAACTACCGACCCCACGTGTCCGTCCAGGGTACTCATCCTTCCCTGTGGCCTCCGTCAATATGTCTCTTCGGCCCTGAGACGTAAATAACCCCTGACCGGACTGCTCTTGCAATTGATCCTGTTATCAATCATTTTACGTTCAGCATAATCACAACATTTAGTGAACTGTTTACTATTTTGATTGTAACAAACAACTTACAATTTTTTCCGCCACCTCCCTCATAGACTCATTCACATACTCTTTATTCCTTCGGAGATGACCCCTCAGTCATACCTCATGCCTCTCAACCTCGATTACAGGCTCATCCCCAGGCGATATCAAGCCCTGAGCCTCCATCTCCGCTTTCTTTGCTGCGACGAGATCCTCCTTCACTTTCTTGTACCCGCTTCGAGACAATGTATGCTGGAACTTGTTTGATTTTGCTCAAGCAATGTTCTCCTCCCTAATTTGCAGTGCCTCGGGAGTCGAACGTTGTTCCACAAACCTCGTCCATTGCTCCGGATCAATGTAAGAATACATCTCTCTGGGGTCCTGTCCTTGTTTCTCACCAAAGATGTACTGGTTTGCGAGTTCGCTCTTGAAGTGTCTCCACATAACAGCGGCAGCTCGCATCTCTGTCTTCTTTAACTTACTAGTCATGTCATTTTAGGGCACATCAAATAATCTCTGCAGAAAAAAATGTTACCAATTGTGTAAATGCAGAAATTATCATTCGTGTTCCAATTAAAAACATACCAGTGTCTCATCCCACACCGTATCCCTAAGCTCCTTAGGTACCAACTTCCAGCTTTCGTATGTAATCGGAACTCGAGATTTAGCAACAGTTCCTGCAAAGACAAAACATATTATTTAATTCAATACGCAAAAAATTGTTATTCAATACGTAAACAAATGAAAGTCAGACATTACCAATGCAGCTTCTGAATGATGTCCTTACTTCACTACCAATTGTTCCATCTGCCTCAATCGTCACCTGCTCCTTAGTCCCATCCTTATGCTGCTCGATTAATTTCTTCATACAAGTTGGTCCCCTTATCTTACGGTTTGATGATGAGTCGGTCTTCGTGCTACCTTTGCGAACCATCTTCCTGCGATTAAATAACAGATAACTGAAAGTACAGTATACTACACTATTAATTCCTAACAAATGCATAAGAGTGTACAATATTATAAACAATTTCCGAACATACCGGCACAAAACTACAGTACACTATTACTATAGAAAAATAACCATATGCTTCGCACAAGTCGGGGCCGAAGCTGAAACTAATCGGGATCGGTGGAGTCAACTCGGGACAATAGAAACTCAATAAACGAGTATCGTAACATATTAAATCCAAATCGAAGGTGAAATCCCTGAACCGTAAATAATTTGACGGACGCCAATCGGAAACCTAAACAATTACTGGGACGGAGTCATTCACAAAAGTGTATTTCCCGAAAATGGAAATCGACATACCTGAGCGACTTTTTGGACTGAGAAATCGAGTGGGATGCGTAGGCGGGCTAAGTTGGCAGTAACAATTCGAAGGCGATATAAACCAGATTGTGTAAATTTGTGGAGTTTAACCTAGTTTAATTTTGTAAATAGGCGATGTCGTATGTTAACATACGACATCGCTTTGTAAATAGGTGCTGTTGTAATTTAACACATGACAGTGCTGTCTAAACAGGCGCTGTTTTATGTTGACATACAACAGCGCTTATTTATTAAGCGATGTCCAGAATTTCATTAAACCAGCGCTTACTAAATAAGCGATGTTTGAAGTTTAGCAAAAACAGTGCTTCTGGTAGCAAACACTTTCTAATAATGAGAAACGGAATACTAGCGGAAACACGACGAAAATTCTGATCCTCTGCACTATAAAAGCACGTACAAGTTCGTATCTAAAACTTCAACCCAATAATTCATCCCAATAATTTGTAACAATGAGTAACGATTCTGACGTTGAACGTATATTTGCTTCGTGGTCCGAAGATGAATCCAGCAATTCTGAAGGGTATATTTGCTCCGCTCAAGATTTTATATATTCCTGTCATAACGGCGCGGAATGTGTAGGAGATCATAGCTTTAGTGGGGAAAAATACAGACACGAAGAAGAATCCAGTATACAAGCTCCGTCTTCAAAGCCACATCCAGGTGATTAAGAAGTGGACAAGCCATCACCGCATGGGTCTCCTGGAAATGTAGGAACGGAAAGTGTTTGAAAATATGTTCTACAAATGTAACTTCTTTATGGGTTAAACCAATTGTAGTTTGTTGTTTTGAATGAAATAAGTTTGTTACACTTCGGATTCTAACCTTCATGTACAAATGCAATTTTTTTATTTGCTAAAATGTACAAATGCAATTTAGTTACATTGTTTTGCTATTCATGTACAACCATTATTGAGCGTTATAGGTGGACATTTTTAACTTGTAGTACCGACACAATTTCCGTCGACCTTACATTAACATTCCGTCACTTTAAATGGTACTATGATGGAAAACCAACTGTATTGGGCACAGTGAAAGTGCACAAGGAATGCATTATTGACACAGTGAAAGAAGCCTAAACTTGCCGACATTTATTCAAACTAACTTTACAGTCAACCTTCCGCTTTATGTGGCCTATAAATGTAAACTGAATTGCATGTAAACACCCACTACAAATGTTAAACAAACATTTACACCGAATATGAATCCACTTCGTCGTGTCAGATTAAGCGACGATACCGACAACAGATCTGAAGAAACTACGGAAGAGTATATCTTTGAACGACTGCCGGAGTCAAGTGAAGCTGGTATAAATAGTAATTATTTTACAAAAAAACATTGGTTGGCTGCTTTGCAATTATCTTCTAGTGAGTTATTTAAATGGATGACTAAGTTTGATATTGATGTACCAATTACGCCTCTGATCGAAATTACACCTAACGGTCCATTGAAGCCTGATAAGGTACTACTCGAAAACAACATTTATTCCATTGCATTTAGTTTTGTTTATTGATGCCTGACTTTTTGCAACAATCATTGGACAGATTGTGGGAGTCATTGACAGTTGTGAACTGAACATGGATGGATTTGGATTCGACATTACTTTAAAGGTACACTTATTTTCCCCTTTTAGATTTACTTCAATTTCATTTTAGGTAAAAATCCACTGGTTGCAATTTAGGATCCTATAGCTGTAGTACACGCAACCGTCCATAGCACTGTTGTAGGGAATCAGAAAACACGAGATAGTATTAAAGTGGGATCTGTCCTCGTTCTAAAAAAGGTTTTCATTGCACACTTATTTATATATGTACATATTTATGTTACAAGTGACGTTTTGTACATTTACGTACGATAACAATTTCAGGTTTTCGTGTGCTGGGGTTGTTCAGATAACTGTATCTTAAATATTATCGGAATGAATCTTTTCCGGGTGTACGTTGATGAGAGCCCGGAATGATGTCACTATGACCTTTCTGTAAGAATTCTGAAACTTTGTGTAACAATATTCTAATGTGACGTATTTCTTTATCAGAATTTCCAGATGTTTTTAAATATATTCCTACGTCTCGGTTGTAAAGATATCTAAATATTATCAATTTATTGTCATGTTCTAATAAATGTTCGAACATAAATATATTGTTTAGTACATGATCTTCGATCATTATTGAGCGTTGGTGGGGGGACATTATTGACTTTGGTAAACAATAAAACTTGCCGATATAAATTCCCTATATTTTCCGTTGCAATTCCTACACTGATGAGAGAATTATGACGGAAAATGGACGGTTTATCACACCGACATTACAATGAACCTACCGGTTTGAAGGGCCTATAAAAGTTAGAGTCTTTGCATGTAAACACAAAAATCGATAATCAAAATAATCCTACTGACTATGAATCCACATCGTCGTATTCCTGGACCTGCTTTTCGTGTTCTTGAGTTGCTCCGAGAAAGACCAGGAGTAAGCTTAAGCGTTGATAACGACCACATTTCTGAAGAAACAACGCAAGAGTATCTCTCTGAACGACTGGTGGAGTCAAGTGCAGCTGGTCAAAATAGTAATTCTTTTACGCAAAAAAATTGGTTGGATGCATTGCAATTCACTTCCAGCGAGTTATTCACCCGGATGACTGAGTTACCTATCGATGTACCAAATACTCCTCTGATCGAAATTACACCAAATGGATCAAAGAAGCCTGCCAAGGTACTGCTCTAATACAACATATCTTCCAAAACATTTATCACTTTCATATTTGATTGATGATATGCAACAATTATTGGACAGATTGTGGGAGTCATTGACACATGTCAATTGAACATGGACGGATCTGGATTCATCATTACTTAAAAGGAAACTTATTTTCATTTGTATATTTAATGCAATTGCATTTTAATTAAATATACATAATCCAATGTACGATCCTGCAGTAGTACGAGCGACTGTTCATAGCTCGGCTGTATGGGATCCGAAAACATGAGCTAGTATTAAAGTCGGCTCTGTTCTCGTACTACCACTGCCGCATGTTACAATTTTCTTTTAATTTTTGACAATTCATCAATTTACTTACGATAAGTATTCCAGGTTTCAGTTTGGTGGGATCGTTCGATCAAATGTATCCTAAATATTACTGGAAAAATCTCGTCCGGGTGTACGTGGATGAAAGCACGCCGTCATGATGTCTACTTTTATGTAGTAATACATAAACTTTCTGTAACATTAGTCGCATGTCACGTACTTCATTATCATAAATTGTTCCAAAGTTACGATTGTATACCTATTTAGAATATCTTTATGTACGTTATGTTATAATAATTGTTAATACAAATATATTGGTCAATCAATTAAGTGAAGGAAAAAAAAACATTATTTTATACGTCTATAGTCCGTCAATTTACCGTCACCAACAACGGGAATGCACCTCAATTATGACAGTAATATTTTCATCACAATTCCGTTACCATACCATCACTTCATTCTAATATTTAGGTTGGGAAATAATTTTACCGTTAATATTTATCCGTTGTAAAAATTGCGTCGAAAATTCGTTGTATTTCCGTCAGTAAGTGACGGAATGGAGCTGTTGTGTTGACGGAATATTTTTCATCACCATTCCGTTACCTTTTCGTGACTCCATTTTAATTTAGCACTTTAGTATATTTCCCGGACCAAATGACGGAAATGGAACTGAATATTGTTGGAATTTTTTTCGTCATTATTCCGTCACCATTCCGTCACTTAATTATAATATATCCGTTACAAATATAGTTACCGTTAATTGATTACCGTTGGACGAATTTATTGTAATATAGACGGAATTGCCATGTAATGTTGACGGAATTATGAACTTCTGAACTACAGAAACATACAACCTATAAATATTCTTTGCAATTTACAAATGTATTCCTACCATCTTTCTATATTCACCTCACATTCAAGTTTTCCAATTTTACCCAATGCGATTAAATATTTTTTTGCAATGTTGACGGCAATTAGGCACCGGAAAATTTGACTACTCACCTGTGGTGTTTTTTGCTTCAACCAGTTAATTGTGAGGTATTGTCTTTTGGTTTCACTTCAAATCATACTGCATATTATTATACATGGCATATTTATATCACGAAAGGAGATGGATGTACGAAGCTCGTGCTCATGGGGAGTCATACACCAATGATGTTTTCATCGCCGGAGTCAATAATGTTATTGAAACAGCCGTGTCAAAAGGTTTTCTTGCCAGCGACAACACAATGCGTTGTCCATGTACGAAATGCAAAAACCGGCGATTCATCAATATAAGAATGATGGAGGAGCATTTGTACAAATACGGTTTCACACCAAATTACTTCAATTGGACCCTAGAAGGCGAAGATCTTATTGAACTCCAATACGTCAATTCTTGCCCAACCATACCTGACCCGGGCACCGTTGACCCAGTTATTTATTCTCAAGAGGAAATTTGGAGTCATGATGCCTTCCCAGATATGGTTCCTGATTGTGCCAGTCCTAATGATATTCCTGAGTCGTCTAACTTTGGTGACCAGCAAATAGAGAATGTCGAAGCTAATAGATTCTTTAATCTCCTAAATTCAAGTTCCGAGCCGGCTTACGAAGGTTGCACGACAGACACAGAGCTTTCGATTAACATGAAAATGCTTGCAACAAAAGCTAACTACGGATTCTCCGAAGGCGCGTTTAACGCCATATGCGGAACGATGAAAAATCTAATTGGGGGCGAAAATAAGATCCCATCTTCTTTCAAACAGTCAAAGAAACTCGTAGCTTATCTCGGAATGGGGTACCAACGGATTGACGTTTGCGTCGGCGGGTGTATGATTTACTATGGCTGTGATGAAAGTATGACAGTATGTCGTTTCTGCTCGGAACCAAGATATCATCGTCCAAGACGCGCAGAAAGTTCTTCATCGTACCAACGCCATGCGAGAAGCCAAATGTTTTACTTGCCAAATATACTGCGACTACAGAGACTTTTCTTATCTCAAAGTCTGGCATCAGAAATGTGCTGGCACGCTTCACCCAGAGACGACGTGTATCGCATGGTTCACCCTTCGGACGGGGAATCTTGGAAGCATTTTGATCGGTGCCATCCAAACTTTGCTTCCGAGTCACGTAGTGTAAGATTAGGATTATGCATCGATGGATTTAATCCATGGGGTATGTCCACTAAAAAAATACTCCATGTGGCCTGTGACGGTAACACCCCACAACTTAGCACCGTGGTTGTGTATGAAAACGAGATTCATTTGGTTAACTATACTAATTCATGGGCCGTCTAATCCAAAGAAGCGTTTGGTCATATATCTAAGGCCTCTTATTGATGACTTGGTACATCTTTGGAATGTTGGGGTCGACACATACGATGCTAATCGCAAACAGAGTTTTACATTGAGGGCAGCTGGCATGTGGACTGTATCTGATTTCCCTGCGTATGCAATGTTATCGGGGTGGTCAACTCGAGGAAAACTCGGTTGCCCCTATTGTATGGACGACACAAAGACATTCGTGTTGAAGAACAGAAGAAAAGTGTCGTATTTTGGCTGTCACAGACGATTTTTATCAGAAAGTCATCCATATCGGGGTAATGCCTGGAATTTCTACAGAGATCGAACCGACTTCGATGGTCCAGTCCAATTTCGATCAGGTCACAAAGTTTATGACAGGGTTAGAAACTTAAAATATATATGGAAACAGCGTATCAATGAGGTTTTCGACGGGTTCGGGGTGGAACACAACTGGACAAAGAAATCCATTTTTTGGGAACTACCTTATTGGGTGGACGTGAGGCATAGACATAACATAGACGTCATGCACATTAAAAAGAATGTTTTTGAGAATTTATTCAACACCTTCATGGATGTAAAGGGGAAAACAAAGGATGACGTGTGAAGTGCAGAAAAGATATCGGGTTGTACTGTCGAAGACCAGAATTGGAACTCAAAACTTACCGCGGTCCTTTGGTAGCCAACAAGGGTAAGTATCAGCTTACAAGAGAACAACAGAAGCTTGTGCTTATTTGGGTAAAGTCTCTGAAGTTTCCTGATGGATTTTCATCTAACTTGGGGAATAAAGTAGATTTGAGTACCCTAAAACTAGTAGGTTACAAGTCACACAACGCACAAGTGTTCATCGAGTGACTCATGCCGATTGCGTTCAAGGGTTTTTTCCCAAAACAGATCTGGGAAGCTGTATACGAGTTGTGTACATTTTTCTGAGATATCTGTGCATCTTCCCTTCACATTGAGCGAATGGAACAGTGGCAGAACAACATATCGGCCACACTGTGTAAGCTGGAGACAATATTTCCCCCTTCATTTTTCGACTCAATGGAACACCTACCAATTCATTTGGCTGATGAGGTGCTACTTGGCGGACCAGTACACTACCGTTGGATGTATCCGTTTGAGCGTTTCATCTACTGTCTTAAATAGTTGGGCCAAAAGGGAAACAGAGCTGAGGTGGAAGCCAGTATTGTTAACGCATACATACAGCTGGAGACTTCATATTTGGGATCTGACTACCTAGATCTGGAGTTAACAACGACCGGTATACGCTTACAACGAAATGAAGTAGCGACATCAGATTTCGAAGATCCTCAGATTTTTATTTACAATTACCCAGGAGTTGGTGGCAGCACAATTAAACGAATGGTATTAGACAGCCGGGAATTTAAAAAAGCAACTCATTACATCTTTAGCAACACGCTTGAATTTGAACAATATTCGGCGTTATTTGAGACCGGCTTAAGACAAAGACGCCCGCGATTCAATGATCAGCAAATCAACAACGTTATAGTAACGGATTTTCCAGAATGGCTGCATTCCCATGTAAGTGTAACCAACTTACATTTCATTTCATTATGCAGCAAATTAAACTTTATTTGGACTTTCATGTTCATCCAAAATATTATGTTCAGGTATGGGAGCTTAGAGAAACATTAGCACTACCACTACTTGTCCGCTGGATTTCAATCTGGCGTTGCATGTTCGGCAACATACAAAGTTAATGATGGACCATAACTGTATGAATCATAAACACAGTTAAACCCACCAAATTAGACTCTTTGTCTATTTAACTTTTGCTTGTTAATTAGTTCCGATATTTATCTATAGGGTATTTTAAAGTCTAGAGAGAATACAGGCTAAGGAGGAGTTTTAAAGCTGAAAATGAATTACGAGTCATTCCAGGTCACAACCAAATTCTGACTTTCGAGAACCTGACGTGGAATCACTCAAAACAAGTCCAACCGAAGAGCAACCAGAGTCAGTCCGGAGCTGAAAGGACCGATGGCTTTTTGGGATGAGTCTCACAAAACTCAAACTCACTCTCCTTCCTCCATGTGGCCGGCGGCTAAAGCAACAAGCCACTCCTTCTCCTCCATGTGGCCGGCGGCTAAGGGAGAGGTGACTCACCCCGATGGCTTTTGAAGCCTCCTCCCATTTTGTGACAAGTGGTGGCTTCTCCTCCACATCCATTGCTCCTCCTTGGCTATAAATAGAGCCCTCCCTTGCCTTTGTAAATCATCCCATCCACAATCCACAAGTCTTTAGAGAGATAGAGGGCCTAACCCTCTTCTCTTCACTTTCAATACACATTTTGTTCTTCATTTTGGAGCTACTTTTCCTTGCTTGGATCTTGCTTAGGAGCTCCTCTCCTCCACTTATTGTAGGTACAAAAGCCACGACTTGTCCTTTACTTTCCGTATATATTGTTCTTACTTTAAAGTAATTCTCCTTTTCGGTATCCTTGTTCAAAGCCATGGTTTGCCTGTATTCCTTGACATGAATACAAGTAGCTAAAAGCTTGTATTCGGTAGAGGGAGTATTTATATCATAAACCGTTCTAGACTCTATGCTTAATGCTACTTAGTGTTTCAAAACTTGTTCTATGTGCCACATATTAGGTTAGAACTTCCAAGGTTGAGTGGATGCTTGAAATGGAAAAACTCTTCCGTGGGGTTCGTGAACATACTCGGGTAAGTGGATGCTTGAAATGGCAAAGCTTATCTGAGGAGTTCGACCTCTTTAAAACACCATTTGGATTGATCGGAAATGATCAATCGAATGGATGCACATAGGCTAGTATACCTTGAAATGGGGTGCTAGTCTAAATAGAACAAGTGCTCTATGACCTTGAAATGGGCTAGACAGTGTGGCAAGTCGAGTGCTTGAAATGGCCTTGATACACTTTTGAACACTTAGTATGATTATTAGAGGTCAATGATGAACGATGATATGATATGAAACCCCTAAACCGAATCCTTTCCTTACAGTCCATTATCAACTGTTGTAATTTACTTTCAGTTCTCAAAGCACACTCAAACCCAACCCCAATCGCATTAAATTTATGCATAAGCTTCATTAAAGAACAACTAATCCACCAATTCCCTTGGGTTCGACCCCTACTTACCCTTTACTACCCACTAGTAGAGTACGAGTAGCGGAGATATAAATTTATTTTGCACAGAGAACATCGCACCCTAACGACAGTGCAGTGGGCTCCGTCAAAATTGGCGCCGTTGCCGGGGAATTGGAATTAGAAATCGGAATAGTTGTTCTATTTGTTTTTCTTTTGTTTTAGTTCTGTCATGCAGTTCACAAAGTCTTTCTACTACGGATGCGAGCCTTGGAACAATGAGAAGTTTTTCCCACCATCCTTCGAACTTGAAATCCGCGAGAAGATCAACAACCTAAAGCAATCCCGGGACGAAACTTTGGACGAGTACTTATGGTACTTCGATTCCATTATAACGAGTTGCCCGCACCATGGATTCAGCAACTCAGATCTTCTTCAAAGGTTTCTCGATGGGATGATGCCATATGAGTGGAATTGGCTTAATGACGCGGCAGGAGGCTCGGTAAATAACTTAAACATGGATGATCTTTGGAAATTGATAAACGATTTGGCCGCGAGGTCAAGACCAAGAGAAGATCAGGCCGAGCCACTCGAGGACGTTACAACGGAGCTGGCATCTAGCAACCAGCAATTTGCCAACATGGTACACCAAATCCAGGTCGAAAGCGACGAATCATGGGTGGCTCAAAAAGAAGCATCAAACCAGCTCTGGGACCTCATTAACAAGCTGCCCAAATCAGTACCGGTACACATTTCTGAAATGCCCGAGGAAGCCCAGATCCACATTGCCGAGCCACTCAAGGACAAGGAGGAAGAATTGGCAGCTAGCATCCAGGAAATGAGTGCCCCGATACACCAAGACGAGGTCGAAAATGAGGAATTCTGGGCAGCTACACAACTGATCTGGGACCGCATTGCCAAACTGCCCAAATCAATTTCGGTCCTAACTGAAGAGTTGCCCGAGACATACCCAGACCTCAGTGCCGAACTGCCCAAAACAGACCCGGACCTCAGTATGATTGCCCCCGGAGACCATATGAATGACGAGGATGAGAACCCATGGTTGCCTGAAGAAGAGCTCCATTCAGATTATCCCTGGGAGTTAGAAGAAGAACTGCCCAAATCAGGCCCGGTCTTTATCACCAATCCATCCGAGGAAATCACAGTCCTAACTGCCGAGCCAACTGAAGCCCCGGTCCTCACGGACGGGCTGGTCGAGAAACGCCCGGACCGTATGGCCGAGAAACCCCAACTTGACCCTTCATGTTTTATGCAGATCATAGCCACCGAAGATCATATAATCAATAATGATGAGGTGCAAGGGGAGTTAGAGGAGGAGCATGAGCCAAAAAAGCCGACAAAGGAACTCTCACTGATCACAAGCCAAGGAAAACCGCCTGAAAACTCACTCGTTCCAAGACAACCATCCATCACTGCCACAATGAAGAGGATTGGCAGAGGCGCATGCTTAATGTCGCCTACATTTAATAGCACAAAACCAAACTTCCAAACTCGCAAAGGTGCCAACTATTCAAACATGAAGAAGCGGCAAAGACATGGGCCGAAAGAATGGAAACCCGGAAGGAGTAACAAGCGAGCACGACTCATCGGACCAGCAGCTATGGTCAATGAAGCCTCGCCCTCTAGGAGCAAAAGGGCAGCCGAGAAGAAATTCGACCTCACACGCCCATGGGACCCAACCTTATGATCCGGGAATGAGGTACTGTCGAGCTAATGACGTTAAACAAATGCACTGGTCGGGAGGTAACCCGACACCTATCTTACTTTCAGTCATTTAGTTTTTTTTCATTCTCACCTTTCCTGTATATTTTTGCTTGCATGACTTTTGAACTAAGTCGTGCTGAAAGGCACGCCTTCGTTCAAAAGTGTGGGGTGAGAACCGCTTGTGTACATAGTTAACATGCTTTTTCTTCCTTTTCCCTTAATATTATCTTTTTGAAAATATGAACTTGAGAATGTGAAAAAGATAGATCCAAATTCATGCATTTACCTTGTGAAAATTCAACTGTTTAAAAACTTAGAATTTAACTTCTCATTTGTCCCTTTGTGCTGAGATATACAGGGGATGTGGAGTTGACATAAACTGCCCTAGAGAGGCTTGGCAAACACTCGAAGGATCGAATCTAACTATATGGTTTACGAAGTCAGTGGAGGCTGCACTTCGGGTTTCAGTAAAGATTGAAGTCATCTCCGCCATGCAGTGTTTATGCAAGAGGCGGGACGGGAATCAAACCGTCCTATCTCTAGTCAGAATAGCCGGGAAAATAAATGAGCAACCCTCATTTTGACCCGCGCGAAACGGCGAGGATGAGAAAGAGCGGGGAGGTATTTTCATATGCTTGCGGGCGACGATTGGACCTCCCAAAAAGGCTGAGAAAATGGACTAGCAAGTCACAAAGAAGTAAAAGCTCAAAGAAGCTAATTGATGAGCCGTATTTATACGACTCATCGAGTCAACAAAACCCATCAATTCCAGCACTTTATTATGCAAACAGTTACTTCTTAGTGTTGTTTTGCATTTCAGGTGTTTCGGAAGCTCTAGGAGGAAACACGCTTAAAAGTTGGCATTTTCATGCCAGAAACATCGCAGCTGAAGAACAGAGCCAAAGGAGGGCCGTGAACAGTGTTTTTCGGCTCGTGAACAGTACTCCGGCGTGAATAGTAATTCCGGCGTGAACAGTAATTTCGTTTCGTGAACAGTAATTTCGGGGGAAAAATCCAAATTCCATGCAAGGCCGAGCCCACGTCCAGTCCGTCCGGCCCATGTGAAATTAGGACAACTTACAACCTAGGATTTTGGAACATTCAAGAAGGATCTAGATGGCTTAATTCCCAAGCAAAGAAGTAGCTTGAAGATAAAGCAAGAAAGATATGGAAATATTGCCTAAGTTATCTCTTGGCTTATTTTGGGAACTTTGGGATCTTCTCAACTCTATAAATAGAAGAGCTCATAAGCCTTTTAAATCATCCCTAAAACTCTACACGAGTGCTCTCTCCTCTCACTTGGCCGAAGCCCTAGCTCTCCGCCACTTGCTCCTCCTTGCTCCGCCTTGCTCAGCCACCCACGACCGGTTCTCATCCTTGCTCGGTTTTAGTGAAGTACTTCGTTTCTTATTCATTGTTTTTGTGCCCTAATGGCCATGTGTAACTAATCTTATTATTCGGGCTAGGGTTTATACATTGTGACCATTGTTTTTGAGACTTGAATCGTAATGCTTATTTCGTTATTCCACTAGACCTTGTGCTGTTTATCTCGATTTGTATTACGAAACCAAGTTGATACTCGGAAAGGTCAGGCTTGGTCGAGTAGTACAAATCCCTTATTTACTGTTTGTTTGATACTAGACCGTTGAGAACAAATAGCGCACTAATTTAATATATCTTGGAATGGAGTATTGAATTGCTAGGTCTAGAATTCTACAACCCGGAAAGGAAGTAGTTTGTGGTGTAGGCGTCCGGAAAGACCCTACTTTAGGTTACGACTTGGAATGGAAGTAACCACGCTTAGGAATTAGAAATACGATATTTAGAGGTCAAGGATAAAACAAGTCACAATTAAGAAACCCTAGTCTGAATATCTTCTCTCTGATTATTACACTCACTTAATTTCGTTATTTGCACTTACTGTTACTCTCACCAATCGTTTCTTGTCCTTTCTTACAGAACAAAGTAGTAACCATCTAGCTCTCTAGGGTTCAACCCTTGCTTGCCACTGTACTAACCCACAGTCCAGAGTAAGGAATTATAAATTTAAATTTGCAGGTACCGACGACGCCTGTCACTAATCAAAGGCCAAAGGCCAAAATTGTGAAGGTTTTAACCAAACAAAAGTGAAGAAACTCCAACTCAATATCAAAGGCCAAAGGCCGATTCACTACAGAAGCTGTCCCTCGCCAAAAAGAAATCAAAGTGCTCAACTCAGTGAAACCCGAACCGAATCACGTGCTAGAGAAAGCTACAAGGAAACCATATAGTGCGAGTCGATCCCGAGAATGCAGTCCAGGAGCCTGAAAAGGGCCATCTCCCGAAACATCCGAATTAATTTGCATCTCGGCACGAAGGTACAAGTATCAAGTTTCTTCTAAGTATTTACACGGTTTAGTTTGGTAATAAGTAAGTAATGCATGAATTAGGATAAATCCAGTCCCATAGTCTCACTTTCATATTTACAAGTTTTTACTTAGATTGTGTTCCGCCCTTAAAAAGCATTGTTCGGGACGAACAACTAAAAGTGTGGGGTGATCTGATGGACCATAATTGTATGAATCATAAACACAGTTAAACCCACCAAATTAGACTCTTTGTCTATTTAACTTTTGCTTGTTAGTTCCGATATTTATCTACAGGGTATTTTAAAGTCTAGAGAGAATACAGGCTAAGGAGGAGTTTTAAAGCTGAAAATGAATTACGAGTCATTCCAGGTCACGACCAAATTCTGACTTTCGAGAACCTGACGTGGAATCACTCAAACAAGTCCAACCGAAGAGCAACCAGAGTCAGTCCGGAGCTGAAAGGACCGATGGCTTTTTGGGATGAGTCTCACAAAACTCAAACTCACTCTCCTTCCTCCATGTGGCCGGTGGCTAAAGCCACAAGCCACTCCTTCTCCTCCATGTGGCCGGCGGCTAAGGGAGAGGTGACTCACCCCGATGGCGCTTTTGAAGCCTCCTCCCATTTTGTGACAAGTGGTGGCTTCTCCTCCACATCCATTGCTCCTCCTTGGCTATAAATAGAGCCCTCCCTTGCCTTTGTAAATCATCCCATCCACAATCCACAAGTCTTTAGAGAGATAGAGGGCTTAACCCTCTTCTCTTCACTTTCAATACACATTTTGTTCTTCATTTTGGAGCTACTTTTCCTTGCTTGGATCTTGCTTAGGAGCTCCTCTCCTCCACTTATTGTAGGTACAAAAGCCACGGCTTGTCCTTTACTTTCCGTATATATTGTTCTTACTTTAAAGTTATTCTCCTTTTCGGTATCCTTGTTCAACGCCATGGTTTGCTTGTATTCCTTGACATGAATACAAGTAGCTAAAAGCTTGTATTCGGTAGAGGGAGTATTTATATCATAAACCGTTCTAGACTCTATGCTTAATGCTACTGAGTGTTTCAAAACTTGTTCTATGTGCCACATATTAGGTTAGAACTTCCAAGGTTGAGTGGATGCTTGAAATGGAAAAACTCTTCCGTGGGGTTCGTGAACATACTCGGGTAAGTGGATGCTTGAAATGGCAAAGCTTATCTGAGGAGTTCGACCTCTTTAAAACACCATTTGGATTGATCGGAAATGATCAATCAAATGGATGCACATAGGCTAGTATACCTTGAAATGGGGTGCTAGTCTAAATAGAACAAGTGCTCTATGACCTTGAAATGAGCTAGATAGTGTGGCAAGTCGAGTGCTTGAAATGGCCTTGATACACTTTTGAACACTTAGTATGATCATTAGAGGTCAATGATGAACGATGATATGATATGAAACCCCTAAACCGAATCCTTTCCTTACAGTCCATTATCAACTGTTGTAATTTACTTTCAGTTCTCAAAGCACACTCAAACCCAACCCCAATCGCATTAAATTTATGCATAAGCTTCATTAAAGAACAATTAATCCACCAATTCTCTTGGGTTCGACCCCTACTTACCCTTTACTACCCACTAGTAGAGTACGAGTAGCGGAGATATAAATTTATTTTGCACAGAGAACATCGCACCCTATCGACAGTGCAGTGGGCTCCGTCAATTAACAACTACTAATTTCACATTGAAAGCCATGGTGAAGGGAGGAATACGGTGAACAGTCATGTTTACGTGAAAGGAACAGAGGGTACACACTACTACAGGGTGATTGAAGAAATAATTCATATGAGATGTAGAACCAACCATCGCCGAAAGGTTGTCTTGTTCAAGTGACATTGGAACGACCCTCAGTTTGTTAGGTCATACCCGTCGAACGGGATCGTCATCGTGAATCTCATAGACCCTACCCCCATTACGACCCTTACATTCTTGCCCAGCAAGCGGTGCAAGTTTACTATATGACGTTTCCGGGATTAGCTTGACAAAATAATCAGGGTTGGGTTGCAATTTTCCCTGTGAAACCAACAAACGCAATCGACATGGAAGTAGCAAATGTTCCGTTCCAAGATGAGGGTCAAATGGGATCTGAGCTGCCTGTCAACGAAATTGGATCGTACGGGAACCTCGCTGATGATGAGGTTTACGAGTACACCGAAGAAGACCGCAACGACGACCACGTCTCTGATAATCCAGATACCGAAGAAGAGTTCGACGAATCCTCGTGAATGCGTACAATTATATAATTTTATTACAATGATGTAAATGTACAATTTTTAATTTAAATTCAAGAAATCTGCAGTTCGAACAAAATTTAACGATAAAATAAATTAATGTTATTTATCGGAAAACAATTTTATCTGGTTATAATGACTTCTGTTTTAAATTCTTGTTATGTAATTTTCTGAAAAACTGATTAGTATACATCGCTTAATATATAGGCGATGTGTAAAGTTCCATAAAAACAGCGCTTTTGTGTACACGATGTCTTAATTTAAACAAAATACAGCGTTTTAACAGTAGGCGCTGTTGTAAGTCACACTTAATACATCGCTTTATGTTTAAGCGCCGTCTTAGGTCACAAAATATACAGCGCGTCATATATATGCGCCGTAATAAGTAACGTATACAACAGCGCTTACTAAGTAAAGCGTTGTCGTACGATACTTTATACAGCGCCTAAATGTACAAGCGTTGTTGTATGTCTAGCTAAAAATTCGCCCGCCGTACCAAATATTAATATAAACCAAAAATTGAATATTTACCTAAAAATAACGGTTGTTAGACGGAATAAGCAAATATTTTTCACTAAGTCAAATTACATGCGCAAGTGGAAAACCCTTCTTTATCTACCCGTCCTGCGAAACACTCCTGCGTTGTACTCCGACGAATTCATCAATCGATTTCGGCCGCTTTCGGAATCTCGTTTCATCCGGCAGGTATGGCAAAGTCGGCGTCCTTCTCCTGCTTGTTGATTTCCGTTTGTTTGATTACGTGGCTGGGTTAGTTTTTGTTAGAATGCTCTGCATTTGTTTGTGGTCGATTGTTCGGCGTTTATTTCTCGTCCCACGGTTGATTGTAGTGTTACAAAATGTTCCGAACTCACCAGTTCAGAAATTGTGTTTGTTCACTGCGTTAGTTTATTCCGATTGTCGTATGACTGTGTTTCATTCGTTATCGTATTGTGTCCAAAAATGTTCCGACAGGTATGCCAAAGTCGCCGGTCCACAAATTGCGTTTGTTGTGTGTTCGTTTATTCGTGTTTGTTGATTTTAAATGATATTCAAAGTGTCCGAATGGTACACATTTGTTTCATTGTTGGTACATTAATGTGTGTGATCGAATTACTTGTTTCAAATCCGCGTTTGAATCATTTCCAACTATGTGTATGACTCATTTTTGTTTCATTCGGCATTTACATGTTTAATTTAGTAATCTTTTGGAACCTCCTGCTTGTACGCCATCTCCATGTATTTGGTGTACTAATTACATTACAATTTATTGCAGGGTATATAACACCACCCAAGCGTAATGTACCCGGTAAGAGAAATACCGGCACTGGTAGAGGTACTGGGAGTTCATCACAAACGAGGCTAACTGACATACGCTAACCGAGACAATATAGCCAAGACATGCAACGTCTGCCTTCAACTGGGGACACACGTCAAAATCGAGAAGTGTACATGCCTTTCATGCCTGTACAGGAGCCTACCCCTGCAAGTCAATTGGGCGAGGACAGGCAACGTACACCATCGTCAAACGGGGACACACGTGTACAAGCCTTATATGCTTGTACAAGAGTCTACCCTTCATCCGATGGATGACGACGTAACCTTACCACAAGTGCATGATTACGACATCAACGAACTGTTGAATTTCGTGGAGGAGTCGGCGGGGAACAGGGAGGTTGACGAGGGAGCCGAAGGGAGGGACTCACCTTCGGCAGATGATGACGATCACGATGACACATTTTGGCCAGAGTTTGTTAGAGGAGGGACTTCGGCCGGTGGCGGACTCGGTGAGGAGACACCGTTAGGTTTGATGCCAGAGGATGATCGGCTTTGGATCGTTTCAGCTGGGGATGACAAGTGAGCACTTTTTTTGTACTTATATTTGTGCAGCTTGTTTTACTAACCATATTGTAAATGTCACACCTTGTATTTTTTTCAGCTTTGACCCCCCTTCAGCTATTAACAAAATCGAGCTTCAATGTATTGGGCCTGGTTTTAAGGTTGGTTGGACCACAATGGGGACGTGTCATCCCCAAGCTCCGGTGAAGTGGTTTTGACACTTTAAGGTAAAATATATTAAAATTGTATTAACATGAAATTTTTGGTTACATGTTTTCTACATGCAAATATGTTTTCGATTACATAGTTTTACGTTTCTATTATACTGTTCGTAACACAACTATGTAATGTACATGTGTAGAGCTTGTACCGGTGGGAGCCGATCCACAACAACCACATTGAGGCCCACTTTAGGAAGAAGGCGGCTAAGATTCTACAAGATACCTGGAGAGGCTTGCGATCCGGGAAGACTAAAGGCCCGAAATGATTGACGGAAGATCACAAAGTTGCGGGAAAAGCTCGTTTTAACACGGACCCAGCATTCATAGCCCACAGTGAAAAGAACAAGTAAACTTATTCTGCCCAGCATGCCAGAAACAGCCCAGCCTTGCACGCCTTTGGGTCTAGACCAGCACCCGATCACATGGCAAATATGGTAATACATAATATTTAAAAATAATTCAATTTTCAATATCATTTATTATAACACATTTATTATTAAATTTGCAGGAAAAGAATAATCAAAGACAAGTGTTGCCAACTGATATATTTGACAAGAAATATAAACGGAAGGATGGGATGTATTTGATACCCGACGGGGAGAACAAAAGGGTATTACACTTACAAATTATATTTGCTTTTTCTTATTATATTTTATTATTACAAAAGAATATCAGTGTTGCCAACAAAAGGGTATTACACTTACATTTGTTTCCTATATTCAAAAATATTTGTTTCATTTGTAAAAATGTGCTGAAACAGCTTGCTGATGCTGAAGTTCTGGTCCTGAAGGATCGCGTCGGAGACGAAAGGGTACCGGAGGAAAAGCTGGTAGAGGCCGCTGCAACTGTCAAGGGGGTTAACCCGAGGTCGGGGATACCGTATCTGTACGGCCCTGCAGAGACATTGGTGTCGGACAAGTTCTCTTCAACAGGAAGCCAGTCGTGTGCGAGCTCGCAGAGATCGAGGACCCAACCATCGGACGAGTACACTCAAAATCTGATGGCGCGTTTACAGCGCATGGAATCCCAACAGGAGGCTGAGATGAGGAGCATGAAGGACAGCATAGATCGATTGAGTCAAATGATGCAAATGCAGGCTGATATGCTGAGGATGCTCACTCCTGAATACCAGCCGCCCTCCAATCAAAGCCCGAATGAAAACAACCGCGGTCCGTCTAATCAGAGATAGGATGATGAAAACCGCAGAGATTGGACATTTTAATTTTATTTGACTCGACTTCTGTGTTACATTTGTTATTACAGTTTTTTTCTCGTACATTTTTAATTAAAATGGAAATTTCGAATTTAATATTTAAAATAATCTCAAATTAAATATAATTGACGGGTTAATCACCGGACGAAAAATAAGAAATTCAAAAAATAGGAAATTTAAACAATTCATGGGTTAATGAGGATAAAATGATGAAATGTAGACGGCAAAAAAGATGACGGAATTTCGATGGAATATCGCTGATAATATATTGTGCCGGAAGTCTGCCGGAAATATGACGGAAACGTAGAGTAGTGTAAGAATGAAGGAAAGTTGACAGTTTCTTTATAGACGGGATATCGATGGAATATTGCTGATAATTTTTTCTGCCGGAAAGATGCCGGAATTTTGACGGAAACATTAATACGGAATTATGACGAAATATTGACATAAATATTAATACGGAATTAAGACGGACTAATGACGGAATATATTATTGATGGAACATGGACGGAATGTAGACGGAAAACTAAGATGACGGAATGTAGACGGAAGATAGACGGAAAATATTGAAAACGGAAATTTGTTTGAATATAGACGGAAAATATAATTGGTGAAATTAAGACGATATTTTGACGGAGAATCTCGCCGAATACATGCCGGAATGACGACGGAATATTATTAACGGAAATGCGATGGAATTTCGACGAAACAATGACGGAAATAAACGACGGAATGTTGACAGCCACTTTTTACCGTCGAAAAAATTGCCGTCAACGTCATCGTTTACGGAAAAGTAACGGAAATTTTCCATAAATTAGTAGTGAAAGTCAAAAAATGTGACTTTGACTTTCATTAAATACATCTTGAAAAATGCACATGGGTCATGTCACTACAAGAAAATTGCTTATTATCAACGGACGATTTCGTTGCTTTTACACTTTTCCGTAAGAAATGTTATTAAAATTGACAGAATATTCCGTTGGAATATTGTTGGTTATAAGGCCGTAAGAAATGTAAGATGCATTTTGGTCACCACCAAAATGCATCTTACATTTTGGATGGTGAAAATTAGGGTCTCAAGTTCTCGAAATTTAAAGGGGTTCTCAATTAAGCGCTCCTTTAAGCGCACCTCCATTAAAATATATATAAGTATAGAAACATGGGGGCGCGCTACCTTGAATCAGGGGGCAGAATGAGGCAGTGAGCCACGTTGTGAGCCACTCATTATGATGATGTGACAGAGAATAGTATTTTGCTTTTGATGGATTTTTTGTAGTGGGACACATGTCATGAGGAGATGAGTTTGACGGCTGAGATGAGTGGTTGAGATGGTGCATCACTGCCTCATTCTAATTTGACTGCCTCATTTGAACGCTCCTCTAAAAACATGATCGCAACCCTTCCAAAAATGGGAACATTAAAAAGTACTTATTATTAGTTTATAAAAAAAGTACTTTATTGTATTTGTTAGGTTGTCTGGTAGAAGTTTTATTTATTCACATCAGGATAGGTCAAAATGAGCCCTAGGCCGGTTCGAGTTTGATCCTGGCCCTACCCCGGCCTTAGCCCTATGCAGGCCCTATTATAGCTAGATCCGAAGGACTTAGGATCGGGCTAAGACTTCGATTATTATGTTCGCCCGAAATACGTGCCCGATTTAAAACTGCATATTCATTGATTTAAGGACGTTCTTGACATAAAAAGAAAGTATTTTTACATCCATCAAATCCCACACGTCCAAACTAGTAGCATTTACGCTTAAAGAGTTATTTGTCGATTAATTAGTCATCCATTTAGGGCCAAAATTAGCCCGAGCCCGACCCTAGCCCGAAAAGCCCTAATAGGGGTGGGCGTGGGACGGGTTTTGCTCATTCCTAACCCGACTCGAAATAGTGACCGGGTCATTTATTTAAACCCTAACCCGACCCGAAAGACCGGGTCAATCATGTGTACCTAAACCCGACCCTAAAACTAAAATTTATAATAGACATAAAACATTTAATGTCATCTATCGCAATACAAATACTTTGAAAATATAAGCATAAATCACTGGTTTATGATTTAAAGTTTAGTATTACGGTTTTATTTTTCATTGGAAATTAATTACTTATTCATATGTGATGTGATATTTCATGAGAACACAAATAGATTAATTGGTATGTGTAGTCACATTCATTGAGATGAGATGTAAGGTTCGAATCTTATTAAAAATCTGGTAATTTTTATATTACTTATGAAATCGGGTAACCCGATCCTCAACCATAACCCGACCCGAAATTCATACCGGGTTGGGTTAAACCCGATATTAAGTGGACCGGGCCGGGTTTTGCCCACCCCTAAGCCATATGAAATGAAGGATCGATAACGACTTTAGGACCGATGAATTTTTTTCAGAGCCCGACCCTATTGTGCAAAGAATTAGGACTAGCGCTCACAAAAAACCCTATTCATTCTGACCCGATAGGACTAGGACCCGACACCTACATCAAGATCAGGATCAATAGGCGGCTGTCTCTCACTAAAGACTAAACAGACTAAAAAGGGAACTTGTGGACGTCAGACGTCAAACTTTCAAATCACACAACTAGCTTTTAATTTGATTGATTAACAAGTTGTACAAAACTCAAATTATTAGCTTCACTAATTGAAATCAAATAGGACCGGACTCCGGACATGATATGCATGCGCCATATAAGGATAGGCCTCGAAAGCCCAATCAAATGAAAAGTATATGACTAAAAAAATGATTTTCTCCATAGAAAGTATTGCAAGGAAAATTGGTATGTTCTTGTTACAACATAGATGTACCTTTGGGTTACCCTATTTACATTATATTTACAGCAACTTCTTCATTGCTTATATTTATTAGTGTGAAAGTCGTGTCTTTTTCTTAACCTTTGTGAAAACCTTATATAAGGGTCTTTGGGGAGCGCTCGGTTGAGACAGGGTTGGTAGAATGAGGCTGTGAGGCACGATCGAGTCGTTTCACGAGCCGCCAAACGCGTTCACACTACTTTTTCAAAGTAAAGGGATTTCACTATTTGGACACGTGACGCGCCTCAAATGCACCGGGGGTTAGATGTGTGGCTCAGATCGTGCCTCACTGCCTCATTTGAGCGCTCCTCAGGGTCTTTGTATACAATAAATAAATAAAAATATAATTCTCTCTTCACGACGTGTTCTCTAATTTCTAATTTGTTTCTTTCTCATCATATTATTATAACACGTTATTAGCACGATTTCTTTACGAAATTCATAGTTCAAGTTAAAGACATCCTCATTCTTATTTTTGTTATGTTGGGAAATGATATTATTGAGACACTTTGACAGCTTATTACGATTGAATATCGTAAAGTTAATCTGCCAGGTATATGAAGCATTTAGTAACACAATAATTAACCCAAATAGTGATTTCTGTTACATGGATACACAATCTCAATAATGTGACTATAAAGCGAGTGCCCTCTGCTTATCTTTGCCATATGAGTAGGTTCTAGTTTCAGATTTCTTGGTAGACATGATAATGCATTCTTACTATCCTTTGTTTTGAATGATGTTTAAAAGTCTCTCTAGTTTGAACCTTGCAGGCGAGATCCCCGCGTCCGTAGGTGAATTTCAGGGTTTACAATCTTTGTAGTGCTAGCTTTGGTTTGGAATTAGGCTTTAGAATTCTAAGTTGAGGGTACTGGCCATGATGGGAGAGTAACTCTACCTTGCCGCAAAGAAGACATAGGGGGGACATGACAGTGGGAAGATAATGGGAGTCTGGAAAAGAATTTTCTTAAAGGAAGTGATGAACGAGCGCACCAAAAGCCGACTCTTGAAGGGACAAGGCACTACACCATTTTACATCCTACGGAACAAACTTATGTGCTTTTATGCGACCATCATATGTTACAGTTTTTAAGCTTAATTAACACTACAAATTTTTGGGATTTTACCGTCTCCAAATTCCGTCAGTAAAACGTCAACTGACACTCTGACGGAAAATAATCCGTTATAATTCCATCAAAATTCCGTCACCCAAATAATATTCGTTAAATTTCCGTCACAATTTCGTGCACAAAAATTCCGTCTCCACAATTGAGGTGGAACACTAACGGAATTCTTTACACGGAATGTTGAGGAAAAATAAAGGGAAATATTGGGAGCATTAATTTCGTTTCATTTCCGGCTAAATTCCGTCATTCATATTACCGTTAGTATTCCCCTTATATTCCGTCATCATAGAATTTCAGCCAATATTCCCACTTTATTCCGTCACAAAATTGTAATATTCGTTTCACTTACCTAAGTTTATTGACGGTTGAATATTTACAAAATTTCGTAATTATTACAACACATTTCCGTCAACAAAAACGGAAATGTGATGGAAGAACAACGAAATTTTGTGAGGTCCACAAAATTTTTATGAAAAGTGCTGTCACAAAATTTTGTGAGGTCCACAAATTATTACAACGCTTTTTATGAAAAGTGCTGTCGTAAATATTTTTAACAGCGCTTAAATAGAAGGCGCTGTGGAAAATCACAAATAAGACAGCGCTTAGATATAAAGCGCTGTTTTATTAAATTAGTTTTAGTTATATTTAAAAAAAATTCCCGCTCTATTCCTTAATATTTAGTTTTATTTATATTTAAAAAATTCCCTCACTATTACATCACATTTCCGTCAACGTGGACGGAAAAATGATGGAACAATGACGGAAATTAATTGACGATGATACTTAGTGACAAAAAAATTAAAAAATTATGTAGTTACCTTTAACAGCGCTTATAATAGAAGTGCTGTTTTATATCTACTTTCGACAGCGTTTGGTTATAAGCGCTGTCTAAAGTCCACTTAAGACAGCGCGTGTTTGGTAACAAACGCTGTCTTAACTGGACTTTAGACAGCGCTTGTAGCCAAACGCTGTCGAAAGTAGATATAAGACAGCACTTCTATTATAAGCGCTGTTAAAGGTAACTACATAATTTTTTAATTTTTCTATCACTAAGTAGATATAAGACAGCGCTTGTAGCCAAACAGGCGCTGTCTAAAGTCTAATTTAGACAGCGCCTGTTGCCAAACGCTGTCTTAACTGAACTCTAATAATCCCCACCTCTATATAATCAACATGTTTCTCAAATTTACAACACCCACCGAAAACCCTTTCCATTTTTTCAAGTTCCTCCGTCTTCGCCTTATCAAAAAAATTTCTCCATATTTGCAGCATATTCTTACTCCGTCTATACCATCACTTCCTACTCTTCAACGGACTCCAAATCTTCATATTCGGCTTTGAAGAGGATGAATCTCCCATCAAGTAAAGAAAAAGAGGGACAAGATCAGGAGTATATGCGATCAATTTTGAACTGTTGATTTCTCTGCTTGTGTTTTTGGTTGTCCATCAATTTTCGTTAACTACTAGATTTATTTTATGTGCGTGTTCTGATAACAATGAATGAATAAGGGCTAGTAATATCTAAAATTATTGTCTTTAAAATTATTACATTGTCTGTAACATATTTCCAATAATATATATTTGCAAATAATATTTAACCATTGTAATGTAATTAATAAAATTAATTCCGGAAATGTGCGGGAAAAATATTTGATTCCGGAAATGTGCGGGAAAAATATTTGACTATTTTAATGCAAAATTTAAAAATAATTCCGGAAATGTGCATGCGGGAAAAATATTTGACCATTGTAATGCAAAATTTAACGCAATTACATTGATGACGGAAATGTCCGGGAAAAATGATGGAAATAATTGATGACGGAAACTAATGGGAATAGTGAGGGAAAATAATTGGTGACGGAATACAGAGGGAATTATGTTGGAAATTATACATGTCGGACTTTTGTGGGTAAATAGACGGAAATTTATATGGGAAAATTGACGAACGTGTGACGGAGTTTTGCGTCACGGAAGTTAGACGGAATGTATACGGAAATTTGACGGAAAACGATGACGGAATTTTGCCGGAATCAAGTTTCCGTCGGGAAAAACGCCGTCATCGGGGTTCTTGACGGAATTTTGCCGAAATTTCTCCGTTTTCGGTCACTTGTCCGTCACTTGTACGTCACTTTTTAACTGACTGAATTTTTCCAAAAATTTGTAGTAAGTTCGGTTATACGATAATAATGTGTTCAAATTTGTAGCGTATGTAGTTTTATAATAGCCCAACACCAATGGTTTTAAGCGTATGAAGTATAAAGCGACAATTTTGACTACTAATTTTGTCCCGTTAAACAAGTAATGTGACCATTTTTGAAAAAAAAAATTCATTATAAATGTAGCATATGCCCATAAAGAGGTACAATTCATTCCAGTTTTATGTGACTTACTAAATAAAATGTCGCATATAATTAAAACTTAAAGCGACAATTGTTTTTTAAAAATGTCACTCGACATTACGCTACTAGGGTTTGGCGACCAAAATTACGCGATATGCAATTGGTCGAATAAATTATATGCGACAAATATAGGACATTATACAACGGAAAAAAACCATCTCCGAATCTGCAAAAATGGTGTAGTGATGCTGAAGATATCGCTGCACATGCTCTGTAGGAAATATTTTTATAGACTTTCCATGAATTGTTATACAACTTTCAACCACTCCTTATGTTTTTTTTTTTTTGAAAGGAAAACAATACAAGAAAGAAAAGATAAAACAGAGCTTCCAGTTTTAAATATACGATATCCATGTAATCTCACCGGACCAATTGTAAAATTTTCATTTATGAATTCTCTTATTAATCTATCGGAATTTGTTTTTTATTTAGTTTTTTATTGGACCAAAAAATTAGACAATGTTACAAAAAGAAACTTATATATACCGAACCATATATTAGAGATATTCTCTGACCCAATAAAAGCACACATTAAATATAAACATGTTTTTCTTATCCCAAAAAAAAAAATAGACATCGTTTTCATAAGAAAGGCAATCTAAAAGTACAAACTATAGATAATATTTTCTATAAACTCTCTCTCTAAGTCATACAGTTTGAATTAAAGCCAAAAAAGATCCGATACATAAAATCAATTAGAAGTTAAAATCAATTTCAGAATACATTTGACAAGCCCAGAGGCAGTTAATTTGATAGAATGAAAACTAACAATATCTTCAAAGAATGATGTAAATAATTATTGCAAAGCGACGTAATTTTGGCTAAATACAAATAACTAACGTCTAAAGGTTGATTCGGCAAATAAGGCTATTGCTTTTCGTTGAACATGTATATATAAAGCAACCACCTTCTGCATGATTGATTCCATATCGATCCTACTCCTTGTTCCGAAATGATCAATCAAAAAGATATAAATCGATATAATAATAACAAGTAGGATATCAATTAATTCGGCACAAGTAATACAAATTTATGCACCGGCATGAGTTTGGTGTTTGTCCATTCCTTGCTTATCATAGTGGAATTTAATTTGACGAAAAATAATAATAATAATTTTAAAACAAAAAAGTAAAGCAAGAACTAAATTAGACAAAAATATGAGAAAAGTTCTCTAGGGTTACCCCATATATATGATATGACCTTGACTTCCCATTATTGATTGATACAAATATCTTGAAAAAAGTCACACATGCACCATTTCCATTGATAGAAACACAACAACATTACGGGTAACAATTTCTTCCCACTTCATTTTATTCGGTTCTTATTATTCTCAGAACTCTCCCCAATCTCCCAGGAACCACCAGATATATAGAGAGAGAGAGACTGAAGCCTTCTGCAGAAGAAGCTAGGGTTTAGCTAGGGCTACTTGTCTCTGTACCGGTCAAAATCGAGAAGATCGTCGAGCAGCTGATTGTCCAAGTACTCGAATTCTATCACGTCCGAATTCTTGTGATGATCGCTAGATGAACTTTGTCCATGCATGGAATTGTTCGAAGACGAGGAGGACATGTTATTATTGTTGTCATATTGCTGATCATGCTGATGTCCACAGCTTAAGTTATACTCTTCGGGGAAATTAAGAATTGCTAGACAACCCCTCATCTCATACGCGGCCCGGTCATAAGCTCGGGCAGCCTCCTCCGCCGTGTTAAACGTCCCAAGCCATACACGCGCACCTCCCCTATGGGAGTCGCGTATTTCAGCTGCAAACTTTCCCCACGGCCTGCATCGAACACCTCGGTACTTTACTCCTCCTCCTCCTCCCCCTTGGTGGCCTTGTTGGTCATTGTTCATTATTGAGCTCCGAGACTTTGGGAAACAAGTCGAGTAAATGTTCAAGTGTGTTGTTCAGAAGTGTTTCTTGTGAGTAATTAAAGTTGGCTAGTATTGAGGTTGAGTATTTATATGTAAGTTTAAAGAAATGGTCAACATGGTGATGGACCGACCATAATGCCACGTGACACGTGTCAGGTAGTTAAGGCTAACTAAATTCACCTTTTGGTAAAGGAAGATTCCGAAGAAGAAGGTTTTTGTTCCTGGCACTCCGGCAGTTGAATTTGGACTGTCCTATGTCTGACGGCTGCAGCAGACGTTTGACTTGAATTCCTTTTGAAGTACTAGAAAATATCAAATGAAGATTCAGTATCAGGTTCTGACCAATTCTATTCAAATTAATGTCAGATCAGTTTCGAAAATTTTCTAAAATATATTTCGATTCAATTCAAGTCCAGAATCAAAATAATACATCTTAGGTACATTTAGAGATGGAAGTGGGTTACGAAATTCGTGTGTTGGTTCGCGTGGGTTGTGGGTTGGCCCGACTCAGACCGACCCGTGCGACCCAACTTGTGGGTCCTGGATGGTGGGTTCAGCTCGTGTGTTGTGTTGAGTTGAGTTTTGATCAACTGAGCCCGACCCACGGGTTCGACCCACAAGCTCGACCAACAAACCAAAATTAAAATTATATTAACCATGGGTCCGACCTACGAGTTTAACCCGTGAGTTTGACCCACGAGCCAAATATTCAAAAAAAATATAGCCTTTTGAAACCAAAGTATAGTCGTTAGAATGATTATTCACATTCATTATCTCTCACTTTTCGAGTATCTTTCATGGTCCATTGACTAGGACCCTGCTATTATGTCCGTTAGAATGAACCTTAGGCTTGTATAGTTGAACTATTTATAAAATTTCAATATAGAGTTTGTGTGAAGATTTCGCTTATATGTGTAATGCGCACGAGACAAGAAGTTTGGCTCCCCTTTAATTTTAAAATGAAATATTAATTTTCATTTTTTCAGTTAGATAATAATTGCTTTAAATATAATTTACATAAAAATTATTATTGAGTATTAATAAATTGAGTATTTTATATTATTGATTAAAAATAATATTTTATGGATCCAACCCGTGGGTTTTGGACCCAACCCACCGACCCAGCTCGACTCATCGCATTTATGATGGGTCCACTTACAACCTGTGGGTTGGGTTAGGTCCAAATTTTTTTCTTCAACCCGATCCGTGGGTCGACTCGTAACTGTTTGGACCCAGTCCGAACCTACGAGAATTACACTATTTTGACCCAACCCGACTCGTGGGTCGACCCACTTCCATCTCTAGGTACATTCAATATCACATGCTAAATTTCTACGTTGATCCGGATAATGTCATAGAAGAAACATTATCTAAATAATATAGGAAAGAATAGGTACATGTTTTTGGTGCAAAATGCAAATTTTGTCAAAACTGCGTTATAATTCGTCTCCGAAAGCCCATAAATGCGACATAGTTCGCCAAGATTATTGTATAATTCATTGTCGAGAAATTAATCATAAACGGGATTTAATTTCATCCATCCAAGTGACCAAATTAAGGACTGTCATTGGTTTGTATTTGTTTAACCATTTGCACCGGATCCTTTTTCGTAATTAAATATCGAAATATTGAATATCAAAATTATTGAAAAGTATTAATAAATGATTCATTTTTTTTGATAGGGGGTAATGTTAGAATTAGTATCTGTTAGCAGGGACTTGAACCCGGGAACATATTATCACCGGAGGAGTGCCCAACCACTGAGGTCACTCACTTCGCCCTTAATAAATGATTCATTTGAACCAATGGATAAGAAGTAGGAGATGTAATGATCACAGCATGGGGAGCACTCGGTTGAGGCAGGGTTGTAAGAATGAGGCAGTGAGGCACGATCCGAGCCGTTGATCGACTCGATCCAACGCACGTGGCAAAGCCACGTGTCCCACTCACTTTGGCACGTTCACACTACTTTTGTCAAAGTAGTGTGAACGCAACTCTTGGACAGGTGGCAACGCCACGTGCGTTTGACGGCTGAGATGGACGCACGAGATCGTGCCTCACCTCACGAGGGCTACCTCATTTGAACGCTCCTCATCACAGCCTTAAATATCTTTACTGAACTTAAAATTAAAACGGATGCAATAATTTCCGAAGAGGTGTGGACACAAACTTGAAAAACCGTTAGATCATGTCTTACGGTTTTCCAAAAACTATTTAAAAAAATAAAATAATAGGTTTGGAAACTATAAAAACTGGATTGACTTGAAAAATCTATATTAAATTTTTTAACTTAATTTAATTTAAGTATATTTAACTGTACTTAACTTAATTAAACTATATTGAACTTAATTTAACTGTACTGAACTTAATTTAACTGTACTGAACTTAATTAAACTGTATTGAACTTAATTTACATGTACTGGACTTAATTAAACTGTATTGAACTTAATTTAACTTTACTGAACTTAATAACTGTATTGAAGTGCAAAAGAACAACCCCTTAACTGAAACTTAACTTAACTTAACATTGACATCAGCCAGAAAATATAATTTTTTGTTAATATTTGTACTGAGGAGCGCTCAAATGAGGCAACAAAATTAGAATGAAGCTGTGAGGCACGATCTCAGCCACACATCTAACCCCTCCCCCCCCCCCCCCCCCCGTGCTTTGTGGGCGCACCACGTGTCCAAGTGCCAAAAGCAGTGTGAACGCACACTGCACTATTCGCTGCCATTCATCACAATGAGTGGCTCACAACGTGCCTCACTGCCTCATTCTACCAACTCCGCCTCAAAGGAGTGCTCCCCTATTTGTAGTTATTGTTAATATATAAGTATAGTATTTATTGATGATGATGATGGTGATGATGATGATGATATGATATGATGATGTTGATGATGATGATATGATATGATAATGATGATGATGATAACAATGATGATGATGATGATGATGATGATGACATGATATGATGATGGTGATGTGATGGTGATGGTGGTCATCATCATGATTTGATGGATTTGATGAAAAAATCGATTTAAATCGAACTTGACTTAACTTAACTGAAACTTAACTTAACTGAAATTATATTAACTTACATTAACTGAAAGTAACTTATATAAACTGCAATTAACGTACATTAACTGGAAGTAACTTAACTTAACTTAACCGTCAAAAATATAATTTCAAGTGGACAAGACCTAATTTAAACGCTTTTCTACTCAACTATTGACTTTTGACATTGTTGATTTCCACCCTAACCAAAATAATCACTTCATCGGAATAAAATCTAGCCAAGCTATTTACAGCAATTTAAGTAAAACGACGTAGTTTGATGTATTTTAAGATAAAACTATGTAGTTTTAAGCCGAAACTGCGTAGTTCTACATAGTTTTGAAAAAGGGTTCAGTTATCTATTTAGGGGTTTTATAAATGAAATGACGTAGTTTTAATGTTATTTTATCAAAACTATGTCGTTTCGAATGACTGTAAATAGTCTTGCTGCACGGGATATGAATCCCACTTCATCATACGGTTGGGGATCATTACTTTGCAATAAATAAGCTTATCAACCTTGAACAAATAGCCCTTCTCTTTTCCCCAACCCCGTCTCAAGTTTTTCACGGCAGCCGCCAGCTCTTCTCCTCTCCCACGTCCTCCGCCGGTTCAATTACTCCTGCCGGAACCATCCATGACTCTTCCCGCCCTTTCCTCATCCCATCATCTTTTGGGGGTGGTGCTATGGGTGGTTTTGGGTGGTGGGTTTTGACCGGTGGGGAGTGGGTTCTTTTGACTTTTTGTGTATTTAGTCCCTCAACGCGAGCTTCGCTTCTGAGGGTTTTCCTCTCAGCCTTTAGGGTCTGAGCTGTTTTTGTCGTGTCTGTTCGGACACGATTTTTGTGTATTAATGTAATTATGTTTCATCTCGACCGGTGTTTCGACCGGTCCTCTTCCTACCTCGGGTGTGCCGTTGGTTGGTGGTTTCCAGCTGGAGTGGCATGGTCCTGTCTTGCTGGATTTCTTTGAAGAAATGAGGCCGGAGCTTGAGTGATGCTTTGAAGTTGGTTTCCGAGCCGCTTCGTCTGTTTGGCCTTTTTGGCGTATCTTGGATCTTGAAGCTTCTCATCTGTGAAGATTTTAAAGCAGCTAAGGGATGGTCACGCCTCGCACGGATTACGTTTCCATGTTTTCTGTGTTTGTTGGCTACATTTCAATGTTGTTGTTTATTTTCATTTGTGGGATTGTTTCCTGATCTTTGTACGCCTTTATTCCATCAAAAAAAACCTTGAACAAATAGTATGGTTGGCCGAAATTGACTCCTAATTGGTTTTCAGGGATGTGAGATTGCGAGTGGTATAAGCACATAGGCCCTCAGCCCATGAAGCTCTACGTCCGATTGAATCATATGTCGTTTCTGGCCCAATTACTTTGGGCCTTTAAAATATCCTTGTCAGAAATATCACTAGTCTCCTATCAAAAAAAAGAAGAAGAAAGAAATTCAGCTAATCAGCTTTCCCATCTTTCTCATGTTTTTTCTTTTTTCTTTTTTTTTTTGCAGCGACAGGAGATAAAACAAGTCAACATTTTCACTGTATGACTGGATCCCAAGTGAACAAATCCTCCGGAATTATGGACCATGATACATTATGTTTGCCGACTTAAGGATCGACCCTCCTGTTACACACATGCTAGAGCCTAGCTAGGGTTTGTGAGCAAACAGTGGCTTCCAGTCATCTTCAGTCTCTCAACGTCTATCCACCAGCAGGGTCACAATCCATCCATTTTCATTTTGATGTATTCCAGCTGTGTTAGTGTGTTACCCAAAACAAAGCACTAGCTAAATAGCTATATGCCTCCTCCCTTCTTTTTGATTTAAGTTTAGGGCAAGAAGTGCTGTACGTTTCACACATAAGGAAAAATATACAATAACCACCATTCACCACCTACAACTAACAAACTGACAACCCTATTAGTTTGTTTCTGAGAATCAGTTTACCAAACCACCTAAACATAGGACTCCAAACGAATCAACACTACACCATTTTACAGCTTAAGCAATTACAGTTTTTGAATATTGTGTTTAGTAGAATATAATTGAAAAAAAAATGTCTCACATTGTTTAGGAAGAGTAACAAGTGCTGACTTATATAGTTCTATAAAACCATGACTTACAAGCTTGAGCTTTTAAGTTAGTTACAATGAGATTATATATAGTCATATATGAGTTAGTCAAATTGGCGTACGAGGGTTTATGCTACAAACCGTCAACCGCTTAAGTAATGTTAATAACCATATATAGATTAATGATTATAAGCTGATCCCCTATGGCTATACACCTTTGGTATGGTGTAGTACTGTAGTGTTTTAACAACCCTAAAAAGAAGAGCTAAGTACGGGTAAGATTAGGTGCAAATGTCCAGTGGTAGTCCATTATCACTTTCATTCAATAAATGATTATTTTAGTTATATAAAAAAAACACATTCAAACAAAAACAGACTCAAAGTTAATTAGATCAATACAGCACTCTTTCATCTCATCTTGATCCATGACCACCACAATCCAAATAGAGCATCCCACTAACTTCCTATAAATTAACGTGATGATGAGAGTTTAGATGATCCAAAACCATAAATCTATAGTTGGCATGATGATGATTTTGAAAGATCTGAGAATACAATCAATAAGTTCATCCCTTTTTTTTTGCTGGCCCATTGTTTACTCACTTTTTGACTATTGAAACAAGAAAATGTCAAGCCATGGCAACAAAACTTTATCATATTCAAAAGTACATTTTTCAAATTTCTCTCGTGGGAACAATTTGGTAAGGGAGTCATACTTTTTCAACTTAAATTTCATTTGTGCAGTTTAGCATGCATTAATTAGTAGCTGAAGTTAAACATTTGTCTTATCCAAGTATCCATTTTTTTAAATTTGCACTTTGGAAAAGTTAGTTTATTGTTTATGCGTGTTAATAATGTTTGTGTAGGGTTAGGGTTTATGTCCAAAAATCAAAATAGATGGTTGCAAACTGCGCAATCAGTTAGAAATCATCTGATGGATGAATCTGAAAATTGTGAGCTAGCGCTCACATAAGTCGTATCCGGCATTAAATTAGATGGCACAAGTGAAGAAAAAAATGCAGTCTGGAGGGAACATATTTACAGGGGTATATGTCGTGTCTGCCGGTACTTTATTCTGTGTAAATTTTGTCTCGTGTTTTGCAAATGATTAATTTTATGTTCCTCAGATTTCAGACTGCAAAATGGAAATGTGGCGGAAAGGCCTTACTTACAATTACACCACATAATGTGGGAACACCATCATACTATTTCCCACACTTGCATTCAAAACCGCAGCCCTTCATGTGCAATAATATTCCCACTCAACATAAACATATCAGCTTCTTCATAGAAATTATTAGTGAATGTATATATCATGATCTCTTAATAATTTACTGATGATGAATTAATGATGAATGATTTCTCATTCTTCTTAAACCTGATGATGATGCCTTTTAATTTATATTATTTTATTAAAACTACGTCGTTTTGATTGATTGTTTTTGACTTGACTGCACCGAATATGAATCCTTAAAGTTAAGGGTGTAAGGTTTCAATTCTCAAATCAATTTCCATAGATAAAAATACATTGCAATTTGGAGCAAGCGGGACACAATGGATAATAATAGCTAGTATCAATTTGCTTTATTAATAATAATTATATATGCTACGTAATACAAAATATTTGTAGACAATAATTTGTCAGTAATTCATATAGTTCAGACCGCTACTAACGGTTGTCGTGAGGCATCTTCAAATCTCGTAGGTCAAATGACACAAAAGAACATAAATTTTTTAATTTTTGTCATAATGAACTTTGTAGTTTTGCATTTTTTTTTTATCATTTTACATAATGATAAAAAATACAATTAATGTACAATTACGGAACATTTGTATCGTCTGGTACGAAAGTGTAAAATGAGCCTCATGACCTCCGGAAAATAAGGGTCTCAATAGAGTGCCCTCAATGATATGTATTTTTGTTATAAAAATGTGTATTTATAGTAAATATTACATTGCATTGACACGGTCTTTAATTACTTGTATTGCAAAAAGGGTTGTGGTCTAGCAGTTACAGTCTTGGTCGAATGACAAGGAGGTCGACGGTTCAAACCCCCTTGATGCATCTAATGACATGAGTTTGGGACTTGTCCATCTCTTTTCAAACAATAGTGGAATTAATTTAAAAAAAATTACTTGCATTTTTCTAAATAGCTTGACGCTTCAGGGACCAAATATTGTAGCGATAGTGGTCATAATTTGTAGAGGATGTGGATGTGCAACTACTCATATAAATCAAATTTCATTAATGTGTAAAATAAACCATGAATTGACCCGACCTAAATATGATTCCCCCAAAATTGAATAAACTAGATGCATGCCACCCCATCATTTATCAGCACCCACCACCAACTAATTTCATGGAACATACCAAAATCCACATCCACCACCTTCCCTTTATTTATTTATATCAACATAGCTGCCCATAGACAAATATTCATATCTTTTATTTTATTTTTAATTTCAATTTATGTTACAAGAATATATCTGTTTAGGTACCAGATTCAGAATAATATGTTAAAAATGATTTAGTTTTCTATGCATGCTTAATGAAATGACTATATTTTTTTTATATTTTTTTTGACTGAAAATGACTATATTTATTTGAAAATTTAGTTTATTTTAAAAAAGGTGATATGATCATAAATATAGATTGATTGTATGCTAATAATAAAATTTACTAATATTTTTGTATCTGTTTTTCAACATTCCCTTACCTATTCGCCCTACTTTGCATATTTAACTCGTTCATACCAACTACAACTTGCCCTCAACTTAAATTTACCATGAATAAGTCCTATGTTGGTTAAAATTTAAGATAATGTTGGTCCAACCATGATCAACAAATGTTGTACTTTTAAATTTCTCCATTTACAGTTACATTGCATCATTTTTCTATAAAAAAAGAAAGAAAAAAAGAATTAAGTTTCACTATGTTAGGTAAGGAATGAACCATCCTCGCGTGCAGTCAACCTCTTGATCATTTGACATAGACTATAACTGCTAGACCATTATCACAGTAACAAATTGAAATACATCTAAAAATCTTTCGATCTACTTTGAAAAATCCCAAATGAATTATGGATCATACAAACGATTGACAAGATTTGAGTGTGAAATCCTAAAACGATCATATAGACAATGTAGGTCGTCAAATAATTATTCAATTTCAAATACAATAAATATATAAATTTTATACAAGAAGGCCTGATAAAAGTATTAATGGCCCCATTTATAGATTTATAATTTGTCCATCAATTTCACGCTTTTAACCGGAAAATCTTATTGTTCAACAACTTGTTGTTCTCCCTCATCTTCCACACCTCTTTCCATTTTCCATGTACATGTTTCTCTCCTTCCCAAACTCTTCATAAGAAAGTTTCACATCCATGGCGATGCAAATGATTTATTTCAAATAATTCAGTTCAGTTCAGTTCAATTCAATTTAGGTCAATGAATTCAGACGTTTTGCCGCCAATCCCATCGGACCCGACGGATTTCAACACGGCGCACCACCCTACAGACAACAGCTTCCCGATCATCGCCATCGCGGTCATTGGCATCCTCGCCACTGGCTTTCTCCTCGTCAGCTACTACGTATTCGTCATCAAATGCTGCCTCAACTGGCACCGCGTAGACATCCTCCGTCGCTTCTCCACCTCCCGCCGCCGCGACAACCCCCTCATCCCCGAATTCCCAACCATAGAAAACAGAGGATTAGACGAAACGTCAATTCGGACAATCCCAATTTTCAGATACAAAAACAGCAGCGGATTTAACGACAGAACCCTCTGCGAATGCGCGGTGTGTTTAAGTGAGTTTGAGGAAGAGGAGAAGCTGAGATTCATACCCAATTGTAATCACATGTTTCACATTGATTGTATCGATGTGTGGCTGCAGAACAATGCAAATTGTCCGCTTTGTCGAACCAGCATTTCCGCCACTCCGGTTCATTCCATCTCTCAGTCCCGACAGCTCAGTCCTCTGTTCGGAAATCCAACTCTATACCAACATGATGAAAACTTCACCGGAAACGATGAGGATTACGTCATCATTGACTTACCGGGACGTCACAGTGTCTCCATGGATCAATCTCTCCTCAAACCAGAAACCCAAAGATCCAATAACTCGAGCTCGTCGAGTCAACAGCCACGAACGACTCAACAAAGAATAAGAGTAGACAAAAAGAAGACAAAAGTGGATCATCATATATCAAGCAAGGGAGACGAGTGCATTGATCATGTAAGAAGTAAGTTCGATGTCCAGCCGATGAGGAGGTCATTCTCGATGGGGTCTTTGGATGATCAGCAGCTTTACTTGATGGTTCAGGAAATCGTAAAGCAGCAGGCTAATGAAATTCTGATCAGTCCAGCAAGCAGCGAAGGCTGCAGTAACAGTAAACTGCGTCCATCATTCTTCTCCTTCGGGAGTGGACGAGGATCCAAGAGCTCAGTTTTGCCCATTCATTCAAATTCCTGAAATTCAACTCACTTCATTTCATTTCATTTCATTGTAGAAAATTTTCATGAATACAGAGATTAGTAGTCAAATTTGGCATCGTTTTTTTATATATATAAATATTTTGCTTTAGTAGGCGTAAATAGTTAGATTCTCATTTTGTTTGGGATTGATTTACATCGTATTCCAGTTGAGGGTTTATGTACGTTATTTTTATTTAAAAAAAAAAAGTAGCCGTAAATCGCTCAAACCACCAAATGCCTATGTTCAATTTTGCCTCTCTTTTTTTTCCATCAATTTTTTTTTTGTTGTTGCCTTTTTTTCAATTCAGTTTAGAAAACTTTATTATAAACATTTCATAAATAATACATCAGAGCCTGACTTGATCGCCAGAGGATAGTTTATAAGAATTAAATACTCGAGATCATGTTCGATTTCTGATTTGATTAAAACTGAGACTCTTTTGTTACGATGAAGTGTAGAATTAGAAATTTTTCTTATGAACGTAGAGTTTTGTGACTGAATTTGAAATCTGGTATTATCTTGACTTCACTTTATAAGGAGTAAATGGTAAAAAAACGTAGAAACTTTTTGAAGAAAGGGGAAGGATTCCTTCCAGGGATTGATTAGGCAGTGTGGAATTGTTTAAGGCGAGAAGAAAATGACTTGTTATCTACCGATTAGGGAAAAGGAAGGAGTAGAAGAGTATCCACTGCTTTTGTTCTGTTAGGCTGTTGTGCTCTGTCATCTGTCCTCTAATGGAAGATGTCCTAAGTTTTTTAGGGTGGGTAAGCTTTTTGGATGAAGCTATCATGGAGCTACCAAAGTTCCTTTGTTCCTTTAGAGTATCAGAATAAGTAACATGAAACATATCACATTTTCAATCTACCATTTAAAGGAAAATTTCCCAATTTACTCAAAATTGAAATTTGAGTTCTCTTTATACTCAATCTTCAAATTTCATTTCCAATTTATTCATGTTTTCTAAGACGCCATTGCCTAAGAGTTAAGCTGCTCTTGTGGACAGCGGTTTACGCCTCGTGGCATATTTAAGCAAAACAAGGCTGAGTCAGTCACGTGGCTTGGTAGTTTAAACTAAGACGATGTTAGCAACAGCGCCTAAGGTCACAATAACTCAATCGCGTCTCATTCTTCCCGTTTGGCTGAAATTGTTTCACACTTTGGCAAAATCTGAAACCGAAATCGACTTTCGTGTCGACATCAACCGCGCCCTCCGTTCGAGATCCTCGCCGACCGCGCTCTCCGTCTCATTTTGTACTGTCGATTACACGAAACCGCCCTTAGCAACATCGTCTTAGGTTTGGACGCCGTTGAAAACAACGGATTTAGCTTCCCTGGCAATTTATGCCCAGTCAATTTTATTTTTTGGCTTAAATATGTCACGAGAAGTAAACCGCCGTGCATATGAGCAGCTTAACTCTAAGGCGTTATTTGCAACGGTGCCTTAGAAAACGTGAGTAAATTAGGAATTAAATTTGAAGATTGAGTACAAAGGGAACTCAAATTTAAATTTTGAGTAACTTGGGAAATTTTCTCCATTTAATGCCACAAATTGTAACATCATCCTTAGCTTTCCTCTCTTCTGACCATCATTCTTCATTTTTTTCTCTTTCTAGCACGTCTTTCTCCCGCTTTCTTTCCTTCTACCTTGGATCTTTCCCCGCTCTTTTACGGTAATCTTTCACCTTTCTATTTTCCTTCCCCGTTCTCCATCAAACCTACAATTATTCAAAAACTCCAAATTTAATGTGGTGTTTACTACCTTACGAATAAATTTCTTCTTTTTGTTCAATATCAACTCTCTCCCCACATATTGTATTCGACGTGATGTCTTTCGATTAGCATCAACGTCTATTAATCTAACATTTTCTCTTTTGACTTTTTCTACAAAATTGATTCCCCACCTACTATTAGAGATATATTAGGAATATTAAAGATATATTATTATATTATTTTATGGTATTTTAGGTAAGTTGTTATATGTCGTCTTTAGTAGGTTGTTATATTCTATTATTGGCAACTTGCTATATTCTACTTTTAGCAGTTTCTATATGTGTCATATGTACGTCCCTGTATAATGGGATGCTAACTATTATCAATAATAAGTCATTCATCAAAAGTCATTCTACTATTCAACACTCATTCTTCCCGAACTCATTCTATTCTTCACATGGTATCAAGAGCATAGTCGATTCTGAGGTTTTTGCTTTGATCAATTTTTTTTCTAAGGTGATGGTGTGCCACAAATCACACACCACCACCCACGAAATCGCTTCCGCATGAATAATATTTTTTCTTTTTTTTCTTTAGCTAACTACACTTAACGGATCCCCTAACTAACCTTACTTCCCTATTACTTTTGTTGCGCCTTTACTGCACCTATTGCGCCTATACTGGGCCTGCTGCGCCTTTACATTGTCTGATGCACCTTTACACCTAATCCATAACCCTAACTCTAGCCCTACTTCCTAATTGTACTTGTTGCACCTCTACTGTGCCTGTTGCACCTCCACTGCGTTTGTTGCGCCTGCTGCGCCTCTACCATGCATGATGCACCTTTACTGCGCCTGTTGCGCCTGTTGTGTCTTTACCGTGCTTGGTGTGCCTCTACAATGCCTGCTGCCGTGTCGATTTCACTTTTTTACAGTTCATTTTCTATCATTACAAACTCATCATTTTATCCGCTATCAGTTTGAGGGAGGATATTAGAGTTATATTAGGAATATTATTGATATATTATTTTATGGTATGTTAGGTAAGTTGTTATATGCCGTCTTTAGTAGGTTGTTTATATTCTATTATTGGTAGCTTGCTATACTCTCCTTTTTAGTTGTTTCTATATTTGTCATGTACATCTCTATATAATGAGATGCTAATTATTATCAATAACAAGTTATTCTTTATAACTCATTCTATTCTTCACATTTCCAATCGGGGTTTTATCATTCTGCAAGCTTAATGCCGTCATTTCGTGAACGTCGTCATCATCGTCGCCAACACAAATATTCATGTGTCAATTAAACCCGTGGTGAATGAGAGCTTTCCTGATGCAGAAATGCAGAAAAGGATACCTCTCTGGTGGCTGCAACATCTCCTGCAAAGATTACAAACCCTTGTGGGGGTTCTTCAATTTTATTCAATCAGCCTGAACCTCAAAGTCAACCACCTTTTGTTCACACTTTTCCATCTTCAAATCTTGATAAGATGGGTGCTCCATTTGTGCCAGCACATTCAGGTTCATCACATTCTTTTTCTTCCATGTTTGGTATTGCTAAAGAGCATAGATCAGATCAACAATTACTGAATATGTTGTGTCCGATAACCCCCTCTCAAAAGGCTCATTTGATGATTGTTCCAAAAATTTTGAAGAAATTTTTGAGCCTCTTCGAGACCACAAAAGAAGAAGGAATACATGACTATCGATGATATTAAAAATACGTTTCGTGTGTCCTATGCAAAAAAAAAAAAAAGATATCAATTATATTTGGCTTAACCATTTTTATTTTTTATATTTCATGGATCCAGCTGCAATTATGACCTAAATTTTATGAAAATCCTCTCAGTGTTTTCTCTCAATTTTTTTTTTGAAACTTCATATCCAGAATTCGCACTTGGACATCAATGTTTAATTTTAGGGAAAAATATAATTTGGAGTTTGACTATCACATGTTACCAACATATAAAACTATAAAATGTTTCAAAAAGGATGTGACATAACGATAATTTTCTAAAAGAGATGCACTCTGTTAGCGGTGTTAATACTTCATTAACACCGTTAGTTTTATTTCAAAATCAAAAATAAAAAATACGAAAAAATCTATAAGAACCTACAAAATTTAGAAAAATTAAAAGCATGTAATATTTTTTCAAGAAACTTCAAAAATATAAAATATATATGGAGGAGTGAAATTCAGGTATAAATTATGTTTTTATATATTAACTTTAAACTTGTTATAAAGGTGCCACTTGATACTTAATGAAATGACGTAGTTTTGGTCATAATGTAACTTTTGACGAAATTCTTATATAAAAATGACTTTCAGGGATAAATCAATCAGAATACTTAAAATTGTTAATTTTCGATTCAATTGATCAAAGAAAAAAATTGTATTCACTGAACATTCAGCCTTTATCACTGAACATTCAGCCTTTATCACTGAACATTTAGCGTTATCACTGTACATTTAGCTTTATCACTGAATATTAAGCTAAAATCACCTAAAAAAATCAAATAATACCTTAACAATTTGAAATTTTTTACAGAAAAATGTCTAGTAACATGGAACATGTAGCCAAAATACGATGAAACCTTGAAAGCAAAATGTTCAGTGATAAAGCTCTATGTTTAGTGATACCTAAATGTTTAATGATAAGGCTAAATGTTCAGTGAAAATAAAATTAATTTTTGATGAACTAAAGCGAAAAGTAACAATTTGGCCATCTCACTGAACATTTAGCTAAATCACTGAATAATTAAGATGGTATTGGAAAAGACCATATTACTCTTGATACATGTCATGATTTAAGTAGTTTATAATTTTTTTTATAAAAAGATTGGGTTTATATTTGATCCATTTTCATAATGGAGAATAGAAAAATGTTTCAGAAATATAAAAGGTTCAAAAATAAAGTAAAATTTAAAAAAACTTAATTTTTTAAAAACTTCAAATTTTGAAGTGTCAATAAATTTTAGAATAAAAGGTTAATGAAAAAAAATATTAAACTAATCTGAATAGTAAATTTTTTTATAAAATAATACGTTGGTAGCTGACACGATCTATTGGAAAGAATAACGAAATAACAAAAGGGTTTTTAATAGCCTCAATATAAATTATTTTTGACGAACAAGATACACTTCTTTATTTCCATATTAGAAGTATAAAACTACTTTCAGACAAAACTACATTCGTCAGGCGATTGAAGGACGAAGCTTCGATCCTGTGCGACAATGATTCTCAACATTCGATTGATTGTGCGGAGGTCAATTGAAGGCTTGATAGACTTCGTGGTGATGCGTGTTGAGATTGATGTTGTTAGTAAGTTTGAAGTGAGTCTGTTTATGTAGTTAAGGTTTGTTGTAGATAAGGTTTGTAGTAGTTAACCACAGTTGGGAAGTTGCTAAAGTTTAGGGTTACGGTTTATTGTACTCGCTATATATTTGTGAAGGGTCTGTACTCTGTTATTGTGATTTTAAGTAATACAATTTGCTCTTGCAACTATCTTGTTTTACTCTCTAACATATGGTATCTTATATCCTTTCAACTATCTTGTTTGGCTCTGATACCATATGTTGATCAGAGTAAAACAAGAATGTAAAGCTAGATTGGTCGTGAAAGGGTGCGAGCAAGAAAAAGGTATAGACTATGATGAAGTTTTTACGCCGGTTGCTAGATAGGACATGATTCGAATGATTATAGCTTTGGCTGCAAAACATGATTATAGTTTTTGAAGGAAGGATTCGAAAAGAGCTCTCATGAATACACTCTGTTCATCAAAAGGAGGGAAGGCAACATTCTAATTATAAGTATTTGTGGTTATGATCTTATTTGCATTGGCAACAATTCGTTTATGATAGAAGCTTTCAAGAAATCTATGAAGAGTGCATTCGAGATGACTGATTTAGGGAAGATGAAATATTTTTTGAGTGAATTTGAGATGACTGATATGGTATTAGAAGCCATTACAAAAGGGCATAATTTGAGTGAGAAAACACAAGAGGAAGTGTTAAGGAAATAAGAAATTATGGCTAATGGTAGTAGCAGCAACTTTGTTCAACCTGCCATTCCAAAATTTGATGTCTTTTATGAACATTGGGCTAAACTTATGGAGATTTTTTTTCAATCCAAAGAATTTTGGAGTCTAGTAGAAGATAGGATTACGAACGTCCCTGAAGGAAGGGAGCCAACTGAAGCAGAGGCAAAAATTATTGCAGAGCAACAACTTAAGGATAAGATAGTGAAGAACTATCTTTATCAGGCCATTGATAGAGATGTCATGGAGACAATTTTGAATGATGATACTTGAAAACAAATTTGGGATTTTGACGTGTACAAATTTGGGATTTTGACGTTTATTAACTAGCATGCATGGATTTTTCTATATTAATTGGAAAATAGCCGCACAATCCAAGTAAGAACCTCACCCTTTCGGCGCTATTGGTTCAAATTGGAATTGTACCTTAAACTACGAACCTCACCCTTTCGGCGCTATGTGTTCGAATCAAGTAACTCGCTGATGTTTTATCAACTCTCGTTGCATAAATATGAGGAGTCCTTGTCGTAAAACTAGCCTTTCCGATTACAATCTTGGGCCACTCTTGTAGTCACCGAGTTCGTAACGTGTAATTTACTTAATAGTCGGACGATTAGCCTCACCCTTTCGGCGCTATTGGTTTAAAGTCTCAAAGCAATACACTTAGGCATTTTCTCAAACACCTAGCATGCATCGCTGGGTTTAGGCACTAACTAAAATACAAATCTTGTAAAACAATCCAATTTATGCAACAGTTATTTAATAAAACGATTCATAGTAAAGTAAGATTCGTAGGACCCCAAAATATGGGTCACTACTCACTATCGATCGTCATGGAAATACAAGTCATGTTCATGAACGAGACTAGAATTAAAAACGAGAAAAAGGAATTACTACACCATTCGAGTTGATGTTGATAACTCCCTTCAATCTCAATCCTTGATACGATCGCAAATCCTTGCACTTTTGTTCGCCCTTCTCTTTTTTTCGTCGTTTCCAAGTGAGTGGGCGTGAGTGGATGTGAATGGATGTGGATAATTGGTTGGTGGCTGCTCCTTCTTTTGTTTTTGTTCAATTTTACCTTTTTGCAATTTTCCCAAAAACCTAGCAAAAATTGCACACAAGTAACACTATTGGACCAGAGGCTTGCATTTTTCTCTGTGTCGACAATTCTTGACGAAGGTGATATTGACGCATAGTCAGATGACCTCTTAAGCTAAAGTTCTGACACCCTTGACGGTTGAATCTGTTCTAGGTGCAAACTACAAAGTTGTAGCTCGTTATCTAAGCTTTCCAACAAGTCATAGATTGATGGATTCGGACACCGTATGAGCTCTGGGCGTGCGCGACAAGTAGGGATGTCAATCCGCCTATTTTTGTCAAAATTCTCACAAAACACTTTATTTCGCCCTGGATTCGTTTTCACCTAAAAAGCATCAAAACAAAAAGTGGGAGCTCATATAAATAAGGCGGATGATCGAAAATCAACTAAATGTGGAGCATACATATAATACAAATTTATACTCATCAGATTACATGAAGTAGACGTTAAAAGGTTCGACTAGAGTTACACTACGCCATTTTACATCATATACGACTGTCATTGAGTATGTCGTATATGCTGTAGTCGCGTAAGTACACTTACACGACAGAGTTTGATGTGTGGTATTAGATGGTGTCGTCTAAGAACATCCTACGCGACATCCGTAAAACGACATAGCAACGAGTGTCACATATGACTACTTACCCGACACCATCTAATACCACACATCAAACTCTGTCGTGTAGGTGTACTTACGAGACATACGCTAAAGCGGCACATCGAATGATGTCCCTTAAGAAGACATGTTTGAAAATTTTGGCACCGTACTTTTTGAATAATAAAGGCAACGAGGAACATTTACTGTGTCGTACATTTGTTCGGTCAACCACTTTACACTTATACGACTGTATAAGTCAATAACTGTCGTGTAAGATAATCACATTTAATGAACAAAATCAGATCTCCTCTTCATCTCTTCCCATTAGCTGCTGAACAAAATATTCTCTGCACATTCTCCTCAGCACATTCTCATCTCGGAACGGTAGAGTTTCTCATTCCCATTTTGTTTTTTAATCTTCCATTTTGTTGTAGTTTATATGTATATGTTGTTTATACCCATATATAAAGTGTAAAAGATGTAGTGGAACTCATGAAGTTTGTTATGCTTGTAATAGATTTGCTAATGGAGCTTGATACTTCATAGTTGTTGTGTGAGAGTACACAATATTGAGGATTCCATTTTCGATCTATAAGGTTCCTTAGAGCTTTTGACAATAATAATGGTGAGAAATTATTGAATTTCGAAAACAATTTGCAAGCTTTAGTATGGACTATTTCCTATATATGATCTTTTTGTGAAACATTTGCTCATAAATAATGGATTAACTTTATGTGTGTGCTTGTCTTTGTATCTTCAGGCACATATGGATAAAAGTTGGATGGAAATGGATAGATGTTCTAAACAATACTACGAAGGGATTAAAATTTTTATTGGCTTTGTGAACGACAATAGGGTTGACCACCCTACGCATATATGCCCTTGTAGACGTTGTAAGTTGCGTAAACCAAAGATTACATTGGGTGAAATAAAAGCACACTTGATACGACATGGGATGAAGCAAGACTACATCAAATGGACATTACACGGGGAAGTTGATGATAGACCTCCATTATATACAAAAAGGCTTGAATACCTTATGCAAATGAATGAAGAATCAAGCTCCCAATACTGTAGTGGCAGCCAATATGAAAATCCAACCATGGAAATGTTGGATGATGCTTTTCCTTTTCGAGTCGACTATGAGACTGGTGTAGATGATGATATGTTGAATGAGGACAATACTGATCCTTTTGGGAAGGAGGCTTATGATAAGTATCGTACACTTGTAGCCGAAGCCCAGACTCCTATATATAGTGGTAGTGACATAACAGTATTAGAGGCCATTTTAAAAGCAATGCAAGTTAAGGTTGCCAATCGATGGTCGGATAAGAGTTTCAATGATCATCTACGACTGTGTAAAGAAATACTTCCTCGTGAAAACAACTTCCCTAGTTGTTTTCGAGATGTAAAAAAACTTTTGAAGAACCTGGGTTTGGGTTACGAGACTATACATGCATGCGAGCATGGTTGTATGTTGTTCTAAAAAGAAAATAAAGACCTTCAGAACTGCCTCGTGTGTAATGAAGCGAGATATGATGATACACGTTCTAACGCTCCAAAGAAGGTGGTTAGGTACTTTCCTTTGACTCCAAGGTTACAGCGTCTATACATGTCATCACACATTGCAAAAGAAATGCGATGGCATGAGGAAAGAGATGTTGGTGAAGGTGATTATCTTAGGCACCCTGCAGATGGAGATACATGGCAAACTTTTAATAGGGAATTCTCAGATTTTGCAAATGAGAGGCGAAATGTGCGGCTTGGTTTATCAACTGATGGGTTTAACCCTTTTGGAGCATCGGGACTATCTCACAGTACTTGGCCATTGTGGTCATTCCTTATAATTTGCCACCTTCGATGTGTATGAAAAAAGAGTTCAACATTCTCACTTTGTTGATATCTGGTCCTAAATCTCCTGGAAAGTGTTTAAACGTATTCATGAGACCATTAATCGATGAGTTGAAGATATTATGGGATGTTGGGGTTCTCACTTATGATCGTTACGATGGATCTTCATTTATGATGAAAGCAGCAGTAATGTGGACCATAAGTGACTTTCCGGGTTTGGGTATGCTCGGTGGCCTGAAGAGTAAAGGCTACAAAGCTTGTCCATTATGTTTAAATGAAATTGATGCTACCCATTTATGTGGTAGAATGTCGTATCAAGGGCACCGTAGGTGGCTTCCAAGTTCTCACCCTTGGAGAAATGCAGCTCAAAAATTTAATGGTGCGGTTGAGCATAGGGATGCCCCTTCATCCCTTTCTGGTTCACAAATTCTACATGAGATACTTCGTCATGAATTCCCGACACTTAGCCTGCATCCAAAGTTTAAGGCTAGAGGCACTTCAGAGAGGCTTTGTTGGACACACAAAACTATTTTTTATGAGTTGCCTTATTAGGAAACTTTCAGTCAGCCATATTCACTCGATGTCATGCACATTGAAAAAATGTATTTGATAACATAATTGGCACGGTACTTGGAATTGAAGGAAAAACCAAGGACGATCCAAAAGCACGGGCAGGTTTGCAGAAACAAGGGGTACGTAAGCAGTTATGGCAGAAGTTCACCGGATCATCTTCTAGGAAAGAGAGAGTGTCCCAAGCAACTTACACTGTGTTGCCGAATGAAAAGGTTGAGATACTAGAGATGATGAAAGATGCAAAATATCCACATGGTTATGCCGGATCTTTGAGAAATAAGATTAATGTGGCTGAAAAAAATTTATTGGGCTAAAGACCCACGATTGCCATGTCATGCTACAACGCCTTCTGCCTATTGTTATTCGACCCTATTTGCCAAAGAATGTACTGGACCCGCTGATCTCGTTATCCATATGGTTCCAAAAGTTATGTTGTAGAGAGTTGGAGAAGGAGGATGTTATACAGATGAAGACAGATATAGTGATAATCATCTGTAAGTTGGAGCAGATTTTTCCTCCAGCTTTCTTCACCATAATGGTACATCTCTTGATTCATCTTCCAGATCAAGTGTTACTCAAAGGTCCTGTACATTATAATTGGATGTATCCTATGGAAAGGTATGCATATTATTTAAATAAGTTAATTTTTTTAAATTACGAGCTTCCTTCACCATAATAGTATGAGCTAATATTTATTTTTACAGGCAATTAGGTGAGTATAAGAAATATGTTAGAAACACACGTTATCCCGTGGGATGCATCGCTGAGCAGCACATTGCACACGAGTGTGTGACATATTGTAAGTTATACATGGATGATACTAATGCAGCAACAACAAATGTCGATCCTTGGGGTCAAGCTAGCTATAAATTGTCAGCTGCTTCTGAGCTCGTCAAGCCACTTGGATATCTCCCTAGAGTGAAACTCAGGAAGTCAGAATTGGGTACTGCTCACTGGTGTGTGGTGGAAAATTGTTTTGAAGTGAGCCATTACTATAATTCACACAAGATTCAATTCTGGGACAAATTCCCAGACAGTAGCCATGACGCATACGTTAAAGATTTTCATGGACACTTTCTTGATTGGGTGTGCATAAATACTTCATTTGTTGATCAATATGTTCCTTTTTTTCTCATTACACTAACTGTGAATTTTTTTAATCGCAGATGAATGAGCTACAACAAGATGGACATGAATATTATGACCAGGTGACAGGTGTCGTTGTACCCGTCAAAAATAATAATTTGTAATCCGACTAGCAAGTGGTAAGTCGGGTCGTATCCACAGAGATTGATCCGAGAATCTGTTCACTAAGTATTCAAGCACGTAATTGAAAAACACAAACACAAGCAACATTTATCACTTATTAAGAAAGCAATCGTCACACGAATTCAGGTATGTAATATCAAAGAGAAGTGCAAGCTAGAACTTTCGACTGTGATGCAAGACTAAATCATTGACAAATCCGTTTTGATTTCTAATGCTCTATGATGGACCAAAATTATACGAATCATAAACACAGTAAAACCCCCTTAATTAGACACTTTGTCTATTTAACTTTTGCTTGTTAGTTCCGATATATTTCTACAGGGTATTTCAGAGCTTAGAGAGAATACATGCTAAAGAGGAGCTTTTAAAGCAGAAAAGATGTTACGAGTCATTCCGAGGTCAAGATCATATGCCGACTGAAGAAATATCAAGGATCCTGACGTTAAATCACTCATAACAAATTAAGCAGAAGAGGAATCAAGTCAGCCCGGGACGAAACACACTGATAGTTTTGTGAAAAGACTGCACAAAACTCACAAAACTCATCCATTTGCCTTGGTGACCGACCACTTGAAGAGAAGGTGGCCAAGGGAGGAGCTCCTCCCCTCCATGACCGGCGGCTCCTCCTCCCCACAACCGGCAACCGGCGGCTTTTGCTCCCCCCCATGTGGCGCCTCCTCCTTCTCCTCCCTTGGATCAAAAACCACATGCCATCATCTCCTCCATCCATTCCTCCCTTCTCCTCCCTATAAATGGAGCTCATCTCCTCCTCATTTGTATCACCACAAAAATCAAAATCAAATCCATAAGTTTGTAAACACTTCTCTCTCTAAGTTTTGTAAGTTTGGTTTTGGAAATAAAGGATCGCTCCCTTGGCGCTTCAACGGTTGTAAGTATTTTAATATTTATTTACTGTCTTTAATTTCCAATTCCTTAGTTATAATGTTTAGCGCGATGAATAGTAGCTAAACTAGTCGTTCGGTAGAAGGGGTGGACTTGTATTATAAAATGTTTTAGACTATTAACTTAGTGTCTCGTCTTTGTATTCAAAACTTATTCTATGTGCCATATATAAGATTAGAACTTCCAAGGTTGAGTGGACGCTTTGACGGGCAAAGCTCTTCCTTGGGATTCGTGAACATACTCGGGTAAGTGGATGCTTTGACGGGCAAAGCTTATCTGAGGAGTTCGATCTATCTAAAAAACCATTTGGAAACTGGACCAAAGGGAACAAATGAATGCACACAAGGCTAAGATACTTCGGAAGGAGGAATTAGTTGAAGTAGAATAAGTGCTCTACGACCTTAAAAAGGCTAGACGATGTTGCAAGTCTTGAGCTAGGAATAGCCTCGATTCATGTTTGAATACTTAGAAGATTCACTAAAGGTCAATGATAAACAGGATATAATACAAGGCCCCTGAAACCGAATGCTTTCTTTTAATTGTAATAATTATCAGTTACTTTCCAGTACTAAAACCAACCAACCAACCAATCAATCACTTAGCTGGTAGCTTTAAAACCAACCAACCAACCTAAAACACGCTCTCTCGCTGAATAATCCCCTCAAAGAACAACTATCCCCCTAATTCCTTTGGGTTCGACCCCTACTTACCACTTACTACCCAGTAGTGAAGTCGCGAGTAGCGGACACTTATAAATTTATTCTTGACGATTGCGCATAACGACTGTGCAACCATCACTCTACAACTTAGAGCTCCCCCGCTAAGGTTATACTCCCTGTTCTAGTTCTAGTACTTAATCTCGCGCTAGCGATAATCAAGACCCTAACTCGCTAGAGTTGCATGAAGATTTGAACAAGTTGTCCTAGGGTGTTTAATCCTAGTGGTATATTACTCGTGTCCTAGTCTGCTATTCCCGCTAGGTTGCTAGTAAACTTGACAATTGAAATCAACAAACAAACAAGAGCTCCCCTGCTAGGGTTCCACTCATGCTAGCATATCAATTCCATGAGCATAGTATAGTAATATGACGCAAAACATAGAATACATCACAATTTGGAGTTCTAGCCTACACATATGAGTTTAGCTACTCATCGTAATGGAATACATCATCAAGTATTTTGAATAGAATGAATTGAAAATACTGTTGACGAATCCTTCACCAATCTGCAGCTCCACTCCAATACTTGAATCCAGCAACGAATCTCCAATCCGAATCCTACTCCAAGAACTCTTCTCTCCAAAACCGAACTTCGAACTACTAACCCTAATTGAATCTGATTTCTCTTCCCAATTCCAGAGCCAGCCGCCCCTCTCTCTGTCCCCTCGAGTTCTGTGTTTTTTCCTTCGAGATTGCAAATGATAAGTAATGAATTCGACTGCCAGGTGTCATCCGCGGACGTCTTCTTCATTTAGTTCCCGCGGACGTCTCAACAATTACCATAAATCCGTAGACGTCCGCGCCCGTAATTGTTCAGGCGTCCGCCCCCAAGACTGAGTCAGTCTTCAAACATTTGGACTTCATTCCTTCGATGCAAAACCTCTTCTACAGGCTCTCTTTAGCCGATATTCCTTCTATGGTCTCTGAATGCACATGAGAACGAAAACTACACACAGGTAGTGCAATAACATACAGGCAAACACTAAAAGACGGGGTTTTAACACATAAAATAGTCGTACAACTACGACTCATCAAACTACCCCACACTTGAACTTGTTCGTCTCGAATCAAGAACAAAGCCATAGAAAGAACTACAACGTACTAGTAATGTCAATCCTTACATCTCAATCCTAAATCCAGTCTATAATCCTATCATGCTTAAGATTCTAACAATGCGAGCAAACATAGATGTTTCGATACTTGTTACCTCGCGAGTTGAAATTCAAATGACCTTGGATGATTGGGAGATAGTCCCCTATAGGTACCACGGACATCGCATTCTTTTCTGAGTTCTGGTCTTTTGATTGAGTCAGCGGCTTTCTCTGACACGTGATTAATTCACCGCTTTCATACCGTTGAGTCTTGAATTCTTTAACTTGTATGGACTTTGATAAACGACACATCTTGCTTGAATCAATCAGATTTTGATTTTTTTCTTACTTGATGGTTTGCCTTCGGCTTTTGAATTTGTTTCTTGTCCCCATAATCATTTGCGCCCTTGAACCACTCCAATCATAGCCTCCGAATAACAGCATAGGAGTGCGTCCCGATCTTTTCTCATCCTCGTCTTTTCTGCATGAGGCAAGGTAGGGGTTACCCACCCATTCCCAGCTACTTCGACTAGAGATGGACAGTTTGTTTTCTCTGTCCCGCCACCACTGCGAACGCATGAATAAACTTGTATACTTGGTGACGGAGCTACTCTCAGGATTAGGCTAGTGAAGCGTCAACCTCCACCGCTTTTCTCAATCATCAGAACCAAAACTCAGAATTTCCTGCAACTTGCCGTACCTTTCTAGGACATTTCTGTCAACTCCACATCCCTGCATATCACAACTCACAAGAACAAAGCATCGAAAATTTTGAAATTTCGCATTTTTAGTCAAATGAGCACAATAGTCATACAAAGCTGGAAATAAAATTTCAACATAGAAGGAAAGCATAGCAGTACATCATCAGTTCATCACGAGTTCATCCAGACACATAACATGCGACATCAAAATTAAAAAAAACAGACACGACACACAACTGACTCAACAACATCCCACCCCACACTTAGATGGACCCATGTCCTCACGGTACGATTCAAGAGATGCGATGCATAACAAAACAGACTCACACAACATAGACTCAACAGACTCAAATAAAAATAAAAATAAAAGAGGGAACTGGTACTCCCCTAATAGTCTGGTGGTGGCTGTGTGTACTCGGGTGGAATGGCATCTCCTGGGCGTCATCCTGGGGGAGCTGAAACTGGATAGAAGCCGCTATCCATCGCCATCATCATAGCCCTGTTCACATTAAATAAATGGTCAATTTGTGCCTGTGAATACTGTCCGGGTTGTCTCTGCGCCTGCTCCTCTGGTGGTACTACGTTCAGCGGGACCTCTACCCCGTCCCTCTGACGTCTCCTTCCCCCTGCGGGTCCTCCACGCCCTGGCGGTCGCCCTCTCCGTCGCGGTGGGCTAGGTGGTGGCCTAAGAGCTGGATCAGCAAAATATGTCCAACGCACTGCACCCTCGCTGCTGAGTCTGAATGTCCTCCCAGAACCAACTCTTTCACTGTCAGCCAGTCCATAAGCCAGAATACTGTGGCCTGGAAGTGCATCCACGTCCGGATGAAGACTGCGTAGCAGATAAGTCACCATGCCACCCACACAAAGCGGCCCTCGAGGCCGAATCTGCTTCAAGTGCTCACAGAAAAAATGTCCCCAGTGTGGGACTACCCCTCTCACTAAAGAGCCTAGAAGCGTCAGATCTCTGAGAGACGGCTTATCATTACCGTTCGCCCTCGCAGTCAAAGTCCTCGTCAAAATAAAATGTACCATGTACCAGAAAGGATCTGTGAATGCTGAGGCTGTAGCGTCGCTCGGCCTGTAGCGTCTCGTCCCCGTGAGGCTCATGTAGGTGTCGCTAATACCCATCGTATTACTGTAATGGACGAAAGTCCCATCTCTCACCTCCGGCCACCCAAAGATTTGACGCAACCGCGTCATCGTGCAATAGTGCTCTACGCCTCTGAAGGTGTATCTGAATCCCTCAAACTCCCTGGGTCCAACGCAGTGGTAACCGGTGAGGAACTCACAAGTATCATCCATATCAGCATCGCTGCGGAGCGTAAGCAATCCAGGCCAACCACATCTGTCCATCAGCTCCCTGAATCTCTCTAAGAGTCCGCAATGCTCCAGAAAGAACTGCTCGACCCACATGGGTTGCTTATGTACACACGCCATGAATTTCTCAAACGTCTGCTGCCTGTCATCGACAACATCCGGAACTAGTGCTTCATCATCAGCGGGCGGAGACTGGGCTCTTCTAGAGCGGGAGGAACTAGCACGATTCGATGAGCGCGACATCTTGAGTTGAAGCACAAAAAACTGAAATTGCCCGAAATCCACGCACCCCTTGTGCAATTACTTTCCGCGGAGGTCTTAACGTTTTCCAAAAATACTGAGACGTCCGCGCCCAAATGCTTCATACGTCCGCGGGATCACCAAATGTCCAGATCTGAGATCTGATCGACTTCCGCTCGCAATCCGAACAATCCTCCTTCAAACCGCACCAAACCTTAATCCAATAATCTTACAATAAGCAAGTCTTTACCTCGATCCGGCGGAGCATTTGTTCCTTGCTGAGATTCACCTATTTCGCTGAGAATCGCCGAACATGGGAACTTGAGAGTTTTTTTCTTTTTGTGCCGAAAAAACCCAGATCTGGAAACGAGCTTGAATTAAACGCTGAGATGCTCCGCGGACGTCTCCTGATTTACCACTCCGCGGACGTCTGAAGATTTATCTTAATTGTTGAGGCGTCCGCCCATTTAATTGTTCAGACGTGCGCCTGCGCGACTGAGTTGAGTTCTATTCTTCGTTCAATCACCTGAAACCACCAGAAACAAAGATGCGCTCGGGGCGCATTATCAGGGTACCAATTCCACTAACTAATCTACTAAAAACATGTGTAAAGTAAAAAACACACCGGGTTGCCTCCCGGTAAGCGCCTTTGTTTTACGTCCTTGGCTGGACATTACCTCTACGGGATCACAAGTTAGGATCCCAAGGCTGCTCCAAGTCAAACTTACCGCTCAGCGCGCTCCTCTCCTCAGCACTTCCACAAGTTAATCGCTTCTCAATGCCCCGCCCGCCATCAGGTGGCTTCGATCTCCAGTTCTTTTCTGTAGGTGTCGACAACTTTTGCGCACCCACCCCACACTTTTGTTTCTTTACTCGCTTCTTATTTGGTGGGCGTGTTTTCCTTCTTACATTCAGCTGCTTACTGGCACCCTGAATCAAACACAACGATTCAGCAGTTATATTATTAAAACAAGTTTCACCAGCTACCTCAGGCGGTTTCCCCGCACAAGGCTGGTGGTCATCCTCAAAGACACGAAACTCAGCCATCTTGCCACCATATTTGAGCATTATAATACCCTCAGCGACATCAATCTTCGCCTTCGTCGCAAAGAAGGTAGGTCGTCCTAGAATGAGTGTTGGCGACTCCTTAGTCTGGGTGTCCTCCATCTGCAAGACATAAAAATCTGCAGGCACAACAACTTCTCCAACACTCAAGGTTAAATTCTCAAGCAAACCATAGGGACGAACGCATGACTTGTTGCCTAACTCAATAGTTAACTTGGCCGGTTTCACCGGTCCAAGGTTCAATGAACAGTATAGGTCATAAGGCATAACATTAATTGATGCTCCCAAATCAATCAAACAGTGGGGAATAAGCGTGTTACCAATTCCACAGGTCACCGTGAAGGCACTTGTGTCTCTAGTTTGATTGGGCAACGCTCCTTGTTGCTCTCGCTCCAATTCTTGCATTTGTGCGTTGGTTCTCGTGTCTTCATACCCCTTCCGTTGAATCTCATTGTTTATAGCTTCGTGACGCTCAGTAACCTGCATGGGAAATGGCGATGGCGCAAGCATGTTAGAATTTGAAATTTCCTTACCTGAGTTTGAAGAGCCCGCGTACGTCTCTTGCTTTTCCTCCGCGTACGTCTCCGTAATTTGCATTAATGCATCAGGCGTCCGCGGATTAAATGTTGGGACGTCGGCGTGCGCCACTGAGGTAGAATCTTCATTCAGCTCCTTTTTCGTTCCTTCAGCTTTCATCTCCTCTTCATCCTTTACCACAATCACACTCACATTTTGCCTTGGATTGGGGATCGTTTGCGACGGAAGCTGCCCTTTGTCTTCTCGCTTTTCGAAAACGTCGCTGGCAATTTGCGACACTTGCTTCTTTAGCTCGTTAACGTCCCCAGCTTGTTGGCCCATCTTTTGAGTCAGTTCCTTGAACATGCCTCTCATTTCGTCTCTCAATTCCTTGATCGGATCCTCTTCTCCTTGTTTGTTGTGTGGAGGTCTGTACGGCTGCTTTTGTGGGTACAAAGATTGCCCCGCATCGTAATTGTTGTTCCTTTGCCAACCACCATCATTCTGCCTTGGTTGCCATTTGTTGTTGCCTTGGTATCCATCATACCTCCTTGGTGGCAAATCTCCCTTGTTGATGTAGCCCAGTACATTCACGTCTTCTGCTCTTTCCTGAAAAACAGCGTTATCACTATTCATTGAATTATAAGTGGACTTGTTTACCTTATGCTCCACTTGTTGATTGCCCTGTGGTTTCTGCGTCACTAATTGAGCCATCATGTTCTTCAGTTCCTGCAATTCAGAATGTACATTCACATTAGCAACTGGTGCAGGTTTATATGTCTCTTCTAAATACCTTGTGCTCTTGGCATCTCTCTCAATCAACTCCTATATTTCCTCGGGGTACATGTCAAGGATAGACCCTTGAGCGGAGGCATCCAGCATTCTTCTTTCCATTAGAATCATCCCATCCATGAAGTATTCAAGCAACATTCTTTGTGGGACTCCATGATTTGGACAATTCTCTTCCAATAGCCTAAATCTCTCCAAATACTCGAACAACGTCTCTCCACGTCCTTGTCTAAGCATAGAAAGCTCCTTTCTTGTTTGAGCCGCCTTCGAATGGGAGTAATACTTGTCCATGAATTGCCTTTGCATTTGTTCCCAAGAAATAATAGAACCTGAAGGCAAAGACATCAACCAAGATTTAGCTTGACTTACTAAAGAAAAAGGAAATGTCTTTAATTTAAAGATATCTTCCGGAACCGATGATGATTTCATGGACATGCAAACGCCATGAAATTCCTTCAAGTGCCTTAGAGGGTTCTCATCGGGCATTCCTCCAAACTTGGGTAAGTGGTGTATCACCCCACTCTTTATCTCGATGTCTTCTGCGTCTTCATCCAACCTAATGCACCAAGGTGCCTCATCAATATATGGTGCACACACTCCTCTCATAGTGCGTCCCAAATCCCGACGCCTAGCTAGCTGTCCATATTGGTTTCCTCCACCGAGGTATTGTCGATCCAACTCATCCTCGTAATCCTCGTGTCTAGCTGCACGATGTCCAGCAAACTCATTGCCTCGCTGATTTCTGGGGGGTGGCAGTCTTTGATTAACAGGGGGCAGTCCTTGCCTCCGTTCTTGCATGTTATCCCCTATCACACTACTTCGCTCTTCTTGATCACGTTCAACACTTCTCTGTGACATTGTTACTTCAACAGAAAATAATCAAGTGACACGGTAAAAGATAGTAAAATAAAACTAAAAGAAAGTAATACGTAGTGAGATTACTCGTTACCAATCCCCGGCAACGGCGCCATTTTGATAGGTGTCGTTGTACCCGTCAAAAATAATAATTTGTAATCCAACTAGCAAGTGGTAAGTCGGGTCGTATCCACAGAGATTGATCCGAGAATCTGTTCACTAAGTATTCAAGCACGTAATTGAAAAACACAAACACAAGCAACAGTTATCACTTATTAAGAAAGCAATCGTCATACGAATTCAGGTATGTAATATCAAAGAGAAGTGCAAGCTAGAACTTTCGACTGTGATGCAAGACTAAATCATTGACAAATCCGTTTTGATTTCTAATGCTCTACAACTTAGACCTCCCCCGCTAAGGTTATACTCCCTGTTCTAGTTCTAGTACTTAATCTCGCGCTAGCGATAATCAAGACCCTAACTCGCTAGAGTTGCATGAAGATTTGAACAAGTTGTCCTAGGGTGTTTAATCCTAGTGGTATATTACTCGTGTCCTAGTCTGCTATCCCCGCTAGGTTGCTAGTAAACTTGACAATTGAAATCAACAAACAAACAAGAGCTCCCCCGCTAGGGTTCCACTCATGCTAGCATATCAATTCCATGAACATAGTATAGTAATATGACGCAAAACATAGAAATCAATAGAAAACTCAAATCAATACATCACAATTTGGAGTTCTAGCCTACACATATGAGTTTAGCTACTCATCGTAATGGAATACATCATCAAGTATTTTGAATAGAATGAATTGAAAATACTGTTGACGAATCCTTCACCAATCTGCAGCTCCACTCCAATACTTGAATCCAGCAACGAATCTCCAATCCGAATCCTACTCCAAGAACTCTTCTCTCCAAAACCGAACTTCAAACTACTAACCCTAATTGAATCTGATTTCTCTTCCCAATTCCAGAGCCAGCCGCCCCTCTCTCCGTCCCCTCGAGTTCTGTGTTTTTTCCTTCGAGATTGCAAATGAGAAGTAATGAATTCGACTGCCAGGTGTCATCCGCGGACGTCTTCTTCATTTAGTTCCCGCGGACGTCTCAACAATTACCATAAATCAGTAGACGTCCGCGCCCGTAATTGTTCAGGCGTCCGCCCCCAAGACTGAGTCAGTCTTCAAACATTTGGACTTCATTCCTTCGATGCAAAACCTCTTCTACAGGCTCTCTTTAGCCGATATTCCTTCTATGGTCTCTGAATGCACCTGAGAACGAAAACTACATACAGGTAGTGCAATAACATACATGCAAACACTAAAAGACGGGGTTTTAACACATAAAATAGTCGTACAACTACGACTCATCACCAGGAAGTCCATAACTTAGCGTATCGACCGCAAGCGTATGCTTGTTACTCGCAATGTCACGTGAACGGCGTAAAATTTGTCATTTATGATCGAGATTGCCACTTAAGAACACAGAATAGTGGATTGATGGTTAAGACTGGTGAGTATTAATATTATTTTAACAAGTTTAAAATTTAGTGAGGCATTGCAATTACATTTTTATTTTTTTATTGATGTGCAGAGGACGACAAAATATACTATGGTATACTTGAGAATATAATCCAGTTGAAGTATGCACAAGGAATGCCGGTAGTTGTTTTTAAATGCAAGTGGTTTAATACAAGTCCATACCACGGTGGAGAGATAAAGTACGATCACGGATTAATCTCTGTGGATACGTCGAGCATTTGGTATGAGCATTCTCCATATTGTCTTGCAATCCATGCAATTCAAGTTTTCTATTTAGATGATCCGAAGGCCGGAGATAATTGGAAAGTGGTTAGTATAGTGGCACATAGAGGTATTTATAGTGATGCTTCACTTGCGCGCGATGAAAATGCTAACAAAGCGTATCAAGAAGACACGTTCGTGAACATACCTAACTACATACCTCTTGATGATCTATATGTTGATTTGGGAAGTCTTCCACGATCACCACCTCAAATTTGTATGGATGATGACAATTTCGAGGACGGGCATGAATTTGAGGATGAAGAAAATGAATCAGATGAATCAGATGGGGAGGATGAAGATGTGGAAGATGAAGATGATGATGATGAAGATGAAGAAGAAGAAGAAGATGGTGAAAATGATGAAGATGATGAACCTTGAAGCTAATGATGAGATGAACCATAATTGATAACTGTTTACAAGTTTGTACTTGTTGTTTATGTTGATAAATCATCTATTAATTCATGTTTTGATGTGTACAAGTAAGTTAATGGAGGAGGCAAGCATATCTTCCATTAACTTAGACTCAATCTGTCTTTGCTTATGACACATTACTCGTCTACGTATGTCTTATAAGTATTTCCCCCCACATTTTTCAGATTCCCTCCCACAAGCCAAAATACACAAGTACTTAAAACAAACCAAAGGCATTGTATCAAAAACGACGTCGTTTCTTGACCGGTAGTCATGAAAATTACTTAGGGTTTCCCTTATCGCCTCATCTCACTCGGCCTCTCACTTCTCACATCGCGCAGCTTGTCCTCGCTTCCACAATCATCCACGCCTCGCAGCTCCTCTTCTCAAAATCAACCTCGCAGCTTGTCTTCTTCGCAAAATCAACTCGTTCCTTTGAATCCATGGCTCCTACTAAGAAGAGAACGATGAAGGAAATCAGTGAGGCATGTTCGGCGGAGTATATGCAGTTGCGACCGCCGTTTGTACGCCGGCCACCGTCAAAACTGGATAGTCCGGTGGGGATGACGAAGGCTCAGCCTGCAAAACGCCCGAAGGCGCTTCCACCGAAGGCACCTGCTCGTCCAGCCATCCAGAACCCGACCCCTACCTCACCTCCACGTTCGCCTACGGCTGCTGGTGCAACTCCGAACAATGGCAATCCACCTTCACAGCCTGTCATAGCCCCCCCACCTGCACCGGCAATCCAAACCCTGAACCTTAGAAAAAGCCCTAGGTTGAACGCTATTGCCACTAAGAAGAGTCCTATGAAGAAGACTGGCCAGGCATCAAAGACTGTTAGGCCACTGTTTCATGGCCCTGCGCCACCTCCTATTCGACTATTGTCATCAAGATCCCTATCTGCCAGTGTCCCTACCCCTACGCCACCTCCTGCTGCCCCTGCGCCACCACCATCTGAGAATAATGAAGAATCGGAGAACGATTTTGAAAGCTCTGAGGAACCTCCTGCTGCCCCTGCCCTTGCGACACCACCATCTCCGATTCATTCAGTGGGGAATACTGATTTTGAAAGCTCTGAGGAACAATCTCAGGCTGCGTCTCAGGTAGCAACTCAAAATAACATCGTTCGTCGATCAATTCGGGAGCTTTCGGCGAACTTGGAAGGTACAGACGTACACATTTATGTTCCTGTTTTTTTACGTGTATAGAACCTGATTTGGAAATGATTTAATTGTCTGCACATGTAGGAGATGAACAAAAGCGAGGTAAGCGTGGAGTTGTGAACGGGACAAGGGTGGCAGCGAAGGTCAATGGAAATAATAAGGAAAAAATCAAGCTGACATTTAACAAGTATGGTGATATCCCTGACAGTAAGGCTGATAATAGTTTGTGCGTCCATGAAATTGGGAGTGTAGTGCGCAATGAGGTGCCTATGTTGGCCGCTACTTATGGTCTGTTGCCTGTAGATGCCTACAAGATTGTCGTAAATCGGCTGAGCGTAAGTATACATTTTTCCATTTTGTGAATACATATTTAATATAGTTTGTTTGTTATGAATTACTGAAATTTATTTTTCTCGTAGGTGCATTTTGAAATTGATCCAACTGACAAGAAACTGTGGAATTACATCACCACAAAATCCATTGATAGATTCAAGGATTGGAAGCATCAGTGCAAGCTTCACTACCTTAAGTATGGGGCTGAACCGGCACCTATAGAGTTTGAGGACCGTGAGGACCAGTGGAAATGGCTTTGCGAACATTTTCAAACTTCAAACTACAAGGTATTTTGAATTTATAACATGTTTCCTTCTCGTTTATGTTATAAATTATTTATTTTGTATCAATGTAGAAAAAATGTGACCAAATGAAATATACGCGCTCCCAAAAACTTGATCATCATTCTGGAAAGATGACATTCGCTCACCGATCAGAGGGACACGAGGAGAAAGGAGAAGTAGCACCTTTCGTGTCAACATTTGCAGATGTTTATGGTGTCGAGCCGGCTGGTGCAGCTTTAGTGGTACTTTCTCATCCTTTGTATTTATTTTGATCAATTTGAGAAACTGTGGATAGTGACTGTGATAAATTGTTTCTGATTTTCATCAATTTGATATTGAGAAACTGTGGATATTGAGAAACTATGGATATTGAAAAGTGGTTAACTTGTTAGTAGTTATTTACTTGTGACTGTGGTTATCTTGTTATTGAATGAGTTACTTAGAAAGGGGGATTGGCAGAAGTCTAGAATGCTGTTATTTCACCATTGTTTCTGATTTTCAGCATTGTTTCACCATTGAATGAGTTTCTCCAAGTTAGTTTCAGCATTGTTTCTGATTTTATCAATTGGAGAAGTGAGAATCTATTGTTTATTTACTCTTATTTATTTGTTATTGCCATTTTGAAAAATTCAGAACTTGTTATTAGTTATTTTTACTTGTTAACTTCTTATGTATATAGTTACTGTTATTTCACCATGAGAGACTCGTTATTTACTTCGGATTGAGTTTATAATGTGTAGGAAAAAATGAAAGGCAAGTTGAGTGAAGTTGTTGGTGACCAGGCTTCTAGTGGGGTGGAAGATCCTTTGCCCATGGATGTTCAGTTCAGTATTATCGAGGAGGCAGTGGGCCAGAAGAGAGGCCGATACATATCTGGTGTCGGCAAGTGCATGAAGAAGCCTGCTCGTCCAAAGGGGGGGGGGGGGGGGCTATAAACTGAGCGCTGAAGTGCAAGCTGAACTCCAAGCAAAGGTGGATGATCGCGCCAAGGTAAAGGAGCTGGAAGAGCGCATAAAAATGTTGGAATCCATGATGCGAGGGTCCAATGCAGCTGGTGGAAGCAATGCATCAGATGGTGCAACAAGCTTCATGCCTTAGGAATGCGCAAGTGCTGGTGGTAACCTTTAATTTGTGCTATTGAACTTGGTTACTTTAGCTTATTTTGGGGCTGTTGGTAGCCAAAACAATGTAAACACAGCTTGATGTGTTTTATGCTAGCGGATGTTTTTATATTTTTGATGTAGAACACTATAAACTGAATGGCAGGTTTATGTAGTACTTTTCTGGTTCAGTACAATTGAAATTGTCAAACAATTTAACCTGTCACGTATGAGATTGAAGCAGGTGTACAAATGCACTTACACGACATAACTTACGCGACAAAATCACACAACTAACACGACACGACTTACGCGACACAATCACACAACTAACACGACACGACTTACGCGACAGAACGTAAGTTATTTATGTCGTGTATGTATATAGCTACAATCAAGTAAATGTCCCGTAATCAAGAATATGTTGTCACGAAAGTAACAACTTACACGACAGTCAAGTGACATAAAAGACATGACGAATCGACTGTCCCTTAAGTTACCCCTTACACGACAATTCCTCTCTGCGACTGTCGTATAAGACTTATGCCACACTACTACTTACGCGACGCAGCATTTGCGACACAATAACTGTCGTATAAGACTTACGCGACGTATTTTGGTCCTTAAGCGACTAAAATGGGCATGTCGTATAAAGTGTAAAATGGCGTAGTGTTAAGAGAGCCCAGCTTCAAAGTTTGAAGACTGAATTTGAAACTCTAAGGATGAAAAAAAGGAGAGACAGTTAATGATTATTTTGGAAGGACTTTGTCTATAGCAAAGAAAATGAAGGCTTGTGGTGAAAAACATAAAGAAAGCGACATCACTGCAAAAAATTTGAGGTCTCTGACTTCAAAATTTATGTATGTTGTATGCTCTATCGAAGAGTCTAACAATGTCGAGGAGCTCACAGTAGACGAGCAGCTTCAAAGTAGTCTATTAATTCATGAGAAAAGAATGAAAGGTCATTTCAAGGATGAACAAGCATTAAAAGTGGTTACTGAAGAACGTTGGGAGAGAGGAAGGGGTAGAGGCTCATTGCGAGGCCGAGGAAGAGGTAGAGGGCGTCAATTGTCTGACAGTGCATTGATTGAATGCTACAAATGTCACTGACTTGGACATTTTCAGCATGAGTGTCCTCAGGTAGAAAAGAAGGTGAATTATCCTGAATTTGATGATTCCAAAGATATAATACTAATGGCACATACAAATTTCAATCAAAACTTGAAGAAGGGAGTGTGGTTTCTGGATTCCGGATGTTCAAATCACATGTCAGGCAACAAAGATTGGTTCATAGAACTTGATGAAGGGTTCAGACACTCAGTAAAGCTTGGGAATGACTCTAAGCTCAAGGTCATGGGAAAATAAAATATTTAAGTAGAGGATGAAGGCCAAGTTACCATTGTGACTGATGTCTTCTTTATGTGCGCAATAACTTACTCAAGCCCGGCTCATCCTTGAGGCGACTGAAGCGGTCGCTTCAGGCCCCATTTTTTGCAAAATGATTATATATATATATATCTATATATATATATATATATATATATATATATAGAGGAGTGTTCAAATGAGGACACCCAAATTTGGTAAGGACGTAGGGACAAATCTCATCCATTAGATCATCATCCATCTAACCCTCCGTGCTTTGTGGGTGCGCCACGTGTCCAAGTACCCAAAATCCAATAAAGCAAATAGTAAAATCCCACTACCAAAAAGCAAATAGTAAAACCCACTACCACATGTGACACGTGGCAGCTTGTGGATCATTGGATGAACCTCATCCAATGGCCAAGATTAGTCCCTACACCCTCACCATAAGACATGTCCTCAATTGAACGCCCCCCTATATATATATATATATATAAGTTTAGAATATTCCTCTTCCTTCCATCTTTCACTTCCGTGTGCTTCGACGATAATGGTTGAATCGGAGGACATAATCCCAGCAGCAAGCGAAAGAGTAAAGGGGGAATCGAAGATGCTGGTAAGATGGAATTGGACATTGAACAAGGCGGCGTCGACGGAGGTGGAATCCAGCTACTGTATGGCTCCGTGCCAGAAGACGGTGCACACCAGCTGTTTGATGAAAGTACCGTATACTAGGCAATCTATAGGCCGGATTTTCAAATGGTGAAATCCCAATTTTGAATGTTTAATTCATATTGCGACGGCTGCGAAAACTTATCTCGGAGCTCCAGACGCGGTTAGTTTAAACGTTAGTGCCTCAACCAGTTTGAAGACTATAATAGAGTGTACTCTAATTTAGGCTTGTCCGATAATTTAAACTTTGCGTATAGGATGAATTTGAAAGACTTGAAAGTAGGATTTAGGACGTACAAGCTGCCGTTTTCCCCAGTAATTTGAGTAGCAGGGACATGGAGCATCCCATTGCAAGAGTGGACAATAGTGATGCCAAAATCATCTTATACAAAGAATAGGGACGGACTAGGCATAAACAGAGTGCGGGCGAGGGGAGTGTGGAGTAGGGTAGAGGAGTATGTTTCATTGAAGTGGAGGAGGGCGGAATGTAAGAGAGCAAGGTGTTGGCCGTGAGTGGGAGATGAGTAAGTGAGGGGGGGGGGGGGGGGGGCGGACCTAGAGCTTGAAGACGATGCCGAAGGAGAGAACCGAGGGATGGAGGAGGAGTTCGAAAATGGAGTCAAGTCAATCTGATGCGGCATGAAAGGCCACAAAATTTAATTTCGCATCAGACCTCGGAAACCCTTGAGCCGGCCCTGAGCATTGGACAACCATGTGATAGAGGTTTGACTATTTTAATCAAGAATAAAACATGTCTACTATATCATCCCAGCAAAAGTTGCATTATGGAAAGTAACATGACGGCGAATAGAATGTTTGTGATGATAAATAACATTCTTATGTCTGAGTCTGTGTGTTTCAGTACAAATGTGGAGGAGACCTGTGAACTTTGGCATAAGAGATTTGGTCATTTAAGCTTCAAGAACTTGGGACTTCTCTATAACAAATAGGGGTGGGTAAAATCCGGCCCGACTCGACAATCTGGTCCGGCCCGATTAACTTAATGTCGAGTTTAACCTAACCCGATATGAGTTTCAGGCCGGGTTATGGTTGAGGATCGGGTTATCCGATTTCATAAGTAATATAAAAAATATTAGATTTTGAACAACATTCGAACCTTACACCTCATCTGAATGAATGTGACTACCATACCAATTAATCTATTTGTGTTCTCGTGAAATATCACATCACATATGAATAAGTAACTGGTTTGAAATGAAAAATAAAACCGTAATACTAAACTTTACATCATAAATCAGTGACTTAAGTTTATATTTTTAAAGTATTTATATATTGATAGATGATGTTGAATGTTTTATGCTTATTATAAGTTTTAGTTTTAGGGTCGGGTTTGAGTTCACATGATTGACCCGGTCTTTCGGGTCGGGTTATGGTTCAAATAAATGACCCGGTCACTATTTTGGATCGGATTAGGAACGAGCAAAACCCGTCTCAACCCGTCCCACACCCACCCTAATAACAAAGACATGGTACATGAAATGTCAAAGCTTAAGATCCCAACATAGATTTGTAAAAGATGTAAGACTGGAAAACGACACAAAATAAGTTTTCCTAAGAAAAGTACTTGGAGAGCAACACATAAACTACAACTAGTTCATTCCGATCTCTGCTGGCCAATTTCTCCAGAATCATATGGCAACAAGAAATATATACTCACATTTATAGATGACTTCAGCCGCAAGGTATGGATTTACTTTCTTCGTGAAAAGAGTGAAACATTTTCAGTATTCAAGAATTTTAAAGTTATGATAGAAAAAGAAGTTGGCACTCCATTACTTTGTTTGACAACTGATAGGGGATGAGAGTTCAATTCAAAGGAGTTCTCAGAGTTTTGCACAACACCGGGCATCAAAAGGCAATTGACTACCGCATATTTACCTCAACAGAACGAAGTTGCAGAGCGTAAAAATCGTACTATTATGAATACAGTGCGTCACATTTTTGATGAATAGAAGCTGCCAAAATCATTTTGGGCTGACGCTGTGAAATGGACATGTCATGTGTGTTAGTTTTAGTGGCATAGGTTTTGGCAAACATTGTGAAGTTGTTCAAGCTGTTGTACAAGGAGTTCAAGGCCAGAGAAAGACAACCGACGTGGAACAACACTGGAGCAGCAGAAGTTTCCTAATCCATATTAGGCAAGTCGGTGCCGCTAAACATTGAAGTATGATGCAGATCTTGGAGTCGGTTGACGCAAATATACTAATGCATATCTAAAAATCGGTTGAGAGATTTTAGGGAATACTTGCGCTTGATGATTACTTGGGGAAGAAGATAATCGAAGATCTATATTGAAGATATACTTGGAGATTTTCTACAAGAGAGATGCGCAAGGATTTGGGAATGTTTCGTAAAAGATTTAGGAAAGATTTCCTAAAGAGATAGGCGGTTGAAGATTGAAAATCTTATTCGTTTAGGATTTCTACCTCACTATATATTGAGGGCTGAGGCATTCGTTCTACTCAGCACTCACGGAGATATTATTCACTCATATACACAGAAGGGAGGTGGAGGCAAACGGCCGGCGATATTATCATTCAGATAAGATCACGGCGCTCGGAATCAGTCTGTTATAGTGCTCGGCAGACTGATTGGAGAACAAATGAAGATACACGCACTGTTGCTGTTACTGCTCATTCTGCGGAAGGTGCTGATCTTTGTGGCGGATCATCTGGTGGAATCGGAGGCGAGGCTCTGATCTAGGGGAGCCTAGTTAACAATTACTAGAGTGTTATATGCTCCGGTAGTTTAAGACGGATTCTGTAAACGTAAGCTCATGTACTCTAAACTCAATATTAGTGAATTGCTTTCCACCGGGCTGAGGATAAAGCCCCCAGATGTAGGCTCGTTAACGCCGAACTGGTAATCATATTGCGTGTCTTTATTTTTTGCACTGCACTTAAGTTAGTTAAACTTAATATTCTGCACAAGTTGTTCTAAGCCACGTCCAGAACAACGTCTCAACATACACGGGAAGATTTCAATTGGTATCAGTGCGAACACTCAACACACAGAGGGAGATCCGAAGGCTGTTGAGATGGATTTGAGGGAAGGGCAAAATATTTCACGACCACCGATACTGGAAGGAAACAAGTATGGATACTGGAGGGTGAGAATGAAGGCGTTCCCGAAGTCGCAAGATGAATCGGTCTGGAAAGTTGTTGAGCAAGGGTGGACTCGTCCAATGACTGTTGACGAAGGTGGCAGAGTTGTTCCACTCGCTGAAATCAGATGGACTGAGGGACAGAAGAATGCTGAAGCCGCAAACTCCAAAGCAATGAATGCTATATTCTCAGGAGTCGATGGGAAGAATTTTAAGATGATATCAACCTGTGAAATTGCTAAGACGGCTTGGGACATATTGCAAACGGCTCATGAAGGTACGAAAAAGGTCAAAATATCCCGAATGGAGATGGTCTCAAAATTCGATAGTCTGAAGATAAAGGAGGGCGAGACCATAGCTGACTTCAACACAAGGGTTCTTGACATATCTAATGAATAGTTTGCACTTGCAGAGCCCATGAGCAACGAAAAGCTGGTAAGAAAGGTGCTTAGATCACTTCCAAAACGATATACCATGAAGGCTCTTGCAGTCAAGGAAGCACAGGATGTGACAACTATGAGGCTGGATGAACTGATGGGATCACTACAGACTCATGAGATGGAGATGGATGAAGAGGAACAGCACATGAAAGTTAAGAGTGTTGGTCTGAAGTCTGAATTAACTACTGTTCAAGGCAACGATGAAGAGATGTCTGAACAATAGTATGCTATGTTTACTAAGAATTATACACCCTCCTTTCACAACCAGCTAACCTTGGACAATTTACATGTGTCTACTCCTTGCAACAACATCAAAGGCATATGGACTAAATGGTATCCAAGTGCTAGCGGGAACACTATTTCCATGGCCGTTCACAAGTTCAGATGTGGGGGCATCCTTAGGGACGCTACTGGCCCTTTTAAGTTTGATTTTAAGGTGGCGCTGGAGTGTGATGATATTGCTGAAGGTTTAATTCCTGCTCTGCTGCTGGTAAGGGTGGAGGGTTTTCAGGTCAGTTGTATCCAAAGTTCTCACTCCAATTTTCACCTGTTTGGCTCAGAAACATATACAAGAGCTTGGGATCGTTATAGGAGATGGAGGGAGACACGGAAACTGATTCGCAAAGTCAACGTTATGCAAGTTCCCACTGAGGTTAATGATGCGGCCATCGCCTTGTGCTTTCAGAATTTGATGACCGAGTTTTTTATAGTCTGAGAGAGCTGCCCAAAGCGGTTAGATTGGCCCTTATTGGCGACTACATCCAACTTCCGAATTGGTGCAGACTAAAGCGCACAAAGCAAGCTGAGGATGAAGTTAGTCATGACATGCCAAGAGTGCTTAGGCCAGGTTCCCCTTCTGCGAGACACAATGCCATTTTTTGATATGTGGTATGCTTTTTCTTATGTGTTGGTCAAGCCTTTTCACATGCACCTTTGTCCTGTCTTTTTTGGTAGTCTCTGGGATCGCGCCTACGTGCGTGGGGAGATACACATGTTTTTGCTCTTGTCTAGTAGGGATGGTCTCACCAATGAAGCCCGTTGTTTGGTGCTGAGGCACCATCACCGTGCTTTTCCTTTTTTGTCCCGTTCAGCATTGTTAGGGCCTTGGTCGTATAACTTGGTCTGGCGCTTGAGGGATAAAGTTGCTGGCACCGCACCAGCTTAAGTAAAAAAAATGTTTGCTAAGAATTTTGGGAAATTCATAAGAAGAATGAACAAGAAAGGACCTGATCCAGGTCAGTCATCTAGCTCAAGATTCCAGAAGGATGGAAAATTTCAAAAGAAGAATAAATCTGGAGACTTCAACCACGGCAACAAAGGCAAGGGGATCCAATGTAGAGAATGTGATGGCTACGAACATATTCAGGCAGAATGTGTTAACACACGCAAAAAGAAGAATGCATATGATGTCAACTGAAGTGACACCGAATCTGATGAAGAGAATCAAGAAGGTGAGTCCAATAACTTTATGGCCTTTGCTAGCTGTGTCAACTAGGAAGGAGAAAGAAGTAAAGGAGTGGAGTCAAAGTCATACTCTGAGGATCCTACAGAGTACTCAAGCTGCAGTGATGATGAAGAAATCACTGAAGAATGTATTACTAACAAGTACAAGGAGTTATTCCAGCAGTGGCTGGATGAAGTTGAGTGGAACAAGAAGCTCCGTTTCAATCTGGCGAATCTGAAAGAAGAAAAAGAAAAGCTATGGGAAGAAGCTACTGTCCTAGTAGCTCAAAAGGTGGAACATCAACAAATAATCACTGATCTTAAAGCCCTGATGATAGAGGTAAAAGATGAACGAGCTGAACTTGTTGCACAGAAGGCCGAGCTACTGGCAGTTGTGTCATCTCTGAAGATTCAGATTGAAAGGAGCCAAGGCGAACATCCTGGTATCATTGATGATCTAAAGAAGAAGAATGCTGCTCTAAGACGAGGAGAGGTAATTCTTCTTAATACTGTGGATGCCTTGAAATGTGAGATTGAGACCAAACTTGTTCATGAGGACACTTTGGAAGAGCTGAACAACCTTAAGAAGTCTGTCAAGATGCTCAATTCTGGAACAAAAAATCTAGACTCTATTCTGGGAGCTCAAGGGATGGGTGGCGGTTACAAAGGGCTTGATTTTACTGGTGCATCTAACATCAGAAAAACCACGTTTGTGAAAGCTGAGCCGTAGAACTACAAGGAATCAACCAACCATCACTCTCAAAAAAGAACAAGTTGGTACCCCTAAGAAGGCAAGACAGTCGAAGGTGCTTTTACTGCAAACGAGCGGGACACATCAAGCCAAGATGTCAGGAGTTCCATAAGTTTCTCAGGAAGATGGATCAAGTGCCTAAACCTCGTGTGAAGCAAGTCTCGAGAGTTAAGCAGAGGAGTGAGGTATGTCATGCCGCCTTCAGCTCTACCAGTCATCTGAAGAAGGAGAAATGGTACTTCGACATCGGTTGTTCAAGACACATGACAGGTAATCAAGACATTCTCACCAATCTAAAAGAGTTTAAAGGGAAGTCTGTGACGTTTGGAGATGGAGTAGAAGGTAGAGTTGCTTGGAAGAGGGACCCTGAACGTTCAAGGCCTACCCAGAATGAAAGAAGTCCTCCTTGTCAAACGACTGCAGGCAAACTTGATCAGTATAAGTCAGTTGTGCGACGGAGAGCACCGTGTCCAGTTCACACAGGATGAATGCATGGTGTTGAACAAGAATGATGAACCAGTACTCACTGGAAGAAGGTCCTCGAACAACTACTACTTACTGAATCTTGGTCGACCTAATGCTGAAACAATATGTCTATTGAGCAAAACTGAAGAAATGAATCTGTGGCATCAACGGATGGGACATGTAAATCAAAGAACACTCAAGAAGGTTGCCACTGATGGTCTAGTCCGTGGAATCCCTAACGTTCAAGGCGACCTGAGTATCATCTGTAGAGACTGCCAGATCGGGAAGCAGATCAAACTTCCTCACAAAGGCACCACTCAGATCAACACAAGGAGACCCCTGTAATTGTTACACATGGATCTGATGGGGCCTATGCAAGTGGAGAGCTATTCTGGTAAGAGGTACGTCCTAGTCTGTGTTGATGACTACTCTCACTTCACTTGGTCCAGCTTTCTGCGAGACAAGTCAGATGCTGCACAAGCATTCGTTCAGCTTTGCACCCGCCTGGAGCGAGAAAGAGAAGATAAAAGAGAGCACCTTGTTACAATCAGAAGCGATCATGGCAAGGAGTTTGAGAACAATACTCTTACTGATTTCTGCACACAAAGAGGAATAGCTCAACAGTTCACATCTCCGGTCACACCTCAGCAGAATGGAGTTGTCGAAAGGAAGAATAGAACCATTCAGGAGATGGCTCGGACGATGATCCATGCAAAGAAAGTACCACTAAAGTTTTGGGCTGAAGCTATGAATACAGCGTGCTATGTCATAAATAGAGTGACGATTCGGACAGGCACAGAAAAGACTTGCTATGAGTTGTGGAAAGGAAAAAAGCCGACGGTGAAGTACTTTCATATATTTGGAAGTCAATGCTTCATTCTTAGAGATCGAGAGTATCAACAGAAGCTGGACCTAAGAGTGATGAAGGGATCTTTCTGGGATACTCTACTAATAGCTGTGCTTACCGAGTGTACAACAAACGCACTGGAGTCATTATGTAATCTGTCAATACTGTCGTGAAAGATGTCATGACAGAGTCACCTGAAACAAGTAAGTCTGACGAGATGATGATGTTACAGCTCACCCGTAACAACCTGCTGCACTTGCTATAAATCCAGAAGTGGTCATGTACAAGGCATCAAAACATCTTACTGAATAACATGATCAGACAGACGAAGAAGCTGAATCGGAGACACCTCCTGCTCACTCTCAGGTCCTTCACCCATCTAGGACTATTGAGAAGAATCATCCCATTACTGAGGTGATTAGTGAACCAACTGAAGGTGTGAACCTTTATGGGTAGTGGTCTAGCGGTAATAGTCTTGATCGAAAGATCAAGAGGTTGACGGTTCGAACCCCCTTGGATGCACCGGCATGAGTTTAGGGCTTGTCCATTCCTTGCTTAACATAGTGGAATTAAAAAAAAATTTAAAAAGAAGACTCGAGGTAAACATGTCAAATTTTGAGAATTGGCTGGTTTTACATGTTTTCTATCAATTGTGGAGCCCAAGAATATCAAGGAGGCCATCAATGACGAATATTGGGTGGTGGCTATGCAAGAGGAGTTTGGTGAGTTTCAGAGAAACGATGTATGGGATCTTGTTGCACGACCAGATGGTGTGAATGTGATTGGAACAAAGTGGATCTTCAAGAACAAGTCTGACGAACAAGGGAACATCACTCGAAACAAGGCAAGACTTGTTGCTCAAGGTTATACACAAATTGAAGGAGTGGATTTTGATGAGACCTTTGCCGCGATTGCTCGTCTAGAAGCCATACGATTACTATTGGCTCTTGCTTGTCATCTGAAGTTCAAGTTGTTCCAGATGGATGTTAAGAGTGCTTTTCTGAATGGGCTGCTGAATGAAGAAGTCTATGTGGCACAACCTAAGGGATTCGAAGATCCTCACCATCCTGACCATGTGTATCGGCTGAAGAAAGCCCTTTATGGTCTCAAGCAGGTGCCCAGAGCATGGTACGAGCGGCTTACAGACTTCTTAATCAACCATGGCTATGTGCGAGGGGGAGTAGACAAGATGCTTTTCGTCAAACACACAAGGTCAGACTTTATCATTGCTCAAATTTATGTAGATGACATTGTGTTCAGCTCCAGCAATCAGAAGATGGTGGATAAGTTCGTAGAACAAATGTAGAGAGAATTCAAAATGAGCATTGTAGGAGAGATATGTTACTTCCTGGGATTACAAGTGAAGCAGAAGGAAGACGGTATCTTTATATCCCAGAGCAAATATGCAAGGAACTTCATCAAGAAGTTCGACTTAGAAAAGGCAGCACATAAAAGAACCCCCGCTGCAACTCATGTGAAGATTACCAAGGATGAAGCTGGAACAAGTGTGGACCAAACTCTATACAGAACTATGATTGTGAGCTTACTATACCTGACGACCAGTAGACCAGACGTTGCTCATGCAGTTGGAGTTTGTGCCAGATATCAAGCTAATCCCAAGGAGAGCCACCTGATGAACGTGAAGAGGATTATCAAATATGTCTCTGCTGTGGAACAGCTGACTATAGATTGTGGTACACTAAAGATACTAACTCTTGTCTTGTAGGCTACTGCGATGCAGATTGGGCCGGGAATGCTGAGGATCGTAAAAGTACATCTGGAGGATGTTTCTTTCTTGGAAACAATCTAGTGTCATGGTTTATCAAGAAGCAGGACAATATTTCCATGTCTACAGCTGAAGCAGAATACATAGCTGCTGGAAGTTGTTGCACTCAGATGTTGTGGATGAAGCAGATGCTAGAGGAATATGGAGTGGAACAAGATCTGATGACACTCTATTGTGATAACATGAGCGCAATCAACATATCCAAGAATCTTGTTCAGCATTCCCGAACAAAGCATATCGATATCAGGCATTCCCGAACAAAGCATATCAACTTGAAGGTACACAATCCAAATGTGTTCAGATTCTTTGTGATAATTCATCTGCTATTGAGTAAACACATGTGAAGTTCCATTTCTTGCGCGATCTCACGAAGAATGTAATTGTGAGCATAGAGAGTACTGTAGAACCGGTGAGCAGCTAGCAGATGTTATGACTAATCCTCTCAAATTAGAATAGTTTGAAAAGCTTAGAAAGACTCTGGGAGTGCAAGCAATGAAAGGTTAAATCAAATGCAGTATGCAATTTGATTTATCGGAGGTTTTGTTGAGATTGATGTTGTTAGTAAGTTTGAAGTGAGTCTGTTTATGTAGATAAGGTTTGTAGTAATTAACAATGGTTGGGAAGTTGCTAAAGTTTAGGGTTACGGTTTATTGTACTTGCTATATATATTTGTGAAGGGTCTTTATTGTGATTTTAAGTAATACAATTTGTTCTTGCAACTATCTTATTTTAGTCTGATCAACAATGCGGGGAGCATGTAGTAACGAAGGCTCTCCAGCGTGTGCTTACAGTGACTTCGTTGAAGGGGGCTTATACCCTTCAATTTTTTGCCTTTTCAATTAGTTGTAGTTTCTGCTGTGAACTGCCAACCTTAACATGAGTCTAACTTGATATCTACTAACTAATACCAATAAGAGGTGTTTTCTTTCAGACAGAATTAAGAATCAAACCTGGTTGACATCACAAGTTTGCTATGAACATTTGCCAGTGCCATGTCTGGTGGGCATTTGATGTTGGAAAATACACACATTTTCCACTGCAGAAACATATTCAAGTTTGTTTCAGTAGAGTTCCATCTCAGAGCTTAAAATGATCCAGGGCCGAAGTCCCATCGAGTCCTTTTGTGTTGAAGTAAGTCACATAGTCCCGGACGGTCGTCCCCCTGTACATGGGAGGACTGTCTTCAGATAACAAGTCTTTGATGGGTTCATATACCCTCGGATTAGGTCTATAATGAGTAGTGAAGAAACTCGCTACTGACACCCTTGCCTCATTTCCAACTGTGGCCAGAACTCTATGCTCCACGCTCTTGAATCTGTCGTTTGTTATCAGCTGCAGAGCACATAACACAACTATAACTGAATAAACTGTACCGAAGGATTCGATCAAGTGTTTTATTCTGAGTGTTATGCGTATAACTTGCCTGTATGAGATCTCCGAGGTTGATGACTAGTGATCCTTTAATAGGAGGAACATCGACCCACTGATTGTTATGCAGGACTTGAAGGCCTCCAATTTGGTCTTGTAGAAGCACTGTGAAGAAATTACTATCAGAGTGCTTGTTTATACCTAAGGTGAGCTCTGGCTGCGGGCACGGTGGAAAGTAATGGCCTAAAACTGCAAGCCCTTTCGCCAAGTCAATGTCGATCAGGTAATTCGGCTCAAGCCCAAGTGCCTCTGAGAAAAGCTCCAGCAACACCTTCCCTAGTTTCATCACTTCCTCAGCATATTCTATCAGTATATCACTGCAAAAAAAATTCCCGAAATTTGATTACTTTCCAAGTATTGTATAGATTGAGCAAAAACATAACTACAAGCTCGAACTTTTAAGTCACAATAAATTAATAAATTATGATTCAATATAAGTTAGTTGGGGGAAAAAAGATCAGGTGTAAAATATAAACCAATGAATTATGGTACACTTCCGAGTACCATAGTTCATCGGTTTATATTTCACACCAAAAATCAAATTTAAACTTGATCTGGATCTTGACTCTCAGTTAATGAAATTCGACACAAGAACCTGCAAGGTTGAGGCAAGTCTTCCGGTTTGAGAGGCTCAGGAGCCGCGACGACAAGAAATGTATCCCTCCAGTTAGCAGCGGAAGCTGAGTAGAGATCAAAATTGGCATTATACACCAACTTCTTAGTGACATCTCTAGTGTACCAAGCTCTTTTAACCTCGTCATCTTGCTCAAAGAATCTCTTCACCCCAAGTATCATCTCTTCAAGAGTTCCCAAGGGTATACCATGATTGACCACATGGAAGAAACCCCAACTCTCAGATGCCGATTTGACTTGCTCAATGATGCTTCTGCGCATATTTGGATCATCATTAGAAAGCTTCTGTAGGTCTATGCTTGGAAATTTGATATGGTCATGTGATGGAGCCACCTTGATATTGTCTTTTCCTTTGTTGATGAAGATTTGTGGAATCTGTGTGACTCCAGCATCAACCAGGCCTTTGACGCCGGACTTGGTTTCGTCGAATGATTTCAGTTCGGCAAGGCGTTGTTGGTCTGGCTGGATCGAGGGTGTAGCTGTTTCTTGCTCGGTAGAGACCATCTTGAAATGAGCCTTCAATACACCGACTCAAACTTCAAAACTAGGGAATTTCAATGACAAAGGGCAGCTGGGTGAGATTAATAACTTTGCCGGAGGGACCTACCGAGTTTGTTGTGTTGTGACTTGTGTGGTTGCATGTGTGAGAGGCAAAGCTTAGACTGATCTATTAAGATTTTTTTTTTCTTTTTCATTTGTCGTCGCGGTCTCATTTTCAACCCCATAAGTTAGATTGAACAGGGGTCTAACGGTCAGGTTTGTATTCGAGAGTTCGGTTCCGGTGAGAAGTGGTAGTTACGGTGAGAAATGAGAACTAGTACATTATTCGTACCTTTTCAAAGGATTCTTCGTAGCTTCATGTATATGCATGCTACGAAGAATCCTTTGAAAAGGTACGAATAATGTACTACTACGAAGAATCATTTGAAAAGGTACAAATTATGTAATTTAATTAAATCTAATCCTAACCATTGATAACAAAGATGAACGGATGAGATTAGTTCTCATTTCTCACCATAACTACCACTTCTCATGTGATCTTTACTCTTGTATTCGATTCCTTCTTTAGTTTTTTCCGCTCAAGTTTTATGTATAAGGAGGTTGTCTTCGACTCCCAATTGTAAAGGATAGCTAGGTCTGATTTAGGATTTAGTGTTTTTTTTGGGAGTTTGGGACATAACAACACAGTTTGGCAAGGTCAAAGATGATGTTTTTTTTTAGGATCGCGCACAAGGTCGTGCCTGATATTTAAGGGGTATTTGAGCGAAAATATTTTCTGAGTCTCTACAAGATAGAAAAACACAAAGTCACATACATATGCTTGAATCGTTGGAGCAAATTTGGGACTCCCAACACATAAACATTCAGCCATAAACCTTAGCACAAACGAAAAACAGGTCCATTTAAAGAAGTATTTGTGGTCCATCTTCAAAAAACCTACAGAATTTCAAACCAAAGTAATCATAGAAAATGACTTCTTCGATCGATATGCACAAATACATGAACAACAGCATAAACATATAATAGGAATAGAACTAAAAACTAAAAATCAATTAAAATAAGGGAGCAGGAAAACCGAATGGATTTTCAAGATGTCGTGTGCTGATGATGTTTTCTAATGTCAATTGCCGGAGAATCATCATTCGGAGATCTTTTTGATGCCGATGAGTGATGAATAATAATGTTTGCAAGTTGCCACTTGCGACTACGAGTTGTCTACTGACGGAGCGCACTGCACTGTCGTTAAAGTGCAATGTCTCTGTGCAAAAATAAATTTATAAGTCCGATACTCGTACTCTACTATTGGGTAGTAAAGTGGTAAGTAGGGGTCGAACCCAAGGGAATTAGTTGATAGTTGTTCTTTCGAAAAGAGGAAAATAAAATAAGACAGTTGGGGGGTTGGTTGTGGTTTTAGTACTGAAAAGTAAAGTGCTGGAACAGTCAAGTTCAATATCAACTGAGCAACATACTTTTGGCACTGGCCACACGCTGTATTTCAAGCGCAATGCGTGCCAAAGTTATGTTGGATTGATGTTGAACAGGTCTGTAGTAAGCGTACTGAAAAGTAAATTGCGGAAAAATAAATGGCGGAAAAATAAATGACAGGAAGTAAAGTGTTGAAAGTAAGTGCTTGATGGACAAGTCTTGCGGAAATTAAAGTGCTTGAAGGACAAGACTTGCTGAAAGTAAGCAGTTGATATGGACTGAAAGTAAAGTAACAGGTGATATTGCAATTAAAGGAAAGATTCGGTATCAGGGGCCTTGTATCATAGTCCGTTTATCATCGACCTCTAATGATCATACTAAGTGTTTAAAAGTGTATCAAGGCCATTTCAAGCACTCGATTTGCCACACCGTCTAGCCCATTTCAAGGCATAGAGCACTTGTTCTATTTAGACTAATACCCCATTTCAAGGTATATTAGCCTATGTGCATCCATTTGATCAATCATTTCCGATCAACCAAATGGTGTTTTAAAGAGGTCGAACTCCTCAGATAAGCTTTGCCATTTCAAGCATCCACTTACCCGAGTATGTTCACGAACCCCACGGAAGAGTTTTGCCATTTCAAGCATCCACTCAACCTTGGAAGTTCTGACCTAATATGTGGCACATGGAACAAGTTTTAAACACAAAGAGGCATTTAAGAGAAGGGTCTAAAACATTGTATGATACTAGTACACCCCTTCAACCGAATGAAGGGTTTAGCTACGAATATCCATGGAACAGGACATCATAGCTAAGTACTTGAAAAAGTAAAGGTTTTTGAAAGACAGTAAAGTAAAGTTTTCGAAAGTAAAGACAGGAAAGTAAAAGGAGAGTACTTCAAGAACCGACAAGAGTACTCAAGAACAGTAAGGAAAAGCTTGAGTACTTCAAGAACCGACAAGAGTACTCAATATCAAACTTCAATATCAAAGTAGTGTGATTACATGGATGGTGACAAAGTCTAGAGAGAAGTGAGAGCTTATGGATGATGATTTGGAATGAGATTGTGGGATGATGATACAAGGAGGTGAAGATGTCTATTTATAGGCTAAGGGAGGCAAGGAGGAGGCAACACTTGGCAAGGGATGAGAGGGGGGAGGAAAGCCGCCGGAGGGGAGGTGGCAAGGCCAAGAGCCGCCCCCCCATGTGTCATCTTCATGGCCAAAGCCGCCGGCTAGGTGGAGGGGGGTGGGTGAGTGTGAGTTGAGATCTTTTCCCAAAAGCCATCGGTTCCCTTACAGCTCCGGACAGACTCTGGTTGCTCTTCGGTTGGACTTGTTTTGAGTGATTCCATGTCAGGTTTATGAAAGTTGTACAGTCGGAATCTGGTCATGTCCTGGAGTGACTTGTAATTCATTTTCAGCTTAAAAACACCTCCTTAGCTTGTATTCTCTTTGGACTTCAAAATACCCTGTAGATAAGTATCGGAACTAACAAGCAGAAGTTAAATAGACAAAGAGTCTTATTTGGTGGGTTTAACTGTCTTAATGAATCATATAAATATGGTCCATCAGATCACCCCACACTTTTAGTTGTTCGTCCCGAACAATGCCTTTTAAGAGATGTGCATACAATCCAAGTAAAAACTTCAAAATAGGAAAGTGAGAATGCGGGACTAGATTTATCCTAATTCATGCATTACTTACTTATTACCAAACTAAACCGTGTAAATACTTACAAGAAACTTGATACTTGTACCTTCGGGCCGAGATGCAAATTAATTCGGATGTTTCGGGAGATAGCCCTTTCCAGGCTCCTGGACTGCATCCTCGGGACCGACTCACACTATATGGTTAACTTGTAGCTTTTTCTAGCACGTGACTTGGTTCGGGTTTCACTGAGTTGAGCATTTTGATTTCTTTTGGTGAGGGACAGCTTTTGAAGTGAATCGGCCTTTGGCCTTTGGCCTTTGATGTTGAATTGGAGTTTCTTCACTTTTGTTTCGGTTAAAACCTTCACATACTTTGGCTTTTGGCTTTTGGCCTTTGATTAGCTTCTTCGAGCTTTTGTTTCCTTGTGACTTGCTAAACCATTTTCTCAACCTTTTTGGGAGGTCCAATCATCGCCCGAGAGCATATGGAAATACCTCCCCGCTCTTTTCTCATCCTCGCCGTTTCGCGCGGGTCAAGATGAGGGTCGCTCATCTATTTTCCCGACTATTCTGACTAGAGATAGGACGGTTTAATTCCCGTCCCGCCTCTTGCATAAACGCTGCACGGCGGAGATGACTCTGACTCAACTGAAACCCGAAGTGCAGCCTCCACTGACTTCGTAAACCATATAGTGAAATCCAGTCCTTCGATTGCTTGCCAAGCCTCTCTAGGGCAGTTTATGTCAACTCCACATCCCCTGTATATCTCAGCACAAAGGGACAAATGAGAAGTTACATCCTAAGTCTTTATACAGTTGAATTTTCACAAGGTGATTGCATGAATTTAGATCTATCTTTTTCACATTCTTAAGTTTATATTTTCAAAAAGATAATATTAAGGGAAAAGGAAAAAGAAAAACATGTTAATTAACTATGTACAAAGGTGGTTCTCACCCCACACTTTTGAACGAAGGCATTCCTCACGAAATGACTTAGTTCAAAAGTCATGCAAGCAAATATCTACAAGCAAGGTGAGAATGACTTAAGGCAAAAACTAAATGACATAAAATAAAATGACTGAAAATAAGATAGGTGTCGGGTTACCTCCCGACCAGTGCATTTGTTTAACGTCGTTAGCTCGACAGTACCTCATTCCTGGATCATAAGGTGGGATCCCATGGGTGGCTCAAGTCGAATTTTGCCGCGGCTCCTACGTTGATTCTAGCTTTGACTCTCTCCGAGTTCTTGTGGGATGATGTGTTCGGGTCAGGACTCCTTTGTTTCGGTGGGTTCTCCTTCCATTGTCTCTGAGAAGGTAAGGGATTTTTGACCATAGCTGCTGGTCTTGCTACTCTTACAGTCTCTCTTGGCAGGTCAGAAATTTGTGTACTCACATCCGAGATAGGCACGATGTCTGGCGGTTTCCTTGTACTTGAGCGGCCATTATAATCATCAATGTAGAAATCTGAAATTTTGCCGCCAAATGTAAGTGATAACAAGCCCTTGCCCATGTCGATCCATGCCCTGGTGGCGAAGAGAAAAGGTCGTCCTAATATAAGCGTTGGAGAGTCGTCTTCGCTGGCCTCTCCCGTTTCTATTACATAAAAGTCTGCAGCAACGACGAGCTCTCCTACATGGAGTATTAGATCTTCAAGCACTCCAACCGGGCGGATACACGACTTGTCTCCCAACTCGATATTTGACCTTGGTGGTTTCAATGGACCAAGCCCTAATAAGTAATATAAGGAGTAAGGCATGGCATTGACGACAGCCTCAAGATCGATTAAGCATTTGTGAATTTGGGCTTCACCAATACCACAGGTGACTGTGAAGACCCCTGGGTCCTTATCCCTTTCCGGTTGTGACTTCTGATCTGAAGTGAGGGATCTTTCCACTATCGGGCCATTCTGCTCATCCTTTGGCTCCATAGGTTTGGCGACAAGCTTTCTCCCACTCCTAAGGGTCACAGCATTAACATTTCCCTTCGGATTTTGAATGGTTTGTGAAGGTAGTCGGCCAGGCTCATTAGTAAGTGCGGATATTGAAGTGGCGAGCTGGGACATTTGTTTGGTCAAATCTGAAATTGCCCCGTCAGTTTTTGCCTGGAACTGGTTAAATGAATTACCCAATTGATTTACGTTTCCTGCGAGTTCCTTCATTGTGTCTTCAAGCGACTTGTTTGGTCCTTGGTGATTGCTCGAGTTGGCTTGGTACTGATTTTGTCCCTTCTGTTGATATTGGCCTGCTGATGGAGCGTTCTGGTTGTACTGCCGGTGGGGAGGTTGGTAGAATGACTGAGCTAATTGCGGTGCGGCTTGTTGTGTCTCCCTCGGAGGATGGTTATCGTTTCGCCAGCTTGAATTGGTCGCTTGATTATACTGTCGGCTTGGTCTGGCTCTGTCGTTGCTGTTGTTGTTGTTGTATCCTCGGTATCCTACCACTGCGTTCACTTCTCCCGGTTCTTCTACTATTAATGTTGGGCATGCGTCAGTTTTGTGGTCTGTAGAACTGCAGAATTCGCAAGGTTTTACTGGAGCTGGCTGCCTTCGTAGGAGCTGAACCATCATTTCCTTTATTTGTTTCATCTCCTCTGGCATAGAGTTCCTCGGTGTTTCTTCAGCCTTTGCCACATTCTTTGTTCGGGAGAATTCTTCCTGTCGAGTTGTCTCTTCTCTGAATCGGGCATTTTCAGCAACGTTGGTGATGAGATTCCTTATGCCATTCACAGATAGATTCATCATGGATCCTCCAGCTGAGGCATCCAGGAGCATTTTGTCTAAGGGTCTCAATCCATCAATGAGGTATTCGATGATGAGTTTCTCGGGCAGTCCAATGGTGCAGCAGCTTCTCTCCAGGCGATTGAATTTCTCCAGATAATCGTACATGGTTTCATTGGGCCCCTGCTTGATGTCTTGCAGTTGCCTCCTTACTTGCATTGCTCTTCCTGCTGGGTAGTATTTGTCTAGAAATTTCTTTTGCATCTGAGCCCATGTTCTGATGCTTCCGGAAGGCAGTGAAAGGAACCAGTCGTTCGCCGAGTCAATGAGGGAAAAGTAGAAAGCCTTCAACTTGAAGTCGTCTAAATTTACTCGATTGGGCTTTAGATTTTGGTAAATGCCATGTAGGCGTTGGAGATGAGTCGTCGCAGATTCTCCATGAGCTCCTGAGAACTTGGGCAAGCTGTGGGCCACTGACGCGTTGATGGTAATGTTTTCCAGTTCAGGGCCCTCGTAAATGCACCACGGCTGGTTTTCGAAATCTGGGGCATTAAGTTCTCCCATAGTAGGTGCACGGTAGTTGTTATCCCCATAGTAGTCATCAAAGACGGGTTCTCGCCTTGGCACTTGTCGAGGTTGAGGGGGTGGGGGATGTCTAGGGGGTTGCATTGGACCAGCTTCATTTCGGTCCTTGGGCAGGCCTTGGTTTCTCCGGATGGCCTCCCTTTCACGAGCTCTTTGGTTTCGTATGAGTTGCTCCGGATCGTCGAGAATTGGAAATGGAGGTAGCGCCTCATTATTTCGATCGTACAGGTTTATCTCGTTGTCATCCTGATAGTCATGGTGGCTTCCTTCACGAGACATGGTTATGCAGAAACGGGTACAAAAGAAAAGAACAACTAATCGAAAGCTAACTTCCCGGCAACGGCACCAATTTTGACGGAGCGCACTGCACTGTCGTCAAGGTGCAATGTCTCTGTGCAAAAATAAATTTATAAGTCCGATACTCGTACTCTACTATTGGGTAGTAAAGTGGTAAGTAGGGGTCGAACCCAAGGGAATTAGTTGATAGTTGTTCTTTCGAAAAGAGGAAAATAAAATAAGACAGTTGGGGGATTGGTTGTGGTTTTAGTACTGAAAAGTAAAGTGCTGGAACAGTCAAGTTCAATATCAACTGAGCAACATACTTTTGGCACTGGCCGCACGCTGTATTTCAAGCGCAATGCGTGCCAAAGTTATGTTGGATTGATGTTGAACATGTCTGTAGTAAGCGTACTGAAAAGTAAATTGCGGAAAAATAAATGACAGAAAGTAAAGTGCTGAAAGTAAGTGCTTGATGGACAAGTCTTGCAGAAATTAAAGTGCTTGAAGGACAAGACTTGCTGAAAGTAAGCAGTTGATATGGACTGAAAGTAAAGTAACAGGTGATATTGCAATTAAAGGAAAGATTCGGTATCAGGGGCCTTGTATCATAGTCCGTTTATCATCGACCTCTAATGATCATACTAAGTGTTTAAAAGTGTATCAAGGCCATTTCAAGCACTCGATTTGCCACACCGTCTTGCCCATTTCAAGGCATAGAGCACTTGTTCTATTTAGACTAATACCCCATTTCAAGGTATATTAGCCTATGTGCATCCATTTGATCAATCATTTCCGATCAACCAAATGGTGTTTTAAAGAGGTCGAACTCCTCAGATAAGCTTTGCCATTTCAAGCATCCACTTACCCGAGTATGTTCACGAACCCCACGGAAGAGTTTTTCCATTTCAAGCATCCACTCAACCTTGGAAGTTCTGACCCAATATGTGGCACATAGAACAAGTTTTAAACACAAAGAGGCATTTAAGAGAAGGGTCTAAAACATTGTATGATACTAGTACACCCCTTCAACCGAATGAAGGGTTTAGCTACGAATATCCATGGAACAGGACATCATAGCTAAGTACTTGAAAAGGTAAAGGTTTTTGAAAGACAGTAAAGTAAAGTTTTCGAAAGTAAAGACAGGAAAGTAAAAGGAGAGTACTTCAAGAACCGACAAGAGTACTCAAGAACAGTAAGGAAAAGCTTGAGTACTTCAAGAACCGACAAGAGTACTCAAGATCAAACTTCAATATCAAAGTAGTGTGATTACATGGATGGTGACAAAGTCTAGAGAGAAGTGAGAGCTTATGGATGATGGTTTGGAATGAGATTGTGGGATGATGATACAAGGAGGTGAAGATGTCTATTTATAGGCTAAGGGAGGCAAGGAGGAGGCAACACTTGGCAACGGATGAGAGGGGGGGAGGAAAGCCGCCGGAGGGGAGGTGGAAAGGCCAAGAGCCGCCCCCCTATGTGTCATCTTCATGGCCAAAGCCGCCGGCTAGGTGGAGGGGAGTGGGTGAGTGTGAGTTGAGAGCTTTTCCCAAAAGCCATCGGTTCCCTTACAGCTCCGGACAGACTCTGGTTGCTCTTCGGTTGAACTTGTTTTGAGTGATTCCATGTCAGGTTTATGAAAGTTGTACAGTCGGAATCTGGTCGTGTCCTGGAGTGACTTGTAATTCATTTTCAGCTTTAAAAGTCCTCCTTAGCTTGTATTCTCTCTGGACTTCAAAATACCCTGTAGATAAGTATCGGAACTAACAAGCAGAAGTTAAATAGACAAAGAGTCTAATTTGGTGGGTTTAACTGTCTTAATGAATCATATAAATATGGTCCATCAGATCACCCCACACTTTTAGTTGTTCGTCCCGAACAATGCCTTTTAAGAGATGTGCATACAATCCAAGTAAAAACTTCAAAATAGGAAAGTGAGAATGCGGGACTAGATTTATCCTAATTCATGCATTACTTACTTATTACCAAACTAAACCGTGTAAATACTTAGAAGAAACTTGATACTTGTACCTTCGGGCCGAGATGCAAATTAATTCGGATGTTTCGGGAGATAGCCCTTTTCAGGCTCCTGGACTGCATCCTCGGGACCGACTCGCACTATATGGTTAACTTGTAGCTTTTTCTAGCACGTGAATTTGTAAGATTTTTTTACATAGATTAAGATAACTTGATCTCAACTATTATGGGCCCCATAACAAGTCGGGCCTCTTGCCTACGCCCCACATGTGCCTTAATCAGGCATGGCCATGATCGCGCAAGCAGCGATGCTTAGAAAAAACAAATTATCGATGCAGGGACAAGAAGATTTATTACCCAATTCGTTACTAAACGTGATTACGTCCGGGGACACTACATGATTTTTACTATGAGATGTTGTGTTAGATTTAGTGGCATGTGGTTTGGCAAAACCCTGTGAAGTTGTTCAAGCTGTTGTACAAGGAGGAATTCAAGCCAGAGAGAGACAACCAACGCGGAACAAGACTGACGCAGCAAGAATATTTCCAATTCATATTTGGCAAGCCGGCGCTCCTTATATTGAAGAGGAGATACACATCTTGGAGTCGGTTGAGATTTGATAAGGAATATTTGCGCTTGAAGTTTATTTGGGAAGAAGATAATCGAAGATCTAAATTGAAGATTGAAGATATACATCGAACATTATCAATAAGAAGGATGCACATGGTTTTAGGAATGTTTCCTAAAGGAATATAAGGAAATATTTCCTAAAAGATAGGAATATATTCCCTAAAATATATGACGGTTGGGATATGATTTCCTAAGGGATTTAGGAAAGATCCAACCCTGTATCGATCATTGAGCTAAACACAGATACACACTCAGAGAGAGAAGACGGAGATCAATCGGCGGTGCTGTCCAGTCTTTTCCAGGTGATGTTACCAGACTGACGGTTGAACAAGTTGCAAATTTCAGCACTCTTGGAGATATTTTACACTCGTATGCATTGATCGGGAGGTGGAGGTAAACGGCCGGTGAGCTTATTATTCCGATAGGATCACGACGCTCGGAATCAGTTTGTACTATGTGATGTACAGACTGATCGTGGAACAACTCGAAGACACGCAATGTTACTTGGCTACTGCGCATACGGAAGAAGGCGCTGATCTTCGTGGAGGATCTGGAATCAAAGGAGGGACTCTGATATAGGGGGAGCCTAGATAGCAATCGCTGGAGTGTTAGAGGTACCGGCGGTTTAAGAGGGATTTTGCAAACCTAAGATCCTTGTACTCTAAACTCATCATAGTGAGTTGCTTTTCACTGGGCTAAGGAGAAGCCCCCAGACGTAGGCTCATTAATGCCGAACAGGGTAACCATATTGCGTGTCTTTATTTACGTTACTGCACTTAAGTTCGATAACTTAATATTTTGCACAAGTTGTTCTAGTTGGTTGTTCCATACACGTCTAGAACAACATCTCAAACATACACGTAAGTATTTCAATTGGTATTAGAGCAAATACTCGACACACAGAGTGAGATCCGAAGGCAGTTGAGATGGATATGAGGGAAGGACAGAACATCACGCGACCACCGTTGCCGGAAGGAAATAAGTATGGTTACTGGAAGGTGAGAATGAAGGCGTTTCTAAAGTCACAAGATGACATGGTCCAAATAGCTGTTAAAAGGTTGGACACTTCCTGTAACAACTGCAGCTGGTGGAAAGGTTGTGCTAACCTCGGAAGACAAGTGGACTGAGGAACAACGAAAAGCTGAAGCAGGAAACACTAAAGCAATGAATGCAATATTCTCAGTCGTCGATGGGAAGAATTTCAAGATGATCTCAAACTGCGAGATTGCTAAAACGGCTTGGGATATACTGCAAACCGCTCATGAAGGTACGACTAAAGTCAAGATTTCTAGAATAGAGATGGTCACTTCAAAATTTGAAAGTCTGAAGATGAACGAAGATGAGACCATAGCTGACTTTAACACAAGGGTCCTTGATATCTCAAATGAATCGTTTGCACTTGGAGAGCCCATCAGTGAAGAAAGATTTGTGAGGAAACTGCTGAGATCATTACCGCAACAATTTGCCATGAAGGCAATTGCTATTAAGGAAGCCCAGGATGTGACGACTATGAGGCTGGATGAACTGATGGGATCTATGCATACTCATGAGATGAAGATGAACGAAGAAGAACAACATAAGAAAGTTAAGAGTGTTGGACTGAAGTCTAAAGTAACTAATGTTCAGGAGAACGAAAGAGAAATGTATGAACAACAGTATCCTATGCTTGCCAAGAACCTTGGGAAATTTATGAAGAGACTAGACATGGGTAAGGGGATCGAATGCAGAGAGTGCGAAGGCTGAGCAGTCTCTAGAAGTCAGTAAAGATGCTCAATTCCGGTTCGAAAAGCCTAGATTTCCTACTAACGTCCCAGAGGATCGGTGGCGATCATAAAAGTCTAGAAGTCAAGGGAGAAAATTGTTCAGGAAAGATAAACTTTGTCAAGGCTGAACATCCTGCTCACAGAGAACCTGCCAACCTTCCTCAAGTAAGAAAGCAAAAACTGAACGCTGTATGGAGAAGAAGAGATGGGAGAATCTGCTACTGTTGCAACAAAAGGGGACATATCAAAACAAGATGTTACGAGTTTCTTGCTTATCTTAGGAAGTTGAAGCAGAAGCCTGTTCCACAGGTCAGACAAGTTTGGAGAGTAAAACAGAAGGTGGAAGTTTGTCTAGCTGCATATAGTTCGACCAGTCACTTGAAGAGGGAACGATGGTACTTTAATAGTGGATGCTCAGCCCACATGAATGGAGATCCTAACTTCCTAGCTAATATCAGGTTGTTCAGGGGACGGTCTGTAGCATTTGGAGATCGAGTAAAGGGCAAGGTGATTGGAAAGGGGGCATTGAAGGTTCAAGGTTTACCACAACTCGAGAGTGTGCTTCTTGTTGATGGATTGGAGGTGAATCTGATCAGTATTAGTCAGCTGTGTGATGAAGACCATCATAAGAAGTTCACCCCAGACTACTGTCAGGTGATGAACAAAGAAGGAGAATGCATGATGCAGGGTAGCATATCATCGAACAACTGCTATCTGCTGGAGATTGGTCGAACACCACCTGAGATAACTTGGCTACTTAGCAAAACTGATGTGATGGAGTTTATAAATGTGACTGTGAGAGACATTGTGGATGCAATTCTTGTTCACAGTAATGATGAAAATGGAGCTATAACAGACCCTGAATAACAATCCTCACCACGTCATGATGTGCAAGAACTTGTTAAGGACATTGTATCAAACGGAGATAGACCAACATCAAAACCATATGATACCCCATCTCGAAGGATTTAGAAAAATCATCTTATCACGGAGGTCATTAGAGAACAGACTAAAGGCATGAAGACCCGCGGTAAGAACATAAATTTTTGTTCGATGGTTGCTTACTCATGCTTTTTATCGACTGTGGTGTCAAACAATATCAAAAAGGCGATAGTCGATGGATCTTGGGTGATGCCTATGCAAGAGGAACTCGGAGAATCCAAGCAAAACAATGCATGTGATGTTGTTCCATGACCAGATGGTGTGAATGTTATTGGAACAAAGTGGATCTACATGAACAAGTCCGATGGACAAGGCAACATCATCAGAAACAAGACAAGACTGGTCGCCAAGGGCTATACGCATTCTAAAGAAGTAGACTTTGATGAAACCTCTGCACCAGTTAAACGATTGGAGGCGATACGATTGCTACTGGCTCTAGCCTGCCATCTGAAGTTCAAGTTGTTCCAGATGGATGTCAAGAGTGCTTTCTTGAACGGGTTGCTGAATGAAGAAGTATATGTGACGCAGCCGAAGGGCTTCGAAGATCCCCACCATCCTGACCATGTGTATCGGCTGAAGAAAGCTTTATATAGACTCAAGTAGGCGCCCAGAGCATGGTACGAGAGGCTGACGGGGTTTCTAATTGACCATGGCTATGTGCGAGGGGGAGTAGAGAAACTTTTTGTCAAACACATAAGGTCAGACTTTATTATTGCTCAAATTTATGTGGATGACATTGTGTTCGCCTCGAGTAATCAGAAGATGGTGGATCAACTTGTGAAACAAATGAAGAGAAAATTTAAGACGAGCATGGTGGGAGAGATGGCGTATTTCCTTGGGCTGCAAGAAAAGTAGAAGTCAGATGGAATCTTCATCTTTCAAAGCAAGTATGCCAGGAAATTAATTAAGAAGTTTGAGCTGGAGAAAGCTACTCACAAAAGAACTCCTGATGTTACTCACGTAAAGATTACCAAGGATGAAGCTGGAACAAGTATGGACCAAACCTTGTAGAGGAGTAGGATTGACAACTTACTATACCTAACGGCCAGTAGACCGAACATTGCTCCTGTTGTAGGAGTCTGTGCCAGATATCAAGCTAACCACAAGGAGAGCCACTTAATGAACATGAAAAGGATCATCAAATATGTCTGTGGAACAGCTAATTACGGTCTTTGGTACACTAAAGACACTAACTCTTGTCTGGTAGGCTACTACAATGCAGATTGGGCTGGGAATGCTGAGGATTATAAAAGTACATTTGGAGGATGCTTCTTTCTAGGTAACAATCTGGTGTCATAGTTCAGTAAGAAGCCGAACAGCATTTCATTATCTATGGAGGAGGCAGAATACACAGTTGCTGAAAGTTGTTGCACACATGTGTTATAGATGAAACATATGCTTGAAGAGTATGATGTTGAACAAGATGTGATGACGCGTCGATGCAACAACATGAGCAAAGTCAACATATCAAAGAATCTAATCGAGCATTCCAGAACAAAGCACATCGAGATAAGGTATCACTTCATTGAAGAGTTGGTTGAAAAGAAGGTGATTATTCTGAAACACGTGTCGACTGAGCAGCACCATGCAGATATCTTCATTAAGCCCTTGGACAACTTGCAGATTGAAACACTTAGATCCTCTTTGGGTCTATGTGTTATTGACAACTAATTGTTCCAGTTTGTGTTGGTCAGCCAGGTGTTTAAACTCAAATTCTGAAGGGCTGACATAAGGAGGTTGGAACAAGCTGAGGAAACAAGTTGAACAGACCGAGACATGCAGTTTAATGAATTGAACGATTAGAATAACGTGGGACATGGAAGGAGATAAATTGAAAAAGGCCAAGATCGTCAATACTAGAACTACTTCATCCAAGCTGATTGTCGAGAAGAAATAATTGAAGGAAAACCCCAAGGCGACAAAGGAGGAATCTGCGACAGTACAATCTAAATCGAAGGCAGAGGTGAAATCCAAAGATGGAGGAGTGACCCAATCAAAGACGGCAAAGAAAGTTCCGACTGTGTTGTTGACAAAGATGAAGGAGGCTCCAGCTGTTGGTGCAGTTATGAGCTATAGCAAGAAGGAACTATCAAAACAAGCGTTGGATAAGGCGACGACAAAGAAATCTATTTCAGAGGTAAAACTTAAATTCTCAAAATTAGTTTCTAAGTCTAATATTGATGTGAGTACCGACCCAGTTTTGAGATCTCATGAGGAATTAATAATTGAGTAGTGGAAAGTGGATGGTTCAACTAAGGGGGAGATTTGTCCATATACTGAGACAACTTCTAGCGCCAAGCTGAAAGGGACTCGTGTGAAGACTATAGCCCAGAAGCCAACACCATCAAAGGAATGTTTCGAGAGGTTAACACGAAAGTAATAGTATCTGAGTCTGAAGAAGAGGCATCTGAAGTGGTTAAGTAATTAGAGAAGGCTGGTAAAGAAATTCTGAGTGCTGAGTTTCAGAAGGATGCCTCAGAGGAAGGAACATGCAATGTTCAAGAATCAGATACTGAGGAACAAGTTGGGGTTGTTACTGGTGCTGCTGATGATGAAGAGTCACAATCTGATGGACAAGAGGATGTTCCTATTATTGTTAAGAAGACGGACTCCATGGAGGGTGAGGAACAAGCTATTGTTCCAGATATATTGCTAAATTTGATGATGAGGCTTCACAAAATGAATCTAGCAAGTAAGATGACTCGCTTGACCAGCTGCTATAGAAGATGTTGAGAAGGAGGAACCAACTGATGTTCTAGAAACTATGAAGTCAGCTAAACCAGTGGAAGTTATTCAGGAAGTGGTGTCGGCTGCAGTTGAACATGATGCTAAAACCAAGCCACCGAAGAAGAAAAAGAAAATTACTAAGGAATAGATTGGTTGCTCCAGAGGTTATTACAGAAGAAGAACCGGTTGCAGTTGAACATGCTGCTCATGATAAGCTACCTCAAAAGAAGAAAAAGACCACCAAAGCAGTACAAGTTGATGGACCAGCAGTTATACCAACTGAGCAGATGGATATTGATCAAGCTGAGGATGGTTCACATTAGGTGAAGTACTTGCTGCCCTGAAAACGAAGACAAGCAAGGTTGCAGGGGGGAGAAAAGCCTGATAGAAAGAGAAAGAGGAAAGCAGTTGTGCTAGGAGTTGTTGTTGAAGGAGTCTGGTTCGTCTCAGAGGCACAAGCCAAGAAGTGGGACGCTGTGTAAAGAAGATCTTTTATCCCTGAAAGGATCTTGGAAGCTGACAAGTACTCAGTCAAGGAGATTGTGAGCTTGCTCAAGGAGTTGGATTTTTTCCCTCAGCTACTATGGCGAAGCTGTTCATGGAACATATTCTAAGAGAAGCCATAACAAATCAACCGGAGGTATTTGGAGACGTTGAGGAGTATGGGAAGCTAAGCATAAGAAAGAAGCAGATCACGATCACTTCAGATTTGATCAATGACTAATATGGAGTAGAAGGTAGAGAAATGGATCTAGCAAAGCCAGACTGGAACAAGATAGTCGCATTCATCATGACCTAGCATTTAGAGATCAAGACAAGTCAGGACAACTCCACATGTCCTAGTAGCTGATCATAGGCACTTCAAGAGGAAACACGTATATGATCTTGAAGGAGAAGTGCCATGAGGTCTTAGTCGAGTTGTTCTAGAGACATCCCTGCGAAGTGCCAGCACATGTACCAGCTTTGCGACAGTCACGAAGAACACCGTGATAAATGAACTGGAGGAGGAGCTAGTCAGTACCAACAACATGGTACTCCAGCTGGTTGCACAGAGAAAGAAGGTCAGGGGTATGTTGCGTGACCTAAGGTAGCCGCGGGAAGAAGAGGTGGAACAAGATGCTGACAAAGATGAGGATGCTGAGTCCAACGCCTGAAGCTCTGAGGTATCTTTACTTGAACGCTACTTTTTGTGTTGTTGAACCCTCCTTGCTCATTTGTGGGAAAAGGGGGAGAAGTTTTGGAGTTTGAAATCTCCTTAAAAGATTCGTATGTGCTTGAAATTTTGGGAGTTTGAAATCTCCTCAAATATTCATTCGGTAGCTATCTATTGTTAGCACAGCTTGAGAGTTTGCAATCTCCTTCAAAGATTCAAGTGTAAGAGTAGTACAGGTAGATGTTTTGCCAAAAATGCCAAGGGTGAGATTGTTAGATTTAGTGGCATGTGGTTTGGCAAAACCCTGTGAAGTTATTCAAGCTGTTGTACAAGGAGGAGTTCAAGGCAAGGAGAGACAACCGACGTGGAACAAGACTGATGCATCAGTAATGTTTCGTTATTCATATTTGGCAAGTCTGCGCTACTTATATTGAAGAGGAGATACACATCTTGGGGTCGGTTGAGATTTGATAGGGAATATTTGCGCTTGAAAATTATTTGGGAAGAAGATAATCAAAGATCTAAATTGAAGATTGAAGATATACATCGAACATTATCAATAAGAAGGATGCGTATGGTTTTAGGAATGTTTCCTTAAGGAATATAAGGAAATATTTCCTAAAAGACAGGAATATATTCCCTAAAATATATGGCGATTGGGATATGATTTCCTAAGGGATTTAGGAAAGATCCGACTTTATATAAACAGAGTTGGGGTTCTCAGTTCTGTATCGATCATTGAGCTAAACACAAATACACACTCAGAGAGAGAGAAGAGGGAGATCGTCGACCTTGAGTTCATTATTCCGGTGAACTCACGGCGGAGTTGTCCAGTTTGTTCCAGGTGTTGTTACCAGACTGACGGTTGAACAAGTTGCAGATTTCAACACTCTTGGAGATATTATACACTCGCATACATTGATCGGGAGGTGGAGATAAACGCCCGATGAGCTTATTATTCCGATAAGATCACGGCGTTCGGAATCAGTCTGTACTTGGTGTTGTTCAGACTGATCGTGAAACAACTCGAAGACACACGCACTGTTGCTTGGCTACTCGCATTCGGAAGAAGGCGCTGATCTTCATGGAGGATCTGGAATCATAGTTGTTCTAGTTGGTTGTTCCATACACGTCTAGAACAACATCTCAAACATACACGGAAGTATTTCATGTTGAATCGCAATTTGATCAGTAGAGTTTTCGACTGATTTATGGTCATTCTTCACTATAGTTTTGGATCGTTTCCGACATTATTTTGATGTCATTTGACCTCTATCTCTACATTTCATGTAGAAAACAAGTTTCCCCCATGGTCAAGGCCTATATATGAAGATTGGTTGAAAAATAGAAGTTTCGGCGCAAAACGAGGAGTTTCGGGGCAAACCCGAGCAGATTGACCTTTGCGACTTGTTTTGGACGCCCAGGGCGCATATGGTGTCCGTATTAGTTGATTCAATACTTGTTTGAAAGCTAACTCAAAGGGCTACAACTCTCCAGTTTACACCAAGACCGAATTCGGACGGGAAGATCACCAAAAAGGCCCCTGTTGGTCGACTGAGAAGTCCAGTCGACCGACTGTGTAAAACTCAGAAGGTCAGGAAATTTTACACATCCCAGTCGACCGACTGAGTGTCAAGCCAAGTCCAGTTGACCGACTGGACCAAAAACTCAGATTTTGAGACCCAGATTTCAGCCGGGCCTATAAATAGAAAGAGGACTTTTTGACCTAGTGTGGAGGTTTTTGGGGAGAAGAAGATTGGAAAAGAGGCTCATCCAAGGTCATCAATCATCATCCAACCAAGGAGAAGTGAAGATCAAAGGCAGACATTAGGATTAACCATCCTACTTTTATCCATCTTCTATTCTCTTTGTTGTTACTATAAACCCTACTCACACCATGTTGTCTTACATGAGGTGTGAGAAGTGATCTTTTGTTTTGAGGGTCTTATGACTCTCCTTGGTACTCATTGATCACAAATATACATTCATATTCATATGGATGATTGTTGATTTCATCTTTCTCTTGTGTTATGAATGTTATGCACTCTAGGTGTTTGTTAAAATGCCTAAGTGACAACTTAGACTAAAACTTGAACCTATGCATTGGAAAAGCTAGTGGATAGTTCTAGGATGGAGAAAATGATCATATCTTAAGCATGAAAGTGAACCTTATGATATGATGCTTGACTAAGGATTGAATGTTTAATTCATTGGATGGTCAATTAGCAAATCATCAATTAATCCCATTAAATGGTGTCAAATTTATGTTCACTATGCTCTTTATACATGCCATGCTACTAAGTATTTGATAAAACTAGACTTAAGAATCGAACGACCTTAGGGATAGTTTGGATGTAGTGAATATGATCATTTCTAAGGATACGAAGTGAACTAGGTTCAATACTATTTGACTACCATGAAATGTTTGAATATTGTGTATGTGATCATTGGGAAATGCCAAGGAGGAGAGTAACCCCTCGAAACACCTCATATCTATCTTTTATCCTCAATTACTCGTCACATAGGATTTAGATATATACACTCCCTTATACATTTTGGGTTTAGAATAGCTGAACGGAAACACAATCTTGAATAGTGCATGTGCTTGGCTTGCTCCTCTTGGTTCGACCCGTTACTTTACCGGTTAATATAAATGTTTTGACTACATTCGATCCTCTCTTCATTGATACTATTCTAGAAGCTAAAAAGAATTAGTTCGTCACAATTACAATAATCAACGTGGGTATAAATAGGGTAACATCTAAGCCCTAATCTAATTAGAAAGTAGAAATCCTAACAGCCACAGTTATTGGACTTCTTAATCTGAACTAGCCCAATAATCCAATCAGGCTCCATACTCCAACGATCTCCCACTTGGAGACTGATTCCAATTGTAATTGTCTTCGTCCTGGCCAACCCATACATGAGGTAGTGTCAAGTCTTCAACCCACGTGTTGAGCCCCATGAAAGCAATGCACAGCTTCAACTTCTTCTTCAAAGTTTTGCAACGTATTTGCAACTCATGTCACATTTTTTTTCCATATAACAAGATTTACTTTGCTAAAGACCATAAGGGAGTAGCCAGAATTCTTGGGTTCAATGGGATAGTATGGCCCTTAACTGCAGCTAAAGAAAATTAATTTTATTGGAATGATCAAGCCTTTCAAGTAGTGTTATTAAAACCGACCCGTGGATCGATTCGGTCAAGTTATTGAGTCAACAGGTCAGTGGTTTAATCGGGTTGATCCGGATTGACCTGCACATCTTAAAAAATAAAGCTAAAATACTTATATATGATATTATAATTTAACATATTTATGACTCGAATAAATATTACATGTTAATGATCTGATTACAACATCATTCCATAACATATTTAGAATTTGATAAAGTACAAATCAATAATACAACAATAATAGAACAACAATAACAATTTTAATCTTAATTTGCAAGTCACAACAACAAGGGGTGGAACCATAAAATTGAAATCACATCCTTTAAATACTGCGATATCCATTAATAATGAAAATGTAAGATCTCAAAAACAAATGATTAAATACAGACAAAGAGTCGGATCAAAAAAATATATAGACAAAGAGGACATCAAAAATTAAAATTAAAGCTAGTTGATAATATATCACTCAAGTGATCCAAACATGTTGGATAATTGTATTTCAAATTTTTCGACACATTATACAATCATATTATATCAAAATTTTAAAATTTTATCAGATATCTAATCAAAGTCGTGATTAAAATAGTGTTCTAGGTATTTCTCAAAGAGAAAGGATCAGGTACAAAGCTCTAATTATTGTAAAAAATACAAAATGATCTCAACCCTTCATTTTGTGTTTTGAATGGTGCTGATTAATTTCAAATATATATGGTTAATTTCAAATTTTAATGTGTTGAGGGCAAATATGACATACATTAAATCAATCGGTTTTCACATAACCGATGATCTTCAGTTTCCTAAGTTGTCGGATTCAATCAAATCAAATCAAAATCTGTTTCATTCTCCAGGTCGTTCTCGTGCAAAGGTTTCACTCGATTCATCGTAGGTTATCATCGGATCTTCAATTTCCTAAATCGTGTTCTATCAAATCAAATCGGTTTTGATTCTCCAGGTCGTTCTCGTGCAAAGCTATTCCTTCGATTCATCCAAGTCCGAGATAACGCCGACAGCAACATCGGATGTGCCTTATGATGTAGTGTGGCTTGTGGTTGAGATGATGAAGGCAACAGCAACATCGGATGTCCAAGACATTACAGATGAATATGCCAACAGATCATGAGACAGAAAGCTTACAAACTTCAGAGGTTTGAGTGCCAAAAAGATACAGTCAACACTAGTATTCGATTCTTGTTGTGGCGATTCGGACAGATCCAGAGACAGAGCACACCTTGTCTATCACCGTAGAAAAGTAGGTTACATATTCGAGAAGAAACTTTGTTTCATCTTTATTATCCATCTTCTTCACAAAGAGGGTTGAACTATCTTTATCCCAGCGTATCATGCAGCTTGCCTTGGCAGTCAGAGTCTTCTTTGATGTAGGTAGTTTCAAGGTGTAAGTTGTTGTGATTGGATCAGCACTTCTGAGAACTTTCAAGTTAATAGACGATTCATGTCGTGCATGTGAGCCCATTTTGCTTGACTGCTGAGATAGGAAATTGAGAATGAGAGTAACCAACTCCTTCTCAATGAAGTAATCTGAAAGACTCGCTGATTTAAGCTCTGTCTTGTTAGTTGCAGCCAGTTCTTATTAGTTGCAGCCAGTAATCGGAAAGACTCTGACGAACTATAAATAGTAGTTGACGAACTATAAATATATAGTATTGATGAACTATGTCACTACCAGACTCAAATGCCAGCAATATTGATCAGTTTATTAGGTTGTACCCTTGACGAACTATAAATAGTAAGCGACGAACTATGTCACTACCAGACTCAAATGCCAGCAATATTGATCAGTTTATTAGGTTTTACCCTTGACGAACTATAAATTGTAAGTGACGAACTATGTGACTACCAGACTCGAATGCCATCAATATTGATCAGTTTATTAGGTTTTACCCTTGACGAACTATAAATTGTACCAGACTCGAATGCCATCAATATTGATCAGTTTATTAGGTAGTAAACATTGATGAACTATAAATAGTAACTGCCGAACTATGTCACTACCAGACTCAAATGCTAGCATTATTGATATCATTACATAGTTCGTCATGATCATTTTTATAATTCGTCATGTCATTTTATAGTTCGTCATAACCATTATATAGTTCGTCATGACAATTTTATAGTTCTTCATGTTATCAATAGATATATAATCCCTTGAGTTTTGGGATTCTTTTCCTAAGTGACAAAAGTTATAGTTTGTCATGTTTTGGAATAAATAGAATCTCATTCAATTTCCTGACTGTAATCCTCTAGTGGTGCCTAAGTCTATAAATTCTATAGAAAACAACAAACTGGTCTGTTTGGAATTACAAATAACTTTATCACAGATTGCATACATCTCTTCAACAACTAACTTGATATACATTATCAATGATATACACTACTCGAGAAGCTTATTCAATGTCCCAACGCTAATAGCTGCAGCAAGATGCCAACCAGCGTGAAGAAAAAGCGTGTTGGGATAGACATAGTCAGCGATGAAAAGGGCACCGCCCAGTACAGATGACAAGGTATGCAAATTGTGGGCAATCTTCAAGTCAGGATCTTTAACTCCCCCCTTGGCAAATGCTTTATATAGATGTCATTCAAAATGGAATACATATCTAGCCATTATGCTCAAACAGCTACCTCTTTGGGGTGAACATCTGGTGTATGAGTATTGCTTGCATCATCTTTTTCATGAAAAAGGTTATCCAAAGAGTTTGACGAATTCGAATATTGCCCTGGAAGGCTCTGCTGTCACAAATAAAATAAATAATCAGAGGTTGTAGTTTATTAGGTAGTAAACATTGACGACGAACTATAAATAGTAAGTGACGAACTATGTCACTACCAGACTCAAATGTCAGCAATATTGATTAGTTTATTAGGTAGTAAACATTGACGAACTATAAATATTAACTGATGAATTATATCTCTACCAGACTCAGATGACATCAATATTGATCAGTTTAGTTGGTAGTAAACATTAACGAACTATAAAATAGTGCTGAACGAACTATAAATGACAAATGACGAATTATAACTAGTAGTTGACGAACTATGCACTACCAGACTCAAATGGCATCAATATTGATCAGTTTAGTGGGTAGTAAACATTAACGAACTATAAAATAGTGCTAAACGAACTATAAATGACAGATGACGAATTATAAATCGTAATTGATGAATTATGCACTATCAGACTCAAATGGCAGCAATATTAATCAGTTTAGTTGGTACTAAACATTAACTATATAAAATAGAAATGAACAAACTATAAATGACACGGTTCCTTTTTTCTTTCACCTAAAAAGTCAATACTTTGTTTCTTTCACAGTTAATGACACACCAAAAACTGTGACTCAAGTTTTCAGTATCAAATCAGAAGGGAAATACTTAACGTCACATGCTTAACTTGAAAACACTGTACCTGAAGATCAGCATGCGGATGAAAACCACTGCATCCAATCCGGATAGCGACAACTGCTCATATTCTGATAGCTCCCGGGCTTTATTCACCCTGCTAGGGGAAGGCAAATATCTGGTTAAGCCAAAATCGCTGACCCTGTTTATGTTTTCCATTAGACATCAAGCGTGGGATATAAACATCATAGTTACTCGGCTGCTTCCTCAGTACTGAGTAAAGCATGAAAAATATTAAACACAGGCTGGAGTTTATCCCAACGGACGTGAAAAGGGCAGACACCAGCATCTCTTCCGACCACCTTCAGATCGACGAACTGAAACCCACTCCACCGCATCCAGATCTGATAAATTTGACAGCTTCCTGATTGAAGCTCAGAATATCCCAGCAAAGCGTCTCTGTTAACCCAATATGTTGCTGAGATGTAAATTCAGCAAGACTAACAAAATTCCAGTGACAGGTTGATATAAGTGAGGCTGCTCTAATTTTTCTGAGCACCCCAAATAGCTTAAAAGTAACTGCAACACTATATTAAAAACACAAACAAAATAGAACTGCAAAACAAAATTCCCCCAATAAATTCCCAGCATCAGATTTTTGTTTTTTTTCAGACGAACAAAATTCAACCACATAATATGACGAACTATACTATGTTGTGACGAATTATACAGTTGGCTATGGAAAGTGAGGGTGGCAGAAGGCAGAAGGCTATGGAAAGCGTGTTTCAATAGCTTCAAACTCACTAATTATACAGTTTGTGGTCGACCCTGTCCCAAAACACAGTACAGTATCTACGAACAGTAATTAAACGAACCGAATTCAACTCACCATTGCTCGTCGTCATTGTTCCAGAACCCTAAATTCGGTCTCTGAATAATCGTGAACGACAAACCCTAACGAACGTTATGACGTGCGGAGAGATTTGTCGATGAATTCCGACTTGGTCTTCGACAAACCCTAAAATCGATTTCCTCAATCGTCAGTTTTCGTTGTGCGAGGAGAGATATGTGGTAGTTTTTCAATTTTTGATGGTCAATTATACCCTTTTTACTATGATATACACGTATTAAATTCATTTATTAGTTTTTTTAAATCAAATTATCCTAGCCTTTGGATTATCAAAACGAATGGATCAAATGACTTTGTATTTTGTACAGGATCTGGGCTTTGCACCAGATCCGGCCTCATTTCTCAAATTCAAATTAACATCAATCTAGTATATGCGGAAAATTAAGTTAAATTATACGATCCCGATAGACTATAAGACTAACTGAATTGGTAGTTAAATTGATAATAAGTAATAAATTTTATAGATTTGATAAATTAATATGCATTATTGAAACAAACAATAAAACAACAATCATCTTTAGCATAGAGAACAACTATTAAGTGGGGATGGATTTGAGTCTTGCACAAGTCAAAATTAAATAAATATTTTTCAGATCAAATCGAACCGATTGAACCGCTCGAATCACTAGGTTAATGAAAACCGGTATGTTCAACCGGGTCTTGACCGAATAAACTGCATAATGGTCTGATAACAAAACCGATCCGGTGACCGGTTCCCCGTCCAACCAGCCGGTTCGGTCCGGATTTAATAGCATTGCTTTCAACAGCTTAGAGCATCCCCACCATGACTAAAAAAATATGTCATCCATCTGTCTCATCCAATTATCTCTCATTTAGTCATGCCTCATGATCTATTTGGTCATGGACATTCCACTCATGACCAAACATAAAGTTTATCATCACTCTCTCTCTTATTTCTACATAAATACAAGCACATAAATATCAAAATGTATCTCTATTTATAGGTCTTCAAAAATTATGAATATTGGTGATTATTTTATTTTTTAATACTTTGTAATTTTCAAGATATATTCGTTACAAAATCTGGATTTAAACAATTCTGACGCGTGACAGGTGTCGCATTAGAATTGGTTCAACTCTCATGATCAAAACTAAAAAAAGATCGTGAGATGACCAAATTTTGACTTTATAATGGGATGATCTTTTCTAGGGGTGGGCGTGGGACGGATTTTACTCGTTCCTAACCCGACTCCAATTAGTGATCGGGTCATTTATTTGAACTCTAACCCGACCCGAAAGACCGGGTCAATCATGTATACCCGAACCCGACCCTAAAACTAAAATTTATAATAGACTTAAAACATTCAATATCATCTATCGCAATACAAATACTCTAAAAATATAAGCTTAAATAACTGATTTGTTATTTAAAGTTTAGTATTACGATATTATTTTCATTGCAAATCAATTACATATTCGTATGTAATGTGATATTTCACAAGAACACAAATAAATTAATTGGTATGTTGATAAGTCGAGTTTTCGACTTATTAATACCCGTTTTCACTATAGCTTTAGTTCGTTTCCGACGATAATTCGATGTCATTTGATCTCTTTTCGTACGTTTCAGGTACAAAACATGATATCCCAGTGTCAAAGCCAAAATACGAAAACTCGGAGAAAAATCGAAGACTAGAGCAAAATATGGGCAAAAAGACCTCCAGTCGGTCGACTGGGAAGCTCCCCTGTACCAGTCGGTCGACTGGAGAAAGGCCTCAGGAGCCTCACATTCTTCATTTGCGCAGTCGGTAGACTGGACCCTCCAGTCGGTCGACTGACCAGGAGCTTCAGATGCCCAGTCGCTCGACTGAGTCGCCAATCGGTCGACTGGCCAAGCTACTCAGGAGCCTCACATTCTACATTTACGGAGTCGACCGACTGGGATCTCAGTCGACCGACTGAGAGATCACTACATGAGACTGCCTTTTCTACCTCCAGTCGACCGACTGGGACTGCTACAGTGCGAATTCTACCCGAGGCTATAAATAGAAAGAGGCAATTTTGACCTAGTGACTGGGCATCTTGGGGGAAAAATACAAGAAAAAGAGATCAAATCAAGGTCATCCATCACCATCCAACCAAGGAGGATTGAAGATCAAGGGAGATAACTAGGATTAACCATCCTATTTCTATTAGAAGATATATTCATTGCAAGATCAAAATAAAAACTGTACTGTTTCTTACAAAGAACACGTGTCGCGTTGCGATTGGTTCACGGCTCATGATCAAATCCATGATTTTTTGTAAAAAAAATCATCCCATGATCTTTTTTACGAAAAATCATGGGATGATTAAAACTATGATAAAAAAGATCTTGGTGGGGGGTGCATGGTTTTTTTTATCATCTCTCATGGTACTTTTCCATGATAAAAAAAACCATGGTGGGGGATGCTCTAACATTTAGCATTAAGCATGAAATTATGAAATGTCGTAGCGTATGTAAAAGTACAAGCAACTCGGGATTTGGACAATACCTCTCTTCCGCTTGAACTACAAATCTTCCACAATGGCACGAACTTTGTTGGACTGAGGTATCTCATTAACATCAAAGGACCGAGGTCGGAACTCGGAAGATGCGAGAGATGGTCAGCGGTCGGAACTTGGAAGAGAAGCGGCGGACGACTGGGGTTTTGGAGTGAGGCGAGATCGTGCTTTCGAAGGTTTAGGGCAAAAATCGATTTGCAATTGTGGAGAATCGAGGTTGGATTTTAAATCAAGAGGGAGGCTCGGGCGAGCGTCGTTCTGCTCGGTCGAGCGCGAGTCGGTAGATGCGAGGAGAAGCGTGAGGCTCGAGCGACAGCGGGAGTGCTCGGACGAGCAGAATCTGGCAGATGCAGTGGAGAACGAATTGTACGTTATCGCCGTCTTCATCTTCGGTGGATTCAAAACTTTCGCTCTGTTTTTCTACGCAAAATGATACACAATTATTAACTAGTAGTTTGATAAATGTTATACGAATTATAAAAGATTACAAATTTGTAACAAGTTTGTTTCAAATCCCTGTGCATTTTTATTGACAGGCATGAAATCATCATCGCTATTGAATTCAGGCTCATCCATATTATGCGTGACATGTTTTTTCCCAGCTACAAAATGCATAAAACAACAATTGTTTTATACAAAACTTGACTCTTACAAAAATACCAACAATATATATCTGATTTCTTTGTCTTATTATATTTATTCGTAGTGTTTTCATGTTCTTTCCTACAGTCCTACTCGTAGCTGAAACATACCCCTTAACTGCAATGAGTACAAATTAAGATACTTAAACCAAATTATTTGCTATAAATACGTTGATGAACTAAATTGCAAGAGAAGAAATGTAATACCTTTTAGGGTTTGTGTGCTTGTGTGGTATGAGATTTTTTTCGACTTTTTAGCATGTTGTTGTTCTTCTACTTTGTCTTTGTTTGTCCTTTTTACTGCCTTGGCCCTTTTTCTCTTCCATTCTGATGAAGTTATATAAATCCGGATTAGAAACTTTCTAGGAATGAAGTGGGTCACACTAGTACAAATTAAGATAGTTAAACCAAATTATTTGCTATAAATACATTGATGAACTAAATTGCAAGAGAAGAAATGTAATACCTTTCAGGATTTGTGTGCTTGTGTGGTATGATATTTTTTTCGACTTTTTAGCATGTCATACTACGAATTAAAATAGTCCTACAAATCCCATGTCAAACACTAGTTACGAATGATATGTCCTATACGAATGATTCATGTGAACTACGAACCCTAATATGATAAAGACGTCTACGAATGATGTGCGAACTACGAATACTTCGTCTCAAACTACGAATGATCTGGTTAACTACGAAGATAGGGGAAGAAGAGTCAGATTATAGCTTGTAACTCTAGAATGGGAAGATTGGCGACTCGCAGTGCTACATACCATAAACGTGGTCCACCGTTTTAATGTTGGTGTCGTCGTTCTTCGCTCTGTCAGCCATGAGTCGCCTATGTCGTCGACTGTCGCCGCCTTTCGTCCCCAGAAGTAGCGATTCAACTTCGAATGTGAGAATGCGTAGCGGATTCGAAAATCTGATTAGGTTTGATCAGTCGAAATTAGCGGATTACTTAGGGTATTCTTTTCACATAATGCCTAGCGAATTCGAAAATCTTATTCGTTACTTGGTATTTTAATTTCAACTGTTGCGTATTATAACACAGTTGCTACGTATAATATAGTTACTAAGTATTATAACACAGTCGCTACGTATTACAACACAGTTGGTATGTATTATAATCAATTACTGCTGCGTATTGTACAGTAGATGCTATGTATTATACTGCACAAATGATCTTACGTTCATGTTCTTTTAAATTTCATATTTATGCAGCAATTGGTTTGGAGGTCAAAGCATCGCTGGCTGGGGATTGAATTTGCAATGAAGGAGATTGATAAGAAACACATGAACGTGAGTAGCGATATCCACCATTCACTACGCCATTCTGTAACTTTCGCGACAAAATTTGAATGACGTCGCTTAAACTCATGTCGCTTAATTGTTGTTATGCCACAAATATAGAATAGTATGTCACGTAAAATATTTTAGACGACATAGGTTAATGCGACAATCAAAGCACGCCGCGTAATATATCTTACGCGACAAAGATTTAAGCGATGAGCGAAAGCACGCCGCGTTAGTTGTCTTACGCGACAAATACTTAAGCGATGAACCAAAATACGTCGCGCTATGTATCTTAGGTGATAAATGTTTATACGACGTCCAGGTTACATCGCGTTATGTCTAATAGGCGACATGGGGTTTACGCGACATCGAAAGCACGTCGCTTAGTGATGCATAGGAGACATATTCAATGTGACGTTTTAAAGTGTGTCGCATTATTGGTTAAAGGAGGCGACCATGCATCGATTAATTTTTTACTGCAGTTTGAAATATGACATATTATTTGACGTGACATACGTTGGAGATATGTGTGGCATAGTTTATATTTTTGTTATAATCTATGTCTATTCAGTCGGAAAATACATATTTATAAATTTTAAAATTAAATTAAATTTTTTAAAAAGTAAAATATGACTTTATGTGGATATGTATCTATTGATTTTGTCCCTTATATTATGCCGTGACCTTTTTGTAAAAATTAGAAAGCTTGTTTTTTTTTTTGGATAAGGTAGAAAGGTAGGTTAAAATGTTGACTTGTTAAGTATATCCTGTGATACTTGGTCAAATATCATTCTGAGAAGTTTAGGGGCTTGGGTACAATTTACTAAAATGGCAATGGGTGGCAATCTTTACTAAGGATTGAACGCACAGGAATAAGGCAATGACGATTAAAGTGTTTTCTATCTCCTCTTCCCGATTCCTCTTCTCCTAACCCTAATTTCTCATCTTCTTCACCTCAACTATTCTCAATCATCTATTTTTTTTATTCAGTTGCGAACACATCCCGTTCGTATCACTTTGTCTACTTTTGTTCAAATCGTCATTTTGAAGTTTTGAGAGCGAGAAGACAAGGTAGAGGCGGAAAACTGAAGGAGCAAGAAATCACTGAGATCGACCGAAGAAGCAGCGGATTCGGAGTCGACATCAATAGCGTAAGTGATTTGTGTCCGGCGAGCGCGGGCGAAGCTCAGCCGAAGAGCTGCGGCATAGGGGATCAAACAAAGCCGAGTAACGTTTGTTTCAGATCTCAAATTAGCGCATCCGGTGGTTGTCTGGCGTTCTCCGAGGCAGTGATTGTATCGTGGTTGTGGCGCACGCACTCTGAAAAGTCAGGCATGGTGAGGTCCATGGTGCTTTGCGGCAGGGGCCGGCAGCGACAATGTTGTTCAGCTAGGTTTTAATTAGGAGTCTCTTTATTGATATTCAGTATTGATCTTTCCTATTTAGTTTATTTTGGATTGATATATAATATGTGTTTTATAGATTTAATTCATTGTCTATACCCATTGGATTGGAAAGTAAGTGCCCATACTTTCCCATTGATTGTGTTATATCAATATTATTGATGTTTGTTTCCCTTGAAGACGCACAACCTTCGCTGCACTGAGTCTTTCATGAGGGAAATTGTAGTGAAGGAACTAGGACATCTGGAACTAGATGATCAAGCCAAATATACTTGAAATTTTGAAGCGTTTCCAGTTTCAACTAAGAAGAAGAAGCCAAATAGATGACATGGACGATGATGGTAAAAGATTTCTTTGGATGCTTTTGCATTTCTGAATGGTAACTTGCTTACAAATTTGGTTGAATAAAATGGAGTGCATATTGTTTCAACTTCTTCCTGGCCAACACTATTTGGGCCCTCTTTATGTAAAAGAGAAACTCGTAGTATTTGATATTCATTCTGAACTAAGCTACTAGTTATACATAAGCTATTAATTATAATAATCGTTGTGCCTGATTTCTCAGGGAGACGGGACACTCTTGGCTACATGGGCATATGACGGGCAATCAAGAATATGGAATACAAATGGTATTGTGTCTAACCACATGGGTCAATGTTTTTTATAAGAGAGTTTTTATATATGTTTTTTCTAATCACAATGCCGATGAAAATCACACTTTTAACTCTTAACATACTGAGTTTGTATGAGTAGGCTCACATAAGTTCAATTTGATTTTGTGAAATTTCGTGGGAGAAAGTTTCTTGCCATGTCTTTATTCACCTTGCACACTTTTCAGTTGGAACGGAAGTATGACTGAGATTTGTATACTATATAATATTATTACTCATTGTAGCTTCTAAATTATGGTATGTGAATAGATGCTCATCTTCTGATACATCCATCTTTGCAGGCGAGAGCTAAAAAGTACTTTTGGCAGACACAAAGGACCCATATTCACCCTAAAATGGAACAAGAAAGGCGATTATCTTCTCACCTAGAAGCTGCGACAGAACAGCCATTGTATGGGATGTTAAGACCGAATAAATAAAATAGCAATTTGATTTGCATACTAGTGGATCTAAGGATTCTGTTTTGCAGGCATGTACCTTTATGAAACCGTTCAAAATTGTAATCTAGAATCTGGATGTTTGTATGTAAACATGTAGATATGTAATGAATTGCAGGTTTTGAATCCAATCTTGTGTCATTTTATGCAACAATAAATGATCATATGTTATTATATTATGATCATTTAATATTTTTGCGTGGCAAGACAAGTTGTATGCCACGCAAAAATATGAAACACGACGTGCATCCTATAATATTTATGCGTCAAACATATATGATGTCGCATTAGTGGTGTCCACTTAAGCGACATAAGATACTATCGCGTCGCGTAAATCCTAATGTCACATGGGATTAAGCGACGTATCTTAAGCGACGAGTGACCTGTCGCATAGGTCTTAAGCGACATTTTAGGACTTTAAGCGACGATTTTTTGACTGTGGCGTAAGAGTCAAAATGGCGTAGTGATTGAAACTGGAGCTCAGTATCAAACTATTCGAAGTCAGCGATATCCATCATTGAACCTTCTTTTCCGTATGAGGATGAAAATAATTCGCTGAATTTGTGGAGAGTTGAGCACAACTGTTTACTGGAGACTCCTCTAATACCATTATCTTAAGACCGATGGAACTCGGTCTTAAGATCGAGTTTTTATCTTAAGACCGTAAGCATAGTGGTATGAAACACTATTGCACTGCCCACCACGAGTTTCAGACGGATGATGTGGTGCCCAGTAATGATTACGCTCATGGTGTTGCAGGATGTCCTCAGTAATGATACCATGAGCGTAATGACAAATTGTGGTTTGAACTGCACACTATTGCACTGCCCACCACGAGTTGATGGAAATCGTGGAGCCCAACACCATCCGTATGATTACGGTGGACCGTAAGCAATAGTGAAACACTATTGCAATTGCACTACCCATAAAAAAAACCATAATTATTTAATCTTATTGGGTTTCAAAGTGAAACACTATTGGACAACCACTACTACAAACGATGCATTATGCATCGGTTCGATAAATGACATTATGCATCGGTTAGACATTATGCATCGGTTTTCTTTTGAGCCGATGCATAAAATACACATTATGCCTCGGTTTTTAAGGAACCGATGCATAAGATATACATTATGCATCGGTTAAGTAAAACCGATACATAATATATATCTTATGCATCGGTTCCCCTGTGAACCGATGCATAATGTGAGGCTTTAAGCATCGGTTTCGGATAAACCGATGCATAAGTTACTTCAAAAAATTAACTTAGGTTTTTTGTCGCAGTTTGATTTTCGAACTCCGTCTCACTGCTCGCTCCTCGGCTTCGTTCGACGCCGCTCAATCGCTCACTATCCGTCGCCAGTCGTCTCCGTCGCCATTGCTCCTCCTCCTCCTCGCCACTCGTTCGACGCCGCTCATTGCCATCCTCACCATTGCTCCTCTCCCTCCTCCTCCACTCGCCTCCGAATCAACATGTTAGGGCTCTAGTTGTGAGATTTTAGTATGTAATAGTTAGGGTTATTTTGCAGTTGTAATCCATTAACAATCAAGTATGCTAATATTTAGTTGAAATTTTAGTTGTTGCTCTATCATCGTTGAATGATGTAAATAACTAATTGGATTCATGTGTATGCTAATATTTTTGTTTGAAAACATAGATTCGAGCGGCGTTACTTCTATACGGTGGAAGTTGTATCTTGTTTATCCTCCAAACATCATATCAAGTAAGGTATTCTATTGTGTTAATTGTGTATAGCTTTCGAACTTGGACATTGTTGCTCTTTCATCGTTGAATGAAGTTAACAACTAGTTGAATTTAAGTATATTAATTCAATTGATGTTCTTTTGTTTAGGGTTAACATTTCCAATCTACATCCTCTTCCCTTTGGTTGTTCTTCGCTTCTTCAATTCCTGGTATTTGATGGTTATCATTCTTTTTTATTTCCTATTAACATGGAGTTTGAATTTATTTTTCCTTGTTTAATAATTTGTTTTTGTTGTTTATAGCTCTAGTTCGTACTTGTTGCACACCCATCATTAAGGTTCTTCTTCGCAAGTTTCTATTCTAAGGTAAACCGCAAGTTTATGTAACTCATTTACTACTTTTTAATTGTTGGAGTGCTTGTAATTCACTCAAATGTAATTGTTTGTTCGTGTAAATTAGTAGTATGTAACTAATAATATTTACACGTTTCATGTAGTGGATTTATAATGAATCGAGAGTGGGTGTCCGGTAATAGGTTGAGTGAGGAGTACGAGAAAGGGATTAAGGATTTTTGTGCGTTTGCGTCGGCATATGCGTCTACAAACAACATTGAACGTGTCTTTTTTCCGTCTATGAGTTATTGGAATCACATAAAGGTCAAACCGAAGAAGTTACATAAACACCTTTTGTTAAATGGGATTAACCCACGATATAAGGTGTGGTATATGCATGGCGAGGATGAACAACAAAACTTTGAGCCTCCGCCCATAGAAAGTTTGCCGGAGGTTAATGATGATTGGAAAGAGGATAATCTAATTGAGATGGTTAACAACGTCGCCAATGACTTTGTTGATACGCCACATGTTTTGGAGTCGTTGAGGAATGACTATGAATTACCATTGTATGAAGAGTGTTCCATATATACAAGGCTATCGGCAACGTTGGAGTTGTTCAATCTTAAAGCGAAAAATGGATGGAGCAACAAGAGTTTCACTGAATTATTGGCACTGGTGAAAAACATACTTCCTGAGGGGAACACCCTACCTAACCGTACTTACGAGACTAAGAAGGTTATGTGTCTCATGGGCCTCGAGTACAAAAAAATACATGCTTGTCCCAATGATTGTATCTTGTGTCGAAATGCTTTTAGTGATTTCAAAGAATGTCTAATGTGCAAGGCTTCTCGCTACAAGTTAAACAAAGAACCGTAAGGTAAATCTAAAGGCACTCCTTCGAAAGTACTATGGTATCTTCCAACGATCCCCGGGTTTCAGAGATTATTTGATGACACGGAAGATTCCAATAATATGCGTTGGCATGCTGAAAAACGTGTTGCTGATACGAAAATGCGTCATCCTACCGATTCACTGCAATGGGCTAAAGTAGACAACACATTCCAGTGTTTGGAGGAGAGTCTAGAAATTTACGCCTTGACTTTTCTACTGATGGGGTGAATCCACATGGAAATCTCAGTAGTCAGCATAGTACATGGCCTGTGATTTTGGTTATCTACAATCTACCTCCCAAGTTAACCATGAAGCGTAGGTATATGATGCTTTCTTTGTTGATATCGGGTCCTCGACAACCTGGAATTGATATTGATGTATATTTGGCTCCTCTGATAGATGATTTGATGCTTTTATGGGACGAAGGAGTACGCACATATGACGCATCGAGGCAAGAATATTTCAATATGCGTGTTATGCTGATGTGTACGATCAATGACTTCCCAGCTTATGGTAACTTGTCCGGATATAGTATTAAAGGGTACAAAGCTTGTCCTGTATGCGGGGAAGGGACACATGCACGCCATTTAAGCAATTGTCGAAAAATGGTTTATATGGGACATCGGCGTTTCTTACCGAGACATCATCCTTACAGGCGAAAGAAAGTTGCCTTCAATGGTGAGACTGAACACGGAATAAAACCGCAACCGGCTTCTGGTGATGAAATACTTCAAAAAATTCAGAATATAGCAAATCGATTCGGGAAACCTAATTCGCGCACCGAAAGTGCTCCATGGAAGAAGCGGTCAATATTTTTTGATCTCCCTTATTGGCATTCTCTTTACATCAGACATTGTATTGATGTGATGCATGTTGAAAAGAATATATGTGAAAGTCTGCTTGGTACTTTATTAAACATTCCTGGAAAGACAAAAGATGGAGTTAAAGCAAGACTCGATATGCTGGAGATGAATATTCGTACCAAATTAGCACCTGAACCTCGAGGGCAGCGTACATATTTGCCGCCGCCGTGCACCACTCTCTAAGAGTGAGAAAACTAGTTTGTGCGGATGTCTGAAGGGAGTTAAAGTTTCATATGAGTTCTCTTCAAATATTGCCAGCTTGATTTCAATGAAAGATCTGCGGTTGGATGACTTAAAATCTCATGACCACATCTCTGATGGCTCGAACTGCCCGAAGCCCTCCCGTTTCTCTTCTCTTTTATGCAGGTCTCATCATACTATCCTGTTTCTCTTCTCTTTTCCCACAAACCTGGTCCAAACTATGCTACATGGAATAGGGTCCAGTTATTTTTTGGCTTTGCAGCCGACAGGGATCACCAGAATATCCCGACTGACTGCTGTCAATAGAATGTTAAGTTACATTTACTAAATGCATTTTTTATAAGTCAAATCTCACACCTCCTAGTTTTCACCTGAATCACAATCTATGTGTACAGAGAGGTGGTCATGGACATACACGTTGTTGGCGATGAAGAAAATGTAACATAACATCTCTATATACGAGTCTAATCGAATGATTTCCCCCTCATCAAGAATCATGTATTTAGAAACTAAAACATTCACAAACTTGTCTGGCCTCAGCTACACCACTAAACATTCACCAGTGTCTGATACAAATTACTAGCACACAACCAGGTGTCCCTCATTGTTCCGTAAATTTCTTTCTTGTCATGCAGTTCTGAAATCATCAGACTTGTCGAAATTTTGTGGCATGAAGTTCCAGTTTCTGCCTTTAAAGCGCTGGCCGCTGGAGCTTCAGAAAGGAGAAAGCTCAAGCCACCTACGTTTGGAGCAATACATCAGATCCAAACATAGACACATATATGGTGATGGAAGCAATGGCCGTGCTGCTAGATTTATTAGATTATCCACAGCAAAATGAACAAGTATTAAGTCGAAGAACGAAAATCCAAGCAGAACCAACACCAAAGATATGTTTCAGCTTGTACAATAAATATGTGGTGCGGCATCGGCATCGGCATCAGCATGTCCAATATTTTCTAACACAAGACAGATAAACAACGAGAAATGGATAAAAGATTACCTAAACGTACGCTGCAATGTTATACTCGACCGCCTTCACGTTTTCTCTTTTTCTTCTTTATGGTACCGCTTGCTAAAACCATTACAAAAATAATACATCAATTGATTACGCAAAATGCAAATCAATGCACAAGTCGTGGTTCATATAGTTAGGACAAGTGAAGGAATATATTATTTGCACAAGACAGAAGCTAGAATGCCTTTGACTAAGGAATAAGGATATCAAGCATGCCACTGTTGAGCTGTTCATCATTTTTAGGAGAAAGATTATTAGATAATCCAATTCTCTAGGAACTTTATACCAGTCCATCCTGTCTAGCGTCAGCTAACAATCATGAAACTTGTGAGCGAAAACCATTTATGTGTCTCGTTTGTAGTATTGTCAAACTAAAGAAGATAAATCAATTAATGATGATACAAACCTTCACCAGAATCTGGTGTGCCACTGCCAAAAACAATTCCAGTTATTTGACGGCTCTGCAATATGAATTTCCAATTAGTTTTTGACTACTTTACATGATATTTAAACTGTAGGACATGGATATAAAATGTGAAATTCAGTATCTGTTCACTACATCTAGCAAATAATAATATTAAAACTTGTGAGTTGTGCTTGCTTGAGTAAATATATTCATGCACACTTAGTCAAATATAAGGATCGGGCAAGGAGAGAACACCTCCTGGGACAGTCTCAGATGACTGTTACACTCCAAGATACTAAAGAAAGGAATGAAAACGGTGCATGTGGCTTTCAAATTTGGGATGGGCACATTTATGCACATGATTCAATCTACAAAATTGTGGGACTTGTAGATACAGGCTGTGGGTACTTAGAATTTATGAAATTACTTACACTATCAAAAACTGCCTTCTCGTTACGCCAAAATTCCAAGGGACGTAACAATAACCTTCCTGCAAAACTTGAGATGATGAAGAATGATTTACAAAGCTAGTGTAACGATGATGGCTCTATGCAGGCCATTACAGATAAGGTAAGAAAAGACAAAATAATGGATAATGTTTAGACAATATGAGCAAGTCCTTAAACTTGATCAAATGTGAAAATTCTGCAAGGCACGTTACTGCTAACACTAGAATGAGCTACTTTGCAACACAAGGGTCACAGACCCACTAGCGACATAGTTACCTGATCTTGACCTTTTCAAACCAGATATTTTCGAGAATAAATTGGATGGACTCTCCAAGCCTTCTTCTACAGATACAGTAACCTAACCAATACGAGGAAAAAGGGGTGAGCAACTGCATCGGTTTGCAAGTTTGCTTCTTTTTTAAATGTGAGGGTAAACTTAAATAAACAAATTGTCAGTAGGAAGTTCCAAACAGAGCCAAGTTTGCACAAAAGATAATTTAGATGCAAGAATATTTTCATAGTTGGAAGAAAGTATGCTCAACAGCTTACTTCAGAACCAAAACTCACTTTTGTTCTCACATCTTTTATTCCTGAGGCAGTACCCATCTCATTTCCTGTAGATTTACAGATACCTTTAGATTTTTTCGTGGTAGGAGTAGCTTTTACAGCATCAGTAGCTACCTCAGCAGGAACATAACGTGATGCCTTTGTTGCCACAACTGTGGCAGCACAACCATTTCTAGTAGTCTTTTTTGGGCTTAACACAGGAGAAGGACATTCATCATCACCCAATTTCCTTCCAGCATAGTCCTCCCAGTTTTGTGGGAAACCATACACAAAAAATTTGAACACCTATTTAAGGTTAATGGGTATAAAAGTCAGTTTGGAACATCACATAAATCAGTGATAGTGAACCCAAATCTATATAACGAATTGGACAAAATTGCTTTAGAAGATAAATCTACACCAGAAGAAGAAATTCAGAAACAGTCTAACTTGTAACTTGTTATTGTTTGCTAAAGAGCTTTTACAGCTCATGAAGAACAAAACACAGACATAAAGCAGTTGAATATAAATGAATGGAGTTGGAGTAGAACATCAAGATCACCCCTAAACAAGTCAGCAACTGATTTTGTTAGCGGAAAGAAACTAAAAATCTACACAACATTTACTACAGCTGAAAGTTCCAGGTTTCCAGTGAAATAATCACAGTGCACTGCAGTATATATCACAGATAAAATAAATTAGAGGCCCAGTAAGAGCATTCAACCTACTTCGGGTGAAAATCCACCTTCTTCAGTGCGCATCTTGTTTATGAACCCATCTAGAATAACAAACACACCATCAGATGTCTCAAGGGTGACGACACTGTGTCTCTTTACAATAGGGGCAGAAGTGAACAATCTCACCGCTCGCCTAATACATCAAAACAAACAAAATAAAAATAAAATTTATAAATATCATAACGTGGAGTAGAAGTGTCAAAAATAAATATAAAAGCAATCAATTTTAATCAAGGTCAACAAAAAGTGATCTCACTCTTCAGCTGGGAACCCAGAAACTGCTACTCTCTTCCCTTCAAACTCCTTCGGAGATCGAACCAGCCACCATTCCCTCAATACCACCTGTTCATCCAACCCACGCCATCGGACAAGCGCAAACAAAGACCTAAAACGTTAAACAAACAAGAAGACTAATCTTACAGTTTTGGCGTAGTGAGACGAGGATGAGCTATACATTTGTTAGAATCTTCAGCTCAGTAGAGCAACATCAGCGTCGGATTTCAGGCCTAGGGTTTCAAATTGGATGAAAGAAGAACATGAAGCGGGAATGGAAAACCCAATATGTGGATGGATCATGAAAATTGGTCGAAACGGAATTGTAAGGAATATAGAAAGTTTATTCATGAAAAGCAATAAATTTCCACAAATTTGAGATGGGCAATGTGTAATGTGTACGCTCGCTACTGTAAATTGCACGATTTATGTTTTTAATTGCCTTTCTGTATCTCTTGGTAGTATGTGCAGAGACTAGAGATCGATAATGGACAGGGCAGGGTCGGTCCTGTTCTTACTGAAAGGGCTTAGGACCGAATAAATCTCTTTTTGAAGGGCTTTTTAAAAATATTAATGCCGGGCAGGGCCGGGCTTGGTGTAAAATATTGACCCTAGGGCCGGCCTTAGGGTTGAACACTGAAATGGCTTTTAGGGCCGAACCGAACAAGCCCTTAATTTTAGGGTCGAACTTAGGGCCAGACTTAAAAAAATTATTTATGTATATCAATAAAATTATAATTTTTTTTATGAAGCACATTAATAAAAAAATTACCAAGTCACAAAATATCTGCAGTAACAACTTCATCCTTTTTTTTTTGGTTGAAGTCTTCTTTACATTATGTACTTGTTAATTGTTATGGTCCTTAGGGACGCTTAAACAATAGATATTAGATAGTATACTTATATACAAATTGTTATGGTCCTTATAGTTCTAATTAGGCCCTGTCCACTTTGACTCTATTTTTGGATTTTTAAGTTAAGATAAGTTAATATCAGTTAAGATCATTTAAGATAAGTTAAGATCAGTTAAGATCATTTAAGATAAGTTAAGATCAGTTAAGATAAGTCACTATAAGTTAAGTTAAGTTTCAGTTAAGTTAAAGTCAATTGTTCCACCACCACCACAACCATGCGCAACCAATCACCGCCGCCCTCCACCAATCACCGCCGCCATCTGCCGCCTGCCGCCGCCAGTCAATGCCGGTCAACGGTGGTCAACGGCCGGTCAACGGTGGTCAACGCCTCGTCAACGGTGGTCAACGCCGGTCAACGCCCGGTCAACGGCGGACCGCCGGCGGACCTCCGCCGGTCAACGGTCGGTCAACGACGGCGGTCTGGCGGTGGTCCGTCGGCGGTGGGCGGCGGTCCGGTGGTGGTGGGCCCCTTCTATTAAGTTAAGTTAAGGTAATATAAGTCCCTATAAGTTTCAGTTAAGTTAAGATAAGTTAAGATCAGTTAAGATAAGTTAAATTCAGTTAAGATAAGTTAAATTCAGTTAAGATAAGTTTAAGTTAGTAAAATAGAGTCAAAGTGGACGGCCCCTTAATATAAGTTAAATAGATTATTACAATTACAATTTTCTAAATACGCTAATGTAAAATTAATAGATATTTTAAATTATATCATTATTTCAAAAAATATATAAAATTAATCTATTCGACTATGTGTATATTTTTAAAAAAAAATTGATTAACTATATTATAAATTAATTTATAGAAGGTAAAATATAAAAGGGCTTGACGGTCGGGCTTTTTTAGGTCGAACCGAGTAGAATATTATTAGGTCATAATTAGGTCGGGCTTTTTTAGGGCGGACATGGCCGGGCTTTTTTAGGTCATAGTTAGGTCGGGCTCGAGGGCCGAACAAGGCTTTGAAATCATGGCCTTTGTTCGACTTTGAGCCTTTAGGGCTTAGGGCTCAAGGGCTTCAACTTAGGGCCGGACCGGTCTTAGGGCTCGTAGGTCATAGGGCTTTGTGTAGGGCTTTCGAGTCCTAGGGCTGAATGTTGACCCCTAACAGAAACGGAGCCGGGATTCAAATCCATGTAGGGCTTAAAAAAAATTTTGAGGTTGCTTGCATATAAAAAAATTTAATAAAATGAAGAACTTTCAACACACAACAAGGCTAAAAAAATAAGAAGTAAAGAGTATATAAACACCAAAAATGCTGGTAGATGCACAAAATATCACTGAGCTGAGAAAGAAAACAAGTTAGCAAATTAACAATAAATTTAGCTAATATCAGTAGATGTAGATGAAACAATTTTACCTCAATTATGCAACTCCTAACGTCTAACTCCAAAAGACCAAATCCCCAATAAGCAAAAACCCAACGAATCAGTCAATCAGCAATGGTAAAATCAGCGAAAACCCAATAAAAAGACGAAATCAATATGATCAGATCAGAGTGGTGCAGTCGCCAGTGGCGGTGAAGAGATATCTAGGGCTCGGCTAACGTCGGCTGTTCTCCGGTTCACGTTCACAGTTTGGATCTGGACTGCTAGGGGTAAGGCCCAATTTACTGAATGAGTAATTGAGTTTGATAAAAAAAAACTATTTGGGCCAAATTCAACTGTAGCTGCAGCCCAAACTGCGTCAGCCCAGATCCGCAGCATGTATGGTTTTGGACGGTCAAAATTTACATTTTTGTCCTTGGCCTCTACAGAAACAGGTGATGAATTACAATTCAATTTATAATTGATGACAAAGGGAGGTAATTTTTTTATTAAAAAAAAAGAAAAAAGCTTGAAGATGCGAGAAACGGAATATGGCCAATTGGTTCTCAGAAAGGTTTAAAATTTTATTATTCATGCCACGCCTATGCTTTCCTCTCTCTATGTCTATAATACAAAAGGCCACTCTTGTTTGGGCACATCCTTCATCAATTTGTCTTACTGTATCATGTTGTGCAACTGTGATCTTAAATCGTTAAAGATCGGTGATCTAACGGTGTAAATATTTAACTTGTACGTATAACTTTATAAGTTTGAGCATCAACGTGACCGTGACATATTCAAAGTATGAGTTTGAAGGTAATAATGTTACACGAATATAAGATATCTAATAAATACAATATAGATGTATTGATATTAGAGAAGAAATACTGATTTAGTTAGTTTTAGATAGTTCATTTTCGATTAAATTCACATGTAATATGAGTACGCCATTTTTTTTGTTGATATATAAAATGTTTACTGACACAGCAAACCCTTCAAATACAAATCATAACATATTGCCAACACAGAAAGGAATTACTTTCAAATCTTGCCATTGCCAATTGTGATCTCTTGCTTTCCTAGCCAATTTATCCGCTAATGTATTCGCTTCACATCGCACTAGATATAGGCACCAGTTAGGAAACCATTGGAAATAATCTTTACATGCAGTTAGCCTCATAGAATCTTCCCCTATCCAGTTACCACACAAGCAATTAATTTTACCATTTCAGCACTATCAACTTCAAAAATGGCTTTACTATGTTGGATTCTTTCAGCTATTTGCATCGCCTTGAAAAGTCTCAGCAGCTCCGCATCAAGAATATTCACTCGACTTCTAACATATGAAGTAGAGATCCACAAGATTGAACCCTCCTCATCTCTACAAATACATCCCACTCCAATCACATTTGTTCCATCTACACAAAAAGCATCACTATTTATTTTCACATAACCTTTATCAGGTTTAATCCATCTGTAAGCACCTTCATCCTTTGTCACCAAGAACTTGAATGTTGGAGAGTTATATTGTTGTACTAACACTTTAGTTTGAAAAACCACAGCAGATGGTTCCAGCATGTCTCCTCCATGTAATACTTTGTTTCTATGAAACCATATAAGTCTTGCACCACAAAAGATCTCTGGAAGTTGAAATATTGAAAATTTCTCCACACAAAACCATACCCAGTCACCTGGGTCTGAGAAGGAAATAGTTTCTTGACAAACATTAACATCCAACGATCTCCAAAACACATCACCCCACCAGCAGTTACATAGAACGTGCATAATTGTTTCTCTTTTCTTACCACAGATTACACAAACATCTTTTACATTGCATCCCCTTCTCTTCAAGTTGCTCATAACTGGTAGAAAGTTGTGAAACAGCCGCCATACAAAATTTTTAACCTTTGTTTGTATTTTGAGTCTCCATATAATCTTCCAAAAATTCATAAGACTCCTTTTGTATGATGTTTCACCATGTATCTGAATATGCTGTTGATCACATTCATTTTTTAATACCATATAAGCTGATTTTGTAGAATATCAACCATTTGCATCAGGGGTCCAAAAGGGTGTATTTCTTGTTTCATCTAAATCAATCCATCTTGTAATTTTGTTCCCAGCTCCCCAAATACTTCTCCAGCAATAAGAATGTCTATTACCTAGCTGACATGAGTATATATCTCCATCTTTTTTTTTGATAAAAGAGAAGGCATACAAGGACTAAGAGAACAGGATAAAAGAATAACAGCAAACCGAACGACTAACAAATACACGAACAGAACATCTAAAACACTAAACCACATTCCATGCAAAGTTAGGCGAGGCAGCCGCTGAACATGATCCGCAGTCCTTGAAAACTCTAAAGTCCATCCATGACAAATCAACCAAACTGAAGAAGCAACTCAGCAGTCCACTTCAAGACGACAATGAAGCTCCAGCCGAATTTCCTTAAAAGTAAATTTAGGCTATACTTGTATTCTCGATAAAACCACGTTCCGGTCAAGGGTAGGAAAACACCTTAACTAGGTCGAATAGACTAGCCGGGAACAAGGATATGCTCCACTTTACCTCACGCCGGGAGAGGTGAACAGCCCACCAAAGATAGGAAAACAGACATGGCTACAAGTACAGCCAAACTAATACTACAACCTACACTACAGCTACAACTACACCTACAGCGTCAACGAAAATGAAAACTACAGCTACAACTGAGACCGGTACTGAAACTAAATAACAAAGAAACTGTAAAACAACTCCAAAACGATCACCGGCAACACGCCCCTGCTCCCTAACCCCAAAAGCTATACTGTCCAAAACCGCCAACAAAAAATGAACCCCAAAGCACCAAGGTTTGTCTAAGTTCGTCCCAAGTTAGTCTCTTTCTAAGGACGAACTTAGATAAACCTTAGAATGAGACTAACGAGACTAACTTGGGACGAACAAAGACAAACGTTAGTCTCATTCTAAGGTTTGTCTAAGTTCAAAAAGTTAGTCTCTTTCTAAGGACGAACTTAGACAAACCTTGGAATGAGACTAACGAGACTAACTTGGGACGAACAAAGACAAACGTTAGTCTCATTCTAAGGTTTGTCTAAGTTCCTCCCAAGTTAGTCTCTTTCTAAGGACGAACTTAGACAAACCTTGGAATGAGACTAACGATACTAACTTGGGACGAACAAAGACAAACATCAGTCTCATTCTAAGGTTTGTCTAAGTTCGTCCCAAGTTAAACTCTTTCTAAAGACGAACTTAGAGAAACCTTGGAATGACACTAACGATTGATTGTTTAGCAGAAAGATTTCAAGGCGAGCTCTTTGTGTCAGTGGAAGACGAAGAATGGGAGGATTCCGAAAGAGACTATACAAACGCTTTGGTCCTTAAGCTGGCGACAGGAGATGAGGTGAATTTCAAAGGACTGAGCGCGGCGTTAAGGCGGATGTGGGTTTTGAAGGGCAAAGTGTCGTTTGTCCAGATAGCAAAGGGACAAGTGATAGCGAGGTTTCAACAGAAAGAAGATATGTAGAAGGTATATGATGGAGGGCCATGGCAGTTTGACGACACGATGTTACTAATGAACATATGTGAAACGTACTGTGCGTCAGGCGTGTACGTGTTTAATAGATTGGGTATATGGATACAATTCCATAATGCGCCAATAGGGGCGTCGGTTGAAAGAGTGGTGAGGAAAAGGGCGAACAAGGTGGGGGAGTTTTGCAGAGCGGATCATGTGGAAGGTACCTATATAAAGTGCAATTTTATAAGGTGTAGAGTGTGGATTGACCCTACCAAGCCGATTGTTACTGGGTTTTATCTCGGACAGCGGGGCAAAGATCCGCTATGGGTCACAGTCAGATATGAGAAATTGCCGCAGATTTGCATCCATTGTGGAAGATGTGTCCACGGAGTCGAGGGGTGTGTGGGGAGAAGTAAGTCTAAATCAAACATCTACGAGGAGTGGCTGAAAAGGGGAGGCGAAGGCAAGGGGATTTTCGTAGATGATGACTATGGAGAATATTCGCATTCCGGCTCCAGAAGGGAAGCGGTGACGGAGCCAACGGGACGGAGAATGATTGGCGGTGCAGGTAGTCCGATGGTCGGTATAGGGGAAGATAAAAAGTCACAAGAAGAAATTTCTAGTAAAGAAGTTGAGAAGACAATGACTGCAACAGTGCCCGAGCAGTTGGCGGTGGTTGAAAACATTCCCCGATATGAGAATGTAGCAAGCTCAAGGAGGAATTAAGGCAATTGGCCCCTCAGATGTCGCGTAGGAAACGGAGTGTGAGTTGGCCCAGTGGGCCGTTAGCCCACAAGATGCCCATGTTGTTCAGCCCAAAAAATACCTGAGCCTAAGGGTTGCCCATCAAACTCGAGGCGAGTTTTGAAGACCCTTTCTTCATCATGCTGTCTCGAGACAAGTTTAGGAGTTTCCTACCATACTTGTCGAGACCATTATCAAGGAGCTCCTACAATCCCTCCATCTTGAAAAACATATTACTTTCAAAGGGATTGAGTTTACACCTAAAAGTCCATTGTAGACTTGATGGACGAAATGTTAAATGGGATTTGAAGGTGGATTGACGCCTTAAACACCAATGGCCCCGCGAGAAGTTATTTGAGCAAAGGACTTCTCCGAAGCGAATCCATGGGGTGCTTTGCAAGTCTCGCCAAGACGTTAAACTAGGTCTTTGAGGGAAGTAAAGCCAGTTATAAGTTGCCTATTCAAATTTATTTTGCACTCGCATCATTACTCACTAGACGCTTTTGATTTAAGTGTGGAGTTCCCTACTATGATTCTACATTACACTTGTGACACATACTGATAATTTCTATGTAGTGGTCACTTATTTGTTTTACAGATTTTGTTGTCATATGCGGGAACAGAATGATAAAACCACGAGCCACACTCTTTGAGCTAGAATTTCAGGGAAGCCCTTTGCACTACATTTTTCATTTCATTATATTTGTTGCTTGGGGACTAAGCTTTATCTTAAGTGTTGAGTGGGTGTGTAGTGCATCTTCGTATGAATATCCATGTTTAGGCACTTGCACTTTTTATGTGCTAGCTTACAATTGAGTACTCGAATTTCAAAGGCATCCGCATTACCCCATTTCTCGACTGTCAAGTTTATTTGCTAATGACTCGATTTTGAATCTAGAATCACCATGACTTTTATGAGTGCATAAGTCCTAGGCGTCAATGTTGTTGTTATCTTTTGTCTATCTAATGATTTAAGCAACCTTTTTGCATCACTTGAGCGTAGAATTAGCAAGCATAAAATACTTTTCTTCTCTTTGAAAACTTAGTCATTGCTCTTAGGTGATCTCTATTCTTTTATATTGTATGCACACACCATTTATATCCTTAGTGCATTGCCAACTCTTAAGTGTGGAGTCAATATGGGTGAAAAAATGGACCCTAACAAAAAAAATTGTATATGCAAGCACAAGCCAAAATAAGGCAAGCTACAAAAAAAAAAGAATAGAAAAGCGAAAAGTTTTTGCAAGCACAAGCCAAAATAAGGAAAGCTATCAAAAGAAAAAAAAAGTGAGAAGCATATCGTGGGCAAAATGCCTTGAAAAAACAATGAAAGAAAAGATGAGGCACACACTTAAGTTTGGCAATGTACTTCCTATCATTCCTTTTAGTGTGTATGCATTGTGACTTGAGTAGAGGGATGACCCTTGTACTAGTACGTGAGCATGATTTTGTTTGAGATAGCTTTGAAAATAAAGTGTCAAACTCCTCTTTCCTTACGTATTATGAACTTAGCTCTTAAGACTTGGAAATGAGTTTTATATCGTTATCCCATGGACTATCCTTCTTGATAGCATAGGCACACGATTGGCATGCTTTTTATGTTTCTAAGGATCATGCTTTGAGTAATTTGTGAAAAGGTTGAATGAATTGTAAGGTTAGTCATTTGATAACTCTAATATTGATTGTCTTTGAATGTGCATCTTTGTATCATTATTGGTGGTTCGAAATCTCTTTGAAAAGGAGTTGGTCTTTGACTACTAATTCAGTTAATGTGCATGGGTAATCGTTGCGTATTGCCTAGATAAATGAGGAACTATCTTGTTGATGCATATTTGCTAGTCGCATATGAGATTTGTGAATATTCCCTTTTCTGAAAACTCTCACGAGACTACAACTCGTCCTGTAGGTTAGCCTCGAGGTTTAAAGGCCTGGTGCATATGCTAAATGCACTCGTGTTCCCTACGATAGTGGATTAGGATTTAGTTCATGTGTGTTCGGGACGAACAAACTCTAAGTGTGGAGTGTTTTGATGAGCATAAATTTGTACTATATTTATGCTCCGCATTTAGTCGATTAATCATTTTACTTCTTCTTATGAGCTCTAACTCTATGATTTTATTATTTTAGGTGAAGAAATGAAACCAAGGCGAAACAAAGCGTTTTGTGGGATTTTTAGGCGAAAACAGTGCAAAAATAGGCGGATTGATATCCCTACTTGTCGTTCAGAGCTCATACGGTGTGCGAATACATTGATCTTTGGCTTGCTGGAAAGTTGAGATGAAAGGCTACAACTTTGTAGTTTGGACCAAGAGAAGATTAAGTTTTTAAAGGGGTCAAAAATTGGAGCCAAAGATCCTATATCACTATGCGCATGTATCGCATGTGTCGCCTATTTATGCAACACTGGCGATACTAGCCAGAGAAATTCAGCTCTCTGGTTTTTCTTGTGTAACATTTTAGGTGATACATGTGATACTACTAACACAAGGCATATAAGCAAAAGCGCAATTTTGGTTAAGTTTCGGAAAAATGCGAAAAGGCAGATTTTTAACAAAAGGATAAAAGGGGTTTACAGCCGTCATACATCATCACCAGAATACTCGACATTCCATAGACACACACGCACTTGGAGACGAAGAAAAAGAGAGAAGGGGACTCAAAAACGCAAGAATTTGATCGGATCGAAGATTTGAAGGGATTATCGATATCAATTCAAAGGGTGTAGTAATTCCTTTTTCTCTTATAATCTTTGTTTCGAACAAAACATGACTTGTATTTCCATGACGATGGATAGTAAGTAGTGACCCATATTTTGGGGTCCTACAAATCTAATTCGACTATGAATCGTTTAATATATTAATCGTTGCATGATTTGGATTGTTTGACTTGATTTGTGTTTTACTTAGCACCTAAACCCAGCGATTCATATTAGGTGTTTGAGAAAATGCCTAAGTGAATTGCTTTGAGATGTTAAGCCAATAGAACCGAAAGGGTGAGGCTAAATTTCCGACTAATAAGTAAAATACACGTTACGAACTTGGTGACTACGATAGTAGCCCAAGTGTGTAACGAGAAAGGCTAGTTCTACGACAAGGACTCCCCATGTTTACGTGACGAGAGTTGGTAAACATCAGCGGGTTTCTTGATTCGAACCAATATCGCCGAAAGGGTGAGGTTCGTAGTTTAAGGTACATTTCCAATATAAGCCAATAGCGCCGAAAGGGTGAGGTTCATCTTGGAGTGTGCGGCTATTTTCCAATCAATATAAGCAAATCCTTGCATGCTAGTTAATAAACTCGATTCTAATGTTGTGTAAGTGAAGTAGTTCCCCGAAATACTTCTCGAAGTTCGTTAAAACCTTATCTTACTTTCTTGCATTGTTAGATTGATTGGCTTTTAAACCAAAACAAACACTCGTTTCAGACTAGGATAAATAGAAGTATAACCTTACATAGTGCATAAGTTTAAACTTGCTCCCTTGGACGATCCGGTTCTTACCGGCATTATAAATTGTTTTTGACGCTCAAAATAATACACGTCACAAGGCGAAAGGACTAAGACACTCGGCTGAATCACATTTTGGCACATAACTCACTCGGCCGAGTGCCACGAAAGCTTGCCTAGTTGACCTAGTACCCGAATTGAAAGAATCGGGTGAGTCAAGGATATTCTGCCAAGCCAGAGTTGGACACTGTGCCGAGTGAAGGAGTCACTTGCTCGAATCGCCAAGCTTTAACCCATGTTTTCATGTTCGAGACGCATTCGGCAGAGCTCCTTGTCATTCGGGCGAGTGCATGAATTTCTATCAATGAGTTAAACATTCGACCGCGTGAAGGAGCCACTTACCCGAGTCACCAAGGCCTTTGCTCATCTCATACAGTCAAACACTATGCTCAGTCGAGTATGGCGCCACTTGGTCATGATTTGGAGTTGGGCACCCGACCGAGTGAACGATTTACTCGCTCGAGTAAGATAAAAACCAGCCTAGGTCACAAGTCCTCTGCGCTAAACTCGCCCGAGGAGCCCGATGCACCTTGCACTCGGCCGGGTGAGCCAGAGGCACAAACGCCACTCCATCGAGTGACCCGCGAAGACTCGATTTTTGTTCCGAGACTATAAATAGAAAATGAGGGCTTTGACTGAATGAGGTTGGTTTTTATAGAGGAAAAGTATTAGAAAAATGCTAAGGAAGGCTCATCAACACAAGGATCACTAGAAGTGAAAATTAGAATATCAAAAGGAAGAATTAAAGGCTTGATCAACTTCTTCTTTCAATCATTCAACTTCTACTTGTAATTTTTCGTAGATCAAATGGTTTCTTCACTGATCACCAAGTGTAGTGAGTAGTCTTTTGTTTTGAGGGTCTAGAACCCTCCTTGGCACTCTTGATCATTGTAGACACTTTGATATTCATGATGATAATTGGTGATTTCATTTTCTCTTGAGCGAAAAATCTTCTATGTTTTTAGGTGTTTGACAAAATGCCTAAATGACAATATGAACTCAAACTTGAACATAAGACTTGAAAGAGCTAGGGAATAGTTTTAGTTTGGAGAAAATGATCCATATCTTAATATTTCACGAAAGTGATCTCTAAGACATGGATGCTTAACTAAGTCTAACTGCCTATTTCATTATATTTGGTAATGAAGCGAAAGTTATGGATCAAATAGATGGAATGGAGTGAGTCTACAGTCTTTTAAGGATAAGATTATAGATTTGAGAGTTCAAGACTTCGAGAGAAGTAGTGATCGGTGGATATTTTGACTAATTATTCACTACATTCGATGAAGGATAACACTTGTTCTTCCGACAAAATGTCCCTATATGATGTCTTCCTTGAGTGTTTCAGGACAAAAAGACATATCATCGCTTCTTGGACTCGAAGTGCTGAAAGAACGGAAAAATCGACGAAAAAGGCCGAAAAAGACTCTGCACCAGCAATAGGTCGTGATGGCTGTGACATCCTATGCGTCACGGGTGTCACGACACCGGTTTTTCACAGAAGGACTCTGGGCAGACCGTGACAGCAGTGACACGTTAGGCTGTCACGGGTGTCACGACACACTTATTGCTCAGTGAGTTTTTGCTCATGCCATGACAGCCGTGACACACTAGACTATCACGGGTGTCACGGCCCCATCGGGTATTTCCAATTATAAATAGGAAATTCAGGTTCTGTTTTTAGAGAGCTTGATTTTGGAGAGAAAAAGACCTAACTCGGAGAAAAAGACAGAGCAGAATATCGCGAGAGATTGATGATTCAACGAGCTACATCGTCTACACGGTTTCCTCGTCCTTGATTTCTATTTCTCCACTATTTTTTGTTAACATACCATGAGTAGTGAGTAGTCTTCTTTATTCCGCGATCCTACGGATCCCGTGCCTTGTACCTAACTCTCCGTGTGATCAATTGAACGTTTTTCATTAATGCAATTCAAATATTCAATTTCATTGTGCTTAATTTTATTGTTCTTGCAAGTTTTACATTGAATGAGATGTTTGCATGCTAGAACATATTTAGGTTAATTACCAAAAGATGAATAGGTCTTAGGTATTAACCAGATCATATGAAATTGATATTAGGTCATTGTAGCTACAATGGTAGTACATGAATTAATAGGATAGTTGACTTTTGTCTGAAAAACCCTAAGCTTAACTAATCGAAATCGTTGATAATCCGTGGATGGGCGGCGTTCAACGATTGAGATTAATCTAGAAACTGATCCGTGGATGGGCGGCTTGTTTAGTGTTATTTTGGTTTATTTCCATATTCGATAGCATGATGAATTTACGTGATATTGATGCATGGTTTGTGGGTTGGCACGGGTGAAGTTTGATCTTGAGATTCTTTCTCTGATCAAGTCAAAACCTTCTTTATTTTTCTGCATTTAAATTCTGCTACTTGTTTCGCACCAAAACCCTTAATTGTTTGGAATAGCTAAATAGGTCACTTGTTAACTAGTATTCACACATGTTGTTCCTTGGATCGACTCTTGACTATGCATCCTATATGAATTTATGGAAAATTGTTTCTGCACTTTTTGGTTGATAAGTTACTATATATCGATTTCATCTTTTATAATAAACTGGTTTTATTTTATTTTACGTCAAATAAGTTTTGATTACATGCAAGATCTGTTTCCTAAATTAATGCATGAATTTAGAGATCCGTATATCTTATTTGAATTTTTTTTCATACAAAAGTAATTTTGTTGATTAACAAGGATAATGTTTCTATTTACTTGCTAATTTTAAGCCCTGATGAAAATGATCTTATTTGACATGTTCTGTTGATTATTGATTTTGATTCCGATGTTATTTTAAGTACCAATAGATTTAATCTGATTCTGATAATGTAAAATAGATAAAAATTTAATCGTTTCATTTGAATTTATGGATGATTATGTGCGAAAAACAATATGCAAGCTATTCTATTATTAAGGATATATTTGATTTAATTAAATAAATCAGAATATTTTTTTATCCTCTGTGTATCATGATAATATGATTGATGGGTTTAATGATTTAATACTTTTACTGATTATTAGTTTCTGATGTATTTTATTTTTTATTTTTTTTATAGTGGTTTCTGATGTATTTTATTGAATCTCTAATGATTGAATATTTTTTTGAGGGATGACGCAGCGGAAAAATCGGGATAAACGAATTCACCAGCAATGAATTCGGAGATAACTTAGAATCCACCAAGGAAGCTTGCAATCCACCAAGAAAGTTTTGGAATCCACCAAAAACGAAAAACCAAAAGTTTATTGAAGAAAAAATAAGATACATAACTGAAACCCTAAGGTGGGTTTAAATAGGAAAATATAAAACCTAACTAGGAAAGGAAAACTAAACTTAATTAGGAAAGGAAAACTAAAAGATAATGATAGGCTGCCTAAAAAGATAATGCTGCCTAAAAAGATAATGTTTCCTAAAAGATAATGATGCCTAAAAAAGATAATGCTGCCTAAAAACTAAAACAACGAATTAAAGCTAAAATACTAATTCGGAGCCCTAAACGCTCCTACATCAGTCTCCTCCACTTCAAAAGAACTCGACCCCGAGTTCTCTTCTAAATATAGGACCTCATCCACCTTGAATGGACTATGCTTGCGAGGCTGTATCACATCATCACTTACCTTTAAAACTTTGACCATCCTGCACTTGTAAGTCACTGCATTCTCGATACCCAGCCTCATGACGTCACCGTGAGTTGTTTTGTTTCTTGAATTGGTTGTGTTTCTAGTTTTGTTTCTTGAAAAGGTTGGGCTTCTACTTTGTCCTTCCGCTTCTTCTCTGGTTAATGTGGTGGCAGGTGATGGAGTAGGCAGCGGAAGGTACATGCCTGGCAAGAAGACCAAGTCTTTAGGAGGTTCAATGAGTCCACTGTTCTCCTCTTGTTTCTTTAATATAGCCTCAAACTTTTGTCTTCTAGCCCTCTCTGATTCTAGTTGAAGGATCTCATCATCAACTTTATCGTCAATCTGACTATCATTAACATTCAATTCGGACATCTTAGTGCCAACCAAACTTAGGACATGTTCAAAATCTTTAGTGTGAAAAACTTTACGGCACACGGGATAGGTTCCCATTCCTTCTACTATTTCTTCAGGCTTATCTTGCTGATTTGATGGCTTCGAAGAATTCAAATTATTCTGCACTTGAAGCCAATTCCACCACCGAATGAGGCATTCACTGTGAAAGCAATGGAAACACGACATCAACTTCATAAAAGGCAAGGACTCATCATCTGCATCTTCAAGAAACAAAGGGCACAGACACAATGGACAATCCCCTTCCGGATGGTTCATAACAGAAAGCTTCTCCACTGCTTCCTTTAAAACTTTGACCCTCCCGCGCTTGTCAGCATCAACTTTGTTCTTCTCCCCGATAGCTTCCAATCTAGCCTTGACATCACTCTTATTTACCGTGTCATGCGTACCTGCAAAGTCACCGTTTTGAACTTTCACCACCTCAGGTGGCTCCGCTGACATGATTTTCTCCTCATCGACCCACATATCATAGTAAAATCTTGATTGATGGGTCAGCAATGCAGCATTGTTGTCAGTAGTTTCTCGCGTAAATATGTAGTCTTTTCTAGCAAACGGCGTAACAAGAGCAAGAATGTTATGACTCAGATCACTACAATCCCGAAGAGTGGATCTCATGCTTCTAAAGATGGTACTCAAAATGATTCCAAACTCATCAGCAAGGGAATCTTTTCCACATGGGTGCTTAGTCCTTAGCATAAATAAGTAAGATTTAGCACCATGTTCCTCCATGTTAGTATGCTGATAACTTCCATGAAATTTGATCAGTTGTGTAGCAGATTCATTCAACCCATGAGCACTCGTCTTCAGGTTTTCATTCAGCGGGTATGTAATGATAAACTTGCTTTGTTCTTCAAAAATTTCACCTTGTCGCACTTAGGAGGGGCAGTAGTTTCCGGCTTTACAGACTTGTTCTCAACCTCAACTTCCCCTTCAACATCAGCAGACATGATCCTCAGCTCATCAATCTTCTCCAGCGCTTCATCAGCCACAATAACCTTCTCCTTCTTCGGCTCAACCTCTTCATTCTCTTTATCATCGTCCACAGGATCCTCTTCACCCGAGCTTGAGTCCTCAGCGACTACTGCACGCACATGCTCTACACGAGGAACTCTAACTGGTGCATCCCTCTGGGCTCTCTCCTCTCCACCATTATGTTTGACTCTCGCCGTTAATTTCGCCAACTGGGTTGCTATAGCGGCCATCTGAGTTGTCGTAGCGGTCATCTGTGCTGCCAAAGCAGCTAGGATTGCGGCTCTGGGTACGGGTGGATCAACTTGTGAAACAAATGAAGAGAAAATTTAAGACGAGCATGGTGGGAGAGATGACGTATTTCCTAGGGATGCAAGAAAAGTAGAAGTCAGGTGAAATCTTCATCTTTCAAAGCAAGTATGACAGGAAATTGATTAAGAAGTTTGAGCTGGAGAAAGCTACTCACAAAAGAACTCCTGATGTTACTCACGTAAAGATTGCCAACGATGAAGCTGGAACAAGTATGGACCAAACCTTGTACAGGAGTATGATTGACAACTTACTATACCTAACGGCCAGTAGACCGAACATTGCTCCTGTTGTAGGAGTCTGTGCCAGATATCAAGCTACACACAAGGAGAGCCACTTAATGAACGTGAAAAGGATCATCAAATATGTCTGTGGAACAGCTAATTACGGTCTTTGGTACACTAAAGACACTAACTCTTGTCTGGTAGGCTACTACAATGCAGATTGGGCTGGGAATGCTGAGGATTATAAAAGTACATTTGGAGGATGCTTCTTTCTAGGTAACAATCTGGTGTCATAGTTCAGTTAGAAGCCGAACAACATTTCATTATCTACGGAGGAGGCAGAATACACAGTTGCTGAAAGTTGTTGCACAAATGTGTTATAGATGAAACATATGCTTGAAGAGTATGATGTTGAACAAGATGTGATGACGCATCGATGCGACAACATAAGCACAATCAACATATCAAAGAATCTAATCGAGCATTCCAGAACAAAGCACATCGAAATAAGGTATCACTTCATTGAAGAGTTGGTTGAAAAGAAGGTGATTATTCTGAAGCACGTGTCGACTGAGCAGCACCATGCAGATATCTTCATTAAGCCCTTGGACAACTTGCAGATTGAAACACTTAGATCCTCTTTGGGTCTATGTGTTATTGACAACTAATTGTTCCAGTTTGTGTTGGTCAGCCAGGTGTTTAAACTCAAATTCTGAAGGGCTGACATAAGGAGGTTGGAACAAGCTGAGGAAACAAGTTGAACAGACCGAGAATGCAGTTTAATGAATTGAACGATTAGAATAACGTGGGACATGGAAGGAGATAAATTGAAAAAGGCCAAGATCGTCAATACTAGAACTACTTCATCCAAGCTGATGGTCGAGAAGAAATCAACGGAGGAAAACCCCAATGCGACAAAGGAGGAATCTGCAATAGTACATCCTAAATCGAAGGCAGAGGTGAAATTCATAGATGGAGGAGTGACCCAATCAAAGACGGCAAAGAAAGTTCTGACTGTGCTATTGACAAAGATGAAGGAGGCTCCAGCTGTTGGTGCAGTTATGAGCTATAGCAAGAAGGAACTATCAAAACAAGCGTTGGATAAGGCGACTGATGAGCCGTATTTATACGACTCATCGAGTCATCAAATCCCACCAATTCCAGCACTTTATTATGCGAACAGTTACTTTTTAGTGTTGTTTCGTATTTCAGGTGATTTGGAAGCTCTAGGAGGAAATGCGCTTAAGGATGGCATTTTAGGCCATAAATGCATCACAAGATACTTTTGGGGTCAGTGGGAGTCAAGGAACTTTGTTTCGGATCAAAAGACCTAAGTCGGACGCGACCGCAGAATTTCTGATCCGGGTGCACCCTGTCCGAGACCCTGACTTTGAGAGCCGCCCCGGCCTAAACCGTCCACACATGGGGGTGATTTCAAGGTCCTAGCACCAAGTCCGGATGTCCACCTTGTGCCCCAGGTCAAGAGCCCGGCCAAAAGCTTGCCCGAAGCCGGTCCAAATCGTCGCCAAAGTCGCTAGTCCGATCAGCATCAGATCCGAGACTTAGCCAATTTCAGGGCCTGTTTCCGGCTGGCTGAGACACCAACTTCAAGGACCGCCCGAGCTTCAACGTCCATTCAAATGTCCTATTTCAAGGTCTAGGCATCAAGTATGCATGTCCAACTAGTGCCCCGGCCAGGAGAGTGTCCGAAGGCGAGTCAAATCGGCTCCAAAGTACCTAGTCCGATCAGCCCTAGCAGCGAGTTCCAGCCGAGTTGTGCCGAGTCGAGTCCGAGTTTGACCAAGTTCAGCCCAGTCGTCCGGCCCAAAAGACAATGTGATATTAGGGTAACTTTCATCTAGGGTTTCGGAATATTCAAGAAGGTTTAAGGTGGCTTAATTATCAAGCAAAGGAGTAGCTTGGAGATAAAGCAAGAAGATATGGAAATATTGCCTAAATTATCTTTGGATTATTTAGGCAATTTTAGACCTTTCTCAACTCTATATAAAGAAGAGCTCACAAGACCAAATAATCATCCCAAAAAAAACTCATTCGAGTCCCCTCCCTACTCCATGTCCGAAACCCTAAGTCTCTCCACACGTCCGCCGGTTTTTGTCCTTGCTCCGCCGCTCGCACCACCGTGACTCCTCCTTGCCCGGTTCCTCAGCCGTGTACGGCCAGCCCTCTTCCCCACTTGGTTTAGTGAAGTACTCATTCTTTATTTACTGTTTTTATGCCCTAATGGCCATGTGTAACTAAACTCATTATTCGGGCTAGGGTTTATACATTGTGACGATGTTTTTGAGACTTGACTCTTAATGCTATATTCATTGTTTTACTAATTCTCGTGCATGAATTCCATGAATTATTGCTAGACTAGGCGGATACTTTGTCGTAAAACCTAGTTGCGCATATTTCTATACTAATCATCTATCTAATACTTTGTCGTTTGGATAGGTAGCACGTCTAGGTTAAATAACACCTTTGTCGGGTTATTAAACCTAGGGGAATTAGGTCGTGGCGTAACACCTTTGTCGGGTTACTTGGGAAGTCACCTTTGTCGGGACAACCACACTTAAAACTATGAATTAGAATATTAGAAGTCGATGATAAAACAAGTCACAATCAAACCCTAGTCTGAATATTTCTCTCTGATATTTACACCCTCGTTGATTTCGTGATTTGCTACTGTTTCCTAATCAATTACTTTCACCCAATCGTTTCTTTTTCCCTCTTACAGAACAAAGTAGTAACTATCTAGCTCCCTTGGGTTCGACTCTTGCTTGCCACTGTTCTAACCCACAGTTCAGAGTAAGGAAAATATAAATTTAGATTTGCAGGTACAACGACGACCTGTCAAATTTTGGCGCCGTTGCCGGGGAGCTACGCACGGTGAATTTTGTTCTTTCAATTTTTCGTTTATTTCGTATTTCTTGCTATTCGGTGAATTCTCCTAGTTCGTTATTTTCAACTGCCTTGTTTTCCGATTTCCGATTATTTCGATTTCAATTTCTAGCTTTTAGAGGGTTCTGTCACCAAGACTTACAAGTCTAAGGAGATTGGGTTTTAAGTGAGACCGCAGTGACTCCTCCAATCTCCTGGGGACCCTTTGTTGCTAGTCTGTTCTTGTTATTCGGCGCTTGATATTCGGTGCTTGCTATTCTCGTAACATGTCTCACGTAGGCAGTGTAGTTGGTGGCAATAGTCACAATGAAGAAGTAGAACAGGTTGTCCGAAACGGAGAAGGAGTGCTGCCACAACAACAGGGACCGATGGTCCAGAATGGAGAGATCCGGGGGGCTATCCCGGGACAATTTCAACAACAACCAATCCAACCACAACCGTACCAGCAGTACCCACAATATCCACCCCCATATCAACAGTAGCCACCACCTCCATATCCACAGTATCCACAACCGCCCTACCCACAATATCCACCACAATACCCACCACTACCATACCTTCCACAACAACCATACCCACCACCTCAGAGACCTCCACGCCAGCCAGTAGTTAGAGATGATGATGAGGAGAACGAAAATGAAGGACCTACAATGGGCGAACTCTCGGTCCCAAACTTCAAGGACCAATCATGGTGCATCTACGAAGGACCAGACCTCGCCGCTATAATAGTCAGCACCTCAGTCGTGGCGTAACACCTTTGTCGGGTTACTTGGGAAGTCACCTTTGTCGGGACAACCACACTTAAAACTATGAATTAGAATATTAGAAGTCGATGATAAAACAAGTCACAATCAAACCCTAGTCTGAATATTTCTCTCTGATATTTACACCCTCGTTGATTTCGTGATTTGCTACTGTTTCCTAATCAATTACTTTCACCCAATCGTTTCTTTTTCCCTCTTACAGAACAAAGTAGTAACTATCTAGCTCCCTTGGGTTCGACCCTTGCTTGCCACTGTTCTAACCCACAGTTCAGAGTAAGGAAAATATAAATTTAGATTTGCAGGTACAACGACGACCTGTCAGCGACGATAAAGAAATCTGTTTCAGAGGTAAAACTTAAATTCTCAAAATCAGTTTCTATGTCTAATATTACTGTGAGTACCGACCCAGTTTTGAGATCTCATGAGGAAGTAGTAATTGAGTAGTCGAAAGTGGATGGTTCAACTAAGGGGGAGATTTGTCCATCTACTGAGACAACTTCTAGCCCCAAGCTGAAAGGGACTCGTGTGAAGGCTATAGCCCAGAAGCCAACACTATCAAAGGAATGTTTTCGAGAGGTTAATACGAAAGTAATAGTATCCGAGTCTGAAGAAGAGGCATCCGAAGTGGTTAAGTAATTAGAGAAGGCTGGTAAAGAAATTCCGAGTGCTGAGTTTCAGAAGGATGCCTCAGAGGAAGGAACATGCAATGTTCAAGAATCAGATACTGAGGAACAAGTTGGGGTTATTACTGGTGCTGATGATGATGAAGAGTCACAATCTGATGGACAAGAGGATGTTCCTATTATTATTAAGAAGACGGACTCCATTGAGGGTGAGGAACAAGCTATTGTTCCAGATATATTGCTGAATTTGATGATGAGGCTTCACAAAATGAATCTGGCAAGTAAGATGACTCGCTTGACCAGCTGCTATAGAAGATGTTGAGAAGGAGGAACCAACTGATGTTCCAGAAACTATGAAGTCAGCTAAACAAGTGGAAGTTATTCAGGAAGTGGTGTCGTCTGCAGTTGAACATGATGCTAAAACCAAGCCACCGAAGAAGAAAAAGAAAATTACTAAGGAATAGATTGGTTGCTCCAGAGGTTATTACAGAAGAAGAACCGGTTGCAGTTGAACATGCTTCTCATGATAAGTTACCTCAAAATAAGAAAAAGACCACTAAAGCAGTACAAGTTGATGGACCAGCAGTTATACCAACTGAGCAGATGGATGTTGATCAAGCCGAGGATGGTTCACATGAGGTGAAGTACTTGCTGCCCCGAAAACGAAGACAAGCAAGGTTGCAGGGGGGAAAGCCTGATAGAAAGAGAAAGAGGAAAACAGTTGTGCTAGGAGTTGTTGTTGAAGGAGTCTGGTTTGTCTCAGAGGCACAAGCCAAGAAGTGGGACGCTGTGTAAGAAAATCTTTTATCCCTGAAAGGATCTTGGAAGCTGACAAGTACTCCAGTCAAGGAGATTGTGAGCTTGCTCAAGGAGTTGGATTTTTTCCCTCAGTTACTATGGCGAAGATGTTCATGGAACATATTTTAAGAGAAGCCATAACAAATCAACCGAAGGTATTTGGAGACGTCGAGGAGTATGGGAAGCTAAGCATAAGAAAGAAGCAGATCACGATCACTTCAGATTTGATCAATGACTAATATGGAGTAGAAGGTAGAGAAATGGATCTAGCAAAGCCAGACTGGAACAAGATAGTCGCATTTATCATGACCTAGCATTTAGAGATCAAGACAAGTCAGGACAACTCCACATGTCCTAGTAGCTGATCATAGGCACTTCAAGAGGAAACACGTATATGATCTTGAAGGAGAAGTGCCATGAGGTCTTAGTCGAGTTGTTTTAGAGACATCCCTGCGAAGTGCCAGCACATGTACCAGCTTTGCGACAGTCACGAAGAACACAGTGATAAATGAACTGGAGGAGAAGCTAGTCAGTACCAACAACATGGTACTCCAGCTGGTTACACAGAGAAAGAAGGTCAGGGGTATGTTGCGTGACCCAAGGTAGCCGCGGGAAGAAGAGGTGGAACAAGATGCTGACAAAGATGAGGATGCTGAGTCCGACGCCTAAAGCTATGAGATATCTTTACTTGAACGCTACTTTTTGTGTTGTTGAACCCTCCTTGCTCATTTGTGGGAAAAAGGGGGAGAAGTTTTGGAGTTTGAAATCTCCTTAAAAGATTCGTATGTGCTTGAAGTTTTGGAGTTTGAAATCTCCTTCAAAGATTCAAGTGTAAGAGTAGTACATGTAGATGTTTTGCCAAAAATGCCAAGGGGGAGATTGTTAGATTTAGTGGCATGTGGTTTGGCAAAACCCTGTGAAGTTATTCAAGCAGTTGTACAAAGGAGGAGTTCAAGGCAGAGAGAGACAACCGACGTGGAACAAGACTGATGCAGCAGTAATGTTTCCTTATTCATATTTGGCAAGTCGGCGCTGCTTATATTTAAGAGGAGATACACATCTTGGGGTCGGTTGAGATTTGATAGGGAATATTTGCGCTTGAAGATTATTTGGGAAGAAGATAATCAAAGATCTAAATTGAAGATTGAAGATATACATCGAACATTATCAATAAGAAGGATGTGCATGGTTTTAGGAATGTTTCCTTAAGGAATATAAGGAAATATTTCCTAAAAGACAGGAATATATTCCCTAAAATATATGGTGATTGGGATATGATTTCCTAAGGGATTTAGGAAAGATCCGACCCTATATAAACAGAGTTGGGGTTCTCAGTTCTGTATCGATCATTGAGCTAAACACAAATACACACTCAGAGAGAGAGAAGAGGGAGATCGTCGACCTTGAGTTCATTATTCCGGTGACCTCACGGCGGAGTTGTCCTGTCTGTTCCAGGTGTTGTTACCAGACTGACGGTTGAACAAGTTGCAGATTTCAACACTCTTGGAGATATTATACACTCGCATACATTGATTGGGAGGTGGAGATAAATGCCCGGTGAGCTTATTATTTCGATAAGATCACGGCGCTCGGAATCAGTCTGTACTTGGTGTTGTTCAGACTGATCGTGAAACAACTCGAAGACACACGCACTGTTGCTTGGCTACTGCGCATTCGGAAGAAGGCGTTGATCTTCATGGAGGATCTGGAATCAGAGTTGTTCTAGTTGGTTGTTCCATACACGTCTATAACAACATCTCAAACATACACGGAAGTATTTCATGTTGAATCGCAATTTGATCAGTCGAGTTTTCGACAGATTTATGGCCATTCTTCACTATAATTTTGGGTCGTTTCCGACATTATTTTGATGTCATTTGACCTCTATCTCTACATTTCAGGTAGAAAACAAGTTTCCCCCATGGTCAAGGCCTATATATGAAGATTGGTTGAAAAATAGAAGTTTCGGCGCAAAACGAAAAGTTTCGGGGCAAAACCGAGCAGATTGACCTTTACCACTTGTTTTGGACGCCCAGGGCGCATACGGTGTCCGCATTTGTTGATTCAAAACTTATTGGAAAGCTAACTCAAAGGGCTACAACTCTCCAGTTTACACCAAGACGAAATTCGGACAGGAAGACCACCAAAAAGGCCCCTGTCGGTCCACTGAGAAGTCCAGTCGACCGACTTTGTAAAAACTCAGAAGCTCAGCAAATTTTACACATCCCAGTCGACCGACTGAGTGTCAAGCCAAGTCCAGTCGACCGACTGGAGCAAAAACTCAGATTTTGAGACCCAGATTTCAGCCGGGCCTATAAATAGAAAGAGGACTTTTTGACCTAGTGTGGAGGTTTTTGGGGAGAAAAAGATTGGAAAAGAGGCTCATCCAAGGTCATCATCATCATCCAACCAAGGAGAAGTGAAGATCAAAGGGAGACATTAGGATTAACCATCCTACTTCTATCCATCTTCTATTCTCTTTGTTGTTACTTTAAACCCTACTCACACCATGTTGTCTTACATGAGGTGTGAGTAGTGATCTTGTGTTTTGAGGGTCTTATGACTCTCCTTGGTACTCTTTGATCACAAATATACATTGATATTCATATGGATGATTGTTGATTTCATCTTTCTCTTGTGTTATGAATGTTATGCACTCTAGGTGTTTGTTAAAATGCCTAAGTGACAACTTAGACTAAAACTTGAACCTAATGCATTGGAAAAGCTAGTGGATAGTTCTAGGATGGAGAAAATGATCATATCTTAAGCATGAAAGTGAACCTTATGATATGATGCTTGACTAAGGATTGAATGTTTAATTCATTGGAGTTGGTCAATTAGCAAATCATCAATTAATCCCATTAAATGGTGTCAAATTTATGTTCACTATGCTCTTTATACATGTTATGCTACTAAGTGTTTGATGAAATGCCTAAGTAACATGTTGAATCTTAAAACCAGACTTAAGAATCGAACGACCTTAGGGATAGTTTGGATGTAGTGAATATGATCATTTCTAAAGATACGAAGTGAACTAGGTTCAATACTATTTGACTACCATGAAATGTTTGAATATTGTATATGTGATCATTGGGAAATGCCAAGGAGGGGAGTAACCCCTCGAAACACCTCCTATCTATCTTTTATCCTCAATTACTCGCCACATAGGATTTAGATATATACACTCCCTTATACATTTTGGGTTTAAAATAGCTGAACGGAAACACAATCTTGAATAGTGCATGTGCTTGGCTTGCTCCTCTTGGTTCGACCCGGTACTTTACCGGTTAATATAAATGTTTTGATTACACTCGATCCTCTCTTCATTGATACTATTCTAGAGGCTAAAAAGAATTAGTTCGTCACAATTACAATAATCAACGTGGGTATAAATAGGGTAACATCTAAGCCCTAATCTAATTAGAAAGTAGAAATCCTAACAGCCACAATTATTGGACTTCTTAATCTGAACTAGCCCAATAATCCAATCAGGCTCCATACTCCAACGATCTCCCACTTGGAGACTGATTCCAATTGTAATTGTCTTCGTCCTGGCCAACCCATACAGGAGGTAGTGTCAAGTCTTCAACCCACGTGTTGAGCCCCATTAAAGCAATGCACAGCTTCAACTTCTTCTTCAAAGTTTTGCAACGTATTTGCAACTCATGTCACATTTTTTTTCCATATAACAAGATTTACTTTGCTAAAGACCATAAGGGAGTAGCCAGAATTCTTGGGTTCGATGGGATAGTATGGCCCTTAACTGCAGCTAAAGAAAATGAATTTTATTGGAATGATCAAGCCTTTCAAGTAGTGGTATTAAAACCGACCCGTGGATCGATTCGGTCAAGTCATTGAGTCAATAGGTCAGTGGTTTAATCGGATTGATCCGGATTGACCTGCACATATTAAAAAATAAAACTAAAATACTTATATATGATATTATAATTTAACATATTTATGACTCGAATAAATATTACATGTTTATGATCTGATTACAACAACATTCCATAACATATTTAGAATTTGATAAAGTACAAATCAATAATACAACAATAATAGAACAACAATAACGATTTTAATCTTAATTTGCAACAAGGGGCGGAACCATAAAATTGAAATCACATCCTTTAAATACTGCGATATCCATTAATATTGGAAAATGTAAGATCTCAAAAACAAATGATTAAATATAGACAAAGAGTCGGATCAAAAAAATATATAGACAAAGAGGACATCAAAAATTAAAATTAAAGCTAGTTGATAATATATCACTCAAGTGATCCAAACATGTTGGATAATTGTATTTCAAATTTTTCGACACATTATACAATCATATTATATCAAAATTTTAAAATTTTATCAGATATCTAATCAAAGTCGTGATTAAAATAGTGTTTTAGGTATTTCTCAAATTCAAATTAACACCAATCTAGTATATGCGGAAAATTAAGTTAAATTATACGATCCTGATAGACTATAAGACTAACTGAATTTGTAGTTAAATTGATAATAAGTAATAAATTTTATAGATTTGATAAATAAATATGCATTATTGAAACAAACAATAAAACAACAATCATCTTTAGCCTAGTGGAAGGAAAGAGAACAACTATTAAGTGGGGATGGATTTGAGTCTTGCACAAGTCAAAATTAAATAAATATTTTTTCAGATCAAACCGAACCGATTGAATCGCTCGAATCACTAGGTTAATGAAAACCGGTCTGTTCAACCGGGTCTTGACCGAATAAACTGCATAACGGTCCGATAACAAAACCGATCCGGTGACCGATTCCCCGTCCAACCAGCCGGTTCGCTCCGGGTTTAATAACACTGCTTTCAAGAGCTTAGAGCATCCCCACCATGACTAAAAAAATATGTCATCAGTCTTTCTCATCCACTTATCTCTCATTTAGTCATGCCTCATGATCTATTTGGTCATGGACATCCCACTCATGACCAAACATAAAGTTTATCATCACACTCTCTCTTATTTCTACATAAATACAAGCACATAAATATCAAAATGTATCTCTATTTATAGGTCTTCAAAAATTATGAATATTGGTGATTATTTTATTTTTTAATACTTTGTAATTTTCAAGATATATTCGTTACAAAATCTGGATTTAAACTGAGAAAATTCTGACGCGTGACAGGTGTCGCATTAGAATTGGTTCAACTCTCATGATCAAAACTAAAAAAAGATCATGAGATGACCAAATTTTGGCTTGATAATGGGATGATCTTTTCTAGGGGTGGGCGTGGGACGGGTTTTACTCGTTCCTAACCCGACTCCAAATAGTGATCGGGTCATTTATTTGAACTCTAACCCGACCCGAAAGATCGGGTCAATCATGTATACCCGAACCCGACCCTAAAACTAAAATTTATAATAGACTTAAAACATTCAATATCATCTATCGCAATACAAATACTCTAAAAATATAAGCTTAAATAGCTGATTTGTGATTTAAAGTTTAGTATTACGATATTATTTTCATTGCAAATCAATTACATATTCGTATGTAATGTGATATTTCACAAGAACACAAATAAATTAATTGGTATGTATAGTCATATTTATTCAGATGAGGTGTAAGGTTTGAATCTTATTAAAAATTTAGTATTTTTTATAGTACTTATGAAATCGAATAACCCGATCCTCAATCCTGCTCAGATCCAAAACTCATACAAAGTTGGGTTAAACTCTAAATTTAATAGACCGGGTCAGATTGTCGGGTCATGGCGAATTTTGACCTTCCCTAATCTTTTCTATGATTTTTCAATCACGTCCCTAACTCTTTTTGGATCATGGTGGGATGCTCTTATGACCCAACCCAATTTTATATCATGCTGTTACGGCCATTATTTCCATATATTTTTTTGTATCGAAAGCCTCTTTCCATTTTTCCTTTCCATAAACGAGCTTCCGCAACCTTTTTACATTTTAGTTCATATCAGTTTCAACCGCCATCATCGATCTCACATTTTCAATTTCTAAACTATAAACACCTCGCACTTCACCATACTCACTAATCGCTGATTTCAGAGTCCGTCTGCTGCATTTCACAGTCCGGTAATAGGATCGATGATCGCTTCTTCCTTTTCTTCTGCAATCTTTATTGATTTTCAATCTCTGTCGCTCTTAGTTCGGTAATCTAGGGTTTCAAGACTCTATTGTGTATTTGTGTTTTCAGTTCATATATTTTCTTTTTTGGATTGCGTGTCTTGTTCTGTTTAGCTGTCACAGTGTGGTGTTCTTCAATGGACATTGTTGGATTGTGTTGAATACTTATGTCAGAGATTGTTGAATACTATTTAGCAATGGATTCTTTGATTGTTACTGTATTCATTTCTTCTTCTTTTTTAATGCAATACATAGATTATATCTTAGTTTAGTCTCATGTTCTAGTGATGTGAATTGTTCAGATTGGGAACTCTCAGTCAATTCTTCTGATATTGTCTTTAAATAACTCATGAATTTTTATGTTAATCAAATGCCAGTTTTTTTGACGAAACCAGCATTCAACATTTTGTTAATTTGCAGAGATAGAAGAGCAGACGAAGCCAATGGGCTTGAATAAAACCTTATCTTTTGAATGGCCTTCCCAGAATCCTGTAAAGTTATCAAATATACTGAATGCTTTATATCCCGAAGGTACTTGGATATACAAGTGTTTGATTCACAGGCAATTCTTCTTGATAATAGTTGTGACTTGGCCAAAAAGATTTCGCATATCAGATATGTAATATCATTGCAACTGCTTGTATTATATCTAAAGTTGGAGTTAAGGGCTCATGTTTGTTTCTACTCCCAGAGCTAATTGCAATATCTTCTGCCCCAGTACTCCCAGATTTTCCTTTGCTGACCCCTGTCCGTCAGTTCAACTGCACACTTTGTCCTTGGAAATTCTACTCCACTATGAATGTGACGAGACACCTACATATTCATGACCAAGATTGGTCGCAGAACGGTTCGAAAAAAAGAGTTCCATTCAAAGAATTCTGGGATGAGGTAAAATATCAATTCCATGAGCAACTTTTTTTTTTCAGACACCTACATATTCATGACCAAGCTTTATCAGAATTATCATGGTCGCAGAGCTCTTTGAAAAAAAGACCTTCGGTAAAAGAATTCTGGGATAAGGTAAAATATCTCAAATTCTATGTCCAATTTTTTTTTTTTAAACCACTCATATATTCTAGCATATTCTTGTTCACAGCTGTCTAGTAAAGCCTTCAAAGATATTGTTTCATTCAAGGATGTCGATTTGAAGGTTTTATGCTACTTCGTGTGCAATCATACTTTATACTGGCAGCTTATATCTTGTGACCAAAACAACCTACTACTTCTTTTCTTTCCTCCTACAATTCATTAATGGTGATCTGGTATTTAGGGACTTCCTGGGTATATAATTGTTCATGAGGCGTCACGATTGAAACCAGACATTAGACTTCCGCCCGAGTATTTAAAAGCTCGCAAGAGGCTACTGGTATGAGCAGCTTGAAATCCCTGTATTGTTCTTTTTCGATCGCTTTCATTTGTGTCAAATTTCACCTTCCATTTATACCTCTGAAAATATATTTTCAATACAGGAAATCGTACGATTTGATCGACCTGAGTTTCCAATATCCTCAGATGAGTTTTTTGGAATACTTGACGAGACAAGTGAGCACTCTTTTTTATTTTCTGACATGGATGAGTCATATGAAGATTCTATCTTCTATGAGGGTGCTGAACACATTGTCCCTGAACACGAAAATCTAGTTGCTTCTATCTCTTTCTTGCTAGAGAAGAAACTGGTACTATATCCAAAAAAATTCCCGTGTTGACAGTTAAATCCTCATTGTGTGTCCGTGAGGTTTATCATATATTGTGCGCATGCAGTAATGACATTTATTATAACCTGATCACATTCGAGCTCTTACATGAACAGTAGCATTGGCGCCTCATTGTCATTGTGAAGACACTCTAGCTGTAGCTAACTTATATTGTCTGAATTCCCCCCAGGTTAAAGCATGGCTACAGAGTTCACTTGTTAAAGAAGAGGAAGATGCAAAGAGAAGGTGCTACTGATGTTTTCCACTAATTAGTGACCTCTTCCTTTATGATGTGTGCTACAACTGAGTACTGATTACTGGATTCAGGTTTCAATGTTTCCTCTATTGTGAACCCAGCAAAACTATTTATTCATAATAAGTCATGTATTTTGCACTCTAGTTGCTCAAACATTTTGATATCTTTTCGAAAAATGTTTGAAAAATATTAATTATCTTTCAAAATTAGCTTTGTTGGAATTACTGCTTGCATAGATCGAATATCTGTGTGATTAATTTGTCTGGTATCATATATTCTGCTTCATAGGAAAGTGAAAATCAAAGTGAAAGTCAAACAGACACACAAAAATAGGAAAAAAAGGCAGCCAAAGAAGAAAAGGTCCAGAAAAGAAGTTGATGAGGAAAAAGGTGAAGAGGAGATCCCTGGAGCGAAGATAGGGGATTATTCTAACTCAAGAAAAGATGCAGAAGTACATTCAAAAGTTAAACTTTCTGGTGAAGCTCAATCTGGTGTCCAACCATCTGGTGGCAAGAAACATGCAGCTTTGATATCTCGTTCTGAATCATCTTATTCTGGACAGTTTGAGAGTAGGCAAGCTACTATCCAACATTCTGGTGGCAAGCAACATGCAGGTGCAAAATCTCATTCTGCATCATCTTCTTCGGGACAAGTTGCGAGTGACCAAACTCAGTCTACTAACCAACATTCTGGTGGTAAGCAACATGCATGTGCAAACTCTCATTCTGCATCATCTTATTCAGGACAATTTGCGAGTGGCCAAGCTCAGTCTGGTATCCAACATTTTGGTGGTAAACAGCATATGGATGCAAAATATCATTCTGGATCATCTTATTCTGGACAGTTTGAGAGTAGGCAAGCTCAGTCTATTATCCAACATTCTGGTGGCAAGCAACATGCAGGTGCAAACTCTTATTCTGCATCTTCTTATTCGGGACAATTTGTGAGTGGCCAAGCTCAGTCTGGTATCCAACGTTTTGGTGGTAAACAGCATACGGATGCAAAATATCATTCTGCATCATCTTATTCAGGAAAATCTGTAAGTGCTCAAACGGAGTCAGGCTACTCTAGTAAACCATCAAGTTCAGGCATTTTCCATGGGAAAGGACGTGATAGAAAGGATTACTGTCGGCCGGTTTATGCTTATTCACAAGGGGCTAAGACCGTTAATAGTGGTAATTCAAAGAATTCTCATGTGAGTGAGAGACAGAGACCTGTTAAACCTAAGCACTCTGGATGTGAGTTTCACAGTAGTAGAATGGAAAGGGATAAACATTCTCTTCCTACTGGGTCTGGCATTCATGCTTCTTTAGTACCTGGCAGCTCAAGCTCAAATATAGAGCAAAGTGTACAAAAAAGTAAACATGTGGAGAAAGATTCAGCAACTGAAGTGTTTGCTCATTCACAGGGGGCTACGGCCTTTAATCGTGATCCAAGGAGTTCTCCTGGGAGTTGGGTACAGAAACTTTTTAAACCTATGCATCACGGTAGTGGAACCGAGATAGGTCAACATGTTGATATTCCCACTGGGTCGGGCATTCATGCTTCTTTAGTAACTGGTAGCTCAAGCTCAAATATAGAGAAAAGTGGACATGTGGAGAAAGACGCAGCAACTGAAGTGTCGAGTGGTATTGGCCAACATGAAACTGGCATTCATGCTTCTGTAGTAACTAGTAGCTCAAGCTCAAATATAGAGAAAAGTGTACAGAAAAGTGGACATGTGGAGAAAGACGCATCAACTGAAGTGTCACGTGGTATTGGCCAACATGAAACTGGCGTTTATGCTTCTTTAGTAACTGGTAGCTCAAGCTCATATATGGAGAAAAGTGTACAGAAAAGTGGCCATGTGGAGAAAGACGCAACAACTGAAGTGTCGCATGGTATTGGCCAACATGAAACTGGCACATCAGCATCAGTTACAACAGCTCCTCAAAGCATCTCAAAACCTAATGTGCACATTCATTTTGACGATGAAGGATGTCATATCTCTGTTGAAATGGAAGTTACTGATGGTGCGAGTGGGAATAGTAAGCTCGCCCACAGAGAGTACACCTATTACAGCAGTAAGAGAAGTATGGACAACGCTGCTATCGCCCCACTCGCAGATGATACTTCCACCGCTGCTATCGCCCCACTTGCAGATGATCCAGATAGTATCAGTAGAGCTAAAGATGAATTGGCTAAAGGTAATGATCTGCCTTTTTTTTTCCTGTTATCTAGCTAGTAGCTGAATTTTATGTTATTTATGAAACTTACTAGTGAGAATGTCGTCATTGGTTATCAATCATAAATCACAATTTACCTGCATGCAGCATGGGAATGGATGGTGGCAAGGAGGAACATGCGCTGAAACCGGGATGAAAGCTGAACCAATTTTTGCTAGATACTGATCAAGGAATTAAGTCAAGCTGCATCTTCCAGCGGAGGTAATAAAATATGTGATTGGAAACTGGGATCAAACTAAAATCCAGGTGAGAAGTTAGATAGTAAAATTGAATGTAACTGTAGGACCATGAGCACTAACATAGTAACATTGCAAGTGTGTACATATATCTAATCAGTGTAGGTCAGTGGCGGATACAGAGTTTCGTGTGAGGGGGTCTCAAATTTTTTTTTGATGAATAATCGGCAATTTTTTTTCTATATATATATTCCTTATATTTGAAGATATACGCTATTTTCTAGTAAAAAATCAAAGTTTGAATCTATATAATGTTCATTGACGATCTAACTTTGAGAGGTCATAGAAGACACGACGATTACCCTATAAGATCGAGATATATACCATTGGAGAGATAATTTGACGGCCTACAATTCTTCAATTGATATCAAGATATCAATCAGACATTTAAGCAACCAAAAACATACGTAAAGTAAGAACGCATAACAAGTATACATAGTCAATCACATGTAACCTTAACAACTTTAACATATAACAGGTAGACTGAGCACCACTTAAGAAATCAATCACCTTGCGCATGAAGCTGAGATAAGGACTACAACTTCTATGCTTATATCTAGACACAAGTCTAATGTTAAGGTGACCGAAAACTAAGTCGAAACAGGTCATATGTTTGAAGTTCGCTGATGATTAGCCAAGCTTTTGAAGCTCATAGAGATATCATCCGGTGTCCGTTGAAGATGATCTATGTATTGATAGAAAGCTAATTGAATGTTCTATAACTTTCATGTTTAATGCAAGATGAATTTCGGAGGTTAAACTGATAAAAACAACGATCAAAGATAGATCATTAGTTGAAATTTGCCGAAATTGAGGGGATTCGAGCCAATCTTCTGAAGCTCATAGAGGCGTCATCTGTTGTCCGTTGAAGATGATTCATATATGTATAGAAAGCTAATAGAATGTTCTATAACTTTCATGTTTACTTAAAGATGAAATTTGGAGGTTAAGCTGTTAAAAACAGCGACCAAAAATAGATGTTTGATTGAAGTTTGCCGAAATCAAGGGGTCCGAGCCAACTTTCGGAAGCTCATAGAGGCGTCATGCAGTGTCCGTTGAAAATGACCTATATGTGGATAGAAAGCTAATCGAATGTTATATAACGTTCATGTTTACTCCGAAATGAAATTAGAAGGTTTAACTCGGAAAAATAGCAATCGAAGATGAGTATTTTAATCAAAAAATTTCAAAAAATTATTTGTTCAAATGTGAGACGGGTCTCGGGACCCCTCTTGAATCCACCACTGGTGTAGGTAAACAAAAGAACCAGTGTTTGAAAGGTACATGACATTTCCACGCAGTAGATTTGCTTAAAGGTTAAACAGTAGCTTCAGTTTGGGCTGAATACGATTATTTGGCCGGAACAAAATCATGGATCAGTGGGCTTACGGCTTATTCTGATCGATCTGTTAGTTGGAATGACTAATTGTCAGAATCAGACAATGATAAGATCAGATTCGTGTAGGAAATAAATCTAATGAAATCAAATAAGTAAGAGAACTTGAATAACTTTACTTGATTGACGATTTCCGAATTACTATGATTGTGCCGTAGTATGAAGGTCACTGACTTAGAAAAGAATTCCACCAATACCGGTACAAGCTCTAAAGTGACGAACGCCCCCAAGGTTAACACAATCCTCCTTCAAATCCGTGCACCCGAACCCGAAGGGTGGAACTGCTCAGATCTCTACTAGGGTTTTCCTCTATCAATTTTTTGTGTATCTATGTGAATAAAAGAAACTCACATATATACTCTTTCATCACACGTCCAAACTAAATTGATAAGGAAATCTTTCCTAAAATTTAGTTGGGTGAAGATAATGTTACCTAAATCCTATAGATATATATATATCTCATAGGAATAATAGGAAACAACCGAATATTTATTTTTTTGCATTACAACCAACAATTCGGAGCTCACGAGTGTATTATATATGTGGATGTCAGGGAAAAAAAGAAGCTAAATCTGGTTGTTGTAACTTTGTAAATTTTCAACCGACACCTTGATTAAGACCTCAATAGGACGGACGACACTTTGTTGCGGGATTGCAGCAGGACGGACGGCGAGAAAAGGGGGAGCTGGTGGCTGGACGGACAGATGTGGGTGGAGGTGCCGTTTGACAGATGGGAAGGGGAGAGGGCTTTTTGGTGTTTTGGTCCCTCTAAGTGAGTTTTGCTTATGAGGGTTTTCGTCTCAGCCGTTTTGGTCTGAGTTGCTTTCGTCATGTCTGCACGGACACAATTTTTGTGTAATTATGTTCCTTTTTGACCGGTGTTCGGCCGGTACTCTCGGTAGGCGGATGTGCTTGGATGTTGACGCCTATTTTCCTGCCTGTTTCATGCTGTGACTGACGAGACGATGTGCCCATGTCAGAGGTGAAGTGGAGCAGTGGACTCAAGTTTATTCACGTTTATCTTTTATTGTCTGTACCGTTCCCAACTGGCCTCAATAGGTGCGTCATTGCCCCATGCGCAGCCATAATAACTTTGTAAGTTGATGAAAAAGTTACCAATTGAATCTACGAATTTAATTTAAATATACTTCACTGTGATAATTAACTTTTAAGCTAGAAAATTAGTCATTTTACTTAAGTGATAATTAAAGATCCTAAATGATATTTCTATATATACTAAACTTCTAATTTTCAGAAAAAACACACTCTCAGTAAACTTTTAGCAATTTGATGCTACTAGCTAACTATATAACACATGATGACCTTGAGTCAAACACATAAAAGTGAGATAAATACATGTATACGGGCATATGCACCCATAACTAAAGAAATGTTAGAAGATGACTTCCCTCACCTAGCATTTTCTTCAAACAAAGCACAAAATCAATGAGGATGTTCTCTCACACACTCTACATCAGTTGGTCACTGACCAAAAAATGCTGCGTAAGGACGTTTTCAGTCGCATAAGGTCTTATGCGACAGATGTCAGTGACATAAGGACTAGTCGCATAAAGGGTGTGATATAAGACAAAATGCGAGTCACTAATGAACATCAGTCGCATAAGACTCCTTGAGCGACACACTTTTTTTGGCCGCGTTAGGAAATACGTTAGTCGCATTAGATTATGTATTTTCACAAGTGAGATGACGTTTTTACAGATTGAGTTAGACGCTTAAGTATATTTTTCAAATATCAGTCGCGTTAGTATGTTACGTACTGTAATTTAATCGGTCGCATAAGTGCGGGTTGTACAATTGTCTAGTCGCGTAAGTTATTTTATTTGGTCGCGTAAGTGAGGGTTGTTCATTTGTTTAGTCGCATAAGTTTAAAATCTGTGTTCGAATATATCACATAAGTTTAAAATCGTCTTCTTTTGTTAAGATCTATAGTCGCGTAAGGCAGCAATAAATATCATTATTGGAATTTTGGCACATTCAGAAATCCCTGATATTACACAAACAGTCACCAATAAGTTCAAAAAGAACACCAAGTTCAACATTCAGTAAATTACACAAAACACCTTATAAAAGGTGTACTGAAAAGTTAACCAACATGAAAGTTAACGATAAGTTAAGATACAGCCAAAGTTCACATAGTACCCAAACCAAATGAAGCACCATCCGAAACATTGCCACCATGTCCTAAAGCCCCGCTTCAGCATATCCTCCAAAGCCCTGAACCTACTCTCGAATTCAGCATCTATTTTTGCTGCCTCTTCTTTTGCCTTGATCAGCTCTTTCTTGAACGCATGGTTAGATGCCCCGCCTTTAGGGCAAGGAAGCCTCTTAAGATTTCCACCAACTCCGGACACCACAGTCCCTTTGTAAATGATGTCTAGCTGTGTCTTTGTCGGGAGGGGTTCACGCTGGACAACCATGCTGGGGTCATCGGAATCATCATGGTCATCTTGGGTCAGCAAATTGACAGCACAATTCATTTGCTCCTACATATAACAAAAATAACGTATTCAACTAAACAAATAATAGAAATGTACTTTGAACTATGATACAATCATCATCTAGGTACTTTACAAATAAGAAATTGCACAATGATACATGTATAGCGAACAGTGGGCAACATAAAACAGAACACTTGTAAACAATATGGAACTAGCATACACACAATATAAAGGTTGATACTTAAACAGCTGAAATGCAAGATTTAATGCAATTGAACACTTATAAACATAAAACAGTTTTTTCAGTTTAAACATAAACATATACCAGCAACATATTCATAATCATAAACATATACCAGCAAGTCCATATTGTTTAAACATAAACATATAACAGTTTATTCAGTTTAAACATAAACATAAAACAGCAACATAAGCGGCCCTGATAAGACATTCTAACTGTTATATGAGTATCATCGATTTCATCGATATAAGGGGCAAGCTTTGTACCCCTTTTGTCTTAAGGCCTCCCAACATGCCTAGACCCGAAAAGTCACTTATAGTCCACATCACTGCCGCTTTCATAATGAATGGTGACCCAACATGTCGATCAAATGTACAACATCCCTCGTCCCATAACACCATAAGCTCATCAATAGGCGGCCTCATAAATACATTCAAGCACTTTCCAGGAGACTTAGGGCCTGATATCAACAAACTTAGTATGTTGAACTCCTTCTTCATACATATATGGGGTGGCAAATTGTAGGGAATAATAACAATATGCCATGTGCTGTGAGAGAGGCCTGATGCTCCAAACGGATTAAAACCATCGGTGACTAAACCCATTCGGATATTTCTGATCTTACTTGCAGACTCTGGAAATTCCTTGTCAAAATTTTTCCATGATTCCCCATCTGCAGAATGCCTAATGTACTCTGGATCAGTTTCATTTCTATTGGCGTGCCACCTCATTTGGCCTGCAGTATGGGGTGACATATACAGACGCTGCAATCTTAGAATCAAGGGGAAGTACTTCACAGTCTTTTTTGGAACCTTTTTTTTTACTTACACATTAGGTGTATCTTGCCTCGCCACACACGGGGCAACTAGATGATCTTTGAACTCTTTGTAGTACAACACACATCCATGCTCGCAAGCATGTATCGTCTCATAACCCAACCCCATATTCATCAAAACTTTTTCACATCTTTATAGGAACCGGGGTAATTGTTATCCGGTGGAAGAATTTTTTTGGTTTTTATGTAGCATTTTATCAAACCCCTTGACTGACAGTCGACTCTCAACTTTCATTTGCTTTGCCCTCAAAATAGTTTCAAGTATGGTATGTTCACAACTTTTGTACAAAGAAGTCTGGGCTTCACCTACAAGATTGTTATACCTTTCATAAGCCATTATACTCTCTGAATCATCATCCTCTGCATTCATATTCATATGATCCTCTTCATGGATATGTCGAAAAGAAAATTGATCATGAAGAATCTCCAAGGTTCGATTTGGTTGGTGATGCGTAACACCAATACTACTTATTTCTCCGTACCTCTCCGCAAGCCATCATTGTCTCAATTGATATGCCGAACGTTCATTACTCTTTTCACCATGTGATGTCCATGTCATGTAACTATTCATCATACCGTTATTAATCAAATGGACAAACATCCTTTTCGTAGAAATTCTTCCTCTAACTAGGGGTGTGCATTCGGTAAATTACCGAATTTACCGACTTAAATTTTTTATTCCGATTACCGAACCGAATTTACTGTTTTACCAATTCGGTAAATTGTCGAAATTAACCGAATTTACCTAATAATTTTTTAAATAATTTTTCTCCTAATTTTCTAATTATTCAAAAATAATAGTTAATAATCTAACAACAACAAAACACAAGAATAATTCAAAATTATAATCTACACAATTATATCTCAAAAGTGTCCAAAATTTGAAGCTTAAAATTAAAGTTTAAACAATATGTCATTTAATTTTTTTAATTTTTTTAAATAATAAAAAAATTCTTTTTCGGTAAATCGGTAAATTACCGAATTAGAAAATCTATTCCGATTACCGACAAAAATTTACCGATTACCGAATTGTTTCGGTTCGGTAAATTAATTCGGTAAAATCGGAATTTACCGAATAATGCTCAGCCCTACCTCTAACCAACAAACACTTTCTACAATGACACAAATGTGTATTTTCTCCGTTTTGCCTTGCAAATTCAACAAAATCAAAAGTCCTTGAATATACCGTGAATCACCACTTTCTAACCTCATCCAAATTTTATCCATTGTCAACTTCCACCTTCATAATCATAAAAAACCAAAATCAACATAATATTACAAACACCAAGGTATTTCATAACTAAATTTTTTTAAAGCAAATCAACATATGGTGCTTTGCAACTAACAAATGTAAAACTCAAAACACAAATCAAAACATATTTACCTAGCTTTTTCCATTGGAGGAGTTGCTGCGTACGTTTTCAGCAGTGGGAGAGTGATGGAATGTGGGAGTGAAGGAGAGGAAGAAAGATGGGTGAAGAAAGTTTATGTTTCCTCATTAAATGTACTTCAGTCCTTTCGCGAATCACTTCGCCAATATCAGTCGCTTAAGCATATGGTTGGTGTACCGGTCCACTTAAATACAATAGTACGATGGTCAAACGTACGATGGTCAAAGGATTTCAAATATCGGAGATTACGTGGCACTTTATGTATTACACTTACGCGACTCACTATGTCGGTCAAACCAAGCCGAGTCACATAAGAACACCTATGTAACACAGTTTGAGTGAGTTACATAAGCACATGTCGCTTAAGCACACCTATGTAACGCACTTCGGTCTGTTACATAAGAACGTTTCGGTTATGTACACCTATGTAATGCACTTAGGTCTGTTACACAAGGACTAGTCGTATAAGTCACCCTAGGCGACAAATCAATTTTTCTCAGTCGCCCAAGGGTACTTATTCGACTAGTCCTTGTGTAACTGATACTAACTGTGTTACATAAGTGACCAACTGGGGTAGTGACATCTTCAAAGAGCATTTGTGAGAGAACATCCTCTCCTAGTATTTTCTTGTTCATGGGTGCGAATGCCCTAAGTGAAAATTTGATTTCTGAATTAAATTATGATCTCCATCTGTGTGCATGCGCAAATGTTGAGGAGAGGAGGCATTTAAAGACTGCATGTGATCAGAGTCCAGGAGGTAAGAGAGCAGTAATTGCCGGGGGTGCGCGGAAGCACATTGCACCATTTCATATATATCTGAATTAATATGCGGTTGGTTTTTTTTTTTTTTTTTGATTAATATGCCGTTGGTTTTGACTGTTAATAAAAATAATGAAAATTTATTTTAGCAACACAATTATAAATGATACTAATAATGTTCGTCCATTTTAAATAACATTTATTTCTAAATTATACATTAAAATTTACTATAGAAAATACAATGATACACGTGTGTAGCGTAGGGAATATGGAGTTAGAAATAAAAAAAATCAAAATTTTAATTAATAGGGATTTGTAAGGGTACGTCCTAACCATTGTTTAGCAGCTATTCTAGATTATCTTATAGGTGCTCCGCTGAAGACTATATTTTAAATAATCCAAATACGTATGATTCCAATTAATATATTGTCTATAACAACGATTCAATATTAGGCGCTCTTACAAATGTCGCATTAACGGAGAGCAAATGGTAATTTATCGTTTACCAAATTGCTAAAACTCAAAATGTTATTTCATTTACTATTACCGATTTACGTACTATTTTACCGATAATATGGTGAAACGATTTATCAATAAATTCGATAAATTCTAACGATACTTTTTTTGAATTTTAAGGTACCTTTTATATCGAAAGTAAATAATTAATTTATTAAGTTTTATTTAAATATTATTTACTTATTTACATAAATGATTTATTTGTAAATTCGGTGAAACGGTAATTTACCAAGCCAAAATTTCTAACCCGTTTACTAAGTACTTTTTTACCGTTTTTATGAACCTGATTCAGTACAATAAATACAGTTAGATAAAATGGTCATTTGCGGAACTTTAATCTGTCGTACACGTCAGTCTAAAAAAGTGGATATACTAAAAATAAATTTCATAAATTATTTAAGATAGAGTAAATACGAAATTTTTTCTTTGCAGTTCGGTATAATAGTTTGTTAATGTCAAAGTAAAGTGAATATACATTTTTTTTAATAGTGAGTTTTTTACATCTCATACATATCAATCACCATTCGAAAACATCTTATACATAATGTATGAGAACTTTTCTTTTCGAATACATGTGATATTTAACCCTTGGAGTACAGGCCACGCAAGGCACCACCCGCATTTAATAGTTGAATTGTGTTCATTGAAGCACCATCCAATTTGAAATCTACAAGCATAAGCTTGCAATTAATACCTCGAAGGAGGGACAACACGCACACGCCGAAGCGGGACGAAAACACATCACAAGGGATGAATAACACTCCTTACAAAATTGAGGAGAAATATACTACTCAAGGGAGTCGAACCCTTTTATCAAGAGTTCAAGCCAACTCGACCAACACTTCTTTCGCAAAGTGAATATAAAATTAGGTAGTGCACCGATTTATATATGAAGTGCGTCATCACCAGCCAGCCCACGCGCACTAGGCCCCATACAAACCCTAGTTCCCAAGAAGTTAACCTCCTCGCACTCAAACAAAATACTTGACATTCATGCCAATAAAATAAGCGATTTTAATAATGGGATGTTGATTGCCAATAGGGAAATAACATCACTAGAAGAGTCTCAACGAGATTCTATTTTTTCTAGAAAACATCACATATTAACTTATTAAGTTAGAACTTGATAAATCACTTTCTATTAGATTCAAGTTCTAAGATTTTAAGATTTCGACAGATAGAGATATAAATGAAGTTATAGAGTAAAATTTAACATCATAATATGATGCTTACATGAGTATGTCCGAATAGCGATATAGGACATTCTGAATGGTTACATAAACGAATCGATGGATGTGTCGATGGAGAGGCTGCACTACGAGAGAAGGGAGTAGCGAAATAATGATTTAAAGAGCTTGATTGTTTTCCAAATGACCAATAAGAGACTGTAGAGTATATGTGTTCACTTGTTATAATGTTTTTGTATTTAGTGAATTATATATAGTTATACATATTTGAGCCAAATTGGTATTTCAGTTGAACCTAAGGAATTTAACAATATATTTATTCAGTTCAGTCAGTATAAAAATACTTAAATACACAAACTATTATACATAGTATATTGAATGAGGGAAAAGATCATATGAGAAGTAACAAATTTAGTGAGAAATGAAAAGTAATTAAAATGCGTAGCTTAAAGAACAAATAAAAATAATAAAACTTAAAGAATCAAAATGTGTAGACTTAAAGAACAAAATTCGTAACGTAAAAATAGTAAAACTTAAAGAATCAAAATTCGTAGACTTAAAAGAATCAAAATTCAATAATGTAAAAATAGTAAAACTTAAATAATCAAAATTCGTAGACTTAAAGAACAAAATTCGTAACACCGGTAATTATATGGATACAAATTTACAATTAATAATGCTCTTACGAACATATAATATAGATAATAAAATTCAAAAACCCAAAAAATAAGGGTCGTTGGATAAATAAAAAGAATGGTTGTGATTACACTACTCACTAAATTTATCACTTGTCATGTGATCTCAACCCTATCGAATGAATATGATATTTGTGCTTATAAAAGAATCATGCTTCCAATATTTCTTAAAACACACAACAACAAAAAAAACACCGGCACCAAATTTTAATGTTAAGCAGTAGAGACATACGCGTACGTTGCTAATAAACAACTCTCAAAGAGCCAAAGGGAGCGAGGAAAATGCTGTAGCAAAATGGACACATTTAATCCACTGTCTCTACACTTCTTAGTAAACAAATAGCAGTGTAGTTGGTCCTCACTTTTATATAATACATTTAAAATAATATAAACAACACACATTCTAACTTAATTAAACCCACTCATTAACAACCCCTCATATTGCTAGCTATAAGCTTTTCTTTTGTTCCTCTCTGGCCATTCTTTATCTTACTTTCGGCCTTCCCTGAGATCTTAAACAACTCAATTTCTGCTTTCTTCTTCTTCATCCATACTCTTCTCTTATCTTTTTCTCACTGTTAGTTCTCTCTAGATCATCATCAATTGATTTCTTGATCTCAAGCTTTAGGGTTTTCTTAAGTGATCTCTTTACTTATGAATCCCATCTCTATATGAATTTTGCTTCAGTTTGATTTCCAAGCTGCATCATCTATATATATATCATCTCATATCTCAAACTGCTCTTGATCCTAATTACTTCCCATATGTTGTAATTCATCATCAGTTTGAGGAAATCATACATAGATAGGGTTCGTGTATTTTAAGGTTAATTTCAGACATGTCTAATAATAGGTGGTGGAGTCAAGTGGCCATGCCGGATCATATGGACCAATCTCCCGGTGCAGTCACTTCCTCAGCCCTAGCTAAGCACGATCTGGACATGTCAATTAACGGAAGCGGTGGAGGGGGAAACGGCAGCGGAAGAGATGATGAAGACGATGACCGCGAGGGAGCTGTAGAAGTCGGTACACGTCGCCCCAAAGGCCGCCCACCTGGATCCAAAAACAAGCCAAAGCCACCAATCTTTGTTACACGCGACAGCCCCAACGCGCTCCGCAGCCATGTCATGGAGGTAGCCGGCGGAGCTGACGTGGCTGACTGTGTCGCCCAGTTTGCAAGGAGGAGGCAGCGTGGAGTCTGTGTGCTAAGCGGAAGCGGCTCAGTAGCTAACGTCACAATCAGACAGCCAACCGCACCAGGAGCCATAGTAGCCTTACACGGCAGGTTTGAGATTCTCTCTCTAAATGGAGCTTTCCTTCCTGGCCCTGCCCCGCCCGGTTCCACCGGGCTTACCGTATACCTGTCGGGCGGACAGGGTCAGGTGGTGGGTGGGAGCGTTGTAGGGCCACTGGTGGCAGCAGGACCTGTGATGGTCATAGCTGCCACTTTCGCCAACGCAACATATGAAAGACTACCTCTAGAACATGAGGAGGAGGAAGCCATCAGCAACACTGGAGCTGCTGCCCCCGGACAAGGTCACGTGGGCGGTTCACCGTCAGGGATGGAGAGCGGGCAGGGGTCCGGCAGGCTGCCCGACCCATCTGTTTATCACAGCAGCAACAACAACATGGTTGCAGCTAATCTGGTCTCAAACAGCAGCACTGGTGGAATACAGCTAGGTCATGATGCATTTTCATCTTGGGCTGGTCACTCTTCAGCTTCAAGAGCACCTTATTGATCCAGCCAAATCACAATTCACAATAAGCTTAATTGCATCTTTTGATGTAAAATTATTGATATGTTTAAGATTATATAATTAATTAAGTGTATTAGTACACTATGTTGTTCATGGCAAGGTCTCTAGCTAGTTGTTGCAATGATCTGTACACTGAAGCTCTCTTCTACCTGCTTGTTTGACTTCAATCTTGTTTTACTTGTTTCTTGAGAATAAAAATATATTATTTCTTTGATTTTTTAGGTTATTTTTATCATTAAATTCGATGAATTCAAAGCCTTGTGATTTAAGCAAGGAACCAGGAAATATAAAAATCTTGAAGAAGGGAGAGTCGTCATATGTACAGTTGACTTTTGAAGCACACAAAAACGTTGGCCAACGATTTCAGATATGTATAATTAAGCCCTAGCCATACAACCTATTTAAGACTTTGCGAGCTGATTGATTTTTGTTATTATTTTATGAGCAATAATATATTAGACTGTGTTAAGGGACCAATAAGCATGTGGAGATTCTGATTTAAAATATTGTTGTTGTAGCTTGTAGGTGAGGATAGTGTTGTATTGGTTGATAGTCATTTTAAATTTATTACGTTTTTGATTCATTTATATTACGTTTTAATATAATAATCTACAAGTCAATATCGGTGTGTATTTTAATTAAGGGTGGATGTTAAATAATTAATAATTTAGAGGTTGGGGAGTAAGCTTATTGGGACAACATATAAATACACATATGATGAAACCACATGATGCCTACCCTATTATTAACTAATATATGAGAATACTCTTTTTTTTTTTTTTGATAATGGGGTAACTACAATTTTATCATCTAGTACATATAGGGGAGCGCTCGGTTGAGAACCAACTTGAGAATCCAAATCTCACCATTAGATCATGATGCATCTTTGAATTAATCTGCATGTGACACATGTCCAAAAAATAAATTAAAAAAGTGGCTTTGACTTTACATTAAATGCATCTTGGAAAATGAACATGGGATACGTGTCACCACCAAAATGCATCTTGCATTTTGAAAGGTGAAGTATGGTCTCAAGTTCTCGAAAAAATAAGGGGTTCTCATTTGAGCGCTCCTCAGTACATACACATATATATATTGATCTTTGAAGCACTAGTAATGCAACATTTGGAGCTCAGGCCACTTTGGGCACCTTTACCATTTGCAAGACATCCACGCGCGAGGCGGGATGAGGAAGAGGAAAATGAAGAAAAATCTCATAAAATAGAAAGGAAAATTGGCGACCACGGGATTCGAACTCGAGATGTAAGGATCCATGACAGATTCCTTAACCAACAGACCACCACCTCTGTTGGCAATATATGAGAATACTCAAATGAGAAAATTGTGAAATTATGATCCAGTCAAAGGACGTAGTATTATATAAGGTAATACCTCAAACCATGCATGTTATTATTACATAATTAAATAACCTGTGGCTTTTAAGAAATAAATTAGTATTTCATGTACAGGGCCACGCTCTGCGTCAACTCAAAAAACTTGCATCCATGTATTTTTTATGCAAGAAGTATAAATGGGTCTAATGTATGCGTTTCCCATAAAAAAAGATACTATAGCAGATTTCTGTCTCGTTTAGCTTAAAAACGATGAACACTACACGAAAAAAAATACGCTACAATGGTGCTATAGTGCATTTCGTGTGAAAAGTACAAAATGGGTGCTTGAACACACTTTGTACTTCTTACACAAAAGAATGCACGGATGCAACTAAATAAGGAGTTGCATTTGGACGCTCCTTCTACCACATATATCCTCCTACCACATATTTCGAATAAAAAAAAACTTCCTAGGAAAAGAACTTACATTTTTTTCCCTATATATGGAACACGATGTGATCTTTTCTTTATATGTTCAGGAATAGAGCATTTTATTACTTTTTAATACATATATCAAGTTTCTAAAATGTAAAGTTTTAGGTTCTCAATAATATTGAATGTGTGACTAAATTGTCAATCATGTGTTTGGAGTAAATAATGAAGTGTCCGCCACAATTATTTGAGTGGACACTAAGAAAAACAAAATCTTCAATTTGACCTTAACCCCATCCACAACTTAAATTAAACCCCACAAAAATTACCTGAAAAATCTTGATGATGTGAAGTACTTCCTAATTTTCTCAACACCTATGCCTTCCATTTATTGACATCTCTTGTGCATTAGACCATTGGCCTCAACAGTCTCTTTAATCTTAGATTTAAATGAAAAATTGTGCATTATCGAATTGTCATTTCCAAATATCGAATAATAAAATTCGCTTATCAACGTCTTCCTCTCGTGTAAAAATTCCAAATATCGAATAATAAAATTCGCTTATCAACGTCTTCCTCTCGTGTAAAAATGTACTAAGAATAAGAACAAAACTTTCATGATATTCAACTCCTTCATAGTAAACTAAGATTTGTTTTGTGTTACAAAAAAAAAACTTTTGCTTAAATAACAATTAACTAAGGATCCTATGAAGTGACAAGGAAGGACCCTCTTCACATGAATTCACGTGTTAGTATTAATGATAAGGATTAGCACAATGGAAGTAGCCACTTGTGCACAACATTCCAAATATAAAGTTCAAGCATTGTGTAATCCAACAAAGAAAGGCCCCCCTTGATTTCGGTTCAATTATTACAACCTTCCTTTCTGAACTCTGATTATGATTATGTGCTCTTATATTGTGCACTAGTTGAAAAAAAAATTGAATATGACGATATTTAGTAATTAATTTGTTTTAATATTTTAATATATAAGTAAAGAGGAATGCTCAATTGCATTCCCAAAAAGTTGGGGAAATTTTCCAAAATACTTAACATTGGACATTGGGTTTCAATTCTACTAAATCACTCAGATTGGTTTCCTTTTTTACACACTTTTTCTAAGACGCTGTCGACAACGACGTCTTAAGCTTAAAAATCAACAAAATATAGCCATGTAAGCTAAAAACGCTGTTCTTAACAGCGTTTAGATCCTCAATCTAAAATTAGTGTTTCTGAGATGTATTGATGGAGACCTAAGGTTTGCGACCATGGTGTACCCGCGCTTGATAAAGATGGAGCCATCCAACACATGGCCGATCGTGTGACATGCAATTCGAAGTTGGGATTAGGGTTCGCTTCAAAATTGGGGCTTTATTTAGGTGAAAAAATTTAGCGGGACGACAGCGTGAGTCAAAGATGGTCGGTACTGGATGAAATTGAAAATCGAATTCTAAGACGCTCCTCTTAAGAGCATTTTAGGCTTACGAGGATATATTTTGCCGACTCGGAAAATTTTTATGCGCAAAAGAGGATACGAGGCCTAAGACACTGTTGGTGACAGCGTCTTAAATTTAAAACGCTGTTGACAACGGCTTCTTAGAAAAAGTGAGTAAAAAGAGAAACCAATATGAGAGAGTAAAATTGGAACTCAATGTCCAATTTTCAGTATTTTGGAGATTTTCCCAAAAAGTTGCATCCCTTACACCCTTTGCACAAGAAGAGAAAATGCGTTCAATAGACGCATTATGCACTTCTTGCACGTAAAAGTATCGTTGTGAGTTATTGTCGTTCACTGTTTATCGTTTTTAACTAAATGAAAAAAATGCGTCACCGAATTAGTAAAAAAACGGTCGGTTGAACCGGGTTATATCAGATACATATATGATATATATGATGACAAAACCGAACCATTCTGATGATCGATTTCTGGTCTAACTGGTCGAACCGACCGATTCATGTTGAGTTGCGCAGCTTACAAAACAACAATTTTATTAATAGATGGAGAAACTCTTACGAAGAGAGACTCACTCTCAACTTTATCCCACTCACTCTCTCAAGACTCAAGTTCACAACACTACTACAAGACTCCTCTATTTATACTACTGTACTCCAATTAGGCATTGATAACTCAATACTCCCCCTCAATGCCTAATTGATCTTCTATTCCCGGTGGTTGCTTGATGTTTGATCCAATATTGAACTTACCATGGCGCGATCATATGCTCTCTCTTCAACTAGTGTCATTTAAACCATTGGCTGGTATGTAGGACATTGCTCGATCTTTAGAGGCGTTTGCAGCTTCTTTGAGCTTCTTGAATGTTCTCTAGTGTTCCGATCATCATCTGCCTTCATCAAAGACTTATCTGTCTTCTCTTGAGTAGCCTCCCACGGCTCCCCCAACTTCTTATCTTTATGTTCTACAGATTTCTCATAGGCCGACGTGTCTTCCTTAGTGGTTCTGTACCTTTGAAATTTTCTATTTGTAACTCCATGCATGTCTTTAATCTTATACATTATCACACATGCATCTACTAGTCACTCTCGTATGCCCTGTTGCGTAGCCACTAGTTCTATCTCTTCGTGGCCTATTACGAATTCAGGAACCATCCTCTTTCAAAAGTCTTTTTGCTTAGACTGATCATCAACATGCTCTTCTACATCTTGCTCCACGATCATAACACTTGCAACATTATTTTGGGTGGTCTTGATGATATTGTTATGAACCTTCTTCTTAGATTTGCAGCCTCTTGCGTAGTGACCTTTACGACCACATAAATAACACTCTACTCCTTTATGTTTAGTGTCTTGTGGTGCTCGTCTCTATCAGAATCTTCTTAACTTTCACTATCTGACTTGTGGCTACAATGTCTGCACTTACTTTTCCTATGCTCCCTATCACTGCCTCTCTTAGATCCTTGACTTTATCTCCTAGCACTGAACAAAGCCTCCTCTATCTCTGATTTGATTTTACTTTCGACATTTGTTGCGCTAGGGCCTATTGATACGCTAATAGATTTTCCAATTCTACTATCGATGGTTGCTTGGGCCATCCTTGTAGCGCCGCCATGAAGCTACTATACTCGGGCTTTAATCCATTAATTGTAATTCTTCTTATCCGATCATCTCCAAATTTAGCTTCGACATCTAACTGTTCTATCTCGCGACACGAATTCTTTATTTTGAATAAATACTCGTTGATAGAGAGCGTACCTTGACTCGTATTCATCAACTCCCTTTCCAATAGTTAAAGTCGAGCGGGGTTCTTCTTCGAGAAGAGTGAAACCAAAATATCCCATGCTTCTTTCGGTGTATCCACATCTTCTATCGTCACAATATTCCACAACTTATATGACTTATCATCTTTTGAAGGTGGTGAGATTTCACAACCATCAACAATATCCCATAAGTATTGACCCCTTAAATAAGACTTCATACAAGACCTCCACTTTCGATAATTATACTCATTTAGTTTCTCCATATTTCCAACACTACCCAAATCCGCCATCTAAGAGCAAAGGATGAGAGCGTACCTTACTTGGTCCCCGACCAACGACTTCTACAGTCCCCGACTGTACTCCTCAAGCAACTCTGATCCACGCTCCTCACCGGTCTCGGACCGCCTAGCTCTTGATACCAAATTGTTGAGTTGCCCAGCCTACAAAACAATAATTTTATTAATTGATGGAGAAACTCTTACGAAGAAAGACTCACAACTTTATCTCACTCACTCTCTTAAGACTCAAGTGCACAACACTATTACAAGGCTCCCCTATTTATATTAATGTACTCCTTAGATTAAAGACTAGGATCATTTTGATCCTATGTCTATACAACAATGTTCTAGGAAATTCTACATAAATATCTCATCTCCAATCATCTTCATACTATTCTAGAATTCTCCAAAACTTTTCTTCTTCTTTCTTTTATTTCTTGGGCCATCTCTATGGTCTTCCTCTTTATTGGGCCTTGTCATATGTACCATATTATCACAATCCAACTGGGCATTGATAACTCAATATTTCAATCCGATTTTAATAATTAATTATTATCTTACCGTATAGTTAAATTCCAGTGTTATGTTTCCGTGAAGTTAATGGAAGCATTTAGTGCATTGGTAGGGTTAAAGGGCCAAGACACTAAATTTTACCCTAGCTACATGATGCCTAAATCTAGCCTTTGTTTTTTATATAAACTTTCTCCGTCAGCGTCATTATTAGAATACATTTTTTTTTTGATAAGATTATTAGAATAAAATTTAAAAAGCCTGCGTCATAACTCATACAAATACTGGTCCCCAAGTGCTAGATCCCGAATACAAGATCAACGCTGAACAGACTAAGATATGATGATGACCATAGCGGCTACAAGACGAAACAAATGCAGACAAGTAACAAATGCGCAATGGCACACAATTGCTGACCAGATGAGAGAGAGGCGGAGAAAGAGATGATGCGAGTGTCATTGCATACACAGCATGTGATGGGCAGCGCGAGAAGGAAGGCCGAGCTGATCCCCTACTACGGCCTGGCGCACAAGGCGAGGGAGTGGGACATTGTGGTCCTTAGCAGTGTCACAAGATCCATAGGAAGCTAATGCACTAGCAGCAGAATTTGTTGATTTACAAATGATCCGGTTGATCACTGTTCCATGAAGAAGGGTGTTAACCTTAGTAAATGCATGCTGGTGGAGAGGATTGCCAGGAAAATGATTCGTTTTCAGTAAGTTGAGGTAAATGGTTGTCCCGATCAAGAATGATAAGAGCATCTCGAAGGCTGAGGATGAAGCAGGACGTTACAGAGTACCGGGTCCATATCACTGATCTGTATTTCAGTGGTGTCAAGTTCTTTGCCAGTGGAGCTGCCCATATCGGTGCGATGTTCATTGCTTTCTTGTCGGTCGCAAGTGCTCTAGGCACTCCACCATACGTGGGAGCAATTGTGCCTGCCTTCCATCATCTCAGTTGTCAACCTGGTGATCTGGCTTAGAGTGGGAGGAGCGTGGTGGAAGTTCCTTTGTTTATAGTAGATGTGCTTAACTAATGCGTTGATGAACTTGACGACTTGAACTTTTAAGGGGCCTTCTGATGTGTATGTGCCATGATGAGAGAGTAACTCTACCTTGCCGCAAAGAAGACATTGGGGCGGGACAGTGGGAAGCTTATGTGCGTATGCTTTTATATGCGATATTGTGTTCTTAATTTTTTTAAGCTTATGTGCTTTTATGAGACCATTATATGTTATACTTTCTAAGCTTAAGTTGGGTTATACGACAATAATGTGTTCAAAATTTGTAGCGTATGTAGTTTTATACTAGCAACATCAATGGTTTTAAGCGTATGAAGTATAAAGCGACAATTGTGACTACTAACTGTTGGATCGTTAGGTTAGCCTTCTGTGTGAGAGAGATCAACACGTGGTATCTCTCAGACAGAAAGCAGCGGAAAATAACTTAAGTGCAGGAAATAAAGTGCTGAAAGTAAGTACTCGCAGATTTAGAGTGGAAACCTTATTGCGTCCATGCAACAGGCTGAAAACCATTTTGCCTTCTGGACAGTTCCAGAAGGGCTTCAAAGATCAATGTTATTACTTGACGAATATGCTTGTAGAATGTTACAATCTGTCTCACTCAGTGACAGTGAACCGATTCTACTCAATTCGAATACCAAATAACAGATCTTACTCTCGTCCGCACACAGCGAGCACTTCGGCGACTTTCTCAAACGCCCGCAGCAAATACTCCGACGACTATCAGGTTGATCGCAACCTCTGCTCTCCGTTTGAACTCTCTCAACAGCCGTACTTCAATCGGTTGAACTGCCTTTGCTTTTATAGTCGTCCAGCAGATCACATCTGTATCAGAGATGCGATCTCTATCAGATATTTGATCTCCATCTGACAGATCTGATTTCCATCAGAGATACGATCTCAATCTTCCAGATGTGATTTGGTTAAGATGTTTCCATATCTTAACCACATCACTTATTCCCTTCCCATATCCGTCTTGTATATATTCAGCACGACATCTTGAGTATATTCTCAGCTCGTATATTTCCATATCACGTCATGAATATATCTTGCCGTATATTTCCGTATATTATATCATGGGTATATATTCCGCATCCAATCTTATGATCTCTTGAATATCTCATTCTCGGATCTTGATATATCTCGAATATCTCCAGCTCGGATCTTGATATATCTCGAATATCTCCAGCTCGGATCTTGATATATCTCGAATATGTCCAGCGATCTGATCTCGTCACAAAGTCGGTGCTGATCTCGTCTCTCACGCAGATCCCGTCTCTCGTAGATCTCATCTCTCTCGTAGCGCTGAGCTCTCTCAGAGATGTCCAGTTAACCTTTCTGACAGACAGTGATTTCTGCATACTCAAGTGGATTATTAGTTAAGTGTTTGTTATCATCAAAACACAAAGGGTCCAACAAATTCCCCCTTTTTGATGATGACAAACACTTCTTCACAAATGAGAAATCACACACAGCGATGGTACGGAATTCACATCTACATTCCCCTAGGACAGCTAGCAACTCCAGAATTTATTCACTAAATTGATATTTAAAGTCTAGCTAGCACAGTTCCCCCTCAGATAGACATCCGCTCGACCTTCGATACTGATTTTCCCCCTTAGTGTATGCACATATATTTCTTCCCCCCTTTGGCATCATAAAAAAGATATGCAAATAAGAACATAGAGTAATGGAAAGAAAAACATTTCATTCATGCCAGCAAATCATAGGTGTGTCACACAGACACCACACAGTCAAGCAGGGAAATCAGAATGCACAGAGAAATCGAATCATGAAATTCAAAAAGAAACAAATTCAAAAAGCAGGGAGAGATATGGTAGGGTTGGCAAAGAGGGGGATCCATGAGACAGTACAGAGTAAGCATCATTCTGGGACGGAACCTTCAACTGGTCCACAGTCTCTGTGGCAAGGCTCTTGATCTGCGATGGGAACCCTTCCAGCACAGCTGTCACACCACCCGAGTCTACCTCTACTGCCAACTCCATGGCTGCTAACCTCTCCTTCACATCCTGCAGCTCAGACCTCACCTCCTTCAATGCAGACCGAACTCCCTGCATCTCAGTCCGAGCTTCCTGAACCTCAGACCGAAGCTCCTTCAACAACGACATCATCTCGCCCATACTATCAGTGGGGAGAACAGTTTCTTCACGCACAGGGTCAGCAACGGGAGTCACTTCAACAACATCTTCTTCTATAGGTGACAGGGTCGGGGAGCGTGGAACAATCCATCCTTCTCCTGCAGAGTACTCCAGACCTCAGCAATCACGCTCAAAAGTAGGAGCAAGAAGAACACCAACTGCGCTACAGGACTCATGATCTTCTTCTCATAATGTGTGTGACTCAACTGAATACACTAACCATCACCCAGTCTGATCTTGCAGCAGTCGTGGACCATTTTCCATACCTCACGTTTCTATCACGCAGCGGCAGGGCCTTCATCATACACTCTCTTGGGTTTACTCCCAAAATTACTGTTCTTGTCATTTTTGAACATCTCAAAACTGTCATCCGACATCCTTCACAACTTCTTGAGTTATGAATGCCTATTGCATATCATCATGTTATTTGCTGACCAGCTCAACGAGCTTACCTTACTATGCTGAATTTTCCATACAAGTCATCAACACAGCAACTTGGCTTGTCATCACTTTCCTTCAACTTCTGAATGGGTCATTAGCTCAAGGATAGCCTTCTCGTCCATTCTGAGGACAAAACTCAGGTCATCATCATTCTTCACACCATCAACTGCATGAAAGTGACCTGCACATAGCTAGCCACCCATCTAACGTGGTCTTCTCTGCTTCTTCATTCCACTCATCAAAGGAAGTCTCCTCGATGAGATTACATCATCATTTGTCTTTCTCGCGTACTCACAGAACTATAGTATTGTCTTCTCCACCACAAGGCTCGTCCTTTTAAGCACGCAAAAATTGCTCTCTAAAGCGTGGAAATCACCATCACACGACCATTCATCATGGGCTCAAAATCTTCAACACTGAATACAAAAGTAGGAGAGCTGACCTCACCTTTTCTTCACCATAACTTTTTCATCACAGTAATTGTTGCTCCATTTCAGCAGCCTTAAAAATGGCAGCAATCTCCATTTCCATAACTGTCATAGAGATTATTTCTCAGCCAAAGTTGAACCTTCCAAAGTGATAACTCAATCTGACCTGTCTCGTAGTTGTACGACTATTTGACGGGTACAACGACAGGCACAAATTGACCATTTATTCTCTATCCAGTTTCAGCTCCCCCAGGATGGCGCCCAGGAGATGCCATTCCACCCGAGTACACACAGCCACCACCAGACTATTAGGGGAGTACCAGTTCCCTCTTTTATTTTTATTTTTATTTGAGTCTGTTGAGTCTATTTTGTGCGAGTCTGTTTTGTTATACATCTCATCTCTTGAATTGTATCGTGAGGACACGGGTCCATCTAAGTGTGGGGTGGGGTGTTGTTGAGTCAGTCGCATGTCATGTGTCGTGATGAACTGATGATGTACTGCTATGCTTTCCTTCTATGTCGAGATCTTATTTCCAGCTTTGTATAACTATTGTGCTCATTTGACTAAAAATGCAAAATTTCAAAATTTTCGATGCTTTGTTCTTGTGAGTTGTGATATGCAGGGATGTGGAGTTGACAGAAATATCCCGGAAAGGTACGGCAAGTTGCAGGAAATTCTGAGTTTTGGTTCTGATGATTGAGAAAAGCGGTGGAGGTTGACGCTTCAGTAGCCTAATCCTGAGAGTAGCTCCGTCACCAAGTATACAAGTTTATTCATGCATTCGCAGTGGTGGCGGGACAGAGAAAACAAACTGTCCATCTCTAATCGAAGTAGCTGGGAATGGGTGGGTAACCCCTACCTTGCCTCATGCAGAAAAGACGAGGATGAGAAAAGAGCGGGACGCACTCCTATGCTGTTATTCGGAGGCTATGATTGGAGTGGGTCAAGGGCGCAAATGATTATGGGGACAAGAAACAAATTCAAAAGCCGAAGGCAAACCATCAAGTAAGAAAAAAATCAAAATCTGATTGATTCAAGCAAGATGTGTCGTTTATCAAAGTCCATACAAGTTAAGGAATTCAAAGCTCAACGGTATGAAAGCGGTGAATTAATCACGTGTCAGAGAAAGCCGCTGACTCAATCAAAAGACCAAAACTCAGAAAAGAATGCAATGTCCGTGGTACCTATATGGGACTATCTCCCAATCATCCAAGGTCATTTGAATTTCAACTCGCGAGGTAACAAGTATCGAAACATCTATGTTTGCTCGCATTGTTAGCATCTTGAGCATGATAGGATTATAGAATGGATTTAGGATTGTGATGTAAGGATTGACATGACTAGTACGTTGTAGTTCTTTCTGTGGCTTTGTTCTTGTTCGAGACGAACAAGTTCAAGTGTGGGGTAGTTTGATGAGTCGTAGTTGTACGACTATTTTATGTGTTAAAACCCCGTCTTTTAGTGTTTGCCTGTATGTTATTTCACTACCTGTGTGTAGTTTTCGTTCTCAGGTACATTCGGAGACCATGGAAGGAATATCGGCCAAAGAGAGCCTGTAGAAGATGTTTTGCATCGAAGGAATGAAGTCCAAGTGTTTGAAGGCTGACTCAGTCTTGGGGGCGAACGTCTGAAGAATTAAGGGCGCGGACGTCTACTGATTTATCGTATTTGTTGAGACGTCCGCGGGGACTAAATGAAGGAGACGTCCGCGGATGCCAGCTGGCAGACGAAATCATTATTTCTCATTTGCAATCTCGAAGGGAGTAACACAGAACTCGAGGGGACAGAGAAGAGGGGCGGCTGGCTCTGGAATCAGGAGGAGAAATCAGATTCAATTAGGGTTAGTCGTTCGAAGTTCGGTTTGTGAAGAAGAGTTCTTGGAGTAGGATTTCGATTGAGATTCGTTGCTGGATTCAAGTATTGGAGTGGAGCTGCAGATTGGTGAAGGATTCGTCAATAGTATTTTCAATTCATTCTATTCAAAATACTTGATGATGTATTCCATTACGATGAGTAGCTAAACTCATATGTGTAGGCTAGAACTCCAAATTGTGATGTATTGATTTGAGACTTCTATTGATTTCTATGTTTTGCGTCATATTACTATACTATGTTCATGGAATTGATGTGCTAGCATGAGTGGAACCCTAGCGGGGGAGCTCTTGTTTGTTTGTTGATTTCAATTGTCAAGTTTACTAGCAACCTAGCGGGGATAGCAAACCAGGACACGAGTAATATACCACTAGGATTAAACACCATAGGACAACTTGTTCAAATCTTCATGCAACTCTAGCGAGTTAGGGTCTTGATTATCGCTAGCGCGAGATTAAGTACTAGAACTAGAACAGGGAGTATAACCTTAGCGGGGGAGCTCTAAGTTGTAGAACATTAGGAATCAAAACGGATTTGTCAATGATTTAGTCGTGCATCACAGTCGAAAGTTCTAGCTTGCACTTCTCTTTGATATTACATACCTGAATTCGTGTGACGATTGCTTTCTTAATACGTGATAACTGTTGCTTGTGTTTGTGTTTCTCAATTACGTGTTTGAATATTTAGTGAACAGATTCTCGGATCAATCTCTGTGGATACGACCCGACTTACCACTTGCTAGTCGGATTACAAATTATTATTTTTGACGGGTACAACGACAGCCCGTCGTTGTACTTCCAAAGTGATAACTCAATCTGTCCTGTCTCATGGGTACACAAGGTTTTTGGTATGGTGTGCTAACTTTACCCAAATGGTACAAATACCACCACACACCATCAGGCAAAAACAAATAAGATCATCCAAACACATTTTTATCATCTTCATACCACATGTGGAATAACTCCAGAAAAATAGCACATCAACGGGCTCATAGGAATATCCCACATGAAGATAGGCTAGGGTCGGTCTAGAGTACCTCCTAGGCTTAAAATGTGGGATTAACTATGGAGGTCTCTTTTGGGCAGAAAGAAAATTCAGAATTTCATGTTTTTCAATCCCTAATGCAGTCATCAGTCACATATCTAGCATGTATGGAGACAATGTGAACACAGCTTAATTTTTCACTTGCACAGAATATCCATGTTAAATTCTCCATCAGATGTGACTTATATGCATCTAGTCTAGCCAATCACTGAGGGTTCTCTGTGCAATGCCTTTGTGAATATGTCCGCTATTTGTTCCTCTTTCTGCAATATTCCATCTCTATTGTTCCCTTTTCTACGCAGTCTCGCAGAAAGGGATATCGAATCTCTATGTGCTTAGTGTGTGGAAACTGCACAAGAGTTTTAGAGAAATTAATAGCACTAGTGTTATCACACAGAATTTTAGCACAATCAGTAATAACACCATAGTCACTTAGCTGTTGCCTGATCCACAACAACTGTGCACAGCAAGCAGCAGCGGCAATGTATTCCGCCTCAGCGGTGGAAAGTGCAATTGAGGACTGCTTCTTTGAAGCCCAAGAGATGAGAAACGGTCCAAGATACTGAGTCATCCCTGATGTGGACTTCCTGTCTGTCTTGCAGCCCGCATAATCTGCATCAGTGTAGGCTACCAGGCGTAAGTCTCTTCCCCTCGGATAGAACAAGCACAAATCATCTGTTCCCTTCAGATATCTCAGTATCCTCTTCACAGCTTTCACGGGGGTTTCTCTGAAACCTGAACCACTAGAGTGTCCTTCCCTTCCTTCAAAGGAAGAGAGCCTTGTCCACCTCTCGAACTGATGTAGCTCTTCTTGCATGGCATTGACCCATTCTGGATCCTTGAGCTCTTCTGCTACTGTCTTTGGTTCTGCAAGAGAGACAAAGGGCGCAAATCCACAAAAATGACACAAATTATCTAGATTACCTGATTCTGCGATGTGTAACACTGGTAGTCCCTCAGCCTTGCTGGTGGCTGTATAACTCTCCCATGGCTTGTAGTCCTGGGTTCCCCCTCAGTGCCTGGAACATCCGCTGTCCGGATACCAGGGTCGGGGCCTCGCTCTTGCGAGAGAGAGATCAGTTTTTGCGAACCCAGACAAGCTTGGGCTTATTGGGTTTCGAAACAGTTTTAACAACAGGAAGAAATTTTGAAGAGCAAGAATCGTTCTTATCAGCAAGATTAATTTTTCTTCTGGGGGTTCTTCTGGGTCGTCCGTAGATGGCTGTGTCATGGTGTGGACGAACCCACTCAACTCTGTCTTCCCTCCTGCGGGGAGATACTTTTCTCCATGAGACGTGAGCAGTACTGACCTTTCTCTGATGACTGTGATTCCTCTCGTTGGCTTCTTTCAACTTCTTACAGTCTGATCTATAATGGCCAGAGTGACCGCAGTGCCAGCAGACACGACAGTATAGACCACCAGTTTTCGTATTTCTCTCTAAGGGCATGGATCTCCCGTTTCTCCGTGCCTGAAAATCATCCATGGCCGGTTGATGACTGGAGCTCTGCTTCTTCCAAATTTCAAAGGCTTTCCTAGCCTTGAAGGGTACAGACTCACTGTCGTAGAGGTGACTTTCCTCTAAGGAGGTGACTTCTCTTCCCAACTGTTGTGTGACTCTTGATCTTCCCTCTTGACAGGAGCTCTCACCCACTTCAGTTATTACCTCCTTTCCTTTGACAGTCCTTTTATTTTCAACCTCTTCATCAGTACCTTTCTTTCTTTCTCTATACCGAAGTCCTGTTCTGACGAACCTTCTCTTGTAATTTTCTCTTTCTTCTTCAACCCTCTTGGTTTGTAGTTCTCGCAGCCAGATTTCTTTTCTTTCAGTCTCCTCTCGTCTGAGATCTCCCACTCTCTGGCATAGTTCCTCGTTATCCAACTGGAGCCTTGCCAATTCTGCATTTAGTTCTTCTATTTTAGTTCTGAATTCTATCAGCTCGGTGTCGTCAATTCTCATGCGCTTCAGCTCATCGCTTAGATCACTAATTTGCGTGTCCCTTCTGTCACATGTGGGACACTTGCAGATGTGTTTCTCCATCTCCCTCTCCAATCGCATAGCTTTGGTTGACCAGAGGCGATTGTTCTCCATATCGTCTTCGTGTTCATCTTGCATAGTCTCAAGTAGTTCTTTAAGACTTTGATTCTTTTCCAACAGTTTACCAATGGTCTCTGCAAAATCAGATTCACTGAAAACTTCATCAACAAAGGAATCTGATTCATTTACCTCACTAGTTGTGCCTCGCGCCATCAGACATGGCTCATTAGCTCGCTTCCCATCGCTGCGTTCCTCATCTGAGTCACCCCAGGCAGCGAACATGGCATGAGCTTCCTTTGGGGCAGGTGGTTCACCCTTCTTTTTGTTGTAGCAATCTCTAGCAATATGCCCCTTTTTCTGGCAATGATGGCAGGTTCTTTCTTCCTTTGCTCCTGCCTTTGTCCTCCTTTCTTCTCCACCAGAGTTTCTTCCACCAGAGAGACCTCTGTTGAAGTTCTGTGCTCTCCCTGTGTTTGCCATCTTGAAGGCTTTGGAGAGGATATCAATCTCCTCATCCTCACTTGTAGATGACATACTCACCTGTGCTATATCCAAAGCCTTCTCAACTTTCAAAGCTATAGCTTGAGATTCGCCTGCTTGCCTCCTAGCCATTTTTCTCTCTGCTATCCCGGCTTGGCTTTGTAGGTTCGCCACAAGTTCTTCCAAGGTGGTGTCTTTGATGCCCTTCTAAGCCTGTAGAGCTGTAGTCACCGTATCCCATCTGGAGCTAAGAGCTTGCATAAACTGATGGGTCACTTTCCACTGTGGAAGTTTCTCATCTAGGGAGTTCAGTTGTGCGACGATTACTTGAAATCTGGTGTAGAAGTCCTCCAGAGATTCGTCCTTTCGCTGCTCGACTGTTTCGTAGTCTTTTGTGGCAATCAGAATTCTGTTCCTCTTTATATCCTCATTTCCCTCGTACAGTCTAGCCAGGCCATCCCACTGCTCCTTCGCAGTTTTGTACACGGCCATCTTCACCTGATCTCCTCGTGAGAGGGCCATGTACAGAACCTTCTTAGCTCTGGCATTCGGCTGGAGAGACTTGTAGTCAGCTTCTGTGTACTTATCTTTCTCCTTCTCTTTCGGATTGGCGGGATCTGTCACATCCAGAATAGGGAAGTTACCCTTTTCAAACACACGCCACAGCTTCCCATCCAGGGAACAGACATGGGCTTCAAACTGATCCTTCCACCAGTCGTACTCTCCCGGGCTGAGCATTGGCGGCTTCCAGAACGAGTCGTTTCCGCCAGACATGATTTCCTGCAAAGGCTAACACAAAATCTAGAGCCTCGGCTCTGATACCAATTGTTGGATCGTTAGGTTAGCCTTCTGTGTGAGAGAGATCAACACGTGGTATATCTCAGACAGAAAGCAGCGGAAAATAACTTAAGTGCAGGAAATAAAGTGTTGAAAGTAAGTACTCGCAGATTTAGAGTGGAAACCTTATTGCGTCCATGCAACAGGCTGAAAACCACTTTGCCTTCTGGACAGTTCCAGAAGGGCTTCAAAGATCAATGTTATTACTTGACGAATATGCTTGTAGAATGTTACAATCTGTCTCACTCAGTGACAGTGAATCGATTCTACTCAATTCGAATACCAAATAACAGATCTTACTCTCGTCCGCACACAGCGAGCACTTCGGCGACTTTCTCAAATGCCCGCAGCAAATACTCCAACGACTATCAGGTTGATCGCAACCTCTGCTCTCCGTTTGCACTCTCTCAACAGCCGTACTTCAATCGGTTGAACTGCCTTTGCTTTTATAGTCGTCCAGCAGATCACATCTGTATCAGAGATGCGATCTCTATCAGATATTTGATCTCCATCTGACAGATCTGATTTCCATCAGAGATACGATCTCAATCTTCCAGATGTGATTTGGTTAAGATGTTTCCATATCTTAACCACATCACTTATTCTCTTCCCATATCCGTCTTGTATATATTCAGCACGACATCTTGAGTATATTCTCAGCTCGTATATTTCCATATCACGTCTTGAATATATCTTGCCGTATATTTCCGTATATTATATCATGGGTATATATTCCGCATCCAATCTTATGATCTCTTGAATATCTCATTCTCGGATCTTGATATATCTCGAATATCTCCAGCTCGGATCTTGATATATCTCGAATATCTCTAGCTCGGATCTTGATATATCTCGAATATCTCCAGCGATCTGATCTCGTCACAAAGTCGGTGCTGATCTCGTCTCTCACGCAGATCCCGTCTCTCGTAGATCTCATCTCTCTCGTAGCGCTGAGCTCTCTCAGAGATGTCCAGTTAACCTTTCTGTCAGACAGTGATTTCTGCATACTCAAGTGGATTATTAGTTAAGTGTTTGTTATCATCAAAACACAAAGGGTCCATCACTAACTTTGTCCCGTTAAACAAGTAATGTGACCATTTTTGAAAAAAATTTCATTATAAATGTAGCATATGCCCATAAAGAGTACAACTCATTCCAAATTTATGTGACTTACTAAATAAAATGTCGCATATGATTAAAACTTAAAGCGACAATTGTATTTTAAAAATGTCGCTCGACATTGCGCTACTAGGCTTTGGCGACAAAAATTACGTGACTTGTAATTGGTCGCATAAATGATATGCGACAAATATAGGGAAAATTTTCCAATTTACGCTAAAATTGAGATTCGGTTCCTATTCTACACACTTTTTAGATTGGTTTCCCAATTTACACTAGTTTTGTAAGCCGTCGTTGCTCACAGCGTCTTAATGTTAAGACGCTCTTGTTGAGAGCGTCTTAAGTCTAGTGGCGTTTTTGCGCCAAAATAAGCACTCATGTGACATAAATATTGTTAAATAAGCCTAAACCGCTGTCCCCAACAGCGTCTTAACTCAAGACGATGTTGGTAGCAGCGTCTTAACTTATTTGTAATTACATGCAAACGCATCTACTCCACCAAGCGCCTCCCTCCTCCCCCATCAGTCCGGAACATTTTTACCACAGTTGACCTTTTACAACTCTATATATTTGGTTTATCTCATACGTGTTTATGATTTTGGCTGAATGGCTCATTGCTCAGGAAATCGAATTCCTCCATCTTTTGGGAGGCTTCCTACCCGGCTCTGCACCAGCTGGGGCTGGAGGGTCGCCATCTTTTGATTCCATAAAATTCGTCTTCGTAAGTTTGCTCAGTTTCTTCCATCCACTGCTCCAAGCTGAAGATTTATGTTTCGGTTTTGCTACCTTATCGAATTGCCCCTGCAGATTGTCCATTTCACTCTGAAGCTCAAGGTACTTGGCCTTAACACACTCCAGCTCAAACTATAGCGTATTGATGTCCTTCTGAGCCGTTCCCATCCTTCCTGGAACGAATGCGGCGTGCCTTCCAGTAAAGTCTTCCTGCTCGTCGCCACTGGCTGGAACTGAGAGACCCCAGCTTCTTTCAGTTGGTTGTCTAAAACTTGATCAGAGAAATATTTCGATCTCTAGACACTTCAGTGAGATTACTGTCTAAAAGTCTTGCTAGATCCCTCGTACACGTCTTTCTCTGGAAAAGATGATTGTATACCAGGACTAGAACTTTCCATCTGTTCCTGAACCAGAAAATGTTCCAAAAGCTTCTGGACAAGATCAACATCATACATGGTGTCACAGTTGCTGTAACAAGGTATAAGCAGATCAGACAATGTAGCGTGTTCAAATTGCATCCCGACTCTTTTCTCTAACTCGGTAACTAATGCTGATCAGGCTTTCAATGATCATTCGCTGATCTTTTGCTTGAGCTAAAGTGAACTCTTCTTTTGTCGCGGACACTATCAGATGCAGTCCTCCTTTCCAGGTTCCACCGCCACCGCTACTGCCAATGCTGCTGTTACTTACATCGTCTCCTGAGTGAGTTGCTTCTTTAGATAAGCTCGGTAGCCACTTGGAAGTGTAATGGACAATAGCCGCACCAATCAGTTCATACCTCATCCCTTTCACTTTGATAGCAGTTACAACTCTGACAAAATGATCGATCCTTAGTATCGAAACATCCTCAAACTACCAATCAGGAGGAACCGGCTGATGATGCATGCATGTAATTACAAATACGTTAAGACGCTGTTAGGAACAGCGGTTTAAGTTTATTTGGCAATATTATGTCACATGACTGCTTATTTTGGCGCAAAAACGCCACTAGGCTTAAGACACTCTCAACAAGAGCGTCTTAACATTAAGACGCTGTGAGCAACGACGGCTTACAAAATTAGTGTAAATTGGGAAACCAATCTAAAAAGTGTGTAGAATAGGAACTGAATCTCAATTTTAGTGTAAATTGGAAAATTTTGGGCATTATGCGACAGAAAAAACCCATATCTTAATCTGCAAAATGGTGTAGTGTGAGCCTAAGTCACATCAAAGGATAAAGGCTGCCAGAAGACCACTTCCCATATGATGTCAAGCTGCGTTCAGGGTAAACCTATCTAGTAAGGGGAACCTGTTTCTTCCATTTTGGGCGAGGCGAATACGGCGCAGTCACTTAAATGTCTGAAGCGTAAGGTTTTTGTTGGAATACGCATACTCCTGGAGTACGTATACTCCAATGTGTTTTGATGTAACAACCATCCTATTGATAGGGTACTTTGAGTGTGCAGGTTGGTGTACATGTATCTGGAAGTAACGGTTACTTGAGTGTGCAGATTAATGCACTGGTATTCTGGCGGTAACGATACCTCAACAGACTGCATGAGGGCGAGATTATCTGGAGAGATATTCTCGGAGGATCTTTGGCTCCAAGATCCGGGATCTAGCTGGAATATATGCTGGGTGATTTCCCAAGATCAGATCAGATCAAATATTGCAATGCAAGATTAAGATGATAAGAAAATATTTGAGAAGATTGCGCGAGATATTTTAGGAAATTATATCTCAATCGCATATCCAATAAGATCGGTATAAGACGATCTAATTGGAAGGCTGGTCGAGTTTTTATGGGAAGACTATATCAGCTTGGAGATTTTTCACCGACTTGGTGATCAAGATGACCGATTTTCGAGGAAGAAAATCTAGGGCTACCTAGTTAGGAGACCACTATATAAAGGATGATACGACTGCCTTTCAAAGTGTGGTTCTTGATAGAAATCCTTGGTTGCGTACTTACTGAAGTAGGAACGACCGGAGATCGTTAGTTCGAGGAAGCTTTGGATCGGCGCATTCAACAGCGAGGGAGCTATACTGCGATCTGAGCCAGAAGGGAGGGGTTACTTGCTGTGCGGTGACAATCGAGTTAGATCACCACTACGATTCGTCTGGAAGTATGACGGTACACCTTTGTGTGTGGTTGAGTGAGTGAGATAAATCGTTGTAACCGTGAACACTTTAATACAAAGAAGGTTTATCAATGGCACCAAGGACTCATACCAACCCATCATTTTGTGAATAATATTATCGCTGCCTTAGTCATATTGATCATATGAGTCACGTAGTTTCTATTCTTCCAAATTTCCCAAGTACCACAACAAAATTTGATTCAGGTCTTGTAAAACTGAGTCTTTTCAAAATGATGAAATGTCGTAGCATTGAAAAGACAAAAAGCTCAGACAGTCCATACCCATATAAGGGAAATTCATTTTTAAGTGAAAATTACAAACTAGTGAATTATATGAACGTTGAGTGATGTTCTTTTCAGCTGTTTGAAACCGTACTAAACTATAGTGAACTAGAATAAGGATCAGGTGCAAAGTGATAATTATTATAAAAAAATACAAAATGATCTCCACCCTTCATTTAATCAATTGGATGGTACTGATTAATTGCAAATAAATATGTTTAATTTCAAATTTTAAATGTGGAAAGGGAAATTATGGCATACCTAGTATTGTTTCATTGCGACAATAAGCTCTCTGTCTTATGGCGGACGATTGACGACGGACGACCGACTAATTAGCTGCGGTTGTCGAGTCCATGGCGGACGACGGACTGAAGCGATGTACCGGAGAACGACGACGATGATAATAAGGTGTTCGACATGGCTGTGGAGGTGGGGGATTGCAGAGGTCAAGTTATAGATGGACGACGATGATGGAAGGACGAAGCAAGAGGAGGAGATGTTGCGTCGCGTCTGCCGGAGATGACTAATTGAGGAGGAGATGTTGTGCCGTGTTTGCCGGAGATGACGAATTATAGTCAATTTTGATGAATTATGTCATAGTTCGTCAAAATTGGACTATAATTCTTCAAAAATTCTGAAGAATTGTAGTGCACTTCGACGAATTATGCGATAATTCGTCAAAAATAAACTAAAATTCGACAAGAATTCGACTGTATCATTTATAGTTCGTCATAATCATTTATAGTTCGTCCTGAACATATTTGAATTATTCTGTTCGAAAATTGTCGATTGCATTTTGTTTTGAGTTACATTGATGTCGAAGATGATCTAGAGTGTGAACAATTGAGTTCAACGAAGTTTTACTCCTTCAATTTGATCGAATTAAGTCTGATTTCTTATAATTCGTCATGCCAATTTTATAGTTCGTCATGACTATTTTGTAGTTCGTCATCCCAATCAATTTCCGATCTGATTTTCCAGAATTCCGATCCGATCCGGCCTCTGTTTAAAGGCTATGGACGACGACGGCGATTCCGATCTGATTTTGTAGTTCGTCATCCCAAAAGGGAAACTTGTTTTCGATCCGATCCGGCCTCTGGATGACGACGATTCCGATCCGATCTGGCCTCTGTTGTTGTTTGACGCCGCCGACGACACCATGGACGACGACGCCTTTGCTCATCCATGGACGACGACGACGCTCTGGATTTTGGATTTTTTTTGGGGTCAGTTATGCTCTTTGACTGAGTAATACACGCTCAAAATACATTTATTAATTATTTTAATCTCATTAATTTCAATCCACAGGATTATGCAAATCGATGGATCAGATTATTTTGTATTTTGCACCAGATCTGGCCTCTAGTGAACTAAATTAAACAGAAAATGAAACTAAATTAAGAATGCCTGAAAGTTCAATGACTAAACTATCAACTCATCTACCACCATCATAACTAATTTGAAGTCATTTACCATAAGTAATATTTATAAACAAGTTTAGAAGATGACTAAGACAATTAATACAAAGATTGTATAAGAACTAAAATATGGAATATTCTTGTTTGTTGCTTGTTTGACATGATTTGTACATATGTCCAATTGTCCATGTTGGTGAGAAGGAAGTGCTCATATAATCAGACGATTTGGATAGACACAATAACTCAATCAAAATTTTATTTTCCATGTCCATCTCAACAAAAATTAAACTCAAGATTTTGTTCTAAATCGCTAATTAAATTAATAATAGTAATATCATTTTTTATTTTAAAGGAAAATATTATTTTATTGATTTTGAATATCCATAAGGGAAGAGGAGTTTGACACGAATAGTTCTTAGAAAACGGGCATAGACCAAATGAATAGCTCCCGTGCAAGCATAAGGATCATTCAAGAGTTAATCTGACTAGCACACAATACAAATGATGAATCCCGCCAAAATGAAGAATGATGGAAGAACATAGAGTCAAGTTTTAAGTGCTTCTTATTTTCTTTTTCAAATGACTTTTGGCCTACAAATGTTTTCGAGGGGGAACTTTTCTTCCTAACCCCCGACATTTGTAAATTTTTGCACAAAACTTCTCTAGTGCTCGAGAAAGTTTTTAGTCGGGGCGTTGCCTTCTTTGACCATGAAAACGAAGCATTATTATTATTATTTTTGTTGGGGCCTATTTTTCGCCCTCTTTTGACTCCACACTTAAAACTTGACAATATGTTCAAGGAATGTATGGAATGCGCGGGAAACAATCATAAGCAAGACACTAAATTAGAAAGAACTCAAGTCACCAAGGAGCATACAAAGTTCTAAGTTTTTCGTGAAAATTTTAATAGTGCTTGCTAAAACTTAATCCAAGGCATTTCAACGAAAATACTTAGAAAATTAGATAGACTAGAGATAATGATGATATTGATTCACAAGAATGCACATTCAAGGGACTAGGTCGGTTCTAAGTTCAAGATCCAATAGACGTGTTAAATAGGCTAGATGTGATTTATAGGGATTTAGAGTGGATAATCACACGCCTATGTGGTTAAAAACACTCTCATGTTAGGGAAAAGGTGCAAAAGATGCAAGTGTCCATCTAAGAGTGATATGCATGGCATGAAAAGCATGTGAACTATGTGCATTAACCCACTGCACACTTAATTCAAGCTTAGACCCTAAGCGCATAGAATGATAAAATAAAGGCAAATGCGCATAGGAACTCCCCTCGTTTGAAGAACGGTTATTAACTCTTGGGAATGAGAAGTAGTCTTTTGGTTGCATATGTAGATAAAGAAAGTGAATTTGGCATGAGAAGAGCATGTATATATATCATGTAGAGTGCACACACATAAATGGTAAAACACCTTCAATATCATAAGAATGTAGCATACAACCAACGATAAATCAAGAGCATAACATTGAAATAGCATACATTATCCAAAATTGCGCCAAAAGGCCACTTAACATCCAAGTACATGATCTAAGCAAGAAAGCATCAAAACATTGATACGAGTATGATCAAAATGCAATACAAGCTTAAGATATTGCATCATCGCCTCCCGGAGTGGTCTCTCCAGTGGTGGCTCCATCGACCTCTTCCAAAGCATCAGTAAAAGGCGTGCCCGCCTCCTCGGGTCTGGTAGAAGGTGTGGAAGGCAAGGGGGAGGCGGCATGAGGGACAGAAGGCCCATGATCAACTGGAGGAGCACCAATGGGAGCACTAGAACCTCTGATCATGGATAACAGTGTAGAACGGAGGCACTCCGACTCTTAGCGAGCTCTCATAGCCTCCTCTCTAGCAAATGCCTCAAGACTAGCTAGCTCGCTCCTCAAATCAGCAATGCTGCTCCTCAAGTCAACAATGTCGGAGGAGACCCTCTCTCGCCACTCGACCCAATCCCTAATAGCACTGGGACACTTTCAACAGCAGGCTCCTTGGTGGGTAACTCCTCATCAATGGGCCCTCGTGATCGGTAGCCATGGGAGGTGAAAGAATATGAGAGGAAGGAGGGGAAGGTGTGAGGTTGGCTTGGCAATAGCGGTTGTTCCTAATTTTGTAGGCCTCTATCTTTCTCTTTGCCGCATCCCGAAGTTCTTTCTTGTGAGGCTTCTTGTCCTCCTCCCAATTAACTCCATCCCCCTTGAGAAGGTGCATATGCTTCATGGTTGGTATATCAAGGATCCTCTTGGATAGCTCGGGGCATCCCTCATCGCCAAAGGTGAAGTTACACCCCATGGCAATCAAAGTAATCATAGACCCTCCTCCCAAAGCGGTATTCCTCGAGGCTCGCTAACACAACTCTCAAACCGGGAGGCGAGGATGTCAAGCCAATCAAGAGTAAATCCATACTCAATGGCTATCATCAACTCGAGGTCGGGATTGGATACCACACGAGCTAGTTCCTTACGGGTATTAATCCCGATGGCGATGATGTGGTGGATAACCTTCCAAACCGGAGCAGTGATTGAGGAAGAGTTATAAGAAGGAACAAACCACTCTTGCCGCCCTGACATCGCCTTCCAAAATATAATCTTTTGGAGTTCGGTGTACCGATAAGTCTTATTAAAATGGATAGGGAATTTGAGCCAATCCCGAACCGTATCCTCCTTAATTTGGAATTCCCTACCCCCAATACAAACTTCCAAAAGCGGTATCCCTCCACATCTCTAAATTTCTCAAATGAGCATACAAATTCCTCCACTACCCTTTGGTAGGACCCCGAATCATCCAAAAATACAAAATCGAGTCCACTACGATGCAATTTCATACGTACCTCTTGGCTACCCCAAGGTTCTCAAGGGTTCTCATATCGGGGTAGAGAGTTGCTATGGCTTCCTTCCCCTTCCGCTTGATGCATTCATAATTCTTTTTGTGTTTGGCGTTTTCAAATGTGGGAGGCTCGGAAAATGGATAAGGGGTAGGAAACGACAATGGATCTTCCAATAGATCACCACTCGCCAAGATGGGCACTGGGGCAGTAGTGGGTGGAGCACTAGGAGTAGGCGAAGGCACTCGAGGAATGGGAGGAGCCGGGGTCTTCTTCTTTGTGGGTTTCTTCGGCGCGGAGGAGGCACCCTTTGAAGACTTGCTCTTCTTCTTGAGAGGAGGGCCCGACGAGGGTGGTGGGGGCTCAATTTCCTCGCTCGAGGATGAGCTAGGCTCTCTTAGTGAAGCCCTCTTTGACTTCCTTTTGCGAGTGACGAGGGGCATGTCATCTTCATTGCTATCGTACGGTTCTTCAATGGGAATGTCCCTTGAGGACTCCTAGGCGATTTCCTTGCCCTTAGCCTTGGTTTTCGATGAAGAACCACCTTGAGGCATGATTGGAATGGAGAGGAGGATTGAACTTTTGAAACAACAGCAGTGTTCAGTCGGTCAGCTGGCTGAGGAGCAGATTTCAGCCAGTCGGCTGACTGGCGACTTGGGCAGAAATCGGGTTTGCTTGAATCGGATTCGTCGGACCAAATCGGTGCTTGGGGTTTGTAATAGGGTGGATTTGGAGTGGGTTGAGCGACCGAGCGAGCGTTTTTTATGGCAGGGTGAGGAGATCGGAGGGTGAGGTTGGTCTGTCGGTTTCGGAAGGTGAAGATGCGGTTTGAGGAAGATCCGGATGGTGAGGCTGGTGCGACTAGGTCATTGGACGAAGGCGAGGCTATTGCGTGGTGGTCGGACGGACATCAGAGGCCGGTGGTCGAAGGAGCGACTTAGGTCGGGTAAGGGAGTCGCTCGAGTGATGGGAGGAAATGAAGTTTGAAAAGTGAGATGGGTATTTTGGATAACCAATTACCAGCCGGTCGGTTGATTCGTCCGCCGATCGACTGAAATGGCGTGAGAGGTGGTGAAATCAATGGAGAGGGTGAGCCGATTGGCTGGGATTCCAGTCGGTCGACTGAATCCGAGCGATTGGAATGAAGTTCAATGGAACTGCCAGTGGATCGGCTGAAAAATATGAATTTTTAACCGACCGGCTGGAATCTGGAGTTCAACAATTTTCCCCACTCCACACATAAAAATTTTCACTCCACAAAAAATGAACGAGCACCACTCATGATTCACCTAAAACTCAATGCAAATTCAAAGCATGCTTCACCACCAAGAAATCGCTAGCATACACATGATTTTCAACAAAAAGCAAGGTAGGATCACCACTCCACACTTAAGACATACCACCATCTAGAAATTTCATGCAAGCGCTATTCCACACCTAGCACATCTAATCATGCATTTCCACCATCCTAGCACTCGTGTGCACATTCAGAGTGCAATGCACGCATGCCAAACATATACGATATTACTTGTCCATAGATGGACAACTCACAAACCGGGTTACCTCCCGCGAGGGCCTAGTTTAACGTCTTGGCAAAGACCGAGCCGAATCTCTTTTTAAGAAGACACACTTTAGGAGTCCTTTGCTAGGATCCCTCCTCAAGCGGATTTGTAGCCTTTTCATGGGTCGATCAAAGAATAACTTGCACCACGCGCATCCTGAGTTTATCCACAATAGCGTTTGAGTCTTTGTCCATTTGCCTTAAAGATATCTCCTTCATTATTGATCAACTCTACATGGCCATCTTCATAAGGTTTGTGGACAATGAAAGGACCACTCCATCGGCTCCTTAATTTTCCTGGAAAGAGCTTGAGCCAAGAATTGAAAAGTAGGACCTTGTCTCCCTTCTTGAATTCACGACGAATGATTCTTTTATCATGCCATTCTTTTGTCTTTTCCTTTTAGATTCTAGCGCTCTCATATGCTTCATTTCTTATCTCTTCTAACTCGTGAAGTTGAAGGACTCTATGTTCTCCCGCCATTTGCAAGTCCATATTCAAGAATTTAATTGCCCACATTGCCTTGTATTCTATTTCAACCGGCAAATGGCATGGTTTGCCATATCTAAGGCGATCTGGATACATCCCATTGGGGGTTTTTTATGCGGTTTGATAGGCCCACAATGCATCATCTAGCTTCGATGACCAATCTTTCCTTGAGCTACCCACCGTCTTCTCCAAAATTGCCTTAATTTCCCGATTTGAGATCTCGACCTGCCCACTTGTTTGCGGATGATATGGCGTTGCCACCTTGTGAATTACTCCATACTTACGAAGCAAGGCTTCAAAGTTTTTTTCCTTAAAGTGCGAACCACCATCGCTAATGACGGTTCTTGGAATTCTGAACCTTGGAAAAATTGTCTTCTTGATAAGTTTTGTGACAACCTTGGCATCACAAGTATGGGAGGCGATAGCCTCTATCCACTTAGAGACATAATCGGCCGCGACCAATATATATGTATTTCTATATGAAGACGGGAAAGGACCCATGTAATCTATGCCCCAAATATCGAATATTTCAACCGGTAGGATACTTTGTTGGGGCATTTCATATTACCCGATCTTTGGCATTGGTCACAAGCCTTGACAAACTCACAGGCATCACTAAAGAGGATAGGCCAATAGAATCCACTTTGTAGGACCTTTGATGCCGTCTTCGCTCCACTACCATGTCCTCCATAGTGGGACGAGTGACAATGGTATAGGATATTCCTCATTTATTCTTCGGCGACACAAGTCCTATATACGCCATCCGCGCAAAGCCTATACAAGAATGGCTCATCCCAATAATATCGCTGTGTCTCGGATAAATATTTCCTCCTTTGGTGATGATTCAAGTCATGGGGTATGATCCCACTGAGGAGTCGTATTTATACGACTCGTCGAATCAATTAATCCCAGTTATTTCGACACATTATTATGCGAACAGTTACTTTTTATTACGGTTTTGCATTTCAGGTGTTTCCGAAGCACTAGGAGGAAACGCATAAAAGATAACATTTCGTGCCAAAAACACCGCAATGGCAGATAAGACCTTCGGAGGTTCGACGGAGCGCTGGGAAACAACCATTGATCAGAAAACTACGAACTACATGGCGATGCGTAGCTGACCCAATTCCCTACAACTTTCTAGTTCACACCGAGAGCAGCCGAGGTCATATAGATGGTCACATCCAGAGTTGAAGTCGGAATTGGCGCGTAGAACGGGAAGACCGAGTCGGCCCAAAAACAGATTTGGAAACCCATTTTGATAATTCAACCCAAAAACAGATTTGGAAACCCAGTTTCATAATGCATCGGCTCGCCGCACCCAGCGCGTTGAACTCGCTGGGTGCGGCGAGCCGATGATGTGACGATGTCAGCAACACGTTTGATGACGTCAGCAGTTCGAAATTTGATAATTCAAGCCCAAAAACAGATTTGGAAACCCAGTTTGATAATTCAACCCAAAAACAGATTTGGATTTGCTATAAATAAAAGGTTTGGGTTAGGGTTTCCATCATCAATAATTCTAGACGGCTCTGGAGGAGAAGGCGAAGCGTTCGACGAGAGAAGAGATTGTCCTACTACTCATTGTGCATTTTATTTCCATTATGTGTAGTTAAACTCTTAATTTAGTTTAGGGTTTCGCATATTGTGACTATGTTTTGAGATTCTGTTCTTAATGCAATTTTATGTTTCTGTAGTTCTTGTGCCCATCCCATGAATTAATTTGTGAGGTTAACTGGAAGCTTTGTCGCAAAGCTTAATCAAACAATTAATTCTTATTGTTAATATCTACTGGAAACTTTGTCGTAAAGGTAGATCGTAACACCTAGGCTTAATAATACCTTTGTCGGATTATTGTGTTTATGAAAGAACTAGAAGTCTAACACCTTTGTCGGGTTAGATTGTGGTGTATCACCTTTGTCGGGATACTTTAGGATATTACCTTTGTCGGAATTCCACACTTCGAAATATAAGATTTGATCATTAGATATCTATGATAAACATGTCACATGGGCGCGCTCAAATGTTACCCCTTCTTAGAGTGTTATCGTGTTACTCGAATCTGATTGGTTGATGAGTGAGACACGTGGCGCCCCACCTCAAAAGCACGGGGCCCATTGGACATGGTGAGTGGAGGTGTATGGTAGTGGCAGAGGTGGCGCGTTCTGATTGGTTGGATGAAATTCATCCAACCAATCAGATTCGAGTAACACGATAACACTCTAAGAGGGGGGTAACATTTGAGCGCAACTCACATGTCACAATAGAAACCCTAAGCTAAATATATTCTCTGATTGAAACCTTCATTGTGTTTTTCTCTTTCGCACTCTCACTGCTAAAATCCCCTTTCTTTAGTTGTTTTCAACAACCAGCTCTTTTGGGTTCGACCCTGCTTGCCGCTACACTAGCCTACTAGCAAGAGATTATAAATATTCAATTAGACGCGTCAGACGACGCGCGTCAAATTTTGGTGGCGTTGTCGGGGAGCTGCGCTTCGGTGAAGTTGTTTCTTTTTTGTTTTTATTTTTGTTATTTTATTTTTAGTTATTTTTGTGCTTTGCTACTTGCTGCATAATGTCTCGTGCAGGTAGTGTGATCGGTGATAATAAAAACAACAATAACGAGATCGACGAAGCTGGTATAGAGCTGTATCAGCCTACAATGAAGGAGCTGTCTGCCCTAATTTTTAGAATATTCCCTGGTGCATCAATGAAGGGACAGACACGCAGGAAATTGAGATCAAGACAGTGGTAGTGCACTATCTACTGAAGTTTTCGGGTCGGCAAGTGGAATTAGCCACCAGGCATCTGCAGGATTTCCATGTCATCTGGCAGACTCTCCGACCCTATGAAGTCACATTGGAGAATTTTATACTTAAAGCTTTCCACTTTTCTTTAACTGACACGGCTCGATCTTGGTTTCTGTCTCTTCCTTCAGGTAGCATCAGAATATGGGACCAGATGCAGAAAAAGTTTCTCAACAAATACTACCCAGCAGCTAAGGCAGGAAAAGTTCGTAGGCAACGGCAGGACCTCAGGCAAGGGCCTAATGAGTCGATGTACGACTATCTAGAGAAGTTTAATGCCTTGGAGCAGAGCTGCTGTAATTTGGGAATGCCAGAGAAGCTGATTATTGAGTACCTGCTTGATGGTCTGAGGCCTCTCGACAGGATGCTACTAGACGCCTCAGCTGGAGGCACTATCATTAATTTATCCCCAGCTGGAGTGAGGACATTAATCGCTGAAGTGGTCGAGAATGCTAGGTTCAGAGAGGAGGTTGGCCGCAAAGAGGACTTTAGCCGAACCAGACATGTTGCAAAGGCTGAGACCCCAGCATTTGATGCGCTGAAAGAACTAAAAGAGATGATGAAGGTTCTAATGACTAATCAGGTGGCTCAGCTAAGGCCGGGTGAATTTTGCGGTGCGACTAATCATAAGACGGATGCTTGACCCACTCTACATGAGGATACACAGGCCACGGTTAATGCAGTGGGTGAATTCCAAAATTACAACAACCATGCACCCCAGCAACCCCAGTAGCAGTACTATCGCCCACCATATCGTCAGCAGCAGGGTAGATACAACAATCAGAATCAGTATCAGCAACGAGGGTAGAATTACAATCAAGCAGGCCCTAGTAATCAGAGTTCCAACAAGCCTCTGGAGGATTTGGTGAAGGAGCTGGCAGCTAGCACCCAGCAATTAGCCACCACCGTGCGACAAAATCAGGTGAAGACCGATGGAGCTATAGCCGATCTGTCAAAACAAATGTCCAACTTAGCCCAGACGGTTTTTGAGCTGAAGAAAGATCCATGGAAGCTACCGTCGCAGACAGTGCCTAATTCGAGAGGGAATATCAGCACATTGGTAGTGGTAGATGAAGTGGAAGCGGCACTTAGGAAGTCTGCGGATGCAGTGAACAAGTTACTTGCGCTCAACGAGCACATTAAGGCAAAAAACAGCAAAAAGGAGCCCGAGTTAGTGCCGATTGCACCCAAGGAAGACATTAGCTCGACGCTAATATCTGAAGCGGACGCGCCTATAATGTCTAAACCGGGTACGACCATAACGTGTGCAGCGGGCGCGACCCACACTGATGCATGTTCCAAAACCGACCCTTTGCTTCCGTTTTCTATGCAGGTAAGAGCTCCGGAAGACCATATGATTGACGAGGATGAGCTAGGAGGCAAATTGGAGGCGAGGCATGAGCTAAAAGACCCAACGATGGAGCGCCCACTTGCTGCGAGTCAAGATGCACCGCCTGGAAAGTGTAAGGACCCAGGTGTCTTCACAGTCACCTGTGGTGTTGGTGAGGCTCTTATACATCACTGTTTGATTGATCTAGGTGCTGCCATTAATGATGTGCCACATTCGTTATATTGTTCACTAAAATTGGGACCATTGAAGCCTCCTAAACTGTTGGTAGAGTTAGGAGATAAATCTCTTCTACGTCCTGTTGGTTTGGTTGAAGTCCTAACCCTCCGTGTTGGAGATCTTGTTGTTCCTGCTGACTTTTATGTTTTGCAGATGGAAGATGCTAGAGATGATGATCCTCCCGCACTTATTTTGGGACGACCATTCCTCTTTGCCACTAAGACCAAGATTGACATGGACACGGGCTTGTTGTCACTTGCGTTTGGTGGCAAGACATCAAATTTTTTATTTTATGAGGATGCGGACCATCCAGGCATGAAGAAACCACCGGACATCGTGAATACATCATACCTTGGTGCTCTAATTCCAGATCCACCAGATGAGATTGATTGTGCACGTGGAGAGGTGGCTATGAGCGGAATGTCCTCGAAAACTAGGGAGGACGTGAAGGCTAATCCGCCTGATCGGTTGATAAGTCGAGTTTTCGACTTATTAATACCCGTTTTCACTATAGCTTTAGTTCGTTTCCGGCGATAATTTGATGTCATTTGATCTCTTTTCGTACGTTTCAGGTACAAAACAAGATATCTCAGTGTCTAAGCCAAAATACGAAAACTCAGGGAAAAATCGAAGGCTTGAGAAAAATATGGGCAAAAAAGACCTCCAGTCGGTCGACTGGGAAGCTCCCCTGTACCAGTCGGTCGACTGGAAGAAGGCCTCAGGAGCCTCACATTCTTCACTTGCGCAGTCGGTCGACTGAACCCTCCAGTCGGTCGACTGACCTGGAGCTTCAGATGCCCAGTCTCTCGACTGAGTCTCCAATCGCTCGACTGGAAGGAGGCCTCAGGAGCCTCACATTCTTCACTTGCGCAGTCGACCGACTGGGAGACCACTACTCGAGATTGCCTTTTCAACCTTCAGTCGACCGACTGAGCCGACCAGCACTTCCCAGTCGACCGACTGGGACTGCTACAGTGCGATTTTCTGCCGAGGCTATAAATAGAAAGAGGCAAGTTTGACCTACTTACTTGGCATCTTGGGGGAAAAATACAAGAAAAAGAGATCAAATCAAGGGCCTTCATCACCATCCAACCAAAGAGGATTGAAGATCAAGGGAGACAACTAGGATTAATCATCCTATTTCTATTCCTCTTCTCTTATCTTTGATTGTGCTAAAACCCTACACACATCATGTTGTCTTACATGATGTGTGAGTAGTTCCCTTGTGTTTTGGGGGTGTTTGTACCCTCCTTGGTACTCAATGATCATGTATACACATTCATCATGCAATTTATGGAGTTGATTTCATTTTACTAAGATCTTCATTCTAGACATGTTGATAAGTGTTTGATAAAATACCTAAGAGACATGTTTGCATTAGAACTATGATCTAAGTATTGAAAGAGCTTAGTGATGGTTTGGATATAGTAAAAATGAACTCATCAAGTGTTTATGAGAGTAAATGCATGGATGTGAGGTTGACTAAAACTTAAAGCCTATAGCATTTATTGCCTAGGGAGATGTTCCAAGGACAATAGTGCTATAGAGTGAATCAATATCTTTAATAGGTGAGATTCTAATTAGGAGAGCTTGACTAGGATTAGACTTACATGATAGTTTGTCTATTTCTAGCCTAAGCTAGGTTTTAAACCCATCAACCCCTAAAATGATTACATTCTTGTATACATGATCGTTGGTAAATTGCCAAGGAGGGGAAGAACCCCTCGAAACTCTCTTTAATTGAATTGAAACCCTTTGAAATCATTTCATTACTCGTTTCTTGATTGATAATCACCTCATCATTGAATATTGAAGGATTAGCCGAGTTGAAAACTTGATTCCCTAGCGTATAATCACGTTTGCTCCCTTGGGTTCGACACCGGTCTTACCGGTCATCATTATAAATTGTTTTTGACTTGATTGCTAAAATTCTACACGTCATCGATGGAGAACATACACGAGCACACCATCCTATGAGGGCTATAAGCAGAATGAAGGAGTAGCTGAGGCGAAGTTTGACCTCATACGCCCATGGGATCCTAACTTGTGATCTCTAATGAGGTATCGTCGAGCCAACGATGTAAAACAAAGGCGCTCGCAGGGAGGCAGCCTAGCAAAAAACAAAATTTATGTTTTTTTTTCGTTTTTTATGTTTGTTTGAGTCTTGAGTCAAGTTTTTTTACATTGTCTTTTGAGAAAAGAGATGTTTTTCATGCAGGAAATAGGTGCAACTCAGTGCGGATCGCGCCGAGCATTAACATTAGAGGCGCGTCCACAGGCAACATTAGTGCCGCGCCGGACAGAGACATTAAGAGTTGACCGCGCCCCTAATGTCTACACTGAGCACGGTGGACCATTGACCAGCGTTGACCGACTCGTTTGACCAAAATTCTCACCATCACGTGACGAAACGAGGGGAGTGCCTGTTCACCTTTATTCTCTATTTACTTTTTCCCCTATGTTTGTGTGTCTTGCATTGTTATGTCTTTGAACTTAAGTCGTACCGTGAGGACACGGCTTGGTTCAAAAGTGTGGGGTGGGAGAGTCAGTCAATCTGTTGTGTCAGAATATTTATTTTTCTTGCATTTGCACCGTGTCTGCATGTTCTTTAAATTTGTTTTGAATTTTAAAAGTATGAAATTTCTCTCTATTTCCTAGATATGCAGTATTGGATGTTGATGATGTGAAATAGATGATGCTGATTAGATGAATTTCTCTCGTGAAATCTGAAGTGTGCTTTTACATTAACCCACTACGTGTCCTTTTGAGTTGAGATAAACAGGGATGCGGAGTTGATAGAAATGTTTTAGAGAGACTTGACGAAGCATTCAAAGGACCGAATTTCTAGTTAAATGGTTATGTGGATTTCGTGGAGGCTAGCACTTCGAGACGATATGGTTCAGAGTTAGCTCAGCCACTGCAGCGTTTATGTAGGTAAGCGTGACGGGAAAATAGACCGTCCTATCTCTAGTCCGAAATAACCGGGAAGAGGTGAGTGACCCTCATCTTGACTCGCGTCAAAAAGGGTGAGGATGAGAAAGAGCGGGGAGGTATTTCCATATGCTTACGGGCGATGATTTGACCTTCCTCAAAAGAAATAAAGAAAAGTAAAAACTATTCACAACAAAGGAGCAAAGCTCAAGAAAAATCAGCCAAATTGTGAAGTTCTACACAAAGAAAAGTGAAGTAAATCATTCATACACAAGAGCCAAAGGCCAAGAAAGTTCACTACATCATAAGCTGTCCATCAAAAGAAGAAAGAAAGCTAAAAAACCTTGAAGCTCGAATGAATCACGTGCCCGAAGAAGCGATGAAGTGTAAACATATAGCTAGAGTTCGGAACAGCGAATGCAGATCATGGTTCTAAAAAGGACTATCTCCCATTCATCCGAATTGGTTTGGATTTCAGCTCAAAGGTAACACGTATTAAGTTAATTATGTGTTGAGCATGATGACTTGAGTAACGATTGAGTTATGCATAGAAAAGCGAGTCTAGACTAGCAAATCATATTAATGTGCATCTATTCAGGACGTCATATTTATTTTCCTTCTATGACTTAGTTCTTGTTTGGGACGAACAAGTTTCAGTGTGGGGTGGTTTGAGGAGTCGTATTTATACGACTCGTCGAATCAATCAATCACAGTTATTTCGACACATTAGTATGCGAACAGTTACTTTTTAGTATGGTTTTACATTTCAGGTGTTTCGGAAGCTTTAGGAGGAAACGCGCATAAAAGACGACATTTCGTGCCAAAAACACCGCAATGGCAGATCAGACCTTCAGAGGTTCGACGGAGCGCTGGGAATCGTCCATTGATCATAAAAATACGAGCTACATGCTAATGCATAGCTTACTCAATTCCCTACAACTCTCTAGTTCACACCGAGAGCAGCCGAGGTCATATAGAAGGTCAAATCCAGAGTCAAAGTCGGAACTGGCGCGAAGAAAGGGAAGACCGAGTCAGTGCGGATCGCGTCCCATGAAGACATTAGCTTTACCGCTAATGTCAATGCTGGGCGCGGCGAGCCGATGAGGTGATGACATCAGCAACGCGTTTGATGACGTCAGTAGTCCAAAATTTGATAATTCAAGCGCAAAAACAAATTTTGAAACCCAGTTTGATAATTCAACCCAAAAACAGATTTGGAAACCCAGTTTTCCTATAAATAAAAGGTTTGGGTTAGGGTTTCCATCATCAATCATTCTAGACGGCTCTGGAGGAGAAGGCGAAGCTTTCGACGAGAGAAGAGATTTTCCTACTACTCATTATGCGTTTTATTTCCATTATGTGTAGCTAAACTCTTAATTCAGTTTAGGGTTTCGCATATTGTGACTATGTTTTGAGATTCTGTTCTTAATGCAAAGTTATGTTTCTCTAGTTCTTGTGCTCATCCCAAGAATTAATTTGTGAGGTTAAGTGGAAGCTTTGTCGTAAAGCTTAATCAAACAATTAATTCTTATCATTAATATCTACTGGAAACTTTGTCGTAAAGGTAGATCGGAACACCTAGGCCTAATAATACCTTTGTCGGATTATTGTGTTTAGGAAAGAACTAGAAGTCTAACACCTTTGTCGGGTTAGATTGTGGTGTATCACCTTTGTCGGGATACTTTAGGATATTACCTTTGTCGGAATTCCACACTTAGAAATATAAGATTTGATCATTAGATAACTATGATAAACATGTCACAATAGAAACCCTAAGCTGAACATCGTCTCTAATTGAAACCTTCTTTGTGTTTTTCTCTTTTGCACTCTCACTGCTAAAATCCCCCCTTTCTTTATTTGTTTTCAGATACAATTTCAACAACCAGCTCTCTTGGGTTCGACCCTGCTTGCCGCTACACCAGCCTACTAGCATGAGATTATAAATATTAAATTTGACGCGTTAGATGACGCGCGTCACCCACATACTACAAAATTTACCATATCCGCATACCAAGGAAGGGACTCCGCCTCTACCCTCATGAGTTGCTCCCCAATGAAAGGGTCATTAACAAGGTAGGTATCTTCTTCGAGCTCTTTATTTCCCTCAAGCCTAGATAGATGATCGGCGACAAGATTTTCCACTCCCTTTTTATCTTTAATTTCGATAACAATTTCCTGGAGTAGGAGAACCCACCTTATGAGCCTTCTTTGACAAGACATACTTAATTGCCGCGTGGTCGGTGAAGACTATGGTCTTTGATCCCACAATATATTGACGAAACTTGTCAAAGGCATACACAATGGCAAGAAGCTCCTTTTCGGTTGTAGAATAATTCACTTGAGCTCCATTAAGGACCTTGCTAGTGTAGTAAATGGCGTGAATTTTCTCGTCCACTCTTTGTCGAAGGACCACCCCAATGGCATGGTCACTAGAATCACACATGAGCTCAAATGGCAAGTCCCAATCAGGAGGTTGAATGATGGGAGCCGAGAGCAATGCCTTTTTTAATGTTTCAAAGGCTAACAAGCATTCTCCATCGAAGAGGAATTTGGTGTCATTGCATAATAAGTTTGTCAAAGGCAACGCAATCTTCGAGAAATCCTTAATGAATCTTCTATAGAACCCGGCGTGGCCTAAGAAACTCCTTATTCCTATGACATCTCTTGGGGGAGGCAATTTTTCAATAACTTCCACTTTGGCCTTGTCCACCTCGATTCCTCTTTTGGAGACCAATTGACCAAGCACAATGCCTTCCTGCACCATAAAATGACATTTTTCCCAATTTAGTACAAGGTTTGTCTCAACGCATCTTTTCAAGACTTTTGCCAAATTGGCCAAGCAATCATCAAATGAAGAACCATAGACAGAAAAATCATCCATGAACACTTCCATTAATTCCTCAATAAATTCTGAAAATATAGCCATCATGCATCTTTGAAATGTGCCCAGTGCATTACAAAGCCCAAAGGGCATTCGCTGATAGGCAAATGTTCCATAAGGACAAGTAAAAGTATCTTTTCTTGATCTTGTGGATGAATTGGGATTTAGAAAAACCCTCTATATCCATCAAGATAGCAAAAATAGTCATGCTTGGCTAACCTTTCTAACATTTGATCAATAAAAGGAAGTGGAAAGTGATCTTTCTTAGTTGCCTTGTTGAGTTTTCTAAAGTCTATGCACATTCGCCAACCGGTAACGGTTCGCGTGGGGATTAACTCATTTTTTTTATTTTTAACAACCGTCATTCCTCCCTTTTTTGGCACAACATGAATGGGGCTAACCCACTCAGAGTCCGCAATAGGGAAGATGATTCCCGCATCAAGCATTTTTAAAATCCCTTTTTTCACAATTTCACCAACAATAGGATTAAGTCTCCTAGCATGCTCTCTTGTAGGTACACAATCATCTTCCAAGTTAATTCTATGAATGCATAAATTGGGACTTATCCCTTTCAAGTCATCAATCGAATAACCAAAGACACATTTGTGCTCTCTAATCACATCAAGCAATCTTGAAGTTTCAATTTCATTCAATGAGGCATTCACAATAATGGGCAAAGTAGAATTGGGGCCTAAAAACTCATACCTTAGGCTTGTTGGTAGAGTTTTTAGCTATACCAAACAAGTAGGCTGCAAACGAGCCGAGTCGAGTCGAGTATTAAGCTGCTCGAACTCGACTAGAGTGAATATATATCAAACTCGAACTCGACTCGAAACTAGACGAGCTTCAAAAATTTTGTTCGAACTCGACTCGAAATGTTTTCATGATACTCGAGCTCGACTCGATACTCGAGTATTAAAACTCAAATTACATGTAACTATATAAACTGCTCAATTTCAAAGCTTGTTTGCATAAGAAAATATTAAGCTTTTTACACAAAATTCCAAAGGGCAACTCAAGGACCCCAAGGCCCAAGATTAGAGTCTAGCCCAAACTTTAGGCTTTTGGTATTGTAGATGGATTGAGTTTTACTCTCCCCTTTTATAATCACTTGTGAATCAAAGTCTTTGACATCAAGCAATGTGGGATATTAGGACCTTCACTTGCTTTTTGATTTCTTCAATGCTTCTTTATAATGTTTACTTTTGTCCCACATTTGATGCTTATTACAAAACAAATAAGATTAGAATATATATAGATGAACACTCTATCCAAAATCTAATCTACTCATTACAACTAATCTAGTTGAAATTACAATTGTAATTTCCAAGATATATGTGGAATAATCGAGTATTATTCGAGTTGTTCACGAGTATATACGAGTCGAGTATTACCTTGCTCGTACTCGGCTCGTTTAATAAACGAGCTGGAAATTCATGCTCGTGCTCAACTCGTTTAGTTTCGAGTCGAGCTTTTACCGAGTTTTGACTGAGTAGTCACGAGTACATCGTCTCGCTTGCAGCCCTACGAACAAGACACCTTACCTTTGTCGCCTTGAGGTTCCCCTTTACCTTTGTCATCCACGATAGCCCAACAATCATCACACTTGGGGAGCTCATTATCAAGGTCAATTTCATATATATATGCAAGTTAGTCACATCATGTAATTCAAAAGCATCAACAAGGTCACGATAATTACAACTCATGGTAGAATTAAGACCTTTTTGTGCTTTTTCTAGATTAAACTCAATCTCTTCATCACCTACTCTCATGGTAATTGACCCTTTAGTTGTATCAAATATAGCTCCCGCGGCGTAGAGGAAGGGTCTTCCCAAAATAATGGGACTTTCATTATCCTCTTTCATTTCCAACACAACAAAATCACCCGGAATGTAGTAATTCCCTACTCTAATCGGGACATCCTTAAAAACTCCCTTGGGAAATCTTGAGGAGCGGTCCGTGAGTCTCAAAATCATTTGGGTTGGCTTAGGCTCACCCATATTCAATTTCTTGTACAAGGAAAAAGGCATCAAAGATATACTAGCACCCAAATCACACATATCACGTTCAATTTTCACATCATTGATATAGCATGAAATGGAAAAACTACCGGGATCCTCAAGTTTGGGTGGCATGCGTGGTTGGAGTATAGCACTACATTCTCCATTGAGGGACACCGTGTCAACATCTTCAATTGGCCTCCTGCAAGTAATAATATCTTTTAGAAATCTCGCATAAGATGGGGCTTGAATGATTACCTCAGTGAAGGGCATAGTAACATAGAGCTTCCTCATCATCTCGGCAAACTTGGAGAATTGCTTGTCGTTGTTTTTTTAGCCTTTGTGGGAAGGGTATAGGAGGGGTGTATGGCTTTAGTTCATCTTTTCCTTTCTCCACTTCTTTTTCTTTTTAGGTTGGAGGATTAGGGACCTCTTCATCTAACTCTTCAATTTTGGCACTAGCTTGGCCTCCAAGATCAAAAGAAACATTCTTATTTTTCTTTGGTTCATCCTCTAACTCTTTACCACTCCTTAATGTCGCCGCATTGCAATGCTCACTTTGCCCTTGCTCGGGTCGAGCCGGTAACTTTCCTTGTGCCCTTGTAGATGATTCGGCTTTTTGAGCTATTTGGTTCTTAAGCATCTTGTTGTGGGTTTCCAACCTTTCAAATTTGGTTTGCATGTCCATCAATTGAGCTTGGATGTCCCTACTTGCTCTTTCTTGAGAAATACGAGCTTGTTCGTTTTGTGCAAGGAGTTTGGCCAACATTGTCTCAACACCGGAGGGTTCATTAGAAGGTTGAGGAGGGTGGTCAAGTTGTTGGTAGGGCTTTTGAGCTTGATACTGTTCCCCTTGGATTTGGTTTCTTTGAAGTAAAGTTATTCATGGCCTTGGTATGGGTTCCTTGGTTGGAATGCTTGATTGTTTGAAGTAGGCCTAGGCCAAAGGTTAGAGGTGTAGGATTTGTGGTTTAGTATGAGATGTTTGGATGATCCTTCCAAGCCGATGAAAACCTTGGCGTGGTTTGATTGGATTGGGAGCTTTGGCCTTGAGGGGCATTAGTGTTATACTCCCTCTTTTGGTTTCCACCAACGTAATTTGCTTCTTCATACCCATATCCTTTCTCATCTTTTTGAACCAAAGGGCAAGAGTTAGTGTTATGCTCATAGACTTCACAAATGTCGCAACCTTGGCTCATTGAGTGGTCCTTTGACGGATGTTTCAATTTAAATACTTCATCTGAAAGGCTTTCAATTTTTTTTCTATTGCATCATTGTCACTTGTGCTTACGACCTTTGCTTCACATCCTCCTCTTTCCTTCTCGGGTTTCCTCTTTCACTTGCCCACATGAAGTAGTTATTTGTGATTTTCTCAATTATCTCATACCCTTCCGTAGGTTCAAGATCCATGACAGCTCCTCCCGCGGCGGTATCAAGGGCAAGCCGCGAGGGACCATCAACTCCAGTGTAGAAGGTATGGAATAAGAGGTAGGCATCTAGGTTGTGATGTGGGCAAAGTCTTTGATATTCTTTGAATCGCTCCCAAGCTTCATAGAGAGTCTCTCCGTACATTTGCTCAAAATTGATGATTTGACTCCTATAGTAATCCGTCTTGGATGGAGGGAAATATTTGTTGAGGAATGCGGATGCAAGCTCCTCCCAAGTAGTGAAGCTTGATGGTGTTTGGCTCCTAAACCAATCCTTGGCTCGTCCGGTGAGGGAGAAGGGAAACAACCTAAAATGGATACCATCTCTTGGGACTCCATTAATCTTGACGGTATCACAAATCTCGAGGAAGGAGGTCAAGTGAGAATTGGGATCTTCATGGTCCCTCCCCGAGAATTGGTTGGATTGAACCATTTGGAATGTGGAGGTCTTCAATTCAAAGTCTCGATTGTCCACCCAGGGAACCAACATAGGGGATCGGTAGCCATAAGCATTGGGAGCTACATAATCTTTGAGGGCCCTTCTAGCATGAGGGACTTGAGGAAGTTGAGGAGGAGGAGGTCTATCTTCCATGGCTTGAGTATTGGTTTCTTGAGTGTTTGATGTTGATCCTTTAGCTTTGGTTGATTTACTCCTTGTGAGGTAGGGATCAACGGTTGGTTCAAGTCTCTATCCACAATCTTGGTAAGCTTCTTTATCTTAGGTGGCATAAAAGAAATGCACCTACAAGGAGAAAAGCAAGGAAAACAAGTGAGGATAATGTGGTAAACTCAAGAACCACAAGTAACAAGACAATAAAAATAAAAATGGAATAGTCGAAGTACTAAATGAATCGTCCTAGGGACAGTCTAGCCATTGCTCCCCGGCAACGGAGCCATTTTGACAGTTGTAATTTATATAGTCAAAACAATCTATACTTGACCAGTAAGACCGGTGTCGAACCCAAGGGAGCAATTGGATTGTACGCTAAGATTTATCAAATTTTCTACTTGGCTATTCCTACAGATCAATTATGAGATGGTTTCCAATTAAAAACTAGCAATGAAATGGTTTCGAGGGATTTTAATTCAATTCAAAGAGAGTTTCGAGGGGTTACTCCCCTCCTGAGCATTTCCCATGATCACGTATACAATAATTATGAACATTCAAGGTGTCAAATAGTTTGGAACCTAGCTAGACTAAGGTAGACCAATTTTCATGTGCATCAATTCTTAGTCAAGCTCTCTTAACTAGAACCTCACTCAATCGAGAATGTTGATTCACTCTATATCCTTTATTAGCCTTAGAACATCTCCCAAGGCAATAAATACTATAGGCTTATGGGACTAGTTCACTTCCTATCCATGCATTCATCATCATAAACACTAGATAGGATTATATTTACTACATCCAAACCTTTCCTAGGATCATTCGATACTTAGGTTAGGTTTTGGGGTCAACATGTCACTTAGGCATTTCATCAAACACTTAGTAACATGTCATACATGAAGAGCATAGTAAATATGAATTTAACATCATGGATTATTGAATCAAATGTGTGTATACACGATCAAGAGTACCAAGGAGGGTTACAACACCCTCAAAACACAAGGAGACAACTCACACATCATGTAAGACAACATGATGTGAGTAGGGTATAGATAACACAACAAGGGAATACAAAAGATGAAGAGAAAGTAGGATTGTTAATCCTTGAACTCCCTATTGATCTTCCTTCTTCTCCTTTGGTTGGATCCTCCTTGATGACGTTAATTTGATCTCTGTTTTCTAAGTATTTTTCCCCAAGATGTCAGTCCCCCCTAGGTCAAACAAGCCACTTTCTATTTATAGCCTCGAGTAGAAAAACCGCACTGTAGCAGTTCCAGCCGGTCGGCTGGACTGATGCTGAAATTGCAGTCGGTCGGTTGGTATCCAAAAGTCTGGACAGCTTCTGAAATCTTATTCCAGTCGGTTGGCTGGTGAGTCCAATCGACCGACTCAAACCGAGCGGTTGCATTGCTTGTACAAGGCAAGGACCAACCGGCCGGTTGGATTGGCCAACCGACCGACTCAAAGTGAGCGAATGCATTGCCTGGAATCCCTTATCTTCATCCGACCTGTGAGAAGTTTAGCCGACAGGCTCATTTTATGCGAGGGCGAGTATTTGGATAGCTCTTCTCCAGCCGACCGGTTGGATACTCAGCCGACCTACTCAAAGTGTGCGGTTGTGAGGATCCTTAAGTCTTTCATCCAGCTGGTCAGCTGGCGAGTCCAGTCGGTCGACTCAAAGTGGACGATTGATTTCAAGTCCAGGTCCTTCATCCAGCCGATCGGCTGGTTCAGGGGAGATTTTCAGCCGGTCGGTTGGGAGTCCATTTTGCCCACATTTTGCTCCAAACTTCGGTTTTTCTCCGACTTTTCATATGTAGACTTTGACATCGGTGAGGGCTTGTTTTCTACCTGAAACGTAGGGTAAGAGGTCAAATGACATCAAATTATCGTCGGAAACGAACTAAAACTGTAGTGAAAAACGACTATTAATGATTCGAAAACTCGACTCATCAATGGTGTCGGCCAAGGTGCGTGTGTAGGAAAAAGTCAGGTTCTTCTCAGATTCTAGTGATGTTATTTGGGCTTTGAATCTAGCAGTTTAGAAAGATGGAACTGAGCTTCGTTGGATTAAGGGAAGTGTGCAGTACCTAAATGCTCATCCATACTGATTCCTCATTGGGTTGAACAGTGTGTTGGCAGACTGGCTGGAAAGCACGCGTCGAAAGATGGACTTAACCTGAAGTGCAGGAGCTCCCTAAGGATCTGCTAGGGTATAGAGTCTAACTATTTTTGATGGGTCTTGGAACCTGTTAAATTTATGGAGTTTCGCTTGCTATGTAATTTCTCGTAAAAAACACAAATAAAACCCATAATTAATGGCCTTCATTAAAGTTAGAACTATTGAATGTCTAAAATTTTATACATGAATAATATATTTTTTAGTTTTCATGAATAATATATTTATAAGTTGGTAAAAACTTAACTCAAAGTCGATGAAACAATTGTGGATATTTTTGGCCTGTCCTAATTAACTAATAAGTATAGTTTACAGAAACGAATATTTCAAGGATGGGGATCTGATCTGATTAACACAAATTCTTTTCTTTTTTTTTTGCATGGAAGTGCTTATGTAGTGTGATGGAAATTTTTTAAGTGTGGTCTAATCTTGGAACAACAAGAACAGAGACCGAGATGGAGGAAGTCAATTTCAATTGAGTTTTTTTTTATTATCAAAACTAGTTATTTTTTGGCAAAAAACTGGCTTCATGCGAAGAGAAGGACGCTGTGGGGAGCTTTCTAATGTTGAAGATGTTTGCCCAGTGTGGAAATTTTTTTGTGGGAAATGTTGGAGATTTTAGGGTATAAGTGTTGTAACACATTTATATACCTTATAAAGATATTTTGTGAAATAAACAAAATACTTTGGAACTCATTTGAGCTCAATATGGATTTCGGACAAGTGTGATTTGCGCCAGTGCTTCTGAGTTTTTAGTCAACTGGTTGGTTCTTTGAGCCAACCGGTAGGCTGAGAATTATCGTTCGGCGCGTCCAAGGAAGACTTTAAGGCTGGGTCGTGACCAGCGCTTAAAGTCTTCACCGGGCGCAACACTAATGTTCTCTGCGGGGGCGCGACACGTCAGTTCAGGTTTTGAATCGATTTTCTTATCCGATCGAAAACCGTCGATTGATAAGATTCCTGAGTTCGATTGATGTCGACATCCATCAAGGAAGTGAGCGACTGAGTTTTGGGTGTGTAATTGCTCCATCAGTTTGATCGATTCGTTCGATTGCTTTACTCGTTTCCGTTTCTTATTCCAGTACAAACATCACTTGTTTTATCCCAGTTCATGTTTCGGATTTCCTAACCGGAAGAAATATAGAATTTGAAAAGCGACAATTGATCGTGACTCAAGCAGAATCCAAGTCCCAATTGATTGAAGCATCGACAGGGGAATCCGGGGAACTACAATCAAATTCAATATTTTCTATTTGTCTGCTGCTTCAGTGAAGGATGTATGAGTTGCTTGGGAGTTGGGGTGTGAAACGAACTCGACGGAGTTCCAATTGATCAATTGCAGTGAGGAAACGCACAAATCGGGAGAGAGCAAATTGGGGAAAGCTAGGGTTTGATAGATTTTGTAAATGAAAATGAATTACAGAAGAAAACAGGACTGGAGGGAATATAAGAGCGAAAGGAAACGACGTCTTTCTAGCCAGCGCAGTGTTACACGCGACCAGAACGACGACGTTTACCAAACGCCTGCACTACAACTAACATAACAGCCTTTCCCTCCTTAATATAAACACAAACACTAAACATCAAACCCCTGCATTAAAACCCCAATATAAACCTTCAATACCCCCCCCCCCCCCCCCCCCCTCAAGCTTGGAGTGGAGAAAATTAGAAACTCCAATCTTGAAACTCAACTGATGAAGATGATCAAACGGAAGGGGCTTGGTAAACATATCCGCCGGCTGCTCACTTGTGGATATGTGAACTGGAAGAATAAACTTGGAAATCAATTGAGATCTAATCAGATGGCAATCAATTTCGACGTGTTTAGTCCTCTCGTGGAAGACAGGATTGTGTGCTATATGGATAGCCGCCTTGTTGTCACAATGCAACGGAATGGGAGTAGCAACAATCAGACCCATATCAGCCAACAACCTGGCTAAACAACTTGCTGCCGCCATCGATCTGTACTCAGACTCCGCTGATGACCTTGACACAACTTGTTGCTTCTTAGTTTTCCAGGAAATAACACTTGAACCCAACAACACGCAATGCCCAGTGACAGATTTCCTAGTGACAGGACATGCTGCCCAGTCAGCATCGCAAAACGCCTGTAATTGAAGATCAGATGCTGCAGGGAAGAACAGACCTTGGGCTGGCGCCCCTTTAATATACCGGAGAACCCTGTGTGCAGCTCTAAGGTGTTCTGTAGTAGGCTGTTGCATAAACTGGCTGAAGATGTGGACAGGATATGACAGATCTGGGCGTGTAATTGTCATGTAAATAAGCTTGCCCACCAGTCGACGATAGTGTAAAGGGTCAGACATCAAAGGTTCCGCAGAGAGACTGAGTTTGTGCTTCAACTCAAGTGGTGTCTTGGCAGGCTTTGAATCAGACAAATTATGTTCCTCCAGAAGCTCCAAAGCGTACTTTCTTTGGTTAAGAAAAATGCCACTTGTTAATCTGGCCACTTCCAGGCCAAGGAAGTACTTCAAATGGCCTAAATCTTTGATTTGAAACTTGTTGTGTATATACATTTTGACATCTTTGATCAGTTGTTCTGAAGTTCCATTCAGTATAACATCATCCACATATACGAGCAACACCAGAAAAGCACCATCCTTCGATAATGTAAACAAGGAATAATCATTGAGACTGTTCTGAAAACCATAAGCAAGCAAAGCCTTACTGAATTTCGCAAACCATTGCCTGCTAGCTTGCTTTAAACCATAAAGACTCTTCATAAGTCTGCACACCTTACCAGCTGCCTTTTCCTTCTTATAAAAACCACGTGGTAGTTTCATGTACACCTCTTCTTCCAAGCTACCATGCAGAAAAACATTAATGACATCTAATTGATGAAGAGGCCACTGTTTAGCTGCAGCAATGGCAAGTAAGCACCGAACAGTTGTCATCTTAGCAAATGGTGCAAAAGTCTCATGATAATCCAACCCCTCTACTTGAGTGAACCCACGAGCTACCAATCTGGCCTTATACCTCTCCACACTGCCATCAGAATGTAACTTAATCTTATAAATCCACTTACAGTCCACCAGTGTTTTGTCTTTTGGAAGATCAGTCAAAAGCCAAGTATGATTATCTTCAAGGGCTTTAATTTCTTTGTTCATTGCTTCCACCCATTTAACATCCTTACTAGCTTGTGTGTAAGAAGTGGGCCCTTGTAACTGAGAGATCTTCAATGCAAAAGCTGAATGATGAGGAGCACACTTAGAATAAGAAATAAACTTGTGAATCTGATGAGGTGACGTATAAGGAGTAACAGTATTGCAAATGTAATCATTTGTCCAGTGTGGAGGTTTATGAGTCCTTGTGGATTTCCTCAAAGAAGGACCAGAGTCAGCAATATCAGGAACTGATAAAGTGTTGTCAGAATTAGCCAAGGGTATGGTATTTTCACTCATCTGGTCATCAGTGCTAGCATCAAAGAATAATGAATCACCAAATATCAAATTATCCTGAAATGATGTGCTATTGGTAGAATTCCCAAGGAGTTGAGGGTCATTATCACTAAATCAATTTGTGACTTCAACAGAAGAATTGATGGGCACTGGTTTCACTGTTTCTGTTCCTAAGTTCTGAACATAATTCTTGAAGGGGAACACATCCTCCCTGAATACCACATGCCTACTGATAATAATTTTCTGAGTTGCAAGACAAAACAGCTTATAACCTTTCTGGCCAACTGGATATCCCAGTAATATACACTCCAATGCCCTGGGTTCAAACTTGTCTCTAGATGAAGCATTAGTACTGACTAAACTCAAACAGCCAAATGTCGACAGATGATCTACATGGGGCTTTTCATTGAACAACATTTCCCATGGACACTTCCCATCCAACACAGGAGATGGAAGCCTATTGATGATATGTGTAGCTGTAAGTATACTATCACCCTAAAATTTCTTGGGTAAACCAGCCTCAAACATGAGTGCTCTGACAACCTCTAATACATGCATGTGTTTCCTCTCTACCAGGCCATTCTGCTGGGGAGTATGAGGACAACTGCTCTGTTGTAAGCAGCCCAGTTTCTGAAAAAAACCTTGTAACTTTTCATTGAAAAATTCTCCTCCATTATCTGATCTGAAAAACTTAACTGCTCTGCCAAATTGTGTCTTGATCATAGCAAAAAAAATTCATGATTACCTCAGGTACCTCGGATTTTTGCTGCACCAAAAAGGTCCAAACAGCTCTAGAGTAATCATCAACCACAGTTAAAAAATACATGGCCCCTGTCAAAGAGGGATCATGAAATGGTACCCATAAATCACTATGAAGTAACTCAAATGGATTGATTGTAGAATGTGTACTCAAAGGAAATGATAGTTTTGTTTGTTTGGTCAAAGGGAAAACCGAACAATAGTACTTAAAATGTTTCAAAATCACACTAGGTGTTTTATTCTTCAGGAGCTGATATACAATATCAAAAGGTGCATGCCCCAATCTGTTGTGCCAAAGTTCAGCGTTTGCCAGTGTCTTCTTGACATCAAGACTGTAAGCCCTCACTTTCCCAGCATCACTCTGTGGTATATATGTGCTATAAAGGCCTCCAACAGGTCTACCAGTCTCTAGGATTGTCCTGGAGTGTTGGTCCTGTACCACACAATTGTCATCAGTGAATATCACCTGGCAGTTATTATCTGAAGCAAGCCTGGACACTGATATAAGGTTGACCTCAAAGTCTGGCACCAACAGAACATCTTGAAGTTTTAAACCATTCCCCAACACACAAGTACCACTATGCTTGATACTGATACAATCTCCATTAGGTAAAGTTACCCTATGCTCATCCTTCAACTCATATACATATTTCAACAATTTTGTATCACAAGCAAAATGGCTAGTAGCCCCACTGTCAATCAACCAGTCACCAGGTATATCTAAAATAGGTCTAGAATTAGCTATACCTGCCATGTGAACATGATTTGCCATGTGACTGTTATTTTCCTGTTTCTCCACAAGTCCTCCTCCTCTAATCATAGCCATTATTTGCTCCAGTTGAGCATTGGATACCAACTGCTGTTTATCTCCTGCATCAGAAATAGAATCTCCACTAACAGCATTAGTAACAGCATTAGCAGATGATTTGTTGTTGGAGTTAGACCTTGGTGATTTGTTAACTTTGGGGTTTTGGGGGTATCCAATCAACTTATAACAGTTCTCCTTGAGATGTCCTGGCATCTAACAATGTGTACAAACCATCCTTGGTCTAGATCTATTGAAACCTCCTCTACTAGCATCTCTTCCTCTCATCTGATTATTGTAGTTCTGATTTCCATAATTCTAATTGGCCTGCGTGCCTTGAGTTGCCCGATTAGCAAGCCCCTGGTTACTCTGCCATAATCCCCATTTTTCCCAGCCTTTATACCGGACTCGAGCTGGAGACCAAAACGGCGTCGCTTGCAACATACCAATCCAACTCCGCCTTAACCAAACGTTGTCTTTCCTTTCACGCTTCGAAATATCGCGCCTGATCAAAACGAATTTGTTCCTTTAAAGCTCACTCAGCCTTCACGCCTGGCCACGAAGTGCCGTCGTCTTCCCACACTCCAAATCTCCTTCAGTTCGCGCTTCGCTCAAACGCAAGCGCTGTGGCTCTAGACGACGTCGCTCCACTAACTCCTCAAACTCGAGTTCTCTCACTTGAGACTAACGACATCGTTTTGAGCTAATCAGTTTAAAACTTGCTTAAGGACTAAAGACTGAAGCCTTATGTTCCTGCATACTCAAATGGGCAACTGGACTGGACTAAACATCAACTTTGGTCCCAATAATCAATTCAAACCACAACTAGGATTACAACAGCATAACAAATGCTCTCCTAGGACTAGTTGTGTAAGTAAATGAATTGAAAAACAGATACTTCTGACCTTTAAATAGAGAAGGTATAACCAACCCTTGTAAGGGCTCCAAGCAGCTCAGCTTATGAAGCTCTAACCAGCATCTTCAATGTGTAGGCTCTCCCTGTAAAAAATAAACTTATTAGCATGTACCAATTTGGTTCCAAAATCAGCTGGATTTTCCTCATCAATTATCTTATCCACTATGATGGTCTTAATCTCCACTAGTTCCCTAATGAAATGCATCCTAACATCTCTATGTTCGGACCTCTCATGATACACTGGATCTCTACACAAGCACAAAGCACTCTGGCTATCCATGAAGATCCTAAGAGACTCACTAATCCCACTGATTTCTTTCACTATTCCAATCAACCAATTTGCTTCCTTAGCAGCTGACAACGCCTTGTCGTGAGGCACTGCAAAAGTAAATTTATAAGTCCACTACTTGTGACTTCACTATTGGGTAGTAAAGCGGTAAGTAGGGGTCGAACCCAAGGGAATTGGTGGATAGTAGTTCTTTGAGGATTTTATACAGAAATTTAGTGCAATTGGGGTTGGTTGTGGTTTTAGTACCGAAAGTAATACTGAAAAGTAAATTGCGGGAACAGTTGAGTTCAATATCAACCATACAACATACTTTTGGTTTGTCGCACGCTGTGTTTCAAGCGCAATACGTGCCAAATATTATGTTGGATTGATGTTGAAAACTTCTGTAATGAAAGTAAAGTGCGGAAAGTAAATGTACAGAAAGTAAGTGCGGAAAATAAAGACTGAAAATAAAGACTGAAAGTAAATATGCTGAAAGTAAAAGGTTAGGTGCTGAAAGTAAAGTTAGTTGCTGAATGTAAAGTACTGAATGTAAAGGGTACTGAAAGTAAGCAGTTGATAAGAGGACTAAAAGTAGAATGAGAAGTTAGTGTTTTAATCAAAGGAAAGGATTCAGTTTAGGGGCCTTGTATCACAACTTCGTTCATCATAGACCGGTAATGATCATACTAAGTTTTCAAAGGTGTAGGTTGTTCCATTTCAAGATACATCCCATAACAAGGCCATTTCAAGCGCTTGCCACACCGTCTAGTCTATTTCAAGACATAGAGCACTTGTTCTAGCTAGACTAATACCCCATTTCAAGGTATATTAGCCTAAGTGCAGTCACTTGATCTCTCATTTCCGATCAAACCAAGGGACTTAAAGCACCTAGAACAAGCTCGAACACAATAGTAGCACTAAGAAAAGGGTCTAAAACGTTTTCATGATACAAGCACACCCCTTCAACCGAATGAAGGGTTTAGCTACGAGTATCCATGGAAGTGGATATCATAGCTAGTGCAAGAAAAAGTAAAGGGTTTTGGAAAATACTTGAAAATAAAGGTTTTCGAATGGAAAGACAAGAAAGAGTAGAGAGTTGTTGAACTAGTAACAAGAACAAAATCAAGAACAAACTTGGAGCTTTTGGTATTGAAATGCAAGTGTTTACAAGGATTTGTGCCTAAAGGATTCTAGAGAGCTTCTCTATCTAAGTAACAAAGGATTTCCTTTTTTTTTTGTGGACATGTTTCAAGGAGGGTTGATCCTCCTTTTATAGCCATGAGAGGCGGTGGAGAGGAGTGAGTGGAGGAGGATATTTTTTCCTCCCACCGCCTCTAGTTCTCCCTCAACTCCGGTTGGTCTTGGTTGCTCTTCGGTTGGAGCTTGGATGAGCCAAAGGGTGCACATGGCAAGGCACATGGGCGGCTAGGGTGTGGGTTGTGCCAAAGGGCAACCACTTGACTAGTTGAGCATGGTTGAGGCTTGGGACAAGTCACTTGGACTTGGTTGTGGCTTGGTTTGTGCCGAAAGGTCAACCGAAGTGAATAGTATATCCTAACCGGGAAATAAGTAGTTTGGTTGGACTTTGCCGGATTTTGACCGGAGTAGGGCTAGAACTGACCGGAGCATGGCTGTGGCTGGACTGGGCTTGATCGGAGCACCGCCGGAGCTTGGCCGGAATCTGGCCGGAATTTTGGTCGGAGGCCTTCGGCACTTGGATTGCTGATTTGGAGTGTTGATGAAATTCTAAGACTAATGGTCAAAGTAATTTTGCCGGAATCTGCCCGGAACCTGGTCGGAATCCCAAAATGGCCGGAATTGCCCTAGTTTGGCCTTGATCGGGCTTGAGCTGGTTCCCCTCGGGCGTTTTGTCTGGAAAGTAAGATTGTCCAAGTTATTGGGCATTTAATACACTTTGGTCGAGCCAGATTTGCGAGATTCGCCCGTCTAGTCGAGCGACTTGGTTTAGGTGCCTATGCGCGCGGGGCCTTTGCTTTGGAATTGGGCCAACTGCAAATCTGCTCGGCCATTCTTCTTGGTTTTCCGACATTGTCCACCTTATTTGCCATTTTGATCACTTTGGTCGAGGTGGATTTGTCAGATCAGCTTGTTTGCCAGGGCAACTTGAATTCAGTGCTAGACAGCTCGGCTGGTGCGTTGGAATGCTGGGGCGCGGCTGACTTTCCTCGGGCCCTGGCTGGCCAGATTTGACTTGTAATCCATTTTTGGCTTAAGAACCCCCTTTTTAGCTCGTTTCTTCTCTAAGCCTCAAAATAGCCTGTAGAGCAAAAATGGAACTAACAAGTAAAAGTTATTAAGACAAAGTGTCTAATTTGGTGGGTTTAACTGTCTTGATGAATCATATAAATATGGTCCATCAGCAGCCTCTGTGGCTGCAATGTATTCTGCTTCGGTGGAGGATAAAGCCACTATGGGATGTAGCTGACTCTTCCATGAAACACAGTTTCCATTCCATGTTGTGGTGGACTTCCTATTGTCCCTATTGCTGGCATAATCTGAATCTACATATCCTACAATCTCAGCCTTTGGTTCATGGTTTCTATATACCAGTCCTAATCTCTTAGTCCCTAATATGTACTTTAATAAATATTTCATGGCTTCCTTATGCTTTATGCATGGGTAAGACATATACCTACTAAGCACACTTATAGAAAAAGCAAGATCAGGCCTTGTACATATCATTCCATACATAACCGAACCAACAGCCACATTATAGGGTACATTCTTCATTTTTAATCTTTCTTGCTCAGTTTTACGACAATCTTTCTTAGAGAAAATAAGATGCCCTCCTAAGGGTATTGCATTAGGCTTCACATTCACAACAACAAACTTCTCTAACACCTTAGAAAAATAATCAGTTTGAGACAAGCAAATCACTCCACTTGGCCTTTCTTTTATGACTTTTACCCCTAAGATTTTCTTAGCAATGCCTAAGTTTTGCATGTCAAAATGCTTTTGTAAACCAGACTTAGTCAATTTTATATCAGGCATGGAGGAACTTATGAGCATCAGATCATCAACATATAACAGCACAAACAATGGAGCATTATTTTTCACCCTTTTCAGATATAGGCATGTATCATATTTGGTTCTTACAAATCCTAAGTCAAGCATACAATAGTCACATTTTTTTATTCCATTATGTAGGTGATTGGTTTAATCCATATATGGATTTCCTTAATAAACATACATGATCAAGTTTAGTTTTATCTACAAAACTTTCAGGTTGAGTCATGTGAATAGTTTCAAGCAAATCACCATGTAAAAATGCAGTTTTCACATCCATTTGTTCAATATGCCAATCAAAGACATCAATATGGCAATAAGCAATCTCAGTGTTTTATACTTGACAACAGGAGCAAATATCTCATTAAAATCTATGCCCTCTCTTTGGTGAAAACCTTTAGCCACTAAACTAGCTTTAAACCTTGGTGGATCAGTTGAGGAATTTCCTTCTTTTATTCTATATATCCACTTACAAGCAAGAGGTTTAACATCAGCAGGCCTAGGTACTAGTTTCCAGATATTATTATCATGCATTGACTGAATTTCTTCTATCATTGTCAATTTCCATTTTTCAGATTGATCACTGGACATGGCTTGCTTATATGTATCAGGTATTGTATACTTAATCTTTTCAGCAGCCATTAGAGCAAACTCAACAATATTGCAACATTTCTCATCATACTCAGCTATGTTTGCTTATATTTCCTATTAGGAATTTTATTTCTAGGTGCCATGTCCCTAGTCAGTTGGTAATTACTAACATTAGGTTCATCAATCACATGGGAATCAGAAATAACAGGCATATCAGCTTCAACATGGTCATCACCAGCAGTCACATTATCACTATGATCAATATACAAGTCATTAGGCAAATCAGGCAAGGCAGCAGCAGAAGTAATGCCTAGATTAGATGACTCAATACCAGTATTTTGATAACTAGTGTCATTTGAATTTAAGGCTGAATTAGAAATGCTTACATCACCAGCTCCCCCACAATTGGTGAGGTTGCCCATTACCTGACTCTTCGGGGAATTGCTCTCTTCATTTGTTACCTCAAGCATGCCATCATATAAATCCAGTGACTGTCTCATCTCAGCTGCATCATCTCCCTAGTTCCCTTGATGATCATCATATTTCCGTGGTTAAAGTAGAAACCTAGTGGAATAAAACTTGTCACACCTTTAGGTGTGCCTTGAGACTCAACATCATAATTTAGTTTAGATTTAAAGTGGAAATTTTGCTCAGCAAAAGTAACAGAGCATGACACAATGACTTTGTATCCACTTGGTTGGATCATCAATAATTTATAACCTTTAACTCCTTGAGGATACCCAAGCATTATGCATTTAAAAACTCTGGGCTGGAGTTTACCTTCAGACATCTTGGCATAAGCAGTTGACAGATGCTTGTCGTCAGAGCAAATGTACAAATAAATTTATAAGTCCGCTACTCGCGACTTCACTACTGGGTAGCAAGTGGTAAGTAGGGGTCGAACCCAAGGGAATTAGGGGGATAAGTTGTTCTTTGAGGGATCGTACAGCGGGTGAGCGTGTTTTTTGGTTGATTAAGGTTTTACTACTAACAGCTAAGTGATTGGTTGGTTGGTTTTGGTTTTTAGTGCGGAAAAGTAAATGACATAAAAGTAAATACTGAAAGTAAAAAGAAGACTTACAACGGTTGTTGCGTGATCGGCAAGTCTTGCGGAATGTCAGCAGTTGAAAGGGCAGTTTATACTAAGGAAGTAAGTGCAGGTAGTGTTTTAATCTAAGGAAAGCATTCGGTTTCGGGGGCCTTGTATCATAGCATGTTTATCATTGACCTTTAGTGATCCTGCTAAGTATTCAAACGTGTATCAAGGCCATTTCAAGCGCTCGATTTGCCACACTGTCTAGCCCATTTCAAGGTCGTAGAGCACTTGTTCTATTTAGACTAGCACCCCATTTCAAGGTATACTAGCCTATGTGCATCCATTTGATCAATCATTTCCGATCAAACCAAATGGTGTTTTAGAGAGGTCGAACTCCTCAGATAAGCTTTGCCATTTCAAGCATCCACTTACCCGAGTATGTTCACGAACCCCCACGGAAGAGTTTTGCCATTTCAAGCATCCACTCAACCTTGGAAGTTCTGACCTAATATATGGCACATAGAACAAGTTTTGAACACAAAGAAGAGGCACTAAGAGTATAGCCTAAAACATTTTATGATACAAGTACACCCCTTCAACCGAATGAAGAGTTTAGCTACGAATATCCATAGAGGTGGATACCATAGCTAAGTACTTGACGTGCAGTATTTTGTATGTCAAAAACAATTTATAATGCCGGTAAGTACCGGATCGTCCAAGGGAGCAAGTTTAAACTATTGCACTATTTAAGGTTGTATTTCTACTTTTCCTAATCCAAATCGTGTTTTTTGGTTTGTTTCTAGAATTCGAAATAAATGAAAGTAAGAAAAGATTTGTCGATTTCAAGAGATATTCTGGGGAACTACTTCACTTGCCTAACATTTGAATCGAGTTTTTATTATCTAGCATGCATGATTTGCTTATATTGATTGGAAAATAGCCGTACACTCTAAGTATAAACCTCACCCTTTCGGCGCTATTGGGTTATATTAGAGGTGTACCTTAAACTACGAACCTCACCCTTTCGGCGCTATTGGTTCGAATCAAGTAACTCGCTGATGTTTACCAACTCTCGTCGCGTAAACATGGGGAGTCCTTGTCGTAAAACTAGCCTTTCCCATTACAAACTCAGGCCACTCTCGTAGTCACCGAGTTTATAACGTGTATTTTACTTAATAGTCGGATATTATGCCTCACCCTTTCGGCGCTATTGGCTTAATATCTCAATGCAATATACCTAGGAATTTCGTCAAACACCTAGTGTGCATCGCTTGGGTTTAAGCCCTAAGTAAAATACAAATCAAAATAGACAATCCAATTCATGCAATTTTCTATTTTATTCAACGATTCATGTTAGGAAAGATTCGTAGGACCCCAAAATAGAGTCACTACTCACTATCCATGGTAGTGACCATACAACTCATGTTTTTGTTCGAAACGAAAATTACAAGTTTTCAACGAAGAACAATCACAACCTTGATGTTGATGATGATGTTGTTGATCTTCGCTTTGTAATCCGTTTGATTCCGATCGATTTCCTTCGGTGATGTGTTGCAATTCTCCTCAATTTGGTCGACTAACTCCCTCCCAAGATGCGGCTGCCCTCTCTTTTGTTTCTTTTCCATCTTTGCATTTTTGCCCTTTTTCCAAAAACTTAGCAAAAATTGTATTTTTGGCCCACTTAGCAATGTCACCTGATAAGTGACACAAGTGACACTATTTGGACCAGTGGCTTGAATTTTTCTCCTTGTGTCAACAATTCTTGACATAGGTGACATTGGCGCATATTGAGATGTCCTCTTGAGCTGAAGTTCTGACATCCTTAACGATTGAATCTGCTTTAGGTGTCAACTACAAAGTTGTAGCCCTTATTTACAGCTTTTCAACAAGCCAAAGATCGACGGATTCGGACATCGTATCAGATCTGGGCGCGTGCTACAAGTATGGGTCAATCCACCTACATTTGCGCTGTTTTCGCCTAAATTCCACAAAATGCTTTATTTCGCTCTGGATTCGTTTCTTACCTGTAAAGCACCAAAATATAAAGTGAGAGCTCAATAGAATAAGGCAAATGATCGAAAATCAACTAAATGCGGAATAGTTACGATTTATGCTCATCAAAACACTCCACACTTAGAGTTTGTTCGTCCCGAGCAAACATGACCTAAAAACTAACCACTGTCGTAGGGAACACGAGTGCATTTAGCGTATGCACCAAGCCTTTAAACCTATAGGCTACCCTACAGGACGAGTTGTAGTCTCGTGAGAGTTTTCAGAAAAGGGAATACTCACAAATCCCAAACGCGACTAGCTATATGCATGATCATGATAGTACTTTAATTATCTAGGCAATGCGCAACAAATACCCCATGCACATCAACTGAAATAGTAGTCAAAGACTAACTCGTTTTCAAAAGAATTTCGATCCACCAGTGACCTTACAAAGATGCACATTCATAGACAATCAATATTAGAGTTATCAAATGGCTAACCTAACATTTCATTCAACCTTTTCGCAAGATACTCAAGACATGATCCTTAGAAACATTAAAAGCGTGTCAATCGGGTGCCTATGCTATCAAGAAGGATAGTCCATGGGCTAACGATACAAAACTCATTTCCAAGTTTTAGGAGCTAAGTCCATAATCCATAAGGAAAGAGGAGTTTGACACTTCAATTTCAAAACTATCTCGAACAAGGTCATGCTCACGTACTAGTACAAGGGTCATCCCTCTACTCATGTCACATGCATACACACTAAAAGAAATGATGGAAAGGACATTGCCAAACTTAAGTGTGCGCCTTATTTTTTTTTCCTTCTTTTTTTTTTCTTCAAGGCATTTTGCCCACGATATGCTTCACAAATTTTTCTTTTGTAGCTTGCCTTATTTTGGCTTGTGCTTGCAAAAACTTTTTGCTTTTTCTTTTGTAACTTGCCTTATTTTGGCTTGTGCTTGCATAATTTTTTTTTGTTGGGGTCAATTTTTCACCCAAATTGACTCCACACTTAAGATTTGGCAGTGTACTAAGGATATAAATGGTGTGTGCATACAATGTGAAAGAATAAAGATCACCTAAGAGCAATGACTAAGTTTTCGAAGAGACGAAAAGTATTTCATGCTTGCTAATTTTATGCTCAAGTGATGCAAAAAGGTTGCCTAAATCATTAGATAGACACAAGATAACAACAACATTGACGACTAGGAATTATGCACTCATAAAAATCATGGTGATCCTAGATTCAAAATCAAGTCGAGAGTAGTTGAAACTAGAAAGTCGAGTAATGGGGTAATGCGGAAGCCTTCAAAAGTCGAGTACTCAAATGTAAGCTAGTGCATCAAAAGTGCAAGTGCCTAAACATGGATATTCATACGAGAATGCACTACACACCCACTCCACACTTAAGAAGAAGCTTAGTCCCTAAGCGACAAATATATTGAAATGAAAAATGTAGTGCAAAGGACTTCCCTGAGATTGGTGTACATGGAGCGTAGATCATTGGGTTGCTCATTCCTTCTCGTATATGACGATAAAATCTATAAAACAAACAAGTGACCACTTGATAGATATTATCAGAATATGTCACAAAGACAGTGTATGATCATAGTGGGAGATAGATAGAAACTGTGGTTGTAATGCAAAAGAAGAATCGGTAGTCAATGCACTAAGTACGTCAACTCATAGTAAGCAAGAAAAACAACCAGATTCAAGTAGGAATGGCCTGTCCTTATTCCACCCTTACACAGCTAGTGAATGCACAATTGTTGAGGGTGTGCTAAGTGTATGTTAAAAATATTGTCCTGCACAAACAGACCAACTTATTTGTGAAGGGAAAATGTATGAATTGGTTTCATCATGCGCCCTGTTTGAATGAACATGAGTTGAAATAAAAGCAAACATTGGCATTCCATACAAAAGTTCAAAGAGCAACCAAAAACAAGTTCAAAATGTAGCAGCACAATGCAATCAGTGTTAAAATATGCCCATAATCAAAACAGTGCGAAATCGATTGATTAGGAGTAGCAGGCTACTCGGATTGAGTGCTTGAGTCGGAGTCATAGATGTTGGTAGAAGATTTGCTGTGAGAGGGACCTGGAATATCAGCTGGTGGTGGAGGAACGACTTTAGTCGGCGGTGGCATCGTGTAATCATCAAAACCAGAGTCGTCGAAGTAACGTGTCCACGCGATGTATGCCCATTCCCGAAATGCCGCTGCTGTAGCTATCTCCTGCTCGACGGATTGGCGAAGCTGCTGATGTGATTCCGTAAGCTGGTTTAATTGGTCTTTGACGTGCATCCAAGGCTTATCCCCATTCATTTTCTGCTTGGTGTTAGGAGTGTCAAAGCCCTCTGTTTGCTCATCCCTCATCTTCCTCTTTCCTGAACCCTTAGGCGCCCTTGGGATGCGCTCATTGGGATGTTCACATTTCCACTGCTTTCTCTCTGCGCGCGTCTTCAACTTAGGTAGGATTTCAACATGTTCCATCCATTTTAGTGTGTCGCCAGCTAGCATCTTCTTTGCCACCATGTGCTCAATGTCGAGGCGCTTCGCTTTCTGCCCCCCAGACAAATGGTTCACTCCATACCCAAAGTGCTTTGCTAGAAGCGTGACAAAGAAACCGCCTCCTATCCCTGTGTGGCCGGACTCGCTGTTTTTGTAAGACTTGAACCGTTTTGTCAACACTTCCATGAAATCAATGGATATTCCCCGCTTGATGAATATCATCATATCGATATCTTCGCCTGAAACAAGCCTAGCCTTATCTTTCCGCTGATTAACCACTTGCGCCACAATCTTATGTATAACTTTCCAAATGCCATCCTTAATGTTACTAGAATACAGATTGGGCACGAAAAACATGTCTAGGCCTGAAATCTCCTTCCAAAATAGAGTTCGCTCATAGTCATCACAACTTGGTACCTTCCCCTTCCAAGGGAAACCTAGAGCTTCATAGACACTAGCTCTATCGCAAACCTTATATCGACTGCCCATTGATGCATACCAGCTCATAGTGTCCCCAACTTCACCCTGTTTTTCGAAAGACGCCAAAAACTCGCAAAGTATGCTCGGATATGTAAGAGCATTTTGATCAAAAATCACACCTAACCCGACTTTAGTGAGCAAGGACTTGACTTCAACCCAGATACGTAATTTGCTCAACGATGGTTCATGGGGCAGCATAGTTTCAAGGATTACCTTACCCTTGCGAAAATCCTCATAGAGCTTCAAGTCCTTCGGATTGAGTGACGGAGTTCCGGATGGGTAGGGGCGGCGAGCTACTCGATTGATTCGGCTCTTGGTTTTTGTGGACTTAGGAATAGGGTCGGCGGCAGGTGCGGTCGAGTCTGGTGGTGGAGGGTTGCACACGGGAGTAGGACTAGTTACCGGCGCGGCTGAGTGTGATCGGACAGGGCTTGCCGGCGGCGTCGGTGAGGCGGAGATTGAAATAGAGATAGGCGGCGCTGTCGATTTCGGAGGGGCAGATGACTTGTTGCATGCGGCTCTAGTGCGGGTTCGAGGAGGAGGCACCCTTGGGGGCTTGGTCGCGATCATTTTCCGACGGACCATGGTGGCGGAGCTGCTGATCGGGTAGATGGAGAAAACGAAAAGAGAAGGCGAGGCTAGGGTTAGAAAATGCTGGCCCAATTTAGATTAAGTTTCCCTTATTAACGATTTTTTTTTTTGGAAACAAAATTCGAATTCGAAAATCCTGTGTCACTAATAAGTGACACTATTTGGACCAGAGAGCAGGAAAATGCGCTCAATGTCAATAATAAGTGACACAACTGACACTATTTGGACCAGAGAGCATGAAAATATGCTAAATTTCAGAAAATAAGTGACACAAGTGACACAAGCGACACAGACGAATCAGCCCCAAATCCATACTTAGCCAACATTTGCGATTTTCCATCTAACATGACTCCACCCTCCTTAAGCACCAATGGACTCCACACTTAAGTTAAAGGACACTCCAAATTATCATTCAAAAGACACTAGCAAGCGGCTTTACTTCCCCACGAAGGCCTAGTTTAACGTCTTGGCAAGACCGAGCCGAAGCTTTGAGCAAAGTGTGTCAATCCAGAATTTAGTAGCTCAAAAGTGATCTACAAGGCTTATTTCACCACTCACTAAGTCAGGTGATGGTCCATAGTATAGCTTTACCCTTTGTCCGTTAGCCTTGAAGGTTTCACCTTCTTTCGTTAGCAACTCGACGTGGCCATCATCAAATACTCTATGCACCTTGTATGGTCCAGTCCATCTTGTTCTCAACTTCCCGGGAAAAAGTCTCAATCTCGAGTTAAACAACAATACATCATCCCCTATGTGAAACTCTCTCCTCACTATCCTCTTATCATGCCATATTTTGGTTCTCTCCTTGTAAATCCTAGCATTGTCGTAAGAGTCTAACCGTATTTCGTCCAATTCGTTGAGCTGCAAGATCCTCTTCTCCCCCGCTGTTTTCAGATCGAAGTTAAGGGTTTGAACTGCCCATTTAGCCTTATATTCAAACTCTACGGGGAGATGGCAAGGTTTCCCATAGATGAGTCTAAATGGTGACATTCCTATGGGAGTTTTGTAAGCCGTTCTATATGCCCAAAGAGCATCATCCAATTTTGATGCCCAGTCCTTTCTAGAGCTCCCTACCGTCTTCTCAAGTATAGCCTTTATTTCTCTATTAGACACCTCAACTTGTCCACTAGTTTGGGGATGGTAGGGCGTGGCAGTCTTATGATAAACTTCATATTTCCTTAGAAGTGCTTCGAATTGTCTCGCCTTGAAATGCGATCCTCCATCACTTATCACCGTTCTTGGCACTCCAAATCTAGGAAATATTACTCTTTTGAAGAGCTTAGCCACAACCTTCGCATCACAAGTTGGGGATGCTATAGCCTCGACCCACTTGGATACATAATCCACCGCTACTAGAATGTAGTGGTTTCCATAGGAAGGCGGGAAAGGTCCCATGAAGTCTATACCCCAAACATCAAATATCTCTACCTCAAGTATGCTTTGTAGGGGCATTTCATCCCTCTTGGAAATGTTGCCTGTCCTTTGGCACATGTCACATGATTTCACAAACTTGTATGCATCCCGAAATAAAGTAGGCCAATAAAAACCACATTGGAGAACCTTAGCGGCGGTCTTAGAACTCCCTCCATGTCCTCCGTAATGTGAAGAGTGGCAATGACGTAGAATATTCTCCATGTTTTCCTCAGTCACACACGTTCGATAAATGCCATCCGCACAAAGCTTGTAAAGATAAGGATCATCCCAATAATATCTCTTAGCCTCATGCACGAATTTCTTCTTTTGACTAAAGCTAAGGTCATGGGGTAATACCTCACAAACCTTGAAGTTCACAATATCGGCATACCAAGGTGCGTGCACTCTCTCTACGCTCATCAAATGTTCTCCCACGAATGAATCTTCTATAGGTAGATCTTCCTTTCGAACTCCTTCTCCCACTGGCATTAATCGAGAGAGATGATCGGCAACTAAATTCTCCACTCCTTTCTTGTCTTTGATCTCTATGTCAAACTCTTGGAGCAAAAGAACCCATCTAATGAGCCTAGGCTTAGCTTCTTTCTTAGAAATCAAATACTTGATGGCAGCATGATCGGTGTACACTATAGTTTTCGATCCCACCAAGTATTGCCTAATCTTCTCGAAGGCATAGACTATAGCTAGCATCTCCTTCTCCGTAGTGGAGTAATTCGCTTGAGCATGATCTAAAACCTTGCTCGAGTAATAGATAACGTGCAGCTTTTTGTCTACCCTCTGTCCTAGAACGGCTCCTATGGCAAAGTTGCTCGCATCACACATAAGCTCAAAAGGAAGGTCCCAATCGGGAGGTTGGATTATGGGGGCAGAAATGAGAGAGGATTTAAGCTTCTCGAAAGCTTGAAAACAAGCATCATCAAAGACGAATGCTACATCATTGTGCAAGAGATCGGTCAAGGGTTTTGCAATTTTAGAGAAATCCTTAATGAAACGCCGATAAAAACCAGCATGACCAAGGAAACTACGGATCCCTTTCACATCTCTAGGGGGTGGTAATTTCTCTATTACCTCTATCTTGGCTTTATCCACTTCGATTCCTCTATTCGAAACTAGATGACCAAGGACAATACCTTCTCGTACAATAAAATGGCACTTCTCCCAATTAAGCACAAGGTCAGTTTCGATACATTTTTCAAGCACCCTAGACAAGTTCTCTAGGCAAGAATCAAAGGTTGAACCATATACAGAAAAGTCATCCATAAACACCTCCATAGTGTTTTCAATAAAATCAGAGAATATAGCCATCATACATCTTTGGAATGTACCCGGCGCATTACATAACCCAAAGGGCATTCGCCTATAGGCGTATGTTCCATATGGGCAAATAAACGTTGTTTTCTCTTGATCAAGGGGGTGGATGGGGATCTGAAAAAATCCGCTATAACCATCGAGGTAACAAAAGTACTCGTGGTTGGCTAACCTTTCCAACATTTGATCGATAAAGGGAAGAGGGAAATGATCCTTCTTAGTGGCTTTGTTTAATTTCTGATAATCGATACACATTCGCCACCCCGTGACAGTTCGTGTCGGGATTAACTCATTCTTATCATTCTTGACAACTGTCAGGCCACCTTTCTTGGGTAAAACATGAATAGGACTCACTCATTCAGAGTCGGGGATAGCATAAATAATGCCCGCATCCCTCAACTTTGTTATCTCCTTGAAGACAACTTCACCAAGTTTGGGATTCAATCTTCTTTGCCTCTCTCTAGATGGTACAACACCATCCTCAAGCCTAATTCTATGCATGCAAATATCGGGGCTAATTCCCTTCAAATCGTCAATAGAATATCCAATAGCACCCTTATACTTTCTCAACACATGCAACAATTTAGACGTTTCATCCTCATTCAACGAAGAGTTCACAATCACTGGTAAAGTAGAATTAGGACCTAGAAACTCGTACCTTAGACTTAAAGCTCTACCTCACAAGATCCCTTACCATTGTCCTCATCTTGCTTTTCTTCAATAGCGATCGAATCTTCCACAAGCTCCTTGTCATCCAACACCAGCATGTCCTCCACTAAATCACCTGGATTTTCATCACTTAAAATCTCGCAAGCGAGTTCGGTTAGTTCATTCCAAGAATAGTCATAACAAATATCAATCATGTTGCAATGCATAGAGTTGCTAGGATATTTGCACGCCTTCCCTATATGAAATTCAACTTTTTCTCCACCTATGTCAAATTCAAGAGAGTCATTCCCACAATTAATCACGGCACTAGTAGTCTTTAGGAATGGTCTACCCAATATGATAGGAATCTCTTGATCCTCTTCCATTTCTAATACAAAAAAGTCAACGGGAATGTAAAATTTCCCTACCTTAACGGGCACGTCTTCTAGAACTCCCTTAGGAACTCTAGAAGAACGATCCGCTAGGCGTAAACGAATGGATGTAGGATTAAGAGTTCCCATATCAAGTTTCTTGCAAAGAGAATATGGCATCAATGAAATACTTGCACCCAAATCACACAAAGCATTCTTAATCATGATTTCCCCAATAGTGATAGGTATAGAAAAAGACCCCGGATCCCCAAGTTTCTTGGGCATGTGATTTTGAACAATGACACTACATTCGGCACTCAAATCTACCGAACTAACTTCACTAATCTCACGCCTATGAGAAACAATGTCTTTAAGAAACTTGACATAAGAGGGTATTTGGGTTATTACCTCGGTGAATGGAAGTGTCACATTCAACTTACGCATCATGTCAACAAACTGGTTGAAGTGTTTCTCGTCATTCCTCTTCTTTTGCCTTTGTGGAAAGGGCATAGGTGGCTTGTAAGGGGGTAGCTCTTTTGTGGCCTCTTTAGTCATCTCTTTTGGAGATGCATTGCTAGGTGTAGGGATCTCCTCTTCATTCTCCTCCTTGTCATCTTCACTGTTGGTAGGCCTATGAGAATTAGTAGCTCTTGCTTTCGGTGTAGGAGACTCCAACACTTTACCGCTCTTAAGTGTGATGGCATTAATGTGCTCGGTTGGATGCAAATCCGGTTTAGAGGGAAGTTTCCCTTGCTGTCTCGACGACGAGCTAGCATGTTGAGCAATTTGGGTCTCCAACATCTTATTATGAGTTGCCATTTCATCCATTCTTTGGGTGAGTGCTTGGTACATCATCAAGCTATCTTGAGCGGCTTTTGCTTGATTTGCCACAAGATTGGCTAAGATATCGGTCATGGATTGATCTTGTGCATTTTGTTGAGGTGGGGCTTGTGGTTGTTGAGGGCTCATTCCTTGGTAATTCCCTTGTTGTTGGTAACCTTGATAATTCGGCCTTTGTTGATATTGAGCTTTTTGTTGTCCTTGGCTAGATTGACCTTGTTGGAACTGAGGCTTATGCGCAAATCCGGGCGGTGGATTGTTCTTGTTGAATGGAATGGGTTCTTGAGTCTTATAAGAGAAATTCGGGTGATTCCGGTTGTTTTGAGGGTGCGCATTGTTAAAATTGGACCCATAAGCGCCACCTTGATTTCTCCCCATATAATTGACTTCTTCCACATTCTGAACTTCGATTTTCGGGAGGCCATGAGGACATGAATCTTCTTCATGAGAAGAACTCGAACAGATGGAGCAAACCACTTGAGGTTGTTGAGCTTGCCCCATTTGTAGTGCGCTAAAGGAAGAAACTAGTGCATCGAGCTTCTTAGAAATGGCACGAACTTCCTCATTGGATTCCACTAAACTAACATTTTGTGTACCTCCATGTCTTTTGGGGTAACTTCTTTCACTTCCCCATAAGTGAGAATTTCTCGCGATTTTCTCAATAACCCTTTCTCCTTCGATTGGTAGAAGGTCCATTATAGCACCGCCCGCGTTTTGGTCCATTTGATTCCTAGCCTCGGAATCCATACCGCCATAAAAATTGTGGATGAGAGTCCACTTGTCCAAGTTATGATGGGGACATGATCTTTGAAGCTCCTTGTACCTTTCCCACGCTTCGTAAAATGTTTCACCATCACGTTGTGCAAACGTGTTGATTAGGCTCCTTAGCTTGGCGGTTTTTCCGGGTGGGAAATACTGAAGGAGAAAAGCTTGTGCAAGGTCTTCCCATGTGGTGAACGTCCCTGGTTCATGACTCCATAACCAATCTTTGGCTTTCCCCATAATTGAGAACGGAAAAAGCCTAAGATATATGGCTTCCTTTGGCACGTTATTGATCTTGAACGTGTCACAGAGCTCTAGGAACGATGCTAGGTGAGTGTTGGGATTCCCAAGCCCAGTAAATGCATTCGCGGCGACCATGTTTATCAAAGCCGGTTTCAAGTCAAACTGATGGGCGGCTACCGCGGGAGGGGCTATCGGTGATCGAAACCCCATAAGGTTGGGGGTCACATAATCTCTTAGCACCCTTCCATCTTGGGCGTCGGGTACGGGAATCACATGGTGTTCTTGGTTATCCATGGCTCTTGCAGGTGTTTTTGTCGAGGAAGAAGGCGAGCTAGAACTTTCCTTCTTTTTTGACTTGACCTTTTTCCTTGATTTTGGGGCAGGGGTTTCGTAGTTGGGAGGCAAACCGTAAGTCTTCTTAGATCGAAGTTGCATCAACTAGATAACCTACACAAGACAAAAACAAGAACACCCGTGAAACGCAAGTGTCCAACAAAATCCAAAACAGGAAACAAGAACGAAATTAAATAAGATAATTGTGTAGACTAGTCGAAGTATACACACAACCTAAGCTAGTGACTAGTTAATGCGTTGCTCCCCGGCAACGGCGCCATTTTGACGTGCAGTATTTTGTATGTCAAAAACAATTTATAATGCCGGTAAGTACCGGATCGTCCAAGGGAGCAAGTTTAAACTATTGCACTATTTAAGGTTGTATTTCTACTTTTCCTAATCCAAATCGTGTTTTTTGGTTTGTTTCTAGAATTCGAAATAAATGAAAGTAAGAAAAGATTTGTCGATTTCAAGAGATATTCTGGGGAACTACTTCACTTGCCTAACATTTGAATCGAGTTTTTATTATCTAGCATGCATGATTTGCTTATATTGATTGGAAAATAGCCGTACACTCTAAGTATAAACCTCACCCTTTCGGCGCTGTTGGGTTATATTAGAGGTGTACCTTAAACTACGAACCTCACCCTTTCGGCGCTATTGGTTCGAATCAAGTAACTCGCTGATGTTTACCAACTCTCGTCGCGTAAACATGGGGAGTCCTTGTCGTAAAACTAGCCTTTCCCGTTACAAACTCAGGCCACTCTCGTAGTCACCGAGTTTATAACGTGTATTTTACTTAATAGTCGGATATTATGCCTCACCCTTTCGGCGCTATTGGCTTAATATCTCAAAGCAATATACCTAGGAATTTCGTCAAACACCTAGTGTGCATCGCTTGGGTTTAAGCCCTAAGTAAAATACAAATCAAAATAGACAATCCAATTCATGCAATTTTCTATTTTATTCAACGATTCATGTTACGAAAGATTCGTAGGACCCCAAAATAGAGTCACTACTCACTATCCATGGTAGTGACCATACAACTCATGTTTTTGTTCGAAACGAAAATTACAAGTTTTCAACGAAGAACAATCACAACCTTGATGTTGATGATGATGTTGTTGATCTTCGCTTTGTAATCCGTTTGATTCCGATCGATTTCCTTCGGTGATGTGTTGCAATTCTCCTCAATTTGGTCGACTAACTCCCTCCCAAGATGCGGCTGCCCTCTCTTTTGTTTCTTTTCCATCTTTGCATTTTTGCCCTTTTTCCAAAAACTTAGCAAAAATTGTATTTTTGGCCCACTTAGCAATGTCACCTGATAAGTGACACAAGTGACACTATTTGGACCAGTGGCTTGAATTTTTCTCCTTGTGTCAACAATTCTTGACATAGGTGACATTGGCGCATATTGAGATGTCCTCTTGAGCTGAAGTTCTGACATCCTTAACGATTGAATGTGCTTTAGGTGTCAACTACAAAGTTGTAGCCCTTATTTACAGCTTTTCAACAAGCCAAAGATCGACGGATTCGGACATCGTATCAGATCTGGGCGCATGCTACAAGTATGGGTCAATCCACCTACATTTGCGCTGTTTTCGCCTAAATTCCACAAAATGCTTTATTTCGCTCTGGATTCGTTTCTTACCTGTAAAGCACCAAAATATAAAGTGAGAGCTCAATAGAATAAGGCAAATGATCGAAAATCAACTAAATGCGGAGCATAAATATAGTTACGATTTATGCTCATCAGTACTCGAGGGTTTTTGAAAGACAGTAAGTAAAGGAGAATACTCAAGAACCAACAGGAGTATTCTCAAAGACTACTAGAATACTCAAGAACCAACAGGAGTATTATAGATTTCAGACAAAGCTTACAAAAGTGCCAAAATCTAGAGAGATAAGTAACTTGTGGATTGTGGGATGTTGGAATTGTGGATTGTGGATTTGTGGATGGATTTGTGGATGATTTACAAGTGAAGAGAAGATGTCTATTTATAGGTTAAGGGAGGCAAGGAGAGCCATACACTTGTCAAGGGAAGAGAGGCTTGTGGCTTGAGATCTCAACACATGGCATAAGGAGAGCAAAAGCCATCGGGGTGAGTCACCACTCAAAAAGCCATCGGAAGATATTTGTTTCTCAAAAGCCATCGGTTTGACCGGAATTTGACCGGAGCTTCTTGTATTTTGGAGAGTGTATTCTGAATGAAAATGTCATTCTAAGATGATCTCAAGAAGGAACCTAAGCCAAATTCTGCTTGGAACATGGTCGAATTCCCAAATCGGCTGAAATTGCCCTTGTTTGGCTTTTACCGGGCTTGGTGCCTTTGCATTGCGTTCTTGTCCAAACGCCGACTGTTCTAGCATATTTGAATGATTCCAAGTCAGTTCCATGAAAGTTGTACAGTCGGAATCTGGTCGTGTCCTGACTCGTAATTCATTTTCAGCTTTAAAACTCCTCCTTAGCCTGTATTCTCTCTAGACTCCAAAATACCCTGTAGATAAATATCGGAACTAACAAGCAAAAGTTAAATAGACAAACAGTCTAATTTGGTGGGTTTAACTGTGTTTATGATTCATACAATTATGGTCCATCAGATCACCCCACACTTTTAGTTGTTCGTCCCGAACAATGCTATTAAAGGGCGGCACACACTATCTAAGTAAGCTTTTAAAATATGAAAGTTAGACTGTGGGACTAGATTTATCCTAATTCATGCATTACTTACTTATTACCAAATTAAACTGTGTAAATAAATAGAAGAAACTTGATACTTGTACCTTCGTGCCGAGATGCAAATTAATTCGGATGTTTCGGGAGATAGCCCTTTTCAGGATTCTGGCCTGCATTCTCGGGACCGTCTTGCACTATATGGTTTCCTTGTAGCTTTCTCTAGCACGTGATTCGGTTCGGGTTTCACTGAGTTGAGCCTTTTGATCTCTTTTTGGCGAGGGACGGCTTTTTTTTTGTAGTGAATCGGCCTTTGGCCTTTGATTTGACTTTTTGAGTTCTTCACTTTTGTTCGGTTAAAACCTTCACAATTTTGGCCTTTGGCCTTTGATTAGCTCTTTGAGCTTTTGCTTCTTTGAGCTTTTGCCTTTTTGTGGCCTGCCTTTTTGTGGCTTGCTAGTCCATTTTCTCAAGCCTTTTTGGGAGGTCCAATCATCGCCCGCAAGCATATGGAAATACCTCCCCTCTCTCTCTCATCCTTGTCGTTTTGCGCGAGTCAAAATGAGGGTCGCTCATTTATTTTCCCGGCTATTAGGACTAGAGATAGGACGGTTTGATTCCCGTCCCGCCTTTTTTTTGCATAAACGCTGCATGGCGGAGATGACTTCAATCTTCTCTGAAACCCGAAGTGCAGCCTCCACTGACTTCGAAAACCATATAGCGAAATTCAGTCCTTTGAGTGCTTGCCAAGTCTCTCTAGGGCAGTTTATATCAACTCCACATCCCTAGTTTATCTCAGCACAAAGGGACAAATGAGAAGTTACATTCTAAGTTTTTAAACAGTTGAATTTTCACAAGGTAAATGCATGAATTATGATCTATCTTTTTCACATTCTCAAGTTCATATTTTCAAAAAGATAATATTAAAAAAAAGAAAAACATGTTATTTAACTAATGTACACAGGTGGTTCTCACCCCACACTTTTGAACGAAGGCATGCTTTACGAAATGACTTAGTTCAAAAGCCATGCAAGCAGGTATTATACGAGAAGGAAATGACATTAAGGAAAAGGGAAGAACAGAACTCCCTTTAAGGTGTCGAGTGAACGACATGGCTCGAGGTTGGATAATCGAGGGAGTTCGGCAGGGGCTTTGAATTCTTGGCATAGGCCTGACTGGCTTGAAGTTGCACCCATAACCGATTCCTGAATAGTCATTTCATTCTATGCACCAAGTGGGTGAGAGCGATTTATTGGAGAAAAAACTAAATGACAGAAAATAAAAGTACTGAAAGTAAGATAGGTGTCGGGTTACCTCCCGACCAGTGCCTTTGTTTAACGTCGTTGGCTCGACAGTACCTCATTCCTGGATCACTGGTTTGGATCCCATGGGTGGCTCAGGTCGTATTTCGCCACTGTTCCTGTGTTGCTTCTTGCCTTGACTCTTCCTGATTTCTTGCTTGGGTTAGAACTCCATGGTTTTGGTGTTTTTTCTTTCCATTGTTTCTGAGAAGGCGGGGAACCTTTGACCATAGCTGTTGGTCTTGTTGCCTTTTCGGTCTCCTTTGGCAGGTCAGAAATCTGTGTACCTCGATCTGAGATAGGTATAATGTCTGGCGGTTTCTTTGTAGTCGTGCGGCTATTATCAATGTAGAAATTTACAATTTTGCCGCCGAACTTAAGCGATAATGAACCCTTGCCCACATCGATTCTTGCTTTAGTAGCGTAGAGGAATGGTCGTCCCAATATTATTGTTGGAGGGTCGTCTTCGCTGGTCTCTCCCGTTTGTATTACATAAAAGTCTGCAGCAATGACGAGCTCTCCCACATGGAGTATTACATCTTCCAGCACTCCAACCGGACGGATGCACGATTTATCTCCTAGCTCGATATTTGACCTGGGTGGCTTCAATGGACCAAGTCCTAATAAGTAGTATAAGGAGGAAGGCATGGCATTGACAGCAGCCCCAAGATCAACTAAGCACTTATGAATCTGGGTTTCACCAATACCGCAGGTGACTGTGAAAGCCCCGGGGTCTTTATCTCTTTCTGGTTGTGACTCATGATCTGAAGTGAGGGTTCTTTCTATTGTCGGGCCATTCTGCCTATTCCTTGGCTTAGGATTTGTATAATCGGACCCCTTAATATTTTGCTTCGAAGCATAGATATTAGTTGGGGAGTCCCATTTTAAATTGTTATTGTCATCCCATCCAGATGCTGGTATGTCAGAGTGTATGATCGGTGGTGGTGTTATGCAGACGGTGAATGCATACCGTCCATTGTCAGCATGCGTGACCCATGTTTTGCCATTATTGGGTCGGTCTTCCTCTTGATTCCAATCAGGACGATGCCTACGTGTGAAGTTATTGTTTGTAAGTTGGGGATCGTGCTACTTCTTCCAGTGTCGCCTTTATGTTCGACCTCCTTATCATGCTGATATTTGCCTTTGGATTTTGGATGGTTTGTGAAGGAAGTCTGCCAGGTTCATTAGTGAGTGTTGACATTGCAGTGGCGAGCTGGGACATTTGTTTGGTCAATTCTGAAATTGCCCCGTCAATTTTCGCCTGATATTGGTGTAGCGAAGTACCCAATTGATTTATGCTTCCTGCGAGCTCCTTCATTGTGTTATCGAGCGACTTGGTTGGTTCTTGCTGATTGTTCGGACCGGCTTGGTACTGATTTGGTCCTCTTTGCTGATATTGGCCTGCTGATGGAGCGTTCTGGTTATACTGTCGGTGGGGGGGTTGGTAGAATGACTGAGCTAGCTAAGGGACAGCTGGTTGTGTTTCCTTCTGAGGATAGTTGTTATTACGCCAGCTGGGGTTGGTTGTTTGACCATACTGTCTGTTTTGTCCGGCTCTGTCGTTGCTGTTGTTGTTGTATCCATGGTATCTTCCCACCGTATTTACTTCTGCCGGTTCCTCTTCTATTAATGTTGGGCATGCGTCAGTTTTGTGGTCTGTAGAGCCACAAAACTCGCAAGGTTTTACCGGTACTGGTTGTTTTCGTAGGATCTGAATCATCATCTCCTTTAATTGTTTTATCTCTTCTGGCATAGAGCTCATTGGTGTTTCGGCTTGTGCCACATTCCTTGTTCGGGAAAATTCTTCCTGCCGAGTTGTCTCTTCTCTAAATCGGGCATTTTCAGCAACGTTGGCGATGAGGTTCCTTATGCCGCTCAATGATTAATTCATCATGGATCCTCCAGCTGAGGCATCCAGGAGCATTTTGTCTAAGGGTCTTAATCCATCAATGAGGTATTCGATGATGAGTTTCTCGGGCAGTCCAAGGGTACAGCAGCTTCTTTCTAGGTGGTTGAACTTTTCCAGGTAGTCGTACATGGTTTCATTGGGCCCTTGCTTGATGTCTTGTAATTGCCTTCTTACTTGCATTGCCCTTTGACAGATGCTTGTCGTCAGAGCAAATGTACAAATAAATTTATAGTCCGCTACTCGCGACTTCACTACTGGGTAGCAAGTGGTAAGTAGGGGTCGAACCCAAAGGAATTAGGGGGATAGTTGTTCTTTGAGGTGATTTGTACAGCAAGGGAGCGTGTTTTAGGTTGGTTGAGGTTTTAGAGCTAGTAACTACGTGACTTTTTGGTTGGTTTTGGTTTTTTTGTGCGAAAAGTAAATGACTGAAAATAAAAGTAGGAGACTTACAGCGGGTGATGCGTGATTGGCAAGTCCTCCGGAAGGTGAGCAGTTGATTACGGCAGTTATACTAAGAAAGTAAGTGCAGGAGTTGTTTGATTTCAAGGAAAACATTCGATTTCGGGGGCCTTGTATCATAGCCTGTTTATCATTGACCTTTAGTGATCTTTCTAAGTATTCAAACGTGCATCAAGGCCATTCCAAGCACTCGATTTGCCACACTGTCTAGTCTTCTGCAAAAGTGTTCGAAAGAGTATCAAGGCCATTCCAAGCACTCGATTTGCACACACTGTCTAGACTTTTGCAAAAAACGTAGAACCCTTGTTCTACTTAGACTAATACCCCATTCCAAGGTATATTAGCCCGTGTGCATCCATTTGATCAGTCATTCCCGAGCAATCAAATGGTGTTTTAGAGAGGTCAAACTCCTCAGATAAGCTTTGCCATTCCAAGCATCCACTTATCCGAGTATGTTTACGAACTTCCACGGAAGAGCTTTGCCATTCCAAGCATCCACTCAACCTTGGAAGTTCTGGCCTAATATATGGCACATAGAACAAGTTTTGAATACAGAGAAAAAAACACTAAAGCAAAGTCTAAAACATTTTATGATACAAGTACACCCCTTCAACCGAATGAAGAGTTTAGCTACGAATATCCATAGAGGTGGATACCATAGCTAAATACTCGGGGGTTTTTGAAAGACAGTAAGTAAGGGGAATACTCAAGAACCAACAGGAGTATTCCCAATTCCTACTTGAATACTCAAGAACCAACAGGAGTATTCTCTAAAACTGTTATAATACTCAAGAACCAACAAGAGTATTATTTCAAAACCAAACTTACAAATTGCCAAACTTAGAGAGATAAGTGATTTATGATTTTTGGGATGTTGATTACAAATGAGGAGGCATGGTATTTATAGGCTAAGGGAAGCCATGAGGAGCCAACACTTGTCACATGGAGGGAGGATGAGCTTTGAGATGATGACACATGGGGGGAGAGCTCTAGCCGCCGGCGGCTTTGGGAGGGGAGAGGGAGGAGACGCCAAGTGGAGGAAGGGGAGTGGAGGAGAGGAGTTGTGAGGGAGGAGCCGCCGGCTAGGTGGCAAGATGAGAGTGGTTTGTGTGGTTTTGTGAAGTTCTCACAAAACTATCGGTGTATTTCAGCTCCGGACTGACTTTGGTTGCTCTTCGGTTTGATTTGTTTTGAATGATTCCATGTCAGGATCTTTAGATTTCTTCAGTCAGCGTCTGATCGAGACCTTGGAATGACTCGTAACATCTTTTCTGCGTAAAATCCTCTCCTTAGCGTGTATTCTCTCTAAGCTCCAAAATACCCTGTAGATAAATATCGGAACTAACAAGCAAAAGTTAAATAGACAAACAGTCTAATTTAGTGGGTTTAACAGTGTTTTTGATTCGTATAATTATGGTCCATCAGATCACCCCACACTTTTAGTTGTTCGTCCCGAACAATGCTATTAAAGGGCGGCACTAAGTAAGCTTTTAAAATATGAAAGTTAGACTGTGGGACTAGACTTATCCTAATTCATGCATTGCTACTTATTACCAAATTAAACTGCGTAAATAAATAGAAGAAACTTGATACTTGTACCTCCGTGCTGAGATGCAAAGTATTTTGGATGTTTCGGGAGATAGCCATTTTTAGGCTCCTGGACTGCAATCTCGGGACCGTCTCGTACTATATGGTTTTCTTGTAGCTTTCTCTAGCACGTGATTCGGTTCGGGTTTCAATGGTTTGATCTTTGATTTTCTTTCTTTTTGGCGAGGGACAGCTTTTTTTGTAGTGAATCGGCCTTTGGCCTTGGATTTGACTTTTTGAGTACTTCACTATTGTTCGGTTAAAACCTTCACACTTTTGGGCCTTTGGCCTCTTGATTTGCTTCTTCGAGCTTTTGCTTCTTTGTGACTTGCTAGTCCATTTTCTCAAGCCTTTTTGGGAGGTCCAATCATCGCCCGCGAGCATATGGAAATACCTCCCCGCTCCTCTCATCGTTGTCGTTTCGCGCGGGTCAAGATGAGGGTCGCTCATCTATTTTCTCGGCTACTTTGACTAGAGAGAGGACGGTCTGATTCCCGTCCTCGCCTTTTTTTCTTTTTGCATAAACACTGCATGGCGGAGATGACTTCAATCTTTACTGAAACCAGAAGTGCAGCCTCCACTGACTTCGAAAACCATATAGTTTGATTCAATCCTTCGATTGCTTGCCAAGCCCCTCTAGGGCATTTTCTATCAACTCCACATCCCTAGTTTATCTCAGCACAAAGGAACAAATGAGAAGTTACATTCTAAGTTTTTAAACAGTTGAATTTTCACAAGGTTGATGCATGAATTATGATCTATCTTTTTCACATTCTTAAGTTCATATTTTCAAAAAGATACTATTAAGAAAACAGCAAGCATGTTATTTAACTATATAAAAAGGTGGTTCTCACCCCACACTTTTGAACGAAGGCGTGCCTTAGTTCAAAAGTCATGCAAGCAGATATATACATGTGAGAATGACTTTAAACTAAATGACTGAAATTAAATGACAGAAAGTAAGATAGTGTCGGGTTACCTCCCGACCAGTGCACTTGTTTAACGTCGTTGGCTCGACAGTACCTCATTCTTGGATCATTGGTTTGGATCCCATGGGTGGCTCAGGTCGAATTTCTTTATTGCGCCAACCCTGATTCTTGCTTTGACTCTTCCTTGGTTTTTGGGGGATGATGGGCGTGGGTCCAGCTCCCACTGTTCTGATGGTTTCTCCTTCCAGCGTCTATGCCCCATTACGGTGTCGTTTTGCTCAGGCCCTTTTCCCATCCTCCTTTTAGCCTCTTCATTGATCCCATAGTTTTCAGCGATTTGCCTATTGATCGAGGGGAAAAGTTGGGAAGCTTGCATCTTAAGGCTTGGTTCTGCCTCGTTATGTCCGTTTGTCAGGATCTGGTCATAGATGGTCTCGGAAGCTTGGGTGATGATAGCTGGGTATGGCTCGGGCAATATGCTGGTGGTATTTTGGACTTCTTCCTCGTTGCTTCCCATGCTTTCCATGTCTGATTCTTCTGACGGTTCAGGAGTCTCTTCTGATGGCTCGGGAGTTTCTTCATTTGCCTCAGGACCAGCTTCGTCTATTTGTATTCCTCCGTCAGTTTGGGGTATTCGTTTTGTGGCTGCGGCCAGGTTATTTATGAGGTACCACATGTCTGCTATGGATAAGTTCCTGGCTGATCTTTTCATTGCTTCGTTAATCCTTCCCAGCTCATCGGACCTCATCCCACGAAGAAATTTTTGAAGAAGAACTTTCTTCGTGAATCCATGGTGCGGGCAGCTTGAGACGATGGTGTCGTAGTTCGTGTAGTATTCGTCCAAAGTCTCATCCCGGGATTGTTGAAGGCACATGATCTTCTCACGGGTTTTTTGGCGTAAGGATGGGGGGGAGAATTCCTTCAGGAATGGAACGCAGAGGTCCACAAAATATTCAGCATGCATAGCGGGTGATGTGTAGTACCAGATTGTCGCGAAGTCAGTCAGAGAAAATTTGAAGCATTTAAGCTTAAATTCCTCTAACATTTCTTTCTCAGGTTTTATGTGGCAGCAAACGTGGTGAAAGTTTCGGCAGTGTTGTATAGGATTTTCTCCATCCGTACCTCCGAACAGGGGCAGATATCATCTTGTCCATGCATATGTAGTGGGTAGCGTCATGAGAAGGGGAGAGAAAGAAAAGAACAACTATCCGAAGGCTAATTCCCCGGCAACGGCGCCAATTTGACAGATGCTTGTCGTCAGAGCAAATGTACAAATAAATTTATAGTCCGCTACTCGCGACTTCACTACTGGGTAGCAAGTGGTAAGTAGGGGTCGAACCCAAAGGAATTAGGGGGATAGTTGTTCTTTGAGGTGATTTGTACAGCAAGGGAGCGTGTTTTAGGTTGGTTGAGGTTTTAGAGCTAGTAACTACGTGACTTTTTGGTTGGTTTTGGTTTTTTTGTGCGAAAAGTAAATGACTGAAAATAAAAGTAGGAGACTTACAGCGGGTGATGCGTGATTGGCAAGTCCTCCGGAAGGTGAGCAGTTGATTACGGCAGTTATACTAAGAAAGTAAGTGCAGGAGTTGTTTGATTTCAAGGAAAACATTCGATTTCGGGGGCCTTGTATCATAGCCTGTTTATCATTGACCTTTAGTGATCCTTCTAAGTATTCAAACATGCATCAAGGCCATTCCAAGCACTCGATTTGCCACACTGTCTAGTCTTCTGCAAAAGTGTTCGAAAGAGTATCAAGGCCATTCCAAGCACTCGATTTGCACACACTGTCTAGACTTTTGCAAAAAACGTAGAGCCCTTGTTCTACTTAGACTAATACCCCATTCCAAGGTATATTAGCCTGTGTGCATCCATTTGATCAGTCATTCCCGAGCAATCAAATGGTGTTTTAGAGAGGTCAAACTCCTCAGATAAGCTTTGCCATTCCAAGCATCCACTTATCCGAGTATGTTTACGAACTTCCACGGAAGAGCTTTGCCATTCCAAGCATCCACTCAACCTTGGAAGTTCTGGCCTAATATATGGCACATAGAACAAGTTTTGAATACAGAGAAAAAAAACACTAAAGCAAAGTCTAAAACATTTTATGATACAAGTACACCCCTTCAACCGAATGAAGAGTTTAGCTACGAATATCCATAGAGGTGGATACCATAGCTAAATACTCGGGGGTTTTTGAAAGACAGTAAGTAAAGGGAATACTCAAGAACCAACAGGAGTATTCCCAATTCCTACTTGAATACTCAAGAACCAACAGGAGTATTCTCTAAAACTGTTATAATACTCAAGAACCAACAAGAGTATTATTTCAAAACCAAACTTACAAATTGCCAAACTTAGAGAGATAAGTGATTTATGATTTTTGGGATGTTGATTACAAATGAGGAGGCATGGTATTTATAGGCTAAGGGAAGCCATGAGGAGCCAACACTTGTCACATGGAGGGAGGATGAGCTTTGAGATGATGACACATGGGGGGAGAGCTCTAGCCGCCGGCGGCTTTGGGAGGGGAGAGGGAGGAGACGCCAAGTGGAGGAAGGGGAGTGGAGGAGAGGAGTTGTGAGGGAGGAGCCGCCGGCTAGGTGGCAAGATGGGAGTGGTTTGTGTGGTTTTGTGAAGTTCTCACAAAACTATCGGTGTATTTCAGCTCCGGACTGAATTTGGTTGCTCTTCGGTTTGATTTGTTTTGAATGATTCCATGTCAGGATCTTTAGATTTCTTCAGTCAGCGTCTGATCGAGACCTTGGAATGACTCGTAACATCTTTTCTGCGTAAAATCCTCTCCTTAGCGTGTATTCTCTCTAAGCTCCAAAATACCCTGTAGATAAATATCGAAACGAACAAGCAAAAGTTAAATAGACAAACAGTCTAATTTAGTGGGTTTAACTGTGTTTTTGATTCGTATAATTATGGTCCATCACCCTTCCTGCCGGGTAATATTTGTCCAGGAATTTCCTTTCCATCTGAACCCATGTTCTGATGCTTCCTGAAGGCAATGAAAGGAACCAGTCGTTTGCCGAGTCAATGAGGGAAAAATGGAACGCCTTCAACTTGAAGTCGTCTATACTCACTCGATTGGGTTTTAGATTCTGGCAAATGCCGTGTAAGCGTTGGAGGTGAGTTGTCGCAGATTCTCCATGTGCTCCTGAGAACTTGGGCAAGCTATGGGCCACTGATGCGTTGATGGTAATGTATTCCAGTTCTGGGCCCTCGTATATGCACCATGGTTGCGTTTCGAAATCTGGGGCATTCAGCTCTCCCATCGTAGGTGCGCGGTCGTTGTTATTCCCATAATAGTTGTCAAAGACAGGTTCTTGCCTAGGCATTTGTCGAGGTTGAGGGTGTGGGGGACGTATAGGGGGTTGCACTGGACCAGCTGCATTTCGATCCTCGGGTGGTACTTGGTTTCTTCGAACGGCCTCCCTATTACGAGCTCTTTCGTTTCTGATGAGTTGTTCCGTATCGTCAATAAATGGAGGTGGAGCCTCATTATTTCGATCGTACAGGTTTATCTCGTCACCATCCTGATAGTCATGGTGGCTTCCTTCGCGAGACATGGTTGTTTTGGAGCGAGTATCGATTCAAAGAACTTATCCGATTAGGTAACTAATTCCCCGGCAACGGCGCCAATTTGACAGATGCTTGTCGTCAGAGCAAATGTACAAATAAATTTATAAGTCCGCTACTCGCGACTTCACTACTGGGTAGCAAGTGGTAAGTAGGGGTCGAACCCAAGGAAATTAGGGGGATAAGTTGTTCTTTGAGGAATCGTACAGCGGGGGAGCGTGTTTTTTGGTTGATTGAGGTTTTACTACTAACAGCTAAGTGATTGGTTGGTTGGTTTTGGTTTTTAGTGCGGAAAAGTAAATGACATAAAAGTAAATACTGAAAGTAAAAAGAAGACTTACAGCGGTTGTTGCGTGATCGGCAAGTCTTGCGGAATGTCAGCAGTTGAAAGGGCAGTTTATACTAAGGAAGTAAGTGCAGGTAGTGTTTTAATCTAAGGAAAGCATTCGGTTTCGGGGGCCTTGTATCATAGCATGTTTATCATTGACCTTTAGTGATCCTGCTAAGTATTCAAACGTGTATCAAGGCCATTTCAAGCGCTCGATTTGCCACACTGTCTAGCCCATTTCAAGGTCGTAGAGCACTTGTTCTATTTAGACTAGCACCCCATTTCAAGGTATACTAGCCTATGTGCATCCATTTGATCAATCATTTCCGATCAAACCAAATGGTGTTTTAGAGAGGTCGAACTCCTCAGATAAGCTTTGCCATTTCAAGCATCCACTTACCCGAGTATGTTCACGAACCCCCACGGAAGAGTTTTTCCATTTCAAGCATCCACTCAACCTTGGAAGTTCTGACCTAATATATGGCACATAGAACAAGTTTTGAACACAAAGAAAAGGCACTAAGAGTATAGCCTAAAACATTTTATGATACAAGTACACCCCTTCAACCGAATGAAGAGTTTAGCTACGAATATCCATAGAGGTGGATACCATAGCTAAGTACTCGAGGGTTTTTGAAAGACAGTAAGTAAAGGAGAATACTCAAGAACCAACAGGAGTATTCTCAAAGACTATTAGAATACTCAAGAACCAACAGGAGTATTATAGATTTCAAACAAAGCTTACAAAAGTGCCAAAATCTAGAGAGATAAGTAACTTGTGGATTGTGGGATGTTGGAATTGTGGATTGTGGATTTGTGGATGGATTTGTGGATGATTTACAAGTGAAGAGAAGATGTCTATTTATAGGCTAAGGGAGGCAAGGAGAGCCATACACTTGTCAAGGGAGGAGAGGCTTGTGGCTTGAGATCTCAACACATGGCATAAGGAGAGCAAAAGCCATCGGGGTGAGTCACCACTCCAAAAGCCATCGGAAGATATTTGTTTCTCAAAAGCCATCGGTTTGACCGGAATTTGACCGGAGCTTCTCGGATTTTGGAGAGTGTATTCTGAATGAAAATGTCATTCTAAGATGATCTGAAGAAGGAACCTAAGCCAAATTCTGCTTGGAACATGGTCGAAATCCCAAATCGGCTGAAATTGCCCTTGTTTGGCTTTTACCGGGCTTGGTGCCTTTGCATTGCGTTCTTGTCCAAACGCCGACTGTTCTAGCATATTTGAATGATTCCAAGTCGGTTCCATGAAAGTTGTACAGTCGGAATCTGGTCGTGTCCTGACTCGTAATTCATTTTCAGCTTTAAAACTCCTCCTTAGCCTGTATTCTCTCTAGACTCCAAAATACCCTGTAGATAAATATCGGAACTAACAAGCAAAAGTTAAATAGACAAACAGTCTAATTTGGTGGGTTTAACTGTGTTTATGATTCATACAATTATGGTCCATCAGCAGTGCATCCAAAGGGTCTGAGGAGGGATTGGTTTGGAGGTATCCCAGTCCAAAGTTCTTGGGGAGTTTTGATGTTTATAGCTGAGGAGGGACATCTATTTATCAGATAAGAAGATGTGACCACAACTTCTCCCCAAAGAGATGGCTTAACTCCAACACTAATCATCATGCATCTAGCTTTCTCTAAGAGGGTGCTGTTCATTCTCTGAGCAATCCCATTCTGCTGAGGAGTACCAGGCACAGTTAAGTGTCTCCTTATCCCATTTTTTGTGCAAAATTTATTAAAGGCCTTGTTACAAAATTCTAGTCCATTATCTGTCCTTAAACATTTAACTTTAAGTTCAGTTTGACTCTCAACCATGATCTTCCAGTTTTTAAAATTTTCAAAAGCCTCGTCCTTAGTTTTTAACAGATATACCCATACTTTTCTATTGTATTGATCAATGATCGACAAGAAATATGACCTTCCTCCATTTGTTGGGGACCTGGGCAGGTCCCCACAAGTCAGAGTGAACATACTCCAAAGGTTTCTTAACAGTAAATGAAGATTTGCCAACAGGATGAGCAGACTTTTTTCCAAAAACATAGGATTCACAAAATTTCAGATCAATAGGTTTACAATCAATCAAGCCAGACTTAGACATATAATTAAGACCTTTGTTCGCTATATGACCAAGTCTTGAATGCCATATTTTAGTGTCTTGTAGAGTTTTGTTTTATCAGAAAGATTAATTTCAGAAGAGGAAATCACATAGTAGAGACCTCCCTTCTCCACACTTTTAATTACAACTTTATCATCTCTAGACACCTCCCTAACTCCTTTAAAGGTAGTTATCCTACATCCAAGTTTGTCAATGGTAGATTCTGACATTAAACTTCTCCTAAGATTGGGAACCCATCTCACATTTTGGAGAATTCTCATAACACCATCAAACATCTTTAAGGGGAACACATCGTATTCCCTTAATCTTTAATGATGTGTGATCACCAAGCATGACTTCACCACCTTCACATAGCTTCAGAGAACTAAAGAGATGCTTATTTGGTGTGGCATGCATGGTGCAGCCAGAATCAAGGATCCATGAGTCACTTTCATGTCCATCAGACACTACAAGTAGCTCATTGTGATATTGGGACCCTTCTCACATACATTTGATTGACCAGACTGGTTTTCCTTAGTTCCTTTATTCTTTTATCGTCCAATCTTTTGTAACAAGTGCTAGCATAGTGTCCAAGCTTGCCACAATAATTGCACTACAGGGGAATTTCTTTGAAAACTGTTTTGGGAAGACTGAGATTTATCAAAAAATATCTTATTCTGAGATTCATTGTTGCTGTGAGAACTATTGTTGGGATTTTTATTTCTTGGTCTAAATTTATTCTTTCCCTTAAACATCAATACCTCATATTTTACTTCAGTTTTAGATTCATTTTTTGTCTTAAAAACCTTAAGACTATAATTCTTCTGAGCGACAGCCCAGAATGATCTTGCGGATTGTCAGCTCATCTCTTTCATATTGAATAACATCCTTAAGGGTGTCAAACTGAGGAGGAAGCGAACTGAGAAGAATGACACAGAGGTGTTCAGGGCTTATTTCATCTTTACATCTCTTCAAATCTTGAGTCAATTTTAAGAATATGTTTAGGTTCTCTTGCAAGCTCATGGAAACATCCCTCATAAAAGTAAAGAGCTTAGTTTGCAAGGAGATCCTACTGAGGAGGGATTTATCCAAGTATATATTTTCAAGTTCTTCCCACCATTTCTTAGGTTTTGTGTGATGCATTACTTGTCTAGCTACATCATCTGATAGTCTCTTCATTATCTCAGAGTAGGCCAATTCTTTCATGTCAATCTTTTGTCGATGAGAGGTGGGAGCAATCCACTCCTTTGTCACAACCATATATCATTTTCCTTTACTAATGTGACTGTCATTCTCATCTTCCACATACTAAAATCAGAAGTCCCATCGAAGGGCTTAACCTTCATGGCATCAGCCATTCAAAACTCAAGGATTAAGACAAGCACACAAGTAAGAGAAGGTAAACAAGCAAATGACTGCCAAGATTTCTCAAGATCAGTCAGTTTGGCTCTGATACCACATTGAAAAGATCGATTACTTGTTCAATTCAATGGTTAAACCTTCTCTATATTAATCAAGGGACCAAATGTTAGGTTTACACACTAAAGCCTAACCCCAAAATCAAATACAACGATCAATCCAGTCCAAAAATCACACAAGAACAATTGAGCTACGCAAATATCAATCTAAGGAACGAGTGTAGGAACTTTCCTGAGAAATCAAAGCTCCAAACTCGTTCAAGCTTGCTTCCGCAGCACTGATGAGTCCAACAAAGACAACCCGCGTGTTCGCTTCTAAATCCTTGGAATCGAGTCACTTCGGAGTATTTCCTCAATCGCCAGTCTTCGAGTCAATCACGTTCGACTCTCAATTTCGTCAAACGCTTCGGAGAATCGCTTAATCGCATTGTAGAGTGTGAATCGAATTAGTGCCCTAATCCCCTATTTTCCCAGCCTTTATATCGGACTTGAGCTGGAGACCAAAACAGCGTCGATTGCAACAAACCAATCCTGCTCCGCCTTAACCAAACGTTGTCGTTCCTTTCACTCTTCGAAATCTCGCACCTGATCAAAACGGCTTCGTTCCTTTAAAGCTCAGCCTTCGTGCCGGGCCACGAAATGCCGTTGTCTTCCCACAGTCCAAATCTCTTTCAGTTCGTGATTCGCTCGAACGCATGCGCTTTGGCTCCAAACGACGTCGCTCTCCTAACTCCTCATACTCGAGTTCTCCCGCTTGAGACTAACGACACCGTTTTGAGATATTCAGCTCAAAACTCTCTCAAGGACTAAAGCCTTATGTTCCTGCAAACTCAAATGGGCAACTGGACTGGACTAAACATCAACTTTGGTCCCAATATTCAATTCAAACCACAACTTGGATTACAACAGCATAACATATCTTTATGCTGGTGTTTTGTTCCAGATTATTTTCTTTGTTTAGTGATTTTTTTTAAGGTTTAGTGTTTTGTTTTTGGCAGTACCTTATGTTGTTTCCCCATTTTGTATCCCCAATGGAAAAAAAGTCTATGAAATCCGAGTTTGAATAGTTACTCAGTTGGATTGGTATGTTCTATTGAGTTCCAATTTTACACGTCGAATTCAGACAACACATGACTAATTAATTTATCCAAGTTAAATGATACTTAATATTAGTTTTTAATATGAAAGGTAAATAATTAAGAAAACTGTTATGAATATAGAAATATATTTGATGACTCCTATATTCAGCTTTAGGCAATATTCTAGATTTACCATATATATACACATCTATATTCTGCTAGCCTTTTATATCTCCCATGTAATACTATATATAGAGGCTATTGTGAATAATGAAAAATACAACAATACAATTTATCCTCTCATATTCATGTCATCTCTTGTATGTTCTTCCTCATATTATAACACGTTATCAGCACGAATTGCTCAAGGTAGTAATCATCTCCCTCTCTAATCTTCTTCCTATTCTTCTTGGTAATGCGATGATGGCAACTTTGAGTTCTACTTGAAGAGAATCTCAAAATAGCCTAGCACTCAGAAAAGCTCATTCTTTTCTTTATGTTATCGGTTCTACAGTATGTGAAACTTTATTTATTCTTGATATATGAAACGATGCATAATTATTTGATTCCCCCAAAGTGGAATCACATACATGTATCACCTGAAGTTGATTCATATATAATATATATTTTTCGATTCACCTGAAGCTGAATCATATATGTGTAACATTGGAAGTGAATACATGTCGTATATATTTTTATTTTCCAGAAGTGGAATTACATACCTGAAGTTGATACATATATAATATATATATATTTCGATTCCCCGAAGTGGAATTATATACATGTGTATCACCTGAGGTGAATACATGTAGTATATGTTTTATTTATTTCCCCGAAGTGAAATAACATACATATATCACCCGAAGTTGATACATCTTCATCTCCCGAAGAGGGTGAATATGTGTAAAACATATTTTACTCCTAGAAGAGAGTAATGTACCATTTTTATTTTGAGAGAAAAATAATGGTTCAAGACATTTTCCATATCATCTCTTGAAGTAGATGATTATAAGATCACTTCCCGTTGTGAGTGATAAACCATGAAATTTCTCATAAAATATGTTGGATGTGTATGATCAATATTTAGTGATTTAAATATTTTAATTTCATGCTCTAACTATCCTTAGTGGATATGACATGAGTTCATTACATGGTTTCCTGAAGAAACCATCTTACATGGGTTAGTGATACAGAACTCATTTATCAAGTAACAACTTGAGAGATTGTATAAAAGGAAAGCTCCAGCGCATCCCAGCATGATTGTGCCTACTTCGTCATTATCTTCACGAGGGTCTGAAGTTAATAACTTAAAAGTCAAGGACCCCTTATACTCAGGAAGAGTTGAAAGGATTTGTTTAATCATTAGAGGGCGGTCCTCTTTACCTCGTGCAATATATGAATGGATGCACTTGAGGATATGAGAATTTAAAGAGATCTCGGATTATAAATTTGAACCATAAAGTATTGTTTCAATCTTGAAACTATGTGAACAGAATATTTAAGACGAAGACATATTGGAGAAAAACATTCTCCATGTCTCATGTTATCAATCTTGTACTCTAGCAGTAGTACATGGAACATGATTAAATTTCGTGTTCTTTGTTGCCGTTTAAATTCAGTTGTGATGTCTTTAATTCTTGTAATTATATTTATTTTATTTATTATCGTGAATTTCCGTTTAGTTAAATTTTATTTCAATTATATCATTCATGTCATTTTCTTCTCTTTATAGAATGAATCAAACGAATGGAAATATCAATGGTGGGGAGATATGTCTCGTTGATAGTGCCACTACTCATACTAAATTGAAAAACCCGAAGTTTTTCTCAAACTTAAACATGACAACAATCAGTGTTAATACTATTTCCGGATCAAGTAGTATAATAGAAGGCTCCGGAGAGCTTCTATCTTGTTACCTGAAGGAACAAGAATAATTATCTGAGATGCACTGTACTCAGTTTCAAAGATATTCGTGAAAATGATCTTCATATTGAAACTGCGTGTGAAGATGGTATTGAGTACCTACTCCTTATATCTTATAAGACTGGCCAGAAGTAAGTTTTGGAGAAAATGAGAGCACATGCATCTAGTTTGTATGGCACAAAAATCTACCCCATTGAAGTGTATGAAGTCACTAACCTGAAGTTAGTTGACACGGAACTATTTTCTTTGTGGCATGATAGACTCGGACACCCTGATGAAACAATGATCCGGAGAATCATTGAAAGTTCACAGGACACCCACTTATGGACCTGAAGATCCTCCCAAAGGGTGACTTGACATGCACGGCTTGTTCACTAGGCAAACTTATAACAAGACCGTCTGTAACAAAAGTAAACGCGGAATCTCCTATGTTTCTTGAAAGAATTCAAGGTGACATATGTGGACCAATAGCACCACCATGTGGACCAATTAGATATTTTATTGTGTTGATAGATGCTTCAACATGATGGTCACATGCATGCCTACTATCAACGCGTAATGTTGAGTTTGCAAGGCTTTTAGCCCAAATAATCAAATTAAGGACCCATTATCCTGATCAACAAATCAAAAGAATCAGGCTAGACAATGCAAGAGAATTTACATCAAAGTCTTTCAATGACTATTGTACATCAATTGGCATAGTGGTTGAAGTTGCTCATGTTCACACACAAAATGGCCTAGCAGAGTCGTCGATAAAGTGGTTGCAATTAATAGCAAGACCTTTGGTAATGAAGTCAAAATTGACATCCTCTGCTTGGGGACACGCAGTTTTTCATGTACAGACTTTAAAAAGACTTCGACCAACCTCTCACAATAAGTATTCGCCCTGCAACTTATCTCTGGAAGAGAGCCTGATATCTCATATTTGAAATTTTTTGGTTGTCCGGTCTATGTCCCTATTTGTCCCCCACAACGAACCAAAATGGGGCCACAAAGGAGGTTGGGAATATATGTAGGGTTTGAGTCCCCATCAATTATCAAATATCTAGAGCCACTAACTGGAGATTTATTTAGAGCTCGATATTCTGATTGTCATTTTAATGAATCAAAATTCCCAACTTTAGGGGGAGAAGAAAAGGAGATAAATAAGGAGGTTGTATTAATACACCTTCTATGTTGTTCTTAGATCCGACAACAAATGAAAGTGAACTAGAAGTTCAACGGATATTACACTTGCAAAATGTGGCGAATAGGCTACCAGACGCGTTTACTGATGCTAAGAAAGTGACAAAGTCACATATACCTGCTTAAAATGCACCAGCTCGTTTGGAGATTCCTACAGTAACTCCAAACAGAACATTGCAAGTGATTCTCAAGTACATCGAAAGCGTGGGAGACCATTAGGGTCTAAGGATACAATTCCCCGAAAGAGGAAGGAACACACAATATGTAAAAAGGATGTCGATAAACCCAATACGAATGTATATGAAGGCGAGACTCTCGAAGAGTCTTTACCTAAGGAATTTGAAAAAGAAGACCAGGATATTGATGACAATTTTGAAATGTGAATTAATTATGCCAAAAATGGTGTGGGTTCGTATCGAGATAATATAGATCTCAATAATATCTTTGCTTATTCAATTGCCTTACAAGTCATTGGAGAAGATGATAAAGATCCCCAAACAATAGATGAATGTCGACATCGAAACGATTGGGTAAGCTGGAAAGAAGCAATTCAATCAGAGTTAAACTCATTGAATAAACGTGGTATTTTTGGACATGTAGCTCCAACACCCGAAGGTGTGAAACCAGTTGGCTATAAGTGGGTGTTAGTACGAAAACGTAACGAGCGTAATGAAGTTGCAAGACACAAAGCTAGACTGGTTGCACGAGGGTTTACACAGAAACCTGGAATGGACTATATGGAAACGTTTCACCTGTAGTGGATGCAACAACTCTTAGGTTTCTGGTTGCTTTAGCCGTTGTCGAACGACTTAAAATGCAACTCATGGATGTGGTAACTGCATACCTATATGGGTCATTAGATAAAGACATATACATGAAAATCCCAGAATGATTAAAAATGCCTAAAGCATTACAAGGGAAACCTCGTCATATGTACTCTATTAAATTGAAAAGATCATTATATGGGCTGAAACAATCTGGTCGGATGTGGTATAATCGCCTCAGCGAATATTTGCTAGCGCAAGGGTTTATTAATAACCAAATATGCCCATGTGTTTTTATAAAACTGGCAGAATCGATTTACGTAATCATGGCTGTGTATGTTGATGATTTAAATATAATTGGAACTCCAGAAGAGATCCAATTGACTATGGATTATTTGAAAAGGTAATTCGAGATGAATGATCTAGGAACCACCAAGTATTGTCTCGGCCTCCAGTTCGAACATACAAATGAGTAGAATTTTTATCCATCAGTCAAATTACACTGAGAAGGTTCTACAGCGTTTTAATATGGATAAGGCACATCCATTAAGTACGCCAACGGTAGTAAGATCACTCAACATCGAAAAGGACCCTTTTCGTCCCCGGTCGGACAATGAAGAAACTTTAGGTCCTGAAGTACCGTACCTGAGTTCAATTGGAGCTTTAATGTACCTTGCCAATAATACCCGACCAGAGATATCGTTTGTAGTTAACTTACTCGCAAGATATAGTTCATCGCCCACTAAAAGACAATGGAGTGGTGTTAAACATAGCTTACGTTATTTATATGGGACAAGTGACCTGGGTTTGTTTTTCAAGATAACAAATGGAGTACACAATAGTGAATTGGTGGGTTATGCAGATGCGGGTTATTTATCTGACCCACAAAAGGCTATTTCACAAACGGGGTACTTATTCATGTATGGAGGAACTGCCATTTCACGGCGTTCGACAAAACAGACCTTGGTAGCAACATCATCAAACCATGCAGAATTGATTGCATTATACGAACTGGACGAGAATGTGTTTGGCTTAGATCATTTATCCGCCATATCAAGACCTCTATTGGATTAATGACAGGAAAGCACAACCCGACAGTGATATATGAGGGTAATGATGCTTGCATCACACAAATCAAAGAAGAATATATCAAAGGTGATAGAACAAAGCACATATCTCCGAAATTCTTTTCTACTCACGAGCTTCAAGCTGAAAGGAAGATTGATGTTTTCCAAATATAGTCCAATAAGAATTTGGCGGATTTATTCACCAAATCATTGCCGACGAGAGTTTTCAAGAAACTTGTAAATGATATCGGGATGTGCAGGCTCAAAGACATACCAACTTGAGGGGGTGCACTCAAACTGTACTCTTTTTCCTTAACTTGGTTTTTATCCTATTTGGGTTTTTCCAGGTCAAGGTTTTAACGAGGCAGTTCACATGATGTGTATATCCAAAGACGTCATCCAAAGGGGGAGTGTTATGAATATAGAAATATATTGGATGACTCCTATATTCAGCTTGAGGCAATATTCTAGACTTAACATATATATACACATCTATATTCTGCTAGCCTTTTATATCTCTCATGCAATACTATATATAGAGGCTATTGTGAAGAATGAAGAATACAACAATACAATTTCTCTTCTCATATTCCTGTCATCTCTTGTCTGTTCTTCCTCATATTATAACAAAAACTACTTATTTGAAGTTATTCAGATAATGCTCTTGTTTTTTTTATTGATGTGTTCATTACAAGCCGATACAGAATCATTACATATAGATACTATATGATACACTTTTCCCAATCAATTGAAGCGCATGTCTCTTGTATCGATTTCCATCCAGAGATCAAAGTTCAAATGTATTTTGTGTCGATTCTCATACAAATATCAAAGTTCATACTCTAGTGATGTATCAAAGTCCGAATAGAAGCAAAAGCTAGTAACAGAAGTAAACAAAAGAAAACAAAAGAAATTGGTGGGGTCGCCGAGAATCGAACCCGAGACGTGAAGTGTTGCAAACAACACCTCAACCAACAGACCACCACTCATGTTGGCAGATAATGCCCTTGTTTAATTTACAATTAAATATGATATGTCTATAGAAGTATGAGCTCTAGAAATCCTCGTATTCAAACTGATTTTATGATCAGATTACATTACCAAATGAGACTTCGCCAGCTCCTTATTCGCACACGTGAATACAATAACACAACGGATTAAAGAGACATAATTCCATGGAAAACAAACAACACAACATCGTGCAGATGGATCGGTCCAGCCATTGTCTAACGGATAATAGGAATCCTCGTAACAACCCCGCATTCATCAACCCAAACACGAACTCTAGCGCAATCTATCTCCTGAGTAACAATACTTCCTTCCAACACCAACACAGCTTTCACACTCGGGTTCTCCATCTCAATAGTCGCGGCAGCTGCCTGGCCCTGCGTTCCAAGCAACTCCGGCCATGAACTCTTTCCTGATGAACCTGTACACAACACCACCAAGAAAAAAAAAATAGAGGAGTAACGCGTTAGAATTTCATTCTTGTAAGAGATCGTAGTTGAATCTTAAAAGTGACAACTATATTTATTTACCTTGGCACTCTGATGTCATTTTTGAACTCGTGAATGATGATGATGTGAGGATATGCAAAGAAGATTGTTGTGTATTTATAGGGGAAGATTGGGATTATTGTGTGACCTTGAGAGGGTAACTTGTGGATGCTGTTCTTGACTTTGTCATGCTTCTTTTATTATCAATTTGTTGGCTATATTTGACCCTGTGCAGCCAGTTTGAATTTCTGAACCTACTTTAATTATGTAGTAGCTAGGATTACACGCATGTGGTGTGAAATGCCAATTTCCCATGAGCAACTACCGAGACAAACTCATGTCTATCTGCTACTTTATTATGACACGGTGATTTGGTTGGGTTTTTGAAGTTTGATTAGGTTATCGGGCTACTGAAGCTTTAACTTTGCCACTCTTTAATCCTATTTTAGTTTAGGATACTTTATCGTGCTGCTATTGTTCGAGATGCGAAAGGCGCCTTCGTCATTGGGATCTCCATTGCCGAAAGGGAGGGGTTGCCGAGATTCGACCTGCTGCGAAATAAGAACTTTCTACTTTCCTAATTGGAGAGTACTACCAATCCAGAGCATCGAGCAGTCGATGTCCATGACATCAGTTTCATGGGTGGAAGAAAATCATGCATAAGTTACAAGGCATTCAATGTCGCCCAGCCTGTCTAGCGTCGATGGCCCTGCGACATCCCTTGCTTTCTATCCCAGTGTTGGCTGGCACGACCTGGTACACCTTTCTTGACTAGTCTTCCGCGTGCGACTAGAGTGGGGAATTCCCCATCAATGTTTCTGTCATCTTTCTAATAGTGATTTGTAGCCATGTTTTGAGGTTTTAGGTCTTGTAATTAACATGCTGCTACTGCTAGCATCGACCTGGGCAATCTTTCAGGTCCCCCTTTGAATAAATTAAGTCTCAGTTTTTAAAATCTTCTCTATATTGATTAATGGACCAAATGTTAGGTTTACAAACAATGCTTGATTCAAGCAAGAAAACCAACAAATACAAACAAGTAAATCCAATCCAAACATGCAATAACAAACAAGCAATTAAACAGCAATCCAAGCAACCGGTTCGAAGAACTTTCCTGATCAGAGACAGACCCAACCGTACCCAGACTCGTCTCAGCTCCGCCGCAGTGTTCCAAGCAGCCAATCCGTGCGTTCGCATAGCAATGCTTGCAGTCGATCCACGCCAGAGTTCGCCCACACTCTTCGGTCGCCTATCAATCACGCTCGCTCGTCAATTTCACCTCACGCCTCAGAGAATCGCTCAATCGGAGCTCGGAGTGAAGAAGAGAATTCGGATGCCCTAATCCCCAAATTAAGTTGTCTTTTGTTGAGTTGCAGCTCTGGGTGAGAACGACGTAGTTTTCCTTTTTGTTTGAGTCCGGGTCCGTTGCTCGCTAAACGCTGCCGTCTTCGACTGTAACAAACTCTCACGCCAACGCCATACGCTGTCGTTCCATTTAAGTTCGAACTCCAGCCAACGCGAAACGACGCAGCTTTACTTTCGCGTCAAACTTCAGCTTTCCCGCTTGCTTCAAAGTGAAGCCGTTTTGTGCTTCTCAGCACAAAACCAACTAAGGCTTAAGGACTCAAAACCAAACCTTTCCCTGCGAACTTAACTCAACATTTGAACTGGAAATAAACACTAAACATGGTCATAAAACTTATTCATATCACAATTGTGCTTATCATAAACATAACAAAGGTACATCTGACCTCAGAGAAGAGAAGGTATAACCAGCCACTTAATGGCTCCAAACTGCTCAGATCTTGAGCTCTATCCAACGTCATCAATGTGCAGGCTTTCCCTGCAGAAAATAAACTTGTTAGCAGGAACTATTTTTGTTCCAAAATCAGCAGGGTTCTCCTCACTAAGTATCTTGTCTACTATGATGGTTCTTTTCTCCACTAAGTCTCCAATGAAATGCATCCTCACATCTATATGTTTGGACCTCTTGTGATTCATTGGATCTCTACACAAACACAGGGCACTCTAGCTATCCATGAAGATCCTAGGAGACTCACTAATCTCACTGATTTCTTTCACTATCCCACTCAACCAAATGGCTTCCTTTGCAACCTCTGTGGTTGTTATATACTCTGCTTCAGTGGATGATAAGGCAACTATGGGTTGCAATTGACTCTTCCAAGACACACAGTTTCCATTCCAAGTGAAATAGAAAGCTGTGGTGGACTTCCTATTGTCCCTATTGCTGGCATAGTCTGAATCTACATATCCTACAATACCTGCCCTTGGTTCATGGTTTCTATACACTAGACCTAGTCTCTTAGTCCCTAACAAGTATCTCAACAAATATTTCATGGCTTCCCAATGCTTTGTGCCTGGGTTAGACATGTATCTACTAAGAACACTAATGGAGAAAGCAAGATCAGGCTTTGTACATATCATACCATACATAATAGAACCAACAGCCACATCATAAGGTACATTCATCGTATTCATTCTTTTTTGCTCAGTTTTAGGACAATCTTCCTTAGAAAATACAAGATGCCCTCCTAAGGGTATATCATTAGACTTAACATTCACAATAGCAAATTTGTCTAACACCTTAGAGAAGTATTCAGATTGAGACAAGCAGATAAGTCCATTTGTTCTATCTCTTGTAATTTTAACCCTAAGATCTTTTGAGCAACCTAAGTCTTTCATGTCAAAGTGTTTTTGCAAACCAGACTTAGTCATTTTAATATCACGCATGGAAGAACTGATCATCATCATCATCATAAAGCAGCACAAACAATGGGGCATTATTTTTCACTCTTTTCAGATATAGGCATGTATCATATTTGCTTCTTACAAATCCTAAGTCAAGCATGCAACTGTCTAATTTCTTATTCCACTACCTATGTGGTTATTTTCATCCATAGATGGATTTCCTTAATAAACAAAGGACATGATTAGGCTTGGCACATACAATTCAAATCACCATGCAAAAAAGGTAGTTTTCACATCCATTTGTTCAATATGCCAATCAAAGACATCAGTCATAGCAATAAGCAATCTCAGAGTTTTATACTTGATAACAGGAGCTTATATCTCATTAAAATCTATGCCCTCTCTTTGGTGAAACCCCTTAGCCACTAACCTAGCCTTAAACCTAGGTCGATCAGTTGAAGAATTTCGTTCTTTTATCCTATATATCCACTTACAAGCAAGAGGTTTAACATCAGCAGGCCTAGGTACTAGTTTCCAAGTTTTATTATCATGCATAGATTGGATTTCTTCTATCATAGCTTTTTTCCATTTTTCAGATTGACCACTAGACAGGGCTTGCTTATATGTATCAGGTATTACATATTTAATCTTTTCAGCAGCCATTAGAGTAAACTCAACAATATTGCAGCACTTATCTTCATGCTTCTCATCATACTCAGCAATGTTAGCCTTATATTTCCTATTGGGATTCTAGTTCTTGGTTCCCTGTCTCTAATTAATTGATAGTTATCATCACTAGGTTCAGTTTCATGCACAGGGGACTCAGATATCTCAGGCATAACATCAACATTTGCTGTCACATTTTCAGGCAAATGTTCACTATGATCAACATACAAATCATCAGGCAAGTTTGGCAAATTAGGCATGGCAGCAGAAGCAATAGAAATGCCTAAACTAGATGATCCTATAGCAGCATTTTGATCACTAGTGTAAAAAGGATTTAAGGTTGAGTTTGAGCGAGAAGGACTTACAGTGCTAGCTCCCCCACCTAATTGGTGAGGTGGCTCATTACCTGTACCAGCAGGGGAATTACTCCCCTCATTTGTGACCTCCAGCATCCCATCACTTAAGTCCAGTGACTGTCCCATCTCAGCTGCTTCATCTCCTTGATGATCATCATCATTACCCTGGTTCAAGTTAAAACCTGAGGGGATAAAACTGGTCACACCTTCAGGTGTGCCTTGAGACTCAACAGCGTGGTTTAGTTTAGACTTAAAAGTAGAAATTCAGCTCATCATAAGTAATAGAACATGACACAATGACTTTGTAACCTCCTGGTTGTATCATTAATAGTTTATAGCCTTTAACACCTTCAGGATACCCAAGCATAATGCATTTAGCAGCCCTAAGCTCGAATTTCCCATCAGACACTTTGGCATAAGCAGTGCAGCCAAAGGGCCTGAGGTGGGAGAGGATTGGAGGTTTCCCAGTCCAAAGCTCTTGGGGAGTTTTGAAGGAAATGGCTGAGAATGGACATCTGTTTATCAGATAAGCAGATGTGATCACAGCCTCTCCCCAAAGAGATGGCTTAACTCCAACACTAATCATCATACATCTTGCTTTCTCTAACAGGGTCCTGTTCATGTTCTCAGCAGTCCCATTCTGCTGAGGAGTACCAGGCACAGTCAAGTGTCTCCTAATCCCATTCTCAGTGCTAAAATCATTGAAGGCCTTGTTACAAAATTCCAATCCATTATTTGTTCTTAAACATTAAACCTTAAGTTCTGTTTGACTCTCAACCATGATCTTCCTGTTTTTAAAGTTTTCAAAAGCCTCATCCTTGGTTTTTAAAAGAAAGACCCATACTTTTCTAGAGTATTGATCAATTATGAATAGGAAATATGACCTTCCTCCTATTGTTGAGACCTGGGCAGGTCCCCACAAGTCAGAGTGGACATACTCCAAAGGTTTCTTAACAGTGAAAGAAGATTTACCAAAAGGATGAGCAGATTTTTTACCAAAAACACATGTTTCACAAAATTTCTGATCAATAAGCTTACAATCAATCAAATCAGACTTAGACAGATAATGCAGCCCCTTATTCCCTGTATGCCCAAGCCTTGAATGCCACATTTTAGTGTCTAACAGAGTTTTAGTTTTATCAGAAATGTTTATTTCAGAAGAAGAGATCACATGGTAGAGACCTCCCTTCTCAATGCTTTTTATTACAACTCTGTCATCTCTTAACACTTCCCTAACTCCCTTAAAGGTTGTTATCTTACATCCAAGCTTATCAAGGGCTGATTCTGATATTAAACTTCTCCTAAGATGGGGAACCCATCGCACATTTTGAAGGGTTCTCACAGCACCATCAAACATCCTTAAGGGAACTGATTCAATTCCCTTAATTCTCAATGATGTGTGGTCACCAAGCATGACCTCACCACCATCACAAAGCTTCAAGGAACTGAAGAGATGCTCCTGTGGTGTGGCATGCATAGTGCAACAAGAATCAAGGATCTATGAATCACTTTCATATCCATCAGACATGAGAAGTAATTCATTGTGATATTGAGGACCCTTCTCACAAATGTTGGACTGCCCAGATTGGTTATCCTTATTTTCTTTGTTCTTTTTATCCTCCATTCTTTTGTAACAAGTGCTAGCATAGTGGCCTAGCTTGCCACAATAGTTGCACTTAATAGGGGAATTCCGTTGAAAATTGTTGTTGTTTTGGGAAGACTGAGATTTATCAAAGGACCTTTTGTTCTGAGATTCATTGTTATTCTGAGACCCATTGTTGTGGTTTTTATTTTTTTGGTCTAAACTTATTCTTTCCCTTAAACATCATAACCTCAGATTTTACTTCAGTTTTAGATCCATTTTTAGTCTTAAAAACCTTAAGACTGTCATTCTTTTGAGTAACAGCTGCAATTATATTGGAGACTGTCAGCTCATCTCTTCCATATTGAATGACATCCCTAAGGGTGTCAAACTGAGTAGGAAGATAATTGAGAAGAATGACACAGAGGTGTTCATCTTTGATTTCATCTTTACACTTTTTCAAATCTTGAGTTAATTTTAGAAAGATGTCGAGGTTCTCTTGCAGGCTCATGGACACATACATCTTAAAAGTAAAGAGCTTAGTTTGCAAGGAGATCCTATTGGGGAGAGATTTAGCCAAGTATAAATTTTCTAATTCATCCCACAAAGTTTTAGGCTCAGAATGACGCATTACTTGTCTTGCCACATCATCAGATAATCTCATAATATGCTAGTTCTTTCATGTCAGTTTTCTGCTGATCAAAGGTGGGAGTTATCCACTCCTCGGTCACTGCCCTATATCATTTTTCTTTAACTAGAATAACCTTCATCCTCATCTTCCACATACTGAAATCAGAGGTCCCATCGAAGGGCTTAATCCTCATTGCATCAGCCATCCCAAAAGTAGGATTAAGACCAAGGGTTAACAAGAGAAGGTAAACAAGCACAAGTGATGATCAAGATTGCTCAAGATCAGTCGATTTGGCTCTGATACCACGTTGTAATAGGATATAAACAAGTTCTAGAACTAGTTAAACCTTCTATATATTGATTAATGGATCAAATCATAGGTTTACAAACAATGCTTGACTCAAGCAAGTAAACCAACAAATACAAACAAGTAAATCCAGTCCAACATGTAATAACAAGCAATTGAACAGCAATCCAAGCAACTAGTTCGAAGAACTTTCCTAATCAGAAACAGCCCCAACCGTGCCCAGACTCGTCTCAGCTCCGCCGCAGTGTTCCAAGCAGCCAACCTGTGCATTCGCCTAGCAATGCTTGCAGTCGACCATGCTGGAGTTTGCCCACACTCTTCGGTCGCCTATCAATCACGCTCGCTCGTAAATTTCTCCTCACGCCTCAGAGAATCGCTCAATCGGAGCTCGGAGTGAAGAAGATAATTCGGATGCCCTAATCCCCAAATTGAGTTGTCTCTTGTTGAGTTGCACCTCTGGGTGAGAATGACGTAGTGTTTCTTTTTGTGTGAGTTTGAGTCTGTTGCTCGCTAAACGCTGTCGTCTTCGATTGTAACAAACTCTCGCGCCAACGCCATACGCTGTCGTCCCATTTAAGTTTAAACTCCAGCCGACGCGAAACGACGCAGCTTTACTTTCGCTTCAAACTTCAGCTTTCCCTCTTACTTCAAAGTGACGTCGTTTTGTGCTTCTCAGCACAAAACCAACTAAGGCTTAAGGACTCAAAACGAAACATTTCCCTCTGAACTTAAATCAGCATATGGACTGGAAATAAACACTAAACATGGTCCTAAAACTTATTGATATCACAACTGGGATTATCATAAACATAACATCCTATTTAGATTAAAATTTAAATGTTTACCATATATCCAACATTCCGAAAAAACTTGGCTTGGTATTGCCACGAGACGTAGCACAGGTTGTGACGTACTAGTATCAAATCTTGGTGTCCTCGCATCATTCTTCATTTTTTTCTCATCATTCCACCGGATGTTTTCTATCTCTCATCATGACTGCTAGACATCAGAGGGTATGAAGGACAATGTGCGGAAGTTGTTGGACAGAAAGGCGATGAACATGATTCGTGTATCGTTGTCCAAAGAGATAACATACCACTCAGTCAAGGCAAAGTCAATGAAGGGGATGTTAAATACAGTGTCTGTGTTGTATGAGAACCATACACGACGAACAAGATTCACGTGATGCGACATGTTTTAAAGCTCAAGACGGGAGATGGTTCAGTAGTGGCTAAATACCAAAGCGAGTTCAACATGACAATCGGACGATTGAGTTCGGTTGATATTGATTTCGGGGATGAGGTACAAGCCCTTATTCTCTTATCTTCTTTGTCAAAAAGGTTCATGGTAGTCCAAACCTTCCATTTTTGTGAAACCTTGCGCAACAAGCCTTGCTTTATACCTTTTTACCTCCATTTGTATAGAAACATCTGAATTTCATTTTATTTTATAGACTCATTTGCATTCCAATACATTTTTACCAAGTGGAAGGTCTATGATTTTTCAGTGTAGAAATTGCTAACTCATATGGAATTACCTCCTCATATTGACTCAAAAGCCTAGGCTTGAGAGTCATGGTTTGTTAATCCAATATAAGCTAGCAATTCTTCTCCTCACTTATCAATGTCGGACAATTTCTTCAAGTAAACAATCCCAACAATCTCCCCCTCAATTGGAGAAATTGTGCATGCTCCCCCTCAATCAAACTCCGCTACATTACTCGTAGCCAACCGTAGCTGCGTATGCGAAAGTCCCTCTCCAATAGGGGTGCTCCACGCTCCCCTTCATTTGGGTCCAACCCACCATAGGTGTGCCTCTGCGACTCCCCATACATGCTTAAACCAGGGTCCAATAAAGCGCATTTGTAACTACCTTTTACAGGCTAAACCGGGGTCCAACCCACCAAACGATTGATGTATCTCCACTCGAGCACTTCATCAAGGACATTTTCGCACGAGTCCCACATCCATTGCACTTGGCCTGGATCGCAATGTGGGCTCTGATACCATGTAAAAATTGCAAACTCATATGGAATTACCTACCCATATTGACTCAAAAGCCTAGACTTGAGAGTCATTGGTTTGAAAATCTAATATAAGCTAGCAATTCTTCTCATCACTTATCAATGTGAGATAATTTCTTTAAGTGCACATTCCCAACGCTCAGGTTTAATTGTCTCGGAGAGTTTCATAGCTTGAACCTAGTTAGAGTTTTTATTAACCTATGTGTAACATATTCGCTCTGTTTCATATACAATAGCTGCCGGGCAAATTATTACAGCTTGTGGGAGCATTTAGAGTAGTCTACATATTTCTCAATAGGATAATTGCTATTTGATGAAGTCAGAGACGCTTATGTGCGCCGACTATGGTGCAGCTCGTCGATGGTGGATTGCACCAGCTAGGTCACCATGAGCGGACTAATTGATTTTGCATATGGGTTCGATGTGTATAAGTTTATTAGTTCAGGGAGTCATCTGTATTATATAGGATAGTTAATTATATTTTGTCTTGATATATATTTCTACATTTGTCTGTTACTGTAGTTTTGCCCAAACTAGGGATAATTGGTTTGTAAAAATTACTATGGTTCCTCCTGCTCTTGAGAAGCATACGTGAAATTTCAACTACAACAGGTCTATTAACACCTCTTTGCATTTCATCCTCCAAAACCATATGATAAGCCTCGTCTAGAGTAGGCCTTGACTTCGTAGAGGTAATTTGAGTTCGCAAACTGGCATGAATTTCATTAAAACTTGTCAGGAATGCATCAACCTGGATTTTTCTTTCTAGTTGATTTACAATTGATTCCCAGATCACACGGCTCATCATCCTCCTGTGCTTCCTCATCTGCCCAAAGACTGAGCAGTTTTCCATAATAGGCTGCCTCATTCATTATTCCTTGAACAGAAGTAAGAATTTTCGATGCAGGGCGGCTAGCGGCGCGCATCGAGGACCAGATCGACCGTGGCAAGGGTTCTACCGGTTAGGTGCAGATTTGGCGTTCGATGTCTGATTGACGAATAAGTGGAAACGGGCAGTTCGGGATTGTTTAGCAGGTTAAAACAACAATTTATTATTTTTAGATTTTATTTCCTAATTTCATTTTTTAGTTTTAGTATTTAAACCTCATTAGGGTTTGTCAAACTCATCTTTTCGTTTCAATAAAAACCCAAAATCTTATTTTCTTGGTGGATTCCAAGGCCGTCTGGAGTTTGTTGCTACTGAGCTCGTTTATACGATTGTCTCGCTACGTCAGTTGGTATTATAGCAGGTCTTTCCAAGTCTCTCTTCTAATTTGATCAGTATGGGAGATCAACGAATAACCAGAGCAGACCTCTAGACGGTTATTGCGGATTTTACCGCGACCCTGACTTCTTTGGCAAATCAGGTGGCTGAGTTTACGACAAGAGTCAACCAGGACGAGGTGGGGAGGAGAGCTCAGATGGAAGAATCAGTTAGAGTTCCTCGTGGTGGGCATAACCGCATGGCGGTCACTGAGGACCCAAGCACGGCTTAGGAGGAAGGAGAGCGGCGGTATGATCATGACTATCGAGTGAAGGCTGACATCCCATTGTTTCATATAACCATGGGCGTGGGGAGTTCCTGGACTAGCAGATTGATGTTGATAGGTTCCTCGAAGTCGTGGATGTCCCGGAGAGTAAACAAGTGAAGATGGTAGCTATCCGGTTAAAGGGCACATCTGATGTGTGGTGGGATAAGCTCGTGATCCAGAGGCGGAGGCAGGGTAAGACTCTGATCCAAACTTGGAGACGTGTGAAACAGTTGATGATGGAGCGCTTCTTACCAGAAGATTATGAGCAAATTCTATACAAGATGTATATTGACTGTGTTCAAGGAAGGAGGTATGTGGTGGAGTATACAGCTGAATTTTTACGCTTGTCTGAACGTATTGAGTTGAAAGAGACGGATAACCAGAAGGTGGCAAGATACGTCAGTGGATTGAAGGGTTCGATCCAGCAGAATATGGGGTTACAGACTGTGTGGTCAGTAGAAGAGGCTTCCAGTTTAGAGCTGAAAGCATAACTGACTGAGAAGAACCCTCAGGGATTTCAAACGTTCCGTAAGTATCCACCTCAAGGAACTTCAAAAGCAGTGGCTATAAGGATAAGAACGTGGCGACGAAGGAACAACACACTGGGAGTAAGGGTGCTGTCGATCCTAGCGACGATTCTGGAGGTTCTTAACCGAATCGCGGAGCAGTGCAGAACACCAAATCCCTACGTTAAGCCATCCGGTGATAAATACTTTCGTTGTGGCGGGCAGGGACACAGGTCTAATGTGTGTCCGAGCCGGAGGACTGTCGCTATCCTGGAGGTAGGAGAGGCATAGAGGCAGGACGACGGTGACGAATATGAGGGCTTGAGTTAGCGGAGCAGGAGTCGGCGGAGGCCGTAAATATTATGATGCACAGGGTTTTGTTATCAACGACGAGTGAAGGATAGCGTAAGAATCTTTTTAAATCTCATTGTTCCATTCTGAATTAAGTGTGTAACTTAATTGTAGACAATGGGAGTACGGAGAATCTGGTCTCTCAAAACTGTTCGAACACTTGAAGCTGCCTACGAACCCGCATGAGAAGCCATATACACTTGGCTGGGTCAGCAAGGGCTCTCAGATTTTGTGTCTCGCGAACCTGCAAGGTACCTATCTCCATCAGGAAGCACTACCGAGAAGAGGTACCTTGTGATGTTCTTGGCATGGATGTTTGTCATATTTTACTTGGTCATCCTTGACAGTATGATAATGATGTTACATATAGAGGACGAGATAATGTGATGATTTTTTCGTGGGGGAAGCATAAGATTGCGATGGCTCCTATTTTGAGTTTTGACAGGCAACCGAGTATGCAGTCTAATTTTCTAGTGATGACACACAACGAGCGGGAGTTTAGTGTGGCTGTGAAGGAAGCTCAGTATTTCTATCCCGTGGTGGTTAAGGGTTTGCTCAGTGCAGTGAAAGAGGAGGCCGTCACAGAGGTAGTGCGCGAGATCCTTAGGGATTTTGAGGAGCTGATAGCGGATGAGTTGTCCCCTATGCGAGATATTCAGCATCAGATAGACCTTAGCCACGGGTCGAGCCTACCAAACCTACCACATTATCGGATGAGACGTAAGGAGAATGAGATCCTACGAGATCAGATTCAGGACTTGCCGAAGAAGGGTTTTATTCGGGAGAGCATGAGTCCCTGTGTAGTACCGGTCCTTTTTGTTTCTAAGAAGGGAAATCAGTGGAGAATGTGTGTGGATAGTAGGGCCATTAACAAGATCACTATCAAGTATCGGTTTCCTATTCCTCGCCTGGAAGACATGCTTGACGAGTTGGTTGGTTCGAAGATGTTTTCAAAAATAGACATGCGGAGTGGTTACCATCAGATTCGGATCAGACCAGGTGACGAGTGGAAGACTGTTTCAAGAGCAGGGATGGCCTATACGAGTGGCTGGTGATGTCGTTTAGGCTGTCCAACGCCCCTAGTACCTTCATGCGACTGATGAATTACGTATTTCGTTCATTTATTGGTTCGTTTGTGGTGGTTTATTTCCACGATATTTTTATTTACTGTTAGACCCCTGAGTCGTACTTGGAGCATTTGAGGTAAGTACTGCGGGTCTTACAAGAGAATTGTATGTGAACCCGAAGAAGTGTATTTCAGCACCAAATTGCTTTTTCTCGGTTTTGTCGTTGAAGAGGATGACATTCAGGTGGATGAGAAGAAAATGTGTGCCATTCGTGACTGGCATGCTCCTCAGTCCGTTACCAAGGTACATAGTTTTCATGGTCTGGCTACTTTTTATAGACAGTTTGTGAAGAATTCGGTACTATCACTGCAACTATTACCGAGTGTTTGAAGAATGGCAGTGGGGGCCAGAGCAGGAACAAAGCTTCGCATCCATGAAAAAGAACTTGTGTATAGCCCCAGTGCTAACCTTGCCAGATTTTGATAAGATCTTTTAGGTGGAATGCGATGCGAGCGGAGTATGGATTGGCGCAGGGTTATCACAGGAGAAGAGACCCGTAGCCTTTTTCATTTAAAAGCTTAGTGATACTCGGTAGAAGTAGAGTAAGTATGATCATGAGTTCTATGCAGTTTTTAGGGCTCTGAGGCAGTGGGAGCACTATATGATCCAGCGCGAGTTTATTCTGTATATAAACCACCAAGCCCTGGAGTTTCTTCACAGTCAGAAGGTGATTAATAATATGCATGCTCGATGGATTAGCTTTCTACAGAAGTTCCCTTTCATTATTCAGCATAAGTCGGGTGCTCGGAATAAGGTGCCAGATGCGCTGAGTAGGAGAGATTCTTTATTGGTTACATTATCACAGGAGGTTTTTGAGTGTTATTGTCTGAAGAAGTTGTATGCGGATGATGCTGACTTTAAAGAGTTGAGGAGTAAGTGTAATGGGATACATCCATGCCTTAATTTTCATATCAGTGATGGTTTTCTTTTTAAGGGGGAACGACTGTGCATCCCTTGTTCGTCTCTTCGAGAGAAGTTGAATTGGGACTTGCACGGGGGTGGACTTAGCGGTCACCAAGGTCGTGATAAGACCATTGCTAGTCTAGAGGAGCAATTCTATTGGCCGCATTTGAGGAAGGACGTTGGCGCTATTGTGAAGCGATGTTATGTTTGTCAGATGTCTAAAGGTCAGTCCCAAAATACTGGTCTACCTTTACCTATTCCTGATGATATATGGTAAGATTTGGCCATGGACTTCGTGTTGGGATTAGCTCGTACCCAACGAGGTGAGGATTCGGTGTTCGTAGTTGTTGACAAGTTTTCCAAGATGTCTCACTTTATTTCCTGCAAAAAGACTGTCGATGCATCCCATATAGTCAAGTTGTTTTTCAGGGAGATGGTGCATCTCTATGAAGTTCCAAAATCCATCACTTCGGACTGGGATACAAAGGTTCTCAGCCATTTCTGGATTACTTTATGGAGGATGTTTGGCACGGCTTTGAACAGGATTTCCAGCGCTCACTCGCTGACTGATGGGCAAACTGAAGTGACCAATCGCACGCTGGGCAATATGATTCGGAGTTGTGGGGACAAGCCAAGCAGTGGGATTTGGCACTACCGCAAGTGAAGTTTGCTTTCAACAGTGTCGTACATTCGGCTAAAGGAAAGCCATCTTTCTCGATGGTTTGTACTTCCGCTCCCAAGCACGTGGTTGACCTGATTAAACTGCTTAGGGGTGTTGGAGCTAGTGCGGCTGCAGAGTCTATGGCTGAGGAGATTGTGGCTGTTAAAGAAGTAGTTAGGGCGAAATTAGAGGCAACAGCAGTGGCGGATCTAGGATTTAAAAACTAGGTGAGCGGAAAAAAATCATTAATAATAGGTAAAATTCTTGATAAGTCAAAACACAATTCTTACATAGTATTCATCAAGAATTTGATCAAAAGAGATATAAGAACTGTGAACCTGTCATGTAGCTCCATCAGCTGAACATCTATAATCACATTAAACACATCAAAATGATAGTTACCCGGCACGGAATACGATACGGGGAACGGGAACGAAAACGAGGAACGCTACTTATAGTGATTTGGGTACGATGAGTATAGGTTCATTTTTTATTTAATTAAAAAATATAATAATGAAATTGAATTGATGAAATAAAAAATGTAGAATATATTTCATAAGCATTAATAAAAATTATTTTAAAAATATGTCATTTATTTATAAACGAAATATATGATAAATATGGATGATTTTGGAGAAATAAAAACAATATTATGTTTGGTATTATGATACATAATATGGCTGCTGGTTTATTCATCCGATAAGGATTGGGCTTATTTGGGCCAATTAAACTTTAAAACAGTCAAATAAAAAAGATATATTAAAATAAACACACATACTATTCATCATCATCCTCAAAAAAAAATCCTAACGACTCGGGATTACATAGCTCACAGCCCAGTAGCGGCTATGACACAGCCGTCGACAAACCATTGATGTCGGCGACCTATTCATGCTCAACCATTCGGTATGTTCAACCGTTGAATCTTTGGACCAAAATCGACATTCGAGGCAACTTCGGAGCTACCCGAACCCGAGCTCCCCGGAATTCTTACCGGGCTGTAGCTGGGCTAGCTACAAGGCAGATACGCCACTGGTCTAGTTACAGTCAAACAAAATTTATAAACCTTGGTAAGCCAAGGGTCGATCCAAGGAACAACGTGTGTGAATACTAGCTAACAAGTGACCTATTTAGCTATTTCGATTAACAAGAGGTTTTGATGTAAACAAAAACACAGAAGTGAAATGCAGAAAAATAAAAGGTTTTGCTTGATCAGAGAAAGAATCCCAGGCTCAAACTTCACCCGTGCCAACCCACAAATCATGCATCAATATCACTTAAATTATTCATGCTATCGAATATGGAAATAAACCAAAATAATACTAGACAAGCCGCCCATCCATGGATCATTGTCTAGATTAATCTCAATCGTTGAATGCTGCCCATCCACGGATTATCAACAATTTCGATTAGTTAAGCTTAGGGTTTTTCAGACAAAAGTCAACTTTCCTATTACATCATATACTACCATTGTAGCTACCATGACCTAATATCAATTTCATATGATCTAGTTAATACCTAGGACCCATTCATCTTTTGGTAATTAACCTAAATAAGTTCTAGCATGCAAACATCCCATTCAATGTAAAACTTGCAAGAACGATAAAATTAAGCACCATGAAATTGAATACTCGAATTGCATAAATAAAAACGTTCAATTGTTCACATGAAGACTTAGGGTACATGGCACGAGATCCGTAGGATCCCAGAATAAAGAAGACTACTCTCGCGATGTAGCCCGTTGAATAGTGTAGAGAAATAATTTAAGGACGAGGAAACCGTGTCGACGATGTAGCCCGTTGAATCCTCAATCTCTCGCGATGTTCTGCTCTGTCTTCTTCTCCAAGTTAGGTCTCAAGATCTCCAAAATCAAGCTGTCTAAAATAGAACCCTAATTTCCTGTTTATAATTTGGAAATTCCCGATGGTGCGGTGACACCTGTGACATTCGAGCATGTCACGGCTGAGGCAGATCTCACTGAGCTGTAAGGGTGTCGTGACACCCGTGACACATAGACATGTCACGGTTGTCACGAACCGTCTTGATTTCTCTGTCGAAAATACATGCCGTGACACCCGTGACATTAATGAGATGTCACGGCCGTCACGGACTGTCAATGGTGCAGAGCCCTTTTCGGCCTTCTTCGTCGATCTTTTCTGTTCTTTCATTCTTTCGGGCTCATGGAGAAATTGTTCGCCTGTTTTACCTGAAACGCTCAAGAAATACATCAAATAAGGACAATTTGTCGGGAGAACAAGTGTCATCCTTCATCGAATGTAGCGAATAATTACTCGAAATATCGACTGATCAAAACAATCCACACTTAGGATTTGTTCGTCCCGAACAAATGTCAAACAGACGGCAGAATAAATACTCAAGTGAATGTACTGCTCAATGACCATAAGTTTATCAGCTACCCACTCAAGTGTCATGTGATCAAACCTAGCTAAAATAAAAATCTTAACTCACTGTCGTAGAGGACACGAATGCATTTAGCATATGCATCAAACCTTTAAACCCCTAGGCTGCCCTAGTAGGATGAGTATAGTCTCGTGAAGGTTTTCAGAAATGGGACTACCTACAAATCCCCTGTACAACTAACTAACATGTATGCATGAAATGATGCTCAACGAGTGACAGTAAAGTCATGTCATGCCTCGGGTTCATCGTGTTACCTCGATTTCAAGTCAAACATCTTTATCAAAGTTGTCAGACAGTCATAGATTAAACGAGTTATGCATTCAAACGGTCAGCACACACGGCTAGCAATCGACTAATAACATGTTCTAAATAGTTCTATAGCAACATAATATGAATATGAATAGTTACACAAAACATGCTCGCCATTCACCTATGCTATCTAGGGATAGTCCACGGGCTCTTGGCGCAAAGCTCATTCTCAAGTGTCAAAGGACTAGTATAGGCAATGGCCCGTAAGAGAAGAGGAGCCTGACTTAAGAATTTTCTAAAAAATAGTACGAAAATCACATCAAAATTTCAGTGCAAGCACAAGGATCGTCCCTTAGTTTCTCGTACATGAATTCTCAAAACAAATCATGACTGCATGCAATGAAAAGGTGGAAATACACTACATCAAGCAAAAGGGGGCAGAAATTTCCTTCTTTTTTTTCATACACAAGGGGTGACTTTTCTCACTTTACCCTTCGTAGTATTTTCTTTTTTTTTTCTTTTTTTTTCAAAAACAACTATGCTTGGGGTCAATTTTTCACCCTCTTTTTTCTTTCTTTCTTTCTAACTCCACACTTAAAACTTGACATAGTGTATGAATAAACGCGGGTGCATGCAAATCACAACAAGTGTAGAGAAACACATACTAGTACTAAGGTCACCTAGAAAAAGAGATGCAATTTAAGTTTTTGACATTTTGTACCGGTGTCTACCAATATCAAGTCTCAAACATGCTTCAAGAAATACGTAGAACATGTGATAGGTAAAGGCTAGCAATGATACTGACACGAGAGAATACACACACGAATAAAACTATTTCAAGTGCTAGACTTCGAATCCAAAAGAATGACAATCGATCGAGTATCGTAGAAAAATGAGGATTTCAATCGCAGGACATAGACAGTTGAGCATATGCAAGAGTGAATGTGATATGCGATGTGTGTGACAATGTGCTACCCACTCCACACTTAAAATTGAGCTTAGTCCCTAAGCGAAGAAATAAAAAATATAATAAGGAAAAGCGCATAGGAACTTCCCTCGTGTGTGATAGCGCGATATCCATAGAGATTAAGCGATGCCCGGGGAATGTAACGCGACTCATGAGCTGGTAGATATATAGATAAAAACACAGAGCTGCACAAGTGATAGGTTAGTATCGATAATCGTGAAGAAACAGGGATAGGTGGTGCCAAATAAATAGAATGCGAAACGATGCGAGCAAAATTTAGAGCATGGAAAAACATATCTCAAACAACGAATAACATGTAGAAAGTAATGTCATGGCAAAAAGAAGGTCAGCATACAATATGAAAGTCATGAATAAAAGTGCAATAGCAGACAAGAACAATCAAAAAGTCATGAAAGGAAATGTAGTGCGAGCTAAGTGGCAGCATCGTCAGCATCGTCATCGGCGGCAAACAGAGCCTCTATATCATTGGAGTCCACAGCATCGGCGGGGCAAGAAGCACCGGCCTCGTGGTCATGGCTGGTAGGAGGAGCATGGTGGGCGGGGCTTAGATCGACGGCCATGGTGAAATCAGCCTCGAACGGATCTGGGGCGGAGGACATGTAAGACGGCGGAGGAGGATAGGCTGTGAAGTCCTGATGTCCAGGCATCATGTGCCCACTGATGTGCCCTACTGGCCTGATATCGAAAGTCTGAGAAGTCGGCAGTGTGTCGGGCATGAGCGGAGGCAAGCTGACTCTACGCTGCAAGTATCTGACTCTCATTAGCCAAGATCTGGCTCTGTGAAGCCTCCAAGCGAGCGAAATGCTCCTCAAGGGTCAATGGTAGCTGGTCAACAGTAGGTGCCTGCGGCGGAGTGGCCGATGCAGTCACTGGGGGCTCCTGTGCCTCATGTGTGTCATCGTCCGAAGGTGGGGACTCTCTACCTCTAGCTCGATCGAGCGCCCTCTCTGTGCTTTCCACCCGGCGACGCTTCTTCTCACTATGGAGCTGGTCTCTATGCTACTACATACGGTCACGGTTAATCATCTTAATGTCGACCATCTTATCGGTATCCAGGACTAAAGTGACCGGTGCTGGGAGCTTACTGAATTCCCATCCTTGTGATGCAGCAATAATGGTGACAAATAAACCGCCACCCAAAGCAAGGTTCTTGTCTAGTGTTGAGCCCCAAAATACCATTTGGCCGGTGAGAATCTGGAAGAAGTCAACAGGGCGGCGCCGATTCATCAAGATCATGACATCGAGCTCCGGGTTGCCTATATTCGTGGCATCCTCACCACGCGGAAAGATGCTCATGGCTACTAGTCGGTGCACCACCTTCCACAGTTTATCTTTAATGCACGACGAAGGCCAACTGGAAGTGAAATAGCAATCGAAACCGGATATGAGTTTCCAGAACTCATATCGATCCTCATCAGTGTACTGACTACAAAAGCCCTCTTCGGGAAATCCTAGCAATGCACACACTTCGGCTTTAGGCATTTTGTAATTCCGACCACCCAATGTGAATTCCCAATGCGTAGCCTTTTCCGGCTCGCCCAAATATGAAAATGTTGCTAAGAATTCCTTTAAAACTGTAAAGTGAGTCGGGGCCGGTCGTGCAAAAAGAATATCAAGGCCAGAGACCACAAATAGTTCACGGCAAGCATCCAATAACTCAAAGGAGTGTAATGTAACTTGATCAGGGACTAGTGTGGGTTTTACCTTCTTCAATGGGATGATGTTGTCGTACCGGTTGGCATGTGCGTCCTGACCTAAGAAAGGACGACGCTCCGGGAAGGTCCTTTGGCGAGGGGGTTGACCGGCCGGCACAATGGCTCCCCCGCCGGCCTGTGGTGGTGGTGGTGCATTCTGAGCAATCCAGGATGATGAGGCGGCTGCGGAGCGAGTGGATTTGCGAGCCATTGAGATGTGGTTGTGGAAATTGGGATTGGGGAGAGGAATTCGGGCGGTTAGGGCTTGGGGAGGTTTGAGACTCGTGGATGGTAGTGAGGAGAGGCTGAGGTGAGCGAACGGACCGAGGAGAGCGGTTGGACGTACCGGCGAGTGGCTTGCGGGAGAGGGCGGCTGGGAGAGGAGCGGGTCGGATTTAAATTTTCAGAAATCTCGATCTGCTGTAATTTTAAAACCGATCCTGCCGTGACATCCAAGCATGTCACGGGTGTCACGGCACCCCTGAAAGTCTCAGCCAAATTACCCTACCGTGACAGCCGGGACAGATCCATAGTGTAACGGGTGTCACGTCCCCATCAAAAAAATTTACCTAATAAGCCTATCGTGACAGCCGTGACACATCCATAGTGTCACGGGTGTCACGACACAAATGCACCTCAGTGACTATTTTTCGCTCTGTTACCCTGCTAGTTGGTTTGAACTCGGCACACTCCACACTAGGTTCCTGCAATGGTCACACACAAAGCATGAAATACAACTAACTAATACTTACAGTGCGGGTTACTCCCTGAAGAGGCCTAGTTTAACGTCTTGGCGAGACATAGCGAGGGAGATAGGACTAGAAGCATTCTCGGGAAGTCCCTTGCTGAGATCCCTTCCCGAGAAGTAGGTTATCATCAACGCCTTCAGTAGATGCCAGATGCTTCAGAACGTGGTAGTGCTTGAGTCGTTGCCCATTGACCACCATTGATTTTCCGCCCTCAATGCTAAGCTCCACGTGGCCATCTGGATGTGCTCTCTCTATTGTGTATGGACCACTCCACATGGTGCGCAGCTTCTTAGGAAATAATCTAAGGCGGGAGTTGTATAGAAGAACTCGCTCGCCTTCGTTGAATTCTCTGCGCACTATTCGCTTGTCATGCCATTTCTTTGTTCTCTCCTTGTAGATACGAGCGTTCTCATAGGAGTCTAATTTGATTTCATCTAGCTCGTTGAGTTGTAGCAGTCTCTTTTCCCCAGCTGTTTTCATGTTCATGTTCAGCTCTCTGACTGCCCACAGGGCCTTGTACTCGAGCTCCACTGACAGGTGGTTGGTTTTTCCGTAAACAAGTCTGAAAGGACTCATTCCGATAGGAGTCTTGAATGCAGTCCTATATGCCCACAGCGCGTCATCTAGCTTGGACGCCCAGTCTTTCCTGTGGCTAGAGAATGTCTTTCCCAGGATGCTCTTAATCTCTCTGTTAGAGATCTCTACCTGCCCACTGGTCTGAGGGTGATATGGAGTCGTAACCTTGTGATAAACACCGTACTTCCTTAGCAATGTCTCGAATTTCCACTCCTTGAAGTGGGAGCCTCCATCACTAATTACTGTTCTGGGAACTCCAAATCGACGAAATATAACCTTTTGAAACATCTTAATAACTACCTTGGCGTCGCAAATAGGAGTAGCCACTGCCTCAACCCACTTGGAAACATAGTCGACTGCTACCAATATATACTGATTCCCATAACAAGGTGGGAATGGTCCCATAAAGTCGATGTCCCATACATCAAATAGCTCGACTGCAAGAATGCTCTGTTAGGGCATCTCCTGCTGCTTTGAAATGTTTCCAGTCCTCTGGCACTGATCGCAAGCTTTCACGAACTCGCGGGCATCCTTGAATAAAGTAGGCCAAAAGAAACCTGATTATAAGACTTTAGCAGCTATTTTCGAACCAGCACCGTGTCCACCATACTGAGATCAATGGCAGCGCTCTAGGATCCATCTGATCTGGTGCTCATCAACACACGCCCTGTACAGACCGTCAGCACATAATTTTTATAGAAAAGGATCATCCCAGAAGTACCTCTTTACGTCGGACAGAAATTTCCACTTCTGGTTGTGTGACAGATCATGTGGAAGAATGCTGCAGGCCAAGTAATTGACGAAATCTGCGTACCATGGGGCGATGTCCACCTCGACACTCATAAGCTGCTCACCGGCTAGAGAGTCAGTCATCGAGAGTTTGTCCTCTTCACGGTCGAGCTCTCCTAACTCGAGGCGTGACATGTGATCTGCAACCAGATTTTCAGCTCCCTTCTTGTCTCTAATCTCGATGTCAAATTCTTGGAGGCGGAGAACCCATCGAATCAATCTAAGCTTCAAATCCTTCTTGGACAGCAAATACTTAATGGCGACATGGTCAGTGTACACTATGGTCTTCGAGCCAATCAGGTATTGCCTAATTTTCTCAAAAGCATAGACGATGGCTAGCATCTCCTTCTATGTTGTAGTGTAATTTGCTGTTGCGCCAGCTAAGACTTTACTGGCATAGCAGATCACGTGTAGATTCTTGTCATTGCGCTATCCAAAGACTGCTCCCACTGCGAAATCACTAGCATCACACATTAGTTCAAATGGCAGCTCCCAGTCAGGGGGCTGCACTATAGGAGCAGAAGTAAGAGTAGATTTCAGCTTATGGAAAGCATTAAAACAAGATTCATCCAACTTAAACTCAGCTTCCTGGCAAAGTAGATCAGTGAGTGGCTTGGCTATCTTAGAGAAATCTCTTATGAAGCGCCGATAAAATCCTGCATGCCCTAGAAAGCTTCTGATTCCTTTCACATCCTTAGGTGGGGGCAGCTTTTCAATCACCTCCACCTTAGCGCGATCGACCTCGATGCCTCTGTTGGAGACTAGGTGTCCCAGCACAATGCCTTCCTGCACCATAATGTGACACTTCTCCCAGTTTAAAACCAGGTTAGTCTCAACACAACGACGAAGAACATTAGTAAGGTTAGAGAGGCATGTATCGAATGAAGAGCCATACACCGAAAAATTATCCATAAATACTTCTATGGTTTTATTCTATAAAATTAGAAAAAATTGCCATCATACAACGCTAAAAAGTAGCTGGTGCATTGCAAAGACCGAAAGGCATGCGTCTATAAGCAAATTTGCCAAAAGGGCAAGTGAAAGTGGTCTTCTCCTGGTCCTCGGGGTGTATAGACATCTGGAAGAACCCACTGTAACCGTCGAGGTAGCAGAAAAATTTATGCTTCGCAAGACGTTCTAACATTTGATCAATAAAAGGCAAAGGAAAGTGATCCTTACGAGTAGCCTTATTTAACTTTATATAATCTATGCACATGCGCCAACCAGTCACAGTACGAGTAGGAATCAAATCATTATTCTCATTACGAATAACAGTCAAACCTCCCTTCTTAGGGACAACATGCACAGGACTTACCCACTCACTATCAGCAATAGAATAAATAATGCCAGCATCAAGTAATTTCAGAATTTCCTTCTTAACGACATCATTCAGCTTAGGATTAAGATGTCTCAAGGCGTCCCTAGTGGGCCTAGCATCGCCCTCTAGATGGATTCTATGCATGCACATATCTGGGCTAATCCCTTTAAGATCATCGATCGATTAATCTAGGGCTAGCATATGCTCTCTCAGGACATCCAGCAATCACTCGGTCTCTACATCAGTCAAGGATGCATTCACAATCACCTGGTAGGTCGAGTTAGGATCAAGAAATTCATACCTGAGACTTGCAGGCAGAGGTTTCAGCTCTACCTTGCAAGGTTCCTTACCAGAGTCGGTGTCCTGTTCAGCATTGGCTGCTCCCTCAGTGCTCACTGCGTATATATCCATCGGTATTGGGCAGCCAAGTACAGCTCTATAAGACTCAACAGAGGTCAGTGTAATAGCGTCATTAATGTCAGCAGAGTCCAGTACATCACAGTCAGCTAATAGACTAGGACTCTTACACATGTCATGCAAATAAAGGACGACTCTTTCACTGCCTACTCGCAAAGCTATAGACCCTCTATCCATGTCAATGACTACCTTAGTTGTGTAAAGAAATGGTCTACCAACTATAATCGGGATATCTATGTCCTCTGCGATCTCTAGCACTATAAACTCAGCAGGGATGTAAATGTTCTTCACCTTGACGGGTACATCCTTCAGAATCCCTCTCGGGAGTCTACAAGAACGATCCACAAGGCGAATAGTGACGTTAGTAGGACAAAGATCACTCAAGTTCAGTTTAGCATACAGAGAATACGGCATGATAGACACACTAGCAGCTAGATCACACAGAGCACGACGAATGGTAATACCACCAATATCACAAGGGATAGAAAAACTCCCTATGTCTTTAAGTTTAGGCAGCATGGGCTGGTGCATGGCAGCACTGCACTCCTAACTCAGGGCCACTGTCTCGGTCTCGTCAATTTTTCTATTCCCAGTCAGAATCTCCTTCATGAACTTGGCATAAGTAGGAATCTAGTTAATTGCGTCGATGAGGGGCAGAGTGATGTACAGAGTGCGAATTTTATCCACGAACTGCTTGAAAGCCTTGTCTGTCCTTGTGGCTATCAGCCGCTGAGGGAATGGAACTGGAGGTCTATAAGGGCTGGCTCCACTATCTACGTAGAATTTTCAGCTCGGTTTTCAGCTTCTTTCGATGTTTCCTCGTCAGCAGGTGTAGAATCTGGTGCTGATTTTGTAGCTTGAGGTCGAGTGACTTGAGCTAGCAGCATCTCAATCTATTTTCCTCCTCGTAGTGTAATGGCATTCACTGATTCCCTAGGATTCGGATCCGGATTCGAAGGGAGTTTCCCATGCTCTCTAGTCGTCGAGTTTGCTTGCTGAGCCACCTGGGTTTCCAGCATTCTATTCTGAATGGCCAGCTGCTCGATAGTCCTTCGCAGGTCTCTTACCTCAACAGTGGTTTCCTCATATGTCTTTTGCTGGTAGGCTATGAAGCTAGCTAGCATGGCTTCGATGTTCGATGTTGTTCCAGAATTCTGATCTTGCTATGGTCGAGCCTGATTGTTGTAGCTCCCCGAATTCTGGTTCTGCTGTTGTTGGGGCTGGTGGTTGTACTGATTCCTCGGCTGGTAGGGAGAATTGCCCTACTGCTGTCTGTAAGGGAAACTTGGTGGTACCTGATTATGTGGCTTATACGAGAGGTTGGGATTATTCATGTTTGGGTTATCCCAGCGGTTCATGCCTGATCCGGTGGCGAAATCGTTTCCTTGATTGTTTTGCCCTACATAATTGGCATCCTCCTGGTTTCCACCGTTATCATCTTGTCCCATCACCAGACACCCATCTGCAAAATGAGAAGGTGACCCACATATCTGGCAGTAAACAGCCACATTAGCACTAACAAATGACTTCATAGAGGAGTCAGTCTTTAGATTTTTGATTTCAGTCGCTAGCATCTTCACTGTGGTGGTTAGCTCGGCAATATCACTAGTTCCATCAGCGAGGTAAAGGTCTCGCACACCCTTCTTGTCTTTAGGATTACCCCGATCACTCGTCCAGAGGTGGTAATCTTGACCTGCTTTTTCCACGATAGCATAGGTCTCTTCCAGAGGAACTCCAGTAAATCCTCCACCAGCTATTTGATTTATCAAGGTGCGCATCCCCTGGTCGATTCCCTGATAGAAGGTGTCCATGATCTGCCACAGCTCCAGGTTGTGGTGAGGGCACAGTCTCATCAGCTCCTTGTACCTCTCCCAAGCCTCGTAGAGAGTCTCACCATCCATAGAGCGGAACGAGATGATCTTGTTCCTGAAATGTGATGTCTTTGATGGTGGGAAGTACTGTTGTAGAAAGGTCTCAGTCAACTTATCTCATGTAGTGAAAGTGCCTTCTGCATGACTGTCTAACCACCTACGAGCCTTGTCAGAAAGTGAGAATGGGAATAACCTCAGGTAGTAGGACTCTAGAAGAACACCATTAGTCTTCACTGTGTTGCACATCAGGATAAAATGCTTGAGGTGCTGGTGAGGGTCCTCATTCATCCTTCCCGAAAATTGGTTGTTCTGCACCATCTGAATGAGTCCGATTTTGAGATCCCAGTTGTTGTTATCTATACCAAGTGGTGCAATGGCAGACTGGAATCTTGAGACGCGCGGAGCAGTGTAGTCTCCAAGAGTCCTGCGAGCTGGCTGCCACGCGGGACGTTGCTGGTCATCTTCGACCAGTCCAGGTAATGTTGGGCACTCCATATCAAGTGCAGCGAATTGGCGATTCTTTTCTCGGGTTTATCGAGCTTCGTTTTGGACCTTTCGAAGAGTTCTTCGTTGGTTCGGTGAGTCCTCGTCTGATACCTAAACCTGCTTCTTCCGTCTAGGTGTTTTCTTTGGCATGAACTAGCTACCTGTGAGAGCCAAGAATCACCGTGAGTGAAGAAATTTAGGCAGAGAAAATCAAGTAACGAACAAGGTGGAATAGTCTAAACTACACACGTTAAATCTAATATCACACTAAGCGTTGATCCCCGGCAACGGCGCCATTTTGACAAGCATATTTTTAACCTTTTATAGTCGTCAAGTTATATGTTTTAGGGGTCTAGTTGCAGTCAAACAAAATTTATAAACCTTGGTAAGCCAAGGGTCGATCCAAGTAACAACGTGTGTGAATACTAGCTAACAAGTGACCTATTTAGCTATTCCGATTAACAAGAGGTTTTGATGTAAACAAAAACGCAGAGGTTAAATGCAGAAAACTAAAAATTTTGCTTGATCAGAGAAAGATTCCTAGGATCAAACCTCACACGTGCCAACCCACAAATCATGCATCAATATCACGTAAATTATTCATGCTATCAATTATGGAAATAAACCAAAATAATACTAGACAAGTCGTCCATCCACGGATCATTGTCTAGATTAATCTCAATCGTTGAACGCCGTCCATCCACGGATTATCAACAATTTCGATTAATTAAGCTTAGGGTTTTTCAGACAAAAGTCAACTTTCCTATTAATTCATGTACTATCATTGTAGCTACCATGACCTAATATCAATTTCATATGATCTGGTTAATACCTAGGACCCATTCATCTTTTGGTAATTAACCTAAATACGTTCTAACATGCAAACATCCCATTCAATGTAAAACTTGCAAGAACGATAAAATTAAGCACCATGAATTTGAATATTCGAATTGCATAAATAAAAACGTTCAATTGATCACATGAAGAGTTAGGGTACATGGCACGGGATCCGTAGGATCCCAGAATAAACAAGACTACTAACTATTCATGGTAAGTTAACCACAAATAGTATAGAGAAAGAAATTAAAGACGAGGAAACCGTGTCGACGATGTAGCTCGTTGAATCCTCAATCTCTCGCGATGTTCTGCTCTGTCTTCTTCTCCAAGTTAGGTCTCAATATCTCCAAAATCAAGCTGTCTAAAATAGAACCCGAATTTCCTATTTATAATTTGGAAATTCCCAACGGTGCCGTGACACCCGTGACATTCGAGCATGTCACGGCTGAGGCAGATCTCGCTGAGCTGTAAAACTCACGACTTAAGCCTTGAAGTATGGCCTTTTTGGGCCGTTCGGTATCATTTAGCAGGCTAAAACATTAATTTATTATTTTTAGATTTTATTTCCTATTTTTTCGTTTTAGTATTTAAACCTCATTAGGGTTTATCAAACTCATCTTTTCGCTCAATAAAAACCCTAGTTCTTATTTTCTTGGTGGATTCCAAGGTTGTCCCGAGTTTGTTGCTAGTGAGTTCGTTTATCCGATTGTCTCGCAACGTCAGTTTCTTTGTGTAATTGCAGTAATCTTGGACGTATTAGCTCTTACAACTCCTATTTGCACTGTATTCCAAACATGAATACAGTCATTACAATGGATGATAGAGCTGGTAATTTCCTTAGAAACTGAATTAATAAACCATGACATGATCATTATTACATCTCACTCATTTGATAAGTTGATCGCTTTGGAAACTTGCCTTGAACAAAACTTAACTTCGATTTTATCCTTAGCACCATTTCCATAGATCTTTTTCAAATAACATAGTTATTCATGTTAGATTATTTTATAAAATCTAGTGTCTGATTATAATGTAAATATTATATGATGTGCATGCTATCATTATTTATAAGTCAATATTAAAGTGATCTATCATATGATTGACTTTATAGTATAGTAGACCTGCACAAATCTGGGTCAGCCCAACCGGTCCGATCCGCTCGCCCGGTCAACGAAACGGGCTTGGACAAGCACTCGGTCCGTATTTCTTTAGGGTCGGGTTTGGACATATATTTTAGCCGAACCGGGCTAATAGGTCCGCCCATTAAACCGTTACAAATTAAACCTTAATTTTAATTATTTTTGTAAAAAGAAAACTAATTCTTAATTGTAATTAGTAAAAAAAAAAAAAATTCTAAACTGTGTTTTAGAAATCCAAAAGAAAGAGACTCCAAAAATAAAATAATTGAAAGCTTTAACAATGAAAAATTACTCCCAACATTCCCCGTCAAAACTTTTGTTGAAATATTTTATGATGCTTTTGGAAATTCCCAATCAACACACCATCCATTAGATCGCTTTGATACCATGTAGAAAACTAGCATAGTGATGATCGGAAGGGAATGTCGTACGAGTTTGAGCTCGCCGGATCAGAACTCAGCAGCGAAAATTCAAATTTGTGGAAGAAGAAGTGTTTCATTGAAATGGCGCCAATCTGCTTATAAGCTGAGTTGGATTTTGTCCAGAATACAAACTGACCCATACAAAAACACAAAATACCATCAACGATCCTTACAATTACAGATGACTCTCTGAAATAATAAACTTACACACATCGATTCCACCTTCAAAGCCAATCAACACGCTCCTGATGACTTAATTGCTGCTTATAAGCCTGTTTGTGACTTCATCATCCCGAGCTCCAGCTGAACCTACAACATATTTCAAAATAAATCATAGGGTTAAGATCAGGTGTAAATTTGATTTTTGGTGCAAACAACAAAGTTCGTTAAAAATGACCTATATTTCGTTGCCGAAAAAATAAAAGTACGACATAGTTTGTCACTTTTTCATATAATTCGTCACCAAGAAAATATACCAAAAATAAAGAATTTAATCTCATCCGTCCAAATCAGTAAATCAATGACTGTGATTTAATTTGTTTGTATATTTTACAAAAAAAATGACTGTTTACACTAGATCTTTTTCCATAAATCATATTATTTTTATTGAAAATTGAAATGCGATGGACTTTTGATTGTCATTATACAAAACGACGTCTTTCAGTGACCGAGAGCGCACTTAACGAAGTGTTACACAGAGGCAAAAGAAAATGGGACTTTTATGCGATGATTTTTTTTGATAATGGGTACAACAACTATGAATAATACAATGCATATGACACTTGATATCCGAAGATCTAGTAAGCCATCTTGACCGGATGCGAAATCATAGGGTACATTTTCCACTTATGAAGCGCATGCCAGATTCGGCACCTTTACCATGCATGGATCCGCACATTTACTCCAAACACGACACGTCCATCTTGACGAACAGAGAAAGCCCACGCGCGAGGTGGGACAAGGGAAGGGGGAAGGGTAAAGAAAGAGGAAAATCTCACAAAATGACTGTTTACACCAGATCTTTTTCCATAAATCATATTATTTTTATAAAAAATTGAAATGCGATGGACTTTTGATTGTAATTATACAAAACGACGTCTTTCATTGACCGAGAGCGCACTTAACGAAGTGTTACACAGAGGCAACAGAAATGCGACTTTTATGCGATGATTTTTTTTTATAATGAGGTACAATAACTAGGAATAATACAATGCATATGATATGACACTCGATATTCGAAGCTCTAGTAGGGCGGCATCTTGATCGGATGCGAAATTATAGGGTACATTTTCTACTTCTGAAACGCATTCCGGGTTCGGCACCTTTACCATGCATGGATCTGCACATGTACCCAAACACGACACGTCCATCTGGTGTCCCCAACAGGGGGCGGAACTACTAGGGCTGCAAGTGAGACGATGTACTCGTGAACTACTCGCGAGCATACTCGGTCAAAGCTCGACTCGAATATAAATGAGTCAAGTATGCGCATGATATTTAGGCTCGTTTATTAAACGAGTCAAGCTTGAACAAAGTGATACTCGACTCGTTTAAACTCGTGAACAACTCGTTTATATACTCGATTAGAACTCGATTTATTACTCGATTAGAACTCGTTTATAATTTATATACTTATTTATTTCAAATTCTTTATATCAGTATAATTTTAAATGTATTGCGCGTTTAACTTTTGTTAGGGTTTAGGATTACCATTAGAATTTAGAAGCCGACGAGCGACGGCGATAGCAAGCTGCCGTGCAACTCCACCAAGAGCCGACGAGCGACGACGATAGCAAGTTGGTGCTGCAGTTGTGAAGGTATTGTCTCTTCTTGAGCTCTCTCCTTCTGCAATTGTGAATCATATTCTGAGGCACCTTCTGTTTCATTATTACTTTGTTACTTTGTGAAAATTTCAGTGATAGTAATCTCTGTATTATTGTGTTGTATGCTTATTTCAAGAACTCTGTATTATAATATGTCATTGATAGTAATCCTATTATGGGGCAGTTCGTGTTACATCTTTGGAGAAATTTGAAAAAGGTTATTTGAAATAACTCATTTATTTTACTTTCAGAGACACAACTTCAGTTTATGCAATGGCGGCAAAGCAAAAGTGGCTAGCAAGTGCCAAGACGAGTTGTCATGATGTAGAAGAAAACTATCTTTTACTAATTGGTTTAGGATCAGGTGCAAAGTGATAATTATTGTAAAAAATACAAAGTTATCTCAACCATTCATTTAAATCTTTGGATGACTCTGATTAATTGAAAACAAATATATTTAATTTCGTTTTTTAATGCGTGGAGGGCAAATATGGCATATATTAATCAAAATCGATTTTCACGTAACCATCTTTATTTCTCTCTCTTCCTCTCCATTAAAAAAACTCTCTCTCCTCTCCTCTCCTCCATGAAACAATCCCAGATCTGAATCTCCATCACCCCTCTCTCCTCCCTTCTTCCCAACTCCATCATCTCTACAAAATCAAATCCACAAAAGTAATCGATCTCATCCATCGACGACGACAACACCATGGACGACGATGCCGACGACACCGACGACGACGCTCATCCATGGACGACGACGGCTGTGCTACGAGAGAGTTTTTTGAAAGAAAACCCATCGTTCCCTTTGATCGATGGATTCTTCTCGAAATCTCTATGTATCAACAATTTCTTCTGCTGCAAGAATTCGTCGATTTGGCTGGTTGTGAGTGAATTTAAAGGGAGGCCGGATCTGATTGTGGAAAAACATCGACGAATTCTTAACGAATTATAGTCCAATTTTGACGAATTATGTCATAGTTCGTCAAAATTGGACTATAATTCGTCATGAATTACGACATATTGTAGCACACTTCGACAAACAATGCTATAATTTGTCAAATGTAACTAAAATTCGTCCAAAATTTGGCAGTATCATTGTATAATATGTCAAGGCATTTTATAATTCGTCACGACCAATTTATAGTTCGTCATGTTCAGTTTCGATTTTTTCTTTGTGATAACTGTTGATTTGATTTTGGGTTGAGTTCCATTGATGTCGAAGATGATCCAGAGTGTGAAAAATTGAGTTCAACGAAGTTTTACTCCTTCAATTTGATCGAATTAAGTCCGATTTTTTATAATTCGTCACGACCATTTTATAGTTCGTCATGTTCAGTTTCGATTTTTTCTTTATGAAACTTTTGATTTGAATTTGGGTTGAGTTCCATTGATGTCGAAGATGATCCAGAGTGTGAAAATTGAGTTCAACGAAGTTTTACTCCTTCAATTTGATCGAATTAAGTCTGATTTTTTATAATTCGTCACGCCAATTTATAGTTCGTCACGACTATACACGTTCAAACTTTTATTATTTGACAATTCGTCATAATTCTTGACGAATTATGTGTTTGATTTCGTACTTCGTAGAGTAAATGATTCGATACTGAGATTGAGATCTGATGCTGAGCCCGCTTGTTTTTCCACTGAGGTTGAGATTTCATGGTTGCGTGTGAAAAAGGCTAAGAAGAAGGAAAAAGAAGGAGAGGTGAGAGAGAATGTGCTTAATTTGAGAGATATTAAATTATAAAATATATTTTGTTTATTTAGTTAGTCAATTATACCCTTTTGATAGAGAGATACACGTATAAATGGTAGTTATTAATTTATTTCCTCCAATTATTATCAGCCTTTGGATTAACAAAATGAATGGATGAGATGAGTTTGTATTTTGCATCATATTTGGGCTTTGCACCAGATCTGACCTCTTTACTAATTAACTAATGAAAACTCTGATTTGGCTTATTTTGATACTTTTTGTAATTGTGTGGTACCGTACAATACACATTTCAAATATCATTATTTTTGTTTAATACTTTACATGAAACGAGTTCTTATTCGAGTAGCTCGTTTATGAGTTTGATTGGCTCGAGTTCGATAAATTTTCGAGTCGAGTTCGAACATGCAATACTGAGACTCGAGGAGTTCGAGTTTCGTATATTCCTATAGTCGAGTTCGAACTTAACGTTACTCGACTCGACTCATTTGCAGTCCTAGAAACTACATTGCAATTGCACCCCGCATTTGTTCAAATTTTCTTTATTCAATATATAGAATGTTATATATTTTATTCATATTTGTACAATTAATTTAATTTAATATTTATCTGTTAAATTACATTAACTTTTTGGAAACAAAAGGGATTGCTTTATTCAACTTTAGATAGTAGGATGGTTGCGGGGACTATAATTTATAATTTTGTATTTTCTTTTGGTTTTGAAATAAGTTTAGAGTCAATTAGAATAGGTAATTAAAAAGTTAATTTTACAAACTACTCAAGTGCGCAGATTAAAACTTTGTATTGAAATTGTTTTCTTGATAAGTTTATTTTTTGAGCGAATTATATGCTTCTAATATTTGACTTTAATAGAAACTTTATTAAAAATTTCGAGCAAGAAAATCACTTACGTAAATAATATTATGCTTCAAAATTACAAATGTTTCCGACGTATGATGATTTTGATATCAACCAATTTGATCGTGACACAAGTTTACAATAAAAAGATATGGAAGTATCTCGTTGGTAAGCGTGACGATGTGCTAAGAACTTATAATAGTTTTAGTTAAATCGCAACAAGAAGGAAAAGTATTTTTGTATCGGATTGCTTGATTGTCAATATTGACAAAGAAATAGTTTAAATCTTTATGGATGAATTTAATAGATGATTTTCATGTTATACAAAGAAAACATTATTATTTTTCAATGCAATGAAACTCGTCACCCCCTATATATCTCAGCTTCTGAGTCAACCTCTGATCCCAAGACTCGAACCTGAAATATAAAGAGTCATAAAACAAACAGACCACTGCTTGTTGGCCACTTTTATGCGTGCATTGATATAAGATCGCCAGATCCGTGTATCAATGAAACACTCAAAACGCAACGTTTTGTTATCGTCACGGCCAATTTTCCATTGGAAGATTTCGAGGTGACGAAAGATTCGATTTTGATACTCGTGTTTGCTTTCTGGCGCTATAGCGATTGTCGGGAGGAGAATATTGTTGAGAAAGAAATGGGTTTGAGATTCTTCTCCTACCTGTTTCTGTTGCTGTTATTGTTGTCGATTTTTGAATCTTCGACTTTCGGAGCTCATGAGGATCCCTCGATTAAGATTATGGAGGATTTTTCAGGGTACCCGATTCATGAACCTAGGGATTTCTTGAGTTTATCTGTCGATTCTCAAAGCTTGCAGAAACAGGTATGTGGAAAGAATTGATTTTTTTTTTGACAATTGGAAAGAATTGATTTTGAAGCTTTGTTTTTACCTTATCACTGTTTGATTGATTGTCTGACTTAAAATCTGCTGATGATTTTAAATGTCTCTTTTATGATTTAAAATTGACTTCTTTTTTTCCTCTTCAGATTGACGAGTTAGCTAATTTTTCAGATACGCCAGCTCCATCAGTTACAAGAATTTTGTACACCGAAAATGATGTTTTGGCCCGTAGGTAAGTTATGATTAAGAGAAGTCCGTTGGTTAAATTCAGATAAATAGTAAGCCACATCTCAATGTGAGTTAAGACGAGTTGCGTAGCTATTAGTAGATATTTATGCCATTTCGAATCTTAGAAAGTCATATATTTGCATAAGCCGGTCTCCTGCGCGGGTTAACCCTATGCAATTTTGATGGAATAGCCCATTCTTACGCCAGTTACTCAAAATCTTAGTCGATAGAACTTTTGTTTTTGATTATTTTGGGTATTTCACGAGGCAGGTATATCAAGAACTTAATGAGGAACTCTGGTTTGACTGTTCGCGAGGACGCCGTGGGTAACATCTTTGGTCGATGGTAAGCCTTTCCTTTCAGACTGTGAACAATCTGAGTAACGACTGCCTCTGTGTGCTTTAATAAAGTTAGCTTGCTTTGAATCTTGTTCTACGACCACGGTTGACTATGATTGCCAAACATTGTGCTGACTTCTGAAAGCCTGTAAATATCAGGGATGGCTCTCAACCAGAACTTGCTCCAATCGGAACAGGTTCCCATATTGATGCCATTCCATACTCAGGAAAATATGACGGAGTGGTTGGTGTTTTGGGTGCAATAGAGGCCATTAATGTGTTACAAAGGTAAGCTGTCTTGGTTGACAAGCTCATTAGACGTTCACTGTACAAGCAAGGAGTACACTATCTTAATTCAACTGAATAAACAATGTTTTGAACCTGCTTGCAATAGGTCTGGATTCAAGCCTAAACGGTCGATTGAATTAATCATGTTCACTTCAGAAGAGCCAACACGTTTCGGAATAAGCTGCCTAGGAAGGTTTGTTGCTCTATGGAGTTTTAAGTTCCCAGTACAAGAGAGTAGATTTTATATTCAGTATTACAACCGAGAAGACGAATGCCATTACCCAATCTACCTTATAAAACCTACTCATGTTTCACAAGTGCAGCCGGTTACTAGCCGGGATAGATGAGTTAGAAAAGGCTTTGAAGACAACAGCTGATGGTCAGAATATATCTTTCTATGACGCGGCGAGAACAGCAGGATATGCTCATAATCAAGAGGATTTGACCAGCGTATTCCTGAAGAAAGGTAGCTATTCTGCTTTTCTGGAGTTGCACATAGAGCAGGGGCCGATTCTTGAAGATGAAGGAGTGTCTATCGGGATTGTTACTGCCATTGCCGCACCGGCAAGTATCAAAGTGGGTTTTGAGGGGAACGGTGGCCATGCAGGCGCAGTTCTGATGCCTGCCAGGTAAATTCTGTTTCCGTAGCGCAATGGATTTCTATAAATAAAAATCCCAGTTGATTAAGGTAACATACCAAACTTTCTAATCATTTTTGGCAGAAATGATGCTGGATTGGCTGCTGCAGAGTTAGCACTCGCTGTCGAGAAGCATGTCCTGGAAGCAGGATCCATTGATACCGTTGGTACAGTAGGTAGGTCATTTACCTCATGAACTATTCTGTGTGCAAATAAAGCTGAAGTGCATGAAGATACTGTTCATCGCTAGTTGTTTAAGAACGTGTAATTTCCTGTCAAAAAGGTAAATTGGAGCTGCATCCTGGAGCTATAAACAGCATCCCAAGCAAAGCACAGATGGAAATTGGTATATTACTTTCAGTTCCCAAGGACATTAGCGTGTTAGAAGTTAGATCAATTGCTCATTTTTACTAGACATTGATGAATCTTACTGTCTTGTTGCAGATACGCGTGACATTGATGAAAAGCGAAGAAATAAAGTCATTGAAAACATCCATAATTCAGCTGTCTCAATTGCAAAGAAACGTAAAGTCAGCTTATCAGAATTCAATATTATCAATCAAGATCCCCCAGCCATCTCTGATGGATCAATAATGAAGGCTGTGGAAGCGGCATCACAGGAGCTAAATTTATCACATAAATTGATGATCAGTAGAGCTTACCACGATTCCTTGTTCATGGCCAGGTACATATCTTGCATTCCCATTGATATGTAATTACCGTGTTCTCCATAACTGCTGTTTGTCTAGAAAACCTTAAAACTGTATTCTATAATTAGGACTTTTTAAGTTACTATCTTACCTTTGGTTGCAGGGTATCCCCGATGGGCATGATTTTCATTCCCTGTTTTAAAGGTGACGGACCAGTATGTCTCTATTGATTGGTGCAGTTACACTGCTTTGTCTTCATCGGTCACAGTAACGCATGGTTTCTTTTGTTTCTGCAGGATATAGCCACAAACCTGAAGAATATTCTTCACCTGAAGATATGAATAATGGTGTGAAAGTGTTGGCATTATCAATGGCAAAATTGTCGCTTAACTAATTCCCTGGTACAGACGTATTTTATGCTGTTTGAGGGACTAGGTTGGTTTAAATGGTTAAGAGCTCGATGTAAGATACAAACAATAATTGGCAAGTTTATATGCAATTCAACTCTTGTTCCTCACATTGGTATAAGTCTCAAGTACATTATCCCAGTGTATCTGTCTTCTTGTTTTGAAAAAGTTAGCATTGAGTTATTATTTTTTCCTGCGGATTGAGGACAAGCTTTGCTTGCAGAGAGTGATGGAGATAGATAATTATGTGTAATAATATTTTTATATTCGGCAATGATAGCTTAATGTTTTAGCCTATTACTTGTTGCCTATTTATTCTTGTCTTTTACGTTGTACTCATTATTTATGCATGTGAAACTTTAGCCTCTTTTATTCCCCCTTCCGCAACTTCTACATGGTTATCAAGAGGCACCTATTATTAGGTGCGGTGTGATTACCCGGTGGTTGAGCTCTGGCTTGGGAATCGATTTTGTGTTTTTAGGGTTTCGCATCTGAATTTGAGATTTCGAATTCTTTGTTCGCTGCGATTCATATGTGTGCAAATGAACAGACAGAATTATCTGTACTGGAACTGGAACTATGTCTTCTGAGTAATTTTTTGAAAAGAAAAAGCAATATCCATTTGTGGATGTTTCCATTACACTGCATGCTTCTCCTTTTAATGAGATTACCTTTTCTAATAATTCAGAAAATAAACCTAACTTTTACGAATTACAATAAACTCCCTAAACTTGATTCGGTAGCAGGACATAGCCAGACCACCAATCTCGACGCTTTATGCCTCCGTCCGTGGCAGCTCTCTTGTTCCACCGGAGGTTCAGCGACAGTCATGGCTGTGGCAACTCCCTAACAGTGTAGCTTCACAAGTTCGTTGCAATCGCAGCCTCGTGTCATGTCTGCTTCCTCACATAAATGTTTGCCTTCTGCGAAAGAGGTTAGACCTCCCACCCAGTCAGGGGGTCGACTCGTCAAACATCGGCCAGGTCACAACCCTATCCTGAGGCTCCTTGCTATGAGTTTGTTCGTGGCAAGTCAAGCAGGCCCTACATGAGGAGAGATGTACATTCATCACTCCAATGGCTTACGATAGGTATGTGCGAGTTGTAATTTTATTCATTAAATTATTATTACTTGTAAATTAAAATGAGATAATCTATATTTTTAATTACAGCTTTGAGCCACATGATATTATCTTTGACATCAGCTTAAAGTGCACTCAAAAAGATTTGATCTAGAGTAGACTACGCTGAAGGCAATGCCCATGTGGACTAGAGAGATGGTTTGACGAGTTCAAGGTAACAAATATTTCTTGCATGATGCAACGACGGCAACAACAATTGAGATTTTCTTGCATGATGCAAACATGAAGGAACTCTCTGACCCCGAATAAGGAGAACAGGAAGGGGAAGGATGATGATGGAAGTCCTCTCATCGGGGCCCAAGCCTCGACCAGCGCCCTACGCACAATCCAAGCGGAGCGAACCAACGCTGTCCTAAGGCCCTCTTTGGACTTAAGGTGCGCGAAGTACTTCCGACGGGGGCCCGTTCGGCAAGCAAGGCCAAGGCCCAATGCCAAGAAACCGGAGGCACACTTGGGAGTAAATTCAAAAGTGAGGAGATATCGGCATTGAAGGGGCGGCGTTACCAAATCCTCTTGAGCCGTTACACATTGGACTCCAAGGTCAAACGTCATAAAGAGGAGCATTGAAGGCACGTCGGTTACTAGTATTTGAATTCGAAATTAAGGCAATCTATATAATGAGCTCGAAGACTCCAAGACTCAGCATCAAGATTATCAAAGCGAAAGCTCTCTCTTGGTCATCTTAGAATAGTCGAGGCTTAGACCTTTGGGGCTAGATATACCCTTGCTACAAGGGGTATATTGACGCATTATTCCTTATTGTAGCGACTACGCCATCACTTTGTCATATTCTTCCAACTTCCTTCGTCATTTCCCTCATTTTACTTCAATAAACCGACTATTGCCCAACTTTCATCTTTTTTCGCTGCCTTACTCGAGTCTTTTGGGCAAGCCGATAGGTCCTTTCCTATCATTTGGCCTCAGAGCTAGTCGATCCTTAGGAGATCATGACCACAACATGCCAGCCCACTCTTACAGATTTGGAGACGAGAGCTTCAGCTCTTGAAACTGAAATGAATGCGCTCCGGTCGACCTCACGGGTTTGGGCGCAAAGGTTGACCAACACCACGCTACCACAACGACGAAGCTCGATGATCTGATGAAAGTCGTCCTAGAGATATGCTCGAAGATAGCGGCCTGGCGAGGCACAACCAATCAAGGTGCGGAGCACGTAGACCCAGCCGCGATAAAGGCCCTTGATGGACCATAATTATACGAATCAAAAACACAGTTAAACCCACTAAATTAGACTGTTTGTCTATTTAACTTTTGCTTGTTAGTTCCGATATTTATCTACATGGTATTTTGGAGCTTAGAGAGAATACACGCTAAGGAGAGGATTTTTACGCAGAAAAGATGTTACGAGTCATTCCAAGGTCACGATCAGACGCTGACTGAAGAAATCTAAAGATCCTGACATGGAATCATTCAAAACAAATCAAACCGAAGAGCAACCAAAGTCAGTCCGGAGCTGAAATACACCGATAGTTTTGTGAGAACTTCACAAAACCACACAAACCACTCCCATCTTGCCACCTAGCCGGCGGCTCCTCCCTCACAACTCCTCTCCACCACTCCCCTTCCTCCACTTGGCGTCTCCTCCCTCTCCCCTCCCAAAGCCGCCGGCGGCTAGAGCTCTCCCCCCATGTGTCATCATCTCAAAGCTCATCCTCCCTCCATGTGACAAGTGTTGGCTCCTCATGGCTTCCCTTAGCCTATAAATACCATGCCTCCTCATTTGTAATCAACATCCCAAAAATCATAAATCACTTATCTCTCTAAGTTTGGCAATTTGTAAGTTTGGTTTTGAAATAATACTCTTGTTGGTTCTTGAGTATTATAACAGTTTTAGAGAATACTCCTGTTGGTTCTTGAGTATTCAAGTAGGAATTGGGAATACTCCTGTTGGTTCTTGAGTATTCCCCTTACTTACTGTCTTTCAAAAACCCCCGAGTATTTAGATATGGTATCCACCTCTATGGATATTCGTAGCTAAACTCTCCATTCGGTTGAAGGGGTGTACTTGTATCATAAAATGTTTTAGACTTTGCTTTAGTGTTTTTTCTCTGTATTCAAAACTTGTTCTATGTGCCATATATTAGGCCAGAACTTCCAAGGTTGAGTGGATGCTTGGAATGGCAAAGCTCTTCCGTGGAAGTTCGTAAACATACTCGGATAAGTGGATGCTTGGAATGGCAAAGCTTATCTGAGGAGTTTGACCTCTCTCAAACACCATTTGATTGCTCGGGAATGACTGATCAAATGGATGCACACAGGCTAATATACCTTGGAATGGGGTATTAGTCTAAGTAGAACAAGGGCTCTACGTTTTTTGCAAAAGTCTAGACAGTGTGTGCAAATCGAGTGCTTGGAATGGCCTTGATACTCTTTCGAACACTTTTGCAAAAGACTAGACAGTGTGGCAAATCGAGTGCTTGGAATGGCCTTGATGCACGTTTGAATACTTAGAAGGATCACTAAAGGTCAATGATAAACAGACTATGATACAAGGCCCCCGAAATCGAATGTTTTCCTTGAAATCAAACAACTCCTGCACTTACTTTCTTAGTATAACTGCCGTAATCAACTGCTCACCTTCCGGAGGACTTGCCAATCACGCATCACCCGCTGTAAGTCTCCTACTTTTATTTTCAGTCATTTACTTTTCGCACAAAAAAACCAAAACCAACCAAAAAGTCACGTAGTTACTAGCTCTAAAACCTCAACCAACCTAAAACACGCTCCCTTGCTGTACAAATCACCTCAAAGAACAACTATCCCCCTAATTCCTTTGGGTTCGACCCCTACTTACCACTTGCTACCCAGTAGTGAAGTCGCGAGTAGCGGACTATAAATTTATTTGTACATTTGCTCTGACGACAAGCATCTGTCAAATTGGCGCCGTTGCCGGGGAATTAGCCTTCGGATAGTTGTTCTTTTCTTTCTCTCCCCTTCTCATGACGCTACCCACTACATATGCATGGACAACACGATATCTGCCCCTGTTCGGAGGTACGGATGGAGAAAATCCTGTACAACACTGCCGAAACTTTCACCACGTTTGCTGCCACATAAAACCTGAGAATGAAATGTTAGAGGAATTTAAGCTTAAATGCTTCAAATTTTCTCTGACTGACTTCGCGACAATCTGGTACTACACATCACCCGCTATGCATGCTGAATATTTTGTGGACCTCTGCGTTCCATTCCTGAAGGAATTCTCCCCCCATCCTTACGCCAAAAAACCCGTGATGACGAAGGAGAGTCCCCCCCATTCCTTACTCCAAGGGGACAACGAGCAGGGCCATGAATTATCGACGCATGACCAAGGCGCATATCGATGGCAAAAGGGTCTGGGGCCTTATCTATCGTTGTGACAAGAAGTGGCAACCGGGGAATCGATGCAAGTCGGCCACACTAAAAATACTTTAGGTGGACGAAGAAGACTTGGGCGAGGACCAGCGCTTGGATGACGAAGGAGACCATGTCATTCTGAGCAAATTGGTGGTTATCGAGGGGAGTGACGCGCGTCGTCTGACACGTCAAACTTAATATTTATAATTTTCCTGCTAAAAGTTAGTAAAGCGGCAAGCAGGGTCGAACCCAAGAGAGCTGGTTGTTGAAGTTGTTCCTGTAAGCAATTAAGAAAGGGGGGGGGGTTTAGCAGTAGAGAGTGCAAAAGAGAAAAATAACAGAAGACTTCCAATATGAGAGAACATTCAGCTTAGGGTTTCTATTGTGACATGTTTATCATAGATATCTAATAATCAAATCTTTGTTTCTTAGTGTGCAATTCCGACAAAGGTAATTCCTAAAGTATCCCGACAAAGGTGATACAACACATCTAACCCGACCAAGAGTTAGATTTCTAGTTCTTTCCCTAAACACAATAATCCGACAAAGGTATTATTTTATCTAGGTGTTACGATCTACCTTTACGGCAAAGTTTCCAGTAGATATTAACGATAAGAATTAATTGTTTGATTAAGCTTTGCGACAAAGCTTCCACTTAACCTCCCAAATTAATTCATGGAATAAGCACAAGAACTAGAGAAACATAAAATTGCATTAAGAACAGAATCGCAAAACATTGTCACAATATGCGAAACCCTAAACTGAATTAGGAGTTTAGCTACACATAATGGAAATTAAACACATAATGAGTAAGAAATTCTCTTCTCTCGTCGAAAGCTTCGTCTTCTCCTCCAGAGCCGTCTTCAAACGCCGTAGAATAATTGATGATTGGAAACCCTAAACCAAACCTTATATTTATAGCAAAATTAGGTTTCCAAATCTATTTTTGGGCTTGAATTATCAAATTTCGGACTGATGATGTCATCAAAACGTGTTGATGACATCATCGCCGCGCCTCGGGTAGACATTACGGCCGCTTCTCGCCTTGACGTTATCGGTACTGGCTGCGTTTCCTTCAAACATTAGCGTCGAGCTACAGTATCTACCAAACGCGGTCCCCTCGGAGCCTGATTCCTCCTTTCTGCGCGCCAGTTCCGACTTCAACTCTGGATTTGACCTTCTATATGACCTCGGCTGCTCTCGGTGTGAACTAGAGAGTTGTAGGGAGTCGAGTCAGTTACGCAATGACGCGTGGCTAATATTTTTCTGCTTAGTGGTCCGTTCCCAGCACTCCGTCGAATGCCCAAAGGTTTGATCTCCCATTGTGATGTTTTTGGCACAAAATGTCATCTTTTATGCGCGTTTCCTCCTAAAGCTTCCGAAACACCTGAAATGCAAAACCATACTAAAAAGTAAACGGTCGCATATAAAAGTGTCGAAATAAACGGGATTAGTTTATTCGACGAGTCGGATAGATATGACTCATCAAACCACCCCACACTTAAACTTGTTCATCCCGAACAAGAACTAAGTCATAGAAGGAAAACAAATATAACACCACAATTTCTTCGACGTCCTGGATAGATGCTACATGAATATGAGTTGCTAGTCTAGACTCGCTTTTCTACGCATAACTCAATCGTTACTCAATTCATCATGCTCAACATTGAATTAATTTGATACATGTTACCTTTTGAGCTGAAATCCAAACCAATTCGGATGAGTGGGAGATAGTCCTTTTTAGACCCATGATCTGCATTCGCTGTCTCGAATTCTGGTTATATGGTTACACTTCATTGGTTTTTCTTGCACGTGATTCATTCGAGCTTCAAGGTTTTTAAGCTTTCTTTCTTCCTTTGTTGGACAGCTTTTGTAGTGACTTTCTTTGGCCTTTGGCTCTTGATGTATGAATGATGTACTTCACTTTTTGTTGTATGAAACTTCACAATGTGGCTGATTTTTCTTGAGCTTAGCTCCTTTATTGTGAACAGCTTGTCCTTTCTTCTTTTCTTTTGAAGGAGGTCCAATCATCGCCCGCAAGCATATGGAAATACCTCCCCGCTCTTTCTCATCCTTGCCCTTTTTGATGCGAGTCAAGATGAGGGTCACTCACCTCTTTTCCCGGTTACTTCGGACTAGAGATAGGACGGTCTGTTTTCTCGTCCCGCCTACCTACATAAACGCTGCAGCGGCGGAGCAAACTCTGAACCAATAAGTCTCGAAGTGCTAGCCTCCACGAAATCCACATAACCATATAACTCGAGATTCGGTCCTTTGAATGCTTCGTCAAGTCTCTCTAGGACATTTCTATCAACTCCACATCCCTGTTTATCTCATCTCAAAAGGACACGTAGTAGGTTAAATTCACATGTAGTCACATAATTCAAATTTCACGAGAGGAACAAATCTAATCAGCATCATGTATTTCACATCATCAACATCCAATACTGCATAACCAGGAAATAGAGAGAAATTTCATACTTCATACTTTCAAAAAAAATTTATTAAAGGGAAACGTGCTGACACAGTGCAATATGCTAGAAAAATAAACGTGCTGACACAACTGATTGACTGACTCTCTGACAGATCGCTTGTCGTCGGAGCGATTTGTACAAATAAATTTTTAATAGTCCGCTACTCGCGACTACACTACTGGGTAGTAAGTGGTAAGTAGGGGTCGAACCCAAGGGAGTCAGTGTGGATTAGTTGTTCTTTAATGAAGCTTATGCAGAAATTAAATACGATTGGGGTTGGGTTTGAGTGTGTTTTGAGAACTGAAAGTAAATTACGGCAGTTGATAATGGACTATAAGGAAATGATTCGGTTTTAGGGGCCTTGTATCATATTTGTTTATCATCGACCGCTAATGATCATACCAAGTATTCGAAGATGAATCGAGGCTATTCCTAGCACAAGACTTGCAACATCGCGTAGAACACTTGAAATGATCATGCTAAATGTTCAAAGATGAATCGAGGCTATTCCTAGCACAAGACTTGCAACATCGTTTAAAACACTTGTTCTATTTAGACTAATTCCTCCTTTCGAAGTATCTTAGCCTTATGTGCATCCATTTGAATTCTTTGGTCCAGTTTCCAAATGGTTTTTTAAGATAAGCCGAACTCCTCGGATAAGCTTGCCCATTTGGTCCCTTTGGCCCAGTTACAAATGGTTCGCTTACCCGAGTATGATCACGAACCCCCAAGGAAGAGCTTGCCCATTTGGTCCCTTTGGTCCAGTTACAAATGGTCCGCTCAACCTTGGAAACTCTGACTTGTTATATGGCACATAGAACAAGTTTTGAACATAGAGATACTCCTAAGAGTAGAGTCTAAAACATTTATAATACAAGTATACCCCTGCGACCGAGTACAAGCTTTTAGCTACTAGTATTCATGTCAAGGAATACAAACAAACTAATGCCTTGCACAAGGGTACCGAATAATAAAATAACTTTACAGTAAAAACAAATAATACTGAAAGTAATTTTATACCTTACAATAAGCGGAGGAGAGGAGCTCCTAGGCAAGATCCACGCAAGAGAGTAGCTCCACAATGAAGAACAATTTTATTGAAAGTGAAGAGAGGAGGGTTAAGCCCTCTCTCTCTCTCTAAAGTGTGTACAAGTGAAGGATGAGATGATACAAATGAGGAGGAGAGGAGCTCCTTTTATAGCCAAAGGGGAGGAGGATGGAGGGTGGAGATGGTGGCATGTGGTGTTCATCCAAGGGAGGAGGAGATGGGTGGTGGAGATGGTGGCCATGTGCATTTGCATCCAAGGGTGGAGGAGGAGGAGCAAGGAGGAGCTGCCACATGGGGGGGAGCAAAGCCACCGGTCACATGGAGGAGGAGCCGCCGGTAGCAGGTGGTGGAAAGGGGAGGAGCTCCTCCCTTGGCCACCTTCAAGGGTGGTTGCCTGTCATCTTGTCCAAACGTGCATTTTGATAGTTGATTTGGAATTTCCAAGTGATTCTAAGACTAATGGTCGAGCCAGATTTTCCAAATTCCATGGTTTGGTCGAGCAATTTGGTCTTGATGCCTATGCGCGAGGCTTTTACTTGGAATTGGGCCAATCTGCTAATCTGCTCGAGCGTTTCGTCTGGGAAGCGAGATTGTCCGACTTGTTGGGCATTCCAAACATCTTGGTCGAGCCAGAATCTCCAGATGCATCGGTCGGGTCGAGCGACTTGGTTTGGGTGCCAATGCGCGCCGGGCCTTTGCCTTTGAATTGAGCTAACTGCCAATCTGCTCAAGCATTCTCTTTGGAGTCTCGACAACATCCACCTTATTTTCCATTTGGAACATTTTGGTCGAGGTGGAATTGTCAGATGAGGTGGTTTGCTCGAGCGACTTGAATTGAGTGCTTGGTTCGCTCGGCGGAGAGCCTGGAACTGCCTCAACCGGTCGGGTGGTTTCTGCGGTATTTTGTCACCCGGTCGGTTGAGTCTTCAATGCAAATTCCTCTTTGACTTGATTTGTTTAGAGTGATTCCATGTCAGGATCCTTGAGATTTCTTCAGTCAGCGTCTGATCTTGACCTTGGAATAACTCTAAACATCTTTTCAGCGTAAAATCCTCTCCTTAGCGTGTTTTCTCTCTAAGCGCCAAAATACCCTGTAGAAATATATCGGTACTAACAAGCAAAAGTTAAATAGACCAACAGTCTAATTAAGGGGGTTTTACGGTGTTTATGATTCGTATAATTTGGGTCCATCACTCTCCCACCCCACACTTTTGAAACAAGATGTGTCCTCACGGTACGACTTAAATTCAAACACACAACAATGCAAGACACACAAACGTTGGGAAAAACAAATAGAGAATAAAAGTGAACAGGCACTCCCCTCGTTTCGTCGCGTGATGGTGAGAATTCTGGTCAAACGAATCGGTCAACGCTGGTCAATGATCCACCGCGTCTTCTTCAGACGTTACGTACCGCGTCTTATAAAGACGTTACCTTAATGTTAACACCAAACGCGGCCAGCTAATGTTGAGGGTTGACGCGATCCGCACTGAGTTGCACATGTTTCCTGCATGAAAAACATCTCTTTTCCCAAAAGACAATGTGAAAAACATGACTCAAGACTCAAACGAACATAAATGACATAAAAGCGAGAAAAACTCAAAAATTTACCGGGCGGCCTCCCTTCGAGCGCCTTTGTTTTACGTCGTTGGCTCGACGTTACCTCTTTAGGGATCACAAGTTACGATCTCATGGACGTTTGAGGTCAAATTTCGCCTTCGCTATTCCTTCAGTCTTCCCAAAATCATCGTGAAATGGTGTGCTCGTGTCTCCTCTCCATCGATCAGGCGGGTTCGCCTTCACATCCTCACTAGTTTGGGAGGACATTCCACTCATAGCTACCTCTTTTGTCGCATGTCTAGCCTCATCTGTTAGGTCAGTAACTAGGGCACCAAGATATAATGTGTTCACTATGTCCGGTGGTTTCTTCGTGCTCGGGTGGTCTCCGTCCTCATAGATATAGAAATTCGATGTCTGGCCACCAAACGCAAGTGACAACAAGCCTGTGTCCATGTCAATCTTGGTTTTGGTGGTGAAAAGGAACGGACGTCCCAAGATTAGTGTCGGAGGATCATCATCTCTAGCGTCTCCCATTTTCAAAACATAGAAGTCTACAGGAACAGCAAGATCTCCAACACTGAGGGTTAGGTTTTCAAGCAAACCAACAGGCCGAACACAAGATTTATCCCCTAACTCTACTAACAGCTTAGGCGGTTTCAAAGGCCCCAGTTTCAAAGAACAATATAACGAGTAAGGCATGGCATTAATGGCAGCACCCAAGTCAATTAAACAATGATGTATTTGAGTCTCACCAACACCACAGGTGACTGTGAAAGCCCCTGGGTCCTTACACTTTCCAGGCGGTGCCTCATGACTCGTTGTGAGTGGGCGCTCCATCGTTGGCTTCTCCGGCTCGTCCTTTGCCTCCAACTCGTTTCCTAGCTCATTCTTATCGATCATATCCTCTTTCGGAGCTCTTACCTGCACAGAAAACGAAGGCAAAGGGTCAGTTTTGGAACGTGTATCAGTGGGGACCGCGTCCGCAGTAAACGTTTGCAACGTCACCTACTGCGTTGGCGTCACCCTGTGTATCCTCCTGTAATCTAGGGCAGGCATCCGTCTTATGATTTGTTGCACCGCAGAACTCACAAGGCTTCACCCGTGCTACCTGGTTCATCATGAGCTTTTGCATCATCTCTCTCATCTACTTCGGCTCCTCAGTCATCTGATTTGACGGGGTCTCAGCCTTTGCAACGTTTTTGGTCCTGCTGAATTCCTCATGACGGCTGGCCTCTTCTCTGAACCTAGCATTCTCGGCCACTTCAGCTATCAAATTCCATACTCCTGCTGGGGATAAATTCATGATGGTCCCTCTAGCTGAGGCGTCCAGCAGCATCCTATTGAGCGACCTCAAACCATCAAGCATGTACTCTATTATCAGCTTCTCTGGCACTCCCAAATTACAGCAGCTCTGCTCTAGTTGGTTGAACTTTTCCAGGTAGTCATACATTGACTCGTTCGGCCCTTGCCTGAGATCTTGCAGCTGCCTACGAACATGTCCTACCTTAGCTGCTGGGTAGTATTTGTCAAGAAATTTCTTCTGCATCTGGTCCCATGTCCTGATGCTACCTGAAGGAAGAGACAGAAACCAAGCGTGAGCTGCATCAGTTAAAGAAAAGTGAAAAGCCTTAAGTTTGAAATTCTCCACTGTGGCTCCATAGGGTCGGAGAGTCTGGCAGATGCCATGAAGGCTCTGAAGATGCTTGGTGGCTGACTCTCCTTGCCGACCCGAAAACTTTGGTAGATAGTGCACTACCGCAGTCTTGATCTCGATTTCCTGCATGTCTAGCCCTCATGGATGCACCAAGGAATATTCTGAAAATTAGGGGCAGACAGCTCCCTCATGGTCGGCTCGTATGGCTCCATCTGATTATTGACAACTTCGTCGATCTCGTTGTTGTTGTCGTTATTACTAACATGGCTAGCTGCAGGAGACATTGCAAACAAATAGCGAAGCACACGAAACAACTTCACCGAAGCGCAGCTCCCCCAACAACGGCGCCAAAATTTGACGCGCGTCGTCTGACGCGTCAAACTTAATATTTATAATTTTCTTGCTAAAAGCTTGTAAACCGGCAAGCAGGGTCGAGCCCAAGAGAGCTGGTTGTTGAAGTTGTTCCTGTAAGCAATTAAGAAAGGGGGGTTTTTAGCAGTAGAGAGTGCAAAAGAAAAAAATAACAGAAGACTTCCAATAAGAGAGAACATTCAGCTTTGGGTTTCTATTGTGACATGTTTATCATAGATATCTAATGATCAAATCTTTGTTTCTTAGTGTGGAATTCCGACAAAGGTAATTCCTAAAGTATCCCGACAAAGGTGATACAACACATCTAACCCGACCAAGAGTTAGATTTCTAGTTCTTTCCCTAAACACAATAATCCGACAAAGGTATTATTTTATCTAGGTGTTGCGATCTACCTTTACGACAATGTTTTCAGTAGGTATTAACGATAAGAATTAATTGTTTGATTAAGCTTTGACAAAGCTTTCACATAATCTTACAAATTAATTCATGGAATAAGCATAAGAACTAGAGAAACATAAAATTGTATTAAGAACATAATCTCAAAACATTGTCACAATATGCGAAACCCTAAACTGAATTAGGAGTTTAGCTACACATAATGGAAATTAAACACATAATGAGTAAGAAATTCTCTTCTCTCGTCGAAATCTTCGTCTTCTCCTCCAGAGCCGAATTCAAACGTCGTAGAATTATTGATGATTGGAAACCCTAACCCAAACCTTATATTTATTGCAAAACTAGGTTTCCAAATCTGTTTTTGGGCTTGAATTATCAAATTTCGGACTGCTGACGTCTTCAAAACGCATTGATGAAGTCATCGCCGCGCCTTGGGTAGACGTTACGGCCGCTTCTCGCCTTGACGTTATCGGTACTGGCTGCGTTTCCTTCAGACATTAGCATCGAGCTAATGTCTCTACCGAACGCGGTCCTCTCGGAGCCTGATTCCTCCTTTCTGCGCGCCAGTTCCGACTTCAACTCTGGATTTGACCTTCTATATGACCTCTGCTGCTCTCAGTATAAACTAGAGAGTTGTAGGGAATCGAGTCAGTTACGTAATGACGCATGGCTCATATTTTTTTGCTCAGTGGTCCGTTCCCAGCACTCCGTCTAATGCCCAAAGGTCTGATCTGCCATTGTGATGTTTTTGGCACAAAATGCCATCTTTTATGCGTGTTTCCTCCTAAAGCTTCCTAAACACCTGAAATGCAAAACCATACTAAAAAGTAAACGTTCGCATATAAAAGTGTCGAAATAAACGGGATTAATTGATTCGACGAGTCGTATAGATACCTCATCAGGGAGACAAGGTTCTACGGGCTTTCCCAGCGAGATCCACATCGCTGAACCCCGATGGTTGACCATCTCGGTGCCATCCGTCCTTGAATGGGATGCCCTCGACAAGGACAACCAGAGCGAGGAGTTACAACACATGCGTGAGGTCATGGGACAAGGCGATGAGAGGTACAAAACCATTGGCACGCGGCTATTTTATAACAACCGTTTTGTGCTACCTCGTTCTTCAGGGCAAATCCAAAAACTCTTGCATGAGTTCCATGCGAGCAATGTAGGACACTCGGGGGTGACCAAGACGTACTCGCGGCTCGTGAAGGAATTCCTTTGGGAAGGCATGCACGCGGACGTCCAAAAGAAGGTGGCCGAGTGTGATGAGTGCCAACGTAGCAAGTACGTGGCCATGAAACCGGCGGGGCTCTTGCAACCGTTGCAGCTACCCGAGCAAGTTTGGGCGGAAGTGACCATGGACTTCATAGAAGGTGTACCCAAGGCCGAGGGATACTCAGTGATCTAGGTAGTAGTGGACAGACTCAGCAAATACGCCTACTTCATACCATTGAGCCATCCTCATACCGCCAAGACAGTTGCGGAGATCGTCAACAGGGAAATCATCCGCCTACATGGGGTTCCGGAGGTAATAGTCTCAGACCGAGATGCAATCTTCCTTAGTCATTTTTGAAGGAAATTATTCAGAAACTCTAAGGACAAACTTGAGGAGGAGTTCGGCCTACCACCCACAAACTGATGGTCAGACAGAGGTGGTCAACCGAAGCATAGGGACTTACTTGAGGTGCTTTGCGAGCGACGAACACAGGAAATGGGTTAAGCTACTACCTTGGGCGGAGTTCTGGTACAACACGTCCTACCACACGACAACAAAGACTACCCCCTTCCAGACTCTTTATGGACTAGACCCCCCAAGACTAGTGCCATATGAGCGCGGGTCCAGCCCCTTCAACATGTCGAGGTAACGCTACTAGACCGCGACAAGGCCTTGAAGGAGCTAAAAAGGCATCTTCACAAATCCCAGCAAACTATGTAAAGTCAAGCCAACGAGAAGCGCCGAGATGTGAGCTACAAGGTGGGGGACTTCGTGTATGTGCGCCTCAAACCCGGGCGACAAATTATCGTGGCAAAAAGGGAAAACTACAAGCTGGCGCCCAAATACTATGGTCCATACGAAGTTATCAAGCGCATCGGCCTCGTCACCGACCACTTGAAGATGCTCAAAGAGTCGCAGATCCACCTAGTGTTCCATGTGTCGCAGCTTAAGTTATCTAAACCCCGCCAGGGCCCGGCCGAGTGAAGCAACTTAAGTGGTACCCTGGCTACGAGGCGGCCTACGAACCCGAGGCCCTTCAAGGTGTGAGAGAGAAAGACGGCCAGCGAGAGGTGCTGATCAAATGGACCAGCATGCCCGAAGAAGATGCCACTTGGGAGCCCATGGAATACGTTGGCGAACAGTTTCCCGACTTCGACCTTGAGAACAAGGTCGCTCTTTGAGAGGGGAGTAATGATGGAAGTCCTCTCATCGAGGCGCAGGCCTCGACCAGTGCCCTACGCACAATCCAAGCGGAGCGAACCAACGCTATCCTCAAGGCCCTCTTTGGACTTAAGGCGCGCGAAGTACTTCTAACGGGGGCATGTGCGGTAAGCAAGGCCAAGGCCCAATGCCAAGAAACCAAAGGCACACTTGGGAGTAAATTCAAAAGTGAGGAGATCTCGGCATTGAAGGGGCGGGCATTACCAAATCCTCTTGAGTCGTTACACATTGGACTCCAAGGTCAAACGTCATAAAGAGGAGCATTGAAGGCACGTCGGTTACTAGTATTTGAATTCGAAATCAAGGCAAGCTATATAAGGAGCTCGAAGACTCCAAGACTCGGCATCAAGATTATCAAAGCGAAAGCTCTCTCTTGGTCATCTTAGAATAGTCGAGGCTTAGACCTTTGGGGCTAGATATACCGTTGCTACAAGGGGTATATTGACGCATTATTCCTTATTGTAGCGACTACGCCATCACTTTGTCCTTGTTTTTCCCACTTCCTTTGTCATTTCCTTCATTTTACTTCAACAAACCGATTATTTCCCAACTTTCATCTTTTTCCTATCAGATGACTACCCGAGCAACATCACCGAGGTGGGCGGTATCCACCCCACATCCATAAAATTAAAATGGTAAGTAAATTGAAACATTTATTTGTACACTATGATATTATTGTTATCTGATTTCATTTATTGTGTTATATAATACCGGCCATGCATTTGAAGAGACATGTATATTGTAATGATATGTACAAACACCTGAAAATTGAAGAGGACAATATATATTTGGACAAGGATGGTGCTAGGATTGAGGTACAAGTTGGAACATATGTTCAAACATTTTTTTAAGTTATATGTCCGTTGCTTAATTTAATTTTTATTTGCGTAGAAAGCTGGAGGAGACTGTTAGAGCGCTAAGGGAGAGGTAATGCGTCGCAAGGATTGGACAATCCCCAAATTCATGCCATAAAATGCATCTAGGGGCTTGAACCGTCTTACAAGTGTCGTATATGCGGCACTTTTGAGGCAGTTGTGCAGGGGCGGACGCAGCTCAGGCCTGGGGTGACACATGTCACCCCCAGGTTGGTCGAATTTTTTTAAATATATATATATAATAAGTTACAAACATATAATTATAATAAAATAACAACTCTGTTATCGCTTGAGCCTTACGCAAATAAGCAATTTGATTTGCCGACCGTGACTTGCGACTTCGGAATCGCAAATATGCAACTCTGTTATCAGTATCACGCGCAGCGTCCTCAATCCTCCAAAAGCTAATTCAGGTGAACTTCATGACCCTTCTAGTCTAGTAAATTGTTGAAATTAGGGCTTTTTATGGTTTTGAATGTTGCTTTTGCAATTAGGGTTTCATTGCGAAAAAATTGGATCATTGCGTGTGTACCTAATGCTGATTGAGGGCTTTTACAAGTCGTTTTGATGATGACCCTTCTGCCATCTCTTTGAATTAATTTTGTTTTGCTAATCAATAATCATAGCACAACGACCAATTAAGAGATGCTCATGCATCGTCAGTGCATCGTGTAAGCGCAACGACCAATTAAGAGATGCTCATGCATCAAATATGGCTTATTTGCTTGGTATTGGTGACCTTGAAAGTGGAAAAGGTCTTAATCAGTTAGGTTCTTTGCAAAGAGCCGGTGATACTCGTTGGACTTCTCACTTTAAATTAATTTCCAGTTTGATCAAGATGTTTAGTGCAACATGTGAGGTTTTATTACTTATCAAATCTGATGGATATACTCATAGTCAGCGTGGTGAAGCAAGTTCAGTTTATGAGACGATGACTTCATTTTACTTTGTCTTTATTATGCACCTAATGAGAGAGGTTTTAGACATCACTAGCTGCCTTTGTAATGCTTTGCAACTTCAGTCGCAAGATATTTTGAATGCTATGTCACTTGTTACGTCTTCAAAGTCTCTTCTTCAGAAGCTTCGAGATGATGGGTGGAGCAACTTAGTTGAAAGTGTGAAAACATTTTGTGGAAAAGTCAACATAGAAGTGCCTGATTTTAGCGCTCAGCGTGAAACAAAAAGAGGAGCTTCTCATAGCAAAACGGAATCACAGTGGAGCATTACTATAAAGTTGATATTTTCTACACAGTGATAGATTCTCAATTGCACGAACTAAACAACCGATTCAATGAGGACACTATGGAATTGCTCATTTTCTGTTCAACTTTAGATCCTAAAGAGTTGCGTACATCAGTCAGAGTTGATGATATATGTAAATTGGTAGAAAAATTTTACCCTATAGACTTTGATGAAGATGACAGGAGCTCGTTGCGCATGGAACTTCAACATTTTGAAATGATTCGACAACTTTCAGATTTTAACACTTTGACCGAGATTTCTGAATTATGTCAATGGTTCGCGAGGACAAGAAAATCAAACATGTTTCCTTTACTATACAAGGTGATATCTCTTATTCTGACTCTTCCAGTTTCCACGGCTACTACTGAACGCTCCTTTTCGAGAATGAATATAGTAAAAAGTGCACTTCGCAACAAGATGGAAGATGATTTTTTATCGGATTGCTTGATTGTCAACATTGAGAAAGACATAGCTAAAATGTTTAGCACCGATTCAATAATAGATGATTTTCGTGATATGAAAACAAGACGATCTTTATTTTAATGTAATAAGACTTTTGTAAAAACGGTAATTTTTTTAGTAATACGATTATTTTTTGCTGTCACCCCCAACCTCAAATGTTGGGTCCGCCCCTGCAGTTGTGCGACGCCGATGACAATATGACATACTTTTATGCATGTACATATTAACATGATGTAATATTTTTTTTAGATATATCTTAAAATAAAGGGTTGAATTTTGGTCAGAATCACTTGTTTTCTTCCGAAATCAGAACTTTTAATATCCGTTAATCTATTATTCTTGACGGTTTAGATTAATAAAAATTAATTCAAATTAAATATTCTTGTAATCATTTTTATGGGTAAAAAGGGTACATTAGGAAATGACAATATATATTTTAAATTTAAAATCCCCGAAATATCAAGTGAATATCCGTTTAGATATTACGAGCCCTAACATTTCGAAACAAACTCATGAACTCCGATCTCATCTTTGCTCTACTTAATTATTTTTATCAATCGACTACGAACTCCGATTTGAGAACTTTAACATAAGATTCGAGGTCAAAAATACGAACATAATGACAAACATATGTATCGTGGTTTTGCTGTACTTAACAAAACCACGAACATATAAAGCGAAACCACGAATAATGGTTTTACTGTATTTTATCAAAACCACGAACAACGGGATCAACTGAAAAAATCACACGAATATAATTTTGTACGGATGAAGTACGAGGTCATCAAATCTTGTTCGAAAATCGTGAGATTTTGTTGATATAAGATCGTGTGAATTGCTTTCTAATTGACTAATATGCCTTCCATCATATATATATTGTATTAAATAATTATTATATTTATTAAATTAAGGAACGTAGATGATTTAATCGTACGGATATTAAAAATTTCTGACGAGAAATGATGATCCTGACCTGTTTTTCCATAATATTATTTTTCTATATAAATAACTTTAAAAGAATTAAATGCCGTCTTATTTTTCCAACATTGAATAAAAAATAATTCATAATTAAAATTAATTGTTTAGAAACTTTGAACAAACCCACCATCAAAAAAAAGAAAAAAGAAATATTGAACAAACCGAACAATCTTTAATTTGAACGTTCGAATCAATATGAAATCCGAGCCGATCCGACGATGTGAGCATCTAGAATAAACACAGCATCTACTCGTTACTACAAAAACTCCATTAATTTGTTATTATCCATTTAACCCAAACTGTCCTTATCCACTTCCCGTAACAACCGCACGTTAAATGTTTAATATTCCCACGTGTACATTGAGTGAAAACCACGCGCCAATCATGCTTCGTACAACGGCTCAGATTACGCCACGTCATCAGACACTGTCGAAACCAAACCTGCAAATTTTAAAATCTCCTCCGAAACAGATTCTCAAATTTCAATTTCCGATCCGCGTCTCTCTTCGATTCGCCGGACGCAGAACCGAGCGGCGCGCTCCGATGGATTGAAGCTGACGTCTGCAGCTTTGGACGCTTTAGAAGCTTCTGGAAGCTGTGTTAGATTGAGTCGTTTGAGTTCGCCTGCGTTGGGGTTTGGTTTTGTTTTTGTGGCGGTGGTGTTGAAGATTGGAGATGGCTGACTCGTTGTTCGATTTGATGGAGTTCATGAAGAGTCCATCGGTGTATGAAACATTCGTCGACATAATGCTGTGCGCAGTTCCGATTTGGCTGGCTGTGATCATTGGCCTGGTCATCGGCTGGTCCTGGAGACCGCGCTGGACGGGGCTAGTGTATTTAGGTCTACGGTCGAAGTTGAGATTTGCGTGGACCGCTCCGCCAGGGTTTGGAGCCAGGCGGCTGTGGTTTGCTTTCACGGCGCTCTCCGCGTTTTCTGTTTGTCGGACGCTTTGGTTTAATTTTAGAGGGAAGAGGATGCAAGCGGCGGTTCGTGAGCAGGCGAGACTGGCTGGTTCGATCCAGGCGGTGGAGGGAAATGTCGATTCGATTGAGTGAGTGAAATGCTTATCTTTTTGTGTTTTGGTTGAGATATTTTTTTTTTATCAAAAGAATCACATAATTTATTGTTCGTGCAATATGCTTTTGTGAGCTAGTGGATTTCTGCAAGTGGGCATGGATGGATATGCAGGTGTCGGCAGTCCTAGGATTTTGGAGTGTTATGTTAGACACTTCAGAATTAGTTAGCATTGCAGCCTTATGCTGATAGGAACCGCGTACAAAGTTAGCCAGGAGCTCTTAATTTCTTGATATAATTTTTTTTTTGAAGAAAATTAGGTTTGGTAAGAAATTAAACTGGTTGTTGGATGTCTCTTGTAGTAGGTTTTGTCCTTTGTTCATTGTCAAGTTTCATGTTCTTCTTTCTTCATTGTTGGTTCCAATTGTTTACAAAAGTCGAAATTAGAGAGGGGAATTGAAGGGAGGGCTTCCATTGTTATGCTATGCAAACCAAGTGACCCAGAGGACATTTAGCTTAGAAATATACTATTTAGCTTGGGGCTCGACTGGCACAAGCACATGTCGAAATACATTTATGTGAGCTGCATTATATTCGTTTGGAATATTCTGTCACTCGTTTAGGACCAGGACCACTACTTCATTGTCAGGTTTAGATGATTGCTAAATAACAGAGCAGTTTTGCATGTGGTGGCTGTTACCATGGATAACTGCAATGTTACGTGCATTCACTATAGTGTGTTTCGCTAATCTAGTTCATTGTCTAGTCTAAGTGTTGCATTTTTCAATCTCTACAGATGCCCAAAACATTGCAGTCTGCTACCAGTAGCCTCTCTTTTTAATAATATCTTCAGAATCATATCAATTCTTCAGAATGAGATTATGGCATTTCTTTATGGTTCTTATTGATGCTACCCGTCTTCATTCCATATAGTATATATAATACAATGAAAAAGGCAGGTGTAAATGGAAAGGATCTTACATTTAGCTTTAGCTCTATTTGTTAATGGAAAGGATCTTTCATAAATAAAAGCAGAACAGAAGTAAAATGGAAGGTGTAAATGTTATACACACCTTGTATTAAGATTGCATAAGAAATCTACCAGATTGCAGGGGAAGCAGTAATGTTCTCATCTATTGGTATAAGTATTGCTTTCGTATCAGTGAATATGCATTAGTCATTTATGATCTCACTTGTTTCTAGACTTCGAAGTGAAGTTGACGAGACAGAACAAGAGCTTGTCTCTGAGAAAGATCTGGAACACCTATTGTATCTTCTTGAAGGGAATGGTGGAGACCTAGCTTGGCAAAATATGATGGAGCGCTCCACAACTAATATGGCATATCAAGCTTGGCGTCATGATCCTGAGGTAGGCTTTGGACTCCAATAGAATTCACATGTTTGAATTAAGGTTTTTAATCTTTATATTGGCCGCTCATGCAAAACTGACTGCTATGAGTTATTAACAACCAGACAGGTCCTGTTGCATACAAAAGTAAAACTGTGTTTGAGGATGCAACTCCAGAGATTGTGAGAGACTTCTTTTGGGACGATGAATTCCGGCCCAAATGGGATCCCATGCTTTCATATGTCAATGTATTGGAGGAATGTTCTCACACAGGGGCAATGGTTGTCCACTGGATAAAAAAGGTCCATTTGTCACCCAGTTTAGAATTTTTCAGCCTTTAATGTTATATTGATCATGCAATTTGTTCGTTAACTTATATGTGATTTGTCATACGCAGTTCCCATTTTTCTGCAGCGACCGTGAATACATAATTGGTAGAAGGATATGGGAGTCAGGAAAGTCATATTACTGTGTTACAAAGGTACAAACTGTGGGAGATTGATAAAACAATGCACGGTAGTTATTGTAAATGTATCATGTGCATCACTATGCTAAGCTCTTCCTACTCAGACTGATAACATCAGTACATTCCTCGACTCAGGGGGTACCATATCCAAATCTGCCAAAGCGCGACAAACCGAGGCGAGTAGATCTCTATTTTTCCAGCTGGGTCATCAGGCCTGGTAAGTTTCTTACCAAAGAGACTGTTTAGTTAAATTTCTAGCCAGCTATAACGATTTGCTGTAAACTGATTCATTAATTGCTTGAATATGCAGTGGAATCTCGCAAAGGAGATGGGCAGTTGACAGCATGCGAAGTGACACTAGTGCACTATGAGGACATGGGAATCCCAAAAGATGTAGCGAAGCTGGGAGTTCGCCATGGTATGTGGGGAACAGTGAAGAAGCTCCACTCTGGTCTGAGAGCATATCAGAATGCCAGAAAATCAGAGATTTCATTATCTAGGTGTGCCATGATGGCTAGAATTACCACGAAAATCTCACTTGAAGGAAAAACAGTTTCTTTAGAGTTAGCCTCTGGTGCAGAAGCTAGAGGTCAAGTGTTGAACACTGAGACAAACAGAGAACACGGCATAGACTGGAAATGGGTAGCTGTTGGTGGGACTGTAGCAGTAGCATGTGCTCTTTACACAGGTGCCATTGGTAAGGTCTTGTTCCTTGGAGCTGCTCAGAGGATTGCTCGTAGGTAAGACGTAACCCCGCAAGCAACATTCAACACTAATAGTATCTGATTCCTCCTCTTCCCTTGTGGGAGACATGTATGAGTGTACTCGCCCATATTTTTTCCATTATAATTTTTTTTTTCGAAGATGCCTGTGATGATCTATGAGGCAGACATGTAAAATTTTGAAATCAAAAAAGAAAACTTAGTCCATACAACGTGTATATATATAGAGGAGCGCTCAAATGAGGCAGTCAAATTAGAATGAGGCATCTCAGTCACTCATCTCAGCCGTCAAACTCATCTCCTCATGACACCTGTCCCACTACCAAAAAGTAAAAAGCAAACAGCAAATAACTATTCCCTGCCAAATCATCTAAATGAGTGGCTCACAACGTGTCTCACTGTCTCATTTCACTCCCCCTAATTCAAGGGAGCGTGCCCCTATATATATATAGAGGAGCGTTCAAATGAGGCAAGACAAATAAGAATGAGGCAACGTGAGGCACGATCTCATCCATCCATCAACCCCTGTGCATTGTGGGCGCCACGTGGCAAATAGTAAAACCCACTACCAACAGTAAAAAGCAAACAGTAAAATCCCACTACCAACACCTTTAAATCTCAACCATTAGATCAATATGATCAATGGCCAAGATCATGCCTCACTTACCTCATTCTTACAACCTTGCCTCAACCGAGTGCTCCCCTATATATATATATATAGGGGAGCACTCGGTTGAGGCATGGTTGGTAGAATGAGGCACGTGAGGCACGTTGTGAGCCACTCATTTAGATGATGTGGCAGGGAATAATTGTTTATTTTTTGCTTTTTGATGAATTTTTTGTAGTGGGACACGTGGCGCGCTCACAAAGCACGGGGGGGTTAGATGTGTGGCTCAGATCGTGCCTCACTGCCTCATTCTAATTTTGGTGCCTCATTTGAACGCTCCTCTATATATATATATATATAGGGGAGCACTCGGTTGAGGCAGGGTTATAAGAATGAGGCAGTAAGGCATGATCTTGGCCATTGATGATATTGATCTAATGGTTGGGATTTAAAGGTGTGGTAGTGGGATTTACTGTTTACTTTTTACTGTTGGTAGTGGGTTTACTATTTGGACACGTGGCGCACCCACAAAGCACATGGGGTTAGATGTGTGATTGAGATCGTGCCTCACGTGCCTCACTTTACTGTAGCGTGCCTCATTTGACCGCTCCTCTATATATATATATATATATAGAGGAGTGTTCAAATGAGGACATCCAAATTTGGTAAGGACGTAGGGACAAATCTCATCCATTAGATCATCATCCATCTAACCCCCCGTGCTTTGTGGGTGCGCCACGTGTCCAAGTACCCAAAATCCAATAAAGCAAATAGTAAAATCCCACTACCAAAAAGCAAATAGTAAAACCCACTACCACATGTGACACGTGGCAGCTTGTGGATCATTGGATGAACCTCATCCAATGGCCAAGATTAGTCCCTATACCCTCACCATAAGACATGTCCTCAATTGAACGCCCCCCTATATATATATATATATATATAGAGGAGCGCTCAAATGTGAATCACTTCTTAGGCTAAGAACATGAGAATCATTCTCAGCCACTCATTTTGTTGAAATGAGTGGTCCAAAATGCACCACATCATCTACTATGCATTTTCTGCTTTTTACTATGCACTTTCTGCTTTTACTATTTTGCACTTTTGTCTTTTACCTATAAGACAAAAGTGCAAAATCAATCTACACCCTTAAATCATTTGATCCAAAGGTGCAAAATGGTTCTCATGTTCTTAGCCTAAGAAGAGTTCTCATTTGAGCGCGCCCCTGGGGCGCTCGGTTGAGGCAGGGTTATAAGAATGAGGCAGTGAGGCACAACGTGGACCAATCATTTTGGTGAGGTGGCATTGGAAAAGTATTTGTTGGTGGGAATTTATGGAGGGGGTAATTTAGGGATTTTCGAAAATAATGCTTTTGGCAGCTCTGACTTGTTTCAGAGGAGAGAGACAGAGAGGGGTTTTTATTAAAAACACAAAATAGGAGAGAGGATGTGATGTCGAAATGGGTTTTGCAATTTTCATTCAAATTTGGGACGGCTGAATGGGTGTTGGAAGCGATTTTCCGGTGAGAATTTTAGGGTGTTAGACGAGCGAAGGGTGGACGGACGAAGGGTGTTTGAAGCGATTTTCCGGTAGGCAGTTTAGGGTGTTAGACGAGCGAAGGGTGACGTGGGAAGGGTGTTCGAAGCGTGCTACACTTGATGAGATCCAGATCTGAGTTCGATTTTGTGGCGGTGACCCGAGGCGGAGGAAACTTTGCGCAACAAGCGGCGTTTGTGGTGGTGACCCTCGTCGCTTCACTGTCCGTGAGTTTCTCCAATTATACGGCGCTTGTCGCTTCACGGTTAGTCTTTTCCTTGAGTCACCACTCGAATAAAACTTCAAATTGATACACTAGAGGTCATCTTACATGTTAATTTCGTCCTTCCCCAAGGCTGATCTTTGTTCTCGGTCTATGTTTTCATGCTGTCAATCTTACTTAGTTTAGGTATTATGAATGTCTATCAATTGGCTGGAGATTTCATTTAAATCTGTTTATTGACTATAGTTCTATTTCTATGAACTTGAAATTGTTGATGGCTAAGCTTTTCTACTCCAATGATTTGAGAGGTTTACGCAGCAAGACAATTGTTTCAAGCTGCAACATTGATATACACTACTAGATGGCTTGTGATTATTGCCTTGTGATTAGTTTATATCGTTTAACTTTTTGAAGCTGCATTAGTGCAACACTACTAGATGGTTTACGCAGCAAAACAATTGTTTCAAGCTGCAACATTGCAGAATTTTTTTGGCTAGTCACATTCTTTCCTACATTGCAATCTGTATAATTCTTGGTTTATGAGAACTTGTTATCGTCACATCTATGTATGGTTAGAAACTTTCATTTGGCCATCTGGAACTGTTACTAATTGCTGGAATAACCTCATTAGTCACTAGTTTTAAACTCTAAGCTCGAGTCTCTTTTGCAGATTATTTCTGCTTCTTGAAGGGCGCACAATTGAAGAAGCTTTCCGTATTGGAAAAGAGATAGTTGCTGTGGTTACCAAAATGAACCCAGATCCAGTGACACTCAAGATGGAGAAGGTCTACCTCCCCTGCTTTTTTCCGTATTGTTTGATCTGTCTGAGTAGACTTGCTTTGTGTCACTTATGGACTTAAATGATTATGGTGAAGAACATTAGAGGAGTATGTGATGGATAAACCTATGTAAATTATACTTGGATGATCATAGAGTGATTATATTGTGAATTTGGATATTGTGATCTGCATTTAGACTACAAACAGAGTCATTTTGTTATTGTTGATTTGTTTAAAATTTTAAGGAAATTCATTTGTTTACTTCCAATCTTGTGCTAGTTTTGGTGAATGCTGAGGGTTTGATGGCTGCTGCTTTCAGGGTTTAGGAATAACCATGATTGTCCATGGTGGTCTCGTCAATAAGATATTCCTTGTGGATCCCAGTGCTGACGTCCCTTGCCTCAGAAAAGTTGCTGCGGTTTTAGGAATCTAAGATGGCAAAAGGATTTGACCATTTTTCTGAAAACCATTCCGGAACTTGTACTCAGTGTATACCATTGTCCATATTCCATAATCACTATCCAACTTTGGAACTGTATCGAACTTCAGCTCAGTTATATACATGTTTTGTTATGAAGAAACTGATTAGTGTAACTGCAACAAGGTTGTAAATATGAGAAGGATATTGTTGGTCACTCTTTTAATCCTTGGTTGTGCTATTTGGTTTGAAAACTGACGCCTCATTCTGACTTCCTTACATAATGCATTAAACGAATGTGCAACAATTAAGAAACGAATGTGCAGATGTGTTATCAATAAGGGTGTAATGACATATCAAAATTAGAAATTAATTCTGAAACGAAGGTGCGGATGGGTTATCAACAAAGGGTGTAATGACATATGAAATTAGGGTTTAATGACTTATTAAGTAAGGGGGTAATGACTTATGAAACAAGAGGGTAATGACTTCTGAATTAAGGGGGTAATGACTTATGAAATAACGGTGTAATGCCATATGAAAAAAGGGTGTAATGACTTATGAAATAAGGGTGTAATGCCCTTATTTGGGGTAATGGCATATGAAACAAGGGTGTAATGACATATGAATTAAGGGTGTAATGCCACATGAAATAAGGGTGTAATGCCATTTGAATTAAGGGTGTAATGACTTATGAAATAAGGGTGTAATACCCTTATTTGGGGTAATGGCATATGAAACAAGGGTGTAATGGCATATGAATTAAGGGTGTAATGCCATATGACTTACGAAACAAGGGGGTAATGACTTATGAAATAAGGGGGTAATGACTTATGAAATAAGGGGGTAATGACTTACGAAACAAGGGGGTAATGACTTATGAAATAAGGGGGTAATGACTTACGAAACAAGGAAGTAATGACTTACGAAACAAGGGTGTAATGACTTATGAAACAAGGGGGTAATGACTTATGAAATAAGGGGGTAATGACTTACGAAACAAGGGGGTAATGACTTATGAAATAAGGGGGTAATGACTTATGAAATAAGGGGGTAATGACTTACGAAACAAGGGGGTAATGACTTATGAAATAAGGGGGTAATGACTTATGTATTATTTTAACAAAAGGGTAATGACTTACGAAACAAGGGGGTAATGACTTACGAAACAAGGGGGTAATGACTTATGAAATAAGGGGGTAATGTCATATGGTATTCGAAATAAGTTGCAATATATTTTGAAACGAATGTTCATATGTTTTATCAACAAGGGTGTAATGACTTGTGAATTAAGGGTGTAATGCCCTTATTTGGGGTAATGACATATGGAACAAGGGTATAATAGCATATGAAATAAGGGTGTAATGACACAAATTTTGAAACGAATGTTAATATGTGTTATCAACAAGGGGTAATGACATATCAATTTATTTTGAATATCATATGGCATTACACCCTTAATTCATCATATGTCATTACACCCTTGTTTCATATGTCATTACCCCAAATAAGGGTATTACACCCTTATTTCATAAACCATTACACCCTTGTAATGTAGGGTGTTCTATTTAATGTAGGGTGTAAACATTTGACAGTGTGAACATTTGTTTGTGGATAACAATATGCAGAAACGACATACCCTAAAGATCTCCTGTGTTCAATAACCATAGAAGCTTTACATCCACACAAAAATAAAGATCAATACTTTTGAATATGCTTTGCAAATGCTTTCAATTAAGCACAATACTTTTGAATATGGTCAATACAGAGTATTCAACACCAAATTGTGAATTTTTTACACCAGGTACAAAATAAAAGTCATTACAATATAAGGTCACTAACATTACAATCGATCTACAAAATTGAAGTTTTTTATTTTATTACAACCATGATGGACGAGTTGAGAGAACATGATGGACGCAAAGTACTTCTGAATAGACGCAACCAACTTGATCAACTCTGTCCAGTAGTTGAAGCTCTCCAGTTTATCAAACCTACACATCCTGCAATTCTATGCAGTGTGGACGCTGCCCAACACATTTCTACACAATCAAGGGCAGCATTTGCCAAGCTCTGAAAAATACAACATATATTTCTACACTATCAATCAATTGCTGAAAACCATAAAGAGTCACAAAATCAAAAATAGAAGTAATCACTAATGACAAGCAGAGCCTAAAATAAAATGGAGAAGGACTTACCATCAATAATTCAATCTGCAAACCCATTCAGCAGAAACACTCATCCCATGATTTTAGCAGCAGCAGCAGTCTTTGCCTTCCTCAGCCAAACACTCCCTGCGAAAACGAAATAGAACCACGACAATTCAATACCAAGGCAGCAACATTTGTACGACCAAATGACATCATTTACAAAACCCATTCAGGTGATAAGAAGAAGAATTGAATATTCAAAGCCAACCGGTGAAACCAAACCAAGCATTATTTTACAGCACACGGTGAAAAGCCATCCATCCCGTCTCAGCCGAACAAATGAACCACAATCTGATTTACACACAATAATTAAGTTAATACACAATCCTTACGAAGGAAGAAACGCATAATCGTATACATGAAGACGATGACGGTCAAAGCAGCAATGCACAATCATATGCATAATTTTTAACATGACATTTGCCATCAACCAGCATACACTAGGTAGAAAATAGAAACAACAAAAACAAGTGAGACAATATAACAATCAAATTACTACACAATCACACATGCACCAATAACCCCAACATATCAGACAATGGTAGCAGCTATCAATCCCAAAACAATTGCAGCGAACATGTTTAACATCATAATAATGCAATCAGCAAACCCAACAACCAATCAAACACACACCAAAATTTGTACCACCAAATAGAATCATTTAATCTTAAGCTCTTTAAGGCTCATTGAGGCATTTCATCAGAATTCGTTTACACATACAATACCCTAAAAATCAATTTGAAACTGACGATGCCCAGTCAATGATAAGTAAAACACACGAGATCTCCAAATTCATTTGGCGAAACTGCAGTAATTGACCACACCTGTACATATCATTTGTCAAATCTTCATCATCTTCTATAACAATCTCGCATAGGTGATTAGAACGGAAAACTACCAAGATATGGGGCAACGACGACGGGACGGAATAGTCGACAGCCTCAGCGATATGTGGACAGCCTCAACGGAATACTCGAAGCTCACCGACTCAGATCCACTAATCGAACTCAGCAGCCACCAACGCGAGGCCAGATACGGCGATAAACCTCAACCGCGGCTGATTCGGGATGAGATAAATATGGGTGGGAAGTCGTCCATGGATGCAGTAGATAACAAAAGAGAAGAGTGGTGCCTCTGGGTCTCGTTTTGTACAACGGATGAGAGAGACGGTAAACAGTAGAAGTGATATGCGTTATCATACAAATACTAAAATGCCCCTCGAATTTGAATTTATAATGAATTTGATAATAAACAAACGTTTGTGTAGTGGGGCACGTGTCCTTATTTCATTGGATGCTTGAAAATGATTTGGATGAATGAGTGGTTGAGGTATTGTCTCACTGCCTCATTCTTATTTTGGCTGCCTCATTTGAACGCTCCTCTATATATATATATATATATATATAGAGGAGGGGGAGCACTCGGTTGAGGCAAGGTTGGTAGAATGAGGCAGTAAGGCATGATCTTGGCCATTGATGATATTGATCTAATGGTTGAGATTTAAAGATGTGGTAGTGGGATTTTACTATTTGCTTTTTGCTTTTTACTGTTGGTAGTGGGTTTACTATTTGGACACGTGGCGCGCCCACAAAGCACGGGGGGTTAGATGTGTGGTTGAGATCGTGCCTCACTGCCTCATTCTTATTTGGCTTGCCTCATTTGAACGCTCCTCTATAGAGGAGTGCTCAAATGTTACCCCATTCTTAGAGTGTTACCTAATATCTTGATTCCAATTGGTTGAATGAGTTTCATCCAACCAATCAGAACGCGCCACCTCTCCCACTACCATACACATCCACTCACCATATCCAATGGGCCCGTACTTTGTGAGGTGGCACCTCCCCTCAACCAATCAGAATCGAGTAATAGGACAACACTCTAAGAAGGGGTAACAACGGAGCGCGCCCCTATATATAAATATATATATATATTTAGGGCCTGTCCGATTGAGCTGAAATTTGTATTAGCTTAATTTAATTTATGTTATGTTAGATGAATTTATGTTAATTTAATTTATGTTAATTTAATTTAATTTATGTTATGTTAGCTGAATTTAATTTAATTTATGTTAATTTAATTTAATTTATGTTAGCTTAGCTGAATTTAATTTAAATTAATTTATTTTGGTTTAACTTATAGTTTATACCAAAATAACATTACTTAACAATCATCATCATCATGCATCATCATACATCATCATCATGCAACATGCATCATCATCATGATCATCATGCATCATCATGATCATCCATCATCATCCATCCATCATCAACCCTTTTTCACATTGGCCATTATTCGTCCACTACTTTGGCTTTTTCACTTTGGCCATTATTCGAGTACCATGTGATAAAACAGCACACTGATGGTGGTGAGGATGATGTGATGCCAAAATTATTAATTTCCTCATCAATGGCTTCTCACGTAAATCTTAGCTAGTATCAGTGTTCTAAAAATTATCGCCTAGACCCGCCTAGGTCCCGAAATTTACGAATCCGTCCGATTAATTGATCCGTCTTGTCATCGCCGTCTAGATCCGCCCAGTCGCCGCCTAGACCCGCCTAGTTGCCGCCTAGACCCGCCTAGTCGCCACTTAGGCGGACCTAGTCACCCTCTAAATCCGCATAAGCATTAACTAGATGATCAATTTTTTGATCAAAATGAAAATTTTTCTTTATTTTAGGGTCTGTCCGATTGAGCTGCCATTTGTATTAGCTTAATTTAATTTATGTTATGTTAGCTGAATTTATGTTAATTTAATTTAATTTATGTTAATTTAATTGAATTTATGTTAGCTTAGCTGAATATAATTTATTTTAATTTATTTCGGTTTAACTTATAGTTTATACCAAAATAACATTACTTAACAATCATCATCATCGTCATGCATCATCATCATGCAACATGCATCATCATCGTCATCATGCATCATCATGATCATCCATCATCATCCATCCATCATCAACCCTTTTTCACATTGGCCATTATTCGTCCACTACTGTGGCCTTTTCACTTTGGCCATTATTCGAGTACCATGTGATAAAACAGCACACTGATGGTGATGAGGATGATGTAATGCCAAAATCATTAATTTCCTCATCAATGGCTTCTCACGTAAATCTTAGCTAGTATCAGTGTTCTAAAAATCATCGCCTAGGTCCCGAAATTTACGAATCCGTCCGATTAATTGATCTGTCTAGTCATCGCCGTCTAGATCCGCCTAGTCGCCGCCTAGACCCGCATATTCCTCCCCTAGACCCGCCTAGTTGCCGCCTAGTCGCCGCCTAGGCGGACCTAGTCACCATCTAAATCCGCATAAGCATTAACTAGATGACCAATTTTTTGATCAAAATGAAATTTTTTCTTTATTTTAGTTTAAATATGTTTGTATATCATTTTAATATTTCATAATCCATTAAAATATCTTTATTATCGGATTGCTTTTTATATATATTAAAATACAAGGGTGATGTATGATGGATGATGATGTGATGATGCGATGATGAAACTGATGATGATGATGATGCAAATGATGATGCGATGATGAAAATGATGATGATGAAACAACGATGACGATGATGATGGTGGTGGTGATGGTGATGATGATGCATGATGATGATGGACTGTGATGATGCATGATGATGATGCATGATGATGGTGATGATGATGATGGTGACATGAGGATGATGTTGACATGATGATGATGATGATGGTGACATAACGATGATGTTGACATGATGATGATGATGATGATGGTGGCATGATGCTGATGACGGTGACATGATGATGATGACATGATGCTGATGATGGTGACAAGATGTTGATGATGTCATATGATGATGTGGACATGATGATGGTGGTGGTGATGATGATGACATGATGATGATGATGGTGGTAATATGATGATGATGATATGATGATGGTGGTAATATGATGGTGGTGGTGAACTTAAAAATAAAATAAAATAAATTTAGTTTAATTTAATTTATGTTATGTTAGCTGAATTTAATTTAATTTATGTTAATTGAATTTAATTTATGTTATGTTAGCTGAATTTATGTTAATTTAATTTAATTTATGTTAATTTATGTTATGTTAGCTGAATTTAATTTGTATAATATAAATTTAAAGTCAATCGGACATGACCTTACAAGAACGTTTATGGATTTGAGCCACCCTTCTTAGAGTGAGGCGGTGAGACACAATTTGAGCGTTCAAATGAGGCACCCCTTCTTAAAGTGAGGCAGTGAGGCACGATTTGAGCCAACCACGTGTCCCACTCAAACGCCCCGTGCTTTGTGGGCGCACCACGTGTCCCATTACCAAAAATCCATCAAAAAGTAAAAAGCAAACGCAAATAACTATTCCTGCACTATTCCATGCCACATCATCTAAATGAGTGGCTCACAACGTGCCTCACGTGCCTCATTTTTACAACTCTGCCTCAACCGAGCGCCCCCTATATTTACAAGAACGTTTATACAATGGTCTGATTGCCCTTGCCAGTGATTGCAGACTAGATCATCAGTGAATATAATATCAGCATTCTCGGTGAAGAAGCAGGGGTCGGCCGGATAAGCCCAAGTTCTGCCGGGTTGATTAAGGTTTTTGCTAAGTCCAATTTCTAGTCCTTTCTATATTAGGATCGGTTCGGATCAAATCATGAGAAAATTCATCAGAATTTCAACCCTAATTGAATCACTAAATAATCAACAAATTTTGTTACGAATATGTCGATCTCAACAACCTTTGGCATAGCCATTTATCATTCCACCACATCAATTACACTCATTCAAAGTGTCATTGAAATGTGAAGATAATCATGCTTGAATTGTAAGCTTTTGTGAATTTTTTAGTTTTATTTATACCTCTTTAAGTTCAAATGCTAATAAGTTGGACCATGTGGGATACTACGAATATGGAAAAACATATTCTTTTAATGTTAAGAATGTTCTTAGATTCGTGCATACTCCAACTTCATTGATTCCAAATGAGAATATATTTTAAAATCGGGCCACGCAATTCTAACTCAAGCTCATCTTTCGGACTGGGCCTAATTATCGAAGCCTTCGCCGACCCTATACCATTCGGGTTGGGCCATAACTAAGACTTTGCGTCGGGCCGAAAATGACCAAGGCCTCTTTGGGCTGCGAGTCGCCCTAAGACTTATTCTGGCCTTGGGCCAGATGCTGAGTCCTAAGAAGAAGAAATCTTTCCTGATTGATGTGTAGTCACACTTAATAAATTCTGCTATGTGTTGACCTTCTGATCCTCCGATAACTTTTCTTAAGTTTTAATGGCTTGGGATCTTATGGTAACCAAGCTTTTTCCAATTAGAGATTTTGGATCCAACGAATCACGACACAAACGTTGGACCAAAACGGGACCATCAGACCTGATTCTGTTAGCATCTTGGTTCATCCATCATGACATACCGATTGGTTTCGTCTTTCCATGGCTCTTTAGGAAAGCGGGAAGAGCTTCCGATCAATGTGGTGTCTAGAATGCGTTTTCTAGAGTAGCTTGGGTAAGCACTTGAGACACACACTTTGAATGTATTGCCCTGCCACCCACATTTAGTCCAATCAAAAAATATGTTGTCCGGACTCTCATATCACACCCAAGAATTCTCGCTTTTGTCCGATAAGACCTTGGTCATCGCTCTGGGGTCCTATCCTTACCCTGCCTTCGAAGACCGACCTTGTCCTCAAGCCCTAGAGTTGAGCTTCGTCGCTTGCGGCCTTCACTGTGTTGTCTTCGGGTAATATCCCTCATATGACCATTAGTCCATAGATTTTATTTAGGTTTAATGAAGTCCCATACCAACATCACCTAGAGGATCCTTCGAAGCTCGGGTAGGACCTCGGATTCTTTGGCGTTCCCGACTCTCGAGTAACGATGTTTCTATCATTACCTTAACCTTTCGTTGAGTTAGATGGTGTTTCATACCGCCTCAGACTTAGGGGCTGTTCTTTTGCACTTCGATACAGTTTTATTAAGTTCAATACAGTTAAGTTAAACTCGATACAGTTTAATTAAGTTCAGTACAGTTAAATTAAACTCGATACAGTTTAATTAAGTTCAGTACAGTTAAGTTAAACTCGATACAGTTTAATTAAGTTCAGTATAGTTTAATTAAGTTCAGTACAGTTAAGTACAGCTAAAACTTTTAATTTATTTTTAATTAGTTAATTCAATGTTTATAGTTTCCAACCCTAATATTCAAAACTTTTAATTTATTTTTAATTTTTAAATATTTTTGAAAAACCGTAAGATATATATGATCTAATGGTTTTTCAAGTTTGTGTACACACCTTTTCGGAAACTATGGCATTCGTTTTAAAATGGAAGTAAACTTTTTTGCACTTGATATGAATTCAAAGAACATATGGAAATAAACATATGAATACAATATATATTTTACATAGAAACGTACAATGACGTGCATGTGCAGTACAAATGGAAACATTTACATATCATTATCTTCATCCATGTTCATTTACACTACATCATCGGACAATCCTCATAATTCGAAACGTTATTATGTTGCGTACTTGATTTATCTGCTCTTTTCGCTGTTTATCAAATAAATTTGAATCAACTCTTCACAGCGCGGTCACATTAGGTAAAATGGGTATTGAAAAATTAAGCATGTGAATGAAGTTGTACAAAGTGAAGGTAGCCGTAATTATATCATTTTGGCGCCCATCTGACACTTGAGGCATGACTCATGTGCAATACTTTATTACATAATATTATATTTTATACTTTCTAAAATATAATCATAAAAATATACTTAAAATATACTAAAAATATGTATATATATATATATATATATATATAGAGGAGCGCTCAAATGTGAACCACATCTTACACTAAGAACCTATGAATTCATCTCCACCTTTAGATCATTTGATCTAAAGGTGCACAATCAATCCAAAAAGTGAAAGTTGTTTGTCTTTTTGCACTTTTGTCTTTTACCTAAAAGACAAAAGTGCAAAATGCCAAAAAAACACTTTTTGGACAAATCTACACCTTTAGATCTCAAGATCCAAAGGTGCAAGATGATTCATATGTTCTTAGTGTAAGAGGAGTTCACATTTGAGCGCGCCCCTATATATATATATATATATATATATATATATATATATATATATATATAGGGTCAGGTTCGGGTGAGAACCACCATTTAAGTTACAAACTAAGAACCAATCTAGTTCGTTGATTTGAAAACGTTAATGGATAAGATAAATTGCTAATAATGGATAATAAATACACATTATCTCATTTAAGTTATTCAAAATAACTGATTAAGGGTAATACAGGAATTATTTAAATTTTATTAATTAATTAAATCATTTAGATATATGTGTCAGTTTCCTAAATTTAGGGCCATCGTTTTATTATTTGATTCTTTATTTATTTCGTATTTTTTATTTTTATAATTTATAAAATCAAAAGAAATAATTTTAATTAATTAATTTATACTCATATTTTATATCCACAAAATTTGAAAGTTCGTCTATGAACCTTGAAAGTTCGTCTATGAATCTTGAAAGTTCGTTCATGAATTTTGAAAGTTCGTCTATGAACCTTGAAAGTTCGTTCACGAATTTTGAAAGTTCATCCTCGAATTTTGAAAGTTCGTCAACAAATTGCTGAAAGTTTGTCCACGAATTTTGAAAGTTCATTAACGAATTGCTGAAAGTTCGAGTCTTCGATCCGTTAAGTTCGTCTAAATGGACCAAAATTCGTCTGAAAGGGTACAAAATTTGAACATTTAATAGATGAAGTTTGTCTGAAGGATGAGTTATTTTATTGAAAAGCCACGAACTTTATATTGAAATGCACGAACTTTATACTGAAATGCCACGAACTTCGTACTGAAAAGCCATGAACATAATTTGACAAACCAAACTACACCAGCTTTTAAGTGCAGAAGCAGTTGGCATACTCGTGCAGTACATACGAAATTTTAATTTCAACAGTTACCAATGAGCTCAAACATCTACCTAAATGGCTAAATCACCACTGACCATATATTCAGGTTCATATATTCACAGAAACATAGAAAAAGAAAGGAAGAAGAAGAAGCAAAGATAAACATATCCAAATAACAATTCCCTAACATCAACATAATGCCCTAATCAGGCTCCATCAGTACACCTAGTAGCAAACCAAAAATAGCAATTCACACACAAAATCCACAAATACACAGAAATACATAAAAAAGAAATTAAGACAGCCATGGAGATTTCACTGAATAGCACCCCAATCTTCAGCCTTCAAGTACCGAATCTCGGAAATCTCGTCTGAACAATACAACTGGAGCAGAAACACAAATAAAATCAATAAGTGAATGACCATACTTTGTCGAATAAAATCATTGATCAGACAACAAACGAAATCAAAACACCAAAGCTAAGGAAAACCAAACATCAGAATAAAAAAACCACAATATGAAATTGACCATCACCCGAATCTTTAGGCATTTGAATACTTTCATCAACTCAATTCTTTATGGTCTCACCTCTGGAGCATTTCATCAAACAATAAGGCTGCATCCTACTATCATCATCAACTTTAACTCCCTTCTTCATAGCCTCACCGACTGCACAACCATTTTTGATCCATTTATCTGGTTTTCAATGCCGCAAGTCGCTGTCGAAACCCTAGCTTCTGTCAGTGGAGCCGACGGCAGCAGCAACAACCGAAAACCGCATCCTTCGACGAGCCAGACAAGCTACCTCCATCGTCAGGCAATCCTCCGCAGCGTTGGCTGTTCCTCTTCCGAAGCCGTCTCAGATCAAAACGTGATAATGATATTCGATAGAACCAAACGGTGACTTCAAAATCGGAGGATTCAAAAACGGAGAAAACGAAGAAGAAGGAATTCATAATTGTCGGCTTGATTTTTCAATGGGTAGACTAATTTTTGCAGGATCTCAACATCGTGATGACTGATGAGAGTTTTAGGGTTTCACCGTAAAGGAAACCAACATTTAATTTTAATTGATATGTGACAATTACTTTTGTAACCTCCTAATAACTTGGATTAGCTTAATTTGTAAAAAATATTAAAATCAATGGATCATTTAATCGTGCGACTCATATTGGTTCTTAGTTTGTAACTTAAACAGTAGTTCTCATTTGATCCGCTCCCTATATATATATATATTTTCAATTTCAGTAAAATTAAGTTAAATTAAATTCGATACAGTTGAATTAAGTTCAGTACAGTTAAATTAAACTCAATACAGTTTAATTAAGTTCAGTACAATAAAATTCCAGTGCAATGAAGTTCAAAAGAACAGTCCCTTAAGGTTGCTTTGGCTAGTCTATATTCTTTCACCTTAAGATTTCATATCGCCTCAGACCCATAGCAGGTTGGGTAAGCACCTGAGACATGTACGTACTTTGAATGTTTACTGCCCGGCACCCACATTTAGTCCAACCAATGAGTATATTGTCTAGGCTCTCATGTCACACCCCAAGAATTCTCGCGTTTGTCCGACACGGCCTTGGTAATCGCTAATGGGGTCCTATCAGATTCTAGGTCGAGAGAGCAGGCAAGTTGTTACAAATAGGTGACAGTAGACAAGGAAGAGAACGAAATGAAATTACGATTTGAAGGAAAGATGAGAGAATCGAGAGGAAGTAGATAGAAAGTAGTTATTTCGTGATCGATAGGATCTCTTGTTGTTGGGCCAAGAAAGGATGATCGCAGGGGGACAAAATCTAGACAGCTGGAGCAGGGAACACTATGAGCAGCAGCTCCGACTTTGCAAAAGGTATGGGAGAAGAGAAGGCGCATCAAATCATGTCATTACAACCCTAACAAACGTATCGCATGAGTAGAGGAGCGCCTGCTATTTGTCTAGGATTAAGTGTTTGAAATTTGAATTATAGAATGCAATCCTCTGGACATGAGACGTTAAGAATCAATATTTAGAATTCCCTGTCTCTACAAACTCTCCTCCTCCATCATTATAAGTGTAATTTATCAAGTACATATGTAGACTTTTAGAACACGGGCCATGCAAGACACCAATCAAGATATGATACTTGAATCGTTCATGGAAGCACAGACCATAAAGCGCCTCTAACTTAAAACTTACGAGCATAGACGCGACTCCACTGGTCATGGAAAGAAAAGACGAATCAACACCTATAAATCCATAAGGGACGAACAACAACCAAACGCTAACATCTTAACATATGGTCAAGAATTCAAACCAACTACTAAGTTGAATCGTAATATATTTTTATTGTTTTAATTTATTAATTAATTAGGCTTTAGGCCTATGAAGTGGCTTATAAGGCCGTAAGAGGCCGGCCCCTGTATACTTGGTGGGGTCTGGGCAGCCGTTGATTTTGTCTCCGGTGGAGAAAAGCGAGACGGAGGAGACGTTTGCCGACTGCCTGTACCGTCGCTGTCAACCGCTCATCTGAAAAATTAAGAAATCTCTCATTATTCACTTTTGGATTTGTTTTCTATTTTTTTTTGAAATTAATTTGGGTTCGGGATGTTGGGGATTTCGTACGGAGAGTGGTTCGTGATATTAGGAGCAGCAGCCGTGATGATTGGTAAGGTTTCATCAGTAGTTGAAACTGTTTAGGTTGAATTTTTTGATTGTCGGTTGTTTGATAGTAAGTGAAATTATTTATTGGTCCTTTTTGCTGAGGTTGATAGTGCTGGTGGATTTTAGGGCCGAAGGATCTTCCAATGATATCCAGGACACTGGGGAGGCTAGCGGGGCGGTCGATAGGATATGTGCAGATGGCCCGTGGTCAGCTGGATTCTGTGATGCAGCAGACTCAGGCTCGCCAAGTAACTCTTTTACATTCTCTTTTCTTTTTTTCATCTAGAAAAAATTGTGAGTTTGTAGAACAAATTTGGAGTTTTTTCAGAAGAATTGATGAAAAAATCAAGAATACAGTTTGAATGTTTTATTTTTTTCCGCCAGTTTATATTTTGCCTTTCAAATGTTTTTTTTTTTTTGCGACCGGATTGGGATTTGCATTAATCACCTACACCATGGTAGTATTATTGGCTTCTGATACTTCTAGATTGAATTTATGGGAAATGATGGATTGTTTACTGGATTGCTTTTAGGTACATAAAGAACTCCAAGATACTATGGCTCAGCTTGATGCAATACGGCATGAAATAAGAAGTCTATCCATGATGAATCCAGGTCCTATGACCAAAAGTCTGTTGGAAAAAACGTTAGATTCAACCCTGGAAGCGGATGGTATTTATCAGCCTCGGCCTCTATTTCCTGAATCTCAACAGCTTACTCCCTCAGAGAAATATTTGTTTTCTAAGTTGCTTATACTTATCTTTCTTAGCTACTAGCGGGGAAAAGCAAGAAGCAGATAAAAGTCAGCCAAAGGTCCCTAAAGTTGCGGTATGCATTTGAATCTCACTAATACAGTTACTACACAAATTGTGCAAGATTCCATTGATACCTCTTGTATAGGATTCTATCGATAAAGCATCGATTGCAACCAACACGGTCAGTCAAGCAGCAGCTTATGCAAAATTGGCAGAAGCTGCTGCAAAATCAAAAATAAAGTCGGATACTGAACGTAATAAACAATATGATGACTCCGGGCTTCTTAATGTGCTTCCAGTCTCAGCAGAAAGTGCTGGCCTTCTACCAAAACACAAAGGTATTCATTTTGAAAACATATTAAATATACATCTGTTCCAATGGACACAACACATTCAGACAACGCATTCATTTTGATACTCATGGATACATGGACCATATTCACCTAGTAGTCATTGTAGCCAAATGTATATCAACTCCCTCTTGTGATTCATTGCAAGGCTCTGAGATAACAGCATGTCGGCAGTGTTCTTTCACTAAAATAATGTTTTTATATGGTCACAGGGATTCCGCATGGCTCAGACATTTTACTTGAAGCAATTATTGAAGCTGAGGTAGCTCATAATGCCAAAGATTTCTTTTCACAGCCTCAAAATCAAATCCCACGTGAATGACAAATCCACAAGGTCTAAATCCTATCCTCCATTATTACGAGTATTGCAGGCTCATAAACCAGTTGAAATGTCTCTGTTGTTCTATGTCTATACCTGTTCATTGAGGTTTCTGTTGAGCAACGCTAAATAAATGTGTCTTTACTGTAGACTCCAAATTCAGTCAGTTGATTTATGTTCTCCATGGTATCATTGGGCCTGCAGCTTTATGTAAATCTTATTTTCGATGTCAAAGGAAGTAGTCGTATTGGAGGATTTTTTCCTCTTCGCGATCCAGTTTTCATTGAACTGTAAATAGTAAAAACCGATCAAGTTGCTGTGTAAAACTAAAACAGTACAAGAAAATAAGATTTTATTTGCGCTTGGGGCATCTTATCTTTCGGCTTGGAAGAAAGAAATTAACCATATGACCGTAAGTATATGGTTTATGCAGGTGTGTGATTCTGGTATTTCACTGACGCAAAAATTATCTGCAAACCAAATAGGATTATTTGCAGAGTCATTATTTAAGCCGTACTCTCGTCATCTTCTACTTTGAGTGAATCCCAAGGTCAGTGCCATCCCTAGAAGAATGAACATTCTAAAGAGTGCTTCTTCTTTTATCCTGAAGCACCAAGGGTTTCAACTACAACACTTGCAGTTGCAGTTCCTGCTTAAAAATCAGACAATGTAGTCTCAAAATCTCTCTGTGAATCTGGTAACTCTTTGTTCTTCAAATATCCGTATGTTACTTATTTAATACACTTCCATTATGGACGCCTATCCTACAGATTCCTTTATTTCCCTTGGGACATTTTGTGTTAAAATGTGCAAGGAGGAAGCCGGTGGCAGACACAGGGTACAGGTGTACTATCATTAAACACAATCCCATAAAACAATGAGACAAAGAAAAACACTGTTGCAACAATATGCCAATTCTTTTTCTTGAAAATATTCCAATTAACGGCCATACTGGGAATCAGAATTGATGGAAATATTAACATAGACCCACCATCTTAATACTAATCAAGACTTTGGCTAAGAAAGAACCAAATGCCTTCCCAATATTCACATGGCAATGTGCCCCAACACCCAGTCCAGAATATATGATTCATGTCCTCTTCTTCTATCATTATTGCCAATCTTGATTATCAAATCAAGTTAAATATACTTAACGATACGGCGGATCTTTTAAACCCTTTTTCACTACAGGCATCCATAAACACAAGAAAACCTGATTTATTTAAAGAAATAAAAAGCATACAATTTGTGACAGCAAACACAGATCCCCACCACACCAGAAAAATCAGAAGAAGAAGGAAATAATCAATACTGATAATTATTCGAAAGGCCATTAACAAACAAGAAATGTCTCCCTGCTCCTTAATAATGTCTTCCAGTACAGACATTTTTCATATCCACAACTTGACAGTCGACGAGTAATTTAACAACTAGTACTACAACACGCTTGAGACAGCTTCTGGCCATCTGATATTGATTGTGAGGAATGAATCAGATAATATGTAGTCCTTGATGAACTGCGTGATGTGGGTGCAAGAGCTAAGAGCTCCGCTTAGTTGGAGTTCTCCACAATACCGTGTCCTTTGGCTTCTGATTGCCTCATGATCCTCAACCGCTTGCACGAGTTAACGAACATTCTGCAGAATGTGAAAATTGGATTAGATTAAGAATTTGGTGAATATGTGACTGAAATGCAGAAAATCATAATCATGTTCTTACTCCCAAGGAACATCACCAACAAGCATCCAGTCACCATCCTTGTCTTGATAAGTTTTAGCATAGTCGGAGCAATTGAAAGCATCCCTTAGCTTGCTCCCATTCATAAAATCTATCATCCCATCTTCTCCATCATTCCCTTCATTCAAATTGATTTTACTTGTTTATCAGATTTTTATGTAAATACGTAACCTAATTTATAAATGATTTTCGAGATTTGAACAATTTAACAAGCCTAGCTTGTGTAAGTACCTTTGGTAAAGGAGCTGAACAATTTGGCTAGTGCATCTGAAAGCTCATGGTAGCTTTTGTACATCTTCAAGTCCACCTTGCGCAGATATGGCGCGCCATCAATGGACACCTTCACAAATGCACCACCAAAACAAGTTTCTTCAGCCACAACAGAAGCAGCACTCTTACATGTCTTCATTACATTCTGCCTGTGGGCTCTCACCGGCGGCCATCCCACCACCTGAGCCCTGCACAAACACTCAAAATATCAGAAACCCAAAGAACAACTGAGCAGCTGGTGGCTGAAGACTTAAAAATACTTTTATGTATTTTCAATCCCATGTCGCTTTGATTCGTTTAAAAAAGAATTACTTACTTAGCCGGGGGTGGCTTGCTGGAGGAAGAAAGAAGCGCGGCAGGCTGCTGGGAAGAAAGGGGAGGAAGTTTGGTCTGAAGCTTGAGCTTGAAGTCATCAGGGATGGACTCCTCAGTCTCAGAAAACACTCTTTTGCTCCTTACAGCTGCAGATAGTAACATCTGGTTGAGGCTGCTGCTGTTTGCTGCACCTCCAGGTAGACCAAGACACAGTTCTGTTTCCTTCATGTTCTGAATCTCCATTGTTGTTTGTTGCCTGATTCTGTCCACTTTTAAGAAAGAAAAGCACTTGTTATGATGAGGGATGGTGGTTTGTGCTTGTGTCCTACTCTGTCTTTTTATATTCTTGACTATCATTTTCAAATTAATTTGAAATTTATCAGGCTTCGTGTCAAAGTTATTGAAAAAATGTCATCTATTGATAGTTTATTTGGGATTTGACACAAATCGCAAATCGCATTAATAATTTGTTGTGAAATTAAATTTGATGCCGACGTAATTCATACGTAGGAGACACGTCGACATTTTTTTAATTTTGGCACAAATCACTAATAGAATTTGCGATTTGTGTTGAAATAAGAAAATGCCAACGTGAAATCTACTTGAGAGTCACATAACCAACAAATCTGATTTCGCAACATATCGTTAATGCGTTTAGGGGTTCATGGTAAATCTCAAATAAAGTTTCAATTCATGACATATTCGCAAGAACTTAGCCACTGGCAAATCTCAAATTTACTCATCATTCTATGTATTGGAAAATGATTCAATATTACGCAGCTATTCACGATGTATACCAAAACTTTTAAATTAAAACGACATCATTTCGCCACCAAAACGGCTTTCATAATTCCATGCCTCCATTTATATATATATATATATATTATTTTGTTTAGTTTGGTAGGGTTAAGTGCCGACACATGGGGAGATGCAGTTGGTTGAGTGATGCTTTGCTTCCCATTGCTCTAAGTTTGACTTTATTTAGCAGAGCGTTTCGATCTAATCACATTTAATTAATGAATTACCTCATTAAATTATTCTTTGAGAAATTGAATCTTATTATAAGTTAGGAAAATTATAAAAAGATTACCTGGATTGTCACCATGTTTCAAATCACGGCTTGTACTATTTCAATTTAGTGTTTTATTACTAAATTACACATAATAAACTAACGTAGTTATTTTTTCAATTTCCAATTTAGTGATTTCCATCTTTAACGAACGAAGCGACGAAAAAACTCAATTTCTGCCCATAGTGAAACAGCGGAGGAAGACCAATTTTTCAGTGATGAATATATCTGAGCGACATATATATGTGGTTGCTGAAAGAAGGATTTGATGCTTCTTTCTAGGAGCAATATATCTCGCAGGCTCGTTCTTTGAAGCTGCCACATATATTCATCGGTCAGATATATTCATCGGTAAGCAATCTTCCTCCGTCGCTTTACTCTGGGCATAAATTGAATTTTCTCGGTCGTAGCCGAAACCTTCGATTCAATGTGTGAACCCTAGATACCTTTATATATATTTTTAAATAATATTAGTTGTAAACGGTGTTAATTAACGATGTTAGTTTATTATTTGCATTTTAGTCCAAAAATACTAAATAGAAAATTGAAATAGTCCAGGCCGCGATTTGAAATGGTGCGGTAGTCCAGGTAGTCTTTTTGTAATTTTTCCTATAAGTTAAATACGAGTAAAATATGTGTCAAATTTTGTTAAGGTTTGTAATTTAGATTTAAAAAGTTGATTTATACATGCACCGGGGCGCGCTCAAATGAGGTCCACTCTTAGAGTGAGGTCATGAGGTTTAATGTGCATATTTAGATCAAATGATCTAAAGGTGTAGATTTGTTCAAAAAATGCTTTTTTCAGTTTGTACTTTTGTCTTTTAGGTAAAAGATAAAAGTGTAAATAGTAAAAACATAAAGTGCTAAAGACAAACAACTTTCACTTTTTGGATGAATGAGGATTGTTGGATCATTTGATCTAATGGTTGAGATGAGACCTTAGGACCTTAGGCTAAGAGAGGACCTCATTTGAGCGCTCCTACCTGCACCTCATTTTTATATTAAAACCATAAAATCAAATATATCTAAAGTAATAATTTTATAATTTAATAATAACATTATTATTAGTAAATAAATTAAATAATGTATTTACTCTCATTTAATTGAAATATGTCTTGACTTCATAAAAGAATTTTCCCATTATTATTTTTCATTGAGCTTTTTATAAACATACGGCATAATTAGAGTGATCTTGTCTGAGGACATTGTTTGGCTTCCTACTTTGTCGGTTTGATGAATAAACAATGTGCTCGATTCTACAAATTTATTAACTTGGTCTTGGAATTTAATCATTTGAGATTAAATTTAAGGCTTAGATTATGCGATGTGTAAACATTACGACGTCGTTAACGTCTTCTTTATGTCGGAGGGAGCCAAGGGGTGGAGGACAAATCAAAAGACGTGACATGGGATGGTTTTTTTATATTGGAAAACTGCGACGTTGAAGTTGAAGTGTTACACGAGTCACTCACTTTGTTCGGCAATGAATGTCCGACAGAATGGGCCCGAGCCCATTTGGGTGTAGCATGGGTGGGCTTTGTGCAGGGCCCGGTCCATGATGGAGATGGGAGGAACCGAGGAATTGCGATCTGATCCGGGCGGACCTGTGTAAAACGAAATGAGAGACCAGTGAAACGCAGAACAGCTTCTTAGAGCATGTACATCCGTTGAGAAAGTTATCTATTTTGAGGACCTCCTCAAATAGCACTTCCTGTTACTATTTATGATAATAGGAAGTCCTATTCTCGCTATTTGTACAGCCGTTGAACATGCAGGACCTCCTATTACTATTCATTACTTGAAATTGAAACTACTTGAAATTGAAACTACATAACTTGGAACTACTTGAAATTGAAATTACATAAATTGATTTTAATTAAAACCACTAAGTTACCTAATCATCGAAGTGTAATGGACGGTAACAATTCGAAAAAGATTCAGTGTTCTCTTCGACTTCCTTCTCTTCAGATTGGCGGACAATAGCGGCCTTCCTATTTGAAAAGTATCTCTTTGATGTTGGAGTCATCATTTCTGTATTCATTTGCATGATCTTTGTATCTTCCTCCAACTTCCTAACATTAATAGCATCTTGTTGAATTTGTTGAGCTCTCTTCGCTTGCTCTCTTTGCCAATTCATATGTTCTTTTTGGTTATTTGCCATGGTTTCAAAAACATCGTCTCGGCGATGAGTTGATTTAGTCGCGGCGTATTTTCCCTTTCCCCTTGCCTCCTTGGCCGCTTTTACTCCGGGTGGTCTCACCGGACTAGATGAACCTCCGGTGTAGCTTTCAGGTGTAGAAAATGTAAGATCATCAATACTTACACTTGGAGGCACTTCATTGACGAGTACTTCATCAATTTCTGCGTTGGCTTTGTATGTATAAGTTGAGGGAGTACTTGTTTCTGTTCGAGCAAATGTTTGGTGAGCCTTCACTTCTTCCCAACAAGAAAAGTGTTTGAACTCCTTTTTCGAAATATACATTGTTTGAGCTTTCCGTATCTATTCATTTTGAAATTAAGCAACACAATCAAACAAATAGAACTAGTTAATATACAAATAATTATTGTAATGAAATAATTACCTCGTCTTGCATAGTACATCCGGATTCTCTATTTCTTTCTGCGTAGGAGAGACAAGAACCCCAGTAAACCAACATCGGCTTCAGTTTGGCAAACCGAGAAGCGAGTGCAGCTTGAGACCTAGCCTCCGCCCTAGGTTTGTTACCACCCAAAAGCCAACTGTCATGAAAATCAAGTGAATTTAAGTGCATATTTATAGATTGGAGGAAATATGGTCGTTGAAGGAAAAAATATGGCCGTTGGATCAGAGCGCGCCGTGTCCAACCGCAACATTATACGTCGCTCCCAGTTCAGACATTACTTCCTAATGTCGACTGTGAACGCGGTGCTAACGTAGTGACAGGACGCGCGACACTTCCCCTCCGCGTCCCATGTACACTTTAATGCTGCACCGCGTCCCATGTACACTTTATTGCTTAATGTCTTCGTGCGACGCGATTATAATGTCAAAGCAGGACGCGCAGTGACTTTCCAGTATTGTTCATCATCATCTCCGGCCAAATTCGGACACCGTATGACAATCGATCGATGATCAGAAGTTCCTAGGCAGTGGCGGATCTACCCTGTAGCTAGCCCAGCTACATCCCGGTAAGATTGATGGATTGGTGGAAAGCATCAATGAGACAACCGGGGGAGACGCAGTTGCAGCCATTGTTGGATTGGTGAAGCTTTTCCACTTCACTGGTTTAAGAACGAAAAGGATGGTTTATGAAGCCCGTTGTGCTGTGTTGGTGGGTACGGAAGACGTCATGACGCGTGCCTATTTGTAGTCACTAGGTATAGCCCAGTGATTCAAACATCTATTCTTTTTCTTCACCATGATTGACACAGTTCCCTTACATTTTTAATTTTAGAGGCGAATTTTTAATAGGAGATGAGATTAACAAGTCTGCATAAAATTGGATAAAAGGGAGAACAGAAACAGAAAAAAAAAGGGAGAACAATTCAACAAAACCATTCTTGTATCTCTTTTGATTAAATTCTTGATGAATACTATGTAAGAATTGTGTTTTGACTTATCAAGAATTTTACCTATTATTAATGATTTTTTTTTCCGCTCACCTAGTTTTTAAACCCTAGATCCGCTACTGTTCCTAGGGCGATTGATGTGGTTTAATTGGAGTTTAAAACAAGGCAATTGATTTTTGGAGGACGTCCGCTCAAACGTGCTCCTCGAGCACGTCCTCGGCAGCGGACGTCCTCCTTCAACCGCTGCATAATTTTTTTTTTGCAGGACGTCCTCAAAACGAGATAGCACGTTCTCAAAATCACTACCGGTGTATATGCTCTTAAGATAACATTGTATTTTTTTGTGTGTTTTATGTCAAAAAGGTATAATTTTGAAAATGGTTCATTCATGATCAAATAAAGAGTTATATTAATGAAACGATGTATTTTGATATTATTTTATTAAAACTACGTCGATTTAACTGGCTTGATCCGTGTAAAACTGTATAAATGCGTTTTTAGAATAGTAACTATCCGTGTTGAATGTTTTGTTAGGAGAGGATCTAAGTATAATTTTTTTATGTGGATTGTATATCCTAAGAAGTAGTTAACTGACAATAATATTCAAATTATTCTTACATATACTGAAATATGTGCCCACAAATTTGTTATATTTTTGAATTATTTGATATTTTCTATATTTTTTAACAAAGTGATTTTTACTGAATAATTTGCTATATTTTTCAGAACGATTTGGTATTTCCAAAATAATTTGGTGTAGTTGAAAATTTTCTAAATAATTTGTGTTTATGAGTAATTTTACATATAACCGAACAATTGGCATATTCCTGTCACGTGACAGCTTCGGGTAATCTACAAATCATGGAAACAAATAAGATTTACATCTAATCGGTTCTCAATTATTATTATTATGATGTGATATAGAAATATTTGATATTAGAAAGTCCCAGACTGGGCTGGTCTTTACTGTCTTCGGCATTGCCATTAGTTGGAAAGCCAGAATGTAACAAGTGATGGTCTATCAGTTATCCAAGTAGAGTTTATAGCTATAACAGAAGTTGTGAAAGAAGCAGTATGGCCCAGAGGAGTGCTATAGTTTAATTGGGATTGAAGCAAGACTGTGGAAAGGTCTACCTTGATAATCAGGGAGCCATACACCTATTCAGACATCAGGTGTTCCATGAACACTCGAAACACATTGATGTGCACGGCTGCATTTTGGTAAGACAAGTGATTGAATCTAGGGAAGTTCAAGTGACAAATATCAAGACTGAAAAAAATCCAGCAGCAAGTGCCTAATCCATGTTGAGCTACTCAGGCTCGATATGCACTAGCTTTCGTTGCCGAAATTGCGTCGGTCTTAGTCGGAGGAATACACACTCACGGTTGCAACTTCAACCCAGCAATTCTTACAGCTCGAGAATGCAATCTCACTCAATCACACACGAGTTCAATCGGCAGCACTCACACAGTAGAAGCCCTAAGCTATCTGCCTGAATTTTGGAGAGAGAAAGAGAATCGATCGCTTGAAGTGATGAACTGAGCCAACTGAAATGAACTCAGTTGGCTTCAATCCGAATTTGCCAGGTTGAGTAGCTACCGTCTGATTGCGTTTGATAGATTCAATCTCAGCCCTTCGATCTTCGCCCAATCCGCGCCAAAGCTCAGTTTAATCTGATTGGTCCATTTAAACCTTTAGCAACGAACTTGAACTCGTGCCTTCTCCCTGTGCTGTAAACGGCGTCGTCCAACTTACTGCACCATTAGCAACGAGCGAGATTCCTTCTTCAGCGACAACCACTCGGCTTTAGTGACGACATCCCCTGCACCAGGCAATCAACTTCATTTCCCACAAATCTCCACCTGAAGGTGAGTTGCCCAGTTGCCTTGGCTGTAGTAGCTCCATCGACCACCAAATTCCACCAGCTCCCAGTGCATATCGAAGTAAAGTGTCAGCTTATTATCTGCAAAATACCACAAGAAAACTAACCTACAAACAACAAGTCTAAGCAATGCTTAAACTTGGCTTGAGGTCACTTTAGTGCCCATATCTGCAGGATTTTCACTTGTATCAACCTTAAGAAATTTAATCACACCAGTTTCAACATGATTCCCCAGGAAATGATACTTAATATCTATATGCCTGGATCTTTCAGGATAAACAGAGTTCTTAGCTAATCATAAGGCAGACTGGGAATCAAAAAACATCAAAGGAACTCCCTTATACAGTTTACATTCATACAACATTCCCTTCAGCCACATAGCTTCCTTAACACATTGACTAAGAGCAATGTATTCTGATTCAGTTGTAGATATAGCAACAATAGACTGCATTTATGATTTTCAACTTATACAATTTTTTCAAATGTAAAGTAAAATGCAGTGGTAGATTTTCTACAATCTCTGTCTCCGCCAAAATCAGAATCCACAAAACCAATAAGATCAAGCATATCGGATCTCTTAAAGTAGCATAAACCAGTGACAAAAGTAGATCTAACATATGAGATAACATGTTTTAAAGCCAACCAGTGTTCTATCCTAGGATTTGACATGAATCTACTAAGTAAAGAAATAACATAAGCTAAATCAGGCTTAGTGCCTATCATGGCATACATCAATGAACCAATCACATTTGCATAGGGCACACATTCCATTTTAATTTTATCTGAGTCAATTTTGGGAGACTGATGTTTGCTTAACAGAAAGTGAGGAGCCAAAGGGGACCTTCACAGTTTTACTATATTCATGTCCCCCATATTTGTTTACAAATTTTTCAAGATATGGTTTTTTGATGCAACTTCAAGAAATAGTCATTCCTATTTCTCTCTATCATCATGCCAAGTATTTTCCTAGTTTTCCCTAGATCTTTCATGTCAAATTCATTACTTAAGTCCTTTTCAGTTTATCAATTTTCTCTGTGGACTTAGATATCAAGAGCATGTCATCCACATACAACAGTAGGTAAATAGGATCACACTCAGTTGAAGCATAGTAAAAACATGTATTATATGCACTTCTCAAAAATCTCAATCGCGAGACATAAGTATCAAATCTAAGATACCATAATCTGGGACTTTGTTTAAGTCCATACATGGATTTTTTTTCCAGAAGACATACCTTGCTTTCATGGCTTTTATCCACAAATCCTTCAAGTTGTTCCATGTAGATTGTCTCATCCAACTCCCCGTATAGGAAGGAGGTTTTCACATCTAGCTGCTCAAGTTCAAGGTCATACATAGCAACAATGACAAGCATAATTCATATAGTCTTAAACTAAACCACGTGTGAGAAAATTTCTATGTAATGTACACCTTCTTTCTATGCGAAGCCTTTTAGTACCAGCCTTGCCTTATTTCTAGGTGGATCAGTTCTAGTTAAGTCGTTTTTTATTCTAAGTAACCATTTACATTTGATTATATTTTTATCCTTAGGCTTATCAACTAAAACCCAAAATGACATTTACCTTCAAGGAGTTCATTTCCTCCTTCATAGCATCCAGCCACTTACCTCATGGTTTCATAGTAGGACTCTGGTTCCTGGTAAACAATGTCTTTAGTTGCAACTAGGGCCATGTACACTAGATCAGCATACCCATATCTGGTAGCAGGCCTAGGTTCCCTCCTTTCCTTATCTTTAACTAGCATATAATCTCTCAAGTTTTCTTGCTCAGTTTGATTATAATGTTGTATAGGGTCATCCTGATCAGGTCCTTCTACAGGGTCACCAACATTTTCTTCAGGATCAGGATGATGATGATATACTTGTTCAGGGTCAGGTGTTGGAGGTTGGTTTTCTATGTTCTCGTCAGCTTCTTGGGGCTCCACCTCAACTACAGTTCTGGATATGTCAGGTTCAGGGATAGCAAGCTCAGGGTCGGGCTTATTTTCTTTACAAGCGAAGCATTTTTCACCAAAGGTAACATCTCTGAAATTAGTATTTTCACTCCCCTAACACCCAACTCCCATAGTCTATACCGTTTAGTCCCGCTGCTGGTAACCAAGGAAAATACATTTAACAGCTCAAGGATCAAGTTTACCATCTTTAACATGAGCATATGCAGCACAACCAAAAAATTATCAGATAGCTTAGGTCTGGTTTACTATTATTCCACACTTCCATGGGGCATTTAAGATCAAGAACTCTGTTGGCACATATGTTGTTTAGGTAAGCTGATGTGTTCAAGGCCTCACCCCAGAAGGACTTGGAAAGGCCCGATGTCATCAGCAAACCTCTCAGCTTCTCCAACAGACTTCTATTCATCCTCTCAACCTGATCAGTCGAGTTTTCGACTCATTTATGGTCATTCTTCACTATAATTTTGGGTCGTTTCCGACATTATTTTGATGTCATTTGACCTCTATCTCTACATTTCAGGTATAAAACAAGTTTCCCCCATGGTCCAGGCCTAAATATCAAGATTGGTTGAAAAATAGAAGTTTCGGCGCAAAATAGGGAGTTTCGGGGCAAAACCGAGCAAGTTTGACCTTTGCGGCTTGTTATGGACGCCCAGGGCGCATACGGTGTCCGATTTGGCTGATATTTAGCTTGTTGGAAAGGTATTTCAAAGGGCTCCAACTCTCTAGTTGACGCCAAGACCAAATTCGGACGGGAAGACTACCAAAAAGGCCCCAGTCGGTCGACTGAGAAGTCCAGTCGACCGACTCGAATACAACTCAGCAGCTCATCAAATCTTGCACATTCCAGTCGACCGACTTGGTATCAAGCTTCAGCCAGTCGACCGACTGGATGGAAAAACTCAGATTTTGACAGTCGGACCTATAAATAGAAAGCAAGGGTTTTGGACCAAGTGTGGAGGTTTTTGGGGACAAGAAGATTGGAAAAGAGGCTCATCCAAGGTCATCAATCATCATCCAACCAAGGAGAAGTGAAGATCAAAGGGAGACATTAGGATTAACCATCCTATTTCTATTCCTCTTCTATTCTCATTTGTTGTTGCTATAACCCTACTCACACCATGTTGTCTTACATGATGTGTGAGTAGTGGATCTTGTGTTTTGAGGGTCTTATGACTCTCCTTGGTACTCTTTGATCATGTATACACATTGAACATACAATCTATGGTGTTGATTTCATTATCTCTTGTGCTTATTCTATGACATGTCACCAAGTGTTTGATAAAATGCCTAAGTCACAAGTTAGTCTTAGAATTTGATCTAAGTATCGAGATAGCTTAGTGATGATTTGGATAAGGAGAAAATGATCATATCTAGTGTTTATGAGAGTAAATGCATGGATGTGAGGTTAACTAGAACTTAATGCCTATAGCAGTTATTACCTTAGGAAGAGATTTCAAGGATGATAGTGTTATAGAGTGAATCAATAACTCGAGAGAGTGAGGTCCTAATTAGGATAGCTTGACTAGGACTAGATTGAAACGAGAGTTTGTCTACCTTAGTCTAAGCTAGGTTTTAAACCAATCGACACCCATGAATGACTTAACTCTTGTGTACATGACCATTGGGAAATGCCAAGGAGGGGAGTAACTCCTCGAAACACCTCCTATCTATCTTTTATCCCTAATTACTCACCACATAGGATTTAGATATATACACTCCCTTATACATTTTGGTTTAGAATAGCCGAACGAAAACACAATCTTACATAGTGCATGTGCTTAGCTTGCTCCTCTTGGTTCGACCCGGTACTTTACCGGTTAATATAAATGTTTTGACTACATTCGATCCTCTCTTCATTGATACTATTCTAGAGGTGAAAAAGAATTAGTTCGTCAAATGGCGCCGTTGCCGGGGAGCAACTAGTTAGCACATCCCTAGACTAGATTGTGTGGAAGTTCCGACTATTCTTGTGAATATTTTTCTTTTTCTTATACTTGTATATTCTTCTTATTCTCTCATATCCCTTACTAACTTAAGTTAATCTTGTTTTGCGGGGATGGATCACTATAACCAACAAGTCATGCACAATGGAGATTATTATGAAGAGGATCAACCAAATTCCCATTGTGAAAACTATTGGATGTACGACCACAACCAACAAGTCTTTTCTAATGAGGAATACTGATGGACCATATTTATATGATTCATTAAGACAGTTAAACCCACCAAATTAGACTCTTTGTCTATTTAACTTTTGCTTGTTAGTTCCGATATTTATCTACAGGGTATTTCGAGGTCTAGAGAGAATACAAGCTAAGGAGGAGTTTTAAAGCTGAAAATGAATTACAAGTCATTCCAGGATACGACCAGATTCCGACTGTACAATTTTTATGAACCTGACATGGAATCACTCAAAACAAGTCCAACCGAAGAGCAACCAGAGTCTGTCCGGAGCTGAAAGGGACCCGATGGCTTTTGTGAAAAGATCACAAAACACCTCACAACCACTCCCCTCCACCTATAGCCGGCGGCTTTTGCCAAGGAGATGACACATGGGGGGCGGCTCCCCCTCCCCTCCACCTCACCCGGCGGCTCCTTGCTCCTCCTCTCCCCTTGTGACATGTGTTGAGATCTCATCCACATCCATCACTCCCCTTGGCCTATAAATACCAAGCTCTCCTCCTTGTATCATCATCCCACAATCTCATTCCAAACCATCATCCATAAGCTCTCACTTTTCTCTAGATTTTGTCACAATCCATGTAATCACACTGCTTTGATATTGAAGTTTGATCTTGAGTACTCTTGTCGGTTCTTGTAGTACTCAAGCTTTTCCTTACTGTTCCTGAGTACTCTTGTCGGTTCTTGAAGTACTCTCCTTTTACTTTCATGTCTTTACTTTCGAAAACTTTACTTTAATGTCTTTCAAAAACCTTTACTTTTCAAGTACTTAGCTATGATGTCCTGTTCCATGGATATTCGTAGCTAAACCCTTCATTCGGTTGAAGGGGTGTACTAGTATCATACAATGTTTTAGACCCTTCTCTTAAATGCCTCTTTGTGTTCAAAACTTGTTCTATGTGCCACATATTAGGTCAGAACTTCCAAGGTTGAGTGGATGCTTGAAATGGCAAAACTCTTCCGTGGGGTTCATGAACATACTCGGGTAAGTGGATGCTTGAAATGGCAAAGCTTATCTGAGGAGTTCGACCTCTTTAAAACACCATTTGGTTGATCGGAAATGATTGATCAAATGGATGCACATAGGCTAATATACCTTGAAATGGGGTATTAGTCTAAATAGAACAAGTGCTCTATGCCTTGAAATGGGCTAGACGGTGTGGCAAATCGAGTGCTTGAAATGGCCTTGATACACTTTTGAACACTTAGTATGATCATTAGAGGTCAATGATAAACGGACTATGATACAAGGCCCCTGATACCGAATCTTTCCTTTAATTGCAATATCACCTGTTACTTTACTTTCAGTCCATATCAACTGTTTATTTTCAGCAAGTCTTGTCCTTAAAGCACTTTACTTTTCAGTATTTACTTTCAGTCTCGTATTTACTTTCTTTACTTTCAGTCATTTACTTTCCAGTACTAAAATCACAACCAACCCACGCTACTTTCAGTACTAAAATCACAACCAACCCCCAACTGTCTTAATTTCCATCTTCGGAAGAACAACTATCAACTAATTCCCTTGGGTTCGACCCCTACTTACCACTTTACTACCCAATAGTAGAGTACGAGTAGCGGACTTATAAATTTATTTTTGCACAGAGTCATTGCACCTTAACGACAGTGCAGTGCGCTCCGTCAAATACTATCAAGAGGAGGAGCACCTAAATTCTTATTGGCAAGAACATGGTTATCCGACAAGTTATTACACTCCGAATTGGGATGATAGCCAATGCTTCGAAGTTGAAGACTCCTACCCTCCATACCCTCAACCTCCTCAACCTTCAAGTGAGCCCTCCAATATAGAATCCATGTTCGCTAGACTTCTAGCAAGCCAAGAGAAGATGCAAGCTCAATTGAATAGTTTGGAGGCTCAAAGCCATGAGTTAGAAAGCACAATGGCTCAACGAGCCATTGAATTTGAGAACTTGGAAGAGGAAGGAGAGATCTTTGAAGAAGAAGAAGTCCTTGAATCTAATGCCTCAAGAGAAGAACGGGATCAAGAATCGGAGGAGGAATTTTGGAGAGCCGCCACCGAAGCTTATTACAAGACAAGGGATGGTGAACCTTGTAATGAAGACGAGATGGAATGCAAAAGTGAAGCATCCTTCACTACTAGCACATCTCATGATCATTTGGATGAGAACGCACAAGAGTTCACCATTCCATTAACGCTCTCCGATGAGGAATTCTTCAATGACGATGCCTTTTGCATTGAGGAAACAACTTTTATTGGTGAAGAAGAACTCCTCCCTCCCGGCACAAGCAAGCTTGAATGTGAGCCCGAACTTCTTGATGAGGATAAGATAGAGGAAGAGCCTATTGAGAGAAAAGGATCTCGGGGGTATGAAGACTTTGTTGAGGTCTATATGGATCAAGCTAAAAAGCCTTCTCGCATACAAGAAAACACAAGCTTAGAGAGGGATATTGAGGGATGGGCACCCATGGACATCATTGAAAAACTTAAGGAGGGTGTGCCCATCAAGCTTGAGACGAGTTATGAAGACCCTTTCTTCACTACTTCATCTCGAGAAAAGTTTTGGAGCTTCTTGCCCTATTTGGAAAGATTATTCGGAAAAAGCTCCCATGACCCCTTATTTCTTAAGGGATATTCATATTCGAAGGGGTCATGCTCCCAAAGGAAAGTCCATTGTAGGCTTGATGGGAAGAAATTCAAATGGGACTTAAAGGTGGATTGACACGACCAAATCCATGGCCCCGTGAGAAGGGATCCTAGCAAAGGACTTCTCAACGAGTGATTCTATGGGGCGCTTTGCTACGTCTTTGCCAAGACGGGAAAAACTAGGCCCTCGCGGGAGGGAAACCGGTTTGTAAGTGTTTCATTCTTGTTCTTATTTATGTTTAAGTGTTTGGCATGATTTTGAGTAGCTAAGGCTCTAAAGTGTGGAGTGTGATATGTGTGATTAGTGGGTCAAATTTTAAGTGTGAAGTGAGTTCTACTCACTCCAATTCCACTTCACATCACCACATCCCTCTAACTTTGCCTTGATCTTTCCATGCTTAATGATGTAGCCCTTAGTGCTCATGTGCTCTATTGGTGTCTACTAGAGTGGAACTAAATTGTTTTACCATGCTATGACTCTAGTTTGACGTTTTCTTGGCATTTAAGATACATTGTGCACATTATGGAGAATGTAGGTCAACTTCCTTGTTTGTATTCTATGGAACTTGTGCCATGATGTTATCATATGACTTGTGATGCTCTCTTGCTCATACTTGAGTTTTGCATAACCTTGTATGTCACTTGTTGTTTTTAACCTCTCACGTGTTCTTGTCATCAAGGAAGTTATTTGCATCATGTTCGATCACGTTTTGCACAATGACATCTTTTCTATTGGTGGGGCACATCTACAAACGAGGGGAGTTCCTATGCGCCTTTATCTCATTTTCTTCATTGTTTGCGCTTAGGGACTAAGCTATGCTTTAAGTGTGGAGTGGGTAGTCGCATAGTTCACTCATTTCATGCCATGCATACCATGTTTGAATGAGCACTTGCATTCATGTACCTTATCCCTAATATGAGAGTGTTAAAACCACAGGCTTGTGACTATCAACTCTAAATCCCTATAAATCACATCTAGCCTACTTGTCACATTTATTGGATCTTGAACTTAGAACCGATCTAGTCCTATGAATGTGCATTCTTGTGAATCAATATCATTGATATCCCTTGTCTATCTAATTCTCTAAGTATTTTCGTTGAAATACCTTGGATTGAGTTTTAGCAAGTACTTTTAAAATTTTCACGAAAACTTAGACCTTTTGTTTGCTCCTTGGGGACTTGAGTTTTCTAATTTAGTGCCATGCTTATGATTGCTTCCCGCACATTCCATACACTTTTTGAACATATTGTCAAGTTTTAAGTGTGGAGTCAAAAGAGGGCGAAAAATAGGCCCCAACAAAAAGTTTTTGTGGTCAAAGAGGGCAAAGCTCCGACTAAGAACTTTCTCGATGTATACGAGAAGTTTTGCTTCAAAAATGATACAAATGCCGGGGGTTAGGAAGAAAAGTTCCCCCTCGAAAGCATTTGAAGGCCAAAGGCCATTTCAAAAAGAAAATAAGAAACACTTAAAACTTGACTCTATGTTTTCCTCCATTCTTCATTTGTGCGGGATTCATCATTTGCATTGTGTGCTAGTTTGATTAACACTTGGACGATCCTTGTGCTTGCACGGGAACTACCATTTGGTCTATGCTTGGTTTATAAGAACTCTAGTGTCGAACTCCTCTTCCCTTATGGATTACGGCCTAAGCGCCTAAAACTTGGGAATGAGTTCCATGTCGCAAACCCATGGACTAGCCTTAGCTAGCATAGGTGAGCGGTTGACAGTCTTTTGTGCAAAACTATTAACTTTGCTTCTATTGTATTGCCTTGAAAATGAGTGGAACTTTGGATGAGACATTTGATAGCTCTAGTATTGATGATCTTGAATGCACAACCTCATGGGTACTCAAATGGTTCAAAAGTCCTTTTGATGATATGGTGATGGTAGTCCTAGCTTGGGGTGAGGAATTTGTTTTGAGAAATCCTAGCCTTGGTTGAACTCTCTTGAATTCATTCTCATGGGATAGGTGCATTTGGGATTTGTGAGTATTCCCTTTTCTGAAAACTCTCACGAGACTATAACTCGTCCACTAGGGTAGCCTAGGGGTTTAAAGGCTTAATGCATACGCTAAATGCATTCGTAACGCCTACGAAAAGGAGCTAGTTAGATTGTACATACTTGTCATTTACCTTTCAATAACATGTTTAGGAATAATGATCGAGACCTTGTGAAATCTAGTGAGGCAAATATACGAAAAACATAGCACCAATAGCATTTCGAAATTTGCATTACCTTGACACATTCTCATACTTTGTTCGGGACGAACAAAACTTAAGTGTGGAGTGTTGATCAGTCGAGTTTTCGACTCATTTATGGTCATTCTTCACTATAGTTTTGGGTCGTTTCCGACATTATTTTGATGTCATTTGACCTCTATCTCTACATTTCAGGTATAAAACAAGTTTCCTCATGGTCAAGGCCTAAATATCAAGATTGGTTGAAAAATAGAAGTTTCGGCGCAAAATATGGAGTTTCGGGGCAAAACCGAGCAAGTTTGACCTTTGCGGCTTGTTATGGATGTCCAGGGCGCACACGGTGTCCGATTTGGCTGATCTTTAGCTTGTTGGAAAGGTATTTCAAAGGGCTACAACTCTCTCGTTGACGCCAAGACCAAATTCGGACGGGAAGACTACCAAAAAGGCCCCAGTCGGTCGACTGAGAAGTCCAGTCGACCGACTCGAATACAACTCAGCAGCTCATCAAATCTTGCACATTCCAGTCGACCGACTGGATGGAAAAACTCAGATTTTGACAGCCGGACCTATAAATAGAAAGCAAGGGTTTTGGACCAAGTGTGGAGGTTTTTGGGGACAAGAAGATTAGAAAAGAGGCTCATCCAAGGTCATCAATCATCATCCAACCAAGGAGAAGTGAAGATCAAAGGGAGACATTAGGATTAACCATCCTATTTCTATTCCTCTTCTATTCTCATTTGTTGTTGCTATAAACCCTACTCACACCATGTTGTCTTACATGATGTGTGAGTAGTGGATCTTGTGTTTTGAGGGTCTTATGACTCTCCTTGGTACTCTTTGATCATGTATACACATTGAACATACAATTTGTGGTGTTGATTTCATTATCTCTTGTGCTTATTCTATGACATGTCACCAAGTGTTTGATAAAATGCCTAAGTCACAAGTTAGTCTTAGAATTTGATCTAAGTATCGAGAGAGCTTAGTGATGATTTGGATAAGGAGAAAATGATCATATCTAGTGTTTATGAGAGTAAATGCATGGATGTGAGGTTAACTAGAACTTAATGCCTATAGCATTTATTACCTTAGGAAGAGATTTCAAGGATGATAGTGTTATAGAGTGAATCAATAACTCGAGAGAGTGAGGTCCTAACTAGGATAGCTTGACTAGGACTAGATTGAAACGAGAGTTTGTCTACCTTAGTCTAAGCTAGGTTTTAAATCAATCGACACCCATGAATGACTTAACTCTTGTGTACATGATCATTGGGAAATGCCAAGGAGGGGAGTAACTCCTCGAAACACCTCCTATCTATCTTTTATCCCTAATTGCTCACCACATAGGATTTAGATATATACACTCCCTTATACATTTTGGTTTAGAATAGCCGAACGAAAACACAATCTTACATAGTGCATGTGCTTAGCTTGCTCCTCCTGGTTCGACCCGGTACTTTACCGGTTAATATAAATGTTTTGACTACATTCGATCCTCTCTTCATTGATACCATTCTAGAGGTGAAAAAGAATTAGTTCGTCACGACCCCCCCCCCCCCCCCCCCATTTTGTTGTGGGGTGTGCCTAACAGTTCTATGTCTCATAATGCTATGTTCTTGACATAAATTATCAAACTCTTGGTTACAAAACTCAAGTCTACTGTCTGTCTTAAGTACCTTTACATGTTTACTTATCTGGTTTTCCTCTAGTGTTTTCCAGTTTTTAAACCTCAAGAAAGCTTCATCTTTGGTTTTTAATAGATAAGTCCACACTCTCCTAGAGTAGTCATCAATAATGCTTAAGAATACTTATTTCCACCATGAGTTTTAATGTTTTCAGGACCCCACAAGTCAGCATGAACATATTCAAGAATACCCTTAGTATTATGTGTTCCCATGTTAAATTTCATCCTATGTTGTTTAGCCGTAAAACACATTTCTCAAAAGCCAAGATCAGTGATTTTAACATGTCCTATTAGACCTTGGTTACTTAGTGCATTTAAACCTTTTGACTAACATATCCAAGCCTAAGATGCCATTTATAAGTATCATTGTTATCACCAGGGCATTTATCAGCAACATTCAGCTCAGGTATAACATGTGAACCATTCAAAATATACAGGCTATTGTGTTTAGTAGCAGTCAAGATTACTTTATCATGTTTGCATACAGACATTACACCATTGCAAGCACTATAATCACAACCATTATCATCAAGGGTACCAAGAGATATTAAATTTCTTCTTAATCCAGGAACACATCAACATTTGTTAACACAACCTCCTTTCCATTTTCAAGTTTTAGTTTAACAGAACCAATGCCAACCACCTTGCAACCATTATTACTACCCATGAATACATTCTCAGCAGGTGTATCAACATATTCAAGAAACCATGATTTAACATGACATATGTGAAAGAACATCTAGAATCAAGTATCCATTGATCTTCAATGGATCTTTCAGAAACAGTCAAAACTTCAGGTAGATCACATGCTTTATTTGTAGCAGAAGTATTATTGGTTTCATGGGCTTTAATAGTCTGGTTCCTTGTAAGAAACTTAGTGCATTGTTTTCTTAGGTGCCCAATTTTACCACAAAAATAGTATTTCTAGTTTTCTGTTGCTGGCCTCTACCTCCATTTTTTCTATCAAATCTAGTCCTACTTTGGGTGTTGTTAAATCTACGCCTAGATGTGTGACCAGGTTGGGATCTACCCTTAACAAACAAGTTATGACCAGACTTAGCCTTACATGCTTTTAACTCCCATTCCCTAGTCCTTAAGGCACCACATAACTATTGTTTCAGACGTCGCCGAAATCGCCAAATCGCGTCGGTCTTGGTCGGAGGAATACACACTCACGGTTGCAACTTCCACCTAGCAATTCTCACAGCTCGAGAATGCAATCACATACGAGTACAGTCGGCAGCACTCACACAGTTGAAGCCCTGAGATATCTTGCCTGAATCTTGGAGATAGAGAGAGAGAAATAATCGCTAGAAGTGATGAATTGAGCCAGCTGGAATGAACTCAGCTGGCTTAAATCCGAATTCACCAGGAGGAGCAGCTACCGTCCGATTACGTTTAATAGATTCAGTCTCAGCCCTTCGATCTTCGCCCAATCTGTGCCAAAGCTCAATTTGATCTGATTGTTCCATTCGAACCTTTAGCAACGAACTTGAACTCGCGCCTTCTCCCTGTGCTGTAAACGTCGTCGTCCAACTTACTGCACCATTAGCAACAAGCGACGTTCCATCTTCAACGACAACCACTCGACTTTAGCGATGACATCCCCTGCAACAGGCAATCAACTTCATTCCCACATTTTGTTTTGTAAAGAAGTCTGTAATACATGTTGATCAATTTGTAATGGAGTAGCTTAGAACATTTTAAATTTCTGTTAAGTTAGTTGCTCTAACCACTTCAGCCAAATGCCACGTTTAGGCCAATGACATTTTTTTGTTGTTGTTGTAAATAAATAAGGTTTTGATACCCAATATAGTGAGGTCTGGACTCTGGAGCTAATTGGCCGGCGATTGCGTCAATTGGCCGAGGGCTTAGAGTGTAGATATGATTGTAGGCAATTCCGAGGGCTTAGAGTGTAGATAGGATTGTAGGCAATTCCGTGTCTGTAAGGGGACCAAACCAGGATTATTCTTGTGTAAATTTCTTCGAGTAGAATCCAATTTTTTGCGTAAATCGATCCAAATTTGTATTCATCTTTTGTATTATTGTTGGAAATTCGATGGGCTATAAAGTTAGTAACACGATTGTTGGGGATTTTAGGGTTTGAGTGGCAGAGTGATGTACAGAGTACGAATCTTATCCACGAACTGCTTGAACTCTTTATCTCTTCTTGTAGCTTTAAGCCGCTGAGGGAATGGGACTGGAGGTCTATAAGGAGCGGGCTCTACTGTCTGTGCAGAATTTTCAGCTCGGTTTTCAGCTTCCTTCGATGTTTCCTCTTCAGCAGGCGTAGGATCAGGTGCTGATTTTTCAGCTGCAGTTCGAGTGGCCTGAGCTGGCACCATTTCAATCTGTTTTCCTCCTCGGAGTGTCAATAATTCCAGGTTGTGATGGGGACACAGTCTCATCCGCTCCTTGTACCTCTCCCAAGCCTCATAGAGAGTCTCACCATCCATAGAACGGAACGAGATGATCTTGTTCCTGTAATGTGCTGTCTTCGATGGTGGGAAGTACTGCTGTAGAAAAGCTTCGGCCAGTTTGCCCCATGTAGTGAAAGTGTCCTCTGCATGACTGTCTAGCCACCTACAAGCCTTGTCGGATAGTGAGAATGGAAATAGCCTCAGGTAGTAGGATTCTGGCGGAACACCATTCGTTTTCACTGTGTTGCACATCTGGACAAACCGCTTTAGATGCTGATGAGGGTCTTCGTTCATCCTTCCTGAAAACTGGTTGTTCTGCACCATCTGAATCAGTCCTGTTTTGATCTCTCAGTTGTTGGTGTCGACACCAGGCGGTGCGACTGCGGATTGGAATCTGGAGACACGAGGAGCAGTGTAATCTCCAAGAGTCCTGCGAGCTGGCTGTTGCACAGGACGCTGCAGGTCGTCTTCGACCACTCCATTCAGCAAAGCTGGGTTGTTTTGATTCATAGCCATTGCTGCGACATTTCGGTTCAGTGCTCGTAGCTGCCGAGCTTCGTTCTGGGCTTGACGAGTTGTTCTTCGTCGGTCCGGTGTGTCCTCGTCTGAAATCTGAATCTGCTTCTTCTTTCGGGGTGTTTTCCTTGGCATGAACTAGCAAGTACCTTCAAAAGTCAAGAAACATTGTGAGCGAAGAAATTTAGACAAGCAGAATTCAAGTAACAAACAAGATGGAATAGTCTAAACTACACACGTTAAATCTAATATCACACTAAACGCTGTTCCCCGGCAACGACGCCATTTTGACCGTCGTATTTTTAACCCTTTATAGTTGTCAAATTATGAGTTTTAGGGGTCAAATTGCAGTCAAACAATATTTATAATCCTTGGTAAGCCAAGGGTCGATCCAAGGAACATGTGTGTGATTACTAGCAACAATGTGACCTATTTAGCTATTTCGATTAAAAAGGTATTTGTTGTGAAAAATTCGCAGAAATTAAATAACAGAGAATAAAGGTTTGTACTTATCAGAGAAAGAATCTCAGGACCATACTTCACCCGTGCTAACCCCCAACAATCATGCAATCATTATCATGTAATCCATCATGCTATCGAATATCGAAATAAACCAAAATAACACTAGATAAGCCGCCCATCCACGGACCATTATCTAGATTAATCTCAATCGTTGAACGCCACCCATCCACGGATTATCAACGATCTCGATTTATTAAACTAAAGGTTTTCATACAATCCGGTTAACACCGGGGACCTATACATCTTTTGGTAATTAACCTAAATACGATCTAGCATGCAAACATCCCATTTAGTGTAAATACTTGCAAGAACGATAAATTAAGCACGATGAAATTGAATATTCTATTTGCATTAATGAAAAATATTCATATGATCACATGAAGAGTTGGGTACATAGCACGGGATCCGTAGGATCCCAGAATAGAGAGACTACTCACTACTCATGGTGATTAAACCAAAAACAGTGTGTAGAGAAATAAAGGGCGAGTAAACCGTAAAGACGCGGTGGCTCGTTGAATCTCTCACGGTGAATTGCTCTGTCTTCTCTCCCAAGTTAGGGTTCTTCAATCTTAAAATAAGCACCCCCATCTAATCTGGTCGTGTTTCCTTTTATAAGCCTCGAAAAAAAGCCAGAAAGCCCAAAATCGATTTTTAGAAATCAGCAGATAATTTTGCTTCTGACGGTGCCCGTGACCCGAAGTCGTCACGGGCCGTCACGGGGTCCGCGAACTTCACAACTTTCTGATCCAGCCCGTAGCGCCCGTGACCTAAGGGTGAGTCACGGGGCAAACGCCCGTTACATAGAGACGTCACGGGGTGTTATGGGGTCTTGAGTTTTCTCCAACTTCTGAGTCGGTCCGTAACACCCGTAACACCCGTGACCTAAGGATGCGTCACGGGGCAGGTCGGCCCTTTTTGCTGGATTTTCCTTGATTCTTCGACTTTTCGTCATTCGTCGGCTCTAAAGGAGAGATAGACCTGAAACACTAGAGAAAGACATCAAATAGAGACAATTTGTCCGGAGAACAAGCGTTATCCTTCATCGAATGTAGTGAATAATTAGTCGAAATATCGACTGATCAAAGGTCGTCGGAGCCGATTGCAGAGCGTCGACAGAGGGCTTTTGTTTGTCGCAACATAGGAAAGTTCCAGTTCTGATTAATTTGATTTCTATGACCTAATTTGTGTAATTCGAATTGGGTGGGACCTAGGGTTCTATGAGTCTCATCTTAAACTCTTCTTGTATTATTTGCTCAATCAATAAAGCTAATAATTAACCTTATCTTCCGCAATAACAATTGGTATCAGAGCTTGCTAATCTTGACTGGTTTCAATCAATCTTGATTAGAAAAGATCTTTGGGGATAGAGTGTTCCATTAGGAAGTTCAACTCTATTGTGCTTTCCTATTTCACTGTCTATTCTTATTCTTCTGATTAAGAACTGATCGTGTGTTTTCTCTGATGGCCGACAGTGTGTGACTGAAGCCTTATGATGGAACCACTGATTTCTCCATGTAGAGAGTGAAGATGAAGGCCATTCTCATAAGAGAAAAGTGCTACAGAGCAGTAACTGGTGAGTGGCTAGATCTAACATCTGAGGAGAGGAAATAAGAGCTGAGGGAACTGGCACATTCAGAGATAATTGTAAGACTCTCAGATGATGTCGTGAGGCAAGTGGTAAGTATTTCTGATGCTAAAGAGCTTTGAGATACTTTAGAAACTATCTACCTTACTAAGTCATTGCCTAGTAGAATTGCCTTGCTATGCAAACTGTTTAATTTCAGAATGGAAACATCTCTATCCATTCAAGAAAATCTTGATGTTTTTCTTAGAATGACACAAGACTTGGCTAGATGTAAGGATAAGATAGAAGAAACCCACCAAGCTGTTATTTTACTGAATGCTTTGCCTCCTCAGTTTCACATTGTTAAATATGTGATTCAATATGGTAGTAATAAAGATCAAAATGCTAAACCAAATGGTTTTACAAATGTTTGTGAACATGGGAATCTCTACAGAAATGAATTGTTTGTTGTTTCTTCGACTAGTGATGCTGATTCTTGGATCCTAGACTCTGGTTGTACCATGCATGCTACTCCTACTAAAGCTTTGTTTGATTCTTTGAAGTTGATTGATGGTGGTGAAGTAATTTTGGGTGATCATACTACCTTGAAAATTAAAGGCATTGGTTCTGTTCCTCTTGTGATGTTTGATGGTGTGACTAGGATCATTCAAAATGTTAGATGGGTTCCCCACCTTAGGATAAACCTGTTATCTGAATCTGTTTTTGATGATCAACACTTGAAAATCAACACTAGTAATGGCATAAAAGAAGTAATCAAAAATGACTGTCATTAGGGCCATTAAAAGGGGAGGACTGTATTTTGTTGAAACGTCACATGAATTGAATGCTATTGATCACCATGCTGATAAGAATCTGAATGAAATCAAACAATGGCATGCTAGGCTTGGACACATAGGGAATAAGGGATTAAGTAACTTGGCAAAATCTGGAATATTGACTATTTCCCCTGCTGAGTTGACTTTTTGTGAAACTTGTATTTTGAGCAAGAAAACTACTCATCCTTTTCCTAAATCATCTTACAAGGCTGTCAAGCCTCTTGAGTGTGTTCATGCAGATTTATGGGGGGGCATCTCACGTCCCAACCATTGGAGGAAGGTATTACTTCTTGTCCTTAATTGATCAGTTTTCTAGGAGAGTCTGGGTGTATTTGTTGAAGCATAAGAATGAAGCCTTTGATCATTTTAAACACTGGAAAGCCATGGTAGAGAACCAAACTGGTTTGAAACTGATTGCCTTAAAAACAGATAATGGCTTAGAGTTTTGCAACAATGAATTTAATCTGTTTTACAAAGAACATGGTGTGAAAAGACTCTTAACTGTTCCTGGTACCCCACAACAAAATGGCACAGCTAAAAGAATGAACAGGACTTTGTTAGAAAAGGCTAGGTGCTTATTACTTAGTTCTGGCATGAAACATTCTATGTGGGGTGAAGCTGTCATAATTGCATGCTATTTAATCAATAGGTGTCCCTAATCTGCAATAGATTTTAAGACTCCTTTTGAGATGTGGTTTGGCAGGAAACCTAGTCTAACTCACTTAAGGCCTTTTGGTTGTACAGCTTATGCCCGTGCTTCACAGGGTAAGCTCCAACCAAGAGCACTTAAGTGTGTGATGATAGGGTATCCTGAAGGAACAAAGGGTTATAAATTGTTGCTGATACAGTCGGGTGGTTATAAAGTGATAGTGTCTAGGTCTGTGACTTTTAATGAGAGTGATTTTCATTTTAAGTTAATACTAACATCTCAAAGTGAGCAAGTTTCAGGTTCTCACAGTGACTGCAGTGAGGACTTTATGCCCAGAACCTACCTGGTAGATCCACCTGTTGGAGCTGATGATCAAGGTGAGTTTGATCCAGGTGTGTTGCAGAATGACAACACAGAAGATCAAGGTCAGCACCCTCACCAATTAGGTGGGGGAGAGGTAACAAACCCTGAACATGATCAGCCTTTACATACTGAAAATATTGGGAACAATGGAACTGTGATAAATAATGATATTATTGATCATGTTGCTGATGATTTGCATGATGGTATTGTTGTTGATGCTGACCATGTTGAGAATGATAATCCTTTAGCTAACTATCTCCTATCTAGGGATAAGGAACCTAGAACTAGGATAGCTAATAGGAGACATGTGAAAAATGTGCTTGAGTATGCATTGTTGGTTTCTGTAATGATAAAAAAATGATATATCTGTTCCTGAAACCTTTGAAGAAGCTGTCAATTGTAAGCATGCAACTGAATGGATTAATGCTATGCATGATGAAATTTAATCCATGTATGATAATAACACTTGGTAACTAGTTTCATTGCCTAAGAATGCTAGAGCTATTGATGGTAAATGGATTTTCAGATTAAAAGATGGCAACAGCCCTGCTGAACCTCCAAGGCTCAAGGCAAGGCTTGTTGCAAAAGGGTTTTCACAAAAAGAAGGGATTGACTATAATGAGATCTTTGCACCAGTTGTTAAGTATAAGACATTAAGACTTTTGTTAGCTATGTCCAATGTTTTTAACTGGGAAATTGATCAAATGGATGTTAAAACTGTCTTTTTGAATGGAGACCTAGAGGAAACTATCTATATGAAACAACCAAAAGGTTTTGTTGATAGGAAATTTCCTGAGCATGTTTGTTATCTGAATAAGTCTATTTATGGCCTAAAGCAATCTCCAAGACAATGGAATAGAAAATTTGATGCTTGCATGACTGATCTTGGTTTCTCTAAAAGTAAATATTATTCTTGTCTTTACTTGAAGAATATGAATGCTAAGTATGCTGCCTTTGTTCTGTTATATGTTGATGACATGCTTATCATAACATTAAGTCTGATCTGAAGAAACACTTTGATATGAAGGACATGGGTGAAGCCCAAAGGATTTTTGGTGTTAGGATAACTAGAGACAGAAATAAGAAGATCGTGTACTTGTCTCAAACTGATTATCTTGATGTTAGACAAGTTCCAACTGAAAAATGCTAAACCATCTCTAGTGCTCTTAGGAGGGCACCTTGAATTAACCAAGCATGATTGTCCTGTGACTGATGAAGATAAACTGAAAATGAGTAAAGTTTTTTATGATGTTGCTGTGGGTTCAGTTATGTATGCCATGCTTTTTACTAGACCTGATTTGACTTTTGGTGTGAGTGTTCTTAGTAGGTTTATGTCTAACCCAGGAGATAAACATTGGATTGCTATGAAATACTTGCTTAAGTACATTTCAGGGACTAGAAATCTTGGATTGATCTATGGTTCACATGCCCCTAAGACTGAGTTATATGGTTATGTAGACAGTGATTATGCTAGTAACAAAGATAACAGAAAATCAACCACTGGTTTCTTTTTTACATGGGCTGGGAATTGTGTTTCTTGGAAATCTCAGTTGCAACCTATTGTTGCTCTGTCCTCAACTGAGGCTGAGTACATAGCAGCAACTGAGGCATCCAAGGAAGCTATTTGGTTAAAGGGTATTTTACAAGAAATTGATATAAATACTTATGTGCCTATTATATTCTTGGATTCCCAAAGTGCCTTATGTTTATGCAAAGATACTGTCTATCATGAGAGGTCCAAACATATTGATGTTAGGTACCACTTTATTAGGGATATGATTGAATCAAAGGAATTTGAGATTAGAAAAATCCTAAGGGATAAGAATCCAGCAGATTTTGGGACTAAAATTGTGACTACTAACAAGTTTCAATTTTGTAGAGATGCCTTGTTTATAGGAGCTGTGACTTGAAGCAGCTTTCCTCTTGCATCTGGTAAGGTCAAGTATGCCATGCCCTTAGTTCAGTTTTCTCAGTCTTTGTCATCTCAGTTTTGATTTAGCCCTTTAGGTTGTTTTAGCTTTATGAGAACATGTTAGGATTAGGAGGGCATTTGTTGAGTTTATAATCCTAAACATGTTGATTGAGTATTCTTAAGTTGAGTTTATAAAGATGAGACTATGTGTTTGGAAGCTGGTTTTTTGGTTTGGTGTCTTTGGTGGACAAATGCAGGTTTTTTGGCTAAGTCCTAAAACAGGCATATGAGGTTGTTTCAGTAACAAGCGAAACGGCATCGCTTAGCAAAAGCGGGAGTTTTGGTTGTGAGACAAACGACGACGTTGAGCGAAGGAGAATTCGCGCCTGGCCTCGACGACGCCTTCCATTAAAGCACAGACGCGCCAATGACCTTTTTGTTCGTTACTCCCGAACGACTTCGTTTTGGAGCTCGAGCTGCATCCGCTTATAAGCTGGACTAGAATCAGATTAAGGTTACGAGATTTGAAATTGGGGCTTCCGAATTCGAGAGCGATTCTTGGTGAATGAAAGCTTCGAGCGTATGCTAGTGATCGACTGAGAGTGATTTGAAGTTGAGCAAAGGCGATAGGCTGCCGTGTGTGCGAAATCGAGTCGGAGTTGACAAGCCGGAGGGCTGCTGCAGGGGAAGGTGGTCGGAGAGATTCCGGAGTCGATTGCAGGGCGTCGACAGAGGGCTTTTGTTCGTCGCAACATAAGGAAGTTCCAGTTCTGATTAATTTGATTTCTATTACCTAATTTGTGTAATTCGGATTGGGTGGGAACCTAGGGTTCTGTGAGTCTCATTTTAAACTCTTCTTGTATTATTTGCTCAATCAATAAAGCTAATAATTAACCTAATCTTCCGCAATAACAGAACCGATATTAACTCAAATGGGGTATTCTTGATATTTGAGTTTCAGATGGTGTATTTTCGAGATTTGAGTTTAAAAGCAGTGTAGATTATAGAGAAGCTCAAATTGGAGTCATATCGGCTGCGCTGTGACCTTGCCTCGGCAGTCGGCAGCATGCCTTGCTGATTTTGATGGCATGTTATTATGCTAAGTGGATTATGTTTGATTCAGCGAAGTGGAAATGTGGAATCAAGGCTTGGGGTCTGCAAGCGGGCTGTATTGGTTCGACGCGGGATTCCGGATTAATTAAGATGAATCGGCAAAACTCAATTTTGATCTTATTTCATTTTGTTTAACTGATGTTTTCAAGCTATATGTTTGTTTTGTTACTGGCTAGCGGCTTAAGGAATTTAGTAACAGTTGGCGAGAAAGCAACCACCCCCTTGGATGAACGAGAACATGCCGATATCCAACACACAGGCTTGGTTTGGCTAAGGCTATGGGTTTGGAAGCAGCACATTTTGAATACTTCTGCAATGTTGTTATTAATATTTACTAATTTTATTAACTTTGCTGATTTGTCTACTGACCCGGTTAATGTTATGAGTGCCCTTTTATAGTATCCGCACTTCACAAATAGGTGGCGGCGTACACTTATATGCATATGTGTATACAAGGCCGGAAATTGCATTTTGCAATGGGTAAATCTTGTAATAGCGCTGCAGTATGGCCAAGGCATATAGCCATGAATACTATCAAAAGTTTCGACATTTAGGTGTGAGACATAGTGTAGAAAGAGAGCTCATTCTACACGGAACAATTACAACTTGAGTTTGTTGGGTCTTAACAAACTTGACTAATCACTTGACGAAGAGATTAGCAATGGACTTGGTTTCTAAGTCGATAAAGGGGGAAGAAACTAAACCCATATAATTTTATAGTCGTGGGACACCCAATTCACATCTAACTAGCGATAGAGCTGAATTCAATGCAAGAAGCTCATTCCTAGAAGACTGATGAACACAAATAATAATCCTCAAAGTTAGTGTTCATGACCTACAAGTACTAGGTTGAAAAGCGACTTTTCTTAATAGATTCTTTGAAAAAGTGCTGATTGGAGGAGCACAATCGGGTAGTGTGACCTACTAAAGAATCTACCAATATAAACGTGAAATTTCTGATCGCTTCATGAGATCTCGCGTTTGATCTCAATACTTTTCTGAATGGATAGGGACTCAAGGGTCATTAAGTATCAAGTTAGCTTAACGGTTTGTGAAGTAACTCGTGTTACCGTCAAGTACCCAAATGGTTTGATTGGTTCAAACGTTACGAGCACCATGATTTTCGGGTATATTGTATGTGTAATTACACTAAGCGGAAATTCAAGCGTCTCGACATTTCCGTTTATGTGTGTTTTACTTAAAAATAAGGGTGTTTTGTGGAACAAAGGAAACCCTAAAATGGGGAGGATTGTTGGGGATTTTAGGGTTTGAGATAAATTTTAGCATGTTGACCCGTTAGAATCGCGCTCAAAGAAGACATTATGAGGCCCGCGTGCATAAGCAACATTAAGCCCAACTCGCTAATGTGTGAATAGAGCGCGACCCTAATGTGCATGTAGGGCGCGCGGCTTGTAAAATCAGAGTCGCGACTTTTGCTCTGAGTCGCATCTCTTGATCATCCTGTTTCATCCTCTACTTATATCGCCATGGATTCTCTATGTAAAAGACTCAGAAAATTACTCTGAAGTTGTGAGAATCTCCTAACGTCCATCTGCGTTTCCAAAACACCTCAAACCTTAAGCATGTTGTTATAACTAATGCCTAGAATAACAGTGTTTCTCAATTGGATTATCCCACTTCGAATTTCCTGTAACCCGAGGCAAATGATACGAGGATGGAAATATCGATTTCGGAAAGCGAATTTACGCGATCCAATTTGATATCCAAACGACCTATTTACTACTACTGAAGTTTGCTGCTTTTGGAAGATTCAGCAGAGAAAGAAGCTGCCATCAAACCCTGCTGATTACTTTGTTGCTGACAACCAAGGAGACGAAGACGTCCCAGCAACCTACAACAATGACCTAAAGCCAATGAAGATTGAAACCAAATCAAGAGGCATAGAAACATGGAAAGATGTAATGCTAAACATATCATATAAACAAAAGATGAGGAGAGAAAGCAAGCCAGCATACACAATGCTCCATCCTACACCACATTTGGGCACAGCCCATTTGTGGACCAGTCGAACCAGCTGAGCTCACATGGCCCTGGGGATTGAGGACCCTATTTTCTCGCCACCCAGATCACCAAAAATGGCTCCCCTATATTCCCTCCTCATAATTTCAAGACAATTATTAATTAAGCATTTTCCTGATAGACAAAGTCATAAGTCCATATGGGTGGCTAAGCCTTTGTCCCATTCTTGTCCCCAAATTGCTCCTACATTTGCATCTTTGATGCCTGTTGTCTATACGGACATTTTAACCTTGTCTTTGTCCTTAATTCATGCACCATTAAATTATAATGATATTGAAATATACTATTATTTTTAATGTGAAAATTATAAAGTTTCATATAAAAATAATTTAAATTCAGAAAATTATGTTAACTTTTTTTTTAGGGAAAAAGATTCGGTGCAGCGCAGCAATTTGATGTGAGTGAAAAACGATGTCGTTTCAATCAAAATGAACGTCGACACAAAATAAATTATTCAGTCTTATTCTTATTCTCATGTAGTCCATGGACAGGTATGCTATCTATAAAACCACAGCTGTGCACCATTTTTCCATATCCAGAGTCAAACATAGCACCTCTCTTCAACTTCTCAAGCCTTAATTCTGATCAGCTTCTTGAAATACATTTACTTGAAATTCTACTGACCTGTTGGTGAAGATGGAAGTTGTGGCTGCTTATGAAGGCGATCTTAACCTTACAGCGACAGAGCTGACGCTGGGATTGCCAGGGACAGAGAGCCAAAGAGGAATCAAGAGATCAGCCTCCGAATTGTCTGTTAGCAACACTGCAAATGGAACAAAATCAGCAAATGCTCCACCACCTTCCAAGTAAGAAAAAAAGAAAAGGAAATTTCATTCACACGAGATTTTCAAATTTCTAGTACATCCGCGTCTAACTAACGGACCTTTCGTAATTGCAGAGCGCAAATTGTGGGATGGCCACTGATACCCACCGGGGCTGGTATCAATGGAACAATAGGGTTGAGATTAGAGGAGAGTGAGGGAAAGAACAAGATGAAGAGGAAGACAGAAGGAATATGAGTAATTTTGGCTACTGTAATCAGTGCCTTAGTTCATTATTTATACTTGCTGTCTACAAATCCGAGCTCATACATAATTTCATTCCAACGGATTCTGACATATTGGGCCCATTATTTCACTACCACAAAGTCTGCCAATTTGTTAGGCACCATAGTCTGCCGTTTGCTGCGCCTGAGATACTGGGCGTCGCCAGTGAGATCTCCTGGGTCTGTGGTCCCCGTTCCAGCTGTCCCTGCAGGCTTTGTTGGCCTTATACCAGTAACATTGCCTCCCCCATCGAGTACAACCTTGTCCTCAAGGTTATAAGTGGGAAAGTCCTTCCGAAAAGAATCTAGTGGTTCCCAAGTTGCGTCAGAGATCGGTAAGCTGTCCCATTGAACGAGAACTTGTGGAATAGCGCGGCGGTCAATCCTGACGACACGAAAACCCAGTATATTCTCAGGGTGTAGCACCGGTTGTGAACCATGGAAGTGTTGAGGCAAGGAACCGGATGCGGCTGGGGGATTGCCTGGGTGTCGTTTCAAGAGGGACACATGGAATACGTTATGTATCTTGGCAGTGTCCGGGAGTTCCAAGCGATATGCGACTTCACCAATTCGTTCCAGCACGCGAAAGGGACCGTAAAACCGCTTTGCCAGCTTATTGGAAGCTCTGGTTGCCACCGATGTTTGTCTATAAGGCTTAAGCTTGACATAGACCCAATCATCAATTGCGAATGTGCGATCAGTCCTATGTGCATCTGACTTTTGCTTCATCCGATGTTGGGCTCTTGTTAAGGCATCTCTGAGTGAGTGGAGAAGTTCAGTGCGATTGATCAAGGTATCTTCCACCGTGGCAATACGAGCTTCACCAGCAACATGATCCTTAATGGATGGAGGATCGCGACCGTAGACGGCAGTGAAAGGAGTGCACTGAATGGAGGAATGCCATGATGTATTGTAGCACCACTCTGCCCATGGCAGCGCAGTCACCCATTTTGAGGGAGTATCGGATATAAAGCACCGGAGATAATCCTCAAGACATCGATTAACAACTTCTGTCTGACCGTCTGATTGTGGGTGGTAAGCGGTACTTGTGGCGAGTCGGGTTTCCTGAAGACGAAATAATTCTTTCCAAAAGGCACTCATAAATATAGGGTCTCGGTCAGAAACAATGGTAGAAGGGAAACCATGCAGGCGGACAATTTCCCGAACGAAGACATCAGCAATTGAGGTGGCCGAGAAGCCTGGTGGGAGGGGCGTGAAGTGCGCATATTTTGAGAATCGATCGACCACAACCATCACTGCTGTTTTACCCATAGATGGAGGCAGACCCGTTATAAAGTCCATGGAAATATCCTCCCAAACTTTGTTAGGAATTGGCAAGGGCTGGAGTAATCCCTGCGGTGGTGTATTAAATGGTTTGGCTTGAAGACAAGTAGTGCATCTGCTGACAAAGTCATGTATCTGCTTGCGCATTCCTTGCCAGTAAAAGTTTGATGCAATCCTGGCTAGTGTACGCTGAATACCATGGTGACCTCCAACAAGAGAGTCATGGAATTCTTGAATAATAAGTTCAGATAGTGCTGATGAACTAGGGACCAATAGTCTATTTTTGAAGAGAATGAGTCCATCTCTGCTAGAATAATCTGGATAGTCAGCAGGGCTTTCAATAATTTTTGTAATCAATTGAGAGGCTTCAGGGTCGGTTGCATAATGATGTCGCAGCGCTTGAAGGATGCCCAAGACTGGACGGGATGTCAAGCGATGCGCAGAAAGAGTTGCAGTTGGGGTCCGAGATAGAGCGTCTGCAGGAGTATTAATGCGGCCAGGTCGGTACTGAATTTCGAAATCAAATCCCATAAGTTTGGCAATCCATCTTTGTTGTTCAGGTGTATGTATAACTTGATCCCAAAGTGTTTTTAAGGGCTGATGATCCGACTGAATAATGAACTTGGTGCCAAGCAAATAAGAGCGCCATTTCTGAACTGCGGACACCACTGCAAAAAGTTCTCGGTTGTAAGTGGAAGAAGATTGTAACTTATGAGAGAGTTGCTTACTGAAGTAGGCAATTGGGTGTTGATCTTGTAGCAGAACAGCGCCAATGCCGTGGCTTGAAGCGTCAGTTTGAACAACAAAAGTCTTTGTAAAGTCTGGGAGTCTTAGAACAGGAGTGTTCATAAGGGCATTCTTCAGTTTGTTGAATGCGGAAGTTGCTGTCTCAGACCAGAGGAAGGAATCCTTGCGTAGCAGAGCCGTGAGAGGTGCTGCAATGTGAGCATATTGGTGGACAAATTTGCGATAATAACCAGTAAGGCCAAGAAAACCACGCAACTGCTTTATGTTTGATGGGATTGGCCATTGCGCAACAGCGCTGATCTTATCTTGATCCACAGCCACACCTTTAGCTGAAATAATATGTCCCAGGTATGCTAACATGGTCCTGCCAATATCGCACTTTGACGGTTTAGCAAAAAACGAATGAAATTGAAGCTTGGAGAGTACCTGTTGTAAGTGCTCAATGTGTGACTTCCAATCTTTGCTATAGATAAGTATGTCGTCAAAGAAAACCAGAACGAAACGCCTTAGAAACGGTCGGAACACCTGATTCATTTCTGACTGGAATGTAGCCGGAGCCGTGCATAGCCCAAAGGGCATGACCAAAAATTCGTAATGGCCATCATGTGTTCGAAATGCTGTTTTGTATATGTCATCCTTGTGAACACGAATCTGATGGTAGCCCGATCGTAAATCAAGCTTGGAGAAGATTTGAGCGCCATGAAGCTCATCTAGTAGCTCGTCTACAGTGGGAATTGGGTATTGGTCCTTGACAGTGGCAGCGTTCAATGCCCTATAATCGACGCAGAACCGCCAAGTTCCATCTTTCTTCTTGACGAGTAGGACTGGTGAAGAAAATGGACTGCTACTTGGGCGGATTATGCCGTCTGATAACATTTGTGCGATTAGCTTTTCGATCTCAGTTTTTTGGTAGTGAGGGTATCGATACGGGCGAACTTTAACAGGTGTGTCTGTGAGAAGTGGAATTTGATGATCACAGTGTCGAGGTGGAGGAAGGCCGTGAGGAGGTCGAAATATGGCGGTGAAGTCGGTTAAAAGTTGACTTAGGGTGTGGGCCATGGTGGTGGGGGCTTCAGCTGGAATATCAGGTAATGTAGGTTCATTAGGTTTGGTTAGAGGTGATGAAATAGCGGAGAGGTGGTAGAGGGTGGCGATGCTTTGGGTTGAGAGACTTCTATTGAGCTGGCCCAGACTTAGTTGGGCTAAGGTGGGTTGTTTGATGCCCTGAAGTTTGATAGAGCGTCCTTGAAATGAGAACTGGAGCCACAATCCCTGGTAATCGAAAAGAACGGGACCAACCGACGCCAACCATTGAACGCCCAGCACTATGTCCGCACCATAAATCGGAAGAAGATGCAGGTCGACATCAATTAGATGTTCATCTATTGCAATATGTACTGCTTCACACAATCCATTGCACTGGAGAGATTCGCCGTTCCCCACTGTGACACTGAGGTGCGGGGATGAAAGGATTGGGAGGTTCAGGGACTTAGCAAGTCGAGTTTGCATAAAATTGTGGGTAGAGCCGCCGTCCACCAGGATAACAACTTCGTGTCCACCAACACGACCCTGAAGGCGGATTGTAGATGGAACGGTGTGGCCTTCTAAGGCATGAAAGGAGATAGTGGGTGCAGGTTGTGTTTCTAGGGTTTGGAGATGGGTGTTGTCGATGTCAATGGGTTCTGGGTCGGATTCCAAATCAGGTGTGGGGTCGATTGGGAGAGGGGTTTCTGAATCTGTCAAAAGGCACATGAATTTCGGCCTACAACGGTGACCAGGGGAAAAGGCTTCGTCACAGTTAAAGCACAACCCTCTAGCACGGCGTGCTGTCATCTCCTCTTGGGTGAGTTTTTTGATGGGTAGTCGATTGTGGTTAAAGGATGAGGACTGTGTATGACGATATGGTGGTGGTGGTTTGGAACGACTGTTATCATGTAGTTTATCTTCGATAAGATATGCTAAGCCAATGGCGTTGGGTAGGGTGTGTGGTCGGAGTAGAAACAGTTCTTTACGGATATCGGGTCGAAGCCCGGCAATAAAACAGTTTAACAGGTTGTGGTTAGATAGTTCGGGCGTGTGGGTTGACATGGATTGAAAGTCAGTGGTGTAAGCTTTGACAGTGGAGTGTTGTTTGAGGTTGTATAAAGCAGCTTCATGGTTATGGTAGGGGGAAGGTCCAAAGCGGAGATGGAGTCCCTGTAGGAACAGATCCCAGGACTGAAGTTGGTCAGTAGCATCCATCCATTGGAGCCACTCCAAAGCAGCTCCCTGCATATAAAATGTAGCTATGTAGATTTTCTGGTCGTCTGGGGTTGTATGAAAGGTAAAGAAGCGGTTAAGTTGGTATAACCAACCAGAGACATGGTCACCTGAAAATAAGGGAATATCAAGTTTGGGTAGGCGGTTATGAGTTGGGTCGTGGCTTGGGGTGATAAGGCCAGATGTGGGCGGGTTCTGGGTATGGTTGGTGAGGTGGTTTTGAGTAGAGTTTTGTGATGGTAGTGTGGTTTGGGTGGATATCCCAGTGGGGGACATCGGTGGGGTGGGAAGCAAAGGTGGGGTGGGAAGCAAAGGTTGTTTTCCCAGGCGAGCGACGGCCAGAGTAAGCTCCTGGAGGGTTTTGGTGATGGCGGAAATCTCAGAGGATTGACGTTGTTGCTCAGCCACTTGCTGATTCAGGGAGGAAGACATGTTTTCAAAGTCGCGGGTAAGGCCAGCGATGACCTCAGTCTGGGCTCGTGTCTCCGGCATGGCAGTGAAAGCACCAGTTGATACCCACCGGGGCTGGTATCAATGGAACAATAGGGTTGAGATTAGAGGAGAGTGAGGGAAAGAACAAGATGAAGAGGAAGACAGAAGGAATATGAGTAATTTTGGCTACTGTAATCAGTGCCTTAGTTCATTATTTATACTTGCTGTCTACAAATCCGAGCTCATACATAATTTCATTCCAACGGATTCTGACATATTGGGCCCATTATTTCACTACCACAAAGTCTGCCAATTTGTTAGGCACCATAGTCTGCCGTTTGCTGCGCCTGAGATACTGGGCGTCGCCAGTGAGATCTCCTGGGTCTGTGGTCCCCGTTCCAGCTGTCCCTGCAGGCTTTGTTGGCCTTATACCAGTAACAGCCACCGGTGAGATCATACAGGAAGAATGCTTTAAATGTTATGAAGAACGAGATTTTTGTGAAAGTGAGTATGGATGGAGCTCCGTATCTCAGAAAGATTGATCTGAAGGTGTGCGGTGGATACTCGGAGCTCCTGAAAGCGTTGGAGGCCATGTTCAAGTTCAATGTTGGCGAGTACTCTGAGAGACAAGGGTACAAGGGATCTGAATATGAGCCTACTTATGAGGACAAAGACGGTGACTGGATGCTCGTAGGCGATGTTCCATGGGAGTAAGTTCCTTATCTTGTCCCTCCATTACCTTAGAAACAATTCTCTAGTTTCAAATACAGAATTTAAATTTATTAATTTTTTTGTTTATGTGTATGCTTAATTATGGTTTTTTTTTATGGGGATCTTTTGCAGAATGTTCACGTCGACCTGTAAAAGATTGAGAATTATGAAAGGATCAGAAGGCAGAGGACTTTGCAGTTAATTATTTGAAAGTATATGCTGCAGCACACTGTTAGCTAGAGATTACAGAAAAATGAAGTGTAAAGAGGAAAACATACCATTATGTTATTCCGGTTTTAGTTGGATTAATACAATGCGAATACTTGCGTATTCAAGGAACAATTTTAGCACAAGCAAGAAGAACAACAGATAGACGTTGCGTTTATCATTTTATAAAATGCGAATTTTATGATTGTACTAAAAAATTAAAATACAAACAAGGAAACTAATTTAGGCTCAATGATATATTTGTCTATCTCGCATCTCAGATTATGATCATGATTAACATTTTTGCTGCAAATTCAGCAAGTTATTCAACATTTAAACCATTGAAGTTGAATCTTTAACCAAATTCATAATCCAAAAGACGGGGAAGTGACCACAATCATAAAAAGGGAAGTACCGTTGGAGACATAAGGGCATCTGCTGTATCGGTTTTAAATGGCTGCTGCAGATGCTCTATGCTTTAATTCTATATAGGTTCTACTGTTTTATTGATGCACAACAATTGGACTGCCCAATGCACCGTATTTTCAACTAATCATGTAATTAGTGCTAGCACAGAAGTGCTCATTATATATTTTATAAAACCCTTGCCAAGAAAAATTCACAAATCTGTGGAGTAATTAACATTTTTTTTTTTTTGAGCATTAAGAGTTTAATAATCAAAAAGAAAGGAGCATGCTTTTTTATTTTCTTTAATATTTTTGACTTTTTGTTCACCTCCGACCCTACGTTTCAAAGAAACGAAGCTCAGCTAGGCTCTTGGATTGGGCTGAGAGACGCAACCCATAACAAGGCCCAATAAACTCTTTTTAAAAAAAAAAATTAAATTCCACTATGATTAGTAAGGAATGGACAAGTAACCCATACAGGTGCATCCGAGGGAATTCAAACCGTCGACCTCCTGGTCATTCGACTAATACTGTGACCGTTAGACCACTACCCATGATGACTGCCCAACAAATGATGACCCGGTTCCAAAGTACTTGGAAGAAATTACAAGGCTTTGGTAATTCCTAATACATAAATCACCTCAACACAACAACAACAAAAGCCTGAGAAGTTTGGCATAACAACTATTAAAAATGCCTTCCTATGACACAGTTGAGCCTATCCTACCCATTGCATTGCATAAGGTTTGCGCACAGCCCTTCATCGGCAAGGCATCTCATTTGGGGTCCTCAATATGCAGCTAGCATGTTCATGCTGAACACAAATTTATTAGCCAATAATGTGCCATATCATACTCAAAGTAGTTGGACTATATTGAACCTATTTATTCCCTTCAACTCGATCATAATAAATTCTTTAGATTAATAAATAATTTTGTCAACATATATTATTATTATTGCTAGCGACCATGCAAAATCTAAGGATACTATTGCAGTCTTGATGTTGTCACATACAACTGCAACTTGCTTATCGTTTTGCTCTACTTGAGAGGACTCTAATGCAATAAAAACACTTCATCAGTATTAGCTAGGTAGTGAAGGCATCTCTTTTTGGTATCCGAGCCGCGGTGGAATAGTGATGTATTTGTACTAGATTTATCACATATCTTTTTAATTATGAACCTTTTCAGAAACCAAAAAATGGTTAAGAACATATTAAAAGAAGAATATGATCTTCCGACAAATCTAGAAGCACTTAATAAGTGGACTATCCCTAGAATTGAACCTAATTTAATTTATAAACTTGGTACTTTTGAGAAAATTGGTCTCAAACAGGTTGTTAAAACAACCGAAGAAACAATTCCGCTGAATTTTGAAGATTTGACGGTTAGATTACTTGAAGAAAGTGATTTACTTTTATATCGTCATTCGCATAAATTTATACATATTGGTTAGTGCAAATTGCTTTTAAACCATTAACTCTTGAAGGTTTACCAGAAAGCTTTATTGCAGCTCTTCGTGATGGTAGAAACCTTAATTACAAGCAATCCTTAATAGGAATCATTCAGACTAGCTTGGCAAATGGTCCAGTATATTTTGATGTTTATCCTAATATACAGCTTTCCTTGTCTGATGTTAATATTGTAGACTCCTTAACGTTAAATGTTAAAACCAATGGTTATAATTATAAATATGGAACAGAAGTAATAGCTATCTGTTATAGGATTTATTATAAGCCTCTGTTTACTCTTAATCCCCAGTGTAAGATTATGGATAAACAGAATAATGAAACTATAGTTATTGAATCAAACTTTAGCAAGTCGAGTATCTCGACAAGACGAAAGATTAAGTGGGAAGAAATAGAGTTTCCAACAGAATGGACTTTGGCAGAAGTAATTCCTCCTCAGCCAATATGCCATGAAAACTTAATCAATTTGATTCAGACTCCTGAAGGTAATGTTACCCTTGAATTTGATAATTTAAGCAGATCATCTATGTCTTCTAGACCTAGTTCCAGGCTTTGTAAATCAAGTTCAATGAGAAATTATATCTCGCCTTTCGACTATAAGATTGAAAGAACCCTTGAGTCCTCTAGAGCCTCAACTTCTCAGATTAGAGAAAACAATATTTTAGTCCTTAGCATTTAAAACAACCTCTTGAATCTAATAGAGCTTCGACATCTCAATTTGGAGAAACTGAAAGAATTGATAGGCTAATTATGGAACAAAACAATATTGTTAAAGGCCTTAGCATTAAAGATCCGGAAATAACCGAATCTGAAATGGATTTTAATATTTAATCATGTCTGACAAAATCATAGATTTTAGTCCTGGTTCACTGGCAAGACATTAAAATTGAATTTGATTCAGATAATTGGAAACCGTTTAGAAAATGGTTCTTTGAATCTTATGATTCAGTAGAGTTAAAAACTCTAAGTGATGAATTTTACAAGTTGTGTGAGCATAAGAATAGAATCTTATTCTTTGTTCCTTGGTTTGTTTCTACTTATGTTGAGCAATATGTTTCAGCATTAGAAAGAAATTACAAGTTGAGTACGGGTAAGAATATGACACAGGTTTATCCTCCTCAACAACCTTTTCAAATTGAAAAGAATGGTGTTAATCATAGTTTTGTTGCTTTTGCTAGGCTGTTAGAAGATAATACTCTTCCTGCAACATGTCAACAAATTAATATGATGTTTAAACAGAATAATTATTCTAATATGTATTTGGGTGTTTTAGGAGAATAGATAGGTTCTTTACAAAACGGAGTTGAACAATTAATTGAGGTTATGAAAACCCAGTCAGTAATAGCTGAAAAACCAGTAGAAATAACTACGTCCAAAATTATAGGAATGGCTACACCTAGTTTACAGCTACCTCCTGTCATTACAGATTTTAAATTAAAACCAATGAAAGAACTAGAAGATTTTCTAGAAGAAAAATTCAAGAATCTGAAATTAACCACTCTTGATAAAAGGCTAAGAGATAAGCTTATTGAAGAACCAAATCATAAGCAAGTCTATCAGGATCAGATTAACAAATTACACAAATGGGCAGATAGGCCAACTACGGGAAAATATTATTACCCTAGACCCACACCAGCAGATGTGCTAATAGAAGAGTCCAATGAAATAATTACAAACTGTTATAGTGGCGGACACATCTATGAATGGAATATAGATGGTTTTGCAAATCAACAAGTGCACAATACTATGCATAGGATGTTGATGTATACTACAGTTTGCAAAATTAATAATAATAGTGATAAGACTGCTGCTAACATGATTATAGCAGGATTTTCAGGCCAATTAAAAGGCTGGTGGGATAACTATCTCACTCTAGATGGGAAAAATAATATTCTCAGTAAAGTCAAACAAGAATGTGATAATATTGTTGAAGATGTTGTGTATACTTTAATTGTTAGTATATTAGAACACTTCACAGGAAAATACTCCTCAAATGATGAAAGTATTAAAACTTTATTACAAAATCTTAGGTGTAAAACACTTACGGATTTTTGTTGGTATAAAGATACTTTTTTAAGTAGGGTAATGGAATTACCAGAGTGTAATAGCACTCACTGGAAGTCAAAATTTATTGATGGCTTACCTAGTCTTTTTGCTGAAAGAATTAGGAATATTCTTAGAGGAAATTTCCCTTCTATTCCTTATGAAAATTATACTTATGGTAAACTAATTGGAGTTTGCACACAGGAAGGAATAACCTTATGTAATTAAATTAAGTTGAATCAGCAGCTTAAGCGACAAAGTTTTATGGAGAAATCACAATTAGGTAATTTCTGTGACCAGTTTGCAATTGACAAACCCTTTTCTAGTAAGCCTAGAAGACCTAAGAAGGATTATACTCCTTACCATAAGAAGAAAAGATTTTCTAAGAAGAAAATAGAGGAGAAAGAAGAGCGTAAATACGCTAGGAAGGAAAACAAATGGCTAAGAATAAGTCAATGACTTGTCATAGGTGTGGTAAAAAGGGCCACTTTGCCAATAATTGTTGGGTAAAACAAAATATTAATAATCTTGAAGAATCTGATAGGATAAAAGATATTATATCTAGGATCCTACTTAATGATGTTTCGGAATCAGACCAAACTGATTTCTCTTCAACTAGTGAAGACTTGAAGGTTTTAAGGAATGAAACCCTCAATACGGGCTCAGATTCAGACTGTGCTCCTTGCAATCAAGGGCAACCCTGTCCTAAACAGGATTCTGAAGATGAGGAAGCTTTATATAAAATGCAGTCCCAATTCCAAGATTTGGAAATTAATATGTTAAGCTTTAAATCTGCTATGGAGCTTCTCGAGGAAACAGAGATAGAAAAACCTACCTCTACGAATGATTTAGCCATAGAAATTGATAATCTTAAAAAGGAAATTCAAAAGATTAAGAATAATGAATGCCTTGATCCAAGATGTTCTAAAGATACATGCCTATCTACTTCAAATAGGTTTATAACACAAAAATGGCATGTTAAAATAACATTGTTAATTGATAACTATTATTCGAAAGGTTTTACTGCTCTTATTGACAGTGGAGCAGACTTAAATGTGATCCAAGAAGGATTAATACCTACAAGGTATTTCCACAAAACAACTCATACGTTGTCTCACGCAGGAGGTAACAATCTCCAAATCAATTACAAATTACCAAAGGCTAAGGTATGTGTTAATAAAAAAATGCATACAGACTAGTTTCCTCCTTGCTAAAGATGTTACCAACCAAGTAATACTTGGAACACCTTTTCTCATAAAAATTTATCCTCTAAAAAAGGTAGACAACAGAGGTATTATAGGAACCTTTGAGGAAAAAGATATTACCATGCAGTTTATAACAGAACCATTAAATAAGGTTTTAAATAAAGTTTGTAATAATAAGGAAAGTAAATTATATTTCCTAAAACAAGAACTAAATATTCTTACTATAGAAGAAAAACTTCTAAACCTTAAATTACAGGAAAAAATCAAATTGCTTAATAACCAATTTGCTTTAGAAATTTGTAATGACCACCCTAATGCATTTTGGGATAGAAAGAAACATTCAGTTTCTCTTCCCTATGAGGAAGATTTTGATGAACACAAAATACCGACAAAGGCTAGGCCTTGTCAAATGAATTCTGAATACCTAGAATTATGTAAAAAAGAAATCAAGTCTTTATTACAAAAAAGACTTATTAATGACTCTAAATCCCCATGGTTTTGTACTGCCTTCTATGTCAATAAGCATAGCGAACAAGAAAGAGGAGTACCTAGACTAGTCATTAATTATAAACCTCTGAATAAAGTTCTTAAATGGATCAGAAACCCTATTCCTAACAAAAAAGGATTTACTAGATAGATTATATGAGTCTGGCATTTTCTCAAAATTTGACTTAAAGTCAGGATACTGGCAAATACAAATTGATAAAACCGATAGATATAAAACATCTTTTAATGTCCCATTTGGGCAATATGAGTGGAATGTAATGCCCTTTGGATTAAAGAATGCTCCCTCTGAATTCCAAAAAATAACGAATGACATTTTTACTCCTTATAGTGAGTTTATTATCGTTTATATTGACGATATTTTAGTATATTCCAAAGATATTGAGATGCACTTCAAACATCTAAGAATTTTTAAAGAAATAATCAAAAATAATGGTCTAGTAATATCTCGACCCAAAATGTTACTATTCCCGGAAAATGTTAGATTCCTTGGCCATAATATTGAAAAGGGAAATATCATTCCAATTAATAGAAGTATTGAATTTGCTAGTAAGTTTCCTGATATCATCAGTGACAAAACTCAACTGCAAAGATTTTTAGGAAGTTTAAACTATATTTCCGCCTACTATAAAAATGTGGCTAAAGATACAGCTATTTTGTATGATAGGCTTAAAAAGCAACCAGTCCCATGGACTCAACAGCACACTGAAGCTGTTAGAAAAATCAAGTGTAAAGTCAGGACTTTACCTTGTCTAATGTTTTCCAATCCAAATTGGGAAAAAAATCATTGAAACGGATGCCTCTGATATTGGTTATGGAGGAATCCTAAAACAAATCAATCCAGAAACTAAACAAGAATATCTTGTTAGGTTTTATTCTGGAAAATGGAATAATGCACAGATTATGCAACTGTTGGGAAAGAAATTCTTGCTATTGTCAAATGTGTCTTAAAATTCCAAGATGATTTATACAATCAAAAGTTTATTATAAAAACAGACTGTAATTCTGCAAAATTTATGGCTAAAAAAGATTTTAAGCATGATGTTTCCAAACAAATGTTTGCTAGATGGCAGGCTCACCTAGCCCCATTCGATTTCGAAATTGTTTATAAAAAAGGAGAAGACAATAGTCTTCCAGATTTTCTAACACGAGAATATATACAATGAATTTTGCAACAGCTCCAAGACAGATGGCTTTCAAGATGTTCAACAATATGCCTTCATATGCTAGCAGGGTGACAATCAGAGAATCACCAATCTAGGAAAATTATTTCCAACCAGATGCAAAAATTTATTCAAGAGAAGTCAGCGGTTTAAACCAAAGCACTTACCATCGCAATAAAAAGGAAGAGGTAATATTTCTCTTAAATAATTCAGAAGGAAGAAATAAACCCTGTAAATTATTATCCTATTACAACAAGGAGCACTATAATGGCAGCTATCCAAATAATATCTACAAGAATCAGAATTTTTATGAGAATATTCTCATAAAGAATGGATGCCAAATCTCACATGTTACAAAGAAAAACCCAGAAGACTTTTGTTTCAGCGATAGTATCATCAAAAGAGTCATATCTTTCCAAGAATGGGGAATTACTCCTTTCTTCAGGAGAAGATTACATTATGTTGGAAAATATTTCTCAGATTGACATACACCAGAGTATGACTATTTGGAATACATGGATGCTTGTAATGCAGTTCTACTATATGAGAACCCTGACAAAAATCATTTCTGGTTTATAACCATTGATTTGGAAGCCAACAATCCAATGTTACCCTCCTGGTTCATCAAATGGTGGAAACACTTTGGCCCAAGAAAGGATATTCACAAAATGCTTCCAAGTGAGTTTATGGAGCTTTTTCTCAAATGGAAAGAGAGTTCAGCACCAACTTATCTCAAATACTTGAACAAGAAAGAACATGAATACTCCCTCCGGTTCTTTGCCACTTTTGCCATCCCTTACATTTGGAGATGGGAACCAGAGTTTGGTTATACCAACATGTTCAGAGATTACATCCTCAATACTGTCCTCCCCTGTCTAAAGAGGAAATCCTATACAAAGTTCTGGGAAGAAATTACGCTTGACTCAATCTCTCAGAAAATTGAAAATCACCTTCGGATATGCCAAATAAACCCAATCCAGTGGACACCACTTGAAGATCCAATTCAATGGCTACCCATTGAAGATAATATCACGGGAGAATCATCCCAGGCTAAAAACAAAATGTGAAATGTCCAATACCTCTAGTGGCTTTCACATAATGAAAGGTCTCATCTTTCTAGTGGCTTTCATACATAGCCAAAAAGAAAAATCAACTGAAGACAAAAGACAAAATGTGAAGGGTCCCATCTCTCTAGTGACTTTCACACATCGTTGATTTTCAAGGCAAATTAGTGCTGACATGGAGAATCTCCACCGTTCATAAATAGTTAAAGTTTGTTAAATTTGGGTCCCATATGTTTTGGACCATCTACTTTTATTTTGCTATAAATTAGCATGTCGTGTGTAGAGGAAGAGCAAGTCTTAGAAACCCTTCTCTCTAAGCAACAAGCTCCGTCTCCTTCTTCTCATATTTTGTGAAATAAATCTAAGTTTGAAGTTTCCCTTGGTGCACATACGTAAGTAAGAGTTTTTATTTTTCTGTATTTTTATTTTTGTTTCTGATGGGTAGCCTAATAGGCTAAACCCTTGATATGTGGTAAATCGATGTCAAGTAACATGACTATTCATATTGTTGTAAAGATCTGGAATTAAGAACAACGGACTGGTCTGGGCTTAATACAGTTACAACATCACCAATACTGCAAGGTTTGTTGAGTTCATAACTGGCCTACTGACACAACTAGTTCTCTCTTTACAGCACGTACCCATAGGTCACATACCCATAACATTTGGAAGTGTAAGTCCCGCTTAAGCCGGAGTTGGCGTTAGGGCAGTGTTCCGGTTAAATTTTATGGGTTGACACTGGGTTGTTGACTGACGAGAACTTGCAGTTGTGTAGTAAGTGGTGACCGTTTGAACTTTCTGTAAAAATTTATTAAACTAGATGTTTGAGTAGTTTGCAAGGTTGAGATCCTTTCTCGACGGGCCTACTTCTGTAGCGACCGTCTGAGAACTGCTCATAATCGGAGCCTCTGTGCTTCAGTCCTTGCAAAGAAATCTCATCTAGAGTTGATACCTTGGCAAATACGGTGACTGAAGTAGCCAGTATTATACGGTGTATCCAGTACTTGTGGTCATCCAGTCATCCCATTATTGATTTTGAATATCTAAAATATTTTTTAATGGATTCATATTGTGACTCCATCACCTCCACTCAGGCCTGACCTCGATATGGGAGGGCGATAGTCATGCATTTTACCCTAGTCTTGTTGCCGAATCTATATTTTTTTCATCGATGAATTCATTACATGTCGGTACATATTTTGTACATATTAATATTATCTAATTAATATGCGCCGCTCCAAAATTTCAACTCACCATTAAATCAGTTCATCGGGAATAAAACTTGATGGTTTGTTGACAAACACCTCAACCATCAAACCACTACTCTAACCCTAATAAATGATTAAACAACAAGTAAATATAAAAATATGCTTGAGAGGTAAATGACTAAATGCTTGGCATATTTCATTTCGAGTTGAGATCTGGTGAGAAAAGTATCTTCCGTGAGAAATAAGAAATTATAATATTCATTCGATCAATCTAATTAACGGTTGAGATTATGCTTGATTAAAATTAAAATTCGTATTTATTTAATTAATTAATACGTTTAAAGGGTAAATTAGGAAAAGAAAATATACTCAAACCTAATCCCGATTTTGTCTCCCCGCATATCTCTAAACAACGATTGAAAGCGACGAACAGCGATTTTGAGGCGACCGACTCAAAATTGAAAAAAAAACAACCGCGCACCCGATTTTGAGGCGACCGACGAACAGCGGCGACTGACGATTTTTAGGAAGTCGATGGTGGCTTGCAGATCGGAGAGAGAGAAGCTGGCTTCGGTGGAGATTGGGTGGCCGACTGATATGAGACACGTGGCGCATGTCACGTTTGATCGGTTCAATGGGTTTCTCGGCTTGCCGGTTGAATTGGAGCCTGAAGTTCCTAACAAGCCTCCCAGTGCTAGGTACACACACAGCTGTTAGATGTTCATGTTTTTTGCATTTTGTGCCTTTTCGGTGGATTTGAGCTTGCTAGGATTTCGAGTATGTTTTGTAGTCAGAAATCTGCAGTATATTTGTGATGGATGTGTTCTCAATGCTGCGATTTCCGAGACTGATCACTGTTGTGAAGTTGCTCACTTTTGCTCACAAAATGCGTAAGACTGATTATATCCTTAAGACAGATAAAATGCGTAGCTGCATCAACAAAATGTGTAACACTGGTAAAATGCGTATCAATTCATATCAATATGCTTGAGACAGAATGGTGCTCACTGTGAGTTTTTCTCAGCCTTCCTATAAAGGCTACTAAATATAGATTGATGATTTCAGAATATAATGCGTGAGTAATGCTGATTCTAACAGATAGAGCGTAGGAGTGTTTCATAGTTAATTGGATATGCAAATAAAATGCATAGCTTCGTATTCAAAATGCGTAGATTTGCATTCAAAATGCCCAGCAGTGTTGGTTGGTTACATTCAAAATGCGTAGCGCTGCATTGAAAATGCGTAGATTTGCATTAAAAATGCGTATCATAGTTTCTTATTTAATTGGCTTTCCATTTAAAAGCTAACAGTGTTTCGGATGTTAATGGGCATTCAAAAGCATAAAAGTGTTTCTTAGTTAATTGAAGATCTTGCCAACTCCATCCTTCCTCGCATGACCCATCATATGAAATCATGATTGGGTCTCCCCTCACTACCTAGATCAACTACAATCATCTGAAGGCGCCGCAATTCTACTCATCTACCTAGTGCGGATTTGTTTGAAGCCCAAGCAAAAACCAAGCAACTCCAGCATGAACTTGAAGGAGAGCTCTCGAAGCCCTAAAGAAATCTCAGTGATGTAGTCCCTCTACCTAGTGTAGATTTATAATTCTCATTGTTGTAGTCCCTTCTCCAGAAAAAAGGATGATGTTGCAGATTTTATGTTACGCATTTAGTTTCAATTACTATGCATTTAGTTTCAATTCCTACGCATTTTCGTGATTGAAACATCATAACAGGTATTTGTCATTATAAATTGCGTAAGATTAAATGTAAAATGCGTAAAATTTAAATTAAAATGCGTAAGATTCCCGGTAAAATGCGTCTGATTCCCATGAAATGTGTAGCCTTAAACTTAAACGAAATGGTAGATAAAGTTCCATAAACTTAAACGAAATGTGTTGCTGCATCCGCTGATGTCATGACTCAAAAAATCCCAAGTCTTCTAAAATGCTTTTCTGATCTCAAATTAGTTTCACCATCCAGGTTTGCAGTCTCAATGTAGCAAACACCATCAGGATTAGTACTTGCAAGGAATAAAATGTCAGCTGGAAAGTATCCATCTTTCTTGATTCTAACAATATCTTCAACTTGCAACTTCCATGGAATTGGCACCCAACGATGGCCTTGCAACACTTCTACTAAGGAATTATTTATTGACAAGTCATTTTGAAACCGCTTCCAATCTATGCTTCCTTAAGATGAGGCCTTAAAAAACATGCTCCGACTCTGTCGTCTTTCGTCACATCTTCGAATTTCAATCCATCAACGAAAAATGGAATGTTGCAGATACTCATCCCATTAATCCCCTGACCGTTTCTCTCCCAGAAAACTCGTTACATCTTCCTAAAAACCCTAATGCTCAGCTGCTCTGTTTTACAACCCCATCAGAAGATAGAAAGCTTCGACTTTCCTCCTCAAATGGCGGATGTCAGGAGGAGAAGCCGAAGCGGCTTTGTTAACCTCGTTTTTATCATCTGGGCCATGACCGGGTTTTCAACACTTCGATCCAGCGCCGAGCCGACGTCAGACAAGCAAGCGTTGATCGACTTCATAACCAGAATCCACCACAGGAAAAACCGTCCCGGATGGGACTTATCGACCTCCGCCTGCAACTGGACCGGCGTCGTTTGTGACCGCGCGCAAACCCACGCCGCTGCCGCCCTGCTCAATTCCATCCCCGTCTCCATCTCCGTCGAGCGGGAAGAGACCGAAAAAGCTCTCCATCGGCGCAATAGTTGGCATTGTCGTCGGCGTCGCAGTCGCTCTCCTCCTCCTCATCTTACTCCTCTCAGAATCAAATCAAAAAACCAATCCGCCGAACGTGTGCGACAATTTAGGAATTAACTAAAATTATAAACAATAAAATGACGCTTAGACCCTTATTTAGGATTTTAATCCGAAAATTAATGTAAATATATTGATTAAATCAGGACCGTTTAATGAGTAATCCAACGGTTATTAAAATTTCTCATTTCTCACCAAAACTGTCATTTCTCATTTGATCCTAACTCATTTCATTATATAATATTTAGGCCAAAATCCCTCAAAACTCAAATACACACTGTACTTGGAGTTTTTTTTAAAATGATCTTTTTCTGTTTGAACATGTGAGTTTGGCATTTCGGTTTTGGTGTATTTTTAAAAAACAGGATCCCCAGGAACCGGTTTGTTTTTGCATTTTCCACAAAAACGGATTCCCAAAGCCGGTTTTGTGCCCAACCCCGATGAGTTGGCTTTTGCTTCTGACGTGTAATATTTTTGTTATAGTCAAAAGAATTTCTAATTGACCGGTAAGACCGGTGTCGAACCCAAGGGAGCAAACGTGATTATACGCTAGGGAATCAAATTTTAACTCGGCTATTCCTTCAAGTTCAATGATGAGGTGATTATCAATCAAGAAACAAGTAATGAAATGGTTTCAAGGGGTTTCAATTCAATTAAAGAGAGTTTCGAGGGGTTCTTCCCCTCCTTGGCAATTTTCCAACGATCATGTATACAAGAATTTAATCATTTTAGGGGTTGATAGGTTTAAAACCTAGCTTAGGCTAAAAATAGCCAAACTATCATGTAAGTCTAATCCTAGTCAAGCTCTCCTAATTAGAATCTCACCTATTAAAGATATTGATTCACTCTATAGCACTATTATCCTTGAAACATCTCCCAAGGTAATAAATGTTATAGGCTTTAAGTTTTAGTTAACCTCACATCCATGCATTTACTCTCATAAACACTTGATGAGTTCATTTTTACTATATCCAAATCATCACTAAGCTCTCTCGATACTTAGATCATAGTTCTAATGCAAACATATCACTTAGGCATTTTATCAAACACTTATCAACATGTCTAAATTGAAGAACATAGTAAAATGAAATCAACTCCATAAATTGCATGATGAATGTGTATACATGATCATTAGGTACCAAGGAGGGTACAAACACCCTCAAAACACAAGGGAACTACTCACACATCATGTAAGACAACATGATGTGTGTAGGGTTTAAGCACAACTACAAAGAGAAGAGAAAAGGAATAGAAATAGGATGGTTAATCCTAGATGTCTCCACTTGATCTTCAATCCTCCTTGGTTGGATGATGATGGATGCCCTTGATTTGATCTCTTTCTTTGGTATTTTTCCCCCAAGATGCCCAGTTCCTAGGTCAAACTTGCCTCTTTATATTTATAGCCTCGGGTAAAATTTTGCACTGTAGCAGTCCCAGTCGGTCGACTGGCGAATGCTGGTAGCCCACTCGGTCGACTAGCGGTGAAGGAGCTGCCCCTTTGAGGTGATCGCCCAGTCGACCGACTGGAGGTCCAGTCGACCGACTTGATAGACATGCTTGGTGAGCCTCCTGAGTTGCTATTTCCAGTCGTCCGACTCGAGGATCCCAGTCAACCGACTCGAGCCTTTGAGCATGATAAGTTCTTATCAGTCGACCGAGTGGCGGTCCCAGTCGACCGACTCGATGGTGGAAAGCTTTGCGAGCTCCTGAGTTGCTATTTCCAGTCGACCGACTCGAGGATCCCAGTCGACCAACTCGAGCCTTTGAGCATGATAAGTTCTTATCAGTCGACCGACTGGCGGTCCCAGTCGACCGACTCGATGGTGGAAAGCTTTGCGAGCTCCTGAGTTGCTATTTCCAGTCGACCGACTGGTACATGGGAAGTATCCAGTCGACCGACTGGAGACTCTTTTTGCCCATATTTTGCTCTATTCTTCGATTTTTCCCCGAGCTTTCGTATTTTGGTTTTTGACACTGAGATATCTTGCTTTGTACCTGAAACGTACGAAAAGAGATCAAATGACATCGAATTATCACCGGAAACGAACTAAAGTTATATTGAAAACGGGTACTAATAAGTCGAAAACTCGACTTATCAGCTTCCTACGTGGATGCCATAGAAAAATCAGTGGCAGGCGAACCGGTCTTTCAGTAAAACCGGATTGGGGCAATCCGATTTGTGTTAAAAAAATTTGTTTTGTTGATTGACATTAAATTGTTCATCGGTTACGGTTAAAATAAATTTTAAAAAGTGTTTCGATTTGGTTCAAATTAAACATAACAAAAGGAATTTGATCTCATTGAAAAGTGAATACAACCAAGATAGAAGTAAACTGGAAAAGTAATAGTATTTGGTTGACGGGTTGTACTTGCATATATTGTTGAATGGACAAGCCCTCCTGTTATGGCCAATTTGGTGGCATATTTTGCATCTTTGAATTGTGCCCGGGGTTATGATGAAAAAGCCCCTCCCTGGGTATTGGACTGATCGATATCCCTCTGGTCCATATCTCATTACGCCTTCGCCTTGTCGGATTTCTATCGACTTTTCCACGTTTGAAGTCAGGATTTGGAACATAAGGAAGTCCCTCATAGGGTTCCCAAAAGTCCTCATGAAGCATTGAAGTGAAATGGTAACTCCAAGTCATGTTGTAAGCTTCCAGTGTATACTCATGAGCAAATGATGTTTTGAAATTGAAGTTTCTCTCTTCTCTACTGCATTAATGACTGTTTTGGTCATACCAAAACAAGCCATTGTGGTGTCCAAATGAGGATTTATTATTGTCACCTTCTTCTATAACCAGCAAATTAAAGACTGAGAATAAATTAGTTTGATATGGTCAACTCCTTCTTCAAAATGTTTGTGTGGCCCTTGTGCAACTTATATTTAGATTCTTTATTTGACCGTCAGGTCAGCTTTGCATGACTTCAAACTGCATTAAATTGCTGTGTACATATTTGGTGCAAGTACCTCTTCTTCTAGTTCTATATGAACCCTAATGGTCTAATTACTCAACTCATGCCATCTCCCTCTTCTCTCTAAAAGTCCTATTTAGCGAAATATTATAAATATCTGAGACTTGGCATATCAAGCAATGGCATCGAGCACAGACAGTAAGTCTGATCAATTCATTCAGGCTTTCCGTTTATTTGACAAGGATGGAGATGGTGAGCGCCTTTTTCTAATTGACTTTTCGCTAATTCTCAATTTAACTCTAAAGTTCATGCTCAAATTAATTATTTTTCTTTGCCAACATTGACATGTTCATGTGATCATATATGATCAGGTTGCATAACGTTGGAGGAACTGACAACTGTTATTCGATCATCGTTCAACCAGGACCCAACCGAGGAAGATCTGCAAGACATGATCCAAGCATTCGACGTGGATGGAAATGGAACTGTGGAGTTCTCCGAGTTTATGGACATTATGACAACAAGTAAACTCAAGGTGCTTAACCATAATTACAAATTGCTGTTTTCTTATCAGTGCAGTCACTATGCATTTTGCCTTTTTTTTGCAACTGAAATAAATGAGTCGCCTAAGTTTATTTTTAGTCGTCCAAGGACTTATGTGACTAACGGTGTGTCGCCAAGGTAATGTCGGCCAAGTATTTAGGCGACTGAGCTTAATTGAAGTCCTATGTTGCCCATGTATTTACTTTCTATATTCCGGGTACCGGTTCAGGTGGATGATACTGAAGCGGAGCTTAAAGAAGCGTTCAAAGTGTTTGATGGGGATCAAAATGGTTTCATTTCCGGTGCAGAGGTTAGTTTATTTAAGAACCTAATTAAGTTTATTATTAAGTCTTGAAATAATTAAGTACCAAATTAAATATAAATTTTTATCTCATTTTTCTCCTAGTCAGTGTCTGACTTTTTTACGTTGTATTCCTTGATGTTTGCACAGTTGAAACAAGTGATGGTGAACCTGGGCGAAAAGCTGTCGGACGACGAAGTTGCGCAAATGATAAGTGAAGCTGACTTGGATGGTGATGGACAGGTCAATTTTGAAGAGTTTGTTAAAATGATGAGTGTTTGAGAAGTAGAGACGATGACTTCACGCATAAGTTCAGTTTATTTTATTTTGAAAATCATTGTAACATGGATAAATTTACAAGATACTGAGTTCGGTTTCACATGTATATACCTGTCCAGAACACAATTTAAGCAAAGATTAGCGCGTTCTTGACTCTGTTATGATCAAAATTTAACCTGTTTCATTTATTACAAAAGCTTTGCTAGCTAGGATTCGGATATTTGTCACTGTCACTGTTTTCGGCTTCAATTTTTTTAAGCTTCACGCATGTTCTGCGATCTGTCAAGTGTTATGAACACTACACCAGATTACATCTCGGCTAACTGAGTTAGAGTTGGTCGCTTAGAGATTAGTCGCATTATTAGATTATCTGTACACAAATACAAACTGTAAGGACTCAATTGTAATAAGCAGAACTTCTGCACAATATAAATATAAAATGGACCCAAATACACAGCTTTATGCTGAGTATTGATTCCGCCAAACCCGCTCGTCTCCTCCGCCACATTCGTGCCTCAGATCACCTGCGTTCTCTCAGGCGAAGCACCGATTGTCTTCGTCTAGGATTCTCATGATATCAGAGCATGCGATTCTGACGATCGGAGATTGAATTCACACCTTCGATCAATCAATTTCAGTTTCCGCAAATTTTTTTTTCGTTTCAAATTCACCGGAATCCATGGAAATTTCTGAAACATCGACCGATCTTCCAGCCACTGCGACCGCATTGCGACCGACCGCAGTCGTAGTTCCTGGATCGGACTACTTCAATCCGGCCGATGATCCATTCTTCGTAGGCAACAATGAGAACATCGGCGCTTCACTTGTCCCTGCCAAGCTAGTCGGCTCCGACAATTACATTCCCTGGCGTTCATCAATGAGCAGAGCGCTCGGTATTAAAGCCAAACTCGGCTTCATTCAAGGCCATTTTCCAAAACCGACGGATGATCCGTACAAGCTTGCTCGCTGGGAACGTTGCAACAGTGTGATCCTCACTTGGATCATCAATTCTGTTTCTGATGAAATTGGAGCATCTCTTGTCCATTCCACCAGTTGTACTCAAGCTTGGATGAATCTGCAAAAACGATTTGGAGGTGATAACACTATGCGTGAATATTCCCTTTCAAAGGAAATTAGCCTACTGATGCAAGGTGATCAATCAGTCTCTACTTATTTTGGTAAATTGTTACAACTCTGGGGAGATGAAGACTCCTATGAGAATGATACCTTATGTGAGCTTGGTGAGAAATGCAAATCTACAGCATGTATGAATGACAAAAAGCTTAAAACTAGAATTCAGAAGTTTCTTATGGGATTGAATGACATACATGCTCCTGTTAGGACACAAATCCTAGCTAGACCTAAACCAGGCATGGATGAAATATATGCATTAGTCATTGATGATGAAGACCAGAAGAGAATCACTAAGCCTGTTATTATTGAAGCGTCTGCTTTATATACTTCTTTCAACAACCAGAATGGCATGCAGCACAACAATCAGAATGCTAGACAATACAATTCTTATACTGAAAAACAGTTCAGTGGCAACAAATCTGGTACTGATATCTCAGCTAACAGTCGCAACAGGAAATCATTGGTCTGTACTCACTGTCAAATACAAGGACATCTTAAGGAGACTTGCTACAAACTCAATGGTTATCCACCAGGCCACAAATTACACAGAGACAATACATCCCAAAACTATCGCAACAACAGACCCATGACCAACAATGTTACTGCTATGCCACAACAATCAGGTAATATGTCTAATAACAATGCTGACAAAGTGTTACCTGCAGGAGCTGATAAGTCTTCAGCTAGTCAAATGTCTCAAGTCCAGGAGCAATTGACCAAGCTTATTAACCTGTTTACACATTCAGACAAAGGAGATGACATTCAATTCCATATGACAGGTATTACTTGCCTCACCACTACAAAAATTAATCATAATACATGGATATTGGACAGTGGTGCAACTGATCATGTTACTCCGCATATGCATTTATTGTATGATGTCAAACTGCTAAAAATCCCTTATGAAGTACTCATGCCTAATGGTAGCAAAGCATTAGTTACTCACACTGGCAGTTCAGACATTAATCAGCAGTTAACCATTCATGACGTGCTTCTAGTTCCTGATTTTCAGTTCAATCTTATTTCTATTGGCAAGCTGATTACTAACTCCAAGTATGTTGTGCAATTCCTTGAAAACAAATGCTACATTCAGGACCAAGTCAATCACAGTGTCCAGGGGATTGGTGATCTATTGGATGGCTTATATCAAATTCAACGTTCTCCAGACATTACTACTCTAGTCACTTTCAACACCAAAGATTCCACTGCCCTTTGGCACTATAGACTTGGACATATTTCCCTGAAAACTTTATCTGATACTATCAGCAAACACATTCCATCAGTTTCTTGTAATAAGAGAGAATTTTGTTGTGATATTTGCCCACTAGCAAAACAAACAAGGCTGAAATTTCCTATAAGCACTACCAGTTCATCTGACATTTTTGATCTATTGCATGGAGACATTTGGGGACCTTTTAACACACAGACTTATTCAGGTGCCAAGTATTTTCTCACCTTAGTGGATGATTATTCCAGGGTCACTTGGACTTTCTTATTGATCTCCAAAGACACTGCTGCTGACAAAATCCTACAGTTTTTCAAGATGGTCACAAATCAGTTTGGGAAAACAATCAGATGTTTCAGGACAGATAATGGTTCTGAATTCTTCAGCAACAAACTCAGTCAGTTTTTAGCTAATGAAGGGTGCATACACCAATCATCTTGTGTTTACACTCCCCAACAAAATGGGGTAGTAGAAAGAAAACATCGTCACCTTCTTAACGTAGCCAGAGCTATTAAATTTCAGGCAGCATTACCTGATTTTTTCTGGGGTGATTGCATCCTCACTGCTACCTTCCTGATTAACAGACTTCCATCTGGTTTATTGGCCGGGAAAACACCTTATGAATTACTTTTTGGTCAGCCACCATCTTATGAGCATCTGAAGGTCTTTGGCTGCCTTTGTTATGCTACAACTATAGCATCTGGTAGACGGAAATTTGATCCTCGTGCTGATGCTTGCATTTTTGTAGGGTACCCTCATGGTCAAAAGGGTTACAAGCTTTTCTCCCTCAAAAATCATTCTTATCTGGTCAGTAGGGATGTTATATTTCATGAACAACGATTTCCATATGTTGATAAGTTCGACAGTTTACCTGTTATCTCAGTGACTCCCACACCACATTGCATCACTCCAGACTCTTCCCTGGACCCAATTTTCGTCATACCAAAGGACATTCCTCCTGCACAAGTTGTAACCAGTGATCAGCAAGATAACATCCCTGATTTATCTAATAGCACTATGGATCATTACACTGAGCCAGAAGAACAATTACCCATTTCTACTACTCAGGACAATTTAAGGAGATCTACAAGAACTTCAAAACCATCTGTTCTGTTAAAGGACTTCATTTGTGGCTCCATTACTACTAGATATCCCATATCTCACTATGTCAGCTACACGAAGTGTTCTACCAATCATCAGCAGTACATATTTCAACTCAGTAGTCTTGCTGAACCTAGCTCGTATTCACAGGCATGTAAAGACCCACAATGGCAAGCAGCCATGGACAAAGAACTTCATGCGTTGGAATCTAATAACACCTGGATTTTCACACATCTTCCTCCTGGCAAAAATGCAGTGGGATCTAAGTGGGTTTTTAGAATAAAAAGACATGCAAATGGAACCATTGAACGATACAAAGCACGCTTGGTTGCAAAGGGGTTTACACAAGAGGAAGGTTTGGATTACACTGAAACCTTTGCCCCTGTTGTCAAAATTACAACAGTGCGGATTAAAGATAACAGATACTCCCTCTGTCCATGTTTGTTTGTCAACTTTCTTTTTTGGGCGTCCCCTAATGTTTGTTCACATTCATTTTATATACAACCCAATAATCAAATCAATCATCTCTTTCCTACCAAAAAAATTATTTTTATTAAAAAAATTGTACTTTCAATCATAAAAAAGTAATAATTCGTGCGGACCCACCTCCACATACACTCCCATCATCTTTCTCCTTCTCTCACCGTCCTTTATTTACTTTTCTTAATTAGCATGCCGGTTGTTCTTTTAGACAAACATTGAGGGACGGAGGGAGTAGGTCGTTTAAAGACCCTTCTTATGCGACTAGTCCTTATGTAATAAACCGAAGTTTGAGACATAATTAGTATCCCTATGCGACTATTCTTTATGTCACACACCAAAATTTGTCGCATCAGCTATCGTATGCGACTGTTGCTTACGTAACAGATCCGAAGTCTATCCCATAAGGTTACTTATGTGACAACGCTCTATTGGCGCCTAGAAGTTAGTCACACAACGTTGCCCAGAGTATGATTGACTAGCTTATGGTTGCATTGAAGGCGCTCGGTACATCAACCCGTTACTTACGCGACTAGTATATTGAAAGTATGTCGCACAAGGAAACAACATTAAATGAAAGAACATAAAGATCTTCATCCACGTTTCTGTTGGTTGTAATGCAAAAGATTAATAATGTCTAACTGTTTCCTATTATTCCTATGACATATATATCTATAGGATTTAGCCAACATTATCATCATCCAACTAACTTATTCTATCTTTCTTAATATTGTCCCAAAATTTTAGGAAAGATTTCCTTATCAATTTATTGGATGTGTGATGAAAGAGTTTATATATGCGACTTTCTTGTATTCTCACATTCACAAAATATTAGAGGAAAAACCATAGTAGAGATCTGAGCAGTTCTTGAGCAGAAGGATTGCGTTAACCTTGGGGGCGTTCGTCACTTGGGAGCCTGTACCGGTAGTGGCGAAATTCGCTTCTAAGTCTTCATACCACGGCACAATCATAGTAATCCGGAGATCGTCAATCAAGTAAAAGTTATTCAAGTTCTCTTATTTATTGATTTCAATAGCTTTATTTCCTACACTTTCTTCCTCCCCTGCTGCTCTCCTTCTCTCCCCCACGGCTGAACACAAAATCGAGCAGCTCTGACGTGAGGAATAGGCCCAGTAAGACTTTTGTTAGCTATGTTGACTTTACAATTCTTAGTTATATAGTATAATACTTTAATCTAATTGAAAAATTGTGTGTACCCATTTTATGCCTTCTTGTATGTTACATTACATCTGAATTCCGTGGTGAATGTGTTGCTATATAGGTCTCAACATATTGCTCTCAAATAGTTCATGTGTGCGTATATTGTTCTTGATCATCATGACTTATAATGGTTGAATTATTTTGTTGACTTATAATGATTGAATTATTTTGTTGATTATTTTGTGTTACATTTATAAAGGAAGTTTACAATAAATAAAAGTTAGATGAGGTTGGAAAGGAGTGATACTCGTTACATTCAAGGAATTGTTAATTTTGTTAAATTTACGAATCATAACGGAGAAAATACATACTTGTAGAAAGCGTTTGTTGTATAAAAAAAAGAATTACAAATGAAATGTTTATCCATTTTACAATAACCGATGTTGCAGTTGGAAGATAATTGATCTTTTTCTTATGTAATGAAAATATTAGCAATATAACCTCAAAGATTTGAATGTACTGCAAATATTTTGCTGAAACAGAGCTTCAGCCAGAAGAAAAAAAAATGACGTACCCAATTACCCAATCCCCAAAATGAAGATTTTTTACCAGGATGATCTTGCAGTGTTTCATAATCACAGCAGGACTCTCCCCACTTACTCATCAAAGAATTGAATGTGTTGCAGAGATGAATTTGATGTATTTCGCGCCTAGATATCAGCTCTTGGAGACCGTGGGTTTGAGTCCATTAACACAATATCCGATATGCACGGCGGAGTCTCTCGGTGCCAGACAACACAATCTTTAATTTCTTTTGCATACTTAGCCAGACCATGAGCTGCTTTATTGGCGTCCCTATTAATAACAAGGACGTTAGAGGAGCTGAATGCAGCTAAGAGAGCCGTCCTAACAGACCTCAGCAATACATAATATGCTCCATGAGGTTGGATCCATCCGCTTTTCAAACAAGTCGTTTCACACAAAACATGTCTGATGCCATTCATATGTGCCATTCGCAGACCTTCCACAATTGCTAGCTCCTCTGCATGTATACATCGCTTAAACCCTTTTATTTTCTTGCTGAGTGCCATGCATATTTGTCCTGTCGAGTTGCGAATTGTCACTCCAATGCCTATCATATTTTCATCGGAAAAAACCAGTCCATCGGTATTGACCTTGAAGACATCTGGGCTTGGAGGCGGCTGCCATGATGTTGCAGTTGGAAGAAAAGGGCTTCCAGTTTTCCTCATCTGTCCAATTAGACGATCCAGATCTGATTCCACTAGCTGTTCAATTTTATGCAATTATTAGACCTCGAGTAACTGTACAAAGCATACAACATCTGCTAAATTTGAAGAAGACACTTTGTCTAAATTCGAAGCATTCACAACTCGTTGCATACCTTAAACTTCCTTTCTTCTTCAGGTGTGTAATCCATAAAAATGGCTTCTAATCCTGAACGACCTCTACAAGAAATGTACACTTCACCTGAAGAAGTGAAATATAGCGAAGCATCATGAAAGTAAGCACCTTCACTCTGATGCAGAACTAGTGCAACACTACCAAACACAAAGTAGTCTTGCAACTTGAGCAGAAGAAAACAGATTCAGGGAGAAAGACGATCGTTGTGCAAAAAACAGGTATGACAAAAATTATACTTGATGTTCTGACTTGCTGTGTAATATAAGAATGGCAACTAGACTGTTTTCACTTCGTTTGCGAGGGTTCATGATAAACCTTATTCTATAAGACACAGTGAAAACTGCAACAGTGCTACGGATCACTAAGACTATTATAGTTCATGCAGAAAATCTCTCTCAGAATTCGGAAGAGTGAAAAACTAGGAAGTTCATTTTAATGACCCTGCATACCTTTCGGAAAATTTTCGGTGGTTGAGAAGCAAGCTTTTGACACGAACCCCGCTTCATCTGAGATGATTAGAGACTGTTCAGAGTCAACTCCCCAAAATAATTGAAATTTCTCGGAGCAATCCTGTATAGATCAAGAGGTTTGATAATAACTTAACTATCAGTAAGATCAAAATCTTATAAGGAAATAAAGAACAAATGATGAGGGTGTGGCATTCACTTACAGAAGTCAGCATTACACATTTCGAAAGTCTGTCGTAAAGGATGAACGAAAAATTTCCTAACAAGTCGAGCAAGGCACACTTCGGGGCCTCCTGTCTCACTTCGCGTAATATTTTGAAGATTTCAAAGATAATATCAATTTCATTGCAAGAATCATTCAAGCAGTATCTTTTCTTCAGGGAATCAACATCTTTCATTTCGCCTTGATACATGCAGAATACATCACCAACCACTCCAAACATTGTCCTAATGCACAAGGAAATATTAAAAGATAATTAAACTCTATCAGGTACATCAAAACGAGAAGAATTGAGAAGATTCTGAAATCGAATAATGATCAGTTAGCACGAGTCTTTTTAATTACATCAACAAATTAGTTTACTTGCAAATTGAGGACGAATAAGGGATATGTTATACCTGCGAAGATGGTCTTCCTTCTTAACAGAGTAAGCAAATACGACTGAAGGATCAATGTCGGCGACGACTGATTGTTGGTAAATGAAGGCAAAGTAACCAGCAAGAAATCCATCTTTCAGAGCGGAGTTGGATAATTCATTAGGCCCCTTGACTTTATCAGGACATGTCGCCACAGATTTACCAAAGATGGCAAGCATTTTGCAGATGCAACCTTTCCTAAAGAAAATCGCAACCAAAAGTCAATGGGGGGATCCTAAAGAAGAATATGCTGCGATGGGATTACGGATTCAATTGACGTTAGACTGTCACGAGCAACTGTTTTAAACCAAAAACCTAACTATTTGTCAGCTAAAAATGTTTAAGACAAATCACACATTTCATTCAAGATCAAACCAAGGTTTTATTTCCTGAAAAAAATATTCATGTTCAGAACCTCAATCAAGATCACACTATTAGCAGCATCTTAAGATCAACTGCCTCAAAATTGTTTTCATTTTCACAGAAATACAAGCGCCACACAGCCCACAATTTTGGGGATTAGGTATCCAAAAATGATGATTTTCATTGTATTATTACAAGTAACAGAAATGACCATAGACGATCAGAAGCTTACTGAACGGAAATGCATTTACCTCTGTATCAAGAAATCACCGCCGAATGTAAAATCTTTGAAATCGGTTGGTGGTCGAGAGAGGAGCGAAACGTGACGGTTTGAGATTGTAGGAATTCAAATTAGAATAGTCAATCCAAGTCTGGTTTTGCTGGGTTGGACGCAGGTTAGACTAGTCAAGGCCCATTAGTGTTTTGCTTGTTACTGAAGCCCAAAACTCACTTTGACACCAAACAAATACAAACGTTGGAAATTCGAACAGCCAGTATGGGAAAACCTAGGACAGTTGTCCGACCTTGGTATCAGCAAGCTGGTCCTGAGAGAGGACGTGAGAGGTGGTAACCCAACTAAATTGAATCAGATCTCGTACAAAATGACAATCAATCTCAATGTGTTTGGTACGTTCGTGGAAAACTGGATTAGCAGAGATGTGTAGGGCAGCCTGACTATCACAAATGAGACGCATGGGAGATGTGTGACAAATACCAAGAGACAAAAGAAACGCCTTTAGCCAAAGAAGCTCACAACAAGCAGCAGCCACAGAACGGTATTCTGCTTCAGCAAGAAGAACGAGACACGGTAGGTTGTTTCTTTGTCTTCCAAGAAACTGGTGAGTCACCCAAAAGGATGAAGTAGCCTGTAAGAGATCTTCTGGTCAACGGACAAGCAGCCCAATCACTGTCACAACAGGCGATCAGTTGTAATGAACTGCGACGAGACATGACGATCCCTTGTCCTGGATGGTTTTTGATGTAGTGCAAAACCCTAAAAGCAGCATGCCAATGAGCCTCTTTAGGAGTCTGCATGAATTGAGATAAAATGTGTACGGAGTAGCTGAGCTTAGGTCGAGTTATTGTCAAGTAGATAAACCGGCCAACAAGACGACGATACCGATCAGGATGTGGGTAGTCCGATTCGGTTGCAGTAGCAAGACCATGGTTTTGTGGTAATGGAAATTCAGCCGGCTTGGCACCAAGTAGTCCGGCTTCTGATCGAATGTCGATCGCATACTTTCGTTGACAAAGAAATAAACCCTCCTTGCCATGAGCAATTTCAATGCCCAAAAAATACTTTAAAGTCCCCAAATCTTTCATGTGAAAACATGAATGCAAATACTCTTTGAATTGTGTAATAGAAAGAGAATTATTTCCGGCGATAATCAAATCATCGACGTACACGAGCACATGTATATTGATGTTATGATGAATGTAGGAAAACAAAGAATAGTCGGCATAGGATCGTGTGAACCCATATTGGACAAGAGCAGAAGCAAGCTTAGCGAACCAATTACGGGGTGCTTGACGGAGTCCGTAAAGAGACTTTCTTAGACGACATACTTTACCAACCGGAGCTGTGAAACCCGGAGGGGGACGCATGTAAACTTCTTCCATAAGATCACCGTGAAGAAAGGCGTTATGGACATCCATTTGATGAAGTTCCCACTCTTTTATAGCTGCCACGGATAAAAATAAACGAACAGACGACATCTTTGCAACGGGGGCAAAGGTTTCATGAAAATGAATTCCTTCAACCTGTCGATTACCGAGAGAAACGAGGCGAGCTTTATGACGCTCAATACGACCGTCAGATTTATACTTGATGCGGAAAACCCATTTACAACCAATGGACGTTTTATTAGGTAGCAAAGTTTCAAGAGACCAAGTGCCATTTTTTTCAGAGCTGCAAGCTCATCAGACATTGCAGCTCGCCTGTGAAGCTGAAAATTTGTCACAATTAACAAAATTTACAATGGGATAGCGAGTACCTGAGGAAGGTGACGAGATCGGCATTTGAGCGAAGGGAGGGGGTTTGCACTGTATAGTATGACAAACGTAGTCCCGTAAATGAGTAGGTGGCTTGCTAGGCCGATCGCTGCGGCGAAGTACAGGTTGAGGAGGCTCGGTAGAAGTGCTGCTATCCGAGGATGTCACATGATTAGTTGGCTCAACCTTAGATATGTCATGAGTATCAAAAATCGCTAGATGAGTTGCCGATAATTCTGAATCAAGTGATACAGAAGATGTAGGTTTGGTAAATGGAAATACACTCTCATGAAACACCACATCACGGGAGTCAAAGAAAGCCTCTGAATCAAGATCAAACAGTCGCCAAGCTTTCTTGCCGTATGAATAACCAATAAAAACACAGCGGCGGCTACTTGAAGCAAACTTGCTGTTGTCACGAGGAATAGTAGCTGCATAGCAAAGGGAACCAAAAATGCGCAAATGATCATAACTAGGTGCTTTTCCGAATATGAGCTCATAAGGTGTCTTGCCAAAAAGAACTGTGGATGGTGTACGATTTATTAAATAAGCAGCCGTCAAGACTCACTGACCCCAAAACCTTATGGGTAGGAAGCTTGAAATCGCAAAGCACGTGCAACATTAAGGAGATGACGATGCTTGCGCTCCGTTCGGCCATTTTGTTGTGGTGTAGCAACACATGACGTCTCAAAGATGACACCCGTTGTGTCAAAATATGGTTGAAGCGGGTAAAATTCCAAACCGTTGTCGGCTCGAAACCTTCTAACAGATTTATTGAACTATTTATTAGTGAAGGCGTAGAAATTTTTGACTAGTTGAACCACCTCTGTCTTAGTAGCCATCAAATGAACCCACACACAACGAGAATAGTCGTCAACTAAAGTCAAAAAATAACGAGCACCACAAGAAGAAGGAATGCTATAAGGTCCCCAAACATCGGCATGAATAAGCTCAAATAAGTCGACAGCTTTATTATTGCTCAGAGGGAAACAATCACGTGTTTGCTTGGATTGAAGACAAACAGAATAAGGATCTGCTACACGTTTGTTATTACCATGAACTCCTGGTAAGTGTGAAACTAATGAATAAGAAGGATGACCCAAACGTTGATGCCATAACTCTATAGTTAAAGTAGAGGCAGCTGCAACTCTTTTGACGCCGTCGATGCCAGTGCAAAACCAGAAAACCCCATCCCTCGCTTCACCGACTCCAATCACCATCCTCATAGTGCGGTCCTGAATGACGCAAAGACGGTCGGTGAGTGTGACAAGAAGCTGTAACTCACGAATTAAGTGAACTAATGAGATCAAATTGCAAGTAAAAGTTGGAACTAGCAACACATTGTTAATATGCAAGCCATGTCCAAGAATGACCGTCCTGGCTTGAGACGCAACAGAGGTCGAACCATCAGGCAAAGTAATAATAGATGGAGAGATATAATGCAAGTTTTGAAGTAAAGACGAGTCTCCTGTCATATGATACGAGGCGCCGGTATCCAGAATCCAACTACCAGATGGCTTACTGATGAGTCGTATTTATACGACTCGTCCAGCCAACTAATCCCGTTTATTTCAACACTTTCATATGCGAAACAATTACTTTTTAGTATGGTTTTGCATCTCAGGTGTTTCGGAAGCTCTAAGAGGAAACGCGCATAAAAGAGGGCATTTTATGCCAAAAACATCACAGTTTCAGATTAGACCTTTGGACGCTCGACGGAGTGCTGGGAATGAACCGCTGATCAAAAAAATACGAGCCACATGCCATTGAAAAGGTGACTCGATTCCCTACAACTCTCTAGTTCACACCGAGAGCAGCCGAGATCGTTTGGATGGTCGAAACGAGAGTTGAAGTGAAGACAGACAATCTGACCGAGAGTTCCACATGCACTTTACACTTTAGGTGCACGCCGAGTCAAGCCGAGCCAAGCCGAGCCTAAGGCAATACGTGTTGGCCGAGTTAACTTGCAAGCTAAGTTTACTTGTAAGCCAAGCAAAAGCCAAGATTTGGACATATTTCCTAATTCGTTTTTGGACTTGTTCCAAATCCGGACTTGGAAGCCCTAGGACTTTTGCTATAAATAAGACCTCTCCTCAAGGCCAATAATCATCCTCAAACGTGGAGAGCTCATCTCTCCACAAATCCTACAACATACATCATCGAGCAGCAACAATTCGGCCAGAGCTTCTCTCTCTAGTTTTCTACTCGGCATTAGAGAAGAATTCCTTGTCTTAATTTCATTATTAATGTTTTGTATTCCCATGGATATGAGTAGCTAAACCTTCTATTCGGTTTAGGGTTTTAATATATTGTGACGTAGTTTTGAGATTTCGCGCTTAATGCTTTTTTTATGTTCTACTAGTTCTTGTGCATAATTATCTTGGATTGAATTGTGAAGCTAAGTGGATACTTGGAATGGTAAAGCTTAGCCAAGCAACTCAATTCCCTTATCTGCTGTTTGTTTGATACTAGACCGTTAGAACGAGTAGTTGCACTAAATCTAATATAAACTGGAACGGAGTATTAGGTTTGCTAGAACTAGAAGTCTCTATAACCTGGAACGGAGTAGATTGTGGTGTAGGTGCTTGGAACGACCCTACCTTAAGTTATAATCTGGAACGGACACACTTAAGAACATAGAATTAGATGTTTAGAAATCAATGATAAACAAAGTTACAATAGAAAACCCTAGACTGAATATTCTCTCTGATGCCAAAATTTAACGCGCGTCGTCTGACCTCTCAAATTTAAATTTATATTTTCCATTGCAAAACACTTAGTAAAGCGGCAAGCAGGGGTCGAACCCTAGAGAGCTGATGAGGTTACTTGTTGTTCTGTAGAATAAAGCAATTGGGGGTTTGTGAGTGAGTTGGAAACAAGTGCAATAAAAGGGAATAAGCGAAAGATATCAATCAGAGAGAATATTCGGTCTAGGGTTTTCTATTGTGACTTTGTTTATCATTGATTTCTAAACATCTAATTCTATGTTCTTAAGTGTGGTTACTCCGTTCCAGGTTATAACCTAAGGTACGGCCGTTCCAAGCACCAACACCACAATCTACTACGTTCCAGGTTATAGACTTCTAATTCTAGCAAACCTAATACTCCGTTCCAGGTTATATTAGATGTAGTGCAACTACTCTTTCTAACGGTCTAGTATCAAACAAGCAGCAAATAAGGGAATTGAGTTGCTCGGCTAAGCTTTACCATTCCAAGTATCCACTCAGCTTCACAATTCAATCCAAGATAATTATGCATAAGAACTAGTAGATCATAAAAATTGCATTAAGCAAGGAATCTCAAAACTACGTCACAATATATTAAAACCCTAAACCGAATAGAAGGTTTAGCTAAACATGTCCATGGAAACAAAATACAATAGTAATAAAAGAAAAGGAATTTTTCTCTATGCCGAAGTAGAAGACTGAAGAGAGAATGGCCGAAGTTGCTGCTCGATGGAAGGATGATGATCTGATGCATTTGTAGAGAGATGAGCTCTTCACGTTTGAGGATGATTATTGGCCTTGAGGAGAGGTCTTATTTATAGCCAAATTCCTAGGGCTTCCAAGTACGGATTTGGAACAAGTCCAAAAACGAATTAGGAAATATGTCCAAATCTTGGCTTTTGCTTGGCTTGCAAGTAAACTTAGCTTGCAAGTTAACTCGGCCAACTCGTATTCCCTTAGGCTCGACTTGGCTCGGCTTGACTCGGCGTGCACCTAAAGTGTAAAGTGCATGTGGAACTCTCGGCCAGATTGTCTTTCTTCACTTCAATTCTCGTTTCGACCATCCAAATGATCTGGGCTGCTCTCGGTGTGAACTAGAGAGTTGTAGGGAATTGAGTCACCTTTGCAATGTCATGTGGCTCGTATTTTTCTGATCTGCGGTCCATTCCCAGCACTCCGTCGAGCGTCCAAAGGTCTAATCTGAAACTGTGATGTTTTTGGCATAAAATGCCGTCTTTTATGCGCGTTTCCTCCTAGAGTTTCCGAAACACCTGAGATGCAAAACCATACTAAAAAGTAATTGTTTCGCATATGAAAGTGTCGAAATAAACGGGATTAGTTGGCTGGACGAGTCGTATAAATACGACTCATCAACGACCTTTCAGATTAGACCGTTGGACGCTCGACGGAGTGCTGGGAATGGACCGCAGATCAGAAAAATACGAGCCACATGCCATTGCAAAGGTGACTCTATTCCCTACAACTCTCTAGCTCACACCGAGAGCAGCCGAGATCGTTTGGATGGTCGAAACGAGAGTTGAAGTGAAGACAGACAATCTGGCCGAGAGTTCACATGCACTTTACACTTTAGGTGCACGCCGAGTCAAGCCGAGCCAAGCCGAGCCTTAGGCAATACCTGTTGGCCGAGTTAACTTGCAAGCTAAGTTTACTTGCAAGCCAAGCAAAAGCCAAGATTTGGACATATTTCCTAATTCGTTTTTGGACTTGTTCCAAATCCGGACTTGGAAACCCTAGGACTTTTGCAATAAATAAGACCTCTCCTCAAGGCCAATAATCATCCTCAAACGTGGAGAGCTCATCTCTCTACAAATCCTACAACATACATCATCGAGCAGCAACAATTCGGACAGAGCTTCTCTCTCTAGTTTTCTACTCGGCATTTGAGAAGAATTCCTTGTCTTAATTTCATTATTACTGTTTTGTATTCCCATGGATATGAGTAGCTAAACCTCTATTCGGTTTAGGGTTTATTGTGACGTAGTTTTGAGATTCCATGCTTAATGCTATTTTTATGTTCTACTAGTTCTTGTGCATAATTATCTTGGATTGAATTGTGAAGCTAAGTGGATACTTGGAATGGTAAAGCTTAGCCGAGCAACTTAATTCCCTTATTTGCTACTTGTTTGATACTAGACCGTTAGAACGAGTAGTTGCACTAAATCTAATATAACCTGGAACGGAGTATTAGGTTTGCTAGAACTAGAAGTCTATAACCTGGAACGGAGTAGATTGTGGTGTCGGTGCTTGGAACGGCCATACCTGGAACGGAGTAACCACACTTAAGAACATAGAATTAGATGTTTAGAAATCAATGATAAACAAAGTCACAATAGAAAACCCTAGACTGAATATTCTCTCTGATTGATATCTTTCGCTTATTCCCTTTTATTGCACTTGTTTCCAACTCACTCACAAACCCCCAATTGCTTTATTTTACAGAACAACAAGTAACCTCATCAGTTCTCTAGGGTTCGACCCCTGCTTGCCGCTTTACTAAGTGTTTTGCAGTGGAAAATATAAATTTAAATTTGAGAGGTCAGACGACGCCCGTCAAATTTTGGCGCCGTTGCCGGGGAGCTGCAATACGGTGAAGTTGTTCTTTCTTTTTTTAAGTTTTTCGGTTTTTGTCTTAATTTAGCTGTTTTTGAGCAGAAAAGCGAAACGACAGGATTCGAGCTACAGGTGTCCGATTTCAGCCCATAATACCTTGTTCTGAGCGGAACGACGAGAAGATCAGAAATCACCAGCTTCGCTCGTGACATAGGGTGTTTTTTGACCATCCGAGATCGTTTACTATTTTATTTTGAATTTTTTTAATTTTTTAAAAAGTTTCCGTTTTTAGAAAATTTCAAATTAGGGTTTCTCCTTTGCTTTCTATTGCCATGTCTCATGCAGAGAGCTACTTCGGAGACAACACAGACGATAATGAGGTCAACCAAGACGTGCCACGACCAAGGCCACCGCCTCTACAACATCCAAGGCCGCTACCGCCACAACAGCTCATCAGGAAAGAGTACCAAGGAGAGAACTACTACCGAGAGCCCACCATGGGGGAGCTGTCTGCACCGAACTTCCGGAATTAGCCATGGTGAATCTACGAAGGATCGGAGCTTGAAGGAATAGTCATCAACTCGGCAGTCGTGCACCATCTGCCCAAGTTCCCGGGACGCTAGGGAGAGTCGGCCACAACACATCTTCAGCGATACCATGTCATCTACCAAAATCTCAGGCCATACGGAGTCGAAGTGGAGGACTTCAAGCTGAAAGCCTTTTACTTTTCACTTATAGATGCTGCTAACGATTGGTTCTTATCCTTGCCCTCAGGTAGCATTCAGACATGGGACCAGATGCTAATGAAGTTCCTAAACAAGTACTACCCAGCGGGCAAAGCAATGCAGATCCGTAGGCAGCTCCAAGATCTCAGACAAGGGCCGAATGAGACGATGTACGATTATCTGGAGAAGGTCAATGCCCTAGAACAGAGTTGCTGCAATCTTGGACTGCCCGAGAAGCTAATCGTGGAGTACATGCTAGACGGATTGAGGCAACTCGACAGGAGCTTACTGGACGCAGCGGCTGGAGGAACCATCATGAATCTGTCCCCAGCCGATGTGCAAAGGAGGATCACAGAAGTGGCCGAGAATGCGAGGTTCCGAGACGAGTCCAACAAAGAAGAAGAATTCAGCCGAACCAGAAACGTCTCAAGGGCCGAGCCTCCATCAAACGCAATGGCCGAAGAGCTAAAACAAATGAAGGAGATGATGAGGAGGCAGCCGGTCCGAGCCAAGCCATGCGAGTTTTGTGGTTCATTAGACCACAAAACGGATTCTTGTCCGACCATAGTAGAAGAAGACCAAGGCGAGGTCAATGCAGTGGACGGGTACCAAGGCTACAACAACCGGGCCGGATCAAATCGGCAATATGGACAGGCCACAACCGGACAAGGGACCAATGGGCAGAATTGGAGGAATGACAACCAGCACAACCACGCCCCGGGGGAACAAGCGCAACATGCCTCATCCCAACCGGCCCAGCAGCAGTACTACCGTCCACCATACCACCAACAGCAAGGAGGACAGAACGGGCCGAGCCAATATCAACAGAGAGGACCAAACCACAACCAGGCCGACCCGAGCCAACAAGGTCCGAGCAAGTCCTTAGAGGACATCGTGAAAGAGCTGGCTGCTAGCACCCAGCAGTTGGCCACGACCGTGCACCAGAATCAGGCCAAGACCGAGGGAACTTTAACCGAGCTGTCTAAACAGATGTCCAACTTGGCCCAGACCGTTTCCGAGCTGAAGAGAGATCCGGGGAGGCTGCCGTCCCAGACAGTGCCTAATCCGAGAGGGAATGTCAGCATGATGGAAGTAGTGGACGTGGATGCGGCACTTAAGGAGTCCGCATATTGGGTGAACAAGATGCTCGCGATGGACAACGCGAAGGCAAGAGACAGCGAGGAAGAGCCTAGCTCAGATTCCACCGGGCGTACAGAAAACACTAGCAGGCCACCAACGTCTGAACAGGACGCGCTCGAAACGCCCAGGTCTGTCCCGATCCTCACGGCCGAGAGTTCCTTCACTAATGTTCCCTCGTGTTCCATGCAGGTAAATACTTTCGAAGGCCGTGTGACCCATAAGGAAGAGCTAGAAGGCAGAATGGAGGCGAGGCCTAACCAGAACGACCCAATGATGGAGAACCCACTCGCTACGAGCCATGAGTCGCCAGGAAAGAGCAAGGACCCAGGTGCCTTCACGGTCACCTGTGGTATCGGTGAGACTCAAATACATCACTGCTTAATTGATTTGGGTGTCGCTATTAATGCTATGCCTTATTCTTTATATTGCCCGTTGAGACTTGGTCCATTGAAACCGCCTAAGTTGTTGATTGAGTTAGGGGATAAATCTTGTATTCGCCCGGTTGGTTTGCTAGAGGATCTAACCCTATATGTAGGAGACGTTGTTCCCGCAGATTTCTATGTCTTGCAGATGGGAGATGCTAGAAACGATGATCCTCCTGCACTTATCTTGGGACGGCCATTCCTCTTTGCCACCAAGACCAAGATCGACATGGACACAGGCTTGTTGTCACTTGCGTTCGGTGGCAAGACATCAGATTTCTACATCTATGGGGGTGATGACCGTCCATGCGCGAAGAAACCACCAGACATCGTGCACACGCCATATCTCGGTGCCATGCCTCTGAACCTACCAGATGAGACCACGCATGCACCTAGGCCAGTAGCTATGACCAAAGTGTCCTCTCCATCTCGGGAGGATGTGAAGGCGAACCCGCCTGACCAATGGGGAGTAGATCCGAGCACACCATTACAGGAGGATTTCGGGCAGATTGAAGGAGCAGCTGAGGCGAAATTTAACCTCACACGTCCATGGGATCCTAACTTGTGATCCCTAAAGAGGTACCGTCGAGCCAACGACGGAAAACAAAGGCGCTCGCAGGGAGGCAGCCCGGCACTTTTATCGTTTTTTCAGTTTTATTTACTTATCTTCTGTTTATTTGAGTCTTGAGTCATATTCGTCACATTGTATTTTGGGAAAGGAGATTCTTTTTATGCAGGACACATGCACCTCAGTGTGGAGCACGCCAGGCCCCAACACCGGCCGACCGAGCCGAGCCAGCGCGAAGCATCCCGGGCGCAGAATTAGGACGTGGAGGAAATCCTCGGACAAACTTTTCCAATTGGAGATTCTGGCTCGCCCAATAGTCTTAAAATGGCCAATTTATCGAGACAAGTGAAAAATCCCATAGTGTCCTGGAAGGTCGCCCGGAGACCCAACCGACAGGGGCCCTGTGCGCACAGAATGGGCGCACTGCCAAAATCCTCGACCGAAGTTCGTTATCTGAAAATTCTGGCTCGACATAAGTGTTTAAAATGTCAAATAACCTTGGAAGAGCGATTCACATTACGCGACCACACGAGGGAAGTGCCTGTTCACTTTTTACTCTCTTCTTGTTTTCCTTACGTTTGTTTGCTTGCATAGTTGTGTCTTGAATTTAAGTCGTGCCGTGAGGACACGGCTTTGTTCAAAAGTGTGGGGTGGGAGAGTCAATTTGTCGTGTCATCGCGTTTATTTCTTGCACCTGCATAGAGTCAGCACGTTTCCCTTAAAATTTGAAAATTTTGGAAGTATGAATTTCTCTCTATTTCCCGGATATGTGGTATTGAATGTGATAATGTGAAATAGATGAGCTGATTAGATGCATTTTTCTCGTGAAATTTGAGTTGTGCTTTAATTAACATGTGAGCTTAACCTACTACGTGTTTTTGAGTTGAGATAAATAGGGATGTGGAGTTGATAGAAACGTCCTAGAAAGACTTGACGAAGCACTCAAAGGACCGGACTCAGACTATATGGTTATATGGATTTCGTGGAGGCTGGCACTTCGAGGCAACCTGGTTTTGAGTTGGCTCCGCCACTGCAGCGTTTATGTAGGAAGGCGTGACGGGAAAACAGACCGTCCTATCTCTAGTCCGAAGTAACCGGGAAAATAGATGAGCGACCCTCGGCTTGACTCGCGTCAAAAAGGAAGAGGATGAGAAAGAGCGGGAGGTATTTCCATATGCTTGCGGGCGATGATTTGACCTTCCTCAAAAGAAAAAGAAAGAAGGACAAGCAATTCACAATAAGGAGCAAAGCTCAAGAAAAATCAATCAATTGTGAAAGTTCTACACGCAACAAAAAGTGAAGTACATCAATGTTTCATCAAGAGCCAAAGGCCAAAGAAATCACTACAAAAGCTGTCCAACAAAAGAAGAAAGAAAAACTCAGAAAACCTTGAAGCTCGAACAAATCACGTGCAAGAAAAAGCAATGAAGTATAACCATATAGCGAGAATTCGGAACCGCGAGTGCAGATCACGGGTCTAAAGAGGACTATCTCTCATTCATCCGAATTGGTTTGCATCTCGGCTCAAAGGTAACACGTATCAATTACTTCCATGTTTAAGCACAATACTTTTGGTAACGATTGAGATATGCATAGAAAGGCGAAGTCTAGACTAGCAACACATATTCATGTAGCAATATCTAGGATGCCGAAGAATTTTGATGTTGCAGTTTCGTTCCTCTTATGACCTAGTCCTTGTTCGGGACGAAGAAGTTTAAGTGTGGGGTGGTTTGATGAGTCGTATTTATACGACTCGTCCAGCCAACTAATCCCGTTTATTTCGACACTTTCATATGCGAAACAATTACTTTTTAGTATGGTTTTGCATCTCATGTGTTTCGGAAGCTCTAAGAGGAAACGCGCATAAAAGACGGCATTTTATGCCAAAAACATCACAGTTTCAGATTAGATCTTTGGACGCTCAACGGAGTGCTGGGAATGGACCGCTGATCAGAAAAATACGAGCCACATGTCATTGCAAAGGTGACTCAATTCCCTACAACTCTCTAGTTCACACCGAGAGCAGCCGAGATCGTTTGGATGGTCGAAACGAGAGTTGAAGTGAAGACAGACAATCTGACCGAGAGTTCCACATGCACTTTACACTTTAGGTGCACGCCGAGTCAAGCCGAGCCTAAGGCAATACGTGTTGGCCGAGTTAACTTGCAAGCTAAGTTTACTTGCAAGCCAAGCAAAAGCCAAGATTTGGACATATTTCCTAATTCGTTTTTGGACTTGTTCCAAATCCGGACTTGGAAGCCCTAGGACTTTTGCTATAAATAAGACCTCTCCGCAAGGCCAATAATCATCCTCAAACGTGGAGAGCTCATCTATCTACAAATCCTACAACATACATCATCGAGCAGCAACAATTTGGCCAGAGCTTCTCTCTCTAGTTTTCTACTCGGCATTAGAGAAGAATTCCTTGTCTTAATTTCATTATTACTGTTTTGTATTCCCATGGATATGAGTAGCTAAACCTTCTATTCGGTTTAGGGTTTTAATATATTGTGACGTAGTGTTGAGATTCCATGCTTAATGCTATTTTTATGTTCTACTAGTTCTTGTGCATAATTATCTTGGAATGGTAAAGCTTAGCCGAGCAACTCAATTCCCTTATTTGTTGCTTGTTTGATATTAGACCGTTAGAACGAGTAGTTGCACTAAATCTAATATAACCTGGAACGGAGTATTAGGTTTGCTAGAATTAGAAGTCTATAACCTGGAACGGAGTAGATTGTGGTGTAGGTGCTTGGAAAGGCCCTACCTTAGGTTATAACCTGGAACGGAGTAACCACACTTAAGAACATAGAATTAGATGTTTAGAAATCAATGATAAACAAAGTCACAATAGAAAACCCTAGACTGAATATTCTCTCTGATTGATATCTTTCGCTTATTCCCTTTTATTGCACTTGTTTCCAACTCACTCACAAACCCCCAATTGCTTTATTTTACAGAACAACAAGTAACCTCATCAGCTCTCTAGGGTTCGACCCCTGCTTACCGCTTTACTAAGTGTTTTGCAGTGGAAAATATAAATTTAAATTTGAGAGGTCAGACGACGCCTGTCACTTACCCATCAACTTATCATCTGCAGTTCCTTTAAATTGCTTAATCATATCAAGCATCTTTGTCCACTGATCATCAGTAAGGGTTGGTGAAAGAGTATCCCTATCTTGTGAAGTGATGGGTGCAGCAGAGGATCCTTCACCTTGTGCCGCATTTGCGAAGCCAGGAACACCACGATGAAGTGTAGTCGAGCGAGAGGTGTTCCCTCGGCGACGTCCTAACCCATTAGATGGTGACAGACCATCACTGCGTTTTTGACGAAACTCTTCCCACCATTCAGGGTATCCATGTAGTTTGAAGCAAGAGGACACATCATGCCCTACACGACCACAGTGAGTGCAAGAAGATTTGTCAGCCCGAGTAGAAGACTCAGAGCGACCTGCAGGAGAGGATCGAACCGAAGAAGATTTACTTTGAGCAGCAAATGCAATCACATCTTGAGTGGTAGCCCGTTCGTTGGCTATCATCTTATGACGTTCTTCTTGAACAATGAGGGAATAAACACAATTTAATTGTGGTAGCGGATCCTGGGCCAAAATGTTAGAACGCACCGTCCCATATAAGTCATCATCAAGCCCCATCAAAAAATTGTGAACGGTCTCCTCTTCTCTTTCAGCTTGTAGATTAGAAACCCAAGTATACTTACAACCTTTACATGTGCAGCAGCGGGGCTTAAGGTAAGTTCGAAGCTCGTCTAAAAAAATGCTTGAGTCGGCCAAAGTAAACAGCCACAGATTGGCCATCTTGACGACACCGAGCAATTTCAGTTCGGAGTTGATGAACCCTAGGAGCGTTTCCAATCGAAAATCTCTGTTGATGACCCCTAGTGCTCACTTTGGGATGAAATCCAACAGAGATTTTCGATTGGAAACGCTCCTAGGGTTCATCAACTCCGAACTGAAATTGCTCGGTGTCGTCAGATGGCCAATCTGTGGCTGTTTACTTTGGCCGACTCAAGCATTTTTTTTAGACGAGCTTCGAACTCCTCAAGCAACCGCGCCCAAAGTGAGCACTAGGTTCTCTGACCTCATGGCCTTCGTCGGCCCTGCTCCCGAAAGGATCAACGGTCGCTTAGCCATGTTGAGGTTCGTTGCTGCCATTGCCGTGGAGCTCTCGAGTGGCCAGGACGTGTTCGCGCAGATCTCCAACGGTGGGGTTCCTCTGTACGTGGCGTCGACTGTGTTTTGCTGTCGATCGCGTCGTTGGTTCCTCTGTTGAAGAGGGTCAGCGTTCAGTCGAAGTCCGACGGATTCATGACGTCAGACGCTGAGATGTGGAATGGGCGATTTGCTATGTTGGGGGTTGGTCGCTTTGGCCTCTTCGTCAAAGGAGGGGCACTTGTATAAATTTCAGTAAATATATTTTTCTTCTTGTTATCACTTCTATAAATAATAAAGCATTTAAGTAATTATTTTCAAACTGTTGTGTTTCGTTTTCAAAAAAAAAACTGTTGTGTTTCTGAAATGGTCGTATTGGGATTAAGGCTCATTAAGATCGTTATAAGACCCATAAGTTAAAAAAAAAAGTCTGGCTTCATTTATACACTAAAGCTAAACAAAAATATAAGGCCTTTCTTGTTTAACTCAATTTACTATTAAAGTGATTTATAATTCGTTAAAATTATGTTATAATTCGTTGTTGAATAATCAAAAGTATATCATACTTCGTTAAAAATAATTTATAAGTCGTCGCTTATATATCATCCTTACGACGACATTTAATTTCGTCCGTCTAAATGATCAAATCAATAAATGTCATTGGTTTGTAGTTTTAACAACAACAAAAAATATGTTTTTCACCGATGCTTTTTCAACTATCAAATAATAAACATAAAACAAGTTATAGTAAAGCCGAATAGTGTGAAGATATAGTGGCTATATAAATATCTAATATTCCAAAATTGAACTTCATATTTTATATTTTTTGCGATAAAATATCTAACATATGATTTGAAGTCATTTTTGTCTAATCTCTTGCAAGTACAAGAATTATAAAAAAATATGATTTTTAATTTTTTTTTTAAGGATACATTTAAATATTGTAAGCTACTCATAGATTAAATATTGTAACAAGGGTGTTAACTGTTAATTAGTTAGACATCAGAGGCGTAGGCGCATGTCTGAATGGCAAGTCACCCCACCCCACCAACGAATCGCAGGCTGTTGTTGGGTGATACAGTGAATATTCCCTCCTCCGAGAACAATCTCCCTTGCGCCTTTGAAGAGTTTAATGGATGTCCAATTGTGTGCCATTTATATTTATCTTTATTGCTAGTTTATATATATATTCATAAACATAGAGGAGCGTTCAAATGAGAACTCCTTTAAATTTCGAGAACTTGAGACCTCAATCTTCACCTTCCAAAATGCATCATCAAGTAATTGTGATGGTAACACGTGGCCTATGTGCAGTTTCCAATATGCATTTAATGCAAAGTCAAAGCCACTTTTTTTTACTTTGCTTTTTGGACATGTGTCATGTGCAGATTCAAAAATGCATCATGATCTAATGGTGAGATTTGGGGTCTCAAGTTCTCGAATTTTTAAGGGTTCTCAACCGAGCGCTTCTTTATAAAGGGATCATTTAAAGTATTTGATATCCATCATCAAGCAATCCAATTCTCTTGTTTCTCTCTTCATATATTTTTCTCCATTTGAAATTCTCCTCCACACATCCTTTTTTTCTCTTATTACACATTCATATTTTCACAGCACGTTATCAACACGAACTGCTCAAGGTAGTGATCCAAAATCTTCTTCCCTTTTATTCTATATATGATGCAATGATGTCAACAATGAGTCCGTTTTTAGAAAAATCTCAAAATGCCTACCATTTGAGAAAATCAATTTATTTGTTCTTATAGCATGTATATACTTCAAACCAATGTCATTTATGTTTATAGCAAGTGTATTTTGAATCAAATTCTTTTAGGGAAAAGGATACATTATTGGTGCCTTGAACTATCGTCATTTTCTAATCGAAGGTCCAAACTATTGATTTTTCAAATCAGGTGTAAAACAAAAAATAAATTAACAAATTTCGAATGCCGAGCACTGTAGACTCAACGTGATTAAACTTTTAACTCAATTATGTGAACCCCGTTGAAAATAACCCGACGATTTCATCATAAACTCTTAACGTACTGAATCGATCTTTCTTCTTTAACACTCATATACCTTTTTATTTAGTCATTTTCAACGTGGTTCACATGATTAAGTTAGTAATTTTTAATCACGATGTATCTACAGTGCTCGGCGTTCGATAATTTATCAATTATTTTTTGCTTATCCTCTGATTGGAAAAATTAATAGTTTTGACCTTCAATTAAAAAATATCGACATTTCGGGGCATCAATATATGCTTTTCCTTTCTTTTATGTCTACATATGTTCTATAAACTATTAACATGCTATTCTTATACATCGGGATAATGTTTTTATATCTATATTTATTACATGTATACTTTCATATAATCATGTTCTTTAATTCATTAAGTTAGTTTTTCGTTGCATTTTACTACTTCAATTTTGTTCGTGTTTTGTTTATCCTATGCAATATCAAATGTTAGAAACTTGAGTTGAATACTTTTAACAATTTGGCAATACTTATTTGGCGTATATTCATGAAATACGCTTTTATGTCATGTATCTTTAAGATACTATAAAATAAGGAATAAAAAAGACAAAAGCAATGATATTCCGTCGTCATCATCTCGACGAGGGATTGATATAAATATATGACAGTCAACGATCCCTAAATCCTTTGAAAGGATTTAAAGAAAATGTACGATCACCAAAAAAAAGAGGGGATAGAGATATATTGGAAATATTATTCGCATCGTACTTGTCGTGGTTCCGAACACACCTTGTTAATATATATAAAACCTCTTTGAAAGGAAAAGTGTGTTAAAATAAAATTTACTGTACAAATTGGTGATTCTAAGGATGTCACCCATTTGGACCTATATAAATCTCACTCATTTGGATGTTGGAGATGATTTTTTAAGAGGTCAATATAGAGAGTTTGACAAACTATTCAGTGATGGGAAGAAAACATAAAAAATGATGTCTTACTCTATTAAAGTTTAAGCGCTTATTTTATTAAGTATTATCATATTTTATGTTTTATGATTTGTTTCTTATTCTCATCAAATTAGAAGTATTCCTAATTTTATTTATTTATTTGTCTTTCGAAGAGATGGGTGTTGGTCTCTCAATTAAGATGAAAGATGATGGTGAATAACTATGTTTGGCAGATCATAGTGCAACAACACATACAGTTTTGAGAGATAAAATATATTTTTCGTATCTTAATTAGCTAAAGCTAATGTTAATACAGTATATGGTGCATCAAATCTTGAAGGTTATGGAAGAGCCCAAATAGTGTTATTTAATGGTACACATTTTATCATAAAAGTTGCAATGTTCTCAACCAAATCAAAACGTAACCATTTAAGTTTCAAAGATATAAGCCAAAATCGCTTTCATGTTGAGACAACAAATGAAATCGACGTTGAATAGTTATATATCACGTCTATGGTCTTAGGAAAGAGAAGAGTGGTGGAAAAACTTTCATCATACATTTCTAGATTATATTATACTTTTTATAAATCGAGTTTAATCATATATGTGATAAACCAAAATTTAGTAGACCCGCAAAATGTTCTTATATGGCATGGTCGATAAGGCCATCCGGGTCAATAATGATGGGAAGAATCATTGAAAAATCACATGGACATTATTTATAGAGTAAAAATATTCTCATGTCCAAAGATCTCTCAAGTGTTCCTTGTTTTCAAGGAAAATTGATCACAGACAATCTCTAGTGAAAGTTGTGACTAAATGTCCATCATTTTTAGAACAGATTAAAGGAGATATATGTGGACATATTTCCCCATCGAGTGGATCATTTCAGTACTTTATGGTACTTATTGATGCATCGACACGTTGGTCGCATGTTTGTTTATTGTCCACTCGTAATATGGCATTTGCAACACTGATTGCTCAAATTATTCAATTACGAGCACAATTTCATATCATATAATTAAAAAAAATATGTATCGATAACGCGGAAGAATTTATATCCCAATCTTTTAATGACTATTGCATGTCAACTGGAATTACAATTGAACATCCGATTGCTTATGTTCATACTCAAAATGGTCCATCCCAATCTCTTGTTAATGTGCTAAAATTGATAGCTAGACCCTTATGAATTCAAATTACCAAGTTCTACTTGGAGAGACATGCAATACTGGATGCTGCATCACTAATTCTATAAGGCCAACTACAAATCATAAATATTCTCATTTGCAACTTGTAAGTGGACAAGAACCTACTGTCTCTTATTTAAGAGTTTTTGGGTATGCAATTTATGTTCCAAAATCTTCACCCTAGTCCCTAACGCCCTAAAATGGGATCCTGACAAAGATTGGGGATTTATGTGGGATTTGAAGTTTCATTAGTTATTGAATTTTCGGAACCTGTGACAGGTGGGATTTGAATCTTCACCAAATAGACCCTTACAACCACATCTTCAAATCATGCTAAAATATTGTCACTTCATGAAGCAAGTCACGAATGTGTGTGGCTGAGGTCTTGAATCCATCATATCAGAGAATCATGTGGTCTTTCAGGCGACAAAGAAAGTCTGCTACTATCTTTTTTGAGGATAATGCTGCTTGTATAGCTCAAATTAAAAATGATTGCATAAAGGGAGACACGACGAAACACATCTCACCAAAGTTCTTCTTTACACATGAACTTCATTAAGAATGGAGAGATTGATATTTGTTAAATTTGTTCTTGTGATAACCTAGCAGATTTATTTACTAAGGCACTTCCCATAACTCCCTTTGAGAAACTGATCCACAAAATCCGCATGCGAAAGCTTAGAGATTAACGCTGAAAACTACATTGAGGGAGAGAATACGTGTTATACTCTTTTCTTTATTATAGGTTCTATCCCTATGGATTTTTCTAAATAAATTTTTTGATAATGTAGCATTTATGCGTACTATACAAAATGTGAACTCTTTTTCCTTCACTAAGTTTTTCTATTAGGGTTTTGCTAGTAAGGTTTTCATGGGGCATAGTATTTATACAAGTCATCTCAGGGGGTGTTATAAATATAATTATTAATTGGATGACTTCTACCCTTTTTCATGTGGCCAATTGTGTGCCTCATGAAGTGTCCGATGGGTGCCCAATGGTATGTCATTTTTATCTTTATTGCTAGTCTTTTCATGTATCATGTACTCATATATAAAAGGATCATTTGTAAAAGATTTGATATCCATCATCAGGCAATACAATCCTCTTATTTATCTCTTCAAATGTTCTTCTCTCTTAGAAATTATCCTCCACATACATTTTTCACAACAAAAATCATAATATTATTATCATATAATTTCATATCAAGTATCAGTATTATCTCAAATATGTATTTATTTACTTTTGTCTTCATTTATAAATTAAATAATTTCGTCAGCTAACACTCATATTAGCTTTCCAAACTAAATTAACACAACATTGAAAATTCAACTATGACAATTATGATTATAAATCGAATTTTTGTGTGTATGAATTTTTTTGTATAATACAGTAATCATAGTACTAATTCAATTTCGAATATATTTATAACAAAATGGAACAAAATCATGATTGAAATTTGCATACTTGAACAATTCTAATTTTTCTTAAGCAGTTTGACGTTCCCTTTTTCTGTTAGACTTGTTCTTGATAAGTGCAAATAATCGCTCCAAAGATAACTAAATAAAAAGCTCAGGTATTTCATTAATTCAGAGACGTATTTCTTTTGGAACGAAAAAAAAGTCCACACACATTTAATCAACAACTTTATTAATTTAAATCCCGAATTTTCAACGGATCAAGCAACAACATTCCCTTGAAAACATATAGGGTGATAAAACAACACATTCGCCTCCTTTCTTAACCTCATATCTACTGATGCACTCATGACTACATGCCTCCTGCCCACCACATTCGCACAATAAGCTCCCTATGCAACCGCTCGGATTAGGTAACTCTGTAATCATATAAAATATAAACCCTTTTTAAATGTGAAAATATATAAATTTTCCAATGTGAAAATACAATGCCAATATATATATAAGAACCGACATATAATGATTTCACCAATTAAATAAACATGAAAAAAAGCAAGTATTGGTAAATGAATAGTTACGAGATGAAGTGAATAACATACTGTCCGCAAATGAGAAAGACACGACAACGAGATGAATGAGTAAAAGAGAGACAAGGAAGGATTTCGAAGTTTCCATTATAATGTTGGGTAATGGAATATGTATCTTGGGTCTATAAATCTATATATAACACGATTCAAAGACAAGAGAATTAAAAGTATTTAAGAATGTCAAAATTCCATGAAAAGCGGTAACTGCCATTTATTTACAAATGAGAATTAAATGGGAGAATTTCGAACCAATGGACAATAAATATATTCGTACGAATATTATTAAAAATCATGATCAACAATGAAATTATTCCGTAAACAATATTGATATTTACCTTTAGTAGAAAAAGTGATTTTTTTTCTTATCCATTAATTGTTCAACAGAATACCTTTGTTGTTCACCCAGATTTATTTTATTGTTCAGCTGAATAGATATATAATATATATATATATATATATATATATATATATATATATATATATAGGGGGCGTTCAATTGAGGACATGTCTTATGGTGAGGGTGTAGGGACTAATCTTGGCCATTGGATGAGGTTCATCCAATGATCCACAAGCTGCCACGTGTCACATGTGGTAGTGGGTTTTACTATTTGCTTTTTGGTAGTGGGATTTTACTATTTGCTTTATTGGATTTTGGGTACTTGGACACGTGGCGCACCCACAAAGCACGGGGGGTTAGATGGATGATGATCTAATGGATGAGATTTGTCCCTACGTCCTTACCAAATTTGGGTGTCCTCATTTGAACACTCCTCTATATATATATATATATATATATATAGAGGAGGAGGAGTGTTCAAATGAGGACACCCAAATTTGGTAAGGACGTAGGGACAAATCTCATCCATTAGATCATCATCCATCTAACCCCCCGTGCTTTGTGGGTGCGCCACGTGTCCAAGTACCCAAAATCCAATAAAGCAAATAGTAAAATCCCACTACCAAAAAGTAAATAGTAAAACCCACTACCACATGTGACACGTGGCAGCTTGTGGATCATTGGATGAACCTCATCCAATGGCCAAGATTAGTCCCTACACCCTCACCATAAGACATGTCCTCAATTGAACGCCCCCCTATAGAGGAGTGTTCAAATGAGGACACCCAAATTTGGTAAGGACGTAGGGACAAATCTCATCCATTAGATCATCATCCATCTAACCCCCCGTGCTTTGTGGGTGCGCCACGTGTCCAAGTACCCAAAATCCAATAAAGCAAATAGTAAAATCCCACTACCAAAAAGCAAATAGTAAAACCCACTACCACATGTGACACGTGGCAGCTTGTGGATCATTGGATGAACCTCATCCAATGGCCAAGATTAGTCCCTACACCCTCACCATAAGACATGTCCTCAATTGAACGCCCCCCTATATATATATATATATATATATATATATATAGAGGAGCGTTCAAATGAGGACACCCAAATTTGGTAAGGACGTAGGGACAAATCTCATCCATTAGATCATCATCCATCTAACCCCCCGTGCTTTGTGGGTGCGCCACGTGTCCAAGTACCCAAAATCCAATAAAGCAAATAGTAAAATCCCACTACCAAAAAGCAAATAGTAAAACCCACTACCACATGTGACACGTGGCAGCTTGTGGATCATTGGATGAACCTCATCCAATGGCCAAGATTAGTCCCTACACCCTCACCATAAGACATGTCCTCAATTGAACGCCCCCTATATATATATATAGGGGCGCGCTCAAATGTTATGGGTTGTTAAAGTGTTATGTGTTACTTTATTGTGCACCTTTGGATCAAAAGATCTAAAGGTCCAGATTACATCTTGCACTTTCGTCTTTTAGGTAAAAGACAAAAGTGCAAGGTAGAAGACAAAAAGTGCTAAATGACAAACAACTTTGTCTTTTTTTGACTTTTGACTTTCATTTTGCACATTTAGATCATTTGATCTAACGGATGAGATTGGTGTAACACATAACACATTAAGAAGGGTGTAACATTTGAGCGCTCCTCTATATATATATATATATATAGAGGAGTGTTCAAATGAGGACACCCAAATTTGGTAAGGACGTAGGGACAAATCTCATCCATTAGATCACCATCCTTCTAACCCCCCGTGCTTTGTGGGTGCGCCACGTGTCCAAGTACCCAAAATCCAATAAAGCAAATAGTAAAATCCCACTACCAAAAAGCAAATAGTAAAACCCACTACCACATGTGACACGTGGCAGCTTGTGGATCATTGGATGAACCTCATCCAATGGCCAAGATTAGTCCCTACACCCTCACCATAAGACATGTCCTCAATTGAACGCCCCCTATATATATATATATATATATATATATGGGAGCACTCCGTTGAGGCAGGTTGGTAGAATGAGGCCGTGAGGCAGGCTGTGAGCCAATCAAAATGGTGATGTGGCAGTGGAAAAGTAATTGTTGGTGGCAATTTACGAGGGTATTTTGGGGCTTTTGATTATATTAATTTTGTATTTACTGACAGGTTTCAGAGGAGAGAGAAAAGGGTGTTTTAATCAAAAACAAAAAAGAAAAACAAGGGTTTTTATCTCTCCTCAATTACACAGATTTTGGGTTTATACGAAGACAACAATCTTCGATTTAGGGTTGGTATCTATGTCTTCAATGGCGAATTTATGGTGTGTTTCGGCCTATGGCGGGGAAGGATACGGTTGATGGTGTTGGCTAGCGTCCGATGCGAGTCTACGGTTCGATTTCCCAGTCGTTCGCATCGTCTTTGTATTCTCCGGTGATTGATTTCGTCCGTGGACTCCAGTTCGTTTCCTATCCATCATCTGGTAGGTAGATCGACTTTGGCATCTCCAATTTGATTTCCATTTGATTTTGTGATTTTCGTGCCACTTGTTCTGATTTTGGATTGATTTGGGTCAATTTATTTTGGTCTCTTGATATATTTTTTAGTTAAACATGTCTGTGTGTGTGATATAATTGAAGTTGAATTGTTTTGGTTTGTGGTAAGATTGGTGCCTTTGGTAGATGCATCAACTTTTGATTGTTAAATGTTCATTAGGTAGCTCCAACAAAAGTAACAGAGACCTGAGTTAAATGTCCAGAACCAGAAGGAATAATTATCAATTTTCCATCAACTTTTGATTGTTCATTAGGTAGCTCGATTGATGAAGCAGAGTGTATTTCTAGAAGTCACTTCATAAAGCTTTCTGGTTATAAAAGACTGATCGGTTGTGATTCAATTGTTAATTTTGAATGGCACCAGCTTGATGTTTGTTTTTTGTGTGTTGTTTTAATGGCTCATTGAACTGTTAATTGATGTTGCTTCTTTATGTGTCCAGTATCTGGAAATTTTTTGTACAAGATTTATGCTTTGTCATGGTTTCCCTTAGCTGCCGCAACAGGATCATCGCTTCAATCCCTTCGCGAAAAATCAAATTTGGTTGATTTACTTATTATGAAAATCAGCCATTTTTCTTTGGATTAATGCTCAAGCTTCATAGACACAGGATAGCTAGCTGAGTCTCAACTCTCAAGCTCTTTCTTGACTGCCAATTCTTTTATAGTATTTTTTTAGCTGTGCAAACCATCTTTTACTGCAATTTTTTAGTTTGTTTTAACGCCCAAAGCGTTTGACCGAATCTCATGTTCAACTCATTTTTTAGTTCCAGCAGCTAGCTACTTATCAGGTTTTGTCTCGCAACTTTGTGGAATCTGCGAGGAGAAAAAGGTCCATGCCGTTAAGAGGATGGCTGATAAGAGGATGGCTAGCTTGGCTGAGCAACAACTGATAAGAGGATGGCTCGCTTGACTGTGCAGCAACTCATGTGATTTGTCCGATTCAAACTCATGTTATGGCCTCGTGACTTATGGTCCGATTGGGGTTTGGAAGAGTAGTGCATTGTGATTTTTTGTGTAGTGCATTGTGACTTTTTGTATATTATCATGCTTGTAATAGAAAGCTTGCATTTGACAGAGCACCTAAATTTTGAATTTTGGGTAGTTGTTGTTGTAACATAGCCGGCTCTGTGATGTGTAATAATGTGATAAATTGCAAAAAAAATTATAGGTTGATGATGTAACAAAGTTGTTGCCGTTGACAGACCAAAATGCCCTTTAAAAATGAATTTGTAATAATTTTACTTTTGGAAAATAAAAAGGGGTAATGACTTATGAAACAATGGTGTAATGACTTATGAAATAAGGGGGTAATGACATATGAAATAACGGTGTAATGGAGAAACAAGGGGTAATGACTTATGTATTATTTTAACAAGGGGGTAATGACTTATGAAACAAGGGGGTAATGACTTATGAAACAAGGAGGTAATGACTTATGAAATAAGGGGGTAATGACATATGAAATAACGGTTTGATGGAGAAACAAGGGGGTAAAGACTAATGAAACAAGGGGGTAATGACTTATGAAATAAGGGGGTAATGACATATGAAATAACGGTGTAATGGAGAAACAAGGGGGTAATGACTTATGAAATAAGGGGGTAATGACTTATGAAATAAGGGGGTAATGACATATGAAAATAACGGTGTAATGGAGAAACAAGGGGGTAAAGACGTATGAAACAAGGGGGTAATGACTTATGAAATAAGGGGGTAATGACATATGAAATAAGGGGGTAATGACTTATTAAATAAGGGGGTAATGACATATGAAATAAGAGGGTAATGACTTATGAAATAAGGGGGCAATGACATATGAAATAAGGGGGTAATGACTTATGAAATAAGGGGGTAATGACATATGAAATAACGGTGTAATAGAGAAATAAGGGGGTAAAGACTTATGAAACAAGGGGGTAATGACTTATGAAATAAGGGGGTAATGACATATGAAATAACGGTGTAATGGAGAAATAAGGGGTAATGACATATGAAATAAGGAGGTAATGACTTATGAAATAATGGTGTAATGTAGGGTGGTGTATGTATTTTATGTTTGTAATTTAGGGTGTAATGTAGGGTGTTCTATTTAATGCAGGGTGTAAACATTTGACAGTGTTAACGTTTGTTTGTGGATAACAATATGCAAAAACGACATACCCTAAAGAGCCCTTGTGTTCAATAACCATAGAAGCTTTACATCCACAAAAAAATTAAGGTGCATCAGACATGGTATGACCGAATAAAAAAAGGAATAATACACTTGTACATAATTGTAAAATGTATAATTATTGAAAATAGCAAGAGTCAATGCCCAAAATAGTAATCAACTCTTACAAATTTGACAATTTGCGACAATTCAGTTGATCAAAGATATTGGATTACAAGAAAAGACCATCTGATAAAAAAACATGATTTATCAGATACATATGCTGACTACTAAAGTAGACCATCTGATGAGACCATGCTTTATCTATACATATGATGACCACTAAAGTAGTCTCATCTCAACAGACTCGGTCTTCAAGCTCGGCCAATTCCATCAACATAGCACTCTTAAATGCTGATGCACCAACACAACACCACTAAAGTAGTCTCATCTCAACAGAATAATGTCCGCAGCTACCCTCAAATGCTTCAAGATGTTAGTCCTCCAAAAACAGAGCATTGCAGTAATTAACCGATAGGGCCTAAGCAACACAAAGGTAATATCAAATTAATAAAACCATCAAAACCAGAAAATGAAATAAAATGAAAAAGGCAGTGTGAAGAACAAACCCACACATTGAAATTCAATCCAACTTCCTATGTCATACTTAATAAAATTCTACATAACACTGAATTACTGATATGGCGGTAGGATCATGCTATGATCCTATGTCAACTTCCTATGTTTTTATTCTTTCTAGCAGGTATTATATGCTTCAGCGTCACCTTACAAATTCGGAACAACGATCATGCTACGAAATACCACCATCCCCATCAGCGCTGCCGCTGCTCAAATAGCATCAGAAAGCTCATACCTTTCAATTCGAATGAACATGACGATTTGGGATAATATGAGAATCAAATAAGAAACTGAGATTTTTGGACAGAGAAGTACTTGAGGAGTTGCAGTAGCACTGAAATCGACTACATTAATTGCACATACGCTCACAATTCACAAAACTCCCTAATTGAAAATTCACATACATTATCTCCAATTCTCCATATCCTCTTTAAAGCCTCAACCATGAATATTCATGGGAATCAGATCCATTCAAACTACAAGGCCACAACAACATTTCCAATCAAAATCAATTAAATTCAAACATGATGCTCAAAGCCCCAAATATGACTGGAAACACGTATACAAGATACCAACGAAGATGCATTTACAAAACGAATGTGCAGTATATTTGACTAACCAAATAGAAGTGACTAAACGATCCAACTCGAATACATTCTCAGATTGCTAGCACCAACCAATATGCCTCACACCAATCATATCTATATCCACATGAACCCAAATTCAAAAAACCTAGAAAAAGCTATCATAATCCATCATTTAGAAAACCCACATCACAGTATCAATAAACACAATTTGGTGAGCAGAGTAGTTTTGGTGGGCAGAACACAATTTGACACCAAAATCAAAACCAACATTCAAACTCGAATGCGCAAGGCACCGCAAACATCCAGGTCGAACATTAAAGTTCAAAACTTTCAATAAAATATTTCAGATTTGCATTTCATACCAATCGCCGACGAATCCCATCACCGACGTCGCAAACGAATCCCAAATCGCAGCTCCGAATTCGAAACCCAAATCTCAGCCGCTCACTCTTGCAACCCTAACTTCGACCTTCGGTGTTTCGTGCTCAACCAGTCGCGATCGGCAGGCTATCGTAGAAGACGTACTCAGGCGAATACGATCGATGTTGTTTGGGAGATATGGAGCTCGATGATTCTGGATCTGGGTTTAGGAGAGAGAGAAACAAAAATCAAAAGATGTCAGTTGTGTGGAAAATGTATACCCAAAATACCCTTCTTTAATTAATTTTACAATTAATCCGAATTTAAAATAAAAGAAAAAGAATGTGATAGTGGGGCAAGTGTCACTTTTCTATTGGATGAATGAAGATGATGTTGTCAAAATGAGTGGCTGAGAAGTTGCCTCACAGTTTCATTCTAATTTTGGTGCCTCATTTGAACGCTCCTCTATATATATATATATATATATAGAGAAGCGCTCAAATGTGAACCACATCTTACACTAAGAACCTATGAATTCATCTCCACCTTTAGATCATTTGATCTAAAGGTGCATAATCAATCCAAAAAGTGAAAGTTGTTTGTCTTTTTGCACTTTTGTCTTTTACCTAAAAGACAAAAGTGCAAAATGCCAAAAAAACACTTTTTGGACAAATCTACACCTTTAAAACTCAAGATCCAAAGGTGCAAGATGGTTCATATGTTCTTAGTGTAAGAGGAGTTCACATTTGAGCGCGCCCCTATATATATATATATATATATAGGGGGGCGTTCAATTGAGGACGGGTCTTATGGTGAGGGTGTAGGGACTAATCTGGGCCATTGGATGAGGTTCATCCAATGATCCACAAGCTGCCACGTGTCACATGTGGTAGTGGATTTTACTATTTGCTTTTTGGTAGTGGGATTTTACTATTTGCTTTATTGGATTTTAGGAACTTGGACACGTGGCGCGCCCACAAAGCACGGGGGGTTAGATGGATGATGATCTAATGGATGAGATTTGTCCCTACGTCCTTACCAAATTTGGGTGTCCTCATTTGAACACTCCTCTATATATATATATATCCTCAATTGCCTATATATATATATATATATAGGGGCGTTCAATTGAGGACATGTCTTATGGTGAGGGTGTAGGGACTAATCTTGGCCATTGGATGAGGTTCATCCAATGATCCACAAGCTGCCACGTGTCACATATGGTAGTGGGTTTTACTATTTGCTTTTTGGTAGTGGGATTTTACTATTTGCTTTATTGGATTTTGGGTACTTGGACACGTGGCGCACCCACAAAGCACGGGGGGTTAGATGGATGATGATCTAATGGATGAGATTTGTCCCTACGTCCTTACCAAATTTGGGTGTCCTCATTTGAACACTCCTCTATATATATATATATCCTCAATTGCCTATATATATATATATAGGGGCGTTCAATTGAGGACATGTCTTATGGTGAGGGTGTAGGGACTAATCTTGGCCATTGGATGAGGTTCATCCAATGATCCACAAGCTGCCACGTGTCACATATGGTAGTGGGTTTTACTATTTGCTTTTTGGTAGTGGGATTTTACTATTTGCTTTATTGGATTTTGGGTACTTGGACACGTGGCGCACCCACAAAGCACGGGGGGGTTAGATGGATGATGATCTAATGGATGAGATTTGTCCCTACGTCCTTACCAAATTTGGGTGTCCTCATTTGAACACTCCTCTATATATATATATATATATATATATATATATATATATATAGAGGAGTGTTCAAATGAGGACACCCAAATTTGGTAAGGACGTAGGGACAAATCTCATCCATTAGATCATCACCCATCTAACCCCCCGTGCTTTGTGGGCGCGCCACGTGTCCAAGTTCCTAAAATCCAATAAAGCAAATAGTAAAACCCACTACCAAAAAGCAAACAGTAAAATCCACTACCACATGTGACACGTGGCAGCTTGTGGATCATTGGATGAACCTCATCCAATGGCCCAGATTAGTCCCTACACCCTCACCATAAGACCCGTCCTCAATTGAACGCCCCCCTATATATATATATATATAGGGTTAGGTTCAGGTGAGAACCAACTTCTAAGTTGAGAACTGAGAACCAATCTCAACCGTAGATCTTTAAGATCTAATGGTTGAGATTGAAAGTGGAGGGAATAGTATTTGGGTGGATTGTTACTGTTGATGGATTTTGGAATTTGGACACGTGGCGCACCCTGAAAGCACGGGGGGTTTAGATGTGTGATGATCTAACGGTTGAGATTGGTTCTCAGTTCTCAACTTAGATGTTGGTTCTCATTTGATCCTAACCATATATATATATATATATATATATGGGGAGCGCTCGGTTGAGGCAAGGTTGTAAGAATGAGGCAGTAAGGCATGATCTTGGCCATTGATGATATTGATCTAATGGTTGAGATTTAAAGATGTGGTAGTGGGATTTTACTATTAGCTTTTTGCTTTTTACTGTTGGTAGTGGGTTTACTATTTGGACATGTGGCGCACCCACAAAGCACGGGGGGGTTAGATATGTGGCTCAGATCGTGCCTCACAGCCTCATTCTTATTTGGCTTGCCTCATTTGAACGCTCCTCATATATATATATATATATATAGAGGAGTGTTCAAATGAGGACACCCAAATTTGGTAAGGACGTAGGGACAAATCTCATCCATTAGATCATCATCCATCTAACCCCCCCGTGCTTTGTGGGTGCGACACGTGTCCAAGTACCCAAAATCCAATAAAGCAAATAGTAAAATCTCACTACCAAAAAGCAAATAGTAAAACCCACTACCACATGTGACACGTGGCAGCTTGTGGATCATTGGATGAACCTCATCCAATGGCCAAGATTAGTCCCTACACCCTCACCATAAGACATGTCCTCAATTGAACGCCCCCCTATATATATATATATATAGGGGAGCACTCGGTTGAGGCATGGTTGGTAGAATGAAACTGTGAGGCACGATCTCGGCCGTCTGTGGGAGTTGATCCGAGGCACGTGGCGAAGCCACGTGGCAAGCCGCAATTGTTGACTTTTCAAAAGTTAGTGGGTTTACTATTTGGACACGTGGCGCGCCCACAATGCACGGGGGGGTTTGATGTGTGGATGAGATCGTGCCTCATAGTCTCATTCTAATTTTGGTGCGTCTATATATATATATAGAGGAGCTCAAATGAGGCAACCAAATTAGAATGAAACTGTGAGACACGATCTCAACCACACATCTAACCCCCCCGTGCTTTGTGGGCGCGCCACGTGTCCAAATAGTAAACCCACTACCAACAGTAAAAAGCAAAAAGCAAATAGTAGAATCCCACTACCATATCTTTAAATCTCAACTATTAGATCAATATCATCAATGGCCAAGATCATGCCTTACTGTCTCATTATACCAACCATGCCTCAACCGAGTGCTCCCCTATATATATAGGGGCGGAGGAGCGTTCAAATGAGGCACGCTACAGTAAAGTGAGGCACGTGAGGCACGATCTCAACCACACATCTAACCCCCCGTGCTTTGTGGGTGCGTCACGTGTCCAAATAGTAAACCCACTACTTTTCAAAAAGTAGTCAACAATTGCGGCTGTGATTGTGGGCGCGACACGTGTCACGATGAGTGGCCCAGATCGTGCCTCACGTGCCTCATTCTACCAACATTGCCTCAACCGAGCGCCCCCTATAGGGGCGCGCTCAAATGTTATGGGTTGTTAAAGTGTTATGTGTTACAGAGCTTCTGATTGGTTGATAGTGGCATGAATAGTGCCGGAGTAGTGGATTTTTGATAGTGGGTTTTACTGTTTACTTTTTGCTTTATTAGATTTTGGGTACTTGGACACGTGACAAGCCCACAAAGCACCGGGGGGGGGGGGGGGGGTTTGGACGTGTGGCTAAGATTGAAGTAACACATAACACTCTAATATGAGTATAACATTTGAGCGCTCCTCTATATATATATATATATATATATATATATATGTAGGGGGCGTTCGATTGAGGCAGAGTTGTAAAAATGAGGCACGTGAGGCACGTTATGAGCCACTCATTTAGATGATGTGGCAGGGAATAGTCCAGGAATAGTTGTTTATTTTTTGCTTTTTGCTTTTTGATGGATTTTTGGTAATGGAAAACGTGGCACGCCCACAAAGCACGGAGGGTTTGAGTGGGACACGTGGTTGACTCAAATCGTGCCTCACTGCCTCATTTTAAGAAGAGGTGCTTCATTTGAACGCTCCTCTATATATGTATTGTTCATCGATTCACAAGTCTCAATTTTAACACTGATTCTCACCTCATCCTCGCCTTCATAATTTATCCATAAATTTTATTTAAAAATTGAACTGAATGTTGATTTATATAGCGAGGACTTCGCTTCATACAATGCCCGCAGACATGCACTCCAACCAATGACAAGTCCCGAACTCATGGCTTTGAATGGCAACTATGGCATCAGCACATGGCACGAATTATTTAGGGAAGCTTGTTGCATTAAGGCACATGTTAAAGGGTGGGAGGTTCAATCCCCACCAACAACAACCGACTGAGGGTATTCCCATGTGCTTGGGCCTTCATGTCCCGCCATGTGTTTGGGCCCCTGGTCATAGGTTGGAGTGTATGCCTGCAGGCTTTGTTCCGGGGTTTCCCTTGTCTGGCTAACAATGTCCCGGCAGGCCCCCGATATATGCCCGTTCAACTGGGCCGATATATGCCCGTTCAGTCGGGCTATATAAATCAACAAAGCCTGCAGGCATACACTCCAACCCATGACCAGGGGCCCAAACACATGGCGGGGCATGAAGGCCCAAGCACATGGAATAAATGGGAATACCCTCTGTCGGTTGTTGGTGGTGGGAATCGAACCCCTGCCACTCTTTAACATGTGCCTTAATGCAACATGTTAAAGGGTGGGAGGTTCAATCCCCACCAACAACCAACAAGCTTCCCTAAATAATTCGTGCCATGTGCTGAGGCCATAGTTTCTATTCAAAATCATGAGCTCGGGACTTGTCATTGGTTGGAATGCATGCCTGCAGACATTGTATGAAGCGAAGTCCTCGCTATATAAATCAACACTGAATAAAAAGTAAAAACAACCCATTCATAGACAAATATTCAGTAACTATTTTTTTTTCTTTGGCACCCTGGTTTAACCTGATATCAAAAGGCAAACTAGTATTCAATTTTTCAAACACACGCCATCTTTTTTTTTTTGATAGTCAAACACACGCCATCTGAGTTTTAACTTTCAATTTTGCTCTATTTTTTACGATACCGGATAAGGGAGGACTAATATAGTTGAAACTCACGTATCGTATTTAAGAAATATTAAACTCAAAACAAGTCAAACAAAAAAAGAAAAAAAAAGTCGAAAAAAAAAGAAAAAAAAAAGTCAAACTATATTCAATTGAAAGTGACATGTTAACTATTTTTAACTATTGAAGAAATTATTTATATTTAAAATTGTAAATATGATAATTTATGAATTTAACATTATCCCTATTTAGATTCTGTAATTATGTGTCAACAGGGACGGTGGCTTGTTGGTTACGAAATCCGTCCTGTAAGGTTAGATCATTACACCTTGGGTTCGAGTATTGGGATTACCAATTTTCTCATAATTTTGTGAGATTTTCTTTTTTCCTTTCCCTTTTTTTTGTACCGCCTCTCGCGGATGCCTTCATCGTCCCGACTTGTGCGGGGGGTCACCAATTTTTTCATAATTTTGTGAGTGTTCTCATTCCTTTCCCTTTCCCTCTTCCTTGTCCCGCCTCACGCGTGGATATTTCCTTCATCCCTCGTATATGCCTTCCTCGTCCCGCCTCGCGCGTAGATGTTTCCTTCATCCCTGACGGATGCCTTCCTTGTCCCGCCTTGTGCGTGGATGCTTCCTTCGTCCGTCATGATGGACGTGCTTGCAATGGTAAAGGTGTCCGATGTGGCATGTGCTTCTGATGTCGAGAGATGTATCATCGATTACAGAGTAGATGTGTGCGGATCCTTACACCCTGGGTTCGAGTCCCGGGTTCACAAATTTTCTCATAATATTTTGAGATTTTCTTCTTTTTTTTCCTTTCCCTCTTCCTTGTTCCGCATCTCGTGAATTTTTTAAAAATAAATAAAAAATAAATTCCACTATGATAAGCAAGGAATGTACAAACCCCAAACTCATGCAGGTGCACCTGAAGCAGTTCGAACCGTCGACCTCCTGGTCATTTGACCAAGACTGTGACCGCTAGACCACTATCCATGATGCAAAAAGCCAACAAAGGAAATTAGTGTGGTCACCACGAATCGAACCCGAGACTTGAAGCATTGCAAGCAACACCTCAACCAATAGGCTCGTGAATGCCTTCCTCGTCCCGGCTCGCGCGTGGATGTTTCCTTCATCCCTCGCGAATACCTTACTCTTTCCCCCTTGTGCGTGGATGCTTCCTTCGTCCGTCATGATGGACGTGCTTCCAATGGTAAAGGTGCCCGATGGGGTCAATGATTTTCTCATAATTATGTGAGATTTTCTCCTTCCTTTTCATTTCCCTCTCCATGTCCCGCCTCACGCGTGGATAGTTTCTTCACCCTCGCAGAGCCTTACTCGTCCCGCCTCGCGCGTGGATGTTTCCTTCACCCCTCACGAATGCCTTCCTCGTCTCGCCTTGTGCTTGGATGCTTCCTTCGTTCGTCATGCAGAACTTGCTTGCAATGGTAAAGGTGCCCGATGTGGGATGTGCTTCAGATGTCGAGATATTTACTAGCAATTACAGGTAGATGTGTGCGGATCCATGGTAAAGAGTGTAAAACCCAGCATGTGCTTCAAGCGGGGGAAATACATATGTACCAAAGATTTCAGAATCTGGTCGAGATGCAATATAAATATGTACTTGATGATGTGTGTATTGAATCGTTGTACCCCTTCATCAAAAAAAGATCCTTTAATTATGTATATTTGATGCTAATGGCTGGTCGTGTCAAATAAAGAGGATCGATATCCATATCAAAAAATAAAGGAAAAGTACAGTTTGGGGTCCTGAACTATCATACTTTTCCAACATGTATGCCAAACTATAAAAACTTTCAAAAAAGGTGCGAACTATCAAATAATTTCCAAACGAGGGGCACCATTCAACACCGTTAAAGATTTTTCTAACGCCATCCAACACCGTTAGCGATTTTACTAACCACGTCCAAGGGCGCTAACTCTGTATGATTAATTAATTAAAATAATTAAAAATTAAAAACAATTAAAAACATTATTAAAAATTTAGAAAAATGCAAAAAGTTAAAAATTAAAAGAGGTTAGAAATTTATAAAACTAAAAATTGTTTTATAATTTAAAATTGTAAACAAAAGTTAAAAATGTTAAAATGGTAAACAAAAGTTAAAATTGCAAAAATGTTATAGAAATTTAAAATTTATAAAACTAAAAATTTATGTTTGGGTTCACACAAATACGAGAATTTTATAAAAATGTTAGAAATATTGTAAAGATAACTAAAAAAATTCAGAAAATTTTAAAGTTTTGAATGTCAAAATTTGAAGTTTTACATTTCAAGTGATTGACATTTTGTATAATTTCTTAAATTTAAAATTTTGACATTAAAAACTTTAAAATTTTGTGTTCCTATTTAACAAATTTTAATTTTTTTATATAAATTTTATAAATTCGTTTAATTTTTTACAATTTTGACACATTTTTAATAAAATTTTCTAATTTGTCGCAACCCAAACTATAATTTTTTAAGTTTTACAAATATTAAATTTCAATAATTTTATGTAACATTTTTTTGTATTTTTTTTAACTCTTGTTTTAAAAAGGTCGGCATTTCTAATTTTTTTAGTTTTTTAGTTTCTTTTGAAAAAAATTTAACTTTTTAAATTAATTTATTATTTAACAGAGTTAACAAACCGTTGGATGACGTTAGTCAAATCTATAACGGTGTTGTTACATGATGCTCCTCGTTTGGAAAATTGTTGGATAGTTTGCACATTTTGGAAGTTTTTATAGTTCGGTCTACGTGTTGGAAAAGATGATAGTTCTGGACCCCAAACTATACTTTGCCTAAAAATAATAATAGTAAAGAGGATCGATATATCATTAAATAAAATAAAAAATTGTATTGCAGTTAGGCTGAACTCGTACTTGGTAAAATTTTTATACCATGTAAGTGTTGAAACTGCTAACTCATATGGATTACATCCCCATATGACTCAAAAGCTTAGGCTTGAGAGTCATGATTTAATAATCCAATATAAGTTAGCAATTCTTCTCCTCAGTTAGCAATGTGGGACAATTTCTTCAAGTGCATCATTCCCAACAATCTCCCCCCTCGATTGGAGAAATTCTGCATTCTCCCCCTCAATAAAACACTGCTACATTACTTATAGGCAAACGTAGGTGCGTATGCAAAAACTCCTCTTCGCTAGGGGTGCTCCACGCTCCCCTTCATTAGGGTCCAACCCACCGTGGGTGCGCCTTTGTGACTCCCCATATATGCTAAAACTAGGGCTAAAGTGCCTTTGCAACTCCCCTTTACAGGCTAAATCGGGGTCCAACCCACCAAATGATTGAGGTGTCTTCAGACGAGCACTCACTTTTGGCATTGACATTTCCGCACGTGTCCCACATTTATTGCACTTGGCCAGATCGCAACGTGCGCTCTGATACCATGTTGAAATTGCTAACTCATATGGAATTACCTCCTCATATTAACTCAAAAACCTATCTTATTGTTATTCAGTTGTTTCAATTCGAGTGACTGTAAATATTTTGAAAAATAATAATATTCTGCATTCAGTTCGAGTACTTCCTCTGTTCCAAAATATGTGTACACGTTCAAACTTTACACATACAAAGAAAATGAATTAATTACATTTTCACCCCATTAAATATATCAAATTTTATTAAACATGAGAGAGATTATATATTTTTAGTGATATGTTTAAGATTAAATTTGGCCAACAGGGTAGTGGCCTGTTGGTTGAGGTGTTGCTTGCAATGCCTCACATCCCGAGTTCGATTCCTGGTGACCAAACTATTTTCTTTTCTACTTCCTTTTCCTTTCTTCTTTCTTTTCCTCGTCCCGCTCGTGCGTGGATGCTTCTTACATCCCTTGTAGATGCTTTCCTCGTTCCGCCTTGCGCGTGGATGTGTTCCTAGGTGTTACGCCTCAATGGTAAAGGTGCCCGATGATGCGGCCTGTGCTCCAAAATGCTGAAGAATGTATCAATAATTCAGGGGTAGATATATGCGTGGATCCATAGTCAGGGATGGAGCCACTCACAGGGTATATTGGGCTTAAGCCCAACATGATTTTGCTACAAAATGTTTTTCCATAATTTGAAGTGTGATTTCAATAATTTGTATACAAATTTAATAAATTGCCCAAGTAATTTGAGAAAATTTTTTATTTGCCCAAGGTACTTTGTAATTCTGCCTCCGTCCCTGTCCATAGTGAAGATGACAAACCTGACATATGCTTCAAGATGCGAATATATGTGCCAAATATCTTCAGGATCCTGCCGAGTGATAGAACTTCAAAAAGAAGAAGATCAAGATATATATGTACCATGCATTGAAATGTTATGAATAGTTATATTGTGTCCTTTCATAAAAAAAGGTTAAATTTGATATTTTATACCCAAATATTTACTATGTGGACATGTAAACCGGAACGGATGAAAAACGAAAAGTGAATATTGTTGTCAAATATTGTAGATGAAGGAGGAGTGAACTCAAATGAGTATGAAAGGGAACTTGTAAAGAGAGAATGGTAGAGAGAAAATGGGAGGAAAGTGTTCTTTCTCCTTGTATATCCTTCTCATCCAAAAGATACATATTTATACTAGTGCATAAGACTAAATATAGGGATTATCAATAAACACAATAGCTAAATATAGAGTCAATCCAACTTAATATAATATTTATAATACTCCCCCTTTGGATGACTCGTACTGTTCTTTGGATGCACACACCATATGAACTGCCTCGTTAAAACCTTGACTAGGAAAAACCCAAAAGGGATAAAAACCAAGTTAGGAAAAAGAGTACAGTTTTAATGCTCCCCCTCAAGCTGGTATGTCTTTCAAACTGCACATCCCGATGTCATTTACAAGTTTCTTGAAAACTCTTGTCGGGCAATGATTTGGTGAACAAGTCTGCCAAATTTTTACTCGATTGTATTTGGCAAACATTAATCTTCCCTTCAACTTGAAGCTCGTGAGTAGAGATGAATTTTGGAGATATGTGCTTTGTTCTATCACCTTTAATATATTCTTCCTTGATTTGGGCGATACAAGCAGCATTATCCTCATATATCATCGTTGGACTTTGTTTTCCAGATAGTAACAAGAGGTCTTGACATGGTGGATAAATGATCTAAGCCAAACACATTCTCGCCCGGCTTCGTATAATGCAATCAATTCTGCATGGTTTGATGATGTGGCTACCAAGGTCTGTTTTGTTGAACGCCATGAAATGGCAGTTCCTCCATACATGAATAAGTACCCCGTTTGTGAAATGGCCTTGTACTCCATCGGCATAACCCGCATCGGCATAACCAACCAATTCACTATTTTGTACTCCACTTGTCCTTTTGAAAAATAAACCAAAATCACTTGTTCCACGTAAATAACGTAGAATGTGCTTAACACCGCTCCAATGTCTCTTAGTGGGCGATGAACTATATCTTGCAAGTAAATTAACTGCAAACGATATGTCTGGCCGGGTATTATTAGCAAGGTACATTAAAGCCCCAACTGCACTAAGGTAAGGTACTTCAGGACCTAAAATTTCCTCATTGTTTGACCGGGGACGAAAATGGTCCTTCTCGATGTTGAGCGATCTTACTACCATTAGTGTACTTAATGGATGTGCTTTATCCATATTAAAACGCTTGAGAACTTTCTCAGTGTAATTTGATTGATGGATAAAGATTCCATTCTTTGTATGCTCGAACTGCAGGCCGAGATAATACTTGGTAGTTCCGAGATCTTTCATCTCGAATTCACTTTTCAAATAAGCTGCTGTCAATTGGATCTCTTCTGGAGTTCCTATTATATTTAAATCATCAACATACACATCTATGATTACGTAACCCGAGTCTGAACGTTTTATAAAAACGCATGGACATATTTGATTATTGGTAAACTCATGCGCTAGTAAATATTCGCTGAGGCGATTATACCACATTCGACCAGATTGTTTCAGCCCATATAATGATCTTTTTAATTTAATGGAGTACATATGGCGAGGCTTCGTTTGTAATGCTTCAGGCATTTTTAATCCTTCTGGGATTTTCATGTATATATATTTGTCTAACGACCCATAAAGGTATGCTGTTACCACATCCATGAGTTGCATTTTAAGTCGTTCGACAACGGCCAAAGCAACTAGAAACCTAAGAGTTGTTGCATCCACTACAGGTGAATACGTTTCTATATAGTCTACTCCAGGTTTCTGTGTAAAACCTTGTGCAACCAGTCTAGCTTTGTATCTTGCAACTTCATTACGTTCATTACGTTTTCGTACGAACACCCACTTATAGCCAACTGGTTTCACACCTTCGGGTGTTGGAGCTACATGTCTAAAAACACCACGCTTATTCAACGATTTCAACTCTGCTTGAATTGCTTCTTTCCAGCTCTCCCAATCATCACGATGTTGACACTCGTCTATGGTTTGGGGATCATCGTCATCTTCTCCAGTGACCTCTAGGGCAACTGAATAAGCAAAAATATCATTGAGATTTACCTCATCTCGGTACCAACCCACACCAGTGCTGGCATAATTAATTGACATTTCAAAATTGTCACCAATATCTTTGTCCTCATTTTCAGTCTCGTTAGGTAAAGGCTCTTCAGGAGTCTCACCTTCATTTACGTTCATATTTGATATCTCGACATCCTTCTTACATCTTGTGTGTTCCTTCCTCTTTCGGGGAACTGTATCCTTAGACCCTAATGGTCTCCCACGCTTTTGATGTATTTGAGAATCACTTGCAATGTTTTTGTTTGGAGTTACTACAGGAATCTCTAAACGAGCTGGTGCATTTTCAGTAGGTATATGTTACTACAGGAATCTCTAAACGAGTTGGTGCACTTTCTTGGCATCAGTAAACGCATCGGGTAGCCAATTTGCTACATTTTGCAAGTGTAAAATTTGTTGAACTTCAAGTTCACTTTCATCTGTTCTTTGATCCAAGAACGATAAAGAAGGTGTATTCCACACAACCTCCTCATTAATCTCCTTTTCTTCTCTGACAATCAAGATATCGAGCGCTAAATAAATCACCAGTTAATGGCTCTAGATATTTGATAATTGATGGGGACTCAAACCCCACATATATTCCCAACCTCCTTTGTGGCCCCATTTTGGTTCGTTGTGGGGGAGAAATCGGGACGTACACCGCACAACCAAAAATTTTCAAATAGGAGATATCAGGCTCTCTTCCAGAGATAAGTTGCAAGGGAGAATACTTATTATGAGTGGTTGGTCGAAGTCTTATCAAAGCTTCTGCATGCAAAATTGCATGTCCCCAAGCAGAGGCGGGTAATTTTGACTTCATTAGCAATGGTCTTGCTATTAATTGCAACCGCTTTATCAACGACTATGCTAGGCCGTTTTGTGTATGGACATGAGCTACTGGATGTTCAATCACTATACCAATTGATGTGCAATAGTCATTGAATGACTTTGATGTAAACTCTCCTGCATTATCTAGCCTGATTCTTTTGATTGGTTGATCAGGATAATGAGCCCTTAACTTGATTATTTGGGCTAAAAGACTTACAAACACAATATTTTGCGTTGAGAGCAGGCTTACATGTGCCCATCGTGTTGAAGCATCTATCAACACCATAAAATATCTAAATGGTCCGCACGGTGGTGCTATTGGTCCACATATGTCACCTTGAATTCTTTCAAGAAACATAGGAGATTCCGCGTTTACTTTTGTTACAGACGACCTCGTTATAAATTTGCCAAGTGAACAAGCCGTGCATGTCAAGTCACCCTTTGGGAGGATCTTCAGGTCCTTAAGTGGGTGTCCGTGTGAACTTTCAATGATTCTCCGGATCATTGTTTCACCAGGGTGACCGAGTCTATCATGCCACAAAGAAAATAATTCCTTGTCAACTAACTTCAGGTTAGTGAATTTATACACTTCAATGGGGTAGATTTGCGTGCCATATAAACCAGACGCATGTGCTCTCTATTTCTCTAAGACTTGCTTCTGGCCAGTCTTATAATAGACAAGAAGTAGGTACTCAATACCCTCTTCACACATGGTTTCAACATGAAAATCATTTCTTCGAATATCTTTGAAACTGAGTAAGTTTCTTTGTGATTCACTTGAGTACAATGCATCTCTAATGTTTATTCTTGTTCCTTCGGGTAACAAGATAGAGGCTCTTCCGGAGCCTTCTATAATACTACTCGTTCCAGAGATAGTATTAACACTGGTTTTTGTCATGTTTAAGTTAAAGAAAAACTTCGGGTTTTTCAATATAGTATGAGTGGTGGCACTATCAACAAGACATAGCTCCCCATCATTGGTATTTCCATTTGTTTGATTCATTCTATAAAGAAAAGAAAAATACATAAATAAGATACTTGCAAATTAATAATGAATAATGGAAATAACTTGAATTGCGAAAATTGAAAGCATTACAACTTAATTCGAAAAATAGCAATGAAATGAAATAGTGATCTTGTGATATGATCAAAGCTTAAAGGAAATCTTCATCTAACTGGAAGTCACCGAACTCTAAACCATAGTTAGGCAAATCTTTGTCTGGTTCAACTTGCTGGAGAAAATCATTTGCATCAATATGGTTGACTTCAGAATTGCTAGCTTCAGCGAGGTTAACTTCCACACCTTTTCCATTTTCCTTCAAGGAATCTTGATACAACTTTACAAGATGTGGTGCCGCACGACAGGTGCATGACCAATGCCCAACATCTCCACATCTATGACATGAATTCGCAATTTGTGATTTGGACTTTTCTCGCTGAGCCTGGTTCTTGTGCTTATTTCCAACATTCTTCTGGATATTGGGGTTTATCCAGGTATGATTACGTCTTTGTCCAACCCCATCACGACCACCACCACGACCTCGGGTATGACCTCTGCCACGTCCTCTGCGGGAGGAGGTAGCATTTGCTTCTGGCATGCTATTAGCTGGGTCTGGGAGTGGTGTGGAACCGGTGGGTCTAGTGTGATGATTGTTCAGAAGAAGTTGGTTGTTCTCTTCTGCTAAGATCAAGCAAGAAAGTAATTCTGAATAGATCTTAAAACCACGTTCCCTGTACTGCTGCTGGAGTACGAGGTTATTCGCATGGAATGTGGATAGTGTTTTCTCCAGCATATCTTCGTCACTGATAGTTGCTCCACATAAGTTCATAGTTGAAACAATACGAAATAACTCAGAATTGTAATCTGAGACCTTTTTGAAATCTTGGAGCCTCAAGTGCGTCCATCCGTACCTCGCACGAGGTAGAGTTACTGTCCTTTGATGATCAAAACTATCTTTTAAACTCTTCCAGAGTTCATAAGGCTCTTTGACTGTTAGGTACTGTGCTTTGAGGCTCTCGTGGAGATGATGACGAAGGAGATGATGAGATATGAAATATAACATATGGTTATGCAAGTAAATAAATGATATCAAGGATAACATAAGGTTTTGTTAAGATTCACGCATCCAAATAAGTTAATGATTTGTTTTATGTAAAAATTTTAGTCTAACACATAAATTACGAAAACAGCTTCATGCCATGCATCTGCGCTCATTAGTGATGAGTGATGAATCTAAAAAAAACTTGGTCTATTTTTAGATTATTATGTGAAAAATGATTTTTCTGGTTTCATGCATATGACAATCAAGATATGGAAAAGAAATATAAAAGGTTAATCATGTGAAACAGTAGCACAAAAGTAAATTTTTTGTAAAGGAGTTAATCATGTGAAACAGTAGCATAAAAGTAAATTTCGAAGGAGAATTTTATCACTTACAACAGGAAGTGATTTTATTGATTATGATGATCATCTGCTTCAGGAGATGATATAATCTCACAAAAATAATAATATAATGTGAATCAAAATATAATATGCCTGTATCCACTTCGAGTGATACATGTATATAATTCCGCATAGTGGGAATCAAGAACATATATCCACTTCGGGTGATACATGTATAATTTCACTTCGGGGAAATAAAAGAAACACATATTATACATGTATCCACTTCAAGTGATACATGTATGCGATTCCACGTCAGGAGAATCAAATTAGGCACATATTATATGTGTATATGATTTTACTTCGGGAAAATCAAAAGAAAATATGTATACATGTATCCACTTCAAGCATATTAAGAAGAACATAGTTTTCAATAATTTTCAGCTCGTGGTCATCCAAATATCTATCCTTCTCGGGACCATATAACTTTACAGGATATGTGTAGGCCTCCAATAATTTGGAATCAATTGTTGAACTTGCCACTTCATTACGTCGTAGCTGATTGTGCACAGTGTACACATCAGATTCAAAATATAAAGAACAAAAGTTCACAAGCTCCTCCTCCGTATACTTTTCAGCAATTGAACCCTCTACACGAGCTTTATTTTTAACCTTCATTTTCATCGCATCATTCGTTCAAATGGATACATCCACCGAAAATGAACTAGTCCACCGAGTTTGCATTCCATAGGCAAGTGCAAGGATAAATGTTCCATCGAGTCAAAAAAACTTGGTGGAAAAATAGTTTCAAGCTTACACATGATTTTCACTATATCTTTCTCCAGTTTATCTAAGTCTTCAAGTTTTAGAACGGTTGAGGATATATTACGGAAAAAGTTAGATATCCCAGAAAGATTATCCACCACATCACGTGGTAGTAGCTCACGAAAGGCAATAGGCATCGACTTTTGTAAGAAAACATGACAATCATGTGATTTCATGCCTTGAAATTTTCGTTGATCCACCTTACTGCAACGCGCAATATTTGAAACATATCCATCAGAGAATTTCAACTTGCTCACCCATTCACAAAGTTGCAATACTTGATCCTTGGATATAGTATATTTTGCTTTGGTTTTTGTTCCGTTCGGCTTTAACCATAACTCTTTTCGTATCTTCATGTGCATCAAATCTAACCTTGCCTTTTGACCGTCTTTTGTCTTATTGCCATCATCTAACACTGTACAGAAAATATTATCAAACACATTTTTTTCGGTGTGCATAACATCAATACAGTGACGTAAAGTAAGGGTCTACCAATATGAAAGCTCAAAAAATATAGATAAATGCGTCCAGTTATGTGTCTTTCCATAGCCATTAGCTCTTTCCTTACTATGAGTTTTTCCAGGTGGTGGGAATTGAAGGTTTTCAAGTTTAGTCATCACCACTTCGCCCGAGTATCGACCTTTTACTAATCTTTTTTCAATACGACCAAATTTAGAGTTTTTTCGTAGAGGATCATTATCATCTAAAAATAGGCGAGAAGTCCCAAAGAAGCTGCATTTGCCACCATGTTTAAGCTGAAATCTTGGGGCATCTCCCATACACACCGGACATGCTAGTTTTCCGTTAGTTGACCATCCACTTACCATGCCATATGCCGGAAAGTCATTGATTGTCCAAAGTAATGCTGCCCTCAAGGTGAAATTCTCTTTCGAGGATTTATCAAATGTTTGTACACCTACATCACATAGCATCTTTAATTCTTCAATCAAAGGTCTTAAATAAACGTTAATGTCTTTGGTTGGACTCTTTTCTCCAGGTATGAGAAGTGTCATGAACATATAAGGATCCTTCATGCACATTGAAGGAGGAAGATTGTACACAACCATTATAACAGGCCACACTGAATATTGTTTGGCGTAACCATTATTAAAGGGACAAAATCCATCTGTAGCTAGACCAAGTCTGACATTACGAATTTCTTCTGAAAATGATGGATGCATAGAATCAAAACGTTTCCATTCTTCCCCGTCAGAAGGATGAGTCAACTCACCTTGCTGCTTATTTCGTATTTTATACCATTTCATATGCTCTGCTGTATGAGATGACATGAACAACCTTTGCAGTCTAGGAATAAGAGGAAAGTATCGAAGAATCTTTCGGGGAATGTTTTTCTGATCCGTTTTTGTTTTATCTTGGTATCGATTTGTACCACATATATCACACTGCAAGTCATCACGACTAGCTCCATAAAATAACATACAATCATTTTCGCATGCATGTATCTTTTGATATCCCAAGTTTAACTCTTTTACCATTTTTCTAACCTCATAGTAGGATTTTGGTAATGTATGATCTTCCGGAAGTATACTTCCAATGAGCTCAAGCAGCTCATCAAAGCCTCTCTCAGAGCATCCATACATATTTTTGAAATGGAGAAGCTTTGTTACAAAGCTGAGTCTTGTAAATTTTGTATTGATCGGATGAAGTGGCATGGTGGCATCTTCGAGTACCTTATAAAATCGAGACGCATCCCCATGCGGTATTTGATCTCTTCCAGTTTCTTGGGAGTTTTGAAAACTACTCATATTAGGTAGTCCTGCAGCATCCATCAACATTTCAACGGCACAATAAATATTCTCATCACCAGCTGGCCGTTCTTGATACTCAGATTGATATGTTTCTTCTGCTACTTGTTCATACTCTTCACCATGGAAATTCCATACATGATAGCCCTCTAAAAATCCATATCGGTATAAATCATATCTGACATCATCAAGAGCTCTCCAGTTCATGTTCTTACACTTAATACAAGGACATCTAATCATATTGTTCGAATCCATCGATTTGTCATTCGCTGCAAAATTTAGAAACTCAAGCACCCTCATCCTGAATGCATGAGTTATCGTTGTACCTTTAGGAATGAGCCTATTATACATCCAAATCCGACCTGCGGACATCTACAGATCAATGTAGAAATCATGTGATTAGATTATTGGAATTGTGACTATAACAACCAAAACACTATTTTGCAAGGTGAAGCAGCACACAATATTTCCAGTTTAGAAAATTTTAGTCCTTCTTGTAAGCAATAAATCGCTTATATAAATTACAAACTCAAATTAAACTAGCAGAGATACAATTTCATTCACCTTATACAGACAAGATTCAAAGCTAAACATAAATTTCAATTTCAACATCAATATAAAGGCATTTGGTTAATTGATAACCTGAAGCGATGCTGCCCTAGTTGAAGAAACTAAACAAGAAAGTTGAAATTGATTTGCTGTCTAACCTTAGACGACTTCTTTATCAAATAGTTTTTGATGACCAAGCGGCAAGACCTCGACCCTTCTGACTTCGTTATCGAGTGCCGATGTTGATGTGCAACTATGACCGCAAATTCATAAGGACGTTGGCTGCGACAGAAGACGAAGTATGATGATGCAATCTGACAATCCCGACGAGCCCTATTTTCCTTCGATTCAGGTCGTTGTTTCAATTCAGCTATGCGCGTTGGAGATGATTAATGTTGGCACTTGCGGTACAAGTTGATGAATAAAAACAGAAGCTCGAATTGCAATCGATCAAGATATGGCAACTGCTTTCCAATTCGGATTATAGTCGCTCGACAACAAAGTAAACAAAAGAAGGAAATCCTACTTTATTTTATTAATTGATTTGTTTTTCTGGGTTTGAAAGTGTAAAAAAAATCAAGGAAAACAAGATGTGGTTATAATTTTACTAATCAATTTGTATAATTTGTATTTTTTTCGGTTTCTCATAAGATGAATGTAGGTATTTATTGAATTTGATAAAAAAAATATTTTCTAGCGAGTTTAATTTGCAACTTTAAACACGTAAATACCAACGGATTTATTTCCAACCAAGGTTCGAAGGTTATACATATATAATTAACAAAATATTTTCCATCGAGTTTAATTTGTAACTTATAACACGTAAATACCAACAGATTTATTTCCAATAAAAGTTTGAAGGTTTTATATATATGTCAACAAAATATTTTCCGTCGAATTTAATGTGTAGGTTATAACACGTAAATACCAACGGATTTATTTCCAACAAAAGTTTGAAATTTGTATATATACATCATCAACAATATATTTTACGTCAAGTTTAATTTGTAACTTATAACACGTAAATACCAACAGATTTATTTCCAACCAAAATTCGAATATTTTATATACATAGTATTAACAAAAATATTTTATGTCAAGTTTAATTTGTAACTTATAACACGTAAATACCAACAGATTTATTTCCAATAAAAGTTTGAAGGTTTTATGTATACATTATCAACACAATATTTTCCGTCGAATTTAATTTGTAGGTTATAACACGTAAATACCAACGGATTTATTTCCAACAAAAGTTTGAAAGTTTTATATATACATAATTAACAAAATATTTTCTGTCAAGTTTAATTTGTAATTTATAACGCGTAAATACCAACTGATTTATTTCCAATAAAAGTTTGAAGGTTTTATATATGCATTATCAACAAAATATTTTACGTTGAGTTTAATTTGTAACTTATAACACATAAATACCAACGGATTTATTTCCAACCAAAATTCGAAGATTTTATAGACATATTATTAACAAAATATTTTCTGTCAAGTTTAATTTGTAACTTATAACACATAACGGATTTATTTTCGACAAAAGTTTGAAGGTTATATATATTTATTATCAACAAAATATTCTCCGTTCACTTTAATTTGTAACTTATAACACATAATTTCCAACGGATTTATTTCCCACAAAAATTTGAAGGTTTTACATATATTATCAACAAAATTTATTCCGTTAAATTTAAATCGTAGGTTAAAACACAGTTTCTTGTAGTGTGTGATTTCACTTCGGGGAAATCAATACAAACATATACTATCCGTGTATATGATTTTATTTCCGGAAAATCAAAACAAACATACACTTAACATGTATATGATTTTACTTCCGGAAAATCAGAAAAACATATACATGTATCCACTTCAAGTGATACATGTACGTTTCCACTTCAGGGGAATCTAACAATAATATCGATTCACATATCACAAAAAGAAGAAAATTGAGTTTTCAAATAATGCTAGGTGCCATCATCGCATAATCGAGAAGAAGTAGTAGAGAGGGATTTCAGATCCTTACCTTGAGCAAGTCGTGCTGATAACGTGTTGTGAAATATTGTAGATGAAGGAGGAGTGTTGGACCCTTTGTGTTTTGATGATAACAAACACTTAACTAATAATCCACTTGAGTGTGCAGAAATCACTGTCTGACAGGTAAGCTTGCTGAACATCTCTGAGAGAGAGCAGAGTTGCGAGAGAGATGCATTCTTTGTGAGGGACGAACCGACATATGATGAGATCGAATCTGGGAAAAGATACTCGAAGATATATATATCGAAGATACAAGAGAATATGCGTGTAATATGTGATTAAGATTATTAATGCAAATATATACACAAGGAGATGTCAGCATATTCGACAGAAAGATTGAAGCCAGATTTGGTAAGCATATATGTGACATGGTTAAGATATGGAAATATCTTAACCGTATCACATCAGCAAGATGACAATCGGATCTCTGATGGAGATAGACTTTGCCGACTTAAAGACTCTATAAAAGGCAGAGAAGTCTTCAAAGAGAGGTTCGGCTTTTAGAAAGAGAATTCGGAGATCGAAGAACTGATCAACACCAGAGCTGACGAAGTGCTGCTGTGTGCGGACGAGACAGATCGTGTTAGTTGATACTTTGAGTTGAGTAGAATTGTTAGCTGTCCCTGAGTGAGACAAAGTGTAACAATCTACAAGCACACTCTTTCATCAATAACATTGATCTTGAAGCCCTTCTGGAATTGTCAAGAAGGCAAAGTGGTTTTTAGCCTGCTGCAAAGGTTGCAGTAAGATTTCCACTATAAATCGTGAGTATTTACTTTCGGCATTATATTTCCTGTAGTAGAGATAATTTCCGCTGCCATCTGTCTGAGGGATACCATTCTGGGATCTCCCTCACATAGTTGGCTAACCTAACGATCCAACAATTGGTATCAGAGCCCGGCTCTAGATTGTGTGTTAGCCTTTGCAGGAAATCATGTCTGGCGGAAACGATTCGTTCTGGAAGCCGCCACTGCTCAGCTCGGGAGAGTACGACTGGTGGAAGGATCATTTCGAAGCCCATGTCTGTTCCCTGGATGGGAAGCTGTGGCGTGTGTTTGAAAAGGGTAACTTCCCTATTCTGGATGTGACAGATCCCGCTAATCCGAAAGAAAAGGAGAAAGACGATTACACCGAAGCTGATTACAAAGCTCTCCAACAGAATGCCAGGGCCAAGAAAGTTTTAAACATGACCCTCTCACCGGGACATCAAGTAAAGATGGCTGTCTACAAGACTGCCAAAGAACAGTGGGATGGCCTTGCTAGACTTTACGAGGGAAATGAGGACATAAAGAGGAACCGAATTCTAGCAGCCACAAAGGACTACGAAACAGTCGAGCAACGCACGGACGAATCCCTGGAGGATTTCTACACCAGATTCCAAGTAATCATCGCACAGCTGAACTCCTTGGATGAGAAACTCCCACAGTGGAAGATAACCCATCAGTTCATGCAAGCTCTCAGCCCCAAGTGGGATACAGTGACTACAGCCCTTCAGGCTCAAAAGGGAATAAAAGACATCACCTTGGAAGAGCTGGTGGCGAACCTGCAAAGCCAAGATGGGATATCAGAGAGAAAGATGGCAAGGAGACAAGCTGGAAAATCTCATGCCATAGCACTGAAAGTGGAGAAGGCCTTAGATATAGCCCAAGTAAGCCTGCCATCCAAAGGTGAGGACGAGGAGATAGCTCTTCTCTCAAGAGCCTTCAAAATGGCAACCACAGGAAGAACACAAAACAGAGGTGCCTCTGGCGGGGGACGAAACAACCAAAGAGGGAACAAAGGAACTGCCTCAGAGGAAAGCAAGACAAAGGCAGGAACAAAGGAAGAAAGAACTTGTTATCACTGTCAGAAAAAGGGACATCTTGCAAAAGATTGCTACAGCAAGAAGAATGGTGAACCCCCTGCCCCGAAGGAAGCTCAAGCCATGTTCGCTGCCTGGGGTGACTCGGACGAGGAACACTGCGATAGGAAGCAAGCCAAGGAGCCATGTCTGATGGCAAGATCCACGAATGATGAGGTAAATGAATCTGATTCCTTTATCAATGAAGTCTTCAGTGAATCTGATTTTGCAGAAACTATTGCCGAACTGCTGAAGAAGATCACGAGCCTTAAGGAACAGCTTGAGATCATGAAAGATGAACATGAAGATGACATGGAAAACAACCGCCTCTGGTCAACTAAAGCTATGCGACTCGAGAGAGAAATAAAAGAACACGTCTGCAAATGTCACACTTGCGACGATAGAGACACGCAAATGAACAGGTTGAGTAATTATCTGAGGTGTATGAAAATTGATGACACAAGGTCGACAGAAGTCAGAACCAAGATGGTAGGATCAATTGAAGAATCTGTCAGGATCCAGCTTGATAACAAGGAACTTCGTCAGACAGTCGCAGATCTCAGACAAAAGGAGACGGAAGGAAAGAAGATCTGGCTACGAGAACTAGAAGCCAAGAAGGTTGAAGAAGTAAGACAGGACTACAAAAGGAAGTTTGCCAGACCTGGACTCGGGTATATGGAGGAGACCGACAAAGAGGAAGAAAATAGAAGGATTGCCAAAGGAAAGGGAGTGATGACTGAAGTCGGCGAAAGCTCGCACCAGGCGAAAAATTCGGAAGTCGCCAGACAGTCGGAAAGAACAGATACATCTCCAAAAGAGAGCCCTCTCTATGACAGAGACTCAGTACCCTTCAAGGCTGGGAAAACCTTCGAAATTTGGAAGAAGATGAGCTCCAATCCTCAACCATTCACTATTGCTCCTCACGCCCAAAGAAGTAGGAGACCCATCCCCTTAGAAAGGAACAAGAAAACCGGGGTCCTATACTATCGAGTCTGCTGGCACTGTGGTCACACTGGTCACTACAAATCGGACTGTAAGGAGCTGAAAAATGCCAACGAGAAGTATCACAGTCATCAGAAGGAAGCTCCCCCCCATAGCAGGAGCGACAGAGGTGAATGGACTCGCTCTTACCACGACACAGCCACCTACGGACGACCCAGGAGAACTCCCAGGAAGAAAATCAATCTTACTAATGATGACGATTCCCGTCCTCTAAAGTTTCCTTCTGTTGTTAAAACTGCCCCAAAGCCCAAAGCCCAGTAAGCCCAAGCTTGTCTGGGTTCGTAAAAACCGAATTCTCTCTTGCAGGATGGAGTGAGGAGCAAGCCATGGTATCTGGACAGCGGATGCTCCAAACACATGACAGGAGATCCAGGATGGTTCATCTCACTCCAAGCCTACTCCGGAGGAAGCATCATCTTCGGAAACAAGAGTACAGGTAAGGTAGTTGCAACAGGAGAGGTAAGAATTTCAGAAACAATCAAAGTTCGACAAGTTAGTCTGGTTGAAAACCTGAATTATAACCTGCTGAGTATATCACAATTATGTCAACATGGTAAGAATCAAGTGATATTCAACTCTAATGACTGCATTGTGAAGTGCATTGAGACAGGAAAGGTAATACTCAGAGGTGTCCGTGAGAATCAAATATACACAGTGGACCCAGAGTTCGTCCCTGAAGAGGAGCTTTGCTTGGCAAGCATAACAGCCGACACGCTGCTGTGGCACAAAAGGTTTGGACACGCAAGCTCGAGACTGATTCATAAGCTGCATCAGAGTGAACTAGTGATCGGTTTACCCAAGGTAGAAAGCTCAATTGATCAGGTGTGCAGTGCATGTGCCACAGGTAAGCAAGTACGTACTTCGTTCAAATCAAAACAATCAGTAAGCACTTCAGGTCCTCTTGATATGATCCACATGGATCTCTGCGGGCCAGTGAACGTCGTCAGCCGTGGAGGCAACATGTACATATTAGTCATCGTAGACGACTACTCCAGGTATACTTGGACAATTTTCCTGTGCTCTAAAGATGAAACATATTCTGAATTTGCCTCATGGATGAAACTGATTGAAAATAAATTGAGTAAGAAGTTAGTATCCATTCGCACTGACAACGGAACCGAGTTCCGGAATTCCCAGTTTCTCTCCCTGTGCAGGACTGCTGGAATTGATCACAACTTCTCAGCACCACGAACTCCTCAGCAGAATGGGGTGGTAGAGAGAAAGAATAGGACGTTGGAAGACATGTCCAGAACAATGCTGATTGCCAGTGGCGTTCCCAAGGGATTCTGGGCAGAGGCTGTGCATGCGGCCAGCCACATACTGAACCGAGCATCTCTACGTTTTATGATAGGAAAAACATCGTATGAACTGTTGCGGGGAAGAAAACCTAACATTGGCTATTTGAGAGTGTTTGGCTGCAGGTGTTACGTACATAACAATGGAAAGGACAATCTGGGAAAGTTTGACCCAAGGAGCGATGAAGGTGTGTTCATAGGATATTCAAGCCATAGCCGAGCCTACAAGGTGTACAACCTAAGGATGGAACGGGTGGAGGAGAGCATCCACGTATCCTTTGATGAGGGCACTATGACAGGGCATCTAGTAAAAGATCCTTCATCACAGGATGACGGAGAACTTCAGTTCACCGATAGAGCTGACCCCGACTGGGAACGCGCTCAAAGTGAAGTCATAGAACCAGTCCAAGTGACTGCTCAGGGTGCCTGCCAGGAACCTGCAGATGCTCAAGCAGAGTTGCCCGCTCAAGAACTTGTTCCAAATGTCCCTATGACTGACATCATTGCTGAGGCTCACCACGAAGAGGTGACTGGTAACAATCCCCCGCCTACAGGTACATCGGAGGAACCCAGAACTACAAGGAGCGGGAGAGTTGTCCAGCCCCCAGCCAGGATGAGGGACTACCAGTGCTATACATCGCAGGATCAAGTAAGTCTGGATGACCTATGCCATTTCTGTGTATTTGCGTCTTTTGTCTCTGTTACAGAACCAAGGACAATAGCTGAAGCATTGAAGGATCCGGAATGGGTAAATGCCATGCAAGAAGAACTTCATCAGTTCGAGAGGAATAAGGTATGGCGACTGGTCCCTAGGCCTAAGGATAAGAACGTGATTGGAACTAACTGGGTCTTTCGCAACAAGATGGACGATAAAGGAGTCGTTGTAAGGAACAAAGCCCACCTGGTAGTCAAAGGCTACAACCAACAAGAGGGGATAGACTACGATGAAACTTTCACCCCAGTTGCAAGGTTAGAAGCAATCAGATTACTAATTGCTTATTCGACTTACCATGGTTTTGTTCTACAGCAAATGGATGTGAAAACGGACTTCTTGAACGGAGTTCTAAAGGAGGAGGTATATGTGAGCCAGACACCAGGGTTCGAGGATCACACTCACCCGGATCATGTCCACATCCTTGAGAAGGCACTTTACGGGCTGAAGCAAGCTCCTCGTGCCTGGTATGAGAGGCTGTCACAATTCCTACTATCCGACGGATATACCAGAGGAGAGGTGGACAAAACTCTCTTCCTTCTGAAGGAAGGGAAAGACACGTTGGTGGTGCAGGTATATGTGGATGACATCATTTTTGGCTCAACTAACTCCAAACTTGTCAAGCAGTTCACAGAATTGATGTCAAGCGAGTTCGAGATGAGCATGGTGGGAGAGCTCAAGTACTTCCTTGGTCTTCAAGTTACTCAAGAGGAGGATGGCACCAGGATCCATCAACAGAAGTACATAAAGGAGATTCTGAAGAAGTTTGGGATGGATTCCGCCATTACGTGCGACACACCGATGTCCCCAAACGACGCCCTGACGAAGGACGAATCCTCTCCCCGTGTAGATCCAACTCTGTACAGGGGAATGATTGGTTCGCTACTATATCTCACTGCTAGCAGACCCGATATCTTATTCAGTATTTGTCTGTGTGCAAGGTTTCAGGCTGATCCCAGGGAAACCCACGTGAAAGCTGTAAAGAGGATATTGAGATATCTGAAGGGAACAGATGACTTGTGCCTGTTCTATCCAAGGGGAGGTGAATTACGCCTGGAAGCGTATACCGACGCAGATTATGCTAGGTGCAAGACGGACAGGAAGTCCACGTCAGGGATGGCTCAATATCTTGGACCATGTCTCATCTCTTGGGCTTCGAAGAAGCAGTCCTCAATTGCTCTTTCCACCGCTGAGGCAGAATATATTGCCGCTGCTGCTTGCTGTGCGCAGCTGCTGTGGATCAGGCAACAGCTAAGTGATTATGGTGTTATTACAAAATGTGCTAAGATTCTGTGTGATAACACTAGTGCTATTAACATCTCTAAAAATCCAGTGCAGTTCTCACGCACCAAGCATATTGAAATTCGATATCACTTTCTACGAGACTGTGTAGAAAAGGGAACAATTGAGATGGAATATTGCAGAACAGAGGAACAGATTGCTGACATATTCACAAAGGCATTGCATAGAGAACCCTACGAGAAGCTGAGGCTCGAACTAGGTATGATTTCTCTTCCTTAGTGCAATGCTCACTCTTTGCTCCCTCGATGATTGGCTAGACAAGATGCATATGAGTCACGTCTGATGGAGAGGTTAACATGATGTTCTATGCTAGCGAAAAAGTAAGTTGTGTTCATAATGTATCCATGCATGCTTGCTATGTGATTGATGACTGCATTAGGGACCGAAAAACATGAAATTCTGTTTTCTTTCTGCCCAAAAGAGACCTCCAAAGTTGATCCCACATTATAAGCCCAGGAGGTACTCTAGACCAACCTTAGCCTGTCTTCATGTGGAGTGCTCCTATGAGCCCGTCGATATGCTTCTTCTTCTGGAGTTATTCCACATGAGGTACGAAGACAACATAATATGTTTGGATGATTTCATTTATTTGTGCTCGATTGTGTGTGGTGTTATTTGTACCATTTGGGTAAAGTTTGCACACCATACCAAAACCTTGTGTACCCATGAGACGGTCAGACTGAGCTATCACTATGGAATGCTTGACTATTGGCTGGGAAACAATCTGTGTGATAATTGTGACGATGGTGAGTTCCATGTCCCTTGGTAAAAATTAGCTCAGCCTTGGGAAGGGGTAAAGTTTGAATAGAGAGGCGAACAGTCTCTGCTGCAGGTGGCTGTCCCGACTGTTGACACATGCTTTTTCGGCTAAATTACAATTGGCAAGTTATTAATGCAGAACCATTTTTGGAAAGGAGGAAAAGGTGGCAAATCCTAAAATATAGGGGGCGGTTTATTTAATTCTCAAAGGAAGGGATGCGACACTTCCAGAATGTGCTCTAGGGTTTGGAGGAATATAAGAAAGGAGAGGACCGCGTGTTGTGCCCTAGTCAAAGCAAAAAGCAATCAGTTTCTCTCTTACCAAAACCAAAGTTCCGAAAGCTTCGAATGGCTTCCTCAAACCCTAAATCCGGTCTCTCACCTGCGGCCGCCGCAGATCTTGCTGCCCAGTTGATTGCAAGGGGTGTCACTCCTCTCTGTTTGGAAACCATCCTCCAGTCCGTCACGCCACCTATCCCCACTCCGACGGACTCTGAGGCAGCCAGGGATCTTGCTATGCTCGAAGAACATCGAGATGATTCTCATTCCAAGCGCCGTGTTAAAAGGGAGTCCTCGATTGCTGAGCGGTCCGCTAGCAAGCGGGCGAGGAAATCTGCTCCTCCCTCGTCCAGGAAAAGTCGCAGATCTGCACGTTCATCCGCTGTGTTGGTTGACGTGGATGGTGAGTCGGACGGATGTGCAGGTGAATCAGAGGAGGCTGTGAGGGGTTTCGCTCAGGAGTTAGTGCTCGACCATGAGTGGCTTGTCGAATACAAGCTAGGAGAGATTGTGGAGCTGCTAGTAGCCCAAGGTTGGGGCGACTTGTTCAGGAAGCCAGTCCTGGTAGACGAGAGGTTGGTTAAGGAGTTCTATTCAAAGTTCAAGCTAGAGGAGATAAGCAAAGACAAGCTGGAGATTTGTGTAACCATGAAGGGTTAAATGTTCACATTAAACCTGAGGGAGCTGGCCTCCATTTTGAAGGTGCCTAGGGCAGGGTACGCGGAGTACACCAAGGGCACTTGGCCGAGCTCAGTGGCTAAGCTTGATGTGTTTGCCCGGCTGGGGTTGGATCCTGATGGTAAGGGGATAAGGGAAAATGCTGCTATGAATGTGCTACCAAGGATCCTCCACCGGATCTTAGTATCCAACATCACCCCAAGGAAGCAGAAACACAATGTGGTTGTGTTTCAGGACATGCTGCTCGTCGATCAGATCCTGTAGGGAAAGCCAGTCTGTCTACCAGTTCAGGTGATGCGCCACATGGACAACAACAAGGACAATCCCTCGAATGGACTACCCTATCCTCAGTTCGTAAAGCAAATTCTGCAATACTGGGAGATCTATAGCCCCACCTCTGAGAAAATGCTGTCGTCCGCCCTTGGTGATGATCAGCTTGTCAAGCTGGGCCTGGAGTACTCTGCGGGAGTTGGGTGGATTGTCCCAGCTGTTGAAGAAGAGCTTGTGGAGGAGGACGTTGTTGAGGTGACACCCTCTGTAGAACCTGTGCGTGAAGAAGTCATTCTTCCCACTACCGGTTTGGGTGCGATGCTGGCACTGTTGAAAGAGGTTAAAGCTGAGTTGTTGGAGGTTAAGGGTGAGGTGAAGGAGCTGAAAAGTGAGTTGAAGGGTGTGAAGGAGAAGCTGACAGCTCTGGAAGTGGCTGTAGAGGTTGACTCAAGTGCAGTGTCGGCTGCAGTTGAAGGGTTCCCAATCCAGATCAAGAACCTCGCCGCAGAGATTGTGGAACAGCTGAAGATCCCGCTCCAGAGTGTTGCTCAGTCTGAATGAGTCTCATGGATCTCCCTCCTTGCCAGCCCTCCCACAACTCTCCCTGCTTTCGTTGCTATGTTATTTTGAATTTCATGTTTCAGTTCTCTATGCTTTCTGACTCTCTGCTGCATTTGTGGTGTCAACATGACACACTTTTTGATTCCCTAACAATGAATGCCATGTTTTCTTTCCATTACTCTGTGTTCTTGGTTGCATTTCTTTTTGATGATGCCGAAAGGGGGAAGAAACGTATGTGCATATACTAAGGGGGAAAATCTGTACCGAATGTTGAGCGGATGCCTATCTGAGGGGGAACTATGCTAGCTAGACGTTAAAGAAAATACTCATTGAATAAACTCTGAAACAGCTAGCTATCCTAGGGAAACGCATATGAACATTCCATGCGATAGCTATGTGTGATTTCGTATTTGTGAAGAAGTGTTTGTCATCATCAAAAAGGGGGAATTTGTTGGACCCTTTGTGTTTTGATGATAACAAACACTTAACTAATAATCCACTTGAGTGTGCAGAAATCACTGTCTGACAGGTAAGCTTGCTGAACATCTCTGAGAGAGAGCAGAGTTGCGAGAGAGATGCATTCTTTGTGAGGGACGAACCGACATATGATGAGATCGAATCTAAGAAAAGATACTCGAAGATATATATATCGAAGATACAAGAGAATATGCGTGTAATATGTGATTAAGATTATTAATGCAAATATATACACAAGGAGATGTCAGCATATTCGACAGAAAGATTGAAGCCAGATTTGGTAAGCATATATGTGACAGGGTTAAGATATGGAAATATCTTAACCGTATCACATCAGCAAGATGACAATCGGATCTCTGATGGAGATAGACTTTGCCGACTTAAAGACTCTATAAAAGGCAGAGAAGTCTTCAAAGAGAGGTTCGGCTTTTAGAAAGAGAATTCGGAGATCGAAGAACTGATCAACACCGGAGCTGACGAAGTGCTGCTGTGTGCGGACGAGACAGATCGTGTTAGTTGATACTTTGAGTTGAGTAGAATTGTTAGCTGTCCCTGAGTGAGACAAAGTGTAACAATCTACAAGCACACTCTTTCATCAATAACATTGATCTTGAAGCCCTTCTGGAATTGTCAAGAAGGCAAAGTGGTTTTCAGCCTGCTGCAAAGGTTGCAGTAAGGTTTCCACTATAAATCGTGAGTATTTACTTTCGGCATTATATTTCCTGTAGTAGAGATAATTTCCGCTGCCATCTGTCTGAGAGATACCATTCTGGGATCTCCCTCACATAGTTGGCTAACCTAACGATCCAACAAGGAGTGAACTCAAATGAGTATGAAAGTGAACTTGTAAAGAGAGAATGGTAGAGAGAAAATGGGAGGAAAGTGTTCTTTCTCCTTGTATATCCTTCTCATCCAAATTATACATATTTATACTAGTGCATAAGACTAAATATAGGGATTAGCAATAAACACAATAGCTAAATATAGAGTCAATCCAACTTAATATAATATTTATAATAAATATATATTTTTAAAACAGAGGAATTACCATTTTACTTACATTCTCACTCAAATCGAGCGTCATATAAAGAAATATATGTTAGAAAATGTGTGTTAAGAGGCGGCAAAGAAAATAACGATGAACATCATTTATGATCTAAATTTGAGTGTTACAAAATCAAAAGGCAATGAGCATTTTAAGCAAATAATTCAAGTGTGAACACTTTATGACTAAAGTCACTACAAGAAAATGTGTTATAATCTACCGTTTAAAATCAACAGACTGTACTTTTGTTGATAATATATATAAAACCTTCAAAATTTTATATTTTATGATCCATACAGTCGGGTCGGGCTAAACCCGCCCAATCAATTCGGGCTCAAAAACTTATCCAAGTCCGCCCTATTTACTGGGCCGGGGTACCCATCGGGCCAATCCGATACAATTATATTTTTCTACATAATGCATATCTTAAATAAAAATATTATAATTTCAAAACATGTATGCCCTTCAAATTAACAAGTCCATAGAAAATAGAAATTTAAGAAAATAATTAAGTGTCACATATTTTGTGTTCCAGTGTAGCATCACGTTAATCTTCATCGTATGCACCTGTCTCTGACTCTCTGCATCATAGGAGTACCTAATGTCATACAAAAATAAGCTAAAGTTAAGTTAGAAAAAATTTCCAAATTAAGAAAAATTCGAATTTGATTTCCAATTGTACACACTCTTCAAATTCAATTTCCAAAATACACACCATTAGTTTGGCGCTGTTCGTAAGGGTGCCTAAGAAATAAATCACTTTCATTAACAGCGCCTTATGTCTAGTGTCAAATTTTTAGATATAATGAATGCTGAGTCAGCAAAAATTGCCTAGTAAGCCAAAAGCGCTCCTCCACAACGCCTAAAATTGAACATAGTTTCGAGCCCTAGTTTCTCCCGTTATTTCCATTTTTTCTTCTTCTAGTCGGAAAATCAATCCCGCCACTCGTCGCTACCTGCTTGTCGCCGCCCGTTCCCGCAGTAAGTGTTGGGCCGCCCGTTCCATTTTGAACTCTGATTCTCGTTCTCCGCCTATTTGCCTCATTGTTGGGTCGATTAGGTATATGTTTCCTCTATTTGCTTCAGTTCTACTAGCATCTGATTATTTTGCACAATACAAATCCTTCTTCTCCATTTATCCGCAAATTTATTTAGTGTGATTTTGCTGGTAAAGCTTAATGTTGAATATTTGTGGCAGTAACACTTTATAGTTGAATATCTTAGTAGTCTGTCTTTGTTGCATATTTTTGAAGGTTGGTTCTAATATATTATTGTTTATCTTGGACTGTCTTAGCAATGACTAGTGCTCAAAATGATGGAATGTCATTGTCAACTATAGAGAGATTTGAAATTCCGTCATTCGACGACTACGATAGAGATAATATGGGGAATTTTGATAATGACGATGAGGAAGGCTATGTTGAAGTACCCATATGTGGTGAAGGAGTTCATAATTCCCTATGGGATTTTGCTCCTTTTAATGATGTTTTCGGTTTGATGAGTCATCCGACTATTGATGACCACGAATCTAATAACAGTCAGTTTAATACGAAAGTGCTCAAAAAGGCGGTATGTTTATGCTGAAGGAGTTGCTCATATATGCTTGTCAAAAATATTCTATCAAACACCGTCGAGAATATCACACTGCAAGCTTGTGCACAAAACGATTGATTCTTGAATGTCGTCGAGGAAAGGATAAATGCAAATGGGAGCTACGAGCTTCGAAGAAGAAAAATGAAGGCATGTGGAGAATAACCAAATATGAAGGAGATCACACGTGCGAGGTTGATATTATCCCTCATGACAATGTCCATTTTAACAAATACTTTATCGGAATGGACATAAGAGATTTAATTCAAGAGAAGCTGAGATTTTCCCCTTACGCGGTGCAAGCTTTAATGAGATCAAAGTATGGGTGTAAAATATCTTACATGAAGGCTTGGAAATCCCGACAAAAAGCATTATTACATATATTTGGAGATTGGAAAGCATCTTTCGAAAAGCTACCGGCATACATGGACATGCTCAAAGAGTCCAATCCCGGTAGCATTGTTCATTGGGACACATCAAGTCTAGAGAGTGGGAAAGTAAGCATGAATCGTGTATTCTGGTCATTTTCTCCGGCTATTGATGCTTCAAGCATTGTCGTCCCATTTTTCTATCGATGCGACACATTTGATCGGGAAGTGGAAGGGTGTTTTAATGATTGCAGTCTCTCTCAACGCACAAAATGAAATTTTTCCTTTAGCTTATGCATTGGTGGAGGGTGAAAATATCGAGAGACTGAAGTGGTTCATGACATGCATTCGAAGTAGCGTCACACAACGTGATGGATTATGCATAATTTCGGATAGGCATATAGGCCTAATGCGAGTGATGGAAGAAGAGGATTGGTCTCCACCAAGAGCTTATCACCGTGTCTGTATAAGACACTTTGCCTCTAATTTCAATCAAAGGCGAAGTGTTTGGCCCACAAAGACTTACTTTATAACATTGCCGAGGTGAATCAGCAAATGAAGTTCTGTAATCGTTTCAAAGATTTGAAAGAGTTGTTGAAGGATAAATCGGATGTTGTAAAGTGGTCGAACGAAGTTAACCCGGAAAATGTGGCTTATGATACTAACAGTAGAAGATGGGGGTCTATGACGACTAACCAGTCCGAATCATTTAATTATGTACTTATGGCTTGTTGTGATTTGCCTATAACCGTTATCGTACACTTCACATTCAAGCAAGCCAATAGTTGGTTGATTAAGCAAAGTGATGAAATGTTAGATCATAACAATCATCATGTTCCGAAAATCGAGAGCATAATCAATGAGAACATAGAGAAAGTCGGGCGTAATGAGGTGCAAATGTATGATCGGGCTAAAGGTATAGCATCCGTTTTGACCAAATCGAAGGGATATGCACATAAGGTTTCCATGGTTGACCAAACTTGTGGTTGTGGAAAACGGCAACTGTTTCACTATCCTTGTTGTCACGCACTAGCGGTGTGCGAACAAGAGGGAATATCCACTCATAGTTGTGTGGCTTACGAATATAGCACGCAAGCGTATAATGACACTTGTGCACCAATATTTAATCCAATTCCGGATATGAGACATTGGAAGAAATATGATGGACCCAAACATATTCCAATAAAGCACTATAAAAGAGTGAAAAGAGGAAGACAACCAACAAAGCGAAGACGCAACGAAATGGATCAAAAGCGTGGCCCAAGACCCGAAGACGTGCAATCAACTAGTTCACAACCACCTACAAAGGCGAAGAGGGTGTTCAAGTGTTCTTTATGTTGAGCTGCAGGACACACAAAGAAATCTTACGCATTTCACGGTGGATCAGGAACTTAGATTATCAGGAGTTTATTTTTTTGTATGTCCTTTTGGGAAAGGTTAATGTATTTCATGACTACATTTTGTAGCCTTATTTTGGCAGAAACTTAATTGATGTAAGACTTTTATATTATATGAAGTCCTTTTCTAGCCTTATTTGATTACATTAATCTTAAGTGCAATCTGTTACTTTATTGTTACTTCATTATATTACATATGTGTTAGCTTATGCATATTGATATATTTTGTTACAGACATGTCACGACGTTCATGTTCTGAGGCTATGCATGACGTGCCATCTCCATCGGGTGGAGATGAGATAGTGTTACCGGATTTATCACATATTGAAGATCTGGGGCCCATTGTTAGCAGGCTTCTGTATAAACAACCCACTCATCGATCTACGAGGATTTGGGAGACCTCAGTTAGTTATATATTGAAACTGTACTTTTTATGATAAGTGTTAGTATCTTTTGTATTAAATATATTGACTATTTGTTCCATACTGGTAGAACACACAGTTATTAGTGGTTCGTCATCGCGGGCATTGGAAAGCAGATGAGCGCATATTGGAGTACATCGTTAGGGCAGGCTTTGGGCCTTGTTATTAAATGCAAATCTATGAGGTAGACTGGTCTTTCATGACAGCCTTGGTGGAGAGATGGCGTTGTGAGACGCATACATTTCATTTGCTCCACGGAGAGATGACTATTACCTTAGAGGATGTCGGTGTGTTCACTGGACTTCCTATTGAGGGTAGAGCTGTGACTACGAACCAGGAGGTAGACGATGAGTTGTGTATGCAATTATTGGGAGTTGTTCTACTGCAAGGTAGGAGAGATACTTCTGCCAGACGTACTTGGTTCAAAGATAATATGAGCGAGCTTCCAGCAGATGCTACAGAGGAGGTTGTACAACGTTATACGAGGGCATATATTCTGGTCATGTTGGCGTCAATATTATTGCCAGATTCTTCAGGGAGTGATGTTTCCCATCACTACTTGCCATTACTAGCAGACCTTAACGCTATTTCGAGCTATAGTTGGGGTGCTGCGGTGTTAGCATATCTATACCGCATGTTGTGTAATGCATGTGAGTCTACACACACACAACTTTCTGGATGTGCCATTCTCGTCCAGCTGTGGGCTTGGGAGCGGTTGATTATTGGTCACCCGAGGAAGCTTGTTATCCCCTCCCCACCAACTGGTTCTGACGTTGATCCTATGCGGCTTCCAGCTTTAGGATACAAGTAAGTTAACTGTTATTTATTTCTTTTCATTCACATTTGAGATTTTACTCAAACTATTAATTTTAAAATTGTAGATGGAGTGTCCCCAAGTCATGGATGCAGACATCACATCACGTGTTGATGTTGTACCATGGTTTGCTGGATCGGCAAGAATCAAATGATGTTATATGGACTCCTTACACGGATGAGGTATTGGGCACGCTTAATCCGATGTGTGTTGTCGGGAGAGATAGTTGGAGAGCCGAAGTTACACTCATATGTTTCAATATCGCTGAGTGGCACTACCCTTCTCGAGTTCTTCGCCAGTTTGGATGGAGACAATCCGAGCCAGCATTGCCACCACAAAGTCACAGAGATATGCACATGAGCAAAAGAAGGACTTCTGAACCTATAGATGACGAAATGCAAGTTTATATGAGTTTTTGGGATAACCGCGCGAAAAAGGCTTGTTACAGGTGAGCCTGACACGGATGGATCTTATCTGGATGCGTACTACACATGATATTACAATGTCACTCGCAAGCGCATCCAGCCACCGGTGGATACACCGGAGCCATATCGGCCATCTGGATTTCAGCTTAATTTACTTGTAAGTATTTATACATTTTAGCGTATGGTAACTTACAAATTATTTACAAAATATCTCACTTATGGGAACTTACTCTTTTTTTCAGGTCACGTCGTTAGTACGCAAATGTAAAGTGTCTTATGGATTGTTTCTTAAGACGAGTGACATGGATTCGAAGAGGGCACTACATGATCTGTTTCATTCTACACGTGCAGACTGTTTGATCCCGCACATATTCACCTTCATAATGGTATATAAACTTAGTCATTGTTGTGAAATATTTATTTTTATGTGTTTTATAACTAGTTTTTTTAATGTAGACTCGAATGAAGAAGTGGACTTGCCAGAAGATAACTACGCCGTTGGCAGCCCTTCTCAAGTAACTCAAGTGGAGTCACAAAGGACTCCAACTCGGAGGGTTGGTTCACGCACTAGAAAGTCACCCGATTGTTATACACCGGGATCTTGATAGCTAACTATTTACCCCTAAACTATAATGTAAATGTCTTCTCATTTGTACCGATGATGACTTATGTTACATGTTGTTATCGTGTAACTTTTGAAACTTTTTAGAAGTCGTCACTTTATGCTTGATGCAACTAGTGTGTTATGAACTTCTGGCGGATGGGATTTGGTGTATTGGACATGGTCATATTTATATGTTGTTTGCAGGTAGTTTTGGGTAAAGATAATCAAAACCTTACTGCATATCAAGTTAAAACGTTGTTAAGGACATTAGGCGCCGTCCATGACAGCGCCCTTCTTGTACGCTGTCCTACACAGCGCTTTTGTCCTGCGATACCGTTGAGCTTCTGAGCCAGCACTGACATGTTGATCAGTATTAAGGCGCTTTTGGTTGAAGCACTTTACGTTTAGACACTGTTAAGGTAAGCGCCCAAAATAACTTTGCCACGTAAGCACACCAAAATGAAGATTTTGACACTAGACATTAGTCGCTTTCATCAACGGTGCTTTACTTTGTTAGGCGCTGTTGCTGAGAGCGCCTAACTGATGGTGTGTATTTTGGAAATTGAATTTGAAGAGTGTGTACAATTGGAAATCAAATTCGAATTTTGCTTAATTTGGAATTTTTTTCTTTAAGTTAACCTCAAAAATTTGCACTGATGTACAAGCAAAAGCTCGAAGCAAAAGCATATTGAATTCTCAAGAAGATGTACCTTTTTAAAAAGAAATAGAATTAAAACAGTAATACAGCGGCAAGAGAAGTGAAAGATCGTAGGTCACTAGTGAGGAGGTCGCAGGTCCGCAAGTCAGTACTTAGTACGCAAGTACCAGGTTAACACTTTTATTTTTCCTCATATAAAATATAAATAAAGTAATAATAAAACTAGGGTTAAAATTTGCAACGGGCTAACGCGCGGGCCTACCAGCCCGGTCGGGCTAAAATATGTTTCCAAGCCCGGCCCTAATAAAAATACAAGTCAGCTCAAGCCAGGCTGGCCTGTTGGGCTTATATGCTTGTCCAAGCCCGATTTAAAAACCGGGCGGGCGGTTTAGTCTGGGCAGGCTAGACCGGATTTGTACAGTCTAATAACATTACAATCCATATCTTTATAAGCTTTATCAATCTAGTACATATATATTGATCTTTGAAGCTCTATCAAGGCATCTCGATATGATCCCAAAATCATCTATAAATATATCCGCATCTTGAAGCACAGGCTAGGTCCAACACCTTTATCATGAATCGCGCGCACATCTACCCCTGAAATCATTGGTACATTCTTTGACGTTTAAATCACAGGCCTCATCGGGCATCTTTACCACTGCAAGACATAGCACCTCCACAGGACTCCACAGGAGGGAGCAACACATTCACGCGTGAGGCTTGATGAGGAAAGCAACCACGAAGGATGTAAGAAGTACTCACGCGCGAGGCGGGATGAGAAAAGCATTCACGATGGATGTACGAAGCGTCTACACGCAAGGCGGGATGGAGAAGAGGGAAAGGAAAAGAAATAAGAAAATTTCACAAAATTATGACAAATATGTGGACCAGGTTGTAGCAAGTATTTATCGTTTAGACTATAAGATTTTTCATAGTGCAAATATATTATTTTTGATAATGGGTCAAGATCAGGTACAAAGTTAACTTTTGGTACAAAATACAAAATTCGTCAAAATCATTTTATAGTTCGTCAAAATTATTTTATAGTTCGTCACTTTTTGAGCCAAAAAATGAAAGAGACGACATAGTTCGTCACCAAGAAAATCACTAAAAATCAAGATTTAAGCTCATCCATTCAAATCACAAGATCGAGGCATGTGATTAGTTTGTATTTTGTACCAAAAAATCACTGTACCTGATTATTTTTAAGACAAAAGTAACAATATATCAATTGTTAAAAAAGTTCAACTAATTATTTAAGGTTAGGCCAACAGGGGTGGTGGCATGTTGGTTAAGGAGTCCAACTTAAGATGGTTGGATCTTGACGCCCTGGGTTTGAGTCTTGTGGCCACCAAATTTCTCATAATTTTCTTCCTTCCTTTTCCTTTCCATCTTCCTCGTCCCGCCTCGCACGTGAATGCTTCCTTCATCCCTCGCGGGTGCCTTCCTCGTCCCACCTCGCGCGTGGATGCTTCCTACATCTATCGTGGATGCCTTTCTCTTCACGCCTCGCGCGTGATGTTTTCTTCCTCCCTCGTGGAGGTGCTATTCGGTAAAGGTGCACAAGGTGGACTGAGCTCCAAGTGTCAAAGATGTACCGATGATTTGGGTGTATGTGTGCGGATTCATGGTAAATGTGCCGAACATGGCCTGCGCTTCAAAAGTGGAGAGATGTGTTATGAATATGAATTGTGTATTGATATGTGACGAATCCATCAATATATACAGTACATGATAGATGTGTATGGTAAGCACAATAAGGAGAGAATATACAAGATATATGCAATGAATGTCTGATGAGAATAATATATTCTCTAACACCCCCCCCCCCTCAAACTTATGGTGGATTGATGGAGCGTATTTATATGACTCATCGAAACAGTTAAACCCACCAAATTAGACTCTTTATCCTAAGACCTTTTACTTGATTAGTTCTGTTTTGCTTTGCTTTACAGGCATTTTTGAGGTCTTACGAGGAAACAAGCTTAAAAGGGGAGAGTTGAGCTAAAAAGGGATCGCAAGTGATTTGTGCGAACGCACAGGGTGCACCATGCGAGCGCATGCTGCGGTATCACCCAGGAAACTCAAGTCGAGCCTGAAGAAGTCTCAACCGGGCCGCGTCCGAGAAATGTCGGACGCGTCCGAGAACCAGTACCGAGAATGTCCGGTCCCCGCCCGAGACCAGCGCCCAGCGTTCCAGCGGACCAACCGAGCTGCCTAGGTCCGAAATCAAGTCGCTCGGGCAAACCATCTGATCTGACAAATCCGCCCCGAGCAAAGTGATCAAAATGGAAAATAAGGTGAACAATGTCGGAAAACCAAAGTGAATGCCCGAGCAGATTGGCAGTTGGCTCAAATCCAAAGCAAAGGCCCCCGCGCGCATAGGCACCGAAACGAAGTCGCTCGACCAAACGGGCGAATCTGGCAAATCTGGCTCGACCAAGTTGTTTGAAATGCCCAATAACTTGGACAATCTCACTTCCCAGACAAAACGCCCGAGTAGAACCGGCCCATGCCCGAGAAATGCCCAAGGTCCGGGTCCTTTCAACCAAATTCCGGTCAAGCTCCAATCAAGCTCCGGCCAAGTCAAACCAAGCTTCTAGCCAGGTGGCCAAGTGGTGGGGCAAGTGGCTTCAACCAAGTAGGAGGTGGCACCCTTAGAGAAGCACCAAAACCAAGTGGTGGGGCAAGTGGCTTCAACCTAGTATGAGGTGGCGCCTTCTAAACCTCCTTCTTTGCCTATAAATATGGAGCATTCCCTTAGAGAAAAAATACTCACTCACTCACTTGTGTCTTTTGACACCAAATCCTTGTAACACAAAAGCTTGTATACATTTCACTTGATACCAAAAGCTCCAATTTCTCTCTACTCTTTCTTGTTCATATTTCCAAAATCTTTTACTTTACTTCAAGCAATTTTCGAAAACAAAACCCTTTACATTTCCTTGTACTAGCTATGGTATTCCCTTCAATGGATACTCGTAGCTAAACTCTTCATTCGGTTGAAGGGGTTCTTGTATCATAAAACCATTTTAGACCCTTTTACTTAATGCTACTTTCGTGTTCTAACTAGTTCTTGTGCCATACATTTGGGTTGAACGCAACAAGGTTGAGTGGATGCTTGAAATGGCAAAGCTCTTCCGAGTAGTTCAATCCCTCTTTAAGTCACTTGGTTGATCGGAAATGAAAGATCAAGTGGCTGCACTTAGGCTAATACATCTTGCAATGGAGTATTAGTCTAGCTAGAACTAGTGACGGTGGTGTGAGCGCTTGAAATGGCCTTGCTTAGGGTTATATCTTGAAATGGAGTAACCTACACCTTAGAACACTTAGTAAGATCATTAGAGGTCAATGATGAATGTCACAATGATGCAAGGCCCCTAGACCGAATATTTCTCTTGATCAAAAACCCACCTTGTCATTTACTTACAATCTTCACTTTCAGTATCACTTTCAGCACCTTTACTTTCAGTACCTTTACTTTCAGTATTACTTTCAGTATTACTTTCACTCTTTACTTTTAAGCACTTGTCTCACTTTCAGTATCACTTTCAGCACCTTTACTTTCAGTACCTTTATTTTGAGTCATTACTTTCAGCAATTTACTTTTCAGTCACTTACTTTCAGTACTAAACCACAACCAACCCCAACTGTTTTTTTTACTTTATTTACCGTTTTTACAAGAACAACTGTATCCAACCAAACTCCCTTGGGTTCGACCCCTACTTACCGCTCTACTAACCAATAGTGAGTCAACAGTAGTGGAAACTATAAATTGTAAATTTGCAGGTCACAACGACAGCCTGTCATGGATCAACAAGACTGAGTTTGGAGAGAAAGAAGTTGTGTTGTGCTCTAGTCTGTGCCTTCGTGAAGAAATCCGCAAGCTGGATCTCCAAAGGAACATACTGAAGAGCAATAATCTGATCATGTACCTGTAACCTCATGTACGAAGCATCGACACCAATATGCTTAGTGAGCTCATGCTTCACTGGATCGCGAGCAATACTAATAGCACCTGTACAGTCAGAGAAGAGGGGAGTCGGTCTAGAAGCAGTAACCCCAAAATCCTCAAGTAACCACCGAAGCCAAGAAACCTCTGTCGTCAATAATGTCATCGCTCGTAACTCCGCCTCAACACTCGAACGGGAAACTGATGTCTGCTTCTTTGTATTCCAGGCAATGAGAGAACCACTAAGAAATACACAGTAGGCAGAAAGAGATCTACGATCAGAGTGATCACTAGCCCATGTCGCATCAGAATATGCTCGGAGCTGGAAAGAACTAGAGCGAGGGAAGAAAAGATGGCGAGAAATGGATCCACGAAGATATCGAAGGACACAAAGGAGATGACTGTAATGGACATGAGTGGGAGCAAAAATGAACTGACTCAAGATATGGACATGGTATGAAATATCCGGACGAGTGACTCCTAAATATACCAGACTACCAACAAGATGTCGATAACGAGTAGGGTCCTCAAGAGGCTCACCATCGGTGGGACGAAGGTGAACATTAAGTTCCATGGGAGTATCAATAGTGCGCTGGTCACTAAGGGAAGCCCGATCGAGAAGGTCGCGAATATACTTCTCTTGGGATAGGAAGAATCCCTCGGGAGTAGAGGAGAATTCAATACCAAGAAAGTACCGAATAGGACCGAGATCCTTCATAAGGAACTGAGTATTAAGGCGCTCCTTGACAAAGGCAATATGCTGAGGGTCATCACCAGTGATAAGCATATCGTCAATGTAAAGGAGGAGAAGTGTCCGTCCACGAGTGGAAGTATGGATAAACAAGGCTGGGTCATGGTCGCTAGCGGTGAAGCCCGCAGCGGTTACAACAGAGGACAAACGCTTAAACCAAGCTCGAGGGGCTTGCTTAAGACCATAGAGGGAGCGACGAAGGCGAAGGACCATACCGTCGGGGATAGAATATCCTGGTGGTGGTCTCATGTAAACCTCTTCTCTCAACTCACCGTTAAGAAAAGCAATCTTTACATCAAGCTGAGAGATGGACCACTCATGGACAGAGGCAACAACAAAAAGGGTGCGAATGGTGGTCATGTGGGCAACATGTGCAAACGTCTCATCATAGTCACGCCCATACTCTTGTTGAAAACCACGAGCCACTAGACGAGCTTTATAGCGCTCAAGAGAACCATCATAGCGGGTCTTCACTGTATAGATCCACTTACACGTGATAGGATGAACATGAGATGGAAGGGGAACCACCTCCCAAGTACCAGTCCGCTCAAAGGCGGCCAGTTCTTATGCCATCGGGTGTTGCCACTCCTGGTGAAGGATAGCATCATGATAGGCGGCCGGTTCTTCTGCCATCGCGTGTTGCCAGTTCTTCAGCAAGAGTAGTGGCAGTGACATCATAACGTTTCGGAGGGCGAATGGACTGGCGATCTCGAAGAGAATACCGAGATGGATGCACCGGAGGAGATAGTATAATGGGAGAGGACGGAGCATCGGAAGGTGATGGCACAATGGGTGAAGATGACACATCAGGCGAAGGTGACACATCAAGTGAAGGTGGTACGGCAGAAGAAGACGGTGCAATAGGCGATGAAGGCACAATGGGTGAATATGGAGTCTCTGAAACCTCAGCTCCCGAACGATGAGTGTAGTCCTGAGGAGAATGGGATATATTGTGAGAGGGAACGAAATATGGTGAGTCGGGAAAGGTCAGAAAAGAGAGGGGATCGACTAAGGAAGCTGATGAGGAATATGAGGAATGGCGAGGATAGAAGGGACGAGACTCATCAAAAATCACATCTCTAGAAATATGAATTTATCGTGCAACTGGATCCCAATAACGATATCCTTTACGTTCATTACTATGACCAAGGAAAACACACTCAATGGACTGAGCAGTCAATTTGGTGCGCTCACGAGGTGCCAGTATGACATAACACAAACAACCAAATAAACAAAGATGAGAATATTCAGGAAGTCGACCAAAAAGACGTTTCACTGGAATGTCCCCCTGAAGAGCGGAAGACGGCTGAATATTTATCAAGTAAGTGGATGTCGATACAGCTTCCGCCCACAAATGAACGGGAACACTAGAGGCAAGTAAAAGAGCACGAGATGTCTCCAAGAGATGACGATGCTTGCGCTCAGTGACGCCATTTTGCGCGTGAGCGCCTGGGCAGGAAAATTGAGAGAGAGTCCCCTGCGAAGCTAGAAACTAGCGAAGGTGACGAGATAAATATTCTCCAGCTGAGTCAGCATGAAGAACGTGAATAGAAGAGTCAAACTGAGTACGGATCATGGTGGCAAAAATTTTATAAATAGATAAAACCTCACTACGAGAGGACATAAAATATATCCACGTGTGACGAGAGAAATCATCTATAAAAAAAATATAATAGCGATGACCCCCTTTTGAAATAAAGGGAGCTGGACCCCAAACATCATAATGAACAAGATCAAATGGACGCTGAGAAATTGACTCACTAGTAGAATAAGGAAGAGTAATTTGTTTTCCAAGTTTGCAACTCTGACAATCTAAAGATGTATCACCAGAGAGAGATCCTAAAAGACCACGACGAACCAAAGAGGACAAACGAGAGCCACAGATGTGACCCAAGCGGTGATTCCATTGATCAAAAGAGGCGGCCGAAGAGGCATTGGAGCGGAAGCAGAAGAGCTGGCAGAAGTAGCGGAAGCAGAAGAGCTGGCAGAAGCAGTGGAAGGAAGATGAAGCTAGTCAAGCTCCCAAAGACATTGCGAATCACGACGCTGAGGGCCAGTACCAACCAGATTCCCCGTGCGACGATCCTGAACGCAGTAAGAATCAGAGTTAAGAATTATACGACAACCATGGTTAGTGAGTTGACCAGCATAAATGAGATGCATGGCCAATTGGGGAACGAAAGAAACTGAAGGGACACTAAAGGAAGAAGATGAGAGAGTGCCCCTTACAACGATAGACAATGAAGTGCCATCAGCAATCTGAACTGATAAAGGAGCAATTAAAGGGCTGACAGACTGAAGACAAGTGGAATCAGAAGTCATATGAAATGAAGCACCAGTGTCAAGGATCGAGGGAGATATACCTGATTGTTTGTGTGGTGATCTCTCAAAGCCTGAAGATATAGCAACAGAACTAGCAGTGCCTGGTGGTGCAGAGACGAACATACGACGCAATAGTGTGAGAATCGCTTGAGTCTCAGAAGTACCAGATCCAGTAGTAGTGGAGGATGTTGAGGAACAACTTCCAAAACTCTTTGGAGGGCGGCCACCACGACGTGCAGCAGTATCTCTTTTCTTCTTGTTGCAGTAGTAGGCGGAATTTCCTGCCTTATTACAATAGGTGCAATGAGGCCGCACACCCCCAAAAGGGGTTTCTGAAGTAGTGACAGCTGATGAGGCAGGACTAGGTGATGTGGAAGATAATGTCCGAACAGCCAAAATAGAAGGAGTAGGAAGCAAACCCGCATTACGAAGTCGAATTTCTTCAGTCCGGACAGCTGAAAGAACATCTAATATGGTCACACGAGGATGGCGAGCCAAAAGTTGAGCTCGGATCTGCTCAAACTCAACTCGAAGACGTGTCAGAAAATCATAAATGCGACGAAACTGGTGGTGAGACTTGACATTCTGACAATTCTGACAGGTAGGACAAAGTGTCGGTTCCAAAGAATCAAGTTGGCGCCATATCGCGGACATCTGGTCATAGAACTCATCTATGCTGGCATCTCCCTGTTGGAGCGACTGCTCTCGATGAACAATACTCAAGAATAGAGAATCACCACTGGGCGCATAACGTTCCTGAAGATGGGCCCACATCAACTGAGCAGATTCCAAACAAACAATATCTGAAGAAATTGATACCTCCATACTAGCCACAATAATAGACGAGGCGCGAGCATCTTCATCCATCCATGCTCGGAAGGCAGTGTACTGGTTTTGGAAGGAGTATGGCTTCGTCAAAGTCTGCTGAAGCTTTCTGCTTATCCTCGTGAGATGCATCTGCAGGTAGGATAGCCATAGTAGGCGGGGTGGGACGTGGGGACACGAGAACTCTCCATTTAGGAAATCCGAAAGGCGTTGACCACGCATGTGGAGACGCATATGATATTATCCATTCTGCAAAATTAGAAACAGTACCTGTGGAAACAAGAGAAGACATAATGGGTAGTATTTTTTTTTGAATAGCTGGTCAAAGGTTGACCGCGCTGACTGTAGTGCTGAGTTGGGTCTGACTGGGCACTGACTTGTTGCTGACTGGACAGAGCAGTTGACTTGGTTGACTTTTTGTTTTGTTTTGCAGAAAAGTAAAATTAATAAAGTCAAACCCTAATGGAGCAGATCTGCGACGCCCAAAATGACGAGTTGCAAACAGTCCACCGGTGAATGAATTTCACCTCAACACTCCAAAATGATTTTAGTCAGCAGATCTGCGAGAGTATGAGATCGAACCAAGTTTGCGGCTGCAGATGACAAGATATTGGTCGGTAGCAATAAAACAGCAGCACGGGATCCGGACAGCAAATGTGAATGAATTGGCCTGAGTAGTACCGACAGCAATGGCAGATCAGTTCAGATCGGATATGGGCAGCAACTAGAAAATAGATTCGAGCTGCGGCGGCTCAGGTTAGCGGCGGCGGCGACGTATATCGATGACAGCGGCTCAGGGCAGCGGCGGCTTAGTACAGCAGCGGCGGTAGAAACAAAACAAGTTTGATAATATAAAATTTGGTTTCAGACCTAAGCTCTGATACCATGTTATGAATATGAATTGTATATTGATATGTGACGAATCCGTCAATATATATGGTACAGGATAGATGTGTATGGTAAGCACAATAATGAGAGAATATACAAGATATATGCAATGAATATCTGATGAGAATAATATATTCTCTAACAAGATGTATCAGATGATTGCGGATCCGATCAAGATGTTTTGCTACGAACTGCGGAGATCAATATAATTAATGTACTAGTTCCTTAAGCTCATATGCATTGTATTATTCCGAGTTTTTGTATATTAATTGTTTTCTAAATGTATATTTCAAATAATTTTTTTTTATTTGATTGGGACGGAATACGGTAGAGGTGGCAAATTTATCAATTATCCATCCATGAAAATCCATCCATTATCCATCAATTCATCTAGAGTTGATACCTTGGCAAACACGGTGCTGAAGTAGCCAGTATTATACCCCGGAATGGTGTATCCGGTTCTCTCTTTTTGGTAATACTGGCTACTTCAGCACCGTGTTTGCCAAGGTATCAACTCTAGATGAGATTTCTTTGCAAGGACTGAAGCACAGAGGCTCCGATTATGAGCAGTTCTCAGACGGTCGCTACAGAAGTAGGCCCGTCGAGAAAGGATCTCAACCTTGCAAACAACTCAAACATCTAGTTTAATAAATTTTTACAATCTATTCAAACGGTCACCACTTACTACAAAACTGCAAGTTCTCGTCAGTCAACAACCCACTGTCAACCCATAACATCCAGCCGGAACACTGCCCTAAACGCCAACTCCGGCTAAAGCGGGACTTACACTTCCAAACGTTATGGGTCCGTGACTTATGGGTCTGTGTTAAAAGACGTGGAGAACTAGTTATGCCAGTAGGCCCGTTACGAATAGATCAAACCTTGCAGTATTGGTGAAGGTGTAACTGTATTAAGCCCAGACCAGTCCCTTGTTCTCAATCCCAGATCTTTACAACAATATGAATAGTCATGTAACTTGTATTCGATTCACCACATATCAAGGGTTTAGCCTATTAGGCGACCCATCAGAAACGAAAAATAAAAATTAAAACTAAAAAATAAAAAGACAGAAAATAAACAAACTCTTACCTACGTATGTGCAGCAAGGGAAACTTCAAACTTAGATTTATTTCACAAAATATGAGAAGAAGGAGAAGGAGCTTGCTGCTCAGAGAGAAGGTGCTCTAAGTCTTGCTCATTTCCTACACACGACATGCTATTATATAGCAAAAGTAAAAGTAATGGTCCAAAACAGGTGGGACCCAAAACATACTTTATATACTATTATATACTATTAATGAACAGTGGAGATTCTCCATGTCGGCACGAATTGGTCTTGAAAATCAACGATGTGTGAAAGTCACTAGAGAGGTGGGACCTTTCATCATTTCTTCTTTTGTTTTTGGTTGATTTTTTCCTGGCTGGATATGAAAGCCACTAGAGAAATGGGACCTTTCATTATGTGAAAGCCACTAGAGATATGGGACCTTTCACTTCTTGTTTTTTGCCTGGGAAGATTCTCCAAAATGGACATTCTTACGGGCTAGTCTTTTTTCAAGCTCAGCCTGGAGGATGTCAAAAATGTCATTAATATTTGGTTCAGGTTCCATTTCTTGTGAATCCTGAAAATTGTTTTGCCTTGATGTGGCCATTGAAGCATCAGTTTTGTCTGAAACATGGGATGCTGTTTCTTCATCATTGTCCAAGAAATCTTTCTTCATTCCTTGGATGTAGGTGTCAATTAGATCTTTGCCTGTAAATGCTTGAGCTTTTGATTTCAGCTTATTCGATATAAGCTGTAAGGAAATTTCTTTTTCTTTTCTTTGTGGTTCTTCATAGGCAGAGATTCTCTTGTCAATATCACAGATGGTGTCAAAGCCATTTATTTGCTTTGTATCTGGATTAATTCTGAACATCTTATCCCAATTTTTGGAATATGTGTCTCTTCTAAGACAAGGAATCATTTCTTCAGTATACCCAAAAGTTGGCATCCACTTCCAGATATATGGAATAGAGAACTCAATAAAGAACAAGAGAGAATTTAACTCTTTGTACCTTATGCTTTTGTCCTGGTAATTCAAGACTTTTTGAGAGATTTTCTCCCACTTGTGGAATCTGTCTTTAAAATCTTCAGGAAGAATTTCTTCCGTGGTGCCAAAGTGTTGCCACCAAAGGATAAACCAGGATGGTATGTCGGAGTTATAAACTACCGAGCATATTGATGAGCCGTATTTATACGACTCATCGAGTCAACAAATCCCACCATTTCTGACACTTTATTATGCGAACAAGTTACTTTTAGTGTTGTTTTGCATTTCAGGTGCTTCGGAAGCTCTAGGAGGAAACGCGCTTAAAAGATGGCTTTCTGAGCTAAAAACATCACAAGGAGTTGAGGACCGACCTATCTACACTTGACCTAAGGAGTCCCGAGCAGATCCAGGCCCCAGTCGAGCTAACCAACACTAAACTCAAGTTGCTCTGGAAAACTAGCTGATCTGACAAATCCACCTCGAGCAAAGTAATCAAAATGGAAAATAAGATGGACAATGTCGGAGAACCAAGGAGAACGCCCGAGCATATTGGCAGTTGGCCCAATTCCAAGGTCCTGCGCGCGCTGATAGGCACCGAAATCAAGTCGCTCGACCAGACAGATGGCGGGCTGTCGTTGTACCCGTCAAAAATAATAATTTGTAATCCGACTAGCAAGTGGTAAGTCGGGTCGTATCCACAGAGATCAGTCTGAGAATCTGTTCACTAAGTATTCAAACACGTAAATGGAAAACGAAAACACAAGCAACAGTTATCACTTATGAAGAAAGCAATCGTCACACGAATTCAAGTAAGTAATATCAAAGAGAAGTGCAAGCTAGAACCTTTGACTGTGATGCAAGACTAAATCATTGACAAACCGTTTGATTTCTAATGTTCTACAACTTAGAGCTCCCCGCTAGGTTTACTCCCCGTTCGCGTTCTAGTACTTAATCTCGCGCTAGCGATAATCAAGACCCTGACTCGCTAGAGTTGCATTAAGATTTGAACAAGTTTTCCTAGGTTGTTTAATCCTAGTGGTCTATTACTCGTGTCCTAGTTTGCTATCCCCGCTAGGTTGCTAGTAAACTTTGACAATCGAAATCAACAAACAAACACAAGCTCCCCCGCTAGGGTTCCACTCATGCTAGCACATCAATTTCATGAACATAGTACAGTAATATGACGCAAAACACAGAAATCAATATAGGTCTCAAGTCAAAACATCACAATGTCGAGTTCTAGCCTACACAAGTGAGTTTAGCTACTCATCGAAATCGAATACATCATAAGTATTTGAATAGAATGACACGAAGTTACTGATGATGAACTCTCCACCAAGCTGCAGCTTCACTCCAATACTTGAACCCAGCAACGAATCCTCAATCGAAATCTTACTCCAAGAACTCTTCCTTCCAAACCGAACTTCGAACGAACCCTAGATGGATCTGAATTTCTCTCCTTTCCCCAGATCCAGTCGCCCTCTGCCCTGTCCCCTCGAGTTCTCTCTTCTTCCCTTCGAGATTGCAAATGAGAAATAATGATTTCGTCTGCCAGCTGGCATCCGCGGACGTCTCCTTCATTTAGTTCCCGCGGATGTCTCAACAATTACCGTAAATCAAGAGACGTCCGCGCCTGTAATTCTTCAGACGTCCGCCCCTAATACTGAGTCAGCCTTCAAACACTTTGGACTCCATTCCTTCGATTCAAAACATCTTCTACAGGCTCTCTTTAGCCGATATTCCTTCCATGGTCTCCGAATGTACCTGAGAACGGAAACTACACACAGGTAGTGAAATAACATACAGATAACACTAAGAGACGTACAACTACGACTTATCAACGGACTCCGATGACAAATCTGACTCGACCAAGTTGCTCACAATGGAAAACAAGTCGGACAATGTGACCAAGCCAAGGAGAACGCACGGGTGGAATGGCCCAGGAGCAGCCGAGCAGAGTTCCCGGCCGCGCACGAAGGCCCTGTCGAGCAGACCAGCGCTGAATCCGAGTTGCTCGACCAGACGAACGAATCTCGCAAATCCGGCTCGACCAAAGTGATCGACATGCCAAATGACTCGGACGATATATATCACTAGCCAATCAAAACGCACGAGCGGGATTGGCCGAGATGAGCAAAACGATGTTGGAGCTGCAAAAGGCCCCGCGCGCTGGGCCAAGTCAGTGGGCTCGGGCATGGCGGTTTAGGAAGCTTCTAGAAGACTTGTTGGCCAAGTAAACTTGCTGGCCAAGTTTGCTTTCAAACCAAGCAAAGTCGGTTTTAGGACATGTTTCCTAAAACCGTTTATGGGCCAACTTCAATTTGGAAACGTCCAAGCCCTAGTCCTCTCTATAAATACAGCCTCATGTCAAGGGTTTCAGTCGTCCTACGTCCTACAACATCCATCAGCTCATAATCCCACAGCACAGAATTTGAGCTCTCCTCTCGGTCCGAAGTCCCCTCTCCTCTTGGCAATAGAGAAGTTTACTCATTCCTTTTTTTTATTGTTTTGTTCTAATGGCCATGTGTAGCTAAGCCCCTTTATTCGGGCTAGGGTTTCAATTATTGTGACGAATGTTTTGAGATTCCATGCTTAATACTATCTTTGCATTCCACTAGTTCTTGTGCACATTAATCTCGGTTTGAAGTGCAAGGTTAAGTGGAGACCTGAAACGGTAAAGCTTAACCGAGCAATCCATACCCCATGTTTACTGCCTATTTGATACTAAACCGTTGGAATAGGTAGTTGCACTAAACCTAATATAACCTGAAACGGAGTATTAGGTTTGCTAGAATTAGAAATATATAACCTGAAACGGAGTAGATTGTGGCGTAGTGACTTGAAGCAGTCCTACCTTAGGTTATAACCAGAAACGGAGTAACCACACTTAAGAACGCAGAATTAGATACTTAGAAATCAAGGATAAACAAAGTCACAATTAAAAACCCTAGTCTGAATATTCTCTCTGATTGATAACCCCTCGTTTGTTTCCTATTTTTGCACTGTTTCCTAAATTGCTCACAACCCAATCGTTTCCTTTTTACAGAACAACAAGTAACCATCTAGCTCCCTAGGGTTCGACCCTTGCTTGCCGCTGTACTAACCCATAGCCAAGAGCAAGGAAATTATAAATTCAAATTTGCAGGTACCGACGACGCCTGTCACATATCTTTATAAACCAAGAATGTTTATGCCTGGGGTTATCGTAAAGGAGGGCTTTCTCAAAAGCATCCATGTAGTCCCAGAAGTTGTACCTACAGGGAGTTTTGTTCTGGCCATAAAAGAATTCTCTTGTGCTTAGGGGAGAAATTCCCCAATCCTGAAGGGATATTACCTTCTTGATTGTCAGCTTACTATAATTGTAAACTTCTGGTTGTGCCTGATGGAAGAAATGGGTAATTTCACAACCAGATTCTTTGAGAACATTCACATAGAATGTTCGACCTTTGTATGTCCGAGAAGGGTATGACTCTTCTCCCATGTACTTTCTCATTAAGGTCCATGGTTCTTCGCTCCATTGGGAGTCTCTTTCTTCCAGAAGAAGTATAACTTCTTGTTTTTGATTCATCAAGTAAGTCGCTGTTCTTTTGAGCTTCATTGCACAGGAATTTTATTGTACTGAACTTAATTTAACTGTATCGAGTTTAATTTAACTGTACTGAACTTAATTAAACTGTATCGAGTTTAATTTAAATGTACTGAACTTAATTAAACTGTATCAAGTTTAATTTAACTGTACTGAACTTAATTCAACTGTATCGAATTTAATTTAACTTAATTTTACTGAAATTGACAAATATATCTATATATATATTTATTCAATATATTTTAAGTATATTTTTATGAATATATTTTAGAAAGTACAAAATATAATATTATGTAATAAAATATTGCACATGAGTCATGCCTCAAGTGTTAGATGAGCGCCAAAATGATATAATTACGGCTACCTTCACTTTGCACAACTTCACCGTGCTGTGAAGAGCTGATTCAAATTTATTTGATAAACAGTGAAAAAAGCAGATGAATCAAGTACGCAACATAATAGCGTTTCAAATTATTGAGAATTGTCCAGATGATGTAGTGAAAATGAACATGGATGAAGATGATGATATGTAAATGTTTCCATTTGTACTGCACATGAACGTCATTGTACGTTTCTATGTAAAATATATATCGTATTCATATGTTTATTTCCATATGTTCTTTAAATTCATATCAAGTGCAAAAAAGTTTACTTCCATTTTAAAACGAATGCAATAGTTTCCGAAGAGGTGTGTACACAAACTTGAAAAACCGTTATATCATATATATCTTACGATTTTTCAAAAATTATTTAATAAATTAAAAATAAATTAAAAGTTTTGAATAATAGGGTTGGAAACTATAAAAACTGAATTGACTAATTAAAAATAAACTAAAAGTTTTAACTGTACTGAACTTAATTTAACTGTATTGAACTTAATTTAACTGTACTGAACTTAATTAAACTGTATCGAGTTTAACTTAACTGTAATGAACTTAATTAAACTGTATCGAGTTTAATTTAACTGTACTGAACTTAATTAAACTGTATCGAGTTTAACTTAACTGTACTGAACTTAATAAAACTGTATCGAAGTGCAAAAGAACAGCCCCTAAGCTGTATATCCAGCTTCACTGTCTTCTGTTGCCACAATATTGGCGTAGGTTGGTGGCTCATTATCTTATGCAGTAGTATTCTGCCTTTTATACTCCAGATATTTCTGGTATTCTTTATCCTGCTGCATATTGACCAGAGTTTTATTTCCAACTTGGGCCAGAATATCTGGTTTCCTGCCACGGCCTCTTCCTCCTCTATTAGAGGGGGAACCTCTTCCTTGAGGGAACATTCCTGCAAGATCAAGATTGTTAATGAAAATTTCCCGTAGCTTATCTTTTCCTGTATTGGAAGTCAAGAGATGGTTAGTAAAATCAACTTTTAATTTTACTGAGATCTTTTCTCTTGGATCATTGGGAAACTTAATTGGTATCTGGAATAATGACATCTTTAATTTAGATATTCTTGGACTGATTCCAAAACTATCATGAATAGTCCTTAGATGTTTAAGATGGACTTCCAGAATTTTTGAAATGACAAAAATATTGTCTATGATGCCTTGAAAACCGGAGGAAGGCTTCATTAGGCCAAAAGGGAAAACTTCCCACTTAATTTGTCCTGCAGGGATATTAAAAACTGGTTGAAATTTACGAGTCTTAACAATCTGAACTTGCCAGCATCCTGTTTTAACATTAAACTTTGAAAGAATAATTGAATCATATAGTTTATTTAACAATTGTCTTTTATTATTAAGACATGGATGGTTCATACATATGATAAGGGACCTTATCCATTTAAGGATCTTAATAAAAGGTTCGTAATTAATAATTAATTTAGAAACACCTTTACCCTGCTTACTGTTTTTCTGAAAATAAAAAGCAGTACCTGACCAGGGCGATTTCCAAGGATCAATTAATCTTTTATGGAAAAGAAGATCAATTTCTTCCCTGCACATCTTAATATATGCCAAATCATAGGTTTTTTCAGAATAACCAAAGGTTTGTTCTGAAAACTTATTAAAACCATTTTTTGCTGGGATGGAAACAACATGTTTTATTTTGTCCCAAACAGCTTTTGGATTATCTTTACAAATTTCAAGATGGAATTGATCTTGTAGTCTGTTTCTGATATTAAGAACATTTACTTCTTTTTTAACATGTTTTACATTCATGTTGTCACATCATGCAATACTTTTGTCAAAGGTTCAGTTATAAACTGCAAAGAAATATCCTTTCCTTTAAAGGTTCCTATTATTCCTTTACTATCAACCATTTTCAGAGGATAGATTTTAGTAAGAAAAGGTGTACCAAGTATTACTTAGTTAGTGACATCTTTAGCAAATAAGAAACTAGTTTGTATACATTTTTTATCAATGCATACTTTAGCTTCAGGCAATTTGTAGTTAATTTGGAGATTATTTCCCCCCGCATGAGATAATGTATGCGTTGTGTCATAAAAATACCTTGTGGGTATTAATCCTTCTTGGATAACATTCAAATCTGCCCCACTGTCTATAAGAGCAATCAAATCTTTTGAATAATCCTTGTTAATTAATAATGTGATCTTAACAAGCCATTTCTGTGTAACAAACATTTCTAAAGTAGACAAGAAATGGTCATCATTGATTTCAAGATTTTGATCTGAAGGATTTTCCTGAAATGATGGTCTTTTTAAAAGTTTGATCAGAAGTCATAACTTCTTTTCCTTTCTCAATTCTAGAAATTCTTTGATCAAGACGTTTGTTATCCGTTTTTATGTTCTGAATTTCTTGTTTGAGATCATTAATTTTAATGATTAAATCATGTGTAGAGGTAGGTTTTTCTACTTCTGTTTTCTGCCTAATTCGTCTATAGACTTCATTCATAAGATAAGGCTTAGTGTTAATTATTTCCCTATGAACTTCTTGTGATTTAGAAGCTTCTGACATAGAATCAGACTGGGTATTAAGCTTTTCCATAATTTTTAACCTGGCTTCCGGATCTCATATTTCCTCAAGAAGCTCCATCGCAGATTTAAAGCTTAACATGTTAATTTCCAAATCTTGGAATTTGGATTGCATTTTATATAAAGCTTCCTCATTTTCAGAATCCTGTTTAGGACAGGGTTGCCCTTGATTGCAAGGAGCACAGTCTGAATCTGAGCCCGTATTGAGGGTTTCATTCCTTAAAACCTTCAAATCTTCACTAGTTGAAGAGAAATCAGTTTGGTCTGATTCTGAAACCTCGTTAAGTAGGATCCTAGATATAATATCCTTTATCCTATCAGATTCTTCAAGATTATTAATCTTTTGTTTCACCCAACAATTATTGGCAAAGTGGCCCTTTTTGCCACACCTATGACAAGCCATTGACTTATTCTTCTGCCATTTGTTTTCCTTCCTAGCGTATTTACGCTCTTCTTTCTCTTCTATCTTCTTTTTAGAAAATCTTCTCTTATTATGGGAGGGAGTATAATCCCTCTTAGGTTTTCTAGGCTTACTAGAAAAGGGTTTGTCAATTGCAAACTGGTCACAGAAATTACCTAATTGTGATTTCTCCATAAAACTTTATCGTTTAAGCTGTTGATTCAACTTAATTTCATTACATAAGGTTATTCCTTCCTGTGTGCAAACTCCAATTAGTTTACCAAAAGTATAATTTTCATAAGGAATAGAAGGGAAATTTCCTCTAAGAATATTCCTAATTCTTTCAGCAAACAAGCTAGGCAAGCCATCAATAAATTTTGACTTCCAGTGAGTGCTATTACACTCTGGTAATTCCATTACCCAACTTAAAAAAGTATCTTTATACCAACGAAAATTCGTAAGTGTTTTACACCTAAGATTTTGTAATAAAGTTTTAATACTTTCATCATTCGAGGAGTACTTTCCTGTGAAGTGTTCTAATATACTAACAATTAACGTATACACAACATCTTCAACAATATTATCACCTTCTTGTTTAACCGTATTGAGAATATTATTTTTCTCAATTAAAGTGAGATAATTGTCCCACCAACCTTTTAATTGGCCTGAAAATCCTGCTATAATCATGTTAGCAGCAGTCTTATCACTATTATTATTAATTTTGCAAACTGTAGTATACATCAACATTCTATGCATAGTATTGTGCACTTGTTGATTCGCAAAACCATCTATATTCCATTCATAGATGTGTCCGCCACTATAACAGTTTGTAATTATCTCATTGGATTCTTCTATCAGCACACCTGCTGGTGTGGGTCTAGGGTAATAATATTTTCCCGTAGCTGGCTTATCTGCCCATTTATGTAATTTGCTTACCTGATCTTGATAGACCTGCTTATGATTTGGTTCTTCTATAAGCTTATCTCTAATTCTTTTATCAAGAGTGGTTAATTTCAGATTCTTAAATTTTTCCTCTAGAAAGTCTTCTAGTTCTTTCATAGGTTTTAATTTAAAATCTGTAATGATAGGAGGTGGTGTAAACTAGGTGTTGCCATTCCTATAATTTTGGACGTAGTTATTTCTACTGGTTTTTCAGTTATTACCGAATGAGTTTTTATAACCTCAATTAATTGTTCTACTCTGTTTTGTAAAGAACCTATCTGTTCTCCTAAAACACCCAAATACAGATTAGAATAATTATTCTGTTTAAACATCATATTAATTTGTTGACATGTTGCAGGAAGAGTATTATCTTCTAACAGTCTAGCAAAAGCAACAAAACTATGATTAACACCATTCTTTTCAATCTGAAAAGGTTGTTGACGAGGATAAACATGGGTTACGTTCTTACCTGCACCCAACTTATAATTTCGTTCTAATGCTGAAATATATTGTTCAACATAAGTAGAAACAAAACAAGGAACAAAGAACAAGATTCTATTCTTATGTTCGCATAACTTATAGAATTCATTACCAAGAGTTTTTAACTCTACTGAATCATAAGACTCAAAAACCATTTCCTAAACGGTTTCCAATTATCTGACTCGAATTCAATTTGGACAATTTTTCTTGCCTGCGAACCAGGACTAAAATCTATGGTTTTGTCAGACATGATTAAATATTAAAATCCATTTCAGATTCGGTTATTTCCGGATCTTTAATGCTAAGGCCTTTAACAATATTGTTTTGTTCCATAATTAGCCTATCAATTCTTTCAGTTTCTCCAAATTGAGATGTCGAAGCTCTAGCAGATTCAAGAGGTTGTTTTAACTTATAATTAAGAGCTTCTCTAATCTGAGAAGTTGAGGCTCTAGAGGACTCAAGGGGTCTTTCAATCTTATAGTCGAAAGGCGAGATATAATTTCTCATCGAACTTGATTTACTAAGCCTGGAACTAGGTCTAGAAGACATAGATGATTTGCTTAAATTATCAAATTCAAGGGTAACATTACCTTCAGGAGTCTGAATCAAATTGATTAAGTTTTCATGGCATATTGGCTGAGGTGGAACTACTTCTGCCAAAGTCTATTCTGTTGGAAACTCTATTTCTTCCCACTTAATCTTACGTCTTGTCGAGATACTCGACTTGCTAAAGTTTGATTCAATAACTATAGTTTCATTATTCTGTTTATCCATAATCTTACACTGGGGATTAAGAGTAAACAGAGGCTTATAATAAATCCTATAACAGATAGCTATTACTTCTGTTCCAGATTATAATTGTAACCATTGGTTTTAACGTTTAACGTTAAGGAATCTAGAATATTAACATCAGACAAGGAAAGCTGTATATTAGGATAAACATCAAAATATACTGGACCATGTGCCAAGTTAGTCTGAATGATTCCTATTAAGGATTGCTTGTAATTAAGGTTTCTACCATCACGAAGAGCTGCAATAAAGCTTTCTGGTAAACCTTCAACAGTTAATGGTTTAAAAGCAATTTGCACTAAACCAATATGTATAAATTTATGCGAATGACAATATAAAAGTAAATTACTTTCTTCAAGTAATCTAATCGTCAAATCTTCAGAATTCAGCGGAATTGTTTCTTCAGTTGTTTTAACAACCTGTTTGAGACCAATTTTCTCAAAAGTACCAAGTTTATAAATTAACTAGGTTCAATTCTAGGGATAGTCCACTTATTAAGTGCTTCTATATTTAACGGAAGATCATATTCTTCTTTTAATTTGTTCTTAACCATTTTTTGGTTTCTGAAAAGGTTCATAATTAAAAAGATATGTGATAAATCTAGTACAAATACATAACTATTCCACCGCGGCTCGGATACCAAAAAGAGAGAACCGGAAATTTTTTTTGTATAAAATATAAATTTTTATTTTAGGACCCTCTCGGGGACCTCTAAATCCACCACTGAACACAAGTACTCCTACATTCCTTAATTGAAGGTTTCATGCCGATATATTTTCTTTCTTTTTTTCTTCCTTTCGTTTGTGTCAATATGGCGATAGTGGAAGACAAAGTCATTTAATTAGTTGAAACTTGAGACATTACAAAGTTATTACCGCCGGAAAGTATCATTGACATAAGGTCCATCTATAAAGTTAGATATGCTCATGTAGGAAATGTCCTATATTTCACCATTCGCGTGATCATGTATTAGCGGTTTGTAAGATGACAAACAGAGCGTAACATGACTTGGTCTCCTATTTTTATACCTTGAAACATGCTAAATGGCGCTACAGTTTTGTGTAGATCCCGATGAACGTTATTAGAGTGGATATGATGGACCATTCGTGTGGCAAGGCCATACTTTCAACGTTCTAAGACGGATATAAACCTCACTAGGCATAGGCACAAAGAAATTGATCAGAGAAGCAGAGGAACACACAGCGATGAATCCAGTTATCAAGGCGGGACTTCGGGCAGTCAGTTTTGGAATCCATCATTGCAAACTATATGAAGGTCTTGCCATAACGTACGATCATATCCAAACTGAGATACGACCTGATATGTTGTTTTTGTGCTGTTGAACATTCTTATTTTCAAGTGTTAATGTATTGTTGGTATTTAACGATTGAATGTATTTTAGTTGTTGTTTAAAGATTGACAACAATAAGCAATTTATAACCTTGGGTAATCTCCCCAAATGATCAAATGAATGACGCAGCTAGACAATCTGATAAACGAGCTCACTAGCACTGAACTCAAAACAATCTTGGAATCTCACCAAGAAAATAAGAAATTAGGGTTTTATTGAAACGAAAAGATGAGTTTGACAAACCCTAACGATGCTTAAATAGAAAAACGACAAAACGAAAACAGGAAATAAAATCAAAAATAATAAAGTAATGATTTGGCTTGCTAAACGATCTCGTAATGTCCAAAAAGCCCATACATCACGGCGTAAGCCGCGAGTTGCACTCATTGGCCAGTTTCCACTCAAAGTAACATCTCGCAATAGTCAATCGGACACCAAACGCCAAATATGCATCAAACCGACAGCACCCTTGCCACGGTCGATTTGATCCTCGATACGCGCCGCCCTACATCAATGAACCTCGGCTCTACCAATGCCATATTCATCTTGAAGTCGCCACTGCTAGTGTTGTTCTTTCTATGAAACCTACACTAGCAGTGCAAGTTTGCACGCCCTCGTGGCATCTACTTGACATTTGTTTGCAAGGAATCAGCACTACGTACATATACACGTCAACATATCGAACGATACAGTTATGTTGAAATCTACACTATCGATCTCATTAAAAATAAAACAATTTCAAACTCAAAATCCTTTATATTTGAAACTTCAACCAAAAGGAAAAATTACTTGTTTATTTCTTTTTGAATTTTGGCTAAATTGCTCCTATTATGATCAGGCCCAATGGGCTTTATTGGGCCTTACAGCCATTTCGAGGCCGAGTGGAAAACGTGGAGACGAATAAGAGGAGGCGAGGAGCTGATTGCCACGCGCGAGAAAAGCGGGATAAGAGAATCAGTCTCGACTTTGATTCCATTCCGATTCCGGAATCTCAATCCACAAACTCAGTCTCCGCTCAAATGTCGTTCACACTCTCTATAAATTTCCTTATCTGAAACTTCCAGCTTATTAGGTTTCACTTTCAGATAGCAGAATTGTGTGATCAAGGTTCGGTAATAATAAAAAAATCGCCTTTTTTTTTTTGGTCTTCTTTTATTATTCATTGTTGTTGCATGCCAATATTTCTGTGTATTTTTGAATTTCGAAAAAGATGAGATTGAAAAAAATGAGATCGGTTTGGTTGTGCTGATTGTGTTATCTTAGGGCATGATCTTGTTTGTTTATGATAAAATTTTGTAGCTGTAGATCAATAAGATGATCTGGAAGTTATTGATCAGCTAGTGAAGGGCGTCCTTTTTCTCCCTTACATTTCAGAATTTTGATTCTGCAAAGCTTGCTTTTATCTTGATTCCTGAGTTTTCTTTGACTAATTTGGAGGTCTAGCTAGGGGTTGTAAATTATATATCTGGCCTCTGGGAGTCTTGTTGTTTATATTTTATGTATAAAAAAAATGGACTTGTATGGTTGTGAAGCAGGAAAAGGTGTCAGTATGATGACTAAGAGCTCAAATAAAGAAAATGGTGGTTTGGAATTGGAGACTGAGGTTGGAGGAGCAGAAAGTATTGGTAAGAAAGATATGATTTTTAGAGCAGACAAGATTGATCTGAAGAGTTTGGATGTCAAATTGGAAAAGCATCTGAGTCGTGTTTGGTCAAGAAACATGGATTCACAGAGGACCAGGGAAGAATGGGAAATTGATTTGTTGAAATTGGAGCTAAGGTACATGATTGCTCGAGGAACCTATGGAACTGTCTATCGTGCTACTTATGACGGCCAAGATGTCGCAGGTAGCTAAGCTTTTCTTGTCATGAAACTTGCTATATGTTTGGCTACACTGATAAAATGTCCATTGATTCCTATAAGTTCAGGAGTAATCACACATCCAATCCTTCTTGCAAAGCTGGCTACCTAGTTCAAGTATTGTTTTCAGCTTGTAGCTACACGATATTACATTTTCATTTTTTGATTTTTTTTTTTAGATTGTTAACCACTGGTGGTGGTGGGTGTTTTATGATTTGTTCATTCTCTTCATGATATGTAGTAAATTTCAGTGGACCTAAGATATTTCCCGAACCATGCAAGCATCAGTAGATAATGAATGACAAGATATTCAACTTGAGTCTTTGTTAGAAATCAGTGATTTGCAGTTTGTTCTCTAATGTATCATTGGAAAAATCGTCTCGATTGTCTGCGTGCCCAGTTTCCCGTCAATCTAATCAAATGCACCTGCACCCACTCCGTCATTGTCAAACAGTTAGATTGTTAAACATTATTTCTCATGTAATCGACTCGTGGAAAATTATCACAGTTAAGCTATTGGATTGGGGAGACGATGATGCTGTATCCACCGCTGAAGCAGCTGCATTGCGATCAGCATTTCGGAAAGAGGTTGCTGTTTGGCAAACCCTTGATCACCCTAATGTTACCAGAGTAAGATATCACGCTTCAGCTGGCTAGTTTCATTCACAGAATTCAAATGATTCGTTCAATCATTGTTTTTGCTTGCACGACATGCTGTCTTTCATTTTATTTTGCAAGGCTTTATGCGTCTGACAGGTTGCTTCCTGCACATCTTCTTTTACTTGTTCAATGACTACTGGTCTAACATTTTTTTCTTCAAAATAGTTCGTCGGAGCGTCCATGGGAGCTGTGAGCCTCACGGTGCCATCTAATGATTCTTCATCACAAGTTGCATTTCCTGCAAGAACATGTTTTGTTGTTGTCGAATATCTCCCTGGAGGCACGCTTAAACAGTTCCTAATAAGAAATTTCCGGAAGAAGCTTCCCTATAAGACTGTGATACAGTTGGCATTAGATCTTTCCAGAGGGTAAGTGGTGCAAATGCTTCTCGCAGTGATTTTACTATTCTGTTTTAGTCGATTAATCCTTTTCTCTGTTCGTACTTTTCAGTTTGAGCTATTTACATTCAAAGAAAATTGTTCATCGTGATGTCAAAACAGAAAATATGCTGCTAGATTCTAAACGAAATCTAAAAATTGCTGATTTTGGTGTTGCTCGAGTTGAAGCACAGAATCCATGCGAGATGACTGGTGAAACAGGCACTCTCGGATACATGGCTCCAGAGGTACACCCTAGATATGTTGTCATAGAATTACAAATAGAAAAATGGAGAGCGCATATAATGGTTATCTGGCTAGCTTTTAGAATTATAAAGCACAAGCGTAATGTTAAAATTATTCACACTTCTTTTTAACTCTCAAACACTCAACATCTTTTTTAGTTTATACTCACCTACCACTGAACCAAAAGATATAATGGATATGACGCTCCTTTTCCAGGTTCTTCAAGGCAAGCCTTATAATAGAAGATGCGATGTTTATAGTTTTGGAATCTGCCTGTGGGAGATTTATTGTTGTGATATGCCTTACCCAAATCTTAGCGAGATAGCCATTTCATCTGCCGTAGTCCAACAGGTTCACTTCCCAAACTTTGCTTTTACTTCAAGTCTTACTATTTTAAATTGAATTTGATAAGGGAATTTTTCGTCAAACCTTACTCGTCATTGACAGCATCTGATTACATTGTGTCATGTGTTATACATACCAAACAATTCTAGCTGCAGATATTTAGCCATTGTATTTGCAACCATTGTATGTGATTGACATGAAATTCTTTCTTGCATTGGTAGAACTTGAGGCCTGAAATCCCTCGCTGCTGTCCAAAGCCATTAGCAAACATCATGCGCAAATGCTGGGATGCAAACCATGAAAAGCGCCCAGACATGGATGAAGTTGTGAGGTTGCTGGAAGCCGTAGACACTAGCAAGGGTGGCGGCATGATCCCTGAAGACCGTGCCTCAGGCTGTTTCTGTTTTAGCCCTGCTCGAGGTCCTTGATATTCGGTTCCCGAAACGTAGTATTGAAGCCTATATTTTCCCTATTTAGATCCTTGTACAGCGAGTTAAGTTCAAATATAGTTATATTAGCATTTTAAAAACTTTCTAGGGATCTTAATCTGTTTCTATTTTTCCTTTGTGAATGGAATAAATATATTGCTGTGACATCTCCTGATTGTGATTGGATAGGAACCAAAGGCATAAAAATCCCTCCATGGTTTGCATTCAGTGGAAACAAGTGGTAGTCTTCAGATCAAAAATGTATGGAGGAAACCTTAAACTAGCTTTTCGCTTCAGGTCATCAACTTAATCCCATGTCCCAGTCTTTAGCTCAAATTATTAGTTACAGAAATGGACAGGAGTAGGAGATGAAGAAGACTTGGTTTCTCATTTTGGTGAGTGGCATGAGGCTAGAGCCAATCTCATCTGTGGTTGCTGCAGGACCACCCCAAATATCATAAGGGTTCTTTACCATGAGTCATACCATGCCTGATATCTCCTGCAATTAGTCCATTCAGCCTCCCATCGATTTTCAAGCCTGGCCCCTTTTTTTTGTTGATAAGAATCCACTCAACACTACTAATTTTGGAAAATTTTCCGACATCAATAAAATGCCGGGAAAATGACGGAATGTTGACAGAAAAAGTTGAATTTCCGTCAACGTTCCTGCAACGAAGTCGATGACGGAAATTTTCCCAACGGTAAAACTTTTCCGTCATCATTTCGCCGTTTAATTCCGTCATTGTGCCGTTGACATTCCGTCTAAATTCCGTCACAAAAAATTCCGTCACACGTCCGTCAATTTTTTGATGTAAATTTCCGTCTACTTTCCCACAAAAATCCGACATGCATAATGTCCATCATTATTCCCTCTAAATTAATTCCGTCACCAATTACTTTCCCTCATTATTCCCATAAGTTTCCGTCATCAATTATTTCCATCATTTTTCCCGCACATTTCCGTCATCAATGTAATTGCGTTAAATTTTGCATTACAATGGTCAAATATTTTTCCCGCACATTTCCGGAATTATTTTTATTAATTGCATTAAAATGGTCAAATATTTTTCCCGCACATTTCCGAAATTATTTTTATTAATTACATTACAATGGTTAAATATTATTTGCAAATATATATTATTGGAAATATGTTACAGACAATGTAATAATTTTAAAGACAATAATTTCAGATATTACTAGCCCTTATTCATTTATTGTTATCAGAACACGCACATAAAATAAATCTAGTAGTTAACGAAAATTGATGGACAACCAAAAACACAAGCAGAGAAATCAACAGTTCAAAATTGATCGCCTATACTCCTGATCTTGTCCCTCTTTTTCTTTACTTGATGGGAGATTCATCCTCTTCAAAGCAGAATATGAAGATTTGGAGTCTGATGAAGAGTAGGAAGCGATGGTATAGACGGAGGAAGAATATGCTGCAACTATGGAGAAATTTTTTTGATAAGGCGAAGATGGGGGAAGTTGAAAAAAATGGAAAGGGTTTTCGGTGGGTGTTGTAAATTTGAGAAACATGTTGATTATATAGAGGTAGGGATTATTAGAGTTCAGTTAAGACAGCGTTTGGCAACAGGCGATGTCTAAATTAGACTTTAGACAGCGCCTGTTTGGCTACAAGCGCTGTCTAAAGTCCACTTAAGACAGCGCCTGTTTGGTAATAAGCGTTGTCTAAAGTCCACTTAAGACATCGCCTGTTTGGTAACATGCGCTGTCTAAAGTCCACTTAAGACAGCACCTTCTAATTAAGTGCTGTTAAAAATATTTACGACAACGCTTTACACAAAAAGCGCTGTTTTATAGTTAACAATTAGACAGCGCTTACACAAAAAGCGATGTCTAATTAAAGGAAGTAATTATTTTTTTTACATATGGACCTCACAAAATTTCGTTGTTCTTCCATCACATTTCCGTTTTTGTTGGCGGAAATGTGTTGTAATATTTACGAAATTTTGTAAATATTCAACCGTCAATAAATTTAGGTAAGTGAAACGAATATTACAAATTTGTGATGGAATAAAGTGGGAATATTGGCTGAAATTCTATGATGACGGAATATAGGGGGAATACTAACGGTAATATAAATGACGGAATTTAGCCGGAAATGGAACGAAATTAACGCTCCCAATATTTCCCTTTATTTTTCCTCAACATTCCGTGTAACAAATTCCGTCAGTGTTCCACCTCAATTGTGGAGACGGAATTATTGTGCACGAAATTGTGACGGAAATTTAACGAATATTATTTGGGTGACGGAATTTTGATAGAATTATAACGGATTATTTTCCGTCAGCGTGTCAGTTGATGTTTTACTGACAGAAGTTGGAGACGGTAAAATCCCAAAATTTTGTAGTGCAAGTTGTTGAATGCTCAGTGGTTTGCATTCCCTCTAAATATGATAGACTAAGTAATTCTGAGAGTCCAAAAAGCTAGCAGCCTAGCACATAAGAAATTCCTTAATCTATCCGAGTTTGGGTAGTTAAGCTGATCTTAATGATTACTAAATTGTCTAATACATCAAGTATCTCTCTCCCAAGTTCAGGTGCATGAATTAAGCAGCTACTTCCAGTGATTTACCAATGATATTGTTCCCCAAGGCAAGGTGACCCTATCTCTCTCTATTTGTTTATCTAATGGACTGAGTGGTTGTCTAGTAAATAAGTAGAAAGTTGGACCTTAGAACCTTGTCTGGAATAAAAATAACAGAGAGTGCTCCTCCCATTACTCATTTTATTGTTTGCTTTGACAGTATGATGTTTTTGAGGGCAAATATGATGGAAATACTGAAAGAATATGAGAGATTGTTTGGTTAGAAAATAAATTTTGAGAAATCATAACGTGTGTGTTTGCACTTTGCAGTGGGAATATTGAGGAATAAATGGAAGGAAAATATTTGTTCTGTCCTTTAGAGGTGGCAATCTACTACCCGTCCGTTAACCGTCTATGAAAAACCCGCCCGTTAACCGCCCGTTTACTTAACGGGTTGAATAAACCCGAAACTCGTTTACTAAACCGATTATCCGGGTAAAACCCGCTTCACCCGTTTACCTTATTATATATTTTTATTTAAAAAATTATATAATAAATATATTTTATTATTTTAAGTTAGTAAAATATTTTAAATAAATATTTAGAAAATGTTGATAACTGATTTTTTGAAGAAAAAAAAATTTGATAATGATTTTTTGAAATATTAAATAGTGATACATTACAATTCTTTTAACCAATATAAAAAACATCTATGGATTTTTCCTATGGTTAAATTCGAGGATGAGAAACATGAAACATATATAATCATGTTTTAAATTAAACGAGAGGTAATCTCTAATATGAATTCATTATTTCATTTTGAAACATATTTAGTCATATTTAAAACTAATTAGGTTAAACGGGTTAGACGGATTAACCGGGTTAGGTGGGTTAAACGACCTAACGCTCTTAACCCACTAAACGGGATAATATCCTCTCATTTGCTTGTTGACGGTTTTTATTCAAACTCTGAGCAAGTTGACATGTTTCTTCGTTTGCATCATTCAACATTGACTTGGTTCAACGATGATGCATGTATCATTGTCATACATTGTGAAATCTCTCACATTATAATTTTATTATTTGACAATGAAACAAGTATAATCTTTTTTAGACTAAAAAGGTTAACTGGGCTAAACGGGTAAACCCGCTTAACCCGCTACCCGTTAAGAACCCGCCCGGTAAACCCGCTTAACCCGCTAACCGTTTACAACCCTCCCGAGACCCGACGCCCGTTTTGCCACCCCTACTGTCCTTTACCATGTGAAGTTAGTCGAAAAATACTCTAGGCAATTAGAATTACCTGTAGTCATTGCAGGTAAGAATAGGAGGGAGGTGTTTAATTAGTGCTTTATTACACAGAATGTATAGTAAAATTTCAGATCGGAAATATAAAAAAATTGTCATCCTAATCCTATGCGGGTAGAGAGGTCGTCCTAATAAAAAGTGTTCATCAAGGGATCCCTATTTATACCATGCAATGTTTTAAAATCACTAAGGGAGTGTGTAATAAACTGTCTTCAGCATTTGTTAAATATTTATGGAATGGTAAAGGGGAGGAGAGGGTAATTCATTGGGCAAATAAACATGTTGTAATGAAGGATAAGGAACTAGTAGGGGGATTAGGTATAAGAATTTGGAATGATTTAATCTTGCACTATGGTATTTGTGGTTTAGCAGAAATCAGCTTAGACTTGGGAGGGGGTGTATGGACTGTAATGAGTTAATTTCTAGTGCTGCAATGGGTAAGTGGCAGAAAGGTTAATTTTTTGAAGGCCTCTGTGTCGTTGTGTTGTGATTTTGGACATAAACAGGTTACTTGTAGTTGGTTTCTTTTGGTTAGTCGTGTGTTGTGGTCTTGAGTCATGTTTGGTAGACTTTTTATTTTGTGGGCCTTCTTTTGTCTGTATCCAGGAAACTCCAGTCTTTTTATCGGAACAAAATTAGCTAGGCTTTAAAAATGTGGGAAATGATAGATGTAAGATATTTGTCTAGAATTATCTAGAGTGCCAAAATATTATATTTTGGATTAAATTGATCCTTGTCCTTATTTAGGAAGATCAGTTGTAGTATAAATTAGAGTTCTAATGTAAGAGATAAAACATCCAAGAAGAGAGAATACCCTCTACCAAAGTGAAAGTGAGCAAGTTCTATTGAAATTTCTTTTTGTAAGAACTTTAGTGAACAAATGCAAGTGTTCTCAACACAGCATGGGATTGTGATCAAGTAAAAATTTATTTTAGGGTGAAAACTATAAATCCATAAGATTTTGTCACCTGATATATTTAAATTGTACTTAATTTTATCAGGAATTCACTGACAGGCCTTAAATGTTCATGGGCTTGGCTTAAACATTTACTTATTTACCTCAAATGTTCACCAGTTTGATCAGTGATATCGGTCGATATTTCGACCGATTTTCTATTCCTTTCCTTATAAGATTTGTTCTCGTTTCTCGAACATTTTATGCTTTCTGATCCATTTTCTTAGCGCTTTATGTCAGATTTAGTTGAGCGAAAGAAGAATGAGCGCAACAAAAGAATGAAGCAAAAATGAGTCAATTTTGATATGCACAACTAAGAAAATGCACAATTAAAATATTTTCACTGAAGTTGAACAAGGATGAGCGTGTTTTCATCTTGCACAACCTAGAAAATGCACAATCTGTGACAATCTGCTGAAGTTGTGCAAGAATCTGCATGTGCGAAGCTAATTTGGTCGTGCACAACCAGAATACAAACAGTCCAAGTCAATGGTATAATGTGAAACGTGGAATAGAGAAAAATACATCTGATTTTTACGAAGGAGGAGGGACATTCTTGGAGAGGAGACCACCACCATCTAGGGTTTCGAAGAAGAGAAGAAGAAGAAGAGGAGAAGTGAAGACTCACGACGAAAGTTTGTTTCTTCATCGATTCTCATTGTGTTCTCTTTTTTTTCAAACATATGTACTTTGAAACCCAGAAAATGATGCGTGAGTAGTGACCCTATTTCGGGGTTCTACGGATCCTATTGTACACAAACTTAATGTCATGCAATAATAGGTTGTTTATGTTTATGAAATCACGTTTCATTGTGTTAACGTATGAATGTTGTTCTATTTTGAGATATCGTTATAAGTTGATGCATGCTAGGTGTTTGACAAAATGTCTTGCATAAGTTAACATTTAGGTTAAGGACTAATAAACTGAAAGGGTGAAGCCTAGAACCGGAAATCGATAGAACTTCATTGAAACAAGATGTTTACGAAGGTAACTCGTGTTTCAATGGAATAGAAGACTAGTTTGTTTAACTAACTATTTTGGTTATTTACACAACGACAGTTGGTAGAAAATCAAAGTAGCTTAGATTTGTTTGTCGGCTCGAAAGAGAGGCAAACCATAGCGTATATGCGTAGTTGATGAGTTTGGGCGCAACAAAGGTTGGTCTTGCTCGTGTTTATGCATAGTCTTTTCCATTCGTCTTTAGCATGAATCGCATGACAGTTTATGTTGCATGACTTGGGTGTACAATTAGGTGAAGTAGGCCCTTGAAATACCTCCTTGAATTGAACTTGATAAAATTAGAACTTTGATAAAAAATAACACTTTCAAACATTCGAATCGGAATAGCTAAATCGAAGCACAACTTTACATAGTGCATGAGTTTACATTGCTCCCTTGGGTACGACTCGGTCTTACCGAATTTATAAATCTTGTTTGACTCTACGACGATCCTCTTTATTGACAAATCGAGAGAGTAAAAATAAACATGTCAATCAGCCATCCAATAATGATTGTTTTGATGTCCCTTTGTGTAGTCAAACCAACAAACATATGGAAAATGATGAATAATTTTATTAAATTAATAATAGACATTAATTGAAATGTATCGAAGAGCGGCAGATTGTCCCCGTTGAGATCATCATCGATATTTTCTCCCGCCTCCCAGTCAAGAGTCTCGCAAGATTCAGGTTTCGAATTCTAGCCTCTTTGAATCTTGTCTCAAAGGCAGTAACCTGTTAGGATGTAATCAGAGAGGGCCTGATGAATGCTATAGTGGGTTTCTTTCAAGGGCTCCAGCTTCCAGCTATTATATATCTTCTACGCACATCAGTTTACTTCCCAAAGCTGAGTCGGTAGAGGAGATTGGGCAGTTGCAACCAATCAGTCTGTGCAACTTTATTCATAAGGTGATCTCCAAGATACTCAACACCAGGCTTAACAGATTTCTTTATAAACTGATTAGTGAGGAACAAGTCGACTTCATTGGTGGGAGGTGCATTCATGAGATAATGTGGCCTTAGCACATGATTTGGTGCAAGATATCAACAGACCTACTCGTGGGGATGTAGTTATCAAACTTGATATATATATATGTCCACGACCTATGATAGGGTCTCCTGGTCCTTTATTCTCCATGTTTTCCTAGCAGCTGGATTCTCTGAAATGTGGTGTGATTTGATCTACAGATGTATCAGTAACTCTTGGTATTCGGTGCGGTGGGAAGGCAAGAGTTATGGTTTCTTTAAGTCCTACTGTGGAATTCGGTAATTGGATCCTTTGTCTCGTAGTCTATTTTTGATGCCAATGGAATGGTTCTGGGGCCCTAAAAGCCAAGGTAGCGGAAGGGGCTATTTCCAGATTCTATATATATCTAGCCTAGAGTACCTTCTGTCTCTCATTTGCTATTCACAGATGACCTGCTCTTCTTTTGCAATGGCTCTAAACGGTCTATAGAAAACCTTATATCTCTTATACAGGTCTTCTGTCAGAGTTCAGGAGAGCGATTGAACAATGAGAAGAGCCTCATCTTTCTCCCTAGAAAATTCCCAGAAGATCGCAAGAGAGAGCGGTGCTTAACATCACAGGGTTTTCTCCTGGGCGGTTTCCTGTTATGTATCTCGACGCCCCTCTCTTCATTGTTAGAGCCAAGATTGAATATATTGAGTACTTGGAAGAGAAGATGAAAAGAAGGATATATAGGCGAATGGATGAAGAATCTGTTATCCATGGGGGTAGAGTTACATTGATCAATGCAGTTCTTAACTCCACGGCTATTCATATTATGGATGTTCTTCCTGTCCCCAAAGCTACACTGGATCGGCTGGCTAGGATGCTGAGAGACTTTTTATGGAACCAGGTGATCAATCTCGTAGACATTGGATTGCTTGGGTATTCTATCACTGAAGGACAATATCATGTTATCGCTTCATGGCCCTCTTAGGAAATTATTTATGGAGCCGCGCTACTTCAGGGCCAAATACAAACCAGGAGATAAGGCTCAGCTGAGTGGGATGCTTTCTCTTATTTGATAACTCCAATGAAGGAGAATTCAGCTTGGCAGATTGGAAAAGGCAACGTGTCCATATATACAGTCTGTAATCACTATGATATTGCTCTTGCCCTACTGATATTAGGGATTTGCTAGTTAGAGAGATTATTGCTAACGACGATCACATGGAAGCTATTAAAAATGTTCTTCCTGTGAGAGCTCAATTATTATATGGTGATATCTCTCTCTCTCTAATCAGGAAGACACAAGCTCATTTGGTTGGGGAGTTCCCATGGGGAATCCTCTTCTAAGCTGTTCAGAGATCCTTTAGGACGAGATTCCAGCCTTGTTCTTGGGATAGTTCCATGCATCTGGCAAAAATGGATTTCTCCCAAAGGTGTCTTGCTTCGTCTGGAGATTGTGCTGGGGAGGGGTTGCCGACCGATGAGAAAGTGATGAAGCTAGGTATTCCATTGGCTTCTCGTTGCATTTGTTGCAGGGACAAAGGAGAGTCTATCGATCACCTGTTCTTCCAAGGTCTTGGGACCTTGCAGTCTGGGAGTTTCTCGGGAGGGTGTTCGATAAAGGAAAGCCCAGGAGTGTGGCAGGCCTAAAGAGGCTATGGCTTAGCAAAGTCCCGACTAACCTTATCAAAATCTTGTCCAAGCCCGCCCTATTTACCGGGTCGGGTAATCCATTGAGTCAATCCGTTACAATTATTTACATATACGTTTTGATTTTCCTGCATATCTTGAATACAAATACTATAATTTCAAATCATATATGTGATCTAAGACATTGTTTATGAACATGTTTAACTACACGTCAAATTACTTCTTCATGACATATTGATTAATTTACTATTTTCTTTCAAAGTTAAACATAATAAAAATTAGGGTTTAATTTAAAGCAGGCCAATGAACGAGCATATAAGCTCGGTCGGACTAAAATATATGTTCAAACCGTCGCCCTAATAAAAATACGAATCAAATTGGACTGGTCTGTCAGACTATTATACTTGTCCAAATCCGTTTCAATAACCGGACGAAAAAACTAATCCGGACAGACTGACCCCGATTTATACAGGTCTAGCGAAAACCCAGTCGATCAAAAGGTAAATTTCTACCCTAAAAAAAGGGTTAATTTCTTATCCGGGATATTTTATTACAGTGACCAAACACCCCCGTTTCATCTCCTTCCCAAAACTCCCAGTTCCTCAATTCGTCCGTCTCTTGCACGACACTCCACTTGTTCTCCAAGACAAAATCAGAATCTAAAACCAACGAATAGGTCGAGGCGGTTAAGCATCGGCGGATTTCCGATCATCGATGGAGTGCGTTTTCGGGTTAGTAGGCGACGGATTCGTCCTTCTTGCTGCGGACACATCTGCCGTGCACAGCATTCTTGTCCACAAATCGAACGAGGACAAAATCATGGTTCTCGATTCGCACAAGCTCGTCGCCGCCAGCGGCGAGCCTGGTGACAGGTTGGTTTTTGAAAGCTTTAATCTTTTTTTTTCAACATGGTATGTGGAATGTTCGTGTGGTGTGATTTGGATTAATGTGTGATTAGGGTTCAGTTCACTGAGTACATTCAGAAGAATGTGGCGCTGTACAATTTCCGGAATGGGATACCGTTGACCACTTCCGCAGCTGCTAACTTCACCCGCGGTGAACTTGCCACGGCCTTGCGAAAGGTAATTCTGGTGTTTGCTGGTTAGGGTCCTTTTAATTGTGAGAGTAAGGGTCCACTTCAGTAGTTCAATGGATTTGCAAACTGGGTTTTAGGTATGTATAGAATTTGACATTGGGTTTGTAAAAGGAGACTTCGGTTTTGTACAAATTAGAGGGCCTTTGGCTGCGCGTCTTGGCTAAGGGTTGTAAAGACACGGAGGAGATGTATATTTCTTACGTTTTGTAATAGGTTTTCATGGTGGCTTTGATGAGCCTGGCAGTTATATTTCCGGGTTCTTACTCAATACTGTTTTCTGGTTTATTTGGACAATCATTTGTATTCTTTTTGTTTATAACATCAGTTGTGACACTGTAACTGAACATCCTGTCGCCTTTAGAGATCTTTAATGGATTCATTTCAGTGTTAAGCGACTATAAGAGGAAACAGATAACTTTCGAATTAATCTCTAGTGGAAGTGATTGGTTTTGTCTGCTGGGATGGAGGGTGTAGCAGTTGAACTATCGTTTGCTATGCTACAATGATGAATAGAAACAAATAGTTATAAACATTAACAATTAGCACCGGCCTAGAAACTGGGGTGGTCTATTGTTAGTCTTTAGTAACCACAAAATCTCTTGACAGGCATTCTAATCTAAACCACCAACGTCAGTTCGATGCTTTATCTGCGATGAGACTAAAAGTATTAATGTCTAATATTTTATTAGAATTGTCTACTGTCTTATGCCATTTTAGCTCATTTTTAACATGGCTGGTAATCTTTGACAGTTTCCTGTTTGAATGATTATATACCGTGACCACTGTGTTAAGTGAATGCACTCATCTTCAGCGTTTTCCTTGAGCTTTCCAACTCAATTTAGTTTATCTTTCTGGTCAGTCTTTTGAAGTTGAAGTATAGAAAAGGCAGATGTTTTCTTTTTGTTTGACATAGAAGATATCGAGACCTAATTTCTCGTTAGCTGTATGTGTCAAATTAGTAATGGACATGATTTGTTTATTTTCTTTTCCTTCTCATGTATACGTCTAAGCTTGTATCTTAATTATGTTTCGATTGTTATTGTGTCTTGAAACTTCTTCGATGTCTAATGGCTTAACATTTTGCAGAACCCCTACTCAGTGAACATTCTAATGGCTGGTTACGACAAGGATGTTGGACCATCTCTGTACTACATCGACTACATTGCCACCATGCATAAGCTTGAGAAAGGAGCTTTCGGCTATGGTTCCTACTTTTCCCTAGCAATGATGGACAGGCACTTCAAAAGCAACATGACACTAGAAGAGGCAGTCGACTTGGCAGACAAATGCATATTGGAAATTCGTTCGAGGCTCGTGGTCGCCCCTCCCAATTTCGTCATAAAAATTGTGGACAAGGATGGTGCTAGGGAGTATGCTTGGCGTAATTCTGTTGGGAATGTTGCAGGTGAGGCTGTACTAGCTTAAAACCGATCTTTAACCTTTTCTTAAAAACAGATGATATAGGTTGGCTTGAGTATTGGATTTTTATTCTGAACGGATATATTTCAATGTAAAACTTTTCTCCAAATTCTGCTCAAATGCTATATGCTTTCATGGTAAATTAAAACAAATTACATCGGTTAAATTACCATGTTTCATTGAATCACAACAACATTGGGAAGATCATCATCAGAAGCAAGGATACTGTAGATGACCATATCGACACATCTTCCCTTCATCACCGCAAACTTCTTCAACACTCCCTCCTTACAAAACCCAGCTTTCTCCAACACCCTCTGAGACCCAACATTCATCACATCAACCAAACCTTCAATCCTCTTCAAATCCGTCCAATCACCAAACACCTCACCCACCGCCATCTTCACCGCCCTCGTCGCAATCCCCTTCCCCCAGTACGCCGATCCCAACACATACCCGATCTCGGCTCTGCACTGGTCTGAAGGACGCTTGTTGGGCGACACCGAGACGCAGCCCACTGGCTTGTCGTCGATGCAGATCGCGCGGAGCCATGGGTGTGGTAATATTACCTCTTCTATGTACTTGATGACGTCAGCTTTGGATTTGAAGGCGTCATACGAGCAGTAATGCGCGCTTTTTTCGTCGGTGGCCCAGACCATGTAGTCGTCTACGTCGGAGAGAGTCATATGTCGAAGAGTGAGATTGAGATTCATGTTTTGCTGCAAAGATGGAAACTTTTTGATAAATTCTGAGTCGGGAGGTGATTGGGGTCAATGGGTTGTTTTCAGATTTTATAGATGATGGGAATTTTTGGATCCCGATTGGAAAGATTATTTGAAATGCATATGAAAATTATTGAAATGTCTCGTTTCAAAGAAGCTTCATAATCAAGAACGAATGACGGCCAAGGAACTGCAGTGAAGTAGAATTAGGCCACTTTGGTTGACCGTGTAGTCTAATTAACTGACCTTTCATTGATCATCAAAAAAAAAAAACTGACCTTTCATTGGACTCTTTTAAGGTTAATACACCTTACTATTGCAAGATAGACCAATTCAATCATTACCTTATTAGTTTTCAGGCTTCGCTTTTTGAATGCTAAATGTAAATCTTGACCAACTGATCAGCTTGAGTCAAATTATTTGCTCAAATGGTCACTAGTTTGTGTTTTGATATTATATTTATTGTTAGTGTTATATAAAAATTAGTGAAAAGTAAAGAGGGAAACTATTATATTAAAACATATAGATTTGGTAAGAGCTTATAACTTTTTTCTATAGGTTCGGTTAAATCATCCACGGTTCTTAAATTGAGCAAATAAAGCAATAATTTAATTACAGTAAATATTAATTTAGGGCATATTAGTCAATTGCAAAATTTAATCATACGGTCTCTATCCACAAAATCCCATAATTTTAGAATTATATTTTTCGAGATCATCCGCATCGCCTCTACGATCTCTTTTCTCTCTTTCTTTATCTTCACTGTTGGTGCCTGTGAGAGGGAGAAAGAGAGTGTGTGGGTTGTTGATTTTACTTTGATCGTGTTTTTGTTCATAATATAACAATCTTCGAGGATAAAGTGATGATGTTCGTGTTTTTTTTAGCACAAATGCTTTGATATCATTGTTACGTGTTCATGATGTTCGTGGTTTTGTTTTATACGTTCGTGTTTTTACTGGATATATGTGCATACATCAATGCTCGTGTTTTTGTTCATAATATAACATTTAATGTTCTTGGATAAAGTGATGATGTTCGTGTTTTTAGCTCAAATGCTTTGATATCATTGCTAGTTGTTCATGATGTTCGTGGTTTTGTTTTCTATGTTCGTGATTTGATAAATACAAAATTGGATAAAATAATGATGTCAAAAAGGATTTCGTTGAGAGATGCGCGACTGCGAAATAGCGTTGTAGTCGATGGTGGATATGCGGAGAAGATGAGATCGTGAAGAAGAGATAGATATGTTGTGATTTTGTGATTTCATTTTCGAAAATTAGGGCTTGAATCGTGAAACGTATCAGTCGCGATATTCATGGGTTTATTTGATTAAAATATTTATAATTCCAATTATTTCCTTATGAGTTATTAAATTGATTAAATGTTTAACTATTTAGTAAAAATCTTGATTAATCTAAACCATTTAAATTATCAGATCAACGAACCTAATTAATTTGAAGTTGTGACCTGTATATTGGATCTGACAAGAACTTAACCCAAAGTGAAAACTTATCAAGTTTTAACTCATCAATTAAACTTTTAAATTTACATTTTGTAAGTATCTAAAAAGAGAAGTACTAAATGCAACATAGTTGCTGTTAACAGGGGTGGTGGCCTGTTGGTTAAGAAGTTCATCTTGGATCCTTAAATCCCAAGTTCGAATCCTGGGGTCACTAATTTTTTCACAATTTGTGAGTTTTTCTTCTTCTTTCTTTCCGTTTTCCTCTTCCCGCCTAGCGGGTGGATGCTTCCTCCATCTCTCGTGGATGTCTTCCTCATCGCGCATCACGCGGTGTTGTTCCTCCCTTGTAGAGTTGCTACTCAGCCGTCATGGGCGCGTTATGTTTCACCAGTGTAAAGGTGTCCGACGTGGCATGTGCTTCTGAAGTTGATCAAATGTAGCAATGATTTCGGGTGGATATGTGTGTGGATCCATGGTAAAGCTGTCGAACCTGGCACGCGCTTCAAATGGAGATACATGTACCAAAGATTTCGATTCTGATCGAGATGTTTGTTAGAGCTTTGAATACTAGTATATGTACTAGATATTAAAACTTTCACAATGTTTATTGAGATGTATGGAAATATTATGATTCGTGTTATACCCACTCTTATAAAAAAAAATGCAACATAGTTGCCTGGTCACTCATCACAATTGAAAATATCTCCAAATTACTATAGAACAAACTAAATACTTGAGTTTCGATTAAAAAAAACCAAATACTTATGTCGTTATGCGCAAATGAGTAAGTTTATAGATAAAAAATAAGGAAAATTATAAAAACATTATCTGGACTACCGATGTATTTCAAATTAAGTACTGGACTTTTCTAATTTTCAATTTAGTGACATTTCCATCAATTTGCATACATTTTATTTCCGAAAGTTGATGCAAAAGTCACTACTTTGAAAATTTAAAATTGAAATAGTCTGGTACCTAATTTGAAATCAAGTGATAGTCCAGGTAATGTTTTTGTTATTTACCCTAAAAATATATTGAACTTAAATAAATTTACTCATAATGATTAATTTGTCCTATAGGGACTTGGGGTATTTTTTGTCTTTAAACGAATCAGTAAGCATCAATAATCGGTGCTTTAAGCATTATTCATTTTAATATTACTGACATTTTCTCTCTCCTCGTCGAAGTCTCCCGAAAACGCGAAGAAGTCCGTAGAAGGCCGAAGTAGATCCGTTGTTCTCTACCACCAGTAAGTTCGTCCGCCTCGTCTTCCTCCCTCTCTGTGCCTCTCTGTTGCCTCCTAGGGGATGCTGTTGTCGGGGGAGGGGTCGGCGATGGCGGTGGTGGCTTCTGGTGAGTTGCTCCTGTTTTTTGGGCTCCTTTCCTCCTTTGCTTGTTAGTTGGTGCTGCGTAGACTGTCACGGTGCTGGTGGAGGCTGAGCGGCGTTGGCGGTGGTCCGGGTAACAACCTTGCGGAGGCGGGCAGGGAGCAGGTTGCGCCGTTTTGGTGCTGGCGGTGGCTTGTCTGAGGTCGCCGGTTTTTTTGTTGTAATTAGGTTTGTGTAGCTAGCAGTTAATGTAGCCTGTAGTCCCTCTAAGTGTCTTCTGCACTTATGAGAGTTGTATTCTCAGCCGGTCTCGGTCTGAGCTGATGTAGTTTTTTAGTTTTTTAGGTTTCAGGAGCTCGACTCCTGTTGTAATCGAAGGGCACGGCCTGTGTTCCAACTGGTTAAGTAGTGTCGGTCACTGAGGTCGACCGATTATTTGTTAGTCGTGCCCTTCTTGGCTGGTCTGCTCTTCGTGGGCAGTTTACTCGTGTTTGTAGCCCTCGTGGCACTATAAAAAAAGCATTATTCATTTTAAAAATATTAACAATTTTCAGATGACATTTATTATGAAACTGTTATGAATATTGATGTTAATATTGTATGACTCTTAACCTTTCATGTGTACTATTAAATCGCATTTTCCTCCGTATCAAGTTGAAATACAAATCTGTTCTTATATACCTACATTGTCTCTTATCATTCTCTCCACTATTTTTACAACACATCATCAGTACAAGTTGGTGACCTGAGTATTCGAACCCAGGATATCAGAATCATGAAAAAGATTCATTAATCAACATGCCACTACCTCTGTTGACGAATATAGGAGAATTAAAACCGTATATTAGATGTGATTTATCATTTGTATTCAGAAAGTTGTAAGACAATTATGCCCTTTATTTAATTAAAATTTGATTTGTAATTGATCTAATTTCTCTTCATCTCAACCGTCCAAATTATAAAATTTAACACTGTTATTGATTTCTATCTTTTACAGAAATTTGGCGTTTGCACGTGATCTTTTTCCTTATAAAGTACTATTTAAAGTATTAAATTCAAATTAAAATAAAATTAAATACTATATTAATACATATCCATTATCAAGACCAACGATAAAGGTGCGCCAAGGTGGCCGGAGCTCCAAGTGTCGAAAATGTATCGGTAGTGATTTGGGGTAGATATGCGGATCCATGCATGGTAATGGTACCGAAACCGGCCTGCGCTTCAGAAGTGGAGAAATGTATCCTATGATTTCGGATTCGGTCAAGTTGCCTTACTAGAGCTTCAGATGATAAGGCAAAATATGCATTGTATTATTCCTAGTTGTTATACTCATTATCAAAAAAATATTAATCTCCGATTAAACCTTTCCCCATACGGCCTAGCATTTTTTAATTTGTACAAGCATTGATTCTTCGGACGGACAAAATGGTAGGGGTGGGCGCGGTGCGGTTTGGTGCGGTTTAAGGGTAAACCCGCAACCGCACCACATTAATTGGTTTGTAAATTTTCAAACCGCAAACCGCATTAGAAAAGTCAAAACCAAATATGCACCGCACCACTTTAATTGATGCGGTATGGTTTAAAAACCGATTTTCAAAGTTTACATTAAAAAAAGAAAAGGAACCCCTGACACTGAACTGTGCCCGACCCAAATGAAACAACACATATCTTAATTACAGGACACACACATAAAGTCAAACACTATGACATATGATAAAAAAAACATGAACTTGACAATACATAGATATAAGGGAAAAGTACAGTTTGACGACCTGAACAATCACTATTTTTCAACTTGTGGGCTGAACTATAAAAACTTCCAAATAAGGGGCGAACTATCAAATAATTTTCCAAACAAGGGCATCTTCTAACGCCGTTGGACGGCGTTAACTCCTTTCCGTTAGTTAATAAAATAATATAAAATTAAAATTTTCCAAAATTTTTAAAAATGTTAAAAAATTGTAAAAAATTAAACGAATTTATAAAAATCATAAAAATTTGAAAACTTTAATTTTTAATAAAAAGGATAATTTTTTTTTGTCCCTAATACCTCTTATATAGTTCAAACTAGAGGGAAAAGATCATATGAGGAATATCAAATTTGGTGAGAAATGAGAAGTAATCAAAATTCGTAGTTTAAAGAACAAAATTCGTAATGTAAAAATAAAACTTAAAGAATCAAAATTCGTAGATTTAAAGAACAAAATTTGTAATGTAAAAATAGTAAAACTTAAAGATCAAAATTCGTAGATTTAAAGACAAAATTCGTAACACCGATATTTACATGGATACAAATTTAAAATAATGCCCCTACAAATATATAATAAAGATATTAATATTTAAATAATCACAAAATAAGGATTGTTGGATCAAAAATTGAATGATTATGATTACTTCTCATTTCTCACCAAATTTGTTACTTCTCATGGGATCTCAACCCCAGACTAGATAAGAACAATAATTAATATTTTCTTAATTTATTTGTAGGGAAAATTTGTAACAAAATTTAAAAGTATTTTTCATTTTGTGTTTAATTTTTTCTAAAGTTTCTAATTTTTATTTTTCAAAAAAGTTATATTATTTTATATTATAAAATTAATTTTTTTTATATTTTTATTAATTCGTTTATTTTTTACAACTTTTTAACATTTTAAAAAAGTTTGGCAATTTGAAATTTTGTATATATTTTTTTTAAAAAATTTATATTATTAACTAACGGAACGGAGTTAACGCCGTCCAACGGAGTTAACGCCGTCCAACGGCGTTAGTGAAAATCCTAACGGTGTTAGACGGTGCCCCTTGTTTGATAGTTCGCCCCTTGTTTGAAGTTTTTATAGTTTAGCCCACAAGTTGGAAAATGGTGATAGTTCAAGTCCCCAAAGTGTACTTTTCCCTAGAATACCTGATCATTCAAGGCTTTCTTGATCCTGTTTCTGATTCTAATTTTTCAAGCTCCGCATAGAGTTCTAGTTTTTTTTTTCGTAGGCTCTTACACATGGAAAATGATCCACCCCTAAGCCAATCATTTAGACAAACCAACCCGTCAACCATCTTAGGAGTTAATATAGCTCTAAATGGATCCACCACCCTAGATCCAAGACTTAAAGCTGATTCTGAAGCAACTGTAGAAGCTGGAACTGGAAATATGTCCTTGGAAATTTTAGATAGAATATGATACCTTGATGCATTTTTCTTCCACCAATCCAAAAGATTGAAATTCTTGTTTGAAAGGTATTCAGATGGTTCATTGAAGTACTTGTCTACTTCATCCTTAATCTCAACAACATCCTTCTATTTTCTTAGCTTCATAAACTGACTCACTGAGTTTGAATTTTTTTTGTTTTTATACGTAATAATTTTGAATTATTTAATTATATATGCGGTGCGGTTTAAAACGGGGTCTGAGATAAAGAACCGCTTCCGCACTGCTTTATTTTGGTTGCAGTGCGATTTTTAACAAACTGATTTTTTCTAAAAGCGATGCGGTTAACCGAACATACTTTTGCGGTGCGGTACGGACATTTTTTAAATTCGGACCGATTTTTTCCCACGCCTACAAAATGGGAATAAAATCAAGATTCATTTTTTATCTATTTATTCAAAAATTTATAAATAGCCAATCGAAAAAAATATATATAAATAGTTTGTCCAATTATGTCCTTGACTCTTTGAGCGGAGATTGATCGGAAATGGAATCGACGATAAGCCCCGACGGCCGTCCGATTATCATGGTGACAAACGACGATGGAATCGATGCGCCGGGGCTTCGAGCACTTGTTCAAACTCTGGTTGCCACCAATCGGTACCAGGTTCTGGTCTGCGCGCCTGATTCGTACGTCGCTTATCTGCAATTTGCTCGATTTCGTGTTTTATCAGTATTTTTTTTATATTTGATTTTGCTTAAGATGTGCTAAGCCGGCCTTTGTTTCGATCGGAGTGTGAAGTATTCAAACTTTAAATGTGAGAAGAACTGAACTCTTGAAGAAGCATATTTTGATTGATTTCAGACATTTAGACACTTTTATTTTTAATTATTTTTTTTTTGTAAGGAAGTTAGTTTTTGTATGAGTAAAAATTACATTCTTTATTGGCCCTACATCAAGTTGCTGCAAAATGTTATTGAAATTTTTGTTGATGTTTGCTTCTTGTTTAGTCTAAGAAATGTTGTGTAAACTTATGAACCAGAAAGCTTTCTTGAAATATTAGTACTGAGGCGCGTTTTTTTTTTGGCTTGCATTTAAATAATAGGAGATTAACTAGTTTTTAATTAGTTCAAGAATCTCTCATTCACAGTATATTTCTCTACATTTATTATTTTTCATGTAATTTTATGTTTCCATCGCACTTTATTCAGGGAGAAATCAGCTGTAAGCCATAGCATTACTTGGCGTCATCCGCTTTCTGCCAAGAAAACAGTAATTGACGGAGCACTGGCATATGCTATTAACGGTGTGATAAATCTAACTCTTCCTGCTCCATTCTTTTCGAGATTCCTATTCTTTAAGGTTTAATTTTAGTTCTAGAACTATATTATTTAATTTACACTAGGGAAATTAAATTTCATTGAGTGGAACGCGATGAAGAAAAGCATGAATATTCCTATACATTTTTAATATCTGTAATTTTAACTGTTCTCAAATATCAATATATCAATGTGTTCGTCATCGTTTCGGGCTGATCCTTGGTGCATATACTCTTCTAGTGGATTAAATTTGAGGCTGTCTATATTTTCACTTTTACAAGCAAGATATTTCATCTTGTAAACTATTACTTCCACAAGTTTCAGGCAGAGAGAATTTGTATTGAAACGTTACACATAATGACAACGATCTTTATCATGTGGACTCTGCAGGAACCCCTGCTGATTGCACTTCTTTAGGACTCTCTAAAGCACTCTTCCCTTTTCTTCCTGATCTCGTACGTTCTTCTTGTGACAATCGCAATATTATTGATTATGCATTTTTAATTTGTCTGCTTGCCGCCAACCCTGCTCTCAATTTCTTCTCTGTGGTGTTTTTAAGGTCATCAGCGGAATCAACATGGGAGAAAATTGTGCTTATCATATGTAAGTTCATGTTTAGACCCTCTGTTTTGTTAGTTGAAAGGTACTTCATCAGATTGGTAATTCTACTAGTGAAAGCTAAAAACTTCCAACCAAAAGATTAATGTGGTTATAGCATGCCCTGCCCACCAATGACCTTTTAGGTCATGGGACATGACTCATAAAGTCATGCATTCCACACATGACTTTCAACATGGGAGAAAATTGTGCTTATCATATTTAAGTTCATGTTTAGATCCTCTGTTTTGTTATTTGAAAAGTACTTCACCAGATTGGTAATTCTACTAGTGAAAGCTAAAAACTTTCAACCAAAAGATTAATGTGGTTAGAGCATGCCGACCGATGACCTTTTAGGTTATGGGACATGACTCAAAAAGTATTGCATTCCACAAATGACTTTTTGGGTCATAAGAAAAGTCATCACATGACCAAACCAAAATTTGGTCACCTGGTAACCAAATTTTTATTTGGGCATGAGCTTTAAACAAATCAAAGCGCACCAAGTGCCCTACCTCAAAACATTTACAGATTTAATGTGAATCTTGCAACTATTATATCGATAAATTTACGATTTAAAAAATTAAATATTTTACCGATAATTATAATTTTTTAAAATCTATAAATAGATATCCACTTTAATATATTTTCATACATTTTGAATACATTTTTATTTTTATTTAACTTAACAAAACTAAGAATGATGAACTTTTTTGTTTGGTCATTAGTGGCATGTGCTTGATTAATTTGGTCATGAGACATGACAAAAAAACATTATGATGAGAGACAATGCGATAGAGAGACAGGGTCACAGGGATGACTTTTTTTTGGTCATCAGTGGTCATGCTCTTAATGCATTAGAAACAAATCAAATATTTGTCCGAAGCATATACTTTCAAAGGTTACTTGTGTTTTTCTTTTGCTTCTTTCTACTGTCGAACAAAATCAATTTGATCAAAGATGCAGGTACTAGAGTCTCTATCATGGGTACACTGAATGATGGTCTTTGAATTATTTATCTAACACAAGCAAACCCACAAAAACACCCCCGAAAAAAAAATCCATCTCTACTTCACCAAAGTGCAAGTTTTTATTTGTTGTAGTTGAAAGGAAGTCCTCTCAAACGTCGTTTTCACTTCATGAGAGCCTTTGTGTTTTGAAAGTAAAACATTTAGAGTATCATTCCAGTTAACTGTTACTTCTGGCATATAATCAATTTTCACAAACTGTCTGAAAGTTTTGTATTAATTTCATCAAGGCCAATGGTTACGTTTTGTATGCAGTGTTTATTCTGGGACTGTGGGTGGTGCCCGAGAAGCCTTTTTCTATGGAGTACCTTCAATTTCAGTTTCATACCAATGGTATGTCTAAGCCAGCTTGGTTAGAAAATATGGCCCCCACTCTTTTCTATACAGTATTCCATTAATCTCTTTTCTGCAAGCCATTACTGAGCAACTGCATCAGGAACTTTAAGATGGTGTATATGTTGGTGGTCATCGCATGCTCATAATCTAAATACTGAGGATAATTAACTGTTTCATTTGATCTTTCATAGTTATTTGGAAAGCCATCCTGAATGATTTTATGTCAACAAGCACTTTCAAATTAGTTCGTGCATGCCTGGTTCATGATGGTCAAGTGTTGTATATAATTGTTATAAACTGGCTTATGTTATTTGGGCGGTCCTAGTAATGTATTAATCCGCAAACCTATGGCTGTAAACTTTAAATATCTTGATGACGATTAAAGCTTAACGTCGAAGCAGAACTTTTTTAAGATAGGGTTATAATGTTGTTATTTCGTTTGGACCATGCAGTATGTTACAAATACCATTACCATAGAATTTTGGGCTTTCAGGATTGTCGGTCGAAGCACTATTGGAGATTTCAAATTAGCTGCAGAGGCTATCTTGCCCATCATCAATGCAACAGTAGCTGACATTAAAAATCAGACTTACACACTGAATTGCTTTCTCAACATAGATGTGCCCTTTGATGTCAAACAGAACAAGGTACATGCCTCCCTTATATGTAATATATTTGACTGTTGTTGTAGATTAGTCAACAGTGTTATGTTAATATAGAATACCACATTTCTAGTTATCCCAGGTTTTTTAGTGAATGTTGTAGGTTGCTAATTTTTTAAAATAAGTTACTCAATCATAAAATAACTCTGTGATTCACATTCTAACATTTGGCAATGGTTAGATGACCTTCGCTTCACATGGTTTCATCTTTTGCTCAATTTAGGGGTACAAGTTAACTAAGCAAGGCAAAAGTCTATACAGAGGAGGGTGGAGAAAAGTGACCTCTAACTCACAAGGACCAACTATGTTATCAAATATGACAATGGATAAAGAATCACCTGTAAATGTGGAGACAAACCCATCAAATGTGTCACAAGATCTTCTATTCAAGAGACAAGTACATCATTCTTTCACATGAAATTTATCACATTCCCTGTTTAATGCCACTGTTTTCTTGTCTTTGTATTTGCTAGTATTTAAGTCATTAGACATCTAGTAGTTATCGTGTTGCGTCTTGGTAATTTCGGTGATACCAGTTTGCCACCGTATTCAGTTACTCGCCTTGATTCCATTTTCACTCATCATATCAGCAAAGGATCTCAGTAAAGAAAAGACACCACCTACTTTTAGACGGTTTTAGGCATCAGAATCAGACAGAACTATTATATTTCAAGATGAACAGTGGACTGCACTATGTGTCTTGTGTGAGTAGCGGAAAACACCTCAAGGAGATCACTTCCTAGAATCTTGAAGTTTTGACTATACGAACTCTAGGAAATAATGATTATGACAAATTTCTGTCTAGCTACACGATGCTGTTATATTCTATCTCAGTTTCGATGGCTTGATTCCTCTAATCCTTTGCAGGTACATGGATATACTAAAGATGATGATTCTGACACTGATACAGATTTCATGTCCCTTCAGGAAGGATATGTGCGTAACAGTCCTCCTCTAGTCATGTAACTAAATCTATTTCAGTTGCTCCATCTGTTGACAATCTGGATTGAGCTCCTTGCAGATTACAGTGACTCCTCTTGGAGCAATCTCTCAAGCTGATACAGATTCCCGGGCTTACTTCAAAGATTGGCTGCCCAAAGTTGCCTCTTCATCTCTCTAATTCTTGTAAGTTCTGTTGTGTCATTTGGTTTCTCATTCATGTCCTTACATCTGCATATAATATAAAAAATGTAGTGCCCCATCTCTATCGTGATCTGTGTGAAGTCCTTCATTATCACTCCTGATCTTCAAATTCAGTTGTCTGCATATAATTCAGTTATCTTCACAAAATTTGCATTGGGTGTGATAAATCGATGTTTTCAATATGATCAACAATCTGTTAAGCATCTAGATATCTCATTTAGCTACTCTATTAATGTGTTGATTGATTCATTCTTATGGTTTGCCCACTCATGTTGATTCCTAATGTTTCTCTCTTGTGTTGGGCAGATGCAATGAGTGAAGCAGACAAATGATGCTTGCTCATCCTTTTCTTGGTATTTCACTTTCCTATTTATGTTGTGGGCATTGCTCACTAGCGACACTAGATGACCGTTAAGCTAGCATGACGCAGTTCTGGCGAGCAAAATTTATTGTGAAACATTTTGTATTACAAACATTCACTTTGGCTTCCCATTGTCAACACAATGATACTCTTTATATGGAAGATGGACTACAGTACTTATAACTTAAAAGGAAAATTTTTCAAATTGCATCAAAATCAACATTCAATTCCAATTTTACACGTTCTTTAGATTGGTTTCTCAATTTACACTAGTTTTGTAAGCCGCCATTGCTCACAGCGTCTTAACATTAAGCCGCTCTTGTTGACAGCGTCTTAAGCCCTGTGGTGTTTTTGCACCAAAATATGTGAGTCAGTAGCTGATGTGTATCGTTTAAATCTATTTTTTATTAAAACGCCATCCGTAATAGCGGCTTAAGTTTCGAGCCCTAGTTTTTCTCTTCATCGTTCTATTAGAACGCTCCTACCAACAGCGTTTTAAGGTAAGACGATGTCTCCAACAGCGGGTTAAGCTTGTTTGGTAATATTACGGCACATGACTGCATATTTTGGCGCAAAAACGACACGAGGCTTAAAGACGCCGTCAACAAGAACGTTTTAATGTTAAGACGCAGTGAGCAACGGCGGTTTACAAAACTAGTGTAAATTGGGAAACCAATTTAAAGAATATGTAAAATTGGAATTGAATGTTGATTTTGATGCAATTTGGAAAATTATCCTAACTTAAAATACACACATTGTAATTAACTCCAAGACTGAAACGAACTACCTTCCCGTGTTCTTTAAACATGTCTTGCCAAGCGTCATGCTTGGTTTCCTATTCCTCAGCGTTGGGCATTCATGGCCTAGGCCTATTGGGCCAAGATTGATTATTGGGCTTTGGGCCCAATAAGAGGAGTCACTTTTTATATTCAAAGCGTTGCGATCAATCAACAAATTGCGCGGGAAAGCGCACCACATGCTGTGGATTTTTGTTGTTTGGTTTGGAGTAGTTGAAAATTGAGAGAGTTGATGCAGATCGTCGGAAAAGCTGCAGGAGCGTGGCTGAGGATGAAGAGAAAAATCAAATGCGTTACTAATTTTCATTCAGGAAATCAATTATAAAAAAATTTCAATTCAGTCCCCAAGCTATTTTAAACTACAGACCGTATAACAAATATAATTACAAATAGCTCCGGTGTTCTGAAACTCAGCCACGTTCATGCTGGCTGAGTTGCCAGATGAGTCTGCAGACGATTTTGGTGACTAAAGATGACGGAATGAATGCGCCGGGACTGCGATCGCTTGTTCGGATATTTGGCTTGTCCTCCACTCGTCTGCGCACCTGATTCGTAAGTTTCCATTCAGTTGTATTAAATCGATGTGACACATTGGTGTTGGACGGAAATGTATTCCTAGGTTTTGTAAAATTGAGACTGATTTCGAGTTTTATTTATCTTCTTTTTCAGATTGTTATGATTGTTTTGCAGGGATCAATCAGCTGTTAGTCATAGCATTACTTGGCGCCAGCCACTAGCTACCAAGGTGATAGAAATTGAAAGTGCAACAGCCTTTTCGCTGCCTGGTGAGTTGCATATGTATGACTGTCTGAAGGATTGCCATTTTGTGGATATGGTTTATGTTAGTTCGGGATCGTGAACACCTGTTTTGAGTAGGTAATTATTTATATCTTGATGCAAAAGGGAAATGAGTGCATGAATTTCTGGATATTACGGAGTTAAGAGATATAACATTCCCTTGTCCAAAATAAAATTGAAGTTCTATGATAGATGTGATATAATAAATAGTTTGAATTTCAGATTTATAGGTTTTACCTGAAGATTTGAATGCTAAACTTAGTTCTTGAAGCATAAGTTACCATTACTTTGCAGGAAGCCCTGCTGATTGCACCTGTTTGGGACTCTCCAGGGTTCTTTTCCAAGAGTTTCCAGATTTGGTATGTTCATGGAAATTCATTGAACTCGTGATTGTCATATTGGTCATAGGCTCATAGCTCACTATTTTGTAGTATCTCTGAATATCCTGACTTTCTTTTTCTTAGATACAATGACATAGACATAGGCAATTTCATCGTATGACTTATTTATTAATAAGAAGTAAGGTGACTATTAGCTACACGTCACAGATCAGACGTGCAAAGAATTTATGGTGGATTCAAAGAGCTTTACATGTGAAGTGAGACAAGCTTGACAGAGTTACCCTGTCATATTAATGCAGGAGAGACGATCAGTTGCAGCTTCACAGTGTTAAATTGGCCTCACTATATTTATCGCAAAGTGCAAACCACTCAGACAGGGACACATTATAGCTCTTTGCTGTTTCAAAAAAGCGTGTCTCGCTTTCGTAACTAAACAAAACAAAATCGTCACTGTGACATTTCTTCTACTTGGAATTTATGTAGGTGTGCTCTGAATTAACTGACAACTGACACTCTTTTTGTTTAAAAAAATTCTTACATCTGTATGTAGGGTTTCCTTACTCTTACCTCTTGTTGAATGCTGACGTGCCTCATCCGTTTGAAGGTGATAAGTGGCATTGAATCTTGCAGAAACACAGGATACCACACGTTAGTTAATTACTGATTGACCTCTCCTTCCATTCTTTGAATTTTCAGCTTAAAAAAATTATTTTTCTGCATGTTTATGGTCTTGCGGATGTTAAACCATCATCAATTCTGTTTACAACAAAATATAATAAAAAGTGCTGACACAGTGACACTATCTAAGAGCTGCATTTTACTCGCTAATTATTAGAACTAATTTTTCATGAGAAAATATAATATGATCAAAACTCATTCAGTTATGGGCAGATGTGATCCAGCCTTTTTCACGCTTGTACTTGGCGCCTTAAAAAAATTTGTAAGGAGAAATCAATTTCTAGACACAGTAACAGTCACTTCATACCTTCTATATGCATTGCGTGTTAGCAGTACCTGGTACCTCCATACCTTTAGGTACCAAGTGCATTTTCATCTAAGACTGATGTGATGCGCTCATTCTATCCAAGTGTACGATGACTGTCTGACTGAAGACTTTATATCTAAAAGCTTTAATTAGAATGCTGTTTGTATGCTTAATAATACTTAAATGTAAGTATTGTGGTTATTGAATTCTTGATCAACTTGATGAATTTTGCAAGTTTCTTATCTATCCTTGGTCAATTTAGGGACTATGGCTGGTGCTATTGAAGCATATATTCAGGGGGTGCCTTCTATATCTATATCGTTTGACTTTGACTGGTATGTCAGATCAGTAATTATATGAGTCCTCTTTGCACATTATCTATCAAAGAAGTGAACTTTACCCTGTTCCATTTGAAATCGAATATTTGTTCTTAGATGTTATTACTTAATGTCAGATTGTAATGTTGTATCATCAATATGCAAAGTTTATATCCTCAGGCTTGAAGGGAAAGACAAGGATAGTGACTTCAAACTGGCTGCTGAGGCTTGCTTACCGATCATAAACATGGTACTTGGTAGGATAAAGAACCAAACTTATTCTGTGAGATGTTTTCTCAACATAAACATACCTAGAAATGTTCAGGAAAATAAGGTATAGTGCTACACGTCTTTCTTATTTTCATGTCTCACTGTAAGTTTCTATAATCATGCTGTCTGAGCATCCGATAACTGCTGGATGCGGTCAATTGTTTAGCCTGTGACCTTCTAATAGAACACTACATATGCAGCTGATGTCTGAGATTCATTGATACACAAGTGTCATCGAAATGAAGATGTTTGTCCTCATTCGGTGACTGCAAATAGGAAAAGAAGAAAACAAAGGCACCATTTCTCATTTGGAACACATGTATGCGGTTAGGGATTGATTACCAGGTATCAAACTGAGTAACAAAGATTAGAGAAGTTGAATATTCATTGTTTGCTTTGACAATTATAAAAAATATATGATATTTTATAAACTCTATTTTGCTTGATGGTCACTTACATAAACAGGTTGTTTTTCAACCTTATAATTGCACTAAAAATATAACTGAGCACCGATGTAATGGTAATGAGGCTAAAATTGAATGTCTCTTCGACAGAGAGGGCAGTTGTTCCTTATGATCAACCATGTTCCGAGGCACTCCTGATGGAACATATGTGAACATGGAGTCTTCGCCAACTCATCATCGCCTTCAAAGAATTTCCCCAAGCAAATCGAACAATTATCATCTCCGATCCCGTTCTTGTATTCATATCTCATTCTTGCCAGTAAACTTTTCACAGCATTATCCTCAAGATCGGATTCGCTCTGCGGCTCCTCTGAATCCATAGTTCTCGAGTCAGTCGGCGGTATATCAAGCACGCATCCATTTAAATGCTCGAACACACAAATGCCAATCTCAGCCACAGCCTTCACCCGTGTCCCAGGACTCATTCTACTCCGCATCTCAACCATGAATCCAGCAATGTGTTCGATACCTTGTGGCGAAAGCTCCAAATCTTGATCTTGCAGAATATCTACAATGCACTCAACCGGAGTTGTAGCAAGGGAATCTTCAGGAATTCGAAAGCGCGCAGTAACAGGCTCCAAGAAAGGCAAAACATCAAGGCGGCGGCCGTGACGACAGCTGTAGAGACGAGTATAGGACTTGGACTTGCGGAGCTCCAGAAGGAACTGGTCCGGTTCGCTAGTGTCCCAAAAAGGATGTGATTCTGTAACTGCTTCCGTAAAGAGTGATCTTCTCAAATAGCAAGACTCCATTATTGTGCTCAACAGATGCGAGAGTTTTAGCAAAGGCAAAAACGAAAGCAAATAATTCGGAGATTTTTGTTGGCTTAAAATAATAGACAGGAGATTTTAAACATATATATCAGGTTGAGTAACTGATGCAACGGTCAAATATCTTTTTTCGTTTGTTTCCAAATATCAGTGATGTTTTGCCTGAGATTTTTCTTTAATTTATCGATTCGATCGATTGCTCTTCAGTCACTACTTCAAAATAATCTTTCACAAATTTGAAGTATGGTAAGGTTTATTTATTGGATTTTCACAATGTTTGCTTGCTTGCTATACAAGAACAAAAACTAAGAAAAGCTTCAATCAGTCATGAACTTCTTCCACACTGGGTGTTGCTTCCAGACTCTATCAACCATGGCATCAATAGGCACATTCTTAGTCTCAGGAACCAAAAAGATGGTAAACAGACCCATCACAACCACCCAAGATGCGAAGAACACGAAGATGTAAGCGTGCATTTCGCACAGCATTGTCAGAAAAACCTGAGCTATTATGAACGTGAACAACATGTTGGTGCTGACAGCACAAGCAAATCCAGCTGTTCTGATTTCTACAGGGAATGTTTCACTAGGGATCAGCCAGCCGAGCGGCCCCCACGACCAGGCGAAGGCCATCACGAATAGGCACACGAATACAACCACGCATAAAGCTGGAGCCTTGTCTAGTGAGCCTGTTGGTTTTAACAAGGCTAGAAGAATGCCTGCAATGATCATCTGGCTGATGAACATTTGCACACAGGCTTGTAACAGGAGCTTGCGACGGCCTACTCGATCCACCATCACGATTGACACGATCGTGCTGAAGACGTTGACAAGGCCGGTGATGACTGCTGATAAGAGGGAAGCGTCGCTTTTGAATCCCAGTGTCTGGAACAGGACCGGTGCGTAGAACATGATGGCATTGATGCCGGTGAATTGCTGGAACACTTGGAGCATCACGCCTATGACTAATGGCGGGATGCTTGAGGACTTGAAGAGCTTTTTAAACGGTTGTTGCACTTGGCTGGACATTTCATTTGCTAGCTTGATCTGATCAAACTCTTCATCAATGTTACGAGTTCCTCTTATCTTTTCTAAAGCCTTTCTGCCGCATTCATCCTTGCCGCGCTCGACTAGGCTTGTGGGTGTCTCCATGATGACAATGCCGCCAATGAGCAACAGAACGGCTGGACCGCCTGCAAGGCCTAATGCAATTCTCCAACCATATGGATGTACCTTGGACGTCAAGTAATTAACAAAGTTGGCTATCAGGATTCCAACTGTGATTAGCAGCTGGAACAAGATGTTCACTGCTCCCCGATGCTTGGGTGGTGCAATCTCCGATAAGAACAACGGCACAGCCTGCACATGGACTAGACATGTTATCAAGAAGAAACAAACAAACAAGACAATGTAAATGTACTTAGGCCTGACTGAGGCTCTCAGTACCTCATTGCCAAAACCTACGCCAATCCCGAGAAGAATTCTAGCAAGAAGTAACATCCAGAGCCTCTCAGCTGCTGCACTGAGAATGGAACCAGCGATGAAAAAGATAGATGCAATGAGAATGGTGGGTTTGCGGCCAAGAGCAGAGCAAGCCTTGGATGCCAAGAAACTAGCAACAAGAGCAGCAAGGTATAAAGAAGATGTGAAGAGTTGAAGAAACTGATCATTGAATTTGCAGTAGTTGTCTTCTCTAGCGTGGAGCTTCCTCTCATAAACATGTGGAAAGAATTTGATCAGGAAGTCATCCATGGCTGTAACTCCTCCTGAAATGAAACGGTCAGATTAAATATTAAAAACCAACCAGAAGAGATCGATTATTAAAGCAGTTATGGTGAGGTACCTGAGATTCCAATGTCATAACCAAACATGAGGCCTCCACAAGCTGCAAGAATCCAACAGACGACCACATAGACAGTGATGTTGGCCTCATAGTACCCAGCCTCTGCCATTTTCTAAACACAACAAGCAATGTAATGGTTGATATCAGCTCTGATGGAAATATAAAGACTTTACTGTGTTAACTAGCCATGTTCCTGTTTTTTATAGTGTTACCTTATTTAGGAAAGATGTACTAAAAATGTCCTGAGGTATAGGCGTAGGAGGTGGACAGACCGTCAAAGGGAGACATTTTGTGGTCTCAAAAAATCACTATTGACGTCACTCCCTTGAATATGGTCAGCATTTTTCACTCATTCATCTCAAATTTAGGGGCGCCCTATTTTTAGAGGTTACCTGTGGCCAGTTTAAAGTAAGCGCTCAGGCTGAGCTAGGGAGCAAACAGATTGGTTTGGTGGCCAAATAATAGGCTCTTATTGAATCGGACCAGTTTCCAACAAGTTATCTTTTCCCGTATGTATATAAACTCAGTGATACACACACTCAGGAAGATGAATACGACACAATAATGTTATAAACTAACACAGGACTTTTTTTCTTTTTTTTTCCTCTTCAGCAGGGAGTTTCCAATCCTGCATTGGATAAGTGAAAAAGCATATTCCAAGTAGGCTGAGCCCTGGGGGCAGCGGAATGCTGAGACATTTCTGAGTTCTGTGCATCAAAGCATACTCCTAGGAGGAGGATCATTGGTGGCAAGCTCTGCATACATGTTATCTATCGCTTTGGCAAAGTATTCTTTAGCTTGAGGTCTTTTGACCTGGTGGCAAATGACAAGAAAAGTCAGTTTGTAGATCAAGCAAGCAGCTAATAAAAGTTACCAGATCACTTACGTATACTTTTTAAAAATAAAATAAAAAAAGTTGCTTGCCTTGAAAGTAGGAGTAAGCAGGCCATTCTCCATAGTAAACGGTTCAGCAACCAACGTCACGGCTTTTGCAAATTCAAAACCTCTTAGCTGCACAACCATTGAAGTGTTCATTTCAACACAGAGAAGCATAGGACTTTTATATGATGGACTCAGGTTTGTATTCAAGGTAGGCGAATGAACTACGTAGTGACTCAATAGTAGCGAAACTCACCTGAGCTTCCCTTCCCACATCATCCATGTCAGCCAACACAGCAGCCTTTGTTCTAGGGTCATTGCATAGTGATTCTAAGCTGTCGTACTGCATGCGTTTCAGTATAAAATTATTGTTATCACATACATAAAACTTTAAAATGCATACATTGAATTCCTTCATATCAGATACACTCTCTAATGATAAGATATCATTGTGATCCAGTTCACCTTAATGCCTTCAGACGCAGCCCATTCTTTAAGTACATCTGGGTCCACTGAAACCACAGCTACCAATGAAGAATTCAAACTGTCCCCTGGAAGAAACACATGATTGACCAGTAAGTATGGAAAATATTTCCAGAAGCAAATAACATAGCTAACTTCACATTGTTACCATATACAAAGCACTGCGCGACAAACTTGCACTTGGCATAAACATTTTCTATTTTCTCAGGAGCAATGTACTCTCCCTGCGCCAGCTTAAATATGTTCTTCTTCCTGTGGTGGTATAACAAACTCGAGTTTAGCTGCAAATACAGCTTTGGTTCTTGAAATGTAAACGTACATGTAAAATAAGACAAGCAGTTGAATATCACCTGTCAATAATCTTTAGCCGACCACCAGATATCCATGTTCCTATATCTCCAGTATGAAACCATCCATCTTCATCCATTACTTCTCTCCTGTCCAATACAAAAGAAATCTATGTAGTTCACTGTTGGTACTATATAAAAAATTGTTAAATAACAAAACAATGTTAGTTCGGGTGTTTACGTTTGCAAGTCATCCTTATAATATCCTTGGAAAACTATTGGACCTCTGACACAGATTTCTCCACGCGGATGAGGTAAATCCTCAGATGTGTAGTTCATCTCTGGTACATCAACAAGTTTGACCTCTGCATAACAGAGATGACGTCAGTCTACAGATGCAGCCCACAAAAAAAGAATATAACTCTTCTAATACTAAACAAAGTTCTGCAGTCTTATTTTAGGAGAGAGAATCATTGTCGTTCATTTACTGATTATATACTAGGGGATATCCTTAGGAACGCCAGTTTTCAGATAACGGTGAGAAGTGTATCTCGCAACTCATGGATAATTTTGACCTGACACCATAATCACATTGAGTATATAACATACTTGCAAAGTTGAAATAAAAAAACTTACCACATGCCGGATTTGGAGAGCCAACATGACCAGACAGGTTGTCATCTTCGTCCATCGAAGTAATAACACATGATGTCTCAGTCATTCCATATCCCTCAGCTACTCGGCAACCAAAGCATCTGGTATGCAAGCAAATTTTGGATTAACCTAAAAAACGGATATGAATTCATACGACTTGAGTGGGCATTCAACAAGGTGCACTTACACCTTCAGGAAGTCCATGATATCTGCAGATAGAGGTGAAGCCCCCGAACACATGAGTCTAACCCTACCACCAAGCTTATCTTTGATCTTGTTGAACACCAGTCGATCCCACATTGGAGATGAACTTTTCCCTGAAATAATATTGATAAATATGATCGGATATACTACAATGCACAAATATATATTAGCCTACACTACAGTACAGCCCTTCACGCGTTGCATTTAGACTAGTTTAGCAATCCAAAGAGCAAAACAATGATATTATACATCTTTTGTAGACTACCACACGGAAGCAACCAAAATTAAACGGGGACATAAATTTTTGTAGTGTGAATTATGGTAGCTATGCGACTGTGCTTGAATATATTCACATATACCATATCAATCACCTGAACATGAAGATGAAAGAAAAAAAATTGAATGCACATTTTGATATCAAACTGCTTCGTATGTCATGCAAAGTTGAATTGTAAAAATTTATGCAACCACTAATTACTAAACTAATAAATAACGTGAGTAATTACTAGGATTGTTTCAAACAAAATGATTCAAGGTTTTAATTTTAGAAACATCATATAATTAAATATACCATTCATAATTGACTGCTTTTTGGCATTGTATGCAGCATTGAACAGTTTTTGTCTTAGGCCACCAGATGTCTTCACAGCATTGGTAATTCTGCATTATGAAGCAAATTAAATGATGCCATTATATTCCGCATCATGCATTAAATTACCAACAATGTCCATATCTTTACCCAGCGTATATCCTATTGTACAGCCTCGGAACGCTGCAGAATATTGTGGGCCTCAGAGCAGCCATGTCGTCCATCAGTTTCAAATTATCCTTGAACAGGATGACCATAAACCAATAAGGTGAAGCTTTGTAGTAATCAGCTTCAAGTGTTAACAAGGTTTAAAAAACGATGAGCCTCTGCTGTACTATTGTCTATGAGCGATTGCAGCTCCAACATAAATTGGAACATGGAAAATAATTCACATGAATACAATCCATGAAATTTAGGGCTACCGAAACCAAGGTCCCACCTTTTATCATTGGTGTTATATCTAATACATTCACACCGTACAAAGGGAAGCCATCCTTTTATCATTGAATTAATATACTATTATAGCATGTATAATGACTTAAAAAGCGCTTCAAGAAACACAGAGATAAGAATAAGCCATAAGCTTCACTTGATAAGTGACTGTTAACTTATAAAACAAGATGAACTGATAAAAGAACAAATTAGGTCACATACCCCTTGATAAAATCCAACAGCAACTCCAAAATATACTGTCAGAATTTGATTGGCTCGTTCATAAATGTGCGCCAAAGGTAAATATGATATATATCTGTCATAATTATACAGTTTAATCAGAACATAAACTTGATAGTGAATGAGCAGTGTATGCCTCCCATTCACTTATACCATGCTCACTCATATACTTACATGTCAGATGTGAAGAATTTCACACCCATACTACTCCCAGCAACACTGGCTATCAGGTTCCCATGAGAAAGAACAGCTCCCTAGTCATAGGATATATTACTTGTGGGTGAGCTAGAATGAAATGGCAATTCAGTGCACCTTAAGAGTTGACTTTGACAATGTTACAGCTTTCTTTACAAAAAGAAAAGAAAATCCTCTTTCTGTACCTTTGGAGTCCCAGTGGTGCCACTTGTGTAACAAATGGTAGCAACATCCTCAGGTTTTGGAGGGTTAAATGGCTGAGGATTAGTGCGGCCCTAAGAATCAAGGTAAAATCAGATAGCTGTAAGATTATTCAAAATCGAGAATTCGAGGTATCCACTTTGCATATAAATGTTAATATTACCGTGGGCATAACAATGAGAAAATACAATTCTATCCACAGGTGCAATACAGAATACAATGAATAATCAAGAAGTAAGAAGCAACCTAGCAAAATATCACAGACGACCTGACGTTATGCCTGGGAGGTTCTCAAGCCTCAGTTATGTTAAATTAAAATAAGTGAGTAACATACAAAAAACTACAATCTAAAACTAAAAACAAGCAAAGTATAACAAAATATAATTAAAATTCATGCTTCAAATTAAAATGCATGAGATCAATGGGGTTGAATAGGAAAAGGAGAACGAAATACTTGCTCTATTAGACTGGAGTAAGATACAATCTCAACTCCAGTTGTTGAAGGAAGTGAAGGCAATTGTTCATCTACCCCGCCAACTACCTATATTAAATAGGAAAACAAGAAGAATGGACATAAATATATAAGCAAAAGGAGATATTAAAGCATATGCGTCTTCTTGATCTCATGTACAGAGGCCAATCAAAAGAGCCCATACCACAATCAGGCGTAGAGTTGGAACTTCAGATAAGAATGTCAATAGCTGCAAAGTCAAAGTAAGGAGAAGTCATAAAAACTCAAAAGTTGTTAAGGTGTAAAATGGAGCAGAACAGAGATGCTGCACTTTATCAAGAGTTGTAAATATATAAAACTTTGTCATTAGTGAATATCTATATTTTAAACAGGAAGGGTAAGAGGCGTGGCAAAATCAATATTCTCGCCTATAGGCTTAATCTTTTGTGCAAATATACCGCAGATACAATAAATCGCAATCATCGGGTCAAATGGTATATTCTAGAAGAAAGCTGAACAAAGCGCATATCTCACAGAATTCAGAGTTTCTGGAACACAGAAGATAGTTTGCACAACAGCATGATTTACAATGTACTTCACAGCATCTGGACCTGCAACATGAATTCATTTGCTCGAGTATAATATAAACAAATGTTAAATACTATATTGAAAATGTTCAAAAGATATTCGGTAAGAAATAACAAACCTAGAGTGTCATATAGCGGAACTGAGATGTAAGAGTAAGCAGAGCAAGCGTGATCAACAATCATCCACTCTGGTCTGTTAATAAAGTAAATTCCAACACTGGATCCCTGGCACAAGTAGAACACTTTACTTATAGGCATAACATGGCTTACCAATACTTAGCATTACTGCTGTTTTTACATTGACGATATAATGTCCAATCAGTAAAATGCATCGAGTTTATGAATGCGGTACAAGAGACCTCTCAGTCACACCTTGGAAATTCCATGATAAATCAAGCCTGACCCAATTGCTGCCCGTGCTGTACTGGCTTCTCCATATGTCAACCATTTGTACCTGTACACGTGGATGGCAATGATATAAGATATAAAAGACCTTCTTTTAGAGATATGTGAGCACAAAGTGCATGACGAACTTACTCTCCAACTGTTCCGTCAACACGAATTCTTGTTCCTAAGTACTTGTAATCTCGGTAACCCTCAACAGCATGCCTAAAGCAAAAAGTGACATATTTTATTTGGAATTCAGATAAATCAACCATAAAATTGTAGGATTATTATACTATCAAAACAGTGATGGTGCATGGCAATTGGATAGTGATACTCACGTAAAATTATCATGCAATGTACTGATTTCTGGATGATCGGGAAATCTGGTGACAAGTTTCAGAGGAGAGAGAGCTGATCTGTTGTTGGAGAAAGGAAATAGATTTTAGATATGAAATTGAGCATAACATATTTGATGGCTATAGCCTATAGCTAAAACCAACCTGTACACATTCCATTTTCCTGTATGCAGCTTCTCTGGGAGCACAACACTGTACCTATCCTCTGCCAAATTTGTGTCACGTAGGGTACCATTTAGTAAACACGCCAACAAACACCAGGAGTGCATGAATCGAGATTATTGACGAATTATTTCATAAGGAGCTTAGGATCAATTCAACCATCACATGTCCTTGTAAAGGTTAATTTATGAATAAGACTCGTGGAAACAAGATACATGAACCAAGGTCACAACATCTTTTATTTAAACATATTGCATAACCATGATGTTGGTTGACCTTTAACCGAATCCAAACGCATAAGAATTATCAGAAAACAGAATGTAACTAAAAAGTGATCCGAAACTGAGGGCTCATAATTTACATTTTCTAACCAATTTCCTTCACGTTGAGCTACTCAGCATGTTCATTAGTATCTCGCATATTTATCTCACAATTTGAATTCTCACATGTTTCAAGCTATAAGCAACCAGAAAGGAAACTGTCCATGTCACATTACATGCCCTATACACCACAGATTTACTAGTCTGCACTAGCACAGTTAATTAGTACACAGTCTAATCCTGTGATGAGATCAGGATCAATCAGCTGAACAGTGGAATGTGAAAAATCAGAAGATTCAAAGAACAATCAGAAAACTAATAGCGAAACAATTCACCTCGACATTCATATTGCACAAAACAAATTCAATCACCAAATTGTATTCATCGGACTGGGAAACACACGCAAAATCCAAAACGAATTAACGAATAAGAATCAATGAAAGTTGAAAATACGAGTCAACGGAGATCACCACAGCGGACTACAAATACAATAAACAAACAAAACGAAAACTAAAATTAGTAAAAAATGTTTTACCGTGGACGAATTCGCCGGCAGTTTGATCGACCGAAATCTGCGGAACGGAATCGAAGTCGGTCGCGGAAGCGGCTAGGTGGTTGTGGATGGCTTTCAAACGGCGGTGAATCGCAGTCTCCATAACGATCGTGGTTTATCAGGTTATCGAAAGGTATATCAGACGAAAATGGTTGAACTTGAGCGCTCGTTTGAATAGCGCGATGACTGACGTAATGGAGTTGGCACGCAAATCGATGAGGAGGATGATGATGATGACGAGGTGCAATGGACTTGGCTACAAAATGACGTTAATAAGAGCATCCCACCATGATCAAAAAAACCATACCATCAATCTCTCTCATCATTTTTCTCTCTCATCTAATCATCCCTCATGATTTTTTCAATCACATGCACCCCACCATGATCCAAAAAAAAGTTTATCATCAATCTCTCTTATCACTACATAAATTATAGCTCATAAATGTTAAGATTAATAAAAATATATCAAAGTGTATCTCGTTTTATAGAGCTCAAAAAATTATGAATATTGGTATTTATTTTGATTTTTTTATGGGTGCGGTTCAGGTACAAACCGCTTTATAAATAAAAACTACAAACCGTTTATTAAGCCGACACGTGTCCCATTTGAGTCGAAATCCCGGAGAAAACACGGAGGGGTATAATAGTCATTCCACATGGATGGGTATAAAACATAATAATGTTATTTTCAATTTAGTCCAATAGTTGTTAGTGTTCAGACTTAAAATACTAATGTTCAAACTTAAAAATACTTAATAATCAGACTTAAAATACTAATGTTCAGACTTAAAATGCTAATGTTCAGACTTTAAAAAAAGCAATGATCAGACTTAAAATGGTAATGTTCATACTTAAAAATAGGCAATGATCATACTAAAAATACTTAATGTTCAGACTTAAAATGGTGATGTTCAGACTTAAAAAAAAGCAATGATCAGATTTAAAATGGTATTGTTCAGACTTAAAAATAGGCAATGATCATACTAAAAATACTTAATGTTCAGACTTAAAATGATGATGTTCAGACTTAAAAAAAAGCAATGATCAGACTTAAAAACTTAATGTTCAGACTTAAAATGCTAATGTTCATACTTAAAAAAAAGCAATGATCAAACTTAAAATGGTAATGTTCAGACTTAAAAATAGGTAATGATCATACTAAAAATACTTAATGTTCAGACTTAAAATGGTGATGTTCAGACTTAAAAAAAAGCAATGATCAGACTTAAAAACTTAATGTTCAGACTTAAAAATAGCCAATGATCAGACTAAAAATACTCAATGATCAGACTTAAAAATGGTAATGTTCAGACTTAAAAAGAAGCAATGGTCAGACTTAAAAGACTTAATGATCAGACTTAATAATAGTCAATGATTAGACTAAAAATACTCAATGATCAGACTTAAAAATGGTAATGTTCAGACTTAAAAAGAAGCAATGATCACACTTAAAAGACTTAATGATCAGACTTAAAAATAGCCAATGATCAGACTTAAAAAACAGCAATGATCAGACTTAAAAACAGAAAAGAAACAAGCAACGATCAGACTTACAAACAGCAATGATCAGACTTAAAAACAGCAATGATCAGACTTAAAAACAGAATAAAAATCCAATAATTTTTTTTAAAAAAAAAGAAAAAAAAAGATTTAAACGCGAATTTGACCCTCCAGATGATCGAATTTGCTCTAAAAACACCGAGCTCACGGCGGAGTAGTGAGTTATGCTCAGAATGCCGTTTCCACCCAAAAAACACTAGGCTTTCATCAAATTCTCATACAAGCGCATAAACATCAAATTTTAGAATCGTAATGTAGCAAATTGTAAGTCTGAACATTGTTTTTTCAAGTATTTTCATTACTGGTTTAAGTGTGAACATTGTTTTTTAAGTCTGAACATTATTTTTTAAGTCTGATCATTACTGGTTTAAGTCTCATAATTATTTTTTTAAGTCTGAACATTGTTTTTTAAGTCTGAACATTGTTTTTTCAAGTATTGTCATTACTGGGTTAAGTCTGAACATTGTTTTCTTAAGTCTGAACATTGTTTTTTCAAGTATTTTCATTACTGGTTTAAGTCTGAACATTGTTTTTTAAGTCTGATCATTACTGGTTTAAGTCTCATAATTATTTTTTTAAGTCTGAACATTGTTTTTTTAAGTTTGAACATTGTTTTTTCAAGTATTTTCATTACTGGTTTAAGTCTGAACATTGTTTTTTAAGTCTGAACATTATTTTTTAAGTCTGATCATTACTGGTTTAAGTCTCATAATTATTATTTTTAAGTCTGAACATTATTTTTTTAAGTGTGAACATTGTTTTTTCAAGTATTGTCATTACTGGTTTAAGTCTGAACATTGTTTTCTTAAGTCTGAACATTGTTTTTTCAAGTATTTTCATTACTGGTTTAAGTCTGAACATTGTTTTTTAAGTCTGATCATTACTGGTTTAAGTCTCAAAGTCTGAACATTGTTTTTTTAAGTCTGAACATTGTTTTTTCAAGTATTTTCATTACTGGTTTAAGTCTGAACATTGTTTTTTAAGTCTGATCATTACTGGTTTAAGTCTCATAATTATTATTTTTAAGTCTGAACATTGTTTTTTTAAGTGTGAACATTGTTTTTTCAAGTATTGTCATTACTGGTTTAAGTCTGAACATTGTTTTCTTAAGTCTGAACATTGTTTTTTCAAGTATTTTCATTACTGGTTTAAGTCTGAACATTGTTTTTTAAGTCTGATCATTACTGGTTTAAGTCTCATAATTATTTTTTTAAGTCTGAACATTGTTTTTTCAAGTATTTTCATTACTGGTTTAAGTCTGAACATTGTTTTTTAGGTCTGATCATTACTGGTTTAAGTCTCATAATTATTTTTTTTAAGTCTGAACATTGTTTTTTTAAGTCTGAACATTGTTTTTTCAAGTATTGTCATTACTGGTTTAAGTCTGAACATTGTTTTCTTAAGTCTGATCATTACTGTAGCAATTTTTGGACGATTATACCCCTAATGTCTTTTATGTATTTTTAAATGCATCCGCGTGTGTTTTTTTTTATTTACAAAAAGAACCCGAACTCGATTAACTCTGATTGGTCGTTTTTTACACGTGTCATTATTTTTGTGGGTTTGTAGTTTTTATTTATAACTCTGGTTTGTATTTGATCCGAATCCTTTTTTTAATTTGTAATTTAGAAGATATATTCGTTGCAAGATCAAAATAAAAACTGTACTGTTTCTTACACAGGACACGTGTCGCGTTGTGATTGGCTCAACTCTCATGCTCAAACCATAAAAAAGAGCATGAGATGCTCATTTTCATAAAAAACCATGTGATGCTTTTTTTGATGCTCAAAAAAATCATGGTGGGGATGCATGATTTTTTTGATCATCTCCCATGCTCACTTTTGATGTTCAAAAAAACCATGGTGGGGATGCTCTAATAAATTTGAAGATCAAATTCAAATAGGAATGTTGGAAAAGATATTTTTTAAAAAATTGTTTAAAGAGAAATAAGTTCGGTAATATTATGAAGATAAGGAACAAGGACAGGTGGAGTGGAGTGCAGCAACTAGTTGGGATCAACACGTCTTTTACGATTTTTGTTCTTTTTGTATTTAATGAATTAATTTTGTATTTATTAATCTGTAATGAAAAATGGATGATGCTAAATTAAAATATTTATGTGAACCAGTTAAATATATCTATCTTTTAATTATAATGGAAATCTGATTAGTTATTTATTGAACACAGGGGAGCGCTCGGTTGAGAATCCTTAAAAATTCGAGAACTTGAGAAATCGAATTTCACCATTAGATCAAGATGCATCTTTAAATCTGCATGTGACACATGTCCAAAAAGCAAAGTCAAAAAAGGTAGCTTTGACTTTGCATTAAATGCATCTTGGAAAATACACATGGAACACTTGTCACCAAAATGATGATATGATGATAATGATATGATGATGATGATATGATGACGATGATGATGATGATGATGATGATGATGTTGATGGAATTGATGAAAAAATTGATTTAAATCGAACTTGATTTAACTTAACTGAAATTCACTTATATTAACTGAAAGTAACTTAACTTAACCGTCAAAAATATAAGTTCAAGTAGACATGGCCTTAGAAATTTATGATTAAATCATTATGGTTATGACACATATTTCACATTCATATTCAAATTTATATTTAGTCAAAGTCAATAAACCTAAAAATACTAATGAGACACGTATAAGTAATAAGTTTTTTTTTTTTGATTGGGGTATAAGTAATAAGTTTGATAACACATTTTTAAAATAGAAAGAGATTGACATCCGTTGTTACCTGATCTTAAGCCCACGTATTGATTAGGGGAATAAATAAGAGAGGTTTGGATCTGTAGAGAAAAATTAGTGAGACTTTCATTACCTAACGCACCTTTTTATAATTACGCAGTTATATCTAACGTAATTGAGGTTTGGATCTGTAGAGAAAAATTAGTGAAAGGTGCGTTAGGTTAGGTTTATATAGCCTGATATGACGAGGACACTAGTCCAAATCTGTAGTCGTGTTTGTGTGGTTTTGGCCTTTTGGGTTCCCTATTTTGTCAAATGTATATTGAATTACAAGTTACATGTATGTCGGATTATCATAGAATATATGAAATAAAATCTCATCCAGCCATAACGATGTAATTTTATGTGTTTTAAGAATTAAGATATAACTGCGTAATTATAAAAAGTGTTCAGTTATTAATTTAGGGGTTTATTAATGAAACTACGTAATTTTGATATTGTTTCATCAAAATTACGTCATTTTCGATTGGCTTGGATACCTTCGTAACTCGCGAGGACGACGACACCGCTCATCAGGTGCGTAGGGAAAGATGACAACTGCAGCACGTCCGCCATATGGGCACCTGCTAAGGGAGGGAATGAACAAGGTGGGACTAGAATTTTTGGCCCTTCACAGAAATACTCATCAAGAGATCTTGCTGCTCACACAAATCTTAAACCCAGGTGGGAGGGGCAGGATACCCAAGATGAATTAGAAAAGAGGAATCTTCGTGAGGAGCTGGAAGATCGCGAACGAAGGCATTTTCTCATCAAAGGACAAATCTCATTCAGATGACAGGGATCGTCGTAAGGGTAGTCAACTATTGTTGGAAGGGGGGAAGAGAGATGAGGATGACTGCATATATGCTCGGAATATATGTTGAGAACAATAAGGAACCGAACACACAGTAGGCAATACTTGATTGAATAAATTTCACTCAATGGAAATAACAGTACCTAATCGTCTAGTAAACAATTACACAACTTGTAGAACAACTACAAGACTTGCAATACAAGAATCAAAGGGGTAACATAAATCAAGGAAACTGACTTGATCGGAGATTGAGGCTAGCGTACCGCTATGTCCTATAGCAGAATTTCGCCCCTACTCGTTGCTGTAGTTCGTTGAGCGTCTGCCGCCAGGATTCAACAATCTATAACTAAGAACCTAGCATTCGGTTTCTTGGTTCTGGCGAATGTACTCGATGGATTTTCTCTCAGAACGGTTTTTCTGATTTCGAAGGCAAGGAAGGAGAATTTTTTAATTATCCTTACTTTGGCGTTGGCGTCCGATTTAAAGGAGTGTAGACGCCTCTTCTGATAAGTCGTAACAGTTTGTAGAGGTTGTGTTGATCAGACACAACTTTTTACCAAACGACATCATTTTTGCCAAAAACGTAAAACAAAACTGGGCTAAAAGGAGGCACTAAGGCCCAAGGCCAATCTTTGACTTCCTACTCCTATTTCTATACAAACTCCAACAATACCCCACATTTGTATAGCAAATAGAGTTGGAACAGTGTTTACACTGATCTGGAGAAAAACTTAGGTTTAATATGCATCAGGGGAGGTGTCTTTTGGACTTGAACCTTCCTTAGTGAATACTCATCGGATTTACCAGTGAATCAGTGTGTATAGGAGACATTGAACAGTCCACTATGTTCGGTAAACCGAGACAATGAGTATCACACATATTGAACATTGACACCTTTCAATTCATACGGTTGTGTTCATTTTGGTCTTGAACTATCCCGGATTCGTAGGAGCTTTAGAGAATTTAGCCATATCATTCTCACGAATGCGACCCCACATTACTCCCATATAGGTGACACTATGAATATGAATAACCTGCGGTATTCCTTTATCATTTGTTAGTGTCATTAAGAATGATTAAACATTCACCCTTAACATCACAGGTAACATACTTTCCTTATCATAGGAATAAGCGGTTTTGTATGCTCTATTCTTTGAGATTCACCCAACTAGTTTTCCTTATTGAACCTAGGCTTGGAATCCCAAGTTGCTAGGTTAGGTTTCCGCCAAGTTACTCCTCATTGTGTTGGCTTTAAGCCCATTCCCCTCGATAAATATAACACTTTATCTTTTGCTAAGCCCTTCGTACATTGATCTGCAAGATTCTCCTTTGATTTCACATAATCAATGGAAATAATGCCAGTCGAGAGCATATGTTTTATAGTGTTATGTCTACGTCTTATGTGTCTTGACTTGCCATTGTACATAAAGCTTTTAGCTCTACCTATAGCTGCCATGCAGTCACAGTGCACACATATGGCTGTCACAGGTTGTGGCCATAATGGAATGTCTTCTAGGAAGTTCTTAAGCCATTCCGCTTCTTCGGCGGTCTTGTCTAAGGCTATGAATTCCGATTCCATAGTTGAACGTGCTGCACACGTTTGCTTTTGTGATTTCCATGATACTGCAGCCCCTCCAAGTGTAAAAACATAACCACTTGTGGCTTTTTCCGTATCGTTTGAAATCCAGTTGGCATCGCTATATCCTTCCAAAACTGGAGGGTATCTTGTATAATGTAATCCATGGTTCAATGTATGTTTTAAGTATCTCAATACTCTAACCAACGCTTCCCAATGAGCCTTTGACGGATTACTTGTATATCTTGCCAATCTATTCACAGAATAAGCAATATCCTGTCTGGTACAATTCGTAATATATTGAAGTGATCCAATGACACGTGAGTATTCTAATTGAGACACACTATCTCCATTATTCTTCTTTAAGTCACAGTTAGGATCAAAAGGAGAACTAGCCGGATTGCTGTCAAAGTGTCCAAATTTCTTTAAAATTGTTTCCACATAGTGTGATTGGCTAAGTGTATAGCCATCATTACTTCTTTGAATTCGAATTCCTAAGATAACATCGGCTTTTCCCATGTCTTTCATATCAAAGGTTGAATTCAATATTTTCTTTGTGGAATTTATGACATCTAAGTTCGGTCCCATGATGAGCATATCATCAACATACAAGCATACAATGACACAAGAGCCATTGTCAAACTTTTTGATATAAACACATTTATCACACTCGTTGATTTGAAATCCATGTGATAACATTGTGTGATCGAACTTTTCATGCCACTGCTTAGGTGCTTGTTTAAGTCCATAAAGGGACTTTACAAGTTTACACACCTTCTTCTCTTGTCCTTTGGCCACAAACCCTTCGGGTTGTTCCATATAAATTTCTTCATCTAACTCACCATTTAAAAATGCGGGTTTTACATCCATTTGATGTATTTCCAAATTGTATATAGCCGCAATACCAATTAGCATCCTTATAGATATAATTCTAGTGACAGGTGAGTATGTATCAAAGAAATCCAGCCCTTGTTTTTGACGATAACCTTTCGCTACTAGGCGAGCTTTATACTTATCAATTGTACCGTCAGGCTTCAATTTCTTCTTGAAAATCCATTTGTAACCAATCGATTTGCTCCCAGGTGGTAAGTCCACCAGCTCCCACATATGGTTTTGTAAAATGGATTCGACTTCGCTATTTATTGCTTCTTTCCAATACATAGATTCGGGTGAAGTAATAGCCTCTTTATATGTTTGTGGCTCAGCTTCGGTAAGAAAGGTTAAGAAATCAGGTCCAAAGTCTTTTGTAACCTTGAATCTCTTTCCTCTCCTAGGTTGTATTTCTTGGACGGATGGTGTAGCTTCACTTGGTTCCAAGTCCTTGTCTTGAACGCCAGATGATGAAGCACCATCATTACATCTTACATGACTATCATCATGTGCCTTTCTTTTATTTTCATTGTGTCTATCCTTGTAAGGGAATATATGCTCGAACCATTCAGCATCATTAGACTCAATGATGGTATTCACTTGGATATCCGAAATTCCAGATTTGATAACTAGAAATCGGTATGCAGCACTATTATTGGCATATCCAATAAACACACAATCAATAGTTTTTGGTCCAAGTTTAACTCTCTTTGGTAACGGTACTTGAACCTTTGCTAGGCAACCCCACACTTTTAAGATTTTGTAGGCAGGTTGTCTCTTATTCCATTTTTCAAATGGAGATTGATTACTCTTCTTTGGTGGGATTCTATTCAAGATAGTATTGGCAGTAAGTAAGGCTTCACCCCACAAGTTAGGTGGTAAACCGGAACTGTTAAGCATGGAATTCATCATGTTCTTCAACGTTCTATTCTTACGCTCAGCCACTCCATTTTGTTGAGGAGTGTAAGGTGCTGTCGTTTGATGTATAATTCCATGAGAAGCACAAAATTCTGCAAAGGCGTTTGACTCATATTCGCCTCCTCTATCAGAACGCATAACTTTAATCTTCTTGTCTAACTGGTTTTCCACTTCTGCTTTATATGTCTTAAACATATTCAAAGCTTCATCTTTGCTATGTAACAAATATACATAACAATATTTACTGCTATCATCTATGAAAGTGATATAATAATTCTTTCCATCACGACTTGGATTTGATTTGAGATCACCCAAATCTGTATGAATTAATCCCAGCAATTCGTTTGATCTTTCAACCACAGAACTATAAGTCTTGCTAGCAAACTTTGATTCAACACACGTTTCACATTTATGTGCATTATCCAATGTACAACTAGGCAGCAATCCAAGATTAACCATTCTATGCAAAGATTTAAAGTTAACATGTCCTAATCTAGCATGCCATAATGTAGAAGACTCAAGCAAGTAAACGGAAGCATTCATATTATTAATAGCATCAACAGAAAGTATATTGAGTTTAAAGAGCCCTTCAGCCAAGTAGCCCTTTCCTACGAATGTTCCCCCCTTAGTGAGAATAAATTTATCAGATTCAAAAACAAGTTTAAAGCCTTTCTTGCTAAGCATAGGACCAGAAACAAGGTTCTTAGTAATAGATGGAACATGCAGCACATCCATAAGAGCAAGGTCTTTTCCAGAAGTGAATTTCAGAATCACTTTTCCTCTTCCAGCAACATTGGCAGCAGATGCATTCCCCATAAACAGCTTCTCATCTCCATTGTTTGGAGTGTAGGTGGTGAACATGTTTCTGTTTCCACAGATGTGCCTTGTTGCACCGGTATCCATCCACCAATCATTGCTATCAGTCGCCATATTTGCTTCATACACAACACCAACGAAATCTTCTACAACATTGGCTTGATTGTTGTTGTTTTGAGTAGGGTTTGCCTTCTTGTGGCGGCAGTCTAGTGCTTTGTGTCCATTTTTTCCACACACCCAGCAAGCACCCTTTATTGCCTTGAAGTTCTTCACTTTTGGAGCATGAACATTCGGACCTCTGCCTTTGACTTTGTTCCCCTCTTTCTTCTGGAATTTAGGTTTAGGCTTGGACGTCTCTCCACCCTCAACAATGTTGGCCTTGGCATCGAACTCGGAAGCATTCAGTCCCTCATTCTTGCGGTGATCTTCCTGCACCCTCAGTTTAAGAACAAGATCCTCCATTGACATATCAGTCTTCTTGTGCTTGAGATGTATCTTGAAATCATTCCAAGATGGAGGCAGCTTCTCTATCACAGATTCGACAGAGAATTCTGAAGGCAAGGCCATTCCTTCTGCAGCGAGTTCATGGATGATAATCTGCAGTTCTTCAACTTGATTGACAACAGTTTTCGTCTCCACCATTTGGTACTTCAGAAATTTCCCAATGATGAACTTCTTTGAACCAGCATCTTCGATCTTATACTTCTTCTCCAGCGATTCCCAGAGTTCCTTTGCAGTCTTATAAGATCTATACACATCATAGAGTGTATCATCAAGGCTATTAAGAATGTAATTCCTACATAAAAACTCACTGTGTTTCCATGCATCAATAACACTCAGTTTTTCTGCAGGAATGTCATCATCCTCAATCACAGGGCATTCTTCCTTGATGACATGAGCAAGGTTCAGAGTTGTTAGATAGAACAACATCTTCTGTTGCCATCTCTTGAAGTCCAGACCCTTGAACTTGTCAGGCTTCTCAACATGAGGCTTCATGGTATTATTCCCAGATTGTTCCATAATTCTGCTATAGATTGTTGAGAACAATAAGGAACCGAACACACAGTAGGCAATACTTGATTGAATAAATTTCACTCAATGGAAATAACAGTACCTAATCGTCTAGTAAACAATTACACAACTTGTAGAACAACTACAAGACTTGCAATACAAGAATCAAAGGGGTAACAGAAATCAAGGAAACTGACTTGATCGGAGATTGAGGCTAGCGTACCGCTATGTCCTATAGCAGAATTTCGCCCCTACTCGTTGCTGTAGTTCGTTGAGCGTCTGCCACCAGGATTCAACAATCTATAACCAAGAACCTAGCATTCGGTTTCTTGGTTTTGGCGAATGTAGTCGATGGATTTTCTCTCAGAACGGTTTTCTGATTTCGAAGGCAAGGAAGGAGAATTTTTTAATTATCCTTACTTTGGCGTTGGCGTCCGATTTAAAGGAGTGTAGAAGCCTCTTCTGATAAGTCGTAACAGTTTGTAGAGGTTGTGTTGATCATACACAACTTTTTACCAAACGACATCATTTTTGCCAAAAACGTAAAACAAAACTGGGCTAAAAGGAGGCACTAAGGCCCAAGGCCAATCTTTGACTTCCTACTCCTATTTCTATACAAACTCCAACAATATAGATGCTGAAGATTCTGATATTGAAGTCAATAGTGATGAAAGTGATGATGATAATGATGATGACGACGAGGACGACACTGAAGCGCTCTCCTGGCAGAACTTGAACAAATAAAGATTGAAAGAGCAGAAGAGAAACTAAGGAAGGAACACCAACAAAGAGAAGAAGATCTCAAAGCTAAAGAAGCTGAGTTGATCCGAGGAAACCCTCTAATAAACAACCCAACATCATTCAGTGTTAAAAGAAGGTGGGATGATGATTTGGTATTCAAAAACCAAGCTCGTGGTGAAATCAAAAAGACTCCTAAATGTTTCATCAATGACACCATCAGGAGTGACTTCCACAGGAAGTTCCTTCATAAATATATGAAGTAGACCATCCGCATCATAAGATCGGCTTACTCATCATAATTACCGTTTTTTCCGATTTACCGAACCGAATTAATTCGGTAACGGTAAATTCAATTCGGTAAACGATTTGAGATATATATGTTGATTTACTCAAGAATTAACCTTAAAAGTTAAAAATGTTTGCTTTGAACAAGCCATCGAACATTTTGCAGCGAAAAAAATGAACTCAACTTAATTTAATTTTAGTGAATTTAATGTGAGTTTAGGTCCATTAGTTGCTACAATGTAATATACAAAAATTTTGCGTCTATTAGGGCATATGCACCAATGACTAGGAAAATGTTAGGAGAGAACTGTTACACCAAGAAGTGACATGACGGATCCTAAAGGAGGGAACAGGAGAACTAAGAGGCAGCCGCACCCATCCAAGCGTTACCCAGAGGATATTTACGCACGTTGATACAGTCAGGGACGGAGCGAGACTGACGCACTTTGGGCTGCATCCCTACTAACTTTTGGCCCAAATTTAAAAAAAAATTTATTTTAAAATCCATTAGAAGACCTAGAAGCGCAGAAGACATTGGAAGCTTGCGTTCTAATGTCTTAACACCGGCCATCGCCCATCGCCTACCAGATTAGGAAGCTTCAATGCGCACTAGCCAGCCCTAGAACTTCTATAAGTCGTTTCTGAATCTCGTACTCAGACAGCTACTTAGTCCTCTAACTCATTGCTCTGTTTCGCTTCCTCGTCCATTTCATTTTAGTCGTGGTCCCTGTTTCTGCTTCAGATCTGAGTTAGATATGAGTAAAGAAGAGTTCCTTAAGATCCAGGTAACTCGCTTCTCAGATTGCTTGTTGTCAATGCTTTTGTTGATTTTTTTTAAAATAGAGTTGGGCGCTAATTGCGAGTTAAAGCTGTCTGCTTTAACTGAAATAATGGAGTTTTCTTAAAGGCTAATTTTGTATTCCTTTCCTTAAATTCCGGCAATCGGAGAGACTTCAGTGTTCAGTGAATTAAAGTTTTTATTAATTTTTGTGATTATTTTAAGTAGCTAATTTTTCTGGCTTTTTGACTCTTGCTCTGTTTTGCAGACCTCAAAAAAAAAATTTAGCCCTACCTAGTTTTAAATCCTAGCTCCGTCCCTGGATACAGTATGAGGGAAAGGATAAGACATACTGCATAACAGAATGAAGGTTGTTAAAGGAAGGTGCTGGAAGGAGGCCACCTGTCGAGTACCTATTGGGTGTAATAACTTTATATAAACATGTGGGGTCTTGAGTAATAAACAATCAATCATTAGCATATACACTTTTCTCTCGTAATTCCTTTTGCCTGCATCAACTTGGTGCTTTCATCGACTCCACCATGCCTGACACTCGAGTTTCATCCATAGCAGAATCCCTGGCGTCCCTATCGGTCAGCTTCGCCGACCTGGCTGCCCGCACACAAACAGTCGAGTCCTCCGTCGCTGCGGAATCCGCCAAAGCCGCTGCTGAGTCTGCCCGCAACGCTTCCACATTTGAGCGTGTTCTGGGTATGCTGGACCAGCTAAGTACCACTGTGAAGGACATCCAACTCACCACTCGTCATGCCGGTAAACAACCGATGCAGGCACCTAACGTCACCATCACCTCCCCACCGTCCTCCCAACACCTTGGTCAGACAGTATTTGGTTCGTACGACTCCCCCCAACGTGTATTGTCAAGCACAGCCCAACCACTGGCGATTGAAAGCAACCCCACAACAAACCATCGCATCCCTCGTGTTGAGGTCTCAACCATCACCGGTGAAGGCGTGGAAGGCTGGGTGTTCCAGCTTAATCGTTTCTTCGGCCACTACGCAGTCTCGCATGACCAAAGGCTCATGATCGCTACCTTTCACACAGCCGGCGAAGCGTTGAAATGGGTCCAGTGGCTATACACGACACAACAACATCTCGATTGGGAAGGCTTCGCAACTAGAATAACAGCTCGATTCGGTCCGTCGGCGTACTACAGTGCCGAGGCCATGATCAACAGACTCTTCCACACTGGGTCCGTTGACGCCTATATTGATGAGTTTGAGACCCTCTCAACTCGGACCCGTGGGCTCTCTGAAGAAAACCTTCGCCATCGATTCATCGCCGGACTCAAAGATGACATCCACAGTGAGATCGTTATGTTCAATCCCACTACTCTGCACCAAGCCATGGGACTAGCTCGCCTGGCCGAACAGAAACTTCACACCTTCCGTCCGCGACTGATGCCTCCTCGACCTGTTCCTCGACCACTGGCCTTACTTCCCACGCCACCGGTAGCCCGACCAGCTCCACGAGGCCTTCCCACCAAGCATCTTACACCAGCAGAAATGGCAAAGAGGCGTGCGAAGGGTTTGTGTTTTAATTGCGATGAGAAGTACGCACCCGGTCATCAGTGCAAACCCCGCTTCCAATGCCTAGTGTTAGAAAATGAGCAGCCGGATGAGAACCAAGATGACATGGTGACTAACATGGCCTTGCAACAAGAAGAAACGGCCACAAATGAATCCCTTGATACACTCCCAGACGTCGAAGAGATTCCCAATATCTCATTCCACGCCTTACAAGGTCGACCCCAACCAAGCACCCTACGTCTCAGCGGTAGCCTTCAAGGTCGACGAATCACCATCCTTGTTGATAGTGGGTCAACTCACAATTTTATCCAAGCCAGAGTTGCTCGGCACGCCAACTTGCCCATCGAACCATCCAAGCACTTGCATGTGACCATCGGGAATGGGGACGAACTTGAGTGTGAAGGGTTATGCCAACAGGTACCATTGTTCTTAGACAATCATATTTTTCACACAGATTTTTGTGTGTTGCCAATCTATGGTGCAGACGATGTACTGGGCGCCCAATGGCTACGAGACATAGGTCCCACCTTGTTTAATTTTAAGGACCTATGGATAATGTTTGAGCACAATGGCGAGTCGATCCGTTTTGAGGGACTTAAGGCCTCGGCTGAACTAGCAAGCTTTACCCTGGGCCAAATGAAGCGTGCCACACGCAAACAGGCCATCAGCTCGATGTTCCAACTCACCCTAAACCCTATCCACGACCAGCTCACTGACTTGCATGAAGAGTCGAGTCCCCTGCCATCTACACCAGCTCATCTTGCTCCCAATCAAACAAATGCTCTACTGACCTTACTACAACAGTTTGCAATAATATTTCAGGCGCCAAAAGGCCTACCACCGAGACGAGCAACTGACCACGGAATACCCTTAGTTCCTGATGCTGGGCCAGTCAATGTTAAGCCATTTCGGTATCCGCGCTACCAGAAGATAGAGATTGAGAAACTAGTCCAAGAGATGCTTGCAAACGGCATCATTCAACCTAGCTCTAGCCCATTCTCCTCCCCGGTCCTCCTCGTCAAAAAGAAGGATGGTAGTTGGCGTTTTTGCGTCGACTACAGGGTTCTCAATTCTTTGACCATTAAGGACCAATTTCCTATCCCTACGGTCGACGAACTGTTTGATGAACTACATGGCGCCCGCATCTTCACCAAACTGGACTTGCGTGACGGTTACCATCAACTACGAATGCGCCAAGGCGAGGAGTTCAAAACGACTTTTCGCACACACGACGGGCACTACGAGTTCCTAGTGATGCCTTTTGGTCTCACCAATGCACCGGCAACATTCCAAGCAACAATGAATGACTTATCCGACCACTACTCCGAAGGTTTGTCTTGGTGTTTTTTGATGATATCCTGATTTATAGTTCTTCCTGGGATGATCACTTAGCTCACCTACATGCTGTCTTCTCTATTTTGGATGCTAATGCTTTCTTTGCCAAGGCCTCCAAGTGTGACCTTGCGAGGGACAGGATCCAATATCTAGGTCATATTATCTCAGCCGAGGGCATGGAAGTGGACCAGGATAAAATCTCTGCAGTTATGGCCGACTCCGCGCAACATCAAAGACCTCCGGGCATTCTTGGGCCTTGCAGGCTATTACCGACGTTTTGTAGCTGGCTATGCAGCGTTGGCCGCTCCCTTGACTGATTTTTGCGCAAAGATGCATACATAGGAATAAAAAGGCCATGCAAGCCTTCACGGCTTTAAAAGGGGCACTGGTTTCTACCCCTATACTGGCACTGCCTGACTTCGCTGCAACCTTTGTTATCCAAACCGATGCTTCAGGAAGCGGCATGGGTGCCATACTTACACAACACGGCCACCCGATCGCCTACTTCAGTAAGCATTTCTCTCCTACTTTACAACGTTCATCGACTTATAATCGAGAATTGTGGGCAGTGGTCTGGGCGGTTAGCAAGTGGCGACCCTACTTACTCGGTCGACAATTCATCATTCAGACGGACCATCAACCATTGCGGACCATCCTCTCGCAACATATCCACACGGCTGAGCAACAAAAGTGGATTAGTAAGCTCATGGGTTTCGATTTTGAGGTCATATACAAACCAGATGTCGAAAATGGCGCGGCCGATGGCTTGTCTCGTATCCCTTACCCATCCCTACTTACAATGCAAGGGCAGACTAGACCAATGTTCGGACTACTGAAGGCCTTACGTCACTTGTTCGCCACCTCGCCAACCGCCAGCACCATTTACAATCAAGTTACTGCCCGGCCAGGAGAACATGCAGATTACTAGGTTCGTGATAGATTGTTACTCTACAAAAACAAGCTGGTGGTTCCCGAAGATGTCCTACTGCGTAACTTGATTCTCCACGAATATCATGACACACCATCCGGGGGTCACGCTGGCATTCAACGCACCATGGCTCGCATTACCTCTCATTTTCATTAGCCCGGCTTGCGCAAAGACGTCACTGAGTACATCCACAAATGCCTTACTTGCCAACAAGTGAAAGCCCAGAATGTGTGTCCGCAAGGCTTGCTCCAACCCTTGCCTATTCCTCTCAAAATTTGGTCTGACATCTCCATGGATTTCATCACCGGGTTACCAAGATCACGCGGAAAAACTGTGATCCTAGTCGTGGTAGATCGCTTGTCAAAGTACGCACATTTCAGCACTCTAGACTCACATTTCACAGCTGAGTCTGTGGCGCACTGCTTCATCCACGACATTTGCAAGTTACATGTCATCCCGGTCTCCATTGTCTCAGATAGAGACCCTGTTTTTATGAGTGGCTTTTGGAAAGAATTGTTCCGACTCCAAGGCACCACACTAGCGCACAGCACGGCATATCACCCTCAATCAGATGGCCAAACCGAGGTAACCAACCGCACTCTTGAAGACTACTTACGCTGCTATGTGAATGAGGCGCAGTCAGATTGGTTTGAACACCTGCCTTGGGCTGAACTTCACTACAATACGGCATGGCATTCCAGCATTCGCATGACCCCATTTGAGGCTGTCTATGGGCGCGAACCCCCGGCATTGCTGGATTATGAACCTCGTACTAGCCCGATCGCAGCAGTCGATGACTTGCTTAGCAATCGAACAGCTATGTTGCAGCAGTTGCGTAGCAATCTCCTCCGTGCCCAACAACGAATGTCTCAGCAGGCCAACCTGCATCGTTCAGACACTGAGTTTGCTATTGACGACTGGGTCCTCTTGCGCCTCCAACCATATCGACAGTATTCCATGCGCCCTCGCCGTTCTCCCAAGCTCGCCAAAAGGTATTATGGACCTTTTCGCATTACGAAACGCATTGGAAATGTGGCGTATCGACTGGCCTTGCCCCCGACAGCACGCATTCATGACGTTTTTCATGTCTCACTCCTCAAACGATGTCGTGGCCAGCCTCCGTTTCACAACATTGAATGGCTAGACTCATTCTCTGGGTCTCATCCCCTGCTACTGCCAGACCATGTTGTTGACACTCGCACAATACAACGACAAGGAAACCTAGTCACTCAAGCACGAGTGGTATGGAAGGGACAAGACTTTGCCAGTTCAACTTGGGAGGATGTAACCGACCTCAGGAGTGACTATCCAGATTTTAACCTCGAGGTCGAGGTTCCCATTGAACGGGGGGGGGTAATGTTACACCAAGAAGTGACATGGCGGATCCTAAAGGAGGGAACATGAGAACTAAGAGGCAGCCGCACCCATCCAAGCGTTCCCCATAGGATATTTACGCACGTTGATACAGTATGAGGGAAAGGATAAGACGGACTGCATAACAGAATGAAGGTTGTTAAAGGAAGGTGCTGGAAGGAGGCCACCTGTCGAGTACCTATTGGGTGTAATAACTTTATATAAACATGTGGGGTCTTGAGTAATAAACAATCAATCATTAGCCTATACACTTTTCTCTCGTAATTCCTTTTGCCTGCATCAAGAACATCCTCACCTAGCATTTCGTCCAAACAAAGCACAAAAGAAGGTAGGAAGTTCTCTCATACATCCTCAAGGAGTACTTGTGAGAGAACTTCCTATTTAAATTTGTGTTTAGTTTGGAGGAAATGCTAGGTGAGGAAGTCCTCTCCTAGCATTTCATTGCTCATGGGTGCGGATGCCCTTAGTCTCGTTGTTGCCTGATATGATTGGGGATTCAGAATCAGACTTTATTAATTCCCGAAATATTGTTGATAATATTAGCTTAGTGCATGAGTTGATAGTCACTAAAATCGGAAAAATATCAGTAATAGATTTTCTATAAGAGTTTGAATATTTTTAAAGCGTATGACATGGTTGATTATATTGGAAGTTCCTTGAGGATGTTCTGATGAGTTTTGGTATTATTCTTCTCATTTTTGTCAAATGAGTTATGACTTATCTTACAACTGCCTGAGTGGGAAGCTAGAGGGCTACTTGGGCAGTAAACATGGGCCTTCGAGCGGTCGGATTTCCCCTCTAATATTTACTCTTGTTATGGAGGAGAAGATTTAATAACCTAAGCAAGTATAAAGGGTTTGGGTTCAATTAATTCATAATGTAAGTGTAAGAAAGATTAGATGGCACATTTCAAGGGAAATATCCATTCAGTTAAATATGTTAAGAATGCGTTGGAAGATTTTTATTCTTGGCCTGATTTAAAAGTTAGTTTGGAAAAAATTTACATCTTTTTTTTGTGGGACTTCTTTTGTTGATAGAACATTCATTTCAAATTCTGTTGGTTTCAAAATTGGTGCTCTCTGCCTTTGAAGTATCTGGGTATTCCTTTGGAGGGGCATGTTTTGCGGAAAAGGAATTTTGAGGCAATCATAGAAAGGATAACGAATTGCATAAATTCTTGTAGTTCGAATCACTTATCTTATCCTTATGCATGTATGTTGATTCTTCTCAAGGATGTGTTGGCAAGTATATTTACTTACACTCTGTTTGGTTTCGAGAAAGTAAAGAGCAAAGAAAGCATAGGGAAAAATAATAAGAATTTTTTTTCATGGAAACTGAAATTTTCGCTTTTTTGTGTTTGGTTACACATGGAAAATTTAATGAAAAATCTAATGAAAAATGATAGCATGTTTGGTTCACAAGAAAATAACATGGAAAGAAAATATAAATTAATTCCAGTTTGATTTTAATGATAAATAACATTTTAAACTTTATCTCGAAACTAATTGCATACATTATGATTTCTATACACTTGTTGTTCGAATTAATGTCCTCACCACACCACATAAAGAGTTCGGAAACAAACTTCATAACTGAGTTTGTCCGTATATAACCTTGTTTTTTATCTACTACCAAAATACACATCATATTCATTTCGAGAAATCAATTAAAAACTACGCGAACAAAAGCTTGTCGACATAAAACTATGTGACATTAAACCCTATTTGCTGATGCCATCAGAAAGGTGATTGCAGGGGACCAAGTTTTGGATAGCAACTGCAAATGTTGGTGATGTGTAATAGTAATAGTAATACAAGCTCAGGAGATAGAATCCCTGGTTCACAGTGATTCTGAGGTGAGACCTTTGACGATGTATTCTTCCCAACTATATGAAAACCCAAAATAGAAATTACAGCAAATCTGATGGACATGGAAATAAAAACAAAGCCACTGATTTTGAGATTTCTAAATTGCTCCAACTTCAACAACAAAAACATCCAGCTATTTTGGATTCCTAGTAACTTCAACGTATATCTAAAGAACGGAATAGAATCAATTGGAACATAACCAAATGGATAAATCATGGTAAACAACAGACAGTATAGTCTAGGATTGGGAAGAGTATCAACTTGAAGTTGATAATAACAGCAAAAAATCAAAGTAAAAAGGGGTCACACACCTCAACAGAGAAGCCATTTTGCTGGGTTAGATCTTTGTCTATGAAACCAACAAGCGCAATGGTGAAACCATCAACTGTTTCAAGCGTAGTTGCATCATGTCTCTTAGAAATCACATCAGTTTTCCAGTCCATTGCCGGAAACTTCTCACCTACATTCCACCAAATCAATTACATCAGCACAACACAAACTCATCAAAACCTGCATCAAGCAGACAAGCACAAGTCCGAACTGAATACCACAGACATGTCCCATTGTCCCAGTCTCATTCAAAAGCTCCTCCTTCCTCTCAGCATCTTTACAAACTGTAGTCAATCTCTTGACTGCAATTGCTTCCCCATTCCTCAACTTTCCTTTATAAACCCCAGCAACCCCTCCTCTCCCCACGACATTCTCTACACGCCCATTTCATAAGAATCAGTCACAATCAAACAAAATCAAATCCAAAAGTGGCTAAAAATTAGGGTTTGAAAAGGCACGAAACCTGAGATATACCCATCAATGGCGTAAAAAATAACACATATTACTCGACAGGTGCGTCATACCTGAAACATAAGCGAGTATAGCGGCAACCGAGGATGAAAGGGGAAGCAGTTGAGGCGCGATTAAGGATTATGTATAGGATTTGAACGAGTTGCAGGTGGTCGATTACGCCTGATTTAGTCGATTGCGCAGATGGAACAATTGAAGAAAATGGATTAAGTCGTACATCTCGTGGATTTTCGTTTTCCTCTCAGTTTCGGGCAGAAATATTTGGAGGAAAGTCGGTCGAATTTTCCGAACCTTTTTCTATCTATTTTTCTTTCTTATTTAGTTTCTTTGTAACCAAACAGGCTGAATCAACTTTCCATCGATAAAATTTTGCTTTCTCATTAATTTTCTTGCAACCAAACAGGGGTTACTGTATGAGAATTATTATGTTTCCAAAAGGTGTTCTGAAGTCCATTGTGAGGTCGTGTAGAAAATAGAAATTATTTATGGTCATGATCTTGTATTATTAAGAGAAGCTTGAATACCTAGAAAACCTTTAATGGTTGCTTATATATCAAAGATGTGGAAACCTTTAATGTTGCCTTTAACCTGAAACAACTTTGGGACATCTTCCACCATAGGAGAGTCCATATGGGTGAAATGGCTACTAGTTATTATTTTGCAAATTCATCCTTCAAGAAGATTTTGGGATTGCGTCCAACAACAAGTAAAAGTGTGTGGATCAGTGGATGTCTCTCTAAAATTCACTCTTACTTGGAAAGGCAATGATAATGAATTTTAAGATAGAAGCATCTACAAGCTCTTGGCGCTTTGCGCAGATCTTGTTTGGGGAAAGCTTAGGTGATTGTATGTGTAACGATCCGACCAGAGGACCCGTTATAAGCGTGGCATGTCCTAACTCTCATGCCACCGCCACCCACTAGGTCACCACAACCTAGAGAGTCTATCACAAAAGAAAATGGTAGATTTGTTACATGATAGTTAGTAGGCTAGTTTATCAAACTTGTACACACGGAACTCCCAACTAATGCGGGACAGAATTTGGAATGTTACGGTATGAGAGATGGCATTCTTTGGATGAGCTCCTTGCTTGGAGAAAAAACAGTACATAGAAGGTTTAATGAAGAGAAAAATATGCCAGATTTCACCATTAATACTTCAATCTATGCAATCTCGAGGAATGGAAACAATACTTATCTACGGCCAACAGAAATGGAGCAAAATCTTGTCCGATCTAACATTTGAAATATTTTCAAAATGAAGATAGGGGTACTCTCCAAAATGTTAAACATTGGAACCGGTTCAATTCTTAGATACAAGCCAGGACGTATGTCATAGTTTAGATGGTTGGTCTTGTCTTGTGCTGCCTTTGTGATGTGTGGACAGTGTGCCCTGCTGAAATCTTGCTTCTCGTGTTGTCTGTTTCAGCAGGTGAGTCCCAAGATCTCAGGCACTAGTGTTGATCTTAATGTTTGCGGCGTGACTGTTTGGTTTGTACTTTGTAGGCGGTGGTCCTGTTGTGACCGTCTCCTTTGAGTATTCCCCTTTCGGATAGAATCACCAGTAGTTCACAAAGACATGAACTGCCAGTCAAATTCATCTCGAAAACAAAGTATGTTAAAGAACAACAATTTAAAGCAAGGAAACAAATCAAGTGGATTATTAAGATGAGCCAAAATGGTTGATAAATGGAAAGTTTATTGCTGAAAACAGAGGAATTCACCTCAAGAAAGTGAAAACCATTGACAGTGATAAATGGAAAGGTGCTACGTATATTCGTGAAACTAATCGGATCATGGGTGAAACATCTTACTTGATACCAGTTTGACGTATAGCACTCCTTGACACTTAATCGAAGAATTCGGGGCACTATGCATAGACCTCAGCGCATGCCACTTTTCTATACATCCATACCAATTCCACTGAAAACATAATCCTGCAACACGCATAAAACTTGCGGAAACAACCTCAACAAATGCCATCAAGAATGCGGGCTGAGGGGAAAGGCCAGCAGTAGCGATTGCAAGCAGCGATCCCTCAAAATTACATGGCACTATAAAGCTCCCCCGCCTGGATGCCACTTATGGCTTTCTTCGCAACATCATCAGCCTTCATTGCACCAGAGGATCCTGCTATAATGCTGGTTAGCTGCGGCTTTGTCTTGTTCTCTGCATCAAATTTTTACTATAGCTCAACATCACAACATTAATAAATCGTTCTTCAAAAATATACAAAAAAAAACTCAGTTTGCATTTTAAAATCACACCTTCTTCGAGTCCAGGAGTCTCGGTGTCTGGAGGGAATATAAGTGAAACGCGAATGTTATCCGCTATGACCTCATGCTGCAATGCCTCGGCAAATCCCCTGATAACGAATTTGCTAGCTGAATAAGCAGTATACCCGTAAATTCCCACCTGAAAAAAAAACAAGCATTTCTAAAAGCAAACTCAATTCAACCACATTTGCACCAATTCAAATCAGCCAATATCTCAGAACACATCAGATTTCCGAACACATACCTGACCCGCCTGTGCTGACATGAAAGCGATTGCAGCCGGCAAACCATCAATCCTACTCTTCATCCCAGTCAACGCCGCCTTGACCACATTAAAACTCCCCATCAAATTCACATCCAGCATAAACCTAACTTCATCAAGATCCTGCTTCTCCAGCTCCCTCGGCACAAACACACCATGATTACAAATTAACACATCAATCGCTCCCGCCTCATCCACAGCCTTACGCACCGCATCCGCATCCCTAACATCAGCAGCAAACACCGCCACATCGATTCCAGTCGACAACCGAATCGATTCCTTCGCTTCCTCTAGCTTCATCCTGTCCCGCGCCAGGATAGGCACGCGCGCGCCCGATGCGCCAGCGCCAAGCTGATCCCGCTCCATCACATGCCGGTTCTTGATCGCAATCCTGACAGGTCGAGGTTTAACAATGACGTAGAGGAGTAGTATCAGCAAGAGTGGCGGTACGAGGAGGAGAGAAAGGTGGGTCAGATTCGAATCCGCCATTGTTGGAGCTTCGATTCGAAGAGGACTGACGCAGAGCGAGCCGCGATGCGTTTTATGTTGACTTTGAATGTCGTTTTCTCCATCAGAGGTTCTCCTTCGTTATCAAAGCTACCCAATATTCAATCAGGGCCGAAGCCCAATGAAACAGGCGGAGTTTCATTTGGGCTTCAGAACCGGGCCAATCTAAAACCGGTCCAATCGAACCGGTCGCCGACATATGAGGGGTCACTGTTAAGGTAACATGCATGTACAACTTTGACAGCTTTGGTTGTCTGATTATTGTACTAAAATTTCATAAGGTTTATGTGGATTGTGGAGTACTTTCTTTCTATAAAATATAAATAATTGAATGTTCACATGAAATATCGCAGCAAAATATTCCAAAAAGGCATGTTTACATTAAAACTATTGTGATCTACTAAACAAGAAGGCAAAACTAAATCGTCTTACTATTGAGTGCATTTGGTTTGTTCCTATTGGATTTGATTATAGTTTTACGTTATAAAATTGTTTAAAATTAGTAATTATTTTATAAGGTAGCGCTCGGTTGAGAACCCCTTAAAATTTAAGAACTTGAAAATCAAAATCTCACTATTAGATCACAATGCATCTTTAAGGGCCCGTCCACTTTGACTGATATTAACTTAACTGAAACTTATCTTAATTGATATTAACTTATCTTAACTGATCTTAACTTACCTTAATTGATCTTAACTTATAGTGACTGATCTTAACTTAACTGAAACTTATATGGACTGATGAATAGTATTATTTTATGATGATGATAAATAGTAATTTTATGATGATGATGATGAATAGTAATATTATGATGATGATGAATAGTAATTTTATGATGATGAATAGTAATATACTGATGGGGATGATGATGTTGATGAATAGTAATTTTATGATGCTGAATAGTAATTTTATGATGATGATGGTTGTGATGATGATGATGAATAGTAATATTATGATGATGATGATGATGGTATGATGAATAGTATGATGATGATGGTATGATGATGATGATGATGAATATTGTGATGCGGTATGATGGTATGATGATGATGGTATGATGAATAGTATGATGATGATGGTATAATGATGATGATGGTATGATGATGAATAGTGTGATGGTATGATGATGTTGTTGATGATGATGGTATGATGAATAGTATGATGGTATGATGATAATGGTGTGATGGTATGATGAATAGTATGATGGTGATGGTATGATGATGATGAATAGTATGTTAAAAGTAACTTATCTTAACTTAACTGAAACTTAACTTAACTTAACTTATAGTGACTGAAAGTAACTTATCTTAACTGATCTTAACTTATCTTAACTGATATTAACTTATCTTAACTTACAAGTTAAAAAATAGAGTCAAAGTGGACAGAGCCTAATTCTGTATGTGACACATGTCTCATTACCAAAGTCAATTTTGGTGGCTTTAACTTTATATCAAATGCAAGTTTGAATATGCACATGAGACACTTGTCTCCACTACAATGACTTAATAGTGTATTTTCAAATATGATATTTATTCTAAAAAAATAGAGGGGTTCCATTTGAACGCTCCTCTTATTTTATCAGGTGGGGGAGTTCGGGTACAAATATGTTTTTATATGAAAATTTAGAATCAATCCTTAAAATGTGAACATTGGATCAATCTTGTGAATAATATCTATTTTGGAACATTACTACTAAACTTTGTGAACAAATAGATCAAAGGTTTTGTGAACATTGTCGGCTAAGTATGAAATCTGTTGAACAATAATCTTATGAATTTTAACGATTATTTTCTGAAATTACGGAAATAAATGGAACATTAATTGGACAGTCAAATATTCAAGCAAAAAAAAAAAGGACAGTCAAATAGTTAAGATTATTTCAAAATTTTAATCAACTTCTTTATTAAGTGATTGTCATCTAGTACTCCCTCCGTTCCGGTTTGTTTGTCCTAAAGGACAGTTTGCACGGGAATTAAGAAAAGTAAATAAAGGACAAAGAGAGAGGGAGAAGAGGGAAGAAAGATGAGGAAAATGTATGTGGAGGTGGGTCCCGCACACAAATTATTAGTTATTTATCATTGAAAATATGATTTTTTTAATAAAATAAATTTTTTTGGTAGGAAAGAGATGATTGATTTGATTATTGGGTTGTATTTAAAAGGAAAGTGAAAAAACATTAGGGGACATCCAAAAAGAAAAATAGACAAACAAACCGGGACGGAGGGAGTATTATTTATCTTTTACGACATTCCAAACAGACGGCCTATATTGAGCGTTGAATAAGATTAGTAATGCTTCTTATCAGAATGAAGAGTCGCATAAGCACTTGTAGTTGGATTAGACTGTAACATGAAAGCTCTGGACTACTCAGTGGCATTTGCGATGATTAATGTGTTTGTCTATTGTCTATTTTTATAAGATCCCATTATTAATTTTATGTATTTTTGAGGTGTAAATTAAGCAATGGCAAAAATCGGTGAAGAAATTCGCAGTTCACTTTTTAATTATTTTTCTTCTATTCTACGAACTACATACCCTCACCGAAATTCAAATTCTGATACCATTAGAAATCGGATCGGAATGCTATGTTTAATATTTCTGTTATCTTTTCTTGTCATCAGACCACACTTCGACGTAAAAATCGGTCATGACTGTTTTAGATTCGATAATAAAATATAGATAAACACATTTTGAGAATGCTTAAGAAGATGAAAATTAATGACAAACACACAATAATTCTTATTAAAAAAAATTCCAAAGAAAAAGAGTGGGGATAGGATCACATACCATGTTACCCTTTGGTGATGAGTCTCTATTATACAATTCCACCTTATTGACACAAAAGCTTCTTGTGACAAATATTACACTTATTTTACAAGCTAGCAATATTTTTAAACTAATAACTAATGAAATACCCAAACTTGGGAACCCCTTATTATTCCCTAATATAATCATCTTGCCAAACTACATTTCACAACAAAATAATAAAATTCCCATAAAAAAAAACAAAATAATAAAATTAATGAGTACTACCATGACACATCCCAATATGCAGTAATTAATAAAACTGCTATCAGTTGTTGGGAGTCATAAATTGAGTAAAAACTGCTTGACTTGGTAGCTGCTGCTGCTGCCTGTATGATGACTTGTGGCTGTTGCTGTTGTATGAACTGTAATTGTTGTTGTAGTAGTTGTTGCTTGCTTTAGTTTGATGCTTGGTTCTCCTTGATCTGCAGAATTGAGATGACTTCGGAATGAAGACACCAGTTCCTTTGCTTTGATCCGGGGTAGTGGTTTTGTAACTTGTCTGATCAAACTGGTACTGGGGTTGTGTTGGTGGGTAGATTGTTGCTGTTCTTGAAAAGGCCTGTAGAGTAGAGATATTATAAAAGGGTCAATATATAATGAGAAAAGCTTCATTCATTCAGTACTTGAAAATATGAAATGGTTAATTTGATTTTGATAAACTTTATTTACCTGAATGGAAACTGCTGCTGCAGTAGGGTAAGATGAGATTGGAGGAGAATAGTAGCCATGTTCATCTTCATCATCAGTGATGAGAAGAGATATTTGTCTGTTCAAGTCAGCAAAGAAGACATCATCATCTTCAACAACATCCATCATCATGGCCATTTCCATGCTTTCTCTCTCTAAGCTGATCTTCTAGTGAAATGTGTTTGCTGTAAAGAGAAGATAGAAGCAGACGAGTTAATTTGGGTAATCTGTGGGAGCATTAAGAGTGAGATTTGAGTATAAATAAGGAGAGGAGATGAACATGGGCCAAGGGTGTAGAGAAGAGAGATAGATCTGTAGAACATGTGTGAGGTGGGACCAAGTAATATCTAAGAAAGAGAGTAGGGAGTCAGTGGACAGCTTCAAAGTCTAGGGCACTGTGGCCTACACACAAATTGGTGGAGATAGATCAGAATCTAAATTTGGGGGCATGCATCATCGAGATCAATGGAACAGCACACAGGCACACAGCTAGCCGACCCACGCCAGAAGATACATATTTTTGAATCTTTGGTTGGAACTAAAAGGATCTCTCATCCACTTGAAATGGGTCTCCACACCCATCAACGCACATGCTTCTCTATTACCCTTAATCTCAATTTTCGAGCCTTGTACTTATCATTATGGTCTGTCCTTTATTGAATCTCAAGGGCCTGCCTTTCAATTCACCACTTTATTTAACCTTCGATCAAATATTTAATTTAAGTTAAATGAATTAAAATAAGGTAAAAACGTGTAAATTATAAATCCGGATAAATTATGGCACACTTCCTACCAATTATGTTAGAGTTCAGGAAAGTGTGACCTATAATTCGTTTAGATTAAATCATGATATAGCTCGTAAGAAGTGTACCATAATTCATCGGTTTGCATGTTTGCACAAAAAAACAGTTTGCACCTGATATTGACTTTACGCTAAATATCTATTTTTAGATTAAAAAGTCAAGTACCATACTCAAATTCTTCGATTAAATCACACTGATGAGTTCTCTAATTCAATTCTCAGATCATTTAAATTAAATTAAGTTTAACAGTTTAGTTCGGTCAAGGTAATAGGAGATTCAGATGGGCACTTGAGGTCATAATAATTTAATGAATTTGGATATTGTTGTAGGTGATAGTTATTAATGCAAGAATTGTGTAGTTTATTCTAAGGTGCATTATTGTCGGATTAAGTTAATACCCCAATTCTACAATCTTTTTTAGTTGTGATAAGATCTTGAGGCCACAAACCCAATCCCCCCATCTATTTCAAGAATCACTAGATTATAAAAGAGGCTGATATTTAAATTATCAAGCAAGTTGCAGTCCTGCAGAGTTGCATAGCTACTTGCAGCAGACATGTCCAAACACATCACAATCCTTCACTTGGCCGACATATACGCCTTGGACTATTTTTTGTATGGTACATTTAAGGCATCTGCACCCATGTAGAATTTCAGCAGGTGCCGGTGAGCAATTTTTGATGTTTTAGTCTATTTTTGAGTAGTAAGTGCTGGAGGAGCTGCTGAAACAACAAGTGCTGGAGTACCTGCTGCTCAAAATTAGGCTAAAACATCATCAATTGAGTAGCACCTTCTCACCAGCACCCGCTGAATTTTTATATGGGTGCAGATGCCCTTGTCATACAGACCTCTCCGATATTTCTCATTCACTTATGATAAATTAGAGAGGGGCACCTCGATGGAGAATCCTTAAAAATTTAAGAATTATTTGAGATCTCAAATCTCATCATTAGATCATGATGCATCTTTAAATCTGCATGTGACACATGTCTAAAAAACAAATCAAAGTTGGTGGCTTTGACTTTGCATTAAATTCAAGTTTGAATAAGCACTATGACACGTGTCACTACCACAATAACTTGATGATGCATTTTGGAATGTGAAGATTGAGATATCAAGTTCTCGAAGAAAAGAGGGAGGATACCCATTTGAGCGCTCCTTTTAATTTGAATTGAACTTAATCTAAGTAATTTATTTTGAGTGCGGTTCAGGTAAAAATTACTATTATATATGTAAACTAAAAACTGGATTTCAAGCTGACACGTGTCCAATTTTGTCGAAATCTCGGATATAACACAGAGGGGCATTATGGTTATTTCACATACCTCGAAATGATCAGACTTAACTTGGAATGATCAGACATAATAATCAGACTTAAAACAACAATATCCAGACTTAAACAGCAATGATCAGACTTAAACAGTAATGATCAGACTTATATTGGAATGATCAGACTTAATAATCAGACTTGAAATAGCAATATCCAGACTTAAACAACAATGATCAGACTTAAACATCAATGATCAGACTTAATAATCAGACTTAAAACAGCAATATCCACACTTAAACATAAATGATCAGACTTAAAACAGCAATGATCAGACTTAAACATAAATGATCATACTTAAACAGCAATTATCAGACTTAAACATCAATGATCAGACTTAACTTGGAATGATCAGACTTAATAATCAGACTTAAAACAGTAATATCCTGACTTAAACAGCAATATCCAGACTTAAATAACAATGATCAGACTTAAACAACAATGATCAGACTTAACTTGGAATGATCAGACTTAATAATCAGACTTAAAACAGCAATATCCAGACTTAAACAGCAATGATCAGACTTAAAACAGCAATATGCAGACTTAAATAGCAATGATCAGACTTAAAACAGTAATTATCAGACTTAAACAGCAATGATCAGACTTAAAACAGCAATATGCAGACTTAAACAGCAATATCCAGACTTAAAACAGCAAATATTCATACTTAAGTTAAGTCTGAATATTACTGTAGCAATATCCAGACTTAAAACAGCAAATATCCATACGTAAGTTAAGTCTGGATATTACTGTAGCAATATCCAGACTTAAACAGCAATATCCAGACTTAAAATAGCAAATATCCACACTTAAGTTAAGTCTGAATATTACTTTAGCAATTTTTAGAACGATTATACCTTCGCATCTGTTATGTCTTTTTAAATAAGTCCGTTTTAATTTTTTAATTTACATAAAGTGCCCCGAATTACGACTGATCGAAATATACATGTGACAATATTTTATTGAATTTTTATTTTTTATTTATAACTGTGTTTGTATTTGATATGTTTCTATTTATTTTTAAGCTAAAAAATGAATCATTTAATTTAAATTAAGTACGTAATGTCTTAAATGAAGTGAACGCCTTAATTTATAAGGTCAATAAAAACATACCTTAGAGCATCCTCATCATGATTTTTTCAATCATAGAAAAGTACCATAAGACATGATCAAAAAAATCATGCACCCCCACCATGATCTTTTAGATCATAAAAAAGATCATCCCATGATCTTTTTTTGGGTTTTCATCATGAGAGTTGCGCCAATCGCAACGCGACACGTGTCTTGTGTAAGAAACAGTACAATTTTTATTTTGATCTTACAACGAATATATCTTCTAAATTACAAAGTAAAAAAAATCAAAATAAATACCAATATTCCTAATTTTTTGAGCTCTATAAAACGAGATACACTTTGATATATTTTTATTAATCTTAATATTTATGAGCTATAATTTATGTAGTGATGAGAGACTGATGATAAGCTTTTTTTTTTTATCATGAATGAGGTGCGCTTGATCAAAATAATCATGAGGTATGATAAGATGAGAGAGAAAATGGATAAGAGAGATGGATGATATTTTTATCATGGTAGAGGATGCTCTTAGTATTTGTGACGGCTGATCAAACCTGGAAAGGGTGATCTGGGATGAATGGTCCACATGGACACGGGTTGCAAACTGGCAGCAGGACCCACTTTTCGCCCAGATGAGAGTGTGATCCAATAGCAAGAGCAGCATGTTGCCTGCATTCATGTTCAGTCATCGATCACTGGGTGGTCATGTGCTAGCTATTCAATCTGTGAATGCAAGAAATCAAAAGTTGACTGAGAAACCCATTCCTTCCATTCTGCTTTGTGTTATGCTCTCTGGATGGCAATGACATTAAAGAAGGTATTTACAACATTGAAATAGCTGGAGAGACCATACAGTGTGGAAAAGTTGGGTCTCGTGACTTAATGAATCAGCAACTGGGAAAGCTGGCAAATTGAATGAGATGTTTGATGAAAAGGTAAGCATTTGAGAAAAACATCCCCAAGATTGGAATCTGGGAGCTGTAAAGAGAGGGAAAAAAAAGGAGTTAAACTTGATTGACATATATGGAGATGGGAAAAGAACATGCTGTTTCCGACATGTGGACACATTACAACCTCATCAACATGACTTACAGATATCTATACCTGATAAGTCATGAGAACCCATAATGTTTGGGATTTTGTCACACACAAAAAAAACTCACCTGTCTAGCTGTATTGTTGAAAATTGAAACAGCTCCCCGACATGGATATAAAATGTAATATCTAAGGCTCCTGAAGATGCTTCCTGAATCGTATTCTCATGCGCCACTACCCATGTCCATATCTGTGGTTCTGTCAACTACTCCGAGAAGTTTTCAGAGCGATGATGTTCTTGCTGGATGGATGAACCTGCAGCATTGGACAACATCAATGCATGACGAAAAAACGTATGAAATTCATATGCCATACAAGAATTAAGGCTGTAATGACAAATCTAATCCTCCATTTGTGTCTTAATTGTCATTTCAGCCAAGCTATATGCAAACATTTTGTTTATAAAACATGTCACCAGATACCAAGTCCTAAAAGACGTTGATAAAAACAACGACTACATGCGGGGTTCAGCATGTATTGGTTGTAAAACTAGGAACCTCAGAAATGTAAGAGGAACATTTTGAAGCGTATCCAGCTAGACCAGTTCAAAGAAACAGAGTCAATCGAGGCAATCATGCTTCCAATGTAACAACATCATTTGTTAAAACTTAAAAGAGATAAATGGAAGAACTGAATAATAAATAATTATAGAACTGCAGAGTTTGGAGATTTGATATCATCATACAAAAGAGAAACAGACATGTAATTCCTTTAATAAAATTATATATGAGAGCAGTGTATTCCATTTGGGTGTAAAAACACCCATCTTAATATATTAATTTTAGAAAGGAAAAATAAAAACAGTAAAGTGAGCCAACCATTTGGGTGAAAATTGGAAGGAAGGATAAAGCTGTAAAGCCATATTAACATCCCAGCAAAACGGATCTGACCTCTGCATAGACCCAATTCATGTGGTCAGGTTCATCAGGATCAAAAGTTTTTCCACCTGCAAGGAGAATTTAAGAAAGAACTCATAGAGATATATTCGACATATTCTGTTATTATACGTAGTTTAGATATTACACTTTGTATATTTGATTCTGATTCATACTTATCTCTTGTGCTGTGTATATATAGGACATTGGCCTCATATCAATAACACTCTCGATTCATACATTCATAACAAGAACCACCGTATACATACCTGTAGATGAGTATAATACTTCATCCCATAAGAATAAATGGGCGCATTCAATGCAATGAGCTGCTGTGTGCTGTCCACCAGAGCACATAACAGAAACTTCACCTGAGGTGCACTCAAAGCAAGGTGTCTTTCGAGGTAAAATAACGCTAGCTTGATCTTTGAAGCCTTATGTACCACCAACTACATTGTTGTTATCATCATATTTTTTGTCTGTAATAGAGAAACCGGGGAATACAAGTAAAAAATGACTAACCTAAAAAGCTACAAGCAATGGAAGCTTCATGCCTCAATGGATTCAGGACCAAGGACTATGACATATCCTCGGTCTGGCAAAAATGTGAATCAATATTTACTCCAATTACTCTTTCCATAACGCGCTGTTAAAGTTGACTTTAAATATTAAAAAGATACTTTTATCAACAACAAAAAAATATAAAAAAGATACTAACATGTTTTTTTTTTTGATTCATAGTGGTAAAACCACCAAAAACTTTGGCACACACACTTGTATGTCCCCACTTACACTTGTGTCTTACATGTCCTACTCTCTCTACTTGGTGTCAATGTTCTAAGATAGCAAACAAAGGCTACAAAAGATAAAACCTGGATATTAGCCAAGTTCGCTTAAAGAACTACACTACAGTATAATCCCTTCTCTTGAACTTGGATCATATCCCTGCCTGGTCCGTATGCTTCTGCATACTCCTTTTATCTCCTCTCAACTAAGGACGAAACTCTCTTTCTTTCTTAGAAGTTGTCCCTCTCCTCTATTGTGCCTCCCTTACTCTTCTCGACTACGGCTTTCTTTAACATTTCGATCAAGCTCACAACTCTTCGCTCTTGATCTCTTCCCGTCTTGTAAGTACCTTGTGAGTATTTCCTCCTCTCAATGAGCTAAACCCCTGGATTGTAGATGATCTTTGAATCCATCTCCACCTCTATTACCTTGAATCCCACCCTCGGCGTAATCTGGAGAATCAATATGGCCTCCTCCCTGTATATTTTCCTTCTCTCTCATTCGATCGACAGACTCTAATTTGTCACCACATCAACCTTCCTGTCAATCATGATCCTCCCGGTTTTTGTTTCTCATTATTTTTGTTCCTCTCCTCCATACCCTCCTCTATCAATTCTAAAATTCAGTTAGTTCTCTGATTACTGGCTGTTGCTTCTCTAACTCCTCTACCTCCTGAAGCCTTCTTCTCATTCTTGTGATTGATATTTGTTTCTTCCCTCCCTTTGCTCCTCAAGCAGTCTATCCAAATATTCCTTTTGAAGATGATCATCAAAGAGTTTGATCATGCCATCCTCCGACAGACTGCCTTTTATCCCCAATTTTAGAGCAACTTTGTACGTTTCTTCAGCTTCTTCCCTTTGGAGTCTTCTTCTCTCTTTTTCTTTAGCAGCTTCCTCTAACATGTTGAGACTACAAACGGGGACCAAATGAGTTCAAAAATCAGATTGGTGAAAATTCTAACATAAATCACTCTTATCTGTCGTACTCAGATTTTTAGGCATACAATGAAAAGTCAATAACAAGCGCCAAGTCTTTGAGCAACTGATCTGTTAATCACCAGGGTTAAGACATAGTTCTAATCTCTTCTTCTTTCTTGTTACTTAATATACACATATATTTGACTCTTGCATTTAATTCGCGAAGCTTCATAACCAAACTAAACTCGATACGTAACAAACTCACACCCCACCTTCACACACTCCGTGTAGAGGTGGCAAAATGGATGAACCGATGGGTTAATGGATGGATGAAACGGTTAGCGGATTAAACGGATCCAGTCCATTAAAATCCATTAGTGTTAATGGATTAAACGGATGGATCACTAACAGTTGACGGATTAACAGGTAAATCCATTTGATCCGTTTGATCCATTTAACCCATTTAGTTCATTTTCTCATCTAACTCGTTTATTTCTTAATTGATATTCAGAAATTTAAATTGAGTTATTTCTAAACACAACTAATTAAACAACCATCTCGATCAAAACCTATAGATGCAGAATTATCGGAAAAAAAACCTATAGATGCAGCAACGGAAAATTCTGAACTCAAAACTACAAAGACGTCAGACTAAAAGGTTACTTAGGTCTAAGCTCTCTACATGCCTATCTGTTGTCAACCAAAAAATTTATCTGTAGGCACACACTCAAAGCGTCAATGTGGGGCTCGAACATGAGGTGCAAGGATATATCGGTCACCGCCTCGACAATCCGGGTAGGCCTTTACAGGCTTTCAAGTTCAACCAAAACCTCACTACACATGCAGCGCCTAGATAATCACTAAAACTAAAACAAAGTTTTACAAAGAATAACGGGTGATATAATACCTTGAGACTTGAAGGCCAAATCAGAGCTGAAACAGTTGATTGTATTCCTTGTCTGGGCTCCAACCACATCGTACCCATCACCATGTCTGAACAAAGCTGATCCATCACCAGCCCCAAAACCAGTAGAAGAAAGTTGCAGCTGTGTAGTCATCTGCTGTACCCTCAAACCCAACCCAACCCAACCCAACCCAACATCACATTCCACACCTTGCTTATCAGACCCCATTACTCAAAGTCCACAAAAAGTCAAAACTTTTCCCCCAATTTCAAAATCCAAACTTTCCAATCTTAATACCCTAAACAAGGTCAGCTAACCAAACCCCACTTCCAAAATCGAGCTCCAGCTCAGAAACAAACCTCCTCAAACCCTAAACCTCTCAACAACTCCACCTGATACAGGGATGAAATTTCCAACACTATTAGCAATTAACCGCTCAAGCTCAATGAACGAAGGCCATCATGACGTGAGGATGAGGATGAGGGAAGCGGTGCCGTCACTCTTATGCATTATGTGTAGTTTTGTATGACGTTATGGTCGGTTGATAGATTAAATTATTTAATTTATTTATGGATCGTTAATGATATGAATTGATTCAATTCATTAAATAAATGAAAGGATAAATTGCTGCCTCTCAACTTCAAATAGTAAAATCAGGCATTTATTCAAACGAACAAACAGAGCTAACAGGCTTACATCTGCTCTGGGATCGAAAGGCTTGCACAAGGACCTTTTCGACCTACTGACATGTGCGCCACCGCAAAAGACAGGCCTTCGCAGTAGAACGTTGTTTCGATTAACCTCAAAAACTAGACAAAAATTGTAAGATAAATTACATCAGTTAGCGTACACATTTATCCTACCTAAAAGGATGATGAGTGTCCATTCCAGACTCCAACTTCAACTCACCGCAGCTCATCCCTCCGTCCGACCTAAATCCAAACATCGACCTACCCATGTCGAATTCTAGCAAATTCTCCTCCAGCTGATACCTCCCGATCACAATCTCATCATCACCCATCTCATAACCACCGTCTAAAATCCCCAAACAACTCACTCCCTTACTCACCTGCTCAACCACCAGATTCCTCTTCCCAATCCTCCACTTCACCATCTTGCTCTGCAGCACCAGATCCACCTCCGGCCACTTCGTGCCACTCACGAAGCATGTCTTCAATGGCCACACAGACTCCGCCTTCGTCGCATTTACAGCTTTAACGAACTTGTCTGTGAAGGAATGATAAATCGAGCTTTGGAAAGTTGTAAACGGCGCCGTTGTGCTCAGTCTGGCTCGACCGTTGACTTTGACCGGGACTGGGTCGCCTTCGATTTTGATCGAGTTTACAGAGATGATATGTTTCTCTTCTTTAGATGTAATCAGTGGTGTGTAGATTAGGGTTTTTGAAATCTCTGTACCGGACAGAGCGTCGCCGATGAGTAACTTGCCCTGGCCGTCGGAGGCTGATAAACAGATCGTGAATTTCCGATCCAGGAAATAGGTCATCGAGAATTGAGATGGCAGAGACATCTTCGACCTCCCGAGACCGAAAACGCCACCGGCTAATCTTCTCAACGCTGGTTTCGGCATACAATAGAACAGAAACCGGTCAACGTTGTTGACCGAGTCAACTACCTGAGACCCGACAGCTACCGCATCTTCCACCAGCTCACCAACTGATCCAGACGACTCACCTGCTTTGGAGCACTCGAGAGAAGGACAAGAAACGACGCGATGAGTTGACGACCCGCGACAGTCCAACCCAGTAAACGAGCCCCCTAGATCGAGAACAAGGTCAGCCGGACGCTGATCTGTTCCATGAAAGATCCGAGCGACGAATCGACCGCTCACGTCTTGTTTGAAAACCGGGAGAGACAGAAACTTAGCGTTGGAGAAAACAGAGCAGAAACAGAGGAGGAGCAGAGCAGCAGAGTGAAGTGGATAAGAGAAGGCCATGATCAATTTTTAGATCAGATACGCGGCGACTCGAGAGTGTTTATATGTTTGGTTGGTTTTTACGGTTTGCCGCAGCTGGTTTGGTTTTATTGGGATTGATGTTGAGTGGGGGAGTGGATAAGATTAGGTTTTTGGAATTTGGACGGAGGAATGGGCGAGATGATGACTAGTCAGCGACCGAGTCAGAGTGGTGTGGTTGAGCTTATCTGTTTTGTGGACCTGTCAAATTGCGATATTCCATAATTAGGAAAAAATATATGATAAAATAGTCTTTCATAGTTTCATTGATAACGTTGTCTCAATTTCAGGATAAGATAAGGTGTCCCGAAGGCGATGACACTCTGAACAACAATAAAAATAAAGACGCCCGCTAGCAAATATAAGCCATTACAAGGCGTTGACACACTGGACAACAATAAAAATAAAGAATTAATAGAATATTCAGTCCGGATCAGAAAAAACTCTCCAATTAAAGCACATCTAACAGACGCCCGCTAGCAAGAAAATCTCAATCCAAATTTGCCTCCAATCGATTGAAGATGCCCAACAGCATGTCGTGGACGTGAGCACCATTTAAAGCCCCCAACTGAACAGCAGTTGTACGACAGCACAGTCTGGAACCAAACTACAAACAGCAAAAACTGTACACCGAACCAAACAAGAAAAAACGGCTGAAAGTCGTCAGAACGAAGACGTGAACAAACACGAAAAGATAAGGTGTTTGCGCCGCTCAAACACCAGCAACACAAAAACCTCCACCAGCCACCGTCAAATCGCCGGAAGCCAAGACACCTCCTCCCGCAGCCGCTCCAGCCACCACTCGTCGTCCCACACCGACTAGCCTCCACCGGAACAACAACCGCCAAGACATCGTCCGACCCTCAACCACCATAACTGGGTCCACGAAACTGCCCAACGACGGACAGGGCAACCATGATGACGGAAGAGAAGGAAATCAGCCGGGTCGACGTCGTCGGCGAGGAAACTGGCGAGAAGACACCGGGAAGGAGAAGGAGGGTAGCCGGAAAGAGAGGACTTACCGGACGAGATGTGGGTGGCAGGGGAGAAGCAAAACCGGCCGGGACGGGAGCGGCTTCCCGAAGCGTTCTGTTGGACAACGAAACTTCATTTAAATTTCGATTCATTTTCAGAGTGTATTTAAATTAGGGCATCGCTTAGCCCTGTGATTTGATTATGAAAAATAAAATTTATAAATCTTTATTATGGAAAATCATAAGGAAAAGTTTATATTTGACCTTTTGATTTTTTTGGATTTTCTATAGCAAACATGAAATTACATGTTATTATAAATTTTCTTTCCATCCCTAAGACTATGGTTAAATCACATAGAACATAAAGGTCCACGTATGGTCCGATCCGTGGTTAGAAATCATACTCTATCCGACACCAAGTTTGATGGAAGCTCAATACCTACAAGAGTGTGTCGAGCTTGGGTCCAATATTCTCGATCCTTTCTTTCTGGCTCGGCCCGTTTGGTTCATCGGCCGACTTAGAAATTTTTTTAATGGGGCAATCATCATCAAGTCTTTAAACCGTCACCCAACGTCAAACTTCGAAATTCTCAAATTAAACCTCAAGTGTAGAAAATCATTATTAGTTTGGCTATCAATGTTTTTGTTTTGTTTTGAGAATGGGTACAACAACTACGCTATCTTATTTCGATCACATTTATTTTAATTAATTATGATAAAATTTAAATTTTATATGTCACACAAATTGTTTAAGCTGCCAACAGAGTTGTGATATACTGATGTGAACATCTGATATATAAACATGATTAAGAGTGAGAAATATTACAACTAGTTTTTTTATAGGGAGAAATATTACAACTGTTAAGCTAATTATATTGTTTGATATTTCACGAAATTGTCATTGGCAGATGCCAGACACTGCTGTATTTTACTCGGTGAAATACAATTTATAATAGCCTAAGTTAAGGGTCCTCCAAAAAGTTATTAGCATGCAAAACTAAGGTAGTTTCTACTATTCTATTCTAACCGCACTTTTTTGTGTCAACTGATGGAATTTTTTGAGTGTCAATATCGTTTCTTCATAGACTTTCAAGCTAGAAGCAATAATATTGATAGATGGTTCGAATCATGATGTAACTAAAACTAGAATTATAGCGAGTGATGAAGGGTATCATAGTATAATGATCGAGTCCGAATTTTGCCAGATAATTTCCTTTTAGAAAAAACTAGAAGCAATATTGATAGATGGTTCGAATTCTGATGTAACTAAAACTAGAATTTTAGCGAGTGAGGAATGGTATCATAGTATAAGGATTGAGTTTGAAATTTGCCAGATAATTTCCTTTTAGAAAAAACTAGAACCAATATTGTTTTTTTTTTTTTGATGACTAGAAGCAATATTGCTGGTGACATATTAAACATGCAACTAAAACTAGAAATGAGATTGGTTTCAGCTTTTTATATAGCATCTGATGTTCTACCAAATGGTGCCTTGCCTTGAGGATTGGTGTTTAGCTCAGTGGAGCAAACCCACCATGAGGCCGCGTCCCTCCCGGTTCGAATTCTCATGCTATCAAAAGACACAAATTTGAGCAGATACTAACCCCTCTAACCCAGCTCACTCAAAAAAAAATTAAAAAAAATGGTGCCTTGCCTTGAGCTCAGGCATGAAGATGATTATCCATCTGAGCTCATAGGTTTGTTCAACCAAATAACCTGGAACAGACCAGCGATGTAAGCCTTGTAAACACCATTTTTTGACAAACCAAAATATTTGAATACATGCAAATCTGCCTTCACAATCATCAGCACTCAATATTCTATCTATTTAACAAACTGTAAGCACTCTATGAAAATTACCTTTTAGCATGAGCTTGTACCATTGTGGAGAAATCAATAGTTTATTTACGAAAAAAATTCAGATTCCAGCGGCGCATCAACTCATCCAATATGTTATTTGTCGGGCTCTTTTCAACTGTTAATGTTACCCTGGTATTATCAACCAGGTCACTACTTGATGATGGGCTCTGTATGTCTGCTGGAACATTGCCGGGAGATGTACCGATACGTTCTGTTTCCGCTGCAGATTGATGATAGAAGTTTGATAATATCGTATGGCCTGACTTGCTGTTACTTGGTGTTTGATCTTGATTGTTGCTGGAGGAAGCGCAAGCAGGAGTTGTTTCACGGTGGTCTGCAGTGGAAGAACATTCTTCCTGCTCTTTTGCAGTAGCGTTAGATGAGTTTGTATGAGCACTAGGCGAAGGATCTTCTTCTTCTTCTTCTTCATCATGAGAATGTATCATCTCCAAGTCTTTCAATGATTCCATTACAGCTCTTCTAAGCATCTGAGTTTTCCAAGATGCATGTTTATTATCAGACACTTAAATTTCATATATGTTATTAACCCCTTTAAACAAAACTGTTACGACTCACCGTTTCTTCATCTGCTGCATTAGTTGGGAAGCATGTCACATTATGAAGTGCATACTCCACATATTGATCATCATCCACGGAGGTTGGGACATGAGGGCCATATGGATTCCCATTTATCAAATCAAAGCTTATCATTTTAGCCGACGACTCAGACGAACTGGTTTCACCTCCTCCATCCTGCCGGCAAAGGTGGACGTCATTAAGGCATTTCAAACAAAAGATGTGCAAAATATTAATGTAGCCACAACATAAATAGAAGATGAAACAGCAAGCGCCACATGACGTGGTTAGAAATAATGATGTAGAAGACTTCAGAAAACATCTCAACGACTCAATCGTCGCTTATCAAAGGTCGGGTCATTTACCCAACTTGCAAAACGGTAGAGAATGCAAGGGGCTTTCTGAAAGAAATAAGCCAATGTTAACAAATGGCAGGCTCTCCATAGCCTCCAAAAAACTTGGCATTCATAAATGACCCACAAGTAAATTGCATACGAAGTTCCAATATGAGCTTACTTGTTGTCAATATGACCCACAAATTCAAAATCGTATCACCTATAACAGATAGTTGCGCAAAGCCCTAATCTCCAATTTACGAATTGCTTTCGCATAAAGTAGCTACGATTTTGAATGATGTTTATGCTGACAAGTCTTATGAGTATTACCTGCATCCCCGAAGATTTATTTTTTGGTGATAATTCTGATGGGGCCTGAAAAATGATACAAAATCTGAGCATGAGTATATTTACATCAGTGGTCAATGATATGCTGCACAGAATAGGAGATCTGATTTATGAGCCAAACAAAGTATATCATTGTCAATGATAACTAACACATGAGGTAATGATTTTTCACTTCTCAAGTCAACAACTTATTGTTGAGTTGATGCAAAGGTAAGCCCATTTTCACTTGTACGTAGATATTGCAATAATCAAAATGATCAAAGCTACCAGCAACCAACCTCCATGTGACTCATAACTCTCTTGGAACGCAGTTGGTTAATTGATTCTTCAGTGCTATTTGTTGTCGCTTCTGCTGCTAATGACCATTAATGAAGAGTCAGCTTTGTAATGGTGGTTAACTCAAGTTTGGAATATAAATTGTAAGATTTTGTAGTCATACCTCTTGAAGGACAATACGAGTCATGATCAACGTATCTTAGCCCACGCAAAACGTCCCAGCTATCCTGCAGAATTGGAGTCAAATACTGTCGTTTGAAACATTTCAAAATTTTCTTTTTGTCAAAACAAGTTTAATAAACCAGTAAAAAGTAGAGAGGAACCTTGTCAAAATAGTCATGTGTTGCGTCAATGTACGTTTCCCCTAGTTCATCCTCTGGAGGTTGCAAAACGTTGTGGAAAAATATATTTATTGAATTGAAGTAAAATTGCGGCCGAGGCGAGTTATGGTCTCCCTCAAACTTGATGATATTTTTGTCACCCTGCCAATAATATTCTTTATTTGAGTAAACAAAAGACATTGCAATAATCCTTCCTTCGTACACATTTTCACCTTAGAGGCATATTTCACAACTTAACCAAACCAGATACATTTTAGGAATCTTAACACGAAAAATATCTGATTTAAGAAGCATCCACACTGGATTGCTATTCTGTCAAACACCGTGTGTATTTTATTTGCACAACTCTAGACCATTTTGAGACTCTTAATTTGATCGTTTAGGTAAACCCATCTTACTTGTTGACAAATGACATTATTGTCAAATCTAGTGTATCACTTGTGTTGTGTGCTGGAGACATATCATAGACTCCTGGTAGATTTTTTCGCGTATATATGATCTTGGTTTTGGTTCAATTTGGTATTTCTAGAATTGGTAATCAGTTTGTGAACAAATTAAAATGCCATTTTAAAAAGTTTTGTTAAGTAACAAATCTAAGGAAACAAAGAAAATACTTCTATTAGTACTATATTATGGCGTTTCCAGTATATTTCACAGAAATCAAATAATAATATATATATATATATATATAGAAAACCATGATAAAGTTTTTAAACTAGACAAAATAGGTTTTCTGAAAATTCATGCACTATTAAAATAGACATGTCAAGCACACAATATCTAACTACAAATTAGTTAATTGTTTTTTTTTCCAATCCGCGCACTACTTGAGGATGGAGTAATACTATACACCAGTTAACCTTCTTTAATTTTCAAGATTTGATTTTTGAGATATTGATCAGAGAAAATTAATAATAGAGAATGTACTAACCACATATGCCTCAAAGATACGATCCGAGTGATGTGGATTGATAAAGTCATCATCTATTGCATGCCCTAGCAAAACTGGCACAAAACAAGACTTTGCAACCTGTTCAAGGCAAAAACCAAAGTGAGTAGTTCATATTTCTCTCTATGGATAAAAACTAACAACATCAGCTGTATACCTTGATGGTGTTGAGGTCCATTATGTCAAATTTTGCTTTCTTCGCTATGGTTTTTCTCATGTACTGAATAGCGAATTTCACCTAAAATAAAAAGAAACCTACATTCTGTTAAAATGCTCGCAATTTAAAAATCTATGAAATGAATGGTTCACTGCCTTACGGTGAACTTTGGCAAACGAAACTTGTATGTGTCCACAAGTTCCATCATCAGGTCAACCAAATCTGAGAACGGACTGTCAAGAACCATCCCAGCAATGGAAGGGTCCTCGGCTCCATACATTAGACTGTATAGAGATAAAATTAGCTAACCAGCATGAAATAAGCTGCCAAATAATGGGCTAATCAGCCACTCCGGTGAACTCCAATTTATGATAACAAACATTAATATTCAAAAATAACGTAAATAATACGAACCTAGTGACAGCACCCATCGAACGACCCCAAAGACCGATCATGGACACATTTCCGTCTTTCCTCAAATAATCAACTACTACTTTCAGATCGTCCTTCTGAAATTTGTAGATGAAAAGAACCATTTAGATAGATAATTGAAAATAAAACCAAGTATAGAAAGATTACAAAGTGTGACTGCCGACTGGCTAAGTCATTTAAAACCGACGCATCAAACGAAAAACTTAATGGAGCACGATTTCTTCAAGAGATCATTGTTTGATATGAGTTCTATACTTCAGTGTTTGGCACTTACTTCATTCCAGCCTAGAGTTACATGCTCTCCACCGGAGAGTCCAGATCCAGAGAAATCAAGACCGAACACCGTAATGTTTGACGGCAACAATATTAGGGCAGCTTCACTAGCATCAGCCCTACATCCACTGGAAGAGTAAACAAAATAGCAATGTCAGAACGATATCTGTGCAGACTTTCATGTCAGCACGCTAGGGTCTGTTCTGTTGAACTTAAAAGTTCAGCTTTTCAGTTTCAGCACCTCCTTTAGGAACTTTATTTAGGACTTAGTTTGAGTTAAATGTTTTTTTTTTACCTTAAAAGACAAGTACTATAGTCAAATACTTAAATTAAGTTATGAAGTTAAGTTCGTCTATTCATTTCTCATATCTAATCAAGTTAAGTTTTTCTAGTTCAAACCAAAAGAACGCACTCTAACATTTTAGGATTAATGCCAAACTAAACTAAGAATCTGAATGCAGATGGTACCGAAAGTCTAACTTCTAGACCCGGCATTAGTCAAAAACTAACATATTTTCAGACAAGTCATAATTTTTAAATATTCTATTGTTACATTATATGCGAGTGCAGAAGCAAAATTCTCCACTAAAAGTGACGCCCATTATATACCAACCTGTTTCCATGGCAGTATATTACACAGGGCAGAGGCTTGTCATCAGGAGTAACTATGGGTACATAATGACTGCACTGAAGTACATCTCCACGACCGTTTTTAATCTGCATTACACAGAAAAAATCTCATAAAACATACAGCAAGAAATATCAGCTACCTACGAGGGGCACATAAACCCTTACCTCAATATCTTTCCGCTGAAACAATTTTCCTTTCAGCATGAACTCTTCTTCCAACAAGTCATCTACGGGGTCATATTCAGCTCTAGGAAAACATCACAACAAACAAACAAAGAGTTCCATGTCAATTTCCAGTATTCTTTTCAAAGTTCGTCAAGCATATGAGACTGGTGACTGAATCCATTAACATACGAAAAGTGGAAAACTCAAAATCCTACTCAAATCGAATCACTAAATATCTTTCTTTTTTTTAAATATCAAAGTTACCAATTAGAAGACAAAAGAAAGCCCTCCTAAAAGGGTGCCAATTTTTTTTTTGAAATGATATCATAAGCCTAAACTAAATCTAACAAATCTCATAACTTTCAAGCTAATAACTCACAAACAAAAAACCCTAATTCAAATTCTCAACACAATTCCTCTCAAACCCGATTCAAGTCGGAAATTGCCCCTCAAAGGGAGTCAATCACACATCCGAATCGAGCAAAATTGTATGACCCAAGAAGCAGCGGTTACCTGGGAGGTCGAATGATGAAGTTGACGAGCTGCTCCATCTGAGAATCGAATGAGTTCAGACGACGAGGATCACATCATGTCATGTACGTATGTAAACTTATAACGGTGCAAGTATCACGAACTGCTCGCCTTGCCGTCTCCGGCCGAGTCTCTCTGAAATGGTTTCGTGAAAAAGTGATCTTCTTTGACACCGACAGCAACCCACCAACAAAACTGAAATTGAATTTCGACGAAGGAGCGAGAAGACACAAATTGGACTCTTCTCGCTTCTCTCTGCTTCATTGAACAGCGAATTCCAGGAGTTTGCTTTTAAAAAATAATTAAATTAATAAATTCTTATCGAATGCTTTTTTTGAAAATTTCTATAGTGATGATTACGAATGGTGGAGAGCGGAGATAATTATGGATGTCAAAATGACAATGATTTTTTTATATAATTTTTAAAGAATACTAGTAATATTTAAGGGTACAGATCAGCTGCAAATCATATTTTTAATTTAAATTGTAAAATTTGTCAAAATGGTAATAATTCGTCGCTGAAAAATCAAAAGTACGATATACTTCGTCAATAGTGATTTATAATCGTCGCCGAATAATCATCCATACGACCGGATTTAATCACATTCGTCCAAATAACTAAATCAAGTGTTGTCATTGATTTGTATTTTTTACAAAGAAATATGATGTTCGCACGGATCTTTTTTCTAACATTTAATGCATTAATTAATTGGATTTATCAACACGATACTTATATAAAATATTAAGTAAAAAAGTTCATAAAAATAAAATAAAATAATTGCTTTTAAATTATAGAGTTGAAATCTCATGAGAAATATAATTTATGTAAGAAATGAGAAATTATCTCACTCATCCATCCTAAATCCTAATAGATCTAGGACTAAGATTAAACGAGATTATTTCAAAATACGTAATTATTTCACGATTAATACGTCATTAAGGGCAAATTAGATAAACAAAAAAATCAGAATTAAACTGAAATACCGTTATTCTCTCTTCAACCTTAACAACCTTGCAAAAACCGAAATCTCGTCTCCTCATCTCACGATTGTAATCGGCTCCAAGTTCGTAATTGATTTTTTTTGCTGTCTAGTAAAAGTGATTCTAATAGTTTAGTAGAACTAGTGTTTGCTGGGTTTGGTTATGTTTGACATGATAAATCCGTAGCATCCTAAATAACATTTCGTAGCCGGATTCGTACCAAAATGTGTACGATATAAAATGCGTAGCATCCTCAATAACAATTCGTAGCTGCATTCGTACCAAAATACGTCGGATATAAAAAGCTTAGCATCATCAATAACAATTCATAGCCGCATTCGTACCAAAATGAGTATGATACAAGATGGGTATGATATAAAATGTGTAGCATCATATTCAGTTGCCCTCAAATATTGGAGATACATTGGATGTGGCGGATTTGAGAGGACTAGCGGTGGCGATGACGTGGCCAATAAGATGTTATTTTTTCTCACTTTTTTAGGACGTAGAGGAAATCAGAGGTACTGGATTTTGGGCTGGGGTTGGAGACGTCGGGTGTGGTAGATTTGAGAGGAGTAGCAGTGGTGGTAGCGGTAGCAGTAGGCGCAATCGACGATTGATAATTTTCAGAATACAGAGCTTAAAATGACGACAAACAGGATTTGGATATGACGTGCAGAATATGCTATCTAGTAAAATGACGATTATGCCCTTTAAATCAAATTTAATGAATAAATATATGCAAACTATTTCAATATTTAAAGGCCACCCGATCTTCAATCTAATGACTGGGATTATTTTTCATTTTTCATCTAATTAAATGTCTCTCATATGATCCTTCCTCTACTCCATTACTCTTATTAATAAATAAATTTTATAAATAACTTGATGTTTTTTGAAATTAGTAAGCACCATTAAGAAAATCATACTTGTTTCGATAAATCGTAAACCTTTTGAAAAGCTGACGCATGATAAAAAATATTTCTTCAAGGAATATTCCAAGAATATAAATTACTTATATGTCAAACAACTGTACATAAAGTGGAATATTCTTAGAACTATTTATTTTCAATTGTTGAGATATATGTCAAATTGATCAAAAGTATAAATTATTCAGAATATTTTCAAATTTGTTTTCATTTTGATTGGAGAATATTTTCAATTATTAAGATAAATGTCAAATTGTTCAAAAATACAAATTATCCAGAACATGTTTTTGATAATATCCAGAACAATATTAAAAAAATATAGCAAAATTGATCAGGAAATATCAAATTATTTAGGAAAATTCAGCACATTTTTCAAGAGATACCAAATTGTTCACAAACATAATAAATTGTTAAGACATACCAAATTGTTCACAAATATAATATATTATTATGGACAATGAATGTTCATATAAGGGTCCTAAAAATATTCCTATCACATGCCTTTTTTTGAATGATTTACGGTTATAAAAATAAAAGGAGTTTACGCCCACGTCCCCCACCCTTAAGTCTTATCATTATTTACGGTATATTGTATTAGGAGAGGGTTAGAATCACTTAACAATCGAGAACTTGAGAATTCAAATCTCATCATTAGATTATGATGCATATGATACATGTCTTAAAAAGTAAAGTCAAACTTAATGGTTTTGACTTTATATTAAATACAACTTTGAATATGCTCATTAAATACATGTCAATACCACACTGACCAGATGATGTACATTTAAAAGTGAAGATTGACTCAAATTTTAAAATTTTAAAAGAATTCTCATTTGAACTGTTTTATTTACTACAAATATGCATTATCCAAGTGACGATGAAGATGTGGAAGAGGAATCTGATGGTGATTCCGATGAAAGGTCGTCTGCGTGAAGGTCCACTTCTGTCACCCTTGAACTCTATACCTTGTTACATTTCACTATGTCTTGTTTTAGTGCTTGTTCTGGCACATTGGTTCGTACTGTTTGAACTTAGATTGGACCCCTTGCCAATTTGTGGCAAAAGGGGGAGTATTTTGAGAGGAGACAATTTTGTTCTCTCAAGGCTGTCTAATGTCTAGATAGTTACATAAATCTAGTTATCTAGTAGTTTTGGTTTTGCCAAAATGCCAAGGGGGAGATTGATGTTCCCTTAAGTGGCATGTATTTGGCAAAACGTAGTTAGACAGTTCAAGCAGGAGTTCAGGGGGAGTTCGAACACATTCTAGGACTACAGTACAGCGTGGAGCAGACGCCAAGATGATTTCCGAAAAGTTCGAAAGATCGAATGTCAAAGACTGTCTTCATATATTCCTCTCGCCGATTTGAGAAAGATATTCCTAAATATTTGATGGGATTATCTGGAGCAGATTTGGTGATCGTCCTGACATATAAATACGATGCTAGGGCATCCATAATCTCCATCGCTTTCTGAGAGAAAAATACACGAGTGTATCTAGCTGATCTGAGATTGGAGAAAGCGACGGCCAACTGATTTTCCCCACTGGAAATTCATCGGCACTGAATCTGTCTGTTCTAGTGTGCTGTTCAGACAGTCTTAGATAGGAGCTTACCGCTGCACACGACGAGAACACACAACCGACTTTCAAGGGAAAGCTTCCGACTTCAGGAGAATGTCGAGTTCGTTCAGACTGAAGGTTTGGGCGAAAGGGATCAAGGTGAACCGTGGAGATCCTTGATTGCAAATCTGAGAGACGGTGGCTTAGAAGCTGGGCGATTACGAACACGGTGTTTTGTAAGCATAAGTCCTCTTATTGTTCTAAGCACGTAATAAAGATTTGTGTCCCTTTTAGGGTGTGGGAAACCCCCCAGAGTAGGCTTAGCCAAACTGGGTATCATTCTGTGTGTCCCTTTACTTTGTTCTGCTTGCTGCACTGTCACAAAAGAGTTCTAGGTCTGTCTCAAACAGTCCATGGAACAGTAGCTTGAACAGGTCTCTATATTTCAAATTTATTTAGAAAAGTTGTGGCCTTTTTGATCTTGGTTATTATGGGAACAAATATAGTTACTCTAACAAGCGCACATGATATCGAGAATGTAAAAGCAGATTAGATAAGAGTAATAGGTAGACTTTTTTAAGATTATAGATTCAACCTTTTATTTTTAGTCCTTAATAGTAGAGGTGGTAAAATGGACGGATGGATGGTGTTGGACCCTTTGTGTTTTGATGATAACAAATACTTAGCTAATAATTGACTTGAGTATGCAGAAATCAATGTCTGACAGAAATGATAACTGATATCTCTGAGAGAGCGTGGAGCTACGAGAGAGATGAGTCTACGTGAGGGACAAACCAACTTTATGACGAGATCAAATCGGCGAAGATATACTCGATACGAATCGGAGATGCACGAGTATATAAGCAGAATATTTGACAAGAAATATTGATGTGGAAATATATACAATATATACGACTCGTATATGTGATGGGAATATACGCGCCAGATTTGGAAAGGAATTAAGTGCAATCATATCTGCTGGATAGCAATCGGATCTGAGAAAGAGATCAGATCTGCCGAGTGAAGACGACTATAAAAGGAGGAGGAGTCTTCAGTCCTAAGCTCGGCTTTTTGGAGAGAGCAATCGGAGATTGAAGAAATAATCAATTCCAGAGCTGACAAGGTGATGCTGTGTGCGGACAAGACCAAGATCGTGTTAGTTGACTTTTGAATTGAGTAGAACTGTTAACTGTCACTGAGTGAGACAGGTTGTAACATTCTACAAGTATATTCTTACATCAATAACATCGAACTTGAAGCCCTTCTGGAACTGACCAGAAGGCAAGTGATTTTCAGCCTGTTGCAAGGATTGCAATAAGGTTTCCACTATAAATCTGTGAGCATTTACTTTCCGTACTATTTCCTGTACTTGTGATAATTTCCGCTGCCATCTGTCTGAGGGATACCAATCTGGGATCTCCCTCACATTGACGGCTAACCTAACGATCCAAAAATTGGTATCAGAGTGAGGCTCTAGATCGTGTGTGTTAGCCTTTTGCAGGAAATCATGTCTGGCGGAAACGACTTGTTCTGGAAGCCGCCAGTGCTCAGCCAGGGAGAGTACGACTGGTGGAAGGATCAGTTCGAAGCTCATGTCTGTTCCCTGGATGGGAAGCTGTGGCGTGTGTTTGAAAAGGGTAACTTCCCTATTCTGGATGTGATAGATCCCGCCAATTCGAAAGAGAAGGAGAAAGACAAATACACCGAAGCTGACTACAAAGCTCTCCAACAGAATGCCAGGGCCAAGAAGGTTCTGTACATGGCTCTCTCACCGGGAGATCAAGTAAAGATGGCTGTGTACAAGGCTGCCAAGGAACAGTGGGATGGTCTTGCCAGGCTATACGAGGGAAATGAGGACATAAAGAGGAACAGAATTCTAGCAGCCACAAAGGACTACGAAACAGTCGAGCAACGTAAATAAAGAGGAACAGAATTCTAGCAGCCACAAAGGACTACGAAACAGTCGAGCAACGTAAGGACGAATCCCTGGAGGACTTCTACACCAGATTTCAAGTAATCATCGCACAGCTGAACTCCCTGGATGAGAAACTCCCACAGTGGAAAATAACCCATCAGTTCATGCAAGCTCTCAGCTCCAGATGGGATACAGTGACTACAGCCCTCCAGGCTCAAAAGGGAATCAAAGACATCACCCTGGAAGAGCTGGTGGCGAATCTGCAAAGCCAAGCTGGGATATCAGAGAGAAAGATGGCCAGGAGACAAGCTGGAAAATCTCAAGCTATAGCACTGAAAGTGGAGAAGGCCTTGGATATAGCCCAAGTAAGCCTGCCGTCTAAAGGTGAGGACGAGGAGATAGCTCTTCTCTCGAGAGCCTTCAAGATGGCGACCACAGGCAGAACACAAAACAGAAGTGTCTCTGGCGGAGGACGAAGTAACCAAAGAGGGAACAAGGGAGCTACCTCAGAGGAAAGCAAGATAAAGGCAGGAGCAAAGGAAGAAAGAACCTGCTATCACTGCCAGAAAAGGGGCATCTTGCTAGAGATTGCTACAGCAAGAAGAAGGGTGAACCACCTGCCCCGAAGGAAGCTCAAGTCATGTTCGCTGCCTGGGGTGACTCAGACGAGGAACACAGCGATAGGAAGCGAGCTAAGGAGCCATGTCTGATGGCAAGATCCACGAACGATGAGGTAAATGAATTTGATTCCTTTATCGATCAAGTCTTCAGTGAATCTGACTTTGCAGAAACTATTGCCGAACTGCTAAAGAAGATCAGAAGCCTTAAGGAACAGCTTGAGATCATGAAAGATGAACATGAGGACGACATGGAGAACAACCGCCTCTGGTTAACCAAAGCTATGCGTCTTGAGAGAGAAATGGAGGAGCACATCTGCAAATGCCACACTTGTGACGAAAGAGACACACAAATAAATATTTTGAGTGATGATCTGAGGTGCATGAGAATTGACGACACCAGGCCGATAGATGTCAGAACCAAGATGGTAGGATCAATTGAAGAATCAGTCAGGATCCAGTTGGATAATGAGGAACTCTGTCAGACAGTCACAGATCTCAGACAAAAGGAGACGGAAAGAAAGAAAAGTTGGCTACGAGAACTAGAAGCCAAGAAGGTTGAAGAGGTAAAACAAGATTACAAAAGAAAGTTTGCCAGACCTGGACTTGGGTATATGGAAGAGACTGACAAAGAGGAAGCAAACAGAAGGATTGCCAAAGGAAAGGGATTGATGACTGAAGTCGGCGAGAGCTCGCACCAGGTGAGAAAGCCGGAAGCCCCAAGACAGTTAGGAAGAGCAGCCACATCTCCAAAAAAGAGCCATCTCTATGATAGAGACTCTGGACCTTTTGAGGCTGGGAAAGCCTTTGAAATTTAGGAGAAGATGAGCTCCAACCGTCAACCTTTCACGATTGACCCTCAGGCCCAAAGAAATAGGAGACCCATTCCCTTAGAAAGAAACAAGAAAACTGAGGTGCTCTACTATCGTGTCTGCTGGCACTGTGGTCACTCTGGTCACTACAGATCAGACTGTAAGAAACTGGAAGAAGCCAACGAGAGGTATCACAATCATCAGAGAAAGGCTAGTACCGCTTATGTCCCTAGGAGAAAAATTCCTCCCCACAACAGGGAAGACAGAGGTGAATGGGCTCATCCTCACCACGACACAGCCACCTACGGACGACCCAGGAGAACTCCCAGGAGGAGAATCAATCTTACTGATGATAACGATTCCCGTCCTTTAAAGTTTCCTCCTGTTGTTAAAACTGCCCCAAAACCCAGTAAGCCCAAGCTTGTCTGGGTTCGTAAAAACTGATTTCTCTCTTGTAGGACGGAGTGAGGAGCAAGCCATGGTATCTGGACAGCGGATGCTCCAAACACATGACAGGAGATCCAGGATGGTTCATCTCACTCGAAGCCTACTCCGGAGGAAGCATATCTTCGGAAACAAGAGTACAGGTAAGGTCGTTGCAACAGGAGAGGTAAGAATTTCAGAAACAATCAAAGTTCGAAAAGTTAGTTTGGTGGAAAACCTGAATTATAACTTGCTGAGTATATCACAATTGTGTCAACATGGTAAAAATGAGGTGATATTCAACTCTAATAACTGTTTTGTGAAGTGCATTGAGACATGAAAGGTAACTCTCAGAGGCATCCGTGAAAATCAAATATACACAGTGGACCCAGAGTTCGTCCCTGAAGAGGAGCTGTGCTTGGCAAGCATAACCGCCGACACACTGCTGTGACACAAAAGGTTTGGACATGCAAGCACGAGACTGATTCATAAGCTGCATCAGACTGAACTGGTGATTGGATTACCCAAGGTAGAAAGCTAATTTGATCAGGTGTGCAGTGCATGTGCCACGGGAAAGCAAGTACGTACTTCGTTCAAGTCAAAACAATCAGTAAGTACTTCAGGTCCTCTTGACATGATCCACATGGATCTCTGCGGTCCAGTGAACGTCGTCAGCCGTGGAGGTAACAAGTATATATTAGTCATCGTGGACGACTACTCCAGGTATACTTGGACCATTTTCTTGTGCTATAAAGATGAAACATATTCTGAATTTGTCTCATGGTTGAAACTGATTGAAAACAAATTGAGTAAGAAATTAGTATCCATTCGTACTGACAACGGAACCGAGTTCCGGAACTCCCAGTTTCTCTCCCTGTGCAGGACTGCAGGAATAGATCACAACTTCTCTGCACCACGAACCCCTCAGCAGAATGAGGTGGTAGAGAGAAAGAATAGGACCTATGAAGACATGTCCAGGACAATGTTGATTGCCAGTGGCGTTCCCAAGGGGTTCTGAGCAGAGGCTGTGCATGCGGCCAGCTACATACTGAACCGAGCATCTCTACGAGTTCTGATAGGAAAAATGTCGTACGAGCTGCTGCGGGGAAGAAAACCTAACATTACTCATTTGAAAATATTTGGCTGCAGGTGTTACGTGCATAACAATGGAAAGGACAATCTGGGAAAGTTCGATCCGAGGAGCGATGAAGGTGTGTTCATAGGATATTCAAGCCATAGCAGAGCCTACAAGGTGTACAACCTGAGGATGGAACGGGTGGAGGAGAGCATCCACATAACCTTTGATGAGTGCGCTATGACAGGACACCAAGTGAAAGATCCTTCATCACAGGATGATGGAGAACTTCAGTTCACTGATAGAGTTGACCCCGACTGGAAACCCACTCAAAGCGAAGTCATAGAACCAGCTCAAGAAACTGCTCAGACAGCTGGTCAGGAACCCGTAGATGCTCAGACAGAGATGCCCGCCCAAGAACATGTTCCTGATGTCCCGGTGACAGACATCAATGTTGAGCCCCACAACGAAGAGGATACTGCTAATAATCTCCCGCCCACAAACACTGCGGAGGCACCCAGAACTACAAGGAGCGGAAGAGTTGTTCAGCCCCCAGCTAGGATGAGGCACTACCAGTGCTATACATCGCAGGATCAGGTAAATCTGGAAAATCTGTGCTATTTTTGTGAATTTGCGTCTTTTGTCTCTCTTGCAGAGCCAAAGACAATTACAGAAGCTCTCAAGGACCCAGAATAGGTCAATGCCATGCAAGAAGAACTACATCAGTTCGAGAGGAACAATGTATGGCGACTGGTCCCTAGGCCGAAGGACAAGAATGTAATAGGGACAAAGTGGGTCTTTAGAAACAAGATGGACGACAAGGGCATCGTTGTGAGAAACAAAGCCCGCCTGGTAGTCAAAGGGTACAACCAACAAGAAGGGATAGACTATGATGAGACATTCGCCCCAGTGGCAAGGTTAGAAGCGATCAGATTATTAATTACTTAATCGACTTACCATGGTTTCCCTCTACAGCAAATGGATGTGAAAACGGCATTCTTGAACGGAGTTCTGAAAGAGGAAGTATACGTGAGCCAAACACCAGGATTTGAGGATCACACGCACCCTGATCATATCCACATCCTAGACAATGCGCTGTATGGGCTGAAGCAAGCACCCCGTACTTGGTATGAGAGATTGTCACAGTTTCTACTATCTCACGGATATACCAGAGGAGAGGTGGACAAAACTCTCTTCCTTTTGAAGGAAGGAAAAGACACTCTGGTCGTTCAGGTATTTGTAGATGATATCATTTTTGGTTCAACTAACCCTAGACTTGTCAAGAAGTTTACAGATTTGATGTCAAGCGAGTTCGAGATGAGCATGGTGGGAGAACTCAAGTACTTTCTTGGACTTCAAGTTGCTCAAGGAGAGGATGGGACCAGAATCCATCAGCAGAAATATGTAAAGGAGATTCTAAAGAAGTTTGGAATGGAATCTGCCAAGACGTGCGCCACACCGATGTCCCGGAATGACACCCTGACAAAGGATGAGTCCTCACCACGGGTGGATCCAAATCTCTACAGGGGGATGATTGGTTCGCTTCTGTATCTTACTGCTAGTTGACCTGATATCTTGTTCAGTGTTTGTCTGTGTGCAAGGTTTCAGGCTGATCCCAGGGAAACCCACGTGAAAGCAGTAAAGAGGATACTGAGATATTTGAAGGGAACAGATGACTTATGCTTGTTCTATCCAAGGGGAGGAGACTTACGCCTTTCAGCCTACACCGATGCAGATTATGCAGGATGTAAAATAGACAGGAAGTCCACGTCAGGGATGGCTCAGTATCTTGGACCATGTCTCATCTCTTGGGCGTCAAAGAAGTGCTCTTTCTACCGCTGAGGCGGAATACATTGCCGCTGCTGCTTGCTGTGCGCAGCTGCTATGGCTCAGGCAACAACTAAGTGACTACGGTATTATTACTGATTGTGCTAAAATCATGTGTGATAACACTAGTGCTATTAACATCTCTAAGAGTCCTGTGCAGTTCTCACGCACTAAGCATATAGAGATTAGATACCACTTTCTGCGAGAATGTGTTGAAAAAGGAACAATATAGATGGAGTATTGCAGAACCGAGGAACAAATAGCAGACATATTCACAAAGACATTGCACAGAGAACCCTACGAGAAGCTAAGGCTTGAACTAGGTATGGTTTCTCTTCCTTAGAACTATGCTCATATGTTGCTCCCTCGGTGATTGGCTAGACTAGATGCATACAAGTCACATCTAATGGAGATTATAACATGAACATTCTGTGCTAGTGAGTAAATAGGCTGTGTTCACATCGTATCCATGCATGCTAGCTATGTGATTGATGCTTGCTGATGAGTCGAATTCTCGACTATAATTCCTCTACTTTTACTAGATGTTTTGATTCGTTTCCAAGTAATTTTTGATGCCAATTAACACCCTTATTGGTCTATTAGGTCCTAAATTGCATTTCGTCTCACTCGGAGCCTCAAGGATCAAATGGAGCAAAAGTTGGGTGAATTTGAGCCAAAAATGAAGTTTTGGGCAAAAACGGGACAGACAGACCTTTGCGGATTGTTTTGGACTCACAGATCGCATACGGTGTCCGAATTGGTTGATTCAAAGCTTGTTGGAAAGCTAACTCAAAGGGCTACAACACTCCAGTTGACGCCAAGACCAAATTCGGACGTTAAGACTTCGAAAACAATCTGCCCAATTAAGCTCGCCCGAGCTCCACCAAGCTCGCCCGATTTCTGCACTATGACCAATCTGCCATGCCAAGCTCGCCCAAGCTCCATGGAGCTCGACCGAGCTTCATCCGATCCTTGTGACACTGCCCAATTAAGCTCGACCGAGCTTGGTGGAGCTCGCCCAAGCCTCACCTGAAAATCAGATTTTTGCCTTTGGACTATAAATAGAAAGAGATTTTTGGGGGATTCGAGCTAGGGTTTTTGGGACACAAAATCAAGGGTTTCTAGAGAGAACAAGCTACCAAGGCTTCAAGGGGGATCATCCATTGAAGATTGAAGATCCAAAGGGGGAAGAAGATCATCTACACTAGATTGGTTCATTCCTTCCATTGTATTTTCATCTATGTACTCAATACACTTTGTGTTTGTCTATGAACATGATTTGTGAGTAGTGTTTTGTGTTCTAGGGTTCTATGGACCTCATGTGTGTTAATACTCCTAATCTATAATGAATCAATGTTAGAATAACATGTTTGGATGATTTTGAATCTACTTTGAATAAATGTCAACTCTATGCCCACCAAGTGTTTGATAAAATGCCTAGGTGGTTTAGAAACATGAACTTGAGGTCAAAAATATCGAGAGATTGAGACTAAGAGTTCTAGAAAACAAGTAGATTCACCCTTGCTAAGTGGTGTTCACATGGCGACCCATCTTAGCATTGAGATAGGCTTGATCTTAAACCGCTCATTGGCTATCGATCACTCAACTAGCGTTGATGATTGAGAACCCTTGAGTAGGACGTGAGCTAACAACATCTAGCGATTGAAGCTCACGTGCGAGGTGTCTCTTCCTTAAATCGAGTAACAATATCTAGCGATTGAATTTGATTTAATAGGGACACGCCTTAATCTAATCATCTAACATGATTGTTCTTGCATGAAATTGAACTCTTGGAGTCTAAAAACACACATGAGTGAAGTAGTTCCCTAGAGTACACCTTTTGCCTTGGTAGTGACACTATCTCTAGTTTCCTTAGTTTGTTTGCATTGTTCATATTCATTTTCTTTAGTAACTTCACCAATCAAACCTTTTGCAATTAGAATAGACTTATCGGAATAAAATCGAATAGTGCTCATAAGTTTAAACTTGCTCCTTGGACGACCCGGTACTTACCGGTTTATAAATTGTTTTTGATCAAATATATTGCTTTCGAATCTAACAAATTTGAAGTGCATAATATTACAACGTTCACTTGCATTAGAGATTGAAAAACATGAAATTCTGAATTTTTGTTTCTACCCAAAAGACAACATGGAGGGTTTAAACACCTGCAATACATAAGGTCACTACTCACACCTCATGTAAGACAACATGGTGTGAGTAGAGTTTAATGGCAACACAAAGACAATAGGAAAAGAGGAAAGGAAGGAGGATTTGGAATCCTTGGGCTCCCTTTTGTGCATTCTTCTTCTCCTTGGTTGGATTGTTGATTGATGACCTTTGTTGAGCCTCTTTCCCAATCTCATTCTCCCAAAAACCTCCACACTTTGGTCAAAAACCCATTTTTCTATTTATAGTCTTGAGTGAAATCCGTCACTGTAGCAGAGTTCAGCCAGTCGTCTGGATACTCAGCCGACCGACTGAAAGTGGCCGAATGTCATCAAGTTCTGCTCCTTTAGTCAGCCGGTCGGCTGACTTTTCCCTGGGCTTTTTCGTGGTCTTAAAGTCCGTATTTGGTGTTGGCGCAAACTAGAAAGTTGTAGCCCTTTGAAGTAGGTTTCCAACAAGCTAAAGATCAACCAATTCGGATACCGTATGCGATCTGGGCATGCAAATAAGCCGTAAAGGTCAATCTGCCATATTTTGCTCTAAATCTTCAGTTTTCCCCGAGTTTTCGTATTTAGGCGTTGACCTTGAGGGAGACTTGTTTTCTACCTGAAAAGTAGAGATAGAGGTCAAATGACATCAAAATATCGTCGAAAACGAACCAAAGCTATAGTGAAAAATGGTCATTAATCAGTCGAAAACTCGACTGATCAACGTCGCTACCGCTACCCTTGCTGAGCCGACCTCCTATCGTGATGCTATCCTTCACTAGAAGTGGCAACACGCGATGGCATTAGAACTGGCCGCCTTTGAGCGGACTGGTACTTGGGAGGTGGTTCCGCTTCCATCTCATGTTCGTCCTATCACGTATAAGTGGATCTATACAGTGAAGACCTGCTCTGATGGTTCCCTTGAGCGCTATAAAGCTCGTCTAGTGGCTCGTGGTTTTCAACAAGAGTATGAGCGTGACTATGATGAGACGTTTGCGCCTGTTGCCCACATGACCACCATTCGCACCCTTCTTGCTGTTGCCTCTGTCCGTGAGTGGTCCATCTCTCAGCTTGATGTAAAGAATGCTTTTCTTAACGTTGAGTTGAGAGAAGAGGTTTACATGAGAGCACCACCAGGATATTCTAGCCCCGAAGGCATGGTCCTTCGCCTTCGTCGCTCCCTCTATGGTCTTAAGCAAGCCCCTCTAGCTTGGTTTGAGAGTTTTTTCTCTGTTGTTACCGCTGCGGGATTCACCGCTAGCGACCATGACCCAGCCTTGTTTATCCATACTTCCACTCGTGGACGGACACTCCTTCTTTACGTTGATGATATGCTTATCACTGGTGATGACCCTCAGCATATTACCTTTGTCAAGGAGCGCCTTAATACTCAGTTCCTTATGATGGATCTCGGTCCTATTCGGTACTTTCTTGGTATTGAATTCTCCTCTACTCCCGGGGGATTCTTCCTATCTCAAGAGAAGTATATTCGAGACCTTCTCGATCGGGCTTCCCTTAGTGACCAATGCACTGTTGATACTCCCATGGAACTTAATGTTCATCTTCGTCCCACCGATGGTGAGCCTCTTGAGGACCCTACTCGTTATCGACATCTTGTTGGTAGTCTGGTATATTTAGGAGTCACTCGTCCGGATATTTCATACCCTGTCCATACTTGAGTCAGTTCGTTTCTGCTCCCACTCGTCTCCATTATAGTCATCTCCTTCGTGTCCTTCGATATCTTCGTGGATCCATTTCTCGCCATCTTTTCTTCCCTCGCTCTAGTTCTTTCCAGCTCCGAGCATATTCTGATGTGACATGGGCTAGTGATCACTCTGATCGTAGATCTCTTTCTACCTATTGTGTATTTCTTGGTGGTTCTCTCATTGCCTGGAAGACAAAAAAGCAGACAGCAGTTTCCCGTTCGAGTGTTGTGGCGGAGTTACGAGCAATGGCATTATTGACGACAGAGGTTACTTGGCTTCGGTGGTTACTTGAGGATTTTGGAGTTACTGCTTCTGGACCGACTCCCCTCTTCTCTGACAGTACATGTGCTATTAGTATTGCTCGCGATCCAGTGAAGCATGAGCTCACTAAGCATATTGGCGTCGATGCTTCGTACATGAGGTCACAGGTACAGGATCAGATTATTGCTCTTCAGTATGTTCCTTTGAAGATCCAGCTTGCAGATTTCTTCACGAAGGCACAGACTAGAGCACATCACAGCTTCTTTCTCTCCAAACTCAGTCTAGTTGATCCACCATGAGTTTGAGGGGGGGGGTGTTAGAGAATATATTATTCTCATAAGATATTCATTGCATATATTGTTGGATCAGTAGTGTTAGCCATCCGTCAGATGGAAGTCACAAGGTGCTTTCTGTCAGATGGTCGGCCGCGGAAATATAATTAAGCAAGAAAAAATTGACTTAAAATTTACTACACATAAATATATAGTGGAAACCTTATCACAACGGTGACTCGGTGAAAACCACTACCTTTCGTCTCCGAAAGGATTTTTGAATCAGATTATTTCTTATTCCGATATACTTGTAGGGTTTACAAACTAGGTCTTTTCACGAGACTCTATTTGATGACCTCTACTCAAGCCGACACGAAATAATCTGATCTACTTGTTCGAACCTTCGTGCGTGCGATGCCGGCAATTCATCCTTGTTGAGTGCAAGCTTCAGATTCTCCTTGAACAGCCGTACCTCTCTTGGGCAAACCCTACATCCTTATATAGGCTTTGCGAATCTCGAAATCCGAGCCCAATGATCCAGCCCAACCGACTTTCCAAACCTGATGGATATCTTCCTGATTAGTCCATATTCAGATTGAATTCTTTCCTTAATCGGTTTCCTCATTAAATCGAACTTGTCATATCTGGCCTGCAGATATTCCTTGATCGATTCATATCTTCAATGATTTCCAAACATGTCTTCAATAAATTTTCTTCAATCAGCAATCAATATTTGCATTCATATCTGCAATATATTTTATTCAATCAGCAATCATTATTTGCATCAGTGTTCCAGAAATCGGTCGATTAATCGGGGATTAATCGGCTGATTTCTCGAAGCCGGTCCGATTTTACCTAATCGGATAGAAAAATCGGGGATGCAATTCGGTGTCCGATTAATCGGCTGAATCGGCGATTAATCGGTGTTTTATCGGCTGAATCGGGGATTAATCGGTCGAATCGGGGATTAATCGATCGAATCGAGGATTAATCGGTCTGGGCAGCTAAGTGTTAAGAAATAAACTTGGAGGACTTTATTGTAATAATTAAGATTTTTTTAAATTCAAATTGAAAATTAAAACTAAAGCTTGTCCGATTAAGGCTTGCGAATATTGACTGTGATTGTGATTTACTCACAAATTATGTAATTGTAAAAGATCCTGATTGTGATTTCAGATTTGTGACTTTATTTGCTATTGATTGTTTGCTTTTTTTGAAGTAGTATGGATTGTTTAGTTTTGACATGCATCCTGTTTTATTTTGATTACAGGTCAACAAATGCATTATAGAAAGCATTTATATAACTATTTTTCAATTATAAACATAAAAATAGGATAAAAATAAAAAACTGATTAATTCCCGATTAATCCTCCAGCACCTTGTCCGACCGATTAGCGATTATCGATTTCTGTAACCTTGATTTGCATTCATCCGTGAATTCTCAATTTGATATCTTCATGGATCTTCAATCTTCATTCGATATCTTTATTCATATCTTCACGGATCTTCACATCCCGGTTCAATTAATGCAATATCGGTTCATGGATTTCTGCACACTTAGACACCACATTAGCTAAGTGTTTGTAATCATCAAAACCAAAGGGTTCCAACAAATTCCCCCTTTTTGATGATGACAAACACTTCTTCAAAAGACAAGAAATCCATGACATGTATTTCACAACTATCACAATTCCATCAGATAGATATTTATTCAATTTTAGTTTGGCAGACAGATTCAGTAGACAGATCTACGATCGCTTAACAGTTCCCCCTCAGATGGACATCAGTTTGATTTTCAGTCATGATTTCCCCCTCAAGTAATGCACTCATGTTCTCTTCCCCCTTTTTGGCATCATCAAAAAGAATGCAATGAAAGATAGCCATGTCATAGAAAGAAACTACATACTTGATTAATAACGGGCAAAAGAGCCCCAGAGGGAACACACACAGCGCACTGAAAATTAAAATACTATCAGGCAGACACAGAACATGACAACGAAGAAAGATTATCAAAGAAAATGGTAGATGTGGTGGGGATAGCAAGGAGGGGGTAACCATGAGACAGTTCCAGAGTTAACCACGGAGCACGGTCTTCAACTGGTCAACCACCTCAGTGGCCAATGATTTCTGCTGATGATTCAGCTCCTTCAACTCCTCCTTAATCTGAGTACAGTGAGTCATATTAATGTTTGCTGAATCCTCAACCTCCTTCAGCAGAGCTAGCAATGTCTCAAGAATAGCAATTTTGCTCCTCAGGTCCTTCACCCAGTCAACTTCTGACTGATAGATGCCAAGATTCCGTCTTTGCTTCTCTTCTTTATACTGTGAGAAACCCTAGAAATTTCTTTATCAATTTCTGAGTTCCAATCGGCATCCTCGAATCTCGCAAGATTTAATTTTTTAACTTCCAAAAGAAGCTGCACATTTAAATCTCCTTCCAAATCCAAAATTTGGCAATAATTAAACCGCCTCGTGCAACTCCCAAATTTTGAATTCACTCCACAGTTTTCTGCCACATGGCCATCTGCAGGTATTTAAAACCCTAATTGCTTCAGATTGTTCAAATATCGAGACCTTGCTGTCTTTCCACGCCATAAAGACCATCAGCTATCATGTCCGAAGCGACGTAGTGATGACGACTGTGCTGCAGACACAACTTTTGCTTTTCTCCATACAGGTCATTCTAATCACCAACAATGTGGCACCTTTAACTTCTTTTCTTGCTGGTAGCCACTAACTCTCCAAAAGGCACTTACCAACAATCCATCTGATTGAACCAGCCATAATCCATCTGATTGAACGAGTCTGAACCAATGCCGAGTTAACCCCGGTTCTGTCTCATGGTTTTCACAAGGTTGGGTGTGGTGCGCTAGGTTTACCCAAGTGGTACAATAAAACACCACACATTCAAGAAATAAAAATTCACCAAGTCATGACAAAGCAATTTCATGTGGTGTGGAGAAAACCAAGAGAATAATTTTTTTTAAATCAACGGGCTAAACATTTATTCTCCACACATAATAGGCTAGGGTTAGTCTTAGAGTACTTCCTTGGCTTATATTGTGGGTTCAAATTAGGAAGTCTCTTTTGGGCTGCAAAGAATTATGTGGCATGCTCATGATATTTGCTAGCTAGTAATCTCATTTATCATGCATGCAGTAGTGACCTCATAGAACAGCTTTCACACATTTATCAACTACATACGCAACAACTCCACACATGGCAGCTTAGCATGCAAACTAGTCTAGCCAATCATCGAGGAAATTTAACATGACATGCAGACTAGGTAAGGGACGTCGTACCTAGTTCAAGCCTTAGCTTCTCGTAGGGTTCCCTGTGTAATGCTTTCGTAAAGATGTCTGCAACCTGCTACTTGGTTCTACAAGAGAGACAAAGGAGGCAGATCCACAAAATTGAATTAAACTGTCAGGATCTACCTGTTCCTGAGAGGTGTAGCAGTGGTAGTCCCTTAGTCTAGCTGGCGGCTGAACTACTCATCCACGACCTGTGGTCCTGGGTTCCCCCTCATGGCTAGTAGGGTTAGGATCACCAGCAGTCTCTGCCTCACCAGGAATCTCATCGTTGACTTCCACCGCAGGGTCATTATGGACTTGTCTACCTGCTGGATCAGCTATCTCAGCATTTTCCACTTGATTCTTTGGAGGTGCATCGTCTGCCTGATTCGGATAGTACCCGAAATTCTTATCTCTCCTGTTGCTATCACTTTTCCTTGCTTTTATTTCCGAAGATTATGCTTTGTCCGGAGTGTTTATGGAGCGAGTCGAACCATCCTGGATTCCCTGTCATATGCTTTGAGCAGCCACTATCTAAGTGCCAGGGACGGGACCTCACTCCTTCCTGCAAGGAAAAGATTAGTTTTTCCGAACCCAGACAAGTTTGGGCTTGCTGGGTTTAGAAATAAATTTAGGAGCAGAATAAGATAAATAGTATGCGTCCTGGTCAGTTAAATCAATCTTTCGCGCAGGTGTCTTTCTCGATATGCCTAAGATAGCTGGATCATACTGGGGGCGGAAGTGATCAGCTCTGCCTTTCTGCCTGTATGTATTGACTTCCCTCTGATAGCTGAGATCTGGATAGTAGTCTTGGACAGCTTGCCAGTTACGGTTCCTCTCATATGTTTCCCTTAATCATGGACATTCGGATCTATAATGCCCAGAGTGTCCACAATGCCAACAGACTCTATGATATGGAAGACCAACATATTTGCTTCTGCCAGGTGGAACGGACCTCTTGTGCTTCCTTGCCTGGAAGTCAATTGTTGGGGGCTTGCGGTTCATATCTTGCTTCCTCCAGATATCATAGGCTTTCCTAGCCTTGTGGGCGACTGATTCCTCATCATGGATGTTACATCCATCAGATGGACTGCTTTCCTTTGTATTCTGCCTCGCAGCACAGGGATTCCTTTCCTGGCGTGAGCATTCACCTGATTCTGTTATTTTCTCCTTTCCTTTGGCTGCCTTTTCTTTAGCTGCCTTTTCTTCCTCATATCCAAGCCCCGGTCTGACAAATCTTTTCTTATAGCCCTCCTTCTCTTTTTCAGCTTTCTTGGCTTCCAGCTCTCGACGCCATTCCTCTTTTCTTACCGACTCTTCGCGTCTGAGGTCCTTTACTGTCTGAAGGAGTTCTGCATTGTCTTGTTTGAGGCTGATTAGCTCGTCATTCAGCTCTTCCATTTATGTTCTGAAGTCCACCGACTCAGCGTTCCCGATCTTCATGCTTTTCAGTTTATCACTTAGCTCGTTGATCTGTCTCTCTTTTCCTTCACAAGAGCAACACCTACACACGTGCTCTGCCATTTCTTTTTCAAGACGCATGGCTTTTGTTGACCAGAGACGGTTCTCCTCTATGTCATCATGATGGTCCTGTTGCATGTCTGCCAGTCTGTCCTCCAGATCTTGGTTTTTGGCTAAGAGCTGAGCTATTGTTTCTGCAAAGTCAGATTCAGTAAATACTTTATCAACAGAGGAGTTAGTGTCCATTACCTCCCTAGACGTGGAATGAGCCATCAAGCACGGCTCCTTGGAATGCTTTCCATCGTCACTGTCCTCATCCGTGTCTCCCCATGCAGCAAACATAGCCTGAGGTGGCTTTGGGGCAGGTGGTTCTCCTTTCTTTTTGCTATGTCAATCTTTAAACAGATGCCCCTTCTTTTGGCAGTGGTGACATGTTGTGTCTTCTTTTTCTCCTCGGTTTCCCCCGTTTTCTCTGGAGGGGTTGCCACGATTTCCTCCTGATGGACCTCTACTGAAGTTCTGTCCTTTGCCGATATTGGCCATCATGAGAGCTCTTGTTAATAAGGCTATTTCATCGTCTTCCTTCTTGGGTGACTCATTTGCTTGCGCAAGATCGATAGCTTTTTCTACTGTCTGAGCAATGGCATGGGACTTGTCAGTCTGTCTCCTGGCCATCTTCCTTTCCATGATTCCTGCTTGACTCTGAAGGTTGGCTCCCAGCTCCTCTAGTGTAGTGTCTTTAATGCCCTTTTGAGCCTGCAGTGCTAATGTCACTTGATCCCAATTTGAATTCAGGGCTTGCATGAACTGGTGCGTGAGTTTCCATTCAGGAAGCTTCTCGTTCAAGTATTCCAGCTGTCCAACTATGACTTGGAACCTGGTGTAGAAATCTTCCAGGGATTCATCCTCCTTCTGCATGACCATCTCATAGTCCTTTATGGCAGCTAGAATCCTGTTTCTTTTGATGTCTTCGTTTCCACCATACAGTCTCACCAGTCCATCATACATGTCTTTAGCAGTTTTGTACATCACCACTTTAATTTGATTTCCGGGAGAAAGGGCCATGTAGAGAACCTTCTTTGCTCTGGTATTTTTTTCAAGACATTTGTAGTCCTCGTCGGTGTACTCATCCTTGGCTTTTTCTACCGGTTTTGCAGGATCTGTTTTCAAGGATAGGTAATGAACCTATCTCGAATATCCTCCAAAGTTGTCCATCCAGCGAGCAGACATGAGCCTCAAATTGATCTTTCCACCGTTCAAATTGTCCGGGCTTTAGCAACGGCGGCTTCCAGAACGAATCGTTGATTGCCGACATGATTTTCCTGCAAGGCTAACAAACAAAATCTAGAGTCCCTCGGCTCTGATACCAATTGTTGGATCGTTAGTGTTAGCCGTCCGTCAGATGGAAGTCACAAGGTGCTTTCCGTCAGATGGTCAGCAGCGGAAATATAATTAAGCAGGAAAAAATCGACTGAAAAATTACTACACGCAAATATATAGTGGAAACCTTATCACAATTGTGATTCGGTGAAAACCACTACCATTCGTCTCCGAAAGGATTTTTGAATCAGATTATTTCTTATTCCGATATACTTGTAGGGTTTACAAACTAGGTCTTTTCACGAGACTCTATTTGATGACCTCTACTCAATCCGACACGAAATAATCTGATCTACTTGTTCGAACCTTCGTGCGTGCGATGCCGGCAATTCGTCCTTGTTGAGTGCAAGCTTCAGATTCTCCTTGAACAGCCGTACCTCTCTTGGGAAAACCCTACATCCTTATATAGGCTTTGCGAATCTCGAAATCTGAGCCCAATGATCCAGCCCAACCGACTTTCCTAACCTGATGAATATCTTCCTGATTAGTCCAGATTCAGATTGAATTTTTTCCTTAATCGGTTTCCTCATTAAATCGAACTTGTCATATCTGGCCTGCAGATATTCCTTGATTGATTCATATCTTCAATGATTTCCAAACATGTCTTCAATATATTTTCTTCAATCAGCAATCAATATTTGCATTCATATCTGCAATATATTTTATTCAATCAGCAATCAATATTTGCATTCATCCGTGCATTCTCAATTCGATATCTTCATGGATCTTCAATCGATATCTTTATTCATATCTTCACGGATCTTCACATCCCGGTTCAATTAATGCAATATCGGTTCATGGATTTCTGCACACTTAGACACCACATTAGCTAAGTGTTTGTAATCATCAAAACCAAAGGGTTCCAACATATATCTTGTATATTCTCTCATTATTGTGCTTACCATACACATCTATCCTGTACTGTATATATTGACGTATTCGTCACATATCAATACACAATTCATATTCATAACAGTAATGTTGTTTTAAAAGTAGGAGTTCTAGTTTCTATGGTTTCTGCCTGCTTTGGAGTTTGGGGAGAGGAGGAGCTTTAGAGTTGGTGCTGTTGGTAGAGGAGAGAGTTTAGTCAGTCTTCTTCGGAATTAATTGGGGCTCTAGCGGTGGCTGTTTTGGCTTCCCCGGTAGGAGGGAATCCTAGTGATGCCTTTGGATAATCCTAGAGTTTTAGCGCCCCTTGCGGTCGAGTGAGCTCCTTTGAGCTTACTTTAGAGGATCGTGCTAGAGTTTTTAGTGTTAGAGTTCTTTGCAGTGCTTTTAGTGTTTTGGTCCTTTGGTCTGCAGAGTCTCGTTTAGAGTTTTAATCATTTGGACCTCAGTGTATCGAACCTTCACAGGTTTCGTTTTTTTGGTGGCTCATTACCACTTATGAATCAAAAAAAAAATGTTGTTTTAAAAGTAATGTAAATTTCTTACTCACGTCCTTGGGTTTTCGGGTCGTGACAAGCAATATGCCTTCGTTCCAACCAGGTTAATTACGCACAATCTGCTTGTTTCTCATGAAATCCTTCATTATATTAGGGGGAGTCACAACTGATAGAAGAAAGGTCTATGGATCACTCAAGCTGGATATTGCTAAAGCATATGACACGGTTGATTGGACATTCTTGTATAGTATTCTCCTTAAGCTAGGCTTTGATGACCACTGGGTACTTAAAGTGATGAATTTTTTTTTACCTCAGTGACTTATTACATCAGAGTCAACGAAAGCTACATGAATATGATAAAGCCAAAGCGAGGTATTCGCCATGGAGATCCCCTATCTCCATATCTCTTCATTCTATGCACAGAATACTTCACAGCCTTATTGAATAAATATAAAGGATCGAGGCTCATTGAAGGTATTAAAGTTTGTCGGAGAGCGCCTGCGGTTAGTCATTTACTTTTTGCCGATGATAGCTTCTTATTTTTCAAGGTCACGTATGCTAGTATTTACTGTATTACTGCTGCTTTAAATGCGTATGGAACTGTCTCTGGCCTTCATGTCAATTTTCAGAAATCTGAAATTATGCCAAGTAAAAACGCAACACATGAACTTATTGATCATATTAGACAAATAATGGGAGTTGGAAATCAGTGATGCTTTGTCAGGGAGGTAGGCAAGTGCTAATTCATACTGTCTTGAATGCTATTCCCCAGTATTAGTTATCATGCTTTTTGCTACCTGATAAAGTAGTCAACCAAATTCACTCCATGATCAACAATTTCTGGTGGTGTCACTCTGGGAAATCTTAAGGAGTTCATTGGATAAAAGGTGAAGTTCTAATAGCATATACATCCGTTGAGGAAGTTCTCTATTTTGAGGACATCCTCAAATAGCACTTCCTATTACTATTTGCGAAAATAGGACTTCCTATTTTCGCTATTTGTACAGCCGTTGAACATGCAGGACCTCCTATTACTATTCATTACTTGAAATTGAAATTACTTGAAATTAATTGAAATTGAATTTTCTTTCGAATTATCAATTCACAAGTACCTGTATTTAAATTATAGAACATATACTGTTAGTGAAATCCTATTTCTAGAAATCGGAAAGAAAAACATCAAAAAAAATGAGACAATGGAAACATTTACAAGAGTCTACTATATCTATTTAACTGTGAACACTGCAGGTTTATAGAGTACCACACATCATCTGTTTATTAAAACCAAAGGATAGGGCAAACATTGACCAGTGCCAACAACTTGAAAGCGTCAATGCGAGCAGATGGATGGACAAGACAAGAAAGAACCAGACTATGACACTCCACACGCAATACAAGCTTCACAGTAATCCAGCAAACAAATGTGTATGTATTCATTGCTTGTCTCAAGGTGCATCTTGTGCATCTGCAATATGAAGGGAAAGATCATGATGTTAAAAATTGAGTTCATATCGCAAGGAACAACCTATTATACTTCCCTTTCAAAAAAAAAAAAAAAAAAAAACCTATTATACTTCAGGTGCTATGGACGCTAAAGCTACAATATGAATTTACTATAAAAGCTAAGAAAGTTAGTCTCGAAGATTATTATCTGCTCAAATAACACAACCACTTTCCTTAAATGAACCCATCAAACTGTTACCCAGCAAATCAAAAGGCAAACAAAACCTTTAAAATCACCTTGATGATCAAGAGGCAAGAACTGGCTTGGCGAGCCCCAAGGGTAAAAGCCATCATTGCCAGGAGACGCAAAGCCAACAACATTCATTAGCTCAATAGATCAACATGCTGCAGCTTCTGAGCAAATCGTTAATGGTACCATAAATTGAGAATAAATCATAAACTTCAGCCTCTGTGATATTTTTGGGCAACATTCCAAAGAAAAGTTTGTGTTCTGAGCAAATGAGAAGTTGGAAATCAAGGACAACACATGAATTCGATGTGAAATACAAACAAACGCAGCAACATGAACGATGTGAAAAACTCAGAGTAAGCAAGTTATGGGATGATAAACAAACGCATAGTAATTCAAATACAAAGATGATGATAAGCAAGTTATGGGATGATAAACAAACGCAGAGTAATCACAGCAATTCAAATTTCAGTAACATCAAACAATCGCAGCAACATGAGCGATGTGAAAAACTCTATAAACATCACAGCAACTTTAATCAACATTCAAATTTCAGCAAAATCAAACAATCGCAGCAACATGAACAATGTAAAAACTCTATACAATTCACAGCAACATCAAACAATCCATATAATCACACTATTAGTCATATCAATTTAAACCCGATTCACATATCCCCATCTAGCACAAACATATTCAAATTTCAAATACAATAATCCAATTTCATCCACTAATCGCACTCAGTAACTGAAGAGAAAAGATGTGGATCAAAATGGCAACAAAATAAATAAAATTAAATCTAAATCTCAGATTTGAAAATCAGACCTTCACTTCCAAACGAAGCATTTGGCTGATAAAGGCTGCTTGCAACAGACATCATGTCTCTACACTCCCCAGCAGAATGGAGCTGTTGAAAGAAAACACAAATACATCCTGGAAGTTGCTAGGTCACTGAAGATTCAGTCAAAAATACCAGACTGTTTTTGGGGAGAAGCTGTGCTTACAGCTACATATATTATTAACAGAATGCCATCTGTTTTGTTACAAGGAAATACACCTTTTGAGGTGCTCTTTGGTACTCAACCAGAATATTCACACATGAGAGTTTTTGGTTGCAAATGTTACATTACAAATACTCTGCCTAATAAGTCTAAGTTTGATCCTAGAGCTCGCATTTGTGTCTTCTTGGGATATCCTTTTGGTCATAAGGGATATAAAGTCTTTGATCTTGATTCTCATTCCATATGTGTCAGCAGAGATATTCACTTTGTTGAAGATGATTTCCCTTTTGCCAGCAATTCAGATGTGATTTCTTCTGTGATTCCCTTTCCTGTTATTGCTGGTGATGATGCATGCACTGATGATGAAGAGTACCAATATCCTGCCAATATCCCAAATACAATTGTTAACGTTCCAGATACAATTGCTAGCCCTGGCACAGCTGATACAAATGACACAGTTGACATACTTCCTATTGTTTCTCAAGCTGAAGGTGTGACTCAACGAAAATCAACTAGAGTTTTTAAACCATCCACAAGGTTGAAGGACTTTATTTGCAACAATGTCACATATGCTATAGAGTATCCTATTTCCAAACAGGTAGACTACTCACATTGTTCACCACAATTTCAACACTATGCCCTTCAATTGATATCAGAAGAGGAACCAACCAGTTATGCACAGGCTAGTAAAAATGAGAAATGGATGCAGGCCATGGAGTCAGAAATCAATGCTTTGCAATCTAATGACACATGGAGCATTACAGATTTACCACATGGGAAAAATGATGTTGGTTGTAAATGGGTTTTTAAGATCAAAAGGCACTCAGATGGAACAATAGAACGATATAAAGCAAGGCTAGTTGCGAAGGGTTTCACACAGCTTGAAGGCCTAGACTATCACGAGACTTTGCACCATTGGTTAAAATGAATACAGTCAGAACTTTACTGGCAGTTGCTGCTTCTAGACATTGGCCCTTATATCAGTTAGATGTTAATAATGCTTTCTTGCATGGTTCCCTAGATGAAGAGGTATATATGACTCTACCACCAGGGTTCTACAAGTCTGACAAAGCTAAGGGCAGAGTTTGTCAACTACACAAGAGTTTATATGGCCTCAAACAAGCGTCAAGACAGTGGTTCAGCAAATTCAGTGAGGCCCTCCTCAGCTATGGTTTCAAGTCTAGCTTAAATGACTATTCCCTGTTTACTTTGCAGACAAGTCAGGATTATGTTGCTCTCTTGGTTTACGTAGATGACATTATTCTCACAGGCACATCAGAATCACTCATTGCGCAAGTTAAGCACTTTATTGGCTCCAAGTTCAAAATTAAAGACTTGGGTACCTTAAGGTTCTTTCTTGGCATTGAGGTTGCTAGATCAGTTCTGGGATCTTTCTCAATCAAAGGAAGTATGCCCTCGAACTTATTGATAGTGCTGGTCTCCTTGGTTGCAAGCCTTCATCACTTCCCATGGACACCAAGCAAAAGCTCGCTTTATCTACCTCCCCTGTTCTTGAGGATCCTAGCAAGTATAGAAGACTTGTAGGTCAACTTATCTACTTGACAGTAACTAGGCCAGATTTGGCCTTTTCAGTACATGTCCTAAGTCAGTTCATGCATCAACCAAGAGAAGACCATTTAAAGGCAGCACATAAGGTCTTGAGATACCTTAAATTGGCTCCGGTACAAGGGCTTTTGTATCCAGCTAATCAGCATCTTCGTTTGAGGGCGTATTGTGATGCAGACTGGGGCACCTGCCCAGTTACTAGACGGTCAGACGGTCAGTCACAGGTTACAGCATTCTGCTTGGGCATTGTCTCATTTCATGGAAAACAATGAAACAAACAGTTGTTAGCAGATCATTGGCTGAAGCAGAATACAGGGCAATGGCACAGGTTTCATGCGAGCTTGTCTGGCTTACCAGATTGTTGAAGGACTTCAATGTTCAAGTTTCGTTGCCTATCCCGTTGCACTGTGATAATAATGCTGCTCTTCATATCGCCCGGAACCCTGTCTTCCACGAGCGTACTAAGCACGTCTAATTGGACTGCCATGTCGTCCGTCAACATGTCTCCTCAGGGTTTTTAGCCCCGCAGTATGTTCCTTCCTCGTCTCAGCTGGCCGACTTCTTCACTGAGCCATTGCCAGGTGACCTCCTTACTACGTTGTGTTCCAAGCTCAATGTCTCAAATCACCTTCATACCTTGAGCTTGCGGGGGGGTGTCTTGAGGTTGCTATGGCCACCGAGTCCACCGGAGCTGACCGAATCGATCGCGACGGAGCTGGTTGAAGTGTTGTGCCCTAACCCTAATTTCATTCCCAAATCTAATTAACATTTCGTTACTTGATTGTCCAATTGAGTAACTAGCGGGGTGGAATTGTATTTTTTCTTTACATAGGATTCGTCAGCTTGTTTAGTCGAGGGATCCGATTGTAATTACTGAGAGTTCGAATTTCTGTTATAACAGAAATTCGCTCCCTCAGTTTTCAATAATGTAATTTTCTTTTCCGCAAAATTCTTCTCTCGAATTCGATCGCTTCAGCGATCTCCTTCTCCGATCGACTTTGCCGTTCGTCTTCTGCAACTCCGGTGTCGCTTTTCCACACACCTGAGTGCACAAGACTAACGCACGCCTCGTCGCATGCCTACTTTCATCAATAACGTCACACGGAGTCGCCGCTCGCATTAACGACGAGGCTTGCTGCAGAAGGCTGCGTGAGGAGGGTCGAATACCGGGGACGAGGTCGACACCGCCGGAGATGAGGGCAACCCTAAAAATCGAAATCCACCTCAAATCGATCCAAATCGGGTGAAAGGCAAGACCTTTACATGAATCGGCAAGAAGATTACCGAACATAACGGAACAAAATCCGAGGGCGGGGACGAACCGAAGTCAAGTAGAACGTCCGCTCAGACATGCTTGAGGAGGATGTCCTCGCGGACGTCCTCAGGGACGTCCTCTCTCCGGACGTTCTCGCTTATCCGCTGCACGCAAATGAAGATCGGACGTCCTCCAAATCTCATCCAGGACGTCCCCAAATGCCCACCGGTGTATATGCTCTAAGGCAGTCAAAGGAAGAGGGTGGTTTGGACTTCCACAATTTCAAATATCTGAATGTTGCATTTCTCGCTAAACAATGTTGGAGGATGATAAAAGCTCCAGAGTCTTTGGCAGGTAAATTGTTCCTAATTGCCATCTATTGGATGCCCCACTATCGGCTAAACCTTCACATGTATGACGAGCATTGCATAAAGCTATCCCAGTTATTCGACATGGCTGATGCCTGGAGGCTGAAACTGGGGATGTAATATGGAAGATGAACTCCTCTGGTCTCATGGACATAAAATCTGCATATAAAACTTTGCAAGTGACGAAGGATTCTCAAAATAAAGCAAGGGGAGAGCAATCAGATAAAGGAAAGATAGCAAAAATGTGGAAATTTATTTGGAAAATGTCGATCCCGAGGAAAATTAGATATTCCTTCGGCTTCTTTATCATGCAGCTATCCCAACCGACAATCAAATGATGAGAATGCATCTTGCACGGGAGTTTTCTTTCCCTGTATGTGAATACAAGTTTGAGGATGATATCCATACATCTATTTCTTGTTGGTGGAGTAAGGCTCTGTGGAGTTATATGGGATATGTGATTCGTGTCGACTGCAAATGCTTTCAAACTATGGCAGATGTTATTTTCTATGTCTTTGCTAATCATAAGCCGAAAGAGTTCTGTCAAATAAGCATTGCTCTTTGGTTTATATGGTACAACAGAAATAGAGTGGCACACAATACTCAAAACATATCTCCTATTTCAGCCGCTGCACGCATAAAGAAGTTGTATAAGGACTTCACGATGAATAAAAATGGCATGATCTCCAGCATTAACTGTTTTGGCTTATCCTGGCAACGACCAAAAAGACCATATATCAAAGCAAATTGCGATGGATCGTGGGATGAATTTGATAAAACAGGAGGATTAGGAATAATACTTCGCGATGCTGAAGTATTGGTTGAAGCGGTGGTGATAAAGCATTTGCATAATTGTGAAACGGTGTATGAGTGTGGAGGCAGGGCGTTACAGGAAGCACTTTTAGTTTCAAGGGATCTCAATCTCCAAAATGTTATTTTTGAGATTGATAGCCGTTAACTTTGAAGTTCCAAATCAATTTGTAAAATTTCCATGGTTTTCTGAAGTCATGGAGGCACTGAATCGGCACCATGGATGGTCGGTTATCTTTGCAAGGCGTGAAGCAAATGGTGTTGCAGATTTCCTCGCGGGAAAAGCAAGAACAGAGAAAGTAATCTGGCACAATTTGGACGTTGTTCCCAGACTATCAAACCTTGTCCATTTTCTTTAGTTTCGCTCTGTCCTTGTGCAGCCTGTTTGGCATCACATCAAAAAGGACGTTTTCATGTATCTTGCCCAGAAATTGAAACCTAAAAAGGTTGCATTTGTCATTTTATGGTTGAGCGTCTATAAACCCGTGAGGACATATTTTAATTCGACTTTGGATCAAATTTTGTTCGAGGATAACATCATATCAGTAGACTCTATCAAAAAAAAAAAAACAAGTGTGATATTTGAGAGATATGACAAAGTTTTCAAGTCTATTAAGTTTCTTCATAGTTTCATTTAATATTGAAAAACACAAATTCGAAAAAAAAATCATATTTTTAATTTGTAAGAAAACATGCTGTGATGCTGCCATAATTTTCTGTCCTTGGTGCACATATATTAACTGTTTCATAAACATAAAGTGTTTGTTTGTTGTTTGTTGGTATGTAGGAAATAAGAGAGTGACAATGTGTTTGTTGTTACATTCCATGAGGAAATAAGCTGGTGTTGAAGCTAATCAACCTCTCCAGCAAAATCAAGCTTCAGTTGGTCCTGTGGCGTTAAGCAAATGTCAGTCGCCCGGCTGAGTTGTGCGCCTTCGCCCAGCCGCTCGGCTGCCCGCTCGGCTGTCCGCCCGGCTGTCCGCTGGGGTGTCCGCTCGGCTGAGTTGTTCTTATGTATTGTTGGGTTTTGTTGTCTTTTGGCTTGGTCCAGGGGTCTATTTGTAATTTGTAAAACTTTCAATTGTCTGTTATAGCAGACATTTGATCCCTTTGTTTTTGCTTAATCAACAAGTAAGGGTTTCAACCCAATCTCGCTTCTCTCCATCGCACTCTCCGGCATCTCTTCCAATCATCCTCCGATCATCTTCATCTTTTGCTATTCTACATGGTATCAGAGCCACCCCTAGACCAATGGTTTGGGGCGGTGCCCGACCATATGTTGCCCATAGCCCATTTGTTGTCCAGCCCATTGGGCTGCGGGGGTGTGTCAAGTATCCCACATTGGCTAGGGTGAGTTGGTCTCATGGGTTTATAACTAAGTGGCAATCCTCCCTTCAAAAGGCACCTTTTGAAGGGAGGATTGCCACTTAGTTATAAACCCATGAGACCAACTCACCCTAACCAATGTGGGATACTTGACAGCTGGTTTAAAAAAAGAGGATCATTGCATCAAAAAAAAAGAGGATCATGCATTAGTTTGTATGTACACATTTACAACCACAAAAACCATATTTTAAACATGTTACATAACATCGTGGGGCACGTTCAATGCATAACATTGATTTCACGAGATTTTGGCAGTCATCATGAGTCTTGCAATGAACTCTTTCACCATTCGTCGCATATTTACTTGTAGCTGCAACTTGTCCTAACACTGAAAAAAATAACCCGATACAATAATATGAGAGAAAATTATGGCAACATGTTTTGGGTTACAAATTAAAAACATAATTTTTTTTTTGAATTTGTGTTTTTCTATACTAAATGAAACTTAATAGATTAGTGACTTACCAAGTGCAAGGATAAATAAAGTAGCTAAGAAAATAGACTTGAAAGCTTTTGTCATATCTTTCAAAATATAACACTTGCTTGATTTATGCAGATAGATATTATCTGATAATATGATGTTATCCTTGAAAGGGCCAATCCAACAGTACTTTATATAGCATCTCATTTGCTTAGTTTCAAGTCATGAAAAAACACATTTTTCTATATATTTTATTATTTTCAATATAAAAAAGAAACTGAAAAAAAGTAAGGGTTAAAAAAGACTATTGAAAGAAAAAGGAGATCGGATGAAACACTTTTTTTTAAAAGTTTAAAAAATAAGAGGAAACAAAGTAAGCGAAAGGGATCAAAATTTAAAAATGACTATTTAAAAGGTGATTCACACAGAGGAGGACACGTGGCAAAGGGTACGGCCGCCCCCATTAATTTTTCAAATTTCAGGTTAAAAATAAGTAAATTAGGTTAGTATGTCTAATTATTTTCATAATTTGCCCCCAATGATTTTGATTTAATGCTTTCACTTGTTGAAAAATCAATTTAAGTTTAAACAATTCAATATTTCATATGCAAGTTAATCTATTGATCTTAAAAGTTGGTTTAAAATTGATATCGGGTGCAAACATATGTTGATATATTAAAAATAGAATTAAATATATTATTTACTTGTTATGAATATAATGTGGTATACTCATTAGGGTCAACATTTGTGACCATAGTTTTTACATTAGAGAAGTTTGATCCACATTTTATGTATCTTGCCTCCTTCCATTTTGCTATAAAAGGGGTGCAAATGCAATGAGAAAAATGACAACTTAAGCTTCCATTCTTACTTATCCTAAAAGGCTCTCCCTTATCCCTCTCGCAAACAATATTGTAGTAGGGTAAATGCAATAAACTTTGTTCCTTGTGCTCGTTAAAAACTTTAAATGACTGATGTACCCCTAAGTCCTAAATAAATACACTAAATTATAAGGGTAAATAAGTAATTGTTCAAAAAATAAACATTTAAATTTGTTTTTTTTTTGATAAACTGGCTGGAACAGTTACAAAGGCGATTACACGAGGACTTTGAACTAGAGAAACTCTAGCTGGTACCAGATCCAACAACAAAAATAAACATGGTAATAGAAAAATAGACTATTGCTTCTCTTGCCTCACGCCTCAAAAAGCGAGCCCTCCAGCTGGTCGATAACATCTTCATAATCGAAATAGAAATCGAAAAGTACAAATTAAAAAACACACGTGACAACATAACATCCGCAGCCAACGCTCATCAAACGGATTGAGGTCCGTCATGACTCATGGCCTCCACAAACCCACGTGGGGAAAGCTGGCAGCACACTCAACAAATGGATGGACTCCGACACGCCATCCACAAAGCTACGTAGCTCAAGGATGGAGCAGGCATCAAACGGATGAAGCACCAAGACGGCAGCCACAACCCACGTGGCTCAAGCTAGCAGCTTGCAAACAGACAGCAGCTTGAAAGGATCCGACGGACTGAACCGGCCAAAAAATCCGGCGAAGCACGGAATAATCAAGTTTTCGACAAGATAGAGAAGCCCAAAAACGCCGCAAATACTCCTCCCTCTTCACTAGAAATCACTCCATAGAAGAGAAGATGAAGCGAGAGAGGAGGGGGAGCTGATTTTGTCAGACATTGACATCAACAAACGACAAACGTAGTCAAGCAACAACCAAAGCAAACATAAACCATTAAACAGTTCGACCTAAGTCGACTCCTGCAAACGATCGAACAAGATCGACATCAACAACCTGAAAACGGATGGAAACAATTAAATAGTCTGAAGAAAGTCGAGTCAAAGAACACCCACTTAGACATGACAGCCTAGAGGGAAGGAAGAACAACAGCCCGTCTCATCGACATCGACATCGACATCAACATTTAAATTTGTTATTAGTTTGGCATTTGTGCTTCAAGTTTTATTTTCTTATTAATGATTCAGTATTATAATTTTCATTTTAATTACTAATAAATAATTTTTAGAAGTGTGTGTAATATTTTTTTGTATAAATTTATGCCCCCAATAACAAAATTTCCTGGGTCCGCCACTGGATTTACACCCCACCTATGGTGTAGACCTATTCCTCCATCCTTCACGGATGTTTTCCTATATTTTCCTTTTTCCTTTCCCTCGTCCCTGTCCTTTGTGGACGTTTGCTTGCTCTTACCATGGAGGTGTGTATTAAGTCGTGGGTTCAAAGTTAGTGATGTCAGATGGTTTCACAATGAATGATTCAAGTACAAGTTCAAATCTGGAGTGGTGCCTTTGTGTGGCATGTTGCTTCAAAACGAACTAGAAATATATGTGTACCCGAGAATGTGATGTATGTGATGTTTTCCTTATACTGTTCGATGTACACCCACAATAAAAAAAAGGTGATTCACATATATTCGAAAAGTATATTCTAAGAAACTTATGAAAATATAGTACTTAATTTTTTGATGTAGTTATGAGAAATGAAAATAAAACAAAATACGTTGACATATTTTAAAAATAATCTCTTCCATGATTGAAGTGATCCCGTTATTTAGTATGTAAGAAAACAATCTTAGTTTAAAAAACCAAATTTTTTTCTATATACCGGTAGAGTTAAGATCAGGAGCAAACTTGATTTTTTGTACAAATTACAAACCGACGAATTATGATACATTTCCTATGATTATATCCAAATGAATTATAGGCCACTTTCCCGAAGTACGACATAGTTTGTAGGAAGTGTATCATTAATGTCGTTTTGTAATTTGCACCTGATCTTTTTTCCTATACAGCTATCAATACGAATGTAATAAATTTCTTTATATTATCTATTTTTATTTTCGAAGTTGAATTATAATTAAGCAATAAACATGAATAATATATAAAGCAAAAAAAAAAACTGTAGAGTCAAATTTGACATGCGAAAATTAACACTTGCAAGCCGATTTTCATTGCATCAATGTAACGTTACACATGTTTTCATAAAACAGCTAAAAGAAAGAAATAACAAACTTAGCTCTAAAAATCAGCCCACCTTCTAAGAACAATTAAATTACTAAACTTTGGGCCAGTAAATGTGGGAAAATTTAACTAGGGAAGAAAATGATGGTCACTGCAAATTTTTGCACAAGTGTACGACATCAAAAATTCGACGTAAAGTGTAGTTGAAAATGTGTCGTAATGCGTCAGGTATGCGATGCATTTTGACTTTGTCGCACAAACCGCCGTTGCAAGAATTGTGCGACCGTTTTGCTTTACATATCTGCGATAACTATACGACGGTTTTGCGTCAAAAAACTTAGGACGTCGCACAAACGTCTCCTCTCCGTCGTATATACTCTACGACACTGTTCCCATAAATGTACGACACACATGCGTCGGAAATTACAATTACATTTATTCATTAATTAATATAATATATAAATTAATAAATTCTGGAAATAATATTAATTTTAAATAAAATCACAGAATATATGAAAAAAATTACACACCAAATTAGATACTGTTGATTAGAAAAGTTTACAATCTGTTCCTGATACAATTTACAACCGTTGAAAATCAAACGGTAATAATGGAAGTAGTTCAAAAGACCACCAAATTTTTTTCCCACAAAGTGGTCTGGCCATTCTGTTGGGGGACCAGCCCTCTGGGAGTATCCGAGAATCGGTGCTGAAGCCTCGAGATCCTCAGCCTCTGATATGGGCTGGCCATTCTGTTATAGCGCGCTAAGGAATACCCTTCAGAATTATTTGTTGCACATAAGTCAATAAAAGTAGTCACGGAACAATAAAACAACTATATTATTACATAACAAAACATTAGACATCAGTGGTTGAAAAAATATGGAATCTTTATTTATTACACAACAAAACATAAACAACTATATTACACTCATGACAAAACATTAGACATTAGAGGTTGAAAAAAATATGGAATCCTTATTTACACAGCAAAACATTAAGACATCAGTGGTTGAAAAACATTAAACAGTAGACAATAAAATATGCAGTTCCATTATGCATAGTCTGAAGAAGTCATTGAAACATAAATCAACGAAAGAGGTAATCCAAATCCACCAATTTCACTTGAATTCAATGCATAAAGAAACAACAACTGCATATGTAAACTATAAGCGATTGAAACATAAACATCAGTTGAAACAAGATTTTTTTTTCCAGCATTTAAGCATAAGTAACAAATTAAACATAATAACAATTAACATCTGAATCTGATATGATAAATAAGGTAAAATTATATAATTTGACGAATCCTTGCAATTACAACAAAATATGCAGTTCCATTATGCATACTCTGAAGATGTCATTGAAACATAAATCAACAACATAGGTAATCCAAATCCACCAATTTCACTTCAATTCAATGCATAAAGAAACATCTGCATATGTAAACTATAAGCAATTGGAACATAAATCTTAGTTGAAACAAGAAAAAAAATATGTCAGCATTTAAGCATAAGTAACAATTAAGCATAATAACAATTAACAATTAACATCTGAATCTGATATGATAAATAAGGTAAAATTAAATAATTTGACGAACCCTTGCAATTACAACAAAATATGCAGTTCCATTGTGCATACTCTGAAGATGTCATTGAAACATAAATCAACAACAGAGGTAATCCAAATCCACCAATTTCACTTCAATTCAATGCATAAAGAAACATCTGCTTATGTAAACTATAAGCAATTGAAACAAGAAAAAAATATGTCAGCATTTAAGCATAAGTACCAATTAAGCATAATAATAATTAACATCTGAATCTGATATGATAAATAAGGTAAAATTAAATAATTTGACGAACCCTTGCAATTACACTCATGTTAACTTGCAATGGATAGCATTATACAATCCAAATAAAAAACACTGCATTAGAAAAGAACACTAACAATAACAAATCCCAAAGAAGACAATATATAGGTAAAGAACACTAAACTGATTATATCAATAGGTAAACAACAAAAAATGGTGAAAGTTAGGTTATCATAAACAACACAGCATATAGGAAACAACACAAATCAAAAACAGAAATCAATTGATTATACACAAAACAACAATAACTCCAATAAAGTGTAAAAACTTCAATAAAGAACGAAAACGGCCAAACGACCGATTATAGTCGAGGGACGGTCAGTTTTCGCAGGCGATGCACAGACGAGGGACGGTCGGTTTTCGCAGGCGAGGCAAAGGCATGCATAGGCGATGCACAACCGAGGCAAAGGCGGGCATAGGCGATGCACAACCAAGGGATAGGCGAGGCATAGTCCGTTTTCGCAGATCGCAGGGGAGAAAGTTGTGTCGGCTAGGGTTCTTTGGACAAGAGAGATAAGAATTTTGCTCGACATCTTCTTGGAATGCTAAGTCAGAATTAAGTTAGTGGGGTACTGTGCGGCGTAAAGGCGCCGTACATGCGTTGTAGCCTTTTCAATGTTATATGACGGTTGTGAGACACAAAGTTTACTGTGACGTAAAAGCGTCGTATGTGTAGATACAAAAACTAAATACTGTCGTAAAACCCTCTAAAATAGGCCGCACATGTCGTGCAATGGCTTGTGACATCGTACATAATGTATCGTAAACTTGAGCAAAAATTTGTAGCGGGTGAATACCATTGAGGACCTATGTTTGAGGGTGTCACACACCTCAAAGCAATGAGCTATTTTTAGTCTTAATAGATTGCTTTGAGACCCTTAATATGTTCTTGGAAATATCAACATTATTGCTACCAAGGGATGCCTTTGGTAGAAGAGAACATAAAGGGTAGCCTTAATGACTATGACCTTTAGTTTCTTCGAGGTGTAAAAGCTCTCCTATAAAAGGAGCAGCTTTCTGGCTTATTTGTGCGGATAAGAAAACCAATAAACCACAATTCCAAAAATTCTCCTTGAAGGATCAATGCAGGCATGTTTTTCTAACTTTCTTACACTTTCTTTCGCGTGTGTAAGTGGTGATAGTGGAAGACAAAGTTAGTTCGATAGGGTTGAGACTTTTGGTGCAAAGTTTCAACCAATGAGTTGTTGTATCCTGGGAAGCAGTTGCTCGCGATTCCAGCACCCATTGGGAGAGCAATAATGCTTTAAGAAAAACGTCCAATGCGCCTCAACTATATCCTATGGTTTGATTGTTTCGACTCATTGCTCATCAGTTATTTGATATGTTGTTATGTTTATTCCTATTACTTATGCAATTTGTCAATAATCATATTCCCACTACGATTATTGTGACTAACGTCCAACATAAGTTACTCCACCATCAGGCATCACGTATATATGCTCAACGTGATATTTCTCATATCTTGAAAAACAACACTTGACCACTTTGACCTCTTCAATCTCTCCCTTAAACTGATCGTGTTTCTACATGATTAGTTTACTTCATCAACTAATTTACGCATTTGCATTCCTATCATTTTGCGCATCTTAACAAAAGCATAGGCATTGTCATGACTTCTACCACTTGATCATCAACACTTCCAAAATATAACAAGAAATAGTAGCTGTGTTGATAAATGAAGATGTCATCTTTCTTTTTCAGAGCTTCAATGCCCAAGAAATAGGTCATGAGCCCAAAATCAGTCATGTAAAACTCATTCATCATGGTCCTCTTAAATTCAGATAGAAGATGAAGATTATGACCAATATATATAAGATCATCAACATAAATAGGGTCTCCTATGTTGCACATTTTGACCATTCATCATGGTCCTCTTAAACTCATTCATCATGGTCCACTTGATCGGGTTCCGTTGACTGCCGTTTTTAGTGAATAGGGTCTCCTATGTTGCACATTCCTTGAAGTCTTCCTTTGCAAAGTATGTTTTTAAGCGACTAAACCAAGCTCATGGAGCTTGTTTTCTACCATACAAAGCCTTGTTTAGTTGATCGATCATCGACTCTTTTCCTAGCGGCACATATCTTTTTGGTTGATCGACAAAAAAACTTAATTTCTTCAAGCTTACAGTGTAAGAAAGTCGACTTTACATCAAGTTGATAAGTCCTCCACTCCCTCCGAGCTGCAACAACAATGATGGTGTGTACGGTGTCAAGCCGTCGTAGCAAATACCTTAGTGAAATCAACTTCTTCTTTTTGTGAATATTATCCCTTTGCTACGAGTCTCACTTTGTACTTAATCACTGGTTTTGTAAATCCATTTTACTTCAACTTTCCTGGCTTCACTTGACAACACAGTGTGTTGGAGTACATATCCCCTAGAGTAAGAATACTCCTGGAGCGCGTGTACTCTAATGTGTTTTTGATGTGACAATCATCCTACTGATATGTTACTTGAGTGTGCAGGTTGATGTACATGTACTTTTGAAGTAACGGTTACTTGAGTGTGCAGGTCGATGCATTGATACTCTGAAGGTAACGCTATCTCGGCAGATTGCTTGAGGGCGCGAATATCTCTCCAGATATTCTCGGAGGATCTTCCAGCTCCAAAGATCCGTGATCCAGTGAGAATATATGTTGGATGGCCCAAGATCAGTTCAAATCACTACTACAGAAAGGGGAATATGCATCGGTTCCGTGTTCCACGTTTCGCATCGGTTTCGACATTAAGCATCGGTTTGTCCAAAACCGATGCGTAATGTTGAGCTTATGCATCGGTTCTGGACCACCCAATGCGTAATGTCGAGATTATGCATCGGTTCAGAAAAACCGATGCATAAGCCTTACCATTACGCATCGGTTGGTCCAAAACTGATGCGTAATTGTAAAGCTTATGCATCGGTTTTGGTCGAAACGCTGCATATTATGGAAGTTCAATATTTAAGCTAATTTAGGGTTTGCTGCTTTCTCTCTCCTTCTCCCCTAAAGTCACCTTCGTAGTCGCATACGACGAGGCGCGATTCACAGATCCAAAAACTCCTAGCTCCTAGCTCACCTTCGTAGTAGCATACGGCGAGGCGCGATTCACACCGCCTAGCAGGACCAGAGCCGGCACCACCACCTTCACTGCGAGCGCGACCTCTGGAGTTGCCGGATCCGGACTTCGTCGGTCTGGGATAGATTCTTATCGTCAACCGCAGACCTGCTCTTCTGGTCGGAGACACCTGTTCCGGACGCCTCCTCCACTCCTGCTTCCCGATCTGCTGTCCGCTCACACCAGGTACGGCATTCGGATATCCAGCTTCTGATTTTGTGACATGTTTAAACAATTAATATTTGTTTTACAATAATTGATTTGTGATATTTAGGGTTTTTTATTTCTTTTGAATTTGTTTATGTTTTCCAGCCGTCGAATGGGATCAGCAAAGTAGTTTTTGGAGGCCAGGTGACTGATGAGGAGGTGATGAGTTTGAATAAGAGGTGAGATCTGATGAACCAGTTCCGCATATATCATTTCCAATTCAATTGTGCAGCCATCTAATTGTCATAACATTTAGACTGGTTGCAATATGAGTCAAGGAAAATTGAGTATGAAATAAGCTAGATGAGTAACAATGTTTTATTTGCTATGGCCACATCTTGTAATCTATTTCGGCACAAATTTTAGCTTACATCTGCTAGTTGTTTCTACTCGAATAATTTATAATGGATTATGTGAAACTGGTATTGTAAATAATGTTGTTCCTTTGAGGTATTTAAATTTGTAGCGAAATGTTTCACCTCTATTATGATCTTTCTATGGCCTAATTAATTGTACTTTGAATTCCAGGAAGCCATTAACTGGGCATACACTAAAGGAGATCACAGGTAGTGGTTTATGTACTTTGTATGGTGGTGTCTTGTGTGTATCTCGGCACCATACATTCCAGCGTTGTGGTTTATGTTGAATCTTGAATTTGACTTGTTGATCCTTCACTCCATGTCTTGCAGTTTGCAAAGAATAGTGGCAAGTACATCAAAGAAAAGAAGCTGCGAGTGGTTAACGGAAACTCAGAGAAAGGATTACAAGAGAAAACACTCCATCAAATAATTTGTCAATGCAAGCACCTTGCCCACATGTATGCAGCTTCACCAGAAAATAACAGTTCACCTTTGTTCCTATTGTTGTTTGATTATAATGTTTCAGTTTTTCATCAATGACAGTATGTTTTTTCATCAACATCATGTATGAAATGTTGTATCTTGGTTGAATAAAAAGTATTTTAAGAAGAATGTGTATTTATTAATTTTATTTATGAATTTTCAGAATTATTTGAGCTATTAAAAGTTAAAAATGTCAAAAAAAAATCACACATTATGCATCGATTCAGACAAAAACCGATGCATAATGTATGGGATTATGCATTGGTTTTGTGCCAGAACCGATGCATAAGGTTAGACATTATGCATCGGTTATTTGGAACCGATGCATAAGGTCCGACCCTTACGCATCGCTCGATTATGCATCGGTTCAAAACCGATGCATAATCCCCTGTTTGTAGTAGTGAATATTCTTGTTACGAGATTAAGAATTGATCAAGGATTTGGGAAGATTGCGTGAGATATTTCAGGAAACTAATGATCTTATGCATATACAATTAGATCGGTATGGGACGATCTAATTGGCAAGCTGATGAAGCCAGTATGGGATAGACGAATCAACTAGGATATCTTGGCCTGACTTGTGGATCAAAATGAGAGATTTTCGAGCAAGAAAATCTAGGGCTACCCGATATTGATACCCCTATATAAAGGATGCTACGCCTGCCTTTCGAAAGTGCGGTTTTTGATATTGGGAATCCTTGGCGGCGTGCTCACGGAAGTAGCATGGATCGGAGATCGTGTTTGAGGAAGTTTTGAATCCAGCATTCAACGACGAACCTCGGAGGGAGTTGTACTGCGATCTGAGCCAGAAGGGAAGTATCCACTTGTTATGCGGGGACAATGAAAATAGATCACGAACTAAGGTGCGTCTGAAAGTATGGCGGTACACCACTAAGTGTGGTTGGGTGAGTGATCTATTCAATTGTAAAGAACACTATAATAAGGGATTACTTCGAAATCCTTCAAGTGGAAACTGGAAGGTTGTAGTTTTTCTTAGGTACTGATTCCAGTATCTACGTTTCCACTATATATTGCTGCGTGTTGTTTACTTTCACCTTCTGCTTTGATTTTCGCTGACTATATACTTAGCGAGTACTTGAACTCGGTAGACATAGCTAACTAACGATCCTAACACAGTGAGTTTTCAATTGGGGATCTTTATTTTGAACGCTCTTCTCTAAATGTATATACAGGGACGGAGCCCGGACTAAAAATTATACATGGCTAATTTTTTTTCTAAAATTACACCTTAAATTACTCCATGAAATTTTTATAAAAATAATTTAAAACCACGTTTGAAATTCGAAAAACAAAAATGATTGGAATGAAAACAACTTGGGCTTAAGCCCAATATGCACTCAAGGTGGCATTGTCCTGAAAACAATATTATTTTCAATTAGCAGCAAATGACTATGTTGCTCTAGATTTGAATCCCTAGTAAAAGCGCTCTTTGGTACACATATATTAACTATTTCATAAACATAGAGTGTTTAGTTGCTGTTTGTGGGCATGTCTTAGGAAATAAGAGGGTGACAATGACAATGTGATCGAGGATCATGCATTAATTTGGAAGTGTACATTTACAGCCACAAAAACCATTTTTTAAACATGTTACATAACATGGTCGTCCACGTCCACCGCACAACACTGATTTCACGAGATTTTGGCAGTCATTATGAGTCTTGCAAGGAACTCCACCATTCGTCGCATGCTCATTTGTAGCTGCTGCTTGTCCTAACACTGATAAAAAAAAAATCCAATTCAATATGAGAGAAAATGTCAACATGTTTTGGTTACAAATTAAAAACATAATTTTTTTAAAATTTGTGTTTTCTACACTAAATGAAACCATAAAGAAATTAAATAGATGAGTGAATTACCAAGTGCAAGGATGAATAAAGTAGCTAAGAAAATAGACTTGAAAGCTTTTGCCATATCTCTCAAAATATAACACTTGTTTGATTTGCGCAGATGGATGTTATGTGATATGAATTATGATGTTGTCCTTGAAAGCTCCAATCCAACACTTTATATAGCATTTCCTTTGCCTAACTTCAAGTTATGAGAACACATATTTTCTATATATTTTACTATTTTCAATTCAACAAAGTAATTGAAAAAGTAATGGGTTAAAAAAGATTATTTAAAGAAAAAAGTAATTGGGTGAAACACTTGTTTTTTTTAAAAGAAGAAGAAAAAAGCTAACTGAAACAAATTAAAAATGGCTATTTAAAAGGTGATACTGCACACATATTAAAAAGTTATCTAAAAAAATTATATCAAATGAAAAGATAATATACCGTATGAGACTGGAAAAGGATCAGGTGCAAAGTTGATATTTTGGTACAAAATACAAACAAATCATAGCCCTTGATCTTGTGATTGAATGGATGAGATTAAATTTTGATTTTTTGGTTTTTTGTGTGTGTGACGAATTATAAAATAAACCTGACGAATTATGTCGTCTTTTTATTTTTCGGCTCGTGTTTTTCGTTTTTCGGCTCGAATTTTGACGAATTATAAAATAAACTGACGAATTATAAAATAATTTTGACAGATTTTGTATTTTGTACCAAAAATTTACTTTGCACCAGATATGGCCTCGTATGAGACTAGGTAAAATATAAACTCTATCTTTTTATATAAACTATAAACAACTCAAAATCATGACACATGTCAAGGGTAATATGGTCTTTTCCAAATTTTGATTATGTTGTTCAGTGATTTAGCTAAATATTTAGTGATATGGCCAAATCGTTACTGCTTTATCACTGAACATTTACCTTTATAACTGAACATTAAACCCGAAAATTGGAAAAAACCATATTACTCCGTGGTTTATAGTTCATATAAAAAGATAGGATTTGTATTTGATCTATTCTCTTCCAAATAATATATTAAAATGTGAGATATTTAAGTTAAATTTAAAAAAATTAATTAATTATTATTTTAATAATAGTCAAAGAAAGATAACTGACCGACTTAAATCCATCCATTAACTTTAACAGAACTTTTGATTTTGCCCTTGATTGAAAAAGTTAGTAATTCGCGCTCTAACTTGGAAAATTGTCATAGTTCAGAATCTCTTTTTATACTTTTTCCTAGATAATATAGGCAACACTTCAGATAAATGTTGTCTATATATGAATTGTAATTACCAATAGATGACACTTATTTGAAATCTAATAAAACATGAAAGTAAATCGGTAAGTTTCTTAAGGAAAACAATAAATTACACATTAACTAAATCAACTCACACATAAAAACAATGTAACTAACACACAATTCTATGCATTTAATGAGTTAACTTTTTAAAATGTAATTGCATTATTAATACCGTGACAAATGGTTATAGAAGATAATCCAAATACGCATACGCATTCGCATTCGCATTCGTGGATTCGTGCATTTCTCAGTCTCTTCCACCCATTTGTTTATATCTAATCAAGATATGTATCGGAGTAAAAATGTGCTCGTATAATATGTTCAAAGTATATTTGTATAGTACTTAGATTTGTATGTGATGTTAACCAACAATAAAAAAAATCAAGATTGATTATCTATGTGGAATCCACTCATTTGCATTTTGCACACATATTCATTAATTTGAGGAAATTATGAAAATCTTGTTTACAAAGCACTTGAATTCCAACCCAAGTAGTTAGTTATGCATTAGTCATAAGGTTGTATTTAATTGTACAATAAATGTGGTTATGTTAATCTGGAATGTGTTAATTGTGTTATTAATGAGGTTTGTTAACAGTGCAATTAATGGAGTTTTCTAAATTAGTTTTATTTATTGGAATTGTGTTATGTTGGGTTTTATTAAAAATTTGAAGTTGTTAGCTTTTTCACTTAGGTTATTTGTGTGAATTTTATGATTAACTCTTTTGAATTAAAACTGGTTGATTTTTATATTTGTAATTTTACGTTTGATTTTTTCGAATTAACTCCGTCGATTAAATTTTTAAGTGCTACGAATATTTTTTTCAAACTAGCATATGTTGATTTTTTTTGATGAAAGAACTGAATAAATCTGGGAATCAAAACAACATAACAGCAAGAATCAACAGCGTAGACCTGCTAACGACCTGTCTTTTATTAACTACAGATGAAAGAAATTTTGGAATGGAAACCGGCCGACTCCGAATTCCAACTTTCCACCCTAGCTTTTTGCGCCAACATGTCGGCTACCAGGTTCACTTCTCGCATCACGTGCTCCATATTCCAGTGCTGATAGGACTCCAACATTCTCATACATTCAACCAGCCATGTCCCTTCCTTCGTTTGAGACCTTGGATGAGATAGAAGTGCTTGAATAACACCTCTGTCTCGTCACTGACAAAAGTTGCCTTAAAAATTTTCATTTTGTTTGCCAGCTTCATGCCAAGTTGGAATGCAAGGCCCTCTACTTCTGCGATTCCTCTTTGGTCTTCCAATGGTTTTGCGGCTACAAACTCTACTCTTCCCGGACATTCTCTACACACTACACCAATTCCTGCTTCTTTGGTTGTAGAGTCCCACGGTCCGTCACATGATACTTTGTACTTGCCTTTTTCTGGTGCTCCCAACGGTCCCCTGACTTTGGTCTGCTGATTACAATTTTATAATCATCTCGATTGAACTCTTTGTTGGAAAATGTGTGTTTGAAGGTTTGAAGAAAATGGTGGTGCGCCACTTTTGAGACATAAAATTGAGCGTGGAGGACACCTCGAATCGTGTTGATAAAATTAGATTAAAATACCTAGAGATGAGAGGTTTGAAATCGAATGTTGAATTACCAAAAACGAAGCTATATCGAATGAGAAATCGATGGCCAAAGTTGGACCAAAACTCATGGAACTTGACTTTGGTAGGGATTGATATGAAGTTGGATTTCACTTGAGTGAAAGCTTATATCACACATTGGAAAACAAAGAGGAACAAGTTATGTTCTTATATAATTTCAAGTTCATGGTTATTGAGTTGTTATGCCAAGGTCTTCCAAAACGCTTACGTGGGCACCGAAGGGGGGGAATAATTTGGTCGACGACGGCTGATTTGGCTTGAGAGTTTTTCGCGCATGTGTTCGCCCGCATCATGCGGAAACGAATGGTGGTCGATTTCTCAGCGGGTTGCACGGTTCGTCAACATGACTAAGTCTTGGGCAGTTGAGCAGTTTCGAGAAACCAAGTCTTCAGTCCAAGTCGTGGTGAGTGCGTGTGCAGTTGCAATCTCCCACGTCTTTAGGTCGTGAGCAGTGGGGCAGTTTTCCTCAGCGCCTATATATTGAAGCTCAGTCCTTCATTGAAGAGACACCGAAAGCAACACACAGATTCTCCCCACACTCTCGACATCCTTTTTCCAGATCAGAATAGGTTCGATCAGCAAGGCTTTGGTGCGCAAGTGCTCGCTGAAGTTCTTTTATTCTGGGAAGCTTTTTGCCATCAACAACCCAGACACCTACGGGAGGCAAATCTGCTTTAAGGACAGCGTCTGCGACGTGACTGAACCACATCTACGGTTTGCTGTCCTTTCTGTATATTTGTTTCGTTTTATTTCAATGTTCAGTATTGAATTCAGATTAATGAATATGCATTCAGATTAATTGATGTTTGTGTTGTATGTGTATTTAATTGTATTCAGACTGTATGCGTGCTCAGATTAATAATCATTAATGCTGCATGCGTATTTAGTATAATACTCAGATTAGTTATGCAACATTCTTAAAGCAGATTTGTTTACCGTTTATATCTGAGTATTATTTCGTACTAACAGATCTGTCTCTGTTGTAGAAATGTCTGAAAACAACCTATCTGTGAACATGGATGATGTCCAGCATCCTCTTGTTGTCGTTGCTGAATCGACACATGCTGCCACTCCGACTGCACCAGCAGTGATGCCTACTGGCGGGAATGGACCTGCGGGTCTAGTTCCAAATGGTGCGGTGGCACGACTGCCTGCTGCGGTTATGGCTGCTGAAAAACCAGAAAAGTTCAATGGACAGAACTTTAATACCTGGCAGCCGAAGATGCACTTCTATCTGACCCAACTAGGGTTTGCCCGGTATCTGACCAAGGACACATCTACGGTTGCTAAGGATGAGTTTGATCATCAAGTACTCATGGCATACAATGCCTGGAATGATGTCGAATATCTGTGTCGAAATTATGTACTGAACAGTCTGAATGACGTGTTGTACAAGGTGTACACCACCAAAGGCTCGGCTAAGGAGCTTTGGGAGTCACTTGCTCGGAAGTACCGAACAGAGAATGCGGGCTCCAAAAAGTACATTGTGGGGCGCTTCCTCGAATTCCAGATGGTGGATTCGAAGACTGTGACTAGTCAAATGCAAGACCTGCAACTGATTATTCATGAGATGAACGCTGAAGGAATGAAGGTCAATGAACCATTCCAGGTTGCTGCAGCCATTGAGAAGTTGCCTTCGGGGTGGAAGGACTTCAAGAATTACCTTAAGCACAAGCGAAAGGAAATGTCTATGGAAGACCTGGTGATTCGCCTCAAGAATGAAGAGGACACTCGAATCTCTGATAAGAGAATGAGGCTTCCTTCTGAAAGGGCCAACATTGTGGAGCATGGTGGCTGCTCCAAAGGGAAGAAGCCCTTCAGCAAACTTGGACCCAAAGGCGGGGCTATCAAGAAGAAGGTGCAGCCAAAATTCACTGGCAAGTGCTTCAACTGTGACAAAGAGGGTCATAGAGCTGCATACTGTAAGATGTCTTAGAAAATGAAAAAGAAGGCAAATGTTGCTAAGATAGAAGAAGAACTTCTAGTAGCTGTAATTTCTCAGCTGAGTCTGGTGGATTCCAACCCCAAGGAGTGGTGGCTGGATACTAGTGCAACCCACCACATTTGTTCTGATAAGAATGCCTTCTCAGAGCTGAAACAGGAGAGAAGGTGTACATGGGCAACTCGGCCACCTCAGAGGTCAAGGGGAAAGGAAGTGTGATGTTGAAGATGACTTCAGGCAAGGAGCTGAAGTTGACTAATGTCTCGTATGTGCCTGACATCAGGAAGAACTTAGTATCTGGAGCCTTGCTTGATGCACATGGTTTTAAGATAGTGATTGAGTCTAAGAAAGTCGTTCTTTCAAAGAACGGAATGTATGTGGGACGTGGTTATGTGAAAGATGGCATGTGGAAACTTAATATAATTGCCATCAAGACTATCAATAAAGAAAGTTCTTCTGCTTACATGCTTGAATCTTCAAATTTATGGCATGGTAGATTAGGTCATGTGAATTATGACTCAATAAGGAATCTAATGAAATTGGATTGTATACCAAAACTTCAAATTGATTCCGAACACAAGTGTGAAATTTGTGTTGAAGCAAAATTAACGAGAACATCGTTTCATAGTGTTGAAAGAGTTACTGAACCCCTTGACTTAATACATAGTGACCTATGTGACTTGAAATTCATGCCAACAAGAGGTGGAAATAAATATTTTGTGACTTTCATAGATGATAGTTCAAAATATTGTTCAATATACTTGCTTAAGAGCAAGGATGAAGCAATAGAGAAATTTGCCATGTATAAGTTGGAAGTGGAACACCAACTAAATAAAAAGATTAAAAGACTACGAAGTGATCGTGGTGATGAATATGTAGAACCATTTGGGACACTATGTGCACAAACTGGAATCATACATGAGGTTACTCCACCTTATTCACCTCAATCGAATGGTGTGGCTGAACGTAAGAATCGCACTATCAAAGAAATGATGAATGCGATGTTGCTTAGTTCAGGGTTAACTCAGAAAATGTGGGGGGAGGCCGTTTGTCAGCTAATTATCTCTTAAATCGGATACCCCGTAAGAAGAAAGAGAAATCTCCTTATGAATTATTTAAAGGGAGAAAACCTTCCTACAAACACTTGCGAGTGTGGGGGTGCTTAGCTAAAGTAATGGCTCCCGGTCCTAAGAGAATGAAGATAGGACCAAAGACAATTGATTGTGTCTTTATAGGTTATGCGCAAAACAATATTGCGTATAGGTTCATTGTCTATGAGTAAAAAAACCCTTATGAGATGCAATCGTTCTTTGAACACAATTATAGAGTCTAAGAATGCTTCGTTCTTTGAACACGTGTTTCCTTATAAGGAAATGCGATCTAGTTCCACTTATGAGATAGGTGAAGATACTACTGAAATGTATCACCAACAAGAAGAAGTATCCGAGGAGGATACAAATCTGGAGGAACCAAGAAGAACCAAAAGAGCAAGGGTTGAAAATTCGTATGGACCTGACTTTTTAACCTTTATGGTTGAGGCGGGACCTCGTACATATGATGAAGCAATAAGCTCTATTGATGGTCCTATATGCAAAGAAGCCATAAAAGTGAACTAGACTCCATTTAGCAAAATCATACTTGGGAGTTAGTTAATCTTCCTCAGGGATCTAAACCACTGGATTCCAAGTGGATTTTTACTAAGAAAATGAAAGTAGACGGTACTGTTGAAAAGTACAAAGCGAGACTTGTGATCAAAGGATATAGACAAAAGGAAGGTCTAGATTACTTTGATACACTCTCATATGTGACAAGGATCACATCTATAAGGATGATAATTGCCATTGCAGCATTGCGCAATTTAGAAATTCATCAAATGGATGTGAAGACTGCTTTCTTGAATGGAGACCTTGAGGAAGAGATATATACGGAACAACCTGAAGGTTGTAAAGTGCCAGGACAAGAGAGAAAGGTCTGTAAACTAGTTAAGTCTCTCTATGGTCTGAAACAAGCACCAAAACAGTGGCATGAGAAATTTGACAAAGTAATATTGTCAAACGGATTCAAAATCAACGAGTGTGACAAATGTGTATACATCAAAAACACTGAACACGGTTATGTGATTTTGTGCTTATATGTCGATGATATTCTCATTGTGGGAAACAATGAAGAACTGGTCAAATCCACTAAGACCATATTAAACTCAAGGTTTGCTATGAAAGACTTAGGTCTGGCTTATGTAATTCTAGGGATTAAAATTACAAGGACGGCAGATGAATTTGTCTTAAGCCAAGCACACTACGCTGATAAGATTTTAGACAAGTTTGCAAAAGATATTGTAGGAGTTTATAAAACTCCTATAGATATGAACCACCATCTGACTAAAAACAAAGATGAGAGCATCGCTCAAGTGGAATACTCAAGAGTAATAGGCAGTCTAATGTACTTAATGAATTGTAATAGACCTGATATTGCCTATAGTGTGAGTAGGCTTGCCCGATATACGAGTAACCCAGGATCAGAACACTGGAAAGTCATCGTGAGAGTACTGAAGTATCTACGATTTACTCAAAGCTACGGTCTACATTATACCAGATATCCTGAAGTCATTGAAGGATACACTGACGCAAAATGGATATCTGATCTACAAGACTCAAAGGCCACAAGTGGATATGTATTCACTTTGGGAGGTGCAGCCGTGTCGTGGAAATCCTCAAAACAAACTTTAATAACCCGATCCACGATGGAAGCTGAGTTCGTGGCATTAGATAAATGCGGCGAAGAAGCAGAGTGGTTAAGGAATTTTGTAGAGGATATTCCTGGTTAAAAAACCCCTGTGCCACCAATATGTTTATATTGTGATAATCAATCGACAATTGGGAGAGCACAGAATGTCATGTATAATGGTAAGTCTAGACACATACGTCGAAGACACCATACCATCAGACAACTTCTCTCAACCGGAGTCATAAGGATTGACTACGTGAGGTCCCAAAAAAATATATCGGATCCGTTAACCAAAGGGTTACAAAGGGACCAAGTAGAGAAGGCCGCAAAGGGAATGAGACTGAAGCCTTTTGATTGCTAATATCAAAACATAGGCTTAAGCCCTTGGACATTAAAAGTTGAGGCAAAGGAAAACCCTACCATGATGACTGAAGATCCCAAGAACTTGGTTCAAAGGGACAACCTATCTGCTAAGACTATGAGGTCACTGTGGGGGGTAACCCCCCATTCACATTCCTTGATAAAACAGTGACTCCTGAACGAGGCTAAGCTTGAAGCTTTTAATGATTCTAGTAATTTGAATAGTGAGATTCAAATGGGTAACACGAGATTACTTTAAGAAAGAATCACCTATATGAGAGAGAAGTGGGGTCTGCTTCAAAGGAGAATTCAAAGTGCTTAATTATTTAGAAACTCTTGCAGAATCAGGAAAGGGGTGTCATGACCAAAATGAGCCCACCAGTAAGAACTGAATAATGATCAAGATAATAACTGTGGGAACATGATCTCGTTTACAGTATAAGACGAACAGTTCAAAGACATCACGTCTACTGAATAGTCAGTAAAGAGATCATGTTATCCCAATGGAAGGTTTAAGGGGGTTACCTACCTGTCCTGTGCAGATATTATCCGTAGAAGCTATCACCACATCGAGTCGAGTTTGATTATCGAGGATTATTGTTTTATTGTTTTCACCACTCGATTTTCTTCATGTGGGAGGATTGTTGGAAAATGTGTGTTTGAAGGTTTGAAGAAAATGGTGGTGCGCCACTTTTGAGACCTAAAATTGAGCGTGGAGGACACCTCGAATCGTGTTGATAAAATTAGATTAAAATACCTTGAGATGAGAGGTATGAAATCGAATGTTGAATTACCAAAAACGAAGCTATATCGAATGAGAAATCGATGGCCAAAGTTGGACCAAAACTCATGGAACTTGACTTTGGTAGGGATTGATATGAAGTTGGATTTCACTTGAGTGAAAGCTTATATCCCACATTGGAAAACAAAGAGGAACAAGTTAGGTTCTTCTATAATTTCAAGTTCATGGTTATTGAGTTGTTAAGCCAAGGTCTTCCAAAACGCCTACGCGGGCGCCCAAGGGGGGGAATAATTTGGTTGACGGCGGATTTGGCTTGAGAGTTTTCCGCGCATGTGTACGCCCGCATCATGCGGACACGAATGGTGGTCCATTTCTCAGCGGGTTGCGCGGTTCGTCAACATGACTAAGTCTTGGGCAGTTGAGGCAGTTCCGAGAAACCAAGTCTTCAGTCCAAGTCGTGGTGAGTGCGTGTGCAGTTGCAACCTCCCACGTCTTTAGGTCGTGAGCAGTGGGGCAGTTCTCCTCAGCGCCTATATATTGAAGCTCAGTCATTCATTGAAGAGACACCGAAAGCAACACACAGATTCTCCCCACACTTTCAACTTCCTTTTTCCAGATCAGTGATAGTGAAAGATCAGAATAGGTTCGATCAGCAAGGCATTGGTGCTCAAGTGCTCGCTGAGGTTCTTTTATCCTGGAAAGCTTTTTGTCATCAACAACCCAGACACCTACGGGAGGCAAATATGCTTTAAGGACATCGTCTGCGACGTGACTGAACCACCCCTACGGTTTGCTGTCCTTTCTGTATATTTGTTTCGTTTTATTTTCATGTTCAGTAATGAATTCAGATTAATGAATATGCATTCAGATTCATTGTTGTTAGTGCTGTATGTGTATTTAATTGTATTCAGACTGTATGCGCGCTCAGATTAATAGTCATTAATGCTGCATGCGTATTAAGTATAATATTTAATTTGTAACATTTTTAGTAGATTAACTTGAGATGTGATTTGATATCAAACCAATGTATGATTTTACGAATGTAGAGGCCATATTTTCTTGTATTGAATTGTGATATGCTTAATAAACCAATTATGTATATTCATGATCTTTCATGTATTGATTATAGTGACATGACTACGATGAATTTGAATTTCGCCACCGACACCAAAAACGATGACGAATGTAACATAATGTGATTCATATGAATTCGATGAGGTTAAAAAACATATCAATGAAGAATGACAATAGTGTAGGCAAGAATATGTCAAATGAGATAAACATTAATGAAGAAGAGAAATTTGGTCTATGATGATGAATACATTTTTGAATTTGCACATTGATGTTAGAGACTTCATTCTAAAATGTTTAATATATTGATTGATTCCGTTTCTTACATTTATTTTATAATTTAAATCATTAAAATATAATGCATTTCAACGATCAGACGGTATAATTAACTGTACAAAGCCTTGATACCGCGAATGTCATCTTCAGCAAAATTATCCTTCACCATATTGGAATGAATGGTCGGATACATGATTGCATCTAAAATATTAGAATGTCCTAACCCTAGAAGATGTCCGATTTCGTGCAGTGCCACTGAGCCGACATCAATATGCCCAGGCATTGCACCAATAGTCCACAGCTCATCAGCATCGAAGTGTAACCTACCGTCAGTTGGCCCAAAGGAGTGCGCAAGACTCCCACCTCTTCCACCAAAAGGGTACTTGTCACCATGATCACCACGTGCGAATGCAATTTTGAGATCAGCTTGATCGTAGCTAGCCTCCAAGAAGAAAAAGTGACTGATGGCTGCCCATTTTCCGAAGGCACGAGCTATTGATTTCCTGAATGAGGTTGGGACGGTGGAATCAAACCCATAGGTCAGACGTGTCTTCGATCGTGGCCACTTAGGTGACCCGGGAAAGAAATTGTAATTCAGATGGAACATGATACCCCCATATTTATGCTTATGTGACTGCATCCAGTTGGTGCCGTTTACTATGTCGGGAACCCCACAACGCGGTCGCAACATGGTTGTGATGGTGTCATCATCTAGTGTTCCGGTGGTGTTAAGATGGAAGTTTGCTTGATAAGTTTTAAGGGCATCCTCTAAAAGATCATCAAAAGCATCATCATTTGTAGTTTGATAGTTCAAGTAACCAAAATGTTGGAGGTACTTCTTCAAGTCAGTGATACCCTTGACTTGATCTCCTTTTTTACTCCCCTTCAAATTTTTGACGAAATCAAATGGAGCTGCTTGGGTAAGAATTGTGAGGATGACGAAAGAGGCTCCAAGAAGTGAGATAAGGAAAGCTTTGGATGCCATTTTTCTAAGAAAAAAGCACAAGAGAAAGAAAGCTTGTTGTGTTGTGAGATCTTATTCCGTGCATTATAAACTTGTATTTATATGCAAGCCTTAATGTGGGTTTTCTACCTTGCATTTTAATTTTTAGTTTCGTATATTAAACACCCAAAAACTAAAAAATTTAGCTAAGTAGTATTAATGTCCCAATAAATATTTAAAATTGACTAATTAGTTTTTATTGATGAGAAATAATGATAATAGAAAATAATAATTTTAAATCAGATTAGTACTGTGTTTTTTTTAAAATGGGTGGGTACAACAATTCATAACATTACAATGACGCATTATCATCTAGTTCATTTATATATTGATCGGATCCGAAATCAACATTTTTGTCCACTTCTGAAGCGCATGCCTTGATTCGGCACATTTACCATGCATGGATCCCCGCATTCACCCCAAATCACCGGTACATTCTTCAATAGTTGGAGCTCAGGCCACCTTGGACACCTTTACAATTGCAAGACTTGACACGTCCTTCTTGACAGCCGCACCTCCACGAGGGAGGAAGCATCACGCGCGAGGCGTGAAGAGGAAGCATCCACGAGGGATGTAAGAAGCATCACGCACGAGGCGTAAAGGGGAAAGCATCCACGCCCGCAAGGCGGGATGAGGAAGAGAAGAGAAAGAGGAAAGGAAAGGGAAAATTATAAGAGAAATTGGTGATCCCAAGATTCGAACCCAGGACATAAGGATCCAACCATCTTAGGGTAGACTCCTTGACCAACAGGTCACCACCCCCGTTGGCCGATTAATACTGTATTAGAACATGTGTTTTCTCAAATACTTTTAAGAAAATAGTAGTCTATTTCTTTTACATTTTAACATTAAAATAATAGTCTATTTTAAGAACTTATAATATGCGAAATGGGTTTTGGTTGTGCGTGGATACTTCCTACATCCCTCAGTGATGCCTTCCTCGTCATGCCTTGCACGTGGATGCCTTCCTCTTCACGCCTCCGCGTGATGTGTATTCCTCCCTCATTGAGTTGCTATGCATCCGACATGATGGACTGTCGTGTCTTGCAACGGTAAATGTGCCCAAGGTGGCCTGAGCAAGTGTCAAAGAATGTACCAATGATTTGAGGCGGATGTGCACATCCATAATAAAGGTGATGAACCTGGCTTGCGCTTTATAAGTAGAGAGATGTACCAGATGATTTCGGATCCGATGAAGATGCCTTTCTAGACCGTCGGAGATCAATATATATTCGTAATATATGATAATGCTATCTTCATATGTATTGTAATATTCTGAGTTATTGTACTTGTACCCCACCCATTATTAAAAATAAAAAAACTTATCATACAAAATACTTGTTTAATAAATTACACATTAACTTAATCAACTCATACATAATAACAATGCAACTAACACACAATTCTATACATTTAATGAGTTAACTTTTTAAAATGTAATTGCATTATTAATACCGTGACAAATGGTTATAGAAGATAATCCAAATACACATTCAAATTCGTGCATTCGTGCATTTCTCAGTCTCTTCCACCCATTTGTTTATATCTAATCAAGATATGTATCGGAGTAAAAATGTGCTCGTATAATATGTTCAAAGTATATTTGTATAGTACTTAGATTTGTATGTGATGTAAACCAACAATAAAAAAAATCAAGATTGGTTATCTATGTGGAATCCACTCACTTGCATTTTGCACACATATTCATTAATTTGAGGAAATTATGAAAATCTTGTTTACAATGCACTTGAATCCCAACCCAAGTAGTTAGTTATGCATTAGTCATAAGGTTGTATTTAATTGTACAATAAATGTGGTTATGTTAATTTGGAATGTGTTAATTGTGTTATTAATGAGGTTTGTTAACGGTGCAATTAATGGAGTTTTCTAAATTAGTTTTATTTATTGGAATTGTGTTATGTTGGGTTTTATTAAAAATTTGAGGTTGTTAGCTTTTTCACTTAGGTTATTTCTGTGAATTTTATGATTAACTCTTTTGAATTAAAACTGGTGTCATAATATGAATGTACATCAAGGGATTCTAACCTTTGATTTGCCCTAGTTATACACTCATTTAGAACTCATCTTTACTATCATTTAGTTGTGGTAAAGTGAGGCTCTTCCTTTGCTTCCATGTAACCTATAAATAGAGACATTGTAAAGCATGGATGAAAAATAAGAATACATTCTATCATCTTTTCCCCATTATATTATAACACGTTATCAGCACGAGTTGCTCAAAAGGTAGTGATCATCCATCTCTAATCCTCTCTTCTATTCTTGTTCACAATGCGATGATGGCAACCATGAGTCCTCTTCGTAGAGAAACTCAAAATAGCCTAGCATTCAAAAACTCAATTTTCATATTCATGTAATTGGTTCTATATTCACATGATGTATGAATGTGTAGTATATGATTTTGATTCACCCGAAGTGGAATCGTATACATGTATCACTTGAAGTGGATACATGTATAGTTTTATGTTTTTATTTTATTCCCCCGAAGTGGAATCACATACATGTATCACTTGAAGTGGATACATGAATAGTTTACGTTTTATTTTATTCCCCCGAAGAGGAATCATATACATATTTCTCCTGAAGTAGATACATGTATAATATATGCTTTGTTTTTGTTATGAAGTAGAATATAATCATATACATGTATCACCCTGAAGTGGGTACATGTATAGTACATATTTTTCGATTCCCTCGAAGTAGATTCATATACATATATCACCCGAAGTGGATATATGAATATTATTATTCTTCTTTATCTTCATCCTCTGAAGAGGATGTTTCATTTCAATCCTTGAAGAGAGTAACATTCACTTCTTGTTGTAAGTGACAAAAACATCAAGCATATGTTTGTTAGTGTGATTATATTATATCATCTCCTGAAGTAGATGATTATAATCTAGATAAAATCACTTCCTGTTGTAAGTGATAAAGTTCTATTTTATTTATTTATATATGTTATTTATGCACATTCTTAAATTTCATTTATTTACTTACTTTTATAATGGTACGTTTTTATTCATATATCATATTTCGTATATTTAATCCCCTGGAGCGGATTCATATAGATCATACACACTTAATCCCCTGAAGTGGATAAACACGCATCATATATATATAATTATGCTAATGAGATAGTTAAAATCGTTCCCCGAAGAGGATGAATAGGTGTAAAATATATTTTACTCCTAGAAGAGAGTAATGTATCATTTTCATTTCTTGTATGTGAAAGAAAAATAATGGTCCAAGAAATTATTTTTACTTAGATCATATCATCTCCTGAAGTAGATGATTATAAGATCACTTCATGTTGTATTTGACAGAACCATGAAATTTCTCCTCAAATAAGTTGGATGTGTATGATCAATACTTAGTGATTTATATGTTTTAATTTCATGCTTTAACTATTATATACATGTCTACGTCGCAAGACTTTAGTTTACTGCCTTAATGTTTCCGGAAGAAACTGTTTTACATGGGTAAACTGATGTTGAACTCCTTTTTAGCATGTAACCACTTGAGAGATTTTGTAAAAGAAAACTCCAGCGCATCCCAGAAGGATTGTACTTACTTCGTCATCATCTTCACAAGAGCCCGAAGCTCAAAACTTAATAGTCAAAGACCCCTCATACGCTGGAAGAGCTTAAATGATTATTTCAATCATTAGAGGACGGTCATTGTACCTCGTGCAATTATGAATGCATATGGATGCACTTGAGGATATGAGATTTTAATTAGGTCTCGGATTATAATTCTGAACTATATTGTATTGTTTCAATCTTGAGACTATGTGAAGAGACTAATGAAGACGAAGATAAATTAGAGAAAAGATTATTCGTCTCTCATGTTATCAACTTTGTACTCCAGCAGTAGTACATGAAACATGATTATTTTTCCTGTTTGTAGTTACTTTCTAAATTCGGTTTTAATGACACAGATTTAATTTCCGTAACTGAAGTTATTTTATTTATTATGAATTTTTCAAGAGTTAAATTCTATTTCAATTAGTCATATATATTGTTTATATTTCTTTATAGAATGAATTAATCTTGTACTCCAGTAGTAGTGCATGTTGTTTTTTCAACGGAAATATCAATGGTGGGGAGCTATGTCTCGTTGATAGTGCCACTACTCATACTATATTGAAAAACCCGAAGTTTAAATAGTATCTCTGGAATAAGTAGTATTATAGAAGACTCCGGAAGAGCCTCTATCTTGTTACCCGAAGGAACAAGAATAAACATTAGAGATGCATTGTACTCAAGTGAATCACAAAGAAACTTACTCAGTTTCAAAGATATTCGAAGAAATGATTTTCATGTTGAAACCATGTGTGAAGAGGGTATTGAGTACCTACTTCTTGTCTATTATAAGACTGGCCAGAAGCAAGTCTTAGAGAAATAGAGAGCACATGCGTCTGGTTTATATGGCACGCAAATCTACCCCATTGAAGTGTATAAATTCACTAACCTGAAGTTAGTTGACAAGGAATTATTTTCTTTGTGGCATGATAGACTCGGTCACCCTGGTGAAACAATGATCCGGAGAATCATTGAAAGTTCACACGGACACCCACTTAAGGACCTGAAGATCCTCCCAAAGGGTGACTTGACATGCACGGCTTGTTCACTTGGCAAATTTATAACAAGGTCGTCTGTAACAAAAGTAAACGCGGAATCTCCTATGTTTCTTGAAAGACTTCAAGGTGACATATGTGGACCAATAGCACCGCCGTGCGGACCATTTAGATATTTTATGGTGTTGATAGATGCTTCAACACGATGGTCACATGTAAGCCTACTCTCAACGCGAAATGTTGCGTTCGCAAGGCTTTTAGCCCAAACAATCAAGTTAAGGGCTCATTATCCGGATCAACCAATCAAAAGAATCAGGCTAGATAATGCAGGAGAATTTACATCAAAGTCATTCAAAGACTATTGTACATCAATTGATATAGTGGTTGAACATCCAGTAGCTCATGTTCATACACAAAACGGCCTAGCAGAGTCTTTGATAAAGCGGTTGCAATTAATAGCAAGACCATTGCTAATGAAGTCAAAATTACCCGCTTCTGCTTGGGGACATGCAATTTTGCATGCAGAAGCTTTGATAAGACTACGACCGATCGCTCATAATAAGTATTCTCCCTTGCAACTTATCTTTGGAAGAGAGCCTGATATCTCATATTTGAAATTTTTTGGTTGTGCGGTCTATGTCCCTATTTCTCCCCCACAACGAACCAAAATGGGGCCACAAAGGAGGTTGGGAATATATGTGGGGTTTGAGTCCCCATCAATTATCAAATATCTAGAGCCACTAACTGGTGATTTATTTAGAGCTCGATATTCTGATAGTCATTTTCACGAATCAAAATTCCCAACTTTAGGGGAGAAGAAAAGGAGATTAATAAGGAGGTTTGTGGAATACACCTTCTTTGTCGTTCTTAGATCAAAGGACAAATGAAAGTGAACTTGAAGTTCAATAAATTTTACACTTGCAAAATGTAGCAAATAGACTACCCGATGCGTTTACTGATGCCAAGAAAGTGACGAAGTCACATATACCTGCTGAAAATGCACCAGCTCGTTTGGAGATTCCTGTAGTAACTCCAAACACAAACATTGCAAGTGATTCTCAAGTACATCGAAAGCGTGGGAGACCATTAGGGTCTAAGGATATAGTTCCCCGGAAGAGGAAAGAACACGCAAGATGTAAAACGGATGTCGAGATGTCAAATACGAACATTAATGAAGTAAGGACTCTGGAAGAGTCTTTACCTAAGGAAACTGAAAATAAAGACAAAGATATTGATGACAATTTTGAAATGTCAATCAATTATGCCAGCACTGGTGTGGGTTGGTATCGAGATGAGGTAAATCTCAATGAAATCTTGCTTATTCAGTTGCCCTAGAGGTCATTGGAGAAGATGACAATGATCCCCAAACCATATATGAATGTCGACATCGAGATGATTGGGAGAGCTGGAAAGAAGCAATTCAAGCAGAGTTGAACTCTTTGAATAAACGCGGTGTTTTTGGACCTGTAGCTCCAACACCCGAAGGTGTGAAACCAGTTGGCTATAAGTGGGTGTTCGTACGAAAACGTAATGAATGTAATGAAGTTGCAAGATACAAAGCTAGACTGGTTGCACAAGGCTTTACGCAGAAACCTGGAATTGATTATTTGGAAACGTATTCACCTGTAGTGGATGCAACAACCCTAAGGTTTCTAGTTGCTTTGGCCGTTGTCGAACGACTTAAAATGCAACTGATGGATGTGGTAACTGCATACCTTTATGGGTCGTTAGACAAAGATATATACATGAAAATCCCAGAAGGATTAAAAATGCCTGAAGCATTACAAGCTAAGCCTCGTCATATGTACTCCATTAAATTAAAAAGATCATTATATGGGATGAAACAATCTGGTCGGATGTGGTATAATCGCCTCAGTCAATATTTATTAGCGCAAGGGTTTATCAATAACCAAATATGCCCATGTGTTTTTATAAAACGTACAGAATCGGGTTTTGTAATCATAGCTGTGTACGTTGATGACTTAAATGTAATTGGAACTCCAGAAGAGATCCAATTGGCAGTAAATTATTTGAAAAGGGAATTCGAGATGAAAGATCTAGGAACTACCAAGTATTGTCTCGGCCTGCAGTTCGAACATAAAAATAATGGAATCTTTATCCATCAATCAAATTACATCGAGAAGGTTCTAAAGCGTTTTAATATGGATAAAGCACACACATTAAGTACGTCGATGGTAGTAAGATCACTCAACATCGAAAATGACCATTTTCGTCCCCAGTCAAACAATGAAGAGATTTTAGGTCCAGAAGTACCTTATCTTAGTGCAATTGGGGCTTTAATGTACCTTGCCAATAATACCCGACCAGACATATCATTTGCAGTTAATTTACTTGCAAGATATAGTTCATCACCCACTAAAAGACATTGGAGCGGTGTTAAGCACATCCTACGTTATTTACGTGGAACAAGTGATATGGGTTTATTTTTCAAAGGAACAAATGGAGTACAAATTGGTGAATTGGTTGGTTATGCCGATGCGGGTTATTTGTCTGACCCACATAAAGCTATCTCACAAACGGGGTACTTATTCATGTATGGAGGAACTGCCATTTCATGGCGTTCGACAAAACAGACCTTGGTAGCCACCAGTGGCGGATCCAGAGCTTCGTGTGAGGGGGGTCCCAAAATTTTTTTTTTGATGAATAAGGGTATATATGTTGTATTCGGAATTTTTTTTCTATATATATATATATATTCCTTATATTTGATGATATAAGCTATTTTCTAATAAAATTCAAAGTTTGAATTCATATAAAGTTCATTGACGATCTAACTTTGAGAGGTCATAGAAGACACGTCAATTACCCTATAAGATCGAGATATATATAATTGGAGAGATAATTTGACGGCCTACGACTCTTCAATTGATATCAAGATATCAATCAGACGTTTAAGCAACCAAAAACATAAGTAAAGTAAGAACGCATAACAAGCGTACATAGTCAATCACATGTAACCTTAACAACTTTAACATATAACAAGTAGACTGAGCACCGCTTGAGAAATCAATCACCTTGCGCATGAAGCTGACGATAAGGGCTACAATTTCTATTCTTACATCTAGACACAAGTCTAATGTTAAGGTGACTTAAAACTAAGTCGAAACATGCCATATGTTTGAAGTCCGCTAATGATTAGCCAATCTTTTGAAGCTCATAGAGACATCATTCGGTGTCCGTTGAAGATGATCTATATATTGATAGAAAGCTAATTGAATTTTCTATAACTTTCATGTTTAATGCAAGATGAATTTCGGAGGTTAAGATGATAAAAACAACGATCAAAGATAGATGATTAGTTGAAATTTGCCGAAATTGAGGGGATTCGAGCCAATCTTCTGAAGCTCATAGAGGCGCGATCTGATGTCCGTTGAACATGATCCAAATATGTATAGAAACCTAATAGAATGTTCTATAACTTTTATGTTTACTTAAAGATGAATTTTGGAGTTTAAGCTGTTAAAAACAGCGACCAAAACTAGATGTTTGATTGAAGTTTGCCGAAATCAAGGGGGTCCGAGCCAACTTTCGGAAGCTCATAGAGGCGTTATGCATTGTCGGTTGAAGATGATCTATATATGGATAGAAAGCTTATTGAATTTTCTATAACTTTCATGTTTACTCCGAGATGAAATTAGAAGGTTAAGCTTAGAAAAAGAGCAACCAAAGATAGGTGTTTAATCAAAAAAATTCAAAAAAAAAATTTGTTCAAAGTTGAGAGGGGTCCTGGGACCCCCCAGGACCCGGCTGCATCCTCCACTGGTAGCCACATCATCGAACCATACAGAACTGATTGCACTATACGAAGCTGGACGAGAATGTGTTTGGCTTAGGTCATTTATCAACCATGTCAAGACCTCTTGTGGATTAGTATCAGGCAAACAGAGCCCGGCAGTAATATATGAGGATAATGCTGCTTGCATCGCCCGAATCAAAGAGGGATATATTAAAGGCGATAGAACAAAGCACATATCTCCTAAATTCTTCTCCACTCACGAGCTTCAAGTGGAAGGGAAAATCAACGTTTGCCAAATACAATCCAGTAAAAATTTGGCAGACTTGTTCACTAAGTCATTACCGACACGAGTTTTTAAGAAACTTGTAAATGACATTGGGATGTGCAGTCTTAAGGACTTGTCGGTTTGAGGGGGAGTTTGTAACTGTACTCTTTTACCTTAACTTGGTTTTTATCCCTTTTCGGGTTTTTTCAGGTCAAGGTTTTTATATTTGTAACAACTGGTTGATTTTCATATTTGTAATTTTAAGATTGATTTTTTCGAATTAACTTTGTCGATTAAAACTTTTAAGTTCTACGAATATTTTTGTCAAACTAGCATATGTTAATTTTTTTTTTGATGAAAGAACTGAATAAATCTGGGAATCAAAACAACATAACAGCAAGAATCAACAGCGTAGACCTGCTAACGAATTGTACGACACACATGCGTCGGAAATTACAATTGCAGTTATTCATTAATTACAATTACATTTATTCATTAATTAATATAATATATAGATTAATAAATTCTGGATATAATATTAATTTTGAATAAAATCACATAATATATGAAAAACAAATTACACACCAAATTAGATAGTGTTGATTAGAAAAGTTTACAACCTGTTCCTGATACAATTTACAACCGTTGAACATCAAACGGTAATAGTGGAAGTAGTTCAAAAGACCACCAAAAAAACTTCCACAAAGTGGTCGGGCCATTCTGTTGGGAGACCAGCCTCTGGGAGTATCCGAGAATCGGTGCTGAAGCCTCGAGATCCTCAGCCTCTGATATGGGCTGGCCATTCTGTTATAGCGCGCTAAGGAATCCTCTTCAGAATTATTTACTGCACATAAGTCAATAAAAGTAGTCACTGAACAGTAAAACAACTATATTATTACATAACAAAACATTAGACATTTGTGGTTGAAAAAAATATGGAATCCTTATTTATTACACAACAAAACATAAACAACTATATTACACTCGTGACAAAACATTAGACATTAGAGGTTGAAAAAATATGGCATCCTTATTAACACAACAAAACATTAAGACATCAGTGGTTGAAAAACATTAAACAGTAGACAACAAAATATGCAGTTCCATTATGCATAGTCTGAAGAGGTCATTGAAACATAAATCAACGAAAGAGGTAATCCAAATCCACCAATTTCACTTGAATTCAATGCATAAAGAAACAACAACTGCATATGTAAACTATAAGAGATTGAAACATAAACCTCAGTTGAAACAAGAAAAAAATATGTCAGCATTTAAGCATGAGTAACAATTAACATCTGAATTTGACATGATAAATAAGGTAAAATTAAATAATTTGACGAACCCTTGCAATTACAACAAAATATGCAGTTCCATTATGCATACTCTGAAGATGTCATTGAAACATAAATCAAAAATAGAGGTAATCCAAATCCACCAATTTCACTTCAATTCAATGCATAAAGAAACATCTGCATATGTAAACTATAAGCAATTGAAACACAAATCTTAGTTGAAACAAGAAAAAAAATATGTCAGCATTTAAACATAAGTGACAATTAAGCATAATAACAATTAACATCTGAATCTGATACGATACCAGGTTCACTTCTCGCATCACGTGCTCCAGATTCCAGTGCTGATAGGACTCCAACATTCTGATACATTCAACCAGCCATGTGCCTTCCTTCGTTTGAGACCTTGGATGAGATAGAAGTGCTTGAATAACACCTCTATATCGTCACTGACAAAAGTTGCCTTTAAAATTTTCATTTCGTTTGCCAGCTTCATGCCAAGTTGGAATGCAAGGCCCTCCACTTCTGCAATTCCTCTTTGGTCTTCCAATGGTTTTGGGGCTAGCTACAAACTCTACTCTTCGCGGACATTCTCTGCACACTACACCAATTCCTGCTTCTTTGGTTGTAGAGTCCCACGCTCCGTCACATGATGTTTTGTACTTTGCCTTTTTCTGGTGGCTCCCCTGACTTTGGTCTGCTGATTACAAATTTATAATCATCTCGATTGAACTCTTTAATAACTCTTATAGTCTGCGCAGCCGCCACCAGAATATCCACTCCTTGATTGTGCCAGAGCTTGTTTCTATTCCACCATATCCATCTCACTCCGCAAAAAACCTTGGTAAGCTCCTCCCCTTCAAGTTCCCGAACACACACAATACCATATCCAATCTCCAGTCGTTTTGAAGTATTAAACTGCAAGAATTGTGCGGTGCTACTAATGCATGTTTCCAAAATTCCCTCGCCCGCCAGCAGTGAAGAAACAAATGAGCAGCATCTTCTTCCCCATAGCCACAGACAATGCATTTCGAGTCAATGTTGCACCCTCTCCTTCCTAAGTTCATGCTAACTGGAACTGCGTTGTGAAATAATTTCCACATGAAGATTTTAGACCTGTTGTGAATTCTCTAGTTCTCCAACATCTTCTCCAGAAGTGTCTTTTTCTTTGTTAGAAACCTCTCCTTTAATATCTTCTCTCCTTTTATTTTCCTCCTCACTAGTAATGCATATGATGCTTTTGTCGAAAAACCTTCATCCCTTATGATGTAGGAGCGTTTAGGGTGATGCAGGGCAGATTGAGGATCAGATGTCGCGCAAAAAGGGCACTGTCGGGAAAATACAGATTTGGCGTTCGGCGTCTAGAAATCCGCCGTCAGACCTAATTTCGAGTGGAAACAGGCCAACAAACGCAACTCACAGCTTAAGCTGTGATATCTGGGCTTTTTAGGCCTTCCGGGCTCGTTTATCAGGTCGAATCAGCATATCTATCTTTTAGCAGCATTATATTTTAGCAGCATTATCTTTTAGATTTGTGTTTTGCTATTTAAACCCACCTTAGGGTTATTGTTATTCATCTTTTATCGTATCAATAAACACTCGTTTTTCGTTTTTGGTGGATTCCAAAACTTTCTTGGTGGATTCCAAGCTATCCACGAACTTTCGTTTTGGAATCCACCAAAAACGAAAAATGAGTGTTTATTGATACGATAAAAGATGAAAAACAATAACCCTAAGGTGGGTTTAAATAGCAAAACACAAATCTAAAAGATAATGCTGTTAAAATATAAATATGCTGATTCTGCCTGATAAACGAGCTTGGAAGGCCTAAAAAGCCCAGATATCACAGTTTATGCTGCGAGTGGCGTTTGTTGGCCTGTTTCCACTCGAAATAAGGTCTCACGGCGGATTTCTAGACGCCGAACGCCAAATCTGTATTTTCCCGACAGTGCCCTTTTTGCGCGCCATCTGATCCTCAATCTGCCCTGCATCACCCTAAACGCTCCTACATCACCTTATAGTCAGATTAGTTTGCTCCTGTGACTCTCCACTTCTGAGAAGCCATTTTCTCAGCAACTGAATGCCCCCATGAATGCTCCTCCAAGCCCATGAGCGTCTAGTTCCTACTTGTGCTTCCAATAAACTGTACGATTAAAAATATCTAGCTTTATACACTTTGCTGAGCAGTAATTATGGATTTGAGAGGGTCCACCAGGCCTGTTTGATCAGCAGTAATTCCGGCCCACAGTCCAACTTTTCGAAATCTTTTGGTCTACCAGTCCGACCGTAAAATTAGAGAGTATAATGTAAAACTATGGACCGTATAAACTCGACTCCAGTCCACGGTCCATTTTTAAAAAAATTCTAGTTCATCGGTGTAACCCAGACCATAAATTTCTGGTCCAGTCTGATTCATGTCGGACCGGATGTGCATCACAAAGCAAAATTGTGTGTCAAGGGCCTGGAAACTCTTGGTATTTGAGTAGCTTACAGTCTAGCGAAAGGGGGTCTGGTCGAGTGGTTTGACTCTTGACATATTGTCAAGGGGTAAGGGTTCGATTCCCCCCAAGTAGCATAATCTCCTCACTTTTGTGTATGGGTTCTTTTCGTCCCGCCTTGGCGTGGACGTGTTGTTCGTCCCTTGTGGACGAGTTGTTGTGTTCTTCTGTAGGTGTTGTTGCTTCGTCTATCCCTTCCATGGACACGTGGAGGTGCTGAGCTTCAAGTTAAAATGCTAGTGGGTTTCAAGTGAGATCGAGGTGCCTAATGGCCTGTGCTTCAATTGGACGTGATTCAAGTATCGAATTCGGATTGGTGCCTTGTGTGGCCTGTGCTTCGAGAGCCTAGATATTCACATGTACCCGATAAAGTTCTCATGTAATGTGTATAAGATGTATTTGGATATTATTTGATATGTATAAGATGTAAAACCCCACAATCAAAAAAAAGAGTAGCTTAAAGTCCATGTAAGAAAAATGAAGTATGAATGGTCGAGATAGTCTTCTCTCTCCTCAACAACACTTATTTTAATTTACTCCCCAACGCCACAGAATTCATCCAGACCTCAGAAACAATGAACTTATACATTTCTGGGATCAAGATCCTTCTCTTACCCATATATGTACCATCTGTCAAACTTGCTATCGAAATTCTTCCATGTAGTGGAAGAAAATGTGCATTTTGGTTTTGTTATGATCTTGGCATCAAATCTGATGTTCACAAATCAAACATGAAATTGTGTATTTAAATGTCTTCTTTTTTTTTGCGAAAAGGACTTTGGTCGAGTGGTTTGATCCTTAACAAATTGTCAAGAAGTCAAGGGTTCGACTCCCCCAATTAGCATACTTCTCCTCACTTTTGTGTAGGAGTGTTATCCGTCCATTGTGGACGTGTTGTGTACTGCAGGTTGCTACCTTGCATATTCCTTCCATGTGTGCGTGGATGTGCTGTGTTTTCTCGTCAATGTTCGTGAGTTTCAAGCTAAATATGCGCTTCAATGGACATAATTCAAATACCATTCTGAGTTGGTGTCATGTGTGGCTCGTGCTCCAGAGTCTAAGTTCACATGCAGAGGCGGCTCCCGGGGGTCCTAGGAATCTCCTCCGTTTCTTCGAATTTCGATCAACCAGCTATCTTCAGTCCATATTTTCACCGGCATAATCTTTAAATTTCATCTTGATGTAAAAATGAAAGTTGTAGAACGTTCAATTAGCTTTCTAACCATATATAGATCATATTCAACGGATATAGGATGAGGCATTTGTGAGCTCCAGAAGATTGACCGATCATTAGCAACTTCAATTATATAGTCCATTTCGGCTTAGTTTTGAGTCATCTTAACGTTAGATTTGAATTTAGGTGTAAGCATAGACATTGTAGCTCTTGTCGTTAACTTTATGGTCTAGGTGATTGATTTCCCAAATGGTACTTCGGTCGCTCGTTATAGGGTTGTAAAGTTGCTACGGTACACTTGTTAGGCGACCTTAGTTTGAGTATGTTTTTAGCTGCTTTAATGTCGAATTTAGATCTTAATACCAACTAAAGAGTCGTAGGCTATTAAATTATCTTTCCAATGACATATGACTCGATCTGATAGGGTAACAGATGTGAGTTTTATTATCTCTCAAAGTTAGATTGTTGGACAATATATGAAATTGACTTTAATATTTACTTTAAAACAACTTATATCATCAAACATAAAGAATATATACATGATTTTTTTTTGTGTGCCAAATCCGAGCTATATCCATATTCCTGGATGAATTTTTTTGGGACCCCTCTCCTGTAAGGCTCTGGAACCGCCACTGTTCACATGTACCTGATGAAGTTCTTATACAATATGATTGAGATGTAGTTGTATGATAATTGAGATGTATGAATTGAATTATATGATATGTAAAAAAAACCCACCATAAAAAAATGTCATTTAGCATATTTGTGCCAACGTAACTTTGCAACAACACTGCCATAAGCGAACTACAATTGTGCGACAGCATTAGAGCTATCGCACAGTTTAACTTAGAGAAATTAATTTTACCCTTCTTCATTCGAACAATCTCTCATCCTCCCATTTTTTCTCCCCTCATTCAAACATCTCTCCTCCAATGAATCCATCGCCTTCACCAGGCGACAGCTGCCGCACCATTCTTCATCTGCCTGCCAACGCACATCTCTCCAAATAATTTTAGTTAGTATCAGATAAAAAAAATTTGGTTTAAGAGTTTTTTGAAATTGAAATTGGATATGAGGGATTAGTAGTTGTTTGGAGGTGCATTTGGTGGTGGAAGCAGGGAAGGTTATGTTGGTGGTGGTGGAAGTGGACTCAGTGGTGAAGGCGGAAGAGGAAATGGCATTAGTGGAGGGGAAGGCCATGGATGTGGTGGTTCTATCCTGTTTGCCCTCTTTTGGATTTAGATTTCTTAAACAGGTCAAACGAATTTGACATATTTTAATAAAATTGAAAGGAGTATAAGTATTCTTCATTTTCAAAGAATACCAATATGGGGATGCGGATGAATACGTGCGGATAATCAACTTGATCCATATAGGCCTCAAAAGTGCCACGTACTCATTTTAGCAAAAAACTAAATTGAGGATGTTGTTTGCCTTATTTGAGAAATCCGAACACAGAAGAGGGCAATGTTTTTCTTCAATTTGTTCCCTTTTGAGTTTCATATTACTCAAATAAGGCAAACAAGTTTTACATATTTTGTTTGCCATGTTTTTTGTAATACCGATTGGCGAACCGATTTGTTCCCAAAATGCATGTGTGGCATGTTTGGGTCCTATGTGGACCAATCGAGCAAAGAGTTGCGCTAACGTGGCATCCTTGTAGAATACTGGCCCCCGTGGAATTGACAACAAAGGATATTGGTTTGCACCATATCGGTAATAATAAGAATCGGTGCCTGCATGACGGTATTAACTTTTTCAAAAGTGAACCATGCGTAACGCTTTTTCAGACTTGGTCAGGGCCATACAAAATTGGTCAAGATGTGACTGAACTATTGAAAGAAACTGGATGCGGGCAAACCGGTATTAGATGAAACAGATTGGCCACGTATCGGTATCAAAGAATATCGGGTATGGGGTGTGCCGATATTTTCCTCCATCAAAATTTTGGGCAGTTTCGTCATCTAATTGTAACAACCACAATCAAAAGTCAATATCTATCTTCTTTTGATTCCAATATTTACAGTTTTTTAATCAGTATGGTTTATTCGAACTTGATGGTTATGTCAATGTTGGCGACGTGGATAATCCTATAAGGGACGAGTATGACAATTAGAAATCCTCGCAGGTGAAGATCCGGAGTATGAAAGATTTGCACCTCGATTCGTTTGGGATCACTGACAGATGCTTGTCGTCAGAGCAAATGTACAAATAAATTTATAAGTCCGCTACTCGCGACTTCACTACTGGGTAGCAAGTGGTAAGTAGGGGTCGAACCCAAGGGAATTAGGGGGATAAGTTGTTCTTTGAGGGATCGTACAGCGGGGAAGCGTGTTTTTTGGTTGATTGAGGTTTTACTACTAACAGCTAAGTGATTGGTTGGTTGGTTTTGGTTTTTAGTGCGGAAAAGTAAATGACATAAAAGTAAATACTGAAAGTAAAAAGAAGACTTACAGCGGTTGTTGCGTGATCGGCAAGTCTTGCGGAACGTCAGCAGTTGAAAGGGCAGTTTATACTAAGGAAGTAAGTGCAGGTAGTGTTTTAATCTAAGGAAAGATTCGGTTTAGGGACTCTTCTTGTGACACATCTATCATTGACTCCAAATAATTTCTTCTACACTTCTAAGTGTGGTTGTCTCGACAAAGGTGACAACCCAAATACCCCGACAAAGGTGGTACTCCACACCCTTAACCTGTCAAGTTGTTATGTGGTTGTCCCGACAAAGGTGACAACCCAAATACTCCGACAAAGGTGGTATTCCACAACAAGCTTGACAAAGCTTTAGGCTTCTAGTCTTTCGCTAGTTTGAACAACCCGACAAAGGTGTTACTCAAACTAGATCTCAAAGACTATAGAAGTGTAAAATGACATAAGGTGCAAGAGTCTCAAGATGTGGGCACAAGGGTGAGAACCCTCAACCGAATATGGGTTTAGCTACGATTATCCATGGAAGAGGACATCATAGCTAAGTACTTTAAAAAGTAAAGGAAAGGGGTGAGTACTTCAAGAACCGACAAGAGTACTCAAGAATAGTGAAAAGCTTGAGTACTCAAGAACCAACAGGAGTACTCAAGACCGAACTATAATACTCAAGAACCAACATGAGTATTATTTATATCAAAACCAAACTTACAAAGTAACAAACTTAGAGAGAGAAGTGTTTATTGATTTTTTTGGGCTTATGAAATGAGGAGGAGCTCTCCTTTTATAGCCATGGAGGAGATGGGAGATGGCAACACTTGTCACATGGGGAGAGGGAGAGCAAGGAGATGAAGCCACATGGGGGAGGGGAGAAAGCCGGCGGCGGCTATGAGGTGGAGGAAGGAGGGAAGAGCCGCCCATGTGAGGAGGAGCATCCCCTTAGCCTTCTAGAACCTTGTGACTTTTTCACAAAAGCCATCGGTTTGACAGGAATCTGACCGGAGCTTTGGCCGGAGCTTCTTGGGTTTTGGAGAGTGTATTCTGAATGAAAATGTCATTCTAAGATGATCTCAAGAAGGAACCTAAGCCAAATTCTGCTTGGAACATGGTCGAAATCCCAAATCGGCTGAAATTGCCCTTGTTTGGCCTTTACCGGGCTTGGTGCCTTTGCATTGCGTTCTTGTCCAAACGCCGACTGTTCTAGCATATTTGAATGATTCCAAGAAAGTTGTACAGTCGGAATCTGGTCGTGTCCTGACTCTTAATTCATTTTCAGCTTTAAAACTCCTCCTTAGCCTGTATTCTCTCTAGACTCCAAAATACCCTGTAGATAAATATCGGAACTAACAAGCAAAAGTTAAATAGACAAAGAGTCTAATTTGGTGGGTTTAACTGTGTTTATGATTCATACAATTATGGTCCATCAATCACCCAGTGATTCTACATCATACATGTATATAGAGCTTTCTATAATTATAGAAACAAACATTCAGCATCATCTGCACTATTGTTTCAGGGTAAGCATAGACTTGTGTGCAAGACTAATGAAGTGCATAGCTTAAGGGAGTTTGATAGCACATAATCACTCTACCCAGATGAGTGCCCACTTACTACTAATTGTCTTTTTTTTAGTCTTTTTAATGATCCATCCATAAGGGCATCAAACTCTGCAAAAAAAAAATGTAATCCAATTTGAATTAATTTTCTTAGGTTCTATTTAAGTTGGAAACACCTCTTAAACATTTTTTGATTGGTGTGTCCACAAGAAAGAACAAAAATGTCCTCAGTATGAACATGTAGATTGACATATGGATAATAACATTAAAAGAACTAGGAGATACTAATACCAGATGAACTAGACTGGCTTCTGTAAGTTCACAAAACAAGAGGAACGTTCACGCAATAACATCAATGTTCATAATATTAACACAATGTTCAAGTCACTCATCGCGCCCTTGTGTGGGCCCAATGTGTATGTTATATAAAGACTCTTTGAATCAAAAAACACCAAGTGAAACACATCTAGTTTCTCAATTCGACAAGCTCCGTTTTTTCTGTTTTCCCCCTCCGCTGGTCCCTTCTCCCCTGCCGGAACGCCATGTTCCATTGCCCGCTCATCCCCTCATGCCTTCTGGTTGCTGTGTTCGGCTGGCGGTGGGGTTTGTGGGTGATGCCATGGTGTTTTGGACGGTGAGTCGGGCTTGATCGGCTGTGGGTTTTTTGGCTCTGTTTGTGTATATATTTCATCTGTATATATTGGTTGGATCTGGTGGTGGCGGAGGAGCTGCTGCCCGTGGTGATGGTGGGTGTGGGTGGGCCATTTTTTTGAAGGTGAAGACGATGGTGGGCTCGCTTGCGGGGTGGATGAGCTATGGGTGGCGGCTGTTTTTTTGGTTGTTCATATGTTGCTGCTCCTGGTGGATTAGCTGGGTTTAACCGGTCTGCTGATAGTTGTAGTTTTAGCTAGGTGTGTTTAGTTTTAGTCCCTCTGAGTGAGGTTTCACTTATGACGGTTGTTAATGTAGAGCAAACGCAGAGAAAGCCGAAATTAGGGAAAACCCTAGTTCTGTATTTTTATTCAACTAAAACTGCCAATGAAGGCTACAGAAGTTTGTTTAAATAGGAAAAGAAGCTGCCTAAAACGAAAATTACCAAAAACCTAAAACTGCTAAAAATCAGAAAATATCTAAAAACATTAAAAATTCAAAATAAAATAGGAAACGACTCCGGATTGCCAAAAAATGTCATTCCGCTCAAAATAAGGTATTATGGGCTGAAATCGGACACCGGCAACTCGAATCCTGCTAACTTGCACCACTTTCCTCCACAACCTTAGTTATCGCTAATCTGTCTGCATCATCCCCTCCCGGGTCGAGAAGATTCGTCCTCGAATCCGAACCCATCTCCGTGTCAGAAGAAGCACCCCGAAACTTAGGTGGGACCAGCACAATCGTTGTACCCCGAAAAAGAAACGAGTAGGTGTTAGTACTACCGTCATGTACAACAGAGTGATCAAACTGCCAAGGGCGGCCCAACAGTAGATGACAGGCGTCCATGGGAACCACATCACAATAAATCTCATCGTTGTACATCACTCCAATTGAGAAAGACACTAATACACGTTTAGTAATAGTAATATCAGTACCTTTACTAAGCGAAGCCAGCTTGGATGGCTTAGGATGGGGTTCACTGGTAAGGGCAAGCTTCGACACCGCCACCTCAGAGATCACATTCTCGCAACTTCCAGCATCAATGATGAAGGTACAAACCTTCCCGCCAATCGTACACGAAGATTGGAATACATTAGTACGCAGCCATTCGGAATGGTCAGGGGCGCGTGGGGTCAGGAACGTGCGCGGTAACATCAATACTGGACCCACGTCACCGGAAACAACCTCCTCCTCAACCACGTCATCACCGTACACATCAAAGACAGGATCCCCCTCCGGAACAGGTACATCCTCGGGAGCATCATGCGTAAACAGTCCACGGGAACTCGAAACTTTAGGGCACTCTGATTGACGATGCCCCATCTCTCCGCAGCCAAAACAACGAAAACCACCTCCAAACCGAGTCTGGGCAGGGTTGGCAGCAGGTCGCCCCACCGGGGTCGTGGGACCACAGGTGGCAGGAGCCGTGGGTGTGGCACCGACACCTGGTGACTGACTAAAACCACCTGGCCCTCGTCTCGCCAACTGCTTCTCAGCCTGCAAGGCACGCTGGTGTGCTTCAGACACTGTGGCGGGATCAAACATGTTCAGGACATCCTGCAACTGAAGTTTCAACCCACCAATGTAACGGGAAACCAGCTGAAGCGGGGACTCATGCACATCCGTGTGGGCCAGCAATTGGTAAAAATCAGCGGTGTATTCATCCACTGAACGAACACCCTGACGCAGATTCTGAAACCGTTGATAGAGCTCGCGCTCAAAGTTGTAAGGTAAAAAGGCCTGACGAATATGTTTCACAAACTTCTGCCAATTCGCGATCTTAGCCTTACCCTCACGAACACGACTCTTCTTCACATGTTGCCACCACGCCTGTGCTCTACCACGCAAGCGAAAAGTCACAAACGACACGCGGCGATCATCAGGGACATCCTTAAAATCAAGGATCTCCTCCACTTGAGAAAGCCAATCAATAAACTCTTCGGCCTTGAGGCCTCCATCAAAGTCAGGAATATCAACCTTGAACCCAAGCTCCCACCGTCGGTCACGCTGATTGTTTGGCTCACCCGCGAACGGATTATCGTCAGCCACGACCTCGGCATCGGCACGATGGGCCTCAAGTTCGCCCAAACGGCGAGTTAGATAGTCAACCTGTCGGCGCAGGTCAGCAGTCTCACGAACTCTGAAATCCTCGATATCACGATCCACAGCAGCAGCACCGCCTCTTGGTCTACCTCTAGCCTTCGCGCAGGACCACCGTAGTCTGATACCAATATAATGCAGAGCAAACGCAGAGAAAGCCGAAATTAGGGAAAACCCTAGTTCTGTATTTTTAATCAACTAAAACTGCTAATGAAGGCTACAGAAGTTTGTTTAAATAGGAAAAGAAGCTGCCTAAAACGAAAATTACCAAAAACCTAAAACTGCTAAAAATCGGAAAATATCTAAAAACATTAAAATTCAAAATAAAATAGGAAACGACTCCGGATCGTCACGACGTTCCGCTCAAAATAAGGTAGTATGGGCTGAAATCGGACACCGGCAACTCGAATCCTGCTAACTTGCACCACTTTCCTCCATAACCTTAGTTATCGCTAATCCGTCTGCATCAGTTGTACTCTCAGCCTGTTTGGGTCTGAGCTGTTGTTTGTTTTAGTTGTTTCAGTTGTTTTAGTTTTTTAGGTCTCAGGAGTTAGACTCCTGCTTTTATCAAAGGGCACGGTGGTTGTTCATTTGGTTATGTAGTGTCGGCCACTGCGGTCGGCCGGCCAACTTGTTTGTCGTGCCCTTCTTGGGAGTGGTGCCCTTCGTGGGTAGCTTGTTTCCCCTCGTTGCCATGTTGGCACTTGTACTAATAAAAAAATCGATACCTTTATAAACAAATATAATGCATTTTTATCACCACATCGGATTAGAATTCAACAGAAAAAATTCATTGGTGTGTTGTACGACTATAGAAATTGTTACAATTCCACATGGGCTAGATGGGTACTGATGGACCATAATTGTATGAATCATAAACACAGTTAAACCCACCAAATTAGACTCTTTGTCTATTTAACTTTTGCTTGTTAGTTCCGATATTTATCTACAGGGTATTTTGAAGTCTAGAGAGAATACAGGCTAAGGAGGAGTTTTAAAGCTGAAAATGAATTACGAGTCATTCCAGGTCACGACCAAATTCTGACTTTCGAGAACCTGACATGGAATCACTCAAAATAAGTCCAACTGAAGGGCAACTAGAGTCAGTCCGGAGCTGAAAGGACCAATGGCTTTTGGGAATGAGATCACAAACTCACTCCACCACTCCTTCTCCTCCACCTAGCCGGCGACTAAGGGCTTCTCCTCTCCCCTTCCTCCATGTGGCCGGCGGCTTTTGGAGCGATGAGTCACTCCGATGGCTTTTGAAGCCTCCTCCCATTTTGTGACAAGTGGTGGCTTCTCCTCCACATCCATTGCTCCTCCTTGGCTATAAATAGAGCCCTCCCTTGCCTTTGTAAATCATCCCATCCCACAATCCTCATTTCAAAACATCCTCCATCACAAAGCTCTAGCTTCTCTCTAGATTTTGGGCACTACTCTTGTAAACACTTGTTTTCAATCTATAATACTCCTGTTGGTTCTTGAGTATTCTAGTTGTTCTTGAGTTTACTCCTGTTGGTTCTTGAGTATTCTTCTTTTACTTTACTGTCTTTTGAAAACTTCAAGTATTTAGCTATGATGTCCTGTTCCATGGATATTCGTAGCTAAACCCTTCATTCGGTTGAAGGGGTGTACTTGTGTCTTAATATGTTTTAGGCCCTACTCTTAAAGCCTCTATGTGTTCAAAACTTGTTCTATGTGCCACATATTAGGTTAGAACTTCCAAGGTTGAGTGGATGCTTGGAATGGCAAAACTCTTCCGTGGGGTTCGTAAACATACTCGGATAAGTGGATGCTTGGAATGGCAAAACTTATCTGAGGAGTTTGACCTCTTTAAAACACCATTTGGTTGATCGGGAATGATTGATCAAATGGATGCACATAAGGCTAATATACCTTGGAATGGGGTATTAGTCTCAATAGAACAAGTGCTCTATGTCTTGGAATGAACTAGACAGTGTGGCAAATCAAGTGCTTGGAATGACCTTGATACACTTTTGAATACATAGTATGATTATTAGAGGTCAATGATAAACAGACTATGATACAAGGCCCCTAAAACCGAATACTTCCCTTAACTTAAAACATCATCTGCACTTTACTTTCAGTCTCAATATCAACTGCAATATCAACCGCTTACTCTCCGCAAGGCTTATCCTTCAAGCATCCCACTTGCTGTAAGTCTTCTCCTTTTACTTTCAGTACTTTACTTTCTGCACTAAAATCCCAACCAACCCACTTACTTTTCTATACTAAAACTAAAACCAACAACCAACCACTCACTTTTCATCGCTAAAACCTCAATCCACCTAAAATCACGCTCCCTCTCAGTACATTCCTCAAGGAAAAATTATCCCCCTAATTCCCTTGGGTTCGACCCCTACTTACCACTTGCTACCCAGTAGTAAAGTCGCGAGTAGCGGACTTATAAATATATTCTTGACTTTTGCACACAACGACTGTGCATCCGTCAAATTTGGCGCCGTTGCCGGGGAGTTAGAGTTAGAAATTAACAATCGGATAAGTGTTCTTTGAATCGGTACTCGCTTCAATACAACCATGTCTCGCGAAGGAAGCAACCATGACTATCAGGATGACGACGAGATAAACCTGTACGATCGAAATAATGAGGCTCCACCTCCATTTATTGACGATCCGAAACAACTCATCAGAAACCAAAGAGCTCGTAATAGGCAGGCCGTTCGAAGAAACCAAGGACCACCCGAGGACCGAAATGAAGCTGGTCCAGTGCAACCCCCTAGACATCCCCCACCTCGACAAATACCGAGGCGAGAACCCATCTTTGATAACTACTATGGGGATAACAACTTCCGCGAACCTACTATGGGAGAACTATCGGCACCAGATTTCAGAAATCAACCGTGGTGCATCTACGAGGGCCCAGAGCTGGAAAACATTGCCATCAACACATCAGTGGTCCACAACTTGCCCAAGTTCTCAGGAACTCGTGGAGAATCAGCAACAACTCATCTACAACGCTTACATGGCATTTGCCAAAACCTAAAACCCAATGGCGTGAACATAGACGACTTCAAGTTAAAGGCGTTCTACTTTTCCCTCGTTGACTCGGCGAACGACTGGTTCCTTTCATTGCCTTCCGGTAGCATCAGAACATGAGCTCAGATGCAAAAGAAATTCCTGGACAAATACTACCCAGCGGGAAGAGCAATGCAAGTAAGGAGGCAACTGCAGGAAATCAAACAGGGGCCCAATGAAACCATGTACGATTACCTGGAGAAATTCAATCACCTGGAGAGAAGCTGCTGCACCCTTGGACTGCCCGAGAAACTCATCATCGAATACCTCATTGATGGATTGAGACCCTTAGACAAAATGCTCCTGGATGCCTCAGCTGGAGGATCCATGATGAATCTATCACTGAATGGCATAAGGAATCTCATCACCAGCGTTGCTGAAAATGCCCGATTCAGAGAAGAGACAACTCGGCAGGAAGAATTCTCCCGAACAAAGAATGTGGCAAAGGCTGAAGAAACACCAATGAACTCTATGCCAGAGGAGATGAAACAAATGAAGGAAATGATGGTTCAGATCCTACAAAGGCAGCCAGCTCAAGTAAAACCTTGCGAATTCTGCAGTTCTACAGACCACAAAACTGACGCATGCCCAACATTAATAGTAGAAGAACCAGGAGAAGTGAACGCAGTGGTAGGATACCAAGGATACAACAATAACAACAGCAATGACAGAGCCGGACCAAGCCGACAGTATAATCAAGCGACCAATTCAAGCTGGCGGAACGACAACCATACTCCAAGAGAGACACGATAAGCCGCACCACAATTAGCTCAGTCATTCTACCAACCCCCCCACCAACAGTACAACCAGAACGCCCCACCAGCAGGCCAATACCAACAAGAGGGACCAAACCAGTACCAAGCAAGCTCGAGCAATCATCAAGGACCAAACAAGTCACTTGAGGACATAATGATGCAATTGTCAGGTACTGTGCAGCAGTTGAATACTACTATGCATCAAAACCAAGCCGAAACAAGGGGAGAATTATCGGACTTGAAGAAGCACATCTCCCAACTCGCTGCCTCAGTGTCCGCACTCACTAATGAGCCCGACAGACTCCTTTCACAAACCATTCAAAACCCGCAGGAAAATGTGAATGCCGTGACTCTTAGGAGTGGAAAAACGCTTGTCGGCAAACCTATGGAGTAAAAGGAGGACAAAGACCCAAAGTTGCCCGGAGAAGAGCAAATGAGGCCCGAGTCTCTCGAAACTCTAGAGGAAGACGCGGCCGATAAAGACGACGACATGTTTGAGGAAGAGCGGGACATAACCGAAGAAGAAGGGAATACATCCAAGGAACACAGGCCTGGCCCGATACCCAGAACCGAAACCCCCAAAATCAGCGCAACACTTCCATTTCCAGTACCTGCTCATGTGCAAAAACAACATGTCATGGATGAGGACGTGTTTGAGTTGTTCAGTAAAGTCGAAATCAACATCCCCCTTTTGGAAGCCATCAAGCAAATTCCTCGATATGCCAAGTTTTTAAAAGAACTTTGCACCAACCGGAGGAGGAGTACTAGATACGATCAAGAGCTGATGAGTAGGAACGTGTCGGCCGTCATACAACGAAAAGTGCCCCCCAAATGTGGAGATCCAGGAACTTACACCATTCCATGCACAATTGGCAACATCCGGATCGAGAATTGCATGCTAGACCTTGGAGCATCAATCAATGTTCTTCCCTTCTCTATCTACTCATGTCTTAGGATTGGGCCGCTCAAACCCACCGGTCTCACTATTCAACTAGCAGATAGGTCGTGCAAACAACCCGAGGGCAAAATAGAAGACGTCCTGGTTCAAGTAGGCGAATTGGTGTTTCCAACAGACTTCTACGTCTTAAAAATGGAGAATGGCGGATCTACAGACCATGCACCCATCCTTCTCGGTCGTCCATTTCTCAAAACATCAAAAATGAAGATAGACTGTGGAAGTGGAATGCTCTCAATGGAGGTAGAAGGAGAGGTCTTCAGTTTCGACATATTCCGAGCAATGAAGCACCCCATGGAATTCGAGGAAGTACACGCTCTCGATACTTTGGATGACCTGGTCCAAGAAATTCAGCCAGAACTAAGAGCAGATCCCTTGGAAGCCATACTCAATGGTGCCGAAAACTCTTACGAATTGACCGAAAGCTTGCATAAAACGGTGGCCCACTTAACAATCTCGGAACCTCTCACACCAGAATATGAAGTAAACGAGGTAAAATTATTCAAATCAAATACTTTTCTACCCTCAGTGATGCAAGCTCCCAAGATAGAATTGAAGCCCCTGGCCGGGCATCTGAAGTACGCCTTCCTATGGGATAATAACACACTTCCAGTAATCATCAAGAGTGGCTTGGAAGCAGGCCAGGAACAAAGTTTGAAACAACACAAGTTGGCTATTGGATGGACTCTGACCGACTTGAGAGGAGTCAGCCCGGCTGTATGCATGCACCGTATTCTACTTGAGGATGGAGCAAAGCCATCAAGAGAGCCTCAACGACGACTCAACCCAATCATGATGGAGATCGTCCAAAAAGAAATACAAAAGCTACTAGATGCGGACGTTATCTATCCCATATCGGATAGCCAATGGGTGAGTCCTGTCCAAGTGGTCCCAAAGAAAAGTGGGATCACGGTCGAGGAAGATGCCGAAGGAAAAATGGTAACAACAAGGATCAAGAACGGCTGGAGAATGTGCATCGATTACAGGAAATTAAACGCCGTCACAAGAAAAGACCATTTTCCTCTACCATTCATCGATCAAATGCTAGACCGACTGGCAGGCAAGCCATATTTTTGCTTCTTGGACGGGTTCTCAGGCTACAACCAGATCCCCATAGCACCTGAGGACCAAGAGAAAACTACATTCACCTGCCCATTCGGTACATTCGCCTTCAGAAGAATGTCGTTCGGCCTATGCAATGCCCCGGGGACTTTTCAAAGGGTAGTAACCAGCATCTTTTCAGACATGATCGGAGAATTCATTGAAGTCTTCATGGACGACTTCACCATCTATGGAGACACATTCGACGCTTGCTTAAGTAATTTGAGCACGGTTTTGGCACGATGTGTGTCCATGAACTTAGTGCTCAATTACGAGAAGTGCCACTTCATGGTAACACACGGAACAGTCTTAGGACATATCGTCTCACAAAAAGGCATGGAAGTGGACAAAGCAAAGATCGACCTGATCATGACTCTACCATACCCATCCACGGTCCGAGACATCCAAGCATTCCTAGGCCATGCAGGATTCTACCGACGATTCATCAAAGACTTCTCCAAAAAGGCATTGCCTCTATCCACTCTTCTCCAAAAAGAAGTTCCTTTTGAATTCACCAATGCATGCAAGGATGCCTTTGATGATCTGAAGAAAGCCCTCACTAGCACACCTATCATCCAAACGCCAAATTGGGAACTACCATTCGAAATCATGTGCGACGCGAGCGACTTTGCTGTGGGAGCAGTTCTCGGCCAAAAGATTGATAAGAAGGCAGGTGTGATCTACTACGCCTCACGAACCCTAGATTCTGCCCAACGAAACTACTCAACCACCGAGAAGGAACTCTTGGCAGTGGTATTCGCTCTGGAAAAATTCAGATCCTATTTGCTTAGAGCAAAAGTGATAGTTTATTCTGACCATGCTGCCATCCGTTACCTGATGAAGAAGAAGGAGGCCAAGCCAAGACTCATTCGATGGATATTACTACTGCAAGAATTCGATGTGGAAATAAGGGACAAAAAGGGGATCGAGAATACTGTGGCCGACCACCTAAGCAGGATTATCAGAAAGGAAGAAGAAGGGCACATAACTGAGTCATTTCCAGACGAGCATCTCTATACAGTCTCAACCAAGGTGACATGGTATGCCTCAATCGTCAACTACCTTGTAGGAGGTACATTTCCTCCTTCTTTTACTAAAGCACAAAGTATGAAACTTAGGCATGATGCTAAACATTACTTGTGGGATGATCCTTATTTATGGAAAATACATTTTGACGTTGTTATATTTTAAGCAATGCAATTAGTCAAAAACAATTTATAAATGACCGGTAAGACCGGTGTCGAACCCAAGGGAGCAAACGGATTATGCACTAGGTCTATCAATTTCCAACTCGGCTATTCCTTCAATTCAAGTGTGATGATGATTATCAATGATGAAAACAAGTAATGAAATGGTTTTAGGGGATTAAAATCAATTAAAAGCGAGTTTCGAGGGATTATTCCTCTCCTTGGCAATTTCCCAATGATCATGCATACAAGAATTCAATTAATTATGAGTTGATAGGTTTAAAACCTAACTTAGGCTAGGACTAGACAAACTATCATGCAAGTCTAATCCTAGTCAAGTCATCTTAGTTAGAATCTCACTAATTAAAGGGTATTGATTCACTATATAGCATTTATTCTCACAAGTGCTATATGCATAAAGTTCTAGTTAACCTCTCACCATGCATTTACTCTCATAAATGTTGGTTAAGTTCGATTTTACTATATCCAAACCATCACTAAGCTCTCTCAATACTTAGATCATAGTTCTAACACAAACATGTCACTTAGGCATTTTATCAAACACTTAGCAACATGTCTAACATGAAGATCATAGTAAAATGAAATCAACTTCATAAAATCCATATAGATGTGTATACAATGATCATTGAGTACCAATGAGGATCATAAAACCCTCAAAACACAAAGGGGACTACTCACACATCATGTAAGACAACATGATGTGTAGGTTTTCAACAAAAATCTAAGAGAAAGGAAGAGGGATAGAGTAGGATTGCTAATCCTAATGAACTCCCTTAGTCTTCAAATCTCCTTGATTAGATGATGATTGATCCCTTGATTGAGCTCACTTTTCCTTGTCTTTTTCCCCAAAAAGTCCAGGTCCCTAGGTCAAAATTGCCTCTTTCTATTTATAGCCTCGGGTACAAAAATGCACTGTAGCAGATCTCAGCCGGTCGGCTGAGATGAAGTGGGAATCCAGCCGGTCGGCTAAACTTGGCCGTGCCTATTGATTGTGATGAGCAGAGTCCAGTCGGTCGGCTGAGATGAAGTGGGAATCCAGCCGATCGGCTGAACTTGGCCGTGCCTATTGATTGTGCTGAGCAGAGTCCAGCCGGTCGGCTGAGATGAAGTGGGAATCCAGCCGGTCGGCTGAACTCGGCCGATTGTCTTCAGTTCATGATCATCAATCCAGCCGGTCGGCTGAACTGCTTTTTGCTCACTTTTTGCCCACTTTTTGCCCACTTTTGCTCACCCCAAACTAGGGCTACAATCACAATATCATCAAATGAACTTTTGAACCATTTAAGTATCCCATGAGGTTGTGCATTCAAGGTCATCAATACTAGAGCAATCAATCGTCTCATCCAAAGCTCTACTCATTTTCAAGGCAATACAATAGAAGTAAAGTTTTTAGTTTGCACAAAATTGTCAATCGCTTACCTATGCTAGCTAGGGCTAGTCCATGGGTTTGCGACATGGAACTCATTCCCAAGTTTTAGGCGCTTAAGCCGTAATCCATAAGGGAAGCGGAGTTCGACAATAGAGTTCTCAATAAACATGCATAGACCAAATGATAACTCCCGTGCAAACACATGGATCTTCCAAGAGTCATTCTAACTAGCACACAATGCAAATGATGAGTCCCGCACAAATGAAGAATGGAGGAAAACATAGAGTCAAGCTTTAAGTGCCTTTTTATTTTCTTTTTGAAACGGCCTTTGGCCTACAAATGCTTTCGAGGGGGGACTTACCTCCCTAACCCCCGGCATTTGTATCATTTTTGAAGCAAAACTTCTCTAGCGCTTTGAGAGAGTTTTTAGTCGGGGCTTTGCCCTCTTTGACCACAAAAACTTTTTTGTTGGGGCCTATTTTTCGCCCTCTTTTGACTTCACACTTAAAACTTGACAATATGTTCAAAAATTGTATGGAATGTGCGGGAATCAAACATGAGCAAGGCACCGTGTTAGAGAACTCAAGTCACCAAGAAGCATTCAAAGGGTCTAAGTTTTTCACGAAGATTTTAAGTGCTTGCTATAACTTGATCTAAGGTATTTCAACGAAAATACTTAGAGACTTGGATAGACAAAAGATAGCAATGATATTGATTTCAAGAATACACATTCAATGGACTAGGTCGGTTCTAAGTTTAAGATCCAATAATTGTGATAATAAGGCTAGATGTGATTTATAGGAACTTAGAATCGATAGTCACAAACCTATGTGGTTAAAAACACTCTCATGTAGGGATAATGAGCAAAAGATGCAAGTGTCCATCTAAAAAAATGATATGCATGGCATGCAAACACGTGAATTATACGCATCAACCCACTCCACACTTAATTCAAGCTTAGTCCCTAAGCGCAAAGAATGATAAAATAAAGGCAAGGGTGCATAGGAACTCCCCTCGTTTGTAGAGCCGATGACATAACTCTTGGGAATGAGATATATTCATTTGGTCGCATATGTAGGTAAAGAAGGTGATTTGGGCATGAGAAGAGCATGAGTATAAATATCCTGAAATTTCCACAATAAAAAATGGTAGAACACCTTCAATAACATAAGAATATAGCATACAACCAAAGATAGGTCAAGAGTACATCATAAAGATGGCATACATCATCCAAAATTGCGCCAAAAGGCGACTTAACATCCAAGTACATGATCAAAGCAAGAAAGCATCAAAACATCGATATAAGTATGATCAAAATGTACTAGAAGATGAAGATGTATCCTCGACGTCTCCCGGAGTGGTCTCCCTAGTGGCTGCTCTGTCGTCCTCCTCCATAGCATCGGTAAATGGTGTGGGAGGTAAGGGAGAGGCGACACGAGGGGCAGAAGGCCCTGGATCAACTGAAGGAGGAGCGCCTCTGATCATGGACAAAAGTGTAGTACGGAGCCACTCCGAATCCTGGCGAGCTCTCATAGCCTCAGCTCTAGTGAAGGCCTCAAGACTGGCCAGCCCGCTCCTCAAATCAGCTATATCAGAGGAGACTCGCTCTCTCCACTCAGTCAAATCATCTGTGGAAGGAGGGGGTCTCTCAACAGCGGGCTCCTCGGGGGGTAACTCAACATCAATGGGTGCCTCGGGCTCAACGGCCGGAGGAGGGGAAGGGATAGGAGATGAAGGAGGGGATGGGGTGAGATTGTATCGGCAATAGCGTTCGTTCCTCATTTTGAAGGCTTCTCTCTTCTTCCTTGCTGCAATTTGAAGCTCGCCTTTGTGAGGCCTCTTGTCCTCCGCCCAAGTAACTCCATCCGCCTTGAGAAGGTGCATATATTTCATGGTCGGCAAATCAAGGATTCTCTTGGATGGCGTGGGGCATCCCTCCTGGCCAAAGGTGAAGTTACACCCCATGGCGATCAAAGTAATCAAGGATGCCCCTCCCAAAGAAAGATTCCGAGAGGTCTTGCTAACAAAGCTCTCAAACCGGGAGGCGAGGACGTCCATCCACTCAATAATGTGTCTAAAGTCGATTTCCATCATCAAATTAAGGTCGGGATAGGACACCGAGCGAGCTAGCCCCTTACGGGTATTGAACCCGATGGCGATAATGTGGTGGATCACCTTCCAAACTAGGGTAGTAATCGCTGAAGAGTTGTAGGAAGGGGCAAACCACTCTTGGCGTCCCGAGATCTGCTTCCAAAACCTACTCTGCTGGTGCTCGGTGAACCGACTGAGCTTATGAAAAGCAACCGGGAAATGTAGCCAATCCCGAATCATATCCTCCCTGATTTGGAATTCCTTACCCCCCAATGTAAACCTCCAAACCTTGTGTTCTTCCTCATTTCTACCCTCCTCAAATGAGCACAAAAACTCTTCCACTACCCTTTGGTAGGTCCCCGGATCATCAAGGAACACATAATCAAGTCCAGCATAATGCAATTTAGCCCGTACCTCATTCGCCACCGCATCTCCAAGTATACTCATGTCAGGGTAGAGGGTCGGTACGGCTACTTTTCCCTTCTCCTTGATGCGTACATAGTTCTCCACGTGCTTGGCATTTGTGAATGCGATAGGCTCGGAAAAGGGAAAAGGAGTGGGGGATGGTAGTGGTCCGATCAATGGGCCCTCTCTTGCCACGACGGGCACAATGGTGGTAGTGGGAGCAGCGGCTGGTGGTTGTGAGGGCTCTCGAGGCATGGGTGGTGGTGGTGGCACTCGATGAGTAGGAGGAGCCGGGACCTTCTTCTTTGGTTTCTTGGTAGTGGAAGAAGTGTCCTTCGAAGTCATGCTCTTCTTAGGGCGTGGAGGCGAAGGCGGAGGAGAGTCTGCGTCCTCGTCCGACCTAGAATCTCTCAGCGAAGCCCTCAATTGCTTCCTTTTGCGAGTTACGAGAGGCATGTCATCCTCATTACTATCGTGCTGCTCTTCTATTCGAATGCCCCTTGACGGTTCTTTGGCAATTTCTTTGCCTTTGGCCTTGGACTTGGATGAGGACTCTGCTTGAGGCATTGTTGAAATGGGGAGGAATGCACTGAGAATTTTGAGAGCACAGAACTCAGCCGGTCGGCTGAAATCTCGATTTCTAGGGCAGAAATGGGGTCGATTTCGGAGGGCGCTTTCGATCCAAATTGGAGCTTAGGGTTTGTAGGCGGGATGATTCCGAGTAGTTTGAGCAGTCGGCCGGTTAATTTTGATGGCGGACGGAGGAGATCGGCTTGGACGAGGTCTCCGATCGGGAACGGAGGTGCGGGAGATGCAGGCGATGGGGTGGTGGCTGGGTGCTGGCAAGGCGATGGCGGGGCGATGGCGATGGCGAGGTGAGGGTGAGGCGGACGAGCGGTGTGGATCGGTCGCTGGAGTCGGGGTTGGGGTCGGCTGGGATTTCTGTCGTTCGGCTGAAGTGAGAAAGGAAAATGGTTTGTTTGAATAAGCAGATTTCAGCCGGTCGGGTCGGCTCAATTCCCAGCCGGTCGGCTGAAACCTCACGAGCACAATGGGAAAATGAATTTTGGTTAAGTGAATGTCAGCCGGTCGGGTCAACTGTCAGCCGGCCGGCTGAAACCGGACGATTCAATTGATTTCCAAAGGTTCTTTCAGCCGGTCGGCTGGATATGTGTGATTTCTCAGCCGGTCGGCTGGAAACTGGGTTCAATGATTTTCGAATTTTGATTTTAACGATCCTTCCATTCTAGCTTGAACCCAACTCCACACTTAAACCAAATCACCGATAAATCACTAGCATTCATACGATTTTTGACAAAAGGACAAGCCATGATTACACACCCCACACTTAAAACATCACCCTCGTCTAGAGTTTTCATGCAAGCACAATTCCACACCAAGCACACCTAATCATGCATTTTAGGCCAACCTAGCACCAAGTTCACAGCTAAAGTTCAATGCGTGCATGCCAAACATATATGAAGTTAATTGTGTAGAGATGGACAACTCACAACCGGGTAACCTCCCGTTAGGGCCTAGTTTAACGTCTTGGAAAAGACCGAGCCGATCGTCTTCTCACTAAGAAACACACTTGAGGAGTCCTTAGCTAGGATCCCTCCTCAAGCGGATAGAGGCTCTCTATGGGTCGGTCAAAGAGTAGGTCACATTTTGTTCATCCCGAACTTCTTCTCTGTAATGCTTTAGCCTTTGCCCATTTGCCGTAAAGGTGGTTCCATCATTGTTGAGCAACTCTACATGTCCATCCTTGTGAGGCTTGTGGACAATGAATGGACCACTCCATCGGCTCCTCAATTTTCCCGGGAATAATTTGAGCCTAGAGTTAAAGAGTAAGACCTTCTCTCCCTTTTTGAACTCACGACGAAAGATTTTCTTGTCGTGCCATTTCTTAGTCTTCTCTTTATAGATCCTAGCACTCTCGTAGGCTTCATTCCTTATTTCCTCTAACTCATGGAGTTGGAGGACCCTATTATCCCCCGCCGTTTGTATGTCCATGTTCAAGAGTTTAATTGCCCACATCGCCTTGTACTCCAATTCTACCGGCAAATGGCACGGTTTCCCATATATAAGGCGATAGGGAGACATTCCAATAGGGGTTTTGAACGCCGTACGATAGGCCCATAGAGCGTCATCTAGCTTCGACGACCAATCCTTCCTAGAGCGTCCCACGGTTTTCTCCAAGATTGCTTTGATTTCTCGGTTTGATATCTCCACTTGCCCACTAGTTTGTGGGTGATATGGTGTAGCAATCTTGTGGCTAACTCCATATTTACCAAGCAAGGCCTCAAAATGTTTTTCCTTGAAATGTGAACCGCCATCACTAATGACGGTCCTTGGAACTCCAAATCTAGGGAAAATAATCTTCTTGAAGAGCTTTGTGACCACCTTGGCATCACAAGTAGGGGAAGCGACGGCCTCAACCCATTTGGAGACGTAGTCAACCGCGACCAATATGTATTGATTTCCGTACGAAGACGGGAAAGGTCCCATATAGTATATGCCCCATACATCAAATATTTCGACCTGGAGGATGCTTTGTTGGGGCATTTCATGCCTCTTTGAGATATTTCCCGTTCTTTGGCATTGATCGCAAGCTTTCACGAACTCATAGGCATCACTGAAGAGAGTAGGCCAATAAAACCCGCTTTGTAGGACTTTTGACGCCGTCTTCGCTCCACTACCATGTCCTCCATATTGGGAAGAGTGACAATGGTATAGAATGTCCCGCATTTCTTCTTCGGCGACGCAAGTCCTATATAATCCATCCGCGCATAGCCTATATAAATAGGGCTCATCCCAATAGTATCTCTTTGTCTCGGATAGGAACTTCCTCTTTTGATGGTGGTTTATGTCGTGAGGAATAATTCCACAAACCACGAAGTTAACAAAGTCCGCATACCATGGGAGGGCCTCCGCCTCAACTCTCATAAGTTGTTCTCCAATAAATAAGTCATCCACGGGCCTAGTATCCTCTTCAGTCTCTTCATTTCCCTCTAGCCTTGATAGGTGGTCGGCTACCACATTTTCTACCCCCTTTTTATCTTTGATCTCGATATCAAACTCTTGGAGCAATAGAATCCATCTTATCAATCTTGGCTTGGAATCTTTCTTTGCCAAGAGGTACTTGATTGCCGCATGGTCGGTGAATACTATAACCTTCGATCCCACTAGGTATGAACGAAACTTATCAAAGGCGTACACAATAGCAAGAAGCTCTTTCTCGGTTGTAGTGTAGTTCAATTGAGCTCCATTAAGGACTTTGCTTGTGTAGTGAATGGCATGAAGTTTCTTGTCCACCCTTTGTCCAAGAACCGCCCCAATAGCATAATCACTCGCGTCGCACATTAGTTCAAAGGGCAAATTCCATCTAGGGGGTTGAATAATTGGAGTCGAAATCAATGCCTCTTTCAACTTCTCGAAGGCCACCAAGCACTCTTCATCAAACCGAAACTTGGTGTCATTGCATAATAGGTTTGTTAAAGGCTTTGCAATCTTCGAGAAATCCTTGATAAATCTTCTATAGAACCCGGCGTGGCCTAGGAAGCTCCTTATCCCTTTGACATCCCTCGGAGGTGGCAATTTCTCCATAACTTCTATTTTTGCCTTGTCCACCTCAATTCCTCTCTTGGAGACCAAGTGACCAAGCACTATCCCTTCCTGCACCATGAAATGACATTTTTCCCAATTAAGCATAAGGTTCGTTTCAATACATCTTTTCAACACTTTTGCCAAATTGGCTAAGCAATCATCGAAAGAGGAACCATAAACAGAAAAGTCATCCATGAACACTTCCATGATTTCCTCAATAAATTCCGAAAATATAGCCATCATGCATCTTTGGAAGGTACCCGGCGCATTACAAAGTCCAAAGGGCATTCGCCGATAGGCAAATGTTCCATAGGGACATGTAAAGGTGGTTTTCTCTTGGTCTTGTGGGTGAATAGGGATTTGGAAAAATCCGCTATATCCATCAAGGTAGCAAAAATAGTCATGCTTAGCTAGTCTTTCCAACATTTGATCAATAAATGGAAGTGGGAAATGATCCTTTTTAGTGGCTTGGTTGAGTTTCCTATAGTCTACACACATTCGCCAACCGGTTACGGTCCTTGTGGGAATCAATTCATTTTTAGCATTTTTAATCACCGTCATTCCCCCCTTTTTGGGCACAACATGAATGGGGCTCACCCATTTGGAGTCCGCAACGGGGAAAATGATTCCCGCATCTAGCAATTTTAAAACTTCCTTTTTCACTACCTCTCCCACAATAGGGTTTAATCTCCTAGCTCTCTCCCTAGATGGCAAGCTATCACTCTCTAGATTGATTTCATGCATGCACAAATTGGGGCTTATCCCCTTCAAATCATCAATAGAGTAGCCAATAGCATCCTTATGTTCTCTAACCACATCAAGCAATTTAGAAGTCTCATCATCATTCAAAGAAGCATTCACAATGATAGGCAAGCTAGAATTTGGGCCCAAGAACTCATACCTTAGGCTTGTTGGTAGAGCTTTTAGCTCTACCGAACAAGACTCCTTACCGTTGTCGCTTTGAGTCCCTTCTTCACCTTCTTCCTCCAAGATAGCCCAACAATCGGCCAAGTCGGGAAGCTCATTATCAAGATCAATCGGACTCATGAGAAGGTTAGGCACGTCATACAATTCATAGGTATCAACTAGGTCTAGATAATTACAAGTCATTGTGGAACTAGGACCTCGTTGTGCCTTTTCAAGATTAAACTCAATTTCCTCATCTCCTACTCTCATGGTGATTGACCCCTTAGTAGTATCAAATATAGCCCCCGCGGTGTAGAGGAAAGGCCTTCCCAAAAGAATGGGAATTTCATTGTCCTCTTCCATCTCTAACACCACAAAATCCCCCGGAATATAGAAATTCCCTACTCTAACCGGGACATCCTTAAGAACCCCCCTAGGGAATCTTGAGGAGCGGTCCGCGAGTTTTAAGATCATGTTAGTTGGTTTAGGCTCACCCATATTCAACTTTTTGCATAAAGAATAAGGCATCAACGATATACTTGCACCCAAATCACACATAGCACGTTCAATCTTAATATCATTAATATAGCATGAAATGGAAAAGCTACCGGGATCCTCAAGCTTTGGGGGCATGCGCGGTTGAAGAATGGCACTACATTCGCCATTGAGGGACACCGTGTCAACATCCTCGATTGTTCTCCTGCAAGTAATAACATCTTTTAGAAATCTAGCATAAGAAGGAGCTTGAGTTATTACCTCGGTGAAGGGCATTGTGACATAGAGCTTCCTCATCATCTCGGCAAACTTGGAGAATTGCTTGTCATTGCTCTTCTTCTTTAGCCTTTGGGGAAATGGAATAGGAGGAGTGTATACTCTAGGTTCGTCTTTCTCCTTTTCCACCTCACTTTCTTTCTCAACTTGAGGGTTAGGGACCTCTTCATCTAACTCTTCAATTTCGGCACTAGCTTGGCCTCCAAGATCAAAAGAAACCTTCTTCTTCTTCTTCTTTGGTTGTTCTCTTTCTAGCTCTTTCCCACTCCTCAAAGTAACCGCATTACAATGCTCTCTATTCACTTGGTTGGGTCGAGCCGGTAATTTTCCTTGTGCCCTTGTAGAGGATTCGGCTTGTTGAGCTATTTGGTTCTCAAGCATTTTGTTATGAGTATCCAACCTTTCAAACTTGGTTTGCATATCCATCAATTGTGCTTGGACGTCTCTACCTGCCCTCTCTTGTTGTGCAAGGATTTTAGCCAACATTGCCTCCATGCCGGAGGGTTCATTAGGAGGTTGAGGGGAAGGGTCAACTTGTTGGTAGGCTTTTTGAGCTTGAGCTTGATATTGTTGCCCTTGGTCTTGGTTCCTTTGAAACAAAGTCGGTCCTTGACTTTGATATTGGTTCCTAGGTTGGAATTGGTTCTTTGGTGGGAAAGCTTGATTAGATTGCGTAGGCTTAGGACCAAATCTGGGAGGTGTAGCTCCAAAGTCGGGACGAGTGGGATTCGTGGTCTTGTAGGAGAAATTAGGATGATTCCTCCATCCCGAGGAGAACCTTGGTGTAGTGTAATTAGCTTGAGAGTTTTGGCCTTGAGTGGCACTAGCTCCATGATCTCTACCTTGGTTTCCTCCCACAAAATTCACTTCTCCATAGCCTTGCCCTTGCACATCCCTTTGAACCAAGGGGCAAGAAACGGTCTCATGCTCGTAGACCTCACAAATATCACACCCTTGACTAGTTGAGTGATTTTTCTCCGGGTGTTTCAACTTGAAGACTTCATCCGAGAGGTTGTCAAAGTCCTTCCTCAAAGCATCGTAGTCACTTGTGTTCACCGCTTTCACCTCGTGCCTTTCATGTCTCCTTCTTGGGTTTCCTCTTTCACTTCCCCACATGAAGTAATTCTTCGTGATTTTCTCTATTACCGCAAACCCTTCATGTGGTTCTAGTTCCATAATAGCTCCGCCCGAGGCGGTGTCAAGTGCAAGTCGAGAGGCACCATCGACACCGTGGTAGAAGGTGTGGAAGACTTGGAGATCGTCGAGGTTGTGATGGGGGCAAAGCCTTTGATATTCTTTATACCGTTCCCAAGCTTCATAGAGGTTTTCCCCATCCAATTGTGAGAAATTTGTAATTTGATTCCTATAGTAGGCCGTCTTGGAAGGAGGGAAGTATTTGTTTAGAAATGCCACGGCGAGCTCCTCCCAAGTCGTGAAGCTATCGGGAGTTTGACTCCTCAACCAATCCTTTGCTCTTCCCGTGAGGGAAAAAGGGAAGAGCCTTATAAGCTTAGCGTCCTCCGAGAACCCATTGATCTTGAAGGTGGCACACACTTCAAGAAATATTGTCAAGTGAGAATTAGGGTCCTCATTGTCCCTTCCCGAGAATTGGTTGGATTGGACCATTTGGATCGTGGAAGTCTTCAAATCAAAATCTCGGTTATCAACCGTCGGTACGAGGATTGGGGAACGATACCCATAGGCCGTAGGAGTGGCATAATCCTTGAGAACCCTTCTAGCTTGAGGGCCTTGTGGTAGGTGACCATGGGGTGGTGGAGGTGGAGGGGGAAGTGTATTATCTCTATCTCCCATGCCTTGAGTGGTGGTCTCTTGATTTCCTTGAGTGTTCGATGTCGTTCCCTTGTCTTTTGTTGTTTTACTCCTTGTAGGGTAGGGGTTAACGAATTCTCTTATCGGTTGATTCAAATCTCTATCCACAATTTGAGTAACCTTCTTTGTCTTTGGTGGCTGATGGACCATAATTATACGAATCAAAAACACAGTTAAACCCACTAAATTAGACTGTTTGTCTTTTAACTTTTGCTTGTTAGTTCCGATATTTATCTACAGGGTATTTTAGAGCTTAGAGAGAATACACGCTAAGGAGAGGATTTACGCAGAAAAGATGTTACGAGTCATTCCAAGGTCTCGATCAGACGCTGACTGAAGAAATCTAAAGATCCTGACATGGAATCATTCAAAATAAATCAAACCGAAGAGCAACCAAAGTCAGTCCGGAGCTGAAATACACCGATAGTTTTGTGAGAACTTCACAAAACCACACAAACCACTCCCATCTTGCCACCTAGCCGGCGGCTCCTCCCTCACAACTCCTCTCCTCCACTCCCCTTCCTCCACTTGGCGTCTCCTCCCTCTCCCCTCCCAAAGCCGCCGGCGGCTAGAGCTCTCCCCCCATGTGTCATCATCTCAAAGCTCATCCTCCCTCCATGTGACAAGTGTTGGCTCCTCATTTGTAATCAACATCCCAAAAATCATAAATCACTTATCTCTCTAAGTTTGGCAATTTGTAAGTTTGGTTTTGAAATAATACTCTTGTTGGTTCTTGAGTATTATAACAGTTTTAGGGAATACTCCTGTTGGTTCTTGAGTATTCCCCTTACTTACTGTCTTTCAAAAACCCCCGAGTATTTAGCTATGGTATCCACCTCTATGGATATTCGTAGCTAAACTCTTCATTCGGTTGAAGGGGTGTACTTGTATCATAAAATGTTTTAGACTTTGCTTTAGTGTTTTTTTCTCTGTATTCAAAACTTGTTCTATGTGCCATATATTAGGCCAGAACTTCCAAGGTTGAGTGGATGCTTGGAATGGCAAAGCTCTTCCGTGGAAGTTCGTAAACATACTCGGATAAGTGGATGCTTGGAATGGCAAAGCTTATCTGAGGAGTTTGACCTCTCTCAAACACCATTTGATTGCTCGGGAATGACTGATCAAATGGATGCACACAGGCTAATATACCTTGGAATGGGGTATTAGTCTAAGTAGAACAAGGGCTCTACATTTTTGCAAAAGTCTAGACATTGTGTGCAAATCGAGTGCTTGGAATGGTCTTGATACTCTTTCGAACACTTTTGCAAAAGACTAGACAGTGTGGCAAATCGAGTGCTTGGAATGGCCTTGTTGCACGTTTGAATACTTAGAAGGATCACTAAAGGTCAATGATAAACATGCTATGATACAAGGCCCCCGAAATCGAATGTTTTCCTTGAAATCAAACAACTCCTGCACTTACTTTCTTAGTATAACTGCCGTAATCAACTGCTCACCTTCCGGAGGACTTGCCAATCACGCATCACCCGCTGTAAGTCTCCTACTTTTATTTTCAGTCATTTACTTTTCGCACAAAAAAACCAAAACCAACCAAAAAGTCACGTAGTTAGTAGCTCTAAAACCTCAACCAACCTAAAACACGCTCCCTTGCTGTACAAATCACCTCAAAGAACAACTATCCCCCTAATTCCTTTGGGTTCGACCCCTACTTACCACTTGCTACCCAGTAGTGAAGTCGCGAGTAGCGGACTATAAATTTATTTGTACATTTGCTCTGACGACAAGCATCTGTCAGTGGTATAAACGAGATTTCCTACAAGAGGAGGACAATTAAAACAAGTGAGAATACCGAATATGCTCAAGAATCGCAAGTAACAAAGTAAATAAAGTAAACCATGGAATAGTCGGAGTACTAAATGATTTTCCTAGGGATAATCTAGCTATTACTCCCCAGCAACGGCGCCATTTTGACGTTGTGATATTTTAAGCAATGCAATTAGTCAAAAACAATTTATAAATGACCGGTAAGACCGGTGTCGAACCCAAGGGAGCAAACGGATTATGCACTAGGTCTATCAATTTCCAACTCGGCTATTCCTTCAATTCAAGTGTGATGATGATTATCAATGATGAAAACAAGTAATGAAATGGTTTTAGGGGATTAAAATCAATTAAAAGCGAGTTTCGAGGGATTATTCCTCTCCTTGGCAATTTCCCAATGATCATGCATACAAGAATTCAATTAATTATGAGTTGATAGGTTTAAAACCTAACTTAGGCTAGGACTAGACAAACTATCATGCAAGTCTAATCCTAGTCAAGTCATCTTAGTTAGAATCTCACTAATTAAAGGGTATTGATTCACTATATAGCATTTATTCTCACAAGTGCTATATGCATAAAGTTCTAGTTAACCTCTCACCATGCATTTACTCTCATAAATGTTGGTTAAGTTCGATTTTACTATATCCAAACCATCACTAAGCTCTCTCAATACAAACATGTCACTTAGGCATTTTATCAAACACTTAGCAACATGTCTAACATGAAGATCATAGTAAAATGAAATCAACTTCATAAAATCCATATAGATGTGTATACAATGATCATTGAGTACCAAGGAGGATCATAAAACCCTCAAAACACAAAGGGGACTACTCACACATCATGTAAGACAACATGATGTGTAGGTTTTCAACAAAAATCTAAGAGAAAGGAAGAGGGATAGAGTAGGATTGCTAATCCTAATGAACTCCCTTAGTCTTCAAATCTCCTTGATTAGATGATGATTGATCCCTTAATTGAGCTCACTTTTCCTTGTCTTTTTCCCCAAAAAGTCCAGGTCCCTATGTCAAAATTGCCTCTTTCTATTTATAGCCTCGGGTACAAAAATGCACTGTAGCAGATCTCAGCCGGTCGGCTGAACTTGGCCGTGCCTATTGATTGTGATGAGCAGAGTCCAGCCGGTCGGCTGAGATGAAGTGGGAATCCAGCCGGTCGGCTGAACTTGGCCGTGCCTATTGATTGTGCTGAGCAGAGTCCAGCCGGTCGGCTGAGATGAAGTGGGAATCCAGCCGGTCGGCTGAACTCGGCCGATTGTCTTCAGTTCATGATCATCAATCCAGCCGGTCGGCTGGCACAGGGGACATTTCCCAGCCGGTCGGCTGAACTGCTTTTTGCTCACTTTTTGCCCACTTCTTCGGTTTTTCCCCGAGTTTTTGTATCGTGGCTTTGACACTGAGAATATATTGTTTTGTACCTGAAACGTACCAAAAGGGATCAAATGACATCAAAGTATCATTGGAAGCGAACAAAAGCTATAGTGAAAATGGCTATTAATAAGTCGAAATCTCGACTTATCAGGAGCAGACCAAATACTTTGGAGATGCATCCCAAATAATGAAATAGCCTCTATTATTAGCTTCTGCCATGAGTTTGCATGTGGAGGACACTTCGGGCCTAGGAGAACCGCTAGAAAAATCCTAGATAGCGGCTTCTTTTGGCCAAGCATGTTTAGAGAGGCCTATGAGAAGTGTAAAAAATGCGATAAGTGCCAAAGAGTAGGAAATGTGTCAGCTAAAAATGAGATGCCTCAAGTACCCATACTAGTCAACGATGTTTTCGACATTTGGGGTATTGACTTTATGGGACCATTCCCAATATCATGTGGTTATACTTATATTCTAGTCGCTGTAGATTATGTGTCAAAATGGGTAGAGGCTAAGGCCACAAGGTATGTGACATGCACTGCCTTGTCGCGAGGCAATGTGTACAAATAAATTTATAGTCCGCTACTCGCGACTTCACTACTAGGTAGCAAGTGGTAAGTAGGGGTCGAACCCAAGGGAATTAGGGGGATAGTTGCTCTTTGAGGTGATTTATACAGCGAGGGAGCGTGTTTTAAGTTGATTGAGATTTTAGCGCGGAAAAGTAAGTGACTGGTTGGTTGGTTTGGTTTTAGTGCGGAAAAGTAAATGACTGAAAATAAAAGTAGGGGACTTACAGCGGGTGATGCGTGATTGGCAAGTCCTCCGGATGATGAGTGCAGTTGATTAAGGCAGTTATACTAAGAAAGTAAGTGCAGGTGTTGTTTGATTTCAAGGAAAACATTCAGTTTCGGGGGCTTTGTATCATAGCCTGTTTATCATTGACCTTTAGTGATCCTTCTAAGTATTCAAACGTGCATCAAGGCCATTCCAAGCACTCGATTTGCCACACTGTCTAGTCTTTTGCAAAAGTGTTCGAAAGAGTATCAAGGCCATTCCAAGCACTCGATTTGCACACACTGTCTAGACTTTTGCAAAAAACGTAGAGCCCTTGTTCTACTTAGACTAATACCCCATTCCAAGGTATATTAGCCTGTGTGCATCCATTTGATCAGTCATTCCCGAGCAATCAAATGGTGTTTGAGAGAGGTCAAACTCCTCAGATAAGCTTTGCCATTCCAAGCATCCACTTATCCGAGTATGTTTACGAACTTCCACGGAAGAGCTTTGCCATTCCAAGCATCCACTCAACCTTGGAAGTTCTGGCCTAATATATGGCACATAGAACAAGTTTTGAATACAGAGAAAAAAAAAACTAAAGTAAAGTCTAAAACATTTTATGATACAAGTACACCCATTCAACCGAATGAAGAGTTTAGCTACGAATATCCATAGAGGTGGATACCATAGCTAAATACTCGGGGGTTTTTGAAAGACAGTAAGTAAAGGGGAATACTCAAGAACCAACAGGAGTATTCCCAATTTCTACTTGAATACTCAAGAACCAACAGGAGTATTCTCTAAAACTGTTATAATACTCAAGAACCAACAAGAGTATTATTTCAAAACCAAACTTACAAATTGCCAAACTTAGAGAGATAAGTGATTTTGTGTTGTGAATGGGATGATATTACAAAGGAATGAGGCTTCCTTTTATAGCCAAATGGGAGAGAAATGAAGGGAGGAGATGATTTGCATCCAAGGGAGGAGGAGGAGGGGAGGAGATGTGGAGGAGAGGAGGACAAGTGGCAAGCTCCTAAGGTCTCCTCCCTTTAGCCGCCGGTTGCCAAGTCTCAAATGGAGGAGAGTTTGTGGCTTTGGCCACCTCTTGCCAAAGCCACCGGTCACCCAAGGAGGAGAAGGGGAGGAAGCCACCCAATGAGTCATCTTCTTCCCCAAAGCCGCCGGTCATCAATGGATAAGAGTGAGTTTGTGTGAGTTTTGTGATGTTTGTGCAGTCTTTTCACAAAACTATCAGTCCAATTTTGCTCTGGGATTGACTTTGATTGCTCTTCGCTTTGATTTGTTTTGAATGATTCCATGTCAGGATCTTTAGATTTCTTCAGTCAGCGTCTGATCGAGACCTTGGAATGACTCGTAACATCTTTTCTGCGTAAAATCCTCTCCTTAGCGTGTATTCTCTCTAAGCTTCAAAATACCCTGTAGATAAATATCGGAACTAACAAGCAAAAGTTAAATAGACAAACAGTCTAATTTAGTGGGTTTAACTGTGTTTTTGATTCGTATAATTATGGTCCATCAGTATGACGATGCAAAAACTGTCATAGACTTTCTGCGCACTAACCTGTTTTGTAGGTACGGGGTACCCAAGGCCATAATAAGCGACCAAGGAACTCATTTCTGCAACCGCATGATGGCTGCTACCTTAAAACGCTACCATGTCCACCACCGGACGTCCACGGCATATCACCCCCAAACCAATGGTCAAGCGGAGATCTCAAACCGCGAAATCAAAGGAATTTTAGAAAAAATTGTAAAGCCGGGTAGAAAAGATTGGAGTCAGAGGCTAGATGAAGCTCTTTGGGCTTATCGGACGGCATACAAGACGCCAATTGGAACCTCCCCCTTTCGGCTTGTTTATGGGAAGGCATGCCACCTTCCGGTGGAATTAGAACATAAAGCCTATTGGGCGCTCAAGCATTGCAATCCAGATTTAAGGGCTGCCGGACTGGATAGGAAGCTTAATCTATGTGAGCTTGAGGAATTGCGGCTTGAGGCCCATGAAGGGTAAACGGACTACAAAGCACGGACCAAATTGTATCATGACAAATTCATCCTCCGACGCTCATTTGAGGAGGGACAACAAGTGCTGGTCTTCTCCTCACGACTGAAATTGATGCCCGGGAAGCTTAAATCTATATGGACCGGCCCTTTCACAATAACTAAGGTATTCAACCATGGGGCAGTTGAGTTGGAAAGCCCGGACAATGGAAGAAGATTCACGGTAAATGGGCAGCGAGTCAAACATTACCACGGCAAGGTCAACTTAACTCCGCTAAACTATGACCTAGCCGTACCTCCAGACATTGTAAATACCGCTGATCTCAACGCACTAATTCATGACCAACCAAGAGAGACTGTAAGAGTAGCAAGACCAGTAGCTATGGTCAAAAATCCGTCACCTTCTCAGAAACAATGGAAAGAAAAACCACCAAAACCATGGAGTTCCAACCCAAGCACATCATCTCGCAAGAAATCAGGAAAAGTCAAGGCTAGAATCAATGCAGGAGCTGCGGCAAAATTTGACCTGAGCCACCCATGGGATCCAAACTTGTGATCCCCATGCGTCGAGCCAACGACGTTAAACAAAGGCACTGGTCGGGAGGTAACCCGACACCTATCTTACTTTCAGTCATTTATTTTCTGTCATTTAGTTTTTACCTTAACAGTCGCTCTCACCCACTTTTTTGTATAGAATGAATGACCCCTTGTAGGAATCGATTCTTGGAGCAAGATCAGATCAGCCAGGCAGCTTCCGAGAAATTACCGGGCCCGCGCTGAGAGTTCAAGGCCCCAGCCGAACTCCCTCGATTATCCAGCTCAAGCTATGACGTTCCACGACACGACACAGTAAAAAGGAGTTCAGTTCTTCTCTTTTCCGTAATATCATTCCCTTCTCTTGTATATATTTGCATGACTTTTGAACTAAGTCGTGCTGAAAGGCACGCCTTCGTTCAAAAGTGTGGGGTGAGAACCGCTTGTGTACATAGTTAACATGCTTTTTCTTTTTCCTTTTCCCTTAATATTATCCTTTTGAAAATATGAACTTGAGAATGTGAAAAAGATAGATCTAAATTCATGCATTTACCTTGTGAAAATTCAACTGTTTAAAAACTTAGAATTTAACTTCTCATTTGTCCCTTTGTGCTGAGATATACAGGGGATGTGGAGTTGACATAAACTGCCCTAGAGAGGCTTGGCAAGCACTCGAAGGATCGAATCTAACTATATGGTTTACGAAGTCAGTGGAGGCTGCACTTCGGGTTTCAGTAAAGATTGAAGTCATCTCCGCCATGCAGTGTTTATGCAAGAGGCGGGACGGGAATCAAACCGTCCTATCTCTAGTCAGAGTAGCCGGGAAAATAAATGAGCAACCCTCATTTTGACCCGCGCGAAACGGTAAGGATGAGAAAGAGCGGGGAGGTATTTCCATATGCTCGCGGGTGACGATTGGACCTCCCAAAAAGGCTGAGAAAATGGACTAGCAAGTCACAAAGAAGTAAAAGCTCAAAGAAGCTAATCAAAGGCCAAAGGCCAAAATTGTGAAGGTTTTAACCAAACAAAAGTGAAGAAACTCCAACTCAATATCAAAGGCCAAAGGCCAAAGGCCGATTCACTACAGAAGCTGTCCCTCGCCAAAAAGAAATCAAAGTGCTCAACTCAGTGAAACCCGAACCGAATCACGTGCTAGAGAAAGCTACAAGGAAACCATATAGTGCGAGTCGATCCCGAGAATGCAGTCCAGGAGCCTGAAAAGGGCTATCTCCCGAAACATCCGAATTAATTTGCATCTCGGCACGAAGGTACAAGTATCAAGTTTCTTCTAAGTATTTACACGGTTTAGTTTGGTAATAAGTAAGTAATGCATGAATTAGGATAAATCCAGTCCCATAGTCTCACTTTCATATTTAAAAGTTTTTACTTAGATTGTGTTCCGCCCTTAAAAAGTGTTGTTCGGGACGAACAACTAAAAGTGTGGGGTGATCTGATGGACCATAATTGTATGAATCATAAACACAGTTAAACCCACCAAATTAGACTCTTTGTCTATTTAACTTTTGCTTGTTAGTTCCGTTATTTATCTACATGGTATTTTGAAGTCTAGAGAGAATACAGGCTAAGGAGGAGTTTTAAAGCTGAAAATGAATTACGAGTCATTCCAGGTCACGACCAAATTCTGACTTTCGAGAACCTGACATGGAATCACTCAAAACAAGTCCAACCGAAGGGCAACCAGAGTCAGTCCGGAGCTGAAAGGACCGATGGCTTTTGGGAATGAGATCACAAACTCACTCCACAACTCCTTCTCCTCCACCTAGCCGGCGGCTAAGGGCTTCTCCTCTCCCCTTCCTCCATGTGGCCGGCGGCTTTTGGAGTGATGAGTCACTCCGATGGCTTTTGAAGCCTCCTCTCATTTTGTGACAAGTGGTGGCTTCTCCTCCACATCCATTGCTCCTCCTTGGCTATAAATAGAGCCCTCCCTTGCCTTTGTAAATCATCACATCCCACAATCCTCATTTCAAAACATCCTCCATCACAAAGCTCTAGCTTCTCTCTAGATTTTGGGCACTACTCTTGTAAACACTTGTTTTCAATCTATAATACTCCTGTTGATTCTTGAGTATTCTAGTTGTTCTTGAGTTTACTCCTGTTGGTTCTTGAGTATTCTCCTTTTACTTTACTGTCTTTTGAAAACCTTCAAGTATTTAGCTATGATGTCCTGTTCCATGGATATTCGTAGCTAAACCCTTCATTCGGTTGAAGGGGTGTACTTGTGTCTTAATATGTTTTAGGCCCTACTCTTAAAGCCTCTATGTGTTCAAAACTTGTTCTATGTGCCACATATTAGGTTAGAACTTCCAAGGTTGAGTGGATGCTTGGAATGGCAAAACTCTTCCGTGGGGTTCGTAAACATACTCGGATAAGTGGATGCTTGGAATGGCAAAACTTATCTGAGGAGTTTGACCTCTTTAAAACACCATTTGGTTGATCGGGAATGATTGATCAAATGGATGCACATAAGGCTAATATACCTTGGAATGGGGTATTAGTCTCAATAGAACAAGTGCTCTATGTCTTGGAATTGACTAGACAGTGTGGCAAATCAAGTGCTTGGAATGGCCTTGATACACTTTTGAATACATAGTATGATTATTAGAGGTCAATGATAAACAGACTATGATACAAGGCCCATAAAACCGAATACTTTCCTTAACTTAAAACATCATCTGCACTTTACTTTCAGTCTCAATATCAACTGCAATATCAACCGCTTACTCTCCGCAAGGCTTATCCTTCAAGCATCCCACTTGCTGTAAGTCTTCTCCTTTTACTTTCAGTACTTTACTTTCTGCACTAAAATCCCAACCAACCCACTTACTTTTCTGTACTAAAACTAAAACCAACAACCAACCACTCACTTTTCATCGCTAAAACCTCAATTCACCTAAAATCACGCTCCCTCTCAGTACATTCCTCAAAGAACAACTATCCCCCTAATTCCCTTGGGTTCGACCCCTACTTACCACTTGCTACCCAGTAGTAAAGTCGCGAGTGGCGGACTTATAAATATATTCTTGACTTTTGCACACAACGACTGTGCATCCGTCAGGTACCTAGTGGTACTTAAGCACAAGGGGTTCTCTCACACATGAGACTAGTCTTTTGTGGTGAACTTTTCCTTTGAGCTTAGGTGCCTAGCAGATTTAACACAAATCAACATTTGTACGATCCGATGTACGATTTTAGGGTTGCCGAAGTATTTTTTTTTAAAAAAACCTTTTTATTGGGAAAAAGAAGAAGAAGGCCCACAAAAGACTACACACGCCGAGCGGCTAAAGGGGATAAGCTGAGAGAGATAGCTCTAAAACAGACCTGAGCACGCAGGCTCAATTTTTTTTTAAAAGGTGACATTACACTCCGCAACGACTCAAGCGATCAAACACATATGATCCCAGAGGACTGAAGGTGGGCCAGCCGAGCTGAGTCTGATAAACGGCGTTGTTGTGACTCAACCTCCGAATAATCTGAAGACGATGAGCGACACTAGTTGGGGAGCTTCAGGAAATCACCCATCAGAGCCCTACGGACCGCGGCGGGGAGGTCATTAAAGTTGTTATAGGTGTTGTCTACCTCTCTACTGAAAGATAAGGCGATGGCAGGGCCATTGCACTCGATAGCCACTTTGGATATATTCATCCCTTGAAGCACGCTGATAGTGTCTTTCCAGCACTTGTATCTGTCCCAAGGGCCTTTGAATGTGTCTGACTGGAGCAGATCCGTTTCTGTGTGAGAACTGTGGAGGTGATAAACATTGCTAAAGTGGTCTTTTTTGGATGCCCATCACCAACATGATGCACTCGAGCAAATCATCACAAACTATTGAAAAGCTCCCGGCTAGTTTGAGGGTCCCTTTATGATCCCGAACTATGAAACCACATTGATGTATATTGATAGCTAAGGACACAGTGAGACCTACTTCTCCCGGGTGCCATCTTTTCCAAGACCCCAAGAGAATAGGCCCCGGCGTCACGACGTGAAGTATGTTGAGGGACAGTTGGCTGTTGTGACACGGTCTGTAGACGACCTTAATTATAGGGCTGAGCAAGCACGCAAACTGCTTGATTTGTCTAATAATATCTGGGCGAGCTTCATTATGGACAGCCTTGCTACGATAGTTCCAGAGCTGCCATATTAGACAGACGGCCAAAGCTAGAGACAAGCAGTCGAAAAAGCTCTTGGTGTTGACGGAGAGGATCCAATAGGACTTGAGTTGGTTAATGTTTCTGGGGATTTGATTATGAAACAGCTTAGCAAGGAAATTCCATCCTATCCCAGCTATCTCACTCTGGCAGAACAGATGCTCCATAGTCTCGCAACTTCCCGACTGGCAGCAACGGCATTTGGCTGGAAGGTGGAATCCCAGCCTTCCGATATTGTCATTGACGTTGTAGTATTTTAGCAATGCAATTAGTCAAAAACAATTTGTAATTCAACCGGTAAGACCGGTGTCGAACCCAAGGGAGCAAACGGATTACACGCTAGTTCTATCAAATTTTCTTACTCGGCTAATTCCTAAAATTCAAGTATGATTGAGTTATCAATGATTCAAAACAAGAATGAAATGGTTTTTAGGGGATTGAATTCAATTAAAAGCGAGTTTCGAGGGATTAATCCCCTCCTTGGTGATTTCCCAATGATCATGCATACAAGAGTTTAATTAATCATGAGTTGATAGGTTCTAAACCTAGCTTAGACTAGAATTGAACAAACCATGCATGTTTAATCCTAGTCAAGCCATCTTAGATAGAATCTCACTAATTAAAGAATATTGATCCACTATATAGCATTTACTCTCATAAATGCTACATGCATGAAGTTCTAGTTCACCTCTCACCATGCATTTACTCTCATAAATGTTGGTTAAGTTCAATTTTACTACATCCGAACCATCACTAAGCTCTTTCAATACTTAGATCATAGTTCTAACATAAACATGTCACTTGGGCATTTTATCAAACACTTAGAGACATGTCTCACATGAAGAGCATAGTAAAATGAAATCAACTTCAATAGATCCATTCAAATGTGTATACAATGATCATTGAGTACCAAGGAGGTTCATAGAACCCTCAAAACACAAGGGTGACTACTCACACATCAAGTAAGACAACATGATGTGTGGGTTTTTAGCAAAAATCTAAGAGAAAGGAAGAGGGAAAAGAGTAGGATTGTTGATCCTAATAAACTCCCTTGATCTTCAATCCTCCTTGATTAGATGATGTTGAAACCCTTGATTTAGCTCACTTCCTTTTGTCTTTTCCCCAGAAAAATCCAAGATGATATGTCAAACTTCCCTCTTTCTATTTATAGCCTCGGGAAATTTTCGGTACTGTAGCAGGTCCAGTCGATCGACTGGCTGTGGGCTATTGTCCCAGTCAATCGACTGGAGGGAGATACAACGTTTGGGAAGCGGATTCTCAGTCGATCGACTGAGACAGGGTAGCCTCCCAGTCGATCGACTGGAGATTTGCAGAAAACAGGCCCTCCTGAGACTCCATTAAGTCGATCGACTGGAGTCCCAATCGATCGACTGAAGGCACGTGGCTTGCACGCTCAGCTGGAGAGCTCGCCAGTCGATCGATTGGAGGGCCCAATCGATCGACTGGAGTATCTTGATTTGCAGACCCTCCTGAGAGCCCATTAAGTCGATCGACTGGAGCAGGGGAGCTTCCCAGTCGATCGACTGGAGGCCAAATCCTGCCAACTTTTGCTCTTGACTCCGATTTTCTCCGAGTTTTCTTCTATGGGCTATTGGCACTGAGTCATCTTGATTTGCACCTGAAACGCATGAGAAGGGGATCAAATGACATCAAATAATCGTCGAAAACGAACTAAAGCTATAGTGAAAATGGGCATTAATGAGTTGAAGGCTCGACTCATCAACACTCCACACTTAAGCTTTGCTCGTCCCGAACAAAGTATGCAAATATGCCAAGGAAGTGCAAATGTCGATATGCTAGTGGTGCTATGTTTTTCGTGCATTTGCCTCACTAGATCTCACAAGGTCTCGATCTCCATTTCTAAACATGTTATTGAAAGGTAAATGACAAGTATGTGCAACCTACCTAGCTCCTTTTCGTAGGCGTTACGAATGCATTTAGCGTATGCATTAAGCCTTTAAACCCCTAGGCTACCCTAGTGGACGAGTTATAGCCTTTTGAGAGTTTTCAGAAAAGGGAATACTCACAAATCCCAAGGGTGCACATGTCCCATAAGAGTGAATGCAAGAGTGCTCAACCAAGGCTATGATTATTCAAGACCAATCCCTCACCCCAAGCTAGACTAGCGCCACAATATCATAAAAAGAACTTTCTCAACCTTTTGAGTACCTTTGAGGACATGCATTCAAGATTATCAACACTAGGGCTATAAAATGTCTCATCCCAAGTTCTACTCATTATCAAGGCAACACTATCGAGGCAAGGCTTATAGTTTGCACAATAGAGCGTCAACCGCTTACCTATGCTAGCTAGGGCTAGTCCAAGGGCTCGCGACTAGGAACTCATTCCCAAGTTTTAGGCGCTCAAGCCGTAATCCATAAGGGAAGTGGAGTTCGACACTAGAGTTTCTCAATAAACAAGCATAGCCCAAATGATAGCTCCCGTGCAAGGCACATGGGTCGTCCAAGAGTCGTTTTAACAAGCACACATTGTAAATGAATGAATCCCGCACAAATGAAGAATGGAGGGAAAAACATATAGTCAAGTTTTAAGTGCTTCTTATTTCTTTTTGAAACGGCCTTTGGCCTACAAATGCTTTCGAGGGGGGACTTACCTCCCTAACCCCCGGCATTTGTATATTTGGAGCAAAACTTCTCATGATCATTGAGAGAGTTTTTAATCGGGGCTTTGCCCTCTTTGACCGCAAACATTTTTTTTTTTTAAATGGGGCCTATTTTTCGCCCTCTTTTGACTCCGCACTTAAAACTTGACAATATGTTCAAAAAGTGTATGGAATGTGCGGGAATCAATCATGAACAAAGCACTATGTTAGAGCACTCAAGTCACCAAAGAGCATTCAAGAGGTCTAAGTTTTTCACGATGATATTTTAAAAGTGTTTGCTAGCTTGATCAAAGGTGTTGCAATGAGAATACTTAAAAAGTTGGATAGACAAGATATAGCCATGATATTGATTCTCAAGAATGCATGCTCAAAGGACTAGGTCGGTAAATGTGGCAAATAGGCTAGTTGTGATTTATAGGGATTTAGAGTTGAAAATCATAAGCCTTTGTGGTTAAAACACTCTCATGTTGGGGCAATGTGCAAGAGTGCAAGTGTCCATCTAGAAATGATATGTATGGCATGCAATAATGTGAACTATGCGCATCAAACCACTCCACACTTAATTCAAGCTTAGTCCCTAAGCGCAAAGAATGATAAAACAAAGGCAAAGGCGCATAGGAACTCCCCTCGTTTGTAGCCCCGGTGAAATAATCCATATGAGTGAGAAATAGCCGTTTGGTTGCAAGTGTTGATATAAGAAGGTGTTTTAGACAAGGTGAGAATATGTGAATGTATATCCTGTAGAGTGAACAATATAAATGGTAAACACCTCCAATATCATAGAAAATGTAGCATACAACCAAAGGGAAGTCAAGAGTATATCACACAAAATGGCATACATCATCCAAAATTGCGCCAAAAGGCGACTTAACATCCAAGTACATGATCTAAGCGAGAAAGCATCAAATGATAGACAAAAGTGAGATCAAACTGCAATACAAGCTCAAGATGTAGCCTCATCTCTAGCTGGATCACCACCGGCCTCCAATGGCATGTCAGGAACAGCAGGAGCGTCAGGTCTGGTGGAAGGCGATGGAGGCATGGGGGAGGCAGCACGCGGGGCAGATGGCTCTAGGCCTACCGAAGGAGCGGCTACTGGGGCACTAGAACCTCCCGTCATGGATGACAATGTAGCACGGAGCCACTCCCACTCCTGGCGAGCTCTCATATCTGACTCCCGAACAAAATCCTCAAGTCGAGTCAAGCCACTCCTCAAGTCTGCCACGCCGGTCGTCAAGTCAGCAATATCGGATGTGGCCCTCTGCCTCCACTCCGCTGGGTCATCTATGACTGGAGGGGGGATCTCTGCGGCGGGCTCTGCTGGGGGAAGCTCCTCATCTGCTGGAGGAAACTCCTCATCTGCTGGAGGGAACTCCTCATCTGCTGGAGGGGGAGGAGGAGGCGAGCCAGGGGGCGAGGGAGTGAGGTGGGCAAGGCAATAGAGGGGGTTCTGCTGCTTGAACATCATCCGCTTCATAGCGGCAGCGGTCACAAGCCCCTCCTGATGAGGCGTCGGGTCACTGTCCCAAGTCCTCCCATCCCGCTTGACGATGTGCATGTTCTTCATCAGAGTCAAGTCAAGCAAGCTCCTGATAGGGGCCGGAGAACCCTCGTGGCCAAAGGTGAAGTTACACCTTTGGGCTATCAATGTGATCAAGGAGCCACCTCCCATGCCTCGGTTCCTCGTGACCGGCTTCACCACAGTCCTGAACCGATCGGCAAGACTGGCTAGCCAATCAACAGGCTGCCCGTGCTCCATAGCAAGCATGAGGTCCATATCCGGGAGGGTAACCGACCTAGCCCTCGCCGTCCTCGTATTGATCCCAATCGCGATGACGTGGTGTATAATCTTCCAAACCGGATCAGTGATGGCTGAAGAATTATACAATGATATGAACCACTCATTCCTCCCGGAAATCCTCTTCCAAAAGCGAGACTGGTCGTGCTCAGTGAATTTCCGGGGCGACGCTGCAGGGCGTGGGAATCCAAACCACTCCCGGATCAAACTCTCCCTAATCTTGAATTCCCGGCCCCCCAAAACAAACTCCCAGTACTCAACAACCTCCTCGCCCTCCTTGTACTTCACCCACTCGAACGAGCAAGTAAACTCATCGACTACCCTCTGGTAGGTCCCCGGATCATCCATGAAAAGAAAAGACAAACCATGCTCAGTGAGGCGAGAATGTACCTCGTCTGTGACTGCTTCGTCGATGCCACGAAGCAATCCCATGTCCAAGTAAAGAGTCGGGATGGCCGTCTTCTTCTTTGAAGTGATGGTAGCATGATGAGTCCGGTGCTTCTCGTCCCTGAATACCAAAGGGGCCGAGAATGGGTACGGGACCGGTATGGGCATCGGTCCCTCATAAGGCCCCTCGTGAGGCTCAACCGGCACAATGGAGGTGGATGGTGGAGCTGCAGCAGGGGAGGGCTCTCTGGGCACTGGGGGCGAAGGAGCTCTAGGGGTAGGAGGCACGGGCGCTCTCCTCTTCGGAGCCAGTTTCCTCGGTGGGGCCTTTTTCTTCTTAGGGGCGGGCGCGGGAGAACTCGGAGGAGCGTCTAATTCGTCTTCGCTATCATCTCTCAACGAGGCTCTCAACTGCCTCCTTTTGCGAGGAACGAGAGGCAAATCATCGTCATCGGATTCACGGGGTTCATCAATTTGATCATCAAGCGAGGGCTCATGAGCAACCTCCTTCCCCTTGGATTTTGAACTGGATGAGGTACCGGCACGACCCATGATGCAAGACTGAGTCAAACTGAGCAAAAACTCAAAAGTTGCACTGAACTCTGATCGAGTCGATCGACTGGGGTGAGACTTGTGGTTCAGTCGATCGACTGGGGACCGAAAAACAGTCGGGTTTAGGGCAAAATCTGGGGGTTTTCCGGGAAGCTTTGGGGTCTCGAATTGGTGCTTGGGGTTGGTAGGCGGACGGATGGGGAGTAGTTTGGGAGGTCGAACGGGTGCTGGGATGGCCGGACGGAGGAGATCGGCCGGGGCTTGGATTTCTGATCGGAAATCGAAGATGCGGATGAGGGTGGCTGGCTGGGCGCTGCAGGGCGGTGGATTGAAGGCGGACGGAAGGCGAGGTGATGGCGAGTCGAGCGGAAGCCTGGAGCTGAGATTTGGTCTGGTTGGGCGTCGGAATCGATCGACTGGGTGATGGCAACGAGCGAGATGAAGTTCAAATGGGGGAAATGTGTATTTGGATAAGAAAAGCTCAGTCGATCGACTGGGGTCCCAGTCGATCGACTGCGGAAACATGAGATTCAAGGGCTCCTGAAACATCATTCAGTCGATCGACTGGCATATTGCTTGCCTCCCAATCGATCGACTGGCCCCCAATTTCCGCAAAAAAAAATATCTTCCATTTCTCGTCGAATCCCAACTCCACACTCAAAATTTTTACTCACAAACAAGAATCAGTACCACTCAAAATATCACATATATTCAAGGCACGCTCTGTCATGCAATCACTAGCACATAAACATACGATTTTCAAACAAACAAGCTAGGATCAACACTCCACACTTAGAATGCCATCATCATCCAGAAAATTCATGCAAGCCTTATATCACGTCACACACACCTAGTCATGCATTTAGAATCATCCCAAACACCAAGCCACATGACAAGTTCACAATTTGCATGCTACACATATATGAAAGTTACTTGTGCATAGATAGACAACTCACAAACCGGGGTACCTCCCGTGAGGTGCCTAGTTTAACGTCTTGGCAAAGACCGAGCCGAATCTCTTCTTAGAAACACACTTGAGGAGTCCATAGCTAGGATCCCTCCTCAAGCGGATAGAGGCTCTCTAAGGGTCGGTCAAATGGTGAGTCACATTTTTCTCATCCCGAACGCCTTCTCTATAATGCTTTAGCCTTTGCCCATTTGCCGTGAAGGTAGTCCCATCATTGTTGAGCAATTCTACGTGTCCATCCTCGTGAGGCTTGTGGACGATAAATGGACCACTCCATCGGCTTCTCAATTTTCCCGGGAATAACTTTAGCCTAGAATTAAAGAGTAAGACCTTCTCTCCCTTCTTGAATTCACGACGAAATATTCTCTTGTCGTGCCATTTCTTGGTCTTTTCTTTATAGATCCTAGCACTTTCGTAGGCTTCATTCCTTATTTCTTCCAACTCATGGAGTTGAAGCACCCTATGGTCTCCCGCCGTTTGTAAGTCCATATTTAACATCTTAATTGCCCACATCGCCTTGTATTCCAATTCCACCGGCAAGTGGCATGGCTTCCCATAAATAAGGCGATAGGGAGACATTCCAATAGGGGTCTTGAATGCCGTACGATAGGCCCATAAAGCGTCATCTAGCTTCGATGACCAATCCTTCCTTGAGCTTCCCACGGTTTTCTCCAAGATTGCCTTGATTTCTCTATTCGAAATTTCCACTTGCCCACTAGTTTGTGGGTGATAAGGCGTAGCAACCTTGTGACTAACTCCATATTTGCGAAGCAAGGCCTCAAAATGTTTTTCCTTGAAATATGAACCGCCATCACTAATGACGGTCCTTGGGACTCCAAATCTAGGGAAAATAATCTTCTTGAAGAGCTTTGTGACCACCTTGGCATCACAAGTAGGGGAGGCGACGGCCTCAACCCATTTGGAGACGTAATCAACCGCGACCAATATGTATTGGTTCCCATATGAGGATGGGAAGGGACCCATATAATCTATGCCCCATACATCAAATATCTCGACCGGGAGGATGCTTTGTTGGGGCATTTCATGCCTCTTTGAGATGCTTCCCGTTCTTTGGCATTGATCGCAAGCTTTCACAAATTCGTAAGCATCACCAAAGAGAGTTGGCCAATAAAAACCGCTTTGTAGAACCTTGGACGCCGTCTTTGCTCCACTACCATGTCCTCCATATTGGGAAGAGTGACAATGGTAAAGAATATCTCTCATTTCTTCTTCGGCGACGCAAGTTCTATATAAACCATCCGCGCAAAGCCTATATAGATAGGGCTCATCCCAATAGTACCTCTTGGTCTCGGATAGGAACTTCCTCTTTTGATGGTGGTTCATGTCGTGAGTAATAATCCCACAAACCACGAAATTTACGAAGTCCGCATACCATGGGACGGCCTCCGCCTCAACTCTCATAAGTTGCTCTCCAATAAATGAGTCATCCACGGGCCTAGTATCCTCTTCTAGCTCTTCATTTCCCTCTAGCCTTGATAGGTGGTCGGCTACCACATTTTCTACCCCCTTTTTATCTTTGATCTCGATATCAAATTCTTGGAGCAATAGAATCCATCTTATCAATCTTGGCTTGGAGTCTTTCTTTGCTAAGAGGTACTTAATTGCCGCATGGTCGGTGAATACTATAACCTTCGAACCCACAAGGTATGATCGAAACTTGTCAAAGGCGTACACGATAGCAAGAAGCTCCTTCTCGGTTGTAGTGTAGTTCAATTGGGCTCCATTTAGAACTTTGCTTGTGTAATGAATGGCATGGAGTTTCTTATCTATCCTTTGCCCTAGAACCGCCCCAACGGCATAGTCACTTGCATCGCACATAAGCTCAAAGGGCATGTCCCATCTAGGGGGTTGAATAATTGGAGCCGAAATCAATGCTTCTTTCAACTTCTCGAAGGCCACCAAGCACTCTTCATCAAACCGAAACTTGGTGTCATTGCATAGAAGGTTTGTTAAAGGCTTCGCAATCTTCGAGAAATCCTTGATAAATCTCCTATAAAACCCCGCATGGCCTAGAAAACTCCTTATGCCTTTCACGTCCTTTGGGGGTGGCAATTTTTCCATAACCTCTATCTTTGCTTTGTCCACCTCGATTCCTCTCTTGGAGACTAAATGACCAAGAACTATCCCCTCCTGCACCATAAAATGACATTTTTCCCAATTAAGTACGAGGTTTGTCTCAATACATCTTTTCAACACTTTAGCCAAATTAGCCAAACAATCATCGAAAGACGAACCATAAACAGAAAAGTCATCCATGAACACTTCCATAATCTTTTCAATAAACTCGGAAAAAATGGCCATCATGCATCGTTGAAAGGTACCCGGCGCATTACATAGTCCAAAGGGCATTCGCCGATAGGCAAACGTTCCATAGGGACATGTAAAGGTGGTTTTCTCTTGATCTTGTGGATGTATAGGGATTTGGAAAAATCCGCTATATCCATCAAGATAGCAAAAATAGTCATGCTTAGCTAGTCTTTCCAACATTTGATCAATAAATGGAAGGGGAAAGTGATCTTTTCTAGTGGCTTGGTTTAGTTTCCTATAATCCACACACATACGCCACCCGGTTACCGTTCTTGTGGGGATTAGTTCATTCTTCTCATTTTTAACTACGGTCATCCCTCCCTTTTTGGGGACTACATGAATGGGGCTCACCCATTTAGAGTCCGCAACGGGGAAGATGATTCCCGCATCAAGCAATTTAAGAACTTCCTTTTTGACTACTTCCCCAACAATAGGATTCAACCTCCTAGCTCTCTCCCTAGATGGCATACTATCGCTCTCTAGATTGATTTCATGCATGCATAAATTTGGGCTTATTCCCTTCAACTCATCAATAGAGTAGCCAATAGCATCCTTATGTTTTCTAACCACATCAAGCAATTTAGAAGTCTCATCATCATTCAAAGAAGCATTCACAATGATAGGCAAGCTAGAATTTGGGCCTAAGAACTCATACCTTAGGCTTGTTGGTAGAGCTTTTAGCTCTACCGAACAAGACTCCTTACCTTTGCCGCTTAGAGTTCCCTCCTCGTTTTCTTCCTCCAAGATAGCCCAACAATTGGCAATGTCGGGAAGCTCATTATCAAGGTCAATTCCACTCATGTAAAGGTTAGGCACATCATACAATTCATATGCATCAACTAGGTCAAGATAATTACAAGTCATTGTAGGACTAGGACCTTTTTGTGCCTTTTCAAGATTAAACTCAATTTCCTCATCTCCTACTCTCATGGTGATTGACCCCTTAGTAGTATCAAATATAGCCCCCGCGGTGTAGAGGAAAGGCCTTCCCAAAAGAATGGGAATTTCATTGTCCTCTTCCATCTCTAACACCACAAAATCCCCCGGAATATAGAAATTCCCTACTCTAACCGGGACATCCTTAAGAACCCCCCTAGGGAATCTTGAGGAGCGGTCCGCGAGCCTTAAGATCATGTTAGTTGGTTTAGGCTCACCCATATTCAGCTTTTTGCATAAAGAATAAGGCATCAACGATATACTTGCACCCAAATCACACATAGCACGTTCAATCTTAATATCATTAATAAAGCATGAAATGGAGAAGCTACCGGGATCCTCAAGCTTTGGGGGCATGCGCGGTTGGAGTATGGCACTACATTCGCCATTGAGGGACACCGTATCGACATCCTCGATTGTTCTCCTGCACGTAATAACATCTTTTAGAAATCTTGCATAAGATGGAGCTTGAGTGATTACCTCGGTGAAGGGCATTGTGACATAGAGCTTCCTCATCATCTCGGCAAACTTGGAGAATTGCTTGTCATTGCTCTTCTTCTTTAGCCTTTGGGGAAATGGAATAGGAGGAGTGTATACTCTAGGTTCGTCTTTCTCCTTTTCCACCTTACTCTCTTTCTCAACTTGAGGGTTAGGGACCTCTTCATCTAACTCTTCAATTTCGGCACTAGCTTGGCCTCTTAGATCAAAGGAGACTTTCTTCTTCTTTGGTAGCTCACCCTCTAGCTCTTTCCCACTTCTCAATGTAACCGCATTACAATGCTCCCTTTGTCCTTGCTCGGGTCTAGCCGGTAATTTTCCTTGTGCCCTTGTAGAGGATTCGGCTTGTTGAGCTATTTGGTTCTCGAGCATTTTGTTATGAGTCTCCATTCTCTCGATTTGGGCTTGCATTTTATCTTGATTTGCAAGAAGCTTGGCAAACATAGCCTCAACCCCAGATAGTTCATTAGAAGCTTGTGAGGGAGCTTCAACTTGTTGATAGGTTCTTTGAGCTTGAGCTTGGTGTTGTTGCCCTTGGTTTTGATTCCTTTGAAGCAAAGTCGGTCCTTGACTTTGATATTGGTTCCTAGGTTGGAACGCTTGATTCGGTTGAGTAGGCTTAGGACCGAATCCGGGAGGTGTGGATCCAAAGTCGGGGCGAGTGGGGTTAGTGGTCTTGTAGGAGAAATTTGGGTGATTTCTCCATCCCGAAAAGAACTTAGGTGTAGTGTAGTTCGCTTGAGAGCCTTGCCCTTGGTTTGCAATCCCTCCATAGTCTCTTCCTTGGTTTCCTCCCACAAAATTCACTTCTCCATACCCTTGCCCTTGCACATCCCTTTGAACCAAAGGGCAAGAAACGGTCTCATGCTCGTAGACCTCACAAATATCACACCCTTGCTTTGTCGAAGGTTCTTTCTCGGGGTGTTTTAGCTTGAAGACTTCATCCGAGAGGTTATCAAAGTCCTTTCTCAAAGCATCGTAGTCACTTGTGCTCACCGCTTTAACCTCATGCCTTTCATGTCTCCTTCTTGGGTTTCCTCTTTCACTTCCCCACATGAAGTAGTTTTTCGTTATTTTCTCTATAACCGCATAGGCTTCATGTGGTGCAAGGTCCATTATAGCTCCGCCCGAAGCGGTGTCAAGTGCTAGACGAGAATTACCATCCACACCTTGATAGAAGGTGTGGAATAGAAGAAGATCATCCAAACTATGGTGAGGACATAGCCTTTGATATTCTTTGTACCGCTCCCAAGCTTCATAGAGCGTCTCTCCATCCATTTGCACAAAATTTGTAATTTGGCTCCTATAATGCGCCGTCTTTGAAGGAGGGAAGTATTTGTTTAGAAATGCCACGGCGAGCTCCTCCCAAGTCGTGAAGCTGTCGGGAGTTTGACTCCTCAACCAATCCTTTGCTCTCCCCGTGAGGGAAAAAGGGAAGAGCCTTAGAAGCTTAGCGTCCTCCGAGAACCCATTGATCTTGAAGGTGGCACACACTTCAAGAAATGTTGTCAAGTGAGAATTAGGGTCTTCATTGTCCCTTCCCGAGAATTGGTTGGATTGGACCATTTGAACGGTGGACGTCTTCAAGTCAAAATCTCGGTTATCAACCGCCGGTGCGAGAATTGGGGAACGATATCCATAGGCCGTAGGAGTAGCATAATCCTTGAGAACCCTTCTAGCTTGAGGGACTTGTGATAGGTAACCTTGGGGTGGTGGAGGTGGAGGAGGGAGTCTATTATCTCTATCTCCCATGTCTTGAGTGATGGTCTCTTGATTTCCTTGAGGGTTCGATGTTGTTCCCTTGTCTTTCGTTGTTTTACTCCTTGTAGGGTAGGGATTAACGAATTCTCTTATCGGTTGATTCAAATCTCTATCCACAACTTGAGTAACCTTCTTTGTCTTTGGTGGCATAAACAAGATTGCCCTACAAGAGGAGGACAATTAAAACAAGTAAGCGTAGTGAATAAGTTCAAGAAATACAAGTAACAAGTAGAATAAAGAAAAACATGGAATAGTCGGAGCACTAAATGATTTTCCTAGGGGTAATCTAGCTATTGCTCCCCGGCAACGGCGCCATTTTGACGTTGTAGTATTTTAGCAATGCAATTAGTCAAAAACAATTTGTAATTCAACCGGTAAGACCGGTGTCGAACCCAAGGGAGCAAACGGATTACACGCTAGTTCTATCAAATTTTCTTACTCGGCTAATTCCTAAAATTCAAGTATGATTGAGTTATCAATGATTCAAAACAAGAATGAAATGGTTTTTAGGGGATTGAATTCAATTAAAAGCGAGTTTCGAGGGATTAATCCCCTCCTTGGTGATTTCCCAATGATCATGCATACAAGAGTTTAATTAATCATGAGTTGATAGGTTCTAAACCTAGCTTAGACTAGAATTGAACAAACCATGCATGTTTAATCCTAGTCAAGCCATCTTAGATAGAATCTCACTAATTAAAGAATATTGATCCACTATATAGCATTTACTCTCATAAATGCTACATGCATGAAGTTCTAGTTCACCTCTCACCATGCATTTACTCTCATAAATGTTGGTTAAGTTCAATTTTACTACATCCGAACCATCACTAAGCTCTTTCAATACTTAGATCATAGTTCTAACATAAACATGTCACTTGGGCATTTTATCAAACACTTAGAGACATGTCTCACATGAAGAGCATAGTAAAATGAAATCAACTTCAATAGATCCATTCAAATGTGTATACAATGATCATTGAGTACCAAGGAGGTTCATAGAACCCTCAAAACACAAGGGTGACTACTCACACATCAAGTAAGACAACATGATGTGTGGGTTTTTAGCAAAAATCTAAGAGAAAGGAAGAGGGAAAAGAGTAGGATTGTTGATCCTAATAAACTCCCTTGATCTTCAATCCTCCTTGATTAGATGATGTTGAAACCCTTGATTTAGCTCACTTCCTTTTGTCTTTTCCCCAGAAAAATCCAAGATGATAGGTCAAACTTCCCTCTTTCTATTTATAGCCTCGGGAAATTTTCGGTACTGTAGCAGGTCCAGTCGATCGACTGGCTGTGGGCTGTTGTCCCAGTCGATCGACTGGAGGGAGATACAACGTTTGGGAAGCGGATTCTCAGTCGATCGACTGAGACAGGGTAGCCTCCCAGTCGATCGACTGGAGATTTGCAGAAAACAGGCCCTCCTGAGACTCCATTAAGTCGATCGACTGGAGTCCCAATCGATCGACTGAAGGCACGTGGCTTGCACGCTCAGCTGGAGAGCTCGCCAGTCGATCGATTGGAGGGCCCAATCGATCGACTGGAGTATCTTGATTTGCAGACCCTCCTGAGAGCCCATTAAGTCGATCGACTGGAGCAGGGGAGCTTCCCAGTCGATCGACTGGAGGCCAAATCCTGCCAACTTTTGCTCTTGACTCTGATTTTCTCCGAGTTTTCTTCTATGGGCTATTGGCACTGAGTCATCTTGATTTGCACCTGAAACGCATGAGAAGGGGATCAAATGACATCAAATAATCGTCGGAAACGAACTAAAGCTATAGTGAAAATGGGCATTAATGAGTTGAAGGCTCGACTCATCAGTCATCTGTGGGGATGGCTTTGTAGAAAATCTTCCACACGAGGCCACTAAATTTAGGAGGAATCCAAAGTTGCCAAATATTCGCGAAAAGCCGCTGCTTCGGCAAAGCGATCCGGTTCTTGAGATAGTACTGCCTAACACTGAAAACTTCGGAGGAGGATCCTTTCCAAATAAGTTTGTCTGGGCCGACCCCCATCGAGATATTATTGACTGTCTCATTAAGACCTTCTGGGAGCAAGGCCAATAAGCGATTTCTGATTAGAGGATTTGCTATAACTTCCCCCACTCGCCAGTCCTGTGCCTCCTAGAGAAGGTTGACGTCAAACCATTCACACAGATGAGTGACACTAGTGTTGCCAATACCCAAATCCCAGAAGCTGTCTCAACGCAGCACTGTGATCAGAGGAGATATAGCCCACCTAATAGCAGAGGAGGTCGACCGATTAACAAAGCGTTTTTGGCATATTCAGCCCACACTGTGTTGTTAACCAGGAATTTCCAGGCTACTTTAGCAAGCACTGCTGTCTTTACATCAGCCAATTTCTTAATGCCCAACCCACCTTCTTCTTTGGGAACACAAACCTTCGCCCAGCTGACCCAGTGACGGCGGCGAAGGTCGCCACTAGCCCAGAGAAAATTGGAAAAAAGGCTTTCCATCTTCTGAAGACACCCTTTAGGAACTGGGATGATAGAAAGAGTATGGATGCTGAGGGAACTCAAAACAGACGTAATGAGGGTGGCTCGCCCACTAATGGAGAGGAAGCGCTTGGTCCAGCCTGATATCTTCGTTTTTATGCAATCTTCCAAGTGCTTGAAATACTCAATCTTTGGGCGCCCTGGGAAGAGAGGAGCACCAAGATTTGTAACCGGGAAACAACCTGTCTTGAAGCGAGTCAGCTCTAGCAAGCTAAGTCTGCGGTTCTCTTTAATCGATCTAGAGAAGAAAATATAACTTTTTTCAGGGTTGAGCATTTGGCCTGAGGAAGAACAGAAACTCTAAATAATATTAACCAGGTTACAGACAGAGTTTTTTCTGCCACTCGAGAACACTACCATGTCATCGGCATAAAGAAGATGTTGTATAATAGGAGGGCCAACAGGGCTGATATAAGGTTGGACCACCCTAGAATGAATGGCATCTTTTAACTTTCTACTGAAGAACTCCATAGCGATGATAAACAAGGATGGCGATAGCGGGTCTCCTTGCCGAACTCCCCTATTAGATTTGAAGAAGCCGAAGGACTCTCCGCCCCAAAGAATGGAGTACCAGTAGTTAGATATGTTTCTATAAATGAGGTCACACCATTGATGGCAGAAGCCCAAAGCACGAAGCATGCGAATAAGAAAACGCCAAGATAGACGGTCATAAGCCTTTGACATGTCCAGCTTGACCATAATATTGCCTCCATAAGCTTTGTGATTGATATCCCGAATAAGATCATGGGCAATGCCAATACTCTCGTGAATGCTCCTGCCTTCGACAAAGCCTGTTTGTTCCGGGCTAATAATGCGACCAAGCAGACCCTTGAGTCTGCTATTCAGCACGTTAGAGAGAATTTTATGAACAAAATTGCACAGGCTAATAGGACGGAATTGGTCAATAGTGCAGTTGCCTTTAACTTTAGGAAGCATATAATAATGTTAGTGGCAGCCAGGATTTGGGGAATTTGAGTGCCTGCGAAGAAGGTGCGCACAGCCAGAACAAGATCTGCTTTAATGATAGACCAACAAGAGGAATAGAACTTACCAGTGAAACCATCCGGGCCAGGGGAGGCTTTAGGGTTCATAGCAAAGACCACTTGCTTAATTTCGTCTTCTTCTGGGATTTTGCAAAGCTCTATATTTTCTGACTCCGTCACAATAGAGTGCATCAGGTCCTCCACTTCAATATCTCCATTAAGGGGAAAGGCCCCAAAAAGATTTTGCAGGTGAGCAACAGCTGCGTGATCAATAGTCTGAGCATCGTCCGAACGAGTTCCATCATCCAATTGCAAGCGGACGCTATTTTGAATGCGGCGTGCCTTAATAGCAGCGTGGTAGAAATTGGTGTTCCGATCTCCATCGTGCAACCAGTGAAGTTTAGCCTTTTCTTCCAATATGCCGAACTGGTAACGTAGCAGGTTGCTAAGCTCCGTCTTTGCCTCTTTAATTGACTCGACCAGATCACGATCCCAGTACAGCTGGAGCTGCGACTCCAAATGATCCACCAACAGGGTTTGCTCACTGACATTTTTATTGATATCTCCAAAAACTTCTTTGTTCCACCTTTTCAGAATGCCCCTCAATTTTTTAAGTTTGAGGCCAAAATTGTTCATAGGCTCCTGGTGGGCCTGACCGGCCCAAGTTTCCTCGACAATATTTCTGAAGTCCGCGTGTTCGGCCCATACGCCAAGGAAACAAAATTTGGCTCTTCGACGAGTACCAGGGGCTATGGAGATAAGCAGAGGGCAATGATCGAAACACAGCCGCGGCAGGTGACGAATGCCCAGACTGGGGAAATCGGCCATAGCTTGACCGTTAATGAGCACTCTGTCTAGTCTTTCCCAAATACGATTATTACCCTGTTGCTGAAGTATTACCCGTCGGAGAATTCGAGTTTGGATTATTTTTTTCATTGCTTACTTCGAACGCCATGCTTTTGTAAGTCGAGTTTGGATTTTCCACTTTGATCTAGGGTTTTGATAAGTTTGCTATTAGAAATCCTAGGGATGCACAAAATTGACCCGGACCGGATCCGGGTCGGTCCACGGGTCGTGTATTCTGATATTTCCGGTCTGGACCGGAATAAACCGTTTGTTTTTTTTAATTTCTATTCTATTTGTATTTCCTTTCGTAACACTAAACCTAAATCGAACGAAGCCGAACAAAGCAACGAACGGCGAACGCGACTCCCAGTCTGAGCAGTCTCCCACTCCGACTCCGATTACGATTTACGAATCTCGAATCAGGCAAGGTTGCGACTCCGATTCCAAACGCGACTCCCACTCCGACTCCAACCGGTTGCTCAGTCACGACTCACGGTCGCTCAACCACTCTCGAATCAGGCACGGTTTCGAATTTCGATTCGCACCAGCGCAGCAGCACTCGTTTGCCACAATCGAGCCGACCATCATTGTCTTCGGCCGCCGCCTCCATCCGCCATTCCATTCGCTCCACCGCGGTTGCTCTTCCACGGTCCTCCAACCGGTTGCTCAGTCACGGTTTTGCATCACTAATCACTATCAGGTAGTTTAATTAGAATCAGCTTTCTTTTTTTAAATTCATTTGTCGAGGGTTACTATGTGCAGATTTTTTTGATTTCTTTGTTGAAATCTGAATGTTCAACGAACGTATCGCGCAACAAGACTTGTAACTATGTAAGTTGGTATGCCAGGTAAGTTTTCTTGCCCATAATTATCTGATATTCGACTGATCATAAGATTGTTTCTTGTTGACAGATGTCTGACACTGGTATAAATTGATGCCCTGACCCTGTACAAGGGGAAACTGATCATACTCTCGATTCTCCTGAGCTAGTTATAGTTGCTGGTGTTGCAAATGCTCCAGCAGAAACTGTTGTAGACGAGTCTCCAGTAAATTTGGGAAGACAGACTGTTAAAAAGAGGAGAGGACCAAGAGCCGAGTATTGGGTTGCATATGAGGAATATAGGGATGAAAAAGACTGTCGAAGGGCTAGGTGCAAGCACTATGGGACAACATATGCCTGCGATTCAAACAAAAATGGCACGAAGAATGTGAAGAACCATTTTCAAGCTTGTGAAAAAAATCCGGCTAATAAGGGGAAAGGTACTCAATCTCAAATCATCTTTGACAGTATGAATGATAACAGTGGTGTGAAAATGAGAAATTGGAGTGTTGATGAAAAAGCTATAAGGGATGCAGTGGTTGAAATGGTGATTAAAGATGAGATGCCATTTACATGTGTAGAGAAGGATGGCTTGAAAAAAGCGTTTTTTGCTGCTTGTCCAACATTTAAGATGCCCTCCCATACTACCATCCAACGTGATTGCTTTAAGCTCTACACAACAGAAAGAGAGAAGATGAAAGAGCTTTTTAGAACTTCTTGCCAGCGTGTATGTGTGACTACGGATTGTTGGACATCCGTACAGATGGTTAATTATATGTGTGTCACTGCCCATTTCGTGGACAAGGATTGGAAGTTGCAAAAAAAGATTATTAATTTTTGCCAAATCAGTAGTCACAGAGGACAAGACATGGGTAGGGTAATTGAGGATTGCTTGACTTATTGGAATTTAGATAGAAAGCTGTTAACAGTGACAGTTGATAATGCTTCTGCCAACGATGTTCTATGTGCATATATCTCTGAGATGGTTTCAGGTAGGGATAGTATTACCGAGGGCAAGTATGTGCATATTCGATGCATGGCACACATTCTTAATTTGATTGTGCAAGATGGTATCAAACAATGTGGTGTGCATGTGGATAAGCTTAGAGCTGTAATTAAGTATGTGAGAGGGTCTCCGGCTAGAATACATGGTCTCAAACAACAAGCTGAAAAGTTTAAGGTGAATTGCAATATTTGTTTAAGACTTGACGTGTGCACTAGGTGGAACTCCACTTATGAGATGTTGAGTAGTGCAATTCCTTATAAAGCTGTCCTTTCTCGGATGGAAATCCCTCGACTTGATGATTCAAATTTGGGTCCTCTGAGCTCTTCTGATTGGAGTAAGATTGAAGTGCTAGCCTCTTACCTGAAGGAATTTTATGAGTTGACAAAACGGATTTCAGGTTCCCATTATATAACGAGCAACTACATGATTTTCCATATATCTCAAGTTGTTAAGGTGCTTACTAAATTGGCTGCCAGTGATGATCCCGCTTAAAGACAGATGGCCGGGGAAATGAAAAAGAAGTGTGACAAGTATTGGGGTTCTTTTGATAAGTTGAACATGTTGATTTTTGTTCCTACAATTCTTGATCCTTACTTTAAGCTGAAAGGGGTGGGGTATGCTCTTCAAGCGATGTATCCTCAAGATAATGTAGATAATATGCTTGCCAAAGTTAAGGATACTGCTTATGCATTGTTTGATCGATACGTGAGTTTTTATGCTGTGTCTGAAAGTCAAGATACTGGTTCACAATCAAATCCATTGATTGATGGTACCCCTGAAAGTTCAAGTTGGCTACAAGATTTCAATGCGAACACGGATCGGGATGATATTTCAGATCGATCTGAGTTTGATTTATATCTTCATGAACGAAATGAAGCAAAGGAGGGTGATGTTTTGAGGTGGTGGAGGCTTAATGGACCTAGATACCCCATCCTTTCACATATGGCACGTGATGCACTGGCCATTCCAATCACTACAGTTCCTTCCGAATCTACATTTAGCACTGGGGGACGTCACCTAACGAGTTATAGAAGTCGTTTGAAGCCTAAGGTAAGCCATTAAAATCACTTATAATTTTGTTATCTGTTTTAAAACATCTCGCAATGCTCTGTCTCGGTTTGCTTATTCTGGTTGTTCAGTAAATTAATGCTCACAATTTGCTTACTGTTACATCTCAATGTTTAGCTTCATTATCAGTACAGATGCATGAGTTTATTCATATGTATGCTCAGTATATTTATATGAATGTTTTGTTTCAATTTTATTAAAGCTGCATGCTTGTGACTGTTCTGTTACATCCCTGCTTGATCTCAGTTGCTGTTTACAGCTTTGTTCCCAAGTTACTTGCTGTTAATTAATTTTGTTGCTGCATGAGTTTAAACATGTGAATATGTTGTTACTCAGATTAGTTATCTTGCTGTTTCATTATTATATTCAGATAGAAATATCCGAATCCGACATCTTGCTGGACAACATCCATTAACTTACTTGTTCTATGTTATTCTTGGCGACAGATTGTGCAAGCACTCGTTTGTACTCAAGATTGGTTGCAACTACGAAAGAATTCCGATTCTGATTCAAGTAACAGTGACGGTGACACAGGTAACACTTTTTTCTTCAATAATGTTTTATATTATTTCCGATGTTGTGATATGATTATTGAGACTGTCTTTGATCTTTGTTGGCTTGTAAATTGTTAGATGATGATGATGAAGGCACATTTTGTGCTTGATAAGTGGACAGTCAATCTCAATCTTATTGGGGTAAGAAACTAAGAATTCAGCACAAGGTATAAGACACTAGTATGTTTTCTCATATGTCATTACTAATTGCTTATTGGAGCTGGACAACAGAATTAGTTAGTTGATATTTCATTAGTTAGTTGTGTTATGACTTATGAGAAATAGACTGAATTTCATTAGTTAGTTTCTTTTGATATTTCATTACTAATGACTCATTAGTTAGTTGATATTTCATTATTTCTCATATGTGATTTGATTAGTTTGTTGATATTTCCTGATGCAGCACAAGGATGAAGGAACTGAGGAAGAACCGAAGAAGCCCTGAGGAAGGGCAGTGGAGAATGGAGATTGGACTTTGGACTTTGGTTTGTGATATTTTGGAGTTTCTTTTGGTCTGCTACTTTTGGAGTTTTGGAGAGGCAGTGCTACTTTTGGTTTTGGACTTTGGACTTTGGTTTTGTGCTATGTGCTTTGTAGTTTGTATCACTATCATTTGTATCAGTATCAATTGATACATATCACTTGTTTCAGTATCAATTGTTGCATTCAGATTCAGTTTCAGTGTTAGAATGAATTAGGACAGGGTTTTTTATTTTGGAAAAAAACATGTATCAGAAAATTCAGAATTATACAATTTTCGGTCTGATCCGGTCCGGTCCCATTTTCGGTCCGGTCCGGTCCCGGTTTTGGTCCGACCCGAATATACCCGGTCCGGTCCGGGTTTCGGTCTGAATTTTCGCACAATTTCCGATCCCGGTCCATAATTATCCGATCCGGTCCGGTCTGCGATCCAAGGTGTCAACAAATTTCGGTTCACCGGTCCGGACCGGACCGGATGCGCATCCCTAAGAAATCCCATCCGATTTCGGTACGATTTACCCCTTAGGTAGATAATTGCTATGTGTATAACGTGACAAGTGATACTTGGGCCACTTTTATGATCAACCTGGCCCACCACTAGGATAGCCCCAAACAGCTCCCACCCCATTAGTTGATCTTCATCATTCACAAAACGGCGTCGGTGTTTGATGTAAATTACTAAAGCAGAGAAGCTGACCGACAGCTGCTGAAAATCTAGGGTTTCAAAAAAATTCAATTCGATCGAAAATTTTAACACTCCAGCGAAAATCGATCAACGAGCAGCTGCGCCATGGTGCACGAGAGCTACGTTATAGTGCATAACATAGCGAAGAGGCACAACGTCGGCACGCTAGCTCGAAGCGCGACGGCGTTCGGAGTGTCGGAGCTCATTTTGGTCGGGAGAAGAGATTTCAATGCCTTTGGAAGCCATGGCTCCACTTCACATGTTAAATTCCGGCATTTTCATTCTCTTCAGGAAGCTCGATCTTTCCTCAAGGTTCACACCATTTCAGATTTGATCTGCTTTTTTTAGGGGGTTTTGAATATGTAATTTGTATTTTGATTTCAGGAGAAAGATTGTGATATCTGTGGAGTGGAGATTACGGATGATGCTGTTGCTGTGAATGAGCATCCATTCAAAAAGAGTACTGCTTTCTTACTTGGCAATGAGGTTTGATTTCTCTACCTGCGTAAAATTGTTTAACACTATTATAACTTAGAGACGAAGCTTAGGCATGTTTGAGTTTGTTTCACCAATTGCTTAGATGCTGCAAGTCAAAGCGGCGGTTGGAATCTAGTGAATGTGATACTGTGATAGTGTTTGGTTGGGGCATAACGGGGAGCAGTATCACCTACTGTGGTTAATTACATGTGGATAGGTTTCATTATATAAGCTTTACTTAGTTGTATCAGTTTTTCTGTTGTAGCTATACCAGCAGTGATTATTCAGTTGACTGATTTGGGTTGGGTTGGGTTGGGTTGGGTTGATCCGCTCACCTTCTTAAGTTGACTGCTATTTAGTTGACTTCATTCGGGGTGGGGTCTGGCGTTCGGTGATTTTTTAATTCAATTTGTTTCCATTGATTGAGGATAGATTGATTATGTGCCCTGGATTATACGTCATGGGTCATTACATTTCTTTTGATTGTAGGGAAGTGGTCTTTCACCCAAAGAATGCGAGATGTGCGACTTTTTTGTTTATATACCACAATATGGATGTGGAACAGCGTCATTGAATGTCACTGTGGCTGCTTCCATTGTTCTCCATCAGTTTGGAGGTAATTACTCGAAACCACTTGAACAACTCGTGTATTCCATCGTTGATTGAGGAATTACAAACAAAGAGTAGAAAATTATTCAAGATAGCAAAAGTCAACAACATAAAGGCTTACCATCTATTTGTCCTGTTTGAGTTGGCCATCTTACCCTTTCATTTTTTCTTAGTTTGGGCAGGTTTCCCTGAAAGGAGCCGTGATGGTAACAAGTTCATTGTGGCCGAGAGGCCTGTGTTAAAGCAAAGCTTCTGCGCAGATACCAAAGAATCTATTACAAACGAGCGGAAGTCCAAAAGAGAAAATGCATCTATTGGATTTTTTGAAGAGGGTGGAAATGGTAGTTCACCAGCTGATATGCTTGACACATTATTCACTGAGTAAACTACCTTAAAAGTGGGTAGCAAGTTATCGCATTCCCCAAATCGAACTATTCAGAACTCTTCCACATGGACAAGGACGTTCAAAGGAATTATGGCAGTTGATCCGCACCCTCTTTCAGTTATGCAATGAGCAGCTTTCAGTTCAGCTCAACAAAACCCTTGGCCGCATGTAAGAGGGTGCCAAAATATGCAACCCTCTTTTTGTTGACTAGCAGAGTTTGTGTGTATCAGTTTTTTACGAGAACATGTTTGAAAGTAAATATTTGCTCATCGGCAGCTTTTGCAAAAAACTTATTTTCCAGTCTATTCAGTGACCTTACGCAAGTATGTGCTACTGTTTATTTAACAGGCATCCGAAGATTCCTCAAACATTCGTAGTAAAAGACACAAGTGCCAAATGGTAGGCCCATCTCGCTTTGTCTACTTTTCATCCAAGACCCCAGAAGCCAGCTAATCCATTTTGACTTATTCTGTCCAGGAACATGACACAGCACAATCAACACCGTACCCATCTGAATTCTATATCACCAGAGCTCACTCAAGTCGTAGTATTTTGGTAGATTTATAACCATAGCTGCCACCTTATATAGCCTATTAATGAAGTTACTTCTGTATGAGAGATTGGGAAATATATGCTCTGTGAGGTGAATGGGCTAACTCCATATTTCTATATAACCTTCTCCTTAGGTGTGGGCTGGAGCTAAGATCCCAAATTCATATTAGTTTGATAGGTTGGTGCATAATGAGGAAAAAAGATTGATGATCTCCGTAGTCCACTTTCTTACTTTATTTTTGTAGCAGTTGGAACATTTTTTGTTTCTATGGAGGATACTTTTATCTTTTCATTCAAGAGAAAGCTAAGCCTATTCATATGATTTTATTTTCTCCCTACTTTAGTTTGCATTTAAGAATTCGCATCATTGTGATCTTTTGTTCTCATCTTCATTGAGCCCTTAATTTCAGATCTTGTTGTGGTTGGATGCTGTGATAACATAGATACTTTGTGCGCAAAGTTGTAGCTTTTAGGGGCGATAATGCTATCCGGAGGGGGTCAGAGCAATGTGTACAACAATAGAACAGCAAAAATGCTGACTGTTATAGCTGGGAAATTGCGCAGACTTTGCTCTAGACTGAGGTGGCAGGCATGGAGGCGGCCAAGGGCTAAAGTTGTGATCAGGAGGTTTGGGAAGATGTACTTCAGGGGCAACCCAAGAAGAGATTCAAGTGGCAGTGGCAGGACGAGAGAAAGAAAGGGTTCCAAAGGGTCGTTTAGAGGGTACATTATAGCTGGGAAGCCGATCAGAATTGCTACTTTCAATGCTGCCATGTTCTCCCTAGCACCAGCTGTTCCAAGAGCATTCGAAGACGAAGATGACAAATACTTTAGCTTTCAAAGCCCTATTGCGTATGGGGTTTCTCCGAGGTCTGATCGCCCCAGGGGTATACTTAAGCAGTCCCCATTGAGTTCCACCATGAATAGCCCTGAAAGTGTGTCCAGGAAGCCTCGGAAGGAAATGAAGGTCCGTATAAACCTACCTGACAATGAGATATCGTTGGCTCAAAGGAAGCTGCTAAGCTTTATGGACAGTGACAAAGATGAATCATCCAGTAAGTTAAGAGGCTGTAGTAACATCAGAGGCTTTGGCAACGGCATCATGAGGTCTCCTGTTTGTCTTCCACTTGACATGATGACTAACTGCAGCTTTAATGCTAACATTGGAAGCAGCAAAAGCATACTGGAGGTTCTCTCTGAGGTGGGTGCTGATATTTTGGCTCTCCAGGATGTTAAGGCAGTGGAGGAGAATGACATGAAGCCATTATCTGACTTGGCAAAAGCTTTGGGGATGAATTTTGTGTTTGCCGAAAGCTGGGCTCCTGAGTATGGGAATGCTATCTTGTCCAAATGGCCCATCAAGAAATGGAAATCTCAGAAGATTGTTGATGATGATGACTTTAGGTAAACAAAGAAACTACTAGACTAGTCCATGTTCTTATTCTTATCTCATTCGGCGATTATGATTTTATTCCTTATTTTGGAATCCTTAAAGTTAATTCTAACAAGGTTTGGCAATACAGGAATGTGCTAAGCGCCACTGTTGATGTCCCATGGGCTGGAGAAGTGAACTTCCACTGCACTCAACTTGATCATCTTGATGAAAACTGGAGAATGAAGCAAATGAATGCAATAATCAGTTCCAATGATGATCCCCACATCTTAGCCGGAGGGCTGAATTCGCTTGACGCATCAGATTACTCTTGGCAGAGATGGGCAGACATTGTTAAGGTATATTCAATCTATCAAACTATTTTATTAAGATCGCATCATTCCCTTCCCACGATTATATTTCTTGGCTCAGTACTACGAAGAGATTGGAAAGCCAACTCCCAAGACGCTGGTCATGAAGTTCCTGAAGAGCAAAGAGTACGCAGACGCCAAGGACTACGCAGGGGAATGCGAGCCAGTGGTCATAATCGCGAAAGGGCAAAGTGAGCATTTCCATTCCTAACCTGGAAATGGATTTGTCCATTTGGAGTGAAATTTTTTTTTCTTTTGAGGCAAGGCACGTAATCAGTTAAACGGACGTTAAGGATACTCTGGTGTGATTGTAATATTTCCATTTAACACAGATGTTCAGGGGACCTGCAAGTATGGGACACGAGTAGACTACTTGCTATCATCGTCGGATGCACCATACAAGTTTGTTCCAGGATCGTATGCTGTCATCTCATCCAAAGGAACATCTGATCATCATATAGTGAAGGTTGACATGGTGAAGCTAAGAGAAAAACCTTTGTTAGCCAGAGAGCTTAGCTTCAACCAGAACAACAAGGGTGCTGTCAGAGTTGCAAGCTCTTGCTCCCCAAGAGGCTTTTGGCAGCTCAACAACACCACCTGATCATCTCTGTAACATGGCTTCATTTTGCACCTAGTTGATATTATGATCATGACGTGAAATCATAAAAAACTATCCATGTCTAATTTACCTTTTCAACCTATACACCACTAGTCACTTGATCAATGATTCATATGGGGGGCCGCCTCATTGATACTTCCAAAGCCAGAAACTGTGACTATCATAGGTGACATATTAAATGTCCAAAATTTTAACGGGATTCCTTTCTAAAAACATGTCGTTTAAGAAAAATAAGGGATGGCTAACATGATAGTGGTCTGTTAGTTGAGGTGTTGTCTGTAATGTTTCAGATTTCGGGTTTCATTCTTGGTGATCTTTCTAATTTCTTTTGTTGGCAATCTAAGGATAGAAACCCGGACATTCTTGTTTTTGCAAGAGAGAGATTAAAAGTAATAGAATACAAATCCTTTCCATTTTTCGGAACATGGAAACCATCATCTCCTCCTATTTTGAATCCTTGCTCATTTTCAACTCTCCTCTCCCTCTTTTCCTCTTCTCCTACCTTCCTTGGGTTGCCATTGCTTTATGCTTTGATAATCCATGGATGACGTCGCCTCTCCTGCTCCTGCATCCTGGTATGTTCATCTCATCTCTAAGCCTCAAACTGCATCTCTGCAAGTTTTTTTTTTTTTGGTATGTTCATCTCTGCAAATTGAATTCCTGAAAATAAAACCTTGCTTGATGTACAAGTCATTGTCATTTCTAATATGTTTTCATATGCTTGTTGTTGGATGTTTTGTGATTTCATGCTTTTGTTATCTGAAGCCCCCTTTGTTTGCCCCTTTGGTGGGTAATGTTTTTTATAAATCCGTGCGTGGTCTGTGGACGCATTCTGTGGTATAAAACTGACCTTATTAGATGCAGCAATGGCTCCGTCGAAACAACGAGAAACAGAATGAGCAAGGAGTTTCGCCTTCTTAGGACCAGGAACATTCGAGCTGCATTGTCTGACCCCATCGCGATCCACGGTACTCACTCAATCCATCCCTGCATTTTACTCGTCTCCTGTGATTTGCTGACAAAAGTTTCACTCTGCAGTGGTTGATTTGGACGACGATTTCATAAACAGAGAAGAAGATAGCAAAATTGCAACAAAGAGAGGGAGCAGTCTGATTTCAGCAAAGGAGGCCGAGGAGGCTAAAAAGGCTGTGGCTTCCGAGGAGGGAGAGGAAGAGGACCTAACAACTGGGTTCAGTACAGCTAGTGAGAATGAAGATGGATTTGATTCAAGGAATACTGACCAAGATAGCTCGACCAGCTTCGAGTTTGAAACAGAATCATCCAAATCTAGTACATCAGATTCTGACCAAGGTCCAGCACTAGCCAAATCTCCCAAGTGGCATGGATTTTTCAAACTGCTGAAGAAAAAATCAGCAAAGACTGGCCTGCATTTCAACACCATTCCTACTATTAATGTGCCCAAACTGACCAGAAAAAAGAGTCAGAAGGTACTGGAAGTTACTCACCCGGGACACCGAGGAACATATGCTGGTTTCTGCTATTTGAAATCGTCTTGGAGGAACTTCAGCCTCGCCGAGCTCCAAGCTGCCACTAATAACTTCAGCCGCGGTGTGTCCATTGTAATTTGATATGAGAAATATGCGTTTATATTTCCTTATTCTGATTTTCTATGAGAGTTTTTTGCTCAGAAAACTTGATTGGAGAAGGGGGCTATTCTGAGGTGTACAAGGGACAACTCGAAGATGGGAGCCATGTCGCGATCAAGCGTCTGAGTGGAGAAATGTCTGAGGAGATGACTGCAGATTTTCTGTCAGAGCTGGGGATCATTGTCCATGTTAACCATCCCAACATTGCTAAACTGATTGGATATGGCGTGGAAGGCGGAATGCATCTTGTTCTTCAGCTGTCACCAAATGGAAGCTTATCATCTCTGCTCTGCGGTGCACACTCGATCCTCTCAATAATTCTGAACTCAAATCTTGACCAAATGTGTACAGCCTTATGATAAAGGACTCGTCTTTCAGGAGCAAAAGAGAAGCTTAACTGGGGTGTAAGATACAGAATAGCCGTGGGGACGTCTGAGGGCCTGTTTTATCTTCATGAAGGTTGTCAGAGAAGGATCATTCACAAAGACATAAAGGCCGCCAATATACTGCTTACTGAAGATTTTGAGCCTCAGGTATCCTCAACTAGTTTTTTCCTGTCACAAAAGGTTCCAAGTGTTCAACATGTTACTTGGTCTCTTAATCCAGATATCCGATTTTGGACTTGCGAAGTGGCTGCCAGAGCAATGGACTCACCATGTTGTGTCAAAAATTGAAGGCACATTTGGGTGAGAAGGAGCACAGAAAATAAGTGACCATTTCATTCTGTGCTGTGCATTTATCATCTGAGGCACTCTTTTCCTTATGATGTCTTTGGTTTTCAAATATGGGCAGCTATCTCCCTCCCGAATTTTTCCTGCATGGCATAGTCGACGAGAAGACTGATGTCTTTGCTTTTGGTGTGCTGCTGCTGGAACTCATCACAGGGCGTATGGCCTTAGACAAGTCGCAGAAAAGTCTAGTCCTTTGGGTGAGTTTACTGTAATGACTTTCTTGTGTGATGCCATAGCACTTGTAATCTTCTTGCTAGCTAAAAGCACTCTGATACAACATTGCAGGCCAAACCTTTGATTGCAAGGAATGAAATCAATGAACTGGTTGATCCATCTCTTTCAAGCGCATACGACCCTGAGCAAATGAAGAGGATGATCCTCACAGCTTCTTTATGCATACATGAGTCTCCAGCCGAAAGGCCTGAGATGAAAGATGTGAGCTTCAACCCCTGTCCAAATACCATCACAGATTTGCATGCTTATAAATCTACAAGAGTCTAAAAAAAAAAAAAAGGAAACTGTAGCTGACAACTTATTTAAATACTTTCAGGTTTCTCTTCTAAGTGAGATATTGTGTTATGCAGGTAACTAAGATTTTAAGAGGTGATCATGACAGTCAAAAGCTAGTCGATCAATACCAGCAATGTCAAACAGCCCTTGAGGAGAATGATGTCGAAAGCTGAATCTGAATGTTTAACTTCAAAGTTAAGTATCCAACATCCAGTTACAGTTCTTAGAATGTGCATAAATGGAACAGCCACAGAAATATTTCATATCTTCATATCAGGATACAGAAAATCACGCAGGAAGATTGACAGAGAGAACATACCCAGCTAGTGCTTTCCATTGTATGCCAGGGCCTGATCTTTGTATGGATGAGTTAGTCCAGATAAAAAAAAGGATTAGGATAAATTTGTGCTGCAACTCGATAGCTTCAAATGCTGCCTTTTGGCAGCTGGTGTTGTCACTCTGCTGTGACAACAACCACTTTCCCTTTGTAACTTTCTATCAAGATAATGGATAATTCATCTGAGAAATTGAGAAAATTTCCCAAACTGTTCTGTTGTATTTTGTGAAGAGAATATTTTGACTGAAATGAGTAATGGGGAAGTTGGTAGTTCATGAAGAATACCAAACAAATCTAAGGTGATTAAATCAACTATATTTTATCTCCCTGCTGGCCTGCTCCACTTTCTCTTCTGTTCGTCAAAGCTTGCAATCACTGCAGACTGCTTATGGCTGGTCAGGCGTTCTGTCAAAAGATCATAGTACGCTGCTGGGTTCAAGTCTTGCAGTATGTTCACGTTCTTTCCTTCTTTAACGTCAATATCCATTTGTCCTTTTTCAGATTCATCGTCATCACCTGTTGCAGCAATTTTGATGGATCTAGGATGCATTGTCAGATTTAGTCTGTAAGAGTTCCCAGCCACGATAACAGACCCTAGGATTTCTCCAAGAAATGTTTCCTGCAAAAGTTCCATATTTAAAGGAATATTAATGATAGGAATCGAACAGAGTTGTTTCAAAATCATTATAATATCAATTTTACCATGTGTTGGTATCTGTGATGCTTTAGTTGCAAGCGGTAGAGCCTTGACATCAGCCGTTGAGCCAATTTAGCCTCAGGCGTCTTATTTTTCAGTTTCAACCTTTCTAATATTTCAGAAAACGCGCTTACTCGGCGTTGGGCACTTAAGGGTATAAGTGTGATGTTGAGGCCTGAATCAAATACTGTCTGTGCTGCTAAAGGATCAAGAAACATATTCAACTCTGAATATTGGTTTGTCGGGATGCTAAATATATTTCCCTTGTCGATATGGTGGTCTCTGAGGTGCCCGCCAACAATATATACGTCCTGTAGTTAGATTGTCATGGAAATTATTTCAGCAGATATACAGCTGCAATTTTAAGATACATTCAAACTATTTCAATAGTACAAAAAAATAGTAGAGTTTATGACCTGAATCAGTGCAGTTGTGTTCTGCTTCATATGAATGATCTTTGCTAAGCTAGTCAACGGCCCATTAGTTAATATGGTGATCTTAGACCCTGGATCAAGTGATTTCAGTACTGAATCCCAAACTTCCAGAACCAATGGTTGTCTGAGTTCAGGGTGATCAGTATCCCTAGGAGCTCCAAATTTTACTGAATTGTCCGATGTATACCTGAAAACAACTTAATGTTTCAACTGATATGCTGCATAATCAATTCCGAGGTTAAGCAATGCATGTAAAGTGTGATTACAGGACTACAGATAGATGAAAAAGGTGATCCTAATAGTAAAATAAAATTGTGAAGCTGGAAAAACTTCCTGCCTAACTTCATAAGGTCGTGTAGCCTGAAAATCTAACTTGTTGTGCACGAGGAGCAAATGCTGCAACTAATGTTCCAAATATGATTGTGATACCTTCTTGGACCCCTTGGAAGGTCACGTGCAAGTCCATAGAGAGTATCTGAGTCGAGCAAACCACCGCCGCCCAGTGGAATTGCTTTATCATGCGCGCATGAATTAGACTGGTTCACAGCAAAAAAATCTCCAAGACCAACTGGAATATCATCTCGTCCCATCATGTGTAGCAAATCATATACGGCGTCTAAGGTTGCAGCATTGGCCCAACCAGTTGGACTGATAAAAATGGCCTACGGGAAATGGAGCACATTTGTATGTTGGTGCAATGAAAATGGATGGTTTCAGTAAGGCTAGTCTACTGTTAGCTTAAGTGTTTTAAGCCCTCATTAACTAATTTTTACATGAGGTCTAGCGGTACTCTGTTCATAAATTTATGTTCATTTATAATTATAACAGCATAAAACAAAACAAAAAAGTTGCACCGGAAAACGAAAAGGTCAGGTGACTTTACCTTGAGATTGATCTCGTCCACGGGTACTTTTAGAAGATAAAATAGTGCTACAAAATCTCCAGCACTCATGTCCATGTCAAAGACAACAGGTTTGCCATGCCTTTTGGTTACGTAATCTGGTATATATAGTGATGCATTGTAATCCGGAAATTGAGTCGTGAAATTGAATCTTCCAGTATGTTGAGGTCGGTTTAGAACCTGTATCCACAACAAATGATAAATTGATAACTCGCAAAAGGAGTACGCACTAATGGCTTCTATGACAGCCTCCTTTAGACATCACTGAAGTCTAAAGAACAAGAAGAACGAAAAAAATAACTCACCTCCAAGAAGTTCCTGTAATATTCTCTGTTAAGTGAGCTATTTGTATCTTTATTGGGCTTTGATTTTGTTGCGACTAGTACTTGAACTGCCTCTGAACCAGTTATCTCTTTTGTGTAACCATCCTGTTTGAAAAAGCTTCATTAGGTATGAGGATGTTGTATGGTAATAAAGGTTATTTCTCATAACAGCACAACATTCTTTCAAACAAATTTTCCAATATATACGAGGAACTTTGATCACAAAAATTGGTTGCACTCGACTATCAGTTAAGGCATAAGTTACCTGGCATTTTCCTTTTCCGTCTTTTCCTAAACAAAATGGATCCTTGACTCCTCTTTGAACATGACCACTGTGCACACCGTTTTTCTTAAGGTTAAATTTCGGAACAGAGCGACCATCAAAGAACGGATTCGAGCCATCAGATATCCCGTATGGTTCATTTGAGGTTACGACGGTTATGTTCATAAACTCCATATCAGCAAATTCATTCTCCCCATTTGGATTATGGTGGGCATGGCGCATTATTGATACAGCGACACCAGCAGTAAAGGAGTCCCACATGAAATAGCTCTGTGTAGATGAAGTTGGAGTCAGCATAACAACAGAAAACATATTTACATTAATGACTATTTGCTTAAAAGGAACTGTAGTCAACATCTGAAAGGAAATTGATGAAATTAGGCATAATGAAATAGACGTCGGGGAGACTTACCGTATAAAATTGATCATTAAACCAAGTATCACGTGCCATTTTCAAGGACTGAAAGACGTATTGTGCCTCATAAGTATCCTGATTCTCTTCAAATACTTCAAAGAACTTTTCATTTATAGGTATGGTGTTTGTTGCATCCAAGGGAACCAATGTGATAGGAACACCGGAATGAAATACCTAAAAGCAGAGACATCATAGTCGATTCAACTTCTCATTCCATACAAAGTCAATCAGTAGATCTAGTTAAACCAAAAAGCAACTACCTAAGACCAGTCCTAGACATTAACTTTACAGTTTGTTAAACTTATTCTTGTTACGAGTTGATACCTGATAAGCTGCAAAGGGATCCCCATACATATTGAATTCTGCATAAGGATTACTCTTATAGGTGGTGAACATGTTACCAACATCTCCACATTGCTCGGGTACACACGAACTTTCATTCTTCGGACAACAACCAGTGGGGTTCTTCGACCTTACACCGCCACCCATAACATAAATGTGCTCAATATTTTTCTTCAGTTGTGGATTAGTCATAAGAAAAATGGCGAGATTAGTATGTACTCCAATGACAATAATAGTAACAGGACCTCTCGATATCTTGTCAATTAGCACTTGCTGGGCTGTTGGTTGGTGAAGAGGAGAATATCTCCTGCTTCCCTATTTGAGTAATCAGAATGATAGTTAGCATAAAAATAATAAAATTGCCAGTAAAAACTAAAAACTGACTAGATGGTATAAAAAAAATTCCCTAATTACTATCTTCTCAGTAAAGTTAATATCCAATTTATTATGACTTAATGAGGTATGAAATCTATATGCAAGTCCATATGTTTATGGGGAATGTTGAAATATTAATGGACTGCAGCATTTATTCTTCGTATAGCCTCCCTAGGGGAGAGCAAACGGTAAATTACCGTTTTACCGTTTACCGTTTTACCGTTTACCGATTTACCGACATGTCAAAATCTATTCCGTTTACCGTTACCGATTTACCGTTTTACCGATATTTCGGTAAAACGGTAAATCGGTAAATTTCGGTAAATTTACCGAATTTACCGAGTTTACCGAAAATTATTATTTTTCTAATTTTTTAAATATATATTATAAATCTTATAAATATATATGTTGATTTTTAATATATATAAATATTTTTTTAATTTTTTTCTTTATAATATATAATATTTTTATTTTTTTATTTATATTTTTCGGTAAAACGGTAAAACGGTAAATTTACCGATTTCAGAATTTATTCCGTTTACCGACTTATTTTTACCGTTTTACCGTTGGTAAATTTACCGATTTACCGTTTTACCGATTTACCGAACCGAATTGATTCGGTAACGGTAAATTTACCGACGGTAAACGGTAATTACCGAATTTTGCTCTCCCCTAAGCCTCCCTTTCATACCTGAGGAAGAAAAGCCTTCCGAATGCCAAAGTTGGTATCAATATCCAGTTTTCCTCCAAGACCAGCAGGAATAGATTGCTTATATCTACAAGCACCTGTGGTTGACAATCCTTGTTCTATCAAGGGAAGATATCCACCGACATTGTGCATTATTTTTCCATCTTCATGAATTCCACCTTCACCCCCAACACCAACTGCAATATCATCCCGGTCCATCATGTAAAGAATGTCATAAATTTGATTTACAGCATGGCCAGCATTAGTCCATGCATTCGCGTTAATGGTAATTCCCTACACAAAGCAATATTCTATTCAATACTCAACACCACCACCAATAAAACTTAATCAGGCACAAATGAGGATCAAGAGCATAACCTGCAGGTCAAACTCTGATCTATTGAGCTTCAAGAGGTACAATATGGCAAAGAAGTCATCAGTATCAACATCCGTATCGACAAGAAGCCGACGCGAATACCCATCTGCCCCACATTTCACAACTGAAATCTCAGCAACACTTAGAAACACCACCAAAACAGTTAACCAACTGCATCTTTCCAAAACCAACATCTCCGCTACACCAAAGAAACAAAAAAAATAGTAAATCCTTCTCTCCCTCAAAAAATCCAATGCAATATCTTCTCGTCACATTTCTTCCACAAAGCTAGCAAAACTTACACTTAAAAAAACATAAAAATATTTAAAAGAAAGAAAAAAAGCCAGAAAACTGGAAAAATCGAAAAGTCAAAATCTCGAACATTCCTATCCACCGAAATCAGACCTTAGCTTCGGATTTCATACTAAGAAAACAATAACAAACAAATAGCCGGAGACTAACGGATATACGGCTCAGACGTCCTCACGTTTTGTTCGGTCAACAATCGCAAATGAAGGCGTTAATAACCGAAGGAAGAGTGCAAGCCGGATGATCAGCCGAGGAGGATCGCCTTTCTTACGACTGAGATGCGCGCGGGCGGGAGAGCTTGACGTCGTCGACGACGCTCTCGATCAGCACCAGAAGCAGAGCAGTGCGTAATGATGTTGTGAAATTCAACGAGATATCTTCAAATATTTATATTGGGTGAAATTGTTGTCACGTTCAAATTCGGACGCTAAATAAGTTATTTAATCAATTTTATTTTTTTGAAGAATATTTAATCAATTTTTTAATTGGTTGTCACAGGATTATTTTTCTGCATTTATTTTTATAGAATAGAGTTCATAAATAAATGATATTTATCTGGTTGGTAGATTAATCAGACACATGTTTCATTAAAAAAATCAATTTCAAATTGACTTTGTGTGTGCTGTTTGGATTTAGATCTGTTCCGACATTAATTACTATTTTTAAATTTCCAACATGGAATGCTTAAATTAAGATATTGATTCAATAAATTATATAAGATTAAAATTAGTTTTTATGAGAGGAAAATGATCATGGCAATAAATTTGCATAACAAACATTTCCATTATTATTGACGCACCTGACTAAAAAGAGTAATTTTATGTTGAAGGTTGACTAGTAAAGATATATGAGAATTGTGTTGGTAATATTTTATTAGTCACCATTCATAATTGGATTTTTTTTCATAATGAGTTTATATTACGAAAATTCAACGATAGGAAAATATTACGTTGACGTCTAAACTCTTAATATTGTTATTGCAAGACAAATGTTTTATCACTCAATCATCACCTTATTCGTCACTCACCATTAGATTTGAATTTCACCTTATGGGACTTTTTTTTTCCTTTTTGTCTAATTTTATAAATAAAATTGGCGAATGGATGCCCAACTTTTTATTATGTGCTAATCGCTTTCAACCTATTCATGATTAGGAGATATTCCACTTTATTAACTTTTGTGATTTTGCCGTAATAAGTAAGCTTGTCTTTTTTGTGTACGAAAAAAAAAGCATATGACCAAATCTGATAATGAATCTAAATGTTATTTATATATTGATGAGGATAAGTTTTTTTTAAAAAAATACATCTAGTTTAAGACATCAATTGACGCGCATCAATGATAAAAAAAAATTTATGTGAACTACTTAATTTCACAAGTTTTTTCATTTTTTGAAACGTGGTATTTTAAACTATGTAAATTTTGTTTGTATTTGATCATTGATGTCATATTTTCGAAATCAACAGAGTGATAGTTGAACATATACTTATAATGTATGAGGCTCTGAGCTATCATGTCCTTACCAATTAATTAAAAAATAAAATAATAATTTTGTAAATGTATATGCAGTTAGATTGCCTGAAAGGGCACGGCATCAACTTCAAAACAAAAAAAAAGAGCACTTATTTTCATGCCCCATGGAATCTGGCATTACTGCATTTAGCACCATCATCGTGTAAAGGAATGGTTCTAATATGTGAAGCATATCGTATTCTATACTTTTCGACTTTGGGTATCTTTCTTTGAAATGATTCAAAAAACCAAAGCATTAGATAATAAGATGTCATGCACTTTTTAAAATTATTTATCATTATAAAAAAAATTTGTAGAATTTTCCTATTCAAGTTCTACTTTACTTTTAAAGACAAGAATAGGGGAGAGCAAAATTCGGTAATTACCGTTTACCGTCGGTAAATTTACCGTTACCGAATCAATTCGGTTCGGTAAATCGGTAAAACGGTAAATCGGTAAATTTACCAACGGTAAAACGGTAAAAATAAGTCGGTAAACGGAATAAATTCTGAAATCGGTAAATTTACCGTTTTACCGTTTTACCGAAAAATATAAATAAAAAAATAAAAATATTATATATTATAAAGAAAAAAATTAAAAAAATATTTATATATATTAAAAATCAACATATATATTTATAAGATTTATAATATATATTTAAAAAATTAGAAAAATAATAATTTTCGGTAAACTCGGTAAATTCGGTAAATTTACCGAAATTTACCGATTTACCGTTTTACCGAAATATCGGTAAAACGGTAAATCGGTAACGGTAAACGGAATAGATTTTGACATGTCGGTAAATCGGTAAACGGTAAAACGGTAAACGGTAAAACGGTAATTTACCGTTTGCTCTCCCCTAGACAAGAATCAGACAAACTCCGAACTCAAGCTTTATCACATGCCACTCCTTTTTTTTTTTTACCCACCAAAACTCTAATTTCTATCCATCAATGGAGAGCACCTAAATGGTGCGATTAATATTCTTAAAATTTTTTTTTAAGAAAACGAAGTCGTTTATGTTGAATTTCAATAGTTCATATAGTTAGCAATATTGGACACTCATATAACTAGCAATATGGGACACTTGTCACCACGGGATGGTACCATATTGTAATTTTATAGTCTCGTTTTCACTCAAAAGCTGTGTCTTGATTCTATAGAACTATATAAGTCAACTAATCTATTTTCTCATTAGCAATATAAGAATATGTGTCCAATTAACTTTCATTCAACAGTTTCGATTGAAACAATATATTTTGACACTTGTAATTTTGATGCCCAAAGAGATAAGGGTGTGGCTGTAAATTCGAGATCACACGCCATCGTACAAACTTGTGTCGGCATTGGAAGGGATGATATGGTATGTTGGCATGGCACGCTACACTGCAAACTACTCGAATGCATTTTGACATTGGAGTGTTCCTCTTTCGACGTAATCGAGTTAGATCTCATCATTGTGATCCCAACTAAATGGTCCAAAAGCCAACGACGTCGCTATTGGTCCCGAGCGTGCAACAACTTTTAGCCAACAAAAGTTGTTGTTATTATGTGTCTTTTTGTAGTCAACCCAATTGTCTATTAGACAATTTGAAGCTTGTTTCTTTCAGTAGATAACAAATCCTTAAACAATGGTTTTCCTTTTAGGATGAGCCAGACTGGCACAATAGTGCGATGACTAAATGCCTTGAAGGATGCATAAACTTTTGAAGTTTTATTGTTGACAAATAATTTTGACCATTACATACGACTTTTGAAAATTTATTTTAGGTTGTATGAAAACCTCACGACTGAAATGGTGAGCAATTTTGAATATATTAAAATTCAAATGGATTATTTTGAAGAAAAAAATCGATGACAACCTGCAAACTGAAACTAATTAAATAAAATAAAGTTTATTTTATTCAGGAAATTTTTACTAATTGCAAAACTCGATCATTTGTGAAATCTTCCCGTGGTAGATGAGATGTTGTTCTGGTCGAGTGCAGAACAATATCTAGAACACCTTGTGCAGAAATAAATGTAGTGCGGAAAATAAACGACACGCAAAGTTGTTACCCAGTTCGGCGTTAACGAGCCTACGTCTGGGGGGCTGTCTCTTAGCCCGGTGGATAGCAATTCACTAATAATGAGTATTGCGAGTACAGAATCTTACGTTTACAGAATCCCTCTTAAACAACCTGAGCCTCGGACACTCTAGTAATTGCAATCTAGGACTCCCCCTAGATCTTTGCTCCCGCTCCGTATCCACCAAGATGATCCTCCGTGAGAATCAGCGCCTTCTCCCGAATGCGCAGTAACAGAACTTCAGTGCGTGAACCTTCAGTGTAGTCCTTCGATCAATCTGCTGAGCACCAGCACAGATTGAATCCGAGCGCCCTTGAGTAACCAGTGACGATTAACTCTCCGGCCGATTACGAGTTTAGTGAATAACCAGTTACGATTAGTTCACCGCCGTTAGCCTCCTCCTCCCTTCAATGAGTATGAGCGTGATTTAATATCTACGTAAGTGCTGCCTAATACCTAAGCATTAGTCCTCCTTATATAGAGCGGTAGAAACCCTAGAACGAATAGGATTTTTAAGATAAACCGCCTATCTCTATTAGGAAATCTTTCCTAATCTTTTGCGCGAATCTCTTGTTGATAATCCTTCAATGAATATCTTCAATCTTGATTAGGCAAGCTACGATTATCTTTATAGCTAAGATAGCTTCATGCGCAAGCAACCGACTCTCTTTGATATCTTCGATAATCATCATAGCACCGACTTGCTAAAAACCGGACTTGCCAAATCCGTTCTGCTGCTGCGTCAGAGTTGTGCTACGTCGGCTGAAACAAGTTTCCAAATCTGAATTTGGAAACTTCCAACTTCTGTCCATGCACCTGCAACCGCCTTGATCTCCAACGGTTGACTGTGTTTCCAAATCTGAATTTGGAAACATTCCATCTGCTTCAACTTGTTCCAGGACAGTTGTCTCTGCTAGACCCGAACAACAGCTTGAACAACTACACTAAGTTTTGCCAAACTACATGCCATAAAACTAAAAATCTCCCCCTTGGCATTTTTGGCAAAACAACTACCTGTAATCTACCTATTACAGTTGAATCTTTGAAGGAGGTTTCAAACTCCCAAGCTGTGCTACGAACTAAGCTACGAAGCGAATCTTTGAGGAGATTTCAAACTCCGAACATAACCAGCACAAACGAATCTTTTTCGGAGATTTCAAACTCCGAAAAACATGTCTAACAATAAGCACAAATGAATATTTTAAGGAGCTTTCAAACTCCAAATCTACTCCCCCTTTTTGTCACAAAATGACAAGGGTTTCAAAAACAACAACCAGTTCAACAAAATGATAACAAGAGTCTAACAAAATATAAAATTGTTTATCAAAGGGAGCAGAATATATCACTAGGAACTAGTAGTCAGACTCAGCACTTGCTGCATCATCACCCGAGACAACTTCATCTTCTTCTTCAGGATAACGGAGACCCACCAAAAGTTTAGTGATCTTTTTCTTCCTTGCCATGTACTGCACAATCCTTTCATTTGCATCAGCGAGCTCCTCTTCAAGGTGAGAGATAATCTTTCTTCGTGTGGCAGAAGGAATATGAGCACTTAACTCTTCCAGGGATGTCTCAGACAACTTCTTCTTTGGCTTAATAGGACCCTCCAGGTCCAGATCTACAATATATTTTCCAGAGAAGTGTTTATGATCTGCAAGAAAAATCTTGGGAATCCCAGTCAACACGTCCTGACTTGTCAAGATATCCGGATGTTGTCCCAGCACAAGTTGGTGAATCAGCGACGGGAATCCAATCGGATGATTGACTTTGATAGAAATTGCATGACTAGCAATTTGATCGAATATAAGCCGTCCAAGATCAATCTTCTTCCCAGCTCCAATAGTCTTTAGAAAAGCACCCATCGTACGGCCAAGAGTAGTATGGTGATTATTCGGCATCCAGTTATGAACTGCAATGCTGTGGAGCAAGGAGTGCTTTGTAGATAGGTCCTTCACTGGAAAGGTCATTGAGTACCACTTCGAACGAACACCGCCAGTAAGAGCAGCTGCAACCTTGTGCCAATTGGGGTTTTCTTCAATATTTAGAGGTCCGGCATCAATTCCAAAGAAGTCATTGATACCATCTGGAGTGATAACCACCATCTTGCCTCTCACACTAGCCATACCGAAGGAGGCGTTCTCAAAATCTGTGAATCCTTCTGGAAGATTCACAATCACTTCCCTTACCAGATTGGCTGAAAACGGTTTTGCCATTGACACTGACGGCCACAAGTCAAGCTCTTTGATCAGACTCACAATCTCTTTAGCTGCATATTTGTCTGCCTCCAACACCCTTTCAGCCACGATCTTCCTCTTTTGAACAAATTCCCACTTCAGAGCATGAACGTTTGAGACAAACCAAACTCCATTCACGACAACTCCAGACTCAAACTGGACTGTCTTCCCTTTATCTTTGCCCTTGACAACAGGAGAGCTTGTCTTAGCTTTCTTTGCAACTGGTGAAGCGACCTTCTCAATGCCAGGAGTTTTAAACACAACTGATTGTTCTGCTGGGGTATGAGCAGAAACCTTCCTTTTCTTTAGAGTTTTCTTCTCAGGAACTGTGGGAACATCCACAACAGTATCTTGACTTCGCACTGCCTTCTTTTTTGGGACTGCTGGCATTGTCTTGGGGACATGTTTCTTACTTACTGGAACATCTTTTTGAATTTCTTTTGCCAAGTCTGACAGTTTGATTGATTCATCAGCCGAGTCTTTAGACAAGGCCTCCATCTCCTCATCAACGGCTTTAGAAGCAAACTCTTCTTCAACATAGTCCTCAACAGCATCAAACAATTCTTCCAATGACTCATCCACTTCATCTAATTCATGCTGCGAATGAGCTTCATCCTCAGCGAGTGGTTCCTTAACAGTATCTTGAGCGGAGACATCAACATTCAGCTCCTCTGCATCAGAGCCATTACTATCTTCTTCAGGAATCTCAACAGAAGCTTCACTTAGCTTCTCTTCCTCCTCATCAGCTTTACTGGACTCTTCCATAGGAATATTAGTGTTTACTTCCTCAATATCCTCACTTACAACTCCTCTTTCCTCAGATTCTTCATTATCTGACTCAGAAACGACTACCCTACGTTTCACAATTCTAAATTTCTCTTTCACAGGGGTTTTCTTGTGAGCAACCACCTTAACCCTCACCTTTTTCACCACAGGAGAATCCTCCTTCTGCACACTAGCCACAACCTTTGGGTTATCTCCAACAGCCTTCGACCCTTCCATCGACACACCATCCATACTAGGACTCCTTGAATTAAGAGATTTGGAGATTTTAGAAATTACCTCTTGTGTCGATTTCTTAGCTGGTTCTTGATCTGAAGCAGGCTTAAAAGCAGTCGCCTTTTTGGGAATCTGATCCGGAATAGATTTAGGAATCTCCTTTTCTTTTATCTGGACAGCGGTTTCCAACTCCTTCACCGATTTGACCAACTTCTTCTTCTCAGGAACTAAGGCTTTAGGATTCTTCAGAACAGTCGTCTTCTCTACGGCATCCGATGTTGATTTTCCTGTAGGTACTTTGTCGCTCGCCGTTTTAGGGTTTTCTTTGATAATCTGTGGTGCGACAACGGACTTCAGTGTTGCGTCAACTGTTGCTGCTTTGGGTACCTTGTTCTTCCTTGTGTTCACCATTGTTGAAATTTGACAGACTTTGCCTTAGGGTTTCGTCGAGAGAGAACAGCGATATACGAACAAATGATTTGAGCGAAATTTTTGTTTTTAGAAACACTATCTTATTTTGGCAGGCCATAAATATCTTCTTGAAAACTCCCCATGCTGCCACGTGACACTTCCACTATTTTTAAACAATTTGAATATTTTTGAATATCTTTGGTAGACCAACCGTTTCTTCTAGCACCACACCCTGCCTTCCACGTCAGCCCTAAAACATATCTCCTTGAGGCTCTGGCTGACGGACTTGTGCTGGAGCAACTTAGTTGTTGGTGACACACAGATCCAGTAGGGATCTAGGTGTCCGAACCCGAATGTTGTTCAAGCCTTTGACGAAGAAATCTGATTGCTGCTTTATCATTTCTTGTTCCACCCTGCATTCTTCCAGAATAGACTTGTTCCACAGCTTCTTGGTGTAACAATTCTCAATATCTGCTTCTTTCAGTATCGACTTCTTCCACAGCATCTTGGAGTAACAGCTCTCAAACTTGAATCTTGCAAATGTGCCGCAGCCTCTCTTCGTGTTAACTCCCCTTCGAACATAGCCATGGTTGAGATAATCAACACATGCTGTGGGCGTCTTCACACGATGATAACAGCTCCTTGGAAGACAAGTAGTCGTAGCAGAGGGTAAAACAAGATCTACCAGATAACAGTTGTTTGAGGCTCTCCTTCCAGTGAGAATAGTTTCATTTTGGTAGTTCTGTACAACACACTTGCCCTGTGTGAACTGAACTTGATTCGCCCCACCGCACAATTGGCTTATGCTGATCAGATTTGCATGTAACCCTTCGACGAGGAGCACCTCTTTTAATCTAGGAAGGCCTGGAACCTTCAAAGTTCCTCTTCCAAGAACTCTGCCTTCTACACCACCTCCAAAAGTCACAGATTTGCCTTTGAACCTTTCTACATTAGTTAGGAACGCAGGATTTCCTGTCATGTGTCTAGAACATCCACTGTCAAAATACCATCTTTGCTTATCCGGAAGGCTCGTGGAACTGAATGCAACGTGACATGTCTCGCCTCTTTGTTTGGATTTCCAGACTTCCTTCTTGTGAGATGTCCGAACTTGATTCATCTTTCTGAGGAACTTGTGGAACTCAGGACATCTTGACTTAATGTGACCTGTATGGTTGCAGTAAAAGCACCTTCGTCTATCTTGCTTTCTTGGCGGGTACTGGGAAACGATGCCAGATGTTCTTTGAACCTCCAGAAGATTATCGAGATCTTTAGTTCCCGAATTTTGTAGTATCACGGAATTCTTCAGGGTGTTTAGTTCTTCAAGAGTATCCGCTGAACAAGCTTATCTGTTTCAAGTTCACATCTCAAGGCATCCACAGTATTGAGAAGGATTACCTCTCCTCGTCTTAGAGCCGCATTCTTTCTTTTTAGATCATCTACATCCCCTGAATGTATGCCTTGACTTTTCTCATATCTGCCAGAATGCTGTGATGTAAGTTGTTCTGCTCAACTTCTTTCACCCATTCCTGGAACAACTCTTTGTTTTTGCTGGCAATATCTTCATCAGTGACTTCTTCATTATTACTGCAGCTTGAGTACTGTGTGGGAATCTCCGAGGATGACTCTGACCCTACTTCGTTGCTTATTTCTCCTTTAACATAGGAAGCTAGGGCGACAAAGTTATTAGTCTCACCTTCCTGATCAGATTCACTATCACTCCAGCTGACGGCATAGACATTCTTCTTCTTCTGAGTGTTGATACATTCTACTCGAATATGTCCATACCCTTCACACTCTCTGCATTGAATTCCTTTGCTTTTGTTGTCAAGATCGGAGTCTCCAGATTGATTCCTCTTATAAGCTCTATCATTCTTCTGGAATCTTGAGTTAGAAGGCTGACCGGACTCAGTCCCTTTACCGTACTGCCTCCTTATAAACTTACCAAAATTTTTGGCGAACATGGCATACTGTTGTTCTGACGCTTCCTCTGTCTTGTCTTTAACAACCTCAGCCTTCAGACCGATGCTGGTGACTTTTGTAAGACGGTCTTCTTCATTCATGTCCATCTCATGAGTCTACAGGGAGCCCATCAGTTCATCCAGTCTCATGTTTTTCACATCATTGGCTTCCTTCACTGCAAGGGCTTTCATGGCGAACCGCTTTGTAAGAGATCTCAGCACCTTTCTTACCAATGTTTCTTCGGTCATTGGTTCTCCTAAGGCGAATGCTTCGTTAGATATATCTAGAATCCGAGTATTGAAGTCAGCAATGGTCTCATCTTCCTGCATTCTTAAATTCTCGAATTTTGATGTGACCGTCTCCATTCGGGATACTTTAACTTTGGTTGTACCTTCATGAGCAGTTTGGAGAATATCCCAAGCCTTCTTTGCAATTTCACAGGTAGAAATCATCTTGAAATTCTTCCCATCAACTCCCGAGAATATGGCATTCATTGCTTTAGAGTTTGCCGCTTCAGCATACTTATGATCCACAGTCCACATGTCTTTAGTAATGAGGCAAACTTTACCTTCTTTGTCTATAGTTACTGGGTGTGTCCATCCTTGTTCAACAGCATCCCACACTGATTCATCTTGAGACTTCAGAAACGCCTTCACTCGAACTCTCCAATAGCCATATTTATTTCCTTCAAGCAGAGGAGGTCGCGTGATGTTCTGCCCTTCTCTTAAATCCATCTCACCAACTACTGGATCTTACTCTGTATGTCGAGTATTTACTCTGATACCAATTGAAATCTTCCCGTGGTAGATGAGATGTTGTTCTGGTCGAGTGCAGAACAATATCTAGAACAACTTATGCAGAAATAAATGTAGTGCGGAAAATAAACGACACGCAAAGTTGTTACCCAGTTCGGCGTTAACGAGCCTACGTCTGGGGGGCTGTCTCTTAGCCCGGTGGATAGCAATTCACTAATAATGAGTATTGCGAGTACAGAATCTTACGTTTACAGAATCCCTCTTAAACAACCTGAGCCTCGGACACTCTAGTAATTGCAATCTAGGACTCCCCCTAGATCTTTGCTCCCGCTCCGTATCCACCAAGATGATCCTCCGTGAGAATCAGCGCCTTCTCCCGAATGCGCAGTAACAGAACTTCAGTGCGTGAACCTTCAGTGTAGTCCTTCGATCAATCTGCTGAGCACCAGCACAGATTGAATCCGAGCGCCTTTGAGTAACCAGTGACGATTAACTCTCCGGCCGATTACGAGCTTAGTGAATAACCAGTTACGATTAGTTCACCGCCGTTAGCCTCCTCCTCCCTTCAATGAGTATGAGCGTGATTTAATATCTCCGTAAGTGCTGCCTAATACCTAAGCATTAGTCCTCCTTATATAGAGCGGTAGAAACCCTAGAACGAATAGGATTTCTAAGATAAACCGCCTATCTCTATTAGGAAATCTTTCCTAATCTTTTGCGCGAATCTCTGGTTGATAATCCTTCAATGAATATCTTCAATCTTGATTAGGCAAGCTACGATTATCTTTATAGCTAAGATAGCTTCGTGCGCAAGCAACCGACTCTCTTTGATATCTTCGATAATCATCATAGCGCCGACTTGCTAAAAACTGGACTTGCCAAATCCGTTCTGCTGCTGCGTCAGAGTTGTGCTACGTCGGCTGAAACAAGTTTCCAAATCTGAATTTGGAAACTTCCAACTTCTGTCCATGCACCTGCAACCGCCTTGATCTCCAACGGTCGACTGTGTTTCCAAATCTGAATTTGGAAACATTCCATCTGCTTCAACTTGTTCCAGGACAGTTGTCTCTGCTAGACCCGAACAACAGCTTGAACAACTACACTAAGTTTTGCCAAACTACATGCCATAAAACTAACAATTTGGTGTACACGAAGTAACTTCGCTTTCCTAATTCAATATTTCAACCAGTCAGGGTTTACGAAATCCTTGAATTGAGATAAGACAAAAGTGCTTGTACAGGAATAATCAAACGGTGAGTAGATTAAACAATCGAACGAAATCGATCACATAAAAGAAGGAGATCAAACTCTGAGCAATTTTCTTTTTCTCGTGTTGTTTCTTTCTGGTTTTTTCCATCTTCTAATCCTTTAGAAAATCAGCTGTTTATTCTTCAATAAACCGCCAGAAAGATAAAACATTGAACTTGGAAAACTGTCTTCAACCGGCCGGCTGAGCATGTGGCTCTTATCCGAACCGGCCGGCTCAACATACACCCAAAGGCGTCAAGACTTTCTGCCCTTTGAACCGGGCGGCTCAAAACCTCAGAGAATTTTCAGTCATGAGACTATTTTCTCAGCCGGCCGGTTCAAGCTTTGTTAAAGCATTTGCTATTGAAAATCTTGTTTCAGAGCTCTTTCTCAACCGGCCGGCTCAAACTTAGACAATGAAAATAGCCTTGACGCACCTTGTTGATCCGAATCCAAATGAGTTCAAATGAGTTCCAAAGAGTTTCATTTATTCATAAAACATATTTACAAGGTTTCATACATGTTTTACAATGTATAAACCTAAAATCTCCAACAATCCTCCCCCATTTTAGGGTTATACTCTTGAATACTAATAGTATTCATTCCGAACAAAACTTGTGCATAAGTGAAGTGTCCCATTCGATTGAACTTCACATAGTGTAGTATTTTCCAATACTCGAGAATCAGGGTGTTCTACGAATTGAACCCATCAACCCATTTGAATACGGGAAAATAAAACACACACAAGTTTACTACTATTCCAAGTACAACTTGACACTATTTCAGCCATGTGTCCCTATCCATTCATAAGTGCATACTTAGCCAAGCACAAGCTAATTGAAGCGGCTCACTTCACACTTACATAGGTGGATTCTTTTTGCATGCACCTGCAATGCACTTTTCCAAAAGATCCATTAAGAAGGTAACCTTCATCCTCCCTTTCTCTGCAGGAAAACAAGCACAACTTTGGGATGGATATACCATGTGCTTCAAATCTCTCAGAATAGGCTTTCCACAATTCAGCTCTTAGCGTCATACTAAGAGGAAATATAGGTATCCTACGATAAGAGATTTAGATGTGCTTTAAGCCCATCCCTAAACACGACTTGTGCACCAAGTCCCTAGCTAATCCTTTCGTCAAATGATCAGTTAGATTTTGTTGTGTCCGGACATAATCAATCGAAATCACCCCGTGAGTGATCAGTTCACGAACCGTGCTATGCCTAACGCCCAGGTGTCTCGATTTACCATTGTACATTTGGCTATAAGCTTTAGCCAAAGTTGCCTTACTATCACAATGGATAGAAATAGGCGCTACCGGCTTTGGCCACAATGGAATCTCATGTACTAAATTCCTTAGCCATTCTGCCTCTTTACCGGCAGCTGCTAAGGCTATAAATTCAGATTCCATATTCGAGCTGGTGATGCAAGTTTGCTTCTTAGAGGCCCAAGATATGGCACCTCCCCCAAGCAAGAATACCTAACCACTTATAGAAGAATGATCTTCTAAATTGGTAATCCAACTTGCATCGGTATATCCCTCCAAGACCGAGGGAAAACCAGCATACACCAAACCATAATTCATGGTTCCCTTAAGGTATTTGAGTACCCGCTTAATAGCTTCCCAGTGAAGATTACTGGGGTTACTAGTATATCTACTCAATTTTCCCACCGCATAAGCTATATCAGGCCTTGTACTCGTCATTGCATACATTAGGCAACCAATGACTTGAGAGTACTCAAGTTGTGAAACTGCTTCACCCATATTAGGTAAAAGCTTCACACTTTTGGGTCCATGGGAGTGCTAACCGGAGAACAATTCAAACAGTTGAATTTTTTAAGCACTTTCTCAACATAGTGAGACTGCGACAGTGCTAAACCCTTGTTCTCACGCTTGATTCTAATACCAAGAATCACATCCGCTTCTCCCATATCTTTCATAGCGAAACTAGATGATAAGAAGTCCTTGGCAAGGTCTACTTTTTTTTGGTCGGTACCAAAAATTAGCATATCATCAACATACAGACAAATGATTACTCCATTTCCGGAGTTGTCAAATTTGCTGTAAATACAGTCGTCTGCTTGATTCATTTTGAATCCACTTGACAAGATTACCTCATCAAACTTTTGATGCCATTGTTTGGGTGCTTGTTTCAGCCTATACAATGATTTGATCAACTTACAAACCTTGTTTTCATTTCCCGGCATAATGAATCCTTCCGGTTGCTTCATATAGATTTCCTCATCCAAATCACCATTCAAGAAAGCTGTCTTGACATCCATTTGGTGTACAACCAGATTGTTAATTGCAGCAAGTGCAATCAACAACCTAATAGTAGAAATCCTTGCAACTGGGGCATAAATATCGAAAAAATCAATACCCTCCTTTTGCCTAAAGCCTTGGATAACCAATCGAGCTTTAAATTTATCAACCGATCCATCAACCTTCATTTTCTTTTTGAAAATCCATTTGCAACCTAATGGCTTGCAACCCGGTGGTAGATCAGATAATCCCAAAGTATTATTCCCAACAATGGAATCCATTTCATCGTTTATTGCCTCTTTCCAGAAGGACACGTCTTGAGACCTCGTAGCCCCATCATAGGTTCTAGGATCATCATCAATATGATAATAATATGAGTATTGATACTCAATATCCTCTCTAGAACCTTCAATCAAGTAAACTTGATAATCCGGTCCAAAGGATTTTTCAATCCTTCCTCGTTTGCTTCTACGAGGCTCAAACGATGTACTATTAGAAGATGTGCTCACATCATCTTCCAATACAACTCTTGTGGAGCTAGAAATCAAATCTTGAGGTCTAGGTATTGATGCGAAATGGTTCTCATAAAAAATTGCATCACTTGATTCAATTACGGTGTGAGCCGAAATAGAATCATTCGTTCTAGTCACATAGAACATATATGCTTTAGAATGTTCAGCATATCCAATGAAGATGCAATCAACACCTCTTTCTCCCAAACTAGTTATTTTGGGAGCCGGTAGTCTCACTACCGCCCTACACCCCCAAACTCGAAAATAATTCAGATTTGGTTTCTTTTTGTGCCAAACCTCATATGAGGTCACATCATTCCTTTTGTTAGGAATTCTGTTAAGCAAATAACAGGCTGTCAACATAGCCTCACCCCAAAATCCATTACTCAAACCAGAGTAGGATAACATGGAATTAACCATTTCTTTTAGGAATCTATTCTTCCTTTCAGCTACACAATTTTGCTGTGGTGTATAGGGTGCTGTAGTCTCATGAATGATACCATTCATTTGGAAATATATAAGATCGTAATATTCCTCACCTCTATCGGTTCTAAGTCTCTTAATCAAATCATGCATCAATTCTACTTCAGCCTATATACCTTAAACTTGTCTAAAGCTTCATCTTTAGTATGCAGCAAGTACACATAACAATATCTAGAATAATCATCTATGAAAGTTATGTAGTACTTCTTATTTCCTAAAGATTGAGTAGAATGTAAGTCACCCAAATCACTATGAACAAGTTCAAGCAAGTTTGATGATCTTGATATACTTTTGAATGGCAACCTAGTGATTTTTGTAAGCATGCAAGTAGAACATTTATCAACATTCATGTCAACTTTAGGTATTAAACCTTCCTTAGACATGGTATTTATACGCTGATAGTGAACATGTCCTAATCTATCATGCCACAAAGAAGAATCATCACTAGTAGAAGACATGTAAACAGAATTCACTACTTTATTTACATTCAACATAAACATACCATTAAAAAAGTAGCCAAATCTAACAAAGACACCACACTTTGACAATACATACTTGTCGGATTCATACACTTGCTTAAAACCAAATTTGTTCAACAAACTACCAGAAACCAAGTTTTTCCGAATAAGAGGTACATGTAAAACATTTAACAACTCAAGAGTTTTTCCAGAACTGAACTCTAACACTACAGTTCCTTGGCCAATTATTGGTGCGGTTGACTCGTTTCCCATGTAAAGGACAGCTCCTTCTTTCACCATTTCATAAGTCTTGAAACTATGACGGTCTTTGCACACGTGGTTGTTAGCACCCGAGTCAATCCACCATGCCACTTCATCATCCTGAACATAAAATGCTTCAGCGATAAGTGACACATAATTCATATTCGAATTACAATCAGAAATAGAAAACTGACCTTGAAGATTGGAAGAGCATTTTTCTTTGCCCTTATCCCCAACATTCACTTTCGTTTTTCCTTTCTCATTCTTAGCCATCTTACAATCATTTTTGTAATGTCCAGGTTTACCACAAATCCAACAACAACCCTTAGGTTTCTTGTTGAACTTGCTACCAAACTTCTCATTGAAGCGTTTCTTTCCCTTGAATTTCCGAAGACCTCCCTTGTCTTCCACCATATGCACAGAAGACGACTCAATAGTCTCTTTCTGTTTCGCATCCTCTTGAATCCTAATAGATTCCTCCACTTGCAACTCTCCACCGAATTCCTCAAGAGACATGTCCTCTTTCTTCATATTGTACTGAGCAAATTGCCCCAATATGCGAGTCAATTCATTGAATTGCTTCGACACTGGTCTAGAATCGACCATCTTGTAACTATTAAAGTTACTCACGAGAAACTTCTTGCTAGAATCATCCTCTCGCATATACTTAGCCTCCAGTGCATCCCACAATTCCTTTGCGGATTCAACCTTTTGATAAAGATCAAACAGCGGATCAGACATACCATTAAGGATGTGACCACGAAAAATATAATCGTCATTCTCCCATTTGCTCATGTTCCTAATAGCATCAATTGGAGCATCATCAGCCACTTCTGGAATAGGTGTTGAGAGGACATGCACCACCTTCAAGTTGGTCAGCAAAAAATGCATCTTCTTTTGCCATCTTCTGAAATTCACGCATTCGAACGTCTCCAATTTTCTAAAGTTTGCAGTCATTTCCCTTACTGAAGCAGCAGACATCTTGAGATATTGAATTAGAATGTAGTTCCTGGGTCGTCTGTAGATACTTCGAAACAATGACAACTGGATAACAATTGAATCACGAAGTAACTTCGCTTTCCTAATTCAATATTTCAACCAGGCAGGGTTTACGAAATCCTTGAATTGAGATAAGACAAAAGTGCTTGTACAGGAATAATCAAACGGTGAGTAGATTAAACAATCGAACGAAATCGATCACATAAAAGAAGGAGATCAAACTCTGAGCAATTTTCTTTTTCTCGTGTTCTTTCTTTCTGGTTTTTTCCATCTTCTAATCCTTTAGCAAATCAACAGTTTATTCTTCAATAAACCGCCAGAAAGATAAAACATTAAACTTGGAAAACTGTCTTCAACCGGCCGGCTGAGCATGTGGCTCTTGTCCGAACCGGCCGGCTCAACATACACCCAAAGGCGTCAAGACTTTCTGCCCTTTGAACCGGGAGGCTCAAAACCTCAAGAGAATTTTCAGTCCTGAGACTATTTCTCAGCCGGCCGGTTCAAGCTTTGTTAAAGCATTTGCTAGTGAAAATCTTGTTTCAGAGCTCTTCCTCAACCGGCCGGCTCAAACTTAGACAATGAAAATAGCCTTGACGCACCTTGCTGATCCGAATCCAAATGAGTTCAAATGAGTTCCAAAGAGTTTCATTTATTCATAAAACATCTTTACAAGGTTTCATACATGTTTTACAATGTATAAACCTAAAATCTCCAACAAAAAAGAGAGATGGGGCCAGTAGCTATGTTCATTGGGACAAGTGATTGAGCGGACAATAGTCCATGTGTGCCACACCTTAGGTTTGCATGGTTCACTCCACCCTGCTGTCTGCTCTTCCAAGCTTCCAACTACTACAGATTGCTCTTTGCTGGAAAGCCGGTCAACTATTAAATCATAATAAGCCGTAGAATTCAAGTCATGCAGTATGTTCACAGTCGTTCCTTCATCGTAATCAATATCAGTTTGTCCAAAATTAGATTCATCTCCTGTGGTTGTCACTTTGACGGACTTGGTCTGCGTTTTCAGATCCAAAAGTGACGTTTCCCCGCCAATAACTACAGCACCAATGATCTCCCCCAGAAATGTTTCCTAAAAATGTCATGTTAAAGCAAACAGCTAAAGCCGGGATGAAACTGTTTTAAAAGTCAGCACGTACAAGTACAAGAAGAGCACAAGACCTACCACATGTTTGTATCTGTGATGTTTGAGTAGCAACCCGTAGAGCACGGACATTAACTGCTGGGTAGATTTAGCTTCTGGTGTATTATTTCTCAGATCCAGTCTCTCTATGATTTCATGATATATGCTGACTTTGCGTTGGGTGCTTAGAGGTATAAGAGCAGGGGCGGAAGCAGCTTAGGCTCGGGGTGACATATGTCACCCCCGGGTTTGTCGAATTTTTTTATATTACTAATTTTTAAGATATATATATATACAAAATAAGTTAATTAAAAATCATATAATTACAATAAACATAACAAATTTCTTATAAGGCTTGATACAATTTCAGTTTGCCACTTCCAAATCAGAAACAAATTAATCGACGCATTGTCCTTAATCCTCACATAGTCGACTCACGACACCGGAAGCTAATAAGGTGAACATCACTTAGGGCTCTATTTATGGTTTTGAAGGTTGCTTTTGTAATTAGGGTTTCATTGAAAATAATTGGATTGTTGTCAGTTGCGTATGTACCAGAGTGAGGTCTTGCTGCAATCAAATATTCAAGTTCTTGTTTTGATGATGACCCATCTCTTTGAATTAATTTTGTTTGCTAATCATAGCACATGCCGGCGTGTGTACCTGTGTTGTGAGTTGTGACTTGCAAAATTGGTGCTTTTTTTATTAAGGACTTCGTCCTTGGAGTGACTCGAACCCGGGACCTTTGGTTCCGGGCGGTGAGCGTCTACAACCAGGCAAAATTGGTGCTTTTGAATGTTCATTCTTGTGTGTTTGATTGTTGAACTTAAAGGTTAAAAATGAATTAATTTTAACTTGATTCTAATATTTGAATTCATCAGCAAAATGGAATCACAATGGAGCATTCTTGTGGAGGATGATTTTTTATCGGACTGCTTGGTTATCAACATTGAAAAAGACATAGCTCTAATGTTTAGGACCGATTCAATAATAGATGATTTTCGTGATATGGAAACAAGACTTTCTTTATTTTAGTGGAATAAGACTTTTGTAAAAACGGTAAAAAAAATTTAGTAATACAATTATTTTCGGTTGTCACCCCCGGCCTCAAATGCTAGGTCCGCCCCTGTATAAGAGTGACGTTTAATCCTGAGTTGAGCACTGTCTGTGCCGCTAATGGATCAAGAAACATATTCATCTCTGCATATTTGTTTGAAGGGATGGTGAAAACATTTCCTCTTTCCATATCCGGACCTCCTAGATGCCCACCAACAATATACACATCCTACAATCAGATAGTCAAATAAGGGTCGAGTTTACTTTCAAGTTTCAACATGTGTGATTAATAGTGAATATAAAATAAAGACGAGAATTTATGCAGCAGAGCAATCTACCTGAATTAGAGAAGTTTTGGTCTGCTTCATGCGAATGATTTTGCTAAGCTAGTCAAAGGCCCATTGGCTAAAATGGTGATCTTGGACCCTGGATTTAGCGACTTTAGAACTGATTCCCAAACTTCAAGAAGTAATGGCTGTCTGAGTTCGGGATGTTCAGTATTCCTGGGAGCACCAAATTCAACTGAATTTTCTGCAGTTTACCTGAAGACAATCTCAAGCTCAGAATATAGTCTAAGTAGCTGAACTGTTGCCATAACATTACTAAAACATCTGGTGAAACAATACACTGATATTAGAAAGTAGAATATTGCTACCTTCTTGGGCTCCTTGGGAAGTTGCGTGCGAGTCCATAGAGAGTATTTGAGTCGAGAAAACCACCGCTACCTTGTGGAATCGCTTTACCGTGGTGGCGTGGTGACATGAATCAAATTGATCCACGGGTAAAAGATCTCCAAGGCCAACAGGAATATAATCTCGTCCCATCATATGTAGCAAATCATACACCACATCGATGGTTGCAGCATTTGCCCAACCAGTTGGACTCACAAAAACTGCCTATACACAGATGAGGACAACCAAATAGTCCATTCGTTCGATGAACATAAATCGAACATAAATAACAGAGGTTCTGTAACAACTACTACCTTGACATCAATCTCTTCCATGGGTACTTTCATTTCCTATATAAATGTTTCAGGTTTGTGTCATCACCTTAATTTATTGATAGAAAGTATTATCACCTTGTAGTGGAGTGTTTATTGAGAGAAAATACTGTTACATATATAAATTGTATTTGTCGACTAGTCGACTAGTGAGAACTCTATCGACTCGACTCGACTTGTCGCCTTAACAACCTTGCATTGGGCATTATTGTTCCATCTTCAAGGATCCCCCCTTCGCCACCAACTCCAACTGGAATATCATCCCGGTTCATCAAGTACAGAATATCGTATACATGATTCACAGCCTGGCCAGCGTTACTCCATTCATTTGCATTGATAGTTATCCCCTAATACAACCATCAAAGGTGAAAAAGGGTTGAAAAATAGTACATCCTTCTAGAATTTCCAAGAGTACTCTTAAAGGAAAGCCCTGATTTAACCAAGCACATAATCTAGTTTTGAGTTGAAGCATACCAAACATGCCATACAAATAACACAAGCTAGGTGTATTTTATAACTGAAAAACTTGAACCCAAGTAATTATCTTAGCACAGTCAAATGAGTTAAGTAATCTGATGGAAATAGACGAAAGGAAAAAACATGGTTGTCAAGTCGACAAGTCGAGTCGAGTTGAGAGGGTTCTCACTAGTCGACTAGTCGTTGACTAGTCGACATATACAATTCATATATAATAAAAGAGGGGATTATGTATAAAATGAGAAAAATAATACTAAATTCAGATTATAGAGTACAAAAATGCAAAATATATTTTTTAAACATGCATATTTTTATTGTTTAAATATATTCTTTCATTTTTTTGGATGTTTTTGGTGCAATATGAAAAGATATTATAATAACTGGGGTACAAATGTAACATTAAAAACTTAAAAGGACTATTATGTTATATAAATAAAACAATTAATACTGTTCATCATCTTCCTCCTTATGTCCCGAGAACAGTAAAACCCTATATCCCGCCGCCATGAAGCTACGTTTTATGAATTCTCGATCCGGGTCGCCGTTCGTGGTGACATTCCGCGAACCAGGTATCCGTCGAAGACGAACCAGGTATTCGTCGAAGGAGAGAGATGGTTATCTGTCGAACAAGTCGCAATTCACCAAGTCGAGGATTCTAGTCGACCCGGGGAAAACGACTTGGTCGACTAGTCGCGACTAGTCGAGCGACTTGACAACAGTGGAAAAAACATAAATCAAATGCTACATCTCTGAATTCAGACACAACTATCTGTGAATAACCAAACCTGCAAGTCAAATGATCTGTTGAGCTTCAAGAGATACAATATGGCAAAGAAATCATTCCGTATCCACAAGAATCCGGCGTGGAAACCCCTCAGCTTCACATTTCTCCAATGAACTTCCAGCAACGCCCAACATCACCACTAAAACAACCAGCCAGCTACATCTCTGCATAATCACCATTTTCCCCCACTGCTCAGAAAACCTATATAACACGCCTCAATCCAAATCCATCAATCCTCTCCTCTCCTTCACCAAATCCAAAACCCTAGTCACGATTTCACAACAAATATCTGCGAAAACCACAAAATCAAACTGCGAACCGAAATATAAATCAACAAGCAAATGATCAGCAATTTGCGGAGAAGTAGTAGAAACGCATGATACCAACTGTGAAGAGAGTATATTTAAAATGAAGAGAGTAAATTATAGGGGTGGACAAAACCCGACCAGCCCGACCCGATCCGGTCAATGACGGGTTTAGAGTTGAGCTTCGTATTATCCGATTTTATAAGTAATATAAAAAATATTAGATTTTTAATAACATTCGAATCTTACACCGCGTCTGAATGAATGTGACTACCATACCAATTAATCTATTTGTTTTCTCGTGCAATATCACATCACATATGAATAAGTAACTGGTTTGCAATAAAAAAATAAAATCGTAATACTAAACTGTACATCATAAATTAGTGATTTAAGCATATATTTTTAAAGTATTTATATCATGATAGATGACGTTGAATGTTTTATGTCTTTTATAAATTTTAATTTCAGGATTGGATTCGGATTCACATAATTGATTTGATCTTTCGGACTGGATTAAAGTTCAAGTAAATAACCCGCTCATTATTTCAGACCGGATTAAGATCTAGCACAATCCATCCCAATCCGTCGGACGTCCGCCCCTAGTAAATTATGAGTAGAAGAGATGAGTAAAGACTTTTGGGAAGAACGGGGTGACATGCCAGCAATAATTAAATAATTAAATCGATGGAATCAGTAACAGTTAGGCTCATCCAAAACTATATAGGTGCACACTCCAACAGTTATATTATGCTACTGCTATTGCCGATTTAATTTGATTTTCTAACACCAGAGGGCCGACCTTTAGAGTTTATCTCTCTATCTTTAAGTCGGCGGTTTTGATTTGAGCAAGCAAAGGTGATGACGGGGTCGGCTGCTGTCCGGCAGTCCTCCTGTGGTGCTGCTCCATGTGCTTCCGGCTCAGATCTGGCGGCGGGAGGAGTGCTGGAGTGAGATTGTGCGGAGCAGCGGCTGGGTTTTGAAGGCGGGGCATGGAGGTCGTGCGGCTGGCCTGCTGTCTGCTCGACATCGTGTCGGTTTTGATGTGGCACCGGCGGACGTCCTAGGAGGCGGCTGACTGGCCGGTGGGTGGATGGTGGGCCGGTTTCGACCGGGTTTTGTATATAGTTTAGTTTAGTTTTTAGTATGAACGGCTTAGGCCGGTTTTTTTTTTGTCGGATGGACGCTGCGAGAATGCTTTTCAGAGTGTTCCGGCCGTTTTACATCTGTGAACGATGGGACGACGTGCTCACGCCAAGGCGAAGTGGAGCTGCGGACTCTCATTTTTTTTCACGTTTTATGTTTTTCTTATCTGTATAGTTCGTGGCTGGTTAACTTGTTCCAGCTTTAAGACCTCAATTTACCGTTGTCTTTGTAATTCACAGCTTATATCGAGAAAAAAAAAACAGTTAAATTATGCTGAGGTTTCCTTTCAACGCCGACAGTTCAGAATTTTTGTACGTGCAAATTGTCGGGCTTGGGGCGGTAGCTCAAGATGCGCAACCGGTTTTCGGGGTGCCCCCAAGATGATTTGAGCTCGAAAAGTTTTTATATGTTTCTCTCGAGTAAAGATGCATACAAAGTTCATCAATATTAGATTATAATTCATCGCTGAGAAACTAAAAGTATGATATAATTCATCACAAATAATTTATAATTCTTCCCCGAGAAATTAACAATAAACGAGATATAATACAAAATTTAATCTTATCCGTTCAAAAAACTAAATCAATAATTGTGATTACTTTATATATTTTATATAAAATATGCCATTTTCTTTTTTTTTTTGATGGGTAAAATATGCCATTTTCAGCGGATCCTTTTTCGTAGTCATATTTCGCGGCGAACTGAATGCCAAATTGTTGCGTCTTCCCTATTGTTTACTTTAATCACTACTTGTACTATCCTAACGCAAACTTATTTAGCAGTCAGCATTACTCTAAAAAAGGATGAGGAGGCAGCTGTCCCACTTATATATGTATTTATCTATGACTAAAATCATATTGTTTATGCGGTGCAACTCCCTCTAGTGTTAGGGCGAAGTGTAGTTCCTCAGTGGTGAGGCTACCTCCGGTGTGCGACGCCACCCGGGTTCGAAGTCCCTATCCTCCAAAATTGGAGCAGATACTAACTTAACCCCTAACCCCCATCAAAAAAAAAAAAAAAAAACTCCCTCTAGTGTTAGCTGACGTCTCTTGTTATTTGTTCTGGGCGTACGTTGTATAAACATGGTTAGGCAGTGTGATCAGGTGGCCGGTCAGGGGTTGGTTTTGTCTTGTAAGGCTTTTTGAGTTGAGTGTTTTCGTACACTTTCCTCCTTGGCTGTCCACCACATGCAAAATATTTCACTACTCCAACTCCATGCAAGTATAAGTATGTTAATCAGCAGCTGGTTGATTTAGTTGTTGATCTCTATCTGGGCTCTTGACACAGTTTGGTGTTCTGATGGTTCATCAGGCAGTTTCAGATTCCATAAAACCAGCAGCATCCCATCAGTTAAGGACTGAAGTGACTTCTCAAAAGAATCTAACCCAGCTTTGAATCTTGACATGCAACAATTGATGGCTTGATGTTGAGCTCGGCCTTGACTGCAGAAGCAGAGGTGGACAAAGATATTGTGGCCATCCATGCTGCCATGGGAGGTGGGAGGGACAGGTTTAAATCACTTCCTCCGTCGTTTCCCAAACCGCTGTTTTGATGTTGGTATAGCAGAACAACATGCTGTTACTTTTGCTGCCGGTCTGGCTTGTGAAGGCCTTAAACCTTTCTTTGCAATCTATTCATCATTCTTGCAAAGAGCTTATGATCAGGTTGACATCTCAACCATTCAATATGTTCTCCTGCTGTCTGAACTTCTTCACTTAACGATTTCATGTTGAATTACCAGGTCGTCCATGATGTGGATTTGCAGAAGCTACCGGTTCGATTTGCCTTGGACAGAGCGGGACTTGTAGAAGCAGATGGTCCAACTCATTGTGGAGCTTTTGATGTAACTTGTATGGCTTGCCTGCCTAACATGGTAGTAATGGCTCCTTCTGATGAAGCACAACTTATGCACATGGTGGCCACAGCAGCTGCCCTCAACGACAGACCCAGCTGTTTTCGATACACAAGAGGATATGGCACTGGTTCTCAGCTGCCACCAGCAAACAAAGGCATTCCTCTGGAGGTATATCCTACAAATCCCAACTTAGTCTTCATACATAATCAAGAGTCTCTGGTAACCTTAACGATAAATCATCTGATGGCGCAGATCGGAAAGGGTCGGATATTAATGGAGGGAACCAGGGTTGCACTACTAGGCTACGGATCAGCGGTACAGAACTGCCTGATTGCAGCTTCCTTACTGAAAGAGGCTGGCTTAACGGTAACAGTTGCAGATGCACGCTTTTGTAAACCTCTGGACCGTCCTCTCATTCGCAGCCTTGCCAAATCTCACGAGTATCTAGTAACAGTCGAGGAAGGATCTATCGGTGGCTTTGGATCTCATGTTGCCCAGTTCCTAGCTCTTGATGGTCTTCTTGATGGAACAACCAAGGTATCTCTCTAATGCTTTTACTAAAATGCCAGCTTGGTTTTTCTCTCAAGCTCATTTCTGACCTGCTTATGTATGTCTGCAGTGGAGACCTATGGTTCTTCCCGACCGATATATTGAACACGGCCCAGCAGCTGACCAGTTGGCTGAAGCTAGATTGGCTCCAATCTCCATCTCATATTGCTGCAACTGTGTTCAGCTTACTTGGGAAAACTAGAGAAGCTCTAGAGATCACAACTATGTAAATTCAAGAGACTCAATAATATTCTTACTCCAAGGAAAGCCATGAAATAACCCACAACAATATGCTGCAGCACAATCGACAAGCTTTGTACAGGGGAAGCACTGACCACAAGTAGAAGTGAAACCTTGCAAGCTTAGTTGCGAACTGTTTGTTCTGTGTCATACCTGCTCAGTGAAACGAACAGAAAAGTTTGAATATCAAGAAATTCTTCTGATAGAATATCACCAAGTTATCATATTGCAAACATTTATTGCTAGTTGCCGAAACCGAAATTCATACAATACTGCACCAATGCTCAGGTGCTAGCATTTGTTGAAAACAAAACATCTAATTCACCTCCGAAATACCATTGTCAATTTCTCTTCGTTTTAGACTCCTGTTGTCTGCAAGGACTGTAGGCATCTCTGACAGCTTAAAAAATAACATTGCCAATTTCTCTTCGTTTTGGACTCCTGTTGTCTACAAGGATTGTAGGCATCTCTGACAGCTTAAAAAATAACATTGTCAATTTTTTTTTGTTTCAGACTCCTGATGTCTCCAAGGATTAAGGGCATCTCTGACAGCTTGAGCTTCTGGGGAATTTTCCCATGCCCGCTTCTCCGATTCCAAGACAGTCACCTTATCATCTATTCAACACATGACATTATTAACACCAAGCTCAACCATATGCCATTTACAAGCGAAGAGTAAACCAAAAACCAATACAACTAATTGTTCCCCTTGTTTGAAAAATACAGCCTTGAAATGTAAGATGCGTAGCATAAATAATAATGTTAATTCAACACCATCATCAGCTAATGAATCATCTCAACTATCCCCAACACACCGCTCTCCGACCCCAAGAAAACTCTCAACTTCATTATTTGAGGCACATGGCACAAAATGTTTCATCCCACAATGAGCGTAGCACTATCAAATCATCACCAAAGGTCTAAAGCAAACAAGAAACAGAATCTAGTTTTTTCATCAATGGTGTCCTTAAAAGTTAAAACCCTTGTAGCAGCTAAAAGCAGTCCAATTCAGCGAAATTCAACATACAAAGAATAGTACTTGAAATTAAACTCAATCCTATATTATACAATCTTATCTAAGTACATACAAAAAAATAATCCATAAATAAACAAATATAAGGGAAAGCAAGAGGAGGAAGGGGGGTCGTACAGAAACCAGTTTTGACCATGAAAAGCTCCATCGATCCTCCAATCAGAGCCGAAACTACCGCGATCTTTAAGTACCAGTCCGCGAACTTCATGTCCTCCGCCGACGTAACCAAAACGATCTTTCGCCTCCTTCCCCAAACTCTTCTCCGTTTCAAAACAAGCCATGTCGTAGCAAGATCTGGAAATATCCAGTCCACAAATTGAGAAAAGTACAAAAGTGAACAGATATGGCATTTGGTCTAGTGGTATGATTCTCGCATAGGGTGCGAGAGGTCCCGAGTTCAAATCTCGGAATGGCGTTCTACCTGGTTATTAAAATCTTGTGTTTTCAGACTTTCAAATCTGGTCATTGTTTTTTGGTGCAGGTTTCAAAGCTATAATTCAGCAATCTGTTAATGTTGGGGGGCCTTGCTAAAGGCTCGAAATGAGGCTTATATCTATAAACCAACAAACGATTATGCCTTATATTTCGAGTCAAATGAATAGCTACAGAGTAACCGTCCCAAAAAAGCTTTACAAGCTGAAAGTCTTGACAGATCATATAATAGTGGCCAGTTCTAAGTCACCAAAATAAGACACAAGATTTCTGCAGAACAAAAAGATATCTTGAGCAACTACGGAGATGTATTAGTCAAAAGTCCTTAACCACATGTGCATTTTTAAGGTCTGTCATTGCATCCCTTTTGTAGCCTTGCTGCTTGTTTTGCAGTGTTTCTTTGCAACTGGCTCAGATGGCTTGCATGCTACAGTTCTACGTTTCCTGCTTCCATTTGCTTTCTTGTCATCAAAACCAAATATCTCAAACCATGTTGATGGGGGTAAATTCTTTACAATGTCTGGGGTTATAGCTTCACTGCAACTCTTAGTACCAAGTGTCATACTTCGAGGAATGAAGGATTTATCACAAGAATGACACATGAAAGGCTCCCCTAATTTACCAACAATGAAGTCATTCTTGTGGCCACAAACACTGCACTCAGTCCAAAAACTGATTCTGTCACCAGGTTTTGTGCTTGTCTTTGGCTTGGCATGTGGCTGATTACCCGTAGGATTTTTCTTCACAGGTTTTGCAACAAAGGGATTTGAGTTGTTGTGTGCGACAGGAGGCTTCTTAGTTGGGCAAGGGACAGAATGAATTGTCACTGATGCAGACTTCGCACTTACAGCGTCATGCAGCTGAGGGTTTTTCCGTTCCAATAAAACTATTCGGGCTTCTCCAATAAGATTAAAAGCTGTTTCAGCACCAGGGTATTTGTTCTTATCTGGATGGAGTAGCAATGCCAGCTTACGATATTGCTGTTTGACCACTGATTTATCTCCTGTTTTTCCTATTTGAAGAATACCATACCAGTCCATGTTGCCATTGATCTTCATCTCAGCTGCACAATGTACATCACAAATGGAAAGTATGTGGTCAAGATTCTCCAGCTCAGAATGTAACTTTTTAGCCCTCAGTGCAATTCTACCAGCTGCTGCAAAGTCATTGTTCTGTAGCTTTTCCTCAGCAATGCCTTTGGCCCTGGCAGCCTCTTCTTTGTTAAAATCCATTGATTATCAAGCTGCAACGCACACCATTAAATGTCTTAAGTTAAAAATATTCTAAAGTTGTCGTAGGACAATTAAAATCTCAGAATGACACTAATTCTAATTGTGCACAGGCCAACAGAATCAGACATCAAAAAGACTACTGTACGACACCTGAGGGAGGCCTTTGCAAGATTTCTTTATATAAACGAGATTGAGACCTGCTGGACTGCCAATGTATCACTTGGATTAGCCGCAAAATGACTGCAAATAGTTGTCCAAATAGATAAAATTAAAAACACACACAAGTTTAATACCGAAGATAACGGCTTAAACAAACACACAAGACCAATGAACCATAACAGGCATGTAAACCAGATTTACTGGAAAAACAACATAAATACAAACACTCAAACTTAAAGTAAATGTTCATCTAACCGATTACCATCAGCACAAAATACCTATTCAGCCTACCAACCTGAGAATCCAAATCAAGCAAAAACTAACACAATTTACAATTTCTCAAATAAATAGAAATGCAAGACAAATCTTCAACCTCTTGCAGTTCATTAATACAATAAATAAAACCACAAAAATAATTAATGGATTATAAAATAGAAATGTAGCAACACAGTAAGCAGCACAAAAACGTTCTAAAGATTCGCTGCATCAGCTCGCTGACTAAATCAATTAGCGGCTACACATAAACTCAATTTTCTCCAAGTCTATAAACCCTAGAGTAATCAAATATAAACAAACCACAACGAGTGGACAAATAAAAGAAACCAGAAGACAAAAAACGACACTCACCGCACTTCAGTTGCCGACGTCGAGACTCAACGCGTAGCACTGTCGCCGGAGATACCTTCCAGAGGATGGTTTTTTCGGGACTGAGGCGCTCGAGGCACCGAGCATTTATATGATGAGACAGCAGACACGACCTTTAGAGTTTCGATTTAATTCTTAATCTAAAATTATTTGGTTTCCCGCCGTTTCGAAAAATGATAATGGTTTTATGGTGCCGCCATTTATTTGGTCTAAATTATACGTAATCTCTAGCTTGGCGCCGTTTGGTTAAAAAAATGTGGAGTTCAAAGAAAAAATCATTACATTGTCCCTCTTTAATATTTAATTTTTAACTATCATACATTATCTTTTATTACAATATTAACCGCACCCATTGTCTAATACTATAATGTAAAGTTAATAATTCATATTAATATTGAGAGTGTCATTAATTAACTTGGATGATAATTTAATGACTAACACATTCCAAAAAAAACTAACTTTGTATTCGTTTAATGAAATGTTTGAGTGCTTCTTCGACAATGGGTTTGAATCTTCGATCTATTTATTGCTAGACAAATGTTGGACCAATTCAGCGACTAAAAGTTATTATCTTTTTTTCTTCTTTCTACTATATAGTTTTACTTCATAAGGGGATGAATTTTTACACATATGATCAGTCGAGTTTTGACTGATTAATAGCCGTTTTTCACTATAGCTTTGATTCGTTTCCGACGATATTTCGATGTCATTTGACCTCTTACCCTACGTTTCAGGTAGAAAACAAGACCCTCTCAATGTCAAAGCCTAAATACGGAAACTCGGGGAAAAACCGAAGATTTGGAGCGAAAAGTGGACAAAGGCATTCCAGCCGACCGGCTGGGTGAATGATCTAGACATCAATGCAATCGGCCATTCTCAGCCGCCCGACTGAGGACCCAGCCGACCGGCTGGCTTAAGGATCAATAACTTGAGAAAGTGAGGTTCTAACTAGGATAGCTTGACTAGGGCTAGATTCAAATGAGAATTTGTCTACCTTAGTCTAAGCTAGGTTTTAAACCAATTGACACCTATGAATGACTTAACTCTTGTGTACATGATCATTGGAAAATGCCAAGGAGGGGAGTAACCCCTCGAAACTCTCTTTAAATTGAACAAAAACCCCCCCTTGAAACCATTTCGTTGTTAGTTTAAAATTTGAAACCATCTCATAATTGATTTGAAGGAATAGCTAAGTAGAAAACTTGATTCTCCTAGCGCATAATCGAATTGCTCCCTTGGGTTCGACACCGGTCTTACCGGTCATCACTATAAATTGTTTTTGACTATACGAAAATTACAATTGTCAACCTACGAGACTAAAACTTGGGAATACCAAAATATGTATGGATTCCACTCCAAACCGAATAAGAGGTTTAATTTTAAAATTGATTTAATGGTTTATTAGGTTACAATTATCTGGGTTTTGTTTACAAGTCAATGGATTTGAAATGCACAATGCTAATAAGTTAATTAAAAGTTATCATATTCCAAGTTTAATTATCTCTGGGCATTTTTATGTTTGTTTCTTTCATTTTGTCAAGAGCTTTGTAAACTATTTTTTATATCCGCCTTTCTCATTCGATCCCTTAAAAGACTTCGGAAAAACTATGTCTTTAGAAATGACACTTTAGACAGCGCTTAAAGAAGAAGTGTTGTCTAAAGTGGATATTAGACAGCGCCTGACGAGAAGTGATGGATGCTATGTTCACTATCAAGAGTTGGATGATGGGATGGTGAAGGTGATTGTAGACGATGTGTATGACCCATCGGCAGAGCTGCCAGAGCAGCTTGGGGAAATGGAGAGAGTATCCGATGCAGTGCGGACATTTGTAGGTTGGCCAAAATGGCTCATAGACATTGATGAAAAGGTAAGTACATTTAGTTTTATCACACTAAGCAACTCTCTTTTGTTATATTTACGTACCCGTTTGATCGACATTTTAACTTCGGACAGGGGTATGACGAGTTCAGATTCTTGAAAATGCAACGCAGCAGTTTCAGCGACAATAATACGAGCAGAATGTCAATGCATTGCCGCTTTCTATACGAGCACACTGACATGATGGCTAAATCAACTCTGTATTCGGTGTACATCAGTAGCGAGGTGTTTGGAGAGGATTGATACATTCATCTGAACAAAGATTGTATTCTAGAGTTTACCCAGTTGAAAGTCTTGGGTGCATCCGCATCTAAAGTTTACATAAGGTAATTATTGATTTGATTATTGAAGGGTGCTAAGTTCGGAAAAAATTTACTAACATAATCATATTCCCGTAGATTTATCCACGATAAGATCCAACGTTCAGGCATTCAGTTTGGTTTCTTCAGACCGAGTTATATGACCTCGTCCGAGGACTTCGACGTGAGGGTGGAGTTCTTTCAGAGGAGATTGAGAATGTCGGACTATAGTCGTAATTTTTACTACTTCCTTCCATACGTTAATGCCAGAGAGTAAGTGAATACTTTTCTTAATGCATGTTAATTTTGTATGAAATGCATGTTGTACTAATATATAATGAGTCAAATGTTTGTTAGGTGGCATTGGATGTTGGTGGTCATATTCTCTACGAAGCGAGTAGTTCTTTGGCTTGATCCAAGGGGTCACCAACCACTGTCTGAGGCAACGAATTTTGTGAACATGTAAGAACTATTTTAGTCCACTTTAATTTAGCATTACTACATGTATTACAACTTGCTGATATTACCTTAATGTTGTAGGAATATGAGTTTGTACTTCAACATTAATAATTTGCAAATAGCGTGGAAGAATGTGACGGTATTGAAATAACAAATAATAATTGTTTTGAAATTTGATCTTTCATGGCCTATGTTTCATGTGATTATAACTCAATTCCATTTTTAGTGCCCAAAACAGCCCTTTAAGAGTGAAGTATGTGGTAATTATGTCCTGCAATCATTCGTAACATAATCAAGTTCGTTCAAGCTACCAATGGATTGCTTGAGGACGACATCAGACAAGTAAGTATATTCCGAGACTTGATTGACGATTACCAATTAATTGAGGTGTCCATAAACTTTCTAACTTTTAGAATTTTTTTCAGTGTTTTCCTAGAGGCCAACAACCCCATATGATAATGATGTGCTAGATGATATGAGGGACGATTTTGCGATCGCGTTTATTAATTACTTGCAGTAAGTATTTCATCTGGTATAAACATTAAGATTATTGTATTGCTCGAACGTTGTTGTAAGACTAAGATGTGTCATGTATCAAAACATTTTGAGCATATACGAATGCAAATGTGTTGTAATGTTAGGCAAATGAATATAATTTTGTGTTCAAAAAATAGATTCTGCCATTGGTGTTTTGGTTCTCAGCAAATGGATTGTGCATGGGGAAATGGTATTAATTCTAGACAACCTGCTAATTTTTTTCCAAACTATAGTCAACGCTTCATGGAAAAGCGATGTCTGAAGTCTATCTATAGACAACGCTTCCTAGGTGTTTAAGCGTTGTCTAATGTTGAGACTTTAAACAGCGCTTTTAAAGTCTGTCTAAAGTCTCGACATTAGACATCGGTCGAATAGACAACGCTTGAAGAAGCGCTGTCTAATGTCCAAAATAAGCGTTGTCTTTAGTGTGTTCGGTACTAGTAGTTGTTAAAAGTCAAGCAAATAATAAGCCAACAAATCATTATATACAAGAGAGACATGACAAATAGTAACTACTAAAGATAGAATATAGTAATCAACTAAATAATTAGAATACTGTAAACTGCTTAAGACGAATTATACTAACCTACTAAAGATAACTCATAGAAAAATACTTATATTTCTAACACGCTCCCTCAAATTCACGGTGACAAACAAAATGAGTTTGAAAGCGTAGGAATTCTTCTACGATCGCCAATCAAGTCTTCTTTATGAAGAAGCTTGCCAAACTCGACGAATGTTCTCTGCGAATGATCCTAATGAAGAGAAGAATGCATCTGCATTTGGAGAGAAGAAGACAACTGCAATTGAAGAGAAGAAAACAATTCAAACTGGAGAGAAGAAGACAACTGCAACTAGAGAGAAGAAGACAACTACAATTGGAGAGAAGAAAACAACTGCAACTAGAGAGAAGAAGACAACAAACTTCAATTGCAAACTACGAATACCGACGGTGGCGCACGACAGACGACAATGCATGACTTGAAAAAAGAAAATAGGCCAAATAATACAAAAATGTAGCTTAAGCAGAAGCGATATAATGGGTGGTGGTACGCAAGTAGTGGCACACCACCACCTAATAGAAACTAATCAACAAGGAAAGACTAGAAAAGAAGAAAAAATCTAAACGTTTGATACCATGTTAAGAATAAAGCAAACTTTTCTAATTGATAATAAACCAACAAATTAACCATTACGTACAAGTGGATATGACAAATATGGTAACTATTTAAGATAGAATATAATAACCTACTAAGCAATTAGCATATCTTAAATTGCTAAAGACGAATTATACTAACTTACTAAAGATAAATAATAATAATATAATTATATTCGTAACACCTATAACGTAAAATGGAAGTGTGGTTTCTTAGAGCACCTGCGCATGTTAGAGTATTTTTATCTCCTCAGGGGCTTTCTCAAGGATCAATTTCTATTACTATTCATTGAACAGTAACAATATTTTTGTATGTCCTTTGTAGGAATGTCATCCTGCGGAGGACTTCCTATTATCATTTACGAGAAAAAAATTATTTTCCTATTACTATTCACTAATAAAAAAAATTCCCACCGATTTGGTCCTATGTGAATTATTAATCAATAATGTTGCCAGATTTCGATAAAATTTTTGTCCAATTATTACTAGATACGTGTACACAAAGATAAAGTTCAAATTTTTATAAAAACAAGAAGGTTCTTCTTTTCATTGTACCCACATATATATATTTGCTTCACTCTTCTCACTTTCTTCAATATTCTTGTCAGTCACTCTCACTTGTATCACTACAAATTTGGGCAATTTATGCGGTGGAATTATGCAGTGGTAACAGAATCACTGCAACAATTTACAGAGGATATACATAAGTTTTGCGGTGGTTTTTTCAAATTTGAAATTTGCAATGATATTTGCAGTGGTTTTTTTCAAATTCGATATATGTGCGATGACATGTTCGGTGGTTTTGGTGCGCTTTTTACGATGTCCTTAATGCAGCGGAAAAAACCACCGCAAAATGTAAAAATATCAGCGATTTTACAGTGATTTTACGATGATTTTTTACGTAAATTATTTTACCTCGAATTATGGTCGAAAAACCTCATCAATTTTCTCCTGAAGTGCTGCGTTTTGACTAAAGTGCTATGGACCAAGTTTATTTGGGTTGGTCAAAACACATCGTTTTGATTAAAGTGATGCGTTTTGTTTTTGTAAGGTTACAACCTGTGCGTTTTTGGCTAAAGATTAAAACTCAAGTGGAGATGCGTTTTGATTGGAATGAGGTGAGGGCATGAGGCAGAGATTAAAATTTTTGAAAATAAGAAAAACAGAAGTGCAGAGAAGACGACTCATCCAATCCTTGAGAGGAAAAAGAAAAGCGCGAGTTCCGCAGCCGACTGGCCTGTGGACCTAGTTCTTCATCTGCAGGCGACTGCAATAGGTTTTCCATATGTCTACTCTCATACACTGACTTCTCTCTAATATCTCACCCCTAAATCGGCGAACCTATCTCCAGCTGCGTTAAGCTCCATTTGATTTTGGATTCCGTTTCGATTTTAGTCGGAATACCCATCACACCAAAGCTTCATCTGGATTTCGCCTACTCGCCGAAGCCCTAGGCTTCAATGGTTGTGCGTCGTTGTGTTTCCGGGTCGTCTTCAGTCGGTTCGTCTCTTTAGCCTCATCTTAAATACGTTAGCTGCGGTTGCGTCCCTGCTGTGTGGTTAGGTTGATATCCAGTCATATTGAGCACGGATTTGGACTTTGGTGGTTTCATCAATTGTGTATGAATTGCTTTTTCTGGTGTTGGTTTTTCGCTTGAGTTCTTAAATTGGTGTTTGATGTAGTGTTGTGTGCTGTTGATCAATTTGATTGTTGTGGTGTTTATTGTGAATTCGCTGTGAAATGGGTGCTCAGGTTATCATTTTCGACTAATTTGAAGCAATTGGTTAACATGGAGGATTGTGTCTAATTGTGTTGGTTGTTTGGAAGAACCTGACTAAAAGGTTCTTCATTTGGATCAAACTCTCAACTTTTACCGTTCGCTTTTTCTGTTGTATCTATGTCTATTTATATTTTATACATATAAGCTTGTCTTGCTCACTATATAAATGCTGAGGTTATGTATCCCAATGATCAGAATTTTACATGTTGAGGTTATGTATATTGTATCCCAATGATCAGCAGGTTAGTAATATACATGTTTCAAATTTGATTCATATTGGGAAATGGTATACACTTCATGATTTACTTATTCGAATCCAGTTCCATTTGACATTTGGTTTCAAGGAGTATGTGTTTAATTTTCAATTGGTTTTTTATTTTTATCTTAGTTTCAGTTTTAGTGTAAAGGAACACATCTGTTGTTAGCTCAATTTGCTTTGTGTATTCTGTTTGCTTTTATAGTTGGGATTGTGTTGACCCGAATGTATAATATTGTGATGTTTAGAATGATCATACTTTTTTTGTATCTCGATGCTTTAGATCTGTACAAGGACAAGGCGGAGGTGATCACGAGACAGAACCCACACCAGGCGCATCAGATGATGCAGCTGTTGATTCAACGCCGACGCACCGGGTGTAGATGGGATAGACCCATGACGCCTTTGACATTAGAATATTTTCTGTAGCATAGGTGTTTTTTAGCAGTATTTGGATGAATATAAACTCTTACGATGTGTTTGTTCACACCTAGTTCACTTGAATAGCGGTATTTTTTAGCATAGGGTCTATTAATACACTCTCCTCAATCCTCATTCACACCTTGTTCACTTGAATCTTAAATATTTGTTTTCTTCATTATCCAAAGCACGAACTCTTTCATTTGGCCCTATTGCATGTTCTCGTGTTGCTCGATCTTTCCCATAAACAATATCCATTTTTTCCCAATGATGAATGACGGATGCACAGTCGTTGTGTGCAAAAGTCAAGAATATATTTATAAGTCCGCTACTCGCGACTTTACTACTGGGTAGTAAGTGGTAAGTAGGGGTCGAACCCAAGGGAATTAGGGGGATAGTTGTTCTTTGAGGAATGTACTGAGAGGGAGCGTGATTTTAGGTGGATTGAGGTTTTAGCGATGAAAAGTGAGTGCTTGGTTGTTGGTTTTAGTTTTAGTACAGAAAAGTAAGTGGGTTGGTTGGGATTTTAGTGCAGAAAGTAAAGTACTGAAAGTAAAAGGAGAAGACTTACAGCAAGTGGGATGCTTGAAGGATAAGTCTTGCGGAGAGTAAGCGGTTGATATTGCAGTTGATATTGAGACTGAAAGTAAAGTGCAGATGATGTTTTAAGTTAAGGAAAGTATTCGGTTTTAGGGGCCTTGTATCATAGTCTGTTTATCATTGACCTCTAATAATCATACTATGTATTCAAAAGTGTATCAAGGTCATTCCAAGCACTTGATTTGCCACACTGTCTAGTCCATTCCAAGACATAGAGCACTTGTTCTATTCAGACTAATACCTCATTCCAAGGTATATTAGCCTTATGTGCATCCATTTGATCAATCATTCCCGATCAACCAAATGGTGTTTTAAAGAGGTCAAACTCCTCATATAAGTTTTTCCATTCCAAGCATCCACTTATCCGAGTATGTTTACGAACCCCACGGAAGAGTTTTGCCATTCCAAGCATCCACTCAACCTTGGAAGTTCTAACCTAATATGTGGCACATAGAACAAGTTTTGAACACATAGAGGCATTAAGAGTAGGGCCTAAAACATATTAAGACACAAGTACACCCCTTCAACCGAATGAAGGGTTTAGCTACGAATATCCATGGAACAGGACATCATAGCTAAATACTTGAAGGTTTTCAAAAGACAGTAAAGTATAAGGAGAATACTCAAGAACCAACAGGAGTAAACTCAAGAACAACTAGAATACTCAAGAACCAACGGGAGTATTATAGATTTAAAACAAGTGTTTACAAGAGTAGTGCCCAAAATCTAGAGAGAAGCTAGAGCTTTGTGATGGAGGATGTTTTGAAATGAGGATTGTGGGATGAGATGATTTACAAAGGCAAGTGAGGGCTCTATTTATAGCCAAGGAGGAGCAATGGATGTGGAGGAGAAGCCACCACTTGTCACAAAATGGGAGGAGGCTTCAAAAGCCATCGGAGTGAACTCTTTCATTTGGCCCTACTGCATGTTCTCGTGTTGCTCGATCTTTCCCATAAACAATATCCATTTTTTCCCAATGATGAACTGGTTTATATCGATATGTTCCCGCTGATTTAGAGCCTACATAAAACTACAATAGTTCATATATATATATAAAATTGATTGACTATACAAACAGCAGCAGTGAAGCAAGAAGTAGACCGCAAATCAACAACCGCAATACAACATACTGACCATACAATCCACATATAGCTAAGCTCATGCATGAATAAAAATGGGAGTCAACAACAGAGTTCTAAAATGTACCAATCAACATATACATGAATAAATGTTTGTAAAACAAGTGGAAAACAGCAAATGGAAACAGATTAATGAACCATTCATATGTTGATACAACACAGGAACATACTAATAAACTTCTGCAGAGAAACACTATAATTGTCTAAAAGCTCAGTTCATAAGTGAAATTCTGTTATCTGTTCAAGACCACTTCCAGGTTATGTTCTACCAGAGACTGGAACACCTTAGCAGACAGTATCCGAAAAACAGAACAAATAGGAGCACACGCGATATGATACCCAGTTCGGCCCTGCCTACTCTGGGGGGCTTCCCACACCCTAAAGAGACACAAATCTTTATTACGAGTTTAGAGCTACAAGTGGACTTACGCTTACATAACTCCTCGTTTGTAATAGCCTAGCCTCTAACATTCCGTCTTTCATATTTGCAAACTCGGTTCACCGCAGCTCACACGTCGATCCCCTGAGTTCGAAACTCCCTCCCGAACTAGCTCGAACTTCTCCCGAAGCTCGGACACTTACTCCCGAAAGCGTGTCTTGATCACCGTGTGTGTGCGCTTGGTTGTTCTTCAAGATCAGTCTGAACAGCACACTGAACAGACTGTTTCTTCGCCGTTGATATTTCGGCGTGGAATACTCAGCCGGCCGTCGCTCTTCTTTCCTCCAATCTCATGAATGCTCTCGTGTTTAATTCTCTCAGAAAGCGATGATGATCATGGACGCCCTATCATTCTTTTTATAGGCTTCGGAGGAGTCCAGATCCAATCAAGATAATCTGTCAAATATTTCTGAGATGCTCCTAAATATTTGATAGATATCCATTATCCAATCTCCGATATCCATATCATATCTTTGACGATATCTTCGAAACTAATCTGTAGATATTCGTTTGAATATCTTATCTTCTGTTTTGCTCGTTGATTGATTCCAACAGATCATATCTTCGATCTTTAGTATCTTCCGAATTTGGAAACATTCGTTCTTCACTTCTGTGCAGCGTATGAGTTCCAACTTCACTTGAACAGCTCCTTGACTTCTAGCTTGAACACTCTGAAGTCGTTTTGCCAAAACCCATGCCACATAGGAACAACAATCTCCCCCTTGGCATTTTTTGGAAAAAACATCCCACTTCATTCAGATCCCACTTCGGAGATCACACTCCCCCTTTTTGCCACAAAATAGGCAAGGAGGGTTCAAATAGACCAGCTTATTCTCCTCGGCATCTGGAACTCCCCCTCGAACATAGCCAGGGTCAGTAACACTTATAGTGAGTCTGTCGGACCATGGTGTCTCAGCAACTGTTCGACCACGGGTCAGCAAATAACTGGGTCCCTTCATCAGAGATTTTTTATTTTTGTTGAGCACTTGACGAGAGTCATGTGTGATCTTTACGTGGGGACATCCATCTCGAAATCTAATATCATTCGCCTTCAATCCATCAGCCAAAGTCGCTCTCTTGAGCTCAGGTAGGCCCAGAACCTTCACTGTCCCACAGTCGGACACTTTGCTATCTTCTGTCATGTGAGCAGTGCATCTACTATCGACGTGTCGGGGACCTTTATTTATGTTACTGGTTGAGCGGAATCCGATGAGACACACTTCCTCTTTTTGCTTCACTCTCCATTCTTGTGTCATCCTTGGAATAGTTCTATGATGTAACTTTCTGCGCACAGCCAGGAACTCGTGACACCTTGGCTTGATGTGCCCCTTCTTGTGACAGTACCAACATGTACGTGTGTCTCTCCTCCATTCAGTACCAGGTCTTCCATGGTTGGCCATGCGCTGCTTCTTCCCTTGATTCCGAAACTGCTTCTCAGGGTAGTGGTCCGTTCTCTGTTCAGGTCCCTGTGAAGGTTTCAGTTCTGCTTTAACAAATGTAGTCTTACCTGAGCCACTTTTGCCGTTAAAGCCATGACCTCTATGTCCATCTTCAACTCTCTAGGCCCTTAGTATGGACTCTAAGTTCTTTAAGCCTGAGTTCCGCATCTTCACCGATTTTTTGAACTTGCTCAATTCCTCCATGGTAGCAGCATGACTATCTCTCTCCATCTCGATTTATAGCTCCAGGGATTCTACTTTGTTCAGAAGATGAACTCCTCTGCGGCTTTCTCGATTTTTCTCCATCTCAACTTTCAGAGAAGACACGGCGCCTAGGAGTTCCACCTTCTGTACAAGAAGTGATGAATGTTCTTGATTCATCCCAATCATCTCGTGCTTCAACGCAGTGAGTTCTTCCTGATGTTCGACCTTATAGGCAACTAGAACTTTAACCTCCTGCCATATTTTATCTTTTTCTTCCGTCAGGCTCGTCACGGTTTCTGTGAGCTTCTTGTTCAGACCAATCACCATCAGCCACTTCTCATAAAGTTCCTTGTAAGATTCAGCCAAGACCTCATGAGTAAGTTCTTCATCATCACTGCTGTTGGATTGGTCAGCAGACTGTTCTGGCACCGTCCCGGAACAAGTGTTGTTTGGTTCTTCACCTCTACGAGCAGTAGCGCAAGTGAATGCTACGAAGTCATTCGAGTCATCCTCCTCCGAGACATTATTGCTCAGGTTGGTAACAAGCGCCTTCTTCTTCTTGAGGGTGTTGGCGCATTCAGCTTGAATGTGACCATAGCCTTTGCACTCCCTACACTGGATTACTTTGCCTTTATCACCCTTGAACTCGTTGTTGTTCTCTCCAGGACCGTTTCTCCTCTGAGAATTTTCTCCTCTTCGACTCTATGAGTTAGACGTGGATTGATGTACCGAGCGAATCCTCGTCTATTCAGCCATTTCACAATCCTTTCAAGGTTCTTGGCTATTGTGGCGAGCTGTTCAGACATGTCCTCGACGCTGTTCCAGTCTTCAGTTACATCAGCCATCAGTGCAACACACTTTATTATCCTTCTTTGAAAATCATCTGGAAAATTCATCTCATATATCCTTAGTGACCCCATGAGCTCGTCAAGCTTCAGTTTAGCGATATCATGCATTTCTTCAATTGCAATTACCTTCATGGCAAACCTTGGAGGAGCGATCTCAGAACCTTGCTTGCCATCCTTTCCTCTTTAATGGGTTTCCCCAGTGCTGCAGCCTCCTTGGACAGGTCTAGAATTCTTGCATTGATCTCAGCAATGGTTTCTTCTTCCTTTATCTTCAGATGTTCAAATTTAGTAGTGACCATTTGCATTCGTGAGTTCCTTACCTTGTCCGTTCCTTCATAAGCTGTTCTGAGAATGTCCCATGCTTCTTTGGCAACTTCACAGTTAGCAAGTAGTTTGAACACATTCTCGTCCACGGGTAAAAATATAGCGATCATAGCTATTGAGTTCCCGACAGCAGTCTTATCGTCAGCCTTAGTCCAACGCTCTTAAGGTTTCGGCACCACTTGTCCCTCACCATTCGTCATAGTCAGAGGGGTCCATCCAATCAGTACAGCTTTCCATGCTCTTTTGTCAAGAGTTTTTAGAAATGCTTTCATCCTAGTTTTCCAGTAGCTATAGTTCAGCCCTTCTAGCAGTGGTGGTCCGAACTTCCTTCGTACTCATCTTGAACAGAAACTGGATCCCACTCAATTGAAATTCTGTTATCTGTTCAAGACCAGTTCCAGGTTGTGTTCTACCAGAGACTGGAACACCTTAGCAGACAGTATCCGAAAACAGAACAAATAGGAGCACAAACGATATGATACCCAGTTCGGCCCTGCCTACTCTGGGGGGGCTTCCCACACCCTAAAGGGACACAAATCTTTATTACGAGTTTAGAGCTACAAGTGGACTTACGCTTACATAACTCCTCATTTGTAATAGCCTAGCCTCTAACACTCCGTCTCTCAGATTTGCAAACTCGGTTCACCGCAGCTCACCGTCGATCCCCTGAGTTCGAGACTTCCTCCCGAACTAGCTCGAACTTCTCCCGAAAGCGTGTCTTGATCACCGTGTGTGTGCGCTTGGTTGTTCTTCAAGATCAGTCTGAACAGCACACTGAATATACTGCTTCTTCGCCGTTGATATTCCGGTGTGGAATACTCAGCCGGCCGTCGCTCTTCTTTCCTCCAATCTCACGAATGTTTATTTCTCTCAGAAAGCGATGATGATCATGGACGCCCTAGCATTCTTTTTATACGCTTTGGAGGAGTCCAGATCCAATCAAGATAATATATCAAATATTTCTGAGATGCTCCTAAATATTTGATAGATATCCATTATCCAATCTCCGATTTCCATATCATATCTTTGACGATATCTTCGAAACCAATCTGTAGATATTCGTTTGAATATCTTATCTTCTTTTTTGCTCGTTGATTGATTCCAACAGATCATATCTTCGATCTTTAGAATCTTCCGAATTAGGAAACATTCGTTCTTCACTTCTGTGCAGCGTATGAGTTCCAACTTCACTTGAACAGCTCCTTGACTTCTAGCTTGAACACTCTGAAGTCGTTTTGCCAAAACTCATGCCACATAGGAACAACAATAAGCCATCTCCATAAGATAAATGACGAAAATCGAGTAATATCGTAATGCCAAAAAAAATAAAGAAACAACAAAATGCCATAGCAACCTTTCGTGTCTGCTGATCATAGAGTACATCAATGAAACATATTTGAAAGATACATAAGTGTTGAACAAGAATTGTACTTAAACAAGCTGCAAGAAACAAGTTTGGTCTGAAAGATACATCCAGGGATGAGTAGTCAAGGCCTTGAATCAAATTATTTACATGATCAAATTCAAGCTTTGAACAACGAAAAATGAATTTAATGTAACTATGATAAGTAAGATTTACCTTAATGTAAGAGTCCCAAGTCGTTGCAGTGGCTTCTATCATAGATGTAGAACTGTTGAAACCAAATCCACTTCCATATTGCCCGGATAATATTTCTTTGTCAGCAAAGTAATTTTTTTCCATGCTTTCATGCAATATTTGACGTTGACGAAGTTGTAGGCTATGTGGGGTCATGTGAAAAAAGTTAGTGATAACAGTGCATCATGTGAAAAAGGAGAAAGTGATACTCAAAGGAAAACCAAATTAGACTAAAAAATACAGAAGATGAATAGAGAGATGGAATCAGGGCAACAATGAAATTTAGTTGTACTTCAAAATAGAGAGAAGAAAAACTTTCCAACACAAGTTGTAGTCAATAAAAAAAATATAATGCAACAAGTTACTTGCAAAGATGATGACACCAATCATTCGTGTATGTAAGACCCAGTTGTAATTTCATCTGCATATATTTACCAACCCTAACATCTATAACTATAAGGCAACACAACATCTCACCAACCATGAATACAATGTCTGAATGCTAAAACTCAGCATCCATTTGAGCAGGTTTGATTGGTATCATATACTAATCAAATATATGAATATAGTACCTAGACCAACAGTTGTTCTTCTACCCTCTTACCATCCATATAGTATTTCATATACCAATCAACCATGTGTGTAAGCCCCAGTTGTAATATCATCTTCGTCAAATTACTAACCCTAACATCTATAACTATAACAAAATAAGGAAACACAACACCTCACCAGCCATGAATACATTCTGAATGCTAAAACTCAGCAGATGAATCATACCCGTGTATTGTGATGATGAGACCTTGGCAGAGAGAATAGCGGCAGCGGAGGATGAAATCCTCGTCGGGTGGTGAGTTTTGAGGCAGCTGATGGGGCGCGATTGAGGGTCGGCTTAGGGTTTGAGCGATCTGCAGGTGCTCGACTGTCGCCTGATTTTGTCATTGCGCGAGTCGATTGTGTCGTTCGCGTTTGCGTTGTTGATGGATTTTGATTTTCCGCTCGATTTTTGGTGGAAATATTTCGGTGAAAATCGACTTAATTTTCCAAATCTATTTCCAATTATTATTTTTCCCCACCCGTTTTCCTCGTAACCAAACACCCAGATTTAATATTCCATCCCAAAATATCTTATTATTTTCAAAATTGTAATTTTTATTAAATTGTTTACGGACATCTAATCATAATTACATAAAAATAATGATACAGGAAAACCATGGGAACATCACAGTATTAATTTTTTGAAAACCACCGCAAATGTACTGTAAATGTATGGTATGTTTATCATTGGATAATCCACGCAAAGCCACTGGAACTCGAAACCGTTGTAAAACCACCGCATAACCGCATCATAGGTTGTACTGTAAAACCATTGCATATTCCTTGCATTTAGTTCGGTAATTTTACGAGGGTTTTCACACAGTTTTCTAGTGATCATCGTATATCGCTGCAAAACCACCGCAGATTTTACCGCTATTGTAACGAAAAATCACCGCAAATATTTTTGCTGCAATTAAAAATTCGATAGTAAAATTACCATTGTATAACCGCGGTAAATACCGTTTACTAGTGATTTTGCTGTGGATTTGTGGTGTTATATATAATGAATCCTTTTAATTTCAATAAATTTTTTATTGCAGTACCGACAAAGAAGGAGACAAATGAATGAGACGGCTAACTCGTTCGTTAAGAATGTCAATGTTGTTGCAACGGTGAGTGATGAAGACGATGCGTCTCGCCGTCGCCAAGCAAACCGACAAAGATAAATGGGATAAAGGGGTCAAAATCTGTTGGAATACTACTTCGTCGATCGTCCAATTTTTTCCGAAGTCGATTTCCGCCAAAGGTCCCCAAATGAGCAGCAACGTATTCAAGCGTATGAAGACCAAACTTTACAATCACGATGAATATTGGGAACAAATACGTGATGCCGGTGGAATACTTGATCTCATTCCAGAGCAAAAAATGACCGATAATATACGAATAATGTTAGCATACGGTTAATGTGCCGATTAATTAGTGTAGTGTTTTGGGCTCATGTATTTCATTTCTATATCCCTTTCCTTGTCTCATCATAATTATGTTAATGAACTTATTCAAAAGAAGCTGCAAAAAAAAAGGGTGTGGGTGGCTAAACCAATTATTTAGAAACCAACAATTGGTCAATCATATTGCGGAATAATTGAAGCAAGCTTTACTTTATAGCTCAAGCAGGAGACAGGAGAGGAGAGTATCATATTGCGGAATAATTGAAGCAAGCTTTACTTTACAGCTCAAGCTGGAGACAGGAGACAGGAGACAGGAGAGGAGGGCAGGTGATAAGCGTCCAAATCACGTAACAACAAAATTTTTATGTAAATTTGATTATACATGGCAAGCATAAGCATATGATTGTTCTTTTTGGGAGGAGCATTCGATTGAGAATCTTTAAAAATTCAAGAATTTGAGAATTCAAATCTCACTATTAGATCATGATACATCATTAAATCTATCCAAAAAAGAAAAGTCATACTTGATGTCTTTGACTTTGCATTAAATGCAACTTCGAATATGCACATGTGACACGTATAACCACCACAATAACTTGATGATACACTTTTAAATGTGAGATTTGGGTTCTTAAATTTTCGAAAAATAAGGAATTCTCATTTGAGCGTTCATGTTCTTTTGGTGTGTTTTGATTATTTTGAATTGCAACACGTGTTAATCATAAATGCAAAATGTTTATATTAATGTGTGGGCACCATGCAAGTTGCGCAAACATGTTTATGTACATACTACGTACTCATTACTGATTGAGTTACAAAACATTTCACATTTTACATTTATGAACAAAGCACAAAAAATATAGAAAGTTCTCTCACAAATGCTCCTTGAGGATGTGTGAGAGAACTTCCTACATTTTTTGTGCTTTGTTTTTAAGAAATGCTAGGTGAGAAAGTTTTCTCCTAGTATTTTTCTAATCATGGGTGCATATGACCTGACTGCACATGTTATACTCCAAAATGATCAAAACACACGAAAAGAACAATCATATGCCTGCCATTTTTAATCAAGTCTACATAAAACATGTAAGAATAAGAGGAATGAGAACTCAATTATATTTCGTAAGCGTGAGAATTCAAATACGATAAAAAGGTTGTATATTTGAATTCGGAGTTGTCTTTCTTTCAAAAAAAAAAAGAATTCGGAGTTGTTACATGCTTCACTAGTTTCATTTGTGATGCACTTTCTAACTTTTCTTTTTTTGTTGCCTGAATGCAGTTTTGGAAGTCTGTTGATGCAAAAAAATCTTGTGCAAAACTCTTTTACGAAAAAAAATAAAGTTAATGGGGGACACATGTCATCGAAGATCAAAACCTAAAATGGTTTCAATTTCAACCAATAATATGTAGTTGATAGTCAAGGTCGTGTAACTATTACCTGGGCTGATATTATTAACCATGTTAATCTTGGTATGGAAGTTATGCATGAAAGTAACGCTCACAACTTCCATCAAAACCTAGCTAGCTACTGTTGAAGTTTCATCTATAAATGGATAAAATTTCGGTATTAGTCTATGCACTAGATAAAAAGACTAACCATCGCCATCATCACACACAAAAAGTTCTCAACAAAAGAGCGCATTCCAATGAATTGATATTAGGGGTCTTCAAACGGTCTCATGGGCTAGAAAACCTAATGGAGGCCTCGTGATCCGCAGGCCTTAAGCCTAGTCCAGCCCATGTTTAGGCCTATTAAAGCTCAATCTTAAGCTTAACGGGTCGGGTCGGGTAAGGGTGCAACATTTTTGACCCGGTCCGGCCTATAGGTCTGGCCAGTGACAGATCTACATGCTGCCCCCAGTCATTTGACCAACATAGCCCCAGTTTTGGTATAATTTTCAAACATGCCCCCACTGATATTTTCAATTTGCCCCCATTGTGTTTTTAATGTACCCCACTATACTAACAATTTATATTAAATCATAAAGAAGAAAAAAACACAATCATGAAAAAAAACAAAATGACAGACAAGTTTTAAACAAAAAAATGTCCTATCATGTCCCATATCGGAAAACTCAATGAAGCCTACCAAAAAGCCTAGTGAAACCTACCAAAAAACAAAAGAGAAGTCACATTTTGTTTCTATGAATTGATTTTTCTTGATGTTTGCATTGTTGACAGTGATGCTAATGATATTAATGTCTCAAATAAAGAAGATTTGTGGATTCTAAGGTTGTGTTGAGTGCCGAACTTTTTTATAAACTTAGTTTCTTATCAAGTTTACTTTTGATCTTTTGGCTATCAGCCAGTGTATAGCCGCCGTATAAGTTATTCACAAGCATGGAACATTATATTTATAATTGTCATAACAAGATTACATAGCCCGACCTAGTGATATATAAGGCCCAGCCCGGCCTAGCCCACAGGCCTACCAAAAACAAGGCTCATGGGCTGCTTAAGGCTCCAAAAATATGTATGGACTTGACCCGGCCTAGCCCACTTAAAATTGAATAGTAGATTAAGGCTTAACCAAGTCTAACCCAAGCCTATTTTTTTTGGGCTAGGCCGACCCGACCTATTGGAGACCCCTAATTAATAATCCTGGAAATCTACTATAAATATTCGGTTGACTACGTAGAAAAAAATGTAGAGATATCACACCTCTCCCTCTTCCTTCCCAAATTTTTGTTCCCTTGCCTAGCTTTGGTCCCCAAAAAAAATGAATCACTACGACATTTCCAATGGAGCAAATTCTAGTGAGTCGTTGCTAAAAGCTCAGTCACACATTTGGAACCACATCTTCAACTTTGTAAACTCTGCATCACTCAAATGTGCTGTTCAAATGAAAATACCTGATATCATTCACAACCATGGAAAGCCCATGACTTTACCCGACTTACTCACCGCCCTACATGTTCACCATAACAAAAACCACCATCTTTACCGCCTCATGCGCATTCTCGTAAACTCCGGTTTCTTCGCTACGCGTCGAGTAGGCGAAGAGGACGACCAAGAAGGGTATGTTTTAACACCATCATCTTATTATCTACTTAGTAACAATCCATTGAGCATGGCGCCATTCTTGAATGCGATGCTCGACAGAGCACTGATCAAACCATGGGATTATATGAGCACTTGGTTTAAAACCGATGATCGAAGTTCATTCGAAACGGCTAATGGGAGGAGCCTTTGGGAACAAGCTGCGGTTGATCCGCAGCTCAACAACTTTTTTAACGATGCGATGGCCAGTGATGCGAGGTTGGTTACTAAAGTGTTGCTGGAGAAATGTGGGGCTGTTTTTGAGGGATTGGAGAGCATTGTTGACGTTGGTGGCGGTACTGGAACGACCGCCCTTGCCATAGCTAAAGCGTTTCCGAATTTGAGCTGCATTAATTTTGATCTACCGCATGTGGTTGCTGGCTTGGAAGGGTCTGAGAATATGAAGCATGTCAAGGGGGACATGTTCGAGTCAATTCCTCAAGCCGATGCAACACTGCTAAAGGTACACATACTGCTAAACACTCTTAGAGCATATGCAGCGTTCAGTAATATAGAAGCTGCTCCTATATTATTGAACTCTGTACGTGCTCTTAAAGAGTTTTTTTTTTTCTTCAACTAACGCTCTTTCCAAAATGAAATTCTTTTTTTTGGCATGCAAAACACAATTTGTGAACAAAGTGGCATTTTAAGTTTTATTTTTTAAAAAATTGACAAATGAGAGAAATAAACACCACCGGACCTATACCGTAAATATGTCAGGGCCGGACTCGAACAGTTATTCACACTACTATAACTTTTTTTTTTGATTGGACACTACTAGATAACTTATGAAAAGACAACTAAAGTACAATTCCATTTTGTTTCCCAGTTGCTATGTTAACAAAGATAGAATCAAATTTCAATTGCAGTGGATTTTGCACGATTGGAATGACGAAGAGTGCATAAAAATACTTAAGAATTGTAAAGAAGTCATAATGGAAAATAATGGGAAAGTGATCATCATAGACATGGTTGTAAGCACTAAAGAGAAGAGTGAGATGGAATCAACTGAAACACAACTATTTTTCGACATGCTCATGATGACTTTGGCAAGTGGAAGGGAGAGGGAAGAAAAGGAATGGGCTGAGATTTTTGAAAAATCAGGCTTCAAGACATACAAAATCACTCCTGTTCTTGGCCTCAGGTCACTCATTGAGGTCTTTCCTTGATCTGTTTTTTTTTTTAATATCCACTGTCTGAATATCATTCAAGCTGTCGAATAAAGTGTGGCTACCTTTGTGTGGTGATTATCTTCATATTCAATCTTGCTGAGATATCTATCTGACAAGAAAATCATATCTTAAAATAATATCTAAAAATACCAATTATATCAATTTTCAAATCAAATGCCCTAAAAGCTCATATCACTCACTCATTCACTCTCAATTTGTATCGAAGTTTTCATATATCGATGTTAACAAATGCCCTGACTGACATCACCACCGATCAGTGCAAAAAAACTCAGATCCTGATCACACTTTGTGCACTACTCCACATTATAACAAATGAGCAGTAAGCCATAATATATAATTAATCAAAACACAGAAAAGACTGACAAAGCTAATCATAATAGAGAAGAACACAAAACTATCATATAATCCTGTATTTGAAAGTTGAAACTAACAAAATCAAAAATCTCAAAACAAATGAGCACATGAAGCAGTTAATATCAATACATACAGTTTCAATCATCTCATCAATAATACTTCAGAAGCATTTTTTTTTTTTTTGATTACAAACGCTGGGTTACAACACAAACAGACAGGGACAAAACAAACAAAAGCAAGGAGAAACTAACACAATTAATAACTGGGACACTGGAAAACAACCATGAGTACAAAGACTCAAGCGGGGACTGGCCTTGTACCCGACCAGGACCACTTCTCCATTCGCGCTTTCCGAGCTAGCCAATCAGCAATTAACATACAACATCATAACTTTTGATTATATTATCTTCAAATTAATTATAATGGACCATATAGTTCTTCATTAGGAATAACAATAGAGCTTGTGAGTTACTGAAATTCCCTTCATTCTCAACCATCCAATCAAGTCGAGCAGCCGGCCTTAAATTCATTAGTTTCTCTAGTTGCAACTTCCATTCGATAACTAGTATCAAAAAAAAAAACTTCCTTTCAATAACTAGCCAATGACCAACCATTGAGGACAGCTTTTATGGTATTAGGGCTCAAAGATGCCTTTTTTTTCATTAACGACGCTACCTACAGCTCTAAAGGTAGACTCGAAAGCTACTGTTGATGCAGAGACTGAAAGTAAATCTCCTGCTAAATTGCTAAGAATGGGACAAAGGACGATAAGCTTTCCACCATCCTAACAGATTAAAACTATTGTCATATATTCCATCTCTATTATTGTTGCAAAGTCAAGATACATTTGTAAATCAGATGAATGAGAAGACGAACTTCAAGTAACTCTAGCTCTTTTTATCCTAAACGTCCCAAGCTCATAATTTCGGCATTGTCCACATCCTCGACCTCCGATACATGGTAACCTCCGCGAGTTCGAATTTTGACTCGGCTTTGCAAAGCCTGCTCCTGACTTGAGTCGTTCGTCTTCTGGTCCATCCGCTGCTCGTGTGAACATAGCAAACTCATATGTCGATCAATCAACATTTTTGATATGTTGTGTCCCTTTTCATAGCTGCCACAACATATTCAAATTTAGCATGTAACGAGCATAATATCTTTTCCATGACTCGTTGTTCCTCCAGCACTTTCCCGTTAACTTTCATGTTGTTAACGACTTCTCAGATCCGACTGATTGCAGTATGTCGATACGCACTTCCCCTCAACTCTCAAGTTGTTCCTATAGCACTCCCCCCACCCCTCAGTGCATCCGCATGACTCTTTATCCACCTTTATATTTATTTTGTAAAATAGTCCATGCCTTGTGAGATTTTTCTCCACCTCTGATATTTTTTTTAAATTTCGGTTCCTCCATAGCTTGAAGGACCGCAAATTATGCTTTCTGATCTTTCTTACGGGTCTCCACAAATAAATCTCTATCTTATTTATGAAGCTCGTTAAAAGCTTTTCCGGCTACTTCGATGTAATCCGTCTCAACCAAACTATATAAATCTTGAAATCGAAAAAACGCCTTCAGTTGGATAAACCAAATTTTAAAATTCTTCCCATTGAATTTCGGTACTCAAAGTGGAATTGAGTTTGACATAATTGAACCACAATACAACAATATCGCTTTTGATATCTTGTACTCAACACTAGCTATGATACCATATGTAGGATATGACTAATCCTCTTAGGATCATAATAAATGTCACACACAATTATCACTAATTTTGGGGGACTGTGTAGGAAGAAAACAACTAATTTTTTTAATATTGGAACGGAAAGACACTCGTATAAATAAGCTAGGAAATACTAGAGAGATAAACTCTCGAATTACAAACTGAAACACTGTGAAGAGGGAAGGCTGAGGGATGCATTTCTCCTTTGTCATCTTCTTTTATAGTGCATTTAGAGGGAACCAGGATCCGTATAAGGAGGGAACTGAGATCCGTATAAGGAGGGATATGGAACTATTTTGACATGCAAGTAAAGTGTTGCCGTGTATTTGCAGGATATACCTTAGGGGTAGGGATCGGCCATGTCCTTACTGAAAGGGTTTAGGATCGAACAAATGATATTTTGAGAGGACTTTTGAAAAAATTAGGCTCGGGCCGGGCTATGCTTGTCTCACAATTTCCGACATAGGACCGACTGAAAGGGCTTTTAGGATCGAATCGGACCGATCCTTAATTTTATGGCCAAATTTAGGACCGGACTTTAAAAAGACTCATTTTGTTAAAATTAGCATATAAACGAAGAACAATTTATATAACTAAATCATATTAATATAAGTTAAATGAATTATTACTATTAACTACAAAAACATACAAAGTGTAAAATTAATGAGATATAAAAGGTAAAATAAAAATTAATGTAAGTGACTAAGAGTAGTATAAATTCATATATAAAAGGTAAATATGATAGTGTTTAACGATCGAGCTTTTTAAAGTTGGACGAGTATAACATTATTAGGTTGTAATTAGGTCATACGTGCTCGGGTGCCTAACAAGGATTTAGAATCATGACCTTTGTTGGACTATGAGTCTTTCGGGTTTAGGGTTCTAAGGCCAAAATTCAGGGCCGACCCGGCTCTTAAGACTCATAGGTCATAAGACTTTGTATAGGGATACTAAGTCTTAGGCTAAATGTTGACCCTTACTTGGGATATGTAGGAAATGAATTGATTTAAATTCGACCCATTAATTATTTCATTTGATGTTTTATATAAGTATAATTAGACCAAATTATGTTAACAGTCCAACAAAATACCCTTATTGCCCCCCCCCCCCCCCCCCCATTAATTTCTCAAAAAAAGTATTAGCCCCCAGTAAAATGTAAGTCGTGGTCCGACATTGTTGGAAAAAATTTCCGATTTGGCAAAAATTAGAAATTCATTTCCCCCTATAACCAATTTCCAAATTGGATTTCCGATTTGGCCACTTTCTCTTAGGCGATGTGGCCAACGGCGCCTAATGCCCAGTGTCTTTCTCAGCTGCAATGCTGAGTCAGCAAGCTGACATATCCTATATAGATTTGGGCGCTCTTCAGAACAGCGCCTAACATTAGAGCGCTCCTGAGGACAGCGCTTATCTTCAGATACAGTTCTGTGCCCTAGGTTCCCTTCTATTGTTCCGTTAGTTCTCAATCTCTCCCCGATTTCGACTTCCGGCCCTTGTCCAGACTGTCGATTCACCGTCCGCCGTCGATTGACCTTCGTCCGCCGTCGGTTGACACTCGTCGAATTTGCCCCATTGTTCTCCTTTCGTTCAGTCTGTCTTCTCCTTCCAAGTTCCAAACGAGATTTTCCTCCAAACAACATCAAGCTATAAGGTACTTTACTTCGAGTGTATGAATTTGTCGCTGCTGAAATGTGATGGACATGAATGGTTGGTGTGTCAGTGTCGTGCGGCTGAATTTTTTATGTATATATGTGTGTGTGAATGAACTTTTTTGTCTCCTTGTTTTTTTGTCGACCACTCTTTCATCTCAAAAGGCATTTTAGGTTAATAATTAATTTTTGGGTAATGCCTTTGCTTGCAAATAGTATTATGGGTAATGTATGTATGAGCGTGAATGAATTTCTGCGCCTTTGGTTGCATATAGGCTTATGAATAAATAAAGCTAGTGTGGGTGTAGTCCTACTTAAATTAGTTATGGTTCTAATACACTCTTTATGTTGATATATCCAATCTTTTAGCAATTGTTAGTGATGGAAACGAACAAACATCGGAAACAATTGTGGAAAGGTTTGAAGTTCCTATATTCGATGAATATGATAGAGATTATAGTAGAAATTTGGATAATGAAGTTGAGGAAGGCTACGTTGAAGTACCCATATGTGGTGAAGTAGTTAATAATTCCCTATGAGATTTTCCTCCTTTCAACGACGTTTCCGGTATGATGAACCATACGGCCATTGATGACCAAGGATCAAATAGTAGTCGATTTAATACAAAAGTGCTAGAAGAAGGTGGAATGTTTATGAGCAAGGAGTTGTTCATATATGCTTGTCAAAAATACTCTATAAAGCACCGTCGAGAATATGGCACTTCAAGGTCGAGCCCAAAACGAATGAATCTTGAATGTCATGGAGGCAAGGATAAATGCAAATGGGAACTACGAGCTTCGAAGAAGAAAAAAGAAGGCATGTGGAACCAAATACGAAGGAGATCACACATGCGAGGTTGATATTATCCGTCGTGCCAATGTCCATTTCAACAAACTCTTATTGGAATGGATGTTGAAATGGACATAAGAACATTAATTAAAGAGAAGCTGAGATTTTCCCCATACGCGGTGCAAGCTTTAATGCGAGACAAATATGAGTATAATATAGCTTACATGAAGGCTTGGAAATCCAGACAAAAAGCATTCTTCCTCTTGCTTATGCATTGGTAGAGAGTGAAAACATCAAGAGCTGGAAGTGGTTCATGACGTGCATTCGAAGTGGAGTCGCACAACGTGATGGTTTATGCATTATTTCAGATAGGCATATCGGCATAATGCGAGTGATGGAAGCAGAGGATTGGTCTCCGCCAAGAGCTTATCACCGTATTTGTTTGAGACACTTTGCCTCGAATTTCAATCAAAAGGCGAAGTGTATAGCCCACAAATACTTACTTTATAACATTGCCGGGGAGAATCAGCAAATAAAGTTCTGTAATCGTTTTAAAGATTTGAAAGAGTTGTTGCAGAATAAGTCGGATGCGGTACAGTGGTTGGACAAAGTTAATGCGGTAAAATGGGCTTTGGCTTATGATACTGGCAGTAGAAGATGGGGGTCTATGATGACTAACCAGTCCGAATCATTTAATCATGTCCTTATGGCTTGCCGTGATTTGCCTATATCCGCTATCATTCACTTCACATTCAAGCAAGCCAATACTTGGTTCGTCAATCGACGTGATGAAATGTTGGACCATAGCAACTTCCATGTTCCGAAAATCGAGACCATAATCAATATAAACATAGAGAAAGCTGCACGTAATGAGGTGCAAATGTTTAACCGGGCTAAAGGTGTAGCATCCGTTTTGACCAAATCGAAGCAACATGCACACAAGGTTTCCATGGTTAACCAAACTTGTGAATGTGGAAAATGGCAACTCCTTCATTATCTTTGTTGTCACGCGCTTGCGGTGTGTGAACAAGAGGGTATATCCGTTTGTAGTTGTGTTGCTTACGAATATACCACGCAAGCGCATAAGGACACTTGGGCACCAAAATTTAATCCAGTACCGGATATGAGACATTGGAAGAAATATGATGGACCCAAGCATATTCCAAATGAGCACTTCAAAATAGGGAAAAAGGGAAGGCATCCTACAAAGCGAAGACGAAATGAAATGGATCAAAGACGTGACCCAAGACCTGAAGAAGTGCAATCTGACTAGTTCACAACCACCTACAAAGCCAAAGACAGTGTTGAAATGTTCTATATGTGAAGTCACTGGACACACGAAGAAATCTTATGAATTTCATGGTGGAGATGGGATTTAGATTTTTAGCAGTTCATTTTGTAGCCTTTTTAGGGAACGACTTATGTAACCTTTATTTATGTGAAGCACCATTGAACTATTTTTTTCATTATCAATTATGCATTTCTTTTGGGAACTTGTTTATGTGTTGCCTTCGTATTCACTTCATTATCATTCTTATATGTAACCTTATGCATTTTAAAATATTATGTTACAGATATGCCACGACGTTCGCATTCTAAGGTCATTCATGATGTGTCGCCTCCATCAGCGACCTCAGATGGATATGACACATTGTTACCTGATTTCTCCCATTTTAAAGATCTGGGACCCATTGATACCACGCTACTGTATAAGCAACCCACTCATCAGTCTACGAATATTTGGGAGACCTCGATTAGTTATAAATTCAAACATTACGTTTTATAAGAATTGTTGCTATATTTTGTATGAAATATGCTTAGTACTTATTCTACATGTGTAGAGCACGTCCTTATTAGTTGTTCGACATCGTGGGCATTGGGTTGCAGATGAGCGTATACTGGCTTACGTCGTGCGGGACGGCTTTGGTCCATGGTATTATATGCAGAATTACGAGGTAGATTGGTCTTTCATGACAGCTTTGGTGGAGAGATGGCATTCTGAGATGCATACATTCCATTTGCGCCACGGCGAGATGACTATTACATTAGAGGATGTCGGTGTGTTGACGGGTCTTCCTATAGAGGGTAGAGCCGTGATTACGAACCAGGAGGTAGATGATGCCATGTGTTTGAGCTTATTGGGAGTGGTTCCACCGACCGGGAGGAGAGATACTAGTGTGAGACACACTTGGTTTAGGGACAATATGAAGGAGATTCCGGAGGATGCTTCAGAGGAGGTTATTCAGAGATACGCGAGAACGTATATTCTTGTTATGTTGGGGAGTTCACTATCTCCGGATTCTTCAGGCAGTGATGTGTCCCTTCACTACTTGCCACTCCTGACGGACCTGGATGCTATTTCGGAGGACAGCTGGGGTTCTGCGGCACTTGCATTTCTTTATCACAGTTTGTGCAATGCATGTGAGTCGACGCACACACAGCTTCGTGGATGTGCCATCCTCATTCAGCTATGGGCGTGGGAGCACTTGATCATTGGACGACCGAGGAGGCTTGCTATCCCAGCCCCACCTTCTGGTTCTGATGTTGATCATATGCGGCTTCAGCTTTAGGATACAAGTAAGTTTATTGTTTTCTTATTTCTTATTATTCACTTCATTTTGGTGGTTTTACTCTAACTATTAATTTCAATATTGTAGATGGAACGTCCGTAAGTCATGGATGCAGACATCACATCACATGTTAATGTTGTACCGTGGTTTCCTGGATCGACAGGAGGCGAACGATGTCATATGGACTCCTTACGCGGAAGAGGTTTTAGGCACACTTAATCCGATGTGTGTAGCCGGGAGAGGTAGCTGGACGGCCGAAGTGCCACTCTTTTGTTTTAATATCGCTGAGTGGAACTACCTTTCTCGAGTTCTTCCTCAGTTTGGATGGAGACAGCCGGAGCCAGCATTACCACCACAGAGTCACAGAGATATGCACATGAGAAAGAGAAAGACTTCTGAGCCTAAAGATGAAGAGACACAACTTCACATGAATTTGTGGGATAATCGTGTGGATAGCATTATTACCGGTGAGCCTGACACGGATATGGATCGTACCTGGATGCGTACTACACTTGGTACTACACTGTCACTCGTAAGCGCATTCAGCCACCGTTGGATACACCAGCGCCATATCGGTCATCTGCATTTCAGTTGAATTCACTAATAAGTATTTATTCATTTTAGCGTAATTGTTGATAGTTACAATAATATCTAACTGAATGACAACTAACTTTTTCTACAGGTTACGTCGTTAGTGCGCTGACAGGTCTATTTTTACCCTCTCGATTTGTCAATAAAGAGGATCGTCGTAGAGTCAAACAAGATTTATAAATTCGGTAAGACCGAGTCGTACCCAAGGGAGCAATGTAAACTCATGTACTATGTAAAGTTGTGCTTCGATTTAGCTATTTCGATTCGAATGTTTGAAAGTGTTACTTTTGTCAAAGTTCTAATTTTATCAAGTTCAATTCAAGGAGATATTTCAAGGACCTACTTCACCTAATTGTACACCCAAGTCATGCAACATAAACTGTCATGCGATTCATGCTAAAGACGAATGGAAAAGACTATGCATAAACACGAGTAAGACCAACCTTCGTTGCGCCTAAACTCGTCAACTACGCATATAAGCTATGATTTGCCTCTCCTTCGAGCCGACAAACCAATCTAAGCTACTTTGATTTTCTACCAACTGTCGTTGTGTAAATAACCAAAATAGTTAGTTATACGAACTAGTCTTCTATTCCATTGAAACACGAGTTACCTTCGTAAACACCTCATTTCAACGAAGTTCTATCGATTTACGGTTCTAGACTTCACCCTTTCAGTTTGCTAGTCCTTTACCTTAATGTTAACATAGGCTAAGCATTTCGTCAAACATCTAGCATGCATCAACTTATAACGATATCTCAAATAGAACAACATTCATACATCAACACAAGGAAACATAATTTCATAAACATAAACAACCTATTATTGCATGACATTGAGTTTGTGTACAATAGGATCCGTAGGACCCCGAAATAGGGTCACTACTCACACACCATTGTTAGGGTTGAAATACACATATGAGTAAAAATCAATAAGAGAGTACAACTCGAATCAACGAATAACACAAACTTTCGTCGTGTATCTTCACTTCTTCTCCTCTTCTTCTCCTCTTCAAAAACCCTAGATGGTGGTCTTCGTGTCTCCAAGAATGTCCCTCGTGATAGAAAAATCAGATCCTCCCTTTTGTTCTTCACGTTTCACCGTATAACCTTGAGTTAGACTATTTGCATTCTACTTGTGCACGACCAAATTTGCTTCGCACAAGCAGATTCTTGCACAATTTCAGCAGGTTATCACAGATTGTGCACTTTCCAGATTGTGCAAGATCAAAACAAGCTCATCTTTGCACAACTTCAGCGTAAATATTTTAATTGTGCATTTTCTTGGTTGTGCAGATCAAAATTGACTCATTTTTGCTTCATTCTTTTGTTGCGCTCATTCTTCTTTTGCTCAACTAAATCTGACATAAAGCGCAAAGAAAATGGATTAGAAGGCATAAAATGTTCAAGAAACGAGAGCAACTCTACAAGGAAAGGAATACAAAATCCGTCAAAATATCGACCGATCAACACTCCACACTTAGAACTTGTTCGTCCCGAATAAGTATAAAGCACAAGACAAGCTATTCAAACCATGTACACACTCGAAATTCATGCAATTTATTGAAAGGTAAATCTAAATAATAACTAACTCACTTTCGTAGGATGCACGGGTGCATTTAGCATATGCATCAAGCCTTTAAACCTATAGGCTACCCTACAGGACGAGTTGTAGTCTAGTGAGAGTTTTCAGAAAAGGGAATACTCACAAATCCCAAATGCAACTAGCTATGTGCATGAACAAGATATTTCCTCATTTATCTAGGCAATACGCAACGAACACCCCATGCACGTCAACTAAAATAGTAGTCAAAGACTAACTCCTTTTCAAAAGAATTTTGAACCACCAATGACCTTACAAGATGCACATTCAAAGACAATCAACATTAGAGTTATCAAATGGCTAACCTAGCAATTCATTCAACCTGTTTGCAAGATTCTCGAAACATGAACATTAGAAACACAAAATGCATGCCAATCGCGCGCCTATGCTATCAATAAGGATAGTCCACGGGCTAACGATACAAAACTCATTTCCAAGTTTTAGGAGCTAAGTCCATAATCCGTAAGGAAAGAGGAGTTTGACACTTCATTTTCAAAACTATCTCGAACAAAGTCGTTCTCACGTACAAGTACAAGGGTCATCTCTCTACTCAAATCACAATGCATACACACTAAAAGGAATGATGGAAAGGACATTGCCAAACTTAAGTGCGTGCCTCATTTTTTTCTTGCTTTTCCTTTTTTCAAGGCATTTTGCCCACGATATGCTTCTTGAATTTTTTCTTTGATAGCTTGCCTTATTTTGGCTTGTGCTTGCAAAAACTTTTTGCTTTTCTCATTTTTTTTGTAGCTTGCCTTATTTTGGCTTGTGCTTGCATTTACAATTTTTTTTGTTGGGGTCAATTTTTCACCCAATTTGACTCCACACTTAAGATTTGGCAATGTACTAAGGATACAAATGGTGTGTATACAATATGAAAGGGTAGAGATCACCTAAGAGCAATGACTAGTTTTTGAAGAGAAGAAAAGTATTTTCATGCTTGCTAATTCAATGTTCAAGTGATGCAAAAAGGTTGCCTAAATCATTAGATAGACAAAAGATAACAACAACATTGACGCCTAGGAATTGTGCACTCATAAAAATCATGGTGGTCCTAGATCATAATCAAGTCATTAGCAGCGAGACTACATAGTCTAGCGATGGGGTAGTGCGAATGCCTTGGAAATTCGAGTACTCAAATATAAGCTAGCGCATAAAAAGTGTAAGTGCCTACACATAGATGATTTAAATAGAATGCACTACACACCCACTCCACACTTAAAAGGAAGCTTAGTCCCTAACCGAAAAATATAAAGAATTAAAAAGTGTAGTGCATGGGACTTCCCTGAATTTGTAGCACGTGGAGCGTGATTCATGGTTTGCTCATTCCTTTCCCGCATATGACATTAAAATAAATGGTTTTACTTCCCTCGAAGACCTAGTTTAACGTCTTGGCGAGACTAGAAAAGCGCCCCATGGATTCGCTTGGGAGAAGTCCTTTGCTCGAATAACTTCTCGCAGGGCCATTGGTGTTTAAGGCGTCAAGCCACCTTCAAATCACATTTGAGCCGACGTCCATCAATCCTGCAAGGGGCATTGAAAAAGAACATTAGTTTTCTTAAAAAGTTTAGCCCTTTGAGGATTAAAGGGATGTCGATGCTTCCTCCCGAGAGTTTCATGGCGTGTGTCATGAATGATCGAAACTCGTGCAAAGGATGTGTTGTGAGCCATACACCTATCATACCACTTTTACTGAATTCACCTTCCATTAGTATCAACTCCACATGTATTCGAGGGCCCTTTTCGACCAAGTTCATCCATACCTCAACAAAATCCTCGTACTCAATCCTATTTGATTTTTGCTCAAATATTTCCACCTCTAATTCCTTTCTCCCAATATACTCCGATTCTTCAGAGAGTGAAGACAACCCTAGATTGATGTCATCTCGTACTGAGATTATGACTTCTCCAGAACATGATTCCCTATCCTCAAACTCGTCACAATCTTTAGTAGTTATCTCCAATGAATTATCACGGTCATCGCCGAGAATTGGTTGATGAGCTTGAAAGAAATCTGATGATTCATTAATCAGGTCCTGAATCCTCTTCTGCTGGGCTGCGAGTTGGTCCCTCTTTTCTTGGTTAGCAACCTGATTAGCCAAGAACTTGCCCAATATAGCTTCGATATTTGTAGGCTGATTTTGTTGTGGATTCTCAATTTGATCTTGGAAGAGTGAATTCCATTGCATGCATACCCTTGAACCATCGATTTGATCTTGGAAGAGTGGATTCCAATGGTCCATTGTGTAGGAATTGAGTGGTATATGGTTCTCAATGGTGAATCCAAATTCTGAGATGCAAGGTGTCTCATAGTCTTGCAAGGTCATGCACACTTCATACACCATCAGTAGAAAACATGAAAATAAAAGTAAATAGTCTAAACGTTCACACAACCTAAGCTAGTAACAAGTTGATTAGTTGCTCCCCGGCAACGGCGCCATTTTGACAGGTCTATTTTTACCCTCTCGATTTGTCAATAAAGAGGATCGTCGTAGAGTCAAACAAGATTTATAAATTCGGTAAGACCGAGTCGTACCCAAGGGAGCAATGTAAACTCATGTACTATGTAAAGTTGTGCTTCGATTTAGCTATTTCGATTCGAATGTTTGAAAGTGTTACTTTTGTCAAAGTTCTAATTTTATCAAGTTCAATTCAAGGAGATATTTCAAGGACCTACTTCACCTAATTGTACACCCAAGTCATGCAACATAAACTGTCATGCGATTCATGCTAAAGACGAATGGAAAAGACTATGCATAAACACGAGCAAGACCAACCTTCGTTGTGCCTAAATTCGTCAACTACGCATATAGCTATGGTTTGCCTCTCCTTCGAGCCGACAAACCAATCTAAGCTACTTTGATTTTCTACCAACTGTCGTTGTGTAAATAACCAAAATAGTTAGTTATACGAACTAGTCTTCTATTCCATTGAAACACGAGTTACCTTCGTAAACACCTCATTTCAACGAAGTTCTATCGATTTACGGTTCTAGACTTCACCCTTTCAGTTTGTTAGTCCTTTACCTTAATGTTAACATAGGCTAAGCATTTCGTCAAACACCTAGCATGCATCAACTTATAACGATATCTCAAATAGAACAACATTCATACATCAACACAAGGAAACATAATTTCATAAACATAAACAACCTATTATTGCATGACATTGAGTTTGTGTACAATAGGATCCGTAGGACCCCGAAATAGGGTCACTACTCACACACCATTGTTAGGGTTGAAATACACATATGAGTAAAAATCAATAAGAGAGTACAACTCGAATCAATGAAGAACACAAACTTTCGTCGTGTATCTCCTCTTCAAAAACCCTAGATGGTGGTCTTCGTGTCTCCAAGAATGTCCCTCGTGATAGAAAAATCAGATCCTCCCTTTTGTTCTTCACGTTTCACCTTATAACCTTGAGTTAGACTATTTGCATTCTACTTGTGCACGACCAAATTTGCTTCGCACAAGCAGATTCTTGCACAATTTCAGCAGGTTATCACAGATTGTGCACTTTCCAGATTGTGAAAGATCAAAACAAGCTCATCTTTGCACAACTTCAGCGTAAATATTTTAATTGTGCTTTTTCTTGGTTGTGCAGATCAAAATTGACTCATTTTTGCTTCATTCTTTTGTTGCGCTCATTCTTCTTTTGCTCAACTAAATCTGACATAAAGCGCAAAGAAAATGAATTAGAAGGCATAAAATGTTCAAGAAACGAGAGCAACTCTACAAGGAAAGGAATAGAAAATCGGTCAAAATATCGACCGATCATGCGCACATGCAAAGTGTCTTCAGGAGTTTTTCTTAAGACCACTGACGAGGATTCGAAGAGGGCACTCCATGATCTGTTTTATTCCACTCGTGCAAACTTGTTAAGAATTGGAGAGGGCCTTGCATTGGATGTTGATCCGGCACAAATTCACTTTCTTGATGGTATATAAAGTTATAAATTTTAAATATTTTGTTTACCTCTTTTATACCTAAGTTGTATTTTTTGTAGATGTAGACTCCGATGAAGAGGCGGACTTGCCAGAAGATAACTACGAAGTCGACGGCCGTTCTCAAGTTACTCAAGCGGAGTCACAAAGGACTCCAACTCGGAGGGTTGGTTCACGCGCTAGAAGGTCACCCGATCATTTTACACCGGGATCTTGATAGCTAGCTATTTTCTATAAACTATAAAATTTATGTATTGTCATTTATAATCATGTAAATTATGTTACATGTTACCATCATGTAACTTTTGTGTTGTTAAGTTTTGGTGGAGGGAATTTGGTTGGTGTATTGGACAGGTCGTATTTTTTAATTAATTGTTTACAGGTTTTTTGGGTTCGTGTTGGAACTGTTTGTGAATACGAACATTTCAGGTTTAGGCGATGTTGGTGACAGCACTTAAACCCAAAACAGGTAGAATAGCGCCTAAACATTGTGCTGATTTTTGAGCGATGCCCTTAGAAGCGCTTATGTCCTGACAAACTCAGTAGGTGCTGATATTGGACACTATTTAAGCGATGTCCTGAGAAGCGCCTAAAGTTTGTGCTGATTTGTGGGCGCTGTTATGCCCTGAGAAATTCAGTAGGTCTTGACATATTGAACCAATTAAACGCTGTCCTCAAGAGCGCTCTAATGTTAGGCGTTGTTCTGAAGAGCGCCCAAAGCTATGAAGGATATGTCAGGCTGCTGATTCAGCATTGCAGCTGAGAAAGACAACACTGGGCATTAGGCGATGTTGGGATATTAGGCGTCGTTGACTACAGCGCCTAAGAGAAAGTGGCCAAATCGAAAATCTAATTTGGAAATTGGATATAGGGGGAAATGAATTTCCAATTTTTGCCAAATTGGAAAAAGATTTCACATTGTTGTGGGTCATGGATTAATGTTCAACATGCACAACAATTGAAAATCAAATTTTTTTTAAAATCTTTGAATCATTTGATCCAAAAATATAAAGTAGAAATCCCCAAATAGATGGGATCTGTTAAACACAGATCAAAGGAAAGGGATCGTGAAGAATATGAGGTTGACGTTGACCCAATTCTACTCACGTCCTTAGCTGAGGAGGCCTCACAGAGTTATACCATCTTCTTTGTTCGTCTGATTATGTAAAGCCTTTGCTTGATACACTCTACTTACAATAATAATGCAAGCCAGAGACCCTCGCCTCACTCTACTGTGATAACAATGCTATTCAACTGTAATTAACTCCAGCAGCTCTTAGTGAATGTGTGCCTAAAAGTGAGCCAGATTCCTAATACCTTATGGCCTCAAATACGATCAGATCATATATAAACACAACAAGCTCCACGATTTGGACGGATGCAGCCTATGGCAACAGTCAATTTCAAGGATTTGTGATAACCTCTTACACTTGGGCAATGGCTTATTTCCATAAATATTGCCGCCCACTGTTCAGATTTTGTGCAAGAGAAGTGCATCTCTAGTTTAATTGGTGGAGATCTGTATATGAGTTGGAAGACTAGAATTCTGTAGCCACAAGCTGATTGTTTTAGCTCAAAGAGCGACCTTCGTCGTCGCTGCTGCTTTTGATCCCTATCGAGTGTTTAGTAGTTTGATTTTTCGATGGTGTAGGACTCAAAGATGGACTTTTGGAGGCAGCAGATGAAGAAGTTGGTGTCGGAGAGGAGTCCTTTCTGGAGACTGCCACGATATCTTGATGGAAATCTGAAGATGAGGACGAAGCAGCTAAAGTACTAAACGAAGAACCCACGGGCAAGGGAGCGACTGGCATCTCTGTCAAAGAGGATGCAGATGGACAGTAACTCAAGGTTCCGAATCTTGATGTGTGGTCATATTTGCATGTGGATCCAAATTTGCATACTCCATATTGTGCAAAGTTAATGCACGGAGGCGCACCCTGACAGTCAAAGTAAATAGAATGAGTAAAATATTTAACCACCCAAGTCCGATGTAATTTGAATTTCCGAGCTTGTTCAAAACAAAAGTCTAGCTATCGCATTAGAACTTGAGTTGGAAAAGTTTTAAGGGATGGAGAAATGAGGCAAAAGCTACTCCATTGAATAAGATGTGACACAACGGACCCTTGAATTGATTTTTTAAAGTTCTTACTTCCCGCATTCTTGTTGATAAACTAATGCAGAGTGCTATTCTGATTTTACTTATTAGCTGATATTTTTTGTAGTTTAACTATGGGACAAAAATGACAAATGCACAAAATGCCGTACAAGATTGCCACGAAGTTGTACAGTCACTGGTCAAGTATAATCAAATGAGGCATTCAGAAACACTTACTGGACCAATAGGAAGGTTCATTGTTTCAGAGTTTGTTTTTGGTCTGATCAACTCTGGCGCATGATGATATCTACATGATGATCCGTATTTACAGCCCCCTGTTTTCATGTAATATTGACATTCTGGCTGTCCTGGCCTTTCAGGGAATCCCCGGTCCTTCTGGCCGCTACTTGAAGGCCCAACAGATAATGATGCAGAAGAATAAGGCCTCGTGTACTCAGGGGCTGAATAAGACAGTTGTGTGATCAGGTAAAATGGATTCGATCCCATGGTTGGTTGAGGAATGGGCGAGGTTGCCGTGTTTACATGTGCCTGCATTTGGTAATTTGACTCTCTATAAGAAACATACAGCAAAAACCCACAAGAAACAACGATTTCGTTTACTTACCGGGAAATGACCCCATCCAGGCACAGGAACCATACTGTGAGGCAGGAGCATAGGAGTATACGGCCCTTGTAAGTATGGACCCGGGAGCATACTAGGTGGTCTAACGACTTGCCAGTTGCCCGGAACGGCTCCATATGGTTGAGACGGCTGCACGGCGGGATACATTCCAGGCGCAGGCCCAGGAGAAATTCCTGGGGCAGGTGAAGTGCTAGTTACATGAACACTAGTCGGCTGATGATGGTGGAATTTACATGTTACACCAAACTTGCAATGGCCTGTTTTTACATAGTACGCACATTCCTTTTCACCCTACAACCGCAAATAAAAGTACCAAATACCGATCAGGATACAATGATCAACCCAAAAAAAAAGGAGGAGAAATAAATTTTTTGTAGAAATGGAATACGAACCGGACGAAGAGGGTAGCCTAAATAATTAAATGAAACTTGTGTTCCACCTCCATGCCTTGGATGATGATATTTGCAGGAAGGGCCAAATTTACATGCCTTTGTCATCATATAATACTATACATTTAACAAACATCAGTTCACTGCAACAACTGATGTTATAAGAAAAAATCTAACTTACAAAATGCGTCAAGATCCATCAAATTCAATCAATGCCAATCTTAGCGTAAGTACTGGAGATTTAATATCCACCAAGCCACATGAATCTACAATCTAAGGAACAATGCAATAAACTAAAGTAGTACCTTGCACACAGGTTGACCGACTCGCTCAGGATACTCACCTCCACCAAGCCTCAAAGCTCCAACAACCTGACAACAATAATCACCCCAAACTCTCACATTTAAAGTGACGAATTCAGTGAAACAACTGGACACATCAATTCATAGGGCATCACCATCATCATCAGACATTACCGAAACTAAAAGATAAGACCGACAAGCACGCAGAAAAGAAAACCAATTTTACAAAAATAGACGATCTTCTCGAAACCCTAACAATGGAGATTACCGCACTACGATCTGGAGGATGATTGAACCGACACTTGGCGCCGTAGCCACAAACCCCAGTTCTCAAATAGTATCTACAATCGGCCTCATAGGGTCGCTCCGGGTACGATTCCAGTCCACCCAATCCCGACCTCCGCATCGATTCTACATTCCAACACAAAAGATCAAAACTTTCAAACACCCAAACCCCAGAATCAGAATCCATCCCCAGAAACTTTAAAAAAAAAAAAACCCTTACAAAATGTAAAATGCAGAAACAGACAAACCGAACTCACCATCAGTGAACCCGTCTCCACCCGGATCAGCTTCCGATCCTTCCGACCCGGGATTCCGACCCTCCATCCCAATCACCCACTAACTGATGGTGGGTGGAAGATTGCGGATCGAATAAAGGGGTGGAAGCTGAGGCAGACAGTGAAAAATGGAAATTGGAAAGAGGGTTTTTTGAGGGTTTGGTGAGGAGGAATGGATTGCTAAGGGCTTGTTTCTTCTCTCGTTCACACCACAACCACTGTGTCTGTGTGTGTGTGTGTGTCTCTGGTTTTTGTGCTCTCTCTCACACTCTCTCTCTCTCTATAGATGCTTTGTTTCGTTTTCGGGGAATCGTATTTATTTCGTCTCCTTTTCTTCTTCTTTTTTTTCTTTCTAAAAAGAAATTAGTAATATAATTATTCTTTATTTTATTTCCCACGTATACGCGCGAATCTTACTGTACAAGTTTTTATTCTCCTCGTCATTTTCGTATTTCAATGTATCAACAGTTTCATTTCATTTTACAATTAATTAATTATGAGCTTAAATCTTACTTTTCATCGGCTTTACCAATAGAACTTTAAAAGAAAAAAAATAAACAATAATTTCACCTTTTATCATGTTTTTATGGAAGAATTTTTTTTATATTGATGGGTTCGAATAGGCATAGAATCAATACATATAAATACTATTGAGTATACTTTCTAATCAACTGAGGCACTTGTCCGTCGTATAAAACTCTTCGTCCCATCCAAAGAACATACTTTAGCGATGTATCAACGCCCGCAACGAGCAGCTCCAGAACTTCACCATTATCATCAAGTCGATGTGGTACATCTGCACGGTGGCACAATAGAAAACCTATGAACCAAACAGAAGAAATGAGAAGCAATAGAAGTAATAATAGTCGATAAAAGAAATTGATGCAATTATCAAGAAAAGTTCAAGCGAAGGAATTGAGTATATAGGACGTGAGAGCCGATGAAGTGAGAAAAAAATGAATGACAGACCATTTAATTGTAAATTGAGAATTTTATTATAGATCAAAATCTTTTTCTCTAAATATCATTACACCACCCCTTTTTTTTATTTTTGATGGGAATAATCTTCTCCACTTCAACCCACAACTATTAAGGTAGTTATCCCACACCCATCTCAACCTCTCATCCACTTTAATTTAAAAATAATTAATACATTCTAATAAGTTTTGTTTTAAGATACTTATTGTACAAATTTTAATTACAATTTAGTTCAAAAACACAAAATTAAATGTCATTTGCAAATTTTAAGAGTTTGGCATTTGTAAAAGGATGGTGGTTTATAACATTATCTACATCTAGTACTTTTTCCTAATTTAGTATAATCTACAAACTTATATAATATTAAAAATGACATTTCTAATTCAACATAATGAAAATAAAAGGGCAAATTACAAAAATATTAATTGGACTATCGCTTCATTTCAAATTAAATATCAGACTTTTCTGATTTTTAATTTAGTAATTTTTGTATCAATTTGCGTACATTTTGTTTACGAATTCGAGTTTTTGAGAAATTTTGAAGTCCAATACTTTTTTATTGTGCTTGGTTATATGATTAATACGATGAAACATGTACAAATTGACGCAAAATTCAGTAAATTGAAAATTGAAAATGTCTATTATATAATTTGAAATAAGACGATAGTCCAAATAATATTTTAGTAATTAACAAAAATACAATTCATACAATAGTTAAGTGATTTGAATTTGTACAGTTAAATGAGACATTTAATGAAAAGTGACCCACCATTTGTTGATCAAACACGGTACTTGTCTGAACAACACGTGTCCATGGAAGTGTTTTTAAACAATTTGTATGTGGCCTCTACTCGATGGTGACCATGAATGGGACTTGTATTTAGGTTTTTTTTTTATTAAACTTGCATTTAGGTTTTGAAATGTGTAAATAGTATGAGGTTTATTTAATTATTTTTGGTAAGGAATTATTGAGTGGGAATTAAGGTACATTCATCATTAAGAGCTTACATTGCCTGAAACAAGTAACCACGGTTTGGAGTGGTATTACTTATTAGAGTATCACTATGATTTTTTTTATCATAGAAAAGTGTCATGAGAGATGATTAAATAAAACATGCTCCCTCACCATGAGCAAATGTGTCATAGAAAATAGAATGATCATCCCATGACCAATTGCAAAAAAGATCATCTCATGACCAAAAATTAGATTTGGTCATGAAACTTGAACCAATTACAATGCGACACGTGTCTTGTGTAAGAAATTTTCAGTTTATATTTTGATCTTGCAACAAATATATCTTCTAAATTACAAAGTTAAAAAAATCAAAATAATTACTAATATTCATAATTTTTTGAGAACGAGATACACTTTGATATATTTGTATTAATCTTAATATTTATGAGCTACAATTTACGTAGCGATGCGAGAGAATGATGATGAATTTTTTGTTTGGTCATGAGCGGGGTGCACTTGATCAAAATAGTCATTAGGCATAGGGGTGATCGTGTGACGGGTTAGGACGGGTTTGGTTCGTCCCTAACCCGACCCAAAATAATGACCGGGTCACTTAGTTCAACCCGAAACCGACACTAAATATTGATCGGGTCGTATATGATAACTCAAACCCGTCACAAAAATAGACTTATAATATAAATATCAAGTAGGTTAAACAAATAACCTCAAAAGTCTCAGTTCGAAGTTCATTCTAATATCAAGTAGCTAAAACTAGACATCAAGTAAACTTATAACACTGTTGATATTACTCATTCTAAGATTAGACTCAGGTTAAAGTCATTTATAAAACATTTTTATTTTAAAATTTAAGTATAAAAGTTATTAGATCTTATTTTATTGGATATCATTAGGGACGGGTATTTCGATGACTAACCTAAACCCGACTTATTTAGTACCGGGTCGGGTTCATATTCGTCCAAATTTCAACCGGGTTGAGACGGGTCCTGCTCACCCCTTGAGGCATGACAAGATGAGAGAGATGGATCATATGTTTTTTTTATCATGGTGAATGATGCTCTTATGCTTACTGTCCAAACTCAGTTGGTCATTAATTATTAAATGAAAATATTTATAGCTTGTCCTATTCTTTTTTTTGATGGGTAAGTAGTACAAGAGTTGGACAATGCCAAGACACAGACTCAATCTAGTACCTAAAACACAACTGAAGCCCAGCCGAAGACGGCAACCCATCCCAATACTAAAACACCACCCAACAGGTGGAAAAACACCGTCAGACTAACGGGATAACACCACCAAAATATGGTGGGAGGACACCAACCCAATAAGGGTGGAAAACACCATCAAACATGATGGAAGACACCACCAAAAGGTGGAAAACACCACCAATCCTGGTGGAACACGCCGAACAACTAAAACTAAGACTACCGCTAAACTACTACCTATACATGGATGATCTAATGCCGAGCCATCAACGGGGCCAACCACTCCAGTAGCGAAGGCGAGTCCGAACCGCTCACGCCCGCCAGAGCCCCCCACTTGACTAGATCCGACCTATAAGGCCAAACCCGGATCCGGCAGGGCCCAAAAACCCCGCAGAAGGAGACTGCCTCAACCGTGACGTTCCACCCAACCCGCGACGAAGACCACCAACAGCTCCGCCCGCCATATCCCTGCCAGAGCCACAACCATCCATCCATCCATCCACCCTCCAAGCCGAGATGCGACCATGGACATGCCCAGCAAAGCACAGACAGCAGAGCCCCGACAACAGGCAACCACAAACCGCCCAACCCGAACACACCTCCACCCAAAAGCACCGCAAGCAACCGACCGGGACCAAAGCAGACCGACCACTGCCAATCCACCCCGGGCAAAAGCACCACGATGAAGCCAGCCGCACAACCACCAAAAAAACAATCGGACCCAAAAAGAAGAACCCCGCTACTCCCCCTCCCCACCCAACTACCTCCGCCATCAACCGCCTCAAATCCCAAACCTCGCCGCCAGATCTGCCGAAACTAACCCGGCAAATCAGACACCAGCAAGAGGAGGAGAATAAGGCATTGGTTAGACGAAGGCAGCAGCCGGGAAGAGCGGAGCAGAGGGGCGAAGAAACGATTCGCCGGAGAGTTCTCGAAGACGCTGTCACAAACTTCAACTTAGAACAGTATATTCTATCACATCTATTTTCAAAACTCAATTTAATTGTATAAAAAAAGTTGAATATTACTATTAGAAATACCATATACGCAACCGATATTTTCTAATTGATGAGAATGTTAAATGATGGCACAGTATAATTTTTTTATATTGTACAGTATATTTTCTCTTTCATATTGAATTTTTCGTTTCAAAGATCAGATTTGAGTGATATATCAACTTTTGCAGCACGTAGCTCCAGATTTCCACAATCACCATCAAAGTCTTGAGAAGCAAATCGACGGTGATACAAAACAAAGATCTAAGGGTCAGAACATAAGAAAATTGATGTGATCACTAAAATACAAATCAAGGACGGGCGTTGTTGACCAACATTTAAATTACCAGACCACCCCTTGAAAACCAATATGCATCAGCGGATCAAATCCGACTAATATCGGCCAAAGCTATGCGTCATTAGTGAATTAATTTATTGAATAGGACTGAAAATGGACCGTGGAACCTCTTCCCACTATGTTTATCCATTTTTTTTAACGTCCCTTAATGTTTGTCATATTTCTAATTCAAGTACTTTATATTCTGAATTTGTATTGGTTGTTAAAATTTAAGTTGTAGTATGTACTGTTTCAAACGTAAAGTTAGGAAATTGATGAAGCAAATATTGATGATGTTCTTTCAGCTGACGTGACTTATATCATTATATGCGTTAGTGGTTAGTATATAAATTAGGACTTGATATTATATTCTTCGGAAAATTTAAGAAATATACTGTTTTCCGAATATAAAAAAGTCAATTTTCAGACCAAACTCAAATCTTTAGGAAAATTTCTCAAATTGCTTAAAATTGAACATTCCTTTCCAATTTTACACGATCTCTAGATTGGTTTCCCAATTTACACTAGTTTTCTAAGACGCCGTTGCCAACATCGTCTTAACATTAAAACACTCTTGCCAACACCCAACATCGGCTTAAGCCTCATGGCGTTTTTGCGCCAAAATATGCAGTCATGTGTCATAATATTACCAAATACGCGTAAGCCGTTGTTAGAGACAGTGTCTCACCTTAAAACGCTGTTGGTATGAGTGTTCTAATAGAAATTTGAAGGAAAAACTAGGGCTCGAAACTTAAGCCGCCGTTACGGACGGTGTTTTAATAAAAAAATAGATTTAAACGATCACATCAGCTGCTGACTCATATATTTTTGCGCAAAAACGCCACGAGACTTAAGCCGCCGTTGGCAGGAGCATTTTAATATTAAGACGACATTGACAACGACATCTTAGAGAAAAACCAATCTACAGTTTGTGTAAAATTGGAAACCAATATGCAGTTTTAAGCATTATAAGAAATTGTCCAAATCTTTTGGTGCGCGTGGCGAAAATGGAGCAAGATTGCATTTTAAGGAGGGGTGTGAATGGAATTTATGGGAAAGGGAGAGGTTGGAGTGTAAATTAATGTAAAGTTGTGTCGATCCCACATATGGGAAAATGGAGTGAACAGTAGCAGTCGGTGCGAGTATGGAAAATTTGAGCACTGAGAGGGACCACTTTATGGGACCAATTGAGACTGACACGTGACGTTATAAATGACGTCATTGTCATGCGTCATCAACAGTAGCAAAATATCATAGACGAGAAGATCTGTTGTTTTTATATGGGATTTTGAATGTCCGCATTCTGACCGAACCAAATTTGTCTAAACACTAAAGCCCTCTTAGCTGGATTTTGGGAACAGATGTTCACCAATTGTGTCTATTCTGGAGCCTAGATGACATCCAACAATTCATCCTCAACTTTGTTAGCTCATTCAGTACTATGAGTTATATGACGGTCATAAAGGTCGCACATACTCCGAAAACAGCTAGTGCTAGTCCATTAGCGGGGCTGGTTATGTTACCTATCAATCATTGCCTGCATGAAGGAATGCTCGTTGGTGTTCAAACTGCAAAACAGAATATAAAAGACGAGATGGAGAAGACATAAGACTACAGGCTGACCTCGAGAGCTTTGTTTTTCTTCTTTTTCTTCTTTTGTTTCTTTTGGTTCATCTTAAGCTTCTTAGCCCTTTTAGGTTTTGGATCAGCATAATCATCCTGAAAACTCAACAAGTATTAAACGATAGAAAAAAGTAATGTGCGACGAACAATAATCTTGACAAAATCGGACAATGTGCCTAGAAGATGTGTGCACCTCAGGATCATCGAAGGAAGCTACATGCTGAATCACTTTTCCAGAACCTGAAGAACCTGAAAGGCATTACAAAACATTTATGTTGTCCTTGCAAATGCCCTGTGTAAAAATTTGTTGATGAAATGTGTTTTATATGCCATTTAGATTCATAGCCTGTGTCTGTGAAATGCCTAGTTTATTAGAGCCATAAGAGCATGCATGCCTTTGCGTTGCAAGAATGCACGGCAGCCAATATCTGTTTGGCATTTGTCTTAAAATGTCACTATACCCAGCATTCTAGTTAACTGGTAGATGAATGTCTGCATACTAGAGTTTGCATATGACATATGAAGGAATCAGTGTTCAGTTACATGTTCCGAATCATAGAATTTCAACTGCAACACAAATCAGGCAGATTCTAATGACGGGACAGTCAAATACATGTAGCTCATCAAGTTTCAAATCCCTAGACTTGACTCATCACACAAACTCCTGACGTTCACTTCTAAAATTAACTAATTGGGTTCGATAAACTTCAAACCACCTTAAATCCAAAAACACACACCTTCCATTATACATGTAAAACCAAATCAGCAAAAAGTGGCAACCACAGTCCGCAGGTACAAGCACTGAACATCAAAGTTATAAAATCAGATTGATCCTTTCCGAGTAACTTCATTTATCACAGTTCAAAGCTATACAACATCATCGGAAGTTGGTCATTCACAAGGATTAGATAAACAACCTCAAATACTCAATGAAGAATGAAAACTTCATAGCACTTACTTTTTCTTGGTAATCATATGAATACTTAGTTACACCAACAGCTACAGTTCTGACGTGCAAAGCAGCCATCTCTAAAACAAAAAGACTACCATATGCTAAACCCAAGTAAACAATATATCAAGAGGAGGAATCACAATATCAAGAACAAATAAATTTAAAAGAAGAAAAAAAACATGAAATGACATACAACACAGGCATCTCTAAAACAAAAAGACTCACATACACAAACCCAAGTAAACAATAGAGGAAGAGGCGAAATCACAGCAGCATAAACAAAACAAAAAAAAAGACTCAAATAAGTTACACAAAAGGCGGCACCAGGAGATTACTTGCATTAACCGTCTCTTTGGCATTCTTAACCGCCAGTTCAATAAGATCGGGGTTAATAGACGCCAATCCATTAGGATCCTGAAGCTTTCTCTCAAGGAACTTGGCCAGAGCAGCCGCCTTATTCGTCCGCAACGGTCCACCAGGATGCGCCAATCTACGCACCAAACTTATTTCCACCAATCAACAAAAATAAAACCCTAATTTTTTCAAAAAAAGGGAAAAACCTGGAAAATGGGACATTCAAATACCGAGGCTGTTGAGGGCGAGAAGTGGTTGATAAAGATGGAAGCGGAGCGAATTTGCTTCCGCGTAGAGCTTTCCGATCTTCGTCGGCCAACTGATCCAAGTCTCTAGCCATTGCTGTTCCTCGTCGACTTCGAATATGCGCGTCGAATGCCGGTCAACTGAGTTGAATTTGACTCATGAACGAATGTTTCAACGGGACCCAACGACGTCGCTTAATATGGGATCATCATTAATTAGGAAAAATTACAAACGGGTTTCGAACTACCAATATTTTTTAAGTTAGAGCGCGAATTATCAAAAATTTTATTTAGGGGGGAAAATCAAACATTACATTCCGTTAAGGTTAACGGAGGGAGTTCACAACGTTAGTCAATTTTGTTTGACTATAATTAAAATAACAATTAAATACATTTTTCTTTTAATGTAATTCATAAATAGTTCATATATTAAAATAATTTTTTTTTAAATATTATTTTTATTATAATTTTAGAATTTCAATAAGTTTCATACAACCTCATACATCAAAACAATATTATTTTTTAAATTATTTATTCATGTGGCATAATTTACCTATGAATGGAAAGTAAATTATTTTTTATTACTTCATCCAAAAATTTGTATTCTTTTTTAGAGTATTCTCTTATGAACATGATCAAGAAGCAACAATTTATTTTTTATTTTTTATTTATACATGTTATATGGTAAATTGTGACATCACCGCAATAAATATCTTAAAAATAATAGTCACTCCTAATATTAGATTGAAAGAAATTTAAAAAATTACACAAAATTAAAAATTTAGTATTCAAATGGAATATATATAAATTAAATTAAAAGAAATAGTATTTAATTGTCATTTTAACCAAAGTAAACAAAGTTGACTAACGGAGTTAACTTTAACCGTTAACTTAAACGGAATTTCTGATTCTGCCTCCTAATTAGAAAATTTTGTAGTTCGCCCCAAAATTTCGAAAATCAGTGGTAATAAGGCCCATTTAATGTATCCAATCTAGTAAGGAAGAGCGACAAGCGTATTTTTAACCCTTTATAGTTGTCAAGTTATATGTTTTATGGGTCAAATTGTAGTCAAAAATAATTTATAAACCTTGGTAAGCCAAGGGTCGATCCAAGGAACAACGTGTGTGAATACTAGCTAACAAGTGACCTATTCAGCTATTCCGTTATTCCAAACAATTAAAGGTTTTGGTGTGAAACAAATCGCATAAATTAAATGCAGAAAAATAAAAAGGTTTTAACTTGATCAGAGAAAGAATCTCAGGATCAAACTTCACCCGTGCCATCCCACAAATCATGCAACAATATCACGTAAATTTATCATGCTATCGAATATGGAAATAAACCAAAATAACACTAGACAAGTCGCACATCCACGGATCATTGTCTAGATTAATCTCAATCGTTAAACGCCGCACATCCACGGATAATCAACGATTTCGATTAGTTAAACTTAGGGATTTTCAGACAAAAGTGAACTTTCCTATTAATTCATGTACTACCATCGTAGTTACCATGACCTAATATCAATTTCATATGATCTGGTTAATACCTAGGACCCATTCATCTTTTGGTAATTAACCTAAATACGTTCTAGCATGCAAACATCCCATTCAATGTAAAACTTGCAAGAACGATAAAATTGAGCACAATGAAATTGAATATTCGAATTGCATAAATAACAAACGTTCAATTGATCACATGAAGAGTTGGGTACAAGGCACGGGATCCGTTGGATCCCAGAATACGGAAGACTACTCGCTAATCATGGTAAGTTAACCAAAAATAGTATAGATGTAGAAATCAAGGACGAGGGAACTATATTGACGAATTAGCTCGTTGTGTCGTTGATCTCTCGCAATAATCTGCTCTGTCTTCTTCTCTCTAAATCAGGTGTCTCAATCTCTAGAATCGAGCTCTCCTTAAAAACCCTCGATTGGTCGTCCAAAAACAGCCCGCTTTCTAAAAACCTAGATTTTTATTTATAGAAACGTATTTAAAAATCCTGCCTTTCAGGGAGGACCCAGGCAGGTCTCGCCAGACTCGGGCGGGTGCGAAATGGAGCCAAGCAGGCAGCTTTGGGGACCCGGGCGGGTGCAACGGGACTTGAGCGGGTGTTAGCTTATCCGGGTGAGAGATGCAGCTTGAGCTCGACCGGGTGCAACGGGACTCAAGCGAGTGCAGTGCTGATCCGAGGGAGATGCTGCTCGAGCTCGACCGGGTGCCATGGGACTCGAGCGGGTCTTGACTGCACTTGTGTGAAATTCCCTCCTTTTCTACTTAAGCTGTGATTTTCGATGAGGTTTGATTTTCCCAAGCTCCGGGGTCATACGAGCAATTCCCGCTTATCATTGAGTTTGGTGCAAAGTCTCTTTTTCGGCCTTTTTCCGTCGATCTTTCCGTTCTTTCAGCACTTCGAGTCGAATGAGCGATGATATGCCTTTTTATCCTGAAACACTCAAGGAAAACATCAAATAGAGACAATTTGCCGGGAGAACAAGCGCTATCCATCAGCGTATGAAGCAAATAACTAGTCAAAACATTGACTGATCACAAAGCCAATTTATCCGATCAATTTAATTTACTGAAATTGTCAAATTCATTTCCCAACTCTTTAATGTTGAGTGATATTCATTCAACGGTGTATAGCAAAGACATTTTTTTTGATAGGCTTACAAGAGCAGTACAACTGGATAAACAACACATGAAAATAAAAACATCCAGCGTTGACAGGAAAACAGGTCAAATAATGATTATCTAGCCGTAAGCTATGCTAGCAAGAGCATCCTGGCAAACTTTCCATTCTCCTGAAGACTATCAACTGAACTGGTACCCGGAGCAAGGACCTCCACCCAAGGGGAGCAGAGCCGGCAGATCCGGTGACCAGCAAACTGAAGAGAACAACCACTGTACACAACATCCCAAAACGGCGAGCTGAAAACCGGACGACACAAAGCTCAGCAAGGGCTGAGGCAAGCAAAACTAGGCACACAAAAAAAATATACAGACACCACGGCGTGACACCCCTCCGGCACCTCCAGCTCGCCGACACGTCGGAACCCCACCCACGCCAAAACACCGCCACGCCGCCGACCATGACAGCCCACACCCGCAGATCTGAGACCGAGAAGCCGGAGACGAGGAACGGGGACATGAGGAGGAGCGACGGGGAGAAGGAGGACGCCGGAGGAAGGGCAAGCCGTGGAGGAGAAACGGAGGAAAGGGTTCGAAGGTTGAAAGGAGGTTCTCTGAACTTCCGGGAGCTTCTGGATGGGGGGAGAGAGAGAGGAATTAGAACCGAATGTATAGCAAAGACATTTAGGTGTATTTGTTTGCTAAAAAAACCTTAATATATATTATAGCTTTTCTTTTCTCAATAATGGGTAGGTTACAACAACTCATAACAACTCAAATACTCAATACATATCATGATAGTCTTAGGGCCTGTCTATTTGAGCTGAAACTTAACTGAAATTAATTTAACTTGACTGAAATTAATTTAATTTAACTTAACTTGACTAAAATTAAATTAACTTAACTGAAATTAACTCAAATTAACTGAAATTAATTTTACTTAACTTTACATCAGGCAGAAATATATTTATTTAGTTAATATTTGATCTTGTTGAATCTATAATTATATAATTTAGTGGTGGTGATGATCATCATCATATAACCATCATCATCATCATCACCACCACCATCATCATCATCATTATATCAACGTCATCATAACATCATCATATCATCATTCATCATTATATCAACATTATACCATCATCATATCATCATCAGTGCGACTCCCTCAGTTGGTTTGGGTGGCTCGTCGTCGTCGTCGTCATCATCATCATCACCATTGTTATGTCATCATCATCACCATCATCATGTCATCATCATCACCATCATCATATCATCATCACCTTCATCATCAACATCATCATATCACCACCACCATCATCACCATCATGATCATTATATCATGATCATCATCATCATTATAATCATTACATCACCATCATCATATCATCATCATATATGATGATGATGATAATATGATGTTGATGATGATGATGATAATATGGTGATGATGATGATATGGTGATGATGATACGATGATGGTGATATGATGATGATGATGATGGCGGTGATGATGATGATTGTGGTGATATGATGACGATGATGATATGATGATGATGGTGATGGTGATGATGACGATGATACAACGATGGTGATGATGATGATGATGATACGATGATGTTGATATGATGATGATGATATGATAAAGATGATGTCATGTTCATGATGACGTGATGAGGGTGATGGTGGTGATGATGTTGATGTTGATATGATAATGATGATGTTGGTGGTGGTGGTGTTGATGGTGATGGTGATGGTGACAATGATGATATATGATGGTGATATGATGATGACGATATAATGATGATGGTGATATGATGATGAAAAAATCAATTTAAATCGAACTTAATTTAACTTAAATTAATTTAACTGAAAATAACTTAACTTGACTTAACCGTCAAAAATATAAGTCCAAATGGACAAGCCCTTATTATCTAATACATAGTAATATTCAGAGCTCTATCAAGGTATCTCGATCAGATCCGAAATTATTGGTACGTATATCCGCAGCTGAGAGGGAAAAGAAAAGGAAGAATGAAAATTCTCACAACATTATGATAAAATTAGTGATCACAATATTCAAACCCGATATATAAAAACTTCAGGAAGAACTCCTTACTCAGCTTTCAGCATGGCACCACACAATGAGGATTTGAAACCTTTAAACTAACTTCCACATATTATGCTCATAATTTAAGACTTGCACACAAAAACACTCATGACTTGGAAGAGGCCGAGTCAATGAGTCCAGAACAACACCAATCTAACCAGAATTGTCAATTCAGTCCGGTTTGGTGGCCAAGGCAATTTGTCCTCATGCGAAAGTGTCAAACCCGTTATTCGATTTTGATTACCCTGAATTATGTTGGACTTCGAAAGTGCTTTGACTCAACAATACACTTCTAAAAGTGACCTCCAGTGTAAACCTTATACTAAAAACAAGTAAGATTCAAGTGAATATTTATCATATTCGAGAACCGATCATCATTTTCTGAGTTGTAGAAGAGTATACATATGTAACACATTCGGATATTCAGAACATCACAAAAATTGATAATTGATAATTAATAATAATATTAATATAGTATATTTTTTTGATAAATATTAATATAGTCTATAGTTTTAAATATTATATAGTTTTGGGAAAGTATAGTTTGGGGACCTGAACTATCACCATTTTTCAACTTGTGCGTCGAACTATAAAAACTTCTAAACAAGGTGCGAACTATCAAACAACTTTCCCAACGAGGGGCACCGTCCAAAGCCGTTAGGGATTTCACTAACGTCGGTGGACGGTGTTAACTCCGTTAATAATTAAAAAATAAAATAAAATCATAGAATTTATAAAACTTAAAAAATATAGTTTGGGTTCAGAAAAATTAGAGAATTTTATAAAAATGTTAATACAAATTGTAAAAAATTAAAATAATTTATAAAAATTATAAAAAAATTTAAATAGGAATATAATAAATTTAAAAATGAAAAATTAGACCATTTAGAAAAAATTAAACACAAAATGAAAAATATTTTTAAAAAGTTGCGTTAAAAATAATTCAAGATAACCAAACAAAATGTAAGACTTCGACAATACTATAGGGTTTATGTTTAAAAAAAAAATTACATTCCTATTTTAAAAAATTAATTTTATAATTTTTTATAAATTCTTTTAATTTTTTACAATATTTAAAACATTTTTAAAGATTTCTCTAATTTTACTCAACCCAAACTATAATTTTTTAAGTTTTATAAATTTAAATTTCTTACATTTTTTGTAACTTTTTAATATTCTTTTATAATTTTTTAACTTTTTTTTAAAAAACATTTGGCCATTTTAAATTTTTTTATGTTTTTAAAAAGAATTAACGCCGTCCAACGGGATTAGTGAAATCCGTAACGACGTTGGTTGATGCCCTTCGTTTGAAAAATTATTTGATAGTTCGTACCTTATTTAAAAAAATTTATAATTCAGCCCACAAAAAAATATTAATAATTCAGTGCCCAAATTATACTTTTCCCTATAATTTTATAATTCTCACACTACATGATATTCTACTTTTTAAATGGTTTTTATTACAATAGTTTCCTTTTTATTATTATCACCATGTATATTAATGTGATTGTAATCTTAAATCCCTCCGGAACCACAGCCCGACTCGCTGACTGACCCGTTATCCGAACTGCACGTCAGAACCTGATCCGCCCCACCACATCAAACACGTCATTATCACGCGCTTTAGCGCGTGTCTCTCACTTATCATCCAATTTTCCTATAAAGAAATAATTAACTGTACTACCCAATTGCTCTCGCGTACTCATTTTCTCTCTCCAAATTTCACGAACTCTTCCGCTTCTCTCTTCCCGACCGCCGAAGGCCACGACGAGCGACAGCTGCCGCTTGCGAGGGAATCTCCGCCATTAGAACTCTCGTCTTCGAGCTCGTCAGGTACTTCACGAACCAACGTCTCGCTACTGCTGCTGCTGCGACGATCTACGTTTCTCTGACTTGTTTTTTTAATAATTTTATTAAACTGATTATTTTTATTTAACTTATTTATTATTTTGAGTATAACCTTCTTTCGGTGGTCACGTTATTGTTGTTGTTGCCGATCATTTTCGTGCATCGATCCATCGGTAAGCCGCGGCGTAATCGCATTCGTCTCTGTGTTTTTTGGCATGTGGAGTTTCCGAGGGGCGTTGAAGCTGCGCTGCTCCGCCGTAGCATCATTTCTTTTGTTAATTTATATATTTTTAAATGATCTGCCTCGTTAGTGTCAAAAGTTTTATGTAGGGGTTAGAATAGCTTTTTTGTGATATCATTTTGGTGTTGTGTTGCTTGCAATGGTTGGTACTTGGTAATTAAGCTTTGAATGAGCAGATCTGGGTTTACTGTTATGATGCATTGGATTATCTTAGTTTACGCATTAGAGTTATGTTTCTAAGTTTGTATTTGTTAAACTGTGTCAGAGTGGCTTGACATGTTTAGTTGCTTAATATGTTTAATAGTTATGCTAATTATCATATGGCGCGTGATTTCTATGACTATCAACAGGATGCTGTATAAGGATGTGTTGCATTTTCGGACGATTTTTTGTTGCATTTAATGTTGTGATCTTGATATGTCCTTGTTAGTTACCTTTTGGATGGTCTTATTTGCAGATCTTCAAGCTTGGATCAGCTGCATTGGTGATTGAATGGAAGGAGCGACGGGTGAGGCTCCTCTTGTTACAGACCCTCCTGAGAGATTGGATATTTTTGGTGACCCAAAGATAGTTCCACGCATCGGGGATGATTATCAGGCAAAGATTCCCTCTCTGGTGTTGTTGACCGATGACAACTGGCACAATGTTAAACATAACGATGTTAATATTACTAATGGGGTGTCCAGTGTTCATTTGATGGGACTGCCTACGCCTCTCGAGTGGACTAAGCAAAATTCTGAGAAGACATCTCAAGTCACCGATCAATACTGTGACAAAATTGATTTTAATAGTGGAAGCCCGTTGTTTGAAGAGTTAGACAACTCGAGCCGGCATCCTGATGTGAGCGGGAACAGAGGAAAAGGGCATTACTTAGTTTCTGGATCAGAAGATAAACAATGGAGTGAAATTGAGGAGGCTGGCTTTCTATTAGGTCTTTATATATTTGGAAAGAATTTCGTTCTATTAAAAAAGTTTGTTGGCAAAGAAAGCATGAGTGGTATCATTGCATTTTACTATGGCAAGTTTTACCAGTCTGGTCAATATCGAAGATGGTCTGAGAGCCGCATTAACAAAAGCAGAAAATGTGTGTATGGACATAAAATTTTCACTGGATCAAGACAGAAGGAGTTTGTATCTCGTTTGCTTGCCAACGTTGCAGAGGATCTCCAAGCAGATTTATTGGAGGTACAGTAATTTACAAAGATGCAGCTGTGTGCCTATGATGGGAAAAATAGTTAGCTCGCCAGTTTAATGAGAATATCCATCTCCAGTCTTGGGAAAAAATTTCAGTATAAAGCATATTTCAGATAGGATTCAATTGTAGATTCGGATCTTCTGCACAATGCGCTTCTCTTTGGCTGTTATTTGTTTTACCTATACACTACCTGCAACACATAACGATGAAGTAACGATGAAACTTGTTACTCTTTTACATGCATAGTCAATGGGAACGTAGTCTGCTCTTTGCTGAAATAGTTTGTTCATCGAAGAAATTGGTTCATTAAAGTTTTTATTTCAAAAGCATACGAGTCTCTTGAACCTTTATTATTATTATTATTATTTACTTCAGATCTTATGTGTCTGAAGTTCATGATTGAATTGTCACTCAATAGTCAATACCTGAATTTTCGATTTATAATTTTTTCAGGTGTCTAAGACTTACGCAATGGGAAATATCTCTATCGAAAAGTATGTCTTCAACTTAAAGGCTCTTGTTGGAATGGAGCGCCTAATAAACGCAGTTGCGATTGGTAAAGGGAAGAGAGATCTTACTTGTCCTTCAGCGAATATTTCAAAATCCAGTCAAGCCCTGAATGCCTATCTTGATGTTCCAGCTGGTAAAGCTTGGTCATCGCTCACAAACTCAGCTATCATCAATTTCCTGACTAAAGAAATTCGGTTGAGCAAAGCAAAATCCATTGACCTATTTTGGGAGGCAGTGTGGCCACGATTGCTTGCTCGTGGGTGGCACTCCGAGCAGCCTAAAGGTTATGCATATGTTTCAGGATCCAAGCAGTCGCTGGTCTTTCTTGTGCCTGGCGTGAAGACGTTCTCAAGAAGAAAACTAGTGAGAGGAGAAGATTATTTTGATTCGGTTTTTGAAATCCTAAACAAAATTGCTAAAGAACCTATGCTTCTTGATCATGAAGTGCAGACGGGTCAAGGAAGCAATATCAAAGTAACAGTTGCTGCAAAGTTGGATGATGTTATGGAGCATAGGGATATGGTAGTGGTAGATGGGCATGCCAATTACTTGAAGCCAGTAGACCCCAGTCCTGAAATTGAATATGTTGGGCTTACTGTAATTGACACCACTCTTGCAACTGCTGTAACAGGTAAGGCGCGAAAGGTGACTTATTGGCCAGTCAAAACTTTAAATATGTCCTCATCCAGAAGCCAGTTTGAAGAGATTGAAAATAACTATAGTAAGGAACCAAGAGAAGAGTCCGATTCTGGTGACACTTGCTGCTTGGAGCAGAATGCTAGTAGTAAATCAAGGGCCTTGAATGTAGATCATATCTCTTTGAGACGTCACACCGTTGGCCAAGTAAATGCAAGCTTACCCAATAGTATCACATTAGATATGGCCAATAGTACTATCTCAGAAGACCAGGTAAGACGAGAGAAATCCAGGTTGAAAAGGGGTGCAGATAGTAATAGTCTCGTTGATGATACACCTTTAGCTATAAAGAAGTTAAAAAAGCCGACTGTTTGTAGTCATCAGGAGACGGGCCAAAGATCAATCACTTATTTGTTTAATGACATTTCAAAACAGAGTGAAGATGGAGAGAGTTATCATAACCTCAACTCTACTGTGACTGGAATTTCACAGATGGAATCATCTCAAGAGGAATTAGTACCCGAAGTTTGTTCACCGAAACCATCATCCAAAAATGATACCCGTACAAACAGTCTCTCCCTGAAAAATGAGTTTTCGCTTGACGAACCAAGGCCCAGGATGGTAATAGATCTCAATTTACCTTACAATTCAGATAATGACTTGGATGGAGCACCGGGCATTGAAATGAGCAGTCCAGAGCAAGGACCAGCCGTAAATTCCCGAAGGCACAGTACAAGGAATCGCCCACTGACTGCAAAAGTATTAGATGCTATTGCTGATGGATTATTTGAGGTAGAACCAAAGAGAAAACGCTGGCAAAGCTCCTCAGCTAACTGCAAGGCAAGATTATCTCAGCAGGATCGTGCCGCATCAAATGGGATCTTGAATATTGAGTTCAGAGCCAGGAAGTTGCATTTGCAAGGAAACGGAGAATCTGGTGCAAACAGTAACAATAATATGGTACGGAACTTGCAGCCCCAACCCATGGGAGATAGCTCATTATACATACAGCAACTGTATTTTTGAAGCAGGCTGCAATTGCAGGCATGCCAGCTATCATGATTAATTTATCATTCATGGGCAAATGTTCAACAGTGATAGTTTCTAAGCTGCTAGAAATTGATGGTGAAAACTTTCTTATAAACCAATTTCCATGGAATTGGTTTATTACAATGTGTCCAGTCCCACAAGGACCAATTATGAAAACAAATCGTTCCAGCTAGACATATTGGGTCATTGACTTTGTCCTGAGGTGGTTGACTTGAAGAGTTATATGCACTCGTCCTGGATCAATGAAGTTATGACATGCTCTCGTCTCATGTGTTGATATATTCAACTTTTGAAGAGTTATATTTGATTCCTTCATCCCCAACTTAACATAGTCATCAAGCTCAAAGTCAGCCATGGCTCAGAGAACATTAGATTTAGAGATCAATGTTGTGAGTGCCCAGGACCTCGAAGACGTCTATCTTTTCACAAAAATGGATGTACATGTTGTTGTTTCAATCTCAGGTGATAACTCTACCTCAGCAAAAAACCAGCGTTGACTGTGATTCAGTTCAGGCACCCACCGAACATGGAACTGCCCCATGAGATTCATCATCGATGAGCAGTTGAGCACGCAGCACTCCGGGGCCATTTGAATCTACTTTCAAGCTCAAATGTGAAGGCAGCCTGACGGACACTGATATTGGTGTCGTTTGTGTTCCCATTAAGAACCTCCTAGTACCCTCATGTGCCAACAGAACAGTGAAGGTAATTCCAGCAAAGTTATCAGGTAACAAAACCGTCAGGTAGAGCAGGGCATGTTAACATTTTCTTACAAGTTTGGGGAGAAAACGTCTGGTTCTCAGATACTTGAACCAGTCAAATGAAATGGAGAAGTAATGCAGCCACCAATGGGGCTGAGTTTGGGATACTGTGCCCCTCCCAGCCAGGACATCTACAGATCAAGCTATCAGCAACAGCCAGAGAGCTATATCCGTATCCGCATCCACCTCAACAAGTGACCCTACCTGGTTCTGGTTCTGAATATTCAGACATTTATCCACCAACACTCCAGCCAAATCCATATCCACCACCTCCGGAACAAGCAACCGGATCCCTATTCACTTATCTGCCACCACCATATCCAGGACCCGACTATGCTTACTCGCCTAACCAGCAGCCGGCTGAGTATGTCTATCTTCTGCATGGTTATCACTAATTTGCAGGATCATCCACTCCAACATCGTTGTATGTGACGATGACCTATATTCTCGTCGTACCTGTTTGTAGGCTATCTGAACTAAATCCCTTTGATCCAGGAATCTGTGTGATTTTCTATTTTCATCTCTTTTAAAATGCGTTGTGATCTGTATTCACTGTTGGTTTAAATTTCAATTTTTAGTTCGGATCCGTGGCCTGTGAGATTCACCTTTTTACCATGTTACATCGTGTTTGCGCAACTGTAGCTGATCTGGAATCAGGTGTAAACACCTAGCTATGTTTATGAGATGGCTGTATACAAAGAAGTATAGGATCGAAAGTTATTGGTGGATCGACAACTGATTGATCCATGTACTGCCCATTGCCATGTAATTTTATTTTAGTCATAGCTTTTGATATTTTAAAACTTATTATTCCATTGATGAGTCATGGCTGCAATTTTAACATGTATCAGCATAATCAAGCTCCTTGATGAAATGGGAGGTGAAGAAGAAAGAAGCAAACAACTCCGGTCCCTGAGTGTGGCTTGTGCAGCTCCAAGGAATAATGGAGTGATATGATGCAATTTTTAGTATATGTATTTGCAATGCTTCTATAATTTTTTGGGATTGAAATTTTTGTATTTAAATGTACTTATGGATTGTTAAGCTACAATGAGAACTGGAGTAATGACATTTGTTTATAATTTTTATGTAATTTTTAATTGTTGAAATAAAGTAATAAAAAGGTTCTATGAGATAATTATATTCAACAAATGCCGCATTGATTACGAGACTTACAAAAATAACGAGACTTACAAAAATAAATACCGCATAAGAGTTTAATTTGATGTGACTAGTGCTTCGTTTTGATTGTCGCTAAAACATTATGATATTTTGGTTTCGCGATCAACTTTACTCATCGCATAAAACATATTTTGCTATTTACGCAACGAAAAAAACATGTGTCGTATACAATTGTGTAGTGTTTATTAATACAAAAGATGAGCTTTTGAGCAAAATTTTCACTGAAAAGCATTGACAACGCATGGAAAAGTGAGATTAAATCTCGTTAATTTATTGGTGACGAATTATAAAATATGATTGACGAATTATGTCGTCGACTTTTGATTTGTTGGCGATGAATTATAATCGGATTTTGACGAACTTTTAATTTTCCACCAAAAATATACTTTATACATGATCTTTACTCCAAAAACACATGGAAAATGAGTTTTTTATTTTATTTTTTGCCCTACTTTCAAACTCAAGTGTCACTTTTACCGTGTTCGAAACTCGAATTTCATTTTTACCTTGTTTTTAAAAAGACTGGGTTGGGAGGAACCGGTTTTGTCCATTTTCGAACAAAATCGGTTTGGGGGAAACCGGTTTCGTTGATTTTTAACCAAACCGGTTTGGGAGAAATCGATTTGATGAGTAAGCACATCCGTAACATGTTTTGGTCATATGTGGACCCAACGATATACATTTGTTTGACACGTGTCAAACCGATTTGGGGGAACCGGTCTCAGTTAAATGAAACCGATTTAGATTTTCACTAGAAGTTGACTCGCAATAATTTTGGGAATCTCGTTGTCATCATCATCATGACCTCAGTGCAACTTTTTTTTCTTTTGATTAACCAAAAAATTATTCAGTCATATTATATATTTTAGCGTTATTTTAGTAAGAATCGTTATTATTATGCACGTTTATATACCAAATTTATTTTTTTTAAAATGTACACATTGGTGCCCCGAACTACAGACATGTTCTAATTGAAGGTTCAAACTATCAATTTTTCCAATCAAGAGCAAAACAAAAAATAAATTGACCAATTTTCGAACATCAAGCACCGTAACTTCACCGTGATTAAATTGTGAACTCAATCATCTGAACCATTTTGAAATATAACCCAATGATCTCATCTTAAACTTTTAACATATTAAATCGATCTTTTTGGGTTAACATTAATACACTTTTTTATTGAGTCGTTATTAACGGGATTCACATGATTGAGTTTGTAATTTAATCACGGTAAATCTACGGTGCTTGGTATTCAAAAATTGGTCAATTTTTTTTTTATTTTGCCCTTGATTGCAAAATTGATAGTTTGAACCTTCAATTGGAAAAGAGCGATAGTTCGGGCACCAATTTGTACTTTTCCCTAAGTTTAAAAGTTGGTTTCGTGTGGAAACAATTTATTATTTTAATTTCCGAAATTAAATATGATTTTCACATAATGAGCTGGAATCAAAATCAATATTGGAAAGTTACCAAAAAAAATTCACATATATCAAAATAAAAGGTAAGTCACCAGATTTGGTAAATAAATCAAATTAAAGTTTGCTTTTATGGTAGAGCAATAATTTTCTATCCAAATTTGCATTGCATTTAAGAATGATTATTTCTCATTTAACTATTTACAAAATCGGTTCCTACCGAACCGGTTTCAATTAAAAAGAAACCGGTTCTTGTCAAATCGTGTTACTACGTGGACCAAACGAGACTCAAATTCTGCCACGCATGTGCTTACTCATCAAATCGGTTTGGGAAAATCGATTTGGTTGAAAAATCAACCACGTACAGATTTGAGAGAAATTGTTTTTAAGAAAGTTCAAATGTTGAGTAGAGGGTGAAAACGTTTATTTATCATTTTTATTTATATGCAACTCACTAACAAAAAATGTACGAAAATGAAAGTTTCAAACTTCAAATCTCACATCCAATTATACTCTCCCTTTTTGTCTCCTAAGTACTCGTTCAAAATCACCAAACAACCACACAAAACATCTTCTACCCATCTCTATCTCTCACATCTCAGTCTCTCTCCCCTCACAAAACACACCCCTGCAAATTTCATCTCTCCAAAATCTCCATCCATGGCGTCATCCTCAACCGGCCTCAAACACCGACCAAAACAACAACAACCAAACCCCACTCCCACTCTCCAACCCAACAACAACCCAAAACCCCAACGCGCTTTAAAATCTCTAACTTTCTCCATCCTCCTCCCACTCACCCTCACCTCTTTCTCCATCTTCCTCTTCGGCTCAAACCCTAAACCCTACACCTCTCTAACAGCCAACTATCTCCACTTCCCTCCTCTATGGCTCATCCACCTCGCCCAGCTCGTCTCCTCCGCCATCATGGGCTTCGCCGCCTGGTTCGTCTGGGTTGATGGCGGCTTTGGGAGGACTAGCGGCGGCGATGCGCTGGCGCTGTACGTGTCGCATGTGGCGTTGTGCGTGACTTGGGAGCCGCTGGTGCTGGGGACCGAAGCGGTGGCGATCGGGTTCATCTTTTGCGTGATTAATTTTGCGACGGTGGTGGCTGTTTATGGGGAGTTTAGGAAGGTGAACAGGGTGGCGGGTCAGCTCGTGAAACCGTGCATGGCGTGGATGGCCTTGCTGACGTTGGTGACGTTTAAGCTTATTGCTGCTTCAAAGGCTGTTCCAAAATGACGTCGTATGAGATGGTTTAGGTTTGTAGTTGATTAATTAGTGGGTTGTTCATTGATGGTTTCAAATTAAGAAACTTGAATCTTTCATTTATTTGAGATGCTATTTTCAATGATTAAATATAGATACTAAATGCTACCCATGTTTATCGAAATTAAGATAAACTGTGATTTTGAATGAGATTAGTGATCAGAAAATATCATGTGCAAATCATATTAATTTTGGTGCAAACGGCAAAATTCGTCACCGTCGCCGAGAAACCAAAATTACGATAAAATTTAATCTCATCCGTCCAAATGACCAAATCAAGAACTGTTTACAAAAATATGCTATTTGCATCGGATCATTTTTCTAAGGATCATATATAAAACAAATTTTCAATTCCATCTAGCTCTAGCATGTCCACCACTACTAATTTTGTGTAAATTTCCGACGTCAAAAAACAGACGGAAAACCGACGGAAAGTTGACGGAAAAAGTGTAGTTTCCGTCAGCATAACGTCAACAAATATTGTGACGCAAATTTTCCCGACGGAAAACATTTTCCGTCGACACTTCGTCGCTTTTTTCCGTCAACATGCCGATCCAATTCCGTCACTATTACGGAACATATAATTCCGTCACCAATCCGACATTTTTCCGTTTCCATCCTCTGTTACCATACCGTCTAAATATAGTCAATCTGAGTTTCCGTCGATATTCCGTTAATTATTCCGTCATTATTTTGTACCGTCATTATTCCGTCTTCATTCCGTTGCCTGTTTTCCGTCCATTTTCCATCTTACTTCCATCAATAACGTTTCCGTCGTTGGTTCGTTACTTTTCCGTCATTCCATATTTCCTTCATTCTTCCGATAACTTTGCGTCAATAATATTAGCGCCTATAGTCCATCTCAATTCCGTCACCACTATTTCCGTCATTGTTCCGGTAAATTTGCGTCAATACATATTATCGGCAATATTTCCTCTTCATTCCGTCATATGAGTTTCCATCGAGACTCCATCTGAATTCCGTCACTCCTATTTTCGTCATTGTTCCGGTAAATTTGCGTCAATGCATATTATCGGCAATATTTCATCTTCATTCCGTCATCCTTGTTTCCATCAATGTTCCATCTACATTCCGTCACTCCCATGCATATAATTTAATTAAAATTCGCAATTTAATTATTATTATTATTATTATTATTATTATTTTTTGATGAGGACTTGGACGGGTTTAGTATCTGTCCTGCATAATTATAATTGTTTCGATGTTTTAATTATTAAAATTTGCAACTAAAATATCAAAGATTTCGAGTGAAAACAAATTTCAAATGTCTAATTCCTGGGGTTGTCTTCCTCCGAGCCCTGATTTCGCGGATCATGGTTGTTTCCATCCGAGCTTCGACTGGTAGGTGGCTGCTGGATAGTAGTAGTAAGCATCCTCATCATCGCCGCCTGCATTTGCATCATTTGATCTATGCTCTCCTTCAAGGATTCCTGGCGGGATTCCATACGCCTCAAATCAGCGTCCTGTCGGGACTCCATGCGCTCTAAACGCGGCATCAGCTCCTGGGTGTAACTGTCCGATGATTGGCCCCTCGCTACTCTCTGAGAACTTGCACACGACTGACTGCCCGTCGAAGAGAACTTGTCCGATACTAATGTCGCTGCAGGACCATACAGATATGGTATCCCCGACCTCGGATGAACTCCCATGACAGATGCACCGACCTCTACCAACTTTTCATCCGGTACCCTTTCATCCCCGACGCGACCATTCAGTACCACATTTTCAGCATCAGCAAGTTCTTTCTGAAACAAATATATTTTGAAATTAGGAAACAAATGTAATAAGAAAATACAATAGAACTGCGGTAGAAGATTAAGGTAAACAAATTTAATAAACATATTTCATTGGTATGTGTAATATACCCTTTTGTTCTCCCCGTCGGGTATCAAATACGTCCCATCCTTCCGCTTGTATTTCTTGTCAAATATATCAGTTGGCAACACCTGTCTTTGATTATCCTTTACCTGCAAATTTAATGATAATGTCTTACAATAATTGATTTTGATAATGGCTTAACATTTTTATATTACTCAGTATTACCAGCTTTGCAAAGTGAGAGTGTGCTGGTCTAGACCCAAAGGCGTGCAACTTTGTGCCGTTTCTGGAATGTCGGGCTGAATACGACTGTTTGTTCTTTTCGCTGCGGGCTTAGAATGAAGGGTCCGTGTTAAATCGAGCCTTTCCCGCAACTTTGTGATCTTCGATCAACCATTTCGGGCCTTTAGTCGCCCCGGTTCGCAAACCCCTCCAAGTATCTTGTAGTATCTTTGCTGCCTTCGTCCTGAAGTTAGCCTCAATTTGGTCGGTGTGGATCGGATCCCACCGGTACAAGCTCTACATGCATATTATATATTTGTTGAAAAAAAATCCATTTAGTAGAAACATTGTAATAAAGCTTCAGATTAACAATAATCCGTTTGAGGAAAACAAAGTAGAAAAATATTTAAGCAACTAAATCAAATTAGAATACAATTTACCTTAAAGTGTCGAAACCACTTCACTGGAGCTTGTGGATCACACGTCCCCATCGTCGTCCAACCAACCTTAAAACCAGGAGCAATACATTGGAGCCCGATTTTTTTAACAGCTGAAGGGGGGTCAAAGCTCGAATCACAAGTAAACAGAATTTTCAATGTGGTTACTCCAAAAATTCGGTATAAATATATGTACTACTTTTGAATACTCACTTGTCATCACCAGCTGGAGTGATCCAAGGACGAGAATCATGTGGCATCGAGCCCAAGGGTGTCTCCTCACCTACTCCGCCTCCGCCCGAATTCCCACCTCTGATGAATTCCGGCCTAACTGGGTCATCGTGATCGTCATCATATTCATAAGGTGATTCCCTCCCGTCGGCTTCCAAATTCGCTTCCATGTTCCCCATCGACCTGTCCACGAAATCATTCAGTAACTCGTCCATGTCGAAATCGTCTGGTCCCTGTATAGGTTGGGCGTCATCCATATGATTATGGCCAGCGGATTGTGAATCTATCGTAGGTCTGTACACATCCTGACTTGGATGTATGTCCCCTGTTGATGCTGTACGTTGCCGGTCATCGGCCCCCATTCTCGCTGCTGGAGGATCATGTATTGGAATAGAATGTGTTGACATTTCTGGATTCTGCTGATTTTCCCGAGGTGAAGGAATGTCATGATTCGACTGTCTCGGTGGGCGTACATCCGTTAGCCGAGTTTGTTGGGAGCTGCCGGTACCTATACGAGTCCTGGTATTCTTTGTAGCTAAACCCTTCCTCTTCTGTGGTCCCATATCCCTGCCACGTCCATTTAAAACCACTGATGTTAATCAGAAAATGAAATCGAAGCAGCAAACCAACAGTCGACTATTTTCACTGCCAAGCACAAATTGTTTCCTCAATATTCATTACAAGTGAACTGTATAATGACGTACTCGTTCTTCGATTCAATCAATTTACAACACACGGATAAAGGCAGTAAACCCTAAATGTGGTTACAACATTAAGCTGACGGGAGTAAGACGCCGATAGGCAGACAAGGAGTTTCCATACCTGGGCGACGCAACTTCTGGACAGAAATCCGGGCAAATTCGGGAAGCCGCTTGTAAGAGAGAAGAACGGAGAAATTGGGGTTGTAACAAATGTCATAAAAATTAAAAACGCATGTCATTTATTTAATTCAAGAGTTAATGATATGTGTTTTAGGAATTCAGGCGGGCGATTACGGCGGGCGTTTTTTTTTGGAATACCACAGCGCTTTAATACATAACCGCTGTTGTAATAACTTACAATTGCGCTTTCGTACAAAGGCGCTGTCGTACATACATATTTCACGGCGCGTTGTATATATGCGCTGTGGTATTGTATATTTACTACGGCGTTTTAATCTTTAAAAACGCTGTCGTAGTAAAATTTGTATGACAATTTAAATTATTAGTAAAGACGGTGGGCGTAGTTTGGATACAACAGCGTTTTTGTCTATAAGCGCTGTTTTAATTACTTACAATGGTGCTTTCGTTACAGAGGCGCTGTCGTACCACATTATTTCACGGCCCTTTTTCCATATGCGCTGTCGTATTGTACATTTATTACGGCGTTTGATTAAAAAAAGCGATGTAGTATTAAAACTTGTATGACAATTTAAATTATTTGTATACACGTGGACAGCCCTTGTCATATTTGTATAACACTATACTTACAAACAGACATTTTAGATTTACGTATTTCATACTTGAGGCAAATGAAAATTGAAACCATACAATTACTTATTTATATGTCAATTTACATGAATTATTCACGACGACTCGTCAGACTCCTCTTCTGTATATGGATTATCAGCTACGTGGTCGTCGTTACTGTCTCCTTCGCTGTACTCGTATATTTCATCATCAGCGAGGTTCCCGGATCCGATTTCGGTTATCGGCAATACAGGCAGTTCAACACCCATTTCACCGTCGTCTTGGAACGGGACATTTGCTACTTCCATGTCTATTGCATTTGTAGGTTTCACAGGACAAATTGCAACCCAACCTTGATTATTTTGTCCTGCTAACCCCGGAAACGTCACATAGTAAACTTGGACCGCTTGCTGGGCAAGAATGTAAGGGTCGTAACGGGGGTATGGTCTGTGAGTGTTCACGATAACAATCCCGTTAGACGGGTATGATCTTACAAACTGAGGGTCGTACCAACGGCATTTGAACAAGACAACCTTTAGGCGATGGTTGGTTCTACATCTGATATGTATTATTTCTTCAATCACTCCGTAGTAGTGTGTACCCTCAATTCCTTTCACGTAAACGTGACTGTTCACCGTGTTTCTCCCTTCACCGTGGCTCTCAATGTGAAATTTGTAGTTGTTCACTTTGTATGTCGCCGAACACGTGACGTCTGATTGAAATCCACCGGACAAGTAGTGAATCCATTGTGGTAGGGCTAATGTTTCTCCGAGCTCCCACACCTAAACATCAAATTATGTATGACGATTAACGACATCGGTAATTAATTAACATATAGATAATTAAATAAATTTAGAATGATTAACTTACATGGGAGGACAACCATTCTGGATATTCCGTTAATATAGCATTGTATATTTGCTGATCATTTAATCGCGGCCGTCTTTGTCGTAAGCCGGTCTCAAATAACTCCAAATACTGTTCAAGCTCAGGCGTATTGCTAAATATGTAATGTGTTGCTTTCTTGAATTCTTCGCTTCCTAATACCCTCCGTTTAACTTTACTGCCACCAACTCCTGGGTAATTATAAATAGAAATCTGTGGATCATCGAAATCTGATGTTGCAACCTCATTTCGTTTTAAGCGTATGTCGTTAGTCGTTAACTCGGGATCCAAGTAGTCGAATCCCAGATACGAAGTCTCCAATTGTAAGTATGCGTTAACAATGCTTGCTTCCACCTCGGCTCTGTTTCCCTTCTGGCCCAAATTTTTAAAACGGTAGATGAAACGCTCAAACGGATACATCCAACGGTAGTGTACTGGTCCGCCAAGTAGCACCTCATCGGCCAAATGAATTGGGAGGTGTTCCATTGAGTCAAAAAATGATGGTGGAAATATGGTCTCCAGCTTACACAGTGTCGTAGATATGCTTGCCTGCCACTGTTCCATTCGCTCAATTTCAAGGGAAGATGCGCAGATATCTCGGAAAAACGTACACAACTCTGATACAGCTTCCCATATATGTTTTGGTAAAAAACCCTTGAACGCAATCGGCATTAGTCGCTCGATGAAAATATGTGCGTCGTGAGACTTGTAACCTACTAGTTTGTGTGTGCTCATATCCACTTTATTTCCCAAATTAGAGGAAAATCCATCAGGAAACTTCAGAGACTTCACCCAAACAAGTACACGGGTCTGGTATTCTCTTGTAAGCTGATATTTACCCTTATTTGCTACAAGACGACCGGCATAGTTTTTCAGTTCTAATTCTGGTCTACGACAATACAACTTAATATCTTTTCTGCACTTCACTCCGTCATCCTTTGTTTTTCCCTTCACATCCATCATGGTGTTGAATAAATTCTCAAACACATTCTTTTCAATGTGCATCACGTCTAGGTTATGTCTAAGCTTCATATCCGTCCAGTAAGGTAGTTCCCAGAAAATCGATTTCTTTGTCCAATTGTGTCCCACACCGAATCCAGCGAAAACCTCATTAGGTAGTTGTTCCCATATGTATTTTAGATTTCTAACCCTTTCGTAAACATCTTCCCCTGACCGAAATTGGACTGGTCCGTCAAAGTCGGTTCGATCTCTGTCAAAATTCCTAGTATTAATCCGATATGGATGATTCGCTGGTAAAAATCGTCTGTGACACCCAAAATACGACACTTTCCTGCCGTTCTTCAACACGAATGTCTTGGTGTCGTCCATACAATAGGGTCATCCGAGTTTTCCTTGTGTTGACCATCCCGATAACATTGCATACGCGGGGAAATCGGACACAGTCCACATGAGTGCCGCCTGCATTCTAAAACTCTCCCTCCGACTGGCATCGTATGTGTCGACCCCAACATTCCAAAGATGTTGAAGGTCATCAATTAGAGGCCTAAGATATATGTCCAAACGCTTCTTCGGATTAGAGGGACCTGGAATTAGTATCGTTAACCAAATGAATCTCGTTTTCATACACAACAACGGTGGTAAATTGTATGGTGTTACCATCACAGGCCAGATCGAGTACTGTTTAGTCGACATGCCCCACGGATTAAATCCATCCGTGCATAAGCCCAATCTAACATTTCTTGGCTCGGCCGCAAAACTTGAATGGCACCGATCAAAATGCTTCCATGATTCCCCATCTGACGGGTGAACCATGCGATTCGGGTCTGATCTTGGTGTAGCATGCCAGCACATTTCTGCTGCCAGAGTCTCCGATAAATAAAGTCTCTGTATTCTCGGTATAATCGGCAAGTAAAACATTGATCTTCTCCCATTTCGCTGGTAAGAAGCATGATTTTCTGTTCGTCTTGGACGATGATATCTTGGTTCCTTGCAAAAACGACATACTGTCAAATGTTCTTCGCTGCCATAGTAAATCATACAACCACCTACACAAACATCAATCCGTTTATACCCCATTCCGAGATCAGCTACGAGCTTTTTTGACTGTTTAAAAGAAGAAGGGATCTTATTCTCTCCCTCAATTAGATTTCTCATCGTTCCACATACTGCGTTGAATGCGCCTTCGGATAATCCGTAGTTAGCTTTTGTTGCCAGCATTTTCATGTTTATAGATAGCTCCGTCTCTGTCGTGCAACCTTCGTAAGCTGGCTCTGAACTTGAATTTATGATGTTGAAGAATCTGTTAGCTTGAATATTATCTGTTTGATGTTCACCATAGTTAGAAGACTGACCAATTTCAGGATGACTACTAAAATCATTACCCATCTCGTTGAACGAGGCATGACTACATATTTGTTCCGTATTTTCTTGAAATTGGTCAGCACTGGTCGGTTCAGGTATTGTTGGGGTTGCATTTATGTAATGCATTTCGAACAGCTCTTCGCCGTGAAGGGTCCAATTGAGGTAGTCTGGTGTGAAACCGTATTTGTACAAATGCTCCTCCATCATTCGTATAGGTATGAATCGCAGGTTTTTGCATTTCGTACAAGGACAGCGGATTGTGTTGTCGCTAGCAAGAAATCCTTTCGAAACGGCGGATTCGATGAAAGTATTCACACCGGCGATGAAAACATCATTGGTGTATGACTCTCCATGAGAACAAGGTTCGTACATCCATCTCCTTCCGTGATACAGATATGCCATATATATTTCTGGTTTTATTTCTCCCGAAAATGAAATGGAGTACCTCACGACGTGTATGGGTTCAAGCAAGTATATAACGTCCACATATAATTGTGAACTAAAGACCAAGTGAACAAAACAGCGCATATATGGTTAAAATACAACAGCGCTTATTAAATAAAGGCCGTCAAATATGTCCATTAACAACAGCGCATATATGGTTAAGCGCTGTGGTAAATATTACAAAATGACGTTAATTAGACGGAATTAAGAAGCATTTTGATTTCGTCGAAATTTTCCACATGAAATCATCTCCAGCTGATAGACGAAAGGGAGAAACTAGAGATAACAGAATGGATCTGATCATAGAGAATAACCATATAATACAGTCGATTGACATGTACTGCAAATCTAAAAACTCTACATAACAAATAAGTCTCAGCATAACAAACCGGAGATAGACGCCCACAAGGTAGATCTGGAATGGTAATTGATTTCTTTTACAGATGTTTTTTGGATTGCTTGTGCAGATCCGTCAACGACCATATCTGATTACTTATGTCCGTAGACAAGCCAATATCTGTTCACGTCGGCCTTTTTCAGAATATGTCTCTCACGATTAGCCAACACTTCTGAATAAGACGGAGGAAAACAGTATGGATCTGTTCACGACACAATCTCAAATTGGTTGGTCGTTGACTGATCTACACAAGAAATCCAAAAAAACATCTGTAGCTTCAAAAAAGTCGGACCATTAGAGAGTTTGGGGTTTGTTCTATCTCGCAACAGCCTCACTATACATATGTACTCAACAAAAGAGCAATTTTCCGTCACTTGTATGTTCCTGTACTACATAAGTTAATAATTACTATACATATTTCCGTCAACAAAAGAGCAATTTTCCGTCACTAACTGACGGAAATATGACGAATTACCGACGCATATTTTTTAATGTACGCCATTTAAATGTGGTATATCGTGTCGGTGGCATGAGAAGCGTCTAATTTACGTTACAATTAAGTCATTAGTATGTTATTACAACGGAATTATAAGGTAATGGTTACGAAGGGTCCGACATCGAATCGTCACATCATCTATGTATTATATTGTAAATGGATTTAAAATGTATACGAAGGGTCCAAATAAAAGGTTACTATTACGAAAATCTCGCGTTACTGTAAATGCAATAATATTCAAATTCTCATATAAAAGTATAACATAATGTGTATTTTGTATTGTATATGTTACGTACGTTATACTAATTGCACTTAGTTAGCAAGGAAAATAACAACTCAAAGAGAAACTAACTTTTGAATCAAAAAAAATAAAAAAAAGGAAACTAACTTTATTAGATACGTTGAACATCAATCCGATACAAGTTATTACTTCATATATATGAATCGCAACTCTAATTTCATAAACCCGGAGTAGGATGGGTGGTCAACGCAGATGCGAGCTTCATGTCCGGGATGAGCCACGGGGGGGTGGCTGGTCAACTTCTTGTTCACCTTCACTTTGGTTTTGCTTTGAACAAGTACTTTGTCTACTATTGTCTTCATCATGTCTATATTTTTCCCGACTGAAGCTATGCTCTCCTACACAGTTCGAGCCATTATCACAAGGATAAAATGGGTCTTGAGCAGAACAAACATATCCTTCAGAACCGCTTGATTCATCTTCAGACATGTCAGCGAAAATACGTTCAACTGCAGAATCCGAACTCATTGTATGAAATTTTACTGATGAAATGTTAAAGACAAGCTAGTTTATTGTATTTATAGGTTGGAAGATGTATCATTCCGTCTCATTTCAGCAATGGGTCCGTTATGCGTGTAACAGGACATTACGTAAAAGCTATGTTTAATTCAAAGTATGAAAACAAAACATTTCATATGAGTTATATAACAGCGCTTACAAGTTAGCGCTGTTATATACTAGATACGACAGCGGTTTATTTTATAGGCGCTGTAATCAATAACTTACCACGGCGCGTTCGTTAAGAGGCGCTGTGATATAGTCAGTGAAGTAAATCTCGTATCGAAACCGTCATAGCGCTTACATGTAAAGGGCTGTTATATATTTCGTACCACAGCGCGTTTGTTTTGTGCGCCGTAATTTGTAACTTACCACGGCGCTTTTCTTTTCAAGCGCAGTGATAATATTATTGAATACAGCGCCTTCAAAGAAACGCTGTCCCAAATGTTAACTAGGTTTATTAACTGAACAACAAAATTACTCCACATTTTGTTTCACTCGGTCTGATACTGTGATTCATATCCTACGATTCGAATTGTTACTGCCGACTTTGGCCGCCGAAGCATACAAAACAAACTTCATCATTCGCCAGGGTATGTCGATTTAATATTCCGTCTACGCTTTAGTCCATTTCCCCGTTGAAGTAAACGTATTGGTTTCCGACTGGCAGCCGGTTTTAACCTTATATTGGTTTCATTTTGTTACGATAGCCAGTTGTTGTGTTTCGATTGTCCGTAGTTGAATAAAACTCATCCATTAGTGTTTCACTCTGTTGTCCCAACATTTGCGAAGCAACTGATAATTTATTTGTGGATATAATGTATACCAGTAGTTGTGCCAGAATGTTATGATTGTTTTTGTCAACATTGTACTGCCTTATGCATTTTCGGACTGACTTAGTAGTGAAGTGTAATGTAATTTCTGTTATTTGTTAGTTTTCAAAGTAATATGGACACCAATAGTGGCACGGATGGAGGGTCATCATCAAATCGTAAGAGAAGGGGGGCAACCTCTATGACGAAGTTTATCAATAAACATAAGGATGGGACTAAAGAGCAGGTTACGATTGGGGCAGATGGAACAATTGCTACCCACAAAATAAAGACATCATTCAGGACATACATTGGTAAAAAAATAGTATGTAATGTATTTATTTTGGTAATGAATATACATTGTTATTTCGTTGGATTTGGTAATTGATATCTTATGTAAATGCAGGGACAACAGCTAAATCTCTAGTGCCAATTACATACCCTGAGTGGAAGGCGGTACCTAGAGAGATCAGGGACTCTGTTTGGGAAGAGACATTGGTATATTCTAAAATGGAAGACATGTGAAAATTTATGCCTGTAAACAATAATTAACAAACCTTTTCTGTTCATCTTGTAGAAATACTTTGATGTGCCCCAAAATGACAGGACTAGTAAGTTGAAGAATACAGAGATGCGAGCGGCAGCAACTATGTGGAGAAACTTCAAAAGCAAACTCGCAAATGAATACATTTTTGGGTCCAAACAAGGACATGACCCAAGAGAGAAGTATTCTTGGGTTACCCCAGAGCAATGGAGGAACTTCGTGGAACAACGCTCGACTCCAGAAGCAATGCGAATTAGGGAGAAGAACATTGATCGAGCAAAATCAAACAAGTTCCAGCATACAGTTTCTCGAGGTGGGTACAGTAAGGTGAAGGCAGATATCATTGCAGCGAAGAAAGCGGCGATGGAGGCTCAAGGGTTAACATCGTCTGGGGATGAGCCTGTAATTCACGTTGAGAGACATAAGGTTTGGATGAAGGGTCACCTGCGAAAGAATAAACAGTACGTGAACGAGTCAATGAGGGAGGTGGCTGAAAAAATTGTAAGTTACTTGTACAAAGGAAAAGCATTCATCCCCTGATGACTCATATCAGATTATGATGGACGTAAAATGATTGATAATAGGAACAATTACAAGAGCAGGTCGCACAGGGCTTATTTACTTCACAGGGGCGAAGAGACATTTTGACAGAGGCCACAGGGAAGGATGAGTACCCTGGACGCACACGTGGAGTCGGAAGTTTAGTTGGTTGGAGGGACGTATTTGGGAAGGCCTCGTCTTCATATTCATCAACACGATCCACAGTTACATCGCACGCGCCGACCATTCAGACCCATGATGGTGGTCCCAATCCAGACCCATTCGGAGAAATCCATGAGGTATTATGCAGTTATTTAACAATATAAATAAATAACGTGTATGGTGTTCATTATTAGTATCAGCCTCGTTTTCTTTATGTTGTAAAATCTAAGGTTGGGAAGAAATGCTTAATGCACGTGGACGACGGTTGCGACAAGGGATTGGTAATCGTTGCACTTGGCAAAGTGATGGAAGGAAGAATCGTGCAATATCAAGAGTTGGATGATGATATGGTGAAGGTGAAGGTTGACGAGGCGCTTGAAGGATGGAGGGAGCTGCCAAAGAAGTTTGGGAATATGGACACAGTATCGGATGCAGTGGGTGGTTTCGTGGGATGGCCGAAATCTCTAGTACGCATTGATGAAAAGGTAACTAACGTATATTCACGTCTTCCACACTGAACACCTATCACTTTGGCATATATAATCATCCTGCCGACATTATTTTCTTTCCACAGGGATATGACGAGTTCAGCTATTTCAAAATGCTAAGCTTCAGTTTAGACGACGAAATCGTTATGAGAATGAAAATGCAATGCCGCTTTCTGCATGAACACGCATGTATGATGCCGAAGTCAACCACATATTCGGCGTACATTAGTAGCAAACTGTTTGGTGATGATGACTTCGTCATTTTGGATGGTCCTTGCATTACTGAGTTCACACTCTTAAAAGCCCTGGGTGCATCAGCAGCAGAAGTTTACCTGAGGTAAGTATTTAAATCATTATGAAATGGTTTCTTAAGTTTATAAGAATTGTACTAATTAAATCAAATGCCACCAGATTCATCCACGATACGATACCACCAGGCATACGGTTTGGATTCTTCAGACCGAGTTATATGACTACGGCCGAGGCATTCGATACGAGAGTCGAGTACTTCCAGAAGAGATTGAGAGTGCCTGACTATGAGCATAATTTTTGCTACTTCCTTCCCTACGTAGATCCGGACGAGTGAGTTGATATTATAACAAAGGAAATTCTATTTTCAATGAGGTGCCTATTTCACTAATCGACAATGGTTGTCATGAATATATGTTAGGTATCATTGGATGTTAGTTGTCCTATTCCCAAAGAAGCGAGTGGCCCTTTGGCTCGATCCGCTTGACAAGCGACCTCGGGCTGATGCGCGAAAATTAGTTGACACGTAAGCACTATGGTAGTGCAATTTAGTTGCCATTTTAACATGACCTAACAAATTTTGTATGTTAAAATTACCTTGTTGATGCAGGAGCATGGGCATATACTTCAACATCCAACCAGGTGACGAGGAAGTACAATGGAAGACTGTGACGGTAATATATTGATTAACCTATAACAATTGTTATACAACTGAATATTTGGCTAAGTAATAGATTTCGTTCATTACAAATTCATTCTTAATTTCAGTGCCCGCATCAGCCCCCGGACACTGAACTGTGTGCCTACTATGTCATGCAATATATTTTGGACATAATCAAGTTCGTTCAAGACAGAAATGGAACGTGTGAGGATGACATTATTAGACAAGTAGGTGTATAGCGACATTTAATTAGCCATTAACAATTAATTGAGGTCATTACTAAACTGTGTAATTATGTGTTTTTATAGTGTTTTCCTACAGGGTTACGACCTTATGATGACGAAGTGCTTGATGCTATGAGGGAGCACTTTGCCGAAGGGTTGATTACTTACATACGACAAGTGTATCATAATATGTAAACATGGAGGATTATAAAATGAACATATCGGTCGACATTTAAGAATGGAAACATCTTGTAAACTCATGTAAAGAGTTGTCGTAAACAGCTACACGGCGAAATCTGAGATTCCAATATTTTTCCAAAATATTGATTTACGTCACATTAGACGGAAAGTTGACGGATTAACGACGGTCGTATGAATGTCAAAATTCGACAGCGCTTTCAGTTGTAAGCGCTGTTGTAAGTGGGAATACAACAACGCTTTAAGGTTACAGCGCTATTGTAAGTGACTGTACTACAGCGCCTCACGGTTAAGCGCTGTTGTAACTAACTATACAACAGCACTTAACCGTGAGGCGCTGTAGTAAATTCGTTGTCCAAAATATTGATTTCCGGCACATATACGGAAAGTTGACGGATTAACGAAGAACGTATGAATGTCAAATTCGACGGCGCTTTAAGTTGTAAGCGCTGATGTAAGTAACTATACAACAGCACTTACATGAGTTTAGCGCTATTGTAACTAACTATACAACATCGCCTTAAGGTTAAGCGCTGTGGTAACTGACTACATCAAAAGCGCTTCACGGTTATGCGCTGTACTAAGTGCTAAACTATATTTGCCAAGTTCCTGCTCTGGGTAACAAAGATTTATTTTTGACATAATAAGGTGAGTCAAATTCATTTTATTCACCAAAGTCCTCCGTTGAAAACATCGCTAGGAAGGTTCGTTGTCAATTTGAGTTACAAATTCAATTGTAAAACATATATCTGAATAATGACATACATCCATCGTAACTTATTTCATTCATGGAATATAAAGTTGCCACTAATTTACTGAATACATCGCGAGGCGTTTAACATTCTGCTATTTGACGGGTTTGTTGACCGTACGAGAAACGTGAAATATGAGGAATCGGTTAAATTCCTCTAATCCTTTGCGTTCTCATTGCGTCGTCGACGACCATTTTGCATCTCCTCATGAAATTACCCCGAATGCGACTTTCATATTCTGCATTCCAAATAGCAATACTCTACAAGCAAATCATTTTGAAAATCATTTAACCTTTGACAACAAATTAATTTAGTCAAAAATTTTGTGTCACAGCTCTATATACGTACCCGGAACTCCTCATACCAAATACTCTTAGCAGTTTGTGGGATCATGTGCCACGATGTCCACGCCTCATCCCAGCATTTTGACATGCATTCTCTTGGAATCCTTTGATGAACGGTGAATGGCCAGAAACTGTTACAACTTTTGAGATCACATAATGGTTACAATTATCGATCAAAACAATCAATATATGAAGGGTACATTCAAATCTTACTGGTTTCTTAGAACAGGTGTAACATGCAGTCTACGATCGACATCAGGTGGGTTGACAACACGATCGAATGAAGGAGACATATAAACTATCAATTGTGTGAAAGTCTTGAGGATTGAATGATTAAATGACTTCATAACACTTCATATATATAGGGTTGTAGTGTCAAATATGTCGGTAACTATTAGTCACCGTCGAAAATTCGTCATGTTTCCGTCGATGATTACGGAAAACATATGGAAATTTGACGTTTATTATTAATGACGGAAAGGTGATGAAACGGTAACGGAAATTACAAACAGTACGGTAACTAAATCAGTAACGGAATCCGGACGGACATATGACGGAAGTTTTGAAAATTAGTAACGGAAACCGGACGGGTATGTCACGGAAACATTACATATATTCGTTGACGAAGTAGTGACGGAAAGTAATTGACGGAATTGTGCTGGAATTGCAACGCAGAATTTATTTTGACGGAATCATGGCTGAAATGTGACGGTTTATTTATCGTCAGTTTGTCCTCCGACGTTATTACGACGGAAATTTTTGACGCAAATTCAGCAAAAATTTGTAGTGCACATTGGACTAATAACACATTTATGCCGCCTAGGTGGGACGAATGAAGACACCCATGAGGAATGAATAAAACTCTTAAACAGAACGTGAAGGATTAGATCCAGTGTTATTAAAACCGGACCGGTCGGTTCGATCGGTTGGACCGGGAACCGGTCATCGGATCGGTCCGGTTCTGTAATCAGATCGTTCTGCAATCGAACCGGTCAAATTTCGGTCAAGACCCGGTTGAACCGATGGTTGAACCGGCCGGATGAACCGGTTGACCCGCTGATTGACTCAATTTTACATTAAAATGGTGATTTGATCGGTTCAATCGGTTCGATTTGGTCTGAAAAAATATTTATTTATTTTGACTTGGGCAAGACTCGAACCTAGTCTTCCTCTATAATTATCCCCTCTCATTCCACCAAGTTAAACATGATTCTTGTTTTATTATTTGTTTCATTAATTTATATTCATTTATCAAATCTACAAATATTTTTACTTATTATCAATTTAACTAGAAATTCAATTAGTCTTAGAAATCTCTTATTGTTGTGACTTGCAAATTAAGACTAAAATTGTTATTGTTGTTCTATTATTGTTGTATTATTGATTTGTATTTTATCAAATTCTAAATTTGACAATTTGTTATGGTATGTTATTGTAATCCGATCATAAACATGTAATATTTATTCAAGTCATAAATATGTTAAATTATAATATCATATATAAGTATTTTATTTTTATTATTTAATTTGTGCGGGTCAAACCGGTTCGACCCGGTTGAACCACTGACCCATTGACCCAGTGACTTGACCGGTTCGATCACCGGTCCGGTTTTAATAACACTGATAGATCACTTCTTAATTTGCAAATCTCAAGAGCTCAAACAATTAAACTATTATGGCTTTGGAAACGCTTAAATTCTCTCTTTTTCGTTCCAGACGCTTCCAGCGAACGCGAGCGGCGAATTTTGCGCGAGGTTTTCCAGTGAGGTTAGGGCAGCAGCCGCCCGTGTTCCGTCCCCGCCGGCGCTCCTCTAGATTCGTCGTCGCTTGATCTGGTGGCAGGAGGGGTGCCGGTGTGGGGCTGCATGAGTGGGTGGGCTGCGTTTTTGGATGCTGGGGCAGGTGGCGTTTGTTGCGCCTGACTTTTGGTTGCCGGCAGCTTGTTTCCGGGCTGACTGCTGTTGGGGCCGGCAGATGTCTTCCCAGCAGGACCTTCGGCGGTGGTTGGTAGGTGGCGGTCCTTCTCGTAAGGACCTTATGTACATTTGTACATATGTTATGTACCTATTTTAGGTTTTCTCTTTTGTCACCGGTCTATCCTTTAGGATTTGCTCCGGTTAGTAGCTTTGTCGGCTTAGTCCGACTTTTTAGTTTGTACCTATGAATAGGTTTTTCTCCTGCCGTATACATGCTGTTCGTCGGCTATTTCCAGCTGGAGTGGCAGGCTCCTGTCTTGCTGGATTTATTTGTAGAAACGTGGTCGGCGCTCCACTGATGCTTTGATGGCGGTCTCCGAGCTGCTTCATCTGTTTGGCCACCGTGGCGTACATTGGATCTTCGAGCATCTCTGTTATGAAGATACTACAGCAGCTGACTGATGGGTGTGCTTTACACGGATTACGGTGCCAAGTTTTCTGTGTTTGTTAGCTACTTTTTCAGTCTTGTTGTTTATTTTCATTTATGATGTTGTTCCTTGATTTTTGTACGTCTAGTTGTATCAAAAAAAAAAAAACTATTATGGCTTTGGAATCGAAAACATAACCTTAATATCTTAATTTGATACACTAATTAATCAATATGTAGTATGGTCGATGAAGGCCTTTTTGCAATCTGAATATCTAAAAGGATTAACGCTACATTCATCGAAATCAATACTAAATATCCATACAAGTTAATTTTTCTAACCATGTTTATAATAAAAAAAATTATAATATATATCGAAGGCATTTTAATCAAGTTGTGTTAAACATTTTCGGTCCAGAAAGAGGTGAGCAGAACCCGTCCCGATCCGGTGATCCGCCTCAACTTAGTCGAACTTTGGACGAATTTGAACCAGACCCGATACTAAATAAGTCGGGTTCGGATTGCTCATCGGGTATAATTATATTAATATAAAATAATTTAATTTAATTTCAATAGAAAAATGTAAAGAAAATGGCCGAACCTTCTGGTATTACTGAATCAGTTTTACCTGATCACACTACCGAGCAAAACAAAGTTGACAAATAAGGAAGTAAGTGTAGGAAATCTATTGTGTGGGAACATTTCATTAAGCTGTCCTCAACAGAGACTATGAGCTGTCCTCAACAGAGACTATGGAAATGCATAAGGCCAAATGTAATCATTGTCGAACAACATATCAGTGTCACCCAGACAATCATGCCACAAATAATATGAACAAGCATTTGTACAGAGTTCATCCGTCGTTGTTTAGTAAGGTGGGAAGGATGCAAACAATCTTCTTATTTATGTTATAAGTTTATTTTTGGGTTCGAGTTATCTAATGCGATCCGATCAATATTTAATATCGGGTTCAATTTGATCTAAATGATCCGATCGTCATTTCGAATCGGATTAAGACGAACCTAACCCGTCCCACGATCCCTCCAGAAGCTAGTGCCACTCAAAACGAACAGACGAGATCACTCCCCGATTTCGTCGAATCAAAACTAGCCACGTCATCAATCGCACCGAATCTCCGTGCACCGAACAGTACAACACTCAGCAGCAGTGAAGGTAGTAGATGAACGCGTAGCCTCCGATCTCGTGTCCTGTCGCCGCTGCAGTGTATAAAGTTTGAACATTTGGAGAACAGCGACGGTAGCTTTTCATTCCATCGTAGAGAAAACAGGCCGCTGAAACCCTAAGGAGAGATACAAACGGCTGCTACTGTGTTTGATTTCGGTAAAGCCCTAATCTGCTGATCTCTGTATTTGGCGAGATGGAGATAGCGTTAGGGAAGAAGCAGCCGCCGAGTGAATTCGAACTGAGCTCCATTTGCCAGCTGTCTTGTCCATCTGTTGAGGTTTTGGGTACTCCGGTGGTTGCTCGTTTTGGGATCTATTCTGGAGCGATATGTATTCAATTTTTGACTTCCGAGGGTAGTGAAGTTGTCACCTTGGAGCTTAAAAAGGCTCAGGTTTGTATCATGGCTTGGAATTTGGGTGTTTATTGTGTCTTTTGAAACTGATACTGGTTTTGTTAGATTGATGACCAGCTGATTATAAGTTGTTAAAATGGTGTTATAAAAGTGATGCATTGTTGTCAAGTGAATTATTGTTTGACATTGCGTAGGTCTGTACTGATTTGTGACATGATAAGAAGTTGTTTGTTGATGATTTGCAGCTCTATAAGCTTGGTCCTGTTGCGTCCATTTGCGTAGCTGAAGATTCTGTAACGTCTAACGAGGTACATGGTGTGGATTTTTTATTTTTCATTGTTGGAAAGAGTACAAGTGCTTGTATATCGTTGATCGCTCTTATCTCACATGTCCAAGTTGCTGAAAGGCTTGTGCTTTGCGGAAGCAAAAATTTCTTCATTATGAAAGTGGATTTCTTTAAATCTTGGATAAAAAATATTATGTATATTTCATAATTATCCTGAAAGCGGTTGTTTCAGTTTTATTCTTATGTTAGTAACCATCGCTAGAAATATATGTTTTTGTGATTTTTTGATGTTGAACTCGCCTGATTGCGTCAACTTGTCATAAGGCTGATATCAGACACTTGACTGACATGAAACTTTCTCCGATATGATGTGCGTTCTTATACATAAAAGTCAAGACTTTTGTGTTGCAGCATTAACCAGCTTTTGTGGGCAGCATTAACGAGGTGTATATGCTACAATGTTCTTTGTTTCCAGCAGAATTCTTATTCCAAAGGAGTTACCATTCAGTTTAGGAATGAGGAAGAAAGCAAAAGTTTTCACTCTGCATTTGAAGAATGGAAAGAAGAAGCTGCTTCTCAAGGTTTTCGTTTAATTGTATTCTCATTCTTATGCTCTATCCTGAAACTAACTTTACATGCATCTTTCTGAAAATCTACATCCTCCCAGAAAAATATCGGCACCTAGATTTTCTTAGTTATTACATGTCTGAATTTCAACGCAATAGTGCGTGCACCTGAAAAACATATCGGGATTATGTTTGTCGATTCTGTCTCAAGTCTATAATAAAGACCAAATTAGTGTCTTTCAGGTTAAAAAGAATGATATCTAGTGTTTGAACAACGCTTGTAACTCTTGGCATTGCACTATAAAATATTTGTTAAAATGTGCACATGTTTGTAGGACATGTGATACACGACACTAAAATGTATCTAAAGTTGTCTTTTCAGATGAACTTATTTGAAATTAGAAGTGTCGAATTTTATAATAATACTAATGCCATAAGATTCCAGTTGTTTAATATGTTTATAAGCATCCTGGTTGTGATAATTTCTATTTAGGAAAACGTTTAGCCAACGGTGTACTCTCAACTTCAAAAAGTAAATTTGACCACAAGATAGAGGCTTCTTCAGCCAAAATGTATTTCCATTACTACGGGCAACTACTGCATCAGCAAAATATGCTTCAAGATTATGTTAGAACAGGTAATATCGACTTCCAGGGGCTTTTCCTTACCAACTAAGCGTCTTTTTTGTTGTTTTATTTCCGCCGAACTAACTCATCATTGAATCTCTTCAGGAACATATTACGCTGCAGTTATAGAAAATCGTGCGGACTTTACTGGTCGTGTGGTGGTTGATGTTGGTGCGGGTAGTGGTATTTTATCTCTATTTGCTGCTCAGGTACCTAGGACAGTCTGCTTACGCCTTTCAAACAAGCAACATATTTATGCATTCTAGGAGCTGGTCCTACCTACAACTGTCTGTAACATTTCATAATTTGAATGTCCATTTAGTTTTTTTTCTGAACATTAGACCCTTTACTAGGCTGGTGCAAAGCATGTTTATGCTGTTGAAGCATCTGAAATGGCTGAGTACGCGCGCAAGCTTATTGCAGGCAATCCATCCCTTAGTGAGCGAATAACAGTAAGATATCTTCATCTGTCTTTCTGACTTCTTCTTTTACTCTTTTTTCTCTTAACTAGTGAGTTGCAATGTCCAACTTCTAGGTAGTCAAGGGTAAAGTTGAGGATGTTGAATTGCCTGAGAAAGCGGATATATTGATCTCTGAGCCTATGGGTAGGCTTACTGTTGGATTGATGTAACTGAGATTTCTGTTTTCACATCATTGCATATCTACAATGTCTAATCTCCGTGTATTCCAGCATGTAGAATTTACATTTTCTATCTCGTTGCAGGTACTCTGTTGGTTAATGAAAGAATGCTCGAATCTTATGTCATTGCCAGAGATAGATTCCTTGTGCCTAATGGAAAGATGTTTCCCACTTTAGGAAGGTAAAATGGTCCCTAATAATCTCATTGAACTCTTTGTTCATAATGTTTTTATTCCCAGCATTTACCATCAGTCGAACACTTCCGCAGGATTCATATGGCTCCATTCAGTGATGAATTTTTGTTCATTGAAATCACGAATAAGGTACACGTGCTGAGATTCCCTCCCTCTCCATCTCCCTCCACTACTACTTTTATGTTCCCTTCAATTAGTAAAAAAATCAAAGGACATATTACTAAATCACACCGTATGTGTACATTGTTCGATTGAGTCCGACTTGTTGGTAGATGAGGCCATAAATGTTTTGAAAATGAGAGTGGTGTTGATGACTGCTCACTTTATGCTACTGGGATTAGATATCAGATGGTATCATTAAGAGGAAAGTGTTAATCCCGATGTAGCTGCAAATGGTAGCAGTAGTGTAGTAGCAAGTGAAATTAAACTTATCATGTTTACTTGCATTGCCGGAGTAGTTGACATATAGTTCAGTCATCAACGACCATGACACTGAACTGTCAATAATTGTTAGCCCAGCTTGTCAAACATTAACTTCAACATGTAAACCCGTGAAGAAAATTGGCTTTTTAGAGCTCATTCAGTAATCTTGGCATGTAATGAGAATGAGACTGCCTTGCTTATGTGCTTTCTTCCTTTTCGTGTGGCATTATTTATTTTTAATAAGTTGCACCAATAAATAAGATTAACAATCTCTGCTACAAATTTCCAGGCTCTCTTCTGGCAGCAGCAGAATTACTACGGTGTCGACCTGACACCGCTGCATGGAACCGCATATCAAGGTTATTTTTCTCAGGTTTGTTGTCTTTAAAATAATTTCTCTGATCGCCGTGTTGTATGATTCATTTAGCGTCATGTGATGTGACACCATAGTGCATTGAGGTTTCAGCCAGTCAGTGGGCAGAAGCAGAATTATTCATGAACTATTTTGTCACATGCTTCTAGGCAATTGTGTTATATTGAACCTGAACTATAAAAAGTAGTGTTTCAACACACTTACTCATTCACATGTGAGTGAAACTTAAGAAATAAGTAAACTAAATTGTGTATGATATTGGTAACGTATCTTGTTCATATCCAATTCAGCTCATAGTTATCTCGATCTTGCAGCCTGTGGTGGATGCATTTGACCCAAGACTTCTGGTGGCTCCGCCGCTGTCACATGTCATAGATTTTACCAAGTCAAAGGTATATGGACATTCGTTCAAATGAAATATCAGATGGTTAGTTGGTGACCTCTTGAGTTCCAGCTTCCTGAGTTCTGTGACACTATCAGTGGAACGAGATTTAACTTGTCGGTCATAATATGTTGCATAGTTGCTAGGAGCTACTTTTTACGTGTGCAAGTCTTGGCTGCCCGCTTGTGTCTTACCTGTAGTATTGAACACATCATACCTGAATGCTAACATATGTTCTCCAAATTTATCACATGTAGGAAGAAGATTTGTATGAAATTGACATCCCTCTGAAATACACAGCCACCGTAGGCACTAGAGTTCACGGTTTGGCATGCTGGTTTGATGTGCTATTTGATGGGAGGTAATAGCAATACTATTCAGCACTTTCATTTCTATTTGGCATAAAAGATACGTATTTAATGTCGTTTGTCTTATACATGCTAAATGTGGTATCTTTCTGTTTGATAGCACTGTAAAAAGATGGTTAACCACTGCCCCTGGCGCACCGACAACACATTGGTACCAGATCCGATGCGTTCTTTCCCAACCAATTTATGTGATGGCGGGTCAAGAGATAACTGGGAACCTCCGCATGGTTGCCCACAACGCACAAAGTTATACCATGTATCTAACATTGTCAAGTAAGTTACAACTTAGCATTCTTGGTGGAGTATGCCAAAGTTTTAAGTACAGTGGCTGACAGTTCATTCTTCCAGCTAAAATGTGGGGGCCTGGCGCAGAGCAAGGAGGAATAATACAATCATCATCTTGCAAGCTTGATCTTAAAGAGCCGTATTATAGAATGTCTCAGCCGTTAGCATATACATCAGTCCAAGACCAGCAACCTAATCAATTGTTACAGCCACAGGTAAAAAGTGAATAATGTGCATCATGCTTGTGGTGGTCTTCCCACCCGTGACTCACTCAACTGCATCAAAATCTCTGCATTTTGTGTCGGAAACTCTCACAACTTTCAATAAGCTGTTTGATTAGAGTATTTGTCCACCATATATTGAGTTTTAAAGCAGCTTCATCTTTCATCAACAGGATACACAAGTTCAACCACAGGACATAGATGAAGATGAGTGGATAATGCAGCAGGCACAACATGCGGATAATGAGCTTCGATAAAGGGAATCTTTGCGACTGTCCAAACAACAATGTCCTAACTTCTAAAGTTATCAGGAAGGCATTGGTAATCTAACCTGCCGGACCAGAGTCTGCTTGGACATCTAAATTATAAACATGTCTTCTCATGCAATCCATCTTTTTGCTTTATGGTTTCAGTTGAATACAATTAGGAAATTTAAAGTGATCATCTTTTCCTATTTATATGCATTATTGAGCACCTTTATTCAAGCTTAGTTTTATAATTTGTGGAGGCTCGTGTAACCCATCCATGTAAATGGAAAGCTTACAGCTTCCTGACGATGACAATCGATCCAGCATTGTAAACAACTGGCTTAGTTGGCCAGCCGGCTCCAGGTCTGAATTTAATCTTTGCCGGATTACATCACAGATGCCAGCAGAAGCAGAAAATGGCTGTCTGGTATTGCACGAGTCACATTGTTGAGTTTCTTTTCTTTCTATTGAGATAAATCTCAAGACATCTGACAGAGAAAACCATCTTGAAAAGCTCACTTTGATGGTCATGCCAATAAAATCTAATTATTCAATATTCCACAGTACATGATTAATTATCTCGACTTCACAGGTAAATGTGGTTTCAAAAGATGCAAGCAAGCTCAATAGGACTGACCCACTTGAAAAGATGCAGTTCTTTACAATGATGTGATACCATCACGGAAGCATAAACATTCTTGGGCATCGAATGGACGTCAATTTCACTGTGAAGCGTGAGTAGTAGACCCTGCAGTGGCAGTGCCGCCCTTTCACTTGCCAATTTCTTTTTGGGGCCTTTACCGAGATGGGTCATGGGTTGACACTTCTTCGGATGAGCCATAGGACTTTCACTCCTATGGAAATCACAGATGATACTTCCAGGATCGATAATGTCTGTTTACCGAGGGGCCCTTTTTCGACTGAGTATCTCTTGCTCCTTAAGTCGGTGTTGAAACCTGGCAAGCCGGGCTTGAAGACTAACTAGACCAGCAGCCTTGCGTGAGAGTACAAAACTTAACTGTGTCACATAATTGTCAATCTGACTGCCTGGTTGGTCCACTTCTGACAATAGTTTCATTTCCTGTTGACCAAGGAAACAACAATAACGATATTCATGATTCTGTGATATAATAATTTACCAATCTTGATGACACTTCCAACAATAAAAATCCCAGTAGTAACATAACAAAGGATAATCACTCACCTCCCGAACAACCTCCATGGTGTCCTCAATTTCCTTCCTGTGAGCAGCAATCAGGGCCTCTTCTTCCTGGAAGTGCAAATAAATAGATATATTTCAAATTGTATGTCGGTCACCAACGGTCTATGACCGTGACTAAGACATTCTCAATGCTCAATGTAATATTTTCTAAGCAACAAAACATCCACTAAAAACCAGGATCATAATTTATCCCTATAAAAAAAAAACCAGGATCATAGTAGATGATCACCAACCTCTAGTATTGCATTGAGGTTTCCATCGTTCAGAGATCCCGATTCTTTCTTCAAACTCATTGTGCTGAAATTGCTCAGATTCTGTCGCTGGGTACCAGTGGCAGATGCATCCGAGATACCATTGTCTTTCCTTGACCAATTTCCTGAAATGTCAGATTTATCCTCTCTTGAACTCTTTCTACGTGGTGGTGACACTTTCCTTACAAGGTCCTCTGCGCCAGTTGAATTTTCTGTACTAGGTGACACATATTTTGGACCACCAATAGTACTCCTCATTTCAGTCCTTTCCTTGTCCATTGTGCTGTAAATAGAAGGATTTTGCTCCCTCTCTATAGAGTGATTGGGTATGTAACTAGGGGGCTTTTGTCGATCACGCTCAACAGCGGAAATGTTTGAGGAGTTACCAGCTTCCGAAGGTCTTCTGCCCCAGTCTAATCCTTTACCTTCTGCATACTTCAAACTAGTCTCCTCAGAATCGAAAGATGTTGACGATGCACCCTTAGAAACCAATGATGGAACCGTGGTCTGGTCTTTCTTTGAATTTCCAGTTTTCGATAAACTTTTTACCCTGTTCAGATAATTGTATCAAATTATTTCTAGTATTGCAGCGAATAACAGAGAAAAAAGGAAAAAATCCAGCCTACCTGTCAGCATATCTCAAAGTGTTAAGAGTGTGCTCACAGGAACCTGCGTTAGGAGAAATGCAAGATATCATAACAGTCCTAGAATTACCCACAAAGGAGTCCCTGAGAACCTCTGTGAGCTTGCTCCCACGGAAAGGAATATGTATCTGATCGTTGTCGAGTGCACGGATGCACTCCTTTAGAGCTAAAAGACTCTTGTTGATCTCAGCTCCTTCAATCCTGTAAGAAACATCCGAGATCATTTGTAAGTTTGGACCTCCCGGGGCCAAACACAATTTTCCTTTTTGTGGTGGTGGACAACTAATGAATCAAAAAAAAATTATTTGTAAATGTAGTTCACAATATTTCGTTTGAAAAGACACCAATCTCATTTGGAGAACACAGTGTTATCTCATTAATCTGAGTATCTCATTATGCTTGTGCATAAAAAAAATAAGATACTGCAATGGGACATAGTCTGAATATCTCATTTGGTTTTATTTATAAGCCTATACTAAAATGCCATTCGAAAAGCTGATGATAACTCATTAAAGCGGAAATCACCTGACCGAATGCAGCCATGACGGAACATGGCTTCAATTTCACAAACCCTAGGGCCAGAAGCTAACTATACATCGTAATTAATGAATAGTAACTATCTGTCAAAGAAGAAACAATCAACTTGGAATGTACCTAGTTTGTCTGTCGTTGTCAGTAGTATCAGCACCTCTTTCGCTTCCTGCTAAGTCAATAAATGAGATTTTCCCCACAACCTTTCCGACTTTATCTTCAATCAAATTGTTATTTCTCCTGGATTCTTTAACTTCATTATGCTTCTTGACAACAAGTTGTAAGATAGCATGAGATCGAGAAGATTCCTCATTAGCTCCTGTTGAACCTGTACTCCTTTCAGAATTCCCTTTCTCTATATATTCTTTCACAATCTTAACATCGGTCACTTCGAATTCCTGTAACCCAACAATGCATACTTGCTGGCGTCCATCTTCTCGCATCATGAGTTTCCTAATTATGACATCCACAGGAAGCATTGTCAACAAACATTTATGCCACCGCAAATTATGATCCATGAAAGCGGACTTGATTTTGATTATTAGCATGAAAGACCATTCTGTGCTATACAGATACACACATATGGTACTTAGTTACCAGTATAGGCCACTGCTATGTACTATACTGTACTTTTACAAGAACTAATATAACTCATGACAGGTCAAAATCTTTCCTTACTAACAAATATTGGTTGAAATTTGAGAACTGAACCTTGTGGCCTAGCACTCACTCAGTTTTCATATGCAAGTCTATTTAAAGAAAAGAACCAAGAAATCATTAATTGGTGAATCAAAGTGATATGATCCCTCTAATCACCTGTTTTGGAAGCAGTTGAAAAAATAGACCTTGTTCCTTTAACAGTTAAGACGCCTAACATTGTGAAAAAAATATAAATGTATAAAATGACTTATATAATTTAGTGGAGGGAACGTTAAACATGCAATGCGCTATTATTTTTGACTTTTTGGTTGGCCAGTTGTGATAGACAGGGATATCACATTGAAAACTTCACCCGTGATAGAACCATATCCATATTTTTTAGTATACCCAGTTACACATTTCTTGACCACATCGAGAAGCTGACAAGCAAGTGAATCCTCGAATACAATAAAACTTTCTGGGAAACATTCATCGAGAAATTATTTAGTTATGAGTAGATACATCAAGGGTAAAAAAAAAAAAAAAAAGAGGACTAACTTCCTTTCGCTGAGAAGATCATAGAGTTTGCCACCATATATCTCAAAGTAACTGAGCCACAGCTTAAGCCTTTGGTTGCGGTAAGTTGGGTGATGTAGTAACCGGACAATGTCTTCCGCAGCCCTGAGAGGCAAAGGCTGCATGGTGAATGTCTTTCCACTACCTGAAGAACACAGTATTATTATATAAAATGATCAAAACATATCACATCTTAAACTAAAGACACATAATCATCCTTTAGTGCATCGTGACAAGAGAGTTCTAAATGTCAAAACTAATAATAGATAAACAGACTAGAGAGAGATACTCAGACCAGCTAATAACCCATGGAGAAAATATCTAACGCTTGATGCATACCTGTCTGGCCATAGGCAAAACATGTTGCTTTCGTTCGCTGAAAAATGATCGGTATGATAGGTTCTACAGTCACCCGATACACCTGGCCAAAGAGAATCAACCGTACTTAATAGCAGTGACTGAAGCGCAAACAATGACAGTCACCAATCATAATGGAGAGGGTGGATGGACATGAAGATACATGTATCTACAGAGAATAAACTCTTAAAGGTTATTGATTTAAAAGAAGAAAAGCCACACCTCGTCATTAGTATCATTTTCATCCAAAACCGCATCGAAGCAAAACTCATGTTTTTCAACATATGCAGTCAGATCCACCTTCATACAAAAAAGTTTGAATTATACAGCATGATTTGACCAGATGTAGTTATAATTTTGTATAAAGAAGAAACCATAACCAATGTTTATCAATCAGAAACAAACGGGAAAATTTTCTCTAAAATTAGCCATCATTGTAAAACACATAAAAGAGCAACTAAACGACTTGGATTTCAGAAATAAGCAGTTTTTGTAACCCATAAACAAAATCAAACCTTCAGCTTAGGTTCATGGACAGTCAGATATGCATTGTCACAAACGTCAACAATATCTTCCTCCTTCCTTGAAAGCTCTTTCCTATTTAAAGGCCTTTTACGTACCTACAAAACATGAGGCAAACAGCTTTCAGTTTTCCACTTTTCCTTAAGCTTTGTGCATAGTGATTAAAAAGAAGAAAAAGATGGGCTTCAGAAAAATATCATGGCCAAAAATCGGGACAAGATAATGCTAATTCACAGATTTGTAATGCTAAGATAACTGGAAACTATATGTAAAAAGTATATTGCATAACACCATTCATAACTCATGAGTCATAACTCCAAATCGTAGGTTGCAGAAAATGAATTGCATTAGATGAATTGTGTTCTCTGTTTGCAAGAAGAAGCAAATATTGATATACTTTTCTCAGTCATATCTCATAATTGATACAAAAAAATAAATATAAAAACCGCGGGTGGCAGGTTTGGCATAATTTAAGCATGTAAGAATGTAAAAATACAAAATAAAGAATCACAATAGACACAGAAAAAAAAAACTTACCACAACTTTGATCTTTGCAACATTACTCTCCTTCGCATTGCTTTCCTTTTCATTCACTGCTAATGAAGAAGAGAGCTCACCCTCTGCTGGCTCTTTCAGCTGCCTACTGGTGGAAGCAGTATCAATGCCATTTCCAAATACTCTATCCGTATCAGTAATAAATGGTGAGGATTCAAAAGCTTCCGGAATGACGAGCTGAAAAGGAAACACAAAATCTGATCAGCTATCACAAGTAAAAATATTAAAATGGTCCATTCTGAAATTTACCTCGGACAGAAGTTCAGTGTCATCCATCGCATTAAGATCCAAGAGGCCAGCGCCAAAATCTCCTCTAAAATCTGGAGAGTAAAACCCATCCGGAGCAGAGGCGGTCAAACTTTGTGTTGTTGGAAAATACAGTTCAGAAGCAGATTCTCCATTGAAATTTAGATTTCTCATTAACTTGAAAAGCCGCTGCTTCTCTTCAGCAGTCTGAGCTCCATAACCCTTCACATACGAAATTTGATCACGATCCCATATTAGTCCACAAACTAGCACAATCCAAAATATCCCCTCGTTTCAAAATGGTTGTAACGATACCTGTACGAGCATATTCGGGAGGTGGCGTTGGTCAATGCCTGCAGAAGCCGTTGGTGAGGCCAGATGCTGCAACCCGGCAGACTGCAGCCAACGGGCCATGACTGCATCGCCAGCATCACTTCCTGGAGCTCCATTTTGATTTGGGCCACCAGCCCCAGACTGGTCATACATAGAAGCAGCAGCTTTGCTCTGATTCATCGGACCTCCCATCTGGCGCTGAGATTCTTTGTGGAGACAATTTTAAATCTGGTATTTGCATCACAAACATACTTTTTTTCAATATCAAAACAAATCCCCAATCAAGTCAAATCACCTGAATATTCACTACTTGGGGATATCACCAAACCAAAAGCGAATTTCCAACCGATAGAGTACAATTCGCTCTAAGTAATCCAAATCTTAATCCCCGACCACAACCACACATGAAAATGTCAACATAATAGGTCATCCAAATGCAGATTTCAAATGCAACGATTCAAAAACACTAGCAATTAGGCGGCCAACAAATAATCTAATACATCATTCCAACAGAAAATGCAAGCAAAATCAGAAACTCAAATCAACCCTGATCTCGCCAAATCCATTCACAACAAAAGTGATTCAGTTGAACGAACCGATTGGCGGCCGCGGCAATTCGGCCAACACCGTAAAGGCTGACAATCGAGATCGGATCTGGGACCAAAACGGCGACGAAAAACCCTAGATCCGAGACAATGGCGGTGGCGGTGGTGTCGATCTACGAGAAATGGCAGAGCGGAGCGGATGTTGCTTTCTTCTTGGCACTGCTTTCACCAAATTTTAAGTATTTTATGAACCAAAATAACATTACTTTGGAAAAGCAACACGATATTGAAAATATTTCTTACGCAATGCTGATATAGACATTATGTTACACTTTACGTGAATTCAAAATTTTATGAAATCACGGTTCTGCCATTCTGTCCGTTAACGGGTTTGTCGACTGGAAAATGAAACGGCGGAAATATGCGTAAATAGGTAGAAGTGTGATGGCATTTTGGAAATTCTAGCATTTTAGTGGTAGGGAAGATATTTCCATCTCCGTTTACATGTGAAAAATATGAAAGTCCAGCTAGATAGTAGTCAAATATTTTGATTAATGTTCCAAATTAAGTTCTTTGATTAGTTCTTTTTAAATCATTTACATTGAGTGGTAGGGAAGATATTTCCATCTCCTCGTCTCCTCCTTCTCTCCATCTTCTCGATCTCAGATCTGAGGGTGTGGGGCGTCCAGAAGGCCGGCGGCGTGGTGATGTTTTGGCCATGGGTGGGGTTCCGGCGTGTTTGGCGGGCTGGAGGCGCCGGAGGGGAGTCACGCGGTGGAATGTACATATGTTTTGTGTTAATTTCTGTCATTTGCTTGTCTCAGCTCCTGCTGAGTTTCGATATGCAAGCCTTTGGGTTTGCGGTTTCGGGATGCTTTTTGGATTTGTACAGTTGTTGCTGTTTTTTTCTTCAGTCGCTGGCACCGTATCTGCCGATGCTGCTCTACAAGGGTGCTGGTACATGTACCGAGCACCAGCACACTGTTGGTTTTAACGGGGACAAGAAAGTATGATTTTGGATGCTATTGCTAGCTCAGCGGGATTGCTATGGCTAGATATGCAGGCACTGACAGGACATCCTGGTCAAGATTGGATAGTTGTTATTCTCATATATGTTGTTTGTCCGATTTTTAGTTCGCTTGTAAGTCTGTATGGCTTTGTACCCCCTATCGGAAAAAAATCATTTACTTTTGCACTCTTAGTCATCGGTTGATTGATGTTTGTCAACAAACTGTCTGGTCGGGATATTTTAAAAATAAAATAAATTCCACTATTATAAGCATGCAATGGACAAACCTCAAACTCATGTCGGTGCATCCGAGGGAGTTCGAACCGTCGACCTCCTGGTCATTCGACCAAGATTGTGACCGCTAGACTAATATCCCGACCAAGTCTGATCGGGATATTACGAACGACACTTGTATTGACTTGTAGTGATCTGATGATAAGAATTTAATTAAATAATTTTATATTCGTAGAAGAAAGATTAGGGGCAAAGTATTTTTCGGTGCAAAATGTAAAGTTCGTCAAAACTGGATTATAATTCGTCGTCGAGAAAGTAAACGTACGACATAGTTCGTCAAGCGTATTTTATAATTCGTCGCCGAGAAATTAACCATAAATGGAATTTAATCTCGTCCTCCAAATAACCAAATCAAGGACTGTCATTGGTTTGTATTTTTTTTTTACAAATATGCCTTTTGCATCGGACTCCTTTTCTATACTTGTAATTGTAAATGTAAAAAGAAAACAATTTTGATCAAATTCACTAAATTTGTTTATTTGCAACTCAATTTCTATTCTCAATTTGTTCATTTTTGTATTTAGTGATGTTCCTAACGGTGCCTAAGCAAAGCGCTTAGGTCCAATTAGAAAATTTAGAGTGCTTAAACTGACTGAAACTGAACTGAGGTGAAATGAACTGAAATTGATCAGCTGAATAACTCAACAGTTAAACTATAAAGACATCTACCATCATTTAGCACAATTCATTTCTAGTCTTATACCATCTGTCACCATAACTCATATCCAAGCAAATTTAGGACATGATCAACGCTGTAAATATCAAGGTCGTAATTGATTCAAAACATGAAATGTTCTTGCTTGTTTGATATGATTTTACTTATGTCCATGTTACATGATCAAACTATTTAAATATTCAATTACTCAAGCCAAATTACTCTCAACTTAAAATTACCATGAACATGCCATTTGGTGGTCTTAAAATTCAGATAATATTGGTACGCCCAAAATGGCCTCTATCATTTCACAATCACAAACATTATATTATGAAAATAACTTTCAAGCGAGAAAAAGAAATAATGAGAAACAAAAAAAAAGTTTTCTAAAAAAGAGTCTAGGATATATATGAAATCTAAACTCATAATCAACAATACATAAATCAATTCTTTTTTTTTTTGATGAAGGGGTACGATCAGTGGCGGATCCAGAGCTTCGTCCGAGGGGGTCCCAATTTTTTTTTCGAACAACAAGGATATTAGTCGAATCCGGCAAAAAAAAATCCGCTAATGATCCGGCGCTTTTTTTTCGAACAACAATGTCCGCTAATGACCAGTCAACCTTCTGAAGCTCATAAAGGTGTCATCCGATGTCCATTGAAGATTATCTACATATGGATCAAAAGCTAATTGAATGTTCTATAACTTTCATGTTTAACTCAAGATGAAATTCGGAGGTTAAGCTGATAAAAACAGCGACCAAAGATGGATGATTAATTGAAATTTGCTGAAATTTAGGGGGCTTGAGTCAATCTTCTAAAGCTCATAGACGCGTCATCCGGTGTCCGTTGAAGATGATCCATATATGTATAGAAATCTAATTGAATGCTCTACAACTTTCATGTTTACTTAAAGATGAAATTTAGAGGTTAGGCTGATAAAAACAGTCACTAAAGATGGATGATTGATTGAAATTAGCCAAAATTGAGGGGGTCTGAGCCAACCTTCAAAAGCTAATAGAGGCGTCATCCGGTGTCCGTTTAAGATGTTTTTTATATGGTTAGAAAGCTAACTGAATGTTCTATAACTTTTATGTTTACTCCAAGATGAAATTCAGAGGTTAAGCTCACAAAAATAGTGACCGAAGATAGATGTATGATAAAAAATTTCAGAAAATATATATAATTTTATATGTAAGTTTTTTTTTCACCAAAATTGAGAGGGGTCCTGGCCCTCTGCAATCGCCACTGGGTACAATACAACGATTCATGACATTTCAATACATATATAGATCTTTGAAGCTCTATCTCTCGACAGGATCCCGCAGTAATTGGTACATATATCGGTATCTTGAAGCACAGGCCAGGTCCGACACTTTTTACCATGGATCCGCGCATATATACCCCTGAATCATTGATACGTTCTTCAATATTTGGAGCACAGGCCGCATCATCGGACACTTTTACCATTGCAAGACATAACACCTAGGAAGCATCTACGAGCGAGGCGGGACGGGAAAAACATCTAAAAGGGATGTAGAAGTCATCCACGCACGAGTGGGATGAGGAAAAGAGAGAGAGGAAAATGAAGAAGAACAATAAATAAATCAATTCATAACATAACTATAAAAGAAATCAATTTACTCAAACCACGCAAATCTTAAAATATACGTATATCAGTAAAGTAAATGTGACTGTCATGATGTGTCGTAGTCATTTGTTTGAGCAAAACCATTAACAAAAATGTTTCGCTAATTAATGGCCCACAAAAATACCAAAAATTCAAAACAAGGAGCGGGGGAGAGGACCCTGTGGGCTGCCTAGTTCTCACTGCAACCAACCCAGTAGCGTATCGCCACTTCGCACCTCCACAATTGGCCAAACCCTCTTCCGAAAACGCAACTCATCATATGCTCCCTTCCACTCACTCTCCTTTCCAGCTCCGATCTTTACACCCACCCAATTCTTTTCCCAGTATATAAAAAAAACACATGCGGCTCCACTAGAGAGACAATCATATCAACTAATTAAAATTGTGAGAACTGAACTCGATTGAGAGAAAATATGGGGGAGAAACCGCCGCCGGTGATGGTGGTGGGACTCGACGAGAGTGATCACAGCATGTATGCTCTAAAATGGACTTTGGAGCACTTCTTTGCGCCATTGGAGCTCAATAAGGTTTACAAGCTTGTTTTGGTTCATGCCAGAGCCTCCCCTTCTCCTGTCATCAGCCTTGCTTCCCATGGTCACACACTCGCACTGTTTTTCAACCCTTCCGTATACATTTTTTTGTTTTGTCTTTGTAGGACTGATCGAGTTTTGAAGTGTGCAGGGGCTGTTGAAGTCGTGGCAATTGTGACCGAGGATTTGAAGAAAATGGAGCATCGGGTGGCCGATCAAGCTAAGAAGATTTGCGTCAGTAAAGGGGTAATATATATCTTTGAACCTAATTGAATTGAACTGAACCGAATAGAGTGATTTTTTTTTTAAAACGCGGGTATTTATTTAAATTTGGTCGGAGTCTTTGTGAAGGTTGAAGATGTGGTAGTCGAAGTGGTCGAGGGCGAGGCAAGGGTAGTCTTATGCGAGGCGGTTGACAGGCATCACGCATCCCTTCTGGTCGTCGGAAGTCATGGATACGGAGCCATTAAACGGTGCTGATTGTTATGTAGTAAATTAGATTGTAGCAACAAAATTTTAATGTGATTGATTCAGTTTTTTTTATTAAGTTTGTACTTGTTGTAAATTTGCGCAGGGCGGTGCTGGGCAGCGTAAGTGACTATTGCGCGCACCATGCACATTGCTCTGTTATGATCGTCAAGCGCCCGAAAACCAAGCACTAGTGAAGAGCACCAGCAACTGGTCTGAATTGTGATACTACTCTTATGTTACCAATAAACGTATGTTGAGTTTGAGATAGAATTTGTGTCTTAATTTGTGCACATTTTTTTTTTGAATTAAATATAAGGAAAAGAATCATGACAACGGCTAGTTTTCATAAGAATTCAGAACCAATCTTTAACTGTTTGATAAAAATGCCAATCGGGATGGTGGCCTGTTGGTTTAAGAGTCCATCTTGAATCTTTAAACCCCAGGTTCGAATCCTGGGAAGTGTTGCTACTCGTCCGTCATGGACTTTTTTGACAATGGTAAAGATGCCCGACGTGGCCTGTGCTTCAGAAGTCGATAAAATGTACCAATGATTACGAAATCCGCCTCTGACATAATTTAACCAATCCCTGCTTCGCTTTGTTTCACACTCATCCACTCCAGATTTTTAAAAACACTAGCTGCAAACTGCACTAGATATGGGAGCATATCCAATTCAGATCTTCTATCTCATATCTATTCCTCTCAAGTATGAAACACATGTAATTTTAGTGATTTAGAAGTAACCGGGTCTCTAAGAGATCTTTGGGGCCAGAAAAGATTAGAAAACTTGGACAGCAATCTGTGTACTTGGAACCATTGTTCTCGTCATTTGTTTAAAATCCTTCTCATTCTCCATCTTGGCAGCATCACTCACCTCTTCGTATCTCTTGTACATCTCTTCCTCTTGAACACTATTATCACTTCGATTCTTTCATCTGCAAAAATCACATTCTGTCAAACCTTCCAAGGAATGCCATATCTGTTTTTATGTTTCAATAAAAACCGAAAAAGACCGGATCGAACCGGACCGATTTTTTTTCGGTCCGGTCTTCGGTCTTAAGATTTGCCAAATTTCGGTCTCGGTCCGGTCCGGTTCGGTCCTATGTAAAATTCGGTCCGGTTCGGTCTGGACCGAATAATTAAAATTAGTTTATTTTAATATTTAATTAAATCTATTAATTAAGGTTTTAATAAAACACTCTTATTTGGGTTTTGGTTGGGTTAGGGTTACACTTACACGCATCGGTGCACAGTATTCGCATCGCATCCCCTCCGGTGACTCCCTCTACGGCGCGGCACTCAGCAGGACCGGAACAACCATTAGCGATTTAATTTAACAGTGAGTTCTACGGTAAGTTCTAATTTTTATTCGATTTTTCTTTTGTATGTCAGTTTGTGTCTCTTCTTTGATTTTGTTGTTTGACAATTGTCATTTGGATTTTCATTTCAATTTTTACAGATGGAATCAGAAACTCAGCATAGTATTACCTCTCCGGTTCAACTAGAAAATCAGGATGCTCCACAACATGTAGCTAGTGTGACAGAAACAAGGACAGATTCAGGGAAGTCAGTTCCAAATAAAAGAAGGGCAAGGTCTGATTTTTGGGAAGGTTTTAAAGAATATAAAGATGAAAAGGGTCGTAGAGCACGCTGCAAGTATTGTCCTGCTGATTATGCCGCTGATCCGGTCAAGAATGGCACTAAAAACTTGAAGTTACATTTTTCCGCGTGTAAAGAAAATCCGGCGAACTTGAGCAAAGGCAAGCAAACTAAGCTTGCGCTTGAGAACATGGGCAATGGGGAGTTAAAAATGAAAAACTGGAGTTTTGATTCAAATGTGATGAGGGAAGCCATTGTTCTAATGGTGATCAAGGATGAGATGCCATTCAAGTGCGTAGAAAAGGATGGACTGAAAAATGTAATTTTTGCTGCTTGTCCTCAGTTCAAGATGCCTTCACGCACTACAATTCAGCGTGACTGTTTGAAGCTTTATTACACAGAGAAGGAAAAACTTAAAGAGTTTTTTCAAAATGGTTGTGAAGGAGTATGTGTTACCACCGATACCTGGACATCCTCAGCTATGGATAACTACATGTGTGTTACTGTCCACTTTGTTGACAACGAATGGAATTTGCAAAAGAAGATTATTAATTTTTGCAAAATTAATAGTCATAAAGGACAAGACATGGGTAAGGCTCTTGAGGATTGTTTGAGGCATTGGAGTTTAGATAAGAAGTTATTATCCGTGACTGTGGACAATGCATCAGCCAATGATGTTGCTTGCACTTACATGTCTGAGATTGCTAAAGGAAATGGTTGTATCACTGAAGGTAAGTATATGCACCTTAGATGCATGGCGCACATATTGAATTTGATTGTGCAAGATGGTATCAAGCAATGTGGTGCACATGTTGATAAGCTTAGAGCCGTGATCAAGTACATTAGAGGTTCTCCCGCTAGAGTGCATGCTTTTAAGCAACAAGCTGAAAAATGCAAGGTGGATTGCAATAAATCTTTGACTCTTGATGTATGCACAAGGTGGAATTCAACTTATGACATGTTGAGCAGTGCGATACCATATAAAGCTGTCTTTTCCCGGATGGAAATTCCTTGTTTGACTGACTCCGATTTGGGGCCTTTGAATATTTCTGATTGGAGCAAGATTGAAGTCCTCACCGCTTACTTGAAGGAGTTTTATGATTTGACTCATTGTATATCTGGCTCCTTATATGTCACAAGCAACTTTCAGATCTTACATATAGCTAAAGTTGTGGAGGTTCTTAAAAACTTGTCTGATAATGGGGATCCGACACTGAAACTGACGGCGACCGAGATGAAGAAAAAATGTGATAAGTATTGGGGTTCATGGGATAAAATTAACTTGTTGATGTTAGTGCCTACCATTTTGGATCCCTCTTTTAAGCTTGATGGCTTACGTGCAGCTCTTGAAGTGATGTTTGTTGGAGCTGATTTGGACAGGTTTTTTTATTTAATTTAATTTAATTTATTTTTATTTTTTATTATTTATTTATTTTTTATTTGGACAGGTTAATTGACAAGGTGATTGACTACGCTTATGAGTTATTTGATCGTTATGCAAGTCGTTATGCTATCTCGGACTCGGAAACTCAAGGTGGATCGGTTTCAAACCCATTGGGTGAATGTGGAACTTCTAGCTGGATTCAAAAGTTTACTGAAAAAATATCAAGTGGGAATCGAGATGACGTAGCTAATCGGACTGAGTTTGATTCGTATTTGCGTGGAAGAAAGGAAACAACAAGGGGGGATGTTTTAAAGTGGTGGAAACTCAATGCACACATATATCCTATTCTTTCACGCATGGCCAGAAATGTATTAGGCATTCCAATCACTACAGTTCCATCTGAGTCCACATTTAGCACTGGAGGTCGTCACCTGTCAAGCTCTAGAAGTCGTTTAACGCCTAAAGTAAGTCTTTTTATTACTTGTGTTTGTACTCAACACTTTTATGTTCATTATTTAATGATATTGTTTATTTTTATTATTTATTAAAGATTGTGCAAGCGCTTATTTGCACTCAAGATTGGTTGCAATTGCGCACAACTGCTATGGATAAAGATGGCGATGAATCTACTTTGGACGAAGGTAGTGAAGGTAATAACAAAATCATCATAAGAATACATGTCCCACTTCTACGTGATATATATTTAATTTTTAATTTTGTTGATTTGTAATTGTTAGATGATGATGGCACATTCTACGCATGATGCGCATCAAGAATTTGTATTTGCTTGAATTTGAAGCTTTTAGGTACGCATATGACATATGTGACTATCCTATAATAATGCAACGAAATATGATATATATTTTTCTCTTGATTGTGTCTTATGTTGATTATTGATGGTGTAACAGGACTAATTTTATTGAAAATCGGAAGACGTAGATTGTTGCGGCCAAGACCCAAAGCCAAGACCCAAGAAGATACAAGATGCTTGTTTACTTTTTGATATGTTTTCTGCATCTAAGTTTTACTTGCATTACAATTACAAATATTTTGATCCCAAGTCATGGTTTACTTTGTTATGTTTTGTGTATTTTGAGTAACTACCGCACTTTGCTTCTTCATTTTTTAAGAAGCTATCTTTATTTCCTTATTCATGTTTATCATGAAAATCATTTCATTTTGCATCTATTTCTGTATGAAAATAAATAGTACATGAAAAATTTTTGCAAAAAATCAAATAACATTTCGGTCCATAACCGGTCTGGACCGGACCGAACCGGACCGATTCGGTTTCGGTCCGGGTCGGTCTTCGGTCTTAATGTGGCAAAAAATTCGGTCCAAAGGACCGGATCGGACCGAAAAAATCGGTCCGGTTCGGTCCGGTCCGGACCGAATGTGCATCCCTAGGCAAGATTTTGGAGGTCATGGGTGTGAAGCAGGATTGTTCTGGGTTCGGTTTCCACAGTCACGTGAGCAATAAAACGAATTAAAAAGAAAATAGGTGATCAATTATATCCGTTAAGATGATGACATAAACAAACTGAATGTGTTCTTTCTTCAAAAAAAAAAAAAAAAAACAAACTGAATTTGTTCTAACTTTTCATCTAATTTCTCATTTTTATCCGAACTCAACCCTTAATATAATTCAAAGTCATAAAGTCAAAAAATAGGATCTGGATCAAATACAAACCAAAGTTATAAATAAAAACTACAAATCCAACCAAATATTGACACATGTAAATATCGACCAATAAGAATTCGTCCCGTTCGGGGTTCTTTTTGTAAATAAAAAAAATTAACGCGGACTTATTTAAAAATACATAAAAGACGCGAGGGGTATAATCGTCCTAAAATCCGCGCGCCCAGCCTTGACATTAAAGCCGCACCAAAATGATCAGACGTAAGAGGTTAATGATCAGACTTAAAATAAAATTTTGCGTACTGTTCATCAGCCGACTAAAAACAGCGAATTTGACCCTCCAGATGAAGGAATTTGCCTTTAAAATGCCGAGCTCATGGCAAAGCGATGAGTTTTGCTCAGAATGCCGTTTCCACCCAAAAAAACACTAGGCGTTCATCAAATTCTGACACAGACGCAGAAACATCAAATTTAAGTCAGATCATTACTGGTTTAAGTCAGATCATTAACTGTTTAAGTCTGATCATTAACTGTTTAAGTGTGATCATTGTTTTTTTAAGTATGATCATTACTGGTTTAAGTCTGATCATTAACGTTTAAGTCTGATAATTAACTGGTTAAGTCTGATCATTGTCTTTTAAGTCTGATCATTAACTGTTTAAGTCTGATCATTAACTGTTTAAGTCTGATCATTAACTGTTTAAGTCTGATCATTAACTGGTTTAAGTCTGATCATTACTGGTTTAAGTCTGACCATTAACGTTTAAGTCTGATCATTAACTGTTTAAGTCTGATCATTAACTGTTTAAGTGTGATCATTATTTTTTAAGTATGATCATTACTGGTTTAAGTCTGATCATTAACGTTTAAGTCTGATCATTAACTGGTTAAGTCTGATCATTGTCTTTTAAGTCTGATCATTAACTGTTTAAGTCTGATCATTACTGGTTTAAGTCTGATCATTAACGTTTAAGTCTGATCATTAACGTTTAAGTATGATCATTAACTGTTTAAGTCTGATCATTGTTTTTTAAGTCTGATCATTAACTGTTTAAGTCTGATCATTACTGTTTTAAGTCTGATCATTGTTTTTTAAGTCTGATCATTGTTTTTTTAAGTCTGATCATTAACTGTTTAAGTCTGATCATTAACGTTTAAGTCTGATCATTAACTGTTTAAGTCTGATCATTGTTTTTTTAAGTCTGATCATTAACTGTTTAAGTCTGATCATTGTTTTTTTAAGTCTGATCATTGCTGTTTTAAGTCTGATCATTGCTATTTTAAGTCTGATCATTAACGTTTAAGTATGATCATTAACTTGTTTAAGTCTGATCATTGTCTTTTAAGTCTGATCATTAACTGTTTAAGTCTGATCATTAACTATTTAAGTCTGATCATTGTCTGTTTAAGTCTGATCATTATTTTTTAAGTCTGATCATTACTGGTTTAAGTCTGATTATTGTTTTTTAAGTCTGATCATTGTTTTTTAAGTCTGATCATTACTGTTTTAAGTCTGATCATTGCTGTTTTAAGTCTGATCATTAACGTTTAAGTCTGATCATTAACTGTTTAAGTATGATCATTGTCTTTTAAGTCTGATCATTAACTGTTTAAGTCTGATCATTAACTGTTTAAGTCTGATCATTGTCCGTTTAAGTCTGATCATTGTTTTTTTAAGTCTGATCATTACTGGTTTAAGTCTGATCATTAACTGTTTAAGTCTGATCGTTAACGTTTAAGTCTGATAATTGTTTTTTAAGTCTGATCATTAACTGTTTAAGTCTGATCATTATTTTTTTTAAGTCTGATAATTAACAACTCGAGGACTAAATTGAAAATAACATTATTAGTTTTTATACCCCTCAATGTGGAATGAGTCGAATGACTATAATATCCCTCCGTGTGTTTATTCGGGATTTCGACTAAATGGGGCATGTGTCAGCTTGAATAGTGGTTTGTAGTTTTTATATATAATTTGGTTTGTACCTGAACCGCACCCAAAAAAATAAATAAAAAATAATATAGTACAAAGTACATATTATTGAATTTTCTATAACTAATATTTCATTTAAAAAGTTATTGATGAATGAAGCCATAAAATTGAAACATGCACTCACAATCCCACCATTTCAACCCAAACCAGCCAACAAGGTTAATTATCTGTTGGTTAAGGAGTCTGTCATGGATCCTTAAACTTCGGGTTCAAATTCTGGGGTCATCAATTTTCCTTACCATTTTGTGAGATTTTCTTTCTTTTCCTCTTCCACGTCCCACCTCGTGCGTGGATACTTCCTAAAGGTGCCCAAGGTGACGGTTCCAAGGGGGGCCTGGGGGCCAGGACCCCTCTTGATTTATGTAAAAAAAACTTCCCCCGGTAAGAATTAAACCCTAACCCCCTGTAGTTTTATGTTCCAACCCTACCAATTCATCTATGAAGTTTTTATGTCCAAACTTAACTAAAACTACATATGAATCTAAAGTTGATATTTTGATTTTAAGTTTCAATAAGTATGTTTTACTATTAAATCACACTCAACTTCATATTATTTACTTTTTCTCACACCGATTGACTTATTTTTCGATCACTAAGCTAAAATTAACTTCAAATAATATAAATTTTATTATTAACAATTAAAATATATTTTATATTTAAATTGTTTTACTATTATCAGGAATTTTTTTTAGGACCCCATATTGAGAGCCGCTGGATCCGCCACTGGGTGGTGTTGGAAATAATGCTGATCTTACAGGCGGATATCACTGAAGTTACTGAATAACAGATACAGAATATTGAGATGTGATTAAACAGAACACTATGCAATACAGATTGAATTACTGAAAAATAATCGCAAACCGGACTGGATCGAGTCGAGTTGGACGATGTCCTCAAAGCAAGATTGCCGCCCTACTGTGCTTTGGAACTCGCTGGCAGTATACTTCTTAGGATGAAACGATCCTCGGCAACAGACTTAGCACCAAGCTTTGCCGATCGAACCTTTCTGGCCTTTGACTATCAACCACCGACTGACTAATACGAAAGTGACTTGAGGAGGAGAGCTGATGTATTTTTCTGTGTGTTTTCAAGTGAAGCGCACACCTTTACTTATATAGCAAGTCTAAACCGACTTCAGTAGATAATCTCACGATCTGTTTCCAAAGATAAGTTCGGAACTGACCTTATCCGAAGGTAATGTTCAAAAATCAAAATTGACTTTTGCAAAACCGAACCGCGCTACCCGCGGAGAAATCGATGCTGCATTTGTGTCCGCACACAAGCCAAGCCAAATCCGACGTCGTCGACCGGATGATTTCCCCCCAAGGCGTTCGCGTAGGCGTTGGGATTGAGTTTCTTTTAACAACTTAATATGCATGATATTGAAATCATATATGATCATACACTGTTCCCATTTGGCTTCCAATGTGGGAGATTGGCTTTCACTCAAGTGAAATCAATCCACCCATCCATTCCTACCAACATCATGTTTCCATGGATTTTGGTCCTACTTTGAGCATCGATTTCTCATTCGATTTAACTTCGATTTTGGCATTTCCACATTCGATTCCATACCTCTCAATACAAGGTATTTTAATCCAATTTTTATCAACTCATTTTGAGGTGTTCTCCACACTCAAATTAGGTCTCAAAATGAGGCGCACCTACATTTTCTTCACACATTTTAAACACATTTTTTCCAACAATCCCGCACATGAAGAAAATCGAGTGGTGAAAACGAAAAAGCAATCAAAATCGATAATCATGACTCGACTCAATGTGGTGATAGCTTGTATGGTTGAGATCTGCATAGGATAGGTAGGCAACGCCCTTGAACATTCTATTGGAAAAACATGTTCTCTTTACTGACTATTCAATAGACGTGATTGTCTTTAACCTATTCGTCTTATAATGTAAACGAAAGCCATGTCTCCCACAAATATCTTCCTGACCATACTTGGTTCTTACTAGTGGGTTCATTTTGGCCATGACACCCCTTTCCTGGTTCTGCAAGAGTTTCTAAAGAATTAAGCCCTTTGAATTATCCTTTGAAGCGGCCACACTTCTCTCTCACATAAGTGATTCTTTCTTAAAGTAAACCCGCGTTACCCATTTGAATCTCACTATTCAAATTACTAGAATCATTAAAAGCTTCGAGCTTAGCCTCGTGCGGAAGTCACTATTTGAAATGGGAATAGGACTGTTGTGTTTTCCCCACAGTGACCTCATAGTCTTAGTAATTAGGTGGTCCCTTTGAACCAAGTTCTTGGGATCTCCTGTCATAATGGTAGGGTTTTCCGTTGCCTCGACTTTATTTCCACAAAGGGCTTAAGCCTATGTTTTGATATTAACAATCAAAAGGCTTCAGTCTCATTCCCTTTGTTGTCTTCTCTATTTGGGCCCTGTTTAACCCTTTGGTTAACGGATCCGCTATATTTTCTTTGGACCTCACTTAGTCAATTCTTATGACTCCGGATGAGAGAAGCTGTCTAATGGTATTGTGTCTTCGACGTATGTGTCTAGAATTACCATTATACATGACATTATGTGCTCTACCAATTGTTGATTGGTTATCACAATATAAACATATTGGTGGCACAGAGATTTTCTATTCAGGAATATCCTCTACAAAGTTTCGTAACCACTCTGCTTCTTCGCCACATTTATCTAATGCCACGAACTCAGCTTCCATCGTGGATCGGGTTATCAGTGTTTGTTTAGAGGATTTCCACGACACGGTCGAACCTCCGAGAGTGAATACATATCCACTGGTGGCCTTTGAGTCTTGTATATCAGATATCCAGCTTGCGTCAGTGTATCCTTCAATAACTTCAAGATATCTGGTATAATGAAGACCATTATTACGCGTAAATCGTAAATATTTTAGTATTCTCACGATAGCATTCCAGTGTATTGATCCTGGATTACTCGTATATCTGGCAAGTCTACTCACTATATAGGTAATATCAAGTCTAGTACAATTCATTAAGTACATTAGACTGCCTATCACTTGAGTACTTTACTTGGGAGATGCTCTCTCCTTTGCTTTTAGACAGGTGTTGAATCATTTCTATAGGAGTCCTACATACTCCTTGGCTGTCTTTTCCAAACTTGTCCAAGATTTTGTCAACATAATGTGATTGGCTTAAAACAAATCTATCTGATGTTCTTGAATTTTTAATCCCTAAAATTACATCAGCTCGTCCCATATCTTTCATATCAAACCTTGAGTTTAATATGGCCTTAGTGGATTTGACCAAGTTTTCATCGCTTCCTACGACGAGTATGTCATCGACATATAAACACAAAATCACATATCCGTGCTCAGTGGTCTTGATGTATATACATTTGTCACACTCGTTGATTTTGAATCCGTTTGACAACATTACTTTGTCAAATTTCTCATGCCACTGTTTTGGCGCTTGTTTCAGAGCATAGAGAGACTTCACAAGTTTACAAACTTTTATCTCTTGTCCCGGTACTCTACAATAGGGGTCTCCAATAGGCTGGGCCGGCCTAGGCCCCAAAAAATAGGCTTGGGCTAGGCTAGCTTAAGCCTTAGCCTACACTTCAATTTTCAATGGGCTAGGCCGGGCCAAGCCCATACATATTTTCGGAGCCTTAAGCAGCCCATGGGCCTTATTTTTGATGGGCATGTGTGGGCTAGGCCGGGCTTGGCCTTATATATCAATAGGTCGGGCTAGGTAACCTTGTTATGATAATTATAAATATAATGTTTCATGCTTGTGAATAACTTATACGGCGGCTACACACTGACTTATAGTCAAAAGATCACAAGTAAACTTGATAAGAAACTAAGTTTATCAAAAAGCTTGGGACTCAACACAACCTTAGAATCCACAAATCTTCTTTATTTGGACATTAATATCATTAGCATCAATGTCAACAATGCAAACATCAAGAAAAATCAATTCATAGAAACAAAATGTGACATCTCTTTTATTTTTGGAAGGTTTCACTAGGCTTTTGATAGCTTCATTGGGCTTTTTCGATATGGGCCATGATAGGCCTGAACATGGGCTGGGCTAGGCTTTAAGGCTGGGTTTTAATATACGGGCCCTTACCCGGCCCGTCAAGCTTAAGGCTGGGCTTTAATAGGCCTGAACATGGGCTGTGCTGGGCTTAAGGCCTATGGGCCACGAGGCCCCCATTAGGCTTTCGAGCCCATTAGGCTGTTTGGAGACCCCTACTCTACAACCCTCAGGTTGTTCCATATATATTTCTTCCTCAAGGTCTCCATTTAAGAAAGCAGTCTTCACATCCATTTGATAAATTTCTAAATTGCGCAATGCTGCAATGGCACCTATCATTCTAATAGATGTGATCCTTGTCACATGGGAGAATGTATCAAAGTAATCTAGACCTTCCTTTTGTCTATACCCTTTGATCACAAGTCTCGCCTAGTACTTTTCAATAGTACCGTCTACTTTCAGTTTCTTAGTAAAAATCCACTTGGAATCAAGTGGTTTGCATCCATGAGGAATATCAACTAGCTCCCACGTATGATTTTGCATGATGGAATCTAGTTCACTTTTTATGGCTTCTTTCCATAAAGGACCTTCAACCGAGCTTATTGCTTCATCATATGTACGAGGTTCTGCCTCAACCATAAAAGTTAGAAAATTAGGTCCAAACGAATTTTCAACCCTAGCTCTCTTGCTTCGTCTAGGTTCCTCCAAACTTGTATTCTCCTCGAATACTTCTGCTTCATGTTGTTGAGACATTTCGGTGAGTTCTTCGCCTATCTCATCAGGTGAACTCGGTCTCATTTCCTCAGATTTATAAGGAAACACTTGTTCAAAGAACGAAGCAGTCTTAGACTCCATAATGGTGTTCTTGTGTATATCAGGATTTTTCGACTCATACACAAGAAATCTATATGCAGTACTGTTTAGAGCATATCCAATAAACACACAGTCAATTGTTTTTTGTCCTAATTTCATTCTCTTAGAAACGGAAGCCATCACCTTGGCTAAACACCCCACACCCGCAAGTGTGTGTAAGGTGTTCTCCCTATAAATAATTCATAAGGAGATTTGTCTTTCTTCTTACAGGGTATCCGATTTAGGAGATAATTAGCTGACAAAACCGCCTCCCCACACATTTCCTGTGCTAACCCTGAACTAAGCAACATCGCATTCATCATTTCTTTGATAGTGCGATTCTTACGTTCAGCTATACCATTCGATTGAGGCGAATAAGGTGGAGTTACTTCATGTATGATTCCAGTTTGTGCACACAGTGTCCCAAACGGTTCTACATATTCACCACCACGATCACTCCGTAACCTTTTGATCTTTTTATTTAGTTGGTTTTCTACTTCCAACTTATACATGGCAAATTTCTCTATTGCTTCATCCTTGCTCTTTAGCAAGTATATTGAACAATATTTTGAACTATCATCTATGAAAGTCACAAAATATTTATTTCCACCTCTGGTTGGCATGAATTTCAAGTCACATAGATCACTATGTATTAAGTCAAAGGGCTCGGTATCTCTTTCAACACTATGAAAGGATGTTCTTGTTAATTTTGCTTCAACGCAAATTTCACACTTGTGTTCGGAATCAAATTGAAGTTTTGGTATACAATCCAATTTCATTAGATTCCTTATTAAGTCATAATTCACATGACCTAATCTATCATGCCATAAATTTGAAGATTCAAGTAATTAAGCAGAAGAACTTTCTTTATTAATAGACTTGATGGCAACTACACTAAGTTTCCACATGCCATCTTTCACATAACCACGTCCCACATATATTCCGTTCTATGAAAGAACGACTTTCTGAGACTCAAACACCATCTTAAAACCATGGCCATCAAGCAAGGCTCCAGATACTAAGTTCTTCCTAATGTCAGGCACATATGAGACATTAGTCAGCTTCAGCTCCTTTCTTGTGGTCATCTTCAAAATCACACTACATTTTCCCTTGATTTCTGAGGTGGCCGAGTTGCTCAAGTACACCTACTCTCCTGCTTCAGTCAGGTTCAGCTCCGAGAAGGCATTCTTGTCAGAACAGATGTGGTGGGTTGCTCCAGTATCCAGCCACCACTCCTTGGGGTTGGAATCCACCAGGCTTAGCTGAGAAATCACAGCCACTAGGAAATCTTCCTCCACCTCGGCAACATTCGCCTTTTTCTTCTTTTTCTGCGGCTTCTTACAGTCAGCAGCTCTGTGACCCTCTTTATCACAGTTGAAGCACTTGCCAGTGAACTTTGGCTGCACCTTCTTCTTGATAGACCCACCTTTGGGTCCAAGTTTGCTGAAGGGTTTCTTCCTTTTGGAGCTACCACCATGCTCCACCATGTTGGCCCTCTCAAATGGGAGTTTAATCCTCTTATCAAAGAGTCTATTATCCTCTTCATTCTTGAGGCGAATCACCAGTTCTTCCATAGACATTTCCTTTCGCTTGTGCTTAAGGTAATTCTTGAAGTCCTTCCACTCCGAAGGCAGCTTCTCAATGACTGCAGTAACTTGGAATAGTTCATTGACCTTCATTCTTTCAGAGTTCATCTCATGCATGATCACCTGCAGGTCTTGCACTTGACTGGTCACAGTCTTCGAACCCACCATCTGGAATTCGAGGAAGCGCCCCACAATGTACTTCTTGGAGCTCACATTCTCAGTTCGGTACTTCCGATCAAGTGACTCCCAAAGCTCCTTAGCTGATCTCTTGGTGCAGTACACCTTGTACATCACATCATTCAGGCTGTTAAGCACATAGTTCCGACACAGATATTCGGAATCTTTCCATGCATTGTATGCCATGAGTACTTGCTGATCGGACTCATCCTCAGTAACCCAGGATGTGTTCTCGGTCAGATACCGGGCAAACCCTAGTTGGGTCAGATAGAAGTGCATCTTCAGCTGCCACGTATTAAAGTTCTGTCCATTGTACTTTTCGGGCTTTTAGCTGCCATCACCGCAGCAGGGACTTTTGCCACCGTATTATTTGGAACTAGACCCGCATGTCCATTCCCGGCCGTAGCCATCATAAATGGGGTTGTCGCAGCCGACTCAGCAGCAGCATAAGGAGGGTTCTGGAAACCCTCCATGTTCACTGACTGACTGATTGTTTTGTCCATGTTCAGAATTCATTGTCTACACAGAGAGGCAGATCTGTTAGTAAATTCAAACGAACAAATTAGAACGAATCTTGTTTTAAGATTGTTGGAAATAATGCTGATCTTACAGGCGGATATCATTACTGAATAACAGATACAGAATAATGAGATGCGATTAAACAGAACACTATGCAATACAGATTGAATTACTGAAAAATAATCGCAAACCGGACTGGATCGAGTCGCGTTGGACGCTGTGCTTAAAGCAAGATTACCGCCCTACTGTGCTTAGGGACTCCTTCCCAGGATGAAACGATCATCGGCAACAGACTTAGCACCAAGCTTTGTCGATCAAGCCTTTCTGGCCTTTGACTATCAACCACCGACTGACTAATACGAAAGAGACTTGAGGAGGAGAGCTAATGTATTTTTCTGTGTGTTTTCAAATGAAGCGCAGACCTCACTTATATAGCACGTCTAAACCGACTTCAGTAGATAATCTCACAATCTGTTTCCGAAGCTAACGCAAGTTGATAATTCAACTGATATTCGAAAATACCGGGAGTTGATAATTCCACGAAGTGTTTCCAAAGATAAGTTTGGAATCGACCTTATCCGAGCACCAAATCCGAAGATAATGTTCAAAAATCGAAATTGACTTTTGCAAAACCGAACTGCGCTATCCGCGGGGTAATCGATGGTGCATTCGTGTCCGCACACAAGCCAAGCCAAATCCGACGTCGTCGACCGGATGATTTCCCCCTGGGCGCCCGCGTAGGCGTTGGGAGAGAGTTTCTTTTAACAAATTAATATGTTTGATATTGAAATCATATATGAACATAAAATGTTCCCATTTGCCTTCCAATGTGAGAGATTGGCTTTCACTCAAGTGAAATCAATCCACTCATCCATTCCTACCAACATCATGTTTCCATGGATTTTGGTCCTACTTTGAGCATTGATTTCTCATTCGATTTAACTTCGATTTTGGCATTTCCACATTCGATTCCATACCTCTCAATACAAGGTATTTTAATCCGATTTTTATCAACTCATTTTGAGGTGTTCTCCACACTCAAATTAGGTCTCAAAATGAGGCGCACCTACATTTTCTTCACACATTTTTTTACAGTAGGTGGATATAATAATGTACTGATGGGGTGGATATGCAAATTCATGGTAAAAGGTGTCGAACATGGTCAGCGTTTCAGAAGTAGAAAGATGTACCAGTTGATTTCGGATCCGGTCAAGATGTATTGCTAGAGCTTTACCAGATCAATATATATGTAATAGATGATAAAAATTTAGTAATATGCATTGTAACGTTCCGAGTTGTTGGACCAATTAACAAAAAAAAATCTTCTGAAACCACATTAAAAAATTCACTGTGCAACACATAAATATGTTTTAAAAATCTATGTTATTTCCAATAAAAAAAAATCTATGTTATTTTATGATCAAAACTTTCCTTTATTGCAAATGACATTTGTAACTAGACATATGACATCACAAACGACGTCATCCTCGACATATACACATGAAACGGAGAATCTAAGTACATGGATTTTAATTAACTAGAGAAAATTTAAAAAAAAACAAATTGAAAAATACAGCGATATATTACGACGTACATGGCTCGAGTGGTAGTTGACTCGCAGATCTAACGGTTGGCAGAGACATCAATCGCCGTCGTCATCGCCGCCAAAGATGGACACGCGGTTGACCAAGAGGAGGAGGACGAGGATGAGCAAGACGGCGACTCCAACGGGCGAACCGCTGGCGCGGTGGATGGAGTTGGGCTCGCCTGAGGAGAAGACGGCGGAAGCGAAGGAGCCTTGTTCGGAGGAGAAGAAGTGGATGAGGAGGAGGAGAGCGATGGGGAGGAGGAGGAGGCCGAGTGGACTTAGGAGTTCGGAGATGGTCTCGGTTAAAGCTTCTCCTTGGCCGCCGACTGTGAAAGCGATGAAGAGGCTGAGGACGACTACGACGGATAGTATTATTCCATGCGGCGGCCCTGCTTGGGCGTCGTCGAGCATTTTTTGAGTTGGTTTTTATGTTTCAGTTTTTTTGGGAGATTTTGTGAGTTTGATTTGATTTTTGAGTTGGTTTTGTTGGTGGGGGAGTTTGTGAATGGTCAGAGTTGGTGGGATGTGGTGGTGTGCTCTCATTGAGAAAAGAAAACAGTCCATAAAAATATGGAAATAATGAGAGTGTGTTTTTCAAAGAAAATGAGCTGTCGAAAAAGAAAACAAAATAATAATATTAATTTTGAAAATAGAATTAGTGAAAAGGAAAAATGAAATAATTATGATGTAAACTAGGACTAGAGGAATCATGATGTATATTCTTTTGATCTAATCTTAAGAATTTTCGGTCTTTGCAAACAAAAAGATCAAAAATTTTGTAAACATTGTTTTTTTTTTGACAAGAATAAACATTGTTGAAGTCTTGTTAATCTAGAAAATAAGTTAAATGGTTAGATGGACCGTCAAACGAAATTCTAAACTATCACATAAAAACGGATTTGTACGGAGTTCCACGCCATAAAAGACTAATCACCTTTAAAAGCCAAACAAGTCCATATCTATATAATGGCTTGATGCGATGAGCGTTCAATGAGGCACTCCCTAGTGTGAGGCAGTGATGCACGATCTCATCCATTCATCAACTCCATCAAACTCATCTCCTTACGACATTTGTCACACTACCAAAATTCATCAGAAGCAAAAAGCAAAAAACTATTCCTGCACTATTCCCTATCACACCAATATAATGAGTGGCTCATAATGTGTCTCACTCTAACAATCCTGCCTCAATAGAGTGCTACCCGGCTTGCTGCTATATAAGTTAGGTTGATCGTACTTATTTTTGTTTTCAAATATGTGAAGAAAATGGTGGTGCGTTCCATTTTGAGACCTAATTTGAATGTGGAGAACACTCGAAATGAGTTGACGAAATTGAATTAAAATATTTTGCAACAAAGGGTATGAAATCAAATATGAAAATACCAAAATTGGATTTGTATCGAATGAGAAATCGATGCTCTAAGTTGGACCAAAATCAATGGAAACATGATGTTGGTAGGAATGAATTGGTGGATAGTGAAATCAATAGTCCGACATTGGACGCTAAATGAGAATTTTGTATGTTTATATATGATTCCATGTGCTAAGCTTGGTAAGATGTTAAGCTGAGAGGCTCTCTCTACGCGCAAATCATCCGGCGAGACGACGTCGGATTTGGCTTCCAATGTGTGCGATAGTGTCGTACGGGACACAGATGTCAAGAATGACTTGGTCTTCTACATATCGATTTTAGTGGATCGAGTCGCGTTCGACGCTGTCCTTAAAGCAAGATTGTCTCCCTATTGGTGCTGAGACTCGATGGCAGTATGCTTCCAGCACCGAAGCTTTGCCGATCGAACTCTTTCTGGTAACTGCTCCATTATCCATAAAACCGAACCGTCATTGACCAGCAGTTGATGAGTTCGTGGGAAGACGGACTGTTTCCAAATAAAACCGATCTTTGGAAGACCAAGTCGTTCTTGACTTTGGTTTCATGCTCAAAATAGAATTTAAAATTTGCGCTGGATGCTGCATTCGTGTCCCGTATGGTTTGCAAATCGATTTCAGTTTAATCATCTGCTTTATATATCTGTTTGTTTAATCATATCTCTTCAATAACTTAGTTGAAATCCGTGTGTTTATTAGCAATATATCCAACACTTATTATACAATCCTACACTATCTCATTACTCCACTCATCTTATGCTTACTTTGTAAAGCTAAATTTAAATAATCGAACATCAAGCGGGTCATATGAGTATATTCGACATCATCATGCCATATATTGTTCTATATGTCTTCTACTATTTGATTGTAGCTCACTACACCAAATTGAAGACGCATGTTATAGATTAGATTTGTTGAAATGATGTAGGCAAAAATGAAAATCTAATGCATAAAGGCAATATTGAATATGAGACTATTTTCATAAAAAATCTAAAATGATGACAAAAGGTACATTTTATTTAAGATTATGTAGAAGATTCATACGTACAAGCCACTAATGAGATTCCCACTAAGATAAACAAAGACTGATATTCGTGTCACTGGAAAGATACCGAAAACATACACTCAGAGTCATTTCATTGGATGATTTTTTTTGAGTTGGCGAGTCTTGTAGTAGTCACATGACACTACGCAAGTGCCGATATCGTAGCCAGAAATTCTCAGATTGGGTGGTCAATGGAGTCGGATCCAACTATTCAACCCACTTTAAAATAGTTTTATTTTGAAAATTTATGAAATTTGATCCGTTCAGAGGATGCACAAAGGATCTTAAATTTGAATCGAAATTTTACTGTCTGGTTCAAGATTGAACACTCCAAATTCGGATTTTGATTCAGTCCACGGTTTATCGACCAATTGGGATAGCAAATTTTCGGTCCAGGTTTATGTTCCGGAGCGTAAATTAAGATCATAAAATTACGGTTCAGTCCATCGCCATTCTTTTAAAAAAATTTATCGGTCCGATCCGAAACATGTGAACTCAGGTCCAATTCTGTCCACAGTCCACTTTTTTCGAAATTTTCAGTTCATCAATCCGAACCGATTCATGAAATTATGATCTGGTCTGAACCGGAATATGCAACCCTTCAATTGGTTTCGTCCATTCTCAAAATACTGAAATTTATTTTTAACTTGCCTATTTTCACTAGGCACTGTTTGTGACAACGCTTAACAATAATGCCTCATTACAAACCGCCATCAACTCTAACTATACTTAAAGTAATCCAAAAATGTATGACTCGGTTTAAAACACTGTTTGTGCATTAGTGTTAAATGTTGCTTGTAATAGCATCACCGTTTCAACCAACATGCAAATAAAAGGATAATTTTTCAAATTGCATCAAAATCAACATTCAATTCCAATTTTACACATTCTTTAGATTGGTTTCCCAATTTACACTAGTTTTGTAAGCCGCCGTTGCTCACAGCGTCTTAACATTAAGACGCTCTTGTTGACAGCGTCTTAAGCCCCGTGGCGTTTTTGCGCCAAAATATGCAGTCATGTGCCGTAATATTACCAAACAAGCGTAAGCCGCTGTTGGAGACATCGTCTTACCTTAAAACGCTGTTGGTAGGAGCGTTCTAATAGAACGATGAAGAGAAAAACTAGGGCTCAAAACTTAAGTCGCTGTTACGGACGACGTTTTAATAAAAAAAATAGATTTAAACGATCCACATCAGTTACTCACTCACATATTTTGGTGCAAAAACACCACAGGGCTTAAGCCGCTGTCAACAAGAGCGTCTTAATGTTAAGACGCTGTGAGCAACGGCGGCTTACAAAACTAGTGTAAATTGGGAAACCAATCTAAAAAACGTGTAAAATTGGAATTGAATGTTGATTTTGATGCAATTTGGAAAATTTTCCCAAATAAAAAGATGAGCAAATTAGGAATGGATTTTTAATTTTAAATATGACTAATTATCTAAATTTAAACAAATTGAACAAAAATTGTATGTTTTCCTTCCTTTTAATAATAATTAGTTCTTTCTGTTGTGAAAATTATGGATATATGGAGAGGAAACTTAAAGGTAGAAGATGAACATGAACATGAGTAGAAAATGTAGAGAGGAAAAGTGATTCTCATTGATTTGATCTTTACAAATGATCCCTTTATATAGGGGTACATAGACATATGGATAGACTAGGAATCAATGAAAAAAAACTAGGAATCAATGAAAGAAATAAAGAAGAGAATTTATGGGGTACATGAAAGGCTAAAGGACATGGACATGTGAAGGGCTAAAGGTCATCCAACACAATATTCATAACACTTTCTACTTTCTAGCTCAAAGAGAATAATTATTGCATATATTTATTAGATTATTTAGTTGAAGTGGAACGGTGCCCATGGTGATCTTTGGCTTTAGGGCATCCGCACCCGTTGAAGCATTTTATCTCCTCGAGAACTTTCTCACGGAGCATTTCTATTACTATTCATTGAACAGTAACAGCATTTCTGCATGTTCTGTGCAGCAATGTCATCCTGCAGAGAACTTTCTATTACTATTCATGAATAAAAAAATATTATTTTCGAAAAAAATTTCCTTTCCGATTTGCTCCTATGCGAATTATTGATCAATAATGCAGCCAGATTTCGCTAAGATTTTCGTCCAATTATTACTTGACACGTGTACACGAAGATAAGATAATAATGTCTATAAAAACAAGATTCCTCTTCTCATTGAATCACACACACACACTTCCTTCACTCATCTCAATTTCCCAGAAGTTCTTGTTATCACTCATTCGTATCATGAATTCTTTCACTTTCAATGAGGGTTTTTTGAAGTACCGACAAAGAAGGAGACAAATGATTGAGATGGCTAACTCGTTCGTTATGAATGCCTTTGTTGTTGCAACGGCGGGTGATGAAGATGTGCGTCAAGCAGTCGCCAACCAAATCGACAAAGGCAAAGGGGATCGAGGGGGCAGAATCTGTTGGAAGACTACTTCGTCGATCGTCCAATTTTCTCCGAAGTTGACTTCCGACGAAGGTACCAAATGAGCAGCAACCTATTTAATCGTATCAAGACCAAGCTTTGCAATCATGATGAATATTGGCATCAGCGTCGTGATGCGGCTCGAGTACTTGGTCTACTTCCAGAGCAGAAGATGACCGCTGCTATACGGATGTTGGCATACGGTTCATGTGCGGATCAGTGTACCGAGCTCACAAGGATGGGCGAATCAACCACCTTAGAGTGCCTGAAGAAGTGGTGTGCTCAAGTAGTTGAACATTACAAAGACCGTTATCTACGCTCTCCGAATGCAGCTGACCTGAGTCGATTGTTACAGAGAGCAGTGCAACGAGGATTCCCTGGTATGATTGGAAGCATCGATTGTATGCACTGGGAGTGAAAGAACTGCCCAACATCTTGGCAAGGGGCGTACTCATGTCGTAAAGGTCGCCCAACCATTATTTTAGAGGCAGTAGCATCGTACGACACATGGATATGACATAGTTTCATTGGTGTACCCGGAGCACAAAATGATATCAATGTCTTACATCAATCAGACATTTTTGACCCGCTCCTCGCCGAAATCTGCCCTCAAGTGACATACAAAGTTAACGGGAACACATACGACGCCGGTTATTATTTAGCTGAAGGGATTTATCCAAAGTACTCCTCCTTCGTGAAAACAATTCTGAATCCACAAGGTGATCCTGAGAAATTGTTTGCAAAGAAACAAGAGCCGTACCGCTAAGATGCCGAGAGGTGCTTTGGGATCTTGCAATCTCGTTGGGCGATAGTCCGTCATGCAGGTAAGTGTCATAGAAAAAGTGTTTTGAACACAATTATGTTGGCTTGCATCTTAATGCATAACATGATTGTTGAGGAAGAATTTATAGACGATGAATTTATGGAAGTTGACGAGGAAGATCCACATAATCCTCGTAGTGCTTTCACGGTATATGATGGCCCGACAGATCAGAATGGTAGTCGATATCTTCATGATCTAGTTGGAAGAGCCCAACAGTCAGAAGCATTTGGTAATCGCTTGACAACTCTTCAATCTGCATATCTCCACACGGAGTTGCAAAATGATCTCGTGAAGCATAATTGGTTTATGGAAACAGGTGAACAACATGGAAGCATCTGTTTAAGTTGTGTGTTGTATTTGAATTTGTGTTGTTGCATTTCAATTTGTGTGTTGTATTTCAATTTGTGTGTTGTATTTTCAATTTACGATGCCTTTTTCGATGTCTAAACCTTCCCATCTGCTCTTCGGGTCAACTACAAAGTTGTAGGCCTTCGAGTTAGCTTTCCAACAAGCTTTGAATCAACCAATTTGGACACCATATGCGATCTTGCGTTTAAAATAAGTCGTAAAGGTCGGTGCAAAAATGAGCATGTTAGTGTCGATCGCGTCAAGTCTGGACATTAGTTGGCGCGCTCTACGTAGACGTTAACTCGTTATGGCCTAATTTCTATGTCGGGCGCGACGGTAATATCAATGCCGGGCGCGCGGCCGGTCGATTTTCGATTTTGAATCGGCGTTCGAAAACTGTCGATTGAATTATATTCTGAGTTCGATTGATGTCGAAAATCATCTAGCATGTGAGCCTTCGAGTTTTCAAGGTTTAATTTGATCGATTTCGTTCGATTGGTTTTACACGCGACTGACGCGCACAGCTTCACTCGCGGAGGACGTTCGCTCAGGCGTTCTCGTCCAGCATTTCTATGCGGACGTTCTCGTCTCCAAATCCTCGCCGAGCATGCGATCTCCCCAAGAATGTCACCGCTGCACAAAAATCCATCGTCGAACGTCCCCAAAACGCTTCAGACGTCCGCGCCCGTTATTCCTTAGGCGTCCGCGGAATCAACAAATGTCCAGATCTGAAACACAAGCGACTCAGATTTCTTACCCGACTCAACCTTCTTCAAACGCCAGCATCCCACACTTCAATCTGCATCAAATCTTCAATTGAGCACTCCTCTAGCCGAGAATCGCCACCGAAACAACGAAAATCGCCCAGCCTTTGTCCCAGTTCTTTTTTCTTTTCTTCGCCCAAACTCCAGATCTGAAATACGAGCGTGCCTTAAATTTTGCGATGTCGCGGCCGTCTCCTTCATTTACCGCCCGCGGACGTCTGAGTATTTATCCTAATTGTTTAGGCGTCCGCGCACTTAATTGTTTAGACGTGCGCCAACACCACTGAGTTGAGTTCCATTCTTCATTTCATCACCTGAAACCACCAGAAACAAAGATGCACTCGAGGCGCATTATCAGGGTACCAATTCCACTAACTAATCTAGTAAAAACATGTGTAAAGTAAAAACACACCGGGTTGCCTCCCGGTAAGCGCCTTTGTTTTACGTCCTTGGCTGGACATTACCTCTACGGGATCACAAGTTAGGATCCCAAGGCTGCTCCAAGTCAAACTTACCACTCAGCGTGCTCCTCTCATCAGCACTTCCACAAGATAGTCCTTTCTCAATGCTCTTTCCGCCATCAGGTGGCTTCGATCTCCAGATCTTTTCTGTATGTGTCCACCGCTTTTGCGCACCCACTCCACACTTTTGTTTCTTTACTCGCTTCTTATCTGGTGGGCGTGTTTTCTGTGTTACCTGCAGCTTCTTACTGGCACCCTGAATCAAACACAACGATTCAGCAGTTATATTATTAAAACAAGTTTCACCAGCTATCTCAGGTGGTTTCCCCGCACAAGGCTGGTGGTCATCCTCAAAGACACGAAACTCAGCCATCTTGCCACCATATTTGAGCATTATAATACCCTCAGCGACATCAATCTTCGCCTTCGTTGCAAACAAGGTAGGTCGTCCTAGAATGAGTGTTGGCGACTCCTTAGTCTGGGTGTCCTCCATCTGCAAGACATAAAAATCTGCAGGCACAACGACTTCTCCAACATTCAAGGTTAAATTCTCAAGCAAACCATAGGGATGAACACATGACTTGTTGCCTAACTCAATAGTTAACTTGACGGGTTTCACCGGTCCAAGTTTCAATGAACAGTAGAGGTCATAAGGCATCACATTAATAGATGCTCCCAAATCAATCAAACAGTGGGGAATAAGCGTGTTACCAATGCCACAGGTTACCGTGAAGGCACCTGGGTCTCTAGTTCGATTGGGCAACGCTCCTTGTTGCTCTCGCTCCAATTCTTGCATTTGTGCGTTGGTTCTCGTGTCTTCATACCCCTTCCGTTGAATCTCATTGTTTATAGCTTCGTGACGCTCAATAACCTGTATGGGAAATGGCGATGGCGCAAGAGGGTTAGAATTTGAAATTTCCTTAACTGAGTCTGAAGAGCCCGCGTACGTCTCTTGCTTTTCCTCCGCGGACGTCTCCGTATTTTGCATTAATGCATCAGGCGTCCGCGGTGTAATTGTTGAGACGTCCGCCTACGCCACTGAGTTCGAATCTTCATTCAGCTCCTTTTCCTTTCCTTCAGCCTTCATCTCCTCTTCATCCCTTACCACAATCACACTCACATTTTGCCTTGGATTGGGGATCGTTTGCGACGGAAGCTTCCCTTTGTCTTCTCGCGTTTCGTAAACGGCGCTGGCGATTTGAGACACTTGCTTCTTTAGCTCGTTAACGTCTCCAGCTTGTTGGCCCATCTTCTGAGTTAGTTCCTTGAACATGCCTCTCATTTCCTCTCTCAACTCCTTGATCGGGTCCTCTTCTCCTTGTTTGCTGTGTGGTGGTCTGTACGGCGGCTTTTGTGGGTACGATGATTGCCCCGCATCGTGATTGCTGTTCCTTTGCCATCCACCATCATTTTGCCTAGGTTGCCATTTGTTGTTGCCTTGGTATCCATCATACCTCCTTGGTGGCAAATCTCCCTTGTTGATGTAGCCCACTACATTCACGTCTTCTGTTCTTTCCTTACGCTCCACTTGTTGATTGCTATGTGGTTGTTGCGTCACTATCTGAGCCATCATATTCTTCAGTTCCTGCAATTCACATTGTACATTCACGTTAGCAACTGGTGCAGGTTTATATGTTTCTTCTAAATACCTTGTGCTCTCGGCAACTCTCTCAATCAAGTCCCATATCTCCTCGGGGTACATGTCAAGGATAGACCCTTGAGCGGAGGCATCTAGCATTCTGCTTTCCATCAGAATCATCCCATCCATGAAGTATTCAAGCAACATTCTTTGTGGGATTCCATGATTCGGACAATTCTCTTCCAACAGCCTAAACCTCTCCAAGTAATCGAACAACGTTTCTCCACGTCCTTGTCTGAGCATAGAGAGCTCCTTTCTTGTTTGAGCCGCCTTCGAATGGGAGTAATACTTGTCCATGAATTTCCTTTGCGTTTGTTCCCAAGAAATAATAGAACCTGAAGGCAAAGACATCAACCAAGATTTAGCTTGACTTACTAAAGAAAAAGGAAATGGCTTTAATTTAAAGATATCTTCCGGAACCGATGCTGATTTCATGGACATGCAAACTCCATGAAATTCCAAGTGCCTTAGGGGGTTCTCATCGGGCATTCCTCCAAACTTGGGTAAGTGGTGTATCACCCCACTCTTTATCTCGATGTCTTCTGCGTCTTCATCCAACCTAATGCACCAAGGTGCCTCATCAATATATGGCGCACACACTCCTCTCATAGTGCGTCCCAAATCCCGACGCCTAGCTAGCTGTCCATATTGGTTTCCTCCACCGAGGTATTGTCGATCCAACTCATCCTCGTAATCCTCGTGTCTAGCTGCACGATGTCTAACAAACTCATTGCCTCGCTGATTTCTGGGGGGTGGCAGTCTTTGATTAACAGGGGGCAGTCCTTGCCTCTGTTCTTGCATGTTATCCCCTATCACACTACTTCGTTCTTCTTGATCACGTTCAACACTTCACTGTGACATTGTTACTTCAACAGAAAAAAATCAAGTGACAAGGTAAAAGATAGTAAAATAAAACTAAAAGAAAGTAATACGTAGTGAGATTCTTCGTTACCAATCCCCGGCAACGGCGCCAAAATTTGACGGGGGTCGTTGTACCCGTCAAAAATAATTGTTTCTTTATTTCCGACTAGCAAGTGGTAAGTCGGGTCGTATCCACAGAGATTGATCTGAGAATCTGTTCACTAAGTATTCAAACACGTAAATGGAAAACACAAAACACAAAACACAAGCAACAATTATCACTTATCAAGAGAGCAATCGTCACACGAATTCAGGTATGTAATATCAAAGAGAAGTGCAAGCTAGAACTTTCGACTGTGATGCAAGACTAAATCATTGACAAATCCGTTTTGATTCCTAATGTTCTACAACTTAGAGCTTCCCCGCTAGGGTTACACTCCCCATTCTTGTTCTAGTACTTAATCTCGCGCTAGCGATAATCAAGACCCTAACTCGCTAGAGTTGCATGAACATGTAAACAAGTTGTCCTAGGGTGTTTAATCCTAGTGGTATATTACTCGTGTCCTAGTTTGCTATCCCCGCTAGGTTGCTAGTAAACTTGACAATTGAAATCAACAAACAAACAAAAGCTCCCCCGCTAGGGTTCCACTCATGCTAGCACATCAATTCCATGAACATAGTATAGTAATATGACGCAAAACATAGAAATTAATAGAAGTCTCAAGTCAATACATCACAATTTGGAGTTCTAGCCTACACATATGAGTTTAGCTACTCATCGTAATGGAATACATCATCAAGTGCTTTTGAATGAGAATGAAATGAAATACTGTTGACGAATCCTCCACCAAGCTGCAGCTCTACTCCAACACTCGAATCCAGCAACGAATCCTCAATCGGAATCCTACTCCAAGAACTCTTCTCTCCAAACCGAACTTCGAACCCACTAACCCTAATCTGATTTTCTTTCCTTTCTCCAGATCCAGCCGCCCCTCTTCTCTGTCCCCTCGTGTTCTGTCTATCTCCTTTCGAGATTGCAAATGAGAAATAATGAATTTCGACTGCTAGCTGGCATCCGCGGACGTCTCCTGCATTTCCCGCCCGCGGAGGTCTGAACAATTACGGAAATTCAGTAGACCTCCGCGCCTGTTATTCTTCAGACGTCCGCCCCCAGCACTGAGTCAGCCTTCAAGCACTTTGGACTTCATTCCTTCGATGCAAAACATCTTCTATAGGCTCTCTTTAGCCGATATTCCTTCCATGGTCTCCGAATGTACCTAAGAACGAAAACTACACACAGGTAGTGAAATAACATATATGCAAACACTAAAAGACGGGGTTTTAACACATAAAATAGTCGTACAACTACGACTTATCAGCCAGCTGATGAGTAGTATTTATACGACTCGTCGAATCAATTAATCCCACTTATTTCGACACTTTTATAAGCGAACGTTTACTTTTTAGTATGGTTTTGCATTTCAGGTGTTTCGGAAGCTCTAGGAGGAAACGCGCATAAAAGATGGCTTTTCGAGCCAAAAACATCACAGTTTCAGATTAGACTTTTGGACCTTCGACGGAGCGCTGGGAATGAACCGCTAATCAGAAACATGCGAGTCATATGCCGTTGCGTAGCTAACTCAATTCCCTACAACTCCCTAGTTCACACCAAGAGCATCCGAGGTCGTTTAGATGGTCAAATCAGTGGCCGAAGTCGGGACTCAGTGGGGACCGCGTTTCGTAGAGACATTAGCGCGACGCTAATGTCTGAATCAGACGCGGTCGTAACGTTAAGGCGAAACGCGGTCGCTACTGTCAGCACGCATTTTGATGACGTCAGCAAGCCCGAAACTTGGAAATTGAGCCCAAAAACAGATTTGGAAACCCAGTTTAGTATAAATAAGAAGCTTGGGTTAGGGTTTCCATCATCCATCATTGCCTGAATATAATATTGCCTGAAACGGATTATTAAATTTAGGAGAGTTAGAAGTCTATAACCTGAAACGGAGTAGATTGCGGTGTATAACCTGAAACGGAGTACTTTAGGTTATAACCTGAAACGGAGTAACCACGCTTAGAAGCATGAAATTAGATCATTAGCAGTCGATGATAAACGCGTCACAATAGAAATCCTAGACTGAGTTTTCTCTCTGATTGAATCTTCGTCATTATTTCCTTGCTATTTTCTCTTTTGCACTCACAATCACTCAAAAACCCCTTCTTTCTTATTTTCAGTTACATACAGGAACAGCTTCAACAACACCAGCTCTCTTGGGTTCGACCCCTGCTTGCCACTTTACTAGTTTCTTGCAGGTAAAATTATAAATTTAAATTTGAGAGGTCAGACGACGCCTGTCAAATTTTGGCGCCGTTGCCGGGGAGCTGCGCTTCGGTGAAGTTGTTTCTTTTTGTTTTTATTTTCTGTTTTATTTTTATTTTTTTTTAGTTATTTTTTCGTGCTTGCTACTTGTTTCACCATGTCTCACGCAGGTAGTCAGGTTGGTGATGACCAGAACAACAACAACGAGCTCGCTCCGGTCAATGAAAACGCAATTATACCTCCGTTCTATGATGACCCGGAGCAACTCTTTCGAGACCGGAACCGTGCGGACAGGGAGGCCGCCAGAATGAATCAAAGGCTACCAGTGGCACAGAACGGTGCTGGCCCGAGGCAACCACCTCCCCCAGCGCCACTACAGCCGCCGGCCCCAGCAAGACCTCAGCAGCTGCCTCTTCAGCGCGTCGTCCCACAGCCTCCACTACAGCAGCCTCTCATCAGGGAAGAATATGACGAAGAATACTACTATCGAGAGCCCACCATGGGAGAACTGTCTGCCCCGAACTTCCGGAACCAGCCATGGTGCATCTACGAAGGGCCTGAGCTAGAGGCAATAGTGATCAACACGGCAGTCGTGCATCATCTACCCAAGTTCTCGGGAAGCCAAGGAGAGTCGGCCACCACGCATCTGTAGCGTTTCCATGGCATCTGCCAGAACCTTCGGCCATACGGAGTCGAAGTGGAGGACTTTAAGCTGAAAGCTTTTTACTTCTCTTTGACTGATGCAGCTAACGATTGGTTTCTATCTTTGCCTTCAGGTAGCATCCAGACATGGGACCAGATGCTGAAAAAGTTCCTGGCCAAGTACTACCCAGCCGCTAGAGCAACACAGGTTCGCAAGCAGCTACAGGAGCTTAGACAAGGGCCTAACGAGTCAATGTACGATTACCTAGAGAAGTTCAACAAGTTGGAACGGAGCTGCTGCAACCTCGGACTCCCAGAGAAGCTTATCATAGAATACCTGCTCGATGGCCTGAGACCCCTGGACAATATGCTGCTAGACGCCTCGGCTGGAGGCACAATCATGAACCTTCCCCTAGGTCAAATCAGGAAGCTGATCGCAGACGTGGCTGAAAACGCAAGGTTCAGAGAAGAAGTAGGTCGTCAAGATGAATGCAGCAGGACTAGGAACATCTCAAGGGCCGAAGCTGCACCAGCTTCTGATGAGCTGAAGGAATTGAGGGAGATGGTGAAACTGCTGGTAACCAATCAGGTAGCCCAGGTGAAAGCTTGTGAGTTCTGCTCTGCAACCGATCACAAAACAGATTCGTGCCCTAGTCTACAGGAGGATGAGCATGGAGACGTCAACGTTGTGGGAGGTTATCAGAACTACGACAACCGCCCACAAGAGCGAAAATTCGGGCTAGCAGCTAATCGGTTTAGCTGGAGAGACAACAACAATAACACGACAAAGGAACCGGTTCAGCAGTCCCAACAGCAGTAGCAGTATTATCGGCCTCCGTACAGTCAGCAACAGGGAGAATACAACAGTCAGACACAGTATCAGCAGCGAGGGTAGAATTACAACCAAGCAAGTTCCAGCAACCAAGGTTCTAACAAGTCTTTGGAGGATATAGTGAAGGAGCTGGCAGCTAGCACCCAGCAGATAGCCTCCACTGTGCAACAAAATCAGGTGAAGACCGATGGAACTTTAGCAGAGCTGTCCAAGCAGATGTCTAACTTAGCCCAGACCGTTTCCGAGCTGAAGAGAGATCCGGGGAAGCTACCGTCACAGACAGTGCCTAATCCGAGAGGGAATGTCAGCACGTTGGCAGTAGTGGATGTGGACGCTGCACTAAGAGAGTCTGCATATTGGGTGAATAAGATGCTCGCGCCCAGCGGGTACATTAGTGCAAAAAACGAAGAAGACGATTCGGGCACAGTGCTAACCGCGCCTGCAATAGACATTAGCTCGACGCTAATGTCTGAAACAGACGCGCCCATAATGTCTGCACAAGACGCGGCTGTAACGTCTGGACGAGACGCGGTTGCCACTGATATATGTTTGAAAACTGACCCTATGCCTTCGTTTTCTATGCAGGTAATTGCTCCTACAGACCATATGATCAACAAGGATGAGCTAGGAGGTAAATTGGAGGCGAGGCATGAGCAGAACGACCCAATAACGGAGCACCCTCTCGCTACGAGTCATAAGGCACCGCCAGGAAAGAGTAAGGACCCGAGTGCCTTCACGGTCACCTGTGGTATCGGTGAGACTCAAATACATCACTGTTTGATTGATTTGGGTGCTGCTATTAATGCCATACTCATTGTATTGTTCACTGAAATTGGGACCACTAAAGCCCCCTAAGCTATTGGTCGAATTAGGAGATAAATCATGCGTTCGACCTGTTGGCTTGCTAGAGGATCTAACACTCCATGTAGGAGACCTCGTTGTTCCTGCAGACTTTTATGTTTTGCAGATGGGAGATGCCATAAACGACGATCCTCCAGCGCTTATTTTGGGACGTCCATTCGTCTTTGCCACTAAAACCAAGATTGACATGGACACAGGCTTGTTGTCACTTGCGTTTAGTGGCAAGAGATCAGATTTTTATATTTATGAGGATGATGACCGTCCATGCACGAAGAAACCACCGGACATAGTGAACACATCATACATTGGTGCCCTACTTCCAGACCCACCAGCTGAGACCAGTTGCGCAGCTAGATCAGTAGCTCTGAGCAGAGTGTCCTCGCAGACTCGAGAGGATGTGAAGGCGAACCCGCCTGATCAATGGAGAGTAGGCCCGAGCACACCATTACACGATGATGTAGGGCAGACTGAAGGAATAGCTGAGGCGAAGTTTGACCTCACACGCCCATGGGATCCTAACTTGTGATCCCTAAAGAGGTATCGTCGAGCCAACGACGTAAAACAAAGGCGCTCGCAGGGAGGCAGCCCGGTAAATTTTTGAGTTTTTCTCGTTTTTTATTTCGTTTTATGTTTGTTTGAGTCATGAGTCACTTTGTCTTTTGGGAAAGAGATGCTTTTCATGCAGGAAACAGTGCACCTCAGTGGGCACCGCGCCAGGCCTCCACATTAGCTGACCGCGTTAGCCTTCGACATTAAGTTAATGTCTACACCAGATGCGGCACATAACGTCTCAAGCTGACGCGATGGACCGTTGACCAGCGTTGACCGACTCGGTTGACCAGAATTTACACCGTCACGTGACGACACGAGGGGAGTGCCTGTTCATTTTTTTACTCTCTACTTGTTTTCTTTCCCTATGTTTGTGTGTCTTGCATAGTCTGTGTCTTTGAATTTAAGTCGTGCCGTGAGGACACGGCTTTGTTCAAAAGTGTGGGGTGGGAGAGTCAGTCAGTCAGTTGTGTCAGCACGTTTATTTTTCTTGCATATTGCACTATGAGAGGCACGTTTCCAGTTTCCCTTTAAAAAAAAATTGAAAGTATGAAATTTCTCTCTATTTTCCCGGATATGCCGTATTGAATTTTGATGATGTGAAACAGATGAGCTGATTAGATGTGTTTCTCTTGTGAAATTTGAATTATGTGACTACATGTGAACTTAACCCACTACGTGTCCTCTTGAGTTGAGATAAACAGGGATGTGGAGTTGATAGAAATGTCCTAGAGAGACTTGACGAAGCATTCAAAGGACCGAAATTCAAGTTATAGGGTTATATGGACTTTGTGGAGGCTAGCACTTCGAGACTTATTGGTTCAGAGTTAGCTCCGCCACTGCAGTATTTATGCGGTCAGGTGGGACGGGAAAACAGCACACCGTCCAATCTCTAGTCCAAGTAGCCGGGAAAACAGACGAGCGACCCTCGGCTTGACTCGCGTCGAAAGGACGAGGATGAGTGAGAGCAGGAAGGTATTGCCATATGCTTGCGGGCGATGATTGGACCTTCGAATCACGGACGAGCAATTCACAATAAAGGAGCAAGGCTCAAGAAAAATCAGCCAAATTGTGAAATTTCTACCCGCAACAAAAGTGAAGTACATGATTGTACATCAAAAGCCAAATCATTACAAAAGCTATCCCAAAACAACTCAAAAACCTTGAAGCTCGAATGAATCACGTGCAAGAAAAAGCAACGAAGTGTAACCATATAACCAGAATTCGGGACAGCCAATGCAGATCATGGGTCTAAAGAGGACTATCTCACATTCATCCAAATTGATTTGAATTTCAGCTCAAAAGGTAACATGTATGAAGTTAATTCTGTGTTGAGCATGATGATTCTAGTAGCGATTGAGATATGCATAGAAAAGCGAGTCTAGACTAGCAACTCATATTCATGTAGCAGTATCCAGGACGTCGAAGAAATTGTGGTGTTATATTTGTTTTCCTTCTATGACTTAGTTCTTGTTCGGGACGAACAAGTTTAAGTGTGGGGTGGTTTGATGAGTAGTATTTATACGACTCGTCGAATCAATTAATCCCACTTATTTCGACACATTTATATGCGAACGTTTACTTTTTAGTATGGTTTTGCATTTCAGGTGTTTCGGAAGCTCTAGGAGGAAACGCGCATAAAAGATGGCTTTTCGAGCCAAAAACATCACAGTTTCAGATTAGACCTTTGGACCTTCGACGGAGCGCTGGGAATGAACCGCTGATCAGAAAAATGCGAGTCATATGCCGTTGCGTAGCTAACTCAATTCCCTACAACTCCCTAGTTCACACCGAGAGCATCCGAGGTCGTTTAGATGGTCAAATTAGTGGCCGAAGTCGAGACTCAGTGGGTTCCGCGTTTCGTAGAGACATTAGCGCGACGCTAATGGCTGAAGCAGACGCGGCCGTAACGTTAAGGCGAAACGCGGTCGCTACTGTCAGCACGCATTTTGATGACGTCAGCAAGCCCGAAACTTAGAAATTGAGCCCAAAAACAGATTTGGAAACCCAGTTTATTACAAATAAGAAGCTTGGGTTAGGGTTTCCATCATCCATCATTCTACGAAGACCACGACGGCTCTGGAGAGAAGACGAAGCTTTCGACGAAGAGAAGAGATTTTCCTACTTTTAATTATGCGTCTTTTCAGGATTATGTGTAGCTAAATCCTTAATTCAGTTTAGGGTTTTGCATATTGTGACGTTTGTTTTGAGACTCTATTCTTAATGCTATTTTATGTTTCTCTAATTCTTGTGCTTAAATTAAAGGATTGAATTGTGAAGCTAAGTGGAGACTTGAAACGGTAAAGCTTAGCGGAACAATTCAACCCCTATCGTCAATGCTTGTTTGATACTGAAACGTGAAAACAAGTAGGACACCTGAATATAATATTGCCTGAAACGGATTATTAAATTTAGGAGAACTAGAAGTCTATAACCTGAAACGGAGTAGATTGCGGTGTATAACCTGAAACGGAGTACTTTAGGTTATAACCTGAAACGGAGTAACCACGCTTAGAAGCATGAAATTAGATCATTAGCAGTCGATGATAAACGCGTCACAATAGAAACCCTAGACTGAGTTTTCTCTCTGATTGAATCTTCGTCATTATTTCCTTGCTATTTTCTCTTTTGCACTCACAATCACTCAAAAACCCCTTCTTTCTTATTTTCAGTTACATACAGGAACAGCTTCAACAACACCAGCTCCCTTGGGTTCGACCCCTGCTTGCCACTTTACTAGTTTCTTGCAGGGAAAATTATAAATTTAAATTTGAGAGGTCAGACGACGCTGATTCCGATTGCGTAGTAGAACCAGTGCGCGAGGATTCCGATTGCAAGCGAAGACGACGACGTTGAAGGTGAAGCGCAAGTAGGGATGCACATCCGGACCGGAAAGTTACAGCCCGATCCAAACCGGTGGATCAGAATTTTTTAAAAATATGGACCGGGAACCGGACCGATATTTTATGGTTCTAGGATTGGATCGGTGGACCAATTTTTTTTGAAAGTATGGACCGTGGACCGGACCGTAAAAATTCGGTCAGGTTTTGGACCAAATCGTAAAATTCCGGTCCGGATTTACGGTCCGGTCCAATTTTGTGCATCTCGACGCGCAAATAGGTGTGAGCAGGACGCGTCTCAACCCCGGTCGAAAATTGGACGGATTTGAACCCGGCCCGGTACTAAATAAGTCGGGTTCGTGTGGCTCCTTGGGTTATGACAGATGCTTGTCGTCAGAGCAAATGTACAAATAAATTTATAAGTCCGCTACTCGCGACTTTACTACTGGGTAGCAAGTGGTAAGTAGGGGTCGAACCCAAGGGAATTAGGGGGATAAGTTGTTCTTTGAGGGGTCGTACAGCGGGGGAGCGTATTTTTTGGTTGATTGAGGTTTTACTACTAACAGCTAAGTGATTGGTTGGTTGGTTTTGGTTTTTAGTGCGGAAAAGTAAATGACATAAAAGTAAATACTGAAAGTAAAAAGAAGACTTACAGCGGTTGTTGCGTGATCGGCAAGTCTTGCGGAACGTCAGCAGTTGAAAGGGCAGTTTATACTAAGAAAGTAAGTGCAGGTAGTGTTTTAATCTAAGGAAAGCATTCGGTTTCGGGGGCCTTGTATCATAGCATGTTTATCATTGACCTTTAGTGATCCTGCTAAGTATTCAAACGTGTATCAAGGCCATTTCAAGCGCTCGATTTGCCACACTGTCTAGCCCATTTCAAGGTCGTAGAGCACTTGTTCTATTTAGACTAGCACCCCATTTCAAGGTATACTAGCCTATGTGCATCCATTTGATCAATCATTTCCGATCAAACCAAATGGTGTTTTAGAGAGGTCGAACTCCTCAGATAAGCTTTGCCATTTCAAGCATCCACTTACCCGAGTATGTTCACGAACCCCCACGGAAGAGTTTTGCCATTTCAAGCATCCACTCAACCTTGGAAGTTCTGACCTAATATATGGCACATAGAACAAGTTTTGAACACAAAGAAGAGGCACTAAGAGTATAGCCTAAAACATTTTATGATACAAGTACACCCCTTCAACCGAAGGAAGAGTTTAGCTACGAATATCCATAGAGGTGGATACCATAGCTAAGTACTCGAGGGTTTTTGAAAGACAGTAAGTAAAGGAGAATACTCAAGAACCAACAGGAGTATTCTCAAAGACTACTAGAATACTCAAGAACCAACAGGAGTATTATAGATTTCAAACAAAAATATTACAAGGATTGTGCTCTCAACTTAGAGAGATAAGTGATTTGTGTTTGGAATGAGGATGGATTTGTGGATGATTTACAAGTGAAGAGAAGATGTCTATTTATAGGCTAAGGGAGGCAAGGAGAGCCATACACTTGTCAAGGGAGGAGAGGCTTGTGGCTTGAGATCTCAACACATGGCATAAGGAGAGCAAAAGCCATCGGGGTGAGTCACCACTCCAAAAGCCATCGGAAGATATTTGTTTCTCAAAAGCCATCGGTTTGACCGGAATTTGACCGGAGCTTCTCGGATTTTGGAGAGTGTATTCTGAATGAAAATGTCATTCTAAGATGATCTCAAGAAGGAACCTAAGCCAAATTCTGCTTGGAACATGGTCGAAATCCCAAATCGGCTGAAATTGCCCTTGTTTGGCTTTTACCGGGCTTGGTGCCTTTGCATTGCGTTCTTGTCCAAACGCCGACTGTTCTAGCATATTTGAATGATTCCAAGTCGGTTCCATGAAAGTTGTACAGTCAGAATCTGGTCGTGTCCTGACTCGTAATTCATTTTCAGCTTTAAAACTCCTCATTAGCCTGTATTCTCTCTAGACTCCAAAATACCCTGTAGATAAATATCGGAACTAACAAGCAAAAGTTAAATAGACAAACAGTCTAATTTGGTGGGTTTAACTGTGTTTATGATTCATACAATTATGGTCCATCAGGTTACCTGTCCCTATTACCATATTAATATCGAATAAAATAATTTAATTTTACAAGAAAAGTGTATCGGCCGAGCTTCAAACCTGCGCACAATCTTACAAGAAATGATGTCTACACCAACTCCACCATCTTCCATGTTTGTCTTATGATGAAATTAAACTTATATTGATTGTCTTTACCTATTAAAAACATAAAACTAAACCCTAGTTTTAATTTCCGTCATCCTTCTGATTGTAAATTACCGAATGCCGAGGCTTGACCGACAACAATTGCAAGCTGTCGAATTTCAGTTGTATCCTACCCAAGGTATGTCTTTGTGCCATTATTTATATAATAATGTTGGGCGGTTAACATATTTAAACTTAGTTTCTTTTCTTAGATTATTTTGTTTCATCTACTTGATACTTATGTTATAGGGGCGCGCTCAAATGAGAACCATTCTTAGGCTAAGAACTCAAGCACCAAGGAATTGATTGGCTCACAACGTGCCGCGTGTCCCACTCACCCCGCCACCTCCCAAAGCACGGGGCCCATTGGACATTTGAGTGGATTATGATGACGTGCCACGTTGTGAGACAATCAATTCCTTGGTGCTTTGGTTCTTAGCCTAAGAATGGTTCTCATTTGAGCGATTCTCTTATGTTATAAGTCTATCTTTATGATGGGTTCAGGTTATCAAATGCGACCGGTCAATATTTAGTGTCGGGTTTGGTTTGACTTAAAAGACCCGACCGTCGTTTCGGGTTGGTTTAAGAACAAACCTAACCCGTCCCACAATCACCCCCACGCGCAAGTTTTAAATGCTGGATGAGCACATTGTCGTTTTCAGGAGCGTGCTTCTGGTTCGAATAAAAGCCAGAAGAATTCCCAAATAAGGAATTAGGGTAAATATTGAGAGAGACACAGTCGAGAGCGATTTTGAGATCAATCCGGCCAATCCGAGAACGAAGCTTTGAAGGCGAGTTCGAGGTTCTGTTGCGCACCAGCATACACCAGCAATTTGCTCGAAGATAAAGCAGTCAGCTGCGCTGGTCCGCCAGTAGCTGCGAAGAGGAGTGAAGTTAGTCTTGGACGCACCGCGATTTCGAACGATTCCAGGGAAGTTCCCGCATCGCACTGTTATTGACTGTTAGATTGTGTCTTGATTAACAAGATAAGGCTTAGACTTATCAGTGCTTGCAAGATCACACTTAGAATAATTGTGCCAATTTATAACCTTTTTTACTTATAATGGAAAGTTGGGTTGAATCTCCTCGTCCCCGAGGCTCCGTGGAGTAGCACAGCCCCCGAACCACGTAAAGACTGTTTGAGTCACGTACATTCAGTTTACTCAACTTACTTAGGTCGATTCTTGATCAAAAACTAACTTAAGGCAATACAATTGGACTAAGGCATTACGGGAAACACTGTCTATTGGTTTTACAACGTACTTCCAAAAAAGACTTATTCACCAGGCAATACAAATTAGGCGCACATAGTTGTAAGGATTTAGTAGTCCTAATTTGTGCTCCTTAGGATAGATAAGCAAGCCAATGAGTCCTAGAGTCTGTAAATATGTCCTAAGGGATCTTGTATAGACTTTCTAGGCTTTGCAGGATCAAAGGAAGTGAAGAAATTGGCCTGAGATCAAGTCTAGAGCTGCTGCTGCTGTAATCTGCGCCTGGAGTCAAAACGCCATCGTTTTGGCTGAAGCGGCAAAAGCTGTTGAAGTCGTTACGAAGAAACGGAGACGTTTTGGCTGGCGGCAATGAAAGGTAAGTTTGTTACTTTAAGGGAACGACGTCGTGCGGTTCAAATGAAACGTATGGCTGGAGTTGGCGTTGGAACGCGGCGTTTTCGTTTAAAGGAAACGAATGGAAACGTCGGCGAATGGACGAGCGCGAAGTACGGTTTTTGAACTCGAACAGAACGACGCCGCTTCAGTCGTCTTCCTCTTCAGCATATAAGCTCAGCTCAGATTTGGGGATTAGGTTAACGAACGAAATTGATTACACAGAGCGAAAATTGAGAGCGATCTTCGAAGCAACGAACGCGATAGTCATCCAGGGTTCACCGTCGAGCACTCTCGGACGTTTGCCCTAAGGTTTTGGAGCCGCACTCGGTCTTCAACCCCAGACGCCACTGTGCATTGACGAAGACGACTGGCTGAATAGCCGGAGTCGTCGCTCTTCGCTGGTCTTTGGCTCAACACGATCCAGGGGAGTTATTTGTTCTCTTCTAGGTCTTATTTCGTATTGGTATTAGTCCAGCTGTGTAGGATTCGGTTGAAGGGTCATTGGCTTGCTTTAGGACATTGTAATTGTGCAAGAACTCTTTAAGAATCATTAGTGGATGTTGGGCGAGTCTCCCCTCTGAGACTCCAAGCAGTAGGGTAACCGAAGCTTGTAAAAAGTCCTTGTGTCCTTACTTTTCTGTTTCCATTGATTGTTCTTGCCCAATTGAACAATTCCTAAATAGACTTGACCTAAAACTTGTTGCTTAACTTAACTGGGATTGATTAAGTCTATAACAAGTTATTACAACGTGGTATCAGAGCAAATCTTGCTGTTTCTTTGTGTTGCTTGACCTATAACTTTAGGATCTTGCAATAGAATAGTGCATATAGTTAGTTCCTTGGCTGATAAGGGTCTTAACTGCTTTGCTGTGCTATTTTGATACACCTAACTTGGTGTTGCTTCTACTATTGTCTCAGGAACATGGCTGAGCCTGTGAGAGTTACTCCTTTTGATGGATCCTCAGATTTCACAATGTGGAAGGCAAAAATGAAGGCAATCCTCATTAAAGAAAAATGATGGGATGCTGTGGCTGAGGACTGGCAAGAAGGAGCAACTGAGAGATACAAAAGGAAGCTAAGAGACCTAGCCCATTCTGAGATCATTCTGAGACTTTCAGATGATGTGGCTAGGCAAGTGGTTAGTCATACTAATCCTAAAAATCTTTGGGATGCCTTAGAGTCAATTTTTCTTGCTAAGTCACTGCCTAATAGGATATCCCTCTTGGTTAGACTATTTACTTTTAAAATGGATACATCCATTACTTTGCAAGAAAACCTTGATTTCGTCTTAAAAGTGACTCAGGAACTTAAAAGGTGTGATGATGAAATTAAACCAACACACCAAGCTGTTATTTTGCTAAACTATCTTCCCCCTCAATTTGAAAATCTGAAGGATGTCATTCAATATGCAAGGGATGATCTGACCATGGGTAAGATCATGTCTGCCCTTGTTCAGAAGAATGACTCCTTGAAGGTTTTCAAAACTAAACATCAGACTAAGGGTGAGCCTAAGTCTGAGGTCATGATGGCTAAGGCTAAATTTAGACCTAAGAACAAAAATAAGAAGTTTAACAAAACTCCCCAAACAAATGGTAATCCCCCTGCAAACAATCTTGCTGGTAGGAGTCAGGAATACCTCTCTAAGAAGTGTACTCATTGTGGGAGAGTGGGTCATTTGGTTGCTACCTGTTTTAAGAAGAAAAATGAGCAAAAGGAAAAGAATGCTAAAGACAATCAGAATGGTGTTAATATGCTTGAAATGGGACCTCAATATAGGAATGAAATGTTTGTCTGTTCTGGTTCCATGACTGATTCTGATTGGATTCTTGATTCTGGGTGTACCATGCATGCTTGCCATGATAAATCTGTCTTTACATCTATGAAGCATGTTAATGGAGGAGAAGTAATGTTAGGAGACCATACATCTCTTAAAATTGAAGGAATAGGATCTGTGCCTATTAAATTGCATGATGGTGTGACTAGAGTTCTAACAAATGTTAAATGGGTGCCAAATCTGAGGAGAAATTTGTTGTCTGAATCTGAGTTTGACAAAATGGGATGCCATATCACAACTTTCAATGGAATTAGAGAAATCGCTAAGGATGGAAAGGTCTTAATAAAAGGGGTTAACATGGGAGGCTTATATCATGTGATTACCTCTTCTGAAATTAATGTTTCTAAGGCTATAACTGAGTCTGATAACCTCACAAAATTATGGCATGCTAGATTGGGTCACATAGGCAACAAAGGTTTACATTATCTGCACAAGCATGGACTGTGCTTTCCAAACTGTTATTCTGTGAAAGCTGTGTGTATGGAAAGAAAAATGCTCATAGTTTTAAAAGATCATCTTTCAATGTTAATAAGCCACTAGAATATGTTCATTCTGATTTATGGGGCCCTGCCCAAGTTTCTACCATAGGTGGTAAAACCTATTTTTTGTCTATGATTGATCATTATTCTAGGAAAGTTTGGATTTGTCTGTTAAGATCTAAAGATGAGGCTTTTGAGAACTTTAAGATGTGGAAAATCATGGTTGAAAGTCAGTCTAACCTTAAAGTAAAATGCTTGAGAACTGATAATGGATTAGAGTTTTGTAATAAAGCTTTTAATCAATTTTGTGCTGAGCAAGGAATCAGGAGACATCACACAGTCCCTGGTACTCCCCAGCAGAATGGTGTGGCAGAAAGGATGAACAGAACCTTGCTTGAAAAGGCAAGGTGTATGCTCATCAGTTCTGGCTTTAAACCATCTGTTTGGGGAGAAGCTGTCCACACAGCTGCCTATCTAATCAATAGGTCTCCCTGCTCAGCCATAGACTTTAAAACTCCCCAAGAAAAATGGTCTGGAAAACCCCCTCTCTTGATCACCTTAGGCCCTTTGGTTGCACAGCTTATGCTAAGGTTTCTCAGGGGAAACTTAAACCAAGGGCAGTCAAGTGTGTGATGCTTGGCTACCCTGAAGGTGTAAAGGGATACAAATTACTTGAAATTGTTCCTGGTGGATATAAGGTCATAACTGCAATATCTGTCACCTTTAATGAACAAGACTTTCATTTTAAGAACAAGTCCACTCATGAATCTAACCCTCCAGACACACCTACTGGTGTGGTCAGCTTCTTGCCTGCTAGTTTTGATGATGTGCAGGAAATCCCTCAAGATATGGAACAGGCTGATGAAGAGTTTGATCTGGGGCTCTTCCATGAGGATAATGGACCAGCTGAGGCAGACCCTCTAGGCTCTAATGAGCCCTCAGGTACCTTACAAACTCACCAATTGAGTGGGGGAGATCAGGCAAGTACCCATGACCCTGCTAATTTACATTCAGATAATGAGGCAACAGTGGATATTGTTGATGTTCAGGGTGTCCCTGCATCTGTTGATCATGTAAATGATAATGCTGTGAGTTTCCAGGGTGTCCCTGCTCACATTGACATGCCTAACACTACTATTAGTGACTATATGTTAACTAGGGATAGAGAACCTAGGACTAGAGTCCCAAATAGGAAGTATGTTAACATGATGACTGCTGTTGCTCCTGAATCTGATGCTATTGCTAAATTTGAGTTTGATGTAATGCATGGTCATGCTGATATTGCTGAGTTTGCCTTAATTGCTGCTGATCTTGTTAAACATGAACTGCCTGAAACATTTGAACAAGCCATAAATTCTGATAATGCTAATGAATGGTGGAAATCAATGCATGAGGAGATTAACTCCATGAGAGAAAATGGCACCTGGAAACTAGTTCCAAGGCCACCTAAAACCAGAATCATTGATTGCAAATGGATTTACAAACTAAAAGAGGGAGTTGGATCTACTGATCCTCCCAGATTTAAATCTAGGTTGGTTGCCAAAGGTTTTTCACAAAAAGAAGAGATAGATTATAATGATATTTTTGCCCCTGTTGTTAAGTACAAAACCTTGAGATTATTGATTGCCATGACTGCTGTTTTTGACTGGCATGTTGAGCAAATGGATGTTAAAACTGCTTTTCTACATGGTGATTTGCATGAAAGCATTTTTATGAGCCAACCTAGAGGTTTCATTGATAAAAAACACCCTGACTTTGTGTGTCACTTGTAAAAATCTATTTATGGCCTAAAACAGTCACCTAGGCAATGGAACAAGAAATTTGACTCTTGTATGATTGGTTTGCATTTTGTGAGAAGTAAATATGATACATGCTTATGCTTCAAAAATGTGAACACTAAATTTCCACTGTATGTTCTTCTTTATGTTGATGACATTCTGATGATTAGTGGAGATATAACTGCCATTGTTAAGGTTAAAAGTGATCTGAGTATGCATTTTGATATGAAAGATCTTGGCCATGCTAAAAAGATTTTGGGTGTTAATATCATTAGAAACAAAAGGAACAAGAAAATCTATCTTTCCCAAACTGATTACTTGAATAAAGTTGTTGACAAGTTTGCCATGAGGTCTGCTAAACCAGCAAGTATACCCTTAGGAGGGCACCTAGAATTATCTAAAGCTGACTGCCCTGTAACAGACCAAGATAAGCTAAAAATGAGCAATATTCCTTATGATGTAGCTGTTGGATCTGTAATGTATGCCATGCTTTGCACCAGACCTGATCTTGCTTTTGCCATTAGTGTTTTAAGTAGGTTCATGTCTAATCCTGGTGAAAATCATTGGCTGGGTATGAAATATTTGCTGAGATACTTGTCTTCAACTGCTAATATTGGTTTGATGTATGCTGATTTTGATTCAAAGCATGATATTGTTGGATATGTTGATTCAGACTATGCTAGTAACAAGGATAATAGAAAATCAACCACCTCTTTCTTTTTTACATGGGCTGGTAATTGTATTAGCTGGAAGTCTCAGTTGCAATCCATTGTAGCTCTGTCCTCAACTGAGGCAGAATACATTGCTGCAACTGAAGCTGTTAAGGAAGCCATTTGGCTTAAGGGTTTAATTAAAGAGATTCAAGGTGTTTCTAGAGTTCCTTTGTTGCATATGGATAGTCAAAGTGCATTATACCTGTGTAAGGATCCAGTATATCATGAGAGAACTAAGCATATTGATGTTAGGTTCCACTTTATAAGAGATACAGTTGAATCAAAAGAAATAGAAATCAGGAAAATTTTGGGAGACATTAACCCTGCAGATTTTGGCACAAAAATTGTGCCAACTGACAAGTTTTTGTTTTGCAGGGAAAGCCTGCATATCCAAGTTGTTCCTTGAGGGTATGCAGCACTGAGTCAGTGATGATGGGGATGGTACTTGCTCGACATTTTACTAAATGGTTCCCAAACCAAGTTTTTGCACATTAGGATTAGGAGGGCAAATTGTAAGGATTTAGTAATCCTAATTTGTGCTCCTTAAGATAGATAAGCAAGCCAATGAGTCATAGAGTCTGTAAATATGTCCTAAGGGATCTTGTATAGATTTTCTAGGATTTGCAGGATTAAAGGAAGCGAAGAAATTGGCCTGAGATCAAGTCTCGAGCTGCTGCTGTAATCTGCGCCTGGAGTCAAAACGCCATCGTTTTGGCTGAAGCGGCAAAAGCTGTTGAAGTCGTTACGAAGAAACGGAGATGTTTTGGCTGGCGGCAACGACATGTAAGTTTGTTACGTTAAGGGAACGACGTCGTGCGGTCCAAATGAAACGTATGGCTGGAGTTGGCGTTGGAACGCGGCGTTTTCGTTTAAAGGAAACGAATGGAAACGTCGGCGTATGGACGAGCGCAAAGTTCGATTTTCGAACTCGAATCGAACGACGCCGCTTCAGTCGTCTTCCTCTTCAGCATATAAGCTCAGCTCAGATTTGGGGATTAGGTTAACGAACGAAATCGATTACACAGAGTGAAAATTGAGAGCGATCTTCGAAGCAACGAACGCGATAGTCATCCAGGGTTCACCGTCGAGCACTTTCGGACATTTGCCCTAAGGTTTTGGAGCCGCACTCGGTCTTCAACCCCAGACGCCACTGCGCATTGACGAAGACGACTGGCTGAATAGCCGAAGTTGTCGCTCTTCGCTGGTCTTCAGCGCAACACGATCCAGGGGAGTTCTTTGTTCTCTTCTAGGTCTTATTTCGTATTGGTATTAGTCCAGCTGTGTAGGATTCGGTTTAAGGGTCATTGGCTTGCTTTAGGACATTGTAATTGTGCAAGAACTCTTTGGGAATCATTAGTGGATGTTGGGCGAGTCTCCCCTCTGAGACTCCAAGCAGTAGGGTAACCGAAGCTTGTAAAAAGTCCTTGTGTCCTTACTTTTTTGTTTCCATTGATTGTTTTTGCCCAATTGAACAATTCCTAAATAGACTTGACCTAAAACTTGTTGCTTAACCTAACTGGGATTGATTAAGTCTATAACAAGTTATTACAATAGTTAATTAAGTTTGGATGTTACGAAGTGCGACAAATAAAGTAATGAAAGGTCTTACCTCTAAATTATCAGTCAGTAATATGTTTGCAGTAAAGTTGATGTTATGATTATCATATGATTATCAAGTTAATGTGAGGTGACATGGTCCCATATGCATATTTGAAGTTGCATTTAATGAAAATTCAAAGTAAAAAAGTTTACTTTGTTAGTGGAACACATGTCAAATGCATACTCGAATATGCATCTTGATCTGATGATTAGATTTAAATTCTTAGGTTTTCGAATTCTAAAGAGTTCTTAACGAAACCCCATAATCATCATATATAGAGATCAAATTAGATGGGCTTATTTTATAATTGATTAGCAACTTGACGGCCATTTTGTGGTTTTATAGTTTTGTAGATCGTTTTGTAGTTAGTTGTCCTAACCTATACATCAGGGAACGAGAGTCCAACGTATACCAACGAAAAATATAATTATTGTTATTTAATTAGTGATGCGATCCCGAGTATCACTTATGGAATTACTGAAGAATTGGGGAGGAAGATTGAAGACGAAATAGGGTTGAGGAGCAAAAGAAGGGAGTGTGAGAGGAGACGATAGAGATTGGGAAATTGGTTTAATTTATTGATTTGTCAATTTCCTTACAAGTCCTTTTTATACTTGCCAAACTATATCAAAATATAAGTAACTTCCCTAAGTTCCTCAATATTCCAATGCATAACAATTAGTTATAATAAATTTACAAAAACTTATTTACAAACCTTATCAGCTTGTTCAACGTCATTAAACACTAAATCACCCCTCAAATCCGACCCCACCAAATCTGCAGCTCTAGCAGACTCCATCTCCCAATCAATCTGACGCAGTACAATTAGTAAGCCCAACAGACAAGCAACTTGGGCCGCCAAAAGCCCATAACACAACCCAACCAATCCAAAACCCATCACAAAGCTCAAGCCCAACGCGACCGGCCCGCCAATCATATAAAACGCCAAAAAATTAATAACAGCGCTGATACCAGGCCGCGCGCAGCCTCGTAGCACGCCGCAGCTCGTCGTCTGCGGACAGTTAGCCAACTCGCACAATCCGACCAAGGGCAAAACGGTAATTGTGAGCTCCAAGATCTCCGGATCATCAGTGAACACTCTGGCCCACATCTCTTTCCCCAACGTTGTCCACATTAATCCTAGTACTGATATCAAAGCTGATAATGTTGTAACAACGACAGTTGAGAGCCGAGCTCGGGACACTCTATGCGCCCCGAGCTCGGTGCCAACTCGAGTGGATGCGGCCGAGCTTAGTGCGTTTGGGAGAGTATAGAGTAAGGAGGTGGTCTGGATTAGAATGGCGGAAGTGGCGAGAGTAACGCGGGGGTTGTGGAGGTAGCCGGCGAAGAGCGTCATGAACTCGTACCACCACCATTCCAAGCACACTCCCAAGCAACTTAGTACTGAGAATTTGAGCAGACTGATCCAATCTTTGCTCATTGAAATCAGTCCAATTGACTCTGCTTGACTGTTTGAGACATCAGTCAACGGTTCAACCATCCGATCGATCAGATGCGTATGAACTAGTAAATCTTCTTTCTTTGTGTGTTTGTTTGCATTTGCATTGATTGATAAGTAGATGATGAGTGAAAATAGAGTGATGAAATCTGCGACGAAAGTGGAAATAGCGAGTCCATGAACGCGGAGTTCCATAACGAATGTCATCGCATACGTGATCGGAAAATGCAGAGCTACTGAGAGCAAATTGCACCACATTAACGGCCATGTGATGCCCTGGCAGCGTAGATAAATCCTCAAGGGATGGAGGAAGCTCAAAGCGATCAAATCCGGGGCAGCGAATCTACAAAAAACAGCGGCAAGCTCGACGATTTCGGGGTCCTGATGGAGGCAGAGCAGAAGAGGTTTGATGTTGAGCCAGAGGAGACTTATAGGGACCGATGCGACGAGCAGCATTAGGATGGTCCGAAAGAGAGTGGTGCGGAGAATGGTGTGGTTTTTGGAGCCAAATGCTTGGCTGCAGAGTGGCTCCATGCCCATGGAGAGACCGGAGAGGACTGAGTAGCCGGTGATGTTGGTGAAGCCAATGGCGAGAGCGCCACCAGCCAACTCGAGGCTGCCGAGCTGCCCCATGAACATGACCAAGGTCATGTTTTTTAGGTATGTGATAAGGCTCATGCCCATTACTGGGATGCATATGTCACCTGTCTTTCTCAGCTCCTTCACCACCTGCTACAAACATTTAATAAAAAGTCAAAACGAAGTCAACTTAAGATTTGTGTTCAGTTTAAGGTTTGAGATTTATGACCTCTGACATTGTTGAGCCGCATTTTTTCTGACTGTGATCGTCAGCTGAAGCTGTGGCTTGAGGATGAGGCATGAAGATCAACCAAAAGGTTTGCTCTTTGACAAACTATGTAGTTTCAATTGATGAGATGTTGTTGGGTATTTATAGTATGTAATAAAGAATAAGGGTGCCCTTAATTGGATTCACTACTATTTGGTGAATCTATGGATTCTCATTTCACATTTAGATCATTTGGGATTTCATAGTTTTCATACTTTAGGTCAAAGATAAAAGAGTTTTCTCTCGTCGAATACAACAGCGGTTCATGGCCATGTTTGCTTGCTTTATAGAAATTGTGGTCGGGGCTTCAGTCGAGATCAGAAGCTGGTGGTAGTGCTGCTTTGTCTGTTTGGCCACCGTGGTGTGTTATGGATTTGGGACCTTCCCGGGTGAAGACGTTGCAACAGTTGCTGGATTGCCAAGCTCAATTACGGATTACGCTACCTCGTTTTCCTGAGTTCAGTTGTTATCCGGTTGTAATTGTTGTATTTTCTTCATTATTGTGTCGTGTCCTGGTCTGTACTGCCTTGTTCCATCAAAAAAAAGAAAAAAAGAAAGATAAAAGAGTTGCAATTTATGCTTTTTAGTTAGAAGACAAAAAAGAGTCGAATATTTTTTGGCTTGTGGATCGTTTGATCCAAAAGTGCCTGTGCAAATTCATAGATTCACCAAATAGTGGTGGATTCATTTAAAGAATATATATCAAAAATCTCACATCATAGTCATGTTAAATGAAAGGAAAAAAACAAAAAATTACGTGATTTTTACAACAAAAAAATTTATAAATTTTTTATTTTTATCCTGGTTTTTTTTGTTAATCCTCAGTCTTGAATACTAATTAGGGAAAATGACAAAGAGGGGATATGAACTACCACCCATTGACAAATCACGGTCCGAACTATGAAAATTGACAATTAAGGGCAATTTCAAAATATTTTGCTCCATATATAACACTTAATTGATGAAGTCATTTAATTGATGGAATATCACTTCATCAATTAACAAAGTTAACTAAACGAATGAATTGAAAACACTTGCCCTTAATTGTGAAATTGAGGATCAAAATATTTTGAAATTACCCTTGATTGTCAATTTTCATAGTTCGGACCGTGATTTGTCAATGAGTTGTAGTTCATACCCCCTCTTTGTCATTTTCCCTACTAATTATAACTCTTCAAACTTAATGTGTAAGAATATTATAGCCATCAAGGGTGTTGTCCTAATGGTTAAGAAATCCGTCGTCAACCAATTTCTCACAAAAGCTGATATATGTATCAATAATTTTGGGATCTTGTCGAGATGTCATGATAGAGTTTTGAAAGTCAAAATATATACTAGACAATAAAGTTATCGCGATATGTATTGAATGTTATGAGTTGTTGTATTCACTCATCATCAAAGAAAAATGTTTAACAATCATATATTCTTTAAATTTTTCTCATTGGAGGAGCGCTCAAATGAGAACTTATTTTTTCGAGAACTTAAGACCCCAATCTTCACCTTCCAAAATGCAAGATGCATTTTGTGGTGACACGTGTCCCATGTGTATTTTTCAAGATGCATTTAATGCAAAGTCAAAGCCACATTTTTTTACTTTGCTTTTTTGGACATGTGTCACATGCAGATTCAAAGATGCATCATGATCTAATGGTGAGATTTGGAATCTCAAGTGTTTAAATTTTTAAAGATTCTCAACCGAACGCTCCCCTTTCTCATTGAACTTAACTAAAAGGTATTTGTGTGGAAATAAGTGAACAAGGAACGAGTAAAGTTAGATTGTAATCAATAGTTTTTTTTATTATCTCGATTGTAATCAATAGTTAGAATCTATGAAAGTGCATGTGACATGGGCACTAATGATTAGATTATGTTGTGAAGTTTTGTTTCATCTCAAATGGGACTTAATTAGCTTATAAAAGTTCCACTAGTCAGGCTAGTTATCAAATTAGCGTACCAACTTATAATAAGTGATCGTCTCATTACAGAGGGATGCTTTGTTAAAACCTCCTAAATTATGAAAATTCGAGACCTTCGATGCAGTTGTTAAATCATTTTTGTATCAGAAGTTTCTATATTTTTTTTATTGTTGGAGGTTTTTCGTACGAGATGTTGTCAGTCAGTCATGTGTCTTTTGCACTTTTGAAGATATTTTTGCATTTTTTTAAGTGCATATAGGTCAAATTATATGATAATTATTCTAGTTGACACTTTGATAATATATTATGTATTTCATCCTTAGAAAAAGAATTAGGTGCAAATGATATATTTTTATAAAAAATATAAATCTATCACAATTCTTGATTTGATCATTTCGACGGATGAGATTAAATCTCATATTAAATTTCGTTTAAGGTTAATTTCTCGGTAACGAATTATAAATTATTCGTGACGAACCATGTCGCACTTTTGGTTTCTCGACGACGAATTATAACTCAGTTGTGACGAACTTTACATTTTCCAGCAAAAATATGTTTTGTTGAAGCTTAATTAAGATAGATTTATGAAAGTGCAAGTTGACACATCTTATTCTTGAAATTATTGGTCTATATTGGGTACATTCTTCTTTAAGTGATGTAGCAATCTAAGGTTTAATTTATAGTTAAATTATGGAAAATATCTTAAAGCACTTTTGTCAAAGTTTCAAAAATTTCCGTACTTAGAATAACTTAATGGTGGATTGGGCCATCATAAGCAACTCTATGATGAGTCTAGATCGAACTTGTGATCCTGTTTACTTTTGAGGTTTAATTGAAGCAAAAGGGCGATGAAGCTCCTCAATTCATACATGGTGTTTATAACTTTTGTATCTAATTTAAGCATCCTTAGTTGGGCCACTTGACCAAACTTTTAGGTACTAGTAACCTCATGCTACAAGATATAATGTCTCTTAAAATTTAAGGGGTATTTTTATTATTTTTGGAATCCAGTGCTTTTATTAGAAATTGTACTTGGAAGCAATAATTATGTAACCAAGTATAATATTTCGTCACTTAGTTGATATGAACTCGTTCAAACGTCATTTTCAAGTTATTCAAATATGGAAAAACATGCGGTGCAGTGCAGCCAAATACTACGCAGTGTTAAAACAGTGGCGTTTAAATAAAATAAACTCATTTGGATTCAATTTTTTTCAAATATAACACAACGATGCCGTTTTAATTGAAATGACGTTGTTCTGACACTAACATCAGTTTGTTGCGCTGCACCGGATCCGAATCCATTCAAATATGGATTAGAGATAGACCAAATGAGATTGATCTTCTATTTAGCATAATTCTCACATAATAAAGTGCTTATTTATGATTCTTTTTTGTTTGATTGATGACTTTATTATAAGTCGGAAAAGATTAAGCTCTCACACTATTTAGTACAATTTTTCTTTCAGTTGAAATGCGAATTTCATATTAAACTCATTTTCTATGTATTAACATCCAGAGCGCGCAGCTCCAATGGCGTACTTATTATGATTATTAGTGTCAAATTTATGAAGTTAGAAATGATGAGGGCATTAATAATCCCTACATGGCATGTGTGAAGTTAGTTAAAGATGGAAGGATCATATTATCGACCCATGTAATGGGTATCTACTCACTAACACATGGCTGCACATTAGAATGGCGGAACGATGACGCTCCCCTACTTATTACCAAATATGAGGAATCAATGGTGCTCTTCTAAGGCATAACTTCATCTTATGATCCTTTACTTTGATGATTCACAAGTCCAAATCAAACCACATTTCAGGTGAGAGGAGCTTCATGAGATTGATCAATGATGATAAAAAGCTATAAACTTATAACTCCATACAAGGCTGATGATATAAAGCCCACAAATATGTGATTACATGATACTGTACACTGTAAATTTGAGCATGAAATTACGTGTAGCAAATATAAGAATAAGAAGCTTCCAGTAGTTTGAATGGTTAACCAGCATCGGTAAAAATATGATTTCAAATCTGATTCATTCGAAAAGAAAAAATCTGACTATTAATACTGGACGCTTCAGGACAAAGAAATGGCGCGAATCACGTACTCTCGGCCAAACGAAGGGCTTGATAATCTAACACTGGCTAGAAATTTCGGCGGACAAAAGTCCTCTTACATATCCCCTTAATTCGGCTGAAAAATTACTAAATTCAGGCGAAAGTGAGCGAAAACCGCTTTCTCCTCTAAAATGAGCCCCTCAATCTGTAATTAGGTGAAATTTCGGGGAAAAGTCCGGGCACATTAGGAGAAGTTTGGGACATTCCGGATGGTGGTTTATCTTGTCTGACCTGGTTTCTGGTTGATCTTGTCGCACCTAATTAGGAATCGCCTACATCAATCAGAACTTGTACAGAAAAGCTTTTAGACAACGCTTAAATTAAGCGCTGTGTTTCAAAACTGGCCATTAGATAGCGCTTCTGAAATAGGCACTGTCTTACGGTCACTTTAGACAGCGCTTAGGCGCTGTCTTATGTGAACTTTAGACATCGCTTAACCAATAAGCGCTGTCTAAAGTTCACTTAAGACATCGCTTATTGACGAAGCGTTGTTAAAAACCCAGAATTAAAGACAGCGCTTTGGGTTGAAGCGCTGTCTTTTGTGAAATTAAAACTCAGATCTAACCTTTCACTCGAAAATCTTACTCACACTGAAGAATTATTTCACCTTCGAATTCTCACTGCCGTCTTCGACCGCCTTCGAATCTCACTCATATTCTTCGCTCAGGTATGTGTCGATTTTGATTTGTATTCATCTCACTCACTCGAAACTCAGATTTGGTTTGTGATTTGAATCTCACTCGAAACTCAGATTTTGGTTGCGATTTCAATTTGCGATTCGTTTCAATTAGTTAGGGTTAAGTTTTGTATTCATCTTCACTTCAGTTGTTTGGTTTTGATTGATTGGCATTGGTATTGATTTGAAACAAATTTGTTGCTAGAGTTGCTCCCAATACTGAAGCCCTAACAACCCGATTTGTTGCTGATTGTGCGCCGAATACGTAAGCCTCTTTTGGCAGATTTGTTTGATGCTTTGATGAGCTGGGTTTTGGTTCAATTAATTATGTGGATTTTCGTATTGACATATGATTTGTTGTTTGCATATTTTCGTATTTGTTTGATGCTTTGATGGATTATGTGTAATTTTGACGATGCAAATTGTATGTCAAAGACTTGTTACATATACTTGCTTAAAAATAAATATACATGCTAATTTTGCTTTTACTTTTCGTTTGTCCAATATAAACATAGAATGCAATCTATTCATATACTTAATCAACACTATATATATAGTTTGATTACAATGGACCGATCGTGGATGTCAGCTAACAGTCTAACAGATGAATACGAGCAAGGAATTTGTAGTTTTTGTAATTTCACTTCATCAATGTCTACGAGCCATTTCGGCCAACCCAGAAATGCACGCACTGCATCAAATACTCTCTCTATTTTCCCGAACTTCTCTGGCAGCTCTGCCGATAGATTGATCGCATCGTCTATAACCACCTTCAGCATCCCATCATCCAACTCTCGATAGTGAACATATCGTCCTGCCATAACTCTGCCAAGTGTGACGATTTGCCTACGCTCATCCAAACCTCCTTCCACGTGCAGTATGCATTTCTTCCCAACCTTATATTGTCAAACAAAATTATTAATACAAAATATTTGAAGTAAATTGCACTTTCTTCATAAATTTAAATGACTGCATAATACCTCGGGTATATCTCCGAAGGGGTCTGGATCGGAACCACTGTGCTGGCTCTGAAGCGTAGGCGCGTGCGAACTGACGGTGGAGCGTGTGTTGGACGAGGTAGAATGCTTCCCGAATACCTTCGTCAAACCTACCAAACTCCCAACCGCCTGTGTGTTCCAGGGTACTCGTCCTTTCCTGTGGCCTCCGTCAATATGTCTCTTCGACCCTGGGAAGTAAATCTTCCCTGACTGGCTTACTCTTGCAAATCATCATGTTATCAATCATTTTACATTCATCATGACCACACAGAGTTAGGGTACTATTTATTATTTTACTGTAAACAAACAACTTACAATTTTTTCCGCCACCTCCCTCATAGAGTCACTCACGTACTCTTTATTCCTCCTTTGGTGACCTCTCTTCCATACCTCATGCCTCTCAACGTGGATGACAGGCTCATCCCCCTGCGCTAGTAAACCCTGAGACTCCATCTCGACTTTCTTTTCCGCGAGGAGATCCTCTCTCGCCTTCTTGTACCCGCTTCATGACAGTGTGTGCTGGTACGGGTTTGATTTCGCTCGAGCAATGTTCTTCTCCCGAATTTGTAGTGCCTCAGGAGTCGACCGTTGTTCGAGAAACATCTTCCAATGCTCCGGGTCAATGAAAGAGTACATTTCTCTGCGGTCCTCTCCTTGTCTCTTCCCAAAGATGTACTGATTAGCGAGTTCACTCTTAAAATTTCTCCACATGATACCGGCAACTCGCGTCTCTGTTGCTTTCAACTTTGAAGCATTCGTGGGCACATCAAATAATGCCTGTAGAAAAAACAGAAATGTTAATAATTTAATAACTGAGGAAAGTAACAATCGTGGTACAATATTGAGAGCATACCAGAGTCTCATCCCACAACAGATCCTTAAGCTCATTAGGTACTGCCTTCCAGTTATCATATGTAATCGGCACTCGTGATTTAGCAACAATACCTACAATTACACAAGAGATTATTTATTTAAGATCTAAACAATTTGTGATTCAATAGTTAAACAAATAGAAGTGAATCATTACCAATGTAGCTTATCAATGATGTTCGTACTTCACCGACAATAGTCCCATATGCATCTAGCGTGACCGGTCCCTTAGTTCCATCCTTATGCTTCTTGATTAATTTGTTCATATAGCTTGACCCCCTTGTCTTACGAGATGACGAAGAGCCGCCCTTTTCGCTACCTGAGTGAACCTATATCCTACAATTAAACAACAAATTCATAAGATTCACATTGTAAAATATTATAAACAATTTCATAACATACCAAAAAAATACGACTACACTATTAATTTAAATAAATAACAATATGTCTATTAATTTAAAAATACGACTACACTATTATATTACATGAAACATTACACTGCTTACACAAAGTTTGTTTTACAATCCATATGCCTTCGTTATGGTCATGTCTTAGTTGTATGTCCTCATAAATCTCAGTATTCTGGACCTCAACGGGAACCGTAGTACACACAGGAATGCAATCCTCTATCAAATCATCGGTATTCGAACCAGTTGGGCAATTCATGAATTGTTGTTTTCCATGCACGACAATAAACTGATGACTGACTGAAGGGTCCTCCACGTAAAATACTTGTCTAGCTTGGGTGGCCATTATAAATAGCTCATCCTTATAAAATTCTCTTCGAAAATCAACGAACGTCATTCCAAAAGCATCCACTCGTACAGCAGAATTGTAAACCATTTACATGTAAACAAGGGCATACGAAAGTGTACGTAATCCAACTCCCATATTTCTTCAACAACTCCATAATAGTTAATAGAAGCCTGTACTGGATTTCTGTCTCTAGCGCTAGACACATGCGTAGTTTCAGGTAATAATGTAACATCGATGTTTTCGACAACACTACGGTCATCCCGACTTTTGGCTAGAAACAAAAACCATTGATGTCATATGTCCTATATGAATGAACGTTAAAGCGAGGTCCAACACTTAGCCACCTAATCAAATCGTAGTTGTCACTGCTCATGGTCAACCAATGAGGTAGGTTGTACATAACCAATATCACAGGCCACGTGCTATGCTGGCTGCTACGATTCACATGTGGACTGACCTCATCAGTACACAACCCGAAACGTATATGTCTAGATTCAGATCCAAAGTCGGGGAATTTGTGGTCTACATTGACCATTGCGATGAGTCAGCAGGATGTTGCATTTTTTGTCAACTAAACGGTTCTCAGCATGCCACCTCATATGTTCAGTATCTTCAGGATCAGAATATAACCTTTAAATCCTTGGTATTATTGGAAGATGCCACATAATCTTGGCCGGAGAGCGTTTTGAATTAGTTGCCGATCCCTTGTTAGGCTTACAACGCGAAGTCTTACACACCGGGTACTCGACCAAATCACTATGATCATTTCGGTACAAAATATAGTCGTTAGGATAGGCATGTATCTTCTTGTAGGTGATGCCTATAGGACACATCGCCTTCTTTGCTTCATAAGTATGACTCGGGAGGGTGTTCCCGTCCAGGAGCATTTCTTTCACTAGCTGCAGTAGTTCAGTAAATCTCTTATCACTCCAATTGTTTTTTGCCTTCAAGTTGAACAACTTCAACACTGCTGACAGCCTTGTGAACTTTGTAAAACCTTCGTACAACGGTAGTTCAGGGTCATTTCTCAGTGTCTCCAACACCTGCGACCTGACAGTTGACTCTTCGGCAACGTTGTTAACCATATCAATCAAATTGTCATCTTCCCATTCCGTATTAATGTCATCCATTTGTGGCGAAAAAACTTGAGGTGCATCGTTTCGTGGTCCAGTATCACTGTGCATACGCCATACTTTGTAATTGGGATTGATACCGCTTAACAATAAGTGGTTTACCAATTCACCGACTTTAACTTTTTTATTATTCCAACAACCCATGCACGGACAGTGAACGTATTCGGACCCATTTCGTTCGGCAAATAACCTCAAGTTAAGTACGTACATTCATTTGTATCACACTATGCAACTCTAATTTTTTATATTTACTCGTTTGCTTGACATTTTTGTTTCGGACAGGGATATGACGAGTTCAGATTTTTAAAACTACAACGCAGTAGTTTCAGCGACGATGATACTATCAAGATGTCAGTGCATTGTCGCTTTCTGTACGATCACGCTTGCATGATGGTCAAGTCAACTCTATATTCGGTGTACATCAGTAGCGAAGTGTTTGGTGAGGATTGCTATGTTGATCTGAACAAAGGTTGCATTCTGGAGTTCACCTTGTTGAAAGCTTTGGGTGCATCCGCAGCTGAAGTTTACATAAGGTAATTATTGATTTGATTATTAAATGGTTCTTAAGTTTGAAAAAAGTTTACTAAAGTAATCATATGCCCGCAGATTCATCCACGATAAGATCCCACCGGGCATTCGGTTTCGATTCTTCAGACCGAGTTATATGACCCATCCGAGGACTTCGATGTGAGGGTGGAGTTCTTCCAGAGGAGATTGAGAATGCCCGACTACGGTCGTAATTTTTGCTACTTCCTTCCCTACGTCAATGTCAGACAATAAGTGGATATTTTTCTTATTCTTGTCTATTTTGTATGAAATGCATGTTATACTAATATACAATGTGTCAAATGTTTGTTAGGTGGCATTGGATGTTAGCTGTCGTATTCCCTACGAAGCGAGTGGTTCTATGGCTTGATCCAGGGGGTCACCTACCACTGCCTGAAGCAACGAATTTCGTGAACACGTAAGAACAACTATGCTAGTCCACTTTTATTTAGCATTACTACACGTGCTACAACTTGCTGATATTACCTTAATGTTGCAGGAGCGTGAGTTTGTACTTCAACATCCATCATTTGGAAATAGAGTGGAACTATGGAAGACTCTGTTATTGATATAACAAATAACAATTGTTTTGAAATTTTATATTCCATAGTTAATATGTTTCTTGTGATTATAACTCATTTCCTATTTCAGTGCCTGAAACAGCCCATACCGAGTGAAGTGTGTGGCTACTATGTCTTGCAGTACATTCGCGACATAATTAAGTTCGTTCAAGCTACCAATGGATCGCTTGAGGACGACATCAGACAGGTACGTTGCTCGTCTGACGCGTCAAAATTGAATTTATATTTCCTGCGTGAAACTAGTAAATGGCAAGCAGGGTAGAACCCAAGGGAGTTGGTGTTGTTGAAACTGTAACTGCAAACAATTAAAAGGGGGGTTGTGAGCAAATAAGAGTGCAAAAGAGAAAATAACACGAAGAATCCAATCAGAGAGAATATTCAGCTTAGGGTTTCTATTGTGACATGTTTATCATTGACTGCTAATAATCAAATCTCAAGTTCCTAAGTGTGGTTATTCCGTAACAACCCAAAGTATCCCGGCAAAGGTGATACACCACAATCTAACCCGGCAAAGGTGTTAGACTTCTAGTTCTTTCCTAAATACAATAATCCGGCAAAGGTATTATCAAACCTAGGTGTCACTACCAGTCTTTACTGTAAAGTATCCAACAAGTATTAACGGTAGGGTTTGAATTGTTAGGCTAAGCTTTACGGCAAAGTTTCTACTTAGCTTCACAATTCAATCCTTAAAATTAAGCACAAGAACTAGAGGAACATGAAATTGCATTAAGAATAAAGTCTCAAAACATAAGTCACAATATGCGAAACCCTAAACTGAATTAGGAGTTTAGCTACACATCATCGAAATAAAAACACAAATATGCATGATGAAAGTAGTAGAAAATCTCTTCTCTCTTATTGAAAGCTTGCGTCTTCTCCTCTCGAGCCGTCTTCTGAATGGTGGAATTGTGAGATGATGGAAACCCTAACCCAAAGATCTTATTTATAGCAAAAAATAGGGTTTCCAAGTCTGTTTTTGGGCTCAATTTCCAAATCTCGGTTCAACTGACTCGGCCACGGACCATGTACACATTAGGGCCGCGGACACTGTTCATTTTAGCATCCGCGGACACTGTTCATAAAGTGGCCTGCGTCCACGGTTCTCTCGGAGATAGTTCACCCATTCTGCGCATCAGTTTTGACTTCGGCTCTCGATTAGACCCTCCAAATGACCTCGGCTGCTCTCGGTGTAAACTAGAGAATTGTAGATAATTGAGTCCCGAACGCAATGGCATCTAGCTCGTATTTTTTTGATCAGTGGTCACTTCCCAGCACTCCGTCAAACGTCCAAAGGTCTGATCTGCCATTGTGGTGTTTTTGGCACGAAATGCCATCTTTTATACGCGTTTCCTCCTAGAGCTTCCGAAACACCTGAAATGCAAAACCATACTAAAAAGTAAATGTTCGCTTATAAAAGTGTCGAAATAAATGGGATTAGTCGATTCGACGAGTCGTATAAATACGACTCATCAAACCACCCCACACTTAAACTTGTTCGTCCCGAACAAGAACTAAGTCGTAGAAGGAAAACAAATATAACACCACAACTTCTTCGACGTCCTGAATAGATGCACATGAATATGAGTTGCTAGTCTAGACTCGCTTTTCTCTGCATAACTCAATCGCTACTAAAATCAGCATGCTCAACGTGGAATAAACTTGATACATGTTACCTTTGAGCTGAAATTCAAACCAATTCGGATGAATAGGAGATAGTCCTCTTTAGACCCATGATCTGCATTCGCTGTTCCGAACTCTAGCTATATGGTTATACTTCATTGCTTTTTCTGGCACATGATTCATTCGAGCTTCAAGGTTTTTTTGAGTTCTTCTTTCTTCTTCTTCTTCTTCTTCTGTTTGACAGCTTTTGTAGTGAGTTTCTTTGGCCTTTGGCTCTTGTGTATGAATGATGTACTTCACTTTTTTCTGTATAAACCTTCACAATTGGGTGATTTTTCTTGAGCTTTGCTCCTTTATTGTGAATAGCTTGTCCTTTCTTTTGAAGGAGGTCCAATCATCACCTGCGAGCATATGTAAATACCTCCCCGCTCTTTCTCATCCTCGCCCTTTTTGACGCGAGTCAAGATGAGGGTCACTCACCTCTTCCCGGTTACTTCGGACTAGAGATAGGACGATCTGTTTTCCCGTCCTGCCTACTTACATAAACGCTGCAGCGGCGGAGCTAACTCTGAACCATATCGTCTCGAAGTGCTAGCCTCCACGAAATCCACATAACCATATAACTCGAAATTCGGTCCTTTGAATGCTTCGTCAATTCTCTCTAGGACACTTCTATCAACTCCACATCCCTATTTATCTCAACTCAAAAGACACTTAGTGGGTTAAATTCACATGTAAAAGCACAATTCAGGTTTCACGAGAGAAATACATCTAATCAGCATCGTCTGTTTTGCATCATCAAAATTCAATACTGCATATCCAAGAAATATAGAGAAACTTTCTACTTTTCAAAAAAAAAAATTTAGGAAATGTGCTAACACAGTACATATGCAAGAAAAATAAACGTGCTGACACAACAGACTGACTGACTCTCCCACCCCACACTTTTGAACAAAGTCGTGTCCTCGCGGTACGACTTAAGTTCAAAGACACAAACAATGCAAGACACACAAACATAGGGAAAAAGTAAATAGAGAATAAAAGTGAACAGGCACTCCCCATGTTTCGTTGTGCGATGATGAGAATTCTGGTCAAACGAGTCACTCAACGCTGGTCAACCGAGAGGGCCGCGCCTGAAGAAGAGATTAGTCCGCGCTCAATGAAGAGTTCAGCCATTTAAAATGGCTTGTGGGTGCGGCACATAAAATGTGCACTGGGCGCGGTCCTCACTGACTAGCACCTGTTACTGCATGAAAAACATCTCTTTTCCCAAAAGACAATGTAAAAAATATGACTCAAGACTCAAACAAACATAAACGACATAAAAAAATAAAAAACACAAAATTTTGCCGGGCTGCTTCCCTGCGAGCGCCTTTGTTTTACGTCGTTGGCTCGACGATACCTCATTAGAATCACAAGTTAGGATCCCATGGTCGTGTGATGACAAACTTCTCTACTCCTTTGTGGTGCTCATAGCCCTCATCGAGTGGTGCTCTCATGTCTGTCCATCCTGGTTTCCATCCACATGTGTCATATCTCGGTAGCTCGAATGAAACTACTGTAGAGACATGCTTGCAAGACCTAGCTTGCAAGACCTAGCTTGTTTTTTCTTCTTATGATGCTTCCAACTCACGAATATGTTTTTGAATGACAGTTTGTGGTTGGTGATCCAGTTTCTAGTCTTGCACAATGGGATGCTAGCAGCCACATTGTAAAGGAACCAGACGCCTTTTTTTGTAATTTTTTAGGTTCACCATCCTCAGAATTTTTAGTAATCAAATATGTGCAAAGGTAAGGAGTGGAGTTTTCTTCGCTAGAACATATTTCCTCCTCGTGTGTGGCTGGCACTATTTGACTGAATTTATTCTCATCTTCTTCTTCTCCTGCTTCTTCTTTTTCTAGCTCTTTATGATCATCTTGGATGATGTTATCCTGCACATGAAGTGGAAGAGGTGTATCAAAAATTTGAAAATTTTGAGCTGGTTCAGAGATTACCGCAAACATGATTATTTCTTCCTCCTTGTGCAAATCTCTGGTAGTAGTGGATTTATCCTTTTCCTCTGAAGCTTGAGTCTCTGGTGAGGGTAAGGTCGTGATGGAGGTGTTGCATGTGATGTCGGGCACGATCTGCACTAAATCAGCTTTTACTGTCTGCGCCTTATCATCCGTTTTGTGCATCTGACCCCGTCTCGATCTCTGTGCCATATCATCTATCAGGTCCCAGATATCATAGATGTGTAAATCCATTACTGAACCTCCTGCTGCAGCATCAAGCATAGAATGCTCTAGTGGAATCATCCCATCAAGAAATCTCTCAAGAAGAAATAAATCTGTGAGTCCATGGTGTGGACAGCTTCCCTAAGCTCATCGAAGCGCAAATAGTACTCATTTAATGTTTCGCCCAGGAATTGCTTAATGGTAGAAATTTTCTCGCGGATTTCAAATCGAAAGGATGGTTGAGAAAACTTTTTTAGAAATCAGGCCCGTAGATCCGTCCAAATACTTTCACAGTCTGCAGTAGATGAATAATACCAAGATCTAGCGGAGTCAGTTAAAGAAAAGAAAAAAATCGTTAGCTGAAACCTCTCCAATGATTCTCCTTTGGGCTTCATGGCATCACATGTGTAGTGAAACTTCTTTATATGTGTCACAGGGTTTTCTCCAGCGACACCTCTAAATTTCGGGAGACGGTCAATCATCAAACACTTGACCGCGCTGCCATCATCTTCCTCATTGTCGTCACAAGCTGCTCCACTAAAATAAGAAGACATAGTGAATCACAAAAAATAAAAAGAAAAAAAGAAACAACTTCACCGAAGCGCAGCTCCCCGGCAACGGCGCCAAAATTTGACGCGCGTCGTCTGACTTGTCCAATTTGAATTTATATTTCCTGCGTGAAACTAGTAAGTGGCAAGCAGGGTCGAACCCAAGGGAGCTGATGTTGTTGAAACTGTAACTGAAAACAATTAAAAGGGGGGTTGTGAGCAAATAAGAGTGCAAAAGAGAAAATAACACGAAGAATCCGATCAGAGAGAATATTCAGCTTAGTGTTTCTATTGTAACATGTTTATCATTGACTGTTAATAATCAAATCTCAAGTTCCTAAGTGTGGTTATTCCGTAACAACCCAAAGTATCCCGGCAAAGGTGATACACCACAATCTAACCCGGCAAAGGTGTTAGACTTCTAGTTCTTTCCAAAATACAATAATCCGGCAAAGGTATTATCAAACCTAGGTGTCACTACCAGTCTTTACGGCAAAGTATCCAACAAGTATTAATGGTTGGGTTTGAATTGTTAGGCTAAGCTTTACGGCAAAGTTTCCACTTAGCTTCACAATTCAATCCTTAAAATTAAGCACAAGAACTAGAGGAACATGAAATTGCATTAAGAATAAAGTCTCAAAACATAAGTCACAATATGCGAAACCCTAAACTGAATTAGGAGTTTAGCTACACATCATCGAAATAAAAATACAAATATGCATGATGAAAGTACTAGAAAATCTCTTCTCTCTTGTTGAAAGCTTGCGTCTTCTCCTCTCGAGCCGTCTTCTGAATGATGGAATTGTGAGATGATGGAAACCTTAACCCAAAGATCTTATTTATAGCAAAAAATAAGGTTTTCAAGTCTGTTTTTGGGTTCAATTTCCAAATCTTGGTTCTGCTGACGTCGGCCATGGACCATGTACACATTAGCGCCGCGGACAATGTTAACTTTAGCATCCGCGGACACTGTTCATAAAGTAGCCTGCGTCCGCGGTTCTCTCGCAGATAGTTCACCCATTCTGCGCATTTGTTTTGACTTCGGCTCTCGATTAGACCCTCCAAATGACCTCGGCTGCTCTCGGTGTGAACTAGAGCGTTATAGATAATTGAGTCCCAAACGCAACGGCATGTAGCTCGTATTTTTCTGATCAGTGGTCACTTCTCAGCACTCCGTCGAACGTCCAAAGGTCTGATCTGCCATTATGGTGTTTTTGGCACGAAATGCCATCTTTTATGCGTGTTTCCTCCTAGAGCTTCCGAAACACCTGAAATGCAAAACTTGGGGTGAGCAAACGGTAATTTACCGTTTTACCGTTTACCGATTTACCGAAATACAAAATTCTATTCCGTTTACCGTTACCGATTTTACCGAAATTTATTATTTTTCTAATTTTTTAAATATATATTATAAATCTTATAAATATATATGTTGATTTTTAATATATATAAATGTTTTTTTAAAAAAATTTCTTTATAATATATATAATATTTATTTATTTAATTAAATTTTCGGTAAAATGGTAAAACGGTAAATTTACCGATTTTAAAATTTATTCCGTTTACCGACTTATTTTTACCGTTTTACCAAAACGAATCGGTTCGGTAACGGTAAATTCAATTCGGTAAACGGTAATTTACCGAATTTTGCTCTCCCCTATGCAAAACCATACTAAAAAGTAAATGTTCGCATATAAAAGTGTCGAAATAAATGAGATTAGTTGATTCGACGAGTCGTATAAATACGACTCATCATACGTATATTCCGATACTTGATTGATCATTACCAATATGTGGTGTCCATAAACTTTCTAACTTTGAAATTTTTTCAGTGTTTCCCTAGAGGACGAATGCCTTATGATAACAATGTGCTAGATGATATGAGGGATGACTTTGCAACTGCGTTAATTACTTACGTGCGGAAAGTATATCACCCGGTATAAACATGAAGTCATTTATTGTATTATTGCTCGAATGTTGTTGTAAGACAAACGTGTCAAGTATCGATACATTTGGACATATGTATGAATGCAAATGTGTTGTATAATATTGAGCAAATGAATGTAATTTGATGTTCAGCAAATTGGTGTTTCTGGAATTAGTTTTTTGTTTGAAATGGATAGTGCAGGGGGAATTGTTTGACAAACAAATCTGTCATTTTTTTTCAACCTTTAGACAGCGCTTCCAGGGAATGCGCTGTCTATAGTCTACCTTAGACAGCCCTTCCAAGGAAAGCGTTGTCTATAGTCTACCTTAGACAATGCTTGTGGATAAAGCAATGTCTTACGTTATACTATAGACAACGCTTAAGAATAAAGCGTTGTCTTACGTTAGACTATAGACATCGCTTAAGGATAAAGCGATGTCTTAAGTTAGACATATAACAACGCTTATAAAGATAGAAGCGATGTCTTATGTCGAGACTTTAGACATCGCTTTTCCAAGAAGCGATGTCTTATGGTCCAAATAAGCACTGTCTATAAGCTTATCTGTACCAGTGCAAATTTGAGCCCGAATCTCCAAACGACGTAACGAATAGACTTGATATATTGAGGCAGGATGAGTCAGGAGATACTCAGTCGGCCGGCTTTGGTTTTGGTCAGTCACCAGCCGGTCGGCTGGGTCGTCTTTGTAATTATTTTTCAGACGAGTCTGTATATAGGCTTAGTTTGAGGGTTCCATTGTAACTTTTGCGCCAACTTTGTTTCTTAATGAAAAAGTTAGGTTAGTTACTCTCGTTTTCTTCCGATCGATTCCGCCTACTCCGATCCTCTTCCGCGATCATCTTCGGCTCCGATCTCATCTTTTCTACATGGTATCAAATGTGCAGTAGTGATCTGTGTTCCTTCTTGTTGTTTTGATCAACAATTGCTGTGTTTTTATAGTTACATTTACTGAAAAGGTTGCTCAATACAGGCCCAAGCAAGTCAGACTTTACAAGGGATTGGTAGTCTAGTTCAAGGCTTATATCATTTCCACTCTGCTGATGATGCTAGCTGTTTAGCTGTAGCAAGAGATTCCAAGTTGGCTGAGCTTTGGCACTCTAGACTGGGCCATATTCCATTCAATAAGCTGACAAACACTCTGAAGCATTCAATTTCTAATTTCAGTTGTAAAGATACTCATTTACATTGCTCTGTATGTCCTCAAGCAAGACAGACAAGGCTTCCTTTTCCAATTAGTAATACTATCAGTCATAGTCTTTTTGAACTAATTCATGTTGATATTTAGGGACCATACAAGGAACCTACTATGACTGGGGCCAGATACTTTCTAACAATTGTTGAAGATATGTCAAGGGTCACTTGGACTTATTTGATGAAAGCCAAGAGTGAGGCTGCTGATCCCTTGATCAGTTTCTATTTGATGGTTCAAACCCAATTTGATACCTTCATCAAAACTGTAAGGACTGATAATGGTGCTGAGTTTCTCAGTTCAAAAGTCACAAGCTTCTTACAATCTCAAGGTTGTGTTCAACAGACTTCTAGCTCTTATACTTCTCAGCAAAATGAGATTGTTGAAAGAAAACACAGGCATCTACTTGAGGTGGCCTGGGTTATTAAATTTCAATCAAAAGTGCCTGGATATCTATGGGGAGATTGTATCCTTACATCAACCTATATCATCAACAGGCTCCCCTCCTCAGTTCTTCAAGGTAAAACTCCTTTTGAAGTTTTATTTCAAAGAAAACCTGACTATTCTCATATGAAGATCTTTGGTTGCCTATGTTACATGACTAATATCAGTCCTGAAAAATCAAAGTTTGACACTAGAGCTGTGCCTTGTATTTTCTTAGGAGATGCCTTTGGTCAAAAAGGTTACAAGGTGTTGGATCATCAAAATCACATTACTTATGTTTCAAGAGATGCTACATTTGTTTAAAATGTTTTTCCCTTTGCTGAAGATCAGAAGACAAACTCAGCTACAAATGGTTTAGGTTCAGCTACTGTTCCTCTACCCAATTGTTCTACTTCTGATACTCAGATTGGAAATGATTGTATGCCTCATGCAGCATCCATTTCAGCTGGTTCTACTTCAGTTACTGCTCCACCTGAGCCTAATAGCACTCAGCATCCAGCTCTAAGAAGAACTGCAAGAGTTCTCAGGCCAAATATTACTCTAAGGGACTATGTCTGCAATACCATTTTGAGTACCAAATCTGAGTATCCTAATCATAAATATGTTGATTACTCTAAGTGTTCCTCTCATCTGCAACACTATGCTCTTCAAGTCCTAACAGATGCTAAGCCCACTTGTTGCACATCAGCCTACAAGGATAACAAATGGGTAGATGCTATGCACAAAGAGCTTGATGCTCTTCAAGTCAACAACACTTGGGAAATCACTAATCTTCCTGTTGGAAAGAATCCTGTCAGCTCCAAGTGGGTTTATAGAGTTAAAAGGAAGTCAGATGGCTCCATTGAAATATACAAGGCAAGGCTTGTTGCAAGAGGTTTCTCCTAGATGGAAGGCTTAGACTATCATGAAACCTTTGCTCCTGTGGTAAAGATGAATACTGTTAGAAGTCTTCTTGTTGTGGCAGTCTCAAAGAATTTGCACTTATTCAAGCTTGATGTTGATAATGTTTTTCTCCATGGTCATCTGCATGAAGAAGTGTACATGACACCACCTTCTGGTTTCTTCAAAACTGAGAAAGCTCAAGGCAAGGTGTTCAGGCTTCTTAAAAGTCTAAATGGGCTAAAACAGGCTTCAAGGCAATGGTTCTCAAGGTTTAGTGATTCCCTACTCAGCTTTGGTTTCACTCAAAGTCTCAATGACTACTCACTCTTCACTTACAACAAGAATGGTGTCTTCCTAGCTCTTCTTGTGTATGTTGATGATGTCATTCTAACAGGCACTTCACCAACTCTTATTCAGCAAGTAAATGCATATATTCATGACATGTTCAGAATTAAGGATCTTGGTCAGTTGAGGTACTTCCTTGGTTTTGAAGTGGCAAGATCCTCAGATGGTCTATTCCTAAATCAGAGAAAATATGCTCTAGAGCTTGTCTCAGAAGCAGGCTTATTCGCTTGCAAACCTTCTTCCATACCCATGGATCCAAAGCATAAGCTTGGTCTCTCTACTCCTCCTGAGCTACCTGATCCTACCTCCTATAAAAGACTTGTTGGTCAGCTGATTTACATCACCAATACCAGGCCTGATCTTGCATATGCAGTCCACATTCCCAGCCAGTTTACGAATAAGCCTACTCAGGATCATCTGACTGCTGCTCACAAGGTACTACGGTAATTAAAAGGTGCTCCAGCTCAAGGTCTTTTTTATCCAAGCAATCAGCAGCTGAAGTTAGAAGCATTTTGTGATGCTGACTGGGCAGCCTGCCCCTTAACAAGGAAGCCCATCTCTGGATATGTTGTTCTCCTTGGAGGTGCTCTTTTCTCTTGGAAATCAAAGAAGCAAGGTGTGGTTTCCAGATCTTCAGCTGAAGCTGAATACAGGGCGATGTCCCATGTTTGCTGTGAGTTGTCTTGGCTCCGGCGGCTTTTGATGGACCTGCAGGTTGACATTCCCACTCATGTAGCTTTGTACTGTGACAATACAGCAGCCATGCACATTGCAAGGAACCCAGTCTTCCATGAGCGAACCAAGCATGTGAAACTTGATTGTCATGTGGTTCGGCAGCATTGCTCCTCATGCTTCATTTCCCCATGTTTTGTTCCTACTTCTGCGCATCCAGCTGACCTCTTAACCAAGTCCCTATCAGCTGAGCAGCTCCTCTTTCTGTCTAGCAAGCTCAACATTTCGAACAAGCTTCATACGTTGAGTTTGAGGGGGGGGGGGGGGGTATTGAGGCAGGATGAGTTAGTAGATACTCAGCCGGCCAGCTTTGGTTTTGGTCAGTCACTAGCCGCTCGGCTGGGGCGTCTTTGTAATTATTTTTCAGTCGAGTCTGTTATAGGCTTAGTTTGGGGGTTCCATTGTAACTTTTGTATACTTGCAAAAGTCTGTTTATAACAGACTTTTGCGCCAACTTTGTTTCTTAATGAAAAAGTTAGGTTAGTTACTCTCGTTTTCTTCCGATCGATTCCGCCTACTCCGATCCTCTTCCGCGATCATCTCCGGCTCCGATCTCATCTTTTCTACATGATAGCCTTTTTAGTATGAATTTGGAGCCTGCGTTTGAAGGGTACACTATCGAGACATAATCATCTATTAACATTAAATTGAAGCAAACTACAATTTCTTCGAAACTCTTATGATTCCATATGTGGCACGATACGAAATTTAGTTGGTCGTGAAAAGGAGATCCGTCTTATTTTAAGTAATCGAAGAAACTCGTGAATGATTTAGAGATGTGATACTGGAGGATACACGTGTATATTGGAGGATGTATGATTTTCTATGCGAAAGATGACAGTGTACTGTGTAGCCGTGTGCCATTTTGTGGGAAATCAAGATATCAAACACCAAGACATGCTAATCAAAAAAAAAAAAAAACACCAAGACATGCTGAAAGTTCGAGGACTCTCAAAAGAAATGTCTAGATTTAGATGTTCTATAATGAATTGACAAACTATAAAATTTCAAGATATTATACTCACTAATCAAATAAGGGAAAGAAATTGAAAATTTTACGATATGAATAAAAAAAATTATTTATTTATTATTCGTACATGTTATAAGTTAAATTATGAAATCGCTAATAATTAAATATTATTTATAATTTTCATTTGTACTATGAGATTTAAAGAAGGGAAAAGATGAGGTACAAATCTGATTTTTGGTGCAAACTATAAAATTTGCCAAAAGTGGCCAATAATTCGTTGCCGAGAAACTAACATTACGACATAGTTTGTCAAAGTGGTCTATAATTTGTTGCCGACAGGGGCGGATCCAGGAATTTTTCAGACCAGGGGCGAGATAAATATTTTCGGACCAGGGGCGGATTCAGCAATTTATTTTCATACGAGAGGGGCATATAATCAAAATGACCAGGGGCAAGATGTAAAAATCATTTAAAAATACACTGCATTAGCCTAATATTAAAGAAAAATCGAAAAATCGACCCGGGGCAACTGCCCCCCTCCATCCTTACTGCATCCGCCCCTGGTTGTCGAGAAACCAATCATATGACGCGGGCTTTAAACATATGTCGAAATCATATTGGTTTGTATTTTTCACAAAATATATTGTTTGCACCTTCTTTAAAATAAATAATGAATGCAGACCGATTCTTGGGTGGATTAGGTACGCATCCAATTCATTAACTTATTTTTTTTAGCCGCATTCAATTCAGTAACAGAACAGAACACAAAATATTGTTTAGTACTTCAAATTTATACCAAATCCGGAGTACATTATTTAATAGTTTCAAAAATAGGGGCAGATGGAATACCATTTGACAAAAAGAAGGCAATTTGAAAAGAAAAAGATGCTCAAATACCAATGTAATGTATTACTATATGTATAGTATTCCAATTCGATTTATGATTTTTTTTTTGGGGTAATTTAAATGAGTTGAATTAAAATTATATACGTGAATTATATTTAAATTAGGGAAAAGTACACATTGGTGCCCCGAACTACCGCTCTTTTCCAATTGAAGGTCCAAACTATCAATTTTTCCAATCAAGGGCAAAGTAAAAAATAAATTGATCAATTTTCGAACACCAAGCACCGTAACTTCACCGTGATTAAATTGTGAACTCAATCATGTGAACCATGTTGAAAAATAACCCAATGATCTCATCATAAACTCTTAACATATTAAATCGATCTTTTTTCGTTAACACTAATACACTTTTTTATTGAGTCGTTATTAACGGGATTCACATGATTGAGTTTGTAATTTAATCACAGTGAATCTACGGTGCTCGGTATTCAAAAATTGGTCAATTTATTTTCTATTTTACCCTTGATTGGAAAAATTGATAGTTTGAACTTTCAATTGAAAAAGAGCGATAGTTCGGGGCACCAATATGTACTTTTCCCTTTAAATTATGGTTTTTTTTTCATGCTTTCAAAGCCAATACACAGCAAACAAGCTGGATACAAAACAATTACACAAGCACTAACAAGGTAGACAGACAGAAGAAGGAATTCTAGGCAACCCTGTAGGAGGAACTGCTGACAAGTCTGACCATCTCCAGCCGTGACTCCTTGCTCTTCTAGCCAGCCAGTCCGCCGCCTCATTCTCCTCTCTTGTAACGCCATTGATCGACCACACCATGGGTTGTCATCAAACTCCTTTAAGCATTTGTCCACCTTCAACTCTCAGGCCTCCATGAGCCAAGGCCCAAATAAGCTCCTCCCTTGAATCAGTGCATTTGATAGCCTCAGTTCCCGCGCCAATGCACAGCCTTCCTTCAACGCAGAACTAGATCACGACTTTCAAAGTTCATTTAGATACCGCCACATCTGCTTTTCTTGTATTGCTTTCAAAGGACCCATCGCAGAAAATGACAGGGCTTGTCGTTGAAACCAATCATGGACCCGATCCATATGTTTATACCATCTTCCTCCTTTTTCAAAATCTCTAACCATAAAACTCAATCTCAGCCTTAAGTCGGTCATGCTTCTGCCAGCTTTCCCATGCACCACATCATTCCTATTCTTCCAACCCAGCCATGCATAAACCGAACAACAGCTTTCTAAATTGATCCTCCATAGACACTGTTGGATCGTTAGGTTAGCCTTCTGTGTGAGGGAGATCACTACGTGGTATCTCTCAGACAGAAAGCAGCGGAAAGTATCTTAAGTACAGGAAATAAAGTGCAGAAAGTAAGTACTCGCAGTTTTATAGTGGAAACCTTATTGCATCCATGCAACAGGCTGAAAACCACTTACCTTCTGGAAAGTTCCAAAAGGGTTTCAAGATCGATGTTATTACTTGACGAATATGCTTGTAGAATGTTATAATCTGTCTCACTCAGTGACAGTGAACCAATTCTACTCAATTCGAATACCAAATAACTTGATCTTACTCTCGACCGCACACAGCGAGTACTCTGTCGACTATCGAAATTGATCGCAGCTTCCAATCTCCGTTTGCTCTCTTTAAACAGCTGAGCTTCATCCAATTGAGCTGCCCTTACTTTTATAGTCGTCCAGCAGATCTGATCTACATCAGAGATACGATCTCTATCTTGCAGATTCGATTTTGTTAAGATATTTCCATATCTTAACCCAATCAGTTGATTCGTTTCCATATTCGGCTCGTATATCTCCAGCATATATATCTTGAGCATCTCTTGTATATTTACTCGTATATCTTGAGTATATCTCCAGCTCGTATATCCCGAGTATATCTCCAGTTCGTATATCTTGAGTATCTCGTATATAGCTCGTATATCTCCATATCCATATCCGATCGCTGCTGGGCTGATCCAAGCACGATCTCAGTACTGATCTTGTCCCTCACGTAGATCTCATCTCCCTCGTAGCTCCAAGCTCTCTCAGGGATGTCCAGTCACGTTTCTCTCAGATAGTCTGGACCTTTAGACAGATTTGTAATTTCTGCATGCTCAAGTCAAATATTAGCTAAGTGTTTGTTATCATCAAAACACAAAGGGTCCAACAGACACTTTCGCACATATATAGCCACAACCCAATACCCCGGCCGGGTCACCACATTGTGGTTTGTCAAAACAATATATATTATTATCCGGTATATGTCCATGTGTGTATTGCAATAAGCATCTCGCATTCTTTAAACAAATGAATGACACTGATCTCTCCCTGAACTCCAAAGTAGCATCCACGCCTCTGCATTGTAGGTAGCCATCATGCATGGCGTAGATCCTCCATGCAAAAATCTTTATATCTTGCTCGGCAACCGCAAACCTCCATAAAATCCTTCAGAATCTCTTTTTGTCTCACTGCAATTCGACTGCTCACCTTTTAGTAGATTTTTGTGAGCTTCTCCATTTCAACTGCGCAACAGTATCCCAAACTACACCAGCTGCCTTTACAATCTGATCTAATCCTTCTCCAATATTCCTCTCCATGCAAAAGATAACCTCGCTCCTCCTGAGGCATTTAAGATATCTGAATAAGGGAAATATTTGGCCTTATATAATAATCTACTTACCAACAGTTCCCGCTCCTTTAGCATTCTCCATCCCTTTTTCGCAAGAAAAGCTAGAGGTTCATTAGCTCCATTTTCCGGACCTCCATTGCATTTCTCTCTCTGAACATCTTATTCTCCGCCTTGATCCAATGCACACCCCTTTCCTTGTTGCTATGCCACCAAAACTTCAAGATATCTCCAGCAATTCTCCTACACTAAGTGTAATTGGAATTTTAAAAATAGACATTGCACAAAGAGGAATTGACTGATGAAGCACTGATTTGATTAAAACTTCCCTTCCTGCTCCCGACAATAATTTATGCACTACACCATTTTACATCCTACGCGACAAATTTTGAACGCCGTCGCAAAAGCTTTGTCGCATAAAACGGTTTATACGACAACGATTTGATGTGTTTGTCCTAATAACAAAAATATGCGACTTAATTTTACGCGACGCAAAACATGTTGTCACATAAAGAGGAGTAAGCGACTTTTTTTTAAGCGACACAAACGTTATGTCCCGTGATATGGTTATTGCGACATTATTTTAAGCGACACAGAAAGTTTGTCACGTTAAACCTATTATGTCACTTACTTTTTGCGACAACTGAAAATATGCCGCATAATAGTACGAATTAAAATCCCCAAAGCAGGTGCTGGCATGACAACCCTTGAATGTTTCAAATTTTCTGTGCATTAAAGAGAGGTGACCTACCGTGTTTGGATTAAGCGACATTTGTATCCAAAGTAGCTCGCGTAAGGGTTCAAAGTAAATGCAGAAAAACAGAACACCCCCAGTACCGTACTCTGCCTTCAATTCGACTCAACAACCTTAAATCTTGTCTGAAAACACCATTTGTCTGAAAATATACTCTGCAAGATCCATGGTGGGGTTTACCATAGGTTTTTGCTCAGATCTTCACGTGTAAACGACACACTTGTTGAAGGTATATAGATCAAACTCTCACACTCACACACATTCGCATACAATTTAATTATAGCTTGTCATGTTTTTTATTTCCATTTTCTTCACACTGTTTTGTTGGAGTGAAAACTCTGTATTGTGTTGCCAATATGTCAAATTTTGGGGGAGGATATGAGTGTGTACGAGCAGAGTAGATCATTAGCGCAGCTAGCAGGGGAAGGCAAAAGTTGTGCCAAATTTTGCTATTTTTCAGGAATAATAAAGGCACAGCATGCACAGCTGCCCTTTTTGCTGTCTTCCTTGGGCATTGGCCAGCACCATATATATAATATGATGTACGTGTGCTTAATTGCAGAGAATCGGGGATTTGCTTTTGGTAGGATTTTTTAGGTATAGAGCAGCAGGGCATTTTGGGCGTTAGGAAGCACCTAGCAGCATCATTTTGCATTTGGGCGGTATTAGCTTAAGGCCTTTGTGTGTAGATAGCAGCACAACAACATTTAGCTAGCCATTTGGGCTGCATTTTGCATGATATTTGGTTTCCATTGTTTTCAGATTGTTTTTTGTTGGAGTTGAAACTCTGTAATTATGTTGGGGTGAGTTGCAATGTCAAATTTCTAGGGAGGAATGTAAGTTGAAATTGAGTAGCAACAGTCATATTGGGAGGTATTTTTGATGAATAAAGATCGAAACGAGAGGCAGCAGCAGGTAGCAGTTTGGTGCATGACACATAAATGATTGAGTCATGCATAATTAGCTAGGCATTTGATGCATTCTATGTAACTCTCGGCATCCTTTGATGGAATAATATGCTTTGGCTTAACTCCCCTAATAATTTGTCTCATATTTGGTTAATATAGGATCGGAAACCATGGACAAGACTTGGATGAATTTGTCGAACAAATGTGATCCGCGGTTTGCACAGGGTATTACGAATTTCGTAAACTTCGTCAAACAAAAAAAAACCCTGGAGAACTACGCATAAATGCCCATGTAGGCGTTGTAGGTTGCACCATGCGAAGTTTTCATTGGATGAAATCCAAACACATTTGTTTCGCAATGGTTTAATGCAAGACTACACGACTTGGACTTCTCATGGGAAAGTAGAAGACGATGCTTCATCATCAATATACACACAACGACAACACTATGTTATGGAAAAACGTTGTGGCACGGTTGAAGAAAGTGGTGCTTATTACATAGATCCGACAATAGAGATGCTTAACGATGCTTTCCCTTTTCCAGAACCACAAGATGACCTTGAAAATGAATATTTGGGCGAGGAGGCATACGATAAGTATCAACGACTTCTTGCGGAAGCACACACTCCCATATATGTGGGAAGTGACAAAACAATTTTGGGTACGATTTTAAGTGCAATGAAAGTTGAAGTCGACAATGGATGGTCCGACAAGATCTTCAACGATCATTTGAGAATCACGCAAGATCTCCTTCCGAGCCCAAATAATTACCCCGGTTCGTATAGTGAGGCTAAGAGACTTTTGAAAAATTTGGGGATGGGATATGAGATTATTCACGCATGTGAATATGGTTGTGCGCTATTCTATAAGGACTTCAAGAACCCTGAGCATTGTCCGATGTGTAATGAGTCGAGATACTTAGACGGCGATGGTGAGAGAAGGATTCCAAGAAAAGTGGTACGCTACTTTCCCTTAACTCCAAGATTACAACGTCTTTATATGTCACCGCATATAGCTAAGGAGATGCGGTGGCACCGGGAGAGAAAAGTGAAAATGGTCATATTAGACATCCCGCAGATGGCGAAGCATGGAAAGAGTTTGATAATAAATATCCTGACTTTGCGCGAGACGCAAGAAATGTGCGTCTTGGATTGGCTACAGATGGCTTCAATCCCTTCGGAGCATCAGCTCTTTCTCATAGCACATGGCCAATCGTGGTGATGTCTTACAATTTACCACCTTCAATGTGCATGAAGAAGGAATTTAATATTCTTGCTTTGTTGATCTCGGGTCCAAAATCTCCTGGTAAGTGCTTGAATGTGTTCATGCAACCCCTAATAGATGAATTGAATATTTTGTGGGACACAGGAGTACTTACATTTGATCGACATGGAAGATCGACATTCAATATGAAAGATGCAGTGATATGGACAATCAGTGACTTTCCGGGTTTGGGAATGTTAGGAGGTCTAAAGTGTAAGGGATACAAAGCTTGTCCGTTGTGTTTAGACGATATTGATGCTAAACATTTAGCGGGGAGAATGTCTTACCAAGGCCACCGCAGATGGCTTGATAGGGATCATTCGTGGAGGCATCAGACTACTAAATTTAATTGGGAAGCAGAATTACGAGATGCCCCACCTACATTAACAGGCGAAGAGATTTTCTCTTCTGTTATTAGCCATGAGTACCCCGCACTTAGCTTACATCCAGATTTGAAATCTAGAGGTGTGAATAAGGAATTGTGGTGGAAGAAGATAGGGTCATCTTCCCGGAAAGATAAGGTTTCACAGACACCTTATACCGTTTTACCTGAACAGAGGGCTGAGATATTTGAGTTCATTAAGGATGCTAAGTATCCTTATGGTTATGCCGGCAGTTTGAAGAACAAAATCAATGTGGAAGACAAAAAATTTAATGGGTTAAAAACTCATGATTGCCATGTCATGTTGCAGCGTTTACTTCCGGTGTTCATTCGACCATACTTGCCACATTATGTCATTGAGCCGCTTATATCATTATCACGATGGTTTCAGAAGTTATGTTATAAGGAGTTCACGGTCAATGATGCAATTCAAATGAAAAATGATATAGTCATCATTCTATGCAAATTGGAGACGGTTTTTCCTCCTGTTTCTTCACCATCATGGTGCATCTATTGATCCATCTTCCGGATCAAGTTTTGCTTAAGGGACCCGTACACTATAGCTGGATGTATCCTATTGAGAGGTTTTACCTTTGCATTGTGAAATTAAATTACATTAACTCACATACATATATATTTGTAAACTAACTATGACTTATTCCTCCTTGCAGACAATTGTGTAAGTATAAGAGATCGGTTCGGAATACCAGATATCCAGAGGGATGTATCGCTCAGCAATACATTACACATGAGTGTGTACTGTATTGTAAATTATACATGAACGATTCAACGGAGATGGACTCATCAAACGAAGCCCGATTATATGTTCTCAATGTGTACTCTCATCTTATCAAGGTTACTGGTCATTGTCCCAGGATCAAGTTGAGTAAGAAACAACTTGACATGACTCACTGGTGCGTGGTGGAACACTGCGTACAAGCAAAACGTTTTATAGAAAGGCATGTGGAAAAGTTTCACACAGAATGCCCAAACAGATCAAAGAAAGAACGTGTTAATCATTTTATTACATATTTTCGCGGCTGAGTATGACTACTAAATCCTGTATTTACTTTACATACTTTGTCATTCATTTTTATAATTGAAAGTGTTCTTGTTTTAATAACGGTTGCATTTTCATCTTTTCAACTGTAGATGGACATCTTGGAAAGAGAGCGTAGCGAATCCTATTCTACTGAATTGCATAGTTTATCACGCATGCCTCAAGCATATGTGTGCCACTCTTAGTGTTATGTTAATGGTGTGAAGTTCTTTGTTTGGGAACGCGATCGAAAGAAGAGGACTCAAAATTCTGGTGTGATGGTCGAAGATGGTGAATTAACTTATTATGACATTATCCGGAACATTATTCAGCTACAGTACGCAAATGGAATGCCGGTTTTTGTTTTTGATTACACATGGTTTAACACTGATCCTAAAGAGAGGGGAAGCACTAAGAGGGATTATGGACTTCTTTCCGTTGATACTTCCACAACTTGGTATGAAGATTGGCCGTATTGTCTTGCCACTACCGCAAGACAAGTTTTTTACTTGGATGATATAAAAGCGGGTGACAATTGGAAGGTTGTAAATGTTGTATCACATAGAGGGCTATATAGTGATAGCTCCCTTGCAAGAGAAGATGAAAATGTATATGTGACACCTTCCTACCATTTGAAGAAGATGATCCTTATCAAGAGCAAATGCCCGCTAACATTACAAGTGATGTACAACCCGCAATTCAATACTCTATTGACGAACATATTAATCAACAAATTCCAAGAGCAAGGAGGCAATTGTACTTGATTGAAGATGATGATGCAGGGGATGAAGATGATGATGAAGCAGAGGATGAAGATGATGATGAAGCAGGGAGTGATGATGACAGTATATGTGATGAAGATGACGAAGTGTGGTTAGAAAATGAAGATGATCATGTGGACGAAGGTGAAATGAATCGAGTGACGATTCAATGCAATCGAATTATGCAACCGATGATGATTGTTGATTTGCAGATGTTAGTTTGTGTCTATTTTAGAACATGTCAAAAATTATTGTTTCAAAAGTGTAATGGAAACAGGGGAAGAGAAGTGTTCTATTTATGTCTGTTCTGTTTATGCGAAAAACTTAGGTAATAAATGTCACTAAATACCATTCCTTTATGGGGTAAAGTCCATATTGAGTTAGGAGGCAAATTGAAATTTTCGTGGGAGTTGGCGAAATGTCATTTTTCGCAAGCTTTACGCGACGTCGACTGGCAGGTTCTATCGCATAAACATATGTCATGGGCCAAAAATTTAAAGGCCCAATGAAATACCCATTACACTTGTTGAAACCCTAGCATCTCTATCTCTCTCTCTACCGCATCTCATTCCGAAATCTCACCCACACCAATGGCGAAATCAAAGAATATCGCTCGTAGACATCCCGATTATGTCGACACCAGAACCAGTCGGAGGCCCCAGATGAAACTTAGGTCACCTTCCGCCCGTCGCCCGTACACAAAGTTCATGGACACTCCACCACCGAAGCGAACAACTGGATTAGTATGCGCTGAGTCACCTGATCAACTCTCCTCTCCACATTCATCTCCGGTGGTTGCTGAACGGACGTCTTTCATTTGTCCTGATGTCAGGCATACAGAGCGTTCGAGGGCAATCTTGCATGCAATGGAGGAAGAAGGACCGTCAAGACGCCTGAAGAAGTTGGATGCGATTAAGACACCACCTCTGCCGAAGACGACCAACCAAGTCCCCGTGCACATAGCCACTCCAAATCGGAAGAAGAAAAAGGATTGTCCTCCTGTTCCGGTTCGACATACGCCTATACGCAAAGCAAAGAAACTACCGACACAAGCCTTACCTGATTCAGAACCACCGGAAGACGTTCAGTTGAAAAGAAAGACCACCACCACAAGTCATAACCCAATGCCTGAGAAGCAAAGAAAAACTATCACCAAAAGTCATAACCCAAGGCCTGAGAAGCAAAGAAATACTACCACCACTAGCAGTCAACCTCCTCCTGCCCAAAATCCTCCAGAAGTTCAACTCAACAACCCTCCTGCACCTGCCAATTCAAGCCCAACGCGACGACCAAATCCCTTACTACCTCGTAGGTCCCCTAGGAGTTTAGCAAAGTCAGCTGGTCGACCTAATCCCCCTCCACCAGAACCCACAGCTCCAGAGTTTGCTCCACCCCCTACTACCGTAATTCCAGTACTACCTTCTAACCCTCCTCGTCCACCCCTACTACAATATCCCAACCTATGCCGGTGGTTGCTCCTGAACCCACAACTCCAAAGTTTGAACCAATGCACTCGTTCGACAACAGTTCATCAGATGATGACGATGGTGCTGAAGACAATTTGGAAAATATTTCGAGCATTAGATGAAAGAGCAATGGTTATGTGATAACAGGTAACAAGATTGTTTGTTATTATGTGTTCGTTATTGTATTTTTTATGATGAAATGTGTCTGTTATTGTTGATTATGTAGTTTGTTAAATACATAATGGATTTTTCAATAACATGGGATGAAAGTGGGGATAAGAGGAAGGTACGTGGAGTCGTGAATGGTTCAACGGTGGCCAGCTATAAGCAGGCGCATAATAAAGGGCAGCCGATCAAGGTAGAGTTTTTACCCAACGGGACCGGGCCTGCTGTGCAAGCTCTGGGAAGCCTAATTACACATGAGATTGGTAGTGCTGTGAAAGACAAGGTTCCGATGAAAGCATCGTCATTCAAGAAACTTCAGGAACAGGATCGGCGTATTGTGTTTGATCATTTGAGAGTCAGTAGTTTCTATTTTATCTTTGCATTTAATTCATTATTTGTCTGCAAAATTTTAACCATACATTTGTTCGTTGCAGCCAAACTTTGTTATTGAGAAAGAAGATGACCAGCTGTGGAAATACATTTTCAGGAAAGCCTGTGAGAGGTTTCGTGACTGGAAATCAAATTACAAAACCTTCTACAAGGAGTATGGACCCGATGTAACTCCCAGGGAGTTTTTGGATAGGCGTGATCAGTGGGAATGGCTTAAGAGCCACTTTGATGAACCAACAAATCAGGTTAAGCATTCAATTTAATTGCAAGTTGACATTTTATTTTTGTTCTTCTTTTTTGTTGTTTATCATTTTTATTAATGCATCACTTTATAAGTACTCTCTAACTTGTCTAAATTCTTTTATTACAGGAGCGGGGTAAGAAGATGTCAGACGTGCGTAATAATCCGAATAAAATGAACCATCGTGCTGGAAAATGTCCATTCCACATGAGGGCTGTCGCACTCGCTGCCAAAGGAGATAAGGCACACTTTATAGCCACGTACTCCCAAGTTTACTCGGGTGATCCCAAGGGAGCTGCCCTTGCAGTAAGTTTCTTTAGAATCATTTTTATGTACTTCAAATTATATATGTTGATGTTTGGCTTGGTTGTATCTGTCGATTCTTATTATCCCACATGTTATCCCATATATGTTCTTTTAATCATGTATGTTACGTATAATGGTTGCGGTATGATGTGTTGTTGTTCATGTGAAACAAGTTCTTGTGTTATCTGCATTGTTATCTAACATGTCCTTATCCTCTTGTTCTTGTGCAAATATTATCCGCCATGTTTTATCTTGGTGAAACATGTGCTCTTGTTATGTGTCATGTTCATGTTAACAATTATTTGGGTCATGTACATGTTTTGTGTCATGTAATTCATGTCAACTTTATTTGTTAGATTCATGATGAGTCGTATTTATACGACTCGTCGAATCAACTAAACCCATTTATTTCGACACTTTATTATACGAACAGTTACTTCTTAGTGTTGTTTTGCATTTCAGGTGTTTCGGAAGCTCTAGGAGGAAACGCGCATTAAAGACGGCATTTTATGCCAAAAACATCGCAATGGCAGATCAGACCTTTGGACAGTCGACGGAGTGCTGGGAATGGACCGTTAATCAGAAAAATACGAGCTACATGACGTTGCGTAGCTGACTCGATTCCCTACAACTCTCTAGTTCACACCGAGAGCATCCGAGGTTTTCCATCACCAATTATTCTACGAAGAGGAGACGGCTCTGGAGAGGAGACGAAGCTTTCGACGAAGAGAAGAGATTTTCCTACTTTTAATTATGCGTCTTTTCATGATTATGTGTAGCTAAACTTTTAATTCAGTTTAGGGTTTGTATATTGTGGCGAATGTTTTGAGGCTTTTCACTTAATGCTATTTTATGTTCTACTAGTTCTTGTGCTAATTTATCCCGGACTGAATTGTGAAGCTAAGCGGATGCTTGCAATGGCAAAACTTAGCCGAACAATTCAGCCCTCATATTTGCTGCTTGTTTGAGACTAAACCGTAAGAACAAGTAGTTGCACTTAACCTAATATTGCCTGAAACGGATTATTAGGTTTACTAGAACTAGAAGTCTATAACCTAAAACGGAGTAGATTGTGGTGTATTGCTTGCAATGGCGTACTTTAGGTTATAACCTGAAACGGAGTAACCACACTTAGGAACATAAAGTTAGAACATTAGCAGCCGATGATAAACGAGTCACAATAGAAACCCTAGACTGAATGCTTTCTCTTATTGAATTCTTCGTTATTCTTTTCCCCTGTGCTTTTTACTACACTTGCTCACAAACCCCCTTTCTTTATTGTTTTTAGATACAACTTCAACAACACCAGCTCCCTTGGGTTCGACCCCTGCTTGCCGCTTTACTAGCTAATAGCATGAGATTTATAAATATTAAATTTGACGCGTCAGACGACGCGCGTCAATTCATCTTCTCTGTTATTTTTTGCTGTCTTGGCAGTGTGCTTTGTGATTTTTTTTACAATTTACAATGTTTACATTTGTAGGAAAAAATGCAAGCAATGGTTCGTCAAGCGTTGGCGGATCAGAATGGTGATGAATCTGAGCACAGCATACTCGATGATCATGAACCCCTTCCTGTTGCTACTCGGATTGACATCATAAGCCAAGTGGTGGGGCAGACGCGTGGAACATATGTATCCGGGACTGGTAAAGCCTTCAAGAGACCACCTCTTCCTAGTGGAGGTGCAAGAAATTCCCATCTGAAAGAGCAACTGGAAAAGCACTAAGATGAATTTCAGGGAGATGAAGGCTGCATTTGAAGAAAGGATACGTGTGCTCGAGGACTTGGTGGTGTGTTGTGGTTCAGCAAATTTGGCAAGCCAGAATGCTTCGGAAGGTGCCACTAGTTATGGACATGATGCTAGAAACTAAGTTGTTGATTATTATTTTGACAAACTGTTGTGCTTTTGTTTTGGTGCACATCTTGCTGTGCTTTGCTCAGATTCTGGTTTGCTAGTGCAAACATTGTTGTTTGCTTGTTGGATGCTATTTTATGTGTAATCAAAACAATTTGGTGTTTGGTATCAGGATCTAAACTTCTGTATGCTATTTTAAACCATAATGGTTTCTGCCATATATGCGGCGTATACAGTTTTTTGCCACAATTATATGTTAAATATTAGTCGCCAAATCTCTTTTATACGAACGTTATATATTCAAAATGAATCGCGAAATCCCTCTAAATGTTCACATAAGGTCGCGTAAAACGATTTATACGACATATATACATTTAGTAAAGGTCGCGTAAAGCTATTTATACGGCATCTATATGCTTAATATATGTCGCGAAGGACAGTTTATACGACATATGTACGTTCACAATTAGTCGCAAAACAAAGTTTATACGACGTGTATTTATTCATTGTTTGTCGCGAAATCACGTTTATACGACAATATTATGTTTAATAGTTGTCGTCAACGCTCTTTTACACCACTGGAGACTGTATATACGCTCACTAGGAGTGGACATCAGCTCCCTGAATACGGGACAAAATAAAACATTTGCCGCATAAACGTTTAACATATCGCGACTATCGCTAAGTCGGTTGTCGCGTAAACATCTCGCTACTCCGATTTCGCGACTTATTTTACGTGACACGCTGAAAGTCACATAAAGTATATGCGACCAATTTAGCTATTTACGCGACGTGAAAAAAGTGTGTCATAAGATGTAAATTGGCGTAGTGTAGTCACCCATCTTCTTCTCCTCTACGAATCTTAATAAAGCTATCCTTTTATTCCTAAACACCGGAGGCAATCCTAAATAATTAGAATGTGTATATATCCACTACACTTATGTGCAAGGATTATGTTGCTTCACTTATAATCTACTCAGGCACACACTTCTGCAACCAATTCAGATTTCGCAAAATTGATCTTCTCACTTGATATATAGCTTCATACCTGCTTAGAATATCTCCTATCCTCCTTATCGAGTCAGGCTTAATTGGCTTTTAGAAACAACATAAGATCATTAGCAAACATCATATATGGGCAATACCGTACCGCGCATTGTTACATATTTTAATCCGATAAAATTACGGTTAAAGTTGGAGCTATCAACATCCTCATTGTTCTTGTTTGCTCAATCATCATGTTTAGATTACATAAACTCAACAAATGCCCTCCTAATCTCAACATGACTAAACTTAACCATTTGAGGGACTAAACACCAAAAACTGAACTGAAAACATTAAAGGACTGAACTGAGACAGAAAGTACCTGTCCTTACCATTCAAACCATTCTTCAAGTTCATGTCACTGAGCCAATATGAAGCATATCTCTGCAAAAACAAAACTTGGCATCAGTGACAATTTTAGTACCAAAATCTGCTGGATTTTTATCACCTAAGATTTTTCTGATTTCAAATTCTTTTGATTCTATCATATCCCTTATGAAGTGATATCTAACATCGATATGTTTAGATCGTTCATGATAAACGGGGTCTTTACACAAACACAAGGCACTTTGGGAGTCCATAAATATAATAGGCATATAGGCATACTTATCAATTTCTTTCAAGACACCTTTTAACCAAATAGCCTCCTTAGAAGCCTCAGTAGCAGCTATGTATTCTGCCTCAGTTGAGGACAGAGCTACAATGGGCTGCAACTGTGACTTCCAAGAGATACAATTACCTGCCCAAGTGAAGAAACAACCGGTGGTAGATTTCCTAATGTCCTTGTTACTTGCATAATCACTATCAACATAGCCATATAACTCAGTTTTGGGAGCATGTGAACCATAAATCAATCCTAGGTTTCTAGTACCAGAAATGTATTTAAGCATATACTTCATAGCGGTCCAATGTTTGTCCCCCGGATTGGACATAAATCTGCTAAGTACACTAACACCAAATGCAAAATCAGGCCTAGTGCAAAGCATAGCATACATGATAGAACCAACAGCCACATCATAAGGTACTTTGCTCATTTTCTATTTTTCCGCATCAGTTTGCGGACAATCACTCTTAGACAATTCAAGATGCCCTCCTAAGGGGACTAAGGAAGGTTTAGCATTTTTAAGTTGAAACTTATCAAGAACTTTGTGTAAGTAGTCAGTTTGGGACAAAAACATAAGTCTTTTAGTTCTATCCCTCATTATCCTAACACCAAGGTTCTTTTAGCAATACCCATGTCCTTCATTTCAAAACTCTTTTTCAGATCAGATTTTATAGCATTCACAGCAGTTCTGGACTCAGAAATGATCAACATATCATTAACATAAAGAAGCACAAAAGCAGGGAACTTGGCCTTTACACTTTTCAAATAAAGACAATGATCATACTTGCTTCTATAGAAACCAAGCCTAGTCATGCATGCATCAAACTTCTTATTTCACTGTCTAGGGGATTGTTTCAAACCATATATAGATTTTTTCAGATAGCATACAAAATCATGGTGTTTTTTATCAACAAATCCCTTAGGTTGCTTCATAAAAATTGTTTCATCAAGACTACCATTCAAGAATGCAGTTTTGACATCCATTTGATCAATCTCCCAATCATATACAGCGGACATAGCAAGCAATAACCTCATGGTCTTATATTTAACAAGCGGAGCAAATATGTCATTATAGTCTATTCCCTCTTTTTGTGAAAAACCTTTTGTAACAAGTCTTGCTTTGAACCTAGGAGGTTCAGCAGGACTATTGCCTTCTTTTATTCTGAAAATCCATTTACAATCTGTGGCCCTAGCATTTTTAGGCAAAGGGATTAAATCCCAAGTATCATTATCATGCATAGATTGTATTTCCTCTTGCATAGCATTAATCCAATCAGGTGCTTGTCTAGAATTCACAGCAGATTCAAAAGTTTCAGGCACATCACGCTTGACAGTTTTAGACACAAGAAGCGCATATTCAGTCACATTGGCAAAACTATCATTGTACCTTCTATTTGGAATCCTAGTTCTAGGTTCCCTATCTCTAGATAGCACATAATCATTCAAGGGATTATCATAAACAACTTGTTCAGCATCATCTGCAATAACAGGTAAATTCTCAGGCTCAGAATGATCAACATCAACATTTTCCGCAAAATCAACATTTTCCGCAAAAACACCACTATTTTCCGCAAAAAATAGCATTATGAGTAGTGGTATTGGACTGAGAATTTCTAACCTCTCCCCCACCTAATTGGTGAGGGTGCTAACCTTCATTTGCAGGCTGAGGTGGCAGGAGCACACCTTGATCAAATTCATCCTCATCAGGGATATCAGGCTGAGCATTCAGCAGTTAGTTTCTGGGCACAAAATCAGCTTCACTGGAATTTTCAGCACCTGTCACTTGCTCATTTTCAGAGGTTAGTCTAGACTTAAAATGAAAATCGCTTTCATTAAATCTAACTGATCTAGAGACAATGACCTTATATCCACCAGATTGAATTAAGAGCCTTTAGTGCCTTCCGGATAACCTATCATTACACACTTAAGTGCTCTTGGTTTAAGCTTACCCTCACTTACATGAGCATACGCTGTACAACCAAAAGGCCTCAAGTATGATAGATTTGGCTTCCTTCTATGCCACATTTCATATGGAGTCTTGAAATCAATAGAAGAACAAGGGCTTCTATTGATCAAGTAAGAAGCAGTGATCACTGCCTCACCCCACATGGAATGCTTCATGCCGGAACTGGAGAGAAGGCATCTAGCCTTCTCTAACAGGGTCCTATTCAACCTTTCCGCAACTCCATTTTGCTGTGGAGTGCCAGGAACAGTTAACAGTCTTTTAACACCATTTTCTTTACAAAATAAGTCAAAAGCATGGTTACAAAACTCAAGACCATTATCTGTTTTAAGGCTAACAAGTTTCAATCCAGTTTCAGTTTCAACTAAAGTTTTTCAGTATTTAAATTGCTCAAAAGCTTCACTTTTAGCCTTTAAAAGATATACCCAGATTTTTCTTCTGAAATGATCAATAAGGGACAGAAAATAGTACCTTCCACCAACTGATGGGACCTTAGAAGGCCCCCATAAATCTGCATGGACACATTCAAGAGGCTTGGTAGCCTTATAGTTAGATTTAGGAAATGGGAGAGCAGTAGATTTGCCTAAAACACATATTTCGCAAAACGACAAATCTGCAGGGGAAATTTTCAGAATTCCAGATTTTGCTAAATTACTCAATCCCTTATTTCCTATGTGTCCTAGCCTAGCATGCCACATTTTTGCTTCATCAATGTTCTTATCAGTGTGATGACTAACTGGATTCAGTTCATGTGAAGTAATAACATGGTAAAGTCCTCCTTCTTAGCTTGTATCACTACCTTGTCATTTTTCAGAACTTCTTTAATTCCATGGCAAGTGTTAATTTTAAAGGCTTGATCATCAAAGATAGATTCGGATAGTAAGTTTCTCCTAAGGTGAGGAACCCATCTAACATTTTGAATCACTCTAATGACACCATCAAACATAACCAAGGGAATTGAACCAATACCTTTTATTTTCAAAGTGGTCTGATCACCTAAAATAACTTCACCACCATCACACAAAGTTAAAGATTCAAACAGATTTTTGCAAGGAGAAGCATGCATTGTACAACCAGAATCTAATATCCAAGTATCACAATCATTGGTGGAAGACACAACAAGCAATTCATTTTTATATTGTTTCCCTTGTTCACATATGTTGGAAAAACCATTTTGCTTGGTGTTTTGGCCATAATTATGATCCCTATCCTGCTGTTTTTTAGTACATGTGTTAGCATAATGACCATTCTTTCCACAGTAAAAACATTTTACTTGGGAAAGTGGTCTGAAATTTGTCTTCTCATTCCCATCTGAGTTATACTTAGCAGGGGCAGCAGGGGTTTTCTTCTTATGCTTTTGCTTAGGTTTACCCTTAAACATCATCACCTCATTCTTACTTTCAGACTTGTGATCATTCCTATTAGTGCCCTTAGTCTTAAACACTTTTAAAGACTCATTTTTCTGGGCAATTACCTCAGTAATTTTAGCAAGTGTAATTTCATCTCTACCATATTGTATAACATCTTTAACAATATCAAACTGTGGTGGCAATGAATTTAACAAAATCACAACCTTATGAGTCTCCTCTATTTTGTCCTTACACCTAGATAAGTCTTGAGTCATTTTAAGAAATGTATCAAGATTTTCTTGAATGGACAATGAGGTGTTCATTTTGAAATTAAACAGACTACTCAACAAAGAGATTCTGCTACTTAGTTAAATAGATAGACTCAAGAGTATCCCATAGTTCTTTAGGTTCAGAAATGTTTACCACTTGTCGGAGAATTTCATCACTCAGTCTGATCATGATTTCTAAATGGGCAATGTCAGATAACTCCTGCTTCTTCGCAGCAGAAGTTGGATCCAGCCATTCTTAAGTAACCGCTCTATAGCATTTCTCCTAGATTAGGATTGCCTTCATCTTGGCTCTCCACAGGGAAAAGTCTGAGGTTCCATCATAGGGCTTCAAGTGGACACTATCAGCCATGAAAAACAAGGAACGAAGATCAGTTCTTATAGAACTCAGTCAATAAGGAGAATTTCAGAACACTTGTAATGCCCAAGGATCACTAACTAATCAAGATTGAAAAAATTCAATCAAGATTCAACAAGCTACCGATACCAATTTGTAATGCGGAATTAGGTTAAGTTTAGTTTTATTGATTGAGCAAAAGAATACACAAGTGTTCAAGTGAGCTTATAAACCCTAAATCCCACTCAGTCTTAATTACAACAAATCAAGCAATGAAAATTGAAATTGACAATACAAAAGTCTTCCCTGAATCAAGACGAACAATAGCCCTCTATCAATCAGCCGGAACCTCCACCGAAATCCCTCCGGCGACGCGATTTCCTGGCAGCGACTCAGGCGGCTTGAACAGGCGGTCGACTCGTGCTCACGGAAGTGATTCCTCGCAGTCAACCTCGACTCACTCTCGGTTTATCAATCGCTGATACTCGACGCTCGAAATCACTCGTATTTGCTCTGCAATTCGAAAGCCCCAAATCGGAAATCGTCTGAACCCTAGAAACGAAACCCGGAAGCTTTATTCTCAATTGCAGCTGAACCCAAAACGACGCTGTTTAGTCGTAACGAGAATACGAACTCTGGCGCGTGTTTCGGCTTTAATGGAACGACGTAGTTTCGCCCAAAACTCAAGTCTTCCTTCTTTAATGAAACGCTGCCGTTTCAACTCGGGCTGGACTGAAGTGACGCCGTTTTGCTCAGGACTGACTTGAGCTTCAAATTCCTTTGAGATTAAATCCCAGAACCTGCAATAGCTCAAATACAAAGCATACCAAACCAAAAACACAATTGCCAATATTGAAACTTAAACATTCAAAGCTTGATTTGTGTTTGCTCAATCATCATGTTTAGATTACATAAACTCAACAGTTCTTATCCAAAAACAAAAAAAAACATCCTCATTGTTAAGGCAAAAAGTTATAAAACGCTGAGGGAAACGCTAAAAGATTCTTTTTGTCATTAGCTTCTTCAGTTATTACTTATTACCTAAATGAGTTACCGTGATAAAATAATAATAATAAAGTGTTTAATTTGACTGTATGAAAAAGCGATGTTCGTATCATTTACATTACAAGTACAGCGCATCAATTTATTATAACTGTAAGGATTCAGATTCGGTGTTGCGAAGCTATTTGCTGTGAGTGTCATAATAACGTCGTTCCAATCAAAACGGTGTGGTTTCGATTGAAATTAAATTTATAACGAAACAAAACAACGTCGTTTTGATACTCGCAGCAAATAACTACGCTGCATTATATCTTTTTCCTAATTTGAAAACTACGTCGCTGAGATGTTTTAGTACTTCGAGAAAATGAGATAATATTACCCTATAGAGACCCTGGATTTCAGGACCTAAATTTGTGCAAGACAAGTGCAAGGCAAACTTGGTCATCCCGGCCAGGCCACCCATCCGATAGCTCCTTAACCGATATCGAGAAATATCGAACAAAAGTCGGACGATTTGCCTCTCTACCTGAAATTTTTTCACGGGTGGCTACCTTGTAAATTAACCACAATCTTTTTTTCTTCAGTTGATCTACAAAGACAGTTGTACTTTCGTCAGGATTTTTTTTTTCTTTGAAAAATATAAGAAAATGTGGGAGATTGGACTTGTTAGCATTCTCTGCTTGGCCCTCTCAGCCAAAGCTCATGTTACAACAACTGGTCTTGATGTCCCGGGACCTGACGAGAAAATCTTCAATGTTTTGGATTATGGTGCCAAGATGAATAATGTCAAAGTCGACAACGGTCCGGTACCTACCAAAACTTTCCCTTTCCGCAGTTTCGATATTAAACATACGAACGCACCGAATAACGTTTTAAACAAATGAAGTTGGGATTTTAATTTTGTGCAGAAGTTCAACAGGGCGTGGCAGGCGGCGTGCCACTCGAACGCCAAGGCGAGGATTGTGATCCCAAAAGGAGTGTTTTACACGACACAAGTTAATTTCCAAGGACCATGCCGCAGCAAAGGTCCCATTATAGTGCAAGTTAAAGGGACAGTTAAAGCTGATGCTGATCCCTCAAGCTTCCCCAACATGCAATGGATCATGATTGAGTATGTCAACAACCTCATCTTCCTCGGAACTGGTGGTTTGCTAGACGGCCAGGGCGCCTCGAGCTGGTTACACAACGATTGTGACACAAATCCTGACTGCGTCTTGCCCCCAAGCGTAAGTTCTCTCGTATCCCAAATTTTAAATTTTATGTCACATTTTTGTTAAGGACTTAGGAACGTGTTTGATTTGATGCAGAACGTGTATATCTACCAATCGTCCAACGTTATTGTTAAAAACCTCAAGTCCATTAATCCAAAGGGAAACAATTTTCAACTCGACGGTGGCAATAACATTGTGCTCCGCGGGTTGCGCTTGACTGCGCCTAAAGACGCCCCAAACACAGATGGATTTCACATTGAAAACTCCACCTTGGTCACAATTTCCAAATCAGTGATCTCTTCGGGTGGTGATTGTGTCTCCATAGGTGCAGGGTCTGCCAACATTATGATCCAAAATATCACTTGTACCTCCGGAAGAGGAATGAGGTATATCTTTATACATCTAACGAATTTTATTTGTGTAATTGCAATCTAAATTATTTTTAAGTATGCGACTCATAACTCTTAAGCCCAACTATATGGAAGGGCAATGAGAATATTCTTGGAATATTTCTTTAAGAAAGTTTTATGGTTTTGCTATAAGTACTTGTAAATGTTATCTCCAAAAGTGTGTAACACCCGGATGCTGAATATTGTCCCACATCGCCCGAGAGTAATGTGCATGTAAGCTTGGATAAACTACTAGTTACCATTTCACCAACTTAAGATCTTTTATAATAGACTCAAGCTTGTGGTCATATTTGAGTTAGACTGCCTGAACATTTTCAGTGTTCTCTACGTTATTATCTTCGTTTTCGTTTCAATCTTTTGTTGCTATTTGTTAATTTCCACTTGACCTAGTCTTGCACTTAACATTATTGTCTGATTTTTGACAGTGTGGGTTACCTTGGAAAGGCTGCAAACGAGCTAGAAGTGAAGAACATTAATGTCAGGGCGGTAACGCTATTCGATACAGAATACGGTGTAAGGTTCAAGACATGGGTGACCCCGAACCCGAACCAAGCCCACAACATCACATTCCAGGACATAGTGATGAATAATGTGAAGAATCCAATTTTTCTTAACCAAGAACTCGGACAAGGGTCCGAGTACACGCTGGCTAAGGCATCTCAAGTGAAAATCAGCGATGTCCACTTCGTGAACATCAACGGTATCACGACTTCGGAGACCGGCGTAACGTTCAAGTGTAGCAAGGACTCGCATTGCGCTGCTGAATTCTCAAACATCAATCTGAAGAGCAGCGTCACTGGGAGGACTGTTACGTGTGTTAATGGAGCTAAGAACCTTGTGGATGTGTTTCAACTCGTGCTCGGTAGTGACGACTGCCCGTGAACACTACGCATTGACAAACCACTCATTTAGTCATTTTCCGCATAACATCTTAGCAGTAGTACGCGCTCTTTCGAAGAGACTGAAACAAAACTTTGAAACTCAAATTCAATATAAGTTTTACTTGACATAATTGATTGCATTTGTGGGCGATAACTATTTGCTTTAGAGCATGTGTTAAGAAGAAATGATTTAAATAGGAACTAATTTGGGTTCTAAGTAGGGGTGGACCCGACCCGACCCGACCCGATAACTCGGTTCGATCCGGTCCACTTAATGTCGGGTTAGGATCCAATTAACCAACCCGGTATAATTTTCAGGTCAGGTTAGGGTTGAGGCTCGGATTATCCGATTTCATAAGTAATATAAAAAATACTAAATTTTTAATGAGATTCAAACCTTATACCTCATATGAATAAAAATTTATTTGTGTTCTCGTGATATATCACACTACATATGAATCTGTAATTGATTTGCAATGAAAAATAAAACTGTAATACTAAACTTTAAATATTTATATCATGATAGATGACCATGAATATTTTATGCCTTTTAAAATTTTTAGTTTTAGGGTCGGTTTCGGGTTCACATAATTGACCCTGTCTTTCGGGCCGGGTTAGGGTTCGAATAAATGACCCGATCATTATTTCGGGCCGGGTTAGGACCATGCACAACCCGCCCCAACCCGTCCAACGCACACCCCTAGTTCTAAGAACAATGTTTTACGTTTAGAACGGTCTTACTAGGAACACTTGATCATCCATATGTAAATATTTTGAGTATAGTCAGCACTGCATATTTCGCAAAGAGTAAGATATTTTTAAACACAACACAAATCGCTCTCTTTTTTCTTTTTCTTTTTTTACAAGACATAAATCGCTCTTTTTTGAAGAGCGTATTATTGGAAGTTTTTTTTTTTGATAGAACACGGCGTACAAAGACCAAGACACAACCACACATATGAAAAGATCAACAACAGCGAAAATATAGCCAACAAACACAGACAACATGGAAACGAAATCCGTGTAAAGCAAGGCCAACGGTCAGCTGCTAAACAATCTTCACATACGAGAGGCGCGAAGGTCCAAGAAACACCAAAATGGCCAAACAGAAGAAGCGGCTCAGCAGCCAACTTCAAAGCACCAATCAAGCGCCGGCCACGTTTCTACAAAGAAATCCAGCAAGATTGAAACCTGCCACTCCAGCTGGAAACAGTCGTTCGACGGCACACCCAAGGCAGGAAGAGCACCGGCCGAAACACCGACCGATACAACAACAAAAAATAAACAACCCGGGTTTACCCGGCCTAAACTACAACCTGTACAGACTACCATGTATAGCCAATCCATCAGTCCCTACCGGAGCCGCCGCCCATCAACGCAACATCCTATCCTCCCTTCAAAAAAAAAACTTTGCAGTTGCGAGGATTCAAACCCCCGCCTCTTGAATTGCGGGTGTCATCACTACCAAGTGAGCTATATGATGTTAATGTTTGATTCAACTAAAAGTAATATTTAACATTTTAAGTTGAACATGTTATAAATATATCATAAAATGGATGACTTCCCCAGCAAGATAGCAAAAACGACGGAGCGACAATATTGTTGAATATTGATCCATCATCCATGGCCCACAAGGAAGTGATAATACGAGAGTTGAGTTAGAGTTGATTAAAATCAACTCTTGCTTCCTCACACGTCATTTGGCTACAAGATGTCAAGTTCAAATTGACATATTCAAACTTAAGATATTTTCTCCATTTCCTAGCCCTATATAAAGGGACTATATGTAATGTAATTTAACACAATTCTATACAACAAAATCTCTCTACTTCTCCTTAAGTTCTTATTCTCCCTAAAGCTTCATCTTCACTACGATCACAAGATTTCATAACACGTTATCAGCACGAGGCTCTAACCAACTGAGATACCGTAAGTTTCGAATAAAGATTCGATAAAAGGTTAAGTGTTTTCCTCACTTGTCTCTCAAGCTTTCAATAAAATCCTTTGTTTTTAGTTCTTCATCTGTCACTCTTAGATATCATAAGGGGTTCACTGCCTCAAAGGGAGTTCTTAATTCCCTATTTCACAATTTTCTGATTGTGTTGATATCTGAGTTTTTCTGGATGAAAAACTAATATTACAATAGTTCTCAGTTCTATTCTGTAGTTTGTCTTTGGTGCGGATTACGCTTGAAACACAGCGTGCGACAACCCAAATACATGCTGTCAGGATCGTATTGAATACGATTGTAATCTTAAGAGGTTAAGAGATAGCAGTAGTTGCGACGATCCCTTAATGTATAACAACATATTATTATGATGTGCGGATTACCGCCCCATAGTAAAGTGTTGTGATCTGCAAAGTAACTGTCTTTACTTTAAATACTTCTTACAACTTGTTTTACTTTCTTAATGTATAACAACGTATTATTATGTAGTGCGGATCACCGCCCCATAATAAAGTGTTGTGATCTACAAAGTAATTATCTTTACTTTAAATACTTCATTTTCTTTGAATCATATTTGCACAATTTATTTGTTGATATTACATTGTTAATTTACCATTTTACCCTTAGTGCTCAACGGTAACAAACGGTAACAAAAAAAACGGCTATTTTTTTTCCTCTATAAATTCGATTTCATTCATCATACAAAATCACATTTTCTCTTCTATTTCACACTTCAAACACACTCAAAATTTCCAAACCAATAAAATGTCTAGCTTACTATTGATCTTTGTTGCAATAATTATTGTAGTACTCACTATTTGTAATCTCACCGGGGATCTAACACCGGATGAACTTTATGATGGTTTAGCAATGCTAGGATTCATGTATTTTTTTTCTTCTTTACACTATTTGTAGACTTGTATATCCTGAATTAATAAAAAAATTATTTGTTTTGTTTTAGTTAACATCATGACAAACTTGGTGAAACTAGACTTCAGTCCCCTTGGCATTGCTGGGACCAATTACATGTCCTGGACAATGGACATAGAAATACATCTGCAATCAATGGGTCTCAGTGAGACAATCAAGGAGGGAAATGAACCCTCAGAAATAGACATGGCAAAATCTCTGATTTTCATTCGCCGTCATCTACATGAGGATCTAAAAAATGAGTACCTCACAGTGAAAAACTCATGTGAACTGTGGAAAAATCTCAAAGAGAGATATGACCATCAAAAGGCTGTGATGCTCCCAATTTACCGCGATGAATGGACCGCTTTACGGTTCCAAGACTTTAAAAAAGTCAGTGAATACAACTCTGCAATGTTTAGAATTGTAACCCATTTGAGGTTCTGCGGAGATACAAAAACAGATGATGAAATGCTGGAGAAGACTTTTTCCACATTTCATGCATCAAATGTGACCCTACAACAACAATATCGTGTGCGGGGTTTCGAAAGGTATTCAGAACTGATTGCTTGTCTCCTCATCGCGAAGAAAAATAATGAGCTGCTCATAAAGAACCATCAATCTCGCCCGACTGGCTCAAAGGCATTTCCTGAAGCGAATGCTGTTCGTTTCAACAGAACTGAACATAGAGACCATCTTCAAGGTCGAGAGTATAGCCGAGGTCGTGGGCGAGGTCGAGGTCGTGGGAGAGGTCGAGGTTATGGTCAAGGACGTGGTCGAGGTGGTTATTTTCATAATTCGCCTTATAAGATCACCAAATATGGCCACAAGAACCATCAAGATGGGAGGAATCATGAGAATCCCTACAAAAGGGAAAATGACCCCAGCCCCTCGAAAGGTTATGAAACTACTTGTTTCAGATGCGGAACCATAGGCCATTGGGCTAAAGTCTGTCGAGCTCCAAAGCACTTATGCGAGCTCTATCAGAAATTTGAAAAGGGGAAGGGGAAGGAAGTCAACTTCATTGAGAACCCGACAAATGACTCCACCCACTTTGATGCATCCGATTTTGTGAATCTGGGTGACACCTCCAATGAGCACACAGATAATGGGACTATGTAATCCCCTTTTGGGAATGAAGCCAAGTTGTCCGATGTTTATCTGCATGTTTTCTTTTAAAATATGAAATAAACTAGTACAATGTTTTATTCCATTACCTTTCTTAACATATTCTTTGTTTTTATTTAAAGTTTTAATATGGACAAAGATAATCATCAAGCCAACAAAGGGATTAACATTGAAGAAATTTGCATACTTGATTGTGGGACAACGCACACCATCCTGAAGGATAAAAGATATTTTTCAAAGATAAGACCAACACAAACAATTGTGAATACAATATCAGGTCCTGCAGACCTGGTTGAGGGAATTGGCAAGGCAAACTTTACATTGCCGAATGGCACAAAATTTACGATAAATGATGCCTTATTTTCACCAAGGTCTAAACGAAACTTGTTAAGTTTCAATGATATATATTCTCATGGTTTTGATACTCAGTCTATAACTGAAAATAGCATGAAATATATGTTGCTCACAACATATAAATCTGGAACTAAATGTGTTTTAGAAAAACTACCAATGCTCCCTACCGGATTGCATTATACATATTTGAATGCAATTGAGTCAAATATGGTAGTTATCAAACCTTCAGCACTAACCACATGGCATGACCGATTGGGTCATCCTGGTTCAACTATGATGCGAAGAATACTTGAAAATTCAAAAGGGCATCCACTGAAGGATCAAAAGATCCCTCAAGGAAATGTTTTCACATGTAAAGCTTGTTCTCTAGGAAAGCTGATCATAAGGCCTTCACCGGGAAAGGTTGAAGCGGAATCACCTATGTTTCTTGAACGAATTCAAGGTGATATATGTGGGCCCATTCACCCACCATGTGGACCATTTCGATACTTCTTAGTATTGATAGATGCCTCTAGCAAATGGTCACACGTATGTCTGTTATCAACCCGCAATATGGCATTTGCAAAATTGCTTGCTCAAATAATCAAATTACGAGCTCAATTTCCTGATCATACAATCAAGAAGATCAGACTTGATAATGTCGGTGAATTCACATCTCAGACATTCGATGATTATTGTATGTCAGTTGGGATTACGGTTGAGCATTGACAGGTCGTCGTCGGTACCTGCAAATTTAAATTTATATTTTCCTTACTCTGAACTGTGGGTTAGAACAGTGGCAAGCAAGGGTCGAACCCAAGGGAGCTAGATGGTTACTATTTGTTCTGCAAAAGGAAGACAATTGGTTGTGAGCAATTTAGGAAACAGTGCGAAATAGGAAACAACGAGAGTGTGTATCAATGAGAGAGAATATTCAGACTAGGGTTTCTTAATTGTGACTTGTTTTGTCATTGACTTCTAAATATCGTATTTCTTATTCCTAAGTGTGGTTACTTCCATTCCAAGTTATAACCTAAAGTAGAGTCTTTCCGGACGCCTACACCACAATCTACTTCCTTTCCGGGTTGTAGAATTCTAGCCCTAGCAATTTAATACTCCATTCCAAGATATATCAAATTAGTGCTCTATTTGTTCTCAACGGTCTAGTATCAAACAAACAGTAAATATGGGACTTGTATTGCTCGGCTAAGCCTAACCGTTCCGAGTATCAACTTAGCTTCGCAATACAAATCGAGATTAATAGCACAAGGACTAGTAGAATAACGAAATAAGCATTAAGCAACAAGTCTCGAAAACAAACGTCACAATGTTTAAAACCCTAGCCCGAATAATGGGATTTAGTTACACATGACCATTAAGGCAAGACAATAATAAAAGGGATGAATGAACTTCTCTATAGCCGAGAGAATGATGAAACACCGGGCCAGGAGAGCTGCTGAACGCCGGGGCAAGCCTTGGAGCCGAGAGGATGAGATGAGCCGAGAGCTTGAATGTGAGAAGAGAGCTCTTGGTTTTTTTTGGATTGATGGGATGTTGTAGGATGCTTTGAAAGGTTGAGGAGAGGCTGTATTTATAGTGTAGAATGGGGTTTCGAAGTTTCCAAATTGAGGTTGGCCCATAAACGGTTTTAGGAAACATGTCCTAAAACCGACTTTGCTTGATCTTCAAGTTAACTTCTTGTACAAGTCTTCCAGCGCCTTCTAGGGCCTTCCAGAACCTGCTGAGAACTTCATGGAGGCCTCTAAACCGCCTCACTCGAGCCCACTGACTTGGCCCAACGCGCGGGGCCTTAAATCGTCGCTTTGCTCATCTCGGCCAATCCCGCTCGTGCGTTTTGTCTGGAAAGTGATGTCGTCCAAGTCATTTGTCATTTCGATCACTTTGGTCGAGCCAGATTTGCTAGATTCGTTCGTTTGGTGGAGCAACTTGGATTCAGCGCTGGTCTGCTCGACAGGGCCTTCGGGCGCTGGCCTGGAACTCTGCTCGGCTGCGCCTGGGCCATTCCACTCGTGCGTTCTCCTTGTCTTGGTGACATTGTCCGACTAGTTTTCCATTTTGAGCAACTTGGTCGAGTCAGATTTGTCATCGGAGTCCGTCTGTTCGAGCGACTTGATTTTGGTGCCTATCAGCGCGCTTGGGGCCTTACTGGGGCCGAGAATCTGCCGCCAACCGGTCGGGTGGATTTGGTGCCGCTTTCCCACCCGGTCGGGTGAAAACCTCCATTGTGTTGTTTTTGGCATGAAATGCCGTCTTTTAAGCGCGTTTCCTCCTAGAGCTTCCGAAGCACCTGAAATGCAAAACAACACTAAGAAGTAACTGTTTGCATGATAAAGCGCCGGAATTGGTGGGATTTGATGACTCGATGAGTCGTATAAATACGGCTCATCAAACCATCCCACACTTAAACTTGTTCATCCCGAACAAGGACTAGGTCATAAGAGGAAAAATAATTGTAAACACCACAATGCTTCGGTCTTCCTAGACGTGCTACATGGACATGAATCGGTTACTCTAGATCCCACCTTCTATGCATGCTCGTTACTAATATCCTTGTGCGAAAACATGGGTTGAAGATACGTGTTACCTTTGGGTCGAGATGCAAATCAATTCGGATGTATCTGGAGATAGCCCTTTTAGACCCATGAACTGCATTCTCGGACTCGAACTCGCTGCTATATGGTTATGCTTTGCTGCTTTTTCTTGCACGTGATTTATTCGAGCTTCAAAGTAATGGAGTGCTTTTCGGCCAGCTATAGTGTCAACGGATGGAATATTTCAATCGGCTACAAGGCACTCGATTTTGGTGTAAACTATCACAAAGATGATGGATTTGTTGCTTGAGGTGCGGATTGTGACTTGCTCGAACCTACTTGCTCTCACTCATCATCGTCCTTTGACTCGGGTCAAGCCAAGGGTTGCTTGTCTATTTTCTCGGCTACTCGGACTAGAGTTTGGACGGTGTGAAGTATTCCCGTCCCAACCAACCGCAAAGGTGACGCAGTGGCGGAGCAGACTCGTACGATGTTGCCTCGAAGTGCTAGCCTCCACAAGCTCTACATAACCATATATCCTGAGTTCGGTCTTTGAATGATCTGTCAAGTCTCTCTAGGGCATTTCTATCAACTCCACATCCCTGTTTATCTCAACTAACAAAGGCACGCAAAGATTTTAAGATCACATGTTAGTCGCACAAATCAATTTTCACCAAAGACATGCATGTAATCGGCTCTATCTATTTCACCATATCATTATCCAATACTGCAAGTCTAGGAAATAGTGAAGTATCATGTACAAAAATTTTAAAAATTATGGGAAACGTGCTGACTCTGTGCAAGGTGCAAGAAAATAAACGTGCTGACTCGATGACTGACTCTCCCACCCCACACTTTTGAAATAAGCTGTGTCCTCACGGCACGACTCAAATCTAGACTCACAATGCATGCAATAAATATAAGGGAAATAAGAAGAGAGTAACGTTGGACAGGCACTTCCCTCGTGCGTGCGTGACGATCAGAAATAACTGAGTATTCTCCTATGAGTCCTTGAAGAGAGCACCATCGAAGCTTGCATCGCAACGTGAGTTCGTCACCAAATGAAAGGTCTATTTCAATGACATTAAGACGAATAAAGGATTCCCAGGAGGTTGGAGGAGTCACAATGGTCTCACTTAAAACCCAACCTCCTTAGACTCGTAAGTCTTTGTGACAGAATCTTTAAATGCTCATGTTTCTTGACACAATTTATTCAAGGTGTGAACTACTCACGTTGGATGCAGTCTTATGCAATATCTTGGATACGTCCGCCTCTGCCCCTGCATGAAAATCATCTTCCTTCCCAAGGTACAATGTGACAATAAAGACTCAAAACATAGTAAAATAAATGATGAAAACTGAAATGCAGATAGTGCAGGGCTACCTCCCTGCGAGCGCCTTTGTTTAACGTCGTTGGCTCGACAGTACCTCCTTAGGGATCACAAGTTAGGATCCCATGGACGTGTGAGGTCATACTTTGCTCCAGCGACTCCTTCAATTTGCCCGAAATCCTCATGAAACGACGTGCTCGGGTTTGCTCTCCATTGATCGGGCGGCTTAGCCTTCACATATTCCCGAGATGGTGAGGACATCTTGGCCATAGCTGCTGGCCCAATCGTATGCACGGTCTGCTCTGGTAGGTCCGGAACTAGGGCACCGAAATCTGATGTGTGCACAATGTCTGGCGGTTTCCTCGTGCATGGACGGTCAGTATCCTCATAGACATAGAAATCTGATGTCTTTCCACCGAATGCTAGTGACAGTAAGCCTTTGCCCATGTCAATCTTGGTCTTGGTGGTGTGAAGGAATGGTCGCCCCAAAATCAGTGCTGGCGGTTTGTCGTCTCTAGCATCGCCCATCTGCAAGACATAGAAATCTGCAGGAACAAAAAGGTCTCCTACTCGGAGGGTTAAGTTTTCAAGCAAACCATTAGGCCGAGTACATGACTTATCCCCCAGTTCTATTAACAGTTTAGGCGGTTTCAATGGGCCAAGTTTTAACGAGCAATATAAGGAATAAGGCATGACATTAACAGCAGCACCCAAATCAATTAAGCAGTGATGTATCTGAGCCTCACCAATACCACAGGTGACCGTGAAGGCACCTGGGTCCTTACTCTTTCCTGGCGGTGCCTCATGGCTCGTAGTGAGTGGGTGCTCCATTATGGGGTCGTTCTGCTTAGGCCTCGTCTCCAACCTACCTTCCAGCTCGTCCTTGTCGGTCATACAGCCTTCGGGAGCAGCTACCTGCATGGCACATGAAGAACCGTGAGTTTCGGACTTCTCGGCCACGAGGACCGGGCTTGGCTCGGATGCCTTGAGCGTGTCTGGGCTGAGTGTTTCAGCCGGTTCTTCTTCGGATGCTAGCAGGCCGAAGTCTTCTGTAGGCCTGGTGTAATCTGAGCTAGGCTCGTCCTCGCTATCCCTTGCCTTCGTGTTGAGCATCTTGTTCACCCAATAAGCAGACTCCTTTAAGGCTGCGTCCACGTCCACTACTTCCACCATGCTGACATTCCCTCTTGGATTCTGCACTGTCTGTGAGGGAAGCTGTCCTGTGTTGTCTTCGAGCCTTGAGACTGTTGTGGCCATCTGGGACATCTGTTTCTGCAAGTCGGTTATTGCTCCGTCGGTCTTGGCCATGTGCTGGGTCACAGTTGTTGTCAGTTCTTTCATCATCTCTTCAAGAGACTTGTTGGAGCCGTGATTACTCGGACCTGCCTGATTATTGTTCGGCCCTCTCTGCTGATACTGTCCAGGCACATTCTGCCGAAACTGATGATGTGGGTGCTGGTAGGGCTGCTGGGTCTGCTGAGGCGCACCCTGTCGTGCTGGCTCTCTCTGGGCCTGATGCTGCTGATTGTTGCTCTTCCAGGGCTGTCCGTTGACTCCTTGATTAGTCGTGGCTGCGCCATATTATCGGACTGGCCCTGGCCGGTTGCCATAACCCTGATAATCTCCTACGGCATTGACCTCAGCCTGGTCGTCTTCCACTAAGGTAGGGCACTCGTCTGTCTTGTGATCTGTAGCTTCACAAAAGTCGCATGGCTTAGTCTGGACTGGTTGCCTCCTGATCACATGCTGCATCATGTCCTTAAGCTCCTTGATCTGTTCGGCCATGGCACTGACTGAGGGTTCAACTTTTGACACGTTTCTTGTTCGGGCATACTCGTCCTCTCTCGTAGATTCATCCTGGAACCGCTCACTTTCTGCCACTTCTTGTATCTTCTGTCGGACTCTGGCTGGGGTCAGGTTCATGAGGTTGCCTCCAGCTGAGGCCTCTAGTAGTTTCCTATCCAGTCTGCGAAGTCCATCTAGCATATACTCGACGACTAATTTCTCTGGGAGCTCAAGGTTGCAGCAGCTCTTCTCCAAGGCATTGAATTTTTCCACGTACTCGTACATGTTCTCGTTTGGGCCTTGCTTGAGCTCTTGCAACTGTCTCCGGACTTGCATTGCACGCCCAGCTGGATAGTACTTGCTGACGAACTGCCTCTGCATCTGCTCCCATGTGTATATACTACCAGAGGGCAAGGATAAGAACCAATCTGTAGCAGCGTCTGTAAGTGAGAAGTAGAATGCCTTCAGTTTGAAGTCATCAACGTCGACTCTGTATGGCTTTAGGTTCAAGCATATCCCGTGATAGCGTGTCAGGTGAGATGTGGCCGACTCTCCCTTGGTTCCAGAGAACTTGGGCAGATGATGAACGACTGAGGTGCTGACTGTTATAGCGGCGAGGTCTGGTCCTTCGTAGATGCACCATGACTGGTCCTTGAAGTTTGGGACCGAGAGCTCTCCCATTGTAGGTCCTTCATTTTCGTTCTCCTCATCATCATCTCTAACTACTGGCTGGCGTGGAGGTCTCTGAGGTGGTGGGTATGGTTGTTGTGGAAGGTATGGTAGTGGTGGGTATTGTGGTGGATATTGTGGGTAGGGCGGTTGTGGATACTGTGGATATGGAGGTGGTGGGTACTGTTGATATGGGGGTGGATATTGTGGGTATTGCTGGTACGGTTGTGGTTGGATTGGTTGTTGTTGAAATTGTCCCGGGATAGCCCCCGGATCTCTCCATTCTGGACCATCGGTCCCTGTTGTTGTGGCAGCACTCCTTCTCCGTTTCGGACAACCTGTTCTACTTCTTCATTGTGACTATTGCCACCAACTACACTGCCTGCGTGAGACATGTTACGAGAATAGCAAGCACCGAATATCAAGCGTCGAATAACAAGAACAGACTAGCAACAAAGGGTCCCCAGGAGATTGGAGGAGTCACAGCGGTCTCACTTAAAACCCAATCTCCTTAGACTCGTAAGTCTTGGTGACAGAACCCTCTAAAAGCTAGAAATTGAAATCGAAATAATCGGAACTCGGAAAACAAGGCAGTTGAAAATAACGAACTAGGAGAATTCACCGAATAGCAAGAAATACGAAATAAACAAAAAAATGAAATAAACGAAAAATTGAAAGAACAAAATTCACCGTGCGTAGCTACCCGGCAACGGCGCCAAAATTTGACAGGTCGTCGTCGGTACCTGCAAATTTAAATTTATATTTTCCTTACTCTGAACTGTGGGTTAGAACAGTGGCAAGCAAGGGTCGAACCCAAGGGAGCTAGATGGTTACTATTTGTTCTGCAAAAGGAAGACAATTGGTTGTGAGCAATTTAGGAAACAGTGCGAAATAGGAAACAACGAGAGTGTGTATCAATGAGAGAGAATATTTAGACTAGGGTTTCTTAATTGTGACTTGTTTTGTCATTGACTTCTAAATATCGTATTTCTTATTCCTAAGTGTGGTTACTTCCATTCCAAGTTATAACCTAAAGTAGAGTCTTTCCGGACGCCTACACCACAATCTACTTCCTTTCCGGGTTGTAGAATTCTAGCCCTAGCAATTTAATACTCCATTCCAAGATATATCAAATTAGTGCTCTATTTGTTCTCAACGGTCTAGTATCAAACAAACAGTAAATATGGGACTTGTATTGCTCGGCTAAGCCTAACCGTTCCGAGTATCAACTTAGCTTCGCAATACAAATCGAGATTAATAGCACAAGGACTAGTAGAATAACGAAATAAGCATTAAGCAACAAGTCTCGAAAACAAACGTCACAATGTTTAAAACCCTAGCCCGAATAATGGGATTTAGTTACACATGGCCATTAAGGCAAGACAATAATAAAAGGGATGAATGAACTTCTCTATAGCCGAGAGAATGATGAAACACCGGGCCAGGAGAGCTGCTGAACGCCGGGGCAAGCCTTGGAGCCGAGAGGATGAGATGAGCCGAGAGCTTGAATGTGAGAAGAGAGCTCTTGGTTTTTTTGGATTGATGGGATGTTGTAGGATGCTTTGAAAGGTTGTGGAGAGGCTGTATTTATAGTGTAGAATGGGGTTTCGAAGTTTCCAAATTGAGGTTGGCCCATAAACGGTTTTAGGAAACATGTCCTAAAACCGACTTTGCTTGATCTTCAAGTTAACTTCTTGTGCAAGTCTTCCAGCGCCTTCTAGGGCCTTCCAGAACCTGCTGGGAACTTCATGGAGGCCTCTAAACCGCCTCACTCGAGCCCACTGACTTGGCCCAACGCGCGGGGCCTTAAATCGTCGTTTTGCTCATCTCGGCCAATCCCGCTCGTGCGTTTTGTCTGGAAAGTGATGTCGTCCAAGCCATTTGTCATTTCGATCACTTTGGTCGAGCCAGATTTGCTAGATTCGTTCGTTTGGTGGAGCAACTTGGATTCAGCGCTGGTCTGCTCGACAGGGCCTTCGGGCGCTGGCCTGGAACTCTGCTCGGCTGCGCCTGGGCCATTCCACTCGTGCGTTCTCCTTGGCTTGGTGACATTGTCCAACTAGTTTTCCATTTTGAGCAACTTGGTCGAGTCAGATTTGTCATCGGAGTCCGTCTGGTCGAGCGACTTGATTTTGGTGCCTATCAGCGCGCTTGGGGCCTTACTGGGGCCGAGAATCTGCCGCCAACCGGTCGGGTGGATTTGGTGCCGCTTTCCCACCCGGTCGGGTGAAAACCTCCATTGTGTTGTTTTTGGCATGAAATGCCGTCTTTTAAGCGCGTTTCCTCCTAGAGCTTCCGAAGCACCTGAAATGCAAAACAACACTAAGAAGTAACTGTTTGCATGATAAAGCGCCGGAATTGGTGGGATTTGATGACTCGATGAGTCGTATAAATACGGCTCATCAAGCATCCTGTTGCTCATGTCCATACACAAAATGGTCTGGCCGAATCACTGATCAAACGCCTTCAGCTTATTGCTAGGCCTTTGGTAATGAGAACAATGCTCCCTACTTCGGTATGGGGTCATGCAATATTACATGCTGCGGCATTAATTCGCATCAGACCGAGTGCATATCATAAGTACTCCCCACTACAACTTGTATTCGGTCAGGAACCAAATATATCTCATCTAAGGATTTTTGGTTGTGCTATTTATGTGCCTATTGCACCACCCCAAAGAACAAAGATGGGACCACAGAGAAGTCTTGGCATTTATGTAGGCTTCGAAAGGCCGTCTATTGTTAAATATCTTGAACCTCAAACTGGAAATATTTGCACAGCACGTTTTGCTGATTGCCACTTTGATGAGGAAAATTTCCCACCATTAGGGGGAGAAAGAAAACAGTTTGAGAAAGAAATTACTTGGTCTGTACCAACATTATTGCATCTTGATCCTTACACAGATGATTGTGAAGGTAGAGTACAAAGGATTTTACATTTGCAAGAAATGGCAAATCAACTTCCCGATGCATTTACAGACACAAAGAGAGTGACTAAATCTCACATACCGGCTGAGAAAGCTCCCGTACAAATTGAAATTCCAAAAGGGAAGCCGGAAAATATAGTCACTCATGAAATCACAACACGCTTAAAGCGTGGAAGGCCACCCGGTTCCAAAAATAAAAATCCTCGAAAAAGAAAAGGGGAAGAAAAGCAAAACGATCCTATGGTGGAGGAAAGTATTCCTGTAGAAATACAAAATGAAAAGGATCGAGAAATTTCGATTAATTATGCTAATACAGGCATACTATGGAACCGAAAAGAGAACATCAATGATGCATTCTCTTATAGTCTGGCATGTGAAGTCATGGACGAAAATAATGGGGATTCTGAACCTCAGTCAGTGACTGAATGTAAAAACAGACACGATTGGGCTGATTGGAAAAAGGCAATCGATGCCGAACTAGACTCGCTTAACAAGCGCAAGGTCTTTGGACCAATAATGCTCACTCCTGAAGGTGTGAGACCCGTTGGATACAAATGGGTATTTGTCCGAAAGAGAAACGAAAAAAATGAGATTGTGAGATACAAGGCTCGCCTTGTTGCACAAGGTTTTTCTCAAAGACCTGGTATCGACTTTGAAGAAACATATTCTCCCGTGATGGATGGAATTACGTTCCGATACCTTATCAGTCTAGCAGTCCATGAAAAATTAAAAATGCACCTTATGGATGTTGTTACAGCCTATTTATACGGATCGCTTGATACTAATATTTACATGAAAATCCCTGAAGGATTCAAGATGCCTGCAGCATCAAGTTCAATGCCCAGAGAAAGATATTCGATCAAACTAGAAAGATCTTTATATGGGTTAAAGCAATCCGGGCGCATGTGGTACAACCGGTTAAGTGAATACCTGTTGCAAAAGGGATATGTCAATGACCCTCTTTGCCCTTGCGTCTTCATTAAGAAAATAACATTCGGGTGTGTGATTATTACTGTCTATGTCGATGATTTGAATATCATTGGAACGAATGAAGAGATTCATGAAGTAATCTCATACTTGAAAAGGGAATTTGAAATGAAAGACCTTGGGAGAACGGGATATTGTCTCGGATTACAGATTGAGCATATGCAAAGTGGAATACTTGTGCATCAATCAAATTACACGAGAAAGATAATCAAGAGATTCAATATGGATAAATCAAACCCATTAAGTACCCCAATGGTCGTTAGATCCCTTGATGTAGACAAAGATCCATTTCGTCCATGTGAAGAAACTGAAGAGATTCTTGGTCAAGAAGTACCATATTTCAGTGCGATTGGAGCTCTTATGTACCTTGCTAATTGTACTCGACCTGACATAGCTTTTGCTGTTAATTTATTAGCCAGGTTTAGCTCAGCTCCTTCCAAAAGACACTGGAATGGAATCAAGCATGTGCTTCGTTATCTTCAAGGAACGATTGACTTAGGATTATTTTATCCTAACAATACAAAACCAGTTTTGATTGGTTATGCAGATGCAGGTTACTTGTCAGATCCACATAAGGCGAAGTCCCAGACTGGCTATGTATTTACATGTGGAGGAACTGCAATCTCTTGGCGTTCTCAGAAACAAACACTCGTTGCAACATCATCAAACCACGCTGAGATCATCGCATTACACGAAGCAAGTCGTGAATGTGTGTGGCTGAGATCCATGACACAACATATCAGAACTACAAGCGGTCTTCTACCAGCAAATGATCCAATCACACTTTATGAGGATAATGCTGCATGTGTTGCTCAAATGAAGGAAGGATTTATTAAAAGTGACAGAACGAAGCATATCCCTCCGAAGTTCTTTTCATTTACCCAAGAGCTGGAAAAGAGCAATGTTATCAACCTTCAGTATGTTCGTTCCTGTGAAACCTCAGCGGATCTTCTTACAAAGGCTCTCCCAACTTCGGTACTCAGAAAACATGTTCATGACATCGGCATGCGAAAGCTACAAAACATATGAAGAAATCACTCTTGCCAACATCCGGGGGAGTCTTACGTGGCTGCACTCTTTTTCCCTTATCTTGGTTTTTATCCCACTAGGTTTTTCCAAGTAAGGTTTTTAACGAGGCAGCATAGACACGTAGCAAGTCATCCAAGGGGGAGTGTTATAAATATATCATAAAATGGATGACTTCCCCAGCAAGATAGCAAAAACGACGGAGCGACAATATTGTTGAATATTGATCCATCATCCATGGCCCACAAGGAAGTGATAATACGAGAGTTGAGTTGACAACACAAGAGTTGATTAAAATCAACTCTTGCTTCCTCACACGTCATTTGGCTACAAGATGTCAAGTTCAAATTGACATACTCAAACTTAAGATATTTTCTCCATTTCCTAGCCCTATATAAAGGGACTATATGTAATGTAATTTAACACAATTCAATACAACAAAATCTCTCTACTTCTCCTTAAGTTCTTATTCTCCCTAAAGCTTCATCTTCACTACGATCACAAGATTTCATAACAGAACATTTGATTTAATGTGTCAATTAAGTATAGTCTACCATTAAATCACACTCAATTTCGTATTATTTATTTTCTAAGCTTAATTAACTTATTTTTCGACCACTAAGCTATAAAGATCAAATACATATTTATTAATTAAAATTAACTCCAACTAATTTAAATTCTATCATTAATAATTAAAATATATATTTTAAATTTAACTTTTTAACGACTCTCAAATAAAAAAAATTTGGGACCCCCCTTTCGAGAGTCGCCGGATCCGCCACTGCTCCCTTCGATGACACCTCTTTCTCCCGGTATTTCCCTTCCTTCCATCTTGGGTCCTCCTCCATTCTTCTACGGTGATTCTTCTCCTCTCTATTTACCTTCTCCGGTCTCCAACAAATCTACAACTATATTTCTCAGTCTGAAACTCCAAATTTAGTGTGGTGTTTACAACCTCGAGAATCAATTTCTTCTTTTTTCTTCAATTTTATCACCCTCCCCAAATATTGATCTCCAACCTGATGTCTTTCAATTAGCATCCGCGTCTATTAATTTAGCTTCTTCTCTCTTGATTTTTTTTTCTACAAAGTTGATTCCTCCTCCACAATCAGGGTTTTATCATTCAGAAAGGTCAAAGCCGCCTCTTCGTGATCGTCGTCATCATCGTCGCCAACACAAACACATGCATGGTTCTTGGGTCCGGCGTTAGAAAATTGATTCGAATCGTTTAGATCCATCCCATCGAGTGAAGGCGAGTACACAATCTACGGATGGTTGAAAATCCTCCATCGGTGGCAACTGAACCTGCTACGATGAAGATTACCTCTCCGGTGGCTGCGACCTCTCCTGCAAAGATTACAATCCCTTGTGGGGGTTCTTCAAGTTTAGTTGATCAACTTGAGCCCCAAAGTCAACCACCAGTTGTTCACACTTTTCCATCGTCGAATCTTAATGCGACGGCTGTTCCATTTGTGCTAGCTCACTCAGGTTCATCACATTCTTTTTCTTTCATCTTTATATCCCTAAAGAGCATAGATCAGACCAAGAGTTATATACTAAATGATGTTGTGTCCAATAACCTACGCTCAAAAGGCTCATTTGATGATTGCTCCAAAACTTTTGAATAAATTTTTGAGCCTCCTCAGAAGCCGCGCAAGAAGAAGGAATAGAATACTATTGATGATGCTAAAAATGCGCTTTGTGCTTCAGTTCGATCATTTGCAAAAACGAAAGATACCAATTTTATTTGATTTTGACCGTTTTTATTTTCCTGTATTTCTTTTTTCATGGAATAAAAAATAAATTTTGCTTAAAAAAATAGGAACTAATTTAAGTAGCTATACAAATGCAAATAAAAACACTATGAAATAAAATTTTCCATCCATTTGGATTAGGGAAAAGTTGGTATGAAGAAAATGAAATGAGAATTAAAGCGACAATAGTATTCTCTCATAAGGTTTATATGGTGAAGTTGTTAGAATAATCAGTAGCAAGCGGACGCATGCCTGAATCCATTGATGAACAAAATGAATATATAAGAGCATATACATTCATTCATTTTGAAGAGGAGGTGTTATAGAGGAAGTGCAACATTTTGAAGGGAAGGTGCTACATTTAAGTTTGGTTTTGCCTTGTGATCGGTCGAATTCTTGACCTATTATTCGCTTCATTCGATGATGGATTAGGTTTGTTTTCCGGATATTTTGTTATCATTTAATCTCTTTTCTAGTGTTTCAGGTCATATATCACATATCTAATACTTTTAGATTGATCCGAAGCAAAGCAAAGCAATTGGCGAAGATTTGGGCGAAAACAGGACAAAACAGGGCAGATTGACCTTTCCGTCTTATTTTGCACGCACAGATCGCATACGGTGTCCAAATTGATTGATACAAAGCGTGTTAGAAAGCTAATTCAAAGGGCTACAACTTTGTAGTTTACGCCAAGATCAAATTCGGACGTTAAGACAACGAAAAAGTCGCCCGAAGTCTCTGCCAGTTTGCATGGCCGTGACTGCCGTGACCAAAACACAACGTCACGGTAGTCACGGCCCCTTTTTGTCCCAGCGCACTTTTGGAGCATGCCGAGAGTGCCGTGACATGCCGTGACATGTCTAAAAGTCACGGTAGTCACGGCCCCGTCGAAGACAGTTCTAAAAACGATTTTTGGGCTTTTCTGGACTGATTTTTGGGGAAGTTTCCTAATATCGTTTTTAGGCTTTTTGGCCTTTTGGAAAGCTATAAATAGAGGATTGACTGAATTAAATCAGTGTGGACGATTTGAGAGAGAGTTTAGAGCTTGGAGAAGACGGACCACATCGCGAGAGATTGAGGATTCAACGAGCACCCGCGTCATTACGGTTTCCTCGTCCTTAATCTCTTTATCAACACTACTTTTGGTTAACTTACCATGAGTAGTGAGTAGTCTTCCTTATTCTGGGATCCTACGGATCCCGTGCTATGTAACCCTAACTCTTCATGTGATCAATTAAAGTTGTTATTTATGCGATTCGAATATTCAATTTCATTGTGTGCTTAATATTATCGTTATATGCAAGTATTTACATCAAAGGGTATGTTTGCATTGCTAGAACGTATTTAGGTTATATGCCGAAAGGTGGATGGGCCCTAGGGATTAACCGGATTACATGAAATTGATATTAGGTCATGTTTACATGATTTAATAGGAAAACCTTTAGTTTAATAAATCGAGATCGTTGATAATCCGTGGATGGGCGGCGTTCAACGATTGAGATTAATCTAGACAATGATCCGTGGATGGGCGGCTTGTCTAGTGTTATTTCGGTTATATTCCATATTCGATAGCATGAATAATTAACGTGACATGATTGCATGATTAGTGGGGTTAGCACGGGTGAAGTACGATTCTGGAATTCTTTCTCTGATCAAGTTCAAACCTTTAATTTTCTGTTATTTAATTTCTGATAATTTTCGTGACACCAAAACCTTTCACTGTTAATCGGAATAGCTAAATAGGTCACTTGTTAGCTAGTATTCACACACGTTGTTCCTTGGATCGACCCTTGGCTTACCAAGGTTTATAAATTTTGTTTGACTGCAATTCGACCCCTAAAACTTATAATTTGACGACTATAAAGGGTTAAAAATACGCTTGTCAAAATGGCGCCGTTGCCGGGGAGCAGCGTTTAGTGTGATATTAGATTTAACGTGTGTAGTTTAGACTATTCCATTTTTTATTGCTTCCTTGTACATACTCTATATACTTCTTACCTTCGCTAATCACTTTTATTTTGCATGTTGCGAGGATGTTCTCTTTTGGTCATCAAGACGCCTACCCAAGGGAAGAGCCATATTCATACGATACGAATTGGGAAGGAAATCAGCATCAGTTTTATGATCAACAGTATTATCGAGATGACCGTTATCAAGATGACCACTATTATGAGAGTTACAAGAACCAGCCTCAGCAGCAGCAACAATATCAGCTCTATGATCAACATTATTATCAAGATGATCCTTATTATGAGAGCTATGAGGACCAGTCGCAACAGCAACGTCAGTTTTATGATCAACAGTACAACTATCAGCCGCAGCAGCCCAAGCAACAAGAATCTGGCAGCTCATCTAGCATGGAGTCCATGATGGCTAGTTTCATGGCAGAGCAAGATAGGCGAGCTCAAGAGCAGGATAGGCGAGCTCAAGAGCAGGATAGGCGACTGAAAGCACTCGAGCAGACAATTGAGCAGGTCAGCATCCAGAGCAAGCAACTAGCCATTCGGAACAAGATACTGAAAGATCATTTAGAGCAACAAGCCATTGCAGCCGCCAATGAATGCAGAGATGAGGGCATCGAGATGACAATAGCCAATCATCAAGAAGTTCAAGTCTATGAAGCATATTCATCTTCAGCTTTATTTCGAATCGACGTGGAAGATGATCAGGATACGAGAATGCTCTCTACACCAGAACAACCTGTTTGTGAGGATGGTTTTGAGGCATTTAGAATGGTTGCCAAGGCTTACACTGAGTTGGAGTATGATGAGTTTTGTACTGACGACGTCTCAAAATATGAAGATGCATCTCCCTCCACTACGAGCGCTTCTACAGGTCATTTAGATGAGCAGACAGAAGGGAACATCATTCCACCAGTTTCTCTGGGCGCTGATGAGCTATCAAAGGATTATATGTACGCAGACTTTGTTGATGTGTACCTCAGCTCGATTACAGAGGATCCTCGCATACATATGAATGTGATATTGAAGGAAAATTTTGAAGTATGGGAACGTGAGATCCTAGCTAAAGAGTACAAGGGAAGTGTTCTTGCTGGAGCTAGCTCTGAATATATATATCTTGATACACAGCCTCCAGACAAGTTTCGACAGTTCTTGCCTTACGTCTTGAAACTGTTGTTTGGGAGTTTCTACAGTCCCTTGGTTCTTAAGGGTCTTAAATTTTTGAAGGGACTGCATGCTCTACTTAACGTTCATGTCATACTAGATGGACGTAAATTTCAATGGGATTTGAAGGTGGATTGACACTACCTCCCTTGTTGAGTCTCGCCAAGACGTTAAACTAGGCCTCTTCGGGGAGTAACCCGCGTTGTAAGTTTTGTTTCATTGCATTTTCCATTTGCATTTTGTACATTGCGTGTGACCCTTGCAGGAATCCAAGTGTGGAGTGCATCAGTTTTAGGCAGAAAACGATTCGGGTCAAATCGAGCAAATTTTGAGCTGGGATTCAGTGGTGCCGTGACCTGCCGTGACCAACGGAAACGTCACGGTAGTCACGGCAGGTATTTTTGGCCGAGAGTTTTCAGTGGTACCGTGACTACCGTGACACAATGTGCATATCACGGCAGTCACGGCAGGTAAAAGCATCAGTAAGTTTTGGGGGTGCCGTGACTACCGTAACACTCTCGGATGGTCACGGTAGTCACGGCCGCACCATTCTCTTCTTCCCCAAAAATTTCAAATCACTTGCCTTGTTTCTTTACGATTTTCGATGCTAACCTATCACTTGTGAAGCTCTGTGTTTTTATCTATATCTCTACCAGCTCACAAGTCGTGTTTCACTCCCCAAGCATCGTTAAATCGCCATGGATATCGCACCATCACACACGAGTGAAGTTCCTATGCGCCTTTTCTTTTCTATTATTTCTTTGCTTAGGGACTAAGCTCATTTTTAAGTGTGGAGTGGGTAGCGCATAGTCACACGCATTGCATATCACATTCACTCTTGCATATGCTCAACAGTCTATGTATTACGATTGAAATCCTCGTTTTCTACGATACTCCTTGACTGATTGACATCCTTTTGGATTCGAAGTCTAGGACTTGAAATAGTGAAAACCGTGTGTGTATTCTCTTGAGTCAGTATCATTGCTAGCCTTTGACTATCACATGTTCTACGTATTTCTTAAAGCATGTTTTAGGCTTGAAATTAGTAGGCACCGGTTCAAAACTGTCAAAAACTTAAATATGCATCTCTTTTTCTAGGTGACCTTAGTCCTAGTATGTGTTTCTATATACTCGTCGTGATTTGCATGCACCCGCCTTTATTCATACACTATGTCAAGCTTTAAGTGTGGAGTTAGACAATTGACCTTCAAGTTTTCCCCTAAAAAACAAAGTTCTTAATTTTGGAAAGTGGGTGAAACATTGGCCCAAAGCATAGTTGTTTTTGAAAGAATACCAGTTAGATCGTAAGAAAAAAAGGGGCTTTTGTTGATTCTGCAAGAGCAGAAAAATACCAAGTACCTGGTGAGAAAAGTCGCCACTTGTGTATGGAAAACACTCTTGAAACAATTTCTGCCCCCTTCTGCTTGATGTAGTGTAATTCCATCTTCTCATTGCGTGCAAATCATAACTTGTCTTGCGAATTCATGTACTAGAAACTAAGGGACGATCCTCGTGCTTGCACTAATGCGATTTTAGTACTATTTTTCAGAAAAATTCTTAAGCCAAGCTCCTCTTCTCTTACGGGTCATTGCCTAGTCCTTGGTACTTGAGAATGAGCTTTGCGCCAAGAGCCCGTGGACTATCCCTAGATAGCATAGGTGAATGGCGAGCATGTTTTGTGTAACTATTCATGATCTTTATACGTTGCTATAGAACTATTTAGAACTTGCGATTAGTCGATTGCTAGCCGTGTGTACTGACCGTTTGAATGCATAACCTGTTTAATCTATGATTGTCTAACAACTTTGATGAAGATGTTTGACTTGAAGTCGAGGTAACACGATGAATCCGAGGTATGACATGACTTTACCGTGACTCGTTGAGCATCATTTCATGCATACACGTTAGTTAATTGTACAGGGGATTTGTAGGTAGTCCCATTCCTGAAAACCTTCACGAGACTATACTCGTCCTACTAGGGCAGCCTAGAGGTTTAAAGGCTTGATGCATATGCTAAATGCATTCGTGTCCTCTACGACAGTGAGTTATCTTTTTATTTTCATTTTAGTTAGGATTGATCACATGATACTTGAGTGGGTAACTATTCTGCGATTTATTGACTTGTGCTTAAAGTTTGTTCGGGACGAACAAATCCTAAGTGTGGAGTGTTTTGATCGGTCGAATTCTTGACCTATTATTCGCTTCATTCGATGATGGATTAGGTTTGTTTTCCGGATATTTTGTTATCATTTAATCTCTTTTCTAGTGTTTCAGGTCATATATCACATATCTAATACTTTTGGATTGATCCGAAGCAAAGCAAAGCAATTGGCGAAGATTTGGGCGAAAACAGGACAAAACAGGGCAGATTGACCTTTATGTCTTATTTTGCACGTACAGATCGCATACGGTGTCCAAATTGATTGATTCAAAGCTTGTTGGAAAGCTAATTCAAAGGGCTACAACTTTGTAGTTTACGCCAAGATCAAATTCGGACGTTAAGACAACGAAAAAGTCGCCCGAAGTCTCTGCCAGTTTGCATGGCCGTGACTGCCGTGACCAAAACACAACGTCACGGTAGTCACGGCCCCTTTTTGTCCCAGCGCACTTTTGGAGCATGCCGAGAGTGCCGTGACATGCCGTGACATGTCTAAAAGTCACGGTAGTCACGGCCCCGTCGAAGACAGTTCTAAAAACGATTTTTGGGCTTTTCTGGACTGATTTTTGGGGAAGTTTCCTAATATCGTTTTTAGGCTTTTTGGCCTTTTGGAAAGCTATAAATAGAGGATTGACTGAATTAAATCAGTGTGGACGATTTGAGAGAGAGTTTAGAGCTTGGAGAAGACGGACCACATCGCGAGAGATTGAGGATTCAACGAGCACCCGCGTCATTACGGTTTCCTCGTCCTTAATCTCTTTATCAACACTACTTTTGGTTAACTTACCATGAGTAGTGAGTAGTCTTCCTTATTCTGGGATCCTACGGATCCCGTGCTATGTAACCCTAACTCTTCATGTGATCAATTAAAGTTGTTATTTATGCGATTCGAATATTCAATTTCATTGTGTGCTTAATATTATCGTTCTATGCAAGTATTTACATCAAAGGGTATGTTTGCATTGCTAGAACGTATTTAGGTTATATGCCGAAAGGTGGATGGGCCCTAGGGATTAACCGGATTACATGAAATTGATATTAGGTCATGTTTACATGATTTAATAGGAAAACCTTTAGTTTAATAAATCGAGATCGTTGATAATCCGTGGATGGGCGGCGTTCAACGATTGAGATTAATCTAGACAATGATCCGTGGATGGGCGGCTTGTCTAGTGTTATTTCGGTTATATTCCATATTCGATAGCATGAATAATTAACGTGACATGATTGCATGATTAGTGGGGTTAGCAGGGATGAAGTACGATTCTGGAATTTTTTTCTCTGATCAAGTTCAAACCTTTAATTTTCTGTTATTTAATTTCTGCTAATTTTCGTGACACCAAAACCTTTCACTGTTAATCGGAATAGCTAAATAGGTCACTTGTTAGCTAGTATTCACACACGTTGTTCCTTGGATCGACCCTTGGCTTACCAAGGTTTATAAATTTTGTTTGACTGCAATTCGACCCCTAAAACTTATAATTTGACGACTATAAAGGGTTAAAAATACGCTTGTCACCTTGCACCTCCTCTCACAAATGCTTATGCTCTAACCGAATTACATCTGAGTTGGTGCTTCAAAATCTAGCCAAATATTTTTTCGACCAGCTTCTATTGAGGGTAAAGAAAACTGGAGATGATGTGATAGACCTATTTATAATGTATACGATCTGAGATATGTAACTGTTTTCGCACCATTATGTTAGGTCGCGGTACCATTATTGTTCATAATCGGTGTGTGATTACCCTACACTTTTGTTGGGAATGGTGCACTTAAAGAAATAGTCCCACATTGCTAACTAAGGAGAAGAATTGCTAGCTTATATATGATTACTAAATCATGACTCTCAAGCCTAGGCTTTTGAGTAAATATGAGGAGGTAATCTATATGAGTTAGCAATTTTAACATGGTATCAGAGTCCACGTTGCGATCCGGGCAAAGTGCAATGGATGTGGGACACGTGCGGAAATGACAATGCATGCCAAAGCGAGTGCTCGTTTGAAGATACCTCAATCGTTTGGTGGGTTAGACCCCGTCACTTTAGCCCTGGTTTGAACCTGTATGGGGGAGTGGCAAAGGCGCGCCTACGGTGGGTTGGACCCTAATGAAGGGGAGTGTGGAGCACCCCTAGTGAAGATGGGCTTTCGCATAGCACCTATGTTTGGCTACAAGTAATGTAGCGGTGTTTGATTGAGGGGGAGCATGCACAATTTCTCCAATTGAGGGGGAGATTGTTGGGAATGGTGCACTTGAAGAAATTGTCCCACATTGCTAAATGAGGAGAATAATTGCTAGCGGAGATTGTTGGGAATGGTGCACTTGAAGAAATTGTCCCACATTGCTAAATGAGGGGAATAATTGCTAGCTTATATATGATTACTAAATCTTGACTCTCAAGCCTAAGCTTTTAAGTCAATATGGAAAGGTAATTCATATGAGTTAGCAATTTCAACAACTTTTATGATATGATGCGGACAATTTTCAAATTCGGAGCCACTTTTACTCAATGTCATTCATATGACAACATTATTGAAATGAGAATTTCAAGTAATGTCGATATTGTATTGTCCAAGATCTAAGCCCATATCTCTAGATGAATGTTCAGATATGAGAGTTTTTTTTTTCTTCTAGAACTTTGAGAATTCTTTCGTCATATACACTTTCGTATTTGTTATGCACAGATTTTTGTCTAAATGCAGTTTTGAAACATTGAAAGTGCATCTATGCAAAACTCACACCGAAAATGCATAATGAAAGATAAAAAGTTAATGAAATACGTGACAACACAATAGGAAAATACAACTTAATCTAATGATGATATTTGAATTTTCAAATTATCGAATTTTTAGGAACTGTCGAACTGCATGTTCATATTCAATATTCAATTGTCCAACCCAATAGCATACTCATGCAAAAGAAAAGAAAAGACCCAACATGTCTGATTCTCCTTCACATCCTCGTTGACATGAATTCTAGCTGTGTTCATCATTTATTTATTTATCCCAAAAAATAAGAAAAGCAAGTGATTTCTAGAACATCATTTTCCTCTTCCGAATCTGATTGATCCCAGATCTCAAAATCACGCTTTCATTTAATCCTTCAACTTCCCGACGCCGATCACCCGAATCCCAAAGTCATACGCATCCTCGCTAGATCGATCCACGTTCTGGATTTTCGTCTTTTTTTTTTAATACTAGGTACGCGTCAATCGAGCAGCTTCTTTCAAAATTGATTTTGATTTAAATTTGGTTGCTCAATTTCGAGTATTCCGACGAAAACCATGAACCCTAATTACGGTAAAGGATCCGGGTCGCTGAATAGCTTCGATTTCGATTTGGGGCTTGGATCCGGGAAGGGGAATAGGTCGTTGATTGATCAGAAGCAGAAGACCGGTGGCTCTATTTCGTCTTCTGGCTACTCGCAATCGAAGCCAGCGGGCTCGTCGTGGCAGTATGGGAACAACAAGCCGTCGTGGACGCATCAGCCGGCGCCTGTGCAGTCTGGGTTGAATGGGCCGACGTCTATGGTTGGGGATATTACAGGGAGGAGTTGGAATTCCAGTGGCTCCTCTGGAGGTGGTGGTGGTATTGGGATTGTGAACAAGAACCCTAATTTGTTTGGTGATTTGGTTGGATCCGCTTTGGGGCAGAATAAGAGCGGTGGAACTGGAAATGTTCCGTTGAAGAATGTGGGTGCCCCGAATCAGGGGAAGAGTGCCTATTCTATGGGGAGCATGGCGGATTCTTTGCCGAAAAGTGGTGGTGCGGGAAGTACTGGTGTGTTCCCTGGTGTGAATGTGAAGCAGGGTTCAGCCGGGAGTTATTCTAGTGGGTATAATAATGGCGGAAAGACTAGCGGTTCGGGCATTGGAGGCCCTCAGCTGCGAACTATGGGTGGTGCGAATGGCAAAAGTGGATTTATGAGTGCGAGTAAGGATCCATTTGGGTCTTTATTTGATTTTGGGACGAAGCAAGGCGGTGGTGGTATGAGTTCTGGTAGTGTTAAGTCGAGTACTGCTGCTGATGACTCGTTTGGCGATTTCCAGAAGGCACCGAAAGGGAGTGGTATTAGTTCAGCTGAGGGTAAATCCAGCGTAGCTGATGACTCATTTGGCACTTTCCAAAATGCAGCAAAACCAAGTGATGATCCTTTCCAGTCTAAAATGTTTCCTGTTGGTCAATCAAGTAAAGTGTCTAGCCCCAATTTGGATGACTTTGCAAAGCCCGCACCAAATCAGCCTCAAGTTTACTCGTCTGGAGTCGATCCCCTTGATATGTTGTTTTCTTCAACGTCATCTGGTACTGGAGGTGCTTCTGGTGATCAGCAACCTACTGAAGTTGATTGGGGGTTGGATTCCGAATTTAACGGCGGACATGATGACGGTGGCACAACCACTGAACTCGAAGGCCTCCCACCACCTCCTGCTGGTGTGTCAGCTTCTACTGCAAAAAGTAAAGGTTTGGATAACTACAAGCAGGGTCAGTTTGCCGATGCGATAAAATGGTTATCTTGGGCTATTGTTCTTCTTGAGAAAGCCGGTGATAATGTTGCTGAGGTGCTGTCAAGCAGGGCCTCGTGTTACAAAGAGGTTGGAGAGTACAAAAAAGCTGTCGCTGACTGTACAAAGGTAATGATCAAATTGTTCGCAAACAATTTTCCTTTTAAATTATGCATGTCAATTGCGTGATTATTCAGTCATTTCGGTATCCATTCTTAAGATAGTACTTGGAATAATCTTTTTGCATCCTGTGATCTTTTTCACGCTGAAGGTCTAAGTCTTTTGTTCAAATAGCTAAAAATGATGGACCTTGACAGTTTCATCACTAGTCCACCTGTTTTTCACTTGGTCTAACAACTTACGTTAGAGTATTTCTGATACCATTCGCAGTCTAAGGAATTATTTGGAATTAAGTCTGGATCGCTTTTAATTACCGGGACACAGTATCTTCTATTAATCGGAGAGCAGCATATGACTTATGAACTGTTTGGCTCCATTTTAAGTGCTGAAGTGAATATCTTATTGGATCATATGCAAATATCATTACCTCTTTTATCTATTCGTATAGCTGACATCCTCATTCTCGCCGCAGGTTTTAGAAACAGACATCAAAAATGTAAGCGTTCTTGTGCAACGTGCACTCCTGTATGAAAGCATTGAGAAGTATAAACTGGGAGCTGAAGATCTAAGAGCAGTGCTGAAGATTGATCCTATGAATAGAGTTGCAAGGAGTACTGTTCATCGCTTGACTCAAATGGCTGGTTAATGCGCCGAACCTAGACGCCTTATTCTACTTGACTCCCTTTCAGTAAAGTGAGTTGCTCAATTACTATCGATGATATATGTCATTGCAGTTCAAATGTATGCGTCTTTCATTTCTGTTCCAGTGTGCGCTTTTGTCTTCTTCTTCTTTTTTCCGGTCATTACACATTAGTTTTTGAATGTTCTTGGAACATTGAGTGGGCAAATGTTATACCACAAAATTCTGACATTTGATAAGTTTCTAATTCACAGGAATCTTTCCTGTAGGTTAGACCTTCGCCGGAACGCTTAAATAATGCTGTGATAGCTTTTAGTCTTCCACTAGAACTACATCAGTCATACTCAATTGATACTGTAGACACAAATCATCAAAATACCACTTGCCCGTTTTAAAACAATCCAAATATATCCTAAATTTGAAATCTTTCTGTAATAAATTTCTCTTATTTTAAAACTAGTTCGCTTCTTTTTTTTGCATAATCACGAGTATTTTTTTCTAGTCCGCTTATTTCTGTTGTCAACAATCACTAATTTGCTTTCAATTCGAGGGAAAAGTATAATTTGGAGTCTTCAATTATCACTCGTTATCGTTTCCAACTTGTAGGTCCAATTATAAAAAAATTCAAAAAAGGTGTGATTTATTTTCCAAAAAAAAAACTACTCTTCTTTAACCTTGTAGTTCTATTCTCCCGAAGCCTCCGGAAGTTCCAAGAAAAACCCCCGACCAGCCACCCTTTCCCCCACGCCCCTGCCTGTCCAACTCCTCCCACCAAACATCCATGGCCCTCCCTGCTCGCTATTCATCTTCCCACGTCCTCTTCGTCCTCTTCCCCCGTTGGTCAGCGCCGCTGGTGTGCTCTGGAAGCTCGGGATGGACTGCTGGGGTGGTGCTAGGGTTGTGGGCGGTGGTGGTTCCATGGCTGGCTTTGCGCGACGAGTTTTGACCGGCGGGGAGGGGTTTTTTGGTTTTCTTTTTTGGATGTCCTTCTCGTGAGGACCTTGTGTAAATTTGTACATATTTTATGTACTCACCTGTTTGTACCGGTGTAGCCTTTAGGGTTTGCCCGGTTAGTAGCTTGGTCGGCATGGTCTGGCTTATTTTCTTGTACCTTGGGATAGGTTTCCTCCTGCCATTTATGTGAAGTCGATTGGCTAGGTCCAGCTGGAGTGGCAGGCTCCTATCTTGCTGGACTTCTTTGAAGAAACGTGGTCGGCGCTCCATGGATGATTTGGTGGTGGTTTCCGAGCTGCCTCATCTGTTTGACCACCCTGGCGTACATTGTATCTTGAAGCATCTCTGTTTTGAAGATACTGCAGCATTTGATGACTGGATACGCTTTACACGGATTACGTTGCCAAGTTTTCTGTGTTTGTTAGCTACATATTCAGTCTTGTTGTTTATTTTCATTTGTGGAGTTGTTTCTTAGTTTTTGTACGTCTTGTTGTATAAAAAAAAACCTTGTAGTTCTATTTTAAAATTAAAAATACAAAAAAAATTCTTGAAATCCATTGTTGACCCTAGTAAAGTATCAACACTCCACTCCAACAGCCGCTTGTGATGAAGCCAAGCCTGGCCCAAATTCAACTAATGGGTCCCCTCCTATATTAATACCGACGTCTGCGGTATCGGTAGGGGTCGGCAATGGGCATGGTAAGGGTAATTCGTATCCTAATGGACAGGGTAAGATCATTTTTCATTGATCCTATGAACAGTACAGGGCAGGGTAGAGTAATGTTTTTAAGCCCGTAGGGTACCCATGGGCAGTGTAAGATTAGGGTAGGGTCGGGTCGGTTAGGGTTGGGTTGGTCAAATAGGGTAAATTTAAGCATATTTTGAAAAAAAAATCATAATAAATGAAAATAGAAATAGTAGGATAAGACATGGGGTATGATAGGGTAGGAGGGCAGGAACGGATCTATTTTTTCATGACCCTTACCCTGCCTTAGACTTTGTAGGCAGGGTACGTTAGAGTACGAAGATAGGATAGGACAGGATACATATCGGGTAGGATAAGGGTGACCCTAGGGTCAAATGCCTACCCCTAGGCAGTGTTCCAGAAATCGGCCGAATCGGCCGATTAATCGACATTTTTCTTGAATCCGATCCGATTTTACCCAAATCGGATGAAAAAATTGGGTGGCGCCTGGGTGTCTATTAATCGGCGATTAATCGGTTCAAGCGGCAATTAATCGGTCCGGACAGTTAAATGTTAAAGATTAAACTTGGAGGACTTTATTGTAATAATTAGGATTTTTTAGATCAAATTTGATTGTTTAGTTTGTTCATAATGTAGTATCAAGTATGTATGGACTATGCATGATGTAGTTTGAATTTCTATATAGATTACTAGTAATAATTTAGCATGTTTAGTACTCATTGAGAGTAGTTTTGGCCTACAACATGTTTTCTTTTGATTACATGTCAACTAATGCATCTATAGATAATATTTATATAACTATTTTTCAATTATAAATATAAAAATATGATAAAAATAAAAAATCAATTAATCCCCGATTAATCCTCAAACACATTTTCAGCACGATTAACGATTTCTATAACCTTACCTCTAGGTATATATATCACATGCGAAGTTCACGTCATTACCGTTACAGATAGTCAAGATAGCATTCGTCCATTCCCCAGCTTACTTGCACCACCCAATCTCATCACGCCACGTGTCAAAATCATCGATCCGAGAAAACAGTGGGCGCAGATAAAACTCGGCATCACCGGATTCCCATGCGTCAACTTATCTTTTGACTCTCTTCGTCTTCTTCACCTTAAACTTCTCTCGCTTTCCCTTTACTTCTTCATATATACCTCTCTGTTAAGCAAAGCGAGATTAATCAGCTGCTGATTATAATTTACACTTACAACTTAATCATAACGCAATGATGGGTTTGTTTCAGACTCGCGACATTCTGACTCTGTGCTGATTGGTTGGTTGATTGATCGAGCGAGCGAGCCGAGGAGGCTCTTCTCTCTACGTGTTCGTTTTGCTTCTTGCTGTGCTGCGCCTCCATCTCCGATCCATGAGGAAGTCGCCAGTAAGTGCTTTTGCAGCTTCTGCTTTTACGAGCCTAGTGATCGTTTGTAGCCACTTAAATAGGAAAATTCTATCGACATTTTAGTAAATCGACCATTTGTTTTTCTGGATTTGTTTGATTTCCGATCTAGCTAGTGTAGAGAAGTTTGAAACTTCACTAACTTTTGAGTTTCGAGTTTCATAATGTCTGAATTAGGGTTTTGAATTTTAATGATTGGGTAGCTGCAGGTGGCTGCAGTGGTCGTGTTACTGTTATTAATCAATGTGGTGGAGTTGTTTGGAGAGGAGAGTGGTGTGGAGTGTGAGAAGAAGATTCCGATTTACTCAAGGCCGCATAGTGTGTCAATTTTGGAGTTTGGAGCTGTTGGAGATGGCAAGACATTGAATACTTTGGCCTTTCAGAATGCGATTTTTTATCTGAAATCGTTTGCTGATAAGGGTGGAGCTCAGTTGTATGTTCCTCACGGAATGTGGCTCACTGGGAGCTTTAATCTCACTAGTCATCTAACGCTGTTCTTAGCAAAAGGCGCAGTTATAATCGCATCACAGGTAGTCACATGTTGCATAATTCAGTACTTTTTTCCCCGATTCTGTTGCGCGATGTAGTGTGTGTTGAGTTGTTCTGCTTTGTTAAAATAGGATCTGAATGAATGGGACATTGTTGATCCTTTACCATCTTACGGCCAAGGGATTGATCTTCCAGGAAAGCGATACCGAAGCCTGATAAACGGATACAAATTACATGATGTGGTGATCACTGGTATGCCTGTTTTTCAAGAGTGAATTTTTATCACAACCAAGGAAATTTTTGTATCTAATTTTTTAAAAATTTCAGGTGACAATGGAACCATTGATGGCCAAGGCTCTGCTTGGTGGGATTTATACAGTTCCAGCTCCTTAAATTACAGCCGGCCTCATCTTGTGGAGTTTATATCTTGCAATTTTACGGTGGTGTCGAATATTACCATCCTGAACTCCCCTGCTTATAGTATCCACCCGGTATATTGCAGGCATGAGTTAAAATCTTTCTCATTGGATTTCTTCACAACTGTTGATTTATGGATTTTCGGATTCAAGAAGTACATTGATCTTATTATACTCTCTTTAAATTTCGGTTGCAGTAATGTTCTCGTTAGAAATCTTTCGATATTTGCTCCACCTGAGTCCCGATACACCATTGGCGTAGTTCCTGGTTAGTTCCATTACCTTTACGTCCAGTGAACTTTATTAGGATTTGTACGAACTATGAACTAACGGACCATATCTGCTGGTTACAGATTCTGCAGATGGTGTGTGCATCGAAGATAGCAACATCAGTGTGGGTTTTGATGCTATTTCACTAAAGAGTGGTTGGGACGAGTATGGCATTTCATATGGTAGGCCAACGACAAATGTTCACGTCAGAAGGGTTGGCCTTCGGTCTTCCTTCGGTTCCTCCGTTGCCTTTGGCAGCGAGATGTCTGGCGGCGTTTCTGATGTTCTCTTCGAGCACATTTACATCTCCAACTCAAACCATGGCCTTGACTTCAGAACAGCCAGAGGAAGAGGCGGTTACATCAAAAACATCATCGTGTCAGATATACAAATGGAGAATGTGAGTATGGCTTTTGACGCCACTGGCCAATGGGACTCCCACCCGGACGATAAATTTGATCTGCAGGCCCTTCCATTCGTAAGTAGCATCACTCTACGTAACATATCCGGAAACAACATCAGATTTGCTGGTAACTTTAGTGGCATATCAGGAGCTCCATTCAGCAACATCTGTCTGCTGGATATTTATTTATCAATTGCTTCCAACACCTCCGCATCGTGGGTCTGCTCAAATGTCTCGGGGTCATCGGAATCCGTCTTCCCTGAACCATGTCCTGAGCTGGATAGCAGTTTGAATTTGAACACATGCTTCATCTACATCTTGCGTCTCATGGAACAGCTCCAGTACCCGTTCAGCTAGTTAATGATGTACAGTGAAAAAGGCAATCAATGAGCCCGTTCAAATTTTATGTATAGAGAGCCTCATTTCTTCGTTCAGGAATTTAAAAGCTATCGGTTAATTTGTTTAATCACATCTCTTTTAAGCATATAGATTCTGGTTCTTCAACAACCTTGTACTGTACATTCATACTGGTTTGGCATTTGGGGAAAATAAAAACCTTGATGCTCCCATCGCAGACATTGGCTGGGATCTTGACGTACTCGCAGCTGAAAGTTATAACAGGCATACCTGTAATGAACAGATCACCGGCTGGTTTTATGTGCAATTGGTTTGCAGAAAGAACAGAGAGACGAGAGTTGAGATTATTGGTGTAAAGCACATGAGAAGAAAACAAATCTTGAAAGTCTTATACCGGATACACGGAACTAAACATCAAGCTTTCATAGCTCAGTTGGTTAGAGCACCCGTTTAGTAAGCGGGAGGTCCTGAGTTCAACTCTCAGTGAAAGCAAAAACAATTTTCAATTTTTATATTTTAGCGAGCAAGCCTAGCCTTCTTTGCATCAGATAAATTAGACATGAAATATATATAAATATATGCTTCCTCCGACTCCATTCTGTCTTCAATTCTCCCATTTCAGAGCTTCCAAAACCAAACCAACCTGCTCTCCCATCACAATATTTGTGCTATCTTTGGTTGGAATTGAACTGCCTCTCTCTCTTTTGTTTGCAAAGTTAAAAAAAACTTGACTCGCTACCCCTTCTTCTGGTGCCTACCTCATCGAGCATTTTGCTAAACCAATAACTCTTGCAGCCAGAGCTATCACAGTTCTATTATGTAACTAGTGCAGTCGATTATGATTGCAATAGGAGGCATTACGAAACAAAATCTCCGGAAGGGATGATCGCACATCGATAATAACTTCTTATTACCATTTGATTCAAAACTGGTGAAAGACTCAATGCACAGCTTAAGAGTTATATGAACAAATCACAACTTAACTTGTGTCAGAAACCAACTGGTTTCATACATCCAAAACCGTTGGGGATCACGAGAGAGATATATAACAGAGTGGGGATTTGACATTGCAAAATAAAAAAAGAAGGAAGAACTACTTTTGCTTCTGCTTACTACACAACCGAACAATAAAAAAAATGTAGAGAGCTCAGATGCTGTAGATCTCGTCTTGAACAGACGGATGCGATGGAACCCACCATCACTTTTACAGCAATTTATCAACACTGCTCAACCTATGCACCAGCCGGGAATCGAACCCGGGTCTGTACCGTGGCAGGGTACTATTCTACCACTAGACCACTGGTGCTTGATGTTCTTAAAGAGTCAAATTTGAATATATATTCTAAAAATTGTGATCCAGGCAACATCAAATAGGTCATGTACTTGTTTTTTTGTCCTTCTTTAAGCAAACCTCACTCAAATCCTAACCCTACCTTTGTCCATCCAATCTTCGCAGAACCAGCTTGTGTGCGTTATCTTTCAGTTTATTGTATGGTTTTCACAATTTGATCTCTAATGGGTACGGATCGATGTCCAAGGCGGCGATTGAGGGTGCTGGTAGTAGATGATGATCAGACTCGTCCGGTCCGTTCATCTTGCAGACGATGCTCAAGAGGTGTTTATATGAAGGTAGACCACTTTCATTTCCATGTATTGGAATAGGTTATTTTTAAGTTTAGGAATTATGGTTCCAACATTGGGGCCGGAATTGTGGATATCTTAGGCGTGTTACGTTTTTGTTGGTTGAAAACTCGGATTTTTTTGTAAAATTTTAGTCGTCGTGGGGACTTGTGCTTATGGAAGGAATTATAGAAAGAATGTTAGTTTTCCTTTTGAGGATTTCTTGCTGAAGTAATTTGATTTTGCATTATCCAGTTACAAAGTGCAATAGAGTGGATATAGTGTTATTGCTACTTAGGGAGAACAAGAACTCATATGATATTGTGACGAGTGATATCCATCTGCCGCATATGGATTGGTTAAGCTCTTTGAGCATGTTGATTTGGAGATGGATCTTCCCATTATTAGTAAGTTACATTTATAACGATTAGATTTGGTTATAAATCATGCTGTATTTCTTTCCATATCCTTAGTATTACAACCTGTGGTCATTATGCAGTGATGTCAGCCGATGCAAGGCCTGCCCAACAGCTTGGGAGGCCTTAAGCCAAAAATAAAATTAAACTTCTTATACACTAGTAAGCAAAATATGGGGCGTATTAATCTGCTTGTTTTTATTGAAATGGGGCCTCCTCTCATCTTATAAAGTATTTAAATTTTGCTGAGGGCTAAAACCGAGTCTTTATTGGCCTGAGCTGGGACTGCTCAGATGGTTTTATAGCTGTTTTAGTGAAGGATATGTTACATGGAGCTTGTGACTTCCTAATTGAATTGACGAGGATGGATTCAATTTTAATAAAAATTGGTAGCATGTCACTAGGAGTTGGAGAGAAAGGAATGTCTGAATGGAACAAGGTGGAACACCCAAGAAGTGTTCAAGAAGTGTTGGAGACATAGAAAATATGCACAAGTATAAATTATGCTTATAACCAAAGGTACCAGATGTAATAACGCTTCTTCAAAATATAGTTAGTTCCATAATGTTTTTGGCTATTGGGGTAAATCGAAAAAACTTTTGGATGAAAGTGTATTTAGAAAAATGTTTCCATAATCAGTTGGAAGTTTGAAAGACATGCACAAGCCAATTTACTTCTAAATCAAAATTCAAAATTTTAAAATTTATTAGAATGAGACATTTTTTTTTTGTAATTTATTAAAGAAGAGAAAAGTAAAAAAAAAAGTGCCTCGAACTACCGACGTAGAATTCACAAGATTAATTGATGGGGTAACCAAGAACTCATTTTGTCCTTCACCGATAGAAATTCATCTTCTTCTTTTTTTAATTTCGCCCCCAGGTTAGAATTTTTGATAGTTCGAGGTGGTCTTGTACTGTTTTATTCTCTCTTCTTTGGTTTGGTTTGGTTTATAGAAAGTTTGTGTTACGAAAAGAAAAATCGGAGGAAAATGTAGTTTTATGTTTGATTTGGCATAGAAATTCAAACAAAACAAAAACATCAAATACAAGAATTTTCATTGGAAAATCACTTTCTCATTTATTTTCCGTTCTATTAAAAAAAACCGGAGGATTAAAGTCATCGGCCAAAAGAGATCTGGTTTGATTGATTCATAATTCCAGAAGTAAATTGAAAACCTCAAACACAAACCCTACCTTCATTCATCCAATATCCGATCGAGGCCCCTCCTATTTCGAACACAGTTCCTTCATTTGATCTCAGGTGAGTACGGATCGATGTCGATGGCAGGGCATTCAGACTGGTTTCCGGCTGCGCTGAGGGTGCTGGTAGTGGATGATTGTCGGACTTCTGTGTACCTCTTGGAGTCGATGCTCAAGAGGTGTTTATATGAAGGTAGAGCAGTGTTCATTTCCTTGTATTCAGAATTGTTTCTTTTTGGGTTCAGGATATATGGTTTCTGTAATCACCTTTGAGGCTAAAATTGTTACTTTGTTGGTTAACTGAGAGTTCTGATTTTTTCGTAAATTCTTTGTTGTTGGTGGTGTCATTGGATCTGTGTTTCATTTCACATCCATTTATTGCTAGGTTAGTATATCTGAAGAGCTATGAGGACTTGTATTAATGGAATAAGATTTCTAGCTGATGTAATTTTGTTTTGCTTTATCCAGTTAAAAAGTGCTGTAGTGGAGAAGCAGCGTTATCTCTGCTTAGGGAGAACCAGGATGGGTATGACATCATAATTAGTGAAATCCATCTGCCCGATATGGATGGATATCACCTAATTGAATGTGTCAGTTTCGAGACGGGTCTGCCTGTTATTAGTAAGTAGCATTTATAACAATTAGATCTGGTTATGAATTGTCTTCTTTTTCGTGCATCCCTAGTTTTACAACCTGTCTTCATTATGCAGTGATGTCGGCAGATGCTTCTAAAGCTGACATAATCAAGGGTATGTTACATGGTGCCTCAGACTTTCTATTTAAACCAGTGAGGATGGATGAACTTGGGCGCATTTGCCGGGATGCCATTAGGAAAAAGAAATGCATGAATTGAAGGAGTTGGAGTATTTTGCTTCAACAAATCTGCAAGGTTCTATTCAGGCCAAATGTTTGCTTTGTGATTCTTCTGCTATGTACACTTCATTATCCCTGAGTACTTGGAAAAAATTATGCACAAATATTTCACTTGTTCCTCCAAGATGTTGCTATAAATGAAGGAAGAAAGATTTTGTTCATAAATGTAGGGAGTGTTATTATATATGGAGCACTTGATGACAATTTGAATGCTATGCTGCAGCGGTTGTAGTCGAGTTGGCTCACCACTTGGCTTCATAACCAAGTGGTTATGAGTTCAATTCCCCACAAATGCATCATTCCCACTAATATTTGGTGAGGAATTTCCTCCCTTCACAGGAGATGCTTCTCTCCCCTTTCAAGAGGTGCTTTGGAGGTGCTTTCCTCCCTTTGCATGAGGTGCTCGAGGTGGCTTCGTCTTCGCCACGGCTCTGAAGAAAGGCTTCGCCCGTGAGGCAGTTGATTGCTCGGAGATATGCTTCGAAGTGGATGAGTAAAGACGCCGCAAGGCTTGCGCTTCAATGGAGATTAATGTACTAGATTAGCTTGAGAATTTCAATAGTCTTGTACAATACATGTATACATCCCATCAAAAAAAAATTATTGCTATTGATGATCCCATTTCGATTCTTTTTATCTGCCAGTATTCAAAAAGTTCAACTGGCAAAATATTTTTATATGATTAAACAAATAGTCAATTAAAGGTAGGGGTGGACAAAACCCGGCCCGATAACCCGATCCGGTCCACTTAATGTCGTGTTTAGCCCAATCTGGTATGAGTTTCGGGTCAGGTTAGGGTTGAGGATCGGGTTTTTCGATTTCATAAGTAATATAAAAATATTAGATTTTTTATAAGATTCGAACCTTACACCTTATGAAATACACGTCAATTAATCTATTTGTGTTCTCGTGAAATATCACATCACATATGAATAAGTAATTGATTTGTAATGAAAAATAAAATCGTAATACAAAACTTTAAATCGCAAATCAGTTATTTAAGCTTATATTTTCAAAGTATTTGTACTGCGATAGATGATATTGAATATTTTATGTATATTATAAATTTTAGTTTTAGGGTCGGATTTGGGTACACATGATTGATCCGGTCTTTCGGATCGGATTAGAGTTCAAATAAATGACCTGAACACTATTTTGGGTCGGGTTAGGAACGAGCGAAACCCGTCCCATGCCCAACTAAAAAAGGGACACTTGATGCAAATATGCTATGCCTTTATCTGTTTTAATTTTATAAAAAATCTATTATTTTTTCCCTATTCTTCCACTTATTCTCACCGAAGTGCCGTACTGCGCAGCCATCTGCGAGGACCAAAATGACACAGCTTCAATAAAAACGACATCATTTCGTTTTCAAGAAAAATTAAATCACAAAAACACGATGACATTTTTTATTGAAACGATGTCGTTTTTATGCTTGTTTCAAGTGGTTGCACATCACCGAATCCTTTTCCTACTGAAGTCCAAATTTGGCTCTATCAACCATCGAATTTGAATATGTAAGGCTTAACGTTTTTGACCTCACATCCAGGGGCGGATTCAGTAAGAAGGTAGTGGGGGCAGTTGCCCCGGGTCAATTTTTCGATTTTTCTTTAATATTAGGCTAATGTAGTGTATTTTTGAATAATTTTTACATCTTGCCCCTGGTCATTTTGATTATATGCCCCCTCTAGTATGAAAATAAATTGCTAAATCCGCTCCCGGTTCGAAAATATTTATCTCGCCCTTGGTCCGAAAAATTCCTGAATCCGCCCCTGCTCACATCGTCTGATGTGCAAAATACTTCAAACGAGACCAATATTGAATATAAGCCCCCAAAGGGCTGAATATACTTCTTCTTGCGCTTCAAATGGCGGCCGACTGATAGGTGGTGACCTATCGGGTTTGCCCAAAAAGAATAAATTGCAGCGGAAATAGAAAATAGAGGGCAAACGTTGGTTTATTGATATGAAATGTTGGTAAAACAAAGGAAACAAGGGAGGAAATGGATGGCGAAAGTGCTACAATAAGGAGATAATGCTCGATATACCCCTTGTAACAAAGATATGCCTAGCCCCAAAGGCAAATCCTCAACTATTCTACTAAGGACCAAGATGAGAGTTTCTATTCTATATTCTTGATGATGAGATACTAAGCTTTGTCTTCCTTATATAGCAGCTGCCTTGTTGTGGAGTCCAAGTAGTAACCGACGTGCATATATTGTTCTTCATTGTGCTTGACCAAGGACCAACGGCTCTATTGGAGTCCAAGCAATGGCTAGCAACGTCTCTATTGGATTTGGTATTCAATGCCAAGATCTTCTTACCGTTTCCCTTTGAATCCAGAATCTCAAGTGTGCCTTGGGCATTCTGGCTTTGGACCTCGCCTAGGGCACCCGTCGTTTGGGCCCTCAGATGGCTTTGCCTTGACCCCCTTCGGATATTCACTTTTTCCCATATTGGCATGGAGGGAAACACTTTGGTCGAGCCGGAATTCCCAGACGATGAATTTCGTCCGAGGATTCTCGCATCGCCCAGAATCTGCGTACGCAGGGCCCTGTCGGAGCCCTGGTCTTTTCCACCCAGCGCTGCCTTTGCTCGGTGCCCTCTTAGTGCCTCCGGGTAGATTGCTGGATGGCCAATGTCATCTTCCCATGGTCCTCGCCTCATTGCCCAGGTCAGGTCGCCCGGGGCCTTCGTGGTCATCGGGGCCCTCGATTTGGTCACTCCGGGGCCTTCTTCCGGGTCTTTCGTGCAATTCCTCGACCGGACCTTCCTTGGCTCGGGTCCTTCATGACGCCTTCCAACACCGAGTTCCCAATTTTGATTTGATCTAACCTTACCTTAGGTACTGAAGAAATTTTGGGTCTCGAAGTACCTTACCTTAGCGTAATTGGGGTTTCAATGTACCTTGCTAATAATACCCGACCAGACATATCATTTGCAGTTAATTCACTTGCGCGATATAGTTCATCGCCCACTAAAAGACACGGGAACGGTGTTAAACACATCTTACGTTATTTACGTGGAACAAGTGATCTTGGTTTATTTTTCAAAAGAACAAGTGGAGTACAAAATACTAAATTAGTTGGTTATGCCGATGCGGGTTATTTGTCTGACCCACATACGGCTATTTCACAAACGAGATACTTATTCATGTATGGAGGAACTGCCATTTCATGGCTTCAACAAAACAGACATCGGTAGCCATATCATCAAACCATGCAGAATTGATTGCATTATATGAAGCTGGGCGAGAATGTGTTTGGCTTAGATCATTTATCCACCATGTCAAGACCTCTTGTGGATTACTATCAGGCAAATAAAGTCCAACAGTGATATATGAGGATAATGCTGCTTGTATCGCCCAAATCAAGGAAGGATGTATTAAAGATGATATAACAAAGCACATATCTCTAGAATTCTTCTCTACTCACGAGCTTCATGTTGAAGAGAAGATTAATATTTGCCAAATACAATCCAGCAAAAATTTGGCAGACTTGTTCACCAAATCATTGCCCACAAGAGTTTTCAAGAAACTTGTAAATGACATCGGGATGTGCAATTTGAAAGGCATACCAGCTTGAGGGGAGCATTAAAACTGTACTCTTTTTCCTAACTTGGATTTTATTCCTTTTTTAGGTTTTTCCAAGTCAAGGTTTTTACGAGTCAGTTCATATGGTGTGTACATCCAAAGGACAGTACGAATCATTCAAATGGGAAGTGTTATAAATATTATATTAAATTGGATTGACTCCATATTTAGGCATAATGATTATTGCTAGCACCTATATTTAGTCTTATATACCAATATATTAGAATAGAAAGAGAGGAAGAAAAATTTCCTCATTTCATTTCTCGCTTTGCATATTCTACTCCATCAGAGTTCCGTCCTTCATTCCTTAATTTTTAATAATATGTACTACTTTGTAAATAGGATAAACAAATTATTTGGAAATTTTGACAATGTTATAATTTCATTCTTTCCTAATTTGTACTCCCTCCGTCCCACTTTGTTTGTCCAAAAGGACAGTGGACACGGAAATTAAAAAAAGCAAATAAAGGACAATTAGAGAGGAAAAGTGGAGGAGAGTGTATGTGAAGGTGGGTCCCATACAGTAAATAAATGATAATAAGAGAGGGAAAGTGGAGGAAAGTATAAATTTTTTAATAAAAATAATTTTTTTGGTAGGAAAGAGATGATTGATTTGATTATTGAGTTATGTATATAAAAGGAAAGTGGACAAATATTAGGGACGCCCAAAAAGGAAAATAGATAAACATTGAGAGACAGAGGGAGTATTTTATACCAGAAAATCAACTTTGTACCGACATTTTCCATAATTAAATATCTAAATTTGAAAAACATGTTTCTAGGCTTAAGCAGTAAGCACAGACTGAAAATCACAGCAACTAAAAGACAGAGCAGAGATTCAGCCTTCGGCGATTCAGAGGTTGAAAAATGGCGAGAATTTACTGATCGATCAATCAACCAACACCTCTCAACAACATCACCATCACCCTCTCACTTGATGTGAGTTGTTAGCTTATATGTGAGCTGGATCAATCACCATCTCACCTTTGTTTATTTTATTGCGCTTCACGAAGAAAAGATTAAATTGGAGACCTCAAACCCCACTTACTTTTGTCCATTCAACCCTCAATCACACCCTCTTCTGCTCCCCGAATCCGAACCAGCTTGTTCCTTTACCGGGGGTTTCAATTCCGAATCCATGCTTAATTTATAGGGTTAGGGCTGGCTAGAAGTGGGTTTGATGAATTTGATGTCGAGTTCCTGCGGTGGGAACTGGAGACCTGTTTTGGATAGGTTTCCTGCTGGGCTGAGGGTGCTTGTTGTCGATGATGATCCCACTTGTCTGCTCATCTTGGAGAGGATGCTCAAGAGTTGTCTCTATGAAGGTAGTCTTCTTATTTGCTTATTGCTGCCTGCTGAATTAGCTTCTGTTTTTAGTTGGGTATTTTCAATTAGGGTTTCTGGAATTGTGATATTGTTAGTTTTGTTGCTTTGTTTCATTGATAATTTTGATCTGTTTCTGAAGTCTGCGTTGCTGATTTCACTGGATCTGTGTTTAATTTCGCATCCAATTCTCAATGGGTTTGCATATTTGAAGAGATGAGGATGAATCGTGTGGTTGCTTTTGTCTGAATTTAATGATTTATGGGGAATTTTTTTTTTCCTCCCGGAATTTTGGGATTTTTTGTTGATGTGATTTCGGTTTTGCTTTGTCCAGTTACGAAGTGTAATAGAGCAGAAATAGCGTTATCGCTGCTTCGAGAGAACAAGAACGGATATGATGTTGTTATCAGCGATGTCCATATGCCAGATATGGATGGGTTTAAGCTTCTCGAGCATGTCGGGTTAGAAATGGATCTTCCCGTTATTAGTAAGTCGCATTTATAACTAAGATGTTTGGTTATGAATTGTGTTGGTGCTTTTATATGTTTTCCGAGTTTTACAACTTGTGGTTGTTATGCAGTGATGTCGGCAGATGATACTAAAGCTGTCGTAATGAAGGGTGTGACACACGGTGCTTGCGATTACCTTATTAAACCGGTGAGGATGGATGCGCTTAAGAACATTTGGCAGCATGTCGTTAGGAAAAAGAAGCGTGAATGGAAGGAGTTGGAGCAATCGCGAAGTGGGGAAGAAGTAGAGAATAGGCAAGCTAAACAAACAGAAGATGCAGATTACTCATCATCAGCTAACGAGGAGAGCTGGAAAAACTTGAAGAGGCGTAAAGAGGAGGAAGACGATTTTGACGATAGAGATGATTCATCCACGTTAAAAAAGCCTCGTGTTGTTTGGTCTGTTGAGCTTCATCAACAATTTGTAGCAGCCGTCAATCAACTTGGAATTGATAGTAAGAATCTCTTACCTATTGCCAATATTTAAAACTTGTATATTCCGTCTAACATCTTCGATGCACATTAATCAACAGAGGCTGTTCCAAAGAAGATTTTGGAGCTGATGAATGTTCCAGGGCTCACCAGAGAGAATGTTGCCAGCCATTTGCAGGTCAGTTTCAATTTTAACTAGAACCTCTGTAGTTCGATTTCTAAATTGATTCTATTATTTAATTCTGAAATGAAAGCCTTGGTCGCAGAAATACCGTCTATATCTAAGACGGATAAGCGGTGGTGTGCCTCAACATGCTGGTGGTCTTAACAATGGTTTCATGGGATTGCAAGAGGGACCATTTGGAACCATGTCTTCACTCACTGGATTAGATCTTCAAGCTATAGCGGCGTCAGGTCACCTTCCGGCACAGAGCCTTGCCACTCTCCAGTCAGCAATTTTCGGTAAAGGGAGCACTTTATCGGGTATGATAATCCCTGGAATTGATCAGAGAAACATATTCAGCTTTGAAAATCCAAAGTTAAAGTACGGAGAGGGACATCAACTTCAACAAATTACTAACGGCAAACAACGTGACCAGTTTCATGGAATTCCAACAAATATAGAACCTAAGCAGCTTACAGGTGTGCGTGATTCAGAGTCGCTTGGAAGTGTGAACATGCAAATTAATTCCCATGAAAACAGTACTAGCTCGCTAATGATCCAAGCGCCACAACCGCAATCAAGGGCTCAGCCTGTAAACAAAGGTGCAAGCAGTCATTTGTGTAACATCCCGTCCTCAGTGGGTATCCTCAATGTGACAAATGGAGTTGGTGTCCATCAGATGAGAAATAATAATGACCACGTTTATAACAACCGCCGATTAGGATTCAATCCTGTTTCACAATCGCCTCCGGTGAGCAGTTTCCCAATGAACAATTCAGAGTTGCCTGGCAATAGTTTTCCAATGGCGAGTGCACATTGTATCACCGGTTTGAATGCTAAAGGGATGCTTAATGACGGAATAAACTCCAAAATAAAGGGTTCTGCGGGATATGGTTCAAGCTATGACATGTTCAATGAAATTCATCACCCGAAATCTCACGCATGGGAATCACAGGGCATAGGGATGCAGTCTGATGGCTCCCACCACACGAACACTTTGCAGGGTAACTTTGATGTCTCGTCATCTGCAAAAATTCAGCAACATAACTTTTCAGTAAGGACACCACATAACGGCGGAAGCGCTCCAGCAGCCTACTCCAGTGAAAGAATGCAACAGTACAATACCCAAAGCACAAGCCAGCAAGTTGTGAGTCACAATTTAGTAAAGATCAAAGGCGAGGCTATCATCGATTTCGACTATCAGAATAACTTCCTACCACAACAATACGGTCAAGAAGACCTCATGAGTGCCCTCCTCAGACAGGTAATTTTCTCTCTCTCTCTCTCTCTCTCTCTCTCTTTTGTAGCTGTAAGCACAAGTTTGATACACCCGTCCATAACTTGTGATGTGTATTGCGCTTTCAGAATCCGGGAAGCAATGGAGCAGTTGATGACGAATTTGATTTTGATGGATACCCTCCTATGGGCAACATCCCTGTGTAGGACATACATGATTCAATATATACTTCAAAGTCCAGACAGTTGCTTATTTTATCGCTTCAGGTGTAAGTAAATAGCTTGCTGCCGCCAGTATTTTCTTTTTGTCTTGGCCATAATAAGCTAGCAGAGATTTCATGTCTATTCCAGGACACTGCTAGCTACCTTGATCACATGTAACCAATATTTCAAGTCTCTGAACAAGAAGCGGTAACAAGATTGACACTTTCAAACAGAAATTTGTAATCATATTTCTTGTCATCCAAAAAAAAACCCAAATGTACAAAACAAAAGCTTTCACTTTAGCATCCCTGCGAGCTATAGCATCCCCATCAAAAAAAAAGAAAAAGCTTTCACTTTAGCATCCCTGCAAGCTTACCAACCAATCAGTTTATGATGCTTGATAGGGAAAAGTTCAAGTGCAAACTATAAAATTCCTCAAAAGAAATCTATAATTCATCGTCGAGAAAATAACATTACGACACAGTTCGTCAAAGTGATATATAATTCGTTGTCGAGAACCAACCATACAACGCGTGATTTAATCTCATCTGTCCAAATAATCAAATCAATGGCTGTTATTGGTTTGTATTTTTTATAAAAAAAATTTTGTTTGCACCACATCTTTTTATGTCAGTTGTCAAGCATTATACATATGTCAAGCATGGGGAGCGCTCGGTTAAGGCCCTTCAAAAATTTGAGACCTTGAGATCTCATATTTCACCATTAAATCATGATGCATATTTAAATCTGCATGTGACACATGTCCAAAAAGCAAAGTCAAAGTTTGTGGCTTTGACTTTACATTAAATGGATCTTGGAAAATACACATGGGACACTTGTCACCACTACAATTACTTAATAATGCATTTTGGATGATAAAGATTGAAATCTGAAGCTCTCGAGAAAAAAAAAATCTCATTTGAACATTCCTCTGTCATGCATTATACAAAAGACTTAAAGTTAGGGCATGTCCATTTGAACTGAAACTTAACTGATCTTAACTGTAACTGAACTGATATTAACTTATGTTAACTGGTATTAACTTATATTAACTGATAGTAACTTATATTAACTGATATTAACTTATATGAACTGATATTATAAATCGTTTTGTTCCACCACCGCCTCCGGCCACCGCCTCACTTACATTGACTGAAAGTAACTTATATTAACTGAAATTAACTTGTATTAACTTATATTGACTGAAAGTAACTTATCTTAAACCGTCAAAAAATATAAGTTCAAATGGACAGGACCTTATTCAACCAAGACCAGTGTTATTAAAACCGAACCAGGGATCGAACCGGTCAAGTCACTGGGTCAATAGGTCAGTGGTTCAACCGGGTGGAACCGGTTTGACCCGCACAAATTAAAAAATAAAAATAAAATACTTATATATGATATTATAATTTAACATATTTATGACTTGAATAAATATTACATGTTTATGATCTGATTACAATAACATACCATAACAAATTTAGAATTTAATAAAGTACAAATCAATAATACAACAATAACAATTTTAGTCTTAATTTGTAAGTCACAACAATAAGGGATTTCTAAGACTAATTGAATTTCTAGCTAAATTGATAGTAAGTAATAAATTTTATAGATTTGATAAATGAATATACATTATTGAAACAAATAATTAGACAAGAATCATGTTTAGCTTTGTGGAAGGAGAGGGGATAATTATAGAGGAAAACTAGGTTCGAGTCTTGTCCAAGTCAAAATAAATATATATTTTTTCAGACCAAATCGAACCGATTGAACCGATCAAATCACGATTTTAATGAAAAACCGGGTCAACCAACCGGGTCTTGACCGGATTTGACTGAATCGATGCATTTCCGATCCGATTACAGAACCGAACCGATCCGGTGACCGGTTTCCGATCCAATCGATCGAACCAGCCGGTCCGGTCTGGTTTTCACAACACTGACCAAGACTCTCGTACCAATTTGGATACCAATAGCTACAAATACGGATAGACGACGCTTAGCCCATCAAATTATCCGGCCCATTCCAAAAGCCCAATACGCATCGCCGACCGCTCATCGCTTCATCATCGTCGGCTAATCTTATTCAACACCCCTGGCTCTCTGCAATCGCGCTCCACTTTCACAAACCTGCAACGTGGTCGGGCACCGAGGTAAACTTCCCATCTTCATTGCTCCCGTGTCTCGTATTGTCTTCTTAGCTTTTGCTTGTGGTTTTATTCGTTTTTTACGGTTCATTATATCTGCGGCGCGTCGAAACATATTTTAGGGTTTCAAGATTTGATCTCAACTCTTTTAATCAGAAAATAAAGTAGTTATGATGTCATGAGATTTCAGATCTGGAGACAGGCGTTTCTAATCTCACTTGAAAGTTGAATTTGTTCTTGCAAATCCATCTCTTGTTCGATTTATGTTTATTAATTTTTTTATTTTACCTGGTGACTAATTTCAACCTTGGGAGTGTTAAATGCTTTGAACTTTCTTTCTGTTCCTGAATTTGAAATGGAAGATGTAATTATTGTTCTTTATTTTGGTTTGATTTGTGAATATAAGGTTGCATTGGGAACAGGAGTGGATTGTAAAACATGTCTGATAAGAAAGAGGAGAAAGCTGAAGCTGCCGCTGATAGAATCAAGGCGGCAACCTTGACGGCTGCAAAGGGACTTAGTCGAGCTCAAGCTGAAAGAGCTGCAGCTGCTGCTGCAAGGAATGTGAATGCTTATGGGCAGAAGGAAGAAGGGCCGAGCAGATGGCAGGAGAAGCGGGAAGCTAAGCGGCAGATGTACTTGATGAGTACTGAGAAGGCTGTGAAATTGGGCGAGAGGAAGGATCTCAAGTCATCGATGACCACTATGGGTAGCTCGTCGTCTCAGTGCCAGAAATGTTTCCAGACTGGTCACTGGACCTATGAGTGCAAGAATGAGAGGGTTTACATCTCCAGACCTTCGCGTACTCAGCAGTTGAAAAATCCAAAGCTGAGGATGAAGATATCTGTTTCTTATGACCTGGACAACCCGGACTTGACCAAGGATGAAAACGTTGGGAAGAGCTCTAAGAAAAGCAAGCGTAAGCATCGATCTGGTTCTGACTCTCGCAGCGACAGTGAAGCATCAGTTTTTGAGACGGATAGTGATTCTTCATCTGTTACTGGGTCTGACAACTCTTCAGCAGAAAGTAGCTCAGAGTCCAGCTCTTCTGATTCGGAGGAAGAGAGGCGGAGGCGCAGAAAGAAGAGGAAGCAAAAGAAGCGAAGGAGCAAGAGGTACAGCTCTAGCTCTTCTGAGTCAGACTCTAGCTCCGAATCGGAGTCTGATGATGACAGGTCCAGCCGCAAGAAGAGTAAGAAGCAGCACAGCAGGAGGCGGTAAGTCACTGAAACTGGTAAGTCACTGAAACTAGCTCTTGTGCGTGTTAGACAATGAACCTAACTGCAGACCGGCACTACGCAAGTGTGAAGAACGGTGCATTGCATATCAGAATCATTTAGATAAGCTATCATCATTGAATTGTGCTATGTCGCTACTGTCATGATATTTCTACTTTCAATTTGTGTCCAGTGAAGCTCTATGGTTGTAAACGATACCTTCTTTAAGCTTCTTTGAGTTCATACAAGACTTTTTTTTTTCCATTTCGATGTTTTGATTCTTTCCGTTTGGTTTTTCTTTCAGTCTCTCCTATGCATTACCACTTGCCAATAGGAATTTCATTCAGCCACATTTTTTCGTCACTGTGGTTTGATCATGCTCTGGTCATCGCCTACCATCATATTTTCTATGTTTCGAAACTCCTAGGGGTTGACACATGGTTAGAGGGCGTTAGAGATATATCAGAATACACCTATTCCAATTAATCTTCAAAGCATCATGAAGAACAAAATCAGAATTCTACTTATGGGAGAAGTTTAAAATTTCACCCCAGCTGAACTGTGGGGAAGTGCTCAAACATGATACTCTTTGATAGGGCATTTATCTGATTTCATTTGTCAATCTGTTATCTTCTAAGCACCTACTTTGTAAAAATTGCGAGGGCCTTGTTCGTCACCTTGTGCTGAACAAGTTTCCTTTATTTCACGTGTTTTGGATTGTTGGCTCTCCAAAATACTTACAGTGTGGATGACGGACGCCTTCTAATGGTATATCCTGCCCTCTCACATTAGTTTTTTTTTTCCGACCTTTCCAAATTATCCAAAATTACAAACCTATCATTTAGAGATTCTCGCCATTTTTGCAAAACAATGTGCAGATTATAAGAAAAGCTTTGGGAAGTTTTCCTTGGAACAGCTCTTACATATAAAACAAGTACTTGGGATTCCCGTGCAATCTATTTATTACAACTGGGATTGCATTGACATGACATTTTCATAAATAAATAATTTTTTGCTCCAAATTTGCTTAAGAATTTTTTTTATCAGCTGCTTATTTATCACTTCTATGGATTTTAGGTTAAGACTGTTATTTCTTAATTTCTTGCTTTTGCAGTTTATATCTTGAACTGAGCCACCGACGGAACAAATCCCATTGTTTGTTGCCGTTGGGCACCAGATCATCTTGTCCTTCTTTTTAATCTCTAACAATTTCATTCGCGATATCGATTTGCATTGACAGGTTCTGTTAGTTACAAGGTTTTGTAAAGTCTGAAAGTTCCAAGTTCATTACTTCAGAATCATGTATTTAATTATTATTTTTTGACACCCTCTTTTGGTACTGGTTTTTATATATCTGGAGTCCCAAGAATCCATCCAAGGATCATCCCAAAAGTTCACATCCCATCCATTACCAATAGACCACCAGATATCATCCTTATTTACATCTCTTCCTTCTTGCCAATATACTAGCACATTCATATGAGTCACTTTTCCTATTTTTGACTTCCAAAAAAATTGGAGATTGTAAATCTGTTCCCTGCAGAGTTTTTGGAATTCGGTTATCTGGTTTTGTCAAAACTTACCAAGCTTGTTAAGCCAGTAATGACATATTTGATGTATCTAAAACCTCCATTTCAACCAGTGACTTTAGCCACCACAATTATGGTCCAAGCAAGTGGGAAGTTCAGCTGGATAAATAGCAAAAACCTTGCGTACATCTGGATTACAATTGGAAAAGCATAAAAAAAATGGCCTGCATAAAATATTGACAAAAATTAACAGCAATATGATAAGAGTTTGGAGCTAAATGAATTTCCAAATGGAAAGTGAATGCAAGGGAGTTCCTTTCCACCCCATGATCAAACTTTTGCCATTGTTTTCCAAGGTGCAGGAACTTCCGCAGCTGAACTGGTCGAGCACCAGGCGAGCTTGATACATAGCTGCTGCGCTGAACTCTGCTTCCACCAATCCGAATCGTGCAAAGTAGGATCTCCACACTCCAATCTTCACGTGGCGAGTGGTTCTATCAACTCCCTCAGTTGCAACAATGTTTCGGATACACTGACTGAAGAACACGGATTCAGCAGCAATCCTTCCTGGATTGTCACTTTTCATGCATGTGGCTAGGAAATCGAAGTAGGCGCTGTAAAAGAAGAGAGCTTCGATGAATCTGTTGACAAAAGATGGGGAATTGTGGTTTGCCTCTACTTCAGCCATCACCATTAAGCATGGATCGACGTTTTTGAATACCCTCATCAGATGATCTAGCCGATTCGGCTGTGCCACCAGGGTAGTCATTAGCAATGGAGCATAGAGAACCACTTCCTCCTCATCTTCGAGCTGAAATAGATCTTCTCTGAGATCTAGCATGTCATCAACCGTTATGATGTTGAATGACAGTGGTATATTCATGGTCCTAGCGAAACTCAACAGCCTAGTACCTGTTGGTTCCAGTTTCGATTTTGAGGTAGTGGTGACAGCAGTTATCTTCAGATGTTCAATAGGCTCGTGTCGAGCTGCAAGAGCTTGCATTAGGATTGTAGAGTGTACACCATGCCTCAGACCGAAATCGATCATGTGAATCCTTTTAGCGGTTGCTACATGCTCCACAATAGCTTGTATTCCAGTGAAGTGTAATGCCTGAGAAATAGGAATGTCTAGGTAAAATGTAAGAGTAATGGGGTTGCCGTATTTCATGGTCTCTTTCAAATCAAAAGCCTGCTTTTCCTTGAAATAGTTGGATGTAAAATTTCCGGTTTCCCGAACTATCCTTTCTCGAAGAGCTTCAGTGAAATAATAAACCACCCTCTGAACAGTGCTTTCATCAGGTGATGAGAGGAATTCGCATTGGTTCAGCAACCTGCTTGCGCGCTCAAACTGCTGATTGCCAACATTTTCAGCTGCGGAAAGAAGAGACACTACAAGTTCAACCTCAGTAATTTGATCCCCAGAAAGGCCAGAGAAGTAGACACCATGTGCACCGCTGAACATAGAGGGATCATCAACTCCCTGCGAGCACGAGCTTATGAAGTTGTTTGCAGCCATCTTCAAAATCTCATCAATTGATAACTTAGACCTGTATGCATTTGTCCAACTGCCGGTGGCCGTGGACTGATTTGGATGTATCTCACTCAATCTTTTCACTCCATTTCCATAGTTATTTAGAAGATCAAGTGACGCATATTGGATGGAACTTCCTGAATTCTTCGTAGACTCAACATCAGGCGTCCCACTGTGGATTTTAGTAAGCTTTGATATTTCGTCAAAGCATTGTTCCATAAGTGAAGAATCAACATTGAAGTTGACATCATCAAAGAACCCGTATCTAGGAGAGACTTGCTGGTGCTGCTGCAGGTATTTTGATGAGCAAAGTCCTTCAGACGCGCTGTCCCCAAACGATCCCAACTTTGAGCTTCCTGAATCAGTAGTTGCTGAATTTCGCCAATCTTCTTCTCCACCGTATCGGTTTTGGCTCACTTCGTTTCCCTTGAAAGATATCAATTTATCAGGAGAACCACACTGAAGTCTCTCATCATAAAACATAATTGAAAACTTTATTCAGATATCCAAATTCCTAAGCAAAGCCGCTAACCAGACAAGTTCAAAACGTATTTTCTTGATCTTGTTCAGAAACTGTAGACAATATAACCTAAGTTGGCTTTAAGGTTATCTTCCTAATATAATACACCCAGAGAAACAGGCATTGACAAATTCTACCACTAAATCAACCAGATAAGTTAATGCATCAATATCATCCATTTGGCCAGCTTCAACACTATGCATCCCAAATGACAATGAAATTCAGAACAGATCAGATTATTATAACACTAGTTTGAATGAGCACGACAATATAAAGCAGCAAAACAAATATAAGAAATCCATAGCTACAAACAAAATGCACGGTTAGGCAAGACTTCCTTGACATCATTATTGCTACACATCGATCCTCAAGTACCATCACTGCCAGACATCAATATCATCCTTACATTACTCAAAAATCAAACCAAATAAGCATTCAAAATGTTTCCTGATGATAAAATCAAACACAACCGAAATAATTTGGGTTTTCTGATCGAGAAAAGGGAAATTGATAATTCATATGTGTTCACTATTCAGGGCCGATTGCGTGTCCATATTTTAATCAAAACAATTGGCGAACCATAGAGATTCAGCAGCGACACAAGAAGGACATCGCCTAGGATTCAACGTAAACAAATATCGCTTCAAATAGGATACCTGATGGCGACCTTGGACTTTTGGAGCAGTGAGCTTTCTCGATCGTTCTGTTTCGTCGCCTTTGGAGTGCCTGGTCTGATTTTGACTTGGTCAAAGCGGGGTCGGTGTACCGAGTTTCTGGAACTGAAACGACCGGGTCACTGTAGCTGTACTAGGGGCAAGGTTACCGAAATCGCTAATTGCTAATCGGTTGGACAAGGTCCTCGAGGATTAATCAGGGATTAATCGGAAATTAATCGGGATTAATCGATTTTTTATTTTTATCCTATTTTTAAGTTTATAATTAAAAAATAGCTATATAAATGGTTTCTATAAATGCATTTGTTGACCTGTAAATTCTAAATTGTAATCAAAATAAAACATGGTGCATGTCAAAACTAAACAATCCATACAACTTCCAATACATAACATAAGTCATAAGTCATAACTCAACTCAAATCGAGTCACGGAAACTTAGTTAAAGTTCAAATACATAAACAAGTCAATAAAACAAGTCTACTCCTCAAATTCTTCTTCTGCATATCCTTCAAGCACTTCCTCATTTTAATTTTTAAATTCATTTTAAAAAATCTTAATTATTACAAAAAAGTCCTCTAAGTTTATTCCTTAACATTTAGTTGCCCAGACCGATTAATCGCCGATTGGTCCGATTAATCGGACACCCAATCGCTTCCCCGATTTTCCATCCGATTAGGGTAAAATCGGATCGGCTTTGAGAAATCAGCCGCCTAGGCGCCGATTCGGCCGATTTCTGGAACAGTAGGGGTAGGAAAAACTCGGCCCGACACGGTTCACTAAATGTCGGGTTTAATCTAATCCGGTATGAGTTTCGGGTCGGGTTAGGGTTGAGGATCGGGTTACCCCGATTTCATAAGTAATATAAAAAATACTACTCCCTCTGTCTCGCTATGTTTGTGCACTTTCCTTTTTTAACGTCCTCTATTGTTTGTCCACTTTTTTTTAACCATAACTCCAATATTTAATCTCAACCAATCATCTTTAAGTGGTGATCCGTGTGCTTAAAACCTTGAATTTCTATTGGTTGAAATAATTTTAAATTGTAAACTTGATTGTACTATGTACTCCAATAAATGCACTTTGTACCTTTTCTTTTGTCCTTAATTAGCGTGTCGGTTGTCCTTTTGGACAAACATTGACGGCAGAGGGAGTAGATTTTTAATAAGATTCAAACCTTACACCTCATCTGAATAAAACACATACCAATTAATTTATTTGTGTTCTCGTGAAATATCACATTACATACGAATATGTAATTGATTTGCATTGAAAAATAATACCGTAATACTAAACTTTAAATCACAAATCAGTGATTTAAGCTTATATTTTCAGAGTATTTGTATTGCGATAGATGATATTGAATGTTTTATGTCTATTATAAATTTTAGTTTTAGGGTCGGGTACACATGATTAACCCGGTCTTTCGGATCGGGTTAGGGTTCAAATTAATGACCCGGTCATCATTCAGGTCGAGTTAAGAACGAGTAAAACCCGTCCCATGCCACCCCTAAGCTGTACTTCTGTAGGGCACTCGAAAGAATGTGGGGTCTTATTGCGTGTTTACTAACTTGTGGGGTTGATATGTCACAATCATGAAATGTTTGCCAATTTGAGTGATTGAAGAATAAAGCATTTGTTAAAATCTTTACAAATCAGTTTAGAGTCCGGTTCATGTGAGAAGTGGTATATTGGTGAGAAATGAGAACTAATCTCATCCATTCATCTTTGTTAATCAATGACTAAGATTAGATAGGATTAATTCCAAATATACGCTAATTCCTCGACTGCGATTCGTATTAAGGGCAAAAAAGTCATCCCACACCACAGCAATCGTGAACGACTCGGCATCGCTTTCATCCATCGACCACGCGACTCCGTCAACCTCACAATCGAAAACCCTAAAATTGGTACGCAATCGCAATTGGAAACCCTAAAATTGCAATCGCAATCGGAAATTCTAAACCGTCGCAATCGTAATTTTAGCCGAACTGTCGCAAATCGGAAACTCAACAATTGCTACGCATTTTGTACATGTCGCGCGCTCCATGCTCACATTAATGTCGCACCCAGCCTTTACATTAACTTGTTAATGTCTTCTTTGGGCGCGACTCACTTAATGTTAGCGTGGAGCGCGCGGATCACTGTGTAATTGCTACGCATTCTTCTTTGAAAAGCTACGAATTTCGCATATAATTGCTACGAATTTTGTATTAAATTGCTAAGCATTTTAGTTGTAAGGCACCAAAACATGATTGCTACGAATTTTGTATGTAATTGCTACGCATTTTAGTCGTTAAGCACCAACTGCTACGAATTTTGTATTAATTGCTACGCATTTTAGTCGCAAAGCACCAAAAAATAATTTCTACGCATTTTATAATCAAAAAAAATTTGATTGCTACGCATTATAATTCGTAGCAATTACAAATAAAATTCGTAGCATACTATTTGTAGTAAAAGATATCAAAATGCGTAGCTTTTGAAAGAAGAATGCGTAGCAATTACACAGAGATCCGCACGCTCCACGCTCACATTAAGTGAGCCGCGCCCAAAGAAGACATTAACAAGTTAATGTAAAGGCTGGGTGCGGCATTAATGTGAGCATGGAGCGCGCAGCATGTACGATTACTGTTCATCTGTCGACTAAACGCAAACGTCGACTGTTGTCGATTGAAACTGCGGCGCGCGCGGTGGATCTGACGTTCAGTTCGTCATCGAATTTCGAGCTGTTTAGTATTGATTTGCAATCAGATGATCGGACGTGCCGGGGTTTTGCAATCGGGGCGTGCCGGAGTTTTGCAATCGGATGATCTGTAATTCATACTTAAAGATTACTAATTTACCCTTTAGTCGTTATTAAATCGTGATTGTACGAATATATTAGTATTAATTAACAGCCATCAGATTAATAATCTAATGGTCAATAACCCTTCTTATTTCTCACGAAACATGCCTCTTCTCATGTGATCTTTATTCTATATATGGACTATCAAAAAGTTGCAATGTAAGGAATAGGTTGGTTTTTAAGTAACGAACTTAAAAGTGAAATTAAGTTATTAATAGTAAGTATGAGTTCTTTTGAGTTGAATTAAAAATAAATGAATTGAATATGAAAATGAAAATGAATTGAAAATATTAACTTTATGTAAATAAGATAATAATTCAAACGACGACGCATTTTACTAAAACATTAATTGCGCCGTTGTGTGCAAGTAATATAAATTTCTAATTTTAATTAAGCCCAACTAATATCTTAAAGCCATCAATAATGCCTCCGGAAGGAATAAGAAAAATTCACATTGCCAACAAATAATTTCCTTTGTTTCCAACTAGTAAGCCAGAGCAAAAGTCCAAAGCTGATACTAGAAGATGTAAATGTTAAATTTGGGACAAGTTGGGTGTAAACATCCCTTGGACACCGACAATTGAGACCACCTATAGAAACAGGATGTTAATACTTAGTTGTAAATGGAAAGTGGAACGATTATGAAATCTCTCATTCTGTCAAAATAGGATGTACCGTAGTTAAAGAGGCCAACAACTTCTCATTCTCGATCGCTTAATCAGAATGTAGATGTCCAACAGTCATAACTGGTTCTATGGTAGGCACGGCAGTACAAAATATCACCATCTACATAATCCACTGCAAGAACTGACTCATTTGAAGATGCCCACCCACCAAAGCGAGCTAATCTCTTTTTCTACATGTCCTTATTTTGAACATCAAGAATACTAGATTTCTCCTAAAATGTTAACCACAGGCTCGTCGAGTAGTTAAAGATCCTTACTTTCTCTAACAGTTACTTCAGCTTCAAGAGTATCCCAAAGTTTCAGTAAAAAAAAGAGTATCCCAAAGTGTTATAAGTTCATAGTCATATGCAACCAGCACCCTCCTGCTTGAAAACTTAAATCAGATGTTTCTGAAAGAAACCGAAGGAAACCCATGTTGTGCCAATTCTTCGTAAGGCTTAAGAAATGTACCAAAAACCATTTGGCAACATCATTATCTTAAACTTAAAGTTTAAAATTTTTCATCACTCCACCATCAAAAATCAGTTACCAAACTCGGGTCTAATTAAAGCAGGCAAGAAATCCAAAGAAAAAGCTTTTATGTCAATTTTTCACAAGGCACCAGAAATGATAGATCATTTTTGCAATATAGTGATTATTATTTTTTGATCAAAGGCAACATAGTGATTTGAAAGCTCAAAATTTAGGCAAAAGCTTAAAAGGCATCAACATAATCATCATAGTGCATCCCACCATGACTAAAAAAAATATGTTATCCACTTATCTCTCATTTAGTCATGCCTCATGGTCTATTTGGTCATGGACATCCCGCTCATGACCAAACATAAAATTCGTCATCACTCTCTCTCTTATTTCTACATAAATACAAGCATATGAATATCAAAATATTTCAAAATGTATCTCTATTTATAGGTCTTCAAAAATTATGAATATTGGTGATTGTTTTATTTTTTAATACTTTATAATTTTCAAGATATATTCGTTACAAAATCTGGATTTAAACTGATAAAGTTCGAACGCGTGACAGGTGTCGCATTAGGATTGGTTCAACTCTCATGACAAAACTAAAAAAAATCATTAGATGAATTTGGTCATGGGATGATATTTTCTATAACTAAAAAAATCATGATAAGGGTGCATGATTTTTTCAATCACCTCTCATGACTCTTTTTCATGACCCAAAAGATCATGGTGGGGATGCTAAACCTTAAAGCAAATCTTTGTAAGGCACCAAAAATGTAAGAGAATATTTTGGCAACATCGTGGTTTCAAGCTTCAATTTTAGCAAATGCTTAAAATGTATCAACATAATCATTGGTCACCACCATTATAAAATCAGTTACCACACTTGGGACTAAATTTGGCAAGAAATCAAAAGAAAATGCCTTACTCCAAATATTCGCAAGGCACCACAGACGTAGGATACAATTTTTGGCAACATCATGATTTAAAGCATTACGGAACAGCTTATAACGTCTCAACATAATCATCCTAAACCAGTGACCAAACTTGTGTCTAAATTAAGCAAGAAATAAAGAATGTCAATTCTTTTTTCAATAAAAAGGTGATTTTATTGAAGCAATGGCCACACAGCCACAAAACAGACTAACCACAGAAAACTTAACTAACAACAGACTCGAGAACTCCGAGCACAGAATCGCGAGGTCCAAAACCAAGATCGAGAACTCCGAGCACAGAATCGCGGCTTCGCAGCATTGAATATGAATCAGAACAACCAAGCATTGCTACCTCAGCTGGTCAATGATGGCCAGCAACCTCCTGCGCAATAGCCAGCTCGCAGAACACTCGAAGACTACACTGCTCCGCGAGTTTCAGGATTCCAATCTGTCATCGCACCACCTGGTATAGCCAACAACATCTGGGAACTCAAGACGGGACTCATTCAGATGGTGCAAAATAATCAGTTTTCAGGAAGGATGAATGAGGACCCTCACCAATGTGCAACACAGTGAAGACTAATGGTGTTCCTCCAGAATCCTACTACCTAAGGCTGTTTCCATTCTCACTATCTGACAAGGCTAGTAGGTGGCTAGACAGTCATGCAGAGGGCACTTTTACTACCTGGGATAAGTTGGCTGAAGCCTTTCTCCAACAGTACTTCCCACCATAAAAAACAGCTCACTTCAGGAACAAGATCATCTCGTTCTGTTCTATGGATGGTGAGACTCTGTACGAGGCTTGGGAGAGGTACAAGGAGCTGATGAGGATGTGCCCCCACCACAACCTAGAGTTGTGGCAGATCATGGACACCTTCTATCAGGGAATCGACCAGGGATGCGCACTTTGATAAATCAGACTGCTGGTGGAGGACTTACTGGAGTTCTTCAGAGCCGATGAATGACGAAAGGACGAAAAGTCGAAGAATCAAGGGAAAATGCCTGATTTCTAACGAAGGTCCCGTCACCACCCGTGACTACTCCATAGGCTGCGGGCGAGGACCCCGTGACGTCCCCATATGTCACGGGTGTTACGGGAGCTACGGTTCGACTCAGAAGTTACGGAAAATTGAAGACCCCGTCACCACCCGTGACTGCTCAACGTCACGGGCGTTTCCCCCGTGACGTACCCCTATGTCACGGGCGTTTCCCCCGTGACGTACCCCTATGTCACGGGCGTTACAGTTTGAATCAGAAGTTGCGGAGAATTAAAGACCCCGTCACCGCCCGTGGCAGCTCAGTATCGCGGGCCTAGACCCCGCGACAGCCCTTAGGTCATGGGTGTCACGGCGCCATCAGAAGGCAGAATTATCAGCTGATTTCCTAATCCATTTTTGGCAAGTTCTGATCCTTTTTTGGGAATTGATCAATGTTTGGGCTATAAGAGAGCAATGACCAGAGTATTCCAGGTGTGCTTGAATAGAGATAAAAGAACCCTAACTTGGGAGAAGACAGAGATCATCGCGAGATTGAGGATTCAACGAGCTACATCCTCTACACGGTTTCCACGTCCTTAATTCCTTTTATACACTACTTTTGGTTAACTTACCATGAGTAGTGAGTAGTCTTCTTATTCTAAGATCCTACGGATCCCGTGCTATGTATCCAACTCTTCGTGTGATCAATTGAACGTTTTTCATTAATGCAATTCGAATATTCAATTTCATCGTGCTTAATTTTATCGTTCCTGCAATTTTTACATTGAATGGGATGTCTGCATGCTAGAACGTATTTAGGTTAATCATCGAAAGATGGATGGGTCCTAGGTATTAATCGGATTGCATGAATTTGATGTTAGGTCATGGTAGCTACAATGGTAGTACATGAATTAATAGGAAAGTTGACTTTCGTCTGAAAAACCCTAAGTTTAATAATCTCGATCGTTGATAATCCGTGGATGGACGGCGTTCAACGATTGAGATTAATCTAGATAGTGATCCGTGGATGAGCGGCTTGTCTAGTGTTATTTCGGTTTATTTCCATATTCGATAGCAGGATGAATTTACGTGACATGATTGCATGATTAGTGGGGTTAGCACAGGTGAAGTTTGGTCCTGGAATTCTTTCTATGATCAGTTCAAACCTTTATTTTTTCTGCCATTTAATTTCTGCTACTTTTGACACAACCAAATCTCTTGTTAATCGGAATAGCTAAATAGGTCACCTGTTAACTAGTACTCACACACGTCTGTTCCTTGGATCGACCCTTGGCTTACCAAGGTTTATAAATTTTGTTTGACTGCAATTCGACCTCTAAAACTCATAACTTGACGACTATAAATGGTTAAAAATACGCTTGTCACCAACCCTGAACCACCCCGAAAGAGAAAATTAGTGACTCGTCCTGTTGCCCCAGTTCCACTTGAAGATGTCTTAGAAGAACCTGCCCTTCCCAATTTCAGTGCTCCTAACCCCAGTTCTCCCCCACAAGCCCCTAGGAAATCCCAAACCACAAAGCCAGTAACCTCACACCCTGGAGGTCTCCTAGGGGTGTATCTAAGTCTAACAGTCGAGGGAATCTTCAGTCCCGACCTGCCCTTCCCAATTTCAGTGCTCCACCACCTCCACTCCCTGCTTCCCCTGCTATATTCCACGATGATGAACCCCCAGCTCCAGATTTTGATCCATCATTCGAGAACAATGCTTCTGATGATGGAGGCGAACATGGGGAAGATAATGTTCCAAGCATCCGATGCAAGAGCTCGGGTCATGTGCAAGATGGTATATGTTTTAACGATAAATGAGTTGTATTTGGTAGTAACTAATAAATTTTCTATCGCATTTGTAAAACAGGGGATGAAAGAGAAGAGAAAAGAAAAGTGAGGGGAGTTGCCAATGGGTCAACTGTGGCCAATTATAAGCACACCTACCACAAAGGGCAGCCGATCAAGGTGGAGTTTCGGCCTGATGGTAGTGGTCCAGCAAACAGAACAGTGGGAAGCCTACTAGTTCACGAGATTGGAAGTGCTGTTAGGGACAAAGTTCCCATGATGGCCTCATTATTCAAAGAGCTTGTGGAGGAAGACAGAAGAATTGTGTATGACCAATTGAGTGTAAGTAATACTTCGTAAGATTTTGTTTCATTAAGAACTAACTTATAATGCTAACCAAGTTTTATTTTCATTGCAGCCAAACTTTGTCGTTGATCCAGAGGATGACCAGCTATGGAATCACATATTTAAAAAAAGCCACGGAGAGGTACCGTGATTGGAAATCGGATTGCAAGACCTTCTTCAAACACATGAACCTGAGATTATTCCCCGGGAGTTTCTCGATCGACCTGATAAATGGACATGGCTTGTAAGCCACTTTAGTGAACCCAAAAACCAGGTAAAGCTCTGTAACTTGTTTAACTAATTTCCGTATTTTATTCTTCCTGTAACTTGTTTAACTTTCTCGATTGAACTTCGTTGACTGATTTCTGTAACTTGTAAAGCTCTGTAACTTGTTTAACTTGCTTGATCGAACTTCTTTAATGTTTCAGTGCTCTGTAACTTGTTTAAGTTTTATTATAATGGGAAAGAGGTAAGAAGATGTCGGGTGTGCGCAGTATACCCGAGAGAATGAACCACCGCGCCGGAAAATGTCCCTTCTACCAAAGGGCTGCAATACTAACTGGCGAGGGAGAAAAGGCACCTCATGTAGCTACCTACATCCATTCCTACTCTAAAGATCCTGCCGGTGCAGCCTTGGCAGTTAAGTCTCCTTTTTTATCTATTGTTATGCACTTCCCATAATGGTGTAAATTCGTTACATATTAAATGATGTTCAATGTTGGTGTCATTATATATACTATGTAAGATTGTGGTTAATAATCTGTTATTGCTGTTGTGAAAAGTCTTCTTTGTTGTCTGTTAAGTGGTGATCATCTGAAAATTCATATTAGCAAATAATAACTGGTTGTTGTTCTTCTTGTTGTCTATTTGTGTCTTCGTGATGTTAGTGCATAACTGCTTGTTGTTCATATTATCTGTTAAGTTCATAATATGTGCGATTGTGGTGAATAATCTGTTATTGATGTTGTATATATTATTGTGGTGAATAATCTGTTCAATGGACATGGCTTGTGAGCCACTTGATGTTGTGAAAAGTCTTCTTTGTTGTCTGTTAAGTGGTGATCATCTGAAAATTCAGATTAGCAAATAATAACTTGTTGTTTTTCTTGTTGTCTATTTGTGTCTTCTTGATGTTGGTGCATAACTGGTTGTTGTTCATATTATCTGTTAAGTTCATATTATGTGAGAATGTTATTTGATAATCTGTCATATGCAAATGTTCTTGGTGTCATCATCTGCCATCTCCAAATGTGAGAATTATGTGAGAATGTTACTTGTTGTGATCATCTGCCATCTGCAAATGTTCTTTGTGTATAAATCTTTATTGGTGAATAACATATTGTATTTAAATCTTTGTTTTTGAAGAACATATAAATCTGCCATCTACAAATGTATTTACACATCTCTATGACTTTTGTAGAAACAAATGCAAGAAAAGGTTTGGGACCACTTCCACTTGCTGCGGGCTTGATATCATTGCCCCAAGTCGTGGGGCAAAAGAATGGGACTTACATTTCTGGAACAGGTAACTCCTTCAAGAGGCCACCCCTCCCAAGAGGGGTGCGAGAAACTCAGAACTGAAGGACCAAATCCAAAAGCAAAAAGAGGAGTTATTGGAAATGAATGAATCATTTGAAAACAGGATAAGGGTTCTTGAAGAGCTAGTGGTTCGTGGTGGTTCAGCAAATCTCACAAGCAACAACACATCCGAAGGTGCGACTAGTTATGGCCCTGCATCTTAATTATATTTCAGGATTGACATTCTCAAACTTTTTGTGCTACTTTGGCTCGGGGACATGCACTTGGACATTTGTAATGTGTGTGTGCCCTTTTGTGTATTGTTCGCCGGAATTATGTTTATTAGCCGGATCTCGCTTTTGTGTGAAAAAATAACCATTGTTTGGTACTATGACTTAATCCATTAATGCGACATTTTGTTGTATTTTATTCTAGTAGTTTTATTCTTTTATGCGACATTTTGTTGCATGTTATTCCAGTCATTTTTATTATTTTATGCGACATTTATGTGTTTCAGTTTCTAAGCCTAAGTTGGTTTATGCGATATGTGTTCAAAGTTTGTAGCGTAGGTAGTTTTATACCACTCCAACATGCTATGGTTTTAAGTGTATGAACTATTACACGACATTTCTGTTCGGTAATTTTGTCCCGTTAAACAGCTAATGTGACAAATTTTGGAAAATTTGTAAGATTTGTAATCTTCTTGACTGGTACAATTCGAGAACAAACCATTTGGGTTCAAACGCTAAGCAAGCACAAAGATCGCAGTAGAGGCCCTGGCGCAAGACTTAGCCATTTTCTGGAGGTAGCAGGAGCAAGCTCGAAACGTCATCGTTTCAGGAGAGCGGGAGCTGCGTTTAATGGCACGGCAGCGTATTGTCCTGGCGCGAAAATCAATTGGAAGACGTTGAAGCCAAACGCTGGCGCTTTGGGCAAAATGGAGTCTTCGACTTTAGGGGAACGACGTAAGCTTAGATTGGGCGCGTAGTTGACCAATTTGACCTCGAGCCTAAACGACTGCGTTTTGAAGCTAGACAGAGTTGAGATATAAGAGATTAGGGATTTGGGAATTAGGGCAACTAATTTCAAAATCCGAAATCTGAGCGATCGAGCGATTCTCCAAGAACATCTGCGATTCCGTGTTCGAGTAGAGCAATTCGAGTTGCCGAAGCATTGGGCGTGGTTCGATTAGTCACTGAAGGCTCGATTGAAGCTTGGCTGAAGCTTGAAGCTGCTGGTAGTCGTCGGACAAGACTGGACGGTGCGTCGGCGGTCTTCAGTTCGTAGGGGCTATCGGAGGGGGCTGAAATCCCTCCAATCTCGTCTCTACTGTTATCGTTGATTGCTTGCTTGAATGTTGATTGTATAGACTGAATTATGGTTTGTGCTTGATGAACAATTGGATTGTTATTCCATTGCGTTGTATCTTTTGATTCAATCAATATAAACCTAATTCCCCTATACAATATAGTAACACATTGCATACATACATTTCAATTCAGATAAGCATGATGCGATGATCTACTGAGTCAAACTAATATTTTTATCAAACCTGCCAGGTCAAATATTTTCATGGGAAAGGAATTTTTCAACAGTTACCTTACCTGGATACATTATTTTATGAGATCAGTTGCTTGTCCAGCCTGCTAAGTCAGAACATGCATTTAGAATGAGTTGACATTGCACGTCATGACACAAAAAAAGTAAAACCCAAGTGGTCGATTGAGCACCAAGCTGAGTCTATAAAAAGCACTGAACACAAAGAAAGATCAGATATCAAATCGCCAGAATGCTTACCTATTTCACTTTAAAGTTAGTTATTTCAGTGCTTTTGTATCACATCTTGCTATGTAGATATCAACTGGTCGGGCTTCAGTTCATGTGACCCATCACCAAACAATTCAACCTCTGAATTCAAAACCAATGTCAACAGTATTCTGAGAGTGTTGGAGGAAAAGGTTTTTATAAGACCACGGTGGGAAAAGAGCCTGATAAAGTCTATGGCCTGGTGGTCCAGTACTGCACAGGTGATGTATCAGCTCAAGACTGCAGCCAGTGCATATCAAAGACGCGGCACATGAGGCCTTTGGGGCTATGTGCAACACTAGCAAGTATTTCGCTATATGGTACAGATGGTGCTATGCAGATACAAAGGACTTTGGGGAAACGGAAATTATCCACCAGCCATGGTAATGGTACTGATAAACTCAGCGTGGTTTCTGCTGGCATAAATCTCATTCACAAACTAGCATATGATGCTCCCAACCAGCCTAGATTCTTTAAAACGGACACAGTGGATGCTGGAAGGCAAGGGAGAAGGTATGGCCTAGCTCAGTGCAATGGAGACTTTGGGGAATGACAAGTGCAGAAAATGCTTGACAGCCAAAGCACAAGTGTTTGATCAAGTCATAGGGAACGCAAGCTCATTGGTGGTCTCTAGCCACGGTTGCTCTATCTGGTATGATGACTACCAGTTCTACTTTTAACTACACGATCCCAACTGAAGGATATCCATACGATCCAGATACAGGCGATGCATTGCCCTCAACTGCCCAGATACGAATAACAACCTTCATCACGGCTGCAGTGACATCCCTACAAGTATTTTTTATCTTCTGAATTTAGTCACAATGCATTACAGATTTCAGTTCTCCAGTCAAAGACCAGCAGCTCTGAGTCGGTGCAAATCATATCAATAACATTCCACGACTTTGCTTAAATAATTTTGGGCAGCGCAAACACAAAAACAGCTCCTCCTTATCGGGTCTCAAAACACTTCTTCACCATATCCAAATGGAAGATATAACGACTGGTAAAGTTATGCACACCAAAACATAAGCGAATTTATCAAGGATGTAAGTCAGTGATTGAAATCCAAGTTGCCGATATTGAACCCATTCTCCTGTGGAATATTTTGAAGTTCCTGCCTCTTGGGCTAATAAGATCCTCTGCAGTTTCTCCGATACAGAAACAATTGTTCTTTTCCCCACTGACTAATTCCAGCACCATAACGCCAAAGCTATATATGTCAGTCTTCACCGACAAATGACCATAAATATATTCAGGTGCCATATATCGTCTGCAACAAAAACATGACTCTCGGTGAACAAAGAAAAATCATTAGGTGTTCGAATATTTTTTTCTTTTTGAGAATTCATATTAAGGCTATGATACTTACTATAGCAACTCTACTTGTTTTGCCCCGAGTTTGATTCATCACTAACAACCTAGCCATGCCAAAGTCAGCTTCTTTTTTTTGGATTCACATCATCATCTAATAAAATATTGCTAGCTTTTAGATCCCAATGTATTATTCAAAGTCTAGAACCTTCATGAAGATAAAGAAGCCCACGAACAATGCCCCCCAATGATTCTGTATCACATGTTCCAGTCCAAATTTGTACCCTTAGGATCATCTGCCCAAGAAAGTTAGCTGTGATCCATAATAGCACAGCTTAGTGGCATGTGTTGCAGCAGATAATCAATAATTATACTGAACAAGAACTGATCAAGGCTTGCATTGGGCACAAACTCGTAGAAGATTTATAAAAGCTATTTCATTCATCTCTTGCAGAAGATTTAATATAATTTGATTTCTTGCAGAAGATTGACTATTGATAAAAGCATCTTAAGGCCCCTACCATACAAAATACTTAAGTCAACACATTTGGCAGGAGCATCAATGCCCTGCCAAATATGAAGTAAGATGATGAAAACCCCCAGGATCACCTCTCTGCCCTCGATTTTTAAAAATGACCACAAAATACAGGTTTCACTTTCAGGACTCTACACCCCTCAGTTACCAGACAATTAATCAAACTTAGTAATGTAATCCTCAATCACAACACCGCAATCAAATCCAAAATCCATCAAATCAAATTCAGATAGCAACTTGTTAAACTCACAAAGCCTATGTGACATATTCATGATTTTGTCCAGTGCCCTGAAAGCCACCAAGGCCAAGCAATCCATTTGCCGAATTATTATCACTTGCAGATGATTGAAAGTGAATTTATAGCTTACAAAACAAATTGAAAGCTATTTCATCTATGAACAAAAGGTCAAAGAACTCACTCCTCATAGGCATTTTATTTAAAATACATGTCTATGAACAAATCAAGAGCTTGCGGAATATTGAAGACCATTTTACTGCCATGAAAGCCATCTAGGCTAGTCAATCCATTTTCCGAATTAACATTACTCGCAGATTATTGAAAATGATAGCTTACAAAAAATTGAAAGCTATTTCATCTATTGCAGAAGATTGAATATGATTTCAACAAAAGGTCTTTGAACTCACTCTTCACGGGCTTTGTATTTAAAATACATGTCTAAGAACAAATCCCCTACCAAACAAAATACTTGCAAAACATGAGAGTCATTTCAATTGGCAGGAGCATCAATGCCCTGCCAAAACACGAAGTAAGATGATGAAAAACCACGGATCACCTCTCTGCCCTGATTTTTAAACTATAACCACAAAATACAGTTTTCACTTTCAGGACTCTACACCCCTCAGTTTGCAGACAATTAATCAAACTTAGCAACGTAATCCTTAATAACAACACCACAGTCCAATCCAAAATCCGTCAAATCAAATTCAGATCGCAACTTGTTAAACTTGTGAAGCATATATTCATGATTTTGTCCACTGCCATGAAATCCACCTAGACCAGGCAATCCATTTTCCGAATTATCATCACTTGCAGATGATTTAAAGTGAATTTATAGCTTACAAAAGAAACTGAAAGCCATTTCATCTCTTGCAGAAAATTGAATACGATTTGATCAAAATGTGAATGAACTCACTCCTCATAGGCATTATTTAAAATACATGTCTATGAACAAATCAATAGCTTGCAGACTATTGAAGGCTATTTTATTGTCATGAAAGCCATCTAGGCTAAGCAATCCATTTTCCGAATTACCATCACTCGCAGATTATTGAAAATCGATAGCTTACAAAAAATTGAAAGCTATTTCATTTCTTGCAGAATACTGAATATGATTTGATCACTTGCAGAAGATTGAAAGGTGATCAAATGAAATAGCTTACAGAATATTGAAGACTATTTCAATTCCTTAAGGGTCATTTGACTAGCTTGCGGACATATAAAAGGCATAACATATTGTCATGAGACACAACACATGTCTAGAAACAAATCAATAGCTTGCAGAATATTAAAGACTATTTTATTGGCAACCCTGCCCCAACTTTTAAACTATGGACTGAAATTTTTTAATCACATAACCAACAGAATTTATGTATCACTTTCAAGAATGCCCCAAATTCGTGGATAATACCCTCAAACGTGATAATAATCAATTCATGTTCCACCACGTTTGAAGAAGAATCAACCCAAACGTGATAATAATCAGTTCATGTTCCATCACGTTTAAAGAAGAATATCACTTTATAGAATGCCCCAAATTCGTGGATAATCAACCCAAACGTGATAATAATCAGTTCATGTTCCATCACGTTTGAAGAAGAATATCACTTTCAAGAATGCCCCAAATTCGTGGATAATCAACCCAAACGTGATAATAATCAGTTCATGTTCCATCACGTTTGAAGAAGAATATTCCCAATTAATCTTTTAACTCCCTGCTCGACTTTTAAACTATGGACTTAAAACATCTAATCACATAACCAAAATAATTTAGGCATCACTTTCGAGGGACAGCAACAAAGCATCACAAAGCCAAGTTAGCTGTGATCCATAATAGCACAGCTTAGTGGCATGTGATGCAGCAGATAATCAATAATTATACTGAACAAGAACTGATCAAGGCTTGCATTGGGCACAAACTCGTAGAAGATTTATAAAAACTATTTCATTCATCTCTTGCAGAAGATTTAATATAATTTGATTTCTTGCAGAAGATTGACTATTGATAAAAGCATCTTAAGGCCCCTACCATACAAAATACTTAAGTCAATACATTTGGCAGGAGCATCAATGCCCTGCCAAATATGAAGTAAGATGATGAAAACCCCCGGGATCACCTCTCTGCCCCGATTTTTAAAAATGACCACAAAATACAGGTTTCACTTTCAGGACTCTACACCCCTCAGTTACCAGGCAATTAATCAAACTTAGTAATGTAATCCTCAATCACAACACCGCAATCAAATCCAAAATCCATCAAATCAAATTCAGATAAACTGAAAGCCATTTCATCTCTTGCAGAAGATTGAATACGATTTGATCAAAATGTGAATGAACTCACTCCTCATAGGCATTATTTAAAATACATGTCTATGAACAAATCAATAGCTTGCAGACTATTGAAGGCTATTTTATTGTCATGAAAGCCATCTAGGCTAAGCAATCCATTTTCCGAATTACCATCACTCGCAGATTATTGAAAATCGATAGCTTACAAAAAATTGAAAGCTATTTCATTTCTTGCAGAATATTGAATATGATTTGATCACTTGCAGAAGATTGAAAGGTGATCAAATGAAATAGCTTACAGAATATTGAAGACTATTTCAATTCTTTAAGGGTCATTTGACTAGCTTGCAGACTTATAAAAGGCATACCATATTGTCATGAGACACAATACATGTCTAGAAACAAAATTATAGCTTGCAGAATATTGAAGACTATTTTATTGGCAACCCTGCCCCAACTTTTAAACTATGTACTGAAATGTTTTAATCACATAACCAACAGAATTTATGTATCACTTTCACGAATGCCCCAAATTCGTGGATAATACCCTCAAACGTGATAATAATCAATTCATGTTCCATCACGTTTGAAGAAGAATCAACCCAAACGTGATAATAATCAGTTCATGTTCCATCACGTTTAAAGAAGAATATCACTTTCAAGAATGCCCCAAATTCGTGGATAATCAACCCAAACGTGATAATAATCAGTTCATGTTCCATCAAGTTTGAAGAAGAATATCACTTTCAAGAATGCCCCAAATTCGTGGATAATCAGTTCATATTCCATCACGTTTGAAGAAGAATATACCCAATTAATCTTTTAACTCCCTGCCCCGACTTTTATACTATGGACTGAAAACATCTAATCACATAACCAAAATAATTTAGGCATCACTTTCGATGGACATCAACCAAGCATCACAAAGCCAAGTATGATGATCCGGACAATAAATTCACAACATAAACCAAATATGGACTATCACAGAAAGAAACTATATTACCAAAAGAGATAGAAAGCGAAAAAGCCAATTTCACCTTCAAGCTTTACACAAAGGAATGCTTCAATTGTATTTAGTTATGATCCATTTCCCCCCATAAACTATGGACTGAATTTTTTTAATCACATAACCAACAGAATTTATGTATCACTTTCAAGAATGCCCCAAATTCGTATATAATCAGCCCAAACGTGATAATAATCAGTTCATGTCCCATCACGTTTGAAGAAGAATATGCCCAATTAATCTTTTAACTCCCTGTCCCGACTTTTAAACTATGGACTGAAAACATCTAATCACATAACCAAAATAATTTAGGCATCACTTTCGAGGGACATCAACCAAGCATCACAAAGCCAAGTAAATCAATTCAACCGTCTTCTTTCATCACAATATCAGCAATAAGAAGCAAATCAAGTTACCAGTCAGGATTCAACTGTCTTCTTTCATCACAATATCAGCAATAAGAAGCAAATCAGCAAAATAATCATAGATCTTCTCACCAAGAACCAACAGATTTGGAGACAACAAACTTATAAAAATGATAAATTTCGAACCTCGGATTCCAACCAATTTCCATCTTCCAATAACAACATATAAATATTAGGGCTTTTCTTCAAACTCAATACCTTGACACCAGAATCCGAGGGACAGCAAGGAAGCATCACAAAGCCAGGACTCAAATCAACCGTCTACTTTAAATAAAGCTGTTAATATCAAAAAAAAAGTTACCAGTCAGGATAGATTCAACTGTCTTCTTTCAACACAACAAGAAGCAAACCATCAAAATAATCAAACATCTTTTCGCCAAGAATCAACAGATTTCAAGACAACAAACTTATGAAAATGATAAATTTCGAACCTCATAAACTCCAGATTCACCTAATTTCAAGCTTCCGATAACAAAAAAACATCAATATTAGGGCTTTTCTTCAAAATCGATACCTTGAAACTAGAATCCGATCCTCGGAGAACCGCGTTCGCCACCAGAGCGAGAGCGACCGACCTAGTTGGAATGGAAACTTCTGACATTAAAAACATGTATTTCACTACAAAATATTCACACCGTTTATTGAGCGTGAAATAAACGCGTAAATTAATATGTTTCCTATTTTTAAAATAATAAAAAACTTTCCTAATTTCTGCTGCCCAAGCCCAAAATCTTCCTGCTCTTTTTCGAATTCAAACGACGATGCATTTTACAAAAACATTAATTGCGCCGTTGTGTGCAAGTAAATATAAATTCCTAATTTTAATTAAGCCCAACTAATATCTTAAAGCCATCAATAATGCCTCCGGAAGGAATAAGAAATATTCATATTGCCAACAAATAATTTCCTTTGTTTCTTCCAACTAGTAAGCCTGAGCAAAAGTCCAAAGCTGATACTAGAAGATGTAAATGTTAACTTTGGGACAAGTTGGTTGTAAACATCCCTTGAACACCGACAATTGAGATCACCTATAGAAACAGGATGTTAATACTTAGTTGTAAATGGAAGGTGGAACGATTATGAAATCTCTCATTCTGTCAAAGTAGGATGTACCGTAGTTAAAGTGGCCGACAACTTCTCATTCTCGATCGCTTAATCAGAATGTAGATGTCCAACAGTCATAACTGGTTCCATGGTAGGCACGACAGTACAAAATATCACGATCTACACAGGGACGGATCTAGTTAAGGCCGGGGGTGACACATGCCACCCCCAAGTTTTTCGGAAAAATTTTCGGGCGAGCAAGTTTGCGTTCAAGAGGGCGAGGCCTGAGTGGGTTTCTAGCGGCTTTTTCACAATCTTAATGTCCGAATTAGGTCTTGGCGTCAACTAAAGAGTTGTCGCCCTTTGAGTTAGCTTTCCAACAAGCTTTGAATCAAACAATTCGGACACCGTATGCGATCTGGGCATGCAAAATACGCCGGCAAGTGTGAGAAATCACCGGAGTGCTGATCGACGAACGCAAGAGCGAATCGCCGGATCGATCGAAGACGATCGGAGGAAGAAATCGGATTTAGGGTTTTCGAATTGTGGCATCTCAGCGCCAGTCTGTCATTCAAGCGTTCGTTATAACGAACTAAGTTTGGAAAAAATACAATACGAACCCTCGGGTTTACAAGAGATACACAAATTGATAATTACAAAAGGCCGGGCGGAGGGCCGAGCGGCTGGCCGAGCGGAGGGCCGAGCGGCTGACCAAGCGGATAGCCGGGCGGATAGCTTATTCGCTAATACCCCCCCTCAAGCTGGATGTGTGCAAGAAATTTGTGACGCCCAGCTTGCCAATGAGACGATGCAATACCTCGGCAGTTACGGCCTTTGTCAGGATGTCTGCTGGCTGATCAACGCCGGGAAGGAACTGCGGGTTGATGAACTTGTTGGTGACATACTGCCGCACCAGATGGCAGTCTAGTTCAATGTGTTTAGTTCGCTCGTGAAAAACTGGGTTCCTGGCTATATGCAAAGCAACTTTACTGTCACAGAACAGAGGGATTGGTATGGTATGGCTGACATGGAGATCTTTGAGGAGGCCAGAAATCCAAATCAATTCACAAGTGACATGGGCCATTGATCTGTACTCACTCTCAGCAGATGATCTGGATATGGTGTGTTGTTTCTTAGTCTTCCAGCTGACTACTGCAGACCCAAGTTGAACACAAAACCCAGAGACTGAACGCCTTGTGACAGGGCATGAAGCCCAGTCAGCATCACAATAGGCTGTGAGGTTTAGAGAATCATTAGCTGAGAAAAACAGACCTTGTCCTGGTGCAGCTTTGACGTATCTCAAGACTTTAAGGGCAGCCTGGTAGTGATCTTGTCTTGGATTGCACATGAACTGACTAAGGACATGAACTGGGTAAGAAAGATCTGGTCTGGTAACATTCAAATATATGAGTCTGCCTACTAATCTTCTATATTCAGTAGGGTCAGTCATAAGCTCACTTGTAGAAAGTCCCAATGTATGTTTGCTGTCCATTGGTAACTTGGAGGGCTTGCAACCCAAGAGGCCAGTATCTTCTAGTAATTCCATGGCATATTTCCTCTGATTGATGAATATACCAGCAGATGATCTGGCAACCTCAAGACCCAAGAAGTATTTGAGAGGGCCAAGATCCTTGATGCTGAAACAAGAGTTGATGTAGGACTTGACTGCTTCCATTTGTGGAACAGATGTACCAGTTAGAATGATGTCATCCACATACACTAGCAAGGCTAAGAATGTACCATCTTTTGTATATGTGAATAATGAGTAATCGTTCAAACTTTGTTGGAAACCATAGGATAATAGAGCATCTGTAAACTTACTGAACCATTGTCTCGAAGCTTGCTTGAGGCCATATAAGCTCTTCAATAATCTACAGACTTTTCCCTTGGTTTTCACATCTTTGTTGTAGCCTGGTGGAAGTTGCATGTACACTTCTTCATCTAGTGTTCCATGCAAGAAAGCATTATTGACATCCATCTGAAAAAGAGGCCAAGACTTGGATGCAGCAATGGCTAGAATGATTCTCACTGAAGACATCTTAGTGACTGGTGCAAAAGTTTCATTGTAATCAAGACCTTCCTCCTGTGTAAAACCCTTTGCAACTAAACGAGCTTTGTACCTTTCAATTGTTCCATCTGACTTGTGCTTGATTTTGAACACCCATTTACACCCAATGGCATGTTTGTTCAAAGGTAAATCACAGATTTCCCATGTATGATTGTCAGCCAAGGCAGTCATCTCTTTGGTCATTGCTTCAACCCATTTAGGGTCTTTTGCTGCTTGTGTATAGCTTGTAGGTTCTTTACACTCAGATATGTTAGCAGCAAAAGATCTATAAGGTTGAGAACAAGTAGACATGCTCACATACTTCTGGATGGGGTAAGGTGTAGTGACATTACAAACATAGTCCTTCAGCTTCAGGGGAATAGTCTTGTCCCTTGTTGATTTTCTGATACTTGGAACAGGAGGAGGCTGTATAACAGCAGGGGCATGATTAACAACATCTGTGCCTGAAGGATTTGCTTCAACAATAGGATCAGGAACTGCGCCTGGATCATAATCAAAATCAGAGTCAAAAGTATCAGGTATGATAGGAAGTGGTACTGTTCCTCTACCCTTTGGAATCTGATGTGAACTTGTGTGAATAAAAGGAAAAACTTCTTCATCAAACTTGACATTTCTGCTGATAATAAAGTTGTTGGACTCCAACTCAAGAAGTTTATAACCTTTGTGCCCATATGGATAACCCATGAAAACACATAATTTTGCCCTTGGATCAAATTTTGATCTACCATCAGCATTAGTAGTGACATAACATAGACAACCAAAGGTTTTGAGATGAGCATAAGTAGGAGGAGTACCAAACAATTTCTCATAAGGAGTGGCACCATCCAAGACTTGAGAAGGCATCCTGTTAATGAGATAGGTAGCTGTTAGAACACAATCAGTCCAATAGCAATCAGGTATGCCAGCTTGAAACTTTATAGCTCTAGCAACTTCTAAGAGGTGTCTGTGCTTCCTCTCTACTACCCCATTCTGCTCAGGAGTGTAGGGACAAGAAGCCTGATGAAGACAACCTTGAGAAGCCAGGAACTCTGTCATTTTCTTGCTGAAAAACTCTGACCCATTGTCTGTTCTCATGATTTTTACTCTTTTGTTGAACTGAGTGTGAATAATGTGAAAGAAATTGATCAAATGATCAGCTGCCTCTGCCTTTGTCTGCATCATGAATGTCCAAGTACTTCTAGAAAAATCATCAACCACAGTAAGGAAGTATCTAGCACCTGTGACACTTGGAATGGAAAATGGACCCCAAATATCACTATGAATGAGCTCAAAGATATCAGAAGTAATGCTGGTACTATTAGGAAACTTCAAACGAGTTTGTTTAGCCAAAGGGCATACATCACACTTATGCTTTGTACATGTGATACTACTGTTTTTCATCAAGAACTGCAAATGATCAGCCATGGCCTTGAATGGATAATGGCCTAATCTGTTGTGCCAAAGAATTGCACTATCTTTATTCACATGGAAAGCTTTTATGCCAGCCATCCTGACTTGATACAAGCCATCACTCAAAGCTCCAGTCACTAGAACCTCCTTCCTTGTGTGGTCCTGAATGCAACATTCATTATCAGTGAAGTTGACATAAAGGCGTGAGTCCTTAGTAAGCTTACCAACTGATAATAAGTTAAATTTGAACTCTGGAACGTATAGAACTCCCATCAATGTTATATTCTCACTAAGCTTGCAAGTTCCTATGTGGGTTACTGTAGAAGTTCCCCCATTTGGCATGACTACCTCAAGAGCAGGTTTAAGAGACATAACATCTTGAAGCAATTCAAACTGAGATGTTATATGATCAGAAGCCCCACTATCAACTATCCACACATCTTTACTGACCACATTTGATGAAAGACAGGTGATACCTGCTATATGTATGTTATTAGCTGAAGAACTGGCACCATCAGACTTATGCATCATGCTGAATAACTGCTTCAGTTGCTCTTGAATCATGTCTAGCTGACTACTAGGAACTCCACTTGATCCTGCATCAGATACAGTATTAGTATTGTTAGCCACAACTTTACCAGTCTTTTGCTGAGCTCCCTTATGCATTCTATGACCAGGAGGATATCCATGGATCTTATAGCAAGTATCTTTGGTATGCCCCTGCATGTTGCAATGGGTGCAACTAGGCCTCTTGCCCTTGTTCTGTTGATTGTTTCCAGGAGCAGAGAACCTGTTTTGCTGGTTTCCTCCAGAATACCTCCCATTGTAATTGGACTGGTTGTCATAGCCTTGCTGTCCATTGGAACTGAAAAGAGCAGATATCTCTGGTGCAGGGGATTTTGTGAGTCCTCTTTGAGATTCTTCTGTGATGACCAAGCCATATGCCTCAATGATTTTTGGCAATGGCCTCATGGCCAATATCTGAGTTCTTATAGGTATATATGCATCATTCAATCCCATTAAGAACTTGATGATCTTGTTTCTTTCTTTCCTCAACATCATGGTCTTAGTTGAATTACAGGCTGCACCAAGAGTACAAAAATCCCAATCATCAAGACTTTCCTTATCACCCCACAGTTTCCTCAATTTTCCAAAATAAGATGCTACACTCATATCTCCTTGAGTTAACACAGCAATCTCTTTGTGAACGTTAGCCAAAGCTAAAGCATTAGAACTACCAAATTGCATCTGCAGTTCCTGCCATGCCTGTATGCAGTCCGCAGAATGAACAAGAGAAGATGCTATTTCCTTTGACACAGAATTGATTAACCAAGAATGGATCACACTGTTGCATTTGACCCATCTAGCCTCTTGGTGTGCATCAGTAGGGCGAGGAAACTTACCTTGCACGAAGCCTAGCTTCATCTTACCACTGAGGGCCATCTCCATAGCCTTTTTCCAAGGTATGTAATCCAAGGCTCCAGTGAGTTGCTCGGTCACCAAAGACACACCTACGCTCTCGTTGGTGCCGACGAACAGCGGATCATCGGACGGATGACTAGAAGCATTCGATCCATCAGCACTACCACTCGTAGTACTTCCAGCCATGGCGATGATCAAGCGAAAACGGAAAAAAAAAACGAACGGAACGAAGCTGAACAGAAAACACGAAAAATAGCACAACCGAAGACGACTAACCGATCGACGCAGAAGAAGACGCAATCGCCGGCTCTGATACCATGTGAGAAATCACCGGAGTGCTGATCGACGAACGCAAGAGCGAATCGCCGGATCGATCGAAGACGATCGGAGGAAGAAATCGGATTTAGGGTTTTCGAATTGTGGCATCTCAGCGCCAGTCTGTCATTCAAGCGTTCGTTATAACGAACTAAGTTTGGAAAAAATACAATACGAACCCTCAGGTTTACAAGAGATACACAAATTGATAATTACAAAAGGCCGTGCGGAGGGCCGAGCGGCTGGCCGAGCGGAGGGCCGAGCGGCTGACCAAGCGGATAGCCGGGCGGATAGCTTATTCGCTAATAGCAAGGTCGGTTTGTCATGTTTCGAGCAAGTTTGCGTTCAAGAGGGCGAGGCATGAGCGGGTTTCCAGCGGCTTTTTCACAATCTTAATTTCCAAATTAGGTCTTGGCGTCAACTGGAGAGTTGTAGCCCTTTGAGTTAGCTTTCCAACAAGATTTGAATCAACCAATTCAGAAACCGTATCCGATCTAAGCATGCAAAATACGCCGGAAAGGTCGGTTTGCCCTGTTTTGCCCGAAACTCCATATTTGGCTCAAATTCACTCAACTTTTGCTCTATTTGATCTTTGAGGCTCCGAGTGAGACAAAATGCATTTTGGGACCTAATAGACCAAGAAGGGTATGAAATGACATCAAAATTACTTGGAAACGAATCAAAACTACTAAGAAAAATAGAAGAAAATTAGTAAGTATTTGACTAAATGTATCAGTTGCATTGTGCTTCATGTTATTCTAGAGATACTTGTTTCATTTTGACAAACCAATTCTATTAACTTTGATTTCAAAAAAAAAAAAAACTTGGGCTGCACCAATTTATTTTAATAGAATTTGAAGTGTATTTTTCAAGAAATTTATACAATTTTTGTAAAATGCCCAAGTAATTTCAGAAAAAAAAATTTCATGATGCAATTATTTTTTTGTCTGTCACCCCCTACAAAAATTCCTGGATCCGTCCCTGGATCTACATAACCCACTGCAAGAACTGACTCATTTGAAGATGCCCACCCACCAAAGCGAGCTAATCTCTTTTTCTACATGTCCTTATTTTGAACATCAAGAATACTACATTTCTCCTAAAATGTTAACCACAGGCTCGTCGAGTAGTTAAAGATCCTTACTTACTCTAATAGTTACTTCAGCTTCAAGAGTATCCCAAAGTTTCAGTAAAAAAAAAGAGTATCCCAAAGTGTTATAAGTTCATAGTCATATGCAACCAGCACCCTCCTGCTTGAAAACTTAAATCAGATGTTTCTGAAAGAAACCGAAGGAAACCCATGTTGTGCCAATTCTTCGTAAGGCTTAAGAAATGTACCAAAAACCATTTGGCAACATCATGATCTTAAACTTAAAGTATAAATTTTTTCATGAGTCTCCACCATCAAAAACCAGTTACCAAACTCGGGTCTAATTAAAGCAGGCAAGAAATCCAAAGAACAAGCTTTTATGTCAATTCTTCACAAGGCACCAGAAATGATAGATCATTTTGGTAATATATTGATTATTATTTTTTGATCATAGGCAACATAGTGATTTGAAAGCTCAAAATTTAGGCAAAAGCTTAAAAGGCATCAACATAAACATCGTAGAGCATCCCCACCATGACTAAAAAAAATATGTCATCCACTTATCTCTCATTTAGTTATGCCGCATGGTCTATTTGGTCATGGACATCCCGCTCATGACCAAACATTAAATTCATCATCACTCTCTCTCTTATTTCTACATAAATACAAGCATATGAATATCAAAATATATCAAAATGTATCTATTTATAGGTCTTCAAAAATTATGAATATTGATGATTATTTTATTTTTTAATACTTTGTAATTTTCAAGATATATTCATAATAAAATCTGGATTTAAACTGATAAAGTCTGACGCGTGACAGGTGTCGCATTAGGATTGGTTCAACTCTCATGACAAAACTAAAAAAAATCATTAAATGAATTTGGTCATGGGATGATATTTTCTGTAACTAAAAAAATTATGATGGGGGTGCATGATTTTGTCATTCACCTCTCATGACTCTTTTTCATGACCCAAAAGATCATGGTGGGATGCTCTAAAGGCACCAAAAACCTTAAAGCAAATCTTTGTAAGGCACAAAAAATGTAAGAGAATATTTTGGCAACATCGTGATTTCAAGCTTCAATTTTAGCAAATGCTTAAAATGTATCAACATAATCATCGGTCACCACCATTATAAAATCAATTACCACACAATTTGGCATGAAATCAAAAGAAAATGCCTTATGCCAAATATTCGCAAGGCACCACAGACGTAAGATATAATTTTTGGCAATATCATGATTTAAAGCTCTACGGAACAGCTTATAACGTCTTAACATAATCATCCGTCACCAACATCCTAAACCACCAGCGAGGCTGCGTCCCTCCTGGTTCGAATCCTCATGCTGTCAAATGACACAAAAAATGGATACTAACTAACCCATAACAAGTCCAGATAAAAAAAACATCCTAAACCAGTGACCAAACTTGTGTCTAAATTAAGCAAGAAATAAAGAATGTCAATTCTTTTTTCAATAAAAAGGTGATTTTATTGAAGCAACGGTCACATAGCCACAAAACAGACTAATCACAGAAAACTAAACTAACAACAGACGACACCACCTGCTGAGCACTGCTCAAAAAAACAACACATGAACCAAACACTACCACAACAGCACCTGCTGAGCATACACTAACACCACCTCCTGAGCACTAGTCAAAGACAAACCAACCCACATGAAGCAAAATTACACAATGTCAGTTAAATTCTTATCAACAAACTAATTGTAAACTGTACTCCGTGGTCAAAGAATGTCAATTCTTCGTAAGGCCCAAGAATATAAGATAAAAATATTTTGGCACCATCCTGATTTTAAAGCTTAATATCGATCATCAGCCACCATAATGAATCAGCTACCAAACTCGTGTCTAAACTAGCCAAGATAAAGTCTTTATGCCAATTCTTCACAAGGGACCACAAATGTAAGATACAATACCTTAGAAACGTAGTGCTTTTAATGCTTAAAAATTAAGCAAAAACTCAAAAATTATCGACATCATCAGTCACCATCATCATTAATCAACGGCAAGTATGTCAACTCGTTTGCTGAGCACTTTCATGACGAGTATTTCAACTCGTTTGCTGCTTTATTTGAGACTATCAAATCTATACTACGATGGGCATCCGTAGCAAGGTGAGCAATAAGCAATAATAGAGAGACTTTATTGCTTATTGCTCTCATACAGCAGGTGAGCAAAAAAAAGAACAAAAAGCAATGTTTGATATGTGAGCAATAATAGAGAGGGTGTTTTGGAAAGGAAATCAATAAGTGTGACCCACTTAAATTTATGAAGAAATAGAAATGAAATGAATTTTTTGTTGATTTAAAATTAAATAAAAATACGAAATGTCATAAAACGAACGTTAGAGGGACATACAACTATTTAAATGCAAATATAAAAATATAAAAATCAGAAAAATTAAAGAATTTTGGGACAAAAAAAATAATTGAAGTGATAATGTGAATAATTGAAATGGTTATGAGTTTTGCTTTTATTGCTGCAAAATAAAAATAGACATATTTTTATTTTCGCTCTTTGCTCTCTTACTGCGTTAAAATATATAAAGCAAAGAACCATTTTTGCTAATTGCTTTTAGCTCTACTTACTACATGATTTTTCTGAAAAAATGCTATTTTTGCACATTGCTCTCTTACTAAGGATGCCCTTAGTAATTGTGGATTTGAGATATGCTTGCTGGTGGCCCTCACTCTCTCAGAGATATGCTTGCTTGCTTACAGCTTGTTAATCAGTTACCTCAGTCTCAGATATAATAGCTCTTTGAGGTAATCAGCTATTTTATAGATGTGATATCTTACTTGATTGGCTTGCCTATCCTAAAAATTAAACTCTGCCAGTTATTGGTTATTGATTATAGTCTGAAATATAGATTTGCTCAAATGGAAATGGAATGACACAAACAAGCCTCTTTTCTCCAGCTTTCTCTTCATTTTTACTTTCAAGAACACTCCCTTGATGTCTGACATATGAACTACTTACAAATATCATTTTTATTCATTGCTCTATCGCATATAGCTGCAAAAGTATTTCCTTTCTGTCCTGCCCGGTGCGGGGAGGTCGGAAGGAGAAGTACACTAAGCATAAAAGTGCTTGAGCTTGGGATGCTTCTGGCCAAGTGAGTTCATAAAGCTCTCTAGTATAAGCAGTTTTAATGAATCAGACAAAGCAGTAAGCAATGAAACCAAAGACAAGAGTTCTAGCAGGAATGCAATTGAACTAATCCTACGAGTGAAGTGCTTACATTTCACATAAGGGTTCATTTCCACATTAATGTTCCCATAATTTAAGGTTGTTGATCTCTGTTGTGAACTGACAGGCGGATAAAGATGGAGCGCCTTCAGGCATTGAGGGACAGCTGGAGACATTTCGAATGCTGGAACTGGTTCCCTGTGCAATATGCCTTGAGTTAAACCTGTGTTAAAGACAGTCTGAGTAGTAAATGGTTTGCAACTATGTGGGTATAAATCTTGTTCACCGAGAGGCAAAGGGTGTTGGGTTATGGTCGATGGCCTCTGTTAAACTCACCAGTGACCAACCTCAATGTCCACAGAATGTTTCGTAGTTACTCTTGAAATATTTATTTGAGAACTACAACATAACATAACATTTTCAGTGCGGTGTGGACTTGAGTATGTGCAGGCTTAATTTTTCCGTCATTTCTCACCAACGAAATTTGATTATTTTTGTTTTCGAATTTAGGCCTGAAAGAATTCAGGATGAGTTATTGTCTTAGATTGCATCACGTGTTATTTTATAGAGTGAATGGCTGACAGATTCAGTTGGTTTGATTTTTGTAGGTAGCCAAAGATGATGAACCTGACTATGGCAGATGAGCGTCGAATTTCGGATTCTTAATGGACTCTTCAGTTATAGCCTTTGTATCCCGAGTACGATGTCGCTACCAGAAGCTTGTCAAGGCGTGCATATGTTGTACAGTTTGCTGGAAACTGTGCCAGAGTTATTATAGCAGTTCAGATATGGATGGAGAGGGTCATGCAGGTTAACAAAGTTCTTCAAACATTTTATGATGATGTATGGAAGAAAGTTATCATTGTTCATTCTTTCGCAATTAAGGTCCAAGTGAATTCATATTTAAGAAAGAATGAAATGCAGTTCTACCCCAAATAACATATTAGAACTTGTGTAGCAAGGTCATTTTAGACATCACAAGATGATAAGTCAACTTATAGTAACATTTCAACAACTTCCTTATTGAGTACCTACTTATATCTTATAATATTGGCCAAAAGCAAATCTTAGAGAAAATGAAAGCATATGCGTCTGGTTTATATGGCAAAAAATCTATTTCATTGAAGTGTATAAAGTCACTAACCGAAAGTTAGTTAATAATGAATTATTTTTCTTTATTGCATGATAGACTGGTCACCTAGGTGAAATAACGATCGGAATAATTATTTAAAGTTTACACGGACACCCATTTAAGGACATGAAGATCCTTCCAAACGGTGACTTGGCTTGCACGGTTTGTTCAGTTGGATAACTTATAACAAGACCGTCTATAACAAAAGCAAACGCGGATCTTCTATATTTCATTAAAGAATTCAAGGTGACATATGTGATATTGTCATGCGAACCATTTAGATAGTTTATGGTGTTAATAGATGCTTCAACATAATGGTCACACATGTAAGTCTACTCTCAATTCGAATTGTGACATTTGCACAAAACAATGTTTAGATACCTTCGACTCTGATTATCAATTTTTGAGAAAACCGAGTATATTTTCCCAGGGTAAAAAAGAAGGTGAGCAGTGTTATAGATATCTCTATCATTTTCCTCCTCGTTTCTCATTCTCATCTGGCGATCTCACTTCCTTACAATTTCACAGTGTGGTAATGTGATGTCAGTCGACCTTAGAAATGGCTATCTGTCAGAATTTCAGATTGAAAGCCATCCAAAATAGCATGTCTAGATTTAGGTTGACAAGAAATGGCATGTCTGGGAACATTACTTTCTACCTTCTAAGGTAGAAAGTAATTTTTCAATCATACATTAGCGGCTAACAAATTTTCTAACTATACTTTATATTAAACAAATTTGTCACTCGTCCAAATTTGTCTAACTATATATACTTGATATCATACTTTTCTGTTAGCTGGGACGACTACTCTTCCTCTTTACCCAGGTATTTATTTACACAGGCTGGCGTCACTAAAGCAAATGCTGGAATTCAATGTTTTATTCATAATAAGAAAATGGTATACAGGCCAGAAATGAGTTGTACAAATGTGATCAACCCTTCATCAAAAAAAAATGTGATCAACCCAAAGTCTGAATAATAGAAATAGCAATCAATGTCAGTTTAAGGATGTAACTAGTCTCATTCGAATTAAACTCCCACTTGGTCGGAGGTGGACCAAACTGCTGCTCACAGCTATTATAATCACTCTCAATCACATTCTTCAAACCATTCACGACCGTCGCATAAGCCCCCGATTTCAACGCCCCGGTAACAGCCTTAAGGTCCGTAGTGACAGCGCGGTCGTACGACAAGATGCAATTTCCATAGTTTCTGAGCAAGACCGGACTGAATGCTTTCGCATACGCGACGCTAATATGGTGCTGAGTCTCATTTGCCTTGACTGTCACGCTATCAAGCATTATCAGTCCCAGTGCCCTTAACGTCCGCATTACGGCTTCTTGGGTCAGACTAAAGAGCATTTGCACATATGTTGTAGTAGCTTGTTTTCCGGCATACGGTGTTGATTTGGGGATTAGGGTTCTGGCCCCAAGCTGAGGAGAGGTTGATGGTGAGAAGAAGTAACAGAAGATTCATGAAATGAGATTTCATTCTTTTTGTTGTTTGATAGAATTCAACATTTTATTTATCCTAATGGATTTATATAGGGGAGTCGAGAACGTGAGATTCTAAATCTCGCCATGGATCAAGTTGTATTTTTGAATGCGGAGGTGACATGTATCTCACTAACTTTTTCCTTCATTATGCAGTTTCGAGCATGCATTTTGCCTATATGCTTTTTAAAGCTTTCGGAAACTGCAATTAGCCAAAAACCGATGCATTTTCAAAAGTGCATAACGAAGACGAAACTGCATAACGAAGGGTTTCTCAAAGTTCTCAAAAAAAGAGGAGTTCTCATTTGAGCGTTCCTCTATATATCACATGTGTACAAGAAAATAAGAATAAATTATAAAAATATTATTTGGACGTACGCTTCATTTCGGTACCTGGCTTTTTCAATTTTCAATTTACTGATTTTTGCATCAATTTACATACATTGTGTTTCCGAATTTCAGTTTTTGAAGAATGTTATGGTAAAAACTTATGAACTCTATAAGGTTAACTTAATTTGGTCGAATTTAATTTTATTGTGGTCGGTGATATGATTAATATGATATAACATGTGCAAATTAATACAAAAGTCACTAAATTGAAAATTGAAAATTCTAGTACCTAATTTGAAATAAGGTGATAGTCATTTATAATTTACCCAGAAAATAATAAAATTTTATAAATTAATGATTTTTTTAATAATATATTATGCCTTTCAAAAAATTTATTCAATTTTTTTTTCTGGCCATATGGGTTTTGGAGCATTTACAATTTTACAGTAGAGTTGATTATATAACCCATTAATTAGTACTTTTGACTTTAGAAACTCTCTCCTAACAAATGATCATAGTTAATTTCTTCACCATTGAATTTTTATCAGTTATTGGAAGTATAAATGTTTCTGAATTTATTTAAAACAATAAATTTTATTGGATATTAGACTTATTAATTATGGTAAGAATAATAATTTAGAGTGCGGTTTGGATACAAACCAAATTATAAATAAAAACTACAAACCGATTCTTAAGCTGACATGTGTCCCATTTTAGTCGAAATCCCGGACAAAACACGGAGGGGTATAATAGTCATTCCACACGGAGGGGTATAAACCTAATAATGTTATTTTCAATTTAGTCCAAAAGTTGTTAATGATCAGACTTAAAAGACTTAATGATCAGACTTAAAAATAGACAATGATCAGACTTAAAAATGGTAATGATCAGACTTAAAAAGCAACAATGATCAGACTTAAAAATAGACAATGATCAGACTTAAAAGACTTAAAGATCAGACTTAAAAATGGTAATGATCAGACTTAAAAAGCAGCAATGATCTGACTTAAAAGACTTAATGATCAGACTTAAAAGTCTTAATGATCAGACTTAAAAAACTTAATGATCAGACTTAAAAAGCAGCAATGATCAGACTTAAAAGACTTAATTATCAGACTTAAAAAACTTAATGATCAGACTAAAGGACTTAATGATCAGACTTAAAAATAGACAATGATCAGACTTAAAAATAAATAATGATCAGACTTAAAAGACTTAATGATCAGACTTAAAAATGGTAATGATCAGACTTAAAAAGCAGCAATGATCAGACTTAAAAGACTTAATGATCAGACTTAAAAGACTTAATGATCATACTTAAAAGACTTAATTATCAGCCTTAAAATACTTAATGATCAGACTTAAAAAAGCAGTAATGATCAGACTTAAAAGATTTAATGATCAGACTTAAAAATTGACAATAATCATTCTTAAAACACTTAATGATCAGACTTAAAACACTTAATGATCAGACTTAAAACACTTAATTATCAGACTTAAAAAACTTAATGATCAGACTTAAAAGACTTAATGATCAGACTTAAAAATAGACAATGATCAGACTTAAAAGACTTAATGATCAGACTTAAAAAGCAGCAATGATCAGACTTAAAAAGCAGCAATGATCAGACTTAAAAGACTTAATGATCAGACTTAAAAGACTTAATGATCAGACTTAAAAGACTTAATTATCTGACTTAAAAAACTTATTGATCAGACTTAAAAAGCAGCAATGATCAGACTTAAAAGACTTAATGATCAGACTTAAACTTGGAAATGATCAGACTTAAAAAGCAGCAATGATCAGACTTAATGATCATTGTTTTTTTAAGTCTGATCATTGTTTTTTTAAGTCTGATCATTGCTTTGTAAGTCTGATCATTAATGGTTTAAGTCTGCTCATTATTATTTTTAGTCTGTTCATTGTTTTTTAAAGCTGATCATTGTTTTTTTAAGTCTGGTCATTAATGGTTTAAGTCTGATCATTGTTTTTAAGTCTGATCATTACTGGTTTAAGTCTGATCATTATTATTTTTAAGTCTGATCATTGTTTTTTTAAGTCTGATCATTGTTTTTTTTAAGTCTGTCATTACTGGTTTAAGTCTGATCATTGTTTTTTTAAGTCTGATCATTATTGTAGCAATTTTGACTTTTGCTGATGTTGATGACCCAATTACACTGACCTCTATTGAGTCTTACAGAGTTGTACCAGGCTGCCCAATATCGATGGATATATGCGCAGTGAGCATTGAGTCTGGTTTAAGCCTGTCAATTTAACTGTAGCAAAAGTCAAAATTTATTCTAAATGATCAGACTTAAAATCGTACTGTAGCGAAAGTCGAATTTTACAGTAGCGAATTTTAGGACGTTTATACCCCTCCTATCTTTTATATATTTTTAAATAAGTCCGCGTGTGTTTTTTTTATTTACAAAAAGAACCCCGACGGGATGAAGTTCGGATGAATTTTGATTGGTTTAATTTTTACACGTGTCAAATTTTTTATGAGTTTGTAGTTTTTATTTATAATAGTGGTTTGTATTTGATCCAAACTCTTTTTTGTGATCTATAAAACGAGATATATTTTTGATATAATTTTAATAAATTTTATATTTATGAGATAGAATTTATGTAGTGATGAAAAAGAATGATGATGCTTTTTTTTTGGTCATGAATGAAGTGCACTTGATCAAAATAGTCATGACGCATGATAAATATCTTGAAAATGAGAGGGATGATATATTTTTCTTGGTCATGGTGAAAGATGCTCTTGTGCATGAGCGGATGCACTAATGAGATAATGGGGGCGGCCGCCCCGGTTATTTTTATATTATGTCACCATTAATCTAAAAATAAAATAAATTGATGATTTATCCAAAAAAATAATACAATTTAATCATCAAATATGTTATGTTACTTATAAAAATATAGTTACTCAAAATAAGATCAATCCTAAAACCAATCAAATTAAATCTGGTGTGAAACTTAATAAAACTTGTAACAAATTAGTGCAAATAAATATCAGGTTGTAAACACAAGCAAGTAGTCATTGCGAATTGTGATTCTGGTGACGGAGGTTATCCTTGGTGGTGACAAGTAAGATTTCAAAATACAGGTTTGGTCTCTGCTGTACTTTTTTTACTGTAACATGTCTCAACTGTCAAAATGTTGTTGTGTCAAACAAGGAAGAACTTGACTGTATCAAAATTTTGATTCTGACTTTAGGATAAGTCCACATTTCGTGCTCCATCTCTTTCGATAACTTTTATTTATTTATAAAGAGTGCGGTTCAGGTACAAATCAATTTATAAATAAAAACTGCAAATCGATTTTTAAGCTGATACGTGTCCCATTTAGTCAAAATCCCGAACAAACACACGGAGGGGTATTATAGTCATTCCATACGGAGGGGTATAAACCTAATAATGTTATTTTCAATTTAGTCCAAGAGTTGTTAATGATCAGACTTAAACTTGGAAATGATCAGACTTAAAAAGCAGCAATGATCAGACTTAAAAGACTTAATGATCGGACTTAAACTTGGAAATGATCATACTCAAAAAGCAGCAATGATCAGACTTAAAATACTTAATGATCAGACTTAAAATACTTAATGATCAGACTTAAAATATATAATGATCAGACTTAAAAGACTTAATGATCAGACATAAAGACTTAATGATCAGACTTAAAATAGATAATGATCAGACTTAAAAGACTTAATGATTAGACTTAAAATAGATAATGATAAGACTTAAAAGACTTAACGATCAGACTTAAAAATAGACAATGATCAGACTTAAAAGAATTAAAGATCAGACTTAAAAGACTTAATGATCAGACTTAAAAGACTTAATGATCAGACTTAAAAAGCAGCAATGATCATAGACTTAAAAGACTTAATGATCAGACTTAAAAAGCAGCAATGATCATAGACTTAAAAGACTTAATGATCAGATTTAAAAGACTAAATGATCAAACTTAAAAGACTTAATGATCAGACTTAAAAAGCAGCAATGATCATAGACTTAAAAGACTTAATGATCAGACTTAAAAGACTTAATGATCTGACTTAAAATAGATAATGATCAGACTTAATAGACTTAATGATCAGACTTAAAAAGCAGCAATGATCATAGACTTAAAAGACTTAATGATCAGACTTAAAATAGATAATGATCAGACTTAAAAATTGGTAACTAAAAGACTACTAATCGATAATGATCAGACTTAATATTGGTAACTAAAAGACAACAAATCGATAATGATCAGACTTAACATTGGTAACTAAACGACTACAAATTGAGAATGATCAGACTTAAAACAGCAATGATCAGACTTAAAAACAGCAATGATCAGACTTAAAGTAAGCAACGACCAGACTTACAAAGCAATGATCAGACTTAAAACTAAAGAGGATTAAAACGCGAAATTGACCCTCTAGATGATCGAATTTGCCCTAAAAACGCCGAGCTCACGGCATAGCCGTGAGATCTGCTCAGAATGTCGTTTCCACCCAAAAAACACTAGGCTTTCATCAAATTCTGACACAGGCGCATAAACATAAAATTTAGAATCGTACTGTAGCAAATTTTAAAATTTTACGCAAAATGATCAGACTTAACGCATAATCATCATTACCATCTTTAAGTCTGATCATTACCATCTTTAAGTCTGCTCATTACCATCTTTAAGTCTGATCATTACCATCTTTAAGTCGGATCATTACTGGTTTAAGTCTGATCATTGTTTTTTTAAGTTGGTCATTGTTTTTTTATGTCTGATCATTAATGGTTTAAGTCTGATCATTATTTATTTTAAGTCTGTTCATAGTTTTTTTTAAGTCTGATCATTGTTTTTTAAGTCTGGTCATTAATGGTTTAAGTCTGATCATTACTGGTTTAAGTCTCATCATTATTATTTTTAAGTCCGATCATTATTTTTTTTAAGTCTGATCATTATTTTTTTAAGTCTGGTCATTACTGGTTTAAGTCTGATCATTGTTTTTTAAGTCTGATCGTTACTGTAGCAAATTTTGGACGATTATACCCCACATATCTTTTATGTATTTTTAAATAAGTCCGCGTGGGTTTTTTTTTATTTACAAAAAGAACCCCGAACGGAATGAATTCTGATTGGTCGATTTTTACACGTGGCATTATTTTTGTGGATTTGTAGTTTTTATTTATAATTATGGTTTGTATTTGATCCAAATCCATTTATAAAAGTTAACTTTTAGAAGCGTAGGCTGATTTTTATTTAGCTTTCGATTCTACTTTACGAGAGGAGAGGCGAAACTTGTACCACATTTTTTTTAAGTATAAAAAATATATTTTATGATGTAAGTTGATTTTCATTCGACTTTATTGTTTATCGTCAGTTCGAGAATTAGCTGGATCCGCCACTGCTCTTATGTGATTTCTTATGGCTATTGGGATGGTTTGGTGTTGTTGAATTGTGGAATGCTCGCTGCGAGGGCCCTCTTTTACTCCGTGGAATGTTGATGAAAATAGTTTGGAGTTGAGTAATTAAATTAGGTTCAAGATAGTTAAATTAAATTTAATATAATTAAATTTAATTCAATTTAAATTAATTTCAATTCAATTTAAATTAATTTAAACTCGAAACAACAACACCTAAATTTCAATTTTGGCCCAGTTTATCATCATCATCTTGAATTTCTATCCAATTTGCACCATTTTCAAACTGAAATATCCCATTTGCACAATTTGAAACTCAAATATCAAGAATACCCTATTTTAGTTAATGCGGGAACAGGTAATGTTCTTCTTTTTTTTTAAATCCCGGTAGCATAGAAACCGGTAATGCTAATTTATATTAGTTCCGGTTTCATAGGAACCGTAATTTATAAAAAAAAGCTGATGTGGTCCGGTTTAGGGCCTACGTGGACCAACCGAACCCCTTCCGAGCCAGCATGGCATCCAGCTGGAGTACCGGTTTCTTGGCAACCGGGAACAGCTTAATACCGATTTCTGTGAAACCGAGATTAGCCGAACATTCTTTTCAGAGCAGGTCGAGACATCACGGACCCAGTTGGGATGTGACTAAACTAAAAGGATACCGATTTCGGGGGAACCGATACCTTCTGCAACAAAAGATTCCCATCGAACAGGCTTTTCAGAGACGACGGACCCGGTTGGGAATTGACTAGAAGTGAAAGCACCGGTTTCCGACAAAACCGGCATTATATGTTCCCGGTTTCCAGAAAAACGGTTTAAATGTTTCTCGGTTCCTGGGCAACCGGTATTATTCTACTATAAATACGACCCTAGTTTCTTCCTTTTGAACACACAATTCAATCATCTATCCTTACTTTCATCATTTAAACACACAATTGAATCATCTCTCTTCTTGTCTGGACAAAAGATACCGATTTTCGGTGTACCGGCATCATTGAAGTTAAAAATCATTGTCATTGTAGGGCAATTTATCTCACAGGTAATAGAATCGTGGGCATTGTATGTATTGGATTCCAGTATCTGTAGTAAACTACCTTACAATGACTCGAAAATTTCAATTTAAATGATGTCGGTTCCCCTGGAAACCGGTTCCCGTGATGTTAAGAAGTTGGTCCCAACAAACAAGGTTGGTCAATTAAATACTGGAATTAAACTATATATGTTATTTTTAGTTCAATTTTTATTTATATCATGTATTAAAGTTCACATCGTGGTTTTTCCACACAAAAAACACTTCATTTCGAAAATAACATTGATACCGGTTCCTGGAACACCGGTATTATGATGTTACTGGTTCCTGGGAAACCGGTATCATTCTACTATAAAATCAACCTCAGTTTCATCACTTTAAACAAACAATTCAATCATCTCTCTTATTGTTCTTACCATTCTATGTCTAACATGAATGATGATTCCGATGACGTGTATATGTCCATATTGGCAACATTGGATAATCCAATAATAGACGAGTATGACCGTGCCGAGATGGAGGAATTGGAGAATGTTGCTGCCGAAAATCTAGATTCCGAAATATTTGAAGATCGGATCGTCTGGGATCATTCATATTTTACTGGGGATGCCCCCAAACTTTCATAGTACGAATTGCCCCTTATGAGATATTATCTCATAAAGGCAATTCAATTACTATAAAAGGGACACGAGGTATCATTTGCACATCAGTCTAGATAATCTCACACAAGGGGCAATTCGATTACAATAAAGAGACATGAGACATGATTTACGCATCAGATAATATCCCAAAAGGGGCAATTCGATTAGTATAAGAGAGAAATGAGACATCATCTGCGCATCAGTTTAGATAATATCTCGAATAAGGGGCAATCCGACCAATATAAGTGGGATACGAGGCATCATTATGGATCAGTAGGATAATACTCATAAAGGGCAATCCGACCACTATAAAAAGGAGTAACACTACTACTATATAAAAGACATGAGACATCATTTGTGCATCAGTCTGGATAATATCTCTGAAGAAGAAATACGACCACTATAAAAGGCACACGAGACATGATTTGCGCATCAGTCTCGATAATATCACATAAGGGGCAATTTGATTACTATAAAGGGAAATGAGACATCATTTGCGCATCAGTCTATATAATATCCCATAAGGGGTAATTCGATTACTATAAAAGGGCAATGAGACATCATTTGTGCATCAGTCTAGATAATATCTCTTAAGGGGCAATCCGACAAGTATAAATGGCATACGAGCATCATATTTGCACAAGTCTGATAATATCTTATAATGGCCAATCCAAGCACTATAAAAGGAACACGAGGCATCATTTGTGCATATGATAAGGAGCAACCTTACTCCAATATAAGAGACGCGAGATATCATTTGTGCATTAATCTGGATAATATCTCTTAAGAAGCAATCCAACCACTATAAAAGGGACACGAGGCATCATTTATCCATCAGTCTGATTAATATCTCAAAAGGGCAACACGACTACTATAAAGGGACATGAGGCATCATTTGTGCATCAGTCTTAATAATATTCGATAAAGAACAATCCAACCACTATAAAGGGATGCGAGTCATCATTTGGTATCAGTATGTATGATATCCCATAAGGCACAATTCGATTACTATAAAAGGGACACGAGGCATCATTTGCGCATCAATCTTGGATTATATCTCATAAGGGGCAATCCGACCTCTATAAAAGGGACTCAAGGCATCATTTGCGCATCAGTCTAGATAATATCCCATAAGGGGCGATTCCATTACTATAAAAGGGAAATGAGACATCATTTGCACAGCAGTCTAGATAATATCTCATAAGGAAATGAGCCTTCAATTTTGCCTGCGTATGGATAATATCCCTTAAGAGGCAATTCGATTACAATAGAAGGGACACGGGACATCATTTGTGCATCAGTCTGGATAATATCTCATTAGGGACAATCCGACCACTATAAAAGGGACACGAGACATCATTTGCGCATCAGTCTTGATAATATCTCATAAGTGACAATTCGATTACTATACAAGGGAAGACATCATTTGCACATCAGTCTAGGTAATATCTCATAAGGAGCGATCCGACCAATATAAATGGATACGAGACATCATTTGCATCAGTCTAATAATATCTCATAAGGAGCAATCCGACTACTATAAAAGGAACACGAGGCGTCATTTGTGCATCTCATAAGGGGCAACCCGACTACTATAAATTAGACACGAGGCATCATTTACACAGCAATCTTGGATTATATCTTGTAAGATGCAATCCGACCACCATAAAAGGAACAAGAGGCATTATTTGCGTATCAGTGTAGATAATATCCCATAATGGGATATTCGATTACCATAAAAGGGAAATGAGACATCATTTGCGCAGCAGTCTAGATAATATCTCACAAGGAAATGAGGCATCATTTTTGCATGAGTATGGATACTATCCATTAATAGGCAGTTCGATTACTATAGAAGGGACACATGACATCATTTGCGCATCAGTCTGGATAATATCTCATTAGAGGAAATCCAACCACTATACAAAGGACACGAGACATCATTTGTGCATCAGTTTAGATAATGTCTCATAAGGGGCAGTTCGATCACTATACAAGGGAAATAAGACATCATTTGCGCATCAGTCTAGATAATACCTCATTAGGGGCAACCCGACCAGTATACAAGGGACACGAGACATCATTTGCGCATCAGTTTAGATAATATCTCATAAGGGGCAATTCGATTACTATACAAGGGAAATGAGACATCATTTGCTCATCAGTCTAGATAATATCTCATAAGTGGCAGTTCGATTACTATACAAGGGAAATGTGACATCATTTGCACATCAGTCTGGATAATATCTCATTAGGGTCAATCTGCCACAATACAAGGGACACGAGACATCATTTGCGCATCAGTTTAGGTAATATCTCATAAGGGGCGATTCGATTACTATACAAGGGAAATGAGACATCATTTGCACATCAGTCTAGATAATATCTCATAAGGGCCAATCCAACCAATATAAATGAATACGAGACATTATTTGCATCAGTCTAATAATATCTCATAAGGTCAAGTCCAACCACTATAAAAGGGACACGAGGCCCCATTTGTGCATCTCATAAGGGGCAACCCGACTACTATAAATGAGACACGAGGCATCGTTTGTGCAATGGTATGGACGATATCTTATAAAGGGTAAATTGACCACTATAAAAGGGACACTAGGCATCATTTTGTCATAAGGAACAACTCAGCTACTATAAAGGGCCGCGAGGCATCATTTGTGCATCAGTATTGATAATATCTTATAAAGGACAATCCGACCACTATAAAAGGGACATGATGCGTCATTTATGCATCAGTTTAATAGTATCTCATAATGGGCAATCCAACTACTACAGAAGAAACATGAGGCATCATTTTTGCACCAGTCATGATAATATCTCACCTAGGGCAATCCAACCACTTTAAGAGAAACGAGGCATCATTTATGCATCTCATTAGGGGCAACCCGTCTACTATAAAAGGGACTCGAGGCATCATTTGTGCATGTCATAAGAGACAACCCGACTAGTATAAAGGGACACATGACATCATTTGTGTATCCGTCTAGATAACATCTCATAAGGGGCAATCCGACCACCATAAAAAGGGACATGAGACATCATTTGTGCATCAATCTTAATAGTATCTCGTAGGAAGCAATTCACCCAGTATAAAAGCAACTTCAAGGTATCATTTTTGCATAATCTAAATTAGATCTCGCAAGGACCAATCTGATCACTAGAAAATATATTTTATGACAGATAAACCAATTTATCGCAGCAGACCAAACACAGAGAACTCTAAAGCCAAAACAAGTGATATATGAAACTGCCACTTTCAAGAGTAACATAATGAACTATGTTAATGGGTCATTTGGGTCCATACCTTTGAAGCTATATACCATATCTATCAGCTAAGTAATATCAGCAACAAAATGCCCTTTTTTTTTCTTTCCAGTCAACCTCAAGAACATGGAAAAGATGCTAAACAAACATTTTTGAGTACACAGTACTTTACAAAACCATCATATTGCCTATCAGTATGTTTATGAAGGGTGCGTATGTACCTCCAACGCGACATGAAAATACTCCAGCATAAGGACTCTGTGAAATTAATAGCTGAAACCATGAGACATAGCAACAGCATGTGCTCTTTACAAATTCTGTAATGAGCCATACCACTGCGGTTCTTCCGGGATTAATCTGTGAAACATGCGCAACTAAGTAGAATGCCTTCCTTGTGTCAGCCTTTTTGTATAACGATTATCCTTATAATATTTTGTGCAAGTCATGCTTGCAAATTACCACTATATCGCACTTCAAAGAAAAAGTAACAACAACGAATCCTCAACTTCAAGGCATCATCATTCCAAACGACTAATTAACGGTATGAAGCTAGCCTCGATGCTATTTACGAATTTCCTGCATCACCAAGAATTCAGATCGAATAATCTATGCCGCTGCATTGATTCGAAACTTTACCACTCACCTGAGCTACACTACTTCAGCACAATAAGGTCACCAATCGGTTCCACCGTATGTGAAGTATTCACAGCATCTGTAAGCACTAATCGATGCTATAAGATTGCACTGGACTCGGGTACACTACACACCTCTGTTTCAGCAACTTCATTGCAATGTCTTAGTGTTCCTAAGTTTGTTCTTGTTGAACTTGTAGAGTCAACGGACAAACTATGTCCTTCGCGAAGAGATGCACGCTTTTCCTTCGTATTGTGTTCACTGGTTTCAATTTGCAGCTTCCCTTCCATGTCTACATGATTACCATCTGCTGTGTGATCAGTCGTTCCCTGAAAAACTTCAAAATGGTGATTCTGATCAGCATTTTGCATGACAGATATTCCTTTGCCACTAACAAATTCACCTGCTGACCAGATTGCCGGAAACAAAATGAGAGGAACATTTTACAGTTAGTCATTTTTGTCCACATTCATTGAAACTATACCATATGTATTCATATGCAGGTAAATAATACCAGCATCTCATCTATCATGTAAATAATATCAGCATCTTGTATATCATGCAAATGACGTGACAATGTAAAATTGTCAGTTTACCAAACGCCTTTTAAATCAGCATTCATACCACTTTTCTTCTCTACTCCAACACCGCCAAACATATCTTCAAGGAAGCAAAACTGATACCAAAAAATCAGAATTGCAACTGAAGCTATAGAACCAAACCTGAAATAGAAAAGGAAAATTCTTTTAAAAAAGAATCATCAAGTAAACGCCCAAAACTAAGTTGATATTAGAATCATAAAATTTAGCTCAAGTAAAGCAAGCTCAATTGAAAAATAAGGTCAATATTCAAAAATTGAAAGAAAAAAGATCCAAAGGAAACACAAACATATTTTACTGACTAACACAACCTTAATAATTAGGCATCTCAACACACAAACACAACCTTGTAATTTGTCGGGCAGCATTGGCCCACATCACCAATCATCCTTTATAGACCTAAGTATCTCCTGTGACAACAAAATACAACTACAAACCGCAAGTATTACCGACAAATAATCTTCAACACATTTTCAGTTATCAGAATATATGAAAGAAAGCTGAAAACAGACAAACTTATTTAATGGTATAAGATTCTTCATCTTCAGTATATTGTCCTACTATAATATCACAGAGACAAAAAACCACTAACAGAGCTGAAAGTGAAAAGAAGACAAACCATAGACCCAAGCCGTCAGGCAGGACCACAAATTCCTTATTCTTAGTAGTGATTCAGAAAACTTAGAAGAAACCTATCAAGCAAAAAACATAAGCTCAGATCAGCAGACAGAACACATAAGAAACATATGCATTAAAATCACACCTTTCTTTATAAAACGGCCAACTTGGACTCGTCAAATGCCAGAAAACTTAAAAGAACCATGGAAATCATGCAACCTATGGCAAAGCTAATCAAAATATTTAGGGGAAAATTCGCGAATTGCGTAATTTTTTTAACAAGACCTTTCTGTTGACTTCCACCAACACAAGTGAGATACTATATTCAAATTCCAAGTTTTAACTCACCTCCAAATTCTGATTTTGTAGACTCAACAACCACTCCCTCAAGTTTCGTACAGTGCAACTGTATATAACCTTCAAAACCAAGGCATAATCTTTTGTTAATCAACAATGTAACTCTTGCCTAAATTTTTTTTTAAAATTTCTGTACTCTTCAAACAGGTCTTTAAATTGTATAATACTAAATGAGGAGTTTAAATAATATAATATAATTATACCTATATAAATAAAGGCCTTTTCTATGATAAAGAAAGTTGGCCAACATTTTGACACATTCGGACAGCAAATACCCGTGGCATGGAGAAGGGCACTTGTGATTCTTACACCTCAGCCTTTTCCCACAAGCCTAAAACAGTCAGCAACCATCAATTTAAGACAAGAGCATGAAGTTACACATAGTTTACAATGATGCCCTTAAACCTACCTCTGAACACGGAGGACAATCCCCATCGCAACAGCGGCGCCTGCAAGCATGGCGCCCACAGTCACGCACTTTACTGCACTTCCTTTCACATGCCAAATCCTGAAAGCAAGGAATCTAACTCTGAAATCAATAAAATAATATGTGTATTGAGATCGAAATAGAAAGGGAAAGGGAAAACTCAAGAGCATATAAGCAAATCACAGAACACCCATACGGCCATACCTCTTTTCGAAGGCCTCCACATCTACATGATTTAAAGACAACAGTTCTACAAGTTTCAATACATGGACCACGGTGGGATCTCTCTGGGCACTTATGGAAACCACAGGCCAGCAATTACTCACAAGCTGAGCCACACAACGACGCCAAAACAACACAAGCCATCCCTTCATACACTTTCTTCCCACAAGACAAGTCCTCCTACCTTGCAGTGGCCATTTCCCACATTCACTAGCGTGGCACCCTTTACTACACATGTTTTCCACACCCAAGCATTAAATTTCACACTGGAAATGTATATCACAACACTCTTACTCCTCTTTTGTCTTCCCACACTGACATTTATAAAAGGCTCCTTTACAAGGAGGACAAGGCCCCCTCATGGCATATCTCAGAGCAACGGTGAGTCTTACAATCCAGTATCTTCGTGCATTGCTTCTTGCACGCAAATTCCTTTGCAAATTTTCCAAAAAAGAATAACACCCTTACAAAGGCAGCAACTAATTTTCATCAGCTAAGAACAAGCATGGATCGAAATTATACAAGCAACCTGACCACCATCAGAAGCTTCGGAACCACCACCAGCTACTCACTAAACACAAGACACTGAACAATAACAACAGCAACGAAGAAAGTTTTAAAAGCACGATAAAAGCAGACAAGTACCTGTTCTCCTCCTCCGGTGACATTTTATTCTTTTCCAGCACGTATTGCTGCTCAGCATTTTGGTCTACAGCCATGGCAGCTTCAGGAATTCACAGGATTTCCCAACAATAGATCATATTTTAAATATTCTTAAAAGCAACAGCAGCCCAGCCCCAGCTTGTCCTTGTTTCCCTTCCATATCAATTTCCTCAAGAATACATGAACCCACAAAGCAACAGGACTATTTATAGGGACATCATAAACAAGCTATATAAAATGAAGATATGCAACTTCATTTCGCGAGGAACATAATAAATTATATTAATTGGTCATTTGATCCACCTCCAAAGGGGCCATTACAAAAGGGACTTCGAGGCATCATTTGTACATCAATCGGGATAATATCTCTTAAAGGGGAACGAGGTTTCATATGTGCATCAGTCTTGATAATTACTCACAAAGGGCAATCCGACTATTATAAAAAGGGACACGAGGCATCACTTTTGCATCAGTTTAGAAAATTTATCATAAGTGGCAATCCGACCCCTATTAAAGGGACATGAGGCATCATTTGTGCATCTCACAAGGGGCAATCCGACAAATATAAAAAGGACATGATGCATCATTTGTGCATCTAATAAGGGCAACCCGTCTACTATAAAAGGGACACGAGGCATCATTTGTGCATCAGTTTAAATAATATTTCATAAGGGACAATCCGACCACTATAAAAGGGACTCCGAGTTATTATTTGCGCTTCAATCTAAATAATATCTCGTAAGGGGCATCCGACCACTATAATAGGGACTCCGAGTTATTATTTAGGCATCAATCTAAATAATAGTATCTCGTAAAGGGCAATCCGACCACTAAAAGGGACTCCGAGGTATTCTTTTGGCATCAATCTAAATAATATCTCGTAATGGGCAATCCGACCACTAGAGAATATTTATTTCAATGGCAGATAAATAAAATAATAAGGTACTTACCTGATAGATATGGTACTGCTTCAACAGATGCTGACCCAAATGACCAGTTAACATAGTGTATTATTTTACTCTTGAAATGGCAGTGTCATATATCATTTCTATTGCCTGTGAGTTTTTTGTGTTTTGCCTGCTGCAATAAAATGCCCTTTACAGAGGAACATTATACACTATATTGATTGGTCATTTGGTCCACATTCGTTGAAACTATACCATGTATATATGGGAAATAATATCAACATCTCATCCGTCATGTAAATATTATCAGCATCTCCTCTATCATGAAAAAGTTGTAACAATGTAAAACTCTTTGTTTACCAAACGCCTGTTAAATCAGTTTTCATACCACTTTTCTTCTGTACGCTAACCATTTAATGATGACTGTAGCACTAACCACACCAACAATATAATAGCACTTCAATTATGACCACTACAGTTCATGTAATAGCATTTCAATGTGAACTGGTTAGACGACTACATCACCAACAATGTAATAGCATTCTTCATACCAATATCATAAGGCAAGACAGCATACCAATAGCATTGCATTTCCCCAAATACTGAAGGCAAGACAGCATACCAATAGAAAAAGAAGGCGCCAAGTATTCCCGCAACGTGCTTTTTCAGAGAAATGTTCATACAGATTTTTGTAGCTTTCAGGTGGTTTCAAGCATTCATAATCAGCAATATCCGTCGAAACCCATATTACAGGGCAGCCCTCCGCATAACCTGATATAGCCCAACATTCAATCCTACCAAATCCTTCACATCTTACACCTTGATCCTTCTCCTTATCTTTCATTTCTTCCAAAGGCAGTATAAGGCCAAAGATGAATAAGTCATCAAATTCCCACAAGTTTTGAGCTTCCATCTGTATCATGAAATGTAAAATCAGTAAGTCATCTATCAGGACGATCCTCCTCTTTTCCAGTAGTGAGCACAATGGCTTCGAGCTCATGGTCCACACCATGCTCTTTCTTTCGGTTTTCTCAACAACCGAGGATTTCCCAGAGATACGAATTGGCTTGTCTTAATAATTTGCAGAGGCAGAAGCTCGCTTGGGCCTTTTTTGATGACCGTTTGAGTTTCCGTTGGCTTCTGTCTTTTTGGCATCAGATCCTAAGCGTTTCCGTTGATTCGTTTGGCTCTTCCATCCTAAAAGAAAACAGAAAAAAGAATAACGACATCAGATTATATATGTTCGTTTAGTTCATGGATCCGAAGACAAAAATAAATAACCGGATAAATCAGCATTTCTGTACTGTCCAAACAAGTCTTTAAATTATATAATACTAAATGAGTTTAAATAATATAATAATTATACCTATATAAATGAAGGACTTTTCTATGATAAAGAAAGTTGGCATGGAGAAGGGCACTTGTAATTTATGTATCGAAATAGAAAGGGAAAACTCAACAGCATATACACAAACCACAGAACACCCATACCTCTTTTCGAAGGCCTCCACATCTACATTGATTTAAAGACAACAGTTCTACAAGTCTCAATACATGGACCACGGTGGCATCTCTCTGGGCACTTATGGAAACCACAGGCCAGCAATTTCCCACAAGTTGAGCCACACAACGGCGCCAAAACATCACAAGACATCCCTTCATACACTTTCTTCCCACAAGGACAAGTCCTCCTACCTTGCAGTGTGCATTTCTCACATTCACCAGAGTGGCATCCTGTACTCCACATATGTTTTCCACACCCAAGAATTGAATTTCACACTGGAAATATCTATCACAACACTCTTTCTCCTCTTTTGTCTTCCCACACGGACATTTATAAAAGGCTATTTCTTTACAAGGAGGACAAGGCCGCTAATGGCATATCTCAAAGCAGCGATGAGTCTTACAATCCAGTATCTTCGTGCATTGCTTCTTGCACGAAAATTCCTTTGCAATTTTTCGAGAAAAAAAAACACCCTTACAAAGGCAGCAACTATTTTTCATCAGCTAAGAACAAGCATTGATCAAAATTTTACAAGCAAGCAACCTGACCACCATCGGAAGGTTCGGAACCACCACTCCACCAGCTACTCACAGTCACTAAACACAAGACACTGAACAATAAAAGCAACGAAGAAAGTTTTAAAAGCACGATAAAAGCAGACAAGTACATGTTCTCCTCCTCCGGTGACATTTTTTTCTTTTCCAGCACGTATTGCTGCTTAGCATTTTGGTGTACAAGCATGGCAGCATCAGGAATTCACAGGATTTCCCAACAATAGATCACATATTAAATATTCCTAAACGCTATAGCCCAGCTTGCCTTTTTTCCCTTCCATATCAATTTCCTCAAGAATAGTACATAAACCGACAAAGCAACATGACTATTTATAGGGACATCATAAGCAAGCTATATAAACCGAAGATATGTGACAACTTCATTTGCGAGGAACATAATTAGTGATATTAATTGGTCATTTGATCCACATCCAAAGGGGCATTACAAAAGGGTCTTTGAGGCATCATTTTTACATCAATCGGGATAATATCTCTTAAAGGGCAATCTGACCACTGTAAAAGGGACACGAGGCATCATTTGTGCATCAGTCTTGATAATATCTCACAAAGGGCAATCCGACTATTATAAAAAGGGACATGAGGCATCACTTTTGCGTCAGTTTAGAAAATTTCTCATAAGGGGCAATCCGACCCCTATAAAAGGGACATGATGCATCATTGGTGCATCTCATAAGGGGCAATCCGACCAATATAAAACGGACATGAGGCATCATCTGTGCATCTAATAAGGGAAACCTGTCTACTATAAAAGGGACACGAGGCATCATTTGTGCATCAGTTTAGATAATATTTCATAAGGGACAATCCGACCACTATAAAAGAGACTACGAGTTATTATTTGCGCATCAAACTAAATAATATCTCATAAGGGGCCATCCGACCACTATAAAAGGGACTCCGAGTTATTATTTAGGCATCAATCTAAATAATAATATCTCGTAATGGGCAATCCGACCACGAAAAGGGACTCCGAGGTATTCTTTTGGCATCAATTTAAATAATATCTCGTAAGGGGCCATCCGACAACTAGAGAATATTTATTTCAATGGCAGATAAATAAAATAATATGGTACTTACCTGATAGATATGGTACTGCTTCAACAGATGACCAGTTAACATAGTGTATTATTTGACTCTTGAAATGACAGTGTCATATATCATTTCTTTTGCCTGTGAGTTTTCTGTGTTTGTCCTGCTGCAATAAAATGCCCTTTACAGAGGAACATTATACACTATATTGATTGGTCATTTGGTCCACATTCGTTGAAACTATACCATATATATATATATATATGGGAAATAATATCAGCATCTCATCCGTCATGTAAATAATATCAGCATCTCCTCTATCATGAAAATGATGTAACAATGTGAAACTCTTTGTTTACCAAACGCCTGTTAAATCAGTTTTCATACCACTTTCCTTCTGTACTCTAACCAGCTCAAGACGACTGTAGCAATAACCACACCAACAATATAATAGCACTTCAATTATGACCACTACAGTTCATGTAATAGCATTTCAATGTGAACTGGTTAGACGACTACATCACCAGCAATGTTATAGCATTCTTCATACCAATATCATAAGGCAAGACAGCATACCAGTATCATTTCATTTCCCCAAATACTGAAGGCAAGACAGCATACCAATAGGAAAAGAAGGCGCCAAGTATTCCCGCAACATGCTTTATCAGAGAAATGTTCATACAGATTTTTGTAGCTTCCAGGTGGTTTCAAGCATTCATAATCAACAATATCCGTCGAAACCCCAATTACATGGCAGCCCTCCTCATAACCTGATATATTCAATCCTACCAAATCCTTCACATCTTACACCTTTGTCCTTCTCCTTGTCTTTTATTTCTTCCAAAGGCAGTATAAGGTCAGAGATGAATAAGTCATCAAATTCCCACGAGTTTTGAGTTTCCATCTATATCATGAAATGTAAAATCAGTTAGTCGTCTATCAAGACAATCCTCCTCTTTTCCAATAGTCAGCACAATGGCTTCGAGCTCATCGTGTCCACTACATGCTCTTTCTTTTTCTCAACAACCGAGGATTTCCCAGAGATACGAATTGACTTCTCTTTATAATTTGCACAGACAGAAGCTCTTGGGCCTTTTCTTGGTGACTGTTTGAGTTCCGTTGGCATCTATCTTTTTGGCATCAGATCCTACAAGAAAACAGAAATAGGAATAACGACATCAGATCCTATAAGTTTGTTTAATCGTTCATCCTAAGACAAAAAATAAATAACCAGATAAATCAGCATTTACATCTCTACAAAAAGTCATGGATCTACATAGATCTACAGAGAGCAGGAGGCCGTCTCACTATACAGATCACTATCGCAAGACAAGAATGAAACCAAAAAACACTTACCACTATCTACATCTTTCAAATCTTGTCATTACATCAATCTAAATTTCCATAAAGAATAAAAATCACAAATCTGACTAAAACTCTTCATCGTTATGAGTTTAACACAAACCATAAGCCATTCATCTCATCAAAAAGATCAACAAACAACTAAAAATCAGAAGTGTTCCAACTCAGTAACCCAACAAGAACGGGACTCCAATGACAACTCTCTAAAGCACCACAACAAAAAATACCATCACTGGAGGGCTTCATGAGAATCCGGCGAAATTTCCATCAAGAACGGGACATCGCACAATCAGCCGACTCAGAGAACCCTTCGAACAGAGAACTGTGATCTTGTAATTAAATGATGACACGTATATTATAAGGTATATTAGAAGGTAATATACGTGTCATAATTCTATTGGTTGGCATTAAAGTCGAAAATCAAAATTAAACGGCTTTAATAATTTGTAACGGCTTCATTATGAGTTTTAATAATAAGACGTGTTTGCCACGGTGGGTAAAGATTAAACAGCTTAACGGCTTCATCTAAATAAAGTTGCTAATGAAAAACTTTGATGAAACTTGTTGAATTATGCAAACTAAATCGGTCAAAAATCACTCACATTTCTTTAATTTTTATAAAATTTAAGCTTAATTCAGCAGCTGAAAAGTCAAAAATCACTCGCATATATTTTTAGACAGTAATATACTTCTGATAATGCTATTGATTGGTTGGCATTGTGGGTTATACGTGCTATCAAAATCAAAATTAAACGGCTAAAAGAATCTATAACAAAAAGGTATTGGGAGTGAATTGTTGTTTAGGAAGATATTTCAGAGGCTGAGCTGCTTCCTATACTCTTCGTATTTTCTTGTAGTGTAAGCCAGTGTTATTAAAATCGAACCAGAGATCGATTGTCAGTGGTTCAACCGGGAATCACACATTCTAAAAAATAAAATAAAAATATTTATATATATGTATAAAAGGATGAGCCCTCAAATGAGAATCCTTTTAAATTACGAGAACTTGAGACCGCAATCTTCACCTTCCAAAATGCAAGATGCATTTTGGTGGTGACACGTGTCCCATGTGCATTTTCCAAGATGCATTTAATGCAAAGTCAAAGCCACATTTTTTAACTTTGCTTTTTGGACATGTGTCACATGCAGATTAAAAGATGCATCATGATCTAATGATGAGATTAAGGTTCTCAAGTTCTTGAGTTTTAAGGGTTCTCAACAGAGAGCTCCCATGTATAAAAGTATTTATAAATAAAAATTCATAATTTTATTTAACATCAAATCGAAGTCGTGATTAAAATAGAATTTTACATATTTCTCAATCGCAACTTAATATCAATCTAGAGGGCGAAGTGAGTGGCTCGGTGGAAGGGCGCTCCCCCGGTGACTCAGAGTTTCCGGATTCAAGACCCTATCTAACAGATACTAACTTAACATTAACACCCAATCAAAAAAAAACTTAATATCAATCTAGCATATGCAGAAAACTATCAAGTTGTATCATACGATCGTGATGGACTTTAGTTTTAGACTAATAGAGATTAATGAATATAGATTATTAAAAACAATTAGAAAACTGAATGATTCTTAACCTAGTGGAATAGAAAGAAATAACTATGGAGGGATTTTGAGTTCGAGTCCCATCTAACTATAAATAAATTTAATTTTTCAGACTCGATTGAATCGATTAAACCGGGCGGTTGAACCGGATTATGAGCGGGTCGAACGCATAATTGGTCTGATAACAAAACCGAACTCGTACTATAGCAAAATTTATCAGGTAAGCAAAATGATCAGACATAAAATTAATAATGATCATACTAAAAAATGGTAATGATCAGACATAAATAAAAAATGATCAGACTTAAATTTGGTAATGAGTTGACTTAAAATTGGTAATGATTAGACGTAAAATTGGTAATGATCAGACTTAAAATTGATAATGATCACACTTAAAATTGATAATGATCAGACTTAAAGACACAATGATAAGACTTAAAATTGTAATAATTTAGGTTTTTTTTCCCTGTATAAATGCAAATGTAGTCAACTCTATCGAGCTTGCCAAGAAAGAAGATCTTGATGGAGATGGACGTCTTCATGCAGTAGAGCTTTAGGTACTTGTAAGATGTGATTTTATTTTCATCCGCACTTAGTTACGTTTCCTATACCATTAAGAATCTTCTAGAGATGTAATCTTAGCCGTAGGATTGAAATAATCATCATCATCCATTAAGAAGGGTGAAAGTTTATATAAGGGGAGGGACTCATTTGCTCCAAACCATCAAAATGCTTGCTGGTATGTAAGAGAAGGGGCTCATTTGATTCACACCATCATTGATTTTTAGTTGTTTGTTGATCTTTTTGATGAGATGAATGGCTTATGGTTTGTGTTAAACTCATAACGATGAAGAGTTTTAGTCAGATTTGTGATTTTTATTCTTTATGGAAATTTAGATTGATGTAATGACAAGATTTGAAAGATGTAGATAGTGGTAAGTGTTTTTTGGTTTCATTCTTGTCTTGCGATAGTGATCTGTATAGTGAGACGGCCTCCTGCTCTCTGTAGATCTATGTAGATCCATGACTTTTTGTAGAGATGTAAATGCTGATTTATCTGGTTATTTATTTTTTGTCTTAGAATGAACGATTAAACAAACTTATAGGATCTGATGTCGTTATTCCTATTTCTGTTTTCTTGTAGGATCTGATGCCAAAAAGATAGATGCCAACGGAACTCAAACAGTCACCAAGAAAAGGCCCAAGAGCTTCTGTCTGTGCAAATTATAAAGAGAAGTCAATTCGTATCTCTGGGAAATCCTCGGTTGTTGAGAAAAAGAAAGAGCATGTAGTGGACACGATGAGCTCGAAGCCATTGTGCTGACTATTGGAAAAGAGGAGGATTGTCTTGATAGACGACTAACTGATTTTACATTTCATGATATAGATGGAAACTCAAAACTCGTGGGAATTTGATGACTTATTCATCTCTGACCTTATACTGCCTTTGGAAGAAATAAAAGACAAGGAGAAGGACAAAGGTGTAAGATGTGAAGGATTTGGTAGGATTGAATATATCAGGTTATGAGGAGGGCTGCCATGTAATTGGGGTTTCGACGGATATTGTTGATTATGAATGCTTGAAACCACCTGGAAGCTACAAAAATCTGTATGAACATTTCTCTGATAAAGCATGTTGCGGGAATACTTGGCGCCTTCTTTTCCTATTGGTATGCTGTCTTGCCTTCAGTATTTGGGGAAATGAAATGATACTGGTATGCTGTCTTGCCTTATGATATTGGTATGAAGAATGCTATAACATTGCTGGTGATGTAGTCGTCTAACCAGTTCACATTGAAATGCTATTACATGAACTGTAGTGGTCATAATTGAAGTGCTATTATATTGTTGGTGTGGTTATTGCTACAGTCGTCTTGAGCTGGTTAGAGTACAGAAGGAAAGTGGTATGAAAACTGATTTAACAGGCGTTTGGTAAACAAAGAGTTTCACATTGTTACATCATTTTCATGATAGAGGAGATGCTGATATTATTTACATGACGGATGAGATGCTGATATTATTTCCCATATATATATATATATATGGTATAGTTTCAACGAATGTGGACCAAATGACCAATCAATATAGTGTATAATGTTCCTCTGTAAAGGGCATTTTATTGCAGCAGGACAAACACAGAAAACTCACAGGCAAAAGAAATGATATATGACACTGTCATTTCAAGAGTCAAATAATACACTATGTTAACTGGTCATCTGTTGAAGCAGTACCATATCTATCAGGTAAGTACCATATTATTTTATTTATCTGCCATTGAAATAAATATTCTCTAGTTGTCGGATGGCCCCTTACGAGATATTATTTAAATTGATGCCAAAAGAATACCTCGGAGTCCCTTTTCGTGGTCGGATTGCCCATTACGAGATATTATTATTTAGATTGATGCCTAAATAATAACTCGGAGTCCCTTTTATAGTGGTCGGATGGCCCCTTATGAGATATTATTTAGTTTGATGCGCAAATAATAACTCGTAGTCTCTTTTATAGTGGTCGGATTGTCCCTTATGAAATATTATCTAAACTGATGCACAAATGATGCCTCGTGTCCCTTTTATAGTAGACAGGTTTCCCTTATTAGATGCACAGATGATGCCTCATGTCCGTTTTATATTGGTCGGATTGCCCCTTATGAGATGCACCAATGATGCATCATGTCCCTTTTATAGGGGTCGGATTGCCCCTTATGAGAAATTTTCTAAACTGACGCAAAAGTGATGCCTCATGTCCCTTTTTATAATAGTCGGATTGCCCTTTGTGAGATATTATCAAGACTGATGCACAAATGATGCCTCGTGTCCCTTTTACAGTGGTCAGATTGCCCTTTAAGAGATATTATCCCGATTGATGTAAAAATGATGCCTCAAAGACCCTTTTGTAATGCCCCTTTGGATGTGGATCAAATGACCAATTAATATCACTAATTATGTTCCTCGCAAATGAAGTTGTCACATATCTTCGGTTTATATAGCTTGCTTATGATGTCCCTATAAATAGTCATGTTGCTTTGTCGGTTTATGTACTATTCTTGAGGAAATTGATATGGAAGGGAAAAAAGGCAAGCTGGGCTATAGCGTTTAGGAATATTTAATATGTGATCTATTGTTGGGAAATCCTGTGAATTCCTGATGCTGCCATGCTTGTACACCAAAATGCTAAGCAGCAATACGTGCTGGAAAAGAAAAAAATGTCACCGGAGGAGGAGAACATGTACTTGTCTGCTTTTATCGTGCTTTTAAAACTTTCTTCGTTGCTTTTATTGTTCAGTGTCTTGTGTTTAGTGACTGTGAGTAGCTGGTGGAGTGGTGGTTCCGAACCTTCCGATGGTGGTCAGGTTGCTTGCTTGTAAAATTTTGATCAATGCTTGTTCTTAGCTGATGAAAAATAGTTGCTGCCTTTGTAAGGGTGTTTTTTTTTCTCGAAAAATTGCAAAGGAATTTTCGTGCAAGAAGCAATGCACGAAGATACTGGATTGTAAGACTCATCGCTGCTTTGAGATATGCCATTAGCGGCCTTGTCCTCCTTGTAAAGAAATAGCCTTTTATAAATGTCCGTGTGGGAAGACAAAAGAGGAGAAAGAGTGTTGTGATAGATATTTCCAGTGTGAAATTCAATTCTTGGGTGTGGAAAACATATGTGGAGTACAGGATGCCACTCTGGTGAATGTGAGAAATGCACACTGCAAGGTAGGAGGACTTGTCCTTGTGGGAAGAAAGTGTATGAAGGGATGTCTTGTGATGTTTTGGCGCCGTTGTGTGGCTCAACTTGTGGGAAATTGCTGGCCTGTGGTTTCCATAAGTGCCCAGAGAGATGCCACCGTGGTCCATGTATTGAGACTTGTAGAACTGTTGTCTTTAAATCAATGTAGATGTGGAGGCCTTCGAAAAGAGGTATGGGTGTTCTGTGGTTTGTGTATATGCTGTTGAGTTTTCCCTTTCTATTTCGATACATAAATTACAAGTGCCCTTCTCCATGCCAACTTTCTTTATCATAGAAAAGTCCTTCATTTATATAGGTATAATTATTATATTATTTAAACTCATTTAGTATTATATAATTTAAAGACTTGTTTGGACAGTACAGAAATGCTGATTTATCCGGTTATTTATTTTTGTCTTCGGATCCATGAACTAAACGAACATATATAATCTGATGTCGTTATTCTTTTTTCTGTTTTCTTTTAGGATGGAAGAGCCAAACGAATCAACGGAAACGCTTAGGATCTGATGCCAAAAAGACAGAAGCCAACGGAAACTCAAACGGTCATCAAAAAAGGCCCAAGCGAGCTTCTGCCTCTGCAAATTATTAAGACAAGCCAATTCGTATCTCTGGGAAATCCTCGGTTGTTGAGAAAACCGAAAGAAAGAGCATGGTGTGGACCATGAGCTCGAAGCCATTGTGCTCACTACTGGAAAAGAGGAGGATCGTCCTGATAGATGACTTACTGATTTTACATTTCATGATACAGATGGAAGCTCAAAACTTGTGGGAATTTGATGACTTATTCATCTTTGGCCTTATACTGCCTTTGGAAGAAATGAAAGATAAGGAGAAGGATCAAGGTGTAAGATGTGAAGGATTTGGTAGGATTGAATGTTGGGCTATATCAGGTTATGCGGAGGGCTGCCCTGTAATATGGGTTTCGACGGATATTGCTGATTATGAATGCTTGAAACCACCTGAAAGCTACAAAAATCTGTATGAACATTTCTCTGAAAAAGCACGTTGCGGGAATACTTGGCGCCTTCTTTTTCTATTGGTATGCTGTCTTGCCTTCAGTATTTGGGGAAATGCAATGCTATTGGTATGCTGTCTTGCCTTATGATATTGGTATGAAGAATGCTATTACATTGTTGGTGATGTAGTCGTCTAACCAGTTCACATTGAAATGCTATTACATGAACTGTAGTGGTCATAATTGAAGTGCTATTATATTGTTGGTGTGGTTAGTGCTACAGTCATCATTAAATGGTTAGCGTACAGAAGAAAAGTGGTATGAAAACTGATTTAACAGGCGTTTGGTAAACAAAGAGTTTTACATTGTTACAACTTTTTCATGATAGAGGAGATGCTGATAATATTTACATGACGGATGAGATGTTGATATTATTTCCCATATATACATGGTATAGTTTCAACGAATGTGGACCAAATGACCAATCAATATAGTGTATAATGTTCCTCTGTAAAGGGCATTTTATTGCAGCAGGCAAAACACAAAAAACTCACAGGCAATAGAAATGATATATGACACTGCCATTTCAAGAGTAAAATAATACACTATGTTAACTGGTCATTTGGGTCAGCATCTGTTGAAGCAGTACCATATCTATCAGGTAAGTACCTTATTATTTTATTTATCTGCCATTGAAATAAATATTCTCTAGTGGTCGGATTGCCCATTACGAGATATTATTTAGATTGATGCCAAAAGAATACCTCGGAGTCCCTTTTAGTGGTCGGATTGCCCTTTACGAGATACTATTATTTAGATTGATGCCTAAATAATAACTCGGAGTCCCTATTATAGTGGTCGGATGCCCCTTACGAGATATTATTTAGATTGAAGCGCAAATAATAACTCGGAGTCCCTTTTATAGTGGTCGGATTGTCCCTTATGAAATATTATTTAAACTGATGCACAAATGATGCCTCGTGTCCCTTTTATAGTAGACGGGTTGCCCTTATTAGATGCACAAATGATGCATCATGTCCTTTTTATATTTGTCGGATTGCCCCTTGTGAGATGCACAAATGATGCCTCATGTCCCTTTAATAGGGGTCGGATTGCCACTTATGATAAATTTTCTAAACTGATGCAAAAGTGATGCCTCGTGTCCCTTTTTATAATAGTCGGATTGCCCTTTGTGAGTAATTATCAAGACTGATGCACATATGAAACCTCGTTCCCCTTTAAGAGATATTATCCCGATTGATGTACAAATGATGCCTCGAAGTCCCTTTTGTAATGGCCCCTTTGGAGGTGGATCAAATGACCAATTAATATAATTTATTATGTTCCTCGCGAAATGAAGTTGCATATCTTCATTTTATATAGCTTGTTTATGATGTCCCTATAAATAGTCCTGTTGCTTTGTGGGTTCATGTATTCTTGAGGAAATTGATATGGAAGGGAAACAAGGACAAGCTGGGGCTGGGCTGCTGTTGCTTTTAAGAATATTTAAAATATGATCTATTGTTGGGAAATCCTGTGAATTCCTGAAGCTGCCATGGCTGTAGACCAAAATGCTGAGCAGCAATACGTGCTGGAAAAGAATAAAATGTCACCGGAGGAGGAGAACAGGTACTTGTCTGCTTTTATCGTGCTTTTAAAACTTTCTTCGTTGCTGTTGTTATTGTTCAGTGTCTTGTGTTTAGTGAGTAGCTGGTGGTGGTTCCGAAGCTTCTGATGGTGGTCAGGTTGCTTGTATAATTTCGATCCATGCTTGTTCTTAGCTGATGAAAATTAGTTGCTGCCTTTGTAAGGGTGTTATTCTTTTTTGGAAAATTTGCAAAGGAATTTGCGTGCAAGAAGCAATGCACGAAGATACTGGATTGTAAGACTCACCGTTGCTCTGAGATATGCCATGAGGGGGCCTTGTCCTCCTTGTAAAGGAGCCTTTTATAAATGTCAGTGTGGGAAGACAAAAGAGGAGTAAGAGTGTTGTGATATACATTTCCAGTGTGAAATTTAATGCTTGGGTGTGGAAAACATGTGTAGTAAAGGGTGCCACGCTAGTGAATGTGGGAATGTAGAGAAGAAAAGTGGTATGAATGCTGATTTAAAAGGCGTTTGGTAAACTGACAATTTTACATTGTCACGTCATTTGCATGATATACAAGATGCTGATATTATTTACATGATAGATGAGATGCTGGTATTATTTACCTGCATATGAATACATATGGTATAGTTTCAATGAATGTGGACAAAAATGACTAACTGTAAAATGTTCCTCTCATTTTGTTTCCGGCAATCTGGTCAGCAGGTGAATTTGTTAGTGGCAAAGGAATATCTGTCATGCAAAATGCTGATCAGAATCACCATTTTGAAGTTTTTCAGGGAACGACTGATCACACAGCAGATGGTAATCATGTAGACATGGAAGGGAAGCTGCAAATTGAAACCAATGAACACAATACGAAGGAAAAGCGTTCATCTCTTCGCGAAGGACATAGTCTATCCGTTGACCCTTCAAGTTCAACAAGAACAAACTTAGGAACACTAAGACATTGCAATGAAGTTGCTGAAAAAGAGGTGTATAGTGTACCCGAGTCCAGTGCAATCTTATAGCATCGATTAGTGCTTACAGATGCTGTGAATACTTCACATACGGTGGAACCGATTGGTGACCTTATTGTGCTGAAGTAGTGTAGTTCAGGTGAGTGGTAAAGTTTCGAATCAATGCAGCGACATAGATTATTCGATCTGAATTCTTGGTTATGCAGGAAATTCGTAAATAGCATCGAGGCTAGCTTCATACCGTTAATTAGTCATTTGGAATGATGATGCCTTGAAGTTGAGGATTCGTTGTTGTTACTTTTTCTTTGAAGTGCGATATAGTGGTAATTTGCAAGCATGACTTGCACAAAATATTATAAGGATAATCGTTATACAAAAAGGCTGACACAAGGAAGGCATTCTACTTAGTTGCGCATGTTTCACAGATTAATGCCGGAAGAACCTCAGTGGTATGGCTCATTACAGAATTTGTAAAGAGCACATGCTGTTGCTATGTCTCATGGTTTCAGCTATTAATTTCACAGAGTCCTTATGCTGGAGTACTTTCATGTCGCGTTGGAGGTACATACGCACCCTTCATAAACATACTGATAGGCAATGTGATGGTTTTGTAAAGTACTGTGTGCTCAAAAATGTTTGTTTAGCATCTTTTCCATGTTCTTGAGGTTGACTGGAAAGAAAAAAAGGGCATTTTGTTGCTGATATTACTTAGCTGATAGATATGGTATATAGTTTCAAAGGTATGTAGACCCAAATGATGAGATGCTGTTGTTATTTACCTGATAGATATGGTATATTGCTTCAACGGATGTCGACCCGAATGACCCATTAACATAGTTCATTACCTTACTCTTGAAAGTGGCAGTGTCATATATCACTTGTTTTGGTTTAGAGTTCTCTGTGTTTGGTCTGCTGCGATAAATTGGTTTATCTGTCATAAAATATATTTTCTAGTGATCGGATTGGTCCTTGCAAGATCTAATTTAGATTATGCAAAAATGATACCTATAAGTTGCTTTTATACTGGGTGAATTGCTTCCTACGAGATACTATTAAGATTGATGCACAAATGATGTCTCGTGTCCCTTTTTATGGTGGTCGGATTGCCCCTTATGAGATGTTATCTAGACGGATAAACAAATGATGCCCTGTGTCCCTTTTATACTAGTCGGATTGTGATGAGTCGAATTCTCGACTCATTTACATATCCATTTACGAAGAGTTTTGGTCCATTCCCGGTACTAATTCGATGCCATTCGACCCTCATGCTAGCTATTTCAGGTGAAAAACCGATTTTATGGTTCTCGGACTTAAGAGTATCAATTCTCGAAGAAAATCGAAGTTTCGGACCAAAATGAAGATATCTCATGCAAAGTGAAGGAAGCTCGCCCGGGTCAAAGAGAGCTCGACCGAGCGCGCACATGCCCAAAACGCACTGCCGAGATAAGCTCGACCGAGCGTATATAAAGCTCGCCCGGTCCTCAGCGCCTTAGGACATGAACGAGTCACCTCAAGGAATTTACCACCCGAACTCGAAGAAGCTCGTTCGAGCTTGATCGTCCAACACCACACTGCCAAGCCGCGCTTGCCCAAGCTCAGAAAAGCTCGCCCGAGCCTCAGCATGCATACTCTGTGAAGAGCTCGACCGAGCGTGAAGGAGCTCGCCCGGGATTCCTCTCATCAATCTCATATGTCCAAGCAAAACCCAAGCCGAGCTAGAGGAAGCTCGACCGAGCGTCATCTTCATGGTAACATCCTGCCCACTTCCGCTCGGTCGAGTCAAGCCACGCTCGTCCGAGGCTTTGCGCGCTCCTCAGTCACTTCGCCATGTGCTCGACCGAGCTCGAGAAAACTCGACCGAGCCTCGACACAAAGTCTCACACTGTCGAATTTAGCTCGACCGAGCGCCACTTCACCCGTCCGAGCTCAGCCCATATTTGCTTCCCATGCACGGAGCTCGCCCGAGCTCGAGCATGCTCGCCCGAGCACAATGAAAAAGACTGGATTTTTACTCTCGAGCTATAAATAGAAAGGCTGTGTTTTTGCACAAGTATCGAGGGTTTTGGAGGGTTTTTGGAGAAGAGGAGCACAAGGGTTTTGGAAGATCATCAACCAAGTTTGGAGCTAATCTAAAGATAGAAGGGAAACTTTCATCTTAGTTTCTTCATCTTGTTTGTTCTATTTCATCATCCTTGTAAAAACTACTTTGCTTGATTATTGAATATGACTTGTGAGTAGTCTCTTCTAGTTTCTAGGGGTCCTATGGACCTCCTTGGTGTATGTAACTCTATCATCTATTGAATACATGTTGAATGAAGCTTTTGTTATGTTTGTGAATCTACTTGGATGTAATGTCAACTCTATGCCCACCAAGTGTTTGATAAAATGCCTAAGTGGTCTAGAAATATGAATTCGAAGTTGAGTGTTCTAGCGAACGTAACTAAGAGTTCTAGAATGAAAGTAGATTCACCCTTGCTTGATGACAATCACTACGTGACTCATCCTAGCATCGAGATAGGCTTGGTCTTCACCACTCTCGGATTTTGATCACTCAACTAGCGTTGATGATTGAGAAACTTGAGTTGGACGTGAGCTAACAACATCTAGCGATTGAAACTCACGTGCGAGGTGCCTCTCCCTTAAATCAAATAAGAACATCGAGAGATTGAATTTGGTTTAATAGTCGCACGCCTTAATCTAATCATTACATTGTTTATTCTTGCATGAAATTGTGCCTATAGAGAGTCTAGTACACCAAGGAGGGAAGTAGTACCCTAGGAACGCCTTTAAAACCTTGAAAACAACCCCTTCATTTCATTTACTATTATTGCTTGGTAATCGATAATCAAATCTCAAACAATCGTTAGGAAATAGACTTATTTAGTAAAATCGAATAGTGATCTTAGGTTTACAATTGCTCCTTGGACGACCCGGTACTTACCGGTCAAATATAAATTGTTTTTTGACTATACAATATTACAACTGTCAGATTGTCTCTTATGATATGCACAAATGATGCCTCGAGTCCCTTTTATAGTAGACGGGTTGCCCCTAATGAGATGCACAAATGATGCCTCGTTTCTCTTAAAGTGGTTGGATTGCCCCTAAGTGAGATATTATCATGACTGGTGCAAAAATGATGCCTCACTTCTGTAGCAATTGGATTGCCCATTATGAGATGCTATTAAACTGGTGCATAAATGACGCATCATGTCCCTTTTATAGTGGTCGGATTGTCCTTTATAAGATATTATTAATACTGATGCACAAATGATGCCTCGTAACCCTTTATAGTAGCCGGGTTGTTCCTTATGACCAAATGATGCCTATTGTCCCTTTTATAGTGGTCAATTTGCCCTTTATAAGATATCATCCATACCAGTGCACAAATGATGCCTCGTGTCTCATTTATAGTAGTCGGGTTGCCCCTTGTGAGATGCGCAAATGGCGCCTCGTGTCCCTTTTATAGTGGTTGGACTGGCCCTTATGAGGTATTATTAGACTGATGCAAATAATGTCTCGTATTCATTTATATTGGTTGGATTGGCCCTTAAGAGATATTATCTAGACTGATGCGCAAATGATGTCTCATTTCCCTTGTATAGTAATCGAATTGCCCCTTATGAGATATTATCTAAACTGATGCGCAAATGATGTCTCGTGTCCCTTGTATAGTGGTCGGATTGCCCCTAATGAGATATTATCCAGACTGATGTGCAAATGATGTCTCATTTCCCTTGTATAGTAATCGAACTGCTACTTATGAGATATTATCTAGACTGATGCGTGATCGGTCGAATTCTTGACCTATTATTCACTTCATTCGATGATGGATTAGGTTTGTTTCCGGATATTTTGTTATCATTTGACCTCTTTTCTAGTGTTTCAGGTCATATATGACATATCTAATACTTTTGGATTGATCCAAAGCAAAGCAAAGCAATTGGTGAAGATTTGGGCAAAAACAGGACAAAATAGGGCAGACGGACCTTTGCGACGTATTTTGCATGCCCAGGGCGCATACGGTGTCAAAATGAGTCGAAATCTAGCTTGTTTGAAAGCTAACTCGAAGGCCTACAACTTTGTAGTTGACACGAAGAGCAGATTCGAAGGTTTAGACCTCCAAAAAGGCAACGAAAGTCAGGTCCCGTGACAGCCCGGGACAGATCAAGTGTCACGGGACCAAGCCGAAGCAATGAAAATCTCTAGTCCTGTGACACACACTCTGTCACGGGCCCGTCGTCAATTTTGAGCTATAAACAGTCGTTTCGGACCAGATTTTGAGTACGCTGACTTTGGGGATCGATCTTGACCTAAATTGAAGAAAGAGGACGACTAAGAGCTCAAGAAAGACAAGATTTGAAGCTACACTTCATCAAAACACAAGTGTCACGGCAACGTCGGAAAAACAGCATTATCAAATAGTTTCCTAATTCAGTTTTTGGGCTTCTGGCCTTTTTGGAAAGCTATAAATAGAAAGATCAGCTGATTTACAAGGTGTGCTTATTTTGAGATTGAAGAACCCTAACTTGGGAGAGAAGACAGAGTTCATCGCGAGAGATTGAGGATTCATCGAGCTACATCGTCTACGGTTAACTGATCGTTCGATAATATAGCGGAAATATTCAAATAAGAATTCAAACACTTATGCTAGCCACGATTAATCAAAACATTTGTAATGACTCGGGGAAATCCGAGGTCGAACCCAAAGGATAGGTGATTAAACTAATAATGCTAAAGATATAGCTAGATTGTCTATGGTTTGGGGGAGGTTTGTTCCTTTAAAAGGACGATAGCAAGGTTTACTATCCAAAAGAGAGGTTTGATCAACTTAAAGAGGATAACAATCAATTAAAAGATGACTAGGGATCTATTTCTCCACCTAGACAATTATTGTGACGGTAAAATAGGACACCATTGATGAAATCACATGCATACACTTAGAATCTAGCCATGCAACATTAATGCTAAGTTCAACTCGCGCTACAACTTAGTACTAAGAGGTTACATCTCGCATAATACCTCACACTCGCGCTCTATTGGTATTATAGAATATGAATGCCTAGCCTCACACTCGCGCTCTATTGGCTAGATAATCATGCTCTTGTTAAGTTCAAGCCATTCTCATTAAGATTAGAGTGTCGCCATGTAACACAAAAACCTTAATGCTTCTTCATTTAGTTCATTGAAGTCATGATGATCAACGTGAGCTACATCAAACATGAGATCAAGCAAAGTTCCTATTGGGGACATTTCACAAACACCTTATAGGCAACTTGAAGAGTTAAGTTCAAATGAAGAAGAAACATGTGCAAATCATTCATCAATGGCATCCATAGTATTTATAATGTCACAAACATGTCTAGGGGGTCCATAGATCCCCAACCAAGGTCACTACTCACTCATGGTGAGGTTACAAACAAAAACATCCATGAAAGTGCAAAAACTCATGTGGAAAAGAGAGTTTAGAAATCTAGAACCAATATGGAGATCCAATAACACTAGGTGATTAGATCTTTGTGTTGTTGATGACTCTTAAATCTCTATCTTCTTTCCCAAGAAAACTGCTCCAAATCCCAAGGAAATCTGCCTTGAAAATCCCCCAAAAAGTCCCCCTTGTTCAGAAAACCCTAAGTTTCTATTTATAGCCCATCAGTAAAAGTTCTGCCTTGAAAACTCAACCGGCCGGCTCAGAGGCGTGAAGGAATTTCAGCCGACCGGCTCGCGCAGGGGTAGGCTACCCTGGACTTTCTGAGCATGTCAGCCGGCCGGTTCATAAGGTGAAGGGTCTTCAGCCGGCCGGCTCGAGCAGGGGAGGCTGATGTGGGAACTCTCTGAGCTGTTGAACCGGGCGGTTCGAGTTGTGAACAATTCTCAGCCGGCCGGTTGGATACCTCAGAGAGTTCGTTCCTTCTGGTCTCGACTTCAACCGGGCGGCTCGATGCAGGGCAAATGTTCAGCCGGCCGGTTGGATCTCCTCCTTGGGCACTTTTTACTCCAAAAGCTCGGTTTTGCTCCAAAATCACTGCTAACTTGTGCTCTTAGCTTAAACCCTGTAATTTTCCTGAAATGAACCACAATGCATCAAATAGCAAGTGAAATCGTGATAAAATGATCGAAACACTAATCGTAGAGATTGCCTAAAGTGCATATATTTTAGCGCTATCATTAACTCGTCCTTATTTCTCTCTTATTACACTATTTGTGGTTTAATCGCCATGAATAGCGAGTAGTCTTCTTAATTATGGGATCCTACGGATCCCGTGCTATGTACCCAACTCTCATGTGATCAATTAACTTTTTTATTTATGCAAATCGAATATTCAATTTCATCGTGCTTAATTTATCGTTCTATGCAAGTATTTACATCAAATGGTATGTTTGCATGCTAGATCGTATTTAGGTTATATACCGAAAGGTGGATGGGCCCTAGGGATTAACCGGATTGTATGAAATTGTATGAGAACCTTTAGTTTAAATAATCGAGATCGTTGATAATCCGTGGATGGGCGGCGTTCAACGATTGAGATTAAGCTAGATAATGATCCGTGGATGGGCGGCTTATCTAGTGTTATTTTGGTTTAATTCGATATTCGATAGCATGATGAATTACGTGATAATGATTGCATGATTAGTGGGGTTAGCACGGGTGAAGTGTGGTCCTGGAATTCTTTCTCTGATAAGTACAAACCTTTTATTTTCTTCTATTTAATTTCTGCAATTCAGCTCACAACAAAAACCTCTTTTAATCGGAATAGCTAAATAGGTCACATTGTTTGCTAGTAATCACACACATGTTCCTTGGATCGACCCTTGGCTTACCAAGGTTTATAAATTTTGTTTGACTACGATTTGACCCCTAAAACTCATAATTTGACAACTATAAAGGGTTAAAAATACGCTTGTCAAAATGGCGTCGTTACCGGGGAGCAGCGTTTAGTGTGATATTAGATTAACGTGTGTAGTTTAGACTATTCCACATTGTTCGTTACTTGTCTTTTTCTAAAAAAATTTCTTGCTACGTTCACTCTTCCCTTGGCTTTTTGCAGGTACTGTTTAGTACATGCCAAGGAAAACACCCCGAAAGAAGAAGCAGATTCAGATTTCAGACGAGGACACACCGGACCTACGAAGAACAACTCGTCGGGGGCCAGAACGAAGCTCGGCAGTTACGAGCACTGAACCAAAATTTCACAGCAATGGCTATGAACCAAAACAACCCAGCTTTGCTGAATGGAGTGGTCGAAGACGACCTGCAGCATCCTGCGCAACAACCAGTGTGCAGAACTCTTGGAGATTACACTGCTCCACGTGTCTCGAGATTTCAGTCAGCCATTGCACCACCGGGCATCGCCAACAATACATGAGAGATCAAAATAGGACTGATTCAAATGGTGCAGAACAACCAGTTTTCAGGAAGGATGAACGAAGACCCTCATCAGCATCTCAAGCGGTTTGTTCAGATGTGCAACACAGTCAAGACCAATGGTGTCCCTCCAGAATCCTATTACCTGAGGCTATTCCCTTTTTCACTCTCTGATAAGGCTAGTAGGTGGCTCGATAGTCATGCAGAGGGCACTTTCACTAAGTGGGGCAAACTGGCCGAAGCCTTTCTACAGCAGTACTTCCCACCATCAAAGACAGCACATTTCAGGAACAAGATCATCTCGTTCCGATCTATGGATGGTGAGACTCTCTACGAGGCTTGGGAGTTGATGAGGATGTGCCCACATCACAATCTAGAGCTGTGGCAGATTATAGACACTTTCTATCAGGGAATTGACCAGGGGATGCGCACCTTAATAAATCAAACAGCTGGTGGAGGACTGAACGGAGTCCCTCTAGAAGACACCTATGACATTATAGAGAGAGCAGCTCAAGATTACCACCTCTGGACAAGTGATCGTGGCAACCCTAAAGACAAGAAGGGTGTGCAAGATCTCTGTCACACAGATAGCTCTAATGGAATTACTGAATTGACCAACACCGTAAAGATGCTTGCAACCGAGATCCAAAATATAAAGTTAGGGTGCACTATGAAGTCTTCAGACGTCGCTCATGTAGGCGTGTATTGTCAGATATGTGGCTCCCCTTCTCACTATGCAGATGGGTGTCCGGTGATTGGACCAGATGACAACGGCGGAAACCAAGAGAATGCCAATTATGTGGGGCAATACAATCAAGGATCAGGAATGAATCGGTGGGATAATCCCAACAGGAATAATCCCAACTTTTCTTATAAGCCACAGAATCAGGCCCCATCAGGTGTTCCTTACAGCCAGCAGCAGGATGCTACACCGTACCAGCCGAGGCCTCAGTACAATAATCATTCGCAAGGGCAGCAAAATCAGAATTCAGGGAGCTTTACCTACCAGTCGCAGCAGCCCAAGCAATAGGATAGGCGAGTGAAAGCACTCGAGCAGATCAGCGCCCAAAACAAGCAACTAGCCGTTCAGAACAGGATGCTGGAAAATCAGATTGCTCAACAGGCAGACTCAGCAACCAGAGAGCAGGGAAAACTCCCATCGAAACCGGATATGAATCACAGGGATCCGTGAATGCCATCACTCTCCGAGGAGGAAAACATATTGAAATGGTGCCAGCTCAAGCCACTCGAACTCCAGCTGCAAAATCAGCGCTTGATTCTACACCTGCCGAAGGGGAAACGTCAAAGGAAGCTGAAAACCGATCTGAAAATTCTGCGCAGACAGTAGAGCCAGCCCCCTATATGCCACCAGTCCCATTCCCTCAGCGACTCAAGGGTGCAAGAAGAGATAAAGAGTTCATGCAGTTCGTGGATAAGATTCGTACTTTGTACATCACTATGCCCTTCACCGATGCAATCACGCAGATTCCAACTTATGCCCAATTCATGAAGGGGATTTTGACTGGGAAAAGAAAGATTGACGGGACCGAGAATGTGGCCCTGAGCGAGGAATGTAGTGCAGCCACGGACCAGCCCATGCCACCCAAACTTCAAGACTCAGGGAGTTTTTCTATCCCTTGTGATATTGGTGGTTTTCCTGTTCGTCGTGCTTTATGTGATCTTGGTGCTAGTGTGTCTATCATGCCATACTCTTTATATGCTAAACTGAAATTGGGTGATCTCTGTCCTACTAATATCACCATTCGCCTTGCGGATCGTTCTTGTAGACTCTCGAGAGGGATTCTGAAGGATGTTCCAGTCAAGGTGAAGGACCTGTATTTTCCTGCTGATTTCATAGTATTGGACATCTCTGAGGACGTAGATATCCCAATTATTCTTGGTAGACCATTTCTATACACGGCTAAGGCGGTCATTGACATGGATAGAGGTTCCTTAGCCTTGCGAGTAGGCAGTGAAAGAGTTGTTTTTAGTTTGCCTGACATGTCTAAGAGTCCTAGTCTGTTTGGTGACTGTGATATACTGGACTCTGCTGATGTTAATGAGCCTATTTCACTAACCTCTATTGAGCCTTGCAGAGTTCTCCAGGACTGCCCCATCCCGATGAATATATGCGCGGTGAGCACAGAGGGAGCAGCTGATGCTGAACAGACTCCAGGCTCAGGTAAGGAACCCTGCAAAAGAGAGCTGAAGCCTCTTCTCGACCCCGGTGATGTCTTTAAGGAGAGGACGACAAAGTGGCACTACAAACGAAACGTGCGTAGAAAATTCAATAAAGGCGAGCGAGTTCTTCTCTACAACTCCCGCTTTAGATTATTTACTGGGAAGCTGCGCACCAAATGGAGTGGTCCTTACACAGTGGCGAGCGCATACTTAGACGGCCACGTTGAGCTTAACAGTGAGAGAGGCAAGTCAATGGTGGTCGACGGGCAGCGCCTCAAGCTTTACCACGTCCTGAAGCCCCGAGAACCACCTGACGACAGTGATGATGACCTACTTCTCGGGAAGGGATCTCAGCAAGGGACTTCCCGAGAATGCTTCTAGTCCTACCTCCCTAGCTATGTCTCACCAAGACGTTAAACTAGGTCTCTTCGGGGAGTAACCCGCGCTCTAAGTACTTAGCTAGTTTTCATATGCATTTGCAATGTGTGATTTCACGTGTGTGCAGCGGTCTTAAGTGTGGAGTCCCAGCAGCAAGAAAAGCAAATTTTTAGTCCCGTGACAGCCCGTGACGGATCAGGTGTCACGGGACCAAGTCGTAGCAGCGTAACTTCATAGACCCGTGACTGCCCGTGACGGATCGATCGTCACGGGATCTGCTCGAGTACATCAATTTCATTCATTTGGCATCCATTATCCAGATTTCTTTGCGATTATAGATGCTAACCTATTACTTGTGAAGCTTTGTGTGTTTCTCTATATATCTACCAGCTCACAAGTCGTGTTTCACTCACCGGACATCGTTTAATCTCCATGGATATCGCGCCATCACGCACGAGTGAAGTTCCTATGCACTTTTTCTTATCTTTTATTTCTTCGCTTAGGGACTAAGCTCATTTTTGAATGTGGAGTGGGTAGCGTATAGTCACACACATTGCATATCACATTCACTCTTGCATATGCTCAACTGTCTATGTATTGCGATTGAAATCCTCGTTTTCTACGATACATCTTGACTGATTGACATTCTTTTGGATTCAAAGTCTAGGACTTGAAATAGTTTTATTCATGTGTGTATCCTCTTGAGTCAGTATCATTGCCAGCCTTTTCCTATCACATGTTTTACGTATTTCTTAAAGCATGTTTGAGACTTGTAATTAGTAGGCACCGGTTCAAAAATGTCAAAAACTTAAATATGCATCTCTTTTTGTAGGTGACGTTAGTACTAGTATGTGTTTCTATATACTTGTTGTGATTTGCATGCACCCACCGTTACTTATACACTATGTCAAGTTTTAAGTGTGGAGTTAGAAAATTGGTTTTCAATGTTTTCAATCAAGAATAAAGTTCTGAATTTTCAAAAGAGGGTGAAAAATTGACCCCAAGCATAGTTGTTTTTGAAGAAAAAAAAATTTCCTGCAGAAAAAAAAAATTTAGAAAAGCAGAAAAACACCAAGGGCAAAGTGAGAAAAGTCACCCCTTGTGTGGAGAAAAAAAAATTTTAGTACCAAGGGCAAAGTGAGAAAAGTCACCCCTTGTGTATGGAAAACAGTTTTAAAACAATTTCTGCCCCCTTTTGCTTGGTGTAGTGTAATTCCACCTTCTCATTGCGTGCAAATCATGACTTGTCTTACGTATTCATGTACTAGAAACTAAGGGACGATCCTCGTGCTTGCACTGAAATTTTGATGCAGATTTTCGTACTATTTTTCAGAAAATTCTTAAGCCAGGCTCCTCTTCTCTTACGGGTCATTGCCTAGTCCTTGGCACTTGAGACCGAGCTTTGCGCCAAGAACCCGTGGACTATCCCTAGATAGCATAGGTGAATGGCGAGCATGTTTTGTGTAACTATTCATGTTCTTTTTACGTTGCTCTAAAACTATTTAGAACATGTGATTAGTCGCTTGCTAGCCGTGTGTACTCACCGTTTGAATGCATGACTCGTTTAATCTATGATTGTCCGACAACTTTGATGAAAATGTTTGACTTGAAGTTGAGGTAACACGGTGAATCCGAGGTATGACATGACTCTACTGTGACTCATTGAGCATCATTTCATGCATACATGTTAGTTAGTTGTACAGGGGATTTGTAGGTAGTCCCATTCCTGAAAACCTTCACGAGACTATTGACATGCACTGCCTTGTTGCGAGGCAATGTGTACAAAATAAATTTATAAATCCGCTACTCGTGACTTCACTATTGGGTAGTAAAGCGGTAAGTAGGGGTCGAACCCAAGGGAATTAGTGGATAGTTGTTCTTTCGAGAATGGAAAATTAAATAAGACAGTTGGGGGTTGGTTGTGATTTTAAACGGAAAGTAAATACTGAAAGGTAAATTGCGGGAACAGTTGAGTTCAATATCAACCAGTCAACATACTTTTGGTTTGTCGTACGCTGTGTTTCAAGCGCAATACGTGCCAAATATTATGTTGGATTGATGTTGAAAACTTCTGTAATGAAAGTAAAATACAGAAAGTAAATGACTGAATTTAGAGTGCTGAAAGTAAATGACTGAAAATAAGCAGTTGATAGTGAGACTGAAAGTAAAGTGACAGGTGATGTTTTAATTAAAGGAAAGGATTCGGTTTTAGGGGCTTTGTATCATAAATCTGTTCATCATCGACCGCTAATGATCATACTATGTGTTTAAAGATGTATCAAGGCTATTTCTAGCAATCGACTTGCCACATCGTCTAGTCCTTTTCAAGACATAGAACACTTGTTCTACTTATGCTAATTCCTCCTTTCGAAGTATCTTAGCTTATGTGCATCCACCTGATCAATCATTTCCGATCAACCAAGTGGTGTTTAAGAAAGGTTGAACTCCTCGAATAAGCCTTGCTCTTTCGAGCCTCCACTTACCCGAGTATGTTCACGAACCTCATGGAAAAGCTTTGCTCTTTCGAGCCTCCACTCATCCATGAATGTTCTAACCTAATATGTGGCACATAGAACAAGTTTAAACACTATAGAAGCACTAAGAAAAGGGTCTAAAACATGTTTTGATACAAACACACCCCTTCAACCGAATGAAGGGTTTAGCTACGATTATCCATGGAAGAGGACATCATAGCTAAGTGCTTGAAAAGTAAAGGTTTTCGAAAGACAAAAAAGTAAAGTTTTTGAAAGTAAAAGACAGGGAAAAGCTTGAGCACTTCAAGAACCAACAAGAGTACTCAAGAACAAGCTTGGAGCTTTCAATATCAAAGTAAAGTGTTTACAAGGATTGTGCCTAAAATCTAGAGAGATTGGAATATGGAACTCAAACTAGGACTATGGGACTAGAACTTGGGACATTGAACAAAGAAGAGGGAGCTCTCTATTTATAGGCAAGGGAGAGAGGCAAATCAACAAGGCATGGGTACTCCAAGTCAAGCCGCCGGCCATAGGTGGCACTTCCCCTTGGTTGAGGTGTCCTCCCAAAAGCCGCCGGTTAGGTAGCTCCAAAAGCCGCCGGCCATTTGCCCTAGTTTGGTCTTGATCGGGCTTGAGCTGATTCCACTCGGGCGCTTCGTCTAAGAAGTGAGATTGTCCGACTTGTTGGGCATTCCAAACAACGTGGTCGAGCCAGATTTTCCAGATTCACCCGTTTGGCCGAGCAACCTGGTTTGGTGCCTAGTGCGCGCGGGGCCTTTGCTTTGGACTTGGGCCAACTGCTAATCGGCTCGGGCGTTCTCCTTGGTTTTCCAACATTGTCCACCTCATTTGCCATTTTGATCATTTTGCTCGAGGCGGATTCGTCAGATCAGATGATTTGTTCGGGCAACTTGAATTTGGACTTGGACAGCTCGGCAGGTGTGCTGGAACGCTGGGGCGCGGCCTGGTTCTGCTTCAGCCGGTCGGGTGAATCTCCAATGCGATTCTTTTGGGCGCAATTCTCCCCTTTTAGGCATGTTTCTTCTCTAAACCTCAAAATAGCCTGTAGAGCAAAAGTGAAACTAACAAGTAAAAGTTGTAAAGACAAAGCGTCTAATTTGGTGGGTTTAACTGTCTTAATGAATCATATAAATATGGTCCATCAGATCACCCCACACTTATACTTGTTCGTCCCAAACAATGCTATTTAAAAGAGGCACACACAATCCAAGTAAAAACTTTAAATAAGAAAGTGAGAATGTGGGACTAGATTTATCCTATTCATGCAATACTTATTTGTTACCAATCTAAACCGTGTAAATACTTAGAAGAAACTTGATACTTGTACCTTCGAGCTGAGATGCAAATTAATTCGGATGATTCGAGAGATAGCCCTTTTCAGGCTCCTGGACTGCATTCTCGGGACCGACTCGCACTATATGGTTATCTTGTAGCTTTCTCTAGCACATTATTTGGTTCGGGTTTCAATGATATGAGCTATTTGATTTCCTTTTGATGAGGGACAGCTTTTGAAGTGATTTGGCCTTCGGCCTTCGATTTTGAATTGGAGTTTCTTCACTTTTGTTCGGTTAAAACCTTCACAATTTCGGGCCTTTGGCCTTTGATTTGCTTCTTCGAGCTTTGCTTCTTTGTGACTTGCTTGTCCACTTTCTCAACCTTTTGGGAGGTCCAATCATCGCCCGAGAGCATATGGAAATACCTCCCCGCTCTTTCTCATCCTCGCCGTTTCGCGCGGGTCAAGATGAGGGTCGCTCATCTATTTTCTCGGCTACTAGGACTAGAGATAGGACGGTCTGATTCCCGTCCCGCCTCTTGCATAAACGCTGCATGGCGGAGATGACTCTAATCTCCATTGAAACCCGAAGTGCAGCCTCCACTGACTTCGTAAACCATATAGTGAAATCCGATCTTTCGAGTGCTTGCCAAGCCTCTCTAGGGCATTTTATATCAACTCCACATCCCCTGTATATCTCAACACAAAGGGACAAATGAGAAGTTACATCCTAAGTTTTTATACAGTTGAGATTTCACAAGGTAAATGCATGAATTTAGATCTATCTTTTTCACATTCTCAAGTTCATATTTTCAAAAAGATAATATTAAGGGAAAAGGAAAAGAAAAAACATGTTAACTAACTATGTACAAAGGCAGTTCTCACCCCACACTTTTGAACGAAGGCGTGCCTCTCGGCATAACTTAGTTCAAAAGCCGATTGCAAGCAAATATTTACAAGAAAGGTGAGAATGACTTAAGGTAAAAACTAAATAAAATGACTGAAAGTAAGATAAATGTCGGGTTACCTCCCGACCATTGCCTTTGTTTAACGTCGTTGGCTCGACGATACCTCACTTCTGGATCATAAGTTTGGATCCCATGGGCAGCTCAGGTCAAATTTTTCTGCCGCTCCTACCTTGAATCTCCCCGAGTTCTTGTGGGATGATGTGCTCGGGTCAGGACTCCATTGTTCCGATGTTTTTTCCTTCCAACACCTCTGAGAAGGCGAGGGACCCTTAACCATAGTTGCTGGCCTAGCTACTCTTACGGTTTCTCTTGGTAGGTCAGAAACCAGAGTTCTGAGATTCGAGGTATGCACAATGTCTGGCGGTTTCCTTGTCCTTGGGCGGCCATCATAATCATCGATGTAGAAATCTGAAATTTTGCCGCCAAATGCAAGTGATAACAGGCCCTTGCCAATGTCGATCCTTGCCTTGGTGGCGTAGAGAAAAGGCCGTCCCAATATAAGCGTTGGAGGGTCGTCTTCGCTGGTTTCTCCCGTTTGTATTACATAAAAATCCGTAGCAACGACGAGCTCTCCCACATGGAGTATTAGATCTTCAAGCACTCCAACCGGACAGATACACGACTTGTCTCCCAACTCGATATTCGACCTTGGTGGTTTCAATGGACCAAGCCCCAATAAGTAATATAAGGAGTAAGGCATGGCATTGACGGCAGCCCCAAGATCGATTAAGCACTGATGAATTTGGGCTTCACCAATACCACAGGTGACCGTGAAGGCCCCCGGGTCCTTATCCTTTTCTGGTTGTGACTCATGATCTGAAGTGAGTGATCTTTCCATTATTGGGTCATTCTGCCCATCCTTTGGCTCTGGATTTGTATGATCGGGCCCTTTTAACTCCTGATCTTCTAGGCAAATACTTTGCTCTGACGCATAGATGTTAGTTGGGGAATCCCATTTGGGACCATCAGAGTCTAGATCGTTATTGTCATCCCAGCCAGATGCTGGTATGTCAAAGTGTGTGATTGGTGGTGGTGTCATGCTAACGGTGAACGCATAGCGTCCATTGTCAGCATGCGTGACCCATGTTCTGCCATCATTGGGTCGGTCTTCCTCTTGATTCCAATCAGGACGGTGTCTACGGGTGAAGTGTTTGTTCGCAGGTTTGTAAGTTGTGAATCGTGCTGCTTCTTCCCGTGCCGCCTTCATGTTTGACCTCCTTATCATGCTAATATTCGCTTTTGGGTTTTGGATGGTTTGTGAAGGTAGTCGGCCAGGCTCATTAGTGAGCACGGACATTGAGGTGGCGAGCTGGGACATTTGCTTCTTCAAGTCCGAGATATCTCCCTTCGTTTCGACTTGGAATCGATGCATCGAGCCCACGAGTTCCTTTACCACATCATCAAGGGATTTGTTTGGTCCTTGCGGATTGCTCGGGCTGGCTTGGTATTGATTCGGTCCCTTTTGCTGATACTGACCTGTCGGGTATTGGTTTGGTTCTCTTTGTTGATATTGGCTTGCTGATGGAGCGTTCTGTTTGTACTGTCGGTGGGGAGGTTGGTAAAATGACTGAGCTAATTGCGGTGCGGCTTGTTGTGTCTCCCTCGGAGGGTGGTTGTCGTTCCGCCAGTTCGGATTGGTCGCTTGATTATACTGCCGGTTCGGTCCGGCTCTGTCGTTGCTGTTGTTGTATCCTTGGTATCCTACCACTGCATTCACTTCTGCCGGTTCTTCTACTATTAACGTTGGGCATTCGTCAGTTTTGTGGTCCGTAGAACCACAAAACTCGCAAGGTTTCATCTGAGCTGGCTGCCTTCGTAGGATCTGAACCATCATTTCCTTCATTTGTTTCATCTCCTCTGGCATAGAGTTCATTGGTGTTTCAGCCTTTGCCACATTCTTTGTTCGGGAAAATTCTTCCTGCCGAGTTGTCTCCTCTCTAAATCGGGCATTTTTAGCAACGTTGGTGATGAGATTTCTTATGCCACTCAGTGATAGATTCATCATGGATCCTCCAGCCGAGGCATCCAGGAGCATTTTGTCTAAAGGTCTCAATCCATCAATGAGGTACTCGATGATGAGTTTCTCAGGCAGTCCGAGGGTGCAGCAGCTTCTCTCCAGGCGGTTGAACTTTTCCAGGTAATCGTACATGGTTTCATTGGGTCCCTGCTTGATGTCTTGCAATTGCCTCCTTACTTGCATTGCTCTTCCTGCTGGGTAGTATTTGTCTAGAAATTTCTTTTGCATCTGAGCCCATGTTCTGATGCTTCCCGAAGGTAATGAAAGGAACCAGTCGTTTGCCGAGTCAATGAGGGAAAAGTAGAAAGCCTTCAATTTGAAGTCTTCTACATTCACGCCATTGGGTTTTAGGTTTTGGCAAATGCCATGTAAGCGTTGGAGATGAGTTGTTGATGATTCTCCATGAGTTCCTGAGAACTTGGGCAAGTTATGGACCACTGATGTGTTGATGGCGATGTTTTCTAGTTCAGGGCCCTCGTAAATGCACCACGGCTGATTTCTGAAATCCGGTGCCGACAGTTCTAGGTTTGCGGAAGTTGTTGTCCCCATAGTACTCATCGAATACGGGTTCTCGTCTTGGTTCTTGTCGATATTGCGGGGGTGGTGGATGTCTAGGTGGTTGTTGTGCTGGACCAGCTTCATTTCAGTCCCCGGGCGGGCCTTGGTTTCTACGGATGACCTCCCTTTCACGAGCTCTTTGGTTTCGTATGAGTTGCTCCGGATCGTCGAGAATTGGAAATGGAGGTAGCGCCTCATTATTTCGATCAAACAGATTCCCCTCGTCGTCATCCTGATAGTCATGGTGGCTTCCTGCACAAGACATGGTTATGCAGAAGCGAGTACAAAATTAAAGAACTTTATCCGATTGCAATTCTAATTCCCCGGCAACGGCGCCAATTTGACATGCACTGCCTTGTCGCGAGGCAATGTGTACAAAATAAATTTATAAGTCCGCTACTCGTGACTTCACTATTGGGTAGTAAAGCGGTAAGTAGGGGTCGAACCCAAGGGAATTAGTGGATAGTTGTTCTTTCGAGAATGGAAAATTAAATAAGACAGTTGGGGGTTGGTTGTGATTTTAAACGGAAAGTAAATACTGAAAGGTAAATTGCGGGAACAGTTGAGTTCAATATCAACCAGTCAACATACTTTTGGTTTGTCGTACGCTGTGTTTCAAGCGCAATACGTGCCAAATATTATGTTGGATTGATGTTGAAAACTTCTGTAATGAAAGTAAAATACAGAAAGTAAATGACTGAATTTAGAGTGCTGAAAGTAAATGACTGAAAATAAGCAATTGATAGTGAGACTGAAAGTAAAGTGACAGGTGATGTTTTAATTAAAGGAAAGGATTCGGTTTTAGGGGCTTTGTATCATAAATCTGTTCATCATCGACCGCTAATGATCATACTATGTGTTTAAAGATGTATCAAGGCTATTTCTAGCAATCGACTTGCCACATCGTCTAGTCCTTTTCAAGACATAGAACACTTGTTCTACTTATGCTAATTCCTCCTTTCGAAGTATCTTAGCTTATGTGCATCCACCTGATCAATCATTTCCGATCAACCAAGTGGTGTTTAAGAAAGGTTGAACTCCTCGAATAAGCCTTGCTCTTTCGAGCCTCCACTTACCCGAGTATGTTCACGAACCTCATGGAAAAGCTTTGCTCTTTCGAGCCTCCACTCATCCATGAATGTTCTAACCTAATATGTGGCACATAGAACAAGTTTAAACACTATAGAAGCACTAAGAAAAGGGTCTAAAACATGTTTTGATACAAACACACCCCTTCAACCGAATGAAGGGTTTAGCTACGATTATCCATGGAAGAGGACATCATAGCTAAGTGCTTGAAAAGTAAAGGTTTTCGAAAGACAAAAAAGTAAAGTTTTTGAAAGTAAAAGACAGGGAAAAGCTTGAGCACTTCAAGAACCAACAAGAGTACTCAAGAACAAGCTTGGAGCTTTCAATATCAAAGTAAAGTGTTTACAAGGATTGTGCCTAAAATCTAGAGAGATTGGAACATGGAACTCAAACTAGGACTATGGGACTAGAACTTGGGACATTGAACAAAGAAGAGGGAGCTCTCTATTTATAGGCAAGGGAGAGAGGCAAATCAACAAGGCATGGGTACTCCAAGTCAAGCCGCCGGCCATAGGTGGCACTTCCCCTTGGTTGAGGTGTCCTCCCAAAAGCCGCCGGTTAGGTAGCTCCAAAAGCCGCCGGCCAGCTGTCCTCTTCTCAAAGCCGCCGGCCATTTGCCCTAGTTTGGTCTTGATCGGGCTTGAGCTGATTCCACTCGGGCGCTTCGTCTAAGAAGTGAGATTGTCCGACTTGTTGGGCATTCCAAACAACGTGGTCGAGCCAGATTTTCCAGATTCACCCGTTTGGCCGAGCAACCTGGTTTGGTGCCTAGTGCGCGCGGGGCCTTTGCTTTGGACTTGGGCCAACTGCTAATCGGCTCGGGCGTTCTCCTTGGTTTTCCGACATTGTCCACCTCATTTGCCATTTTGATCATTTTGCTCGAGGCGGATTCGTCAGATCAGATGATTTGTTCGGGCAACTTGAATTTGGACTTGGACAGCTCGGCAGGTGTGCTGGAACGCTGGGGCGCGGCCTGGTTCTGCTTCAGCCGGTCGGGTGAATCACCAATGCGATTCTTTTGGGCGCAATTCTCCCCTTTTAGGCATGTTTCTTCTCTAAACCTCAAAATAGCCTGTAGACCAAAAGTGAAACTAACAAGTAAAAGTTGTAAAGACAAAGCGTCTAATTTGGTGGGTTTAACTGTCTTAATGAATCATATAAATATGGTCCATCAACTATACTCGTCCTACTAGGGCAGCCTAGGGGTTTAAAGGCTTGATGCATATGCTAAATGCATTCGTGTCCTCTACGACAGTGAGTTATCTTTTTGTTTTTATTTTAGTTAGAATTGATGACATGATACTTGAGTGGGTAACTATTCCGCGTATATTGACTTGTGCTTAATGTTTGTTCGGGACGAACAAATCCTAAGTGTGGAGTGTTTTGATCGGTCGAATTCTTGACGTATTATTCACTTCATTCGATGATGGATTAGGTTTGTTTCCGGATATTTTGTTATCATTTGACCTCTTTTCTAGTGTTTCAGGTCATATATCACATATCTAATACTTTTGGATTGATCCAAAGCAAAGCAAAGCAATTGGTGAAGATTTGGGCAAAAACAGGACAAAATAGGGCAGACAGACCTTTGCGACGTATTTTGCATGCCCAGGGCGCATACGGTGTCCAAATGAGTCGAAATGTAGCTAACTCGAAGTCCTACAACTTTGTAGTTGACACCAAGAGCAGATTCGAAGATTTAGACCTCCAAAAAGGCAACGAAAGTCAGGTCCCGTGACAGCCCGTGACAGATCAGGTGTCACGGGACCAAGCCGAAGCAATGAAAATCTCTAGTCCCGTCCCGTCGTCAATTTTGAGCTATAAACAGTCGTTTCGGACCAGATTTTGAGTACGCTGACTTTGGGGATCGATCTTGACCTAAATTGAAGAAATAGGACGACTAAGAGCTCAAGAAAGACAAGATTTGAAGCTACACTTCATCAAAACACAAGTGTCACGGCAACGTCGGAAAAACAGCATTATCAAATAGTTTCCTAATTCAGTTTTTGGGCTTCTGGCCTTTTTGGAAAGCTATAAATAGAAAGATCAGCTGATTTACAAGGTGTGCTTATTTTGAGATTGAAGAACCCTAACTTGGGAGAGAAGACAGAGTTCATCGCGAGAGATTGAGGATTCATCGAGCTACATCGTCTACGGTTAACTCGTCCTTATTTCTCTCTTATTACACTGTTTGTGGTTTAATCGCGATGAATAGCGAGTAGTCTTCTTAATTCTGGGATCCTACGGATCCCGTGCTATGTACCCAACTCTCATGTGATCAATTAACTTTTTTATTTATGCAAATCGAATATTCAATTTCATCGTGCTTAATTTATCGTTCTATGCAAGTATTTACATCAAAGGGTATGTTTGCATGCTAGATCGTATTTAGGTTATATACCAAAAGGTGGATGGGCCCTAGGGATTAACCGGATTGTATGAAATTGTATGAGAACCTTTAGTTTAAATAATCGAGATCGTTGATAATCCGTGGATGGGCGGCGTTCAACGATTGAGATTAAGCTAGATAATGATCCGTGGATGGGCGGCTTATCTAGTGTTATTTTGGTTTAATTCGATATTCGATAGCATGATGAATTACGTGATAATGATTGCATGATTAGTGGGGTTAGCACGGGTGAAGTATGGTCCTAGAATTCTTTCTCTGATAAGTACAAACCTTTTATTTTCTTCTATTTAATTTCTGCAATTCAGCTCACAACAAAAACCTCTTTTAATCGGAATAGCTAAATAGGTCACATTGTTTGCTAGTAATCACACACCTGTTCCTTGGATCGACCCTTGGTTTACCGAGGTTTATAAATTTTGTTTGACTACGATTTGACCCCTAAAACTCATAATTTGACAACTATAAAGGGTTAAAAATACGCTTGTCAATGCGCAAATGATGTCTCGTGTCCCTTGTATAGCAATTGAATTGCCACTTATGAGATATTATCTAAACTGATGCGCAAATGATGTCTCGTGTCCCTTGTATAGTGGTCGGATTGCCCCTAATGATGTATTATCTAGACTGATGCGCAAATGATGTCTTATTTCCCTTGTATAGTAATCAAACTGCCCCTTATGAGACATTATCTAAACGGATGCGCAAATGATGTCTCGTGTCCCTTGTATAGTGGTTGGATTGCCTCTAATGAGATATTATCCAGACTGATGCGCAAATGATGTCCTGTGTCCCTTCTATAGTAATCGAACTGCCTCTTAAGGGATATTATCCATACTCGTGCAAAAATGATGCCTCATTCCTTGTGAGATATTATCTAAACTTCTGCACAAATGATGTCTCATTTCCCTTTTATGGTAATCGAATATCCCATTATGGGATATTATCTAGACTGATGCACAAATGATGCCTTGTGTTCCTTTTATGGTGGTCGGATCGCATCTTATGAGATATAATCCAAGACTGCTGCGTAAATGATGCCTCGTGTCTAATTTATAGTAGCCGGGTTGCCCCTTATGAGATGCACAAATGACGCCACGTGTCCCTTTTATAGTAGTCGGATTGCTCCTTATGAGATATTATTAGACTGATACAAATGATGTCTCGTATCCATTTATATTAGTCGGATCGCCCCTTATGCGATATTACCTAGACTGATGTGCAAATGATGTGTTCCCTTGTATAGTAATCAAATTGTCCCTTATGAGATATTATCAAGACTGATGCGCAAATGATGTCTCGTGTCCCTTTTATTGTGGTCGGATTGTCCCTAATGAGATATTATCCATCCTGATGCACAAATGATGTCACGTATCCCTTCTATAGTATTCGAACTGCCTCTTAAGGGATATTATCCATACGCAAGCAAAAATGATGGCTCATTTCCTTATGAGATATTATCTAGACTGCTAATGATGTCTCATTTCCCTTTTATAGTAATGGAATTGCCCCTTATGGGATATTGTCTAGACTGATGCGCAAATGATGCGTTGTGTCCCTTTTATAGAGGTCGGATTGCCCTTTATGAGATATAATCCAAGACTGATGCGCAAATGATGCCTCATGTCCCTTTTGTAGTAATTGAATTGTGCCTTATGGGATATCATACATACTTATGCGAAATGATGACTCGCATCCCTTCATAGTGGTTGGATTGTTCTTTATTGAATATTATCAAGACTGATGCACAAATGATACCCCATGTCCCTTTATAGTAGTCGTGTTGCCCTTTTGAGATATTAATCAGACTGATGGATAAATGATGCCCCGTGTCCCTTTTATAGTGGTCGGATTGCTTCTTAAAAGATATTATCCAGATTAATGCACAAATGATTTCTCGCGTCTCTTATATTGTAGTAAGGTTGCTCCTTATCATATGCACAAATGATGCCTCGTGTTCCTTTTATAGTGCTTGGATTGGCCATTATAAGATATTATCAGACTTGTGCAAATATGATGCTCGTATGCTATTTATACTGGTCGGATTGCCCCTTTTGAGATTTATCTAGACTGATGCGCAAATGATGTCTCATTTCCCTTTTATAGTAATCGAATTACCCCTTATGGGATATTATATAGACTGATGTGCAAATGATGTGTCATGTCCCTTTATAGTAGTCAAATTGCCCCTTATGTGATACTATCGAGACTGATGCGCAAATCATGTCTCGTGTGCCTTTTATAGTGGTCGTATTTCTTCTTCAGAGATATTATCCAGACTGATGCACAAATGATGTCTCGTGTCTTTTATATAGTAGTAGTGTTACTCCTTATCATATGCACAAATGACTCGTGTCCTTTTTATAGTGGTCGGATTGCCCTTTATGAGTATTATCGTACCGATCCATAATGATGGCTCGTATCCCACTTATATTGGTCGGATTGCCCGTTATGAGATATTATCTAAACTGATGCGCAAATGATGTCTCATTTCTCTTTTATAGTAATCGAATTGCCCCTTATGGGATATTATCTGATGTGTAAATCATGTCTCATGTCCATTTATAGTAATCGAATTGCCCCTTGTGTGAGATTATCTAGATTGATGCGCAAATGATACCTCGTGTCCCTTTTATAGTAATTGCATTGCCTTTATGAGATATTATCTAGACTGATGAGCAAATGATGCAATGCATCCCTTTCATAGTATCTAGACTGTTGCAAAAATAATGACTCGCGTCCCTTTTATTGTGGTTGGATTGTTCTTTATCAGGGATTAACCAAACTGATCCACAAATGATGCCTCGTGTCCCTTTATATTAGTCGCATTGCCCATTTTGAGATATTAATCAAACTGATGCACAAATGATGCCTCGTGTCACTTTTATAGTGGTTATTGCTTCTTAAGAGATATTATCTAGACTGATGCACCAATTATGTCTCGTGTCTCTTATATAGTAGTCGGGTTGCTCCTTATCAGATGCACAAATGATGTCATTCTTTTTTATAGTGGTTGGATTGTCCCTTATTATATATTATCCAGACTTATGCAAACGATGCCTCATGACCCTTCTAAAGTTGTCAAATTGCACCTTATGAGATATTATCCAGGCTGATGAACAAATGATGCCTCGTATCCCATTTATATTGGTCAGATTTCCCCTTATGAAATATTATCTAGATTGATGCGCAAATGATTCCTTGTGTCCCTTTTATTGTAGTCTTATTGCCTTTTATGAGATATTATCCTAACTGATGCAGAAATGATTTCTTGTGTCTATTTTACAGTGGCCGGATTGCCTCTTAAGAAATATTATCTTCATTGATGTATAAATAATACATCGGAGTTCCTTTCATAGTCAGATTGCCCCTTAAGATATATTATCTGGATTGAGGCAAAAAAAAAAAGAGTGAGGCGAAAATGATGTCTCGGAATCCCTTTTAGAGTAGTTCATTTTGATAGTTTGAGAAATGCGATACAATGATCCAATTATCCTTACATTAAAGGTTGTATATGGTCTCAGGAAAAAAAACTGTTTGACTAAACTACACTACTAAGATACACCATGAGATGAAAATGTTATTTAGATTGACGCACAAGTGATGCTACAGTGTGCATCAATCTGGATAATATATTATCCAGACTGATGCACAAATGATGCATCGTGTCACTTTTTGTGTGGTTGGATTGCCTCTTAAGATATTATCCAAAATGATGCATAAATAATACCTCGGAGTCCCTTTTATAGTGGTTGGATTGTCCCGTAAGAGATATTATCTAGTTTGATAATCGGAGTCCCTTTAAGAGTGGTCCTTTTTGATAGTATGAAATATGCGATACAATGACCCAAATAATCCTTGCATCAAATGTTAATCAAGGTCCAAAGAAAAATCTCGGAGGCATCATTTGTACATTAATCTAAATAATATATCTTAAGGGGCAATCCGACCACTATAAAAGGGATTTCGAGGTAATATTTGTGCATCAGTCTGGATAAAATATCTCCTAAGGCACAATGTGACCACTACAAAAGGAACATGAGGCATCATTTGTGCATTACTCTAGATAATATCTCATAAGAGGCAATCTCACTACTAGAAAAGGATTACCGAAGCATCACTCGTTCATCAATCTGAAGAACATTGTGATCACCTACTGAATTTGAGTAGTGTTGCTTAGTCAGAGATTTTTCTTTGGACCTTGATTAACATTTGATGCAAGGATTATTTGGATCATTGTATCGCATATTTCATACTATCAAAAAGGACCACTCTAAAAGGACTCCGATTATCAATCTAGATAATATCTCTTACGGGACAATCCAACCACTATAAAAGGGACTCCGAGGTATTATTTACGCATCATTTTGGATAATATCTTAAGAGGCAATCCAACCACACAAAAAGTGACACCATGCATCATTTGTGCACCAGTCTGGATAATATCTCATAAGGGAGTCTCCAACTACTATAAAAGGTACATTGTAGCATCACTTGTGCAACAATCTAAATAACATTTTCATCTCTTGGTGTATCTTAGTAGTGTAGTTTAGTCAAACAGTTTTTTTTCCTAAGACCATATACAACCTTTAATGTAAGGATAATTGGATCATTGTATCGCATTTCTCAAACTATCAAAATGAACTACTCTAAAAGGGATTTCGAGACATCATTTTCGCCTCAATCTTTTTTTTGCCTCAATCCAGATAATATATCTTAAGGGGCAATCTGACTATGAAAGGAACTCCGATGTATTATTTATACATCAATGAAGATAATATTTCTTAAGTGGCAATCCGACCACTGTAAAATAGACACAAGAAATCATTGCTGCATCAGTTTGGATAATATCTCATAAAAGGCTATAAGACTACAATAAAAGGGACACAAGGAATCATTTGCGCATCAATCTAGATAATATTTCATAAGGGGCAATCTGACCAATATAAATGGGATACGAGGCATCATTTGTTCATCAGTCTGGATAATATCTCATAACGTGCAATCTGACTACTGTAGAAAGGTCACGAGGCATCGTTTGCATAAGTCTGGATAATATCTAATAAGGGATAATCCGACCACTCTAAAAAGGAATATGGCATCATTTGTGCAATTGATAAGGAGCAACCCGACTACTATATAAGAGACACGAGACATAATTGGTGCATCAGTCTGGATAATATCTCTTAAGAAGCAATAACCACTATAAAAGTGACACGAGACATCATTTGTGCATCAGTTTGATTAATATCTCAAAATGGGCAATGCGACAAATATAAAGGGACACGAGGCATCATTTGTGGATCAATCTGGTTAATCTCTGATAAAGAACATTCCAACCACAATAAAAGGGACGCGAGTCATTATTTTTGCATCCGTCTAGATAATATCTCGTAAGGGGCAATTCGTACTATGAAAGTGATGCACTGCATCATTTGCTCATCAGTCTAGATAATATCTCATAAAGGTAATGCAATTACTATAAAAGGGACACGAGGTATCATTTGCGCATCAAGCTAGATAATCTCACACAAGGGGCAATTTGATTACTATAAAGGGTCATGAGACATGATTTACACATCAGATAATATCCCATAAGGGGCCATTTGATTACTATAAAAGAGAAATGAGACATCATTTGCGCATAAGTTAGATAATATCTCATAAGGGGCAATCCGACCAATATAAGTGGGATACGAGGCATCATTATGGATCAGTACGATAATACTCATAAAGGGCAATCCGACCACTATAAAAAGGACACGAGGCATTTGTGCATGTGATAAGGAGTAACACTACTACTATATAAAAGACACGAGACATCATTTGTGCATCAGTCTGGATAATATCTCCAAAGGCACAAATAATCGCTTATAAACTCGATTAGAGCTCCACTTGAACTCGATTGAAAATCGTTGGTAATTTATGTATTTCACCAACTTAGTTTTTAATTGAGTTTTATGATAATATGATAAAGTAGTGTTAGAGCATCCCTTACCATGATTTTTTGAGTGATGAGAAAAATATAAATCTTCAAAACCCCTCATAGAAAAGGTCATGAGATGATCAACTTGAAAAAAGATCATCTCACGCATGACCAAAAATTAGATTTGGTCATGAGTCATGAACAAATTGCAATGCGATACGTGTCCTGCGTAAAAAAAATTCAGTTTAGATTTTGATCTTGAACGAATATATCTCATAAATTACAAAGTTAAAATTATTTTTTTTTAAATTACCAATATTTATATTTTTTTGTGGAGTGCGGTTCGGATACAAACCAAATTATAAATAAAAACTACAAACCGATTCTTAAGCTGACACGTGTCCCATTTTAGTCGAAATCCCGGACAAAACACGGAGGGGTATAATAGTCATTCCACACGGAGGGGTATAAACCTAATAATGTTATTTTCAATTTAGTCCAAAAGTTGTTAATGATCAGACTTAAAAGACTTAATGATCAGACTTAAAAATAGACAATGATCAGACTTAAAAATAGACAATGATCAGACTTAAAAATGGTAATGATCAGACTTAAAAAGCAACAATGATCAGACTTAAAAGACTTAATGATTAGACTTAAAAATGGTAATGATCAGACTTAAAAAGCAGCAATGATCAGACTTAAAAGACTTAATGATCAGACTTAAAAGACTTAATGATCAGACTTAAAAAACTTAATGATCAGACTTAAAAAGCAACAATGATCAGACTTAAAAGACTTAATTATCAGACTTAAAAAACTTAATGATCAGACTTAAAAATAGACAATGATCAGACTTAAAAATAAACAATGATCAGACTTAAAAGACTTAATGATCGGACTTAAAAATGGTAATGATCAGACTTAAAAAGCAGCAATGATCAGACTTAAAAAGACTTAATGATCATACTTAAAAATAGACAATAATCAGACTTAAAAGACTTAATGATCAGACTTAAAAGACTTAATGATCAGACTTAATGATCAGACTTAAAAGACTTAATGATCAGACTTAAAAGACTTAATTATCAGCCTTAAAATACTTAATGATCAGACTTAAAAAAGCAGCAATGATCAGACTTAAAAGACTTAATGATCAGACTTAAAAATTGACAATAATCATTCTTAAAAGACTTAATGATCAGACTTAAAACACTTAATGATCAGACTTAAAAGACTTAATTATCAGACTTAAAAAACTTAATGATCAGACTTAAAAGACTTAATGATCAGACTTAAAAATAGACAATGATCAGACTTAAAAGACTTAATGATCAGACTTAAAAATGGTAATGATCAGACTTAAAAAGCAGCAATGATCAGACTTAAAAGACTTAATGATCAGACTTAAAAGACTTAATGATCAGACTTAAAAGACTTAATTATCATACTTTAAAAACTTATTGATCAGACTAAAAAAGCAGCAATGATCAGACTTAAAAGACTTAATGATCAGACTTAAACTTGAAAATGATCAGACTTAAAAAGCAGCAATGATCAGACTTAATGATCATTTTTTTTTAAGTCTGGTCATTGTTTTTTTAAGTCTGATCATTGCTTTGTAAGTCTGATCATTAATGGTTTAAGTCTGATCATTAATGGTTTAAGTCTGCTCATTATTATTTTTAGTCTGTTCATTGTTTTTTTAAGCTGATCATTGTTTTTTTAAGTCTGGTCATTAATGGTTTAAGTCTGATCATTGTTTTTAAGTCTGATCATTACTGGTTTAAGTCTCATCATTATTATTTTTAAGTCTGATCATTGTTTTTTTAAGTCTGATCATTGTTTTTTTAAGTCTGATCATTACTGGTTTAACTCTCATCATTATTATTTTTAAGTCTGATCATTGTTTTTTTAAGTCTGATCATTGTTTTTTTAAGTCTGTCATTACTGGTTTAAGTCTGATCATTGTTTTTTTAAGTCTGATCATTACTGTAGCAAAAGTCAAAATTTATTCTAAATGATCAGACTTAACGCATGATGATCAGACTTTAAAACGTACTGTAGCGAAAGTCGAATTTTACTGTAGCGAATTTTAGGACGATTATACCCCTTCTATCTTTTATATATTTTTAAATAAGTCTGCGTGTGTTTTTTTTATTTACAAAAAGAACCCCGACGGGATGAAGTTCGGATGAATTTTGATTGGTTAATTTTTACACGTGTCAAATTTTTTATGAATTTATAGTTTTTATTTATAATATTGATTTATATTTGATCCAAACTCAATAATTTAAACGTATAATGTGATAATGTCTTAAAACTAATTACAACGCATCGATTGGCTTATAGACATCGCATCGCGTGAACCGAGCCCAAAATACATGCAAGCCTGAAACGGAAATTGAAACCCATTCCGAGGCCCAAAACTAATTGCTGATTTTTGGCTTGAGCTACAATCGAAATATAATTGAACGGTTCAAACATAAATTTAATTAAACAAATTTCTACTAATCCAATGCTCATACATGACAAGCGCTCAGAAGTGGAAATATGTACCAAATGATTTTGGATCCGATCAATATGTCTTTCTAGCACTTGGAATATTTTCCAAATTGCTAAAAAATGAACATTGCTTTCCAATTTTACTCAATCTCCAGATTGGTTTCCCAATTTACATTAGTTTTCTAAGACGTTGTTACCAATGACGTCTTAACATTAAAACGCTCCTGCCAACAGCGGCTTAAGCCTCGTGGCGTTTTTGCGTCAAAATATGTGAGTCAGCGGCTGATGTGGATCGTTTAAATCTATTTTTATTAAAACGTCGTCGGTAACAGCGGCTTAAGTTTCGAGCCCTAGTTTTTTTCTTCATCGTTTCGTTCCAGCAAATCTCCCAAAATCTGACCTCCGTATTTCCCATTCGCTGCTCCACTACGCTGCGCGTCGTCCGTCCGCCGCCCCATCTCCGCTCTCCGTGCCGTCATCATACGCTTGTGTCGTCGTCGATTTCCTCCAAATTTCTATTAGAACGCTCCTACCAACAGCGTTTTAAGGTGAGACGATGTCTCCAACGGCGGCTTACGCTTGTTTGGTAATAATATGCCACATGACTGCATATTTTGGTGCAAAACGCCATGAGGCTTAAGACGTTGTTGGCAGGTGCGTTTTAATGTTAAGACGTCATTGACAACGGCGTCTTAGAAAACTAGTGTAAATTGGGAAACCAATCTGGAGATTGAGTAAAATTGTAAAGTAATGTTCATTTTTTAGCAATTTAGAAAATTTTCCCTAGAACTTTATCAATATATATGTGTATTAGATGATAACTCTTTATTGATATGCATTGTAATATTCTGACTTGTTGTACTCCATTATCAAATAGAAAAAAATGCGCATACATGGCGTCATCTTGTAGGTAACTTGGTTGTTAAGGTATTTGATATTTATGATATTTGAATGGAAAAAATAGTTCGATATAATAAATGTGAAAGAAAAATATTTTTATAAAAAAATTAATAGAAAACATATTAATACAATATATTAAGTGTAATTGGTGTTCACACATATTTTTTTAAAAATAGTGAGAAAATACATTCTCAGTAGCTCGCATATTTATAACTTATATGGTAACAAGATGAAACGTCATACGATTCAATTTTTTAAAATTTACTTAAGTATGTGAAAGATGTGTTAGTCGAGTTGGTTTGAACTCTTGACAAATTGTCAAGAGGTCAAGGGTTCGACTCTCTTGAGTAGCATATTTCTCCTCAATTTTGTGAGGAGTGTTATTCATCCCTTGTGGATGTGTTTTCGTCCCTCGTGGACGTGACGTGTTGTTCCTGCAGGTTGGCGCTGTTGGCTCGTCTATTTCTTCCATGAGCGCGTGGAGGTGTTGATTTTAAGTTTATGTTCGTGGGTTTCAAGTATCAAATTTGGGTGGTGCCGTGCGTGACCTGTGCTCTAAAAAGTCTAATATTCATATGTACCCGATAAAGAAAGTTCTCATGCAATATGTATAAGATGTATTCGTATGGTGATTGATATATATGAGATGTAAAAAAAGCTCCTGTCAAAAAGAAGTTCACTTAAGTCTAGTTTTTAACGGTATAAATTGGATCCTAGGCACTCCCAAATACTATAAATAAATATGAGATATAATTTGTACAAGAGTCATCCAATTTTTAATATGTACAAAAATAAAATTTTGATAGAGTAATAAGTAATAGATGAAAAGGGGGGAAAAAAGGGTATGATTTTATTTAAAAATGATATCTACATACTTTATTTTATCATACACGCTAGATATCTTCTTAGATTTAGATCTAAAAGTTAATCATTGGTCTTGCTTTCTATCCTTGAATCTTTTGTCAAGATGATACACAAGCGACAAGAGTCTAAGAATGTTCTAGGCCATTTCAAGTGTAAAAGCTATAAAGATGCAATACCAAAGAAGTGGACATCCTCCAGTGCACAAATTCCCCACGAATTCCCTGCCAATCAATCCTTCTTGCTTCTATGCAATAATACACCAAACGTTAAAAATAAAAAATCAAACACCAAAATTACATGAAATTCTACTTTGTTATAATTCGTTGGTTGTAAACGGGAGATTGAATCATTCCCCACGAATTAAAAAAAAACAATTTTGACATGATTTAACATGTTATAACATTCTAGTTCGTCTACCAAAATATATAGAAGCATAACATAATGGAGATTTTGAGAGTTAGGTGTTTCATGAATGTGGAGTTACAAGTTACATTTCCAATCTCGAGACTGGAGTGCAGTTGCTTGATAAACAATTCAAAAATTGACAAGTTTAAGATTTGAGAGTAATCGAAGAAGCAACCAGCAGCAGGTGTACAACCTAGTGACCAATGAGAGCACAACACAACCTCATATCACACATTTATTGACACAAATCCTAGCCTAACAATATCCCTCTCCAATCTTCTCCTAACTCACTACCGTAATATTGAAAATTTTAGAATTCAAACTCTATTTTAGAAATATGGTACTTCAGGGGTACTCGTTTTCGAGAAAACCCAAATTTTATTATCGGGTCAAGTTGTACTTTTTAATATAGAGATAACACGTGTCCCATTAACTTTTTTTCCGTTCATTATATATTTTCGAGTGTGCATTTTGTCTATATGTATTCAGCTTTCCGAAATTACATTTAGACAAAAATTGGTGCATTTACGAAAATATATACCGAAGACGAAAATACATAACGAATAAATTCTCAAAATTCTCGAAAATTAGAACACTCCTCGGTACTTCATACACACTATAAATACACACCCACATCAATCCCTTAAGGTCACAAAAACATCTCACGACTCAAAAAACATTCACACCCTTCAACATCACACACTACAAAAATTGTCACAACCTTTTGTTGGACCAAACAATATGAAGAGCCTCATGATGTTTCTTAACTTATCTTTCTTCTTCTTGATGAGCCACCATGCCATGGCTGATGAGAAGCTCATCACCACCACTTGCACCCAAACACCATACAAGCAACTATGCGTCTCATCCCTAAAGTCCGACAGCCGCAGCTCGAGGGCCGACACAGCCGGGTTGGCACTCATTCTAGTGGACAAGATTTCAACCAAAACGAAGCTAGCAATCAAAATTGTAACTCAGCGTGTGAAGAGTACTAAAGATCCGAAAGTGGTGGAGGCTTTGAAGCAATGCAGTGAATTGTACAACGCGGTGATGGTTGCGGACGTGCCGATGGCTACTGACGCCTTGACTAAGGGTGATCCAAAGTTTGCAGAGCAAGGCGCGGTGGATGCAGCGAATGAGGTGGAGAGTTGCGAGGCGGGGTTCCCGAAAGGGACGTCGCCGGTTAGTGGGTTGAATATGGAGATTGGTCAGCTGGCTGCGGTGGCTGCGTCCATCACTAAGCAGCTGGAGTGAGAGTGATTTAGTTAACTTGGTATGTTTCCATTGTGTGAAATGTGACTCTCGGTCTTTGCACTCTTGTGTGTCACTACTTTTGTGTATCATATAATTAAATAAACAACTTTTCTTATCTTAAATATAACGTAGTTTCAAATTAGAGAAGAAAAAAAAAGGCCACGTGTAAAAGGGGTCATTTGGACGAATGAGATTAAATCTCGTATTAAATTTATTTATGGTAAATTACACGGTGACGAACAATAACTTATTTTGATAACTTTGCATTTTGCACCAAAAATATGTTTTGTACCTGCTTTTTATTCTCAAATTCGATATTACATTATATCAATTTTAATCTAATTACTTAACTTTCGTACAACTTTTCGCTCTAAAAACTCAGGAACTCTCCAGACTCTCTCCAAAGATCGCCGCGACAAAACACTAAATTCGTTTGTACTTGGGCCTTGCCTCCAGTTCTTCCCCTCTACCTCGTCTATTCTCGCCGGCGTCATCTTGATGGGCAGATCTGGATGGCTGTTTGAGCCGTTTTCGGTTCGGTGTGGATTAGGCGGTGCCGGTTGGGTGGGAGGGGACGGAGGGGGCTGTATTTTTGGCTCTGTGTATACTTTTTGTGGAGATGGGTTGGCTGGGCTCGCTGCTCTCTGGGCCGGTGGGTGGTGTCCCCGTGGAGTTGAAGGTGGATCCGGCGGCGTCGTGGCTGTCTCCAGCGAGCAACGCTGGGGTTTCTTGGGTGGTTGTCGTGGTGGTTCCCGGCGGACACCTGTCGGTTTCCTGTTCGAGCGGCGGTTAATAGGTCATAGGTTTAGTAGTTTAGTTTAGTTAGTCTAGTTTAGTTTAGATAGGTAGTGTAGTGTAGTTTTTTCTCTCAGCCGGTCTCCCGGTCTGAGCTCTCTCTCTCAGTCGGTCTTCCGGTCTGAGCTTTGTTTTAGTTTAGTTTTATATTCAGGAGCTCGGCTCCTGTTGTTCTCAAAGGGCACGCGGTTCGTAATCCGTATATTTAATGTCGGCCACTGCGGTCGGTCCGACCATAACTGTAAGTTAGGTCGTGCTCTTTTTAAGAGAGGTGCCCTCGTGGCATTTTCTCCTTCTGTTGTAGTGCCTATTGGCTTATCAAAAAAAAAATTTAATCTAATTAATTTGGATATAATTTGCACGTGTCATGTGTTTGCGAATTGAAGCTTGGGATTCGGAGGACTCGAAGAAGAAAGAGTTGACGCTAGTGTGGCGGAAGGTTCATTTTTAAGTCAGGATTGAATATAATAATAACATCAGAGTTCATGATATATCTGTATTATAAATCAATTCAATTAATTTTTTTAAGTAAATTAAATTAAATTAAAATGGAATGATAGCCCGCTTTGAATTTAGATCTCCTGCACCTAATCAGTTTATTATCATAATATGATATTTTTATTAATTAAACGATGTCATATTCTTTTACGATAAATTGTAAAAAAAATAAAAAAAATTACATTATATTAATACACATAAATATAACGGGGCGGATCAAATGAGAACCAATCTTTTACTTGAGAACTGGCGAACTTTAGGTTCTTTTCCATGAACTTTATTAGTTTGCCGCGAACTTTATCATACAAATCATCGATTCATGGAAAAGCACATACATTTCATAGAAAATAGCATAAAATTCGTCGATTCTCAATTCTCAAGTAAAAGAGCGATTCTCACCCGAACCTGACCCTAAATATCAATATCGGTTATCAATGAATTGTAAATCTTTAAACTTCTACCAGATCTAAATCCCCTCTTTATTCGGACTCCGACAATCATTTGAGTGAGTAGAGGCGATTGGGGGCAGTGGGCAGATGAGTCAGGGAGTAAGCAAGCTGCATAGGACACGGACACTTGTAAACCTAAATGATTTTTGATTGGAGGTATCGGGTCATGGTCCCATCACCCATGAAGATGAAGATGAAGATGAAGTTAATCTAGAACAAAACAGCCAAACAGGTGTATGATGCGGTAGGGACGGGTGCAATAGGTGACATGTGGGTCCTACGTAGTCAAAATAGGGTCGACCGATTGGACAATATATTAATTAGAATTAGGGAAAATAACAAAAAGGGATATGAACTATCACTCATTGACAAATTATGATCCGAACTATGAAAATTGACAATTAAGGGTAATTTTAAAATATTTTTATCCTAAATTTCACAATTAAATGCAATAAGGTTTTTTCAATTCATTCGTTTAGTTAACTTTGTTAATTGACAAAGTGATATTCCATCAATTAAGTGTTATATATTGTATCAAAAAAATATTAAGTGTTATATACTTATATGACGATCAAAATATTTTGAAATTGCCCTTAATTGTCAATTTTCATAGTTCGGATCGTGATTTGTCAATGGATGGTAGTTCGTACCCCCTTTTTTGTCATTTTCCCTTAGAATTATAGTGGAACAAAATCCAAATGGTGAAGCTAGAAAACAGTTGAGCATTAATCCTACGCTGCTTTTTTTATTATCAGATGGATGAAGTAGGGGTAAGCGTAGGACGGGTTTTACTCGTTTCTAATCTGGTCCGAAAAGGTGATCAGGTCATTTATTTGAACCCTAATCTGATCCGAAAGACCGGATCAATCATGTGTACCCGAAGCCGGTCATAAAACTAAAATTTATAATAGACATAAAACATTCAATATCATCTATCGAAATACAAATACTCAGAAATATAAGATTAAATCACTGATTTGGGATTTAAAGTTTAGTATTACGGTTTTATTGTTCATTGCAAATCAATTACATATTCATATGTGTAGCCATATTTATTAGATGAGGTGTACGGTTTGAAACTTATTAAAAATTTAGTATTTTTTATATTACTTATGAAATCGGGTAACCCGATCCTCAACCCTAACCTGACCTGAAGCTCATACCGGATTGGGTTAAACCCGACATTAAGTGGATCGGGCCGAGCCGGGTCGGGTTTTGTCCACCCCTAGGATGAAGGGAGCAATGGGTCCTTGCCTAGCATATAGTACTAGGGTTGGGCGCTTTAAGAGTAAATTTGCAATCGCGCTACATTAACTGGTTTGCAAATGTTTTAAACTACAAACTACATTTAAAAAGTCAAAACAAATATGCACCGCACCATTTTATTTGGTGTGGTGCGATTTGGTTTAAAAACCGATTTTCAAAGTTTACAAAAAAAATGTAAATTGCACATTATACAGTAAGGCTTCTTGATTTTCTTGATTTTGCTTTTTGACTTCATTTGCTTCTTTTTGAACCGAGTATCTTTAACTGTTATCTTGATCAATGCAAACTTAGAAGTTTTTTTTTGGGGGATAGAAATGGAAACTTAGAAGCATCAAAATTATACACTTTAACTTCAAGAGTACCTCCAGAATCAAAATTTAGATGCTTTTGTTTCTTGTTATGAACGTATGCAGGACACTTCTTGCATTGATGCAATGCATCATATGAGTGCGCAATGTTGAAGTTCCATTGTTTCCGTCACATGCATAAGTTTGGGCACAGTAAGTGCACTTCGCTTTTGGCTTCAACATTTCAGTTCCATCTGAGTTTTTTCATTTGGTAAAATGTTGCCAAACTTCTAATTGATTCATTCTTTTTTCTACTTCTTCAAGAATCATTTTATCAAAAGATGATGCTCAAAGTCAGAATTTACCGAATTGTTTGTTTGATAATTTTTCTTCTTACTTTTAAAATTATTAAAACATAATAATTAATCATCTAATAACAAAAAAAACACCTTCTCTCCAGAAGACTCCCGAAGCAGCCGAAGACTTCCCGAAGCAACCGTAGCTTTTCGTTTCTTCCGCCGGCGACCATGGCTTTCGGCCATGGCTGATCTGTCCTTCCCCGGCGCTGCCTTTCCCTTTGCGATGCTTTTCCTATGCCGATTGCTTCATTTCGGCTGGCGTCGGTTGGGGTGGGGTGCTTTGGGTGGGGTAGCGTGGACGGTCTCAGCCGTGGCTGGCGGTCTTCCGACGGGTTCGCTGGTGTCTGTTTTGGGTCGGTTTGTTCAGAAGGGGTGCGATGTGTGGCGACAGCGGCACGGACAGATGGTTGGGCCTGTGCTGGACGGCGGGCGGAGGCTATCCATGGGTTGGGTCTGGTTTGGTGGGCTGATGGCTGTGGCTTTGGCGGCTTAACGGCGGGATGGTGCGGCGGTCATGGATGGTGGATGTTGGTCGGCTGGCGTCGCTTCCGGGTGGGCTGGGGTTCGATCGGTGCCCTATGTTTTGTTGTCGTTTACAGATTTTGACCGGTTGTTCCGGATTGTGCCGCCGGTTGTAAATAGTTTTCCTGTTAGTCTAGTTGTAGTTTAGCTTAAGTCTTAGAGTTTTGTGTTTTTTTTCGTTTTAGTTGTAGGTTAGTCTTAGTTTTAGCTCAGTTTCTCTCAGCCGGGTTTCCGGTCTGAGTTGTTTTATCTCAGCCGTTTATCGATCTGAGCTGTTGTCGTTTTTCGTTTTAGGTCCCAGGAGTTAGACTCCTGGTTTTTTCGAAGGGTGCGGCCTGTGTTTCAGTAGGTTAATTAGTGTCGGTCACTGAGGTCGACTGACCAGTTGTATTGTCGTGCCCTTCTTGGGTGATCTGCCCTTCGTGAGCAGTTTGCTCATGGTTGTATGCCCTTGTGGCATTTCACTATCAATTTTTTTTTTGATATACACAATTGAATTGAGGGAATTTTTTTTTTGAAGTTTAAACAAATAATTCATTTAAATTTTTTATTTTTAATAAATATTAATTTTTTAATAATAAAAAATTCTTATTCGATAAATTACCGAATTAGAAAATATATTCCGATTACCTACAAAAATTTACCGATCGATAAATTACCATATTTACCATTTATCGAACCAAATTGATTCGGTTCGATAAATTAATTCGTTCGGTTCGGTAAATTAATTCGGTATAATCAGAATTTATCAAATAGTACTCTGCCCTACTCAACGAGATCCACAAATGGAATTGATTCAATTGGAGGATGCCTTCTCCTGCACAGTAAATTTACAAACAGGTGAAAGTAAAAGCTATGTCATTTTCCATCCCAAAAAAAAAAAGCTATGTCATTTAATTTCAACGTTCTTAAATCCAATGTCAAAAGAACACGAGGACATTATTTTTATTGTACTGATCAACTTTCTAGACAATAAACCGATCAAGGATTTTTTTCGCAGGGATCTTGCGCGATTAGCATTCAGACATTCGCGTTTCCAGCCTGGGCGTTTTGGGCTCGTCGAAAATAAAGTAGCCAACTTTGCTACTAAACAGTTCCATATGTAGACGTGCGAATGTGTAACTATTCATAACAGTGAGAATATTTATACTTGAAACAGAGGAAAAATTACATGGCCAAAATGGTGTTTGAAACAAACATCGTACTGCTAGGAGAAGTAGAGCGCAGCCTGTCATGAATTCTTGTCTCAGCGCAAAAAGGGTCCATTACGAAAATTTGATCTCAAGTGAAGAACTTTATGAATTGGTATCACCTGGAAATTTAGACAATACAAAGGGCGGAAAAATATTGCTGGCTTCTTGGATTGTGTTACTAGTGCTCCAAAGCACTCCGAACGGAGACTGAGTAGTCTAGCCGCGAGCCTCTGGAGATAAGGCCATGGTTGAAGAACAAAATAATAACTGTTATGTCATCATGAAAATGCCGCCGGACTTTCTTGTCAATTTTGTGGAGATCTGAGTATCGCATTTCTCTCTTTTTAGCCGCTTCTTGAAGGGCAGCTTTTATGAGCCTCTTTGCACTTCCCTGTATCACTTAAACAGCTGTGTGTCAAGAAAAGGGAACACAAGCAGAAATAATTTCATATACAAGACTAGAGGTAAAAAAAGAAAGAAAGATACGAATAGCACTACACTCTGGCGTATGTAGTTGGCAAGAAAACGTTGATGCTAGCAATCCAGGCCATTGTCAAAATGCTGGTATACATAAATCATAGGATTGCAGATAAAGAGTATTTACGTATAATACTTGAAAAGGGAAGTTTTATACCGCATGTGGGTGGGTGTGGACTATTTCCACAGCCTGCTCATTGCTAAGGTGTTCCCAAAGACCATCCGATGCAAATATAACGAAAGAATCATTCGGGTGAAGTTGATGTGAAATGACAGTAGGATTTGCACTCATGTAAGGCATGTGCATTGGTTGTGGCAGTCGAAACTTTGCATTAATAGGCTCCCTATTAAACTCCTCATGTTTCATATATGCATCACCAATGGATCTGGAAACCTGTACGACAAACCAGAACTAAGATTCATATGAGACACATAGTTGGCGGGATAGGGAACATGGCCAGCCAGCGGTACACATTTCAATGTAGCGCTGGGTCTCAGATCAGTCTAACCACATTAGACTCCCACTCCACGCATCATTATAGCCATAACCCTCAAAACAAAGTGCTACTGTGATCACAGATTAATATTAGAACGAAACCTACGTGAAACAGAAAGAGATGGAATTCTTCCTCAAGCGCAACCAGAAAAACTGAAGGCTGATGACACACAGTGTATTTTAGGATGGTCACTCCAAGCAATTAACGGAACGGTTGAAAACAAGTTGATGGCATGTCCGGATAAAACAATTGCCAGAAAAACTTCCTAAGTACAGTTTTGAGCATCAAGTGCTCACGTTGCTCAAAAAACTAGGGTGATGGCATTAGAGCAAACAAATGCACAAAAACAGCATAACACTTCCTAGTGTAATATTATTTAATTTTTCTATAAGCAAGTCGGTTAAGTAATCAACCACGATGTGTCTTGAAAAAAATATGATATCCTACATATGTATCTAATAAACTAGCAGGTTGCGGAAGTGAAAAGCAATTGACAAACCCTAACTAAAAGGAGACTAGGTTAGGCCCCGTAAAATGGAGACATGCTGACTGACCTGAATGATGCCTTTCACCCTCCAAACCCCATGCTTGAGAACAACAACCTCGGGATCATCGGGATGATGATTTTGAAGATCAAGCCTAATCTCATCAATATTAGCATTATGCTCAGTCGATAATTGACTGGCAACCATACACCCGGTACCCGGGACTTTCTTACCAAGCACAGCTCTCGAATCCCCAAGATTAGCAACAAATAATGTCTGCTGATATACCACCCCAACAAGACAACATGTCCCAACTGTAGCTATACTTGGCCGCACATTAAACAATTCCCCCACTAGAGAAATAAACTCTTCCTCCGTTTGAAGAAAAGCCCTTCTGATGATCTCAGCCGTCACAATACCCCCATACTGGGCTGATATCGCTGCATGAACATAAAACCTAAGAATGGCTACATAAGAACAGAACTAGGGAAAAAACTGAAAAAATCTACTGACAAAAAAGACCCGTCATGCAACATCCTACTTCTATCAAAAAGGCATAGTATCAATCCTATCAATCCTACTTCTATCAAAAAGGCACCCATTCACTATTCTCCAGAAAGTTGAAGCTGACAACCTCCTATCACAATTTTCCACTATACAAAAATTAGCAGACATGTAATTTCACATATAAAATGAAAAATAGAAAAAAAGTAATGTGAACAAAATCTGAGACTAAAAATTCCAAGCACGTGATTTGAAAATCCGAACCCTAATGAAGAAGGAAAACAAACCAAACAAAAGCACTGACCTTGAAAACGCGGAAACAAATGATCGCAAACAAATCTGGCAGCATCAGGTCCACCGTGGCCATCATAAACTCCAACAAACGTCCCAAACGGCCCAGACTCAATCTGACTCTGATCCTCAAGCACCTGATTGGCCTGGATCACCGCCATCGAAAACTCGCCAGACGCGTACTTTCCGAAATCTCGAAACCACAACAATCCATCTCTTCCGACCGCATCAGCGGCGTTGCTGCCATTGCTACCGCTACCTCCAGCTGACCCGTTACTGAAGGGGCGAAAGCAGAGGGAAAGAATATTCATCAACGATTGTAGCATACCACATCTCTTGGATGGCCCCCTCAACCCTAAATCCCCAACCCCCCAAATCTCGTCGATTTTGAAATTATTCTCCCATACGCGACAGCAAAGAAATCGGCTTTTAGGTCTTCTTCTTTTCTTTTTTTTCCCGATCGAGCGGCGAAGGAAAGAGAGAGGGAGAGAAGGTGTTAAGAGGAGGAGATGGACGCTGTTGTTAGGTCGTCGAGGAACAGAGGAGGCCTCATGCTTTTCCAAGAGAGAGAAGATCGGTCGATTTGAAGCGCTGTCGAGTCTCAGAAATTCGAGTAGATGAAAAAATCAAAATAATTTAATAAAATCAAAAGAAATCGATAAATTTATTTTTAAAAACAAGAACAGATAAGCTGGGCCTATTAGGCTTGTCATAATTGGGCCGACAACGTCAGTTGGGCTGACGCAAATCAGATGCCTGGTCCTGAGTTTGGTGAAGCCGTGAAGGTTTGTTATTTGATGTTTGTTTTATATATCCTTTGATTTCTTTTTGGTTGTGTAACGATACTTTATTTAGGATCCCTTTAGTTGAATTTAAAATTTAGTTTTTCTCTTCAGTTCATTTCAGTTGAACACATCATTTATAGTTATTTCTTAGTTTGACATAAAAAAATTTAATTTTAATAGTTAAGTATAAAAGTTAAATATTTAAATTAAATTATGGTTTCGAAAAAGAACAGGAAGATTTTGGGCTTGGGCAGCAGAAATTAGGACTGTTGGACATCTACATTCTGATTAAGCGATCGAGAATGAGAAGTTGTCGGCCACTTTAACTACGGTACATCCTACTTTGACGGAATGAGAGATTTCATAATCGTTCCACCTTCCATTTACAACTAAGTATTAACATCCTGTTTCTATAGGTGGTCTCAATTGTAGGTGTTCAAGGGATGTTTACAACCAACTTGTCCCAAATTTAACATTTACATCTTCTAGTATCAGCTTTGGACTTTTGCTCAGGCTTACTAGTTGGAAACAAAGGAAATTATTTGTTGGCAATGTGAATTTTTCTTATTCATTCCGGAGGCATTATTGATGGCTTTAAGATATTAGTTGGGCTTAATTAAAATTAGGAATTTATATTTACTTGCACACAACGGCGCAATTAATGTTTTAGTAAAATGCGTCGTCGTTTGAATTCGAAAAAGAGCGGGAATTGGGCTTGGGCAGCAGAAATTAGGAAAGTTTTTTATTATTTTAAAAATAGGAAACATATTAATTTACGCGTTTATTTCACGCTCAATAAACGGTGTGAATATTTTGTAGTGAAATACATGTTTTTAATGTCAGAAGTTTCCATTCCAACTAGGTCGGTCGCTCTCGCTCTGGTGGCGAACGCGGTTCTCCGAGGATCGGATTCTAGTTTCAAGGTATCGATTTTGAAGAAAAGCCCTAATATTGATGTTTTTTTGTTATCGGAAGCTTGAAATTAGGTGAATCTGGAGTTTATGAGGTTCGAAATTTATCATTTTCATAAGTTTGTTGTCTTGAAATCTGTTGATTCTTGGCGAAAAGATGTTTGATTATTTTGATGGTTTGCTTCTTGTTGTGTTGAAAGAAGACAGTTGAATCTATCCTGACTGGTAACTTTTTTTTTGATATTAACAGCTTTATTTAAAGTAGACGGTTGATTTGAGTCCTGGCTTTGTGATGCTTCCTTGCTGTCCCTCGGATTCTGGTGTCAAGGTATTGAGTTTGAAGAAAAGCCCTAATATTTATATGTTGTTATTGGAAGATGGAAATTGGTTGGAATCCGAGGTTCGAAATTTATCATTTTTATAAGTTTGTTGTCTCCAAATCTGTTGGTTCTTGGTGAGAAGATCTATGATTATTTTGCTGATTTGCTTCTTATTGCTGATATTGTGATGAAAGAAGACAGTTGAATCCTGACTGGTAACTTGATTTGCTTCTTATTGCTGATATTGTGATGAAAGAAGACGGTTGAATTGATTTACTTGGCTTTGTGATGCTTGGTTGATGTCCCTCGAAAGTGATGCCTAAATTATTTTGGTTATGTGATTAGATGTTTTCAGTCCATAGTTTAAAAGTCGGGACAGGGAGTTAAAAGATTAATTGGGCATATTCTTCTTCAAACGTGATGGGACATGAACTGATTATTATCACGTTTGGGCTGATTATATACGAATTTGGGGCATTCTTGAAAGTGATATTCTACTTCAAACGTGATGGAACATGAACTGATTATTATCACGTTTGGGTTGATTATCCACGAATTTGGGGCATTCTGTATATGATATTCTTCTTCAAACGTGATGGAACATGAACTGATTATTATCACGTTTGGGTTGATTATCCACGAATTTGGGGCATTGGCATTCTTGAAAGTGATACATAAATTCTGTTGGTTATGTGATTAAAAAAATTCAGTCCATAGTTTATGTGGTGAAATGGATCCTAACTAAATACAATTGAAGCATTCCTTTGTGTAAAGCTTGAAGGTGAAATTGGCTTTTTCGCCATATTTGTTTCTAGCTTTTTTGGTAATATAGTTTCTTGCTGTGATAGTCCATATTTGGTTTATGTTGTGAATTTACTGCCGGATCATCGTACTTGGCTTTGTGATGCTTGGTTGCTGTCCCTCGAAAGTGATGCCTAAATTATTTTGGTTATGTGATTAGATGTTTTCAGTCCATTGTTTAAAAGTCGTGGCAGAGAGTTAAAAGATTAATTGAGTATATTCTTCTTCAAACGTGATGGAACATGAACTGATTATTATCACGTTTGGGTTGATTATAATCCACGAATTTGGGGCATTCTTGAAAGTGATATTCCTCTTCAAACGTGATGGAACATGAAGTGATTATTATCACGTTTGGGTTGATTATCCACGAATTTGGGGCATTCTTGAAAGTGATACATAAATTCTGTTGGTTATGTGATTAAAAAATTTCAGTCCATATTTTATGTGAGGAAATAGATCATAACTAAATACAATTGAAGCATTCCTTTGTGTAAAGCTTGAAGGTGAAATCGGCTTTTTCGCCATATTTGTTTCTAGCTTTTTTGGTAATATAGTTTCTTTATGTGATAGTCCATATTTGGTTTATGTTCTGAATTTACTGTCCGGATCATCGTACTTGGCTTTGTGATGCTTGGTTGCTGTCCCTCGAAAGTGATGCCTAAATTATTTTGGTTATGTGATTAGATGTTTTCAGTCCATAGTTTAAAAGTCGGGGTAGGGAGTTAAAAGATTAATTGGGTATATTCTTCTTCAAACGTGATGGAACATGAACTGATTATTATCACGTTTGGGTTGATTATCCACGAATTTGGGGCATTCTTCAAAGTGTTACATAAATTCTGTTGGTTATGTGATTAAAAAATTTCAGTCCATAGTTTATGTGGGTAAATGGATCATAACTAAATACAATTGAAGCATTCCTTTGTGTAACGCATGAAGGTGAAATTGGCTTTTTGCCATATTTGTTTCTAGCTGTTTTGGTAATATAGTTTCTTTATGTGATAGTCCATATTTGGATTATGTTGTGAATTTACTGTCCGGATCATCATACTTGGCTTTGTGATGCTTGGTTGCTGTCCCTCGAAAGTGATGCCTAAATTATTTTGGTTATTTGATTTGATGTTTTCAGTTCATAGTTTAAAAGTCGGGTCAGGCAGGGAGTTAAAAGATTAATTGGGCATATTCTTCTTCAAACGTGATGCAACATGAACTGATTTATCACGTTTGGGTTGATTATCCACGAATTTGGGGCATTCTTGAAAGTGATATTCTACTTCAAACGTGATGGAACATGAACTGATTATTATCACGTTTGGGTTGATTATCCACGAATTTGGGGCATTCTTGTATATGATATTCTTCTTCAAACGTGATGGAACATGAACTGATTATTATCCCGTTTGGGTTGATTATCCACGAATTTGGGGCATTCTTGAAAGTGATACATAAATTCTGTTGGTTATGTGATTAAAAAATTTCAGTCCATAGTTTATGGGGGGGGAAATGGATCATAACTAAATACTATTGAAGCATTCCTTTGTGTAAAGCTTGAAGGTGAAATTGGCTTTTTCGCTTTCTATCTCTTTTGGTAATATAGTTTCTTTCTGTGATAGTCCATATTTGGTTTATGTTGTGAATTTACTGTCCGCATCATCATACTTTGCTTTGAGATGCTTGGTTGCTGACCATAGTTTAAAAGTCGTGGCAGGGAGTTTAAAGATTAATTGGGTATATTCTTCTTCAAACGTGATGGAACTTGAACTGATTATTGTCACGTTTGGGTTGATTATCCACGAATTTGGGGCATTCTTGAATGTGATATTTTTCTTCAAACGTGATGAAACATGAACTGATTATTATCACATTTGGGTTGATTATCCACGAATTTGGGGCATTCTTGAAATTGATACATAAATTCTGTTGGTTATGTGATTAAAAAAATTCAGTCCATAGTTTATGTGGGGAAATGGATCATAATTAAATACAATTGAAGCTTTCCTTTGTGTAAAGCTTGAAGGTGAAATTGGCCTTTTTGCCATATTTGTTTCTAGCTTTTTTGGTAATATAGTTTCTTTCTGTGATAGTCCATATTTGGTTTATGTTGTGAATTTATTGTCCGGATCATCATACTTGGCTTTATGATGCTTGGTTGATGTCCATCGAAAGTGATGCCTAAATTATTTTGGTTATGTGATTAGATGTTTTCAGTCCATAGTATAAAAGTCGGGGCAGGGAGTTAAAAGATTAATTGGGTATATTCTTCTTCAAACGTGATGGAATATGAACTGATTATCCACGAATTTGGGGCATTCTTGAAAGTGATATTCTTCTTCAAACTTGATGGAACATGAACTGATTATTATCACGTTTGGGTTGATTATCCACGAATTTGGGGCATTCTTGAAAGTGATATTCTTCTTTAAACGTGATGGAACATGAACTGATTATTATCACGTTTGGGTTGATCATCCACGAATTTGGGGCATTCTTGAAAGTGATGCATAAATTTTGTTGGTTACGTGATTAAAAAATTTCAGTCCATAGTTTATGTGGGGAAATGGATCATAACTAAATACAATTGAAGCATTCCTTTGTGTAAACTGTAAAGCTTGAAGGTGAAATTGGCCATTTCGCCATATTTGTTTCTAGCTTTTTTGGTAATATAGTTTCTTGCTGTGATAGTCCATATTTGGTTTATGTTGTGAATTTACTGCCGGATCATCATACTTGGCTTTGTGATGCTTGGTTGCTGTCCCTCGAAAGTGATGCCTAAATTATTTTGGTTATTTGATTTGATGTTTTCAGTTCATAGTTTAAAAGTCGGGTCAGGCAGGGAGTTAAAAGATTAATTGGGCATATTCTTCTTCAAACGTGATGCAACATTAACTGATTATTATCACGTTTGGGTTGATTATCCACGAATTTAGGGCATTCTTGAAAGTGATATTCTACTTCAAACGTGTTGGAACATGAACTGATTATTATCACGTTTGGGTTGATTATCCACGAATTTGGGGCATTCTTGTATATGATATTCTTCTTCAAACGTCATGGAACATGAACTGATTATTATCACGTTTGGGTTGATTATCCACGAATTTGGGGCATTCTTGAAAGTGATACATAAATTCTGTTGGTTATGTGATTAAAAAAATTTAGTCCATAGTTTATGGGGGGAAATGGATCATAACTAAATACAATTGAAGCATTCCTTTGTGTAAAGCTTGAAGGTGAAACTGGCTTTTTCGCTTTCTATCTCTTTTGGTAATATAGTTTCTTTCTGTGATAGTCCATATTTGGTTTATGTTGTGAATTTACTGTCCGCATCATCATACTTTGCTTTGAGATGCTTGGTTGCTGTCCATAGTTTAAAAGTCGTGGCAGGGAGTTTAAAGATTAATTGGGTATATTCTTCTTCAAACGTGATGGAACATGAACTGATTATTATCACGTTTGTGGGTTGATTATCCACGAATTTGGGGCATTCTTGAAAGTGATATTATACTTCAAACGTGATGGAACTTGAACTGATTATTATCACGTTTGGGTTGATTATCCACGAATTTGGGGCATTCTTGAATGTGATATTCTTCTTCAAACGTGATGAAACATGAACTGATTATTATCACATTTGGGTTGATTATCCACGAATTTGGGGCATTCTTGAAATTGATACATAAATTCTGTTGGTTATGTGATTAAAAAAATTCAGTCCATAGTTTATGTGGGGAAATGGATCATAATTAAATACAATTGAAGCTTTCCTTTGTGTAAAGCTTGAAGGTGAAATTGGCCTTTTTGCCATATTTGTTTCTAGCTTTTTTGGTAATATAGTTTCTTTCTGTGATAGTCCATATTTGGTTTATGTTGTGAATTTATTGTCCGGATCATCATACTTGGCTTTGTGATGCTTGGTTGCTGTCCATCGAAAGTGATGCCTAAATTATTTTGGTTATGTGATTAGATGTTTTCAGTTCATTGTATAAAAGTCGGGGCAGGGAGTTAAAAGATTAATTGGGTATATTCTTCTTCAAACGTAATGGAATATGAACTGATTATCCACGAATTTGGGGATTCTTGAAAGTGATATTCTTCTTCAAACGTGATGGAACATGAACTGATTATTATCACGTTTGGGTTGATTATCCACGAATTTGGGGCATTCTTGAAAGTGATATTCTTCTTTAAACGTGATGGAACATGAACTGATTATTTTCACGTTTGGGTTGATTCTTCTTCAAACGTGATGGAACATGAATTGATTATTATCACGTTTGAGGGTATTATCCACGAATTTGGGGCATTCTTGAAAGTGATACATAAATTCTGTTGGTTATGTGATTAAAAAATTTCAGTACATAGTTTAAAAGTTGGGGCAGGGTTGCCAATAAAATAGTCTTCAATATTCTGCATGCTATTGTTTTGTTTCTAGACATGTATTTGTGTCTCATGACAATATGGTATGCCTTTTATAAGTCCGCAAGCTAGTCAAATGACCCTTAAAGAATTGAAATAGTCTTCAATATTCTGTAAGCTATTTCATTTGATCACCTTTCAATCTTCTGCAAGTGATCAAATCATATTCAATATTCTGCAAGAAATGAAATAGCTTTCAATATTTTGTAAGCTATCGATTTTCAATAATCTGCGAGTGATGGTAATTCGGAAAATGGATTGCTTAGCCTAGATGGCTTTCATGACAATAAAATAGCCTTCAATAGTCTACAAGCTATTGATTTGTTCATAGACATGTATATTAAATAATGCCTATGAGGAGTGAGTTCATTCACATTTTGATCAAATCGTATTCAATCTTCTGCAAGAGATGAAATGGCTTTCAGTTTCTTTTGTAAGCTATAAATTCACTTTAAATCATCTGCAAGTGATGATAATTCAGAAAATGGATTGCCTGGTCTAGGTGGATTTCATGGAAGTGGACAAAATCATGAATATAGGCTTCACAAGTTTAACAAGTTGCGATCTGAATTTGATTTGATGGATTTTGGATTGGACTGTGGTGTTGTTATTAAGGATTACGTTGCTAAGTTTGATTAATTGTCTGCAAACTGAGGGGTGTAGAGTCCTGAAAGTGAAAACTGTATTTTGTGGATCTGAATCAGGGCAGAGAGGTGATCCGTGGTTTTTCATCATCTTACTTCGTGTTTTGGCAGGGCATTGATGCTCCTGCCAATTGAAATGACTCCCATGTTTTGCAAGTATTTTGTTTGGTAGGGGATTTGTTCTTAGACATGTATTTTAAATACAAAGCCCGTGAAGAGTGAGTTCAAAGACCTTTTGTTGAAATCATATTCAATCTTCTGCAATAGATGAAATAGCTTTCAATTTTTTGTAAGCTATCATTTTCAATAATCTGCGAGTAATGTTAATTCGGAAAATGGATTGACTAGCCTAGATGGCTTTCATGGCAGTAAATGGTCTTCAATATTCCGCAAGCTCTTGATTAGTTCATAGACATGTATTTCAAATAAAATGCCAATGAGGAGTGAGTTCGTTCACCTTTTGTTCATAAATGAAATAGCTTTCAATTTGTTTTGTAAGCTATAAATTCACTTTCAATCATCTGCAAGTGATAATAATTCGGTAAATGGATTGCTTGGCCTTGTTGGCTTTCAGGGCACTGGACAAAATCATGAATATATCACATAGGCTTTGTGAGTTTAACAAGTTGCTATCTGAATTTGATTTGATGGATTTTTGATTTGATTGCGGTGTTGTGATTGAGGATTACATTACTAAGTTTGATTAATTGTCTGGTAACTGAGGGGTGTAGAGTCCTGAAAGTGAAACCTGTATTTTGTGGTCATTTTTAAAAATCGGGGCAGAGAGGTGATCCTGGGGGTTTTCATCATCTTACTTCATATTTGGCAGGGCATTGATGCTCCTGCCAAATGTATTGACTTAAGTATTTTGTATGGTAGGGGCCTTAAGATGCTTTTATCAATAGTCAATCTTCTGCGAGAAATCAAATTATATTAAATCTTCTGCAAGAGATGAATGAAATAGCTTTTATAAATCTTCTACGAGTTTGTGCCCAATGCAAGCCTTGATCAGTATAATTATTGATTATCTGCAACACATGCCACTAAGCTGTGCTATTGTGGATCACAGCTAACTTTCTTGGGCAGATGATCCTAAGGGTACAAATTTGGACTGGAACATGCGATACAGAATCATTGGGGGGCATTGTTCGTGGGCTTCTTTATCTTCATGAAGGTTCTAGACTTTGAATTATACATTGGGATCTAAAAGCTAGCAATATTTTATTAGATGATGATGTGAGTCCAAAAAAAAAAGCTGACTTTGGCATGGCTAGGTTGTTAGTGATGAATCAAACTCGGGGCAAAACAAGTAGAGTTGCTATAGTAAGTATCATAGCCTTAATATGAATTCTCAAAAAGAAAAAAATATTCAAATACCTAATGATTTTTCTTTGTTCACCGAGAGTCATGTTTTTGTTGCAGATGATATATGGCACCTGAATATATTTATGGTCATTTGTCGGTGAAGACTGACATATATAGCTTTGGCGTTATGGTGCTGGAATTAGTCAGTGGGGAAAAGAACAATTGTTTCTGTATCGGAGAAACTGCAGAGGATCTTATTAGCCCAAGAGGCAGGAACTTCAAAATATTCCACAGGAGAATGGGTTCAATATCGGCAACTGGGATTTCAATCACTGACTTACATCCTTGATAAATTCGCTTATGTTCTGGTGTGCATAACTTTTTATATCTTCCATTTGGATATGGTGAAGAAGTATTTTGAAACCCGATAAGGAGCTGTTTTTGTGTTTGCACTGCCCAAAATTATTTAAACAAAGTCGTGGAATGTTATTGATATGATTTGCACTGACTCAGAGCTGCTGGTCTTTGACTGGAGAACTGAAATCTGTAATGCATTGTGACTAAATTCAGAAGATAAAAAATACTTGTAGGGATGTCACTGCAGCCGTGATGAAGGTTGTTATTCGTATCTGGGCAGTTGAGGGCAATGCATCGCCTGTATCTGGATCGTATGGATATCCTTCAGTTGGGATCGTGTAGTTAAAGTAGAACTGGTAGTCATCATACCAGATAGAGCAACCGTGGCTAGAGACCACCAATGAGCTTGCGTTCCCAATGACTTGATCAAACACTTGTGCTTTGGCTGTCAAGCATTTTCTGCACTTGTCATTCCCCAAGTCTCCATTGCACTGAGCTAGGCCATACCTTCTCCCTTGCCTTCCATCATCCACTGTGCCCGTTTTAAAGAATCTAGGCTGGTTGGGAGCATCATATGCTAGTTTGTGAACGAGATTTATGCCAGCAGAAACCACGCTGAGTTTATCAGTACCATTACCATGGCTGGTGGATAATTTCCGTTTCCCCAAAGTCCTTTGTATCTGCATAGCGCCATTTGTACCATATAGCGAAATACTTGCTAGTGTTGCACATAGCCCCAAAGGCCTCATGTGCCACGTCTTTGATATGCACTGGCTGCAGTCTTGAGCTGATACATCACCTGTGCAGTACTGGACCAGGCCATAGACTTTATCAGGCTCTTTTCCCACCGTTGTCTTATAAAAACCTTTTCCTCCAACATTCTCAGAATACTGTTGACATTGGTTTTGAATTCAGAGGTTGAATTGTTTGGTGATGGGTCACATGAACCGAAGCTCGACCAGTTGATATCTGCATAGCAAGATGTGATACAAAGCACTGAAATAACTAACTTTAAAGTGAAATAGGTAAGCATTCTGGCGATTTGATATCTGATCTTTCTTGGTGTTCAGTGCTTTTTATAGACTCAGCTTGGTGCTCAATCGACCACTTGGGTTTTACTTATTTTTGTGTCATGACGTGCAATGTCAACTCATTCAAAATGCATGTTCTGACTTAGCAGGCTGGACAAGCAACTGATCTCATAAAATAATGTATCCAGGTAAGGTAACTGTTGAAAAATTCCTTTCCCATGAAAATATTTGGCCTGGCAGGTTTGATAAAAATATTAGTTTGACTCGGTAGATCATCACATCATGCTTATCAGAATTGAAATGTATGTATGCAATGTGTTACTATATTGTATAGGGGAATTAGGTTTTATATTGATTGAATCAAAAGATACAACGCAATGGAGTAACTCTTCAATTGTTCATCAAGCACAAACTACAATTCAGTCTATACAATCAACACTCAAGCAAGCAATCAACGATAACAGTAGAGACGGGATTGGAGGGATTCAGCCCCCTCCGATAGACCCCACGAACTGAAGACCGTCGACGCTCCGTCCAGTCTTGTCCGACGACTACCAGCAACTTCAAGCTTCAGCCAAGCTTCAATTGAGCTTTCAGTGACTAATCGAACCACGCCCAATGCTTCGGCAACTCGAATTGCTCTACTCGAACACGGAATCGCAGATGTTCTTGGAGAATCGCTCGATCGCTCAGATTTCATATTTTGAAATTAGTTTCCCTAATTCCCAAATCCCTAATCTCTTATATCTCAATTCTGTCCAACTCCAAAACGCAATCGTTTAGGCTAGAGGTCAAACTGGTCAACTACGCGCCCAATCTAAGTTACGTCGCTTTTACCCAAAGCGCCAGCGTTTGGTTTCAACGTCTTCCAACTGATTTTCGCGCCAGGACAATACGCTGCCGTTCCATTAAACGCAGCTCCCGCTCTATGAAACGATGACGTTTCGAGCTTGCTCCTGCTACCTCCAGAAAATGGCTAAGTCTTGCGTCAGGGCCTCTACTGCGATCTTTGTGCTTGCTTAAGCTCTATCTAACCCTAATGGTTTGTTCTCGAATTGTGAAAGACATCTCTAGTAGGACACGCGCCTCACGCGCATCTCAAAAAATTACAAGAGTTTATGCTAGTTAAACCTTTTCTTATTATTGATTAAGGGACCAAATGTTAGGTTTACAAACAGTGGATTGACTCAATCCAAAAACCAAACAATTACAACAGTTTAATCTAGTCCAAACGAATCAAGCAACAGTAAGAATGAATCACCAATCCAAGTAACCGGTCAGGGAACTTTCCTGGAAGAGATTGATGTTCAACTCGCCCTTTGACTTTGCCACCCGACTTGAGTTGCTCGCAAGGAAGCGCCTGGCACGTTCAATCCTCAGCGCTTGGAATTGAGTCGCACCACAGTACTCCCGCACTCGTCAGTCGCCGGCAAGCTTCGCGCTCTCCTCAATTTCACGTTCGCACTTTGAAGACGCTCGATCGCAGAGAGTAGAAATTGGATTTCGGAACAATGCCCTAATCCCCAAATTGAGTTGGCTTATATGTTGAGCTGAGTTTTGCGTTGAAACGACGCCGCTTTGAATTGTAACAGGAATAACTGAAACTCGCGCGTCGCTGGAACGACTGCGTTCCTTTAAAGCTGGACTTTGCGTCTTGACGAAACGGCACGGCTTTGGATTGCAACGATAATAACGGATCAGCTCCAAACGTTGCCGTTCCATTTAACATTCGAACTCAAGCTTTCCCTCTCGCATGAAATGACGCCGTTTTGAGCTCTTCAGCTCAAAAAACCAGCAGAATGCTTATGGACACAAAACCAGAACTTTTCCTGCAAACTTAACTCAACATGTGGACTAGAAATAAACACTAAACATGGTCCCAACATTATTCATAACACATCTAGGGTTACCATAATCATAACAAATGCCCTCCTAAGACTAGTTGTGAATGAATTGAATGAATTAATAAGAAAAGAAGCAGATACATCTGACCTGTTTTAGAGAAGGTCAAACACAGCCATTTAAGGCTTCAAACTTGCTCAGACAGGAGCTTCATCCAACCTCATCAATATGCAGGCTTTCCCTGCAGAAAACAAACTTGTTAGCATGTACAATTTTTGTTCCAAAGTCAGCTGGGTTTTTCTCCCCAAGGATCTTGTCTACTCTTATGGTTTTGGTCTCCACTAGGTCTCTAATGAAATGCATTCTCACATCTATATGCTTAGACCTCTCATGATACACAGGATCCCTACACAAACATAAGGCACTTTGACTATCCATAAAGATCCTAGGAGGCTCACCCACTGATCTCCTTAACTATCCCACTCAACCAAATGGCTTCCTTTGCTGCTTCTGTGGCAGCTATATACTCTGCTTCTGTGGATGATAAAGCTACTATGGGCTGAAGCTGACTCTTCCAAGACACACAGTTCCCATTCCAAGTGAAATAGAAAGCTCTGGTGGACTTCCTATTGTCCCTATTGCTGGCATAATCTGAATCTACATAACCTACAATCCCAGCTTTTGGTTCATGGTTTCTATAGACTAATCCTAATCCCTTAGTCCCTAACAGGTATCTCAACAAATACTTCATGGCTTCCCAATGCTTTGTGCCTGGGTCAGACATGTATCTACTAAGAACACTAATAGAGAAAGCAAGATCAGGCCTAGTACATATCATTCCATACATAACAGAACCAACAACAACGTCATAGGGTACATTCATCATATTTTTCTTTTCTTGCTCAGTTTTAGGACAATCTTCCTTAGTGAAAACAAGATGCCCTCCTAAGGGTATATCATTAGACATAACATTCACAATAGCAAATTTGTCTAGCACCTTAGCAACGTATTCAGACTGAGACAAACAGATTACTCCATTTGTCCTGTCTCTAGTTATTTTTACCCCTAAGATCTTTTGAGCAATTCCTAAGTCTTTCATGTCAAAATGTTTTTTGCAAACCAGACTTAGTTAGTTTTATGTCATGCATTGAGGAACTGATCAGCAACAAATCATCGACATACAGCAGCACAAACAATGGGGCATTATTTTTCACTCTTTTCAGATAAAGGCATGTATCATACTTGCTTCTTACAAATTCTAAGTCAAGCATGCAACTGTCAAATTTCTTATTCCACTGCCTAGGTGATTGTTTCAATCCATAGATTGATTTTCTAAGCAAACAGACATGATCTGGTTTAGTTTTATCAACAAAACCTTTAGGTTGACACATATGAATTGTTTCAAGCAAATCACCATGTAAAAATGCAGTTTTCACATCCATTTGTTCAATATGCCAATCACAGATAGCAGTCATAGCAATAAGCAATCTCAGTGTTTTATACTTGACAACAGGAGCAAATATCTCATTAAAATCAATGCCCTCCCTTTGGTAAAACCCCTTATCCACTAACTTAGCCTTAAACCTTGGTGGATCATTAGGTGAGTTACCTTCTTTTATTCTGTATATCCATTTACATGCCAAAGGTTTCACATTAGTAGGCTTAGGTACAAGTTTCCAAGTATTGTTTTCATGCATGGATTGGATTTCATCAATCATAGTTTTTTTTCCATTTTTCAGCTTCATTACTAGACAAGGCTTGCTTATATGTATCAGGTATTACATATTTAATTTTCTCAGCAGCCATTAGAGCAAACTCAACAATATTACAGCACTTATCATCATGTTTCTCATCATACTCAACAATGTTGGCCTTATATTTTCTATTAGGAATCCTAGTCCTGGGTTCCCTGTCTCTAGTCAGTTGATAGTTATCAATGCTAGGCTCAGTTTCATGCACAGGGGACTCAGAAATATTAGGCATATCAGCAACATTTTCATGCACATTCACACTATGATCAATGTATAAATCATCAGGCAGATTTGGCAAATCAGGTATAGCAGCAGAAGATGTATTAATGCCTAAATCAGATGATCCTATATTGATCACTAGTGTCCATTGAATTTAAGGCTGAGTTTGAGTGAGAAGGACTTACAGTGCTAGCTCCCCACCTAATTGATGAGGTAGCTCATTACATGAAACAGCAGGGGAATTGCTCCCCTCATTTGTGACTTCCAGCATCCCATCACTTAAGTCCAGTGACTTCCCATCTCAGTTGCTTGGTCTCCTTGGTTTCCATCATCATGTCCCTGGTTCAAATTAAAACCTGATGGAATAAAGCTGGTCACACCTTCAGGTGTGCCATGAGACTCAATAGCATGGTTTAGTTTAGACTTAAAGTAGAAATTCAATTCATCAAAGGTAACAGAATGAGACACAATGACCTTGTAACCTCCTGGTTGTATGATTAACAGTTTATAGCCCTTAACTCATTCAGGATACCCAAGCATTATACATTTAGCAGCCCTAGGCTGGAGTTTACCATCAGATTTCTAAAATGAAAGTCCTTCTCATTGAAGGTAACATACATTGCTCTAATAACTTTATATGCACCAGGTTGTATCACAAGCAATTTATAACCCTTACAGCCACTAGGATAGCCTAACATGACAGTTTTAATGGCCCTAAGTTCTAGTTTTCCTTCAGATACTTTAGCATAAGTTGTACACCCAAATGGTCTCAAATGATCTAAGTGAATTTTCTTATTGAACCACATCTCAAGGGGCCCTTTAAAATCAATAGCAGAACATGGTGATCTATTAATCAAATATGCATCAGTCATCACAGCTTCACCCCACATACAACTCTTAAGGCCTTAGCTAATTAGCATACATCTAGCCTTCTCTAAAAGTGTTCTATCCATTCTTTCAGCTACTCCATTCTGTTGTGGTGTGTAGGGAACAGTTAAATGTCTTTAGATGCCATTCTCAGCACAAAAATCATCAAACAGTTTGTTACAAAACCCAAGGTCATTATCAGTTCTCAAGCATTTAACTCTTAAGTCAGTCTCACTTTCAACAGATAATTTCCAGGATTTAAAGTAATCAAGCACCTCAGTTTTTGATTTCAGCAAATAAACCCACACCCTTCTAGAGTAATGATCAACAAATGAAACAAAGTAGTTCCTACCACCGGCAGTTGATACTTGGGCAGGGCCCCAAAGATCACTATGCACATATTCGAGCTTTTCATTAACAGTCATCTTAGATTTACCAAAAGCATGTGCAGTTTTCTTCCCAAGAATACAGATTTCACGAATTCTATGTCACAAGGCTTTTTCTTAATTAGTTCATTCTTAAACAGATGAAACAAGCATTTGTTACCAATGTGTCCAAGCCTAGCATGACATAACTTAGTTTCATCAAGATTCTTATTACTAGCATGCACAACATTTAGTTCAGGGGACAAAGAAACATGATACAAGCCACATAGCCTCATGCTTCTAATCACAACATGGTCTTCTCTTAAGACATCTCTAGTTCCATTCTTAGAAATTATATGACAGCCTTTATCTTCTAATGCAGATTCAGAAATCAAATTTCTTCTCAGATTAGGCACCCAAGCAACATTCTGCGAAATTCTTATTCTACCATCAAACATTTTCAATGGAACAGTCCCAATACCCATGATTTTCAGTGTAGTAGTATCCCCTAACTTAACCTCACCACCATCACAGAGTTTAATGTCATCAAACACAGATTTATGAGGAGAAGCATGCATAGTACAACCAGAATCAAGAATCCAAGCATTGATACTTTCAGAGTTTACAACAACAAGAATTTCAGGTTGATATTGAGTCTCACACACATTAGTGTAATCTGTCCTAGTTTGTTCCTTCTTCTTATGATCTTTTTTAGTTCTCTTAGGGCATCCATTCATGTAATGACATTTGACATTCTCAAGCTTTTTCTCAGATTCTTTGCTATGGGTTTTAGGCTTATGGGATTTGTTGGATTTGGGATTAAACTTAGGCTTTGTTTTGGCAAACATTACCTCACTTTTAACCTCCTGTTTAGTACCATTTTTCTGCTTAAAGAGTCTCAAGGATTCATTCTTCTGAGTGATGATCTCAGTGATCTTAGCTAGGGTCAAATCCTCTCTTCCAAACTGAATTACATCAATAAGGGTATCAAACTGATGGGGCAGGGAACTAATGAGAATCACAGCTTGGTGTTCTTTTTAATGATATCCTCACACCTCTCCAAGTCTTGGGTCATCCTAAGGAAAATATCTAGATTTTCTTTGATGCTAAGGGATAGGTCCATCTTAAAGGTAAATAGCTTCTTAAGAAGAAATATCCTATTGGGTAGAGACTTAGTTTGATAGGTAGTTTTAAGGGAATCCCATAAAACCTTAGGATCAGTAATCTTCATTAAGGGTCTAGCTACATCATATGTTAACCTCATCATAATCTCATCTAAGGCTACTTCCTTAAGGTCTCTCTTCACTTGGTCTCAGGTTGGACACAACTATTCCTCACTAACATCCCTCCAACATTTCTCCTAAATCAAAATACATTCATTCTCATATTCCACATAGCAAAATCCATCTGCCCATCAAAAGGCTTAAGCCTAATATCAGTCATCATGAAGAAGCACAAACAACACGATATAGCACTCAATATCAATGTTCGAGAAGCAAATTCTCAGGCTCAACACCACATGTCACAAGAACACACTTCAAGGCCACAGTTCATGCAAGATAGCACACAACAATGAGGTTCAGTGCTAGTTCAGGTCACTACTGCTATAGGCGGGGCCGACAATGACACTAAACTCAATCTTTGACCAAGAATCACACCTATAAGCACCACAATCAAGACTGATGGATGCTTACGGGCTCTGATACCACAATGTTACTATATTGTATAGGGGAATTAGGTTTTATATTGATTGAATCAAAAGATACAACGCAATGGAGTAACTCTCCAATTGTTCATCAAGCACAAACCACAATTCAGTATATACAATCAACACTCAAGCAAGCAATCAACGATAACAGTAGAGACGAGATTGGAGGGATTTCAGCCCCCTCCGATAGCCCCTACGAACAGAAGACCGATGACGCTCCGTCCAGTCTTGTCCGACGACTACCAGCAGCTTCAAGCTTCAGTGACTAATCGAACCACGCCCAATGCTTCGGCAACTCGAATCGCTCTACTCGAACACGGAATCGCAGATGTTCTTGGAGAATCGCTCGATCGCTCAGATTTCGGATTTTGAAATTAGTTGCCCTAATTCCCAAATCCCTAATCTCTTATATCTCAACTCTGTCCAGCTCCAAAACGCAGTCGTTTAGGCTCGAGGTCAAACTGGTCAACTACGCGCTCAATCTAAGCTACGTCGTTCCACTAAAGTCGAAGACTCCGTTTTGCCCCAAACGCCAGCGTTTCGCTTCAACGGCTTCCAACTGATTTCCGCGCCAGGACAATACGCTGCCGTTCCATTAAACGCAGCTCCCGCTCTCCTTAAACGATGACGTTTCGAGCTTGCTCCTGCTACCTCCAGAAAATGGCTAAGTCTTGCGCTAGGGCCTCTACTGCGATCTTTGTGCTTGCTTAAGCTCTATCTAACCCTAATGGTTTGTGCTCGAATTGTACCAGTCAAGGAGATTACAAATCTTACACAATGTAATTTATGCGAGAATAAGCGAAAAAAGGAAGGCATTTGCACTCAGCAGAATAAAATCTGATTGTTTTTTCTATTCCAATGCTTACTGCAATGTTGGCCAGGTTCAAGCTATGAAAATAGTCTCAATAAAAGGAAACTAGTCGCTATTCATAGATAGACAGAAGCTGAGCTATAAATAGGAGCATTTGGTTAAGGGAGAATGATATCAATCAGCAGTTGGAAAGACAAACTGATAGGTGAATTAAGTTAGTTGTTGTCATCTGGGGTTCCCTACAACACTTGATTGGGACTTTTACATCTGATGTCCTGCTGAAGTGTTTGATGGAACTGCCGATGTCACCTGACCTGAAAGGGTAAGAAAGGAAGTTAAGAACTCCGATGCCGCCTAATACTACACAGGCGAAGAAAATAACAATGACAATGTGAGTGGTGTATTAATCTTGGAATTCTAAGATTTTTTTTTTTACTAAAGCTGAACTAGGATTTCTTACACTGATTTTTTGTTTGGGGTATGGGGGTTCTTTTGATGGTTATGTGCGTGAATCTTTATTCAGAAAAGATTAAGGAATGCTTTTAGATTTGTGATTTGTTTTGGGGAAATATCACATGATTATTAAGCATTACAAATTTTTTTGTTACATGATTCTGAAGGTGAGAGAAATCTGTATTGACAGTGCACCATTTTGCAGATTAGGACACAGTTTTTTCCTGTCGCGTATTGCCCTATATTTGTCGCATATTGATTTCGAGACTATTTGCGCGTCGCGTAAAATCGGTCGCGAAGGCCTAGTAGTGTAATGTCTTGCGACATTTTTAAAATCACATTGTCGCGTAAAGTTTCTACTCTTACGCGGTATTTCCATTAATTAGTCACATAAAGACTGGAATGATTTGTCCTCTTTATGGGCATATGCTACATTTACAATGAAAATATTTTCCAAAATTTGTCACATTAGCTGTTTAACGGGACAAATTTACCGAACAGAAATATCGCGTAATAGTTCATACACTTAAAACCATAGCATGTTGGAGTTGTATAAAACTACCTACGCTACAAACTTTGAACACATAATTGTCGTATAAACCAACTTAGGCTTAGAAACTGAAACACATCAAGAAACTCGCTGATGTTTACCAACTCTCGTCGCGTAAACATGGGGAGTCCTTGTCTTAGAACGAGCCTTTCCCGTTGCAATTTCGGGGTACTCTCGTAGTCACCGAGTTTATAACGTGCATTTTACTTAATTGTCGGATACCAAGTCTCACCCTTTCGGCGCTATTGACTTAATATCACAACGCATTGCACTTAGACATTTCGTCAAACACCTATTATGCATTTCTTGGGTTTAAGCGCTAAGTAAACTACAAATCCAATACGACAAATCAATTCATGCAAGTATTTGTTTTATTCAGCGATTCATAGTTAGACAAGATTCGTAGGATCCCAAAATAGGGTCACTACTCACTATCCATGGAAGTGAACATACAACTCATGTTTTGTTCTGAACTGAAATTACAAATTTTACGAAGAACAATCACAAACTTGATGTAGTAGATGATGTTGTCCCCCTTCGAATTGTAATCCCTTTGATTCTGATCGATTCCTTGAGTCTTTTTGTCGTGAAGTTCCCTTGAAGAATCGTCTCTCAAAATCCCGGCAGAAAACCCTTTCCTTTCTTTTGTTCAAAATGTGTGTCTTCGCATTTTCCGAAACTTAGCCAAAATTGCATTTTTGCCCGTCTGGCTTGTGTCAGTAGTATCACCTAAAAGTGACACAAGAAAAACCAGAGAGCTGATTTTTTCTGGCAAGTATCACCCGTATCGCTTAAATAGGCGACACAGGCGATACAAGCGCATAGTGATATAGGCCTTTTGGCTCCAATTTGTGGCCCCTTTAACAACTTAATCTGGTCTTCATCGAAACTACAAAGTTGTAGCCCTTCATCTCAGCTTTCCAACAAGCCAAAGAGCAATACATTTGGACACCGTATGAGCTCTGGGCATGCGTGACAAGTAGTGATGTCAATCCTCCTATTTCTGCACCGTTTTGGCCAAAATTCTCAAAAACACTTTATTTCGCCATGGGTTCTTTTTGTCACCTAAAAACACCAAAACACAGAGTGAGAGCTTATAAGAAAAAGGAAAATGATCGATAATCGACTAAATGTGGAGAATAAATATAGTACAAATTTATGCTCATCAAAACACTCCACACTAGAGTTTGTTCGTCCCGAACAAACATGAACTAAATCCAAATCACTGTCGTAGGGAGCACGAGTGCATTTAGCATACGCACCAAGCTTTTAAACCTCTAGGCTACTGATGAGTCGTATTTATACGACTCGTCGAATCGACTAATCCCATTTATTTCGATACATTTTTATGCGAACAGTTACTTTTTAGTGTTGTTTTGCATTTCAGGTGTTTCGGGAGCTCTTGGAAGAAACGTGCATTAAAGACGGTGTTTTGCGCCGAAAACTCCACAATGACAATTCAGACCCTTGGACACTCGACGGAGAGCTGGGAATTGACCGTTGATCAGGAAAATACGAACTACATGGCGTTGCGTAGCTGGCTCGATTCCCTACAACTCTCTAGTTCACACCGAGAGCGTCCGAGACCGTATAGAGGGTCAAATCCAGAGTTGAAGTCGGATCTGGCGCAAAGAAGAAGGAACGGAACTCAGTGCGGATCGCGTCCGCAAGAGACATTAGTATTAACGCTAATGTTGACTGCGAACGCGCCGTTAATGTTGATGTCGAACGCGACCAGTCGACGAGGGCTGACGTCAGCAGGCCGTTTGATGACGTCAGCAAGTCCGAAACTTGATAATTCAAGCCCAAAACCAGATTTGGAAACCCAGTTTATTATAAACAAGAAGCTTGGGCTAGGATTTTCGGTATCAAATTATCAGACAATCATTCGAGACGGCTCTGGAGAGAAGACACAAGCTTTCGACGAAGAGAAGAATTTTCTACTCAATTTCATCAAAAAAAATATCTGTGTTTATTTTCCATGACTACGAGTAGCTAAACCTTTAATTCGGTTTAGGGTTTCGTTTATTGTGACAATTGTTTTGAGACTTTTTACTTAATGCAATTTCTTGTTTCTCTAGTTCTTGTGCTTAATATTAAGGGCTGAATTGTGAAGCTAAGCTGAGACTTACCCGTAAAGCTTAGCCGAATAATTCAGTTCTTATCGTTAATACTCGTTTGAGACTTTCCCGTAAAAACGAGTAAGAACACCTAGATTAAATAATGCCTATCCCGGATTATTGAATTTAGGAGAACTAGAAGTCTAGTGCCTTACCCGGATTAGGTTGTGGTGTATTGCCTGAAACGGAATACTTTGGGTTATTGCCTAAACCGGAATAACCACGCTTAGAAACTAGAAATTCGATTATTAGCAGTCAATGATAAACATGTCACAATAGAAACCCTAAACTGAATGCTTCCTCCGATTGAATACCCTTCGTTTAATTTCTCTTGCGCTGTGTTACAATTACTCACACAAAACCCCCCAATTTATTTGTTTACAGGACAACTGAACCTCACCAGCTCTCTAGGGTTCGACCCCTGCTTGCCACTTTACTAGTTTCTTGCAGGGGAGATTATAAATACAAATTTGACGCGTCAGACGACGCGCGTCAGCTACCCTACAGGACGAGTTGTAGTCTCGTGAGAGTTTTCAGAAATGGGAATACTCACAAATCCCAACGCAACTAGTTATATGCATGAACAAAATAGTTCCTCATTTATCTAGGCAATACACAACGAATACCCCATGCACATCAAACAGGATAGTAATCAATGACTAACTCCTTCTCAAAAGAATTTCGAACCACCAATGACCTTACATAGATGCACATTAAAAGACAATCAATATTAGAGTTATCAAATGGCTAACCTAACAATTCATTCAACCTTTTTGCAAGATACTCGAAACACGATCCTTAGACACAAAATGTGTGCCCATCGCGCGCCTATGCTATCAAGAAGGATAGTCCATGGGCTAACAATACAAAACTCATTTCCATGTCTTAGGAGCTAAGTCCATTAATCCGTAAGGAAAGAGGAGTTTGACACTTCATTTTCAAAGCTATATCAAACAAAGTCATGCTCACGTACTAATACAAGGGTCATCCCTGTACTCAAATCAAATGCATACACACTAAAAAAAATGATGGAAAGGACATTGCCAAACTTAAGTGTGTGCCTCATTTTTTCTTTCTTTTTTCAAGGCATTTTGCCCACGATATGCATCACGGTTTTTTTCTTTAGATAGCTTGCCTTATTTTGGCTTGTGCTTGCAATAACTTTTTGCTTTTCTCTTTTTTTTGTAGCTTGCCTTATTTTGGCTTGTGCTTGCATATATAATTTTTTTGTTTGGGTCAATTTTTCACCCATATTGACTCCACACTTAAGAGTTGGCAATGTACTAAGGATATAAATGGTGCGTGCATACAATGTGAAAGAATAAAGATCACCTAAGAGCAATGCCAAAATTTTCGAAGAGAAGAAAAGTATTTCATGCTTGCTAATTTTATGCTCAAGTTATGCAAAAAGGTTGCCTAAATCATTAGATAGACACAAGATAACAACAACATTGATGACTAGGAATTGTGCACTCATAAAAGTCATGGTGATTCTAGATTCAAAATCAAGTCATTAGCAATGATAGTCGAGTAATGGGGTAATGCGAATGCCTTAGAAATTCGAGTACTCAAATATAAGCTAGTGCATCAAAATTGCAAGTGCCTAAACATGGATATTCATACGAGAATGCACTACACACCCACTCCACACTTAAGAGAAAGCTTAGTCCCTAAGCAACAAATATATAGAACGAAAAATTGTAGTGCATGGGACTTCCCTGAAATCGTAGCTTATGGTGCGTGGAACTTGTTGTTGCTTGTTCTTCTCCTGTATTGAACCTTGAAAATATGGAACTCAAATAATCGTCCACTTGACATTGTTTAGCATTAATCAATATGAATGATTCAATTAAATTGTGTGCGTTGTGATCAAAAGGCCAAAGAGCATTGAACAAATGCGATCGCTGCAAAAGTTGAAGCAAAATTAGATTACTGCCTTATGAAAAATTAAGCATGATCAATCCATATCAATGAGGTTCCAACAGCAACATATCAATTCAAATGGAACCAACATCCTGTAAGTAAAGTCTAGACTCGCTATGACCAAAACAAAGTTCAAAAAGAAAAATAGTCCAAACATGTATGCAACACAATGCAAATAAGTTCACAATCAGCCCATGAGCTAAAACAGTGGAACAAACAAATCAAAACAGGGACTGTTGGAAGCGGCAAATCACTCGGGTGCAGTGGCGGAGTCGGAATCATATAAGTTGGAAGAGGTGGCACGGCGCGAAGGACCTGCTGCTTCAGATGGAGGCGAGTAAGCAGTGCTAGTAGGGGGCGGCGCAGGGAAGCTAGTGAATCTGCTCCATTCGAAGAAACTCGTCCAGGCATTGCTAGCCCAATCGTGAAATGCCGTTGCGTTAGCTATTTCTTTCTCAACGAATTGTTACAGCAGCTCATGAGAGTGTTCCATACTTGCTAGCCGTCCCTCAATTCTCGAGGAGCGATCATTTTCCTCATTCAATTTCTGCTTGGAGTTAGGAGGCTCACTCTCTTCCGACTGGTCAGCATTCACCTTGCGTTTTCCTTTGTTCCTTGGTGCCTTTGAAGGTGGCGCATTAGGATGCTCGAGCTCCACCGCCTTTGTTCCGCACGCTCCTTAAAGTCGGTTGTGATGTTCACATCATGGGTCCACTCCAGCGTGTCAGCCTCAGCATCCAACATGCCTAACTTCGTCATCCGTGAGATGGTGAGGAGCTGAATAACCAGCGGACTAGGCAAGCGTGATATGGAGAAGTGGCAGTGCTCTGCCAAGAGTGTCACAAAGAACCCACCCCCAATATTTTTTCTTGATGCCGATGTACTTTTGTAAGCTTCAAACCGTTCGGTCATGATTTCCATGAAATCGATAGGGATACCCTTCTTGATATAAATCATAATGTCCAAATCCTCCCCTGAAATATACCTTGATTTTTCCCCTCTCTGATTTATCACTTGGGCAACTAACCTATGGATTACTTTCCACTTCCCGACTTTGATGTTGGTGGAATATAAGTTAGGCACGAAAAACATATCCAAGCCCAAAATCTCTTTCCAGAACTCATAACGGTCCGACTCAGTGCATTTTGGCATTTTTCCCAACTTTGGAAAGTGAAGAGCCTCACAAACTTCATCTCTGGTGAATGTTCTGTATTTACCCCCAAGACAACAATTCCAGACCCTATTCTTCCTATCAACTCCTCCACTTTCAAATGATGCTAGGAACTCAAAAAGCATGTTGGGGAATGTTGGACAGTTAAAGTAAAATATGGCACCTAGGTCGGCAGTTTCAAGCAAGTTTTTCACATCATCCAAAATGTTTAGGTCCTCTAATGATTTAGTGTGGGTATCAAAGTAGTGAGGATCACCTTACTCTGGACGAATTTGTCGTAAAGTTCCTTGTGCTCTAGCGCGAGAGGTGGAATACCGGTTGGGTAGTTTTTGGGACGACGTGCGACCACCTTAATGCGCTTGAATGTGGTGGTAGGATTAACACTTGACTTTTTGGTCCGCATCCCAGATGAAGCAGCGGAAATTGGGGAGGATTGGAGGTTGGAGCAATTGGGGTCGGCTCGGGTGGTGGTGGATTGCGTGTTGGAGGCCGGATGTTGGCCGAGGTAGGGCTATGCACTGGTGCGGATGAATTCACTGAATGGGTAGGGCTAGCAGGCGGCGTTGGTGTGGCGGAGAGAGAAATTAGACGAGGTGGGGTTGTTGATTTTAGCGGAGCGGGGTGTTTTTGAAGAAAATATCGGGGAGGGATGAGTGGTTTGCTTCGGGTTATGCAACCACTATTATTGAGAGCAAGGTGTGGAGGGTCATTCACCGTTTCATTGCTATGGTGATTAATGTGCGAAAGGATGGGGCGAGGATGGTGACTAACCAAGACTTGGACCTCATGCTAGCAATCGACCAATGGAAGGTTTTGGATTGGTTCACCATTGTTGCCACAAGGTTTGAAGATGTCGTTAAAGAGTCCTCGCAAGTGAAGGCACTTGGTGGCGGTTCATTCATTACTCACTTAGCCCTGAAGTGCGATTTCAGCTTTAGTGGTAATAATTGTCCACACCCGGAGAAGAAGCAACTTGATGTGGTGGCAATGAAGGATATGACTATGCTTAAGGAAGATTTGAAATCTTGGGTACATTCCAAGGAGCCTCACAAGGATCCACTCCGGAAAAGAGCTAGAGAAAAGAAGAACAAGTTCAACCTCAATAGGAGAGGCAGAAAATACCGACCCTACTACTCATTCACTTCCGCTGAATCATTCGCCACATCACCACCCTCTCCCGCGGCTCCTTCCCATGAGCCTTCAGTCCAAAGTCATCCTCGCCCTAAGAGAGTCTCCCCAAATGAAAGACTTGAGACCATCTCTTCCGATTTGGAGCAATTGAAGACATTTGTACGCGAGAATTCCCAGTGGGTAGCTACCACATTGACTGATATTTGCCATGCTTTGAACATCATGCCCTCCACCACTCCTCCATCATTCCCGGGGTATTCTAGTCCCCAAGCCACCACTCATTCGCCCATCATTCCTCCAACCACGGTTGCCGAAGCTTGTGCTCCTACACCCTCCAATATTGAGGAGCCACCACACACTATCGCGGAGGTTGATGAAGGAATCACTGCTCACGTAGAAGTTGAGGAAGGAGGCACTACGAACGAGGATGGATCTTCACCATTGGGAGATGGAGATGGAGATGTCCACGCTTCATAAGCTACCATGTTATTCACTTTCAAACTTTTGTCATTTTGATGCTTTATCTTCATATTTGACATTATGATGTGCCTTGAATGTTAAAGTCGCCTTGGTGCGCATTTTGGATGTTTGACTCTTATTTGTACCTTGTTCGGATATTATGTTCTATGCAACAAGGTTGTTATTTGTCATTTGTGCCATCTTACTACTTTTGTAATCATATTCATGCTAGTGCACATTGACTTTCCCTTGTTTTACAATGCCATCAAGGAACATTCATCTTTGCCAAGGAGTCGAGCAATAAGGGAAAACTACATTCTACAAACGAGGGGAGGTCCTATGCGCCCTTACCTCTACTTTATTATCTTTTGCGCTTAGGGACTAAGCTTCAATTAAGTGTGGAGTGTTTGGATTGGTCGCATAATTCACATGATTATACCATGCATATCTTTCGAAAATGAACACTTGCATCATGCTTTATCCCAACTTTTCTTGAGTGTCATACTACTAAAGGCTTGTGACTATCAATTCTCAACTTCTATAAGTCACATCTAGCTTACAATTCCCTTTTACATGATTTAGAGTCTAAAACCAAGCTACTTCTATTGAATGCTCATTCATGTGAATCAATTTTCATTGCTATCTTGTGCCTATCTAGCAATCTAAGTATTTTTCACGCATGCTTTGAAAAGTTTTTAGCAAGCACACTTTTAAACCTCTATGAAAAACTTAAATCCCTCGATTGCTTTTAGGTGACTTTAGTTCTCTTGCCTCGTGCCTTGTTTGTGGTTGTTTCTCACACGTTCCATATTCACATTGGGCATATTGTCAAGTTATAAGTGTGGAGTCAAAAGAGGGCAAGGCCGCATTCAAAAAAAAAATATTTGGTCAAAGAGGGCAAAGCCCCGACTAAAAACTTTCTCGAGTACTAGAGAAGTTTTGTTGCAAAAAGATACAAATGCCGAGGGTTAGGAAGAAAAGTTCCCCCTCGAAAGCATTTGTAGGCCAAAGGCCAAACAAAAACCACTTAAGCTTGACTTTATGCCTTTCCATCGTCTCTTACATGTGTGAGTTCACCACGTGCATTGTGTGCTAGCAAGTTGAGCTTTAGAACAACCCTTGTGATTTCACGTAAGCTATTGATTGGTTTATGCTCGTTTTAAGAACTCTTGTTGTCAAACTCCTCTTTCCTTATGGATTACGACTTTAGCGTCTAAAACTTGGAAATGAGTTTATATTGTGAGCCCGTGGACTAGCCCTAGCTAGCACAAGTGATCGAACGACACTTTTGTGCAAAAAGCTTTAACCATTTTTCAAAAACATTGCTTCAAAAATAAGTAGGCTTCTAGGTTAGGCACTTGATAGCGCTAGTATTGACCTCCTTGAATGTGCACCCTCATGTGAGTTTAAACGGTTTGAAAACTTTCTTGAAATGTATAGTATTGTAATGCTAGTTTGGGATGTGAAGTAAGTTTTGAGATATCCGTCCCTTAATTGTTAAACACTCTTTCTTTTCACTCTTATGGGATAAATGTATGTGGGATTTGTGAGTATTCCCGGTTCTGAAAACTCTCACGAGACTATAACTCGTCCTCTAGGGTAGCCTAGGGGTTTAAAGGCTTGGTGCATACGCTAAATGCACCCGAAACACCTACGAAAAGGAGTTTGTTTGCTAATAATGAGTGTTGCTTTGGAATAACTTGCCTTCGTCACCCTTGTTGCTCTTGACTTGTTCTTATTGTTTGCTCGGGACGATCAAACTCTAAGTGTGGAGTATTTTGATAAGTCGATTTCTCGACTATCTTTCTCCTACCTTTACTAGATGTTTTGATTCGTTCCGAGTCTCTTTCGATGTCATTTAACCCTTGCACTTGCTATTTCAGGTGAAAACCCGATTCTATGGTCCTCGGAATCAAGGATATCAATTCTCAAAGAAAATCGAAGTTTAAAGACCAAAATGAAGATTTCTCATTGCAAGGGGAAAGAGCTCGACCGAGCCAAAGGGAGCTCGCCCGAGCATGCATACGCCCAAAACTCTCAGCCGAAGGGAGCTCGCCCGAGCTTCCTCCTTCAAAGCCAAGGCTCGACCGAGCGCGCACATGCCCAAAATGCACTGCCAAGATAAGCTCGACCGAGCGTGAAGGAGCTCGCCCGGGACCCCTCTCATCAATCTCATATGCCCAAGCAAAACCCAAGCCGAGCCCGAGGAAGCTCGACCGAGCGCCATCTTCATGGTAACAACCTGCCAAATTCTGCTCGGTCGAGTCATCCCACGCTCGTCCGAGGCTTCACTAGCTCCTCAGTCACTCCGCCATGTGCTCGACCGAGCTCGAGAAAACTCGACCGAGCCTCGTCACAAGGTCTCACACTGCCGAATTTAGCTCGACCGAGCGCCACTTCTCTCGCCCGAGCCTCGACCGTTTGCCTTCCCCTGCTGCACGAAGCTCGCCCGGGCGTTTCCCCAAAGGCTGGATTTTTATACTTGAGCTATAAATAGAAAGTTTCGTTTTGAAAGAGGATCATCGAGGGTTTTGGAGATTTTTGGGAGAGCTCAAGGGTTTTGAAGATCATCTCATCAAGTGAAATCACTCAAGGATATAGGGAGATTCCTCCTCCTACTTCCTTACTTTCCTTTGTGTTTTGTTCTTCACCCTTGTAACAACACTACTTTTGCTTGTCTATGAACATGAGTAGTGAGTAGTCCCATTAGTTTCTAGGGGTCTACGGATCTCCTTGGTGTGTAAAACTCTATTCTATATTGATTACATGTATGAATGAGGTTTTGTTAAGGTTATGAATCTACTTGGTATACATGTCAACTCTATGCACCCCAAGTGTTTGATAAAATGTCTAGGTGGCTTAGAAACATGAACTTGAAGTTGAGTGTTCTAGCGAACGAGACAAATAGTTCTAGAATGAAAGCAGATTCTCCTTTGCCAAGTGATGATCACGAGCGTGGCTCATAATGGCATTGTGATAGGCTTGATCTGAACCCGCTCATTGGATATTGATCATTCAACTAGCGTTGATGATTGAGAGCCTTGAGTAGGACGTGAGCTAACAACATCTAGCGATTGAAGCTTACGTGCGAGGTGCCTCTTCCTTAAATCGAATAAAAACATCGAGAGATTGAATTTGATTTAATAGGGACACGCCTTAATCTAACCTTTACATTACTCGTTCTTGCATGAATCTGAACCATTAAGAGTCCAATGCACCAAGGAGGGAAGTAGTACCCTAGGAGCGTCTTTGAAAACCTTGAAAACAACCTTTATTTCGTTAATCATTGTTTGGAAAGTCATAAATCACATCTCACACATTCGTTAGGAAATAGACTTATTGAGTAAAATCGAATAGTGATCTTAAGTTTAACATTGCTCCTTGGACGACCCGGTACTTACCGGTCAATATAAATTGTTTTTGACTTGCACCTAAAAATACAACGTTCAGCGACACTCCCTAAAATCATCACTTGCTCAATACTTGCAACGTACTTCAAAATTCCATCATAACATCCACAACCAAAGGCAAACCGAACTTTATTATGTGCCAACCAACTCCACACTTATGTCGAAAACATAGTCAAATCTAATATCCAAATGCCTAGTTTAACGTCTTGGCAAGACCGAGCCGAAGCTTTGAGCAAAAGTGTTTCAATCCAGAATTTAGTAGCTCAAAAGTGAACATCTACAAGGCTTATTTCACCACTCACCAAGTCAGGTGATGGTCCATAATATAGCTTTTGCCTTTGTCCATTAGCCTTGAAGATTTCACCTTCTTTCGTTAGTAACTCGACGTGGCCATCATCAAATACTCTATGCATCTTGTATGGTCCAGTCCATCTTGTTCTCAACTTCCCGGGAAAGAGTCTCAATCTCGAGTTGAACAACAATACTTCATCCCCTATGTGGAACTCTCTCCTCACTATCCTCTTATCATGCCATCTTTTGGTTCTCTCCTTGTAAATTCTAGCATTTTCGTAAGAGTCTAACCTGTTTTCGTCCAACTCATTGAGCTGCAAGATTCTTTTCTCCCCCGCGGTTTTCAGATCAAAATTAAGGGTTTGAACTGCCCATTTAGCCTTATATTCAAACTCTACGGGGAGATGGCAAGGTTTCCCATAGATGAGTCTAAATGGTGACATTCATATGGGAGTTTTGTAAGCTGTTCTATATGCCCAAAGAGAATCATCCAATTTTGATGCCCAATCCTTTCTAGAGCTCCCCACTGTCTTCTCAAGTATGACCTTTATCTCTCTATTTGACACCTCAACTTGACCAATAGTTTGGGGGTGGTAGGGCGTGGCAATCTTATGATAAACTTCATATTTCCTTAGAAGTGCTTCGAACTGTCTCGCCTTAAAATGCAATCCGCCATCACTTATCACTGTTCTTGGCACTCCAAATCTAGGAAATATGACTCTTTTGAAGAGCTTAGCCACAACCTTTGCATCAAAAGTTGGGGAAGCTATAGCCTCAACCCACATGGACACATAATCCACCGCAACTAGAATGTAGTGGTTTCCATAGGAAGGCGGGAAGGGTCCCATGAAGTCTATACCCCAAACATCAAATATCTCTGCCTCATCCTCTTGGAAATGTTACCTGTCATTTGGCACATGTCACATGATTGCACAAACTTGTATGCATCCCGAAATAATGTAGGCCAATAAAAACCACATTGGAGAACCTTAGCGGCGGTCTTAGAACTCCCTCCATGTCCTCCGTATTGTGAAGAGTGGCAATGACGTAGAATATTCTCCATGTTTTCCTCAGTCACACACGTTCGATAAATGCCATCCGCACAAAGCTTGTAAAGATAAGGATCATCCCAATAATATCTCTTAGCCTCATGCACAAATTTCTTCTTTTGACTATAGCTAAGGTCATGGGGCAATACCTCACAAACCTTGAAGTTTACAATATCGGCATACCAAGGTGTGTGCACACTCTCTACACTCATCAAATGTTCCCCTACGAATGAATCTTCTATAGGTAGATCTTCCTTTTGAACCCCTTCTCCTGATGGCATTAATCTAGAAAGATGATCGGCAACTAAATTCTCCACTCCTTTCTTGTCTTTGATCTCTATGTCAAACTCTTGGAGCAAAAGAACCCATCTAATGAGCCTAGGCTTAGCTTCTTTCTTAGAAATTAAATACTTGATGGCAGCATGATCGGTATACACTATAGTTTTCGATCCCACCAAGTATTGCCTAAACTTCTCGAATGCGTAGACTATAGCTAGCATCTCCTTCTCCGTAGTGCAGTAGTTCGCTTGAGCATGGTCTAAAACCTTGCTCGAGTAGTAGATAACGTGCAGCTTTTTGTCTACCCTTTGTCCTAGAACGGCTCATATGGCGAAATCACTCGCATCACACATAAGCTCAAAAGGAAGATCCCAATCGGGAGGTTGGATTATGGGGACAGAAATTAGAGAGATTTAAGCTTCTCGAAAGCTTGAAAACAAGCATCATCAAAGTCGAATACAACATCATTGTGCAAGAGATCGGTCAAGGGTTTGGCAATTTTAGAGAAATCCTTAATGAAACGCCGATAAAAACCAGCGTGACCAAGGAAACTACGGATCCCTTTCACATCTCTAGGGGGTGGTAATTTCTCTATTACCTCTATCTTGGCTTTCGATTCCTCTATTCGAAACTAGATGTCCAAGGACACTTCTCGTACCATAAAATGGCACTTCTCCCAATTAAGCACAAGGTCAGTTTCGATACATTTCTCAAGCACCCTAGACAAGTTCTCTAGGCAAGAATCAAAGGATGAACCATATACAGAAAAGTCATCCATAAACACCTCCATAGTGTTTTCAATAAAATCAGAGAATATAGCCATCATACATCTTTGGAATGTACACGGCGCATTACATAACCCAAAGGGCATTCGCCTATAGGTGTATGTTCCATATGGGCAAATAAATGTTGTTTTCTCTTGATCGAGGGGGTGGATAGGGATTTGAAAAAATCCGCTATAACCATCAAGATAACGAAAGTACTCGTGGTTGGCTAACCTTTCCAACATTTGATCGATAAAGGGAAGAGGGAAATGATCTTTCTTAGTGTCTTTGTTTCATTTCCGATAATCGATACACATTCGCCACCCCGTGACAGTTCGTGTAGGGATTAACTCATTCTTATCATTCTTGACAACTATCAAGCCACCTTTCTTGGGCACAACATGAATAGGACTCACCCATTCAGAGTCAGTGATAGCAAAAATAATGCATGCATCCCTTAACTTGGTTATCTCCTTGAAGACAACTTCACCAAGTTTGGGATTCAATCTTCTTTGCCTCTCTCTTGATGGTATACCACCATATTCTAGCCTTATTCTATGCATGCAAATATCGGGGCTAATTCCCTTCAAATCGTCAATAGAATAACCAATAGCACCCTTATACTTTCTCAACACATGCAACAATTTAGACGTTTCATCCTCATTCAACGAGGAGTTCACAATCACTGGAAAAGTAGAATTAGGACCTAGAAACTCGTACCTTAGACTTGTTGGTAGAGCTTTAAGCTCTACCTCACAAGATCCCTTACCATTGTCCTCATCTTGCTTTTCTTCAATAGCGATCGAATCTTCCATAAGCTCCTTTTCGTCCAATACCAACATGTCCTCCACTAAATCACCTGGATTTTCATCACTTAAAATCTCGCAAGCGAGTTGACGCTCGTCGTCTGACGCGTCAAATTTAATATTTATAATTCCCTGCAAGAAACTCAGTAAAGTGGCAAGCAGGGGTCGAACCCTAGAGAGCTGGTGAGGTTCAGTTGTCCTGTAAACAAATAAATTTGGGGTTTTGTGTGAGTAATTGTAACACAGCGCAAGAGAAATTAAACGAAGGGTATTCAATCGGAGGAAGCATTCAGTTTATGGTTTCTATTGTGACATGTTTATCATTGACTGCTAATAATCGAATTTCTAGTTTCTAAGCGTGGTTATTACGGTTTAGGCAATAACCCAAAGTATTCCGTTTCAGGCAATACACCACAACCTAATCCGGGTAAGGCACTAGACTTCTAGTTCTCCTAAATTCAATAATCCGGGATATGCATTATTTAATCTAGGTGTTCTTACTCGTTTTTACGGGAAAGTCTCAAACGAGTATTAACGATAAGAACTAGAGAAACAAGAAATTGCATTAAGTAAAAAGTCTCAAAACAATTGTCACAATAAACGAAACCCTAAACCGAATTAAAGGTCTAGCTACTCGTAGTCATGGAAAATAAACACAGATATTTTTTGATGAAATTGAGTGGAAAATTCTTCTCTTCGTCGAAAGCTTCGTCTCCTCTTCAGAGCCGTCTTGGTCTTCGTAGAATGATGGATGATGGAAACCCTAACCCAAGGATCTTATTTATAGCAAAAAATAGGGTTTCCAAGTCTGTTTTTGGGCTCAATTTCCAAGTTTCGGCCTTGCTGACGTCATCAAAACGCGTTGATGACGTCATCATCGCGTTCGGAAGAGACGTTAATTTTCACGTTCGTACCTTACGTTAACGTTATCGATAATGTCTCCTTCTAACGCGATCCACACTGAGTCTGATTCTCTTTCTGTGCGCCTGTTCTGACTTTAACTCTGGATTTGACCTTCTATATGACCTCGGATGCTCTCAATGTGAACTAGAGAGTTGTAGAGAATTAAGTCACCTTTGCAATGGCATGTGGCTCGTATTTTTCTGATCAGCGGTCTATTCCCAGCACTTCGTCGACTGTCCAAAGGTCTGATCTGCCATTGCGATGTTTTTGGCACAAAATGCCGTCTTTTATGCACGTTTCCTCCTAGAGCTTCAGAAACACCTGAGATGCAAAACCATACTAAAAAGTAATTGTTCGCATATAAAAGTGTCGAAATAAATGGGATTAATTGACTCGAAGAGTCGTATAAATACGACTCATCAAACCACCCCACACTTAAACTTGTTCGTCCCGAACAAGAACTAAGTCATAGAAGGAAAATAAATGCAACACCGCAATTTCTTTGACGTCCTAGATAATGCTACATGAATATGAGTTGCTAGTCTAGACTCGCTTTTCTATGCATAACTCAATCGCTACTAAAATCATCATGCTCAACACAGACTTACTTGATACATGTTACCTTTGAGCTGAAATTCAAATCAATTCGGATGAATGGGAGATAGTCCTCTTTAGACCCATGATCTGCATCCGCTGTCCCGAACTCTAGTTATATGGTTATACTTCATTGCTTTTTCTTGCACGTGATTCGTTCGAGCTTCAAGGGTTTGAGTTCTTTTGCTTGGACAGCTTTTGTAGTGAGTTGTCTTTTGGTGGATCAGTGGTGTACTTCACTTTGTTGCGTGTAAAACTTCACAAATAACTGATTTTCTTTTCTTTTGCTACTGATTGTGACTGCTTGTCCGTGACTCTGCTCTTTTGATGGAGGTCCAATCATCGCCCGCAAGCATATGGAAATACCTCCCTGCTCTCCCTCATCCTCGTCCTTTTGGCGCGAGTCAAGCCGAGGGTCGCTCGTCTGTTTTCCCGGCTACTCGGACTAGAGATTGGACGGTGTGATGTTTCCCCGTCCCACCTGACCGCATAAGCACTGCAGTGGCGGAGCAGACTCTTAACCATGTTGCCTCGAAGTGCTAGCCTCCACAAAATCCATATAACCATACAAATCGAAATTCGGTCCTTTGAATGCTTCGTCAAGTCTCTCTAGGACATTTCTATCAACTCCACATCCCTGTTTATCTCAACTCAAAAGGACACGTAGTGGGTTAAATTCACATGTAGTCACACAATTCAAATTTCACGAGAGAAACACATCTAATCAGCATCATCTATTTCACATCATCAACATTCAATACTGCATATCCAGGAAATAGAGAGAAATTTCACACTTTCAAATTTTTTTAAAAGGAAACGTGCAGACACTATGCAGATGCAAAAAAATAAACGTGCTGACACAACTGACTGACTCTCCCACCCCACACTTTTGAACTAAGTCGTGTCCTCACGGTACGACTTAAATTCAAAGACACAACAATGCAAGACACAAACATAGGGGAAAACAATAGAGAATAAAAAAAGAACAGGCACTCCCCTCGTGTCGACACGTGACGGTGTAAATTCTGGTCAACCGAGTCGGTCAACGCTGGTCAACGGTAAGCCGCGTCCGCTTCAGACGTTACGTGCCGCGTCCGATAGAGACGTTAACGTAATGTTAACACCGAACGCGACCAGCTAATGTTAAGGGCGGACGCGATCCGCACTGAGTTGCACCTGTTTCCTGCATGAAAAACATCTCTTTTCCCAAAAGACAAAGTGAAAAAACATGACTCAAAACTCAAATAAACAAAAAAATGGTAAATTTGCCGGGCTGCCTCCCTGCGAGCGCCTTTTTTTTACGTCGTTGGCTCGACGTTACCTCTTTAGGGATCACAAGTTAGGATCCCATGGACGTGTGAGGTCGAATTTCGCCTCAACTGTTCCTTCAATCTGCCCAAAATTATCGTGTAATGATGTGCTCGTGTCTGCTCTCCATCGGTCAGGCGGGTTCGCCTTCACATCCTCTCGAATCCGCGAGGACACCTTGCTCATGGCTACTTCATCTACTGCACAGCTCGTCTCGTCTGGTGGGTCTAGAATTAGTTTACCAAGGTATGATGTATTCACTATATCTGGTGGTTTCTTCATGCATGGACGGTCGGCATCCTCATAGATATGGAAATTTGATGCCTTGCCACCATACGCAAGTGACAATAAGCCTGAGCCCATGTCAATCTTGGCCTTGGTGGCGAAGAGGAATGGCCGTCCTAAGATAAGCGCTGGAGGATCATCGTCTCTAGCATCTCCCATCTGCAAGACATAGAAATCTGCAGGAACAACAAGGTCTCCTACTCGGAGGGTTAGATCCTCTAGCAAACCAACAGGACAAATACATGATTTATCCCCTAACTCTATCAACAGTTTAGGAGGTTTCAATGGACCAAGTCCCAACGAGTAATATAAGGAATACGGCATAGCATTAACAGCAGCACCCAAATCAATTAAACAGTGATGTATCTGAGTCTCACCGATACCACAGGTGACTGTGAAGGCACCTAGGTCCTTACTCTTTTCAAGTGGTGCCTCGTGACTCGTAGCGAGTGGGCGCTCTATCATTGGGTCGTTCTGCTCATGCCTCGCTTCCAATCTGCCTCCTAGCTCATCCTTATCGATCATATGGTCCTTAGGAGCTATTACCTGCATAGAACATGAAGGAAAAGGGTCAGTTTTGGGGTGCATATCAGTGTGGATCGCGTTCGCTGTGGACGTTATGGGCGTGTTCGGCCTTAACATTATGGGCGCGTTCGCTTCAGACATTAGCGTGGAGCTAATGTCTCCTTCGAACGCGATCCGCACTGACTCAGGCTCCTTTTCGCTGTTTTCTGCACCAATGTGCCCGTCGAGCGCGAGCATCTTGTTCACCCAATATGCAGACTCTCTTAGTGCTGCGTCCACATCCACTACTGCCAACATGCTGACATTTCCTCTCGGATTAGGCACTGTCTGTGACGGTAGCTTCCCTGGATCTCTCTTCAGCTCGGAAACGGTCTGGGCCAAGTTAGACATCTGCTTGGACAGCTCTGCTAAAGTTCCATCAGTCTTCACCTGATTTTGTTGCACAGTGGAGGCTATCTGCTGGGTGCTAGCTGCCAGCTCCTTCACTATATCCTCCAAAGACTTGTTAGAACCTTGATTGCTAGAACTGGCTTGGTTGTAATTCTGCCCTCGCTGCTGATACTGGGTCTGACTGTTATATCCTCCCTGTTGCTGACGGTACGGAGGCCGATAATACTGCTGCTGTTGTTGGGACTGCTGAACTGGTTCCTTTGTCGTGTTATTGTTGTTGTCTCTCCAGCTGAACACATTAGCTGCTAGCCCGAATTTTTGCTGTTGCGGGCGGTTGTCGTAGTTCTGATAACCTCCCACAGCATTGACATCTCCATGCTCGTCCTCCTGTAGGCTAGGGCACGCATCCGTTTTGTGATTAGTTGCAGAGCAGAATTCACAAGCCTTCACCTGAGCTACCTGATTAGTCACCAGCAGTTTCACCATCTCCCTCAATTCCTTCAGCTCATCAGAAGCTGGTGCAGCTTCGGCCCTTGAGATGTTCCTAGTCCTGCTGAATTCTTCCTCTTTGTTGGACTCGTCCTGGAATCTCGCATTCTCGGCCACTTCCATAATTTTCCTTCTCACACCGGCTGGGGACAGGCTCATGATGGTTCCTCCAGCCGAGGCGTCTAGTAACTTCCTGTCGAGTCGCCTTAATCCATCTAGTAACTTCCTGCTCTAAAGTGTTGAACTTCTCCACGTATTCATACATTGTCTCGTTCGGCCCTTGTCTGAGGTCATGCAATTGCCTGCGAACCTGCATCGCCCTTCCCGCTGGGTAGTATTTGTTCAGGAATTTCTTCTGCATCTGGTCCCACGTATGTATGCTACCTGAAGGCAGAGATAAAAACCAGTCGTTAGCAGCATCAATGAGAGAGAAATAAAAAGCCTTTAATTTAAAATCGTCCACTTCGACTCCGTATGGCTTGAGGGTTTGGCAGATGCCATGTAGGCGCTGGAGATGCGTGGTGGCCGACTCTCCTTGGCGTCCCGAGAACTTGGGCAGAGGATGCACGACTGCCGAGTTGATGACAATTTCCTCTAATTCTGGCCCCTCATAGATGCACCATGGTTGATCCCGAAAGTTTGGGGCAGACAGCTCCCCCATGGTGGGCTCTCGGTAGTAGTATTCTCCTTCATAGTCGGCCTCTTCCCTAACGAGCGGCGGCTGAGGTGGTGGCGGTGGAGGCGGTTGCCTCGGGCCAGCACCGTTTTGTGCAACAGGCGCTCTCTGATTCTGCTGTTGAGCCTGCCTGATTGCACGGTTGCGAGCACGGACCAGCTGCTCCGGGTCATCATAGAATGGAGGTATGACGTTGTTTCCATTGACCGGAGCGATCTCATTGTTGTTGTTGTTGCTGTTGTTGTTATGGTCATCACCAACGTGGCTACCTGCGCGAGACATGGTGAAACAAGTAGCAAGCACGAAAAAATAACTAAATAAAAATAAACAGAAAACAAAAAGAAACAACTTCACCGAAGCGCAGCTCCCCGGCAACGGCGCCAAAATTTGACGCGCGTCGTCTGACGCGTCAAATTTAATATTTATAATTCCCTGCAAGAAACTCAGTAAAGTGGCAAGCAGAGGTCGAACCCTAGAGAGCTGGTGAGGTTCAGTTGTCCTGTAAACAAATAAATTTGGGGTTTTGTGTGAGTAATTGTAACACAGCGCAAGAGAAATTAAACGAAGGGTATTCAATCGGAGGAAGCATTCAGTTTAGGGTTTCTATTGTGACATGTTTATCATTGACTGCTAATAATCGAATTTCTAGTTTCTAAGCGTGGTTATTACGGTTTAGGAAATAACCCAAAGTATTCCGTTTCAGGCAATACACCACAACCTAATCCGGGTAAGGCACTAGACTTCCAGTTCTCCTAAATTCCATAATCCGGGATAGGCATTATTTAATCTAGGTGTTCTTACTCGTTTTTACGGGAAAGTCTCAAACGAGTATTAACGATAAGAACTAGAGAAACAAGAAATTGCATTAAGTAAAAAGTCTCAAAACAATTGTCACAATAAACGAAACTCTAAACCGAATTAAAGGTTTAGCTACTCGTAGTCATGGAAAATAAACACAGATATTTTTTGATGAAATTGAGTGGAAAATTCTTCTCTTCGTCGAAAGCTTCGTCTTCTCTTCAGAGCCGTCTTGGTCTTCGTAGAATGATGGATGATGGAAACCCTAACCCAAGGATCTTATTTATAGCAAAAAATAGGGTTTCCAAGTCTGTTTTTGAGCTCAATTTCCAAGTTTCGGCCTTGCTGACGTCATCAAAACGTGTTGATGACATCATCATCGCGTTCGGAAGAGACGTTAATTTTCGCGTTCGTACCTTACGTTAACGTTATCGATAATGTCTCCTTCTAACGCGATCCACACTGAGTCTGATTCTCTTTCTGTGCGCCTGTTCTGACTTCAACTCTAAATTTGACCTTCTATATGACCTCGGATGCTCTCAATGTGAACTAGAGAGTTGTAGAGAATTGAGTCACGTTTGCAATGGCATGTGGCTCGTATTTTTATGATCAGCGGTCTATTCCCAGCACTCCGTCGACTGTCCAAAGGTCTGATCTGCCATTGCGATGTTTTTGGCACAAAATGCCGTCTTTTATGCACGTTTCCTCCTAGAGCTTCCGAAACACCTGAGATGCAAAACCATACTAAAAAGTAATTGTTCGCATATAAAAGTGTCGAAATAAATGGGATTAATTGACTCGACGAGTCGTATAAATACGACTCATCACGAGTTCGGTTAGTTCATTCCAAGAATAGTCATAGCAAATATCAATCATGTTGCAATGCATAGAGTTGCTAGGATATTTACACGCCTTCCTATGTGAAATTCAACTTTTTCTCCACCTATGTCAAATTCAAGAGAGTCATTCCCACAATTAATCACGGCACTAGTAGTCTTTAGGAATGGTCTACCCAATATGATAGGAATCTCTTGATCCTTTTCCATTTCTAATACAAAAAAGGTCAACGGGAATGTAAAATTTCCCTACCTTAACGGGTACATCTTCTAGAACTCCCATAGGAACTCTAGAAGAGCGATCCGCTAGGCGTAAACGAATGGATGTAGGATTAAGAGTTCTCATATCAAGTTTCTTGCAAAGAGAATATGGCATCAAAGAAATACTTGCACCCAAATCACACAATGCATTCTTAATCATGATCTCCCCAATAGTGAAAGGTATAGAAAAAGATCCCGGATCCCCAAGTTTCGTAGGCATGTGATTTTAAACAATGACACTACATTCGGCACTCAAATCTACCGAACTAACTTCACTAATCTCACGCCTATGAGAAACAATGTCTTTAAGAAACTTGACATAAGAGGGTATTTGAGTTATTACCTCGGTTAATGGAAGTGTCACATTCAACTTACGCATCATGTCGATGAACTTGTTGAAGTGTTTTTCGTCATTCCTCTTCTTTTGCCTTTGTGGAAAAGGCATAGGTGGCTTGTAAGGTGGTAGCTCTTTTGTGGCCTCTTTAGTCATCTCTTTTGGAGGTTCATTGCTAGGTGTAGGGATCTCCTCTTCATTCTCCTCCTTGTCATCCTCACTGTTGGTAGGCTCATGAGAAGTAGTGGATCTTGCTTTCGGCGTAGGAGACTCCAACACTTTACCACTCTTAAGTGCGATGGCATTGATGTGCTCGGTTGGATGCAAATCCGGTTTAGAGGGAAGTTTCCCTTGTTGTCTCGATGACGAGCTAGCATGTTGAGCAAGTTGGGTCTCCAACATCTTATTATGAGTAGCCATGTCATCCATTCTTTGGTTAAGTGCTTGGTACATCATCAAATTTTCTTGAGTAGCCTTTGCTTGGTTTGCCATAATGTTGGCCAAAACTGTGGCTATGGACTGATCTTGTGCACCTTGTTGAGGTGGGACTTGTGGTTGTTGAGGGCTCAATCCTTGGTAATTTCCTTGTTGTTGATAACCCTGATAGTTCGCCCTGGGTTGATATTGAGTTTTTTGTTGTACTTGGCTAGATTGACCTTGTTGGAATTGAGGCTTAGGCACAAATCCGGGCGGTGGATTGTTCTTGTTGAATGGAATGGGTTCTTGAGTCTTATAGGAGAAATTCGGGTTATTTCGGTTGTTTTGAGGTGTGTAGTGTTAAAGTTGGATCCATAAGCGTCACCTTGATTTCTCCCCATATAATTAATGTCTTTGACATTCTGAAGTTCGTTGTTTGGGAGGCTATTAGGACAAGAATCTTCTACATGAGAAGTACTCGAACAGATGGAACAAACCACTTGAGGTTGTTGTTGAGCTTGTCCCATTTGTAGTGCGCTAACGGAAGAAACTAGTGCATTGAGCTTCTTAGAGATGGCACGAACTTCCTCATTGGATTCCACTGTGCTAACATTTTGTGTACCTCCATGTCATTTGGGGTAACTTCTTTCACTTCCCCATAAGTGAGAATTTCTCGCGATTTTCTCAATAACCCTTTCTCCTTCGATTGGTAGAAGGTCCATTATAGCACCGCCCGCGTTTTGGTCCATTTGATTCCTACCCTCGAAGTCCATACCTCCATAAAATGTGGATGAGAGTCCACCTATCCAAGTTATGATGGGGACATGATCTTTGAAGCTCCTTGTACCTTTCCCACGCTTCGTAAAATGTTTCACCATCACGCTGTGCAAACGTGTTGATTAGGCTCCTTAGCTTGGCGGTTTTTTCCCGGTGGGAAATACTGAAGGAGAAAAGCTCGTGCAAGGTCTTCCCATATGGTGAACGTCCCTGGTTCATGACTCCATAACCAATCTTTGGCTTTCCCCATAAGTGAGAACGGGAAAAGCCTAAGATATATGGCCTCCTTTGGTACGTTATTGATCTTGAACGTGTCACAAAGTTCTAGGAACGATGCTAGGTGCGTGTTGGGATTCCCTAGCCCAGTAAATGCATTCGCGGCGACCATGTTTATCAAAGCCGATTTCAAATCAAACTGATGCACAGCTACTGCGGAAGGGGCTATCGGTGATCAAAATCCATTGAGGTTGGGGGTCACATAATCCCTTAGCACCCTTTCATCTTGGGCGTCGGGTGCAGGATTATGGACCACAAGTGGTTCTTGGTTATCCATGGTTCTTGTAAACAAGAAAATTGTGTAGACTAGTCGAAGTATACACACAACCTAAGCTAGTGGCTAGTTAATGCATTGCTCCCCGGCAACGACGCCATTTTGACGTGTGGTATTTTGTATGTCAAAAACAATTTATAAGCCGGTAAGAACCGGATCGTCCAAGGACGCAAGTTTAAACTTTTGCACTATTTAAGGTTGTATTTCTACTTATCCTAATCCAAATCGATTTTTGATTGATTCCTAAAATTGCAAATAAACGAAAGTAAGAAACGATGTTGTTGATTTCAAGAGATATTTTGGGAAACTACTTCACTTGCCTAACATTTGAATCGAGTTTTTATTACCTAGCATGCATGATTTGCTTATATTGATTGGAAAATAGCCGCACACTCCAAGTATGAACTTCACCCTTTAGGCGCTATTGGTTTATATTGGAAATGTACCTTAAACTATGAACCTCACCCTTTCGGCGCTATTGGTTCGATCAAGAAACTCGCTGATGTTTACCAACTCTCGTCGCGTAAACATGGGGAGTCCTTGTCGTAGAATGAGCCTTTCTTGTTACAATTTCGGGCTACTCTCGTAGTCACCGAGTTTATATCGTGCATTTTACTTAATTGTCGGATACCAAGTCTCACCCTTTCGGCGCTACTGACTTAATATCACAACGCATTGCACTTAGACATTTCGTCAAACACCTACTATGCATTTGCTTGGGTTTAAGCGCTATGTAAAATACAAATCCAATACGACAAATCAATTCATGCAAGTATTTGTTTTATTCAACGATTCATAGTTAGACAAGATTCGTAGGACCCCAAAATAGGGTCACTACTCACTATCGATGGAAATGAACAAACCACTCATGTTTTGTTCGGAACTGAAATTACAAAATTTATGAAGAACAATCACAACCTTGATGTAGTAGATTATGTTGCCCCCCTTCGAATTGCAATCCCTTTGATTCCGATCGATTCCTTGAGTCTTTTTGTCGTGAAGTTCCCTTGAAGAATCGTCTCTCAAAACCTTCGTGATGATGAAAATCCCGGCAGAAAACCCTTTCCTTTCTTTTGTTCAAAATGTGTCTCTTCGCATTTTTCTGAAACTTAGCCAAAATTGCACTTTTGCCTGTCTGGCTTGTGTCAGTAGTATCACTAGCATCACCTAAAAGTGACACAAGAAAAACCAGAGAACTGAATTTTTGTGGCAAGTATCACCCGTATCGCTTAAATAGGCGACACGGGCGATACAAGCGCATAGTGATATAGGCCTTTTGGCTCCAATTTTTTGCCCCTTTAACAACTTAATCTGCTCTTTGTCCAAACTACAAAGTTGTAGCCCTTCATCTCAGCTTTCCAAAAAGCCAAAGATCAATGCATTTGGACATCGTATGAGCTCTGGGCATGCGCGACAAGTAGAGATGTCAATCCTCCTATTTCTGCACTGTTTTTGCCAAAATTCCCAAAAACACTTTATTTCACCATGGATTCTTTTTGTCACCTAAAAACACCAAAACACAGAGTGAGAGCTTATAAGAATAAGGAAAATGATCGATAATCGACATAAATATAGTACAAATTTATGTTCATCAATAATGATCAGACTTAAAGAAATAATGCTCAGACTTAAAGAAATAATGACCAGACTTAAAGAGACAATGGTTAGACTTAAACAAAATAATGCTCAGAATTAAAAATAGATAATGATCAGACTTAAAGTGACAATGATCAGACTTAAAGAGACAATGATCAGACTTAAACTTCAATTGATAATGATCAGACTTAAAAGACAATGATCAGACTTAAAGAAAAAATGTTCAGTCTTAAAAATAGATAATGATCAGACTTAAAGAGACAATGATCAGACTTAAAGAAATAATGCACATACATAAAAACAGATAATGATCAGACTTAAAGAGAAAATGATCAGACTTAAACTTCAATTGATAATGATCAGACTTAAAAGACAATGATCAGACTTAAAAGACAATGATCAGACTTAAAGAAATAATGCTCAGACTTAAAAATAGATAATGATCAGACTTAAAGAGACAATGATAAGACTTAAACTTCAATTGATAATGATAAGACTTAAAAGACAATGATCATACTTAAAGAAATAATGCTCAGACTTAAAAATAGATATTAGTCAAACTTAAACTTCAATTGATAATGATCACACTTAAAAGACAATGATCAGACTTAAAGAAATAATGCTTAGACTTAAAACAGATAATGATCAGACTTAAAGAGGCAATGATCTGACTTAAACTTTTGATAATTATCAGACTTAAAGAAATGCTCAGACTTAAAATAAATAATGATCAGACTTAAAGAGACAATGATCAGACTTAAACAAAATAATGCTCAGAATTAAAAATAGATAATGATCAGACTTAAAGAGACAATATCAGACTTAAAAAAATAATGCTCAGACTTAAAAATTATTAATGATCAGACTTAAAGAGACAATGATTAGACTTAAACTTACTATAACACGTGGTTTGTTCTTTTTCGTTTTCCGCTTTACGTTTAATTCAAACATACTATAACGCTGTTATAACAGACTGCAATTTTTACCCCTTGTTTATGTTTTGTAATCACAAACACGTCCAATTTAATTTTCCGTATATAAAAAAGACCTCGAATTTCGATTGGTCGAAATATACACGTGGCAAGATTTTATTGGGTTTTTAGTTTTTATTTATAACTGTGGTTTGTATTTGATCTGTTTCCTTATAATTTAACATATTTATGACTTGAATAAATATTACATATTTATGATCTGATTATAACAACATACCATAACAAATTTAGAATTTTATAAAGTACAAATAAATAATAGAACAACAATAATAATTTTAATCTTAATTTGCAAGTCACAACAACAAGGGGCTGCTGATCCATGAAATTGAAATCACATCCTTTAAACAATATCATATAGAAAAAAGAAAAAAATATTGGCGATATCCATTAATATTGAAAAACAAAATGTTTAAATATGGACAAAGAGTTGGATAAAAAAAATATAAACAAAGAGGACTTCAAAAATTAAAATTAAAGCTAGTTGATAATATATCACTCAAGTGATCCAAACATGTTGGATAATTGTATTTCAAATTTTTCGACACATTATACAATCATATTATATCAAAATTTTGAAATTTTATCAGATATCTAATCGAAGTCGTGATTAAAATAGTGTTTTAGGTATTTCTCAAATTCAAATTAACACCAATCTCAAGTATAGGCGAAAAATTAAGTTAAATTATTATTCGATCATGATAGACTATAAGACTAAATAAATTTCTAGTTAAAATGATAATAAGTAATAAATTGTATAGATTTGATACATGAATATACATTATTGAAACAAACAATAAAACAATAATCACCTTTAGTCTAATGGAAGGAAAGAGAATAATTATTAAGTGGGGTTTAGGTTCGAGTCTTGTACAAGTAAACATATATTTTTTCAGACCAAATCGAACCGATTGAACTGTTTTAATGAAAACCCGACTGGTTCAATTTGGTCTTTGCCGATTTAATCGAATGGGTCAACTGCATAACGGTCCGGTGACAGGTTCCCGATCGAACCAGTCGACTGGTTCGGTCCGGGTTTAATAACACTGTCAAAAATTGCAACCATCCTATACTCAACTTTCAGAGAAAGTTTGTGTCCTGCTTTCATATGTTGTTGTCCATATATGTAGATTATCTAATGAATTTTGTGTTGTTCCCAGTAGCACACTTATGCTTAACATCTTCTTGTAGTTCCTTGTTGCTGCCACAGAAAGAAAATTGATTATAATTGAAATTGAATTGACGGTGGGGAAATCCGTCATCTAAGAGCAAAATATGAGAGCGTAGCTTTTACAAGAGGGACTCTCTCACACCTCACAGTTTTTTACTTTAGTGCATAAAACACTTACAATTGATCCCTATTTATACTAGAGCTCCTCCTAAATGGAGGGCTATAATAATTTTGATCATACGGCTAAAATTAACTAATCTAAAAAACTCCACATAAATATCTTTCTACACATGCTTCCACATAAATATTTTTCTCATTTTCTTGAGTTGGGCTTCTGATTCTTTTATTTTTGGGTCATGCCCTCATTTTGAGTTTAAGCTCTTAGCCCAAATTAGGTTGATATAGGATTAAGATCAAAAGAAAAGTATTATATTCTATGATAAATGAGAATTAATCTAAAGCGTGCAATTTCAATATAAATGGATCAGATAATTCCTATTTTTTTAAAATCTATAAATCTATTTTATAAAGTATTAAGGGCATATTAGTCATTTTTGCCGCACATATCCTTCTACCGTCTGCGTAGAAATGGAGCTGCCGTAATCGGAACAAGGGAGCCGTCGTTGATTCAACGATTCAATCCGCGATCTTCTGCGCCGGTAATAAGTAGAGAACATTGATCATGAGGACGTGTGCTCTATCTGACGCAATCCTGGCGATGCCGAGAACCCGTTGAGGTATCCGTATGTTTGTAGCGGGAGTATTAAGTATGGGCATCAGGATTGTCTCCTGCAGTGGCTGAATCATAGTAATAACCGCCAGTGTGAGGTTTGCAAGCATGCCTTTTCATTTTCGGATAATGCTCCAGCTAGGTTGCCTGTTCAGGTGTTTGTGGTTGGGATGGGGATGAAAGCGTGCGATGTGCTGCAGTTCTTTGTACGACTTGGGTTTGTGCATACGGTTTGGATTCTCATTATACCATTTATTACATTCTGGATATGGAGGTTGGCCTTTCTGAAGAGTTTTGGTGAAGCGCAGAGGTTGTTCCTGAGTCATATAACAACCACGTTGATTCTCATAGACTGCCTTCATGGGTTTATTCTATCCGCTAGTATTGTATTTATCTTTCTGGGAGCAACTTCTCTAAGAGATTACTTTAGGCATTTGAGAGAACTTGGAGGTCATGATGGTGACAGGGACGAGGAAGTAAATAGAAATGGTGGCCACGCTGGTAGGAGAGCTGTTCAGCCTAATAGGATTGATGCGGGTGAGGGAAATGGGGAGGATGCTGGTGGCGCTCAAGGTATTGCGGGAGCTGGTCAGTTTATTAGAAGTAATGCAGAGAATGTTGCAGCTCGGTGGGAAATGCAAGCTGCTCGTCTGGAGGCTCATGTTGAACAAATGTTTGATGGTCTTGATGATGCTAATGGCGCTGAGGATGTTCCTTTTGACGAGCTTGTCAGCATGCACGGCCCTATTTTCCATTTATTCAAAAATGCTTTCACGGTTTTGGCCAGCAACATGATATTCCTTGGAGTTGTGGTGTTCGTTCCTTTCACAGTCGGAAGAATCATACTCAAATTATATATCATGGTTCTTCTCTTCTGCTGCCAGTCCGTTATTGTTAACAATTATTCCACTAAGAGATACAGCTCTCTCTTTGGTGAATATCACTCTGAAAACTGTTCTAAGAGCTTCATCGAAATTAGTTTCCGAAACCAAAGATAGTGGTCTTGTTAACCAGGGAGGATTAGGATGAACTCATTCCTCGGCCATATGGACAACAGTGTAAGCCATTTGGGTCCCTCAAACACCTCACCCTCCCAAACAAGCGACCCATTTTGCTGCAAGCCATCTCTCGGGCAACATCAGCTTCAAGGAACTCAGGGTGCTAATAGATGTGTCAGGAAATTTATAACGATATCCTAAAGCATTGTAATAGTTTGAAGAAATTTAAAATTCGTATCAATTGTAATGCACAACATTTGAACATCACTATTGACTAGAAAATTGGCTCCTGCTTCTTTCTAGCTTTCGGCTGCTTTTGCTCGAGGTTAATAATTAATGTGATAGCCTCCTTCCCTCCTCCTTATCCACGCCCCTTCACCACCGCATGCTTCTTCTTCCTTTCATTCCCCTTTTTCTTGCTCCGATTAAGTATGTCATGACGTTTGATGGACATGGAGGCTTGGAGATGTGCAAATTCAGAGGCTTGGGGGTCATGAGGAGGGGTGGTGGCGGTAGCGATCGGTTGTTGTGGTGTTGGTGCGAGGACGAGGTGGAGGGGGCGGCGGGGGCCTCGGTTGGCTCGTTTTGGGGTTTTGGCGGGTGTATATACGGCGGATGGGTGGCGGATTGTTGAGGCATGGCCTCAAATGTTTTTGATGATTGACAAACCGGTTTAATGGTGTGCTTGAGTATTTATAAGTCAGGAACTTGATGGACAATTCAAGGACGTGATATTGGACTCAAGTACATGTGAAAGTAGCCGAAGTCTCAAGGACCTGAGAATCAGTCAATGCCAAGTCAACAAAGCAGTTGTCGAGATACAAATGCAGTTTCCTAGTATAGTGGAACGTACAAGACTACTTCCACACGTCTCCATAACAGTAAGCGAGGAGCTAGTGGAGTGGCGGTTACAAGCCATGTTCTATGGCAGTTATCTCAAGGACTTATATAAGTCCGGCAGTTACTGTTCAGAAGGGTGCGTTTTCCATATCCGTGAGAGCTTTCTAAGTGGGTGTACCCAGTGTAAGAATATCGAGTGAGCGAGATATTCTGTGTGATTAAGCTACTCTTGATCCGTGACCGGAAAGCTGTGGAGGTGCAACGACTACTGTGACGACTAGAAGTCAGTCAGGGAAGTAGTCCGGTTTTGCTTGTGTTGATCTAGTTTTGATCCACACTGAATAGGCAATTATGTACAAACTGATTGTAAAGATTTGTACAGACTAAATAGTAATAAAAAGCTATTTAGATTTATTCCGCTGCGTACTTTGTTTATTTGTTTATCTGCACACAAAGTCAGGTCCCTAACAGTTCCTGAACCTTGTGAAGTCCTTGATTACTAACCACGGTCCTATCATTTGGTATAGGAGAGCTAGCTATGGAGGAGCAACGGATCTGATTGCTTCGTCGGGAAAGGATGGAGGCCGAGGTTGGTGGTGGGTTTTCTTGGGGAGTGGAGGAGATGCGGCGGATCTTGTCCTGGCGAATGATTATCCAGCTTTTCTCTTCCATGCGGCGTCTGCGTCTTAGTTTTTTAGTCTGTTGTTGTATTTAGTTGGTTGTCGGTGAGGGTGTTTGAGCCGGTCACACACCGGCGAGGCTGGTTTTGTGGTTCTTTGGTGGCATTGCCTCGCTTGTGGTGTTGTTTGTATAGTGGTCGAGTCTGACCGTGTGTCTTCCACCTCTTCGGTGGTGTCTTTCCACCTTGTTTTGGTAGTGTTTTCCTACTTTTCATAGGAGGTGGATTCCCTCCTTCTGTGGAGGTGGTTTCCCTCCCTCTGTGGAGGTGGTTTCGTCGAGGCACTGTGCCTTCGCAGATCTTTTCTGCATGATTCGGATGGGTTGCCGATGTGGCCTGAGCTTCAGTTCGTTCGAAAGTACTGGATTGAGTCATTGTTTCGTCGATGTCCAACTCTTGTACGACTTGTATTCCCATCAAAAAAAAAAGTAATGCACAACATTTGTAATATGCAATCTAAATTGCATGGCATTTTAATTAAAATTCGTAGCCCGTCATTTACCCTTTTTTATAATGCGTAGCTTTCTAGTTAAAATTCATAGTCCCTCATTTACCCGTTTTAATAGATGTGTCAGGAAATTTAGAACGATATCCTAAAGCATTGTAATAATTTGAACAAATTTAAAATTCGTAGCATTTGTAATGCACAACATTTGTAATATGCAATCTAAATTGCGTAGCCCGTCATTTACCCTTTTTTATAATGCATAGCTTTCTGGCGGCTTTTTGTCTAGCTGTTTGTACAACTCCCTTTTTGAATGAATTCACCTTCTTTCAAAAAAAAATATATTCATAGTCTAGTTCATATTAGTCTTATTCACATAATTCGTAGTCCAGTTAACATAATTCGTAGTCTTTTACATAGTTTATTGTGAATTATGAGACTACCATGTATGAAGTAATACTACGAAGAAATAACAACTTTTGTATTGAAATCTAAATTGCGTTGCATTTTAATTAAAATTTGTAATCTGTCATTTAAAATTCGTAGCCCGTCATTTACCCCTTTTGATAATGCGTAGCTTTCTATTTAAAATTCGTATTCTATTTCATATTATGTGTTGTCTTGTTCACATAATTCGTAGTCCAATTAACATAATTCGTAGTCTTTTACATAATTTACTGTGAATTATGAGACTACCCTGTATGAAGTAATACTACAAAGAAATAACAACTTTCGTAGGATAACCAGTACAATTTGTAGTGAGGTGTACATAGACAATATCCTGAATTAATTCCGAACTAATTCCTATACACATTATTGTAAAATTGATTAACAAAAAACTTGAACTTAATATCTCCAGTTGGAGATTCACTGGAGCCGAGTGACCTGGATTATGTGCTTGTTTCGGGACCGCCCTTGGATGGGTCATCTTCTATAGCAGGTGCATCCAAGCTTGATCATCCTCTAATGAAGTCAGAGAATCTTCACCCATCATCTGCGCACCTAAAGACCAGATCAACGGCCCCAATGCCTATTGTGGGAAATACAACCTGTGGCATATGTCGCATGGGGAAGTTTGGAAAGTGAGAACTCTGGCCCAAGAAACTCTCAAGGTTCCATGGTATTCAGATTCCTTGGAGCGACTCTCCACCCATGGTCACGGAGAGTTGAAGATGGTCGGAGTTGCCGTTCGTCGATCGATTCATAGTTGAAGATGGTCGGAGTAGTCGTCGTGGAGAGTTGAAGATGCACGGGTGAATAGGGATTTCTGTTTGTTTGATATCTATTTTTTTCCTAATTTGCCCTTTAGGTCTAATTAATTCTAAATTAATTACAAATTTTAATACAAATCTCTTTTAATCCTGGCCGTACATTATTGATTAAAATGGTTAGATGAGATAATTTCTCATTTCTCACAAAAAAAAAAAAAGAACTTATCATGGGATCTCAACCCAAATATCTTAATACATTTATCATCCATCATCATCATTAATCATTATCCCCCGCAGCCAACTATATCAATATTCGAATTTCTTAAGTATATATATTTAATTATTTATTCTATCCTTATAGTAAAATGAATAATAATAACCACTATTCGTACCACTTGTTCACAGTCCTGCTGCTAAATGTTCACAAATATAAAAAATTACTCGGGACATATTTTTATACATGTACTAAAATTTGATATATTTTTGGAACATTTCTCATGAATGATCTCGGAATTTTCTTCTCATGAATAGTCTTAGAACATTTGTGGCAGTTTTTTTTTTGATTTGGATATTACATCACATACAAATCAAGTAATACACGATTATATCTTTTGTACATATTACATAAACACTTTTTTACTGCTCGGGTACATATGAATCACTATAGAAGCACGGGTCACGCAAGACAGCTTTTTAGTATTTGTAAATGCGTTTTTAGACATAATTTACACCTTATTTCTTATCACAAAGTTTTTATGAGATTCTATTCAAATACAATGTAAAATAAAATGCTTTGTATTAAGAATGGAGAAAATCAAGCGTGTTCAATTAAGAATGAGGAAGATCAAGGGGGTTGACACGCTTGAAATTACATTTAGATGAATGTATTTGTATTTATGAGTAGGCCTTTGTAAATTCCTTTTCTTTGTAAAATCTATAGCTTTGAGAGGCAGAAGTATCGACTCTGCAACTCTCTTGTAAATCCGATCAGTTTTCTTTGCTTTTCACACTTTGTATTAAACCTTAGCATTGGCAGCTTCTTTTAGTATTTTCTCATCCCAGGCAAATGTTATTTCACTAGGATGCTCTCCGGTTCCGACAGAGTGACACAACAACAAGCATAAAGACTATATATGATCGGTTCGGATGCTTGAACGCCTTCAACTCCTTAGCAATCTATCACAACCAGCTGCTCTTTGGCCTCTCTAGCGAAGCTGCGTAAAGCTCACCCACACGCCAGGATCATGTATGTAGACTGCCGCCATGCGCTTTGTCTACGCTCCAGCTCATTTCGGTGAGTTCGAAATCCAAACTTATGTCTAATTTCAGCCGCGGCATTTATGTTGTTATGATGATGAATGAAATTAAAATACTTGTGTTATGTTTAGGGTTCAACGACAATAATAAACTGAGAGTCTGAGACTATGCTGCTATGCTTTCGCATTATTATTTTTAATTTTTATTGGAAAGTAAAGAAAGCTAACTAACCGGCAAGAATGCTGGACTGACTAATAACTCAGCTTTCATTACAAGACTACAAAAACTTTCCAAATAGTCACTGAAATCATGCGCGTGGCACATGATTTAAATGTCCACAAGTCCCGCACTGCTAAATGTAGCGAATAAATTCGGAAGATGTATCATATAAAAAAACAAACGTTTATCTAAGTTAGCTCATACCTTTCTCGGTCTTTTGGCTAAGATCAAGTATAGTATCTGTTCTTATCAGTTTAATATCTGATATGTGATTCAATGAGTCATACGATATTAAATTAATTTGTATACGGATGAGATCCTTCACAATTGCTTGTTATTGGGATCTCAACACGTTGCTTGAGTGTTGCATTACTGCCCAAGCTTGGCGCACCCAACCAAAGCAATTATAAACTTTTATATCCTTATTCTTAGGTCATAGTATGTGGTTGAGGTTCATTGCAATAGCCAGCTATTAGAACTTTCAATGTTCAAGTGTTGCACCCCAACCAAAACATTTTGAATTTTTTTTTCACCTTATCCATCTGCACCTTGGATGTTGATGTTGTAGTGTTTAATTTTGGACATTAGTTTAACAGAGTATTCAAAGCCACACCGAGAAAATTACAAGAAACAGACATATAGAAAATACAAAAGCAATTCAGCCTATATATTTAACTATTAATGCCAGAGAAAATTACAGAAGTAAATTAATATGGATAGAAAACAAAGCAACATACATACCCATCTCCTGAAGTGCTGCCTGCTAAGCTGAGTATACTCACCAATCCCAGCGCTGATGGTAACTTGCTGTAAAAAAGCATTTCATCATTGGCAGAACGCGCCCGACTTGTGGTTTCCAAGTTAGCTAATATTCGAGGACTGATGTTGAAAAGAACAGACCATCCGAAAATACATTCACTCCATGTAGCGTATTCTATTCAGATGTTTCTTTTTTGTAATCCTCAGCACATAGAAGGCCTAATAGAGAGAATTCACAACACCCACCACCTCTTGTCGGAACACAGTGAGAAAACATGTACCAGTCTCTTTCCGGGTGGATGTGAATACCGACCAGGTTCTTTTCATTTAACTTTCTCTCGCAGTTGTTCCTAAGATTATCCACCTTAATCAAATACACGCCGCACCAAAATTACTGGAAATTCTGAAATCATTCAAACCAAATTGAAATCACATCCTCTAGCATTTTCAAGGGCATCTGCAATCAAGGTGCCAATATTTTTGAACTGCATAAATCTCATCTCTATGACGTTTCCTCACAAAGTGGAACTTAGGACATCAAGTATGAAGTTAAAAGAGATGTGCAAACTTGTAAGACTAGTCTCCACCGACACATTGAACTCTAATAATAAATCGAATTCTGCAGATCGGATAATCATAACTTTTACCGCCATTACATTATATAGGCAGATACTCCTATCATTCTGCGTTCATCTGCCATTGTCGCGTTCATCATCTTTAGCCGACCCAAAGAACAACACCAAATGCATCGGTGGTGATACCTCATTCTAAATACTTAAATGCCTAAATTCCAAAACCAAGTTAATAAAGTTCTGTTGGATGAGAAATGAGAACTAAATGATGAGCCTGCATATACCTGTGTTCACACTGCACTGAATATGTTACGCTGCAGCTCTCAAATAGTATTTTGAAGGGTAACTGTGAAACATCATGCAAACAGTAGACCAAGCTTGAAGCAGAGGAGCATGGCATGTTCAATCAAGCAACAAAACCTTCATACGTTTGTAACGCTGGGGATCATTGAACGGAGGTCATCAGCCATACCCGACACTCTTTGCCTCTCAGCGAACATGACTCTCGCCTATAAGAGTTGCAATTGCAAACCATCAGATTTAACTGGCATCATTTTTCTAAAGAAATCGATTCTGGCATTCAAAATTTATCCAGACGTACCTCAATGCCTGAACATGCTCCATTCTCATCTGCCATGTCGACTGCCTTTAAATTCGCTTCTCATCAACGAGCTCATTACTAGGGAAATTTATCTGTAAATGAACCCAAGCAATGAAATATTGATACAACATTGTGCCTACTGCCTAACACAAGCCACATTGATATCCCACATTGATTGGTGAGAATAATAACCATAGAAAAGCGTGAAATAAGTATGATGTGACCTTAGAATTGTATATCACGCAGCCTTGCAATGAGAACATAGCGAACTATTCTTTCGCCTTTTACTAAAGAATACCGTGTTCTCGTTGCACAAAGAGGCATACGTCATTTTTTGGAGGGGTTTTACCTTACGGCTATAACCCCATCAAACCTAAACTAAATACTTTTTGTTACAGTGCTTCTAGTCCTAATGATATGTGCTTCATCTTACTGGACACATTTGCTAACGATAGGAAGTAATCATGTTAAATATAAAGCACGAGAACTAGTCATTTTACTGATTAGATGAAAAACAACCACTTAACACCTAGAAATTGAATAGTAGTCCAATATGACACAAGTTCACAGAAACTTAATCTTTGCTTTCTACCCTTTGGTAACTATTTGTTAGATCTGTAAAAGTATAAATTAACAGAAGACTGGAGAACAAGCTCTTTGAAGATACAGTGAGCATTGGATTAAAATCAACCAGCTAGTGGTGGAGTTAAGATATTACTTATTAGGAAAGACAAGTGAATAGATAATAAGTACGAGATTAAATCCATTTAGGGTAAACAGTGAATAACTTTTACCGCCGTCATATTGTCAGATACTCGTATCATTCCGCGGTCATCTGCCATAGTCACGTTCATCATCTTTAACATCTAAAAAATTCAAACTGAATCTCATAGCCGACCCAGAGAACAACACCAAATGCATCGGAGTTGATGCCTCATTTGGAATACTTACATGCCTGAATTCCAAAACCAAGTTAATAAAGTTCTGTTGGATGAGAAATGAGCACAAAATGATGAGCCTGCATATACTTGTGTTCACAGCGCATTGAATATGTTCCGCTGCAGCTCTCAAATAACATTTTGAAGGGTAACTCATTACTGTAAAACATCATGCAAACAGTACTCGCAAGCAGTTGACCAAGCTTGAAGCAGAGGATAATGGCATGTTCAATCAAGCAACAAAACCTTCATACGGTTGTCACGCTGGGGATACTTGAACGGATGTCATCAGCCATACCCAACAGTGTTTGCCTCTCAGCGAACACGACTCTCCCCTATAGAGCTGCAAACCATTGACTACTCGAACTGTCTTTAACATGTTTAACTGGCAACATTTTTTCACAAGAAATAGATTCCGGCATTCGAGATTTGTCCCGACGTACCTCAATGCCTGAACATGCTCTCCATTATCATCTCGCTGTCGATTGCCTGTAAATTCGCTTCTCAGGTTAACAAGCTCAATACTAGGGATATTTATTTGTAAATGAACCCAAACAATGAAATATTGATGCAACATTGTGCCTACTGCCACAAGTGACATTGATATCCCACATCGGTTGGTGAGAACAATAATCATAGAAAAGTCTGAAATAAGTACGATGTGACCTTAGAAAATCATGACTTAGAAAATCATGAATTACGTTGGGTCTTACCTTGTGGTTATAACCCCCATCAAACCTAAGCTAAATACTTTTTTTTTAATCTTTGAGTCCTAACACTTATGTGATTTATTCCGAGTGCATAAATTTTCAGTAAAATAAACTAATAGTAAATAGTGACAGACCACATTCTAATAGAGTAATACCTTAAAGATCTAGACTCATAGATCATTAGATTATTGTTTTCAGCAACCAGGCTAAATGTAAAGCACAAGAACTAGTCATTTTACTGATTAGATAAAAAACAGCCACAGCACCTAGAAATTAAATAGTAGTGCAGTATGACATAAGTTCACAGAAGCTAAATCTTTACTTTCTACCTTTGGTAACTATTTGTTAGAAGTGTAAAAGTATAAATCAAACAGAAGACTGGAGAACAAGGTCTTTGAAGATTCTGTTAGCCTCAATAAAAAAAAAGAAGATTCTGTTAGCCGAGGAGTAAAATCAACCGGCTAGTGTTGGAGTGAGATCAAATGTATAAAGGGTAAACACTGAATAACTAAAAGAGCTGGACTTTTTGAGATCGTTAAGTAATTGATAAAGAAGCTGTCTGATGCAAAATCAGATCAACCTTTCATTTTACTGCTTACATAAAAATCAACCATTTTCTTACCAAAGAGAAAGATGCACAAGAGCTTGTCATTTTACTTCTTAGATAAGGAAAACAACCTTATTCTGTAAGTTCTCAGTTAAAAATTACTTGCACATTCTGTTTATGCAAATCTCGTACATTCTAATGAAACTAAAAACCATTCATGAATGTCTTTTCGGATGTCATGGATTTTTTTTTGTTTTTTCGAAAACATTCTGTAGGCTAACCACAAAGTGTGAAAATCTAGATATTTACTGGGGTTTTTTCTATGGACACTAAGGAAACCACATATACTCATTAGACCGCTAGGGACTACTCCCCATTTCAATACATATTAAACAACTTACACCACTGAGCAAAGACAAGCAAGAACAGCGCTATAGTTACTGAAATAAACAAATCAATCCAATATTGAGTTAAACCATAAATGTCACATACCAGTTACTCGTGAATCACACAGACAATGTAAATTGTAAGCTGATATGGCAAGACCAAGTACTCGGAACAAAGGTTTCTTGAATGCGCAAAACCAGATTCCAAACAGTTGTTCGAACAACACCTGCCGGGCCATGAACTATGCAGAACCATCAATCTCGTAACTGCACAACAAAAATATTTGCTCTCATTACTCATGTAGACATCTTGAGAAAAAAAATTGTTGAAAAAGATGCAGTGTCAACCAGATGCCTGGCTAAAAAAAAAGGCATATAACTAACAGGTTTTTCTTTTTTTTGATAGAGTAGATCATTTAAAGAGTACAATACCTCAAGCAGCTATAAAGTTTGAATACCTTAAACAGATAGACTTTTAGATCCAGAGATAATTGATTAACAAGCTGGTCCAACGTAAAATAAAACAGGTCAAAAATAAAGATGCACACGAACAAGTCATTTCATTGGATAGAAAAAATCAACCATATTCTAGACAATAGGGCACCTAGAAATTAAATTGCGCAGCCAAATGACATAAGTTCAGGGTTAAAGCTTGCCTGCACATTCTGTCTATTCAAGTCTCACACATTCAGATGTAACTTCACCATTCTTGAATGTCTTTCCGAATTTCATGGAATTTTGTTGTATTTTATCCAACGGTGTTTGGCTGGGCATGAAAAAGCTCCTACGCGCAGCGATAGGCAACAGATCTATATCTAAAGCCAGATAAGCCGAGGGAGGTACTAACCAGCAATTTTATTCATGGATGCACATATTTTACTAAAAACGTTATCCTCTACAGATGTTCAGAGTCAGTACATGAGAAGAGAGTGAGGGCCACCAAAAGCAAACAGATCTCAAATCTGCAAAAATGCTGGACTGATTGAATACTCAATTACTAGACTGCAAACATATGCTGGCTACTTTCCATGTAGTCACTGAAATTATGTGTGTGGCACGTGATTTAATGTCTGTAAGTCCCACACTGCTTAATGTGACGAACAGGTTGAAAAATGCATGATATAAAAAATAATTGTTTCAACAGTTAAGGGCATACCTTTCTCGGCCTTTTGGCTAAGATCAAGTGTAGTATCTGTTCTTATCAGTTTAATATCTGATATGTAACTCATTGAGTTACACGATATTAAATTAATTTTTATAGGGGTGAGATCCACCACAATAGCTTGCTATTGGGATCTCAACGTGTCGCTTGAGCGTTGCACTATTGCTCAAGCTTGGCGCACCCCAACCAAATCAATTATAAACTTTTTTTATCCTCATATTTGCCGCATTCAAGTAATAGTATTGTTAAGTCTTAAATTAGTTTACTGGTAAAAAAAATCATATATCCATAGGAGAGAAGCCCTCCTTTTTATTAAAAGTAACACCCAAACTCAGTAACCTGTTGTATGCCAAAAAATTATAATCAAGCCACTTAAATAATCAAAGCTCAACATCAATTCAGCCATTATAACGGAGGAGATCAATGCGTAAGTGTATGAACATGATAGCAACTAAAAGACTTTACCCAACAGCAGCTAGGCTATTATCAGAAGAAGAAAAAACAGCAACTAAGCTGCCTGAGTTATGGTTTGGAAGCTTGGCCCAAAGTCAACGTACTGTTTCAGAATATTTTAAGCACTGATGTTCAGAAGAACAGACCATCACACAACCCAGCTAAACCTTCCTAAATGTATGTCCAAATCTGAAATTACATTCACTCCGTCTAGGTATATATACTCAATCAGTGAGCCCTTCAACAAAAATATGTGAGACTCCATTCGTAAACATTGAATAGGCAAACCACAATGTTAATTTAAAAATATATATAAACAGAGACTCCATTCACCATTTTACTACGTGTTAAACAACTTGCACTGTTATAGATACAATGACTAATTATTAATATCTACTGACATCACCTCTTTGCAGAGCTCATCTCCATATCTTTTACGTGGACTCCTGCTAAGTGCTAACCAGTTGATGTATTCTGCAAAAAACCTCCTTAATCTCTAAGGCGCTCATCTTCCTAATTCAGACGTAGACCATAATGTGTTTAATCAACAAGTTTCCTCCACACCCTCTCCTATAAAGATCTTATAGTGGCTAATCCCTCTGAATTCCATACACAGTCTGCAATTAACTTATAGTTTCTATTATCCAAAGATCCTATCGAGCAAAATTGTTTTGCTGGTCATTATGATGTTACGGGCTTATTTACGCACGAAGAGACCACCCAGATGTAAATAAAAAATAAGACCAAAATGATTTTCAGATCATAGTCATACGTACAGACCCACAAATTCCTGGTTCGCATCAACTGCTCATTCCAACTTAGATTTAATGTACGTGATAAAAAAACAGTATCAAAAGAGACTCACCTGCATAAGCCCCTTACAATTTGAACCCTAACCAGTTCCAGAATTTCTCACCCAAATCCTCTGCATCTCCGATTTATCTCCTTCTCAGTTTACTAACATAAACAACATCTCCGGTAAACGATCGTTTATTAGTCATCAAACCTACCCTATCCGCACGACTGAAGAATCTATCGTACCTGAAAAAGGCGGGAAATGTGAGAAACCAGATTCCAGACAATTCAACTTCTACCGAGCTCGTCCGAAACGCGAGGTGTATGCGATCAGATTCCATTATAGTATAGCCTCCGGGTGTGATCGTGCAGGCTCCAATCCAAGCTAGCACACTTCGTGTTTGAGACTGAGCTAGCTTAAAAGGAATGGTACTACGACGAGATGATGTGCGAAGTGAGCTATAAAAGGCATCCATTTTCGTTTTTGCTACTCCCAGTTGTTGAAGAAGAAGATGCTGCCACGCTAATGAGTCGGTCGACTCTAACGTCTTTGACTCGTGTAGCCCAAATTGTTCACGGCCCAATGATCTAGACAAGAAAACAAACTGGGCCGGTCCAGTTAGAAACTTTGAATGGGCCGAATTTAGTTTCAATGTGCCGCCCCGCTACCACCGACAGCTCTCATGACTTTGATGACGTTAATGCAGGTAGCTGTAATTCAAAACACTTACAAAAATAATAATAATAATAACACATTAATCTCAGTTGGCACAAAACAAAATACGACCGCAACATCATCTCCAATCTACTATTCCTCATCACTGCCAATCTGCATCGGTTTCGCTCGCACCGCTCACCGCCAAAATTCCAGATCGAGCTGTTAGGGTTTAATCGGCCTGCCGCATTGGCGCTGTGTTTGTGAGTTGTGTGGGAGTGATTTGTGTGATCTTCTTTGGAAATGGTGGAGTCCGGTCCTTTGACGCCTGGACAGGTATGGAGTTTCGAATTAGTATTGTTTTTGTTTCATGTTTCTGGATCTTGGATTAGTTTCTTGGTTTTGTGAGGTAGTGAGAATGAGTTGAATTGTGCAACTGGGTTTGACTTTAGAATTGGGCATCTTCTTTAGCTTCCGTTTAATGGTGGTATTTCACCATCTTCTCCTTTCTTTCTTTCTTTTGTGTGTGTTTTTGAGTTGGACTGATTAATTTGTGCTGTGTAGGAGGCATAACAGTGATTTTTGTTTTTGTTTTTTTATATTATCAAATATCAATTTCATTACTTAAAGATGTAAAATTTATGCTCAAATGTTATGGTGGCATTGTCTTCATTGATACTCTGTCAAGACGAATCAGACAAGACTTGTCCAAGCCAATAAGATAGTGTGATTCTGCTTGGTTCAGATGTTGATTGCTCGTAACGTTCAATTTTTAAGTCTTAAATATGGAAATGCACTGTTTGTTGTGTAATCATGAAGTTCTTTTAGTAAAATTCAGCCTGCAGTGAATTGTGATCATGACATGTTTCTATATTGATATTGCAGGTGTCATTTCTCCTTGCTTTTGTTCCAGTATTTGTAGCTTGGATATATTCAGAGTACTTGGAGTACAAGAAAAATTCCGTCACATCTAAAGTGTGAGTTCTGTATACATACCTACTTATTGATGGCTTGTCTTGCTATGTGTGTATTTTATTGCGTGCTCTATGAGATACCTTATTTGGATAAAGTCTAGTTTGCTGGTCCTCATACATTTTTCCATAGATGGTTGGACTAACAAAAGTTATACTTTGGATGTAGCCGTTCTGACATCAATTTAGTTCAACTGGGAAGTGATGCGATAAAAGAGGATGACAGAGCTGTGCTACTGGAAGGTGGAGGTCTTCAATCGGCCTCTCCTAGAGCAACAGCACCTCGAAGTTCATCCTTTACTACTCCTCTTATCAGGTTTTTACATGTAACAAGGGTGGTTCTCAAGCAATCTGTTTGAAATTACTCAGATTGCTTATTGCATTCTACATTTGCGTTCATTCAGATTTGTCATGATGGACGAGGCATTCTTGATTGAAAATCGACTGACACTCAGAGCCATGTAAGTTGATGAAGTTTGTGGCATAATAAATGTCTTTCGCTGATAAGAAGATGATGTTTCCATCTAATGCCACCATTTGTAACATGCCTTTTTTTTATTGGTTATCAGGGCCGAGTTTGGTGTCCTTTTGGCATATTTCTATTTATGTGACCGAACGAACATTTTTGGCGAATCAAAAAAGGTATAGAAGGTACCATAATTAATAATGGTTGATAGTATTAGTCCAGCTTTCTGGGACAATTATATTGCTTTTCCTTATACTCAATATTATGTAGTTTAGATGTTACCAGTCACGCTGGCAGCTATCTAAGTCTTTCGTGCTGAAATCTCAAACATTTACTCAGTATTTTGGGGAGCTATTTTATGTTGTAGTCAAGTTGTCGTTTCCACACCTGAACGTATGCATGATAAAAAAAAATATGTATCTTCATAGTCGTTTCCAGAAAAACTACTCCCTTGAAGATTCAACACTGATTATGGTTATGGGAAAATGGTTTTGCAACCATCTTGAAGAACTGCAAATTTGTATGAGTGTGTAATGTGTATGTTTGCACGTGTTCTCATTGTTTTGACTTTCTTATTTATCGGGATGTTAACACTAGCACTTTTTGCAGAGCTACAATCGGGATTTATTCATCTTTCTCTACTTCCTTCTCATCATAGTTTCTGCAATGACTTCATTTAAAATACACACGGACAAGTCTCCAATTACTGGCAAGGCAATCTTATACTTGAATAGGCATCAGACAGAGGAGTGGAAAGGTTGGATGCAGGTTAGTAGTTTCATTCTTATGGTAGTTTAGTTTACTCCGTAAGTTATACATGTGAAAATGTTAGTCCTTTTATACCTGAACTGGCTAAGCCCCCTTGCTTGTTTTTCTTTTCTAGCTTCATGGTTTTTATGTTCTGGTTAAACTTCTTGAGTGAAGATGTGTCAAACTAGCTTAAGTATGAATGTGGAATCATCTGATATTATTCTTCATGCAGGTGTTGTTTTTGATGTATCACTACTTTGCTGCAACTGAGTTCTACAATGCAATTCGCATATTTATTGCTGGATACGTCTGGATGACTGGATTCGGTAACTTCTCATACTATTACGTCCGCAAAGATTTCAGTCTTGCAAGGTTTGCTCAGGTATGTTCCCATGAGATTTTAATGGTGTCATTTTCTCATTGATATCAATTCCTAACATTTATTTCATTTTGTGCAGATGATGTGGCGGCTCAATTTCTTGGTGGCATTCTGCTGCATTGTTCTGAACAATAGTTACATGTTGTACTACATTTGCCCCATGCACACACTTTTCACTCTTATGGTTTATGGGGCACTTGGCATTCTGCACAAGTACAATGAACTGGGTTCAGTAATAGCTGCTAAGTTTGTTGTTTGCTTCCTTGTGGTCATATTGATGTGGGAGGTACCAGGAGTTTTTGAAGTGTTTTGGAGTCCGCTCACCTTCCTTGTTGGTTTGTAATTTTCCGAAGCTGCTAATCGTTTTCTACGTTGCTTTTTATTTCAATCAGTTGACGCATGAATTTCTTACAGGTTATAGGGATCCTGCCAAACCAAATCTTCCTCTCTTGCATGAATGGCATTTTCGTTCCGGGCTTGATCGCTATATTTGGATTATTGGAATGATATATGCTTACTTTCACCCTACTGTAAGTTTTGATATGATTTCTTGTTAGGATGCATCTTGGATGGTCTTTTGTATCCTATCTTAGTTGGGGTTCTTTTGTTATTCTGTTTCCCTCTGAGATCAAAATAATGATTAGTGGAATTGGCTAATATAGGTTGAGAAGTGGATGGAAAAATTGGAAGAAGCAGAAGTAAAATTCAGGATATCAGTCAAAGCAGCTGTCATAGTCATTGCCTCAACGGTACTTTTCATGTCAATTTTATTAATTTTCTTCCATATCTGACTATAGTGTAGAGTACTGAACTAGGTAAGCAATTTTTTTTTTTATAAAAAAAGTCCCCATCTCTGAAAAACTTCCGAAATTTCATAGGTTGGCTATCTTTGGTTTGAGCACGTATACAAGCTGGACAAAATCTCATACAATAAGCTTCATCCTTATACTTCATGGATACCAATCACGTAAGCACCCCAGCAGTCCACAAACTCTGTCACCTTTCAGGTGTCTCGCCAAGCTAGTTGATGATGATTTTCTTTTGTCTTGACCAGGGTCTACATATGTCTGCGAAATGTTAGTCAGAGTCTACGTAGCTACTCGTTGACTCTTTTTGCGTAAGTTCTAGTTTTTCATATATGAGGCGTTGTTATTTATGATTTCTGGATCGTTTCTTTTCCTTGAACATTTTTCTCTCTGCAGATGGCTTGGGAAGATAACATTGGAGACCTACATTTCACAAATACATATATGGTTGAGGTATGACTTGATCTGCACTAAATTGTTACGGACCTACATTTATAAGTCGATGTTTACAGTCTGTCGATTGTGTAAATGCATTTGTGTGGTCCTTCTGCAAGCTTGATGTCTAACCACTAAATGTTGGTTATCTGCAGGTCTGGTGTGCCTGAAGGCCAGCCAAAACTGTTACTGTGTCTGATTCCGGAGTACCCAATGTTGAATTTCATGCTCACCACGGCTATTTACGTGGCAGTAAGTGGACAATAATAGTGAATTACGGTGGCACCAAATTTATAAATCTCTAACCTGTTTACTCCATTTGCAGATCTCATGTCGACTTTTTGAGCTTACAAACACATTGAAAAACTCGTTTGTTCCCGGAAAAGATAACAAGCGCCTAATGTCGAACATCATGGGGGCTGCTGCGGTGTCTGGTGGGTTATATGTCTTAGCTTTCATGTTCCTCCGAATCCCTCTACTATTGGTAAGAATCCGTGAAACCTATTTTACTCAACAATGCCATCTGATCTCTCCTTTTCCCCAACTCATATCACTTTTACAGCTGCAGGGGTGAGATACAGTACTTTTAATGAATCAATTTCGAAAACATTTCTTCGGTGAAGCGTCGCAAGTTTTCTTACTTGAAGATGTTCTCTACCATTGAAGTGACAAAGGGAGGACTGTAGTATGATAAACCATGAGTTCAGTATAGGTATGGTCAGTGCTTTGTGTATGATAAAAGTATTAATTAAATGTGTCAGGTACCCCAACATTCTGGGCTTTTTAATAGCATTATGTAGAAAACGTACTGAAGTCTCCGCGCGCTATATGCAATGTTGTCCTTCAGTTCATATTCAAATTTTTTTATTAATGTTTGTTTTATTTTACGAGTGTAAACGTCTCTCTGTTAACTTAAGAGCAAACCGGTTCATCTCACCAGACTTTTTTAGTACTTAAACTAATTCAGCTTTATAAAAATTAGGGAAAAGTACAAGACCTAAATTATCTCCTCATTTCAAAACGAGTAGTGGTGTAGGGGTCTCTATTAGGCCGGACCGGGCTGGCCTAGCCTAAAAAAAAATAGGTTTGGGCCGGGTACTGTTAAGCCTGAGGCCAAACTTCAACTATAAATGGGTTAGGCCGGGCTAAGCCCAAGTAATATTCTGAAGCCTTATCATCGCCCATAGGCCATATTTTGAGTAGGCCGGTGGGCTGGGCCAGGCTGGCCCGACATTAACCAGGCCGGGCTTTGAGTATGCAAATAAAATAATCTTTCATATAACACAGTCTGCAAAAAGAGTAACCTTTACACCGATTACATTCCAAAAAAGATTAATAGGAAGACTTGATAAGAAACCAGTATGTCAAAATAGTTAATCCAAACTCGAAGGCAGCTACTCCTCTTCATTGTTTGAGAAATTATCATCATCAGCATCTGACTCAAAATAGTTCATGGCAGAGCAGTTGGATGTTCTTCTTCAATTTCTGGAACATCTGCATCACATGCATCATCTGGTTCTTGTAGCCAGTCAGGCCTACTTGCCAATTCATCATTTCTTCAGCAATAGCTTCCTCCGCAGCAGCTTCTTGCATCCTGTGTTTTGCTAATGACCAATCTTTCAAGCAAATAAGTGCCTCAATAGTATTTGGACTGAGAGACGCCCTTTTCTCAGATACAACCCTGCCACCAGCAGAAAATGCAGCTTCTGATGCCACTGTAGAAGCTGGAACACTAAAAATATCCTTGGCCATAACAGATAATATAGGATACATGCTGCTATTTGCCTTCCACATCCAAGAATATTAAAAGTAGCGTCTTCAACTACTTCTAAAGTGTCCAAATCCAAATACATTTGTAAATCAGATGAGGAAGAACTAGTACTTACTCTTGCTCTTTTTAACCTGGACATTGCATTTGCTGGCACTATGGGAATGTTAACATCAATTGATTCAACCCCAACATCATTTGAACAAGCGGCATGCACAGGATTAGTTGACGCACGAGTAGAAGTCATGGAAGATGCATGTAAATTTCTCTTGTAGATTTCATAAACCTGATACAATAAACTCTTAAGTTCATCAATTTTTAATTTTATTTCGAGCTCAGATAGATCATACACTGTCAACCAAGCCTCAACGGCTAGCAATTTAAATCTGGGATCCATTATTGTGGCCAAGCAAAATACAATTGGAAATTCAGACCAATATTTGTCAAATTTGAGTTTCATAGCTTCAAATGCAGTTCTAAATGAATCTAGTTGTTTATATGCATCAAATGTTGCATAAATGTCAACCAAGTTTTTAATGACCTTATTGGCTGTTGGAGAATAGACACCACTGCATACCTTAGTTGCTGAACTGAAAATGGAAAGAAAGTTCATGCATAATGTTGCAACTACCCAATCATGCTCAGATGGTACAACTAATGAACAATTCCTAGATTCGTTAATTTTCTGGCAGTATCAAAGCAGTTTTGTATTTAACAGCAACATTCAAAAGCTCATAAGTACTATTCCATCTATGTGGCACATCAATATCAATATTTCTCTTAGAAAGACCCAACTCAGCACAAGACTTAAGCCACAATTCATGTCTCTTAATTGAAGAATTCATTGATCTAACAATTGTAGTTATATTTTCAATGCTAGGTGCCAGAACAGCAAGCCCATCTTGAACAATAAGATTCAGTATATGGCATGTACACCTAATATGCAAAAGTTGCTTATTAATCGAGCTAAGCATAAGTCTACTGCCAAGTTGTGAAACAAGAACATCATTGCTAGATGCATTATCTAAAGTGAGTGAAAAAAATTTATCATGCAAATGCCATGTTATCAACTCTTCATAAACATGAGCAGCAAGACTATCACTTGTATGAGGATATTCAACCATTTTATAAGAAAGAATTCTTTTCTGCATGATACAAGCATCATCAATCCAGTGGGCAGTCAAACTCAAATAGCCCATTTTTTTTTGTCTAGATGACCACATATCAGATGTGAAACACACTTTACCTTTGAAGGAATCAAAGTACGAAACTAGATCAGCTTTAGAACAATTGAACATTTTCATTACATCGCGCTTACATGTCTGAGCTGAAAACTTTTTGAACTGCAGCGCAAATCCTCTTTGAATCATTCCTGCAAAATCATGTGAATCGACAAAGGTGAATGGCAACTCTGCTCTAATTAAATATTCAACAATTTAAAGCCTTGCTTTCTTATTATCAAATGCATAGGTAGATATCATGCCAGCTTTATCTTTAGCTAACAACATTTGAGATCGTATATCAGAAGCATTAAGGTGTGCACTAGCATGTGTCTTAGCATGTCGTGACAAATGAGACGTTCCTGAAGTTCCAGAACAAATAAGTGTTACATTACAAATGTTACATTTAGCTCTCTGCACCTTTTTGCCATCAATAACTTCTTCATCAAGTTTTTTAAAATGGTTCCACACAACAGAAGTTAGCTTGGATTTCACAGTTGGTGATACATCAACAACTACACTAGGAGTAGCATTATTAATCACTGGTGTTTCATCATGCTCAGATAATATAGGTTCCATGCTTGTCAAGTTAGACACACTTAAACTAGCATGCATGAATAATACACATTAACGAAACACAAAACTACAAGTAACTTGCTGATAATCACCCACAAAGTCGCGGCAAACAAAAAAGTTTGGATCAGTAAATTAAAAAAAGTTAAACCTTCAATGTAATATAAACAGAGTAAACGAACACATATTATGCATAAACTGGAAAAAAAAGTTAAAGATTTCACTATAAAAAAAGTAGATACATGCTTATACAAGCGAACACATATTATGCATAAATAGATATTAGAAAAACATTTTTGCTTTGTGCAGGTAGATATAAGAAAAACAGGATCTATGCTTAAATAAGCCAACGCAGATTAGGCTTATAAAAACCGAATAATCAACTACAACATAAGCATAATCATACTCAGAAGAGCAGATATGCTTGTAACCATGTCGATATAAGAAAACAGGAGGTAAATAAAACTAAAAATTGCAGATCTATGGTTAAACAAACATTCACATAGGGGTCTTCATATGGCCTAATGGGCTGAAAAGCCTATTAGCCTATAGGCTCAAAGCCCAGCCTAGCCTATATATCAAAGTATATGACAGTGTTGCCTTAATATCAATGGGTCGGGTAAGGGTTTTGTATTTTAGGCCCATTACGGCCTTAAAGCCCGGCCTATCTATGGCCCAAGCCGAAAGCCCAACAGCCTAGCCCATACAGCCTTAACCCTAAGCCTAATAATGCATATATATGATATATGAAAAGAAAATATATTGTTTACAGTACTGCGCCGCTTGTCTTCTACTCATCTTCATCGACCGTGTCCTCTAGTCCTCCTTCTCTCTAAAAAATTTCATACACGAATCAGTTTGTTGATTCATCTGATTTTGATAGTTCATAATAATCTTCAAGGTAATTATGTTCTAGCACCTTCTGAGAAGCCGTGAGCAAGTCGGATCTGCTCTTATGAGCATGTGTCCGCTTGTTTAAGCGTTGATCTGTAATATTTACCATCCGTTTTATTATCGACATGCTTCAATCCCATGTGTATGTATATATGCTTGTGTTTTAATCTATTATACCGTTTTTGATAAGCAAAGCAATCTATAATAAAACGGATGGTAAATATTACAGATCAACGCTTAAACAAGCGGACACATGCTCATAAGAGCAGATCCGACTTCCTCACGGCTTCTCAGAAGGTGCTAGAACATAATTACCTTGAAGATTATTATGAACTATCAGAATCAGATGAATCAACAAACTGATTCGTGTATGAAATTTTTTAGAGAGAAGGAGGACTAGAGGACATGGTCGATGAAGATGAGTAGAAGACAAGCGGCGCAGTACTGTAGACAATATGTTTTCTTTTCATATATCATATGTATGCATTATTAGGCTTAGGGTTAAGGCTGTATGGGCTAGGCTGTTGGGCTTTCGGCTTGGGCCATAGATAGGCCGGGCTTTAAGGCCGTAATGGGCCTAAAATACAAAACCTTTACCCGACCCATTGATATTAAGGCCACACTGTCATAGGCTTTGATATAGGCTAGGCTGGGCTTTGAGCCTATAGGCCACCAGGCCCCCAATAGGCTTTCAGCCCATTAGGCCATATGGAGACCCCTATAGTGGTGCTCTACTAAAATTTCAACACAAGTACCAAAAGACTAAATTCTTTTTAGTTTAGAACCATAAAATTATTATTAATTCAACATTTGACTATCAAAAATACAATAAAATAAACATACAATATTATATTATATATTTTTAAATGATGAATATTTCAAATTTTCTTATAACTAATTCTATAATATTAATTATTTAATAACCTTTTCAACTGATATAAATATTTTTACTAAATTTAAAAAGTCGGAACAGATGCATAAATCCGTGGTATCGTGCCCCATGCCACGGAACATGTTTTCAATAAAAACTGTTTTTAATCTCATCCATTTAAATCACAAGATCAATGACTATGATTTGTTTGTATTTTGTACCAAAAAATCAACTTTGTACCTAATGTTTTTCCTAAATTAATAACATTTTTAAAAAATTCAAACATTTAGATGGATGTTCGTCTTTACTGAATTAGTTCACGATCGGCAAGAATTTGCATAAGGAACACTAAAAGTCACTTCTATTTATATTCATTCACTTTCTCCAAGGATAGCAGAAAATATATACATCATACCTATCAAATTGCTCGTATAAATCTGCTTATAAATATTAACTGTAGACTTATCTCTATCATTTCCTTCCTTTTGAATTTTTTTTATATATATTTATTCATACTAGGATTAACTTGTTGTTCGTCTTCAGCGTTTGATGGTCGCAGTTGTGGATACAGATTTACTGGGGCATGTCATATTTTTTGGAGAAATTATAGGGAGCAACAAGAGTAATTTCTAAATATATCAATCTATTTTAATCTAAATATACTAAAATAGAAAGAGCAAATGAAAAATAATAACGGGCAAGTGTCCCATTCCTCTTAGTGTAGGTCCGCCACTAAATGATCGTCGGTTGCTTAATGAGTTCACGATCAGTAAGAATTTGCGCAAGGAACATCTCTCGAAACTATATGCGGCAATTATTGATAAATATTAGAAAATTCTAAATGCCTGTTAGAAGTGCAAATAGAGAAACTATTACAAATAACATTCACTACTTTACTTAATTGAATAAAACACTAACAAGTCACTCCTATTTATATTTATTTACTTTCTTAAAAGACTCAAAGAATAGATACATCCTACGGTTCAGATTGCTCATCTAGAAATTTCCTCGTAAATATTAAGCTCATCTCTATCATTTCCTTCTTTTTGAATTTCTCTATATGTTTATTCATACTAGCATTATCACTTAATTATCACATATACTTGTTTTAAGTTTTAAGGTTGATTAACTTATATTTGATGACTCCTTTTGATAATTACTATAATTTAGATACTCAGGCATGAAAGAGCGTTCAAATAAGGCACCCCTTCTTAAAGTGAGGCAGTGAGGCACGTTTTGAGCCAACCACGTGTCCCACTCAACCTCCGTGCTTTGTGGGCGCGCCACGTGTCCCACTAGAAAAAAATCTATCAAAAAGCAAACAACAAACAACTATTCCTGCACTTTTCTCTGCCACATCATCTAAATGAGTGGCTCACAACGGGTCTCACGTGCCTCATTTTTACAACTCTGCCTCAACTGAACGCCATCCCCTCAGACTATTATTTTTTGTCGCCGGGTTTTATGAAGTCAACAGATTAAATTAACATTAACAAACTTGGAAACTTGAAAATTTAGAAATAGAAAACTAACTTATTATAATTTAATAATATTATAATTATAGAAAAAACTTGGAAACCTGAAAAATATAGAAATAGAAAACTAACGTATATATACACGTTTGAAAAAGAAGAAAAAAATTCAAACATTCAGAATGGCAATTGATACTTCGTTGCGCAAGCAAGAACTGTTGAAGCGTTATGCCGGGATTATCGACAAATATCAGAAAATTCTAAAGCCGGATCATGAGAGTAAGGCCGGAAGTGTTAGAAAGACTGATGATCGTCGTCGATGTGTTAAATGTGAGAGTAAAGTTGCTGCAGTTAGTGATGCTGATCGGATGAGAAGGCTGAGGAATAAGATGGAGGTGGAGAGGCAGAACTTGAGGAGGAAGATGGAGATACAGAAAAAGAGAGAAGCTGCCAGAAGAGAGCTTGAACAAATGCGACCCACGGCAGGCATTTGTGATCCTCAGGAGGTAATGCGCGATTTTGAGAAGCTGATTGGATACAGCGCTATGTATCATATGCAGAGGCCGCAGCTGGACATCTCATTTGTTTGTACGGGGCCGGAGGAGAAACTTCACGGCTTGGATAACAAGAATGACAGCCGCTGCTGCGAGGTTGAGGAAGGAGAGATCATAGGTTGATAGATGCTGTAAAGTTGTTGTAACACTGACAACTTCATTGATTATAATCAATTTATCGATTCTTGTTTACTTTCTTGAATTTTGTTTTGTGAAACTCTGTTTCAGAGTTGAGATCCGAATATTGATTCTTGGTTACATTCTTGAATTTTGTTCAGTGACATCAATTTATGAAACCATGTTTCAGAGTGCTTCTATATTTCTTGTGTAGTATGGTTTGAACTTTTGGTTTTGTGATGGTGTATGCAAGACTTGAGTTAAGAAGCCTCTTCTAGGATCCAACAATCTGATCAAACTGATGAATGTGCCGGATACTTAACATCCAGAAGTGGTAATATTTTGGCGTCGTGTACCTGAAAACAAGAGTAACTTGGATCGGACAACTATCAATGTGAGGTGATATCTTCTGTGGATACAATTTGACTTTTTACTCCATTTTATCTCAAATAAGGACTCATATAAATCCTCACATCACATTAGTTAGTATTCAATGGCTTTCATGATTCTACTGAACTCAGCAACACAAAATTTAAGTTAAATATTGATATTTTTAGCTTAAAAATCAAATATTATAGTAAAGTATTTATCAAAAAAATATTATAGTAAAGTACTTGATATTAATTTCGTTAATTCTATTTAAATTAATAAATTTTTTTATTGTAATTAAAGTTTTCTATTCAGTTCAAATTCAATTTATTTCGATTCAATTCACATCAAAAGTATGCATTTTTAATTTTAAACATGTCCATACAGCTGTCTACATTTGGGCTGGGGTGCGCTCAAATGTGAACTCCTCTTACACTAAGAACATATGAATCATCTTGCACCCTTGGATCTTGAGATCTAAAGGTGTAGATTTGTCCAAAAAGTGTTTTTTTGGCATTTTGCACTTTTGTCTTTTAGGTAAAAGACAAAAGTGCAAAAAGACAAACAACTTTCACTTTTTGGATTGATTGTGCACCTTTAGATCAAATGATCTAAAGGTGGAGATGAATTTATAGGTTCTTAGTGTAAGATGTGATTCACATTTGAGCGCTTCTCCATTTGGGCTTATATATATATATATATTTTTTTTTTTGATAGTGGGTTTTATATTGAGCTTATATTGTTAGACGGATAATTTCCAATTCCTTCGCAATATCGGGTCTTGACGAAACGACATCGCTTAAGTATAACTTCCTCGTTTCGGAAGAATCAAAGAACATCAAACACCGGATCAATCTGAGATTTCAGCTCTCAGATCAGTACAGCAGCTTCCTGCGCCGTTGTTGAAGTTCTGATCGATCAACCGTACAAGGTATATTCTTTAGTCTTTTCCACTTTCTGGTTCCATCCAATTTTGAGACTTTGGTGTCGACCACACCTCACAGCTGAAACCGATGTTGCCCAGATTGGGATTCGATTTCTCGATTTCTCGATTTCATGTTTATAATTTGAACGCTGGAGCTTTCTTGGGGACTGTAATTTAGGGTTTCCTCTTTATTAATCTTAGGTCGGGTTTTTTGGGGGTTTTTTTAAAATTAAAGATCTAAATTTTGTTTGAATGCGTCCCAGGACTGAAATACAGTTGATGGGTTGGGAATAATTAAATAGTTGTGTTGCTGGTTTTTTGTAATGTAATTTCAGGTCATATGGCTGGACACAATGATGATGGGGCAAAGAAGAAAGCAACAGATATTGATCTACCTACGTTCAATGTTGAGAATTTGCAAAGCAACATGAAGACAATCTATTACAGGTTTTTGTATTGAACAATTTGAGCTTTTTGAAGATCCATGGTTTATCCTATTTTAACTGCGGAGCTGGCTGTTTTGAGTTTATTTTGTTTGGAACTCAAAATCAATCCCAGTGCAAGGCAGCATGAATATGCATTGTATATCGTCTGGCAGTATGTATAGGAATGTTTGCTTCTGGTCTAAGGTCGCAGTCTAATTTAGTTTTTTTTTTCTTTTGAGACAGCCGTACCTTTTTATCGATCATTGGTGGAGTGGTTGCTGGGATCATGGGGTTCACTAGCTTGACTGGTTTCATCTTTTATTTCCTCGTCATGGCGCTTACTTCATTAATGCTGATTGTGAAGGCAAATTTCAACATTCATTCATATTTTGATGGGTGGAATCGGGTGTTATTCGATGGCTTTCTTAGTGGATTGATGGTAAGTACGTGTTCTTTTGAATTTTTTCGCTGTCAAGTCAAGATAGTTTTTGGATACTGAATGTTCCATCTTTACTGCATACAGCAAATGACTTTATCCTTAAAAATTGTAACCTTTCTCTGGCCATTACTTTGTATAAAGTCTATAATTTGATTTCTTTCACACATCTATCACCAACACTCCCGCACCGAGTTCTTAGATTCAGTGAAAATCTATTTAGCAATTGTTAAAGAGAATCATTATGAAGGCTAAAAAATAGTAATCCACATCGCCTGCTTTGCAATACATAAATTGATGTCTATGGATGATTGATATCTAGTCATGGTATGTATTGAATATTGATGGTGGAGACTTAGATTCAGTCCGATACTCAATCATCACCCAGTGTGGTTTATGAATGCAGCTTCCACGAAATGAACCTTATCAGTTTATTTACTAGCACCTGTGATTTTCTCTTGTCACCATGTGACGTATGGCGTGTCACATCGTGAATTAATTTATCTTGAATAGACATGGTTTTACCTTATGATTGTTGTAATTTGATTTTAGTATTCTTTATATCTGACTCCTGCCGTTTCTATCTTGCAGTCTTTCGTGCTGTTCTGGACGTATCCTTTTACTATTGCAAATCGTTTTATTGTAGTTTGTTTGCTGTCATTAAAAGCATGAATCCGCCTGCATTTTTGGAGAAAACATTAATACATGCTCACTTCATTATGCATTGTAGTTATGGTGGGCTGTAGTTATCATTTTCTATAGCTCGTTGCATATCCTTTACTCCTAACAGATTTGCATATGACATCGTACACATATTTTAGAGGAGAAAGTATTTTCACGATGAAGAGCGCCGGAAAGGAAAGATGAGAGCTGAGAACTAATATGAGCTGCTGCGTCCACTTTCCCAACTATGTTAGGCAGTTATATTATGGTTGAACCTTAAATTCAACTTTCGATAAGTTTCTTTTTGCAAAGTAGCTAGTGTTTTAATTACATGTATGTACTGTTTTATTGCCGGAGCTGGTGAGCTCACATCAGTTTTACTTTAAGAATATATAACCTACATGTCCATTTTGACCCAAGTTTTAGGTATGCTTGGGAGGATCAAGTTACAAAATGGCTTTTAGATTTGTAATGTGAGTTGGGTACGTAGTCATACAGCGTATGTTTACATATATGAAACTTAAACGTACATGGGGGAGCTTTTTAGTTTCGAAAATGATGGAGTTGTTTGTGTCCTAGAGCTTCCCTTGGAGTTTGTTACATAGAAAAGACGATATCAGTTGGCCCGATCTCATTTTTCAAAAATCTTCAATATTCTCAAATTGTTTTCCCTAGTACTCATTTTTCTAAAACACGGCGCTTTTAAGTGGGCGCCTTTAATCAATGGTAAATTTTTACAAAACCAGTTTTACTAACGCGCTTCTCAGTTTTCCTTGGACACATTTTCCTGATTTCGCGGTCCTCGACTCTGCATCACATGAATCTGTTGAACTCACGCGGGGGAGTCTGCCGGATTGATCTACCCTAGACCCCTTGGTCCTCGCCTGAATCCATGAAATTATAAAGAAGACGGCATATGTGACTTATTTATTTTTATTTTTTGAAAAGTTTCCATTGGCAAACAAACTTACAAGTTACAACAGCCCTCCAACTACATCATCGCCTGTTTTTCATTATAACACTTGAACAAAAAGGAACATCAAATAAACTTTTCGAGCATCATCAAAGCCTTGCACACTAAGAACGTGTTCAATTCTCCATTCTTGAATGTACTCCAATCTGCTCCTGCACTCTGAAAACCAGCCAGGAATCCTTCTGTCTGCCTTTTGAAACCTCTCAGCAGATAATTAACCACCTCCACTCCACATTTGTCAGTCACAAATATAATTTTACGACATTGTCTTCTTGCTGCCTCCCTCATGTTAATGCCTTCAGCCTCCACAGCTCCTTTTAGACCTCCTACAACGCCCAAGTGGTTTCTGCCAATCCCTGTTGCTTCTCTAGATGGATCCCAGGCTCCGTCAAAGTAGTTCTGCCACTCGTTCAAAAACCTAATTCAATAAGAACATAATTAAAAATAAGTGTCACTTATACGCCGTTAATCGTATTAGTAGTTTGTGCCAAAATTTAAAAAAGTGTTCACGTGGCTCGCACGTAGGATCGACGCGACGACGTCCACATCAAATTTGATTTTTAAAGACAAATCTCAAAAAAAAAACTTTGTGTGAGTAATAAATAACAAATCTCAAATTTCTTCGTAAATCGCAGCCTTGGGAAATCAACGGTCATTCATGTCACACAAAGTTCACCTCACTTCAGCCGTTGGATCAAAAATCCACCCCGACTATGAATTTACCCTGAAATACGGCCCAAGGGGCAACTCTCCTTCAATCCGATCCTCTCCTCCCTATTTATCCTCTTCGCGTAAGTTCACAGAACTCGCACTCGCTTCGCCAATTTATCTGTCCAAATATTTCTCTCATTTACGCCGACTTCGTAACTTCAGAGGTCAGTTGTTCGTCCGTCTTTCTCGTAATCGTTTATCTTGTTCTGCTGTTGTGATGTTGTCTGGTGGTTGACCATGCCCAATATCATGCTTTATGTTTCTTGACGGTTATCGATGTCTGTTAATATGTTGTTCCGTTGCTTCCATTTCTTGGAGTTTTATGTTTGTACTTATGTGTTGACGTTGCTTGATTTATGTTGTTAACTTATTTCAAGGATTTTCTGTTCATTTCCGAGCTCTTGATTTTGTCTGGTTTGGTGATTTGTTAATTGTTCATCTGGTAGATCTACCCCACTGTTTTTTTAATGTTTTGAAATGTCAGTGGCTCCTACTATTGTGTGTACTTTTATAGTTGCAAGATTGGTAGAATCAGTAGGTTGTTTAGAACATAGCTTTTATATGATTCCATCCTTGATTCAGATATGCAGGGTTTTTTTGTTGTTGAATGTCTTCGGTTTTAATCACGTCAGTTGATGAGTGGAACAATTGAATGAGATGTTGTTGATATGATTTTGTTATATATATGTTGTTGATTTGCATTCTGCAGTTTTGATAATGGATACCTTCTTGTTCACATCCGAGTCGGTTAACGAGGGACACCCTGACAAGCTTTGCGATCAGATCTCCGATGCTGTTCTTGACGCCTGTTTAGAACAGGACCCTGATAGCAAAGTTGCTTGTGAGACTTGCACCAAGACCAACATGGTCATGGTTTTTGGAGAGATCACTACAAAGGGGAATATAGACTATGAGAAGATTGTGCGTGACACTTGCCGTGAGATTGGATTTGTTTCGGATGATGTTGGGTTGGATGCTGATAATTGCAAGGTCCTTGTCAACATTGAGCAACAGAGCCCTGACATTGCACAGGGTGTCCATGGTCATCTTACCAAAAAGCCTGAGGAGATTGGTGCTGGAGATCAAGGTCATATGTTTGGCTATGCTACTGATGAGACGCCCGAATTGATGCCGCTCAGTCATGTTCTTGCTACCAAGCTTGGTGCGAAACTTACTGAGGTTCGGAAGAATGGAACTGTCCCATGGTTGAGACCTGATGGTAAGACTCAAGTTACAGTTGAGTACCACAATGATAATGGAGCCATGATTCCTATCCGGGTCCACACTATTCTCATCTCCACTCAGCATGATGAGACAGTCACCAACGATGAGATTGCAGCTGACCTGAAGGAGCACGTCATTAAGCCAGTTGTCCCAGAGAAGTACTTGGATGAGAAGACCATCTTCCACCTCAACCCATCTGGTCGCTTCGTCATCGGTGGTCCTCATGGGGATGCTGGTCTCACAGGGCGTAAGATTATCATTGACACATATGGTGGCTGGGGTGCTCATGGAGGTGGTGCTTTCTCTGGAAAAGACCCAACCAAGGTTGACAGAAGTGGAGCTTACATAGTCAGGCAGGCAGCTAAGTCCATTGTAGCCAATGGACTCGCCAGGCGTGCTATAGTCCAGGTCTCGTACGCCATTGGTGTGCCTGAGCCCTTGTCAGTGTTTGTGGACACGTACGGAACTGGAAAGATCCCTGACAAGGAAATTCTGAAGATTGTGAAGGAGAACTTTGACTTCAGGCCTGGGATGATCTCAATCAGCTTGGACTTGAAAAGAGGTGGAAACAAGAGATTCCTGAAAACTGCAGCCTATGGCCATTTCGGCAGGGACGACCCGGACTTCACATGGGAGGTGGTGAAGCCACTAAAATGGGAAAAGGCCTAACTTTGCTAGTTGCTGAATCCCACACATCATTGTCCTACTTTTTATAAGCTTTTGTTTGTTCTATCACGTTAGAGTATTGCAACGTATTCCTTCCATCTGTCTGCAAGGCTTTTAGCCATTATCAAAAAAAAAATCTCATCTGATTTTCTACCCTTTGTTTGCAACTACCGTCATTACAAAGGATATACCAAGTCTCAGGGGCGCGCTCAAATGTTAACACCTCTTAGGGTGTTAACATGTGAACAATTGTGCACCTTTAGATCAAATGATCTAAAGGTATAGATTTGTCCAAAACGTGTGTTTTTGTCATTTTGCACTTTTGTCTTTTATATAAAAGACAAAAGTGTAAAAAGACAAACAACTTTCACTTTTTGGACAATTGTGCACCTTTAGATCATTTGATCTAAAGGGTGGAGATGAGTTCACATGGTTAAGAGCCTAAGAAGTGTTAACATTTGAGCGCTCCTCCCAAGTCTTATTGCTTACATATGATTCATGAGAAACACCAATTCCCACAACTCTCGAGTATGTAAAAGAATGCCTCTTCGATTCACATGTTAAGAGCCTAAGAAGTGTTAACATTTGAGCGCTCCTCCCAAGTCTTATTGCTTACATATGATTCATGAGAAACACCAATTCCCACAACTCTCGAGTATGTAAAAGAATGCCTCTTCGATTCAGTTTTTCCAATGTGAAAATATTTATGAAAGTAGCATTTATGTTACCCTCCTTTTGGATAACATGCAGTGGCATCATTGGGACAAAATGCTCATAGGGCCACTCTTATCCGGCCCGACACGTCTCTTGTCCTGTCCTATCCTCGTACCCAGCCCATAAAGCCTAAGGCAAGATAAGGGTCATAAAAAATAGACTCTACCCTGCCCTGTTATCCAAATTTCATACTCTGTCTTCCTACCTTATCATACTCCGTCTCTGTCTTACCCTAATATTTTCTTTCATATAATAATTTTTTCCTCAAATTATGCTTAAATTTTTTCTATCAAACCCTACCCTACCCTAATTTTACCCTGCCCATAAGTACCATGTGGGCAAAACTACTCTACCCTGCCCTTGCCCTGTCGTGTACTGTTCATTGGATCAAGAAAAAACGGTCATACCCTGTCCATTGCCGACCCGCGACCCCTAATAACATATTGGAAAAAAATCATGGCAAAATAAATGTGATAGTTATTTTCTCATGAAAAATGAAAAGGAAAATATTGTATTATATCATTTTATTTTCTTTGCATTTTTATGACAAATTAAATATGAAACTATAGAGGAGTGCTCAAATGAAAAATTCTTTAAATTTCGAGAATTTGAGACCCCAATCTTCACATTCCAAAATGCAAGATATATTTTCTAAGATGCATTTTGGTAGTGACATGTGTCCCAATGTATTTTCCAAGATGCATTTAATACAAAGTCAAAACCATCTTTTTTGACTTTGCTTTTTGGACATGTGTCACATGCAGATTCAAAGATACACCATGATCCAATAGTGAGATTTGAGGTTTCAGGTTCTCGAATTTTTAAGGGTTCTCAATCGAGCGTTCCCCTGAAACTATATTATCTATCAAAAAATATATGAAACTATATTTTCCTTTGAATTTTTTGTTTATACCAAATACTTTTCATGAGGCCGAGGCATTAATGTTCTATGCAAATTAAGGCCCTGTCCATTTGAACTTAAGTTTTTGACGGTTAAGATAAGATAAGTTCCTTTCAATCAACATAAGTTACTATATAGGTTAATATCAGTTAATATAAGTTACATCCAGTCAAGTTAAGTTAATATAAGTTTCAGTTAAGATAAGATAAGATAAGTTACTTTCAGCATACCATCATCATACCATACCATCATCATAACATCATCATCATCATCATACCATCATCATACCACCACCATCATCATCATATCATACCATACCATCATCATCATCATCATCATCATCATACCATCAGCATATCATATCATCATATCACCATCATCATCATCATATTACTATTCATCATCATAACATCATCAGCATCATACCATCATCATAGTATTCATCATCATATTACTATTCATCACCATCATCACAACCATCATCATCATCAGTATATTATTATTCATCATCATGATATTACTATTCATCACCATCATTAGTATATTACTATTCATCATCATAATATTACTATTCATCACCATCATCATCAGTATATTACTATTCATCACCATCATCACAACCATCATCATCATATTACTATTCATCATAATAATATTACTATTCATCATCATAATATTATTATTCATCATCCTCATCACAACCATCATAATGGTATGATGCTGATGAATGTAAGTTAATATTACTATTCATCAGTTAATATAAGTTTCAGTTAAGTTAACATAAGTCGATATAAGTTAATATCAGTTACTATCAGTTAAGATAAGATAAGTTTCAGTTCAAATGGACGGCCCCTTATAAGCTATGTGTTAAGTCACGGATAAAATATTCCCTAACTTGCCATAGAAGCCCCCGATCAGCGCCCAGTCGGATATGAATGGATGTTTGAAAACAATATTGTTTTCTTTTCAAAAAATGAGTTTCGAAAATTCCACGAGTTGTGTGTTAATAGAATGGGAGACGTGCTAGAAGAATGTAGCATTTGCAAATGGCTAATCAAGCTTGATCTAGGGCTATCTAATTGATGCAGGGCAGCTGGTGGCACGTATCGAGAATCAAATCGATCGTGGTAATGGTTCTATCGGTTTGATGCAGATTTGGCGTTCGATATCCAATTGAATATTAAGCAGTGTTCTAAAAATCCCCGCCTAGGCCCCGAAATTTACGAATCCGCCCGATTAATCGATCCGCCTAGTCATCGTCGCCTAGACCGCCTAGTTGGTGCCTAGACCTGTCTAGTCGCCCTCTAAAACCGCCTAAGCGTTAACCAGATGACCAACTTCTTGATCAAAATGAAAAAATTCTTTATTTTTATATTGTTTATATATGTATTAAAAATTACAAAATTGTAAAACCGATTAATCCCCGCCTAGGCCCCGATTAATCCTCGATTAATCCTCAAGGACCCTTTCCGCCCGACTAGCGCCTATCGATTTTTACAACCTTGCTATTAAGACACCTTTATTTGAATGGAAACGGGCCAACAAGTGCAACTCAACGCTTTGCCGTGACATATGGGCTTTTTGGGACGTTCAGGATCGTTTAGCCGGCGAAATCAGCAATTTATTATTTTCAGATTTTATTTCCTAATTTTGTTTTTCTATTTAAACCTTCTTTATTGTTTGTGAAAGACATCTTTTTGTTTCAATAAAACCCTAATTTCTTATTTTCTTAGTGGATTCCAAGGATATTTCGAATTCATTGCTAGTGAGGATTCAGATCCCATACTGCGAAGCAATTTGCTGCCACTTTTAAAACGACAGCGTTTTGATTTCCAGACTTCTTTTTACTGTTGAGTCACGTGCCTAGCCTATTCTCTCCTCACTTCTTCTCGCTCTGCGACAAATTGTTGGGTTTTGGGTATACCTTTTCTTCTTCTTCTTTTTTGATAGAAAAAATGGCATACAAAGACCTAAAGACAAGGAAGAAAACAACAACAGCAATACAACCGACCAACTAAGACTGGAACAAAAACATCAAATCATTAAAACTAGTCCATGCAAAGATCGTCAATCATCTGTTGCAAAGTTAACTTCCCACAGAACACGCTCCAAGATCCAAGCCATGCCAAACTGGCCAAATAGAAGAAGTGACTCCGCAGTCAACTTCGATGCGACAATGAAGCGCTGGCCAGATTTCCTTGAACACGGGACAAAACTGCACGAGTGATCTTCATAAACCGGCTTCCTGCCAAAAGTAGCACGTCACCTGAACTCCATAGAAGACATCAACGACAACGAGGACTTAAGATCTAGACCAAGTTAACTAGCTGGGAGCAGTGAGATGCTCCACTTCGCCTCGTGCCGAGGAAGATGACCAAACCACCGACGACAGAAAACAACTAATGCAAACAAGTGCAACCAACTAACTAAGCCCTAAAACAACCACAAACAACTATACACCGCAGGTGGATAGTCACAGGCTCCTCGACTAAGCGAAGGAGAAACGATAAGAACTATAAACACCAAAACAGACTATCAAAACCGCATAACCACCAACAATCAAAAAACAATTAAAACAACCTCGCCGGAAGCCACTCCATCCATCGTCATCTCAATACTCCAAACACCACAACTTCAAACACCGAATACCCTACACACAAAAACAGTCGCCAACCGCCCCTGCACGCCCCTCCCGCCACCAGATCGGGCCCCGTGCATAGCAAAGGCGACGACAGCGACGCAGATGGCACACAAATGAACAGGGTGGCGCTGCTGGTGAGGATCCGGCGAGAAGAGCCGGAGGAGGAGAAGAGAGACGAGAGGAGGACTAACCAGCGGGATTAAAGGGACAGAGGCAAGGCGGCGGTGAGAAGGAAAGGCAGGGAAGAGGTCGGGGGCTGTCGATGAAGAGAGGCGGTACCTTTTCTTCTTCTTCTTTCACTTAATTTGTTTAAAATTCAGATGTGATCTTCTTTCAAAATTTAGGAGTTAATTAGTCGCTCAGTATTATTGTGTTGTTTTAGCAAACACGTTTGTACTTGAACAGAGCAAGTCTTTCTTCATAATATGAATTTACAGTTCTCTCATTTTATACCATCTTTGGTTTTCAACAGTACTAAAGTACATGGAGACAAAGTATGATAAGCAATTCGACTAGAGGCATTCAAAACTTCATAGATTTGTGAAGCTTTATTATGAATTACACCAACAACATTTACAGTTTTGTCAAAACTCATTTCACTCTGCCAGTTCGGTTTATAAAAGCATTCATTTTCTTACGCCCATGAAGTCTCTCCGACGACTCATCCTCTTGTTCTACTTGTGCTTCACAAGTTCGTCAATGCACATCGCTGCGAATCGATTGCTCCAAATTTGTCATCTTTCTCGGCTTTGCTGGGAATCGATTGCTCTTACATCGTGAGTAAATTGTTTGACAAAATCTGATGTGAGAGATAAAGTAAGGAAAGAAAGGAGGCGAGGCACGTGACTCAACAATACAAAGAAGTCTAGAAATCAAAACGCTGTCGTTTTAAAAGTGGCAGCAAATTGCTTTTGCTAGTGAGTTCGTTTTTTCAGATCGTCTAGCCGTGTCATTAATAAGGGCGAATGGAATTTTCGTAGTCGACTTATGGTATATGGACATCTTTCTCCATCTTCCGTGAATGTTTTCCTCTTTTCATTCTTTTTATTCGTTTCTTTTGAACGTTTGCACATGCTATTTAAGTTTATCCTCTAGTCCTTTCATGAAAGTGTGTGCCAATTTGTAGATTTCAAAAGTAAAGGTGCCAAAGAATGATTCAAGTTCAAATTCGGATTGATGACTTTTATTTGAGTTTTTTTTTCTTTCAAAAATGACTCATTTGAGTGTGTCATTTCACTTTTGATCTATTTTTAATAAAATCGGTTTTTCAGGAACCGATTTTATGCGTTTTTCACAGAATCGTATTCTGGGGATCCGGTTTTATGTGCAAACGAGAACACGTGGAGTTCTCTCATTCGCACATGAAATCGAATCTTGGGTTTCCGATTTTGTTAAAATAGGTCAAAACTAAAATGTCAAACTCATTTGGATTGTTTTAAATATGTCGAAACAAACATGCTATTTTGAAGGAAAAAAATCTCCTTTTACGTGTCCCATGTTTTAAGTTATCTAGAAATAATATCAGACCTTGATATGTCTGATAAGAACGGAACATTAAAAAAAAAAACGTCAGTTTACTCTTAAAAATATCACATCAAAATTTAAGCAAATTGAAAATTATGAATTTTAATTTATTATGAATGTGTCCCTTTTTCTAGGGGTACACTAAAACGACCGATAAATCTGTTTACACGTCGACACCCGGCCAACGTTATCGATTTCGCTCTCTTCTTCCACGATGAAGCTCCTCGCCAACGCTCACCACAATCTCGCTTTCCGATCTCCAAAATCAGAACCAATCCACGAACACAACGCGCCTCAATGGAACCCACGTTTGAATCTGAGGCTGCTAAAAAGTTTCCGGTGCCGGAAATTGATGATGTGTGTTCAGGCGGCAACCGCGGCAGCTGTGGTGGGGGAGGAGCCAACGATGGCGCTGGAGCAAGCTGGAGGGAGGATGGTGGTGGAACTAGTGGGAGCGTTTAATGAGCTGACCGAGAGAATGAGTGTGCTGTCGACCAAATCGTCGCGGATACTGTTTATGACTTTGAAATTGTCGATTCCGATTCTGCAGAGTTTGCCTGTGGCGCCTGATGGAAGGTCAACGTTGACCAAGTCGTTGTCAGTGGCTTTGATCCTCGCTGATCTTCAGGTAATTCGGTTTAGCTTTGTCTTCAGCTTCAGCTTCAGTTTTTTTTCTCTTTTAGATTAGATTACTTTTAGGTTTGGTTTGAAATTTGATTTTGGCTATATGAATGGGTTTTATTGATATTTGGTTATTTTTTTACAGATGTCATATGTGTTTTTTTTTTTTTTTTTGAGAACTGAGGGGTTGAATCAAATGATATTTTGGTTAGATTCACATTTTTTGATTGAATTGCTGATTTTATGAAGTGTGTGAAATCAAACTTGATCATTATGGTTTGAGCTATATAAAAAAAAGTAGCCGAAAGTGTAGAGATAGCAGTGCGAACCTTAGCACGCGTATGGCATAACCGATTGGTTTTGGACTTATGTAGTGTACAGGCTTTAAAATTTATTTACTTAGGTGAAAATTTATGAGTAATGTGGTGAGTGGTTGTCCAACATTTGTTTGTTTTTCCTGTTTCTTGCAGATGGACGCGGAGGTCATATCGGCAGGCATACTGCTTGAGTTACTTGAAGCAGGTGCGATATCAATATATGAAGTGAAGGATCGGATAAGCACTGCAATTGCTCATTTGTTGCATGAAGGCATGAGAGTTAAGAAGATCCCCTTTAAAGTGGAGGTCTTGGATGATGAAAGTGCTTCAGCATTGAGGAAGTTTTGTCTGACATACTATGAAGTGAGGGCGTTGATTCTTGACCTAGCGGTGAAACTTGACACGATGAGACACTTGAATTACCTTCCAAGATATCAGCAGCAGATTTTTTCACTTGAGGTTATGAAAATATATGCGCCCTTGGCACATGCTGTTGGAGCTAATATGTTGTCGCTGGAATTGGAGGATCTTTCGTTTAGGTACTTGTTTCCCTATTCTTATTTTTATGTGGATAATTGGTTAAGAAATCATGAGAGTGGGAGTAGACCTTTGATAGATGTGTATAAGCAACAATTGCTTCGGGCCTTGCAAGCTGATACTGTTTTAGCTGAGATGGTAGAAGATATCCAAATCATGGGTCGATATAAAAGTCGTTATAGCACCATGAAGAAACTTGTCAGAGATGGGAGGAAGCCGGAGGAAGTAAATGATATTCTGGGTCTTCGGATAATTTTGACACCTAGACTTCGAGATGGGTTAGGGGCAGTCGGAGAAAATGCTTGCTACAGGACTCGTCAAGTCATTCAATTATTATGGAACGAAATACCAAACAGGACGAAAGATTATATTGCAAGGCCCAAGCCAAACGGGTATAGAAGTCTGCATATGGCTGTTGATGTGAGTGTAGAGGAGAGGCCTCAACCACCTATGGAGATACAAATACGAACAGCAGAGATGGACATGCTGGCCTCAGGCGGCACAGCATCCCATTCGTTATACAAAGGTGGTCTTACAGATCCAGAAGAGGTACCATCTGTTTGAGAAGCCTTTATAATTCTGATTAAATTAATTGGTGTAATTATTCTTTTTTTTTTCTCTCTCTTTCTTGTGGACTTGTTGAAATTTCATCAAAATACCTATTGCTCAGGCTCGAAAGCTGAAGGCCATCATGATGGTAGCTGCTGAAGTTGCAGCATTGCGACTTCAAGAAGTCCCATCACCTATGCACAACAGTAACGAAACTGATCATAGAGGTGGTGTTTTTCGTCTACTTGACAAGAATGGTGATGGAAAAATTAGCATCGAGGAACTTACAGAGGTTATGGTGGAGCTAGGTGCTTCTGGGGAAGATGCTCGAGAAATGATGCAACTTCTTGATTCAAATAGTGATGGGTCTCTCAGCTCTGATGAATTTGATACTTTCCAAAAACAGGTAAGTATTTATAAAAGAGTAGGGAATGTCGAATCTTCATTAAACCTTCAGCCCTAAAAATGGATACTTCCACTACATCTAGTAGTTTTAAATTTTATTTCCATCTTCCATTTTTGAGCATTGGAAGTATTGTTGTATGGATATGTGTTTAAGATTCATTTACATGGGGCTTGTAGGTTGATTTCATGCGCAACTTAGAAGATAGGGATGTCCAATACAAGACAATACTCGATGAGAAGCTGCATATGGCAGACCATACTAGTTCCATCCAGTTAAAAGCTGATTAGCTTTGTACAGGCTCTCAGTTGCCTGCTGCAAAGCAACCTCCAGTGTACATATTTGTTTGTAAATTATTGTATTGGCCGTGTACAGCCTAATGTCGTCAAATTGGGGAAGAGCGGGCATCTCTGTATATTAGCACTGCTAGACAATCAGAATTCTACAACCAGGATTGGTGTCTATTGTGCAATACTTGGTAGAATATATATGCTTGGAATCTACAAAAATAAAATCCTACTTCAGGATCCATTTTGTTGCTTGTGACTCAAGTTACACCGTTGAATTTAGTTCTCTCCCAAGTAAACCCCTTAAACCTTCCTAGCTTAGCATATTAATAAGAGCGATTGCTTACGTGGCACAATGTCATCCTATTTGGAAGCAATCTACCCGTCCAATCATCCACCGAGCCATCTAACGGCTATTAGCAACTCGGCGCGCGAGCATAAGCGTGGACAACCTTAAACTTCCACGCGACAACAAGTGGATAACCAAACCGAATCACACGTCGTCTCCCTCCCCTGAATATCCAATCAAGGCCTCACACGTGTCCAAGCGGTTACTCCTAAAGCAACTAGTAACGAAACTTTCTCTTCCGGCAACCGATTTAAATCTTCTATCCTTGTTTTTGTTTGGGTTTTAGATTCACGTTTTCCGGAATTAATGGAGGCCATCACACGCCGCGGTTCGCTGCTGCTGGGTGGCATAATTGAGTCGACCGACCGGCGGAAGCCGCTTCTCGCTGCGTCTGTGGATGTAAGAAATCTTGGGGATCGAAAACGATTGAGTGTTACTTGCGGAGAGAAAAAGGAGAGGAAGGAGAAGAGGAAGCTGGTGAAGGGATTGGAGAAGGACTTGGGGTTATTTTCTGCAATGCGATTTGGGATCAATCCTCGAACCGGCTTGGCTGGAGAGGTTCACGAAAGCATGATCAAGGTAAGATTTCATCTCAATTTGGTTTTTTTTTTTTATAGCTGAGTGCTGACGACCGAATTTGGATGTGTTCGAAACCCTAGCTAGCTTTGTTTCCAAAATTGGGGATTTGGTTTTGATATTGGTTTTTGATGTTGGCAGGAGGCTGCTGAGGTTTTGTTGAAGCAATTGCAGTGGTTGAGGGAGGCTGAGGAAGAGGCCAGGAAGAGGAGGAAGCGAGAAAAGAAGCGGAAAGAGAAATTAGCGATGCAGTTGTTAGACGAGGATGTCGGAAGCGAGACACACACAGATTCAACTGATTTTGACAATAGCTGCAGCTGGAGAGAGCAAGCTCTATCTAGCAAAGAAGCCGAAGCTTTAGGAGAAAGCATTGTGGCTGAGCGCATGGTTCGAGTCCTGCTCGAGGGTTTGGATCGTGTTAAAAAGGAGGAGCGATGTGCAGGCACTAGTATTGAGTTTTTGAATGTGAGTTCGGATGGCAGCCTTGGGGTGCAAGAAGTTCCTGCTTTTACTGAAGCCAATGTAGCAAAAGCAGTAGGGCAGTCCCTGATCCACGCCCTGGCCTCTCAACAAGAAAGCAAACTCCAGCAGACTGATCACCTTCGAGGAAAGAAAGTAGAAATCTGCACGGGTGGCAAGTGCAGGAAATCTGGAGGCTGGCAACTATTGGAACAAATTCATAAATTACTAGCCAAAAAGGAAGATGTTGAAGTGGTTGGGTGCAAGTGCATGGGCAAGTGCAAGAATGGCCCTAATCTGAGACTATCAGCTACCAATGCAGCCCCTGCTATTTGTTCCGGAGTAGATATTAGCGAGGTTCATGCCCTTGTGGCCAGCTTTTTAGACCTAAAATGATTCCAGTTTGTTAGGCTTTTAAGCACATATGACACATAAACACAAGAATGTACATATCAGAACTTTAAACAGTATTTTATCAACAAACAAAAAAAAAACTTTAAACAGTATGAGAACATGAAATGTCTTATGGAGATTTGAAAGGATAAAAAAACATGCAATATTTTTTCTAAATAAAAGGCAAAACATAAATTGCACCAGCCGGGAATCGAACCCGGGTCTGTACCGTGGCAGGGTACTATTCTACCACTAGACCACTGGTGCTTCATGTAAATAATGAGGGTGCATTTTTATAGTGCTTGAAAAAGAAGGCTTTAAAATCAATGCACTAGTACAGCGTGACATGAGAAGAATCTGAGTGCTTCATGACTTTGTGAATTGTTGTGATGTGAGACAAAAATCCGGTCCTGATGGCGACCAGGATCAGCCAAACTAGTTAAACTCAGTCAGTACAATAATAATATAGGAAGAGTACCTGAGAAACTTCAGACGGCTCACTTATGGACCATTCGTCGTACATGGAAACCAGTTGACGCCGCAGTCCAAGATTCCTTCAGTTACATATTTGAATTTAATGTGACTGACTGTACACAATAAAGTCGACGAAAGGACTATGATACCCCAGTTTATACGGCTGCTAGAAGATTTGAAAGTTTAAACCGCAATAGAAAATGCGAAAAGAGACATACATGCCAAACTCTAGCAGCTTTTGGTTTTATTTTGTGTTTAGATGCTCGAGTAATAGACGCATAGCTTAAAGTGGAGAATAGCGTAGAGGAGACGTTCGAAGAAGGTGTTGTTTCCTCTCCTAATCTGTATAAGTCTTAGCCTATAAGTTCCTGTACCAGTCCAGCTCTCATTATATTAGCAAAAGAAACCTGGAGAAGATTCCATGTAAAAGCTGCTTAAATGACAAAAAATATGGTATGCTGGAAATTCCAATGCTAGCCTACTTTTCCCTCCTCGTTAAGCAACCAAAGCGTAACATTGTCAAAGTAGTTTCAGAAAGCCCTCTGTACAAGATTAATTCCTTTCCACGCCTAAACATTCATCTTTAAGGAGTAAACAAAAGCAAATAAAAATCACACCTTAATGTGAGCTTGGTAAACAGATTGTACAAATTCCAAGGACTAACACATATTAGTACATACAGATAAACAACAGGCAAGGCTGCAAGGGGTAAAATTGCATTAAACGTACCTTACGCGTACAATGAATGGCCAACAGCTACTTAAGATTCCATTTCCGTTCCTTAAAAAAAAGTTGGCTAAAATGCAACTCCACTTAATTCTAAACCATCAAATTTAATTAAGTGGTTCTGTTCCCACTTAAATTTTCAGCGTCAAGTGTATTTGTGTATCTATATATAGATGAATTTCACAGCACATTTACCATTTCAGAGAGCAAAATACTTGCGAGCATAAGCAAGTTTTGTTTGTGTGAAACTGTGAGCGTGTCTATTCCCGGTCTACCATAACTATATCGATTAGACATTATTCAGAAAAGGAGATAGATGGGAGGGTACACCAGGCAAAAGAAATCATCTTCCTGCTTGTCTAGGTTCAACATATTCAAGGTATGCTTTTCAAATGATGATGATAGAGGCTACGATAGTTATGATGAGGCCATTACCGTGAGGAGGAGGTATCGCAGTGATGAAGATAGAGGATACTGGGTTGCTGAACCTGGCATTAATAAGAAAGCATCAGCCTACATTGCCAGATACCATGATGCATGTGACCCTAAAAGCCAGTATGCATAACCGTAAGGTGTTCTACTTTGCATTACAAATTAAACAGTTTCAAGTAGTATGTTCTACTTCGAAGCATGTCGAATTTTCAATAAAGATGAGTGATACGTTAGTTTTGTTGTTAGATTAGTCATGTATTTAAATCACAACTCTTATATCATCCAAGCTATTATTTTGATACTACAATGCACGTTTATAGGTTATAGCTGAAGTCTTAATATGATTGCAAAGACATATCAAAATGGAAGTCTATATGCATGCACAATGTGTTGGAAAAATGTGTGTTAAAGGTTTAAAGAAAATGGTGGTGCGCCACATTTGAGACCTAAAATTGAGCGTGGAGGACACCTCGAATCGTGTTGATAAAATTAGATTAAAATACCTTGAGTTGAGAGGTATGAAATCGAATGTTGAATTGCCAAAAACGAATCTATATCGAATGAGAAATCGATGGACAAAGTTGGACCAAAACTCATCGAACTTGACTTTAGTAGGGATTGATATGAAGTTAGATTTCACTTAGGTGAAATGCTTATATCCCACATTGGAAGATAAAGGGGAACAATGTATGTTCTTATATAATGTCAAGTTCATGGTTATTAAATTGTTTAAGCCAAGGTCTTCCAAAATATCTATCCCAGCACCTACGGGGGCAATACAGCTTACTCCCGGTTTCCTGCTGCATATGAATGTTCTGTTGTTGATTCTCAGTAAACCTGCTTGATTTAAATTGCTGTTACAGCTTTGTACTCAGTTTACTTGGTCTGTTTCATGAGATCAACATCTCGGCTCTGTTCTGTTTGTTCAGTAAAGCTGCATGATTTAATTCATATGAATGCTCAGATTATTCACCTGTATGGCCCGGCTTCAAATTTATCAAAACTGCATTAGTTTATGTATATCAATGTTCTGCTGCTCAGTTGCTCTCTGTTTCATTACCATGTCAATTACAATTATATTCAGATATATAGAAATATCCAACAATCTTAAAGCTGTACTTTTCTGAATATTTATTGTTCAAGTTACCGACTAACTAAGACATGAATGTCTAAAACAATCTGTGAATGCATATCGATTAGCTAGAAACCGATGGGAAGATCATATCAGAAAGTCGATGCCTCGAAAGTCGCAGAGGGAGCCAGGCAGGTCGCTGACCCAGCCAGTGCATCCATACGGATTTCTGTTTGAATTTCAAGCTTGAGAGCTGACTGCTGCGAAACCAGGATGGGATTTCGCTTCGGGTTTGAAGTGGCGAGGAAACAATGGGTTAAACTGAATTTGATTGTTTTCTTATATTTGCAGGTTCCTTGTGAACGATATCGATAAGAATAAGATAACCGATTTGCCGGGGGCAATCGTCAAAATTGAGGTTGTTGAGACGTGACGACAGTTGAAGACATGTCGATGTTGGAGATCAAAGTAGCCGATTTGGAAATCCAGAGAGAAAGGCTGAAGCCTAGAGATGTGTAGATCTTCTCGGCAAGCTTTGAAGTCGAGGGGATGATGACAACGAGCCCGAATCCGACATCATGCTTGATTATTAGTCATCTGTGTTAATTATGGCATGACTACTTAACTAATTCTGTTAGTGATGATGATCCGATTGCTTTGCAGGCGAAGCCTCGGATAGGCGAAATGATGAAATCTTTTCTGGTGTCAATTGCGGTTCAACTGATGATGCGGATTGATGAAGAATGCCTCACAGTTCTGGCAAACATTCTTCATTGTGATGAAACCATAACTGGGTTTTTGGCTCAATTGATTTTCAATTGCTTGTGCAGCCGTAGATCGGCGTGGCAATTGTGACTGAAGTGATATGGTGAGATGGCGGCCCATCAACAAAGCGGTCTTCGGCCCCAAGCACGATGATGGCTTCACTCCATGTGGGTTTGGCTCGGCTGAAATGGAGCTATACGGAGCCCAGGATGATGGCAGATGATGACGTCTCAAATGGGGCTTCACGGGTGTATCTGGATTGACGGATGCAGAAGAGGCAGCTGCCTCTGTGGCGTTGGAGCCGTGGATCGGCAGCGCTGCTAGCGTCGATTGTGACGGTGGTGAAGATGATAGTAAGGAAGCCAGTTGGGCTTTGGTGTTTGCACGGTTATGGCTCCTACTGGTATCTATACTGAGTGGCTTGATCTTGCCTAATACTAAATTCATTGAAGATGCGTCATCTTCAATTTGAGCTGCCAACAACATTTGATGGAAGAATGGAGCAGTTAAGCTGCTGCCATCATGCTTCATTGCTTCCGCGTCAAAAGTGGAATCCTAGAGTTGCCAGTGGATGAGAGCCACGACTCGAGTCTTGAGGACTAATGAGTTTGTTGAATCGGAAAGCATTAAGAGCTGCTCTATTTTGTTATGATGGTTGTTGGGCTCTCATATAAAGCATGTTTATATGTAGGCGTTGGCAAGCATAATGGAGGATGCAGGTCAGCAATGCTTAGTTGGGCCTGAACTGATTGAGTTGGCTCATCAGGGATGATTGCCTACAGATTAAACGAATCCAACTCATGGTTTTTGATACAAGAAGATGTTGGAGTATGAGAATCTGAATATGAGGTACATTCGGGTGGCTCTCAACGTGAGTGTTAAATCATTTTGTTGTTGGCTACAACCAAAAATAGACGTGTGATCTAGTTCAAGGAATATACTTGCGAGTATAGTTGGTTGAGTGGCATGAGTGTCTGTCGTTGTGCTTGACGAAGTTGGATTGTGTATCCAAATGTCAAATTAAAAGCACTAATGTAAATTTGCATTGAAGCAAATATAATAGTAAATTCTTTCATAGCATTGAAAGCGATATGAAATCCCTTGAGTCAATCCATAGTGAGTTATTTGATTTGAGATATGGGATGTAACACATATTTTGTGACTTTCGTTAATAATAGTACAAAATATTGTTATGAATATGAGCTTAATAGCAAAGCTGTGACAGTTGGGAAAAACATGTCATGTGAAGTTGAATATCAACTACAGAGGTTGAGTACCAACTTGATAAGTTAAGAAAAGTGATTTGGAAGTGAACATGATCACTCCATGATACTCTCCTCAGTCGAACAGTGTTTCGAAATGGAAAAGTTGCATTCGAAAGAGATGATGAATGAGAAAATGGTATGCTCCGGGTTAACCCACCGAATGTGGGGGGAGGCCATCTTATAAAGAAAATACTTTTTGAGTAAGATACATCGCAAGGAGTATAAGTCTCTCTATGGTCTGAAACAGGCACCAAAACAGTGTCATGAGAAATTTGACAAAGTAATATTGTCAAACGGATTCAAAATCAACGAGTGTGACAAATGTGTATACATCAAAAACACTGAACACGGTTATGTGATTTTGTGCTTATATGTCGATGACATTCTCATTGTGGGAAACAATGAAGAAATGGTCAAATCCGCTAAGTCCATGTTAAACTCAAGGTTTGATATGAAAGACTTAGGTCTGGCCGATGTAATTTTAGGGATTAAAATTACAAGGACGACAGATGGATTTGTCTTAAGCCAAGCACACTACGTTGATAAGATCTTAGACAAATTTGGGAAAGATAGTGTAGGAGTTTATAAAACTCATATAGATATGTGATCGCTCGATAATATAGCAGTAAAAGTATTCAAATAAGAATCAAACACTTATGCTAGTCACGGTAATCAAAACATTTGTAAAGACTCGGGAAATCCGAGGTCGTACACAAAGGACAGGTGATTAAACCAATAATGCTAACGATTTACTTAGATTGTCTATGGTTGGGGGGGGGGGGAATTTGTTCCTTAAAAAGGATGATAGCAGGATTTACTACCCACAAGAGAAATGTGATCAACAAAAGAGGTATACAATCAATTAAAAGATGACTAGGGATCTAATTCCCCACCTAGACAGTTATTGTGACAGTAAAACGGGACACTATTGATGAAATCACATGCACATATTTAGAATCTAGCCATGCAACATTAATACTGAGTTCCACTCGCGCTACAACTTAGTACGAAGAGGTTACATCTCGCATAGTACCTCACACTCGCGCTCTATTGGTACTATAGAATATGGTTATCTAGTCTCACACTCGCGCTCTATTGACTAAATAATCATGTTCTTGTTTAATCCATGCCATTCTCATTAAGATTAGAGTGTCGCCATGTAACACAAAAACCCTAATGCTTCTTCATTTAGTTCATTTGAAATCATGCTTTTCAGGGTTAGCTACTTCAAACATGAAATCAAGCAGAATTGCTATTGAGGACTTCTCACAAACACCTTATAGGCAATCCGAAAGTTCAAATGAAGAAGAATCATGTGCAAATCATTCATCAATAGCATCCATAGTATTTACAATGTCACAAACATGTCTAGGGGATTCATAGATCCCCAACCAAGGTCACTACTCACTCATGGTGAGTTTACAAGCAATAACAACAATGAAAGTGCAAACAACCATAGGGAAAGTAGAGTTTAGAAATCTGGAACCAATATGGAGATACAATAGTACTAAGATGATCCGATCTTTGTGTTCGTTGTTGTCTTCAAAATCTCTCCCTTCTTCTCCCAGAAAACTGCTCCAAAAGAACCCAGAAAATCCCAAAAAACCGCCGGCTCAAAAACCCTAAGTTTCTATTTATTGCCCGGCAGTAAAAATGCGAATTGTATGACTTCATGCGAACGCACAGAGGGACCATGCGAACGCATGAATTCCTGGATTTGGTCGTATGCGAGCATGGGTTTGAAGCGTGCGAGCGCACAAGGATTCCATGCATCTGGTTTTTATTGTGCGATCGCACAAGGTAGACTGTGCGAACGCATGAGTGGTGTTGTGCGAGCGCATGAGATTTCCATGCGTCTGATTTGATCCATGCGAGCGTAGGGAAGCCGTGCATGCGAGCGCATGAAATTCCATGCGACTGGTTTCATCCATGCGAACACATGCCGTTGGGGAGTTTGTGCACCGACTTCCAATTTGCGCTTTCTCGCTCCAAAATGCTTGGTTTTGCTCCAAAATCACTGCCTACTTGTGTTCTCAGCTTAAACTCTGTAATTTGCCTGAAATGAACCACAAAGCATCAAATAGCAAGTGAAATCGTGATAGAACAATCGAAACAGTAAGCACAGAGGTCGCCTAAAATGCATATATTTTAGTGCCATCAAATCACCCCACACTTAACGTTTGATCGTCCCGAGCAAACAAATCATAGAGATCAACAACAATATTGCATTTCACTTACTCGGGATCGGTTCAAAGGAAACTTCATATGGTCACGAAAACTAACTAAAAATACTGAGAAATAAATCCTACTTTTAACTAACCACTTTCGTAGGTAACACGAGTGCATTTAGCGAATGCACCAAGCCTTTAAACCCCTAGGCTACCCTAGTGGAGGAGTTGTAGTCTCCTGAGAGTTTTCAGACATGGGAATACTCACAAATCCCACAAAAAGAACAACCATCCAATTAAGCATTTTAAGTTCACAAAATGTCGAAGTACTAGGCAAGGTGTTTTCCATGACGTTCATAAAGTATTCAACTAGACATGTGCATTTCAATCACTACATGAGACCTCTTCGAATCCTTGTGAAAATTCATGAATTAGGACACTCAAGCAAATCAAAGCAAAGACTAATAAATCTTTAATCAAGGATTCTAGTCATTTTCTAATTAGTGACTTCAAGAAAACAATCTAATAGTCGCAAAGAAATCTTGTTGGATCACTCACCAATGCTAGCAAGGAGGCTAGTCCATTGGCTCGTGAGCTTTGAACTCATTCTCAAGCCTAGGACGCAAGGGTCACTTAGTCATAAGAGAAGAAGAGTTCCAACATTACAGTTTTTGTATACACTTGCAAGTCATATCATGCCTAAGTATAAAAGAATACGAGGTTCGTCCCTTAGTGAATTCTTGCTCGGAAGTATCAATTGTCTCATTGGTTTTCATGCTAGAGGACGGTGGAATAGCCGATTGTCAAGTCTAAGTGCTTCTTATTTTCTTTTTTTTTCTTTCAAATGGCCTTTGGCCTACAAATGCTTTCGAGGGGGAACTTTTCTTTCTAACCCCCGGCATTTGTATGTTTTGATCAAAACTTCTCGTGTACATCGAGAGGATTTTTAGTCGGGGCTTTGCCCTCTTTTGACCATAAGAATGAAGTATATATTTTTTTTGTTGGGGCCCACTTTTCTCCCTCTTTTGACTCCACACTTAGAACTTTGACAAAGGCTAAGTGTTAAAAATGGAGCATGACAAACCAACAAGACAAATCCACAAGATAAGTAAGGTCACTAAGGTCACCTAAAGGCAATCATGGCATGCAAGGGTTTCAAAGTTATAAATTATTTCGATTTTATGCCTTCAAAGATCAACTCTTTAGTCTCAACGAGAAAAAGCTTAGAATAAAAGATAAAGAAGTGCTAGTAGATGCTTTGATCCTCAAGAATGAAAGTCAACAATCCAATCCATTAGTCATCGAAAGGATCACTCAAGTGAAATCATGCACGACTAGTTGAATTAGGAATGAAATTTTTCGAAAATGTAGCCTTGCCTAGACTTTTTGTTTTCATTAATAATTTGAAATTTTTGGATGAATTGCACAGTAGTGTGAGCGTTTTCCCTTAAACATACAAGTTGATAGGATTCCACACATGAAAGCACGTCAAGCAAGCATAATCATCTCGTATAGTCAAAACATGTCAAAACATAGGCCACCCCACTCTTAGCAATTGCTTAGTCCCTAAGCAATGAATAGAATGAAAAGCAAAAAGAGAGTTAAGAAAAACTTCTCTCGTTTGGAGGTAGCCATTTCAAAGTAGGAGATGTTGCTATGCGCGTCTAGTTCTTGGGCGACTGATCTTGCACAAAAGATTCGAGTAATGATTCCCCTTTTTCTTCTATAGACACGAAACTAAAAATGAGAGTGTTAATCACACAAGATAGAGAAATCATCATCGTAAACATGTCAATATCGTGCAAGTCAACTCATAAATTTTTCAAAAGACCGCATCAGATGGGCATGCGAACGCATGCTTGGCTTGTGCGAACGCACAAATGAATAAAAACGCTGGGAGGGACGGTCCATGCGAACGCGTGGACTGACTTGTGCGAACGCACGACAAAAAGAAGTCGCATGGTTTTCGCATGCGAACGCATGGACTTGTGCGCTCGCAGCACAAAGGAAAGGAAAAAAAACCTGGTCATGCGAACGCATGAATGCATTGTGCGAACGCACAGACCTGGGCAGTGAAGAAATTTCCTTTAAAAACCTGTTGTTCTCCTGGGAATCAATCACGCACAAAGATGTTCTTACACAATTCAACACAAAGCAAGATTGTAATACATAGCATAAGAGTGATGAACCATGTTACATCTCAAAATACAATCATCCAAGGTTCATCAAACATCCACAAGTCATAAACACAAGACAAACACCAAAAATATATGGAAGTGCTAATCAAAGGCTATCATTCCCCAAATCAATCTCATCCGACGTAGAACCATCGTTATCTGGAGTATTGGCAGCAGTGAAGGGATTATTGGCTCTCATATCACAAGCACGGTCTATCTCGGCGATGGTAGCACCAAGCTCACCTTCCGGAGCAACGTCACGAACACCACGAGGTGCGATAATAAACTGCTCACTCTCACTATCTTCATCACCCTCGATGCTGCCCGCTTGTCCACTTTTCTGAACATTTGAAGACTCCCCCACTTTCTCTTTACCTTTAGCGGTAGGGAACAAAGGCGGAGATGGAGGTGAAGGTGATCGAGGCATAAATGGAGACTGAGGTGGCAAACCAACGCTAGAGGAGATACCCAAGTGAGAGGTGATTGCAAGAAGAGTCCTCTCCTCCCATTGATTGTGCTGCGAGACGTAAGTGGCAAGGGCATTTTGGTTTCGCACTACGTCGTCCAGGCGTGATAAAATCAGCTCAAGTGTCGAGTCAGTGGAGGGGGGAGGAGGCACTGCGTGGGAGGAAGAAGGCAAATCACGGTCCACAAACCACCCAGCCTCATCATCAATGTCAAGCTCTTGCTCATCTTCAACCTCAACTTCTGGCTCGTCATACTTCCACTTAAGCCCCTTACCCAATATGTGCATAGACCGCATTTTCTTCAAAGTGAGCTTTAGCGTAACACTCTCCCTATCTCCGAATGTAAAGTTTAGCTTTCTCGCTATCCACGTCACGAATGAACCACCTCCCAATCCAAGGTTCCTTGCAGCGGCAATCTGATTTTCCTTGATCCCCTTTGTAATGCACCAAAGCCAATCTATTTTCTGCCCCCTCTCAATCATGAGCATAATCATCATCTCGAGTTTTGTCACGAGTCTACCATAGCTAGTGCGAACGAACACGATACCCGCTAAGAATTTGTGAATAATGCTCCATTTAGGCACACAGATGCTAGTAGACTTGTGTTGTTCCTCCTTAGCATAATCACTCCCGGTGATTCTCTTCCAAAATGCATAGACAACATCATCGACTATCGTGGGGGAATAAACCATCCCTAGGCAATCTAAACCAATCACATAAAACTTCAGCATCCACTTCCCATTGATATTCACCCATAGCAAACCTCCAACACTTAACGCTCCCTTCTCATCCACACTGAGTTTATGCACCGCACTAAACGAACTAAGAAATTCCATAGTGACTTCATGATATGATCCAGGATCATCTCTAAAAATAAATCATAATCCACTGTTACCAAGCAAGGTCCTAATCTCATCAAAAACCTTTAACTTCTTTAAATCTTCGATTTCAGGGAATAGGAGAGGGATTGGCCATTTACCTCTGTTCGATAGTGCTGTATGCAAGGCAGCATCCGTTGGATAACGGAATCTGATCGGGCCTTCAAACTCGTATGGCTTGAGCATGGTGAATTTGTTGGAATTGTCGGCTCGAGGCGATGTTGGAGGCGAATCCTTGTCCAAGTTCCCATCGGCTCGACTCACTGAGGCAGGAGCCATACTGTACCTTGTAGATTCAGCGGAAGTCCGGCCATAATGCCTGCCCGAAGAATCGGATTTCACGTACAAAACCTCAATTTCTTTGCCCTGTTTTCCCCTTCCTTTGGACTGCTTCGAAATCGGCGGTTTTGCAATTCCTAATTTCTTCGAGGGATCCTTGGGAGGTTGCTTAGAAGAGGGAAGCTTAACTCTGGCCATTGCTGATTTGGGGAGAAACTGGCGAGTTTGGGGGTTTTAGGGATTTGGGCGATTTTGGTCGTGGTTTGCGGGTAGACGGACGGCGGCGGAGAGCTGAGCTGGCCGGAATCGGTCGGGGAAGGTCGCGGAAGGCCGAGAGTCAAAGCTGGACGGCGGACGAGCGGAGAGGGCGACGGAAACGACGAAGGGTCGGAGGATTTTCGGACTTAGGGTTTGAATTGTTTCTGAAATTGAATTTTTAATTTATACTAAACGAGGCATGCGAACGCATGAACTGTGTTGTGCGAACGCACGAACTGAGAATGACGAGATTTTCAAATAGGCATGCGAACGCATGAAAGTAGTTGTGCGAGTGCACAAATGTTTCCAGTCGCATGGAATATCTATGCGAACGCATGGATCTGTGCGAGCTTGGCAAAATGAGAGTGAAGGCGTAGCATGCGAACGCATGAAAGATTCTATGCGAACACATGGATCTGACCAGCGGCATTGAATTTATGTGCGAGCGCATGACACTGTGCGAGCACAACGAAATGAAGAAAAAGCTGGTTATGCGAACGCACGGATGAACTGTGCGAACGCATGAAAGTGTGGATGAAAAGAAAAGTCTAAGCCAAACACAAATCGAACATCGACACTTATGCACAAAAATTCCAAACCCCACACTTGTATCCGATCAAGATAGATAAACTTAGAGATCGGGGAAGGAACACTTACAAGCCTAGTTTAACGTCTTGGCTAAGACGGAGCCGAATCTTTTCATAACAAGAAGCACACTAAGAGAAGTCCCGAGCGGGATCCCTTCTCTAGCGGTATTGCGTATAGCATTCACGAGGGTGCTTCCAACAGGTTCTGATTTCCATCAGCAGCATGATAGGTTTTAACTCTCTGCCCATTTGCCTTGAAGACATTATCTTGGTTGTCAACTAGCTCTAGGTGGCCATCATTGAAAACTCTATGAACTCTATATGGTCCAAACCACCTAGACTTGAACTTCCCGGGAAATAACTTGTATCTTGAGTTGAATAGCAAGACTTTGTCACCTACCGAGAACTGTTTCTTCAGAATGAGCTTGTCATGCCATCTCCGAGTTTTCTCCTTATAGATCCTTGAACTTTCGTAGGAGTCCAATCTGATTTCATCTAATTCATTGAGTTGAAGGAGTCTCTTTTCTCCCGAAGCTTTCGTGTCAAAATTTAGCTCTTTGACGGCCCACATGGCCTTATACTCAAGTTCCACCGGAAGATGGCAAGATTTGCCATATACTAGTCTGTAAGGTGACATCCCGATTGGTGTCTTGAAGGCGGTTCTATAAGCCCATAGTGCATCATCAAGCTTTAGCGCCCAGTCCTTCCCTGACTTTCCAACCGTCTTTGTCAAAATGTTTTTTATCTCTCGGTTTGATACTTCGACTTGACCATTTGCTTGAGGATGATACAGAGTAGAACACCTATGGAAAATCCCATGTTTCTTTAGCATGGACTCAAATCTCCTTTCTTTGAAATGGGAGCCATTGTCACTTATCACTGCTCTTGGGACCCCGAATCTTGGAAATATGATCTTCTTGAACATCTTAATCACCACTTTAGCATCACAAGATGGGGAAGCTATGGCCTCAACCCATTTAGAAACGTAGTCCACCGCTACTAAAATAAAGGAGTTCCCTTGTGACGACGGTAGAGGTCCCATGAAATCTACGCCCCAAACGTCAAATATCTCCACTTCTAATATGCCTTTCTGAGGCATTTCTTCCCTTCTAGCAATGTTTCCCATTCGTTGACATTCATTGCAAGCCTTTACAAATTCATACGTGTCTTTAAACATGCCTGGCCAATAGAATCCCGATTGAAGAACTTTAAACGTGGTTTTTGAGGCCGAACCATGACCACCATAAGAAGAGGAATGACAACAAGCTATGATTTCTTTGACATCTTCCTTGGGCACACATGTTCTATAGATCCCATCTGAGCATAGCTTGTACAAGAACGGGTCTTCCCAGTAATATCTCGAAACGTCATTTAAGAACTTACTCTTCTGATTATAATCAAGGCCTTCGGGGAGAATGCTGCATGTCAAGTAGTTCACATAATCCGCATACCACGGGGCATCATCTTCGGCACTCATCAAATATTCGCCGACAAAAGAATCTTGGATAGGCGCCGAGAACCATTTTGAATCGTAGAGCTCAACTCTCGAGAGGTGATCCGCTACTACATTTTCCACCCCTTTCTTGTCTCTAATCTCAATATTGAACTCTTGTAAAAGAAGGACCCAGCGAATAAGTCTTGGTTTTGCATCTTTCTTAGCCATCAAATACTTGATAGCGGCGTGATCCGTGTATACAATAGTCTTGGTCCCCACAAGATAAGGCCTGAATTTTTCAAAGGCGTAGACCACCGCTAGCAACTCCTTTTCAGTGGTTGTATAATTCAACTGGGCATTATCGAGCACCTTGCTCACGTAGTAGATCACGTGGAGTTTCTTCTCAACACGTTGTCCCAAGACGGCCCCAATGGCAAAGTCGCTTGCATCGCACATAAGCTCGAAGGGGAGATCCCACTTCGGCGGTTGCACTATGGGTGCCGATACAAGAGTTGTCTTCAGTTTTTCAAATGCCTCTAGGCATCCTTCATCAAAGTTAAATTCCACATTGTTGCAAAGAAGGTGAGTCAATGGTTTGGCAATTTTTGAGAAATCCTTTATAAATCTTCGGTAAAAACCGGCATGGCCTAAAAAACTTCTCACTCCTTTTTGATTCTTCGGAGGAGGTAGTTGCTCAATAACTTGAATCTTTGCTTTATCAACTTCCACTCCTCTCTTAGACACCAAATGTCCGAGCACAATTCCTTCTTGCACCATGAAATGGCATTTTTCCCAATTTAGCACCAAATTCGTCTCAATGCACCTAGCAAGAACATGAGAAAGATTAGCTAAACAATCATCAAAAGAGGTTCCATGAATAGAAAAATCATCCATGAAAACTTCAATGCATTTCTCAATGTAGTCACTAAAGATGGACATCATGCAACGTTGAAAAGTTCCCGGTGCATTGCATAAACCAAAAGGCATGCGCCTAAACGCAAAGGTTCCATATGGACATGTAAAAGTGGTTTTTCCTTGATCATTTGGCAAAATGGGAATTTGGTAAAAACCGCTATATCCATCTAGGAAGCAAAAATAATCATGTCCCGCAAGCCTCTCAAGCATTTGATCAATAAATGGAATAGGAAAGTGATCTTTCTTAGTTGCCTTATTTAGTCTCCTATAGTCAATGCACATCCTCCATCCATTCACGGTTCTCGTAGGGACTAATTCCCCCTTTTCATTTTGCACTACCGTGAGTCCTCCCTTTTTAGGGACGACGTGGATGGGGCTTACCCATTCCGAGTCCGGAACGGAGTAAATGATGCCCGCGTCTCTTAACTTGGTGATTTCTTTGAAAACCGCCTCGCTAAGTTTAGGATTCAATCTCCTCAACAATTCCCTCGAGGGTTTCACATTTTCCTCAAGATTTATCCTATGCATGCATAGTGAAGGGCTAATTCCCGTAATATCATCAATGGAGTACCCCTAGGGCTTTTCTATTAGCCTTCAGAACATGCACAAGTTTGGACGTTTCATCCTCATTCAGAGTTGCACCAACTATAACGGGGTAAGTAGCATTAGGCCCAAGAAATTCATACCTGAGATTCGAAGGTAGAGGTTTTAACTCTCCTTCGAATTCCTTACCTCTTGGCACCGGGTCTTCCTTACTTTCATGAGCACTCGGCTCTTGCCCACTTTCACCCAAAGTTATGTCGCCCAAATCCTCATCTTCCATATGCATCAATGAAGCAAAAAGTGTACTAGAGTCGTCTAACTCCATAACTTCATTCTCAAAAGAGGTTAGCCCAAAATTTTCACAAGATATATCGAGCAAATTGCATTCAAAGGACGAAGTAGGAGCTTTCATGGCATTTTTCAGAAAAAATTTCAGTTTTTCATTTCCTATTTTCAACTCAATGGACCCTTCACCACATTTAATGACCGCCTCAACGGTGTTTAGAAAGGGTCTACCTAGGATAACGGGAGTTTCTTGCTCACTATCCATATCTAGCACATAGAAGTCTACGGGGATGAAAAATTTTCCAACTTTAATAGGCACATCCCTTAGGACTCCATTAGGAACTCTAGAACTCCTATCGGCTAGTTTCAAAGAAATGGTTGTGGGATGGAGCTCACCCATATCAATTTTCTCATACAACGAATAAGGAATCAAAGAAATGCTAGCTCCTAAATCACATAATGCTCTTGTAACGTCACAATATTTCGTATCAAATACAAAATAATGTTTTACAAATGATTTATGCTTGAGAGCAGAAGTTGTGTTCGTAATCTCAAATGCTCCTCTGATTCTACTGTATTGCTTGCTTCGGTCTACTCAGCTTGATGTGTGCGGATGAAGGCGTAGCGTAACGTGTCTTACGTAGCGAGGGTCTTGATGACTTGATCTCACATGCGCAGCGAAGTAAGGGTCGCGGGGACTTGGTCTCACGTGCTTGCGTTGCGGTTGGATGCTCTAGTAGATGACGGTGGATGAAGTTGTAGTGCAACGTCTCTTGCGTAGTGAGGGTCTTGATGACTTGATCTCACGTACTTGTCGGTTGCTGTTGGATGCTCTAGTAGATGACGGTGGATGAAGTTGTAGTGCAACGTCTCTTGCGTAGCGAGGGTCTTGATGACTTGATCTCACGTGCGCAGTGAAGTGAGGGTCGCGGGGACTTGGTCTCACGTGCTTGCGTTGCGGTTGACGGTTGATTTGTCAGTTGCTGGCGGCTGACGGTTGACGGTTGATTTGTCAGTTGCTGGCGGCTGACGGTTGACGCTTCTTTTGAGAGCACTCTTCTCTGTGCTTTCTTCTCAAATTTCAGAATGTCCTCATTTGTGAAGTGAAATACTCTATTTATAGAGTTCACTAGTGGGCTTGAGATTGGGCCCGTGCTTTGGGCTGAGTTTAACTCATGGACTGGGCTTGTAGCTTTGACCCAAATATCCCTTGTGGGCCAGCCCATTTATACTTTAATAATCGTGATTTGGTCCTTAAACTTTTAGTGCCTACAAATTGCCCCCTCATGATCATGTTGTGCGACACCATTTGAGTGTCTCAGCGTGACGTGATCGTGAGTGATTGACTTGAGAGTCTTGTGGATGTCGAACTTGTCGTAAGAGCTTCCACGTAATTTATTTTTTGAGTCACCATGTCGTTCTCCAACTTGACGGTTGACTGAGAGTTTTGTGAACGTCGAACTTGTCGTAAGAGCTTCCACATATTTTTTTTTGAGCCACCATGTTGTTCTCCAACTTGACGGTTGACTTGAGAGTTTTGTGAGTGTCGAACTTGTCGTAAGAGCTTCACTTTTTCTTCGTGTTTGTCATCTGTTGTCTTCCAACTTGGCGAATGACATCTCTTCGAACTTCAAATGAGAATTTTTTTTTTGTATTGATCCCCTTTTTTTTTAAAAACGTGAACAGTAATTTCGGCTCGTGAACAGTATTTTCGGGATGAATAGTAACTCCGGGATGAATAGTAATTTGGGCCGTGAACAGTATTTCCGGGATGAATAGTACTCCGGGATGAATAGTAATTTGGGCCGTGAACAGTAATTCCGTGCGTGGCGATTCTGGAATCTTCTGGAATGACTTGCCAACTAAGTTAGCTTGAAGATAAAGCAGAGTCGGTTAGATGAGATTAGGAAATATTTCCTAAATCTACTTGGTTTGATAATCCTTGGGCATAATCTTTAGGAATTTTCCAGCCCTAATCCCAAAAAAATCTGCGTTGGTCGTGCTATATATTCACTCCTCTGGTCAGCTCTAAAAACCCTAGCCCTCTTTGAAAGCCGAAAGCTCGCAACCACAACAAGTACAAAGACCTCTCTACACTCGTATGCATGTTCTCTTGCTTCGTGTTCAGTATCTCGCCATGAAACTTGGCTGCTTGATAACTAGTAAATATGGCTTCTTCTATTTCTCCACAGGTTGATTTCGGATAGTCCACACCATCAAATTGATCAGTTCTATTATCTCGCTGAGTTGAGCGGCTTCCTCTAGTTTCATTGCGAGCATTCTTTTCTCTTGTATACCTATCTTTTTCCATAGACAAAGATGACAATTCTCTGTCAGTATGCTTACTCTTATAACTAGAACCATTATAAATATCTCTAGTTCAACAGGACCTATCTGCATCTCTTGACATCTTGTACTCTTTCTCACTTTTCACGCAATCAAAGTCACGCTCACGACCATCTCTTGGGATTGGTGGACGATTAGGGTTTATTGGTGGATTTTTTTTTGTAAGAATAACGTGACTACATCTTGTCTCACTGATTTTCTTTTCCTTGTTCATGACTAGGCCACCTTCTATCTACAGTTGCCGATTTTACTGCTCTGGCGTTGATGCGCTGTTGTTGACGGTACTCTGGCTTGCTGTTGAGAGACCAGCCCGCTATCCTTCTTTGCGTAAAACTGCTATCCATCGGGGGTAGTTTCACACTTTGAATTCATTGTGTAAGAAAAATAAGCTTTTGAGGATTCTGTCACCAAGACTTACGAGTCTAAGGAAATTGGTTTTTAAGTGAGACCGTTTGTGACTCCTCCAATTTCCTGGGAATTCCTTACTTGTCTTAATTTCTTCGACATAGTCGTTTCATTTTGTGACGAACTCACGGTGCGATACAAGTCTCTACCAAAAGAAGGCAGGCGCAATGGTGCTCTTCTGCCGCTGAAGAGGTTCAGAGGGCTATTGTCCCAGTGCCAATTGGTGATGCCGCGGATGAGACACTTGTCGATAATGGAGGACAGAGCTCTATACGGTCGGTACGACATAGCCAACAAGTCTCCGATGCTTCATCTTCCTCCGGGCGACCGCAGGGTAACAAAGCACCAAGTGCTGAAGCTGTCACCGCCCCACCTTCCTCATGCCAAACTGTCAAGATGACTGACCAGCTCGTGAGGGTTCTCCTTCAGAACTTACGGAAGCTCCCTACGCAGAAGTCAGCGATGTAGCTGCGCATGTTACCCACTTCCTTGCTAGCCTTCGAGATGTTGGCGATGACACCTCTATTCTTCAGGCGGCCGTTGATGCGTATGTAAAGAGTGTTGCCAAACTCCTTGCAGTCCAGCAGGGTGTTGTTAGCAACTCCGCCTGTCATGCCTGTGAGATTTCTGCGGTTGAGGGCAGTCTACGTTCCGCTCGAGCGACTTACAAGGGCACTCTCCAAACTAGCAAGAGTTTGGAGAGACATGGAGAAGTAGTGGCGCAGGCAATAGAGGGAGCTGAAGCCAAATTACGAGCTTTGCATGATGAGGCAAAGAGCGTAAGACACCAGCAAAGCCGACAAGTGGAAGTTATTGTTGCGGCCGAGTCGAACGTTGGTGCACTTCAACAGAAGTTAGACGAGTTGAGGACTTTCGAGCAAGCTCTGATGACTTGGTGCAGGTGAAGCGTGAGTTGGATCAACGCACGAAAGCCATCCATGCAGCTTTGCATTAGAACCGTCAGACTATTTTATTTTTTGTAGACTGCACTTGACATTTTTTTATCAAGCTACCTACGTACTTGCAAAGCCACGTGCGTGGCACTTTGCAAGATCAAGTCAACGTAGTTCATTTTTTTATTTTTTTTATTTTTGAGCCGTTCACAGTTTATACTCTTGCGGGCCAGGAGTATCGATCTTTTTTTTTTGAGCCGTTCACAGTTTATACTCTTGCGGGCCAGGAGTGTCGATCTTCACCTTTAGGAGTAGTAGCGTTTTAAGAACTTCCCATTGATTGGTCCGACGCGTAATCCTTCTTGATCCACGATCTTGTATGCCCCTGAGGTTGCGTTGACACCAACTTTATCGAAGTAATCCTCTGGAAAGAAGTCTTCTAAGGTGATGGGACTTGGTGGAATCTGCTTCAAAGGATCAATAGGCAGTATATGTGAGCTCAGACTCCTCTTGAGTCTTTTCTTCCCTTTCGCCTGACGTAGTCTCTCCTTGGTCACCTGGTTCTTCTTTCGGTGGGCAGGTTCTGGTTGTGGACTGACTTGCTTCTTTGACCTTCTTCGAGTTACAAGAGTCCATCCTTCATCATCCTCCATGCATTCAACCTCTTTCGTGATCCTATACGTTTCGATTCTTTGTGGGTTATAATCGCATCTCAACTTCTTTGATTCAGCTTCAATAGATGGCTTTGATATCCACACTTTTATTGGCTCAAGGGTGCCAAATTGGACTTGTTGCATGTACCATTCTTGTGGCTTGCAAAGTGAGTCGCAACTAGTCGTCACGGAGGCGTGGTTTGCTTCTATTGTCTCATCTGTGTCAAGCTCGATGCGTCCTTCTTTGACTAATCTCATTATAAGCTCCTTGAGAGTGACACAGTTTTCGATACTATGACTAACCAATCTATGGTAGCGACAGTATTTGGGATCATTCGTCCTGTTGACTTCATCTGGGCGTTTTGCTTCTGGTAAGTTGATGATGCCTTTTTCCAACAGGTCGTCGAGCATGCCTGACAGATCCGAGTCAAGGAATGGATACTTCTTGGCTTGTAATTCTTTCAGTGTAGGCTTCGTGCGCTTGAAGTCTCTTGAGGTGACTTCGTTCCTCTTCTCCTGCTTTGGTCTCGATGATATCTCCACAGGATCGTCGTTGGTGCTGATGGCCATGGCCTCGTCGATGATCGCCTTTGACGAGGATATGCGATTCCTTCCATGTCCTTTCACGGTGATTTCCATGTCGTGTGCGCGTGTGGCTAACTCTTGAAAATTCCTAGGTTTGATACCTTTAAGGATGTATAGCAAATCCCAGTTCATTCCATCGATGCACATTTCTATAGCTGACGTCTCGCTGATGCGATCTTTACATTCAAGGCACAATGAACGCCAGCGATTGATATAGTCAACCACAGGTTCTTCTTGCCATTGTTTCGTATTCGTTAGTTCACTCATACTGACAACCCTTCTGGTGCTATAGAATCGGTTGAAGAATTCATCCTCCATCTGACTCCAGCTGTCAATAGACTCTGCCTCCAAGTCAGTGTACCAATCGAAAGCAATGCCCTTTAGAGATCGCACAAATTGTTTGACCAGCAGATCCCCTTCAGTTCCGGCGTTGTTACACGTTTCTATGAAGTGGGCAACATGTTGCTTTGGACTTCCTTTTCCGTCAAACTGTTGGAGCTTGGGGGGCTGATATCCCTGTGGCATGCGCAGACCGTCTATCCTCTTGCTGTAGGGTTTGGCACAGCGTACACCACCAGAAGAATCTCCACTTAGCTGGCTCTTGACCGCGTTGGCTATCAGCACTTGAAGTTGGTCTTCGTTGCACGCAACACCTCCGTTCCTGTTGTTTTCTACAGGGATCATCTTATTAGCGTCATCATCTTCTATCGTTGGATTGACTTCTTCAACCTTTTGTTTCCCGAGCCCAACCACCTCTCTCTGGAGCTCTTCAAGCTTTTTGTTCTTCTCCTGGTTGTCTTTCAGGACTAGCTCAAGCATCTCTCTTAGTTCTTGCATCTGCTCCTCCATGGTTTTGGTGCCTATGGTCATGACAGAAGCTACGCAGGGTTTGGGTGTCTCGGCTTGTTTTGGCAGAGCCACCTTCGTTTTTGGTGAGGGTGTTCCGTCAGCCTTCGCACTCTCCTTGTGTCGTGGGGAGTTGGAGGCAATCAGTGCCGTAGCTGCAGCCATGATGGAAGCAACGGTATATGTGCGTTCCCTCCTTGGCACTTGAGAAGCTCGTAGGCTTGCAGCAGCGGCGTTGACAGCCATCCTCTGAGTCATCCCTCTTGTGCAGATGCCGGTTGGTTGAGCCATGGTTGCGGCGTAAGTCTTCTTGGGAGTTTGTGGACTAGTAGGTTGAGCAGACATCTTAGCTTTAGCGTAGGGATGAGAGGTAGAGATTTTCACGTAGGGTTCACCAAAATTTGTAACGTCACAATATTTCGTATCAAATACAAAATAATGTTTTACAAATGATTTATGCTTGAGAGCAGAAGTTGTGTTCGTAATCTCAAATGCTCCTCTGATTCTACTGTATTGCTTGCTTCGGTCTACTCAGCTTGATGTGTGCGGATGAAGGCGTAGCGCAACGTGTCTTACGTAGCGAGGGTCTTGATGACTTGATCTCACATGCGCAGCGAAGTAAGGGTCGCGGGGACTTGGTCTCACGTGCTTGCGTTGCGGTTGGATGCTCTAGTAGATGACGGTGGATGAAGTTGTAGTGCAACGTCTCTTGCGTAGTGAGGGTCTTGATGACTTGATCTCACGTACTTGTCGGTTGCTGTTGGATGCTCTAGTAGATGACGGTGGATGAAGTTGTAGTGCAACGTCTCTTGCGTAGCGAGGGTCTTGATGACTTGATCTCACGTGCGCAGTGAAGTGAGGGTCGCGGGGACTTGGTCTCACGTGCTTGCGTTGCGGTTGACGGTTGATTTGTCAGTTGCTGGCGGCTGACGGTTGACGGTTGATTTGTCAGTTGCTGGCGGCTGACGGTTGACGCTTCTTTTGAGAGCACTCTTCTCTGTGCTTTCTTCTCAAATTTCAGAATGTCCTCATTTGTGAAGTGAAATACTCTATTTATAGAGTTCACTAGTGGGCTTGAGATTGGGCCCGTGCTTTGGGCTGAGTTTAACTCATGGACTGGGCTTGTAGCTTTGACCCAAATATCCCTTGTGGGCCAGCCCATTTATACTTTAATAATCGTGATTTGGTCCTTAAACTTTTAGTGCCTACAGCTCTATCAACTTCCATTTTTCCTAAAGAGATAGGAATAGAGAATGATCCTTGGTCTTGCATTTTTTTAGGCATACGACTTTGCACAATTGCACTACATTCCGCATTCAAAGCTACCATGCTAGATTCTTCAATGACTCTACGATTAGACACAATATCCTTTAGGAATTTAGCATAAGTAGGGTTTTGAGTAATTACCTCATGGAATGGAAGTGTGACGTACAACTTCTTAAGCATTTCCACAAATCGTTGGAAGTGAGCATCAAGCTTGCTTTTGTTGAGCCTTTGACGGAAAGGGACCATTGGCACATATTTCCTCATTAAAATCGGCTCCTCTTCCTTTTTCTCGTCCTCCGTAGGAGCTTGAGGTTCAACTTCCAAATTTTCCTTGGCAACTCCTCCTTCCACTTCCTTGTCATTGAGATTAGATTTCCCTTGAGGGGTGGGCAAAACTTTCCCACTCTTCAATGTGATGGCTTCGACATGTTCTAGGGAATTCACGTCCGGTTGAGAAGGAAGTTTCCCTATTTGCTTCATATGAGCATTCTCTTTAGCAAGTCTTTTGTTTTCGGCCATTAATTCATCCATTTTTGCTTCCATTTTCCTGTTGCTCTCCTTGTTGCTCTCTAACATTTGCGCCATCATAGACATCATAGAGTTATCTTGAGAGTTAGAAGAAGAATTCCCTTGATCATTCATGTTGGACTTGGCTTGATAAGGCTTTTGATAGTTCCCTTGAGAGTATTGAGAGTTTTGGTTTGAACTTTGGCCTTGATTTGAATAGGAATTCTGCCCTTGGTTTTGGTTGGAGCCATACCCTTGCCTTTGGTAGTTCCCTTGGAAATTATTCTGCCCTTGAGGCTTTGGAGGGAAATTTGAATCATTGGACATTCTTCGTTGAGGAGGCTCGTAATTCCTAGTCATAGGACTAGCATTTTGAGCATAATTCCTTTGTCGATTTACAAAGTGTGCCTCTTCATAACCGTCATCATCATCCTCATATTTCCCTTCCGGGCAATTCTTTGTAGAATGTCTCGTGCTAGCACATAAGAAACAAGATTGTTGCGCCGAGACTTTCTCTTTATCGGCTTTGGCCTTAGTTGCCTCAACGGAATTCACCATACTTATCATGTTCTCCACTTTCTTCGTCAAATCAGCCATTTGTTCTTTAATTGCAGAATTTGAGGAGTCATCTCTTGACTTAGCCATCTTTTTGTGGTCCACTCCTTGATATCTATCGCAGTTTATAGCAATTTTATCCACAATTTTGAAACCTTGACTTGCCGGTAATTCCATTATAGCGCCTCCACTAGCCGTGTCCATCTGATTCTTAGCCTCCTTACTCATCCCCAAATAGAAATAACGCATTAGATCGGCCTTTCTAAAATTGTGGTGAGGGCACTCCCTCAAATAGTGTTTGAACCGATCGTATGCTTGGTGGAACAGCTCGTTGTCCCTTTGGGAGAATGTCAGAATAAAGTCCGTAAACTTCTTGGTTCTAGATGGAGGGAAGAACTTATTCAGAAAAGCAGTAGCTAAATGGTCCCAAGTACGAAAAGTCCCCGGTTCATGATTTTGTAGCCATTCTTTGGCATCCCCATATAGCGAAGAAGGAAATAGCTTTAGATAGACGTACTCAACGGGTACATTCCTTGGCTTATAGGTCCGACAATATTCTTGAAAATTGGCTAGATGATTAGAGGGATTTCCGACCCCTTGAAACTGATCATTTGTAACCATGTGCACTAGAGATGATTTCACATCGAAATCGAAAGCGTTTTCATCGGGAGGCAAAATGACTGAACCATTTCCCTCGAGGGTGGGAGTCATGTAATCTCCCACGGGCCTTTCATCCTCTTCCTCTTCATCATATCTGTAATTCCGGTTTTCCCTTCGAGGGGCGGGAGGGTTCCGAAACGGACGTCTATCATTATCATTGTCATTTCTAGCCGGAGGATCTTCTATTTCCTCCCCATCGATTCTACGATTACGGATATCTCTTTGAAGAACCGGGCGGTTCTCATTCTCCTCTTCCATAATATATTCTTGTCTTTGGTCTTGGATAATTGGAGGGACAATACGAATAATAGGAGCAAGAGGAGGAATAGGAGGTAGAGGATTCTTGCGAGGTCTACCTCTTGGTTTCTTGACGGTTGGGGGAGAAGAGTTTGAAATTGAACCGGTAGCTACGTGTTTTTGCCCTTGAAACCTTGTGTTCATTCAAAAAGCCTGCAAGAACAACGGAGGTTCTTAGCAATGAGAGGCAAGAGAGATAAGCACAAAACAAGCAATAACTAACAAGTAAAGAAAGAGTAGACAAACTAAACAATCTAATAGCACCTAGTTAATTAACCTGTCCCAGGCGACGGCGCCATTTGATCGCTCGATAATATATCAGTAAAAGTATTCAAATAAGAATCAAACACTTATGCTAGTCACGGTAATCAAAACATTTGTAAAGACTCGGGAAATCCGAGGTCGTACCCAAAGGACAGGTGATTAAACCAATAATGCTAACGATTTACTTAGATTGTCTATGGTTGGGGGGGGGGAATTTGTTCCTTAAAAAGGATGATAGCAGGATTTACTACCCAAAAGAGAAATGTGATCAACAAAAGAGGTATACAATCAATTAAAAGATGACTAGGGATCTAATTCCCCACCTAGACAGTTATTGTGACAGTAAAACGGGACACTATTGATGAAATCACATGCACATATTTAAAATCTAGCCATGCAACATTAATACTGAGTTCCACTCGCGCTACAACTTAGTACGAAGAGGTTACATCTCGCATAGTACCTCACACTCGCGCTCTATTGGTACTATAGAATATGGTTATCTAGTCGTACACTCGCGCTCTATTGACTAAATAATCATGTTCTTGTTTAATCCATGTCATTCTCATTAAGATTAGAGTGTCGCCATGTAACACAAAAACCCTAATGCTTCTTCATTTAGTTCATTTGAAATCATGCTTTTCAGGGTTAGCTACTTCAAACATGAAATCAAGCAGAATTGCTATTGAGGACTTCTCACAAACACCTTATAGGCAATCCGAAACATTAAGTTCAAATGAAGAAGAATCATGTGCAAATCATTCATCAATAGCATCCATAGTATTTACAATGTCACAAACATGTCTAGGGGATTCATAGATCCCCAACCAAGGTCACTACTCACTCATGGTGAGTTTACAAGCAATAACAATAATGAAAGTGCAAACAACCATAGGGAAAGTAGAGTTTAGAAATCTGGAACCAATATGGAGATCCAATAGTACTAAGATGATCCGATCTTTGTGTTCGTTGTTGTCTTCAAAATCTCTCCCTTCTTCTCCCAGAAAACTGCTCCAAAAGAACCCAGAAAATCCCAAAAAACCGCCGGCTCAAAAACCCTAAGTTTCTATTTATTGCCCGGCGGTAAAAATGCGAATTGTATGACTTCATGCGAACGCACAGAGGGACCATGCGAACGCATGAATTCCTGGATTTGGTCGTATGCGAGCATGGGTTTGAAGCGTGCGAGCGCACAAGGATTCCATGCGTCTGGTTTTTATTGTGCGATCGCACAAGGTAGACTGTGCGAACGCATGAGTGGTGTTGTGCGAGCGCATGAGATTTCCATGCGTCTGGTTTGATCCATGCGAGCGTAGGGAAGCCGTGCATGCGAGCGCATGAAATTCCATGCGACTGGTTTCATCCATGCGAACGCATGCCGTTGGGGAGTTTGTGCACCGACTTCCAATTTGCGCTTTCTCGCTCCAAAATGCTTGGTTTTGCTCCAAAATCACTGCCTACTTGTGTTCTCAGCTTAAACTCTGTAATTTGCCTGAAATGAACCACAAAGCATCAAATAGCAAGTGAAATCGTGATAGAACAATCGAAACAGTAAGCACAGAGGTCGCCTAAAATGCATATATTTTAGTGCCATCAATATGAACCATCACTTGTCTAATAACAAAGGGGAGAGCATCGCTCAAGTGGAATACTCAAGAGTGATAGGCAGTCTAATGTACTTAATGAATTGTACTAGACCTGATATTGCCTATAGTGTGAGTAGGCTTGCACGATATACGAGTAACCCAGGATCAGAACACTGGAAAGCCATCGTGAGAGTACTGAAGTATCTACGATTTACTCGAAGCTATGGTCTACACTATACCAGATATCCTGAAGTCATTGAAGGATACACTGACGCAAGTTGGATATCTGATATACAAGACTCAAAAGGCACAAGTGGATATGTATTCACTTTGGGAGGTGCAGCCGTGTCGTGGAAATCCTCGAAACAAACTCTAATAACCCGATCCACGATGGAAGCTGAGTTCGTGGCATTAGATAAATGCGGCGAAGAAGCAGAGTGGTTAAGGAATTTCGTAGAGGATATTCCTGGTTGGAAAAACCCCGTGCCACCAATATGTTTGTATTGTGATAATCAATCAACAATTGGTAGAGCACATAATGTCATGTATCATGGTAAGTCTAGACACATACGTCGCATCACAATACCATAAGACAAATTCTCTCATCCGGAGTCATAAGCATTGACTACGTGAGGTCCAAAGAAAATATATCGGATCCGTTAACCAAAGGGTTAAATAAGGACCAAGTAGAGAAGACGACTAAAGGAATGGGACTGAAGCCTTTTGATTACTAAAATCAAAACATAGGCTTAAGCCTTTGGGCATTAAAAGTCGAGGCAAAGGAAAACCCTACCATGATGACTGGAGATCCCAAGAACTTGGTTCAAAGGGACAACCGACCTGCTAAGACTGTGTGAGGTCACTGTGGGGGCAACCCCCCATCCTATTCCTTGATAAAACAGTGACTCCCGCACGAGGCTAAGCTCGAAGCTTTTAATGATTCCAGTAATTTGAATAGTGAGATTCAAATGGGTAACGCGGGATTACGTTGAGAAAGAATCACCTATGTGAGAGAGAAGTGGGGTCGCTTCAAAGGAGAATTCAAAGGGCTTAATTCTTTAGAAACTCTTGCAGAACCAGGAAAGGGGTGTCATGACCAAAATGAGCCCACCAGTAAGAACTGAATAAGATCAGGATAATATCTGTGGGAACATGATTTCGTTTACAGTAAAAGACGAACAGTTCAAGGACATCACGTCTACTGAATAGTCAGTAAAGAGATCTTGTTATCCCAAGGGAAGGTTCAAGGGGTTAACCTACCTATCCTGTGCAGATATTATTCGTAGAAGCTATCACCACTTCAAGTCGAGGTTGATTATTGAGGATTATTGTTTTATTTGTTTTCACCACTCGATTTTCTTCATGTGGGGGATTGTTGGAAAAATGTGTGTTAAAGGTTTAAAGAAAATGGTGGTGCGCCACATTTGAGACCTAAAATTGAGCGTGGAGGACACCTCGAATCGTGTTGATAAAATTAGATTAAAATACCTTGAGTTGTGAGGTATGAAATCGAATGTTGAATTGCCAAAAACGAATCTATATCGAATGAGAAATCGATGGCCAAAGTTGGACCAAAACTCATCGAACTTGACTTTGGTAGGGATTGATATGAAGTTAGATTTCACTTAGGTGAAATGCTTATATCCCACATTGGAAGATAAAGGGGAACAATGTATGTTCTTATATAATGTCAAGTTCATGGTTATTAAATTGTTTAAGCCAAGGTCTTCCAAAATATCTACGCGCCCGCCCAGGGGTGCAAATTGCGCGGTTCGTTTTTCTTAATTCGATTTTAATCTTTTGACAAAAACTAAGTCGTGGGCAGTTGACACACGACTAATATCATGGGCTTGTCGTTACTGGCATCATGGGCTTGTGGACTGTTGGGCAGTTGACACACGACTGGAGTTGGTTTCTCAGCACTATAAAAGGACAGTCCTTGCTCTGTCGAGAAACACACGCAAAAACGAAATCCTTCACATATCTCGACTTGTTTGTTTCCGGTCAGTGGTGATAGTGAAAGGTTGAATAAGTTCGTACAGCAAGGCGACGGTGCTCAAGCGCTTGCTGTGATTCTTTCATCCCGGGAAGCTCATTGTCATCAGACCCAGCACCTACGGGGGCAATACAGCTTTAAGGACAGCGTCATCGACGTGGCTGAATCAACATATCGGTTTGCTGTCCAATTTACTTATCTGATTTGAACGTTTATCAAAGTTCATATTCCTGTTTATATATGCATGATCAGTGATATATTTATCAAGCTTTCGGTTTCCTGCTGCATATGAATGTTCTGTTGTTGATTCTCAGTAAACCTGCTTGATTTAAATTGCTGTTACAGCTTTGTACTCAGTTTACTTGGTCTGTTTCATGAGATCAACATCTCGGCTCTGTTCTGTTTGTTCAGTAAAGCTGCATGATTTAATTCATATGAATGCTCAGATTATGTTACAGGCCTGGTGCAAACTGATGAGATTAATAAAGAACAAGACGATGGGCCGATAGCTGGACGCCTTGCAAGGAAGATAAATAAGCCCAGGAAGTTGAAAGATTACGTAATGTAATAGCTACAAATAATGAGCTCTCATGAGCAACTGAGAATAATAAGAATCAATTCAATCCCTTTCACTTCTCCTTCTCCCATTCTCTTCCCCTTCTCACTCTCGACCTTCTCATCCTTCACTACGTTCGAAACCTACCGGTTGAGAACGTAACATTGGTGCTTTCATCGAGTCACCTACTCTTCCATTACCATGCCAGAAACCAGATCCTCCTCATCCGATGCCAAATATCAAGACCTGTCGGCTGTGGTGACACAACACTCCGATCAGTTTACTGCCATTCATGAAACCCTTGCCAATATCAACCAAAAGCTTCACGACTTATCCATTACAGTAGCCAAATTGGAGAAGCAACCCCTCCTTCCTACACCACCATCATCCCCTACACAGTCCTTGATCACCCAACCCCAAACAGTCATACCAAACTCCGAGACTACATCCCTTCTACACCGCCAACCTCAACCAAAATTGGAGATTCCCTTGTTTACCGGTGATAATGTGAATGGGTGGCTTTTTCAAATCGAAAAGTTTTTTTCCCATCACTTGACACCGACGGACCAACGCCTCACCATTGCCACGTTCTACATGGCCGGACCGGCATTACTTTGGTACCACTGGATGCATTCTACGGATCAATTAAAGACTTGGGATAACTTCAAGCGTGCCTTGGAACTCCGTTTTGGACCATCGACGTACATCAACCATGAGGCGACTTTGTACAAGTTACGACAAACTACCTCTGTCGCGACGTATATCACCGAGTTCGAGAGTCTATCCACATGCACGCCTGGACTCACAACCATCAACCTCCTTAATTGTTTTTTTATCCGGCCTCCGGGAGGATATTAAACGAGAGATGTTTGTGCACCGTCCTTGCACCTTAGCTGATGCAGTGGGTCTTGCTAGACTGATCGAATCCAAAGTTAACCTTCATCGTTACCCTGGTCGACCACAAAATACACCTACCATCCAAAACACATCCTCACAACCACTGCTACCACCCTCCACCAGCGCACATCGCCTACCCATACGGCGGTTGACAGCAGCCGAAATGACTGAGCGTCGTGACCGAGGCCTATGCTACAACTGTGACGAACGGTTTGTACCGGGACATCGTTGTCGACCTAAGTTCCAATGCATTCTGGTGGAACATGAGCATGATGATCCATACAACAACCCAGACACCCTCTATACCCACACAGACCCACCTGATCTTAATCTTAACCCTAACCCCACCCCACAAACAGATATCACCTTTGACCACAATCCGACACCAACATGCGACCCTCCTACTATTTCCCTACATGCTTTAGAAGGTCATTTCGTACCCTCAACTATCCGTCTCCCTGCCACCATTGCCGGCCGTCAAATAATCATTCTGGTTGATGGAGGCTCTACGCACAATTTCATGCACACAAAATTTGCCAAAACCCTTGCTATCCCAATCGAACCTTCACCCCATCTCAGTGTGACGGTAGGGAATGGTGACTCCTTAACTTGCACAGGCCTCTGCAAGAATGTGCCTATAAGTGTGGGTGTTGTTTCCTTCAATGTTGATTTACACCTTCTTCATTTGCATGGTGCAGATATTGTACTAGGTGTGCAATGGCTGGCGAGCTTGGGACCAGTGGTCTTTGATTATAAAGAGCTTTGGCTCTCTTTTAAACTCGAGGGGCAGGACGTCAAGTTATATGGCACTCGTCACGCCCATTTGGCCCAACTCACATTAGGGCAGTTGACCCGCGTGGTACGGCAAGACACCTCAGCTTCACTTTTCCTGTTAGAAGCGACATGTTCCGAGGTCTTAGCCGATAATATATTTCCCCAAGCAGAGCAGTCCGACTTACCCAATATTCACTCAGTTCAAACTGCTGCACCAGAATTTGTAGCAAGGTTAAAGGGTCTCCTCAGTGAGTTCACCCAGGTGTTTAGCACCCCCAAAGGCCTACCTCCGCACCGTTCTTTTGATCATAACATTCCACTGTGGCCTGGTACTAGTCCTGTGAATGTGAGACCATATCGGTATCCCCATGCGCAAAAGAGTACCATAGAGCAACTAATAGCCGAGATGCTCAGAGATGGAATCATTCGCCCTAGTAAAAGTCCATTTTCCTCGCCTATTCTTCTGGTCCGCAAGAAAGATGGATCGTGGCGCTTTTGTGTTGATTACCGATCCCTTAATGCGGTTACTGTTCCGGATAAATTTCCTATTCCTACTATTGAAGAGCTACTTGATGAACTCCATGGTGCCAAGATCTTTTCAAAGTTCGACCTTCGATCTGGTTACCACCAGATTCGAGTTCACCAGTCTGACATTCACAAAACTGCGTTTCGAACGCACGACGGCCACTATGAGTTTCTTGTTATGCCTTTCGGGTTGACCAACGCACCGGCCACATTTCAGAGTGTTATGAACGCCATCTTCAAGCCTTTGCTGCGAAAATTTGTTCTCGTTTTCTTTGACGATATCTTGGTTTATAGCGGATCTTGGGCAGAGCATATCGACCACTTGCGGAAGGTACTCTCAATATTGCATTTCAATAAGTTTTATGCTAAGCCTAGCAAGTGTGACGTGGGCAGGTTGTCATTGACTTTCCTCGGACACATTATCTCGGCTTCGGGTGTGGCTGTGGATCCGTCTAAGATTGAGGTCATTCAACAATGGCCGCATCCTACTAGCCAACGCCAACTCAGGAGCTTCCTTGGCCTTGCCGGCTACTACAGGAAGTTTGTTCGATCGTATGCGCAAATTGCTGGTCCCTTATCTGCCTTATTGTGTAAAGATGAATTCCAGTGGACACCTGCTGCTGAATGTGCCTTCAATACCCTGAAGCATGCCTTGACTTCCACTCCAGTGCTTGCTCTCCCAAACTTTTCTAAACCATTTGTAATTGAGACGGATGCTTCCGGCATAGGTATTGGTGCTATTCTTTCGCAAGAAAAACATCCATTGGCTTATTATAGCAAGCTGTTATCACCTAAACTCCAACGATCATCAGCCTACAATCGTGAACTTTACGCCGTTGTTCAAGCAGTATTAAAATGGCGACCCTACCTGTTGGGCAAACGTTTTACTATTATATCGGACCACCAGCCCCTCCGCGCCCTACTGTCTCAAACTATCAACACTCCGGAGCAACAACACTGGATCGCCAAGCTCCTTGGGTATGATTTTGAGGTTGTATATCGTCCTGGAAAACAGAATGAACCTGCTGATGCTCTCTCCCGTCAACCTAACATAGCATGTCAATCCATGATGGCAGTTACAAGGCCAATTTTAGGCATACTCAGAGCTCTGCGTAATTACTTTGCATCACATCCTCAAGCCCAAAAATTTATATCTTCCATACAACAGAAACCTGATGATCATCCCAACTTCACAATCCGTGACGGGCTGGTTCTCTATCATGGAAAATTATGGGTTCCGGAAGACACGGCTCTTCGTGATCTTATCCTCCATGACTTTCATGATGGCGTTCTAGGAGGGCACGCTGGCATGCAACGAACTTACTCTCGAGTTACAGCAAACTTTGCATGGCCTGGATTGCGTTCTTCAGTTCGCACTTATGTTCGGCAGTGTACAATTTGTCAACAGACTAAATCTTCTACTTCCGCTTCGCCTGGCCTCCTCCAGCCTTTACCTATTCCCACCACCATTTGGTCTGACATCTCAATGGATTTCATAACCCACCTTCCCCCATCAAATGGTCGCACAGTGGTTATGGTAGTCGTCGACCGTCTCTCTAAATATTCACATTTTATCCCACTTCGCGCGGGGTTTACAGCTCCCTTGGTCGCAGACACATTTATACGTGAAATTGTACGACTTCATGGGTTTCCTACATCTATTGTCTCAGACCGAGACCCGGTATTTATGAGCAACTTTTGGCGTGAACTTTTCAAGCTACAAGGCACTGTGCTCGCAACCAGCAGCTCATATCATCCCCAAACAGACGGACAAACTGAAGTGGTTAATCGATGCCTTGAGGATTATTTAAGAAGTTTTGTGGCAGATACACCAAATCGATGGATTAACTTTATCCCTTGGGCTGAGTTGTGCTACAATACGTCTTGGCATTCCGCCACTAACACGTCACCCTATGAGGCTGTGTATGGCCGACCACCGCCACAAGTCCTTGACTATCTTGCTGGCTCGGCTGCAGTGGCTGGAGTGGATGATCTTCTCACCACCCGTACCAGAGTTCTATCAGCTCTTCAAACAAGTCTTAAACGTGCACAGTTGCGCATGAAGAATCAAGCTGATGCACACCGCACTGATCGCTCCTATAATGTCGGGGACTGGGTGTTCGTTAAGTTGCAACCTTACCGTCAAATTTCTGTGGCCGGGCGCAACACAAACAAGTTGTCAAAGAGATACTATGGCCCTTTCCCTATTGAAGCCAAAGTCGGACCTGTAGCTTATCGCGTCACGCTGCCAGACGACTCTAAAATACATAATGTCTTTCACGTGTCACTTCTTAAACTATGCAGAGGAGACCCAAGGGCTGCTCCAGTCGCTCTGCCACCTGAAGCTGTTGCTTCAAATCCCATTATTCGCCCCAGTAACCTGAAGGGGTTTCGCACCATTCTCTCAGGTTCCAAACCTACTCCGCAACTCCTTGTACAATGGGAAGGGATGCCACACTCTGACTCGTCTTGGCTTGATGCAGCCACATTCCTCAAAGACTATGCCATGTCCGACCTTGTGGGCAAGGTCATTTTGGATGAACGGGGGAATGTTACAGGCCTGGTGCAAACTGATAAGATTAATAAAGAACAAGACGATGGGCCGATAGCTGGACGCCTTGCAAGGAAGATAAATAAGCCCAGGAAGTTGAAAGATTACGTAATGTAATAGCTACAAATAATGAGCTCTCATGAGCTACTGAGAATAATAAGAATCAATTCAATCCCTTTCACTTCTCCTTCTCCCATTCTCTTCCCCTTCTCACTCTCGACCTTCTCATCCTTCACTACGTTCGAAACCTACCGGTTGAGAACGTAACAGATTATTCACCTGTATGGCCCGGCTTCAAATTTATCAAAACTGCATTAGTTTATGTATATCAATGTTCTGCTGCTCAGTTGCTCTCTGTTTCATTACCATGTCAATTACAATTATATTCAGATATATAGAAATATCCAACACAATGGTCTCCCCAAAATATGACCAAATTCCTCAAAATTCAAGACACTTCATTCTAAAAATATATCGTACCTGAGAAGGACAATCTGTTTTCCAGCACAACCGTATATGCATCAAAGTCGTTAGAGGCCTTCCAACCGAAGGACAGTTAAATGATGACGCAAGCTACTCGCAGGGTCTCACGTAGTTTTTCGAATAAATCCCTTTTCAGGTTGTTACCAAAGCCAAAGGCACCGCATTCCACCACTGAAAACGTATAATCATCAAATATAAATGTTATTTTGAAAAGTTGTGCAATGCCATAGTATACAACAAATAGAACAATGGCATTCATTTTTTTTTTTGATTCATGAGTGGCATTTAGCCACCAAAAAACTGAACCTGTGAAGGTTCGATACACTAAGGTCCATAGGACCAATACTCTGAAAGACACACTGCGGTCTATAAGACCAAAACACTAAAACACTGCGCGCGTCTCTTACGCTAAAAACTCTAGAAACAAACCTGGAGAAGCTCTAAGGAGCTCTCTCGACCACTAGGAACACTAAAACACTTGGCGTGTCCGAAAACAACGCTGCTATCTCTGGTAACCTCTACTCAATCAGCCGAGGGAGACCAGCCACATTCCGCACTAAAGTCACCTTTTCCACCCACTGCTCCTTTTCCCATCTTCTCTCCTAAGTTGGCCGATAGAATCTGGATTGCTTCCTCACCCGACACTCTGGTTTTAAGCCCTGCCAACCTGAGAATCTTAAGAATGTCCTCTGCTTTTTTCCTGTGGACCATTCCCACCACAGCTTCTCCTGTCCTTGAAACTTCCTTCACTTGAAGCGGAACAGAGAACACAGCCTTCAACTTAACCAGTGCCTCTACATAGTTTCTTTTTAGACTTTCTAGGCGTTCCTTTTTCTTTCTTATCTTAACTTTCCTCTCCTTCAAAACCTTGGAATTCAATTTGGAGGTTAGATTCCCTTCAATACCTAGAGATTCTTCCTCAAGACTGCTGTTTAACCGAGCCACAACTGCAACAGGGGCGGTGACCTCCTCTTTAACCCCTTGCACCGGAACCGCAACTTTGGCATTCATATGCTGAAAAACATAAGGTTCTAAACTTAACAATGCCTATGTAAACACAGATTATCGCACATTGGTAGCAATCAATCAAAATATTTTTTTCTTCTGCTCGACACACATTTTTCATTTCCATCTTACAAGCTCCTTGCAGGTACTGGAGAAAAAAACATGATTGTAGTTGAGGAATTTTTGGTATCTTCCCCAACTCTAATTTTACTTAAAAATGATTCTGATTCTAAATAAAAAACCAAAACTAACGAATTGATTAGTCATCTCTATCGATGCAATTAAGCCCTGCAGGGTCGAACAACATGAGATTCATGTACTCCCAGACTTTATGATTACTCTAAGTTTGACAGGAATTGTTAGCAATAAACATTTGAACATCATGTGCCAAAGGGTAGAGATAAACGATGAATAAGAATTCCAACGGAAAAAAACAAATCAGTGATGAATAAGGATATAGCTCCTACCAAGCCAAAGGGTCAAGGAATAAAGAGTGAAAATTGCCACTTCAGATTTTTTTCTTGTTGTTGATACCTATATGACCAGGGACCACTGTAAATGACTACGGAAAATGACTCTTGAAGAGGAACTGCATCTAAGATCATATCCTCATCAAAATCTTCTAGTATGTGGTTTTCAATGCTGATAATGTCTATTCATATGACCAGTTACCTGCTATTCTCTTTTTTTTTTTGATAGATAAAAAAAATCCAATTGATCGGAAACCTTGAGACATGCCAACATGGCATAGGAGAGACTGGCTGTTCTGCTAACTCGTTTATTATAGTCCAGCTCCAATTGATCGGAAATGCCAAAATCCCGACATATGTATAATGGTAAAAGGGGATCCACATACAAAGCCTTCTTATGACATACTCATAAATATATACATATTTAAACCTGTGGTGGAAAAATCCTCATCCTTGACCCACTTGATTCAATTATACGGTTCCGTATTCTTTTCATATACTCCAAATATTTGTACCTCCTCCCATCTTTAAATGCTTAACTTCACCACCATCCAGCGGTTTGCAAATTTTACTTGATGCATCAGTTTTGTTCCAGCCCCCCCTTTTATAGGGCTGAAAAAAACTTTACATAATCGACAGTTAACAGTTGCTACATTAACTTGTGGCGTACGTAGTTTCTGTGTTATAGCAGAGATTATCACAGTAGTTTGTATTAGTTCCAATCAAACCTAGCTAATTAATTTTGTGACTGAACTGACCATTATTATGTTTGACTCTCTCTAACATAAACAATTGGTGAACCCCACAATCGGAAGGAAGACATGTGACCATTATGACTCAAGGGACATATGCTGCTTTTATCAAGTACAATAAACGAATATCTATCCCCCCAAAAACAAAACAGGTACAATAAACGAATAAGGGGAGGGGGACATAGCACAAGGGGGGATGAATATAATGTCAGACTACAGTTTCTCTGAGAAGGAAGGTTTATTTTAAATCTGCACAGCACAGCAGGCATGTTATGTTATCCCAGTAAACAATTTTAATTAGTGATGTGTTGAGATTGGTTTATTAGTTTCACTTGCACAAATCTCAGACCATTATACTTTTGTATATGTATTATTCACTCATATTGTGGTTTGTGGGAAGATAAATGAGTGATACCACAGCGCAATTAATAAATGGCTCTACCCATTTAATTAATGATGCAAATTGAGGAATTGCCATTCAAAGAAAATGCCAGCAATCCATCATGTGGGGAACAATTCATGTGACTCTGCGTAAGGAAACAAAACTACATAACCAGCAATGTCGAAAAGTATTTATATCATCTTGTCTCTTTGTTTGACCTGTAGCACAACCAGTAGTTTGAAAGGAAAAAGTCTCACACATTTTCAATTTAAAATGTTCTTAGATTCAAATTTGCAAGTAAAGTTTAATACGTTTTATACTTAAAAAAACCTATTAATAAAGTATGGTTTGTGATGATTAGAAGCATCTTAAATGAGACAACTGTTGTGATTAATAACACCCAGAATGTAGACCCAACAAAAATAAAAACGGCTAGTCTAGACTCACTCTCATTTAGCTAATATTTTTTGCTGTGAGTGTCTTACTTGATGGGCTCCATATTTGCAAGAAACTATTTACATGACGTCTAATGTCTTATCAATAAGCCAGATGCTCTATTATTGTTAGCAGTGATCTGATTCTTTAAAAGTAAGATGCTCTGTTGCTGCTATAGTGCATAACCTTAACATCGAAACTGAACAGTAGACAAAAAAGAAATGAAAGGTTTGATCTCTGATTCCTTAAGGGCAACAACTGATATTATCATCGAGATCATTGAAATAAAAGTAGCGCAAACATGCGTTACCTCTTTCTGGGATCAGTTATTTATAAATGATGCTTGATCTTTCATTATCCTGGAACCATCTGCAAAGCCAAAGTCATAAATTAGTCCAAACTAGATGATAATAAGATAAAAAAGGAGAACCACAAGCTATTAACATTCAATAATTAACTTCAATTAGTTTCGTGAAATAGTGGCATACCATGCAAGTGTGCGGATTGCGATTCACATAGAGATACTGATGTGGTGTACGCGTATGATTCCATCTATCATCTCTAGCTAGTCAATAATACATACAGTCTGATTTATGTCTTTCACGTGTAGGGCAGTGTTTGGGTACCCTTTTGCTTGAACCATGTGCACTGTTCAATTGCATACAAAATTCAACTTCAAGATAAGAGGAGAGCACGATTTTCCTTACAACCCATATATCACCTCATCCTACGGATCTTGCCACCAATAACGTCACCGTATATATCTTTTGTTTATCATCCCTCAACTATAAATAGATATCCATGTGCATCTATATGGATAGGTAAAAGCTAAACTAGAGAGTTTCAAGTCAAATAATAGCAAAAAAGGTGAAGTCTGAGGAAAAAAAACAACCAGCCATCGAGAAGGGGAAGGCATGGTTTCTTGGGTACGGACAATAACATCCCCTTTCAGGGCCTGTACCTTCTTCAACCATCAATCCAGAGAAAAGAAGTGCCAACCTTGTGAGTATTGATCATTACATACACACTTATCGGCAAAGTTGTAAGAACTAGATAAGTATTTATAAAATTCCACATCCTCTTGACATCTTATACTAATAAGTAACGGTATTTGTAGGTGAATATGACCACAGGATCTTGGATCTGCATGGCGAGGTCATGGCGTGTGCTTATCAGGATGTACAGGTCATGTGGTCAATTCTGGACAAAACAAACTCCAGAGCTTGCAGCAGCATCAATGCCTCTTGAGCTTTTAAAGGTTTATCACAAATAGTTTTATGGCTGCCGAGTTGACTTTATTGCTAAAAATGAACATACAGGGCAAGGAAATCCAGACGGTTATAGACTAATAGTCAATCTGCTTGTATTATATTAGTTAGCCTTAGACCACTGGTACCATGTATGGTATGGTGTGGGTGGTTCATATCATTCTTGGACATTTGCTAGTAGGATGTGTAATCACTCAGTCCGTAGCTAGCATATCTGGATGCAGGGGATTTTCAGTCAGCTTAAGCATTACCCATTGGGTATAGTATAGAGTCAAGGCAGTTCGTGTGGGGCAATAAAGAAATAGCCTAGAAAGCCTCTCTTCCTATTTTAAGTTGCGTTTGTAATATGGAGTTGTTATATGAAGGATCCCCATGATTCACAGTTCAGAATTGTGAACAGATGTTATTTGTTAGATGCATTTTGCAAGAACTTCTATCAGTTAGTTTTTCTTTTATGCTATGAATAAAGATGTTATCAAGCAAATAAACAGAACTACTAAAGCAAAATCTAGCTTTTAAGGCGTAAATAACCGGTTCAAATTCTTATACAAATCCCATTGAAGATCAAATTCACACACACTCTTATCATTCAAAAGAGCCAGCAAGCTAATCTGGCCACACCATGTCAATAAGAGGGTAACAATTGTCAATCTATCAATGAACAGAACCTGTAAGGATTTGGGTACAGGATTCAGAAGGGTCAGGTCAGCTGATAGACAAACTATAGAAAGAATATATCAGGAAATACGGCTATACAACCACAGTAAGTACGTCAGTGCCTCATTTTGTGGAATGGCTGGAGTGAAAAATAAGTTGCCAACTTTTACTCAAAGAATCAGATAAAATGAACACAAAAGTTTGGCAACTGAAGCCAACCATGCGTAACAATGTATCACTCTTGTAACCTGGGATACTAGATTGAAAATGTAGTACGTGAGAACTCTAGCTTTTGGAAGTGAAACGGCTATGTAATGAGAAGTCTGGTAACAAGCAATTTCTGACAGCTGAACAGTTTTAGTTCGTGACATTAGTTAGTACTTCCGTACCTTCGACCTATCAAGGAAACTTTGTATTAAATTTAGAAGTTGATTGTGTCTTTTAAGGAACTGTCTTTGCCTGATTAACTCTCATGGCCACTTAGATGAGGCTCCAAAAGTAAAGAATCTCATGTGTCTCGAGCTGAAGTAGTAGTCTCCTTCAAGCAGAAATCTATAACGACAAAGCACAGGACAAGCTTCCTAAGGATACGGGGTATATGGTTAGGCTCTCAACCTTTAGTATGCCACAAAATGTAGGAAATAATGCCATAAGACCGACAAGGACTATTTAAATTTATCTTACAGAACCTCTAGGTATTATCCATGTCTATAGTCCGCACAAAATCACAGTTGGGAATTCACTTTGAAATACTCAAAAGCTAAAGCAGCACCAAACAACTCTTGGGCGATCATAAATCTCCTACAATCAAACTCAACCATAACAAAATACATACCCCTACGGCTTCATCCACATCGCCAATCCAATCTCTCAAATCCACTATCTTCTGATAATCCGTACAAAATCTAACCAATTTGCCCATTTTCAAACTCAAATAACCCATTTGCACCATTTGAAATTCAAATAGCCAGATTACTCATTTTTTTGTTAATGCCGGTATCCCAGGAACGGCACTCTTCTTTTTTTATAATACCGGTTCCTGGGAAACCGAGATCTTAAAAACTACATACGTGTCGTACACATAGGATACCGGTGTGCGGGAAGCCGGTATCATCTCCAAACCTGCAAAGACCACATTTATATAAAAAACAGAGCACAAAAGTCCTTATGCAATGAGGATCAGTAGCCTTTTTCAGCGCCTTTTTCACATGAGGATCAATGTCCGCGACGGTGATCTGATCGGTCGAATTCTTGACCTATTATTCACTTCATTCGATGATGGATTATGTTTGTTTTCCCGACATTTTATTGTCATTTGATATGTTTTCTAGTGTTTCAGGTCATATATCACATATCTAATACTTTTGGATTGACCCGAAGTAAAGCAAAGCAATCGGTGCAGATTTGGGCAAAAACAGGACAAAACAGGGCAGACAGACCTTTGCAACGTATTTTGCATGCCCAGGGCTCATTCGGTGTCCAAATGAGTCGAAATTTAGCTTGTTGGAAAGCTAATTCAATTCCCTACAACTTTGTAGTTGACACAAAGAGCAGATTCGAAGGTTTAGACCTCCAAAAAGGCAAAAGAAGTCAGCCCGTTACAAGTTCAGCAGCCGTTAAACACTGGACTGTAACGGCTGTAACGGGCATGAATTTTGACAGAGATTAGGGCTCAGGCCGTTACAGCCGTTACACCCAGCTGTAACGGGTGTAACGGCCCCGTCGAAGTATTTTGCACGCAGAGATCTCATACGGTGTCCAAATTGGTTGATTCAAAGCTTGTTGGAAAGATAATTCAAAGGGCTACAACTTTGCAGTTTACGCCAAGATCCAATTCGGACGTTAAGACCATGATAAATCCATCCGAAGTTGCTGCTTTTCTTCCAAATCCGTTTTTGGCAAGTTCTGATTCTTTTTGGCAATAGAGCAGTTTTTGGGCTTTTGGCCCTTTTTGGGAAAGCTATAAAAGGGAAGACTCGACCAGAATCAAGTGTGCTGTTATTTTGGAGAAAAAGCCTAACTTGGGAGAGAAGACAGAGCTTTCAGCGTGAGGATCATCGAGCTACACTGCGTCTTTACGGTTTACTCGTTCTTTCCTTCGTTACACTGTTTTTGGTTAATTACCATGAATAGTGAGTAGTCCTCTCAATTCTGGGATCCTACGGATCCCGTGCTATGTAACCCTAACTCTCATGTGATCAATTGAAGTTTTTATTTATGCGATTCGAATATTCAATTTCATTGTGTGCTTAATTTTATCGTTCTATGCATGTATTTACATCAAAGGGTATGTTTGCATTGGTAGAACGTACTTAGGTTAATTACCGAAAGATGGATGGGTCCTAGGTATTAACCGGATTACATGAAATTGATATTAGGTCATGTTTACATGATTTAATAGGAAAACCTTTAGTTTAATAAATCGAGATCGTTGATAATCCGTGGATGGGCGGCGTTCAACGATTGAGATTAATCTAGACAATGATCCGTGGATGGGCGGCTTGTCTAGTGTTATTTCGGTTATGTTCCATATTCGATAGCATGAATAATTAACGTGACATGATTGCATGATTAGTGGGGTTAGCACGGGTGAAGTATGGATTCTGGGATTCTTTCTCTGATTTAAACACAACCATTTAATTTTCTGTTATTTAATTTCCGCAATTCTCGTGACAACACAACCTTTTTTACAAAATTCATTCGGAATAGCTAAATAGGTCGCACCGTTTGCTAGTACTCACACGCATTGCTCCTAGGATCGACCCTTGGCTTACCAAGGTTATAAATATTATTTGACTGCAACTTGACCCCTAAAACATATAATTTGACAACTATAAAGGGTTAAAAATACGCGTGTCAAAATGGCGCCGTTGCCGGGGAGCAGCGTTTAGTGTGATACTAGATTTAACGTGTGTAGTTTAGACTATTCCATTCTTTTTATTACTTCTTTGTACATACTCTATATACTTCTGACCTTCACTAATCACCTTTATTTTGAATGTTGCGAGGATGTACTCTTTTGGTCATCAAGACGCCTACCCAAGGGGAGAGCCTTATTGTCAGACATATTCGTATGATGCAAATTGGGAAGGAAATCAAAATCAGTTCTATGATCAACCATATTATCAAGATGACCACTACTATGAGAGTTACCAAGACCAGTCGCAGCAGCATCAGTTTTATGATTCACAGCCATATCAAGATGGTCTTTATTATGAGGACTACCAGAATTACTCGCAGCAGCAACAGTCTCACGACCACCACCTCTGGACGAGTGATCGAGGTAATCCTAAGGACAAGAGGAGTGTGCATAATCCTTACCTCGCTGATAGAACAAAGGATATCGCTGAGTTAACCAACGCAGTAAAGATGCTTGCTGCTGAAATAAAAAATCTGAAGAAAGACTCCTCTATGCAGTCTTCTGTAGACGCCAACTTTGTAGAGCGAACCAGTCATGGTAATCAGTACAACAACCAGCCCCAACAACAACAAAGTCAGAATTCATGGCATTACAATTATCAGCAACAACCACAAGACACTGGAGAATTATCACGTATAGAGTCTATGCTGACTGGTTTCATGGCAGAGCAAAGTAGGCGAGCTCAAGAGCGACAAGCCAGACTCGATAATATTATAGGGACGGTGGAACAACTCCCAATTCAGCAAAGAATACTGAAAGACCAGTTAAAAGCACAAGCTATTGCAACCACCGATGAATGCAGAGATGAGGACATTGATATGGTAATGGCCAACCATCAAGAAGTTGAAATCTATGAAGCATATACATCTTCAGTTTTATCTCCAATCCATGTGGAAGATGATCGGGATAAGAGAATGATTTCTAAACCAGAACAACTTGTTTATGAGGACGGTTTTGAGGCGTTTAGCACAGTTGCCAAGGCTTACATTGAGTTGGAGGATGATGAGTTTTATACTGATGACGTCTCAGAATATGAAGATACATCTCCCTCCACTACGACTGCTTCACCGGGTCATTTAGCTGAACATGCAGAAGAGAACATCATTCCGCCGGTTTTTCTGGACGCTGAAGAGCCATCAAGGGATCATAGATACGAAGACTTTGTTGATGTGTACATGAGCTCGTTTAAAGAGGGGCCTCGCATACGCCTGAATACGATGGTGAAGGAAAACTCTGAAGTATATGCACCTGAAATCTTATCTAAAGAGTATAAAGGAAGTGTTCTTACTGGAGCTAGCGCTGAATATATTTATCTTGACACACCGCCTCCAGACAAGTTTCGACAGTTCTTGCCTTACGTCTTGAAACTGTTATTAGGGAGCTTTTACAGTCCCTTGATTCTTAAGGGTATCCAATATTTGAAGGGGCTGCATGCTCTACTCAACGTCCATGTCATTCTTGATGGACGTAAATTTCAATGGGATTTGAAGGTGGATTGACACTATCTCCCTAGCTGTCTCGCCAAGACGTTAAACTAGGCCTCTTCGGGGAGTAACCCGCACTGTAAGTATTTGTTATCTGCATTTTTCATTTGCATTATGTGTGGACATTTCAAGGTTCTAAGTGTGGAGTGCACCAGCCCCTCCACGATTTTCGATGCTAACCTATCACTCGTGCAACAATATGTTTTTGTCTATTTATGCCAGCTCACGAGTCACGTTTCACTCCCCGGGCATCGCTTAATCTCCTTGGATATCGCGCCATCACACACGAGTGAAGTTTCTATACGCTTATTTTCTCTTATATTTCTTCGCTTAGGGACTAAGATTATTTTTAAGTGTGGAGTGGGTAGCGAATAGTCACACGCATTGCATTTCAAACGTTCACTCTTGCATATGCTCAACAGTCTATGTATTACGATTGAAATCCTCGTTTTCTACGATATTCCTTGACTGATTGACATTCTTTTGGATTCAAAGTCTAGGCCATGAAATAGTGTAAATCGTGCGTGTATTCTCTTGAGTCAGTATCATTGCTAGCTTTTGCCTATTACATGTTCTACGTATTTCTTGAAGCATGTTTTAGACTTGAAATTAGTAGGCACCGGTTTCTAAAATTTCGAAAACTAAGATTACATTTCTTTTTCTAGGTGACCTTAGTACTAGTACGTGTTTCTCTACACTCGTTGTGATTTGCATGCGCCCGCCTTTATTCATACACTATGTCAAGCTTTAAGTGTGGAGTTAGACAATTGGCCTTCAAGTTTTCCCCTAAAAAACAAAGTTCTTAATTTTGGAAAGTGGGTGAAACATTGGCCCCAAGCATAGTTGTTTTTGAAAGAAAACCAGTTAGAACGGAAAAAAAATGCTTTTGTTGATTCTGCGAAAGCAGAAAATACCAAGGACCTTGTGAGAAAAGTCACCCCTGGTATATGGAAAACACTCTTGAAACAATTTCTGCCCCCTTCTGCTTGATATAGTATAATTCCATCCTCTCATTGCGTGCAAATCATAACCTATCTTGAGAATTCGTGTACTAGAAACTAAGGGACGATCCTTGTGCTTGCACTAAAAATTTTGATGTGATTTTCGTACTATTTTTCAGAAAAACCTTAAGTCAGGCTCCTCTTCTCTTACGGGTCATTGTCTAATCCTTGGCACTTGAGAATGAGCTTTGCGCCAAGAGCCCGTGGACTATCCCTAGATAGCATAGGTGAATGGCGAGCATGTTTTGTGTAACTATTCATGTTCTTTATACGTTGCAATAGAACCATTTAGAACATGTGATTAGTCGATTGCTAGCCGTGTGTACTGACCGTTTGAATGCATAACTCGTAAAATCTATGATTGTCTGAAAACTTTGATGAAGATGTTTGACTTGAAGTTGAGGTAACACGATGAATCCGAGGTATGACATGACTTTACTGTGACTCGTTGAGCATCATTTCATGCATACACGTTAGTTAGTTGTATAGGGGATTTGTAGGTAGTCCCATTCCTAAAAACCTTCACGAGATTATACTCGTCCTACTAGGGCAGCCTATAGGTTTAAAGGCTTGATGCATAAGCTAAATGCATTCGTGTCCTCTACGACAGTGAGTTATCTTTTTGTTTTAGTTAGAATTGATCACATGACACTTGAGTGGGTAACTATTCTGCAGTTTATTGCCTTGAACTTAATGTTTGTTCGGGACGAACAAATCCTAAGTGTGGAGTGTTTTGATCGGTCGAATTCTTGACCTATTATTCACTTCATTCGATGATGGATTATGTTTGTTTTCCTGACATTTTATTGTCATTTGATATGTTTTCTAGTGTTTCAGGTCATATATCACAGATCTAATACTTTTGGATTGACCCGAAGTAAAGCAAAGCAATCGGTGCAGATTTGGGCAAAAACAGGACAAAACAGGGCAGACAGACCTTTGCAACGTATTTTGCATGCCCAGGGCTCATTCGGTGTCCAAATGAGTCGAAATTTAGTTCGTTGGAAAGCTAATTCAATTCCCTACAACTTTGTAGTTGACACAAAGAGCAGATGCGAAGGTTTAGACCTCCAAAAAGGCAAACGAAGTCAGCCCATTACAAGTTCAGCAGCCGTTACACACTGGACTGTAACGGCTGTAACGGACATGAATTTTGACAGAGATTTGGGCTCAGGCCGTTACAGCCGTTACACCCAGCTGTAACGGGTGTAACGGCCCCGTCGAAGTATTTTGCACGCAGAGATCTCATACGGTGTTCAAATTGGTTGATTCAAAGCTTGTTGGAAAGATAATTCAAAGGGCTACAACTTTGCAGTTTACGCCAAGATCCAATTCGGACGTTAAGACCATGATAAATCCATCCGAAGTTGCTGCTTTTCTTCCAAATCCGTTTTTGGCAAGTTCTGATTCTTTTTGGCAATAGAGCAGTTTTTGGGCTTTTGGCCCTTTTTGGGAAAGCTATAAAAGGGAAGACTCGACCAGAATCAAGTGTGCTGTTATTTTGGAGAAAAACCCTAACTTGGGAGAGAAGACAGAGCTTTCAGCGTGAGGATCATCGAGATTCACCGCGTCTTTACGGTTTACTCGTTTCTTCCTTTCAATATACACTGTTTTTGGTTAATTACCATGAATAGTGAGTAGTCCTCTCAATTCTGGGATCCTACGGATCCCGTGCTATGTAACCCTAACTCTCATGTGATCAATTGAAGTTTTTATTTATGTGATTCGAATATTCAATTTCATTGTGTGCTTAATTTTATCGTTCTATGCATGTATTTACATCAAAGGGTATGTTTGCATTGGTAGAACGTACTTAGGTTAATTACCGAAAGATGGATGAGTCCTAGGTATTAACCGGATTACATGAAATTGATATTAGGTCATGTTTACATGATTTAATAGGAAAACCTTTAGTTTAATAAATCGAGATCGTTGATAATCCGTGGATGGGCGGCTTGTCTAGTGTTATTTCGGTTATGTTCCATATTCGATAGCATGAATAATTAACGTGACATGATTGCATGATTAGTGGGGTTAGCACGGGTGAAGTATGGATTCTGGGATTCTTTCTCTGATTTAAACACAACCATTTAATTTTCTGTTATTTAATTTCCGCAACTCTCGTGACAACAAAACCTTTTTTACAAAATTCATTCGGAATAGCTAAATAGGTCGCACCGTTTGCTAGTACTCACACGCATTGCTCCTAAGATCGACCCTTGGCTTACCAAGGTAATAAATATTGTTTGACTGCAACTTGACCCGTAAAACATATAATTTGACAACTATAAAGGGTTAAAAATACGCGTGTCATGATCACCACATTCAGGTTATGCATCTTGATCAGCCCTTTCATACACAGCTTGCACCACCGGCACTTCAGAATCCGATATCATCCTAGACATGGCCCCAACATTCATATCACCTCCTCTCCTTACAACCCGACTCAGCCCATCCCAAAGCGGCAGTTGCCTCCTCGCAAGGGCAGAAGTGTTGAAGATAAGGTCAAATATGCTTTAAGAGCCTTGATACATTTAATTATTAGATTTAAGATAGTACCTATTAATTTGTTTTACAGTTGCATTTATAAAGGTTTTTTATGCCTGCCATTTCCAATCAAGTAAACAATCAATTTCATTCTTTTTGATCTTCTAAACCTAACAAGTGGTATTAGAGCTTGTGTTTTGATCCTGCTTCAGGGGCAGTAGCGGCCGCGCTGCTGTCCGCCGGATTCAATATTTGCGATGGTACAGAAGATAGTTGTCGAAAAAGAAGATCATATTGCAGAAACACCAAAAAGGAATTAGTGCGATCAAAGTTGACGAAGTGTTGGTGATTTGAGATCAAGCGGGCAGTGAGGGGACTGAATCCAAGCACACGGTTGCTAACAGTTACTAACAGTTGGACATGTGGTCAGAGGCGAGGCGATGAAACCTAATGTGCATCTGCGTCTAGAAGCAGCAATATGAACCGGATCCAAGTGAACAGGGGCGGAGCCACGTTCAGAGATTATCGGGCTGCAGCCCGAGTTGTTTTAAGCCCCATTTTTTTTTTGTGATTCATATTTGCAGTCGTAACTCTAACTCCACAATTAACAAAACAAACCCTAAGATGCGCCGATGCCGTCAATCGTCATTCGTCATGCCAAATTGCCGATCATGAGCTGCCATTTACGCCAGTCATTGGATTAGTCTGATTGGTGACTCACGAATCTTCAACTGAACGCCAGGAGTATCTGCTGTCTGCATCAGGTCAGAAGTTCCGACTTTCGACTTCTGAATTCTGATTGTCGTTCAGGTGCTTAGGCTTTGCTTGTTCTGCTGAGTTTCTGCTCTTGCTGTGTTGAATTACAGATGAATTGCTGCTGAATATCTGAATCTGCTGTGTTGAATGGCAGATGAATTGCTGCTGAATTTCTAATTTTCTACTCCTGCTGTGATGAATTAACTTGTATTCTGTGTGATTATTACTGATGAATTGCATATGAATTGCTGCTGAATTTCTCTGTATTCGGCGTGAATAATTTCTGCTGAATTGTTGTTAAACTGCTGCTGAATTGTTGTTGAATTGCTGCTGAATTACCATGTTAAATGCTGCTGAATTTCTATGTATTCGGTTTGAATAATTGCTGCTGAATTGGTGTTGAATTGCAGCTGAATTGCAGCTGTTAGAAATTGCACAATCCTTATTGATAACTAATGATGTTGTGTCAAATATTTATTGTATTATCTAACATTATTTACCCATCTAATGTATTATTGTAGGTGCATTGATGGATAATAGAAAGCCGAAACGTTTGAAGAATATATTTTCGTATTTTCAGACTAATGTTTCTTCAAGTGCTAGTGAAAGCGTGTATCATGATGTTGAAAGTGGAAGTGGCGTGAGAACTCAGAATATTTCTGAAGAATTCGTAAATGAAAAATTGGTCTCTCCTACATCGATTTCACTTGAAGACCAACAAAATGAAATAATTATGGATGAAGCGGACTTCGATATTAATTCACTTGAAAGGGATCCGGCAAAACGACAAGCAATATGGAAGTATCCTTTAAATGAACAAGATAATGTTCGGAGAGCCTATGTGGTGTTAGGGGCAAATCAACCCCATTTAAAGGCTTATCCAAGTATTTGGGATGGAGGTCAGTATCGAAAATTTAATAGCTCATGGTTTGAACAGTGGCATTGGCTTGAGTATTCTATTGAGAAGGATAAAGCATTTTGTTTTGCTTGTTTTTTATTTGAGACCAACTCATCTAAAGGCTCATCCTTTACTAGAGACGGGTTTTCTAGTTGGAGAAATGTGAAGGATAAGAGGTCGGGTATTCTAGCTCATATTGGTGGGATTAATTCTATTCATAATACCTCAATGCAGAAGTGGGAAAATTTGAGGAATCCGTCACGACATATCGAGAGAGTGATAAATAATATGTCCTCAAAAGAACTAACAGATAACCGACTACGCCTTATTACCTCTATAGAGGCCGTGAAGTTGTTGGCAGAACAAGGGTGTCCTTTTAGAGGTCATGATGAATCAGTGGATTCTCTTAATCGTGGCAATTTTGATGCTGTATTGAAATTTGTGAAACAAATTAGTTTGGATCACCAGAAAGTCCTAAACAATGCTCCAAAAAATGCGAAGTATACATCAGCCACTATTCAAAAGCAATTATTAAATATTCTTGGCAACAAGGTTAGAGCAAAGATTCGAGAGGAGGTTGGAGAGTCCAAATTTTGTATCCTTGTCGATGAAGCTCTTGATGTGGCAAATACAGAGAAGATGGCAATCATTCTTCGTTTTGTGGATTGTACGGGGTTGGTTAGAGAACGATTTTTCAAATTGGTGAGTGTTGTGGACACACGTTCTCAAACTTTAAAAGACGAGATATCAAGGATTCTTGCTCAATATGACCTCAACGAAGAAAACATGCGTGGTCAAGGCTATGATGGTGCAAGTAATATGCGTGGTCAATTTAATGGGTTGCAAGCCTTATTTCTAAAAGACTGTCCATATGCATATTATGTGCATTGCTTTGCTCACCGCTTACAGCTGACCTTGAATTGTGTAGCAAAAGAAGTTCCCGATGTGTGGCAATTTTTTTCTACTTTAACGATGATTGTCAACTTTATAGATTCTTCTGGAAAAAGACATTCAATGTTAAAAAGATATAGGAAAGAGGAAATTCAAGACTTATTGGCTGTTGGTACACTTGAGACAGGTTCGGGTATGAATCAAAGTTCTACTTTACAAAGACCCGGAGCGACACGTTGGGGCTCACATCTTCGTTCAATTTCAAGTTTGATTAAGTTATTTGGAGCTACCATGGCAACTATTGATGATTTATATAAGAATGGGGTAGATAAAGTCCCCGGAGAAGCGAAAGGCATTGGTAAGGCTTTAAAGAAGTTTAATTTTGTCTATTGTTTACTCTTGATGCATGAAGTCATGATAATCACCGAGTTTCTTTCTCAAGCTTTTCAAAAGAAAGACATAGATATTTTGAATGCTATGCAATTCCTCTCGAAGACAAAAGAAAAACTTCAAACCATGAGAGATAGTGGTTGGGCTAGTTTGATTATGAAGATTGAAACATTTTGTTCACAGCATGGTATTAGTATGCCGGATATGTCCGCTCTTTACAAGAAAGGCGTGAGAGATAATGAAAGGAATATAACGAATGAGCATTATTTTCGGGTCAATATACTTTATGCTGTGATAGACCTTCAGTTGATGGAGCTTGAGAAAAGATTTCCAGAGACTTCTATGGAACTTCTTGGTCTTAGTGCTTCATTTGATCCACACAATGGTTTTGAAGCATTCAAACCTGAAGATGTGTGTAAACTTGCTTCAAAGTTTTATCCTTCTGATTTTACATCATGTGATATGGACATTTTAAAGATGGAGTGTGGATTCTTTCCGGGTGGTATTGAGCATGATTCGAGGTTTACAAATATGACTTCTATATCTGATTTATGTCGACTACTGGTTCAGTCAGGAAAATCAATATATTTTCCTATGATATATCGACTAATTTGTCTTATATTAACTCTTCCGGTTTCTACAGCCACAACAGAGAGAGCATTTTCATCGATGAAGATCATCAAAAACAATCTCCGGAATACGATGAGCGATGAATTTCTTGATGATCTCATGGTTCTTTATATTGAGAGGACTTTTATTGATTGTATTAGTAATGATGATGTAATTGCTGAGTTTGAAATAAGTGGACCTCGAAGGGTCAAATTTAGCTAGTTGTATTTGTAATGTGCTTTAGTTTAGATAATAAAAAAAGGCGTGAGGATGAGCCTCCCACTGGGTTCCAAATCTTAAAAAAAAAATTTACGTCACTATAAAAAATTCCAGCCCTGGTAACTTTGAATTCCTGGCTCCGCCCCTGCAAGTGAAGTCGAGTTAGATCCAGCAAAGGGAGGCGCAATCAAGGACACGCGGAGGGAATTCGATGACGATGTGTCAAAGAACGGCCAGATTCTGACTGAGCGAGGCCGGAATCAAGAGCACCTTTATCATTCAGGCTTTCGCTGCGAAGAAGCGAACCTAATGGGGGTCGTGGTTCTGGTTAACAGACCTGAATGGTGGACTACATTTATGGATGATCACTGGTGGTGGATGGGTTTCTGAGTTGAGGATCCATCCATGGGCGCTCAAATCACCAGGTAAAAACATGAGATGACGAGACAGTTTGACGGATGAAAGATCTGAGTTGGTTTGCGGAGAACTCGTCAAAGAAGCACAAAACGGAGATTGAAATGCCTAGAGAGCCATTAGCATCTGAAGTTGAAGAGGAGGATGACGATGTTGAATTGCGGTCGAGCGGCGAGGATTGTGGAGGTGTTGAATGGTAAACAAATCAGAAGGTATGGAGACTTCCATAGTGGACTCCATTTCATTTACTTGCTGTTCTCGATGAGCATAGACGGTGCAGAAGTTGAAGTTGGTGTTTGGTGCAGTTGAGTGAGTTAAAGGAGGAGCTGGTTCATGTATTGCAGATGGCCATTAGGAGGGTTGGAAATGTGATCAGTCAATATTTTGACTGATTATTCACTACATTTGATGAAGGATAACGTTCATTCTCCCGGCAAATTGTCTATATTTGATGTCTTTCTCTAGTGTTTCAGGTAAAATCGACATTTCATCACTCTTTGGAGCCAAGGTGTTGAAAGAATGGAAAGATCGCTCGAAAAAGGCCGAAAACCAAAGTTGCGCAGAGCAGCCCGTTACAGCCGTTACAACTTGGGTTGTAACGGGTGTAACGGTCCCCTTTCTCCCAGAGATTTCGAGCAGTCCCGTTACAGGCCTCAGCAACCGTTACACCTTAGATTCTAACGGGTGTAACGGCCTCATTTCTATCAGAGATTTCGGGTCTGCCCGTTACAACCGTTACAGGCTCGGTTGTAACGGGACCGTCGGTTGGGCTGTTTTACAAGTCGTTTCTAAAATCCAATTTTGGGCTTTTCAGCTTTTTTTAGACGGTCTATATAAGGAAACACGACCAGAATAGACGGGGTGCTTATTTTGGAGAAGACCTAGCTTGGAAGAGACAGCAATTCATCGTGAGAGATTCAACGAGCCACCGCGTCTTTACGGTTTACTCGTTCCTTCTTTCTCTATACGCTATTTTTGGTAAATCGCCATGAATAGCGAGTAGTCTCTTTATTCTGGGATCCTACGGATCCCGTGCTATGTAACCCTAACTCTCATGTGATCAATTAAAGTTGTTATTTATGCGATTCGAATATTCAATTTCATTGTGTGCTTAATATTATCGTTCTATGCAAGTATTTACATCAAAGGGTATGTTTGCATTGCTAGAACGTATTTAGGTTAATTACCGAAAGATGGATGGGTCCTAGGTATTAATCGGATTACATGAAATTGATATTAGGTCATGTTTACATGAATTAATAGGAAAACCTTTACTTTAATAAATCGAGATCGTTGATAATCCGTGGATGGGCGGCGTTCAACGATTGAGATTAATCTAGACAATGATCCGTGGATGGGCGGCTTGTCTAGTGTTATTTCGGTTATATTCCATATTCGATAGCATGAATAATTGACGTAACATGATTGCATGATTAGTGGGGTTAGCATGGGTGAAGTATGGATTCTGGGATTCTTTCTCTGATTTAAACACAACCATTTAATTTTCTGTTATTTAATTTCTGCAATTCTCGTGACAACAAAACCTTTTTACAAAAATCATTCGGAATAGCTAAATAGGTCACACCGTTTGCTAGTATTCACACGCACTGCTCCTAGGATCGACCCTTGGCTTACCAAGATTTACAAATTTTGTTTGACTGCAATTGAACCCCTAAAACTTATAATTTGATGACTATATAGGTTAAAAATACGCTTGTCAAAATGCCAAACATGTGCTGAAGCATGATGTTGTTGACTATGGTTTCATTCGGGTGAGATTGAGTTTGCTTGATTAGTTAATGGTCAACTTAGATTGATGTAGAAGCAATGGAGATTGCATCAGGTTGGAAGAGGTGCAGTCGATCGTAAGAAGCAAAGAACAAGGATGCATACGCAATACATGATTAGGTCTTCCGGCCGATACAAGTGTCTTGAACCTGATAGCTGGATTCAGTGGTTAAGTATGAACTAGAGAAGCTGCGCATTCGCATTGGTGCACTGGTTGCTTGCTGCACTGTGGAGTTACTGTGGAATTCAAAATCATTAGATTTGGCCAATGAAGGTTTGTATGATGAGTGGGTTGACTATATTGGGTCAGATGAGGTCTGTATCGAAAAAGAAGTTAAGATGAGCGTTTAAATAGAGGACGCTGCAAGCTATGTTGGAGGTTAGTCTGAGACTCAAGAGTGCTCAGTAATCCCTGAGTGAGGATTCTTATGTGAATTGTGGATAATGAGGAAGAGGAAGTCACATTTTAGGAAGAAGAGAAATCAATATAGGAAGGATCTGGTTTCTTTCGATGGCGTCTTTTGACATCAAGTTGTGACGATGAGGATGTCGATGCCACACGGAGGTTGAGCATGCAGTGCCGGTTGAGATAATGAGTTCAGATGGAGAGTTTGAGTGTGCAGGCTTCGATCTGCTGCACTCATGAAGCAGTCGTGGAACTAATGTAGTTAGGACTTTATGCTGACACAGTGATGTGGAGGTCGATGTTGAAGGAGAATCTCAGGCTGAACTAAAAAAACAAGATATTTATTGGTGGTTTTGTCATGTGTCCGAAGTTGAAGGTGTTATTGGTGAATCAAACAGCCCTATGATAGCGACGAAGCTCAGAAGCCCGGTGAAGGAATAAGCAGACTCACGCTCAGTTGGCGCGAAGGAGTCGTCGATGATTCTGGTGTTAAAAGTTGGTCTGGGCGGAGCAAGCAGTTTCATGGCATTGTTTATCAGAGATGAAAATGTTGAGCAAGCAAGCACATCTAGAGCTGCAGCAACAAGATACATGATGTTGGTCATGTCATTGATCATTCGAAGCTAAGGAAGAAGAGATGGCTCATGTTGTTAAAGGTTGACTTTAGCTTAGAAGCAGAGCAGTAGAGAGAATGAATAAGGAAGAATGAACTTCGTTTAAGGAGGAAGTGTTGGATTATTGGGGATTACCAGCAGTTTATGAAGGTGGATGTCAAGATAATGCAGAAGCTAAGATATTTGCAGCTTTTAGAAGTATGCAAAATGAGTTAGGAGAATAAAGAGGTCCATTGTTGGCCACACCATATGCAGATACAATTCCGAGATGGAGAAGCATAGTTGCTGACCAAAAGATGAAGCAGAAAACGATGATGCTTTCATGGGTATCATTGTTGTGCATCGGCAGCGATAGCAATGGATAACGGTTTAAAGAAGCTGATGAAAGTTGGATGGATTGAGAAATCGAGCAGGTTTGTTAGACGCCTCCCACTTGCAGTCACGCTTATAGTAGATGGAAGGAGGCTAGCATATTTGGCATTGATTGGATCATCATATGCATATTTTCTGATGAGACGATGAGGTTTGATGGTGTAGAGAAGATGATGGAGAACTCATGATGTTAAGGTGTTGGTCATAATTTTTGTTTTTGTTGTGGGTGTGATTTTTGAGAGACTTATGAGTGATATTGAGACGGAGCGCTACTGCGGACATGCAGCGTCGATGAGTCTACACTCACCGAAAACAAGCCAGTAGTTGTCATGTAGTTTGGAGACGATGTGAAGATTGGCTGATGGGCAGTTGAGAGTGTGCTCAGGAAACTGTTTAGAGTGAAAACCTATGAGGAATATAGGTTACTTATCTAGTACGGTAAGTAAAGTCTATGAGTGAAGTAGACTTGGTTTCTAGTCATACAACAAGTAGTGAAGAAGAGCAGTGCCTCTCACTTATTGAGGAGATGACTGATACTGCGGTATCGAGAAGTGACGCTAGAAGAGCGGCCTAGGAGAAGAAACCATGAGAGAGTTGATGGTTAAGAGAACCAGTCAACAGGAAACAGTTGAGCAGCCCAGCCAAGAAGTATCGAGATCAGACATTGTAAACTGAATACTAGTATATTCAGTCTAAGGGAGGGTGTTGAAGATAAGGTCAAATATGGTTTATGAGTCTTGATAAAGTTAATTATTAGATATTAAGATAGTGCCTTAAATGTAGGATTTATTTGTTTTACCGTTGCATTTGTAAAGGCTTTATATGCCTGCCATTTCCAATCAAATAAACAATCAATTTCATTCTATTTGATCTTCTAAACCCAACAAGAAGTTCCCTCCAGAGACGACAATGTAAGCCTTTCTCCCAACCGTAGTCCTAAACTTCTCCAGAAGCGGCGCTAAAGCCTTCACTTCTGATATCGAATGCGCATAGAACAACGCATCGATCTTCTGAGGATTCATAGCTGCCCATTGTCTCACGTAGCCCGTCGAAAGTGCCTTCCAGTTCTACCACTGATCATCTCGCACTTGCACAATGTCCTTGAAAATCACAGTTGTTTCGGATACATAGGCCAACCTATGCTCACTGTCTCCCCATGTCTCCTTGTCCTCCGCGTCTACCGGCAACACATACAACCCTGCATTCCGATACTTCTGAAGCGTATAACTGCGAAATCCAATAAGAAAAACCCATCAGAAAATCATTCCAACCCATCAGAAAGTCCCCATGGACCATTGATCTTCAGCTGGAGCAGAAACGAGTTGCGACTTGGATCGATCGGTTTGTCCGAAAAAGAAGAAGTGAGCGAAGGTGGTGAAATGAGATGTTGTATGTCATCCGTCGAGATTCCAAAAAGAAGATGTTTGGAGATGATACCGGTATGTCGGGTACCGGTATTATAATGATACCGGCTTCTAGCAAACCGGACATTTGGCTTTAGGTATCAAATCGAGTCGCGTATGTATTTTTTAATCCCGGTTTCCCAGGAACTCGTATTATAAAAAAAAGTACTAGTTCATGGGATACCGGCATTAACAAAAAAGAAGAAATCTGGTTATTTGAGTTTCAAATAGTACAAATGAGTTATTTGAGTTTGAAAAGGGGGCAAATTGGTTAGAAACTCCCCCACAAACACACAAGAACCATTTGTGTCGATCGGGAATCTCCAGATGGCGTCGTTTAGGTTTTGGAATTCGAATTCAAAAGAAGCGCGGTCAACTAAATGGGCTCAGACTGGGTCTACGGCCCATTAAAGCCTAGCTGTGTTGTGTGCATGTATCGACGTGGTCTCACATGAGCCAAAGACACTGCTCCCTTTCTTCTTGCTTGCTGCATCATCCTCTACATTACTAATCCATCCTTCACCACACGAACAGTCAAACTTGGCCAAATCTCAAGCTAGCTAGTGAGCTTACCAGTTTCCATCGAGATCAGAGCAGAATTTTTCCTATATATGGAAATGGTGTCTGATCGTCACCCGACTGACTCTGCATCTGACCCAGACAGCAGTGGCTTGGTTTTCCAGAGGGGTATTGCTTCTGATCCTCTGCCAAGCTGGTCCGTCAAAGAAGGTATTGACTTGGATGCATTAATTTAGATTTCGATCAGGGGTACCTTTTTTTTATTTTTTACTTTTCTTTATGCTGATTGGAGCTCCGAGGGTTGTGTAGGGTTGAGCGAGGATGATGATGATGACATGTTCATGGTTCCTCAGATGGAAGATGCTAAGCCTAGTGATATGAGTGGAGCTCCTGAGAAGCGCGGGAAGAGCCGCAACACTGCTGATCGTGAGCACAAGAAGATCAAAAGGTAAAATACATTATAAAAAAAAAGTGTTCCATATGATTAAGGTATTCCCCAAAAATATTGTCTCATTATTTAAATTTACTCTAAAAAAGAATTTAGCATTTTTTTCTTCTTCTGCAAGATGGGTGGGATTTAATGTTATGTGTAATGGGTTGCGCAGGTTGCTGAGGAACAGAGTTTCAGCGCAGCAAGCACGAGAGAGGAAGAAGGTTTATGTGAGTGATATGGAGCAACGAGCTAGAGAGTTGCAGGAAAGCAATTACAGGCTAGAAGAGAAGATTTCAACTCTGATTAATGAGAACACCATGCTCAGAAAAGTATGCAACTTTGAAACACGTTAGAGTTATTTACTTGTGCTCGGGCACGACACTATTCCTAAGCTTGGCATCTATATGCAGGTGCTAATAAACTCTAGGCCGAAGAACGAAAATGCAGATTCCAAGCATTGATCAGTTGGGGGAAGCAGAACATGCCTTGAACACACAAGTGGTAACATTTTCGCACCATGTTGATAGGATTTATATGCCTCGAAGCTCTAGCTAGGAATTCACTTGAGAAGCTTATTATTTAGTTCTGCTGTGAGGATTTATATGAGTCCTTATTTGAGATAAAAATTGAGTCAAAAGTCAAATTTTTATCCAAGGAAGATAACACCTCACATTTTTTTTTTATTCATAGTGGTCCTAAGACCACCAAAAACTTTGGCGCACACTATTGTGAGGCCACACTTACAACTTGAAATTTAACATGGCTACCCGAGAAGGTTCAAAATACACTGAGGTCCATAGGACCTAAACACTAAACAACACTGAAAAGATCTGTCACGCTAATAACTCTAGCGCAACCCTCTGACAAGCAACTCTCGAGGTGCTAAGGCACTCCTCTCTCGCCCCTCTTTAAAAGGATTCCTCTCTTCCTTCCTTTTTGCCCTTTCTCCCGCCCCTCTCTAAAATAGGATATCAGACTCTGGATTTCTTCCTCTCTCGGGATACTGCTTATAATTCCTACCGATCTTCTAATATCGATGATTTCCTCTGCTTCCTCCCTCTGTTTCCTTTTCAACTCAGTTTCAACTTGCAATGAGACTTTTTTTACCAACGCAGCGTCTTCTCTCTCCTGGTACTTTGCAGTGGCTGAAGCAGCATGACCTGATATAGGTTTCTTACCTTTTTTCTTCCTCCCAGCCACTTGCCATTCCTGCTCATTTTTATGCTGGACTGGTATTGCAACCTCCGCAAAGGAACCCCCTGACTCTTTTTGGATCTTCTCTTTGGCCCCTTGCTCCGGAATAACATTTTGATCAACCAGAGAGGGCAGACTACCCTCATTAGATGAAGAGCCTTTGACATGAAAACTAACTCTGCTGGAACTATCTTCTGTTGAAGGGACGACAGGCCTTGCATCATTTCGCCGATTGACTGACTCCCAGCCTTCATTCTCCGACGGCTCATGGGCAATGGCTCCCATCAAGGGCTCTTGCACTGAAACTTGGACTCTTGCCTTGGTCTCTTGCATTGAAACTAGGACAGCCTTCACCCTATTTTCCGTTGGAGCATCCCTCTTAGCCTTAGGATTATCCGATTGAAACCGTCTCCCCGGTTTAATCCATCGCGTTTTAATCTCATGCTGAATGGGAACCTTCCCTGAGAACTCAGCCTCTTTGTGTGACTTCCCCCTCCTACAGTCACTTAAATGGTGCCCATGAATCTTACAGCGCGGACAGTAAAGTAAATTACCTTCCACTTCAACCTTCTGAGATAACTTGCACCCATCGGGCAAGGATATGATAACCTCTTCTGGAATAGGTTTGGAAACATCAATCTCAACGCAAGCTCGAGCAAATTTCAGGTTAGCACACGCTTTAGTTCTTTCATCCACATCAAGGAACAATGCAAAGGAGTTCACAATAGCTTCAACAAAACTCCTACTGAAGAGAGGGGGGGGGGGGGGGGGGGGGGGCAGACCTGGTAATCTCACCCATTTGGTGGTTGTGACGGGTTCACTCCTCGGATCGTAATCTGGGGAATATCGAAACAAACGAAACGTAGTGAGACCAACCTTCCGAATCGGACTTGTAAGCGCCGTGACCGCATCTGCCTCTGAATCCAGGATGACCAAGATATGTCTGCCATCCCAGATGTCACTTAGTGTACATCTCCCTTTGAAATCCCAATGCTCCTTCAACACACTGCGTATTTCCGAAATGGACGGTCGCCCAATCGAAAATTTCGCAACCAATGAAGATTTGAGAAAGGCAGTACCGGCTGCGACTTCCGCCGACGAGAAGCTAACCACTGGTTTACCCTCCGAGATCCCGTACTGCCTTGCCGACAGCTTCACATCTGGGAAGCGCGGATCGAGCTTAGTTTTAGGCGCACGCGTCGCTGGCGAGATCTGGTCGCACACTGCTTTGTCTGAGCGGCCGGATACGACCGAGACAAAGCTACTTCGGGAATCTGTTGGGTTGTGAGAGCTCTGACCGAGACAAAGCTTCTCCGACGCGCTCGAGATCTGACCACATAACGCTTCGCCTGGATGGTCGGATGCTGCCGAGACGAAGCTTATCCGGACCTCTGGTGATTTGTGTGAGGGGTACGCATGAAAAGAGGGAACTGGAGCAGCCATCCCAGCCAAAATTGACCAACGATGGCGAAAACCTCAGATCCTCAGATCCACGCGCTTGCGCGTGGTCCTCTCACTAGCAAGGCATAAAAGGACATTCATTTCCGTAGTCCGATCCCAGTTACTCATGTTTTCAGGTACACGACGCCAAGTATCCGGCACAATGCACATTCATCAGTTTGATCAGATTGTTGGATCCTAGAAGAGGCTTCTTAACTCAATTCTTGCATAAACCATCACATCTCAAAGCCAAAAGTTCAAACCATACTACACAAAAAATATAGAAGCACTCTGAAACATGGTTTCATAAATTGATGTCACTGGATAAATTTCAAGAATGTAACCAAGAATCAATATTCCGATCTCTTTTCAGCACTCTGAAATAGAGTTCACAAAACAAAATTCAAGAAAGTAAACAAGAATCGATAAATTGATTATAATCAATGAAGTTATCAGTGTTACAACAACTTTACAGCATCTATCAACCTATGATCTCTCCTTCCTCAACCTCATCAAGATTCTGATCATGGCAGCAGCGGCTGTCATTCTTGTTATCCAAGCCGTGAAGTTTCTCCTCCGGCCCCGTACAAACAAATGAGATGTCCAGCTTCGGCCTCTGCATATGATACATAGCGCTGTATCCAATCAGCTTCTCAAAATCGCGCATTACCTCCTGAGGATCACAAATGCCTCCGTGGGTCGCATTTGTTCAAGCTCTCTTCTGGCAGCTTCTCTCTTTTTCTGTATCTCCATCTTCCTCCTCAATTTCTGCCTCTCCACCTCCATCTTATTCCTCAGCCTTCTCATCCAATCAGCATCTGCAACAGCAACTTTACTCTCACATTTAACAAGTCGACGACGATCATCAGTCTTTCTAACACTTCCGGCCTGACTCACATATTTTGGTGCAAAAACACCACATGGCTTAAGACGCTGTCAACAAGAGCGTCTTAATGTTAAGACGCTGTGAGCAAGGGCGGCTTACAAAACTAGTGTAAATTGGGAAACCAATCTAAAAAACGTGTAAAATTGGAATTGAATGTTGATTTTGATGCAATTTGGAAAATTTTCCTTAACCACAACATAACAAGTATAAGTGAAGTCAGAAACGGTCTCATCTTGCTTCATCTTCAAATTTTCAAACTTTGAAGCAATCATCTTCATTCTAAAAATCTTGACCTTATCCGTACTTCATGAGCCGTTTGCTGTATATCCCAAACAGTCTTAGCAATCTCGCAGTTTGAAATCACATTGAAGGTCTTTCCATCAACTGCCGAGATTATAGCGTTCATTGCTTTGGCGTTTCCACTTGCAGTTTTCTGCTGTTCTTCAATCCACTTGTCTTCTTCGGTGGGCATATATTGTCATAGGGTGTGTCCAATCCTTCAACAACTCTCCAAGCTCGATCATCCTGCATTTTCCGGAACGCTTTCATTCTCAGCCTCCAGTAGTCATAGTTCGTTCCTTCCAGCAACGTTCTTCCCCTCCTTCTGACCCATCTCAAACATCTACTCTGCTACCAATTGAAATACTCCCGTGTACCGAGATGTTGTACTAGCTACGTCTGGGATAATTAGCTAGATAAGATTACAGATTCGCTCTTAATCAGCTTACTCTAACACTATGAGCGAACTAGCGATCAAGGCTCCCCTAGACTAGATCTCACTCTATTTTCACCTTGATCCTCCACGAAGATCAACGCCTTCTCCTGAAGACGAACGCCCTCTGCCAAAAGCGTAGCAACCAAGTAGCAGCTCGTACAGCTTCAGTTCATTCCACGGTCAGTCTGAACGGCACTTAGATCAGACTGACACCAAACACGTAATACTCACCGGTCCGGAATGATGAGGTTAGACCGATCAACGCCTCCAACCCTCACCGTGTGTATGCATGTGTATTTTCTCCAAGAGTGTTTGAATGATTCGAGAACCCTAGCACTCTATATATAGGGGCGGATGATTCCTAAATCACCTATATATTTTAGGGAATATCCAATCTTTAGGAAGGTTTCCTAAAAACTTGAGCCACCTATTCTTGATAATCTTCCGCCAATATATATTCAATATCTCTTGTTATATTATCTTCTGGAGTATATCTTCCCTAATCTCTTTAACCGACTCCAAGAGTGTATCGCCGACCTTCCAAATGTGAATTAGGAAATTTTGCTCTTCTGTCCTGCGTCATTCTTGTCTCACGTCGGTTGTCTCTCTGATCTTAAACTCTTCCTTGTCTGACAGCTTGAACAACTTCACAGGATTTTGCCAAAACACATGCCACTAAATCTAACACGGTATAAACCAGATTTTTTAATATATTAACATACTCAAAAGTTGACACGTGTCAAATTTGCCAAAATTTACGTAATTGAACACCGAGGGACACTATTGACTTTTTGTATTTTCGTCATTAATTTTAATTCAATTTAGACCTTCATTGGTTTAAAAGAGCGCAGGGAGCAACTGAAAAATCCGATGGAGGCGAGCTATATGTCAATGCTTAGCCGACTCAAAGCCCTACAACTCTCTAGTTGACAAGTGAAGGTCAAACATCATTGTGTACCGCTCAATGTCCAGACTTAAAGGTTGTTCAGGCTAAAACCAAAATGTTCAGACTTAAGATTAAATGTTCAGCCATAAAAAGTATCCATAAAGCTTATACAATGTGTTGTGAAATGATACTGAAGCAAGATAAAGAGTCCTTAGCTCATATTGTCATGAATGAAATAAATTTACAACACAATTGACAGATTAGACCTTTTTCAAATGAGTGCTGGGAGCAAATAAAAACTTGGTTGAATGCAAGCTATATATCGTTGAGTAGCTAACTCGAAGCCCTACAATTCTATAGTTCACACCGAGATCAGACGAGGTCTTAAAGAAGATCGAAATACGAGTAGAAGTTAGACATCAGTGTAATCTGCTGTGAATTTTGCTTCTGCACCGACTTTGACTCGTATTTTGACCTATTAAACGACGTTTTCTGCTCTCGGTGTGAATTAGTGAGTTGTAGAGCTTTGAGTTAGCTACGCATTACATATACATCGTCTGTTCCCAACGCTCATTTGAAGCATCAAAGATCTAATCTGCCATTAACGACATTATTTTTTAGCCATTTATACCCTCATATCTGTTATATATTATTAAATAAGTTCGTTTTAATTTTTGTTACTTACAAAAAGGTCCCCGAATTATGAGTAGTCATGTATGAAATTTTTAGAGGGTTTATAGTTAACATATTTAATTATGGTTTTTATTTGATTCTCTCTCAGTATAAGTCATAATGTTAGTATGAATAATCATATAGAGAAATTCAAAAGGAAGGAAATGAGAGAGATGAGTCTAGAGTTAATATTTATGAAGAGATTTCAAGACGAGGAATTTGGGAAGGAAATGATAGAGATGAGTCTAGAGTTAATATTTATGAAGAGATTTCAAGATGAACAATTTGATCCGTAGGATGTATCTAGTCTTTGGTGTGCTTTGAGAAAGTGAATGAGTATAAATATGAGTGAACTGTGTTTTAGTCAATGAAGTAAAATAGTGAGTGTTATTTGTAGTAGTTTTTCCATTTGTATATATGAGTGAGTGATGATACAACAAAAAATTATTACATTTTTGGAGTTATTTCTTAAAAAGAAAAATGCACCCGTCTTTCCAAAATTCAACTCTTTCGTCCAATCACTTCAGGCCTTTTCAAATTGTGAACTCAAATATAACACATGCTTAAGTACATAAACTCAAAGCATTTATCAAAATCGCTTATCAAATATAAGTTAATCACAATATAAACAGAAATACGACATAATTAAGTGATAGGTCTAGTATGAATAAACATGTAGAGAAATCCAGAAGGAGAGAAATGATAGAGACGAGTGACGTCAATATTTAGGAGAAGATTTCTAAATAAGAAATTTGATCCATAGGATGTATATATCTAATCTCCGATGTCGTTTGAGAAAGAGGATGAGTATAAATAAGAGTTATCCGTTAGTGTTTTGAGCAATTTGAGTGAACACAAATGTTTGACCGTAATTGGGACCTTAGACCGCAAAGTGAAAGGAAAAGTAAACTCCCCTTACATGTGTTTTCTGTTTTGATGGGTTTTTTTTTCAAATCACTGCTGATTTGGAAATATCTTCATCTTCATCTGAGTGTTGGAGTTGGACAACTTCGGTCTTCTGCGGTATAATTTTGTTTCGTATACTTCTCTAGCTTCTCCAGTTCTAGTGTGGTTAAACTATAAGGATGAGCCACCTTCATGTGCTTGACAATTTTAGTAGGGAGTGCATCTTTACTAAATGGTCCCCGAGATCATTTAGGGTCTTAGCAAAGCAGCTTCCCATGTGTTGGCTCCAGATAGGTCCAAGCTTCTTAGCCTGCTACAAGTAAATAACAACTAATAGTATATAGGATGATAGGCTATTATATGTCTCGGGCAATGCTACTCGATCAAAAAAAATGAAAAAGTAGATCATTGACATACAACATACAGTTTCACAGAATATCAAAACTATTACCTCCTCTTACGCTTTAACAAAAAAGTTGTCTCTATTGGTCTAGCTGGCTCATCACCTGGGCTCCTCTCTGCTCTGGCGTTGCTAGTACTTTTGGAAAGCACATCTTCCGGGCCTCCATAAACCTGTAAAAACACATCAAATTCAAGTTTCACATTTTCATCCCATAAGTCGCACGTTTTATATCTTCTTTTTTTTCGAACTTTCTTTTCATGCCCTCCAATTTTTCGGGGAATCATACGAAGTGTTGGTGTAAATTAAGGATGGAAGCAGACCTGCCCCAGAGGTCCCAGCGAGACTGATTCGTTTCATGTATCGGTGTATGACTAAAATTGCAAGAGTAACAGTCGGAGCCAGTTCGATTTGTGATATACATGTTGGTATATCACATATCCCCACTTATCAGAACAAGGTCAGGCTCATTTTTGGCCATATGATCAACCATTGAAGTCAAGTTGTAAGTTAAGACCAAATCCCCAGCAATGGCAATTCTTGCAGGATAGCTTCTTTTTCCACTCTTTGGCATTGTTTTGAAATGGCGAATGTGCAGGTATGGAAGGGTCTAATAGTACTTGGTCTTAGGCTTCAACCCTGCAGCCAACGACGCAGCATTTAAAAGTCAAGTCAAATACAGCCGATGATAATGCGACGTAATTTCATGTTGATATTTAACAATGAGACTAGTATATGATTTTGAGTACCAGTGAGGCGGACGTGATGGATAATTCCGGATGAGTAGTTCTGAAGTCCTTCGAAAGGGTAGAGCTAACTGTAGATGAGAGCCTTCCCGGTTGCCTTGCGGGTTAAATGTGTTTTATTCTCCCCAAAAGTAGACAATGCTAGCAAGTCCAATGGTTCAATGTTGTCCCCAATCTGATACTCCCGTGCAAAAAATCAGATCAAATTTAATCATAACAGAGAGAGAAAAGCTTAAGAATGGATGGAGTTGTGTCTTGAATACTTGCGACCCAAGATATCCAAATAGAATCATAAGTGGAGGACAAAGAGACAGCAATCTGCTCAGGCTCAAACCCTTTGACTCTCCACCGCAGGCGAGGATCAGAGGATGCTAAGTCCACTGCATGGCCACGGAAATGGGGTCAAGTCACAAGTGGGACAGTCACAGGCGTGAGTGGGTCTTGAAGGGTAGTCTGGATTTCACCAAAAGTGGGTGCAGCAAGGCTCAAAAGCACAAGGAGCAAAGAGATGGAGGAGGAGACATCAAACTGACCATTGCTTCAAGCAAATAATTGTTGGGGAGTAGTCTTCAAATAGCAAGCAGGGGAGTCTTCAAACACCAAACAGTAGCGCAGGAATAGGCAAAGAACTGAATAATCTGGATATCAAATTGATCGCATATTCGCTTTTCGAATTTGATATTTCGACCCTATAGATTAGTCGAGGGTTGCATGAAATCCGAATGGGGATAATCAAATTGACTATTTCTACTCTCGACTAAAGATGTAGAAATCAAAACTCAGGTTTGGGGTTTTGGAAACAAAGAGAGGTTTAGAATCAAAGTGATGATTCTCTGGGTGTATGAGCATGTTTTCTAATGTCTTTCCCGACAACCACGACCTACAAATTATAGGAAATCAATAGGGATGAAGAATGGACGCGAACTGAGCTGAAAGACGCTTTTGTATCTGTCCGCCGTGCCCAGACTTAACGTCTACACTGGGTGCAATCCACACTGTTCCAGATACCGAAATTCACTCTATCGATGTCCGAAAGCTCTCATTTCATTAGGGTACCCTACCCTAACATGTTGGAACATAATGACAGGTCCAAAAATCACCAACAATCCTCCCTCCATTTTAGAGTGTCCTTTGTTTTCCAAATACCTTTGTTTTTAAGTAAAACACGCATAAACGGAAATGTCGCAATGATTGAATTTCCGCTTAGCGTAGTTACACGTTCAAAATACCCAGAAATCATGGTGCTCGTATCATTTGAACCAATCAATCCATTTGGGTACCTCAAGATAACACACACATGAGTTACTTCACAAACTCTAAGTTTATTTTGACTCTCAATGGCACTTGAGTCCCAATCCCTTCGTGAACGTATTGAGATTCAACCCGAAATCTCATGAAGCGACCATAAACTTCACGTTCATATAGGAAGATTCCTTAAGGGTAACATAACATGCGTATTTTTAACCCTTTATAGTTGTCAAATTATATGTTTTAGGGGTCGAATTGCAGTCAAACAAAATTTATAACCTTGGTAAGCCAAGGGTCGATCCAAGGAACAGTGTAGTGTGAGTACTAGCAAACAGGTGACCTATTTAGCTATTCCGAATTAACAAGAGTTGATTGTCACGAAAAATTGCAGAAATTAAATGTGCATAAAATAAAAGGTTGTGTTTTTATCAGAGAAAGAATTCCAGAATCCATACTTCACCCGTGCTATCCCCACTAATCATGCAATCATGCCACGTTAATTATTCATGCTATCGAATATGGAATATAACCGAAATAACACTAGACAAGCCGCCCATCCACGGATCATTGTCTAGATTAATCTCAATCGTTGAACGCCGCCCATCCACGGATTATCGACGATCTCGATTTATTAAACTAAAGGTTTTCCTATTAATTCATGTAAACATGACCTAATATCAATTTCATATAATCCGGTTAATACCTAGGACCCATCCATCTTTTGGTAATTAACCTAAGTACGTTCTACCAATGCAAACATACCCTTTGATGTAAATACATGCATATAATGATAAAATTAAGCACACAATGAAATTGAATATTCGAATCGCATAAATAAAAACTTCAATTGATCACATGAGAGTTAGGGTTACATAGCACGGGATCCGTTGGATCACAGAATAAGAGGACTACTCACTATTCATGGTGATTAAACCAAAAACAGTGTATATAGAAGGAAAGAACGAGTAAACCGTAAACGATGTAGCTCGATGATCCTCACGATGAAAAACTGTCTTCTTTTCCAAGCTAGGGTTCTTTTATCTCAAAATAGGCACTCCCTCAATTCGTCCACCCTGATTTTAGTCAGCCAACCCTCTATTTATAGCTTTCCAAAAGGCCAAAGAGCCCAAAAACGATATTAGGAAACTTCCCAAAAATCAGTCCAGAAAAGCCCAAAAATCGTTTTTAGAACTGTCTTCGACGGGGCCGTGACTACCGTGACATTTAGACATGTCACGGCATGTCACGGCATGCTCCAAAACTGCTCTGGGACAAAAAGGGGCCGTGACTACCGTGACGTTGTGTTTTGGTCACGGCAGTCACGGCCATGCAAAATGGCAGAGACTTTGGGCGGTTTTTTCATGGTCTTAACCTCCGAATTTGATCTTGGCGTAAACTACAAAGTTGTAGCCCTTTGAATTAGCTTTCTAACAAGCTTTGAATCAACCAATGTGGACACCATATGCGATCTGTGCGTGCATAACAAGTCGGAAAGGTCAATTTGCCCTGTTTTGTCCTGTTTTCGCCCAAATCTTTGCCAATTGCTTTGCTTTGCTTCGGATCAATCCAAAAGTATTAGATATGTAATATATGACCTGAAACACTAGAAAAGAGATTAAATGATAACAAATATCCGGAAAACAAACCTAATCCATCATCGAATGAACTTCAGCTGACTCATTTTAGTGAATGGTTTGACGTGAGACTGCCAAAAGAAACCAGGCACTGGAGCCTTAAAGAGGTGATTAATGACAATGACATCAGAGGTAAATTTCTGAACTTGACTTCTGGGGATTTGCGTAGTGCTGTGCTTAGCATTAATCCTTCTGACAATCCTGATAAGCTCATTTGGAGGGGTGCTGCCTCTGGGGTTTTTAGTACCAAAGGCTGTTACGAGAAGATCAGGGAAACCTCTCCTAAAAGCAAAATATACAAACATCTGTGGCAGAACTGGTTACCTCCAAAAATAAGTGTTTTTGTGTGGAAATTGTGGCATAGAGCAATCCCTACGGATGATAATGTTTCGAAATGTGGTATTTCTTTGGCCTCCAGGTGCTGGTGCTGTATGACCCAGAAAATGGAGGAGATGGAGCATTTATTTCTGCAAAGTGACCTGGCCAAGCCCCTGTGGAACTTTTTGGCTCTTATCTTTGATAAATCAGTCCCAAGTAGTATGGTACAATTACAGCAGGACTGGTTTGAGAAGTTGAAGAGGAAGGATTATTTGGCCTGTTTAGCTCTGTGTATGGCAGCCTGTGGGTTAAGGGAGATTTGGCTTAGTAGAAATAACCGGATTCATGGTAAGTCATGTGCTGATGTCAAACTCAGGTTACAAAGATGGGCCAAAGCTCTGGGATCCAAGATAAACGCTGAATATACCCCTTCCTTTCACAACCAGTTAACTTTGGACAATTTACATGTGCCTACTCCTAGCAACAACATCAAAGGCATATGGACTAAATGGTGTCCCAGCTCCAGCGGCAACACTCTTTCCATAGCAGTTAATAAGTTCAAGTGCGGGGGCATCCTTAGGGATGCTTCTGGCACTTTCAAGTTTGGTTTTAAGGTGGCGCGGGAGTGTGATGATATGGCAGAAGGTTTAATTTCCGCTTTGCTGCTTATAAGAGTGGATGGTTGGCAGGTCAGCTGTATCCAAAGCTCTCATAATTATATACACATGTTGGGCGCTGAAACATATGCAGGAACATGGGATCGGTATAGGAGATGGAGGGAGACACGAAAGCTCTTAAACAAAGTCAAGATTATGCCTATCCCCACTGAGCTGAATGATGAGGCCATTGCCCTGTGCTTTCAGAACATCGATGATCGAGTTTTTTATACCCTGAGAGATCTGCCCAAAGCGGTCAGATTGGCACTTATAAGCGACTACATTCAACTTCCGATCTGGTGCAGGCTCAGGCGCAATGAGTCCGCTGATGATGAAGGGAGTAATGTCAGGCCAAGAGTGCTTAGGCCAGGTTCCCCTGCGAGACACAATGGGGTCTTTTGATAAGTTGTTTGTTTATTTTTATATGATGGACGACCACTTTCACATGCAATTCAGCCCTGTCCTTGTAAGTAGCCTCTGGGATCCCGCCTGCGTGCGTGGGGAGAGTCACAGATTTTTGTTCAGGTCTATTGGGGGTGATCCCACCGATGAAGCCCTTTGTTTGGTGCTGAGGTGCCATCTCCGTGTTTCTTTTGTTCAGTCCCGTTCAGCGCTGTTAGGGCCTTGGTCCTATAACTTGGTCCGGTGCTTGAGGGATGTGGCTGTACATGCCATGGTTCAGGCTTTTTTGAATCCATTAATAAAGTTGCTGGCACCGCCCCAGCTTTAAAAAAAAAAGGTCAAGAATTCGACCGATCAAAACACTCCACACTTAGGATTTGTTCGTCCCGAACAAACATTAAGCGCAGGTCGATAAATTTCAGAATATCTACCCACTCAAGTATCATGTGATCAATCCTAACTAAAATAAAAACCAAAAGATAATTCACTGTCGTAGAGGACACGAATGCATTTAGCGTATGCATCAAGCCTTTAAACCTCTAGGCTGCCCTAGTAGGACGAGTATAGTCTCGTGAAGGTTTTCAGGAATGGGACTACCTACAAATCTCCTGTACAACTAACTAACGTGTATGCATGAAATGATGCTCAACGAGTCACGGTAAAGTCATGTCATACCTCGGATTCATCGTGTTACCTCGACTTCATGTCAAACATCTTCATCAAAGTTGTCAGACAATCATAGATTAAACAGGTTATGCATTCAAACGTGCAGTACACACGGCTAGCAATCGACTAATCATAAGTTTTAAATAGTTCTATAGCAACGTAATAAGAACATGAATAGTTACACAAAACATGCTCGCCATTCACCTATGCTATCTAGGGATAGTCCACGGGTTCTTGGCGCAAAGCTCGTTCTCAAGTGTCAAGGACTAGGCAATGACCCGTAAGAGAAGAGGAGCCTGGCTTAAGGATTTTCTGAAAAATAGTACAAAAATCTGCATCAAAATTTCAGTGCAAGCACGAGGGTCGTCCCTTAATTCCTAGTACATGAATTCGCGAGACATGTTATGATTTGCACGCAATGAGAAGATGGAATTACACTACATCAAGCAAAAGGGGGCAGAAATTGTTTCAAAAGTGTTTTCCATACACAAGGGGTGACTTTTCTCACCAGGTCCTTGGTATTTTTCTGCTCTTGCAGAACACGAGGTCAAGTTTTTTATAATTTCGAAACAGGTTTTCGTAGAGAAACAACTGTGCATGGGGCCAATTTCTCACCCAGCTTTGAAAATTAAAAACATTGTTCTTGAGGGAAAACTTGAAAGCCAATTGTCTAACTCCACACTTAAAACTTGACATAGCGTATGAATGAAGGCGGGTGCATGCAAATCACAACAAGTATATGGGAACACATACTAGTACTAAGGTCACCTAGAAAAAGAGATGCATATTTAAGTTTTTAGACGTTTTGAACCGGTGCCTACTAATTCCAAGTCTCAAACATGCTTCAAGAAATACGTAAAACATGTGATAGTCAAAGGCTAGCAATGATACTGACTCAAGAGAATACACACACGATTTTCACTATTTCAAGTCCTAGACTTCGAATCCAAAAGAATGTCAATCAGTCAAGGAGTATCATAGAAAACGAAGATTTCAATCGCAGTACATAGACAGTTGAGCATATGCAAGAGTGAATGTGATATGCAATGCGTGTGACTATGCGCTACCCACTCCACACTTAAAAATGAGCTTAGTCCCAAAGCGAAGAAATAAAAGATAAGAAAAAGGCGCATAGGAACTTCACTCGTGTGTGATGGCGCGATATCCATGGAGATTAAGCGATGCCCGGGGAGTGAAACGTGGCTCGTGAGCTAGCATAAATAGACAGAAACATATAGCTAAACGAGTGATAGGTTAGCATCGAAAATCGTAGAGAAACAAGGCAAGTGACATGGTTCTGATTTGAAAATTTTGGGGAAGAAGAGATTGGTGCAGCCGTGACTACCGTGACCTTCGAGAAGGCTACGGGTGTCACGGCACCCCCCAAAACTCACTGATGATTTTACCTACCGTGACTGCCGTGACCTATCAATTGTGTCACGGTAGTCACGATACCCTGAAAACTCTCGGCCAAAAATACCTACCGTGACTACCGTGACGTTTTCATTGGTCACGGCAGGTCACGGCACCACTGAATCCCAGCTCAAATTTGCTTGTGTTGCCCCGAGCCGTTCTCTGCCTGAAATTTATGCACTCCACACTTGGATTCCTGTAAGGGTCACACGCAATGTACAAAATGCAAATGGAAAATGCAATGAAACAAAACTTACAACGCGGGTTACTCCCCGAAGAGGCCTAGTTTAACGTCTTGGCGAGACATAATGGGGGAGGTAGAACTAGAAGCGATCTCCAACGTCGTCAGGTGGTTCCCGGTGCTTCAGGATGTGGTAATGCTTGAGGTGTTCCCCGTCGACCACCACTGACTTTCCGTCCTGGTATGCTCCCTTCATTGTGTATGGAACTCCCCACCTGGTGCGCAGCTTCTCATGAAATAATTTAAGGCGTGATTTGTAGAGAAGAATCCGCTCTCCTCTTCTGAATTTTCTGCGCACCATTCGTTTGTAGTGCCACTTTGTCGTCCTTTCCTTAAAGACATCACCGAGGTCGAGAAGAGGCTTCAGCTCTCCCTTGCAGGGTTCCCTACTCGAGCCTGTAGTCTGTTCAGCACCAGCTGCTCCCTCTGTGCTCACCGCGCAAATACTCATCGGGATAGGGCAGTCCTGTAAAACTCTGCAAGGCTCAATAGAGGTTAGTGAAATAGGATCATCAATAGCAGCAGAGTCTAGTATATCACAGTCAGCAAACAGACTAGGACTCTTAGACATGTCAGCAAATTAAAAACAATTCTTTCACTGCCTACTCGCAAGGCTAAAAGACCTCTATCCATGTCAATGACTGCCTTAGCCGTGTAAAGAAATGGCCTACCAAGCATAATTGAGATATCTACGTCCTCAGAGATGTCCAGCACTATGAAATCAGCAGGAAAAAACAAGTTCTTCACCTTGACTGGAACATCCTTCAGAATCCCTCTCGGGAGTCTACAAGAACGATCCGCAAGGCGAATAGTGACATTAGTAGGAAAAAGATCACCCAAATTCAGTTTAGCATATAAAGAGTATGGCATGATAGACACACTAGCACCAAGATCACATAAGGCACGACGAACAGGAAAACCACCAATATTACAAGGGATAGAAAAACTCCCTGAATCTTGAAGTTTCGGTGGCATGGGCAGGTGCACGGCAGCACTACACTCCTCACTCAGAGCTACTGTCTCAGTTCCATCAATCTTCCGCTTCCCAGAGAGAATCTCCTTCATGAATTGAGCATAAGTGGGGATCTGGGTGATTGCATCGGTGAAGGGCATAGTGATGTAGAGAGTGCGGATCTTATCCACGAACTGCTTGAACTCTTTATCTCTTCTTGCACCCTTGAGTCGCTGAGGGAATGGGACTGGTGGCATGTAGGGGGCTGGCTCTACTGTCTGCGCAGAATTTTCAGCTCGGTTTTCAGCTTCCTTTGACGTTTCCCCTTCGGCAGGTGTAGAATCAAGCGCTGATTTTACAGCTGCAGTTCGAGTGGCTTGAGCTGGCACCATTTCAATATGTTTTCCTCCTCGAAGAGTGATGGCATTCACCGATTCCCTGTGATTCATATCCGGTTTCGATGGGAGTTTTCCCTGCTCTCTAGTTGCCGAGTCTGCCTGTTGAGCAATCTGATTTTCCAGCATCCTGTTCTGAACGGCTAGCTGCTTGTTTTGGGCGCTGATCTGCTCAAGTGTCTGCTCGAGTGCTTTCACTCGCCTATCCTGCTCATCGGCTCGCCTCTCTTGCTCTGCTATGAAACTAGCCATCATGGACTCCATGCTGGACGAGCCGCCAGATTCCTGTTGCTTGGGCTGCTGCGACTGGTAGGTAAAGCTCCCTACAATCTGATTTTGTTGTGGGTGAGCTTGGTTATTGTACTGATTCCTCGGCTGGTAGGGAGCATTGTCTTGCTACTGTCTGTAAGGAAAACCTGATGGGACCTGATTCTGTGGCTTGTAAGAGAGGTTAGGATGATTCCGGTTCGGATTGTCCCACCTGTTAGCGGCTAATCCATTCCCGAAACCAGCCCCTTGATTATTCTGCCCAACATAATTAGCATCCTCCTGGTTTCTGCCTTTACAACTTGTCCCATCACCGGACAGCCATCTGAAAAATGGGAAGGCGAGCCACAAATCTGACAATAGACACCAACATTGGTAACATCAGATGACTTCATAGAGGAGGCCGTCTTCAGAGTTTTTATTTCGGTTGTGAGCATCTTCACTGTATTGGTCAACTCAGCGATGTCACTGGTGCCATCGACTTGACAGAGATCTTGCACGCCCTTTCTGTCTTTGGGATTCCCTCGATCGCTGGTCCAGAGGTGGTAGTCTTGAGCTGCCTTCTCTATAATATCATAGGTGTCTTTTAGTGGGACTCCGTTCAGTCCCCCACCAGCTGCTTGGTTGATCAAGGTGCGCATCCCCTGGTCGATTCCCTGATAGAAGGTGTCTATAATCTGCCACAGCTCCAGATTGTGATGAGGGCACTGTCTCATAAGCTCTTTGTACCTTTCCCAAGCCTCGTAGAGGGTCTCACCATCCATAGAACGGAACGAGATGATCTTGTTCCTGAAATGTGCTGTCTTTGATGGTGGGAAGTACTGCTGTAGGAATGCCTCGGCCAGTTTATCCCATGTAGTGAAAGTGCCGTCTGCGTGACTGTCTAGCCACCAACTAGCCTTGTCAGAAAGTGAGAATGGGAATAGCCTCATGTAGTAGGACTCCGGAGGAACACCATTAGTCTTCACCGTGTTGCACATCTGGATGAAACGTTTAAGGTGCTGGTGAGGGTCCTCATTCATCCTCCCTGAAAACTGGTTGTTCTGCACCATCTGAATTAGGCCGGTTTTTAGCTCCCAGGTATTGTTGGCGATGCCTGGTGGTGCAATGGCTGACTGAAATCCCGAGACACGTGGGGCAGTGTAATCTCCAAGAGTCCTGCGCACTGGTTGTTGCAAAGGACGCTGCTAGTCATCTTCGACCACTCCATTCAGCAGAGCTGGGTTGTTTTGATTCATAGCCATCGCTGCAAAATTTCGGTTCAGAGCTCATTCCTGCCGAGCTTCGTCCTGGGCCTGACGAGTTGTTCTTCGTAGGTCCGGCGCGTCCTCGTCTGAGATCTGAATCTTCTTCTTCTGCTTGGGTGTTTTCCTTGGCATGTACTAAATAGTACCTGCAAAAAGCCAAGGGAAGAGTGAATGTAGCAAGAAAAAGCAGTAAGAGACAAGTAACGAAAAAGGAAAGGGAATAGTATAAACTACACACGTTAAATCTAATATCACACTAAACGCTGCTCCCCGGCAACGGCGCCATTTTGACATGCGTATTTTTAACCCTTTATAGTTGTCAAATTATAAGTTTTAGGGGTCGAATTGCAGTCAAACAAAATTTATAACCTTGGTAAGCCAAGGGTCGATCCAAGGAACAATGTAGTGTGAGTACTAGCAAACAGGTGACCTATTTAGCTATTCCGAATTAACAAGAGTTGGTTGTCACGAAAAATTGCAGAAATTAAATGTGCAGAAAACAAAAGGTTGTGTTTTTATCAGAGAAAGAATTCCAGAATCCATACTTCACCCGTGCTATCCCCACTAATCATGCAATCATGTCACGTTAATTATTCATGCTATCGAATATGGAATATAACCGAAATAACACTAGACAAGCCACCCATCCACGGATCATTGTCTAGATTAATCTCAATCGTTGAACGCCGCCCATCCACGGATTATCGACGATCTCGATTTATTAAACTAAAGGTTTTCCTATTAATTCATGTAAACATGACCTAATATCAATTTCATGTAATCCGGTTAATACCTAGGACCCATCCATCTTTCGGTAATTAACCTAAGTACGTTCTACCAATGCAAACATACTCTTTGATGTAAATACATGCATAGAACGATAAAATTAAGCACACAATGAAATTGAATATTCGAATCGCATAAATAAAAACTTCAATTGATCACATGAGAGTTAGGGTTACATAACACGGGATCCGTAGGATCCCAGAATAAGAGGACTACTCACTATTCATGGTGATTAAACCAAAAACAGTGTATATAGAAGGAAAGAACGAGTAAACCGTAAACGATGTAGCTCGATGATCCTCACGATGAAAAACTGTCTTCTTTTTCCAAGCTAGGGTTCTTTTATCTCAAAATAGGCACTCCCTCAATTCGTCCACCCTGATTTTAGTCAGCCAACCCTCTATTTATAGCTTTCCAAAAGGCCAAAGAGCCCAAAAACGATATTAGGAAACTTCCCAAAAATCAGTCCAAAAAAGCCCAAAAATCGTTTTTAGAACTGTCTTCGACGGGGCCGTGACTACCGTGACATTTAGACATGTCACGGCATGCTCGGCATGCTCCAAAACTGCTCTGGGACAAAAAGGGGCCGTGACTACCGTGACGTTGTGTTTTGGTCACGGCAGTCACGGCCATGCAAAATGGCAGAGACTTCGGGCGGTTTTTTCATGGGTGTAACCTCCGAATTTGATCTTGGCATAAACTACAAAGTTGTAGCCCTTTGAATTAGCTTTCTAACAAGCTTTGAATCAACCAATTTGGACACCATATGCGATCTGTGCGTGCATAACAAGTTGGAAAGGTCAATCTGCCCTGTTTTGTCCTGTTTTCGCCCAAATCTTCGCCAATTGCTTTGCTTTGCTTCGGATCAATCCAAAAGTATTAGATATGTAATATATGACCTGAAACCCTAGAAAAGAGATTAAATGATAACAAATATCCAGAAAACAAACCTAATCCATCATCGAATGAAGTGAATAATAGGTCAAGAATTCGACCGATCATAACACCACCCAATTATGCTTCTACAATCAGCACTCTATCAAAGAATATATTAAGAAGAGTCACTCTTCAACCTATTACTTGTAGGTCATGAACACCTACTTGGGGATGATTATTTGTGTTCATCAATTTTCTAGGAAGGGGCTTTCCACATTGAATTCAGCTCTAACGCTAGTTAGATGTGAATTGAGTGTCCCATGACTAGATGATTATATGGGTTTTGATCTCATCCCCTTTACCGACTTAGAGACTAAGTCTCTAGCTAATCCATTCTTCAAGTGATCGACTAAATTTTGTTGTGACCTAACAAAATCCACAGATTGCCCGTGCGTAATGAGCTCTCTTACTGCACTATGTCTAACACCTAAGTGTCTAGACTTCCCATTGTATACATGGTTATATGCTTTAGCCAATGTTGCAAAGCTATCACAATGAATCGATATGGGTGATATTGGTTTTTTCCACAATGGAATTTCATATATCATGTTCTTTAGCCATTCTGCTTCCTTTGAAGCGGCAGCCAAAGCAACAAACTCAAATTCCATCGTAGAACTGGTGATGCAAGTTTGTTTCTTAGATGCCCATGAAATGGCACCTCCCCCAAGTAGAAATACCCATCCACTTGTGAAAGAATGATCTTCCTCATTTGAGATCCAACTTGCATCCGAATATCCTTCTATGACCGAAGGAAAGTCTGAATAAACAAGACCAAAATTCATTGTCCCTTTAAGGTACCTAAGTACCCTATGAATTCTTTGCCAATGTTGCATACTAGGGTTACTAGTATATCGACTAAGCTTACCGACCGCAAATGCGATATCCGGCCTTGTATGAAGCTTGCCAATGTTCTATGACAACGTATTTTTAACCCTTAATAGTTGTCAAGTTATATTTTTTAGGGGTCGAGTTGCAGTCAAAAATAATTTATAGAGCTTGTTAAGCCAAGGGTCGATCCAAGAAACAACGTGTGCAAGTACTAGCTAACAAGTGACCTATTCAGCTATTCCAACAATGAAAGGTTGTGATGTAATAAAAATTGCAGAAATTAAATGCAGAAAAATAAAAGGATTTTGACTTGATCAGAGAAAGAATCCCAAAATCAAACTTCACCCGTGCCAACCAACAAATCATGCAACAAAATTACGTAAATTAATCATGCTATCGAATACAGAAATAAACCAAAATAGCACCAGACAAGCCGCCCATTCACGGATCATTTTCTAGATTAATCTCAATCGTTGAACGCCGCCTATCCACGGATTATCAACGATTTCGATTAGTTAAGCCTAGAGTTTTTAAGACAATTAAGTCAACTTTCTTATTAACTCATGTACTACCGGTGTAGTTACCATGACCTAATATCAATTTCATACAATCTGGTTAATACCTAAGACCCATTCATCTTTTGCTAATTAACCTAAATACGTTCTAGCATGCAAACAATACATTCAATGTAAAACTTGCAAGAACGATAGAATTAAGCACAATAAAATTGAATATTCGAATTGCATAAGTAATAAACGTTTAATTGATCACATGAAGAGTTGGGTACAAGGCACGGGATCCGTAGGATCCCAGAATACGGAAGACTACTCACTACTCATGGTAAGTTAACCAAAAATAGTATAGATGAGAAATCAAGGACGAGGAAACCGTGTTGACGATGTAGCTCGTTGAGTCGTTGATCTCTCGCAATAATCTGCTCTGTCTTCTTCTCCAAGTTAAGTCTCTTTCTCTCCAAAATGAAGCTCTCCTAAAATAGAACCCGAATTTCCTATTTATAATTGGAAATATCCGACGGGGCCGTGACACCCGTGACATTCGAGTGTGTCATGATTGTCACGAGTAGGAAAAATGGCACTGACCAATATGCATGCCGTGACACCCGTGACAATCCAATATGTCACGGTTGTCACGGCTCAGGCGAAAACACTCTGAGCTATTAGGCTGCCATGACACTCGTTACATATAGATATGTCACGGTTGTCACGCATCATCTCGATTCCTTCTGTTGAAAATACATACCGTGACACCCGTGACACTAATGAGATGTCACGACTGTCACGACCTGTTGCTAGTGCGGAGTCCTTTTCGGCCTTTTTCGTCGATCTTTTCGTTCTTACAGTATTTCGAGTCCAAGGAGCGATGATATGTCTTTTTGTCCTGAAACACTCATGGAAGACATCAAATAGAGACAATTTTCCTGGAAACGAGTAATATCCTTCATCGGATGTAGCGAATAATTAGTCAGAATATCGACTGATCAAAACACTCCACACTTAGGATTTGTTCGTCCTGGACAAATGTCAAACATATGGCAGAATAAATACATGAGTGAATGTAATGCTCAATAACCATAAGTTTCTAAGCTACCCACTCAAGTGTCATGTGATCAATCCTAGCTAAAATGAAAATCATAACTCACTATCGTAGAGGACACGAATGCATTTATAGTATGCATCAAGCCTTTAAACCCCCAGGCTGCCCTAGTAGGACGAGTATAGTCTCGTGAAGGTTTTCAGGAACGGGACTACCTACAAATCCCATGTACAACTAACTAACGTGTAACCATGAAATGATGCTCAACGAGTCACAATAAAGTCATGTCATACCTCGGATTCATCGTGTTACCTCGACTTCAAGTCAAACATCTTCATCAAGGTTGTCAGAAAATCATAGATCAAACGAGTTATGTATTCAAAAGGTCAGTACACACGGCTAGCAAGCGACTAATCACATGTTCTAAATAGTTCTATAGCAACGCAATAAGAACATGAATAGTTACACAAAACATACTCGCCATTCACCTATGCTATCTAGGGATAGTCCATGGGCTCTTGGCGCAAAGCTCATTCTTAAGTGTCAAGGACTAGGCAATGACCCGTAAGAGAAGAGGAGCCTGGCTTAAGAGTTTTCTGAAAAATAGTACGAAAATTACATCAAAATTTCAGTGCAAGCACGAGGATCGTCCCTTAGTTTCTAGCACATGAATTCTCAAGACAAGTCATGATTACACGTAATGAAAATGTGGAAATACACTATATCAAGCAAAAGGGGGCAGAAGTTTCATTTTTTTTCATACACAAGGGGTGACTTTTCTCACTTTGCCCTTGGTAGTATATTTTTTGTGTTTTTTTTTTCAAAAACAACTATGCTTGGGGTTTAATTTTTTCACCCTTTTTAAATTTTCAGAACTTTATTCCTTATTGGGGGCCTATTTTTCGCCCCTCTTTTGACTAATTTTTTTTTTCTAACTCCACACTTAAAACTTGACATAGTGTATGAATAGAGGCGGGTGCATGCAAATCACAACAAGTATAGAGAAAGATGTATCATTACTAAGGTCACCTAGAAAAAGAGATGCGATTTAAGTTTTTAGACATTTTGAACCGGTGCCTACTAATTTCAAGTCTAAAACATGCTTCAAGAAATACGTAAAAAACGTGATAGGCAAAGGCTAGCAATGATACTGACATGAGATAATACCCACACGAATAAAACTATTTCAAGTCCTAGACTTTGAATCCAAAAGAGTGACAATCAATCAAGGAGTATCGTAGAAATACAAGGATTTCAATCACAATACATAGATAGTTGGGCATATGCAAGAGTGAATGTGTGATATGTGATGTGTGTGACTTTGCGCTAGCCACTCCACACTTAAAAATGAGCTTAGTCCCTAAGCGAAGAAATAGAAGATAAGAAAAGGTGCATAGGAACTTCCCTTGTGTGTGATAGCTTGATAGTCATAGAGATTAAGCGATGCCCGGGGAGTGAAACGCGACTCATGAGCAGGTAGATATATAGATAAAAACATAGAGCTGCACAAGTGATAGGTCAGCATCGATAAACGCGAAGAAACAAAGCAAATTGTGCCAAATAAAAGGTATGATAAATGATGCGAGCAAAATGTAAAGCATAAAACACATCTCAAGCATCAAATAACATGGAGAATGAAAAGTCATGGTAAAAAGTCGGTATATAAATGATATCAGTAGACAAAAAAGGAAAAATAGCCGACTAAACAACAAAAAGTCATGAGAAAGTGAATGGCGGCAGCAAATAAAGTCTCAGTATCAAAGGAATTAGCTGCACCGGCTGGGTGGGAAGGGTCAGCCTCGAAGTCATGACTAGTTGGAGGCGCATGAGGTGTGGAGCTCAAATTGTCGGCTATAGGGAAGTCAGCATAGAATCGACTAGGCCCAGCAAACTGGGGCGATGGTGGGTGTGTGTAAGCAGAGAACTGCTGATGCCGGAAAAACTCACACCAAGATTCCTGGGCCCACTGATGTGCTCTGCAAGCCTGAAACGAGAAGTCGGAGATGCTGTCCGCCATCTGATCCTGATTATAGGCGAGGCGACTCTGTCCGTCGATAAGCATTCCCTGGTTGGCTAATATCCAGCTCTGGTCCGCCAAAATCAGGCATTGTCCCTGCTCGAGCAGAGTAAGGCGCTCCAATACGGCCTGGGAAAAAGGGACATCCTGGTGCTCCCCGGTAACGGCGCCATTTTGACAAGTGTATTTTTAAACCTTTATAGTTGTCAAGTTATATGTTTTAAGGGTCGAGTTGCAGTCAAAAACAATTTATAGACCTTGGGTAAGCCAAGGGTCGATCTAAGGAACAACGTGTGCAAGTACTAGCTAACAAGTGACCTATTCAACTATTCCAAACAATGAAAGGTTTTGATGTAATGAAAATTGTAGAAATTAAATGCAGAAAAATAAAAGAATTTTGACTTGATTAGAGAAAGAATCCCAGAATCAAATTTCACCCGTGCCAACCCACAAATCATGCAACAATATTACGTAAATTAACCATGCTATCGAATATAGAAATAAACCAAAATAACACTAGACAAGCCGTCCATCCACGAATCATTGTCTAGATTAATCTCAATCGTTGAACACCGCCCATCCACGGATTATCAACGATTTAGATTAGTTAAGCCTATGGTTTTTCAGACAATTAAGTTAACTTTCTTATTAACTCATGTACTACCGGTGTAGCTACCATGACCTAATATCAATTTCATACAATCTGGTTAATACCTAGGACCCATTCATCATTTGATAATTAACCTAAATACGTTATAGCATGCAAACATCTCATTCAATGTAAAACTTGCAAGAACGATAGAATTAAGCACAATGAAATTGAATATTCAAATTGCATAAGAATAAACGTTTAATTGATCACATGAAGAGTTGGGTACAAGGCACGGGATCCGTAGGATCCCATAATACGGAAGACTACTCACTAATCATGGTAAGTTAACCAAAAATAGTATAGATGAGAAATCAAGGACAAGGAAACCGTGTTGACGATGTAGCTCGTTGAGTCGTTGATCTCTCGCAATAATCTGCTCTGTCTTCTTCTCCAAGTTAGGTCTCTCTCCAAAATCAAGCTCTCCTAAAATAGAACCCGAATTTCCTATTTATAATTGGAAATATCCGACGGAGCCGTGACACCCGTGACATTCGAGTGTGTCACGGTTGTCACGGGTTAGGCAAAATTGCACTGAGCAATATGTGTGTCGTGACACCCGTTACATATAGATATGTCACGGTTGTCACGGAGCATCTCGATTCCTTCTGTTGAAAAAATCTAGCGTGACACCCGTGATACTATTGAGATGTCACGGCCTGTTGCTGGTGCGGAGTCCTTTTTCGGTGATCTTTCCGTTCTTTCAGTACTTCGAGTCCAAGGAGCGATGATATGTCTTTTTGCCCTGAAACACTCAAGGAAGACATGAAATAGAGACAATTTTATTAGAAACGAGTACTATCCTTCATCGGATGTAGCGAATAATTAGTCAGAATATCGACTGATCACTTTAGAATACTCAACTTGGGACTTTGGCTTTCCCATATTAGGAAATAGGTGAGTAGAAGAGTCATAAGGAGTACTTACCGGATGGCAATCAAAATAATTAAACTTCTTTAACACATTCTCAATGTAATGAGATTGTGTTAAAGCTGACCTCCTTCAACTCTCTTTATTTTTATTTCAAGAATAATTTCTGCCTCCCCCATGTCCTTCATGGAAAACTTAGATGATAAGAATTCTTTTGTTTGATTTATGCACTCTCGATCCGTGCCAAAAATCAACATATCATCTACATATAGACAAATGATAACTCCATTTCCAGAGTTGTCAAACTTGCTATATACACATTTATCCGATTGATTCAAGATAAATCCATCGGATAGTACCACCTCATCAAATTTTTGACGCCATTGCATAGGTGCTTGTTTAAGCCCATATAATGACTTAACAAGTTTGCATACCTTATGCTCTTGCCCAGGCATAACGAAACCTTCTGGTTGTTTCATGTAAATCTCTTCCTCCAAATCACTATTGAGGAAAGCAGTCTTTACATCCATTTGATGTACTAGCAACTTATGAATAGATGCTAAAGCAATCAACAATCTAATTGTTGAAATTCATGCAACCGGTGCATAGGTGTCAAAGTAGTCCATACCATATTTCTGTCTAAAGCCTTGGATTGCCAATCTTGCTTTAAATTTATCAATGGTACCATCTACCTTCATCTTCTTTCGGAAGATCCACTTATTTCCCAAAGTTTTATGCCCCGGTGGTAAATCTACCAAAATCCAAGTATTATTTCCTATTATAGAGTCCATTTCATCATTTATGGCCTCTTTCCAAAATGATACATCTTGAGATTTCATAGCTTCATCAAATATTTTGGGGTCATTTTCAATAACATGACAGTACATGTATTGTGAGCTAACTTTATCCCTAGTTCTTTCCACTAGGTAGATATGAAAATCATTTTCAAATGATTTTTCTTTTCTTGCTCTTTTACTCCTTCTAATTTCTGAAATTTGGGTGTCATTTGAATCTTGATTTGCACTAGACACAAGATTAAAGTCTTTTGGCATGCTAATTGATGAAAATCTCTTTTCATCAAATATGGCATCTCTCGATTCAATGACTGTATGAATCGATACATGCTTATTAGGTTCTATAACGTAAAACCTATAAGCCATGGAGTGATGAGCATATCCTATAAATATGCCTTTTTCTCCTAAAGTCTTATGTTTAGGGATAGGTAGTCTCACTACCGCTCTACAACCCAAAACTCGAATATGATTCAAACTTGGTTTCTTATTGTACCAAATTTCGTAAGGAGTATTGTTGCCCCTTTTGTTAGGAACCCTATTCAACAAAAAGCAAGCCGTTACATGGCTTCTCTCCAAAATCCATCATTTAGTCCCGAGTAAGAAAGCATGGCATTCACCATCTCTTTCAATGCTCTATTCTTCCTCTCCGATACACCATTTTGTTGTGGTGTGTAAGGAGTCGTGGTTTCATGAATGATGCCCACACTTTGGAAATAACTTGGATTGAAGTATTCCCCACCTCTATCGGTGCGCAACCTTTTAATTAAGGGTCCCTTTTGAAGTTCAACTTCGCTCTTATAAATTTTGAATTTATCAAGAGCCTCATCTTTTGAATGCAACAAGTATACATATCAAAATCTAGAACAATCATCTATGCATGTCACTACATATTTCTTGTTTCCTAGAGAAGGTGAGGCATGAAAATCACATAAATCGCTATGTACTAAGTCAAGCAAATTACTTTCTCTTTTAACCTTATGAAATGGTTGCCTAGTAATCTTAGTATGCATGCATGTTCTACGCTTATCAATATTCACATCAAAAGAGGGAATTAAATCATGTTTGGAGATTATATGCAATCTTTTGTAATGAACATGTCCTAAACGTGCATGCCAAAGTGTAGAAACATCATCATTCAAAATTGTAGATTCAATAGAAATATCATGCTCACAATTCATATAAAGAGAGAAACAACTTTATTGATACTAAGCTTGACCATTCCATTACACATGTATCCTTTTCCGATAAATACACCACCTTTTGATAAAATATAGTTATCGGCTTCATACACTTGTCGATAACCTAATTTATTCAAAACAGTACACGATACAATATTTTTTCTAATATTTGGTACATATAGAAAGTTAGTAAGAACAAGATTCTTTCCCCGAAGAAAATTCTAACTATACTTGGCATGTTCCTAGGATAGGGGCGGTCGACTCGTCTCCCATGTGAAGAACTCTTCCGCCACTTGTAGTAGCAAAAGACTGGAACATCTCTTTGTCTCTACAAACATGTGTCGTAGCACCGGAGTCAACCCACCATGAAATCTCATCATCCTGCATAGCAAAAATTTCAGAAAAATTAGAAACATAATCTACATTAGGATATGCATCTAACTTAGTTTCTAAACTTGAAACTAAAATTTTCTGACCTTGAGATTTCTGCTCATGGTTTTTAGCACCAAAAGCATTGCCTTGAGCCTTCTCGCTCTTCCCCTTTCGTAAGCGACAGTCTCGCTTGAAATGCCCCGCTTTTTCACAAGTCCAATACATGTTTCCTTTCGAAGGATGCTTCTTGTTTGGATCGTTGCTAGCATGACCGTAAGGTCGTTTCTTGCTCTTATTCTTGTTCACCTTTTGAGAACTTTCCTCCATCACATTTACCTTAGGTAAATTAGGAACATCTTATTTTGTGTCACTTTCTCGTGCACGAAGTTCCTCTTCAATCCGCAATTCTTTTGCAAGTTCCTCAAGAGACATCTCTTATTTCTTGTGCTTCAAAGTACGTCTGAAGTCTTTCCACGCCGGTGGTAATTTGTTAATTATACTTGACACCGAGATGGACTCATCCATCTTCAACTTGTGTTGGGCAAATTGTAGACATGCACAATTCCGGATCAGCCCGCCCGGCTCGACCCGTCCGCCCGGTCATTTAAACGGGCTTGGACATACATTATACCCGACGGACCAGCCCGATCCGGGCCGTATTTCTTTTAGGGCCGGGCCTGGACACCTATTTTAGCCCGCCCGGGCTAAAAAGCCCGCCCATTGTCCCGCAAAAAATTAAACCTAATGTTTATTATATATTAACTTAGAATATAAAAAAAAGCCAGAGACTGTTTTGTTAATGTTTTGTATTCTGAGTCTGTCAAATTTTGATTCATGGACTTTATTTTGTTAATGTTTTGGATTAATCTATTATGATACATCATTAGACATAAAAAATGTACTGTTTTTTCACAGGGAATTATTTATTTTTATCAAGTTATACAGGAAATTTAAATATGTATTAACACATATTTGTATCGGGTTGGCCCGATGGGTAACTCGGTCCAGTAAACGTGCGAGCTTGGACATAATTTTGAGACCGAATTGAACGGGCGGGTTTAGCCCGGTCCGGTTGTACGGACTATAAAGTAGAAAATAGCCCAGCCCGAACCCGCATTTGTGCAGGTCTAGCAAATTGCCCCAAGATACGATGTGTCTCATAGAATTGCTCCATAACCGGCCGAGAATCCACCATCTTGTAATTATTGAAGTTGCTTACACGAAATTTGACGCTAGAAGCGTCCTCGGCCATATACTTGGATTCAAGTATATCCCATAATTCCTTAGCAGATTCTACGTTTTGATAAACATCAAAGAGGGAATCGGACATATCATTGAGGATGTGACCCCTAGCGATGTAGTCGTCGTTTTCCCACTTGCTTCGTTGCCGGAAGGTTGCCATGGGTTCATCATCTCCAACTTCAGGGCATGGTGTAGACAGTACATACACCACCTTGAGATTTGTCAGTATGAAGTGCATCTTCTTTTGCCAACGCCGGAAACTGGTGCTTTCAAATTTATCCAGTTTTTGGAAGTTGTGAGCCATCTCTTGTATGCTTGCCATCGATCAGTAAATATCGAATTCGTTTGTTGGGGAGTAGTCTTCAAATAGCAAGCAGGGGAGTCTTCAAACACCAAACAGTAGTGCAGGAATAGGCAAAGAACTGAACAACTTCTTTTGTTCTTCTGTGTTGTGATTCTATGAAGAATCTGAATAATCTGGATATCAAATTGATCGCGTAGTCGCTTTCCGAATTCGATATTTCGACCCTATAGATTAGTCGAGGATTGCACGAAATCCGAACGGGGATAATCTAATTGACAATTTCTACTCTCGACTAAAGATGTAGAAATCAAAACTCAGGTTTGAGGTTTGGAAACAAAGAGAGGTTTAGAATCAAAGTGATGATTCTCTGGGTGTATGAGCACGTTTTCTAATGTCTTTCCCGACAACCACGACCTCCAATTATGGGAAATCAATCGGAATGAAGAATGGATGCAACCTGAGCTGAAGACGCGTCTGTGTCTGTCCGCCGCGCGCCCATCGTCGACAGTCGCCGCGCCCAGTGTAGACATTAACTTAATGTCTTCACTAGGCGCGCCCAGACTTAACGTCTACACTGGGCGCGATCCACACTGTTCCAGATACCGAAATTCACTCTATCAATGTCCGAAAGCTCTCATTTCATTAGGACACCCTACCCTAACATGTTGGAATATAATGACAGGTCCAAAAATCCTAAAATCACCAACAATAATTGTCAAGAATCCACTAACAAGCTGGACAAGATATATGTAGAGATCACAACAAGTAGGAGACGCTTGACATGCTATGACAAAGATTTTTTCAGCTTTCTCTCTAATAATGTGATCGAGAACACAAAGATTTGTTTTGTAAAATTTGTAGCCGTTTTTGTTCATTTTTATATGCAAATTGTGCATTTTATGATACTAAGAATCTAAGATTGAGCTATAAAAGTTCAACATGTTTTCAAAGTGAATAGTGCACCAATTAGGAGACATTTGTGACACAAAGATGCAAGGCACCAGTCAGAATAAACTTCTGAACCAAAATAAAATTAGATTTCATTTGAAATAATAAAGTAAATTATGTAGTAACTAATAATTTACTCTTGCTGTTGACTGTTGAGTAAAGTTGTTTCTTCTTTTCTTTTCTTTTCTTTTTTCGATAGAGTAAAGTTGTTTCTTCTTGAATATAGTTTCTTGTTCCTCAACCAAATGTTCCTATTTAGACTCGAGTTGTTTATTTAATTTGTAGTTTGAGGAACAACATTACTGCCACCCTATGCCTATGCCAATTGCCAGGCAGAGGGTGTGACTGCTGGGTATAGATTTATTCGCATGTTTTGATAATGTCAACCTGGTTATAGTGCGCATGCCTAACAATGTTGGACAATGTCCAAATTCAGGTCAATAGACAAATTACATGGAAAGAATCACCACCAATCTTGATAATTACAGACATGGTTTCATTTTCAGCATTTTTAAATGAGATAATATTACATGTAATGTATCACCACCAATCTTGATTCCAATTGTGGTCATGTGGATCACTTGTCTTCAATGGGGCCTAACCATAGAACACGATCAAATTGCCCAAAGGATCTTGATCAATAGATATGAGCGTAAGCATCGGCAGACCTTACAGCGGATATGATAGTGAAGTGACTCATTTATATTTGATAGTGAATTCTTATATGATCCAAACAAGTCTCACCTCGCCTAGCACTACAATGATACAGTTTAAGTGGAACTATATGCTTGGCCTGTACATTTTGATCTAGTAAAAATTCAGTGACTACTCTCAACTTGCCGTCAAATTATTAGAAGAGATGTCATGAATCCAAGTATTCAGGGGATATGATTGTTCTATAAAGCTCCTTAAGATTACCTAACACATGTCTTGGTCCTAAACTCCTAACACCAATAAAATTCAAAAGCTGTTCTAAATCCTGCAATAAAAAAAGGGACAGTAGTCTGAGTTAACTCAGATGATAAAAAAAGGGACAATAGTCTGTGTTAGAACAATTGATTAACTGCTGCGAGCCAATAGGAACAAAATGGTACCTTGTTCAGTAAAAAGACAGCATATGCTGCTCTTGTGGTATCTTGACCTTCTAAAAAGAAAGGAAAATCTACAGTCTTCAAATCAGAGAGAGATGCTGGGGTTGAAGATATATCACAGGATGAGGCATCAACTGAAGGAGCAGGATCCATGATATACGAACGGGATCCTCCAAAACGAATCGGGTAGCGCAGATGAACTTTCAAATAGGATGCCACAAGCAAGACGACCTGCATACCCAACAAAAATGTTAAATGGGTTTTAAAAAGAACGATAAAGCAATTTTAGCATGGATAATTACAAATCATCATCGCAAGAGGGCGCAAATTATTTTAAAATTGACAGTGGTAAGTTGACTGATGCAAAACGGGTACTTGTTGTAACATACTGGCTAGGTGATATATGGTGTCAGGGGAAAAATATAGCTCACATGTGCAACATAACCTAAGGCTGTTGCAGTCCTTTGCACTTCCTTCTTATCGGAGAAAAAAGTTAGTTTCTTAAACGGAAGCATACTTAATTGCAAGCCAGATATTGTCAATACTCCTTGACTAGATGGTTTACATTCAGCTGGACTACCTGAGAACATACAAAGAAAGCATCAGATTGTTTTTTAAAAATATTCAACATTCATGGGTAGGAAACAATATTTTCGCTTTGATACATCCTACACAAGAGTTTGCCATCCTATAGGCCAATGCTATGCCAAGGCCCCAAATTAACCATGCATTCACATGAAGTCAATTATTTTCAAAAGTGCAACTACCTCTGTTCTCGAAACATGTTAAATACAAATAAAGTTTAGAAAACAACTAAAGCAGCAGTAACAAAGATAATAAGGCACTTCATATGACGACAATTTGAACAGAAAAAGAAAATCGTAATTGTAACAATCTGTGAGCTTATCTCTGAATGCAACTCAAGTATGCAAGCAATTACGTTACATGCTTTCAATATCTTCCAGTACCTAATCTATTAATGCTGGGAAAAGACGCAAGCTCTTGCTCACGTGTCGTTCCCATCAACAGTCTGACGCGATGTAGAAATGAAACTTGTGATATCATTTGTCGCTGCCTCATTCTTAGCTTTCTCTGCAAGCTTTTTAGGTCAGCATAACCCTCTTCTTCAACAAGTTTCCTATTTGATTCCTGTAAATGATTGGGCGTATGATATTGACATTGCTATACTGAAACATAGATTCCATCTCAGAATCAGACTACGAAGTTATCCTATCTCAGTATCTGCACCAATTATTTGTAGGCTAATTTATTGTCACAAACCAAATCTAAGGCTATGCATGATAGCAAACCAAGGTGTATACAGTATCCACTAAACAACCAATGCTGCGCGTGTGGAAGTGATGTCAAAGCTTCTACCTATAGTTGTCCGATGCTACCTGCAACAATTATACTTATATGAGCATATCCAGAAAAAGTACCTCTAATCCTCTTCTAGCAACTAAAAGAGCAGTCCCAGCAACTAATAGTGTTCTTAACTCAGTACCAAGCCCCTCATCTTGCTTCGCCACAACTTCTTTTGCAACCTTTACTTGCACTGACATATTTTTATGAGCCAACCTTTTAGCCTCCATATTTTCACGCATCTCATCCAACTCATTCAGCCGGCTTAATGACTCTGCTTTTAGCTGCACAGCATGAAGTTGCCCATTAACAAGCAGGCTGATTGATAAATCCCAATAAGTGTAGAAGAAAAAATAGTAACACACATCTGGAAAACAACAGCCTTTAGGCATTAACTAAAATGGATCTCTATCTTGGAACAGCAAAAGGTTCAATGATCAGGATAATGACATTAGTTATTTTCCAATATAAGAAAATTAAATATTCCATTTGCTAAGCTGAACTCTTTTTTCAACTACATAAGCTCTATTGCCCGTCTCAAGCGAACATCTTGAAAAAGTTATCAATATTTTCTGTCTTTACAATTAAATTTCATGACAAAGCCGATTAATATAAAACCGATATAAAAACACATCGACGATGGATTGTTTCCTCTACATCCATGATCAAACACCAACACTACATGTGCGTAGACAAAGGTACAGACATACAAAACCAAATTCGGAGCAGGTTAGTTAGGGAACACCACAAGATGTAGATTGCTAACGCTTCATTGTGAAACTTAAGATATACAACTCAAGCTCCTACATGATCCCATTTATACTAACCAAATGATATAAAGATCGATATTTTGGGCATTTCCAGCATACAGCTCCAAAAAAGTGCATTTCAAGGAGCTTACAGTTTTCATTTTCCTTCCATTTTAGACTTCCAATAATAGTCGAGATAAATACGCTCTGAGAAACAAAAAACCCTAATTTAGAAATAAACCTATCTCACATCCTATTCTGAACTATTACACAAAAAATCATGATTCTAAAATCCCCATTTTTACTGTAAAAATGAAAATATGTAGGAAACATATCAAAAAGAGAGGCAGCCTTACCTGTATGTGAGCCTCTAACTTGTGTTCAAGAACTTTTTTCTGCTCCTCAGATTCCTCCAAAGCCGACTTCAGACTACAAAACCGCACCAGCTCATGCTCGAAATCCTCCCACTGTATGATATTCACGTTTTCCGCAGCAGCAGCAGCATTCGTCGAAGTCGATTTCGCTTCGTTTCTCCGATCCGACTCCATCGAGCAGCAAACACAACTAAAGAAATTAAATTCTTGAAAATCAGATCATGAGCCGACCTCATCACGCCCACAATCACCGATCCATCGATCATCGACCGATTTAAACTCCGACGATTAACGCAATTTGGGGAATTCTTCGTTTTTTCTTTTTCAGCTTCATTTAATTTTTTTATTTTTTTTTGTGAATTAATTTTGTATGGGTAGGCCCAGCCCCAAATCGATCTGAAGAAGAAAGAGTTTTTTTTTTTCCTTCAAAATGAGCGGTTTCAATTTTAACATATAGAAAATGATTTAAATGAGTTTAATATTTAGTTTTGTTCTGTTTTTAATAAAATCGGATTATTAATTATCCGATTTTATGTAAAATAGAGAGAGTCTTTTTAGACCGGATGAAACTGACATGGATCAAATTTGAGTTTTTTTTTTTGTGCCCTATTTTACAAACTGCATCTCCTTTTTGCCCTGTCTGAAACTCAAATCTCACTTTTGCCCTGTTTTTAAAGGAACCGATTCGGGCGGACTCGGTTTCATTTATTTTTGGATGAAACCGGTTTCTCCCAAACCGGTTTCATTCATTTTCAATCAAACCGATTTGGCACAAATCGATTTTATGACTGTGTGCATTCGTGGCAAACCGTGGTCCTACGTGGACCAGAAGAAAATTCAATATTATTTAAAAGTGTAAAACCGGTTTTCGCAGATTCGGTTTCACTTAATTGAAACCGATTTCCCCAGAATCGGTTTCACTTAATTGAAACCGATTTTTCCAGAATCGGTTTCAAGCGAAATAAGATAGGGTTTCCTTCTTTCTTTCTCCTCCGCCTGTCCTTCTCCCTCCCAACCGCTCCTCCGCACCTCCGCCAGTCCGGACCGTCCAGTCGCCTGTCCGACGTGCTCCGACCTCCGCTACTCCGGTATTGTTACCCCGAATCGTAAAACCGAATTCCCCCGAACCGGTTTGTAGTTTATTCGATTTTGGTGTTGAATTAGATTCGATTTGGGTGTTGAATTGTTGAATTGGGTGGTTATTAGTTGTGTTGTTTGTGTATAATTATTAAATTGATTGTTAGTTTGTGAATTGGGTGTTAATTTTGTAATTGAGTGTTATTTGTTTAATTGAATGTTAATTAGTTGTAATGTTTGTGTTTAAATGTTGAATTGAGTGGTATTTAGTTGAACTGTTTGAATCATTGTGAAATGTGTTGAATTGTTTGAATTATTATTGATTGTGTTTAATTGTTCGAATAATTATTGAATCGTTGAGTATGATTTTGTACATATATAAACAATATCTATATTTCAATTGTATTTAATTTATGGACTTTTATTTATTGATTGAAGGTATGGCATCACAGTGGCGATCATCTCAAATAAATGTCGCATCGCAGTCCACTTTGAATCCGAATATGGATGCGGACGACATAATTAATCCCGGTCCTATCGATGGTTCAGTTCTTACTCGGCAGACTGCCCACCGAACTCACGAAATATGGAATAATTCGGTAAGTTTATATTTTAATCAAACTTGAGTTTCTAATGTGTCTGTCAATGTTTTGTATGTAATTTGTTACTAATATTGGAAAATTTTTATGTAACAGAAGAATCCAAAAATGTACGAACCGCTTACAGTTAAGCATGTTACCATGGACCCGCCAGATGAGCGCATTAGGCAGTATGTCGCGAACGCCGGCTTCTACCCGTGGAGTATCGTGGCCAATGTGAAAATCGATCCAGGGTTGTTGACTGCACTAGTCGAGAGGTGGCGGCCCGAGACGCACACTTTCCATTTCAATGGAGGGGAGGCCATCGTAACGCTGCAGGATGTTGCACTTCTTACCGGTCTACCCATAGAAGGAATGCCTGTGACTGGTCACGCGCACTTGACATGGCCGCCTATTTGCATGAGACTGCTTGGTGACTACCCTACGTGTCACAAGGACTCACCATCGCGGGCGAAGAGGGTATGGTTTAAAGACCACATGTCGATCATCCCAGTCGATGCAGATGAGGAGACGCTGAAGAGATACGCTAGGGCATTTATAAATTACTTTGAATTTGTCGTTATAAATATTGATATTTGTGTTTATGTGTAGGAAATGGCATGGGCCAAAAAATTTCATCGGGGTACCTAAAGGTAGTTTGTTGTTCTACCGCGATGAGTTTCAGAAGATGCTGATCAGCGATTTCATCTGGAGACCATACGATGAGAGATGGTATCATCTTTTGAACCCTATTTGTCTGGAGGGTCAGAATTCCTGGAGAGCTAATGTGCCACTAATCCACTTCAACGTCATCGAGTGGCATCACCCAGGACGTGTTATGCGCCAGTTTGGGTGTCGTCAGTTTATTCCACAGTCGCCGATAGCTTGCTCGGACGAAAATCATGGTAAGGATAGGAAGCCGGAAGTGGATTGGAGTGTGCATCATCATCGGTACATTCAGATGTGGTCCAACCGCTTTCAGAATATTGTTGATGGAGAGGCAGCTGATAGTGACATTGCGTCTCCCGAGTACTACGGTTGGTACTCCATGATCAGTCGTAGGCTGGTCCAGCCCATGATAGAGGAAGTGGCTGGCGACGCAGTAGTGGAGGAGGACGTGGTTGAGGGAGAGGTCAATCCGCCTGAGCAGATTCGTAATACCCAGCCACACCGGCCAGATGGACATTTTATACCAGAAACTGTAAGTTTCATGAAAATTTAACTTTTTCTTATTACAGTATATTATATGTTTAATAATTGGTTGTGTTTACAGGTAAGCACTTTAGTGTACTCTGCAAGAAAAGCTGCTGAAGGATTTCGATTTGCCATGGAAGAATCAACACGGGAATACTTTCATGCCATCTTTCACCAGTCATATGAGACCTTGTTCAACATTGGTGAAGCGGGAGTGATCTGCCCTAGCACAAAGTTTGCCCAACTTCCTACGAATTTTTGGAGGAAATTGAGATCCATGGCCATCATAGGGGGACTGTTGACGCTTCACGAAATAAGCTGTTGTTTGTCTAAACGTGAACATCACCAATGATGAAATTGGCAAATCACGCCCACCTAACTAAAACACTCAGAAGCATTAGTCGTCATCGAGCCCCATCTAATCCCACAAGCGTCGAATGCTTGTGACCATAACTGTAGATCATGGTCCTCCAACCATTTGCGAGCCAGTGGTAGGTCGTGCATTAGTTCCATCAACTCAGCATACTCAGCCTTGAACTTCAGTTCCTTCCTCTGATAAGCCACATGGCCAAGTTTTTCTTTCAAAAATAAATCCTTCACCTTTGACATAAAATTGGTCTGCAGGTGACGCACGCATACACGATGGTATGCATGCGGAGGTGACCATTGGGGTTCACGCATGGCAGCTAAAATTCCCTTGTGTCGGTCTGATATGATGCACAATCCGTCGCGCTGAGTGACACCTTCCCGAATGCAAGACATGAACCATTTCCAACTCGCGCTACTCTCGCTCTCCACCACTGCAAAACACACTGGAAGTAAATGATTATTGGCGTCCAAACCAACAGCCACCAACAATGTACCCCTCCATTTCCCGTACATATGCGTCCCGTCGATCGACAACACGGGACGACAATGCGTAAACGCCTTAATGGGTTCTGCAAATGCCTAGAATACACGGTCCACCTGCAAAGCACCATTATTGAGTGGTGTTACATCCCACTTCACAAATGTCTCTGGACTGCAATCCACCAACGCCTGCATCAAGTGCGGCAGTTTATCAAATGACGCATCCCATTCACCAAACAGTTTCACAAGCGCCAACTGCTTTGCTTGCCACGCCTTCAGATAAGATATTTCATATCCATACTCCCTTCTAATATTAGCACAAATATGTCGTGCATCGACTCGCAAACTTGCACTCATCGCCTCCGCAATCTCATCAGCTATGTATTTTTTATTCAGATGTCTGTTAGACAGCATAATGGAGCCATGCTGGCAAATGTGATCATGTTCGTTCTTCCGAACCACTCAGTAATTTCTTCTACCCGTAACCGCAATGCGAACTCGCCATGGACAAACTTCTCTAGTCTTCAGACATTCAAAAACGATAAACTTTGGTTCGGATTCCTTCACAAAATACTCCACACGATTCAGAATGGAGTACTTCCGCACAGCATAGATGGCTTGCTCTTTTTTGCGCCAGCTTTCACCTACAGCAATTGACGGAGAATTCTGATGGATTGTTTGCAGATTCTCATCATAGGGTTGAAACGTTTCCCATGCTGAGATATCATCAAAATCAGGATGATCCCAAGTAATTTGAGGCTGCGTGAATTCAGTAGTGGGATCTTCAGCTGCACGCTCCTCCATTTCTTCCATTTCATCCATGTCGTATTCATCAACTACAGGGTTATCAAGGGTCGCTAGTGTCGACATAACCATCGGATCCTCATCAGAATCGGAATTGTAAACATATGCCATGTTGCAGGGAAGGGATATGTAAGGGAAATTGTATGCTGAGGGGATTACAAAACTCTGATGTTGTTCAAATGCTGAATCGCGCAGGGAAATATATACTGATATCAGACCGATGCCTCCCAAATCGGTTTCATATGAAACCGATTCTCCCCAAATCGGTTTCCCATCAAAATCATCTGAAAAAGCCTGACTGCCTTGTCTGGAAAAGCCTGGAAAAGTCTGACATGTTTGAAAATTCAGGCAAATTCACTTAAAACGGAGTCACCCCAAATCGGTTTCAATAATTTTTCATGAAACCGATTCTCCCCAAATCGGTTTGCCATCAAAATCATCTGAAAAGCATGTCTGCCTGGTCTGAAAAGCCTGACATGTTTGAAACTCAGGCAATTCTCTTGAAACCGGGTCTGGCCAAATCGGTTTCACACAATCCACGTAGGACCACGTTTTGCCACGAATTCACACAGTCATAAAACCGATTTGGCGCAAATCGGTTTGGTTGAAAATGAATGAAACCGGTGTGGGAGAAATCGGTTTCATCCAAAAATGAATGAAACCGATTCCGCCCAAATCGGTTCCTTTAAAAATAGGGCAAAAGTGAGATTTGAGTTTCAGACAGGGCAAAAGGGAGATGCAGTTTGTAAAATAGGGCAAAAAAAAAAAAAAAACTCATCAAATTTATCATTTCAGCTTTTGGTTTTTTTTTTTTAGTATGTTGAAACAACGCATACGACTCGTCCAGACATGGCGGTCGCCGTTCGATCACTGCTCAAGTCCGCAGCCACTCGCCGTTCCCAAATCTCTCAGCCGCTGATATTCGAATCTCTGAGGAATCATTCGAGCTTAACTACAAAGCAGCACAATTACATCGGAAGCCGGAAAGCGCCGAGGGATCCGAAAAAGGCGGAGGCGAAGCTGGGTATGCTTAGGCGGGACAATGCGAATAGGATGAAGGAGATAAGGAAAGTTTATAATGGGGAAATGGAAGTGCAGAGGCTGGAGAAAGAGACGGCGAAGAAGAAGGCTAATGAAGAGCGTCGGAAGCTGAAGATCGCTTCTTCTTTTTCGAAGCCTTCCAGTTTGGTGTCTAAAGGCTCGACCTTTAACAGGAAAGCGGAACTCTCAAAATGGGACTTTATCTCGCTGATTCGCTTGTCAAATGGATGCCGTCAAATCAAGCAAATCCACGCCCAAATTATAACTCATGGGGTTTACAGGAGTAGTCGGATTGTGACGCAGCTGATAGCCGCAACGTCATTGCGCAACTCTGTTGACTACTCGCTTCTGATTTTCCGGCAAGTTAGTGAACGAACCTGTTATGTCTTTAATGCGTTGATACGTGGGCTTGCAGAGAATTCGGAGTTTGGTTCCGCGATTGTGCATTTTTCGGTTATGTTGAGATCGGGTGTGTTGCCAGACCGGTTGACTTTGCCGTTCGTGCTCAAGTCGGCGGCTGGGCTGTCGGCTGGGGGAGCTGGGAAGGCGTTACATGGGAGCATTGTGAGACGTGGGTTGGAGTTTGACGATTTTGTTAGGGTTTCGTTGGTTGATATGTATGTGAAAGTTGATGAGCTAAAGAGTGCAGCTAAGTTGTTTGATGAAAGTCCTGATTGGATGAAGATGGGACGTATATTGTTATGGAATATATTGATTAATGGGTACTGTAAAGCTATGGACCCAGAAAGGGGGTTGTTGTTGTTTGAAGCGATGCCAGAGAGGAATGTGGCGTCTTGGAACAGCTTGATTGATGGGTTTATGAGGATCGGGGATTTGGACAAAGCCACTGAGCTTTTTGAAAAGATGCCGGAGAAAGATGTGGTTTCTTGGACCACTGTGATTGCTGGGTATTTACTTAATGAAGAATATAGAAGAGCCATATCGACGTCTTTTAGGATGTTAGAAGATGGAGTTAAGCCTAATGATCACACACTCGTGTCTGCCCTTGCAGCTTGTGCAAGAATTGGAGATCTTGAAGCTGGAAAGCGAATACATAATTATATGTCATGCAATGGATTTAAGTTGAACAGGGCCATTGGAACAGCTCTTGTTGAAATGTACTCCAAGTGTGGGGCAATAGAGTCTGCCAGCAAAGTTTTCAGTAAGATTAAAGAGAAGGACTTGCTTACTTGGACTGTCATGATAAGTGGCTGGGCTGTCCATGGATTTTACGTTCAAGCTATTCAATACTTTGATATGATGGAGTTAACAGGTTGGTCTTCTTTTCCTTTCTCATTATGTTATTTTGCAAAAGAATTGAAAATGTTCACACTTTTTTCAGGAATACAGCCTGATGGAGTTGTCTTACTAGCAATTATAACCGCATGTTGTCATTCTGGTCAAGTAGATAAGGGTGTGGAATATTTCAATAGTATGATGCAAAAGTACTCTATCATTCCCACCATGAAACACTACTCTGCAGTCATAGATCTCTTCTGTAAGGCTGGTAAACTGGACGAGGCTTTGGCTTTCATCAAGATGATGCCAAAGAAACCTGATCTTGTTATATGGTGTACGCTTTTTTCTGCTTGCATGTCTCACAAAAACGTGGGAATTGCAGAACTTGCATCTCAGAAACTCTTCGAACTCGAACCTAAGCATCCTGGGAGCTTTGTATTTTTGTCCAATTTTTATGCAGAGATAGGACGATGGGAGGATGCAGAGAGGATTAGACTTGCCATGAAGGATAAAAACATAGAAAAGGATCGTGGTTGGAGTTTTAAGGTCGAGGATCGTAATCTCGATATATACACTCAAATTTAGAGTGTGCGGTAGACAATCAGCAAAAACAAGGTCCCCACAAAATTCTTATTAGATTTCTAGGCGTCCGCTAGTGTTGAGGACAACGGAAAAACAAGAAAATGATATGGGCATAGTACAGACATAAGACAGAATGTGTGAGCACTTGCCTTTGGTCCGATGTTTTGTCCTCACCTGGACAAGGTGAAGAACTTGATGTCCAGTGGGTGTTCCATGATCAGAGTCAGTCCAGTTGGATGCATTTCTAAAGAAAGCATATTCAACATTTCAAAAATGCTTGCATTTTAAGGTGAAGCGTTCAGTGATAACTTGACTGTTACCAAAACATATCAAGTATGTTTTCTTGTAATTGGGAATTATAGACAATTTCTTTTGTTCTCTGACCTCAAGGTTCACTTGAGTTCAGTTGATGAACTGGGTCCATTTGGTACCTTTTCATTTTCACATATATTAATTCAGTTTGAAGTAAAACCATGATTAAAGGTGAAGCACACGACCCATGATTGGTAGGAAAAAAATGAAGAAATGATTTCATTACTTTGTTCTCCTTTTCCTTAATTTTTGATACAGAAATGACCTACAGTTGAAATTCAAAGAGCTTAACAATCAGCGCTGGTTATCTTCATGTAGGCAACTGCTCGTGGAGGGCGTGGAATTCGCCTTGCTAAGGAGCTTGAAGAGTTTGTTAAACAGTTACAGGTAACTGGATTCGTATGTAGCAGTAACTTAATATATCATTTTGGAACATTCCTTGCATTTTTTTAGTGTTCTGGTTTTCCCCTTTCAAAGTGTCCCTCTATCATTGCCAAATTTGATGTGGTCATATTTACATTCGAGTTTCGCCCTGATGAACTTTCGAAACGTTTGAATGGTGACTATAGAGGATTTCCTAATAAAAGGGATTGAATGGTCGATTAACAGCAAGCTAAAAGCGAGGCCGCAGCTGTAGAAGTATGTTCAGAACCCAAGGCATATTGAATTTCAGGTATGATAGGTTCCTTCAAAGTTGCTATGTGTTATCTCTCTGATTGTGTGGATTAGTGATTTCAATTTTTCTGCTCTCCTTTACAGGTCCTCGCTGACAAATACAGTAATGTTGTTCATTTCGGAGAGCGTGATTTCAGTATTCAGGTGCATTGATAAAAAAAAATTCATTTTGGGGGTTTATGTTAATTGTGTATGCATAAGCCATAAAATTTGATTTCATAGATTAAAGTAAGGCTAGAATATATACTTCAAAAAAAATTTCTTTATTGCATTTAGCTATACACTGTACGCCAACGTAAATTAGCAAAGAGCAGGGCGAACTGAAGAAGAAATAAAACAATACATATCCCCTTGAGCAGTTTCAAAGAACCTTCTCATAACTTTACCCCCTGTTTAGTTGCAGGAAAATGTATAGGAAAGTAAAGTTTTTGGGATGGAAAACCAAATAAGATTGTTTGGTTTTTTTGACGCAAAGGGAGGGATTTTAAGACCAAATAAAGTTGGGATCTTTCTCCTTGGGACAAGATCGTGCTGAAGCACGAGTCTCTTTTATAGGCTCACAGAAAAAGACCTTACGCTTAGGGTGAGTCCATAAATTGGCAAGGGAACTATGAAGCACCAACACAGTGGCTGTGTTGACCTCCTCACTGACTGTCTCAAGAGGAGTATGGGGGGCCATTGTTTGTCTTTCTGTGAGATTTGGATAGAGCTATCAACTTTAAATCTACCTTGTTTTGGGAGTCACACTTGAGCACTTTAGTCATTTGATACTCACCTCGAATATTTGACTGGCTATGTTCTTCAGTATGAGCACCATCAACGGTAATATTCACAGCATCAGATGGGGCTCCAATATTGTGCATATCAGTTTGGGCTGGTAGGCTTACCTGATTGGGCTGGCTAATGTCATCACCCGAGTTGTTTAAATCACAGTCAACCGCAGGAATCATGGCACTTTCCATTAGGGGTGGGCGTGGGACGGGTTGTGCTTGGTCCTAACTCGGCCTGAAATAATGATCAGGTCATTTATTCGAACTCTAACCCGGCCCGAAAGACCGGGTCAATTATGTGAACCCGAACCCGACCCTAAAACTAAAAATTTTAAAAGGCATAAAACATTCATGGTCATCTATCATGATATAAATACTTTAAAGTTTAGTATTACAATTTTATTTTTCATTGCAAATCAATTACATATTCATATGTAGTGTGATATATCACGAGAACACAAATAAATTTTTATTCATATGAGGTATAAGGTTTGAATCTCATTAAAAATCTAGTATTTTTTATATTACTTATGAAATCGGGTAACCCGAGTCTCAACTTTAACCCGACCCGAAAATTATACCGGGTTGGTTAAGTGGACCCTAACCCGACATTAAGTGAATCGGGTCGGGCCGGGTTATCGGGTCGGGTCGGGTTTTGTCCACCCCTACTTTCCATTCCGGGAGATTTTGTGACTGTTTGATTATAGGGAAAACAAATAAGAAAGCAAATTAATGAGAAAATAGGTTGGAGAATTATGGCAATTTTCGTCACAAATTTTCCAGGGTTTTGTTTAAAAATGACCCAAACGAGTTTGGGCATTTCAAAACTGACCCACGCGAGTTTCACATTTCAAAACTGACTCATTTTTAATGAGACCGGATCCCCAGGTCAAAAGACCGTATCCTGGAAATCCGGTCTTCTGTGTTTTTTACAAGACCGGATCCCCAGGATCCGGTCTTCTGTGCGTGTTCGAATGAGAGAACTCCACGTGTTTTCGTTTGCACATAAGACCGGATCCTGGGGAACTGGTTTTGTAAAAAACACAGAAGACCAGATTTTCAGGATCCGGTCTTTTGAAAAACGTAAAAGGATCCGGTCTCATTAAAAATGGGTCAGTTTTGAAATGTGAAACTTGCGTGGGTCAGTTTTGAAACCCACAAACTCAAATGGGTCAGTTTTAAAAAAAACTCAATTTTCCACCATCAGAGGAAAATAAAAATCACCGATCGACGACTTCATCCCATTTTCTTCGACTCAATTCTGTGACTCGCTCGATTGATCTGACGCGGAAGATGGCGAATATGATTCAACGGGCGTCCCGCCCACTTTCTCTACGGATGCTCTGGTTGAGAAGTTGCAGCCGGGAAGAACATCTTCGCAGAAAGGTATAGTTTTTATTCAGTTTTTGTGTGACTTTTTATGATTTTGATTAAACTGGGTTATGGATTTAATTATGTGTTTAAGGTCAGAGAGCTTTTTGGGAAATGTTGGCTATCAGGATTTGTAACTTAGGGCATTTTGTTGTCATTAAAAATTTTGTAGTGATTGTTTGGAGTGACCTAGAGTGTCTAAAAGACTGCATGTGAATTTGAATCAAGGGATTCATCTTTGCATTATTTTATCATTGATTGACCATGGTTTTTGAATTTTATGAGTTTAAATTTTAGACCTTGTGGATGATGAGCGACATATTTGAATCGAGGACGAGGAGCGACATATTTGAATTTGAATTTGAAACAAAGCCTTCATCTTGGCAGTGCATTGTTATGTTGCATTTTGGTTAGTTGAGTTCATTGTTTGTGTCAGGACTGGGATGTTGGAGCATTTATATGAGGATTAGAGTTGTTTCGATTTTGTAGGTTATTATTTACTCACCTGCAAGAACTGCGACCTACAGGGTTTGGGAAAGCTTAAAATTTACTCAAAAGTATGCTTGTTACTCATATATTTATCTCTTTTTTGCGATATCTGTAATTTTGTTGGTGTTGTAGATTAAATGTCATTGTGGGGTTTCGAAGTAGCCTTTTCAGGGACCATCAAATGTGTTTCGTTCTTTGCTATTGTGTATTAAAACTCATCACTTTTAGTTGCATTCATTTCATACTGTTGGGAATTGGCTACAACAATTGCAGCGGCGATCTTATCCCCAAGATCTGTTGTGCTCTTATGTGAAGGAACTATTGGTGTTTGAACTTGCATTTTCTTGTGATAGTATTTTGAATCCGGTATCTAGATCTGAAGCTTCTTATTGTTCTTAGCACATTGCAACGAAATGCCCAACTTTCATTTCCATTTGCTTTTCTTTCTCCAGTTCATCCCCAAATCATCAAACTGGAGAAAGAAAAGCAAAGAAGCAGGGGAGCTATGAGGGTTGCTTTTGAGACGGTGACTTTGGCATGACGAAATTTGGAGCATATGGAGCTCTTGTGAATGGAGATGATGGGTTAGTGGTTGTACGAGGAGCTGGTGAAGCATTTGCTTGGGGTTATGAAGTTGGTTTTCGAACTCCTAGGCAATTTCTAGAGCTTTGCGGACGTATTTCTTGTTCGGATGTATTTGGTTTGAATTTCGCGGAGAAGATAATCGAGATGCGTAAGGCGGCAGCGGATGGTTTGAAGGGGTAGAAGAAGTCGGTTATCTTTTTTTTCTTTTTCTTTTTTTGATAATGGTTATCTTTTTTTCTTTAAGTCGTCTTTTTCTTTCCATGATTTTTTTTATAAACTAAACATGATGTCATTTTTCATTAATTTTTCCATTTATTTTTCATGTATAAGTACATGAAAAAAAAAAAGAAATTTTCATTTTCCATACTTTTTTTCTTAATATTTTATATCATAGTTTCTTTCCTCTATACAGCGTTAGAAAAAGTAATAAAAGTTGAGGCACCGTTAAACATTTGAAACTACAGAGAATTTATCGAGTGGCTTTTACGTCTTTACGAATTCCGTAACATTCTTTCAAAAGACTACTACTACTATAATAAGAGTTAGGATCATATGAGAAATAGTAATTATCATGAGAAATGAGAAATAATAACATCCGTTTGATTTTCGATCCGACGATTCTTAATTTTCATAATTGTCCATCTTCTTTTATGCATTAAACTAGTGTTTAAGGGTACATTCGTCATTTGTGCATGATATGATTCCAAAATGAAGAACAAAAAAACCCTAATTCTATGGCGCTTCATCACCTCTTCCTATTGCCGTCGCCCTCTTCTCCGTTCAATCACAAACCATTGCTAGCCCCACTCTCTTCATCACCTCCTCCCATCGCCGCCGCCCTATCGAGATTCTGATTATTCGCACACGTACGTGCGTTTTGTTCCTCTTCGTGCGCTGAAAATCGTCGATTGCATCCGTAAGTCTGCCGATTTTCTTCCGATACTGAGCGAATGATGATGAGTACATCCGCCGACAACATTGCAGGTAATCAATCGATTTGATTCGTTCTATTGCATAGTACGTAACCGATTTTAGCATGATTGATTTCATTCTTTTTGCTCCGATTCATATCAGCCTGATGCTGGTTACCAATTTTGTACGATTTTGTAAATCGAATGGCTGCGTTGTTCTAAATTCATCACCATGTTCTTGTATATTTGTATCACGCGACATGTATTCATTACATTGAATAAAATGCGTAGCTTTGTACATATAATGCGTAGTGGAATCGCACATTTAGCCTGGATAATTTATCTTCGTTGTAGTTTCATTTTAGGTTGAATTTGTGCCCATAGATGATGGTTTTTGGTGTAGTGTGTAATAGGTTTGAATCGATTTATTTCCAGTGTAGTTATAATTCGTATTAGGTAAGGGAATGCATGTCTTGCTTATAATTCGTAGGTTTCGACATATAATTCGTAGGTTTCGGCATATAATTCGTATCGGACCATGACTGCATGACTTTAAAATATAATACGTAGTTTTTAACGTATAATTAGTATCGAACTAAGACTAGTATGAAATATATCATTCGTAACGGCCTATCCTATTGCTTTTTTCTGCCAATAACGCAGTTTAAATAGCAATGGCTGGAAGTAAGAAATGCAAGAATAGGATTGCTATAGAAATACACCTGGCGGGAATGGGTCACGGGCCAAGGAATAAAAAGCCAACGAATGCTAGCCGAAGTACTGCACCTATAAATGTTGGAAGTGGAACTAACAGTCAGGTAAACATCTTGTCAGCCCCACAAATGTGTACTAAACAGGATTCTATATTTCCCGACCGATAACGATTTTCTTGCATACATCTGATGCACATGATGACAAGTCTATTGAGTCTAGCTCAGGTGATGAAAAAGACTTGTAGAACAACTGAACAAGGACCCTGATGTACAACTATAATGGTGGTCAAGAACTGTCTTTCGAGTTTCAAGCCTCCCATGTAGATATAAAAACAAAGACAAGTTGTAATCTGTTTGGAGTCTTAAACTGTTGTTGTTCCTGTGGAACTCTTAAAAATATGTTGTAAATACATTTCAGCCATTTAACATACATTAGTCTGCTATCAGCTATGCATTATGTCTACTAGTAGTTCATGACACTATAAACTTATGAGTTATGATCATTTGCATCAAATAAAGTTATAATGCGTAGTCAAGTGAAAAATCGTAGAACATGAATCACTGATTTTATAATGCGTAGATTAGTAGGCAAAATTCGTATGAAATAAGACCGAGTACCTAATATTCGTAGAGCAACCCATATAATGTGTAACGAACAAATGGATTGGGTGCCCTGAATCGAATTATCCTATTCAAAATGCTGAGCAACATACATGGAGCAAAATGTTGAGCAACATAAATGTGATGACTACAACAGATCGACTCGACCTCAGCTAAAACCTTGGAGAGAACATATGGTATATGACATTCAAAACCACGGCTCTTAGGTTGGATCACTAACAGGTTGATTCACTCCTTGTATAAAGCTCGAGCATGCCCTTGGTACTGCATCAAGGCTGGACTAGTTGATTCTCCTTCGCCTCGCCCACTTTGCAAGAAAGTCAGCTCCAACATTGTCCAGCGAATCCGCCATGATTACAGCGTCAATAATCTCTAACCTGGACAACAACTTTAAGCACTGTAGTATTACTTTTTTCTCAAGCCTCCCATGTAGATATAAAAACAAAGACAAGCTGTAATCTGTTTGGAGTCTTAACTTGTTGTTGTTCCTGTGGAAATCTTTAAAAAATGTTGTAAATACATTTTAGCCATTTAACATACATTAGTCTGCTATCATATATGCATTATGTCTACTAGTAGTTCATGACACTATAAACTGAAGAGTTAGGATCATTTGCATCAAATAAAGTTATAATGCGGAGTCAAGTAAAAATTCGTAGAACATGAATCACTTATTTTATAATGCGTAGATTAGTAGGCAAAATTCGTATGAAATAAGATCGAGTGCCTAATATTCGTAGTACAACTCATATAATGTGTAACGAACAAATGGATTTAGAAGAAATTCATATAGAAGAAATTCTACAATACTTGATGCAGTTGATATAGAAACCTTGAGTGGTGATTGATTGCTACCAATTTTATCATGCCTTCAAAGTAGTGTACTCGTCATTAATATATTATGAAAGAAACAAACATCGAAACATACGTAACTACGCATTTTATAATTCAAGCCACAAAGAAAATAGAGAACACTGATCCCTAAACTAGTTGAATCGTTGGTATAAACCAACAAATCAACTGATTAAGCCCGACTGCTTCAAACCCTAAATCGGGGAAAAGTTCAATTTGAATGTTACATACCGTAAAATTGTCGACTTTCTTAGCTTTTGTGTACACGTTTTTCGAGTTGTCCGCCGTTGACGACGTTGAATCGCCGAGAGTTGCCTTTGTTCGCTGGGAGTGGGTCGCCGAGAATTGCCTTTGGTCGCCGAGGTTGATACGGGTCGTGCGGGATTATGGTTGAAGATTGTGATTTTTGTGTTCCCCAATTTACCCTTAATAGCGTAATTAACCGAGATTTAAATACGAATTATGAGGGAAATATGATTTATTTTCATAGATCTGATTAGATGGAGGGTATTGATTTTTTCTTATTTCTCATGTAATATCCTCTTCTCATGGGATCTTAACCCATATACTTATGCCAAACACAAACAGACAAAAATAAAAATACTCCAGAGTATTACCTGGTAATTGAACATAAAGGGGTCAGTTTTGCAACATGTGGCGTAAGTTTTTTTTATTGTGGGTTTACATTCAACATATCAAAGAATACAAAACATACATTGCATATCTCGGATACATGTATATTTCTAGCACGTTCGAAGCGCAAGTCACAACACACCAAGGACACCAACCCGGAATCGAACTTGACATCTTTCATTGAAGCACAGGACATCTTGACACCTCTGACTTTAAACTCACGAGTCGACATACCCCTTCATAGTAGGAACTTAGCGTCTAAGCACACCTTCGCGAGAGGGTAGATCATAGCACCTGCAAGCAAGCGTCCACAAGGGACGAAGAAAAGGAAGAGGAAATGGAAGAGGAAAACATCCGCAAAGGATGGAGGAAAGGTCCACACCATAGGAGGGACTAGGAAATTTTCACAAAGCAAAGTGCCACTGTGGGGTTCGAACCCACCTTGTCATTACAAGTCAAAGAATTCCACCAACTCAACCACCACCTTGTTGGCATGTGGCATAAGCTAATAGCTAGTTTTTTTTTCTTTTTCTTTTTGAGTACTAAACTTTTACCCTACTAAACTTTTACCTAGCGGCTGCATCCTCTCTCCTTTTGTTTAATTTCCATTTTTTACAATTTTTCACAAAAACCTAGCGAAAATTGATTTTTGGCCCATTCAGTTTGTGTCACCAGATGACACAGACGACATGTCTAATTCCATAGAGCTGAATTTCCTCAGTTCTGTCTGACTTGTGTCATTTGTGTCAACTAATATCGGTGACACAAGCGCAGAATGAGATGGCCTCTTGAACTCATATTATGATATCCGCAACGGCTGAATCTCCTCCTGGTGCAAACTACAAAGTTGTATTCCTTCATCTCAGATTTCCAACAACCCATACATCAATGGATTCGGACACCGTATCAGCTCTGGGAGTGCGCAACAAGTAGGGATGTCAATCCGCCTATTTTTGCACTGTTTTCGCCCAAATTCCCACAAAACACTTTATTTCGCCTTGAATTCGTTTTTCACCTAAAAAGCATCAAAACAAAAAGTGAGAACTCATTTAAATAAGGTGAATGATCGAAAATCGACTAAATGTGGAGCATAAATATAATATAAATTTATGCTCATCACAATCGAAAAGTCACGTCACATCAACGTGAAAAGTCAACGACCTCCAAAGTTTATTAAAGGTGGAGAGGAGGACCTCCTTTTCCTTAAAGGTTGAGAGGATGACCTCCTTTATACAAATTCGTTTCTTAAAGGTGGAGAGGAGGACCTCATCTTCCTCCACATCCTCTCATTTCATCCTCCAGGGTTTTAATCTTTTTCGCTCCATGGCCGTCTTACTCGTAGCTGCGACAATGACCATCTCGTCGAAGCTCGCCTACCCTCACTCCACGGCTGCGACTCCATCGACTTCGTCCTCATCATCCGTCGCCATCCGCATCAAAGCCCCACTCTCTTCTTCTTCCTTCTTGTCCAACGCCTCCTCAATTTTTGTCTGCACATGTTTGGATTTTGAGAGAGAAAATAGAGGAAAAATTGTCTCAGTTTTGGCGTTGTTAGTAACAACGACTAAAATATATGGCCACATAAGCCTGCGACTCAATATTATATTGAGTAAAAACAACGCAAGACATAAGTCGTTGTTGTCAACAACGACTTTGGTCTTAGGCCTCGTTGGCAACAATGCCTAAGGGAATGTGTATCTTTTGGAAAACAAATTTGGTCCGTATGTCTCATTAGATTTACGGTTCAGATTAAACACTAATTAATAGTAATAATTCGTTTCTTTACCGTAATAAGGGTATTACCGACACATATAATTTACACAAGTTCCAGAATGGCGAAATAAACCCAGTAACGCCAACCTAAGGCGTTGTTGAGTAAAACAACGCAAGACATAAGGCGTTGTTGTCAACATCGAATTTGGTCCGTCTATCTCATTAGATTTACGGTTCAGATTAAACACTAATTAATAGTAATAATTCGTTTCTTTACCGTAATAAGGGTATTACCGACACATATAATTTACACAAGTTCCAGAGTGGCGAAATAAACCCAGTAACGCCAACCTAATTTGCAGCGATCGATCTATAAACTAAAAGCTTGCACGGCTATGTCGCTTGCTGGATCGATCATCGGAATGGCTAAAGAGGGCATTGTTGGTGGAAAGCCACTAAACAAGGTATCGGAAGCCTTGAAAGATCGTACGACCGGTCTTAATTTTTCAAACCCTGTCGAATGCAAGTTGCGCCCTTCTCTCGCGCCTGCTTTCTCAAATCTAATTTTGCTATTCTATAAACAGTTCACTCTCGATATAATGCGTAGACTTAAAAAATAAAATTCGTACACTTAAAGAACACAATTCGTATAATTAAAGAACAGAATTTATAGACATTAAAGAACAAAATTCGTAAACTTTAAGAATATAATTCGTAATGTAAAATGCGTAGACTCTAAGAACAGAATTCTTATACTTAAAGAATAGAATTCGTAGACTTAGAGAACAAAATTCGTAGACTTAAAGAACATAATTCGTAATGTAAAATGCGTAGACTTAAAGAACAAAATTCACATACTTAAATAACATAATTCGAAGACTTAAAGAACAATATGCATAGCTTTTGATGACCAACATTGATTATGGATTCACGATAAAAGTCGTAGTTACCAAATCAATATTCGTAACTTTTGCTGAACTTGCGGTACAAAATTCGTAGTTACTAAAGCCAAAATGCGTAGTCTAACAAGTAAAATTCGTAACACCAGTCAATCGATCACATTCAGTAAAACTTCAAATTCGAGTATCGTCGAATTCATAACTAGATCGGAGGTCACCAGTAAACGATTGCGCAAGTGCCTCGGCTAACGGAGGAGCACTCTCTCTAGCTTATCAGGCCCATATGGAAGGGCATTGTCATTTCGAGCGCCTCCCAGTGGCGACCCGCTTGGCCATCACCAGCGATCGAAATCCTCACTTCTGTAGTCTCCGTTGTGATGATCCTCTTGACCAGCCAACTGCGCCTTGCACCCGTGACGACTCCAGCGTCCGGGGGGCCTCCCCTAGGCCTCTTTTCGTTGATGATACTCGCTTTAGGTATGAATAGCTTTGCTAGCTTGTGGCCTTTTCTCAGCCTGTTCGGTGTTTTTAATCCCTAAGGTCTTATAACTAAGGGATGGCATTTGAGGGCTTGTTTAGTCTTAGCGCGCGAGCGCTCTCCGTTCGTCTATGGCTGTGTTCAGGCCTTTTTGAACCATCAATAAAATATAGCTGGTTAAAAAAACGATTGCGTAACTAACCATTTTGCAACCAGGTCATATTCCATATTGTGTGCGTATTTACTTATGTGCGGCGTGTTTAGGGATCAGTGTGTTGAGATTTGATTTTGAAAACGAGAATTTGGTAAATGCTGCAGTTAATCAGAGGGGAATTGAGATTCAATTCTCAGAGTCTCTAGGCTTGTTCGCAATGCGATTCGTAATGGATTTGTGTAGATTGTTAAGGTTTCTCGTATACTGGTATTAGATTTAAGATATAAAGACGAATATGGTCTTATAAAATAAAAATTTCTAAAATATTCAAAATTGAAGATTGAGTTCCCTTTCTACTCAACCTTCTAGATCGGTTTCCCTCTTACTCACTTTTTTTAAAACGTTGTTGTCAACATCGACTCCTACCAACGGCGTCTTATGCCTCGTGTCTCTTTTTTACATTCGTAATGGTGATTCACCAAAAAAATAGCCACATAAACCAAAGACGTCGTTACGAAGAGCGTCTTAGGTCAGAATAAGATTCGATCCGGAAACTCCTTCCTAGCGACGCAGCCGGAACATGACTAAGATCTCGGTCGTTAAAGCTCTACGGCTTAGGCCAGATTCCAGTGTCGATGACTCCAACCACGAGATAAAATCTAAAGTTGGTTTCTTAGGGCAATTGAGCGTTGTCGCTGGTTTTGAATCCGAGAAATTTCGAGGAACGGGTAGTGCGGAGATGGCGAACTTGCTCGGGGATGACTGAAACGACGCCACATAAGGACTCGAGGTTGAGAGCCTCGTAGGCTGAGAGATTGGCGACGAAGCCGTATAAGATAGTGGTGTACGTGTGGAGGATGCGGCTGGTGCTTATAGGTGAATTTGAGAGTGAAGCGAGGGAACATTCGTACCAGTGAGTCTGAGTGGGGGAGATGGAGAATTCACACTGTTTATCCCAAGATCGGTTGATTGATCATCCTGACTTGAAGCGGGTTTAAAATAACAACCAACTTTATGGGTTTTTCACTATCGTTTGTATGTATTACCATAGTAGTGAGTTGATAAAAAATGAGTGGGTGGTTAGAAATACCAAGGTACACAAAGGATTAGTAATAGAGATTATGCAAATTATACAAAAAAGCATTTCCGCATAAAAGGAACACTCATTGGGGCTTTAAGTTGGTAGAAATGATCCGTCTTCGCGCACTAAGTTTGAAAGATGCGGCTGGTTATTGTTGATTTTGGAGTTTCTAGCCAATGTACCCCTGTCCAAAATCAAATTTCCCAATTGCACCAGTTGAAACTCAAATAACCAGATTACCCTTTTTTAATAATTCCGGTTCCTCAGGAACCGGTACTCTTCATTTTTGTTTAATCCCGATAGGAGAGATACCGGTACCATTATTCCCGATTTCTCTCCTACCGGGAATGTACAAAAATGAATATGTTGCTTGATTTTAGGCTTACGTGAACCAAAACGAGATGAAATGGCATACACGGCATTCCCGATTTTCGGGGAACCGGTATCATAATGATCTCGATTTTCGAGGAACAGGAAACATTGAAATTAAAAATCATTCCATTAATCTCATAAGTCCACAGTAAAAAGTCTTCAATGAGGGAGAGGATTGTGTCGGTCAAGGTGCAGGCTCGGTCGCGGAAGAAGCGCCAGAGGACTTCGGGGACTCTCGGCTTCTTCTTCTTCACCTTCGCCATTGTTGCAGAGCGGTCAGGAGAGGGTTTGAGTTTGAAATCCCGCCTTTTAAGGTCGAGGAGGCTTCTATTGTACGTACTGATGTGAGTTGGAGTAAATGTAAATGAGGTTTTGGTAGATTGCAGTCTCCTAAATTGTTGCAGTTTTGAAACTGGTTTGAAAATCTATCTCGCAGCAACGAGGCTTTATTAATGAAGAAAAAGGTCAACGTAGTCAACTTGATTTGTTTTATTCATTTATTTAATCTCTTATGTGAAAAGACAAACTGAAGAGAAATTAGACAGTTTGACAATACTTTATAGTGTTTCAATGTGCCGTACACTCCCATCATCTCATCACCTCTATCAACTTTACTTTATATTGTAATTATATCAAAAAAACTTTACTTTATATTATAAACCCTAAATTTACTTTTGGAATCTCGTGTCTCCCCTCCCCGTTCCTCCTACCATTGTGCAGTCACTTTTAATTTGAATGTTCTCTCTCCGAAAATCGGTATCATTATGATATCGGTGTCGAGAGAACCGGTATTGACATGTATGTCTACATAGGTCCAAAATCGATCCACATCTTCATTTTTTTACATTTCCGGTATGAGAGAAATCGGAAATGATGTTACGGTGTATCTCCTACCGGTATTAGGAAAAATTGAAGAGTCTCGGTTCCTAAGAAACCGGAATTATTAAAAAAATGAGTAATCTGGTTATTTGAATTCAACCGGTGCAAATGGATAATTTTGAGTTTGGAAAGGGGATAATCTGGCTAGAAACTCTTGATTTTGCCACTGAGCAAAAAATGGAAACTAATTTAAGAGATCGAGTATAATGAGAATTCAATATCCAATTTTGAGTATTTTAGAACAAATAATTAGAACAAAAACGTATTTTTTATACAAGAACAAAAACGTATTTAAAAATATACAAAATGAATTTTTCCCCTTATGAAACTTGTCGATACATACTCATCATATTTATAAGTTCCTACATGATCCATACGATGTTAAGCCTTCAATCGCGAAAAAGGGTTTAGTCGAATGACTTGTGCCCTTGACAATTTGTCAAGAGGTCAAGGGTTCGACTCCATTGAGTAGCATAATTTTCTACACTTTTGTGGTGGATTGTTTTCCTCCCTCGCGGAGGTGTTGTTCGTCCATGGTCGACGTGTTGTGTCTTGCAGGTTCGCATATTTTGCTTCGCCAGTCTATATGGATTCCAGTGAGATGCGTGTTTGCTCGTAGATTTCAAGTTAGAAGGTGCCTTAAGACATGTGCTTCAACGGACTATTCAAGTATCATTCCGAATTGGTGTCGTTCGTGTCCCGTGCTTCAGAGTCTAATAATTTATATATATTCGACGACGATATATTCGAATTGCACTTCATTTATACGGGACTTTAAGCCTTTAATCCATGTGTCAAACCTTGTTGGGCCGAATCAGAACAAAAACGACTTTTCGTTTCATTTTTTTTTGATGAGACGTTTCATTTTATTTTGAACAAATAATAAAAATGACGAGGAACCTAAAAAAAAGAAAAGAAAGCGGAGCATCAATTGAAAATGAAGCATACAAGTTCGTCAAACAGCATAATCGTGAACTTGTGCTGATCGGAGAAGACTTCTTCGCCGAGCAACCCGTGGCCGCAGCGCTCTCCCGAACTCATTGTTCGAAAGTGAAACTTTAATCGCTTCAGCCGGATGGACGAGCTGATTTCACCTGCCGATCACCATGCGGCTCCAGGAAAGGATCAGCAAGCTGCAGGAGTCGGGATACTGCTCCAAATCATGATGCTAGTGCTCTCTTTTGTGCTCGGACACGTCTTGAGGAGACGCAAGTTTTACTACTTGCCGGAAGCCAGCGCGTCGTTGTTGATTGGTATGGTTTTGAGTACTCGTTTGCTGCTCTCATGTCTAATTTGGTCAATAATTTCGTATGTTTTAATGCCGCAGTGTCCTGCATTTTTCAAATTTTAAGAGTTTTTTTTTTCTGGGGCAATTATTTCATGGTGGTTGTGGATGTTGTTGACCAAGTGTGACTCAACATTGGCATTTTCTCCTGGCAGGTTTAATTGTTGGAGGACTTGCTAACATTTCAAATACTGAAACTAGCATTAGGTAACTATTTTTTGAAGAGTTTTATTGATTTTTATTTTAGGTGTTGGATTTTGCATTTTAATGGCCTTTGCATTTCGTGTTTGCTGACAGGACTTGGTTCAATTTCCATGAAGAATTTTTCTTCCTGTTCCTGCTACCCCCAATCATATTATATCCTTTGTCATTTCTGTAACTAAATTCTCTTTTCATTTGGAATGGTAACATGATTGTGTTGCTGAATTAAAAAAGCAGCTACTGAGCATTGTTTCCTTGACTGTTTCTGCTTACCCAGTCAGGATTTAGCTTAGCTCCTGTAAGTTTTCTCTCTCAAGTGTGTGTTATGTCATTCACGTCAACTACCTGATAATATTTGAGTGCTCATGTTATTGTTGATATTCACAGAAACCATTCTTTTCAAATTTTGGGGCTATTACGACTTTCGCTATCTTGGGAACTTTTATAGCAGCAGTTGTAACAGGGGTTTTGGTGTAAGAGTAACGACCCTTTCTACCATTTATTTGTTTGAATGGGAGATGAATTGTCTGATTTCCTCTTATATGTTGAAAACTTTATGCTTCTTCCTTTATTGCAGTTATGTAGGTGGCGTTTTGTACCTAACTTACAAGCTTCCATTTGCTGAATGTCTTATGTTTGGAGCTCTTATCTCTGCGACGGATCCTGTCACTGTCTTATCCATATTTCAGGTCTTTTTATGTATATCAATATGTTCACCGTCTTACGTTGTATTTGATTCTTTTATTGGAAAAAGTCGTAAATCAAGTAAGCTGCATCATTTTTGTTATTTTGTTTCAACTGCACAGTCACGGATATAAGCAGGAGTCTTCATAGTGCAATCTGATAGATTACAATCTCTATAGGATATCCTACTTCCAACTGGAAGCTAACTTTCAAATACTTATTATGATCTCCAGGAACTTGGCACAGATGTGAACTTATATGCTTTGGTGTTTGGGGAGTCAGTTTTGAATGATGCTGTAAGCCCTTAATGAAATCAATTATATTTACCAGTATAAAGTTATTTTTTCACATGACTAACATATTCTGAAAAATGTTTTTCTTTTATTGTTCAACTGGAAGATGGCAATCTCCTTGTATAGGTATGTAGAAAATCAGAATCAGCGGTTACCTCTGCTTAGATTAGAAATGTTTTTAGAGCTTTGTTTTAATATCTTGGTGATTTGAATGCAGGACTATGGCATTGGTAAGAAGTAGTGCTTCATCTGGGCAGAGCTTCTTTATGCTTGTTGTCCACTTTCTTGAGACGTTTCTAGGCTCAATGTCTGCAGGTAGATTTATTTATTTGGTTTATTTATAGTCAATACTTAAAAAAGTCACTATTAAATAAGAGTTTGACATTCATGTTTTGCAGATTATGTTTTTCTGGTTTAACAAACAAGTTATATAGTTTCCCGAGTTCATCAGAGTCATGAAAGTCACTAAACATTTAGTAATGTGATATAAGAAGGAAGAAAGTAATTTAACCCTTAGGTTTCCATACATACTATGTGATGTTATGAAAGGAGTGACAGTGATCAATTATTATATTTGATAACAAGACATTCATTTCTTTGATCGCCCATTTTAAGTCATTGTAGCTTGAATTTAAGAGGGGAAATCTATTAATCTGTGTCTTACAATGAATGTTGACGGTATGAAATGTTTTTTGTATTTTTTTTGTTGCCTTCTTGACACAAAAGTCAGCTATATGTTTTGTAAACAATTTTTTCATGTGGACACTAGCAAGAGAAAGCAACTAATTTTGATATTAATGTATAAAATGTTCTTCGGGCCTTAGGATTTCTGTTATAATCTGTAACATTTGTGTTTCTTATTTCATGTGGATTTTGGGTTTGCAGGCGTTGGAGTAGGATTCACATCTGCTTTGATATCCTTTCGATCAAATGAAATATGTAGCAATGCATCCATCTTTTCACCTTTATAAAATTTATACTACTGATAGACAGGAATACATTTTGACGCCTTAACTTGTAAAAACCTATTCAAATATGCTGGTTTAGGTGTTGACAAGTAAGTTCTACTTTTCAAAACTTGTATGCATATGCTTTATATTTGAGCCCTTGAAAATTTAAATACTGATCCTTTCTAACACTCAAACCTTGTACTTTTGTTCAGTCTTCAAAACTTAGAGTGCTGTCTGGTTGTCCTCTTCCCATACTTCTCGTAAGCAACAGCATTTTAGTGTAGTGATTATCATTGTTTCTTTTCTTTAAGCCGTCCTCTTTCCGCTATGGCTATATCTTATTGAGCTGACGCCCATAAATTGTCATGTGCCTTCCAGGTACATGCTGGCAGAGGGTATTGGCCTTTCTGGTATTGTATCAATCTTGTTCACTGGAATTGTGAGTGCATATTGATACTCTGGTAATACATTTAATTGGTGTTCTCTGCGCATTTATTGATGCATAATATTTTGCTCTATTTTAGGTTATGAAACAATACACATTCTCAAATTTGTCCGAGAATTCGCAAAGATTCGTATCAGCCTTTTTCCACCTAATATCATCTTTAGCAGAGACATTTGTGTGAGGAGATGCATTACACCATACCGATACATTTGATTTAACAAATTTGCATGTACTTTTATCAATCTGAATGTACTTGATCTTTGCGTTTATATAATCAGGTTTATATACATGGGTTTTGACATCGCTATGGAGCAGCAGAGCTGGTCTCATGTTGGATTCATCTTTTTCTCTATCGTATCCTTGATTTATGAAGGATGTTGCTCTAATATAATGTTTCCTTTTTCCTTTTCCTTAACTTCTTCTTTTCATGAGTTTGGACCTTTGGCCTGTATAATGATTGATTATCTTAACATTATCCGTTACTGATAGATATTCATAATAGTCGCAAGGTAAGGATGTTTCATAACCATAACCTTGTCGTTTTAACTTGTCTTACGGATCCCTATATCTCAATGAAATTAATCTATAACTTCCATGTGAAGGGCTGCAAATATTTTTTCTTGTGGATATCTCGTGAACTTGTTTAGACCCCGGCATCGCAAAATACCAATGAAACATCAAAAGGCACTTTGGTATGGTGGTAAGGAGATATGAACTGTACTGAAGTTTCAGTTTGATCTTCTTTTGGTTCATGTATACCTGAAGTCTTTATTTACACATTCAGGGCTCCGAGGAGCTATGGCTTTTGCCCTTGCTTTGCAATCGGTTCATGATCTACCAGATGGACATGGCCAGACTATACTCACTGCAACTACTGCTATAGTTGTCTTGACGGTAAAAACATGCTTAGTTTAAATTAGCCTTTTGTTTTTTCTCTCACGTGGATTGCATGTAGGATCATGAATTAATTGCCATGTAAACAATAAGGTAACTCTTATTCAATTATTAGACAAAAGTGTGAACAATTTCTGATTATAAGTGTCAACATGTCGCCGTTGCCCTCTTTGACGGTTGTGCCAATTCGTTAACATTTTAAAGCAATCTAACAGGTTGCAGTTATGTAATTGTATTTCAGTTTCAAATGCTTTGCACTAGTAAGTAGTAATATTAATATTCATAGCATATGCAACCTGAATTGATACGCGGGTCTGCAACCGAATTACCGAAATGTGATTCTTTCCTTTCTTTAACTTGTAGATTTTATCCTGTTGTACGGAATTCATCTTACGTCTTCGAATTGCATTCTACAATTGTGATTGTGAAACTTCTTGAATCTGTAGGTTTTATTAATTGGAGGCTCCACAGGTAAAATGCTCGAGGCTTTGCATGTTATTGGTGATGATCATGATGCTTCATTAAGTGCGGTAAGTTAAACTTATTAATTAGATTGAATCCCGATATTCCAACCATCAACTGTTTTATAAGGTGAAAAGTTTCGCTGTGAACCCCTCTCATGATTTGGCCAAGTCTAGATCATATGTATACACATTGACAATCTATTCTGCTTTCACGGTGGAAAAGGAGAAAAAAGAGAGGCCAGCTAAATTTCAACCGCATGTTGCTTAAAAATTGCAGACAATCTTGTTTCGACTAACATTACATACAACAGTAATCGCACATGTAATTTTATTAGACATCTTTACCCTTCGTTTGGATTATGTAAAATGTGGTGATAAAAAATGGAATGAAAAATAAATGAGAAAGGCATTTTCCAATGGAAAATTCTGCGTTGAATGCTTTTGTTTATTTTTAGATTTTCTATGTCAAATAAATCGTGAAACTACATTTTCCTCCCAAGTTTTATTTCCATCTCATGAGCTTTCCATGAACCAAACGGGGCCTCATTTTTTTCCTTTCATTTGTTGACATCCACTGTTAAATAAGGCTGGTTTTTCTCATCATATTTACTTTTAACAAGTGTTATAAAGCTTCTTCAAATGGTGTCTGATTCTGAAACCTCAGTGTATATCCACGCAGTGTACAGAATTCCTCCGTAGTTCATTTGCACCTCATATTACTGTTTTATTGTTAAGCTTTCCATCAGTTTCGTATCTATTTGGCTGTAGAATATTGAAGAAACCAATGGATATCTAGCGCATTCATATGACTACCAAGATGAAAGTTCCTCTTCTGGGAACAAAATCAAGATGAAGCTTAAAGAGTTTCATAAGAGGTATTATCCTTAATAATTTGACTTTGCCGGTTCATATTTTTGTCATCATGGCTGTGACACGGTACTTTGTTTTGTGCAGTACGGCATCCTTCACAGCATTGGATAAAAACTACCTTACCCCATTTTTCACCAATGCTGGAGATGAAGATGATGAAGACTTTGGTAATGACCTATCTGCAATATTCTTGATCTCAAGGCTGAAAACTTTGCTCAGTTTCAGCCTTACAGCGGTTATTTTAGTAACAATAACAAGTGATGTCCAATTTGATCACAATTGACAAAAAGAAAAGATCACAATTGACAGAGCAGGCATCATTCAAGAACAATTGCTTGATTCTATTTACTTTCTTGTACACGATGACTGATATTGTTAGCTAATTATTCTTTTTATTTATTTCTTCTTTCCAGATGAGCCAATGCCAAGCTCCAGGAGAGGAGGCTTCTATGACCGAGCTTAGATTATGTGGTTGAAGAACTTTAGGAAGATATCAACAACCTATAGCAGGGCTTAGATCACCACCATACATGGTCAAGTAGAGCTTTGTACAGTTACTACACCTGGAAGGCTGGAATGTGGACAAAGTTGGTTTTGTAATATGGTCATTACTAACAAGCCTATTCGTTTTGGATTCCCAAAACCCTACCCACCAGACCAGAGGACTACTCTAGTCTTATCAGGTGGAGAATCCGAGACATTTGAAGTGGTTGACATCTCTTTCTTCGCTCGATCCCGTCTTGATGTGCTGCCAATAATTATCTTAAAAGCATATGCGCCCCAGAAATCAGTACTTGGAGACGTTGCTCATTGATTTGCTGTGACATTTATGATAACCAAATCTCATGGCACTTCCTGTCTACTGAAGGAAAAAACCTAGAAGCAATATTTAATTCTTCAACCAGAAATCAATTCATATTTCCAGTTCCAGTAGGTTTCTAATCAATCTTAATTACTCCAGTGTTTGTTATCAGTGGACTTTTGAGCTTCAGTAGCCGCTTAACAGCTCTGGCCTGCCCTATTAAACAATGCAGCTAAGCTAAGCCTCTCTAGAAGATCAAACTTGAGATACTTTCCCATTAATCCGGTTAAATGCTGAGTTCTTGGATTGGATGTTAGGTGTTACTGCCAAGCATAAATATTTGGGTTTCCTTGGGTCAGATTTCTTTCATGGGATGCCTTTGGTCGAACGAGAAGAACAGATCATTCAGCCTTGAAGATGGGCATGACCGGAGAACACTCGCAGCAGCCTACGATCGACATGAACTGCTTACTTCAGGTCTAGAGGGTAAAAAGTTCCTTCCACTTATCCCCGGGTCAAAGAAAACAGCATGCAGAAGGAGAGGGGGGATTTCGAGAGCTGATCAAGTTCCACTTGCTGCTGTTGTAAGCAGATTAAATGATGTGAAAGGCCATAAGCTGAATATGAATAGCAAAACTCCTGCAAGAATCAGCAATCAAGTAATCATATGTTCCGGATCATTCACTGATGACACAGACAACAAGATGTCCAATAATCGAAACATACGCTCAGACACTTCTGAAGAGTTCTCATTCTTAAACACAAGACTCCATACACAACAAATGGTTCCGGAGCCAAATCATGAAAGGTGCCTAAAGGAGGATTTAATGGGTAGAGCAGCAATGAAGCCACTCAGAGTTGCATCTGCAGAAACTAAACAAGTGCTTGGCCAAGAACAAAGCATCTATTCACCTACTTCATATGTTACCCCAAGATTTGGGACCTATGCTCTTTCAACACCTTGAACTACTTTCAGTTTGACAGCCCTTTTTTCAGGAAAACGATCCGGTGCTACGCAGTAAAATGCAGCCAGTACGAACCCTTCCTTTTGTTCTTGAAATGTTCAACCTAAGGAAAAATAAAATAAATTGAAAATGGTCATCTTTCATGAACTTTCTTTTATATTGTATGGTATTTTATAATTGAAATCATTTGTTACTAACCCAATATACAATTTTATTTTTCAATTACAATCTTTTTTTCATGCTTTAAATTTTCCTCCAGGTGGAAAATGAGCCTATGTAGGCCGACTGCAACTCTTAAGCTTGGCCCATTAAACTGAGAAGGTTGGTAAGACCAGCCCATTTAAATTTCAAAGTTTGGCCTAATAGTAGGGTTATTAACCGATCTGCCCTTTTCAAACTCAAATAACTCATTTGCACCGGTTGAAATTCAAATAATCAGACTATCCCATTTTTAATAATTTCGGTTCCTGAGGAACCGGTACTCTTCATTTTTTTTTATAATCCCGGTTTCCCAAGAACCGGTATTAGAAAAATTTGCTGATGTGGCTCATTTGGACCTATGTGGACCAATTGGAACAAAATTCAAGCCAATCTGACGTACATGTCAAATGCCGGTTCGGGAAGAACCGGTATCCTAATGATACCGGTAGTCGAAGAACCGGAATCATATGCATGCGTGTAAACATCTCACACGCCTTGTTCCCCAACCCGTGCATAGCTAGTCCAACAATCATGGACAGACCCTTGGGGTCTGCATCTTTAGGGTAACTTGCAATGTACAGAACTGACTCAATCCAACTCATCTCCACACAGTCATTTATGGACAGACCCAGTTCAGGGAAGCTCTCCTCCATCACCGACATTAACCGCATCTCAGCTTGGCCGAGGAAGAGTGCGTTGTAAGAAGTGATCACTGTTTTAGTTTTATTAGATGCAGCTGCATTATTTATAATGACCCTCATGAGTGTGTTGCTTTTTTCATGTTCTATATAGTACAACTCACCTACAGTTGCTCCAGCCTCAACCCATGCGCTGCATGCTGTCGTGCCCCCCGCTGCGAACTCTCACCGTCTCACGTGAAGATCCATCTAGTCTGGAGCAAATAATAGCGGCTTGGATGTGAGACGGGTGCAGAGGCGTAAAGATAAACACGGTCGTAAAGACGTGTGAGATGTTTACACGCACGTAGATGATACCGGTTCCTCCCAAACCGGCATTTGACGTGTACGCCAGATTGGTTTGAATTTTGTTCCAATTGGTCCACATAGGTCCCAAATGAGCCACAGTAGCAAATTTTTCTAATACCGGTTCTTGGGAAACCGGAATTATAAAAAAATGAAGAGTACCGGGAATATAAAAAATGGGATAGTTTGGCTATTAGAGTTCAACCGGTCCAAATGAATTATTTAAGTTTGAAAAGGGGTAGATTGGTTAATAACCCCTAATAGTATGGGCCTAACGCAATTCTTAAAAAGGCCGAATATCAACGGCCCAAATTTGACATGCTGACGTCATCCGAGGATAGTGCTGTAGCGGACGAAGATGATGAGATGACGAGCAGAGGGAGCAGCTGCGGAGAGGTTTTCCAAGTACGGACGGAGCCGAAAGCTGAAATCAAGCATCATGAATGTAGCGACGACGACGACGCTCTGCAACTTAAACCCTAATTTCACGACCTTTGATCATCCGTCGTGCTCGTCTTCTTCTTCGTCGTACAGTACGCTGTCCACTTGCGGAAGGTTCAACCGTATTCGCGCGAATTCGCTTGTGATTGGGACTGCGGAAGGCCAGAAGACTCCGGTGGAGGATTCTTCTGCTCGGAGACTCATCCTTCTTCGCCACGCTAAGAGCTCCTGGGATGATCGATCTCTTCGAGGTACTTTTTCACGACCCGATGAACGCTATGATTTTCTTTTCTTTCTTTCTTTTTTTTGCTTCATTTTGATGATTAATTTGTTTCTTCGTCGATTTTCTCAAATGTCAGAGTTCATTTGAGTTCAGTTTGTGTTTGACTTGTTCAGATTTGTGTGGAAGTCGTTAGTGGAAAACTGTTTTGATTTTGGTGTACTTGGTTGATGATGAACAGATCATGATCGGCCGCTGAGTAAAGCTGGGCAGGCGGATGCTGTGAGAGTTTCGCAGAAGCTGCAACAGCTGGGATGGATTCCTGAGCTCATTCTATCCAGGTCTGAGTGGTGTTGTAGTTTTTGTGGAATCATCGGTAATTTATTTGATGTTTTGTTTTGCAATGCAGTGATGCTGTACGGACAAAGGAGACTCTTAGAATAATGCAGGAGCAAGTTAGAGGGTTTTTGGAAGCTGAGGTGCACTTTATTCCAAGTTTTTATTCCATCGCAGCTATGGATGGGCAGACTGCTGAGCACCTCCAGCAAGCTGTATGCAAATTTTCAAAGGATGAAATAAATACAGTTATGTAAGTATGGTGTTAACGTTGTGGTCAAGTAATTGGGGACTTTTGTCAATAATTGGAGCTTTGCTGTGTATGGTGTTAACATTGTGATAGAGTAGAAAGATTTTCTAATTGTGGTGCCGTTATCAGGTGTATGGGTCATAACAGGGGGTGGGAGGAAGCAGCATCAATGTTGTCTGGTTCTTCTATTGAGCTCAAAACATGTAATGCTGCATTACTTGAAGCTTATGGGAAATCATGGGAAGAGGTTCGTTAATCATTGTTTAATTTTATTGATTATTCAACATATATGCGACCTTGATATTTAATGCCTGTGAGTTGGAGTAATTCTAAATCTATGTCGGCGACAGCGTTCATCATTGCTTGATTTATTGTATATGCAGGCCTTTTCTCTGGCGGGACTTGGTGGATGGAAGCTTCAGGGTATAGTGAGACCAACGTGACAGCTCTTGTATGCGGGTTAAGTATAAAGTAGCTCAGAACCAGCTGTCTCTTTCAAGATAATTGAGTGAAATGCCAAACATTTCGACGACCACCTGCTCTTAGCCTCTTACCAGTGTATACTTTGCTGTTTAGCATCAGCATAGGTGGGGCGCGGGGAGGATTGCGGATTTTGTAAATTGTAATTGGGCATGGCATAGTCTAAAGATGGTCCTCATTGAATGTAGCTAAGGCTATGAACTGGATATATGCAATTCCAATCACCTATGAAATCATTTTACAAAGTTCAGTAATTGGAGAACCAAGTTTGGGAATTTGCAACTACATCCTTATTTCACTGTGAACTTCTTGTTTTGCTCTCTTATTTGGGATCCTGCTGAAGTTCAGTGTTTCGATGAATTTGTTAACTGAAGCGCAGATCTTTGTATTTGGAACTTCATTTGTACTGGCAACTCACACTATGAAGGATACATTTTAGGGAAAAGTACACGAATTATAAAACTTTCCAAAAAGAGTACCGAACTAATAATAACTTCCAAAAGTGTGTCAAAGGGAAAAATACAGTTTGGAGGATGTGAACACCAATAAAAATTAAATATTAATTACACGCATCAAAGTGATTATAGGCTGCTTACAAAAGGTTATATGTCTGTTTCGGCATAACTTTATATTATATGGTGCCTGGTTATTATTGTGTTATGCCATTTTGGTATGATTTCATATTGAGATATCGTAAGTAAGCTGAGATTCCTAATACTTGGCTCTTCATGCTGCTATTTTTCATGGTGCTGTTAATGCAGAGTCTACTATATGTTTATTCATCGTCACAAGCAGCACGACATATTTCTCTAAAACGTCATTGCTTCCCCCATCTACTTTGTTACTTTGAGATGCTTGATGGTTAATTGAATTCTCAAGATAACATATCCCAGTTTGGACAATTGGGGAAGCTCTGAAGCACAGGACGATGCTGCATTAAGTTCCTATCGACAACTATATGTTCTGGCCTTGAAACTCAACCCATCTCAGCAGCGCTGCCAGTCTTCCCTATTATTCCCAACTGTGTCTGCCTAGTGTTTATCTTGAAGATTCCCGCAGATAAAATAAAAAAAAGAATCAACAAATCAAAATGAATTGTGTAGACTGTAGTCTACAAAATGTTGCCATCCCTGCTGCTCGAGCTGAAGTAAAAGAATCCCGGAGTACTTTCTAGCAAGATTCCAACCAGTTGGTAACAAACAATGAGCTCTACAAATGTTTGCCATCCATATCCCGTGTCAACTTTTCTGGCTGTTTTCTAGGATATTTTTACCCAACAAACAGAACTTTTTTGCCAAAAATGTTCTGCAGAATTTGCTTAACCTAAAAACAAGGTCTACAGTGCAGCCGGATTCTTATGGAAACCCTCAACAAAAATGTCACAGAAGTTTCATAATTTCAAAATGGTTCAATACCTCTCGACTCCTGTGAATTACTAATTCCTATCTTAACCTGAAAACCTCAAAGGTGAACTTCAGTGATCTTGTTTAAATGAGTTGACAGTTCTTCCAGTTCAGCAAACTAAGCAACATCAGTGAAATACAGTCCTGTACATATAAGCAACTTTCATACGTGGCCATGAGGCTTATCCAACTTAGAAAAGGGCAAATTTACAAGTGTAAACGAAAGAGGGATAATATTTTACAATCAGGTGGACACACAAATGTGCGCCCTCGCAATGATAGACAAGATAACGACATGAATGTTTCATATACAGCAACGTTGAGTGCGGGCATTATGACAGAAGCTCGAATCAGATCTTGAGGTAGACAGATTTTGGTTTGAGAAACTAACTGCAACAGCCTCCAGCCTGTGAAGAGGAGCCATCTCTTCCAGCTGATGACCCTGGAATGCCTCCATATCCAACTTTAATCCCGTGGGACTGTCAAACAATATATTAGCATTGACTATTTCAAAGCACAGGGTGATTCCAATTCCAAATGGCTCTAGGTAATAAAATACATAAGATTATGAAACCAAATTTTTTTCTCGAAATGATGTAGGTAGAGAATGTCGACCCAGTTCAGTTAAAAAAGAAGTAGTCGCACAACTTATCAATTTCTGACTACAGTAACTCTATGGAAGGCACCAAATACAAATCTAACTAAACCAACCTCATTAGATACATCAAATACCCCATCCTGTATCTTTTTGTAGATAGTAGCAGCTGTTTTTATAAAAGCCTGCAAGAAAAGATACGATCAGAATGATACAGAAAATGTGTCAAACTGTACTGCAAAATCTAAGGATTATGATCACCTCCTCTACATTCTGAGCCGTCTTTGCAGATGCCTCCATAAAAATCAAACCATTTTCCTTGGCAAATTGTTCCCCTTCCTCAGTACTCACTGCCCTTCTGTGAGCGAGGTCCGACTTATTACCAATGAGCATAATGCTCATATTAGCATTAGCATGCTGCCTTGCATCCTCTAGCCAACTTGCCAGGTGATTGAATGTCTCCCTCCTGGAAGGTATTACGATGTCATTAAATAGCAACCAAAAGCCTTGGAAAATTAACTGATGGACTTTCACATAAATAAATAGAAATTAGTAACTCATACGAAACCATGAAGGGGAAAACCAAAAAGTACCTGGTTATATCATAAACTAACAAAGCGCCAGCAGCTCCTCTATAGTAAGATCTAGTAATAGATCTGAAGGACTCTTGACCCGCCTACATACAGCATTTCAATATGCAGCACTGAGTTGTAAATTTCATAAAAGTAAATAAATAGTTAAATACATCCGTTGTGATTTGCAGCTGAGATTTGGTAGATATTTCTTTAGATTACATTTCTTGGAAACAAAAAAAGAGTGTCATCAATAACGGCAACAATATTAATTAAACTGCGATTAACAATTTATACGAGGTCGGCACTCAGAAGAATTTTGACAATTACATTTACTAGAACATCCGCATGACATGTTATGTCAAAGAGAAGCCTCTATAGTTTCGGTATAAGCCTGCCTAAGACTGAAGCTGAAGCTGAGTCCCATGATCCCATCTCATCTATGAAAAGATAGACTTGGTTGTTTTAACAACCACTAAACGTAATCGTAAAGCGCTTCGATTAATGTCTACTAAAACTGAAGCACGCTGTATGTAAAGTAAATTGTGTAACAGAAGATACGCTTTATCTATGCCCACCAATCTCTCATAGTTATAAAGAAGCTTTGTGATAAAAAAAGAATGAGCGCAACAAACCGTGTCCCATATTTGCAGCTTAATGGGCTTGTTATCTATTGTAATCATCCTAGCTCCAAATTCAACACCAATCGTCAAGTCATGCACTGGCTGAAACCGCTTATCAGTGAACTGAAGAAGAAGGCATGACTTACCCACTCCTGCCAAATAAAATTTCGTAAGACGTCGTTCAGCAATAACAAACCGGCATATTAATTAATACACAACAAAACCTATTATCATACAGTTTCCTACCCCAAAAAAAAAAACTTGCATATTAGCCCTAGCCTGAATGTCCCTCATTTCATGTTGCTTTCAAACAAAGTTGAAATTAAGAAACTTCTGGCTTCCTAAAAAAACATCATCAAACAACTAAACCACTCTGGCAATTGATATCCTACGAATTCGTCGACAGAAACAAAATTCGATCAATCATGTCAATCTAGAATTAGGTTTTCGAATGAATCAAAACTCTAACACACCCAAGAAACCTCATATCACCTCCAAACCAAGCCCTACGAAAACTCGCAACTGCTATCGAACTGAATTGAGGAATTGCTTACCAGTGTCACCGATGATTATGTACTTGAAAAGGTAGGCGTACGACATCTCTGAATTCCAAAGATCGATAGAAGAAAAAGAAATTGAAACAGCGGAGTCGGCAAAGGATCGGAAGAACGCAGAGTCGTGGAAACGAGAATTGCTTGTGAAATCAAATCACGCCATTAACCAGAACAATCCACCAGCTGTCCACGTAGTTGGGTCATTTAAACGCTGCGCTTTGGCGTTTGGAGTTTTGTGTGTTAAGAGTTATGTCTTATGTTAATAATTGATGAGTTTTTTTTTTAAAATAATTGATGAGTCCTAACAAAATAATACAGTTTAAATTTTAAATATTTTTTTTGCTGCTTTGTACTTGCGAAAAAAGTTAGATGTTTCTATAGTCTATACCACGGACGAATAAACTACATACAAGGGTGAGACTCTTTTTACATTCGGAAAATTTGAAAACATCATCTCATTGCATATTCAAATTTACTCATTTTTCACTTTTGAATAATGTCTATAAAATTCTATACGTATCAGTATTACATCGACCTAATTATATAATGTCTATAAAATTCTCCGATTCTCGAAATATAGAATAATCTTTATTTTAACTATCATTTATTTTCAATTGTGTTTTAACTTTGTTATAAAACATTTTATTCTAATAAGGAAGTTTTTTTTATTATTCTAATAATATAGAATAAGGAAGTTGTTTGAGTTACTAATAGATTGCAGGTGAAATGTGAAAAGGCCTAACTCTTATCCTAACGGAATAAGTCTTTTACTTTACATCTAAATCATCCTTTAACTAAAAGCACTCATATTCTCTCTCCTCGCAGAACTCTCTCGATTTCTCCCGACCCGACTGTTTCAAAGACCGTAGCTTCCAGATCTGTCCGCTGGCGGACGTAGGAGCTCGGATGGGGCTTTGATTTTGGATGCCGTTGTAGCTTCTGTCGACCTGCTCCTCCTTCAGTTTTCCCCTGTTTTCTTCGCTGGCTGTTGTTGCTAGATGGGGTATGATGGTCGGCGCTGGCCAGTGCTGTGGGGCGAGGCGTTCGTCTGCGGGCGGATGCAGAAGTGGCTGGATCTGGTGGCGTCGATTTGTCTGGCTTACGGCTTGGGTGGAGATGATGGTGCGACTGTTGGAGGTTCGTGTTTGTCGCCGGCGTTATTTTTTGGACGGCTTGGTCCCTCCTGGTAGCTTTTGCGTCTCGCCAGTGCTTGTTTTGCTTTCTTTGTTCTTAGATATGTAGTTTAGTTTAGATTTGTAGTTTAGTTTCCTCTCAGCCGGGCTTCCGGTCTGAGCTGTTTTTCTCTCAGTCGTTTATCGGTCTGAGTTTTTGTCTCAAAAGGGTACGAGTGTACGTATTTGGGGCCTGGGTCCTTTAGTGTCGACCACCGAGATCGGTCGGCCAGACTTTTCAGCTAGTGTCGTCGTATCCTTTTGCTTTGTAGCGTATCCCTCTGGGGCATCTGTTTGTAAGCCTTTATGGCTTTTCTCTTTCAATCGAAAAAAAAATCATCCTTTAACTTTATTATCTATGGTTAATTATTCATCTTTACCTTAAAAATTGAAATGGCACTCTTGTGGAGTCAAATTATATATCTATTCACAATATAAACTTTTAAATGCGATTCTCTGATTTTCATTTTGATATATTGATAATAGCATCTGCATTTATGAAAACGCATAATCAAGTTATTATGGTATTAACATGTGTCACGCATGTATATTCAAACGTGTATATGGTTGAAAGTAACATCATTGAGTTTGCCCTTGTTAGTGAAACATGTATCAACTCTAAAATAATTTCATATGGACGATGCATATTCAAATATGCAGATGAGGGTCTCACATTCTCCAAATGAAAAAAGATTATCAATCGATCGAGCGCCCGTAAAATATAATATAGTCTTTATGTAAATGTTTATAATATGAAGAAAAAAATCAGGTGTAAACGTGCAACCTATTTAAATATTATTCTTTAGTATATATTTTTTTTCCAGAAATTTTAAACTTACCCTAGTTTAGTTTTAAAAATTAGTCTCATTTTTTTATATGATATTATTCTCATTTTTATGTAGTAAATAATAATAACTACATATGTGAGTTTTCACTTTCCACTACATACACAAATTTATTAAGAGGCGTGGGTGACATTACTTCAATTGAAAAAAAATTAATTGAGAGATATAAATAGGGCACAATTGCCCAACTATTTTTCTCGGAAAATCCAAAACCACAATGACAAAAACTAAAAAGAATTGCAGAAAACATCATTATTATTATTTTAGGAAAATGAATTATCATAATGGGGAATTCGATTTGCCACCATCCTGGACCAATCTCAGAAGCTTATATTAATTATCATAATTTAATAACCAGTGAATTCCCAAAGTATATACGAGCACACACGGCCCATGGGTCCTATAAAATGGCACTAATTGGACTGTCCTACACACCATATGTTGTGTAGTAGTAAAAAAAACAAAAGGGTCGGCAATGGTGCCAAAGCTCTTCTGATGGAGCCATTTGCCAGTGCCGGCTGCCCAAAAAAACTTGCGGTAACATTGTCTTTGCTTCTCATCATTTTCATCTATATATCTCCTCCCTCATTTATTGATATATATCAATCCATTTAGGGTCCTGTTGTTCTGAAACCGTTTGCGGATTTTATTTGGTCATGAGCTTTCACCATTTGCTATATTGTGGTGGTCTCTGCCTGGCTCCCTGCATGCCATGTAACAAGCTTTTGTCCAAATATGACAATCTTTTTATGTGGCATGAGGGGAGTCGGGCAGAGACTTTACAAAACAGTATATACACTGCGCAACTAATTCGCCTTTATGCAGTGGATTAGGTTTTTTGAATGTGAACTCAAGTGTTGAGGCATTGGCCTCACACGTTTTTGATGTTGACAAACCGGTTTAATGGTTTGCTTGAGTTTTTGTAAGTCAGGAACTTACTGGAGTGCTCAAGAACGTGATGCTAGACTCGAGTACCTGTGGAAGTCTCCGAGTAACTAAGAACCTGAGTATTGGTCAACGGTCAAGTCAACAGAGCAGTTGAGGTCAAGTCAACGGAGCAGTTGAGGTCAAGTCAACAGAGCAGTTGACAACGAGAGTCAAAGACATCATGGAGTGATGGCACGTCTCCCACAACACATCAAGGAGATCATGGGTTGACGGTGACAAGCCATGATCTATGGCAGTTGGTCTCAGAGACTTGTTGGAGTACTCAAGAACCTGAGCAGAGCCGTGAGTCTGAAGGACATGGCAGTTGGTCAACAACAGAAGTTATGGAACAGTTATTAAGACTGAAGTCGTGGAGGACATGGCAGTTGGTCAACAACAGCAGTTACCTGACAGTTACCTCAGTGTGTATAAAGAGGGAAGCAGTTACTCTGTGTAGAGTTGACGGAAGCACAAACGTGCAAAGATTAACAGCAAAACAATAAAACAACAATCGACACAAAGATTACCCTGGTTCGGCCCCCTCCAGTCGAGGACCTACTCCAGCCAGAAAGACAGTCGTTTATTGATTGATCAAAGTGTTTACAGGTGTATACAATATCGTTGAATGAAATTGCAACAATCGCACAATCCAATTTCGTATCACCGAAACGAATTTCGCTCTATCGCTCAAGAACCCTAAAACCCCAATTCTGGAAAAAACTGAACTCGCTTGCTTGAAAACAGAATAACTCAGCTCTACTCGGACGCTCTCATATATCCGTTGATATTTGCTTCCAAACGACGCCGTCCGAAAGAATGTAACGAACTTACCGAACTCGGCTTGAGTAAGACGACAGCGTTTAAAGCAAACCGACGTATCTTTAACCAAGTCCAAACTTCCCGCTTGGCTTCAAAACGCCTGCGTTTCCTTCAGAACAAACTCAGTGTGAAAACATCCGGGTGGCCGATCGGCTATCCATGAAATCAGCCCGGGTGTCCGATCGGCTGGCCGGTCGGCTGCATTTCCTTTGGCTGATCCTCCATGCATCTTCATCCTCTGCAAACACCAGCGAAACACCTTTGATCTCATTTGATCATTTGAGATCCAAAATCTACAAATCTCCACCTTGGATCCAAATGATTGTCCATCCTATTACGACTGTCCCTCTGCCCCTTGCCTCATCCATGTTTCAACAACCTGATCAGCCTCAAGCAGTGTTCAAACTTCTCGCTTGGGACTGATTTGGTTAACATGTCAGCAGGGTTGTCAATGGTGCTGACCTTCACCATTTTAACTTCTCCAGTCTCTGCAATTTCCCGCACAAAGTGCATCCTCACATCAATGTGCTTACTCCTCTCGTGGAATACTTGATGCTTGGATAAGTGTATTGCTCCTTGACTGTCACAATGAACCTTCACACACTCTTGTTCATAGCCCAGCTCTGCCATAACTCCCTTTAACCATAAAGCTTCCTTTACTGCTTCTGTTATAGCCATAAATTCTGCTTCTGTAGTTGATAAGGCCACCACCTTCTGCAGGTTTGCCTTCCATGACACAGCTGTTCCATAAACAGTGAATACAAGCCCAGTCTGAGATTTTCTTGTGTCAATATTCCCAGCGAAATCTGAGTCCACATAGCCTTCAATAATCTCAGAGTTCAGCTGATCACCTCCAAACATCAGCCCTCTATCAAGAGTCCCCTTAATGTACCTTAACAGCCACTTCACCACTTGCCAATGACTTCTCCCAGGATTTGCCATGTGCCTACTTACCAAACTTACCCCATGAGCTATGTCTGGTCTTGTGCAGACCATAGCATACATTAAACAGCCCACAGCATTTGAATAAGGCACATTCCTCATTAAGTCTTTCTCTTGATCAGTTTCAGGCTCTTGATCCTTACTCAGTTTGAAGTGTCCAGCAACAGGGATACTAACTGGTTTAGCATTTTCCATATCAAACCTTTCCACAACTTTCTTCAAGTAGTTTGTCTGACATAAAAATAGACTACCCAGTTTCCTGTCCCTCATAATCTGCATACCTAAAATCTTCTTAGCTGCACCAAGATCTTTCATTTCAAAGTTAGTAGCTAACTGTTCTTTCAAATCAGTTATGGCTTTCAAATAATTGCAAGCAATCAGCATATCGTCAACATATAACAAAAGATATATGACTGAATCATTTTCCAATTTCTTAAAATAGATACACCAATCATAGCTAGATCTTTTAAACTCACATTTCATCATGAATTCATCAAATCTCCTATACCATTGTCTCGGTGATTGTTTCAAGCCATATAAAGATTTTTTCAGCAAACAAACCTTTCTATCAGGATCTCCCTCAATAAAACCTTCAGGTTGCCTTAAATAAATTGTCTCATTTAAGCTACCATACAAGAAGGCAGTTTTAACATCTAATTGTTCTAACTCAAGATTAAAGTTTGCAACAATAGATAGAAGAATCCTTATAGATCTGTGCTTCACAACAGGTGCATAAATTTCACTGAAATCTATACCTTCCTTTTGGGAAAATCCCTTAGCAACTAACCTTGCTTTCAGCCTTGGAGCCTCTACTCCAGGTATTCCCTCCTTTCTTGTAAAAATCCACTTGCTGCCAATTACCCTTGCCTTTGCAGGTTTGTCAATAATTTCCCAAGTGTGATTTTTCTTCAAGGAGTCCATTTCAGAATTCATAGCCTGCAACCACAGCTCACTTTCTTTGCAATTCATAGCATCAGTATAGTTCAGAGGTTCAGGTTCATGTATATTTTCAGCAACTAAACAGGCAAAGTTCACAAGGTCATCATAACCATATCTAACAGGTTTCCTAACAGGTCTCCTTTGTCTATCCCTTGTTAGCCAAAAATCCTGATATGAGTTATGAGAACTACCTTCCACATTACCTTCTTCATTAGACTGCTGGGGGTCACCTTCATCCGGAACATTAGGCTCCCCTTGAGCCTCCACCTCAGCTGTAGTATCATCAGTATTTCCTGCACTCACAGGTTCTACACTTTCCAGATTTATATGTGAGGAATGACCAGTTTTCTTTAGAGGAAACTCAAGCTCATTAAAAGTCACATCCTTACTAACAAAAATTCTCTTATGATCATTATCCAAGCACCACAGTTTATAAGCCTTGACACCATCAGGATAACCAATGAAAATACATTTCAATGCCCTTGGATCAAGCTTACCTTGTTTAACAGATGCATATGCAGCACAGCCAAAAATTTTAAGTCTATCATAGTTTTCTACATTGTCAGACCATATTTGCATAGGAGTCTTAAAATTCAGAACAGATGATGGACTTCTATTTAGTAAATAGCAAGCTGTATGAGCTGCTTCAGCCCAAAAGCTCTTTGGCATACCTGCTTGCATAAGCATGCATCTTACCCTCTCCAAGATGGTTCTATTGAACCTCTCAGCCAGCCCATTCTGCTGTGGATTTCCAGGAACTGTGTGATGCTTGGTGATACCTGATTCTTTACAGAAATCCAAGAAATTCTTGTCAAGATACTCAAGACCATTATCAGTCCTGAGGTACTTCACCTTATGCCCTGTCTGATTTTCTATCATCACTTTCCAACCCTTAAATGTCTCAAAAGCATCAGACTTGTTAGATAAGAAATAAATCCATGATCTCCTAGAAAAATCATCTATTAAGGACATGAAGTATCTTTTCCCACCATGTGACTGGACCTTAGTTGGTCCCCATAAATCTGAGTGAATATAATCTAGCTTTGACTTAGTTTTGTGAATACCCTTACCAAAACTTAATTTTGTGGCTTTCCCTAAAACACAGTTTTCACAGAAATCTAGTTTTCTAATCTGATCTTTACCTAAACAGCCTAGATCAAATAGCTTAGATAAACCTATCTGTCCCAAATGTCCCATTCTCAAATGCCACAAAACAGTTTTATCAACATTCCTTTCAGAATAATTAACACAGTCCTTCACAATAACATCACCAGCCAAAACATATATCCCATTAGTTCTAGTTCCTCTTATTTTCAAACTGTCATTTTTAAACACCTCAATATTGCCAAGTTCTGCCTTAAATGTGCAACCATGTGCCTCAAGTATTCCCAAAGAAATTAAATTCCTTTTAAGTTTAGGCACATACCTTACACCTGAGAGTTTGATCTCAGGTCCATCCTCCACCTTAATTAAGATATCTCCAATGCCCTCCATCTCGCATACCTCATTATTGCCTAGATGAACTGAGCCTTGGTGTTGAACTTTGAAATTTCTAAACCATTCCTTGTGAGGAGTCATGTGGCATGAACATCCACTGTCAAGGATCCACCTTGTTTCAGGATCCCTTCTTGTGGCAACCAAAGCCTCAGCAGAATCATACTCTTCTTCCTCAGCCAAGGCAGCTTCTCCCCTTTCCGGACCTTTACCATTTGGTTTCTTTTGTCTGTCGGGGCATTCTCTTCTAAAGTGTCCTTCCTTGTGACAAAGATAGCACTTCAGTTTCTTTTTGTCACTGCTCTGACTTTCTTGATTGTTAGACTTCTGCTGATTTCCAGATTTGGCATTTTTCTTAGAAAATTTCTTTTTGTGAAATTTCCCTTGAGCCACCAAACCATCTGCAGTCCCATTACCAGCCTTTGATTCCAATTGCTTCTGCTTCAAAGCAGTTATGACTTCCTCCATAGTTAAGGAATCCTTAGAGTACTTCATTGTATCCACAAATGTAGCATAAGATGAAGGCAATGAGTTCAAGACCATGATAGCTTGATCCTCATCAGCAATCTTTTCTTCAATGTTTTCAAGGTCTATGACTATCTTAGAAAAATCATCCAATTGCTCCTCAATAGACACATCACTATCCATCTTGAAACTGAATAGTTTACCTTTTAAATAGATTCGATTTGTGAGAGTCTTGGTCATATACAGGGATTCCAGCTTTAGCCAAATTCCAGCCGCGGTCTTCTCCTTGCTTACTTCCCTTAGCACCTTATCACCCAAATGTAGGATGATAGTACTATAGGCCATCTCTTTCATTTCATCCTTTTCGTCTGCTGTGAGTGTTGCTGGCATTTCAGCGTCGGACTTCAATGCCTTAGCCACCTTTATTTGAACCAGAATGGCTCTCATCCGTTGCCTCCAAAGTGCGAAATCAGTCTTGCCATCGAACCGCTCAATTTCGACCTTGGTCGACACCATCCTTGCACCAATAGCTACTGATACCAATTGTAGAGTTGACGGAAGCACAAACGTGCAAAGATTAAAAGCAAAACAATAAAACAACAATCGACACAAAGATTACCCTGGTTCGGCCCCCTCCAGTCGAGGACCTACTCCAGCCAGAAAGACAGTCGTTTATTGATTGATCAAAGTGTTTACAGGTGTATACAATATCGTTGAATGAAATTGCAACAATCGCACAATCCAATTTCGTATCACCGAAACGAATTTCGCTCTATCGCTCAAGAACCCTAAAACCCCAATTCTGGAAAAAACTGAACTCGCTTGCTTGAAAACAGAATAACTCAGCTCTACTCGGACGCTCTCATATATCCGTTGATATTTGCTTCCAAACGACGCCGTCCGAAAGAATGTAACGAACTTACCGAACTCGGCTTGAGTAAGACGACAGCGTTTAAAGCAAACCGACGTATCTTTAACCAAGTCCAAACTTCCCGCTTGGCTTCAAAACGCCTGCGTTTCCTTCAGAACAAACTCAGTGTGAAAACATCCGGGTGGCCGATCGGCTGGCCGGTCGGATGGCCGGTCGGCTGGCCGGTCGGCTGCATTTCCTTTGGCTGATCCTCCATGCATCTTCATCCTCTGCAAACACCAGCGAAACACCTTTGATCTCATTTGATCATTTGAGATCCAAAATCTACACTCTGCAACCCTGTCCCTGTCTCGGTCTCTGACCGTGTACACACCAGAATGAGTGAGAGCTTTCCAAGTGGGGTTTCCCAGTGAGAATATCCAGTGAGTGTGATATTCAGTGAGATCAAGCTATTCTTGATCGGTGCCGGAAAGCTAAGTTGGTGCATATATGCATCTTCCATGTCTCTGACCGAGTGCGCCTTCACACATCCGAGATAGCTTTGCATACACAGAGAGTGAATATCGAGCGAGCTGTGCGAGTGATATTCAGTGTGATCGAGCTGGTTCTGATTAGTGTCGGAAAGCTAAGGAGGTGCCAGAGACTACGGTGACGTCGACGAGACAGTCAGGGAATTAGTCAGGTCTTGCATGTGTAAATCTAGGTTAGATTTATACATCATAGGCAAGTTTTGTACCCACTGAGTGTACAGTTTAAATAGTAATAAAAAGCTATTTAAAGTTTATTCCGCTGCGTACTCAGTTTAAGTATTTATCTGCATACTAAGTTAGGTTCTTAACAGTTCCGACCTTTGTTAAGTCTCTGACTTTTAATCTTAAGTCTTTGACTACTAACCACGATTCTATCAATTGGTATCAGAGCCGAGAGGTTCTAGATTTTGGTTAGCTTTGCAGGTATGTCAGGTGATTCATTTTCAAATCCTCCAAATCAGGTTTCTAAGAAGTCAGGTTCCTCATCAGGAACTCGATCAGCACTGAAGCAGGGTGAAAGACCTAGAGAAATTGTTGATCCTTCCAGTCGGGAGAGGGATGTGTCCGTGGCTGATTGATAGCGCTTGCTCAGGACACATGACCGGGAAAATGGAGCAATTCTTCTCTCTACGACATCATTCAGGTGGCTCAATTACTTTTGGGAATAAGAGCAAAGTGTGTTTCCACAGGTCAAGTACTTCTGCGTGGGACTTGTGCAGAGAGAGTGTATGTTGTGGATCCAACGTTTGATCCGGAAGAGTATCTCTGTTTGTCCTCTAGATCTGATGAGTCGGAGATGTAGCATCGTCGTTTGGGCCATGTGAATTTCAGATTGTTGAAGAGGCTACACAATCAGAATTTGGTAATTGGATTACGAAAAATTAGTGAAGTACCTGATCAGGTTTGCAGTGCTTGTGCAAAAGGGAAACAGGAGCAGGTTCATGACAGTCAAGTATCTGATGATGTCTTTGTGTTGACTCGTCCCAAGGAAGATACCATAGCTGCTGATTCTCAGACTTTGGAGACGGTTAATCAAGTCTCTGGTCAGATTACTGAGGTTGAAGAACCTGGAGAGCAAGCTGAGGTGAATGGACAAGACCCTGAAGTTGGTGAAGTTCATGGTGAATCTGAGGAAATCCAAGAGACTCAGGAGGTCACTGAGTTGAGGAGAAGTTCGTGAGTTAAACAACCTAGTGTTGTACTTCGTGATTATGTGTGTTATGCAGCACTTCAGGGGGAAAGAGTTATGAATGCCTTTGTGCTTTGATTGAGCCAAAGACAATTCAAGTAAGACAGTTGGACAATGGAACTGAGATCTCACAACACAAGTACCTGAGTGAGGTTGTGAGTAAGTACGGCTTTGGAGGTTCACGACATATGAACACACCCAGTTCCCCGAATGAGTCCTTGACAAAGGATGATGCGTCTCCAAAGACAGATGCTACAAGATATCGTGGCATGATAGGTTCTTTACTGTATTTGACTACATCTAGACCTGATATAATGTTTAGTGTATGTCAATGTGCCAGGTTTCAAGCGGAACCAAGGGAATCTCATGTAAAGGCCGTGAAGAGGATACTGAGGTATCTGAAGGGCACTGAGAAGCTGGTCCTGGGGAATCTCATGTAAAGGCCGTGAAGAGGATACTGAGGTATCTGAAGGGCACTGAGAAGCTGGTCCTGTGGTATCCGAGAGTGAGGTCTCTCAGTTTGGAAGGATACTCAGACGCAGACTTCGCTGGGGATAGGACTGATAGAAAGTCCACATTCGGTATGGCACAATTCTTTGGAAGGTATCAATTTTTGTAGAAGTGAAGATCAGGTTGCTGACATCTTTACCAAGGCTTTACATAGGGAAGCATTTGAAAAACGGAGAATGGAACTTGGTTTAATGAGCCCTCAATGAGGTACTTCTAATCTTACTCTCAATGATTGGTTAGAAGTTGGGGTTTACAACATGCATGATTGTCATCTATGTGAATGCCTTCTTGAAGTCTCTGAGTGACAAATTTATTGTATGCTTATACTTCTTGATTAAACTTGATATATTACATGCATGCTTGAACATGTTCCTTGAAGCCATAACATACCTTCCGGATTTTTGTACCCTAATAGCCTCATGAAGGAAGTGTATGAAGCCACCTATGCCATATACTAATTGTGTTCTTGTCCAATGACCTCTTTGCAAATTTTCTGGACATACATAATTAGAAGTAAAATTTATGTGTGATTGAGTGTTTGAGTTGTGATGATTTTTACATATTATACCCTTATGGTAAGCCGATCCATCACAACGTCCCTTGTGAAAAATTCATGATTTGGAACTGGTATGGCATTCACTTGGTCAAGATGTGCACTATTTCGGACTGAAGGACCTGGTGAGATTCTGGAGATACAATATTCAGAGTGGCTGAAGCAGAAGTAGTGGAATCTGTTCAAGGAGTTGATATTTGTATTGTCGTGAACCCAGAAGAGGTTAATGTTGTTGCTGTCGAGAACCCAGAACAAGTTAATGTTGCTGCTTTGGAAAACCCAGAAGGGGTTAATGCTGCTGTAGTGAAGAACCCAGAAGGGGTTAATACTGTAGCTGTGAAAAACCCATAAGGGGTTGATAAAGAATCATTGTGCACTGAGAAGACAGGTGAGGTCGCTGTGGATGATGTGTTGAATGACGAACATGCTGTTCGAGTGGTGGAAGATTTTCTAGAGGGACTAGAAACTTCAAAGACGGCTGTAGCAGATTCTGAGAAATCTGGTGAGGTTAATGGTGCTGCTGTGAAAAACCCAGGAGGGGTTGATGGTGCTGCTGTGAAAAACCCAGGAGGGGTTGATACTGCTGATGTCGAGAACCCAGAAAAGGGTGATGCTGATGCTGTGGAGAACACAGAGGAAATTGATGTTCCTGTGGCAGACATTCTAGTTTAAGAGAATGTTGAGCTGAAGAACCCAGAAGGGGTCGTGGACTCAGACAACACAGAATATTTATTTGCATGTTCTCAAGAGAAGGAGGATATTGCTAAAGATGCTGGTGAACCTTCGGCTGAAGCAGAAAAGTCTGGAGTAAATCAGATCTTGGATGAGCTGGAAAAGATGAGCGAAATTGCAAAGTTCAAGGAACCAAGAAGGTGAAGAAACCTCCGCCTCTAAGGATTCAGCCACTGAGGGAGAGTGGTAAAAGGAAATTAGAGGTGAAAGAAGAAACTGCTCCGAAGAGCTCAGTGAAGAGAGCTAAGAGGTCAAAATCTGGGAAAGCGATTTTGATGGAAGTGGAGTGTTCTGAAAGGTTCCTGATGGAGGAAGGACTGGTTGAAGTATTTGAGCTGTTGAAAGCTCAAGGCTGTGAGAAGCTGTGTGAGAGTCAGGACCTTGTGTGTCCTGAGGCAGTCCATGACTTCTACAAGGAGTTGATTTTGGTTGATGGTGAAATACCAGCTTTGGAGGTAAAATTCAGAGGAAGAAAATTCAGAGTTTCGAGTATGGAACTAGCTCTGTTTTTTAGTTTACCTCACTCAGGTTATGACATGTTCAGTAAATGGAACTCATGGCCAGAAGAGGCTAATTGCTGTGGAGGTAGGTTGTTCAGAATTTGTGACAAGATCTCGTGTTATTCAGAGATTAATTGCTGTGGAGAAAGGAGTTTAGGACGTGAAGAATGCTCTGAAGGAGCTGAGAGAAGAACTCAGGGAGGTGAAGGATGGAGTCCTAGCACTGCTTTCCAAAGTCTGAAGTTCTTCAGTCTGAAAATGGTCACTTTTGATTGAGAGAATTCTGTGGCCAGTTCCAATCTTGGATTTATCCCCTCTTTGACCCCTACCATGACATTTCCTTTTGTTGACTATCGAAATTTGATTTTCGTTCAGCATGTGTGTTTGACTATTTTGTCTAAGCTTGAAGTGGTTGCATGCATTTATGAGTTGCTATGATCTTCAAGATAATCTCTCATGGTTATGACTTCTCTGTATGTTATTTACCCTTCTTTGATGATGCCAAAAGGGGGAATGGTTAGGAGTACCGATTCAGGGGGAATTGAATCAAGTTCTTGACTTGGTTCTTGACTTGCTAAACCTGTGTAGGGTTTTGACTTAATAGATTGTTTGTTAGGTTCCTAAGGGTGTTGGAACTTAGGGAGAATTTGTCCCAAGGAGAATATGTTCTCATTTGATGTTGTGTGCATGATTAACATCTATTAAGTTTGTCAAGTTTCTGAGTGTGCAGGAACTTAGGGGGAATTTGTCCCAGGGAGAATATGTTTTCATTTGATGATGTGTGCATGTTTAACATCTATTAAGTTTGACTGAGTATTTGACTTAATAGGATGTTTATCAAGTTTCTGAGTGTGCAGGAACTTAGGGGGAATTTGTTCCCAAGGAGAATATGTTCTCAATTGATACTTTGTGCATAATTAAACATCTATTAAGTGCTGCTTTGGTATTTCTCTCTTAATGGTTTGTCATCATCAAAAAGGGGGAAATTGTTGAGGCATTGGCCTCACACGTTTTTGATGTTGACAAACCGGTTTAATGGTTTGCTTGAGTTTTTGTAAGTCAGGAACTTACTGGAGTGCTCAAGAACGTGATGCTAGACTCGAGTACCTGTGGAAGTCTCCGAGTAACCAAGAACCTGAGTATTGGTCAACGGTCAAGTCAACAGAGCAGTTGAGGTCAAGTCAACGGAGCAGTTGAGGTCAAGTCAACAGAGCAGTTGACAACGAGAGTCAAAGACATCATGGAGTGATGGCACGTCTCCCACAACACATCAAGGAGATCATGGGTTGACGGTGACAAGCCATGATCTATGGCAGTTGGTCTCAGAGACTTGTTGGAGTACTCAAGAACCTGAGCAGAGCCGTGGGTCTGAAGGACATGGCAGTTGGTCAACAACAGAAGTTATGGAACAGTTATTAAGACTGAAGTCGTGGAGGACATGGCAGTTGGTCAACAACAGCAGTTACCTGACAGTTACCTCAGTGTGTATAAAGAGGGAAGCAGTTACTCTGCAACCCTGTCCCTGTCTCGGTCTCTGACCGTGTACACACCAGAATGAGTGAGAGCTTTCCAAGTGGGGTTTCCCAGTGAGAATATCCAGTGAGTGTGATATTCAGTGAGATCAAGCTATTCTTGATCGGTGCCGGAAAGCTAAGTTGGTGCATATATGCATCTTCCATGTCTCTGACCGAGTGCGCCTTCACACATCCGAGATAGCTTTGCATACACAGAGAGTGAATATCGAGCGAGCTGTGCGAGTGATATTCAGTGTGATCGAGCTGGTTCTGATTAGTGTCGGAAAGCTAAGGAGGTGCCAGAGACTACGGTGACGTCGACGAGACAGTCAGGGAAGTAGTCAGGTCTTGCATGTGTAAATCTAGGTTAGATTTATACATCATAGGCAAGTTTTGTACCCACTGAGTGTACAGTTTAAATAGTAATAAAAAGCTATTTAAGGTTTATTCCGCTGCGTACTCAGTTTAAGTATTTATCTGCATACTAAGTTAGGTTCTTAACAGTTCCGACCTTTGTTAAGTCTCTGACTTTTAATCTTAAGTCTTTGACTACTAACCACGATTCTATCATCAAGCCTGCTAGAAAGTCCAAGAGAATGAGGGGAATAACTTATTGTAATGCAACAGTCTATGAAAAACTCCTCGAGCAATAGGTATTGGCATGTGTGTACTCTCCATGTCACTATTTTGAACAAATATTGTCAGTTAGGATATAGTCTGTAATATGTGATTGGGTTCGAAAAAGCAATTGAGCAGGGAGAAGTTGATATAAAAGGATTGGATGAGATGGCCTGGAGTGTTCGGAAAGGTAGATTAGGATCTTAATTCAGAATTAGAGATGAAGTTGAAAAAAATAATAATCAAAAGTGTTGGTAATTTTGTTGTTGCGCCGAGACGCGCCTGTCGTTGGTGATGTTTGCCACAACAAAATAACCAACACCGTTGATTGTTTTCAGCTTCTGAATAAGATCCCGATCCACTTTTTTTCGAGCACTCAATGTCATTTCATCCAATCTTTTTATATCGAATTCTCCCTACTCAATTGCTTTCGCGAGTCGAATCACATATTTATCCCTATATCTTAACTGGCAATGTTTATTCAAAGTAATGGCATTATTGAAACAAACCAATAACTCGTTGCACGGGAAATTTCTCGACGACTATTACGTTACATCAGTTATTCTCTTTTCTCTTGAACTTTCTAGCCGACTTTGAGTTCACACTAAAAACTACACAAGGAATATCAACCATTACTAATTGCTCGTTCAGATACGCCCAGGGACGGATTCAGGATTCAAATAGTAATAGGGCAGAATCAACAATTAATAATATGATTAATCAGTTTGAGGTTTGGAACCTAATGAGAAACTAACCCTCCAAAAAAAAATGAAAACTCCTTTTAGATTTTTTTAGTTCCAAAATTTATAAATTTTACAAACGAAAAAATGTGTTCTCCTACAAGAAATGGGCATTTTAGAAGGAAAGTTTTTGAGCACCGTCAACAATTGGATGAAGCAAAATAATATGGGATCTTCGATGAAGATTGGTTGATTGCTCTTCATCCCGTAGATCCAATTCATCCCTCTCAATTTTTATATTATGCTCTTAACCTCCTAAAAACTTTTTCTGAACCACAAAAATTAATACTCGAAATATTTTAACTTTCTGGCAACGGCTACGTTTTAAAATACTTTATTTAGAACATGTCGATACAAAATCTAATAATTAAAAACCCAACTTATCTTTAACTACAATACACATAAAACTACAAAATTATACAACAACACATTGATTTTTGAAGTGAAATTTTAAATTATAGCCAATAGGGCTCTCATCAATATATAAAATCATGAACATGAAGGGTCAAACTAGATACATAAAACTTACATAATACAGTATATATTAAGAATGGAAGCGTGTGTGCACATAATTTTCTTGAACCAAACATACCAGGTTCAATCCCCTCCGTACCTGAATACGCCACGTGTCATTTCATTATGCATGTCAAGGTGACTCATTAGCGCCTCCTTTTCTTCAAATTTGTAGCAGTGTCGAAACCTGAAAACCTTCGAATCTCTAGAAACCTAATTTTATTTTAAAATATTTTTGAATAAATGAATTTAAATGATAAATTTAATTATTTTAAAAAATTATTTATATATTTAAATATAGTTATGTCGGCAGTTTATTTTTTGCTTTATTTTTAAATTTGCCAGTTTCATTTCGCGGATTCAGTTTCGGTGTCCGTGCTACATAGAGTCTCTTCTTCCTTTCTTCTCCATCAATCCAAAACCCTCCTAGGTCATGGATCCATCATCGATACGTCTCCAACCACTCCCACACCTCACCGACACCAACTCCAATCTCACCCCATCCCCCAACCCTATCGACCACAACCAGTTCTACCACCCACCAACCGGCTTCTACATCTCCCCCTCCGACATCGTCCTCCGTCAAACCATCCACGACCTCTCCGGAACCTTCTCTTCCCCCTCCTCTAACGTAGCCTACCACAGAGCCGGTCCCAGACAAAATGTCTACTTCAATTCAGTCCAAGTCAAAGCCGCTATTGTCAGTTGCGGAGGCCTCTGTCCTGGGATGAACACCGTCATCCGTGAGCTGGTTGTCGGGCTGTGGGATCTCTACAGTGTGCGTCAGATTTACGGAATTCGAGCTGGGTATCGTGGGTTTTACTCCATGGAGCCGATTCAACTGAACCCTAAATTGGTTCATAATTGGCACAAGCGTGGCGGCTCGGCACTCGAAACTTCCAGAGGAGGGTTCGATCTGGCTAAGATCGTTGATGCAATTCAGCATCATGGGTTTAATCAGGTATCTTTAATTCGAACAGTTTGCAGTAAATTTCGAATCAATTGAAGTTGGGGATTTCGAAATTAGAATTTTTAGTTTCATAGGTTTTGATTCATCACGCTTCTTAATTTGATTTATTGGGTATTGCTGAAGTTTGGGAATTTCACTTGTTTTTTCTTTCTTTCAATTTTTCAGTTTAGTAGGTTTTGATTTAAGCTGCTTAATTAGTTTGACGTGTTGGGTTTTGTGGAATCCAAAGCTTATTCAGTTTCTTAATTTTTCAATTTTTATAGGCTTTTATTTAGTTTGATCCAAGTTGCTGAATTTGATGTATTAGGTTTTGTAGATGGAGTTAATTTGTGTTGCACTTTTAGCGGAAATGCTTGTTGAATTTGTGATGGATTTGGCTGATGCTGGGGAATTGGTTAGGTGTATATAATAGGCGGAGATGGGACGATGCGAGGGGCTGTGAAGATATGTGAAGAGATCAGGCACAGGGAGCTGAACATTGCTGTGGTTGGGATTCCGAAAACGGTGGACAATGATATAGGGATCATTGATAGGTCATTCGGGTTTCATACCGCTGTGGAAAGGGCGCAGCAGGCCATCAATGCGGCTCATGTGGAAGCTGAGAGCGCTGTGAATGGCATCGGGCTCGTGAAGCTGATGGGGCGGAGCACTGGGCACATCACCCTTCATTCGACATTGAGCAGTAGGGATGTTGATTGCTCCTTGATACCGGAGATAGAGTTTTACTTAGAGGGTGAGGGAGGATTGTTCGAGTTTCTTGGACGGAAGTTGAAGGAGAACGGGCATGCTGTGCTTGTTGTGGCAGAAGGGGCTGGACAGGACTTGATTCCGAGGACTGATAAGCAGAAGGAGGAACGAGATGAGTCGGGTAATCTCGTGTTTCTCGATGTTGGTAGCTGGTTGAAGTCGGAGCTGAAGAAGTGGTGGGAAAGGGATCATCCGAATGAACTGTTCACAGTTAAATACATCGATCCCACGTATATGATCCGAGCAGTGCCTGCAAATGCTACTGATAATTTGTATTGCACACTTTTGGCGCATTCAGCTATACACGGCGTGATGGCAGGGTACACCGGGTTTGTCTGCGGCCCTATAAACGGAACATATTGTTACATTCCTCTGACAGAGGTGGCAGAGGCGAAGAACCCGGTGAATACTAATGATCATAAATGGGCATGGGTGAGATCTGTCACTAACCAGCCTGATTTTGTTAAAACCTGTTGAGATCAATACAAGTCTAAACATACGGCTTCTGTTGCTTACCAAGCTCGCTTCTGTTGCTTGCCTGCTTACCAAGCTTGTGAAGATATTTCTGGTGTTGCAATAAAGAATATGAAGATTGTGGAGTTTCTTCTAATGGTACTCTACCAGGTCCAGAGAATAATCTGCAAGTAGTGTCAATGAAGTCACATGGGATTCCTAGGTATACAATTATAATGTGTTTCAATTGGCATGCTATCTTAGAAACCAGAGTTTTTTTTAGCCCTACTTTCAAACTCAAGTTTCATTTTTACCATGTTCGAAACTCAAATTCAGTTTTGCCCTGTTTTTAAAAAGACCATTTTGTGTCGGTCAAAATTGTTTCCCCAAAACGGTCTGGTTGAAAATCAACCAGACCGGTTTGGGAGAAAATGATTTGATGGGTAAGTGCATGCGTGGCCGATTTTGGTCGCACGTGGACCAAAATGTATGTATTTCTCGGTCACGTATCAAACCGTTTTGTGGGGAAAAGGTTTCATTTAAAAATGAGTGAAATACAATGAAAGAATGAGTGGCACTTAAAATATAATACCTCAATCGCTTTCTACAAAGACACCCAATCTAAGCATCTATATAAACATAAAAAGTAGGGTTTCTAATCAAGTAAATGCGATGGAAGAATGAGTGGCGAAATACCTCGCCGGATAGAGTGACTGAGAAAATCATGCAATTGACCGAGAGAGGAATCTGTGAGTAGAGAATCGTACCGACGTCGTGAGGAATCAGCGGATTGCAGCCGAATGAAATTAATCAACGGAGCGTTCAAGTTCCAGAAGGTCGAGTCGCTATAGAGATCGAAGAGAAAAATTGAAACCCTATTTTTATTTCGCAGAAGACCGGTCCCTGGAAAAACGATTTCATTTAAATCAAAACCGTTTTTCCCAAAACAGTTTCATTTAATTCAAAACCGTCTTCCCCAAAAAGTTTCATTTAAATGCAAATCGTTTTCCCCAAAACGGTTTGATACGTGGACGAGAACTACGTATCATTTGGTCCACGGGACCAAACATGTATGCGCTTACTTAACAAGTTTTCTCTCAATACGGTTTTAACCGAAAATCAACGAAATCGTTTTCTCCCTAACCGGTCCTTTTTAAAACAGGGTAAAAATGATATTCGATTTTGGAGCACGGTAATAATGAAATTTGAGTTTGAAACTAGAGAAAAAAACAAAAAAACTCTTAGAAACTAGCAATCAGTTACTCGAGAACAGGATGATTGATTTAGTGCAGACTTGGGTTCAAATCAGGTTCCGGTACAATTATCCCGGTCCGTATTATATTAGAACACTTCTATTCATCCTTGCCTTTTGACATATGCATTCACCACTGAAGCGCGAATGACTTTGGAACATAACTCATGTTAGAATTTACTAGTTCAATTCAATTATAGACCCACTCATCTAATGGTCCAAGATTGTGAGTCATGATTTTGTAATTCAAGATGAGCCAACGATTCCTCTGTTCACTTGATGGTTGATGATGCATTCCTTTGAAATGTATCTTTACTCAACAGTCTCCTCTCACTTCTCAACAACTTTGTTTCATTTAAAGAAACTGTGCATGCTTCTCCTCCATCATTATTTTGTTACGTCACTTGTAGCGTCTTTCCATAGTGCGTATGTAACCTATCCTTCTACATTATGATGCTATACGACTCTCCTCACCTCGGTCTATCAATGAACTCCAGTCGCCTAGCGACTTTACTAGTCTTTCTACTCCATAGCACACTCTTCGTGAGCCTTTTGATTGAGATATCTCCCTCATGCCTGTGGCTCACATCCCTCACACTTGGTTTGAATCGCACCATGACGATAATGTCATGTCACGATTTGTTAGTCCAATTGAGTTAAAGCGCCACTGTGACTAAAAGTTCATGTTTGTGAGTTATGATTTTGTTATCCAATATTAGGGATGCACAAATTCGGACCAGACCGTAAATTTAAGGTAATCCAGTCCGGTCCACTTTATACCAAAAATCCGGTCCACCGGTCCGGTTCATATAAACCCCGGTCCGGTCCACGATCCATGTTTTGAAAATTTTCCGGGCCACCGTTCCTGTAAATATTGGGCCTAACTCACCTCCAAAAGGCACCTTGTGAAGGGAGGATTGCCACTTAGTTATAAACCCATGAGACCAACTCACCCTAGCCAATGTGGGATACTTGACACACCCCCGCAGCCCAATGGGCTGGACAACAAATGGGCTATGGGCAACATATGGCCGGGCACCGCCCCAAACCATTGGTCTAGGGGTGGCTCTGATACCATGTAAATATTGGGCCTAACTCACCTCCAAAAGGCACCTTGTGAAGGGAGGATTGCCACTTAGTTATAAACCCATGAGACCAACTCACCCTAGCCAATGTGGGATACTTGACAGTTCCGACAAGGACCGTAAAATTCCGATCTGATCTGGTATGGGTCGGACCTGTTGTGCATCTTTATCCAATATAAATTAATAATTCACCTCATAGAAAAAGTGAGACAATTTCTTTAAGTGTATCTTTGCTCAACAATCTATCGCAAATACACACCCTCAAAATGGAAGCATAACTTGCAGACAACGCACATCTACACTGAGCTGGAAGAAAGTTGATATCTATTGGGATCAAGAAGGCATCCACGCCGATGTGGGATGACAAAATTAAATTTAAAAAAAAAGTAAGAAAAAGAATGAAAATGTTGTCACACAAATGTGAAAATTGATGCCACCACAATTTTGTTTTTACCTCTTAAGAAATCAAATCTCGAAAATTTACTCCTTGAAATGAGACTTTTAAAAGAAGGAACACGTTTTTTTATAGTGGATTTTTAATATCTCATACATATCAATCACTATTTGAATACATCTTATACATACTGTATGAGAATTTTTCTTATCGGGTACATGTGATATTTGACTCTATGGAGTAGAGGCCACGCACGGCACCACCCGCATTTGATTCTTGAATTGTGTTCATTGAAGCACCATCCACTTTGAAATCCACGAGCATAAGCTTGCAATTAGCACCTCCACACGCACATGGAAGGCATTGACGAACCAGAAGCGCCAACTTGCAGGAATAACACGTCCACGAGGGAGGGACAATACACCCACGCCGAGACGAGACGAAAACACATCTCACAAAATTGAGAAGAATTATGTTACTCAAGGGAGTCGAACCCTTGACATCTTGACAATTTATCAAGAGTTAAAACCAACTCGACTAACATTTTTTTCGCAACAGAGGGAGCAAGTTTAGAAGGAAACAATTTGACAAACTAAAAAGATTTCATTTTTCTATCCCACCTGCAGCATGGCATGTGTACCGGGGACTGAGACGAACCATGAAGGTCCATTGGAAGCTTAAATGGGCCGGCTCAATTACGTTTTTGTCGCCCAACATGTCAATTGTTTTTCATGCATGGGTTGCGATGCGACCGTGGGCATTATATTTGATAACATTTACGCTCCGATCATATATTATTAAAGATATTCGAAAGAAAATTTCTTTATTTTGCCATGAAAAATTAATATAAAATACGTAAATTCCCTATAAATTTATCCACTCAATACCCATAGGAAATCTATTTTCTTTAACATTTTCTATTTCATTTTCTTTCTATTAAATTTTGTAAGATCCAAATGTTGAGTTACTGGTTAATTATTTAACAACATGTTGAAGTATTCCCTAGTGGGAAATTCAGTTGTCCAAATTATCGGACATCATCTCAAATATTGAAATTGTACGAATTTGTATTACATTGATATAATAAAGTTCACTCTAACTTCGGTTCAATAGCTGAATGGGCCACTAATCGCATTTAATTAAATTTAAAATCCCCAAACTACGCAGATTTCAATGGTAATTAATAATAATAACACACAGAGATGAGAGATGCATGTGCTCAGCGCGCTCCTCCATGCCTTGAGCTGTGTAGCACTGTTACATTATTTTATAACACTAACCAGTAACCACTAATTAATAAAATCTGTTAATATTTTATCAATAAAAATAAAATAAAATCTGTTAATATATTCTCGGTTCTCACGCAGACATGCATCAAGCTGTACTCGGTCCAACCACGATCGGGTCAGTTGCGGCTCAATTTCGAGCCAAATAGTGCCAACAGTACCACCACTAAATGATGATGATAATTTCTTTTTTGATGAGAAAATGATGATGATAATTGATAACTAGGGTTAGATACGTTAATAGTGATTTAATGATTAGACCATTCTTTGCATGGGTCCACGATCCATCCACGTTGTATGTGGTGTGGCCCGACCGATGGCTCTGTCGTGATGGGGTTGATCGAACCGGTGCCTAATTCAAGGACATTGCATATCCACACAAATGTATGGTCTCTTCTTCTACAAAAAGTGGATACATTGAATTTTATGATAAATAGAATGATTATGAGGGTGGAGTTAAGATCAGGTGAGAAGGAATAGATAGATGAGAAATAAAAAATTTTAATAGTCGTTCGATCAAATAAATGTACGATTAAGATTAGGTTTGTTTTAAATTAAAATTCGTATTTGTTTAATAATTTAATACGTCAAAAGGGTAAATTAGGAAGACCAAAAATGAACTAAACCGTAATCCTGCTTTCGCGCAGATCACTAAACCGCATTACGCATATTACTCGTTTCCATTCTCGTTTCAAACTGAGGAAAACGAGCGACGATTACGAAGTTTACTAATACAGCTACGCATTTTAAAAGTGGACGTTCTAATCCACTGTTGCACTGCACTACGAATTATATGTATTAATCTCCTAATTTTATTGAACTAAAGCTGCTACGAATTCTATATAAACCACCGCTCATTCAATAGTTTCAGGGCCGTTTCCCGGTACACTGTAGATCATATACGAATTTTACTTCCACAGCTACGCATTTTAAAACTCAGGCAATATACACCCGGACAACACGCGAGGATCGAAGATGTTTGATGAAACGAAGACAAATTATCAAGCTACTACAAACATTTACGTACAATAAAATATCAAACGACCAATTAATTACCTGCAGCGTTGTCAGCGGATGTGCTCATGGTTCGTCGAGATGAAAATTACGCGATGATCGGAGAGGTTTGATGAAACGAAGACAAATGATTTTCGAGAAATTGAACGCGAGGATCGAAGAGTTTTGATAGAATAAAAAACGACCTAATTTAACGCGAGGATCGAATCAAACCGCCGGTCGTATGCTAAAAAATAGGATCATAACTATATTTGGTAAAGCTAAAAGACGGATACACCCCAAAACGAAATTTTATTGCCAAATAAAAAGCAAATAATTTGGGTCAATCTTAACCGTGGATGAATCAATCAAACATCAACCGTTGTTTCTTATTTCTGACCAAAGATGTCATTTCTCATTTGATCCCAACTCATGAGGAATAAGTAAAAATATCATTTCTCCATAAAAGTCATGTAGCAAGCAGAGCTAAAAACAATGAGCAAAAATGGCTCTTTGCTCTATATATTTTAACGCAGTAAGAATGTAAAGAGCAAAAAGCTATATTCATAACCATTCAATTATTCGACATTATCACTTCTATTATTTTATTTTTTGTTTTGTCCCAAGATTCGTTAATTTTTCTGATTTTTTATTTATTTTTATTTTTTGAGTTTGAATAGTTGGATGTCCGTCTAACGTTCATTTTTGACATTTCTGATTTTTATTTCTTTCAAAACCAATTAAAATTAGGTTTTATTCTCTTTATCTTGATATATGCATGCGGGCCCGACTTATTGCTTTCCTTTCCAATACCCTCTCCATTATTGCTCACTGAACGTGTAGATTTAGTACAGTCAAAAACAATTTATATTTGACCGGTAAGTACCGGGTCGTCCAAGGAGCAATTGTAAACCTAAGAGCACTATTCGATTTTACTTAATAAGTCTATTTCCTAACGATTGTGTGAAATGTGATTATCAGTTGTCAAACAATGATTAATGCAATGAAAAAGATTGTTTTCAAGATTTTAAAGGTGTTCCTAGGGTACTACTTCCCTCCTTGGTGCATTAGACTCTTAATAGGCTCAATTTCATGCAAGAACAAGCAATATTATGATTAGATTAAGGCGTGCGACTATTAAACCAAATTCAATCTCTCGATGTTCTTATTTGATTTAAGGAAGAGGCACCTCGCACGTGAGCTTCAATCGCTAGATGTTGTTAGCTCACATCCTACTCAAGGTTCTCAATCATCAACACTAGTTGAATGATCAATAGCCAATGAGCGGTTTAAGATCAAGCCTATCTCAATGCCAAGATGGGTCACGCTAGTGATCACCACATAGCAAGGGTGAATCTACTTCGTTCTAGAACTATTAGTCTAGTTCGCTAGAATACTCAACTTCAAATTCATATTTCTAAACCACCTAGGCATTTTATCAAACACTTGGTGGGCTCTAACATTATATCCAAGTAGATTCACAACCATAACAAAAGCTTCATTCAACATGTATTCAATAGATAATAGAGTTTCATACACCAAGGAGGTCCATAGGACCCCTAGAAACTAAGGAGACTACTCACAAGTCATATTCAACAATGATCGAAAGTAGTTTTTACAAAGTTGATGAAATGGAAGAAAACTTTAGAAGCCAGTAGAAGACTTTAGAACAGCCGAGCGTTTCCTCCTCCCTTCCTCTTCTCTCCGATGCCGCCCTCCTTTCTCCATCCCAGTCAGTCACTTTCCTTCCTCTGTACTATGCTGCGACGATGAGGACGGTTTGGAAGGTCCTGCGCTGGCGTTGGTGGGTGAGAAGGGTGGGGGTTGGGGAGAATATTGAGGAGGTGGGGGAGGGGTAGTTTTTTATTCTGTTGTAGTTTAGCTTCTTTTGGGATGGACGTCCAGGCTGGTGCGGGTTCCGGAGTCGGCTTCACGGACGGCGGGTCGGGGGTTGGCATACGGCTTTCGGCAGGTGGTTTCCCTTTGTGGTTTTTGGCTCCGGTTTGGAGGATCTTTGGATGGTTGTGACGTATGCTGTGGGCCGGATTCGAGTGGCCTGTGTCACGGGAAGTGTGGTTTGAGGTGGGCGAGTCATGGAGGGTGGTCAACTGCTTGACTGTCGTTGCTTTTGGGTGGGCTGGTTTCGACTGGCCGTTGTGTGTTGTGCTTCGGTGGTAGGGGTTTTAGGGCCCTGTCGGATCCGGATTCTCGCCTTTTGGTCGGATCTGGTCAGGCGGGGCTCTGGCGGACGCGAGTGGTTCAGATTCGTCTTCGTTGCTGGAGTGGTTGGCCCCGTTTGAAGGCTCGGCATCAGATCCGGTTTGATTAGGGAGTAGCTTTAGCAGTAGTCTTATGTTTAGTTTAGGGTGTCTCCACCTGATTGGGTGGTGTTTTCCACCGTTTGGTGGTGTTTTCCATCGTGTTTGATGGTGTTTTCCACTCTTTTTTGGGGTGGTGTTTTTCCACCGGTTATTGGTGGTGTTTCCCGCTTGTTTGGCGGTGTCCTCCCACCTGTTTGGTGGTGATTCTGTATTGAGATGGGTTGCCGTTTTTGGCTGGACTTCAGTGTGTTTTAGTACCTAGATTGAGTTAGTGTTTTGGCTGGACTTCAGTGTTTTGGCATTGTCCAACTCTTGTACTACTTTCCCCATCAAAAAAAAAGTTGATGAAATGGAAACAAGGAAAATGAAGAAACTAGGATGAAAGTCTCCCTTCTATCCTTAGAGTGGCTTCAAGCTTGATTGATTATCTTCAAACACCTTCTTCTCTCCAAAAACCCTCCTAAACCCTCGATAATTGTGCCCAAAAATCAAACTTTCTATTTATAGCCAAGGATTAAAAATCTGTCTTTAAATGGCCCGGCCGGTTGAGAAATGTGAGCCGATTAGCTCATTTCTCTGAGCTTTTCAACCGGCCGGTTGGGCAAAATCTGGGCAAAAATGTGAGCCGGCCGGTTGGGAAAAGGCTCTCAAACGCTCAATTTCTCTGAGCTTTTCAACCGGCCGGTTGGGGGCTGGTTCTGGGCATTTTCTGATCCAACAGCTCGATTTTCTTGAAGTTTTGAACTTTGGGCCTCGTCTCGACGCGATAGCCACTTTTAACCTGAAATGTAAGAATAAGGGTCAATGAGCATCGAAATAACACCGAGAATGGACCAAAACTCTTCGCGAACGTGGAGTAAAATAGGTATAGAATTCAACTCATCACTCACCTATCAAACATTGCTTTTTGCTCTTTTTTTCCCACCTGCTGCTTGAGAGCAATAAGCAATGAAGTCTAATATTCACATGTACCCGACAAAAAGAAAGTTTTTATGCAATATCTATAAGATATATTCGTATGATTATTGATATGTATGAGATGTAATAACTCGAGGAGCGCTCAAATGTTACCCCCTCCTTAGAGTGTTACTTATTATCCACTCACAAAATTTGTGTGGAGCCCACCTCCCACTACCCAAATCCTCCACTCACATGCCCAATGAGCCCCGTGCTTTTGAGGTGGCGCGTCATCATTGGTTGGACAATCAGAGGAGAGTATAGGGTAACACTCTAAGAAGGGGTAACATTTGAGCGCGCCCCGTAATAACTCACTATAAAAAAAGTCTCATATTTTTAAGAAAAAGAGTTTAAGAGGCCCAATTATTTTATGTTTTTTTTATAAAGGCTAAAAAACCATAAAAGGCAACATAGAAGCTACAAACTGGACATTAAAGATCAATACAAGAAACGCATCCAAGCTGCTCAGATATGTTCCTTCGATCCCTCCGCGTGAATAGCGCAACAGCAGCATCGTAGACTTCTCGCCAGAGAGAAAGAAATCTTGCCGGCATCATGCTAGTGATAAATTTCCGACCAAGGCCAACTTCACATGGCCTCATCAACCAGGAACTTGATGCACAACACAATCTCCTTGCTACCTGGATCAAGGACAGCCACCATAACCCTCCATTAGACCTGCACAAATCCGGGCCGGCCCGACCGCCCGTCCGATCAATGAAACTGGCTTGGACAAGCATACTAGCCCGACGGACCGGGCCCGGTCCGGCCCGTATTTCTTTAGGGTCGGGCTTGGACACACATTTTAGCCAGAACCGGGTTAATTGGCCCGCGCATTAACCATCTACAAATTAAACCTTAATTTTTATTTTATTTTTTAAAAAGGAAACTAACTTAATTGTAATTAGTAAGAAATAAAGAAATATTTCTAATATGTGTTCTTGACATCGAAAAGAAATAGACTCCAAAAATAAAATAGTTGAAAGTTTTAACAATCAAAATTACTCCAAACATTCCACTTTCAAAACTTATCTGAAATATTTTACTTCAATGTGGCGAATGTTTTGCATCCATCTATTATGTTACATCATTATAATATATTGTTGTTGTGCAAAAAAATTATTGTATTTTTATTTAAGTTATACATGAAAATTAAAATGTAGCGATACATATTTATAGCGGGTTGACCCGATGGGTAACCCGGCCCGGTACATAGGGCGGGCTTGGACAACATTATGAGCCCGAATTGATCAGGCGGGTTTAGCCGGCCCGACTGTATGTGCTATCAAATATAAAAAAGCCCGGTCCGAGCCCGCATTTGTGCAGGTCCGGCCTCCACTTGCCAACATCCAGCAACGGAGGAAAAGAAAACAGTCAGGCCGCAGCCGACAGACACAACGAAAACGGCCAACAGGCTCCCTTAACAGGAGAAACAAAAGAAACTTATCCGGCAAAACCAAAAAGGAACGAAAAGATATATACAGCCGGATAAGACAACTCACACCAAAAAACTAGCCGACCCTCCCCTCACCACCTCATCCTCACCACTAATCCCCAACCACCGCATCCACGCTCCTCAGACACCTCATCAAACTCCAAAACCGCCAGATCTACACTGTACACCACCTCCCAGATCTACACTGTACATACACCGCATCCACGCTCCTCAGACACCTCATCAAACTCCGCTGTACTCCAAAACCGCCAGATCTACACTGTACACCAGACACCTGACGGAAAAGGACAGATGACGAAAAAGGACAGATGACGATGAAGGAGGAGGTGGAAAGGTGGTGAACGAGACGACAGGAAGAAAAGAGGTGAGAAGGGAGAAAGTTTGGCAGCTACTGACGGCGGCGCTGAGTTAAACTAGGGTTTTGATGGATTTGGTTGAAGAGAGAAGGGAGAGTTTTTGGAAGGTTGTAGTTATTTATTTTTTTATGACATGTATTTTTTGTGTTTTTGATTCTAGCCCCCCAAATATCTTGGACCGACCGTGAATTTGATATAATTTTGAATTTTCTATCCATCACAGCTTAGGGCATGTTCAGTTGAACTTTAAACTCACATTTTTTTAGTTTAACACCTTATTTAGGACTTCTATTAAAACACTTCATTCGCTTCTTTTTTTCAGCTTAAATGTCAAATACTATAGTAAGGAACATAATTTAAATCATCAAGTTAAAGTAGTCAATTTAATTTTCCTATTTAAATCAAATTAGTTATTAAATTTAATTCAATTTCAGTTCAACCCAAAAGAACACACCCTTAACCTAGTTATAAACAATAAGAGATATATTCGGGTACTATATTCAGTTGAAATATTATCCTTTGTATATTTGGTTCTGATTCGTATATATCTCTTGTATAGCTGAAATTAAAGTGAAAATATAACAAAACGCACCGTTTTAATTAAAATGACGTCGTTTTGACACTCTCACCGTTTTATTAAGGCTACGCCGGATATAAATCCGTCATGTTAGAATGGGAGGAAGAAACTTTTATAAATGTACCAATTATATATCAACCAGAATCCAAATTAGGTGTGAGAAATTTCTATTTACCTTATTTATGTTAAAAATATATTAGAGATATTTGGTTACTTTATTCGGTTTATATTTATACTTTGTATATTTGATTTTAATTCGTACTTATCTCTTGTATTGTATGTATATGCTAGTGGCTTCTGATATCTGATACCACGTTAGGAACATGGATCAAGTGTATGTATTCATATGAGAGGTATATGTACCGTAAAAAAATATAAATATAAATCAAAATCGAATATATAAAGAATAATACCTAAACTGAATATCTATACAATGCCATATTTTATAAATGTCATATATGATCACTGTTTTTTACAATATATATGGTCGCGGTGCCGGCGGAGGACCGTGCGGCGCTGGTGGAGGTCTGGGCGACGGTCTTGGACGGCGGCTTCAGTAGGGTATGGGTGGTTAGGGGTCGTTGTTTTTGTGTCTTTGTACATGTTGTACTGTAGGCCGGTTTATACCGGGTTTTAGCGTAGTCCGGGTAATTTCGGGTGGCCGGGTAAAACCAGGTGGTAGTATAGGTCGGGTAACACCGGGTTATAATATAGGCCGGGTCAAACCGGGGTTTGTATCGTTGAAGGGCACGAGGTCTTTAGTTATGTAGTGTCGCTGCTTCGGTCGGTCAGCTTTATGTCGTGCCCTTCTTGGGCGATGTGTCCGGTTGTAGCCAGGTTGACGTTTTCTAATATTAAAAAAAATCAAAAAAATAAAAATAAAGTAATTATTTCTTTTTTGTAAGTGCTGATTATTTTGAGATTTATTGAATCAGGGAAAAGGGAACAATCCAGGTTGTGATTTTTGATTTCTTTTTCATTAAAAAAGGGAAGCTATTTTAATGGGTGCTGAAGAAACCAGTTTTTAAGGGAGATAGACCCATCAGCCCTACAAATTAGGGACACAAAAAAACAAGAAAATAAATCTAATTGAATAACAAATAAAGCAAGATGATCGACGATGCAGAAACAAGAGAAACCTCACAAGCCTTTTAACTCTTTGACCCCTCTTTGCTGGCGTATGACTCCAAAACAAGCCAGAAAGGCCCACACTTCCCACTTCTCTCTAACTCTCCATCTTACATTGCACATGTATGGTTTGATTTGATCCGTAGCTCAGCTCCTAAACACTCTCCTTCCTGGCTGCATTTCTCCATCTAACCCTCAAAGTTCTGATCTTTCCAATTAGGTATCTTTTTCAGCATCTGATTAAAATCCTGGTTTTTTATTTTTTTATTTTGGGGGGTGTTTGTGTTTCTGGGTTTGGATTCAATGTTTTGTCTTCAAGATTGGATTTTGATGAGTTATTGAGATCTGGGTCTTGATGAATTGGTTAATCTGAGCTGGGGTTGTGGAGTAGAGGTTTGGCTTTCTGTTGATTACTGTGGTTTTCTGATGCATGTATTGTCAGTGTGGTTCTGAGCTTGAAGATGACTTGAGTGACTTCTTTTCTTTGTGGTCCTTGAATGCATCATTACTTTATAATGAAATTTATCTCACTTTTGTTTTCTGGGGTGCTGATTGATTTATGCCTTTTGGTGATCTGGATGAGCAGCTTTGTGTATTGGGTTTTAATTGTATGATTCATGGACCGCATGTGAATTTTATCTAGCTGCTTGAATATTCTTAAATCTGACATGTGATGCTATCTCATCTTTGTGAATTTAAATAGAGAGTTTATATGGTTTAATTGTGCTGGATAACTCCCTTATTGGCTGGCTTTGATGGTTCTTTCATCAGGGGGTTTGCTGGTTACTTGTTAATGATTGGTCACTTAAGCTGTCGCTTTGTATGATATTATTAGTCTTCCATCGTTGCTTTTGTTATCAGATTTCAGTGGATGATGTCTGTGGTTGTGTTAGTATTCGTATTCTAGAGATGATGAATGTTGAGTTTAAATGATTGGCTTTTCTTTCGACAGATTGGAGAAGAATTTGGTATGTTAAGTTACTGATTAATTGCTAGGTGATTTGAACAGTGGGTGCAGAGCTATGGGGACTTTGTGATTGATTCGACTAGATGATGACCTCGAAAACCAGCTCTAGAGCTAAAAATCTACTCCCGTCTGTGTCATCTGGTGGCTGTGCTGCGAAGGGTAATAGTGCGAGGACCGCAATGGGATACCAAGAAAATAATGCAGATTTAGCTGACATAAATCAGTTGCCGAAATCTGCAGACACTTTAGCCAAGGGGGTATGCTCTTTGTTGAATGAAGTTGATACATGTACCTCATCTAGCGGTGTGGAACAGGTATTTCCTGATGTAAGGCCGTCTGCCACCGAGACAGCCAGCGTGCCCGAAATGTCTATAAATCAAGAAATGAAAAGTGGAGAAATCTGGAGCGCAAAGGATTGCTCAGTTTCTGCTAAAACTAGTGATGAGGCGAGTAGTCTTCGGAAAACTAGTGAAAGTGCAAAGATAAGCGGTCAGATTGGAAATGTTGAGAGCGGTAAAAGCAGTGTATGCAGAGGAAGCACTAGCAGTGATGTAAGTGATGAAAGCACCTGCAGCAGTTTCAGTAGTGTCAACAAGCCGCACAAAGCGAATGACGTGAGATGGGAAGCTATACAGGCTGTTCGGTCCAAGGATGGGGGTTTGGGATTGAGCCAGTTCCGACTATTAAAAAGACTGGGGTGTGGGGATATAGGGAGCGTTTATCTGTCGGAATTAAATGGTACCAAGTGCTACTTTGCGATGAAAGTTATGGACAAAGGATCTCTTGCTAGTCGCAAGAAACTTCTCCGGGCTCAAACTGAAAGGGAGATATTACAGTGTCTCGACCATCCTTTCCTTCCGACATTGTATTCTCACTTTGAGACAGATAAGTTCTCGTGCTTAGTAATGGAGTTCTGTCCCGGGGGAGACCTCCACTCTCTGCGTCAGAGACAGCCAGGCAAATATTTTACCGAACAAGCAGTAAAGTATGATTCGACTATCCACACTAAAGTTACCAATTTACTTTCACTGATCTTGCATATTCGTTCAATTCCCTTTATAGTGCCTATATGGGTCATTCGACTCTCCTATGCTTGTTTTTATCCTGACATCGTAGTTTCACGCATTGGATTTCAAAAATATAGTTTTCTTCTTCTTGTGTTGTCTAGCATTATTTGATTTAGACACGACCAGAAACATGTATGGTTATTGTGAAAAAGATTTTGACTATGTATATGTGTGGACTTGCAGATTCTATGTGGCGGAAGTTCTTCTAGCTATGGAGTATCTGCACATGCTAGGAATCATTTACCGTGACCTGAAGCCAGAAAATGTCTTAGTAAGGGAAGACGGGCATATTATGCTGTCAGATTTTGATCTCTCTCTCCGTTGTGCTGTGAACCCAACTCTCGTAAAGACTTCATCTCTCGAACTGGACCCTAACAGGAGAAACTCAGCTTACTGTATTCAGCCCGCTTGCATTCAGCCGCCTTCCTGCATTCAGCCAGCTTGTGTCGCTCCAGTAACATGCTTTTCACCTCGCTTCTTTTCAAGCAAATCCAAGAAAGACAAGAAAGCTAAAAATGAAATTGTGAACCAAGTCAGCCCGTTACCCGAGCTCATGGCTGAACCAACAGGAGCCCGCTCAATGTCATTTGTAGGAACTCACGAATACTTAGCCCCAGAAATCATCAAAGGCGAGGGCCACGGAAGTGCCGTTGACTGGTGGACATTTGGAATATTTCTGTACGAGCTTTTATTCGGTAAAACTCCCTTCAAAGGATCAGGAAACCGAGCCACATTGTTCAACGTGGTCAGCCAGCCTCTCCGCTTCCCTGATTCCCCTGTAGTCAGCTTCGCAGCTCGTGATCTCATCCGAGGACTTTTGGTAAAAGAACCCCAACACAGATTGGCATACAAGCGAGGTGCCACCGAGATAAAGCAACACCCTTTCTTCGAAGGAATCAACTGGGCATTAATACGATGTGCGACCCCTCCAGACATCCCACGCCCAGTCGAGATAAATAAAATGGCTCCTCTGACACCTGCATCAAATGGAAAAGCTGCAGCTCCACCTACAACAACCACCTCAGCCGCTCCCCCCATGCAACAAAAAGGCTCGGATAATTATCTTGAATTCGATTTCTTCTAGCGGGACAAGTATGTTTTGCATTGTTATAATTCTTTCCGCTTCTCTCCATTTTTGCGGAGGAAATTGTTTGTAAACCCTTCAGCATTTTTATTGCCGGACCTTTTTTGCTTCTAGTCTCCATCCCAGTCTTGATCATGGATGTATATGGTTGGGGTTCGTAATGTGTTCGTATTGTATTCTTGTGGTCCAAATGAGTCTCATATTTGGATTAGAAAATTAATTAGAAGTAACAACAATAAAAATAGAGTTGTGTTTGTATTCTTGTGTTACAAATGAGTATGCAGCAGAAATTAATTATAAAAATAAAACTATCTTGCGGTGAAGGTGGATCGAACACCTGACCTTCAGATCTTCAGTCTGACGCTCTCCCAACTGAGCTATCCCCGCTTTCTGTTCTTTTATAAAATGTGTTTTAAAAGAATTGTTAGTTGAGTTAAACGGAGCCCCGAGCATGATCTTCGCTCGTCGTCGATTCGAAAACCCTAATCGCTGCCGTGTAGTCGTCATCTTCACCGTAATGATGTGGAGACGACTCTTCTCGTCCCAACATCAAACCCTCATTCTTCTGTCAACTTCCAATCTCATTAAAATCTCCTCCGATGCTAATCACATCCTCATTTCGCGCCAGACTCGAACTCGCTTCTCTCGCGTTTTCAGCTCCGATTCCGGCAAGTAAAGTTGATCCATTTTCTGAAAATCCACCTCTGGTAGTGTCTGAACTAGGATTATTTATGATGTGTTGATTCGGTTCGATTTTGTAGGGCCAAATGTGATACCAAAGTTGAGAGTTGAGGGCTCAAACCCTACTGAAACTGGAAAAGATTCTTACGGAATCGAAGCTGTTAAGGTGATGAATGCCGTGTCAAATGGTCAAAGAATCGCTTTCAATAATGCGGATGACAATGGGCTAAAAATGCCTAGAGGAGAACAGAAGAAGTTGTTGAAGCAACGACAGCACGAAGCGAGGAAATCTGAAATAATAGCAGCGGATAAGGAGCGGAGGAGAATCGAGGGGGAAAGGAAGAGGAAAGCGTGGGATGATAAGTTAGCTAGTTTGGGAGAGGAGGAGAGAGTGAAGCTTATTGAAGAGCGGAGATGTCTTAGAATGGACACGATCAGCAAGATGAATGAGGAGAAAGTGCAGAAGATTGAGAGACTGAAGAAAGCTAGAGAGCATGGGCAGAACATTGTTATTGATCTTGAGTTCTCGCATCTCATGTCTCCTATGGACATTAAGAGTCTCACTAGACAAGTATGTTGTTATTTCTTGCAAACTTTATTTTTTTTGTTATTCATTAGATGTGCTATGCTTTGGACACTAAACGAAATTTAGTGTCGAGTCATATCCCTTAGATTGTGTGATGAGCTACCTCAATACTTCAGAAGAGAGAAGTTGTAGTGTGATTTATGAAATTTGTAGTTCTGTTCGTGTCATGCCACGTTGATTTAATGACTCAAAACTATCTGGCAGCTGATTGATAATTAGGCGTTGTATAAATTCGCAGATTATGTTTTGCTATGCAGCGAATGGAAGATGCAGTTCTCCAAGTCATCTCTGGCTGACTGCTTGCAGGGGCGATATGGAAACCCATTTGCTAAAAATCCCAGGGTATGAGAACTGGATAATAGAGAAGGAAAGCCGGTCTTATATTGAAGCATTCGAAGATCGGAAAGATGATCTGGTCTATTTGACGCCGGATTCTGAAACCATACTTAATGATATTGATTGTAAGAAAGTCTATATTCTTGGTGGCTTGGTGGACCGAACTAGGCAGAAAGGTGTAACAATGAAGAAAGCGAGAAGTCAGAGAATTCAAACAGCCAAACTTCCTATTCGAGAATTCTTGAAGGAGTCCAGTTGCCAGGTATCATTTGCTTCCACATTTCAGTTGGTTTTTGTTTTGTACTGTAATTGCAGATCAGTTCAACGAGAGATCAGCTCTCACAGCATTACTAACTGCGCAAAATACTGATTTCTTCCTGCTTCTGGGTTTCTGCTCCTGAAAGCAGATACTGGCAATCAATCAGGTGGTAGAATTACTTTTTAAATTTAAGGAAACACGAGATTGGAAGACTTCATTCTTCCATGCTGTTCCACAAAGAAAACAATCTCAAACCTGATTCAGAAGGTGACCCAAAAGACGTACATGAAAATGGCAGCAATGTACGCATGAATGAACATTATGAAAGCCATGAAAGTGCGCAGAGTATCCTGCAGCTGATTGTTACCATTGTCATTTTTTGGCAACTTTGTTTCACCGGATATTTTCTCTCCCTTGAAATCCATTGAGTTGGGGGGCTAGGGCACCCAAGACTTGATTGTGAGGTAGTCTGAAGGATTGGAAAGACCATTGCATTGCATTGGAACTAGGGGTGGGCAAAATCCGGTCCGGCCCGACAACTCGGCCCGGTCCACTTAATGTCGGGTTTAATCCAACTCGGTATGAGTTTCGGTCGAGTTAGGGTTGAGGATCGGGTTATTCGATTTCATAAGTAATACAAAAAATACTAAATTTTTAATAAGATTCGAACCTTTCACCTCATCTGAATGAATGTGATTATACATACCAATTAATCTATTTGTGTTTTCGTGAAATATCACATCACATATGAATAAGTAATTAATTTGCAATGAAAAATAAAATCGTAATACTAAACTTAGCTTATATTTTCAAAGTATTTGTATTGCGATAGATAATATTGAATGTTTTATGTCTATTATAAATTTTAGTTTTAGGGTTGGATTTGTGCACACATGATTTATCCGGTCTTTCGGGTCGGGTTAAGGTTCAAATAAATGACCCGATCATTATTTCGGGTCGGATTAGGAACGAGCAAAATCCGTCACACGCCCACCTCTAAATGGAACATGTAAGAAAGTAAAGGAAATTTGATGTGTAGGACACACAAGACTTTAGGTGTCCTAAAGGGATCACTTCGACTAATAATGGGAAAGATGTTTTAAATTTTGTATTTTGCAAATATTTCATCTGAACAGAAGCAGGCATTAGCTTTCAGAAGCTTCATTCCTTGTAAAAGCTAAAGATCTGAATAACATATGCAAATAAGCTTTCCTATTTCAACAAAATCAAAACCTTAAAAAGCTGAGCAGTCTCAGACTATTCTGCTCTGTTGTAGTCATTGGGATCACGCTGTGTGCGCCTTTATGAGCTGTGACCATTCTGCCCTGCTGGAGTCATTGGGTTATGAGGCAGTGGGCTATGACCATTCTACTCTGTAGGAGTCATTGGGATCACGCAGTGGGCTAATGACTCATTGCTTGTAGAATGTAGAGAACATTCAGTTCTTGAAAATACGAGCAGGTCTTCTGATTCCACTAGTCTTGGCTCTTTTGAAGTACTTGTTGATGTTTTCCCATTTCTCTTTGCATTTCTTAGCAGGGCGACAATAACCCAAACCCAGCAACCCGGCTGAGACCTCATCCCAGATGGAGCATTTGGATCAAGAGCTACCAAAGTTTCCCTGCAAATTACCTCGTAGCTGAATAAGTGCTTGTACATCAGATTTGAGCCATCTTCTGTTGTCTATGCTCACTGGAACCGCTTGGGATGGAGGAAATTTTGAGTCCGCTAAATTACCTTTTTCTGAGTTAGGAAACCTGTCAACAATTCCGTCAAAAACCTCATCTCTTTGATGGTAAACTTCACCTTCATCTTTCGATGGGTTATCAGTTAGTACTGGTTTTTCCATTCGGAAATCTTTACCCATTATGTTATGTATGAAGGAAATCAATGCTACATTCCGAGCGGTCTCTTGGGCTCTTACCTGTTCCTCCCTCGTCATCCGCTCCATCTCCTGCTGCTTCCAAGTTTCTTCTCTCATCAGTCTTTCCCTCTCTTTCCTTTCTATCATCTCCATCAGCTGATTGTACATTGTCTCCTGTTTCAGCAAAACTTTAGAAACCAACTTCTGCATAAATCCTTCTAATCGTTGACTCGTCCTTCTCCTCTTTCTGTTATTTGAACCTTCAGCATTCTCCAAGAGATCACCACTCACTTCAGATTCAGAACTAGAACCACTGAAAGTTAATAAAATGTCAGTAAACTGAGTATTTGAAGATGGGCAGGCTACAGAATCATAACAACTTTCACACTACAAAGAAATTGATAACCAAACTATCCAAGATGAAAAATGACAGCCAAGTATAGACCTCAAGGATTCTCCATTTTCGCAAAAAACTTTCATTGATATGCATCATACTCCTACCATAATTAATAGTCCCATCATAGAAGCAGAAGTTCGCGCTAGTGCCATGGCTAGACAGAATAGATATTACAACAAGTGACAAATCCTACAAGAAGCATCAAAACACAAATACCAAAACACACAAACGAAAATCAGAATTTAATCATTAACAAAATGCATCCTACAAAATTCGGAAAGAAAAATCGAAAATGGAAAATCCAAGTGAACTTATCCAAAAGGAATAATATTTTCAAGAAAAATGATGACACCTTGAATATGCCTGAAGATATTGTGCCTCAATTTCATCATCCCCAATCCTCGCCTCCATTTCAACCTCCGCATCAACCACCGTCCGTACCTCACTCTCACCAACACCACCAGCTCCACAAGCCTCCGCACGCTCATCTCTCAGACTATCCACAAACCCTAGTTCACCGAATCCCACCCCCAAACTACTCTGACCACTCACAACACGAAATTCATCACTAAAAGGAAAAAAGGACGCTTCGGTATCTGAGAAACCAACGACGCTCTTCCCGTTGCATCTAATAGGACGCAGCTTCTGCGGCGGGAACGGATTGATTTCCGGAACCGAAACCCTAACTTCGGAGCCGGAGAAAACCGAGTCGAATGAAGACGGAAATGGAGATATGTGGTCGGGAAAGTGGTCGGAGGTCTGCAGTCGGACTTCGCCTGAGAACACGTCCATCGTCGTCGGCGAAGGTAAAAATCGCCGATCTAAAAGTCCCGGTGAATTCTCTTGGTTGGTTAAACGAGGGTTAAAACTCGAAACGAACGCAACTTTTTCGACAAACAGGCCCTCGTGTTTTATAGTTATTTACGTCAATGCCATCAACATAACACGTGTTTTATTCGTTACAAGTTTCGATATGAGAGGGCAAAATGGGAAACATCTGTTCAATTTATTGAAGTGTTCGCAGGCCATGTGCGCCCATCCGCAGCTGATTATCCGTGAAAATAAATTATTTATATAAATAATAAATCGGATTACGTAAACGGAACCGGAAGATGCGCGGATCGGCTTCAGTTTACCGACCTGCTCGCTCGCTGCATCTCCGATTCATATACGCGACGCCTCATCGATCCTCCCACGTCCTGCTCTGCCAGCCTCCTCGCTCGTTCGTCTCATCCTCCGCCGTCGGGTCAGCAGGTAGTTTATTACCATTTCGTCCAGATTGCTAACTGATCGATTTTCGTCGAATCAGTGGTTTGAGCGAATTGATAATGTTGAAAGTTGCATTGATGTGTTATTTTGATGCTTTTGTTGGGGATTTTGGGATAGTTTGCGGCACTGGATTGGATTGGAGTGGATTGAATTTTTGTGGTTTTTGGTAGGTAGGAAGATAAGATCACTTGATTGTGGAAGGTTCGGAAAGTTTAGATTGATGTCTGGTGATGCGAATTCGACTCTTCCTGCTGTGAAGCAAGTCGAGGAGATGGATGTTCTTGATGGAGAGTTTGATGATTATGATGGAGTGATAATCAGTATTACCAAGCCCATGCAGTCTGGTGATTTCTCGAATGCGCTAAGAGCTTCGATGGATAGGTGGAAAAAGAAAGTATGAATTTGTTGTGTTTTTTTTTATGATGCAACCTGAAGAAAGGAAAATGCTTTCAGCTTTCACTATGCGTGTTTAATGAGTCGGGTGGGTGCTTGTGTGGTTCAGGGCAAAAAAGGAGTGTGGATAAAATTGCCTATAGAGCATGCAAATCTTGTTGAAGCTGCTGTCAAGGTGGGAATGATCGCATTGTCGGAGTAAGATATTATGTACTCTCTGTTTGATACCTATTTCAAAATTATTCTAGGAAGGTTTTTGGTACCACCACGCAGAGCCCAAATACCTAATGCTTGTTCGTTGGATTCCTGATACTCCTAATACTCTTCCAGCTAATGCATCCCACCGAGTTGGTATTGCTGCATTTGTTATGAACGACAAGAGAGAGGTATCACATTGTTTTCATGCGTCTTTTGCCTGTGTTTGAGCTGTTCTATCTGCTTGTGAATCATTTCATTTTGTCTACTTGTGTAACTTGAGTTTCCTGTTATGCATTATTCATTTCCTTGCCCGTCAAGGCGTGGTCGGGTGGTGGAGTTGGTGACTAATACCCCTCACATCCCAGGATCGAAACCCCACACTGATCGCTGATGGGCAACAGGGGTGGGTAGAAAAGGGAGAAAAAAAACATGCCTCCTATCGGACACTCCCAAACAATTAAGAATTCTGAATGTGCTGTTGTCCTTCTTAGTTCATCTACTCCAGATATTTGGAAAATGAAAACCCTTATAGATCATTTCTCGTAGGCAAACCAAATATAACCAATAGAACTAACTGCACTCGAAGGGGGGACCATTGCACACCAAATCTTGTTAAGTTCCGCATTTGCTCTAGATTTTTTTGATTTTTTGTCTACAATGATTCCAAAAGTAGCTTGTAAATATGACTTGTTAGGTTTTGGTCGTGCAAGAGAACAGTGGTAAATTTAAGGGTACAGGTGTGTGGAAGTTTCCTACTGGAGTTGTTGATGAGGTAATTCTTCCCGCGTACTTAGTGTTGCATGTTCAACAGAGATACTTAGTGGCGTTGTGATTTCTTGGTTTATTGGTGTTCAGGGTGAAGATATTTGTGATGCAGCACGCCGAGAGGTAAAAGAAGAAACCGGGGTAAGTCAAATCTGAAAGCCTTATCAATATCTGTCTTTTAGAAAGCCGAGTCTTATGCTATGGCTTGTTGTTAAACTTACTTCTCTCAGATTGAAGCAGAATTCATCGAAGTACTAGCATTCAGGTAACCCCTACCATGTTTCAGAGTTTTAATTTGAACAGTTAACTGAACATATATAGGTTGTTATGATTGATATTTTGGCACATGGCATGTTCCTGAAGCTTGTTTTGTACGCATACTAATTGCTCATAATATTCAATCGGCAGACAAAGTCATCAGGCTTTTTTCGGGAAGTCGGATTTATTCTTTGTCTGCATGCTCCGACCCACTACTTACAACATCCAAATACAAGAATCAGAGATTGAAGCAGCTCAGGTAATCCATGCCATGCTCACTCTTGTTGTATTCCTTTTTCATTCCTCACCCTGTATATTGTATCCAAGTGATGAACAAGTTCACAGTATACATCTCATCGCAGTGGATGGCATACGATGAATATATATCACAACCTTTTATCATGAATCACAACCTTCTCAGCAACATCATGAAGGTCTGCTCAGCCAAACTTAACCAAGGTTACAACGGCTTCACACCAGTCTCAACATCATCTGCATTCTCTGACCAGAGGCATTACCTCTATCTGAATGGCCGAGATCTTAACAAGCTCTGATTGTAAGATATTGTCCCAAAATGCTCGACATGAAATAGGTTTATTTTTACAACAACATAGTAATTAAATTAGTCCAATGAATAAATGTGCTGTGTAACAAAGAATTTTGTATTCTCATACAAAATCATGTCTCTGTTTATCATCGACTTGCAAAATATTACACAGGAACTCGGGAAGTTAAGATCAAACGACAGACAGCTGTTGTCCTGCCCGATCTACCGACTAGCTAGGCCTTCCAGTAGACACTCTCCGACCAGCCTCATATCCTCCTCCAGTGTCATACATCTGTTGCTGCTGGTGCATCACAGTACCATACCCCATCCCACCATACCCGCCGACCCCAGCCCCAAAGTCTCCTCCATCCCCCTGCTGCGGCACTCTCCCAAAGTTCATCTTCTCCCCCTCCATCTCCCTAAACTTACTCAAATACATCTTCAATGGCTCGACGTACTCCTCAAACCCTAGTGTGGTCATCGCCCACAGCAGATCATCTCCGTTGATCGTCTTGCGCTTCTCTCTCTGACACTTCTCCGAAGCCTCCCCAGTTATAAAGCTTATGAACTCCGAAACACACTCCTGCACCGTCTCCTTGGCCTCTTTCGATATCTTCGCATTCGCAGGTAGCGCCTTCTTCATTATCCTGCTCACGTTCGCTATCGGCAGTAGCCTGTCCTGTTCCCTCGTCGCCATGTTGCTGCTCTGCCCTCCCGACTCATTATCCGACTCCGCCATTTCGCTATACTAAGATCGCATTCATGTTGAATTTCGCTAGCTCTAGTGGAATCTTTTTTTGGGGGAGGATATGAGGATGATAGCAGTAGCAATCAACAAACAATAGGGTAAGGGAGAGAGCTACGGAGATGATTTTTTGGTATACTTACTTTTATAATGGAAGTGGAAGGATTGAAATGTGGTGAGATATGAGCCGTTGATTTAGAGGCACGTGGGATGTAGATGTGCGGTCGGATTGGCAGGTAAAAGAGGATATTGCGATATGTCGTGTCGGGTTGCTGTGGTGTCTAAATACAGTTGGATATTATGGCCCTCACCCCCCAGCTATATCTGATACCGGTAAATATGCTGTAGACAACGGCTCTCCTTATGACACTTGTTTTCATTTTTTTTGATGTCTGATTTTTACTTCATCCAGCTTGTTGACTAGGATTTTGAGTTGATTAGGGTTTCACGTTGACTAGGGTTACGAGTTTGCTTGTGTAGACAGATAGATAGATGATGATGATTTGGATTTTTGAGGATGATTAATATTGATTGGTGTGGTGCGGTGTCGATGGTGATGTTTTTTGTGGGGTCTTAGGTAAGAGGGTAGTCATGGAGAGATGGCAAATGAGGAGAGGACAAGTAGAGTAGAGTGCCAGCAAGATGGATGAGGAGAAAAGTTGTCATTATCGTAATGGACCATGATTTAGGGATTGATTGAGTTTGAGGGATCTGGTTTTTATTCAAATTTGGAACCACAGTATGCCCGAGCCCCGATGTTGTATTTCATCATGTGGTTGTAGGGGTTTCCATATGGCCTTATGCGCTCAAAAGTCTAATAGAGACTCATGGTCCCCAGGCCTTAAGCTTAGTCTAGTCTATATCCAGATCTCGTGATTCGTAGGCCTTAAATTTAACGGGTCGGGTAAGGACTTAATGATTTTGGCCCGGTCCGGCCTATCATGACCCACATTGGAAAGTCTTATTAAGCCTACTAAAAATATAGTGAAAGCTTACCAAAAACAAAAGAGAATGTTACATTTTATTTCTATAAACTGACTTTTCTTGATGCTTGGATGTTTGAGAGTGATGTTAATGAAATTAATGTTCCAAACAAAGAAATTTGTGGATTCCAAGGTTATGTTGAGTGCTGAGCTTTTTGATAAACTTGGTTTCTTATGAAGTTTACTTTTGATCTTTTTGCTATTAGCCAGTGTGTATCCGCCGTATAGGTTATTCATAAACATGAAACATTATATTTATTATTGTCATACAAGATTAACTAGCACGACCTAGTGATGTATAATGCCCAGCCCGGTCTAGCCCACAAGCCTACCGATAACAAGGTCCATAGGCTGCTTAAGGCTCAAAAAATATTTGGGCTTGACCCGGCCTAACCCACTTATATTTGAAGTATATGCTAAGGCTTTACTAAGCCCAGCCCAAGCTCATTTTGTTGGGCTAGGCTAGCCCAGCCTGGCCTATTGGAGACCCCTAGCGGCTAGGTGGTTGCTCCTCATTTCTAATGGCAACTTATTCTTAAAAGGGATTTTTATTTTATTTAAATTGAGTGAATTGGTTTCTAATTTGTTCAATTTATATTTTGTTGTACTCACTTATTATAACGCGCTTTTAGTAAGAAAATGTTTTACATGTTGGGCGTCCGTTGATAGATTATATTCTGTACGATCAACCTACATAAATATAAAGCTATGTTGAGAACCGCATGGGAGTAAAAATGCTACTAGAAACAATGTCACATCCTTGTCGGTAAAGAGATGTGGAACGCTCTACGGGAATACGCTCGACCCTTGATGATGGCGAAGGATGGCGGATGGATTGCAAAGGATGACGAATGGCTATAGCGGAGGATAATGGAAAACTGAAGGATTTTGATATCAACGAATTAAAGTTGCTTGTGAAAGAATGGAGAATCGATCTCAAGTGCTAGAAAAGTTTATGTTCAGTTGGACGTTGTTCGTAACAGCGTCTATACGAAAATTATCATCTCAGCACGCTGGCTTCGCATTAGTTTAAGCAAAAATGACAAAAGGCTTTAGATGCTGTTATGAAAGACATCTTACACGTAAAATGCTGTTTTGAAGACCGTTTTATCGCAAGTGAGTAAAACGGGAAACAAATTGCCAAATTGAATAGATTGGAGAATTAGAAAATTTTCCATCATTTAAGAAGCACTTATTTATCAATTTTGTTGTTTGCCTTGTTCTCGAGTTTGAATTTTGACTTTACCGTTTTTTGAGTTTGGATTTCGATATTATCCCCCTTCTCAACGAGATCGGTATTGCTAGTTTAGTTTTCTTCGAGACTAGCACTGGCAGTACACGCCTTCCCCCAAACTCTCATGTGCCAGTCTCACATACAATCTCACATAGCCACGTAAGAGTTTTGGAGAAGACCTGCACTGCATGTGCCGATCTCGACAAAATTTGCAGAGCAGGATTCTACGAAAACTACACTAACAAAGCCAATTTCATTGATAACTGAAAAATATCAAAACACAATTTTTTTTAAAAAAAATTCAAACTAATAAAAGAAGGCAACACAAAAAGAAAAAGTTTTCTTCCTTCTCCTCAAGGTCTTACCCAACATGCATCATTCCTTTAGCTCTCTATAAACATACACCAACTATTGATCATGGGCGTGGTGCTTTCTCTCCGTCGTATATATCGTAAGTTTCGTTAGTTCAATTAGATTTTATATTCTCTGTTGGAACCCTTTGGTTTTGATGATTACAAACACTTAACTAATGTGATGTCTTAGTGTGCAGAAATTCATGATCATATTTAATGGTGCAAGTGTTGCGCATTAATTGAAGTATGAAGATCCATGAAGATATGAATTGAGATATCGAACAAAGTTTCAAGACCCATGAAGATGTCAAATTGAGAACTCACGGATCTGATTGAAGAGATTAATTGCCGATTGAAGCAAATTGATGGCAGACTTAATCACAAGGATTGATTGCTGATTAAACTCATTGAATACTAATTGAAAAGCATTAAAGACTGGAATATCTGCAGGGCAGTTATGGAAAGGTCGAATTAATGCGGAAGACCATTAAGGAAAGAATTCATTACGAATTGCTGATTGAAGTAAATTGATGGAAGACTTAATCACAAGAATTGATTGCTGATTAAACTCATTGAAGACTAATTGAAAAGCATTAAAGACTGGAATATCGGCAGGGCAGATATGGAAAGACCGAATTAATGCGGAAGACCATTAAGGAAAGAATTCATTACGAATTTGAATAGTTTGGAAAGCTGATCGGCGTGAATATTGAGCTTGGACTACGAGGTCAGCTCACATCCTATATAAGGATGAAGGAATCTCAGAAGTAAGGTTCGGCGTTTTTGGAGAAAAAGGGCGATTGCACTCAACGAACAGAGATTGGAGAAATCGCACGCACGACGGTTGATGAGTCGAATTCTCGACTCATTTACATACCCATTTACGAAGAGTTTTGGTCCATTCCCGATGCTAATTCGATGTCATTTGACCCTTATTACTGCATTTCAGGCTAGAATCAACCATCCATCGAGCTCAGGACCTTAACACGAAAACTCGGGAGAAAATCAGGATTTTGGAGCAAAAAGTGCCGAAAATGGAGTTTCACCCGACCGGGTAAAAATCAGGCCAAATCCCACCCGACCGGGTCCCCAACGTCCTGCGCCTCAGTTAGCCTTAGACCCGCCCGGGTCTACTCTCACCCGCCCGGGTCTTCGCCGAGCCTCGCCTGCTGCACTCGCCCGGATGTTCTCACACTCGCCCGATTCTCCTGCACTCCCCGCTCGGAACAAAAGGACACTCGCCCGAGTCCCTAAAGACCCGCCCGGGTCTTCCCTTTAAAAACCAGATTTTTACTCGTTGCATAAAAATAGAAAGTTGGGACTTTTGGGTGAGGATCGAAGATTGGATCGAGGGTTTTGAGAGAAGAGGAGCACAAGGGTTTTGGAAGATCATCAACCAAGTTTGGAGCTAATCTAAAGATAGAAGGGAGACTTTCATCTTAGTTTCTTCATCTTGTTTGTTCTATTTCATCATCCTTGTAAAAACTACTTGCTTGATTATTGAATATGACTTGTGAGTAGTCTCTTCTAGTTTCTAGGGGTCCTATGGACCTCCTTGGTGTATGAAACTCTATCATCTATTGAATACATGTTGAATGATGCTTTTGTTATGATTGTGAATCTACTTGGATGTAATGTCAACTCTATGCCCACCAAGTGTTTGAAAAAATGCCTAAGTGGTCTAGAAATATGAATTTGAAGTTGAGTGTTCTAGCGAACGAGACTAAGAGTTCTAGAATGAAAGTAGATTCACCCTTGCTAGGTGGTGATCACTAGCGTGACCCATCTTGGCATTGAGATAGGCTTGATCTTAAACCGCTCATTGGCTATCGATCATTCAACTAGCGTTGATGATTGAGAACCTTGAGTAGGACGTGAGCTAACAAAATCTAGCGATTGAAGCTCACGTGCGAGGTGCCTCTTCCTTAAATCAAATAAGAACATCGAGAGATTGAATTTGGTTTAATAGTCGCACGCCTTAATCTAATCATAACATTGCTTGTTCTTGCATGAAATTGTGCCTAAAGAGAGTCTAATACACCAAGAAGGGAAGTAGTACCCTAGGAACGCCTTTAAAACCTTGAAAACAACCTTTTTCATTGCATTAATCACTGTTTGATAATTGATAATCACATTTCACACAATCGTTAGGAAATAGACTTATTAAGTAAAATCGAATAGTGATCTTAGGTTTACAATTGCTCCTTGGACGACCCGGTACTTACCGGTCAATATAAATGTTTTTGACTTGCACCTAAAAATACAACGTTCAAAATGGCGCCGTTGCCGGGGAGCAATGAATTAACTAGAGTACTAGAGTAGATTTTGTGAGATTTGGACTATTCTTGTAAATATTTTTCCTTTTCTTTTGTACATTCTTTTCACTCATATCTCTTGCTAACTTTTGTTCTATTGTTTTGCGAGGATGGATTCATACAACCAACAAGTCTTTCACAATGAAGAATATTATCAAGAGGAGGAGCAACAAAACGCCTATTGGGAAGATCATGTCTATCCGACACATTCATACCCTCCTTATCGAGATGATAGCCAATACTCATTTCAAGATGACTCCTACCCTCCTTATCCTCTAAATCCTCAACCTAATGGCAATGAACTCTTCTATAGAGAATTGCTAAACTCCTTGAATGAAAGTGAGAGGGTTAGACAAGAAGGGATGGCCTCTTTACAAGCTTCTTACGCCAAGATCTCCCAAGATTGTCTAAATCCTCAACCTCCTCAACCTTCATGTGAGCCCTCCGATATAAAAACCATGTTTGCCACACTCCTTGCATCCCAAGAGAAGTCGCGTAGAGACATGCAAGCCCACCGGATGGAGATGGATGCCCATTTTGATACAATGAAGGCTCTACGCCAAGTCTGGGAAAGCGAGAGGGTGCAACAAGCAATGGAATATGAAAACCTTGATGAGGATGAGGAGATATCCAAAGAAGTTCATGAATCTAATGCCTCAAGGGAAGAAAGGGATCAAGAAAGGGAAGATACGCTTTGGAGAGTCGGTACCCAAGCTTTTTATGAGGAGATGGATGGTGAATCTTGTGACGAAGACGAGGTGGAATGCAAGAGTGAAGCATCCTTCACGACTAGCACACCTCAAGATCATTTAGACGAGAACACACAAGAGCTCACCATTCCATCAACGCCTTGGCTCTCCGATGAGGAATTCTTCAAGGATGATGCCTCTTGCATAGAGGAAATGACTTTTATTGATGAAGAAGAACTCCTCCCTCCCGCTATAGAAGAGCCTAAATGTGAATCCCAAATTCTTGATGATGATATGGTAGAGGAAGAGGATATTGAACCACAAGAACTTCAAAAGTATGAAGACTTTGTTGATGTGTACATGGACGTGACTAGAGAGCCACCTCGCACACAAGAAGACACAAGTTTAATGAGGGAGATTGAGATTTGGGCAGCCATGAACATCGTTGAAAAACTAAAGGAAGGTGTGCCCGTCAATCTCGAGACAAGTTATGAAGATCCTTTCTTCACTACGACGTCTCGAGATAAGTATTGGAGCTTCTTGACATACTTTGAAAAAAGCTCCTATGACCCCTTTGTTCTAAAGGGATCTTCATATTTGAAGGGGTCAAAGTCCCAAAGAAAAGTCCATTGTAGGCTTGATGGGAAGAAATTCAAATGGGATTTAAAGGTGGATTGACACGCCAAATGTCCAAGGCCCCGTGAGAAGGGATCCTAGCAAAGGACTTCTCACGAGTGATTCTATGGGGCGCTTTGCTACGTCTTTGCCAAGACGGAAAAAAAAAACTAGGCCCTTGCGGGAGGTAACCCGGTTTGTAAGTTTTTCATTCTCGTTCTTCATGATTAAGTATTTGACATGGTTTTGAGTGGCTTAGACTTTAAGTGTGGAGTGTGATATTTATGATTAGTGGCTCGAATTTTAAGTGTGGAGTGAGTTCCACTCACTCCAATCTCAATTCACATTTCCAAGCCCCTCCACCTCTCCCTTGATTTATCTATGAATGATGATGTCGCCCTTGGTGTTCATGTGCTTATTATGACTTTGTTGTATTGGAACTACTTGTTGCTATGACTTAGACACCTTGTGCATTAAAGAAGATGTAGTTTACTTTCCTTGTTTGAACTCTCTTAAACATTTATGACATGATGTTATTTTGTGACCTTGTGATACCATATTGCTCATGCTTGAGTTGGTTATTATTTCTATATATGTCATTTGTTACATTTAACCTCTCATGTTCTATTGTCATCAAGGAAAGTATTCGCATCATGTACGATAAAGTTTAGCACATTGGCGTCTCTATTATTCAAGGGGCACATCTACAAACGAGGGGAGTTCCTATGCGCCTTATATATCATTCTCTTTATTGTTTGCGCTTAGGGACTAAGCTAGATTTTAAGTGTGGAGTGGGTAGTCACATAGTTCACTCATATCATGTCATGCCTACCATATTTGAATGAACACTTGCATTCATCATGCTTTATCCCAATTTTATGAGTGCCATACTACTAAAGGCTTGTGACTATCATTTCTCAACTTCTATAGGTCACATCTAGCTTACATTTCACTTTTACTTGATTTAGAGTCTAGAACCGAAATAGTTCTAATGAATGCACATTCTTGTGAATCAATATTCATTGCTATCTTGTGCCTATCTAGCAATCTAAGTATTTTCCGCGCATGCTTTGAAAAGTTTTTTTAGCAAGCACACTTTGAAACCTTCATGAAAAACTTAAACTTCTCGATTGCTTTTAGGTGACTTTAGTTCTCTTGCTTAGTGCCTTGTTTGTGGTTGCTTCTCACACATTCCATATTCACATTGGGCATATTGTCAAGTTTTAAGTGTGGAGTCAAAAGAGGGCGAAAAATAGGCCCCATCAAAAATATTTTACATGGTCAAAGAAGGCAAAGCCCCGACTAAAAAACTTTCTCAAAGCGCAAGAGAAGTTTTGCTTCAAAATATACAAATGCCGGGGGTTAGGAAGAAAAGTTCCCCCTCGAAAGCATTTGTAGGCCAAAGGCCAAGTAAAAACACACTTAAACTTGACTTTATGCCCTTCCATCATCTCTTACATGTGTGAGTTCGCCACGTGCATTGTGTGCTAGCAAGTTGAGCTTTAGGACGACCCTTGTGATTTCACGTAAGCTATTGATTGGTTTATGCTTGTTTTAAGAACTCTTATTGTCAAACTCCTATTTCCTTATGTATTATGACTTTAGCGTCTAAAACTTGGAAATGAGTTTTATATCGTTAGCCTATGGACTAGCCCTAGCTAGCATAGGTGATCGATTGACACTTTTTGTGCAAAAGCCTTAACCATGTTTCAAAAGCCTTGCAATGAAAATGAATAGATTTCTAGGTGAGGCGCTTGATAGCTCTAGTATTGACTTCCTTGAATGTGCACCCTCATGTGAACTTAAATGGTTTGAAAACTCTTTTGATGGTATAGTGATTGTGGTGCTAGTTTGGGATGTGAAGTTGATTTTGAGAAATCCTCGCCTCGGTTAAGCACTCTTGAATTCATTCTCATGGGATAAATGCATTTGGGATTTGTGAGTATTCCCGTTTCTGAAAACTCCCACGAGACTATAACTCGTCCACTAGGGTAGCCTAGGGGTTTAAAGGCTTGGTGCATATGCTAAATGCACTCGTAACACCTACTAAAAGAAGTTAGATTGTAAATATGTGTTAGAGTAGTTAGAAATAAAAGTTTGAGACATTAAATGGATGATAGGAGAAAATGGGCGTTAAACATAATGACTTAGCTATTCGCCATTTGTTTCTCTTTGGCTTGATTTTATTGTTTGCTCGGGACGATCAAACTCTAAGTGTGGAGTGTTTTGATGAGTCGAATTCTCAACTCATTTACATATCCATTTACGAAGAGTTTTGGTCCATTCCCGATGCTAATTTGATGCCATTTAACCCTCTTCTTGGTCTACTAGGTCCCAAAATGCATTTCGTCTCACTCGGAGCCTCAAATATCAAATGGAGCAAAAGTTGGGTGATTTTGAGCCAAAAATGAACTTTCGGGCAAAACAGGCAGAACGACCCTTGCAGCGTATTTTGCATGCCCAGATCTCGTACGATGTCCGAATTGCTTGATTCAAAGCTTGTTGGAAAGCTAACTCAAAGGGCTACAACTCTTGAGTTCAAGCCAAGACCTAATTCGGACGTTAAGACCTCGAAACAGCCGCCGGAAGCTCTCCCGAGTCTGCAGAAGCTCGCCCGAGCACCAGCATATCTCCTCTCGCCCAACGCCCGCCCGGGTCTGACCAAGCCCGCCCGGGTCTCCTCTGCTGCGTGCTCTGCTCCATTTCACACTCAAGACTCGCCCGAGTCCCACCAAGACCCGCCCGGGTCTTCCCTGAAAATCAGATTTTTGATTTTCGAACTTATAAATAGAAAATGATGGTTTTGACCAAAAGTGGGGGACTTTTGAGTAGCGAGCTAGGGTTTGGAGCACGAAATATTGAAGGTTTCTAGAGAGAACAAGCTACCAAGGCTTCAAGGGGGATCATCCATTGAAGATTGAAGATCCAAAGGGGGGAGAAGATCATCTACACTAGATTGGTTCATTCCTTCCATTGTATTTTCATCTATGTACTCAATACAATTTGTGTTTGTCTATGAACATGATTTGTGAGTAGAGTTTTGTGTTCTAGGGTCCTATGGATCTCATGTGTGTTTATACTCCTAATCTATAATGAATCAATGTTAGAATAACATGTTTGGATGATTGTGAATCTACTTGGATGTAATGTCAATTCTATGCCCACCAAGTGTTTGATAAAATGCCTAAGTGGTCTAGAAACATGAATTTGAGGTTGAGTGTTCTAGCGAACGAGACTAAGAGTTCTAGAACGAAGTAGATTCACCCTTGTTAGGCGGTGATCACTAGCGTGACCCATCTTGGCATTGAGATAGGCTTGATCTTAAACCGCTCATTGGCTATTGATCATTGAGCTAGCGCTAATGATTGAGAACCTTGAGTAGGACGTGAGCTAACAACATCTAGCGATTGAAGCTTACGTGCGAGGTGCTTCTTCCTTAAATCAAGTAACAACATCTAGCGATTGAATTTGATTTAATAGTCGCACGCCTTAATCTAATCATCTAAAACAATTATCTTGCATGAAATTGAATTCTTGGAGTCTAAAAACACACATGAGTGAAGTAGTTCCCTAGAATACACCTTTTGCCTTGGTAGTGACACTATCTCTAGTTTCCTTAGTTTGTTTGCATTGTTCATATTCGTTTTCTTTAGTAACTTCACCAATCAAACCTTTTGCAATTAGAATAGACTTATCGGAACGAAATCGAATAGTGCTCATAAGTTTAAACTTGCTCCTTGGACGACCCGGTACTTACCGGTTATAAATTGTTTTTGATCAATTTATTGCTTTCGAATCTAACAAATTTGAAAAGCATAAATTACAACGCATCAAAATGGCGCCGTTGAAGTAAATTGATGGAAGACTTAATCACAAGAATTGATTGCTGATTAAACTCATTGAAGACTAATTGAAAAGCATTAAAGACTGGAATATCGGCAGGGCAGATATGGAAAGACCGAATTAATGCGGAAGACCATTAAGGAAAGAATTCATTACGAATTTGAATAGTTTGGAAAGCTGATCGGCGTGAATATTGAGCTTGGACTACGAGGTCAGCTCACATCCTATATAAGGATGAAGGAATCTCAGAAGTAAGGTTCGGCGTTTTTGGAGAAAAAGGGCGATTGCACTCAACGAACAGAGATTGGAGAAATCGCACGCACGACGGTACAAGGTTCGAACCTGATTACTCTGTCGGATTGAGTGGAGGTCATCAAATAGAGTCGAGTAGGCCTAGTTTGTAAACCCTACAAGTATATCGGAATAAAGAGTAATCAGTTCGCAAATCCTTTCAGAGCAATCTGAAAGGTAGTGGTTTTTATCTTATCATTGTTGTGATAAGGTTTCCACTATATATTCGTGCGTAATTATTTTCAGTCGTTTACTTTCCTGCATAATTATTTCCGCTGCTATCTGACCATCAGACGAAAAAGCACTTCGTGACTTCCGTCTGACAGACTGCTAACACTAACGATCCAACATGGCTTGCATAAACTGGTGCGTGATCTTCCATTCAGGAAGCCTCTCGTTCAGATATTCCAGCTGTCCAACTATGACCTGGAACCTGGTGTAGAAATCCTCCAGGGACTCATCTTTCATCTGCATGACGGTCTCGTAGTCCTTTGTGGCAGCTAGGATCCTGTTCCTTTTAATGTCTTCGTTTCCACCGTACAGTCTCACTATTCCATCATACATGTCTTTAGCAGTTTTGTACATCGCCACTTTAATTTGATCTCCGGGAGAAAGGGCCATGTAGAGAACCTTCTTTGCTCTAGCATTCTTTTCAAGACATTTGTAGTCCTCGTCTGTGTACTTATCTTTGGCTTTTTCTACTGGTTTTGCAGGATCTGTTTTGTCAAGGATAGGTAATGGACCTGTCTCGAATATCCTCCAAAGCTGTCCGTCCAGCGAGCAGACATGGGCCTCAAATTAGTCTTTCCACCAGTCAAATTGCCCTGGCTTTAGCAGCGGCGGTTTCCAGAACGAGTCGTTGATTGAAGACATTGTTTCCTGCAAAGCTAACAAACACAATCTAGAGTCCTCGGCTCTGATACCACGTGTTGGATCGTTAGTGTTAGCAGTCTGTCAGACGGAAGTCACGAAGTGCTTTTCCGTCTGATGGTCAGATAGCAGCGGAAATAATTATGCAAGAAAGTAAACGACTGAAAATAATAACGCACGAATATATAGTTGAAACCTTATCACAACAATGATAAGATAAAAACCACTACCTTTCAGATTGCTCTGAAAGGATTTGCGAACTGATTACTCTTTATTCCGATATACTTGTAGGGTTTACAAACTACGTCTACTCGACTCTATTTGATGACCTCTACTCAATCCGACAGAGTAATCAGGTTCAAACCTTGTACCGTCGTGCGTGCGATTTCTCCAATCTCTGTTCGTTGAGTGCAATCGCCCTTTTTCTCCAAAAATGCCGAACCTTACTTCTGAGATTCCTTCATCCTTATATAGGATGTGAGCTGACCTCGTAGTCCAAGCTCAATATTCACGCCGATCAGCTTTCCAAACTCTTCAAATTCGTAATGAATTAATTTTTTATAGTGGAAACCTTATCACAACTATGACTCGGTGAAAACCACTACCTTTCGTCTCCGAAAGGGTTTTTGAATCAGATTATTTCTTTATTCCGATATACTTGTAGGGTTTACAAACTAGGTCTGCTCGACTCTATTTGATGTCCTCTACTCAATCCGACAGAAATAATCTGATCTACTTGTTCGAACCTTCGTGCGTGCGTTGCCGGCAGTTCGTCTCCTTAAGTGCAAGCTTCAGATTCTCCTTGAACAGCCGCAAGTCTTTCTGCCGATCCCAAATGTCTTATATAGGTACTCGGCATATCTTCGAATCTGAGCCTTGCAGATCTGGCCCAACCGACTTTCCAACTTTGATAGACACTTGCCTAATCTATCAAGATCTTATTCGTAGTCCATCATACTTGTTTATTCTGGTTGAGTCGATCTTACCAAATCTGGTTAGCATAATATTCTCCTTGATATTCTGTGTCCAGATTTATCTCCTTTAGATTTTATCTCTTGAATCAATATCCTTGAATATTTCTTCGAGATCTTCCTAAGCCAGCAGTGTATCTTTGCATATATTCTCTTCAATCTATATCTTCAAAGATAACTCCAAGATCTTCCATAATTGAATGCACAATATTTCCTAGATCGATTTCCTCATTAAATCGAACTTGCCATATCCGGCCTGCAGATATTCCTTGATTGAACTTGCCATATCTGGCATGCAGATATTCCTTGATTGAACTTGTCATATCTGGCATGCAGATATTCCTTGATTGATTCATATCTTCAATGATTTCCAATCATGTCTTCAATATATTTTCTTCAATCAGCAATCAATATTTGCATTCATATCTGCAATATGAGATTCAACGAGACGGTGATGGCTGGTCACCTGATAAAGGACTCTTCAACTGCTGCCATGCTGGATGATGGAGAACTCCAGTTCGCAGATAGATCAGATCCGGACTGGAATCCACCCCCAGCACCCAATGCTGATGCACCCCCTATGGATGTACCACCAATAAACGAAGAGCCACCAGATGACCAAGTGCAGGATGCTGAAATAGTTGGTCCAGCAGGTGGTCAAATCCATGATGACCCTGCGGAGGAAGTCAACGATGAGACTCATGGTGAAGTAGAGATGGCGGGTGATCCCACCCCTGCAAACCCTGAGGGGGAACTGAGAACGACCAGACACGGACGAGTGGTTCAACCGCCAGCTAGACTGAGGGACTACCAATGCTACACCTCCCAGGAACAGGTAGATCTTAATTGCTTATGTCAATTCTGTGGGTTTGCTTTCTTTGTTTCTTTTGCAGAACCGAAGATTATAGCAGAAGCGCTCAAGGACCCAGAATGGGTCAATGCCATGCAAGAGGAGCTGCACCAATTCGAGAGGAATAAAGTATGGCGTCTGGTTCCTAGACCCAAGGACAAGAACGTGATTGGAACAAAATGGGTCTTCCGGAACAAACTGGACGATAAGGGAATAGTCGTAAGGAACAAAGCCCGTCTGGTGGTCAAAGGATACAACCAGCAGGAGGGAATAGACTATGACGAGACGTTCGCTCCGGTTGCAAGGTTAGAAGCAATTAGACTGTTAATAGCTTACTCAACTTACCATGGCTTTACCTTGCAGCAGATGGACGTCAAGACGACATTCTTAAATGGGATCTTGAAGGAAGAAGTATATGTGAGCCAAACTCCAGGATTTGAGGATAGAGATTATCCAAACCATGTGTATGCCCTGGACAAGGCGTTGTACGGATTGAAGCAAGCACCCCGCGCATGGTACGAGAGACTATCCCTGTTTCTTCTGTCACATGGATATGTCAGAGGAGAGATAGACAAGACTCTCTTCCTTCTGAAGGAAGGCAATGACACTCTAGTGGTTCAGGTATATGTTGATGATATTATCTTTGGTTCAACTAACCCTAGACTTGTCAAAAAGTTTACAGATTTAATGTCAAGCGAATTTGAGATGAGTATGGTGGGAGAATTGAAGTATTTTCTAGGACTTCAAGTAGCACAAGGAGAAGATAGAACTCGGATCCATCAGCAGAAATACGTGAGAGAAATCCTAAAGAAATTTGGGATGGAGTCCGCCAAAACGTGTGCTACATCTATGTCACCCAATGACTCCCTAGCAAAGGATGAGTCCTCCCCACAAGTGGATCCGACAGGGGGATGATAGGTTCACTCTTGTATCTTACAGCTAGTAGACCTGACATATTATTCAGTGTATATCTATGTGCCAGATTTCAGGCAGATCATAGAGAAACTCATGTGAAAGCCGTGAAGAGGATTTTGAGGTACCTGAAAGGGACGGACGATCTGTGCCTATTCTATCCGATGGGAGGAGACTTACGTCTGATGGCCTACACAGATGCCGACTATGCTGGCTGCAAGACAGACAGGAAGTCCACGTCAGCGATGACACAATTCCTTGGACCATGCCTGATCTCATGGGGATCCAAGAAGCAGTCTTCCATCGCCTTATCCACCGCAGAGGCTGAGCATATTGTAGCTGCCGCTTGCTGTGCACTACTGCTATGGATTAAACAACAGCTAAGTGATTATGGTGTTTCTGTTAATTGTGCTTCCATTCTATGTGATAACACCAGTGCTATCAATATATCTAAAAATCCAGTACAGTTTTCACGAACTAAGCACATAGAGATTAGATATCACTTCCTACGTGACTGTGTAGAGAAAGGCTCCATAGCTATGGAATATTGCAGAACCGAGGAGCAAATTGCAGACATCTTTACGAAAGCATTACACAGGGAACCCTACGAGAAGCTAAGGCTTGAACTAGGTATGACTTCCCTTGCATAATCTGCACTCTATGTTGGATTTCCTCGATGATTGGCTAGACTAGTCTGCATGTTAAGCTACCATGTGTGGAAGTGCTGCGTATGTAGTTGATAATTGTGTGAAATTGTTCTATGAGGCCACCACTGCATGCATGCTAAATGAGATTACTAGCTAGCAAATATCATGAGCATGACACATAATTCTTTGCAGCCCAAAAGAGACTTCCAAATTTGAACCCACAATATAAGCCATGGAAGTACTCTAAGACTAACCCTAGCCTCTTATGTGTGGAGAATAAATGTTTAGCCCGTTGATGTTAAAAACTATTTTTTGGTTTTCTCCACACTACATGAAATTGCTTTGTCATGATTTGGTGAATTTTTATTCTTGAATGTGTGGTGTTTTATTGTACCATTTGGGTAAACCTAGCGCACCACACCCAAACCTTGTGAAAACCATGAGACAAAACCGGGGTTAACTCAGCACTGGTTCAATCAGATGGATTGTGGCTGGTTCAATTAGATGGAGTGTTGGTAAGTGCCGTTTGGAGGGTTAGTGGCTGCCAGCAAGAAAAGAAGTTAAAGGTGATACTTGATGGCGATTAGAATGACCTGTATGGAGAAAAGCAAAAGTTGTGTCTACAGCACAGTTGTCATCACTGCGTCGCTTCGGACATGATGGCTGATGGTCTGTATGGCATGGAAAAATAGCAAGGTCTCGATATTAGAACAATCTGAAGCAATTAGGGCTTTAAATACCCGCAGATGGCCATGTGGAAGAAAACTGTGGAGTGAATTCAAAATTTGGGAGTTACACGTGGCGGTTTAACTATTGCCTAATTCTGGTTTTGGAAGGAGAATTAAATGTGCAGTTTCTTTTGGAAGTTGAAAATTAAATCTTACGAGATTCGAGGATGCCGATTGGAATTCAGAAATTGAAAAAGAAATTTCTAGGGTTTCTCACAGTATAAAGAAGAGAAGCAAAGGCGGAATCTTGGCATCTATCAGTCAGAAGTTGACTGGATGAAGGACTTGAGGAGCAAAGTTGTTATTCTTGAGACATTGCCAGCTCTGCCGAAGGGAGCTGAGGATTTTGCAGATGTGAATCTAGGGCACTGAATTCAGATCAAGGAGGAGCTGAAGGAGCTGAATAGTCAGCTGATATTTGTGGCCACTGAGGTGGTTGACCAGTTGAAGACCGTGTTCCGCGGTTAACTCTGTATCTGTCTCATGGTTGCCCCCTCCTTACTATCCCCACCACATCTGCCATCTTCTTTGATAATTTTTCTTTCGTTGTCATGCTCTGTGTCTGCTTGGTAGTCGTTAAATTTTCAGTATGCTGTGTGTGTTCCCTCTGGGGCACTTTTGCTCGTTATAAATGAAGTATGCAGTTTCTTTCCATTGCATGGATGTCTTTACTTGCATTCTTTTTTATGATGCCAAAAGGGGGAAGATAACATGACTGCATTACTTGAGGGGGAAGTTGTTACTGAAAATCAAACTGGATGTCCATCAAAGGGGGAATTGTTAAGCGACCGTAGATCTGTCTGCTGAATCTGTCTGCCTAACTTAAATTGAATGAATATCTATCTGATAGAATTGTGATAGTTGTGACATACATGTCATGGATTTCTTGTCTTTTGAAGAAGTGTTTGTCATCATCAAAAAGGGGGAATTTGTTGGAACCCTTTGGTTTTGATGATTACAAACACTTAACTAATGTGATGTCTTAGTGTGCAGAAATTCATGATCATATTTAATGGTGGAAGTGTTGCGCATTAATTGAATTATGAAGATCCATGAAGATATGAATTGAGATATCGAACAAAGTTTCAAGACCCATGAAGATGTCAAATTGAGAACTCACGGATTTGATTGAAGAGATTAATTGCTGATTGAAGCAAATTGATGGCAGACTTAATCACAAGGATTGATTGCTGATTAAACTCATTGAAGACTAATTGAAAAGCATTAAAGACTGGAATATCTGCAGGGCAGATATGGAAAGGTCGAATTAATGCGGAAGACCATTAAGGAAAGAATTCATTACGAATTGCTGATTGAAGTAAATTGATGGCAGACTTAATCACAAGGATTGATTGCTGATTAAACTCATTGAAGACTAATTGAAAAGCATTAAAGACTGGAATATCTGTAGGGCAGATATGGAAAGGCCGAATTAATGCGGAAGACCATTAAGGAAAGAATTCATTACGAATTTGAAGAGTTTGGAAAGCTGATCGGCGTGAATATTGAGCTTGGACTACGAGGTCAGCTCACATCCTATATAAGGATGAAGGAATCTCAGAAGTAAGGTTCGTCGTTTTTGGAGAAAAAGGGCGATTGCACTCAACGAACAGAGATTGGAGAAATCGCACGCACGACGGTACAAGGTTCGAACCTGATTACTATGTCGGATTGAGTAGAGGTCATCAAATAGAGTCGAGTAGACCTAGTTTGTAAACCCTACAAGTATATCGGAATAAAGAGTAATCAGTTCGCAAATCCTTTCAGAGCAATCTGAAAGGTAGTGGTTTTTATCTTATTATTTTGTGATAAGGTTTCCACTATATATTCGTGCGTAATTATTTTCAGTCGTTTACTTTCCTGCATAATTATTTCCGCTGCTATCTGACCATCAGACGGAAAAGCACTTCGTGACTTCCGTCTGACAGACTGCTAACACTAACGATCCAACATTCTCCATTAAAAAAGAATAGATTTTATATTCAGTCTCACTTATAAAATAAGTTACAATTATATTATAAACATAACGATGTCCATAGGGCAAGAAATTTGTTGGAGATTTTAGGGTTTATATGATGTATAACCCTATAAAGATTGTCTTGTAAATAAACAAAACAATCTGAATTCATATGAGCTCATTTCTAATTTTGTCTCAGTGTGATCCGCGTCTAAACTTAACATTATCTGGCGCGTTTGATGCAGACATTAACTCGTTAATGTTAATACGAAACGCGGTGATAATGCTTAAGCCAGGCGCGCGGCACATCTGCTCTGTTTTTGAATCGACATTCATATCCATTCAAAACTGACGAAAATCGTCGAGAGAACGTCGATTGGATATCGACAGGAAAAGAGAAGGATATGAGTTCGTTCTGGTGTTAAAAAATCTCAATCAATTTGGTTCAAACTTGTTCGAAAGTTTTTACTCGCTCGCCATTTCTTGTTCCAGTGCCAACATCACTTGTTTTATCCCAGTTCTCATATTTCGGATTCCTAACTGGAGAAATATAGAATTTGGAAAGCGACACTCGTTCGTGACTCAAGCAGATTCCAAGTCTCAGTATTTTGAAGCATCGACAGAGGAGTTCAGAGAACTACAATCAAATTCTATAATTTCAATATGTCTGCTGCTTCAGTAAGGGAGATGACTGCTAACTTTGGGAAATTGGAAAAGTTTGACGGAGTTAATTTCAGAAGATGGCAGAAGAAGATGTATTTTTTGATGACAAGTTTGAAGGTGGTTCATGTGCTCTCCACCCAGATGTCTGCTGCAGATGACAATGGTCCAATTGATGCTATCAGGAAGAGGAGCAAGTGGGAGAATGATGACTACATCTGTCGTGGTCACATTCTCAATGGTTTGGCTGATAACTTGTTTGATGTTTATCAGAATGTTGAATCCGCAAAAGAATTATGGGATGCACTTGAGGCTAAATATATGCGAGAGGATGCTTCAAGCAAGAAGTTTCTGGTCAGTAACTTTAATAGTTACAAGATGGTCGATTCAAGACCCGTGCCGGAGCAATTCAATGAATTGACTCGCATATTGGGGCAATTTGCTCAGTACAATATGAAGATGGATGATTCCATTGCAGTGTCTAGTATCATAGACAAGTTACCACCTTTGTGGAAGGATTTCAAGCACAAGCTTAAACATAAGAAAGAGGAAATGTCTCTTGAGGAACTCGGTTGAGAGTTGCAAGTGGAGGAATCAATTAAGATTCAAGAGGAGGCAACACAAAAAGACTATTGTGTCGTCTTCTGTGCATATGGTGGAAGACAAGGGAGGTCTTCGGAAATTCAAGGGAAAGAAACGTGCAAATGAGAACTTTGGTAGCAAGTTCAACAAGAAACCTAAGGGTTCGTGTTGGATTTGTGGTAAACCGGGACACTACAAGAATGATTGTAGGATGACTAAGAATGAGAAAGGAAAAGCAAAGGTGAATGTTGGGGATAAGGGCAAAGAAAAATGCCCTTCTAACCTTCAAGGTCAGTTTTCTATTTCTGATTGTAATTCTAGTGTGAAGTATGTGTCACTTATCGCTGAAGCATTTTATGTTCAGGATGATGAAGTGGCATGGTGGATTGACTCGGGTGCTAACAAGCACGTGTGCAAAGATCGTCATAGTTTCAAGACTTATGAAACGGTGAAAGAAGGAGCTGTCCTTCATATGGGAAACGAGTCAACCGCACCTATACTTGGCCAGGGAACTGTAGTGTTAGAGTTCAGTTCGGGAAAAACTCTTGAGTTGTTAAATGTTTTACATGTACCTCTTATTCGGAAAAACTTGGTTTCCGGTAGTCTGTTGAACAAATTTGGTTTTAAGCAAGTGTATGAATCCGACAAATATGTATTGTCGAAGTGTGGTGTCTTTGTGAGATTTGGCTACTTTTGTAATGGCATGTTTATGTTGAATGTAAATAAAGTGGTGAATTCTGTTTACATGTCTTCTACTAGTGATGATTCTAATTTGTGGCATGCTAGATTAGGACATGTTCATTATCAGCGATTGCAATTAATGTGTAAGGAAGGTTTAATACCTACAGTTGACATGAATATTGATAAATGTAATACATGCATGCTTACAAAAATCACTAGGTTGTCATTCAAAAGTATTTCAAGAACATCAAACTTGCTTGAACTTATTCATAGTAATTTGGTTGATTTGCATTCTACTCCATCTTTAGGGAATAAGAAGTACTACATAACATTTATAGATGACTGTTCTAGATATTGTTATGTGTATTTGTTGCATGCTAAAGATGAAGCTTTAGACAAGTTTAAAGTGTATAAAGCTGAAGTAGAATTGATGCATGATTTGATTAAGAGACTTAGAACTGATAGAGGTGGGGAATATTACGATCCGGTATATTTCCAGATGAATGGGATCATTCATGAGACTACAGCACCATATACACCACAGCAAAATGGTGTAGCTGAAAGGAAAAATAGAATCCTAAAAGAGATGGTTATTTCCATGCTATCCTACTCTGGTTTGAGTAATGGATTTTGGGGTGAGGCTATGCTGACAGCCTGTTATTTGCTTAACAGAGTTCCTAACAAAAGGAACAATACTAACCCATATGAGCTTTGGCATAAAAAAGAAACCAAATCTGAATTATCTCCGAGTTTGGGGATGTAGAGCGGTAGTGAGACTACCGGCTCCCAAACTAAAATCTTTGGGAGAAAGAGGTGTTGATTGTATCTTCATTGGATATGCTGAACATTCGAAAGCATATAGGTTCTATGTAACTGGAACAAATGATTCTATTCGACTCACACCGTAATTAAATCAAGAGATGCAATCTTTGATGAGAACTGTTTCTCATCGATACCTAGACCTCAAGATTTGATTTCTAGCTCTACAAGTTCTGAGTTGGAAGATGATGTGGGTACATCTTTTAAAATTACATCGTTTGAGCCTCGTAGAAGAAAACGGGGAAGGATTAAAAAATACTTCGGACCATATTATCAAGTTTATTTGATTGAGGGTTCTAGAAATGATATTGAGTATCAATACTCATATTTTTATCACATTGATGATCATCCTAGAACCTATGATGAGGCTATGAAGTCTCAAGACGTGTCATTCTAGAAAGAGGCAATAAACGATGAAATGGATTCTATTATTGGGAATAATACATGGATATTATCTGATCTCCCACCGGGTTGCAAGTCATTGGGTTGCAAATGGATTTTCAAAAAGAAAATGAAGGTTGATGGATCAGTTGATAAGTTTAAAGCTCGATTGGTTATCCAAGGCTTTAGGCAAAAGGAGGGTATTGATTTTTTCGATACTTATGCTCCGGTTGCTAGGATTTCCACTATTAGATTATTGATTGCACTTGCTGCAATTAACAATCTGGTTGTACACCAAATGGATGTCAAGACAGCATTCTTGAATGATGATTTGGATGAGGAAATCTATATGAAGCAACCAGTAGGATTCATTATGCCGGGAAATGAAAACAAAGTTTGTAAGTTGATCAAATCATTGTATGGGCTGAAACAAGCACCCAAACAGTGGCATCAAAAGTTTGATGAGGTAATCTTGTCTAGTGGATTCAAGTTGAATCAAGCAAACAAGTGTATTTACAACAAATTTGACAACTCCGGTAATGGAGTAATCATTTGTCTGTATGTTGATGATATGCTGATTTTTGGTACTGACCAAAAACAAGCAGACCTTACAAAGGATTTCTTATCATCAAGTTTCGCTATGAAAGATATGGGAGAAGCGGATGTGATTCTGGGTATTAGAATCAAGCGTGAGAACAAGGGTATAGCACTGTCACAGTCTCAATACGTTGAGAAAGTGCTTAAGAAATTTAATTATTAGAATTGTTCTCCAGTGAGCACTCACATGGACCCAAGTGTGAAGCTTTTGCCTAATTGGCGGGCTGTCGTTGTACCCGTCAAAAATAATAATTTATAATCCGACTAGCAAGTGGTAAGTCGGGTCGTATCCACAGAGATTGATCCGAGAATCTGTTCACTAAATATTCAAACACGTAATTGAGAAACACAAACACAAGCAACAGTTATCACGTATTAAGAAAGCAATCGTCACACGAATTCAGGTATGTAATATCAAAGAGAAGTGCAAGCTAGAACTTTCGACTGTGATGCAAGACTAAATCATTGACAAATCCGTTTTGATTCCTAATGTTCTACAACTTAGAGCTCTCCCGCTAAGGTTACACCCCCTGTTATAATTCTAGTACTTAATCTCGCGCTAGCGATAATCAAGACCCTAACTCGCTAGAGTTGCATTAAGATTTGAACAAGTTGTCCTAGGGTGTTTAATCCTAGTGGTATATTACTCGTGTCCTAGTTTGCTATCCCCGCTAGGTTGCTAGTAAACTTGACAATTGGAATCAACAAACAAACGAAAGCTCCCCCGATAGGGTTCCACTCATGCTAGCTGATGAGTCGTATTTATACGACTCGTCGAGTCAACTAATCCTATTTATTTCGACACTTTATTATGCGAACAATTACTTTTTAGTATGGTTTTGCATTTCAGGTGTTTTGGAAGCTCTAGGAGGAAACGCGCATAAAAGATGGCTTTTCATGCCAAAAACATCACAGTTTCAGATTAGACCTTTGGACAGTCGACGGAGTGCTGGGAATGGACCGCTGATCAGAAAAATACGAGCCACATGCCATTGCAAAGGTGACTCAATTCCCTACAACTCTCTAGTTCACACCGAGAGCATCCATGGTCGTGTAGAAGGTCAAATCCAGAGTCGAAGTCGGAACAGGCGTGCAGAAATAGAATCAGACTCAGTGTGGATCGCGTTCGAAGGAGACATTAGCAATACCGATAACGTCAAGGACGAACACGACAAGTACCGATAACGTCTCTTTCGAACGCGATTTCTAATGTTACTACCGAAAGCGACGATGACGTCATCAACGCGTTTTGATGACGTCAGCAAGGCCGAAAATTGGAAATTGAGCCCAAAAACAGACTAGAAACCCTATTTTTTGCTATAAATAAGATCCTTGGGTTAGGGTTTCCATCATTCTACGAAGACCTAGACGGCTCTGGAGGAGAAGACGAAGCGTTCGACGAAGAGAAGAGATTTTCCTACTTTTAATTATGTGTTTTTGCATGATCATGTGTAGCTAAACCTTTAATTCGGTTTAGGGTTTCGTTCATTGTGACAATTGTTTTGAGACTTTTTACTTAATGCAATTTCTTGTTTCTCTAGTTCTTGTGCTTAATATTAAGGGCTGAATTGTGAAGCTAAGCTGAGACTTACCCGTAAAGCTTAGCCGAATAATTCAGTTCTTATCGTTAATACTTGTTTGAGACTTTCCCGTAAAAACGAGTAAGAACACCTAGATTAAATAATGCCTATCCCGGATTATTGAATTTAGGAGAACTAGAAGTCTAATGCCTTACCCGGATTAGGTTGTGGTGTATTGCCTGAAACGGAATACTTTGGGTTATTGGCTAAACCGGAATAACCACACTTAGAAACTTGAAATTCGATTATTAGCAGTCAATGATAAACATGTCACAATAGAAACCCTAAACTGAATGCTTTCTTTTATTGAATTCTTCGTTATTCTTTTCTCCTGTGCTTTTTACTACACTTGCTCACAAACCCCCTGTCTTTATTGTTTTTAGAGACAGCTTCAACAACACCAGCTCCCTTGGGTTCGACCCCTGCTTGCCGCTTTACTAGCTTATTGCAGGAGATTTATAAATAGTAAATTTGACGCGTCAGACGACGCGCGTCACTAGCACATCAATTCCATAAACACTGCATAGTAATATGACACAAAACACAGAAATCAATATAGGTCTCAAGTCAAAACATCACAATGTCGAGTTCTAGCCTACACAAGTGAGTTTAGCTACTCATCGTAATGGAATACATCATCATGTTTCTGAATAGAATGAAATGAAATTACTGATGACGAACTCTCCACCAATCTGCAGCTCCACTCCAGCACTTGAACCCAGCAACGAATCCTCAGTCGAAATTCTACTCCAAGAACTCTTCCTTCCAAACCGAACTTCGAACGAACCCTAGATGGATCTGAATTTCTCCCCTTTCTCCAGATCCAGTCGCCCCTCCTCTATGTCCCCTCGAGTTCTGTGTTACTCCCTTCGAGATTGCAAATGAGAAATAATGATTTCGTCTGCCAGCTGGCATCCGCAGACGTCTCCTTCATTTAGTCCCCGCGAACGTCTCAACAATTATGATAAATCAGTAGACGTCCGCGCCCTTAATTCTTCAGACGTCCGCCCCCAAGACTGAGTCAGCCTTCAAACACTTGGACTTCATTCCTTCGATGCAAAACATCTTCTACAGGCTCTCCTTAGCCGATATTCCTTCCATGGTCTCTGAATGTACCTGAGAACGAAAACTACACACAGGTAGTGAAATAACATACATGCAAACACTAAAAGACGGGGTTTTAACACATAAAATAGTCGTACAACTACGACTCATCACTAATACAGGTGAAACTGTTTCACAACTTGAGTACTCTCAAGTCATTGGTTGCCTAATGTATGCAATGACGAGTACAAGGCCTGATATAGCGTATGCAGTGGGAAAAATGAGTAGATATACTAGTAATCCTAGTACTCATCACTGGGAAGCTATTAGGCGGGTACTTAAGTACCTTAAGAGAACCATGAATTATGGCTTGGTTTATGCTGGTTTTCCCTCGGTCTTGGAGGGATATACCTATGCAAGTTGGATTACCAATTTAGAAGATCATTCTTCTACAAGTGGTTGTGTATTCTTGCTTGGGGGAGGTTCCATATCTTGGGCATCGAAGAAGCAAACTTGCATCACCAGCTCGACTATGGAATCTGAATTCATAGCCTTAACGATTGCCGGTAAAGAGGCAGAATGGCTAAGGAATTTGGTATATGAGATTCCACTGTGGCCGAAACCGATAGCGCCCATTTCTATCCATTGTGATAGTAAGGCAACTTTGGCTAAGGCGTATAGCCAAATGTACAATGATAAATCGAGACACCTGGGCGTTAGACATAGCGCGGTTCGTGACTGGTCACTCACGGGGTGATATCGATTGACTATGTTCGGACACAGCATAATCTAGCTGATCACGTTAGACATAGCGCGGTTCGTGAACTGATCACTCACGGGGTGATATCGATTGACTATGTTCGGACACAACATAATCTAGCTGATCACTTGACAAAAGGATTGGCTAAGGACTTGGTAAAGAAGTCATGTTTAGGGATGGGCTTAAAGCGCATCTAAAGTCGCTTATCGTAGGACACCTTAATTCCCTCTTAGTATGACGCTAAGAGCTGAGTTAAGTACAAGCCTATTCTGAGAGACTTGAAGCACATGGTTATATCCATCCCAAAGTTGTGCTTGTTTCCTGCAGAGAAAGGGAGGATGAAGTTTATCTTCTTAATGGATCTTTTGGAAAAGTGCATTGCAGGTGCATCCGAAAAGAATCCATCTATGTAAGTGTGAAGTGATTCGCTTCAATTAGCTGGTGCTTGGCTAAGTATACACTTATGAATGGATATTGACACATGGCTGAAATAGTGTCAAGTTGTACTTGGAATAGTAGTAAACTTGTGTGTGTTTTATTTTCCCGTACTCAAATGGGTTGAAGGGTACAATTCTTAGAATACCCTGATTCTCGAGTATTGGAAGATACTACACTACGTGAAGTTCAAACCTAATGGACACTTCACTTATGCACAATGTTTTGTTCGGTTCGAACGCATTTAGTGTTCAAGAGTATAACCCTAAAATGGGGAGGAATGGAGGATTGTTGAAGATTTTAGGGTTTATATGATGTATAACCCTGTAAAGATTGTCTTGTAAATAAACAAAACAAATCTGAATTCATATGAGCTCATTTCTAATTTTGTCTCAGTGTGATCCGCGTCTAAACTTAACATTATCTGGCGCGTTTAATGCGGGCATTAACTCGTTAATGTCGTCTGTAAACGCGACTGGTAATTGGTCACTGCGTCTTGTTTAAACATTAACGGAGGATCGCGACCAACGTTTAATGTTAATACGAAACGCGGTGATAATGCTTAAGCCAGGCGTGCGGCACATCTGCTCTGTTTTTGAATCGGCATTCATATCCATTCAAAATCGACGAAAACCGTCGAGAGAACGTCAATTGGATATCGACAGGAAAAGAGAAGGATATGAGTTCGTTCTGGTGTTGAAAAATCTCAATCAATTTGGTTCGAAATTGTTCGAAAGTTTTTACTCGCTCGCCGTTTCATTTTCCAGTGCAAACATCACTTGTTTTATCCCAGTTCTCATACTTCGGATTCCTAACCGGAGAAATATAGAATTTGGAAAGCGACACTCGTTCGTGACTCAAGCAGATTCCAAGTCTCAGTATTTTGAAGCATCGACAGAGGAGTTCAGAGAACTACAAAATTCTTAGTCATGCCGGCTTGTGCAACTATGGATGGATGGATATGGTTTTGAGCGATGCATGATGATGATTATGTAGTTGAAGAAAGCTGGAAAAATGCAGCATATAAACCCTAATTTCCCACCCAACTCATCTCAATGACGGTTTCATATTAACTTAAAATTAAAATATTGTAATTCAATAACTTAAAATCGGAGGGCACAATAGTAGGCTGCCTACCTAAGCTCCCCCGTATTCAAATCCATCAACCGGAAAAGCAGTGCCGGTTGGACCGCTTGGATTAAGCTCAAAATCTTTTCTTTTCTTTTTTTGAAAAGTGATTAAGCTCAAAATCTGATTTTGAAGAATTCAAGTACAAGTAACGATCCCAATCAAAAAAAAAGTACAAGTAACGATCGGTTCATTAGAAGAGCCGGTGATGAACCGAACCGAGTGCAACTCTGACCTAGGAATAGAGCGGTTCAGTAAAAGACACGCACGGTTCACTTACACCAAAGCTTCAAAACTGACCCAACAATCTTTTGCGCTACAAGGTACTTCGCCCTCTAGTAGGTAGCTAAACAAACAATGCATGTCAAAGACACCATGGCAGTCTCGGATAGTAATAATCAAGCTGTTATAAGGGTGATTTCGGTATCAAAAAGTTAAAACTATATATACCAAAGAGCCTGTCTTGCAAGAAACCGGTAAACCTTTTGAACTTTGGAAGTTAAAATGAAGAAAGGGATGACGAAGCACTTGCCTTTCTTAGCTGGGATTGTTGCCTTGATGTTGTTGTGTTCGGGCTTTATTGGATTTTCTGAAGCTTTGAGCGGAGAGGAGGAGCTGGCCGCGGTGGCTGGCTATGGTATGGAAAAGTTGTCGACGGTGTTGGTCACGGGTTCTGTAGTTTGTGATGCATGTTTGACTGGTAACATTGCCACTCATTCACACCCCCTCTCAGGTTTGTAACACTTCTATCAAGTATGAACTTATAGTTCCGAGGCCGTGTTGCTGACTTCTTTATCGATATACTGTCGCTTAAAACATGTACAGGAGCTGTCGTAGGCGTGGTATGCCACACTGGCCGTAAGAGGAAGGTAATAAGAGCGCGAGGGGTTACAGACAAGTACGGTGATTTCATAATTGACCTTCCTTCAGACCTGCACGCCGATCCTTACCTGGACAGAACATGCCTAGTTAAAGTTCATAAAGCGCCAAAGAATTCATTGTGTCATGCAAGATTTGGGATGAAGAATAAATCCATTCAACTGTCATCAGTTGGGAATGGTATCCGAGAATATACTGCAGGCAAGATCAGATTACATAATCTGAAGCATACTACAACACAGGATTGTACCAGAGGAGCTACCATAAGAAAACAGATGTAAGGATATGTTTCTGTTTTAAATGGCGCTCCAGTGACAACATAGCGAAGTCCATGCATGCGTACATCAGATAGTTTCCTCGCCTATCTCATGATATTTTATTGTGTATAGGAAATCAGTTTTTATTTGTACTCAAAATGCTATGAAGATAAAAGGTTAAAGTTTACCTTTACCATGGCATGGAGCTTTTAAAGAGAGACAGTTCGCCTATAAATAATTTCATCATCACTCACATCCTCCTCATTAGATACATTCTCAAATCCAGGAAGCTCCAGCTTCCCACCCATGTAAAATGACGGGCATTTGGTGTCTGTTTCAATATATCGAGCCTTAAGTTGTTCCTCAAACCTTTGGTCACTGCAGTTTAAGAACCCAGCAAGTGAACTTTGGATCTCCTTGCTTCTCAGTTTCTGATATCTCGGTTTGATCCTCGACTCTAAGTTGTAAGTAAGGTATTCCGGGAACTCAACCAGTTCTTCGTAATGTCTTCCCATTTCACTCTTGAAGAAATAATAGCTGTTCTTCATAATCGGAATCTGCAGGGAAACTAATTGAGGACACTTCACTACCATCTTCGCTACATCCTCAGCTGGGATTCCACGAGCCAAAAGAAAATTTATCGGCTTCATGATCACGTTTTGGTTAAGACTAACTATTTGCGGCATTCTCTCGACAACTTGAGCAAATTGTCGAGGATCAATCTTAAGCTTCAAATTGAAGAAATACTGTTGCATAGATAATTTAGCCTTCAAAGGCAACCCGAGAATTTCAGGATACTGCAAAATCACTGAAGGAATCGCTTCTTTCCTGACCCCAAAACTTATTAAACCCTCCACATTCGGCTTTATAGTCTCTTCAAGGTTGTAACCAAGAACATAAGGCCGCTTCTCAAGCATCTTTACCAGTATCTTCTTCGGCAAACCTAAGGAAACTAAATAATCAACAAGCGGTTTTATCACTGTCCCGACTCTCATCCCTAAAAAATATGGGTACTGTGTCACCATCGGACCGATATCCCTTGGATTAACGCCTATGCTTACTAGATACGCAACCGAGGTACTCATAGTCCCTTCCGTCTTAAACCCAAGAATTTCCGGATACTTCTGCAACACAAATCCTATATCCTCCTTCTCCACATCCAATCCCCGCAAAAACTTAACCACCGGCACAAGCTCAATCACCACACTAGCATGCAGAACCTGCGGATAATGCCTAATAAATTCACCAAATTTCTGCCTAGGAATCCCAATTTTCTCCAAATACCCCAACACCGGGATCACATTTTTCCGCAAGCTACAGCCCAGCATTAACGGATACTCATTCATATCATCAATACTCAACCCTAATTTCTGAAAAAACTCAACTCTTTCACCCATGACTTCAACAGATGAAGGCAATTCCGAATTCTCAATCTCATCAGGAATGATCCCAATGCTCTTCAGAAAGTCGCAAATTATAACCCTAGACACCAATTTCTCCTTTCGTCCCTGCATCACGCCCCATGTAACTGACGGCATTTCGTACTCAGGAAACTTCGATCCTTGCGACGAAAATCGACGAATTGCAGCATCTTTAGACCCCAAAAAATCACCTTTGTTCCAAATAGACGTTTTTCGATACCGTAGCGATACAATTTCTGAGATTTCGAAGCTCTGAGTGAGATAACAAGGTTCGCAGAGGCTCCGATTGGCAAAGATGCGTTTGAGTATTCGCCTTCTGAGCAAAAAGATCATTTCAGTAGAAACGTCCGTTAAATTTGGTGCTCAGTAGAGCCTCGCCGTCGGCTGCGACTTTTGGTCTGAGCTCCGGTATGGTGAATCAGCTCGTACGGTCTTCTTCTTCTTCCTTCGGTCGAAGACCTAGTTCTAGCATGTAGCCAATTTATCTAAAATTTCCGTATAGACCCCCAAGTTCACAAAATTACACTTTGTATGCATAGGTAATAGGTTTCTGCAAAAGCTAAAGTAAAGAAAAAAAATTCCTTCTTTTTGAGTCTGAGTTGAATTTTTTTTTTAAATAATGGGTGTACCAATGCATATAAGACTAGTTACAATGTGGTGTTTAATTGAGTGTTGAAAAATGAATTAAATAGTTTTATTTTTTTGATAAAAGAACACGGCATACAAAGACTCAGAAAAAGTGGGAAAACACCAACAACAAAGCTAACGACCAACAAGTACAGGAACATGACATCTAAACATGAAACATAATCCATGCACAGTTAATCGATCCACCTGCTGCATGTGATCTTCGCACAGAAAATACTCCGAATGGCCAAACTGCAGAAGTGACGCATCAGTCCACTTCGAAACGACAATGAGGGGCTGGCCAAGTTTCCACCGAAAAATGAGCTGGGCTACACTTGTATTCAGGGGCGGAACCAGGGGTGTACAGGGTGACAAATATCACCCCCAAATTTTTTGAATTTCTTTTATATATAATAAATTCACAAAAAGTTAATAAAATCTATATGCATATAATAAAAATTAATTCAATATTTGATACTTATATGAGTTCAAAACTTATACTCAAATAATAAAATTAAAATTGTCTGTATTTAATAGTCATATATTACAATTACCATATTTAAATATAAATTCATCAAATTATCCGCATATATTGTATTTTATCACAAAGTCAGCATCCCATTGACCGCGCCTTTTCTTTATCAAAGTTATTTTCTTTAATCAATTCATGAAATTTCTTAACAAATTGGTGCATTGCGGAGCTTCGCGTCCCAGGTTCAACCCGCTTTTGTGAGTTTGGTGTGCGATTAATGAAAAAAACTTAAACATTATGAAAAATACTATTAATTCATCATTCAAAACAAAATCTACAGAAATTTTGTACCATGACATTTATTTACATAATAGATTATGTTCGTGGTCTGTTCAAAGGTTCGTCTGTCACCCTCTAACTTAATTTCTGGGTCCGCCCCTGCTTGTATTCAATAAATAACAGTTTCCTGTCAATGGTGGGACGTCACCTGAACTCCATAAATGGCAATAAAGAGGACTGAAAAGCTAGGACAAGTTAACTAGCCGGGAACAAGAAGATGCTCCACTTCGCCTCACGCCGAGAGAGGTGATCGGACCACCGAAGACAGAAAAACTAGTAGTGCAACAAGCGTAGCCGAAAGTGAACAAATCTAAAAAATCTAAAAAGAAAACCCTAAAAAGCTGTACTCTCCAAATCAGTCACCGACAACGCGCCAACTCCCTGACCCAAGGCACTCTCGCCAAAGTCCGACCGTCAAAATAAAAGCACCAAAACCACCAAAGAGAACCCACCTCCCACCATCGTTAGCCACTCCAACAACCTCCAAAAAACCGCACCACCAACACACCCTCCACATCCCAAAACTTGAAACCAAGTCTCCACCGCCAACACCCATGACAACCCCTCAACCACCGCCACAGAACCACAGCGACGATGAAGAGTGAAACGAATCAGCATAGGAGAGAGCAAGAGGCATACCTGGAACGAGAAATGGAACGCCTGGATGAGAAGCGGAGGGATGAGGCGGCGAGGAAACTGGAGGGGGAGAGAGCGACGGGAGGGAGAGGTTGGTGGATCGGCAGCCGGTGGAGACTATAGCCTTTAGGGTGGTGAGAAATAGTTGAATGGGTTTAATGGGGGTGTTGAATTGAGGTGTATTAAATTGTGTTGAAAAAATTAAACATGCTAAAAAAATCTGTCAAGGGGACAAGGCTGCCACGCGACAGCATCTCATTGGAGCTAATATTGGTTGCTGCCATAGCTGTCACTTGTCGCGATGTTATTGGCTGCTGCGCTTTTATTTTTATTTTTATTTTTATTTTTATTTTTATTTTTATTTTTATTTTTATTTTTATTTTTATTTTTATTTTTATTTTTATTTTTATTTTTATTTTTATTTTTATTTTTATTTTTATTTTTATTTTTATTTTTATTTTTATTTTTATTTTTATTTTTATTTTATCTCATCCTAATTATTTGGGGGCAATTATTTCATAGTAAATTTTTTTAAATTTTTTATACCAAAATTCATCATTTTTGTACTCTATAAATAGAGACTTGTTTCATTTGATTTGGACACAGAAAAAAAAACGTCTTTTTCATATAATTATTCTATTATCCTTCATTGTTATTATTATGTAATCACAAAAACAAAAATATAAAAGTAAATAAGAATATGAAATAAAAGTGGTGGGGTATAGGCAGTGGCGGACTCAGGAATTTTTCTTACTGGAATCGATATTCAATGGCGGTTCCAGAAGCTCCCGGAAGGGAGTCCCAAATATGTATACAAATTAAAAAAAATTCTTTGTGGTCAAGGTTAACATGCGGTAATCAATAAAAAAGAGGTTAACTTGTGGTAATTCATTTATTTTTATTATTAAATTTTTGTTGAAATGTATTTTATATTTTGTAATATATATTAAAAAAAATTGAAAATTTTCCTTGATAAAATAAGGATTAATTGTAGTTGTCTAACCAATTTAAGACTTGCTCTTATTTTTTGTGTATAATATAAGAATTGAGGGGTTAATTGTACTAAAATTTAATTTAATTAAATCAAATTGAAATATTTATGAAACTACAGCATTTAAAAGTAAAGTTTCAAACTTTAAGGGTTAAAGTGAAAATTTTAAAATTGTTAGTACTTTTCATCATCTCCCCCAAAAAAAAAAAATCATAGTTCATTCCTCCACCTGCAAACCAGACGAATCCAGCAAAATATTTTCAATTAAAGAAATTCCGGCACCAATCTGAACTAAAAGTAGACGATTTGGACGAGAGTAAAAATTTTAATGGAGGCAAAATGTACAAATTAATAGGATATTAATCAAATTACTTATGCATTAAAGAAAAATTGAAAAAATCATTGGGGGCAGCAGCTCCCATACCTTATAACGTGCGTCCGCCCCTGGGTATTGGGTGATTAGTTGGAAGAGTGTTGAATTTATTAAACAAAATATTGTAGATTGTAAAAGTTGAATGATTGCTTAATTATTAGATGGAAGATAGAGAAAATGATGTGGAGTGTTGGGAAGTTAAAAAGTAGGGTGTTGAATGAGTGAACCATTGTAGATAGTCTAACAGATAATTTTATCATCAAATAAATTGTACATATATATATTCAATTCCGAAGCTTTAGCAAGACATTTTGAGCGTATCCTAAATCATTTGGTATATTTCTTCGCCTCTGAAGCAAGTGTCACAACTTCAATATGAATACGCATATCCATCTCAAATTATTGGTACATTCTTCGACACTTGGAGCTCACAAAATTCTCACAAAATTGTGAGAAAATATGTTATTCGGGAGAGTCAAACTCTTGGCATCTTGACAATTTATCAAGAGATCAAACGACTCTACCAAGACTCTTTTTTTTTTTTGCACAGCTGAATTTAGTCTTGAGTTAGGAAGTTGTCCTGTTTTTAACAAAATTGTCGCTAAAAATATCGGTCTCCTTAAAAACAAGGGAAAATTTCAAAAACATGCCCTGGACTACCGCTCCATTTCAAATCAAGGACCGGACTTTTTCAATTTTCAATGTAATGATTTTTGGACTAATATGCAAATTTAGTTTAACACCGTTAAAATTAAAAACATCCGTTTACTTTCTCTTTTATTTACTCTCCGTTTACTTTTAATAAAAAAAATAGTGAAAAGTGAGTTTAGGGTTTTATGTCGATAATTGTGATTGACAGCCGAGGCTTTTGCGAGTGAATTGCAGATAGCCACACCCTCTTGCCCTAATCACCTCCAGGTCTATCCATCTCTTCCCCTTTTTTTTTCCAGAATTCTGTGACCTAAAATTGAATTGATTCTATATTTTTTTAGGAACACAAGGGAGCTTCCACGCTTTACCTTTTCATTGTTTTGCAAGATCGTTGGACTTGGAATAATTGGGTACTTGTTGAAAATCTGATCTTTCCTCTATGTTTTATGATCTCCATCTTTTCTGCGATTTTTGGAGCTGAAATTGTGAATTGTGTTTTCAGAGTTACAGCTCAGGTTTTGGCCTGAGCGTATTAACAGAGGCGATTTAACATTCTCAACCATGGATGAATCGGAGCAACGTATATCAGAGTGTTCAATCGAGGAAGATGTTGAAGATTCAAGTAACGATTTATCAGACTTTTCTGATACTGAGTTCAACCTTGATAATTCAGATTTATTTTGCGATGGTGAGGATATTGAGGAAGTCAAAAAACATGTAGAACACTCACTGCGAGATTTGAGTATTTTTGGAGCTGAATTCATGGATATTGATGAGTCTGATGGCCAAATTGAATCAGATGAGTTGCTCACTGCAAGTGAATCAAGCGACGATGAAAGCACTCCTCAAAATAAATATCCTCATTTTAATGAGATGACAGGCTTCAGTAAACAGATTGAATTGGAGAAGGGTATGCAGTTTCGAAACAAGCATATTTTTAACAAGGCTTTAAGGTACTACGCTGTTATGAAAGGATTTGATTTTTATTATGTAAGGAACGGCAAGACAAAAGTTTCAGTTCATTGTAAAACTGTTCATTGTACATGGAGAGTTCTTGCCTCGTGGTTTAGCGATGGAAAGGGAGGAAGAAGTTTCATGATCAAGACTTGGATTCCTCATAAAGATAAATCTTGTCCGCGCAGATTTGAAAATTCGAAGGTTAGTGTCAAATTTCTAACGGAATATTATTTAGAAGATTTTAGAAATAATCCAAAATGGGAAGCTCCAGCATTTTTTAAGCATGTTAAGGCTGATCTTGAGGTTAATGTGTCTCGAATGAAGTGTTTTAGAGCAAGGCAAAATGCTCTCAAGATTATTGATGGGTCAGTTGGTGAGCAATTCAAGTTATTGAGGCAGTATTGTGGCGCTGTGTTAAAATGGTGCCCAGGTTCTACGATCTTGTTAAAAACTGATGGAGTTCAATATCACTTGATATATATCTTGTCTTATAGATTTTCTTATTAGTATTTAACTTTTCTTCTTAGTATGTCCATGTGATATGTATTTATACTTTCACTAATTAAATTGTGTTTTATTATTGTAATAGGCTTCTAACCAAGTTCCGCCAACGAGCGAGTGGACTATTGGATATGAAACCTCTGGTAGTGCTATTACTTATAGACTGCCACAACATGCAGGTCCAATATATATCGGTGGAGGTATGTTTACCGGGCCAAGAGCATCTACTTTGCAAGATCGAGCTGGTTCAAACACATTTCAAGGAACAAGTCCAAGTCATGAATGAATTTAATGGCGTTGAATTTCTGATTAGGTTGCTCAGTATTGACTTGAATGTAGTCGGATTAACATCGTAGTTCTTCTTTTTCTATGTTTATTTAGTCACAACATTTGCAGCGCAGAATAAACACTCTTGAACCTTCAGTGTGTTCATGTTTAAATTGCTTCCATCCTCGATTTTCATAGTTCAGATTGTTGGCAGTGGTTATTTTAAAAATCACAATAATGTTTTGTTACTATCAAAGTTGCAAAAATGTGATCCGGCCACTTTTGCCAGATATTGAATTTGCAAAGAAAAAAAAGGATTGAAAATTTATTCTGCATTATTAATTAATAATGATACTTTTCTAATTTTTGTAAACCAAATAAGTGATATAATTGGATTGAAAGTTTTGATTTCTAAATTTTGAAAAATAATCATAAATGGTGTTAACTAACGGTGGTTTTTAACGGTGTTAAACTAAATTTGCATATTAGTCCAAAAATCATTACATTGAAAATTGAAAAAGTCCGGTCCTTGATTTGAAATGGAGCGGTAGTCCAGGGCATGTTTTTGAAATTTTCCCTAAAAACAATTATGTGTTAGCCTCACATTTTAGCCCACATATGTAGGTTTTCTTCAATAAGAACTGCAAAGTGCAAAGCCAATGTGATCTCAACAAGACCTGCACAATCAGTGATGAGCTCAACAAGACTTGTAAATTCTGTTGTGCTTTGCCTTCGAAGCATATGTGTTTTGTATATAAAAAAAAAGGAAGTTTTCATTTTATTTTAATAAGGCTATATAAAAGCTTAGTTCGCTGATCAAATAAAAATGAAATTCATTGCACTCGTCTTCTGTTTTATACAATCTTACATTCCATCAATGGCAGACTCAAACTGTACTTGTATTTACATTCAAGAACCATAGCGAAGCTGACACATTGAGAAGACATCCTCCTGATTTTCATGAAACTCAAGCTCAGCCTCAAGATGGTGTTTTTCTAAAACCTGTCCAGAAATGCAGACATTCCATTTCATGCAACCGATTTCCACATTGAAAAACAGAAGAAAAAAAAAACTGAGAGGAGTGAAACAACATTCACTCACCTTTTCGAGACGTTCAAGTTTCGATTTCTCTTGTTGTCATCAGACTTGGGTAACACAGCTTCCTTTCCCCTTGCCATTATTTCCCTCTTCATTTTACGCGATTCTACTTCAATGGATTTTGTCAGGGCATCAACTTTCCTCATTAGCATCTGCAAAAATATAGAAACATGTTGCCCAATTCTCGATAGGACATCAAAATGCAAACTGAGTTTCCTCGGAAAAAAAGAGATAGAAAGTACCTTGATTTCTTCATCTTTAGAATTCAACAGGCACTCTCTAGCATCACAGAGCTTCCTTAAACTTATTACTTCCTTTTGAATGCTATCGTATAGAAAGCCGGATACAATATCGTCACCATCAGTCTTGTTATTACCATGATCGTCTGTCGCAGGATTCTCGTTCTGCTTAGCTTCGAAGCCATCATCAACAGTAAACTTGCTGGAAAGAATGGCGCTGTTTTCTTCTATACTTTCTTTCTTAAAAGTATCAGCAGCTTTACATGTTGATGCCCTCAATTTTTTTATCAATGCGTCAGTTCTGAAACTATTTTTCGGCATGGGTTCTCCAACAGCAGCAATATTCCCATTTGGCTGCTGCAATGCATACCACTTTCTAATACTCGATGCGCGCTTCAGACCATCTTCCAATGTCTTCAGCCTCAGTTGCAGTTTTTCCTAAGACAAGTAAGCAAGCCGCATCATCAATCAATGAAACTTTACTCTTACACAGATTAAATGAAATCAGATGGTATAAGTTATACTTTGAGCTGTGATTCAGCTTTGGCCGTTCTCTCTGATACTGTTAGCTTGTCTCTCAGTCGTTGCATCTCAGCCTGCGAAAAAAAGAATAGTTAATATATCGAATCAGACAGGATTTCAGATGTAGGCTTGGAGATTATTTTGTGCAAGAGCATTTACCTGCAACAGCTTCCTCTCGTCCAGCCATTGCTTGACAGGCATCACTTTGTCCGTCTCGTCCTTCCACTCATTAGCAACAGCAGCAGCCACTCGGTTGGATGCAACTCGTGCTCGAGCAAGCTCTCTCTCCAAAACCCGTTTTTCCTCCTGTAAAGACACAAAATGCAAACCAGCTTCTACTCAGTATAGTCATCAGATTACTAAGTATGTCAGGATTCAAGCAAATTAAATTTTAATTCAGTTACGATTACGATTACGATTCAGAAGTAGGGAGTATGGACTTGTAAATCTTGTTACTAGAATTCAATATAAACTTTCACTAAAGTATGAGTGAACTCAGACAAATTTTTGACAGACTTACATTCAGTTCAGAAATTTGTCGCTGACAGTCTCTCACGGTGTTCGCAGCTGACCCTCCAGCCAAAATGGCTTCCTCCAGCTCCCTCACGGTCTGGCTGAGCTTCTCTACCTCTACAACTTTCTGACGTACTGTTTTATCAAGGATTTTGTTCTCCTCCTGCATTTCAACAAAGAGAGTCCTCGCAAGGGAATTCCAACCATGCTTAAATCATACAAGTATCAAAAAGTACCAGACAGATCTCAATTTGCCGCCTCAAGTCAATATTCTGATTCTGAACCTCCTCAACTATTAAAGCCCTTTCCAAGGCCATTTTCAGAATTTTTTCTGCTTCAAGAAGAACCAACTCCTTCGATTTGATGACACGTTCTAGCGTCTTTTTATCCTCTTGAAGAGCAGTAATCTGACAAATCCAAAGATATTTTACAACGCGCACATTAATTGAAGAACAAAGGAATTAAAGCAATCCGTACTTGTATACCTCATTTCTGTAAATCTTATTCTCTGCTTCAAGAGGCGCGATGAAGGACTCAACGTGGGTAGAATCATTATCCTTTTGGTTCGCGTACACTCGCCTTAGAGTTGCTTCTGCAGCAAACTGTGCAGCCAATGCATCTTTCTTTTCATTCACCAGTTTATTGACCTCAAGATTCTGCATCGAAACAGATCATAAACCTGCTAATTCGAAAGAAAGGTACACTTCAAAATACATGGCCATTAGGACTTAAAGTCTTAAACTACCTTCTGATCGAGAAGATTCTCAGCAGCTCTAAGTCTCTCATCCAGCTTCTTCACTTCATTTTCAAGCTGCAAATTAGTCATTTTTCAAACAATAAACTTCAAATTATCACATTGCCGGTGATACAGCATGAAATCAGCGTCAAGCAAGAATGTATTTTTCACATGCTTAACCTCTTCCAAAGCTCTATCCTTTGCAGCTTCAGTAGCCTTCAAAGCCTTGATCTCACTCTGAGCATCTCCAAGCTGTCTCTTCCTGTCTGCACCAATCAACATTAAACCCCCAACCTTAAAAATTCCAACTTTGAGACACACCAAAACCCATCAACAGTTATCACTTATCAGAAAAGCAATCATAAAGCTCAAACCTTTAAGCTGGTTTTCCAACCTATTGATCTCCAGAACAACAGGATCAGACTGACCCAGAAATGGGTGGTCACTCCTCCTCCCGGATTCTTCACAACTTGCCATTTTGAATCTCTTCTGACCGCTTCAAAAATCAAACGTTGGAGTTTTTTTGGTAGCAAGGCACGTAAGAGACGAACACGCAAATGGATGACTATTTATCAACCAGAATTTCTCCATTTGGTTCCATCAAAATTGACCGCGAAGATAATATTTGAACGTCACTCATCACCAAGCCGGCTTCGCCGGCTGCCAGCACTCCTCTACACTGTTGATGTTAACCGTTACATTTTTCCCAGGTTGTTTTTTTTTTTCCTTAAAAAATCCTTCATTTTGAAATCTTGAATTTGTTGCTAAAAGTCACCATTTTGTGGTAAATGTTTATTGTCGTAGATGCTAATTTCTTTTATGGTGAAGAATCGGAGGAAAGATCAGGTGCAAATCATATTTTTGGTGCAAATTGTAAAATTTGTCAAAAATGTGTTATAATTTGTCGCCGAAAAACTAAATACGACATAGTTCGTCAAATCGTCGAAAAATCGTTCATACGACAGGATTTAATCTCATCCGTTCAAATGATCAAAACTCATTTGTTTGTATTTTTTACAAAAATATACTGTTTACACTAGATCATTTTTCTGAAGGATCATTAAAATTAGGGCAAATTAATAAGATATTAACAGAATTATCAAATGATTTCAAATTAGATGTTGGACCATGGACAAATCTAATTTTCTGTTACATTTGGATCAAATTGCACACATTCTATTCTAATAATAGTATCATCAAACACAATAAAAATAAATATGATCAAATTAAATTAACCATGTAACAATATTAACATCTTTTAAACGTACTCATCAAAAAATTGATTTTGAAAACAAAATGTATGCAAACTCATCCAAAAGTAACTAAGTTTGGAAATCTTAAATAGTTCGGTACTTTATTAAAAATTACCAGATAGTTTTTTTTTCCGATTACCACAAGAGGGTATATAAAGACTGGGCATAAAGACCCAGAACAGGAAAACTGGCCCACAAAGCTGAAGAGGCTTATCAGCCAACTTCCAAGATACCGATTTAGCACTGATGGTTTACTTCTTTTTGGTTTTGTTTACCCTTATACTTATTATTGCATGTTTAGATTCTTACACTGGTGGTTTACTTGCGTGGCAAGTTTCACATTTTTTGGATTGTAAATGATTTACATTCGTCATTTCGAGGAATCCTGATTAGCAAGGGATAATGAAATGGAGTTGATTGATGTTGAAAGCTTTGTAGTTGGTAATGGATAGTATCAATGGGTTTTGTCCTAGATGAATGAAATGGCGAAAGGAGTTCACTTTCGTGAGGATGAAGATTTATTGGCACAAGGGTCAAGCTTAGTGTTGATGCTGAGGATGAAATGTGTAGAGATAATGAGATATACACCATTGCTTTACCGCAAAGTCATCCTTGAACAGTTGGTAAACCTGGGATTTGTTGAGTATTTAGGAGTGCGTATGAGCTCAGTGTTTCCAAATCAAATGAGTAATTGATGACATAGGAGGGACAGATAACTGATGAAGTAATAGCTTGCAAAAGCAGAAAGACGAGGTCACGAGGGCTTCTAAAGTTTTGGTTTCTCTGTTTACATCTTTGCTTTGAAGACATAATCCAGCAAATAAGAATATGTAATGTAACATTGACAATGGATCAAATAAAAATCCTATTTTTTAAATAAACTATAAACCACTCAAAATCATGACATGTGTCAAGGGTAACGATTTTAAGTATTCTGATTGATTTATCCGAGTCGTTCTTACATCAAAATTTACATTATGATCAAAACTGCGTCGTTTGATTAAGTGTCACGTGACAACTTTTTAAAGGGTTTAAAGTTTATATGAAAAAACATGATTTATAGATGAACTTCATCCATGTAACATTATAATTATAGTTATGCAGGTAGTAATTTAATTGGGGGCAAAAAATAAATAATCAGACTTGTTTGAGAATTAATTAATACATTGTAATGGGTAGACACAATAGAGGAGCGCTCAAATGAGCAGGGGCGGATCCAGGAATTTTTCGGATCAGGGACGAGATAAATATTTTCGGACGGGGGCGGATTTAGTAATTTATTTTCATACTAGAGGGGGCATATAATCAAAATGACCAGGGGCAATATGTAAAAATCATTAAAAAATACACTGCATTAGCCTAATATTCAAGAAAAATCGGAAAATCGACCCGGGGCAGCTGCCCCTCCTCTACTCCATGTGCATCCGCCCCTGCAAATGAGAACTTTGAGAACCTTCTTTATGCATTTTCGTTTTTGCATAAGTGTGCTTTCCGACACCTGAAAATGCATCTAGGCAAAAATAATGTTCGAAACTACCCAATGAAGGAAAAATGTGAGTGGGACACGTGTCACCTCCACATTCAAAGATGCAACTTGATCCAATGATGAGATTTGAAGTTTCAGGTTCTCGAATTTTTAGGAATTCTCAACCAAACGCTCCCCAGACACAATAAATTCCATAGTTGAACACCAAATTGGCCCTTTCGAGACTGGCTTCCAGTTTTAGTGCTAAAGACATGTTGAATTTCTGTTTCTAGAAAGTTTCAGCAAATGTTTTATTAAGAGAAACGTACAATTTAGGGCCATAAACTACATATAATTTTTAATTGTTTTTGTCCGAAATATGAAAATTTCCTAAAAGAATGGGGTCAATTGCCCCAACTGATTTGAATTTAAGTCAAAGAGTTTACAATTTTTTTAAAGTTAAATATTTTTTATACAAATATTTTAAAAACATAGAAATTTTTAAATTTTTAAAGGAATGTAAGAAATTTTAAAAATATTCTAAAAGTAAATAAGGGGGTTTAGATCAGGTACAAAGTGATTTTTGGTACAAACGACAAAGTTTGTCAAAATCGACCAATAGTTCGTCGCCGAAAAACGAAAAAAACGACATAATTCGTCACTTTTCAATATAATTCGTCACCAAGAAAATACATCAAAAATCAAAATTTAATCACATCCATCTAAATCACAAGATCAAGGGCTATGAATTGTTTGACTTATTTACCAAAAAATTAATTTTGTACCTAATCTTTTTCTTTTTTCCATAAATAAGACTCAAACTATTGAGAATAATTTAGAAAATCTAAAAATTAATTTTTAGAAAACTTTAAAAATTTAAAACAATTTAATTTGTATGAAAATAATGAAAAATATCAATAATTTTTCTAAGTTATTAATTGTTTAAATAATTTTACACTTTGTTTTTTGAAAGTTTTCAAATTTTTATTTTGAGATTTTCTAAGATGTTATAAAAAGTTTGAATTCTAAAATTTTCAAGTTTCTTACTAAAATTTTCCAAGTTTAAAAGTTTTGCTAAATATATTTCTGAAACGGAGTTAACCGAGCTCGATAACAGCATAGGACGTCGTTGAAAATTTATAGATTATTTTTCACTATTTTTAAAAATCATATAGTTTGAAAAAAATAATAATATGAAAACGGGTACTTTTAGGACCCAAACTCTATTTATCCCTTAAAAGTTCCGTTCAGAATATACTTTCGTCTTTGCAAAGGGCGACTTCAAAAAAACAAGGGGCATTTCCAAAATCAATATGAGAACTGAATTATAATTGAAACAAATTAGGGTGAAGGGGCTATACTGTAGTTTTCGTTTTGTAAATAATCATCATTTTAGTAACTATTTTCTCGGATTTAAAATGATCACTAATTTTTTTTTTTGATAGAAAAATGATCACTAATTTTTTATTTTTTTTTTTGATCAAAAAATGATCACTAATTTTGATAACACAGCATTCGACAGATATCCTTGCGGCCCAAACCTGGACCAGACCCATTTATAATTCAAATTGCAGACAAACGCTGCCCAAATACGACGCCGTTTCACCACGTTACGCTTTGCTGGCCGCCGTAGAGGCGGAAGAGATTGAAGGCGGAAATGGCGGAGATCGCCACCATTCCGAAGCAGACCAGCAACCCGCACGCTATTCCTTCTCCGATTCGGTTACAGTACTTCCCGAAAACTTCACACAGTTTCAGCCACTGCAGCTCCGGTTGCCCGAATTTCGCCAGCGCCGCCGATTCCGCCGCTCTTGCTGTCGCCGCCGCCGTCAAGTACGCCACCAACTGCAATCGCGAGGTTAAATAACTTACTTAATTTTCATCTTGAAATATCTGGCCTGTTAGTCTAGAATCATAAATTACACAGTGGATTTAATTTAGGGCTTGCTCGGTTGTTGGACCTGGTCGGCGGAGAAAATGAACCAAGCTAGGGGTCTGCTGAAGAGGACTTGGCCTTTAACCATGTTGAAGATGCATCGGGAGGCTTGGAGGAGTGAGTATGCAGCAGCTATGCCATTAGCCGTGACCAAAAACCTGCACAAAAAGTAAGCAAAAGTAATCAATGTATTTTCTGATTTTTTTTTGAAAAATGTTGATAAAGGGGAATAAGGAGAGTGCGTGAAGAGGGGACTTTTATTTTATTACGTCAGGGATTTCATTTGCGTGTATTTAGCTGATGTTTTGATCGTGAAGACCTCTTCCACTTGGTGAGCAGTGGTGAGGAGAATGGCTGAGAGTATAGCCAATCCGCAGATGGCACACCTTAACACTGTTGGAACCCATAGGTTTTGATGATCACAAACACTTAGCTAATGTGTTGCCTAAGTGTGCAGAAATCCATGGACAGATTTGTTGATGCAAGTTTCAGGTGAGGAAACGCAAGCATACGAACATTGATTAAAGTTTGAAGTTGGGACGATCGAATTGCGGTTCAAGAAGATTCGAATTGAACCAATCAAAGAGCCTTGAGAACCACGCAACTAGGGCGAGTTGTCGTGTTGAGATCGAAGATAATTCGTGAAGATTAATCACAGATTTGGAAATCAAGAGGATGATATCTGTTTAGCAGAATATGGAGAAGAATATTCTACAGATCAGTATGGCAAGCTCTGTTTAGTGGATAAACAGAAGATTCGAGAAGAAGTCTTGTTTTATGGACTAAAATCCATTAGGGTTTGGAAAGTTGGGCTGGGCCAGAGCATTGGGCCCGGATAGCAAAACCCTATATAAGGATGTAGGGTTTGACAGATGGGGTGTGGATGCTGGGCGGCGGATTTCCAGAGAGAAGAACTGCTGCTGCCTTTTGGAGATACAACTCTTGCATAAGAAGAGGAGCAGCACCGCCAGCATTGCACGCACTGAGGCGTGGAGTTCTCTTGTGAAGAACGGAGCGACTGCATTCCAGGAGAAGGATTGCTGAAGGCGCACACATACACGGAGGTTTGAAGCTCGAAATCGATTACTCTATCGGATTGAGTAGAGGTCATCAAATAGAATCTGTGTGATCTAGTTTGTAAACCCTACAAGTATATCGGGAATAAAGAGTAATCGGATTTCGGAAATCCTTTCAGTGGAAACTGAAAGGTAGTGGTTTTGCCTTATCATAGTTTTGATAAGGTTTTCCACTATACATCCGCGTGTAGTATTTTCTGTTGTTACTTTTCTGCATTATCATTCCGCTGCTAAACTGAACATCAAACGGAAAACAACCTAAAAACAACTCTTAACTTCCGTCTGATAGTTTATTGTATTTTGCTAACATCTAATCGATCCAACACGTGGTATCAGAGCCGAAGGTTCTAGATTTGGTTGTTAGCATTGCAGGAAAGTATGTCGTCTATCAGCGATTCATTTTGGAAACCGCCGCTGCTAAAACCCGGACAGTTTGACTGGTGGAAAGACCTGTTTGAGGCTCACGTCTGCTCGCTGGATGGACAGCTCTGGAGCATCTTTGAGACAGGTCCACTCACCATCCCTCTTGATACATCAGATCCCGAAAAACCAGTGGAGAAGACTAAGGATAAGTATACTGATGAGGATTACAAAAGGCTAGAAAAGAATGCTAGAGCGAAGAAAGTCCTCTACATGGCTCTTTCTCCCGGAGATCAGATTAAAGTGGCGATGCACAAAACCGCGAAGGACATGTATGATGGATTGGTGAGACTATATGGAGGGAACGAAGATATCAAAAGAAACAGGATTCTAGCGGCTATAAAAGACTATGAATCTGTTATGCAGAAGGAGGATGAATCTCTTGAAGATTTCTTCACCCGTTTCCAAGTCATCATTGGACAGCTGGAATACTTGAATGAGAAGCTCCCGGAATGGAAAATCACACACCAGTTCATGCAAGCCTTGAACTCAAAGTGGGATCACGTGACATTAGCACTGCAAGCTCAAAAGGGGATTAAAGATGTTACACTAGAAGAACTGGTTGCCAACCTTCAGAGCCAAGCAGGAATCATGGAAAGGAAAATGGCAAGGAGACAGTCTGACAAGTCTCAGGCCATTGCTCAGACAGTAGAAAGAGCCCTCGATCTAGCACACGGAAATGAGTCAACAAAAGAGGATGATGATATAGCTCTACTCACAGAAGCCCTGAAAATGGCCAACCTTGGTAAAGGGAGAAGAGATTTCAGAAAAGGAGGATGTCGTGGCAACTCCTCCAGATGGAATAAAGGTGCTACGTCAAGTGATGATGAGGGAAACCGAGGAGAAAAGGAAGACAGAACATGTCACCACTGCCAGAAGAAGGGACATCTGTCTAAAGATTGCTACAGCAGAAAGAAAGGAGAAGAACCTGCTCCAAAGCCAACCCATGCCATGTTTGCAGCTTGGGGAGATTCCGACAGCGAGGATGGAAAATGTACCAAGGAGCCCTGCTTGATGGCTCATTCCACATCAAACCAGGTAACAGATACTGACTCCTTTACTGATGAAGTGTTTTCTGAATCTGACTTTGCAGAAACAATAACCAAGCTCCTTGAGAAAATCCAAAAAATGGAGAACAGAATATCTAGTATGCAATACGAGCATCATGCTGACATAGAAGAGAACAATCTATGGGCAAACAAAGCTATGCGCCTTGAGACGGAAATGGCAGAGCATGTATGCAAGTGTCGTACATGTGATGGAAGAGAAAGACAGATTGGCAAGCTAAGTGACGAGCTGAAACGCTTGAGGATAGAAAATACTGAAACAGTTGACTTCAACACAGAGGTTGAAAGGCTGAATGATGAGTTGATGGACCTCAGGCGAAACAATGAGGAGCTGCTTCAAACAGTAGAAAACCTCAGACGCGAGGAGGAAGTCTTAAAAGAAGAGTGGCTTAAAGAAGTGCAGGCTAAGAAAGCTGAAGAAGAAAAGAAGGATTACAAGAAAAGGTTTGTTCGACCAGGCCTTGGATTCGAACAAGAAAAGGCTATTAAAGGAAAAGGCGTTGTGGTGGTGGAAGAAGGTGAATCCTCTCGGCAGAATAGAAGGCCTCAGACCATCAGACAGACTAGAAGGGAAGCCTGTCCACAGGAAGGACTTCATATCCATGATACGGATTCTGTCCCCTTCAAAGCAAGAAAAGCCTTTGAAATATGGCAGAAGATGAGCCAGAGTCGTAAGCCTTCAAAGATAGACTCCCACGCTAGAAAGATGCGGACATCCGTTCCACCTGGCAGAAGAAAATATGTTGGTCTTCCATGCCACAGATCGTGCTGGCATTGCGGACAATCTGGACACTACAGAGCAGAATGCCCAAGACTAAGGGAGATAGATGAAAGGAACCACAACTGGGTGAAAGCTCAGGATCACTGCCCGAGAGCACGCTATCAGAAGAAAGCCAGTGCATACAGAAAGAAAGGGAGAGTCGGTCACTTTCGCCCCCACTATGATCCAGCAATCCGTGGTAGACCAAGAAGCACACCCAGGAGAAAGATTGACACAACTAACCATTATGCACATTATCAATCTTATTATGTTCCAGCTGCTAGATTCATTCCTAAACCCAGTAAGCTCAAGCTTGTCTGGGTTCGAAAAAACTGACCTTTTCTTTGCAGGAAGGAGTGAGGTCCCGTCCCTGGTATTTAGATAGTAGCTGCTCAAAGCATATGACAGGGAATCCAGGATGGTTCGACTCGCTCCATAAACACTCCGGAGAAAGCGTAATCTTCGGAAATAAAAGCAAAGGAAAATGTGATAACAACAGGAGAGATTTTGTCCATGAGGAAGAACTGTATCTATCAAGTGCTGAAGAAGGATCCATCTTTTGGCTCAAGAGGTTTGGGCATGCAAATATGAAGCTACTGCACAAAATCCATCATAAGGAATTGGTAGTTGGCTTCCTCAAGGTGGAAAATGCACTTGATCAGCCGTGGAGGAAACAGGTACAAGGGTACGGATCACAACTTGTCCACCCCATGGACACCACAACAGAACGGTGTGGTGGAACGAAAGAACAGAAACTTAGATGGACGTCAGGATTTAGACGATGCACCTCCAGAGGATCAAGTGGAGAATGCTGAGAATGCTGATCCAGCAGGTGGACAAGTCCATGATGACCCTGCGGTGGAAGTAAACGATGAGACGGTGATGGCTGGTCACCTAATTCAAGATTCCTCAACTACGGCTATGCTAGATGCTGGGGAGCTCCAGTCTGTTGATGAATCAGACCCTGAAGGGGAACCTCCACCAGCACCTACTGCTGACATACCTCATACGGATATCCAGCACGAAGACGAAGCCCTACAAAACCATCAGGTAGAAGATGGTGAGATTGCTGATCCACCAGGCGGATTTGACAACGATGATCATGCGGTGGAAGCTGATGAAGAGCTTCCTGCCGAGGAGGAGGAGGAGAATGTTGCTAACCCTGAGGGGGAACTTAGAACCGCACGCTATGGACGAGTGGGTCATCGACCAGCCAGACTGGAGGACTACCAGTGCTACATTTCTTAGGAACAGGTAGACCTTAATGTTTTATGTCATTCCTGTGGATTTGCATCTTTTGTTTCTCTTGCAGAACCGAAGACCATAGCAGAAACGCTTAAAGACCCAGAATGGGTCAATACCATGCAAGAGGAGATGCACCAGTTCAAAAAGAACAAAGCCCGTCTGGTGGCCTACGCAGATGCTGATTATGCCAGCTGCAAGACAGACAGAAAGTCTACGTCAGGGATGGCACAACTCCTTGGACCATGCCTGATATCATGGGGTCCAAGAAGCAGTCTTCCATTGCCTTATCCACCACTGAGGCTGAGAATGTCGCAGCTGCCGCATGCTGCGCACAACTGCCATGGATGAAACAACAGCTAAGTGATTTTGGTGTTCATCTTGAATGTGTTTCTATTCTATGTGATAACACAAGTGCCATAAATATTTCTAAAAATCCAGTGCAGTTTTCACGTACTAAACACATAGAAATCAGCTATCACTTTCTGCGTGACTATGTAGAGAAAGGCACCATAGCCATGGATTACTGCAGAACTGAGGAGCAGATCGCAGACATCTTTACGAAAGCACTGCACAGGGAGCCCTATGAGAAGCTAAGGCTTGAATTAGGTATGACCTCCCTTACCTAGTCTGCATTCCATGTTAGATTTCTCCAATGATTGGCTAGACTAGTTTGCATGCTAAGTTGCCATGGTATGGAATTGCTGCTTATGAAATTGAAAACTGTGTGAAAGTTTCCCTATAAGTTCACCCTGCATGCTTGATAAATAAGACTACTGGATAGCAGAACCTGAGCATGGCACATAATTCCTTGTAGCCCAAAAGAGACTTCCTATTTGATCCCTCATTACATGCCAAGGAAGTACTCTAAGACCAACCCAAGCCTATAATGTGTGGAGTTTGATTGTTGATTGTTTAGCCCTTTGATTTTGAAACATTATATTTTTTTTTGCTATCTCCACACAACATGAAATTGCTTTGATTTGACTTGGTGAACTGTTTGCTTCGTGAATAAAGTGGTGTTTTTATTGTACCTCTTGGGTAAACCTAAAGCACCACAACCTTTGTGAAAACCATGAGACAAAACCGGGGCTATTCTCTAACTGGTACAGACTGGTTCAATCAGTGGATATGGACGGTTCAATAAGCAAATGATGGTGAGTAACAGATGAATAGGTTAAATGCATCCCAGCTGTAAAGCAGAAAATTGAAGCACTTATGGAGATTGGACTGAACAAACTGCAGAGCAGATTGCCATAATCACATGTGAAGATGAAACAAGCCAAAAGGCGTGTAGTCAAAGAAATTAAGCAGTTTTTCTCCCAGCCGGACAAGTGGCAGCAATCCACACAAATTGGGGAGTTATGAGGCAGATGGCAATTACTTTTTGAAATTGGAAGGAAGTTATCTGTGCAATTGGTTCAGTGAATCCAAAAATCAAATCTTCAAAGATATGATGTGCCGTTTGGAGGGTTGGTGGCTGCCAGCAAGAAAAGAAGTTGAAGGTGCTACATTGATGTCGATTAGAATGACCTGTATGGAGAGAAGTAAAAGCTGCGTCTGCAGCACAGTCATCATCACTGCGTCGCTTCGGACATGATGGCTGATGGTCTTTATGGCGTGGAAAAATAGCAAGGTCTTGATATTTGAACAATCTAAAGCAATCAGGGTTTTAAATACCTGCAGATGGCCATGTGGCAGCAAACTGTGAAGTGAATTCAAAATATGGAGTTACGAGGCAGTTTACTCTTTCTCTAATTCTGGATTTGGAAGCAGATTTAAAGGTGCAATATTTGGAATGTTAAAAATTCAATCTTGCGAGATTTGAGGATGTAGCCGCTAAGGGATCTGGTCGCTAGCAAACAAGGTCCGCCATTCCTCAAGCTCCTAAGGAAGAGTGTACGAACCAAGAAAAGGACCAGGTTCCATGGTAGAGGAGCGAACTATGTCAGAGGAGGGTGATGAGAAGGTTCTGGAAAGGAGATCCGTGGTGGCGGAGTTGGTAATCGATAGGGAGTTTCTGGCTACACACCAGCTGGTGGAGTTGTCTTTAACTTTCAGGATTTCCTCCTGATTGACAAGTTAAGAGCCAAAGAGCCTATCAGCCTTCCCAAGCAGATTTTACAGTATATGAAATACTGCGCTGCGAGTAATAAGCATGGATTAACCTACCCTGGATTTGTGAAGAAATTTTTGAGCCATCTTGGCGTCTATCAGCCAGAAGTAGAGAGTGTAATATCTACGGCTCTTGATATAGTGACCTTTGATAATATCAACGGGAAGTTTGATGCTGAAAAGGGATGGCAGAATGCTCGGATAGTCACTACGAATCTGGAAAGAGACTCAAATGTGCAGTTTCTTTTGGAAATTAAAAATTAAATCTTGCGAGATTCTAGGATGCCGATTGAAATTCAAATTGAAAAAGGAAATTTCTAGGGCTTCTCACAGTATAAAGAAGAGAAGCAAAGGTGGATCTTGGCATCCATCAGCCAGAAGTGGAGAATGTTATGTCTACAGTTCCTGGTATGGAGGCCTTTGACAAATTGGCTGGACGTTTGATGAAGCCATGTGATGGTAGAATGCTCAGATAACCACCCCACAACCAGCTGCACCTCAGGAGGTTGATCCTCTGGAACAGCATCCGTTGCATCCAGATGAGGGGTCACCGGCCGTGATTGAGGCTTTGCTGAGGCTATCTGGAAAGGTGGACTTGTTGACTTAGAGAGTGGCTCGTCTAGAGTCGTTGATTGAGAAGGAGGCGAAGGAGTCTGATGTTGGCTGGGTGACGGAGCTGCGTACTAAGCTTGAAGCTCTTGAGTCACTGCCTACCCTGGTCAAGGAGATTGAAGAGTCTGCCAAAATCAATATGATTCGTGTGACTCAGATCAGAGAGGAGATAGGGGAGATGAATCGACAGTTGAGGTTCGTGGGCACAGAACTGGTTGACCAATTGAAATCACTGGTGAAGGATTAGCCCAGGGTCTGTCTCGTGGTTGCCCCTTCCTTTTAAAATCCCCACCTCACTTGCCTTATTATTGTTGCAATCTTTCTTCGTTGTCATGCGTCATGTCTGCCTGATAGTATTTGCATTTTCTGCCTGCTATGTGTGTCCCTTAGGGAACTTTTACCTGTTAGAAAATGAAGTATGCAGTTCTCTTCCATTACCTGGGTATATTAACTTGCGACCTTTTTAATGATGCCAAAAGGGGGAAGATAACATGAGTGCACCACTTGAGGGGGAAGTCACTCTGAAATTCAAATCTAATGCCTATTTAAGGGGGAACTGTTGTGGGTTCGTAGAAGTGTCTGTCTAACAGAAACTGACTGAAAAAATCTATCTGCTAGATTAGTGATGAATCTATCTGATAGATTAATGATGATTTGAATTACCTGTGATGGATTTCTGTTTTATTGAAGAAGTGTTTGTCATCATCAAAAAGGGGGAATTTGTTGGAACCCATAGGTTTTGATGATCACAAACACTTAGCTAATGTGTTGCCTAAGTGTGCAGAAATCCATGGACAGATTTGTTGATGCAAGTTTCAGGTGAGGAAACGCAAGCATACGAACATTGATTAAAGTTTGAAGTTGGGACGATCGAATTGCGGTTCAAGAAGATTCGAATTGAACCAATCAAAGAGCCTTGAGAACCACGCAACTAGGGCGAGTTGTCGTGTTGAGATCGAAGATAATTCGTGAAGATTAATCACAGATTTGGAAATCAAGAGGATGATATCTGTTTAGCAGAATATGGAGAAGAATATTCTACAGATCAGTATGGCAAGCTCTGTTTAGTGGATAAACAGAAGATTCGAGAAGAAGTCTTGTTTTATGGACTAAAATCCATTAGGGTTTGGAAAGTTGGGCTGGGCCAGAGCATTGGGCCCGGATAGCAAAACCCTATATAAGGATGTAGGGTTTGACAGATGGGGTGTGGATGCTGGGCGGCGGATTTCCAGAGAGAAGAACTGCTGCTGCCTTTTGGAGATACAACTCTTGCATAAGAAGAGGAGCAGCACCGCCAGCATTGCACGCACTGAGGCGTGGAGTTCTCTTGTGAAGAACGGAGCGACTGCATTCCAGGAGAAGGATTGCTGAAGGCGCACACATACACGGAGGTTTGAAGCTCGAAATCGATTACTCTATCGGATTGAGTAGAGGTCATCAAATAGAATCTGTGTGATCTAGTTTGTAAACCCTACAAGTATATCGGGAATAAAGAGTAATCGGATTTCGGAAATCCTTTCAGTGGAAACTGAAAGGTAGTGGTTTTGCCTTATCATAGTTTTGATAAGGTTTTCCACTATACATCCGCGTGTAGTATTTTCTGTTGTTACTTTTCTGCATTATCATTCCGCTGCTAAACTGAACATCAAACGGAAAACAACCTAAAAACAACTCTTAACTTCCGTCTGATAGTTTATTGTATTTTGCTAACATCTAATCGATCCAACAAACACCAGCTCGGTAAGTCTCACTCGTCTATCGACTGTATTCAGTTCCGTAGCTTGATTCACTGGAATGTTTGCTGGACTGAGTCCAACTCCTAAATAACTCATACTTGGTTGTGTAAGAAATGGGAAATAGTCTGACAAGGAAGAAGAAGAAATTCAGTGTGTTTGAACTGAGACTCCAAGAGCTTTCTTAAGTACTTACTGACTTTGACAGTACTTGAGGCGCGCATTATACCGAGAGAGAGTATTAAAGATCCACTAGCCTCAACTAGAATACGAGGATCATCTTTAATTCAGTTTTTTTTCTTCCTTTCTTCAAATTGTGATACCGAAACTGGTGGTTTTAGAGTGAAACAACAGTACATAAGTTTCTTGTGAATCTCTGGTGATAGAAAACTTGACTATGTGTAGTCAGCTAGAGGACCACGTTTAGAAGTACTATTGAGTATGATAATATGCCAGGATGGATAGCATTTTTTAAATACAGTATTGATTGCATTGGAATCTGGTGGCATACGAAACAACGAAAGAAAGTAGGAAAGCAAGACTAGTGTAAGCAACTTGGTTTATCGCCCGGGACCCTGTTGGGACTGTGAGGCTCATAAATTCACAATAAAATTTGAAGCTATATGTTGATATTGAAGCTGATGCTGTCTTAATTAAATAAGTGAGTAAAGTCCTCTGCTTGAAATCAATATCTGAAGATTCTGAACTATGACTATCTATCAACATAAGCCCTTGAGTGGAGAAAAAGGATGGACTCAGGAGTCCTTATATATTTCTTTCAGTCTGCTTAAACATGGCTAGCTGTATAGCTGTTTGCAAGTAGAGCGAGCAGTGTTTTTTTCAGTATGACCAGATGTGTCCACAAGTTAGCTTTGCCAGGTTGTGTATGTGAAATGGTATAATGTGGTTGACAGTTGATCAACCTCCTTTAATGATTTGCCTTTCATAGAATATGGTTGTTGACATTGTTTATTCACTATCATTCTTACATACATTATTACTTTTATCCTCAGAATGCCCACAGAAAATTTAAGTTTCATTTTTTTCCATCACACTGGTTTTCCGTCTATTCTTTCCTTACAGAACTTGTAGTTGCATCACTTTCATTTCTGTATGGTAGTAGCCAATTTAGCTAGCTGAAATTTATTGCAAAGGCCAGTTAACACTCTATGCATTTTAACCAGTAGAACTTTATAATTTGAAGGGTGTTTTCCTTACTCTTTTTTTTTTTTCATTCCCTTTACCCCCTGTTTGGTTCACGGAAAATCAAGGTGAAAGAAAATTTACGGGGATGGAAAGTAAAATAATCTTGTTTGGTTACAAGGGAAAAGTGAGAGAGAAAATTAAGTAGGAAATCGGTTGGAAAATTATTCTGATTTTCCTTAAAAAGTTTCTACATAAAATCGAGAGGAAAATTGAATTCCTCGCCGGTACAAGATCTGAACTGGTCTCTTCCGATTTTAAATAGTTGTTTCTTCAGTTGCTAATCGACAATTCCTTAGTTGCAATACCGTCAACCAACCTTGTCAACTCTCCATCGTCGCCGCCGCCCACCTGGGCATCCCTGCCCGCAATTGTTTTGTTACATACAGACTACGTGACTGCCCCCGATTCAGATCTGAAGTATCGCTATGTCTTCTACGAATATACAGATTTGAAATTTTCAAATCTGAGAATGGATAGAGATGAGTGAAATTGAATGAATCGAAAAGTGACCTAGTTATGATACCTATTCCAATTTCCACCGCACTCTCCAAATATACCAAACAGATCAAAACGAAAAATTCTGATTTTCCTCCGCTTTTCTTTCCTGATTATTTTTTATATATTTTATTTCCATCTTAAAATCCCACAACCAAACACAGCGTTACTTTTTCTGGAAAAATAATGGACTCGGTATCGTCGGGCTAGGCTGGCACTGTCCTTCCTCATAATCAGATGTATCTGCAACTGGAAATTACTTGGATCTCTTACATTTGAAGAAGATGGTTTACCTAAATCTACTGACTATTTTTAACTGGAGTTAAATTTCTCCTATTTTGTGTTCTTTGTTTCACATTGTATGATTGTATCCTTGTATTGTATCCTTGTATTGTATCCATGGGTGTCTTGCACTGCCATGATATTGTGTGAGGAAGCAGACAATGTGAGCAAATAGTGATATCATCTAGCTGATCAGAGTGGTGATTGTCAGTATAGTTCTTTTCAATGCAAGTGCAAATCCATGAGTGGTGATGAAAGAGGTTGTAAGAATTCAATGAGCAGCGTGGCCCCTGTTTCTGTGCCAGCTAATGAGCTCATGAGATCACTCATCTCTCTGACAAATGATAGACAAGCACAAGATGTTAGTTCAGTAGTTGAGGAAGGGGCTCTTACTGTTCCATGGATTGCTTCACATAGTTTTGTTTACTGTTACATGGGTTGCTTCAAATAGTTGATAATCCTTTGTATATTCGGTTACATTTCCAGATTGGTGAATCCTTTCATTTTATACTGGATGCAAGTGTTTAATATTAAATGTACAGTTCAGTTACTGTAGCAAATCTGTACTATGTAATGTGTTTTGTCATTTTGAATGCTCTACTTTATTCGAACACGCATGTGGCGAAAATCGAGTGCAACCTGTATAAAATTGGAGATTCACTGATTAACCAATTTCTTTTGTTGCGGGTTTTACATCAAACATATCAAACAATACATACATATTATCGGAGTACTTCTCTCCTAGCTGGCTTGTTTTTGTGTCAGCTAGTAAGTCGTGTACACTTTGTATCAAGTAATAGTACAATGTTTCCTTTAACGACTCGGTTATGGCCGTGTATTCTGCCTTTGTTGTTTATCATGCTACCACTATTGAAGGCATGCTATCCAAATGAACGTCGTTGTATTAAACACAGTGAAAACGAATCCAATTTCAAACTTGTATCTTTACATATCTCATTACCCACTTTACAGCTTTCCAATGTTGTTCCTTGCCTTGGTTGTTGAAGGAATTGAAGATTAAGCCTGGTGCAGGGGATCGTTGCTAAAGACCAGAAGGAGTCGTCGCCAGGGACGGATCTATTAAGGGCCGGGGGTGGCACATGTCACCCCCAAGTTTTTCGGAAAAATTTTCGGGCAAGCAAGTTTGCGTTCAAGAGGGCGAGGCCTGAGCGGGTTTCCAGCGGCTTTTTCACAATCTTAACGTCCGAATTAGGTCTTGGAGTCAACTGGAGAGTTGTAGCCCTTTGAGTTAGCTTTCCAACAAGCTTTGAATCAACCAATTCGGACCCCGTATGCGATCTGGGCATGCAAAATACTCCGGCAAGATCGGTTTGCCCTGTTTCGAGCAAGTTTGCGTCAAGAGGGCGAGGCCTGAGTGGGTTTCCAGCGGCTTTTTCACAATCTTAATATCCGAATTAGGTCTTGACGTCAACTAGAGAGTTGTAGCCTTTTGAGTTAGCTTTCCAACAAGCTTTGAATCAACCAATTCGGACACCGTATGCGATCTGGGCATGGAAAATATGCCGACGAGGTCGGTTTGCCCTGTTTTGCCCGAAACTCCATATTTGGCTCAAATTCACTCAACTTGTGCTCCATTTGATCTTTGAGGCTCCGAGTGAGACAAAATGCATTTTGGGACCTAATAGACCAAGAAGGGTATGAAATGACATCACAATTACTTGGAAACGAATCAAAACTACTAAGAAAAATAGAAGAAAATTAGTCAAGTATTTGACTCATCAATCTTATATTGACTTCATGACTCGGGCAGAGGTACACTAGGAAGCATAACAACAAGAGCGATGAAGGATCTGCTTCTAAGGAATAGGCTGAGTTCATTGGGATATAACATGTTAGGCTCTCTCTGGTTTGATATATTCAGTTTTTGTATCAGTTGCATTTTGCTTCATGTTATTCTAGAGATACTTGTTTCATTTTGACAAACCAATTCTATTAACTTCGATTTCCAAAAAAAAATCTTGGGCTTTTGGCACCAATTTTTTTATATATAGAATTTGAAGTGTATTTTTCAAGAAATTTATACAATTTTTGTAAAATGCCCAAGTAATTTCAGAATTTTTTTTTTCATGATGCAATTATTTTTTTGTCTGTCACCCCTTACCAAAATTCCTGGATCCGTCCCTCTCGTCGCTGATTGAAGTCTAGCTGTTGTTATTGGTGCGTTTAATGGAACGTCGGCGTTTGGAGCAAAGCCGAAGTCCCGCACGTTCTGTTTCGTCACTGAATGTATGAATCAACCAATTAGATTCAAGTATGGTTTTGGCGCGGATGGATTCACATCTTACGGACGTGATCGCATCCATCACGTTTGATCCGACGGCAGCTGCTCTTCTCTTTCGTTCGGATATAAGCTTCAGTCCAGCTCATTTTAGGGTTTATCCGTTTGTTCTTCTCTGGCTCAAAAATTCGATCATCTCTTGTATTCTTCGTTCAAGATAGCATATGGCTTCTATTCGAGTGGTGCTGTCAACAACACCAGTGAGTGCAATTGTGAGGATATTGTACTCGCCTGTGAGTATCACTGGTTTTGAAGAGCGTGTAACCGAAGAATACCTTCCAGCGCGATTTGGCGATTCTGACGAGGCAACGATAGTGCATACCGAGCCGAGAGTGCTCAACGTGGATTAGGCTTCGGCTGAACCACGGACTTTAATTGGTGTGTCAATTTCTATTAAGTTCAATCGATTTCTAGGGTTCGTGAGTATTGAATTGGGAATTGATTGTTAACCAGTTAACTGAGGCTGTTGATTGAGTTTAAAACCCTACAGTGGTATCAGAGCCTATTCTAAAGTCCCGATTGATCACTATCTTGCTTTGATTTGGTTCTTGGACATTTTGTCTTGCAAGGAACCATGGTGAATGGAATATTGGAGATCACTGCCTACGATGGAAAGGGTGACTTCCAGGTATGGGGCATGAAGATGAATGCCCTGCTGCCACACCACAAATGCCTGATTGGATTACAAGAGAAGGCATAATTGTGTAGTGAAGATCAAAAGAAGAGAAAAGGTGAAATAGATGAAGAAGCATTTAATCTGATTATACTCAGTATTTCTGAAAGTATAATCAGGAAGGTTAGTGATTGCAAAACCCCTACTGAATTATGGAAAAAGTTAGAGGAATTGTTTGAAAATCAAATGGCACCTAACCTTGCATATCTAAGAGCCACATTGTATGCCTTTAAATGGATGCTTCTAAATCTATTGATGAAAACCTTGATGAGTTCCTTAAAATTATCTTACTGAATAACCCTAAAGAAACCATTGATGAAACTAGCAAAGTTATGATCCTAATGAACTTTCTTCCAATACTCTGGTATTGTCCCTCCCCTTGATCAATTCTGTTGATCAATTCTGTAATGCTGAGAACTAGGGAGAATGAATTGAAAAATGATAAATCTAAATCTGGACATAATCTGTTTTCTAAAAGGAGATATCAGTCTGGTCAGGCTAACAAACAAATGCATAGCAGTGTTAATAATAAGCCTAAGACTGAAAGGAAAAACAATGGCAAATGTCAACAACAACAGGAAACAAGAAAGTGTTATTTCTGTGGTAAATTTCGTCACTTAAGGAAAGACTGCACTAAATTTATTGCAAGAAACATGAACAATAATGCAAATGAAACTAATGTTGCAACTGATGTGAATCAAAAATGTGATTTGCCTGAAGTGCTAACCATTTCTGATAGATCCATTGAGAACCAATGGATCCTTGATTCTGGTTGTTCCTTCCATATGTGCCCTATGATTTCTTGGTTTGTTGATCTTGTTGATACTTCTGCTAAAAATGTTCTTATGCATAATAACAATGTTTGCAAAGTGATAGGTATTGGAACTGTTAAGCTAAGGCTTGAAAATGGTAAGGAAATTCTGTTAACTCAAGTTAGATGTGTACCGGGCCTTAGGAGAAATCTGATTTCACTAGGCACACTTGATGATAATGGTTGTCTGTATAATGGTTGTAATGGTGTATTAACAGTTAGGAAGAATGGCAGATCTAATTTAACTGCATCTAACCATAACAGTCTGTATATTCTGAATGGTACTCACATTGTACCTGAGGTAAATGCTGCTAACAAAGACTTACAGGATAAGAATGATACCATCAAGTGGCATCTAAGGCTGGGCCATATCGGCCAAAAGGGTCTGAATGCCCTGAGTAACCAAGGTATGCTTGGGCAAGGTAAGATCACTGACTTGGGATTTTGTGAATTGTGTGTTTTAGCTAAGCAATATAGGCTAAAATTCACTGCTGGTACTCATTGTTCTAAGAGCATATTTTAACCCTTTATAGTTGTCAATTTATATGTTTTAGGGGTCAAGTTACAGTCAAACAAAATTTCTAAACCTTGGTAAGCCAAGGGTCGATCCAAGGAACAAAGTGTGTGAGTACTAGCTAACAAGTGACCTATATTTAGCTATTCCAAATAACAAGAGGTTTTTATGTGAAACAAATAGTAGAAATTAAATGCAGAAAATAATGAAGGTTTTGACTTGATCAGAGAAAGAATCCCAGGATCAAATTTCACCAGTGCTAACCACACTAATCATGCAATCATGTCACGTAAATTCATCATGCTATCGAATATGGAAATAAACCGAAATAACGCTAGACAAGCCGCCCATCCACGGATCATTGTCTAGATTAATCTCAATCGTTGAACGCCGCCCATCCACGGATTATCAACGATTTCGATTAGTTAAGCTTAGGGTTTTTCAGACAAAAGTCAACTTTCCTATTAATTCATGTACTACCATTGTAGCTACCATGACATAATATCAATTTCATACAATCCGGTTAATACCTAAGACACATCCATCTTTTGGCAATTAACCTAAATACTTTCTAGCATGCAAACATCCCATTCAATGTAAAACTTGCAAGAACGATAAAATTAAACACAATGAAATTGAATATTCGAATTGCATTAATGAAAAACGTTTAATTGATCGCACGAAGAGTTGAGTACATAGCACGGGATCCGTAGGATCCCAGAATACGGAAGACTACTCACTACTCATGGTAAGTTAACCAAAAATAGTAAAGGTGGAGAACTCAAGGACGAGGAAACTGTGTAGACGATGTAGCTCGTTGAGTCGTTGATCTCTCTCGATGTTCTGCTCTGTCTTCTTCTCGCAGTTAGGTCTTTTTTCCCAAAAGTTAGCTTTCTATTTATAGGCCCACATTTCCTAATTCTGTTCCGATATTTAGAAACACTCGTGATACCCGTGACGAAGATCTCGGTCACGGCCTGTCACGGGCTGCGTAAAAAACAGCCATCTACTCAAGTTTTGAAAGTCCCGTAACGCCCGTGACTAAATGGGCCGTCACGATGTCTTCAATCTGCTCGATATCTGATCCTCTCAGGATAGGGCCCGTGATGCCCGTGCATCCCGTGGCGGTTGCGACACGTCACGGGGTCTTTGTTAGAAGACAGAGATTTTCGCTCAATTCTTCAACTTTTCGTCCATTCGCCATTCATCGGCCCTGGGGGAGAAACAGACCTGAAACACTAGGGAAAACCGTTAAAAGACACTAAAACGCTGGGGAGAATCGAGCTAATCCATCATCGAATGACGCGATTAATTGGTCAATAACTCAACCGATCAAAACTCATGGGGGAAATAGATATTTTTTGAGTATAACTGATGATTACTCTACGAGGGTATGGACTTATGTGCTGAAAACCAAAGATGAAGCATTCTTAAGGTTTAAAGACTGGAAAACTTTAGAAGAAAACCAGACTAGTAAAACTGTTAAGTTGCTTAGAACTGATAATGGTTTGTAATTTTACAATCAAGTGTTTGATTCTTATTGTAAGGAACATGACATAGAACTGTAAAACACACCCCACAACAAAATGGGGTGGCTGAGAGGATGAACATACCATTGCTGGACAAGTTGAGAGGGCTGCTGCTGACCTCGGGCCTCCCTAAGTCATTCTGGGGTGAGGCCTTGAGTACTTCAGCATACCTGATCAATAGGTGTCACAGCAGAGTTTTTGACCTCAAATGCCCCATGAAGTTGTGGACTAATAAGAAACCAGACTTGAGTTTTCTTAGAGTATTTAGTTGTGCTTCATATGCTCATGTTAAGGATGGTAAACTTGATGCTAGAGCTGTTAATTGTATCTTCCTTGGTTATCAGCAACATCAGGGGACAAATGGGTATAGGTTGTGGGAGTTAGGGGTGAGAGGAGTGAAAATCCTGATTTCTAGAGATGTTACCTTTGATGAGAATAGCTTCCCATATAAGGAGAAACATCCCATCCCTGATAGAGCCGCACCTGAACCTGTTACACCTAGAAACACTATAGAGGTGAAGCCACCTGAGCCCATGGAAACCAATAACCACCCTGTCTTGCCCCCTGAACCTGACCATGAGGATCAACCAGTCCCTACACCTGATGCACAGGTAGATGAGCATTTAGAACACCCTGAAACTGAGGGAGAGGTGGAGCAGTATGAACAGACAGAACAAGAGACCTTAAGTAATTATATGTTGACTAGAGATAGGGAGAGGAGAGAGCTGACGAACTATTCTTTTTCACCTCTAAATAGTATCAATGAAGAGAGGATCGAATGTATTCAAAACATTTATATTAACCGGTAAAGTACCGGGTCGAACCAAGAGGAGCAAGCCAAGCACATGCACTATGTAAGATTATGTTTCCGTTCGTCTATTCTAAACCAAAATGTATAAGGGTTTGTATATTCTAAATCCTATGTGGCGAGTAATTGAGGATAAAAGATAAGTAAGAGGTGTTTCGAGGGGTTACTCCCCTCCTTGGCAATATCCCAATGATCACATACATGATATTCGAACATTTCATGGTATTCAAATAGTGTTGAACCTAATTCACTTCATATCCTTAGAAATGATCATATTCACTACATCCAAACTATCCCTAAGGTCGTTCGATTCTTAAGTCTAGTTTTAAGATTCAACATGTCACTTAGGCATTTCATCAAACACTTAGTAGCATGACATGTATAAAGAGCATAGTGAACATGAATTTGACACCATTTAATGGGTTAATTGACGATTTGCTAATTGACCAACTCCAATGAATTAAACATTCAATCCTTAGTCAAGCATCATATCATAAGGTTCACTTTCATGCTTAAGATATGATCATTTTCTCCATCCTAGAACTATCAACTAGCTTTTCCAATGCATAGGTTCAAGTTTTAGTCTAAGTTGTCACTTAGGCATTTTATCAAACACTTAGAGTGCATAATATTCATAACACAAGAGAAAATGAAATCAACAATCATCCATATGAGTATCAATGTATATTTGTGATCAAAGAGTACCAAGGAGAGTCATAAGACCCTTAAAACACAAGGTCACTACTCACACCTCATGTAAGACAACATGGTGTGAGTAGGGTTTATAGCACACAACAAGTAGAATGAGGAAAGATGTAGAGGAAGGAGGATGGTTAGTCCTAGAATCTCCCTTTAGTCTTCTCTTATTCTCCTTAGTTGGATCTTTTGATGATTGATGACCTTGGTTGGACCTCTTTTCCAATCTTCTTCTCCCCAAAAACCTCGCAACATAGGTCAAAAAGTCTTCTTTCTATTTATAGGCCCGGCTGAAATTTGGGTCTCAAAATCTGAGTTTTTGCTCCAGTCGGTCGACTGGACTAGGCTCGACACTCAGTCGGTCGACTGGGATGTGTAAAATTTGCTGAGCTTCTGAGTTTTTACATAGTCGGTCGAGTGGACTTCTCAGTGGACCGACTGGGGCCTTTTTGGTGATCTTCCCGTCCGAATTTGGTCTTGGCGTCAACTAGAGAGTTGTAGCCCTTTGCGTTAGCGTTTTAACAAGCTTTGAATCATCTAATTCGGACACCGTATGCGCCCTGGACGTCCAAAACAAGTTGCAAAGGTCAATATGCTCGGTTTTGCCCCGAAACTCCTTGTTTTGCGCCGAAACTTCTATTTTTCAACCAATATTAATATATAGGCCTTGACCATGGGGGAAACTTATTTTCTACCTGAAATATATAGATAGAGGTCAAATGACATCAAAATAATATCGAAAATGACGCAAAACTATAGTGAAGAATGGCCATAAATCAGTCGAAAACTCGACTGATCAAGAGCCTAGGCCTACTACCAGATATTGATATGCTGACTTAGTGCATATTGCCTTAGTATCAGCCAGAGAGGTTTCCCACCCTGAGCCAGAAACTTACCAAGAAGCCATGAGATCTAAGGAAAAAGTAAAACGTGACGCCATAAAGGATGAGATGAGTTCCCTAGTGTCCACCAACACCTGGACCTTAGTTAAAACGCCCGAGGGTAAGAAAATAGTGAAGTGTAAATGGCTTTTGAGAATTAAGGAAGGTCAGAATGAGGGAGATCCACCTTGATATAAGGCAAGGCTAGTTGCCAAAGGGTTCACTCAAAAGGAGGGAGTGGATTACACTGAGATTTTCTCACCAGTTGTTAAATTCAAAACTATCAGAATAATGTTGTCTATGGTTGCAGTGTATGATCTTGAGCTGGAACAAATGGATGTGAAGACAGCCTTCCTCCATGGTGAGCTTGATGAAGAGATATACATGGAGCAGCCTACTGGTTTTGAAGACAAAAGGTACCCTGATCATATCTGCTACTTGAACAAATCATTGTATGGACTTAAACAAAGCCCTAGGCTTTGATATATTAGGTTTGACACTTATGTTTTGAGCCTTGGATTTGTGAGAAGTGAATTTGATGCATGTTTCTACTTTACTCAGTTAGACAATGACCATGTATACTTGCTCCTTTATGTTGATGATATCTTACTGATTTCAAAATATGTTAATAAGATTCAAAAACTGAAAAAGGACTTGAGTAGGGAATTTGAGATGAAAGACTTAGGAAAGGCTAGAAAAATTCTTGGCATGATCATTGAAAGAAATAGAAATGACCGTTTCTTGAAAATACATCAAAAACCATATCTTGAAAAAGTGATAGCTAAGTGACAGTTGTAAATTCGTATAGTCAAAAACACATTATAATGATGACCGGTGTCGAACCCAAGGGAGCAAGTGAGATTATACGCTAGAATTTATCAAATGTTCTACTTGGCTATTCCTAAAATTCAATGATGAGATGTTATCAACAAGAACAAGCAATGAGATAACACTAAGGGGTTGAATATCAATCAAAAGAGAGTTTCGAGGGGTTATGCCCCTCCTTGGCATTTTCCATGATCACGCATACAAGAATTAAACACATTCATGGTGTTAGATAGTTTTGAACCTAGCTTAGACTAAGGTAGATCACATTTTTATCGAGTCCATTCTTAGTCAAGCTCTCTTATAGCTCGAACCTCACTCTTTCAAGGATATCGGTTGATTCCATGGCATTTATTAGTATTGGAACATCTCCCAATGCAACAAGCTTTGAATCAACCAATTCGGACACCGTATGCGCCCTAGACGTCCAGAACAAGTTGCAAAGGTCAATATGCTCGGTTTTGCCCCGAAACTCCTTGTTTTGCGCCGAAACTTCTGTTTTTCAACCAATCTTCATATATAGGCCTTGACCATGGGGGAAACTTGTTTTCTACCTGAAATGTAGAGATAGAGGTCAATTGACATCAAAATAATGTCGGAAACGACCCAAAACTATAGTGAAGAATGACCATAAATCAGCCGAAAACTCGACTGATCAACACTTCACACTTAAGCTTTGTTCATCTCGAACAAAGTATGAGAATATTTCAAGGTCATGCAAATGTCGAAATGCTAGCGGTGCTATGTTTTTCGTATATTTGCCTCACTAGATTTCACAAGGTCTCGATCATTATTTCTAAACATGTTATTGAAAGAAAAATGACAAGTATGTACAATCTAACTAGCTCCTTTTCGTAGGCGTTACGAATGCATTTAGCATATGCATTAAGCCTTTAAACCCCTAGGCTACCCTAGTGGACGAGCTATAGTCTCGTGAGAGTTTTCAGAAACGGGATACTCACAAATCCCTAATGCACCTACCCCATGAGAATGAATGCTAGAGTGCTCAACTAAGGCGAGGATTTCTCAAAGTAAATCCCTCGCCCCAAACTAGAACTACCATCACAATATCATCAAAAGAACTTTCAAACCATTTGAGTACCCATGAGGTTGTGCATTCAAGATCATCAATACTAGAGCTATCGAATGTCTCCTCCAAAGTTCCACTCATTTTCAAGGCAATACAATGAAGCAAAGTTGATAGTTTTGCACAAAAGAGTGTCAACCGCTCACCTATGCTAGCTAGGGCTAGTCCATGGGCTTGCGACAAGGAACTCATTCCCAAGTTTTAGGCGATTAAGCCATAATCCATAAGGGAAGAGGCGTTCGACACTTATGAGTTCTTAGAAAACGAGCATAGACCAAATGAATAAAGCACAAGGATCGTCCAAGAGTTATTCCAACTAGCACACAATGCAAATGATGAATCCCGCACAAATGAAGAGTAGAGGAAAACATAGAGTCAAGTTTTAAGTGCTTCTTATTTTCTTTTTGAAATGGCCTTTGGCCTACAAATGCTTTCGAGGGGGAACTTTTTTTCCTAACCCCCGGCATTTGTATCATTTTTGAAGCAAAACTTCACTAGTGCTTTGAGAAAGTTTTTAGTCGGGGCTTTGCCCTCTTTGACCACATTTTTTTTTGTTGGGGCCTATTTTTTTGCCCTCTTTTGACTCCACACTTAAAACTTGACAATATGTTCAAAAAGTGTATGGAATGTGCGGGAACAAACATGAACAAGGCACCATGTTAGAGAAACTCAAGTCACCAAGGAGCATTCAAAGGGTCTAAGTTTTTCGTCAAAGTTTTAAAAGTGCGTGCTAAAACTCAATCCAAGGTATTTCAACGAAAATACTTAGCAAATTAGATAGACACGGGATAGACATGATATTGATTCACAAGAATGCACATTCATAGGACTAGGTCGGTTCTAAGTTCAAGATCCAATAAAAATGAAAAGTAGGCTAGATGTGATTTATAGGGATTTAGAACCGATAGTCACAAGCCTATGTGGTTAAAAATACTCTCATGTTAGGGATATGGTACATGAATGCAAGTGCTCATTCAAACATGGTACGCATGGCATGAAATGAGTGAACTATGCGACTACCCACTCCACACTTAAAGCATAGCGTAGTCCCTAAGCGCAAATAATGAAGAAAATGAGATAAAGGCGCATAGGAACTCCCCTCGTTTGTAGATGTGCCCCACCAATAGAAAAGACGCCATTGTGCTAAACGTGTTTGAACATGATGCAAATAACTTTCCTTGATGACAAGAACACATGAGAGGTTAAAAGAAACAAGTGACATACAAGGTTATGCAAAACTCAAGTATGAGCAAGAGAGCATCACAAGTCACATAATAACATCATGACATAAGTTTGATAGAGTTCAAACAAGGAAGTTGACCCACACCCTCCAAATTATGCACAAGGGTTCTTAAGTGCCCCAAATGTGAAACTAGACTCATAGCATGGTATAACAAGATAGTCCTCATCTAGTAAACTCAAAGAAGGCACATGAACACTAAGGGGCGACATCATCATACATTGAGAAATCAAGGGAAAATGGAGGGGCTTGGCAATGTGAAGTGGAATTGGAGTGAGTAGAACTCACTCCACACTTAAAAGTTTAGCCACTAATCATACATTTCACATTCCATATTTAGAGCCTAAGTCACTCACAATCATGCCAAACATTTAAAGATAAAGAAAAGCGAGAATGAACAACTTACAAATCGGGTTACCTCCCGCGAGGGCCTAGTTTTTCCCGTCTTGGCAAAGCCGTAGCAAAGCACCCCATAGAATCACTCGTTGAGAAGTCCTTTGCTAGGATCCCTTCTCACGGGCCTTGGATTTGGTCGTGTCAATCCACCTTCAAATCCCATTTGAATTTCTTCCCATCAAGTCTACAATGGACTTTCCTTTGGGAAGTTGACCCCTTCAATAATGAACATCCCTTAAGAACTAAGGGGTCATGGGAGCTTTTTCCGATTAATCCTTCGAAATAGGGCAAGAAGCTCCAAAAGTTGTCTCGAGACGTCGTAATGAATAAAGGGTCTTCAAAACTAGTCTCGAGCTTGATGGGCACACCTTCCTTTAATCTTTCAATGATGTCCATGGGTGCCCAATCCTCAATATCCCTTATTACACTTGTGTCTCCTTGTGCGCGAGGAGGCTCTTTGGTTTGCTCCATGTATACCTCAACAAAGTCTTCATACCCTCGAGATTCTTTTGTCTCCATATGCTCTTCCTCTATCTTATCCTCATTAAGAAGTTTGGGTTCACATTTAAGCTCGCTTGTACCGGGAGGGAGGAATTCTTCTTCATCAACGAAGGGTATTTCCTCTATGTAAGAGGCATCATCATTGAAGAATTCCTCATTGGAGAGCCAAGGCGTTGGTGGAATGGTGAACTCTTGCATATTCTCACTTGAATGGTCTTGAGATGTGCTAGTAGCGTAGGATAATTCACTTATGTGTTCCATCTCTTCCTCGTTGCAAGGTTCACCGTCCCGCCCTTCATTAAAAGCTTGGGTCGCGACTCTCCAAAACATATCTTCCCCATCTTGACCATATTCTTGTCTTGAGGCATTAGATTCAAGGACTTCTTCTTCGGATACCTCCTCTTCCCCATCCAAGTTCTCATTTTCAATTGTTCTTTGCCCAAATATAGCGTCGAATATTTTGTAGTGAGCTTTCCTCTCTATCAATTCATCCAATTGAGCTTCAATCTCTTGCAGGTCTTGTTGTTGAGCTAAAAGGATTTGTTTGATCTCCAAATTATCTCTATCCTCCTTCTCTTGGTCGGCAAGGATCTTCTCTTTACTTGCTAAAAGCCTAGCAATCGTGGATTCTAAATTGGAGGGCTCACTTGAGGGTTGAGGAGGTTGAGGGTATTGCGGGTAAGAGTGTTCAACTTCAAAGCGTTGGCCATCAGTCCAATTTGGAGTGGAATAATTTGTTTGATAGCCAAGTTCTTGAAAATAAGAATATGGTTGCTCCTCCTCTTGGTAGTATTCTTCATTAGCAAAGACTCGATGGTTATAGGGGTCCATCCTCGCAAAACAAGATAGAGTATGTTAGTAAGGGATATGAGTGAAAAAGAAGAATATACAAGTATAAGAAAAAGGAAAAATATTCACAAGAATAGTCGGAACATCCACACAATCTAATCTAGGGATGTGCTAACTAGTTGCTCCCCGGCAACGACACCATTTGCCGAACTATTCTTTTTCACCTCTAAATAGTATCAATGAAGAGAGGATCGAATGTAGTCAAAACATCTATATTAACCGGTAAAGTACCGGGTCGAACCAAGAGGAGCAAGCCAAGCACATGCACTATGTAAGATTATGTTTCCGTTCGTCTATTCTAAACCAAAATGTATAAGGGTTTGTATATTCTAAATCCTATGTGGCGAGTAATTGAGGATAAAAGATAAGTAAGAGGTGTTTCGAGGGGTTACTCCTCTCCTTGGCAATTTCCCAATGATCACATACATGATATTCGAACATTTCATGGTATTCAAATAGTGTTGAACCTAATTCACTTCATATCCTTAGAAATGATCATATTCACTACATCCAAACTATCCCTAAGGTCGTTCGATTCTTAAGTCAAGTTTTAAGATTCAACATGTCACTTAAGCATTTCATCAAACACTTAGTAGCATGACATGTATAAAGAGCATAGTGAACATGAATTTGACACCATTTAATGGGTTAATTGATGATTTGCTAATTGACCAACTCCAATGAATTAAACATTCAATCCTTAGTCAAGCATCATATCATAAGGTTCACTTTCATGCTTAAGATATGATCATTTTCTCCATCCTAGAACTATCAACTAGCTTTTCCAATGCATATGTTCAAGTTTTAGTCTAAGTTGTCACTTAGGCATTTTAGTAAACACTTAGAGTGCATAATATTCATAACACAAGAGAAAATGAAATCAACAATCATCCATATGAATATCAATGTATATTTGTGATCAAAGAGTACCAAGGAGAGTCATAAGACCCTTAAAACACAAGGTCACTACTCACACCTCATGTAAGACAACATGGTGTGAGTAGGGTTTATAGCACACAACAAGTAGAATGAGGAAAGATGTAGAGGAAGGAGGATGGTTAGTCCTAGAATCTCCCTTTAGTCTTCTCTTATTCTCCTTAGTTGGATCTTTTGATGATTGATGACCTTGGTTGGACCTCTTTTCCAATCTTCTTCTCCCCAAAAATCTCCCCACATAGGTCAAAAAGTCCTCTTTCTATTTATAGGCCCGGCTGAAATCTGGGTCTCAAAATCTGAGTTTTTGCTCCAGTCGGTCGACTGGACTTGGCTTGACACTCAGTCGGTCGACTGGGATGTGTAAAATTTTCTGAGCTTTTGAGTTTTTACACAGTCGGTCGACTGGACTTCTCAGTCGATCGACTGGGGCCTTTTTGGTGGTCTTCCCGTCTGAATTTGGTCTTGGCGTCAACTAGAGAGTTGTAGCCCTTTGAGTTAGCTTTCCAACAAGCTTTGAATCAATCAATTCAGACACCGTATGCGCACTGGACGTCCAAAACAAGTTGCAAAGGTCAATATGCTCGGTTTTGCCCCCAAATCTAACTCAAAGGGCTACAACTCTCTAGTTGACGCCAAGACCAAATTCGGACGGGAAGACCACCAAAAAGGCCCCAGTTGGTCTAACTCAAAGGGCTACAACAAGTTGCTCATTTGTGTCTGCCCACTCAAGTTCATCGCCTTCATTTTCTTCCTTCTCGGCTATTCCTAAAGAGTATAGATCTGACCAAAAATTGGTGTTGTGTCCAATAATCTACGCTCAAAAGGTTCATTTGATGATTGCTCCAAAAAATTTGAAGAAATTTTCGAGCCTCCTCCAAAGCCGCACAAGAAGAAGAAATATAAGACTACTGATGATGCTAAAAAGACGCTTTGTACTTTAGCTCGGTCCTGTGCTAAAAAGAAAGATACTAATTTTATTTGGTGGAGAAAGTGTTGTTCAAACGTAAGCTACCAAAAGAGGTGCTCTTCGGCTGTCATGATGGACGTGGTGCCGGACCTGACATGTTCTTCAAGACGCAGATATATGTACCATTGATTTTGAGATCGGGTCGAGAGAGTTTCGAAGACTAATATATATGTATTATATGATTAAGGCTATTGCGATATGTATTTGAAATGTTATGAATTACACCCTTCATAAAAAAACAAGTTGGAATTTTCTATTAGAAATGAAAAGAATTGATTTCATGGAATTGGTGTGATATTTTTTTTTTAGTAAATAGGATTTTTTACTACCCAATTATTAAAATTAATTTTCAATTTGTTCACTTAATGTTTGGCCGTGTGTTTGATCACGTGGTTTGATGTGTACACGCTTGAATGCAGTAGGATTCAAAGAAACAAGTCCACATGCAGTAGGTAATACACACCGTCACATGTCAGCATCGTTTTTATGGATGTGAGATTCCACAAGACTTTTGTACTCCATCCGTCCCATATTTTTCTTCTCACTTTCCTTTTTGGGCGTCCCAAAATTTTCTTCCCATTTCCAAAACTTACCATAAATACACATTCACATCACACTCACAATCACCTTATTTAATCATATATCTTCACACATATTGTACTTACAATGATGAAATTGTACTTGCAAATACAATTAAGTAACATGGTTTAGGATCAGGTGCAAAACCCATATTATTGTAAAAAATACAAACTAATCTCATCCTTTAATTTTGTAATATCTATGGATGAGATTAAGTGTAAATAAATAAATATAATTCAAATTGATATTAGATCAGGGGTAAATCTGGAATATAACATTAACACTTTCTCTCTCTCCTTACTCTTTCTCTCCTCGTCTCGATAAATCATTCAGATCTGGAGACGACGTTGCACCATGGTCGACGGAGCCGACGACGACGATCATCCTTGGACGACGACGACGACGCCGACGCTCATCCATGGACGACGACGGCTGTTGCTACGAGAGAGCTTTGACAGAAAATCCATCATTCCCTTTGATCGATGGATTCTTCTCGGGGTATATATGGTTGCTGCGTTTCCCTCGATTCGTCGTCCGAGATGAAGGCGCCTGAAGCTGGGTTGTTTCACAATGTCATGCCGGCCAAATACTCATACAAGCTGTAGGGGAAAACATGACGAATTATAGTCAACTGTTGACGAATTATAGCATAATTCGTCGAATTTGCACTACAATTCGTTAGGGGTCATGCAATTACGACGAACTATGCCACAATTCGTCAAATGTAAACTAACATTCGTCAAGAATTAGGTAGTTTCAATGTATAATTCGTCATGCCATTTTATAGTTCGTCATAATCATTTATAGTTCGTCATGAACATATTTGAATTATTCTGTTTGAAAACTGTCGATTGCATTTTGTTTTGAGTTACATTGATGTCGAAGATGTTCCAGAGTGTGAACAATTGAGTTAAACGGAGTTTTACTCCTTCAATTTGATCGAATTAAGTCTGATTTCCTAGAATTCGTCATGCCAATTTTATAGTTCGTCATCACTAGTTTGTAGTTCGTCATCCCAAATCAATTTCCGATTTGATTTCCCAGAATTCCGATCCGATCCGGCCTCTGTCTAAAGGCTATAGACGACGACGATGCCCTGGATGACGACGACGATTCCGATCTGATTTTGTAGTTCGTTATCCCAAAAGGGAAACTTACTTTCGATCCGATCCGGCTTCTGGACGACGACGACGACGGCGATTCTGATTCCGATCCGACCTCTGTTGTTGTTTGACGCCGACGAATCGGTCTTCGAGATCTGGCCTCTGTTGTTGTTCGATGCCGATCGTCGGGTTTTCGTCTTCGGGGAGAGATGCGGTTGTTTTCCAAAAATTTTTGTCAATTTTACCCTTTCTATTATGATATACACGTATAAATTCAGTTGTTTCCTTATTTTAATCAATTTGTTTTCAGTAGTTGGATTGTCCAAACAATGGACGAGATTATTTTGTATTTTGCATAGGATTATGGCTTTGTACCGGATCTGAACTCTAAGTAACATACTATATTGTTTTTCTTAAAACCTGTGCAAAATCACAAAGAGGAAGAAAAAATTGGGACAGAGGGAGTATTACTTTGAACATGTTCCAGACATGCCGTCATATGATTTGTTATAGACCTTTCACGTTTCACCTACCAAAAGATTTCAAACACATGCCACATACTAATCATATGAATAGAAACCAACCATGGCCTATGTGTTATAAATAAATCATTTACATCAAAATAAAAATAAATAAAATATTGGAACATAAATACATTCAAAATAAACAGAATGTAACATTGGAGGAGTGTTCGGTTGAGAACCCTTAAAAATTCGAGAACTTGAGAACCCAAATGTCACCATTAGATCATGATGCATCTTTGAATCTGCATATGACACATGTCCAAAAAGTAAAGTAAAAAAAGTGGTTTTTTCTTTGCATTAAATGCATCTTGGAAGATGCACATGACACGTGTCACCACCACAATTACTTGATGATGCATTTTGGAAGGTGAAGATTTGGATCTCAAGTTCTCGAAAAAATAAGAGTCAGTATCATTGTATACCAAATATGTGGAATCATAACTTTGTAAACAAATATACAAAGAACAAATGCCTACATAAGTATACCGGATTAATGTCTCAGTCCTGCAACCAAACTCATCTCAGCTTTTGGACTAAGAGCGTATGCATCGGGCTTAATTTTCAATACATATTGAAAATTAATTAAGTCCACTGCACATGCTAAGTGACACACAAAAGAGACCATCGTGATATGATGTGTTAGGGCGACCATTATTTATCACAGTTATCATTCCGTCTATCATAAAAATATAATTATCAGACGGTATCCACACAATAATATCATGAAATATATACTTATAAGTCAATATAAATTATAACTAGATCACTTCAGTTAAAATTATTTTATATATGTGACCCAATGAGAATCCTCCAACCAATCAGGACACGCCACCTCTCCCACTCACACAACTCCTCCACTCACATGCCCAAATGGGCCCCGTGCTTTGTGAGGTGGCGTATCCTAGATGCTTGGATGAATCTCATCCTACGGATGAGATTAGTTCCTAGGTTCTTAGCCTAAGGATGGTTCTCATTTGAGCGCGCTCCTGTGACCATATACTATATAAATTGGTTAAATTATAAAATTAATGTAAGACTATGATATTAGCTCTATTCCATGTATTCCAACTCACTTTTTAGATTATTCTATTTTAAAAAGTAAAGTATATGATAACGGGGAGTACTCGGTTGAGGCAGGGTTGGTAGAATGAGGCACGTGAGGCAAGATCTGGGCCACTCATTGTGACACGTGGCGAAGCCATGTGAGTTGAGTCGTCATTTGCGTTCACACTACGAAGTAGTGGGTTTTACTATTTGGACACGTGGCGCGCCCACAAAGCACGGGGGGTTAGATGTGTGGCTCAGATCGTGCTTCACGTGCCTCATTCTAATTTTGGTGCCTCATTTGATCGCTTCTCTATGATAACTTTGAATAAAGTTGGACATTGTAACAAGAATTTCTAACTTGTAAGAATCACAAAAGGTAAGTGGATTTGTAGGAATTTCATCTCCTTATTAGTAGAAACCAGAAAGAAACACAACACTAACCTCACACTAATTAGTATCATGATATTTATTAGACGTGAATCCAATAATGTTCCGCAAGCGATAATATCAGCAAATAAGATTTCAATAAAACATTGATTTTATGTTGAGAAATCAGAGACAAGTTATACATGACTAAAATCTGTCATATTCATCTCTTATTATATATAAATATAAATACACTCTATGCAACCCTTAATTAGAAATCAAGATAAAAATCACTCGGATTTGTATAACTAATTGTATAAGTGATATATGTTTGACGAGGAGTGCTCAAATAAGAATCCCTTTAAATTTCGAGAACTTGAGACCTCAATCTTCACCTTCTAAAATGCAAGATGCATTTTCTAATATGCATTTTGGTGGTGACACGTGTCCCATGTGCATTTTCCAAGATGCATTTAATGCAAAGTCAAAGCCATTTTTTTTACTTTACTTTTTGCACATATGTCGCATGCAGATTCAAAGATGCATCATGATCTAATGGTGAGATTTGAATTCTAAAGTTCTCGAATTTTTAAGAATTCTCAACTGAACGCTCTCCTATATTTAATTATTGGTGGACAGGAGAGCACTCGGTTGAGGTAGGGTTGGTAGAATAAGGCACGTGAGGCACGATCTGAGCCACTCATTGTGACACGTGGCGAAGCCACGTGAGTTGAACCGCCATTTGCGTTCACACTACGAAGTAGTGGGTTTTACTATTTGGACACGTGGCGCGCCCACAAAACACGGAGTTTAGATGTGTGACTCAGATCGTGCCTCATTCTAATTTTGGTGCCTCATTTGATCGCTTCTCTTGGTGGACATTACTAAAAGCCCAAAGTGATTTGTATAGTAATACTTTTCTTTTTGAGGTTAGCATATTCAAAGAAAGAGATTGATTCCCTAAATAATTCATTGTTATCATAAAATCTTTCATTAATTTAATTTGTAAAATTGGACTACGACTACAAATTTCAATCGGAATACGATTTCTATAAAGTTCAGAAGATAATGACAATTTCGGTCATTGAATCCCCAATTCACCTCTAAAAAACTCACACATATTTCATTGAAGCATTCTCACTCATTCCGCCCAATTCAGCACGTTCTTTTCCCAGCGAGATTAGCGTTCCCAGAGTAACACACATGTAAGTATTAATCACTCTATCGACATCTGTTTAAGGATTTTTGTGTTTTTTTTAAAGGTTGCTGTCGTTTTTTTGTTTTTTATAGTTAAGGTTTCTGTTGTTTAAGTTGAAACCTTTGAACAACTCTGTGAAACTCTTTATCTGGTTATGGTCGTGTTTACGGTATAAAAAAAACCAACCCATCAAATTCCGAGCCACCTCGGGTTTCTGGGTAGCCATGAAAACTTATGAATCGATCGAAAGGCTCGACCTTTATCGAAACCGAATTCGACCGTAGGGTGGACTGTGGTCAGGGTCAGAGTTCAGTTTTCCAAGGATTTTAAACTATGCGTATTTATTGGCTCCTTAGAGTCGTCAGTCCTGGTCCAGTTTGACTCCGATTAGAATTTAACCATGCATTTAAATCGATTTTTCTGATAAATTAAGCCAGACTCGAACCTGGTCCATGTTTATCCATTCTGATCACCGTTTTTGTAATTATCTCTTCTATTCCCGCAGCAGAAAAAGGGATTCACTTTCGCCTGCATTTGCTCTGGTCAACGCAGAAGCTACCCAGGTTTCTATCTTTCTTTTGTTGCTTTGTAATCTTCATTGTTTGATCAGATTTTGAATTTTAGTTTCTGGATTTGAATATTGTTTTATAGGTCCGTCAAGCTGTGGACTGTAACTTCTTGGTAATTTTAAATTTTGGGTAATTTTCAGTTCCTATTTCTTCATCAGTTTCTGGGTAATTTCAAGATTTATATTCTGGGCAATTTTCGGTTTCAATTTTTTAGTCAAAGGTGGAAACTTTTGTGTCAATGTAATCTATTTAAGCTGATGGGTGTCTGCTTTTGGGCATATTGATTTGTAACATATTGCTTTTGAAGCCGATGCTGTGTTTTCATTAGTTTAGATAGGAATTTGAGCTTCTGGACAAGTGGGTTATCTTTTAGTGTTTGACATTGCCTGATTGTCCAGAATCCCCATCCCGGATAATGTTTCAGTTTTCATGTTTTTTCTACTGCTATGTTTTTTGTATTTAACAGTCTGAATATTGTTGGTCTTTGTTGAGTCCTAGGTTTATCCGAAAGCTTGGAAATTTTTGCACTTACTTGTATGTGGTTTTAAGTTGCAGGTGACTCTTGATTTGATCGGCTATCTGAACCTGGAGACAAATTTGTTTTAACCAAGATGGTGGAAGGAGGTGTTGTCAAAGCTGACAAAACCGAGTTCACAGAATGCTGGAAGACAAGCTGGAAGACTCCCTATATTATGCGGCTGGCCCTTTCGGCAGGAATCGGAGGTTTATTGTTTGGATATGACACAGGTACAAAGTTCAGAGCCATCAGCATAATTTGAGTAGTCTTTTACTACTGCTGTGCTCAATTTATCGGCAAAAATTGAGTCATTTTTCTGCTGTTTCGACACAGGTGTTATTTCCGGTGCCCTGCTGTATATCAAGGAAGATTTCGAGCAAGTGGATAAAAAAACTTGGCTTCAGGTAACTCCTATTCCTCAGTGGGTAAATGATAAATCTCATTGACATTGACATCGTGGATGTAACTTAAATTTTCCTTTTTGTAGGAAACAATTGTCAGTATGGCTGTGGCAGGAGCTATATTTGGAGCGGCCATCGGTGGGTGGATGAACGACAAGTTTGGCCGGAGAAAATCCATATTAGGAGCTGATATAGTGTTCTTCTTAGGCGCTATAGTTATGGCTGCAGCTCCAGCCCCTTGGGTGATCATTATTGGAAGGATTCTGGTAGGTCTCGGTGTTGGAATGGCTTCCATGACTTCACCTCTTTACATCTCTGAAGCCTCTCCTGCCAGGATCAGAGGTGCCCTTGTCAGCACAAATGGGCTGCTGATCACCGGCGGCCAATTCCTGTCATACCTCATAAATTTAGCCTTCACCAAGGTCCTCGTCTATTTTAATTAATTTGAAATTGAAAATTTTGCATTCCTGAGTTACATGAAAAAATGTCTTCTTTCTGTATAGGCACCGGGAACTTGGCGCTGGATGCTCGGCGTTGCTGGAGTTCCAGCTGTCGTTCAGTTTGTTCTGATGCTGTCCCTTCCGGAATCTCCAAGATGGCTCTACAGAAAGGTAATTCTCCAGTCAAATCACGCTAAAACTTGCTCCTTTTTTATGTGAATGTTTCATAGGTTTGTAAATGCATTGGTTTTTATCGAGTCATTGATCCTTGTTTTGCACACAACAGAACAAAATAGCGGAAGCCAAAGTGATTTTAGAAAAAATCTACCCTCCCGAGGAGGTTGAGGTAGAGTTAAGAATGTTGGAGGAGTCGGTAGCAGCTGAGAAAGCCGAGCAAGGTGAGAATGGCGAAGGCAGCTCCTGGACCAAAGTCAAAGAAGCTCTGAGCAACAAAATTGTTCGTAGAGGCCTATACGCAGGAATCACTGTCCAAGTCGCGCAGCAATTCGTAGGTATCAACACTGTCATGTATTACAGTCCTACCATCGTCCAGTTTGCTGGCTTTGCTTCCAACAAGACGGCCTTGTCTCTTTCTCTGATCACGTCGGGACTCAACGCTGTTGGATCGATTGTGAGCATGGCCTGCGTGGACCGGTTTGGGAGGCGCAGGCTGATGATTAATTCCATGTTTGGGATCATTAGTTGCCTGGTGGTTTTGTCAGTTTTGTTCTTCCAGGTTTCTGTCCATTCACCGAAGATTGATTATGCGGATTCGGTCGGGTTTGGCGGGAACACCACCTGTCCGGCTTACCTGAATGCACAAAATCTTGGTAAATGGAACTGCATGTCCTGTCTGAAAGCTACAGATTGCGGATTCTGCGCTAGTGCAGGAAATGAGGTAAGCTTCGAATTTCTACATTAATTTTAAGAAAATTTATTATATACATATTTTTCCAAAAATGTGTATCCATTTTTCACTTATTTAAATTTTCAAATGGCAATGTGGAACAAATCACAAAACTATACATTATAAAAAAAAAATTGTCACTAGAAATATTTTCCCGAAAAAGAAAAGTAAATGGGATTGACAACTTATAACGGTGTTATTTCCGGACAAGTTTGTATTCATGAGATTAATGTTTTTATGATGCAGTATGGCCCCGGAGCGTGTCTGTCCTCGCGGGACATAGTCAAGGGAGCGTGCAAGGCTCAGCATCGAGTCTGGTTCACCCAAGGCTGCCCAACCAAATTCGGAATCTTCGCAGTCCTTCTCCTGGGACTGTACATCATCTGTTACTCGCCTGGAATGGGGACCGTGCCATGGATAGTCAACTCGGAGATCTACCCTTTAAGATACAGAGGAGTGGGCGGAGGGATGGCTGCGGTTTCCAACTGGGTATCGAATCTGATAGTCAGCGAAACCTTCTTAACATTGACAGAGCATTTAGGATCTGCTGGGACGTTTCTTCTTTTTGCTGCATTCTCGGCTACTGGGCTTGTGTTCATTTTCTTCTTGGTGCCGGAAACCAAAGGTTTGCCGTTTGAGGAGGTGGAGAAGATGCTGGACAAGGGTTATAGACCGACGCTGTGCTGCGGTGGGGATGACAAGGAGGAGGAGACGAAGAAGGCTAATGCTGTTTAGGTTTTAAGACTTGTTTTTGTTGTCTTTTTTTGCTATGAGACAATCTGCCTGCCTGGTTCTTTATTTCTGAGCCTGTAAGACATTCTGGCTCTTGATTGAGGTGTTTACTTGTGTTTATACGTCCAAAGTGTAACATGTTATTGTGAATCAATCTGGGCTTGGGTTAGTATTGTGAGGTAATCTGGGTTTGTGTTTGTGAACTTTGTCTTAATCTTTAGGTTTGGTATTGAACTTAAATATAGTGATGGAGAAATTATACTACAGATGTTCTCACTAGTGTCTTTTTTTATTATTTATTGTGGATTTATATTTCACATGTGTATCAACTAATACATGAATACATATCATATATGTTATATGAGTATTAAAAGTTATATTATACGCCGTTCACTTTTAATATTAGTGTCTGGAAAAAAGATCAGGTACAAACTACAAAATTCGTCAAAAGTGACATATAAATTCGCCACCGAGAAACTAACCATACGACATAGTTCGTCAAAGTGATTTATAAATCGTCGCCGAGAAACTACTATACGACGCGAAATTTAATAACATTCGACCAAATGACCAAATCAAAGGCCGTTATTGGTTTATATTTTTTACAAAAAATAAGCTGATTGCACGAGATACTTTATCATTAAGTTCTAATAGGTATCATTTTGTAAAAAGTATCCCCTAATGTCCTAATCGGCCATCATAAGTGTAACATAATTGAGTAAATGCGACCTTTATTTTTATTTTTTTTATGGGAGTAAATGCGACCTTTATAATTTAACACATAAGAAAACGATCAGGACATCAGGTGCAAAGAGCATTTTTTTTTTGGTAAAAAATACAACAAATCACAGCCTTTGATTTGATTATTTGAATGGATGAGATTAAATTCCAGATTTTCGGGTGACGAATTATATGGAAAATTGACGAACTATATTGTACTTTTAGTTTTAGTTGATGTGTTTGATGTGTTTTAGTTGTAAAGTGTTTTAGACGAACTATATCGTAGAATTTGATTTGTTTTAGTTGTAAGTGTAAACTAGTGTATTATTGAAGCTTTAACCTTATTTTGAAGGGTCTTGATGAATATTTATCAAGTCAGAATTGAAGATATTCTATCAAAAAAAAAAAGAGTCAGAATTGAAGATACCATCTTTTTAAAGGATACAACATTACATATTGGTGTCCAGAGTCCAGATGGAGTTTGGGTTAGTACAACATATTTTACTTATTTGAACTTTTTGTCATAATCTATTGGTTTGGTGTTGTAGTGGAGTTCAGTTTTCAGTATCAGGTGGTCAATTCGTGAGAGCAGATATCTGGGCGGTTTGTGTTGGGTGGAGGTTGCAATATAATATGTGACCATAAATGGAGACTTGTGTAGAACTAGCATCAGATGGACCATAGACGTAGGCGTTACAATTATTGTGCACCAAACACATGCAAATCAATGGACCACATATGAAAGAAACAGATACTTTGTCCTGAAAAACATCAACCTATGACGACACATTCATGCACTATTACATCTGCCTCTATTTTAACTTCAATATAGCCAACGAAATCCAATAATTTATCTTCCCTGATCCTGCTTATGTTACTGCAGTGGAGAGTACACATACCCAGCTTCAAGGATCAAACCAAGTTGACAATGTTTGACCCTTTGAGGTTGTCTGTTGTCTCAGTCTCAGCTTCATGTTTAAAGGAAAGTACTGAAAATCTTACACAATCCAGGATCACTCCAGCAAAACCTATATGTCCTCCATTGCAACAAAACTTCTCTGCAGCTACTACCACTTTGTACAAAAATATTCATCACAGCTCTCTAATATACACAAACCTTACTAACAACAGACTTAGGGAGGAGAGGCTGCCTAGGTAGCACTGGATGATTGTTTTACTTTCTCTGTGAACTTGAGGACGAAGATTCAGCTCTGGGTTCCCTCAGATGCCCAAGTAGCGCCTCAGCCTGCCAAATTCCAAAAACATAAGATAAAACTAGTAGTGCCAAATTCAAGCATGCATCATCACAAAGTGTCCAACAAATTAGTAATATCATTGGAGCAATTGTTTAAATCACTATGGCAAAAAGCTCTAACCTTGTGCTTGGCTCGAGCTGTGCCGTGCTGTGAAAGCGCGACAAGGGGAGGGATCCCCCCTTCCCTGACCAGCAAACCTCTATTAGTCACACTATCAACACACAGTTGCGAAAGCGTCAAGACAGCAAATTCCTTCCCTTTGGCAGACCCTTCTTCAATAGCTTCTACCAGCGCAGAAATGCCACCTTCTTCCACAATTGCCTCCTTTGCTTCTTCCACGGTCGCCAAGCTGCTCAATACCACCATCGCCTTCTCAGCCAGCCCAGTCCCTTGCTCCGCCACCAACCTCACAAGCGTCTTCACAGCTCCAGCACTCACCGCTTTCTCCTTGTTCTGCTTGATTGAACAAAGCTTGTATAATGTGGTCAGCGCGTCTTTCTTCCCTCTTTCAGAACCGTTTATCAGCAAAGCCACCAGTGGAGGAATAGCGCCACATGCCCCAATCGAAGCCTTGTTCTCCTCCACCAATGACAAATTCAGCAACGTACAAGCAGCATTCTGCTTCGAAATCTCCGTTCCAGTTTTCAACACATAAATTAGGGATTTCATCGCACCTGCCTCCGTGATCCGCTTCCGATTCTCTTCGTGCAGAGACAGATTCAACAGCGCTGTCACCGCGTGCTCCTGCGTCGACGCATCGCTACACCGCAGAAGAGGAATCAAAGCCGGAACCGCTCCAGACTCACCAATCAACGCTCGATTATCAGTCCTGTCCTTCGCCAGCAACCGCAGCTTTGCCGCTGCAGATCGTTTCACCGCCGCGGACGGCGATTGCAACCCTAATACGCACAATTTCACTGTCGGCCGAAGATCTTCAACTGAAATATTTTCAATAATCTCCGTAGAGAAGCTATCCCTCTGCAGAAACCCTACCCAACCCTCAGCCTCCAAACCCGCGTCCTTCGCCGGAGAGCCGCTCGGCGACGGAAGCGTCGCCAGCCGCTGCAACTCTCCAGAAACATCACTAACGAAACTGGACTCCTCGTCTCTGAAATCCTGACCAAGCTCCATCATATCCTCCTCCGTCAAACTCGATCTCACAGTCTTACTCGACCGCAAAGCAAGTTCACCAAGCCGCATATCCACAACCGAATCCGTCAAATTCTCCGACACGAATCCCGATCTTCCTCCCTCGGCTTCTTCAAACGAGCATCCTCCACAATCCGCGCGGAACAGATTCGACCTTATCGTGCGCATTGATCTGCCGACGTTGCGCTGGATTTTGCTCGGCGGTTTGTAGAAGTAGCGCGGCGGCATGTGCGACGCCGCTGCCGTCGTGTCCATCTGCCGAGACCGATCTAGTGACATCATCTCCGGCCAGGCGCTGAGAAACACTGCAAAACTGCTCTTCTAGAATCTCAGCGAGGCTTCAGCAATCTACAAAACTAGTGGAAGATCTTCGAAGTGATATTAATGGCGGTTGTTAAATAGAGAGAGAGAGAGAGAAAGGATAAGAGTTGCTGGTGAATATCATTTGTTCATTTTCGCAAGTTAGTGGTGCCAAATGAAATGAAATGAAATGAAATGAAATTAAATTATTTGCCCACCTGAAACGAAAGATGGGCAACCCTATATGCAGCGTACATATCAAATTATACATTATCCAAGAATATTTCTTTCTTGTATCAAAAAAAAGAAGAAGAATATTTCTTTCTTACTCCAACGGCAAAGGAGATATATATAAAAATTACTTATTTACCATCAAAATTTTATTTTATTTTATAAGAGTTAAGGAATAAAATAAATTAGCATACATTATTCGTGAAATATTACCCCACCTTATGTAAAGTGAATTTTCGATTAGAATAAAATCAAGCTAAAAATGCTTCGATTAGTGTTTTGAAATGAAACTACAATTATAATATTTTAAGTGTGTAATCCTTTTATTGTATTAACATTAAATTAATAGAAAGTGATGCAGTAGTTTATTCGCTGTAGATCTTTTCATTTTTTAAATTACAAAAATAATTTTTTACTAAACATTTTTGGAATAAAATCTAGACAAGCGAACCAGCTCGAACCGAGCAATGGGAATGCTGCGTGAAAGATAAAAAAAAACTAGTTGTGCGGTCCACTGCGGCTCGCACACGCTCTGTTCGGACCAGAACGCTGGGGCCCGGTCCAGGCTGTAACTCGGTAGCCACGAAAGATAAACCATCATTAGTGTACTGGATGACGTCTTATAGTTAAAGATTCTGAGTTGACATGAAATACTCGTGTGAGCTGACGTGTCGGGTGATGCACAGTTCGCTGATTCGGTCTAATGATTAGCACTAGTGGCATTGTTTAATAATCGATTATTTATTTATTTAGTCTATGATGTTTTGTTGTTTGTGGTTGGATTTAGGGTTTAAAAAATTAAGGTTATTGTTGTTTTGGTATTAGTGGGTGTGGATTATTGAATTTGGCAGCGGATTGTCTCACTCTGAGGTGCCAATACAATCGGGTTAAGTTTTTTTCAATATGCATTTGATCGGCTGGCTTGGTTACTTGTTTAGATGCAGAGGGACATAATCCACAATTAAAGCAATTTAATAAATATCTATTTCATATTTCAATGCATTTTTTTGATGTACAAGAAGCTCTGCTCTGGAGGGCTCTCTCTCAAAAAGCTCTCCAGAAGACGCTCGAATCTCGTCGAAGGCCGGCTACAGTACTTCGTGATTTCTGTTTTTGCCGGCATCCTCGGCCAGTTCTAGCCCTTCTCCTCGCCTTTGGGCTCGCCCTCATGCTTCTTTCACCTTCCTTTCCGTCCTGGTGGCTGTTTTTTGGCGGTCTCATGCGGTGGAGGGGTGGATTTGGTGGGCGACGCTCACGGTGTTGGTTAGCCGGCGGGGGGTGGTGGCCTCTTTTTGACCGGCTTGGCCGAATGTATATATGGGTCTACTGTTTTGCTGCTGTCCTGCGGTGACGCTGGAGGTTGGACTGGGTGGTGGAGTCCCTGCGCGCGGCTGGGGCTGGGCTCTCGGTTGGGTTGCTTAGCCATGGAGGGCGACTGGGAGTTGCTGGGTGGTTAGTGGACGGTCTCTCGGTTGTTCGCTGTTTTCCAATGGTGTGCGGAGAAGGGCTAGTGGTGGTTTTTTTTTTTGAGGCGGCGGCGGCTCGCGGAGGATGGCTGTTGTTGTTGCTATTATAATTTTAGTTTAGTTTAGCTTACTCTTCTCAGCCGATTTCGGTCTGAGTTGTTTTAGAATTTTAGGCTTTTAGCCTCAGGAGCTCGTCTCCTGTTTCTCTCAAAGGGCACGACGGTACGTAATTCGTATTTTAGTGTCGGTCACTGCGGTCGGTCCGACTAAAATGTATGTTTGGTCGTGCCCTTTTTAGGAGTAGTGCCATTCGGGGCAGCTTGTATGCCGTGTTGGCACTCCTTTTAATCAAAAAAAAAAGAAGCTCTGCTCTGAGTTCCATATGTATTTCCGAATATAAAAATTTCTCTTCAAAAGTGCATTTAGGTAAAATTTCTCTTGAAAATGTATAAAAATACATGTGACATTTTTTTTTGATAAATATAAAAATACATGTGACATTAGTCAAACGCGTGTTAGCATTGTAATGCAGAGATGAAAGCGACAGATGAGATATCAAGTTTTCATGACTTCATTTAACCGCTCATCCATCACTTAAAATATTACACGAACAAACAACATATATTTTAAGAATAGATGATATCGTCGTCAATTCCACTGATATCTACTGTCTCAACACTCGATATCATATACATGTTGAAACTCTATCTATTATTATCATAAATAGATATCACTTCAGAATTAAACATTGTCTATAGTATACCACGTGCAACGACCAACGTCCACTGCTAACAGTAGACACGATTTACATAAAAGAATAAAGATCAAGTACAAAGTATATTTTTGGAGCACAATGTAAATTCTGTCAAAATTGGATTATCATTCAACGGCGAGAAATTAAAAGTACGACATAGTTCGTCACGAATAATTTATAATTCGTCACCGAGAAATTAAACATAAATGGAATTTAATACGAAAGTTAATCTCATCAATATAAATGACCATATCAAAAACTGTAATTGATTTATATTTTTTTACAAAAATATGCCCTTCGTACCGTATCATTTTTCTTACATAGAAACCTAATTTATTGTTAGGTAATCAAAAAATCAATGTTAGTCACAAATGCTATATTTTGATTATTTTATAATAGTGTAATATTGGTATCTTACGTAAGAGATGCCTCGAAATTTGAATGGCGCGATGGATAGCTGGCGACTGGAGGTTGAGGACTTGAGGGTTCTGTTCAACAAAATGTTATTGAAATTGAACTAAGTGACAAACTGAGGATGCTGCTTGGAGCAGGATATCGACAAGGATCGACACGGCTTATGTAGGTAAAGTCACTCAAGTTGTACAATATCTATCCAAAAAAAAAAAAGTTGTACAATATCGGCTGGACAAACTAGTGGCGTGTATTAATCTGCCTTTTTTTTCTTTCTAAAATTGGAAACTTCTCGATATATTCATTTATTTGATCATTCAATACTAACGTGTGTAATAAATTTGGACGACTACGGGTTTAAAGAATATCGACACTTGGTTATAAAACATGGACTGTTTTGACAAAAATTTTAAGTGTAGATTATGGTTCTTCAATTATTTGTGGTTTTGGTTAATAATGTATTGGTTGAGTTGGTAGAATATTTGCTTTACAACAGTAAGGTCAATGTTCGAACCCCACCATGACATTTTTATTTCTACAATTTTGCGGAGGGGTGATTTTCGTCCCGCCTACGCGTGGATGCGTTGCTCCTCCATCGTGGTGTGTTCTTCGTCCCGCCTCGGCGTGGACGTGTTGTTCCTCCTTCGCGGAGGTGTTGTCCGCCCCCTTTGGACGTGTTGTGTCCTGCAAATTCGCATGTATTGCTTGCTTCGCCAAGTCCTCTTGGATGCGTGGAGGTGCGTATTCACTCGTGGGTTTTGAAGATAGGGGTGCCTTATGTCCTGTGCTTCATGACGAACAATTCGAGTATCAATCCAGCTTAGTGCCTTGTGTGGCCCGTGATCCAAAATGAGATTCTTATGTACCCGAGTTAAAAAGTGTTCATGTAATATGTTCAAGATGTATTCATGTAGTACTTAAATTTGTATGCGATGTAAACCCACAATCAAAAAAATTACTTGTGGTTTTGGTGGTAGTACAAGGTGGATGCAGATGCTTGAATATGCTAGTATGGTTTGGAGGAGTAAGCTAATCAAAGGAGTTGATTCTGGGTGTTGCAGGGTAAAACGCCGACGTTTGGCAAAGGCGGTATTGAGTGTTTGGAAGAGGACGTCGTTGCATGGAAGCGCGAGGCGTTGTTTCGCGACACTGTCGTTTGGTGCTTGGCGCGAGAGTTTGGACTGGATCAGGACGCTGTCGTTTTGAGCTAAAGGAGTGCACGCTTTGAGTTTAATGGAACGACTTCGTTTAAGGAAAGCCAATGAGAGCGTCAAGATGCAAACATTCTGACCTTTGGGACCAACAAGGGTTCAATCACATGGTGGTAAGAGGTATTTCATGTCTCTCATTGATGATTTTACCAGAAGATCTTAGATATTTTTCTTAGCACAACAATCTGAAGCATTTGAGACCTTCAAGAACTGGAAACTGATGGTAGAAAATCAGGCAAGTAAGAAGGTAAAGTACTTAAGGACTGATAATGGACTTGAATATCTTGATGGTGCTTTTCTGAATTTCTGTAAAGAGAATGACATTGGTAAACATCATACTGCACTGGGCAATCCCTAACAAAATGGCTTGCTGAAAGGTTTAATATGACTATCTTAGAAAGGGTAGGATGTATGTTATTACAATCAGGTTTGCCAAAATCTTTTTTGGCTAAGCTGCAGGCTTGGACTGGATATTTAGTATAATATGATATGCTTAAGATTTTTGGTTGTGCTGCTTATGCAACAGTGAAGCACGGTAAACTAGAACCTAGAGCCTTAAAATGTGTTTTATGGGGTATCCTGATGGTACTAAAGCATATAGGTTATTGTGTTTGGAAGATGGTCATAAAAGAGTCATTATCACTAAGATGTTAGATTTGATGAATCTAGTTTTTCCCTTTAAGAAAAATGCTAAACAGGCGGATGTAAATCTGGAAAATGATGACAATGACTTTGTACCTAGAACTGATGATAGTGAACCTGAGGTGGAGCTTAAACATGATAATATTCCTACAGTTGAAATAAATCTCAGGTTTAAGATGATGTAGAAAATCCAAATGAGGAAAACCAGGATCATGGTGAGGAAAATGACTATTGGCTTATTAGAGATAGGCCTAAAACAAATCATAAGGCTCATGTGATGTATGGTTTTTAGGATTTGGTAAATTATGCTTATTATCTTGCTGCTAATATTTCTAACCATGAACCTGAGAGTGTCAAAGATGTAGAGAATAGTAATGAAGGAAAATAGTGGTTAAAGGAAAATATAAGATGGGATGAATTCTTGGAAGAAAAACAAGACTTGGGGAATTGTAGATAGGCCTCATAAAGCAAGGTTAGTGGCAAGCAAATGGATATTCAAAGGGAAGGAGGGAATACCTGGTGTGGAACCTCCAAGGTTGAAGGCCATGTTGGTTGCAAGAGGTTTTATCCAAAAGGAAGGTATATATTTCAATGAAATATTTTCCGCAGTGGTAAGGCATAGGTATATAAGAATCATGTTGTCTTTGGTTGCATATTTTGATTATGAACTAGAACAACTAGATGTAAAAACAGCATTTTTGTATGGTAACCTAAATGAGACTATCTACATGAGACAACCCGAGGGATTTGTTGTAGGTGATCCCTAAAAGAAAGTATGCTTACTAAAGATCATTGTATGGACTTAAACAGTCACCTAGGCTTTGATATAGAGATTTGATGAGTTCATGTTTAATTGTGGCTTCAAAAGATCTGACTATGATTGATGTATTTATTAAAGGCGTTTACAAGGTAAATCAGTGATTTATTTGTTGTTGTATGTGGATGATATGATAATTGGTAGCCATGATATTGCTGCTATTAATGATCTTAAAGTGCAGTTAAGTACTATTTTTGAGATGAAGGACTTTGGTGTAGCCAAGAAAATACTGGGAATGCAGATAAAAAAGAATAGGAAGGAAAAGAGATTGTTTCGGTGCCAGACTTATTACAAGATCAAGGTGATTGATAAGTTTGAAATGGCAAAGGCAAAACCAGTGTTGACACCAGTAGCAAGTCACTTCAAATTGAGCAAGGATCAAGAGCCTTAGACCAAGGAAGAACATGCCTATATAGAACATGTGCCTTATTCAAATGCAGTGGTATGTTTGATGTATGTTATGGTCTGTACAAGACTAGCATAGCTCATGGAGTGAGTTTGGTGAGAAGTCATATGTCAAATCAAGAGAAATACCACCGGCAAGGAGTAAAATGGTTGCTGAGGCATATAAAAGGTACATTGGGAAAAGGTTTGTTATTTGGGAAGGAGCAAATCAGTGCTGATATTATACAAGGTTTTGTGGACTCGGACTATGTAGGAAATTTAGATACAAGGAAGTCTCAAACTGGACTGGTTTTTACAGTATTTGGGACTGTTGTGTCATGAAAAGCAAATTTACAAAAGGTAGTGGCCTTATCCATAACTGAAGCAGAGTTCATGGACATAACATAAGCAATCAAGGAGGCTTTGTAGATGAAAGGACTGATGGCAGAGCTAGGACATGGGCAAAGCTGTGTAAAGGTGCATAATGACAGTCAATGAGCAATTCATCTATCCAATCATTAATGTTTTCATGAAAGGTCAAAGCATATTAATATGAGGATGCACTTTATAAGGGATGTTGCTGACACTGGAGATGTTCAAGTGGTGAAGATAGGAACAAAGGATAACCCTGCTGATATGTTGACAAAATCAGTCCCCAAATGATAAGTTTGAGTATTACTTGGAGCTGATTATGTTGATGGAAGAACCTTACAGCAGGATGAGAAGAGAGGGACAATGAGGGCTTGGCAAGTAATTGAAAACCAAGGTGGAGATTTGTAGATTATGGTTCTTTAATTACTTGTGGTTTTGTGGCTGCAGGTGCTTGAATAGGCCAGTATGATTAGGAGGATTGAGCTGATCAAAGGTGCTGATTCTGGGTGTTGCAAGGTAAAACGCCGTCGTTTGGCAAAGGCAGGATTTAGTTTTTGGAAGAAGACGTCGTTATATGGAAGCGTGAGGCGTTGTTTCGCGATGCTGTCGTTTGGTGCTTGGCGCGAGAGTTTGGACTGGATCAGGACGCTGTCATTTTGAGCTAAAGAAGTACACGCCTTGAGTTTAATGGAACTACTTCGTTTAAGGAAAGCCAATGGGAGCGTCAAGATGGAAACAGTAGCATTTGGTTCGTGTTCGAGCTGTAACGGATATAAAAGCACTGTAGCAATGCGCGAGTCAACTGAATTTATATTTCCAGATTTGGGATTAGGGTTCTTGAAGATTGATAGCAAAATTCGTTCGATTCTGATCAATTTGATTTCCGATTTTGCTAGTGTAGTTTCTAGTGATCGTGAGTGTTGTTGTATTACCATCAATTTTGATTAATAAAGCTCGTCCCTCACTTCGACTGGATTAGGAGCCACCAGGGCTCCAAACTAGTATAAATCCTTCGTGTTCTTTGTTGATTTCTATTAATTTCTGCAAGATTGAAGATGTAGAAACTCAACATTAAGGAACTAAACTATGTGAACTTTCAATATTAAAATGATGAAAAAAAAATCAGGTGCAAACTATAAGCCGGTAAATTATGGTGTGTTTCCTACGAACCATGACATAATTATGGAAAATGGTCTATAATTTGATTGGATAAAATCATGGCATAGTTCATAGGAAGTGTACAAAAAAATGTGAAATAATATAGAATACTATAAATTACATCCAGTTGATTACATACCCTTACCCCTGTATGGTTGCAAGAAAATTAAAAGGAAAGTAAAATTTTGAGGATGGAAAATTAATTTGAACTGTTACGTTACAAGGAAACCAATTGAGAAACAAAGATAATAGAAAAATACATTAGAAAATTTAATAAATTTTGCTCAAAAAATTTCCACCCAAATATGAGAGGAAAACCAAAATCTAACATCTACTACGCAATCGACGCAACGAGCAGTTCGTTCAAACCATCTTCCATTGCCGTTATATTCTCCGGAGCTGAAATCAGTAGCGATGGGGTTTAGTAGGAGTCTGTTGATCGGTGAGGGTGGATTTGGGTGCGTTTATCGAGGGGCTGTTAGGGTTTCGGATGTCGGGGATGGGAGGGGTTGAAGATGGATGTTGCTGTTAAGAAGCTGAATCGCAATGGCTTCTGAGGCATGAGTTTTTTGCTGTTAAAAATTCAGTGCAATTTCTTGCGTTTTTTTTGATGATTTGTTGTGCCTTAAACTGTGGCGGTGGAGGGTTTGATGTGTTGATGCAACTGTTTTAGCCTTCAGACATTGTAATATGATTTGTTCATGGCTGGAGAGTTGTTGTATTGCCTTGTTTTGTTACAGTTATTGAGTTATAGATGTCGAAATTATTCTGAATTACCTAAATTTCATCCCCACGCTTTGTTTGTGGTAACTTCCTTTATGCCTGAGATTAAAACCTGTTTGCAAATCTCTCTTTGTTGGCAACTTTATTGTCTTTGCATTTGTTTGATAGGTTTTTTTATGGTGCAGGTGTTGTCTCTTGTGTTATCCTCGTATATGAATGGACCTCAACTATTTGTCTTTCTCAAATTTAAGACCAATCATGATGTTTTCTAAGCCATTGAATCCAGTTCATCCAATTCAACTTTCCGTTTTTGAATCATTCGGTGGAGTTGGATATATTATCGACTTATATATGAATGATGAAAACCTGTAGATGTGGGTGGCCGCCAAATACGTGTTGCGCACACCCAAAGATTGTGATCAGTTTGAGAGATTCGTAGAGCGGTAGTCTGAGGCCATCTGCCTTCTGTTCATCAAAAAGTTCAGCAACCTTCATCAATCTTCGTGGAGTGGGGTACAAGTCTGTTAACTTGTATTCAGGTACCATGTTGATACTATTTTCAATGCATTGATAATCGTACATTCCTATACTCATTAATAATTTGAATACGCATGGTGATATTGAAATCACCTTGAAGCTTGAGGGTGCTGAAATCTTCTATTTTTATTGATCCATGTGGCACTTATCTGCAATACACACATAAACATCACGTCTTGTGTAAAAGGTTTCCTACCGTGCATCATCTATCAAATTGTAAGTATGTGCTACTTATTGTGTATTTTTTTTTCAAGATCCAATTGCAGATCTGAACTCAGAGTAATGGTTACCAACTATGGTGCTTCGGTATTAAAAAACAAGTTATTTTCAATTGGTGCCGGACCGGAAGAGGCATTATGTGAGTGGATTAGCAATGAATCAGATTGCGGATTGAGGAATTTGTTGATGCTTGCAAGGTCGAAGAATCGGTGGCTAATCGGAGCCGACGACAAGTGACTCCTCCCCTGGCTCAATTTTCTAACTTCGATTAACAACACCATAATTTTCTTTCCATGTGACAAACATGAACCAAACATGCTTAGTTTTTTCACTAAATTTTCAATTAATTTTTCCACTTATAACCAAACACAAAATAATAGAAAATTTCATCTTCCATGAATTTTTTCTTTCTATTTTCCTTGATATTTTGTTTCCTCCATACTTTCTCGCTATTAATTGATTAGCATTCATTCTCTGTTAGGGCATGTGCTCCACCGGTTTTGATAATGACAAATATTTTGCTGATGGGTTACTCGAGTGTGCAGGTTGAAATACATGTACCCGAGGAGTAACACTTCCCTCTACATCTATAATGGAGGGCGTGAATTGTGAGATTAGCTCATAATCCTAATGTACGTCTAGAGCAAGACTTAGGCATGTCGAGCTAGTGCTCCCATGTGTAATTTAGGTCTAGTTAGAGCTGGGTCTGGAGCTGGGAGCAATCTGGGAAAGAAGGCTTTGGTGCAGGGCAAAACGTGGACGTTTTGCTCAGGAGGGAAACAAAGGATTTGGATCTCTGCTGGAACGCTGTCGTTTTCGACTGGAGCACGAGTCAGGTAAGTAGGGCGGCGTCGTTTGCTAGAGGCGCGAATGTTCGTTAGCCGTTATGGACGAGACGTCGTCATTTAGACAACGACTCCGATCTCAAGTGGAACGAAGTCGTTTTGGGCGAGCGCGAGGACAGATTCGTTTCGTGCGGTGCTGCGTCGTTTTCGGCGTCAGCTGGAATTCGTATTTAAGCTCAGCATCTGGATTTCTAGGGTTCATCCGAAAAATCGATTTGGGGAAAATTCAACTGGCGAGCGATACTCGAGCGACAGAGTAATTGAAGGTTCCCAAGTCTTCTGCAATCTCGTGCGACCGTGTGTAAGCCTCCGACGTGTTCGATTGATCAGTTTCCAGCCGTTCCACCGGTGGTGTCTCCGGCTGCTCAAGGACTTCAGGCGTCCGGCTATTCCGGTTACTGTCCGACAAGTCCGAGGCTCCTCTGCTACTCAGGGAATCGTTCTGATCCTACTCTGTGATTCTTCTCGGTTGATTGATTCAGTCTTGGGGGAATTTGGGTAGAAATAAGCTTAAGTCTTGCATATAGGATTGTGTAGTCCGAAATCTATAAGCGCGTAATAACATAGTTCTCAGGGTCTCTACGAGGCTCAATTTTGGGGATTCAGGCATTGTCGAACCCCGTTACATCTTGTGTCACCTGTTTCATACTTTTCGCAAATTGACTAAGTGACCTAATTGAACTAAGAATTTGAATTGTGCCTAAGGTTTTGTGATTGAATTAAGTGAGTAAGTAGATCTTATTATCACATCGTGGTATCAGAGCAAATTCTTGATCATCCTGTGATCATCTTGACATCTCTCATTGTCATATTGCGATATCTTAACATATAGCACCTGTTTTTAGCTTTCTTGTGCCAAGAACTGATCTGTGTGTCACCTGCTACTCAGGTGACCTTCTACTGAGTCATGAATGACCCAAGGAATCAAATGTTTGATGGCTCTCAAGACTACTCCGTTTGGAAGGTCAAGATGAATGCCATACTCACAAAGGAGAAGTGCTATAAGGATGTAACTGAGGAATGAGCCACTGGGACTGCTGCTGACAAGAAAATTGAGATGCAGGAGCAAGCTCACCTCAGAGATTATGATGAGGCTAAGTGATGACATAATCAGACAAGTGGTAAAAATTACTAACCCAAAGTTACTTATGGAGGCTTTGGATAAAATTTACATTAACAAGTCTCTGCCTAGTAAGATTTCTTTGCTATGCAAATTGCTTAATTTTAAGATGGATATGTCTAGGACTCTTGAAGAGAACTTAGATAATTTTCTTAAACTAACACAAGACTTGTCTAGATGTAAAGAGGATGTTGATGAAACTTACCTAGCTGTCATTATTTTGAATGCCTTGCCATCTCAGTTGATAATCTAATAGATGTCATGCAATATGGTAGAGATGAAATCACATATACTAAGATCATTGAAGCTGTTGTTCAGAAAAATTTGTCACTGAAAGTGTTTAAGACTAGAATTGGCTCTAAAATTGAACCTAAGCAAGAATCTAAGAATGAGGTGATGATGTTTAGGGGAAAACCTAAGAAGAAATTCACCAAGAACAAATCTGTGAGGCCTAATGCCCAAGAAAAACCTGCTGAGAAAAATACTGACAAATCTGCTGTGAAATGTGATTATTGTCATAAACTTAGTCATTGGACTAAGGACTGTTTTAAGAAAAAGTGGGATGAAAAGTACAAGAATGGTAATAAAAATGAATCTGGTTCCACTAATGTTGTTGAGTCTGGTAAGCAGTACAAGAATGAGATCATGATGGCTGGTGATTCTGAAGAGACAGACCATTGGATCTTGGACTCAGGCTGCACCATGCATGCTACCCCAGGTAAGCACCTCTTTAGCAGTTTAAAACTCTGCAATGGAGGTGAGGTGAGACTAGGAGACCAAACTATTCTGCTCATTAAGGGAATAGGTAATGTTTCCATGAAAATGCATGATGGTATTACTAGGACTATTACTAATGTTATATGGGTTCCAGATTTAAGAAGAAGCTTGATGTCTGAATCTATGTTTGATGATATTGGCTGTGAAATCAACACCTTTAATGGCATGAGACAAGTTATTAGAAATGGTACTGTTTTAATAAAAGCTGTTAATAAAGGTGGATTGTACCATGTAATCTCCTCTAATGAAATAAATGTCACTGCTACACCTAAAACTGATAAGAAGCTTGCAGAAACAAAGATATGGCATGATAGGCTAGGACATATAGGAAATCAAGGGCTGAGCTGTTTATATAAGGCTGGCATCATTCCAAATGAACCAGTAAAACTGAATTTCTGTGAAACTTGTATTTTAAGCAAGAAAACTGCTCATTCATTCCCTAAGTCTTCCTTTACTGTTTCTAAGCCTCTTGAATATGTGCATTCTGATCTTTGGGGCCCTGCCCAAGTTTCTACTCTTGGTGGCAGGTCTTATTTCATTTCTATAATTGATCACTTCACAAGGAAGGTATGGATTTATCTGCTGAAAAATAAGAGTGATGCTTTTGATAGTTTTAAGGATTGGAAATCATTAGTTGAGGGTCAATCTGGCCATAAGGTTAAGTGTCTTAGAACTGATAATGGGTTAGAATTTTGTAACAAAGAGTTTAACCAATTATGCACTAACCATGGCATTAAAAGAAACTTAACTGTCCCTAGAACAGCACAACAAAATGGAAATGCTGAAAGAATGAATAGAACATTGCTAGAAAAAGCTAGGTGTTTGTTGTTTAGTTCTGGCATGAAGAGTTATATGTGGGGAAAGGCAGTCATTACCTCAGCTTATTTGATTAATAGAAGTCCATCATCTATTATTAACTTTAAAACACCTTATGAAATGTGGACTGGTAAAAAGCCAAATCTGAACTATCTAAAACCATTTGGATGCACTGCATATGCTCATGTAACTCAGGGAAAACTAAAGCCTAGAGCCCTCAAATGTGTTATGCTAGGTTACCCTGAAGGAACAAAAGGATATAAACTGTTAGAGGTTCAACCAGGGGGTTATAGGGTCATCACTGCTATTTTAGTGACCTTTAATGAGACTGACTTCCACTTTAAGAACAAGCTAACATCTTCTACTGAGCAAGCAGGTAGCCAAGAAGCCACTCAAGTCAGCTTTATTCCTCAGCAGTATGCACAAGCAGCAGGGGAGCAGGAAAATGACCCAAATGAAGAGGAATTTGACCATGGATTGGTACAAGAACTGGGGTCTTCTGCTCAAGAGGATGAATCTTCTGATGATCATCCCATCACTCATGCATCAGATGGAGTGGAAAGCAGCCATCACCCTCACTCAAGCAGTGAGGGAGGTAACACTGAACTTATCTCTTACAATTCCGCAAATATTGAAGCAACAGTGGGAAATGATGATATTGTTGCTGAAAATGTTGCTGTTGTAAATTATGATATGCCTGTTGCAAACGCACCTGATTTGTCTAACTATAGGCTATCAAGAGATACGACTCCTAGAAGTATTATGCCTAATAGGAAATATTCCGCAAATTTGTCTGAAATTCTGAATGCTGATGAATTTGTTTTGATGGCTGCTGAGATTGTTAAATAAGATATTCCTGATACTTATGATGATGCTGTGAGTGGTAAAGAATCTAAATTGTGGATTAAAGCAATGAATGATGAAATACAGTCTATGCATGATAATCAAACGTGGAAATTGGTTCCTAAACCTGATAATGTAAAGGTTATTGACTGTAAATGGATCTTCAGAATAAAAGAAGGAAATGATAGTGGTGAACCCCCTAGATTTAAGGCAAGACTTGTTGCAAAAGGTTTTCTACAAAAAGAGGGAATTGATTTTCATGACATTTTTGCTCCTGTGGTTAAATAAAAAACAATAAGACTGTTACTTGCCATGACTGCTGATGAGTCGTATTTATACGACTCGTCGAATCAACTAATCCCGTTTATTTCGACACTTTATCATGCGAGCAGTTACTTTTTAGTGTTGTTTTGCATTTCAGGTGTTTCGAAAGCTCTAGGAGGAAATGTGCATAAAATACGGCATTTCATGCCAAAGACATCACAACGGAAAATCAGACCTTTGGACGCTAGACAGAGTGCTGGGAATGGACCGCTGAGCAGAAAAATACGAGCCACACGTCATCGCGTAGCTGACTCGATTCCCTACAACTCTTTAGTTCACACCGAGAGCAGCCGAGGTCAGATAGAAGGTTAAATCCAGGGTTGAAGTCGGAACTGTCGCGCAGAAGAAGGAATCAGACTCAGTGGCTACCGCGTCTCATGTAGACATTAGCGTTAACGCTAATGTCAAGGCGAAACACGGCGGTAATGTATGAAGCAGACGCGGTGAACCATGAGATGCTGACGTCAGCAACGCGTTTAATGACGCCAGCGAGCCGAGATTTGGTAATTTTAGCCTAAAAACAGATTTGGAAGCCCAGTATATAAGGAAAAGAAAGAAGTTTGGGTTAGGGTTCTTTTACCAGTATCAATCAATTATTCTACGAAGACTGAGACAGCTCTGGAGAAGACGAAGAACGCGAAGCTTTCGGCGATACAGAGAATTTCTATTTACTTTCATCCAAAAATACTTGTGTTTATTGCCATGACAATGAGTAGCTAAATTTCTCTTTCGGTTTAGGGTTTCGTACATTGTGAACAACTAATTCTTACGAATTAAATTGCTAGACTAAGTGGAAGCTTTGTCGCAAAGCTTAGTTGAACAACTAATTCTTACCGATAATATTTACTGGATACTTTGTCGTAAAGGTAGATAGTAACATCTAAGCTAAATAATACCTTTGTCGGATTGTTTAGTTTAGGAAAGAACTAGAAGCCTAACACCTTTGTCGGGTTAGGTTGTGGCGTATCACCTTTGTCGGGATACTTGGGTTGTTACCTTTGTCGGAACAACCACACTTTGAAATATAAAATTGATCATTAGATATCGATGATGAACGTGTCACAAAAGAAACCCTAGACTGAATTTTCTCGCTGATTGAAATCCTCGTTATTCTTCTCTCCTGTGTTTTTACAATACTTGCTCACACAAAAACCCCCTTCTTTATTTGCATACATGAACAGTTTCTCAAACCAGCTCTCTAGGGTTCGACCCCGCTTGCCGCTTTACTAGCTAATAGCAGAAGAATATAAATTATTAAATTTGACGCGTCAGACGACGCGCGTCAAATTTTGGCGCCGTTGCCGGGGAGCTGCGTTTCGGTGAAGTTGTTTCTTTTTGTTTTTATTTTCTATTTTATTTTTATTTTTATTTAGTTATTTTTTCGTGCTTGCTACATGTTTCACCATGTCTCGCGCCGGTAGCCAGGTTGGTGATGACCAGAACAATAACAACAACAACAACAACAATGAGATCGCTCCGGTCAATGAAAACAACGTCATACCTCCATTCTATGATGACCCGGAGCAGCTGGTCCGTGCTCGCAACCGTGAAATCAGGCAGGCTCAACAGCTGAATCAGAGAGCGTCTGTTGCACAAAACGGTGCTGGCTCGAGGTAACCGCCTCCACCGCCAATACCTCAGCAGCCGCTCGTCAGGGAAGAGGCCGACTATGAAGGGGAGTACTATTACCGCGAGCCCACCATGGGGGAACTGTCTGCCCCGAACTTTCGGAACCAGCCATGGTGCATCTACGAAGGGCCTGAGCTAGAGGCAATAGTGGTCAACACGGCAGTCGTGCATCATCTACCCAAGTTCTCGGGAAGCCAAGGAGAGTCGGCCACCACGCATCTGCAGCGTTTCCATGGCATCTGCCAGAACCTTCGGCCATACGGAGTCGAAGTGGAGGACTTTAAGCTGAAAGCCTTTTACTTCTCTTTGACTGATGCAGCTAACGATTTGGTTTCTATCTTTGCCTTCAGGTAGCATCCAGACATGGGACCAGATGCAGAAGAAGTTCCTGGCCAAGTACTACCCAGCCGCTAGAGCAATGCAGGTTCGCAAGCAGCTACAGGAGCTTAGACAAGGGCCTAACGAGTCAATGTACGACTACCTAGAGAAGTTCAACAAGTTGGAACGGAGCTGCTGCAACCTCGGACTCCCAGAGAAGCTTATCATAGAATACCTGCTCGATGGCCTGAGACCCCTGGACAAAATGCTGCTAGACGCCTCGGCTGGAGGCACAATCATGAACCTTCCCCTAGGTCAAATCAGGAAGCTGATCACAGACGTGGCTGAAAACGCAAGGTTCAGAGAAGAAGTAGGTCGTCAAGATGAATGCAGCAGGACTAGAAACATCTCAAGGGCCGAAGCTGCACCAGCTTCTGATGAGCTGAAGGAATTGAGGGAGATGGTGAAACTGCTGGTAACCAATCAGGTAGCTCAGGTAAAGGCTTGTGAATTCTGCTCTGCAACCGATCACAAAACATATTCGTGCCCTAGTCTACAAGAGGATGAGCATGGAGACGTCAACGTTGTGGGAGGTTATCAGAACTTCGACAACCGCCCACAACAGCGAAAATTCGGGCTAGCAGCTAATGGGTTCAGCTGGAGAGACAACAACAATAACACGACCAAGGAACCAGTTCAGCAATCCCAACAGCAGCAGCAGTATTATCGGCCTCCGTACCGTCAGCAACAGGGAGGATACAATAGTCAGACCCAGTATCAGCAGCGAGGGCAGAATTACAACCAAGCAAGCTCTAGCAACCAAGGTTCTAACAAGTCGCTGGAGGATATAGTGAAGGAGCTGGCAGCTAGCACCCAGCAGTGGCCACCACGGTACAGCAAAATCAGGCCAAGACCGATGGAGCAATTTCCGAGCTATCTAAGCAGATGTCTCAGATAGCCACTACAGTTTCTGAGCTAAAGAATGATCCGGGAAGGCTACCGTCACAGACTATTCTGAACCCGAAAGGCAATGTCAATGCAGTAACACTCAGGAGCGGGAAGGAGTTGAAAAACAGCAAAAATGAGCCAGCATCAGTGCCCACCACGCCTGCAATAGACATTAGCTCGCCGCTAATGTCTGAACCAGACGCGACTGTAAAGTCCACACCAGACGCGGCTGTAACGTTAAGGTCAAACGCGGTCGGCACTGAGGCAAATTCAAAACACGATCTTCCACTTCCATTTCCCATACAGGTCAAGGCCCCAAAGAAGCATATGATCGATAAGGACGTTTGGGAGCTATTTAGCAAGGTGGAGATCAACATCCCACTCCTCGAGGCGATCAAGCAAATTCCACGTTATGCGAAGTTCTTAAAGTAGTTATGCACCAACCGAAGGCGGTCCACTTGTGACGACCAGGAATTGCTGAGTAAGAATGTCTCCGCTGTCATTCAGCGCAAGGTACCTCCTAAATGTGGTGATCCTGGTACCTACACTATTCCTTGCACTATCGGTAACATTCGTATTGAAAATTGCATGCTTGATCTTGGTGCTTCGATAAATGTCCTGCCATATTCTATCTATTCTTGTCTTCGTATTGGTCCTCTAGAACCTGCAGGACTCACGATACAGCTGGCGGACAGATCGTGTAAGCAGCCAGAAGGGAAAATCGAAGATGTACTAGTCCAGGTGGGGGAGCTGGTGTTTCCCGCTGATTTTTATGTGTTGAAAATGGACAGCAGCGATCCGACAGATCATGCGCCTATTCTACTAGGTCGCCCGTTCTTAAAGACGTCAAAGATGAAGATCGACTGCGATAGCGGCACTCTTTCTATGGAGGTGGAGGGCGAAGTAATTCGCTTTGATATTTTTCAAGCTATGAAACACCCACCTGAATTTGCAGCAGTGCATGCTCTAGATACACTGGATGATCTCGTCCAGGAGGTGAGACCGGAGAGGGGAACAGACCCACTCGAGCTCGCACTCGAGAAAGCAGTATACTCTCGTGAGGACTCATACGAGTTCGCAGAGGTCATTCTCGATGCGCTGTCTCAGCTGGAGATGGCAGGCCACTCACACTCAGGTATGAAGTTAATGAGGTTCGTTTATTTAAATCTAACGTGTTTTTGCCGTCTACTGTGCAGGCACCTGAACTGGAACTGAAACCTCTATCTGAGCACCTGAAATATGCGTTCCTGGGGGAAAACAACACGCTGCCCGTCATCATCAAAACGGGCTAGAAACAGACCAGGAGAGGCGATTGATCGAGGTGCTGAGTAGCCACAAGCTCGATATCGGATGGACACTTGCAGACATCAGAGGAATCAGCCCAACTGTGTGCATGCACCGTATCTTGCTGGAGGATGGAGCTAAGCCTTCTAGAGAGCCTCAGAGGAGACTGAACCCGATCATGATGGAGGTAGTACAGAAGGAAATTCAGAAGTTGCTGGACGCGGATGTGATTTACCCGATCTCAGACAGCCAATGGGTGAGTCCAGTTCATGTAGTCCCGAAGAAGACAGGGATTACAGTTGAGAAGAATGCTGCAGGTGAAATGGTGACTACTAGAGTCAAGAACGGATGGCGCATGTGCATCGATTACAGAAACCTGAATGCCGTGACGCGTAAGGATCACTTTCCTCTTCCGTTTATTGACCAGATGCTTGACAGGCTGGCAGGTAAGCCTTATTTTTGCTTTCTCGATGGATTTTCTGGGTATAATCAAATTCCCATTGCACCTGAGGACCAGGAAAAGACTACCTTTACATGTCCCTTCGGTACGTTTGCTTTTAGACGTATGTCTTTTGGATTGTGTAACGCACCCGGCACTTTTCAGCGGGTGGTTACGAGCATATTTTCTGACATGATAGGTACTTTTATTGAGGTGTTTATGGATGATTTCACTGTGTATGGTGACACTTTTGATGCATGCTTGGATAATTTGAGTACAGTATTAGCACGATGTGTTTCTATGAATTTGGTGCTCAATTATGAAAAGTGTCACTTTATGGTTACTCATGGGGTGGTTCTTGGTCATATTGTTTCACACGAGGGTATTAAGGTTGACAAGGCAAAAATTGATTTAATTCTTACCCTTCATTATCCTTCTACGGTGCGTGATATAAAATCTTTTCTTGGGCATGCTGGTTTTTATCGTCGATTCATTAAGGATTTCTCGAAGAAGGCTCTGCCTTTATCTAACCTTATGCAGAAAGATGTTCCTTTTGAGTTTACAGATTCATGCAGGGAGGCCTTCGACGAGCTAAAACAGACACTTACCAGCACGCCTATCATTCGAGAACCAGATTGGGACCAGCCATTTGAGATCATGTGCGATGCCAGCGACTATGCTGTGGGAGCTGTACTAGGCCAGAGGGTGGACAAAAAGCCAGTAGTGATTTACTACGCTTCGAGGACTCTGGATGCAGCTCAGCGAAACTACTCGACCACTGAGAAAGAATTACTAGCAGTAGTTTTCGCCTTGGAGAAATTTCGGTCTTATTTGCTTGGTACTAAAGTAGTTGTTTTCTCTGATCATGCAGCTATCAGGTACCTAATGACGAAGAAGGAGGCCAAGCCGCGGCTGATCAGATGGATTTTGCTGCTACAGGAATTTGACCTAGAGATCAAAGACAAGAAGGGGATAGAAAACACCGTAGCTGACCACCTGAGTCGATTAGTACGAGACGAGGATGCAGGACAGATCACAGAGACCTTCCCAGATGAGCACTTGTATGTTCTCACAGGTAAAGTGCCATGGTATGCTCCCATTGTGAACTACCTGGTCGGAGGTAAATTCACACCCTCTTACTCAAAAGCTCAGTGTCTGAAACTTAAGCTTGATTCGAAATACTATGTGTGGGATGACCCGTATTTATGGAAAATTGGCGTAGACCAATTACTTAGGCGGTGTATTCCTGATGATGAGATTGCTTCTGTGCTTAGTTTCTGTCATGAGCATGCATGTGGTGGTCACTTTGGCCCCAAGAGGACTAGCAGAAAAATTTTAGATAGTGGTTTTTATTGGCCACATGTGTTTAGAGATGCCTACAATCATTGTAAGCGATGCGATAGATGCCAGCGAGTAGGTAATATTTCTACTAGGAATGAGATGCCCCAAATGCCTATTATAGTTGAAGATGTCTTTGACATATGGGGGATTGATTTTATGGGTCCTTTTCCTGCATCGTTTGGTTACCTGTATATTCTAGTTGCAGTGGACTATGTGTCTAAATGGGTAGAGGCTAAGGCTACTAGATGCGATGATGCTAAAACTGTTGTGGATTTTCTTCGCACTAACATATTTTGCAGATACGGAGTGCCTAAAGCTATAATCAGTGATCAGGGGACGCATTTCTGCAACAGACTGATGACAGCAACTATGAAACAGTACCACGTTCACCACCGCACTTCCACAGCTTATCATCCTCAGACGAATGGACAAGCAGAGATCTCTAACCGAGAAATTAAAGGGATTCTAGAAAAGATGGTGAAGCCGACTAGGAAGGACTGGAGTCAGAGACTAGATGATGCACTTTGGGCGTACAGGACAGCCTGCAAGACACCAATAGGCACCTCGCCTTTCCGATTGGTCTATGGAAAGGCATGTCACCTCCCGGTCGAGCTGGAGCACAGAGCCTTTCGGGCGCTTAAGACGTGCAACTTTGATTTGAAGAAAGCAGGACTGGAGAGGAGGTTACAGCTCTGTGAGCTTGAGGAGCTGTGCCTAGAGGCTTATGAGAGCCAATCAGACTACAAAGCGCGGACCAAGCTGTACCATGAGAAGTTCATCCTACGACGCACATTTGAGATTGGCCAGTAGGTACTTTTATTTTCTTCACGTTTACGACTAATGCCTGGCAAATTGCGTTCTAGATGGACAGGTCCTTACACGGTGACGAAGGTTTTCAACCATGGAGCACTTGAGCTGGAGAACCCGAGGAATGGAGACCACTTCAAGGTTAACGGACAACGGGTGAAGCACTACCAAGGCGAGATCGAAACACCTGTTCAAGATTTCGAACTTGCCGAACCTCCCACTGAAGCATAAATGAGGTATCGTCGAGCCAACGACGTAAAACAAAGGCGCTCGCTAGGAGGCAGCCCGACAAATTTTTTTCCTTTTCTCCGTTTTCTTGTGTTTTCGTGTCTTGTGTGTCAGTTTGAGTCTTATTTAGTTTTTTGACGTCTAACTGGTCTATCTCGACTTGGTTTTAGTGGAAAGGAAGTTGTTTTGCAGGCAAAATACAGGTGGAGCTCAGTGGGTACCGCGTCTGGTCTACACATTACAGCCGCGTCGTATCTCTACATTGTCACCGCGTCACTAGGCAACATTAGAGCGCTGACTAAATTTATTGTCTGAACGAGACGCGGCCGTGCGTTGACCAGTGTAAAAACCCCTAATTCTGAGTTTCTCTCCTCCAGCCCAATCAAAATCTCACGCCCGCTCGAACACTCTCAATCGCCCGCATCAATCGCACGGCCTGATTATCACCCGCATCAATCGCGCCGGCGCTTCGAGTCAGGGCTATCAGCATCATCGCCTCGCAGCAGATCAGCCAGCCTCGCTTCGAATCATCCGCAACCAAGGTAATCTACGTGCGAGTATTTGTGAAGAATTGGTTGTTGAATTCGGAATTTTGCATATTGAATTATTGAAAGGAGTAGTCGAGGGGTTATCTTATATGGATTTGTGAAGAATCGGTGTTATAAGTCGGAATACGGGAGTGAAAGTCGGAAAACCAATCGGAGAAGACGTGTTGCAGGTGCCGCGTTTGCCCTCGACATTAAGCTGCCGCGTTACGCTTCAACATTACGTAACGTCAACAGCAGACGCGGCGAGGTAACGTCAATGGGAAACGCGGTCAACGCTGAGGAAATTGACCAAGTGGAATTCTTTCAGTTTTAAGCCGCTATCAATATGCCACCGCGGGAGATACCGTTTGAGGAGCAGTATGCGAGACTTAGGGCCCGTCAACACGTGCCGAGCAGATTCGTGGAGGCCGAGTTTCTGAGTAACAGTGGATTCGAGGATCGAGTCCGAAGCATGCTAGAGACCAGTGGTTGGCCGGGGCTCCTCACCCTTAGCTATGAGACAGACATCGAGGACACATGTGAGTTCCTGGCGTCTTTCGTTTACGAGGGGAGACAGGATCACGAGGGGATTCGTTACAGGCATCGAGGAGAGTTTTACCGTATTTGCCCAGCCCGGGTGCGGGAGGTATTCGGCTGGCCGGCCGATGGGGTGTGGCTCCAGGATGACCTAGAACTGTGTGGTGCTTGGGGACGGATTGGGGTGAGAGGCGCTGAAGTATTTGAGCCATCTGAGTCTAGGGCAATGTGTATTCGAGACCCAGCATTATTTTATCTTCAGAAGGTGCTGGGAGGTACTCTTTTTGCCAGGGACAACGGGGGCGACAAGGTGACCTTCTATGACGTGATCTGCTTAGATGCCCTCGATCGAGGGCAGCCGATCGACTTCTTCCATCTGGCTTGCAAATTCTGGAAGATCCGCCCTTCGTCAGGACCGATTGCATGTGGAGGGGTGATTACCTATATGCTGCGCCACCTACACGGGCAGCCAAGCTTAGAGACGCATGAACGCATCGGTCCAGCCTTCTGTGATATCGCACATTTTGCTAAAGCTATTCAGAGGCGTCCTCGCAGAAGAGAGCAGTACGCGTGGACTTACCACGACGATCCGAGGTACCACACTGCTATGCCTAGAGACAGGCGTCGCGCACCTTCAGCTGGAGACAGAGCTGAGTCCTCATCAGCCGCTGCTAGACCTCGCCGGACTCGGGAAGTTGGAGAGTCCTCGACAGCTCGACAGAGACGTGCCCGAGCACTAGAGCCACCAGCAGATGTTCCTTCTAGACAGCAGATAGACATGGCTTTCAATATGGCTCGCGCTTTACAGTTTTTCCTGCCACCAGGGACACAGCCAGTGCCAGCCCCACCAGGATGGGAGTTCGGAGATCCAATTCCTCCGGAGTTTGATATTCCTCATCCAGCTTCATCGTCAGAATCTGACTAGGGGAGTGCCTATTTTCTTTTCCTTTTTCTTTGTTTCTTTTTTCTCTTTGTCAGAGTCCTTCATTTTGTTATGTCTGCATTGTCTGTTGTCTTTAAACTAAAGTCGTACCGTGAGGACACGGCTTGGTCCAAAAGTGTGGGGTGGGAGAGTCAGTTTGTAGTGTCTGCACGTTTATTTTTCATGCATATTGTTGTGTCTGCACGTTTTCTTTATTAAAAAAATGAAGTATGAAATCTCTCTGTTCTTAGAATTGCAGTATTGAGTTATGAGTATGTGAAATTCATGATGCCAATTACATGTGTTTTTCTCGTGAAATCTGAATTATGTGACTACATGTGAACTTAACCCACTACGTGTCCTTTAGAGTTGAGATAAACAGGGATGTGGAGCTGATAGAAATGTCCTAGAGAGACTTGACGAAGTATTCAAAGGACCGAATTTCGAGTTATATGGTTACATGGATTTTGTGGAGGCTAGCACTTTGAGGCAACATGGTTAAGAGGCTGCTCCGCCACTGCAGTGCTTATGCGGTCAGGTGAGACTGGGAAACATCACACCGTCCAATCTCTAGTCAGAGTAGCCGGGAAAACAGACGAGCGACCCTCGGCTTGCCTCGCGCCAAAAGGACGAGGATGAGGGAGAGCGGGGAGGTATTTCCATATGCTTACGGGCGATGATTGGACCTCCATCAAATTAGCAGAGTCACGGACAGGCAGTCACAATCAGTAGCAAAAGAAAAGAAAATCAGTTATTTGTGAAGTTTTACACGCAACAAAGTGAAGTACACCACTGATCCATCAAAAGACAACTCACTACAAAGCTGTCCAAGCAAAAGAACTCAAACCCTTGAAGCTCGAACGAATCATGTGCAAGAAAAAGCAATGAAGTATAACCATATAACTAGAGTTCGGGACGGCGAATGCGGATCATGGGTCTCAAGAGGACTATCTCTCATTCATCCGAATTGATTTGAATTTCAACTCGAAGGTAACATGTATCAAGTTAATTCTATGTTGAGCATGATGAATTGAGTAACGATTGAGCTATGCATGGAAAGGAAGAATTTAGACTAGCAACTCATACTCATGTAGTATTATCCAGGACGTCGAAGAAATTGTGGTGTCATATTTGTTTTCCTTCTATGACTTAGTTCTTGTTCGGGACGAACAAGTTTAAGTGTGGGGTGGTTTGATGAGTCGTATTTATACGACTCGTCGAGCCAACTAATCCCGTTTATTTCGACACTTTCATATGCGAACATTTACTTTTTAGTGTTGTTTTGCATTTCATGTGTTTCGGAAGCTCTAGGAGGAAACGCGCTTAAAAGATGACTTTTCATGCCAAAAAAACATCACAATTTCATATTAGACCTTTGGACAGTCGACGGAGCGCTGGGAATGGACCGCTGATCAGACAAATATGAGCCACATGCCGTTGCGAAGATAACTCAATTCTCTACAACTCTCTAGTTCACACCGAGAGCATCCGAGGTTGTTTAGATGGTCAAATCCAGAGCCGAAGTTGGGACTCAGTGGGGACCGCGTTTCGTAGAGACATTAGCAGTACCGATAACGTCAAGGGCAAACGCGGCCAGTACCGATAACGTCAAGGGCAAACGCCGTCACTAATGTTAAGGCGAAACGCGGTCACTACTGTCAGCACGCGTTTTGATGACGTCAGCAAGCCCGAAACTTAGAAATTGAGCCCAAAAACATACTTGGAAACCCTAGTTTTTCCTATAAATAAGATCTTTGGGTTAGGGTTTCCATCATCTCAAAAATCTCATATTCTACGAAGACCAAGACGGCTCTGGATAAGACGCAAGCTTTCGACGAGAGAGAAAAATTTTCTACTTTCATTATGTGTTTTATTTCCATCTTGTGTAGCTAAACTCCTAATTCAGTTTGGGGTTTCACATATTGTGACAATGTTTTGAGATTCTGTTCTTAATGCAATTTTATGTTTCTCTAGTTCTTGTGCTCATTCCATGAATTAATTTGTGAGGTTAAGTGGAAGCTTTGTCGCAAAGCTTAATCAAACAATTAATTCTTATCGTTAATATCTACTGGAAACTTTGTCGTAAAGGTAGATCATAACACCTAGATAAAATAATACCTTTGTCGGATTATTGTGTTTAGGGAAAGAACTAGAAATCTAACTCTTGGTCGGGTTAGATGTGTTGTATCACCTTTGTCGGGATACTTTAGGAATTACCTTTGTCGGAATTTCACACTAAGAAACAAAGATGTGATCATTAGATATCTATGATAAACATGTCACAATATAAACCCTAAGCTGAATGTTCTCTCTTATTGGAAATCTTCTGTTATTTTTCTCTTTTGCACTCTCTACTGCTAAAAACCCCCCCTTTTTATTTGTTTTCAGTTACAGCTTCAACAACACCAGCTCCCTTGGGTTCGACCCTGCTTGCCGCTACACTAGCTCATTGCAGGAGAATTATAAATATTAAATTTTACGCGTCAGACGACGCGCGTCAGTAATCTATATCTATTAATACAAGGAGCTGTTCTGAAAATCCTTCTAGTTACGCTAGAAGGTAGTGATTTTTCTTCAGTACTTAATTTAGTACTGAAGTTTCCACTATAAGTCACTGTGTTCTTTACATTTTATCTGTGTTAAGTTTTATTTCACTGCATACTAAACACTTCGCAAGGAACGTTACTTGCGAAGTATCTAACCACGATCCAACATTCTCGATCAATCGGATTCTTCCACATTACCCTTGATTAATTAGGCTCACCCGTCGAACACGTGTCTTGAGTAGTTGGTACGGCGCCCCTGGTGGGCGAATATTAATCTCTGAACATGTATGAAAGAGCTTCGACGTTTGTAAGAAAGAGACCACCAAAGATCCCGAGCATCTAGTGGCTAAAAAACGTACGTCGGAGATCACCAGGGATAAATGGATTTTAATTTTCCTCTCATTTTTGGAGGAAAAGTTGACTCAATTTTCCAACCCAATTAATTTCGGAAAATTTTCCAATTTACTCAAATTTAGAATTTGAGTTCCAATTTTACACAATCTGCAGATTGGTTTCTTAATTTACACTAGTTTTCTAAGACGCCGTTGGCAACGACGTCTTAACATTAAGACGCTCCTGCCAACAGCGGCTTAAGCCTCGTGGCGTTTTTGCACCAAAATATGTGAGTCAGAGCTGATGTGAATCGTTTAAATCTATTTTTTTATTAAAACGCCGTCCTTAACAGCGGCTTAAGTTTCGAGCCCTAGTTTTTCTCTTCATCGTTTTATTAGAACGCTCCTACCAACAGCGTTTTAAGGTAAGACGATGTCCCCAACAGCGTCTTATGCTTGTTTGGTAATATTATAGCACATGACTGCATATTTTGGCGCAAAAACGCCAAGAAGCTTAAGCCGCTGTTGGCAGGAGCGTCTTAATGTTAAGACACGGCGTCTTAGAAAACTAGTGTAAATTGGGAAACCAATATGCAGATTGTGTAAAATTGAAACTCAAATTCCAAATTTGAGTAAATTGGGAAATTTTCCATTAATTTCCCTGTAAGTGTAACCAACCAACCTTATTTAATTTTCCCTTATCAAAAAAAAAAAAAACCTTATTTAATTTTCCATTCCCAAATTTTATTTTCCCCTTAATTTTCTTACAACCAAACAGGGGTTAACTTTGCATAAATAAACAACTACGAAGTTTGAGTTTGAGCTTTATTTAAGTTTTACTGAAAAAAAGTACACTAATAGTCAGATATGATAGATTCTTATAAATAAGAACCTTCTTATACCATTACGAAGCAGAGTTTGATCTATTTTATTTGGTCTCCCTCTCTATTCTCCTTGTCGTCGTCGTCGTCATCTTCATCATCCCATGTTCCTGCACCTGCTCCTTCCTCCTCCTCGTCCTTCCCCACCCCTGAATCTTCCGGTCGTCCTGTCTCTTCTGGAGCCACATTCCACTCCTCCTCCTCATCATCTTCAACTTGCACGACTTCTTTCGCTTCGGTTGCAGCACCAGTGGCTGTTTCTCCTCCGCTTAGCTCTTCCATAGTCTGCTCATTCTCAGGCAACAATGCTGCTGCAACCTACAAAACAATAGGTTTAGAATACTCACAAGTCACAACATATATCACAGAAGTTCGTTTAATCATACCTCAGCTGTGGCCATTTGGAAGGGAAGAGGGCGGTTTTCGAAAGAAACTAAAAAGGCTAAGATGTATATAACAAGAGTGCGCAGTAGAGAAAAATGTGTTTAAGATGACATATATTGTGAGCTGAGCTGAATAAATAGAGAGACTTACAGTGAGCATAAAACAAAGAGAATATATTCACTGAATTAATTAACTCAAATTATATTATATATGGTGGGATATATGCAAAGTGAAGATGCTCTCTCAATAATGATAGTTGCATTGCTTTTGCTTTGGCTTATTCCTATGCTAGCTGTGTGATTCTTCAAGTAGCCAGAAGATGCCATTTATGGCCAATGCATGGCCAGGAAGAGATTAATTGCTACTTGCTATATATATATTGTTTTTCACACTCTAACCATTGGAAGCACAGTAGTGTCTAGCTATTAATTAATCTCAGTGTGGCTTCAAAAAAATCCTCCATTATTTTACTTTAATTCGACACTTATGGTAAGAATATCAGTGCACACAGAACAAATGAGATGCTCGAAACTTTTTTTAGTCTTCAGGCAGAAGCGTATGAGCACGAGATGTTAGAAGAGGCTAGAACCAAGGCAAGGTAGACTATTCTATTTCCCACCATCGTAAATAAATCCAACATTTCGTATATAACTCAAACATAAACCAATAACGGGACTTTTTAAGTACTGTATGCATTTGTTTCTTCTTCTTTTTTTTTTGGTATGACAAGAATTGCTGCTAATTGGAGATTAATTAAATATACGTTTGATACAAGGAAAGAATTGAACTCATCGGTAGAAAATCGAGTCCATGTTACATTCTAAGTTTCATGTTTAATTAAGTATTAGCTTTCCAACGTTCATTACAAATGAAATCAACAGTACATGACTGTGTATCTTGGTAGCCTCTTAATACTTTTAGTTTCAGTATATAATCTAATGTTAATTATTCATTTTAGAATACAAATCCGTTGTAGTCTAGTTGGTTAGGATACTCGGCTCTCACCCGAGAGACCCGGGTTCAAGTCCCGGCAACGGAAATTTATGTAAACAAATTGCTTTTTTGAGTTTGATTTATTTTTTTTCTGCTAAAAAAATGTGATTTCTGGCGATTTTATACTACTGTATTGTACAGAAGAGTTTACGGCTGATCAGAGCAGGTGTTTCCGTGATGCTCTGCCTGTGTGTGATTTGTGGTGAAGAGGCTTACCAGCCGGCAAGATTGGTGTTTGATCATTTGGTAAATGACTGGGTGATCTGAAGCTATAAAAGAATATTCATCGCTATATCCTTCTGTCCCGTGTACGAGTAGTTGCCAGATTAGAGCACCTGATCCAGCTTCCGTTTTCGCTGCTGAGTTGTATATATTGTCGTAAACCGTCTTGAATAGGAGTTCTCTGTCAGGTGACCCTTTTGGTTTCCTGTGAAAAGATGATCCAACCTCAGTGAATAAAACCGGTTTTTTAAGGATCGTTTGGCCATCGCTGATATGTGAGTCCATCCATGTTGTAAGAAATTTCGCAGCTGCTTCCACGCCGTTGTCTAAAAGCCTACATCAGAATTAAACGCTGTGTTTGATTTTGAGGTTCATGTCTAAGTAATTTAGCTTTGTAAATTTTACTGACCAGCTTTCGGGATAAGTGTGAACCGAGGCAAAATCAATGTCAGCTATAGCTGAGTTCTGTATGAAGTCTGACCCGAGTGAGGATGCCCACTCCCCTGGATTGACTCCTGATTTACTCAGTGTATTCAACCCATAAAACCCCTCCGTTCCAACTGTCACGAGATGTTTCTGGTCCAAGCTCTTGATATATGCAGCCATCTCCGTGATCCAAGCCTTCAAAGGGAACCGAACATGAGACAAATTAAGGTAAAGAGCTCCAGCTAGTCCTGATGCAAACTGATGACACATTTACCTGTAGTGCAGGAGCTGATGAATTTGACGCACAGCGAGGCTCGTTAATCAGCTCCCAAGCGAATATGGCTGGTTCGTCGGAGTACCTTACCCAGCTTATCGTGTTCTTTCTCGTCACAATAGCCTGTCAATTTCAGAAAACATGAAACCTCATCATTTTAGGCTAATGCAAGTCACAAACGGCGGATTGTGATGGAGTTGAGAAAGGCTTGTTTTGTTGACCTTGATGTAAGCTTTGTAGTAGTGTTTAATGGTGGAATCTGAGAAAAAGGAATCGGCTGAATAGGACACATCCTTCCCAGCTTCCTGAGCCCATCTAACATACTGATCTTTTCCTCCAAATGCATCCAGATTGTTCACCAAGCTCAGAATCAGCCTCACTTTTTGTCTCCTCGCCTCCACAATCACATAGTCCAGCCCCTGAAAACCAATCACTTTCCTAATCAATCAGACCGAAAATTTGCAATGCCATGTATAGCATTAGACCTGATCACGAACTGGGTGAACAAATTTTGTGTCGTTACATTCATTTTCTTTGTCATTATTAACGTTAGAGGAGAGCTCAAATGAGAATTCCTTTTCTTTTTTTTTTGTAACTTTGAGAATCCCTTCGTTATGATATAATGATAAGATTTGAATTTTCAAAATCTCGAAATTATGGGGCTGCCCATTACCATTATCCAAACAAAACAAACGCAGTAGGGGAATCAGAAACAGAAACCTTAAAGACACGCTCGTCGAAGACACCAGGACGTTTCTGCAGCGCATTGGCGCCATCTCCATCACTAAAAGCCCAAGTTCGGCAGACAGTCAGCCCCAATTCGGATCCTTGTTTCATCATCTGGGACACCATGGATCTGGACGAGCTCCAAACGCTCTCCTGCATCAGCCAGTAAGAGTTCCATCCATTGACATACATGGTCAACTCCTCATCTTGTCCGCTGCTTTGGATCACGAAACGAGTCGAGTTGACCCTGACAAAGCCCATCTTTGACTGCCATACAACGGTCGGAAATGGGAGGTCGTCGCAGAAGTTTAAGTAGATGATGAAGAGCAGGGAGAGGGTGCCGAGTATTTGGTATAGCTTCACCCTCTCTTGCCATGGTGGATCCATGGCGATTCGGGTTAGGGGAAGTTGTTGATGATGATGATTTGGTCTGTCTGGTTTGTTACTATGTTGTCTTCTGCCGACAGTTTACATTTGTAGCTGTCGTCATGACGGCTGCGTTTTGATGGAGTGATCAACAGGCAACTGAAATGAGATGTTGCTACGTTTCAAATATCTATTTTATTGAAGGATGATTACGACGTTGAGTTGCTTAACAATATACACAAGCACGGCTCAACTGTTGACCTAGAATCAAAATACTCATAGGGTTACTCTGATCATATCCTTATCCTTACCCTATATTGCTATGTCTTTTACCTTATATGTATATTTTTCACTTACTTTAGGCAGGTAAGGGTCACACAAAAACAATTCATACCCTGTCCTTTTACCCTATCCTCCGACCCTGCCTTTCTACCCTATTCTCCTTTCTACCATGTCCTATCTTATTATATCATATCTTACTCTACTGTTTTTATTTATATTATAATTTTTTTTTCTTCAAATTATTAAATTTACCTTACCCGATCCGACCCTACTCTACCTTACCCTAATATTACCCTGACCATGGATACCCTACAGGTTTAGAAAAATTACTCTATCCTGCCCTAAAATGTTCAGAGGGTCAAGGAAAACCTTACACTATCTATTGCCGACCCTTATACACAATAGTTTGACTTTAGTCAGTGTAAAATTTGACTTAATATGATCGAGTGTGACAGATTTGAAATGGTTTTGGATCCGGTACAGCGTAACAAAATGCTGCAAGTGACAAAACGATGTCGTTTCAATCACAGTGGCCGTCAATAGTAATCGGATCCGTGGTTTGTATGCCAGTACGAACCAGGTATAGTAAACCGATTTTGAAATACCAATTTCTTTAAAAACAGTTTATTTTAGATGTATGAAACGAATTAAAACGTTTAACTCGATTGGGGTTATTTTCAAGAAAAAAAAACTCATACATTCATGGGCAGACAGATTAGATTAGAAGTTCATGCCTCGAAAACCACATGAAACTTTAGCCAATCATTTAATTCATTTTTCACACAATTAAACACTTTGCATAATCCAGCAGCCGAGTACAACATTCCACCGGAAGCAAGCCACTCCATTTTCTGACCATCTTCACATTGCGACCGAGTTGTACAACCCCAACAAAGTCACAAGGACCATTACCCCAGCCCCAGCCCAGTTGACTTTCAAATGCGGACTAGAAGAGGCTGAAGAGGGACTTTCAGCCAATGCAACGGCGGAGTCCTCCGACGTGGCCACGCCCTGAATCTCCCAAGGTGACCTTGGCTTGACATCAACATGAAGCTTTAGCCCGTTCTTGCAATTCTCAGCCTTGCTGCTGACGAAGTAACGCAGACCTTGTTGGTCGAGCGAGAGGCTGTTGATGCCGTCCGTGTACATCCTGATGGGGTTGGTTAGGTCACATGATTCGTATTCTTGTTTGGTCCTCAGCTCCAGTATGCTCTCTTGCGCTGCTGCCGAGTACGTAAACCCTGCAAAAACATAATATAAGACATCATTTTAATTAGTTACTAAAGCTTGGACAACATTTTATAAAGAAATGCTCTAGTTTTGTTCGAGTTTTTAGTTGTTGCCTTATTTTTAAGAGACATGCGATCTCTTAAAATTTTCTAAGAGATCAGTTTTTTTATCCATATCGGTCTCTTGCGAAAAATGCCGACTCAACCATGAATGAGTCTGCATGAGACTAGAATAGTCTTGATAAATTTCGATCTCTTAGAAAATTTTAAGACATATGTTTGCTTGCTAGCTATATAGTTGGTCTCCTTGAAAATAGGATATAGCAATGAAAATTCAAACTCTTCATTTCTAAAGTTTTTGTACCAATTATGGATGGATGTGTATGAAAGCAGAAAACAGAGAGAGCTTACAGAGCTTATCGCCAAGGCTGAAGACACGGCCTGAGGACCAGGAGGCAATCCCAGAATCCAGGTCCCAGCCACGGTCGCCGCCAACCACATGGTGCACTTGGGCTCTCACTGCTGCAACGAGAAACAATGACAGAGCAAATCTGAGCCCGACAACAGTCATCACCAGAAGCTGCTGCTGCGGCTTTACTTTTTAGCTTCAGATTTGGGAAGCTCTGGTATGGTGTAGAGATAGATGAAGTGGAGAGTGGGCAAAGGATAGCAGCAATGAGTTACTTTTTTCTAGTCAGGATTCTTCCGTGACCTAATTGACTGGTGGCTGCCATTGGAATGGTGGGTTACGTGACCCACCCCCCCCACTTTTCTTGTCGTTTGCGTTTAATATTAATTATTGAAATGACGTAAAAAAGAAGAAGCTACTTCTACTAACCACCACACTATGACATTTCATTGGAATGGTGGGTTACGTGACCACAATATGGTGAATAAAAAATGTACAGACACAAAAGCATTTCCCACACCATTGGAGTTTCATCACTTTGTTGTAGCCTGCAATCATTTGCAAAATACATTTGCAGAAGACAAGGTTACAATCAACGAGTTCTGTAAGAACATACTTGTGTTTAATGACACATTCTTTGAGTTTGTACGACCAGTAAGAAGAGGCAATGGATGTCTGCCCGACTGCCCCAATGAAACGCATCAATTTAGGGAAAGATGAAGGTCTGAATCATCATTATTTGCACAATAATTTCTACACCTTTAACAACAAACTTGCACAAATTTGTGCGTTCATTTCGCATATTGAGTCTACTTCATATCATATGTTAATCACCTAAAACAAGAAAAAGTCAGACGCTAGTTAAGATTTAAGAAAGTCAACCGTTTCATTCTAGAGATTTGTATGTAATTACTCAAGCCAAAAATATTACTACTCCAGTGGTCTTTTCTACTCAACTATAAGTTGTACAAGATAAAGATCGTAAGAGAAGGCAGCAAACTGCACTTACACGTGTTGCAGCGTAGCGTGGTAAATCATGCTCCCAAAACCGAGTGCCATATTGGATGTGTGAAGAACACTAAATCTCTTCTCAAATCTTTGCTGAACTGCATTTACGAATCCGATGAATGCCAAAAGTATGGTGGGGATATTCGATAGGGTGTTGAAGAATTCTGCAATGTAGGAAGAGTATACATAATTTATCTCACACCAATCACTTGTGGAGGTAACAGGACCCCAGAAACTTGATCTGCCATTGGCCATTAACCTTAATATATTTCAAGGCACCGCAGCTTAGTCAGCTGAATCTATGTATGAGGATACGATTCTGCAGCTATAATGGCATGAATATCATATATCTGCAGACACAAAAATATCCACAAATAATTCACAAGTAACTCGACTAAAAAGAACAGAAAAACATATGACAATTATGAACGTTGCAGCACGTGTAAAAGGGTTGAATAGGTCAACTCAAGAGTTCAAGGGTGTAAGATATTCAGATGAATAAACCACAGAAACAGAGAAAACAAACTGAAAATACGACACAAATGAAATCCTAAAAAGAAATCAACTGATGTTTCAAGGACTGCCATGATGAGAGGAACACTAAATGTCTTTTGTAGCTACCAAACAAATCACCTCCTCCATTAGCTACAAAAGACATTTAGTGTTCCTCTCATCGTGGCAGTCCTTGAAATCAGAGTAAGGTTTGTCATATGTTTAGCAGACAAAGCAATCTCCTCCAATCGTTATAAGCGAGTTGAAAACATCGTGGCAGTCCTAGAAATCAGACATTTAGCAATCTCCTCCAGGATAAGCAGTAATAAGATTTCAAGCACTGCCAGCAGTCTCATTGTAATTTACGAATAAGGATCCCGGGCTTCAAAGCCAATTACATCCATTTATAAACCACATTATTTGAATACATATTTTATCAAAACAATCCTAATCAGTAATCAGTGATTCACAGACCATTCACATGACAAAGCAATCTCCACATTCCAAAAAGAAATTTCCACATTGGGCACTCATTCGTCATAATTCCCAGATCATTACAAGAAAATCAAATAAAAAGATCCTCCAATTCTGAGCATTTTGTAGTCTCTAATATAAAAAATAAAAATAAAGACACCTAAATAAATTAGCATTTGCGAGACAAAATGACCTAACGATAACGCCTGCCTGCCCTAACATCAACCGACTCGTCCAACTAATATACCTGTTCGAGCGACCCCGGTTCCATTCTTCCATTGATCGAGCGGCAGAGGAAAAGAGTATATTCGAATCTTTCGTCGGCGAATCCAATTCATGCGACAACCGACCCTCTTACTTTTTTATTCGCTTTTTGGAATTTCATTCATCTGTACTTCAAAAAATTTCAAAAATAAGCAAAATTCGAATTTGCTTTCCAATTGCATACTTTTCAAATTCAATTTCCAAAATACACAACATACTTTAAGCGCCGTTGTCCACAACACCTAAGACATTAAGCGCACTTAGCAACAGAGCTTAATGCACAGTGTCCTGTTTATCTCGATAACATGCTGAGTCATTACTCTTAAGGACGACGCTCTTAGATTAGACGCTTCTAGTAACTGCGCTTTAATAGTCGTCAATATGGCAGAGCATGGTCTAATTCACAGGGCAAAGGCAATGTTATGTACATCGCTAAAAAATATGAAGCACAAACTTAAGTTTAGGTTTAGGCGATGTCCTCAATAGCGCCTTAACTTGAAATGGATGTATTGTGCATTTGTTTCAATTTGTAACCCAAAAATAACCTGCAAACGACATCTAAAGTAAACAACCATGTCCAATCCACCAGAATCCCATCCACCAAAACTTAACATCACACTGTGAAGCATAAAGTGATGACTTGTAAAAAGTTACAACAGTTACATGGCAACATGTAACATAAGTCATCACTCTTACAAAATGACAATACATAAACGTTATAGTTTAGAGAAAATAGTTAGCTATCAAGATCCCGGCGTAAAATGATTGGGTGACCTTCTAGCACGTGAACTAACGCTCCGAGTTGGAGTCATTTGTGACTCCGCTTGAGTAACTTGAGAGGGGTCACCAACTTCATAGTTATCTCTTCATCGGAGTCTACATTTACAAAAAAAATACAAGTTAGGTATAAAAGACGAAAATATATATATTTCAAAATTATAAGTTCATATACCATCATGAAGGTGAATTTGTTCGGGATCAACATCCAATGCAAGACCCTCTCCAATTCTCAACAAGTCCGCACGTGTGGAATGAAACAGATCATGGAGTGCCCTCTTCGAATCCTCGTCAGTCGTGAAGGTTAGTTGTCATAAGTTAGATATTTTTCTAACTATCAACACTTATGCTAAAATGTATAAATACTTACAAGTGAATTCAACTTAAATGCAGATGGCCGATAGGGCGCCGGTGTATCCAATGGTGGCTGAATGCGCTTACGAGTGACAGTGTAGTGCCAAGTGTAGTACGCATCCAGGTACGATCCATCAGTTTCAAGCTCACCGGTAATAATGCTTTCCACACGATTACCCATAGATCCAGGTGAACTTGCATATCTTCATTTAAAGGCTCAAAAGTCCGTCTCTTGCTCATGTGCATATCTCTGTGACTCTGTGGTGGCAATGCTGGCTCCGGCTGTCTCCAAACTGACGGAGAACTCGAGAAGGGTAGTGCCACTTAGCGATATTAAAACAAAAGAGTGGCACTTCGGCCGTCCAACAACCTCTTCCGGCTACACACATCAAATTAAGTGTGCCTAAAACCTCTTCCATGTAAGGAGTCCATATGACATCATTCACCTCCTGTCGATGTAAATCACGGTATTTTCAATATGTGATAAATCCGGTATTTTCCAAATCCTGATTTCGCTGACGTCAGCTGCGGACGTTGTGCGTATTAGCGTCGCGGACCATGTGCAGTTTACCATCCGCGGACGCTACAGATAAAGTGGCCTGCGTCCGCGATCCTTTCTGAGGTGCGCTTCTTATTCTGCTCGTCAGTCTTGACCTTGGCTCCTGGGTCGACTTCCATGAACTCCATATGATGTATTTGGCACCGAAATGCCGTCTTTAAGCACGCATTCCTTCCAGAGCTTTCGAAACACCTGAAATGCAAAACAACACTAAAAAGTAACTGTTTGCATAATAAAGTGTCGAAATAAATGAGATTAATTGATTCGACGAATCGTATAAATATGACTCATCAGAAAGCAAATTCGAATTTTGCTTATTTTGGAAAAATTTTCTCTATGCATCACTTAATTGGGTTTTTGAATTGGGCTGATCATAACTTTGGTTTGTTTTCGGCCTGTTTTAAATGGGCATCTGTGAAATGCAAGTGGCGAGGGATTGAGGTCCAAACCAAGCTAAGCAAATTTGTTTTCTTTGTTACAGGGCAAATAAGCATACAAAGAAGACTCGTGAGCAACACATAAATTTGAATAAAAACTAATAAAGTGGAATATTACTAACACTTTTTGATACTATCGGTCGGCACTACATTATCTGTTGATAAAAATGTCGACAACACTACTACAAAGCCTGAGATATGGTCATCACCAAAAGTTGTGCACCAAAATTTACAATTTATCATAATTGGTATATCTATTTATTTATTCATTTTGTTCGAGGAATAATCAAAGAACTTCTATATATTTCAAATATCTTTTACAATAAGAACTTTTTTTATGATGCACTTTCTTCTTCGCTCTGCATTTTTGGAATCACACTGACTACCTTAATTCAGTTCGAAAAATTGACAGTCTATTTAGGTAAAAGTCTCGCCTCGAAAGTGCATAACGAAAAAAAAAGTGAGTGAGATACATGACATCGCCAAATTCAAATATACAACCTTATCTAGTAGTCGCTTAGAGAATTTTCAGGTTTTTTTCGTATTATAAGAGAGTTTTCAACCGAACACTTTCCAACTGTGTATTACTATTTTCTTTTAAAAGGAGTTATATATTATTTAATCAATTAGCTCAGAGTTGGATGGATAGAATATAAGGATTATTCTTAATTAAGGAAAAGGGATATCCCAAAATAAGAAAAGTCATTCGGTTAAGACTTAAGAGCATAGTTTTCCCAAATTAGATCCGCATATTCGATGAACATAGTCAGACAAGTCGACCACATCAGTTTGTTCATTGAACCTAACCTATACGACATCACACACTTCATCAATGATCAATCATTCAACTTTTTCCAATCTCCGCATCCCATAAAAATTTCAATTTATAATACCAAATATAATAATAAATCAAAATACACTTAATGGGGGTTGTGCAACTGCCGACTATGTAAAAGTATATAACTCTCATGAATAAGGTCCTGTTCTTTAGAGGTTGGGGTTTGGGTGTTGGGAGTTTAGTTTAATTTAGATTGTGTTGGATGAGTTTATATTGTGTTGGGTGCGCTTAGATTATGTTGGGTGAGTTTAGATTAGATTGTATTAGGTTAGGTTGTGTTAGGTGAGTGGAGAGTAGTTTAGGTGAGTGGGCCCTAATTTAGTTTATGTTAGTGTAGTTTATAATAAATATAATGGAAATAATACGTGAGTGGAGAGTAGTTTAGGTGAGTGGAGATTAGGTTGTGTTGGATGAACTTAAGTTGTGTTGAATGAACTTAGGTTGTGTTGGGTGAGTTTTGGTGAACTTAGATTGTATTGTATTAGTTTAATAGAGATTGAGTCAAACTCTAAAGAATATGGCCTTATTATATCGACAGAGGAGGCTAACGACAAAAGAATGCATGCTGTCGACACGTGCGCCCAAAAACATTGCACGCGCAACCAGCCATAGGTTACAACGGTACGGTAGAGTCGTGGCCCGACCTCTGGCGGACAGCCGTGGCGTCCTCGTGTATGGAACACACATTATTGTGTTAGTCGCACTCTGCATGGATACACCTGGACAACAACTATAGTGTCATTAATGCATATAGCCCGTATTCTACGTCAAATACAATGTACATAAAATACATGACATGCAATATTTTAACCTGCTGTTTGGTTTTCATCTTTTGACAACATTTGGCACTTCGAATTTTAGGTTTTCTGTATAATCTACCCTTTTTCCAAACTTAAATATAATCTCGGTTCCTGAGAAATCGATATTCGTGGCTTACGTGGACCAACCGATATTCGTCCAAATGTGACACATCTGCTTTATTTTTTATAATTCCGGTTCCTGGGAAAATCTAATTTTTCGGTTCCTCTTGTACCGGGAATGTAAAAAATGTATGATACAGGAACCGGTATTAACTCAAATAGGGTATTCTAGATATTTGAGTTTCAGACGGTGTATTTTGGATATTTGAGTTTAGAAAATGGATAGATTATTAGAGAAACTCGAAGTTTAGCTACTTTTGTTTAGGGATTGGGATGTAGTGCAGCGTAGTTAATTGTTGTTAGTGCTAATAAGAGGTTTTCATCAAATTAATACCGTTTGATTTTAGTAAAAATTATAATGTTTTAAAACGACATCGATTTAGAACTCGCATCACATTGCTGCTGCGCCCATCTTTTTTCCCTAATTGAGTACTGAGCCCATCTTTTTTCCCTAATTGAGTACTGAATCCGAGAATTTGCAAGTATGTGTTGATTTATATAGCGAGGACTTCGCTTCATACAATGCCTGCAGGCATGCACTCCAACCAACTATGGCCCAAAGCACATGACACGAATTATTTAGAGAAACTTGTTGGTTGTTGGTGGGGATTGCACACATCACCCACCCTTTATCATGGACCTTAGTTAACCATGCCAACCATATGAGCTGGCATGCACTCATGCATGAAGGCCCAAGCACATGGAGAATAATGGGGAAATCCCATGTTGGTTGTTGGTGGGGATTGAACACATCACCCACCCTTTAACATGCACCTTAATGTGACATGTTAATCATATGAGCTGCACTTTTGTTGATTTATATAGCGAGGACTTCGCTTCATACAACGCCTGCATGCATGCATTCCAACCAATGACAAGTCCCGAGCTCATGTGGGGGCAACTATGGCCCAAAGCACATGACACGAATTATTTAGGGAAACTTGTTGGTTGTTGGTGGGGATTGAACACATCACCCACCCTTTAACATGGACCTTAGTTAACCATGCCAACCATATGAGCTGTTAACATGGTTAACTGACTTGTCATTGGTTGGAGTGCATGCCTGCAGGCTTTGTTCGAAGCCGTGTCCCGGCTATATAAATCAACAAAAGTGCTCATGGCTTTGAATGACAACTTTGGCCTCAGCACATGGCACGAATTATTTAGGAAAACTTGTGGGTTGTTGGTGGTGGGGATTGAACCCTTCACACACCCTTTAACATGTCCCTTAATGCAACATGTTAACCATATGAGCTGCAGCTCATATGGTTAACATGGTTAACTTAGGTCCATGTTAAATGGTGTGTTGGGTGTTCAATCTCCACCACCAACAACCAACAAGTTTCCCTAAATAATTCGTGTCATGTGCTGAGGCCATAGTTGTCATTCAAAGCCGTGTCCCGGCTATATAAATCAACAGTATGTACTTAATTTAAATTTAAAAATCGAACTCTTACTGTAAAATTCATAATTTATTATCTAAATTAAATTCAAATATTAAATTCTTTGAGTTCAAAAGAATATACTATCGTTAAATGCATCAGTACGTACATGTGTTTATATGAGCACATCCAGTCGCCATTACCACCACATTCTTAGCTTAATTTTCCTTTCTCAGTTCAGTTCCATCGATCTCCGAGCAGGAGCTCAAGCTTGATCAATCAACCCTGTACACGTTTATATAAACAGGACAATTTCCTCTCAGTTCAATTCAAAGGACAATCCGAGCTAGTAGCGATGATGTTTGACGACATGGCTTGCGCAGTTGGGGTTTGGGAGAGCAGCGGGAGCGAGCACTCGGCCGAGGACATGAGCAGTCTGTCTGACATGGTCAACTCGTTTCTGGAGAAGGATTTATATGAAGTAGGTGGGCAAGCACGGCTTGATGATGAAGATGGAGATCCTGGTGAGAATCAAGATGAATTAGCAAAGTCGTTGAATTGGGAGACAAAGATTATTGATCTAAGAAGACTGATGTGTATGGAAAAGAAGAGGAGCTTGTTGGCTGAGGTTGAAAAGGCGAATAGAGCTTTAGAAGACTCTACAAGCTTCAGCAGCTCCTCCTCCTTGTCTGGGTTTAGTCGCCAGTTGATGTCTAGATTGCGCGCAAGAGGCCTTGATGCTGGTGAGTTTAGCTTTACAAACGCGGTCGTTTTGGAATTATGTACCATTTTGTGACAATATGAGATCTGCGAAAAATAGTCATTTAATAAAACAATTTAGTTTTGTTGCTCAGTTTTAAAAATAATTCAATTCTCGTTATATTTAAGTAAATGTATTATATTAATTAATGAAACGACATATATTTGGGTAACCGTTTTTATATGACATATGCATCTCATTTTGTGTTCAATAACTAACCAAGTTATCTTTTTTTGTTTTGTAGGTCTGTGCAAGTCAAGATGGCAGAATCAAGGCGGCATTCCGGCTGGGGCGTACGAGTACATAGACATCGTCATCACGGACAACACTCGCTACATCGTTGAACTCTCTTTAGCGGATCATTTCAATATAGCTCGACCGACAAGCCACTACGCAACGTTGCTCGAAACGGTCCCTGAAATATTTATAGGCACGGTGGAGGAGATGAAGCAAGTGGTGAAACTAATGTGCCAAGGCATGAAAGTGTCAATGGGGAGTAGGGAGATGAAGGTTCCGCCTTGGAGGAAATATGAGTACGTGAAGGCCAAGTGGTTCGGGTCTTATAAGAGAACAACAAAGTATGTTGTTCCGACCGAAAGTGTTGCTGAGAGTAGTTGCAGAGAGAGGTCAGTTGGGTTTGATGTTGTTGTTCAGAACCCAAGTCTAAGTGGGTTTGTTAAAGTCGTGAACAGTACTTGTAGAGGTGAGATGAGCAGAAAGAAGACAAGGATGGAATATGGGCTGTTGACAGCTGCTTTCAGAGTTCAGCAGGCTGAGATTTGATTCAGATTCAGTCCGAGTTTATATCTTTGGTCCCAATTGGCAAGGGTCATTAAAACAATGTTTGTAAATGATGCTACATATAGCGTAGGATCGAGGTGCATTCTACCATTTCGTCCGTCCATTTGCATCAGGGGCGAAGCCAGCAATTGAAAGTTACCATGACTGATAGTGACGGAATTTTTTTTGAGGTTTGGAACCCAGTAGGAGGCTCATTCTCACGCATTATACAACCAAATTCATCTAAACATTATCCTCAACGTCAAGTCATCTTCAAATATCAAATTTGTTCAGTTTTCTAAACAAAATGAAACTACAAACAAAAAGTAGCCCCAGACATCAAACCAATGCAACCAAATTCATCCATACATTATCCTCAACGTCATTCCATCCCCAAATATCAAATTTGTTCAGTTTTCTAGACAAAATGAAACTACAAACAAAAACTACTAGTCCCGGACAACAAACCAAACAACCAATCCCCTGCAATTACACGTCTTTGTAGTCATGCATCATAATTGATGAGAATCGCACCTTCTTCAATCCTCCCAACTTATATCCCAAAAAAAAAAACAGTGATTTGGATACAATGGTCATCCAAGAACCACACACCAATCAAGAATCAAAACCTAGTGCTGCTAAAATTAACTAAATCTCTTTTTCGCATCACAAAGACTTACCACCACACCAGCAACAAACAAACTCAGATCTACAATCAACATACCAATACTCCCCAAATTCACTAACCAGATACAATCAGCTTCACCACAGTTCCAAAACATTAAAAAATTCCCAATTTATTTTCCACACATCATCATATCCCTAATCCGCAAACACCCAGTTCCTAACTTTACCCAAATACCCTATCCTCAATTCCCAAGGCTGCAATCCCTAGGCACATTGTTGGTTCCTTCTAAGATGTAAGCATCAAAAAATGTTCATTGAAGAACATGAAGGGAATGTGTTTACAATGAATCACAGCTACAAAATTGGATATTGAAGAGTCCAAACAACACATATCTATTCTCAAGGAAATATATTTGCAGCACCACTCTTCAAACCTTACTTTAACACTTAAATAAATCACACAAAGAACTTCACTGAAAGTTTAAACGTCTGATTCGAAGTCGAAGACTCCGTCGCGTCGCCACTGGCAATCGCCCGTCTCCCCCGTCGTCCTAGGCAGTGGCGGATCCAGAGCTTTGTCTGAGGGGGGTCCCAATTTTTTTTTTTCGAACAACAAGGATATAAGTCGGATCCGACAAAAAAAAAGTCCGCTAATGATTCGGCGATTTTTTTTCCGAACAACAAGAACAATAAGGTCCGCTAATGATCAGCCAACCTTCTGAAGCTCATAAAGGTGTCATCCGATGTCCATTAAAGATGATCTACATATGGATCGAAAGCTAATTGAATGTTCTATAACTTTCATATTTAACTGAAGATGAAATTCGGAGGTTAAGTCGATAAAAACAACGACCAAAGATAGATGATTAATTGAAATTTGCCGAAATTTAGGGGGTCTGAGCCAATCTTCTAAAGCTCATAGAGGCGTTATCCGGTGTCCGTTGAAGATGGCACATATATGTATAGATATCTGATTGAATGCTCTACAACTTTCATGTTTACTTAAAGATGAAATTTGGCGGTTAAGCTGATAAAAACAGTCACCAAAGATGGATGATTGATTGAAATTAGCCGAAATCGAGGGGGTCCGAGCCAACCTTCGAAAGCTCATAGAGGCGCCATCTGGTGTCCGTTTAAGATGTTTTTTATATGGGTAGAAAGATAATTGAATGTTCTATAACTTTTATGTTTACTCCAAGATGATATTCAGAGGTTAAGCTCATAAAAATAGTGACCAAAGATAGATGTTTGATCAAATGAAAAATATATATAACTTCATATGTAAGTTTTTTTTTTACCAAAGTTGAGAGGGGTCCTGGGACCCCCCAGGACCTGGCTGGATCCGCCGCTGGTCCTAGGTTCTCAAATCCCAATCGCAATCCTCCGCTGACAAGTTGCGACTGAAAACTGAAAAAAAAGAAGAAAGAAATTGGGCCAAATTCTACGTAGAAACTGCAGCCGGTAAGCCCACCAGTCAGCTTCGCCCATGGCCACTGCACTACCCTTCAACGTAATCAAGACTATTCCTTCCAGGGGCGAATCTGGTTAGTGGGCTGGTCGGGCTGCAGTCCGAGTATAAATTGGCCCTTTTTTTTGGGCAAGTGTTAGGGTCATTTACATCCCTTAGTCAGTAATTGTAAATACTCAATCTGCTAGGACTTAACTGTAATTAGTTAATGTATATACCTGTCTATATACACAAATGAGGACAACAATACATCAGCAGCTGTAACAAATTTTCCACAAACATTCTCTGTCTTTTGTCATTTTCTGTGCCTACATTGATCATCATGAACTGTTCCATTGGAGCTCAGCTCTTTGAGCTTCTTCATGGTATCAAGAGCAGCACCTAGACGATCCAGGCCATCGTTCAGCTCTCTGCAATCCCTTTTTTTTTGTTCTCTGCTCTGTGTTTTCCTCCTAGCCAATATGCATGGATGTCACTGAAAGTTCTGAAACAACAACTGATGTCGCAACTGCTCCTGGATCTGAGTTCTTCAACCTAGCTGATGATCCGCTCTTTGTCAGCAATAATGAAAACGTGGGTGTCTCCCTTGTCTCCCAAAAGCTAATGGGGGCTGATAACTACATCCCATGGAGCAAGTCCATGGCTCGAGCTCTTGGCATCAAGGCTAAGTTTGGCTTTGTGCAAGGCTTGTTTCCCAGACCCACTAATGACCCCTTTGCACTCGCCAGATGGGAACGTTGCAATAATGTCATCCTATCTTGGATTGCAAACTCTGTGTCTGAGGAGATCAGCGCCTCCCAGGTTCACTCCACCAGCTGCATCCAGACCTGGATAGATCTACAGGATCAGTTTGGAGGTGACAATGCTATGAGGGAGTACTCTATTTCGAAGGACATAAGCCTACTTATGCAAGGTGAGATGCTTGTTTCAACTTATTATGGCAAACTAATCCAACTGTGGGGTGATGAAGACTCTTACTCAAATGATGAACTATGTACACTTGGTGAGCAATGCAAATCTACCAAATGTATGTATGCAAAGAAGATGAAAACCAGACTTCAAAAGTTCCTCATGGGTCTTAATGACATACACTCCCAGGTCAGAACTCAGATTCTTATTACTAGACCTCAACCTAGTTTGAAGAGGCATATTCACTTGTTGTTAAGGATGAAGCACAAAAACGTCTAACACAACCTAGTGTTATGGAAGCACTGCTCTATATAGTTCCCACAATAATCAGTATGACAGGCCACGCAGTCAACCTTATGATCGACAAAACAACAACAATGACAAGCACAATGGAACTACAAAGAACTATACCACTTCTGGCCCTACCAGTAACTCAAACACAAGGAATATAAGACAACTATTCTGCACAAACTGTCAACTGCAAGGTCATCTGAAAGAAGCTTGCTACAAGCTGGTGGGTTATCCACCAGGGCACAGATTATACAGGGGAGAAAACACAAATAATCATAGAGGACAAAAGCATTTTTCCAATAATGTTGCTTCAAATCTGTTAGTTTTATGGCATGTAGTTTGGCAAAACTTAGTGTAGTTGTTCAAGCTGTTGTTCAGGACTGGCAGAAACAACTGTCCTGGAACAAGTTAAAGCAGATGGAATATTTCCAAATTCAGATTTGGAAACACAGTCGACCGTTGGAGATCAAGGCAGTTGCAGGTGCATGGACAGAAATTGGAAGTTTCCAAATTCAGATTTGGAAACTTGTTCAACCGACCTAGCACAACTCTGACGCAGCAGCAGAACGGATTTGGCAAGTTCGATTTTTAGCAAGTCGGTGCTATGATGATTATCGAAGATATCAAAGAGAGTCGGTTGCTTGCGCTTGAAGATATCTTAGCGAAGAAGATAATTGAAGATTGCTTAATTGGAGATTGAAGGATTATCTTTAAGAAATTCGCGCAAAAGATTAGGAAAGATTTCCTAATAGATATAGGCAGTTTATCTTAGAAATCCTATTCGTTCTAGGGTTTCTACCGCTCTATATGAGGAGGACTAATGCCTAGGTATTAGTCAGCACTCACGGAGATATTAATCACGCTCATACTCATTGAAGGGAGGAGGAGGCTAACGGCGGTGAACTAATCGTAACTGGTTATTCACTAAGCACGTAATCGGCCGGAGAGTTAATCGTCACTGGTTACTCAAAGGCGCTCGGATTCAATCTGTGCTGGTGCTCATCAGATTGATCGAAGGACAACACTGAAAGTTCACGCACTGAAGTTCTGAACTGCGCATTCGAGAGAAGGCGCTGATTCTCACGGAGGATCATCTTGGTGGATACGGAGCGGGAGCAAAGATCTAGGGGGAGACCTAGATTGCAATTACTAGAGTGTCCGAGGCTCAGGTAGTTTAAGAGGGATTCTGTAAACGGTAATTCCTGTACTCGTAATACTCAATAATAGTGAATTGATGTCCACCGGGCTAGAGAACGCCCCCCAGAGTAGGCTCGTTAACGCCGAACTGGGTAACAACTTTGCGTGTTGTTTTTATTTCCGCATTACTTATTTTAGCACATAAGTTGTTTTAGTCCTTGTTCTGGATCTCGACCAGACTCATCTACTAGGGGAAGATTTCAATTGGTATCAGAGCAAATACTCGACATATAGAGTAAGATCCAGACGTCGGTGAGATGGGTTTGAGAGAAGGGCAGAACATCACGCGACCTCCTCTGCTTGAAGGAAATAAATATGGCTATTGGAGAGTACGAATGAAGGCGTTTCTGAAGTCCCAAGATGAATCAGTTTGGGAAGCGGTTGAACAAGGATGGACACACCCAGTAACTATCGACAAAGAGGGTAAAGTTTGCCACATTACTAAAGACAAGTGGACTGAGGATCATAAGCATGCTGAAGCGGCAAACTCTAAAGCAATGAATGCCTTATTCTCGGGAGTTGATGGAAAGAATTTCAAGATGATCTCTACCTGTGAAATTGCGAAGAAGGCTTGGGACATTCTCCAAACTGCTCAAGAAGGCACGACCAAAGTTAAAGTTTCCAGAATGGAGACGGTCACATCAAAATTCGAAAACTTAAGAATGCAGGAGGATGAGACCATTGTTGACTTCAATACTCGGATCCTCGATATCTCCAACGAAGCATTCGCCCTAGGAGAACCAATGACCGAAGAAACGCTGGTAAGAAAGGTGCTGAGATCTCTCACAAAGCGGTTCGCCATGAAAGCTCTTGCCGTTAAGGAAGCCAATGATGTGAAGACCATGAGACTGGATGAACTGATGGGTTCTCTGCAGACCCATGAGATGGATATGAATGAAGAAGACCGTCTTACGAAGGTCACCAGCGTTGGTCTGAAAGCTGAAGTTGTCAAAGACAAGATGGGTGAATCATCAGAACAACAGTATGCTATGTTTGCCAAAAACTTCAGGAAATATATGAGAAGAGAATACACTAAAGGGACTGATTCTGGTCAGTCAACTAATTCGAGGTACTAGAAGGATGGCAGAGCTTCTAAGGGAAATCAGTCTGGAGACTTTTTTCGAGACAACAAAGGCACAGGTATCCAATGCAGAGAATGTGAGGGGTTTGGACACATTCAAGCAGAATGCATCAACACACAGAAGAAAAAGAATGCCTATGTGATCAACTAGAGTGACAGTGAATCTGATCAAGAAGGAGAGCACAGTAATTTTGTTGCCCTCACTAGCTGTGTTGATCAGGAAGAAGACCACAATAGCAAAAAGGAGGAAAAGGCATTAGTTGTAGATCACATTATGTATTCCAGTGGGAGTGATAATGAAGAAATTACAGATGAGGAAATTGCCAACAATTACAAAGAACTATATCAACAGTGGTTGGTTGAAGTCGAGCGAAACAAATCTCTCCAGAACTCTATGGAAAAACTAAAGGAGAAGCTCAAGGAAGAGATTGCCACCTTGAAACTAAAACATCAGCAGAACGTTTGTGACCTCACAGCTCGGTTGAGTGAAGCAAGAAACGAACATGCTGACCTTGTTTCACAAAAGGCGGAGTTGCTGGCTGTTATTTCATCTCTAAAGCTTCAGAGTGAAAAACAAGAAGATCGTTCAGAAGACACAGTTGACTTAAACCAAGAGAAAAATGCTCTAAAGCGAAGAGAGGTAAATCTTATCAATATTATTGATGCCCTCAAATGTGAAATTGAAACAGATAAGCTTGCTCATGAGGAGACAATAGACGAGCTGAACAACTTGAAAAAGTCTGTCAAAATGCTAAATTCTGGAACAAAAGATCTAAACTCCATTCTGGGAGCTCAAAGGATAGGAGGAGGCCGCCAAGGTCTAGGATTCACTGAAGGGTTTAGCACTGAAAAGATGACTTTCGTTAAAACAGTGCCGCAACCACAGGCTGTTCCAGTTGATCATCGTCCTCGAGGAAAAACTTTTGCTGAACCGCGACCACAATTTGTTCCAGCTAATCATCACTCTCATAAATACTCATCTCGATATCACACTAGGTATCCCACAAGACAGCAAGACAGGCGACGGTGTTTCTACTGTAATCAAGTGGGACACATCAAATCAAGATGTCATGAATTCCATATATCTCTCAGGAAGATGAAACAAGTTCAGAAACCACAAATAAAGCAAGTTTGGAGGATTAAGCAAAGAAGTGAAACTTGTTACGTTGCCTTCAGCTCTACGTGTCATTTGAAGACAGAAAAGTGGTACTTTGACAGTGGGTGTTCAAGGCACATGACTGGGAACTCTAAGTTCTGACCGATTTAGAAGAAATCAAAGGAAGTTCGAATGTGACGTTTGGTGATGGAGTAGAAGGCAGAGTCATTGGAAAGGGGTGTCTAAATGTTCAAGGTCTGCCCAGATTGAAAGAAGTACTTCTTGTCAAAGGACTGCAGGCCAACCTGATTAGTATTAGTCAGTTGTGTGATGGAGAGCACCATGTTCAATTTACAAAGGATGAGTGTATGGTGCTAGACAAGAACAATGATCCAGTCCTTACTGGAAAAAGGTCTTTGAATAACTGCTATCTTCTGAACCCGGGTAAGCCCAATACAGTGACAACGTGCTTGCTGAGCAAAACAGAAGAGATGAATCTATGGCATCAACGAATGGGTCATGTTAATCTAAGAACTCTACAGAAGATTGCTTCAGATGGGCTTGTTCGTGGAATTCCCAAAATTCAAGGAGAACTGAGCATAGTTTGCGGAGATTGCCAGATTGGAAAACAGATCAAAGTTCCTCACAAGGGCACCACTCAGATTAATACAAGTAGACCCCTGGAGCTGCTTCACATCGATCTAATGGGGCCTATGCAAGTGGAAAGCTATTCTGGCAAGAGGTATGTGCTTGTCTGTGTTGATGATTTCTCAAGGTTCACATGGTCTAGCTTCTTGCGAGAGAAATCAGATGCTACTCAGGCTTTCGCTCAACTATGCACTCGACTGGAACGTGAAAGAGAGGATAAAGACGAACATATAGTAAAAATTAGAAGTGATCATGGAAAGGAATTTGAGAATGCTGCTCTTGCTGATTTCTGCTCAAAAAGGGGTATAACTCATCAATTTGCTTCACCAATCACACCACAACAGAATGGAGTTGTTGAAAGGAAGAATCGAACCATTCAGGAGATGGCGCGAGTAATGCTTCATGCAAAGAATGTTCCTTTAAAGTTTTGGGCGGAAGCCATGAACACTGCTTGCTATGTCATAAACAGAGTCATGATTCGATCCGGAACCGAGAAGACTTGCTACTAGTTATGGAAGGGTAAAAAACCTACGGTAAAGTACTTCCATGTCTTTGGAAGCCAGTGCTTCATTCTTAGAGATCGAGAGTATCTGCAGAAGCTGGACCCTAAAAGTGATGCAGGAATCTTTCTGGGATATTCCACTAACAGCAGGGCATACCGAGTCTACAACAAGCGCACTGGAGTTGTCATGGAATCAATCAATGTTGTTGTGCAGGACGTTGTTCCAGGTGCTTCTGAGACAAATAATGCAGATGATGATGATGTCCCACCTAATCCAGAACAACCTACAATCGCTTCTCCCGATAAGGAATTAGTCACAGATAAAGAGCCTGAGCAGTCTGCGAAAAATGACCATCAATCAGATGAGGATATTGATACGGAATCTGCTCCAACGCCTCCTGCCTCTCCTCGTGTCCTACAGCCCTCAAGAGCAGTTGAAAAGTATCATCCTGTCAGTGAAGTAATTGGTAATCCCTTAGATGGCATACAAACTCGAGGTAAACAGGTTAACTTTCGTCAATTGGCTGGCTTTACCTGTTTCATATCTACTATTGAACCCAAAAACATCAAGGAAGCCATCAATGATGAATACTGGGTTGTCGCCATGCAAGAAGAACTTGGTGAATTCCAGCGAAATGATGTCTGGGATCTTGTTCCACGTCCGGATAGTGTGAACGTTATTGGAACAAAGTGGATTTTCAAGAACAAGTCGGACGAACAAGGAAACATCACCAGAAATAAAGCTCGACTCGTGGCTCAAGGCTATACTCAGATTGAGGGAATAGATTTTGATGAGACGTTTGCTCCGGTTGCTCGCTTAGAAGCCATTCGACTACTTCTTGCTCTTGCTTGTCACCTTAAGTTCAAGTTGTTTCAGATGGATGTCAAGAGTGCATTCCTAAATGGGCTGCTAAATGAAGAAGTGTTTGTGGCTCAACCAAAGGGGTTTGAAGACCCTCATCATCCTGACTATGTGTATCACCTGAAGAAGGCGCTCTATGGTCTCAAACAGGCGCCCAGAGCATGGTACGAGCGGCTTACTGACTTCTTAATCTTTTATGGCTATGTGCGAGGGGGAGTAGACAAGACGTTGTTTGTGAAACACACAGGGACAGACTTCATCATTGCTCAAATTTATGTACATGATATCGTTTTTCGCTCAAGCAACCAGAAGCTGGTAGACAAATTCGTCCATCAAATGCAGAACGAATTCCAGATGAGCATGGTGGGAGAGATGTCATATTTTCTTGGCTTACAAGTCAAACAGAAGGCGGATGGCATCTTTATTTCCCAAAGCAAATATGCTAGGAACCTGATCAAGAAGTTTGATCTCGAAAAAGCAACACACAAGAGAACCCCCGCTTCAACTCATGTGAAGGTTACAACGGACGAAGCTGGCGCAAAGGTGGATCAAACCCTATACCGAAGTATGATTGGAAGTCTATTATACCTAACCGCCAGTAGACCGGACATTGCTCATGCAGTTGGTGTCTGCGCCAGATATCAAGCGAATCCCAAGGAGAGTCACCTGATGAATGTGAAGAGAATTATCAGATATGTCTGTGGAACAGTCGACTATGGGTTGTGGTACACTAAGGATACCAACTCTTGCTTAGTAGGCTACTGCGATGCAGATTGGGCTGGGAATGCAGAGGACCGCAAAAGTACGTCTGGAGGATGTTTCTTTCTTGGAAACAATCTGGTCTCTTGGTTCAGTAAGAAGCAGAACAGTATTTCTCTATCTACTGTTGAGGTAGAATATATTGCGGCAGGAAGTTCGTGCACCCAGATGTTATGGATGAAACAGATGCTAGAGGAATACGGAGTAAAATAAGATATGATGACTCTCTACTGTGACAACATGAGTGCCATCAACATATCCAAGAATCCGGTGCAACATTCCAGAACAAAGCATATCGACATCAGACATCATTTCATTCGAGATTTAGTTGAGAAGAAAACTATCACCCTGATACACGTGTCAACTGAGAAGCAGCTGGCAGACATCTTCACAAAAGCCTTGGACAATATTCAGTTCGAAACACTTAGATCCTCACTGGGTCTGTGTGTCATTGACAACTAAGCTGTTCCAGTACAAGGGGTCAACCGGAGTGTGAGTGTCTCATGATTAAAGGGTTGACTTAGAAGGAAGGGCGAACGCTCAAAGTTTGGTATTGACGAAGTATGTTTGTCAAAGGTTCGCAGAAATTAAAAGTACTATAAGGTAATGCCTTCCTTCTGTACTCCCTTGTCATTTTGTGACAAAAAGGGAGAGTAGTTTTGGAGTTTGAAAGCTCCTTAAAATATTCATTTGTGCTTATTGTTAGACATGTAGTTTTGGAGTTTGAAAGCTCCTTAAAAGATTCAGTTGTGCTTGTTATGTTCGGAGTTTGAAATCTCCTCAAAGATTCGTTTGGTAGCTTAGTTCGTAGCACAGCTTGGGAGTTTGAAACCTCCTTCAAAGATTCAACTGTAATAGGTAGATTACAGGTAATAGTTTTGCCAAAAATGCCAAGGGGGAGATTGTTAGTTTTATGGCATGTAGTTTGGCAAAACTTAGTGTAGTTGTTCAAGCTGTTGTTCAGGACTGGCAGAACAACTGTCCCGGAACAAGTTAAAGCAGATGGAATGTTTCCAAATTCAGATTTGGAAACACAGTCGACCGTTGGAGATCAAGGCGGTTGCAGGTGCATGGACAGAAATTGGAAGTTTCCAAATTCAGATTTGGAAACTTGTTCAACCGACCTAGCACAACTCTGACGCAGCAGCATAACGGATTTGGCAAGTCCGGTTTTTAGCAAGTCGGTGCTATGATGATTATCGAAGATATCAAAGAGAGTCGGTTGCTTGCGCTTGAAGATATCTTAGCGAAGAAGATAATTGAAGATTGCTTAATTGGAGATTGAAGGATTATCTTTAAGAAATTCGCGCAAAAGATTAGGAAAGATTTCCTAATAGATATAGGCGGTTTATCTTAGAAATCCTATTCGTTCTAGGGTTTCTACCGCTCTATATGAGGAGGACTAATGCCTAGGTATTAGTCAGCACTCACGGAGATATTAATCACGCTCATACTCATTGAAGGGAGGAGGAGGCTAACGGCGGTGAACTAATCGTAACTGGTTATTCACTAAGCACGTAATCGGCCGGAGAGTTAATCGTCACTGGTTACTCAAAGGCGCTCGGATTCAATCTGTGCTGGTGCTCATCAGATTGATCGAAGGACAACACTGAAAGTTCACGCACTGAAGTTCTGAACTGCGCATTCGGGAGAAGGCGCTGATTCTCACGGAGGATCATCTTGGTGGATACGGAGCGGGAGCAAAGATCTAGGGGGAGACCTAGATTGCAATTACTAGAGTGTCCGAGGCTCAGGTAGTTTAAGAGGGATTCTGTAAACGGTAATTCCTGTACTCGCAATACTCAATAATAGTGAATTGCTGTCCACCGGGCTAGAGAACGCCCCCCAGAGTAGGCTCGTTAACGCCGAACTGGGTAACAACTTTGCGTGTTGTTTTTATTTCCGCATTACTTATTTTAGCACATAAGTTGTTTTAGTCCTTGTTCTGGATCTCGACCAGAACAACATCTCATCTACTAGGGGAAGATTTCAAAATCCACATTCCACAGATCATACTAACAACTTCAGTGCAGATAAAGTGGTACCTGCAGGTCTTGACACTTCACCAGTCTCTCAGCTCACACAAGTCCAGGACCATCTTGCCAAACTGCTTACCCTGTTCAACCAGAAGGACACAAAGGAATCAAATCAGTTCCATATGGCAGGTATCTCATGTTTTACTATAACAAAACTTGCACATAATACATGGATATTAGACAGTGGTGCCACAGACCATGTTACACCACATATGCATCTCTTATATGATGTTAAATTACTGAAGATACCCTACGAAGTTCTTATGCCTAATGACAGTAAGGCTTTAGTCACTCACACTGGAAGTTGTGACATAAATCCTCTACTTACTATCCATGAAGTCCTTCTTGTCCCTGATTTCCAGTTCAACCTCCTGTCTATAGGGAAGCTGATTACTAACTCTCATTGTATTGTGCATTTTGTTGACACTAAATGCTATATCCAGGACCCAGTCAAGCTAACTGTCCTGGGGACTGGTGATCTCATTGGAGGCCTATATCAAATAAAGTGTCCTGCTGTTGCTGCTAAAGTTCTCAGTCTGACAACAGTGAATCCAAAGGATGCTATCCAACTCTGGCACTATAGGCTTGGTCATACCTCTACTGGAAATCTATCTCACATTATCAAAAGACATCTACCTTCTACTAGTTGTAATAAGTCTGAGTTTTGTTGTGACATTTGTCCTATGGCAAAACAAACAAGACTCCAATTTCCTATCAGCAATACAATTTCTACTCAGAGTTTTGAGCTCATTCATGCAGACATTTGGGGGCCTTTTAATGTTCCTACTTCTACTGGGGCCAAATACTTTCTCACCCTAGTCGACGATTTTTCAAGAACTACATGGACCTTCCTAATGACACACAAATATGATACTGCTCCCTTACTGCAGCAGTTTTTCAAAATGGCAGCAACTCAGTTTGACAAGAAGATCAAATTACTCAGAACAGATAATGGCACTGAATTTTTCAATAAATATCTATCCCAATTCCTAGCAAATGAAGGTTGTCTGCATCAGTCATCTTGCATCTACACACCCCAGCAAAATGGTGTGGCTGAACGCAAGCACATGCACTTATTAAATGTTGCAAGGGCATTAAAATTCCAAGGATCCTTACCTGACTTTTTATGGGGAGATTGTGTCCTCACCGCAACATATCTGATTAATAGGCTGTCTTCTGGATTGCTGGAGGGAAAAACTCCTTATCAGGTCCTCTTTAACTCTGCTCCATCTTATGAACATCTCCGTGTCTTCGGATGCCTGTGTTTTACAACAACTATCAGTTCCGGAAGACGAAAGTTTGACAGTAGAGCTGATGCTTGTATATTTGTGGGATACCCACATGGTCAAAAAGGATACAAATTATTCAATCTTAAGACTCATACATACTTGGTTAGTAGAGATGTCATATTTCATGAAAACAGATTTCCATTCACAGATAACTTTGAAACCTTACCAGCAATGGCAGCTGTTCCCCTGCCTCAATGCACCACTTCTGACATCTTATTTGAGCCCCGCTTTGCCCAAGCACCAGTGCCCATACCTGAACAAACAATGTCAGATGATGATGAACTTGTTCCAAATATCAATGATCACAATGATCCTATGCCTAGCACTGATGATATTCTACAGGACACTACACAAGATTCAGACTCTCCAGCACCTGGTGACACTTCTACTACACTTCGAAGGTCTACCAGGGTCCCTAAGCCATCTGTGCTTCTCAAAGACTTTGATTGCAGCACCTCTACAACCAAGTATCCTATCTCTAACTTTGTCCAATACTCTCAGTGTTCCCCACATCACCAGAAATATGTTCTTCAGACATCAGCTATTGTCGAACCCACATCCTATACTCAGGCTTCTAAGGATCCAAAGTGGATCACTGCTATGGAAACTGAAATTAAGGCTCTTCAATCCAACAACACTTGGCATGTTATTCCTCTCCCCTAGTAAAAATGCTATCAGTTCCAAGTGGATCTTTAGGGTCAAAAGGCACTCAGATGGCACTATAGAACGTTACAAGGCACGTTTAGTTGCCAGAGGATTTTCTCAAGAAGAGGGACTCGACTACAATGAAACTTTTGCACCAGTGGTCAAAATGACCACTGTTCGCACTGTTATTGCACTTGCTTCATCTAAGAACTGGCCATTATTTCAACTAGACGTTGATACTGCCTTCCTACATGGGGACTTAGATCAGGAAGTATACATGTCCTTTCCTCCTGGCTTCTTCAAGCAAGAAAAACAAATGGGTATGGTCTGCAAACTAAATAAAAGTCTACATGGCCTCAAACAAGCCCCTAGACATTGGTTTAGCAGATTTAGTGATGCTCTCTTGGCTTATGGTCTTCAACAAAGCTCCCAATATCACTCTTATTCACTTATGATCACAAAGGTGATTTTCTAATCCTACTTGTCTACGTTGATGATGTGGTGATCACTGGCACCTCCACAGCTCTCATTGATTCAGTAAAGGCCTTCAAACACTCTGAATTCAAGATAAAAGACCTAGGACATCTCAAATATTTTCTGGGAATAGAGGTTGCTAGATCCTCATCAGGTATTTTCATAAATCAAAGAAAATATGTTTTGGATTTGCTCTCAGAAGTTGGTCTCCTAGCTTGCAAGCCTAGCAATACACCTATGGACACCAAGCAAAAACTAGCTCTATCCACTGCGGAAAAACTTACTGATCCTACTGAATACAGAAGAATTGTAGGCAAACTCGTTTACCTTCATGTCACAAGACCTGACATAGCCTTCCCAGTTCATGTCCTTAGCCAATTTCTGGCAGCTCCAACAACCGAGCATCTTCAGGCAGCCACTAGGTGCTTCGTTTCCTCAAAAATGCTCCGGCCCAGGGTCTCTTCTATCCGGCTGGTGCCCCTCTCCATCTTGAAGCGTTTGTGACACCTATTGGGCCTCCTGTCCCACTTCAAGGTGCTCTACATCCGGCTTTTGCATAAAGCTTGGACCTTGCGTTATCTCGTGGCGCACCAAGAAGCAGTCAACGGTCTCCAGGTCCTCCGCCGAGTCCGAATATCGTGCTATGGCACAGACTTGTTGCGAATTAGTCTGGATCGTTGCTCTTCTCCGAGATTTACACATCCATGTTCCTCAACCCATCGTTCTATACTGCGACAATAACGCAGCCAACCACATCGCCCGCAACCCAGTCTTTCACGAACGGACGAAGCACATCGAGCTGGACTGCCACCTCGTCTGCCAGCACTTCGCCTCCGGCTTCATCAATCCTCGGTACATCGATTCACTCTCTCAACCAGCGGATCTGTTTACGAAAGCTCTGCCAGCGGACGCCCTCCACAGATTTGCAGTCAAGCTTGGGGTTTCGAATTTCCTCCACCGCCAAGCTTGAGGGGGGCTGTTAGGGTTCAATTACACCCCTTAGTCAGTAATTGTAAATACTCAATCTATTAGGACTTAACTGTAATTAGTTAATGTATATACCTGTCTATATATACAAATGAGGACAACAATACAGCAGCAGCTGTAACAAACTTTCCACAAACATTCTCTGTCTTTTGTCATTTTCTGTGCCTCCATTGATCATCATGAACTGCTCCATTGGAGCTCAGCTCTTTGAGCTTCTTCAGTAAGCATATGCTTTGAATTTCGATCTCACCCTAATCAGACGAGAAGAACGGCTTCGCTAATCGCTCACCTCGGAATTCGGATATCACGAAATCAGACGAGAAGAATGGCTTAACTTGGTGTGTGTAAGACACTAAGACTCCAGTCTCCATCTTCATTTACAGATCAGCTAATTACAGTCAGTTATGATTTTTGTGTAGATTTTGATTATTGGGTTGGGCATGCGGCGGTCGCCGGCAGATATTGGTAGATTGTTGGGGTTTCGCAGTTCCGAGCAACGACCACAACAACATTGATTTGCTTGATTTTCTCACTGGCATGTGTTTATGTTTCAGATGAAGTTTGTTCCCATTGTTGATATTTGGAGCCTAAGTCATTATTTATATAACTGGTTGCAGGTCATGGACAATTTGGATTAGCGAAAGGCATTGGTAAGGCTTTAAAGAAGTTTAATTTTATCTATTGTGTACTCTTGATGCATGAAGTCATGGAGATCACTGACTTTCTTTCTCAAGCTTTTCAAAAGAAAGATATGGATATTTTGAATGCCATGCAGTTCCTCTCGATGACAAAAGGAAAACTTCAAATATTAGAGATGATGGTTGAGATAGTTTGATTATGAAGATTGAAACATTTTGTTCTGAGCATGGTATTAGTATGCCGAATATGTCTGCTCCTTACAAGAAAAGGTGTGAGGGATAATGAAAGGAATATAATAAACGAACATTATTTTCGGGGCAATGTACTTCATGCTCTGATAGACCTTCAGTTGGCGGAGCTTGAGAATAGATTTCCCGAGACTTCAATGGAACTTCTCACTCTTAGTGCGTCATTTCATCCACGCAACGGTTTTCAAGCATTCAAAGCTGAAGATGTGTGTATACTTGCTTCAAAGTTTTATCCTTCTAATTTTACATCATGTGACATGAACAATTTGGAGATGGAGTGTGGATTCTTGGTAGGTGGTATTGAGCATGATTCGATGTTTGCAAAGATGACTTCTATATTAGATTTATGTCGACTGCTGGTTGAGTCAGGAAAGTCAATATATTATCCTATGATATACCGACTGATTTGTTTTATATTAACTCTTCCGGTTTCTACTGCCACAACCGAGAGAGCATTTTCATCGATGAAGATCATCAAAAACGATCTTAGGAATAAGATGAGCGATGAATTTCTTGATGATCTCTTGGTCCTTTTTATTGAAAGGCCTTTTACTGATTGTATTAGTAATGATGATGTAATTGCTGAGTTTGAAATGAGTGTACCTCGAAGAGTCAAATTTAGCTAGTTGCATTTGTAATGTTCTTTGATTGGTGTAAACGTGAGGATGAGCCTCCCACTGGGTTCCAAACCTCAAAAAAAAAATTTGTTTCACGTCACTATAAAATTTTCCACCCTTGGTAACTTTTGATTCCTGGATTCGCCCCTGATTCCTTCTATTGATTCTAGCCCTGGTAATTTTCGATTCCTTCTATGAATCAGCAGCATAACACACTATTGCTGCGCTTTAGTATTGTTAGTTTCTTGTTCATCGTGTCCAGCAGCCTCTCTGTTTCCCCCATTGGGGAATAATTTTCTGGCTAGAATGATCATCGGCCATGGTTGAGGAGGAGGCGCGTTGAGTCTCCAATAATTAAGATATCTCATCCAAGAAAGAAATTGCTAAACAATAAGATACATTCATGAGGATTTGAACAGTCGACTACCTAGTTATTTGACGAAGATTGTGACTGTTAGGCCATTATTCATTTTGCAAGCTTTAAGTCATTCTTTTTTTTTTCCGATTCCAGTTTTAGTATAGTTTAGTTAAATTAACTTTAGTACAGTAAAATTCATTATAACTTTAGTTCATTTCAAATTTTAACATCAAAAGAACAACATATAACACGTACGTGATATAACTAGTAATTTTTTTTGATGGAACAAGGCAGTACAGACCAGGAAACGACACAATAATGAAGAGAATACAACAATTTCAACCGGATAACAACTAAACTCAGGAAAACGAGATAGCGTAATCCACAATGGAGCTATGCACTCCAGCAACTGTTGCAAGATCTTCACCCGAGAAGGCCCCGAATCCGTAACACACCACGATGGTCAAACAGCCAAAGCGACATAACCGCCAGCTTCTGATCTCGACTGAAGTCCCGACCACAATTTCTATAAAGCAGGCACACAAGGCCGTGAACCGCGGTTGAGTTCTTTGAAAGAAACCGCTATACGAGGTACGGGCAATCCGGCTAACCCAGAAAAACCCTGCCACGCTCCATCCCAGGCGGACCCGCCTAACTAACTACCTATACACAAAACCCCGGACGAACCCGGCCCTCCATCCACCCGCCGGCGACCGGAACACAACCGCCCACCAGCGCCACACCGTAAAACCTAGCCAACCAGTAAAACCAAGCAGCTCCGCCACCGGTGGACAGCCACGCAGCATGCCAGAACCGCCGCCGACTAGCCAACTATACACCGGCGGTACATCCAGCTCGAATAGCCTCACCACGCCGTCCACAGCCGCTCCACCAAGACGCCGCCCAAGGCCACCCGCACCAGCTGCACCCACCAAAGGTCAAAACCCGAAGGCCAAAACAACCGCCTCTATCCCCTTCCCCGCCGGAAATCACACCGCACCAAAGTCGTCAACAACCCCAACCATCCAGATCTGAACCGGCTAGCTGAGGGCGCCGACGACGAGCGGCGGATCTAAACCAGCGACGCCAGCAAGGGAAGAAGAAGAGGAGGTGGAGACTCCACGCGCCGCGAGAAACCTCCTGCGACCGGCTGAGCTACTTCCGCCTTCGAAACTCTTCTACTGCCTTCCAGAGAGTTTATCTCTCTAATTGTTTTGTGATATAACTAGTAATTAAAGGTGTGCAATGTTATGAAAGACTATTAATTAATTATGACATCTGTTATCAGGAAAAAAATATATTTATGACAAGTATATTGTATGCAGTGACTGGGTCTCGACTGGTATAAGGGCCCGTCCATTTTGACTGATATTAACTTAACTGAAACTTATCTTAACTGATATTAACTTATCTTAACTGATCTTAACTTATCTTAACTGATCTTAACTTATAGTGACTGATCTTAACTTAACTGAAACTTATATTGAATGATGAATAGTATTATTTTATGATGATGATGATGGTTGTGATGATGATGATGATGAATAGTAATTTTATGATGATGATGGTTGTGATGATGATGATGAATAGTAATATTATTATGATGATGAATAGTAATATTATGATGATGATGAATAGTAATATACTGATGATGATGATGAATAGTAATATACTGATGATGATGGGGATGGGGATGATGATGGTGATGAATAGTAATTTTATGTTGATGAATAGTAATTTTATGATGATGATGGTATGATGATGATGATGAATAGTAGGATGGTATGCTGATGATGGTATGATGATGATGATGATGGTATGATGAATAGTATGATGTTATGATGAATAGTATGATGATGATGATGGTATGATGATGATGATGATATGATGATGAATAGTGTGATGGTATGATGGTATGAATACTATGATGGTATGATGATGATGGTATAATGATGATGATGGTATGATGATGAATAGTGTGATGGTATGATGATGATGATGGTATGATGAATAGTATGATGATGATGGTGTGATGGTATGATGAATAGTATGATGGTGATGGTATGATGATGTTGGTATGATGATGATGGTATGATGAATAGCAGATGGTATGATGATGAATAGTATGATGGTATGATGATGAATAGTATGTTAAAAGTAACTTATCTTAACTGAAACTTAACTTAACTTAACTTATAGTGACTGAAAGTAACTTATCTTAACTGATATTAACTTATCTTAACTGATATTAACTTATCTTAACTTACAAGTCAAAAAATAGAGTCAAAGTGGACAGGACCTAAGTTGATGAATGATGTAGATCTCCTAGGGTCGTTATCAAAAGCGTAGTAGAAAAAATCACTAATTTGGAAATCAGTTTTAAAAATTGAATTAGGAAAAGGATCAAATTGGGATATTTTTCTCACTTCATGGTTTTAGGGTTCATGTTCTTCATTTCCATTTGTTATGAAATAATTTTTTTTTTTTTTTGATTTGGTTGTTAATAGTTAGGTGAGTTAGAAGGGATTTTAACATAGCAATTTTCATTTGTACAAGTGACTTAACGTGTCAGCCGACGAAGCCGATTCTCTGCGCGAAGGAAGTGAATCTCCGCCTCTCATCGGGTTTCTTCGTCTGTTGCTTCATCACATTTCAGCCCCAAATTCGCTCCACGTTCCTCGTGTCGACACGTGTGTCAAAAACACAACCGTTCAGGCTCAAATCTACAAAATGGCCAAAATACCCTCTACTATTTATAAGTGCCGGTCAACGTCTCGTCTGTGCTGGTTGGATAGAAATGTCATTTAAGTAAATTATTATTTTTATGTATAAGATGATGACGACGAGATGAATTATTTACATAGCTGCAATCTAAACTCTCCAATGGCGCTGTCTTCTCAATTCAACCAAATCTCATGTAAAACCCTAACCGTCTCATCCCGCCTCAATCACTACACCTCCAAGCCCTCCGCATCCCCAATTTTCCAATCCGGAACTGGACTCAGATCGGCCGGAAAATTGAGACACTTTTCCGGTGGATTCGCGAAGCCGAGGTCAGTGTCTGCCGTCCGAGCTGTGAGCGATGATGAGTGGGGAAACGACCCGATCGGAGATGTTCCTTCGGATGCAGCAGTGGACGTCGCGGAGGAGGAGGTGGAGCCAGCGTCGGTAAAGGAGATTGCTGATTTGAAGAAGAAATTGGTGGTTTCGTTTGACGGGACTGATAGAGGGTTGAACGCGAGGAGCGAGACTAGGGCTCAGATTGTGGAGCTCATCACACAGCTGGAGGCGTTGAATCCGACTCCGGCGCCTACTGAGGCTTTGCCTCTGCTCAATGGCAAGTGGATTTTGGCGTAAGTGCTTTTCTGAATATATTTTTTGTGTTTATTTAAAATTTTGCAAAAAGTAAATTAAGTTAATATCCGTTTGAACTTAGGAAAATGCGTCGGCAGTTCTCATAATTTTGTTTTGTTCGAATTTTCATAATAACAGTTATGAAGGTATATTCCTCCAAGAAAATTTTCATCATTTAAATTTTTCATGAAACAAACCGTACCTGATATTCAATGGAAACTTGGAAATAATTTTCTAGTTTTAGGATCTCGGCCATGACTTGAAATGGCTGAAATTCAAGCTTGATTATGGTTGCGGAATTTTTTCATTTGCAATGTATATTGGTAATAGGATTCTTGGTTAGATCTTGGAATAGCTTGATAGTAAAATGTAAGACAAGTTTGGAAACCGGTCTGGATGCTTACTTTCCGCCTGTGAAATTGTGGTTTCAACTCAAGGCTGGCCAATGAGTATCCATGGACCTTTCAGTTTTAATGTGCCATGTTATTGCGTGTCATTATGGATTGAAAGACCGTTAGCTTGGTGGAATGGTTGCTTGAATGCTAGATTTTGAAGTTTTTGAGGTATTGATGTTTTAAGAGAAGTTTACTTCAGGCATCTGCTTTGGTGGGTGCTCGTTGAGATTCGGAACTTAAGCATCTGTATGAGAAAGCTGAGGGTTTTTAATTAGTGAAGGAATTTCTTATGTTTCAGTTTGCGTTTTTGTTGTTGTTGATAATAGTTTGCGTTCCTTGAGAATTAAGGTCAGGTTCTTGCATTCTAGGTACACGTCATATGCAGGTTTATTCCCATTGCTGTCCACCGGAGCGCTTCCTTTGCTGAAGGTGGAGGAGATATCACAGACCATCGACTCTGAGAACTTCACTGTCCAGAACTCAGTTAAATTCTCCGGTCCATTAGCCACAACTTCTCTTAGTACCAATGCCAAGTTTGAAATCAGAAGCCCAAAGCGCGTTCAGGTTTGACAATCATCAATTCAATAGTACTTCAGGCCTCAAAAAATAATCTCAACAGTGTGATTCATGAAGTTATCTTAATTTGTTGTGAATTTAATGTGCAGCTCATGTTTGAGGAAGGCGTCATCGGCACGCCACAGTTGACAGACTCGATAGATATACCAGAGGACATCGAGTTCTTTGGGCAAAAAATTGATCTCACTCCTTTCAAGGGACTCATCTCAACGGTGCAGGACGGAGCCTCGTCAATTGTGAAGAGCATCTCAAGTCGCCCACCTTTGAAGATCCCCATCTCCAGGGCCAATGCTGAGTCTTGGTTGATCACAACTTACCTCGATGGAGACATTCGTATCTCAAGAGGTGATGGTGGAAGTGTGTTCGTATTTCTCAAGGACGGCCGCCCTCCACTGGCATTTTGAATGAACTATGCCTAAACATTATACTTGTGAAAATGGTTTATATCGGATGTGAAAATGTTTCAATTTGACTACGTGAAAGAAATATATGTATATCTTATATTGTATTCTAACTAGCTTGTATATGAATTTTTTTCAAAAAAAAATAATCTCAACTTGTTTGTGCACAATTAATTTCTTGACCCTTCAATGAAGTCTAAGAAGCAACATCAGAGAAATTTGCACCAGAAAGTTTTCATTGAAGGGTGGAACAATCATTATTATGATATTATGTTTTGGCTTCTCATAATTTTCACCATACGGAGTGAATTACTAATTGTCACCGTGACACTTTTTCTTTCCACAATTTTGTAGAATTTTTCTAGTCCCAAGTTCAAATCTGGACGGTGTCTTTTACGTGGCTGTGCTCAAATAGTCTAAAAATATTTGTATGCGATGTATTCCTTGATATGTCATATATAATATGTAAACCCACAGTTAAAAAAAAGAAGTGAATTACTAATTTAAATATCGATTTACAGTCTCATTTTATTATGAAATGGTGACGCTTAAACATAAAGTTGTTTCATAAAAAAAACATCTTTTTCTGTCCTTTCCTCCAGAAGCCTCGAGAACCTCCCAAAACCCTAGCCCCGACAGTTGCTCCTCCCATCTCCGGCCAGCCTCTCCTCTCCGCCCCTATTGTCGCCTCTTCTCTCCCTGCCTCTCCCTCCTCTCTTCCTTTCAGTCCCAGCCCGCTTCTCCCCGTCTCACCCGACTGTCTCCCTCCTCTCCTCCACCTATGCTTGCGGATTCGGTTCGTCTTTTTGGATCCGTGGGATGTGGCGCTGCTGGCGGGTTGGTAGGTTGTTGGTGTTTGACGGTGGGTGGCTGGTTTGCTGGGTGTGGGGATCAGTGGGAGGCTTGCGGTGGGTTGGAGGTTTGGAGTTGTGGCTTTTGGGTAAATATTGGGCGGTTGGGGTGTACGTGTTGGCGGGGTGTTTTGTGTTTATATTATCCTGCAAGCTCATGCTTTTGCAGTTGATTTAGTTTTGTGTTTTTTTAGGGTTTTGTCTTTAAGTTGTAGGTCAGTAGGTGTTGTTTACATTTTCGATTTGGCGAGCGCTTATTTGTTTCTCGGAAATTGGCGGATGTGCCTCTTCTTCTTTATCGACCAGTTTGTTTGTTCCAAGTCTTGTTGCTTGGTCTTTGTATGACATGTTGTAATCGAAAAAAGAAAAAAAAAACATAAATATTTTGATCCACTACTCCTACCGGCTGTCATCGTGCTAACTACCTCGTAGAAAAAAAAACATATCCTCGGTGTCGCCCAATTCATAGGCCCAGCAGCAATAAATGATGTGGATCACACCCTCTTGTAGGAACTACATTATTCAATGATGTGTATGTGCTCTCTAAATCTATATTATTATTTTTTGGGAAAAGTATAAAAAAAGAGTTCTAAACTATCCCCTCTTTTCAATTTGAGGTTCGAACTATCATTATTTTTAATGAGAGTGCAAAATTAAAAAATCGTTAAAGTTAACTCCGTTAGTCAAATTACAATTAAATGTCATTTACTTTAATTTTATCTATTTATCTCTCATTATATATTTTTAACTTTTAATTTTATTATAATTTTATTATTCTCTTTAACTTTCATATCACAAATGAGTACTCTATATAAATTAATTGTTTAGGGTTTCATAATTTACCATTATATGTATGAATAAAAATTAAATAATTACTTTTTTATTGTAAAATTTTCAAGTTCTTTTCTAATATGATGGGTGAGTATAGTATTTTAAATTTTCATAGTTTCACAATTGATCATAAAATATATATGGATATATATTAAATTATTTTTAAAAAATTCATGTTCATAAGAGTATTACTATAAAAAAGAATATAAATTTATGGATAAATTGAAAAAAAAATTAAACTTTTGTCCACACATACTATATGGCGAATTGTCAAACTTTAAAAATTCAAAATATTATACGCATCCATCATCTACGGGAAACATCTATAAAAAATTTAGAATATGAATCAAAATAATAAACATTTAATTTTAATTCATACATGTTATATGGTAGATTATGAGGGATGAGATCTGGTGAGAAGTGACTATAAGGTGAGAAATAAGAATTTATCCTGTCCATAGATTTTTGATATTCAACAGCCAAGATCATTTTATAATTTTTAACCCAAATCACGTCACTCTACGGTTAGAGGGTTATTTTCGTCCCACAAACATTTTCGTCCCGTCCAAAAACCCTAACCCTTTTTTTGCTACCGACCTACGGACGACCGAAGACGACGATTTTGCTACCGACCTACTCCGCCGCGGACGAATCGAAGAGGACGACGTAAGCAACGATTCCGAAACGACGGCTGCTTCCAACCTACGGTCATGGCGCGAAAGACGGCGACCGAAGACGACGATTCGCAACCTCCGCCGAAGAAGCCGATTCAAAAGTCGGGTGAGTTTTCTAACAGTGCGATTTGGTATCTCGATTAGGGTTTGTTGTTGTTCATATTTTGTCGATTTTAGTGTATACTAAACTTAATCAATTTGTCTGAAGAACTATGCATCTGTCGGAAAACATGTGCAGTTGATCTTTGCTATCTCCGAGTTATATTGTTGAACTGACCTGCAGCGATGGAAGCGAAGTTTTTTCGATTTCTAAAAATTGTTGGGATTGGGTTCAAGGCAAGGGCAGAGGCTGAAGGCCGGCTTTTATATTTGAAACTAGGATACAGCCATGAGGTGGAATTGGCTGTTCCTCCTGCTGTCAGGGTATTCTGCTTTAAAAACAACGTGATATGCTGCACCGGAATCGACAAGCAGAGAACACATCAGTTTGCTGCTTCCATCCGCAGTTGCAAGCCTCCAGAGGTGTACAAAGGCAAGGGAATTATGTACATTGATGAAGTTATAAAGAAAAAGCAACAAACTTAATCAGTTTGTTGTTGCTTTGCTAATGTGTTTTGCAGGACATATGGAAGGACTTTGCTACTGCAGAGTCAGCTAGAAAGGTAAATTTATATTTCTCTAGCTAACAGTCCATTAGACTGCTAAGTGCTAACAGGTAAATGTGAAAGAATGATATTTATTTGTTAATGGTTATCAGTCTCTAGGTAACAGTCCATTAGACTGCTACCTCTGCTTTGTTATTCTTGTTGTAGACATGCTGAGGAGATGTGGTTCAGTTGGAGTTGAAATTATATCCATGATTTTGGATGAACTAGTAGCATTGTTTTGTTATATGATTTTTTTTTCAGCTGGCTTTCTTGTTTGTTAATATAAGATATTGTAATGTTGATATTTGTTTTTTTTAATCTGTAATACATCAGGTGGTGAAGTTGAAAGCATTTTTCAAATTTGAGAATACGCAAGAAGCTCTTTCAGCAGCAACGTTATTAATTGACAGCAAGCCCAGCTCTTTCAGCACCAGGCTTATTATCCGTAGCATTAGACGCATAATCTGTAACACAAGACTTATTATCCGTAGCATTAGACGCATAATCCGTAACACATATGTACTACGTATTTTTGGCTAGTATGGCCACTTTGTACTGCAGATGTTATGTACGACGTATATTGGCTAGTATGTTGGTCAACCTCTTTTATTGTAATAATTAGATTTAGGGCAATGTATGTTGCTCATGTGTATCACACGTGGTATGTATAATTCGTAGCATCATGATCATAATCCGTAGCATCACGATCATAATCCGTAGCATCACGATCGATTAAAATCCGTAGCATCACGATCGATTAAAATCCGTAGCATCACGATCATAATCCGTAGCATCACGATCATAATCCGTAGCATTTAATCATAATCCGTAACATTGTAAAAATAATCCGTAGCATTGAAATCATAATCCGTAAGTTATAATAGTTAAGTTAATGTGTATCACAGAGGGTAAACATAATCCGTATGTATAAGTCGTAACATTGTGTAATCATAATCCGTAACACGATAATCATTATCCGTAGCATTATAAGTATAATCTGTAGTACACTTAACAATTGACATGACTTAATAACCAAACCGAGCTTTTATATACAATTGTAAAAGAGACAAATGAGCTACTTTTTACCCATTGACTAAAAAGAAACAACTAAATAAATCCAAACGAGAATAATCTTCTTCTTCTAATCTTCTCATAATCTTCTTTCTTGAAACATGGATAATGCATCTGAAAGTCTGATATATTCGGATCAATCCAAACAAGGATAATCTTCTTTCCATTTTTTGTCCCAAACCCCTGATAAAATGACAAAACCTGATCAGTCGAAACCACTTCCCATAATACACCAGACATGTTCCTGCAAAAATACACAACTTTCATCAAAATCAACCTAAACAGTTTACCATGAACTTCAATTAAAGTAAACAGTTTAATTCAAATCAAACTACATTAACTTGAAGCTTTTTTTTTTTTTTTTGATGGGTTACATTAACTTGAAGCTTGAACTAAGTATTAATGCAATAATTGCAAACAGTCACAAAGTATAGGATATGATACTGTACAGTCACAGTGTACACTACACACCATATGACAAAACATCTGATCCCCTATGGCACTAAAGCAGCTCAGTAGTTATGGCCATGATTGTCTGCAAAAATGTATTCTTGAAGCTTGAACTATGCTAACGGAAACTAGACAGTGTATTTTACAGCTACTTTCCTAAATTAGTCAAATGACTTAACATTGAAATTACTACTAAATTTTTTGAAGTTAAAAATGTTACCACTACACTGAGTGTTATTAGAAATTTGAACTCAAAATGTCTCAGCAATTTACAAAGAAATAATAGAATTTGAATGGAAATACACAAATACTAGAACTACCTGAATCTCGATCGGTCTGGGAGTCACCATCTCGTGATCGGCTCTCCCACTTTCCAGTTGACCCCCGAGAAAAACTGTTTGCATCTCACCTAGTCGGTGGGGATGCACTATATTCAGTACGTTTGAAGTGTGCCGCAAAACCGCCTTAGGTCCTTGTCTTTTCTTGAGAACCATGGAAAGCATCATGAAACTCACTGGTCGAAATATGAACAGAATACGTGTTTCAATTACCATGAATCAATTTTTGAGTAGCTATAGTCTGCAACAAATTAAAACACAAAATATACAAAGACAGTCTTATGGCTAATGCTTTGATATTCAGTCGGTCTAAAAGTTAAATAGCTTATTCTCAGGGTCTTGTTAGTGATGAGATTGAAATCTCATGCTGACTAAAGAAATTTACTAACTGCCAGGGCACGCGCAACTCGTAAAACTGAAAGTTTTGACTGAAGCTCAACTACAACTTTGACTGAAGCTGATCCAAAGAATCTTACTTGAGAATTGATTTGTCAAATCCACTAGCCAACTGCTTGCACAGATCTAGCTCACTCAATGAAAGTAGAAAATCTCTTGCATATGTGACTTTGAGTTTCCTGGATAATCAACATACAACCAAAATGAATTTCAAATAAATGTTCCACGTTAAAATTATAAAAGACTAATTTTTTTTCTTTCAGAACAGGTATAATAGAAATGAGGAATTAAAATATATACTTTGGCACTTCCTGGTTTGCATCTGCAGGCTGGTCAGGATTCTGCAGGATATCATCTTCCAATCCCATTCTGCAAATCAAAATCACAGAAAATCTTCCTCTACCTAGCTGAATCACAGGAACTGCCCTCACTCCCCTTCTCAAAATCTACCTCCTACCAGCAGAAACGGATCAACTACAACCCAAAAACCCAAACTCCAGAATCAGATCATCATCAGCTCCAATGCCAATCCCTAAATCTTTACTAAAATCAGCTTTTTACCAACTAAACACAATTATAACTACAGGTTCTCATTGCTTTAACTTCTCCAAGTTAATCTTGTAGACTCTGCTGACCAATCTAACTTACAACCAACCACAATCACCAGAACCTACAATCAAACAACCAAACCAACATTCCATCAAAAAAAAAAACCAAACCAACATTAAACAACCGAACAAACATTAAAAATCACCACAAACCATACTGAAGAACTCAGCGGAGGCTGGCAACTGGCAAGACATAGCAACATTAGAAAATCTATGTAGTACTTTGGTCTGCGGAATTGTGAAAGCACAGTTCGAACTTCGAACCCGAATGATTGTCGGTCGTCGTCTTTCGATTGGTAGTCGATTTCTTTGGCGACTAATGAACTCGATGGACGAATAGATCCGTAGCAAGATGAAATCGATGGACGATTAGGTCCGAAGCAAGATGCCCTCGACATCCATGAGCGACTGATGAATTCGACGGAAGATTAGGTCGTAGTCTTCGCCAATTTCGGTTTGGGTTTCGCAATTAAACGGATACGCAGTTAAACGGATAAACACGAGGTCTCACTGGTTATCTCTAGAAAACTCGAGGTCTTCTTCAATTTTTCCTTTAGGGGTTAAGGTTTTGCTCGATTAAGCTTGGGGCCCGCTCCCGTTCATCCCTCCCCATCTTGTTCCTTCGCTTGGGCTTGTTCGCTTCCTTCTGTCGGTCGGATTCGGTCGGCTGGTGGAGGCGGTTTCGGTCCGGCCTTGGCGCGTGGGTGAGGGGTGGACGGGAGGGGTTGGTCGGTGTAGGTTTCTGGGTGGCTGCTGGCCGGATCTGACGGGTTCTGCGCCGATGGTGTTGACGGCTTGGCTCTGGCGCGTTGTTCCATGCTGGGGAGGGGCGAGATCCTGGCTATCGGGTGGTTTGGTCCGGCATAGCTTCTCCACGGCTGGGAACTTTGAGCGGAGGCTGTTGCGTCGCATCTCGGCTTGGAGGGTGGATGGATGGATGGTTGTGGCGCTGGCAGTGAGATGGCGGGTGGAGCTGTTGGTGGTCTTCGTCGCGGTCTGGGTGGAATGTCACGGTTGAGGCAATCTCCTTCTGCGGGGTTTTTGGGCCCTGCCGGATTAGGGTTTGGCCTTATAGGTCGGATCTGGTCAGGTGGGGGGCTTTGGCTGGCGTGAGCGGTTCGGACTCGCCTTCGCTGCTGGAGTGGTTGGCCCCGTTGATGGTTCGGCATTAGATTATTTATGCTTAGGTAGTAGTTTAGCGGTAGTCTTTTGTTTAGTTATTCGGCGTGTTCCACCAGGATTGGTGGTGTTTTCCATCTTGTTTGATGGTGTTTTCCACCCTTATTGGGTTGGTGTCCTCCCACCATATTTTGGTGGTGTTTTCCCGTTAGTCTGACGGTGTTGTTCCACCTGTTGGGTGGTGTTTTAGTATTGGAATGGGTTGCCGTCTTCGGCTGGGCTTCAGTTGTGTTTTAGGTACTAGATTGAGTCAGTGTCTTGGCATTGTCCAACTCTTGTACTACTTACCCATCAAAAAAAAAAAACGGATACGCAGTTTTTGAGATTTTTGTCGGACTAAATTACCCCTACAACCGTGAATTAGGTTATTTTGATAAAAATTTTTGTGTCTAATCGTGATAGTTGATTAAGCAAAATCAATGGACCAAATAAATTCTTATTTCTCACAAAAACAGCAACTTCTCACCTGATCTTTTTCCAGATTATGAACCCTAAATAATTAATTGAAATGTAGTACCCATTAGTGATATAAAATTTTAGAAGAATAAAAATATTATAATAAAATTAGAAGTAAAAAATATAGAATGAGAGATATATAAATTAAATTAAAGTAAATGACATTTAATTGTAATTTGACTAACGGAGTTAACTTTAACGGAATTTTTAATTGTGCCCCCTCATTGGAAATTATGATAGTTCGGACCTCAAATTGAAAAGAGGTAGTAGTTCAGGGCCCATTTTTGTATTTTTCCCTTTTTTTATAAGCTCTGAATCTATATCATTTTGGACTTTAACATAGGGTAAATTATAAAAACATGATCCAGATTACCCCTCATTTCAAATCAAGTACCATACTTTTCTACTTTTTTAATTTAGTGATTTTTGCATCAATTTGCATACATTTTGTTTCCGAATTCGAGTTTTTGAGTAATTTTAAGGTCGCAAAACTTATGATTATGGTTTTGGGGTAACTTAATTTGGTCTAATTTATTCTTTTTGAGGTTGGTGACGTTATTAATAGGATGGAACATGTGCAAATTGATGTGAAAGTCATTAAATTGAAAATTGGAAAAGTCCAGTACTTGATTTGAAATGAGGCGGTAGTCCAGATTATGTTTTTATAATTTACCCTAATTATTATGTGAGGATTTTGTGGCGTGCTCTAACAAATCTGAATTTTTTTTTATTGATGGGTAGAATTGATTCACTACAAAATTAGAAAGTTCATAACTATTATCCAATACAATTTTTCTAGAAATTGAACACCTCCACCCATTCAAGTCTTTTCGGCATCAAATCAATCATCAACCTGCAAGATGCAACTCACGTCCACGACCAAATAACAAATCCACTCATAAGCGGATCACATCCACGAGGGACGAATAACAAATCCACGCCTGAACGGGATTACCACAAGTCCGCATCAGATATGAGACTAATCACACTTCCAATAATTGAAAGAATAATACGCAACTAACGTCCACGAGGGACAAATAATATGCGACATATGAGTTTAACTTATCTTTACAAGAGAAGGTGTTCAACAAAATCGAACACCACCCTATTAACCACAAATCTAACAACTAGAGTGTTTGATTATTGGACTTGTTGATCTATTGTTGCGTTTGGGCTTGGCCATGAAAATTCCAAACCAGTCATCTGACAACCTACTTCTCAATTATGTTTTTTAGCGTTAAAAATGATACATGTTGTCCTTAAATCTTAACTGCAGATTTTAATAGGGAAAAATACAGTTTGGGACTTGGGGTCATTGATGGCACTAAAATATATGCATTTTAGGCAACCTCTGTGCTTACTGTTTCGATTATTCTATCACGATTTCACTTGCTATTTGATGCTTTGTGGTTCATTTCAGGCAAATTACAGAGTTTAAGCTGAGAACACAAGTAGGCAGTGATTTTGGAGCAAAACCGAGCATTTCAGAGCAAAAATATGGACTTTCGGGCAATACGGGACAAACCGACCTTGCCGGAGTATTTTGGACGTACAGATCGCAATCGGTGTCCGATTTGGTCGATTCAAAGCTTGTTGAAAAGCTAACTCAAAGGGCTACAACTCTCTAGTTGACGCCAAGACCAAATTCGGAGGTTAAGATTGCCAAACAGCCTTATGCGTTCGCACAGTTCACCTCGTGCGTTCGCACAACATAAACCAGCCGCATGACATTTTCATGCGAGCGCATGAGACCGACCTTGCCGGAGTGTTTTGGACGTACAGGGCGTGTCCGATGTCCGATTTGGTCGATTCAAAGCTTGTTGGAAAGCTAACTCAAAGAGCTACAACTCTCTAGTTGACGCCGAGGCCAAATTCGGACACGCAAGAGGTCATGCGTTCGCATGAATCATTCATGCGAGCGCATGACACAAACCAGTCGCATGGATTTTTCATGCGAGCGCATGCAAGATATTGACCTTTGCAACTTGTTTTGGACGTCCAGGGCGTGTCCGATGTCCGATTTGGCTGATCTTTAGCTTGTTGGAAAGGTAACTCGAAGGGCTACAACTCTTCAGTTGACTTCAAGACCCAATTCGGACGTCAAGACTGCGAAAAAAGGCCATCAAGAGACCCTGCGTTCGCATGCCTTCGCGGAAAAAAACATAAAGACAGGATTTTTACTGCTGGGATATAAAAAGAGAAAATTAGGGTTTTTGAAGGGGTGGTCGATTACCTGGGTTTGTGGAGCCGTTTTTGGAGGAAAGTTGGGGTTTGAGAGAGAAGGAAGAACTTCAACAACATCTTGAATCTCCATATTGGTTTTGAAGTTCTAAACTCTACTTTTCATATGGTTGTTTGCACTCTTATTGTTGATTTTGTTTGTAAACTCACCATGAGTGAGTAGTGACCTTGGTTGGGGATTATGGATCCCCTAGACATGTTTGTGATGATGTAAATACCATTGATGTCAATTTTGAATGAGTTTGCACATGAATCTTCTTCATTTGAACTAAATGTTTAGAGTTGCCTATAAGGTGTTTGTGAAATGTCCTCAATGGGAACTTAGCTTGATCTCATGTTTGATGTAGCTCACGTTGATCAATATGACTTCAATGAAATGAATGAAGAAGCATTAGAGTCTTTGTGTTACATGGCGACACCTAAATTCTAATGAGAATGGCTTGAACTTAACAAGAATGTGTTTATCTAGTCAATAGAGCGCGAGTGTGAGACTAGACATGCATGTTCTATAGGGCCAATAGAGCGCGAGTGTGAGGTCCTATGCTAGATGTAACCTCTTCATTCTAAGTTGTAGCGCGAGTTGAACTTGGCTTGAATGTTACATGGCTAAATTCTACTCTTGTGCATGTAAATCCATCATTGGCATCCAATATCATTGTCACAATAATTGTCTAGGTGGGGAAGTAATCCCTAGTCATCTTTTAATCGATTATTTACTTGTTTCATTGTTTAAAATCTCCTTTGGATAGTAAAATCTTGCTATCAACCTCTCAAGAGGAACAAACCCCCCCCCCCCCCCCCAAACCATTAGACATTCTAAGTAAATTGTTAGCATTATTGGTTTAATCACCTGTCCTTTGGGTACGACCTCGGTTCACCCGAGTCTTTACAAATGTTTTGATTACCGTGACTAGCATAAGTATTCGATTTTCTTATTGAATATTTACACTAAATTACAGTCGATCAAATGGCGCCGTTGCCGGGGATAGGTTAATTAACTAGGTGCTAATAGATTGTTTAGTTTGTCTACTTTGTGAATATTTTTCTTTTTCTTATACTTGTATATTCTTCTTTTTCTCTCATATCCCTTACTAACTTACTCTATCTTGTTTTGCGAGGATGGACCCCTACAACCAACAAGTCATGCACAATGGAGATTATTATGAAGATGAACAACCAAATGCCCATTGTGAAGACTATTGGATTTACAACCACAACCAACAAGTCTATTCTAATGAGGGATACTATCAAGAGGAGGAGCACATAAATTCTCATTGGCAAGAACATGGTTATCCGACAAGTTATTACACTCCAAATTGGGATGATAGCCAATGTTTTGAAGTTGAAGACTCCTACCCCCCATACCCTCAACCTCCTCAACCTTCAAGTGAGCCCTCCACTATGGAGTCCATGATTGCCACATTTCTAGCAAACCAAGAGAAGATGGAAGCTCAATTGAATAGATTGGAGGCTCAAAACCATGAGTTAGAAAGCATATTGGCTCAAGGAGCCATTGAAATTGGGAACTTGGTTGAGAAAGAGAAAATCTCCGAAGAAGAAGAAGTCCTTGGATCTAATGTCTCAAGGGAAGAATGGGATCAAGAAAGGAAGGATGAATTTTGGAGAGCCGGCACCGAAGCTCATTACAACCAAATGGATGGTGAATCTTGTAACGAAGAAGAGATGGAATGCAAAAGTGAAGCATCCTTCACCACTAGCACATCTCAAGATCATTTAGATGAGAACACACAAGAGCGCGACATCCCATTGACGCTCTCCGATGAGGAATTCTTTAAAGATGATGCCTCGTGCATAGAAGAAACATCCTTGGTCAATGAAGAAGAACTCACCCCTCCCACTATAGAAGAGCCGAAATATGAATCCCAAATTTTTCTTGATGAGGATAAGATAGAGGAAGAGACTATTGAGAGAAAAGGATCTCGGGGGTATGAAGACTTTGTTGAGGTTTTCATGGAGCAAATTGAAGAGCATTCTCGCATGCAAGAAGACAAAGGTCTAGATAGGGATATTGAGGAATGTGCACCCAAGGAAATATTTGAAAAACTTAAGGAGGGTATGCCCATCATTCTCGAGACAGGTTATGAAGACCCTTTCTTCACTACTTCGTCTCGAGACAAGTTTTGGAGCTTCTTGCTATATTTTCCAAGATTATTCGGAAAAAGCTCCCATGGCCCCTTAATTTTTAAGGGATTTTCATACTTGAAGGGGTCATGCTCCCAAAAGAAAGTCCATTGTAGGCTTGATGGGAGGAAATTCAAATGGGATTTGAAGGTGGTTTGACACGATCAAGTGCAAGGCCCCGCTTGAGGAGGGATCTTAGCAAAAGACTCCGCAAGCGTGCTTCTTATCTCCCTAGAGGAGAATCGGCTCCGTCTTAGCCAAGACGTTAAACTAGGCTTGTGAGTGATTTCTCTCCCGATCTTTAAGTATATCTATTTTGATTGGATTTCTATTTGCTTCGTGCAAGAATCTGAGGATATGAACTATGCATGTGTGAATGCCTATATTTGATGATTTCTTAACATGTGCTTAGTTAACTAGATGTCTTGATAGGGCATAAGTGTGGGGTGTTGAAATTTTGTGCATGAGTGTTGATGTATGATTTGAGATTGGCTTGGAAATTTTTGTCCGTAACTCCATGCGTTCGCATAGTCCAGTCCGTGCGTTCGCATCATATGCCTTTTCCTCATTTCGTTGTGCTCGCATAGAATCCATGCGCCCGCACTAAAAATCAATGCCACTGCCTTCGTTCATGCGTTCGCACAAGCCAATCCGTGCGTTCGCACAAGCCTAAGTGTGGGGTGCCTATGTTTTGACTACACGCGATGTTTGTGCTTGCTTGACGTGCTTTCATGTGTGGAATCCAATCAACTTGTATGCTTAAGGGAAAATACTCACACTACTGTGCAATTCATCCAAAAATTTCAAATTGTTAATGAAAACAAAAAGTCTAGGCAAGGCTACATTTTCGAAAATTTTCATCTCTAAATTCAACTAGTCGTGCATGATTTCACTTGATTGATCCTTTAGATTACTAATGGATTGAATTGTCGACTTTCATTCTTGAGGATCAAAGCATCTACTAGCACTTCTTTATCTTTTATTCTAAGCTTTTTCTCGTTGAGACTGAGGAGTTGATCTTTGAAAGCATAAAACCGAAATAATTTATAACTTTGAAACCCTTGCATGCCATGATTGCCTTTAGGTGACCTTAGTGACCTTGCTTATCTTGTGGATTTGTCTTGTTGGTTTGTCATGCTCCATTTTTAACACTTAGCCTTTGTCAAAGTTCTAAGTGTGGAGTCAAAAGAGGGAGAAAAATAGGCCCCAACAAAAAAAATATATATGCTTCATTCTTATGGTCAAAAGAGGGCAAAACCCCGACTAAAAACTCTCTCGATGTACACGAGAAGTTTTGATCAAAATATACAAATGCCGGGGGTTAGGAAGAAAAGTTCCCCCTCGAAAGCATTTGTAGGCCAAAGGCCATTTGAAAAAAAAAGAGAAAATAAGAAGCACTTAGACTTGACAATCGGCTATTCCACCATCCTCTAGCATGAAAACCAATGAGACAATTGATACTTCTTAGCAAGAATTCACTAAGGGACGAACCTCGTATTCTTTTATACTTATGCATGATATGACTTGCAAGTGTATACAAAAACTGAAATGTTGGAACTCCTCTTCTCTTATGACTAAGTGACCTTTGCGTCATAGGCTTGAGAATGAGTTCAAAGCTCACGAGCCAATGGACTAGCCTCCTTGCTAGCATTAGTGAGTGATCCAACAAGATTTCTTTGCGAATATTAGATTATTTTCTTGAAGTCACTAATTAGAAAATGACTAGAATCCTTGATTAAAGATTTATTAGTCTTTGCTTTGATTTGCTTGAATGTCCTAATTCATGAATTTCCACAAGGATTCGAAGAGGACTCATGTAGTGATTGAAATGCACATGTCTAGTTGAATACATTATGAACTTCATGAAAAACACCTTGCCTAGTACTTTGACATTTGTGAACTTAAAATGCCTAATTGGATGGTTGTTCTTTTTGTGGGATTTGTGAGTATTCTCATGTCTGAAAACTCTCAGGAGACTACAACTCCTCCACTAGGGTAGCCTAGGGGTTTAAAGGCTTGGTGCATTCGCTAAATGCACTCGTGTTACCTACGAAAGTGGTTAGTTAAAAGTAGGATTTATTTCTCAGTATTTTTAGTTAGTTTTCGTGACCATATGAAGTTTCCTTTGAACCGATCCTGAGTAATTGAAATGCAATATTGTTGTTGATCTATATGATTAGTTTGCTCGGGACGATCAAACGTTAAGTGTGGGGTGATTTGATGGCACTAAAATATATGCATTTTAGGCAACCTCTGTGCTTACTGTTTCGATTATTCTATCACGATTTCACTTGCTATTTGATGCTTTGTGGTTCATTTCAGGCAAATTACAGAGTTTAAGCTGAGAACACAAGTAGGCAGTGATTTTGGAGCAAAACCGAGCATTTCAGAGCAAAAATATGGACTTTCGGGCAATACGGGACAAACCGACCTTGCCGGAGTATTTTGGACGTACAGATCGCAATCGGTGTCCGATTTGGTCGATTCAAAGCTTGTTGAAAAGCTAACTCAAAGGGCTACAACTCTCTAGTTGACGCCAAGACCAAATTCGGAGGTTAAGATTGCCAAACAGCCTTATGCGTTCGCACAGTTCACCTCGTGCGTTCGCACAACATAAACCAGCCGCATGACATTTTCATGCGAGCGCATGAGACCGACCTTGCCGGAGTGTTTTGGACGTACAGGGCGTGTCCGATGTCCGATTTGGTCGATTCAAAGCTTGTTGGAAAGCTAACTCAAAGAGCTACAACTCTCTAGTTGACGCCGAGGCCAAATTCGGACACGCAAGAGGTCATGCGTTCGCATGAATCATTCATGCGAGCGCATGACACAAACCAGTCGCATGGATTTTTCATGCGAGCGCATGCAAGATATTGACCTTTGCAACTTGTTTTGGACGTCCAGGGCGTGTCCGATGTCCGATTTGGCTGATCTTTAGCTTGTTGGAAAGGTAACTCGAAGGGCTACAACTCTTCAGTTGACTTCAAGACCCAATTCGGACGTCAAGACTGCGAAAAAAGGCCATCAAGAGACCCTGCGTTCGCATGGTTCAGACTGTGCGTTCGCATGCCTTCGCGGAAAAAAACATAAAGACAGGATTTTTACTGCTGGGATATAAAAAGAGAAAATTAGGGTTTTTGAAGGGGTGGTCGATTACCTGGGTTTGTGGAGCCGTTTTTGGAGGAAAGTTGGGGTTTGAGAGAGAAGGAAGAACTTCAACAACATCTTGAATCTCCATATTGGTTTTGAAGTTCTAAACTCTACTTTTCATATGGTTGTTTGCACTCTTATTGTTGATTTTGTTTGTAAACTCACCATGAGTGAGTAGTGACCTTGGTTGGGGATTATGGATCCCCTAGACATGTTTGTGATGATGTAAATACCATTGATGTCAATTTTGAATGAGTTTGCACATGAATCTTCTTCATTTGAACTAAATGTTTAGAGTTGCCTATAAGGTGTTTGTGAAATGTCCTCAATGGGAACTTAGCTTGATCTCATGTTTGATGTAGCTCACGTTGATCAATATGACTTCAATGAAATGAATGAAGAAGCATTAGAGTCTTTGTGTTACATGGCGACACCTAAATTCTAATGAGAATGGCTTGAACTTAACAAGAATGTGTTTATCTAGTCAATAGAGCGCGAGTGTGAGACTAGACATGCATGTTCTATAGAGCCAATAGAGTGCGAGTGTGAGGTCCTATGCTAGATGTAACCTCTTCATTCTAAGTTGTAGCGCGAGTTGAACTTGGCTTGAATGTTACATGGCTAAATTCTACTCTTGTGCATGTAAATCCATCATTGGCATCCAATATCATTGTCACAATAATTGTCTAGGTGGGGAAGTAATCCCTAGTCATCTTTTAATCGATTATTTACTTGTTTCATTGTTTAAAATCTCCTTTGGATAGTAAAATCTTGCTATCAACCTCTCAAGAGGAACAAAACCCCCCCCCCCCCCCCCCAAACCATTAGACATTCTAAGTAAATTGTTAGCATTATTGGTTTAATCACCTGTCCTTTGGGTACGACCTCGGTTCACCCGAGTCTTTACAAATGTTTTGATTACCGTGACTAGCATAAGTATTCGATTTTCTTATTGAATATTTACACTAAATTACAGTCGATCAGTCATTTCAAAATATAGATCAAACTATAAAACTTTCTAAAATTGGGCTCGAACTAATGATAATTTCCAAAAGAGGGGCGCTCTGTTTACGGTGTTAATAATCCGTTAATACCGTTATTAACACTGTTAATTATATTTTAAAATCTAAAAAATGCAAAAAAAAATAACAAAAAAAATATTTTTGAATTTTAAAAATTATGACACTACAAATTTTTGGATTTTTTCCGTCCAAAAATTCCGTCGTAAAAACGTCGCCAGATACGGTGCCGGAAAATAATCCGTTATTTTTTCAGCACAATTCCATCACCAAAAATAACTTCGTCATATTTTCGGCAAAATTCCGTCAACAAGAATTCCGTCGCGAACAAGTACTTGGATTATTGACGAAAATTCATTGACGAAACCTTGACGGAAACTGCACGCAAACATTATTCCGTCATCATTCCGTCGATTTTCAGTCGGTGTACACCGAAGCCTTATTCCGTTTACATTCCGTCGTGATTCTGTCAACTGGAAATATTTTTGAACTTTCCGTCATTATTCCATCATAAAAAAAGATGCAATTACTATTAAAAAAGGGCCCAATTAATATTTATATTTGTAAAAAAAATATTCAATTTAAAATTAACGGAGAAACGACGGAATGTGACTGGTATAAACGTGGGCAGGGTTTGGACGGAAATGGATGGGAATACCGACGGAACTGTTGATGACGAGAGATCGATGGAATTTTGACGAAAAATAACTTTTGACGGAAAATTGTTGGAATACCGACGGAAAACGATGTTGATGGGAGAGCGACGTAATTTTGAAGAAAATTGTTGTCGACGGATTTAAAAAACAGACCATTAGACAGCGCTTAATTGAAAAGCGTTGTCTAATGTGCCACACTTTAGACAGCGCTTGTAGCCAAACGCTGTCTAATGTGCCACACTTTAGACATCGTTTGTAGGCAAACGCTGTCTAAAGAAGACTTTAGACAGCGTCTGTTGCCAAACGCTGTCTAAAGTGGACTTTAGACAGCATATGTTGCCAAACGCTATTTGAAGTGGACTTTAGAATTAAAGCAGTTACACAAATTAATATTTTTAAAATTAACTAACGGTATATTGACGGTATTTGAAAGTTGATTATGGCGGAATAATTACGAAATTTTGATGGAAAATTGTTATTTATTTTGAGCGGAATTACGGACGTTTGGACAAAAATTAATATTTTTAAAATTAACTAACGGTATATTGACGGTATTTTAAAGCTGATTATGGTGGAGTAATGACGGAATTTTGATGGAAAACTGTTATTTATTTTGAGCGGGATTTCGGACGTTTGGACATAAATTAATATTTTTTAAAATTAACTAACGGTATATTGACGGTATTTTAAAGCTGATTATGGTGGAGTAATGACGGAATTTTGATGGAAAACTGTTATTTATTTTTAGCGGGATTTCGGATGTTTGGACAGAAATTAATATTTTTTAAATTAACTAACGGATTAATGACTGTATTTGAAAACTAATTATGGCAGAATAATGACGGATAAATTTGTAATATATAAAACATTACATTTTTAAAATATAAAACTTTTTTTTTGATGTTAATATACAGTATAAAACTTTTAATAAGTGCTGTCTTTAATAATCTTTAGAGGGCGCTTATTTTGAAAGTGCTAATTAAATTAGGCTATTTTTAATTACGGTTTCTGCAAGGTCATTTCTCCTCAACACTCGTGCTCCTCCTCCTCTCTCTGCTCGTTCGTTTTCTCCTTATTCGAAAGGTCGATTTCTCCGTTAATCGGATGGCCATCTAGTCCATGCTGTTAATCGATTTCTCGTCGTCGCACAAGCCACCTCCGTCCAAATCGACTCCGTCTCCATCGGGAATAGCTCCGGCGCCAGGTAACTCAACCGACGGAAGTTTCAATCAATACACAAGTACAATATGTGCATCTGTTTGATTTTTGTACTTGTGTAAGCCTTTCTTGAACTGGAGAACTCAAACCAGGATTTGAAAAGCCATTTGGAAGATCTATACATCAACTCTGCAATGTACGTCTACTTCTGTTTGTGGTCATGGTTATGAAGCCAAGTTGATGTTTCTGGTGGCCGCAAGGCTGTTTTCATTCATATCAAGCTTGTGAGAGAGCTTGAGAAGACATTCAGTGGGTGGGCGTGTATGGCGGGAAGGAATAAGTTGGTGGATTTCATTGGGTTGAGACATCTGAAGGCAAGGTGTTCGACAAAATGCCTTACTGAAGTTCAATAGAGAATGCAACCGAAACAACCGGGACGACAGAAGAATCATGACGGATGCAAAAACATTATCGAAAGTATATGGTGCCATTGTCAGCATGGCAGTAGCTGGTGCATTGATTGAAAGTGTTACAAGAATGGCTTGGCTTAGGGTTTTGGAGTTGGCATGGCTTGTTTATGTTAGGTTTAGAAGATCAAATAGAATGAAACTGGTTGATTTACTCGCTTATAAAGTCTTTACACAAGTAACGGTTACAAAACACTAATGACACCAATTAACACCACTAATTGACTTATTCAAATCTAATAAACTCTATCTTTAACACCCTTCCTTAAACTGAACATGTTAATATTCAGTTTACAACGATCTCGATTCTTCTTGACTGGACTGCTAAACTGTTTCTTGTTGACTGGTTCTGCCGACTATCAACTCTCTCATGGTTTCTTCTGCTAGGCCGCTCCCTAGTGTCACTCCTCGATACCGCAGTATCAGTCATCTCTTCAACAAGTGAGAGTCACTGCTCTTCTTCACTACTTGTTGTATGATTAGAAACCAAGTCTACTTCATTCATAGACTTTACTTACCGTACTAGGTAAGTAACCTATCTTCCTCATAGGTTTTCACTCTAAACAGTTTCCTGAGCACACTCTCAGTTGCTCATCAGCCAATCTTCGCATCGTCTCCATTTCGATCTGCATGACAATTACTGGCTTGTTCCGGTAAGCGATTCGCACCCACAACGACAACAAAAATTGTTACCAGCAACTTAACGTCATGAGTTCTCCACCATCTTCTTTCATCACCAACCTTCAGCAATCACGCTCATAATAAAGAGCAAGAAGATCACCAATTGCGCTACAAAGCTCATGATCTTCTTCTCATAATATGTGTGACTCAACTGAACACATTGACCATCACCAATGCTTCTGCAGCACTCATGCTCAAAGATGACCTTCCCCACCCCATCCATTCTGAGGACAAAACTCAGGTCATCATCACTCTTGACAAAGAATGCTCTGCCACTCCATTCTCTTAGACGATCCTCATCAGCTATTCATTCCTCCGCAAAGTGTTTCAATCTGAATCATATTTTGACTCACTTAACTTTCATATAACCATCATTTTCCTCACACCATCAACTGCATGAAAGTGACCTGCTCATAGCTAGCCACCCATCCAAAACACTGCTCATCACATCTCGACCAAATTCAGTGCTTCTCTATAGCACTTTGGTGGGCTTCAAATCCAAACTCTTCTCTTTGCATACATTTTCAATGTTCTTTATGAATGGCATTGCTCATCTCTTTACTACTGCTGTATTCTCGTCACCCATTTCACGATCATCAGGCACCTCATTATTAATCAATATTAAGCTCCAACTCCTCTGCTTCTCTAAACTGAGCTTTCACAATCCCTTTCTCAATGACACAACGCTTGACAATGTCAGTCCCAACACTGCCCAAACAACTCATGCTTGCACATTCATTGGACCATCCTTGAGTATATTAACAGAGACCGAACATCAGCAAGGATTCATTTGCTCCATGCTCTCCCAAGTTTCCACGTCTCCGTCACACTCCCCTCCGTCAAACTCAAATCGGTGCCAAACTCATCTCCATCCTCTCCCACCAATCCAAAGTCTTGATGAAAGTATGAAACATATACGCATACGTTTCTGCACCAATCACAGTGAAACAAACCATGCACAAAAGGCAACTCAGCTCCAAAAACAACACAGCTATGTTATCCTATGATCCCCAATCAAATTCAGCTTCCTCACACTAGAAATCAACACAAACTTCTTGACTGCTTACACAAAGCTAACTGCCATCATCCTCTCATGGGTCTCTGGTCTACGCAGTAACTCTTCTGATTATAACACGTCTCTTTAGACAATGAAAATTCCCCTGTGTCACCTCAAGCATCAACTTGAACTGCTTTATGGAATCCTGAACAAGCCCATCCATGCAGAGACCATCAAACGACTTCTGAGTCTATCAATTTTTGTATCCAGTTCATGAACCTAAATCAATCCATCTTCCTCCTTCTGACGCAACTCATCCATCTCTCATAGGACAATTCAATATTCCAATTTGATTGGCAGAGGGTTTGGTTCTTCTCTGTATCTCATCTGGCGTAACCCATCTATCTCTCGCTTCGCTAACTCTACATCAAAGGCAACCAAACCCGAGAAGTGGAACTCCTAGGAAACCAATGCAACCTTCTGCAATTTGTCGAACGGCTCCCCCTGCTTCGATTAGGGCCGCTTCAGGAGTTTTTTTTTTAAAATGACCCATTTTGAGTTTCAAACTTCAGAAATGACCCTTGCGAGTTTGCTCTTTAAAAAATGACCCATTTTTAATAAAATCGGATCCACAGAATCCGGTTTTCTGTGTTTTTCATAACATCGGATCCCCAAGATCCGGTTTTCTGTGTTTTCTACAAAATCGGATCCTGGGGATCCGGTGTTCTCTGCGCGTTCAAATGAGAGAACTACACGTGTTCTCGTTTGCACATAAAACCGGATCCCCAGGATCCGCTTTTGTAAAAAACATAGAAAACCGGATCCTGGGAATCCGGTTTTATTAAAAATATGTCATTTTTGAAAGAGCAAACTCGCGTGGGTCATTTCTAATGATTGAAACCCAAAGTGGGTCATTTTAAAAAAAACTCCTGCTTCAGCCTTACCAACTATCAGCAGAAACCCATCCGATGTTGTCAATACCAAAACATCACAGCGGCAACGCGATGCGACGCTTGATTGCAGCAATCGACGCGAATCAGGTTGTCGTCATCTCTTTCAAGCATCGACGGTCATCTATTTCAAGCATCGACGGCTCTCACATCGGTTGAAATCAATTCACAAAACTTGATAGACTCCAACACATCATTCACAGGCTGGTTTTTCCTTCCCAGCTTTGCTTGCATCGCCTCGCATCGGCCGACTGCTGTCTGGACTTTGTCATCTCGAATCACCCACTGACTTCCTACTCTATTTGAACCCGGCGGACAGTAGCATGTAGGCTACTGCCGCCGGACGACGGATCGATTTGCTCTTGATACCACTTGTTAGGTTTAGAAGATCAAATAGAATGAAACTGGTTTATTTACTCGATTAGGAACTGCACGCTTATAAAGTATTTACACAAGTGATTGTGAAACCTTCCCGTGGTGAATGAGATGTTGTTCTGGTCGAGTGCAGAACAATAGCTAGAACAACTTATGCGCTAATAAACGTAATGCGGAAAATAAACGACACGCAAAGTTGTTACCCAGTTCGGCGTTAACGAGCCTACGTCTGGGGGGCTGTCTCTTAGCCAGGTGGATAACAATTCACTAATGACGAGTATTGCGAGTACAGGGTTTACCGTTTATAGACTCCCTCTTAAACAACCTGAGCCTCGGACACTCTAGCAATTGCAATCTAGGTCTCCCCTAGATCCGAGCTCCTCCGCCGTATCCACCAATGTGATCCTCTGTGAGAACCAGCGCCTTCTCCCGAATGCGCAGTTTAGAACACCAGTGCGTGTACCTTGAACGTTGTTCTATGATCAGTCTGCCGAGCACTAGAACAGACTGAATCCGAGCGCCGTGAATAATCAGAGTGATTATATCGCCGGCCGATTACCTCCACCTCCCTTCAATGAATATGAGTGTGAGTAATTTCTCCGTAAGTGCTAACTAATACCGAAGCATTAGCCTTACTTATATAGTGCGGTAGAAACCCTAAAGCGAATAGGATTCCTAATCCAAACCGCCTATATCTTTAGGAAATCTTTCTTAATATCTTGCGCACATCTCTTGAAGATAATCCTTCAACATATCTTCAATCTCGTTTAGGAAACCTTCGATTATCTTCTTTGCTAAGATAGCTTCATGCGCAAGCAACCGACTCTATGGATATCTTCGATTATCATCAAGCACCGACTTACCAAATCCTATCTCGGAAATATCTCTATGCGAAGTTGTGCTGCGTCGGTTGAAACAAGTTTCCTAAACTGAAATAGGAAACTTCCAACTTCTGTCCTTCCATATGCAACCGCCTTGATCTCCAACGGTCGACTGAGTTTCATAATCTGAATTAGGAATCATTTCATCTGCTTCAACTTGTTCCAGGACAGTTGTCTCTTCCAGTCTCGAACAACAGCTTGAACAACTACACTAAGTTTTGCCAAACTACATGTCATAAAACTAACAATCTCCCCCTTGGCATTTTTGGCAAAACTAACTACCTGTAATCTACATGTACTACTATTACAGTTGAATCTTTGAAGGAGGTTTCAAACTCCCAAGCTGTGCTACGAACTAAGCTACCAGCAGAATCTTTTGAGGAGATTTCAAACTCCGAAAAAACATGTAAGCTCAACCGAATCTTTTTAGGAGATTTCAAACTCCAATAGCATGTCTAACAATCTAGCACAACTGAATCTTTTAAGGAGCTTTCAATCTCCAAAACTACTCCCCCTTTTTGCCACAAGTTGACAAGGGTGTACTAAAAAAATAGAGCAATATCATCAGCAGCCAAGACAACTTCGTCTTTCTTCATAGATTCACAAAGCACACCAACAAATATAGAGAATTTGAATACCTCGTTGAGCAACCTTCAAGAACGTTCTTCCTTCCTTCTATTTCAGCCCTTGACAATAGCTCGATTAAGATCCGGCTGACCAACTGGAACTGGCTCAACTTAGTTGTCAACAACACACAGACCCAGTGAGGATCTAAGTGTCTCGAACTGAATGTTGTCCAAGGCTTTGGTGAAGATGTCTGCTAGCTGCTTCTCAGTGGATACATGTGTCAAGGTGATTATCTTCTTCTCCACTAGCTCTCGGATGAAGTGATGCTTGATATCGATATGCTTCGTTCTGGAATGTTGTACTGGATTCTTGGATATGCTGATAACACTCATGTTGTCACAGTAGAGGGTCATCACATCTTGTTTTACTTCGTATTCTTCCAACATCTACTTCATCCACAACATCTGCGTACAACAACTTCCAGCAGCAATATATTCAGCTTCGGCCGTGGAAAGAGATATACTGTTCTGCTTCTTGCTGAACCATGACACCAGATTGTTTCCTAGAAAGAAGCATCCTCCAGGTGTGCTTTTGCGATCTTCTACATTCCCAGCCCAATCTGCATCGCAATAGCTTACCAAGCAGGAATTAGTATCCTAGGTGTACCACAATCCATAGTCTGCTGTTCCACAGACATATCTGATAATTCTCTTTATATTCATTAGGTGACTTTCCTTGGGATTAGCTTGATATGTGGCACAAACTCCAACTGCATGAGTAATGTCTGGTCTGCTTGCCGTCAGGTATAGTAAGCTCCCAATCATACTTCTGTACAAGGTTTGATCCACACTTGTACCTGCTTCATCCTTGGTGATCTTCACATGAGTTGCAGCGGGGGTTCTCTTATGTGATGCTTTCTCCAGATCAAACTTCTTGATCAAATTCCTAGCATATTTGCTCTGGGATATAAAAGATATCGTCTGCCTTCTGCTTTACTTGTAATCCAAGGAAATAGCACAACTCTCCTACCATGCTCATTTTGAATTCGCTCCGCATTTGTTCTACAAACTTGCCCACCATCTTCTGATTACTAGAGCCGAACACGATGTCATCCACATAAATTTGAGCAATGATAAAGTCTGACCTTGTGTGTTTCACAAACAGCGTCTTGTCTACTCCCCCTTGCACATAGCCATGGTTGATCAAGATTCAGTAAGTCGCTCGTACCATGCTCAGGGCGCTTGCTTTAGACCATAGAGAGCTTTCTTCAGACGATACACGTGGTCCGGATGGTGAGGATCTTCAAATCCCTTTGGTTGTGCCACATACACTTCTTCATTCAGCAGCCCATTCAGAAAAGCACTCTTGACATCCATCTGGAACAACTTGAATTTCAGATGACAAGCAAGTGCCAATAGTAATCGTATAGCTTCTAAACGAGCAACCGGAGCAAAAGTCTCATCAAAATCTACTCCTTGAATCTGAGTATAGCCTTGAGCCACAAGCCTTGCCTTGTTTCTGGTGATGTTCCCTTGTTCATCAGATTTATTCTTGAAGATCCATTTCGTTCCAATAACATTCACATCATCAGGTCGTGGAACAAGATCCCAAACATCGTTTCGCTGAAACTCACCAAGCTCTTCTTGCATAGCCACCACCCAGTATTCGTCATTTATGGCCTCCTTGACTCCCTCTTTGGTTCTATAGTGGACATAAAACACGAAAAACCAGCCAGTTCTCGAAAGTTAACCTGTTTACCTCGGGTCTTCATGCCTTCGGTTGGTTCACCGATCACCTCAGTAATGGGATGATTCTTCTCAATAGTTCTCGATGGTTGAAGGACTTGAGAAGAGGCAGGCACCAGCGACATCTCCGCATCAACTTCCTCGCCTGTCTGACCATCATCTTTTGCAGTGGGTTCTAGATCCTTATCTGGGACAACTTCTGTGTTAACCACTGTAGTAGCAGGTTGTTGCGGGTGAGTTGTACGATCATCATCATCTACTGTACTTGTCGCTGGCCCGTCTGGCACAACATCTTTTACAATAACATTGATAGATTCCATAATGACTCCTGTGCGTTTGTTGTAGACTCGGTAAGCACGGCTGTTGTTGGAGTAACCCAGAAAGACTCCTTCATCGCTCTTAGGATCCAATGTCTGCAGATACTCACGGTCTCGGAGGATATAGCATTGGCTTCCAAAGATATGGAAGTACTTCACCGTTGGCTTTTTGCCTTTCCACAACTCATAACATGTCTTCTCTGTGCCGGATCGAATCATTACTCTGTTGATGACATAACATGCGGTGTTCATGGCTTTCGCCCAGAACTTCAAAGGTACCTTCTTCGCATGAAGCATCACTCGGGCCATCTCTTGAATGGTTCGATTCTTTCTTTCGACGACACCATTCTGCTGAGGGGTAATTGGAGATGAAAATTGCTGGGTAATCCCCCTTTTTGAGCAGAAGTCAGCAAGAACAGTATTCTCAAACTCTTTTCCATGATCGCTTCGAACTTTCACAATATGCTCGCCTTTATCTTCTCTTTCTCGCTCCAGCCGAGTGCATAGTTGAACAAACGCCTGAACAGCATCTGATTTTTCTCGAAGAAAACTGGACCAGGTGAATCGTGATAAATCATCTACACATACAAGAGCGTACCTCTTGCCAGAATAGCTGTCTACTTGCATGGGCCCCATCAGATCGATGTGAAGTAGCTCTAGGGGTCTCATTGTATTGATCTGAGTGGTGCCTTTGTGTGGGACTTTGATCTGCTTTCCGATCTGACAATCTCCGCAAACAATGCTCAGGTCACCTTGAACTTTGGGTATACCACGTACTAGACCATCAGAGGCAATCTTCTGAAGAGTCCTTAGATTCACATGACCCATTCGCTGATGTCATAAATTCATCTCTTCAGTTTTGCTCAGCAAGCAAGTTGTTTCAGCATTGGGTCGACCAAGGTTCAGTAGGTAGCAGTTGTTTGACGACCTTCTTCCAGTGAGAACTGGTTCATCATTCTTGTTTAACACAACACATTCATCCTGTGTGAATTGGACTTGGTGCTCTCCATCGCATAATTGACTTATGTTGATCAAGTTAGCCTGTAATCCTTTGACAAGAAGGACTTCTTTCAATCTGGGTAGGCCTTGAACATTTAGAGTTTCCTTTCCAAGCACTCTGCCTTCTACTCCATCACCAAAGGTCACGTTTGACTTTCCTTTGCATTCCTCTATATTGGTCAGGAAATCAGAGTTCCAGTCATGTGTCTAGAACACCCGCTGTCAAAATACCATATTTCCTTCTTTAGATGACAAGTGGAGCTGAAAGCAACACATCATACCTCACCTTTTTGCTTAACCCTCCAAACTTGCTGCAACCATGGTTTCGGAACTTGCTTCATCTTTCTAAAAAACATGTGGAATTCATGACACCTTGATTTGATGTGTCCCACTCGGTTGCAGTAGAAGCACCTCCGTCTGTCTTGCTGTCGTGTGGGGTACCAGGTTGTTCTTCTTCGTGGGAGATGTTTAGCTGGAACAAAGTGAGGTCGTGGCTCAGCTTTTACAAATGTCGTCTTTCCGGAGCCAGAAACGCCAGTGAATCCAAGTCCATTGTGACCGCCCCTATCCTTTGAGCTCTTAGAATGGAATCTAGATCTTTTGTTCCAGAATTGAGCATTTTGACTGACTTCTTCAAGTTGTTCAGCTCCCCTGCTGTCTCCTCATGAACAAGTTTATCTGTTTCAATCTCACATTTTAAGGCATCCACAATATTTAGAAGATTTACCTCTCTTCGTTTTAGAGCATCATTCTCTCGCTTTAAGTCATCTATGATGTCTGGATGATCTCCTTGCCTCTTCTCACTCTGAATCTCCAGCGATGAGATAACTGCTAGCAGCTCCGCCTTTTGTGACAAAAGCTCAGCCCATTCACCTGTTGCCTCAATCATCTGGGCTTTAAGATCAGTGATTTTCTGTTGATGTTCCAGCTTCTAAGCAGCAGCTTCTTCCTTGAGCTTCTCTTTTTCAGCTTTCAGATCTGTCAGAGAGTTCTGATGTTTTTTGTTTTGCTTGACTTCGAACAACCACTGTTGATATAGCTCCTTGTAATTGTTAGCAATCTCCTCATCAATAATTTCTTCATCGTCACTGCAGCTTGAGTAAGGAGTGTGATCTCTAGATGATGACTTTATCTCCGCTTCTTTACTTGGTTCTCCTTCCAGGTTGAAACAGCTAGTGAGGGCAATAAAGTTGTTGGTCTCTCCTTCCTGATCAGATTCACTGTCACTCCAGTTGACAGCATAGACATTCTTCTTCTTCGGTGTGTTGATACACTCTGCCCGAATGTGTCCGAAACCTTCACATTCATGGCATTGTATCCCTTTGCCTTTGTTGTCCGGATTGAAGTCTTCAGCTCTATTTTTCTTTTGATCTTTTTCTTCCTTCTGGAATCTGGTTCTAGATGACTGACCAGAATCAGTTCCTTTATTGTATTGTCTTCTCATAAACTTTCCGAAATTCCTTGACAACATTGTGAATTGTTGTTCAGACATCTCCCCTGCCTTGTCTGGAACAACAGAGACTTCAGCTTTCAGACCGATGTTGTTCACCTTCATGAGTTGTTCTTCTTCATTCATATCCATCTCATGGGTCTGACGAGAACCCATCAGTTCATCCAACCTCATGGTCTTCACATCATGAGCTTCCTTGACAGCAAGAACCTTCATAGCATATCGCTTTGTTAGAGACCTCAACACTTTTCTTACGAGCGTCTCTTCGGTCATTGGTTCTCCAAGTGCAAACGATTCATTAGAAATATCGAGAACCCTTGTATTGAAGTCGGATATGGTCTCATACTCCTGCATTCTTAGGCTTTCGAAATTTGATGTGACCATCTCCATTCTAGATATTTTAACTTTGGTCGTACCTTCATGAGCGGTTTGCAGAATGTCCCAACCTTCTTTGCAATCTCACAGGTAGAAATCATCTTGAAATTTTTTCCATCAACTCCTGAGAAGATAGCATTCATTGCTTTGGAGTTTGCAGCTTCAGCATTCTTATGTATCTCGGTCCACTTGTCTTTAGCTAGAAGGCTAACTTTACCGGCCTCGGTGATCACTGGGTGAGTCCACCCGTTTTCAACAGCTTCCCAAACTGATTCATCCTGAGACTTTAGGAAGGCCTTCATTCGCACTCTCCAATATCCATATTTGTTTCCTTCCAGTAGCGGTGGACGTGTGATGTTCTGCCCTTCTCTTAAATCCATCTCAAAAAACTTCTGGATCTTACTCTGTGTGTCGAGTATTTGCTCTGATACCAATTGAAACCTTCCCGTGGTGAATGAGATGTTGTTCTGGTCGAGTGCAGAACAATAGCTAGAACAACTTATGCGCTAATAAACGTAATGCGGAAAATAAACGACACGCAAAGTTGTTACCCAGTTCGGCGTTAACGAGCCTACGTCTAGGGGGCTGTCTCTTAGCCCGGTGGATAGCAATTCACTAATGATGAGTATTGCGAGTACATGGTTTACCGTTTATAGACTCCCTCTTAAACAACCTGAGCCTCGGACACTCTAGCAATTGCAATCTATAGCTCCTCCGCCGTATCCACCAATGTGATCCTCCGTGAGAACCAGCGCCTTCTCCCGAATGCGCAGTTTAGAACACCCGTGCGTGTACCTTGAACGTTGTTCTACGATCAGTCTTCCGAGCACTAGAACAGACTGAATCCGAGCGCCGTGAATAATCAGAGTGATTATATCGCCGGCCGATTACCTCCACCTCCCTTCAATGAATATGAGCGTGAGTAATTTCTCCGTTAGTGCTAACTAATACCGAAGCGTTAGCCTTACTTATATAGTGCGGTAGAAACCCTAAAGCGAATAGGATTCCTAATCCAAACCGCCTATATCTTTAGGAAATCTTTACTAATATCTTGCGCACATCTCTTGAAGATAATCCTTCAACATATCTTCAATCTCGTTTAGGAAACCTTCGATTATCTTCTTTGCTAAGATAGCTTCATGCGCAAGCAACCGACTCTATGGATATCTTCGATTATCATCAAGCACCGACTTGCCAAATCCTATCTCGGAAATATCTCTATGCGAAGTTGTGTTGCGTCGGTTGAAACAAGTTTCCTAAACTGAAATAGGAAACTTCCAACTTTTGTCCTTCCATATGCAACCGCCTTGATCTCCAACGGTCGACTGAATTTCCTAATCTGAATTAGGAAACATTTCATCTGCTTCAACTTATTCCAGGACAGTTGTCTCTTCCAGTCTCGAACAACAGCTTGAACAACTACACTAAGTTTTGCCAAACTACATGCCATAAAACTAACAACAAGTAACGGTTACAAAAAACTAATGACACCAATTAACACCACTAATTGACTTATTCAAACCTAATAAACTCTGAAATCTTCCCCTAGTAGATGAGATGTTGTTCTGGTCGAGATCCAGAACAAGTACTGAAACAACTTATGCGCTAAAATAAGTAATGCGGAAATAAAAACAATACGCAAAGTTGTTACCCAGTTCGGCGTTAACGAGCCTACTCTGGGGGGCGTTCTCTAGCCCGGTGGACAGCAATTCACTATGTTGAGTATTGCGAGTACAGGAATTACCGTTTACAGAATCCCTCTTAAACTACCTGAGCCTCGGACACTCTAGTAATTGCAATCTAGGTCTCCCCCTAGATCTTTGCTCCCGCTCCGTATCCACCAAAATGATCCTCCGTGAGAATCAGCGCCTTCTCCCGAATGCGCAGTTCAAAGTTTCAGTGCGTGAACCTTCAGTGTTGTCCTTCGATCAATCTGCTGAGCACCAGCACAGATTGAATCCGAGCGCCTTTGAGTAACCAGTGACGATTAACTCTCCGGCCGATTACGAGCTTAGTGAATAACCAGTTACGATTAGTTCACCGCCGTTAGCCTCCTCCTCCCTTCAATGAGTATGAGCGTGATTTAATATCTCCGTAAGTGCTGACTAATACCTAGGCATTAGTCCTCCTTATATAGAGCGGTAGAAACCCTAGAACGAATAGAATTTCTAAGATAAACCGCCTATATCTATTAGGAAATCTTTCCTAATCTTTTGCGCGTATTTCTTAAAGATAATCCATCAATCTCCGATTAGGCAACCTTCGATTATCTTCTCGACTAAGGAACTTCAAGCGCAAGCAACCGACTCTCTTTGATATCTTCGATAATCATCATAGCACCGACTTGCTAAAAACCGGACTTGCCAAATCCGTTCTGCTGCTGCGTCAGAGTTGTGCTAGGTCGGTTGACCAAGTTTCCAAATCTGAATTTGGAAACTTCCAACTTCTGTCTATTGATGCGCGACCGACTTGCTCTTCCAACGGTCGACTTGATTCGCGACCGACTTGCTCTTCCAACGGTCGACTTGGTTTCCTAATCTGGATTAGGAAACACTCCATCTGCTTCAACTTGTTCCAGGACAGTTGTCTCTGCCAGACTTCAAACAACAGCTTGAACAACTATACTAAGTTTTGCCAAACTACATGCCATAAAACTAACAAACTCTATCATTAACAGTTTAGGGTGCCATTGTTTAGGGTTTTGGAGTTGGCATGGCTTCCAAGACTGCACCTCATCACTGGAGGACAGTTCCTCGCATACTTAATTAACTTAGCATTTACAAAGGTACATATTTTCTTGATTCTTCTCCTATAATCCCTTAGGCTGACATGTTTATAAGATCGTTTATTAGTTGGCTTTCTTGTCACCAACATATCATAATCTTTTACAATAGACTTTAGATCGCGTTGTGACTTTAGAATTTAGATGATGATGATGATGTTGTCAAGCTGATCAGAAATAGCTCTCGTAAGGACTAGATACTTATGATTGTTGAGTGAAAGACAATTGAAGAAATGTCCCACGCCGCTTAGAAGAAGAAGAATATGCTAACTTAAATGGTTCTGTAGAACCAAGACTCACAAATTTGAGCTTTTGATTCACAATAGGATTATAGTTTTACATGAGCTAGCGAAATTCAACAAGTCATATGTTACATTTTGCCAATGCATAAATATGCCGTTGGCTACTAGTTTGTGATGCACAGTATTTTGTTACTTTACAAATCTCTTATGAATCCAGGCTCCGGGAACCTGGCGTTGGATGCTTGGGGTGGCTGGACTTCCAGCAGTGGTGCTGTCCCTTCCCGAGTCTCCTAGGTGGCTTTTCATACAGGTTCTGCGTTGATACCATATCTAAACTTGTCACATTTTCAATAGACAATAGCAGAACAATTTTACGGTTTTGTGATATTTTTTCATAACAAAGAAGACGAAGCAAAGGCCATATTAGCAAAAATATATCCTGCAGACCAAGTCGCAGAGGAGATAAAGCTGTTAGAGACATCGGTGCAAGCTGAAAAGGCCGAGCTTGGTGAAACCGGGGAACTTAGCACCTGGAACAGACTCAAAGAAGCAATGAGTAAAAAAGTATTCAGACGGGTCTCGCAGCTGGAATTACTGTTCAGGTTGCTCAACAATTTGTGGGTATCAACACAGTTATGTACTACAGTCCCTCCATTGTGCAATTCGCAGGTTTCGCTTCGAAACAAACTGCGCTAGCGCTTTCCCTGATCACATCGGGTCTTCATGTAGGTGATATTTATTCACTAATTACATTATTAATGTTGCATTTTGTTTTTAGGATGTTTACGATTGGAAACCCTCCACCTCCCGGTCAAAGCCCGAATGGAAACAATCGCGGTCCGCCTAATCAGAGATCGAATGAAGATAACCGGGGACGTCACCAAGGCCAGAGCGAAAACGAAGAAAACCGCAGACATTAGACATTTTAAGTTCATTTGACTATGCTTTTGTATTTTATTATTATATTTGCTTTTTGTATTTTATTATCAGTACATTTATTATTAAAAATAATATGTTTTAAATATTTTATAATTATTATTAAAATTAAAATTAATATTTTATAAAAATTAATATCGAAAATTAAAATTTGAAAAAATAGAAAATAATATTGACGGAATAATTGCTAACGAAATTGTGATGGACAGTATGGGTCACGTACCTACAACGGAAAATAGACGGAAAATATTGAAAACGGAAATCTGTTTGAATATAGACGGAAGATATTATTGATGGGAACATAGACGGAATGTAGATGGAAACTAAGATGGCGGAATTTCGATGGAATATCGCCGATAATATTTTGTGCCGAAAGTTTGCCGGATAGATGACGGAACACAGCGTAGCGTAAAAATGACGGAATTTTGACGGGGAATCTCGCCGGATACATGCCGGACTTACGACGGAATTTTGTTTATCGGAAATGCGACGGAATGTCGACGCAACATTGACGGAAACTTAATTCCGCCGGAAAAATTGCCGTCAGCGTCATCGGTGACGGAAAAGTGACGGAAATTCGATTTTTTCCGGCAGAATTCCGTCACTAATCCGTCATTTTCCTGACGTCGGAATTTTTCCATAAATTAGTAGTGTGACACCGTCAACGGAGTGCCCCTCTTTAAAAATTGTCGGTAGTTCGCGCTCCTTTTTGGAAAGTTTATAGTTCAGCCTACATATTTGAATCTTGTGGTAGGACAATTCAGGACCCCAAATTGTACTTTCTCCAAAATTTTAATATATAAAATGACGTCATTCACTATTACAACATTTATGTGTGATGCACCGGATCTCAATCCATTTTAGTTATGTCTAACGATTTGTTTTATTGTTTGTTTTTACCCCATTAATAGAAAACTTCACGAGAATTCAAGAAGGCTAGGCTAGAGCTAGACAACGATTTTTGGCTCATGATAAAAAATTTATCATGATATATAATTTATTTTTGAGGCAAGGCAAAAGGAATAATTAAGGAAATAGCACGTCAGCTTCCTCGGCCGTATAGGCATCATATGAATTGGTAAAAGGGACAGTCTCCTCATCAGATGAAAGATGGCTTGGAGGATCAGCATGAGGATCTTTCTTACAATGTTTTTGACAATAGCATTCTTTGACATTGTCACGTGACTTAAGGCATCTTCCATTTTCATATCCATCTTTCTTGCATGATTTCTTGCACAAGGATATCGAACACCGTCTCCTCAGAGGATGGCTACTTATGATCTCTATACATGCATCTTTATGAACTGCATTCTCTACAATTTCATCCAATTTATCGTCATTTGCATCAAAGACATCAGACGCATTGTCAAAAGCATTAAACTCATGAAATGCACCGATATCGGTCACTTCATCTGTCCATACAACTTCCACTGCAAATACGTAAAAATCACATTTTGTCAAAAAATAATATTCAATCAAGATTTAAAAGTATTATCTGCAAAGAAGAAAATTGAAAATGAAGAGTGAGTCTTGTGCTCACATGAAGAGACCACAAGGAGCATGAAAAGAAAGATTCCAAGTGTTTTGGTCTTCATTTTTTCTAGTGTATATCACCCAATGTGAACCTCTATTGTAGTTATTTATATGAGAATAAAGCTTATGATTTTCACGTGTTATAAAGAGTAAATATTGATTTTGTTAAATATAAGTATGATTTTTATTGATTTTCTATGGTAATATATAGTGTATTTATGATTTTCTACAGTCAATGTACGTAGTTCCAAAAAATTAACATGGAAGTCATCGTTTTAAAATAGTCCATGCATCGAGGTAAAATAAGAATTAATTTCTAATTTAGCATAAATCCAAATTTGATTTCCTTATGTGGTCAATTTTTAAATTGGTTTTCCAAAATGATCACATTCCCTTAGGCACCGTTGGCAACAACGCCTGAGACATAAAGCGTCGTTGCCAACAGCTCTTTAATCCTAGTGTCATTTTTTACTCGATATAATACTGAGTCAGGACTTATGTGGCAATTTTTTTAGACGTTGTTAGACAGCGCCTAAGTGGAGATATTTTCTCCTCGATTTTCTCTCTCTCACGATTATCTGAAGAGAAAAATCTCAACTTAGGCATGTTAGTAACAGCGCCTAAAAAAATTGTCACATAAGTCCATGACTCAGCATTATATCGAGTAAAAAATGACACTAGGATTAAAGCGCCACAACGCTTAAGAGAAAATGACAATTTTAGAAAACCAATTTGGAAATTGGCCACGTGAGGAAATCAAATTAGGATATAGGCTAAATTGATTTTTTTTCGTAAAATAACTTGACTTTTCATAAGCAGTATGTGAAAAATATATTTAATAATTGCTGTGGATATAAATTGTTTTACAGTTAAAGAAAATCTTATATTTTCTTTGACCTTCGTTAAATAATTCTAGTATTGGCGTGTACTTTTACTCAGTGTTGTGAAAACCGGACCGGTTCGCTTCTGTCATCGGACCGGAAATGCATCGACCCGGTCTGACTCGGTTTTTCATTAAAATCGTGATTTGATCGGTTCAATCGGTTCGATTTGGTCTGAAAAATTATTTATTTAATTTTGACTTGGACAAGACTCGAACCCAAGCCCCTCTTAATAGTTATTCTCTTTCTTTCCACTAGGCTAAAGATGATTGTTGTTTCATCATTTGTTTCAATAATGTATATTCATTTATCAAATCTATAAAAGTTATTACTTATTATCAATTTAACTAGAAATTCAATTAGTCTTATAAATATCTTATTGTTGTGACTTGCAAATTAAGACTAAAATTGTTATTATTGTATTATTGATTTGTACTTTATCAAATTCTAAATTTGTTATGCTATGTTGTTATAATCGGATCATAATCATGTAATATTTATTTAATTCATAAATATGTTAAATTATAATATCATATATAAATATTTTATTTTTATTTTTTAATATGTGCGGGTCAAACCGGTTCAACCCGGTTGAACCACTGACCCATTGACCTAGTGACTTGACCGGTTCGATCCACGGTTCGGTTTTAATAACACTGCTTTTACTAGTCCCATTTTTTTATTATAAAATACTGATTTGGTTAAATGTGAAAATATATATGGTTTGTATGCAAATATTAGAAGAATAAAATGTTATGTATAATAGGTTTAAAAATCCTAACAAATAAGGAGTCACATACAATTCCTTACTTACCGGGTTCGAGTCCTAGGGACACCATTTTTCTCACAATTTTGTGAGATTTTTCCTCTTTATTTTCCTTTCACTCTTCCTCGTCCCGCCACGCACGTGGATCCTACATCCCTCGTGGATGCTTTCCTCTTCACGACTCGCGCGTGATGCTTCCTCTGGCCGTCAAGATGAATGTGTCGTGTCTTACAATGGTAAAGGTGTTGGTGATTTTAGGGTTTTGAGCTTAGTAACATGCTTAAATCCATTAGGACAATTGGTTTCTAATGAAACAAGTAAAAAAGGGATGAAATCGAGTGATGTTTGGAGTCTGGGTCCGTGAGGATCGCGCCCAGAGAGGATATTATGGGTCGTCGCGTCCAGTTAAGACATTAAGATAATGTCTTCACTGGGCGCGGTGAGCTAAAGTGTGCACTGGGCGCGCGGAACGCGGCTGCTCAGCCAGAAGTCGCACCCAATGCTCGTGTCCGAATGCCCCATTATAAATATAACTCGTTTTCATTCGTGCAAGATATTGAAAACTCTCCAGAGCAATTGCAGGAAACACCAACTCCTTCTTTGATTCTCAAATCATCTCAAACCCTAAAGTCTGCTGTATTTTCATTGCTTGGAAATACAGTGTTTTCGATTGGATTATCCCACTTCGAGTTTCCTGTAACCCAAGGAAAATCGTAATCGGGTGGAAATATCGATTTCAGAAAGCGAAACTACGCGATCCAATTTGATATCCAAACGACTATTTTATTGCATTTCCATTGTTCCGAAGATTCATCAAGCTGCCATTGAAGACCCTGCTGAATTTTGTTGCTGACAAAAAGGAAGACGGAGACGACCCCGCAACTACAAAAGGTGCCCAAGGTGGCCTGAGCTCCAAGTGTCGAGAATGTACCGATGTTGATTTTGGGTAGATGTGCGGATCCATGCATGGTAAAGGTGCCCAACGGTCTGCGCTTCAGAAGTGGAGAAACATACCCTATGATTTCGAATCCGGTCAAGATATCTTATTAGAGTTTCAGATATCAATATATATGTACTAGATGATAAGACGTCATATGCATTGTATTATTCCTAGTTGTTGTACCCCATTATCAAAAAAAATCCTAACAAATGAGATATTATTTACCACACAAAACCAAAAATGGTTAATCAATTACTTCATTGTTCTAATTCGGTAAAAACCATTTGAGAATACTTATAGCACTAAAAATTTTGCAAAATTTGCAACGCACAAAAAATGTAGTAAATGATTTTGACCGAATGGTTTAAAATATCCGGGGCACATCCGGTCCGGACCGGACCGGACCGGTGGACCGAATTTTTTTAAAATCTTGTAACGTGGACCGGACCGGGTATATATGGACCGAGACCGAAATTTTTGTGAAAACTCGGACCGAATTGGACCGAATTTTACGGACCGGACCAGAATTTTACGGTCCGGGTCGGACCGATGGACCGGAATTTCTGAAAAGTATGGACCGAGGACCGGACCGGAACGAAATTTTACGGTCCGGTCTTGGATCGACCCGTAAAATTCGGTCGGGTCCGGTCCGGTGTTTCGGTTCGGTCAGAAAGTGTGCATCCCTATGTAAATGCATCACAAATGCAGGACACAGAATTATTCGAGACAATTTGTGATACAAGATTTTGCACGGAAACCGAACCGTTATTTTTTTTATTTTTTTTGATTGGGGGTGGGGGGGGGGGGGGTGGTTAGGGGTTAGGGGTTAGTTTTTAGGTTAGTTTTGGGTAAGGGTGAGGAGGGCTTCGAACCTAGGCTCTTTGAGCTCTTAGGCGGGCATGTCAACCGGTCATGTCCTTTTGCGACAACATGACTCACTGTCCTCAAAACCGCACCATTATTAGATAACTAATGACGATATGTCGTACGTTTTTTAAGAAATTATGCGACAACATGACTCACTGTTCTAATTTTTCCGAAAACAGTAAAAGTTTTGTTTTAAAGTAATGCATTAAGCATCATTTTAATAAAAATGTTATCATTTATTGTATTCCATTACAGACAGTTTAAAAAAATACTATCATTTATTGTATCCCATTATAAATAGTTAAAAAATACTACCTGTTTAGATGATAAACCACACTATTCTATGCAATTAGAAATTTATTATTGTTGTGAATTATTTGGATGAGTTGAGGATCTGAAATGAAGATGAACATATGAAAAGAGGAGAAATATGTAGAGAGGAATAATATTGTATTCTCAGTGATGAAAAATCTTTCACAAATGATCCATTTATATAATAAACATAGAGGATTAAATTGGACACATGAAAAGTTAAGGGTCATTGGTACATGAAAAGCTAAAGGTCATTGGATAATGAAAGACTAAGAATCATCCAACAATAAGTCCAATATTCATTAGAATGTTATATACTTTGAACTTATTTTAAACTTATTTTCATAGTTTGCACTTATTTTGAACTTATACTTCAAACAGATTTTTCATTTGACAGGAATTTTCTTACAATGTTACACTTCAGACATAAATAAAACACACACAAAGAGAATACTTTAAACCGAAAAACAACGACGGAAACTTGAATACATAAATCAAAAAAGAACAACGGAAAGACAACAACTAAAACAACACACTGATAGTTTAACTCGAATATCGAGTTGGACAATCACGTTTGTTATGACCAACTTCATAACACATTGTGCATCGCTGAGCTTGTGTCGATTGACTTGAAGAAGACCCTCCACGGTTGCTGGATTCCCCAAAATCCCTTTGGTCCATCTTGTTACATCTTTTCCTTGATGGGTTTCTGTCAACTTTGGTACGTTTGAATATAGGATTCGGCACATGAAGATGTCCCTCATGAAGTCTCCATAAATCCTCATGATACAAAGGTGGAAACAATAACTCGAAGTCCATCGTATGTTCGTAGGTGACGATTCCAGAGTATTTCATCAGCTCGTATTAGCACACTGTCATTGCATGATTACAAGGGTAGTGAAACAATATTCATTTCGCTTACAAGCATGTTCTTGTCTCCATGAACGAGTTATGGTTTCTTGTGGTAATGACCTCATAAATTCCTCACGTTGGATCGTAGAGCGTCACTGTGTGGTACTTGATAAGTCGTAGTTGTACGACTATTTTCTGTGTTAAAACCCCGTCTCTTAGTGTTTGCCTGTATGTTATTTCACTACTTGTGTGTAGTTTTCGTTCTCAGGTGCATTCGGAGACCATGGAAGGAATATCGGCTAAAGAGAGCCTGTTAGAAGATGTTTTGCGTCGAAGGAATGAAGTCCAAAGTACTTGAAGTCTGAGTCAGTGCTGAGCGCTTGCGTCTGAAGAATTAAATGCACTTAGGCCTGAATAATTTCGATAATTATTAAGACCTCCGCGGAGCATAATTGAAGAGACATCCGCGGAGTCCAGCTGGCAGTCGAATTTACTAATTTCGATTTTGCAATCTCGGAAAAGAAAAGATACAGAACTTGAGGGGACAGAAGAGGGGCGGTTGGCTCTCGACTCAAGGAGGAAAAATCAGAAAGGAGAGGGTTCATTCGAAGTTGGGAGTTGGGAGTAGAGGATTGGAGAAGAGAACTCTCGGAGTAGGGTTCCAATTGAAGAAGCTTGAGCGTGGATTCGTTGCTGGATTCAAGTATTGGATAAACAGATTCTCATATCAATCTCTGTGGATACGACCTGATTTACCACTTGCTAGTCGGAATTATAAAATACTATTTTTGACGGGTACAACGACACCTGTCAAATTTTGGCGCCGTTGCCGGGGATTGGTAACGAAGAATCTCACTACGTATTTCTTTCTCTTGGTTTTATTTTACTGTCTTTTATTTTGTCACTTGATTATTTTCTGTTTGAGTAACAATGTCACAGAGAAGTGTTGAACGTGATCAGGAAGAGCGAAGTAGTGTAATAGGAGATAACATGCGAGAACAGAGGCAAGGACTGCCCCCTGTTAATCAAAGAGTACCACCCCCCAAAAATCAGCGATTTGTGAATGAGTATGCTAGACCTCGTGCAGCTAGACACGAGGATTACAAGGATGAGTCGGATCGAGAATACCTCGGTGGAGGAAACCAATATGGACAGTTAGCTAGGCGTCGGGATTTGGGACGCACTATGAGAGGAGTTTGTGCGCCATATATTGATGAGGCACCTTGGTGCATTAGGTTGGATGAGGACGCAGAAGATATCGAGATAAAGGGTGGGGTGATACACCACTTGCCCAAGTTTGGAGGAATGCCCGATGAGAACCCCCTAAGGCACTTGAAGGAATTTCATGGAGTTTGCATGTCCATGAAATCGGCATCGGTTCCGAAAAATATTTTTAAGTTAAAGGCATTCCCTTTTTCTTTAGTAAGTCAAGCTAAATCTTGGTTGATGTCTTTGCCTTCAGGTTCGATTATTTCATGGGAACAAATGCAAAGGAATTTCATGGACAAGTACTACTCCCATTCGAAGGCGGCTCAAACAAGAAAGGAGCTCTCTATGCTTAGACAAGGACGTGGAGAAACGTTGTTCGATTATTTGGAGAGGTTTAGGCAATTGGAAGAGAGTTGTCCGAATCATGGAATCCCACAAAGGATGTTGCTTGAATACTTCATGGATGGGATGATTCTGATGGAAAGAAGAATCCTAGATGCCTCGGCTAAAGGGTCTATCCTTGACATGTACCTCGAGGAGATATGGGAGTTGATTGAGAGAGTTGCCGAGAGCTCACGGTATTTAGAAGAAACACATAAACCTGCACCCGTTGCTAACGCGAATGTACATTCTGAATTGCAGGAACTGAAGAATATGGTAGCCCAACTAATGACGCAACAACCACAAAGCAATCAACAAGTGGAGTGTAAGGTAAACAAGTCCACTTTTAATTCAATGAATAATGATAACGCTGTTTTTCAGGAAAGAACAGAAGACGTGAACATAGTGGGCTACATGAACAAGGGAGATTTGCCACCAAGGAGGTATGATGGATACCAAGGCAACAACAAATGGCAACCTAGGCAAAATGATGGTAGTTGGCAAAGGAACAACAATTACTATGTGGGGCAATCCTCATACCCACAAAAGCAGCCATACAAACCACCACACGTCAAACAAGGAGACGAGGACCCGATCAAGGAATTGAGAGAGGAAATGAGAGGCATGTTCAAGGAACTCACTCAAAAGATGGGCCAGCAAGCTGGAGACGTTAACGAGCTAAAGAAGCAAGTGTCTCAAATTGCCAGCGCCATTTACGAAAAGCGAGAAGACAAAGGGAAGCTGCCGTCGCAAACGATCCCCAATCCAAGGCAAAATGTGAGTGTGATTGTGATAAAGGATGAAGAGGAGATGAAGGCTGAAGGAAAGAAAGAAGAGCTCAATGAAGATTCGAACTCAATGGAGCAGGCGGACGTCTCAACAATTAAACCGCGGACGCCTGATGAAGTGATGCAAAATGAAGAGACCTCCGCGGAGGATAACCAAGAGACATGGGCGGAATTCCCAGTAAGCAATTTCCAGATTTTGAATTCTAACCCTCTTGCGCCATCGTCATTTCCCATGCAGGTTATTGAGCGTCACGAAGCTATAAATAATGAGATTCAACGGAAGGGGTATGAGGACACGAGAACCAACGCACAAATGCAAGAATTGGAGCGAGAGCAACAAGGAGCGTTGACCAATCGAACTAGAGACCCAGGTGCCTTCACAGTGACCTGTGGCATTGGTAACACGCTTATTCCCCACTGTTTGATTGATTTGGGAGCGTCTATTAATGTGATGCCTTATGACCTATACTGTTCATTGAAACTTGGACCGGTGAAACCGGCCAAGTTAACTATTGAGTTAGGCAACAAGTCATGTGTTCATCCCTATGGTTTGCTTGAGAATTTAACCTTGAATGTTGGAAAAGTTGTTGTGCCTGCAGATTTTTATGTCTTGCAGATGGAGGACACCCAGACTAAGGAGTCGCCAACACTCATTCTCGGACGACCTACCTTGTTTGCGACGAAGGCGAAGATTGATGTCGCTGAGGGTATTATAATTCTCAAATATGGTGGCAAGATGGCTGAGTTTCGTGTGTTTGAGGATGACCACCAGCCTTGTGCGGGGAAACCACCTGAGATAGCTGGTAAAACTTGTTTTAATAATATAACTGCTGAATCATTGCGTTTGATTCAGGGTGTCAGTGAGCAGCTGAAGGTAACAAGGAAAACACACCCACCAGATGAAAAGCGAGTAAAGAAACAAAAGTGTGGGGTGGGTGCGCAAAAGTGGTGGACACCTACAGAAAAGAACTGGAGATCGAAGCCACCTGATGGCGGGCGGAGCATTGAGAAACGATTAACTTGTGGAAGTGCTGAGGAGAGGAGCACGCTGAGTGGTAAGTTTGACTTGGAGCAGCCTTGGGATCCTAACTTGTGATCCCGTAGAGGTAATGTTCAGCCAAGGACGTAAAACAAAGGCGCTTACCGGGAGGCAACCCGGTGTGTTTTTTACTTTACACATGTTAGGAGTAGATTAAGTAGTGGAATTGGTACCCTGATAATGCGCCCCGAATGCATGTTTTTATTTCTGGTAGTTTCAGGTGATTCAATGAAGAAAGGAACTCAACATCAGTGGCTTGGGCCCACGCCTGAACAATTAAATTGCGGACGCCTAAACAACTTATGCTAAATCATCAGACGTCCGCGGAATGAAATGATGAAGACGTCCGCGGTACATCGCAGACTATTAGGGGAGTACCAGTTCCTCTATTTTTATTTTTATTTGAGTCTGTTTTGTTTGTCCATCTTATCTCTTGAGTTGTTCCGTGTGGAAACGGGTCAATTTAAGTGTGGGGTATTGGGATGTTATAGAGTCAGTCATGTCTGTTTTAAATTTTTATGTCTCATGTTTTGTGTCTTGATGAACTCGTGATGAACAGATGATGCACCGCTATGCTTTTCTCCTTTGTCGAAATCTTATTTCCAGCTTCGTATGACTATTGTGCTCATTTGACTAAAAATGCGTTCAAAAATTTCGATGCTTTGTTCTTGTGAGTTGGGATATGCAGGGATGTGGAGTTGACAGAAATATCCTAGAAAGGTACGGCAAGTTGCAGGAAATTCTGAGTTTTGGTTCTGATGATTGAGAAAAGCGGTGGAGGTTGACGCTTCACTAGCCTAGTCCTGAGAGTAGCTCCGTCACCGAGTTATACAAGTTTATTCATGCGCTCGCAGTGGTGACGGGACAGAGAAAACAAACTGTCCATCTCTAGTCCGAGTAGCTGGGAATGGGTGGGTAACCCCTACCTTGCCTCATGCAGAAAGGACGAGGATGAGAAAAGAGCGGGACGCACTCCTATGCTGTTATCCGGAGGCTATGATTGGAGTGGTTCAAGGGCGCAAACAATTCTGGGGACAAGAAACAAATTCAAAAGCCGAAGGCAAACTATCAAGTAAGAAAAAAATCAAAATCTGATTGATTCAAGCAAGATGTGTCGTTTATCAAAGTCCATACAACTTAAGGAATTCAAGACTCAACGGTATGAAAGCGGTGAATTAATCATGTGTCAGAAAAAGCCGCTGACTCAATCAAAAGACCAGAACTCAGAAAATAATGCAATGTCCGTGGTACCTATAGGGGACTATCTCCCAATCATCCAAGGTCATTTGGATTTCAGCTCGCGAGGTAACAAGTATCGAAAAATCCATCTATACTCGCATTGTTAGAATCTTAAGCATGATAAGATTATAGGCTGGATTTGGGATTGAGATGTAAGGATGGGCATGACTAGTACGTTGTAATTCTTTCTATGGCTTTGTTCTTGTTCGAGACGAACAAGTTCAAGTGTGGGGTAGTTTGATAAGTCGTAGTTGTACGACTATTTTCTGTGTTAAAACCCCGTCTCTTAGTGTTTGCATGTATGTTATTTCACTACCTGTGTGTAGTTTTCGTTCTCAGGTGCATTCGGAGACCATGGAAGGAATATCAGCTAAAGAGAGCCTGTTAGAAGATGTTTTGCGTCGAAGGAATGAAGTCCAAAGTACTTGAAGTCTGAGTCAGTGCTGAGCGCTTATGTCTGAAGAATTAAATGCACTTAGGCCTGAATAATTTCGATAATTATTAAGACCTCCGCGGAGCATAATTGAAGAGACGTCCGCGGAGTCCAGCTGGCAGTCGAATTTACTAAGTTGGACTTTGCAATCTCGGAAAATAAAAGATACAGAACTTGAGGGGACAGAAGAGGGGCGGTTGGCTCTTGACTCAAGGAGGAAAAATCAGAAAGGAGAGGGTTTGTTCGAAGTTGGGAGTTGGGAGTAGAGGATTGGAGAAGAGAACTCTCGGAGTAGGGTTCCAATTGAAGAAGCTTGAGCGTGGATTCGTTACTGGATTCAAGTATTGGATGAACAGATTCTCATATCAATCTCTGTGGATACGACCTGACTTACCACTTGCTAGTCGGAATTATAAAATACTATTTTTGACTGGTACAACGACACCTGTCAGTACTATGCCTGATCCTGAAGTTCCTCCAACTTGTCACGAATCTTGGGGGAAACATTGACCCGTGGTTGTTGTATGGAGTCTCCTGGCGCTTGACGAAATAAGCAGCTGTTTGCTTAAATGTGAACATAAATAGTAAAGAAATCGGCAAATCGTGACCGCTCTTGCGAGTGGCGTTAAAACATTGTGAATCATTTGTAGTCTTGGAGCCTCATCGAATCCCACCGTTGTCTTAGGCGAATGTCCATAGTTTTACCTCCATACCTTCTAACCATCGTCTAGCATGTAGTTTGTCAAAGCAACAATTCCAAGAGCTATGTGTATTTAGTCTTGAACTTACCCTCCTTTCTTTGATGTGCCACCCTCCCAAGTTTCTCTTTCAAAAGCAATTCCTTGACCTTCATCCTGAAGTTGCATTGCAAGTGCCAAATGCATACACGATGGTAAGCCATAGGCTCTTGTCATTCAGGTTCAAACATGGCATCTAGTATTCCAATGTGTCTGTCAAAAATGATGCACAACCCCTCGTGCGAAGTGATGCCTTCTCGGATGCAAGACATGAACCACTTTCAGCTTGAAGTGTTCTCGTTCTCCACAATTGAAAATGACATCGGCAGTAAGTTATTGTTGGCGTCCAAAGCAGCCGCAGCCAACAACTTCTTATGTACTTCTCATACAAATGCTTGACATCAATGGATAACAAGGGACGACAATGCTTGAATGAATGCATGGCTTTAGAAAAAATCTAAAAAACACGTTTCACCTGCATGACACCATCATCAAGATGTATTCGATCCCACTTAACAAATGTTGATGAACTAGAATCCACCAAAGCCTGCACTAAATGTGGCAGCTTTCCAAATGATTCATCCCATTTTTCGAACAAGTCAATCAGCGCTTGCTGCTTTGCTTGCCATGCCTTCAAGTATGATATTGCACAACCATACTCCAACTGAACTTTAGCTTGTATCTCTCCAGCGGTGAACCTCGTATCTTCTCTTATCGCATCCTAAATTTTCCTCGCTATGTACCTTATATTCAAGTGGATGTTACTCATACATTTGGTATCATTCTGACATATGTGGTCCTCTCGGTACTTGCAGACCACCCAGTAAGTTATTCCTTGCATAACCGATATGCGAACGCGCCACAGACAGATGTCTTCACTCTGTTGACATTCCAGAACCATTTTAGTAGTGTCAGATTCCTTATCTTGTAATCTACCTGATTTAGAATGAAGTACTTCTGCACAACAAGTATGGCCAACTCTTTTGTGCGAAAGGAAGTATTGTTCGCAAGTGACGGGGACGGAGGATGAATTTTTCTCACATTCTCATTGAATGGTCAAAATCTTCCCCATGTCGTGACATCATCAAAAGACGGATGATCCCAAACGATACGAGGTTGCTTTCTTTCGTACTAAGGATCTTCAGCATCGAGGACCTCCAATTGTTCCTGGATTATCCAACGTCGCTAATGTAGATGTAACCATCGGGTCAGAATCATCCATGTTGTTTATAAAATTGTAAATATTGGAACAAAAAGAATAGCTATTGAATTCAAATTTGAATTAATTGTGATTCTTGTGTTTCCATATAGATGAATGATACCAGTTCCAGTGAAACCGGCATTGGCTGATACGGGTAGTCCTGAACCGGTATCTTTCCAGTGTATTCACATCCTGACTAGGTCTGAAAAGCTTGTTCACTAGTCCAGTTCTACAAATAGAAATACCGGAACCCCAGGAACAAACATCATAATGATACCGGCTGATGGGGTACCGGTATGTGGTGTGAATGACACGGTAGCACAAAATGAGGTTCGGTTGGTGTACGTAGGCCCCACATGTGCATTTTTGAATGATACTGGTTTTCTCAAAATCGATATTCATTAAAATCCAACTAATCAATTATTGAGGAACCGATATTCAATGAAAATGCATAATAACGAGTTCCCTCAAACCGGTATCAAAGAGTACAAACTGGATGGGGGGCGTTCAAATGTTATAAGTTCTTAGAGTGTTATGTGTTATCTTGATTCTGATTGGTTGATAGTGGCAGGAATAGTACCAGAATAGTGGATTTTTGGGTAGTGGGTTTTACTGTTTGCTTTATTGGATTTTGGGTACTTGGACACGTGGCAAGCCCACAAAGCACGAGGGATTGAATGTGTGGCTGAGATTGAAGTAACACCTAATACCATAAAACACACATAACATTTGAACACTCCTTCTAAATGGATATACTAAATTCATCTGCCAATTAAATAAGAACACATACGTCACACTTTTACATCAAATAATTCAAAAGGCAGAGAGATCAGAAGAGAGCAGAGTTGGTTGGTGTTTGTCTTCCAAGTCCTGAACAATGACAAAGCAGCAGCGTAGACAAGACATAGACACCATATAGAGATTTTTTTTTTTTTTTTTTTTTTTTTGATAGCAAGAGAGGCATACAAGGGAGACCCCATATAGAGATTTAGAGAATCAGATGTTGCACGTTCGGCCACATTTCTTAAGCCTTATCTAAGCTCATCTCTGTTCGTGCGTGACTGCGTTCACTCTATCTTTCTTTTCATTATCTATCTTTTTTTTTGTACTCTTCCTCCAAACTTTTTCTAGCCCAACAATGCAACCGTCCACCACCACAGCACTACTTCAGTCAAACGGTGTCGTTTCAAGAGACCACAGAGGGTCACTAGAGGTGTGGAAAATGGAGCCAGAGAGGTCACCTTTGTAGCTGTGTGGTTGGGCTCTGTGTAGGCTGTAGGGCTGATGTGCATAAGCATTGATTAAAACAAGCATGTAGCATGTTTATTTGATCATTTGGGGATTGGGGGTCTGCCATTTGATATGATGTTATGTATGATTCCAGGCCAGCAGCTTAGCTTGCTCTGTTTTCTTGCACAAGCTGGGGACCATTGGATTCACTGTTCAGGTTCAGACGAGTTCAGAGCAGCTATTTTCATCTCACTTTCAATTTTATGTGTCAGATTTCAGAATTCCATTGAATGGAGGATAAACAGTGTTTTTTCTCTGCCACCCTAAACAGAGCATATTAATGTTGAAACATTGTTTGTTGGTTTAGAAGATCTTTTTTCTATGTGTGTTTTCTTTTAAGACTGCTGTTTAAGAATTTTAAGTTGGATAAAGATTGATTGCTCCCATGATTTGGAGCTTCTCGGTAATGATAAGATTAAGGTAATGAGAAATGAGAATCAAAGTACATATTTGGGGAAACAAGGAATGTCAACGCTCCGAATAAAAACAACCAAGTCTACCATCAATTTGTGCACCTCCACCACCTTCTTTGTTTACTCATCTCAACCAATGTTTTCTTGAACACAGATCTCAACACATGGCGTCTCTTGACATGGCATCATCTTTTTTATAAATATTTCATTCAAATTTTGAACATGAGGCATGCTACTATTAACTTGAAGGGAAAATGAAAAAAAATAATTAATGAACTATCAATTTCTGTCAAATTAGGGTATGAATTATTAAAAGTGACAATTTAGGAACAAATTAAAATTGATTTGTTCCTTTCGATTCTATCATAACCAACAAATTAGTTTAAATTTGCCCCTTTATCATTTTTAGATATTTCAGATTTTAATTTAAAATAAGATAATAGTTCATGACTCCTTGTTATTTTCACATCGTAGAATGTATCAAATTTGCTTAGTGCTTTGAGATTGCCATTTTATCTACTCAATATGCTAAAAGATGTACTTTCAAAGCTCCCAAAATTTAGTTACCTGCATTACAATTTACTTCTAATGGAGATGATGACTTGAGAAGCATGTGCCATCAATGCTTGTGCTACATTGAGTGGGCATGCTTCAACCCGACCCGACCCACTTGCCACTCCTCTAAACCAAATTGACACCATTAATTTATTTCTCTTGTCCTTGTCGTCCATCTCGATCTTCCTTTTTCCACCAAACTCAATAAATGCTCAACTCTTCCCTTCCGTTAACTCCTCTGCATATCTCTCCTCTTCAAATTCAACTTAACGACCGATCAATCTGCAGTTTGTAGCAAATACCCAGATGGAGAAACCGATAAAGATTGAATCTTTGGACTCAAATGCATACCCCAGATCGCCGGAATTCGAGTTTTGGATGGTCGTCCCTCAACCCAACTTGCTCACCGCTGACGAGCTCTTCGCAGATGGCGTCCTGGTCCCTCTTGATCTCGTCCCTGTCTCAGTCAACCCATCAGAATCGGTGGTGGCTGAATCCGCCACTAGCGAAGTGTCTGCAGGGCCTGAGTTGACGGCTGCGGCAGTCGAGCCTGCCTCCGGGTCGAGACGGTGGAAAGACATTTTCAGAAAGTCAGAGAGCAAAGCGGTCAAAGAAAGCGCCGATTCGGCAAAGTTGAAGACGAAGCGGGAGAGGAGGACAAACAGCGGCGGCGGCGTAGGAGCACACGCGAGCTCGGCGGAGCTCAACATCAACATCTGGCCATTTTCGCGAAGCAGGTCTGCTGGGACAAGCGGCACGCGGCCCAAGATCGCTAACGCTACTAGAAAAGTCAGCAGCGCGCCCTGCTCTAGAAGCAACTCCGGAAGCGAGTCGAAGTCCAGAAGATGGGCGGTGAGTCCTGCGCGACCCGGCGTTCATGTCGGTAAGAGTAGTCCGGTCTGGCAGGTTCGTCGCGGCGGGTCTTCCCCGATGCTGAGACCATCCTCGGTCAGTGAGACCACATATGATCGGAAAAGTGGAATCCCCAGTGGTGGGAAAGAGAATATTTTGAAAGGTTGCAAGCAGGTAGTCGCCTCCGCCGCCAACGGCGGTGATGTTGGCAGCGGTGGCTGGACTAGAATGAGGAGTGGCGATAGTAATGAAGGGAGTGGCAGTAGCAGTAGCAATCGTTTTAATTTGCGAAGCTTATTTAGTAAAAAAGTATATTAAATAACATGAGGGATCTAAAAGTATCTTTTACTATACTTATCGATCTTCGTAGTTTTGTAAATAATTTTTTTTGCAAGTTCATGCAGATGTTTTATCTGAAGACGGGTTTAGTTGGTCCCTAATTTGATTCAAAAAGTGATCGGGTCATTTAGTTAAATTCTAATCCGATCCGAAATTGTGATCGAATAATCCGACCCTAAATGATAATTATGTCACTTTTATGCATTTAAATGTTGAAATGTTGGACCGTTGGACCTATGTAATCCAACGAGTCCGAAACAACGCCTGCAGGCATGCACTCCAACCAATGACAAGGGGCCAGACACATGGCGGATGAAGGCCCAAGCACATGGAATAAACGAGGAAATCCCTTTGTTGGTTGTTGGTGGGGATTGAACACATCACCCACCCTTTAACATGTGCTTGAATGCAACATGCTAACCATATAAGCTGCAGCTCAGCTCATATGGTTAGCATGGTTAACTAAGGTCCATGTTAAAGGGTGGCAAGGGTTCAATTCCCACCACCAACAACCTTTTGTTGATTTATATAGCGAGGACTTCGCTTCATACAATGTAGGCATGCACTCCAACCAATGACAAGTCCCGAGATCATGGCTTTGAATGGCAACTATGGCCTTAGCACATGGCACGAATTATTTAGGGAAACTTGTTGGTTGTTGGTGGGGATTGAACACATCACTCACCCTTTAACATGGACCTTAGTTAACCATGCTAACCATAGTGTATGCATGCAGACTTTGTTCCGGGGTTTCCCTTGTCTGGCTAATAATGTCACAGCAGGCTCCCGATATATGCCCGTTCAACCGGACTATATAAATCAACATTAAACTTAACAATATATTTTAGAAAATTATATTTATGTAAATCACATGCAAAATAAACTAAATATACTGAAAATTATTAAATAACATGAGGGATCGTATTTTTGTAAATAATTTTTTTGCGAGTTCACGTAGATGAGTCCCCACACTACAAACAATTTCTAATCAGCGACCACCCAGGCTTTGACTTTTCAGATACTGTTCAGAATTAAACCGAACAATTTTCTAAACGGACACTAATGGGTGTTGGAACTACGCCTATAGAGCGGTGTTGCCGCTCCAACACAATTTTAGTCTAAAATTTTATGTAGCAGTTGCTGAAGCTGCATGTGAGACAGTAATTGCCTACAATTTTAACCTAAAATTACAAGAGCAGTTGCTCTTCTTTAACACGGTTGCAGATGCCCTTGCATTGGGTCGGAAGGGTCATTAGGGTGTCTTTTTTTGCACTTGCAAATTCAGTAGTTCATTTCATAAGTGCAATTCAATTAAGTTCGAACCATAAAGTTCATTAGCACAAAAAATTTATAAATCAATTATTCTGATGCTGTCACGACCCGAAAATGTAGGCCGAGACCGGCGCTTGACACTTATGTCAAATGCCAAGCAAGCCTCTATACCTATCAAAAAAATATTGATAAATTATTCGTAAAAAGATTCATATAACTAGTAGTAATATAATACAGCGGAAATGAAATAACACATCTAAGATCCTGCTCAAGTACCACGGAGCAACACTAAGGATGATTGAAAATAAAGAGAACAAACTGAAAGACTTCCAAAGGTAATTGATCAGCTGGATAGGAACTAGCTGGACGGCACCATACGTGAACGTGAAGACTCTTGCGCGAAGAATAATTACAGCTCTTGCACTAGTAGATCACCTATCTGAAAATTAGGGGAAATAAGGGGGGTGAGTCTAGGGAGACTCAGTAAGTAAATAATATACTTTATAACCGTGAGTTTGATTTTCCTTACGTGTCTTTTCCTGTTTAACATATACATCATATTAATAAATTGTATCATTTAGTGCACACATAAACATATGAACCATCTCATGCAACTTTTCATATGTGCTCAAATACTCATATCACCTCAATAACTCATTATATCACATGCGTATATGAAAGCGTGGATGCATGGATGCGTGAATGCACAGAGTATGTGGGCAGTCGTCACTGCCGGTCTGGACCATATCAGAGTGCGGGCTGAGCCTCGCCAGAATCGTATCAGAGTGCGGCCATGCGGTCGCAGACCGGCAAATGGGCCTTAGCGCATTCCCGACCATCTGTGACAGGCCTGCAGACCATGCCTCCCAACCAGATCTCAACTACAGTACTGGGCCACACATCCTCCCTTGGGCCGTATGCACCAACAGCACACCGCCAGAATCACCTCATGTCATGTATGTCGTGAATGCAATGATGCATGTGCAACATCAGTTCATCTCCACAAGTATATCAGTACGTAGTCACCATATCGTATATCTCATAACGTGTTTTACGTCTTTGTAAAGACGAGGGGGAATTCGTGTTTAATCCCATAGCATTACCCATATAGTAATTTAATAATATGCATAAATACTATTACGTATGTGAATAATGATGTCATATCGACAACCATCCGTATCAAATACAATTCTTGTATATCTTTACATTGCGTAGGTCTCCACAAGTCAATATATACTTATTTCTCATGTAGTATATTTAACGTCCTTATCAAGGCGAAAGGGGTTTCGATCTCTTATCATTTTTGCCATTAGCCAGGTATAACCTTTTAATATATAATCAATCGATACAATAATAAAATATATTATAAACTTACCTGTGAAACACTCGATCCAAGACTCGAATGCACCCATACAATCACTTCGCTTGCTCGACCAAATCTTGCACCACCTAAACAAACTGAAATATTCTTCCTCATGATTTATCCTCACTGAGTCAAATGAAGTTGAACTGCTCATGCTTAATGTTTTGTCCAGAACCTATGTTAATCTAAGCAAGTAAATTTTCGAATTCATATTTAACCCCTTACAAGGCATCTGAGGGCATATAAATCTACTTGCAGCAAAACAACTCCAAACTAGTTGCAATCATCTTCGCACAGTTAACCATGAAATCACAACGACTCTGTTAATCATTGTCCAACAGAAGTAATAATATTTTCAGCCCTTACGCGATAGTCAACTTGGACTTACCTTTAAACTGTTTTTTTTTTCCTTCTTCTTCCGCACCACTCTTCTCCTTTTGTAGTTTCTACCCTCCGATTTGCTGCAACCAAGTCATCAACTCCGTTCATATTCAGATCTGAAACAACAATCATCCTCCAAATCTCATGCGTATGCATCCCTACTCACCTTGATGATCCTGCCGACAACCAGAAGATCCACAGTGCCCAACCATCTCAAGCTTAATATCCCCACTGTTCTAGTACTTGATGTCTGACGAGCACCAAAAACACCATTCTGCTTCAGAAAAACTCAGCCACCAGTTCTCATGAATTATCCCCATGATTGATCGCCAATACACGCCCAACGCCACTCTCCCAAATCACACAAGCCCTAACTGAGATCGTTTGCGCAGAAGATGAAATGCGACTAGAATTGCAGTTGAAGTTTGATATGAAGTGAGAACTAGGGTTTCCAAACTTCTCGATTTATTAGGAGATTGGACCGATTAGGTATACGAAATTTTTGGAGGAAGGTGTGTGCAGATCGTTTCAACCGTCCATGACTTCTTTTATTTTAATTTATTTGTGCATTTTTTTTTGTCAATAGCTAAATAAGATAATTTAAATTGGGTTATAACAGATGCAGTTGCCGGTTTATTCTAAATCCGCATCAAATCGCATCCACTCTTATGTATTGATGCCAAACTAAAGCAGTCTCTCCGGGCAATGCACCTCTCAATGTTGAAGCCAACAGAGATGCAGGCTGACGCTGACTTCATCATCTAAGAAAAGTTCCTTCTTTCTTAGGGCAGATCGTATACAGTCCAGAGACTTAATCAAACCCTACTTTGTTATCACATAAAAAATGGTTGCATGCAGCTTATGAATACTCACTGATATCAGCTCCTCAAAGAATGGTTCAAAGCGCTGAATACTATACAGATTTGAAGAATCAGTTGAAGCACAAGACAAGACAATACAACAAAGGATGAGACAACAAACCAGATGCTTTTAAACACAATTGCTCTGTCTGTCATTAGCTTAAAACCGAATTTATTTGGCATATGCCACATTTTGCGAAAAATTGTAGGAGAAATGCCACAAAGTCAAAATTTATTTGGCTTTTGACTCAAACCGTTAACCCTATTAGCAGTTTATTACAAAGTCAAACTTTATTGTCAACATGGCTCCTATGTGGCATCCACGTAGGCAATTTTTTTTCCATCTAACCAAAATGCTAATAGGGATAACGATTTATGGTGAAACAATAAATAGAGAGATTTTTTTATAGAACAACCCGCTAGTATCATTAGCGATGTATGGTTCATATGTGGCACTTCACGTAGTCATCAGGTTTGTCTCCACTACAAACCGCTAATACCTCATTAACAATTTGTGGCAAAATCCAAACAAAATTTGGGAGAGTGACATTTTCCCAATAGGTGTGGCATATGTCAAATTACATTTTAAAAACCAACGACCACTACCAGCAACAAAAACCTGATAAAACGGCCTCTCTCCACAATTTGCTAATTCTCTAGCCCAACAAACATGATCAGAATCCATCTCCTCCTCCTGCTCTGCTTCACACTCCTCTCAATCCACAAAACCCAAGCATCCTGCAAAAGCGGCTGTAAGCTAGCATACGCTTCCTACCACGTCCCACAAAACTCAAACCTGACCTACATCAGCACCATCTTCTCCCAACCCATCCCCAACATCCTCAAACACAATCCAACCATCCAAAGCAAAGACTTTCTCCAGCTCCACACAAAAATTCACCTCCCATTTTCATGCGACTGCCTCAACGGTGACTTCCTGGGCCACAAATTCCTCTACACAACTCAACCCGGCGACACTTATGACAACGTCGCCAGCTTAGTCTTTGTAAACTTGACGACAGGAATATGGATTCAGAGAGTGAATCACTATGATCCCAATAATTTTCCGGGTGGCGTGGACATCAATGTAACGGTCAACTGCTCTTGTGGGGATGCTGACGTGTCAAAAGAATATGGGCTGTTTGCTACGTACCCACTTGGTGCCGGAGATAATATGTCATCAGTGGCTGCTGAGTATGGTGTTCCGGAGGCCCTGGTGAGGAGTTTCAACCCGGGGTTTGATGGGTCGGGTCGGATTTTTGTGCCGGCCAAAGGTAAGTAGTACGTAATTTATCCATTTTTTAGGCTTGCCGCCTTTGTTTGTCTCTGCATTGGATTTATGTGAGTATTTTAGGAGTTCATCCTCCATATGTTGCCAACAACTGTCGTTGAGTTGAGATTTTTGGAAATTTTCAGTTTGTCAATTTTAGGGTTGGAAAATGACATTTTATTCCATTTCTTTAATTTCTAAACCTCTGTTTGATCTCAGTTGTTGCTTTAAGCCTCCAATTTATTGAAGATCCCACACTGTATGTTTCTTTATTTTTATTTTTGGGGTTCAGATAGGAAGGAACAAAAAGTTGAAAAATGTGAGCCTAAAAAATAATTAAAGGTGTCTGAATTTTTCTTTTTGCCCTTGGTTTTTTGGCTTAGTCCATCTCCAAACCCTTGTGTTTAAATGAAGTAACCAAAAAAACTTGAAAATGTAACAGTTACAATTTATTTCAACTTTACTTTTTGTAACTTTGCAGACATTCATGGGAAATTTCCACCATTGAAGACTAGGTAAGATCCTGAACTCTTCTCGACGAGCATATGCAACGTTGTTAACTTATCTGTGCGTTTATTCGAAGTTTTAACATGTGCATCTTTGTTGCAGCAAAGGTGATCATATGCAATTCCTTCTCACTGCAACAATTGCAGCTTTCGTTACGCATTTTGGGTAAATCTTGTGTTGGAATTATTGGGAGATGTTGATCTTGTGGTATCACGACGTTAATCGCAGGAGTCTCTCGTGGTGAGGTTGCTGGTGTATCTGCAGCAGGGATAGCTGGATTAATTTTTGTTGCTGTTTGTCTCTATGCTGGCATTTACAAGAGGAAGAAGGCGGCTAAGGCGCCCTCATTACTCGCTGAACCATCCAGAGATCACATCCACCGTGGCCAAGGTACATTGATTTATATCAAAAAAATTAACTGCTTTTTTTTTCATAGCCTGACAAATCCATTGTCCCAAAGCAGTTTCCTGGAAAGGTTCAGAAGTCCTCGTCGGTGGTGGTGCTCCCTCACCCGGGCTCACTGGCATAACTGTAGACAAATCTGTAGAGTTTTCTTACGAGGAACTTTCCGAAGCTACAGATGGCTTCAGCATTGCTAATAAAATTGGTCAGGGGGGATTTGGGGCAGTTTATTACGCAGAACTTCGAGGCGAGGTAACAACTAAAAAATGCTCTTTCCATGAAATGGCTAAGTATATGTGATATAAAAATGATGTGAAGTATGGTGTAAACCTGTGCAGAAAGCTGCCATTAAGAAAATGGATATGCAGGCATCGAAAGAGTTTCTTGCTGAGCTGAAAGTCCTTACGCATGTTCATCATCTGAACCTGGTACTGCATTTTTTTTGGGTCCATGACTTTTTAATAAACTAGCTTCATATGCGCTTTCAACACTGGTAATGTACCTGAATCCTTCACAGGTGCGTCTGATAGGATACTGTGTCGAGGGCTCATTATTTCTAGTGTATGAGTACATTGAAAATGGGGACTTAGGGCATCACTTGCGCTTCTCTAGCGGTAAGTAACCTTGCGGATTCAGACATTCGAAATCAATGTTATTCTTTTAATAGCTAACTTGGTGGAACTTTTTACTTCAGGCAAGCTGCCATTGTCGTGGACAGCCAGAGTTCAGATTGCGCTGGATTCAGCAAGAGGACTCGAATATATACACGAGCATACGGTGCCTGTATACATCCATCGTGATATCAAGTCAGCGAATATCCTTATAGATGAGAATTTCCGCGGAAAGGTATTTGAATTTTTGAATTGCCTGTAACTAAGTTACTTACTTATACTTGGTCACATTATTTTTCCTAAATGACAATGACATGATCTGCAGGTTGCGGATTTTGGGTTAACGAAATTGACAGAAGTTGGGAGTGCTTCGCTCCAGACTCGTCTTGTGGGTACATTCGGTTACATGTCTCCAGAGTAAGTTTCTGTCCATTCATTACCTCCTCCATTATTCATAGTTAAGATGTGTAAAAAATCAGCTAATCAAGTCTGATGCAGGTATGCACAATATGGGGATGTCAGCCCGAAGATCGATGTGTATGCATTTGGAGTTGTGCTCTATGAACTCATATCTGCCAAGGAAGCCATTGTCAGAACAAATGACGATGCAACCTTTTCCGAATCCAAGGGACTCGTAGCCCTGGTTGGTTATTTACCGATCCTTACGATGTTTCGAAATTTTGAAGCATGAATGACAGTTCAAAATTTTAATGCAGTTTGAGGATGCTTTGGGCAAGCCTGACCCAAAAGAGGATCTTCCCAAGCTCGTTGACGCCAAGCTAGGAAACGATTACCCGTTGGACTCGGTTTACAAGGTACATCGATCAATTAGCTTATATCAAATTTATATTTGCTTGAAGGTTGTTTCATATTATCAAGAACAGAAAATTATGAAAAGTCAATACTGAATTTTCGTAACAGGACTTAAAAGCCCGAATTGTTGAATCATAATTGAATAAGTTCAAAAAGTGAGTAACTTTTGCATAGGGTTAAACTTGAGTATATGATGATTCCTGCAGATGGCGCAGCTTGCGAAAGCCTGCACGCAGGAGAACCCGCAGCTAAGACCAAGTATGAGGTCGATAGTAGTGGCATTGATGACACTGTCGTCGACCACTGAAGATTGGGACGTTGGGTCTTTCTATGAAAACCAAGCTCTTGTCAATCTAATGTCCGGAAGATAGCATGCTGGCTAGGTCGGGACCGCAGCCTGCCCGTGTTTCGAATGATCGTTTGATGTTCAACGCCAGCTTCTGTTCTGAATACCAGGGTGCATATTGGGCTTGTTGCAGTCGAGTGTAAGATATAGTTAGCTTTCATGTATTTCTGTATTTTGCGCAAATGCATTCATGTAACTGGATTTGGAGATATACTTCTTAAATATTAATTAAACTATATGGGATTTTTGTAGGTTTGTGTATGAAGATTAATTTTATTTATGGAGTGAAGTGTATGGAAGAAGATTTTGTGTAGCGCGGTTAAATGTTGTAAGTGTCTAAATGGTACCGTTTCGAAGAAAACGACGTCACTTTAGTTGATATTTTCTATAAAATTATAAAAAATCAACGCCGATTTGATCGAAATGATGTCATTTTGATACTCGCAACATTTTGAACGCCAGTCTTATGTTCTACCTAAAATATAAAAAAGCACAAAAACCATAATTTACTTTACATAATCTTAGACAAATAGATCATTTGTTCCAAGGGCGAAATGGATTCATAAATCCACTAAATAGTGATGGATCCAATTGAAAGCCACCCTAGCTAGCTAACCACATAAACGTGAACATGAATATTAATTGTGAATGTCAAATAGGTTCATTGATCAACTAGTTGTTAGGATCTGTCATAAAAAAAAACTAGTTGTTAGGATCTGTCTAGATTTTTAAAATTGAATTTATTTTAAAAAATAATAATAATGGAATTTATTTTTATTTTTTAAAAAGATTTTTAAAATTGAAGATAATGAAATATTGCGATAAGGTTAGTTTACAAGTAGTTAATATTATGAAATTTATTCCATAGAGGTTTCCAATTGTTTTGGCAGTATTAGGGCATCCACACCAAGAAGAGCAATAAGCAATAAGCAATAAAAAAGTAAAAAACAATGCTTGATAGGTGAGCAATAATGGAGAGGGTGTTAGAAATGAAAGCAATAAGTGGGGGGTCACTTGAATTTATGAAGACAAAAAAAAGAAACCTAATTTTTGTTTGTTTTGGAAGAAATAAATTCAGAAATGTCATAAAATGAACGTTGGAATGACATCAAACTATTCAAATTCAAACCCAAAAAATAATAATTAGAAAATTCAAAAAAATCATGGGATAAAACAAAAAATCAAATAATAGAAGTGATAATTCCGAAAAATTGAAACGTTTATGAGTATTGTTTTTTGCTTTCATTGCTACAGAGTAAAATATAAAAGGGTTTTTATTTTCGCTCTTAGCTCATTGCTCTCTTGTTGCGTTAAAATATATAAAGCAAAGAGCTATTTTTTGCTCATTATTTTTAGCTCCGCTTACTACATAATTTTTTTGGAAATTTTTTATTTTTGCACATTGCTCTCTTACTATGTATACTCTTGGAAATCCTATTTGATTTAGTATCAGAGTACTATAAGTAAAGGGTCCGTTATGAGAGTCAGATGGTCAAAAGAGAGACAAAGATGAAGTCTCTCATAGTTGAAACATCCAAGTACGGATGTAGTGTCTTTGAGAGTTTTTTACCAGAGAAAATCGATCACCTTATTTTGAATTGTTTTAGAAGAAAAAAAATCTACATGTGATGATTTGTATTTGAGAGTAATGTATGCTTTTTTTTTTTTTTTTTTGAGCTCAAACTCTTGACATTTTAGTATCTGCTCTTTTGTTTCTATTTTTTTTAAAAGAGAGGGTAGGGACTTTCGAACCCGGGCTGATTCCAGCAACCGAGTGAGCGCTCACCAACTGAGCTACTCATTCGCCCTGAGAGTAATGTATGCTGAGGAGGTCGATTCTTTGAATACATACTTATGTAAATGGGTTTCGTAGTTGTCGAATTGAGCCGGACTATCAGGCCATACCGGGTCTTGTCGACCCTTGACAACCATGCTTAGGAGTATATCATTGATGATGATGTGAAAACCATAAGAAATAATGTATTTCAAAATGTACTATAATGAGTCTCATTTTGGGTTTTTGTCATTTTTCTCTTTGTAAAATCATGTGGTTGTATTAGACCGAACAAAACTGTATTAAATTATACTAATATAATTTGAATTAAAAATTTTAATTTTTTTTTGATAATGGGTGGGTACAACAAGTCAAAACATTACAATGTAATCACGTCTTATCATCTAGTGCTATATATTGATCTCCGCAGTTCTAGCAGACATCTTGATCGGATCCGAAATCATCTGCTACATTGCACCTTTACAATTCAAGCACATCCACCCCATATCACCAGTACATTCTTCGACATTTGGAGCTCATGCCACCTTGGTACCGTTGCAAGACTCACCACGTCCATCTTGACAGCTGCACCTCCACGAGGGAGGAAGCATCACGCAGCAAGGCGGGACGAGGAAGAGAAAGAAGAAAAGGAAGGTAGAAAATTATAGAAAAATTGATGGTCTCAGACCTCGAAACCTAGGGCGTAAGGATCCAACCATCTTAGTGTTGACTCCTTAACCAACAGGTCACCACCCTTATTGGCAAAAGGAAGGTAGAAAATTATAGAAAAATTGATCTCAGAATTCGAAACCTAGGGCGTAAGGATCTAACCATCTTAGTGTGGACTCCTTAACCAACAGGTCACCACCCTTTTTAACAATTTTTTTTTGAATTTTAATTTCCACCGCGAACATGCCCTAAAGGTAGCAAATAAAATCTTATAAGCATTCGGTCTTTCAAATTATCAGATCATCAATAATTCTCTAATAACTCATTTATTTTATTTGAAATATGAATTTCAATAATATCCAATTTGTATTATAGAGAAACAAATTCTATTTTGACTCTTTCCACTACGTGATGTAGCCAAGTGCCACTTTGATCATGTAATCATAACGTTATTCTAATCCAAGTGGTGGAGAAAAGCTCAGGCACAACCAGACAATGACATCCTCAATTCAATTTATTCGTGTCGACATACCTAGCAAAAGAGTTAGACAATGACATCCTCAATTCAATTTATTCGTGTCGACATACCTAGCAAAAGAGTTTTTTTTTTCCTAAAAAGCGAAAAAGAAATAATGTAATGAGTATGTAATGTACTTAATACTTATTATTATTTATTTATTTTGGATAATGGATGGGTACAACCACTCAGAATATTTCAACACATATGACGCCTTATTATCTAGTACATGTATCTCAGAAGCTCTAGCGAGACATCTTGAACGGATCCGAAATTATTTGATACATTTCTCAACTTTTGACGCGCAGGTTTGGTTCGGTACCTTTCATCCACCCCCAAACAGCTCCACGAGGGAGGAAAACACATTCACGCGCGATGCGTGTAGAGGAAAGCATCCACGTGGATATAAGAAAACATCCACGGGAATGTACGCAGGGACGCAACTACAGCCGACCGGGGGGACACTTGTCACCCCCAAGTTTTTCCAAAATTTTATTTTTCATATAATATAATATAATCAAATTTAGGTATTACATTATAAACTTCTCATTATCAATATCACGGCTCCTGTGTCGTCGGCTTCTCTCGGCTAGTCGTCTTCCGGGTTTTTTTGAGTCATATGATTTCGACAAATAGATGTACGTTGAAGTCACCTGCGATGATTTTGGTATTATGATTTGTATTGTTTTGATTTTCGCTAACACATTCAATGATGACAGTGTGGAATTGATCATTCTCTCTTCAGCTTTAGATCCCAAAGAGTTGCGTACAACACTTAGAGTCGATGATATATGCAAACTGGTAGAGAAATTTTATCCATTAGACTTCGATGAGGATGAAAGGGCATCGTTGCGCATGGAACTTCAACATTTTGAGCTAGTTCGACAACTTCCTGAGTTTAACACTTTGACCGAAATTTCTGAACTATGTCGATGGTTGACGAGAACAAGAAAATCAAACATGTTTTCGTTGCTATACAAGGTGATAACTCTTATTCTGACTCTTCCAGTTTTTACTCCTACTGCCGAACGGTGTTTTTCAAGGATGAATATAGTGAAAAACGCACTTCGCAACAAGATGAAAGATGATTTCTTATCGGATTGCTTTGGTGTCAACATTGAAAAAGAAATAGGAAAAATGCGTAGCACGGATTCAATAATAGATGATTTTCATGATTTGGAAACAACACGATCTTTATTTTAATGTAGTAATTTTTTTTGAACAATGGTATGTTTTCTCATAATACAAAATATTTTTTGGTTGTCACCCCCTACCCAAATTCCTGGGTCCGTCCCTGAATGTAGGAAGAACACATCCACGCGCGTGAACTACACTGAACTGAAAATTTTAATTTTAAATTTAAAAGAACAGAAGGTGATGAATACTTTTATATTGATTTTCAAGATCGAGAAATGTTTTTCCATCGAATGATGTTTAGCTTCTTCCTATTAGATTTTCCATTGAATTGTGCGCTTTAGTTGAATGCATTTGTCTAAATTGCCAAATTGTCACGTTCCGTTCGAGTAAATCGAGAATCCAAGTACAATTCTTCACCCCCAAAAAAAAAAGCAACAACATTAGAAAATACTATATTATAAGAAAAAAAATAGCTTGAAACTAAAGACACATTTCTATGGTTTGACTATGACGTGTCACTTTAACACCTCCACGCTTTGTACGTCCATATATCCACACGGCCTAACGGGCCCATTATTCCCTGGCCCACTAACTGCGTGGACGAAAATCTAGCCGTTACGTCCGCCACGTGGAGCCGTCGAAACGCGCAACAATCGCATCCAGCTCGATCGACCGTCCACGGCTTGTCCTTCAATTTCATATTAATATAATTTTTTGAATGCAAATTAGTATTTTAATAAGTTTGAGGACTACGATGTAATATTCGGAAAATCCAAACGTCTTTGCTCTTCTACCGGCTTCTCTGGCACGGGAATGTATTTTGTTCCGTGAAGTTATTCCAGAGCTCGCTTTTAGTTCTTCTCCGTTCCAGTGTAAATCGAGCTGTCGATCGAACCTCACTTTTCCTGCTGAACAATCTGTTCAAACTTGTTTGTCTTTTATTCTCTTTTCGAGTTTACACATTGCAATTTATTAAAGCAGTCCGGGAGGGATCCACCTCCGCCGATTCATCGGGTCTGAACAAGCCCAGGTGAGTATCAGTTTGTTGGGTGTTGAGTATTGTTGAAAAAATTTGAACTTCGGTTAGTTTTGTTGAGTCCACGATGGGGAAAGTTTTGTTGGTTAATTGTTTTTTCTCTTCGGACATTCCGATGTTAGAGAAAAGACCTAACTTTTATTTGGTTTGGGAAGAGCAGGTGTAGATGGCGACATTAGCGGATATTGGGGTGTCAGCAGGGATCAATCTGCTGAGTGCGTTTGTGTTTCTGGTGGTGTTTGCGATTCTGAGGCTTCAGCCGTTCAATGATAGAGTTTACTTCCCCAAGTGGTACTTGAAGGGTTTGAGAACTGACCCACTCACCTCTGGAGCCTTTATGAGCAAGATAGTCAATTTTGACTTCAGGTCATATTTGAGGTTTTTGAACTGGATTCCGGCTGCCCTGCGAATGCCTGAACCCGAGCTGATTGAGCATGCAGGGCTGGATTCTGCCGTTTATTTGCGGATTTACTTATTGGGGTATGTCACTAGCCACTAGTTGTTTTAGTTGAAAATAAAGATCAGTTTTTTAGTTGGCCAACTTCCCTTGACATTTAGCTAATATCATATGAACCATGGGACTCAAGTTATGGTCATATTTAGCGTCTGTTGTGATTTTGAAAGACTGGTTATGGGGTAGGCTGTGTTTACATTCATATTTACTTCATTAACGAGGCTGATACCTTTTAGCATTGTGTGCACAGGCTGAAAATATTTGTGCCCTTGGCAATCATTGCTTGGTGCGTTTTGGTGCCAGTCAACTTAACTAACCGCACCCTTGAGCTCAGCAACTTGACCTACAGTAACATTGATAAACTGTCTATATCAAATATTCCTCTAGGATCTAAAAGGTGTGGCGCATATTTTTTTACATGTTGCGGATCTTTGAATTGTTTTCTGTTCGAAAATGCATCCTTTGTTAGGTGTTTTAATTTATAGCTGTTAACGATTCAGGTTTTGGACACACATAGTGTTTGCCTATGTGTTTACCTTTTGGACATGTTATGTATTGCGAAATGAGTATGACATTATTGCCAAAATGAGGCTACACTTTATGGCGACAGATCAACGCAGACCCGACCAATTTACGGTAATTTCATTCCGCTTACTCCATCAGATTTCTGGTTTTTATTTTTAGTAATTTGTTGCTATAAGTTGGGCAGGATATTTGATTCTTTACTTCTTTTTTTTTTTTTTGATAAATCATTAAGAGTAATGAACTCAAGAAAATGTGTCTCACGTCTTTGGTCCGTCACTACCTTACGCTTTCAGTTTTCCCCTATGCTTTGACTGCTTACAGGTCCTAGTTCGAAATGTCCCTTCGGATCCAGATGAATCTGTCAGCGAGCTCGTGGAACATTTTTTCCTGGTTAATCATCCAGGTCATTATCTAACTCACCAGGTATGAGTTTTTTTGTCTCCACTAAAATTTGACTCCATCGGGTTATACTTTTAATTAATTGTTAATTGTGATGCATCTACTCTTCAGTGAAGCCTTAAGGTACATGACTTTTTGTATGCACAGGTAGTATACAATGCCAATAAACTTGCACATTTAGTTGCGAAGAAAAAGAAAATGCAGAACTGGCTCGATTACTACCAGCTGAAATTTTCTAGGAATCAGTCTGCTGGTCGACCAATTATAAAGGTACATTATTATCACACCATTTCTTCTCCCATTAAAAAAATACTACACATGTGAAGTATTTTTTTTCATGGTTTTTTTGGTGGCTAATCGGCCTGTTTTCCTCTTTTCTAGACTGGTTTTCTCGGTCTTTGGGGAGAGAAAGTCGATGCGATTGATTATCATGTATCTGAGATTGAAAAATTATCGGAAGAAGTAAGTACTGCTCATGGCTCCTTAGGATCAAAACCTTAAAATTTCACTGTGTGTGTTTGATTCTTACCTTTATTAGTTAATAGCTATCAGTTACTTTTTTGTTAGTGTATGTATTCCGTATTCATGTCACTAAGCTGTTTCGTTTGAATGTAGATTAAAGCAGAGCGAGAGAGAGTTCGGAATGATCCCAAGTCCGTCATGCCCGCTGCCTTTGTCTCCTTTAAGACAAGGTGGGGCGCTGCAGTTTGCGCACAGACGCAGCAAACCAGAAATCCAACTCTTTGGTTAACAGAGTGGGCTCCAGAGCCACGAGACGTTTATTGGGAGAACACTGCTATACCTTATGTTTCCCTAACAATCAGAAGGCTCATAATGGCCGTGGCTTTCTTTTTCCTCACCTTCTTTTTCATCATTCCAATTGCAATTGTGCAAAGCATGGCTAGTATTGAAGGAATCGAGAAGGCTGCTCCGTGGCTGAAGTTTCTCATAGAACAGTGAGTAAATCCATAGCAACAGTGTCCATTCGGTTGTTTGAAAAATAAGTAAAAATGAAAATGTTTGCGTATGTTCCCTTTTTGATTTGTTATTTGGTTCATTACCACTTCAGGAAATTCATAAAGTCGGTCATCCAAGGTTTCCTACCTGGAATTGCTTTGAAGCTTTTCCTCATTTTCCTGCCATCAATATTGATGATGATGTCCAAATTTGAAGGCTTTACAAGCATCTCATCTTTAGAGAGGAGATCAGCTTCTAGATACTACATGTTCAACTTCATTAATGTGTTTCTCGGAAGCGTTGTCACTGGCAGCGCATTCCAGCAGCTCAACAAGTTCATCCATCAGTCTGCTAATGAGTACGCTACTAGACTCTCATCATGAAATCATTGATTGTCCGACAATGACCAAATTTCATGACCAGTTGTTTCCCGCATTTAATCAAGTCTGTATTTGTTTTTTCCAGCATCCCTAAAACAATCGGCGTGGCTATTCCCATAAAAGCTACTTTCTTTATAACTTATATTATGGTGGATGGATGGGCGGGTATCGCTGCGGAGATCTTGATGGTAAAACCGTTGATCATGTACCATTTGAAGAATTTTTTCTTGGTCAAGACAGAAAGAGATAGATTGGAGGCGATGAATCCCGGAAGTGTCGGGTTCAACACCGGAGAGCCTCGCATACAATTGTATTTTCTACTAGGCCTCGTATACTGTACAGTGTCTCCGATCCTACTGCCCTTCATACTAGTTTTCTTTGCTTTCGCCTACGTGGTATTCCGTCATCAGGTAAGAAAAATTACAAAGGCCTTATATAATGCCTTTTTGTTACGAGGTTTCTTGTATGATTTGTGTTTTATGTTGATGTAGATCATAAATGTTTACAACCAAGAGTATGAGAGTGCAGCGGCTTTCTGGCCTGACGTCCATGGACGTGTTATAGCCGCATTGATTATCGCCCAGATTCTGTTGCTGGGGCTGATGAGTACCCTCGAATTCGCCATGTCAACGCCATTTCTTATTGTGCTGCCCGTGCTGACGTTGTGGTTCCATAAGTACTGCAAAGGTCGATTTGAGCCAGCATTCGTCAAATATCCATTACAGGTCCGTCAGGTTTCAGTCACTGTTCTAGCAATTACATGCTTTTCTCCCTCGGGAATACAACAGAGTTCGAATCATACATTAGCTGCTTATTTTTTGCTAACATGAATATTCTATTCGTTGAGATTTTCAGGAAGCGATGATGAAAGACTCGCTGGAACGTGCAAGAGAGCCGCATCTGAATCTCAAAGGGTACTTGCATGAAGCGTATAGTCACCCTGTGTTCAAAGGGGATGAATACGAAGACAGTGATGATTATGAAGCAAGTGAGAAGTTGTTGGAAAATGAAAGTGTCTTGGTCCCCACTAAGCGCGAGCAGTCGCGGAGGAACACTCCATTACCAAGCAAACACAGTGGTTCGCTCGCACGATCTCTACCCGATCTCGATGACAGAAATCCCCATCCTTAAGACCCGTTTTTTTATACAAGAGAATCGAAGAATCCAAGGCTTAATTATGCCTAGACAGGTAGTGTACATGTTATTTTGGGAAACAGAAAAGCAAGCCTGCGCTTGGTAATGTGCTGGTTGTGAATATTTCATAATCTTTAATTATTCATTAGATTTGAACCGCCACAGTTGGTCTGAAATGAGCATGCAAAGTTCTATTTTTAAGGAAGACATTTCTAAGTTCCATGTCTCATTAAAATATATGGTCTGAAATTTGTGTTGTAAAATTGATGCAAATTGTTTTTTTATATCGCATACATTTCTAGTACTGCATGCCCCGAAGAAGAAAGATAAAGTTGGAACATGTTTTGTATTTGGTGAAGTGTAAAATGGCTGATGTCAATAAATCCATGGCGCACAGAATACGTTGTTAAAGAGGAGAGAAACTCTCTCGCTCTCTCTCGAACCATCCAAACCTCACCATCTCAAAACCCATTCCGACCAAGTTTTTCAGTCACCGACTGCTCCTTTTGTTTCTCTTAGGTCTTCCTCCATCGGAAATCTAAAGGGAGTGATTTTGTTTCGTTTGATTCTCTCGAATCAGAACGTTTAGTGGTTTTACCCACCGCCCTTTCCTCCTCTCATCTTCTTCCCACTACCAATCCCACCGCCTTGCCTTCTCTTCCTTCGGGGGTGGTGGAGGTGAGGTTGCGGTGGTGGGTGGTGGATGGGTGGGATGGAGGGGGAGGTGGGTTAGTCCTCTCTTTTTGTGTACATATTTGTCTTTGACTTGTTTTCTTGATTTTAGTTTTATTCGGCTGCACTTGTTGCAATAGTTGTTTTCTGTCTTCGGTGGTCTGGTCACCTTCCTCGGCGTGAGGCGAAGTGGAGCATCTCACGGTTCCCGGCTAGTTAACTTGTCCTAGCCTTTAAGTCCTCTTTGTTGCCGTTTATGGTGTTCAGGTGGCGTGCTATCGTTGGCAGGAAGCTGGCTTGTGTAGCCTTGTCCAGTGTTCAGTGGAAATTTGGCCAGAGATTCATTGTCGCTTCGAAGTTGTCTGCCGAGTCACTTCTTCTGTTTGGCCAGTTTTGGCATGCCTTAGACCTTGGAGCAATCTCTGTGCGAAGATAACTAAGCTGCAGATGGATTGACTAACTTTGCATGGATTACTTTTCATGTTTGGATGTTCTGTTCCAGTATTAGTTGATCGATTGTTTTGCTGCTGTTGTTATTTCTTTTCTTCAGATATATGCATGCCATTTTCTTCCATCAAAAAAATAAAAATAAATCCATGGCGCACAGTTTCCAAAATACACAAAAAATGCCTAGATACACTCGGATGGTTTTTAGGTCCTTATTATCAGCAAAGTATTAACAAGCCCAAAACCCAACAATAATTACAATTAACTCAATACAACAATTTATCTGGAACACTGAATATGAGGTTCAATCTCATTCGGAATAAATTACTTAGCATTAAATGTAATGATATTTTAATAGTAGATTTGATCCAATATAATGAGGTTAACTCAATTGAAAAAAATTCTGCGTATGGAAAAGTACATAATGTGAGTGTCACTTTTTTTTTAAAATAGAGATCCGAACTATAAAATTTTCAATTACATACCGAAATTAAAAATTTCGTTAAAGTTAGCGGATGAAGTTAACTTCCTTAGTCGACTTTGTTTGAATATTGTTAAAATGACAATCAAATAATTTTTATTTTAATTGAATTTATATATGTTCCACTTTAATAGTACATTTTCCACTTCTTTTTTTTTTGTAGTTTTTTTAAATTTATTGACTATTGCCCTTTATACGCACAATTTTGTTGGGACTCCGGAGTCAATTAAATTTTGTGAAATTTAAATCTTTGTTTGAATCTTTATTGGGTTTTGTCAACCTGAATTGTTTTCACCATTTTCGTATCTGATTATTTTCTTGAATATGAAGCTGCCACGAGGTTATCATTTTTGGCACTTGTTTATTAATCTTTACTAACAAGCGAGTTTGCATTTAGGTTCGAATGTTTCAGCCAAATATATGAAATTTTGTCAACAAGGTGGTGGTTGAGTTGGTAGACCACTTGTGGATGCTTTGTTCTTCTCTCGTGGAGGTGTTCTCGTCCCACCTCGGCATGGACGTGTTGTTCCTTCTTCGCGGAGGTATTGTCCGTCTATTGTAGACGTGGTGTGCCCTTTAAATCCGCAGGTGTTGCTTGCTTGATGCGTGAATGTGCGTATTCGATCATGAGGTTTCAAGATAGAGGTGTCTTATGACTTGTGTTTCAATGTGGACGATTCAAGTATTAATCCAGGTTGGTGTCTTGCATGACCGTGCTCCAAAATTTAGTAATTGTACCCGAGTGAAAAGTATTCAAAATATATTCGAAAAATATATATGACATTTTTTGAATAAATGGTCAAAATTTGCATGCGTGAAATTTCATTTATGTTATTTTTTGTTAGTGAGATAAATTCAAAGCTCAATATGGTAGTTGTAGACTTCTAGTCGCGTTGAATTGGCTCCCCATAAAATACTGGCTGGGTTGTTGTATATCAATAATCAAGTTTGACATTATTTATTTAACATGGTTCGGTAAATTATTATTTAAATTTTAAATGAAGCTCCTTTTCATTTTCAACTCTGGAATCCGTCCGAGTTCAAATAATGTCGACCTAGTGGTTTGAGATGTTAGACATAATTGAATAATAAAAAGTTTAATTTTGTTAACATCCCATCACACATCCATTATTGCTTTCTTTTAATTAAATGAAAAGGTGTCACTAGCCCACTAAAATACAAGAACAGAAAACAAGTTTTGAAGTTCAAAAATTGGTTAATTTTTAAATATAAATATTAACTCATAGAAAAAACAGTAAAAAAAATTTCGTTACCTCATATCTGATTTGTCAATAATAAAAAAAAGTTCAAGTCAGCCATTGACTTGTTATAAATAGCCAAATTCTTGATTTTTTTTATTTCAAGCAAACTCCAATATAGTTTATGTCCGGGTGGGTGTCTTCGGTGGTTGAGAAAACCTTTTTTTTATTCGGAAACCTGTCTACGGCTTTGAGCAGTGTTATTAAAACCGGACCGGTAATCGATCCGGTCAAGTCACTGGGTCAATGGGTCAGTGGTTCAATCGGATCGAACCGGTTTGACCCGCACAAATTAAATAATAAAAATAAAATACTTATATATGATATTATAATTTAACATATTTATGACTTGAATAAATATTACATGTTTATGATCGGATTACAATAACATACCATAACAAATTGTTAAATTTAGAATTTGATAAAGTACAAATCAATAATACAACAATAATAGAACAACAATAAAAAAATTTAGTCTTAATTTGCAAGTCACAACAATAAGAGATTTCTAAGACTAATTGAATTTCTAGTTAAATTGATAATAAGTAAAAATATTTATAGATTTGATAAATGCATATACATTAATGAAACAAATAATAAAACAAGAATCATGTTTAGCTTGGTGGAATAAGAGAGGATAATTATAGAGGAAGACTAGGTTCGAGTCTTGTCCAAGTCAAAATAAATAAATATTTTTTCAGACCAAATCGAACCGATTGAACCGATCAAATCACCATTTTAATGCAAAAGTCAATCCGCGGGTCAATCGGTTCATCCGGCCGGTTCAACCGGGTCTTGACTGAGTTTTGACCGGTTCGATTGCAGAACGGTCTGATTACTGAACCGGACCGATCCGATGATCGATTCCCGGTCCAACCGGTCGAACCGGCCGGTCCGGTCCGATTTTAATAACACTGGCTTTGAGTATGCATTATTGCATATTACCGAACATGTTTTATTATTAAAGTTAATAAGAACATGTGTCAACACTCAACACTACAACTATCAAAGATGTACTATATGAAGTTCTCATGTTTTCGAAATGAAAAAACGGTTTTTAATTGAGCATTTATGTGTTTTTTTTTAAAAAAGAAATAGTTTTTATTTCAAAATAAAATTCTATCATCTTACAATTAATATAAATCACATTACTATAATTCTAAATTACATGGTTGAAACGGATAGCATGCAACTAGTCCAGGCGCTGAATTTCAGTGTATCTAATGAAGCTTCAAAAGTTCCATGGTTTGAGAGTATCAGAGATCTGTTATCTAAACATCGCAACTGGATTATCGTCTTTGCAAGGCGCGAAGCTAACTGTGCGGCAGACTTCATTGCGCGTAAATCTCTGATGGAGAAATGAAGTTGGCACAAATTGGATGCTATTCCAAGATTATCGGATCTTGTCTAATTATTGTAGCTTTGCCTGTTGCTTTGTACAGCCTGCTGGCTTCATCAAAAAAAAAATTACATGGTTGAAACGGAATCTAAATCAGTTCATTTACCATTTCTATTCAACCTAATCAATTCAAATAATGTCGCCGGCTGGCTGGCGTACTGGTACTGGGTTGGTTATTACCGGTTCGACCCGGTCTGGTCCATTCCGATTTTAGCACAAACAGACCGAGTCCATATGTGTGTATGGGCAATACAGCATACCAAGTCAGAATCTTGACCGGTCAACATTTTCAAACCCTGTCAGTCTGACTTTCTCCTCGTCTCTTCAACACAGTCTAATCTTCCTATAAATACCCCAACAGTTCATTCCTCTTTCAAACAAACACAAATCTAAAGTCAGATCTCGGATTTCCTCTCTCAACAAAAAAAACCCTAAAATAAAGATTCCCTCAAACCCTTTTTGTTACAGACATTTATAAGGTTTCAATGGCTTCCCTGAGAGCAGCTTCGAGTTTGTTGATGCAGACTTCAACTTCAAGTTATGGTTTTCGCGAGTCAACGCGGGTCAACGCAGCAATTCATCTCCCTACTAATCTTCGTATTCCGGCTTCAACAAGATCATCAGTAGCCGATAAGAGTAGTTTTCTGGAAGATCATAAGACGGTCATACTCGAGACCATCAAGCAGCAGAGCAGGCCATTATCACCTTCAGCTAGCTCACCCAAGAGTTACAATCAACTAGTGATGTCAGAGATGTATATGTTACTCGAAGCGGTGTCGGATAGAGTAGAGATGCACAAGAATGTCGGAGAGCAAAGGAACAACTGGAACACGCTGATGCTAAACTCCATCAACATGATGACACTCACAGCCACCGCCATGTCAGGACTCGCTGCAGCTTGCTCCTCCTCCGGCCCTGAATCGTCTCATGTGGGGCTGAACATGTCATCGTTTGTGATGTTCACGGCCGCTACGGGCATGGTCATGATCATGAACAAGATTCAGCCGTCGCAGCTGGTGGAGGAGCAACGAAACGCAGCGCGGTTGTTCAAGAGGCTGGAGCAGGAGATTAAAACTTTGATTGCAGTTGGAAGGCCGACGAAGGTGGATGTGAAGAGCTTGATGGAGAAGGTTTTGGCGTTGGACAGAGCTTACCCTCTTCCTCTTTTGGGAGCCATGATCGAGAAGTTTCCATCGGAGTTCAAGCCTGCTCGCTGGTGGCCTAGATCAGAGAGAAGTGCAGCCACCCCGAGCGAAACGGGCAGTACTAATGGATGGAGTGCAGCCCTAGAGAGAGAAATGGGAGACGTTGTTAGAGTGATTAAGGTTAAAGACAGTGAGGAGTATGAGAGGCTTGGTAACATAGCACTCAAGTTGAACAAGGTGTTGGCTGTTTCAGGGCCTGCGTTGACCGGCATTGCTGCACTGGCCTCGGCTTTCGCAGGCAGCCAGTCGACGACCGGGACAGTGGCTGCAGCAGCTGCGGTAGTTGGTGGCGCACTGGCGTGTGCAATTAACAGTTTAGAGCATGGTGGGCAGGTCGGGATGGTGGTGGAGATGTACACAAATTGTGCTGGCCAGTTCAAGCAAATGGAGGAATCCATCGAGTCAAATATGGCTACTAGGAGAGAGAATGGTGAGGTGTATGAGATGAAGGTGGCACTGCAGTTGGGAAGAAGCTTATCAGAGCTAAGAAATCTGGCTAGGAAATCCTCAAGGTGTGGTGGAGAAGGAATCACCATTGATGAATTTGCCAGCAAGCTGTTTTGACCTTCTTTAGAGCTAGCTTACCATCTAATTAACCATCTGTGTATAAACTCAGATAGCTTCTTTCAAAATGTTACAATTGACTTTGACCCAGCAACTTGAAGTAACATCTTTTTCTCTTTTCTGAATCCGAATAGTTTAGTTGACTTATTGAAAGCAGCCTGATGAAAATGGTAGTTTAAGGAGGCAGGTAGTCACCTAATAAGTTTTCCAATAAAGGAACTGCTGCATTTCAGAGGGTTACTCATCAGTGGTAGGCCACTATGGCTTGTAGTATTTTGTGGGAACAAAGGGCATCTTTGTGATGGATCCATCATAAGATTTTCCTCTAATAACCACCTTCAATTTGGTGCCTGCTTTGTGTGATCCGGATTTAACATATCCCATGGCTATGTTCTTTTTCAGACAAGGGCTGAAACCTCCACTGGTAACTTCACCGATGTTTTCACCCTTGTTGTTTTGGATTTCGCTGTGGCTTCGAGCTGGGGGTCCTGAAGAGATGAGACCTACACGGCGGATGGATGGGCCGTCTGCGAGTTGTTTGAGGATGACCTCAGCGCCTAGAAACCCACCTTCTGCTCTTCTCCTTTTCCCTATGGCCCAGGCTAAGCCAGCTTCAACCGGGGTATGTGCTGCTCCATGTCGTTTCCATATAGACACAAGCCCGCTTCGAGGCGCAGACTGTCTCGAGCTCCTAGCCCAGTCAGTCTCACCTTTCCTTCTGATTTTTCCAGTATTTCCTTAGCAATGTCCACAGCATGTTCTGATGGAATAGAAATTTCAAATCCATCTTCACCTGTGTACCTACAAGATAATATGAAATCAGTGTATGAGAAAGCTAACTGAGTAAAAGACATATCTGGTAAAACAAATGAATTTACTTAAGGCGAATAAATCAATATTGATAGGGTGAATTCAGCAAACACATACCCTGTCCTTGTTAGATAGCAGTGCACACCCCACTGATAACCAACATCTTAAATTCCCCAAAGTAAAACTTGCTCAGATCATCTTTGGTCATCTGTTGAAGAACTGGAGCCGAGAGAGGCCCCTGCATAGGGATTTTTTATGAGCAACAAACTCGCCTAACGAAAATGCAGTGCCATTTATGTAGAACCTGTGCTAAACGCTTTATTCGAGGTGCAATGAAGTCAAGTGCATAAGAAAGAATAGAATTGTTAAAACCATCTACCCTTGTTGCAGGAAATATGTAACCATTTTAGGCAAGAGTCTATTATACTACTGGGTAACAATTAAAACTAAAAGGAGTTCTATCTGATTCACTGACTGACCTGCAGAGCCAAAAGTGATCTCTCGTCATGGATGTGCCAGCTGACATCCCCACCCTTCGCCTTGAATACTTTCATATGCGCTTCAATATGGGCAAGATCCTTATCCCTGCATCCTGCATTCACAACCAGGTATATGTGATCATTTTTCACCTTGGTGATAACAGAATCATCAATGGATCCTCCCTTCTCATTTGTGAAGACAGTAAGTGTCCCAGTCCCATTTTGAAGCCCAGCAACATCAGCGACCACGAGCTTTTCGAGGAAAGGGATACAGTCTTTCCCTTTGAGACTCAGACCGCACATATGAGATACATCAAACAAACTCCCATTTTCACGGCAGTTCAGAGTGGAGTCCATAATTGAGTCCTTGTACTGAATAGGCATGCTGTATCCTGCAAATGGCACCATTTTCCCACCGTGTGCAACATGGAAGTCGTACAGAACTGTCTTTTTGAGGTCAGCTTCAGAGGCAAAGCATCGTCGGGAGACTGCTTTCTTATCAGCTTGGGAAAGACGGCGAGTGATTGATTGACCAAGTTGCCACAAACCCCCTCTCATCTTACTGATTACAAAAACGGTCACTAGTGAGGACCTTTATTACCTTAAAATGTTAAACAGACCAACATTGTAATTCTCATAAATGTCAAATACACAAATTATAATCTTTTTTATTTTTTTTATTTTTTGATACTTAAGTGGAGTTACCACTAAAAAAAGCCGAACCCGATAGGGATCGAAAAGGAAACACAAATTATAATCTTAACGTCCCAAGAAGAAGATCTTCAGCAACATAAACTGTCTCTTTCAGCATTACAACAGTTCATCATGCTCAGACTATATAGAAAGCCGATGATCGAATCACGAAGCTACATTTGAAGAAAATATAATCATCAGATCAACCATCATTAGTTCTAAAGAGGACTAAACACAAAACCTAACATTGAAAAATCACACTAAAAAGTTAAACGCTCAGTGGATCATATCATCAAACACATAATGTGCACGCCACATTCATCCCCGTTAAAGACCACAGGAAATTCACCAAGATGAGAGCTTTCATCGACCATTGCAAAATCAATCACGCTAACACGAACGATACAAATCAAATGACCAATCAATCAAGTTTCTTACATTGCGCCGAATTCAGAGACTACCCACTACCTTCCTCGACGTGAGAAACACCCAGTGCGCCAAATCAGAGCATAAACGAGAGTAAAATCTCGGTTTTACAAAAGGATAAGAAGTTGGATGTAATGTGGTCAAGATTTGAAATTTTGAGAGAAAAAGGTAACGTAATGGCTGTGATGGGTGGATGACGATTCGAGTCGGGATGGAGACAAAATCCACACCACATCGTTAGTGAGTGGTCGCAGGCGACCGAGCTCCTCGTCATCTTCACACTCAGCTTCAAATTTTTGATGTTCTGATCATCGTTGACGATGATGAGACCGAGAAGTAATCCGCTGCGGTTCGATGCACTGAAAGTTCAGGTGTGATGTAGCCCCATGGCGGGCCTTCTGAGCAGCCCAGTTACGAATTTGCTGATGTTTATCTTTTTTGTTTGTTTCACTGCTGATGTTTATCTTAGCAACGAACAATAGGTTTCGTATTCGAGAAGCTATTTAGGGTGTCAAACGGCTTCGTTTTTATTAGAAATAAAATATTAAAATCAGACATGTCTGAAACAGGATGAAATATAATATGAATAACCCTTAAAAGAATTTTCTGGGAATAAAACCAGACATGCCTGGAACAGGAGAGGCACTGACTTGAGAAGTTGTGAGACCCTTTTGGGAGGATGTACAATTTTTTGAAGATGTATTTACAGAGACGAGTTGACTTGTAGATGAGTTCAAGGGCATCCGAATGTGTTCTCGCCGCTGTATGTCATGTAGAGAAAGCCATCTTCATCCTTGTTATCTTCGTAAATTGCTGACATTAACGCAGCTGGACCAGATTGCATAGACATTGTTAATAACACTTTTGAGTGGTTATTTTACCTTTTATCAATTGTGAATACAGATGTAAAGCTATTCAACTAACCGGTTGGTGGTAGTGTGTTCTTCACGAAAATGAATATGGCCTTCTCTGCGCTGAGCTTGATCCTCTTCCTCACCACATATACGAACTGCCCAACAGTCAAGTCAGACGGGACAAGGTATCTGCACCAGAGGAAACAAAAGGAATCAAATTAGCACGGCAGTGGCTATACAGGCAAACACGGCATATATACAACGTGTCTACGTTAAACTTCAGTAACTGATTTGTAACGAACAGGCAAGGGAGAATAGAAAATCTAGAATTTGTCAACTGACTTCTTTTTGTCGATATCAGGAATGTCACTCCTTTCGGCCTTCTCCACAATCACCTATAAGTTGTACAAGTTCACAAGATTAGAAACATAGAATTTATATAAGGGTTTTTTTTTATCCCTTGCATTCCAAATGAGTCGTTACCGGTACTCTATCAGGATACTTCTCTCTGATGCGGGCAGATTCTGCCTGCCTCCTTTCTGAAAATAGAAAAGAATAAGCATTATTATAACACCTTTCTCCAAGAACCAACCATAGAGGTCAATAAAATTAACTAGTCAGAGTCGATACTTAGTTTTGCGAGTCATAAAAATACTATCATCGCACATTGAACTGAACAAACATCTAATGTGTTCAGGTAAAACCAACAAAATCAATCTCAGTGACAAACCACAAATAGCTATTTTGTAGATTCAATTTACTCTTTAACCCTCACGAAACCATAATATAAATGACATGAGCTTTCATTTTCAACCTGAATGCTTCTCGAATTAACCAAGGATAAATTGACATAGAAGCAAACATCAGGCTGGAGTCCCAACATATATAATTTTGATATAGATGCAATCTTCCTCAAAATCATACACAGTTTCGTATAATATTAGGGGTATTGACCCATATATCAACCCATGCCTAGCCAACAAATACAGGAACACATTGCTCCGATAAATTGACATAGAAGCAACTTGCAGATACAGGTCAAGCAACGAGCCCACCAAAAGTCTAACATCACAATATTTCATTATTCCACAAAGATTCAAGCTTCCCCCATAATCACTCAAGATCACAAAGATATTAACCCATACTTCAATCCAACAAGTCCCATAGCAACATAATGAATCAACCGCCACATAGAAACACGAAAACCTACCCAAAGGATGCTCGAGCTTGAATGAGCTTTTAGCCATGGCGATTCTATCCAATCTTCACAACAAACCTAAAAAAAAAATCCGAATACCTGATCAACATCGACCCAATCATAAATCAACCAGCATACTTTTCAACAAAAATCAAAACATACCAAAGAAAACCAAAGGGCTATGAGATGATCAGCGGACGAATTATGCGTCTTTCAAATCGATATAATAAGTCGAAATCGAGTTGCTCAAATGCGCGAATTGTTAAGATTTTGGTTGTTACAGAAACTCAAATAAGGAAAAGGAATGATCTTTATCTTCAATGAATCGGAAAGATGGAGACTTGCTGAGGTGTTGAATTCGACCCCGACACGGAACATCAATCTTTTTTTTATTTTTTATAAGATGATGATGTTGAATAGGTTGCCCTCCGCAGCAAGCAATGGAGCTTTAACCCTATGCGTACGGCATTGCTGTTGTCCCCAAGAAACGGTGACGTTTTGATCTGACTAGTTTCAACTGAAATTTGTCTGGTTTTTCATTTCATTTAAAAGACGATCTGAGAAGAAAGAGACGATCTTTTTAGACGCAAAAAACTTGTTGCAGATTGCTACTAGTCAAATCCTTAAACCACAAGAAAAAAATGGCGAGATGAGTTTTCAGAGTCATCTGCACCTATGTAAAAAATTAACAGGTGTTGGAGGAGCATATATTGCTGTTTGTGTTTATTTTTTAGTGGCAGACTCAGGAATTTTATTCACTGAGGCAAAACATATTAAGAACATCATCCGCACATAACATTCAATCGACTAAGATTAGTAAACCAAAAACTTCAATTCTCATTAGATAACAAAGTGCATCTTTTTTACTTTAGGACACAAATTTGCGAGATTCGCAAACAATATATTTTCGTAAAAATATAAATCAATGACAGCCCTTAATTTGGTCATTTGAACGGATGAGATTAAATTTCGTTGTATGGTTGATTTCTCGCTGACGAACTATAGGTCACTTTTGACGAACTATGTAGTACTTTTGATTTCTTAACGACGAATTATAATTCATTTTTGACGAATTTTACAATTTGTACCAAAAATATGGTTTGCATTTAATTTTTCCTCGCTAGATTTATTCAATTTAGTTACAAAATTTATCTTATCTCAACTGTATTTGTCTTAATGGTGTTTGATAAAAAAATTAATACAATAAATATTTATAATAATAGTAAGTATTTAAGTAAAATTTTAGAACTAAACTAAATCTATTTCTTAATGAGTAGGACTAAACTAAATCGGTTAGATAAAACTTATCAAAACATTTGAATTCAAAATTTTCCTTTTGGGTTTATTAGAGTTTGATATTAAAATAAATGGGGGCAATAAATAATTCTTAATGGAGCAGTCATTAATTTAATGAGTATTAATCAAAATTTTCCACATTTAATTGGGTGCATCTGCCCCCATTGTTTATAGGGTGCGTCCGTCCATGACAGCTGTTGTTCAAGAATAGGCACTAACAACTGCAGCTGCTCATCCAATACATACTAAATTTTTATATTGGTGCAGATGCTCTTACTACTCCAGAAAACCAGTTTTTGCCTTAGTATGGCGTGCCTTACGGAGACTTTAAGTGGCCCTTAACAGAATGACTGAATGAATATATTTAGCTCCTTGCGAGCCTCCTAGCAAATGAATCTTAATATGTAAAGAATGATAGTGAGACCTCATTTTGTAAGTTAAGTTTGGAGTCATCGAAAAGAAGTAATTTTTTTTGGTTGATAAAAGGCAAGGATACAAACAACAAACAACTGGGGACTAAAAAGCTAAAACGAAACTGAACAACAACCGGACCAGCAGAACAACACGACTTGACAAGAGCTAAACAAAGGTAAATAACACAAACAACATATCAAACACACTAAAGCAACCACTAACACAACAAACAAAAAGACCAACAATTGATTCACAACCTAAGTATATATACAAGACTCAATAAAAAAGGCCCAGCTGCTTCCTGTGAACTCCACGCCTATCAGGCTCCAACAGAGAAAGAAACTCTTCTGCAATCTTCACTTAAGCACGCCAAGGGAAGCACGCCAACTCAACTCAATAAAAGGCATAACGGAGGTCTTGAAAGCTAGGAAAGTCCATCTAGCTGGGAGTAGACATCTAATCCACTTTTCCCCACACCCGGAGAAGTAAGCATACTACCTTAACTGAAAGCAACGCGCACAAACAAGCGCAACCAGATGAGAACAAAACCAAAATGACCCCTAAAAAACTACACGTATCTACTAGAAAGCGTCGACTCCGCGACGAAATGGAGAAAAAAACACAACAAACTACAAACCTATCCTATCCTAACGTAACCGAACCCACGCCACCGCTTGACCCCTCGGTAATGCTATCCAACCGGATCAATGGCAGTCCATTGTAAATTTGTTTGCATAGCTGAACAACACTTCAGGTTCTTCAATTCAGTCCGTTGGTATGTTTTCAAATTGGATTTTGGACTCCGGTGCCTCGTTTCATATGACGGGTGACAAATCGATATACTCCTATCTCTACAGTGTCTATTAAATTGCCTGATAATAATTTTGCAGCCGCCGCTGAAGCTAGGGTTTTTTCTATTGCTGCCTCGGTTTCACTTCAGCATGTTTTATTTATTCCTAACCTTGGCTGCAATCTGATTTTCCTTGCTCAGTTACTCGCTGATTCACAGTGTTTTGCTATACTGACTGATCGTCTATGTGTCATTCAGGACGGTGATTGGAGTCGGTGAGCAACGGGTGGGGTTTATTGGCTACGAACCTTCCAGTCCGCCTCAGGTTATTGTTCGGCTTCTTCTGTCAACTCTGCATCACTTTGGCATCAGCGGCTCGGGCACCCTTCGTCATCAGTTTTATTTTCACTTTCGTCCTCTGGACATATTGTTGGTCCCAATAAATCATCAGATCCATGTGATATTTGTTTTCAAGCTAAGCAAACTCAATGTGTCTTTCCCTTAAGTTACAATAAAGCTGATTGTTTATTTGACTTGATTCACTGTGATGTTTGGGGTCCGTACATTCTGCCTTCTCATACTGGTGCCTCCTATTTTCTGACCATCCTTGATGACTTCTACAGAGCCACATGGGTGTACCTGTTGTCATCCAAATCTGAGGTTGCTTTGTTGATTAAAAGTTTTTGTGCTATGACGCAGACACAATTTCACAGGAAGGTGCAGAGAGTGAGGTCAGATAACGACATGAAATTTATGTTTCTACAATCTTTTTTCGCTACACAGGGTATTATTGCTGAAACTACATGTGTATACACGCCTCAACAAAATGGACGTGGCGAAAGGAAGCACATACATATTCTCAATGTTGCTAGGGCATTGGGTTTTCAGGCTTCTCTTCCTATTGAGTTTTGGGGAGAGTGTGTTTTCACTGCTTGCTACATGATTAATCGGACCCTTACTCCTCTACTAGATAATAAGAGTCTGTTTCAGCTCTTATTTGGTCACACACCATCTTACTCGCACTTACGAGTATTTGATTGTTTATGTTATGCTTCTGTAATTCCCCGAAGCCGTGATAAGTTCGCCTCTCGGAGTACAAAGTGCATTTTTTTTGGGGTTACCCTACAGGAAAACGTGGGTGGCGCATTTATGATCTTGAGACACGTCGACTCTTTGTCTCTCGAGATGTTATTTTTTATGAGAACATATTTCCATGGACAACATATAAGAATACTACCACGCAGAGTCAGGAGGCGCTCTCTCCGGCTGCTTATGACCTTCCTGTTACCGATGTTGAAGCATCTTCACCGCCTATCGAAGTCAGGGGAGCTCCACATTTATCACTGATGCTCAGATAACGTCGGATTATGATGCTGTAAATGCATACATTGTTTCTGAGCCTCGTCGCTCAACTCGCTCTCGTTAACCGTCCGTCTTGCTTCGTGATTATGTTTGCAATACAGTTTTACAATCCGAAAACCTCACCTCTGTAGCACTCACCGCTCCTACTTCATCGTCCTCAGGTATACCGTATCCTATAGCAACTTATATTTCTTGTGCTAGATTTTCTGCACCACATGCTCATTTTCTTGCAGCCGTTACCGCAAGTCATGATCCAGTAACCTATAAGGAGGTTGTAAAGTAGACCTGCACAAATGCGGGCTCGGGCCGGGTTCGGGCCGAGCTTTTTCATATTTCATAGCCCATACAATCGGGCCGGGCTAAATCCGCCCGGTCAATTCGGGCTCATAATGCTGTCCAAGCCCGCCCGATGTACCGGGTCGGGTTACCCATCGGATCAACCCGCTACAAATATGTATCGCTACATTTTAATTTTCATGTATAACTTAAATAGAAATACAATAATTTTTTTGCATAACAACAATATATTATAATGATGTAACATAATAGATGGATGCAAAACATTCACCACATTGAAGTAAAATATTTCCAAAGCATCATAAAATATTTCAGAAAAGTTTTTAACGTGGAATGTTTGGAGTAATTTTGATTGTTAAAACTTACAACTATTTTATTTTTTGGAGTCTATTTCTTTTCGATTTCAAGAACATATATTAGAAATTTTTTTTTTATTTCTTACTAATTACAATTAAGTATTAGTTTCCTTTCAAAAAATAAAATAAAAATTAAGTTTAATTTATATCGGGTTAATGGGCGGGCCAATTAGCCTGGTTCGGGCTAAAATGTGTGTCCGAGCCCGGCCCTAAAGAAATACGGGCCGGACCGGGCCCGGTCCATCGGGCTAGTATGCTTGTCCAAGCCCGTTTCATCGACCGGGTGGGCGGGTCGGGCGGTCGGGCTGGCCCGGATTTAAGCACATACAATGTATGCTCACTGGTGTGCCGCTATGCAAAACGAGCTTGATGCTCTTGAGAAAAATGAAACGTGGGAGCCATCTTTACTGCCAACAGAAAAAGGCTATAGGCTGCAAATGGGTGTTTCGTATCAAGTACCATCCTAATGGTACAATTGAGCGTTATAAAGCATGTTTGGTCCTTCTTGGAAATAAACAAGTTGAGGGTATCGACTTTACTGAGACATTCGCACCCGTTGCTAAGATGAGCACTGTGCGAGTTTTTTTGTCTGTTACTGCTGTCAAAGGTTGGGAATTGCATTAGATGGATGTTCACAATGCATTTCTTCATGGTGATCTGAATGAAGAAGTGTATATGCATCCACCACAAGAGTATTCTGCTTTTCCTTCCGGATATGTGTGCAAGCTTTGTAAATCTCTTTACGGCTTACGACAGGCACCTCGCAATTGGTTCTTCAAGCTAGTTGCTTCCCTGCGGACCTTTGGCTTTGTACAAAGTCGTGCTGACTACTCACTATTTTCAATATAACAACGTGATGATAAGGTATTACATGTCCTTGTTTATGTGGATGACCTCATCATTGCTGGAAATGATGCCACATTAATTTCTACATTCAAGACTTATCTTAGCAGATGTTTTCATATGAAGGATTTGGGTGTTCTAAAATATTTTTTGGGCCTTGAGATTGCTCGGAACTCGACAGGTATTTTTGTTTCTCAACGGAAGTATGCTCTTGAAATTATTGCCGAGTCTGGTTTATTGGGATCCAAGCCGTGTGAGTTTCCTATGGATTCACATCATCACCTAGCATCCGTTGAGGGACCAGATCTTGACAATCCAGAGAGGTATCGACGTTTGGTTGGTCGTCTAGTTTATCTAACTATCACTCGTTCGGAGCTCTTCTATGCTGTTCATACTTTGTCTCAGTTCATGCAGTCACCGAAAGAGCCTCATTGGCTAGCCGACATCCGGGTAGTTCGTTATTTGAAGGGTCACCCTGGTCAAGGTCTACATATGTCCCAAGAGAGTGCTTTACAGTTGACAGCTTATTGTGATTCTGACTGGGCATCTTGTCCCCTTGCACGACGGTCCGTCACAGGCTACTTCATCACATTGGGTTGTTCTCCCATTTCCTGGAAGACTAAGAAACAAGTCACAGTATCTCGATCTTCAGCTGAATATAGATCCATGGCCTCTACATGCAGCGAGATCATATGGCTTCACTCTTTACTGCGCTCTCTTGGGGTAGAACACCATTCCCCAGTTTGATTAATGTGTGATAGTCAAGCTGCGTTGCATATTGCTATTTATCCAGTTTTTCATGAGCGGACAAAACATATTGAGGTTGATTGTCATTTTGTTCAAGACCTTGTTGTTGCTGGTACGATCAAGCTGAGTCATGTTTCCACCTTGCAACAATCGGCATACATCTTTACTAAGGCGTTGGGCAAAGCGCAGTTTCATTATCTTTTAGGCAAGTTGGGCATTATCGATCTCCATGCTCCAACTTGAGTGGGAGTATTGGAGACTATATGTTTCCTATTCCAAATGCTTTGTTTCCTATTCTAAAAGATACCTGTTTCCATTCTTTGTGTAATTTAATGTAGATTACTCTGTACAATCATTTATATTCAGCCCTTTAGAGGCATAATACATAGACAAAATTCTCCAAAACATTCTTATTTCAGAAAATGATGCATATAACTTGCACAAGTAGCCAAGCGTCGTCGTCTGCCATAAGTTGAAGTACTATGCGTCGCCGACATCTAAAAAAATAGTAACAATTAGGGGAGAGCAAAATTCGGTAATTACCGTTTACCGTCGGTAAATTTACCGTTACCGAGTCAATTCGGTTCGGTAAATCGGTAAAACGGTAAAACGGTAAATCGGTAAATTTACCAACGGTAAAACGATAAAAATAAGTCGGTAAACGGAATAAATTCTGAAATCGGTAAATTTACCGTTTTACCGAAAATATAAATAAATAAATAAAAAAATTATATATTATAAAGAAAAAAATTAAAAAAATATTTATATATATTAGAAATCAACATATATATTTATAAGATTTATAATATATATTTCAAAAAATTATAAAAATAATAATTTTCGGTAAACTCGGTAAATTCGGTAAATTTACCGAAATTTACCGATTTACCGAAATATCGGTAAAACGGTAAATCGGTAACGGTAAACTGAATAGAATTTTACATTTCGATAAATCGGTAAACGGTAAAACGGTAAATTACCGTTTGCTACTAACAATCAAACGTAGCCTGCCTAACATAATTTTAGACGATGTCATTTGCTCGACTTAAAAAGAAGCACTTGGGCACCAAACTCAAATTATGCGAAACACATCCAAAGCACTCTAGCAATCCTCTCTTTAGCCGGCCACTTTCCCTTTGTTCTTGAAATTTATTTATTTATTTATTAAAAGTTCATCAAATAGCAATTCTGTTGTTTCAGAAACAGAGTAAAATCAATCAGGCTGGATTGGCTTGAGATATTAATTAACTTGTTTAATTGTTACTTTTTTTTCAGATGCACATTGATTTATGCAGAAGGAAGGAAGCAGCTGAGTTTTGTTTCAAGGTCGTATGCTACCTGCAACAGGTTAGATCAATATCCGAGCACGGTTTGAATATGACAGACTTTGTGCAGTCACCAAGCCAAATACAACATTTGGATTCCAACATAAAATAAAAATGGGAACTTGAGAATCATATTATTAAGTATGTTGATAAGTACAGAAAAGTTTACTTAAGAGCTGCTGCTGGCTACAAAGACTATCCAGGCAGCCAGCATTGGCAAGTTTATAGTCATACTAATCTCACACTGTGGCATTAGCTCCAGAAACAATCTCCAAAATCTCTCCAGTAATCTTGGCCTGGCGCTGTCGGTTGTATTGGGTAGACAAGGACTTCTTAAGATCCGATGCATTATCGCTGGCATTGCTCATGGCACTCATTCTAGCAGCAAGTTCACTCGCCAATGATTCCTGCAGAGCTCTCAGAATCTGGCTGTTCAAGTAGAGGGGCAGCAGTGCGTCAAGGATTTGAACTGGGTCTTGCTCAAACTGCAAAATAGGTGAGAAGTCGGGGGTGGCTGTTCGAATAACGTCTCGTTCAACTGTCAGTTTGCCTTCCTTGGTTGTTAGCCTGAAGAACTCGTCTTCTGCTGCATCAACACATATGCCATTTATGTCGCAGATCTCTCCTTTGGGCGAGAGAGGGAGTAAGGTGTGGATAACTGGATCAGATTTGACTAAAGAGACGAATTTGGTGTAGAGGAGCTCAACCTTGTCTACTTCTTCACTAACAAATAATGAGAAAACATCATCTGCAATGGCCTGAGCTTCCTTTGCTGTTGGCAAATTACCACCTTCCAGAAACTTATCAACTGGGATGTAAGGTCTGCGGAGGAAGTAAGAATTACCCTTTTTACCGACACTGATGACAGTGTACTCCAATCCAAGTTTAGTCAAGTCTCTGATTCTTGCTTCGGCTTTTTTGATGATCATGTTGTTGAACCCACCGCAGAGTCCACGGTCACCGGTTATAACAACCAATGCAACTTTCTTTACAGGCCTGACACTAGCCAATGGAGTATCAACATCCTCAGTTTGTAACTGTTCATTGATGTTGTAAAGAACCTCAACTAGCGTTTCCGAGAAGGGTCTGCCATTAACCACAGCTTCCTGAGCTCTTCTCACTTTGGCAGCTGCCACAAGTTTCATAGCCTCTGTGATCTTCTGGGTGTTCTTTACAGAATCAATACGGTCACGAAGCTCGCGAAGACCACACTGAATTGGTGCCACTGAGGTTGGTTTCGTCGGGTTGGAAGGGGTTGAGTTCTGAGTGGAAAGAGGAAATGCGCTGACACAGGAGCGGAATGAGAGTGGTGAAGCATCGGAAAGAGAGGCATTTGAGGACACCCACATTGTCAAATTAGCAGAAGACATAGTTCCACAGGATCAGAGCTTGCTTGAGCTTCTGCAAATGAAATCTGCAGACAAGAAAAGAGGAAGATGAACTAGAGATATCTCTTGTTTGTCTTCTTGGTTTGTTTCTGTTTCCTTATCTTCACATGTTCAATGAGAGGTGGAGGGAGCAGCAAAATGGATGAGGTTTTAGGATAAGGATATTGACAGTTATTGGATTTCTGAGGTTCTCATAGAAATTAAAATTTGATATTTGATTTGTCAATTCACTGACCTTAAGCTCTGCTGCAGACCTCATTTTTTATTTGGCATCCTGCGCTAGCCTTCCTGCAAACAGAATATGCTGAATTTGAGAATAAGGAATTTCATATTCAAAACAAAAAGGATTGTACGTTAAACAATTTTTACCTAAAAGTTGACTTACCAGAAAATCCGAGGTTAGAAGAGATATTCAGAGTGAACTCAAAAATATTTACAGAATAAATGATATGGTCCATTTTGTTTTGTCAGTAAAACGACATAATTTTATTACCAGAACTGAGGGCCTTATTCACCGCCTTCTTTCTATGAAAAAGAAAGAGAACTCAAAAGTGAAATTCGGTGAAAGAGCTGTCAATCAAATCTGTTTTTCAACATTTACAGAGTCAGGGCAGACTGCACCAGTGTTTAAGTTCAGTTTTGATCTACATACCCGTTTCCCGGGTTTCTTCAGATGCACTTGGTTTGATGAACTGAGGATGAGTGGCTCCGAAGAGGGAGTTTTCGCTGTTGCTCTGCTTCTTTTTCTTATTGGTGTTCTCTTTTTGCTAGATTTACTGGGTTGACAAGGAACTGAATTATCTATAATCTGATTTGTGATGATGCAGGCCTGGGAATCCTTGTCTTGACCTGCCCAATTTAATGTCAAGCATGGATGGAAGCGGCTTGCATCTTCAAGAGCCTGTTGTTCGGACCGAGGCTCTGTGACTGTAAATGTATTGCTTTCGGGATTTACGACTTCCTGATACACAACAAATGAGATAAGTCAGACGAATATGAAGTCGAAGGAAAACAGAAACTACATTCAAATTTCTGCTTGAATCAGAGAATGCACCTTATTTTGGGCCTGCACTGCAACTTCAAAATCTGACTCAACATCTGGTTCAGAGTCAGTCATCTCCTCACATTCAAATTCGACATCTTCTTCAATGTCATTGTCGTCTTCATCAGAGTCACTCAACTCTTCCTGTTCCATTACAATGTCCAAGGACTGTTCACCAGCAAGATCCATCCTGTATGTACAGTCATTTGTGCTTGAATCAAGAAAGTAATGAATATTAGGGTTATTTCCACCAGGACTGTTGGGCAGATTTCTTGTTCCCTTGGGTGTGATTGTCCTTTCAAATGCTGAGGCACTCGCTATAGAACTGACCCTTTTATTGCCTGCCCCATCTTTTCTCACTCTAAACTGATGGCCTTTTGAGCTTGAACTAAGCTGAATCTCCAAATTCAGTTCATTTGCATTTTCGAACGAACTAGAACTGTTACCAGCTGCCGTCTCCTTCACAAGTTCCGAACTAATACTTAGCTGAGCAGGGGAGACTGCATTTCTTGCACTACATTCAGCACCATCAGCTCTTCGTAAAAGTGGATGAAAATCTATACCACATGACACTGAAGTAGTTTCAACTGACTTCAAATTATTATACAAAGTGCCCATGGAGGCATCTTGCTCTTTGTGAAATAAACTCCTGTCGGCTTGAGGCTGATTGCCATTGAAGAAGCTGAAGGAACTTGACATGCCAGATGTCCATTTCAGTGGATGATAGGGCAGTCCACTGCCGTCACCTGATGACTGGAACAACAAAGGATGCATCTCGAGGTCAGCCTCGCCATTGTCTTCCCTCATATTGGTAACACTTGGTCTAGCAAAACTGTTCTGGCTTGGCGTACCCATATTTGAAGATGAAGCACCAGCCCTTGCGAAAGAAAGTCGTGTAGGAGTCAGATTCGGTGCCCCTCCACTGCCACTGGTAGTAACCTTGACTGATGCCACAGAATGATAACTCTTAAAGGCCGACTGAGAAATTACACGAACTGATGGTGGAAGGTTTAACGCAGGCAAGTCAGGTGCTAATTTAACCATTTGGGTTTTGCGAGAACGGCGAGCTCTATAAGGCCGCGGACAGAAGGTAGATTTTGCAGAGTTCGAAGTTGCACCAGAAATTGGATATTTCAACTTCATTGCATCAGGAGTGAACTGGTAGCCGACTCTGTGTGCATCTAGGCCATTTTCAATATTACCCTGACAATTGACACGCAATGGCGTGCTTGGTTGGTTTAAATGATACGACTGAGCCTGCGAACCAACAGAAACATTCTTTCCTCCAAGGTTGAAGTATTGTGGCTGGGACAACATTGTAGATGAAGCGCCGGGTCTCCAATCTGCCAAAAATGCCTCATGGACGAAGGCTTCATCTTCATTCTCTATTGAATCATCGGCACTGTTATTATTGTCCTGTGTTCACATTGACACTCACGGTGTTTAACTAACAATTGAATTGAAAAGAACACATGCAATCAACCCTAACATCAAGTAATATCAGCATTGAAGCGGAAACATACTCTCCTGTCAGATACAGCATGCGATTCGGCCTTCGATCTCCTTCTGTTTGCTTCATATAGCCGTCTCCTTTCTCTATTAACAGCGTCAGTTTTGTAGGATTTTTGTGTCCCGAGAGCTATGCGCCACTGTCTGGCTAATAATGATGGATCTCTATACGGAACGATAAACTTCCATATAGAAAACCAGTCAAGCTTGTAAATCCTAAGGCCCTGTCGTATCCAAAAAAAAATGAATGACTTTGCAGAACTTCAACCATTTGACAGCTAAAAGTTGTGTGAAATATTTCCATACACCAAAGCTAACCAATATGATGATTCAATAATTTAACAAAACCTATTCTCTACTCAGTAGCACGTGGTTTAACAAGATCATCATGGTATTGATCCCATTGGCTAAACAAAATCAAAATACATGGATGACAAAGAAAAATCTACCTCGCGTATACGTGCTACTTCATCAACCGTTAAGGGAGATGTTTTCATCCTCCGAACTGCCTGCGTCAAATAATATTTCATCAATAGTGTTAGCCCTACTAAAGTAAGTGGAACAAATGAACTTGTTATCTCACGGTCACTTAAAAAGTAAAATGTCAGAGTGACGGAGAGAAAGTTCAGCTACCACCAATGGGCTATTCCATATTCCTACTTCCTAGTGCCGTGACCATCATATTACAGTTTTCCCCATAACATGCTACAACATATTAACAACGTGAAAACTCTGATCGCACAGTTCCAGAAATATTTTTACATTACCCATTTGCTAAACATGCTAGATTAAGTGCCCACTGCAGATACTATTCTAAGTTGTGTGCTCTATATAAAGCATAAATCATGAAAAGAGATTCCCACAGAAATACGAGTACAAGCATTACAAACCTTTATAGGGTTGTCTGGAGCTTTAGATGAGCAGCAATTCTTTTGCCTAACAAAGATCTGTATCACAAAGAACCATCACTATAAAGGCTCTCACATTCATGTAGGAAAGACACAGAATGCTCTAGAAAGAAAATCAGTATGCATAACAACAAACAACACATTTCAGTTAATGATCTACTGTCACAAATTCATAATTGGAAGATACATTACATACGAGAAAGCCCCATAGCAGAAGCATGGATATATTGCAGAAAGTATAAGCTCTGTTTTTTGTGATGCAAACAATCAGAAAATCCTGGGCTGCAGATGACTAATGGAAAAACATTCTTCATACAACCACCATATTCATAAAATATATCCAGTTGTGCAATGAAACTAATTTAGAAACTCAAAAGAGTCTTCATAAATCATAACATATGACATATCTATCACAATGGATTGAAAAAAGGGTCGGTGCAATAGATAATATAGAAATTTCTAAAATAAGCTGTTGTTGAGCATTTAGGTGAACCCATCTAAAAAGAATGTCTTTGGTAGAATGAAGTCATTGGAAAAGTAAATAATATTTCAATTCATAGCGAGTGAAAATCACAAACAATATTCAACTAAATAACAATCTAAGCTTTGATTGGGCGGAAACGGAACTAAAAAGATAAACATGTTAAAGATTTTAGGTGAGCATAATCAGAGAGGGAAATAAAGAGAATTCAAGAATCATGGTAGTTTGAGACAAATCATCATAGTCCATTGTGCAGTGTAAAAAAACCTGATGTTTGGATTTGCAAGGCAAGAAGCGCTGCTGAATGGCTTTCCAATCTGTGTTATACTCCATCATCCCCAATGCTAGTAATCTGATAAATTAATTACACATCATCGAGAAAGAATGAATTACTCCATCATCATATTGCAAGCTGACCTAAGTGACAGACATGTATTACCAAAAAAAGTGCAACATCAAAAATGAATAAATGATGTTTATGCTTTGCTACCTATCATCGAACAATAGGTACATAAAGAAACAACTCAATGTGCACCGAGGTAAATTTATCATAACTATGAAAGTGAACAAAAACATGTTTATACATAAAAGAAACAACTCAATGTGTACCGAGGTAAATTTATCATAACTATGAAAGTGAACAAAAAACATGTAACCCTACTTTGGACAAGATTCTAATTCATACTGCATCACATAATCAATGAGCACACTGATCAAATGAAATCTTTAAAATTCAGACTCAAAGTCATATATTTCATTCACTGCAAGGCCTATTTTTAAAACCTCAGCTATACTCAGATGTCTACTTTCAAAATGATAATCCTAACATACTATATGAATGAGCAAGCATATCATCCTATAAAGATTAATATGCAATCAGATGCGAAAAGGACTTGAGAAGAGATGCGCAACTTACTCATCTTCTGTAGTAGTGAAAAGGACTCGATTGGCAATGACAACAGGAGGTGGTTTTCGGGGATAGAGTGCTGGGTTAAAGATAGCATAAAATCTCTGGGCAAGTTTACCAATTACTCTAGGAACTAGGGTGACTGGTTGTTTCTTTGAATTTTCAATAAGCTCAGCAGCAAATGTCTTCTTTGATGATTGGCGATTGGGTAAAGACGATGAACCATCACTACAGGAGGCAACTTTGCCAGTTTTAGGGTCAGCACAGCCTAGGGTGAAGTCTAAAAAACTTGGAAACATAGATTCACGCTCAAACTGAGTATCACAGGTATCTTTGAGATATCTCTGCTGATAATCTTTCATAGCTGTACAAATGATAAAGAGAGACAGATAATCTAAGACCAGTGTGCACTTACGCCAAGGAGGAAAATAAAAAGTGAATAATGTGTGATGCAAAGAAGATTACCTGTTTTGACTTCATTTATGTATTCCCCAGCCAAGCTAAGAGGGGCCGCATCCAGAATCGAGTATAAAGGGCCAATTATGTGGGGCAACCAGAAAACTCTTTCCTTTTTCTGCAAAGTGTCTTCCTGATCCTCGTTATGAGATCCTTCAGCAGGAGGTGGAACACTATTCGAATGGGGTGGTGGTATCTGTTCAAATAAGTCCATTGAAGCAGGTTGCACATAAGAGAGCTGGATTGGCCAAGTTTTCGGAAGTTCACATAGAACCGAAGGGTGAACATAAGGCGGACCAAAACAAAAATATGGATGAGGCTCAAGTCGCCGTGCCAATGCCTGATTCCGTTTATCAATCAAATCCATAATCAGTCCCTGGACCTGTAAGGCTATTTGCTGCCGAGCCGGATCAAAAACACTGAGAGAATAAACTTGGACAAGCAATTGAATATGCTCATAAATTATGCAATGCAACTGGCCCAACTGATGAGGCGTAAACGCGTTTGTCACTACATTTTCAGGTGAGGAAGACAAACATGGCTGTATAGATGTCCTGTCCATGGAAGACAAAAGCGATATTGGTGCACTCGGCATAATAGGGACTAACGGGCGCAAAGGCCTCTGCACATTTTGTAAATGCCCACTGTCCTTAACAGATGATGCCTTCTTACGTTTATTTTGCCTGGTCTCCGGTCGCCTCCCTGTTTCATCTTTTTCTTTCCTGTTTATCCTCTCATCAAGATCACTCCCAAGAGCTTCCTCTATTTCTAACTCAAAATCTGCATCATTTTCTTCATCTTCGTCATCAACGGTCTGATTCTCTTGGTCCCCCATTCCATCACCATCTCCACCCAACAAAACAGCTGCAAGAAACTTCCTGTACTCCTCTTCATCATCAACATTTGGAAAGTCATCGTCATCATCTGTTTCCTGAAGGAAAGTTTCAAGCTCGTCAAGAGTAAAGCTGGCAAGTGAATAACGAGCCCTAGTCCGCTTACATATAGCATCATTATCATCATCAAAATCAAAAACAGTATTCACCGCATCTTCTCTAGTTCCTAACTCCACAGCAGTACCATAATCATCAACATCTGCCCCGCTGGTAAAGCCCGTCTCATGATCTCTCATACTTCCAATCTCTGACTGAGAAACTGAAGCCACATTTTCCTGATATTCAGAGCCTTGCTCTCTCCAAATTTCTATACCCCGAGGAATCGTCTCATCGTCTTCATTATGCAAATATCCAAATGAAGAGTCAGTCACATCGCCTATTAAATCCCGCTCTTCAATTTCAGAGCTTAAACTCGACGAAGCATCTGGCGAAAGTGCTTCCTTCAGACATGGATTAAAGTCCACATCCTCATCTTCATCCTCATCATCTCGCAGCTCTATATCACATTCAACATTTACAGCTAAATTCGAACTGATCGGCCCATCCTGATTCCCACCATCATCCATTTGTGGAGTGGAGTGTGCAGACATCTAAACTCACAAACACTCCACTCTCACACTTCAGCAACAGAGCACGACACAAACCTGACAAAGATAAAAAAAATAATCAAAACTGATAAATAAAATCACAATAAAATAAAACCCTAAAAACCCTAGCCCTCGTCCCAAATTCTAAATTACACCAAAAGAATAACCAAGCAGTCCACTTGTATTCATGAATCAACAAACAATCGAATCTCGTAACCTAAAAAGGAACCAATGCCGAAATCCGAGCTGCATCAACACAACAATCATCAAAAACACCTTGTCAAAATTCAACCAAATAAAATTGCGTAACGCACCTGAGAGCAGAAGAACCAAACCACCACGACATCAACTACAGAAAACAACTTAGCAGAATCAAACCTCCTCAATCGTCCCAATCGCCTTCCCCGTCAGCAAATCGCGGGAAAACGGACCCCTCTACCCGACCCGACGACCCGTTACCCACAAACCACCCGAAGACCCCGAACCCCGGGTTGAATCCGGTTGGGCCATGATATCTGGAACTTGGCTGTTAATTGGACTGAGCCCGTTACAGTTTTCTGCATTAATTATTATAAGATTTTTTTTTATTTGGTGGAAGATTTGAGTAAATTATTATTAAAGAAATTCGAGGGTATACTTTTTTTTTTTGATAAGAAATTCGAGGGTATACTATAACTAATGATTTGTGAAGCAGTTCTATCGACCGAAGGGATCATAGCTTGACGGATTCTCTGAGTTTCGATTTAGGGCACCTGTCGGTGTCGGATTTGAGAATTTTTCAGATTGGGGGAAGATCCCGCGTCAGCTCATCCTTATACTTATATTATATACCTTCTTCTGCAGCGTGGACGAAATGACACCGTTTAGAGAAGAAACAAACCCAGTTCATCCCTTCTCACCAAAACGACGAGGTCCCAATAAAAACATTCTCTTCTAATCTCAGCCCTTGAAACCAGATCCTACGACCCTCAAAAAGGAAGGCTACAGTAACTCTACACCAAAAAAAGAAAGAAAAAAGAACGTAAGTTCTACTATTTTCTTTAACTAGAAAATCACGAAAAATGACAGAAATATGAGATTAAACAAATCAATTTCTCGGTGATGAATTATAAATTATTAGTAACGAACTATATCGTACTTTTGGTTTCTTGACGACGACGAATGTTATATTTTGCACCAAAAATATGTTTTGTACCTGATCTTTACTCCTAGAATCACTCAAATAAATCTGCAAAAGAACTCCTGAATAAAACTGATCCTAAATGCAGGAATAAAGGCCACAAAAAGGTTGCTGGCCAAGAGAGTCAGAGACACAGATCAGCTGAGAAGAAAGAAGGTAACAGTAGGACCAAACTACAGTAACAATTCGCCTAGGATGAACGGAATTGAGTTGCTATAAAGCTAGGTTGTTTCAATACACCATAAGTTAGATGCGCTGACCAAGTACTAAACAGTTACAAATCTAGCATTTTCATGTCCAAGCTGCATGAGGTACGTACTTTCCTGTTACAAGACTGGAAGTTTGGTCTATTGTCCTTCACGGCCTAGTCCTTCTTGAGTTGCTGTTTGACTGACTGCAGCATGAGGTTTCACCGGAGCGTTCACTGGTTTCGTTGATTTGGGGTTGTCGAGATAAGACTGTGGAGATACAAAATAATTCTTGGTAGAGGCAGATGCAGGCATTGGGAAATTATAAAGAGGGTAAGCAATGGGTGGCGGCCAGTATATCATAGGCATGAAGCCGTTAGTTTGTGTGAATTGTGAAGGACTAGGAGCCGTTAGAAGTTGTAGGCTGTCTGCTGGTGGATGTAGTGATGATGCAGGCTGGCTCGAATGATAAAGCTGTAGCTTTGTTTTGGATACTCTTCGGTAATCGTCAGACTTCACTTGCTTCTTGCTCTTTAACCTCTTAGACGCTTTCTCGTCAGTTGATTGCTGCATTTCGTGACTGGGCTGGAGAACAAGCATGCAAGGAAACGGATATTTGAGGCCAATCAAAGTTGACGTTTTTGCAGGACTTGAATTCTGCGTTATATATGGTAGTAAGTATATAGTAATACGGCTCTCACAATATTTGATGCTACTCCGTGTTGCAGGAATAACTCATGTCCTTCAGTTTCTGCATCTGTTCTGCAAACAAAAAAATAAGTACACAATCAGAATATTAAAAAAAAAAAGTAACGCGACAAGGACTCATGGCGACATTTTTAAAAGTTTAATATGTGAAGTGCTGAAGTTTTCAACTAGATTCACCTGTAATATTTCTGCAGCGAGTCCAAAGTGCGATAACTGGTTTCCTTTTGCACTTTGTCATCTGAAAAACCTGCCATGAACAAAAGGGTGACACCGAGAGCCTTGAAGAAGAATTTACCGCTCCGTATATGCACCAGCATGGCCATTTCGCACATGGTTGGTCCAAATGACTTCATCTTGTTTCTTCCCATTTTTTGTCTGACATACCTGAAAAATAAACCAAAAGATCTCTAAGTTGTCACAGCATCGATCCCGGAGAAGCAAAAAAACATGGACTAATGAACTGATAAAACTTAATAACGCAGTGTCCTCAGTTATTAGTTCTTACTCATTTTGTGGAAGGTTTCTGGTCCTTCCACCATATTTGATGCATAAAAACAAACATGACGGACAGCTTTCATCCGATGGACGCATCATCTTCTCCTCCTCGAGTATCTGAACTGGGCATAGTGTTGGATTCTCTTTGTTGGGGTATAAAATTTTCGTCCTAACTCCGGGGTTTTCATACAAAACATGTTCCTGACCACACAAAAAAAAAACGAAAATTTAGTTCCTTGTACCATTTAAATATTGCACAAGTCATGAGCTACAGAAACTGTATTAAATCGATACCTCAAGATCAGTTGTGGTACTTTTCCGCGTCTTCACAATACGAAAATGGCTGAAATCCAATTGCAACATATCATCACATCCATGCCTAGTTCCGAGAGATGAAAATGCTATGATCTTTCTTATGGTGTGGGACTGCGCATTCTTCTGTAAAAGAGTGTCCAACTCAGTTATTCTTTTCACTTCCTTTGGACTAAAAGCCACTTTTGGTGACTTTTTACACCATGCCATATTTCTACAATGATCCTCAATTTGAACGACGTCCAACGCGTCCTTTGTGTCTTCAGTTGAAATTTGTTATGCGTCATACTCCGTAACCTCATTAACAAACTTAGCACAACTCTGCGAAACATTTTCAGCATCAACGCTTTCGGAGAGAGTATTGACAAGGGCTTGATTATGCAATGAACCTTTCTTTAGACTTGATGCTAGTAATTCCATGTTATTAGTAGCTTTATGGTGAAGTTGCGGTGCAATACCCGGGGCCTTGTTTTCCTTGTATTTGTGATCATCAGCCTCATCATCACTTATGCAGTATGCGTCACGAGCATTGTTGTTCTTTGTCAGTTGTGACCTGATATTGATTCCAGTCTCTAATGTGTGGCTCGTCATAGCACAATTTGCTTCTTTCCTAATTTGGAACTCCTTGAAACGTCTCTGAACCCTGTCAGTATTGCAGCTACACTGCGAGTGAATGATCAAAGAAAAGTTGAGCACAAAGCAGATCGCTGAGAAAAGATGCAGTGCATTATCAAAACTCACATATATTAATACCAAAATAAGCGAATACCGAATAAATATATGATCATAGGTAGAAGCAATGTTACCTTTGCGTATCTGTCTAATGTCTTGATGCGGTCTTCAAGGACTGTAATCTTCTCCATAAGCTCACTGTTTCTCCTCCTTTCTCTCTGTAACGCAACTGACAACAATGCAGCATCGCCAACATTGTCTTCCTCAATAGCAAGCAGTGAAACATTCACAAGTCCACCACAGGCTTGAACCTCAACCATTTTCACAAAGAGAGATTTGCACAGAATAGATAACAACTTTCAGAACACTGTGATGACAAATACCAGAGAAAGCCTGGAATGGAAAAGCACATGCGCTCTCTTCTACACTGTCTTCCAAACATGTATGTTTTTATTAACTTATAAATACTCTCTAACAACGCTTTGCGATTAGTTTGATGGATGAAAAAAAAGATCAATATATGTCAAATAACAGCACATGGAAGTTCAGATAACATAACATAGTAAGAGCATCCGAGGCAACAAAATTAAGCCAAATAAAACCTCAGCTCACTCGGAAAAATCAATTAGTTCATTCTCTTTGCCCTTGGTAATCTTTTAGTTTCGAATCTGGTTATGAGCTGTGTATTACAATTTCCAAGTGACTATTTTATGTATAAATAAAAAAAATGCACACGTGCGTATTATATTCCCTGCTTTGTCGGGTCTTGGTGTAAGTACTGAATCAACGCGATAAACTAAGATGCAGGTGCGATGGTAACCTAAAAGGTTGTCTGTAATGCTAACTATGTCAGTACCACATGGAGCTAGCAGCTTAACCTTGGATTCCATTCTTCAACTAATTAGCTGTAGCTGTGGCCATATACTTTTTTTCCTTACCCAAATGCTTATTAGTGAGCATTTAAGACTAACGAATTATATGACTCTCCCCCCTTATTTTCCCATATCATGAAAACTAATTCATGTCTCTCTATAGAATAAAAAAGGAAAGAAAGAAAACTGAGTACCTATCTCGCTTTCTGTTCATGATCATCTTTAGTTGGGTCAATGTTACGGGCATAAAAGATGGCATGAGCTTGACACAAGAGGAGCTGAATCAGCCCATCCGCAAGAGCAGCAGGATATCCAAATGGCCAAACAAACTCAAGGAGTTTGTTACATAAATTTCTGGAATCTGTCAGCAATGCTGACTAGGCATATAATGCCAAATGAATTTGTTATGTGACAGACTATATATGAGATCAAAAGGAACGAAATAAGATAAGAAACAGTTAGCAGAAATCTCTCCTCATCTATCTCTTCTTATTCCTCATCTCCTTCTTCAATATTGTTAACATTGGTGCTTTCTTCACTGAGTTGAGCCCTCCCTTCACTATGCCGGACGGAATCACAACCACATCTCAGGCTGAAACATTGTCCACCTTGACTGATTTGGTCCAACGGCATGATGATAACTTTGTCCAAAACAAGCAAATGATGGAGTCGATGCAGCAGTCCATCAAGGACCTGCAAATTTCAATGGCCAAAATAGAGAAGATTCCAGCATTGCTGCCCACCCCAGCTCTTCCTCCCATGACGAATAATCCATACCCATCTACCCACAACCCCCCCACCACTCATATTCCACCCAACCCCATTCCTCCTGACCAAATCCCACCCAATATGTCGACATCCTCCTACCTACCCCCACATCCACCATATCACCACACTGACATCTACTCACCCACTGACAGGCGTCGTCGGTACCTGCAAATTTTTATTTATAATTTTCCTTACTCTCGGCTAGTATAGCGGCAAGCAAGGGTCGAACCCTAGGGAGCTGGTGAGATTACTTGTTGTTCTGTAAAAAGAAAGACAATTGGGGTTTGAGAGGGATTTGGAAACAAGTGCAGAAATAGGAAATAAACTGAGAGTTATCAATAAGAGAGGATATTTGGTCTAGGGTTTCTAATTGTGACTTGTCCTATCATCGACTTCTAATTATCTGATTTCGAATTCCTAAGTGTGGTTACTTCCATTCCAAGTTATAACCTAAAGTAGGGTCTTTCCGAGCGCCTACACCACAATCTACTTCCTTTCCGGGTTGTAGAATTCTAGTCCTAGCAAACCTAATACTCCATTCCAAGATATATTAGATTTAGTGCAACTATTTGTTCTAACGGTCTAGTATCAAACAAACAGTAAATAAGGGAGTTGAGTTGTTCGGTTAAGCTTTACCATTCCAAGTATCCACTTAACTCCACAATTCAATCCGAGATGATTAAGCACAAGAACTAGTAGAATAACGAAATTAGCATTAAGCAACAAGTCTCAAAAACAACGTCACAATGTATTAAACCCTAAACCGAATGATGAGTTTAGCTAGACATGGTCATGAGAACAAAACACAATAATAAAGGAGAGATTTCTTCTCTATTGCCGAACGAAGGAGGAACCGGGCCGGAATGATGAAGAACCGCCGAGGGATGGACGCAGCTCTGATGGGATGCTTTGAAAGGTTGAGGAGAGGCTGTATTTATAGAGTAGAATGGGGCTTCGAAGTTTCCAAATTGAGGTTGGCCCATAAACGGTTTTAGGAAACATGTCCTAAAACCGACTTTGCTTGATCTTCAAGTTAACTTCTTGTGCAAGTCTTCCAGCGTCTTCTAGGGCCTTCCAGGACATTCTAGGAACTTCATAGAAGCCTCTAAACCGCCTCACTCGAGCCCACTGATTTGGCCCAGCGCGCGGGGCCTTCAACGTTGTTTTGCTCATCTCGGCCAATCCCGCTCGTGCGTTTTGTCTGGGAAGTGATATCGCCCAAGTCATTTGTCATTTCGATCACTTTGGTCGAGCCAGATTTGCTAGATTCGTTCGTTTGGTCGAGCAACTTGGATTCAGCGCTGGTCTGCTCGACAGGGCCTTCGGGCGCTGCCTGGAACTCTGCTCGGCTGCTCCTGGGCCATTACACCCGTGCGTTCTCCTTGGGTTGGTGACATTGTCCGACTTGTTTTCCATTTTGAACAACTTGGTCGAGTCAGATTTGTCATCAGAGTCCGTCTGGTCGAGCGACTTGATTTCGGTGCCTATCAGCGCGCGTGGGACCTTTGGAATTGGGCCAACTGCCAATCTGCTCGGGCGGTCTCCTTGGTTTTCCGACATTGTCCACCTTATTTGCTATTTTGATCACTTTGCTCGAGGTGGATTCGTCAGATCAGCTCGTTTTCCCGAGCGACTTGAATTTAGTGCTAGACTGCTCGACTGGGGCCTGGATCTGCTCGGGATTCCTCGGGCTCTCCTCCAATTTCCTCGGGCATTCCTTAGGTCAAGTGTAGATAGGTCGGTCCTCAACTCCTTGTGATGTTTTTAGCTTAGAAAGCCATCTTTTAAGCGCGTTTCCTCCTAGAGCTTCAGAAGCACCTGAAATGCAAAACAACACTAAAAGTAACTTGTTCGCATAATAAAGTGTCGGAAATGGTGGGATTTGTTGACTCGATGAGTCGTATAAATACGGCTCATCACCCACCCAATTTCCTTATCATATCCCCCATGACTCCCCATTCACACCCGACCCTCAGCACCACAATCCACCCAAAACACCCAAACTCGACCTTCCTCACTTCACCGGCGAGAATGTGTCCGACTGGCTCTTCCAAGTCGACCGTTTCTTTGCCTACCATTCCACACCCAATGACCAAAAACTCCATATTGCATCCTTCTATATGTCAGGCTTGGCCCTTCAATGTTTCCATTGGATGCACAGGAACCGTCATCTAAGCTCCTGGGATCGCTTTGTCCGGGATCTCGAACTGCGTTTTGGGCCGTCTTCCTATCAAAAACCTGAGGGAGCATTATACAAGTTACGCCAGCGTTCTGCTGTCAAAACCTACTTGGCCGAGTTTGAAAACTTATCAAACAAAGCAACTGGGCTCTCGGACTACAACCTCCTCCATTGTTTTATGTCCGGTCTTCGCGACGATATTAAAAGAGAGGTATACGTCCACAGGCCCCGCACACTTTATGATGCTGTTGGGTTGGCATACTTAATCGAAGAAAAGATTGATGACTATCGTCGCTCTTGGAACCGCATCAAACCACCCCCACCTACACAAACTTTCCCCCACCATTCACCCACTACTCCCACACACAATCGCCTCCCAACAAAGCGTTTAACCCCAGCCGAGATGGCTAGCCGCCGTGAACGCGGCCTTTGCTTCAACTGCGATGAAATCTACACCCCAGGTCATCATTGCAAACCCAAATTTCAGTGTCTTGTAATCGAAGAAGTAGATCCCCTCACCTATCCTGACTATTACTTACCAGATGATTCACATGACACAATAGACCTTCCTTCCGAGCCTACTCCCAACCCACCTGCTTCAAACCCTAATATATCACTACATGCCCTCGAGGGTCACCAAGCGCCCTCCACACTTCGTATTGAGGCCACCATCCTTGGCAAATCTCTAATTGTTCTCGTCGACGGAGGATCAACCCACAATTTTATGCAAGGTCGCATTGCCAAACACCTCCATCTTCCTATTGAACCGGCGAAGCACTTATCAGTTACGGTCGGCAATGGTGACGCATTGTCTTGTGAGGGTTTTTGCGCCGGAGTCTCCATCACCATGGGTGGCCACGAATTTTTGGTGGATTTTCACCTTCTTCCAATTTACGGAGCAGATATGGTGCTTGGTGTTGACTGGCTTGCCAAAATAGGCCCAGTGCTTTTTGACTATACTGCTATGTGGCTCAGCTTTGTACACCACAGCGCCCAAATCAAACTCTATGGATTGACCAAACCTACTTTTTCCCAACTCTCTCTTAGCCAAGTTACTCGCCTTCACCAAACATCTTCAGCTTCTTTCTACCAACTTATCACCACCACAACCCCCATCTCCTCTGCCAAAATAAAGCTCCCCTCAATCCCCAACACACTACCACCACATATCCAATCCACCTTCACAAACCTCCTCACACGATTTACCCACATATTCCAACCACCAAAAGGCTTCCCTCCTCCCCGCTTAGCTGACCATCGTATTCCCCTCCAACCGGGAACATCACCAATTCGGGTCCAGACCGTATAGATACCCACGCTTTCAAAAAAAATGAGATAGAGCGTTTAATCGGAGAAATGCTGCAGGACGGTATCATACAACCGAGCTCTAGTCCCTTCAGCTCACCAGTACTGCTTGTTCGTAAGAAAGACGGCTCATGGCGCTTTTGCGTCGACTACAGGGCCCTAAACGCTGTGACGATCAAGGATCGTTTTCCTATACCGACAGTAGATGAGCTCTTGGATGAGTTACATGGCGCCCAAATCTTCTCCAAACTCGACCTCCGTTCTGGTTATCATCAACTTCGAATGCACACCAGCGACATCCATAAAACAGCTTTCAGGACGCATGAAGGCCATTACGAATTTCTTGTAATGCCGTTTGGGCTCTCCAACGCGCCATCAACATTCCAATCCGAGTTGAACTCCATATTTAAGCACCTGCTGCAACGATCAGTTCTCGTTTTTTATGACATTCTGATTTATAGCCGCAACTGGGAGGAACATGAGGTCCACCTGCACGAGGTACTCCAAACACTACATGTTAATTCTTTTTACGCTAAACCGGGAAAGTGTGATATTGCTATGTGTCAACTCACATACCTGGGGCATATCATATCTGGAGACGGCCTGGCAGTTGATCCAGAAAAAATACAAGCTGTGGTTAATTGGCCGCTGCCGATAAACATCAAACAACTGCGCGGATTTCTGGGGCTAACAGGATATTATCGTCACTTCGTCGAACACTATGCATCCTTCATCGCCCCATTAACACAGCTCCTGCGGAAAGACGCCTTTTTATGGACAGAGGAAGCTACAATCGCCTTTCGATCACTTCAACACGCCTTGACATCTACACCAGTCCTCGACCTTCCTGATTTTTCCAAGCAATTCACGGTTTCCACGGATGCCTCAGGCCACGGTGTAGGAGCAGTACTTTCCCAGGATGGTAAACCCATCGCCTTTTTCAGTAAGCTTCTTCAACCAACTATTCAATCATCTTCGACATATAATCGTGAGCTATGTGCGGTTGTTCTTGCTGTATTAAAATGGCGACAATACGTCGTATAATAACTAATTAATTGTGCTACATATATATTTTTTTAATTGTGCTACATATAGGCTCAATGGCTTCAGTTGGCCCAAAATTGATGACTAAATTTAAGAAGATGTTACAAACAAATACTCAAACAGTGGACAAATTAAGAATCACTTTGAGAAATCGAGTACAAAGGGAATCAATTTATCCCAATTGAGCAAATCATAGAAAAAATTCTTATTTCCAGTTTCCACAACAATCTAACACATTTCAAATTTCAGATAATACAAACATACGAAAAGGATCAGGTACAAAGTTGATTTTTTGATACAAAATAAGCATAGTCATTGATCTTGTGATTTGAATGGATGAGATTAAATCCTGATTTTTTTAGGTATTTTCTTGGTGACGAATTATAAAATGAAACTGACGAACTATGTCGTCTTTTTCATTTTCCGGCTCGAAAATTGATTTTGATGAACTTTGTATTTTGTACCAAAAATTAACTTTGTACTTGATCTTAACCCTACAAACATATATATCCACTTAGAGTTAGGATATCATATGAGAATAGTAATTCTCATGAGAAATAACAACAGCCGTTGGATCTTTCATCGAACGGTCCTTAATTTTTATAATTGTCATCTTATTTTTATGCATTAAACTCGCATTTAAGGGTAAATCCGTCATTTGTGCATTGCGAAATATTTTTTAAGACCGAGAACAAAAAAAACTATCCAAACGCAGCAGCCACCATCTTTCTCCTCAAACTGCCTTTCTTTCCCTCATTGGATAATCTCATGGACTCCGACCAACATTTACATCTCTGCCGTAGCCGCTTCGTGTAATGACGGCTTCGCTGGCCACAGTGTCGTCGACACCATCGCCCTCCATCAGCGGAATACAAGCTGTCAAAGCGCCTTGCATAGGATTTCATGATTTTCTAGGAAGCATTGTGCATGATTCAGACTCATTTGCCTTCATTGGTTTTGACATGGTCAGTCCATTCATAATCGATTACAACAACGATTTGATCGCTGCTTTCATCCAAGCTTTCGACTAAGAATAGAGCAAGATGTCAGATTCGGCTCGGCGTCATTATCATCCAGCCGGGCCTCGTTGTCAAACATCGAAGAGAGAATCCGCATATCTTATGACTAAAATGCGTACTTTTCTAGTTAAAATGCGTCGCTTTTTGTTTAAAATTCGTAGCTTTTAGTTAAAATGCGTAGCTTTCTGTTTAAAATTTTCCGATGGCCGTACATTTATAATGCATATCATTATGTTTAAAATTCGTAGCAGTCATAGTGACTGTTACGAATTTTTGTTTGTAATTGCTACGCATTTTAGTTTGAAAGCACTTTCAAATCGTAGCTTTTTGGTTAACATTCTTAGCTTTCTGTTTATAATGTGTAGCTTTCTGTTTATAATGCATAGCTTTCTGTTTATATACAAGGCTACAAATGTTATATTCAAGCTACCAATTTTATGAGTACAGTAGTTGTATACAATGCTACAAATAAGGCCCTGTCCACTTGAACTTATATTTTTTACGGTTAAGTTAAGTTAAGGTACTTTCAGTTAATACAAGTTAATTTCAGTTAATGTAAGTTAAGGTACTTTCAGTTAATACAAGTTAATTTCAGTTAATATAAGTTAATATAATTTCAGTTAAGTTAAGTTAAGTCAACCTCGATTTGAATCGAATTTTTCATCAATTCCATCAACATCATCATAATCATCATCATCACCCTATCATCATCATCATCATCATCATCATCATCATCATCATCATCATCATCATACATCATCATTATTATCATGATCATCCTCGTCAACATCATCATCATATCATCGTCATCATCGTCATCATCATCATCATTATCATCACCTGAGTTCATCATCATCATATCATCATATAATCATCATCATCATCATCATTGTTATCATCATCATCATCATCATATCATTATCATCATCATCGTCAACATCATATCATCATCATCATATCATCATCATATCATCATCATCATCATTGTTATCATCATCATCATCATATCGTCATCGTCATCATCATCATTATCATCAGCATATCATCATTATTATTATTATCATCATCATATCATCATATCATCATTGTTATCATCATCATCATATCATCATATCATCATATCATCATTGTTATCATATCGTCATCATCATCATCAACATCATCATCATATCATCATCAGAATATCATCATCATCATTATTATCATCATTATTATCATCACCATCATCATATCATGATGATATGATGATGATGATAATGATGATGATGATATGATGATGTTGATGATGATGATGATATGATGATATGATGATGATGATATGATGATGATGGTATGATGATGATAATATGACGAGGATGATATGATCATGATGGTATGATGATATGATGATGATGATATGATGATGATAATGATGTGATGATGATGATATGAAAATTATATTTTCTGCTGATGTCAAAGTTAAGTTAAGTTAAGTTTCAGTTAAGTCAATATAAGTTAATTTCAGTTAATATAAATTAATATAAGTTAATTTCAGTTAAGTTTCAGCTCAAAAGGACAGGCCCTAACTCTAAACATTATCAAATAACTCTGAACATAATCAAATAACTTCGTATAGTTCGTCATTAAACTTCGTAGTTCGTCATTTACTTATAACTTTCGAGGACTACGCATACACTACTTATTATAATGCGTAGCTTTCTAGTTAAAATGCGTAGATATGCAATTTGTGATAGGCATGCATTTATAATGCGTAGCTTTCTATTTGAAATTCGTAGCAGTCGTAGTGACTATTATGAATTTTGTTTGCAATTGCTACGCATTTTAGTCGGAAAGCACCCCCAATTACGGACTACGAATCTTATTTAGGAACTACACATTTTAGTCATAGTGACAGTTACGAATTTTCTTCCTTAAGCTACAAATTTTAATTCTTTATGTTAACTATTATTCCAAAAAAACTATTTTACATTACAATTTTGGCTCTACTTCCTTCCGCCGCGACACCCCAAATCCACCAAATCACCACCAGATCCAAATTAGTCAAAATCACAAAAATTACTCAATCGATTTCGACCTACTCCACCATTCCTCTTCCGGTTTCAGCCGCTTCACCAGCATTGTCGGGATTATGGAAGACGCTCGTCACCATCATCGTTGGGTCATTTTGATTTTATTACTTTCACTCTTCATTGTTTTCACTTGTAATCATCGTTTTCACTTGTAATCCCGTCGATTGTTTGTTACATGACGAGATCAGTGCCATGAATGATCTCCGAAACAAGCTCGAAGCTATCATCGTCGTCGATGATTCGTTCCGAAGCTATAAGTTGTGGGAAAAAGTTCACACCGATTTTCAAGCAAATTGGGTCATGGGAGCGGATGAAATAATTACAACTGATGCTAGGTCTCAATCTGCTCTTCAGTCACGTTTTGCTAAGCTGAAGCCGAATTTGGTTCTTTGGGGCTCTTGTATTTCGTATGCTAGAAGAAATCCAGATTCGGGATGCAATTTGCAAGATGAGGTAAATTATTCACGGAAATTGTTAAATGCAATTTTTATATTATAATATATTGATTATGATTTTAAAGTTTGAATATTTAATTGATAGATAAGGAAAGCACAAGTACTATATGTGGCCAAAAAGAAGAAGTAAAAAGCACAAGTACATTTTGATTGTTGGGAACAAGTAAAAAATTATCAAACATTTGCAATTATTGAAGCAAATACCCCCCCCTTCTGACACATATCAAGCAAGTCCGATAGTCGAAGAAGTGCATACACATGAAGTACCTCCAAGTCCTTCCTCTGAAGTTCCGGGATTTTCTACACCAGACAGTAACCCTGGAAGTTCTCGAGTCCGATTAGGCCGCCCGGAGTGAAGGTGGCCAAGGAAACAAGAAGAAAAGGTAAGAAATTCGCAAATCCTTTCACAAATGAGGCTTTGTTGACCATTGCAGAAACTCAAAAGAAATTTCTCGATTTGAACCAAAAGCAAATGGAGAATGACTGGAAATTGCAAGAAAAAGCTTTTAACCTTGCAAAAATGGAGGAAGAAACGAAGATCATGCAAATGAATACAAATGTGATGACTCCAAAGTCCAAAAGATATTTTTCAAAGAGGAAGGCTGACATCCTTCGAGAGTACGAGGAAGACGAAGCTAGCAATTACCAAGATGCTTCCGGAGATTATTCAGACCGTTACCGTCCGACATTTTAGTTCGTGTATTTTTCAATTCCTTAAAATGTTATTTCCATTCAGTTATGTACTTTTCATTAATGTAATTTCAATTCCATTTAAATTGATGTGATGACAAGAACTTTTAATGAAACACCACTTCAACTATTGATTACCAAATTCAAATACAACACACAAATTCAAATACAACACACAAATTCAAATGCAACATATAAATTGAAATGCAACACACAAATTCAAATACAACACATAATTTAAACAGTTGCTTCCATGTTGGTGACATAGTTCATAATTGTTCAACGGTTTCCATAAACCAATTATGCTTCATGAGATCATTTTGCAACTCCGTGTGGAGATATGCAGATTGAAGAGTTGTCAAGCGATTATCAAATGCTTCTGACTATTGGGGTCTTCCGACTGGATCATGAAGATATCGATTACCATTCTTATCTGTCGGGCCATCATATGCCGTGAAAGTACTACGAGGATTATGTGGATTTTCCTCGTCAACTTCCATAAATTCATCGTCTATAAATTCTTCCTCAACAATCATGTTATGCATTATGATGCAAGCCAACATAATTGTTTTCAAAACACTTTTTCTATGACACATAACTGCATGACGGACTATCGCCCAACGAGATTGCAAGATCCCAAAGCACCTCTTGACATCTTTGCGGTACGACTCTTGTTTCTTTGCAAACAATTTCTCAGGATCACTTTGTGAATTCGGAATTGTTTTCACGAAGGAGGAGTGCCTTGGATAAATCCCATCAGCTAAATAATAACCGGCGTCGTATGTGTTCCCGTTAACTTTGTATGTCACTTGACGGCTGATCGGTCGAATTATTGACCTATTATTCACTTCATTCGATGATGGATTAGGTTTGTTTTCCGGACATTTTGTTATCATTTAATCTCTTTTCTAGTGTTTCAGGTCATATATCACATCTCTAATACTTTTGGATTGATCCGAAGCAAAGCAAAGCAATTGGTGAAGATTTGGGCTAAAACAGGGCAGATTGACCTTTCCGACTTATTTTGCATGCACAGATTGCATATGGTGTCCAAATCGGTTGATTCAAAACTTGTTGGAAAGCTAATTCAAAGGGCTACAACTTTGTAGTTTACGCCAAGATCAAGTTCGGAGGTTAAGACCATGAACAATCCACCCGAAGTCTCTGCCATTTTTCATGGCCGTGACAGCCGTGACAAAACACAACGTCACGGGTGTCACGGCCCCCTTATCTCCCAGTGCAATTTTGGGGTGTCCGTGACAGCTGTGACACACTTGAATGTCATGGGTGTCACAGCCCCGTCGAAGACAATTTCTAAAAACAATTTTTGGGCTTTTCGGGACAGATTTTTGGACTTGTTTCCTAATTTCGTTTTTAGGCTTTTGGAAAGCTATATATAGAGGATTGGCTGACTTAAATCAGGTGGATGATACGAGAGGTGATGATTTGGATAGAATAAAACCCTAACTTGGGAGAAGACAGAAATCATCGCGAGATTGAGGATTCAACGAGCTACATCGTCGCTACGGTTAACTCGTCCTTAATTTCTTCATATACACTACTTTTGGTTAACTTACCATGAATAGTGAGTAGTCTTCTTATTCTGGGATTCTACGGATCCCGTGCTATGTATCCAACTCTCATGTGATCAATTAAACATTTTTACAGAGATGATTGGCTACTGGCTAAGTTGTGCAACTTTTTACGTTATTATATTTCTGTCCAATGCTTGTAGCATTTTCGTGTGGAACACATTCTTATGCGTGTCGTTTGAGACTTTGGAGACTGTGGCTCACCTATGAAGCATTTAAGTCAATCCCAGATTGGTGAAACAATAGAAATGAATGCCATTTTGTTAACGTGCAAAAATGGCAGCGGAGCAAAGTTGGGTTCCCTGCAGCACTTATTCTCCATGATGCAATTCTGCCTAAACTCTTTTGGAATCACATAAGAAATTCTGCAAAAGGAAGTATATTTGTCTAGAGGTGCTGTAAAAATCTTCAAGTGGGAAGATATAGATATAGTAATAGTTGTAGTGCTTGTTGATGAGAAAACATCCCGATTTGGGTTTGGAATTAGATGCATCCATCAAGTCTGAGGGTAGGGGTGCAAGAGGGTGCTCGATTCGTTTATCTGCTCGCTCGATTAAAATTCGTTTATATAATCGATTAAAAACTTTATTGTATTGTTTGAAACGAGCTCGATTAAAGTAATTTTGCACATTTTAAAATTACTTTTTCAGTGAAAACTCGTTCAACTTGTGAAAAGCTCGACTAAAGCTCATTAATAGTAAATAATCACATTAATTTAAATTACTTTAATTACTCGTACAAAACTCGAGCTGGGTTTGAAACTCGTGAAAATTAAATGAGCCGAGCTCGAACACATGTTTTCAAAACTGGATAATACTCAGCTTGAACTCGAACTCGTCAAATTTTAAACAAACCAAACTTGAGCAACTTGAACACATCATCATCATCATCATCATCATCATGATATGATGATGTTGATAATGATATGATGATGATAATGATGATGATGTTGATAATGATATGATGATTACATCATGATGATGATGATATGATGATGTTGATAATGATATGATGATTACATCATGATGATGATGATATGATGATGATGATAATGATAATGATGATGATGATGATGATGCTGATGATGATGATGATGATGATGATGATGATGTTGATGATGATGATGATGATGATGTTGATGATGATGATGGTATGATGATAAGATGATGATGATGATATGATGATGGTATGATGATGTGATGATGATGATATGATGATGATAATGATGATGATGTGATGATGATGATGATGATGATATGATGATGTTGATGATGATTATGATGATGATGATGATGATATGATGATGATATGAAAATTATATTTTCTGGCTGATGTCAAAGTTAAGTTAAGTTAAGTCAATATAAGTTAATTTCAGTTACTATAAATTAATATAAGTTAATTTCAGTTAAGTTTCAGTTCAAAAGGACAGACCCTAACTCTAAACATTATCAAATAACTCTGAACATAATCAAATAACTTCGTAGTTCGTCATTTACTTGTAACTTTCGAGGACTACGCATACACTACTTATTATAATGCGTAGCTTTCTAGTTAAAATGCGTAGATATGCAATTTCTGATAGGCATGCATTTATAATGCGTAGCTTTCTATTTAAAATTTGTAGCAGTCATAGTGACTATTACGAATTTTGTTTGCAATTGCTACGCATTTTAGTCGGAAAGCACCCCCAATTACGAACTACGAATCTGATTTAGGAACTACTCATTTTAGTCATAGTGACAGTTACGAATTTTGTTCTTTAAGCTACAAATTTTAATTCTTTAAGTTAACTATTATTCCAAAAAAACTATTTTACATTACAATTTTGGCTCTACTTCCTTCCGCCGCGACACCCCAAATCCACCAAATCACCACCAGATCCAAATCAGTCAAAATCACAAAAATTACTCAATCGATTTCGACCTACTCCACCATTCCTCTTCCGGTCTCAGCCGCTTCACCAGCATTGTCGGATTATGGAAGACGCTCGTCACCATCATCGTTGGGTCGTTTTGATTTTATTACTTTCACTCTTCATTGTTTTCACTTGTAATCATCGTTTTCACTTGTAAGCTATGAATGATCTCCGAAACAAGCTCGAAGCTATCATCGTCGTCGATGATTCGTTTCGATTCGTGGGATTTAGTGTGTTTATTTAATTGTTTATTAGACTATATTGCCCTTAATGAGGGTTATGAAATATGTTATTAATTTTAATTAGGATTTAAATTTTTTTTGATGAAGGGGTACAACGATCCAATATTTCAATACATATCATATAGTACATACATATTGCATCTCAGTCAGATCCCGAAATCATTAGTACATATATATCTGCCGCTTGAAGCACATGCCAGGTTTGACACCTTTTACCATGGATCCGCCACTCACATCTACCCCGCAATCTCAGGTACATTTCTCGACATCTGAAGCACAAGTCACATCGTCACCTTTACCATTGCAAGCACGTCCATCATAACGGACGTATATTATCTCCCTTGACATCTGAAGCACGGGCCACATCGGCACCTTTATCATTTCCCAGGACTCGAACCCTGGGCGTAAGGATCCAAGCATTTTAGTATGGACTCCTTAACCAAGAGACCACCACCCATGTTGGTCTTTAATTTGAATAGTTTATTAAATTAGATTAAGGAATGAGATAATTTCTCATTTCTCACCTATAAAAGTCTTCTTATGGGATCGCATGCCTATCTACTTAGGGCATATGCAGCGGTGGAATTCTTACCAGGATTTGGGGACGCCCGACTTCGATTTATTGTGCAGCGAATGCATTCTCGTCGAGATCGCTTGTTGGAGAAGGAATTTCGGATGAGAACGTCCGCGCAGGAATGCTCGTGGAGGAAGGCAGAGCGGACGTTCTCCGCGACTGGGAAAGCGACGCAGCGCGAGTGGATGTGAGGCGGCGAGCGAGTGACGCGAGAAAATTAGGTCGGATTCGGCCCAATCTCTAGGCCCAACATCAAAAACTCAAAGCCCAAAAAAATAAAACCCTAAATCCAATATCAAAAACCCTAACGGACAAGTATTTTAAACCATTAGATCATATCCAGATCTGATCTAACGGTACAGATTAATTTCCAATGGATATATATCAAAACAAATCTGAAAAACTCGAAAAAAAATTAAAAATTAAATTCAAAAATCTGATCTAACGGTATAAAAAATTACCAAACGGGAATATTTCAAAAAAAAATTGAAAAAATCCGGAAATTTTTTTTTAAAATAAATTCAAAATCTAAATTCAATTTCCTATAATATATCATTCCTTTCAACAACAATTCACACTAAAGTTGCTTACAACAATATTTCTTTTTCATTCTCTCATAAGCTTTCTCATATTTTCTATTCATTTTCAATCTCATTTATTTTGAAACATGTCTAGCAATTGGTCTATGTCCGAAGATGTGCAACTCTGCATATCTTATTGTCGTCAATCGGTTGATCCAATTTCCGGCAACAAACCAAAAGTTGATAAGTTGTGGGAAAAAGTTCACATCGATTTTCAACCAAATTGGGTCATGGGAGCGGATGAAATAATTACAACTGATGCTAGGTCTCAATCTGCTCTTCAGTCACGTTTTGCTAAGCTGAAGCCGAATTTGGTTCTTTGGGGCTCTTGTATTTCGTATGCTAGAAGAAATCCAGATTCGGGATGCAATTTGCAAGATGAGGTAAATTATTCGCGGAAATTGTTAAATGCAATATTTATATTATAATATATTGATTATGATTTTAAAGTTTGAATATTTAATTGATAGATAAGGAAAGCACAAGTACTATATGTGGCCAAAAAAAAGAAGTAAAAAGCACAAGTACGTTTTGACTATTGGGAACAAGTAAAAAATTATCAAACATTTGCAATTATTGAAGCAAATACCCCCCCCCCCCCTTCTTACACATATCAATACACATGAAGTACCTCCAAGTCCGTCCTCTGAAGTTCCGGGATTTTCTACACCAGAAAGCAACCCTGGAAGTTCCTCGAGTCCGATTAGGCCGCCCGGAGTGAAGGCGGCCAAGGAAACAAGAAGAAAAGGTAAGAAATTCGCAAATCCTTTCGAAAATCCTTTCACAAATGAGGCTTTGTTGACCATTGCAGAAACTAAAAGAAATTTCTTGATTTGAACCAAAAGCAAATGGAGATTGACTGGAAATTGCAAGAAAAAGCTTTTAACCTTGCAAAAATGGAGGAAGAAACGAAGATCATGCAAATGAATACAAATGTGATGACTCCAAAGTCCAAAAGATATTTTTCGAAGAGGAAGGCTGACATCCTTCGAGAGTACGAGGAAGACGAAGCTAGCAATTACCAAGATGCTTCCGGAGATTATTCAGACTGTTACCGTCCGACATTTTAGTTCGTGTATTTTTCAATTCCTTAAATTTTTATTTCCATTCAGTTATGTACTTTTCATTAATGTAATTTCAATTCCTTTTAAATTGATGTGATGACAAGAACTTTTAATGAAACACCACTTCAATTATTGATTACCAAATTCAAATACAACACACAAATTGAAATACAACACACAAATTGAAATGCAACATATAAATTGAAATGCAACACACAAATTCAAATACAACACATAAATTCAAATACAACACATAATTTAAACAGATGCTTCCATGTTGGTAACATAGTTCATAATTGTTCAACGGTTTCCATAAACCAATTATGCTTCATGAGATCATTTTGCAACTCCGTGTGGAGATATGCAGATTGAAGAGTTGTCAAGCGATTACCAAATGCTTCTGACTGTTGGGGTCTTCCGACTGGATCATGAAGATATCGATTACCATTCTGATCTGTCAGGCCATCATATACCGTGAAAGCACTGCGAGGATTATGTGGATCTTCCTCATCAACTTCCATAAATTCATCGTCTATAAATTCTTTCTCAACAATCATGTTATGCATTATGATGCAAGCCAACATAATTGTTTTCAAAACACTTTTTCTATGACACATACATGCATGACGGACTATCGTCCAACGAGATTGCAAGATCCCAAAGCACCTCTTGACATCTTTGCGGTACGACTCTTGTTTCTTTGCAAACAATCTCTCAGGATCACCTTGTGGATTTGGAATTGTTTTCACGAAGGAGGAGTGCCTTGGATAAATCCCATCAGCTAAATAATAACAGGCGTCGTATGTGTTCCTTTTAACTTTGTATGTCACTTGAGGGCAGATTCCGGCGAGGAGCAGATCAAAAATGTCTGATTGATGTAAGACATTGATATCGTTTTATGCTCCGGGTACACTAATGAAACTATACCATATCCATGTGTCGTACGATGCTACTGTCTCTAAAATAATGGTTGGGCGACCTTTACGACCTGAGTACAAGTACGATGCCAAGATGTTGGGCAGTTCTTCCACTCCCAGTGCGTACAATCGATGCTTCCAATCATACCAGGGAATCCTCGTTGCTCTGCTCTTTGTAATAGTCGACTCGGGTCAGCTGCATTCGGAGAGCGTAGATAACGTTCTTTGTAATGTTCAACTACTTGAACACACCACTTCTTCATGCACTCTAGGGTGGTTGATTCGCCCATCCTTGTGAGCTCGGCACACTGATCCGCACATGAACCGTATGCCAACATTCGTATAGCAGCGGTCATCTTCTGCTCTGGAAGGAGACCAAGTACTCCAGCCGCAACACGTCGCTGATGTCAATATTCATCATGATTGCAAAGCTTGGTCTTGATACGATTAAATAGGTTACTGCTCATTTGGTACCTTCGTCGGAAGTCGGCTTCGGGGAAAATTGGACGATCGACGAAGTAGTCTTCCAACAGATTCTGCCCCCTCGATCCCCTTTGCTTTTTTCGATTTGGTTGGTGACGGCTTGACACATCATCTTCATCACCCACCGTTGCAACAACAACGACATTCATAACGAATGAGTTAGTCGTGTCAATCATTTGTCTCCTTCTTTGTCGGTACTTCAAAAGACTCTCATTGAAATTGAAAAAATTCATGATACGAATGAGTGACTAACAAGAATATTGAATAAATTGAGATGAGTGAAGGAAGTGTGTGTGTGATTCAATGAGAAGAGGAATCTTGTTTTTATAGACATTTTAATCTTATCTTTGTGTACACGTGTTTAGTAATAATTGGACGAAAATCTTAGCGAAATCTGGCTACATTATTGATCAATAATTCACATAGGAGCAAATCGGAGAGAATTTTTTTAAAATTTTTTTTTCATGAATAGTAATAGGAAGTTCTCCGCAGGATGACATAGCTGCACAGAATATACAGAAATATTGTTACTGTTCAATGAATAGTAATAAAAATTGCTCCGTGAAAAAGTTCTCGAGGAGATAAAATGCTTCATCGGGTGCGGATGCCCTTAAACCATGTAGCTTGCATTGCACATATACTACCGTATACAGACAGGAAGTGGGCTGAGTTGTGTGATTTTGGCGTCAATCCGCAGCCCATACTAGCGGCCCATTAACGGTGACCTAACCAGTCAACCTTTGACCAATCATCCGACGCTACAACCTTCGCCGGATACTGCAACACTCTCAGAGAGTTCAGACCCTCAGTCTGAGCAGTATATGATGTGAAGACATTTGAACTATGATGAAGTATTGAAGTGATTGCTTCTTGATGGAGCGTGCAAGCTGTTTGATATCACAGAGATGATTGGCTACTGGCTAAGTTGTGCAACTTTTTACGTTATTATATTTCTGTCCAATGCTTGTAGCATTTTCGTGTGGAACACATTCTTATGCGTGTCGTTTGAGACTTTGGAGACTGTGGCTCACCTATGAAGCATTTAAGTCAATCCCAGATTGGTGAAACAATAGAAATGAATGCCATTTTGTTAACGTGCAAAAATGGCAGCGGAGCAAAGTTGGGTTCCCTGCAGCACTTATTCTCCATGATGCAATTCTGCCTAAACTCTTTTGGAATCACATAAGAAATTCTGCAAAAGGAAGTATATTTGTCTAGAGGTGCTGTAAGAATCTTCAAGTGGGAAGATATAGATATAGTAATAGTTGTAGTGCTTGTTGATGAGAAAACATCCCGATTTGGGTTTGGAATTAGATGCATCCATCAAGTATGAGAGTAGGGGTGCAAGAGGCTGCTCGATTCGTTTATCTGCTCGCTCGATTAAAACTCGTTTATATAATCGATTAAAAACTTTATTATATTGTTTGAAACGAGCTCGATTAAAGTAATTTTGCACACTTTAAAATCAGTGAAAATTCGTTCAACTCGTGAAAAGCTCGACTAAAGCTCATTAATAGTAAATAATCACATTAATTTAAATTATTTTAATTACTCGTATAAAACTCGAGTTGGGTTTGAAACTCGTGAAAATTAAATGAGCCGAGCTCGAACACATGTTTTCAAAACCTGATAATACTCAGCTTGAACTCGAACTCGTCAAATTTTAAACGAACCAAACTTGAGCAACTTAATATTCGACTCGACTGGTTTGATATATGAGAGGTGGCAAGCTTTACAGAAGGGTATCTATAAATGTGTATCTATAAATGTGACATGTTTGAAGGGTTAGGTTTGTGCACAAGGATGGCAGAAGGAAGGAAGGAAAACAGTGACCAGGAGTTTGATGAAGGGATATCCCCTGCGAGAGCGTCTTCTGCAGTGAGTTCTAGGCTGGAGGAGATATTATCCGACACGCAGAATCCTTACTGTGATCGTGTGCAAGAGGCTACCTTGATTGAACTCATTAATCTTTTCAAACTAGCTGCTCCTTCAGTGGTGGTCTACTTGATAACTAACATGACTTCCATGTCAACCCAAATGTTCTGTGGCCATTTGGGCAACATGGAGCTGGCAGCTGCTGCACTTGGTAACACTGGAATACAAGTTTTTGCCTTTGGCGTTATGGTATGTACTGTTAAATTATGAAGTATTCCGATGCTATGTTATCTGGTAAATCTTGATGATATTAGGATCGTTTTGTACAGCTTGGAATGGGTAGTGCAGTCGAGACACTATGCGGACAAGCTAACGGAGCACAAAAGTACAATATGCTTGGAGTGTATTTACAAAGATCAACCATCTTGTTAATGCTGACAGGCCTGCCACTAACGATCATATACATATTCTCCAAGTCTATTCTGATCCTGCTAGGCGAATCCAAAGAAATTGCCTCACTGGCCTCACTTTACGTCTACGGTCTAATCCCGCAAATATTTGCCTATGCCGCCAATTTTCCTATCCAAAAATTCCTGCAGGCTCAGAGCATATTTGCACCCAGTGCTTACATCTCAGCTGGCGTACTTGTTTTGCACTTACTCCTGAGCTGGCTACTGATCATAAAGTTCCATTTTGGCTTACTGGGTGCGTCCCTGGTCGTTAGTTTCTCCTGGTGGGTTGGGGTGATTGGTCAGTTTGTGTACATTATTTGCAGCAACCGTTGCAGACATACTTGGAGTGGCTTTAGTTTCAAGGCCTTTTCAGGAATATGGAGCTTCTTCAAACTATCCGTGTCCTCGGCTGTGATGCTTTGTTTGGAAATTTGGTACTTTCAAATTCTTGTTTTGCTTGCTGGAAAATTCAAAAATGCGGAAATTGCGCTTGGTTCCCTGTCCATTTGGTAAGACCTTTATTTTTTTATCTTAAAATGTACAATTTTCTCAGACTTCTGATTGATACATCAACTTTTGTAGCATGACTATATCGGGATGGGTGTACATGATCGCTGTTGGACTCGGTGCTGCAGTCAGGTACTTCCTTTTCGTGCACTTAATTATAAAATCTCTCAAAAATGATCTGAAGATATATTTAGCAACAATTTTACCGCACAGCGTCAGAGTAAGCAACGAGCTAGGGGCAGGTCATCCCAAGGCTGCACCCTTTGCGGTTGTGATAGCCTTCCTGAGCTCTTTGACAATCTCAATTTTCCTAGCCATCCTGGCACTTTGTCTTCGTCATCAACTTAGCTATATTTTCACAACCGATCCAGTCATATCCAAGGCCGTGGCTGAGTTAAGCCCCTTTCTAGCTGCGGTCATTATCCTAAATGGTGTTGCGCCCATTCTTTCTGGTAAAGTTAAGATTTTTGGATTTTCTTCACGACATTTTGCCAAGTGATTTCTACTGAAGTGTTTTATTAATTCAGGTGTGGCAGTTGGATCTGGATGGCAAGCAATTGTAGCCTACATAAACATTGGATGTTATTATATTATTGGGATTCCGTTAGGCTGTCTCCTTGGGTTTTACTTCCATTTTGGTGTCAAGGTTGGTGTTAACGAATTCTTTTGAATAATCTAAAAAAATGGTCTTCATTGAGTACTTATACTGCAGGGATTGTGGTCAGGGATGATAGCAGGCACATTTGCGCAAACTGCTATTTTACTGTGGATCATCCTTCGAACCAGTTGGACTAAAGAGGTAGTATTTGTGTGGATACATAGCTGCCTGCTTTTAAACAATATCACTGAAGTTCCACTTTCAGGTTGAGACAGCAAAAAAGCGACTGGCGAAATGGGAAATCCCACAGGAGCAGAGTTAACAAAATAGCTGAAACCCAAGATTAGCTAAAGAGGAGGTTTGAAACACTTGTGGAATAAATGGTCCATGTTCTCGACCCATTATGAAAGAAATGGTAAGTAAAATAAATTTGAAGATGTCTGAGTACTAGCGATTTGGAAAATTGTAACCTACGGGAAATTCTGTCAGAACACTTTTGACAGGAATTAATATGAATAAGAGGTATTTCGAATTACAGTGAGGACATTGTTTCAAAGTTGTAATGAGAAGGAAACAAAAACAAACTCTAAGCCTTGAATGAGACTATAAAATATGGAATACAAAAGTCATCATAGGCATCAAACTGAAAAAGAAGTGTCTGCTCTATCATAGTCATAGTTAGAGTAGCCGTCCACTTTGACTCTATTTTACTAACTGAAACTTATCTTAACTGAAAGTAACTTATCTTAACTTATCTTAACTGATCTTAACTTAACTGAAACTTATATTGACTGATGAATAGTATTATTTTATGATGATGATGATGGTTGTGATGATGATGATGAATAGTAATATTATGATGATGATGAATAGTAATTTCATGATGATGAATAGTAATTTTATGATGATGATGATGATGAGGATGAATAGTAATTTTATGATGATGATGAATAGTAATTTTATGATGATGAATAGTAATATACTGATGATGATGATGGGGGTGATGATGATGATGAATAGTAATATTATGATGATGAAGGTATGATGAATAGTATGATGGTATGATGATGATGATGATGGTATGATGATGATGATGAATAGTATGATGGTATGATGATGATGAATAGTATGATGGTATGATGATGATGATGGTATGATGAATAGTATGATGGTATGATGAATAGTATGATGATGATGATGGTATGATGATGATGATGATATGATGATGAATAGTGTGATGGTATGATGATGATGGTATGATGAATAGTATGATGGTATGATGATGATGATGGTATGATGAATAGTATTATGATGATGATGGTATGATGAATAGTATTATGATGATGATGGTATGATGAATAGTATGATGGTATGATGATGAATAGTGTGATGGTATGATGATGGTATGATGAATAGTATGATGGTATGATGATGATGGTGTGATGAATAGTATGATGGTGATGATATGATGATGATGGTATGATGAATAGTGTGATGGTATGATGAATAGTATGATGGTATGATGATGAATAGTATGATGGTATGATGATGATGAATAGTATGATGGTATGATGAATAGTATGATGGTATGATGGTATGATGAATAGTATGATGATGGTATGATGATGATGATGGTATGATGATGATGATGATGATGATGATGATGGTATGATGAATAATATGATGATGATGATGATGGTATGATGATGATGATGAATAGTATGTTAAAAGTAACTTATTTTAACTGAAACTTAACATAACTTATCTTAACTGAAAGTAACTTATCTTAACTGATATAAATTTATCTTAACTGATATTAACTTATCTTAACTTAAAAATAAAAAAATAGAATCAAAGTGAACAGGGCCTAAGCTTAGCTCTCCTACATTATTGGCATTGTCCTATTTTTTATTATCCGAACGTATGAACTATTCATTAATAGATGTGTTAGCTGCTATTATTCGTGAAATTCTACTTTGACTTCTTGGATGCACCATGATCGGTTGAAGTGGTAGAGCATGAGACTTTATCCATTTCAATTGCCGACGTGACATTTTCAAATTCTTATTTTTCTTACTAAAAATTCAAGCAACAACAATAAAGAATACCAGGTACATGCACTGGGCGATAGTAAAGGTAAGAGTAGTTTGTGCATGAGCCATGAGGCATTGAAATCGAGCTGGAGAAGTGTATATGTAGAGAGTTCAAACAAATGATCAAGCATTTCAAACTACCAACATACATGAATGCACGGCAATGAAGTACATTTAAAGAGAAAACGAACTCATTGTGAAGGTGAGGTTTTTTTAGCGGGCTGCATGGCAACAACCTGATAAGGGCTGCTGCTTGCAGAGTAAAAATTATGTCTTATGGATCTCAGCTTACTATAATAATCTACTATCAAACCAAAACATAACCAGCACAACAAAAATAACAGTAGTAGTCCAACACTCTTCCAGGGCAGGTAGCAGCAAACACGTGGAGGTCACAGACGGTGGACAGAAACCAGAAATGCTCTTCGATCAGGATGCCAATGATGGTTGAATATAAAATTGATTTACTGCTGCAATGTAGGGATTATGACAACCAAATGAGATAATTTGCAAGAAAAATGAAATGTAGGGTGATCACATAAAAATGGTACAAATGCGTGCAAAAAAAAAACAAAACGAATAGTTTCCTATCTAGAACAAACCTGCTGCGGTGGGGGTTTATGATAGTTCCCATACCCAGAGTATCCTCCGCCCCCTCCTGCATAATACATACTGGGATCCTGGGGCGCAGCAGGGGCATATCCATAAGCTTCATATCCACTACCATAACCGTAATACCCTGTATTCCAACTGTTTGGGTCAGCTTGACCCTGAGCAGATCCAGGAGATGGGTTCTGCAGTAAAAAAAAAATGTATGAGCCACTGCAAATCCTAATGATTGAACTACCTACTGCTTGGTCAGACATTTTGCTCGCCTGTCTGTTTGACGGGGTACGACCCCAAGACAGCCGAACACTTTGACCACCGATTGGAGCTCCATTTAGCATCTGCAGGGCTTGCTCTGCACAACTCCTGAAGAACCAACATCAACATATCAAAACCTATTCTGTTGGTACGAACAGTTTTTGCTTAGGGCAACTATATATTAACGAACGCGAATAATTATGCAAACCTTTCAGCAAACTGAACAAACCCACATCGTTTACCCACAGGTATTTTCACATGGACAATTTCTCCAAACTGCTCAAAGAGTTGCTTTAATTGATCATCAGAAACACTTGGATCCAGACCGCCAACAAAAATCTGCAATGAGAATAATAATATTGTAACCATGGCCAAAGGATTATCTTAAACAAGAAAGTAAATAAAGAAGTACGCACGGTAGTATTATTGGGATCATTCTCGCTCGGATTTCCTTGATTACTTTGGTAAGAAACTGCAATGAAAATAAATGTAAAGAATACAGTAACTGTAATGAAACATTTATGGATTCTAATATCTATGAGGAATGTTGGCATTGTCATAGTGTGACACTTTCGAGGAGCTTCGTATAACAGATAACCTAACTCTGTGCTAAGTGCTAACTATCAAAAAGGAAATTCCAAAATATCAAACAAGTACAATCAATAGAACACTCCAAAGGAAGTCAAATGCTAACATTATCCAACTACACTCAACTACTTGAAACCACAATTACTGAGTGAAGCCGGAGAACTCAATAAGATCAATGTAAACAGAAACCAAAGTAAACTGGTAAAGAAATTTCACCCAAAAAAAAAACAAACGGTCCTTAGACAGGAAAGTTTAGCCAAGGGAATGTTGTGTAAGAATTTCGGAACCGTGAATTTATGGACAAAAACACAAGGCAAACTGACCTACGCACTAATGAGACACCAACTCTGTTGAAGTCAGTTCCAGGGCCCTACATGTTAGAGCCTCTTGACATCCTGTTTTGAGACAATTTTTGGAGTTTAAGAATCTTGCTATATTTTAATGAAGTTGCACACCAGTGAGCCGAATACTTAGGGAAAGTGCAAGGAAGTTACTCCATTAAGAATTGAAACTCTTCACTACCAAAGAAATAAACCAAATCAACGTGTACTCAACAACACAAAAGAAACAGACAAGACTATCCGCTACGTCGAATTTCATACAGAGGAAAAGTTGTAAAAAGGAAAAACTAGTGGGCACTGGGTATTGGTCAAGGTAAATAGGAAAAACCCACAATTAGAAACATATGCCTACCATGCATATACATATTGTATCAATTGTGTCAACCTTACATGCAGTGAAAGAATAGTGTAATCTTTACCGTTAGGATACTGCTGACCAGTAGGCGTATTTTTATTTGCTGCAGCGCCAATTCTCATAGGTCTTGAAGAACATAACTGCCCATTCATCTCAGCCATAGCCCTCTGCTGTTCGCTTTCATCACCAAACTTAACAAAACCATACCCTTTTGTTCTTCCAGTCATCTTATCAGTCACTACCTTTGCGCCCTTTACAGAGGGATAATGCTGTCTGAATGTTTCTTGCAGAAGATAATCAGAAACATCGGGAGCAAGATCACCCACAAAGATGCTATACTCAGGAGTATCATCACTGCGCCTCTCCCCAGAACTGAATGATGCCCAGTTAAGCCTGAAATTCATTTCAGCTTGTGGCATCTGAACACCATTGAAACTCTGCAGAACCCCCTCTGCAGCTGCACGACTTGAAAACTCAATAAATCCATAACCTTCCAACAAGTTGGTCTGCTTGTTTCTAATCAGTTTCACATTCACAACCTGCAAGATTCAAATTATGCATGTTAGGCAACACTTGTTCGTATCAAGAACCCTAATTGTGAATCCGCCAAAATTCTACAAAACTTTTTCTAATTAATTTCGTAAAAGATATGACACAAAACAAAGATCTACCGCATTAGTCGAAGCGAAGCATCCATAAACGTAGCTTTCATCCATCCATTGCTGAAGATCTCCAATCCAAAGCGTGCGGATCTCGTTAGGGTTAGCTGGTTGCGCATAATGCTGCGTAGGCACCTGCGACTGTTGCTGAAACTGCTGCGGTGGAACCTGCGGCTGCTGATTCCACATCGGCTGCTGTGGCGCCATCATCCACGGCTGCTGCTGCTGGTACTGTTGATTCTGACCCATCGGCGGTGGAGCGGCTCCATTTCCGGGTTGCATCATCGTTGACGGAAGTTGAATCGGCACGAAGAGGCGGAAATAAGCTCGAACTGAAACCCTAGGGAGAAAGACGAAGTCGAAAAGGAAGCGATCGAGAGTGAGGAAACCCTAACCCTAAAATAGAACCAACCGGACGATGCAGCGCTGGACCAACTTTTAGAAATTATATTTCTGTCCCAAGAGATTTTGTTTCACAGTTTGTATTTATTTTTTTTGATAGTGCCACAAAGGCTACAAATACGAGTAAACTGTCACAAAGGGCAGATCACTCAAGAAGGGCACGACCAAACATACAGTTCTGGTCGGACCGATCGTAGTGGCCGACACTAAAATAAACGGATAACGTATCGCGTGCCTTCACAGTTTGTATTTAGGTAACTATCGTTTGAGTTCTTTTATTTTTTGCCCTGGTTTCAAATTCAAATTTCATTATTATCGTGTTCCAAATTCGAATTTCATTATTTTCCGAAAATGGTTTCATTTCAAAACCAGTTTTGTTTTCCACAATACCTGATTTTGCCCTAGCTTGTGACAACCTGCACCTCTATCATTCTCCATGGATTATAAAGATGTCGCAAGTCGCAAGACGCAACTCCAGTTCGATAAACCTAAGCATTTCAGAAACACCCTTTCTAAAAAGATACAATCTTTAGTTGTTTACGCGTATAGGGAAACTCTGTTGATTGATTGATTGATCGATCAGTTTCTCTTACTTTTCAGATCGGTATTCCCAGCCATGTACTACATCGGCCGAAGCTTTGTCATACATTGATTTTGATCATATATGTTGTGAATCTGATCAATTTGGCCGATGGGTGGCTATTGAGCTGCGTGAATGCTGATGGAGGGACGGACAATGATGGACGGAAGTAGGGTCGGATGCCTAGTTTTGCAGAAGACTATTTTCTCCCCAAACAGTTTCATTTAAATGAAAACCGTTTTCCCCCAAAACAGTTTGATATGTGGATGTATCGTTTGGTCCACGTGGGATCAAAATCCGCACATGCGTTTACTCATCAAACAGTTTTCTCCTAAGACGGTGTGGTTGAAAATCAACCAGACCGATTTGGGAGAAAACGGTTTTAACCGAAGATGAACGAAACCGTTTCCCCCCAAATCGGTCATTTTAAAATCAGGGCAAAACTGATATTCGAGTTTGAAGCACGGTAATAATGAAATTTGAGTTTGAAACTACGGCAAAAAAAAAACTTCTATCGTTTCAATAGTTTAAAGATTGTTGCTACTATTTTTTTTTGATTGGGTGTTAGAGGTTAGAAATTAGATGTTAGGATGAGTGCTTGAACCTGGGCGTTTTGGCACCGGACGGGCATGCCTTACTACTGGTCATACCCTTTGGCCTCGTTGCCACTATTTTTTTTGTTGTTGAAATTTTACACTTTTTGTTCCCACTATTTTGTATATTCATGAATTTGCATATTCCAATTTTGTAGTAATTGACCTAAAGGTTTTTTTTTGGATTGAAATTGACTTAAAGGTTTTGAAATTAGACAAAAAAGTATATTTGAGATTTTACATTTTTTGTATTTTATGTAGAAGATAAATAAGTTATACTTTTTATTTTTTAGGTAGAAGACAAAAGAGTTGAATTTTTGGTGGAAACTATAAATTTTGTCAAAAGTAACATATAATTCGTCGTCAAAAAACCTACCATACGACATAGTTCGTTAAAGTGGCCTATAATTCGTCGCTGAGAAAACAATCGTACGACATAGTTCGTCAAAGTGGCATATAATTCGTCGCCGAGAAACTAACCATACGACATAGTTCATCAAAGTGGCATATAATTCGTCGCCGAGAAACCAACCATACGATGCGGGGTTTAATCTTATCCGTCCAAATGATCAAATCAAAGGTTATTGGTTTGTATTATTTTTTTACAAAAAAAAGCTGTTTGCACGTGAACCTTTATCTACGGACCTTAGTCTAATTATCTAGGGGTGGGTAAAACCCGGTACGGCTCGACAACCCGGCCCAGCCCGGTCCACTTAATGTCGGGTTTAATCCAACCCGGTATGAGTTTTGGGTCGGGTTAAAGTTGAGGATCGGGTTACCCGATTTCATAAGTAATATAAAAATACTAGATTTTTTATAAGATTCGAACATTACACCTCATCTGAATGAATATGATACATAGCAATTAATATATTTGTGTTCTTGTGAAATATCACATCATATGAATAAGTAATTGATTTGCAATGAAAAATAAAACTGTACTACTAAACTTTAAATAAGAAATCAGTGATTTAAGTTTATATTTTCAAAATATTTGTATTGCGAAAGATGGTATTGATTATTTTATGTTTATTATAAATTTTAGTTTTGGGTCGGGTTTGGGTACACATGATTGACCCGGTCTTTCGGGTCGGGTTAGAGTTCAAATAAATGACTCAGTCACTATTTCGGGTCGGGTTAGGGTTCAAATAAATGACTCGGTCACTATTTCGGGTTGGGTTAGGAACGAGCAAAAACCGTCCCAACCCGTCCCACGCCCACCCCTTTATTATCTATGATTAATATCTGCCATGAAGTTGAACCTTAGATTCCAAAAGTATTTATTAGTTTAGTAGGTACCTTTGAATACACATTTATATCCTTGGGCTACATCTATCTTGGTAGTTAGTTAACTTTTAATTATTTTTGATAATGAATTAACTTAATTAGTTTTAATCATTCATTAAACTCAACTTTTAGAAATATGATAGTTAGACTTAATCATAATTATATAGTGCACTTAGGGGTAGGCATTTGACCCTAAGGTCAAAATGCCCTTAGGGCTACCCTTACCCTGCCCGTACCCTGCCCTATCCTGTCCTCGTACCCTAACGTACCCTGCCCTTCTACCCTAAGGCAGGGTAAGGATAAAAAAAAATGGACCCTATCATGCCCTCCTACCATGCCCTTCTACCCTAACAGCATACCCTGCCCTCCTACCCTATCATACCCTGTCTTACCCTACTATTTTCATTCATTTTTTTTCAAAATATGCTTAAATTTGCCTTACTTGACTCTATCCTAACCGACCCGACCCTATCCTACCCGACCCTACCCTAATATTACCCTGCCCATGGGTACCATACGGGCTTAGAAAAATTGTTCTACCCTGCCTTTACCCTGCCCTGTACTGTTCATAGGGTCAATGAAAAATGGTCTTACCCTGCCCGTTAGGGTAAGGGTGACCCTTACCCTGCCCATTGCCGACCCCTAAGTGCACTAAGTTTACATTTGTTCCCAAGGATGGATCCGGTCGGACTTATCAAATAAATTACTTTCGACTAGATAATACATTTCTAATTACATCAATTGAAAAGGTACAAAACTATAACGTTAAAGTGACGCCATTTCTGAAAAGTAATGTATTAACTTGAGTTAGGTCTTGTCCACTTGAACTTATATTTTTGACGATTAAGTTAAGTTACTTTCAGTTAATGTAAGTTTCAGTTCAGTTTAAGTCAAGTTCGATTTAAATCGATTTTTTCATCAATTCCATTAACAACATCATGATGACCATCATTATCACCAATATAATCACCACCACCACCACCACCTCCACCATCACCATCATCATCAGCATCAGCATCATCATCAACATAAACATCATTATCATTATCATCATCATCACATAACATCACATCACCAATATAATCACCACCAACCGCCATCAACATCATCATCATTGTTATCATCATCATCATCATTATCATCATCCTCATCAACATCAATATCATATCATCATCATCACATCCAGGGGCGGAGGCACATGTAAAGTTTATCGGGCTGCAGCCCGACTAACTTTCGGCCCAATTTTTTTTTTTTTTTTTTGCAATCCTCACTCATTCATAAAAAAAAATCAAAACCTAACACGGCATCGGCATCGGCATCGCTCGGAGCAGGGAAACCTCAGAAATCAGAAGTCTGTTCTTCCTCACTTTCGCAAACAACAATTTGGAAGGGGAAATTCCTTTCTCTCTGACGCAGACGCAGTGCAATCGTTTGCAAAACTTGCTCCTTTCACAAAAATAAACTGAGTGGAGAAATACCCAAAGATTTCCTCAATCACTTTGACCAGCTGATATCGCGCTCGCTGGATCTGCATCTGAATTCCTTAACAGGTTCGTTACCATCAGAAGTTGGAGAATCTCGGAGATTTGTCTCTATCTGATTTGCCGCTTGCCCTGGCCTGGCCAATGAGTGATTCCTCTCGGTTCTTCTTCTTGAGTGAGATTGTGGTGCAGAGTTGATAAAGATAACTATGGGTTGTGCTGGATCGTGGGAGAAGGGAGGTGGTATGCTTTGTGACTTTTTCTATTACTCTAGAGTCTGAGATTTTAGAAGTGAATTTGGGGTTTAGAATTTGATTGTTGCTTTCTAGGGATTTAGTTTCGTTGAAATGACTCGGACGGATTTTTTTAGTGTAGATTAGTCGACTGTGCGTTTCAATAAGTAGATTGATATGTGGTGTTGTTGGAAAGGGTAGGAATTTAGAGTCCAATTTTGTGAATTTGATTGTGTTTGATCTGTAGGAGTGTTCAGATTCTAGGGCTAGATGATCGCAACAAGACAGTTAGTGAAGACCGTGTTTTTGTGATGTTTTGGCGTAGTTTTTTCCTGGATGAATCATTAGGAATATGTTCTCGGAGTAAATAGCTTATGCACGTCAATTTTTTTTTGTTGACCTACTTTAAATCTTGTAAATAAAGCTAGTTGTGTTTGTAATGTGTTTGGACTGGCGTAACAAAAAAAGGCGTGAGGATGAGCCTCTCACTGAGTTCCAAACCTCAAAAAAAAATTTTTACGTCACTATAAAAAATTTCCAGCCCTGGTAACTTTTGATTCCTGGCTTCGCCCCTGATCACATCACCAATATAATCACCACCACCATCAATATCAACATCATCGTCATCATCATCATCATTGTTATCACCATCATCATCAACACCATAAACATCATTATCATAATGTTTTCGATTTGTAATTGTTTCAATGAACCAATTTGTAATTGTGTCATCTGTATTATCATTTCGATCGTATTTCTATTTTGATTGTTTTTAACTATATTTCCATTTTCATTGAATGATCAATTATAATTTTTATTGTTTTAATTTAATTATATTTCCATTTCCATTTAATTGTATTTCCATACATTTCTTACCACACATTTAATGCAAATTATCAAATGATGGTTCATAGGAATTACAAATATGTAATTTAGATAAACAATTACTGTACTTTAGATAAGCATTTTTAATATTAATGGTGATTCCTATGCTGCTGAAAATACTGGACCCCAGAGATCCGTGTCTGACAGCTTGTTCCTGGTCACATACCTCCCAAATCAGAATAACACAACTAGTTTGTGAGTCATGGTTTGTACCTGAGAAACGAGAGGAAATCCGTCGATTTGTGATTCAGTACGTCGATCGGACTTGTTTTTCGAATTCATCATTGATGTTCATATGTCTTTATACCCTTCAACACATTGTTCCCAATAAATGGTTTCATTTTCTATCTTCCCAACCAACTCAACCACACTCCGTAATATAAATGGTTTAATGATACACCTTTCAAACCACTCAACCACAACCGTCATGTCGGTAGTAATATTTTCGACTAAAACATTCAAATATTAACCACACCCATTATTAAATACAACATCCCAATCATCCAACCACACCCATTAATAAAAGTGGTTTAATATATCATCATCATCATCAATAAATTATACTTATATATTCAACAATAGAGGAGCGCTCAAATGAGAACTCCTTTAAATTTCAAAAACTTGAGACCCCAATCTTCACCTTCCAAAATGCAAGATGCATTTTGGTGGTGACACGTGTTCCATGTGCATTTTCCAAGATGCATTTAATGCAAAGTCAAAGCCGCATTTTTTACTTTACTTTTTGGGCATGTGTCACATGCAGATTCAAAGATGCATCATGATCTAATGATGAAATTTTGATTCTTAAGTTCTCGAATTTTTAAGGGTTCTCAACCGAGCGCTCCTCTTCAACAATAAGTACAAATATTAACAATTTTTTTATGGCTGATGCCAAAGTTAAGTTAAGTTTAATTTCAGTTAATTTCAGTTCAGTTACAGTTCAGTTCAGTTAAGTTTCAGTTCAAGTAGACATGCCCTTACTTCAAAAGGTTAAATTTCAGTTTACCTCATAATAACTCACTGTAAATCAATCTTTATCTGAAAACATTACATTTTAAGAGACAAATCCAAACATTTTAATCCACGAGGCCATGGGAGACGACCAATTAGAAAACTATAGAAGGACCAACTTGAGAGATTGAGATCTATCAAAAAAAAAAAAAACTTGAGAGATTGCGATTGCAGAGAAAGGAAAAGTAGGGTCAAAACGACCGTGTATAAACTACCAACAACATCAATCCAGCCGGGCAACCAACCAACCCAACCATGCAAAAAAAAAAAAACAAAGCGCTATCAAATTGAGTTACCTTGGTGGTAAGGTGCTCTCCCCGGACTTGTGGCGGTCCGAATTCAAATCCCTGCAAAATCAAAGCGCTTAAAAAAAAATAGATACTATGCAAAAAAGAAGCAGCAGCAGTGCAGCACTATCAAAAAAAAAAAAAAAAAAACCAACCCAACCAAGTTGGTCAATTGCTCAAATTAGAAAAAGCCAACCAAACCAAAGCCACACTATAAATATACACAAAACCGGACCAAACCGAACCACACGATTCTCTGTCATCATCATCATCCTCTGTTTCAACAGATTCTTCAATCAGAATCCGCCATGGATTTCCCATCTTACAGCCACCACTACCTCCTCTCTCCGCAACCCTTCTTCTCCTTCAACTTCATTCCCGAAAACTACGTCCACTGGAACCAAACCCCCGAGTCCCATTCCTACTCCGTCGATCTCCCCGGTACCATCCATCCACCAATTTCTAACCAAAACGATGGTTGACGACGCTTTTAATTCAAATGTTGACCTTTTGATTTGATTATGGTCGCAGGGGTGAGGAAGGAGGAGATACGTGTCGATCTGGAGGACTCTAAGTTCTTAATCATCAGAACAGAGGCGACGGGAGGCGCGGCAGAGCAGCCGGCGAAGACCTTTTACAGAAAATTCAGGCTGCCGGATCAAATCGAGCTGAGCGGAATCTCAGCTGCTTATGAAGACGGGGTGTTGACCGTGACTGTACCCAAGTCAAATGTTAGAAGACGAGGCTTCTCCATCGACCCAGCCGACGTCCCTGACCGGCTCGAGATCCTCGCCAGAGCTGCTTAAAATCTATAAAATAGCTTTTTATTCATCAAATTTCTGCTTAATTTCATTTCGTAGGTTTTTTAATTTCGTGTCAAAGTTGTATCAAAATGTAGAATTTTATTACACGCTGTTTCATTCTACATGCGGATTATTAACGCAATCATGGTAGGTAGGTATTGATGTTTGGGACAAGGTACGACGAGTTTCTTCGAAATTCGCAAAGCTGGAAATTTGTTGAACCTCGGAAAAGAAACAGAGCCTTGTCACTTGTCTGGTGGCGGAAGATTAATGTAGAGTTTTGCGGCTATCCAAATAATGTCCTTTTACTAGATATTTTTGGAGGCGCAAGTTGAAGATTCTCCGATCTCGAATCTCTTCGAGCTTTTCAACTAAAATCAACGGCTGAGAATTGCCGATACCCTCAATCAGAGACGGTCCACGGTCTGACCGGTTTGTCGATTTTATGGATCAGCGAACCGAAACCCCAGCGCGGTAATGAACCGCCGGCTCAATCGGCATGAACTACGTGGACAATGAAAAGAGGAAAATTTTTATTCATATACAAGGAAGCAAATGGCTGCCTTGCATTTTGATTCAATGCTGATTTTGCCTGTTCAATGGGTCATATAGCAATGTTTGATATGTGTGAGTTATTCTGGCTTCAGAGGTTGAGATCGACTGCTGTCGAGTCGAAGACCAACCTGAGTTGCTGCTTAATATCATCGGATGCGAATATGTAGTCTACTGCAGCCCTAGCAAGTTGAAACATTTCTTTCTTTCCAAGACCTGTAAAAAAGAGTGAATGAGATTAGAAATGGTAACAAAAATAAATTTAAATTTGCAGTTCAGGACTGCTGAACTGCGCGCTTACCGAATGTGGAAGCAGCGAGGCTGTACTCGTTGGAGAGAGTGGTGGAGAAAACCCCAAAATCATCCGTGCAGAGGACGATCGGATGCTTGTCATGGTAAAGATCAACTACATTACAATTTGAATGAATTTAGGGCAAGCGGAAAAGGTAGTTACGAAGTAGTACACGAAAAATAGAGCATAGAGATGCGACAAGGGCAACCAAGACGTACCAAAGTGATGAATATCGAAGGAGGATATGGTCTCAGTTCTGATGTTGGATGTCAGACAGATTTCAACCTGCATCAACGCAAACCTGGCATTAGCGTTAATGTAGATATTCCTATATGCAAGCTTCTCTCAGCAAATGCTCTTTTAGACTAAAACCGAATTGATCTGAACTTAACTATAATTATAAATGCTATTTAATTCAATCTAAGTTGATAGGAACACAGTCTTATAGATAAATCATACTGGAATTTCGGACGATTTTAACTTGGTCCAAGCTTCCTCGTCAAGCAAACACGCATGTCCTATCCTGTGAGGCGAGAAGTCCAACATGGCTCGAACCTCGTTTGGATTGTATACCTGTGATGAGAAAAATTTTAAGTTCCACCACTGATCAAAGTAACTCCGCAAAAAGAGAAAAAAAAATGGCGCATACTAAGAATAGTTAAACAGACCTCACCACAATGAAGGGTTATAAATAGGCCTTGTTCCCTAGCAAATGTGAGAGCTGGAAAAAATGTACTCCTGGTTCGAGTCGGTCAGAGAGCGAGGTAACTTATTGCTATGAGAGGTAACAGGAAAACCAAAAATTGATAATCAAGTATCTAGTTCAGCTTGAGGCAAGATGTACCAATCGCCAACGGCAGGATTGCCGGAGAGGTCAATGCCTACAATCCCTAATTCCCTCATTTCCAGTGCAAGCTTTACCTAATTAGTGAAAGCAACTTTAGCCCCATCCAATAAAAAAGCTAATCACAAGTCTAGGTACTTTTATTAAAGTTCAAACTAAAAAGTTCTACTCGCAAGCCAAAGTGTTGGAAGTTAGAACATACAGTGTCGATTTGAGATGCGGCGCTTTCACGGCGGTTTATGCTGAGAAGAAGGCCGACATATATCCTCTTTCTTGTAGTTCCATTTTCGACGGGACAAGAGATGGTGCTAATCTTTTGATCGGGCACAGAGTGATTAGGCAACACAACATCAACATTTTCTACAGACTGTAAACCCTTCAGAACCGCTTCAACATAGGAGCGCTTGCTCATACCTTTCGACTCATCCCCCTAGACAAATCCACAAAAATCGTCATTTCAGCTAATATTAAAAAAAAAGCAGATGCCCAAATGGCCATATCATGAGGAGGCAGCTACCTTTGGAGTTGTTCTCAGTTCTAGATAAACAACATTCTCAGCGACAAAATCTTCGATAACCTAGTCATGATACAAAACAGACATAACCAGCAAAGGACATGTACCAAACATAAATGTCTCGATAAAAGAGCGTGCCATTACCTCTTTAGTGATCCTTGTGACAGTGGTGTGATCGGTGGTAAGACTGAGGATCAAATCAAACAACTTGAACACTTCCTTAAGCGAGCGATCATCTGCCACCAACATAACAAACCAACCAATCAAAATAGCAACAAATCTCTTTTCCTAACTCCAACCAAAAACTTCAAAGTCCCATACTTTTCAGGATGACATGCTCCACATCTGAAAAATTAATAATGCCCTTTTCCCCAAAATCCCTAGCAAGCTCTCTGGTAGGAAAAATTAGGGCAGCCCCACATCAATGTCAACTCAAAACTACAAACATAGCCTTAAAAATGTGAACTTTACCCAATTCAATTTACTGCAAAGTGGCAAATACATGGAAACCCTAGAATATCAACAGGTCAGAGTTCACTTACAGCAGCGTTGAGTCTCTGATGGAGCCATTGAGATGGGCGTGAAGCTCTACCTTGGGCATTGAAACATACCAATCCGTCTCCTCTTGCTTCTCCTTCTGCGTCATCACTTAAATGAGGCTGCAAGTAGCTCGACTTTGATCGGATTTCACGAATTGCTTCTCACCCAGATATCTCAACAAGTTCTAATATCCGAAAACGCAATCAAAATCCAGTCTTTCACTCTCTTCGGTTTCGTATTCTAATTTCAACTCTTACTCGATTTTGACGTGTTTTAAACTCAAATATCGATTTTATTTTGTTATTAATAAAATCGGTTCGGGAGAAATCGATTTCACTCCTTTTCGAACAAAATCGGTTTCTCCCAAATCGATTTGATTGATTTTCAATAAAATCGGTTTGCTAACTGTGCACATGCGTAGCATTATTTTGTCCTGCGTGGATCCAAAGAAATAACACGTGTAAAACCGTTCGGCGGAAACCGGTTTCATGTCAATAATTTTCGAAACCCTAATTGCAGACACTGCTGAATGAGCTTCGACACTCTGCCGTTCAAATAGGCCTTCACGCCTTGCCAATTGCAGATACTGCTGATATTGTTCCGCTGCCATTGTAGTGAATTTAACGGATCGATTGTTGATTTTAGGGATAGAAGTGCATCATCGTCGTCAGACAGAACCAAATGCGGAGCAGAGATTGAGCAGATGAGCAGCAAGAAAGCCGGTAAGAACCCCATCAATGCTTATCAGTCAAGATCAGTATCTTCAATGGCTGCTTGAGAAGTCAAATTTTGGAGAATCAATGGCGAGAATTTGCGCCGGTTCCCGCCGAACCGGTTTCTGAATGGCGAGAATGGCGAGACTTTAAGTTGAAACCGGTTCCCGCCGAACCGGTTTCACACGTGTCCAGTTCTTTGGATCCACATAGGACCAAATAATGCCACGCAGGTGCACAGTCAGCAAACAGGTTCCACCAAACCGATTTTAATCGAAAATGAGCGAAACCGGTTTCCCCCAAACCGATTTTATTAAAAACGGGGCAAAATCGAATTTGAGTTTAAAACAGGGCAAAATCGAGATTTGAGTTTCAAAACATGGCAAAAATATAAAAAAAAACTCAGAATTAGGTCAAGGCGTCAAGCAAATAAAATATAGAAGCATATAGAGTGGCTTGGTATTCTGTCATTAAATATAAGATATAGAAAGGCGGAAGTCGGATCAACAACTTAAATCAAATACTATATATGTAAAGTTGTATACAATAAAATAGATGATGATTACTGCTGAAACTTCATATTTCTTTCTTTTGTTTTCTTCTTCTAGAATATGAACACTCGTTCGATCCTCTAGATGGTATCAGGGCTTCGTAAATTAAGCGAGTAAGAAGGGAATCGATCTCAAAGGATTTATCGTTTTGTAACGATGGCCGAAGAAGCAGATTCGCAAGAAGCAAATTTGCAGCTACTCGCTAAGTTTGCACAGATGACGCAAACTCAAGGGGCGTTACAATCAGATCCATTGAGTTTACCTAAATCGGATAATCCAGGGACTCAGTTGACTACAATGCGTTTTGATGGAACTAATTTTTTCACATGGAGCGGACAAATTAGAATGGCACTGTCAACAAAATTGAAGTTGGGATTTCTCGATGGCACAGTAAAAAAACCAAAGGAGGATTCATCAGATTTTGCGAGATGGAGTCGAGCAGGTGGAATAGTGGCTTGCTGGCTTGTCAATTCCATGACGCCGGAGTTATCTAGCACTTTTGTTTACACAGGTTGTGCTAAGGATCTCTGGATGGAAATTTTGGAGAGATATAGCAAAAGTAATGCTCCGATGGTGTTCCAGCTCAAATTAGAAATAATGCGTACGATGAAAGGTAATCTTTCAGTTACTGCCTATTATTCAAAATTAAAGAAGTGTTGGGATGATTTACAGTATATGAATGGAGTTCCTGCTAGTACTTGTGGTGCTTTGGGAAAGTGTAAATGTAGAGTGCTTGACATAATGAAACAATTAGAAAGCCAGGATAAGCTGATGCAGTTTCTAGCTAATCTTAATGGTGAATATGACTCAGTTAAAAGTCATATTTTATCATCTGATCCACTGCCAAGTGTGAGTAAGGCTTACTATACAGTTTTGCAAGTAGAAAAGCAAAAGCAAATGTCCCAGAAGCTATGGCTAGTTTTGGGGCGAAAGGAAATACTAATCATCGTGCGAGTTATTCAGAAAAAAGGGACAATTCAAAAGGTAAGTCGGTAGAGAAGAAGTTGTGTAGCCACTGCAACAAAACAGGACATCTGTTTGAAGAGTGCTTTGAGATAATAGGTTATCCGGATTGGTATAAGGGAAAACAGAATAAAAGAAGTCAAGGTTATTCATCACGAGTGGCATCACATTTTGACAGAGGACAAAATTCTACACCTCTTGATCATCTGGATCCAAAAGTATGTGCTCAATGAAGAGGAATCAATTGAAAAGTATGATCATCTGGATCCAAAATTTGTGAAAGCCATGTGCTCAAAGATGATGAAAGTTTTCAAAAGCAAGATGCCGACACCAACCGTGACAAACTTTTCAGGTATCTCCTATGTCAATTTAGTTGCTCATTCTTTTGATAAACATGAATGGATATTAGATATAGGGGCAACCGATCATATGACTCAACATCTTGAGATTATGTCCGATATAAGAAAGCTCAATAAACCTATGCTGGTAAAGTTACCAGATGGTTCAATGAAGAAGGTGATACAATGCGGGAATGTGTATATCGCTCCCGGGTTTATGTTGCAAGATGTGTTGCATGTTTCAGAATTCAGATTCAACCTACTTTCAGTGAGTAAAATAGCAGCTCAAAAAAATTTAACAGCATTCTTTGATGATTCTCATTGTGCATTACAGGACCATCAGAGTAAAACTGTGATTGCTGTTGGAAAAGAAGTGGGAGGTTTTTACAAGCTGCAAGCATATGAAAATAACATTTTGGAGTGTCATTCTTCTGCTGTTTCGAGTGATAGTCATGTTCTTCATGATCGGTTAGGACATATGTCTTTTTCACGATTAAAACGTGTTCAAGGTCATAAGACATAGAAGTTTACAAACAGCTTTTATGATACTTGTCGTATGGCTAAAATGCATCAATTACCTTTTTCACTTACGATTAAAACGTGTTCAAGGTCATAAGACATTTGATAGAAACAACAAGGGCACTTAGGTTGCATGACAACCTTCCTAAAGAATTTTGGGAAGAATGTGCGATGACAACAACTTATTTGATAAACAAAATGCCTCTGGTAAGTCTTAATTGGAAGACACTTTTTGAGGTTTTATTTAAAAAAGTTCTCAGTTATGATAATCTGCGAATTATAGGATGTTTGTGTTATGGAGCGGCCATACGTAGAGGGATTGATAAATTTGATGCAAGGGGCAGGAGGAGTGTGCTTCTTGGATATCCTAGCGGTCAGAAAGGATTTAGACTATATGATCTTCAGACTGAATAAACGTGACGTTGTATTTCATGAGGATCAATTTCCCTTTAAAGACACACTTGAGGTTTCTAATCCTGCATCATATTGTGTATTTCCGAACTTATCAACTGATTATGAGACTATGTACGAACCTCCACTGATGAGTATTGAGAAAGAGATGGAGTCTCAAGGTGTTGTTGATGTACCGACAACAGAAGTAAGACGTTCCACGAGACGCAAGCAACAACAAGCTAAGTTTTCAGATTATGTTATGGCAGCAGAAAATTTAAATGGTCATCTTGTATTAGGTGAAGACTACATTATATCCATGGCTCATGTTTTAAGTGCTTTTGAACCCAGCACATATTCACAAGCTCAAGGCAAACCAGAGTGGGAGCAGGCCATGGCAAAAGAGTTGGATGCTTTAGAGAAAAATAAAACTTGGGAATTTACTACCTTACCCGCGGGACACACGACTATTGGTTCTAAATGGGTATATAAGGTGAAGTTTAAATCCGATGGTTTGATTGAGAGACATAAAGGACGTTTGGTAGTTAAAGGATTCAACCAAAAGCTAGGTAAAGACTACAAGCACACATTTAGTCCAGTTGCTAAGTTACCTACGGTAAGGATAGTCCTACCACTTGCCACAGCGAGAGGTTGGCAATTCTTCCAGCTCGATATTAACAATGCTTTCCTACATGGGTTTATTGAGGAAGACATATATAAGAAGGTCCCGAAAGGTTATAGTAAAGCTTCCCCACATCAAGTTTGTAAACTCAAAAGGTCATTATACGGCTTAAAACAAGCCTCACGTCAGTGGAATCATGAGTTCAGTTCATTTTTGGTGAGTTTGGGTTACAAACAATCTATTAGTGATTATTCTCTATTCACCAAGGCCAAAGGATCCACGTTTACTGTGTTATTGGTGTATGTGGATGACATTTTATTGACTGGGGATGATCAAGAAGAAATGAATGTGGTTAAACATGCACTCTATGATAAGTTCACTATCAAGGATTTGGGTGAGGCTAGATATTTTTTGGGCATGGAGATTTGTAGGTCTCATACTGGAACATTCTTGAGTCAAAAGAAATATATCAGTGATATATTAAAAAAGTACTCATATGCAGGATGTAAAGGTAGCACATTTCCCACTTCCCACAGGGTTAAAGTTGTGTGTAGATGTTGGAGATTTGATGGTTGATTCTGAACAATATCGCCGCATGATTGGAACATTGTTATACTTAGGTCTTACTCGACCAGACATAAGTTATGCAGTTCAACATTTGTCTCAATTTGTTGCACAACCGAGACAACCACATTTCATGGCAGCACTGCATTTGTTGAGGTATTTGAAAGGAACCATCAACAAAGGCTTGTTTTATCCGGTTCAGAGTGACTTATATGTTGTTGGCTTTTCTGATGCGGATTGGGGGGCATGTCTCACTACAAGAAGGTCGTTGACGGGATTTTGTGTGTTTTTAGGCCATTCTTTGGTGTCATGGAAAACAAAAAACACAAGCTACGGTCTCATGATCATCGGCAGAAGCCGAATACCGTAACATGGCAGCAACTACATCAGAAAGGCAGAAATCGAGATATAGAAAGGCAGAAGTCGAGATCAACAACTTAAATCAAATACTATATATGTAAAGTTGTTTGCAATAAAATAGATGATGATTACTGCTGAAACTTCATATTTCTTTCTTTTGTTTTCTTCTTCTAGAATATGAATACTCGTTCGATCCTCTAGAAAGCAACAATTAGTTTTAGTATTTTCCTGCAAGTTGTACAACAAATTGCGATTTTTATAGTTGAATTTATGTTTGTCGATTTGTGCCAAACTGTAGTTTCAGTTGGTTACTTTTTTTTTATTTGAAAAAAAAAACATTCTCTCAAACAAATCGTGTTAGGTCGATAATTTTTTTAGAAATGAAAAATGTGAGAAATCAAATTTAACAATAATCAAGCTATATCTTTGAATATGAAGATGATATATGTATTACATTCGTTTTTTTCTTCAGTAAGCACTTTTGAGTGCTAGTTTTGCCTAGATATCTTTCAGGTTTCTGAATTTGTACTTAATAAAAACCGAAACAGTTTCTAAAGTGCATCATGAAGGGCATTCTAATTATAAAGAGTTCTCAAAACATAGAGTGGTTGTCAATCGATTGCTCATATTGTGTTATGAAACTATATAGCTACACCAAATTAACAAAGGCTCAAATAGTGATATTTAATCATAAATTTTATGAACAATGATTAGGAAATTTCGTCAGAACTTAGAACTTTTTTCATCCATTCGATTAAATAATCTAGGCTCATTTAATTTAGCGAATAAAATAATATTTTAATTACGACTTCTCTTATTTGAGGGCAGATTAGTCAAATTATCTTAATTTAGTGAATATTATAACATTTTAAAAACATGTTTAGATTAACAGGTTATACTACCAGCTCTAATTTGATACATACTCTTTCTTTTTTTTTACATATTTGCAAGACATGGTGGGGGAGTTCTCAATTTGGTCAACGCAGTCAAAGGTGCTGCTGCTGCCTTTCTAAAATAGTTCAACACCTGTTTAATTTGTATTCTCAACACTTGAAATTTTACATAAATGCGAGATCAGTATGTGAGTGTATAAGTACATACAGATTGAGTAGTCTGCGCACGAATATTCACAGACACATTACAATCACTAGCAGTAGAAGTCGAAATCTTAAACACCTTAAAAACAGTTGATTTCCCATGCAGTTTCGTATAGCTTGTAAAATTCAAAATCCCATCACTGTTATCCCACCAGAAGCTCGGATCCGGTATCAACTTATCGGCCATGATCGTCACTTGCGTTGTAATGTTGTGCTTGGCTCGAGCAGGAATGGTGTCAGCTGCAATAGCGGCCTCTGCGACGAATAGGCCTCGGTATGTTATATTGGCTGTGCTGGCTTGGTACTTGAAGCTGCCGTAGTTTTTGTTGTCTATGTTGAGGTGTATACCGAGTGTGACGTTGAGGCGGATGGCGGGGAAGAAGGCGAAGTTGAAGGCGTCGAAGGTGGTTTCGAGTGGGGTGATGTTGGGCTTTTTTGGTTTTAGGATGGTGAGGAATAGGACTAGGAGGACGACGAAGAGGATGAGAATAATGGCGGATGTGATGCCGCAGAAGATTTTGAAACTTCTTTTCGCCATTTTTGTTTTGTGGGACAAAATGCAAGCTGAGGAACGAGAGGAAAGTTTCGAGATGAAATTTTTGTTTTTTAATATATGAAAGGAAAGGACTGATATATCGATGAATTCTGGAGATGGGAACAATGCCCGTTTACGGGATTCAGTGTTGTTTATTTGATGGGGTGGCAGAGTTGGAGTTGAGTTCTATGTGACAGAATCTTGCCAATGACAGAATTTCGGAGATGGGACATTTCTCCAAGTTCCACATGTGTTTATGCAGAGTGTCTGAAAATCTTTTACCATGGGGCGGCATAGCTGAAAAAAAAAACTGGCATTCCACATACAATCATCTAGGGGAAAAAAATCTGATTTTTGGTGCAAACTACGCATCCACAAATTATGGTATATTTCCTGCGAATTATGATATGGTTTTATTTAAACAAATTATACATTAGTCGGTTTGTAAATATATCACGAGTACGGGATGAATATGTCCAAATGTCTAATTACAATTCTGCAGATTGTTGGACAGTTCTCAGATACTCAGAGTTGATTGTGTAGTGTTCCAATACAGCTTGATCTCTGCAGCAGTTCTTCCAGGAATTCTGCGAGAAATCAGATACCACCTGAGACCAATCATCAATAAGAAATTAAGAAAAAATTCATAAAAATCCAGCAGTGTGATGGAGTTGAAGGGTAGCCAAGCCAACCTCTTTCCAACCAGGCTATACATCCTCATCTTCGGAGAAATGAATGAAGGCTTTGACTCACTTGCATCTGAGCCAACTTAAAGACACTTGTTAATTAGCATTTAACAGTTGTGCAGACTGAAATCAAGGTTTCAAGGCTATGAAGGAAAGGTTGTTAAACTCAGTTGTCATAGAGCAGGATGCAGGCAACAACAGAGACATCATACTTATACAGTGATTGATCCAAGCCTACATGATTGAGCAATGAGGTTCTTCCAGCATAGCTATATCCCCAAGATCCTACATGGAACTCATAGCCAAAAGAAAATTTACCCGTTATGCTCCTTGGTTGTTTGGTGTCATATTAGCTAGTGATCCCATTGAGATGCTTGGTGGTTTACAGGTGAGTTATGGGGAGACCTTTCATGGAATGGTACAAAATGCTATGCAAGTATTTTTTTCTACAAATAATGTGAGCTTGGCTGGTGGTTCTGATCAGTTGAAGCATGCGCTCAAATAAGACTCCTCTTTTATCTTCTTTTTTGAGAACTTGAGACCTCAATCTTCACCTTCTAAAATGAATCATCAAGTCATTGTGTTGGTGACACGTGTCCTATATGTATTTTGCAAGATGCATTTAATGCAAAGTCAAAGCCGCCACCAACTTTGACTTAGCTTTTTGAACATGTGTCACATGCAGATTTAAATATGCAACATGATCTAATGGTGAGATATGATGTCTCAAGTTCACGAAATTTTGAGGGGTCTCAACCGAACGATCCTCTGAAGCATGCAACAAAACTGAGTGACCCAAGTAGAGTAGACATTTACATTTGAAATGCTTAAACAAGCTTATGAGATTACCTGTTCTGTGGGATCTGCTTTTGATGCGAGTAGTTTATAAAAAGCTTCTCTAGTGGTGGTGTGGATGAGTTTGGTTTATCACTTATCTTGTGACAAATTTAAAGTTCAAATTCCACCGTGATACTTTTTCTACTATCGAATAAATTCGGATTGATACACTTTACGTGACTGTATTTCAAATGATTTAGAAATATATATGATACTCATACTCATATGATAATGGTCCTGTGCCTTGCGATTCGTATTTTGGACAGACTTATTATTATTTTTTTTGATGGGTGGACAGACTTATTTTGGGCAGAATAAAAAGAAACCCATCTTGATTTTGGACAAGCTCTAGGTGTCTGCCACCACAATGGCAACGTGTCTCTCATCATGTCTGGCTCCCAAGTCCACAGTTTATAATTGAAATTGAGTCTCCACACCACAACAACATTATTTGCATGCTGAGGTTTTATCATCCAAGTTATAATCTCAAATGAAGAAGAACATGAGAGTTGTCACAAGTTTACAGTTGCTTCTAGTGCCAGGAGCGGTAAAGCTAGTTAGCGCCGATGCTGGAGAAGAACACGTAAACCGCGGGGAGCTAAGTCAGTGCATAGACTACTTGGTATACGGCCACCAAGGACCGCCTGAGGTGCTCAAAGCTAGTTGCAACTCTGAGATTCTGGAGCAGTGCTGCGCACAACTTGAGCAGTTTAAGCAGGAATGGAGATGTGATGCCATTAACCAAATGCTGCAACAGGAGGAAAAGCACATACAGAGCCACAAATTGGAAGGGGTGGTCAGAAGGGCTAGAAACCTTCCTGCTATGTGTAACATGGAACCTCACCGCTGCGATTTTCAACTTTATTACCTCCTCTAGGCTTCTGATAAGCAAGCAATCGGCATTTCTAAATATAAGCTTCAGCTACTTGTTGAATTTGGACCTCTGGGATTTTCTCATGTACCTTGATCAATAATGTATGGAAAAAGTAGACTTTTTTTCCTTCTTTCAGATATAACCCTTTTGGGTTTGGGCTTTCACAAAATAACCTGAATGAAGTGACATGGGTTTATAAGAACAGTCAAGGTTCATGGGTCTTGTGAGACCTAGAGTTGAACTTGTCTCGGCCAGACTTGGCCGTAAACGTCTTTCTTGGTGTATCTCCGTTCCCAAGACCATGGTACATCTGCATGGAGAGTTATGAAGGTGGGTAGTTAAAGGAGAAGCCAGTAAATAAAATGGCCTAGGATTTCAGGACGAGGAGGCTTACCTTCCGGAGAATAAGGTTGAGGCGGTAGCTCATAAGGGACAGGGAGAGTGATCACTTCGGATGAGGAGCCATCGTTTTCATTTTCGTCTTCTCGCCATGATAGTGTCACAAGTTTCGTGCTTAGAGGTTTGGAAGATTCAGTGAGGCGAGGCTTTTCCTGAGTGTAGTGAGGCAATGATTCAGCATTGGGATCCATTTGAGTACTTTTCGCAAGTACGGGATATGACAGTTCCGTGTTACCTTCAATGAAGTATCGAACCCAGTGCAGGAAAATACATTGTCATGTCTCTTAATTTCTGATGGCAGAAACAGCACCCCCAGCTGGAAACGAGAATTTTAAAAAAAAAAATATGTAAGCAACTTCGCATATATACCACATCACGTTGAGTAATGATTTTATATAGAAATTTCTAAGATTAAACGACTTACCTCGTAGGATCGAATCATTAGCTGAGAGTTGTTCTTCTGAAGGGCTCCCCAGGCAGCTTTGCTGAGATTGGCTGATGTTAGCAAAAACCAACTGTGAAAAATAATAAAGCATCAGATTTATTCTATTGTGAAAATTTTAGCAAGAGTGTATCACAATATCAGTGGAACGAACAGCAAAAACCAACTGAAAAATAACAAAGTGTCAGATTTATTCTATTGTGAAAATTAGCAAGAGTGTATCACAATATCAGTGGAACGAACAAGCAAATTGAGTATGATATCTTACGCTAGCTCTTGACCTTTATATCGGACGAATGTCTTTATGTGAGGCATTGCACAACTGGAACACCCGCAGTAAAATTATTAGTCGTAGCTCGTAAGAATGAACAATGAAGTACAGAATGTAATTATTACCTAACATGAAAACTTGCAGTTGGCTGAAAATACACTACAATTACAATTGATACTATTTTGGCTGAAAATAAACGACTGACAGAGGCGAGCTGGCATAAAGGGATGGATTCCAGCTGCTAACAAATTTTGATTCTCAATCAAGATAAGTGCGAGTTTAGACACCGAGCTTTCAGTGATGGAAACATACCAGCGACCTGTGTGGCGTGCTTTCCAATTAGCCCAATATTTCTTCAGAAAGGGTTTCTCAACATTCTTCAGTGGGCTTGGGATAGCATTTCCGGCCGAATAACCCTATAAAACATGGGTGGTGAAATTCCTGAATACCAATAAGCTAGAGAAATGAATCAGGTGGATATGCAAAACTATGACAATTGACATGGCTATGGAGTATGGACTTCGATCAATTCTAACCACAACACATAACTATCAACCTAAGCAAAGAATCAGAGACTCGCCAAATACCTCTATCGATGTTCTGACATCTTCTACAGATGGCCATATGATTTGTGGCTCTCCGATGCCCAAAGGAATTTTATCCTCCGAGACACCTGATGACATGGAAGCCGCTAGCTCAGCCATCCACTTTTCATCTAAAGAACCAAGGGACGAGAACTGAAAAAGTGGGACAGAACCTTTTTAACTTCTAAGCCATGATAAAACAATTCATTACTTAGCTATCCATCAGAAGAAGACAATTATGGACAAGCATCACAGGAGAATTACAACACCTGGTAAACCAGAGGTGATTTCTTAAACTTTTTCGGGAATGTGCACTCTTGTAATATCGTGCGTAGCTTCATATGTCCCCACTTTTTCATATTAGCTCCAGTGTGATACCCCGGAACAGACCCTATCAGTCTAACCTGAAAAAGGAAAGAAATTATAACTGAACTAAGAAATCATAGATAGTATGAAAGATTACCAGATAGAGGAGAAGGTAAGAATGCACCATCTTCATGACATGTCTAGGGAAAATATAACATACCCCAGCGCTTCGATAATCAAACATTTTGAAGAAGGATGGGCTAACTTTGATGTCCCCCTTGGCTTGTAGATTGGCAGTAAATTCAGGCCACTCGAAACATTCAGCAATTATGTTAGGTCATATCAAAGGATGATGTCAACAACGGCAAGTCAATGTATAACTAGCTCTAAAATGTAAAGATTGCACTCTATACGTCCCCCAGCAAGAATTTATAAATTTATAATTGTGGCAAAAATTTCGAGTATTAGATAATCACACCTTTAGCATAGAAAGATAGTCGACCAAGTCGTTTTGAAATGGACATGATTTGGAGGCATCATTCTTATCCTTCCATGGAAAATCTTGCATCCACAAACCTTGGCTTTTGTTATTCCAGTCAACATGTATTAAGTTTGCTGTATGTACCACGACTCGTACTCCCCGTGGGTATACAAGTAGCATGGCTTTTGAATGATGAGTTCCAAACGAAATGGGTAGCGATGGCTTGTGGAATATCCAGTTTGCAAGCTTCTTTCTCTACATAAAAAATTGGAGCAACCACATGAGTGTTGAATTTTCCTTTGAGAAGATTCAAATGAAGCTATCATGGCTTTATTTCAGCAACCTTCATGCTATCAAATGTACCATCCGATTCTCCGTGAATAACCAGCACATGAGGGATATTTAGAATCTTTGGGCACGCTACAAAATAAATAACCGTTTATCATTGGCAATGAATCACCAATAAAATGGATGCTCGTGAAGGGCAGGTATTCATTAACCGTAATATAAAGTATTGAAAAATACTAAGAGCACTACAATGGTAATGTAAGACAGCGGTATCATATCCACTTGAGAAAACACAGGGATACTGTTTTTTTTTAAACTCACCAGAGGTTAACCAGTCAATATCTACCATATAGTTCGAGAGTAGGGCAACTTGCACATCACCCTGAAGATGGGGAAATGAAGATTCAGTATTATAGGCAATGCAGTTTACGTGTGCTACAAGAATTTGACCAAAAAGGAGAATCGCACAAGCGAGTGGCAATTGCAAAGAGGCATAAGCTACAAAACCTGAAATGTTTTCAATGAGTTATGTACCTCAATTACATCTCCAATAGAAACAGCAGAAGTATTCGCCCATGCAGGAAGTCCTTGGACTTTCATGAGTCGAAATGTTAACGGTATCTTTTCTTTAGTAACTCTAAAACCATGAATCGCTTCTACACTATTTTCTTCCATAGACTGCGAACCATGTCGTCTTCCCATCGTAATTGATTTTTCCTGTTCATAACTACTACCTTCGAGCTCAGCTTCATCCTGTTCATATCGAGATAGTTTTGGCAAATCACAACAAAAATTTTCTCTACAGCTCTGCAGTCCGTGACACATACTCCATACAGCATACGGCCATTTTCAGCTCTTTCATAGTACCGTTCTGCTAAAAAAAAAATATAATGCAATCTGAGAAATAAAATTGCTACTAAAAGTAAAACCTGCAATCTTCTGGCAAGGGATTCATCCTCAGCTATCTGTCGCAACCTCTTCCTGCTGTCATTTCTGTCCGCTGACTCCAACTCTATAACATCACCATCACCAACAAGAGTAACATACTTAAAATAGTGATGACTAGGAATCATCTCAACAACATCACCATCCCTAAGCCTCATCTTCTCTCTATTATACAACTTCTTCCTCACTTCCCCAGAAGTCAACACAACTGGATTTGTACCCTCCTACCACTCAAAAACCAAAATCATATTAAAAAAAAACACCAAAGACAAAATTCAAATTCAGTTGGTTAGGGCTAAAAATTGTTTAATTTACCACAAGCAATTGAGCTGACCCATTTGATGAAGCCGTCAAAGTGATATGTCTCCGACTCAATCTCTTGTCTTTCACAGCAACGGAGTCGCGACCGAAGACATTCTCACCTTCAGTAACATGCAGTTTAGGGATTGAAAAATCCTCCTCCAAACTAGAGTTTAAAGGTACCAAGAACCCTACATTTGAGCTCGACATCTCTACACAAACCCAGTACTCAAAATAGCACAAAGTTGCATCCGTTGAAATCGATCATTACAAAAATGTTTCGGGGAATGAAGCGCCTTGACATCAGTCATCGATGACAAATATAAGCTCTTTTTATAATAGAAAATGAAAAATAAAATGAAAAAAAAGTCGCCAATAGTTAGGCTTGGGCAGTTGGGCTGGTGAGCATAAATCAGGCCTATAAACGGGCGGACTCCGACCCAAATATGATTTGGACTAGGCAAAGGGGACGGACGGATAAGGCGGTTAATGGATAGGGTTGAGTTTGGGGTTTCAAAGCCTTATACGAGTCCATGAGTCTTAGGTCCGGCTCTGTCCTAATTTTTTTTTATATATAAAACATCAATTGTTCAGTCCTAATCTCTTTTAATAAGGACTAGTCAGTCTTGCCTTATTCATTGTCGACCCTTGAACTAAGTTGTTAACTAAATATACATTTGTTAAAAACTCTTAATATTGATGGGTTAAACAGGCATATCTTTAAAGGTTAACCAGTGTTCAACCATTTAACTTGTTTCAAAAAAAAATTGTAGTGAAATTTTAAATGAAAAATCAATTCCATTTAGTAATCAAGGATTCTTCATTATGATAATTACGATTTGATTAAATCATTTTATGTAGACATTAGCAATCAATAATTACACTTTGATTAAATCATTTTATGTAGACATTAGCAATCAATAAATATATAATAAGTATTCACTCAGAAAATGATAAATAAATTGAAAATCAGTGCCCGATAGTAGGGTAAGTGATCAAAATATTCTAAATCAAAATTTTCTTAGCTAAAGTATGAATCATATACGTAATAAGTTATCATCATATGTATGGGATAATAAATTATCAAGTAACTTTCGAAGTATATTTATGTAACGTCACTCTTTAATGTTTTATCAGGATAAAATAAATTTTCTCAGTTTCATTTTAAATTAAATCAATGAGTTACATGATTACTTAAACGACTTAAATGGATTATCCTCGTAGGGAAAAGATCAGGTAGGAAGTGTGTGTTTTGGTAAGAAATAGGAATTTAAATTGGCTATTGGATCTAAGATCGGGCGGTTATTAATAATCAATATATTTTAGCATTTAATTAATTGTTAATTATGTTTAAAGGGTATTATTGGAAGAACAAATTTTACTCTCACCCAAACCCTAAAACAATACGCGTCTTCATCTCTCGAAGCTGCGAAGATTTCTCCTCAACTTGCGCCGGTTTCCTCACCTGGCCTCCAGCACCACCACGTCCCTCGCCGATGGTGTTCTGGTGTTTTCTCCCTCCGTCTCCAGAACAAGTGCGCGTTTGATTTCTCTCTAGTCCCTCGCCGATGGTGTTCTGCTGTTTTGTTTGCGACATTCGGTTTGAATCAGGACTTTGTTCATTGTATTTGAATTTGAGTGTTTATCTAGTTTAATTTGCAGCCTCATCTTCTTCAACAAAACTATCTTAATTTTCTGCATCTGGGTGTCGCCAATTTGACTTCTGTTTTTTGTTTTTAATTTGTGTTTGATTTTTCAATATGATAGGCACTCATGTCGGAGAAGATGAAGGCTCCTGCGGGATGGAGGTTTGTTTGGGTTGTCCGACTAGGTATCAATGTATGGCTGCGCAGATGAAGGCGTCTTTTGATTCTACATGATAGTTGTGGTCTGTGGAAGAAGCAGAAGATGGCTGGATAGCTAGCTGGATTTTTTGTGAGTATTGGGACACAGGGTGCTGGCCAAGAGACTATGCGGTAACCTTTTATTCATGTTCAAAAGTGTTACATAGGCTAGTTGCGCTGACGCAAATGCTACTACTTTAATCTAGTGTTGAAGTAAACTGTCTAAGTTGTTGGATTGCTAAATTCGGACAATTTTCATAGTATTTGAAGTTTGTGCAGGTTGATTTGAAGTTCATGGTTGATTGCCATGAAAGTTTATGTAGGTTGATTTGAATTAAACTGTCTACTTTGATTTGAAGTTCATGGTTGATTGTGATGAAAGTTTATGTAGGTTGATTTGAATTAAACTGTTTACTTTAATTGAAGTTCATGGTAAATTGTCTAGGTTGATTTTGATGAAAGTTTTGTGTATTTTTGCAGGAACATGTCTGGTGTAATATGGGAAGTGGTTTCGACTGATCAGGTTTTGTCATTTTATCAGGGTTTGGGACAAAAAATGGGAAGAAGATTATCCTCGTTTGGATTGATTCGAAGATATCAGACTTTCAGATGCATTATCCTCGTTTCAAGAAAGAAGATTATGAGAAGATGGGAAGAAGAAGATTATCCTCGTTTGGATTTTTAGTTGTTTCTTTTTATTCAAGGGATAAAAAGTAGCTCCTTTGTCCCTTTTTACAATTGTATATAAAAGCTCCGTTTAGTTATTAAGTCATGTCAATTGTTAACTGTGCTACGGATTATGCTTATAATGCTATGGATAATGATTACCGTGTTACGGATTATGATTACAATGTTACGAATTATACATACGGATTATGTTTACCCTCTGTGATACACATTAACTTAACTATTATAACTTACGGATTATGATTTCAATGCTACAGATTATGATTTCAATGCTACGGATTATGATTACACTGTTACGAATTATGATTTCAATGCTACGGAGTGAAATGGTGTACACAATTTGTGTATCATATATATGTTTACTCTCAGAAATCATGAAAAATTTGTGTATCATCTGCTAGTTGAGCTGAGATGTGAGAAACAATGAGCTGAGATGTTCTTGTACTAAAATACTGGTCATTGTTTTCGGAAATGCATGATTCCTTTACTACGGATTATGCGTACATTGCTACGGATTATGCGTACATTGCTACGGACTATGCGTACATTGCTACGGATTATAATTACATCCTACGGATAACAAAACCCTGTGTGATAAACATGCTTTGCACAATGAGATAACACTCTACTTTTCGTGGTGGGACTCCACGCGGGCATGCTTTGCAGTTGCAGTTTCCACAACAAAATGGGCTTGACGTTTTTACCTCCTCCCTTGCCTTGTCAGGGTACCTGAACATCATTTGTACGATTTAGTCATACATGGTAAGCCTGACATTTACCAATGATCTCGATTTTAGACAAAAAACAAGCTGGTAGCTGGCCAATTGGCATGGCGAGCCCTATGTAACCCAAAGCCATGTTTGATATCATGCAGTTTTACAATAAACCCAAGCCAGGGAGTAGGATACAACTTACCATCTTGAATTATGGGAGTTAGACTTTTAACATGCTCACATCCAACATTGAATTGTTTCACCTATTGTAATATCAGTAGAAACCGTTATTTGCGTTCCTAGGCTAACTAATATATACCTCATCTGAAACATGACAACAGTAGTCATGGGGCAGGAGTGCAGTTCATCATGCATTCATTCATAGAAGTTCAGCAGTATTCTACTGTAGTTGATATGGTTCATAAATTTTTTTTAAATATAATTATTAAGAAACAAGAATTTCACACAACTCCGTAGCACATGGGGCAGTAATCATCCTCGCTTTCGGTTTCAGTGGGATGCATCTTGTGGGAGACTTTTTTTGCAACAACTATAATGAAGTAAATATACTTTAGTTATCTCAACTGTTAACTGTGCTACGGATTATGCTTAGACGCTACAGATAATGAGCCATGTGTTACGGATTATGGTTGTAATGCTACGGATAATTTGAACATATAATTTAGAACAAAAACTAAAATGATACCATTATCTGAAACACCCTTTGCTACGAATCAAAATACACAACCAACCAACAAGGCAACGTTTGATCTCCTTCCAAAAACCACTATATACTACGGATTTTGCTGGGTTATGCTACGGATTATGATAGGCAGCTATTTCTGACAAGTGCATTGTTATTTCCGACAACTTGAATTGAAATTAGCAAACCCTAAAATCGACAATTTCTGAACAACATCAAACCCTAATCGAGAAACGGAATCGCGCTGTTAACAATCAAGAAACAAAAATCGAGGAACGAAAACTCACCCGACGTTTGAATCGGCATCTTCGGCGGAGGTGGCGGATGGTCGTCTTCGGTCGCCATCTTTCGAGCCATGACCGTCGTCTTCGGAATCGTTGATTACGGTCGTCCTGTATCGATTCGTCTTTGGCGGAATGGTCATCCGTAGCTTCGAAGCAATTGTGCGTGTGACGAGATTCGTTTTTCAGAAAGGGTTAGGGTTTGGTTCGACAACGACGGGATTCGTTTTTCAGAAATTGTGCGTGTGACGAGAATAACCCTGAAACCGAAAATAAGGGTGATTTTGGTATATATTATCAAATAATCGTGGCTGTTGATTACCAAATTTGAATGGACAGGATAAACTCTTATTTCTCACCTTAATGTCACTTCTCACCAGATCTCAACCCTATCTTCGTAAACCCGATTACTAACATGTCCTTAATGAGAGTTACTAATTAAAATAGATAATGTAGAAATGGATATTCGATTTTAACGTTTGTTTACATATTTTAGTCTAACATTCGCATGCATCCAAAACCTAACTTGCCAGCCAGCCTAACGACACAAGTATAAAACCGATACGTACACATTTTCGACCCAGACACAAGAAATCACATAGGGTTGCATTAGGCGGATCATCCAAGATTCTATTTGTATCATAAATTTCAAATATGGAAGGTCAAATCCTGATGGGAAAAAGATCTAGTGCAACGCGACGATTTGTTGCGAGCGAAAAAACGGTGTCGTTTTATATATCAATACGACGTCGTTTTGGTTGGATAATTTTTTTGAAATAATAAAAAATGACGTCGTTTTACACCTCGCAACAAAATGCTGCGCTGCACCGAATCTAAATTCGTATTGATAAGACCTATGCTCTGACATTAAGCATGAATAGCTGCAACAGCAGCCAGTTTCAATAAGAGCAGGTTTGTTGGGGATCATTCCAATGAGAAGATAGTTATCCATGTGTTCAAAAACTACACAAAAGTTAGCCAACGTTGATCCAAAAGAGAGAGAATCTCAGAAAGCTATAAAGCAAGGTTCAGACATTGAAGTAATTATAACCAAGTTTTGCGAATGGCCGGTTATGTTGTTAAAGAAGATCAGAGCTGTGAAGGAGTGGTAAAGAAGAGGAAGCAAAGGAAGTTTTGGAGGAGGAGATGGCACCCATTGGACGTGTTCAAGCTAGTGCTTATGAGTGGTATGCACTTGTTGTGCCTCTACGCTCCTTTTTCCTTCACTTGGGGCGCGTTTTGGGTTGGATCTGTACTTAGTGTTGTCACCGGCTCGTTTGGGATCACACTGTCCTACCATCGAAATCTGACACACAGGAGCTTCACTCTACCGAAATGGCTCGAGTACATTTTTGCTTATTGCGGGGTTTTAGCGATGGAAGGCAATCCGATGGACTGGGTGAGCACGCACCGATATCATCACAAGTACACTGACGACGCCAAGGACCCTCATAGCCCGATCGAGGGATTTTGGTTCAGCCACGTGAACTGGGTACTCGACCGATATTACCTAATTGAGAAATGTGGGGAGCCTAACAATGTAAATGATCTTAAAATTCAAGCATTTTATAGGTTTATTGAGAAAACATATTATCTCCATCCTCTCTCTCTAGGACCTTTGTTATACGCCGTTGGGGGGTGGCCGTATCTCGTTTGGGGCCTCGGAGTGAGGATTGTGGTGGTTCGACATACGACGTGGATGGTTAACTCGGTGTGCCATCGATGGGGAGAGCAAGATTGGAACACTGGTGATATGTCTAGGAACAACTGGATCATAGCGATACTGACATTCGGAGAAGGTTGGCATAACAACCACCATGCGTTTGAGTACTCGGCTAGACACGGACTCGAGTGGTGGCAGATTGATATGACTTGGGGTGTTATAAGACTCCTGGAGGCAGTTGGGTTGGCTACTGATGTTAAGTTGCCGGGTGAGGCGCATAAGAAGAAGTTGGCATTCTAAGGCTAATTGTTAAAACTTGGCTTTTGTAGTATCTCTCTTGGCAAAAGGTTAAATTTTCGACTCTTTTGTGCATCTTTGCTATGCAGCTAGCTAACTTTAACTATGCCAAGGGCGTCAAAACTGTTGCCTAAATCATAAGTCTATAAATTTTGTCGGCACTCTATATACTCATTCAAATTTCAACATATGATACGAAGACGCTCAATTAGATGCATTACTATTTGGTGAATTCATAAACCCATTTTACGTACATTGTTAGACTAAATGATATAAAAAAACTTGGATTAAGTTCAAAATGTAAATTTGATATTTTCACTACAAATTTTTCCATTTCAACCGGCAATAAAATTGTCCCGGATAAACCCCAGAACAGCGACGCAAATTGAAAAAAAAGCGGCGTAATTTCGACAAACAATCCCTCCCCGGCAAAACATCCCCCGAATTAGGGGACAGGGGGAAATCCGGCGATAAAAGGCGGCACAATACCGTCCAAACACAGGGGACAATACGTCATTTCAATGGTCCGGCATTTTTAAGGGGAAAATCCGGCGACATTTATCAGGGACGATTACGGCGATATTGCGACATCGTTTCACGCGGTGAAAAAGCGGGGATCTTACGGTAAATGAAAATACGGTGCAACTCTGGGAATACTCAGGCCATTATTTTACTTCGACTATCCGGTGCAACTCCGTGGAAATCCTATTTAGTTGATTGTTTGGAACAACATTATTATTTAAATCAAATGATATATATTTGATAATACCGCGAAATGAAAATTTGATAATACCGAAATAAAAATTTATGATAATATTCAGTAATGTTCGACGACGTTGACAACCAGGTTTATGTACTCTTCAAATAAAAAACATCAAACCCAAAAGACATAAATGTTTAAACATCACAGTTTCATGAGTTCCGTTGGGGAGGCTGTGGGGACTGGGTCTGACAAGTTGTAGTTGAAGAACTGGTTTGGAGGAGCTGCATAGGCATGTACATCTGCTCACACTGGGAATCAACTCACTCCTCCATCCGGGATAGTCGACTTTCAATCTGATGCGGTTGTGGCTGTGTTTCGATACGCTCCTGCATTTGGGATAATGCTAGTTGTATTCGCTCTTCGACAAACTTCTCAACCATCTCTTCAACTGCGGCTTCTGATGGTAAACTCACCTACTGCAGTCACAGAAAACCACCTTTCCATGACGAACAAAGGTATGCCATTGACGAATTTGAACAAAATTAAATAAAAAAATTGAACCACAGGAGTGACTATACAAAACGACGGAAACAACGTTTCGCCTAATGTGCCGATCGGCACAATTCAAAAACTAAAAAGAAAACGAAAACGAAACCAGATCCAAATCACTTCAGGTACAGACAATCGAATGACAAGGATAAATTTATTGACAAACCTTTGATCGGTTCGGATTCAGCGACTTGAAGGCAGAAATTGAGGAGAGGGAGGCGACGGTGTTTGGGAAGCTGATAGAAATAGAAATTAGGAGTTCATCTGATCTGTGTCAAAGTTCAGATCTAGATTTGTGTCAAAGTTCAGATCTAGATCTGTGTCAAAGTTCATCTGATATATTCGAAGAAAATTAGGTGAGTAAACAGGAAAAAACTTCAATATTACAATACGTGTTGGATATTCGTTGAAGTAGGTGGACCCAAAAAAACATTTGTTTACAATTACGCAGATAATTCGGGGACAAGTTATATATAGCTTGTTTGCAATCATTTCAAATCAGGCAAATGTCCGGCACAGGTACGAGAACCGCGGAAAAATTTACGGACTATCACCGGATAAAACCGGCCAAAGAACCACAAATATCCGGGGCTGAATTTGTCGCCGAAGTTGTTCTCCCCGGATATACGTATTATTTTTTGAATCCCCGGTTTCTGGCCGCATCACCGCCTGCTTAATTCCGGGGAATATTCTGTGCGCCGGAATATGGCAGGAGAAAGTCGCCGGTTGAAATGGAAAAATTTGTAGTGTTTACACTTGTTGGATTTTATGTAGAAGACAAAAGAGTTTGAATTTTTCTGACTTTTTGGATCATTTGTTCCAAATATGCATATTGAGATTCATATGGACGATACCCATTTGATCACTCCAATATTTTCAGTCTCTCTACAAAAAATATTAAGTCTTAGGAGTTAGGACGCATTAAAGATGTTACTACGCATTTACGACATAACAAAACATCTCAGAAATTCGTTACGAAAAATATTAATACATTGAATTTCCAAGTGTCTTCTTTGTAGCGGATTGGGCTTATTCAATTATATTGTACAAGCAAATTTATTGTTTTAAGCTTGAAATGAGCCTATCAGGGGTTAGGTATAGTGGTCGAGGTATATGACGACGTAAATAAATCGCGCCTTGAAGGTGATAAGTTTGATTCTTGATGAGACCTGAATACATTCCTCTAATGAATATTGAAATTAAATCTAGTTGTCTTATTCAAGACGAGTTTCAGATGGTGTTCGAACTGAGTCTCGAACACTTATCTAACAGTCACCGAAACAGAACAGAACATGCACACACAATATGATACCCAGTTCGGCAACAGCCTACTATATGGGCTTCCCACACCCTAAAGGGTAGCAAATCTTTATTAAGAGTTTAGAGCTACAAGTGGATTTACGCTTACACAACTCCCGTTTGTAATGGTCTAGCCTCTAACACTATTCTCTTTGATTTGCGATCTCGGCTTCCCCTCGATCCCCTATGGGTAGGACGAGTCTTTCTCCCGACCTAGTCTTGGACCTTATCCCGAAGTCCAGGCGCCTTCTCTCGAAAGCGTGTCGTGATGACAGTGTGTGTACGCTTGGTTGTTCAGCAAGAACAGTCTGATCAGCACACTGAACAGACTGCTTCTTCGCCGTCGATATTTCGGTGTGGAATGGTCAGTCGGTCGTCGCTCCTCCTCCTCCTTTACTCAAGATCACTCTCGTGTTTTCTGTTTCTCCAAAAGCGATACCGATCAAGGAAACCCTAGCCTTGTATTTATAGTACACTGCTGGTTCCTAAATCAGTTAGGATATTCAATCTCGAGTATTTAGGAAATCTTTCCTAAATATTCTCAAGCTTCCAAATCTTCTATCTTCAAGTATCTTTTGAATATCCTCTTGATAATCTTGGCATCTTGATAATGTAGCTCGAATATATTACCAACCAATCTGATCTTCAACCGACTCCAATCTGCATATCTTCGATATTAGGAAATTCCCAGATTAGGAAACGTCTGTGCTTCTGTTCCACGCTGTATGCGAGTTCCAATCTTCGGTTGAACAACTTCTTGACACCTGTGCCTGAACACTCTGAAGACGTTTTGCCAAAAGCCATGCCATACGCAGGAACAACAATCTCCCCCTAACCCGACAAAGGTGTTAGACTTCTAGTTCTTTCCTAAACTTAATAATCCGACAAAGGTATTATTTAGCCTAGGTGTTACGATCTACCTTTACGACAAAGTTTCCAGTAGATATTAACGGTAAGAATTTATTGCTCAATTAAGTTTTGCGACAAAGCTTCCACTTAATCTAACAAGTTAATTCATGTGATGAAGCAAGAACTAGTAAAACATAAAATAGCATTAAGAACGAGGTCTCAAAACATGTGTCACAATATGAGAAACCGTAAACTGAATTAGGAGTTTTGCTACACATCATCGAAATAAAAACACAAATATGCATGATGAAAGTAGTAGAAAATCTCTTCTCTCTTGTCGAAAGCTTGCGTCTTCTCCTCTCGAGCCGTCTTCTGAATGATGGAATTATGAGATGATTGGAACCCTAACCCAAACATCTTATTTATAGCAAAAATAAGGTTTCCAAGTCTGTTTTTGGGCTCAATTTCCAAGTTTCGGGCTTGCTGACGTCATCAAAACGCGCGTTGACAGTAGCAACCGCGTTTCGCCTTAACGTTACGGCCGCGTTTCCTTTAGACATTAGCGTCGAGATAATGTCTCTACGAAACGCGGTCCCCACTGAGTCCCGACTTCGGCTATTGATTTGGCCATCCAAATGTGCTCGGATGCTCTCGGTGTGAACTAGAGAGTTGTATGGAATTTAGCCAGCTACCCAACGGCATGTGGCTCATATTTTTCTGATCAGCGGTCCATTCCCAGCGCTCCGTCGAGCGTCCAAAGGTCTGATCTGCCATTGTGATGTTTTTGGCATGAAAAGCCATCTTTTATGCGCGTTTCATCCTAGAGCTTCCGAAACACCTGGAATGCAAAACCATACTAAAAAGTAACTGTTCACATATAAAGTGTCGGAATAAATAGGATTAGTTGATTCGACGAGTCGTATAAATACGACTCATCAAGCAGCCAGACTCATATTTGTCTTCAGACACTTCAGCTTTCAGCGCAATTCCCTTGCCTCCTCTTGGTTAAGCATCTTGAGGCTGGTTCATCTCGTATGTTCTCAGTAATCCCATGGGATCTTCCAGTTTAAGTTTAGAGATATCATGCATCTCTTCAATAGCAGTTACTTTCATGGCAAACCTGTGGGGTAGCGATCTCAGAACCTTGCTAGCCATCCTTTCTTCCTCAGTGGGGTTTCTCAGTTCAGCAGCCTCGTTGGAGAGGTCTAGAACTCTTGCATTGAACTCGGCGATGATTTCTTCTTCCTTCATCTTCATATCCTCGAATTTTGTTGTCACCATCTACATTCGTGAGTTTTGCACCTTGTCTGTACCTTCATAATTTGTCCTGAGATTATCCCAAGCCTCCTTAGCAATTTCACAGTTAGCAATCAGTTTAAACATGTTCTCGTCCACTCCAGAAAATATTGCATTCATAGCCTTTGCGTTTCCTGCAACAATTTTTTCGTCTGCGTCGCACCATTATTCCTTCAGCATTGGCCATCAGAGGCTGCGTCCATCCAACCAAGACAGCTTTCCAAGCTTTTTCATCCAGGGATTTCAGAAAAGCTTTCATCTTAGACTTCCAGTAGCCGTAGTTTGGCCCTTCAAGCAACGGTGGTTGGTTAGTGCTCTGCCCTTCCTTCAAACTCGTCCGACCTAGTCTTGGACCTTCTCCCGAAGTCCAGTCACCTTCTCTCGAAAGCATGTCTTGATGACAGTGTGTGTGCGCTTAGTTGTTCAGCAAGAACAGTCTGATCATAACACTGAACAGACTGCTTCTTCGCCATTGATATTCCGGTGTGGAATGATAAGCTGGCCGTCGCTCCTCCTCCTCATCTACTCAAGATCACTCTTGTGTTTTCTATTTTTCCAAAAGCGATACCGATCAAGGAAACCCTAGCCTTATATTTATAGTACACTGCTGGTTCCTAAATCCGTTAGGATATTCAATCTCGAGTATTTAAGAAATCTTTCCTAAATATTCTCAAGCTTCCAAATCTTCTATCTTCAAGTATCTTTTGAATATCCTATTGATAATCTTGGCATCTTGATAATGTAGCTCGAATATATTGCCAACAAATCTGATTTTCAACCGACTCTAGTATATAACCGACTCCAATCTGCATATCTTCGATATTAGGAAATTCCCAGATTAGGAAACGTCCGTGCTTCTGTTCCACGCTGTATGCGAGTTCCAATCTTCGATTGAACAGCTCCTTGACACCTGCTTGAACACTCTGAAAACGTTTTGCCAAAAGTCATGCCATACGCAGGAACAACAATATGATTAATGGGGATACAATACTTTTTTAAAAGAAATTTGAACAGCTCCATGTCATTCATTTTTCTCCGTATTTTCATTTTCACTCGTCTCCTCGTCACACATCCTCCATTCGGATTTGATATACTCACCATCTTTATACCTCATTGATTGAAGATTCACAGCAAATTTTGGATGGATTGAGCGACGCATACTATATGCGATGAACTTGTGTCATCCGTATGACGCTCAATTACGAACGCATTGTTCGGTTTTTTGCAGCGGCCTGTCGCCAGAAAGTGTGCGACGCAGATGTGACGGATCGGCGTCGCACAAAGAATTCCCATCCCATACTGACATCCTTCACCTCCCCACCTCACAAAATGTCCATGTGAATAAGCATCGGATCGACAATTAGAGCAAAACCTCGATCTGTTTTGACGTTTTTATATACACGTACAAGGTGAAAGAAGCTGATTATCATGGTAAAACATCGTATATCAGGTTTGCAGACACAGATATAGAACGCACAACATACGATGTAGTTTTGTATGTATATTAGTACGACATACTTCTCTATTATCAAAATGATAACGTTTTTATAATGACTATAAATTGGACGATATCTAAATCCTCTTGCATTATTTTCAACAATGCACAAGACAAAACCACGTACGTATAATATTCAATGCTACATTTGAAGTACACTGATATGCGCATTTTTTGGTCCTCAAATACTTTCCTGGTTTTCAATTTTTCGACATGAAAAACTGACTGTTCAACATATGCTAAACCCTACCGGCCTCGACAAAAAAATATCCAACTGTTCAGCCATATGCTAAACTCTACCCGCCTACATCGAAAATATCTTTCTTTACAACGTGGTTTTCTCACGTTCATATAATTCTGAGCTCAACCCGGAAGCCCACCAGACAGTGAGACACACCCATCATGTAGCCCACATCTCTACATTGATCAGCTCGTCCTCATGTGAGGCAACGGGCAACCCACCATGATAACACAACCACAGACTCCCCGGATGTGAGATGGACCAATGCGGTTACTGCTAATTAGCTTCAAATTCAGATTCACATGTCAAGAATAATCCTCCTTCTCCGGCTGCGGGCGAAAGCACAGTTTTCTTTATGTCGTAGTCGAAGAGTTATCGTGTCTGCCATTATCGAACTTTGAGATGTCTCTAACAATCTACCTGTTCATGTCGTCGGCACCGCACGGTAGGATCACAACATAGCATAAGCAACGCGCATCTAGCTACCGTGTGTTCATATTCAGCGTACGTATTAAGATGCAGTCTAAATTGAGAATTTCAATTCAATATAATTCTTAACAAGTGTTTTTTTTGTTGCTAATGATGGGTACAACAACTCTCATAACATTATAATGCATTGACGTTTTATCATCTAGTACATATACTGATCTCTGCAGCTCTAGTATGACATCTTCATCGGATCCGAAATCATGGCATTTGGTACATTTTTCTTCACTTCTGAAGCGTAAACCAGGTTCGGCACCTTTACCATACATAGATCCGCACATCCACCCCAAATCTCCGGTACATTCTTCTATACTTGGAGCATTGGTGGCCTCAAGACTCGAATCCAGGCGTAAGGATCCAACCATTTTAGGGTGGACTCCTTAACCAACAGGCCACCACCCATGTTGGCTGAACAAGTGTAGATTTAATTATAAGTTATGACTTTTTCGAATAGTATATTTTTCCTCACATCATTTAAATAACATGCACAAAAGTGATAGTGGTTTAGCTGGTAGAATTTTAGTCAAATATGACTAGGAGCCTAATGGTTCAAACCCTAGACGCATCTAAAGACGTGAGGTTGGTTTGTCCGGTTGTCCATCCTTAGGGTGGGCAAAAACTGGTCCGAAATTAAAAATCGCTCGCACCGCACCGCAAAAGTGTGTTCGGTTAACCGCACCGGTTTTGAAAAAAATCGATTTGTCAAAAATCGCACCGCAACCAAATAAAGCGGTGCGAAAGCGGTTCTTTATATCTCAAATCACCCGGTTTTAACCGCACCGCACCGCACCGCATATATAATTAATTATTAAATAATCTAATAATTAAATAATCAAAATAATGTTTTTGACACAATAATAATCAAAATTATTACGTTTAAAAAAACAAATCATAATTTCCAAACCAGATTACGTTTAATAATCACAATCATATATATGTAATGCGGTTTTTAAACCAAACCGCACGGCACCACATAATGTGGTGCGGTGCATATTTGGTTTTTACTTATATAGTGCGGTTTGCGGTTTGAAAAATTTCCAGACCAGATTATGCGGTACGGTTGTGGGTTTACCCTTAAACCGCACCAACCCGCACCGCGCCCACCTCTATCCATCCCTGAACCTTTCATACTAATTATAAATTTTAATATTAGAATTCAATATAAGCGTTCATAAATCTTCTCTTATTGTTTTTTTATAACATCTTCTCCTTATTGTTGCCTATATATATGAAATATTCTTTTCTTTTCTTTTTTCTGTAGGATATATATGAAATATTCCACTTATATATTTTAGTGTTTGTGAGGCTCCATACTAGCAACTGCAAGCAGTAAAATTTAATATTCAAAATTGGATTTTGAAATATTCAATTATGAAAAGATACGATCATGAAAGCTGAGGATTGATTACTTTCCTACTGGAAAAGCTGAGCCATACAACTACGTATCTATCTTTTGTTGCTAGAGATAAGAGTTTGATTAAGAGATTTAAGCACACGTAAAAAGATTCCGTGCAATATAGTCTCTTATGCTAAAATGATGTCATTTTATTAGAAAGCGTTATCGTTTTATTATGTTATAAATTTTATTTGAATGAAACGACGTTGTTTTGATTAAAACATGATTTTAACACTAGCAACATTGACTGTACTGTACCAGATTGGAATCTGCAAAGGAGCAATATGTGTATTTGATGTTGACTATATGGCATAAAAATAGCAATTACATTCCTTCACGTAACTTAATTAATTTACGATTCAGTATCAATCTCTCTAATCACCATAATAATGAGACGTGCCTAATTACCTATTCATGTTGGTAAAAATTACTTTTCATATAACCGAACAATGGACATGATGTTATTTAACTTTTCTCAATCCAGTCAATAAATATATCATATTAAATAATAAATATATAAATTTTTAGATCATTTTGATCCAATGTGCATGCATGAATCCACCAAATAGGGGAGATTCATTTGAACGTTACTCTTTTAATTTATTTACAAAAAAATTATATGGACTATCGTCTCATTTAAATTAAGTTACCAAACTTTTTCAAATTTCAATTTAATGAATTTTGCATCAATTTACACATGTTTCATTCTATTAATGATCATATCACCAACAACAATAAAAATAAATTCGACCAAATTAAGTTAAACCCGAAACCGAATTCATAAGTTTTCGACCTTAAAATTTCTCAAAAACTTAAATTCGGAAACAAAATGTATACAAATCGATGGAAAAAATCACTTAATTAAACATTGGAAAAATCTGGCGATAGTACAAATAAATTTTTTTTTTTTTTTGTAAGTTACGCTTGTATAAATGCAAGGTTCATTTAGTATATGTATATCCACACATTTAAGGGATGTGGTAGGTTCTAAATAAGCATCAAGATAAGATAACAAATCACATCAAAATTGACATTAGGTTTTTATGTCGGGAGGGAAATGCTTCATGTCCAATTATTTCCCTTTGAAGGAAAATGATATCTATAACCAAAACTGGACATGAGCTTGAATTTTTATATGGCTTAAGTCGAATAAGTTAAAAGCTCTTTTATTTTATTTTGATAAAAAAGCTCTTTTATTTTAAATATAAAATTATCAAATATAATTTTTAGTCAATAATGAAAAGCTACCCGGCCGTTTTATATAAATTTGATGGTTCACGTATGTAATTTTTTGCTTTGTTTTCATCAAACCTAAATGAAACTTATTTTTGTATGCAATTTTTCAATATGAATATAATCTCTCCAACGAACATATGCAAGCTTAATTAGGGAAGAAATGTCCAAACAGTCCTATTATTTTACTAAAAAAAATTAGTCAAATTTTAATGTAAGTATGAATTGTTCTGATCTCATTTGGTCGAATTAAATGTCTGAAGAATATATATAGGGAAAAAAGTCTGAATATATAGGAATATCTCTGTCCCTATCGCCACACAATTTATTGATCGATATATAAGACTTTTGGCAGCTCATTCTTTATCAGCATCAGGCAATGGAGACCGTGGCAATATCTTCCTCCAACCCACCACTCCACCAAAGCTTCAAAACCCTCTTTGAAAAAGTACACCAACAACACAATTCAGCTGCAGAGGCTGGAGGTGCTCAAACTGAGCTTCCGGTAATTGACATAAGCCCGTTAATGGAGGGAGGTAACTCAGCTAAGGTGGCTGTGTGCAAGAAGGAGATTGCTAAGGCTTCGACCGAGTGGGGTTTCTTCCAGGTGGTGAACCATGGGATACCTTGCCAAGTGCTTGGGAGGATGATGATGGAGCTAGAGGTGCTGTTTAACAGACCGTTAGAGGAGAAAAAAAGCTGCATGGAGGCGGCTGGTGGAAGCTACAGGTGGGGTGCACCACCGCCTAAGGCGCCGGCCGGTGCAAACTACCACTTGTCTTGGCCCGAGGCATTCCATATTCCTATCTCTCATCTTTTCACCTCTGAAATCTCGGGTGGACACAGTTTTAGGTACTTTTCAAGCATTCCCATTTCATATATATTATTTCCATATTGCTGGCTCTCAACCAAATAAACTGTTTGACTGATGGTTTGTGATATTGTCGATGTTGATGAAACGACATCGTTTTGATCGTGAGTGTGTATACTTAGGCCTGCATGGGAGATTTGACACTGTAGAATAAGCCTCACTTGACTCGTGCATAGTTGATGTAGGACATATTATAACTTTAATATGAAGTGTGACAGAACTTGATGATATATAGGTCAATGGAGCAATATGCTAGAAAGGTGACAAACCTAGCAAGCAAGATGATCAAAGCACTAGCTGATGAACTAGGTCAACTTTCCACATTCTTCGACCAAACTTGCAATCCGGGCACGTCCTTCATGCGGCTCAACAAGTATCCACCATGCCCAATTGCTGCGGATATCATCTACGGCTTGATGCCCCACACTGACAGTGACTTCATCACAGTTCTCCACCAGGACCAAGTTGGAGGACTTCAGGTGATGAAAGATGGAGAATGGTTCAGTGTCAAGCCTAACCCGGCAGCCCTCGTCGTCAACATTGGTGATCTCCTTCAGGTATATAGCCAGGGACAGAGTCACGATTAAAAAATAATTAGCCATACATAAATTACTTTCTCTATGGAATTTTTATATATATAAAAAATTAATACTACACTTGAACTTTTCTTGAAGAAAAAAAAAATCGGAAAGAAAACAAATTGAACTTGAGCTAAATTTATGTCTCAAGGTGTGGCTCGATTCCTGGTATAACTAAAGGGTGATCGAGCAACACTAATGTACAACCAACCTAATTAAAAGACAAATTTTGAAACTAAAATTTTTCCTTCTCAATTTTAATATTGGAACCCGAGTTTTATTTCCAATTGAACCGAATTTAATTTCATGCAGGCGTGGAGCAATGATGTGTACAAAAGCGTAAAACACAGGGTGGTGACCAATCAGCAAGTGGAGCGATACTCGGCAGCTTATTTTATGTGCCCGTTGATGGAGACGGAGATCGAGAGCGTGGGAAGCCAGCCTCAGGTTTATAGGAAGTTTAGGTATGGAGAGTACAGAGATCAAGTGGACAAGGATGTTCGCCAATCTGGCGACAAAGTTGGTCTCGCCAGATTTCTCGCATCTACAAATAATTAGTTTAATCTATTTAATAATCAAACGTTAATATATTATTACTCATGTATTAAAAGCTAAACATAAAAAACTGGTCCCACCGATGATATGTTAATTAGATTATAGCACGCAAGCCGGAGGATGTATCTATGAAGACTTGAATCGTCCACGTGACTAAGAGATTGAATCAAAACTTGGAGTATGTTCCATAACTTAAAAGACTTCTTTTTTTTAATTTATTTTAAAAAAAGGATTATTGGATTTTCAATTCTATCCTGGGGTGATTCGAATCCTGGATCAACATGATCAGATAACGAACGCCTCTCCATCAGGTCAACTCAACTTCGTTACTTAAAAGACTTCTTTTGAAACATTTACAGGGCGATGCATTCTATTGAAACAATATCATTTATTCATTTTAATTGAAACCACCTGATTTTCATGTTCGCGTCATTTGACCGCATCATCCGTTCTTTTTCTGACTAATAATTGGAGTAATTACGTGGGATTGAAGTGGCTGCCAAAACTCGTTATGGGCCAATGATTAACCTGGGCCGTTCGGTATGAAGACTCGACCGCATTGCTTTTTCCACTTCAGATATTTTGTAAAAATATTCCATCAAAAAAAAAAGGAAGATATTTTGTAAAAATAAGCATTTCGTCTCCTCCCACAGTTGCAAAAATCTGAGACCAGATATGCTGACGTCACCAACTATCACCCACGGGAGATATCATCCGACGTCGGCATCGGCGATTCCCGAGACGAGGCCACCGCCGGACGCGCCACCAGAGCCTCAGACCAGGAAGTTCAAGGGAAGCTCGAAATTGAGCCGTTGGTCAATGGCGCGGACTCTACGATCGGGCGGGAAGCTGGACCGGTCGAGTCAGCAGACTTCAACAGCAGCCGAGCCGAATTCGCCGGTGAATAAGGCGAGTGATGGGCTGATGAGCTCTGCTTCGTCGGGTAGTGGAAGTGAGTGCGATGTGGATTACGAGGTTCGGACGGGTAAGTCGATTTACATGGTTTCGGATGGCACTGGGTGGACGGCGGAACACGCGGTGAATGCGGCGTTGGGCCAGTTTGATTATTGCTTGGTCGATCGCGGTTGTCCTGTGAACACTCATCTCTTCTCTGGGGTAAGCGTTGATCGAATTCGTATCTGACATTTTTAGTAGAAATTGTTAAATCATAAAACCCTAATTTTCCGCAGGGAACAAAATTCAAATGTTTGAGAAATGTGATTATAGGGGTTTCCAGGTTTTAGTTTTTATTTAATTAATATAATTGTGATTGGATTTTGTAAGGTTAAGTTTATATATGTTTAATGTGATTGTGGTTGGTCTCTGAAGAAGTGTTGATTGTTTATGTGTTGTAGATTGATGATGTGGAGAGATTGATGGAGATCATAAAGCAGGCGGCTTTGGAAGGTGCAATGTTGGTCTACACGTTAGCCGATCCGTCAATGGCTGAGTCTGCAAGAAAAGCTTGCGCTTTGTGGGGTGTGGCCTCGAACGATATACTAGGGCCGATTACCGAGTCCATTGCATCTCATTTAGGGGTTTCACCATCTGGCCTCCCACGAGGAGCTCCTGGGAGGGCCTTTCCGTTGACGGAGGAGTATTTTAAAAGGATTGAAGCGATTGAGTTCACCATCAAGCAGGATGACGGGGCTCTGCCGAAAAATCTGGACAAGGCTGATATTATACTAACGGGTGTGTCTCGTACGGGCAAGACACCATTGTCGATTTATATGTCACAGAAAGGGTTTAAGGTGGCAAATGTGCCGATCGTTAAGGGTGTGCCGTTGCCTGCGACTCTTTTTCAGTGTGATCAGGAGAAAATTTTTGGGTTGACTATAAATCCTGTTGTTTTGCAAACCATCAGGAGGGCAAGGGCGAAGACTCTTGGCCTTACAGAAGAGACAAGGACTAATTACTCGGAGATGGATTATGTGAAAGAGGAGTTGGAATGTGCCGCCAAGATTTTCTCTCAAAATCCAAGTTGGCCTGTTATCGGTAAGCTAAATTTTATCCGTTTGTTAGATAGAAGTCAGTTTACTGGACGTGGAGATATGATCTTTATTTAACTTATTGGGTTGGGAAATCCTGATTGCTCTTTGCAGAAGTGACTGGAAAGGCTATTGAAGAAACTGCAGCGATTGTACTCAGACTCTACCAAGACCGGAAACAGAGGTGTTCTATGCCCAGAATATCAAGACGCTATTGAAATAATTCAGTCAGTGTACATAGCAATTAAGGACAGCAGTACCTCATCTTAGTACTTCTCTATACACTTTACTCTTCAATTTTCACTTCAACCCATGGTCCATGAAAAACAGGTTCCACTTTCTGTTTTAGTCGTAAACCCTGATATTCACTACACTGACACGGGCCGGATAGCAGATGAGATTTGAGCATGGGTCAGTCTTGTAGCAAGTAAATGCGCCAGAAAAGAAAATGGATAATTAAAAGACTGCCTGTGAAACTCCATGGAACTATGTTACATGAGTACACTAACTACAAAGAGACCCAACAGACATCTGTGTGAAAAAATACGCACTTCTGGTTGTTGCTCCTGGGGATGTCTTTTGTCGTTGCCTTGTCTCCAAAATTCCGATAAACAGATTGCTGAACATTAGACGGTCTTATCAGTTAACTGATGTGGTTTTGAACTCCCTTTTTCCACATCATTCCTCCTGTTCTCTGCCCCCAGTGCCCTCTTCAAAAATGTAAAGCCGAAATCTCTCAATCTGGTCGAGTTTTAGCTCCCATCAAGTAGAGAAGAAAAGAAACTCCAAAATAAAGCTGCAGTCACTCGAAGGGGGCATCTTCTATACCGGCTTTGCTCATTGAAAGAGTGAAATATATCAGTAGTATTGTTCCCATGCTTGACCTGTACAAAAGAGAAAATTCGCTTCTGCACACCAGACCAAGGAAAGAACAATTGTTACCACGCAAAGAGATGAACTTACACTGTGGCAAAGAATAAAAGGATCTTCCTGGGGTCAACTGCCCATGTTGGAGGAGGACGCCTAAAACTGTATGATCTTCTATTACTCCATTTGCTTTCAGCATTGTTGGGTCCAATATTTCCAGCCGTGATGGTGATCTGATGATGGCTTGGTGGGTTGGCAAGATGGTCAGCTGTCCCTACCGCTGTTCCCAAAGGTACTTCAGGCATGCCTGACCCTACAGTTGAAGCTGCAAATTACAACAATTCAAAGTTGGAACAAGATCTTCAAAATTTTATGACCAAAACATCTTTATACGCCTTCAGCAAGCTCTAAATTAAAAGAGTATATACACAAAAGCCAAGTACATCTCAAGAAAATTGGGCTTCAAAGTACTCCTGTATGTTCCATTGTTTTAGTTAACTCCTGGACCCCCTTAGGGCACTTTATTCTATGTTCCAGTTTTGAACACACAAAGACGATGACCTACCTGCAATTCTTGGTGGGTTGAATTATAATATTTACTAGACCAAGAACTTGTTGTTTCTTGAATGCACATATTTATACAGCATCTACAGCATGTATATTTAATTTCATCGATTCCAATTTATGCCGGACAAGCAGTGTTGGAATAAGGACTGGCTCGCAAAACCTTGACATTTACTAAAGTATCAATAGCAACTCCCAACCATACCTTCAACAACCTTGCAAAGCAAACTTAATGCTTCCCAAAGCATCCGAATATATGTACATATACATAAAGATAAAGCATTCTGTAGAACTTAATCGCAATAAATAGCATTACTGGTATTGGCAGTAATTGACATATACATAAAGATGAAGCGTTCTGTAGAACTTAATCGCAATAAGTAGCATCGCTAGTATTATAATCTGAGTGGCAGTAACTGGCGTAACAAATCAATACGCGCACCAAAGTAATACCATTGAGTCTAGCCCATCAATTCAAAGAGGCCATCAGGAATCATAGTTTTGCGTTTATTGAAGACTGGTGATTCTAAGCTTGTTTACTGATTAGCTTAAAAAACTAAGTGTATCAAGGAACCAGACACCTACCACGCTGCCAACCGAGGAGCAGGACAGCAGGTTAAGCTGGTGCGTGATATATTTTATTTGCACGGACAAGTGCATACATATATTACCATAAGCAACTTGAATAAAAACAAAACAAGACATAAATGAATTTGGCACACATGGAGGTATGGTCAGTGTTTTATTAAGAAAGGTTTTCCAACAGAATTGATGGTCCCCAACAGCCTTATTTTATCCGAACTACGTAAACTATAGCTTACCCTTCAATCCTACAACTTATGCTTCAAAAGTTGAGGTACCAAAACCAGCCATATACAGCTGATAAGGAACAGTTACGACAAATCGAAATATTACTGAATTGGATCCGGGCAATTTGATTTTTAACTTGCTACTTGGCTGATACTGAAACCGAGAATAATTGTATTTGTACCAAGACAACTATATTTATGTAGCCCCATCAGATCAAAACAAGGTCCATCTCAATTTCAATGATAGATGCCTAAAAACAAAAGTATGAGATTTAGGATTTGGATACATATCATTTGAAAATGGCTAACCTTTCGGAGAAGATGAGTCAACTGAAAGAAGACTGCCATCTCTTTCATTAGAAGTAGGGCTAGAGCCAGTCCTCTTCTCGCCAGCTCCACGCAGAGACCCTTTTCTTGATAGGTTCCTCTGCAACTTGTCCACACAAACACACCTCAATTAGTATGTGCTACTCATCATCTGAATTATTATATAAATGGCAGCTTTTGAAAAGTACAAATAATTTGAGTTAGTATAACCCAGATAAAAGGAAAAGTAGGACAAGGCCTGAAAAGCTTCAATTAAAAATACCAACCGAAAGTAAATCCGTATATGATGGCAAAAAAGCTATGTCCATATAATAATTCTAACGTGCAGACTCAGAAATCGATTGTCTTGCACTCAAAGATTCAATCCGGAAAAGTTTTATGTCATAATCTTCTACAGATTTAACCAACATTGGGATCAATTCACAACACGAAGCGATCCTTACTGTTATCCGTGAGCTGGAATTTGTATCTACTGAATGATTCAATCCCTCAATGTCCACCACAAAGCTATCGCTTTTCTCCCGGTTGCAGTGAAACCCATTTGATTGATCCGACACAACCGAGATTCTCTGAGTCCCCATTTCATCAAATCCACGAATCTGGCCGGAACCATGCTGAAATGTCTGAATCTCCGACTCCGTCACCTAAAACACATCACACCACCAAAACCTAAAAATAAAAAATTTACCCAAAATCTCCCAACAAAATCCGATTTTGATGAAAATTTTAAACACCCAATTCAGCAATGGAACAGTAAAATACAAACACGAAATGGTCAAATCAGTTTCTCAGGCCAGAAACCGATGCTCACCATCGTCGGATTCTCCGTCATTTCTTGCACAAAAATTCGTAATACGTCGGATTTGAACGGCCCCGAAGCACGAATCGGCAGGCTCGGCTTGCCCAATTAGTATCCAGAAACTGATTAAACCAGATTATACATCATGAAAACGTGGAGAAAAATCGGTACATTGAGAATAACAAAACTCGCTTTCCTACCGGATTATAAGCTGCTTTGCGCCGCTGCGACCGTTCGGCTTACGGATTTCGATTATGGAGCGATTTAGAGAACAGGGCAGTACAATTTGAGAATGTAACCATGTGAGAGGATGTTGTTGTTTCTCTTCGTCGCTGTCTGTCTGTTGCGATTTGGCGACTCGTCAATTTTGATTTCATGATGTTTTTTTTATTATATATAATTATGACGCTCGCGTGCACGGTGATTGGAACGGTCCGCTTTTGCGATTGGACCGTTGGATCTGTTCCTGGTTGAACCAGGGATTATATAATGAGGCGCGTTGTTGGTGATTATTGGCTATTGTGCATATGAAGATTGTTTTTGGAGTTTAAAATGGTTTCAATTTCGGAGCGAGTAGCATTTGTTTTAAATGAAACTTTGGACAAACTATAATATATGTGTTTAGGGTTAACGAGCAAATTGTAAGGATTAAAGGCATTCGATTTGTTGTTAAAATTCGAACGTTTTAACTATATCAAGGTAGGAAAAAGATCAGGTGAGAAGTTGCTGTTTTTGTGAGAAATAAGAATTTATTTGGTCCATTGATTTTCTTAATCAACGACCACGATTAGACACAAAATATTTATCAAAATAATCTAATTCACAAAATATTTATCAAAATAATCTAATTCACGGTTGTAGGGGTAATTTAATCCCACAAAAATCTCAAAAACTGCGTATCCGTTTAATTGCGAAACCCAAACCGAAATTGCGAAGACGACGACCTAATCGTCCGTCGAATTCATCAGTCGCTCATGGATGTCGAGGTCATCTTGCTTCGGACCTAATCGTCCATCGATTTCATCTTGCTACGGATCTAATCGTCCATCGAGTTCATTAGTCGCCAAAGAAATCGACTACCAATCGAAAGACGACGACCGACAATCATTCGGGTTCGAAGTTCGATGTAACAGGGATTTCCTGTGTACTCAATAGCCCACTGGGCCCATGCAGGCTTCCAAGTGGGTAGGGCTGCAGCCCATGTTCTACCCACCAGTTTCATGCTTTATTTGGGGATTTCCCTTTATTACATGCTGGTAGTTGTTTGTGGGAATCGAACCCCTGACCAACCATTTACACTACCTTGTGAGGTATGTGTAACCATATGGGCTGCAGCTCACATGGTTACACATACCTCACAAGGTAGTGTAAATGGTTGGTCAGGGGTTCGATTCCCACCAGCAACTACCAGCATGTAATAAAGGGAAATCCCCAAATATCCCTGTTACATTCGAACTGTGCTTTCACAATTCCGCAGACCAAAGTACTTCATAGATTTTCTAATGTTGCTATGTCTTGCCAGTTTCCAGCCTCCGCTGAGTTCTTCAGTATGGTTTGTGGTGATTTTTAATGTTTGTTCGGTTGTTTAATGTTGGTTTGGTTGTTTTTTTTTGTTGATGGAATGTTGGTTTGGTTGTTTGATTGTAGGTTCTGGTGATTGTGGTTGGTTGTAAGTTAGATTGGTCAGCAGAGTGCTACAAGATTAACTTGGAGAAGTTAAAGCAATGAGAACCTGTAGGTAATGTTCAGCCGATATGCATAAATAGAACAGTATTCTTTCAGATAACTAAATACTTTTGCTTTTAATTTGGATTTTGTACTGTTTTCATGGGCTCTGTAACCTTTCAGATATTTGTGGGAGGAGTTGATGCTGAAACAAGTGAAGAAGATGATATTGTACGCTCTTCTTCCAGTTTGGGGAAATTATCTCCTTGAAAGGTATAATTTGGTGAGGCTCTGAAGATGGATTGAGCAAACTGTGGTTCAGAGACTGCAACATTTGAACAGGGAGAAGATGAAGAAGATACTTTTTGTGCGTTACGTTTTCATCTCATCTGTGACGTCATCAGCTCTCTTTCTACCTAGGCTTGCTGGCTCATAAAATTTGGGATCATTTCGGCACTGTTCACTCGTAGAATCTTTATCCAACTTTGTTGCATTGGCATATTGCTATGATTGGGAAGATCCATTAAAGAATGATCTCACAAAATGTTGTGTTTAGATGTAACCAAATATACCAGTGATATTTATGAGTTGGATATTAGCTTAATACATTTTTCATTGCGCGGACAAACAATTACTTTTTCCGATGATTAACGTCTCAAGCTCAATAGGTAGTTTGGATTCCTTGGATGCAAAGACTGATGGAGCCCTGAACTTTCATTTATCCTTATAGTGATGTATATAGCCTATGGCTGTACAATGCTTGAATGAGTTTGTATTTGTTCTACTAACAAGAGATTAGCTCATCCCATGCAAAGACTGATGAAAGTTAATGTAGTTTGATTTGAATTAAACTGTTTACTTTAATTGAAGTTCATGTTAAACTGTCTAGGTTGATTTTGATGAAAGTTGTGTGTATTTTTGCAGGAACACGTCTGGTGTATTATGGGAAGTGGTTTCGACTGATCAGGTTTTGTCATTTTATCAGGGGTTTGGGACAAAAAATGGGAAGAAGATTATCCTTGTTTGGATTGATCCGAAGATATCAGAATTTCAGATGCATTATCCTCGTTTCAAGAAAGAAGATTATGAGAAGATGGGAAGAAGAAGATTATTCTCGTTTGGATTTATTTAGTTGTTTCTTTTTATTCAAGGGGTAAAAAGTAGCTCATTTGTCTCTTTTACAATTGTATATAAAAGCTCGGTTTGGTTATTAAGTCATGTCAATTGTTAACTGTGCTACGGATTATACTTATAATGCTACGGATAATGATTATCGTGTTACGGATTATGATTACACAATGTTACGACTTATACATACGGATTATGTTTACCCTCTGTGATACACATTAACTTAACTATTATAACTTACGGATTATGATTTCAATACTACGGATTATGATTTCAATGCTACGGATTATAATCTTGATGCTACGGATTATGATCGTGAAGCTACGAATTATACATACCATGTGTGATACACATGAGCAACATACATTGCCCTAAATCTAATTATTACAATAAAAGAGGTTGACTAACATACTAGCCAATATACGTCGTACATAACATCTGCAGTACAAAGTGGCCATACTAGCCAAAAATACGTAGTACATATGTGTTACGGATCCATGTGTTACGGATTATGCGTCTAATGCTACGGATAATGAGCCTTTTGTTACGGATTATGCGTCTAATGCTACGGATAATAAGCCTTGTGCTGAAAGAGCTGGGCTTGCTGTCAATTAATAACGTTGCTGTTGAAAGAGCTCCTTGCGTATTCTAAAATTTTGAAAATGCTTTCAACTTCACCACCTGATGTATTAAAGATTAAAAAAAAAACAAATAGCAACATTACAATATCTTATATTAACAAACAAGAAAGCCAGCAGAAAAAAAAATCATATAACAAAACAATGCTACTAGTTCATCCAAAATCATGGATATAATTTCAACTCCAACCAATGAATGTACCACATCTCCTCAGCATGTCTACAACAAGAATAACAAAGCAAAGGTAGCAGTCTAATGGACTGTTAGCTAGAGACTGATAACCATTAACAAATAAATATCATTCTTTCACTCCTGCACATGTACCAAGCTAGAAATAATTTTTCATAGTTACATTACCCAAAGTTGCATTAAGCATTCCTTTCAAAAAAAAAGTTGCATTAAGCATAAAAAATGAAGTCACATAACCAGTATAGGTGGTCAAATAATTGTTTTGCAAACGATCTTTTAAATGTAGAAATATGAATTTACCTTTCTAGCTGACTCTGCAGTAGCAAACTCCTTCCATATGTCCTGCAAAACACATTAGCAAAGCAACCAACTCCAACCAATCAATCAATCAATCAATCAGTAACTTAATAGATCTCACCTCAACTTGATCCGTATGCTACAGATTATGAGAATTTACCTTTCTAGCTGACTCTGCAGTAGCAAACTCCTCCATATGTCCTGCAAAACACATTAGCCAGTTTGAGTTTGATTGCTACGAATCAAAATACACAACGAACCATATTTGCCAACTAATCAAAACACACTATATGCTACGTATCTTGCTAAGTTATGCTACGGATTATGACAAGCAGTTATTTCTGACAAATTGAATTGAACTTAGCATACCCAAATTTCCAAAAATTCGTACAACAAACCCTATTCGAGATACAAAATCGACTGTTAACCGACATGGCAATGTATTCATTCGCTTCCAAACACCCTATTTTGCTACGGAATATGATAGTTAGTTTTCCGACAGATGCATAGTTCTTCAGACAAATTGATTAAGTTTAGTATACACTAAAATCGACAAAATATGAACAACAACAAACCCTAATCTAGATACCAAATCGCACTGTTAGAAAACTCACCCGACTTTTGAATCGGCTGCTTCGGCGGAGGTTGCGAATCGTCGTCTTCGGTCGACGTCTTTCGCGCCATGACCGTAGGTTGGAAGCAGCCGTCGTCTTCGGAATCGTTGCTTACGTCGTCCTCTTCGATTCGTCCGCGGCGGAGTAGGTCGGTAGCAAAATCGTCGTCTTCGGTCTTCTGTAGGTCGGTAGCAAAAAAAGGGTTAGGGTTCGGTTCGTAAACAACGGGGATCAGTTTTTGGAAAATGTTTGTGGGACGAAAATAACCCTATAACCGTAGAGTGCCGTGATTTGGGTTAAAAATTATAAACTGATCTTGGCTGTTGAATATCAAAAATCTATGGACAAGATAAATTCTTATTTTTCACCTTATAGTCACTTCTCACCGGATCTCATCCCAATAAATCAAGTTAAAGACGGACCCAAAATTATGTTCGAACGTGAAAAATTATCACTAAAAATATTAATGTCTTGACGAAAATCATTTATTATGTAAATATATGACATGCTCTGAAATTTTAGTATTTATTTTAAAGCACGAATATATAGTATTTTTTATAACGTTTAGTTTTTTTCATAAACGCACACCAAACATACAAAGATGTTGTTGGAACCCATAGGTTTTGATGATTACAAACACTTAGTTAACATTTTATCTAAGTGTGCAGAAATCCATCAGAAAGATCAAAGAAATGCTGAAGATCGAATTACCATTAAGTGGTTTAATTAACAACCTTCTACACTTCAGCATAATCAGTCTGTTAAATAAGAGAAGAAGAGACTGGAAGGATCTAGAAGACATCCAGTCCTAAAAAGCATACAAACACTGTTGGGTTTGACAAGTTCAGATGGGCCAGGGCATTGGGCCCATGACAAGACACGGACAACCCTACTTAATGTCCTAGGGTTTGACAAGTGTTGCGTGTGGATTCCTGAAGAGAAAAAGCAGCCGCCTTCCAGAGAGAGAGAGAGAGAGAGAGAGAGAGAGAGAGAGAGAGAGAGAGAGAGAGAGAGAGAGAGAGAGAGAGCCACCGCACTGAAGATCTGAGCTGCTGAGTCTGCATCCACACACGGAGGTTTGAAATAGAAAAGGTTACTTTGTCGGATTGAGTAGAGACCATCAAATTGAGTCTAAGCAAAGACCTAGTTTGTAAGTCCTACAAGAATATCTGAATATAAAGTGATCTGTTTCTAAAATCCTTTCAGTGGATACTGGAAGGTAGTGGTTTTCACCTTATCATAGTTTTGATAAGGTTTCCACTATACATCCGTGTGTAGTACTTCAGTCATTATTTTCCTGCATTATTTACTTCCGCTGCTATCTGAATATTAGACGGAGAACTAAGTCTGAAAACTTCCGTTTGATAGTTTGCTAACGCTAAATCGATCCAACACGTGGTATCAGAGCCGAGTGCTCTAGATTTGCTCGTTAGCATTGCAGGAACAATCATGTCATCAATCAGCGACTCCTTCTGGATACGACCGCTCCTGAAGCCCGGACAGTTCGACTGGTGGAAAGACCAGTTCGAGGCTCACGTTTGCTCGTTAGACGGACAGCTCTGGAGCATATTTGAAACCGGGCCGCTGCTCATTCCACTCGATACAACAGATCCTGACAAGCCAGCGGAGAAAACCAAAGACAAATATACCGATGACGACTACAAGAAACTTGAAAAGAACGCGAGAGCGAAAAAGGTCTTATACATGGCTCTTTCTCCCGGAGACCAAATCAAAGTGGCGATGCACAAGACCGCCAAGGAAATGTACGATGGTCTTGTAAGGCTATATGGAGGAAATGAAGACATCAAAAGAAATCGGATTTTGACCGCCACAAAGGATTATGAGTCGGTTATGCAGAAGAAGGACGAATCTGTTGAGGATTTCTTCACCCGCTTCCAAGTTATCATCGGACAGCTGGAATACCTGAATGAGAAGCTCCCGGAATGGAAGATCACTCATCAATTCATGCAGGCCCTAAACTCTAAATGGGATCACGTTACACTAGCTCTGCAAGCTCAAAGAGAAATTAAAGATGTCACGCTCGAAGAACTAGTAGCCAACCTACAGAGCCAAGCTGGAATCACGGAAAGAAAGATGGCAAGGAGACAGTCCGACAAATCTCAAGCTATTGCCCTAAAGGTGGAAAAGGCACTCGATCTTGCACACTCAGATGAGTCATCGAAGGAGGATGATGAGATAGCACTACTGACGAGAGCCTTGAAAATGGCAAACTTTGGCAAAGGAAAAAGGGATTTCAGAACTGGAGGAAGTCGTGGAAACTTCCCCAAAGGTGCTGTGTCAAATGGAAACGGAAGGAATCCAGGACAAAGAGAAGACCGAACCTGTTACCACTGCCAGAAGAAAGGGCATCTCTCAAAAGATTGTTACAGTAAGAAGAAAGGAGATCCACCCGCCCAGAAAGGAGAAACATCCGCTCCTAAACCAGCTCATGCCATGTTTGCCGCATGGGGAGACTCAGATGAAGAAAGTGACGATGGAAGGCATTCAAAGGAGGCATGCCTCATGGCTCACTCTACAACGGATGAGGTAATAGATGCTGATTCTTTTGTCGATAAAGTTTTCTCTGAATCTGATCTTGCAGAGACGATAGCCAAAGTTTTGGCCAAAAACCGAGACCTAGAGGACAGAATAGCAGAGATGCAACAAGAGCATCACGACGACATAGAAGAGAATCAGCTCTGGTCAACCGAAGCCATGCGCCTTGAGAAAGAAATGGCAGAACATGTGTGCAGATGTCGCGCATGCGAAAAACGAGAAAAACAGATTAGCAAGCTAAGTGAAGAGCTGAAACACATGACAATTGGAAACACTGAGCTAGCTGACTTCCAAGCCAGAGTTGAAGAGCTGAATGACGAGCTAAACGATCTTAGACAAAAGAATGAAGAACTCCTCCAGACAGTGGAGAATCTGAGACTAGAGGACACTACACGGAAAGAGGAATGGATTCGGGAGTTGGAAGCAAAAAGAGTAAAGGAGGAAATTACGGTCAACAAGAAAAAGTTCATTAGACCGGGGCTCGGCTATAAAGAAAAGGTAGAAAAGGAGAAGGCTGAAAAAGGGAAAGGGAGGATGACTGAACCAGGAGAATGCTCTCTCCTTAGAAGAAAGCCTCAGACCATCAGGCAGACGGAGAAGGAAGAAAGTCAATATGAAGGTTTCAATATCCACGATACGGACTCTGTGCCCTACAAGGCCAGAAAAGCCTATGCAATATGGCTAAAGATGAGCCAGAGCCGTAAGCCTTCAAGGCTAGATTTCCACGCCAGACAAGCGAAGACATTCACACCGTCTGGTAGAAGCAAGTATGTCGATCTGCCATGCCATAGAACATGCTGGAATTGTGGACAATCCGGACATCTCAGAATCGCAAATGGTTGGAAGCTCGAGATCGCTGCCCAGGACCACGCCATCAGAAGAAAGCTAGTCCGTATAGGAAGAAGGGCAAAATCGTCTACTCTCGCCCACACTATGATCCAGCGATCCGCGGCAGACCACGAAGCGCACCCAGGCGAAAGATTGACAGAGCTGACCATGATGCTTACCATCAATTTTTTTACGATCCACTTGTTAAATCTATTCCCAAACCCAGTAAGCCCAAGCTTGTCTGGGTGCGTAAAAACTGATCCTTCTCTTGCAGGAAGGAGCGAGGTCCCGTCCCTGGTACCTGGACAGTGGCTGCTCAAGACACATGACAGGAAATTCAGTGTGGTTCGACTCGCTCCAAAAACATTCCGGAGAAAGCATAATCTTCGGAAACAAAAGCAAGGGAACGGTAGTAGCAAAAGGAGAGGTAAGAATCTCAGATTCCATCCGAATCAGGGAGGTAAGTCTAGTTGAAGGTTTGAGATACAATCTGCTTAGCGTATCTCAGTTATGTCAATATGGAAAAAATCATGTCATATTCAACTCTAATGATTGTCTAGTAAGATGCAATGAGACAGGTAAGACAGTTCTGAGAGGAGTTCGCGTGGATGAAGTCTACATTGTTGATCCAGAATTCTCTCCTACGGAAGAACTGTGCCTTGCAAGTATTGTTGAGAATTCCATCTTATGGCACAAGAGATTCGGACACGCTAGTATGAGGCTACTGCACAAACTCCTTCAAAAGGAATTGGTAGTTGGCCTACCCAAGGTGGATAGCGCCTTTGATCAAGTATGCAGTGCCTGTGCCACGGGAAAGCAAGCTCGGAACTCATTCTCATCAAAGCAGGTCGTGAGCACTTCCGCACCTATGGACATGATCCACATGGATCCGTGCGGGCCTGTCAATGTCGTCAGCCGAGGTGGAAACAGGTATATTCTGGTCATAGTCGATGACTACTCCAGGTATACATGGACTATCTTTCTATCCTCTAAAACTCAAACATATTCTGAATTCAAAGCATGGCTGAAATTGATAGAAAATAAGTTAGATCGCAAACTAACTTCCATTCGTACTGACAATGGAACTGAGTTCCGGAATATGCAGTTTCTCTCACTGTGTAGGGACAAAGGAATTGATCACAACATTTCCGCCCCACGGACACCACAGCAAAACGGTGTAGTGGAACGAAAGAATAGAACCCTGGAGGATATGTCACGAACAATGCTCATCGGTAGTGGGGTACCTAAGAGCCTCTGGGCAGAGGCAGTCTTTGCTGCGAGCTACATTCTCAACAGAGCATCACTTCGTTCCATGATAGGGAAAACTCCTTACGAACTGCTACGTGGACGAAAGCCTACAATCTCACATTTAAAAGTATTCGGATGTAAGTGCTTTGTTCATAACAACGGCAAGGATTATTTGGGAAAATTCGATGCCCGGAGTGACGAAGGAGTGTTCGTCGGATACTCCAGCCATAGCAAGGCCTACAAAGTCTACAACCTAAGGCTAGAGCAAGTCGAAGAAAGTGTGCATGTAAAATTCGACGAAACGATGATGGCTGGTCACTTAATAAAAGATTCCTCAACTACGGCTATGCTAGATGCTGGGGAGCTCCGGCTTATTGACGAGTCAGATCCAGAATGGGAACCTCCACCAGCACCTACTACAGACATACCTCATATGGATATCCATCATGAAGACGAATCACTACCAAACGACCAGGTAGAAGGGGATGAAATAGCTGACCCACCAGGTGGAAATGACACCAACGACCATACGATAGAAGCTGAAGAAGACTCGCCTACCGAGGAAGAAGAAAACGCTGATAACCTTGAGGGGGAATTGAGGACAACACGCTCCGGAAGAACGGTTCAACGGCCAGCTAGACTAGACGACTATCAGTGCTACATCTCTCAGGAAAAGGCAGACTTTAATAGTCTATCCCAATTCTGCGGCTTTGCCTCCTTCGTCTCTATTGCAGAACCCAAGACAGTGGTGGAAGCTCTCAAAGACCCAGATTGGGTCAACGCCATGCAAGAGGAGCTGCACCAGTTCGAGAGAAATGATGTGTGGCGCCTGGTTCCTAGACCCAAAGAAAAGAACGTAATCGGAACAAAATGGGTCTTCAGAAACAAGCTGGACGATAAGGGAATCGTCGTAAGGAACAAAGCCCGTCTAGTGGTAAAAGGATACAATCAACAGGAGGGAATAGATTACGACGAAACCTTTGCCCCTGTTGCAAGACTAGAAGCAATTAGGCTACTCATAGCCTACTCAACCTATCATGGGTTTGCCTTGCAACAGATGGACGTGAAGACGGCATTTCTGAATGGAGTCTTGAAGGAAGAAGTGTATGTAAGCCAGACTCCAGGATTCGAGGACAGAGATCATCCAAATCATGTGTATATCCTGGATAAGGCTTTATACGGATTGAAGCAAGCTCCCCGCGCCTGGTACGAGAGGCTGTCCCTGTTCCTTCTATCACATGGATACGTCAGAGGAGAAGTAGACAAAACGCTATTCCTCCTGAAGGAAGGAACTAGCACTCTAGTGGTTCAGGTATATGTCGATGATATTATATTCGGTTCAACTAACCCCAACCTTGTTAAAAAATTCACAGATCTCATGTCAAGCGAATTCGAAATGAGTATGGTTGGAGAATTGAAGTATTTCTTGGGACTTCAAGTAGCACAAGATGAAGATGGAACTCGGATCCATCAACAGAAATATGTAAGAGAGATCCTGAAAAAGTTCGGGATGGAATCAGCAAAAACATGTGCTACTCCAATGTCTCCAAACGATTCCTTAGCGAAGGATGAGTCCTCCCTTCAAGTGGATCCGACCCTTTATAGGGGAATGATAGGTTCTCTACTATATTTAACTGCAAGTAGACCTGACATTCTGTTTAGTGTCTGTCTATGTGCTAGATTTCAGGCAGATCCCAGAGAGACACATGTCAAAGCCGTGAAACGGATCTTGAGGTACCTAAAGGGGACAGACGATCTATGCCTATTCTATCCAAAGGGAGGGGACTTACATCTGATAGCCTATACAGATGCTGATTATGCTGGCTGCAAGACGGACAGAAAATCCACCTCTGGGATGGCACAATTCCTTGGGCCATGCCTAATATCATGGGGATCCAGGAAGCAGTCTTCAATTGCCTTATCAACCGCTGAAGCCGAGTATATAGCAGCTGCTGCTTGCTGTGCACAACTGCTATGGATAAAACAACAGCTAAGTGATTATGGTGTCCATCTTAAATGTGTTTCTATTCTATGTGATAACACAAGTGCCATAAATATTTCTAAAAATCCAGTGCAGTTTTCACGGACTAAACACATAGAAATTAGGTATCACTTTCTGCGTGACTGTGTAGAAAAGGGCACCATAGCTATGGAATACTGCAGAACTGAGGAGCAGATTGCAGACATCTTCACGAAAGCACTGCACAGGGAACCCTATGAGAAGCTAAGGCTTGAACTAGGTATGACATCCCTTACCTAGTTTGCTCTTCATGCTAGATTCTCTCAATGACTGGCTAGATTAGGTTGCTTGTTAACATACCATGATATGGGCTCGTGTGAATGAAATTGATCATTGTGTGAAAGGTACCCATTAAGGTCATTCTGTATGCATGATAGATAAAACTACTAGCCAGCAGAATTCTGAGCATGTAACAAATTTTTTTTTCGGCCCAAAAGAGTCTTCCTCCTTGATCCCACAATATATGCCAAGGAAGCACTCTAAGACCAACCCTAGCCCTTCATGTGTGGAGAATAAATGTTTAGCCCGTCGTTTTGAAAAGTTGTCTTTCTTGGTTAATATCCACACTGCATGAAATTATTTTGATGTGACTTGGTGATTTCTTGTGTGAATAAGTGGTGTTTTTATTGTACCCCTTGGGTAAACCTAAAGCATCACAACCCTTGTGAAAAACCATGAGACAAACCGGGGCTACTCTTGAACCAATTCAACCGGTTCAATCAGTGAATATGTGTGTACCGGATGAACTGCACTAAAGTCTGTTTGGTGTGATGAGTGGGTGCCAGCAGCAAAGTAAGTCCAGAAGAGCATTTATTGTGATTTGACTAAACTGTATAAGGGAAAGGAAAGGATGCAAGTTGGCATGTGACCCACGCCGTTTCAGAATTGACAGCCTGCAGTCCTTGGAAAGATGAAAAACTGAACAGCCTTTGCAGCTTTATCAACACGCTAACAGTCACAACGATAGAAATTAAAGACGCCCTAACTAGACAGGTGGCAGCTTCCCACGGGATGAATTTCTCTTTTAACTGCATGAGTCGGCTCAATTACAAGGCAACTCTGAATTTGGAAGGAAATTAGGCACGCATGCCATTTTGAAATTCGAAAAATCAAATCACGCGATTCGAGGACGCCGGTTCAGTTCCTTGATTTGAAAAAGCTATTAGGGTTTCGGGAGTATAAAGGGACGGCGATTAAGCGACACTCCTCATCCCAATCCACTCTCTCCTCTCAGAAAAAGCAATCAGCAGTCGAAACCCTAGCTTTCCACTAAATCCATGGCCGCCTCAAATGCAATGTCAGTCTCCGAAATGATTGCAAAACTAAAGGCCCAGGGCATCCGTGTCAACGAAGAACCGATGGAGCAATCAAAAACGCTCGAAGCATCCTCTGAGACAGTCCGCTATATGCCAGAAGGGGTGATGGACGCAGTGACGGAAGGAACCTCTCCGATCACCAAGAAGGCCAGCGCCGCTGCTGCCTCCGGCAACAAGCGTAAGAAACCTGCCTCTGCACAAGTACCAACCCGGAAGAGCATGCGCACAACAAAGGCCCAGATGTCCCCTGTTATAAAGAAGGAGAATCCTGCTCCGGAGGCAGAAGAGGAGGAGTTTCTGAAAGGCAGAGTCGTGATACCGGAGATGACCATTGATCGTGAGTTCATGGTTCAACATCAGTTAGTGGAGGTAAGCCAAATCCTTATCGCTCAGTGCTGGGATCACCTGTTTAGAGAAGAAATTCTGATGGATGAAGGAACAGTCAGGGAGTTTTATTCAAATTTCAAACTGGAGGAGATGAACGGAAAGCCTGTAGCCACTTTTGTCATTGGAGGAGTAGGGCAGGTCTTTACTTCCAGAGAACTGGCTAACTTGTTGGGTGTTCCTACTGGTGGTTATGATAAGTATGTCAAGGGGATATGGCCTGAGTCCGTGGCCAAGGGAGAAGTTATCAAGAGAGTGGGGGAGGATCCCTCGAATGTATCACATCAAGGGAGAGCTGCTAAACTGAGCCTGATAAATCGAATTCTCCACAAGCTAATTTGCACATCCATCACCCCACGTGCTCAAAAGCACGAAGTGGTCAACTACCAAGACTTCCTACTGCTGGATAAACTCCAAGGTAAGACACCCGTCAACCTTCCATTGCTGATCCTGAAACATATGGAGAGGGCAGCCACCAGCAAAACACACGGACTGCCATACCCCGGTGTAATCAAGAAGATACTCGTTGAGCTTGGGATCTACAAACCAGAGATAGAAAGTCAGTTGTCCACTGTTCTAGGGGAACAAACCATTGCTAGCTGGAGTTGGGAGTTTGTGGAGAAGACTGGATGGACGAACGATCAGTATGTTCCTGCCCCAGCTGTGGAAGAGACACCTCTTGAGGATGATCCATTGGACGTTGACGGATGCACATTCGTTGTGTGCAAAAGTCAAGAATATATTTATAAGTCCGCTACTCGCGACTTTACTACTGGGTAGCAAGTGGTAAGTAGGGGTCGAACCCAAGGGAATTAGGGGGATAGTTGTTCTTTGAGGAATGTACTAAGAGGGAGCGTGATTTTAGGTGGATTGAGGTTTTAGCGATGAAAAGTGAGTGGTTGGTTGTTGGTTTTAGTTTTAGTACAGAAAAGTAAGTGGGTTGGTTGGGATTTTAGTGCAGAAAGTAAAGTACTGAAAGTAAAAGGAGAAGACTTACAGCAAGTGGGATGCTTGAAGGATAAGTCTTGCGGAGAGTAAGCGGTTGATATTGCAGTTGATATTGAGACTGAAAGTAAAGTGCAGATGATGTTTTAAGTTAAGGAAAGTATTCGGTTTTAGGGGCCTTGTATCATAGTCTGTTTATCATTGACCTCTAATAATCATACTATGTATTCAAAAGTGTATCAAGGCCATTCCAAGCACTTGATTTGCCACACTGTCTAGTCCATTCCAAGACATATAGCACTTGTTCTATTCAGACTAATACCCCATTCCAAGGTATATTAGCCTTATGTGCATCCATTTGATCAATCATTCCCGATCAACCAAATGGTGTTTTAAAGAGGTCAAACTCCTCAGATAAGTTTTGCATTCCAAGCATCCACTTATCCGAGTATGTTTACGAACCCCACGGAAGAGTTTTGCCATTCCAAGCATCCACTCAACCTTCGAAGTTCTAACCTAATATGTGGCACATAGAACAAGTTTTGAACACATAGAGGCATTAAGAGTAGGGCCTAAAACATATTAAGACACAAGTACACCCCTTCAACCGAATGAAGGGTTTAGCTACGAATATCCATGGAACAGGACATCATAGCTAAATACTTGAAGGTTTTCAAAAGACAGTAAAGTAAAAGGAGAATACTCAAGAACCAACAGGAGTAAACTCAAGAACAACTAGAATACTCAAGAACCAACAGGAGTATTATAGATTTAAAACAAGTGTTTACAAGAGTAGTGCCCAAAATCTAGAGAGAAGGTAGAGCTTTGTGATGGAGGATGTTTTGAAATGAGGATTGTGGGATGGGATGATTTACAAAGGCAAGGGAGGGCTCTATTTATAGCCAAGGAGGAGCAATGGATGTGGAGGAGAAGCCACCACTTGTCACAAAATGGGAGGAGGCTTCAAAAGCCATCGGAGTGACTCATCACTCCAAAAGCCGTCGGCCACATGGAGGAAGGGGAGAGGAGAAGCCCTTAGCCGCCGGCTAGGTGGAGGAGAAGGAGTGGGTTTGAGTTTTGTGAGTCTCATCCCAAAAAGCCATCGGTCCTTTCAGCTCCGGACTGACTCTGGTTGCTCTTCGGTTGGACTTGTTTTGAGTGATTCCACGTCAGGTTCTCGAAGGTCAGAATTTGGTCGTGACCTGGAATGACTCGTAATTCATTTTCAGCTTTAAAACTCCTCCTTAGCCTGTATTCTCTCTAGACTTCAAAATACCCTATAGATAAATATCGGAACTAACAAGCAAAAGTTAAATAGACAAAGAGTCTAATTTGGTGGGTTTAACTGTGTTTATGATTCATACAATTATGGTCCATCAGACGTGCACAGGGCACGTCCAGCTATGGAGTCTCCGGCCGTGATAGAGGTTCTACAAGGGTTATGTGAGAAGATAGATATGCTGTCTGAGAAAGTGGCTCGACTTGAGTCCAAGGTTGAGAAGGAGTCCAAAGGGACTGAGATCGGATGGGTCGGTGAAGTGCGCTCCAAGATGGAGGCCCTTGAATCACTGCCCACCTTGTTGAAGGACATCGAGGAGTCGGCCAAAATAACATGGTGCACGGAACTCAAATCAGAGAAGAGATTGGTGAGTTGAACCGACAACTGAGGTTCTTTGGGACTGAACTGGTCGAACAGCTAAAGCTGCTGGTGGTAAAGGATTAGACTGGGTTTGTCTCGTGGTTGAAACCCCCTGCCTTGAAATCCCCACCTCACAATCCCCATGTTTTTTGTGTGTGTCTTTTCTTCGTTTGCATGCTCTACCTTCTGCCTTCTAGTTTTTTTTTTCTATGCTTACTATGTGTATCCCTATGGGACCCTCTCTCACCGTAATTAATGAAGTTTGCTTTCCTTTCCATCTCATGGGATATTAACTCGTGATCTTTTTAATGATGCCAAAAGGGGGAAGATAACAGGAGGTGCACTACCTGAGGGGGAAATCACACTGAAATTCAAATCTAATGCCTATCTAAGGGGGAACTGTAGTGAGTTCGTAGAAGTGTCTGTCTAACAGAAACTGACTGAAAATCTATCTGCTGGTCTAGTGATAAATCTACCTGATAGATTAATGATGATTTGAATTGCCAGTGATGGATTTCTGTTTTATTTGAAGAAGTGTTTGTCATCATCAAAAAGGGGGAATTTGTTGGAACCCATAGGTTTTGATGATTACAAACACTTAGTTAACATTTTATCTAAGTGTGCAGAAATCCATCAGAAAGATCAAAGAAATGCTGAAGATCGAATTACCATTAAGTGGTTTAATTAACAACCTTCTACACTTCAGCATAATCAGTCTGTTAAATAAGAGAAGAAGAGACTGGAAGGATCTAGAAGACATCCAGTCCTAAAAAGCATACAAACACTGTTGGGTTTGACAAGTTCAGATGGGCCAGGGCATTGAGCCCATGACAAGACACGGACAACCCTACTTAATGTCCTAGGGTTTGACAAGTGTTGCGTGTGGATTCCTGAAGAGAAAAAGCAGCCGCCTTCCAGAGAGAGAGAGAGAGAGCCACCGCACTGAAGATCTGAGCTGCTGAGTCTGCATCCACACACGGAGGTTTGAAATAGAAAAGGTTACTTTGTCGGATTGAGTAGAGACCATCAAATAGAGTCTAAGCAAAGACCTAGTTTGTAAGTCCTACAAGAATATCTGAATATAAAGTGATCTGTTTCTAAAATCCTTTCAGTGGATACTGGAAGGTAGTGGTTTTCACCTTATCATAGTTTTGATAAGGTTTCCACTATACATCCGTGTGTAGTAATTCAGTCATTATTTTCCTGCATTATTTACTTCCGCTGCTATCTGAATATTAGACGGAGAACTAAGTCTCAAAACTTCCGTTTGATAGTTTGCTAACGCTAAATCGATCCAACAGACGTGTTGGGACCTGGGATGTAGAGTTTTACAATACCCTCATTCGTTAGGAAAACTCACCAAATGAAAAAAGAAGTAAAAGAAAAGAGTTTTGATATAGGAGATGCACATTAAATAGGATGCCGACTTTGTGAAAATAGACGACAAATGCGGTCATTTTATTGATACTAATATATTAAATTTAAATTTTATTGAGTATTTAATTCATACAATCTTAATTTTAATGTTTGAATATTAAATTGTAAATTTATACAAATATTAGACATGTAATTAATTTTATTATATGAATATGAATATTATTAATTTTTTGTAATTCAATTATGTTGAGAAATTTTTTCAAAAATTTTGGGAGTGACAAGTGTCACCTATGCTTTATAAATTAAATTCAACTAAGTTAAATTAAAATAAAATAAAATAAACTAAATTCAGTTAAGCTAAATTAAATTAAATTTAGTTAAGCTAAACTAAATTAAAGTAATTTTATTTGATTTAAGTTCATCATCGTCTTCACCACCGCCACCACCACCACCACCACCACCACCACCACCACCACCACCACAACTAAATTAAATTAAAGTAAATTTTATTCGATTTAAGTTCATCATCGACTCACATCCAAAAGATCAAACTTGAGCGATATATAAACGTCCGCAGAAAAGGCATGTGGGCCGAACAAAAGCAAAAGGTAGCAATAGAAGGAACATATATAAGCCAACAAAAGAAATTGGTGCGATCACTAGTAAACGAACCCGAAACCTGTGGCATTGCAGTCAATACCTAAACGAACGAGCAGTTTCATTGTCATGAAACACAAAATTCTAAACAAACAAAATTGAGAGTAAAATCTGATAAATTAAATTTAATTAAATTGGACAAATGAAAAGAATCTATATCAATAACCGTTAATAATATTATAAATAAGATTTGTGAATATTAAAATAATGTCCCTTGAATTTTACACAAAAACAAAAAGAAAAAAAGTCCATTGAATTTTATATTTAAGCATGTGAATATTATCCTTAATCATATAAGTATTACATTAAATTCATGTTCTATATGCATTATTTGCTTTGTATTGGGTTTGTCATTAATCAAACTATCATTGTTGTCCTTCACTTTTTGTGACCGGCATATGGCATGTTGACGATAATGTATAACTTATGAACAATATATAATAGCATGTGATTATGTGAATATTCAACTTCAAATCATGCTTGGCAGAACAATATATGAACAATAGCATATAACATGCGAATAATTAATTAGGCAGAATGAGATGTTCGAATCAAAGTATCAGATGGATCTAATGTTGCATTGCATGAAGTAAGGCACATTCTCTTATTTGAAGAAAAATTTAGTATTTGTTGGAAAGTTAGATGAAGATGGTTATGTTGTAACCTTCCGCTACATGAGATAAAATATAGCAAAGGGAGCTAGGGTGATAGCTCAAGGCACTACAAATTTTGCAAAACATTCAGGCCACAATTTCTGGCGACATTACTATTGCCGGATTTTTTTTACGGCGAGATTCCGGCGACAGTCCGGGAATAAATTTCTTAAAGACAATTTCCGGTATTTTTCCGGCGGTTTTCCGACCAACAAAATTCCGGCAACAAAGTAATCCCGGAATATCCCAGAATAATTCCTGAACAATTCCGGGGCACATTCCGCAGGATTTTATCCCCGGATTTCTGCATCACATTTCATCGTTTCTCTCTTCTCTCCGATTCAAAACCCAAATTCTTCGTTTCCCAGATCTGTCCGTCATCCATTCCGTTTTACTAGGTAGCGAAATGTTCATCGACACCGACGTCAGCTCTTGCTCCTGTGCTAAAGGCTACTCCTCCGACTCAGTTTTCCCCATCACCATCTCCGTCGTCGTCGGCTCCCCTGCGCCGACTCCACAGGTATGATTTCGATCCCTCTACAAGCATGCCCTAACTCATACAACTCGTCGATTTTTTCCAAACAGACCCCATTGCGTGTTAAAATCCAGTCCGCTTTGGTTCACTAAGCCAGGTCTACTAAAGCAGGTCCTTTCCGTTAATGGCGCAGCAGCATCGATTCTTTGCCGTTTCGGCGTCGATGGTGTTTTCAGTTTCAGAACATTGATTGGAAATAGCGTCGCGAGCAATCGGAGCTGCGGTGAGCAAGTGTGGTTGTTTAAAATTTTATCATTCGTATGGGTTTTGATTTTTTTTTTTCAGTTGTATGTTGCTTTCTGTTGTATTAGAATGTGGTACTCATCTGATAAGCTGCAATATTTTTAGTGCATGGAAGGTGTTTGATGAAATTAGGGAAAGAGATGTTGTGGTGTATACGCCTATGCTCTCTGGGTTTGCTAGTTTGTTGTTCTATTCTAGTTTGTTGTTGATATTTCATATTTAATGATAGTTCATAATTTTGTTCTAAAAAAATGATAGTTCATATTTAGATAAATCAGAGGATTGGTGAGAACAATACCAAAGGGGTCGCGGATATTCATGTTATGAATAGTTTGATATGTGTGTTATTTTGAATCAGAATTGAACTGATTTTGTTGCAGTACATTTTGTCAAGGTTTTGATAGATATTTGGTCAACTTACGATGTGAATTGGTTGTTTCGTGAAGCAGGGGAGAGGGCATTGTTGGTTTTTTCGGATATGAATTGACAAAAAAGTTCATCACATCAGCAGAAGATATGTGCAAAGCAAGGAGAAGGAGATTCTTTAAGGCCAAGTGATAATGTATTTCCTGCGTTTGTATAAATCACAAATATTGTACTTTTCAAATTTGTATACATAAGAATAGTTTGCACTCATCCCTTAAGCTCAAATTTGTTATTAAGCCCTACAAGATTGAACCAGAATGCAGATCAGAAAATTAATCTGCCAAATCATGGGATTTGGAGGAAGAGATGAAATGTGGGGCTGTTTTGGATAGTAGGGTTAGGATAGGTTAATTCATCAGAAATTAATAATTGTCAAAATCAGTAAATTGAATTAGTACCTTAATTTAAATATAATATTATCCACAATTTTCTCCCCGGATTGCCGCCGGATTTTTCCCGCATATCTTGTCCCCGGATTGCCGCCGGATTTTCCCCACATATTTTATCACCGGAATTTCGCAGGATTTTCCCCACATATTTTATTCCCGGATTTCTGCAGGATTTTCCCCACATAAATGACCCCAGATTTTCGCAGGACTTTCCCCTCATATGTTGTCCACGAAGATTTACAGGACATTTCCCGGATTTTTCTCCCCATTTTTTCCCACAATTTATTTTGGCCGGAATTGTGTCGGATTTGGCGAGAGTGTCGCTGGATTTTGTCCCCGGATTTTCCGCGAATCGATAATTCGGGGGACGTTTTGCCGGCGACAAAATTTTGGTCGGAATTGCACCGATTTTTGTTCATTTTCCGGCAAAAATCCGGCGCATATCCGGTAAGATTTTCTTGCCGCTTTTTTCTGCAAAAATTGTAGTGAGGAAAGGAGAAATGGGCGTTATATATGACGAGCAAAGTCCGAAAAGCGTCGATGTAATAAGTGCGAGTGGTCATGCAAATTTGTGGCCATGTTGTTGTGGTGACACGAGTCAGAAAGTTTCGCAGGATAGCAAAACTTTGAACAAGCAGAAGTTGAAATTGTGCATTTCTTCAACTAGCTAAGTACATGAGTTGAAGGTTGTCAACACTGCATGTATGGGTCATTTAGGAAAGCACGGTTGTCACTACGCATGTTGGGGATTGGACCTTAATTAGGTTATTGGGCTACTCCAATTTATTAAGCTCACATTTTTGGCAGCCTTAGTGACGCAGCAGGGATCTCGAAAGGAATAGCAAGCGCTAAACTTAGGATAGGTAATCGAATTCACAAGCGTGAACTCGAACGAAAACTCTGGAATGCACCAGAAAAGATAATTCTGGAATCCACCAGAAAAAGAAATAGCAAAGCTAAAGTTTTATTCAAAATAAAAATTGTGTTTCTGAAACCCTAAAGAGGGTTTAAATAGAAAAATACAAAAACTAAATTTGTAAATATAATCTAAATAAAAACTAAAATAAGAAACTTGCTAAAATTAATATGGAAACTTCTAAAAGATTTAGTTCCTAAATCTTTATCAGCCTCATACATCACTTAATTTAGGCAAGCTTACGGGTTATGCTTCCTAATTAGAGTAGGATTCCTATTTCCTAATCAGGTTAGTGTTTAGATGTTTACCATACATATACTCACGTTGATTTTTGTAATTGTAGTTTAGGATCTTATAGTGAAAACGGTGGTTTGGTAGTACCCAGACGTAGTCACGTGTTTTGACGAATTACATATCAAATCTTGATGTCCTCGCATCGTTTAATTATTTTTATCTCATCATCGGTGCTTGCACGGCCCTAAATTCCATTGGGTGATATCTTTAGGAATGATAGTATCCATAAAAAAAAATAGTAGTATACATGATGTATCCATATTTGCATGCACTTCCAAACAAACACTGAACATTCATATAGTGTTTACAATGTGCTAATTACTTCTCACATAAAAGTTCTCTATTTCTTAATTTAAATTCAACATAATTCACTTTTGAAAACTTCTAAACATCAAAAATATTTTCAATTTTCCTATGAAAAAAAATATATTTTTTCAATTTTATGTTGAATTTCATTTTCATCCAACCAAATTAACTAAATTTATTACCTTATCACAAATTTGTTTATATTCATGAGATACACATGCAAATATACAATACCCATATAAGTTAGATCTCAAAAAATGGCTGGAATCATGGTGTTAACAAGTCGTACCTATTAGCTAATCCCACTAGATGGCAACAATATCAGCTTGGTGCTTCATTTATATTCAAAGATAAGCTACGTGTGCTCACAGTTTGGAATTAAGTAGACATCTGATAAGGTTTTAGCAAATAATTTATAGTTAGAGGAACTGAATAACAGTAGTTATACAACTTGAAAGGTTGTCATCAAATGGTTGACTACTCATATAAATATAATGATAATTAATGTGATACTTAACAAATCCATTATTGGTTGTAATCAAGTCAAGCCTTTTTTTTAAATATTCATGAAGATGTCAATAATTAATTGTTGTGCGAGCTAAGAGCATCCGAACCCATTCAGTACCTCCTAAGCAAGCAGCACCTCCTCGATCTGCAATTTATGCACCAGTTTAAAAGTTAGCACCTCCTTGCACTATTCCTCAAATAAAATAAAATAATTTTTTATTTTAAAAAATTAATTATAACATGATAAATTAATCGAGATTTTCGATCACATTTTAATTCAAATAAAAAAATATTATTCCTCACATTTTAATTATAACATTTGGTCAAATCTGTACAAAAATAAAAAAGAAACAAAAAACTTGGCATTTGGGCCAAAATCAGCCCAACATTCACTGACCGACAACTAAACCCTAACATTTTGGACGTGCTTCAGCACGTTCTGCCGCAGCAGCTACTGCCGAACGTTCTTCTGTCCGAGCTCACTGCTCTCCCCGGTGCACAAATCCTTCCCGCAGCACATGCTCCACGTCGGCGACAACTCAGCAGCACCTCCTCCAAAACACAAACGGTGCAGATGCTCTAAGGGAATAACAAGCTGGCTAAAGCTCCATGATATACTTGTGAAAACATCCTCTCGGAGGTTCATGGTGATAGAGGAATTGGTCGAATAGAGGAGAAACAAAAACTATAAATTTTATTATAATTAATGTATTTGTGAACAATGTTTAATGGTGAACAAAAACTTAATTTTTCTCGGGCACATCACCCTCTATTTTTTATATTTTGGGTATTCTTAAGTAGTATAGATCAAACCAAGAGTTACTGAATAATGTTGTATCCAATAACTCATTTCAAAAAACTCATTCGATGATTGCTTTAAAACATTTGAAGAAATTTTTGAGTCTGGTCCGAAGCCGCGCAAGAAAAAGAAATACCAAGATTTTATTGATGATGCTAAAAACACGCTTTGCACTTCAACTCCATGTTGTGCCAAAAAGAAAGATTCCAATTTTTTTTGGTTTTGACCGTTTTTTATTTTATGTATTTCTATTTTTATCGAATAAATTTTTTTATTTAAAAAAGATATCGAATGGTATAATTATGAAAATGTCAGATAAGTAATTCGGCTTCATTCTTCATCAAACCTTGAGAAATTCGTGGATAAGTTAAAATTGTTACGAGTGAAACTATTCATACCCGAATAGTCTAATCATTAACAATTTGAACTAACACTCTACTATCGCATTATAACATCAATAATATGCTATATGGAGACAACATGATTAAATTGATGAAAAGCTTAATCTCTAATTGATATCAACATGATGAGCAGATGATAAGATTCTATAAGCATATGATTATGGAATTCATACCTAGTGCAGAGCAATAATATGTTGCCATTCACAATCGATGTCATTTAAGTTTTCTATTATTTTAACGATTTTTTTTATTATAAAATTTCGACTATCTTAAAAAAAGTAAAAAATCAGATATAAACCCGCAAACTATATACTGACAAATTATGATACGGTTATTACGAGCAATACCTTTAAAAAAAAATCAAAACAACATCACTCAAAAATAAAAAAATCGAAACACCAACATTTTACCATTGACAACAAATTGATGGGCGATTCCATGATTAGGTTGGTTGAGCATTCGAGTCGCAGTTGACCTTGTTATCCTGACTCATTGACTATTTCACTGGGCCAAACAGAAAGGATAACGACCCACAAGGAAGTATCAGCTCTATGAATTGGGCTACTCGTGAAGCAGAACAGGCCAAATTCACACTGATCATTTACGCACACCATGCAAACAACATTCATGCGTCATTCCTTCATTGCCTCAAAGCTTTTCCGACCGACAGACAGATAACTCATCCACGTGTCATTCTTTCAATGGCTTGTAGAATTCCTTCCCACAGGAAACCTTAGCTGATCATCCATCTCTCTATATGAAGTTTTCTTTCCATTTCCAGTATGAAATCAAAGAGATTCGAGACTCCCTGAATAATTAGGCAGAGCTGAATTATTCAAAGAACTCGACTTGTGTTGGAATCAAAATTTGTACACTATCAATTTAAATAGAACGATTAGATAAATATGTGTGTACACTACACCATTTTGCATCTGGGGTCACTGACCAAAAATAGCCGCGTAAGGACATAAGGACTAGTCGCTTAAAGGATGTGACGACATAAGCTCGATTGTGACTCACTAATTGACATCAGTCACGTAAGAGTGTTTGAGTGACATCGTAATTTCAGCCGCATAAGGATTAATGTAAGTCGCATTAGTATATTAATGTCCTCTCGTGGAACGACATTTTTACGGTTTGGGTTGGACGCGTAGGTGTATTTTTTACAATGTCAGTCGCGTTAGTATGTTAGATATTAAATGTATACGCTGACGCAAAAGTACACATCGATGCTATTTTCAGTCGTCTAAGTTCAGTACATGTGTTTATATATGTCATTTACTAAACTTAGACGACTGATAGTATGCTATTTTCAGTCGCCTAAGTTCAGTATCGCAGACGCATAAGTACGCGTATGTGTTGTTATGTTTATGCTTTGTAGTCGCATAAGGTTGCGTTTTATAGCAGTATTAATTGTAAATGTAGCACATTCAGAAAACCCTAATTCACACATTGATAAACTAGCGGAAACAGTCGCCAACAAGTTCAAAAAGATAAACAAGTTCAACACAGTACATTACACAATACACCTTATCCAAGGTGTATTCAAAAGTTAACCCACATGAAAGTTATTGTTAATTAGCTGCAACGAGAATTCACAGAGTACCCAAACCAAATGAAGCACCATCCGAGACATTACCCCCTTGTCCTGAAGCCCCTACTCTCCCTTTCACCATTTCCTCCAAACACCTTAGCCTGCACTCGAATTCAGCATCTTTTCTAGACGCATCTTCCTTCGCCTTAATCAGCTCTTCCTTGAGGGCATGGTTAGATGCCCCACCTCTAGGGCGAGGAGGCGTCCTAAGATTGCCACCCACTCCGGACACCACAGTCCCTTTCTTTTGCCCAACAATTTTGTAAATAATGTCTAGCTGTATCTTTGTTGGGAGGGGATCATCAGCAACCATGCTGGTAGGGTCATCGGAATCATGGTCATCCGTCAGCAACCTTACATCGGCTTGCATTTGCTCCTAATTTTAAGTACAAATAGAGTCATAAAATAAAACATAACCTTATTAACACCGAACAAATAACAGAAATAACTTAAATTCTATCATTTACACTATATAAGAAACATAATTAGTTTGTATGTCATACTCATAGTATGGAGCAGGAATGCAATTAAAAACCAGGACATATATCAGCAACATAATCACATTCCAACTAATTCTATCATTTACACATAATACAATTGAAAAGCAGGACATATAACATTACCACCAAAGGACGACTCTCTGGCTCTTGGGAATACACTTCTTCATATGCAGCAACAAAAGGCGCTTTATGTCCCTTCTCCATGTGCTTGACCGCCCTGATGGTGAATGGAGTTTTACCCGAATGGTGGTTCATTTTTTTCTTCCTTGCTTATTTCATTCTAGCTGATATTGCCTACATAACAAAAGAAAATTTTAGCAGCAAAAAAGTAGTGAGCTGTAACTAAAAAAAATCTTGGAACCTAAGTATCATCACCAGCTGAGCAGGCTCTTGAAAGTGCTTCACGAGCCATTTCCATTCCTCTTCTCTGTGTGTGAATTCCTTGGGTGTTTTCTCTCCATGAGCCAGATAGTGAGAGCGACAATCAGACTTCCAGTTGACGCGCGTCGTCTGACGCGTCAAACTTAATATTTATTTCTCCTGCAATAAGCTAGTGTAGCGGCAAGCAGGGTCGAACCCAAGGGAGGGGGTTTAAGCAGTTGTGAGTGCAAAAGAGGCACAAAGCAAGGAAGGATTCAATCAGAGAGAGTATTCAGCTTAGGGTTTCTATTTTGACATGTTTATTAGTGACTGCTAAATATCTAATTTCATGTTTCTAAGTGTGGTTGTTCCGACAAAGGTGATACGCCACAATCTAACCCGACAAAGGTAACAGACTTCTAGTTCTTTCCTAAATAAAATAATCCGACAAAGGTATTATTTAGTTTAGGTGTTACTATCTACCTTTACGACAAAGTTTCCAGTAGATGTTAACGGTAAGAATTAATTGCTCAATTAAGCTTTGCGACAAAGCTTCCACTTAATCTAACAAGTTAATTCATGTGATGAAGCAAGAACTAGCAAAACATAAAATAGCATTAAGAACGAAGTCTCAAAACATGTGTCACAATGAACGAAACCCTAAACTGAATAAAGAGTTTAGCTACACATGATGGAAATAAAACACATAATGAAAGGTAGAAAAATCTCTTTTCTCGTCGAAAGCTTCGCCTTCTCCTCCAGAGCCGCCTTCTGAATGATGGAATATGAGATGATGGAAACCCTAACCCAAAGATCTTATTTATAGCAAAAAGTAGGGTTTCCAAGTCTGATTTTTGGGCTTGATTTCCAAGTTTCGGCCTGCTGACGTCATCGCCGCGGACCATGTGCACTTTATCATCCGCGGATACTGTTCACTTTAGCATCCGCGGTCACTGTTCATTAAATGAACAGTGTCCGCGGTCCTCTCGGAGACTGTTCACCCATTCTGCGCATCTGTTTTGACTTCGGCTCTCAATTAGACCCTACAACTAACCTCGGATGCTCTCGGTGTGAACTAGAAAGTTGTAGGGAATTGAGTGAGCTACGCAATGGCATGTAGGTCGTATTTTTCTGATCAACGCTCAGTTCCTAGCACGCCGTAGAAGCTCCAAAGGTCTGATCTGTCATTGCGGTGTTTTTGGCACGAAATGCCATCTTTTATGCGCGTTTCCTCCTAGAGCTTCCGAAACACCTGGAATGCAAAACCATACTAAAAAGTAAACGTTTGCATAATAAAGTGTCGAAATACATGGGATTAATTGATTCGACGAGTCGTATAAATACGACTTATCAAACCACCCCACACTTAAACTTGTTCGTCCCGAACAAGAACAAGTCATAGAAGGAAAACAAATATCACACCACAATTTCTTCGACGTCCTAGATAATGCTACATGAATATGAGTTGCTAGTCTGGACTTGCTTTTCTATGCATAACTCAAATCATCATGCTTCACATAGAAATAACTTGATACGTGTTACCTTTGAACTGAAATTCATATCATTTCGGATGACTGAGAGATAGTCCCTTTTAGACCCATGATCTGCACTCGCGGTCCCGAACTCTAGCTATATGGTTATACTTCATCGTTTCTTCTTGCACGTGATTCATTCGAGCTTCAAGGCTTTTTGAGCTTTCTTTCTTCTTTTGTTGGACAGCTTTTGTAGTGACTTTCTTTGGCCTTTGGCTCTTGTGTATGAATGATGTACTTCACTTTTTGCGTGTAGAACTTTCACAATATGGCTAATTTTTCCTGAGCTTTGCTCCTTTGTTGTGAATAGCTTGTCCTTTTTTCTTTTTCTATTGAAGGAGGTCCAATCATCGCCCGCAAGCATATGGAAATACCTCCCCGCTCTTTCTCATCCTTGACCTTTTTGACGCGAGTCAAGATGAGGGTCACTCACCTATTCTCGGTTACTTCGGACTAGAGATAGGACGGTCTGTTTTCCCGTCCCGCCTACCTACAAAAACGCTGCAACGGCGGAGCTAACTCTGAACCATATCGTCTCGAAGTGCTAGCCTCCATGAAATCCACATAACCATATAACTCGAATTCGGTCCTTTGAATGCTTCGTCAAGTCTCTCTAGGACATTTCTATCAACTCCACATCTCTGTTCATCTCATCTCAAAAGGACACGTAGTAGGTTAAATTCACATGTATAAGCGCAATTCAAATTTCACGAGAGAAATACATCTAATCAGCATCATCTGTTTCACATCATCAAAATTCAATACTGCATATCTAGGAAATAGAGAGAAATTTCATGCTTTCAATTTTTTTAAAGGGAAACGTACTGACACGGTGTAATATGCACGAAAAATAAACGTGCTGACACAACTGACTGACTGACTCTCCCACCCCACACTTTTGAACTAAGCCGTGTCCTCACGATACGACTTAAATTCAAAGACACAACAATGCAAGACATACAAACATATAGGAAAAGGAAGAGATCAAAGTGAACAGGTACTCCCCTCGTGTCGTCGTGTGAAGATGAGAATTCCGGTCAAACGAGTCAGTCAACGCTGGTCAACCATGGTCAACGGTCAACTCTGGTCAACCGAGAGGGCTGCGCCTGAAGAAGAGATTACGGCCACGCCTGAAGAAAACATTAGCCACTTAAAATGGCTGGCGAGCGCGACGGTTAAAATGTGCATGTACCGCGATCCTCTCGGGATGTCACCTATTTCCTGCATAAAAACGTTCTCCTTTCCCAAAAGACAGTATAAAAACATGACTCAATACTCAAACAAACATAAAAAGAAATAAAAAATGAAAAACACATAAATTTTGTCGGGCTGCCTCCATGCGAGTGCCTTTGTTTTACGTCGTTGGTTCGAAGATACCTCTTTAGGAATCACAAGTTAGGATCCCATGGACGTGTGAGGTCAAATTTCTCTACTCCTTTGTGATGCTCATAGCCCTCATCGAGTGTTGCTCTCATGTCTGTCCATCCTGGTTTCCATCCACATGTGTCATGTCTCGGAAGGTCGACTGAAACTACTGCAGAGACATGCTTGCAAGACCTAGTGTGTTTTTTCTTCTTATGATGCTTCCAACTCACGAATGTGTTTTTGAATGACAGTTTGTAGTTGGTGATCCAGTTTCTAGTCCTACACAATGGGATACTAGCAGCCACAATGTAAAGTGAACCAAACGCCTTTTCTTGTAATTTTCTATGTTCACCATCCTCCTCGTATGTGGCTGGCACTATTCGGCTGAATTCATTCTCATCTTCTTCTTCTCCTGCTTCTTCTTCTTCTGGCTCTTTATGATCATCTTGGATGATGTTATCCTGCACAAGAAGTGAAAGAGGTATATCAAAATTTTGTATAATTTGAGGTGATTCAGAGATTACCGTGAGCATGATTGTTTCTTTCTCTGTGTGCAGCTCTCTGGTAGTGGTGGAAATATCCTCTTCATCTGAAGCTTGATTCTCTGTTGCGGGTAAGGTCATGATGGCGGTGTTGCATGTGATGTCGGGAACGATTTGCACTGAATCAACTTCTACTGTCTGCGCCTTAACATCCGTTTTGTGCATCTGACCCCGTCTCGATCTCTGTGCCATATCTATCAGGTCCCATATATCATAAATGTCTAAATTCATTACTGAACCTCCTGCTGCAGCATCAAGCATAGAACACTCTAGTGGAATCATCCCATCAAGAAAGCTCTCAAGAAGAAATAAATCTGTTAATCCATGGCGTGGACAGCTTCCCTGAAGGTCATCGAAGCGCAAATAGTACTCATATAATGTTTTGCCCTGGAATTGCTCAATGGTAGAAATTTTCTCGCGAATTTCAAACCGAAAGGATGGCGAAGAAAACTTCTTTAGAAATCGGGCTCGTAGATCCACATAATTACTTTCACAATCTGTAGATGATGAGTAATACCAAGATCTTGCGGAGTCAGTTAAAGAAAAGAAAAATATTTTTAACTTAAACCTCTCTAATGACTCTTCTTTAGGCTTTATGTGGCAGCAGACGGAGTGAAACGTTTTTACATGTGTCACGGGGTCTTCTCCGATGGCACCTCCAAATTTGGGGAGACGCCGAATCATCCAAAACTTAACCTCGCTGCCATCGTATTCATCTTCCTCATCGTCTTCATCGTCCTCATTAAAGTTATCACCAACCACACTACCTGCACGAGACATTATGCAGCAAGTAGCCAAGCACATGAAAAATAAAAATTAACAAGAACTAAAAGAAAAACAAAAAGAAACAACTTCACCGAAGCGCAGCTCCCCGGCAACGGCGCCAAAATTTGACGCGCGTCGTCTGACGCGTCAAACTTAATATTATTTCTCCTGCAATAAGCTAGTGTAGTGGCAAGCAGGGTCGAACCCAAGGGAGCTGGTGTTGCTGAAGCTGTATCTGAAAACAAGAAAAGAGGGGGGTTTAAGCAGTTGTGAGTGCAAAAGAGGCACAAAGCAAGGAAGGATTCAATCAGAGAGAGTATTCAGCTTAGGGTTTCTATTGTGACATGTTTATCATTGACTGCTAAATATCTAATTTCATGTTTCTAAGTGTGGTTGTTCCGACAAAGGTAACAACCCAAATATCCCGACAAAGGTGATACACCACAATCTAACCCGACAAAGGTAATAGACTTCTAGTTCTTTCCTAAATAAAATAATCCGACAAAGGTATTATTTAGTTTAGGTGTTACTATCTACCTTTACGACAAAGTTTCCAGTAGATGTTAACGGTAAGAATTAATTGCTCAATTAAGCTTTGCGACAAAGCTTCCACTTAATCTAACAAGTTAGTTCATGTGATGAAGCAAGAACTAGTAAAACATAAAATAGCATTAAGAACGAAGTCTCAAAACATATGTCACAATGAACGAAACCCTAAACTGAATAAAGAGTTTAGCTACACATGATGGAAATAAAACACATAATGAAAGGTAGAAAAATCTCTTTTCTCGTCGAAAGCTTCGCTTTCTCCTCCAGAGCCGCCTTCTGAATGATGGAATATGAGATGATGGAAACCCTAACCCAAAGATCTTATTTATAGCAAAACGTAGGGTTTCCAAGTCTGATTTTTGGGCTTGATTTCCAAGTTTCGGCCTGCTGACGTCATCGCCGCGGACCATGTGCACTTTATCATCCGCGGATACTGTTCACTTTAGCATCCGCGGTCACTGTTCATTAAATGAACAGTGTCCGCGGTCCTCTCGGAGACTGTTCACCCATTCTGCGCATCTGTTTTGACTTCGACTCTCAATTAGACCCTACAAATGACCTCGGATGCTCTCGGTGTGAACTAGAAAGTTGTAGGGAATTGAGTCAGCTACGCAACGGCATGTAAGTCGTATTTTTCTGATCAACGGTCAGTTCCCAGCACTCCATCAAAGCTCCAAAGATCTGATCTGCCATTGCGGTGTTTTTGGCACGAAATGCCATCTTTTATGCGCGTTTCCTCCTAGAGCTTCCGAAACACCTGAAATGCAAAACCATACTAAAAAGTAAACGTTCGCATTATAAAGTGTCGAAATACATGGGATTAATTGATTCGAAGAGTCGTATAAATACGACTCATCACTAGTTTTTGAAGCGGTTGTTGGCAATCCTGGTTATATACTCCCAAAGCAAAGTGTCGTCTTCGGGCAGGAAGAAATGAGGCTGCACCAACCCAAAAAAAATAAATGTAATTGAAAATCATTTCATAACATAAGGAATATGAAAATTTGTAATGCTTATAAGTAATCTACTGAAATTAACTTATGCTGAGATAATTGGTGACTAAGTCCCAGTGCTTGGGGTCGAGTTCTGAATAGGTAGGGACTAGCATTGGCACTTTCTCCCATACGCAACTGCCAATTTGGTGGGTCATCATGCTTCGTAATTTGTCTCTAACAGGGCCATTTGCCTCAACGGTGCAATCCACCTTTATCCTCGTCCCCAATCAGTGACCAATTCTGCTAGCTTGGCTCCATGGACGACACCTCTACACTTCCGCTTTTTTCCGGGTACATCGGGAGAACCTGACACAATAATTTGACAATGACATCATTAAGCACATGTAATTCGTCATAAAACAGACCAAATTTTAGCTAATGTGTAAGATCATAGTCATATATAAATTTAAATGAATCTAAAATTACCAGTGGATAAGGAATTATTGCATCGTATGCTGAGGGGTTCATCAACAACTTCTTCAGGAGGTGCTTCCTGGTCAGCCTCATTCTCATCAGAGCATTCATCAACTTTTTGGTCAGCAACATCAACTTCCTGGTCAGCAACATCATCTTCTCGGTCAGCAACATCATCTTCTTTGTCAAAAACATCATCTTCCGCCATGTCATAAGCAAAGTCATCTGCTTTGTCAGCATCATCATCGTCTTCAGCATTAGCAGTTGGATTACACCCAGCAGATTGTTGGGGCGAGGGTGTGAGAGAGGGGTATGGGGCACTAGTTGAACGTTGCTGATGAGATGAAGAGCTTAATGTACGAGGAGGGTATTTTGAAGCCGGGGGAGGAACATCTAGGGTTTCAGTGTGACGGAGCCCACTGCACTGTCGTTAAGGTGCAATGTTCTCTGTGCAAAATAAATTTATAGTTTCCGCTACTCATGACTACACTACTGGGTAGTAAGTGGTAAGTAGGGGTCGAACCCAAGGGAATTAGGGGGATAATTATTCTTTGAGGGGATTATTCAGCGGGAGGGCGTGTTTTAGGTTGGTTGGTTGGTTTTAAAGCTACCAGCTAAGTGATTGATTGGTTGGTTGGTTGGTTTTAGTACTGGAAAGTAACTGATAATTATTACAATTAAAAGAAAGCGTTCGGTTTCAGGGGCCTTGTATTATATCCTGTTTATCATTGACCCTTAGTGAATCTTCTAAGTATTCAAACGTGTATCAAGGCCTTTTCCGGCGCTCGATTTGCCACACTGTCTAGTCTTTTGCAAAAGTGTTCGAAAGTGAATCAAGGCCATTTCAAGCACTCGACTTGCAACACTGTCTAATCTTTTGCAAAAAAGGTAAAGCCCTTGTTCTACTTAGACTAGCACCCCATTTCAAGGTATACTAGCCTATGTGCATCCATTTTGGGTTGTCTTTTCCGATTTACCCAAAATGGTGTTTGAGAGAGATCAAACTCCTCAGATAAGCTTTGCCATTTCAAGCATCCACTTACCCGAGTATGTTTGCGAACTTCCACAGAAGAGCTTTGCCATTTCAAGCATCCACTCAACCTTGGAAGTTCTGATCTAATATATGGCACATAGAACAAGTTTTGAATACAAAGACGAGACACTAAATTAATAGTCTAAAACATTTTATAATACAAGTCCACCCCTTCTACCGAACGACTAGTTTAGCTACTATTTATCGCGCTAAACATTATAACTAAGGAATTGGAAATTAAAGACGGTAAATAAATATTAAAATACTTACAACCGTTGAAGCGCCAAGGGAGCAATCTTTTATTTCCAAAGCCAAACTTACAAAACTTAGAGAGATAAGTGAAATGTTGATTTTTGGATGATACAAATGAGAGGAGAATGGCTTGTATTTATAGCCAAAGGGAGGAGAAATGGAGGGTGGAGATGGCTTCCATGTGTTTTTGATCCAAGGGAGGAGGAGGAGGAGATGAAGATGTGGTGGAGGAGCCACCACATGGCAAGCTTTCCATGGAGGAGCAAAAGCCGCCGGTCACCATGAGGGGAGGAGCCGCCGGTGGCCGGTCACCATGAGGGGAGGAGCTCCTCCCTTGGCCACCTCCAAGCAAGGTGGCCGGTCACCTTGGTCCATGAGTGTATTTTGACAGTTTTGTGCAGTCTTTTCACAAAACTATCAGTCCAATTTCGCTCCGTCTGACTTTGATTCCTCTTCTGCTTAATTTGTTATGAGTGATTCAACGTCAGGATCCTTGATATTTCTTCAGTCGGCATATGATCTTGACCTTGGAATGACTCGTAACATCTTTTATGCTTTAAAAGCTCCTCTTTAGCATGTATTCTCTCTAAGCTCTGAAATACCCTGTAGAAATATATCGGAACTAACAAGCAAAAGTTAAATAGACCAACAGTCTAATTTGGTGGGTTTTACTGTGTTTTTGATTCGTATAATTATGGTCCATCACAGTGTCAACAGGGTTTGAAGGTATGTGAACTCGAAGCTTTGAGGAACATCTAGGGCTACGACGGAGTTGGAGCTGGATGGATCTCTTCTTAGGGGTGTGGGTTGCAGTTTCACTGGTGGAGGTTTCGAGCTCGGAGGAGACGATGTCAGATGGTGGTTGTTTTTCGGGTGGTGGCTTCTTCGACGGAGCTGGTTTTGGTGGTTGTTTCTTGGGTGGTTGCTTCTTCGACGGAGCCGCTCCTCCTCACTTCGCAGCCGGCTCTGGCGTATGAATCTTGGCTGGTTTTTGACTGCTCGGAGAACGAAGCTTCATCGGAGCTTTGCTGGTGGTGTTGGCAACTTCGGCGAGTGACTTCTTCTTCGGTGGCATGGTGACGAGCAGCGAGGTGAGAGATCAACGAGATGGAGAGAGGGTCGAGCGACGCAAGTGAGAAGTGAAAACCCTAGTGAATATGTGGGTAGCTTAAGTTATGTTCAACCACGTGTTTAAGTTTTGGACACGTGTGTGGATAAGATGCGTTTAGTCCTTATGCGACTGACAATCAATAAAAGACGCGTAAGAAGACTAAATTTGAAAATAAAAAATATTTATTTCCCTCTTTGGATTTTACCTGTCCCGCCCACACAGTTTGCATTTCCCCCTAAAAATCAGCAAACCTTACATAACTGATACATTTAAACTCTGTCGCGTAAGATCACGCAGAGTTGATACCATAAACTTGATAATATTCTCACATCCCTTATAACAAACATTCCCTGCTTAAAATAACATAACATCACACAATGAGCAACATGGTAAACTACTCATCATCATTGGCATCTCCATCCTCGTCGTCATCTCAACCTCCTCTTCACTTTCATCATTATCACTTTCGTAATCATCATCATCCTCTTCATCTTCAAAATCATCTTCAATTTGTTCAACATCCATTGCATCATCACCAATTTGTATGTCATAATCACAGTGCATATCAGGAATCATGAGCGGAGTCTCTAATCGTTCCTCAATCTCATCTTCATCAAATTCATTGGACACGTGACAAGTAGGGACATTTGTGGTTTGATCTTCTTGATATGCTTTCTCCACAACGTGTAAACTTCCATCCCGAGATATACAAGTGTCACTATAAGTGCCTCGTTGAGCAACAATATTAACAACTTTCCAATTTTAACCCAAAGTCGGATCGTCCACGTAGAACACTAGTTGGGCATGGTTGGCAAGACAATAAGGAGCATCATCATACCAAGTGGAGCAAGTGTCAATCGAGACTATTCAATGTTCCGTCTTTATGTTTCCCTCTAATGGATCGGTGTTAAACCATTTGCATTTGAAGAGGATTACATGCATTCCTTCGGCAAACTTAAGTTCAATGACACTTTGAAGAAACCCGTAATATTTAACATCTCCTGAAAAAAACACAAGTCGATTGTAACATATGATTATTTGAATAAATGAAATGCACAACTAGTAGAGCACAAAAAATTATCCGCTAGAACCATTACTCCACTATTTTGGGTCTTCATATGTTGATCTTTATCCCAAACCACAAAATTTTGTGCGTATCTTCCCTCACCACACACTGGGCATCTAATATGATCTTTTAACTCCTTGTAGTACAATATGCATCCATGCTCGCAAGCATGTATTGTCTCATAACCCAACCCCATATTTCTCAACACTTTTTTCACATCTTTATAAGAACCAAGATAGTTGTTATCGGAAGGAAGAATTTTTTTGGTGTTACGTAGCATCTTATCAAACCCCTTGTCTGACAGTCGACTCTCAACTTTCATTTGCATTACCCTCAAAATAGTTTCAAGAACTGTTTGATCACAACTTTTGTACAAAGAAGTCTGGGCTTCGCCTACGAGATTGTTATACCTTTCATAAACCATTCTACTATCTGAATTAGCATCATCATCTACATTCATATTCATATGATCCTCTTGGTGCATATGTCGAAAGGGAAAATGATCACGAAGAATCTCCATCGCCGGGTTTGTTTGGTGATGCATAACACCACTACTTGTTTCTCCATACCTCTCCGCAAGCCATTGTTGTCTCAACATGTATGCCGAAGGCTCATTACTCTTTTCACCATGTGATGTCCATATATTGTAACCATTCATCATACCATTATGCATCAAATGGACAAACATCCCCTTCGATGTAATTCTTTCTTTAACCAACAAACACCTTCTACAAGGACACAAATGTGTATTTTCTCCGTTTCGCCTTGCAAATTCAACAAGCCCTTGAATATAGCGTGTATCACCCCTTTCTAACCCCATCCAACTTTTAACCATTGTGGGCTTCACCTTCATAATCATAGAACAAAAATCAACATAATATAGCAACACCAAGTATTACAAAACTCATTTTTTTCAAGGAAATCAACCTATATGGTGGTTTGCAACTAACAAATATAAACTAAAACTACATATAAAACAAAATTTACCTGGTTTTCGGCAATGGAGGACCTGCTGAGTTCGTTTCAGCCGTGGGAGAGAAATGGGGGAGTGAAGGAGGAAGAAAGGTTGGTGTAGAAGTTTATGTCTCATCATTAAATGCGTCATTCCTTACGCGACTCACTTTCAATATATCAGTCACTTAAGTATATCGCTGGTGTACGGTCAATCAAGAGAAAGTCAACGATTTCAAATTCGCGATATGACGTGGCATTTTCGGTATTTTCCTAACGCGACAAACGAGGAAGGCCAATCAAAAACCTGTGACATAAGTACGTTCATGTGACACACTTAATTAGTGTGTGTTACATAAGACGTTGTCACATAAGAATACTTATGTCACACACTTTGGTGAGCTACATAAGATGCAGTCGCATTAGACCTCTTACGTCACACACTTTGGTCAGCTATATAAGTACCAGTCACATAAGTGTTTTCAGGCGACTAACCTATTTTTCTCAGTCGCCTAAGAACTCTTATGCGACTGGTACTTATGTCACTTACTCTAACTACGTTACATAAGCGACCAAATGGTGTAGTGGTAGTACTTCGTGTATGACTATTTGTTTTGTAGTACTTCGTATATGACTTAAATGAGTCACTTGGGAATTGATTTATAGGAAGAGAAAGTTCACCACAATGACATATTAGACTTTTGATGTTTCGAATGAGTGCTTGAAACAGATGAAAGATGTAATAGAGGCGAGCCATCCGTTTTTTCGTAGCTAGCTCAAAGTTCTACAACTCTCGAGTTCACACCTAGAGCAGACGATGTTGATTAGAAGGTCGAAACACGAGTGGAAGTTGGAGCAGCTGCAGGACACTGATCATTTGGCTTTATCACTGAGAATTTTAGCATTTTCACTAAACAATTAACTAATGACTGAACATCCTTTAGCCAAAATACATGGACAATTTAGAAAAATTTACAAGATGATGTCAAGTAACATGTAACTAACATTATAATCAAAGATTCAATATTAAAAACCAAGAAAGGTCGTTTACAATGACTGGATATTGAAATTCTTTTGTCTGTTCAAGACAGAATCCAACAAGTGTTCCAACTAAGTCAAGAACACTTTAGCAGCAACCAACTGAAAGTAAAAACTGGCACACACGATGTAAAACCCAGTTCGGCAACCAGCCTACTTTGGGGCTCCAAGCACTAAAGGAATTGCAATTCTTTACTTTGAGTTTAGAGTTACAGTGGACTTACGTTTACAAGACTCTCTCAAAACCGCCTAACCTCTAACACTCTTCAAGACTTGCGATCTTGACTTTTCTAGACCCGAGACTCCCTCTCGACTTCTGTAATAGATCTTCTCTCGAAGATTAGAGACTTCTTCTGAAGCTCAGAGCCTTCTCCCGAAGACAGACGCGTTCTTCCGAATGCGGAGTAGCAGCAATAGTGGGTGTGTAGCGGTGTGTGTGTCCCAAGGCCTATTCTGATCATCACACTGAACAGACAGATTCAACGCCGTCGACTTTTCGGTGGGAAAAGTTTTCCGGCCGATCGTTCCTCCTCCTCTTCAGAATATGGGCGTGTATAACTTCTCCAACAACGATGCAGAATGAGAAACCCTAGCCTCGTATTTATACGATGCTTGGCTGGGTTTCCTATTCGGTTAAGAGTATCTTAACCATCAAGATACTCTATCTCCAAATGTTTAGGAATATTCCTAAATATTCTCTTGATGCTAAATCTACTTTCTTGATTATCATGCGAGTATCTTCTCTTGATAATATTGGCCTCTAGATCATATTCTCTTGAATTTTTCTCTCCAATCTTCTAGCCAACCGACATTAGCAACTTGGAACTTTAATAATTGGAAGCTCGATATTTGGAAACTTCCTTCCGTCAGTTCTGTGTAGCGCTTGAGTTTCAACTTCACTTGAACAACTCATTGACTTCTAGCTTAAACACATGAAGTCGTTTTGCTAAAACCCATGCCACACAGGAAGTAACAATCTCCCCCTTGACATTTTTTTGGCAAAACCATCTCATCTAGCTCACTAGACTTCAGTGATCGTAATCAGTAATTGAGAGGAACAAATCGACCTCCAAAATTACTCCCCCTTTTTGCCACAAAATAGGCAAGGAGGGTTCAAACGGACTAGCTTGTTCTGGATTAATCTCCACTAGTTCTCGAGTCTTCTCCTCCGTGGCATCTGGAACAACAGCTTGTTCCTCTTTTCCAACCTTTGCTCTCTTACACACGTCAATTTATAAGTGTATATCTATTCAATCCTGGCTATTGAGGCTCCGTTAGGATAGTCAGTTATCAATGACACAGAGACCCAGGGGGATCTAAGTGTCTCGAACTAAGTAGTGTCCAGCGACTTGGCGAAGACATCTGCCAATTGTTTCTCTTGCAGTCCAGGAGAGTAGCTCTTCTCTCCCATCTATTTAAAAAGCTGATCTGCCTACTTCTGAACACTAGATCTGAACATTATATCATCAACATAACCTCGTGCGATGATAAGAACTGACATGGTGTGTTTGCCTAACAGCAAGGTCAACAAGGTCTTGTCGACCCCCCCCCTCGAACATAGCTATTTTCAATGAGACACACTGTGGGTCTTTCATACCATGTTGTCTCACCAACTGTTCGACCAAGGGCTAGCAGATAATGGTTGTTTGATGATCTAGTTCCCCCCATCAGAGAGTCTCCGTTCTTGTTGAGCACTTGACAATAGTTATGTGTGATCTTTGGGTGGAGACTTCCATCACACGGTTGACTGAAGCTTATAACCTTCACCTTCAATCCGTCAGCAAGAGTCGCCCTCTTGGGCTCAGGTAGACCCGGAACCTTCAATGTCCTACAGTCGATCACCATGCTCTCTTCTGTCATGTGCGCAGAGCATTTACTATCGAAGTACCTGCGACCTTTCTTTATGTTACTGGTTGAGCTGGATGCGATGAGACACACTTACTCTTTTTGCTTCACTCTGCATACTTGTCTCATCTTTGGAGTAGTTCTCTGTTGTAACTTTCTGTGCTCAGCTAGGAACTCGGGACACCTCGACTTGATATGGCCCTTCTTGTTGCAGTTCAGCAGGTTCTGGAGTCCCTTCTCCATTCTCCGTTGGATCTTTTCTGATTTGATAGAGGATACTTGTTCAACTTCCTGTTCAATTGCTGTCCGACCTGAACAAAGTTAGTCTTGCCTGAACTGCTTCCTCTTGTGAAGCCGGGACCTTTACTTCTTCCAACTCTTCTTTGTGTCATGAGAATTGAGTCCAGGCTAGTAGTTTCAGAGTTCAACATCTTCAGAGATTTCTTGAACTGATTCAGTTCGTCCACTATAGCCGCACGATCATTCTTTTCCATCTCAATCTGCAATTTCAAAGACTCAATGACTTCACTTAGACGTACCTCTTTTCAGGTTAGGACAACATATCTTTTCTTCAGCTCTTCCATGCCTTCAGAGTGTTTATCTTTTTATTTCTCCATCTGCATCATTAATGATGAGACAACTGTGAGATGTTCTGCCTTCTCTTCGATCTAGACATCAACTCTCTCCCTTGGATTTTCTTTCTCATCCTTCAGGCTTGTCATGTTCAAGCTAAGTGTGTTGTTCAGGTCTATCACTTTCTCGCACTTCTCATATAGAGCCTTGTAATTTTTGACAACGTATTCATCTGTGATTTCTTCATCATCACTGCAGCTGGAGTGGTCACCAAACTATTCTGGCATCGTTCTGGAACAAGTGCGGTGTCAGGCTCTTCACCTCTATGATCAGTTGCGCTGATGAATGCAACGAAGTTGTTCAAGTCATCCTCCTCCGAGTCACTATTGCTAACAGTATACGCCTTTTTTTCTTGAGAGTATTGGCACTCTCAACTTGAATGTGTCCAAAGCCTTTACACTCCCTTAACTGAATTACTTTGCCGTTTTCACCCTTGAACTTGTTGTTGTTCTCTCCAGGCCCGTTTCTCCTCTGAGAGTTTTCTCCTCTTTGACTCTGCGAGTTAGACGTAAATTGTTGTTTCTGAGATGTCCTCGTCTATTTATCTTTTTCACAATCCTTTCAAGGTTTTTGGCCTTCATGACGAGTTGTCCAGACACGTCCTCGACGCCGTGCCACTCTTCAGTTACATCAGCCTTAAGTGCAAAACATTTTACTCTCTTTCCTTGAAAATCAACTGGAAAATTCATCTCATATGTCCTTAGTGACCACATGAACTCGTCAAGCTTCGTCTTGGTTATGTCTTGCATTTCCTCAATGAGAGTCACCTTTATAGCAAACCGCGGGGGTAGTGACCTCAGAACTTTCCTTGCAAGCTTCTCTTCTTTTATGGGATCTCCCAAGGCGGCTGATTCAATGGCGACGTCCAGAACTCTAGTATTGAACTAAACAATCGTCTCTTCCTCTTTCATCTTCAGATCCTCAAACTTTGTAGTGAGCATCTGTACCCGAAAGTTCCTTACTTTATATGTCCCTTCACTAGCTGTTCTGAGTATCTCACATGCATCCTTGGCGAACTCACAGTTAAAAATCAGCTTGAATATATTCTCATCTATGGCTCAAAATATGGCGTTCATAGCTATTGAGTTCCCGACAGCAGCCTTGTTCTTAGCCTTTGTCCACCGCACTTCAGATTTTGGCACATCCTTTCCTTTGGGATCCTTCATAGTAGGAGGAGTCCATCCAACCAAAACAGCTTTCCATACCTTCTCATCAAGAGTTTTCAGGTATGCCTTCATCCTAGATTTCCATTAGCCATAGTTCGGCCCTTCTAGCAGTGGTGTCCTACTGATGTTCTGCCCTTCCTTCATACTTATCTTGAATAGAAGCTGGATCACACTTCGTATGTCGAGTGCCTGCTCTGATACCAATAGAAATTCTGTTGTCTGTTCAAGACAGAATCCAACAAGTTTTCCAACTCCGTCCAGAACACTTCAGCAGCAACCAACCGAATGTAAGAACTAGCAAACACGATATAAAACCCAGTTCGACAAACAACCTACTCTGAGGGGCTTCCCAAGCCCTAAAGAAATTACAATTCTTTACTTTGAGGTTAGAGTTACAGTGACTTACGTTTACAAGACTCCCTCTTTAAATCGACTAACCTCTAACACTCTTCCAGACTTGTAATCTTGGCTTCCCTAGACCTGAGAATCCCTCTCGACTTCCTTTAATAGATTTTCTCCCGAAGATCAGAGACTTTTTCCGAAGCTCAGAGTCTTCTCCATAAGACAGACGCGTTCTTCCGAATGCGTAATAGCAGCAACAGTGGGTGTGCATCGGTGTGTGAATCTCAAGGTCTGTTCTGACCAGCACACTGAACAGACAGACTCAGCACCGTCAACTTTCTGGTGAGAAACGTTTTCCGTTCGATTATTCCTCCTCTGCAGAATATGGGTATGTATAACTTCTCCAACAACGATGCAGAATGAGAAACCCTAGCCTCGTATTTATATGATGCTTGGTTGGGTTTCCTATTCGGTTAAGAGTATCTTAACTATCAAGATACTCTATCTCCAAATATTTAGGAAATATTCTTACATATTTTCTAGATGCCAAATCTTCTTTCTTGATAATCATGCGAGTATCTTCTCTTGATAATATTGGCCTATTGATCATATTCTCATAAATATTTCTCTCGAATCTTCTAGCCAACCGACATTAGCAACTTGGAAACTTCAATATTTGGAAACTTCCTACCGTCAGTTCTGTGCAGCGCCTGAGTTGAAAATTCACGTGAACAACTCCTTGACTTCTAACTTGAACACTCTGAAGTTGTTTTGCTAAAACTCATGCCACGTAGGAAGTAATAGATATTAATACCAAAATTTAGAAATGACCGTATTACGCAGTGTATATATATAATATCGGAAAAAACCAAGAAGTTCCCCGTGTAATGCGCTTAAGTGATTTATAGTTAATATATAGATGCGGTGTACATTTGAACCGTTTTCTCATGTACTTTTTATAATTTATGTAACAAAACTATCTGTGAGACTTTGGCGTGCCAAGCGCTCCTTGTGCGCCTCGATCGGGAGCTTAACATTGCTAACCAAGCCAACAACTTCCAGCATCCTTATTATTCTCCAAGTAACATCCAATAGCCACCACTCGAGACCATGTCTAGCGGAGTTTTCAAATGCACGATGATTGTTATGCCAGCCTTCCCTAAAAGTCAATAACCCAACCAACAAGTTATTTCTTGACAAATCACATGTATTCCAAGGTTGTTCCCCCCACATATGACAAACTGACGTCTAATTACTTATATGATTGGAGAAGGATCAAGTCTCTTAATTATTGCTTTTCTGGTTTGAATTTTGTTGGTCAGAACAGCATATGTGACATGATCACTACACCAGAAGGGGACTTATGTAACATTGTTTATGTCAATGACATAAGGATTAGTCGCATAAGTGTCCTAGTGTGACTGAGAATAGCAGTGCAGTCACATAAGGATCCTTATACGACTATACTTATGTGGCTGACCAAAGTTAGCGACATAAGTACACTTATGTCACTGACACTTACGTGACTGACCGAAGTTAGCGGCATAAGTGTCCTTATGTGACGGATCCTTACGTCACTAATACTTAGTCAGACATGTAAGTCACCTTTTGAGACAGATGCCATTAGTTAGTCGCACAAGGATATTAATGAAAATGGCACGTCATGTTACGTAATTTGAAATCGTTGACTATTTTCGTTTGACCATGTACGTTTGCATTTAAGTTGGCAGATACACCAACAATTTTCTTACGCGACTCTTGATACCAATGTGTGCCGCATAAGTACTGAAGCATTTATTGAAGAAACATCAACTTTTTCACCCACCTTTCTTCCTCCTTCATCCTTACTTTTCTCCCCCACAGCTGAAATTGTGTTTCAGCAGCTCCTCCCGTGAAGAACAGCCAGGTAATCATTTTAATTTGCATTTTGAGCTTCCATTTCTTAGATGCATACTACCCATACATCGATTTTCATGATTTTTTTAGTTTTATGTGTGTACCCCCAAGCGGCTGAATTGTAATGTTGTGTTTGTTTTGTTTTGTGATCATGAAGTTGAAGTTCACAATGTATAAGAGTTGATTGGAGTTAGATAGAGGTGATTCACGCTACGTTCAAGGCCTTGTTGATTTTGTGGAATTTGCGAAGTAAAATGGGGAAAATACACAAGTGTGTCCTTGTAAAAGGTGTCTGTTGGTTAAAGGAAGACTTTCATTGAGGGAGATGTTTATCCATGTGATTAATTATTGTATGATGAAGGGATTCAAAACATGGACATCACATGGTGAAAAGAGTAATGAACCTTCGCCATACATGTTGAGACAACAATGGCTTGCAGAGAGGTATGGAGAATCAAGTAGTGGTGTTAAGCGTCAAAAACCAAACCCGACCATGGATATTCTTCAAGATAATTTTCCCTTTCAACATGAGGATCATATGAATATGAATGTAGATGATGTTGATTCAGAGAGCAGAATTGCTTATGAAAGGTATAACAATCTAGTTGGCGAAGCTCAAACTCCGTTGTACAGAAGTTGTGACAAAACCGTACTCGAAACTATTTTGAGAGCTATGCAAATGAAAGTTGAGAGTAGATTGCCTGACAAGAGGTTTGATAAAATGCTACTTAACACTAAAGCAATTCATCCACCGGATAACAACTACCCTGGTTCTTACAAAGATGTGAAGAAAATTCTAAAGAATATGGGGTTGGGTTGAGAAACCATCCATGCTTCCGAGCATGGATACATATTGTACTCCAAAGAGTTCAAAGACTATACTAGTTTCCCAATTTGTGGCGAGGAAAGATATGCGCAGCGTGGAAGTACAAGCAAGGTTCCAAAGAAGACGGTCAAGTACTTCCCATTGACTCCACGATTGCAGCGCCTGTATAATCTCTCCACAAATTTCAGGGCAAATGCAGTGGCACGCTGAAAGAGATGTTAATGACCCAGATTACATTAGACACTCTGCAGTTGGGGAAGCTTGGAAATTTTTTGACAATGACTTTCTAGAGTTTGCAAGTGAGATTAGGAATGTCCGACTTGGTTTAGCAACTGACAGTTTTAATCCATTTGGAGCTTCGTGTCTGTCTCACAGCACATGGTCTATAATTATTGTTCCTTACAATTTGTCACCCCATATATGTATGAAGAAGGAGCTCAACATTCTATGTTTGTTGATATCAGGGCTCAAGTCACCGGGAAAGTGCCTCAATGTTTTTATGAGGCCTCTTATGGCATGAGGGAGCGTATACCTTTGATCGCCGTGATGACTCAATGTTCATTATGAAAGCAGCAGTGATGTCGACTATAAGTGACTTTCCTGGGTAGGCATGTTGGGAGGTCTGAAGACCAAAGGGTACAAAGCGTGTCCCATATGTCTAGATGAGATTGATGCTACCCATATGACGGGAACAATGTCATATCAAGGACACCGAAGATGGCTGCCAAAAGACCATGATTGAAGGTTCGCCGCATCTAAATTTAATGGAAAGATAGAGTTTAGGGATCCCCCCTCGTTGCTTTTAGATCCCGAAACATTCCATTAGATTACAAGTCATGAGTAATCCACTCTTAGCTTGCATCCGCAGTTCAAGCCTAGAGGAACTAGTGAGAGACTATGTTGGACACATATGTCTATATTTTATGAGTTGCCATATTGGCAAGCATTCTTTCATCCATATTCGCTTGATGTGATGCATATTGAGAAGAATGTTTTTGATAACATTATTGGGACTATACTTGGACTTGAGGGTAAGACCAAGGAAGATGTTAGGCTCGAAAAGGGTTGGAAGAGCAAGGGGTACGTAGAAAGTTATGGTTTAAACCTATCGGGTCAAGGAAAGAGAAGGTGAGTAAAGCACCTTACACTATCACTCCATCGGAGAAGGTAGAGATTCTTGAACTTATGCGAGATGCCAAAATCCCGTCTGGATACGCAGGGAGTTTGCGTAACAAGATTAATCTTGATGACAAAATTTTTATTGGATTGAAGACACATGACTGACACGTGATGTTGCAACGACTGTTGCCGGTTTTCATTCGACCTTATCTACCGTTCAATGTTGTTGATCCTCTTATATCGTTATCACACTGGTTTCAAAGACTCTGTTGCAAAGAGTTAGAAAATGAGGAAGTAAGACGTATGAAGTTGGAGATTGTTAAGATTTTGTGTCAGTTTGAGAGAATTTTTCCGCCAGCATTCTTCACCATTATGGTACACCTCATGGTACATCTACCATATCAAATACTGTTAAAGGGGCCAGTTCACTATAGTTGGATGTATCCGATGGAGAGGTATGTCAGTTTTATTTTGTTAATTACATGCACTTATATAATTTCCATGGTTTCTGTTTTTGTAAAAATGCTACTTTTTGCCTACTTTATGCAGACAATTTGGCCATTACAAGAGGTATGTGAGGAATACCCGATATCAAGAAGGATGTATTGTCGAACAATATGTGGCGCAAGAGTGTGTCACGTATTGTATGTTGTAGATGGGGGAGATTGAAGATACAACAATAGAGCATGACAAAGAAGAATACTGGAACATATCGGTAGTATCCAATGTCATCAAGCCGATGTGATACCTTAAAAGGAGGCAACTCCTAGATAATCAAATTCATGTGGCTCATTGGTGTGTTTTAGAAAATTGCGAGGAGGCTAGAGAAATTATTAACAAGCATGAGGAGAACTACTTTGAGGAAAATCCTTTTCGCGATAATGATTCAAGAATTGATGATTTTCTTGTGCATTTCCAAGATAAGGTAACTTGTAAATTCAGAAAAATATGTTGCACATTTTACATATCTTCCATGTATATATATTGTATTTCACATAATTAAGTGCACTAATGTTAATGTTGCAATATTTATGTGCAAATGATTAACTTACAAAATGAAGGATCGGACAACTATTCCAAAGAGCTTCACATTTTGGCAAGTAAGCCATAATGTCACAGTTGCTACCCATATTGTGTTGTCAATGGCTTCAAATTTGTCATGTGGGAGAAGGATCAATATATGAAGACCCAAAATAGTGGAGTAATGATACTTGCAGGTAATTACATCATATTGTAGTGTATATTAAGTAACATTTCTATTGTCACATAATCTATGTAAGGTTGGGCGATAATCATTTTGATGACACTATTTGTGATCACAGGAGGCATTAAATACTATGGGATTCTTCATAATGTTATTGAACTCAAGTACGCTGAAGGAATGCCGGTAATACTCTTCCATTGCAAATGGTTCAATACCGACCCGGTAGATGGAAACATGAAGATGGCCATGGGCTGCGCTCAATTGACACTTCTAACACTTGGTATGATGATGCTCCATATTGTCTTGCAAAGCATGCACAATAAGTGTTCTACTTGGAAGATCCAAAGTTGGGTGATAATTGGAAAGTTGTGAATGTGGTTACTCAAAGAGGCACTTATAGTCACTCTTGCATATCTCGGGGTGAAACTTCAATTGTCGTAGAGGAAGCTTATCAAGAAGATGGCACAACAAACATGCCCCCTTACATGTCTAATGACCTTGATGAAGGATTGGAGACCCCTCGGATGATTCCCGCTTTACATTATGATTACCACAATACAATGGATTAATTTGTTGATGAGGAAGCTGAATTTGTTGATGAAGTAGATGATGAGGATGAGGATGAATTTGTTGACGAAAGTGACCATGTTGGAAGTGAAGATGAAGATGGCAGTAATGGGGGTGATGAAGATTATGATGGGTTTGATTAAGGTGATGGTAGGGATGATGATGATGATGATGAAGTGTTTGGAAGTTTCAGTGACATTATTTGTTCATGTTATTCTGGTGTTTATTAAGTGTCAAGGGATGGACTAATGTAAAACTCAATTTGAATAAGTTATGTACAAGACCACTTATGTGACTATGTATGTGTTTCTCTGTTACGTAAGATGATACCATATGTAGGCGGCAGGTTAAAAGCAGATTGGCGGGATAAATTAAAAAAATTGGGGGCAGTTTAATTTTCATTTTGTTTTTATTCAGTCTTATTGCGAATGCGTTCCAATGTCAGTCGCATAAGGTTAGACTAGACAGGAAGTGTACACGTGTCTCAAAATGTTACACAGATGTTAGATTCATGCGACACGCATCTCTATATTTAGGGGTTTTGAGACAAACTTGTTTCATTTCTCCCATTTTGCCACACTGTCGCCACTCTCCTTCGCCTTCTCCGTCGCCATTCATACCCACTTCATTCGACTCCGTCGTTCACACCACCACCAATATGCCTCCTAAGAAGCGTTCTCTTTCCGATGTAGCTGAAGCAACAAGTGCAAAGCGTAGGAGATGAAGCTTAACTCACCCAACAGCCGAAAGCAAGCCAAAGTTCACACTCTCGAGCTGGTTGCAAAGAAGCAACGCCAGGGAGGGAAGAAGCTACCCCTTAGAGAAGCCCCAAAACCGCCAGCATCATAGCCTCTTCCTCCCTGACCAGCGTCCTCCACCGACAAGTCAGCAGAAGCTCTAGATGATCCACCGGCCACCAAGGTCGTACATGCAACCCCAAAAAAAATTTAAATCTGTCCAGACCATACTCAGATAAGTCAAAAGAAGCCCTAGATGTTCTTCCAAGTTACGAGTCCAAAAACCAGACCAAGACCTAGATCCAGTTCCTGTAGTCATAGTTCCACCACCTCCTACAAGGAAGTACCATACGAAGACGGTGTCTTCCAACTCCTCCCGTGGTTGATATCCATCGCTCACGCCCTCTCCAGTCCCCTCTGTTGAACACAACGAGTTTCAAGACAGAGCTGAGGAGGATGAAGAACATACTGAGGAACATGAAGACCATGTTCATGAGAATGAAGGACATGAAGAGGATGGTGAAGACCATGCTATGGATATTACTCCGGTTCAAGCCCCTTATGGAAATAATGTTGAAGCCCCTGATGGAAACAATGTTGAGGCCTCTGCTGCTGAAGTCTCTGATGAGAACATAGCGCCACCTATTCCTGATGAAGATGACACTGATGAGGAACCCCTCAGTACCCGGTGTAGGAGGTTTGTTTCTCCAGGTAATGTCAAGTTATTTTCTCATTGTTATTTGATTTTCAGTTGATTAATACTTTCATGTGAATTTATTGTGTTAGGACCATGTGAAATTGATCATTGCAGTGTGTTAATTTTTTTATGTGATTGTGTAATTGATGAGTTTGGTGTCTGTTTGTTACTAGCGCCTACTGCTGACCCTAATGCTGAGGCAGGCAAGAAAAGAAAGCGACGTGGTGTTGTCTGTGGCACCAAATTGGCTAATTTGGTGCACAGTCATTTGGTGCACAGTCTGGACCAAGATCAAGATTGAGTGCTCAGTGGAGGCCGATGGTCCAATAAGTGAGAAAATTCGAAGCATGGGGACACACCAATTTGGTGCATGTGTTAGACAGAAAGCACCCATGTTAGCCCCAACCTACACTGAGCTTGAACCCAAGCACTGGGATATAGTTGTGAACCACCTCAGCGTAAGTCAATCAATGTTTTTTATACGCATTTCAAATTACTAATTGTCTTCTTTTTCAGTACACATGCATGTTTAACTACCAATTGTTTTCGCAGACTCATTTCTGCCTACCAAAAGACGACACATTGCTTTGGGAATTCATTAGTAGGAGTACAAACATCTGCCACAAAGATTGGAAGTCGGATTGCCACAATCATTATCTATTACACGGAGACAAGGTACCCAAAGACTTCCTGCACCAGAGAGAAGAATGGACCTGGCTTGTGAATCACTTTCAAGAGCTTGCTCAGCAGTGATGTATTATTTATATTGTTAAGTCTTTTTATTTAATTTTATCCTGTATGTTACTGATATAGTTAATACGTTTTTCATGAAGGCCTTTTCTAAAAGGATGAAGGAGGCAAGGAAAAAAAAGAACCACTATTCGGGTAAAACTACATTCGAAAAGCGATATGTGAAGAACATTCAGAAAGGACACAAAGCACCCTACATTGCTACATATGCAGAAGTGTACTCGCAAGAACCTGGAAGTTAGACTATCATGGTAATTTCCAAACGAACTTTTATAGTTTGTATATTAAATGGTGGAAGTGTTACGATGTTCATGTAACTGTGGATTATTCTTGTGGGAACTTGGACTGTGGATTAACAATGTGTCAACTTCAATTGTGCTTGTGTAAAAACTGTTTGATGTCTTGTGTAAAAGTTAAGTATAGTTTTGTGCTGATCTACATGACTGCTTAAGAAGATGGAGTGAATGCATTTTGATTATGCAGTTTAATTGAGTAAAGTTTTGTGCAGTTTATTTGCGTGTCACGTTTTGATTTATGATCTTAATTGGGCTTATACACAGGACCAAATGAACATTGAATTGAAGCAAATAATGGATGAACAGTCTGATAACCCCAGCATGCATAGTCTACGACCCCCTCCCCACTGATGTTCAGCTACAGATCATAACCAAAGTAGTGGGCCAAAAGAAGGGCACTCATATATCATGAGTTGGCGGAAGTCTGAGGAGGCCTCCTCGCCCCATAGGTAGGGAGTCAAACCATGCACTCAAAGAATAACTTATTAAGGCGCGGGAGGAAGCCCCAAAAAAGATGCCAAGTTTGAAGAGAGGCTGAAGGCATTGGAGGATATGGTCCGAGGAGTTGGAGGGGAGGGAATGAGAATTGGGTGCAATGTCTCTGATGGTGCTAGCTTCGGGTTGGGGAATGTCTGATTGAAGAAAGTTGCTAAGGTTTAATAGATGATGACTCATGACCTTGGATTTTGGAATGATTACTCTTATGAACTTGGTTTTTTGGATGGTCATCAGTAGTTTTTATTTCAGTACAGAATGTTGTTAATGTTTAACTTTGTAAACTTGGTTTGATGTTATGTATGAAACAAGCTTAAAGTAAAGATTTTTTATTCTCGTATTTAAATTTGTAAAAAATGTGTAATTTACATTATACTATGCGACTAGAATTTCAGTATATTGACAAGCGTATTTTTAACCCTTTATAGTTGTCAAATTATGAGTTTTAGGGGTCAAATCGTAGTCAAACAAAATTTATAAACCTTGGTAAGCCAAGGGTCGATCCGAGGAACAGGTGTGTGAGTACTAGCAAACAGTGTGACCAATTTAGCTATTCCGATTAAACTTTGTAAAAAAAGGGATTTTTGTTGTCACGAAAATTGCAGAAATTAAATAGCAGAAAATAAAAGGTTTGTACTTATCGGAGAAAGAATTCCAGGACCATACTTCACCCATGCTAACCCCACTAATCATGCAATCATTATCACGTAATTCATCATGCTATCGAATATCGAATTAAACCAAAATAACACTAGATAAGCCGCCCATCCACGGATCATTATCTAGCTTAATCTCAATCGTTAAACGCCGCCCATCCACGGATGATCAACGATCTCGATTATTTAAACTAAAGGTTTTTATACAATTTCATACAATCCGGTTAATCCCTAGGGCCCATCCACCTTTCGGTATATAACCTAAATACGATCTAGCATGCAAACATACCCTTTGATGTAAATACTTGCATAGAACGATAAATTAAACACGATGAAATTGAATATTCGATTTGCATAAATAAAAACGTTAATTGATCACATGAGAGTTGGATACATAGCACGGGATCCGTAGGATCTCAGAATACAGAAGACTACTCACTACTCATGGTAAGTTAACCAAGAGTAATGTTGATAAAGAGATTAAGAACGAGGAAACCGTAATGACGCGGGTGCTCGTTGAATCCTCAATCTCTCGCGATGTGGTCCGTCTTCTTCCCCAAGTTAGGGGTTCTCTTCTCAATCCAAGCTCTCGTCAATGTCACACACTCTCCCCAATTATCCACACCCTTCAATTCGTCCCCACTGCCCTCTTTATAGCTTTCCAAAAGGCCAAAAAAGCCTAAAACCAAAATTAGGAAATAAGTCCAAAAATCTGTCCAAAAAGCCCAAAAATCGATTTTGGAAATTGTCTTCGACGGGGCCGTGACTACCGTGACATTTAGACATGTCACGGCATGCTCCAAAAGTACACTGGGACAAGAGGGGGCCGTGACTACCGTGACGTTGTGTTTTTGTCACGGCAGTCACGGCCATGCAAACTGGCAGATACTTCGGGCGGCTTTTTCATGGTCTTAACCTCCGAATTTGATCTTGGCGTAAACTACAAAGTTGTATACCTTTGAATTAGCTTTCCAACAAGCTTTGAATCAATCAAAGTGGACACCATATGCGATCTGTGCGTGCAAAATAAGACGGAAAGGTCAATCTGCCCTATTTTGTCCTATTTTTGCCCAAATCTTCATCAATTGTTTTGCTTTGCTTCGGATCAATCCAAAAGTATTAGATATGTGATATATGACCTGAAACACTAGAAAAGAGGTTAAATGATAACAAAATATCCGGAAAACAAACATAATCCATCATCGAATGAAGTGAATAATAGGTCAAGAATTCGACCGATCAAAACACTCCACACTTAGGATTTGTTCGTCCCGAACAAACATTATGCACAAGTCGATGAATCGCAGAATAGTTACCCACTCAAGTATCATGTGATCAATTTTAACCAAAACAAAAACAAAAAGATAACTCACTGTAGTAGAGGACACGAATGCATTTAGCATATGCATCAGGCCTTTAAACCCCTAGGCTGCCCTAGTAGGACGAGTATAGTCTCGTGAAGGTTTTCAAGAATGGGACTACCTAAAAATCCCATGTACAACTAACTAACGTGTATGCATGAAATGATGCTCAACGAGTCACAGTAGAGTCATGTCATACCTCGGATTCTTCGTATTACCTCGACTTCAAGTCAAACATCTTCATCAAAGGTTTCAGACAATCATAGATTAACCAGGTTATGCATTCAAACGGTCAGTACACACGGCTAGCAAACGACTAATCACACGTTCTAAATAGTTCTATAGCAACATAATAAGAACATGAATAGTTACACAAAACATGCTCGCCATTCACCTATGCTATCTAGGGATAGTCCACGGGTTCTTGGCGCAAAGCTCATTCTCAAGTGCCAAGGACTAGGCAATGACCCATAAGAGAAGAGGAGCCTGGCTTAAGAATTTTCTGAAAAATAGTACGAAAATCACATCAAAATTTCAGTGCCAAGCACGAGGATCGTCCCTTAGTTTCTAGTACATGAATTCTCAAGACAAGTCATGATTGCACGCAATGCGAAGATGGAATTACACTACATCAAGCAAAAGGGGGCAGAAATTTCATATTTTTTTTCATACACAAGGGGTGACTTTTCTCACTTTGCCCTTGGTATTATTTTTTTATTTTTTTTTCACACACAAGGGGTGACTTTTCTCACTTTGCCCTTGGTATTTTTCTGCTCTTTTTTTTCTTTTTCAAAAAACAACTATGCTTTAGGTCAATTTTTCACCCTCGTTTGAAAATTCATAACTTTGTTCTTGATTAAAAACCCTTTTTTTTAACTCCACACTTAAAGCTTGACATAGTGTATGAATAAAGGCGGGTGCATGAAGATCACAACAAGTATAGAGAAACACATACTAGTACTAAGGTCACCTAGAAAAAGAGATGCAATTTAAGTTTTTGACATTTTGTACCGGTGCCTACTAATATCAAGTCTCAAACATGCTTCAAGAAATACATAGAACATGTGATAGTCAAAGGCTAGCAATGATACTGACTCGAGAGAATACACACATGAATAAAACTATTTCAAGTCCTAGACTTCGAATCCAAAAGAATGACAATCAATCAAGGAGTATCGTAGAAAACGAGGATTTCAATCGCAATACATAGACAGTTGAGCATATGCAAGAGTGAATGCGTGATATGCGATGTGTGTGACTATGCGTTATCCACTCCACACTTAAAAAATGAGCTTAGTCCCTAAGCGAAGAAATGAAAGATAAGAGAAAGCGCATAGGAACTTCACTCGTGTTTGATGATGTGATATCCATGGAGATTAAGCGATGCCCGGGGAGTGAAATGTGACTCATGAGCTGGTAGATGTGTAGATAAAAACATAGAGATGCATAAGTGATAGGTTAGCATCGATAATCGTGGAGAAACAAGGCAAGTGATAGGGTTCTGATTTGAATTTTTGGGGAAGAAGAGACTGATTTGGCCGTGACATTCGAGAATGTCACGGGTGTCGCGGCACCCCCCAAAACTGACTGAGATATAAGCCTGTCGTGATAGCCGTGACATCCAAGAGTGTCATGCGTGTCACGGCCCCTTCAAAACTCACTGCCCTTTTTGCCTGCCGTGACAGCCGTGACAAATCCATAGTGTCATGGGTGTCACGGCACCAATACTCCCCAGTAGTCATTTGTTGTTCCAGGTTCCTTTTTGCTCGTCTGAGCGTGACAAACTCCACACTTAGATTCCTGCAATGTCCACACACAAAGCACACAATGCAAATGAAAAAAATGCAATGAACAAATACTCACAGCGCGGGTTACTCCCCGAAGAGGCCTAGTTTAACGTCTTGGCTAGACTCAGCAAAGTGCCCCATATAAATCACTCGTGACAAGTCCTTTGCTAGGATCCCTTCTCACGGGGCCTTCAACAAAGAGAGGGGTGTCAATCCACCTTCAAATCCCATTGAAATTTATGTCCATCAAGACTGACTTGGACGTTGAGTAGAGCATGCAGTCCCTTCAAAAATTCGAGACCCTTAAGAATCAAGGGACTGTAGAAGCTCCCTAATAACAGTTTCAAGACGTAAGGCAAGAACTGTTGAAACTTGTCTGGAGGCGGTGTATCAAGATATATATCTTCAGAGCTAGCTCCAGCAAGAACACTTCCTTTATACCCTTTAGATAAGATCTCAGGTGCATATACTTCAGAATTTTCCTTCACCATCGTATTTAGGCGTATGCGAGGGTCCTCTTTAAATGAGCTCATGTACACATCAACAAAGTCTTCGTATCTATGATCCCTTGTTCGCTCTTCAGCGTCCAGAAAAATTAAAAGAATGAAACTCTCTTCCATCTGCTCATGTAAATGACCTTTAGAAGCGCTCGTAGCGGAGGGAGATGCATCTTCATGTTTTGAGACGTCATCAATACAAGACTCATCATCCTCCAACTCAGTGTAAGCCCTGGCAACCGTTATCGACGCCTTAAAACCATCCTCACAAATTGGTTGTTCTGGTTTAGAGAGCATTCTCGTATCCTGATCATCTTCGACGTGGATTGGAAATAAAACTGAAGATGAATATGCTTCATAGACTTGAACTTCTTGATGATTGGCCATTGTCATCTCGATGTCCTCATCTCTGCATTCATTGGTGGCTGCAATAGCTTGTTGCTCTAACTAGTCTTTCAGTATCTTGTTCCGAATGGCCAGTTGCTTGTTCTGGATGCTGATCTGCTCGAGTGTCTGCTCTAATCCTTTCATTCGCCTATCCTGCTCAGCCATAAAACTAGCCATCATGGATTCCATGCTAGATGAGCTGCCAGACTCTTGTTGCTTGGGCTGCTGCGGCTGATAGTTGTACTGCTGATCATAAAACTGATGTTGCTGCTGCGACTGGTCCTCGTAACTCTCATAGTAGTGGTCATTTTGATAAAAGGGTCCTGCTAATTCAACCGTCTTCCGAAGGTCACTTATTGTCGCAGCACGCTCCCGAGACGACCTCTCTTGCTCCGCTAAGTAGCTGGCCAACATAAACTCTATACGCGATAATCCATCAGTGTCCTGAGACTGTTGCTGCTGCGAGTGATTCCGACAGCTCTCATAATAAGGATCATTTTGATAATAATGTTGATCGTAGAGCTGATTTGGATTTCCTTCCCAATTTGCATCATATGAATATGTCTGATAATAAGGCTCTTCCCTTGGGTAGGCGTCTTGATGACCAAAAGAGAACATCCTCGCAACATTCAAAATAAAAGTGATTAGTGAAGGTCAGAAGTATATAGAGTATGTACAAGGAAGTATAAAAAATGGAATAGTCTAAACTACACTCGTTAAATCTAATATCACACTAAACGCTGCTCCCCGACAACGGCGCCATTTTGACAAGCGTATTTTCAACCCTTTATAGTTGTCAAATTATGAGTTTTAGGGGTCAAATCGTAGTCAACAAAATTTATAAACCTTGGTAAGCCAAGGGTCGATCCAAGGAACATGTGTGTGAGTACTAGCAAACAGTGTGACCTATTTAGCTATTCCGATTAAACTTTGTAAAAAAAGGGTTTTTTTGTTGTCACGAAAATTGCAGAAATTAAATAGCAGAAAATAAAAGGTTTGTACTTATCGGAGAAAGAATTCCAGGACCATACTTCACCCGTGCTAACCCCACTAATCATGCAATCATTATCACGTAATTCATCATGCTATCGAATATCGAATTAAACCAAAATAACACTAGATAAGCCGCCTATCCACGGATCATTATCTAGCTTAATCTCAATCGTTGAACGCCGCCCATCCACGGATTATCAACGATCTCGATTATTTAAACTAAAGGTTTTCATACAATTTCATACAATCCGGTTAATCCCTAGGGCCCATCCACCTTTCGGTATGTAACCTAAATACGATCTAGCATGCAAACATACCCTTTGATGTAAATACTTGCATAGAACGATAAATCAAGCACGATGAAATTGAATGTTCGATTTGCATAAATAAAAATGTTAATTGATCACTTGAGAGTTGGATACATAGCACGGGATCCGTAGGATCCCAGAATAAAGAAGACTACTCACTACTCATGGTAAGTTAACCAAAAGTAGTGTTGATAAAGAGATTAAGGACGAGGAAACCGTAATGACGCGGGTGCTCGTTGAATCCTCAATCTCTCGCGATGTGGTCCGTCTTCTTCCCCAAGTTAGGGGTTCTCTTCTCAATCCAAGCTCTCGTCAATGTCGCACACTCTCGCCAATTATCCACACCCTTCAATTCGTCCCCACTGCCCTCTTTATAGCTTTCCAAAAGGCCAAAAAAGCATAAAACTGAAATTTGGAAATAAGTCCAAAAATCTGTCCAAAAAGCCCAAAAATCGATTTTGGAAATTGTCTTCGACAAAGCCGTGACTACCGTGACATTTAGACATGTCACGGCATACTCGAAATGCTCCAAAAGTGCACTGGGACAAGAGGGGGCCGTGACTACCGTGACGTTGTTTTTTTGTCACGGCAGTCACGGCCATGCAAACTGGCAGAGACTTCGGGCGGCTTTTTCATGGTCTTAACCTCCGAATTTGATCTTGGCATAAACTACAAAGTTGTAGCCCTTTGAATTAGCTTTCCAACAAGCTTTGATTCAATCAAATTGGACACGATATGCGATCTGTGCGTGCACAATAAGACGGAAAGGTCAATCTGCCCTATTTTGTCCTATTTTTGCCCAAATCTTCATCAATTGTTTTGCTTTGCTTCGGATCAATCCAAAAGTATTAGATATGTGATATATGACTTGAAACACTAGAAAAGAGGTTAAATGATAACAAAATATCCGGAAAACAAACATAATCCATCATCGAATGAAGTGAATAATAGGTCAAGAATTCGACCGATCATATATTCACCATGAAGTGAACTTATGCGTCAAGCAGAAAACATAATACAGAACTTACGTGACTAAAAATCGATCACAAAGTAACCTATGCGTCTAAAAACTTGACACATAATATATAACTTACGTGGCTGACATTGTACAATATTTACTTACGCGATGTATTTTCATGTCCTAAGGATGGTTTCCCAACATGGCAGTATCATACTTATGCGACTGGACATGTCCTAGTGCGGCCACAAGTCCCAAATTACATAAGGATCCTAATGTCACATGTGTGTTAACTTTAAGTTAGTCGCATGGAACCTTATGTTACATGCTTGATGCGACTAGCCTTATGCGACTGGATGTGATCGCATAAAGTCTTATGCTACTGTAAACATTCTTATGCGGCATTTTTTGGTCAGTGACAAAAGTGTCCATCTGGTGTAATGGATATTACATGGGTATGGGATCAAAGAGTATTTGTGACATGAGATGTTTTGTCTCACCATCCTGCTGATTTCCGTGTCCATCCCCATGCTGATAAAAGCAATGACTTGATCTCACCAAGTTTAGTAGCCTCTCAACTCCTGCTGCTGAAAGTATCCTCTCATCCATTACACATTCATTCAGCTTCTTCCATCCCTCGGTAACTAAAGTCTTTACATGTTCACGCGCAGCTTCTTCCGAAGCTCCAGTGTCATTCATATAGCACTGTATTGCTTTAGGTGTGTCACCTCTCATCATCTCGGCCGATGAAGTTCCCAGATCATCACAAAGGCGAACAATGATACTGGACCATTTCAAGATGTCTGGATTAGTTTCCAAATATTGGAGTTGCTTTTCCACTAGTAAACTTGTATCGAAAAGGTGAACATGTAGAAAGGCAGTGGGGACTCCCACCGAGATCCAAGCATTGCTCATGTACTCATCCAGGCTCGGCTTGTAACCACTGTGGAACTACCTGGCTTCCTTCATGTAAACACTTGATAAAAACTCCCACTGTCACAATCAAAATAGTTAATTTAACAAGGAACATTTGTTCGTCTAAGTAACATAAGATTCGGTGTGTTGTACAATGACCAGGAGGTCGACTATTCAAACCTCCTAAATGATATGTCATGAGTTTGTGAGTTTGTACATTACTTGCCTATATTAGTGAAATTTAAATAATAATAAAAGTCAATGACGTTGTACCGAGTTTTTAACATAAGGAGTGACATCGGATTCCTTCTCTAACAGTACATCGTAGGCCATTTTGTTCGTGCAGTTGAAACATGCCAAGTAACATTTCTTCATATAAAGGGGAAGTTGTTTCATGCCGTTAATATCCCATCTGTAAAGAAAACGAAATAAAGATACACACACTTACTGATCAGAAGTACAACCGACGACAACATATCGATCGGTTATTGTATGAAGTCGATTACGCTAACCTGTGGAAAGCATGGGTGAAATGCTCCACTTCTTCCAAAGTAGCATATATGTCATAAATGTCATCAATAGTATAGACCATGGCGGTAATCTTGGTTAAAGCTTTTCTGCAAGCTTCATACTGAGGATCAGGGGAGGCAATAATACCCCAAAGATAAGATATCACCAAACAGTCTCTAGCAAAGCTCAAGTCCTTTTTGAATCCTAGCTTCTTCCACCACCTATCACACCCAAAAATTAAAACTTAATATCGTGTTCGAACCGGAAAACACAAAATTAATTTCAAGCAATATATATAATATCAATGCCTGGCTAAGTCTCTGAGCTCTTCCAAGTACTTGGCCTGCACTATGTTGAAGTCCAGCTTTGCAAACTGGAGCAGAAGTGGAGACATATTGGGTTTTTTCTCATAAGCTTGTTCTATGAACCACCGTGCTTCAGACCTATCGGTTCTCCAATGCAAAGGCATGTCTAAAGCACGAGCTGATAATACATCGAGATACGCATCTGCCGTGTTTACTTTACTGATAAGATTGGCAGTAGCGAAAGCCCGTGCCTCATCCATGATGGCCTCACCATCTGTAGCTAAGTATGATGCTTCGTACAGGCTTATCAGCCCTTTGATATCTGCACAAAGGCTCGACTTGAACTTGCTAGTGTCGTCTAAAAATGGTTTGAAAACATCTGCAGGAAAATTCAAGAGTTTCAGTAAACAATCTAAAACGTTGAGACAGATGGTAACATATCTTTATATGTCTCTAACTAACATTATCTCCGACAGTTCGTACCTTGAGGGACAGCGTAACCATGTTGTCTGAATAGCCTGCACGCAAGAGCTGTCGAATGTAAATCCGCACCGACCCAGTTCTGATCAATGAGAATGTCTTTGTAGTAGATTCTGCTTAGTATGATTTTGATCTGTTTCTCAAAATGATAAGCCACTCCCAGCCTTTTCAGGTCATTAATCAGCTCAAGTTGCACTGAGCGGTCTGAAACGCATCCCAGCATATCAAACACCCGCTGGTTCATCTCATCTCTCTGCATTTTGAACCCTGTTGAATATACATAATCCATGCAGCCGGCGGCTTTGGGAGAGCAGCCGGCTGCTTCCTTTGGAGGTGGCTTTGGATGAGGTTTTGTCAAGTGTCCTTTACTTCCTCCTCAAGTCTCTTTACTTCCTCCTCAAGTCTCCTTACTTCCTCCATAAGTCTCCCTCCCTCATGCCTATAAATACTAAGCCATTCTCATTTGTATCAATATCTCAAAAAGCTCCATCTTCTCTCATCAAGTATTCTAGTGTTTAGTATATTTTGAGTGTAATAAGTTATTTCCTAACTTATTTGTACGAGTGTGTTTCGTTGAGTACAATAAATCAGTTGTTATCTTCCTTTACAGTCCACCAAAATTAGTGAGAATTGTGTGCCACTATATTGTGATCCTGGGAGGATTAGTTATTAATCCTACATTTGGCCTCAGAGCGAGTGTTGCGTACAAAATATCAGGAGCGATATTTTAGTATTGTGGTTCAATTATGTCGAACACAATTCCACTTCAGATACCGAAATTCAACGGGCGGAATTTCAAAAATTGGTCTATCCAATTGAAGGCATTTTTCCGGTCCCAAGATTTATGGAGTTTGGTCGAGACGGGCTACACCGAAGTAGTCAGAGAGGCTTTTGACAAGCTTGAAAAGGAAGATAGAGATTTATTGGCGGACACTCGTAAGAAAGATCAGAAAGCATTATTTGCGATCTTTCAAGCTATGGAGGAACCGATATTTGAAAAAATATCAGAAGCGGAGACATCCCACAAGGCATGGACCATTCTAGAGAACGCTTACAAAGGCGATGAAAGAGTCATGCGGATGCGTCTACAGACACTGCGAGGAGATTTCGAGTCACTACGAATGACTGACTCGGAAAGCGTGTCGGTATACTGTGAACGGGTTCAAGCGGTTGTTAACAATTTAAGAGTTAACGGAGAAGCGCTGGAAGAACAACGAGTCGTTGAAAAGGTATTACGCTCGTTACCCGTTAAATTTGAATATGTCGTAGCAGCTATTGAAGAAGGAAACGACACATCAAAGATGTCAATTGATCGACTCATGAGTTCGCTGGGTTCACACGAGCAACGGATAAACCAGAAGGCGAACGGCTCTAGCCAGGAGCAGGCTTTGCAAAGCCGAGTCGAAGTACGAACTCGCGGAGGTTACCGTGGAGGTCGAGGACGTGGACAAGGCCGAGGAGGAGGCCGAAATTATAACGGTGGACGAGACCAAGCCAGTAGCAGCAATATACAGCAAGCTCGAGGTGATCATACTGGAGGACGTGACAAGTCCAGAGTCCAGTGTTACAAATGCCAGAAGTTCGGACACTACAAGTCTGAATGCCGAGCAAATGAGCGAGTGGAGCAAGCTTATGCTTCCGAAGCACATGGAAATATGGTTCTAGCATGCAAGACGAAGGAGACTTGTGGAGGCTACACAGACGTGTGGTATCTTGACTCCGGATGCAGCAACCATATGAGCGGGAGAAAGGAGTTATTCTCTCGCTTAGATGAATCCGCTCGTGCTGAAGTCAGTTTTGGAAACAAGTCGCAAATCCAAGTCATGGGCAAAGGCGACATCCAAATTCAGACAAATGACGGTACATATTTAACTATTGCTAATGTGTTTTATGTACCTGGATTATGCTGGAATTTACTGAGCTTGGGGCAACTATCGGAGAGAGGTTATTCTATCTCTATACGAGATGGACTTTGCACAATTGAAGGCAAAGACCGGAGGATCGTTGCAAAAGTCCCAATGACGAAGAACTGGATGATCCCGTGGATTCTTCAGAAGGGAGTTGAAGTGAACTTCCAGACGATGGTGAGAGACAGCAGTTGGCTGTGGCATCTCAGATTTGGCCATTTAAATTTCAACGGACTGAAATTATTGGCTGCAAAGAAAATGGTGACAGGATTACCGGTGATTCAGATTCCTAGTCAACCATGCGAGGCGTGCTTGCGAGGGAAGCAGCACAGAGAGCCGTTTCCAGTTGGAAAGGCAAGACGAGCGAACCAACCATTGGAGCTGGTTCATACGGATCTATGTGGTCCAGTGGAGGTAGAATCTCTTGGCGGAAAGCGATACATGATGGCACTTGTTGATGATTTTTCAAGAAAGACTTGGGTCTATTTCTTGAGAGAAAAGTCGGAGGCTTTCCGGACGTTCAAGGAATTCAAGACCTTTGTTGAAAAACAAAGTGGTTACACCTTGAAGACGCTGAGATCAGATAGAGGAGGAGAATTCACTTCAAATGAGTTCTCAAGCTATTGCAGAGCCGAAGGAATCAGACGGCAGTTGACTGCAAGCTACACACCTCAGCAGAACGGCATTGCTGAGAGGAAGAATCGCACAATCTTTGAGATGGCCAGAAGCATGTTAAAGGCCAAGGAGCTACCGAAGGCTCATTGGGCAGAAGCGGTATCTTGTGCAGTATTCTTGTTGAACCGATGTCCTACGAAGGCTGTTCAAGGAAAGACTCCAGATGAAGCTTGGAGTGGTGTGAAGCCGGATGTATCTTGTCTACGAGTATTTGGGTGTATTGCATATCCCCATATACCAGATCAGCGACTGAGGAAGCTGGACGACAAGAGTAGGCGATGTATTTTCATCGGGTACAGTGCTGATACGAAGGGTTATAAGTGTTATGATCCTGACATGGGAGAGCTGATTATCAGTCGAGACGTACAGTTTGCGGAAGATGAGGCCTGGGATTGGTCTCATACGGATGCTAGAGAGCCCCATGTCGCAATTGAGGAGGAGCCTACGGAAGATAGGCGTGCGCCAGTTGTTGATTCACCTGAGAAAACAACTGAGTCAAAATCTAACAGTTTACCACCACGACAGAGAAGACCACCAGTTCGATATCATGACTATGTGGTCTACCGAGATGATGAGCCAGACACACCTGATGAAACCATGATGAACTTTTGTCTATTTGCAGATTGTGATCCTGTAACGTTCGAGGAAGCAGCAAAAGACAAAGGGTGGATTCAAGCTATGGATGCAGAGATAGCTTCCATTGAGAAGAATGATACATGGGAGCTGACGACTTTACCTGTTGGTAAGAAGTCGATTGGAGTGAAATGGGTGTACAAGACGAAGTGCAGACCCGACGGTCATGTAGACCGGTTGAAGGCAAGGCTAGTGGTAAAAGGATACAGGCAGAAGCCTGGTATCGATTACTTCGAGGTATTTGCACCAGTTGCTAGAATGGATACCATTCGAATGATTATAGCACTTGCAGCACAAAACAGGTGGAAGATACACCAGATGGACGTGAAGTCAGCATTCTTGAACGGAGTTCTAGAAGAGGAGGTGTATGTTGATCAGCCACCAGGCTATATGCAGAGAGGGAAAGATAACAATGTCTACAAGCTGAAGAAAGCACTATACGGACTAAAGCAGGCCCCGCGAGCATGGTACGCGAGGATTGATACGTATATGCTAGAGAACGAATTTCAGAAGTGTCCTTACGAGCACACACTCTACATCAAGATGAGTGCTGAAGGACAGATGCTGATAGTATGCTTGTATGTGGATGACTTGATATTCACAGGAAGTTCGGAGGAGATGTTCATCGAGTTCAGAGAAGCGATGACTCGTCAGTTTGAGATGACTGACATGGGACTGATGTCTTACTTTTTAGGCATCGAGGTTGAGCAGGCGGACAGTGGAATCTTTATTTCACAGAAGAAGTACGCCAAGGATATTTTGAAGAGGTTTAAGTTCGAGGGGATGAAGGCGGTCAGAACACCAGTTGCAGAAAGGATGGAGATGATGAAAGAAGGTACTGGAGAGCTTGTGAATCCCACATACTTCAAGAGTATAGTTGGAAGTCTACGATACTTGACTTCAACTAGGCCAGATATAGTGTATGGAGTTGGACTTATTAGTCGGTTCATGGAGAAACCGCAGCAGTCACACTTGCTAGCAGCAAAGCGTATACTCCGATATATCAGTGGTACTATTGATTATGGGATTATGTATTCTCACACAGAAGAATTTTGTCTGACAGGTTATACAGACAGTGATTGGGCCGGTGATGTGGAAACTCGGAAGAGTACATCAGGTTATGCTTTCTATCTAGGAGATGGAGTGATTTCATGGTCGTCAAAGAAGCAACAGGTTGTTGCTCTTTCTACAGCTGAAGCGGAGTACATCGCAGTAACTACCGCAGCTTGTCAAGCAGTCTGGCTTCGACGGATATTGGAAGACCTGAAACATAAGCAAGAGGGCCCCACGAGGATTATGTGTGACAACAAGTCGGCTATAGCATTAGCCAAGAACCCAGTATTTCATGGCAGGAGCAAGCATATTGGGATCAGGTATCACTATATTCGAGAGTTGGTCAAAGATGGTGAGATTGACTTAGAGTTCTGCAAGACTGATGAACAAGTTGCAGACATCTTTACCAAAGGTCTCTCAAGTGATAAGTTTGAGTTATTTCGTTATATGCTTGGAGTAGCGAGATCATGGATTAAGGAGGAGTGTTGAATATACATAATCCATGCAGCCGGCGGCTTTGGGAGAGCAGCCGGCTGCTTCCTTTGGAGGTGGCTTTGGATGAGGTTTTGCCAAGTGTCCTTTACTTCCTCCTCAAGTCTCTTTACTTCCTCCATAAGTCTCCCTCCCTCATGCCTATAAATACTAAGCCATTCTCATTTGTATCAATATCTCAAAAAGCTCCATCTTCTCTCATCAAGTATTCTAGTGTTTAGTATATTTTGAGTGTAATAAGTTATTTCCTAACTTATTTGTACGAGTGTGTTTCGTTGAGTACAATAAATCAGTTGTTATCTTCCTTTACAGTCCACCAAAATTAGTGAGAATTGTGTGCCACTATATTGTGATCCTGAGAGGATTAGTTATTAATCCTACAAACCCTTCACCCTGAAAGAAAAAAAAATGACATTAATTGATCATGTAAAGAGCTTGGAGATGATAAAGCAGAGAGTGAGAACAAAGGATGACGATCGATGCATATACAAGGTACTCATTCCGAGTAGAAGATTGGATGTAATCGTAATCCCAAGCACAGTCTATGTAATTTGCATCGAATCGTCTTGCTACATGAGCTGGTTCAGCTTCGCCATTTACGACACTGCTGCGGCACCGCACAGCTACAGACCGCTGCTTATTATGTCGTCCTGGTGTAACTTCAAATAATCGAACTTCAAGCCTAGTTCTAGTCGATGTTCTATATGTGATCAGTGATGATTGAATTGGATTCAAAACCAGCAGCTGAGCAACAGAACAAGTCATTTGGTAAACTAATTAAACTCTAATCAATAAGCAGGTAGTCCAGGCTCCAATTCTATATATAGATGAAGTCTTAGAGAACTCGTCCTGATGACAAAGACCTCGGATGTTGAAAAAAATGATCCACAATGGGACCCATGATATGACAACTACCAAGTATTATGGCATTTGGCCTACCCTTTTGTCTACCCGTTTTCATGCAACAAGTAAAATAATTGCAACAGGCCAATTGAAAAAAGTGATGAGACAACTCAGTACAACTTTTCGATAAATAGGCATCAAGATGGACAAAGAGAAGTATCCTCAGCTCCGCCTTTTCTATTCAATAGTTCAGTATTCCAGTAGTATTTGAGAGTTTAGCTCCCTTGTATTTCCTAGTTTATTTGTACGAGTGTGTTTCTATTCCAGTACAATAAATCAGTTATTTTTTTACTATAAAGTCCATCAAAATTAGTGAAAATTGTGTGCTACATTTATTGTGATCCTGGGAGGATTAATATTATCCTACATCGGACGCAATTAGTTTCGGATTTCACATTTGTTCCATTTATGTTACATTTTTGATACACATTAGCGAATATTTTATTTTATGGAAACAGAATGGTTTATTATATTTGACGAGATATCACTGCACACCATATTTTGAACACAAATTGCAAAATTCGTCAATTATAATTCGTCGCCAAGAAACTAAAAGGACGACATATTATAGTTCGTCAAAAGTGACCTATAGTTCGTTACTGAGAAATCAACCATACGACGAGTTTCAATTTTATTTGTCCAAATGACCAAATCAATGTCTGTCATTGGTTTGTATTTTTTACAAAAATATGTTGTTTGCTTAGAATCCTTTTTCTATTTTATTAAATCGAAAATATTTTATTTGGGATAAAAATATTTCTACTATTAATTTACGTCGAGGTGGCTGGCTCCTTTGATTCCTTGAAACTTTATTCTATTTGTAATTCTGTCGTCTGTTCAAGACCAGATCCAGGTGGTGTTCAGACTGACCTTGAACACCTTACCAGACAGTAACTAGAACAAAGTAACGTAGGCACACCGATGTAATACTCAGTTCGGCAACAGCCTACTCTGGGGGCTTCTCACGCCCTAAAGGGATGCAAATCTTTATTGAAAAGTATAGAGCTACAAAGGGTCTTACTCTTACAATCTCCCGATTGTAAACGCCTAGCCTCTATCACTTCTTCAATCTTGATTCGCGATCTCGGCTCCCCCTCGATCCCCTGAGTTCGAGACTCCCTCCCGAACTAGCTCGAACTTCTCCCGAAGCTCGGACACTTTCTCCCGAAAGCGTGTGTTGGTCACCTTGTGTGCACAGCAAGTTGTTCAACCAGAACAGTCTGATCAGCACACTAAACAGACTGCTTCAGTGCTTTTGATTTTCTAGTGGGGAAATATCTGCCGGCCGTCGCTCTTCTTCTCCTTAACTTACGAATGCTCTCGTGTGTAGTTCTCTATGAAAAGCGATCCAGATCTTGGACGCCCTAGCACTCTATTTATATGCTTCGGCGGAGTCCAAATCTGTCCTAGATAATCTGTCAAATATTTAGGAAATATTCCTAAATATTTGCTAGATATCTTATCTCCAATCTTTGGGAAGATCGCGTGCCAAATCTGGTCGAATCTTCTTAACCGACTTCTAAGAGCATATACACCCATTCATTTTGAAGAGGAGGTGCTATGGAGGAAGTGCTACATTTTGAAGAGGAGGTGCTACATTTAAGCTTGGTTTTGCCTTCCCAATTTGGTATAACAGCTGTCCCATATCCTTGCTGACTGGCGTTCGGTGAGACGTCGGCTTCCAGTTCACTATGGCACTGAAGAAGAGCATTGAGTAGAATGTCGTCAAATCTACGACCGGGATTGCACTGTCTCCCCGAAAAGGATAAGAACCAGCAGTGATGCAGTTGGCAAACTTGTCAAAGTCCGGTTCCACCTCGTCCACAGCTGGGTCATCCAGGGCATATTAGATATTGATGATCTCAGGATCAAGCTCGACCATCTTCCCTCAAACATAGACCACTCCATAGTCCTTGTCTCCAACTATACCAAATTATTGTGGCAGATTTGCGATGGCCTCACGAACCAGCTGCTCGTTGAAAGGCTTGCATTTGGTCAGTGTCCAAAATAGATCTATTTCCTTCAACAGGTGCAAGACCTCTTTTCCCCTTGTAGCGTTTCTCGTCAATGAGCCTTTCTGGAATGACTTTCCTCTTCTGGACTGCCTTCCACTTATCTGCTGCCTCTTTGCTAACAAACCAAACTCCAACTCTAGTAACACCAACTGAGACATCGCCTGATACAGGAGATGGAATACATCGCTTCCTCTTCTTAGAGGCACTGACTCCCCCGGTATCTGGACTTCTTCCAATCTTCTCGGTGGGAATCTTGGATGTGGACTCCTGAATCATCACTTTCTTCGTCGGCTTCTTCTTCTTAGCTCTCTTGAGTTCCGACAAAGGAATTGAGTCCTGCTCATCTTCCTGTGGTTTGTCCGTCTTAGGCTCTGTCTGATTTGAACCCAGCATCTCTACATCGTGTCTTTTTTACTTCTCTACGTATGTATACACTTCAGGTGTAACATCAACTTGCCCACCTGCTAGGTTTGCATCTGACCTCTAGTCAGTAACCTCTTCTTTGTCAGCCACAACTGTCTCTGCTTCTGAACTTTTTCCAGCCTTCCTTACTTCTTTATCAGATGGTTCTTCCTTCTGCAAATCTTGAACCACTTCATCAATGTCCTTGTACATATCGTCAAGCTCTTCATCCTTCTCAGATGGGTCTGATTCATCTTAATCCTCTCCCTCTACAGACTTCTTTGAAGCAGTCTCAACAGCAGTTGATTTATCTTCAACAGCTTCCTCCTCAGTCTTCTCTACTGAGCCTCCATCAGTTTCTTCTTCAAGGACCAACCGTCTCTTTCCAGGGCTCTCCACTCTTCTCTTAGTCTCAGAGTCGGATGTAGTACTCATCCATTCCCTGATATCACCAATTTTAGCAGCATACTTCCTTGTAGTATCACTCCTTTTAACCACTATCTTCCTGCGTAGTCCCTCATTTTTCAACACAAATCCAGTTGCTTGCAATTTAGCTTTCAACGCATTCTTCTTAGTGGCAATTTCAGATACAGCCACACTTGGTCCAACTTCTTTCAACACAACAGGTCTGTTCACAACAACTTCAGTCCTACTGGCTCCCCCTTCCTTCACAACCTCAGACACATTACTTTCAACAGCTAGTGGTTCAACTACTGAAGCATCCACTACATTTTCTTCATCACCCTTATCCTCCACAATCACAGGTATAGGCACAGAAATCTGAGGATTGGGATTAGGTGGTACCTCTTTAAGTGGAGATTCAGCCATCGGTTGCTTGCCTGCTTCAGATGTTTTGGGGACAGCTGTGCAAGACTTCGACTTTGCTTTCTTCTGCTTTGAGACAGCAGCCTCTTTTCCCTTCTTCTTCTTCTCATCTCCGATCTTGGGGCTAGGTGGGACTGCTGCCTCATCCGTCTTTGGTTCAACTAATTGCTTTGTTGTGTCACTCTTCGTCGCTTTCTGCTTCTTTTCCTTCATCATCGTAGATTTTGCTGTTTTAGAGATCTTCGGATTTTTCGTCAGAATCCCACCAGATACTCTTTCCGTAACTGCTTTGTTTTCTTTCTTCGATTCAGAAGAAGCTTTGATGACAATCTTGGTGTTCTTCCTTGTGTTCACCATTGTTGTTGATTTACAGCAGATTGAAGAAATCTCGAAAAGATGATGAACTTAGGGTTTCTGAATCTTTGACACGAAAGAGAGAGAGAGAGAGAGCAACTGACGAGCAATTTTGATTTTCAAATTATTTGGACTCCTCAACTTCCCTAAATGGACTTGAGTATATTGCTTGAGATACTTGTCCAATCACCTCTTCCTTCTCAACGGCTCAAAAAATATCTACACAATATTTCAAATATAATATTACCTTCCATATGTTCCAGCTCTCCTCCTTACTGGGTCAGTCCAACTGTTTTGTTGGCGTTTTGCTTTTGACGGCCACTTCCTGGAACAGTTAGTTGTTGACCACACATAGACCCAAAGAGGATCTAAGTGTCTCAAGTTGATTAGCATCCAGTGGTTTGGTGAAAATATCAGCAAGTTGCTTGTCTGTTGTCACATGCTTTAGCGTAACGACTTTCTTCTCTGATGAAGTGATTTCTGATATCTATGTGCTTCGTCCTGGAGTGTTGTACTGGGTTTTTGGATATGCTGATGGCGCTCATATTGTCACAGTACAAGGTCATCTCTTCCTGTTTCACTTCGTATTCAGACATCATCTGCTTCATCCATAGCAATTGAGTGCAGGAATTCCCTGCAACAATATACTCAGCTTCGGCCGTAGAAAGAGAGATGCTATTTTGCTGAACCAGGAAACCAAATTGTTGCCCAGGAAGAAGCAACCTCCAGAAGTACTCTTTCGGTCTTTAGCGTTTCCTGCCCAGTCCGCGTCACAGTAGCCAACTAGGAATGAGTTGGTATCGTTGGTGTACCAGATACCATATTCAGCAGTTCCACAGATGTACTTGATGATCCTTTTTACCTGCAACAGATGACTCTCCTTAGGGTTTGCCTGTTATCTTGCACAGACTCCTACTGCATAAGCAATGTCTGGTTTGCTGGCTGTTAGATATAGGAGACTCCCAATCATGCTTCTGTACAGCGTGTGGTCAATAATTGTTCCAGCATCGTCTTTAATGATCTTCAAGTGTGTAGCTGATGGGGTCCTCTTGTGACTTGCCTTTTCAAGGTCAAACTTTTTATCAGACTCTTGGCATACTTGCTTTGTGAGATGAAAATGTCGTCGTCCTTCTGTTTCACATGGAATCCCAGGAAGTAGTTCAACTCTCCAACCATGCTCATTTTGAACTCCTTTTGCATCTGTTCCACGAATTGGTCTGTCAGTTTCTGTCTACTGGATCCAAACACTATATCCTCAACATAGATCTGTGCAATAATAAATTCTGACCTTGTGTGTTTGACCAATAGGGTCTTATCTACTCCCCCTCACACATAGCCATGGTTGACAAGGAACACCGTGAGGCGCTCGTACCAAGCTCTGGGCGCTTGTTTGAGTCCATACAGAGCCTGCTTCTGACGGTACACATGGGTACGATGATGCATGTCTTCAAAGCCCTTAGGTTGAGCAACGTATACCTATTCGTTCAGGAAGCCATTTAAGAACGCACTCTTTACGTCCATCTGGAACAGTCGAAACTTCAGATGACAAAGAGAGGATAAGAGGAGTTCTTAGAGCCCTCGTCCTGATGACAAAGACCTCCGACGCAATTAGTTCCGAATTTCACATTTGTTCCATTTATATTACATTTTTTGGATCCACATTCTCGCGAATATTTTATTTTATGGAAAGGGAATGGTTTATTTTATTTGACGAAAGATCAGTGCAAACTATATTTTGGACACAAACTGCAAAATTCGTCAAAACTAGATTATAATTTGTCGCCAAGAAACTAAAAGGACGACATATTATAGTTCGTCAAAAGACCTATAATTCGTCACCGAGAAATCAACGAGTTTCAATTTCATTCATCCAAATGACGAAATCAATGGTTATCATTGGTTTGTATTTTTTACAAATATATATTGTTGTTTGCGTAGAATCTTTTTTCTATTTTATTAAATCTAAAATATTTTATTTCGGATCAAAATATTTCTATTATTAATTTCAAAATATTTTATTAATTGAATTGAATTCGATTAAATTATTAACAAAATAAATGAAATAAATATTATAAAAATATAGAATTGACGTTTTTGTCGCACAATTATCATAAAGTTACTGTCTGATAGCTTTTAAGATATTTGAGCGACAGGATATAACATTGTTATCGTATAGTTGTCGCATTTACATTTCGGATCTCACTAATGAAGGGTGATGATGGTCATCTCAGCTGGTGATCGTACGTCGAGGTGGCTTGCTGCTTTGCGTTGAAACTTATTCAGCAAGCTAGAGATGGGTGAGACCGACAATAAGCCATAGAGAAGTTGTCGTAATTAAACAGGTGCAATAAACACTTGTGTTAGGCTTGAGTGTCACTGTTATCAAGAGACACCCAGTGGGATTTGACTCGGGTTATAAGCTTTCGTGTAAACTCGTGTTCATCTTACTACACTACAAATTTCGGTTCAATTTGTCGACAACGCGTCTACGTTAACATCGTTTATCATACCGCCCTTACGATAACACATGGTTCATGTACATGTGACTTAAAAGTCATGGCAGAGTCCCCCTACCGACACATACACTATTGCATTGAAGCACTATTGTACATGTGACTTATATACAAAGACTAGTTCACTCAACCTCATACATTGAAGCACTATTGTACGCAAAAAAAAAAAAAAACATTTCGAGTTCTCAACAACACTCTCTTATAGATCGCCCGACGAGAACAATACCCGGACCAGCCGGTGTTTATATATATGGCAGTGTTGTCTATTGTTGTTATCGGACATCTTCTTGTATTTGTGACACACTTTTGGAAACTTGTAGATTTTTTGGCTGTTGCATCTTGATGTAGTAGTGTCACAAATACTAAGTTTTGTAATAAGGTGAAACAAATTTAATTAAATGTGATTTATGTTAGTTGGGGGTACTAATTGCAGGCTTATATGTAATTAACATGAATTAACTAATTATCTATAAATATCCATATTAATGGTTTTTAAATTTATAAAACAATTGTTACTACCATATTGCAATGTTATCGTAAGGATCATCGCACATGTGTGCGATAAAATTGCGTTAACCCAACGTCAAAATATGTTTCTAGTCGTTAAGTTACCGTACAACGCTTGCAATGACAAGCTGCGGCAACGTTACGTTGACTGGGTAGTCTTCACGCACTTTTATCATAAGTTTCACGTACGCTGACACCGTACTGTTATCGTATAATTCTTGCGACGAGGAAAATTACGATAACATGATGATTTAACATATTGTTGCTGCTCAAAGCAACGTAGCGATAACACAGTGATAGTTTCTTGTTGTCGCTGATCCGGATCGAAATTTGTAGTGCTACAAAGTTACAAACCACATGACCATATTACTTTAAATTTTGTTTTTTTTTTTGATATATTAAAATGACCTGATAAGGTCTGTTGGGTTGTAGGCCCAAAATACAAAACTCTGATGGCTCGTAGCAACACACCAACCGCACTAATTAGCCTCCCTCTACTCTCTGGCTAAAAAAACACGATCCTAAACCCTTCTCACTCGAATTGACCTCTCACCCGGCACTTTCTACCACCAGGCAACTCTCAATCTCCAGGAGCTCTCGAACACGCTGTTCGCCTCCAATATCTCCACACCAGAAGACCTTCTGAATTTATTTTGTGACAGGCTCATCCCCTTACTCAAGGACAAAACCGGCCACCTCTAGCTACTACTACCCACTCCAAAACCAACCTGAACCCCTACTCCCAACTCTAACATTGAAATAACAGATACGATCCCCTACTGGCCCTACTCCCTTCGACTGCGAAGCTCTGCCGACCCTTGACTTAGCCTTTGCTAACATTAATTTTACCTAAACATGTATCCCTGTTTACAGCACTATTCAGTCCGAGACCGGAGATAAAATGACAACTCCCAGACAAGCCTTCTACTCTGGCACTGGCAGGAACCAACCCAACTTCCTGTTTCTTCTTTAAACCTTCTATTTTAGAAACCTTCCCAGAAACTTGATTGTTCATTCTCTCTCTCCTCGTCCATGCGGATAAATTGTTGAATTATATCTTCCTCACTTCCTTTATACTCTAATCCTAACCTCTTGGCCATGGCATAGGTTTCCTCCGCTTCCTTTCTTCGTTCTGCCTTCTTTCTAACTTTTTCTCCTTCTTTTTCCAATTCTGGGTTAAGCTCCTTTGGTTTGTCTATATCCTCCAAAAAGGATTTTTTGAGCCTAAGCAATTCTGCCCTTTTCTTCCTTCTTTCGTGTTTGAGGGCATCTTTTTCCTTTGATTCCTTTCTTTTTATCACTTTAAAGTTTGTTTCATGCAATTATCTTGTTTTATGCCTTTGTTTTTTCAATCGGGGAATATTGAAGTGAGTACTTATAAGCTGGCCTTGTCTACGAGCATATACACCTGTTGAGGAAGTTCTCTGTTTAGAGAACCTCCTCAAATAGCATTTCCTGTTATTATTCATAGCAATAGGAGGTGCTATTTGTACAACATTTCAACATCTAGCACCTCATATTACTATTCATAAAATATATATTTTTGTTATCAGTTGAATTAGTACTTGTTCGTCATGTGTAGAGAGTGTAGTGCCTCCCCATGTGTTCTTGCATTTGCACTCATATCCACATCTAAGTTGATCGAAATGATCAATTGCTAGAAGTGAATTACAAATTGTTGTGCATCATAAGTTCAGTATGGTCAGTATTAGATTGCAGATGAATGTGAGCCACGCGAAATGTAACATACAGCTAGCTCATGAACTGATTACTAGAACACATGACCACAACATCAAAATTCTAAGCCACATTTAGAGAAACAGACATAGCAGAAATCAAGTGCATCGTGGAATGGATGATTCAAGAGGGTCAAAGTTTCTCTAAAAAGATAATAATGATCTTTCATCGTGGGCCACGTGTCGTTCATAACTGATCGAACACATTCAAGAGTGAGTCCTACTCCTTAGTAACAAAGAACCTAAGCCTAAATAATGAGTGACTCTGCTCTAACATATAATACACTTGAAGCTAATAAGAAACTAGTAAAGCCAGTGCAGTTGGAAAATGTACTGAGCCTAACAAGGTTTAGTTAATGTGTGCTCGCTTGTAGTCTAGTAATTAAAGCTAGTCAGCTTTCAACATGTAGTCAATTCCGAGAGAGAAATAAGCACATTCACAGTGAGTGTAACCATCACCAACAAACTTGAATTATCAACTATTTACACCTTGCCCCATTACGAGCATCATAAGAAGACTGAAAATTCAAAACTCTAGACATGATAGAGAAAATGAAGAAAAATTAAAAACAGAACAAGAATTCAACTATTTACTTGCAACTGGAAAACCTTAAATCAAAGCAAATGATTGTCTGCTGCTTAAGTTTTGTCAGAATTCGATCTTTTCTATTGCAGGGTCAATTGCATCTATCGCCTGCATACTCAAAACCACCGCCCTACTCTTCTGACCATCGACCCTGGATGTATAAAATATAAAAAAAAAAACAATAATCGTAACAAGCCGTAAAAATTGGGAGATTGGATCTGAAGCCAAACTCAGTCATGAATTCAATCGAAGATGATGACATTTTGAAAATCGAATCAAACCCCGGATTTTGGACGGACTCAAACTAAAGACACGCTTATACAAATTAACCCCAAATCGTTCACCTAAGGGAAGAGACAATGGAAATCCGGTGATGAATTGATCGCAAACTGCCGAATCGTACCCTACCGCGTAAATTGGTCACCCCAACCGAATGGAGAACGTAAGCTCAAACGTAACATTCTCGTGGACATCCTAGTTCAACCGTGCCTTGTCATTGGACGTCCTCAAAATCCCTTACGACGTTCTCAAAATGGGCACTGATGTATATGCTCTACTATAAATAAGGATAGATTCAGCTGGTAGGGGAGAGAGCTCAGAATTTTGAAAGTAAAGATTTATGGGTGGCGGGACTATTATGATGCTCTCTTCCCACTAGGGATTATAATTTATATGAAAGAGGCCATATCTGTTGTTCCATTTGTGGCTTTTTGGTAGAACGGTTGACCATATAGTTAGTGGGCTTGTGCTGTTTGGGATAATTTTGGTATCCAAGGATGCAATATTTTGAAATCTTGTGTATTGATTTGTCTGACGAAATGTTTTATTCTTGTAAATAAATCGCTGCTTTTATAGCAGGCCTTTGTTTGGTTGCACTTTGGAACATCTGATTTATTAGAAATCAAGCAAAATATGGATCCCGATCTGATACACCTAATATAAAAACACTCAATTGAAAGTGGTCTAGTTTTGATTAATTATACGGTAAAACTACGTTGTTTTATATTTCTTATATTTAAATAAAACCTAAAACAGATACATGAACTCTTAAATTGCGTCGTTTTGAATTTGTGAACACAAAATGACACTGTTTTTATTTTTACAGCAAATTGTCACGCTGCTTGGGATCCCATTCTACAAAACAGGGCCGCCAATCTATGCCTTTTGCAGATAATGCGGCTAACGGGATTTGGGTGTTGACATGTTAATTTTATTAGTATACCAAAGTGACACTGTTATAGGGCTAAAAGACAAGGAGATGGGCATGTGACACAGACTGAAACTCCACACTAGCAGATACGCAAGTGATGAGTACGTTGTTTGAGAGGCGTGCAAGAAAATTGGAGGGCGTTTGCTGGCTGCGGCAGACCTGATAAGAAGAAGACAACTTGGTGTAGGGATCAGATGAGGACATTGTGGCTTTATTAGCTTTATGTATGGCTATTTATGCCTTCTTAGACATTTGAGAATGTTATGAAAAATCAACTTTATCTTCTCTTTCATTGTATTCTCATTTCTTTGTATTCTAGTCATATCAATTGGTGCTTCTTCATTGAGAGATTCCGACCATGCCAGAAACTAGAAGCACAACATCAGAAACCATCTCCAACTTGGTCAATAATGTAGTATATCTCGATGCTTGAACACGACAAATGGAGGAAAGGGTGCAAGCTCAATCATTTCATTTCGAAAGAATGGTTGAGACTTGAGATGATGGAAGAGATGCGAGTTTCAATCCGCCAACTACAGCCAGGTCCTGACCAGCGACCTGACAAGCAGCCAATGTTTCCTAACCCACCCCCAGATGAGCCCCACCGCCACCATCCCATTTAGCCACGCATATTCAATCTATACAGCATCACCCACCAACTACACAATTAGCCCAAACCTAAACCACTACTCCACACCAGACGCATGCTTATCTTTACCCACGTCAGCACTTCACACCACAGCTCACAACTCATCCCACCCCAGCTATGTCCCCTTTCCAAAACCCACATAACACACAACCACCAACCGTCGTCCGCTTCCGCGCCTAGAGATTTCATATTTCACAAGAGATGGGGTTGAAGGCTAGCCATTTCAAATCGAAAGGGTTTTCTTACTGTACAACACACCAGTTGAACAAAAAATCACCATTGCTACGTTTTACTTGACCGGAGATGCACTAAAGTGGGTTCAATGGATGCATACAACACACCAGATTAGTACATGGGATGCGCTGACCCGAGATTTGCGAAATCCATCCTAGGTTGGTTGCCATTCGAAATCCAGTTTTGATGAAAATCGACATGAATTTTTTCCCACATCTTATCAATGTTTTGCTTGTTGCCAGAAATTGGATCAACGGATTGCCGACAATATGAGATGCACAATTGTACATCTTCGGTCATAGACCAAGAATGAAACATTTTAGGAATATGAAACTTTGAAATTTATGAAAATATTAGAATTAGAGAGATGGTTTAGAGAAACATAGATGATTTTGTATGATAGTCAAAACAAGTGCGTATTTATAGATTTGATGTAGAATATTTCGAGAAAAAAAAATTAGGATTTTTAAAAAAAAAATCGGATTTCTTAAAAATAATTCCTTTTAAACTTTATTTAGACCATCGGATCAGATCTTGGTCAAATGTACGGACCCGATTAACGGACAGTTATATTATACCTGTTGGACCACAATTAAACCAAAGTCAACTACGGTCAAATTTGTCTAAAAATAAAAAGAAAAAAACTTGGCATTTGGCCCAAAAGTAGCCCAACAATGATCAGCCCACAAATAAATCCTATTATTTTTCCTAACGTTTGGACGTGCCTCATCACCTTCTGTCGCAGCTTGACAAGCGTATTTTTAACCCTTTATAGTCGTCAAGTTATGAGTTTTAGGGGTCGAATTGCAGTCAAACAAAATTTATAACCTTGGTAAGCCAAGGGTCGATCCAAGGAACAACGTGTGTGAATACTAGCTAACAAGTGACCTATTTAGCTATTCCGAATAACAGTGAAAGGTTTTGGTGTCACGAAACTTGCAGAAATTAAATGCAGAAAAATGATGGTTTGTACTTGATCAGAGAAGAATTCCAGAATCGTACTTCACCCGTGCCAACCCCACTAATCATGCAATCATGTCACGTAAATTCATCATGCTATCGAATATTGAAATAAACCAAAATAACACTAGACAAGACGCCCATCCACGGATCATTTTCTAGATTAATCTCAATCGTTGAACGCCGCCCATCCACGGATTATCAACGATCTCGATTTATTACACTTGAGGTTTTTCAGACGAAAGTCAACTTCCCTATTAATTCATGTACTACCATGACCTAATATCAATTTCATGCGATTCCGATTAATACCTAGGACCCATCCATCTTTTGGTAAATAACCTAAATACGTTCTAGCATGCAAACATCACATTCAATGTAAAACTTGCAAGAACGATAAAATTAAGCGCGATGAAATTGAATATTTGAATTGTAACGTTCAATTGATCACATGAAGAGTTGGGTACATAGCACGGGATCCGTAGGATCCCAGAGTAAAGGGACTACTCACTATTCATGGTAAGTTAACAAAAAACAGTGTATAGAGAAATTAAGGACGAGTAAACCGTAACGACGTGGTGGCTCGTTGAATCTCTCACGATGAATTGCTCTGTCTCTTCCCAAGCTAGGTCTTCTCCAATCTCTATTCAAGCACTAAACTCTTGTATCATCCACCCTGAGTAAATCAGCCGCTTGCCATCTTTATAGCTTTCCAAAAGGCCAAAAAGCCCAATAACGATAACGAAATTAGGAAATAAGTCCAAAAATCTATCCAAAAAGTCCAAAAATCATTTTTAGAAATTGTCTTCGAACTTGTGTTTTGATGAAGTGTAGCCTCGAATCTTGGTCTTTCTTGAGCTCTTAGTCGTCCTCTTTCTTCAATTTAGGTCAAGATCGATCCCCAAAGTCAGCGTACTAGAAATCTGGTCCGAAACTACTATTTATAGCTCAAAATATCCGCTGGGGTCGTGACATACGATGTCACGGCCGTCACGACCCCCTAAAACTCTCTGGGCTATTTAGGGGCCGTAACACCCGTGACATATTGATTTGTCACGGCCATGAAAAATGGCAGAGACTTCGGGTGGCGTTTTCATTGTCTTAACATCCGAATTTGATCTTAGCGTAAACTACAAAGTTGTAGCCCTTTGCATTAGCTTTCCAACAAGCTTTGAATCAACCAATATGGACACCATATACGATCTATGCGTGTAAAACAAGTCGGAAAGGTCAATTTGCCATGTTTTACCCAAATCTCTACTAAATGTTTTGTTTTGCTTCAGATCAATCCATAAGTATTAGGAATGTGATATATGACCTGAAACACTAGAAAAGAGGTTAAATGATAACAAAATGTCCGGAAAACAAACATAATCCATCATCGAATGAAGTGAATAATAGGTCAAGAATTCGACCGATCACAGCTGCTGTCGCACGCTCTTCCATCTGCGCACGTTCGTCTCTCCGCTGCACAATTCGTCCCCGCAGCACCTGCTCTACGTCAACTTGCACGTCCTCAGATTGTTGTCGTGTGCAGATGCCCCAATAGATCAATCTAGACTACGACCCTACCCCTGTCGAATTTGATTCCAGAACAAGCCCTATCATACGTCGGACAAGTTCCTTAAATCATTTCAGCTGTTTTCATCGCAACCTAGGACCAGTACGAGGTAGTTGATTGATATTTAAAATTGCATCTAGTCAAAATCAAAATCAACAAGTTTCACTTTCCTAGCTGGATACATGTTAACACCGCAACCTTTGATAATCCACATTTAAATGTGCAGATAAAGCTTTTAGGTTCTCGAAATGAAGAAAAAATTTCAACCGCGCTTCCCTATATCTGATATTATCAATAATTATAATTTCTATGTGTTGTGTCGAAAGACTTACTGAACTATTATCAATACAACTTGCTCTAGTAGTAACGATATGAAACTTTTATCAAAGTGATTGATATGTCATGCCATGTGATAGATATTGGAAATGTAATATTCTTATATCCTATTCTTAATTATTTTGCTCTAGTAGTAGTCTCTTAATTATTGCTTTTGTTATTTGATTATTGTTGGACAGAACAACATATGTGACATCATATTACAGGGGTATGGGATCAAAGAGTATTTGTGACATGAGACGTTTTGTCTCACCATCCTGATTTCCGTGTCCATCCCCATGCTGATAAAAGCAATGAGCTGCTCTCACCAAGTTTAGCAGCCTCTCAACTCCTGCTGCAGACAATATCCTCTCTTCCATTACACATTCATTCAGCTTCTTCCATCCCTCTGTAACTAAAGTCGTTACATGTTCACGCGCAGCTTCTTCCGAAGCTCCAGTGTCATTCATGTAGCACTGTATTGCTTTAGGTGTGTCACCTCTCATCATCTCGGCCGATGACGTTCCCAGATCATCACAAAGGCGAATAATGATACATGACCATTTCAAGATATCTGGATTAGTTTCCAAATACTGGAGTTGCTTTTCCACTAGTAAACTTGTATCGAAAAGGTGAACATGTAGAAAGGCAAAGGGGACTCCCACCGAGATCCAAGCATTGCTCATGTACTCATCCAGGCTCGGCTTGTAACCACTGTGGAACCACATTGCTTCCTTCATGTAAACACTTGATAAAATCTCCCACTGTCACAATCAAAATTATTAATTTTATTAGGAACATCTGTTCCACTAAATAACATAAGACTCGGTGTGTTGTACAATGACCAGGAGGTGGACTATTCAAACCCCTAAATGATATGTCATGAGTTTGAGTTTGTCCATTACTTGCCTATATTAGTGAAATTTAAATAATAATAAAAAGTCAATGACGGTTTACCGATTTTTTAACATAAGGAGTGACATCAGATCCCTTCTCTAATAGTACATCATAGGCCATTTTGTTCGTGCAGTTGAAACATGCCAAGTAACATGTCCTCATATAATGGGGAAGTTGTTTCATGGCATTAATATCCCATCTGCAAAGAAAACGAAAAAAAGGATACAAACAATCACTCATCAGAAGTACCACGGATGACATGTCGATCAGTTATGTATCAAGTCGATGCTAACCTGTGGAAAGCATAGGTGAAGAGCTCTACTTCATCCAAAGTAGCATATATGTCATAAACGTCATCAACAGTTGAGACCATGGCGGTAATCTTGGTTAAAGCTTTTCTGCAAGCTTCATACTGAGGATCAGGGGAGGCAATAACACCCCAAAGATAAGATACCACCAAACAGTCCCTAGCAAAGCTCAAGTCCTTTTTGAATCCTAGCTTCTTCCACCACCTATATCACATCCAAAAATTAAAACTTAATATCGTGTTCGAACCGGAAAACACAAAATTAATTTCAAGCAATATATATAATATCAATGCCTGGCTAAGTCTCTGAGCTCTTCCAAGTACTTGGCCTGCACTATGTTGAAGTCCAGCTTTGCAAACTGGAGCAGAAGTAGAGACATATTGGGTTTTTTCTCATAAGCTTGTTCTATGAACCACCGTGCTTCAGACCTATCGGTTCTCCAATGCAAAGGCATGTCTAAAGCACGAGCTGATAATACATCGAGATACGCATCTGCCATGTTCACTTTACTGATAAGATTGGCAGTAGCGAAAGCCCGTGCCTCATCCATGATGGCCTCACCATCTGTAGCTAAGTATGATGCTTCGTACAGGCTTATCAGCCCTTTGATATCTGCACAAAGGCTCGACTTGAACTTGCTAGTGTCGTCTAAAAAAGGTTTGAAAACATCTACAGGAAAATTCAAGAGTTTCAGTAAACCATCTAAAACGTTGAGACAGATGGTAACATATCTTGATATATCGCTAACTAACATTATCTCCGACAGTTCGTACCATGAGGGACAGCGTAACCATGTTGTCTGAATAGCCTGCACGCAAGAGCTGTCGAATGTAAATCCGCACCGACCCAGTTCTGATCAATGAGAATGTCTTTGTAGTAGATTCTGCTTAGTATGATTTTGATCTGTTTCTCAAAATGATAAGCCACTCCCAGCCTTTTCAGGTCATTAATCAGCTCAAGTTGCACTGAGCGGTCTGAAACGCATCCCAGCATATCAAACACCCGCTGCTTCATCTCATCTCTCTGTATTTTGAACTCTTCACCCTGAAAGAAAGAAGAAAACGACATTAATTGATCATGTAAAGAGCACATGAAGATGATAAAGCAGAGAGTGAGAACAAAGGATGACGATCGATGCATATACAAGGTACTCATTCCGAGTAGAAGATTGGATGTAATCGTAATCCCAAGCACAGTCTGTGTAATTTGCATCGGATCGTCTTGCTACAGCTGGTCCAGCTTCGCCATTTACGACACTGCTGCAGCACCGCACAGCTACAGACCGCTGCTTATGTGTAACTTCAAATACACCACCCCTTAATAATCCAAATTCAAGCCTAGTTCTAGACGATGATCTATATGTGAGTGATGATTGAATTGGATTCAAAACTAGCAGCTGAGCAACAGAACAAGTCATTTTGGTAAACTAATTAAACTCTAATCAATAAGCAGGTAGTCCAGATTCCACTTCTATTTATAGAAGTTGATACTTATCTGTCCTTTTGTGGTAATTAATTAACGTGAGACATGAGTAACTACGAAATACACATGACCCAGAATAAACACGTGAAATGAGCGGCTAGCTGCTTAGCTCCAACGCAACGAGGATAAGATGAGTTCTTAGAGGACTCGTCTTGATGACAAAGACCTCCGACGCAATAAGCCATAGAGAAGTTGTCATAAACACTTGTTTTAGGCTGAATGTCACTGTTATCAATTTAGTTGTCATAACAGTAAAGGACCACTACGACAACAATACCATGCTATAACACATGGTTCAGGTGACTTATAAAGTCATGGCAAATTCCCCTTACGACACATACAAAGATTTTTTCACGAATATATTATTCTCATCAGATATTCATTGCATATATCATGTATATTCTCTCATTATTGTGCTTCCATACACATCTATCTTGTACTGTATATATTGAAGTATTCGTCACATATCAATACACAATTCATATTCATAACATGGTATCAGACCTGATGATTTGGTTAATGAACTCACAAAGCCTGAGGACACAGTAGCAGAACCAGCAACTCCTGACGGTGCAGAGACGGACATACGTTGCAACAGTGTAAGAATCTCTTGAGTATCAGAAGTACCAGATCCGACAGTAGTTGAGGATGTTGAGGAACCACTTCTAGAACTCTTCAGAGGGCGGCCACCACGATGTGCAGCAGTATCTCTCTTCTTCTTATGACAATAGTAGGCTGAATGTCCTGCCTTGTTACAATAAGTGTAATGAGGGTGCTCACCCCCAGACGAGGTTTCTGAGACTCCTTCTTCACCCAGTGTGCCTTCGTCACCTATTGCACCGTCTTCTTCTGTCGTACCACCTTCACTTGATGTGTCACCTTCTTCTGATGTGTCATCTTCACCCACTGTGCCATCACCTTCCGATGCGCCGTCCTCTCCCTTTATACTATCTCCTCCTGTGCATCCATCTCGGTATGCTCTTCGAGATCGCCAGTCCATTCGCCCTCCAAAAACGTTATGAAGTCGCTGCCGCTACTCTTCCTGAGCCGACCTCCTATCGTGATGCTATCCTTCATCAGGAGTGGCAACACGCGATGGCAGAAGAGTTGACCGCCTTTTTCCTAATGTTTGGATATGCCTCAGCACCTTCTGTCGCAGCTGTTGCTGCCGCACATTCTTCCATCCGCGCATGTTCGTCTCTCTGCTGCACAATTCATCCCCGTAGCACCTGCTCCACATCAACTTGCACGTCCTCAGATTGTTGTCCTGTGCAGATGCCCTAATAGATCAATCTAGACTACGACCCTACCCCTGTCAAATTTGATTCCAGAACAAGCACTATCATACGTCAGACAAGTTCCTTAAATCATTTCAAGTGTTTTATTCGCAAACTAGGACCAGTACGAGGGAAAATTTTCCAAATTGCACTAAAATTGAGATTCAATTCCAATTGTACACATTTTTTAGATTGGTTTCCCAATTTACACTAGTTTTATAAGCCGTCATTGCTCACAGTGTCTTAATGTTAAGATGCTCTTGGTGACGGCGTTTTAAGCCCTGTGGTCTTTCGCGCCCCCAAAACCAGACATGGTGGCATAATGTTGCCAAAGAGGCATTAACCGTTGTTTGCTACAGCGGCCCAAACTAAGCCGCTCTCCCTAAGAGCGTTTTAATTGATTTCAATCTCAGTGGGGTTGGTTTCTGGGTTGTGTTAATACTGGACTAAGCCGCTGCTACTAACGGCGTTTTAATGTTAAGACGCTGTATGTAAGAGCGTTTTAATTGATTTCAATCTCAGTGGGGTTGGTTTCTGTGTTGTGTTAATACAGGACTAAGCCGCTGCTACTAACCGCGTTTTAATGTTAAGACGATGTATGTAAGAGCGTTTTAATTGATTTCAATCTCAGTGGGGTTGGCTTCTGTGTTGTGTTAATACAGGACTAAGTCGCTGCTACTAACAGCGGTTTAATATTACCCCAAAGTGTTAAGCCGATGTCCGCAACAGTGTTTTAAAGGTTTCAGGTTAAAATGATGTCATGGACAGCAGCTAAACGTGAAATTTTGGCATGGAAATACTGTTTCAATTCAAAACCCAATAAACCTGCAAAAAATCCACCAGAAACAAAGCCCGCACAATCCATCACCGATCCACAGATACATATAAAACCCGTACACCAAATTACATGCACCCATCGAAACATAAGTGACGAATCCAAAATTACATGACAACATGTATCATAAATACATCAACGTTCCATTTTGACATACAACCCTATCTAGTTCCCGGAGTGAAACGCTGTGTTGTTTTTCTAGAGCGTGTCGACACCCTCCGCAATGGACTCCTTTGTGACTCTGCTTGAGTCACTTGAGAAGGACCAACATCAAAAGTATCATGTGGCAAGTCAAGGTCTTCATCCGAATCTACATTAGATTGAAATCAGCCAGTTAGAATTAAGATGCATGAAATAAAGTTTCAAAATTAAGAATAGCCAAATTATACCACTAAGTAGATGAATCTGTGTGACATCAACATCTAATGCTCGACCCTCTCCAATTTTTAGCAAGTCGCCACGAGTAGCATGAAACATATCATGTAGTTGTTTTTTAACTTCTTTGTCGGTCGTCTTAAAGAACATACTGGCACTCATCTTGCAAGTGCGCACTAATGACGCGACCTATATGAATCATTAAATTGCATTTAGTTACACATTTCATAAAAATGAACACTTACAATATGAGCAGTTAGGATACTTACCAGCAGATAATGCTCATGTCCTGATAGACGATACAGCTCTGGTGTATCTAAAGGTGGCTGAATACGCTTGCGAGTGACGGTATTGTACCATGAGTAGTACGGATCCAGATATGATCCGTCTGTGTCTGGCTCACCGGTAACAAAGTTCACTGCACGATTATCCCCAAGATTTATGTAACCTTGCATTACATCATCGACAAGGTGAGTAGTTCTTCGGATATGCATGTGCATCTCTTTATGACTTGCAGGTGGCAAAGCTGGTTCCGGCTGTCTCCATCCAAACTGGGGAAGAACTCGAGATGGATAGTGCCACTCAGCTATATGGAAACATATGAGTGGAACCTCAGCCCTCCATGAATCTCTGCCAGCTAAACATACGGGATTAAGCGGGGCCAAAATCTCATCCGTATACGGAGTCCATACGACATCATTTGCTTCTTGTCGATCCAACAAATCACGAAACAACATCAACACGTGATGAGATATGTGCATAAATGATTTGGGCACTTTCCATATGCAAATGTAAAAAATAACAGTTAGAAAGGGTAGTTGAGCTGAACCGGGTGAATTATAAACACTTAACTAAATGACAATTCACTTACTTGTATCCTAGAGCAGGAAGCCGTGTAGGGTCAATATCTGAACAGGGAGGTTGAGCTGGCACAACAAGCTTCCTCGGTCTACCAGTAATCAAATGCTCCCAAGCCCATAGCTGAGGGATAATCACACACCCGCTGAGTTGCGTCGCCTTTGATTCGCACGCATTGCACAAACTACGGTAGATGTATGCTAACACAGCACCACCCCAACTATAGCACCAAAGAGAGTCGAGGTCCGCCAGCAGTGGTAGAAAGTGGAGGGATATCTCACTTCCTGAAGAATCCGGAAAGAGTGATGACCCCAACATGGCAAGAATGTACGCCCTCGCATATCTCTGAATCTCTACATATGTGGCCTCTGCTGGCACGATCTGCATATGCTCTCTAAGCCATGTACGTCTAACGGTGGTAGGTCTCTTCCCGTGCGGGATCACTCGTAACAGCTCTAGACACAGAGGCCTATAATCTCTAACCTCCCGTTGCGTAGTCACCGCTCGACCCTCTATTGGGAGTCCAGTCAGGATACCAACATCCTCTAAGGTGATCGTCATCTCCCCGTTACGTAGATGAAACGAATGCGTCTCGGAACACCATCTCTCCACTAATGCTGTCATAAATGACCAGTCACCCTCATAGTTCTGCATGTGATACCATGGTCCGAAGCCCGCCCTAATGATGTAAGGTAATACACGCTCGTCTGCATCCCAGTCAATGCCACGGTGAGGAACTGTTAACACATCCGAGTCCTGCACAGTAGAATATACAGTTTGAATAAATTAAATCATAATGCATTAAAATTTGACATGAAATTTAATTTAAGAATTTAACTAACCGATGTTTCCCAGATCATCTGAGATCGATGAGTGTCCTGCTTGTACAACAGCGTGCTGGACATGGGACCTGGATGAAGTAGGTGTGTCACGTCTGGTAAAAATGTACCTTCTTCGTCTGAGCTCCCTGCTGGAGATGGCACATCAGGGATCGCCTCTGAACGACCACGTCGTGGCATATCTGTAACACAATATACAATATGCATAAGTTTACAAGAAGCATTGGCAAAAAGATACACTTAAAAACTACAACAAGGATGAAAAATAAGAACGTTTTAACAATTCGGATTTAAATTTCCAATAGTCGTTTACAAGAAGCATTGGGAAAAAGATACACTTAAATAAAAACTACAACATTGAAGTTTCCTAATTCACCACACAAGGTGAAGTACAACATTTTTTTGTATGACCTACAACCCCACATATTGAACACTTGTACGCTCTCTTCGGCCTAGCAGATGATTGTTTAATAGAAGCTTCGACATGTGAGGGTCTTGGATCACGCCTTGCATCCATTTCGTTACGTCTCCGTTTTGTTGGATGCCTTCCTCTCTTGGTTCGTTTGAAAAGCTTATTGGGGATATGCTTGGGGCCATCATATTCCTTCCACTGTGTGATATCCGGCTGTGGATTAAATGTATATGACCAAGGGTCGTTACAAGCTTGCGTGCTATATTCATTAGCCACGCAATCACCTATGGAGACTCCCTCTTCTTCACACACCGCTAAAGCGTGACAACATGGATAGTGAAATAGTTGCCATTTGCCGCAACCACAAGTCTTATCTTCCATAGAAACAATATGTGCGTGTTCCTTTGATTTGGTAAGAACAGACGCTATACCTTTACTCCGGTCAAACATTTGAACCTTGCACTGTGTGGATTTCACCAAGTTTGCATGGATTTTGCTCTCGATTTTAGGAACAAAATACTTGTTGTGGTCCAACAGTGCATCACGGCGCTCGATAAACCAAGCATTGGCTTGCTTGAATGTGAAGTGGACAATAGCGGTGATAGGCAAATCACGACACGCCATAAGGACGTGATTAAAATATTCGGAAACATTGGTGGTCATGGACCCCCATCTTCAACCCCCAATATCATAAGATAAAGCCCATTTCTCCGCGTTAAGTTTATCGAGAAACTTCAGAGCACCTTGATTATCCTTCACCAACTCTTTCAATTGTTTAAAATGGTTGCAGAACTTTATTTGTTGATTCTCGTAGCCAATGCTAGTGAGTAATGCTTTCTTGGCCAAACACTTCGCCTTTATATTGAAATTTGATGCAAAATGCCTTAAGCAAATACGGTGGTAAGCCTTCGGTGGCTTCCAATCATCTTCTTCCATGACTCACATTATTCCCGCGTGCCTATCGGAAATAATGCATAATCCTTCTCGTTGTGTGACGCCATTTCGAATGCACGTCATGAACCACCTCCAACTATCAATGTTTTCACTCTCCACCAATGCATAAGCAAGAGGAAGTATTTCATTTTCCGCATCGAGAGCTACTGTAATCATTAAAACTCCTTTCCACTTCCCGTTCAAATGAGTTGCGTCAATAGAAATAGCGGGACGACAATGGGTGAATCCATCAATAGCCGGGCCGAATGCCCAAAAGACTCTATTTACGCTTTCATTGCCACTATCAAGCGTCGATTTGTCCCAATAAACAATACTACCTGGATTGGTCTCTTTAAGCACACCCATATAAGCCGGTAATTTTGCGAACGATTCTTCCCACTCTCTAAATAAATAAACGAATGCTTTTTGGCGCGCTTTCCACGCTTTTATATAACTTATCTTGTACCCATACTTTGATCGCATCAACTCCCTCACTTGCTTAGGACTATATCTCAAATCCTCTCGAATTAAATCTTTTATGTCCATTCCAATAAAGTGTTTATTGAAATGGACGTTGTCAAGGCGGATAATGTCAACCGCACATGTATGATCTCCGCTGTATGTGGTGATTCTCCACATACCTTCCTTCTTCTTTTTCGAAGCTCGTAATTCCCATTGACATTTATCCTTGCCTCTACGACATTCGAGTAGCAATCGTTTTGTATCCGAATATCTAACGCCATACTCACGACGTTGTTTAATGGAATATCTCTGACAAGCATATATAAGAGACTCCTTGCTCAAAAACATTCCATCCTTGCGCAGCTCTTTCGTATTGAACTGTTCATTGTGAGACCCATGGTCGTCTATCGCTGGATGGTTAATCCAAGCCGAAACATCATTGAACAATGGGAAATCCCAAAGGGAGTTATTATCTTGAACAACGCCGATGGGTACTTCCATATACCCTTCCTCACTATCAATATCAAGACTCTCTAGATAATCTCTATCAAACTCATCTTGTGTTGGAATTTCAAATACTTCTACAGTTGACAGTGTCGTTTCATCGATTTCACCACTATCCATTGCTAAAAAGATAGAATAAAACAACAACTTAGCCGAGACATGTATAGTTGAAAACTGAATCGAGAAAACAACATGAAAATAAAATAGCACCAAGAGCTTCTATCAAAAAAATAAAAAACCAACCAAACACCAACTTCTCAATCTGATTTTCGAACCCAGTAATCTCAATGTTGATCAACATACATCGACGCTACTAGCATTTATTTTCCCATTTATATTGTTAGAATGTGTCAAGGAACTTACTGGAAATCACTTGGGCAGAAGGCAGCAAAGCGACGACGAGAGGGATGGCCCTGAGGACAAGGACGCGGACAGACGAGAGGGAAGGCAGCGACGACGACGAACACAGACGCGGGAGAGAAGGCTGCGACGGCGGCGAACACCGGCGGTCGGAGCGGACGGATTTTGTAGGTCGATCGGATTCGATTTTGGGACAGAGTCTTAACGGAGGAGGGAGAGAAAAGTTAGGGCTCGAACTTAGTTACATATAAGACGCTCTTCATAACAGCGTCCTAATAAAAAACTGAATTCAAAAAATCTACATCGGCCTGCTGACTCATAAAAACGCCACGGGGCTTAAGACGCTCTCAACAAGAGCGTCTTAAAATTAAGACGCTGTGAGCAACGGCGGCTAACCAAAACAAGTGTAAATTGGGAAACCAATCTAAAAAGTGTGTACAATAGGAATTGAATCTCAATTTAAGTGTAATTTGGAAAATTTTCCCAGTACGAGGTAGTTGATTGATATTTAAAATTGCATCTAATCAAAATCAACAAGTTTCACTTTCCTAGCTGGATACATGTTAACACCATAACCTTTGATAATACACATGTAATTGTGCATATAAAGCTTTTAGGTTCTCGAAATGAAGAAAAAATTTCAACCACGCTTCCCTATATCTGATATTGTAGAAAGACTTATTGAACTATTATCAATACAATTTGCTCTAGCAGTAACGATATGAATCTTTTATCAAAGTGATTGATATGTCACATGTGATAGATATTGGAGTGTAAAATTCTTATATCCTCTTCTTAATTATTTTGCTTATTACTTATATGATTGGAGAAGGATAATTAGTCTTTTTTTTATGGAATGATAATTAGTCTCTTAATTATTGCTTTTGTTGTTTGATTATTGTTGGACAGAACAACATATGTGACATGAGATGTTTGGTCTCACCATCCAGATTTCCATGTCCATCCCCATGCTGATAAAAGCAATGAGATGCTCTCACCAAGTTTAGCAGCCTCTCAACTCCTGTTGCTGACAATATCCTCTCTTCCAATACACATTCATTCAGCTTCTTCCATCTGTCTGTAACTAAAGTCTTTACATGTTCACGCGCAGCTTCTTCCGAAGCTCCAGTGACATTCATGTAGCACTGTATTGCTTTAGGTGTGTCACCTCTCATCATCTCGGCGGGTGAAGTTCCCAGATCATCACAAAGGCGAACGATAATACAGGACCATTTTAAGATGTCTGGATTGCTTTCCAAATACTGGAGTTGCTTTACTTGTATCGAAAAGGTGAACATGTACAAAGGAAATGAGGATTGCCACCGAGACCCAAGCATTGCACATGTACTCAGCCAAGCACGGCTTGTAACCACTATGGAACCATCTTGCTTTCTTTGATGTAAACACTTGATAAAATGTCCCACTGTCACAATCAAAACAGTTAATTTTACAAGGAACATGTGTTCGTGTAAGTAACATAAGAGCACATATGACTAGGGGTGGGCAAAAACCGCTCCGCATTTAAAAATCGTCCGCACCGCAAAAGTGTGTTCGGTTAACCGCACCGCTTTTGAAAAAAACCGATTTGTCAAAAACCGCACCGCAACCAAATAAAGCGGTGCGGAAACGGTTCTTTATCTCAAAAAACCCGGTTGAAACCGCAACGCACCGCATATATAATTAATTATTAAATTATTAAATAATCTAATAATTAAATATTCAGAATTATTCATTTAAAAAAACAAATCAGATTTCAAGCCCAAAACCTAAAAGCAAGTCGGCCGCCGGATCCATGCCCATGCCTAAAAACAAATCATATTATGATTATCAGCCCATGCCCAAAACCTAAAAACAAATCATAATATCATATTACGGCTATGCGATTTTGATTTCTTATTCTGGCGTTGATTGTTCTTCTTCACTTCTTCAGCGCTGAGTCTCGATTGTCAGTTTGAACTTGTCTCGCCGTTCTTCAATTATGGAATCGGTAAGTATTTTAGTTCAAAAATAAATTTTGGTTGGCTCTTATGTTTAGGGTTTGATTTGTACATGTTTTGTCATTTGAATGTTTCAGATTTTAATATTTGAAACTTTGTTGTTGCAGGTAAACAAGTCAAATAATTGTAGCAGTGAAGGTGAAACTATCATATTTATGCCTTCCTCAAATGTTACTACAAGCAATGCAATCACCATCAGTCAAGCGGAAGAAGTAAAAAAAAGAAAGAATCAATCAGAAGTTTGGCAGCATTTTACCAAAGTGAAGAACCCTGATGGATCTGAAATGTTGAAGCCAAAAGCCAAGTGCAACTATTGTGGCCAAACTTATGCATGTGACAGAAATACTGGAACATCAACATTGCGCACTCATATGATGCATCAATGCAAGAAGTGTCCCGCATACGTTCATAACAAGAAACAGAAGCATATAAGCTTTGATTCTGGAGGTACTCTTGAAGTTAAAGCGTATAATTTTGATGTTGCTAAGCTTGCATTGATCAAGATGATAGTTAAAGATGAGCTACCATTTTCATTCGTTGATGGGGAAGGATTTCAAGAGTATACTCATGCTTTACAACCTCAGTTTAGTATCCTTAGCCGCAGAAAAATAACAAGGGACATTTGGGATTTATTTTTATGTGAGAAGGAGAAAATAAAGAATTATTTCGCTGTGGAAAACATAAGGCTCTCACTCACAACTGATACATGGACTTCTGTTCAAAACATAAACTATCTAGTGTTGACAGGGCATTTTATAGATGGAGCATGGACTTTGCAGAAACGCATTCTGAATTTTTGTGTCATTCCAGATCATAAAGGAAAACTATTGGGACGTTGGTCGAGCGATGTTTGTATGACTGGGGCATTGAGCGGGTTTATGCTGTTGTTGTTGATAATGCATCAAGCAATCAAGTTGCTCTTGAACATATTAGGGAAAGGATTCGAAGTTGGGGCAGCTTGGTATTAGGTGGGACTTTCTTACATGTGAGATGTTGCTGCCATGTATTGAACTTAATTGTAAGGGATGGAATGGCGGAGTTAGATGATAGCATTGAGGCTATAAGAAATGCTGTGAAGTATATAAGGTCATCACCTTCTAGGTTGGAAAAATTTAGAGTGGCTGCTCAAATGGCGAAAGTAGAACATAAGGGTGGTGTTGTCCCAATGGACGTGTGCACAAGGTGGAACTCTACCTATTTTATGTTGGATATTGCTGTGAAATACAACAAGGCATTCTCGAAACTAGAAGATGAAGACCAACTATTTTCAAGATAAAATAGGTGGGAAAAAGAGGATTGGTCCTCCAAAGAAGGAGGATTGGACTAAAGCTGCAACCTTGGTCAGATTTTTAAAGATTTTTTATGATGCAACTCTAAGTTTCAGTGGCACTAAGGTGGTGACTTCAAATCAGCCCATACAATGGATATGTACCATTGTTGACGATCTTGAAAATTGTTCGAGTAGTGAGGATCCGATGATGGTTAGAGTGGGGCTTGCTATGAGAGAAACATTTGATAAATATTGGAACGAAGACATTAATGTGGCTCTTGCATTTGCTGTGGTACTTGATCCTAGGTACAAACTACTGTATTTGGAGTTTTTCTTTCCAAAGTTATATAAAAAGAATGACACGTACAACTTGACAATGGAAGAGGAGAAGAGCATGAAAAATACATGGGTAAAAACAAGAGTGGATGCAGTGATTAGTAAGTTCAGAGAATTATATTCAGAGTATGCAGCTAAGGTTGGTGTGCCTTCTCAAACTTCGATTAATATGGAAAATGATGAAGCTTCTTTATTTGACAGAGAAGAACATGATTCTTATAATTCATCAATGAGTCAGTTTATGAAGCTAAGAAAACAGAAGGATGTTGTTGAGATTAAGGATGAAATAGACAAGTACTTCAATGAACCATCTCAAGACCCTTCAAACAAGAATTTCAATCTTTTGGATTGGTGGAAGGAAAATGCATCAAGGTATCCTATTTTATCCAAAATTGCCAAGGACATATTTGCAGTTCCAGCTTCTACAGTTGCTTTAGAATCAGCTTTCAGTCTTGGATCAAGGGTGGTGGATCCATTTAGAGCTACATTAACTCCTAATATGGTTGAGGGGTTGGTTTGTCTAAATGATTGGCTTAGGGGTGGATCATTTTCCATGTATAAAGAGCCTACCAAAACAGAACTAGAACTCTATATGGAGCTTGAAAAATTAGAAGCAGAAACAGGTTCAAGAAAACCATGAATGATCATGTATCCCTCAATGCCTTGTTAGGTTCTTGTTTTCACTTTGTAATAGTTGCAAGTAATGAATCAGGTTTTGAACTTGTTACAAAAAAAACTGCAAGTCTCTAACATTCAACTTAGGTTGTTTTTTTGTAAACTTTGAAAATCGGTTTTTAAACCAAACCGCATTATGCGGTGCGGTGCATATTTGGTTTTCACTTTTGTAATGCGGTTTGTGGTTTGAAAAATTTCCAAACCAGATAATGTGGTTCGGTTGCGGGTTTACCCTTAAACCGCACCAACCCGCACCGCGCCCACCCCTACATATGACGTTGTCCAATGATCAGGAAGTCGACAGTTCAGAACCCGCTAAATGCATCTTATGTCATGACTTTGAGGTAGTTCATTCCTTTCCTATATTAGTGGCAATTAAAAAAAAAGTAAATGATAGTTGTACCGATTTTAACGTAAGGAGTGACATCGGATCCTTTCTCTAATAGAACAGCATAGGCCATCTCGTTAGCGCAGTTGAAACATGCCAAGTGACATTTCTTCATATAATTGGGAAGTTGTTTCATGGTGTTAATATCCCATCTATAAAGAAAACGAAATAGATACACAATCATTTATCAGAATTACAACCGACATGTCGGTTATGTATATATCAAGTCGACGCTAACCTGTGGAAAGTGACAGGCGTCGTCGGTACCTGCAAATCTAAATTTATAATGTCCGCTTACTCTTGGCTTAGTATAGCTGTAAGTAAGGGGTCGAACCCAAGGAAGCTAGATAGTTACTACTTTGTTCTGTAAGAGGGAAAAAGAAAGATTGGGTGAAAGCAACAGTTTAAGAAATAACAGTAGAGCACGAAATTGAGTAAGAGTGTGTCAGGCAGAGAAGATATTCAGGCTAGGGTTTTATTCAATTGTGACTAGGTTTATCCTTGATTTCTAAGTCTTTATTCTTGTCTTCTTAAGGTTACTCCTGGTCAGGTTATAACCGTTTAATTCTAGCAAACCTAATACTCTTGGTCAGGTTATATTAGGTTTAGTGCTCTACTTATTCTAACGGGTCAGTATCAAATAAGCAGTAAATATATAGTGAGTATTACTAGGTTAAGTTGTACCCTTTCGGATCTCCCCTTAACCTAATAATTCAAACTGATAATTTGCACAAGAACTAAATAAAATGCAAGAATAATAATGAATAACGGAGTCTCAAAACATTGTCACAATTATTCAACCCTAACCCGAATAATCGGTTTAGTTACACATGCTCATGGAAACAATGAAGAAAGTAAATAAGAACAAGAGTACTTCACTAATGAACCGAGGAAACAAAGACTGAGTCACGGCTGAGCTATGGTGAGTCACGGCCGAGTGATGGTGGTGCACGGTGGAACAAGGAGGCGGAGCAAGGAGGGAACGTCTAGGGCTTGGACGTGAGTAGAGGAGACTCACTCGTGAGTTTGTGGGATGATTATTAGGTCTTGTATGCTCCTCCTTATATAGAGTTTGAGAAACCCTAAAGTTCCCAAAATAAGCCAAAGATAATCATGGAAATATTTCCATAATATTCTTTGCTTTATCTTCAAGCTATCTCTTTGCTTGGGAATTAAGCCACCTTAAACCTTCTTGAATATTCCGAAACCCTAGATGTAAGTTTGCCCTAAATATGACATTGGGCTGGACGAATTCGGGCTTTGAACTCGGTCAACTCGGCTGCGACTCGGATGCAACTCGGTCAACTCGGTTGGAACTCGGATGCTAGGGCTGATCGGACTGGGAACTTTGGGGCCGATTTGACTCGCCTTCGGACACTCTTCTGGCCGGGATCTTGGTCTGGGGCACTAGCTGGACATGTATACTTGATGCTGGGACCTTAAAATAGGTCATTTGAATGGACATTGAAGCTCGGGCGGTCCTTGAAGTTGGTGTCTCAGCCAGCCGGAAATAGTCCCTGAAATTTGGCTAAGTCCTGAAATCTGCGCTGATTGGACTAGCGACTTTGGCAATGATTTACTCCGGCCTCGGACAAGCTTTTGGCCGGGGTCTTGGTCATGGGCACCAGGTGGACATCCGGACTTGGTGATAGGACCTTGAGATCACCCCATTGTGAGGGCGGATAAGGCCAGGGCGGCTCTCAAAGTCGGGGTCTCGGTCATGGTGCGCTGGTCTCAAAATCTACCGGTGAGTCCGATTTGCGCCCTTTTGCTCTCGAATGAAGTTCCTTTACTCCGCATGACTCCAAAATCATCTTGTGATGCATTTATGGCCTAAAATGCCATCTTTAAGCGCAATTCCTCCTAGAGCTTCCAAATCACCTGAAACACGAAACAACACTAAGAAGTAACTGTTCGTATAATAAAGTGCTGGAATTGGTGGGATTTAATGACTCGATGAGTCGTATAAATACGGCTCATCAAACCACCCCACACTTAAACTTGTTCGTCCCGAACAAGAACTAGGTCATGAGAGGAACGAATAATGTAAACACCACAATGCTTCGGTCATCCTAGACGTGCTACATGGACATGACTCGGCTACTCTAGATCTCGCCTTTTATGCATGCTTGTTACTAATAGACTTGTGCGAAAACACGGGTTAAAGATACGTGTTACCTTTGGGTCGAGATGCAAATCAATTCGGATGTATCTGGAGATAGCCCTTTTTAGACCCATGAACCTCATTCTCGGACTCGAACTTGCTGCTATATGGTTATGCCTTGCCGCTTTTTCTTGCACGTGATTGATTCGAGCTTCAAAGTATTTGAGTGCTTTTCGGCCAGCTATAGTGTCAACGGCTTTGATCTTTTCAATGGTGCTCTACACTTGATTTCGGTGCAAACTTTCACAATGGTGATGGATTTGTTGCTTTGTGGTGCGGATTGTGACTTGCTCGAACCTACTTGCTCTCACTCATCATCGTCCTTTTGACTCGGGTCAAGCCAAGGGTCGCTTGTCTATTTTCCCGGCTACTCGGACTAGAGTTTGGACGGTGTGAAGTATTCTCGTCCCGACCAACCGCAAAGGGTACCGCAGTGGTGGAGCAGACTCGTACTATGTTGCTTCGAAGTGCTAGCCTTCACGAGCTCCACATAACCATATATCCTGAGTTCGGCCTTTGAATGATCTGTCAAGTCTCTCTAGGGCGTTTCTATCAACTCCACATCCCTGTTTATCTCAACTAACAAAGGCACGCAATATTTTAAAGTCACATGTTAGTCGTCCAAGTTAATTTTCACCAACGACATGCATGTGATCGGCTACATCTATTTCACCTAATCATTATCCAATACTGCAAGTCTAGGAAGTAGTGAAGTATCATGTACAAAAATTTTAAAAATGACGGGAAACGTGCTGACTCTGTGCAGGGTGCAGTAAATAAACGTGCTGACTCACTGACTGACTCTCCCACCCCACACTTTTGAAATAAGCCGTGTCCTCACGGAACGACTCAAATCTAGACTCACAATGCATGCATAAATAAAACAAAGGGAAATAAGAAGAGAGTAAGGATAGGCACTTCCCTCGTGCGGTGCGTGACGATCAGAAACAACTGATTATTCTCCTACGAGTCCTCGAAGAGCACCATTGGAGCTTGTGTCGCAATGTGAGTTCGTCACACAATGAAAGGGCTGCGTCAATAACATTAAGACGAATAAAAGATTCCCAGGAGGTTGGAGGAGTCACAACGGTCTCACTTAAAACCCAACCTCCTTAGACTCGTAAGTCTTTGTGACAGAATCTTTAAACGCTCATGTTTCTTGCCACAATTTATTCAAGGTGTGAACTACTCGCGTTGGATACAGTCTTATGCAATATCTTGGATACGTCCGCCTCTGTCCCTGCATGAAAATCATCTTCTTTCCCAAGTACAATGTGACAATAAGACTCAAGACTCAGACAAACATAAGAAGTAAATAAACTGAAAAGCACACCGTGCAGGGCTGCCTCCCTGCGAGCGCCTTTGTTTAACGTCGTTGGCTCGACAGTACCTCCTTTATGTGTCAGGAGGCTCGGCAAGTGCAATCCCATCAGCGGTGGTGTCAAGGGGCTCGGCTAGGTCAAACTGATGAACGGACAGGTCGGCCTCTCCATGATAATGCTTCACTCGCTGTCCATTGACCCTGAATCGGTCTCCTCCTGTCGGGCTCTCAAGTTCGACTGCTCCATGATTAAAGACCCGTGTGATGGTGTAAGGGCCGGTCCATCTGGACCTCAACTTTCCGGGCATGAGTCGTAACCGAGATGAAAACAAGAGCACCTGCTGTCCGACTTCAAACGTGCGCCTGAGTATGAATTTGTCGTGGTAGAGCTTGGTCCGCGCCTTGTAGTCTGTTTGGCTCTCATAAGCCTCGAGGCGCAGCTCCTCAAGCTCACACAACTGCAATTTCCTGTCTAGCCCGGCTGCCTGTAAGTCTAGATTGCACTTCTTCAGTGCCCAATATGCCTTGTGTTCTAGCTCGACTGGTAAGTGGCACGCCTTCCCATAGACTAACCGAAAAGGCGAGGTGCCTATCGGCGTCTTGTAGGCTGTCCTGTATGCCCATAGTGCCTCATCTAACCGCTGGCTCCAGTCCTTCCTGGTCGGTCCTACCATCTTCTCCAGAATTCCCTTAATTTCGCGGTTGGAGATCTCCGCTTGCCCATTCGTCTGGGGGTGATATGCTGTGGAAGTCCGGTGGTGAACATGGTAGTGCTTCAATGTGGAAGCCATCATTCGGTTGCAGAAGTGTGTCCCCTGATCGCTGATAATGGCCTTAGGTACTCCGTACCTGCAAAAGATGTTAGTGCGCAAAAAGTCTATGACAGTTTTAGCATCATCACACCTATTGGCCTTGGCCTCTACCCACTTGGACACATAGTCAACTGCAACTAAGATGTAAGAAAATCCACATGAAGGAGGAAAAGGACCCATAAAATATATCCCCCAAATGTCAAACACATCATTCACTAGTATGGGGACCTGTGGCATCTCCTGTCTGGCCGAAATATTACCTACTCTCTGGCATTTATCACATCTCTTACAATGGTTGTAGGCATCTCTAAAAACATGTGGCCAAAAGAAACCACTATCCAAGATTTTCCTAGCCGTCCTCCTAGGGCCGAAATGGCCACCACATGCAAGCTCATGGCAGAAACTAATAACTGAAGCAATCTCATCATCGGGGATGCACCGTCTAAGAATCTGATCTACACCTATTTTCCACAAGTACGGATCATCCCACACATAGTATTTAGCATCATGCTTCAATTTCAAACACTGAGCCCTAGAATATGAGGGCGGGAACTTACCTCCTACCAGGTAGTTCACTAAGGGAGCGAACCATGGCATCTTACCCGAAATAGCATACAAGTGCTCATCTGGAAACGTCTCGGTAATCTGCCCGGCATCCTCCTCTCGGACAAGGCGGCTAAGGTGATCTGCCACTGTGTTCTCGATGCCCTTCTTGTCCCTTATCTCTACGTCAAACTCCTGTAGGAGCAGGATCCACCTAATGAGCCTCGGCTTTGCCTCCTTCTTCGTCATCAAGTACCTAATAGCTGCATGGTCAGAATAGACAACAACTTTAGTACATAGCAAATACGACCTGAATTTCTCCAAGGCAAAAACCACGGCTAGCAGCTCCTTCTCTGTGGTCGAATAGTTCTTCTGGGCCAAATCCAGTGTCCTCGAAGCGTAGTAGATCACCACGGGCTTCTTGTCCACCTTCTGACCAAGAACTGCTCCTACAGCATAATCACTCGCGTCACACATAATCTCAAAGGGATGCGCCCAGTCCGGAGCTCTAATGATGGGCGTGCTGGTGAGGGCCTCCTTCAGCTCGTCAAATGCTGCCCTGCACTGATCTGTAAACTCAAAAGGAACATCTTTCTGCAAGAGGTTAGATAAAGGCAGCGCCGTTTTAGAGAAATCCTTTATGAACCTACGATAGAAACCATCATGCCCTAAAAATGACTTAATATCACGGACTGTGGAGGGATATGGCAGAGTAACAATCAAGTCTATCTTAGCTTTGTCTACCTCTATACCCTCATGTGAGACTATGTGACCGAGTACTACTCCATGAGTAACCATAAAGTGACACTTTTCATAGTTGAGCACCAAATTCATCGAAACACATCGTGCTAAAACTGTACTCAAATTATCTAAGCATGCATCAAAAGTGTCACCATGCACAGTAAAATCATCCATGAACACCTCTATGAATGAACCTATCATGTAAGAAAAAATACTAGTAACGACCCGCTGAAAAGTGCCGGGTGCGTTACACAAGCCAAAGGACATTCGGCGAAAAGCAAACGTACCGAAGGGACATGTAAAGGTTGTCTTCTCCTGATCCTCGGGTGCTATGGGAATCTGATTATAGCCTGAAAAACCATCTAGAAAGCAAAATTAAGGCTTACCTGCCAAGCGGTCGAGCATCTGATCAATGAATGGAAGAGGGAAGTGATCCTTGCGCGTATCGGCGTTCAGCTTCCTGTAGTCTATGCACATGCGCCATCCATTCTTGACTCGAGTCGTGACCATCTCGCCCTCGGCATTCTTCTCCACTGTGATCCCTGTCTTCTTTGGTACAACATGTACCGGACTCACCCACTGACTGTCTGAGATCGGGTAAATCACATCTGCATCCAATAGCTTCTGAATCTCCTTCTGGACCACCTCCATCATAATCGGGTTCAATCTGCGTTGAGGCTCCCTCGAAGGCTTCGCTCCTTCATCTAGCAAAATCCGATGCATACAAACTGCCGGGCTGATTCCCTTGATGTCGGCTAGTGTCCATCCGATGGCCAGCTTGTGCTCGGTCAGCACTCCAATCAACCGTCTCTCTTGATCTGCCTCGAGCCCGCTCTTGATGATGACTGGTAGTGTGTCATTCTCTCCTAGGAACGCATACTTCAAGTGCCCGGGTAAGGGTTTCAATTCTACTGTAGGTGCCTACACAACAGAAGGCAAACACACATTAGCTTTAAATAATCGAACTGCATTAACCTCATACCTCGGTGTGAGTGGCTGGGCGATCTCTAGCTGATCTAGGGCATCCATGATGGCCTCTGTATGCTCGTATGAGTCCTCGGGCGAATACACTGCCTCCTCGATGACTTGCTCTAGCGGGTCGGTCCCTCTCTCTGGATGTACCTCCTGGACTAGGTCGTCCAAGGTGTCTAAGGCATGGACCGCCTCGTACTCCGTGGGATGCCTCATGGTCCTGAAGATGTCGAAACTGAATACCTCCCCCTCAACTTCCATGGACAGTGTCCCACTGTCGCAATCTATCTTCATCTTTGACGTCTTGAGGAACGGCCGGCCGAGTAGAATCGGTGCATGGTCTGTTGGGCCGCAGTTCTCCATCTTGAGCACATAGAAGTCGGCTGGGAATACTAGCTCTCCCACCTGTACTAGCACATCCTCAATCTTGCCCTCGGGCTGCTTGCATGACCTGTCCGCCAGCTGTATGGTGAGACCTGCAGGTTCTAGAGGACCAATGCGCAAACAGGAGTATATCGAATATGGTAAAACATTAATAGAAGCACCAAGATCAAGCATGCAATTTTTTATCCTAATGTTACCGATCGTGCAGGGAATGGTGTATGTGCCTGGATCACCGCATTTTGGTGGCACCTTGCGCTGAATCACTGCTGAAACATTCCTGCTCATGAGCTCCTGGTCGGGCTGGGTTCCTCGCCGTCTGTTCGTGCACAACTCCTTTAGAAACTTGGAGTACCTCGGGATCTGCTTGATGGCCTCAAGGAGTGGGATGTTGATTTCTACCTTACTGAATAGCTCCCACACTTCCCTGTCCATTACGTATTTCTTTGGAGCTCGAACCTGCACAGGAAAAGGAAGAGGTACCTGGACGTTAGAATTCTCGGTGATGGGGACCGGGCTTGGCCGAGAGGCCTCAGGCGCTGAAGTCGGGTCTGGTCCGGGCTCGTCCTGGCCGAAGGCACTGGGCTCGGTCGCTTCGTCCTCGGGCTCTTGTGGGTGCTCGTCCTCGGATGGTCCTGATGCCCTTCGTCCACTCCTGAGTGTTACTGCATTGACGTTCCCCCTTGGATTCTGAATAGTTTGTGAGGGGAGTCGCCCTGGGTCGTTCTTGAGCTCGGAGACTGTCGTGGCGATCTGGGACATCTGTTTGGACAAGTCGGCAATGGCTCCGTCAGTTTTGGCCTGGAACTGGTGAACTGATGCGGCCAAGTCCTTCACAACATCTTCTAAGGACTTGCTCGAGCTGTGCTGGTGCGGGCCTGGCTGATTGCGGTTCTGCTGATACTGACTCGGCCCATTCTGTCCCTACTGCTGGCGAAACGGAGGCTTATAGTACGGTTGGGCCTGGTGAGGTACGGGCTGCTGTGCTGGCTCCTTCTGGAAGTGGTTATTCTGATTGTTGTTCCTCCAGCGCGGCCCGTTCGCTCCTTGCTCGTTCCCATTCGATCCATACTGTCGGACTGGCCCGGCCTGGTTGTTGTGGCCCTGATAGTCTCCTACTGCATTGACCTCTGCCTGGTCGTCCTCTACTATGGTCGGGCATTCGTCTGTTTTGTGGTCTGTGGCGGCACAAAAACCGCATGGCTTGATCTGGACCGGTTGCCTCCTGATCACCTGTTGCATCATCTCCTTTGAGCTGCCTGATTTCTTCGGCCATGGCACTGGATGGGGGCTCGACTTTAGACACGTTCCTGGTCCGGGTGTACTCTTCTTCTTTGTTGGACTCATCCTGGAACCGTTCGCTCTTAGCCACTGCCATAATCTTTCGTCTCACACCTGCTGGGGATAGGTTCATAAGGTTGCCTCCAGCCGAGGCATCTAGCAGCTTCCTGTCGAGTCGGCGGAGTCCGTCTAGCATGTATTCCACGAGTAGCTTCTCTGGGAGCCCAAGGTTGCAGCAGCTCTTCTCTAAGGCGTTGAATTTCTCCACGTACTCGTACATGGTCTCATTGGGTCCTTGCCTGAGCTCTTGCAACTGCCTTCGGACTTGCATCGCTCTGCCTGCTGGGTAGTACTTATTGAGGAACTTCCTCTGCATCTCGTCCCATGTGTAGATACTACCTGAAGGCAAAGATAGAAACCAGTTAGTTGCCGAGTCTGTAAGTGAAAAATAGAATGCTTTTAATTTGAAATCGTCCACTCCGACTCCGTATGGTTTGAGGTTCTGGCAACTGCCATGGTAGCGTTGCAGATGTCCTGTGGCTGACTCTCCTTTCATTCCCGAGAACTTGGGCAGGTGATGGACGACCGAGGTGTTGATGGTGATGGCTTCGAGGTCTGGCCCTTCGTAGATGCACCAAGCTTGGTCTCTGAAGTTGGGGGCCGAGAGCTCTCCCATGGTTGGCTCTGGATCGTCGTCCTCCTCGTGATCATCCTCTCTGTCGGCCGGCTGTTGTAGTGGCCGTGGGGATGGTGGGTATTGCTGGTGTGGGATGTATGGAAGTTGTGGATATTGTTGATACGGTGGTTGCGGGTATGGCTGATATGGTGGTGGCGGGTACTGCTGATATGGTTGCGGTTGATATTGTGGATAGGGCTGGTACGGTTGAGGTTGGAATGGTGGTTGGAGCGGTTGGTGTTGCAGTTGTCCCGGGGCAGCCCCCCTGATCTCTCCATTCTGTCTTATCGGGCCTTGCTCGTCGTGTTGTGGGAGCGCCCCTTCCATGTTCCGGATGCCCTGCTCCACTTCTTCGTTGATGTTGTCGCCTACGCGGCTACCTGCATGAGACATGGTAGCCGTGCAACCGCGCCTGTCGTCTTTTGGCAGAAACTTATATCGCAACGTGAGTTTGCCACAAAATGAAAGGATTATGTCAAAGAAATTAAGACAATGAAGGATTCCCAGGAAGTGGTGGAGTCACAAACGGTCTCACTTAAAAACCAATCTCCTTAGACTCGTAAGTCTTGGTGACAGAATCCACGAAAGCTTATTTTTCTCGACACAATGTATTCAAGATGTGAAACTACCCCCGATGGATAGTAGTCCTACGCAAAATTCTCGAATGGACGAAGAACGCTGCTTGTCACGAGCGACGCTGGTGATTTGTGATCTCCTCGTTGTTGTGGGCTGAACTCGGTCACTAGTAGCTTGAATCCTGCAGTTTGATTGTAATACCGAAAAAAACAAAACTGAAAAAGGAAAAGAACAATTTCACCGTGCGTAGCTTCCCCGGCAACGGCGCCAAAATTTGACAGGCATCGTCGGTACCTGCAAATCTAAATTTATAATGTCCGCTTACTCTTGGCTTAGTATAGCTGTAAGTAAGGGGTCGAACCCAAGGAAGCTAGATAGTTACTACTTTGTTCTGTAAGAGGGAAAAAGAAAGATTGGGTGAAAGCAACAGTTTAAGAAATAACAGTAGAGCACGAAATTGAGTAAGAGTGTGTCAGGCAGAGAAGATATTCAGGCTAGGGTTTTATTCAATTGTGACTAGGTTTATCCTTGATTTCTAAGTCTTTATTCTTGTCTTCTTAAGGTTACTCCTGGTCAGGTTATAACCGTTTAATTCTAGCAAACCTAATACTCCTGGTCAGGTTATATTAGGTTTAGTGCTCTACTTATTCTAACGGGTCAGTATCAAATAAGCAGTAAATATATAGTGAGTATTACTAGGTTAAGTTGTACCCTTTCGGATCTCCCCTTAACCTAATAATTCAAACTGATAATTTGCACAAGAACTAAATAAAATGCAAGAATAATAATGAATAACGGAGTCTCAAAACATTGTCACAATTATTCAACCCTAACCCGAATAATCGGTTTAGTTACACATGCTCATGAAACAATGAAGAAAGTAAATAAGAACAAGAGTACTTCACTAATGAACCGAGGAAACAAAGACTGAGTCACGGCTGAGCTATGGTGAGTCACGGCCGAGTGATGGTGGTGCACGGTGGAACAAGGAGGCGGAGCAAGGAGGGAACGTCTAGGGCTTGGACGTGAGTAGAGGAGACTCACTCGTGAGTTTTGTGGGATGATTATTAGGTCTTGTATGCTCCTCCTTATATAGAGTTTGAGAAACCCTAAAGTTCCCAAAATAAGCCAAAGATAATCATGGAAATATTTCCATAATATTCTTTGCTTTATCTTCAAGCTATCTCTTTGCTTGGGAATTAAGCCACCTTAAACCTTCTTGAATATTCCGAAACCCTAGATGTAAGTTTGCCCTAAATATGACATTGGGCTGGACGAATTCGGGCTTTGAACTCGGTCAACTCGGCTGCGACTCGGATGCAACTCGGTCAACTCGGCTGGAACTCGGATGCTAGGGCTGATCGGACTGGGAACTTTGGGGCCGATTTGACTCGCCTTCGGACACTCTTCTGGCCGGGCTCTTGGTCTGGGGCACTAGCTGGACATGTATACTTGATGCTGGGACCTTAAAATAGGACATTTGAATGGACATTGAAGCTCGGACGGTCCTTGAAGTTGGTGTCTCAGCCAGCCGGAAATAGTCCCTGAAATTTGGCTAAGTCCTGAAATCTGCGCTGATTGGACTAGCGACTTTGGCAATGATTTACTCCGGCCTCGGACAGGCTTTTGGCCGGGGTCTTGGTCATGGGCACCAGGTGGACATCCGGACTTGGTGATAGGACCTTGAGATCACCCCATTGTGAGGGCGGATAAGGCCGGGGCGGCTCTCAAAGTCGGGGTCTCGGTCATGGTGCGCTGGTCTCAAAATCAACCGGTGAGTCCGATTTGCGCCCTTTTGCTCTCGAATGAAGTTCCTTTACTCCGCATGACTCCAAAATCATCTTGTGATGCATTTATGGCCTAAAGTGCCATCTTTAAGCGCAATTCCTCCTAGAGCTTCCAAATCACCTGAAACACGAAACAACACTAAGAAGTAACTGTTCGTATAATAAAGTGCTGGAATTGGTGGGATTTAATGACTCGATGAGTCGTATAAATACGGCTCATCAGAAAGCATCGGTGAAGAGCTCTACTTCTTCCAAAGTACCATATATGTCATAAATGTCATCAACAGTTGAGACTACTGCAATAATCTTGGTTAAAGCTTTTCTGCAAGCTTCATACTGAGGATCAGGGGAGGCAATAATACCCCAAAGATAAGATACCACCAAACAGTCTCTAGCAAAGCTCAAATCCATTTTGAATCCTAGCTTTTTCCACCACCCATATCACATCCAAAAATTAAAAACTTATTAGCTTGTTCGAACTGAAAGAAATTGATAGAATAAATTTCAATCAATCATGCCTGGCTTAGTCTCTGAGCTCTTCCAGGTACTTGGCCTGCACTATGTTGTAATCCTGCTTTGCAAACTGGAGCAGAAGTGGAGACATATTGGGTTTTTTCTCATAAGCTTGTTCTATGAACCACCGTGCTTCGGACCTATCGGTTCTCCAATGCAAAGGCATGTCTAAAGCACAAGCTGATAATACATCGAGATACGCATCTGCCGTGTTCACTTTACTGATGAGATTGGCAGTAGCGAAAGCCTGTGCCTCCTCAATGATGGCATCACCTTCTGTAGCTAAGTATGATGCTTCGTACAGGCTTATCAGCCCTTTGATATCTGTACAAAGGCTCGACTTGAACTTTCCAGTGTCGTCTAAAAAAGGTTCGAAAACATCTGCAGGAAAATTCAAGAGTTTCAGTGAACCATCTAAAACGTTGATAGACAGATGGTGACATATCTTGATATATCTCTAACTAACATTATCTCCGACAGTTCATACCTTGAGGGACAGCATAACCATGTTGTCTGAATAGCCTGCATGCAAGAGCTGTCGAATGTAAATCTGCATCTACCCAGTTCTCATCAAAGACATAGTTGTTAGAGTATATATTATTCACATCTGATATACTGTATATTCTCTCATTTATTGGGCTTACCATACACACATATCCTGTACTGTATATATTGACGTATTCGTCACATATCAATACACAATTCATATTCATAACATGGTATCAGACGCTTTGTTTTGAAACCCTTATTGTTTGATTTTTTTTCGTTCTCAACCGGGTCCGCCGCTGCTTCAACTGCAGATCTGTCCGCCGCTGTTACCAGCCGCCCCACTGTCCGCCACTGCTCAGTCGCAGATCTGTCCGCCGCTGATCGGTCCGCTGCTGCTTCAGCCGCCGACCACTGAGACCAGATCTGGTCTTATAGTGTTGTTCGTTCAATACCTCAGATCAGATCCGCTGCTACTACGATCCAAACCTGCCGCTGCCGACTCCAGTGCACTGTTGGCCCATATTTACTCTCGGGTTGTCGCAATTCGCAACATATTTGTTGCCGGCTGATTGCCACATATTTGCTCTCGGGTTGTCGCAATTCGCAAATCCACTGCTCAGTCCTCCGTCTCGGGTTGATTAGGGTTTTGTGATATTGTTATTTTACTTTTCTGAAGAAAAAAAAAAGTCAACCAAGTTAACTACTCTGTCCAGTCAGCGCCCAGTTAGCACTCCGGTCAGCATCAAGTCAGTGTCCAGTCAGCACTCGGTCAGCATCCAGTCAGCAATCCAGTTAGCGCAGTCAACCTTTGACCAGCGTTTCTCAAAAAAAAAAAAACTAACCCATTATGTCTTCTCTTGTTTCCACAGGTACTGTTTCTATTCCTCGCTGCCCGGTCATCTTTAATGGCACTAATTTTGCAGAATGGATACATCATATGCGTCTCCACATGTGTGGTCAACGCCTTTCGGATTTTCTTACCGGAGAGCTACCGTGTCCACCACGTCCCACCCTGCCTACTATGCCTGTTCTACCTACAGATGCCTCTGACGAGGATAAGGAGAAAGCTTCAGCATAATTTGACAATGCTATGGAATCTTACCATAATCAGACACTGCCTTCCGAGCATGGATGGATGAAGATGCTCGTGCCTCCTCTATTATTGTGGCGAGTATGGAGGTACTTTCTTCAGATATTGTTTGTATGGAATCTGCTCAATTGATGTGGGCCCATCTTCAGGAACGTTATGCGCCCACTGGTGATTCCCTATTTTTGAGTGTTGTTCATCTGGAGCAGTCGCTCCAATAGGGAGATGCCACTATAGATGAGTTCTATGACCAGATGTCTGCAATATGGCGTCAGCTTGATTCTTTGGAACCGACTCTTTGTCCTACCTGTCCGAATTGTCAGAATGTGAAGTCTCACCGCCAGTTTCGTCGTATTTATGATTTTCTGACACGTCTTCGAGTGGAGTTTGAGCAGATCCGGCTTAACTTTTGGCTCGCCATCCTTGTGTGACCATATTAGATGTCCTTTCAGCTGTCCGAACTGAAGAAATTCGACTTCGTACTGCGGGTTTGCTTCCTACTCCTTCTATTTTGGCTGTTCGTACATCATCTTCCACATCATCTGGTCCTGCCTCCTCATCTGTCGCTACTTCAGAAACCCTTTCTGGGGGTGAGCGTCCTCATTGCACCTATTGTAACAAGGCAGGACATTCTGCCTACTACTGTAACAAGAAGAAGAGAGATACTGCTGCACGTCGTGGTGGCCGCCCTCCAAAGGGTTCTGGAAGTGGTTCCTCAACATCCTCTACTACTGCTGGATCTGGTACTTCTGATACTCAAGAGATTCTCACGTTATTGCGTCGTATGTCCGTCTCTACACCGCCAGGAGCTGCTGGTTCTGCTACTGTATCTTCAGGCCTTGAGAGATCACCACACAAACCATCAGGTATATCTCCCTGGATCCTTGACTCCGGTGCTTCATTTCATATGACTTCTGATTCCACTTGTCTTCAGTCTGTCAACCCTTTAATTGCTCCTTTATCAGTTCAGACTGCCGTTGGCACTTCATTGTCTGTCGTTGGAAGAGGCACTCTCTCATCTTCTTCTTTTAGTGTCCTTTCCGTCTCTTTCGTTCCCCAATTGGCCATGCAGCGCATTTCTGCTGGTCAACTCACTGACCATGGTTGTCGTATAATTCTTGACTCTGATTCTTGCTGCGTTCAGGATCGTCACACGGGGAATCTGGTTGGTACTGGCCCTCGGCACCGTGATTCGCAACGCCTTTGGAAGCTTGACTGGCTTCATCTTCCTTCCGCTGCCTCTGCCAGCTCTTCCGCTTCCGCCTCCATTGCCTCTTCGGCCGCCTCTTTCGCTCAATTGCATCACCGCTTGGGTCACATCTGCGGCTCTCGTTTGTCCTCTTTGGTTTGTCGTGGTCTTTTAGGATCCGTCTCTAGTGATACATCTTTAAATTGTATGGGTTGCAAACTTGGAAAACAAATTACTCTTCCTTATTCTACTAGTGAGTCAGTTTCTCATCGTCCATTTGATCTTGTTCGTTCTGGTGTTTGGGATCCGGCTCCCTTTATTTCAAAAGTGGGTCATCGATATTATATCTTATTTATAGATGATTTCTCTCGTCACACATGGATATATTTTATGTCCTCTCGTAATGAGGTTTTATCTATTTATAAAAATTTTGCAACCATGATCCGTACTCAGTTTGACTCTCCCATTCGCGTTCTTCGTGCTGACTCAGCTGGAGAATATATATCTCGCCACCTTCGCCAGTTTCTAGCTTCGCAGGGGACTCTCTCTCAATTTTCCTGCCCAGGCGCTTACGCGCAAAATGGTGTTGTTGAGCGCAAACATCGTCATCTCTTGGAGACATCTCGTGCTCCTTTACTTGCCTCTAGTGTTCCGTTCATTTTTGGGCGGAAGCTGTCTCGACAGCCACTTACTTGATAAATATTCAGCCGTCTTCCGCCCTTCAGGGGGACATTCCAGTGAACTGCCTGTTTAGTCGACTCCCTGAATATTCTCATCTTCGTTTATTTGGTTGTTTGTGTTATGTCTTACTGGCACCTCGTGAGTGCACCAAATTGACTGCTCAGTCTATTGAGTGTGTTTTCCTTAGTTATAGTAATGAACATAAAGGATATCGTTGTTGGGATCCAGTTGCACGACGAATTCGTATTTCTAGAGATGTGACTTTTGATGAGTCTCGTCCCTTCTATCCTCGTCATTCCTCTGATTCCTCATCTACTTCCTTAGTCGAGCCCCTCTCCTTTCTGACCTTTCCCGATTCACCATCTTTCGTTCCCCCTCACACTAAAGTCTCCTAAGGACTACACTCATCGTCCGGGAACTGATTTTTTTGAGACACCTTCTTCACACATCGTGACTTCGTCGCCTATTGCTCCATCTTCTTCTGCCGTACCACCTTCCCTTGATGTGTCACTGATGAGCCGTATTTATACGGCTCATCGAGTCATCAAATCCCACCGATTCCGACACTTTATCATGCAAACAGTTACTTCTTAGTGTTATTTTGCATTTCATGTGTTTTGTGAGCTCTAGGAGGAACGCGCTTAAAAGACGGCATTTCATGCCAAAAACAGCACAATGGAGATTCACCCGACCGGGTGGGAAGTGACCCCTAATTCAACCGACCGGCTCAACACTCTGGCCCGAGCAGGACCAGGCCGCGCCCAGGAGAGTCCCAGGCCCCAGCCGAGCAGTCTAGCACCAAAATCAAGTCGCTCGGGCAACCAAGCTGATCTGACGATTCCGACTCAAGCAAGTTGATCAAAATAGCAGATAAGTCGGACAATGTCACTAAACCAAGGAAAACGCCCGAGCAGATTGGCAGTTGGCTCAATTCCAAAGGTCTTGCGCGCGCTGATAGGCACCAAAACCAAGTTGCTCGACCAGACGGGCGAATCTGGAAAATCCTGCTCGACCAAGTTGTTCGAAATACCCAACAAGTCGGACGATCTCACTTCCCAGACAAAACGCCCGAGTGGAACCAGCCCATGCCCAGTTCCGAATCAAGGCCGGCCCAAGCCGAGTCCAAGACCACAAAATCTCGGCTCGTCATCTCCTCCTTGTGTGGCGGTTTAGGAAGCTTCTAGAAAACTTGTTGGCCAAGTAAACTTGCTAGTTAAGTTTGCTTACAAACCAAGCAAAGTCGGTTTTAGGACATGTTTCCTAAACCGTTTATGGGCCAACTTCAATTTGGAAACTTCGAAGCCCTAGAATTCTCTATAAATACAACCTCATATCAAGGGTTTCAAGTATCCATCAGAGCTGCCTTCATCCCTCAACATTCGAAGTCTTCCTCGGCGTTCTCACCATTCCGACCCGGTTTCCTCCTCCTCTCGGCAATAGAGAAGAACATTCTTTCCTTTATTATTTCTGTTTGTATTCCCATGGATATGAGTAGCTAAGCCCTCTATTCGGGCTAGGGTTTCATATATTGTGACTATTGTTTAAGACTTCATTCTTAATGCTATTCGATGTTTCACTAGTTCTCGTGCTTATATTATGAATTATTGCTAGACTAGGTGGAAGCTTTATCGCAAAGCTTAGTTGATCAATATTTCTATCATTATTATCTGCCTAATACTTTGTCGTTTGGGTAGATAGCACATCTAGGTTAAATAACACCTTTGTCGGGTTGTTTAACTTAGGAGGGAATTAGAAGCCTTTCACCTTTGTCGGGTTAGGTTGTGGCATAACACCTTTGTCGGGTTATTTAGGAAGTCACCTTTGTCGAGACGACCAAACTTAGAAACATTGAATTAGATTGTTAGCAGTCGATGATAACAAGTCACAATAGAAACCCTAGTCTGAATATTCTCTCTGATTGATACCACTCACTTATTTCCTATTTTTGCATTGTTTCCTAATCTCTCTCAACCCCAATTGTCTTTTCTTTTACAGAACAACAAGTAACCGCTCTAGCTCTCTTGGGTTCGACCCTGCTTACCGCTTGCTAGTAGTCGCAGGAGATTTATAAAAATTAAATTTGACGCGTCAGTCACCTTCCTCTGATGTGTCATCTTCACCCATTGTGTCATCACCTGCTGATGCGCCGTCCTCTCCCATTATACCATCTCCTCCGGTGCATCCATCACGGTATGCTCTTCGAGATCGCCAGTCCATTCGCCCTCCTACACGCTATGATGTCGCTGCCGTTACTCTTGCTGAGCCGACTTCTTATCGTGATGTTATCCTTCACCAGGAGTGGCAACACGCGATGGCAGAAGAACTGGCCGCCTTTGAGCGGACTGGAACTTGGGAGGTGGTTCCTTTTCCGTCTCATGTTCGTCCTATCACGTGTAAGTGGATCTATACAGTGAAGACCCGCTCTGATGGTTCCCTTGAGCGCTATAAAGCTCGTCTACTGGCTCGTGGTTTTTAACAAGAGTATGGGTGTGACTATGATGAGACGTTTGCGCCTGTTGCCCACATGACCACCATTCGCACCCTTCTTGTTGTTGCCTATGTCCGTGAGTGGTCCATCTCTCAACTTGATGTAAAGAATGCTTTTCTTAACGGCGAGTTGAGAGAAGAGGTTTACATGAGACCACCACCAGGATATTCTATCCCCGACGGCATGATCCTTCGCCTTCGTCGCTCTCTCTATGGTCTTAAGCAAGCCGCTCGGGCTTGGTTTGAGCGTTTTTCCTCTGTTGTTACCGCTGCGGGCTTCACCGCTAGCGACCATGACCCAGCATTGTTTATCCATACTTCCACTCGTGGACGGACACTCCTCCTCCTTTACGTTGACGATATGCTTATCATTGGTGATGACCATCAGCATATTGCCTTTGTCAAGGAGCGCCTTAATACTCAGTTCCTTATGAAGGATCTCGGTCCTATTCGGTACTTTCTTGGTATTGAATTCTCCTCTACTCTCGAGGGCTTCTTCCTATCCCAAGAGAAGTATATTCGAGATCTTCTCAATCGGGCGTCTCTCAGTGATCAGCGCACTGTTGATACTCCCATGGAACTTAATGTTCACCTTCGTCCCACCGATGGTGAGCCTCTTGAGGACCCTACTCGTTATCGACACCTTGTTGGCAGTCTAGTGTATTTAGGAGTCACTCGCCCAGATATTTCATACCCTGTCCATATCTTGAGTCAGTTCGTTTCTGCTCCCACTCATCTCCATTATAATCATCTCATTCGTGTCCTACGATATCTTCGTGGAACCATTTCTCGCCATCTTTTCTTCCCTCGCTCTAGTTCTTTCCAGCTCTGAGCATATTCTGATGCGACATGGGCTAGTGATCATTTTGATCGTAGATTTCTTTCTGCCTATTGTGTCTTTCTTGGTGGTTCTCTCATTGCCTGGAAGACGAAGAAGCAGACAGCAGTTTCTCGCTCGAGTGCTGAGGCGGAGTTACGGGCGATGGCATTATTGACGACGGAGGTTACTTGGCTTCGGTGGTTGCTTGAGTATTTTGGGGTTACTGCTTCTGAACCGACTCCTCTCTTCTCTGACAGTACAGGTGCTATTAGTATTGCCCGCGATCCGGTGAAGCATGCGCTCACCAAGCATATTGGTGTGGATGCTTCGTGCATGGGGTCACAGGTACAGGATCAGATTATTGCTCTTCAGTATGTTCCTTCGGAGCTCCAGCTTGCAGATTTCTTCGCAAAGGCACAGACTAGAGCATAGCACAACTTCTTTCTCTCCAAACTCCGTACTGTATATATTGACGTATTCGTCACATATCAATACACAATTCATACTCATAACAATAGTTTCTGTAGTAGGTTCTGCTTAGTATGGTTTTAATCTCTTTCTCAAAATGATAAGCCACTCCCAGCTTTTTCAGGTCATTAATCAGCTCAAGTTGCTCCGTGTGTTCTCATCAAAGATAGATTGGGGCATGTTCCATTCAATAGACTGATTAGTACTTTGAAACATTCAGTTTCTAATACCAGTTGTAAAGAACCTCATTTACATTGTTCTGTTTGTCCTCAAGCTAGATAAGCAAGGCTTCGATTTCCAATTAGTACAAGCATCAGCCATTGTCTTTTTGAGCTAATTCATGTTGATATTTGGGGTCCTTATAAGGTACCTCATATCTCACGAGCCAAGTATTTTCTAACTATTGTTGAAGATATGTCTAGGGTCACTTGGACCTATTTGATGAAAGCCAAAAGTGAGACTGCTGACCACTTGATCAATTTTTACTTAATGATTCAAACTTAATTTGGCTGCTCTATTAAGACTGTGAGAACTGATAATGGAGCTAAATTCTTGAGTACCAAACTCTCTTCTTTTCTCAAGTCTCAAGGATGTGTTCAACAAACATCTTGTACTTATAGTCCTCAAAAAAATGGACTGGTTGAAAGAAAGCATATACATTTGCTTGAGGTAACCAGGGCTATTAAGTTCCAGTCCAAGGTGCCTGATTATCTGTGTGGAGATTGCATTCTTACTTCCACTGATATCATCAATAGGCTGCCTTCTTCAGTCTTAAAGGGCCACACACCTTTTGAGGTATTATTTCAAAGAAAATCTGATTATTCTCATATGAAAATTTTGGTTGCTTATGTTACATGAAAAATCTTGCTCTTGGAAAATCAAAATTTGACACTAGAGCCATTCCTTGTATTTTCTTGGGGTATGCCTTTGGTCAAAAAGGTTATAAGGTCTTTGATATCCAGAATCAAATCACTCATGTCTCTAGAGATGTTATCTTTGTTAAGGACCAGTTTCCTTGTGCTAAAAATGAAAATCAAAAATCAGATGCAGTCCTTGAAGAATCAATTACTGTTCCTCTACCCAGCTGTTCCACTTCTGCTGGTGCTGATCTGTTGCTTCCTTCAGTTCCTGTTATTGCTACTCCTCAAAGAAGAATGGTCACTCTGCAACAGCCCCTTAGAAGAACTAACAGAGTTACAAGGCCTCCTCAAACTCTAAGTGACTATGTTTGCACCACCATTGTGAGTACCAAGACTGATTATCCTATCCACAAGTATGTGGACTATTCAAAATGTTCTACTGATCTTCAAAAATATGCTCTTCAAGTCCTAACTGATGTTGAACCCACTTGTTATACAAAAGCATACAAGGATCAAAAATGGATGGATGATATGCATAAGGAACTTAATGCTCTTCAAGCAACTAATACTTGGGCAATCACTGATCTTCCATCGGGCAAAAATCATGTATGCTCGAAATGGGTCTATAGAATTAAAAGGAAATCAGATGGCTCCATTGAAATAGACAAAGCCACATTAGTTGCTAGGGGATTCTCTCAACTGGAAGGGCTTGATTATCATGAAACATTTGCTCCTATAGTGAAGATGAATACAGTCAAGACTTTACTTGTTGTGGTAGTCTCAAAGAATTGGCCCTTGTTTCAGCTTGATGTTTACAATGCCTTCTTACATGGCCACCTTCATGAGGAAGTCTACATGACACCTCCTCCTGGTTTCTTTCAGACTAAGAAAGCTCAGTGCAAGGTTTTCAAGTTACTTAAAAGTTTGTATGGCATAAAGCAGTCACCAAGGCAGTGGTTTTCAAGGTTTAGTGATGCTTTACTAAGCTTTGGCTTCACTCAAAGTCTTAATGATTATTCCCTCTTCACATACAACAAGGATGATTTTTTCTGGCACTTCTTGTATATGTTGATGATGTCATTCTCACTGGAACCTCCACTACTCTCATTCAACAAGTCAAGGCATATATACATGATCTGTTCAGAATTAAAGATCTTGGCCAGTTAAGGTACTTTCTTGGTTTTGATGTGGCAAGGTCCTCAGATGGCCTATTTTTGAACCAAAGAAAATATGCCTTTGAGCTCATTTCAGAGACTGGCTTGTAAACCATCTACCATTCCTATGGACTGCAAACACAAACTTGGTCTTTCTACAGCACCTGAGTTACCTGATCCTAGCTCTTATAGGAGGCTTGTTGGTCAGCTTATTTACCTGAGTTACCAGACCTGACCTGGCTTATTCAGTCCACATTTTGAGTCAGTTCATGAGTAAGCCTACTCTAGACCATCTTAATGCTGCTCATAAAGTTCTCAGGTACTTGAAAGGTGCTCCAGCTCAAGGCCTTTACTATCCATATGGCCAGCCCCTACAGTTGAAGGCTTATTGTGATGCTGATTGGACATCTTGTCCAATAACAAGAAAGTCTGTTTCAGGCTATGTTGTGTTGTTAGGTGACTCTCTTATTTCATGGAAAACCAAGAAACGAGCTGTGGTTTCTAGATCTTCTGCAGAAGCAGAATATAGAGCAATGGCCCATGTTTACTGTGAGTTGACTTGGCTGCAAAGGCTCTTGAGTGATCTTCATATTCATATTCCTACTCATGTGCCTCTACATTGTGACAACAATGTTGCAATGCACATTGCCAAGAATCCTGTCTTCCATGAGAGGACAAAACATGTGGAGCTGGACTGCCATGTAGTTAGGCAACACTGCTCCTCAAGCTTTATCTCTCCATGTTTTGTGCCCACTTTTGCTCAGCCTGCAGACCTGCTTACCAAAGTCTTACCAGCTGAGCAACTACTCAACTTATCCAGCAAGCTCAACATTGTCAACAAGCTCCATATGTTGAGCTTGAGGGGGGTGTTAAAGCTACTCAACCTATCCAGCAATGTTCTTCATCAGCCGATCGACATAAGACCAATCAACCGGACTGCTCAGCTACTTCTGATGCGTTAAGGGAAAATTAGCCGACCGGCTGAAGTTTAAGTCAGCCGGATGGCTCATCATATGTATTTTTGTTTTATGTCTTAGTTCAGGGACTTGGTTATAATTCTTGTGAACTTTCAAATGTCTGTTTGATTTCTTATAACAGACATTTGACCCCTTGTTGATTTCTTATAACAGACATTTGATTTCTTAATGAAAAATTTAGGGTTAGCAATTCTCAATCTTTCTCTCCGTCGCAATCTCTGGCAAACCTCTTCGACTAGTGCTCCGATCATCATCTTATGCTTTTCTACAAGCGTAGACTATTTTAAAACTAAAGATTTTTGGGTGGAGGTGCTATTATGATGCTTGATCTTCTAATAGAGATTAATTTATATAAAATAAGCCTTAACACAACATCTATTGTCCTATTTGTGGCTTTTTGGTATAAACGATTAACCATATTTTTTTTATGAAATGTTAGTTGGGTTGGTGCTGTTTGGGATGATCTGGGTATCCAAGGATGAAATATTTTGAAATCCTTCTGTGTATTACATGGTTGCCAATGTTATTTCTTATTGTTGTAAAAAAATTACATGCTTCAGTAGCAGGCCTTTCTTTAGTTGCACTTTGGATTTATTAGAAACTAAGTGAAACATGGCCGCCCATCTATGCCTCCTAGTCCTACTGATGCGGCTGATCAGATTCAAGTGTTGATTTTCCAATTTTATCTGTATAGCTAAGTGACACCAGTTAATCATCTTAATTTCTCTGACTTTTAATGAAATCCTCTCCGGCTAGATTTATTAAAATCAATTGCGGTGCTTCCTAGGCAAGCCTGGCCCAAAAGTCGAGGTGAGTAAAGTCATTGCATTAGGTCCATATTTTAATGGAAAAAAATTAAAAATACTTAATAGAAAAAGACCATTTTATGTGAAAAAGGTCTATTTCTCTCCCAAAATATATATATGTGCAAATATAGAAGTCCATGTTATAATATGGTATGCACAACAAAGTTGAAATATGTCATGTGGGCCCCACATGTGGGTCCCACAAGAAGAAAATGAAAATGCAACTGAGTGAATTGCGGAGAGTGTTGGGAAAGTTTCACTATAAATGAAGAGGTGCGGGTGAAGGAAAATTAATACCTTCACCTCCTCATTCTCTCTAAATCTTCAATAATATTGCAGTGTATTTGAGTTCTAACTTGTCTCAAAAGTTCTCCATATTCTCAAGGTAATTATAACACGTTATCAGCACGAGGTTCTAACCAACTGAGATACCATATTTTTCCTCACTTATCTCTCAACTTCCGCTTAGTTCTTCATCTGTTCTACTTGGATATCATAAGGGGTTCACTGCCTCAAAGGGAGCTCTACTCTCCCTATTTCACAACTTTCTGATTGTGTTGATATCTGAGTTTTTCCTGGATGAAAAAAACTAAAAATTCCTTTACTTTTGTTTTTGTTTGGAATTCAATTCTATTACGGCAACGGTTATGTATGTTTTACTACTTCTTACCACTTGTTTCACTTTCTTAATGTATAACGACATATTATTATGATGTGCGGATTACCGCCCCATAGTAAAGTGTTGTGATCTGCAAAGTAACTATCTTTACTTTAAATACTTCTTACAACGTAACTCACTTTATTTTCTTAACGTATAACAACATATTATTATGATGTGCGGATTACCGCCCCACAGTAAAGTGTTGTGAACTGCAAATTTACTTACTACATGCGTATACTTTTATGTTTATCACTTGTTATTGTATAACATCATATTATTATGCAAGGAAGGCTCAGCCACCATAAAATAATATGATGTGAATTACAATTACTTTACTACTTCATTCCTATGGTAAATAGCATTTATACTATACATGTCTATCCTCACATGTTAATTAATTGCATTACGTTTCTAATCAAATCTTAGCCTGATTTAACCCATACACAACGGTAACATAGTGCCCAACGGTAATAAACGGTAACAAACGGCTATAAACGGCTAGTTTCTTCCCTATAAATATGATTTCATTCAACTACACTAAATCATATTCTCTCTTCTACTTCACACTTCAAACATACTCAAAAAAATTTTTCAAAGCAATAAAATGTCTAGATTACTACTTGTCTTTGTTGCAACAATTATTGTAGTACTCACTATTTTTGATTTCACCGGGGATCTAACACCGGATGAATTTTCTCATAGTTTAATAGCGCTTGTAATAATGTATGCTTTTTTCTTCTTTACATTATTTGTAGACATGTATATCTTGAATTAATAAAAAATTACTTGTTTTGTTTTAGTTATCAAACATGAGCAACTTTGTAAAGCTCGATTTCGCCCCACTCCTTGTCACCGGAAGTAACTATGTTCCATGGTCGGTAGACATCAAAAATCACTTGAGATCAAAGAGCCTCATTGAAACATTGGATGATAAAGACAATTCATCCGAGAGCGATAAAGCAACCGCTTTAATCTTCATACGTAGACATATTGATGAAAGCTTGAAAAATGAGCATCTCACCGTAGAAAATCCAAGCGAATTGTGGATGAGTTTGAAAAGCCGGTATGATCACCAAAGAGATGTAATTCTCCCAAAATACCGCGATGCATGGAACACTTTAAGGTTCCAAGACTTCAAAAAGGTTAGCGATTACAATTCCACAATGTTCAGTATTGTATCCTACCTGAAATATTGTGGGATTACGATAACTGATAAAGAAATGATTGAGAAGACTCTATCCACATTTCACGCATCGAGCATTACTTTGCAACAACAGTATCGACTTCAAGGTTTTCAAGAATACTCTAAGTTGATCACTAATCTCTTAGTTACAGAAGAGCAGAACGAGTTATTAATAAAAAACCATCAGTCACGTCCAACAGGCTCTAAGCCGTTTACCGAGGTAAATTTTGTAAGAACCGACAAACCCGAACCCATGAATAATTTTCAGGGTCGAGGTAGAGGCCGCGGTCGTGGTCGTGGACAAGGACGTGGTCGAGGTAGTTATTACGATAACTCACCTAAGACTATTAACCATCACCACAAGAGGAATCGAGATGAGTGGAATCAAGAAAATTACAACAAATGGGAAAGGAGCTCTAATTCCGCAAATAATCAAGGATCTTCTTGTCATAGATGCGGCATGAAGGGGCATTGGTATAAAACCTGTCGTACCCCGGATTATTTCGTCAAACTCTATCAAGAGTCAAGAGACAGAAAAGAAAAGGGAAAAGGGAAAGAGGTTAACCTCATCGAAAATCCTTTAAATGAATTTGCCCATTTTGGAGCACCTGATTTTCATAATGATCTTGGTAACACTGATGGTGACTATACTACTGCAAAGGGGACAAACTATGTCGACCAAGATCCTATAAAAGAATACACCCATCTTGGAGAATCCGATTTCTATCATGGCCTCACGAGAGATTCAAATGAACAAGGAGATGGTGGTAACTAGAAAAGAATGTGTAACCACTCATGTGAATGAAGCCAAACGGTCCGATGTTTTAAATTTGATTTTCTTATGCTATATGTATGTTTTTCCTTTAAGCATAACTATGTTTTCTCATATGTAATAAAATATGTCTACCTTTTTCATCTATCTTATCATTTTTCTTGTTTACTTAAAGCTTTGAAATGGACAAAGCCAAAGCCAAGCAAAGGATTAATATTGAAGAAATTTGCATACTCGATTGTGGAACAACGCATACAATCCTAAAGGATGAAAGATTTTTCTCAAAAATAAAACCAACAGAAACTGTTGTGAATACAATATCCGGTCCAGTAGATCTGATTGAAGGAACTGGCATGGCAAGCTTCACATTGCCAAATGGCACGATGTTTAAAATAAACGATGCATTATATTCGCCAAGATCAAAAAGAAACTTATTAAGTTTCAAAGACGCATATCATCATGGATTTGATATTCAGTCTGCAACTGAGGGTGCCAGGAAGTATATGTTACTTACAACAGATAAATCTGGAAAAAAGCACATACTTGAAAAACTACCAATGCTTCCTACTGGATTGCATTATACGCATATATATGCGATTGAGTCAAATATGGTAGTTGCCAAACCTTCAATGTTAACATTGTGGCATGACCGATTGGGTCATCCGGGTACAACAATGATGCGAAGGATTATTAAAAATACAAATGGACATTCATTAAAGAATGAAAAGGTCCATCTAAGTAATAATTTTCCGTGCAAAGCTTGTTCTCTTGGAAAACTAATAGTGAGACCTTCACCGGGAAAGGTTGAAAAAGAATCACCTGCGTTTTTAGAACGTATTCAAGGTGATATTTGTGGACCTATTCACCCACCTTGTGGACCATTTAGATACTTTATGGTATTAATAGATGCCTCAAGTAAATGGTCACATGTATGTCTATTATCCACCCGGAATGTGGCATTTGCTAGACTGCTTGCTCAGATAATTAAATTGCGAGCACAGTTCCCTGATCATACAATTAAGAAAATCAGACTCGACAATGCTGGTGAATTCACATCCCAGGCATTTGATGATTATTGTATGTCAGTGGGGATAAGTGTTGAACATTCTGTTGCTCATGTTCACACGCAAAATGGTCTTGCTGAATCATTGATCAAGCGCCTTCAGCTTATTGCCAGGCCACTTGTAATAAGAACAAAGCTTCCCACGTCGGTATGGGGTCACGCAATATTACATGCTGCGGCATTAATTCGCATCAGACCAAGTGCATATAATGATCACTCTCCAATGCAACTTGCACTCGGACAAGTGCCAAATGTATCCCATCTGAGGGTTTTTGGTTGCGCCATTTATGTGCCTATTGCACCCCCTCAAAGAACAAAGATGGGACCACAAAGGAGTCTTGGGATTTATGTTGGCTTCGAAAGCCCATCCATTGTTAAATATCTTGAACCTCAAACTGGCAATATTTTCACAGCTCGTTTTGCCGATTGCCATTTTAATGAGGAAAATTTTCCAACATTGGGGGATGAAAGAAAACAGCTGGAAGAGGAAATTACTTGGTTTGTACCAACATTAATGCATCTTGATCCTTATACAAGGGATTGTGAAAGACAAGTTGAAAAGATTTTACATTTACAAGAAATAGCAAATCGACTTCCTGATGCTTTTACAGATACAAAGAGAGTAACAAAATCTCATATACCAGCTGTGAATGCTCCAGTTCAGATTGAAATCCCAAAGGAAAAATCTGAAAACAAAGTGAATCATGAAATCACAACGCGCCCAAAGCGTGGGAGGCCACCTGGTTCTAAGAATAAAAATCCTCGCAAAATTGTAGCGACGGATAGACGAGACGACTCTGTAATGGAGGAACAAATTCCTGTAGAATTACAGGACCAGGAAAATCAAGAAATCTCAATAAATTATGCTAGCACAGGCATTATATGGAACCGAAATGAGGATATCGATGATATATTCTCATATAACGTGGCCACTGATATCATGAATGAAAATAATGAAGATCCCGAACCACGGTCGATTACTGATTGTAAAAGCCGACCCGATTGGATTGAGTGGAAAAGGGCAGTTGAAACTGAACTAGACTCGCTTAATAAGCGTAAGGTTTTTGGGCCTATAGTACTCACACCTGAAAATGTGAGACCTGTTGGATACAAATGGGTATTTGTAAGAAAGAGAAATGAGAAAAATGAAATTGTGAGATACAAGGCTAGACTTGTTGCACAAGGTTTTTCCCAAAGGCCCGGTATCGATTTTGAAGAAACGTATTCTCCTGTCATGGATGGAATCACGTTTAGATACCTCATAAGTCTAGCAGTACATGAAAGACTTAATATGCACCTCATGGATGTCGTTACAGCGTATTTATACGGATCACTTGATGCTGAAATCTACATGAGAATTCCTGAGGGTTTTAAGATGCCTGAAGCATCAAGTTCAAAACCTAGGGAAAGATATTCAGTCAAGTTGGAAAGGTCCTTATACGGATTAAAGCAATCCGGACGCATGTGGTATAATCGATTAAACGAATACTTATCACAAAAGGGATATATTAACGATCCTCTTTGTCCTTGCGTTTTTATCAAGAAAACAACATCTGGATGTGTAATTATCGCTGTCTATGTTGATGATTTAAATATCATTGGAACAAATGAGGAGATTCACGAAGTGATCTCTTATTTGAAAAGAGAATTTGAAATGAAAGACCTTGGGAGAACAAAATACTGTCTCGGTTTACAGATTGAACACTTGCAGAGTGGAATACTTGTCCATCAATCAAACTACACGAGAAAGATCATAAAGCGGTTCAATATGGATAAATGTAACCCATTAAGTACCCCAATGGTCGTAAGGTCCCTTGATGTTAATAAAGATCCATTTCGCCCTTGCGAGGACTCTGAAGAAATTCTCGGTTCAGAAGTACCTTACTTCAGTGCTATTGGAGCACTAATGTACCTTACAAATTGTACTCGCCCTGATATATCATTTGCAGTTAATTTATTAGCGAGATTCAGTTCCGCTCCTACGAAAAGACACTGGAGCGGAATCAAGCATGTGTTTCGTTACCTTCAAGGAACGATTGATTTAGGATTATTCTATCATAACAATACAAAACCAGTTTTGATTGGCTATGCAGATGCAGGTTATCTGTCTGACCCACACAAAGGAAAATCACAAACCGGATATGTAATCACGTGTGGAGGAACTGCAATCTCTTGGCGTTCACAAAAGCAGACGGTAGTTGCAACATCATCAAACCATGCCGAAGTCATCGCATTACACGAAGCAAGTCGCGAATGCGTGTGGTTGAAGTCCATAACACAGCATATCAGAGTCACAAGTGGCCTCTCTTCAGTAAATGATCCAATCACTCTTTATGAAGACAACGCTGCGTGTGTTGCTCAAATGAAGGAAGGATTTATCAAAAGTGATAGAACAAAGCATATCCATCCCAAATATTTTTCGTTCACCCAAGAGCTGGAAAAAGACAAAGTTATCAGCATACAATATGTTCGTTCTGATGAAAACTCAGCAGATCTTTTTACAAAGGCTCTCCCTACCTCAACATTCAGAAAACATGTCAACGATATAGGAATGCGGAAGCTGCAAAATTTATGAGCACATCACGCATGCCAATATGAGGGGGAGTTTTACGTCGCTGCACTCTTTTTCCCTTAAGTTGGTTTTTATCCCAATGGGTTTTTCCAACTAAGGTTTTTAACGAGGCAGCCTAAATCGTTTGATGTGCATCCCAGGGGGAGTGTTATAATATGGTATGCACAACAAAGTTGAAATATGTCATGTGGGCCCCACATGTGGGTCCCACAAGAAGAAAATGAAAATGCAACTGAGTGAATTGCGGAGAGTGTTGGGAAAGTTTCACTATAAATGAAGAGGTGCGGGTGAAGGAAAATTAATACCTTCACCTCCTCATTCTCTCTAAATCTTCAATAATATTGCAGTGTATTTGAGTTCTAACTTGTCTCAAAAGTTCTCCATATTCTCAAGGTAATTATAACAGTCCAAAAGTATATTTATAAGGCCTTTTTTTTGAGGTTGGCTTTAGGCCCCAAATTAAGTTGAGTAGGCCCTGTTCCTTGGACAACTCCAAGTGGAGTAGAAACATTAGTGTTGTCGTAGCGACCACAGTGGCGGTGATTGGAAAGTGAAGCCTTCAGTGTTCTTGAGGGTTACAAGTTGGGAGAATATCTACATGCTTCCAAAGTAGTATTTGAGTCGGATTGTTTTTTCATCGTCTTGGGCCTTAATTGTAGAAGGTAAAGGACTCATCATGGTACACGTTCGCATTCAGAAACTAGACCTTTATGCCGATGGAACATCTTTCTGATCGGACGAGAGGCTAATGGTTCAGCTGACCAAATTGCTAATAACTCCAAATCAAAATCTTGGTTCTGGACAAGGGTACAACCTGCTTACAAAGAAAACAAACAGGACCCCTGCTAAAAGAAAAAAAAACACATTACAGCAATGACCTAAGCCTCTAAAACCAGCACAACCGTGGCCTTAGCTGCAAAAACTAACTTCCTGTCATAACTACGAGCAACTGTAAGAAACCTGAGACATTTACAAAATGTCCCCTATGGATTCGATCCATCTTCTATTCTCTAAAGTAATATTCGTACTGTTAAGAGCACCTATTTTTATCCTAAGATACCGTAAAATTCTTTTCAAAGCTTTTGGCACCGAATGAGCCTCCTCTTTTAAAAAAATTGAGTTTCTAGCTCTCCAAATTTCATACGATGTCATAGAAATAGTAGCTGCCAACATTCTTGTTCTCAAAGCATTCGCTTTAAGGCCATTGAACCACAGGATCAAGAGGTGCCAAATAGCTGGCATTCCGCGCACCTTGAGAAACTTTGTCGACGTCTCTAAAAATTCCTTGGAAAACTGACAGTCAAAGAAAAGATGGTCTCTCGACTCAGCGACTCTTTTGCACTAAACACAAGAACTATCTACCATAGAGCCCATGTTTCGCAATACGTCCCTAGTGAGCAGTTTGTTCTTCGCCACTAGCCAAAAGTGAAAGGCGCTTCTAGGAGAATTGAATCCATTCAACACTAGCTTCTACCACTCAATCTTTTCCGTATGCGTCAACAAAGTATTATAAGTGTCCCAAACCGTAAAACCATTCACAGTACCCTTCCAAAGAGACCAAATTGCTAATAACTCCAAATCAAAATCTTGGTTCTCGACCAGGCTAGACGCGTGTCCTCTAATTACTTTGTAGGTCTAGCTCTTGACATCTCTTTATCTTGTTAATTTGTATAGTTGCTATCAAAAAAAGTTCACCGTTACTTTAATTGAATTTTTACAGGTAATTACTTGATTAATTAAAGGGAAAATGACAAAGAGGGGGTATGAACTACCACTCATTGACAAATTACGGTCCGAACTATGAAAGTTGACAATTAAGGGCAATTTTAAATTATTTTAATCCTCAATTTCACAATTAAGGGCAAGAAGATTTTTTCAATTCATTCGTTTAGTTAACTTTGTGAATTGACGAAGTGATATTCCATCAATTTAGTGTATATGAGGATCAAAATATTTTGAAATTGTCCTTAATTATCAATTTTCATAGTTCGGACCGTGATTTGTCAATGAGTGGTAATTCATACCCCCTCTTTATCATTTTCCCTAACTATTCCCCCTCTCATTTCTGTGCTGACCCTTTTTCTAGTCTGTCCACAAGGTTGTTTCACTAGTTTAATTATGAAACAACTTTCATCCACTTTTTTCTCACTTATTCTTATCTTGCTGGAACGAAAAACATTGGTCTTATATATGCCGAACATGGGTCTAGACATGAATTATACATAGATTCATTGACTCTGATTTTGCAAGTGATAAAAGTAATTGGAAGTCAACCACTAGTTTCTTTTTAACTTGGGATAGAAATTGTGTTCCGATTATTTGTTGTGAATTTTTCTTCTATTGAGGCTGAGTATATAGTTACAACAGATGCAACTAAGAAAGCTATGTGGCTAATGAGTTGGTTGAGAACTTGCCGGTATTGTGTTCAAACCCACCCTGGCATGAGTTGAGCACGAGAAGCAATCTCTGCAGGTCATTATTTCGTTTAAATTTTGCCGATTTCGCTACTTAGGGTTTGAATCCAGGTTCTGGATTTTCAACTTTCCAATTGGTATATTAAAGTTTCTGATGATCTGATTGTGTGTGTATTTTGTGTTTGTGTTTCTGATGGTTGGGATGATGTTTTCCGGTTGTTTTACAGAAGGAGAATGAGGAGTTGAAGTCGCAGATGGCGAGTGTGCTGACGTTTATTTTTCATCTCCAATCTCATCTCGATCGATTGGCATCTGAATCGGAACATACCTGGCAAATGTTGTAGAGAGGAGAAGCGGTGGTGCCTCTGAGCCACTTTTTTATCCAAAGTCAGCGGCAAATCACCGAACTCATCGAAAATCTCCATCTGCCGGAAAATATGAAGAAGCCGCACCCCACCTTCCATTCTCCTCCTTGTTCCAAGTGAGTTGATCTATCTCAGATTCGTCTATAGTTTTTCATTTGATGAAATCAGTTCGTTCTTAACTTATGTGCTCTTTTCTTTCTATTTAAATTGGACCAAATGTTGCAGCTACAGGTCAGCTTTTCAACATTTAATTTCCGAAATCAAGTACCAAATCAGCTTCTGTTTCCGAGATAATTTAATTATGGGTTTACCAATGGAGGTGTGTTTAATCACCATTTTTTTAGTCTTTACTCTAACTAAGCACTTTAGTAATTCAGCTTTTACTACCTTGGTAAGATTTGATTTTTACTTGTTCCCTGGTTCTACTTTGATGTTCATCCATTATAATTATTTTTCGCAGTAAGCCAGAGAAAAAAGATTTCGTATCAGTTAAAGTCTCCTCGCTTATGGAACAGAAAATTTAATTCATGCATGCTTGCTTTGGGCTTTAATAAAAGCAAATATGACTCTTGCTTGTATTTGAAAAATTCTGATGTCAAATCCTTGCTGTTTGTGCTTTTATATGTTTATAACATTTTATTAATCAGCAATCTGAAATCACTAGGATTAAGGCCGAGTTAAATAAACATTTTGATATGAAGGATTTAGGCAAAGCTCAAAGGATTTTAGGGGTGAAAATCATTAGGGACGGGCAGAATAAAAGAATTTTTCTTTCACAATCAGATTATGTTGCTAAAATACTGGAAAAATTCTCAATGACCTCTGCTAAGTCCACTGCATTGCCCTAAAACTGAGTCAGAAAAATTAAAAATATGTCTCCTATGATATTGTTGTTGGATCTATAATGTATTTGATGCTTTGCACTCGTCCTGATCTTGCATTCTCTATTAGTGCGCTTAGTCGACTTGTGGCTAACCCGGGTGATTTGCATTGGTCTGCCATGAAATATTGCTTGAGATATATTGCTGGAACAATGCATTTTGGTCTATCTTATGGCTTAAATGATCTGTGCATCATTTGTGTGGTTTTGTCGATTCTGATTATGCAAGTAATAGGGATAATAGAAAATCCACGTCTGGTTTTTCTTCTTATGGTCTGGTAATTGCATATCTTGGAAATCGCAGCTTCAATCTGTGGTAGCTCTTTCCTCTACATAGGCAGAGTATATCGCTGCCCCTGAGGCTGCGAAAGAGGCCTTGTGGCTTCAAGGCTTAGTACATGAATTAGAACATAAGAAGACTATCCCTGTTATTTTTATAGACAGCCAGAGTGCACTGCATCTTTGTAGGGATCCCGTTTATCACGAACGTTCTAAACACATTGACGTGAGATTTCTTTTCATTAGGGACAAAGTCAAAAATAAATGTTTACTGTTTGAAAAGATTGCTGGTTCTTCTAATCATGCTGATTTTGGTACCAAAATAGTGCCTACTAATAAGTTTATATTTTGCAGGAACATGTTGCGCATAGAGGAGCTGAAGGAAGATGCGCAACGGATCAGTGATGGTGGCTAAGTTTCTGGCAAGACCAGTCCAATATGAGCAATTTAGAGCTAGTAGAGGCACAATTTGGCTTGGCATAAGAGGGCATTAGTTGTTGTTTTATGCCAAGCAAAACTGATTTGTAAATAATCTCTGGCAATCATAGGTCTTTTTGTAATGTAAGAAACAAAGCCTTGTAATATTTAAGTAGTTGGTTTGTTACATTTAGGCGACATTCCCTGCATCTGTATCTTCAAATTCAAAGACTGGGCGAAGCACAAGATAAGCCCATCATGCCCAAGACAAAAGGAAAGCTGAATTGCATGTTTCAAGTCAAAATTAGTCAAAGATATTTGAAGGGTTTCTTCTTCTGTTGAATTTTTAGAAAAACCCTAGAGGGAGACAAAGTGAAACGACGCCGACGAACGAGCTCAAAGCGATTTGAAGGCGATTTTGGATTTGCGCATGGCGATTTAACCGGGACTTCCGCCTCTGTTTAGATCCACTCGTATCCAGTCCCACTCGTCTGCCTTTGTGGCTGACAAGCCGTCTCCGGTGACTTGTCCCACCAGCACGGTTCAGGCTACTCAGGGACCGATTTCTTCTTTAATTAGTGTCCTGTTATTCTAGGATTTACTAGAGTCCAATTTAGGTTGCCAGAGATATTCTGATTGTAACTTGTAAACTCTAATTTCTCGTATTGAATTGGTTTGGCTGGATCTCCCATTTGACATCCCAAGGATTGACAAGTACCCTAGGGTGCTTGAAACTTTGTAAAAATTCCCTGTGCAATTAGTTTGTAAGGTTTTCTTTCAGTACTCAATTTTTCTTGATCTAACACTGAACTTGAATTGAGACAATTGGACTAAAAATTAATCTCCTTGCTTATATTGATTTTACACTTTTGTTGTTTGACTATTGTTGGACAGACGAACAACATATGTGACATCAAATTACATGGGTATGGGATCAAAGAGTATTTGTGACATGAGATGTTTTGTCTCACGATCCTGCTGATTTCCGTGTCCATCCCCATGCTGATAAAAGCAATGACTTGCTCTCACCAAGTTTAATAGCCTCTCAACTCCTGCTGCTGAAAGTATCCTCTCATCCATTACACATTCATTCAGCTTCTTCCATCCCTTGGTAACTAAAGTCTTTACATGTTCACGCGCAGCTTCTTCCGAAGCTCCTGTGTCATTCATATAGCACTGTATTGCTTTAGGTGTGTCACCTCTCATCATCTCGGCCGATGAAGTTCCCAGATCATCACAAAGGCGAACAATGATACTGGACCATTTCAAGATGTCTGGATTAGTTTCCAAATACTGGAGTTGCTTTTCTACTAGTAAACTTGTATCGAAAAGGTGAACATGTAGAAAGGCAAAGGGGACTCCCACCGAGATCCAAGCATTGCTCATGTACTCATCCAGGCTCGGCTTGTAACCACTGTGGAACCACCTTGCTTCCTTCATGTAAACACTTGATAAAATCTCCCACTGTCACAATCAAAATTGTTAATTTTACAAGGAACATTTGTTCGTCTAAGTAATTTAGGACTCAGTGTGTTGTATAATGACCAGGAGGTCGACTATTCAAACCTCCTAAATGATATGTCATGAGTTTGTACATTACTTGCCTATATTAGTGAAATTTAAATAATAATAAAAGTCAATGATGTTGTACCGATTTTTTAACATAAGGAGTGACATCGGATTCCTTCTCTAATAGTACATCGTAGGCCATTTTGTTCGTGCAGTTGAAACATGCCACGTAACATTTCTTCATATATAGGGGAAGTTGTTTCATGTCGTTAATATCCCATCTGTAAAGAAAACGAAATAAAGATACACACACACACTTACTGATCAGAAGTACAACCGACGACATCATATCGATCGGTTATTGTATGAAGTCGACTACGCTAACCTGTGGAAAGCATGGGTGAAATGCTCCACTTCTTCCAAAGTAGCATATATGTCATAAATGTCATCAATAGTATAGACTATGGCGGTAATCTTGGTTAAAGCTTCTCTGCAAGCTTCATACTGAGGATCAGGGGAGGCAATAATACCCCAAAGATAAGATATCACCAAACAGTCTCTAGCAAAGCTCAAGTCCTTTTTGAATCCTAGCTTCTTCCACCACCTATATCACACCCAAAAATTAAAACTTAATATCATGTTCGAACCGGAAAACACAAAATTAATTTCAAGCAATATGTAATATCAATGCCTGGCTAAGTCTTTGAGCTCTTCCAGGTACTTGGTCTGCACTATATTGTAATCCAGCTTTGCCAACTGAAGCAGAAGTGGAGACATATTGGGTTTTTTCTCATAAGCTTTTTCTATGAACCACCGTGCTTCGGACCTATCAGTTCTCCAATGCAAAGGCATGTCTAAAGCACGAGCTGATAATACATCGAGATACGCATCTGCCGTGTTCACTTTACTGATGAGATTGGCAGTAGCGAAAGCCCGTGCCTCATCCATGATGGCCTCACCATCTGTAGCTAAGTATGATGCTTCGTACAGGCTTATCAGCCCTTTGATATCTGCACAAAGGCTCGACTTGAACTTGCTAGTGTCGTCTAAAAAAGGTTTGAAAACATCTACAGGAAAATTCAAGAGTTTCAGTAAACAATCTAAAACGTTGAGACAGATGGTAACATATCTTGATATATATCTAACTAACATTATCTCCGACAGTTCGTACCTTGAGGGACAGCATAACCATGTTGTCTGAATAGCCTGAACGCAAGAGCTGTCGAATGTAAATCCACACCGACCCAGTTCTGATCAATGAGAATGTCTTTGTAGTAGATTCTGCTTAGTATGATTTTAATCTCTTTCTCAAAATGATAAGCCACTCCCAGCCTTTTCAGGTCATTAATCAGCTCAAGTTGCACTGAGCGGTCTGAAACGCATCCCAGCATATCAAACACCCGCTGCTTCATCTCATCTCTCTGTATTTTGAACCCTTCACCCTGAAAGAAAGAAGAAAACGACATTAATTGATCATGTAAAGAGCACATGAAGATGATAAAGCAGAGAGTGAGAACAAAGGATGACGATCGATGCATATACAAGGTACTCATTCCGAGTAGAAGATTGGATGTAATCGTAATCCCAAGCACAGTCTGTGTAATTTGCATCGGATCGTCTTGCTACAGTTGGTTCAGCTTCACCATATACGACACTGCTGCAGCACCGCACAGCTACAGACCGCTGCTTATGTCGTCCTGGTGTAACTTCAAATACACCACCACCCCTTAATAATCCAACTTCAAGCATAGTTCTAGTCGATCTATATGTGCGTGATGATTGAATTGGATTCAAAACTAGCAGCTGAGCAACAGAACAAGTCATTTTGTAAACTAATTAAAACTCTTAATCAATAAGCAGGTAGTCCAGATTCCACTTCTATTTATAGAAGTTGATACTTATCTGTCCTTTTGTGGTAATTAATTAACGTGAGAGACATGAAGTAACTACGCAATAATTGACCCACAATTAACACATGATTCATATGAAATGAGCGGCTAGCTCCGACGCAATGAGGATAAGAGTTCTTAGAGTACTCGTCTTGATGACAAAGACCTCCGACGTAATAAGCCATAGAGAAGTTGTCATAAACACGTGCAATAAACACTTGTTTTAGGTGAATAACAGTAAGGGACCACTACGACAACAATACCATGCTATAACACATGGTTCTGGACCTGAACTTCAGGTGACTTATAAAGTCATGGCAAATTCCCCTTACCGACACATACAAAGACTTGTTCACTCTGTTAGTGAATATATTATTCTCATCAGATATTCATTGCATATATCATGTATATTCTCTCATTATTTTGCTTCCATACACATCTATCTTGTACTGTATATATTGACGTATTCGTCACATATCAATACACAATTCATATTCATAACATGGTATCAGACCTGATGATTTGGTTAATGAACTCACAAAGCCTGAGGACACAGCAGCAAAACCAGCAACTCCTGACGGTGCAGAGACGGACATACGGTGCAACAGTGTGAGAATCTCTTGAGTATCAGAAGTACCAGATCCGACAGTAGTTGAGGATGTTGAGGAACCACTTATAGAACTTGAAATCTTCCCCTGGTAGATGAGATGTTGTTCTGGTCGGGTGCAGAACAATATCTGGAACAACTTATGCGATATTTGAATGCAGTGCAGAAAATAAATGACACGCAAAATTATTACCCAGTTCGGCGTTAACGAGCCTACTCTAGGGGACGTCTCTTAGCCCGGTGGATAGCAATTCACTATAAGTTGAGTATTGCGAGTACAGGGTTTACCGTTTACAGAATCCCTCTTAAACAACCTGAGCCTCGGATACTCTAGCAATTGCACTCTAGGTCTCCCCCTAGATCTTTGCTCCTGCTCCGTATCCACCAATATGATTCTCCGTGAGAATCAGCGCCTTCTCCCGAACGCGCAGAACAGAACAGCAGTGCGTGTACCTTCAGTGTTGTTCTACGATCAATCTGCTGAGCACCAGCACAGATTGAATCCGAGCGCCTTTGAGTAACCAGTGACGATTAACTCTCCAGCCGATTACGAGCGTCGTGAATAACCAGTTACGATTAGTTCACCGCCGTTAACCTCCTCCTCCCTTCAGTGAGTATGAGCGTGATTAAATTCTCCGTAAGTGCTAACTAATACCGAGACATTAGCCCTCCTTATATAGGACGGTAGAAACCCTAAACCGAGTAGGATTCCTATTCTAAACCGCCTATCTCAATTAGGAAATCTTTCCTAATATCTTGCGCATATCTCTTGAAGATAATCCTCTATTCGAATCTTCAATCTTGATTAGGCAATCTTCGATTATCTTCTCGACTAAGATAGCTTCAAGCGCAAGCAACCGACTCCAAGGAAATCTTCGATTATCCATAAGCATCGATTTGCCAAAACTGATCTTGGAAATATCTTCAGGCGAAGTTGTGCTACGTCGGTTGAAACAAGTTTCCAAAACTGAATTTGGAAACTTCCAACTTCTGTCCATTGATGTGCAACCGCCTTGCTCTTCCAACGGTCGACTGAGTTTCCTAATCTGAATTAGGAAACACTCCATCTGCTTCAAATTGTTCCAGGACAGTTGTCTCATCTAGTCTTGAACAACAGCGTGAACAACTACACTAAGTTTTGCCAAACTGCATGCCATAAAACTAACAAAACTCTTCAGAGGGCGGCCACCACGACGTGCAGTATCTCTCTTCTTCTTGTGACAATAGTAGGCTGAATGTCCTGCCTTGTTACAATAAGTGCAATGAGGGCGCTCACCCTCAGACGGGGTTTCTGAGACTCCTTCTTCACCCAGTGTGCCTTCGTCGCTTATTGCACCGTCTTCTTCTGTCGTACCCCCTTCACTTGATGTGTCACCTTCTTCTGATGTGTCATCTTCACCCACTGTGCCATTACCTTCCGATGCACCGTCCTCTCCCTTTATACTATCTCCTCCCGTGCATACATCTCGGTATGCTCTTCGAGATCGCCAGTCCATTCGCCCTCCGACACGTTATGATGTCGCTGCCGCTACTCTTGCTGAGTCGACCTCCTATCGTGGTGCTATCCTTCACCAGGAGTGGCAACACGCGATGGCAGAAGAGCTGGCCGCCTTTGAGAGGACTGGTACTTGGGATGTTGTTCCCCTTCGATCTCATGTTCGTCCTATCACGTGTAAGTGGATATATACGGTGAAGACCCGCTCTGATGGTTCCCTTGAGCGCTATAAAGCTCGTCTAGTGGCTCGTGGTTTTCAACAAGAGTATGGGCGTGACTATGATGAGACGTTTGCTCATGTTGCCCACATGACCACCATCCGCACCCTTCTTGTTGTTGCCTCTATCCGTGAGTGGTCCATCTCTCAGCTTGGTGTGAAGAATGCTTTTCTTAACGGTGAGTTGAGAGAAGAGGTTTACATGAGACCACCACCAGGATATTCTATCCCCGACGACATGGTCTTTCGCCTTCGTCGCTCCCTCTATAGTCTTAAGCAAGCCCCTCGTGCTTGGTTTGAGCGTTTTTCCTCCGTTGTTACCACTGCGGGATTCACCGCTAGCAAACATGACCCATCTTTGTTTATCCATACTTCCACTCGTGGATGGACACTCCTCCTCCTTTACGTTGATGATATGCTTATCACTGGTGATGACCCTCAGTATATTGCCTTTGTCAAGGAGCGCCTTAATACTCAGTTCCTTATGAAGGATCTCGGTTCTATTTGGTACTTTCTTGGTATTGAATTCTCCTCTACTCCCGAGGGATTCTTCCTAGCTCAAGAAAAGTATATTCACGACCTTCTCGATCGGGCTTCCCTTAGTGACCAGCGCACTGTTGATACTCCCATGGAACTTAATGTTCACCTTCGTCCCACCGATGGTGAGCCTCTTGAGGACCCTAATCGTTATCGACATCTTGTTGGCAGTCTGGTATATTTAGAAGTCACTCGTCCGAATATTTCATACCATGTCCATAACTTGAGTCAGTTCGTTTCTGCTCCCACTCATCTCCACTATAGTCATCTCCTTCGTGTCCTTCGATATCTTCGTGGATCCATTTCTCGCCATCTTTTCTTCCCTCGCTCTAGTTCTTTCTAGCTCCGAGCATATTCTGATGCCACATGGCTAGTGATCACTCTGATTGTAGATCTCTTTCTGCCTATTGTGTATTTCTTGGTGGTTCTCTCATTACCTGGAAGACAAAGAAGCAGACAGTCGTTTCCCGTTCGAGTGCTGAGGCGGAGTTACGAGCGATGGCGTTATTGACGACAGAGGTTACTTGGCTTTGGTGGTTACTTGAGGATTTTGGGGTTAATGCTTCTGGATCGACACCCCTCTTCTCTGACAGTACATGCGCTATTAGTATTGCTCGCGATCCAGTGAAGCATGAGCTCACTAAGCATATCGTTATCGATGCTTCGACATGAGGTCACAGGTACAAGATCAGATTATTGCTCTTCAGTATGTTCATTCGGAGATCCAGCTTGCAGATTTCTTCACGAAGGCACAGACTAGAGCACATCACATCTTCTTTCTCTCCAAACTGAGTCTTGTTGATCCACCATGAGTTTGAGGGGGGTGTTAGAGAATATATTATTCTCATCAGATATTTGATGAGTCGTATTTATACGACTCGTCGAGTCAACTAATCCCATGTATTTTGATACATTATTATGCGAACAGTTACTTTTTAGTGTTGTTTTGCATTTCAGGTGTTTCGGAAACTCTAGGAGGAAACGCGCATAAAAGATGGCTTTTCGAGCCAAAAACAACACAGTTTCAGATTAGACCTTTGGACAGTCGACGGAGCGCTGGGAATGAACCGCTGATCAGAAAAATGCGAGTCATATGCCGTTACGTAGCTAACTCAATTCCCTACAACTCTCTAGTTCACACCGAGAGCATCCGAGGTCGTTTAGTTTAGATGGTCAAATCAGTGGCCGAAGTCCGAGCTCAGTGGGGACCGCATTTCGTAGAGACATTAGCGCGACGCTAATGTCTGAAGCAGACGCGGCCGTAACGTTAAGGCGAAACGTGGTCGCTACTGTCAGCACGCATTTTGATGACGTCAGCAAGCCCGAAACTTGGAAATTGAGCCCAAAAACAGATTTGGAAACCCAGTTTATTATAAATAAGAAGCTTGGGTTAGGGTTTCCACAATCAATCATTCTACGAAGACCAAGACGGCTCTGGAGGAGAAGAAGAAGTTTTCGATGAGAGAGAAGATTTTACTATTTTTCATTATGTGTTTTTCCATTATGAAATTATATCCCCTGTTCAAGCAAGTGTTCTAGGTCGTGTTTCGACAGACCTTGAACTCTCTCCACAACAGTTCAACAAACAGATCAAACAGAACAGTAAAACTGGAGCACGCACAGGTTGATAACCCAGTTCGGCCAGGCCTACTCTGGGGGGTTTCCCACACCCGGAAAAGGGACAACAAATCTTTATTACGAGTATAGAGCTTTCACGTGGACTTACACTTACACCTTGTAATTGCCTAGCCTCTATTCCTCCGTCTCTCAGATTTGCAACCAAGGTTCGTCGCAACTCCCCTTGATCCCCTTCGTCCAGACTCTCTGTCCGAACGTACTCGATCTTCTCCTGAAGCTCGGTCGCTTTCTCTCGAAAGCAGGTTGTTCTGTTTGTGCACTGAACGTGATTACCTCTGGTCAGTCTGAATGGCACGTATCAGACTGAGCTCACACCGATGTATTTCCAGTGGGGAAAGTACAATCGGCCGTCGCTTTCTTCTTCTCCAATCGATAGGGTTTCTTCGTGTATGTATGATCTTGAAAGCGATGGATATTAGGGCTGCCCTTGCATTGTATTTATATGCTCGGACGAAACCCTAATTCGCACAAGATAATCCCATCAAATATTTCGGAATATATTCCCAAATATTTGATGTATATCTTTCAAATCGGTGAGAGGGAAACCAATGACGTCCTCTCCAAGTCAGCCATGCCGCCATGTAGTAGATATTTATCCGAATATCTAGAGACCGATTTCTTCGCTGGCCGACTTCAGATCGAAGGGATATTCGATCTAGAACCTTCTGGAAAAGTCTCTGCGTCTGCTCTACGCTGTACAGTAGTTCCACGAAGAGTTCGAACTCCCCCTGAACTCCTGCTCGAACTGTCTAACTACGTTTTGCCAAACACATGCCACTCAAGGGAACATCACATTATGAGTAGCTAAACTCCTAATTCAGTTTAGGGTTTCGCATATTGTGACTTATGTTTTGAGATTATGTTCTTAATGCAATTTTATGTTTCTCTAGTTCTTGTGCTTATTCCATGAATTAATTTGTGAGGTTAAGTGGAAGCTTTGTCGCAAAGCTTAATCAAACAATTAATTCTTATTGTTAATATCTACTGGAAACTTTGTCGTAAAGGTAGATCGTAACACCTAGATAAAATAATACCTTTGTCGGATTATTGTATTTAGGAAAGAACTAGAAATCTAACTCTTGGTCGGGTTAGATGTGTTGTATCACCTTTGTCGGGATACTTTAGGAATTACCTTTGTCGGAATTCCACACTAAGAAACAAAGATTTGATCATTAGATATCTATGATAAACATGTCACAATAGAAACCCTAAGCTGAATGTTCTCTCTGATTGAATTCTTTTCCTATTTTTTCTTTGCACTCTTTACTGCTCAAAACCCCCTTTCTTTATTCGTTTTCAGATACAGCTTCAGCAACACCAGCTCCCTTGGGTTCGACCCTGCTTGCCGCTACACTAGCTTATTGTAGGAGATTTATAAATAATAAATTTGACGCGTCAGACGACGCGCGTCAAATTTTGGCGTCGTTGCCGGGGAGCTGTGCTTCGGTGAAGTTGTTTCTTTTTCTTTTTATTTTCTGTTTTTTCTTTTTATTTTATTTAGATATTTCTGGTGCTTCGCTACTCGTTCATGATGTCTCGTGCAGGTAGCCAGATTGATGGTGAAGACGATGAGGCAGATGAATACGATGGCAGCGAGGTTAAATTTTGGATGATTCGGCGTATCCCCAAATTTGGAGGTGCCATCGGAGAAGACCCCGTGAGACATGTGCAAACGTTTCACTCCATCTGCGGCCGCATAAAGCCTATAGAAGAGACATTAGAGAGGTTTAAGCTGAAATATTTTAAGTTTTCTTTAACTGACTCCGCAATATCTTGGTATTACTCATCAGGTGCAGATTATGAAAGCAATTATGTGGATCTACGAGCCCTATTTCTAAAGGAGTTTTCTCCGCCATCCTTTCGATTTGAGGTCCGCGAGAAGATTCGTACCCTTGAGCAATTCCAGGGCGAAACATTCTATGAGTACTATGTGCGCTTCGATGCCCTTCAGGGAAGCTGTCCACACCATGGATTCCCAGATTTATTTCTTCTTCAAAGATTTCTCGAAGGGATGATGCCACTTGAGCGTAACATGCTTGATGCTGCAGCAGGAGGGTCGGTAATGGATTTAAACATGTATGATCTCTGGGACCTGATAGATGATATGGCACAGAAATCAAGACCAAGACGAGGTCAACTGCACAAAACGGATGATAAGTCGCAGACAATAGAAGTTGATTCAGAGCAGATCGTTCACGACACTATATTGGCCATGACGGGCGAATCGGGTGCAGAAAATGAAGACAACGATTCGGACTCAGTGCTCACCGCGCCTGTAATAGACATTAGCTCGACGATAATGTCTGAAGCTAACGTGCCTATAATGTTAAGGCCGGACGCGCCCATAACGTCTACAGCGGACGCGACCCACACTGATGCACAACCCAGAACTGACCCTTTTTCTTCGTTTTCTGTGCAGGTGATAGCTCCCGAAGACCATTTGATCGATAATGATGAGCTGGAAGACGAGTTGGAGGTGAAGCATGAGCCAGAAAAGCCAACGATGGAGCACTCACTCGCCACGAGTCAACAAGCACCGCCTGGAAGGTGCAAGGACCCAGGTGCCGTCGCAGTCACCCGTGATGTTGACTCTTATGTTTTGCAGATGGGAGATGCTAGAGATAACGGTCCTCCAACACCTATTTTGGGACGATCACTCCTCTTTGCCACAAAGACCAAGATTGACATGGGAACATGCTTGACGTCACTTGCGTTTGCTGGCAAGAGATCGAACTCCCATAGTTACGAGGATGCCGACCGTCCATACATGAGGAAGCGATCAAGACATGGCACGTTTGGATGGAAACCCGGATGGAGAGACACGAGAGCACCACTGGATGAGGGCTATGAGCAGCAAAAAGGAGTAGCAAAATTTGACCTCACACGTCCATGGGATCCTAACTTGTGATCCCTAAAGAGGTATCGTCGAGCCAACGACGTAAAACAAAGGCGCTCGTAGGGAGGCAGCCCGGCAAATTTTTGAGTTTTTCTCGTTTTTTATTTCGTTTTATGTTTGTTTGAGTCTTGAGTCACTTTGTCTTTTGGGAAAGAGATGCTTTTCATGCAGGAAACAACGCACCTCAGTGTGGACCGCGCCAGCCCTCAACATTAGCTGACCACGTTAGCCTTCGACATTAGGTTAATGTCTACACCAGACGCAGCACATAACGTCTTAAGCAGGCGTGGCTGACCGTTGACCAGCGTTGACCGACTCGGTTGACCAGAATTTACACCGTCACACGACGACACGAGGGGAGTGCCTGTTCATTTTTGTTCTCTATTTGTTTTTCCCTACGTTTGTGTCTTGTATAGTCTGTGTCTTTGAATTTAAGTCGTACCGTGAGGACACGGCTTTGTTCAAAAGTGTGGGGTGGGAGAGTCAGTCTGTTGTGTCAGCACGTTTATTTTTCGCACCTGCATAGTGTCTGCACGTTTCCCTTTTAAAAAAAAATTGAAAGTATGAAATTTCTCTCTATTTCCTGGATATGCAGTATTGAATGATGATGATGTGAAATAGATGATGCTGATTAGATGCGTTTCTCTTGTGAAATTTGAATTATGTGACTACATGTGAATTTAACCCACTACGTGTCCTCTTGAGTTGAGATAAACAGGGATGTGGAGTTGACAAAGCATTCAAAGGTCCGAAATTCGAGTTATATGGTTATATGAACCTTGTGGAGGCTAGCACTTCGAGACGACATGGTTGAGAGTCTGCTCCGCCACTGCAGTATTTATGTGGTCAGGTGGGACGGGGAAACATCACACCGTCCAATCTCTAGTCCGAGTAGCCGGGAAAACAGACGAGCGACCCTCGGCTTGACTCGCGTCAAAAGGACGAGGATGAGGAAGAGCATGAAGGTATTTCCATATGCTTGCGGGCGATGATTGGACCTTCGAATCACGGACAAGCAGTCACAATCAGTAGCAAAAGAAACGAAAATCAGTTATTTGTGAAGTTTTACACGCAACAAAGTGAAGTACACCGATGATCCATCAAAAGACAACTCACTACAAAAGCTGTCCACAAAAGAACTCAAACCCTTGAAGCTCGAACGAATCACGTGCAAGAAAAAGCAATGAAGTATAACCATATAGCGAGAGTTCGGAACAGAGAATGCAGATCATGGGTCTAAAGAGGACTATCTCCCATTCATCCAAATTGATTTGAATTTCAGCTCAAAGGTAACATGTATCAAAGTTAATTCTGTGTGGAGCATGATGATTTTAGTAACGATTGAGTTATGCATAGAAAAGCGAGTCTAGACTAGCAACTCATATTCATGTAGCATTATCTAGGACGTCGAAGAAATTGTGGTGTTATATTTATTTTCCTTCTATGACTTAGTTCTTGTTCGGGACGAACAAGTTTAAGTGTGGGGTGGTTTGAGGAGTCGTATTTATACGACTCGTCGAGTCAACTAATCCCATGTATTTTGATACATTATTATGCGAACAGTTACTTTTTAGTGTTGTTTTGCATTTCAGGTGTTTCGGAAACTCTAGGAGGAAACGCGCATAAAAGATGACTTTTCGAGCAAAAAAACAACACAGTTTCAGATTAGACCTTTGGACAGTTGACGGAGCGCTGGTAATGAACCGCTGATCAGAAAAATGCGAGTCATATGCCGTAACGTAGCTAACTCAATTCCCTACAACTCTCTAGTTCACACCGAGAGCATCCGAGGTCGTTTAGTTTAGATGGTCAAATCAGTGGCCGAAGTCCGGACTCAGTGGGGACCGCGTTTCGTAGAGACATTAGCGCGACGCTAATGTCTGAAGCAGACGCGGCCGTAACGTTAAGGCAAAACGCGGTCGCTACTGTCAGCACGCATTTTGATGACGTCAGCAAGCCCGAAACTTGGAAATTGAGCCCAAAAACAGATTTGGAAACCCAGTTTATTATAAATAAGAAGCTTGGGTTAGGGTTTCCACAATCAATCATTCTACGAAGACCAAGACGGCTCTGGAGGAGAAGAAGAAGTTTTCGACGAGAGAGAAGATTTTACTATTTTTCATTATGTGTTTTTCCATTATGAGTAGCTAAACTCCTAATTCAGTTTAGGGTTTCGCATATTGTGACTTATGTTTTGAGATTATGTTCTTAATGCAATTTTATGTTTCTCTAGTTCTTGTGCTTATTCCATGAATTAATTTGTGAGGTTAAGTGGAAGCTTTGTCGCAAAGCTTAATCAAACAATTAATTCTTATTGTTAATATCTACTGGAAACTTTGTCGTAAAGGTAGATCGTAACACCTAGATAAAATAATACCTTTGTCGGATTATTGTATTTAGGAAAGAACTAGAAATCTAACTCTTGGTCGGGTTAGATGTGTTGTATCACCTTTGTCGGGATACTTTAGGAATTACCTTTGTCGGAATTCCACACTAAGAAACAAAGATTTGATCATTAGATATCTATGATAAACATGTCACAATAGAAACCCTAAGATGAATGTTCTCTCTGATTGAATTCTTTTCCTATTTCTTCTTTGCACTCTTTACTGCTCAAAACCCCCTTTCTTTTTCGTTTTCAGATACAGCTTCAGCAACACTAGCTCCCTTGGATTCGACCCTGCTTGCCGCTACACTAGCTTATTGCAGGAGATTTATAAATAATAAATTTGACGCGTCAGACGACGCGCGTCAAATTTTGCATATTGTGACTTATGTTTTGAGATTATGTTCTTAATGCAATTTTATGTTTCTCTAGTTCTTGTGCTTATTCCATGAATTAATTTGTGAGGTTAAGTGGAAGCTTTGTCGCAAAGCTTAATCAAACAATTAATTCTTATTGTTAATATCTACTGGAAACTTTGTCGTAAAGGTAGATCGTAACACCTAGATTTAATAATACCTTTGTCGGATTATTTGTTTATGAAAGAACTAGAAGTCTAACACCTTTGTCGGGTTAGGTTGTGGTGTATCACCTTTGTCGGGATACTTAGGGTTGTTACCTTTGTCGGAATAACCACACTTAGAAACATGAAATTAGATATTTAGCAGTCAATGATAAACATGTCACAATAGAAACCCTAAGCTGAATGTTCTCTCTGATTGAATTCTTTTCCTATTCTCTCTTTTGCACTCAAAATCTTTCACAACCCCCTCTTTCAATTGTTTACAGGACAACTGAACCACACCAGCTCTCTAGGGTTCGACCCCGCTTGCCGCTACACTAGCTAAAAGCAGGAGTTTTATAAATATTAAATTTGACGCGTCAGACGACGCGCGTCAATATTCATTGCATATATCCTGTATATTCTCTCATTATTGTGCTTCCATACACATATATCATGTACTGTATATATTGACGCGTATTCATCACAGAACAATACACAATTCATATTCATAACACACTCAACCTTGTACGCCCAAAAAAACATATTGAGTTCTCAACACTAGTTTCTTATGGATCGGCCGACAAGAATTATACCCGGACCAGCCGGTGTTTATATGACAGCGCGTTGATTAGTGTTATTTACTGTTGTTATCGAACATCTTCTTGTATTTGTGACACACTTTTGGAAACTTGTATACTTTTTGGCTGTTGCATGTTGATGCAGTAGTCACAAATACTGTGTTTTGTAATATGAATTTTTTATTATTAAATGTGATTTCTGTTAGTTGGGGTACTAATTGCAGGCCTATATGTAATTTACATGAATTAACTAATTATTTAAATATCCATATTAATGGTTTTTAAATTTATAATACAATTGTTACCATATCGCAATGTTATCGTTCGTTCAGGTGTACGATAAAATTGCGTTAACCCAGCGTCAAAATATGTTTTTAACTGGCGAAAAGGGATTTGGTCGAGTGGTCGAACTCTTGACGCTTAGTAAATAGGTCAAGAGTTCGATTCCCCTGAGTAGCATAATTCTTCCCACTTTTGTGGAGGAGTGTTTTTTGTCCCGCATACGCGTGGACGCATTGTTCCTAGTTCGTGGAGGTGTTCTTCGTCCCGCTTCGGTGTGGACGTGTTGTGTTCAGCATAGCCGCAAGTCTTCATGGTTGCGGTGTTTGTTCGTGGGTTTTCAAGATAGAGGTGTCTTATGATGGCATATACTTCAATGAACGATTCAAGTATCAATTTGGGTTGGTGCCTTGCGTGGCCCGTGCTCCTATAGTGATTCATATATACCCGAGTAGTAAAAAGTGCTCATGTAATATGTACAAGATGTATTCGTGTAGTACTTGATTTGTACGTGATGTAAAAAACCCACAATCAAAAAATATATATGTTTTTAACTGTGTTTTGTCAATTCGAATTCCCAAACCCTAATTTCACAAAAATGGACGTCGTGACCAAAGAATCCAATCAGGCGGCTCATCACCACCACCCTTCTCCCCATCCTCCACCTTCCCACCACCACTCTCTCGCAAATTTAACCCATCTTCTCATATGATTCCACCACCGACACTTCATTCTCAAAATCGAGACTGTTAATACTTACCAACGGCCTCTAGCGACAGCTCCAGATTCTTCATCTTCTTGTATGGCATTCATTCATTTTCTTTCGGAAGAATAAGAGCATATACACCGGTACATATTTAGGAGGTGATGTTGAGGATGTGGCGGCCATATGACTCACCTGTCAACCAAAAAAGCATGCATCAATGTATAGCAGCTGCTGGGAAGGTAGCACCTGCAAGATGGAGTGCTGGCCTAGCACGCATGATAGCAGCTGCTCCAATCTTTATTGGATGATGATTTTGCTTGATTTGTTAATTTTGATAGTTTAGAAGATCCAGTCTTGAAGGTTTAAAGATTAGTCGTATAAAATTACTCAATTTAAATTTAAATATGCATTTAAAAATAATAATTTTAAATTTGGAAGGTTTAAGATATGTACTTAAATCTAATCTTGAATGTTTAAGATAATTTAATTTTTTTTTATAAAAATATGTATATAAAATATATATTTTATTTGATGAACAGTGTGAGGAGGTGCTACCGCTGCATAAATTGCGCGAATAGCACCTTCAACTCGCTAAGGAGGTGCCACTCGAGAAGGTGCTCGAAAGATAGCATCTGATCAACAGGTGTATATGCTCCAATGACTTCTTATGGTTGAAACAGTGGGCTCAGATGGTTGCTTACTCTGTTCGGGAGACTGTGCACGGCGAAGATTTCTACAATTCAACGCGATTAGTAGGGGGGAGTAAACGGTAAATTACCATTTACCGATTTACCGAAATGTAAAATTCTATTCCGTTTACCGTTAATCGGTAAATCTCGGTAAATTTACCGAGTTTACCGAAATTATTATTTTTCTAATTTTTTAAATATATATTATAAATCTTATAAATATATGTGTTGATTTTTAATATATATTTCTTTATAATATATAATTTATTTATTTATATTTTTCGGTAAAACGGTAAATTTACCGATTTCAGAATTTATTCCGTTTACCGACTTATTTTTACCGTTTTACCGTTGGTAAATTTACCGATTTACCATTTTACCGATTTACCGAACCGAATTGATTCGGTAACGGTAATTTACCGACGATAAACGGAAATTACCTAATAACATAGGTTTAATTTGACTAATTTGACCTTTAATTCGTATCTAACCATGAAAAAAAGAACTAATATAAAATTAAGTGTGTTCAAGATGAACGGATGAGAAAAAAATCCTCATTTTTCATCCAAATTGGACTTCTCATGTGATTCCCTCCACGTAATCCCTACAATATTAACTTTATTACAAATAAAAACTTATCGTATCATTCAAATTAGTGTTATTAAAATTTAAAACCGATCCGTGGATCGATCCAGTCAAGTCACTGGTCAGTGATTCAACCGGGTTGACCCGCACATATTAAAAAATAAAAATCAAATTCTTATAAATAATATTATAATTTAACATATTTATGACTTGAATAAACATTACATGTTTATGAACTGATTACAACAACACACCATAACAAATTTAGAATTTGATAAAGTACAAATCAATAATAGAACAACAATAACAATTTAAGTCTTAATTTGCAAGTAACAACAATAAGGGATTTGTAAGACCTAATTGAATTTCTAGTTAAATTGAAAATAAGTAATAAATTTTATAGATTTGATAAATGAATATACATTATTGAAAATAATAAAACAACAATCATCTTTAGCATAGTGGTAGGAAAGAGAATAACTATTAAGTGGGGGTTCGGTTCGATTCTTGTCCAAGTCAAAATTAAATAAATAATTTCTCAGACCAAATTGAACCTATTGAACCGATCAAATCGAACCGATTGAACCGATCAAATCACCGTTTTAATAAAAAAACACCGGGTCAACAGACCGGGCTAATCAGTTCAGCCGACCGGGCCAACCAGTTCAACCGATCGGGTCAACTACATACCGGTCCGATAACAAAACCAAACCGGTCCAACCGGTCTAACCGGACGAACCGGCCGGTTCGGTCCGGTTTTTATAACTATGCTTCAAATATATGGATATGTTGTAATACGGGGAGCGCTCTGTTGAGAACCCTTAAAATCTGAGAACTTGAGAACCCAAATCTCACCATTAGATCATGATGCATCTTTGAATATGCATGTGACACATGTCCAAAATGCAAAGTCAAAAAATGTGGCTTTGACTTTGCATAAAATACATCTTGGAAAATGCACATGAGACACGTGTCACCACCAAAATGACTTGATGATGCATTTTGGAAGGTGAAGATTGAGGTCTCAAGTTCTCGAAAAAATAATGGGTTCTCATTTGAGCGCTACTCGTTGTAATACAATAAGGAAGAAACAAGAGATGATAGAACTGTGCAAGAAGAATTGTACTTCTTCTTCTAATCATACTTCACAATGGCATCTATTTATAGGTTACATGAAGACTAATGAAAGGACATGGCCTTTAACACAAGTAAATGGAGGCAAAAGGAGTGATCTAAATAAGGGTGTAAATGAGTCTAACCAAAGGTTTAGTGTGCATTCATATTGGCATTATATCATAACACTCCCCTTTGAATGCACACTCCTTATTTTGTAAACTGCCTCGTTAAAACCTTGACCTGAAAAAACCTAAAAAGGGATAAAAACCAAGTTAAGGAAAACGAGTACAGTTATAAAACTCCCCCTCAAGTCGACAAGTCCTTCGGACTGCACATCCCGATGTCATTTACAAGTTTCTTGAAAACTCGTGTTGGTAATGACTTGGTGAACAAGTCTGCCAAATTTTTACTGGATTGTATTTGGCAAACATTAATCTTCCCTTCCACTTGAAGCTCGTGAGTGGAGAAGAATTTCGGAGATATGTGCTTTGTTCTATCACCTTTAATATATCCCTCTTTAATTTGGGTGATGCAAGCAGCATTATCCTCATAAATTACTTATAGGCTTTGTTCGCCTGATACTAATCCACAAGAGGTCTTGACATGGTTGATAAACGATCTAAGCCAAACACATTCTCTTCCAGCTTCGTATAATGCAATTAATTCTGCATGGTTTGATGATGTGGCTACCAAGGTCTGTTTTGTCGAACGCCATGAAATGGCAGTTCCTTCATACATGAATAAGCACCCTTTTGTGAAACTGCCTTGTGTGGGTCAGACAAATAACCCGCATCAGCATAACCGACCAATTCATCATTTTGTACTTCACTTGTTCTTTTAACAAATAAACTCAGATCACTTGTTCCACGTATCAACAAAAAATCACCATTGCTACGTTTTACTTGACCGGAGATGCACTAAAGTGGTTTCAATGGATGCATACAACACATCAGATTAGTACATTGGAGGCGCTGACCCGGGATTTGCGAAATCCACCTAGGTTGGTTGCCATTCGAAATCCTGTTTTGATGAAAATCGACATGTATGCATTTTTCCCCACATCTTATCAATCTTTTGTTTATTGCAAGAAATTGGATCAACGGATTGCCGACATTATGAGATGCACAATTGTATATCTTCGGTCATAGACCAAGAATGAGACATTTTAGGAATATGAAACTTTGAAATTTATGAAAATATTAGAAGTAGAGAGATGGTTTAGAGAAACGTAGATGATTTTGTATGAGTTATAAGTCAAAACAAGTGTGTATTTATAGATTTGATGTAGAATATTTCGAATTTTTTTTAAAGATTTTTATAAAAAAAATTCCGATTTCTTAAAAATATTTCCGTTATAAATTAATTTAGACCTTCGGATCAGATCTTGGTCAAATGAACGGACCCGATTAACGGACCGTTATATTATTCGTGTTGGACCACAATTAAACCAAAGTCAACTTCGGTCACATTTGCATAAAAATAAAAAGAAAAAAAAACTTGGCATTTGGGCCAAAAATCAGCCCAACAATCATCGGCCCACAAATAAACCCAACTATTTTTCCTAATGTTTGGACATGCCTCAGCACCTTCTGTTGCAGCTGTTGCTGCCGCACGCTCTTCCATCCGCGCATGTTCGTCTCTCTGCTGCACAATTCGTCCCCGCAGCACCTGCTCCACATCAACTTGCACGTCCTCAGATTGTTGTCCTATGCAGATGCCCTAATAGATCAATCTAGACTACGACCCTACCCCTGTCGAATTTGATTCCAGAACAAGCAATATCATACGTCTACAGCTGGTTCAGCTTCGTCATTTACGACATTGCAGCACCGCACAGCTAAAGACCGCTGCTTATGTCCTGGTGTAACTTCAAATGCACCACCCCTTAATCCAACTTCAAGTCTAGTCAATCTATATGTGAGTGATGATTGAATTGGATTCAAAACTAGCAGCCGAGCAACAGAACAAGTCATTTTGTAAACTAAACTCTAATCAGTCCAATGAAGAAGTAGCTACAATGTATGATAGTGTAGTCTAGAGAGGAGCGTTCAAATGAGGCAGCCCTCTTAAAAATGAGGCAGTGAGGCACGATTTGAGCCACACATCTAATTCTCATGCTTTGTGGGAGCGCCACGTGTCCCACTACCAAAAATCTATCAAAAGCAAAAAGCAAATACTATTCTGGTACTATTCCTGCACTATTCCCTGCCACATCATCAAAATGAGTGGCTCACAATATGTCTCACTGCCTCACTTTAACAATCTTGCCTCAACAGAGTGCTCCCCGTAGTCTAGATTCCACTTCTATCTATAGAAGTGGAACAATGATACTTCTATGTCCATTTGTGGTAATTGATCAGTCGATATTTTTACTAATTATTCACTACATTCGATGAAGGGTAACACTTGTTCTCCGGGCAAATTATCCCTATTTGATGTCTTTCTATAGTGTTTCAGGTAAAATTGGCATATCATCGCTCCGTGGACGCGAAGTGCTGAAAGAACGGAAATATCGACGAAAAAGGCCGAAAAAGAGCTCTACACCAGCAGTAGGCCGTGACATCTCATTAGTGTCACGGGTGTCACGGTAGGCTTTTTCCTCAGAAAGATCCGAGTGATTTCCAGCCAGGCCGTGACATGCAGTGACATCCTCCGAATGTCACGGGTGTCACGACCCCTTTTCGACTCAGTGAGTTTTGCCCTCGCCATGACATGATGTGACATGTCCGAATGTCACGGGTGTCACGTCCCCTTTTCGACTCAGTGGCTTTTGGAGCACACCGTGACATGCCGTGACATGTCCGAATGTCACGGGTGTCACGGCACCGTCGAAAGACAATTATCAGCTGATTTCCTAATCCGTTTTTGGCAAGTTCTGATCTTATGGTAATTAATCGATTTTTTGGGCTATAAAAGGGCAACGACCAGAGTATACTGGGTGTGCTTGGATAAGCGATTTAAGAACCCTAACTTGGGAGAGAAGACAGAGATCATCACAAGAGATTGAGGATTCAACGAGCCACATCGTTTACACGGTTTCCTCGTCCTTAGTTTCTTTTATACACTACTTTTGGTTAACTTACCATGAGTAGTGAGTAGTCTTCTTATTCTGAGATCCTACGGATCCCGTGCTATGTACCCAACTCTTCACGTGATCAATTGAATGTTTTTCATCAATGCTATTCGAATATTCAATTTCATGGTGCTTAATTTTATCGGTCTTGCAAGCTTTACATTGAATGGGATGTTTGCATGCTAGAACATATTTAGGTTATTTACCGAAAGATGGATGGGTCCTAGGTATTAATCGGAACCGCATGAAATTGATATTAGGTCATGGTAGCTACAATGGTAGTACATGAATTAATAGGAAAGCTGACTTTCGTCTGAAAAATCCTAAGTTTAATAATCGAGATGGTTGCTAATCCGTGGATGGGCGGCGTTCAACGATTGAGATTAATCTAGACAATGATCCGTGGATGGGCGGCTTGTCTACTGTTATTTCGGTTTATTTCCATATTTGATAGCATGATGAATTTACGTGACATGATTGCATGATTAGTGGGGTTAGCACGGGTGAAGTATGGTCCTGGAATTCTTTCTCTGATTAAGTAAAAACATTTGTTCTTCCGCATTTAATTTCTGTTACTTTCGTTACAACAAAACCTTTCATCAATTGGAATAGCTAAATAGGTGACTAGTTAACTAGTATTCACACACGTCTGTTCCTTGGATCGACCCTTGGCTTACCAAGGTTATAAAGTTTGTTTGACTGCAATTCGACCCCTAAAACTCATAACTTGACACTATAAAGGGTTAAAAATACGCTTGTCAAAATGGCGCCGTTGCCGGGGATCAAACCCGGGTCACCCGTCCATACTTAGGATTTGTTCGTCCCGAACAAATGTCAAACAAATGGCAGAATAGATACACGAGTGAATGTAATGCCCAACGACCATAAGTATCTAAGCTACCCACTCAAGTGTCATGCGATCAATTCTAGCTAAAACAAAAACAAAAGATAACTCACTGTCGTAGAGGACACGAATGCATTTAGCATATGCATCAAGCCTTTAAATCTCTAGGCTGCCCTAGTAGGACGAGTATAGTCTCGTGAAGGTTTTCAGGAATGGGACTACCTACAAATCCCCTGTACAACTAACTAACGTGTATGCATGAGATGATGCTCAACAAATCACAGTAAAGTCATGTCATACCTCAGATTCATCGTGTTACCTCGACTTCAAGTCAAACATCTTCATCAAAGTTGTCAGGCAATCATAGATTAAACAGGTTATGCATTCAAACGGTCAGTACACATGGCTAGCAATCGACTAATCACAAGTCCTAAATAGTTCCATAACAACGCAATAAGAACATGAATAGTTACACAAATCACGCTCGCCATTCACCTATGCTATCAAGGGATAGTCCACGGGCTCTTGGCACAAAAAGCTCATTCTCAAGTGCCAAGGACTAGGCAATGTCCCGTAAGAGAAGAGGAGCTTGGCTTAAGAAATTTTCTAAAAAATAGTACGAAAATTATATCAAAATTGCAGAGCAAGCACGAGGATCGTCCCTTAGTTTCTAGCACATGAATTCACAAGACAAGTCATGATTTGCATGCAATGAGAAGACGGAATTACACTACATCAAGCAAAAGGGGGCAGAATTTTTTCCATACGCAAGGGGTGACTTTTCTCACTTTGCCCTTGGTATTATTTTCTGTTTTTTTTTTCTTCATACACAAGGGGTGACTTTTCTCACTTTTCCCTTGGTATTTTTCTGCTTTCTTTTTTTTCTTCTTCAAAAACAATTATGCTTGGGGTCAATTCTTCACCCTCTTTTGAAAATTCAGAACTTTGTTCTTGATTGAAAACATTGAAAACCATTTTTTTTCTAACTCCACACTTAAAGCTTGACATAGTGTATGAATAAAGGCGGGTGCATGCAAATCACAACGAGTATAGAGAAAAACACACTAGTACTAAGGTCACCTAGAAAAAAAAGATGCAATTTAAGTTTTTGACATTTTGTACCGGTGCCTACTAATATCAAGTCTCAAACATGCTTCAAGAAATATGTAAAACACGTGATAGGCAAAGGCTAGCAATGATACTGACGCGAGAGAATACACATGAATAAAACTATTTCAAGTTCTAGACTTCGAATCCAAAAGAATGACAATTAGTCAAGGAGTATCGTAGAAAACGACGATTTCAATCGCAATACATAGACAGTTGAGCATATGCAAGAGTGAATGTGATATGCGATGTGTGTGACTATGCGCTACCCACTCCACACTTAAAATTGAGCTTAGTCCCTAAGCGAAGAAATAAAAGAAAGGCAAAGGCGCATAGGAACTTCCCTCGTGTGTGATGACGTGATATCCATGGAGATTAAGCGATGCCCGGGGAGTGAAATGCGACTCATGAGCTGGAGATATATAAAATGAAACAAAGAGCTGCACAAGTGATAGATTAGCATCGGTAATGGTGGGTAGGCAAAAATAGGAAGTGCCAATAGAATGTATGATAAATGACGCGAGGAAAATGTAGATCATATAGAAACATGGCTCAAGCATCAAGTAGCATGTAGAATGGCAAGTCATGGCAAAAAGCCAGCGTACAATAAGAAAGTCATAAACGTGCAACAACTGACAAAAACAACCAAAAGTGAAGAGGATAAATGCATAAAGAGCTAGACAGCGCCATCGTCCTCAGCATCATCGGCACCAAAAAGCTCTGCTGTATCATCAGAATCCCCAGCATTGTGAGAAGGACCGGCCTCATGGTCATTGTGGGGAGGAGGCATGCGGGATGGTTGGGGAGGATAGTCGGAGTGGCCTTGCCCCCGAAGTAATGTCATCAAAGCATCCTGTGTCCACTGCTGCTCGCTCCTGGCACTGATCGCAAGCTTTAACGAATTCATGAGCATCCTTAAATAGAGAGGGCCAAAAGAATCCGGACTGGAGAACTTTCGTAGCTATTTTCGAACCAGCCCCGTGTCCACCATATCTTGAGGAATGGCAGCACTCTAGGATCCATATGATCTGGTCCTCGTCGACACAAGTCATGTAGAGACCGTCAACACATAATCTGTATAGGAAAGGGTCATCCCAGAAGTACCTCTTTACATCGGACAGAAATTTCCTCTTCTGGTTGTGCTACAGGTCAGGAGGAAGGATATCGCAGGCCAAGTAGTTGACGAAATCTGCGTACCACGGGACGTTATCCACATCTACACGCATAAGTTGTTCGCCTGCTAGAGAGTCAGTCATCAGGAGTTTGTCCTCTTCGCGGTTGAGCTCTCCTAGCTCGAGGCGTGACAAGTGATCTGCAACTAGATTTTCTGCTCCCTTCTTGTCTCTAATCTCGATATCAAATTCCTGAAGGAGGAGAACCCATCGAATCAGTCTAGGCTTCGAATCCTTCTTGGACAGCAAATACTTGATCGCGGCATGGTCTGTGTACACTATGGTCTTTGAACCTATCAGATACTGCCTGAACTTCTCAAAAGCATAAACGATGGCTAGCATCTCCTTCTCGGTCGTAGTGTAATTTGCTGCTGCGCCGGCTAGGACTTTACTTGCGTAATAAATCACGTGTAGCTTCTTGTCGATGCGCTGTCCTAAAACTGCTCCTACTGCAAAGTCACTAGCATCACACATTAGTTCAAATGGCAGCTCCCAGTTGGGAGGCTGCACGACAGGGGCAGAAATAAGAGCAGATTTCAAAGTGTGGAAAGCATTAAAACATGATTCATCGAAATTAAATTCAGCTTCCTGGCATAGTAGATCAGTGAGTGGCTTGGTTATCTTTAAGAAATCCTTTATGAAGCGCCTATAAAATCCTGCGTGCCCAAGAAAGCTCCTGATTCCTTTTACATCTCTTGGTGGGGGCAGCTTTTCAATCACCTCCACCTTCGCACAATCGACCTCGATGCCTCGGTTGGAGACCATGTGTCCCAACACAATACCTTCCTGCACCATAATGTGACACTTTTCCCAGTTTAAAACCAGGTTAGTGTCAACAAGAACATCAGTAAGGTTAGAAAGGCACGAATCAAACGATGAGCCATACACTGAAATCATCCATAAATACTTCCATGGTGTTTTCTAGAAAATCAGAAAAAATGGCCATCATACAACGTTGAAAAGTGGCTGGTGCATTGCAAAGACCGAGGCATGCGTCTATAAGCAAATGTGCCAAAAGGGCAAGTGAAAGTGGTCTTCTCCTGGTCCTCAGGGTGTTTAAGGATCTGAAAGAAACCACTATAACCGTCGAGGTAGCAGAAAAATTTATGCTTCGCAAGACGTTCTAACATTTGATCGATAAAAGGCAAAGGAAAGTGATCCTTACGAGTAGCCTTATTCAACTTCCTATAGTCAATGCACATACGCCAACCAGTCACAGTAGGAATCAAATCATTATGCTCATTACGTACTACAGTCAAACCTCCCTTCTTAGGGACAACATGCACAGGACTTACCCACTCACTATCAGCAATAGAATAAATAATGCCTGCATCCAATAATTTCGGAATTTCTTTCTTCACCATAACATTCAATTTAGGATTCAAACGTCTCAAAGCATCCCTAGTAGGCCTAGCACCGCCCTCTAGATGGATTCTATGCATGTACATATCTGGGCTAATTCCCTTGAGATCGTCTATCGAATAACCTAGGGCTGGTCTATGCTCTCGCAGGACATCTAGCAATTTCTGGGTCTCTACATCAGTCAAGGATGCATTCACAATCACCGGGCCGGTTGAGTTAGGTCCAAGAAATTCATACCTGAGACTTGCAGGTAGAGATTTTAGTTCTACCTTGCAAGGTTCCTTACCTGAGTCGGTGTTCTGTTCAGCTGCGCATCAGCTGGTCCCTCAATGCTCACTGCACATATATCCATCGGTATTGGGCAGCCGTGTACAACTTTGTAAGACTCAACAGAGGTCAGTGTAATAGGGTCATCAGTGTCAGTAGAGTCTAGAACATCACAGTCAGCTAATAAACTAGGACTCCTGCACATATCAGGCAAATAAAATACAACTCGCTCACAGCCCACCCACAAAGCTATAGATCCTCTATCCATGCCAATGACTACCTTAGCCGTGTAAAGAAAAGGTCTACCAAGAATAATTGGGATATCAATGTCCTCCGAAATCTCTAGCACTATAAAATCAGCAGGGATGTAAATATTCTTCACCTTGACCGGTACATCCTTTAGAATCCCTTTCGGGAATCGACAAGAACGATCCGAAAGGTGAATAGAGATATTAGTAGGACAGAGATCACCCAAATTCAGTTTAGCATACAGAGAATATGGCATGATAGACACACTAGCACCAAGATCACAAAGAGCACGACAAATAGTAATACCACCGATATCACAAGGGATAGAAAAACTCCCCGAGTCTTTAAGTTTAGGTGGCATGAGCTGGTGCATGGCAACGCTGCACTCCTCGCTCAGGGCCACTGTCTCGGTCCTGTCTATTTTTCTTTTCCCAGTTAGAATCTCCTTCATGAATTTTGCATAGGTAGGAATCGAGGTGATTGCTTCAGTGAGGGGCAAATTGATGTAGAGGGTGCGGATCTTGTCCACGAATTGCATGAATTCTTTGTCCCTCTTTTTAGCCACCAGCCTGTAAGGGAAGGGAACATGCGGCCTATAAGGTGCTGGCTCCACTGTCTGTGCTGAATTTTCAGCTCGGTTTTCAGCTTCCTGTGATGTTTCCTCTTCAGCAGGTGTAGGATCAGGTGCTGATCTTGTAGTTGGAGATCGAGTGATCTGAGCTGGTAGCATCTCAAGCTGTTTCCCTCCTCGGAGTGTGATGGCATTCACCGATCTAAGGTTTGGATCCGGCTTCGATGGGAGCTTCCCATGCTCTCTGATGGACCCAAATTATATGAATCATAAACACCGTAAAACCCCCTTAATTAGACTGTTGGTCTATTTAACTTCTACTTGTTAGTCCCGATATATTTCTACAGGGTATTTTGGCGCTTAGAGAGAAAACACGCTAAGGAGAGGATTTTACGCTGAAAAGATGTTAAGAGTTATTCCAAGGTCAAGATCAGACGCTGACTGAAGAAATCTCAAGGATCCTGACATGGAATCACTCCAAACAAATCAAACCGAAGAGGAATTTGCATTAAAGACTCAACCGACCGGGTGGGAAAATGCCGCAGAAACCACCCGACCGGTTGAAGCAGTTCCAGGCCCTCCGCCGAGCTGACCAAACACTCAATTCAAGTTGCCCGAGCAAACCATCTCATCTGACAATTCCGCCTCGACCAAAATATTCCAAATGGAAAATAAAGTGGACAATGTCGGAAAACCAAGGAGAATGCTCGAGCAGATTGGCAGTTAGCTCAATTCCAAGGCAAAGGCCCGGCGCGCTTAGGCACCCAAACCAAGTCGCTCGACCCGACCGATGCATCTGGAAAATCTGGCTCGACCAAGATAATTGGAATGCCCAACAAGTCGGACTATCTCGCTTCCCAGACAAAACGCTCGAGCAGATTGGCAGATTGGCCCAATTCCATAGTAAAGGCCCCGCGCGCATAGGCACCAAAACCAAGTTGCTCGACCAAAACATGGAATTTGGAAAAATTGGCTCGACCATTAGTCTTAGAATCACTTGGCCATTCCAAATAAACTATCAAATGCAATCATGGACCAAGGTGACCGGCCACCATGCTTGGAGGTGGCCAATGGAGGAGCTCCTCCCTCCATGGCAACCGGCAACCGGCGGCTCCTCCTTCCCCCACCAAGGTGACCGTCGGCTTTCCTCCTCCCCCATGTGGCGGCTCCTCCTTGCTCCTCCTCCTCCTCCTCCTCCCTTGGATCAAAAACACATGGATGCCATCTCCTCCACCCATTTCTCCTCCCTTAGCCTATAAATACCATGCATCCCCTCCTCATTTGTATAACACACATCTCATCCAAAAATCACTTATCTCTCTAAGTTTGTAAGTTTGGCTTTGGAAATAAAAGATTGCTCCCTTGGCGCTTCAACGGTAGTAAGTATTTTAATATTTATTTTCCGTCTTTAATTTCCAATTCCTTAGTTATAATGTTTAGCGCGATAAATAGTAGCTAAACTAGTCGTTCGGTAAAAGGGGTGGACTTGTATTATAAAATGTTTTAGACTATTAACTTAGTGTCTCGTCTTTGTATTCAAAACTTATTCTATGTGCCATATATAAGATTAGAATTTCCAAGGTTGAGTGGACGCTTTGACGGGCAAAGCTCTTCCTTGGGATTCGTGAACATACTCGGATAAGTGGATGCTTTGACGGGCAAAGCTTATCTGAGGAGTTCGATCTATCTAAAAAACCATTTGGAAACTGGACCAAAGGGACCAAATGGATGCACATAAAGCTAAGATACTTCGGAAGGAGGAATTAGTTGAAGTAGAATAAGTGCTCTACGACCTTAAAAAGGCTAGACGATGTTGCAAGTCTTGAGCTAGGAATAGCCTCGATTCATGTTTGAATACTTAGAAGGTTCACTAAGAGTCAATGATAAACAGGATATAATACAAGGCCCCTGAAACCGAACGCTTTCTTTTAATTGTAATAGTTATCAGTTACTTTCCAGTACTAAAACCAACCAACCAACCAATCAATCACTTAGCTGGTAGCTTTAAAACCAACCAACCAAAAACACGCTCCCCCGCTGTATGACCATTTAAAGAACAACTTATCCCCCTAATTCCTTTGGGTTCGACCCCTACTTACCACTTACTACCCAGTAGTGTAGTCGCGAGTAGCGGACATTATAAATTTATTTGCACGTTTTGCTTCGACGACGAGCATCTCTGTCACTCTCTATGTGCTGAAGTAGCTTGCTGAGCAATCTTAGTTTCCAGCATTCGATTCTGAATAGCGAACTGCTCTAGTGACGGTTCGACTCCTTGGAGCCTCCTATCTTGCTCCACTGATCGCCTCTCCGGGTCCTGGTTCCATTTATCTTGTTTTGCTAGGAAATTAGTCAGCAATGATTCCAGATTTGGCGTTGGTCCCGAGTTCTGATCTCGTTGCTACTGAGGCTGATTGTTGTAGTTCCCTGAATTCTGATTTTGCTACCCCTGTGATTGGTTGTTGTACTGAGACCGTGGTTGGTATAGTTCACTCACAAATTAGAAAATGGTGATAGTTCAGGTCCCCAAAGTGTACTTTTCCCTCAACTTTATTACAAATAAAAACTTATTGTTTCCTTCAGATATATGGATATTAATTTTTATTTAAACCTACGATTTTACTTATTCATTTTTTATCACATCATGTATTCATTTATATTTTTGTTGAAGTGCTTATATTACATGTGTTTTTAATGAAGTCTATTTTTAAATAATAGTCATCATACAAAATCCTCTTATCATTACGAAATATTTTTGTTTCATTAACTGGCATTAATGGGAAGTTTGTTACGTTCGAGTTTTTTAGAAATTTGGATTTCCAAAAATAAAATAATTTTCTTTTAAAACAGAAACAGAGTGTAAAAGCAACGGTCGTTTTTCAGTTTGGAGTTGTGGTCAAAGTAGGCCTTTGTTAGTGTTGACCAAATATTTATAAACACATATACCCCACGCACAATTCATCTGCTGTTATTTTGAGACTACTTGAGATTTCGGAAGAGAAAGAAAATCACATCATCTGCAACACGATGGGAAAGATGAAGAATAAGAGCAGCAGCAAGAAGATGATCAAGTTTACCATCGACGAACTCTACTGTGCGGATATTCTTCTGGAGTTACCGCGACTGGTGCTTCTCTCTGAATTGAAACAGGCGTGGGAGACTAGAGGGATTGTCTGGAAAACCACCAAGAAACGGTCTGCTAGGAGATCAGTTGATGACGTGAACTGCAAGAAAGGAAGTTCAAGCACGTCGATGGCTCATTTTGTTAGCGAAGCTTCTTCATCTTGGAGACGACGTCTCAGTGCCAGTGACGTTGTGGTGTATGCGAGAAAGAAGAGGAAGAGAGTCGACACAAGCGATGTGAAAGACGCGACCGAGTTCAGTTTGGCAAATTGCTATGTTTGCACTGAAACGGATCCGTCGGTCGATGGTGACAAACCCGATAATAAACCAGAAACTTCGTCGTCGTTGGGGTGCAAGAAGAGGAAGATGATGATGCTGCCTGATCTCAACATTCCCGTTATGGTCGATTACTTGAAGCTTACGCCAACTGATAATCAGTTGCCAGTTTTTCAGACCAATCAAAACAACGACGACGTTTGCGCTCCAATTTCTAGGCTGGAGAACAACAATGGCTACTACTACTACTATGTTTCTAATCACCCGGCAGCGATGTTTGTTAATAATCGGATTCCGGCGAAAGAGAATCGGATGATGAAGATGTTTGTTGTTAATAATCGGATTGCGGCGAAAGAGAAGCGGATGATAAGGATGAAGAAGATACGCGAAAGAAAAAGGCTTGCTGCTACTGTCGGATATAATTTAGGAAGTTGATCTGACATCTGAGAATGTTACAATTTTGCTGTTGAAAATTAGTAATTGTTGATTAATTAGAATTGCAATTCAGAAATTGAATGGCATTTTTTATGGTTTGATGTGGTGCAGCAATATATTAATAAAACTTCCTTATGCTTGATTCTTTCTTTTTTTACATCTTTTTATCATTCCAATTGCGCCAGATGGGTTTCCTGTTTACATCTGATCTGTCCAATTGTGGGAATTGGGATGCAGTTACTAATGTACATTTTCATTCAAACCCACCTCATCAAGCTGTACTTGTAGTCAACAGAGTAACTGAAATGGTGAAGCACCTGAACAAGTACAATGCAGTTAGTCCTAACAAGAAAACAGTACCAAAAAGTGAGTACCCAGCAAGCTGGAATCTCTCACCTTACCTGTCTCCAACTGAAACAATAATCTTGTGAGGACTTGCTTAGTATAAAGTTACTGACCTTTGGCAGATGGGTATGTGTAATTTACGAGGAGAGATAAGGACTGAAGATATGGGGTTAGGCAAGTCGGTAAACATCGAGGAAAGCATCAATCGGGGAAATGGGGAGGTGAGGAGGTACAAGTCAAAGAACCTGGTGACTGAGAGGAATAGGAGACAGAGGCTTGGTGAAAGGATGTTGATGTTGCGCTCCCTAGTCCCAAAGATCACCAATGCAAGTGCCCCAGTGCCCAAGCCATTAAAATTCTCTTGTAGCGATGTAGCGTTGACTTATATACTCTTTCTTTTGTTTCAGATGACCAAGGCGACCATCATTGTCGATGCTGTGAGCTATATTCAGGAACTGCAGGGGTGTGTAGAGCAGTTGACCAACCAGCTGCAGGAAATGGAACCAAATGCAGATTCAGTATATGAGGAGTCCAAGTTTCAGGAAGGAGGGAGTTCTCTGATGGAAGAGATGCCCCAAAACTCGATACATATACATGTTCTGCTCTCATATCTTATCACCTTCAATTTCAATATCAATCAATGTTCGAAAGAAGAAAACTTGTCATAACCCTTTTACATGTCTGGCTAATAGGAAGAAGTGGCTTTGACACCCATTAACCATACAAAACTATGGATGAAGCTACAATTCAGTAACAGGAGAGGTGGGTTCACTAAGCTCATGCAAGCCATGAACTACCTTGGATTAGAACCAACAGACATAAGTCTTACCACCTACGGAGGAGCAATGCTCATATCATCTTGTGTGGAGGTATGAATCCAAAACTGACCCGTAATATCCACAGCAACTCAAATTTGTAGGTACGAGTTTTAAAGAGTGCGTTTTTGCAGGGGATTTATGGTCAAGTCCTGGAAGTCGACGAAATCAGGCAATTCTTACTAGAGGTCATATGCGGCATATAAGTATCTCCCAAATCCTTATACTTGATAGTTTGATACTCATATTCAAATAAGTTCATGAAGGCAGAACTGTCGACATAATTCATACATAGCAAGATCCACTCTTTATTTCTAGTTTGAAATTTGAATACTTAACTCAGGCTTGGTACCACGCCGCTTCTGCTAGCCATTAAAACTGGTAATTTGAGCTTGAATATGACATTATTTGCAAGTTATTGAAATACTTACGAGTAAGTAGAGTAATTAATGTTTTCTGGAACTCCATCATACGGATTCAGGCTTCCAAAGATAAATTCTGCAGCTGCTCTCCAGTGATCTTCATCTGCATTCTCCAAGGAGCTATTACCAGACATAATTGCTTCATTCCTCTTCTTGTTCAAACAAGGCAAGTAACCATATATACCGTCGCACAAACCTGGCGATTTAGTATTTGATTCATAACCATTAGGCGCATCATTACTCACTGCATTCTCCACGGCGCTATTACCAGACATAATTGTTTTATTCTTCTTCTTGTTCAAACAAGGCAAGTAACCATATATACCGTCGCAGAAACCTGGCGATTCAGAATTTGATTCATAACCATTAGGCGCATCATTATTCACTGCTACCTTCTCATACTCTCTGTCACCATAGCCACCACTACTACCATCTGCTACCTTCTCATGTAAGCCATTTCCACACGATCCAACATCTCCATCAGAAGCTTCCATATTGTCTGCATCTCCATCTTCACACTCACTCATCTCCGAACCACAACTTGAATCACTCTCATTCCCATCACCACCGCTCTCGCATCTAAGCCCATCAACAGGTACAATCGCCTCACTCACCAGCGTCGAAACATGAACTGGAACCGGCAAGGGAATATGATCAGAAACCACCACCGCTCTCACTTCCGAATCGTTTCCCGAACGAGGATAGCAAATCGCATCCGAAGCAGGAAGCGGCTTCCCATAAGCGGCCACGAGATCGTATCCGCCGTCGTACGGCGTCGGATCGAAATCATCGTCATCGTAACCATCATCAACCTCCTCCTCCTCCTCCTCCCTGTCCACAACCAAATCCATATTCACCTGATCCACACCTCCATCTTCCCAATGTACTCGCTTCGGCTCGCTGTAGCCAGCAACCGAGTACGCAACCGGAAAACGAGGACTCTGATTTCCATACCCGTAATAATAACCGTTACTCACCTCGTAGCAATTGTATCCGTCGCTGTAGTAGTAGGTCTGTGGAGCTAGGGTTTGCGGCGGTGCGAAGTAGTACTGGTGGTGGTACTGAGGCTGATACTGAGATTGGTAGGGATGATGATCGGCGTCGGAGTAGTAGTAAGCCATCTGCTTCCGATTGGAGCTGAACGGTTCGATCCTTATCCGAATTTTGAAGATGAGGTTGAGTAGGGTTTGTAGATGATCGCCATTATTGGTGGGAAGAAAATATTTTTTTGTAGCATGTGCTGATCGCCAAAAATGGAGAAACGACAAGGCGTGAGATGATGGAGCCCCCAAAGAGAGAGTCTGTTGTTGAATGGGCCAAATGGGCTTACTTCCGCTAAGCGGCCCAATTTCGGTATCGAGCTCAATACCCGCCTATTTGGGCTTCTAGAAAAGTAGTATACATTTATACAACCTCATTTTTTCGAATTTTTTAGGGCAATATTAAGTATAAGAAAATCAATTTTACTAAACACAAACGGCTGATCAGCCTACGGTAATTCGTATTCATGTCTGCCATGCTATAAATAGTAAACAATTGAATCAATTTCATAATTAGAATTTAAATTGTTTATTTTACAAAAATATACCGTTTGATCATAACAAACAGAAAACTCTCCATCGATTGATTTATAGGTACTTTTAGTCTGGTAGCCCTCGATTTTAATCTTATTACTCAGCAGTCAGCACTGGCATTATTAGATTTCAAATTCAACATTTGACCCGCGAATAAAAATATTAATAGGGTAATCCATACTCTATCTGGCACGTATCACTCTTTCATTTTCTTTTATTTTATATGTATTCTGTTCATTAAATCACAGGCTGGGTAAGGGTCACCAAAAAAATTATATCCTATTCTCGTAACATGCCATTTTCCGAACCATATTCTCTTACTCTACCATACTCTGCCATACAATGTCCTGCCATAGCTTTTTCAAGCATATTTTGAATCTTTATTTTAAATTAAGCTTGAACCCGATCTACCCGACCCTACTCCAGCCTACCCGGCCCTAATATGATCATTTCCAAAGGTCACCCACAAGGTTTAAAAAATATCTATTGCCCTACCCGCACACTATTCATTGAGTTAAGAAAAAATTGTCCTACTGCACTCTTAGATCATCCTCCACCATGACTTTTTCAATCATGAGATTTGGTCATCAAAGATAATTGGAAAAAAAACATGAAATCCCCATCATGATTTTTTTTATCATAAAGTTGATCATGAGATGACTAAACTCAAAAAATATCACAAGATGACCAAAAAAAATTTGGTCATGAGAAACAACTCAACCACATCATGACACATGTCATGTTTCCAAACTTTTTCAGATTAAATTCTGATCGTGTAACCCATTTATCTTGAAAACTAAAGAGTCAAAAATAAAATAATAAATACCAACATTCATAATTTTTTTAGCTCTACAAATAAACATCCATAGAGTCATATGTTGATGTAGGTTTAAATAATCTTATTTTTCCATTGGTAAAGTTATATAGGTATGGGAGAGAGATGATTTACTTTTGTTGCTTGGTCATGATGGGGTGTCCATGACCAAATTGATCATGAGTCATGACTTGATGAGAGATAAAATGAATGAGAGATAAAATGAATGACATGCTTTTGGATCAGGATTATCCTTATCGTTTCCATTGCCAGGCCCTAGATAGTTTGGTTTATGAAAAAAACTTTAAGAGGGAAATAAAATTTGAAGGACTTTACTTTCATGTTTTGTTTATTATTAAAAATCCAAACAAAATGACCCAATGCAAAATCGTCCTTACCATTTTCATGAAATAAATAACTTTCCCAAATTATTTTCCATTTTATTTTCTTTCGACGACATTTTTCACTATTCAAACTAAGGGTAAAGCATCCAATGCAAAATTTTCCTTGCTACTATTTTTTTTATGTGAGAATGACTTTTTCATTCATTTTGTTTCCATCTCATTTAATGATCCAAACACTAAGCTTCTAATTTAAGAGACTGACGTTTCAATAGACACATTATCGTCTCCGATATGATACTTTGATATCGAACAAATCAACTCTCACATACTACCCTAACATATTATATTAAGATATCAATGTCTAATTTGAGTTAAGAGCTTAAACCCAAAATGAGGACAGGACCCAAAAAGACAAAACTAAAGGAAGTAGAAGCTCAACTTAAGAAGAGGAGAAAGCATGGTGAATTCTCTAGAAAAGTATGGAAGTATGAAGAGATGGATATTAATGAGGAGTTTTCTACATTAGTTAATTTTAATTGTAGGATCAAAATAATCGTAGCACTCCATTCGGAAGAATCTCTCTTATAAATAGACTATTTTTTTATGGGTTTGCAACCACAAAACGCTTAAGGGTTCAGATCACAATTTTCTTGACTTGATAATTATAGGTGATTAAAACAAATACTATAAATACATTTCACTTACTAACAATATACATGTCACTTCACTGATGACATATCATTTTCAATAAATTGTGCTTTCTTTAGTAATTTTTATTGTTGCTTCAAACGCGTTTTGGACTTTCCAGTTTATTATTGTCGGGTAGACTCGGTATATTGTTTCACCGAGCCTTTACATCAAAAAAGAAGAAGAAGAAGAAGTGTTTATTGACGATCATATCAGAGCATGTGTCCCACTATCACCGTTATGATGATCTGAATCTGGTGCATTTCCTTGAGCTTGCAGAGGACTTGAACTTCTCTATTACTCGTTGGATTGCGCACTAAAAAGCTCAGGCAAGTCACCTGAACAAGAGATGAAGCTAGAAGACTTCCCTCAACTCTACCACACAAGATAAGCACATTAGGGGTTGCTAAAGACACAGACATGCCTCCGTTACTTTCTCTTGAACAACCATTTTCAGTCGCCACATACTCGCTTGATAAACCCATTATCTCTAAGTGTCCCTTCTTTAGTAATTCAAAAGTTAATGATACATCATATTTTATTTCTCGTGTATGCTGATTCTTTGTTGAAATTTTTAGTAGTTACTGTAAATTAAAATTTGATGAGAATCACATGACAACTTTTCTTTACTTCATGCATGCTTTAAGTTAGTGGTGTTTTCTGGCCCACCAAGTTATGGTTTAGTGGTAAGAAGAGATGTCAGAAGTGTCAAATACTCAAGATCATCTAGATTCGAATTTTAATATTCTTTTTATAGAGTACGTGATAAAATAAGAATAAATATTGTGACAAAAATAATAATAATGATGTCGTCTATCATTTTGAATATCATTTTTCTTTGTTTCAAACATGTCAGCTATAGGAAGTAGCCCGGGCTTCAAAGGGTTGTTTGCTTCCAAAAATTCTTTATGTAATGTAGGGACTATATATGAAAAATAAACTATGTTGATTGACGCGCCATTTGACAAAAACTCATTTTGGTCGGTACGAAAACCCAATACGCATTTGCAATATATACAAGGTCAATTTCACAACAAATCCAATACTCAATTGAGCGGTTGACTCTTGTTTAGGTCCATCTCCTAGTGCTTCTTGTCCAAAGTCCGCACACTACATTATTAAGGCTATAAAACTTGCTCGATAGGCAACGAAGGGACACGTGCACGTCATCTAAATAAAATTTGAAAAATGATTCATATGGGACATTAACGTTTTTTATCGATTAATTATGCTATATACTCGAAAGAAAGTTACATTTAACGGTGAGAGCTTAAACGGCGGGATAGCTCCGCAACCGACTACTTGAACAGATTTGACAATTTCCAAATCGACTCAAAGAACTCTTTGCACGCACTGCTGACTCGTAAACCCGACCACACCGTTGAGGTCTTCCGACCTATTTGTTAAATTCTGTACCAATAACACATACTTGGAATCCAAACCATAAATAGCGGTAAATATCGACTTTGTCTATTACGCCCTGTTCCTACCGATCAACAGAAATCACCTATGGTCCCATCAGGATTCTAAACATATCACTCTTGGAATTTGATTTTGTTTACGCTATAGCCCTTTACCACTAGACGTCATCCCTAATGAACAAATACTATAACGCGTTAGCTAGATCACATTTAAGATGAGTTATGCAACTTTATTTCCTGCTAAGTTTATTTACAAAATTATCCATTTGTTGACTCGTTGACATATAAACAAAAAACTGTGTTTTAGTAACTACACAAATGAATCTCCTAATTTTTTTAAGGAAACCATTTAGTTTAATTAGTTGAAGCTATCCATTTATTCAAAGTTATTTAACCAAATGGTACGTGACCAACTCAACATGCATGTTGGGGTTGGAGGATTTGGTTATAGAGTCTTACAACGTGACATGTATTAAGAATTTGAAATAGTCAGTTGGGCGGAATTAGAAAATCCTAGAAAACATTATTTCTACTCAAAAAACGACAACAATATAAACCCTAAACGAGAAACGAAACCTAACGAAAACAATTGGTCCTTTCATCTTGACCGTCCACGTCATCAACTTGAACGAATGGATTGACAAATGTAGTCAAGGCGGAAGTGAAACGCATTCTTTCTACTCGGAAACAAGGCAAAATATATAAAAACCCGATATAAGTCAAACATTAACATTACAAGTGGTCCTTTCATCTCAGCCGTCCACGTCATCATCTAATTACCTGATCCAACGGATGGATGTGAATGAAAGAGATGTGGAGTCAGAAAATATTCCGTACAAGTATGCCAAGCCAAAATAAAATGTTTTTATCAAAAATTAAAAATATTTTAAATGATTTAAAGACGAATTCATAATTGATGATGATAGGGCTTTTGACTCTTGCTTTGTTCATATGGTCCCACGTGTCAACCAGAAATACGCGTGCCGACCCGGTCCCACGTTGACCCGACAACTATGCGTAGCGACAACCGTAAGCGTGACGTTGTCAAATGTGTTCCCTTTTTATCGGTTTAAATCTAAATTAAGCAAATTGGGGATGTTCTAAGTTATGCACTTTATAGTTCAAAATTTTATAGAATGATGAAGTTTGGATTGGAATAATCCAAGCGGGCAAGTGGAGAACACGTCAAACACCTCAAATGTTTCCGTTCGATATATATCTCATGATTTTGTGGTGGATGGAGTTTAGGGAATTAAAGAAGTCTAAAAAAAAATGAAGTTTGGAATAAATAATTTAAGACATATAAACTATAAAAAGTATTTGTAATTTAATTTGATGTTTCCTTGTCGTACCTAAATCAAAAGTTGCCACTCCCAAATGTCATTGGATTAAATTAGAGTAATAAAATTTTCTAATAAAAGACGTGTGATGCCATGAATGCGTCGAGAACATAAAGTTAATGATGTTGTTTGACTTAATTGAGTTTAGTTATCCACTTAGAATATAGTTCATTCTCATTAGGGAAAATAAAATTTGAGGCTGACCTAATTTTTTTTGACTTCACAAGTTTCAACTCCTACCGCTTCTAGAGTCAACCTCATGCATATTATTACCAAAAATATAATAAATAACAATAGTCGGGCTGAATATCTTCATTTAATATCGTATCAAATGAATTTTGTTCAAAAATAAATTTAGTTTCACTATGGTAGACAAAAATTCTAACCATCAACTTCCTGATAATTTGATCAAAACTTTAAATACTAGATCACTATCCTTCTAATATCATATGAACTAGTTTTTTTTTGTCAATTCAATAAAAATATTTTTTTACTTTGAGTATTAGGTAAATGGTAAAATAATACTGATTGTGACCAACAATTGGGATGACCCACAGTCCATTTTTTATTTAAGGCATCCAATATCGATACAATTCCGTGTTGACATTGCCTACTGCTTATTCGCCAATATTCCTTCTTTCACTTTATAATAAGATATTACAAAACAATTTAAAGCACACATGACATAGAAATTAGTAAAAGTCAGAAGTCATTTTCTAATACACAGGCAACAAACATCGCAAATCATAATAATAATGTGGAGGATGAGGTCTATGAACACGTAGAAAGTGTTTGGTTAAATTCAAAATTTTAGTAGCTGAGTTCATCTTTTTATTTAAATACTTAATTTAAGTATTTTGTAAATTAAAGTTAAACATTTGTACAGATTTCCCTTAAGTTCACTTAGTCCAATTCTTGAACAGTTTTAACCTTGAACAGTTGTTATCAAGCACAGCTTAGCAATAGTGAAAATAAGTGACACAAAGAGTTTTTACGTGGTTCGGGGGGCTGCCCCTACTCCACGGAGCCTCGGGGACGAGGAGACTCAACCCAATGTTCCACTATAAATCAAATAAGGTTACAATGGCACAATTGTTCTTATGCGTGATCAAGCAAGCAATCTAAAGGCACAGTACTAATCAAACAATTCAGCACAGTATGAAGACAGTATAAGAACAGTTTGGAACTTCCCTGACGAGTCTGAGATGTCCGGCAGACCACAGACTGGTTCCGCCTTCTTCTCACAGATCTGACGAGCTAGCCAGCAGACTGAGTCGTTTCCGATCAAATTGCTGGTGTCTCCAAAGTCGTCACAGTGGGTCGCTACTCTCGCAAACGGCAGCTCGATCGATTGGGAAGGAATCGGATGTCGATCGCTCTCGCCCGATCTCGCTCAAATAGAAAAGCCATAATTCCCAAATTGGAAAGCCAGCTGCGGGAATATCCCGATTGATGCACTGGACGAAACGACAGCTTTCCTCTTCAGTTTCGAATTCGTCTCGCTCTTTGCCAAACGACGCCGTTCCTCTTCATCTTCAAACATAAGCTTGTTGCACAGATTGTTGCACAGAATTCTGGCTGGGGAGCTTAAGGGCATGGAAACCTAAAGCCTAACCAAAGCTACCCTGCACTAAACTAACCTATTGCTTGTACATTGATCACATATGGGCAAATGTTCCATTGCGCAAAATGGATTACAATCCTAACATATTTCAAGTGAGTTCTCATAAAAAAAAGTATTTAAAGTGAGTTATTAGTCTAATCTTTTGGAATTTAAAGTATCAATTTGAAGACAAGTATTTAAGTTAAATTGATCAGTTGAAACAGTTCGATTCAAGTAAAACCCTCATTTTGTATGGGAACTTAGAATTATTATGGTTCGTTGATTTGAAAAAGCAAAATTGATCTTATTAACTATCAATATTAATGTTCATCAAAAAAAAAACTATCAATATTAATGATAAAAATGGATAATGTCTGATTTTATCAATTATAATAATTATTTAAGAGCAAATCGGGGACAATTAAACTAATCTAATTAATCAAATCTTGTTGTGAAAATGATGGACAATATGATAAGAGATGTAGGGCGAGAGGATGAGATTTGTATGTTGTGAATATGGTGGAGAAATTCAAAAAGATAGAAAAACATATGAAGAAAAATGTAGGGGGATGTATTTTCATTAATCTTGATATTGACATTGATACATATGGCCTCTATTTATACTATTACATGTGGACAATGAGAAGTTATACACTTTTTATTTTTTGCTTGTGGGTTTATGACAAGCGTTTTTTAACTCTTTATAGTTGTCAAGTTATATGTTTTAGGGTCAAATTGCAGTCAAACAAAATTTATAACCTTGGTAAGCCAAGGGTCGATCCAAGGAACAGTGTAGTGTGAGTACTCGCAAACAGGTGACCTATTTAGATATTCCGAATGACAAAGGGTTTTTGTTGTAGTGCAAATAGCGGAAATTAAACAACAGAAAATTAAAGGTTTGTGTTTGATTCAGACGAAGAATTCCAGGACCATACTTCACCCGTGCTAACCCCACTAATCATGCAATCATTATCATGTAATTCACCATGCTATCGAATATCGAAATAAACCAAAATAACACTAGATAAGCCGCCCATCCACGGATTATCAACGACCTCGATTTATTAAACTAAAAGTTTTCATACAATTTCATACAATCCGGTTAATCCCTAGGGCTCATCCACCTTTCGGTATATAACCTAAATACGTTATAGCATGCAAACATACCCTTTGATGTAAATACTTGCATAGAACGATAAATTAAGCACGATGAAATTAAATATTCGATTTGCATTAATGAAAAACATTCATATGATCACATGAAGAGTTCGGTACAATGCACGGAATCCGTAGGATCCCAGAATTAAGAGACTACTCACTACTCATGGTGATTAAACCAAAAACAGTGTATAGAGAAATTAAGGAAGAGTAAACCGTAAAGACGCGGTGGCTCGTTGAATCTCTCACGATGAATTGCTCAGTCTTCTCTCCCAAGTTAGGTTTCTTTTCTCAAAATAAGCATTCGTCAATGTCGCACACTCTCGCCAATCATCCACCACTGATTTAAGTCAGCCAAACCTCTATTTATAGCTTTCCAAAAGGCCAAAAAGACTAAAATCGAAATTAGGAAATAAGTCCAAAAATCTGTCCAAAAAACCCAAAAATCGATTTTGGAAATCGTCTTCGACGGGGCCGTGACTACCGTGACATTTAGACATATCACGGCATGCTCGGAATGCTCCAAAAGTGCACTGGGACATAAGGGGGCCGTGACTACCGTGACGTTGTGTTTTTGTCACGGCAGTCACGGCCATGCAAAATTGCAGTGACTTCGGGCGGCTTTTTATGATCTTAACCTCCGAATTTGATCTTGGCGCAAACTACAAAGTTGTAGCTCTTTGAATTAGCTTTCCAACAAGCTTTGAATCAATCCATTTGGACACCATATGCAATCTGTGCGTACAAAATAAGACGGAAAGGTCAATCTGCCATGTTTTGTCCTGTTTTTGCCCAAATCTTCACCAATTTCTTTGCTTTGCTTCGGATCAATCCAAAAGTATTAGATATGTGATATATGACCTGAAACACTAGAAAAGAGGTTAAATGATAACAAAATATCCGGAAAACAAACCTAATCCATCATCGAATGAAGTGAATAATAGGTCAAGAATTCGACCGATCAAAAGACTCCAAACTTAGGATTTGTTCGTCCCGAACAAACATTATGCACAAGTCGATGAATCGCAAAATAGTTACCCACTCAAGTATCATGTGATTAATTCTAACTAAAACAAAAATAAAAAGATAACTCACTGTCGTAGAGGACACGAATGCATTTAGCATATGCATCAAGCCTTTAAACCCCTAGGCTGCCATAGTAGGACGAGTATAGTCTCGTGAAGGTTTTCAGGAATGAGACTACCTACAAATCCCATGTACAACTAACTAATGTGTATGCATGAAATGATGCTCAACGAGTCACAGTAAAGTCATGTCATACCTCGGATCGTGTTACCTTGACTTCAAGTCAAACATCTTCATCAAAGTTGTCAGACAATCATAGATTAAACGAGTGATGCATTCAAACGGTCAGTACACACGGCTAGGAAGCGACTAATCACATGTTCTAAATAGTTCCATAACAACGCAATAAGAACATGAATAGTTACACAAAACATGCTCGCCATTCACCTATGCTATCTAGGGATAGTCCACGGGCTCTTGTCACAAAGCTCATTCTCAAGTGCCAAGGACTAGGGAATGACCCGTAAGAGAAGAAGAGCCTGGCTTAAGAATTTTTGAAAAATAGTACGAAAATCACATCAAAATTTCAGTGCAAGCACGAGGATCGTCCCTTAGTTTCTAGCACATAAATTCACAAGACAAGTCATGATTTGCATGCAATGAGAAGATGAAATTACACTACATCAAGCAAAAGGGGCAGAAATTGTTTTTCGAACACAAGGGGTGACTTTTCTCACATTGCCCTTGTTATTATTTTTCTGTTTTTTTTTTCTATACACAAGGGGTGACTTTTCTCACTTTGCCCTTGGTATTTTTCTGCTATTTTGTTTTTTTTTCAAAAACAACTATGCTTGGGGTCATTTTTTCACCCTCTTTTGAAAATTCAGAACTTTGTTCTTGATGGAAAACCATTTTTTTTCTAACTCCACACTTAAAGCTTGACATAGTGTATGAATAAAGGCGGGTGCATGCAGATCACAACAAGTATAGAGAATCACATGCTAGCACTAAGGTCACCTAGAAAAAGAGATGCAATTTAAGTTCATGCCATTTTTTTAGTGCCTACTAATATCAAGTCTCAAACATGCTTCAAGAAATACGTAAAACATGTGATATGCAAAAGCTAGCAATGATACTGACACGAGAGAATACACATATGAATAAAACTATTTGAAGTCCTAGACTTTGAATCCAAAAGAATGACAATCAGTCAAGGAGTATCTTAGAAAACGAGGATTTCAATCGCAATACATAGACAGTTGAGCATATGTAAGAGTGAATGTGATATGCGATTTGTGTGACTATGCGCTACCCACTCCACACTTAAAATTGAGCTTAGTCCCTAAGCGAAGAAATAAAAGATAAGAAAAAGGCGCATAGGAACTTCACTCGTGTGTGATGGCGCGATATCCATAGAGATTAAGCGATGCCCGGGGAGCGAAATGTGACTCATGAGCTGGTAGATGTGTAGATAAAAACATAGAGCTACATAAGAGATAGGTTAGCATCGATAATCGTGGAGAAACAAGGCAAGTGATAGGATTTTGATTTGAATTTTTGGGGAAGAAGAGCCTGTTTGGCCGTGACAATCGTGACATCCGAGAATGTCACGGGTTTCACGGCACCCCCCAAAACTAACTGAGATATAAGCCTGCCGTGACAGCCGTGACATCCGAGAGTGTCACGGGTGTCACGGCCCCTTCAAAACTCACTGCCCTTTTTGCCTGCCGTGACAAATCCATAGTGTCACGGGTGTCACGGCACCAATACTCCCCAGTAGTCATTTGTTGTTCCAGAACCCTTTTTGCTGGTCTGAGCGTGACACACTCCACACTTAGATTCCTGAAATGTACACACACAAAACACACAATGCAAATGAAGAATGCAATGAAATAATACTTACAGTGCGGGTTACTCCCCGAAGAGGCCTAGTTTAACGTCTTGGCTAGACTCAGCAAAGAGCCCCATATAAATCACTCGTGAGAAGTCCTTTGCTAGGATCCCTTCTCACGGGGCCTTCAGAAATAGAGATGTGTCAGTCCACCTTCAAATCTCATTTGAATTTATGTCCATCAAGAATGACATGGACGTTAAGTAGAGCATGCAGTCCCTTCAAAAATTCAAGTCCCTTAAGAATCAAAGGACTGTAGAAGCTCCCTAATAACAGTTTCAAGACGTAAGGCAAGAACTGTCGAAACATGTCTGGAGGCTGTGCATCAAGATATATATTTTCAGAGCTAGCTCCGACAAGCACACTTCCTGTATACTCTTTAGCTAGGAACTCACGTTCCCATACTTCAAAATTTCCCTTCAATATGACATTCATATGTATGCGAGGATCCTCTGTAATCGAGCTGAGGTACACATCAACAAAGTCTTCGTACCTATAATCCTTTGATAGCTCATCAGTGCCCAGAGAAACTGGTGGAACGATGTTCTCCTCTGTCTGCTCATCTAAATGACCTTTTGAAGCAGTCGTAGTGGAGGGAGATGTATCTTCATATTCCGAGACGTCTTTAGTGCAAGAGTCATCATCCTCCAACTCAGTGTAAGCCTTGGCAACCATTCTCAATGCCTCAAAACCATCCTCACAAACAGGTTGTTCTGGTTTAGAGAGCATTCTCTCATCCTGATCATCTTCTACATGGATTGGGAATAAAACTGAAGATGAATGTGCTTCATAGACTTGAACTTCTTGATGATTTGTCATTGTCATCTCAATGTCCTCACCCCTGCATTCATTGGTGGCTGCAATAGCTTGTTGCTCTAACTGGTCTTTCAATATCTTGTTCCGAATGGCCAGTTGCTTGTTCTGGATGTTGATCTGCTCGAGTGTATGCTCTAATCCTTTCATTCGCCTATCCTGCTCTTGAGCTCGCATATCTTGCTCTGCCATGAAACTAGCCATCATGGACTCCAAACGCGATGATCCACCAGTGGCCTGAGACTGTTGCTGCTGCGAGTGGTTCTGGTAGCTCTCATAATAAAGATCATCTCGATAATAATGTTGATCATAGAACTGATTTTGATTTCCTTCCCAATTTGTATCACATGAATATGTCTGACTATAAGGCTCTTCCCTTGGGTAGGCGTCTTGATGACCAAAAGAGAACATCCTCACAACATTCAAAATAAAAGTGATTAGTGAAGGTCAGAAGTATATAGAGTATGTACAAGGAAGTATAAAAAAATGGAATAGTCTAAACTACACTCGTTAAATCTAATATCACACTAAACGATGTTCCCCGGCAACGGCGCCATTTTGACAAGCGTATTTTTAACCCTTTATAGTTGTCAAGTTATATGTTTTAGGGGTCGAATTGCAGTCAAACAAAATTTATAACCTTGGTAAGCCAAGGGTCGATCCAAGGAACAGTGTAGTGTGAGTACTAGCAAACAGGTGACCTATTTAGCTATTCCGAATGACAAAAGGTTTTTGTTGTCGTGCAAATAGCAGAAATTAAACAACAGAAAATTAAAGGTTTGTGTTTGATTCAGAGGAAGAATTCCAGGACCATACTTCACCCGTGCTAACCCCACTAATCATGCAATCATTATCATGTAATTCACCATGCTATCGAATATCGAAATAAACCAAAATAACACTAGATAAGCCGCCCATCCACGGATCATTATCTAGTGTAATCTCAATCGTTGAACGCCGCCCATCCACGGATTATCAACGATCTCGATTTATTAAACTAAAGGTTTTCATACAATTTCATACAATCCGGTTAATCCCTAGGGCCCATCCACCTTTCGGTATATAACCTAAATACGTTCTAGCATGCAAACATACCCTTTGATGTAAATACTTGCATAGAACGATAAATTAAGCACGATGAAATTGAATATTCGATTTGCATTAATGAAAAACATTCATATGATCACATGAAGAGTTGGGTACAATGCAAGGGATCCGTAGGCTCCCAGAATTAAGAGACTACTCACTACTCATGGTGATTAAACCAAAAACAGTGTATAGAGAAATTAAGGACGAGTAAACCGTAAAGACGCGGTGGCTAGTTGAATCTCTCACGATGAATTGCACTGTCTTCTCTCCCAAGTTAGGGTTTCTTTTCTCAAAATAAGCTCTCGTCAATGTCGCACACTCTCGCCAATCATCCACCACTGATTTAAGTCAGCCAAACCTCTATTTATAGCTTTCCAAAAGGCCAAAAAGTCTAAAACCGAAATTAGGAAATAAGTCCAAAAATCTGTCCAAAAAGCCCAAAAAGCCCAAAAATCGATTTTGGAAATTGTCTTCGATGGGGCCGTGACTACCGTGACATTTAGACATGTCACGGCATGCTCCAAAAGTGCATTGAGACATAAGGGGGCCGTGACTACCGTGACGTTGTGTTTTTGTCACGGCAGTCACGGCCATGCAAAATGGCAGAGACTTCGGGCGGCTTTTTTATGGTCTTAACTTCCGAATTTGATCTTGGCGCAAACTACAAAGTTGTAGCCCTTTGAATTAGCTTTCCAACAAGCTTTGAATCAATAAATTTGGACACCATATGCAATCTGTGCGTACAAAAATAAGACGGAAAGGTCAATCTGCCATGTTTTGTCCTGTTTTTGCCCAAATCTTCACCAATTGCTTTGCTTTGCTTCGGATCAATCCAAAAGTATTAGATATGTGATATATGACCTGAAACACTAGAAAAAAGGTTAAATGATAACAAAATATCCGGAAAACAAACCTAATCCATCAACGAATGAAGTGAATAATAGGTCAAGAATTCAACCGATCAGTTTACATCCAACATATTAAGGAATAGATCACATACATCTCAGATACATGTATATTTCTAGATCACTTGTAGTATAGACCATACACCTCCATCAACCCCGAAATTTTGCTTGAATCAGTCATTGAAGCAAAAGCCACCCGACACCTCTAGCTTGAAAATCCACGACCCACGAGTCGATATTCGACACAACCCTTCATGGTAGGACCTTAGTGCCTAAGCACGCCTCCACGAGGGAAAGATCATAACACTTGCCGACGTCCACAAAAGACAAGGAAGAGAAAGGGGAAAGGGAAGAGGAAAACATTCATGAAGGATATATATGCATGCAGGAAAAGGTCCCCACCATAGGTGGGACTATGAAAATTCACAAAATTGTGGAAGAAAAATGTCACGGTAGAGTTTGAATCATTGACCTTGCTATTGTAAGGCAAGTGATCAGCCAGGTCAATCACCACCTTGTTGGCAGAACGACGTCATACATTTAATACAAATAAATAAACTAAAAGAGGGTAATAATATGGGCTTTTGAATTGGCACACCAAATGCCAAGAGTCATCCAACAATATCATCACATTCATAACAAATCTCATGTTTTTACGCTCTGTTTGGTTCTTGGATTTTAAGATGGAAATTAAATATTAAAGAAAATAGTAAGGAAAGAAATTTCATGGAAATGAAGTTGTAGTCTACGACGTGAAATTAGGGTTTCGATTGGGTGAGTCGCAAATCTTGCGAGAAGAACACCACCCTTACCAGCAGCATCAATAGTTGGTAGACTTGTCTCTCGGCTAGTTTCGACAACTTGGATGCCTCTCAGGTACAATTTTACCGAAGCCGATGAAGCTCGTCGCTCTGGATTCTGGCTTTCCTCTCATATTTAAGAGGAAAATATTCACCGAAAATGGGTCTAATTTTCTTTTAAAATTTCTTTTATATTTTCTTTCTATTTCGGTTTCCTTGTAACCAAACATGAGAAAAACAGTTTTTCCACCTAAAAACTTTCTTTCCCCTCAATTTTCCTACAACCAAACAGGGGGTTAGCAACCGATTGATAACTACTTTATTTAATTAACATAACAACACTATTCCTTGATTATTTAATTATGATTTGTTATTAATTTATTATTTAAATTAACAATGACTATTTGTTTTTTGATATGAGAGTCAAAATTTATAGTATGTGACTTAAAAATTTAATGTTCATGATTGTTTTATATTAATATCGCACGAATAGTTTGGATTTGTAACACAATTATTATATAGTTCGTGGTTTAATATTTACAGTTTGTGAATATATGCATTAACCTCACGAACTATTATGATTAGCAATACGAATAATATATAGTTCTTGGATTTCATGAGCTGTTTTATCAAGTGCTTCTTTGAATCTCGAGATGCCACATGTCTTAATATTTTATTTTCTTGAAGATGCAACTTCAAACATTGTTTTAATTATATAATTGTCGCGTAAATTTGTCAACAATGTGATGATTTAGTTGGTTGAACATCTTCCCTTGTAATGACATGATCAATGTTCAAAATTTTTATAGTCCCATACTTGATATGATTGATTTAAATCGTTAGTAATAAAAAAAACTTCAATTTTTTACTTGAATGTAGTTTTGAAAATATATTTCAGACAAAAATCCCCTCGAAACTCCATCCCGAAAAAAAAAGATTACTTTGCCAAATGTAAGTGAGAATTTTTTTTTTTGCAATAAAAGTGAGATTTGAACCGAACGCTTCCTTAATTAACTACAGAGTTTCATACTTTTGATAGTGGGTTTACATTTCATATAAGACATATCAAGGAATACATCGCATATAAGATATTCCCGGGTAGAGGAGCGCTCAAATGTTACCTCATTCTTAGAGTGTTATGTGTTATCTTCAATCTGATTGGTCCAACTCACCAAACTCATCCACTCATGACGCGCCACGTGTCCCACTCACCTAACTCATCCACTCACATGTCCCATGGGCCCGTGCTTTTGAGGTGGCGTGTCCTCATTGGTTGGATGAAACTCATCCAACCAATCACATTGGAGTAACACATAACACTCTAAGAGGGTGTAACATTTGAGCGCGCCCCTTCCCAGGTATATATATATTGCTAGCCTATTTGAAGCACAGTCACGTAAAGGGCACCAGCCGGACTTGAACTTGAGTCATTCGATCGATGAAGCGCAGATCATCTCGGCACCTCTAACTTTAAACCCACGAATCGACAAACACCTCCATGGAAGAACATTAGTGATGTTTAAGCACGCCTCTCCGCGAGAGGGTAGGGAAAGGAAAGAGAAAGAGGAAAACATACACGAAGGATGTAGGAAGAGTCCGCACCATAGATAGTACTAGGAAAATTCCATAAAATTGTGGAAGGAAAAAATGTCACGGTGGGGGTTGAACACAAGACCTAACATATTGCAAGGCAAATGCTACTTGTTTCATACTTTTAATATTTAGAATAGTTAAGTTTTAAGTTTATCCTTGAGGCCGGATCTGGTGCAAAGCCCAAAAACTGTGCAAAATACAAACTCATCTCATCCGTTCGTTTTGTTAATCCAAGGCTGAGGATAATTGGATTAATAAATTAATAATTTACCATAATACGTGTATCTCTCCATAGAAAAGGGTATAATTGACCAATAAATTAAACAAAAATTAAAAAACAACCCCGTATCTCTCTTCACACACACAAAAACCCGACGAATTAGGAAACTAAAATCCCGAAGACCAAGTCACGATTCATTCCCAAATCTCTCCGCAAATCGATGAAATTAGGGTTTGGAGTTCTCGCGATTCGTCACAGAACGATTTTAGGGTTTTATAAATCCTAATTCGTCATGGTTTACTTATAATTCGTCGTGGTTTACTTATAATTCGTCATGGTTTACTTATAATGCTGGTAGTTCCGTGTAGTTCTGCTTATGAATTTATAATTCGTCATGGTTTATTTATAATTCGTCATGGAGAAAACCCAGCTTCATGCGCCTTCATCATCTCAATCGGATCATAATTCGTCATGGTTTACTTATAATTCGTCATGGTTTACTTATAATGCTGATAGTTCCGTGTAGTTCTGCTTATGAATTTATAATTCGTCATGGAGAAAACACAGCTTCATGCGCCTTCATCATCTCAATCGGATCCGGAAGTTGCTGTCAGCGTTATCTCGAACGTATGCCTTCATCATCTCAATCGGATCAGGATGTTGTTGTCGTCGTTATCTCGGACGATGCGCCTTCATCATCTCATCCACAATCCACACCACATCATAAGGCACATCCGATGTTGCTGTCGGCGTTATTTCGGATGACGAATCGAGGGAACGTCGTCGTCGGCGTCGGTGGAATCCATGGATGAGCAATGATTTTGCACCAGATCTGGGTTTGTTTTATCGTGGGGAGGAGAGAGAGATTGTATACCATATTTGCCCATAATATCAATTTGAATTTACACATATTTATTTTCACTTAATCTCATCCATCAAACTCATAAAATCAAGGGACATGATTATTTTATATATTTTTTACAAGAATATGAGTTTTACACCGGATCCTTACTCGCTTATCCTTATTAAATGAGACCTAACTTCATATTAGGCAAGCAGTTCAGATGAGCGGTTGAATACAATAAGAATTGCTAAAGCTGCTATCAAACAATTATTCCCTGGACCCATTTATCAAATAATCAACTCAGTGACGTAGCCTTCTTGTTTTTTTTTGATTGGGTGGCCTTCTTATTTGAAAGCTACCATTTATAGTAAGTAGTATTTTAGCTTTGTCCATAAGGAACATTTTTTTTTTCAATAGGAACCAAAAGAATTCTCTGTTTTGGTGGCGTTTTTTAGAGTTGAAAAAAAGTTAAGTTGAAATTTATTTAATTTAATTGTATTGAGTTTTATTTTACTTTAATGCACTTAAAAAAGTAAATTTTATATATAAATATGTTGTATGTAAGTTTTGATCTAATTGAACTACAAACTGAAATTTTTTATTATACTGAATTTTATTTAACTGTATTAAACTTTATTTATTCTTATTTAACTTTACAGAACTTAAAAATATTGAATTTAAGCCGTACAAACACACCATTAATCGAATTTTAACGGGTTATGAAGGAGTTAGTTGTCCATAAAAAAAATGGAGTTAGTTGATACATTTTTTTTTTGATAGAAGGAGTTAGTTTTTTTTTTTTTTTGATGGGAGATAGAAGGAGTTAGTTGATACTTGATGTTCATCGGATTGGGTGACACCTTAAAAAAATTTGGATTACGTTGTCCAATAGACTGAAACAGAATATAAATAATTAATCCGAAAGACGTACAAATGTCAAACGGATGAAATTTTTTCTGTTTTTTTTTAATACGGGACGGTCGGTTGAGAATCTTAAAAATTTTAAAAATTTGAAAAATCCAAATTTTATTATGCATTTTTGAATATGCATGTGACACATGTACACTACCAAAGTCAAATTGGAAAACTTTGACTTTTTATTAAATTCAACTTTAAATATACATGTCAATTATCAAACACTTGTAACCACCACAATTACTTGATGATGCGTTTTTAAAGGGGAAGATAGAATTCTCAAGCTCCTAAAAAATAATTGAATTCTCATTTGAACACTCCTCTATTTAATATAAACTAGTTTTGAGTATGGCTAGAGGTAGGGGTCGGCAAAGGGGTGGGCCGGGTCGAGTAGGGCTTTTGGCGAGCCCTAGCTCTAGCACTTTGTACATTAGCGCCGGGCCAGGCAAGATCCACAGAAAATTCATCAGCCCTAAAGTCATTATCGATCCTTCATTTCATAAGGCTTCTCGGACTATGGTCCGCCTAGGGCCGGGCTCGGGCTAATTTTGGCCCTAAATGTATGAGTAATTAATAAATAAATAACTCTTTAAACGTAAATGCTACTAGTTTCGGCGCGTTGGATTTGATGGATGAACACATTCTTTTTATGTCAAGAATGTCCTTAAATAAATGAATATATAATTTGAAATCGGGCTCGTATTTCGGACCGAATCTAATAATCGAAGCACTAGTCCGATCCTAAGTCCTTCGGATCGAACCATAATAGAATCTGCACATTACTAAAATCAGGGTCGAACTCGAACCATCCTAGAATTCATTTTTACCTTGGGCCAAATACTGAGGCGTAGCTAGAGGGGGTTACTTCCTAAAAGTGTCATGTATACATATTAATATTTATGATTCTTGCTTGATAATTAGTCATGTTGAGTCCAATCAAAATCTTATGTCTTGTGAAATGTCAACCTGATGAGATTCTGGTAGTTTCCAACTATCTCCTCAATTTTTTTTTTGGTTAAAGAAATATTAAATTTAATCAAAACAAAAATAATAATTATTATTTAAAATTTCTCTATTATTATATAAATACCCATCACTGAACTCATCTTTCTTATGCAAACAAAAACCAAGAAGCACCTCAAAACCAACAACCTCAAATGGCATCGTTTGAAGATTTTCAGACGGCGATATGCAGCAACGGCGGAGGGTGGTGGAACCCCGGGAGGAGTCCGTTCCCGTTCTCTCCCAGTGCTGCACCTTTAACTAATTTCATGTGGTCAGATTCATCTCTGAATTACATACATGAAGATCAAGCTGAGATGAAACTTCAAGCTGCAGCAGCTGCTACTTATTCAAGGTCTGATGACTCATCAAATGATCGTAACTCTTCCTCAGCTATGAGTTCCGAAGAATATGCACAAATGTTTCAACATGATCCGAAGCTTCCTCAAGGAACTGATCATTTCAGTGCCTCGGATTGGTCACAGAATACTAATTTAATGTAAGTAGACTCAAGTTCTTAAAACTTGTTCATAAATTTTCAACAGGTTTAATTTAGCTGAACTTTTTGTAAATTTTGTTTCAGCAACCATGGTTTTTACAATCCAGGCCAGCAGTTTGAAACAACCTTGCAAACTCTGGCTGGACCGGGGACAGACATGAACTATGATGTTTTTGACGACAGCAGTTTTTCAGCTACAGCCAACTGGCCTAAGATGCTATTATCTGATCCATCTCCAAAACAACAGCTAAATGGTGGCACAAAGCAAAAGCACAGCAACACTAATAACAGCCCTAATCCCTTTTGGGATTGTTGGATGGGCAGCGATGAAATCGGTACACCGGCCTTGTTTGAAGATCAAAAGCCTTACAACTGTGGCAGCAAGGAAATGGCTCAGAAAGTAGCTACCACCAAGAGAAAGACTACTACAACTACAAGTGATGAAATGTATAAAAGGCCTCGAATCGAGACCCCATCTTCATTACCAACTTTCAAGGTCCGGAAGGAGAAGCTTGGTGACAGAATCACAGCCCTCCAACAGCTCGTTTCGCCATTCGGGAAGGTACAAAATTAAATCAACACTTGTATTTCCAAATGGTTATATTGAATCACATCATGATCATTCGTCTACTAATTAATTATTAACTATCGTTATATTTGTTTGATGATTCATCAGACTGATACAGCCTCAGTTCTTCATGAAGCCATTGAGTACATCAAGTTTCTTCATGATCAAGTTAGTGTATGTAACCCTAATTAAGATCATATCAAGTTGAAACTCAAGCAATATTTATTAACCCGGTCTGATCTTCTTTTATCAGGTCTTAAGAACTCCATATATGCAGAATGGGACTTCTAAGAATCAGCACCAGCAGGTAATGATCAGTATTATTAAAATTTGAAGTGTTTTTCAATGATTTAATCACTAGTGTTAATTAGTTGGATCTATCAAGTAGACGAGATGAGATTTTTATTGATGATAAAATAAATTTTTCAGAAGCAAGGTGAATCGAAAAGCACTGCATCCAAGCAAGACTTAATAAGTCGCGGGCTGTGCTTGGTCCCCATATCGAGCATCTTTCCAGTAGCTAATGAGGCCACTTCTGGCTTTTGGACACCAACGTTTGGAGGCACAATGACATTCAGATAGACGAGGCGTGACCGCAGCAGATCAGACAGACAGACAGACAGACAAATCTGTACAAATCCATTGAGCAAAACGGAGCATAATTAATATTCTACTTAAATTATTACTTGTTTTAGTACTAATTCCCAATCACACCAAAACCAGTAGTACAAAATATGGATTTGATCAGGATGAACATGGTTGGGAAATTATTGCGACCAACTTGGTTCTCATGAGATGTGGAAAGGAAGCAAATGAGATACAGAGAAGGAAGAGATCAATCACTTTGCTGGTGGGCATGCTGGAAAAGCTAGCTAGCAGCTTGCTGAAAGTTAAAGAGAAGGATGAGGATGAAAAGAGGGATGATGCGCTTACTGGGGCCATTCCTGGGTTATACTAGGGTTTATTAGCACAAACTCGCTGTGTAATCAGGTTTAATTATTAGCTATATAGATGCATAGGAAGGGACCATTTTAAAAGAAGAGAATGTATGTGTATATAAATATGCACACATATGTTTTCTTCTTTGATAAATAATGTCCAAGTGTGAGAGTTAGAATGTAGGTTGGAGTCTTGGAGAGGATCGGAACAAGAGCTAAATCTGAGGTTTAGTAAGCTCGATTTAGTTTTAGTGTTTGTTGTGTGGTTCTTGTTTGGGTACCTGTCTCTGATTTTTCACAGAAATATATAATATTGAAAATCCCATGCTTAAATATATGTTTTTTTATATTCATGAGTTTGGTGTAGTTTACTTTATAATGATTATTTTATGTTAAAAAGAAACTTGAGATATATGATTCGGGGTAAGGGCATCCTTAATAGGGAGGAGTGAAAAAGATTGTAGATGCAATCTTAAGTTTTTTTTTGTCCTTAGAGCATTCTTCACCATGATCTTTTTGATCATGAAAAAGAGTCATGAGAGGTGATTGAAAAAAATCATGCATCCCCACCATGATCAAACCAAAATTTGATCATCTCATGATCTCATGAGAGTTGAACAAATCATAATGCGACACCTGTCACGCGTCAGAACTTTATCAATTTAATTCCAGATTTTGTAACGAATATATCTTGAAAATTACAAAGTATTCAAAAATAAAATTATCACCAATATTCATAATTTTTGAAGACCTATAAATAGAGATACATTTTGATATATTTTGATATTTATATGCTTGTATTTATGTAGAAATAAGAGAGAGTGATGATGAACTTTATATTTGATAATGAGTGGGATGTCCATGACCAAATAGATCATGTGGGATGACTAAATGAGAGATAAGTGGATGAGAGAGATTGATGACATGTTTTTTTAATCATGGTGGAGATGCTCTTAAAAGTCTAAAAAAAAGAAAGATTGTGTGATAAAAGTTCGTCAAAAAAAACGATATGGCACGACCGAATTTGTTGGCTAACTGTGACACATGTTGCTCTTTGAGTGAGAGTACATGAGTGAGTGGGGGCATAATTAATTAGACAAAAAAGTATAGTTTCATTTATTGAAAAAAAGTAAAATATGAAAAACTGCAGAAATTTTTAAAAAAATATAAATATATCAATAATTTTATTTTTCCAAGTTTTACAATTTGAGATATATTTTGCAATATTAATATCAATTTTACAAATTATTATGCAATATTAGAAAGTAAGTTATAACATGATAATAAAAGATTATGATATATGAAAGTGTAAGGGTTTAAATGTAAGAAAGAGAAAGGTATGATCTTTTCTTTAAGATCATTACTAATAAGAGAAATTTTTTTAAAAAGATCGTGGGATGATATTTTAGTGTGAGAAAAGAAGAAAAAAAGGCTGATGATCTTTTAAAAAGATCGTGTAAAAGATGTGGTTTGATACTTTAATCGTGGTGGCTCACATTCGAACTAGCTTACTTCATTTAAATAATAAAAAGAAAATTCGATCTATTAATAATATATTTTTTATTTACATTTAGTTATGACCTGATAACTAAATGGATAGTGGTATAGCGATCATAATCTAGATCGAATGATCAATAGGTCGACGGTTCAAATCCCCTTAAATGCACTTATATGAATGATTGGGAAGCTAAATCTTTTTTTTTTTATTACAAATGTTAGTGTTAGTGTGTTAGTATGAGGTATCGAGCCCGGGCACCATTAGGCGCCGGAAAATATGCCAACCACTGGGCTACAACTCGATCCTCAGGGAAGCTAAATCTTGAAGATGAAGAAATTGAATTACTACCGCTGGAATCCGTAGCTCCGACAAGTGACTGATCTTAAAAAGAAAGGAACCTGATCTCACACTTTACAAGGTTAAATCAAATCGCTTGACCTGAATCTCTTTCCCATCATTTCTGCATTTTGAATTGATACATCAATGTAAATACTACTATATGCCATCTGCTTTTTATTTATTTATTATTATTATTATCAGATAAAAGGTTTCTGTCTATATAAAAAGCATAAAAGAAACTCGAACACGAATCACGGCCAAACATGAAATATGATTCGAGTCTAACGAATCGTTGAGATGCAAGGAGCGCCGTGCCATGCGCTGCAATGCTCACTTTTCCTGGATCATCTTTTACCCTTTCTTTGGATATATAATGTAAATGTCGTGCAAATAAAATAGAATGGAAAATATATGAGAAAATTGTTTTCCCATGGAAAATCGAAAGGAAAATTTCGTACTTTTATGTTGAATTTCACTAGTTTATATAGGTCTCTAGACTCATTACGACTCAAAAAACTCAAGCTTGTGTGTCATGATTCTATATAACCATATAAGCTAACACTTGTCACTTCTCTTAGGTGATGTAAGACATTTCTTCGATTGTATGCTACTCAACACTTTTACTATCCCTTAGAATTCTAATCTATGTTCCATGCGTCTATAGATGTGATTCGTGCGTCAGCTCGATCCTGTCATAATAAGAAAGATACCAACTATGTTTTGTGTTGATCGTTTTTTTTGTAATTTTATGCTTGCCTTTTTCATCTAATCTAACACACTTGGAACTTCGGTTTTTACGCTCTATCCCTTGACCACCAGACCTCTCCCCCTGGGTGGCTAAGAAATTTTTTGTATAAGATTGTTTAATTTTGTTTACACTTTCCTTACAAACCATACTTAACATACATTTTCTCCTACAAATTTTCATGAATCAAATAAAGTCTTAGAGTATCAGTTGTTAAATCTGAATCAACTCGAGCAGTAGTAGAAAAATTATATTAAAATTCAATATAAAATTTCCTTTGTGAAACTTCTTCCCAAGGTTGTAACAAATGGGCGGTAATCGGACGGACAGGGTCCTGAAAGGATTAATCGGGGATTAATCTCTCCGAGGACTAATCGGTTCGATTTTTTATATTTTAATCATATATGTATTGATAGTATATACTCATTTTAATGATTACATTCCAAAATATTCATAATATAAATCACAAGTAATAATATAATCCATTACCATGCAAAATATTTTGTACTTTTATGTTGAATTTCGCTAGCTCATTGACGAACTATTCTTTTTCACCTCTAAATAGTATCAATTAAGGGAGGATCGAATGTAGTAGGTCTAAACATTTATAATGACCAGTAAAGTATCGGGTCGAACCCAAAGGAGCAAGCCAAGCACATGCACTATGTAAGATCGTGTTTCCGTTCGGCTATTCTAAACCAAAAATGTATGAGGGAGTATATATCTAAATTATATGTGGCGAGTGATTAAGGATAAAAGATAGATAAGAGGTGTTTCGAGGGGTTATTCACCTCCTTAGCGTTTCCCAATGATCACATACACGATATTCAAACATTTCATGGTAGTCAAATAGTGTTGAACCTAGTTCACTTCATATCCTTAGAAATGATCATATTCACTACATCCAAACTATCCCTAAGGTCGTTCGATTCTCAAGTCTAGTTTTAAGATCATGTTACTTAGGCATTTCATCAAACACTTAGTAGCATGACATGTATACAGAGCATAGCGAACATGAATTTGACACCATTTAATGGGATTAATTGATGATTTACTAATTGACCAACTCCAATGAATTAAACATTCAATCCTTAGTCAAGCATCATATCATAAGGTTCACTTTCATGCTTAAGATATGATCATTTTCCCCATCCTAGAACTATTCACTAGCTTTTCCAAGACATAGGTTTAAGTTTTAGTCTAAGTTGTCACTTAGACATTTTAACAAACACCTAGAGTGCATAACATTCATAACACAAGAGAAAATGAAATCAACAATCATCCATATGAATATCAATGTATATTTATGATCAAAGAGTATCAAGGAGAGTCATAAGACCCTCAAAACACAAGGTCACTACTCACACCTCATGTAAGACAACATGGTGTGAGTAGGGTTTATAGCACACAACAAGTACAATGGGAAAAGATGTAGAGGAAGGAGGATGGTTAGTCCTAGAATCTCCCTTTAGTCTTCTCTTCTTCTCCTTAGTTGGATCTTTTGATGATTGATGACCTTTGTTGGACCTCTTTTCCAATCTTCTTCTCCCCAAAAACCACCACACCTTAGGTGAAAAGCCATCTTTCTATTTATAGCCCCGAAAATGAAATTCTGCGTTTTTGATCCAGCCGGGCGGCTGGCTGAGCTCTTGGGCAGCCAATCTGAGTTTTTTGTCCAGCCGATCGGCTGGCTGATTTCAGTCGGTCGGCTGAAACTTCCCAGGTTGTTTTGGTGGTCTTCCCGTCCGACTTTGGTCTTGGAGTCAACTAGAAAGTTGTAGCCCTTTGCGTTAGCTTTTCAACAAGCTAAAGATCAGCCAATTCGAACACCGTATGCGCCATGCGCGTCCGGAACACGCCGCAAAGGTCAATCTGCTCGGTTTTGTTCTAAATCTTCGGGTTTTCCCCGAATTTTCGTATTTTGGCTTCGACCTTGAGGGAGACATGTTTTCTAGCTGAAATATAGAGATAGAGGTCAAATGACATCAAAATAATGTCAAAAACGACCCAAAACTATAGTGAAGAATGGTCAGAAATGAGTCAAAAACTCGGCTCACTACTTATATAGGTCTATAGACTCATTATGACTCAAAAAACTCAAGCTTGTGTGTCATTATTCCATATAACCATATAAGCTAACACTTGTCACTTCTCTTAAGCGATGTAAGACATTTCTTCGATTGTATGCTACTCAACACTTTTACTATCCCTTAGAATTCTAATCTATGTTCCGTGCATCTATAGATGTGATTCGTGCGTCAGCTCGATCCTGTCCTAAGAAGAAAGATACCAACTATGTTTGGTGTTGATCGTTTTTTTTGTATTTTTATGCTTGTCTTTTTCATCGAATAAAATAACCTTAAAAAAAAGAATTCTAATCTAACACTCTTGGAACTTCGGTTTTTTACGCTCTATCCCTTGACCACCAGACCTCTCCCCCTGGGTGGCTAAGAAATTTTTTGTATAAGATTGTTTAATTTTGTTTACACTTTCCTTACAAACCATACACTTAACATACAGTTTCTCCTACAAAATTTTCATGAATCAAATAAAGTCTTAGAGCCCCATCAAAAAAAATAAAAATAAAGTCTTAGAGTATCAGTTGGTAAATCTGAATCAACTCGAGCAGTAGTAGAAAAATTATATTAAAATTCAATATAAAATTTCCTTTGTGAAACTTCTTCCCAAGGTTGTAAAAAATGGACGGTAATCGGGCAAACAGGGTCCTGAAAGGATTAATCGGGGATCAATCTCTCCGAGGACTAATCGGTTCGATTTTTTATATTTTTAATCATATATGTATTGATAGTATATACTCATTTTACTGATTAGATTCCAAAATATTCATAGTAATATAAATCACAAGTAATAATATAATCCATTACCATGCAAAATATTCAAAAGTGAATTCCAATAACAAAATAAATATATAAACACATATTTTTGGACTTTTATTTCTCAAATTGTATTTTAAAAAAATTATTTTTTTTAAAAAAATCAATACATAAGTAATATCTATATTCTCACCTAGAAGGCGCCTACGCGCCGGCTGGACCGCCTAGAAGCCGCCTAGGGCGCCGCCTAAAACGCCTAGAAGCTTTGAATCGATTAATTTGCCGCTTAGAAGAAAAATAGAACGGGTTCAAGAAAAATACGTACTACCTAAACATCGCCTAGACGATCTAGAAGACCGTTTTCTTAAACACTGCTTCTTCCTACTTAATTATGGTTGTAGCAATGCTCAGCTTGGCTTAACTGGTTTCACTTCGACCAGGAGCATATACTATCGGTCAGGTGGCGACTTATGGATGATGTTTCGAGTTGAGGGACTGTTTGATTTTATGCGTGCTGTCACTTTGATGCTGAATAGAGTCTATAACATATCGTCACTTATTTGATATGATGCACCACCTTTTTTTCCTTCATATTTTCCACCTGGATTATTCTCCCAGCCAAATAAAGCACTAATCCTGCAAATCTTCATCAGCATATATATGAATTATGATGTCTTTCAAACAGTCGCAGACACATTGAATGTGAACGAAAAAAAAAGAAGAAGAATAAATTCATGTCTTGTATTTAATTCTTCTGATTTTCATTGTATATTTGTCAGAAGGCTCAAATATTCTGTGCTTGCAGCAACCTATACACTAAACTAGATGGAGCAGGCAGTGCTCCTTTTCTGGGGCTGAAGTTGAATCTGGACCAAGCGGGTCTGCTTGGCTCAGTGAATCATGTCATGTTCTTAAGAGACATATTGGTCTCTTCGATTTTCCAAAGAGACGGCTATGCTATGACACACACTAGTCCCTCCGATTTTCTAAGAGATCGATACGCTTTATATAGCTCTCATTCTCAGATGCTTTCGTGGACACTAAAAGGAAGAGCCACGAGATTATTTTGATAAGCGACCAGTATCTCTCGCATACCAAACTCTTAGAAAATCGAAGAGACTAGTACGCCTTATACCAGTCTCTTAGGAAAAATCGAAGAAACCCGTATGCCCCATACGATCCCATACAAAATAGGATAAACCTAACAATCGAAACTGAAAGAAAAAAAAAAGGTAAAGTCAAAGATTATCCTTATTGTTGACTCTTTAATGATTTTATGAAGAGGACAATGGAGAGAACTCGTGAGTGAGGTCAGATCACATAGGACACTGTAAAATGCTGTTATTTGAGACACCAGAAGAGTAACAAACACAAAGGCACTAAGAAAGCAATTGGCCTTGAGCCATTAAAAAATTGTGCGCCTTTTATTTTAAGATTAGATCCCTTGCAATGTCATTTTGGTATGAACAAAAAAAAAAACTTTGGTTGATAGAAATAGAATCACTATTTTTGGAAGAAATGTATTAATGGCAATGTGTAGAGGGAAAGTAAGATTTAATTGGCCGTTTCATTCAGCTTCTTGGCAAAACCAGCAATGTATTTAACTTGGTGGAAGGCCTGCTCCAGCTCGAGCGTAGATGGCTGTCTTGAGCCATCACCAGCATAAGCTCTTGCTCCATAGGGGCTTCCACCCTTCACATTTTCCATCTCGAACATTCCTGCTCCAAATGTACTGTAGCCTATCGGAACATAGATAATTCTGTGGTGAACTAGTTGCGTGATAGCCGTGAGTCTGGAACAAGTCAGAAAAAGGTCAGCACGGTTCACAGTTTGCGGTACATTAAATATAAGTTAAGGATGAAAATGTGTAATGTCTGATCTAGACGTGAGCTTACGCAGTGGTCTCTTGACCGCCCCCTTGCGACCCGGTGCTGTAGAAAATTCCAGCAGGCTTACCAGCTAACTGTTGGGTTCTCCATAAGCCTCCGGTGGCATCAAGAAAGGCCTTGAATTGAGCAGCCATCATACCGAATCTTGTTGGGAATCGAAAGATAAGTCCATCAGCCTCAGCAAGCTCATTTGAAGTAATGACTGGAACATCACTCGGGAATTAACCTGCCATAGCTTGGCCTCCACTCCTTCAACGGATGCAGCTCCTTTTCTTATTTTTTAGGCTAGAGTAGCAACATGCCCATACATTGAGTAGTAACTGCAGGACACGGATGAGAGAAAATATAAGGATACATTCCAGCTAAAGATCGAAAAACCAGAGACACAACCAGGCTTTGAAGTCAACATATTAGACCCCAATTAATCTGCTGTTATCATTAATACTGATCAGATAGTTAAAATTTGTAGGAGCAGCTGCGATAGCCCATAGCTAGGGCATCTTTCAACTTCCATACTTAACCTAATCAGACAAGAACAGTTCAGAAAGAGGGCTGCTATAATAGTTTTTTTTAAAATTGACCCATTTGAGTTTGTGGGTTTCAAAACTGATCCACGCGAGTTTCACATTTCAAAACTGACCCATTTTTAATGAGACCGGATCCTGGGGATCCGGTCTTCTGTGCGTGTTCGAATGAGAGAACTACACGTGTTTCGTTTGCACATAAGACCGGATCCTGGGGAACCGGTTTTGTAAAAAACACAGAAGACCGGATTCTCAGGATCCGGTCTTTTGAAAAACGTAAAAGACCGGATCCTGGGGATTCGGTCTCATTAAAAATGGATCAGTTTTGAAATGTGAAACTCGCGTGGGTCAGTTTTGAAATCCAAACTCGAGTTTGGGTCGGTTTTAAAAAAAACTCAATTTTCATTCATTAAAAACTGGGAGATTGCAACTGAGATAGAATTCAAAGGAAAGCATAAATCTCTGGGAGATTGCAACTGTGAGATAGAATTCAGCCCTAACATATTTTTGTCCTGTTTGCCCGTTTAGGTTTTCTCTGATCTGAAATGTCTTCTCGATTTTAAAGAAATGAACTCTGGACGAAACTCAATCCCCAGACTGCGCTACACAGCATCAAAGCCCTAACCTTAAACAGATCAATCATACCATGAATTCCATACACAATCGCACAAATTCATACCATCGGAAAATCAAATCCATACACAAACACAGAATCAAAATCGAACTCCAAAAACCAAAGCCACTTACACAACACAAACCTTGGCCGCCATTGATGTAAAGATTGCTCCTTTCTGCACACCCAGCAGATTTCAGAATAAGGGTTTTGATCCGAAAGATGTCAAAATTACCAAAAGATAAGAAGAAGAAAAAAAAAATGCAAAAATGATTACTTTTGTATCAAGAATCTGTTCAAAAGGGAGAATTGATATCACGCTTAATCATAATGAAGAAAAATTCTCCTGATATTCATTTTCCCATACGATCTCTGAGCTCGTTGATTGGTTGACCTTCATCATTATAAACCACACAACCCTAGTCTAGTATAGAAGCTTCTGACACAGGTCAAAACTTCAAAGTCAAACCCCGCTATACAGAAACGCAGAACGGCGCCGTTTCATTATTAACTTGATCAATGTACCCCTTCATCAGTTTAACCATACTACCCTGCATGCAAGGCTTCTGCAAATCAACTTAGCTTGAGATGAATGTGAGTTGCCAGAAATTCAATCTGGATGCATATGGTTGGCCGATAGATAAGTATCTCATATAGAGCTATAAGTATCATCTTTCCTCGAGAATTGTGATGGTCACGTCGTTGATGGTGCATGTCGTATGCCCATCGGAATCTCTGGCAGCACGAGATGGCCCTGGAACGAAACCAGGTAGTTTTGGACTAGGGAGATCGATTGACGTACTAAGCATGCTGATCACTGAGGACATTGTAGGCCTGTCTTCAGGGTATTGCTGTGCACATAAAAGACCGACTTGGATGCATCTGATAACTTCAGTTTTATCAACGGAGTTTTCGATACATTTGTCAACTATCTTTAACGGGTTCGATTCGCTCCACGCAGTCCATGTCTGCAGAGAAAATCAAATCGATGATCTACATAGCGAACTACATGTGCTTTTTTTGTAAGAATTTATATATTCACTTACATCGCCAAGCAAGCTGATTTCATCGTCTTCTAGTTGATTGTAACTCCATACCTTTCTGCCACTTATTATCTCTAGCATTATTATACCAAAGCTGTACACATCGGATTCCAACGAGATGTGCCCTCTTGTTATATACTCCGGAGACATGTAGCCACTGTTGAACATGTCATTTGTGAGTTACGAAATGACAAGCAGACATCAATATATATTCACAAAAATTCAAATAACGTCTTACTGTGTTCCACAAAGTTTCTTGTTGGTGTCCTGTCGCTCATCTGCTTCAAATACTTTAGCTACTCCGAAATCTGATATCAATGGATTCATATCTTGATCCAGTAAGATATTACTCGTTTTGAGATCCCTGTGAATTATCCTGAGCCTCGAATCTTGATGAAGATACAGGAGGCCTCTCGCGATCCCCATGATTATGCTAAACCTTGTCTTCCAATCAAGTATCATTGCCCTATTTTTCTCTGAAGGAAAAAAATATTAATTCTCAACCACTTTATATAAATAATGACTGTAAAGAACTGCAAATGAATTCGTAAATAAACAGTATCGTGGACAAAGAACAAACCATAAACAAAATGGTCTAAGCTTCGGTTGGGCATGTAGTCATACACAAGCATGTGTTCGGAGCCCTTTGAGTACCATCCGACCAGCCTCACTAGATTACGATGACTAAGTCTGGCAGTCAGCATAACCTCATTTTTGAACTCCGCAGGGCCTTGTTTAGAATCCTCGGCGAGCCTCTTTACTGCTATTTCTTGCCCAGATGATAATACACCCTATTATCACGTTGTTAGTGAGAATGACACGATACAAACATAACAGTAGTGAACTACCCAAAACAATAATTTATTCCAACAAGCAGATATGAAAAAGCAGTACCCTGTAAACATTCCCGAATCCACCTTTTCCAATCTTGTTTTCTTCTGCAAAACCGTTGGTAGCTAAAGATAGAGTCTTTGGATCGAATTCTTGGAGTTCCAGTTCTTCCATCTGACTATCATCAACGGATCTGTCTCTAAAATGTCCTAAATTTTCACCTATTTAATAACAAACAAATCAGAGAGCGATAACTGCATATAGACAAATTTTTTTCTTGGCATGCGATAATAGAGATGATTCCGTTACAGACATGATATTCGGGCTAAAAATCTAAACAGACCACTTGGCAGATTCAAAAATTATTTTTTACAAGTTCCTATCCAGACCGGCATTAGATATGGTGGTAGTATAGTTTCCGTACCTTTGCTTTTGCTTTTGCGTCTTCTCCAAAAAACAACCCTTCCTGCCGCAACAAGCAGAGTCGTCCCCGAAGCTGCTGCCATGCAAGCAATGAGGATTGCTTCCCTCTCTTTCTTAGCCTTAGCGTCAGCAGACATTCCTTGTTATTCAAAATGTTGAGATTACAAAATATTAGTACCATTTTCAAAGTAGTCAAGTGTTTACAAAAGCTTCCTTCCAATTTAGGCAGAACTACCGGTTTTGAGACAACATCATTTTACAGCATGCAAGTTAAATTATTAACAAAAATGAACACGGTCCCGATGTGTAGTACACAATTTTGGCAGTAAGTAGGATCCTCATAGTTAATTCAACCTTGAATGAAAAAAAATTATTGAAATAGAAGTACTCAAGAGAGTATCTAGATTAGCTAGTTCGTGAAGAATGTCCTATTTGATCCATCGGTAAGTTTTTAACAATATTGACAAAGAAGGGAACTTGGCGTCGCATCAAATGTGGTATATAAAATGTAACGAAGTCAACAATGTTAACTACCAAAAGCCGGTACTAAGAAAACATACTAATCTCTTCTGCGGCCATCCTTACGTAGAGCACGCCCCCAGCTTGTGGATAGTATCTCAGGTCTGTCAACACACCATACCATACTGCGCACTGAGATCCATTCCCATGGAGATCAATGGCAGCGTAAGCCATGCAAGAACAGTTCTTAAGACAGACCTTACGACATTCATCAGGGTCAGAAACATTGTCACCCAACACATTCATATTATCAGGAAACTTCAGGCCATCATACTCAACAAATTCATCCCCGTGTTGACAGTTCAACTTCCAATCACGCACACAACCCACAGACCAATCCACGCCCTCCCAATCTGTATGGTTTTGAGGATGAAATCCCTTCAAGCAGCGGCATTTAGGATCACTATCATGACAGGACCCATAAGGTCCACACAAGGCATATTTATCACAAATATCTCTCTGTAGGGGAAGCGAGTCAACCCAAGTTTTAGTATCCTCCCTCCACGACAAGTACCTTATCGTACCAAGATAACTTAAAACAAGCCTCGAATTAGCAATATCATGTGGCACGGTGAAAGAGTAATAAATTTCTTCACCACTTGAAACAACCACCGAGTTGAAAAAATTTGTATTTCTCCACTCATTAGTACCGCTGATCCTCTCACCACTCCACGGCCCCCATCTATTCACTTTAACCATATCTTTCCACAAAACTAATTGCGGTGACTGCGGCAAGTCAAGCCCAAACTCAAACTCACCCAAATTCGGATCATTCACCGCCCTCCAAGAACTCAACTTTCTATAAACTCCACGCCTCATATCCCACCCTAACTTCATCCCCGGCAACAATGTATCACATGGATGATCAAAACTCTCCCAAACATACTCATCATTATTCAAGCTTCCATTTTTCACTACAAGATTTCCACTCCCCAACAACTCCAAAGTAGGATTCTTAACCCTAAATCTCACCACCCAAATCCTCTTCTTCCCACTAAACAATCCTAATCCTATTCCTTCCACAAACCTCAAGCAGCCATTTTTATTTCTAACAGGCTGCCTCCTGTTAGCAATCCACATTACTGTCAAAGGCAAGTTTTTAAACCATACTCCTAAGTACCTGTCTCGCGACTCCTTAGGGCTGAAAAAACCCAATTCGAATCTCCTATTAGCCGACACCAGATACGACCCGTTACCTTGTCCGTCGCATAAAACTCGGCAGCCACCAGTCAGATTTTCATAATCATCAATAACCCCAGAAACCAAAAAAACAGCCAGAAAGAGACGGAGGAGCGTGCAGACAGCAACCCTAGAGCACCGCATTGCGTAAAACAGCAGCGAAATTGAGATGGGTCGTGCAAATGCATCTTGGTATTGGGGATTATAATCATTAATATTTTCCCGAAACGGATTCTGACAAATGGTGAGATGGCAGAGGTGGGTTGACCGTTGGTGTTGGGATTTGTAGTGAACCAGGCGAGCGAGGAATTTGGTGGTTTACTGCCGGAAATGCTGTAGCCAGCTTCGAAGCTGATTTAGCAAAGCGTTCATACTCATCCTTGTTACATCCTCATCTTTTCAATTTTTAAATAAATAAAATATTCAAAATTTTAAATTAAAACATAACAAAATAGGGACTTTGAATCCGGGTGAATTCAGGCCGTATCTACTGATGATTTCATTTCGACACTCAATTTTATTCCTCAAATAGTTCATCAATTTTTTTACACATTAACAAATATATTTAATTTTCAAAATTTTAAATCTGGATGAATTATAAAAAATATTATCTCGACTAGAGCACTACTGTTTGATTTCAAATTAATTGTTGAACTTTTCATGTTTCTAATTTAGTAACTTTTTAAATCAATTTGCACATGTTATAAGAATGGATCAAATAAAAACTCTATCTTATATAAACTACAAACTACCGGGTTATATGATCTTTTCAATTTATGGGTTTATTGTTCAGTGATTTAGCTAAATATTTAGTGATATGACTAAATTGTTATTTTTCGCTTCAACTTATCAGAAAAAAATTATTTACTAAACATTTTCACCTTATCACCGAACATTTTGCCTTATCACTGAACATTTTACTTTTTCAAAGTTTTCACGTATTTTGGCTAAATGTTCCATGTTGCAAGACATTGTACAGTAAAAAAGTTCAAATTGTACACGTATTTTGTGAATTTTTAGTGATTTTAACTAAATGTTCAGTGATAAAACTAAATATTTAGTGATAAAGCTAAATGTTTAGTAATAAAGTTAACGCTTAATGTCTAGTGAATTGTACACGTATTTTGTGAATATTCATTGATTTTAACTAAAGTGTTCATTGACAAGGCAAAATGTTCAGTGAATAAAAAAATTATTTTTCTATGAATTGAAGAGAAAAGTAATGATTTTTAATGTTCTGGTAGGTTTATCTCTTAAAGTCGTTTTTATATATGGATTTCGTCAAAATTTAAGACGAAATACATCAATTGAACTAAAGCACAGGCCAACGGAGGCAGTCTATCCCAAATCATTCCAGAAACACAGCGTCGAAGGCCATAGGGCCTGGGCTCGCTCGAAATCTAAACTACGAAAAACACCACCGGGGCCGGTGGAACGCACCACCAAACTGGTGGGAAGACACCACCAACAGGTGGGAAGCTAAAACTAAACCTAGATTTCTAAAAAACACCAAATTGAAAACGGATCCATCAACAGCCGCCGCCACCCAGCTTCGCCTTCAACCCCAGCCGCACGACACCCAACGGAGCCAACCACTCCAGCCGAAGACGAGTTTTTAACCGCTCGTGCCCGCCGGAGCCCTCCACCCTCCAGATCCGACCTAGAAGGCCGATTGCTGGAACCGGCAGAGCCCAAAAACCCCCGCAGAGGTCGTCGACCACCCACAACCACCATCCGACCACTCGGCCGAGCTGCAACCCACTGTCCAGATTAAATCCCCCCGCCGCCGCCAGCACAAGACCATGCCGCCTAGCCTCCCCCTCACAACCCACTGCCCCCGGAGACTCCATCCAGCACTGGCCCAAGCCACCTCCGCCACGAGCAAAGCCGGACCCCGCCGCACCAAATGAAGAGCCACCCGGGTTGACGACGTCGCCGCAACCGCCACCATGGAGTCTCTGCCAGCGCATCAGGTATGAGGACAGCCGCAACCCATGAACGGACGACGGCCTGCACAGGGGTGGAAGAGGCAGCGGCTCAAGGGGAAGAAAGAGGCGGCGGCGGAAGGAAAAAGAAGAATTTAGGGTTTCAGTCGAGAGAGAAAAGAAAGGAGAGAGAAAGGTTTTCGAATCCCTTTTGGGCGGAACTAAAATGACAAATAGCTCCAAATCCAAGCAACTTTGAGTTAAGTATTTATCTATTTTTATTTTTTTTGATATGAAGTATTTATCTATTTGAAAATAGTGTTTTTATATTGTGGTTCAATCGGTTGCTTTTGCTATAAAATACAAAATGTAGAACAAACTGATAGAAAAAAAAGAAGAAGAAGAAGATGTTTATCTTTTTATCTATAATCATATCTCCATATGGACCGTTGGTAATACAAAAACATGATCACTCTTATTTTCATTGTGTTAGCTTTTACACTACATTTCTATTTATACTAAAACTTCTCTCAAATGGATTGTTATCTTCATTTAGATCTTAAGACTATAATTTAAGGGCAGAGATCAGGTAAAAATCATATTTATTTATAAAAATTATAAAACATGTAAAAGTTCAGAATTACAAAATGTAAAATTTCAGACTTAACATATTGTTCAGACTTATTTTGATAATGTTCAGACTTATTTGCTAATGTGTTCAGACTTCAAATGTAAATGTTCAGACTTATTTGGTTTATAGTTTTTATATTTAAATTTGGTTTTTATATGATCCAAACCCATAATAATATCTACACCAAGGTTACAGAAATCGCTAATCGCTAATCGGTCGGACAAGGTGCTGGAGGATTAATCGGAGATTAATCGGGATTTGTTGACCTGTAATAGTTATATAAATGCTTTCTATAGTTATATAAATGCTTTCTATAATGCATTTGTTGACCTGTAATCAAAATAAAACAGGATGTATGTCAAAACTAAACAATCCATACTACTTCAAAAAATCAAACAATCAATAGCAAAAAAGTCACAAATCTGAAATCACAATCAGGATCTTTTACAATTACATAATTTGTGAGTAAATGTCACAATCAGGATCTTTTACAATTACATAATTTGTGAGTAAATGTCACAATCACAGTCAATATTCGCAAGCCTTAATCGGACAAGCTTTAGTTTTAATTTTCAATTTCAATTTAAAAAAATCTTAATTATTACAATAAAGTCCTCCAAGTTTATTTCTTAACACTTAGCTGCCCAGACCGATTAATCCTCGATTCGACCGATTAATCCCCGATTCGACCGATTAATCCCCGATTCAGCCGATTAAACACCGATTAATCGCCGATTCAGCCGATTAATCGGACACCGAATTGCTTCCCCGATTTTTCTATCCGATTAGGTAAAATCGGATCGGCTTCGAGAAATCAGCCGATTAATCCCCGATTAATCGGCCGATTTCTGGAACACTGATCTACACTATCCCACAGAGGAGCGCTCAAATGAGAACCTTGCATGCTCGAAACTGCATAATGAAGGAAAAAATTAGTGGGACACGTGTCACCTCCACATTCAAATATGCAACTTGATCCAATGTTAAGATTTATGGTTTCACGTTCTCGAATTGTTCGGGATTCTCTACCGAGCGTTCTCCTTATCCCACATATACATTTGCTTTTGTCCTTACTCTAACTTGTTTAGAGAATTATTTGCTGGATTCTTTGCACTCTGGCTTTTACTTCCTCTATTTCATTGGGCTCAATTATGGTTGTATTTATCTTAGGTTGGACTAGACATTATCTCTTCACATGTCAAACATTTCGAACTAGTTGACCTCAAAGAAACCTCGCTTTACTTGATCTTCAACTCTATGTCTCTATCCTTGCTTGCTGCGTAGAAACGCACTTCACATTCATCGAAATTACCTTTGAAATATTTCCATGTGCAAGGTACTTCAATTCCGAGGGGCTAGCTACCTCGGATTCTAACTTAGCGAAGGATTTTCTTAGAAGTTCTCATTGGTCTGAGCCAAGAAGTTCTCATTGGTCAACACGAATAACTCGAGCTTCCTCTTCATCCGACACAAATTAAAAACATGACAAAATCAAAATCCAAATTTAAACAGGGCAAGAAACACAACAAAGTTGCTTTTAGGGCATAAAGAAAAACAAATTCTCAAGAATGTGAAGATATCATTTTACAATCAAATTTGTAATTAGTTTTTGGTCTCTTTTCCGCACTAAAAGTATTTACAAATTTCTTTTTTGCATCAAAATTTTCTCTTAGCATGATGAAGACCAACACGAAGTAACCCTGGAAGTAAGTGGCGCAAACGAATAGGAAACAGACAAGAGAACGAAGACACTAAATGGAATAACCTTTTTTTTTTGATTGCCACTAAATGGAATAACCTTGAACATGACAAAAATTAATTCAACTTGGTCACAACTCGCACTTGAAGATTAGACGTAGGTGATGATTGAGAACATTAAGTAAACTCAAGCATCTCAGCAACTCATATGTTGTATATACCATTTGCCAGCTTTGCTCACGAAGCTTTCTCTTTCACCAGATCTACGAAAACAACAACAACGGATTCATTATACCCCTTGGCAGCAAAATGCATAAAACTCAGTAACATACTCAATTGCACGTGAGGTTTTATTATAGATACTCACGAAGACGCCAATGTGATAAGAATATAGCAGGATTCATATTCAGGCAGATGCCAACAGAGATGCGAAAGACAAAAGTTCACAAATCACAAACAACAAGGTTATCTGCATGATTTCATGTCCAAGAGAAAGACAGAATATCTAAAGGTACCAAGTTTTTGGCATGGGTACATATAAAAGAGAGCTTTTATTTGAAATCGTATTGTCTTATTCTTATAAAAATGTAAACTTATGCAATTGCAAACACCTTAAGGCTTAAAATGATGTAAATTAAGACTACTAATGGTTTTCAGATAATTTCAGAAAATGCAGTTTCTTTGAACACTTATACAAAGTCAAATCAGCTTCCTTGAGAATTGAGGCTCTCTCCCACAGTCGTCAAGACATGGGAAAGAAAAATCCTTTGTGAGAAACAAGTCAAAAACAATGATGTGCCGTCACAAATATAAGGCTGATTACGCAGGAGGCAGGACATCATACGTGGAGAATAGAAATCCAACTACAACAAGATTGAAAAGCAATAAGTGGACCTCCACCAACCAACAAATGGGAATATAGATGTACGAGTTCTACACACACGGCACAGATGCCCTCCTAATCTCATTCAATCGCCTATTTTCCCATTAAACCGGAAGGTTATGTCAAAGTTGGAATCCGAAAATCAAGTATGACTGGGTCATTGGATTATTAAATCCTCCAGTTAGAAAAGAGACATACATACAACAAGTATAGACCTTGACGGCTTTATGATACGATCACATAAGTATAAAATCAGTTATCCTCATTATATGGGTAACCTGTTACCAAAGTTATGTAGAATGCAACAATTCCACCATGCCATATGTCACAAGCTACTTAATTAAACAACTTAAACTTCATAACACACACGGCAAACAATAACCACAATCATTCGTCATAATAATATTACCAATTATTATCACATGAATTCAATACCTGTTTGTTTCTCAGTGTCCGCATCCTTATTGGAAACAACACCAGCAGCTTCCTGATCTCCATCACCATCTCCATCCTTGTCATCAGCAAACCTCACAACAACAACAGGACAAACACAATGCTGCACACAGTAATCACTCACACTCCCAAGCCTCCCTTTCGTACTCCTCCTTGATGCACCAAATCCTCTACTCCCCATAATCACAGTACTCAACCCTAACCTCTCCACCTCCAAACAAAGCCTCTCCTTCATATCGTGATCCTTCACAATATGAATCTTAAACGGTATCCCAGCCTCAACTAACGGCTGCGCTAGATCGTTCGATTTCGAATTCGTAAAAGAATCGAAATCATCCTCCATTTTCCGCTGCGACTCCTCATCCGCCTCCTGCACAGATAGATCCATCGACCCCCAATCCGCTCCGTACAACACGCTCGTCGGCCTCACGTGGATCAGAATCACTGCATCTCCTTTACGGAGATAGTTCTGCACCGCCCATTTTACAGCGAAGGCGCTCTCGTCGCTCAGGTCGACGGAGATCCCGATCTTGCGCTGCGCTCCGGCTGTCGGCGTGCCGCATGAAATCGGGTAGCGAGGTGAGGAAGGCTGGATCACCACCGCCTTGCGGTGGCGATCCGCCTCCGGCGACTTTCTCGGTGACGACATCGACATCGGTCGGAGCTTTATGCCAACTGCTTGTGAAATCGTCTGCTGAGCTCCTCCAAATGCTTCAAATGTTCTATGCAACGGCTTTCTACTTCAGCTACAACTTTCTTGTCGCTAAAGGGATATTGGGCTGATACTGAAACATCGCTCCAAATTTTGAAGGCCCAAATAACCGATCCGATTTATTATTCGGGTCAATATGTTACGTATTGGGAACTTAGGGGGGTATAGTTGTATTTTGGTATAACATGTTTAGTATAAAAAGTCATGTAAATGGGAATGAGAGAAGGAAAAAAATCAATTAATCAAATATGCCTTGTAGCTTCTTCCGTCTTCTCATCCCTATTTTTCTCAAAAACACTAACCTTCTTCTTCTCAACCCGATACAAACCATTTGGTTCGTATTAATTGGTGCTTTTTTCATCGAGAGTGACTAAATATGCCGGAGACCCGAAATGCAACAACAAATGAAGCGATCACTGCTATCACCATTAGTGTATCCGACTTGAGTATCCGTACCCATATGATGGAAGAAATGGCTCAAGTGCAGGCAGCTAAGCTTGAGCAACTAGCTCAAACCCAGAAGACTAAGTTTGAGCAGGTGATGAGTATGATGGAAAAGATGAATGGATTGATTTTAGATCTTCATCAGCGCCCTAACCCAAGGCCGGACAAACAACCCATTCTCTCAAATCCACCACCACAACCCATACACCAACCGCCTCTTACCACCCACCTGCAATCCGGACAACCCCTACTACCAACACCCACGCAGAAATTTGACCGGAGGATGAGCATGATCGAGGATAAGCTACGTCGTCTACAAACCTCAAATCCGCATCCAGAAAATGAAACCATCGACTCCTTAACTCCATCACCGAAGCTTTCTCAAGTCCAAAGGAATACCGTCATGCTTGAATCGGTTGCTGAAAAAGGATCAGTGTATGCCGGTGATGACTACTACGATGTGAATGGAAATTCGTCTTCAGAATCGGGACAGATTGTAAGTGCCTCAACTTAACCTGATTTTAATTTTGAAAATATAAAGAGTGTTTCTGTTGATGTCACTGACGAGTCGGACGAAGTTGAAAACACAATGAAAATTGTTTCCGTTGATGTTGTTGATTGGAATGACACACTAGGATTTGCAAACTCAGTTTGTGCTCTAAACTGCAATAGGAGTAAGTGCTCATCAGATGTTTGTCAAAATGCCTCAATGGACTGGTCTTCATATTTTGTTACAAACAGAACTTGTATTAAGAGTTGGTGTTCTCCTCCGCCAATTAAACGTACTCCAGTTGGTTTTATGTTAGCTTTGGTGCTGAAAGTTGATGAAATAGGACTTAAGAGCAAAGGATTCCAGTATAGAACAGTGGTTAGTAGGAGTTCGAATTTCTGCATTAAACTTGTTCCACGAAAGGTTTGTGAGATGCTTCCATTCTTACTACCACTAGCGAAACCTCCAGATGAATGTTTAAGCTTACTACAACACTATAACATTTGATGTTGCACTAAATGTTGGGATTTAGCGCTCTCTTCAATCCAACACAAGGAGTTACTATTTTAGACAACAACAAGGACTTGTACAAGTATTTTTATGATGGAATATGAGGCTCTAATGAGTTGTTACCATATGCATTTGCCCATGTTACTCTGTGAGCAGTTGTATAAGAAGAGGAAGATCTGTGTGCCTCTTGACTTGGCTCACATGAACCGGAAAGATCCAATTAGAAAGGAATTTTTACTTCTCGAGCTGGACAAGGTTTTGAACGATAACTTTTCGATTCAGAGAAATGGGGACAATGATAATGGAAATGTTCTTGATGAGGCAGAGAACCTTTTTGGTCAGGTAATTGGTGGTCTGGACAAGCTTGTCATGAAGATGAATAAAGGTGAGGTTGCCTTGGTGACTATTGTTCCAGAGAATGCTTTTGGCTATGTGGACTCACATCATGACATGATTGATATTCCTTCAAACTCAGTTTTATTTTATGAAGATGGGCTTGGGTCATTTGACAAGAAGCAGACATCTTTTGACATGACCAATGCCAGTTTATGTGGCTGTCTCAATGAATTTGAATGGAACGGCAAGTTTCCAAACTGACATTGCAACCGCTAAGCTCCAGTACACGCACAAATTTTACGGAGATCAAAACAAGCCGACTTTGCCTTTTTAGTGCGCTGCGTTAATAATATTTTCATGTTTTCAGTGCCAAGGTCACCGGAAGTGGATGTTCATGATCATGAGGTAAATGTGGTAGCTAAAGAAGTGCATATCATGTCATTTGGGCAGCTCATGTGAAAAATAAGGTTTGGCATTTGTTGAGGAAGTGGAACGAATCTACTCTCCAATGCGGAGAAATTACAAACCTTGAGGACAAGGTTTTCTGAAGGATAGAGGAATGTTACGTATTGGGAACTTAGGGGGGTATAGTTATATTTTGGTATAACATGTTTAGTATAAAAGCTATGTAAACGGGAATGAGAGAAGGAAATGAATTAATCAAATATCCCTTCTAGCTTCTTCCGTCTTCTCATCCCTTTTCTTCTCAAAAACCCTAACCTTCTTCTTCTCAACCCGATACAAACCATTTGGTTCGTATCACAATATCTATGGGTGAGTGCTGGGAAATTCCAGGGCTCGTAATCTCTGAGAAAATTCCCAAATCGATTTCAGATTGTCTGATGGGATTTGAGGAACTGTTTTCGGGGTTTGATCCTGTGGTGAATTTTGATATAAAGGGCATGCTTTTTGTAAACATTGCATCCTGGAGTGCTTGTTGGCTCGGATATGCAGAGGTGGGTATTTTGCTTAAATTTAATCACATTTGGTTGTTAGAGAATTTGAAAATCGATAGTGATATGTTGAATGTTGAGTCGTCTAGTGAATTTATCTGTTGGATGTAATGTGCAGAAATGTATGCATTCAGATCTCTATGGCTTACTTTTTTGTGCTTAGTTAAAGTAATGTGGTCTCTATTGAGAAAAACTTTTTGTGTAATTAGGTGTGATGTGATGAAGGGAGTTGGATTTGATTAGGGCTCAACGTTCTGCAGCATCTAAGTTCTGCATAGTGCTTTACTGCAGAATCCGTATTCATCGTGTGTTTTCTGCAATGTTCTTAGACAAATGTCATCTAAAAATGGTGGAGATGCCTCATAAAGATTACAATTAAGTCGAATCTCAAATGCTAATTACGTCACAAGGAGCTCAGATGACGAAGGAAACTGACAACTGAGATTCGCGGAAGTCATAGGTACAACAGTTACAACCAAAAGAACGACGAACAAAAGGTCGCAAGTGTGGGTTTTTTTTAAAGAGGTAAAGTGTTCTATTCATGTACCTTCTGGTAGTATTATTACGGAAGGAAATGCTCTACGCATATTCTACAAAGTTGAAATGCATGCTAATTTCAAATGTGTTGGTACTAGCGGTCTTCGTTATCATACACAACATTGAAAGAGAAATCTAGCTAATTGTCAGAATTTTTTTGTCTTATGCAGCTTTTGAGGGTAAATATGCGGAAGAATCTACATAGGTTTTGAAGAATGAGATTTTCGATCAAAATGAAGTCAGAAAAGTCTTGGCATATATGGTTATGGTTGATGAATTTCCTTTTTGTTTTGTTAAGCATGCTGGTTTTAAGTATTTTATGCGAGTATCCCTTTATTTTCTATCCATCTAGATGGACGGTGGCTAGGGACGACTATCAGTTGTGTGAAGAGGAGCGGATGAAACTGAAAGCTCTTTTAAAAAAAATCAACTGAACAAGTATGTTTACCGACACTTGGACGTACGTTCAATGGCTAAACTATTTGTGTTTGACTTTATTGACGATGATTGGAATTTAAACAAAAGGATTTTGAAATTTGTTCCGATTAGTAGTCATAGAGGCGAAGATATTGGGATTGTCATTGAGAATTGTTTGGCAGGCTTGCTAATTTGTTCAAACAATACAACCATTGCTTATTTAAAAAAGAAACTAACAATCCAAACTGAATGTTTATTGAAAGGAAGATATTTGCATATGAGATGCATAGCACATATTGTCAATTTGGTTGTAGTTGACGGATTAAAGAAAATGAAGTACTCGGTTTCTTGTATTCGAAATGTTGTTAGATATGTTAGACGAGGAGTGTTCAAATGAGGACACCCAAATTTGGTAAGGACGTAGGGACAAATCTTATCCATTAGATCATCATCCATCTAACCCCCCGTGCTTTGTGGGCGCGCCACGTGTCCAAGTTCCCAAAATCCAATAAAGCAAATAGTAAAACCCACTACCAAAAAGCAAATAGTAAAACCCACTACCACATGTGACACGTGGCAGCTTGTGGATCATTGGATGAACCTCATCCAATGGCCAAGATTAGTCCCTACACCCTCACCATAAGATATGTCCTCAATTGAACGCCCCCCTATGTTAGACAATTTACATATAGATGGAAAAAATTCAATAAAGCATAGTCATTGAAAAAATTGATAGTAAATGCCATGTGTGTCTTGATGGAGATTGTCCAACATATCTCGCAGCATTTCGGGTACGAGAAACCAAGTGCTTTATGTTCTTTAAGTCGTCACCACAACCAAATTGACAATATATATTGTTATACATCTCATATGCAAATACCTCCTCCTTCCGATAAACATCCATTTTGGAGTGTTAATTTGTTTTTTAGATAAGCGTATTATTTATACCAACATTATCCTTTCGTTATTGTGAACACATTAGCAATCCCCCATTATGCCAAACAATTCTTAGTGACATTTTCTCTCTCCTCCCGAAGCTCCCGGAAACTCAGAGAACCACCTTCAAGCTTCGAACCCTTCCCTCCGTTTCTTCTCCACGGCGTGCCCTCCCTCCGGCGTCCTCCCTCTCCCCGTCGCTCCTCCTCATAGTCCCCGCTCCTTGTGTCCAGCTTCTCGGCCTTAGCTCTGCGGGTGTGGGCCATCAAGATGGTCTGCGGCGTGGCGGTGTTTTGGCCGTGGGTGGGGGTTCCGGCGTGTAGGCGGGATGGAGGTGCCGGAGGGGAGTCACGCGGTGGTGTCCGTATATATTTTTTGTGTGTTTAGTTTTGTTTCTCTGTTACTCTCAGCCGTGTTGGTATGAGCTGTAGCGGTTTTTAGTGTTTTAGTTTTTTAGGTTCCAAGAGTTAGACTCCTGCTTTCGTCGAAGGGGATGACGATGCTTTATTTGGTTATGTAGTGTCGGCCACTGCGGTCGGTCGGTCAACTTATTTGTCGTGCCTTTCTTGGATGTGGTGCCCCTCGTGGGCAACTTGTCCGGTTTGTAACCGCTTCGGCGTTTATATATCGGGAAAAAAAACAATTCTTAGTGACAATCCCAATATCTTCGCCTCTATGACTACTAATTGGAACAAAATTGAAAATCTTTTTGTTTAAATTGCTATCATCGTCAATAAAGAGTGTAGACGAACACAAATAGTTTATCTGTTGAACGGATGTCCAAGTGGCTTTGAGCTGAATTTTTTAAAAAGTTTTGAGTTTCATCCGTTTCTCTTCATACAACTGATATCTGTTTCTGTAGCCGCTGTCCATATAGATGTGATAGAAAATAAAATTCATGCTACCCGCTTTAAAATACTTAAAATCAGCATGCTCAACAAAACGGAAATTAAGTTCATCAACCATATAAGCCAAAGAATTTCTAACTGTATTTTGATCAAAATCCCAATGCTTCAAAACCACGTAGATTATTCCCTATATTTAACCTCAAAAGCAGTACAAAATAAAATAATTTTCTGGCAATTAGTTGAATTTTTCTTATAAGGTTGTGCATGATAACGAAGATCAATAGCACCTGCACTGAATTAGCACGCAATTCGACTATTCAGAATATGCATTGAGCCTTTTCTTTCGTAATAATACTATCAGAAGGTACATGTATAGAACACTTTACCTTCAAAAACCTCAGACTTGCAATCCTTTATTCATCTTTCTTTTGATTGTAAATCTGATTTCTCCAATTTCACTTTCAAGCGTCATCTGAACTCACTTTACCGTTTTTTAAAAACCTCAAACTTGCGATCCTTTATTCATCTTTCTTTTGATTGTAAATCTGATTTCTCCGATCTCACTTTCAAGCGTCATCTGAACTCTTTGTGACTTAATGAGTAATTGAGATTCAGCAGATAGTAATATTTCTGTGACGTCTTTACCATTGTTAGACGACATTTGTACCTAAAAACATCGTAGGAAACAACAATGTAAGAACTTACGATTACGACCACTTGAATCGGCAGCAACTAGCCACACAAATTCAAAATAAGAGCTGCAAAGAAATCAAGTTTTCTCACTTACCTTCAATTTATGGTTGTATACCGAGCAAAGCTGGATAAATTAAGGTTCAAGAACAAACCACCTCGCGCCAAAAGCTATAGGAGATGCGAATGACGAGTGGGGGTGACGGAGATGAAAGTCGAAGATGACTCGTACTTGTTACTTTTAGCTGCTGTGTCATTTGATTTTTTTTTAATAAATATTATTAAACAATTGAAAATCTATTAATTAGTGAAGTACCGAACAAAAAATTTCAATTCGATTACTGATTAAATTTTACTGTTTTATTGATGGCTAACTTATCAAACCGAATTGATTAAATTAAATCGAAATCACCAAACATTGCTCTGTCCTACAAAGGACTTTAAGCACTTAAGGAAGTGGCTTTGTGTTGTGGGGCTTGTCCGACCCGCTACAAAGACATTGAAGTTGAACGCTCTGGCTTTCAAAGTTTCCAATCTAGTGAAAATTTGTGCTGCCCTCGCATCTCTTGTTGATTTCTAAAATGATGAAGTGGCCTCATCTTTGTTTATACCTGCAGCAGTGTGAATGTCATGTCTTTGTAGCTCTTTATTAGTGTACCCCAGGCCCAGGTTATAAGTAAGTGTTCATCTATATGAATCAGACGTCCGGTAAACATGAAGTTGCACAGAGGGGCAATCAATGATTACATCCAGATTTCCGAGATCAAACATTGTTGAGGCATTGGCCTCACACGTTTTTGATGATTGACAAACCGGCTTAATGGTTCGCCTGAGTTTGTGTAAGTCAGGAACTTACTGGAGCATTCAGGAACGTGATGCAAGTCTCAAGTACCTGTGGAAGTCTTCAAGTAACCAAGAACCTGAGTGTTGGTCAACGGTCAAGTCAATGGAGCAGTTAAGGTCAAGTCAATGGAGTTAAGGTCAAGTCATCAGAGCAGTTGGGAATGGGAGTTATATACATGATGGGCTGATAGCATGTCCTCAACTCAACACATCAAGGAGATCATGGGTTGGCAGTTGCAAGCCATGATATGTGGCAGTTACCTGAAGAACCTATATCAGCCCAGAATCAACTCATCAGAAGGTTGCGCATTTCACCATACACACGTGAGCTTTCCAAAGTGGGGTTTCCCAGAGAGAATATCCAGCGAGCTGTGCGAGTGTGATATTCAAGTGATCGAGCCAATCTTGATCTGTGCCGGAAAGCTGAGGTGGTGCCACGACTACGGTGACGTCTGGGAGACAGTCAGGGAAGTAGTCAGGTTGTGCTTGTGTAAATCTAGGTTAGATTTATACTTAATAGGCAAGTTTTGTACCGATAGAGTGTACAGTTTACATAGTAATAAAAAGCTATTTAAGTTTAATCTGCTGCGTATTTTGATTAAGTATTTATCTGCATACAAAGTTAGGTTCCTAACAGTTCCGACCTTTGTTAAGTCTCTGACTTTCAATCTTAAGTCTCTGACTACTAACCACGATCCTATTATTTGGTATCAGAGCCGCATGGTTCTAGATTTTGGTTAGCTTTGCAGGTATGACAGGTGATTCGTTCTCAAATCCTCCGAAATTGAATCCAGGCGAGTATGAGACCTGGGCGGTCAGATTTGAAGCACATGTGATGTCTTCAGATGGGGAGGTTTGGCAGATCATAGAGCAAGGGCAACAACACATTTATCTTGAGGGAAGTCAGACAAAACTTAAGCCCAGGATTCAGTACTCGACTGAGGACTATAAGAAACTGGAGAAAAATGCAAAAGCATTACGGGTTCTTCACAGTGCTTTGGAACCTGGAGACCTCAAGAAGGTGATACAGTTCAAGGACCCGAGTGATATTTGGGACTCACTGAAAAAGATCTATGAAGGATCTAAGGATGTGAAAAGGAATCGGATACTTGCTGTTCAGTCTGAGTTCAATTCCCTGAGACAAGTGAAGAACGAGTCAATGCATGACTATCATTCCAGATTTCAAGGGTGTTTGGCTACACTTAATAATCTTGGAAAGAAGTACAAGAATTGGGAAATCACTCACAGATTCATGCAAGGATTAGGTCCGGAATGGGATGATATCTCAAGGACACTAGCTGCTCTTCCAAGTACAAAGGAAAACTCTCTGGAGGAACTGGTTGCAAGCTTGGTCAGTAATAAGGCTATTGAAGATGTCAAACTGGAAAGTCGAGAACCTCAGAAGACAGCTCGACAAGTTGCTCTGGTTGGAGAAAGTTCTAGGTACAAGAAGTATAACAGGAATAAGGGAAAGGAAACCTCAAAGACTGAGGAACTGAATGTAATGACCAAGGCTCTCAAAGTTTCGGATGACAAGAACTCAGATCGCAGATCCAGTAAAGGAAATGATCAGAAGAAGAATGTGGAGTGCTTCTACTGTAAGAAGAAAGGTCACTTCAAAAGGGACTGCTATAAACTCAAGAATGATGAGGCTGAGACAGAAAAGAAACAGAAAGAGGATGACAAAGGAAAGCAAGCAATGTTTGCTTGGGGGGACTCTGATGAAGATAATAACATGGGAGACCTGAGAAGAAATGTGTGTCTGATGGCGAGGGGAAGTTCTTCAAGTTCGCTGATTTCTTCATCATCTTCATTGTCAAGGAAGACACCTTCAAAGGAATCATCCACTGAGGTAAGCTCAGATGATTCACAATCTGGTTATTACTCCCGTTCTCAATGTATTGCAGTTATCAAGAAACTGGTCATCAAGTGTGAGGAGCTGAACACTGTTGTTGCTGATCAAGACAACCGAATTGGGCAGATGTTCGAAGAGAATCATCAACAGGCCATAACAATTCAGAAACTTGAAAAAGCAGCAGGCAAAAGAGTGATTGACTCAGGTGATAAATTTTATGACTTACCGATGGGAAAAGAAAAACAGAAGTCAAAGACCAGGCCAGGTCTTGGATATGGCGAAGTGTCTATTGCAAAGCCTATGCAAAGACAGGGACAACCAAGGACTACTCCTAGACAGAAGGTGGATTTGGATGATTCCAAAACCTTTGGGAAAGGTTACCACATCTGGGAGAAGCTTAATCGAAGAAACAGTCCAATACCTATTGATTTCGAGAATCAGAAGAAGAAGGTTTCTGAGTCCAAGGTGATAGATTTCAGAAAGCAAAAGATCTGTTTTCATTGCGGGAAAGAAGGACATAGCTGGAAACAATGCAAAGAGAGGCAGTACGTCTCAAAGAAAGGTTCAAAGAGCTCGAGTTTCCAGTCAGGAACATGCTCAGTCTCCAAAAAGAGTGGAATACCTGGAGAAGTCAGCGATCCTTCAAGTTCCAGAGTTGTCAAGAACTTGTCTGACTCAAAAGAAGTTTCAAGCCTTCATGTTTCTAACTCCACTACTTTACCTACTTCACACCTTAAACCCAGAAAAGCTAAGCTTATTTGGGTTGCTAAGAACTGATTGTTTCTGTGCAGGTCGAGAGAGGAATATGTTCGTGGCTTGTAGATAGTGCATGCTCGGGGCATATGACCGGGAAGATGGAACAATTTTCTTCTCTGCGACAGCACTCCGTTGGCTCCATTACTTTTGGTAACAAAAGTCAGGGTAAGGTCATTGGAAAAGGTAAAGTAGATTTGTCAAGTAAAGTTAGTGTAGATAATGTGAATCTTGTTCATGGTTTGAAGTTTGATTTACTGAGTGTTTCTCAATTGTGTCAACATGGTAAAAACAAAGTTGTTTTTAATGCTGATGGTTGTTATGTTAAGTGTGTTTCCTCAGGTCAGGTACTTTTGAGAGGAACCTGTGAGAACAGAGTCTATTATGTGGATCAGGGGTTTGATCCAGAGGAGTATCTGTGTCTGTCCTCAAAGTCTAATGAATCTGAGCTATGGCATAGGAGACTTGGACATGTGAATTTCAGGTTATTGAAGAAGCTGCACAATCAAGGATTGGTGATTGGATTACCAAAAGTCAGTGAAGAACCTGATCAAGTCTGTAGTGCGTGTGCACAAGGAAAACAGACGAGAAGCTCATTCCATTCCAAGAATGTTAGAAGTACTGCTAAGGCGTTTGATCTTATACACATGGATTTGTGTGGACCGATGAGTACTCAATCTCGTCAAGGGAACATGTACGTGTATGTACTAGTGGATGACTTCTCAAGATTCACATGGGTGATCTTTATTAGATCAAAAGATGAAGTCTTTGAATGCTTCAAGACTTGGGTAAAGCTTGCGGAACGAAAATTTGATCTCAAAGTGAGAAGTATCAGAACAGATCATGGTACCGAGTTTGAGAATGGATCGTTCATTGCATTCTGCACCGATCAGGGAATTGATCATAACTTCTCAGCGCCGAGGACTCCACAGCAAAATGGAGTAGTGGAGAGGAAGAACCGGACTCTGGAGGACATGACCAGAACAATGCTCATTGAAAGCAGTCTAGCAAGGAGTTTCTGGGCAGAAGCTATGAATGCAGCCTGTTATGTTCTTAATCGCTGTTATTTGAGGGCAATCCTCAATAAGACTCCGTATGAGTTATTGAAGGGTCGGAAACCCAACATTTCACATCTACGGGTATTTGGCAGCAAATGTTATGTTCATAACAACGGAAAGAGTCAGCTGGGAAAGTTTGATCCAAGAAGTGACGAGGGAATTTTTGTAGGGTATGTTCTACACAGCAAGGCCTACAAAGTATTCAACAAACGGACCAAACAGATTGAGGAAAGTGTCCATGTCGTCTTTGATGAGGAGTCCATGGGTAATGAGTCTGGACGAGTTCCTGACGTTCATGCTACAGATGATAATGAAGAGTTTATGCTGATTCGTCCTAGGGATGACACAGTTGCTGATACTGAGAATCTGGACATAGTTGATCAAGCCGATGGTCAAGTTGCTGAGGTTGAAGAACCTGGAGAGCAAACTGAAGTGAATGGGCAAGTCCCTGAAGTTGGTGAAGTTTATGATGGAACTGAGGAAATCCAAGAGACTCAAGAGGTCACTGAGTTGAGGAGAAGTACACGAGCTAAACAGCCGAGTGTTGCACTTCGTGATTATGTCTGTTATGCAGCAGTTCAGGGGGAAAAAGTCATGAATGCCTTTGTGTCTCTGATTGAGCCAAAGTCAGTTGAAGAAGCACTGAAAGACCCAGATTGGATCCAAGCGATGCAAGATGAATTGCATCAGTTCGAGAGGAACAAAGTTTGGAGACTTGTTCCAAGGCCAGAGAATCGGAAGGTGATTGGCACCCGCTGGATCTTGAGGAACAAAAGGAATTCCGAAGGAGAAATAGTCAGGAACAAGGCCAGGTTGGTTGTGAAAGGTTACAGCCAGCAAGAGGGTATTGACTATGAAGAAACCTTTGCACCAGTGGCAAGGTTGGAGGCTATCAGGTTGTTGATAGCATATTCAGTGCAGTTTGGAATCAAACTCCATCAGATGGATGTTAAAACGGCGTTTCTGAATGGGTTCCTAAAGGAGGAAATCTTTGTGGAACAGACTCCTGGATTTGAGGTTCTTGAGCATCCAGATCATGTGTATGTTCTTGACAAGGCCCTGTATGGATTAAAACAGGCGCCTAGGGCGTGGTATGAGCGTCTATCGGAGTATCTGCTAGCTCATGGATATGAGCGAGGTAAGGTAGATAAGACTCTATTTTTGTTGAGAACTGATAAGCATTTACTCATTGTGCAGGTGTATGTCGATGACATCATCTTCGGATCCACAAGTGACGAGCTTGTGAAGTCCTTCACTAAACTCATGGAGAGTGAGTTTGAGATGAGTATGGTCGGGGAACTGACGTTCTTTCTTGGTATTCAAGTTAGACAGCTGGAGAATGGTACTGAGATTTCACAGCAGAAGTACCTGGGTGAAGTCGTGAAGAAGTACGGGTTTGGAGGTTCAAAGCATGTGAACACTCCTAGTTCTCCGAATGAGTCTCTGACAAAGGATGATGCGTCTCCAAGGACAGATGCTACAAGATATCGTGGCATGATAGGTTCTTTACTATATTTGACTGCTTCTAGACCTGATATAATGTTTAGTGTATGTCAATGTGCCAGGTTTCAAGCAGAACCAAGGGAATCTCATGTAAAGGCCGTGAAAAGGATACTGAGGTATCTGAAGGGCACTGAGAAGCTAGTCCTGTGGTATCCGAAAGTGAAATCTCTTAGTTTGGAGGGATACTGATCTCTTGTAAATATAGCAGAAATATTCGAATAAAATCCAAACACTATTGCTAAGTCACGGTAATCAAAACATTTATATTGACTCAGGTGAACCGAGGTCGTACCCAAAGGACAGGTGATTAAACCAATAATGCTAACGATTTACTAGATTGTCTATGGTTTGGGGGGGGTTTTGTTCCTTTAAAAGGATGATAGCAGAATTTACTATCCCAAAAGAGAAATGTGATCAACAAAAGAGGTATACAATCAATTAAAAGATGACTAGGGATCTATTTCTCCACCTAGACAATTATTGTGACGGTAAAATAGGACACCATTGATGAAATCACATGCGTATACTTAGAATTTAGCCATGCAACATTAATACTGAGTTCCACTCGCGCTACAACTTAGTACGAAGAGGTTACATCTCGCATAGTACCTCACACTCGCGCTCTATTGGTACTATAGAATATGGTTATCTAGTCTCACACTCGCGCTCTATTGACTAAATAATCATGTTCTTGTTTAATCCATGCCATTCTCATTAAGATTAGAGTGTCGCCATGTAACACAAAAACCCTAATGCTTCTTTATTTAGTTCATTTGAAATCATGCTTTTCAGGGTTAGCTACTTCAAACATGAAATCAAGCAGAATTGCTATTGAGGACTTCTCACAAACACCTTATAGGCGATCCGAAACATTAAGTTCAAATGAAGAAGAATCATGTGCAAATCATTCATCAATAGCATCCATAGTATTTACAATGTCACAAACATGTCTAGGGGATTCATAGATCCCCAACCAAGGTCACTACTCACTCATGGTGAGTTTACAAGCAAAATCAACAATAAGAGTGCAAACAACCATATGAAAAGTAGAGTTTAGGAATCTAGAACCAATATGGAGATCTAAGAACACTAGAGGATCCGATTCGATCGTGTTGTTGTTGAAGTCTCTCTTCTCTAAAAACCCAGCTTTGCTCCAGAAAAACGCCCAAAAACCCAGGAGAGTTGTTCAAAAACCCTAAGTTTCTCTTTATTGCCTAGCAGTAAAAATCTTGTCTTTATGTTTTTTCCGCGAAGGCATGCGAACGCACAGTCTGAACCATGCAAACGCATGGTCTCTTGCTGGCCTTTTTTCGCAGTCTTAACGTCCGAATTGGGTCTTGAAGTCAACTGAAGAGTTGTAGCCCTTCGAGTTACCTTTCCAACAAGCTAAAAATCAGCCAAATCGGACATCGGACACGCCCTGGACGTCCAAAACAAGTTGCAAAGGTCAATATCTTGCATGCGCTCGCATGAAAAATCCATGCGACTGGTTTATTTTGTGCGAACGCACAAGGCTGTTTGGAAATCTTAACCTCCGAATTTGGTCTTGGCGTCAACTAGAGAGTTGTAGCCCTTTGAGTAAGCTTTCCAACAAGCTTTGAATCGACCAAATCGGACACCAAATGAGCTCTCTAGGTCCAAAATACTCCGGAGAAGTCTGCACGTCCCGTAATGCCCGAAAAACCATATTTTTGCTCCGGAACGCTCGATTTTGCTCTAAAATCACTGCTCACTTGTGTTCTCAGCTAAAACTCTGTAATAGGCCTGAAATGAATCACAAAGCATCAAATAGCAAGTGAAATCGTAATGGAATGATCAAAACAATAAGCGTAGAGGATGCCTAAAATGCATATATTCTAGTGCTATCAGATACACAGACGCAGACTTCGCTGGGGATAGGACTGATGGAAAATCCACATCCGGGATGGCTCAGTTCCTCGGCGCTTGCTTGGTATCTTGGGGATCTAAAAAGCAGAACTCGGTGGCGTTGTCAACGGCGGAGGTTGAGTATGTAGCGGCAGCAGCTTGCTGTGCTCAAATCCTATGGTTACGTAATCAGCTAAGTGATTTCAATCTTCACTTTGATCAAGTTCCTATACTTTGTGATAATACTAGTGCAATTAGTATTGCTAAGAATCCGGTGCAGCATGGTAAAACAAAGCATATAGAAATTAAACACCATTTTCTTAGGGATTGTGTTGAAAAGGAACTGGTAACTATCAACTTTTCTAGGAGTGAAGATCAGGTCGCTGACATCTTTACCAAGGCTTTACATAGGGAAGCATTTGAAAAATTGAGGATGGAGCTCGGATTAATGACTCCACAGTGAGGTACTTCTAATCCTCCTCTCAATGATTGGTTAAAAGTTAGGGTGTTGAACATGCATGTTAGTCACTGTTATGAGTGCCTTCTTGAAGTTCTTGAGTGACAAATACTTTGTGTGCTTCTACTTCCTTGTTAAAGCAGATATAGTACATGTATTCTTGAACATGCTGTTTCTTGCTGCCTTACATACCTTCCGGATGTTTGCACCCTAAGAGCCCCATGAAGGAAGTGTATGAAGCCACACCTAGCCATTGTCTAATCCTGTTTTTTGTCCAATGACCCATATTTAAATATTTTCTGGACATACATGATTAGAGTACCTTATGTGTGATTGAGTGATTTGAATTGCGGTGATTTTTACATCTCATACCCATGTGGTAAGCCGATCCTCCGCAATGCCCCTTGTGTCAAATCCATACGGTGGGAACTGATCTGGTATTCACTCAGTCAAAAGTTGGTCGTCTTTGAAAACTGAAGGACATTATGAGGTATCTACGATGTAGAGGAAGTGATTCAGGGGTAGGTATGTCAACTTAGAGGAGATAGACCGAGATTTCAATTAAAAAGATTTTGAAGTTTACTTCTTGACATTGCGTCTTTTCTGCGAAACCCTAAATCCGAAACCTTCAAATCTTCAAGCTTGTTCCTCGCCAACCACCGTCACTCTCAATGGCTTCAAACTCAAGCGCAGCAACAAATGTGGACGACACAGTTCCAGAGATGGAAACGGTGTTAATCTCCGGTGTCAGCTACAAGGTTCCAACGGAGGTAGCGGACCTGATTCGTTCTGGTAAGTCCTCTTCAGATTTACCTGTACCGCAAGCTGTACAGTCGAACCCTAGCCCTAGCATGTTAGTAGAGCAATATGCTGAAGAAACGGAGAAGATAGAAGTGTTAGAGTTGGACAGTGCTAAGTCTGTTGGATTGAATGAGAATGTGGAAGCTGTTGTTGGAGCTGAAGTAGCTGTGAACCCAGGAGGGGTTATATGTTCTGATGTTGACATGGATGAAGAACCAGGAAGAGTTGGAACACTTAAATTTTGAAAGTGTTAGGGACGTTCTGGAGAACCCAGGAGGGGTTAGTGCAGAGGGAGTGACTTCTGAGAAGTCTGGTGATGTTCCATTGACAACAAAAAGTGCTGAAATTACTCCAGAAGAGGAGAATGTGTTGCTGAAAAAACCAGATGGGACTGGGAGTTCTGATGATACTGAGGACCTGTTTGGATGCTTTCAGGAGAAGGGAGAACCCTCCAAATTTCTTGATGAGCCATCTACTATAGCTGAGAAGACAGCTCTGGATAAACCCTTAGAAGAACTGGAACAGCTGGGCAATGTTGCCAATTTCCAATCAACAGAAGGTGATGACATTATGGACTGCGAGATAATTGAGACCTCATCCACTGCTTCAAAGAAGAAAGGATGCAAGCCTACTCCTCTTCGCAGACAACCAGGGAGGATAGGAAAAAGGCAGTTGGAAGCAAAGGAAGAAAGTACACCCAAGAGCTCAGTCAAGGGGTCCAAAAGACAAAAGACAGGCAAGGAAATCCTTACTGAGATGGAGTGCTCGGAGGAGTTTCTCTTGGATGAGGGATTGTCTGAAGTATATGAGCTCATCAAGACTCAGGGCTGGGAGAAGTTGTGTGAGGATCCAGAATTTGTGTGTCCTGAGGTTGTTCAGGAATTCTACAGAAATTTGACACTTATTGAAGGAACCATCCCTGCCTTGGAAGTTAAGTTCAAGAAAAACAAGTTTGTCTTGTCAAGTATGGAACTGGCCATGATCTTGAAGCTAGAACATCAAGGATTTGATTTGTTCTGCAAAACAAATCAGTGGCCACAGGAAGCTGGCAATAAACATGAACTGGTTAAGGCAATCTGTCAGCTGGACAGCATTTCAAAGGGTGCAAGCATCAGCACACAGTTCATGGAGCCCAATGTCAAAATCCTTCACAAGCTGCTTGTTAGCAACTTTCTTCAGAGAGGGGTCAAGCCTTCTTATGTACAACATGAGGATCTACTGGTTCTGGATAAGCTGATGAAGAAAGAACAGATCAACCTTCCAAAACTTATGATTCACCAAATCTATCATCTGAAGAAACTGACCCAGATTGGTTATTCAAGAGTGATCAAGAAAGTCCTTCAAGCTCATGATTTATATGAGAGTCTCTCTGGCATTGAGGAGCCAGTTGTAAAGGATTTTGATCCTGATGTCTTTAGGAAGATGAATCTGATGAAGGATCCTGTCCAAGGCTGGATCAGAACCTCAGTCCCAGAACCTCCATCTGAAATTAAATCAGAGTTCAAAACTGAAGATGATAAGGATGAGCTGCAAGTGGATGATAATCAGCTGATGGCAACTCTGGAAGGAAAATTTGCTGATGTGAAGAAGGAACTGACTCTTCTGAAAGCTGATCTGAGGGATATCAAGGAAGAAATCAAGGAAATGAAGGATGCCTTCTTGACCCTAGTGGAGAAACTCTGAATTCAGTCACCTTGAAGTTGATCTCCTTTTGTTTGTGGGAATACTGAGATCAGTCCTACTCATGGATTTCCCAATTGTTTAACTCCCTCGACTACAAGAAAAAGCTTTATTATCAGTCCATAACTTTTCCCTCCTTGCTTCATGTTCTGCATGCATGCTATGACAATCTGTTTTAAATTTGAAGTATTGCGCATGATTTTATGAGTTACTCTGAATTTCAAGTTTTACTCATGCGTGTGTCTACCATGTTTGTTTACTTACTCTTCTTTGATGATGCCAAAAGGGGGAAGGGTAGAAGTATTAACTCAGGGGGAATTAAATCTTGTATTTTTGACTTGATTCTTGGCTTGCTAAACCTATATAAGTCTTTGACTACATAGATTGATTGTTAGGTTCCAAAGCATGTTGGAACTTAAGGGGAATTTGTCCCAGGGAGAATATGTTCTCATAGGATGCTGTGTGCATGTTTAATCATCTATTAACTGCTGGCTTAGTATTTTTTTCTTTGTAGGTTTGTCATCATCAAAAAGGGGGAAATTGTTGAGGCATTGGCCTCACACGTTTTTGATGATTGACAAACCGGCTTAATGATTCGCCTGAGTTTGTGTAAGTCAGGAACTTACTGGAGCATTCAGGAACGTGATGCAAGTCTCAAGTACCTGTGGAAGTCTTCAAGTAACCAAGAACCTGAGTGTTGGTCAACGGTCAAGTCAATGGAGCAGTTAAGGTCAAGTCAATGGAGTTAAGGTCAAGTCATCAGAGCAGTTGGGAATGGGAGTTATATACATGATGGGCTGATAGCACGTCCTCAACTCAACACATCAAGGAGATCATGGGTTGGCAGTTGCAAGCCATGATCTGTGGCAGTTACCTGAAGAACCTATATCAGCCCAGAATCAACTCTTCAGAAGGTTGCGCATTTCACCATACACACGTGAGCTTTCCAAAGTGGGGTTTCCCAGAGAGAATATCCAGCGAGCTGTGCGAGTGTGATATTCAAGTGATCGAGCCAATCTTGATCTGTGCCGGAAAGCTGAGGTGGTGCCACGACTACGGTGACGTCTGGGAGACAGTCAGGGAAGTAGTCAGGTTGTGCTTGTGTAAATCTAGGTTAGATTTATACTTAATAGGCAAGTTTTGTACCGATAGAGTGTACAGTTTAAATAGTAATAAAAAGCTATTTAAGTTTAATCCGCTGCGTATTTTGATTAAGTATTTATCTGCATACAAAGTTAGGTTCCTAACAGTTCCGACCTTTGTTAAGTCTCCGACTTTCAATCTTAAGTCTCTGACTACTAACCACGATCATATTAAACATGCTCCACTTCGGACGATGCAGTCTTACTGTAGGTTTCATTTTATGCCCATTCTTGAATGATACTTTTTCTCTCATCTATTGAAGCAGCATGTCAGTCAGTAACTACTTACTTTTTCCTGCCCTCTAGCAATTGCTGAATTTTGAACTGGACCACGAGCACTTACTTTGATTTTTCGCACGATTTATTTACAGAGCCTCTCGCTTTCGGAGTAGGCCCATAACTCGCTCTCAATCTCCAGCCAACCTACACATAATATGTCATCCAAATTTAATACCCTTATGTTTTTCTATTTGCAAGTCAACTTTCTGTTTAAGGTTTATTCTTAATAATAAATTCACTATCACATTGAAAACAGATCCATCCATATTCTGTTCATTCACACTATACGATAATGTATGCAAAATAATTCTTTTTATGGTTTCATTCAAGATCAATCTTGATTCTAGCTCTGTGCTTTATTAATCCAGTATGTGCTAGCTGGTTTCTGCTGGCCTTACCGAATTTGTTGATTCTTTTTTTTTTTTTTTTTAGAAATTGAGCTTAAGCTCATGATTGTTAGTATCTGCTCTTTTTTTTAAAGTGCGTTTGGAGGGTCTTGAACCCGGGCGTACGAAGACGCCGGGGGAGCGCTCACCAATTGAGCAACTCGCTTCGCCCTGAATTTGTTGATTCTTTGATTCGTAAGAATATGCATTTTATTTTTGTTTCCAGGAATATCATTCTATACTTTTTATCTCTACAAATATTACGCCGTGTTTTGAATGATAATTACCTAATTATTCGTTTAATATTGGATATTCTTCTTGAATTATTAAATACAAAAATTATTATATCAATTTATTGATAGTTTAGAAAATTATCTTGCTGTCAATTAATTTGTTTTCAATTTTCTTTTTTGATTCAAATACGGAAATACAAGCAAAATAAATATTCAATTACAATAATTACCTAGTATTTACCTTTTCTTTTTCTTGACTTTCGCACATAAATATATTCCATCTATGTAAAATTAATCCTAACAAGCAAAAAAAAGAAGGGCTTTGAATCAAATTCCTAATTATCAGACTGTTCAGATCTCAGTAATCTTCATCTAATCAAAATATATTCAGCGTATAAAATTTTGATTTAATAACGTTTTGTCATTAATGCATTATGTGGATTGAGATTCCCTCCTATTTCTCAGCCATACTATTTTGGACTTATTCTGCTTCTATTTTGGACTCAACATCTTCTTCCTCCCCAGTATATACAATAAATATCAGCCCATCTTCTGTGTTCATACAATACAGTCGTCCACGCGCTCAATTACTTTGCCAGTTTTGTGAAAGATACCATTTATAATATTCTTCCAGATCTGATTTACATAGATAAATAGACAACGTTGTATTGTCTTAGTGTTCAGTTTTTGAGGATGACTACCTTTCCGGATGAGTCTGCCGGCGGAGCGAAGCTCAAGGTACATGACAGTTGACTGTTACAGCTAATTGGGTTCAGTTGGGGGGTTTTTGTTTAATGAATTTGTTCATGTGGAAATTTTCAGGGAAAGTTTGCTGGATTGGTTGTGTGCTGGTTTCTGGGGATGGGATCGCTTGTGGCGTGGAACAGTATGTTAACTGTATCTGATTACTACTACAAGTTGTTTCCGGTATGTATTTAGTCTTGTTCTTTTGTCTGAACATGACTTGTTGAGTTTCGTAGCTTACAAAATGCATTGAATTTGTAAATCCGTTGTTTTATCATTTAACATGTTGTTGTTTGAAGGATTATCATCCGTCGAGGGTGCTTACGCTTGTCTACCAGCCGTTTGCGCTGGTGACAATGCTAATTCTTGCATACAACGAATCCACGATTAACACCAGGAAGCGCAACATAGTGGGATATGCTTTGTTCTTCGCTAGTACCTTTGGACTAGTAATTGTAAGTTTGGATTGGGAATTCTCAGTTCTGAGCTGTGAGCTTTGGCTTCATGATATGTTGCAATTTAGACACTTATCTGAATGTTTGTCTGACTTGTAGCTGGATTTAGCTACGTCCGGAAGAGGTGGCATAGGGCCTTATATAGGCATATGTGCCTTTGTTGGCGTTTTTGGCATTGCGGACGCTCATGTGCAAGGAGGCATGGTCGGAGATCTGGCCTTCATGTGCCCCGAGTTCATACAAGTATGTCTTCTTTTCCGATAATCTTGTATGATAATATCTTATCATCATTTAACCGAGTTTTTGTTATTGTGAAATCTGCAGTCCTTCATGGCTGGTCTGGCAGCTGCCGGGGCTCTCACATCCGGGCTCAGACTGATTACCAAAGCAGCTTTCGACAATTACAACAATGGCTTTCGAAAAGGAGCATTGCTGTTCATGTCCATCTCCACGTTACTCGAATTCTTGTGCATTTTCTTATACGCTCTCGTCTTCCCCAAACTGCCGATAGTGAAGTATTACCGCTCCAAGGCAGCCTCGGAGGGGTCAAAAACTGTTTCCGCTGACCTTGCAGCTGCTGGCATTGAGACAGATGTAGTCCAAGTAAGTACGATATCTTCCTCAATACTGTTTTTTTTAAGAGACAGTAAACCTTAAATAAATGGCTTCTTGTCACAGGAGGAGGATGCTAAGATTTACCAACGATTGAGCCTCAAACAGCTTCTGATCGAAAACATTGACTACGAGCTCGACCTCTTCCTCATATATGTCCTGACCTTGTCAATCTTCCCAGGCTTCTTGTACGAAAACACCGGTTCTCATGGACTCGGAACATGGTAAGAAGCTATCCTAATTTCTACTAATATCGAAAACAAAGAATTATAGTACTTCGTATTTGATGTTCGTACTTTGTATTTAACCGAACAACTAACTTTTTAGAATCTGATACTTGTATTTGGATAGTCGTTCGAAAACTATATTGTTTTCGCATACCTTAACATATCTCAAAATTTGCAGGTACCCTTTGGTCCTCATCGCCATGTACAACGTTTGGGACCTGATCTCGCGATACCTGCCTCTAATTAAGTGCATCAAGCTTGAGTCAAGAAAAGGCCTTATGCTCGCAATCATCTCACGGTTCTTACTCGTCCCAGCTTTCTACTTCACGGCCAAGTATGGGGACCAAGGTTACATGATCTTCCTCGTATCCTTCCTCGGATTGTCTAACGGGTACCTCACAGTATGTGTCCTAACCGTTGCGCCCAAAGGCTACAAGGGACCGGAGCAGAACGCGCTGGGGAACTTACTGGTGCTGTTTTTGCTACTGGGTATATTTGCCGGAGTGGCTCTGGACTGGCTGTGGATCATTGGTAAAGAAAGCTTCTGATGAGCTGAAGCAAAGCTCGTAAAGATGAATTCAGTCATAGGTTACATTATTTTCATTGTGTGTGTGAATTGGGAAGACATGTTGGCATCTCCTCATATATTTAATATTTGTATCTGGACTAGGCTGTGAATTGGGAAGATAATGTAATATTAAATTTGGGCTGATGTCAACTTTTAGTGGCCCACTAGCCCAACAAGACATTGGGCTTTGATCCTTGCTAAACGTGATCATGATTCATGGAGACTGACTCAAATGAGTTTCGAGATTTCAAAATTGACCCACACGAGTTTCACATTTCAAAACTGACCCATTTTTAATGAAACCGGATCCTCAGGATTCGTTTTTCTGTATTTTTCAAAATTTCGGATCCCCATGATCCGATTTTCTATGTTTTCCAAATACCGGATCCTGTTCTGTGCAAACTCAACACGTGGAGTTCTCTCATTCGAACGCGCACATAACACCGGACCGGGTATTTTGAAAAACACAGAAAACCGGATCCTGGGAATCCGGTTTCATTAAAAATGGGTCAGTTTTGAAATGTGAAACTCGCGTGGGTCAGTTTTGAAATCCCGAAACTCATTTGGGTCAGTTTTAAAAAAAAACTCCGATTCTTGTGTTACATTCAGTTGATATTGATAAATCAAATTTTAAAAAATCAATTAATTTGGCATGGGATAACATGATGTGGTTATCGTAAGAAAGTTGGCTAGGAAAGTTCATTAACGACGACATAATCCTTATTTACATTTAAGTTTAGATACGGGAGCTCTTGATCCGATAATTTGAAAATTCAAATCTAATAATTTTGATCAAAATGTATTTTTGTCTTTGTATACGACACGTGTTCCATTATCTAAGTCAAATTTAGTGATTTTAATTTTTCATCAAATACAAGTTTGAATATTCAAATGAAACACGTGTCAGCACCGTGATAATTTTATAATGTACTTTTAAAGATATACATTAGGCACCAAGTTCTAGAAATATAAATGAAATTTCAGTTAAAGGCTAGTCCGTTAAGATAAACTCAAAATTTGATAAAATTCTCATATAACCATGATGGTTACCAACTGTTTCGATAAACTCAAAGTTTGATGATATTCCATTTCTCATCAACCATGCAGTTAGCCAAAGCCAATGTATAACGTCTTGGTGAGGACTTCTTGCTAACTCAGAGGAAGGATATATATATGTTCGTTTTCTACTTAAAATAATGTTAGATGTTGTATTTCATTTAGAATCTTTGACTAAGCACTGAATTTAGTTCTATGTCCAATCAAGTAATATAGTTAAGTATTCGGATTAGATCAAAATGTTAACTATTTAATTCAATTATCTTATTTAAATTAAATATAATATAATTGTTGAACTTTAAAAATAAAATTTGGCAAGGATTGGATAATCACATACTCATACTGTAAATATGTCACGGTGAGGACACAAAGTCTTGACCTTGTAACTACAAGTGAGATATTCACACTGTTTAGATCACCTCTCACACTATTAGATCACCACTCTGTTGGCATAATCGTTGAACTGTTGAATTTATAGAAGGTGTCAAATAAAAAACATTGAAATGGTGGTAATAAAAGTAAAGGTGAGAACAGAACAAGATACTTGACTATTTCCATGGAAAGGGATCTCAAAAATCTTCCTAAACCATTGCTGGTGTCACCTTATCCGAATCAAAGTCTCTATCCATACAAACATATCCATACAACAGAAGAAGTAACATTAACAAACTCCAACTGTAATTAAAGTCCCCCATAACCACAACCTAGTCAGCTTGATCAATATGTCATGCATATCCTCCCTTTCTACGCTACTTCACTTGATCCCCGGACATCCAACCGTGACATCCACCTCTCATCTCGACTCAATCCATTCGTTACGTATGGATTTAATTAGGGTTTATGTTTAGACACTTATCCGAACAAAAAAGTAGAATAGAACATCATGTGATGTTAAGGTGTTTCATGAAGATCCGGTTCCAGTCTGTGTGATGTAATCTCATTCATGTGATCCTTTTGGAGAGGCTCTCTTTACAATTGTATCTGTCTGCATTTAATTTTCAAGAGGTTTGGCATTTGGCTTGTGTAGCTTTCTCTAGACATCAATGCTGATGACTGATGAGAGGTAAGAATACAAATGTTTTAAGGTTATCCATTGAACACCCTTATAGTTTCATCCATGCCCTTTACCTTTTGTCCCTCCTTCCATGCATGGCTCCCATTCACATCCTCGTGACGTCGAGTCGAGTGGCCTCAACGTGCCCTATTTAGGAGCGCAAACATAAGACAATTAGGGTCTTTACCCGGTGCGAAATTTTTGAAAAAGTACACATTGGTGCTTTGAACTACTTTTCAAACTATGAAAGTTTGAAATCGGAGGCAAAATAAAAAGAATAAATTTACAAAATTTTGAATGCCGAACATTGTACGTAGTTACAACGTGATAACATTTCTTATTCAATCATACGAATCCCGTTGAATATGATCCGACGATCTGATCATAAACTCTTAACGTACTAAAGGGATTCGTTATAAGAGGGATTTACATGATTAAATTAGCAATTTAATCAAAATGTAGATACGGTGCTGACGCTCGAAAATTTTGATAGTTTAAATGGTTATTTGAAAAGAGATAGCACTTTTTTTGTAGTGGGGGATACAACTAGGAACGTTACAATGCATATGAACTTTTATCATCTAGGACATATATATTTGATGCAGCGTGACAAACAAGGTAATTGAGTTCACCAGCAATGAACTCGCAAAGGCTTGGAATCCACCAAGAACGAAAACCAAAGTTTTATTGAAAAGAAAATAAGATACATAACTGGAACCCTAATGTGGGTTTAAATAAGAAAACATGAAACCTAATTAGGAAAGGAACACTAAACCTAATTAGAAAAGGGAAAAACTAAAAGATAATTTTGTTGGCCCGTTTTCACTGAAATCAAGGTATTATGGCGAATTTCTGAACGCCGGATGCCAAATACCGATTTTGCCCTTCTTGCGCGACATTAGCTCTTCAATTTGTACTGCGATTTGCCCTGCATCAATATTGATCTCCGGAGCCCTTAAGGAAGACATCTTGATCGGATCCGCAAGCACATAGTACATCTCTCCACTTCTGAAGCGTAGGCCACGTTCGGCACATTTACAATGATATCTAATCCGCACACATCCACCCAAGTGATTGAACATCTTTGACACTTGGAGCTCATGCCACATTTGTGCACCTTTACCGCAAACATCACGCGCGAGCCGTGAAGAGGTCGGAAGGCCTCCACGGGGGAGGAAGAACACATCACGCGCGAAACGTGAAGAGGAAGGCATCCACGAGTGATGTAGGAAGCATCCATGCGTGAGGCGGAACGAGAAAAAGGAAAAGAAGGAAGAAAATTAGTAGCCTAGGTCTCGAACCCATGGCGTAAGAATCTAACCATCTGAAGATGGATTCCTTAATTTTGTAATTTTTCTTGAAATTTATTAGTACTCTCCTACTAAAATTCAATATAAGCTTTTAAAATTTTGAATATAGAACAATTCAACATACTGTACAATTTAATTTTTTTGTACGAAGCCGCACAATTAGAAAGTTGCATTTGGTTTCCGACAAACAAAATGGGTTAAGCTCTTGTTTGTCTTTTTTTTTTTTTTTGGGGTCATATGAATCTAAAATGATATAGACAAACAACCTTAAACAGAAGAACAAATTTGCACAACTGAGTTTCATTTCATATATGATCTTCAACATCCACAAGCTTCACAACAACTATTCAATCCAAATCCATAATTAAATTTCTAATACAATCCATTCTTGTTATTGAGCAGCAACAGAAACTATTACAAACTGAATCCGCTAATATTCTCGATACACACATAATCAAATCCTTCATACATGTTTAACTTCTCCGCCTTTGGCCATCTCGACGCGGGCATTAGCACCGGTTGGGGGCACGAACCTCGACCAGTACCAATGTTTCTCCCAGACCATCGCCATTTCCTCAATCGGGATTCCCTTCGTTTCGGGCAAGAAGAATGCGATGAAGATGGTCATGATTATAACCCAGAATGCGAAGAAAAGGAAGAGGCCGAATTTCAAGTGGCAGAGCATGTTTAAGAACACTTGAGCTATCAAGAAGGTGAATATCATGTTCACCGACACGTTGATACTCTGAGCGGCCGATCGGATTTCGAGTGGGAAGATTTCGCTAGGGACTAGCCATCCCAATGGACCCCAGGACCAGGCGAAGGCCGCGACGTAGATGCAAATGAAGAGGACTACGACTATGGCGTACCATTTTGGTAACTCCCCTGGCTCACCGCTTACGCCAAATTTCAAAGCGATGGCAATTGTCACAGCAATCTGATCACCAACATAGATGAATCAGTAGCTGAAACTTAATTGAATTATAGAGCTTAAATTAAGTAGAAAAACTGAATTGAACAACTTAGTTTAATCTGAAGTTTTCCATTTTCAAATGAAAATGTTAAATGAAGTGTTGAAATTGAACCACTAAAGTTTCAAGTGAATCCATGTAAAAAAAAGTAAGTGAATTTAAGTTTAAGTCTGTTTTTAAGTACCTGAGAAATGAGCATCTGAGCTCCGCCTTCAAGAAACAGAGCACGTCTTCCCCACTTATCAACTCCATAGATAGAAACCAAAGTAGCACCAACATTCACGGCGCCGGTGATTACAGCGGACATCAACGACGCGCTGCCGCCAAACCCGATCGTCTTAAACAAAACAGGCGCGTAAAACATGATCACATTGATCCCAGTAAATTGCTGAAAAAACGGAATCAATATCGCCATGGCCAGCTGCGGCCTGTACTTCCTCTGCAACAGATTCCTCCACGGATGCTCCACCTTCTTCGACTCCTCGCTGGCCGCCACCAAGTCCTGAAACTCATCCTCCACGTCTTTAACTCCTCTGATCCGCTTCAGCTGCTTTTTAGCGTGGTCGTGCTTCCCGCGCTCGATCAGGGAGTTGGGCGTATCCGGCAGGCCGATGGATCCGATTGTGATGATCAGAGCAGGAACCACCGCGCCACCGAGACTTAATCGCCAGCCCCATCCGCCTTTGATCTTGTCAAAGAAGTAGTTTAGAACGTTGGCGACTAGGATACCGATTGTGATCGAGAGCTGGAAGCCGATGTTTAAAGCTCCTCTGTACTTGTACGGCGCCATTTCTGATAAGTAAAGTGGCACACTCTGTTTTACATCAAATTTCAAGAAACAGAGCAATCAGAAAATTTCATAAAGTGTTGAAATTCAAATATTTAAAAAAACCGATTTGGTCCCAAAATCAACTTTAATAATTGAATATTAGAAATTATTGGAGCAATGAAGAGGTCGTTTTCTCTGACCAAAAAAAAGGTCAAGAAAACAGAGACTAATGAGTTCAGATCTGGATCATACCTGATTGGCGAACCCGATACCGAAACCAAGGAGAATACGGCCAACGATGAGCATCCAGACAGCGGAGGCGAAGCCGTTGAGAATAGCGCCGGCGCAGAAGAGAATGCCGCCGAAGAACATGGAGAGCTTTCTGCCGAATTTTCTGGTCACAGTCGACGCAACAATCGAGGAACAGAGAGCGGCTAAGTAGAGGGAGGAAGTGAAGAGAGTCAGCGTCTCGCTGTCGAATTTACAGTACTGGTTTGTCGAAGTGTCCAGCTCTTCTTTCCGGTAAACCGACGGGAAAAATTTCTTCAAAAACGAAGGCATCGACGTGACTCCACCTGAGAAAAGAAACCCAGTTCAGAAAACGAACCAGAGATCTGTAAAACGGAGATTTTTGGACGTAGCTTTGGGACCAGGGCGTGTACCTGAGATACCGATGTCGTAGCCGAAGATTAGGCCGCCCATGGCGGCGACAATGCACGTAACGGTGACGTAGAGTGTGAGGTCTCCGGGATACTCCTTCCCGGAGCTCTGATCGACAAAGCCGCCTCCGGCCATGCCCGGATTTCAGTGGTTGGAGAGATTTTAAAAACAGAGAGATCAAATATGAGAAAGGTGAAAAACAGAGCTTTTGTTTTTAGAGTGAAACAGAGAAGAGAGAGAAATATGTGACGAAGAAGACGAGCACTAGCTGTTCGTTTTATAGAAAATGTTTGTTTTTATTTCCAAGCTGTCTTTTCTTAACTTTTAATGCTAAAAAATTGATAAAACTATAAATATTTCTATATCATTTTCTTGTAATTTAAATTAGAAAATGATCAGGTGCAAAATACATTTTCCCGTAAAATGTAAAGTTCATCGAGATATTAGAATTCTTCGCTGAGAAATCAAAAGTACCACATAGTTCGTCATGAATATTTTATAAATCATTACCGAGAAATTAACTTGAAATTAATCATATGATGAGTTTTAATTTCATCTGTCCAAATGACCAAATCGATGACTGTCTTTAATTTATATTTTTACAAAACATACGTGTTTTGCATCACATCAGTTTTCATTTAAATTAATCAAATCACAATTTTGATGTTTATTTATGTTTATGTTGTCATATAATTGAAGAGGTTTTAGGCTACTGTATGATTTAATATCTTTTGGGATTTAATTATAAAAGTTTTATTTGAACTAAGCACTCGGTTGAGGCAGGGTCGGTAGAATGAGACAGTGAGGCACGATCTGAGTCATTGATGGAGTTGATCGGACGCACGTAGCGAAGCCACGTGTCACGAGCCGCCAAACGCGTTCACACTACTTGGGATTTCACTATTTGGACACGTGTCGCACCTCATATGCACCGGGGGGGGGGGGGGGTTAGATAGACGGTCGAGATCGTGCCTCACTGCCTCATTCTTATTTGTCCTGCCTCATTTGATCGTTTCTCTTTAGCTATACTTCAATCTAATTTGTATATGTTTATATGGTGCAATCAGTACATTTTTATAAAACATACAAATCAATGACAAATCTTGATTTGGTCATTTGAAAGGATGACATTAAATCCCGTCGTATGGATGCTTTTTTTGTGGTTGAATTATAAATCACTTTTGACGACCTATGTCGTACTTTTAATTTCTCGTGGACGAATTATAACTCATTTTACAATTCGCACCAAAAATATGATTTGCACCTCATCTTTTGCCTATTTTATCATATTCATAATATCACTAAATACATCATAAATATATTTAACCAAATCAACCTAATCTTATATTCAAATTAATATCATTTTTTGATGAAGGGGTACAACGACACAATATATTTCAATATATATCATCTAGTACATATAGGGGAGCGTTCAAATGAGGCACCTCTTCTTAAAGTGAGGCACGATTTGAGCCACCCACGTGTCCCACTCAAACCACCCGACCCGATCCGACTCTTTGTCGACCCCTAACTCTAACAACCCTGCCTCAACCGAGTGCTCCCCATTGTCCAAATATGTAAATATTATAAATATGTCCAAAATTAAATCGATCTGAAATCACTTGACTGTCCAAATAATATTTTTATAATTAACTTATTCTTTAAGCTCAATTGATCGGATAAATATGATGAATTAGTTGAAGTATCAATGTAAAGGGGAGCACTCGCTTGAGGCAGGGTTGGTAGAATGAGGCACGTGAGGCACGATCTGGGCCAATCATTCTGATGACGTGGCAGAGATAGTGGCAGGAATAGTGCAGGTTGTGTTCACACTACTGTTGGTAGTGGGATTACTATTTGCCACGTGGCAAGCCCACAAAACAGGGGGTTAGATGTGTGGTTGAGATCGTGCCTCACGTGCCTCACTTTACTGTAGCGTGCCTGAACGCTCCTCTCAATGTAAATATATATAAATTTTATTTGAAAAAATGTAAATATGTATAAAGGTCAAGGTTGTAAAAATCGCTAGGTGCTAGTCGGGCGGAAAGGGTCCTTGAGGATTAATCGGGGCTTAGGCGGGGATTAATCGGTTTTATAATTTTGTAATTTTGTAATTTTAATAATTAATAATCATATAAATATTATTCTGGTATATATTTTATTTATTTTAATATATATATAAAGCATTCTGACTATAAAGATATTTTAATATTTTATCAAATATTAAAATGATATACAGACAGGGGAGCGCTCGGTTGAGGCAAGGTTGTAAGAATGAGGCAGTAAAACATGATCTTGGGCTCTTGGCCATTGATGATATTGATCTAATGGTTGAGATTTAAAGATGTGGTAGTGGGATTTTACTATTTACTTTTTGCTTTTTACTGTTGGTAGTGGGTTTACTATTTGGACACGTGGCGCACCCACAAAGCACGGGGGGTTAGATGTGTGGCTCAGATCGTGCCTCACTGCCTCATTCGTATTTGGCTTGCCTCATTTGAGCGCTCTTCTATACAGACATATGTAAACTATATAAAAATAAAGAAATTTTTTGATTTTGATCAAGAAGTTGGTCATCTGATTTAGGCGGATTTAGAGGGCGACTAGGCGGGTCTAGGCGGCAACTAGGTGGGTCTAGGCGGCGACTAGGGGGTCTAGGCGGCGACTAGGGAGACTAGACGGATCTAGGCGACGACGACTAGACGGATCGATTAATCTAACGGATTGTTAAATTTTGGGGCCTAGGCGGGAATTTTTAGAATACTGATAAAGGTGCGACAAACTTTAACTCATTAGCCACTGGATGGTACCATTTAATAAATCCAACCGTCCACATGTCGAGGTATTTTGCAAAATATTGCTAACGTTTTACATAAGAACATGTCGGTTAGGTACAATAATTCCCTTTTATGAGCTTTGTTTGTATTATGGTGTAGTTCAGTTTGTATGAAAAAAATTTGGATTCAGCAAGTTTATTCAGCTCATCTAAAATTAATGTGTAAATTGAGGTTGGAAGAAAGCATCTTAATTTTTGTTAGGAATTTGGGTTGGCAATGTGGATAAAGAAGATGACTAAGCATTTACACGAGAGTATTAACTTTTTGGTAAGGGAAGCTTCATCAAGTGTTGAGTGAAAGTGAAACCAAAGCCACCCACCATTCATGGCACAACCTACAAGTATTAATTAGCAATTTGCAAATACTAAATGAATTCAAAGTTGATATTTTTTATTTAATTTTAAATAGCTTATTTAAGATTCCATAAAGAACAAAATAATGCACATTGTAATAGATTAACATCATTTGAGCAGTTTGCTTTCTTATTTGTCTTTTTTTATTGAAAGGAAATGATCAGACAACCTCAATACTTACTCTTTACACATATTCTATCTCTCTAAACTTTACTCATCAAATGAAACTCTCTCTGTCTCCATCAGAAATCGAACATGTAACTTGAGCAATTGATACGTTTGATTACTGATTTTAACCCTATATGCTATATCACATCCATGATTTTTGAGGCATTGGCCTCACACGTTTTTGATGATTGACAAACCGGTTTAATGGTTTACTTGAGTTTCTGTTTGTCAGGAACTTACTGGAGCACTCAAGGACATTATGCGGGACTTGAGTACCAGCGGAAGTCTCCGAGCAACCAAGAACCTGTGTATGGGTCAAGTCAACGGAGCAGTTGAACGGTTGAGGTCAACAGAGAAGTTGAGCAGTTGACACAAGAGTCAAAGACATCATGGAGTGATGACATGTTCCCACTACACGTCAAGGAGATCATGGGTTGGCAGTTACAAGCCATGATCTGTGGCAGTTACTGAAGAACCTATATAAGCCAGATCCAACTCTTCAGAAGGCTGCGCCTTCCATATACATCCGAGAGAGCTTTCCAAGTGGGGTTTCCCAGAGAGAATATCCAGCAAGCTGTGCAAGGTGATATTCAGAGTGATCGAGCAGTTCTTGATCATTGCCGGAAAGCGACGGAGGTGCCACGACTACGGTGACGTCTGGGAGACAGTCAGGGAAGTAGTCAGGTCTTGCATGTGTAAATCTAGTTTAGATTTATACGTAATAGGCAAGTTTTGTACCGATTGAGTGTACAGGTTAAATAGTAATAAAAAGCTATTTAAGTTTAATCCGCTGCGTATTTTGATTTAGTATTTATCTGCATACAAAGTTGGGTTCCTAACAGTTCCGACCTTTGTTAAGTCTCTGACTTTCAATCTTAAGTCTTTGACTACTAACCACGATCCTATCAATTGGTATCAGAGCCGCAGGGTTCTAGATTTTGGTTAGCTTTGCAGGTATGACAGGTGATTCGTTCTCAAATCCTCCTAAACTGAAGCCAGGCGAGTATGAGACCTGGGCGGTCAGTTTTGAAGCACATGTGATGTCTTCAGATGGAGAGGTTTGGCAGATCATAGAGCAAGGGCAACAGCACATTTATCTTGAGGGAAGTCAGACAGAACTTAAGCCCAGGATTATGTACTCGACTGAGGACTATACGAAATTGGAGAAGAATGCAAAAGCATTACGGGTTCTTCACAGTGCACTGGAGCCTGGAGACCTGAAGAAGGTGATACAGTTCAAAGACCCGAGTGACATCTGGGATTCACTGAAGAAGATCTATGAAGGATCGAAGGATGTGAAAAGAAACCGGATTCTTGCTGTTCAGTCTGAATTCAATTCCCTGAGACAAGTGAAGAACGAGTCAATGCATGAGTATCATTCCAGATTCCAAGGATGTCTGGCTACACTGAATAATCTCGGAAAGAGGTACAAAAACTGGGAGATTACTCACAGATTCATGCAGGGACTGGGTCCAGAATGGGATGATATCTCAAGGACGTTAGCTGCTCTTCCGAGCACGAAGGAAAACTCTCTGGAGGAACTGGTTGCAAGCTTGGTCAGTAATAAGGCCATTGAGGACGTTAAACTGGAAAGTCGAGAACCTCAGAAGTCTGCTCGACAAGTTGCTCTAGTTGGAGAAAGTTCTAGGTACAAGAAGTATAACAGGAATAAGGGAAAGGAAACCTCAAAAACTGAGGAACTGAATGTGATGACTAAGGCCCTTAAAGTTTCTGATGACAAGAACTCAGGTAGCAGGCCAAGTAAAGGAAAAGACCGGAAGGATGTGGAATGCTTCTACTGTAAGAAGAAAGGTCACTTCAAAAGGGACTGCTACAAACTCAAGAATGATGAGGCTGAGACAGAAAAGAAACAGAAAGAGGATGACAAAGGAAAGCAAGCAATGTTTGCTTGGGGGGATTCAGATGAGGACAATAGCATGGGAGACGTAAGAAGAAATGTGTGTCTGATGGCGCAGGGAAATTCTTCAAGTACGCAGATTTCGTCATCATCCTCACTGTCTAGGAAGACACCTTCAAAGGAATCGTCCACTGAGGTAAGCTCAGATGATTCACAATCTGGCTATTATTCACGTTCTCAATGCATTGCAGTTATCAAGAAACTAGTCATCAAGTGTGAGGAGCTGAACACTGTTGTTGCTGATCAAGACAATCGAATTGGGCAGATGTTTGAAGAGAATCATCAACAGGCCATAACAATTCAGAAACTTGAAAAAGCAGCAGGCAAAAGAGTGATTGACTCAGGTGATAAATTTTATGATTTACCGATGGGAAAAGAAAAACAGAAGTCAAAGACCAGGCCAGGTCTTGGATATGGCGAAGTGTCTATTGCAAAGCCTATGCAAAAGCAGGGACAGCCAAGGACTACTCCTAGACAGAAGGTGGATTTGGATGATTCCAAAACCTTTGGGAAAGGTTACCACATCTGGGAGGAGCTTAATCGTAGAAACAGTCCAATTCCTATTGATTTCGAGAATCAGAAGAAGAAGGTTTCTGAGTCCAAGGTGATAGATTTCAGAAAGCAAGAGATCTGCTTTCATTGCGGGAAAGAAGGACATAGCTGGAAACGATGCAAAGAGAGGGAGTACGTCTCCAAGAATGGTTCAAAGAGCTCAAGTTTCGAGTCAGGAACATGCTCAGTTTCCAGAAAGAGTGGAAAACCTGAGGAAGTCAGCAATCCTTCAAGTTCCGGAGTTGTCAAGAACTCGTCTGATTCAAAAGGAGCTTCAAGTTCACATGTTTCTAACTTCACTACTTTATCTACTTCAAAGCCTAAACCCAGAAAAGCTAAGCTTGTTTGGGTTGCTAAGAACTGATTGTTTTTATGCAGGTCGGGAGAGGGACATGTTCATGGCTTGTAGATAGTGCATGCTCGGGTCATATGACCGGGAAAATGGAACAGTTCTCCTCTCTGCGACATCATTCCGGTGGCTCCATCACTTTTGGAAATGAATGTAAGTGTAAAGTCATCGGCTCAGGTAAGGTACATTTATCCAGCAAGGTTAGTGTAGATAATGTGAGTTTAGTTAATGGTTTGAAGTTTAATTTGCTCAGTGTTTCTCAGTTATGTCGTGGTGGTAAAAACGAGGTTGTTTTTACAGCTGATAGTTGCTTTGTTAAGTGTGTCTCCACAGGTCAAATACTGTTGCGTGGAAATTGTTCGAATAGAGTGTATTATGTGGATCCTACGTTTGATCCGGAACAGTATCTTTGTCTGTCCTCTAGATCAGATGAATCTGAGATGTGGCATCGTCGGTTGGGACATGTGAATTTCAGATTATTGAAAAGGCTGCATAATCAGAATTTGGTAATTGGATTACCGAAAATCAGTGAAGTCCCTGATCAAGTCTGCAGTGCATGTACACAAGGGAAGCAGTCTAGAGGATCTTTCCACTCAAAGAATGGAGTCAGTACAGCAAAGGCGTTTGATCTAGTACACATGGACCTGTGTGGACCAATGAGAGTACAATCTCGTCAAGGTAATCGGTATGTGTATGTGTTAGTTGATGATTTTTCAAGATACACGTGGGTGATTTTTATCAGGTCAAAGGATGAAGTCTTTGATTGCTTCAAGACTTGGGTGAAGCTCGCTGAAAGGAAATTCAGTCTCAAGGTGAAAAGTATCAGATCGGATCATGGTACTGAGTTCGAGAATGGGATGTTTACTACCTTCTGCACTGATCAGGGAATCGACCACAATTTCTCAGCGCCAAGGACTCCACAACAAAATGGAGTAGTGGAAAGGAAGAACCGGACTCTGGAAGACATGACGAGGACGATGCTTATTGAAAGCAGATTGGCTAGAAGTTTCTGGGCAGAAGCAATGAATGTCGCTTGCTACGTTCTCAACCGATGTTACTTGAGACCAATCCTCGATAAGACTCCGTACGAGTTGCTGAATGGTCGGAAACCCAACATTTCGCATCTTCGAGTATTTGGAAGTAAATGCTACGTTCACAACAACGGGAAGAATCAGCTTGGGAAGTTTGATCCAAGAAGCGATGAAGGAATCTTTGTGGGGTATGCTCTGCATAGTAAGGCCTACAAAGTATTCAACAAAAGGACCAAACTAATTGAGGAAAGCGTTCATGTCATCTTTGATGAATAATCCATGGGTAACGATTCTGGACATGTTCCTGATGTTCATGTTGCTGAAGAAGATGGTGATTTTGAGCTGATTCGTCCGAGGGATGTTGCAGTAGTTAATGTTCCAGAGAATCTGGAAACACCTGAACAAGCCAATGCTCAAGTCCCTGAGATTGTAGAACTTGAAGAGCAAACTGAAGTGAATGGACAAGTCCCTGAAGCTGGTGAAGTTCATGATGGAACTGAGGAAATCCAAGAGACTCAGGAGGTCACTGAGTTGAGGAGAAGTACACGAGTGAAACAGCCGAGTGTTGCTCTTCGTGATTATTTTTGCTATTCAGCAGTTCAGGGGGAAAGAGTTCTGAATGCATTTGTGTCTCTGATTGAGCCAAAGTCAGTTGAAGAAGCACTGAAAGACCCGGATTGGATCCAAGCGATGCAAGATGAACTGCATCAGTTCGAGAGGAACAAAGTCTGGAGACTTGTTCCAAGGCCAGAGCATCGGAAGGTGATTGGCACTCGCTGGATCTTTAGGAACAAAATGAATTCCGAAGGAGAAATAGTCAGGAACAAGGCCAGGTTGGTGGTGAAAGGTTACAGCCAGCAAGAGGGTATTGACTATGAAGAAACTTTTGCGCCAGTGGCAAGGTTGGAGGCTATCAGGTTGTTGATAGCATATTCAGTGCAGTTTGGAATCAAACTCCATCAGATGGATGTTAAAACGACGTTTCTGAATGGGTTCCTGAAGGAGGAAATCTTTGTGGAACAAACTCCTGGTTTTGAGGTTCCTGAGCATCCAGATCATGTGTATGTTCTCGACAAGGCCTTGTATGGATTAAAACAGGCGCCTAGGGCGTGGTATGAGCGCTTATCAGAGTATCTGCTAGCTCATGGATATGAGCGAGGTAAGGTAGATAAGACTCTATTTTTGTTGAGAACTGATAAGCATTTTCTCATTGTGCAGGTGTATGTCGATGACATCATCTTCGGATCCACAAGTGACGAGCTTGTGAAGTCCTTCACTAAACTCATGGAGAGTGAGTTTGAGATGAGTATGGTCGGGGAACTGACGTTCTTTCTTGGCATTCAAGTTAGACAGCTGGAGAATGGTACTGAGATTTCACAGCAGAAGTACCTGGGTGAAGTCGTGAAGAAGTACGGGTTTGGAGGTTCAAAGCATGTGAACACTCCTAGTTCTCCGAATGAGTCCCTGACAAAGGATGATGCGTCTCCAAGGACAGATGCTACAAAATATCGTGGCATGATAGGTTCTTTACTGTATTTGACTGCATCTAGACCTGATATAATGTTTAGTGTATGTCAATGTGCCAGGTTTCAAGCTGAACCAAGGGAATCGCATGTAAAGGCTGTAAAAAGGATACTGAGGTATCTGAAGGGCACTGAGAAGCTGGTCCTGTGGTATCCGAAAGTGAAGTCTCTCAGTTTGGAGGGATACACAGACGCAGACTTCGCAGGAGATAGGACTGACCGGAAATCCACGTCTGGGATGGCTCAGTTCCTCGGATCTTGCTTGGTGTCTTGGGGATCGAAGAAACAGAATTCTGTGGCATTGTCAACTGCGGAGGCAGAATATATTGCGGCAGCAGCGTGTTGTGCTCAAATCCTATGGCTTCGGAATCAGCTAAGTGACTTCAATCTGCATTTTGATCAAATTCCCATATTATGCGACAATACTAGTGCCATTAGCATTGCTAAAAACCCTGTTCAACATGGTAAATCTAAGCATATAGAAATTAAACATCATTTTCTTAGAGACTGTGTAGAAAAGGAACTTGTCACTATTAATTTCTGCAGAAGTGAAGATCAGGTTGCTGATATATTTACTAAGTCCCTACATAAGGATGCTTTTGAAAAGCTAAGGATGGAACTTGGATTAATGAGCCCACAGTGAGGTACTTCGAACCCTCTCTCAGTGATTGACTAGATGATAGAGTTTAGAACATGCATGTGAGTCATTTACATGAGTGAATGCTTGAAGTCCCTGAGTAGCTAGTAATGTGTGTGCTATTACTTCTGTGCTAAATCTGATATAGTACATGCATGGTTGAACACATCTCTTATTGATGCCCTACATTACTTCCGGATATTGTTGCCAATAGCCCCATGAAGGAAGTATATGAGACCACCTTATCCTAGTATAAGTCATGTGTGAACATCTGTTATACACCTTCTAGACATGATTTTACATATGTGTGATAGAGTGACTTGAATTGTGGTGATTTTACATTATATACCCTTATGGTAAGCCGATCCACCACAATGCCCCTTGTGAAAAATCCATAGTCAGGAACCTGGTCTGGCATTCTCGCAGTCAAGGATCGAATGTCTCTGCGACTGAAGAACCCAAAGAGGTATTTGATGTGTGAAAGAAGCGGCTCGGATGAGTTATGATGAAAAGACAGTTCAGAGATGTTTGCCTTGGAAGTCGGACGGTTGAGTGTGATACGTGCACGCGAGTAAATAGGAGATAATGACTGGATTTTGAATTTAACGAGGGTTTGAAGTCAATTCTCTTCATCCAGCCTCTCAACAATTTTCGAAACCCTAAAGCAGAAAATCGGAAATCGTCTTCTCCAGTCGCCTCTTCTCAAGTCATAAGTAACTCCAATGGCATCCAACTCAAGCACCAGCAACGTCGATATGTCTGATAGTCTAATGGAGACCTTTACTATTCTGGGAGTTCGTTACGTTGTCCCGAAAGCGGTGGCCGAGCTACTTAAACCAAGTAAGTCGAACTCTACAGTTTCAATCTACAACCCAAAATCTGCGAGATTTATTGAGTATTGTGCTGGGGTTGGCAGTATTGGTGAAAGGGAAATAGTTGATGTCTCTGGAATTGTTAGTGCTGTAGAGGTTGTTGATGTGTTAGAAGAAGTGAAAAATGGAGGCTGTGCATGTGACAGTGGTTTTGTGGAAGGAGAGGAAGCGGAAGTAGAAATTGCTGATGCTGTTCCTGTCAAGCACCCAGAAGGGGTTGCAGAATCTGGTAACACTGATTATTGGTTTGGATGCTCTGAAGAGAAGGAAGAGATTCCTATGGCTGATGTGTCGTCGGTAGGAGCAGAGATGTCTGCCGCAAATCAGTTGTTGGAGGAGCTGGTGGAGATGGGCAAAATGGCCAAGTTCAACAAAACTGGAGAAGCTGAGGATGTAGAGTGTGAGATAGTTCAGTCGGCTCCAAGAGTCTCCAAGAGGAAGAAGAAAGAACAGCCTCTAAGGATTCAGCCTCTGAGAGAAAGCGGTAAAAGAAAGTTGGAGGTGAAGGAAGAAGCTGCTCCGACAAGTTCTGTCAAGAAAGCTAAAAGGTCAAAATCAGGGAAAGAGATTTTGATGGAAATGGAGTGCTCTGAGGAGTTCCTGATGGAGGAAGGTTTGACAGAAGTGCTTGACATTCTGAAAGCTCAAGGATGGGAAAAACTCTGTGAGACTCAGGAATATGTGTGTCCTGAGGTAGTTGAGGAGTTCTACCGAAATATGGAGCTCATTGATGGACCAGTTTCAGCATTGGAAATAAAGTTCGAGGGTCAGAAATTCACTTTATCCAGCCTAGAACTGGCGAGGACAATGGGATTAGAACATAAGGGATTCGATCTCTACTGCAAATCAAATGTGTGGCCAAAGGAGGCTGAGGATAAACAGGCACTTGTGAAGACAATTTGTCAGTTGAAAACCGTTCAAAAAGGCTCGGGTATAAGTACTCAGTTCATGGAGCCGAAGGTCAAGATCTTGCATAAATTGCTAGTGAGCAATTTCATCCAAAGAGGTGTGAAACCATCCTACGTACAACATCAAGATTTAATGGTCTTGGACAAGTTGCTAAAGAACGAAAGAGTGAACCTGCCGAAACTGATAATTCATCAGATGAATCATTTGAAGAAGCTGACCCAGATTGGGTACTCTTGGGTGATTAAGAAGGTCCTTCAGGAACACAACCTATATCAGGTCCTTTCTGGCGTGGAGGAGCAGATTGTCAAGGAATTTGATCCTGATGTGTTCAGAAAAATGAACTTGGTAAAAGACCAAGTGGAAGGATGGATCAAGGCTCCTGTCCAAGAACCCAAGCCGAAAGCTAACCCAGTCCTGAAAAATATTGAGGAAGAGGATGAGGATGAGGATGAGTCTGAAGATGATAGAGATAAGAAGTGGGCACTTCTGGAACAAGGAATCTTTGACATTCGGAAGGACCTGAGAGGTCTAAAGGAGGAGGTCAAGGAAATGAAAGATGCAATCAGTGAAGTGCAGGCCGCACTCTTGGATCTGGTTGACAGGCTGTGAAGATCTTCAGTCCTCGGGATGACCTCTTTGATCTCTGAGAATGCAGTGATCAGTTCCTGACATGAGATTTCCCATCCTTGCTATCCCACCCATCTATTTCCGTTTGTTATTTCTGAGTGGTAACAATATGTGTTCAAACTGCGTGCTATGACTATCTTATTTATCCTTGAAGTTTTATGCATGCCTTGACTCACTACTCTGAAGTTCAAAATTTTGCTCATGTTCTTGACTGATGTGTGTGTTGATTAACTCTTCTTTGATGATGTCAAAAGGGGGAAGGGTAGAAGTATCAACTGAGGGGGAATGAAATCTGAGGTTCCTCAGTAGAAATACCTGTGTCGGAATTTGACTTAATAGGATGTTTATCTAGTTTCTGAGTGTGCAGAAACTTAGGGGGAATTTGTTCCCAAGGAGAATATGTTCTCAATTGATGCTGTGTGCATGTCTAAACATCTATTAAGTGCTGATTTGGTATTTTTCCTGTAATGGTTTGTCATCATCAAAAAGGGGGAAATTGTTGAGGCATTGGCCTCACACGTTTTTGATGATTGACAAACCGGTTTAATGGTTTACTTGAGTTTCTGTTTGTCAGGAACTTACTGGAGCACTCAAGGACATTATGCGGGACTTGAGTACCAGCGGAAGTCTCCGAGCAACCAAGAACCTGTGTATGGGTCAAGTCAACGGAGCAGTTGAACGGTTGAGGTCAACAGAGAAGTTGAGCAGTTGACACAAGAGTCAAAGACATCATGGAGTGATGACATGTTCCCACTACACGTCAAGGAGATCATGGGTTGGCAGTTACAAGCCATGATCTGTGGCAGTTACTGAAGAACCTATATAAGCCAGATCCAACTCTTCAGAAGGCTGCGCCTTCCATATACATCCGAGAGAGCTTTCCAAGTGGGGTTTCCCAGAGAGAATATCCAGCAAGCTGTGCAAGGTGATATTCAGAGTGATCGAGCTGTTCTTGATCATTGCCGGAAAGCGACGGAGGTGCCACGACTACGGTGACGTCTGGGAGACAGTCAGGGAAGTAGTCAGGTCTTGCATGTGTAAATCTAGTTTAGATTTATACGTAATAGGCAAGTTTTGTACCGATTGAGTGTACAGGTTAAATAGTAATAAAAAGCTATTTGAGTTTAATCCGCTGCGTATTTTGATTTAGTATTTATCTGCATACAAAGTTAGGTTCCTAACAGTTCCGACCTTTGTTAAGTCTCTGACTTTCAATCTTAAGTCTTTGACTACTAACCACGATCCTATCAATGATGGATTGATTATTTGTCTCTTCACATTGCAACTACAAAATACAAACAACACGGTGCTTGATTCAAACATGGCAGCTAACTTAAGTTGCAAATCATGTGTTTGTATTTAACCTCAAGTTGTGCCAAAACCAAGCTTTCCTAAATTGCCCACCTTTGGATTTTCCATATCAAAAGTTTATCCTTTTTTTTTTTCAAGTCAGACGTGAGTTATATTATTTTTCGGAATAGTCTAGTTTGTCGCGACATGTGACATCATTATTTAAGATACATAATATGTTCTGTAGAGCTTAAATTTCATATTTTTAAGTTAGAAGTTAAATAAAGTTTAGTATAGTTAAATTTTTTTAAATAAAGTTCAGTACATTTAAATAAAGTTAAATAAAAAAAATTCAGTTTTCAATTTTTTAGTTAAACATGATTAAAACTTAAGTTAAACACCTTTATTCAAAAACTTTACTTTTTTTAAGTTCATTAAAGTAAAATAAAGTTAAGTAAAGTTAAATAAAGTTCAATACAATTAAATAAGTAAAATTAAGTTAAGTAAAGTTAAATAATTTTTTTTTAACTCTATCAAACATCACCTAACTGATTGAATTTGAATCGGAAAATTCTGTTTGGCAAATTGATTATACTGTAATTTATAAAGAAAACAGAGAAGACGGAGACTTAATATTATATGTCAATCAACTTCATAGACTTTTTTAAGTGTAAAATTGTAGCCCATTTCTTGCTTGGGAGAAACATTATCATAAATAAGGTATTAATTTATAAGACAAACTTGGTACAAGAACATGGACTCTTGACTTGGACAACAGACAAACAACTAAAATCACTGGGCCCCAGATTTTATTATAATCAATTTGTTTGAAACCTAAAATAAGTCTCAAGTTTGACTGGAGATTCCACACAGGTTAGCAAGTGGGCGTGGCTGACCTGATCTGGGCTGAGTTTTATCTATGCATGATTAGAGTTCTTAACAACATTGGGTGGCATCAGATCATAATAAGTAAGTCCTAACTTGTATTATAATATTGATGACACATTGAGAACATACAAAGACAGCTACTGGGGACTGCATATTAAAATGTCAGTTGTTGTCAAAATGACGAAAGATCTGAAGTTTAGAAAAGTGGTGGTGGTGGGAGGAAATTGGATGATGGGTTTTGTCAAAAATGTAATCTTTTTGTATCTGAAGGTTGACTTGGGAGGTGGGACCAGTCTCTAAACTCAACATGGGTTTGGAGCTTGCTTCTTGATTAGACTTCCATACTTGAGAAGAGAAGGAAAAAAAAAAAGTAATCTTGAGAATCTAATTAATTACAGCTATGGAGTGGGCAATAGTTGACCTTGACTCGTTCATGAAAGCATTTGGGGATGTATATATATGTAAATGATGTTGTGTTTTACATGAAAGATGGTGCTGAACAATGTTTATTGATAATGCAGTGGTTGCTAGTTTTAGGATTTGAATGAGGAAGAAGTATAAGAGTGCAGGTTTGAGGGAACAATGGGAATTTTTTTTTGATAAGGAGGGAACAATGGGAATTGAATGGTGAAGCTTGTCAGTGAGATGTGATCATGCATTAAATTGAATGATCCACTATGGCATCCATCAATGAAGAGTTCAGGTGAAGCTTACCAAGATTTCATGTCATCATTTATTGAAATTAAATTCCAAGATGGAAGGAATAATAATGTGAGAAGAAGACAGCTTCAGAAATTTGATGCCTGAAGACTTCAGGTGGGCTTTTGCTTGTATGGTTGGGCTCAATGGAATCAAGAAGCAAGGTCACTTGACTGGACTTTTGATCTGTACACTGGCTCAATGCCATTCCATTCCCGATTTGCTGAGCTTTTAAACAGATATTAGCGCCAACTCTTGAACCAAAACTTCTCCATTGCGCAGAAAAGTAGAGAAGTTGATCCATATATCCATAACCGTAATTTATCAAAATGTTTGTAGTACTAGTTGATGATGAGAAACATAACTTATCAATTGCGCTGATTGCCACTTCCCTACATTTCGATGTGGATGACTATTATGATATTAATTGTATCCCTGACTCCTACAATTCATCTTCTTCTAACTCTCACAATTCATCTTCTCATGCCTCTAGAAGTCTCTCTTAGCCTGATATATATACCTATTCTGGTTAACGAGAAAAACAGCAAAATCATTTACCAATTCTTTTCATCATTTACATGGTATCAGTGGTAAACGATCATTCTAAGGCTCTGTCCACTTTGACTCTATTTTTTGACGGTTAAGTTAAGATAAGTTAATATCAGTTACTATCAGTTAAGATCAGTTAAAATCAGTTAAGTTAAGTTTCAGTTAAGTTAAGATAAGATAAGTTACTTTTAACATACCATCATCATCATCATACCATCACACTATTCATCATATCATCATCATCATCATCATACCATCATACGGGAGTCTTCGGATCTAAGGGAAGCTTAGATCACCCAATTCACTTGGAGAGTAGTATAGGGGATCAGTAGTTTGGAAGGCTGTTCAAACGTCAATCTGTACTATATACCGTAATAGTGGATTGTTCCTTGGACTTGGGAGAAGTCCCCCAGATGTAGGCTACATTGAGCCGAACTGGGTCACCAAGTGTTTTGTGTCCTTTACTGTTCTGCATTTCATTTTGATTATCTTAGTCTGTGCAACCAACTGTACCACATGGTGACCTTCATCTAGCTGGTACTGTTGAGCTCATCTCACGCATAGCTATTTCAAGTACAATTGAGATTATTGAGTTGTGTGATTCAAATATTGAACCGTTTTGGTAAAATTCCAGTTTGATTTATTGATTCAATATGGTTAATTCTGATTTGGTGAATCAATCAACATTGATATTGAATTTGGATTGATTCAGTGAGGTTTATTACATTCGTGAGAATCAATAAATTTCGATATTGAACCAATATGGCGAAATTCCAGTTTGATTTATTGATTCAATGCGGTTAATTCTGATTTGGTGAATCAATCAATTTTGATATTGACCGTTATGGTTGGATTGATTCAGTGCACTTGTGGATGTTGGTTGAACCAATCCATTTGCATATTGAACCATTGTGTTTTGGATTGATTTAATACGGTTTATTCCGACTTGATAAATCAATTAAAAGTGACTACTGAACTGGTACGGTTTAAATGTTTCGGTTTATACTGATTCGATTCACTCCGGTTTGATTTGATCCAATTCAAAATTTGGTGGATCGGTTCTGTATGGATTTTGGTTCAGATAGATTGGTTTAATACGATTCTTTATCGTCTTGAGTAACGAATCTAGTCTGACATGGATCCTGGTTCAATTAGATTGGTTTACTACGATTTTATATCGTGTTATGAAACCAATCTAGTGTGATATTTAATATTGATTCAATGAGATTAGTTTAACTCGGTTTTATACCGACTTTCGAAACTAATCTAGAGTGATATTGAATTTCAGCTCAATGATATTGGTTTAACTCGGTTTATACCGACTTCTGAAACTAATCTAGAGTGATATTGAATTTCAGCTCAATGATATTGGTTTAACTCGGTTTATACCGACTTCCGAAACCAATCAAGAATGATATTGAATTTCAACCTAATGATACTGGTTTAACTCGGTTTATACCGACTTGCGAAATCAATCTATTGCGATTTTGAATTGTGGTTCAATGTGATTGGTTTAATACGATTACCTATCGTCTTGAGAAACCAATCTAGATTGATATGAATTTTGGTTCAATGAGATTGGTTTAATACGATTACCTATCGTCTTAAGAAACCAATCTAGCTTGATATGAATTTTGGGAAATCAATCTAATATGATATGGAATTTCGATTCAATAAAATTGATCAAATTCGGTGAACTGTTGGTCAACTATGGTTGAATTTTTGACACTGGTCAACTTGAGTCAATCTTAGTTGAGTCTTTGACATCAGTCAACTTATGTTTAACTTTAGTTGATATATTGACTCCTGTCAACTTGTGGTCAACTTAAGTTGAGTTTTTGACATTTGGTCAACTTATGGTCAACCTTAGCTGAAATTTGACTTCGGTCAAGTTTGATCAACTTTGGTTGAATTTGACGCGATCAATTACATTTGAGATTTGACCGTAGTCAACTTGGGTCAAATGTAGTTGAGATTGGATTTCTGTCACTTATGGTTCGGATGAGAAATCGTATATTGATGCAATTTCAGTTTGATCTAATTTAGATCGGTCAAAAATTTTTGGTTCAATTGAACATTGGATCATATGATATCTAGTTGACAAATTGTATGTTGGTTCAATTTGGTATTATACCAATTGGTTGAAGTTGGTCTGATTGTTTAGTTCAGACCACTTCAGTTGTTTATGGTTCAATTTTGCTGGCTAAGATTGCCCTCTTGTTTGGAACCATAATTGAGAGTAACCAACATTACAATTGACACTTTAATTGCATGATAAGACATTCGACTTTTGGGCTGACATAACAAAGGGGTTGATTGAAACGGAATACATGACCACCTCCGTGGCATATCCGTGGAGACTGCCTTATTTCTTATGTTAGGATACATGTATGCAGTTTACAAGAATATTAATTTAGGCCTCCGCACATTAGTATTCAGTGTGGCTGCATACATACCCGTGGTGATAAACGTGTGACGATCTTTAGTATTTTGATATAAATAGTAAATTCATCCTCCGATGGTTTATTATTTGACATCCCTTATCGTCAATGTTTGATCACCGAACAAGGTGCCCTAGAAGTTAATACCATAGTCCTCCGATGTGCTATTAATGGTGTCCGGTATCTTGTAAATGTCATTATCTGTTTTTAAAGTTTTTGTTTATGTAATGGTTCAGTTAAATCGACAGACTTGTCTCTTTTGATCTTGTTCTGTCATATTGTTTGGAACCATGAACTTCTTTCGAAAACCAACACCGCTTGAGATTTAGTCTCTAAATTTGATATTCCTACTGTGGACCGGTATTTTACATCTTTCTGTTGAAACGGAAAACAAGATCACCTCCGTGATGTATCCGCGTAGGTTGGCACGGTCTATTATATCGGATGTGTGTAGCTTGTTTGAATATTGATAGACCCTCCGGAAAGTCAATATTTATTGTAGGTGCAGACGTACTTAGTGATAAATAGTTGATGATCATTAGTTTTCGATGTGAATAATCAATCCATCCTCCGATGGTTCATTACTTGATATCACCTTATCGTCAATATTTATTCACTGGAACAAGATATCACTTACAGTTAATACCACTGTCCTCCGACTTGCTATTAATGTGTGCCGATATCTTGTGAATGTCATGATATGCTTTTAAAGCTTATTTTATTTAATGTATAGTCTATGACATGCATGATTATGGTATTGGTGAGCATGTTTATTGGTTTGACTTGTTCTCTGTTTGAGAAATATCTGCGACATTATGGTGCTTCATTACACAATTTTGTATTGAATATCATCCTTTTGAAGGTGCATACAGTTTTGTGGCTGAATTTCCTTGCGGGTCTTAAATTCTATATATGCTGTGTGGAATTTGAAGACATTGAAATTCATACTTTCATTGGTGAGATTTTGAATCTCATAATTCTTGAGGAAATTGAGTTTGGGGGAGATATGGTTGATGTATTGTCATTGAAGAGAAAGTTTTCTCTTATTACGATGTGATTGATTAAATTTGCATGCATGCTCGGGATAATCAATCACAAGACAATGTCTATTTGTTCTCCAGTCTAGATACTGATTATTTCAGTAGGACAAACTCAACTACCTCAAGAATATGTACTATGACTTCCGAGTCAGATACGATTTGGTGTATGCTTTTAGTTGATGATATTCATGTTTATTGTGTTGCCATTTTGCTTGGTTGGAGATGAAACACAAATTATGGCTTGTGTGTATATCACGGTTCAGTGGGAGTGAGATATGATTTTCTTACATTATGGAACTTGTGGTACACACATTCACAATTGAGACATGTGTGGTCTCATTTACTTGTTGAAGTATGTATGCATTTGTAAGTTACATACATGTTAATGTTGTGCAGATATTTGAGGAATTCACTATTGAATTCATTATCTAGATAACATGTGACGAACATGCTCAAGTGTTGGATGTCAGATTTGCTAGAGATACTTTTGTTACTGACTCCAATGTGATGCCTAATAAGATTATAATTAATCTAAATATTGCTATGTCAGTTTTGAATAGCATATTTGAGGCATTAATTAAAGAATATGGTTTGTATTTATTGTCACTATAAAACTTTCGATTTCGTGTTGCGAAAGACCGTATATATTGATATGTGACAAATTTGATTATATCATATTCTGTTGGCAACTAGAGATAGTCAATGTGATAACATTGATATCGATATGCTAGTTGTAATTAAGAGATACAGAGTAAACATATAGAGCATTTTGTAACAAACTCCGTTGCGGATCCATTTAATATAAGGGATTACTATCCGAGGTCTTTCAGTGGCATAATGATCATTTGCCAGTTACCTTATTTGAGGATATTCATATTCAGTGGGAGTTTGTCTTGTGCGCTGCTCTATGTTGGATATAGATTTTATCTATACTATCGATTTATGTTGCAGAACTTTTGTTGCTAGTATGCACTCTGTATAATGTTGTTGATCTCGCTTTAGGGACCAGTTGGAAATAGACATGTAAGGTCACAGTTCATGTAATTTCCATGCTGCACACTCATGATGAATCCATGTCATTTAATTATGTTGGCATTCGTGACAAGCTCGGTCGAGTATCGATGATGCATACGAAGGCCGCCTTGATCCCATGTCAACATAGTTAATGGACAAGATAGGGGATATACCTTTATGATATGATAGCAGTTTAGAGCTCACTTTTGTTACACATTTATAATTTACACGTGTGACCCAGTGGGAGATTGTTAGGTTAATTTTGTAAATTAACCAATTATGTGGGGTCACACATGTAAATAAAATGAATGTGTGTGCTATCATTTAAATAAGCCTAACTAAAGTGATCTAGTTGTGATTTATATTGGCTTATGGGTATAATGTCATGGGGTTTATTGTGTAGATACTATTTGGTAATTATCATTCTATGAGAGGCGGAATGATAATTATGACAATAGTGGTTGCCCCTAGCACACCACTATTTATATGGGTTATGGTCCCCGGTCCACCACATCGAAAAGACGACAGCTTTTCTTGCCCTCTCGGTGAAAAAGCTGAGATGACTCTAGTGGCAGGACTGGAAGACCTAATTCGGTGTACTCATGTGCACATCTACTTCAGAGATACGCTTCCGCATATTGAAGATCAATACGGTATGTTCTCTTTAATCTGAATTGAGTTTCGATCCTTGATGTATTACTGTTGATTATCAGTAATTTAGATCTAACAATAACATCTAGCCTCTTAGCAGCCTTTCTGAATTCTGTTTATGTTTTTTGTGGCATCTATTGTGATGCATTTAACTGTCTGGTATTTTGGAAACTTATGACTTATGAGTTTTGTATGATGTTATTGAAATTTGATTGTGTTTGATTGAAGATGATGACAATTGACATTGTGCGACCTGACTCGCTGTTTGTATTTTCTATGACAATCAGGGACGGTTCTAGCTAGATCCAGGGGGGTCCACGGACCACCCTAATATTTGACAATTTTTTTTTGAATATAATATAATATAATTCATTTTAAATTAGAAAATTAATTTATTTGGAATTGGGCCATTAAAAACTGTAAAGGAACAAACGAACGACGTTCGTCTTCTCCAGCAGCGGCAGCGACATTCATCCATCGACTTCATCGTCAGCAGCAGCAAAATCTCCAGTTACCACAGCGCCCGGTAACTTCAATGTGTTGAAATTTCTTTCGAATCCGGTTGAGAAGAAGATCATCTGTTTAGATTTCTAGCTGCGCGTTTTATATTCACTACGACATGGAGTAGTCTGTTTGTTTTCTTAAGGTTATTTGATGTTTGTTTTCTTAAGGTTATTGTTTAGTAGATTAACTGAACTCCAGATTTCGGCATGGATATTCCGCCCTTTGAGTAGTCTGTTTGATGTATTTATTCTCGGTATTTATTCCCCCTTTGAGGTTTGTATTTGTCACATTGAGGCATGGATATTTTCTTGCTTTTTCAGTTTTTTTGATTGCCGCTGATGTTAATTGATTTCATGTGTTATATTGTCAAATTGCAGGTGTTAGTGTCGTTAGTAGCGTGGTACTAATGTCATTTAAAAGAGGTCGAACAGAGAATGAATGTGAAGGGGACTTTGATATTGTTAATGATCCGGCATTGAGGAAACCGATCAATGATTATGAGCATTCGATTAGAGATAATGTGAGGAGGGCATATGTGGTACATGGTCCTTGTCAACCGCATTCACATGATTTTCCAAAAACTTATATCATCGACAGGTTAAGATCCTTTCACAGTGTCTATTTCAAGAGATGTGAATGGTTAGAATATAGTGTGTCTAAAGATGCTGCATATTGCTATTGGTGTTATCTTTTCAAAGGAGATAATGGAAACGATGCGTTTATTAAAGAAGGCTTTCGGAACTGGAAGAATGCGAGCGAGAAATTTAGATGAGGCAGATAAGAGTTGTAAGTTGCATGATGCGTTGTAAGTTGCGAGGTGCTTGGTAGATGAGAGGTTTCTGATTGTTGGTGGTGGTGCACCTAAGCTGAACTGTCACCACAACATGGTGGTGCATTGGCAAAAATACAGGAGGGGATGGAGATGTGAATGTTTGGAGATTGATTGTTTACGGTATCTCATGCAGTTGAGGAAATGATAGTGTTGGAACCCTTTGGTTTTGATGATTACAAACACTTATCTAATGATGTGTTTAAGTGTGCAGAAATCCATTCTTCAATTGAGATTGCAAACAGATTGATGGCTAATGAAAGCAAATATTAATGACAGAATTAATATTAGATTTATTGCTGATGGAGGCAAGACATTAAAGACAAATTGCCAATTGAAGAGCCAAGTTAATTGTCAATTGAAGAGCCAAGTTAATTGCTGATTGAAGCATTGTGTTCAAGACAATTTGGAAAGACAATGAAGAGGCCGAGTTAATGTGAAACCAATTGAAGAGGCAGAATTAATATGGTCATTGAAAACACAATTGATTACGTATTTGAAGAGCTTTTCCAAAAGCAAGTGACTGTTGAGAAGTGAAGAGATGAGCTCAACATCTATAAAAGGAAGAGAAACCTCAGTAGAGACGTTCGGCGAAATAGAAGTGAAAAAGGAGTTATCACAGTCGACGAACGGAGCTGCTGACATCGCGCGCACTACGGTACAAAGCTCGAAGCTGATTACTCTGTCGGATTGAGTAGAGGATAGCAAATAGTATCTATACGATCTAGTTTGTATGCCCTACAAGTATATCGGAATAAAGAGTAATCAGTTCGAAAATCCTTTCGGAGACGAAAGGTAGTGGTTTTCACCTTATCATAGTTGTGATAAGGTTTCCACTATATATTTGCGTGCAGTATTTTTCCAGTCGTTTATTTTCTTGCAAAATTATTCCGCTGCTATCTGACCATCAGACGGAAACACACTTTGTGACTTCCGTCTGACAGACTGCTAACACTAACGATCCATCACGTGGTATCAGAGCCGAGTACTCTAGATTTGTGTGTTAGCTTTGCAGGAAAACTATGTCTTCAATCAACGACTCCTTCTGGAAACCGCCGCTGCTTAAGCCAGGGCAATTTGACTGGTGGAAAGACCAATTTGAGGCCCATGTCTGCTCGCTGGACGGACAGTTTTGGAGGATATTCGAAACATGTTCATTACCTATCCTGGACAAAACAGATCCTGCCAAACCGGTTGAAAAGGCCAAGGATAAGTACACCGACGAGGACTACAAATGTCTCGAAAAGAATGCCAGGGCAAAGAAGGTTCTCTACATGGCCTTGTCCCCCGGAGATCAAATAAAAGTAGCAATGTACAAAACAGCTAAAGATATGTATGATAGACTGGTAAGACTGTACGGTGGAAATGAAGACATCAAAAGGAACATGATCCTAGCCGCCACAAAGGATTACGAAACCGCCATGCAGATGAAGGATGAGTCCCTGGAGGATTTCTACACCAGGTTCCAAGTCATAGTCGGACAGTTGGAATATCTGAACGAAAGGCTCCCTGAATGGAAGATCACGCATCAGTTTATGCAGGCCCTGAACTCCAAGTGGGATCAAGTGACATTAGCACTACAAGCTCAGAAGGGAATCAAAGAAACTACTCTAGAAGAGCTGGTTGCCAACCTCCAGAGTCAGGCGGGGATCGTAGACAGGTAGATGGCCAGGAGACAGACTGACAAGTCTCAGGCCATTGCCTTGAAAGTTGAAAAAGCCCTCGATCGTACACAAGGAAATGAGACATCACAAGGGGAAGATGATGAAATTGCTCTATTAACAAAAGCACTTGCGATGGTCGGCTTTGGCAAAGGAGGAAGGAACTTCAGAACAGGGGGAAGTGGTGCTAGTTCCTCCAGATGGAACAAAGATGCTACATCAGGTGAAAAGAAAGGGAACCCAAAAGAGAGGGAAGAGAGAACATGCTACCACTGCCAGAAGAAGGGGCATCTATCTAAAGATTGCCGTAGCAAAAAGAGAGGAGAACCAGCGGCCCCAAAACCAGCACAGACTGAACCAGCTTCCCCAAAGCCTGCTCAGGCCATATTTGCCGCATGGGGGGACTCGGATGAAGATAGTAACGATGGAAAGTCCTCAAAGGATGCATGCTTAATGGCACACTCCACATCTGATGAGGTAATAGAAACTGAATCCTTTGTTGATAAAGTTTTTTCTGAATCCAATCTTGCAGAAACAATCGCTAAAGTGTTAGCCAAAAACCGAGATCTGGAAGACAGACTGGCAGAAATGGAGCAGGAACATCACGATGACATAGAGGAGAACTGTCTCTGGTCAACCAAAGCCATGCGTCTTGAAAAAGAAATGGCGGAACATGTCTGTAAGTGCCGTACCTGTGAAGGAAGAGAGAGACAGATCAGCAACCTAAGTGATGAACTAAGATGTATGTCGATCGGAAACACTGAGTTGGTTGACTTCAAGACAAAGGTTGAAGAGCTAAATGATGAGCTGATAAATCTCAGAAAAAACAATGAGGAACTCCTTCAGACAGTCGTTGACCTTAGACGCGAGGAGGCTGAAAGGAAAGAAGAATGGTTCCATGAGCTAGAAGCAAAGAGGGACTTCAAGAAGAGTTTTGTCAGACCAGGACTTGGTTATGTAGAGGAGGAGGCAGCAAAGAAGAAAGCCGCCAAAGGAAAAGAAGCAATGGCAGAACCAGAAGAAAGCTCCCACCGGGGAAAATGGCCTCAGGCTACGGGGCACGCAAGCAGAGAAGTCCGTCCACAAGATGGAAGCTATATCTATGATACTGACTCAGTCCCCTACAAGGCTAAGAAAGCCTATGAAATCTGGCAGAAGCAGAGTCTGAGCCGCAAGCCCCCAATAATTGACTTCCATGCAAGGAAAAACAAGAGGTCCATTGCACATGGCAGAAGCAAATATGTGGGACTTCCATGTCACAGAATGTGCTGGCATTGTGGACACTCTGGGCACTACAGATCTGAATGCCCAAGTCTGAGGGATGCATACGAAAGGAATCAAAATTGGGTGTCCACCCACGACCATTATCCAGAAGCCAGCTATCAGAGGGAAGTAAATGATTACAGCTATCAGAGGGAAGTGAATAATTACAGTTATTAGAGGGAAGTTGACGATTACAGCTATCCGAGGGAAGTTAATAAGTACAGGAAGGAAGACAGAAATGCTCACTTCCGTTCCCACTATGATCCAGCGATCTCTGCCAGACCAAGGAAGACACCAAGGCCAAAGATTGACCTAACTAACCGCGCTGCATACTATTCATCTTATTATGCTCCTTATTCTGCTCATATTGCTAAATTCATTCCTAAACCCAGTAAGCCCAAGCTTGTCTGGGTTCGTAAAAACTGATCGTTTTCTTGCAGAAAGGAGTGAGGTCCCGTCCATGGTACCTAGACAGTGGATGCTCAAGACAGGGAATCAAGAATGGTTCGACTCGCTCCATAAAACTTCCGGAGATAGCATTATCTTTGGAAACAAGAGCTCAGGAAAAGTGGTAGGATTAGGAGAGGTAAGAATTTCGGACTCTATCCGAATCAGGCAGGTAAGCCTAGTTGAGAACTTAAGATACAACCTGCTAAGTGTGTCTCAATTGTGCCAATATGGTAAAAATCAAGTTATTTTCAATGCAAATGATTGTCTTGTGAGGTGTAATGTGACAGGGAAGACTGTTCTAAGAGGAATCCGTGTGAATGAAATCTACATCGTCGATCCAGATTTCGTCCCCGAAGAAGAGCTGTGTCTTGCTAGCTTAGCCGAGGGTTCAATCCTATGGCACAGACGGTTTGGGCATGCTAGCATGAAGCTACTGTACAAACTCCATCAGAAGGAACTGGTAGTCGGCTTACCTAAGGTGGCAAGCGAATTTGATCAGGCATGCAGTGCCTGCGTCACGGGGAAGCAAGCACGGACATCGTTTCCATCTAAGCAAACAGTAAGCACGACCGCACCACTAGACATGGTCCACATGGATCTGTGCGGTCCAGTCAATATCGTCAGCCGTGGTGGAAACAGGTATATTATGGTAATAGTCGACGACTATTCCAGGTATACATGGACTATTTTTCTTGATGCTAAAGATCAAACCTATAGTGAATTTGAAGCATGGCTTAATCTGATGGAAAACAAGTTAAATCGTAAATTGTCCTCTATCCGCACTGACAATGGAACTGAGTTCCGGAATGCGCAGTTTCTTTCGTTATTCAGGGACAAAGGCATTGATCACAACTTTTCCGCCCCACGGACACCACAGCAGAATGGGGTTGTGGAACGAAAGAACAGAACCCTAGAGGATATGTCACGAACGATGCGGATTGCTAGCGGAACTCCAAAAAGCTTCTGGGCAGAAGCAGTGCATGCTGCGGATGTTTCGTCCACAACAACGGCAAGGAGAGCTTGGGAAAGTTTGATGCACGGAGTGACGAGGGAGTGTTCGTCGGATACTCTAGCCACAGCAAAGCCTACAAAGTCTTCAACTTAAGGTTAGAGAAAATCGAGGAAAGCGTGCATGTGAGATTCGATGAGTCGGTGATGGCTGGTCACCTGATAAAGGACTCTTCAACTGCTGCCACGCTGGATGATGGAGAACTCCAGTTCGCGGATAGATCAGATCAGGACTGGAATCCATCCCCAGCAACCAACGCTGATGCACCCCATATGGATGTCCATCCCATAGACGATCAACCACCAGATGACCATGCAGAGGATGACGAGGTAGCCTTTCCAGAAGGTGGTCAAATCCATGATGACCCTGCGGAGGAAGTCAACGATGGGACTCATGGTGAAGTAGTAATGACGGGCGATCCCACCCCTTCAAACCCTGAGGGGGAACCCAGAACGACCAGGCATGGACGAGTGGTTCAACCGCCAGCCAGATATAGGGACTACCACTGCTACTCTTCTCAGGAAAAGGTAGATCTTAATGACTTATGTCAATTCTGTGGATTTGCCTCCTTTGTTTCTCTTGCAGAACCGAAGATTATAGCAGAAGCGCTCAAGGACCCAGAATGGGTCAATGCCATGCAAGAGGAACTGCACCAATTCGAGAGGAATAAAGTGTGGCGTCTGGTTCCTCAACCCAAGGACAAGAATGTAATTGGCACAAAATGGGTCTTCAGGAACAAGCTGGATGATAAGGGGATAGTCATAAGGAACAAAGCCCGTCTAGTGGTCAAAGGTTACAACCAGCAGGAAGGAATAGACTACGACGAGACATTCGCTCCCGTCGCAAGGTTAGAAGCAATTAGATTATTAATAGCTTACTCAACATACCATGGTTTTATCTTGCAACAGATGGACGTAAAGACGGCATTCCTGAACGAAATCTTGAAGGAAGAAGTGTATGTGAGCCAAACCCCAGGATTTGAGGACAGAGCCTATCCAAATCATGTGTACATCCTAGACAAGGCGCTGTATGGGCTGAAGCAAGCTCCCCGCGCCTGGTACGAAAGACTATCCTTGTTCCTTCTGTCACATGGATACGTCAGAGGAGAAGTGGACAAGACCCTCTTCCTCCTGAAGGAAGGCAGTGACACTCTGGTGGTTCAGGTATATGTTGATGATATTATCTTTGGTTCAACTAACCCTAGTCTTGTCAAAAAGTTCACAGATTTAATGTCAAGCGAATTCGAGATGAGTATGGTGGGGGAACTGAAGTACTTTCTAGGACTTCAAGTAGCACAAGGAGAAGATGGAACTCGGATCCACCAGCAGAAATACGTGAGAGAAATCCTAAAGAAATTTGGCATGGAATCCGCCAAAACGTGTGCTACACCTATGTCACCTAATGACTCCCTTGCAAAGGATGAGTCCTCCACACAAGTGGATCCTACTCTCTACAGGGGGATGATAGGTTCACTCTTGTATCTTACAGCTAGTAGACCTGACATATTATTCAGTGTTTGTCTATGTGCCAGATTTCAGGCAGATCCTAGAGAAACTCATGTCAAAGCCGTGAAAAGGATTCTGAGGTACCTGAAAGGGACGGACGACCTATGCCTATTCTATCCAATGGGAGGAGATTTACGCCTGACGGCCTACACAGATGCTGACTATGCAGGATGCAAGACAGACAGGAAGTCCACGTCAGGGATGGCACAATTTCTTGGACCAAGCTTGATCTCATGGGGATCTAAGAAACAGTCATCCATTGCTTTATCCACTGCCGAGGCCGAATATATCGCAGCCGCAGCCTGCTGTGCACAACTGCTATGGATAAAACAACAGCTAAGTGATTATGGCGTTCATCTTGATTGTGTCTCTATTCTATGTGACAATACTAGTGCCATAAATATATCGAAAAATCCGGTACAGTTTTCACGCACCAAACACATAGAAATCAGATATCACTTCTTACGTGACTGTGTAGAGAAAGGTATCATTGCAATGGAATATTGTAGAACCGAGGAGCAGATCGCAGACATTTTTACGAAAGCTTTACACAGGGAACCCTACGAGAAGCTAAGGCTTGAACTAGGTATGACTTCCCTTGCATAGTCTGCACTCTATGTTGAATTTCCTCGATGATTGGCTAGATTAGTCTGCATGATGGACTGCCATGTGTGGAAGTGCTGCGTATGTAGTTGATAATTGTGTGAAAATTGTTCTATGAGGCCACCACTGCATGCATGCTAAATGAGATCACTAGCTAGCAAATACCATGAGCATGACACATAATTCTTTGCAGCCCAAAAGAGACTTCCAAATTTGAACCTACAATATAAGCCAAGGAAGTACTCTAAGACTAACCCTAGCCTCTTATGTGTGGAGAATAAATGCTTAGCCCGTTGATGTTAAAACTATCTTTTTTGTTTTCTCCACACTACATGAAATTGCTTTGTCATGATTTGGTGAATTTTTATTCTTGAATGTGTGGTGTTTTATTGTACCATTTGGGTAAACCTGCCACACCGCACCCAAACCTTGTGAAAACCATGAGACAGAACCGGGGTTAACTCGGCATTGGTTCAGACTAGTTCCACCAGATGGATTGTGGCTGGTTCAATCAGATGGATTGTTGGTAAGTGCCGTTTGGAGGGTTAGTGGCTGCCAGCAAGAAAAGAAGTTAAAGGTGCCACATTGATGGCGATTAGAATGACCTGTATGGGGAAAAGCAAAAGCTGCGTCTGCAGCACAGCCGTCATCACTACGTCGCTTCGGATATGATGGATGATGGTCTTTATGGCGTGGAAAAATAGAAAGGTCTCGATATTTGAACAATCTGACGCAATTAAAGATTTAAATACCCGCAGATGTCCATGTGGCAGAAAACAGTGGAGTGAATTCAAAATTTGGGAGTTGCACGAGACGGCTTAATTATTGCCTAATTATGGATTTGGAAGGAGATTTAAATGTGCAATTTCTTTTGGAAGTTAGAAATTAAATCTTGCGAGATTCGAGGATGCCGATTGGAATTCAAAATTTGAAAAAGAATTCCTGGGTTTCTCATAGTAAAGAAGAGAAGCAAAGGCGGAATCTTGGCATCTATCAGTCAGAAGTTGACTGTGTGAAGGACCTGGGGAGCAAAATTACTATTCTTGAGACATTGCTAGCTCTGTTGAAGGAGGTTGAGGATTCAGCAAACATTAATCTGACTCACTGTACTCAAATTAAGGAGGAGTTGAAGGAGCTGAATTGTCAGTTGAAATCTGTGGCCACTGAGGTGGTTGACCAGTTGAAGACCGTGCTCCGTGGTTAACTCAGGAACTGTCTCATGGTTACCCCCTCCTTGCTATCCCCACCACATCTGCCATCTTCTTTGATATTTTTTTCTTTCGATGTCATGCTCTGTGTTCTGCTTGGTAGTCGTTAAATTTACAGTATGCTGTGTGTGTTCCCTCTGGGCACTTTTGCTCATTCTTAATGAAGTATGCATTCCTTCCACTGCACGGATATCTTTACTTGCATTCTTTTTTATGATGCCAAAAGGGGGAAGATGACATTGAGTGCATTACTTGAGGGGGAAGTCACTACTGAAAATCAAACTAGATGTCCATCTAAGGGGGAACTGTTAAGCGATCGTAGAATTGTTTGCATTATCTGCTTAACAGATATTTGATGAGAACATGAGTGCATCACCTAAGGGGGAACTGTTAAGCGACTGTAGAACAGGGATATCTATCTGATAGAATTATAAATGACATCTATCTGCCAGAATTGTGATAACTGTGAAATACATGCAATGGATTTCTTGTCTTTTGAAGAAGTGTTTGTCATCATCAAAAAGGGGGAATTTGTTGGAACCCTTTGGTTTTGATGATTACAAACACTTATCTAATGATGTGTTTAAGTGTGCAGAAATCCATTCTTCAATTGAGATTGCAAACAGATTGATGGCTAATGAAAGCAAATATTAATGACAGAATTAATATTAGATTTATTGCTGATGGAGGCAAGACATTAAAGACAAATTGCCAATTGAAGAGCCAAGTTAATTTCCAATTGAAGAGCCAAGTTAATTGTCAATTGAAGAGCCAAGTTAATTGCTGATTGAAGCATTGTGTTCAAGACAATTTGGAAAGACAATGAAGAGGCCGAGTTAATGTGAAACCAATTGAAGAGGCAGAATTAATATGGTCATTGAAAACACAATTGATTACGTATTTGAAGAGCTTTTCCAAAAGCAAGTGACTGTTGAGAAGTGAAGAGATGAGCTCAACATCTATAAAAGGAAGAGAAACCTCAGTAGAGACGTTCGGCGAAATAGAAGTGAAAAAGGAGTTATCACAGTCGACGAACGGAGCTGCTGACATCGCGCGCACTACGGTACAAAGCTCGAAGCTGATTACTCTGTCGGATTGAGTAGAGGATAGCAAATAGTATCTATACGATCTAGTTTGTATGCCCTACAAGTATATCGGAATAAAGAGTAATCAGTTCGAAAATCCTTTCGGAGACGAAAGGTAGTGGTTTTCACCTTATCATAGTTGTGATAAGGTTTCCACTATATATTTGCGTGCAGTATTTTTCCAGTCGTTTATTTTCTTGCAAAATTATTCCGCTGCTATCTGACCATCAGACGGAAACACACTTTGTGACTTTCGTCTGACAGACTGCTAACACTAACGATCCATCAGATAGGTTTGTAGGTTACTATGATTTATCTATATTGTTGTAATTATGGGTTTTAGATTGGTGTACAAAAAAATTCCGTAAATCAAAAGTGTGAAATCAATAAAACTATAATTTCGATTTAAATATAATTTCAGTTAAGTCAAGTTCAATTTAAATCGATTTTTTCATCAATTACCACATCATCATATCATCAACATCATCATATCATCATCATGTTATGATCATTATCATCATATCATCATCACATCATCATCATATCATCATCATTATCATCATCATCATCATATTACCATCAACATTATCATCATCATGATAACACCATCATCATCACCATCATCATCATATCATATCACCATCATCATATCATCACATCATCATCATCATATCAGCATCATCATATTATCAGCATCATCATATCATCATCATGTTATCATCATTATCATAATATCATCATCATCATATCATTATCATATCATCATCATCGCATCATCATCGCATCATCACATCATTATCATCATCATCATATCATCATCATTATCATCATCATCATCATATCATATCATATCATCATCATTATCGTCATCATATCATATCATCATCATCATACCATCATCATCATATCATATCATCATCATCATAATCATCGTCATATCACCATCATCATAACCATTATCACTATCAATAAATAATATACTTATATATTCAACAATAAGTACATAATAAAAAAATTATATTTTTGGCTGATGCCAAAGTTAAGTTAAGTTAAGTTTCAATTAAGTTAATATCAGTTAAGTTACAGTTAAGTTCAGTTAAGTTTCAGTTCAAGTGGACAGACCCTTACTTTTGTGTTTGTGTGTATTTTAGTGTTGTGGGCATAAAGATACGAACTTTTTTAGGTTTTGGGAATTTGAGTGGGGATGTTATTGTATTGATCAAAATGTGAAACCTGTGGAAAAGGTTCAACTTGTTTGATTAGTTTAATATAGTTTGACTCAAATTTAATTAAAAAGAATAAGGATCGAGTGCAAACAGTATATTTTTATAAAAATTATAAACCAATGACAATCTTTGATTTGATCATATGGACGGATGAGGTTAAATCTTGTAGTAGGTTGATTTCTTGTTGATGAATTATAGGTCACTTTTGACGAACTATGCCGTACTTTTGGAATCTTGGCGACAAATTATAATCCAGCTTTGACGAATTGCAGTTTACACAAAAAATATAGTTTGCAACTGATCTTTCCTCCAACTAAAACAATAGCAACATATTTACTTTTTTTATAAATACCAGCAACAATAAATTTACTTAGACCACTTAAATCACATTCAAAATAAATATCCTAATACAAACTTATGCACAAAGGTTAGGTCTTGAATTCCTTTCAATTTCGTTGAAATTTAAGAAGAAGATACACTAATTTAATTTTATTTTTTAATATTGATGTTCTTATCTTTTGTTGGATCGTTAGTGTTAGCAGTCTGTCAGACGGAAGTCACGAAGTACTTTTCCGTCTGATAGTTAGATAGCAGCAGAAATAATTATGCAGGAAAGTAAACGACTGAGTGTAATTGCACACGAATATATAGTGGAAACCTTATCACAATAATGATAAGATAAAAACCACTACCTTTCAGATTTCTCTGAAAGGATTTGCGAATCAGATTACCTATTATTAAGATATACTTGTAGGGTTTACAAACTAGGTCTTTTCACTAGACTCTATTTGATGACCTCTACTCAACCCGACTTAGGTAATCAGATTCGAACCTCAAACCTTCGTACGTGCACTCTCAGCTATCTTGCTCTTCGAATGCAGTCGCTCTCTTCTCCAAAAACGCTGAGCGTTCCTTGTGCAAACCCTAAGTCTTTATATAAGGCTTTAGCGGATCTCGAAATCCGAACTTAACGATTTGGCCCAAACCGACTTACCAAACCTGATAGATATTAAACTGATTCGTCTAGATTTGATTCGCAATCTATCACAAATCAGTTTCTTGATAACTTCGTACTTTCCAAATCTGGTCTTCAGAATATTATCCGTAATATTCTTGATTAATTATATTCTCTTTGGATCTTTCTTGATTTCCAAGTCTTCAATCAATATCTCCCATATATATTCGAGATCTTCAGGTAATATTGATCTATTACATCTTCAGGATCTTCGACTTGTTCTTCAGACGCCGACCTGGCCTTTGTTGCGTGATACTTCAAATCTTTAGTTCAATTAATGTGCAATGCTGCGTCATTGAATCTGTTCATGGATTTCTGCACACTTAGGCAACACATTAGCTAAGTGTTTGTAATCATCAAAACCAAAGGGTTCCAACAAATTCCCCCTTTTGATGATGACAAACACTTCTTCAAAAGACAAGGAATCCATGACAAGTATTTCAAACTATCACAAGTCTGGCAGATAGATATCTCTTCATAATTTCATCTGATAGATATCCCTACTTTAGTTAAGCAGGCAAGTCTACGATCGCTTAACAGTTCCCCCTTAGATAGACATCCAGTTTGATTTTCGGTAACGACTTCCCCCTCAAGTAGTGCACTCATGTTTACCTTCCCCCTTTTGGAATCATAAAAAAGAATGCAAGCAAAGACATCCATGTAATGGAAAGAAACTGCAAACTTGATTAATAACGGGCAAAAGTGTCCCAGAGGGAACACATACTACCACACAGAAAATTCAAATTCTACCACACAGAAAATAGAACATGACAACGAAAGGAGTTTATCAAAAACATAGCAGATGTGGTGGGGATAGCAAGGAGGGGGCAACCATGAGACCGTTCCAGAGTTAACCGCGGAACACGGTCTTCAACTGATCAACCACCTCGGTGGCCACAAATCTCAGCTGATTATTCAGCTCCTTCATCTCCTCCTTGATTTCAATACAGTGCCCCAGATTCAAATTTGCAGAATTCTCAACCTCCTTCACCAAGGAGCGCAAGTCCTTCACCCAGTCAACTTCAGACCCCATCATCATCTTCGCAGCCACGACCTCCAGATTGCCCACATGCTCGGTCAACATCGCAACCTTCCCGGCCAACGCCTGTAGAGCCTCGAGCACCGCTGTCGACCCCTCTGCTGGATGTAACGGTTGTTGGTCCAGGGGCTCGACTTCCTGAGGCGCAGCTGGCGGAGGGGGTGCAGGGGTAATCCGAGCATTGTGCCAACCCGTGGCTTCATTAAACTTCCAGCCAATGTTCTCAAGGGCCTCCATACCCAGAGTGGAAGACAATACAGTTTCAACATCTGGCTCATAGATGCCCAGATCACACAGAATGTTCTTCACCAATCCAGGGTAGAGTAACCCATGAGTATTACTGGCAGCGCAGTATTTCATGTGCTGGAGGATCAGTTTGGGAAGGCAGATCTGTTCTTTGGCTCTCAGCTTGTCATTCAGGAGGAAGTCCTAAAAGTTAACCACCACGTGCTTCTGTGAGCGAGCCATCAGGGTTGTGCAGATAATCCTGTGGAGTATTCTATTGACAATGCCCATTGTTAGAGCGCTGCCCTGGTTGGACACGTTGTGGGGATCCTCTCCCACTCTTGAAATCACCTCTGCCTTTGCCACAGATTTTGGCCACATTCCCTTAATGTACTCCGCATACCCAGCCACCGGAACTTTCAGGAGCTTTGCCAGGTCACGGGGAGTGATGACTTGTGCTTCCCCCTTGATGACGAATGTGGCTAGGAGCGGCCCTGATCTCTCCTGTAATTTGAACTCAGAGTAGAACTCCCTCACAACATTCTCGTCGACCAGAACCTCCTCTCGGAAGAGGTGATCCAGCCTTGAGCGATGAGGAGGTCGCTCACCTCCACCAACTGGTGCGAAGCCAGAAACCCCTTGTCAACGACCACCTCCGCAACAACGGATCTCCTCTCCTGAACTGTCTCATCTCCTTCCTCAGACACAGCCTTCTCCTCCACCAAGGGAACTGGCACTTTCTTGGTACGCCCACTCTTCCGGACGGGTCCCTGAGGAGTGGCGGACTGTCGGTGCTTGCGGCCAGAGCCCTCAGCAGCGGCCAGAGCCCTCAGCAGCGGCACCCTATTGCTTGGACATCCTTTGCGAAGTAGCTCCCTCAGCTTCGTCGGTAATCGCGGACAGGCTCCTCACGAATTTGGAAGAGGCAGTCGGTGCCTTCGACTGCTCAGCCAAAATTTCAGCGAGTTCGGCGGCGGACACTTTGCTTTCGGCGGCCATGAGAGTAGATTAGTTGAATAAAAGGGGCTAGGGTTTCGAAAGGTTGAAGCTTTTGGAAGAAGAGAGCAGATTACGATGTCAAGATCTCACCTTTGCACCTCTTCTTTATACTGACAAGCCCTAGCAACTGCCTTCAATTTTAGAAACCCAATCGGTACCTCGAATCTCGCAAGATTAGATTTTTAATTTCCAAAACAACTGCACGTCTAACTCCCTTCCAAATCCATAATTAGGCAAGAGATAACCGCCTCATGCAATTTCCAAATTTGAATTCCCTCCATGGTATTCTGCCACCTGTCCAACTGTGTATTTAAAAAACAATTGCTGCGACTGGTCACTTGATGACCGTTCACTTCTCCACTCCATAAAGACGTCAAGCCATCATATCGAAGCAGCGCAGTGCCACTTACTAAGCTGCAGACACACCTTTTGCGTTTATCCACACAGGTCAGTCAAACCCCTTTTCTTTGGCGGCCTTCTCCTTGGCTGCCTTTTCTTCTTCATAGCCAAGTCCTGGTCTAACAAACCTTTTCTTGAAATCCCTCTTTTCTTCTTCAGCCCTCTTAGTTTCCAGCTCACGGAGCCATTCTTCTTTTCTTACAGTCTCCTCGCGTCTAAGGTCAATGACTGTCTGAAGGAGTTCTTCATTATTTTGTCTGAGATTAATCAGCTCACCGTTTAGCTCTTCGACCTTTGTCTTGAAGTCGACTGACTCAGTGTTTCCGATCGTCATACATTTCAATTCATCACTTAGCTCGTTGATCTGTCTCTCTCTTCCTTTACAGGAACGACACTTACACACATGAAATAGCCACATCTCTTTCTCAAGACGCATCGCTTTGGTTGACCAGAGACGGTTCTCTTCTATGTCATCGTGATGATCCTATTGCATTTCTGCCAGTCTGTCCTCCAGATCTCGATTTTTGGCTAAGACTTTGGCTATTGTTTCTGCAAGATCAGATTCAGAAAAGACTTTATCAACATAGGAGTCAGTATCCATTACCTCACTAGATGTGGAGTGAGCCATTAAGCAAGCCTCCTTTGAACGCTTTCCATCGTCAATATCTTCATCCGAGTCTCCCCATGCAGCAAACATGGCCTGAGCTGGCTTTGGGGCAAGTGCTTCTCCTTTCTTTTTGCTATAGCAATCTTTAGACAGATGTCCCTTCTTTTGGCAGTGGTAACATGTTCTGTCTTCTTTTACTTCTGGGTTCTTCCCATTTTCATTCGACGTAGCACCTTTGTTCCCTTTGGAGGAGTTACCGCGGCTTTCCTCCTATTCTGAAGTTTCGTCCTTTGCCGAAATTTGCCCTTGCAAGTGCTCTTGTTAATAAGGCTATTTCATCGTCCTCTCCCTTAGGTGACACATTTACTTGTGCGAGAGCTTTTTCTACTTTCACAGCAATGGCCTGGGACATATCAGTCTGTCTCCTGGCCATCTTCCTTTCCACGATTCCTGCTTGACTCTGAAGGTTGGCTACCAGCTCTTCCAGTGTAGTGTCTTTAATGCCTTTTTGAGCATACAGTGCTAATGTCACGTGGTCCCACTTTGAATTCAAGGCTTGCATGAACTGGTGCGTGATTTTCCATTCAGGAAGCTTCTCGTTCAAGTATTCCAGTTGTCCAACTATGACTTGGAACCTGGTGTAGAAATCTTCCAGGGATTCATCCTTCATCTGCATGACCGTCTCGTAGTCCTGTGTGGCAGCTAGGATCCTGTTTATTTTGATGTCTTCGTTTCCACCATACAGTCTCACCAGTCCATCATACATGTCTTTAGCGGTTTTGTACATCGCCACTTTAATTTGATCTTCGGGAGAAAGGGCCATGTAGAGAATCTTCTTCGCTCTCGCATTCTTCTCAAGACGTTTGTAGTCCTCGTTCGTGTAATCGTCCTTGGCTTTCTCTACTGCTTCATCATCGGAATTCTGATCGGAATCTGGTTTGACAGGGATGGGTAATGGACCTTTCTTGAATATCGTCCGAAGTTGTCCATCCAGCGAGCAGACATGAGCCTCAAATTTATCTTTCCACCAGTCAAATTATCCGGGCTTTAGCAACGGCGGCTTCCAAAACGAATCGTTGATTGACGACATGATTTTCCTGAAAGGCTAACAACCAAAATCTAGAGTCCTCGGCTCTGATACCACGTGTTGGATCGTTAGTGTTAGCAGTCTGTCAGACGGAAGTCACGAAGTGCTTTTCCGTCTGATGGTCAGATAGCAGCGGAAATAATTATGCATGAAAGTAAACGACTGAGAGTAATTGCACACGAATATATAGTGGAAACCTTATCACAATAATGATAAGATAAAAACCACTACCTTTCAGATTTCTCTGAAAGGATTTGCGAATCAGATTACCTTTTATTCAGATATACTTGTAGGGTTTCCAAACTAGGTCTTTTTACTAGACTCTATTTGATGACCTCTACTCAACCCGACTTAGGTAATCAGATTCAAACCTCAAACCTTCGTGCGTGCACTCTCAGCTATCTTGCTCTTCGAATGTAGTCGCTCTCTTCTCCAAAAATGCCGAGCTTTCCTTGTGCAAACCCTAAGTCCTTATATAGGGCTTTAGCGGATCTCGAAATCTGAACTTAACGATTTGGCCCAAACCGACTTACAAAACCTGATAGTTATTAAACTGATTCGTCTAGATTTGATTCGCAATCTATCCCAAATCAGTTTCTTGATAATGTCGTACTTTCCAAATCTGGTCTTCAGAATATTATCCGTAATATTCTTGATTAATTATATTCTCTTTGGATCTTTCTTGATTTCCAAGTCTTCAATCAATATCTCCCATATATATTCGAGATCTTCAGTCAATATTGATCTTCGATCAATGTTACATCTTCAGGATCTTCGACTTGATCTTCAGACGTCGACCTGGCCTTTGCTGCGTGATACTTCAAATCTTTAGTTCAATTAATGTGCAACGCTGCGTCATTGAATCTGTTCATGGATTTCTGCACACTTAGGCAACACATTAGCTAAGTGTTTGTAATCATCAAAACCAAAGGATTTTCCCAGCTCGCATCAAATTAAACGATTTAATTTAATATTTCAAGAGAAATTAGATGAAAAATAAGAATGCAAGAAAAAAATGCAGCGAGAAGTAGTTGTAGCGTACGTAAGCCGCTATTATGCGCCAATGAGCGCATGATAAGCTCCACTACTCCCGAGGTGTTACTCTTCCGCCACCTTCGTCCTCCTTGTCGCATCTCTGTCATCTCCTCACACTCCAGCTATTGCGTCCTCCGTCTCCTTCACTCCTCCTTCACCGACAACATCAGCCTTTTCGACACTATGAAGGTGAAGCAAGCCATTGATTTTTGATTCCAGGGTTTGATGATGTGATGATGATTTGGGGGATTCAGTTGATGAGTGAATGTGTGTGGTTGTGGATTGAGATTTTAAGGATTGTGTTATTGATTGAGTTTGGGTATGATTTGTGAGAATTTTTTATGATCTCTTTAGGAAAATTTTTTCACAATGATTGAGACTTGGTTGTTGTTGATAAGATTTTTTGGATCAGTGAACTGTGTAAATTGTGCATATTTGTTGACCAAAGGTGTGATTTTGAAATGGAATTCATGCATTTTTCAGAGATGTTTCTATTGCTTATTAGCCGATGTGAAAACTGATGCATGATTGCTTGTTGTAATGCGATGAAAGTTGATTGTTTGGATTAAGTTTGCGCCTTCATGAAACTCATAGAATTTTAATGGCCCAACTGTTATTAACTTGTTTGCACCCAAGGCATGTCTCATCTAATCATAATTTTAAGGGAAAAGTACACATTGGTATCCTGAATTATCAGTATTTTCTAATTGAATATCCAAACTATCTATTTTTCCAATCAAGAGAAAAGTAAAAAATAAATTGACCAATTTTCGAACACCGAGCACCGTAACTTTACCGTGATTAAATTGCGAACTCAATCATGTGAACCATGTTGAAAATAACACGATGATCTCATCATAAACTATTAACGTATTAAATCGATCTTTCTTCTTGAAAATAACAAGATGATCTCAGCATAAACTATTAACGTATTAAATCGATATTTCTTCTTTAACACCAATACATTTTTTATTGAGTCGTTATAAACGGGATTCACATGACTGAGTTTGTAAGTTAATCACGGTTAATCTACGGTGCTCGGTATTCGAAAATTGGTAAATTTATTTTTAATTTTGCCCTTGATTGGAAAAATTGATAGTTTGAATCTTCAATTGGAAAAGGGCGATAATTCGAGACACCAATTTGTACTTTTCCCTAATTTTAATGGCACATCTTACAAATTTCTTCATCATTTCATTTCGATTGAAATTCGCTCTGTTATTAACCCGTTTTACCACTTGCGGTCCGTTCTGCACTCAGAATTTTCTGATATAAAAATTTTAGGGTTTCAGATCCCAAATTTTATTGGGTGGAAATGTGGTGACTGCACGTGCATTTCACGTGCCACGACGACTCGGGAAGAGAAGAGTTTCAGATCACAAATTTCTTCATCATCTCGTTTCGATCGAAATTCGATCTGCTCGTTAGTCGACCTGATTCGATTTGGCTTCTCTTCACGACGACTCGGATCCGAGAACAGTTTCATATGACAGCCGCCGCCATGGTCAGAGCGATACTCATCCGCTGCCGAAGTTTCTGCTCGTCATCATCTCAATATTCACCTGCTTCGGTAGCCAACCAAACCAATCCCAGAGATAAGCTGAGTTCCCTCTTCCAACCCAAATCCGTCGTAAATGTAAACGAAGCCATAAGCTTCTTCGATGCGACGATTTCATCGCAAAGACATAGCTCAATTCGACAAAGGAACAAGCTTTTAGCGATTGTGATTCACAATGGGCGGTACTACGATGCTATACAGATGTACAGAAAGCTGGAAGTAATCCAATCGAATATTAATACCATCAACATGTTGGTTAATTGTTATTCAAAGGTTAGTCGTATCGATTATGGATTTGGGATGCTGAGTTTGATTCTGAAAAGGGGATTAAGCCCTGATGTGATTTTTTTCAACACATTGGTTAAAGGGTTGTGTTTGGAGAAGAGGGTGGAGGAGGCTGGGTGGCTTTTGTGTAGGATGGAGGAGATTGGGTGCAGTCCTGATGAGGTAATGTGGCGGACTTTTTATGGAGGATTGTGTAGTTTGGGGGATTTGGATCTGGCCGTTCATTTGTGCCATAAGTTGGCTGGTAAGTTGTATGCGGATTCGGCTATTCTTATGCAACTTATTTCAGTTTGTCACTGTGTGGCAATTCACTATCTTATTGAAAAGGGGTCGGTTGTCCAAGCTGAGCAATTGATGGTTGAGATGAGACGGCAGGGGATTCTGCGATATTTGTTTGCTTATCATTTGTTTATTTATTTTTGGTGCTGTGCTCAAGAGATGGAGAAGGCCTTAAATATGTTGCCTGTAATGAAGTATTACGGTATTTGTCCTAACGCTGTAACTTATAATATGATCATTCATGGCTTTTGTCGGGCTGGTCAGGTTGAGGAGGCACTATGTATGGTTCATGAGATGAAGAACAGTGCACTGTCTCCGAATGTTGTAACTTATACTTGTTTAATTCATGGCTTGTGTCGTGTTGGTGAACTTAAGGAGGCTTGGCATATGTTTACTGAAATGAAGACTCGTGGACCTGACCCAGATGTTGTAACTTATACTTGTTTAATTCATGGCTTATGTCGTGCTGGTGAACTTGAGGAGGCTTGGCATATGTTTACTGAAATGAAGACTCGTGGACCTGACCCAAATGTTGTAACTTATAATTGTTTAATTCATGGCTTGTGTCGTGCCGGTGAACTCGAGGAGGCTTGGCATATGTTTACTGAAATGAAGGCTCGTGGACCTGAACCAAATGTTGTAACTTATAATTGTTTAATTCATGGCTTGTGTCGTGCCGGTGAACTCGAGGAGGCTTGGCATATGTTTACTGAAATGAAGACTCGTGGACCTGACCCAGATGTTGTAACTTATAATTGTTTAATTGATGGCTTGTGTCGTGCCGGTGAACTTGAGGCGGCTTGGCATATGTTTACTGAAATGAAGACTCGTGGACCTGACCCAGATGTTGTAACTTATAATTGTTTAATTGATGGCTTGTGTCGTGCCGGTGAACTTGAGGCGGCTTGGCATATGTTTACTGAAATGAAGACTCGTGGACCTGACCCGAATGTTGTGACTTATACTTGCTTAATTCATGGCTTGTGTTGTGCTGGTAAACTTAAGGAAGCTTGGCATATGTTTACTGAAATGAAGACTCGTGGACCTGACCCAAATGTTGTAACTTATAATTGTTTAATTCATTGCTTGTGTCGTGTTGGTAGGTTTGAGGAGGCTTGGCATATGTTTACTGAAATGAAGACTCGTGGACCTGACCCGAATGTTGTTACATATAACTCATTAATAAATTGGATTTGTCGTGCTGGAAGGGTAGGACGGGCCCAACGTCTATTTCATGAAATGAAGGCTGACGGGGTTTCCCCCAATGTGTATACTTATACGTCGATTATTGGAGGTTTATGCAACGTAGGTGACGGGAAGGCAGCCAACCAGATTTTTACCCAGATGCTGGAGCAGGGAGTTAAACCAGATTACATTACACTTGATGCAGTAAGAAATGCACGGTTGAAGGAAAGTAATCGAAATGATGAAACTCAGATCATGTACTTGGAGTCTGCTATTGAAGACCAGATTGTGACTGCTGGCAGAACGTTCCAGGAGAAGCTCCACAAGAGACAGAATGGTGTGTAATTCATAAATTCATGATACTTTTAGTTCTCTCTATTTGCTTCGAACTCCGTATTCAGGAAATTTGACGCTCCAGCAGGATCATTCAAAGGTCTACAACAATTTAAGAGAATGGGAGGACTTTGAGGTCAGAGGATCCAATATGAAGCTCACATAATGGGAGTAACAAAGCCAAAGCCTTTGAGGTGTAACAACATTTTCTACAGAATGGGAGGACTTTTCGTTGTGTGATGTCTTTCCCTTGGAAGCCTATACTGTCCGGTACTCACACTATTTTATTAGTAAAAACAACTTTTCTATTGATATGGAGACAGTGCGTGTCATTGAGTTCCTTATCGTCAACATGGATAAGCGTCCTAGGAAGAGGCAACGATTGGGTTGGCACGTGCCACAGGTATACCAGATTTCGTCTATGCTTGTATTTTTTAGTTCTAGATTTATAGATTTTTGTCGATCTGTTATGTGTTTGTGAGATTGATTAATTGGCGAGAATATTTTGGGTGGATTTGATGAATATTGTTATTTTTTTTTATATTTTTGAGGATAAAATTGAAAATTTATTTTTTTTGCCTCCCAAAAGTCAGATATTAATGCTAGACAGATTTTTGAATTTTATATCTGGAAAATTGTGTTTTTCTTTGGCTCATTACCTAATTTATTCAATCGATTGTGTTAAGTTGTGAATTTCTTTTTTTTTTCATCGTGTTTCAATTTTTTAATATTTAGTTGTATTCAGTTAAAAATCTCCCTTGACTGTTCTTGCAGAAATATTGAATGTTACTGATAAAATTTATTTCTGTCTAGGTTACGTTACGCCCATGTATTTCTATGGCCAGGAGGTTGGAACGTGATAAATGGTATGCCTTCCGTGGCTTTGTCTCTGGACATCGCAAACAGAATCAACACGTTTTCGCATGGTCTTCCAGGAAGGATGATAAAGACTCTTCCTAATGTCATGCCTCGCAGTGACTCACCTTCATGGAGGAAGGATGATAAAGATTGTCATTACACTTTTGCTATTGGAGATAATTTGACACTCCGCTGTAATTAAGCTCAACACTTTGTGGTCTAATATAAATCTGATCTACCGTGTCTCACTGGTGGCCCAACAAGGGTTATCTTACGGAGCCTTTTAATCTTTTTTGTCAACAGGTACTTTTGGTCAGGTTTTAGAGTGCTGGGATTGAGAGAGCAATGAAATGGTTGCCATCAAGATTGTACGTGGAGTTAAGAAGTATCGTGAAACAGCAATGATTGAAATTGAGATGTTAGAAAAGCTCTGTAAACATGACATATGTGGCAATCAGTGAGTATTTTGATCTTGCTTTCTAATGTCTTTTTGAGGCACTTAATGTGCTTCTTGATGAACTGTTTGCAGTAGTTGAGTTTTGTTGTTCTTGCAGTTGTGTTCAAATACGGAACTGGTTTGACTGTCGCAATCATATTTGTATCGTAAGTACAAGACTAATTTGCAATGACTTGATTTCACTAATGCATAACATTTTATGGGGGTTAACTGTTGTGGATGGATTCAAATGGTGCGACAGGTCTTTGAGACGCTTGGACCAAGCTTATATGATTTCCTACAGGTCTTTGAGAAGCTTGGACCAAGCTTATATGCAAGATTGGCAGACAACTATTGGAATGTATTGCATGTGTGTAAAAATACTTAAGCTATCATTCCACTCAATTTCTAGGGCCTAAATATATATTTCGTTGAATCAGTTTGTGGGCACCCTTAGTTTATGTATGTCAATTGTGAGAGAACTTTTGAATCAGGATGACAACATAACTCTTATGTGCTAATTCTTCTTCTGTTTATAACGATATGTAGTCATGCATGATATGCGCCTCATTCATACTGATTTGAAGCTCGAGAACATACTTCTAGTTTCTTCTGATTATGTTAAGGTTGGTTTGTCGAAAGGTTGTTCACGGATTGGTGAACTAGCAACAATGGCATGAGTGTCAGGAAGAGTATGGAGAATGGTTCCAATATTGATTTGGACGGGCATTTCAAAAATATCAAGGTGTGATTTAGTTGGGGAGTGAACCCAAGAGAAAGGGTTTCCATTGCTAGCGTGATTGAGAAAGGGAAGACTTGTCGCTGCGGTGACAGAAGAGTGAAGTATGGACAATATTCCATGAGTGCTGTAGTAGCAACATATGTGTTGAGTCACACATATTACGAGCCCTGTAGCGCAGTTGGTGATCTTCTTGCTCTTACTTATGAACGTGACGACTGAAGAACAACAAATCCCAATTGATCAAGACAACTTCAAGAACAACAACAACGGTTAATAGATTCACTGGAAAAAAAAAACAAAGGATCAATTGGAGTGCGACTTACAATGTACATCAGAATCTCTTCAGATGGTTACAGAAGATTGGAACTTGATGCTAAAGATTGAGTCTTTTAAACTAAAAACTGATAACCCAACAATTTTTTACACTAATTGAGCAGAATATATGGTTAGTTACAAAAAGATTGTAGAGAAATTGAGAGAAACTAACTTTTGAACCGAGGAACAACACGTAATCCACACAATCTCCGATTTACACCGCTCCGCGGCATTTCGTCACCGACAATGATTTGGGAACTACGGTATGTTCTAGAGTTCTTCATCAATCGACTCAAGAGTCTTTATCATCCTTTATGAAATTCATCGGTTCATTAAGGAGATTAAAATATTGATTCTTAATACGACTATGAGATGTTACTAAATTCGTAATGTTTAAAAACAATCTGTTTGCATAGGAAACATCAGCATGAGGATGTCGACATGAACTAATTCGTTGTGTTAACACAAGTTATGGCTTGACTCATAGTACTAGATAAACTAATGGTATGTGGCAACTTAAGATCAGAATAAATAGATCAGGTCATGTGACATGGAGGAGATGGTGTTTTTTAGATTTTTATATTGACATGTTATTTGGTTTAGGTGACATAAATCGTACATTGGGTTAGGCGGATTGGCGGCACCTGTGCATTTGAGTATCGCATTGAGCTGGAGAACTGTGAGTGGTTAATATGCTTAATTATGATACGTTATTTATATGACATGTGATATTGAATTGTTTGGGTGACTACGAAGGTGATGAAAACGAAACACTCGACTTGCGAAGACGTTAAATATAAGTGGTGTCTATTGACGTGTGATTGATTGATATGATTACGTGATTTATGTGGAGTACTTTTATATGCATATGTACATCATTGCATACACGAAATCACACGTGTTGGCGCTTGGTGGTGGCTCGTTTATTACTCATTTGGCTCTAAAGTGTAACTTCACTTTTAGTGCTAATATTTGTCCACCACCGGTGAAGAAAGTGCTCAATATGGAAGCATTGAAGGATATGACCATACTCAAGGCCGACTTGAAGACTTGGGTACATTCCACTGAGCCTCACAAGAAACCGCTCTGGAAAAGAGCTAGAGAAAAGAAAAACAAGTTCAACCTTAAGAGTAGACACAAACTTCGCCGAGACAGCTACCCATTCCCTGATGCTGAATCGTTCTCCACATCATCATCATCTTCTTCCGCAGCTCTTTCCCATGAGTCTTCGGTCCAAAGTCATCCTCCACCGAAGAAGGTCTCTCCAAATGAAAGACTTGAGACCATCTCTCCGGATCTTGAGCACTTGACGACATTTGTGCGCAAGAATTCTCATTGGGTGGCCACTACATTGACAGATATTTGCCGCGCCATGGGTATCGCGCCCTCCACTACTCCTCTCTCGTCCCCGGGGTATTCTAGTCCCCAGCCCACTGTTCCCTCGCCCATTATCCCTCCTACCACAATCACTCCTACTGTCCAAGCCTCGTCTCCCACAACCACATTTGACAAGGCTAGTGCTCCTATGATGAGTCGTAGTTGTACGACTATTTTATGTGTTAAAACCCCATCTTTTAGTGTTTGCATGTATGTTATTTCACTACCTGTGTGTAGTTTTCATTCTCAGGTACATTCGGAGACCATAGAAGGAATACCGGCTAAAGAGAGCCTATTGAAGAGGTTTTGCATCGAAGGAATGGAGTCCAAAGTGCTTGATGTTCAACTCAGTGGAGCCGGCGGACGCCTGAACAATTACGGGCGCGGACGTCTACTGATTTATGGTAATTGTTGAGACGTCCGCGGAGACTAAATGAAGAAGACGTCCGCGGATGACACCTGGCACTCGAAATCATTATTTCTCATTTGCATTCTCGAAATGAGTAACACAGAACACGAGGGGACAAGAGCCAGGGCGACTGGATCTGGAGAAAGGAGAGAAATTCAGATCCATCTAGGGTTAGCTTTTGAGCTCTTACGTTTTGAAGATTGAGGAGGAGACATTGGAGAAGAAAGCTTGGAAGAGTTCGAAGTTGGATTTGGAGTAGAGCTGCAGCGTAGTGGAAGATTCGTCATCAGTACTTTCTATTTCATTCCATTCTTATTGAAATACTTGATGATGTATTCCATTTCCATGAGTAGCTAAACTCATTTGTGTAGGCTAGAACTCCAAATTATGATGTATTGACTTGAGACTTCTATTGATTTCTATGTTTTGCGTCATATTACTGTACTATGTTCATGGAATTGATGTGCTAGCATGAGTGAACCCTAGCGGGCGAGCTTTTGTTTGTTTGTTGATTTCGATTGTCAAGTTTACTAGCAACCTAGCGGGGATAGCAAACTAGGACACGAGTAATAGACCACTAGGATTAAACACCCTAGGACAACTTGTTTATGTGTTCATGCAACTCTAGCGAGTTAGGGTCGTGATTATCGCTAGCGCGAGGTTAAGTACTAGAACACGAACGGGGAGTACAACCTAGCGGGGAGCTCTAAGTTGTAGAACATTAGAAATCAAACGGTTTGTCAATGATTTAGTCTTGCATCACAGTCGAAGGTTCTAGCTTGCACTTTCTTGGATATTGTATACTTGAATCTTTGCGACGATTGCTCTATTGATAATTGATCATTGTTACTTACTTGCATTTTTATTCAACTTGTTCGAAATTTACAACACCATTGTTATTCTTGTACTTAGTAAACAGATTCTTCTACCGATCTCTGTGGATACGACCTGACTTACCACTTGCTAGTCGGATTACAAATTATTATTTTTGACGGGTACAACGACGCCCGCCAAAATGGCGCCGTTGCCGGGGATCGGTAACGAAGAATCTTACTAAGTATTTCTTTCTTTTAGTTTTATTTTACTTTCTTTTACCTTGTCACTTGATTATTTTCTGTTGAAGTAACAATGTCACAGAGAAGTATTGAACGTGATCAGGAAGAGCGAAGTAGTGTAATAGGAGATAACATGCAAGAACAGAGGCAAGGACTGCCCCCTGTTAATCAAAGACTGCCACCCCCCAGAAATCAGCGAGGTAATGAGTTTGCTAGACATCGTGCAGCTAGACACGAGGATTACGAGGATGAATTGGATCGACAATACCTCGGTGGAGGAAACCAATATGGACAGCTAGCTAGGCGTCGGGATTTGGGACGCACTATGAGAGGAGTTTCTGCGCCATATATTGATGAGGCACCTTGGTGCATAAGGTTGGATGAAGACGCAGAAGACATCGAGATAAAGAGTGGGGTGATACACCACTTACCCAAGTTTGGAGGAATGCCCGATGAGAACCCTCTAAGGCACTTGAAGGAATTTCATGGAGTTTGCATGTCCATGAAATCAGCAGCGGTTCCGGAAGAAATCTTTAAATTAAAGACATTTCCTTTTTCTTTAGTAAGTCAAGCTAAATCTTGGTTGATGTCTTTGCCTTCAGGTTCTATTATTTCTGGGAACAAATGCAAAAGAAATTCATGGACAAGTGATAAGTCGAGATTCCGACTTATTAGTACCCGTTTTCACTATAGCTTTCGTTCGACTCCGACGATATTTTGATGTCATTTGATCCCTTTTCGTACGTTTCAGGTACAAAACAATATATTCTCAGTGTCAATGCCAAAATACGGAAACTCGGGAAAAACCGGAGGTTTGGAGCAAAATATGGACAGAGTTGCACCTCACCCGGTCGGGTGGGAATGTCCCCTGCCCCAACCGACCGGTTGAAAGCTCGAGTCGATCGACTGGACCTCGAGTCGATCGACTAGAAGCAGTCTCAGGAGGGCCTGAAATCCATGTTTCCGCAGTCGATCGACTGGGAACCCAACCGGTCAGGTGGATTTCGTCCAAATTTCCACCCGGTCGGGTGGACTGCTACAGTATCGATATTTCACCCCGAGGCTATAAATAGAAATTGGCGATTTTGACCTAGAGAGCTGGACTTTTGGGCAAAAATACTCATCAAAGGAGATCAAATCAAGGTCATCAATCCACAACCAACAAGGGAGGAGTGAAGATCAAAGGGAGACATCTAGGATTAACCATCCTATCTTCTATCCCTCTTCTCTTCTAATTTGTTGTATTCAAACCCTACTCACATCATGTTGTCTTACATGATGTGTGAGTAGTTCCCTTGTGTTTTGAGGGTGTTGGTACCCTCCTTGGTACTCTTGATCATGTATATGCATGTTTGATGATTAATCTATGGTGTTAAATTCACATTTGCTATGATCTTCATTATTGCATGCCACTAGGTGTTTGATGAAATGCCAAAGTGAATTGTTTATCCCAAAACTTGACCTAAGAATCTAACGACCTTAGGGATGGTTTAGATGTGGTAAATGTGATCATGTCTACGGACTTGAAGTGAACTAGAACTCGAGTTCATGGTAGTTATTGCTTGGGAGAGATTCTAATGCTAATAAATGTCATGGAATGAGCCAATATCTTGAGAAAGTGAGGTTCGAGCTATAAGAGAGCTTGACTAAGAATAGATTCGATTAGGATGGGATCTACCTTAGTCTAAGCTAGGTTCAACACTATCTAACACCTTGAATGTATTTAATTCTTGTATGCATGATCATGGGAAATGCCAAGGAGGGGTACAACCCCTTGCAACTCTCTTTTGATTGATATTCAACCCTTTAGTGCTATCTCATTGCTTGTTTTAGACTTGAAACCATTTTCATAATTGATTTGAAGGAATAGCCGAGTAGAAAACTTGATTCCCTAGCGCATAATCCAATTGCTCCCTTGGGTTCGACACCGGTCTTACCGGTCATTTATAAATTGTTTTTGACTAATTGCATTGTTTAAAAATCCTACAACGTCAAAATGGCGCCGTTGCCGGGGAGCAATGGCTAGATTGTCCCTAGGAAGAATCATTTAGAACTCCGACTATTCCATGTTTTACTTTATTTGCTTTGTTACTTGTGATTCTTGAGTTTATTCCACTATTCTCACTTGCTTTAATTGTTCTCTCCTTGTAGGTGCATTCTCGTTTATGCCACCAAAGACAAAGAAGCTCACACAAATTGTGGATAGAGACTTGAATCAACCAATAAGGAATATTGTTAACCCTCACCTTACAAGGAGTAAGACAATCAAGGACAAAGGAACCACATCGAACGCGCAAGATATCATTCATCAAATCATGGGAGATAGAGATAGACTTCCTCCACCACCACCTCCCCCTCATCAATTACCCCATGGTCAACTACCACCATTGCCCCAAGCTAGAAGGGTTCTCAAGGACTATGCCGCTCCAAATGCTTATGGATACCGATCCCCAATCCTTGTCCCGGCGGTTGATAATCGGGATTTTGACTTAAAGACCTCAACAATTCAAATGGTTCAATCCAACCAATTCTCGGGGAGAGACCATGAGGATCCAAACTCACATTTGACCACATTCCTCGAAGTTTGTGCCACTTTCAAGATTAATGGGTTCTCCGAAGATGCAAAGCTTTTGAGGTTATTCCCCTTCTCCCTCACGGGAAGAGCAAGGGATTGGTTGAGGAGTCAAACTCCCGATAGCTTCACGACTTGGGAGGAGCTCGCCGTGGCATTTCTAAACAAATACTTCCCTCCTTCCAAGACGGCCTACTATAGGAATCAAATCACAAATTTCTCACAATTGGATGGGGAAAACCTCTATGAAGCATGGGAGAGATACAAAGAGTACCAAAGGCTTTTCCCCCATCACAACCTCGACGATCTCCAAGTCTTCCACACTTTCTATCATGGAGTAGATGGTCCCTCGCGGCTTGCACTTGATACCGCCGCGGGAGGAGCTATAATGGAGCTTGAACCCCATGAAGGATATGCGGTGATAGAGAAGATCACGAAGAACTACTTCATGTGGGGAAGTGAAAGAGGGAACCCAAGGAGGAGAGGAGAAAGACATGAAGTGAAAGCCGTGAGCACTAGTGAATACGATGCCCTAAAGAAAGATTTAGAGAAACTCTCGGATGAAGTATTCAAATTGAAACACCAAGATAAAGGCGACTCAACGAGTCAAGGGTGCGACATTTGTGAAGTATATGAGCACGAAACCAACTCATGCCCTTTGGTTCTAAGGGATGGATGGAGGAATGGGTATGAAGAAGCAAATTATGTCGGTGGAAATCAAGGGAGAGAGTACAATGGTAGCGCTTTTCAAGGCCAAACTTCCCAATCCAATTACACTACCCCAAAGTTTTCATCCGCTTGGAGAAATCATCCAAACTTCTCATACAAGACTACAAATCCTACACCTCCCGACTTTGGATTTAAGCCACTCCAACAAATCAAGCTTTCCCTCCGAGGAATCAATTTCAACCAAAGAACCCGCATCAAGGCCAACAATATCAAGCTCAACCTCAAAGGCCTTACCAACAAGAGGATCATCCTCCTCAACCATCAAATGAGCCCTCAAACTCCGATATCATGCTTTCCGCAATCCTTGAGATGAGCAAAGAGTTGAAAGAAATGAAACAATCTCACCAAGGGTTGCAAACACATGTCAAGATGCTTGAGAACCAACTAGCTCAACAAGCCGAGTCCTCAACTAGAGCCCAAGGAAAGCTACCGGCACGACCCGAGCATGAAAAGAAGGAGTTTTGCAACGCCATCTACGTTGAGGGATCATTTGAGGATGAATTATTTGAGGATGAATTTCTAGAGAGGAAGGAGCATTGTGAGGCGGTGACTCTTAGAAGTGGGAGAAGATTGGAGGGCGTTACACCAAAGAAATCCGTTCAAATGCCTCCAAAACCCATTGGCCAAGCTAGAGCCGAAGAAAGAGAACTTAATGAAGAGGTCCCTAATCCTCCAACCGAAAAGGCAAAAGAAAATAAAGAAAAGAAAGAGGAATTGAAGCCCTATTCTCCACCTATTCCATTTCCTCAAAGACTTGCAAGGCCCTCTAAGTTGGACAAAGAATACGAGGTCTTCACCAAGATGTTGAAAAAGCTATATGTCTACATACCATTTCATGAGCTCATCAAGAAGGCACCTCTATACAACAAGTTTCTAAAAGAGATCTTGTCCAAGAAGAGGACCATTGAAGAAGATGATCCCCACCTCCTCAACCACGAATGTAGTGCCCTCTTCTCAAAGCAAATTCTCCAAAAGATGGGAGACCCCGGCAAATTTACTATCCCTTGCTCGATAGATGATATGAGCTTCTCAAGTCCACTAGCCGATCTTGGGGCTAGCGTAAGCGTCATGCCTCTCGCCATCTACCACAAGCTAAAATTGAATGGGGTGAAATCCGCTAAAATGACACTACAACTCGCGGATGGCACTACAAGGCGCCCTTGGGGGCTAGTGGAGAATGTCCCAATCAAAGTCGACAAATTCTACATTCCATGCGACTTTGTGGTAGTAGATATGGGAGATAACTTCAATTCATCGTTGATCCTTGGGCGTCCCTTCTTGGCCACCGCCTGATGTTCCCTTGAGTGGCATGTGTTTGGCAAAACGTGGTTAGACAGTTCGAGCAGGAGTTCAGGGGGAGTTCGAACATATCCTAGCACTCATGTACAACGTGGAGCAGACGCAAGGATATTTTCCGGAAGATATTGGCAACGAAGATTTCGTCAAGTTAATGCTGGCGTGCGACTTATCCGAGCAAGATATTCGAATGAATATGCACATTGAAGTCGGCGTGACTTGCTTGGGAAAGAAGACGACTTCGTATATTCTTCCAAGGATTTGTGAAAGATATGCATCAAATATTCTGGAATATATTCCGAAATATTTGATGGGATTATCTTGTGCGAATTAGGGTTTCGTCCGAGCATACAAATACAATGCAAGGGCAGCCTTAATTCCCATCGCTTTCAAAGATCAAACACACACGAGCATACCCTGCTGATTGGAGAAGAAGAAAGCGACGGCCGGTTGTGTTTTCTCATTGAGAATACATCGGTGCAAGTGCAGTCTGATCAAGTGCAACTCAGACTGTCTGGAGCGTATCAACGGAGGCACACAACAAAGGTGATCAAGCTTTCGAGAGAAAGCATCCGAGCTTCTGGAGAAGGTCGAGATCGTTCGGACTGCAGGTTCTGAACGAAGGGGATCGAGGGGAATTGCGGTGAACCTCGGTTGCAAATCTGAGAGACGGAGTATTGAGGTGAGGCTATTACAAGGTGTAAGTGTAAGTCCCTGTGGAAACCCTATACTCGTAATAAAGATTTGTTGTCCCTTTTTCCGGGTGTGGGAAACCCCCCAGAGTAGGCCTGGCCGAACTGGGTTATCATCCTGTGCGTGCTCCAGTTTTACTGTTCTGTTTGATCTGTTCGTTGAACTGTTGTGGAGAGAGTTCAAGGTCTGTCGAAACACGACCCAGAACACTTGCTTGAACAGGGGATATAATTTCAATTGGTATCAGAGCAAACACTCGACACACTGAGTGGGATCCTGAACTGTTCAAGATGCCTCTGAAAGAAGGACAAAGTATCACCAAGCCTCCACTGCTTGAAGGATAGAACTATGCCACCTGGAAACCCATGATGCGATCCTTTCTGAAATCCCTTGACGAGAAAGCATGGATGACTGTTCAGAGAGGTTGGACTGAACCTATGATGAACAATCTCACTGGTGAACCTATTCTGAAACCAGAAACCCTGTGGAGTGATGAAGAGAACAAGGCATCCATGGGAAACTCAAAGGCAATGAACGCTATCTTCTCGGCTGTAGATGAGAACGTCATGAAGTTGATCATTAACTGTGAAGTAGCGAAGGATGCGTGGGATATTCTCCAAACGGCATATGAAGGCACGGACAAAGTTCGCAACTCGAGAATGCAGATTGTCACTACTAAGTTTGAAGAGATGAAGATGAACGAGAGTGAAACTATCTCTGAGTACAACACTAGAGTTCTGGAACTGTCCAACGAGGCTGCTGCTCTAGGAAAGCCGATTGAGGAGGAGAGGATGGCCAGTAAAGTCTTGAGATCACTTCCTCCGAGATTTGCTATGAAAGTCACGGCTATTGAGGAAATGCACGACATCTCCAAACTAAAACTGGACGAGCTGATGGGGTCTCTCAGAACTTACGAGATTAACCATAAATTCCAAACCGGAGATATGAAGGGAATTGCCCTGAAAGCAGAACTGTCTGAAGACAAAGTGGAGGCTGGCTGCACCACTGAGCAACTGGCCATGATGGCTCAAAACTTCGGCAGAATGGTGCGCAAGATAAATAGACGTGGTCCAGAACAAGGTCAGTCTTCATCAACTGGTTTCCGAAACTGGAAGTCCGACAGATCAAGGTCCAGTGACTCAAGGCAAGACTCCTCTGACAAAAGAAAGGAAGAAATTCAGTGTCATGAATGCAGAGGCTTCGATCATATTGCTTCACAATATGCGAATACTCTCATGAAAAAGAAGGCAATGGTCGCGAGCTTCAGCGATAGTGAGTCAGACGAAGATAAAGGAGGTACAACCACCAACTTTGTGGCCTTCACTTCAACTCTGGATGGTTACGGCAGCACCAGTAAACCTGTTCTACCTCTGTTGGAACTCCCGGCTGAAGATGTCTCAGACAGTGATGGTGAAGAACTCACGCAGGAGGCTCTGGGTGAGACATATAAGGATCTGTATGAGAAGTGGCTGCTTCTGATCAGGATTAACAAAAAGCTGAATGACACAGTTGCAAGCATCACCTTGGATAAGGACAAGGTCTGGCAGGAGGTTGAGATATTACTTACACAGAAGGTTGAGCTCGAAGGCATGGTAGACTCTCTGAATACTCGTCTAACTGAGATGAAACAGGAAAGGCTGTGTCTCCTTGCTCAGAAAACAGAGCTCTTAGGTACTGTCTCCTCTCTGAAAGTTGAAATGGAGAATGACCGTGACACTCATCCTGTAGGCATGGTGGGTCTAAGAAAAACCATCACAGATCTAAAGCGCAAAGAAGTGTTCCAGTTAAGAAGGGTAGAACAGTTGGAACTTCAGCTAGAATCTGAAAGAATGGAGCACTCAACTACCAAGGAGGAACTAAATCACCTCAAACAGTCGGTAAGAATGCTCAACTCTGGCACTAAAGACTTAAATGATATTCTCGGATCTCAGAGAATGGAGTCTGGACATAGAGGATTGGGGTTCACAGGAGAAGGCAGCTCAAAAGGTACAACGTTTGTTAAAACAAAACCAGTGTCGGAACAGATGCCTGAACAGAAGGTGAGAAAGCACCCTAGACAGAAAGTGGATCTGTCCCAAGAGAAAGCCAAAGGCAGGACTGGCAAAACTCACTCCAGTTCCACCTCCAATCCAAAGAAAGATTTGCGCACATGCTGGTACTGCTTTCATGATGGTCACATCAGATCCAAGTGTCGGCTGTTTCTTGCTGAACGTCGAGGGCATAAACAACAGATCAAACCTCGACAGAAACAGGTATGGGTACCAAAGGAAGAACAGACAGTATGCATGGTGGCCTGTTGCTCCTCAAGAGAAACAGTGCAAAATAGTTGGTACTTTGACAGCGGATGCTCTGCCCACATGACAGGTAACTCTGAATATCTCTCGCATATTAGACCTGTTGAGCAGATGCGGTTTGTCACCTTCGCGGATGGTAGGAAGAGTCAGGTGATCGGCTGTGGGACATTGAAGGTTCCGGATCTCCCTGCACTCGAGGACACCCTCCTGGTTGAAGGTCTGACAATGAATCTTATTAGCATCAGTCAACTGTGCGACAATGGACACTATGTGTCTTTCTCTCGTGACTCATGCTTGGTTCTAAACGAGAATGGTGATTCTGTGATGAAAGGCACAAGGATGGCAAATAACTGTTACACCATCAGAATAGGAGTCGAAAGTCTTGACAAGCCACGGTGTACTCTAGACTATGTTCAAGCCAAACATCGTGTTATGCGAGGGGGAGTGAATAAGACCCTGCACACAAGGTCAGATAGGAGAATCGCACAAATCCATGTTGGCAAGAGCACCAGGAGACTGCTGGATCAAAGGGTGTCACAGTTACAGAAAGAGTTCGAACAGAAGATAACACAGTTGAAGACGGAGTTCGAAATGCTTCCACGAATGAATACCATTCCACTGGATGAGAAATTGAATGAGATTCCACAGTTTGGAACACCCAGATCCTCCTTGGGTGTGCGTGGTTTCATGAACTAAGTGTTCCAGGCAGTGGTCAGTCAAAGGCAAATCCCCAGCTACAACAGTTGGACTGACCACCTAAGAAAGGGAGCTGGAACAGATGGGACAATACTTAATGTCAACTTTTTATTCCAGAAGATTTGTTTTACGCCGTTTTTTTTCGGAAAGCGGCTTGCGTATATTAAGAAGTCGAAAAGGCAGGAGGATATTTTATTTTCAAAAACTCGACTGTTGAGCGTGTCCTCTCTCTCTCGTCCCCGAAACCCTAGATCGGAAATCTCTTACTCGATTGATCCGCAAACGGCGATGGTGAACACAAGGAAGTCAGCAAAATCCAGTGCTAAATCCGCGGAGAAAAGAAAGGAAAGCATGCAGACCTCAAAGGCGGTGACGGCGAAATCGAAGATTCCAAAATCCAAAGCTACGAAGGTGAAAAAGGTGTCACCTTTTCATGAAAAGTCTGCCGAAGAGGTCACCGCTGAAATTCCTCAGACAGTCTCAGCGGTTTCTTCTCCACAAGCGTGTCCGCAATCGGAGGTAAATCCCGTTCTCCCATCTGTTTCTGCGAATATCTCAGTGGTTGAAAATTCTGTGATTAATGATGAAGTAATTGTGGGAGTTGAGAAAATTGGGTGTTTGGGTGCTGAAGCCAGCAGGGCTGGTAGTGATGAAGCCAGGAGGGCTGAGATTTGTGTTGACAAGGGCAAGGTTGTGTCTTGTGATGCTGGTAAAAAGGGTGATGATGTTTCTAAGTTTGTTAAAGAAACGGAACCCAGGCTGCCGATGACAAGAGGCTCAGGCATTTCAGATATGTGGAAGGCGAAAATTCAAGCTTCCGGGTTCGTTCGGCCAGGAGGATTTCAAAGAAAGAAGGTGACTCGCCGAGCTGCCTCTCCCAGACAATGCCTGGCAAAGATCATCTCTATCAGAGGGAGGGTCTCTGATATTTCTAATGAGGGTGAGAAGAGTATGAGGAAGTTGGTATTGGAGGATGCTCCTGTTGATAGGTCAGCTGAGGAGATTGGAGTCTCAGAAGGAGAAGTTGCTGAGACTGTGAGTATAAAGCCGGTTTTATCAGTAAACGGTGTTGGTGTGATTGATGAAGAACCTAAGGTTGCGGAAGGAGATGAAGATCTGGACAGTGTGTTCAAAGATATTGATGATTTTGCTGAAAATCTGCAAAAAGAGGATTTTGGTGTTCAGCCAAGAGTGGTATCAGGTGGTACTTCAGTTCCAGTTGTTGCTAAAGGGTCTCTGCTTGTCCCAGCTGTTACTCAAGATGATCTTCTTCGTGATCATATGGAGGATGTTGGTGGATCAGTTCGTGAGGTTTCTGCGAAGCCAGTCTCAAAGGAGGGTAAGCTGTCAGATGTTGACCAAGATATTACTCCTCTTATCTCTCTCAAAAGGCCAAAGAAGGACAAGGGAAAGAAGAAGGTGGTGTTTGGAATATCTGCTAAGGGAACAGTCCAAGAGATTGCGAAGGGGGACAACCTGGCAGGGGGAGCTGATTCATCTAAGAAAAGAAAACGTGAAGCTCCTGTCCCTGTTTCAGTGGATGCTGGAAGATGCAAAGTTCCATCTCCTGAGTCTGATTCAGCTCCAGTAGGAATTGTCAAGGGAGGAGTTTGGTTCGTCAACCGTGATGCAAGTAGGAAATGGAGCTGTGTGTCGAAAAGGAAGATCATTCCTGAGAAGGTGCTAGTAGAGTCCAGTTACAAAGGGAAGGAGGTGATTACGGTTCTGAAAGAATCTGATCTATTTTGGACATTGACCAGGGGCAAACCCTTCAATGAGCAGTTGGTACGTGAGACCATGGCGAACTTACCCCCTCTCTTCGGGGTTGTTGGAGAATCTGAGTATGGAGTCTTCTTCGTCAGAGGGAGAAGGATCAAGATTGATCCTGAGCTGATCAATGTATTCTTCGCCATGGACGACCCAGCTGTTGATGAAGTGGAGTCAGATTTTGAAAAGGTAGTGAGCACCATCACTGCAGGCACTGTTCAGTGGAGGCCTGAGTCAGTTGTGCATACAGCGGATCTTTCTACGTTCTATTCGATGCTGTTTTTCATTGCTGTTTTCAACTGGAGGCCGTCTACTCATCGCTCAACGGTCAACAAGGACATGGCTCAACTGCTTTATCAGATAGGGAATAAGCTGAAGTTCAACCTGGGCAGAGTAATGTTCCAACAGATTGCTGAACATGCCACTTCGATGAGGTCTCTGCATCAGATTTGCTTCCCGTCTCTGATATACGAGCTGATCATCCATCAAGCTCCTGATTTGAAGGCCTCGCCTGACCAACTCTCAAAGGCTCCCAGCAAGTTCATCGTTGACCACAAGTTGTTTAAAGGGCATCACGTGAACGATCTCAAGGAGAAAGGAAATGCTGTGGCGGAGTCCAGTCGAGGGGGAGCCAGAATGGGCCGTGATGAGCGTAACAAGTTGCTCAGAGATCTTAATGCCATCATTGCTGCGGACAAGGAGCAACGCAGGCGCATCAATAAGCTTGCTCGTGCCCTTAGCTACCCAAGTGAAGATGAATCTGATGATGCAGATTCTGAAGACGCCACAGATGATGTGTCTGCATAAAGGTCCACCGACTTCAATCTCTCTGAACTCAGTTTTCGTTTAAAAAACTTTAGTTATTTTGTGCTTGTTCTGGCACAGTTTGATTTGCTGTTCGAACTAGATTGGACCCCTTGCCAGTTTGTGGCAAAAAGGGGGAGTATTTTGAGGTGGTGACATTGTTTGTTCCCTCAAGGTTTTCGACTGTCTAGATAGTTAGTTAGATCTAGTTATCTAGTAGATTTGGTTTTGCCAAAATGCCAAGGGGGAGATTGATGTTCCCTTGAGTGGCATGTGTTTGGCAAAACGTGGTTAGACAGTTCGAGCAGGAGTTCAGGGGGAGTTCGAACATATCCTAGCACTCATGTACAGCGTGGAGCAGACGCAAGGATATTTTCCGGAAGATATTGGCAACGAAGATTTCGTCAAGTTAATGCTGGCGTGCGACTTATCCGAGCAAGATATTCGAATGAATATGCACATTGAAGTCGGCGTGACTTGCTTGGGAAAGAAGACGACTTCGTATATTCTTCCAAGGATTTGTGAAAGATATGCATCAAATATTCTGGAATATATTCCGAAATATTTGATGGGATTATCTTGTGCGAATTAGGGTTTCGTCCGAGCATACAAATACAATGCAAGGGCAGCCTTAATTCTCATCGCTTTCAAAGATCAAACACACACGAGCATACCCTGCTAATTGGAGAAGAAGAAAGCGACGGCCGGTTGTGTTTTCTCATTGAGAATACATCGGTGCAAGTGCAGTCTGATCAAGTGCAACTCAGACTGTCTGGAGCGTATCAACGGAGGCACACAACAAAGGTGATCAAGCTTTCGAGAGAAAGCATCCGAGCTTCTGGAGAAGGTCGAGATCGTTCGGACTGCAGGTTCTGAACGAAGGGGATCGAGGGGAATTGCGGTGAACCTCGGTTGCAAATCTGAGAGACGGAGTATTGAGGTGAGGCTATTACAAGGTGTAAGTGTAAGTCCCTGTGGAAACCCTATACTCGCAATAAAGATTTGTTGTCCCTTTTTCCGGGTGTGGGAAACCCCCCAGAGTAGGCCTGGCCGAACTGGGTTATCATCCTGTGCGTGCTCCAGTTTACTGTTCTGTTTGATCTGTTCGTTGAACTGTTGTGGAGAGAGTTCAAGGTCTGTCGAAACACGACCCAGAACACTTGCTTGAACAGGGGATATAATTTCACCGCCGGTTTTAAAGTTGATGTTGGAAAAGGGAAATTGACCCTAAAGATTGATGGAGAAAAGGTAAAGATAGAAAAGCCAAAGGAAGAACAAGTGGCTATCGTTGAGAAAAAGCTAGAGAAGGAGAGAACCGGAAGCATTGAGGGCGAAAAAGTTGATATGAAGGAGTGGCACAACATGTTTGAACCCGATGAAGACCCTCCCCTTGATCAATATGAATCATCATCCGATGATGAAATGGAAAAGAATGGAAAGGTAAAATCATCAAAGGGTGAGAAGCCATCACTTTGGAAAAGGGCTATTAAGCAAGTTGCTTGCAACTCTTCAAAGAACCCGGATTGAGTCTCCCAGTATTCTACAAGTCCGCTTGAGGAGGGATCCTAGCAAAGGACTCCTCAAGTGTGTTTCTTAAACATGGAGAGATTCGGCTCGGTCTTGCCAAGACGTTAAACTAGGCCCTTACGGAGGTACCCCGATTTGTGAGTTGTCCATCTACGCGAAATTACTTTTATATATGTGTGGCATGCATGCTTTGAATGTTGAATGTGAACATGAGTGCTAGGATGATGAAAATGCATGATTAGGTGTGTTTGGTGTGATATGAGGCTTGAATGAAATTTCTAGGCGATGGTGATGTCTTAAGTGTGGAGTGTGTCATCCTAGCTTGTTTTCTTTTGTTGAAAATCATGTATATGCTAGTGATTTTATGTTGAGGTATGCCTTGAGTGTGAAATGACATTGTGTTTGAATATTGAGTGATGCTAGTTCATTTTGTGGAGTAAAAATTCATGAGTGTGGAGTTGGATTTGTGCAAGAATGGATAGTCATTTTATATCAAAGCCTTGAAAATAGTCCAGGAACCCTGACCCCAACCGACCGGGTGAGGTCGCTATTATTTCCAACCGACCGGTTGAGGATACCCACAGGGTATCATTCGATTCAAATATCTCCCGACCGGGTGAAAACATAAAAACCCCACCCGACCGGTTGGGGCGGGCCTAAATCAACCCACAACTCCATTTCGAAAATCACTCTTCTCACCCGACCTCCACTCTCCGACCCCATCCGGCCGTCCAAGCCTCGCCTCGCCGTCGCCACCACCATACCAGCCTCGCCTCAGCCCAACCAAACCACCCAAGCCTCCTACACACAGCCGCATCTCCGCCCAAACCGCCGAGCACCCCTCATCGCCCGATCTCCCTATTCCACCATCAAAAACCGCCGCTCAACCGCTCAACACACTCGAAATGGCCTCGCCTACAATCCCCATGCACCAATTTTGATAGCCAAAGCCTCCCGGAAAACCCCAAATTTCCGACCTCAAAATCGATTCCACCCGACCGGTTGGGATTTTGGTCCCCATCTAACCGACCAGGTGAGTTCATTTTCAGAGCAAAACTCAGTTTTTCCCTCTACTGTACAACCATGCCTCAAGGTCCCTCCTCATCCAAATCGGTTTCCAGGGGCAAGGAAGTAGCCCATGATGTGCCGATGGACCGAATATCCGAGAGTGACGAGGACGATGTTCCTCTCTCCCATCGCAAGAGGATGAGAGTGAGCGACACATTGCGAGACGATAGCTCATCCTCCAGCGAGGAAATGGACCCTCTACCGCCTAGTGCACCTCCTACTGCCATATTGCCCATTATGCCGAGGGATGGACCTTTGGAGTCTCCTCTGCCCGAGCCTACGCCTTACCCCTTCACCGGGCCTCTTACATTCCGAGATGCCAGGCACACTGAGAGACTCGGAATCATCGCTGGCAAGAAAGCCGTGCCCACTCTCTACCCAGCCTTGGACTTACCTGACCACCTGCTAGTCGGCGGAGAGGTACTAGATTTATTATATAGATGTGGTTTAGGCTTCCTTTTGTTGGATGATCCGGGGACTTATCAGAGGGTTGTGGAGGAGTTCTTATGCTCCTTGGATGTTGTGAGGGAGGGCAGGAGAGTCACTCACTGGAGGTTTGTACTTGGTGGGAGGGAATTTTTGATTGGGGAGAGGATGATCCGAGAGTGGCTCAGTTTTCCATTGTTGGGAGGGGAGGTGATCGTTAGGAATGAGCACCTTCAGAGCAGATTTTGGAGAGATATATCAGGGAGGCACGAGTGGTTTGCTCCCTCCTACAACGCCTCAGCCATCACCCTTCCGATTTGGAAGATCATTCACCACATCATAGCTATTGGGATTGACACCCGTGGGGATATGGCTAGAGCCTTGACTGGCCCTGATTATGAGCTGATGATGGCCATTAATGAGGGTGATGCGCTTGATTGGGTTTCCATCATATCCTCCCGCTTTGAGAGCTTTGTGAAGAAGTCGTCGAGGAATTCTGTTTTAGGGGGAGGCTCTATGATCACTCTTATTGCCATGAGGTGTAACTTCACCTTTGGCCATGATGGATGCCCCGAGCCATCCAGGATGATCCTCGATGTGCCTACCTTGAAGCACATGCGCCTCCTTAAGAAGGATGGCAAGACTTGGGAGGAGGATCGCAAGCCTCACAAGGAGACCCTTAGACTGGCAGCGGAGAAGAGGAAGAGGAACTTCAAGGCTAGGAATCACCTATATTGCCTAGCCAACCTTACACCATCCCCTCCTTCCTCTCCTATTCCCCCATCTCCCGCGGCTTCCGAGCCCGAGGCTCCCATTGCTGAGGAGCCGCCCACTGTAGAGCCTGCTGTCGAGAGTGCCCCTCCCACTACAGATACTTGGACCGAGTGGAGAGAGCGAGTCTCCTCTGACATTGCTGATTTGAGGAGCGGGCTAGCTAGTCTGGAGGCCTTTACCAGAGTTGAGGCGTTGAGAGCTCGCCAGGAGTTGGAGTGGCTCCGTACCACACTTTTATCTATGATCAGAGGCCCGACTGCTCCAGGTGACCCAGGACCTTCTGCCCCTCGTGCCGCCTCTCCCTTGCCTCCCTCGCCATTTACTGATGCTATGGAGGAGGACGATGGAGATTCTACTAGAGTGACCACTTCTAGTGACGACGAGGCTACATCTTCAGCTTTTAGTACATTTTGATCATCCTTATATCGATGTTTTGATGCTTTCCTGCTTTGATCATGTACTTGGATGTTAAGTCGCCTTTTGGCGCAATTTTGGATGATGTATGCCATCTTTATGATGTACTCTTGACTTATCTTTGGTTGTATGCTATATTCTTATGTTATTGAAGGTGTTCTACCATTTTTTATTGTGGAAATTTCAGGATATTTATACTCATGCTCTTCTCATGCCAAAATCACCTTCTTTACCTACATATGCAACCAAATGAATACATCTCATTCCCAAGAGTTATGTCATCGGCTCTACAAACGAGGGGAGTTCCTATGCGCCTTTGCCTTTATTTTATCATTCTTTGCGCTTAGGGACTAAGCTTGAATTAAGTGTGGAGTGGTTCATGCACATAGTTCACATGCCTTCATGCCATGCATATCATTTTTAGATGGACACTTGCATCTTTTGCACACTATCCCTACATGAGAGTGTTTTCAACCACATAGGCTTGTGACTATCGATTCTAAATTCCTATAAATCACATCTAGCCTATTTATCACATTTATTGGATCTTGAACTTAGAACCGACCTAGTCCTACGAATGTGTATTCTTGTGAATCAATATCATTGCTATCCCTTGTCTATCTAATTTTCTAAGTATTTTCGTTGAAATACCTTGGATTAAGTTTTAGCAAGCACTTTTAAAATTTTCACGAAAAACTTAGACCTTTTGAATGCTCCTTGGTGACTTGAGTTTTCCAATTTAGTGCCATGCTTATGATTGTTTCCCGCACATTCCATACACTTTTTGAGCATATTGTCAAGTTTTAAGTGTGGAGTAAAAAACAAAAAAACAAAAAAAACAAAAGAGGGCGAAAAATAGGCCCCAACAAAAAAATGCTTCATTTTCATGGTCAAAAGAGGGCAAAGCCCCGACTAAAAACTTTCTCAAAGGCCACGAGAAGTTTTGCTCTTAAACATACAAATGCCGAGGGTTAGGGAGGTAAGTCCCCCCTCGAAAGCATTTGTAGGCCAAAGGCCATTTGAAAAGAAAATAAAAAGCGCTTAAAACTTGACTTTATGTCCTTCCATCATTCTTCCTTTGTGCGGGACTCATCATTTGCATTGTGTGCTAGTTAGATTAACTCTTGGACGATCCATGTGCTTGCACGGGAGCTATCATTTGGTTTATGCTTGTTTATTAAGAACTCATAGTGACGAACTCCTCTTCCCTTATGGATTATGGCTTAAGCGCCTATTACTTGGGAATGAGTTCCTTGTCGCAAGCCCATGGACTAGCCCTAGCTAGCATAGGTGAGCGGTTGACACTCTTTTGTGCAAAACTATTAGCTTTGCTTCATTGTATTGCCGTGAAAATGAGTGGAACTTTGGATGAGGCATTTGATAGCTCTAGTATTGATGATCTTGAATGCACAACCTCATGGGATACTTAAATGGTTCAAAAGTTCTTTTGATGATAATGTGATGGTAGTCCTAGTTTGGGGTGAGGGATTAGTCTTGAGAAATCCTCGCCTTGGTTGAGCACTCTTGCATTCATTCTCATGGGATATGTGCATATAGGATTTGTGAGTATTCCCTTTTCTGAAAACTCTCACGAGACTATAACTCGTCCACTAGGGTAGCCTAGGGGTTTAAAGGCTTAATGCATACGCTAAATGCATTCGTAACGCCTACGAAAAGGAGCTAGTTAGGTTGTGTATACTTTGATTTACTTTTCAATAACATGTTTAGGAATAACGATCGAGACCTTATGAAAGCTAGTGAGGGAAATAGACGAAAAACATAGCACCACTAGCATTTCGCCATTTGCACGACCTTGACATATTTGCATACTTTGTTCGGGACGAACAACGCTTAAGTGTGGAGTGTTGATAAGTCGAGATTCCGACTTATTAGTACCCGTTTTCACTATAGCTTTCGTTCGACTCCGACGATATTTTGATGTCATTTGATCCCTTTTCGTACGTTTCAGGTACAAAACAATATATTCTCAGTGTCAATGCCAAAATACGGAAACTCGGGAAAAACCGGAGGTTTGGAGCAAAATATGGACAGAGAGTTGCACCTCACCCGGTCGGGTGGGAATGTCCCCTGTCCCAACCAACCGGTTGAAAGCTCGAGTCGATCGACTAGAAGCAGTCTCAGGAGGGCCTGAAATCCATGTTTTCGCAGTCGATCGACTGGGAACCCAACCGGTCGGGTGGATTTCGTCCAAATTTCCACCCGGTCGGGTGGACTGCTACAGTATCGATATTTCACCCCGAGGCTATAAATAGAAATTGGCGATTTTGACCTAGAGAGCTGGACTTTTGGGCAATAATACTCATCAAAGGAGATCAAATCAAGGTCATCAATCCACAACCAACAAGGGAGGAGTGAAGATCAAAGGGAGACATCTAGGATTAACCATCCTATCTTCTATCCCTCTTCTCTTCTAATTTGTTGTATTCAAACCCTACTCACATCATGTTGTCTTACATGATGTGTCAGTAGTTCCCTTGTGTTTTGAGGGTGTTGGTACCCTCCTTGGTACTCTTGATCATGTATATGCATGTTTGATGATTAATCTATGGTGTTAAATTCACATTTGCTATGATCTTCATTATTGCATGCCACTAGGTGTTTGATGAAATGCCAAAGTGAATTGTTTATCCCAAAACTTGACCTAAGAATCTAACGACCTTAGGGATGGTTTAGATGTGGTAAATGTGATCATGTCTACGGACTTGAAGTGAACTAGAACTCGAGTTCATGGTAGTTATTGCTTGGGAGACATTCTAATGCTAATAAATGTCATGGAATGAGCCAATATCTTGAGAAAGTGAGGTTCGAGCTATAAGAGAGCTTGACTAAGAATAGATTCGATTAGGATGGGATCTACCTTAGTCTAAGCTAGGTTCAACACTATCTAACACCTTGAATGTATTTAATTCTTGTATGCTTGATCATGGGAAATGCCAAGGAGGGGTACAACCCCTTGAAACTCTCTTTTGATTGATATTCAACCCTTTAGTGCTATCTCATTGCTTGTTTTAGACTTGAAACCATTTTCATAATTGATTTGAAGGAATAGCCGAGTAGAAAACTTGATTCCCTAGCGCATAATCCAATTGCTCCCTTGGGTTCGACACCGGTCTTACCGGTCATTTATAAATTGTTTTTGACTAATTGCATTGTTTAAAAATCCTACAACGTCAAAATGATATTACTCCCATTCGAAGGCGGCTCAAACAAGAAAGGAGCTCTCTATGCTTAGACAAGGACGTGGAGAGACGTTGTTCGAGTATTTGGAGAGATATAGGCTTTTGGAAGAGAATTGTCCGAATCATGGAGTCCCACAAAGGATGTTGCTAGAGTACTTTATGGATGGGATGATTCTGATGGAAAGAAGAATGCTGGATGCCTCCGCTCAAGGGTCTATCCTAGACATGTACCCCGAGGAGATATGGGAGTTAATTGAGAGAGTTGCCGAGAGCACAAGGTATTTAGAAGAGACATATAAACCTGCACCAGTTGCTAATGTGAATGTACATTCAGAATTGCAGGAACTGAAGGATATGATGACTCAGTTAGTGACGCAACAACCACAAGGCAATCAACAAGTGGAGCGTAAGGTAAACAAGTCCACTTACAATTCAATGAATAATGATAACACTATTTTTCAGGAAAGAACAGAAGACGTGAATGTAGTGGGCTACATCAACAAGGGAGATTTGCCACCAAGGAGGTATGAAGGATACCAGTGCAACAACAAATGGCAACCAAAGCAGAATGATGGTGGTTGGCAAAGGAACAACAATTACGATGCGGGGCAATCATCGTACCCACAAAAGCCGCCGTACAGACCACCACACAACAAACAAGGAGAAGAGGACCCGATCAAGGAGTTGAGAGAGGAAATGAGAGGTTTGTTCAAGGAACTAACTCAAAAGGTGGGTCAACAAGCTGGAGACGTTAACGAGCTAAAGAAGCAAGTGTCTCAAATCGCCAGCGACGTTTTCGAAAAGCGAGAAGACAAAGGGAAGCTTCCGTCGCAAACGATCCCCAATCCAAGGCAAAATGTGAGTGTGATTGTGGTAAGGGATGAAGAGGAGATGGAGGCTGAAGGAGATAAAAAGGAGCTGAATGAAGATTCCAACTCAGTGGCGCAGGCGGACGTCTCAACAATTAATCCGCGGACGTCTCAACAAATAATGAAAAATCAAGAGACGTGGGCGGAGGAAAATCAAGAGACGTGGGCGGAATTCCCAGTAAGCAATTTTCAGATTTTGAATTCTAACCCTCTTGCGCCATCGCCATTTCCCATGCAGGTTATTGAGCATCACGAAGCTATAAACAATGAGATTCAACGGGAGGGGTATGAAGACACGAGAACCAACGCACAAATGCAAGAATTGGTGCGAGAGCAACAAGGAGCGTTGACCAATCGAACTAGAGACCCAGGTGCCTTCACGGTGACCTGTGGAATTGGTAACACGCTTATTCCCCACTGTTTGATTGATTTGGGAGCATCAATTAATGTTATGCCTTATGACCTATACTGTTCATTGAAATTTGGACCGGTGAAACCGGCCCAGTTAACTATTGAGTTAGGCAACAAGTCATGTGTTCATCCCTATGGTTTGCTTGAGGATTTAACCTTGAATGTTGGAGAAGTTGTTGTGCCTGCAGATTTTTATGTCTTGCAGATGGAGGACACCCAGACTAAGGAGTCGCCAACACTCATTCTAGGACGACCTACCTTGTTTGCGACGAAGGCGAAGATTGATGTCGCTGAGGGAACTATAATGCTCAAATATGGTGGCAAGATGGCTGAGTTTCGTGTCTTTGAGGATGACCACCAGCCTTGTGCGGGGAAACCACCTGAGATAGCTGGTAACACTTGTTTGATTCATCGTGTCAGTAAGCACCTGAAGGTAACAAGGAAAACACGCCCACCAGATAAGAAGAGAGTAAAGAAACAAAAGTGTGGAGTGGGTGCGCAAAAGTGGTGGACACATACAGAAAAGAACTGGAGATCGAAGCTACCTGATGGCGGGAAGAGCATTGAGAAAGGACTATCTTGTGGAAGTGCTATTGAGAGGAGCACGCTGAGTGGTAAATTTGACTTGGAGCAGCCTTGGGATCCTAACTTGTGATCCCGTGGAGGTAATGTCCAGCCAAGGACGTAAAACAAAGGCGCTTACCGGGAGGCAACCCGGTGTGTTTTTACTTTACACATGTTTTGAGTAGATTAATTAGTGGAATTGGTACATTGACAAGGCGCCCCAAGCGTATTTTTTATTTCTGGTGGTTTCAGGTGATTGAAGGAAGAAAGGAATTCAACATCAGTCGCGCAGGCTTACGTCTGAACAATAAGAGCACGGACGTCTTAACAATTATGATAAATCATAAGACCTCCGCGGAATGAAATGATAGAGACGTCCGCGGGATAGTGCAGAATTTAAATCAGGCTCATTTTTAAGATCTGAAACCACCACCACAGACTATTAGGGGAGTACCAGTTCCTCTATTTTATTTTTTATTTTTTTCGCATTTGAGTCTGTTGAGTCTATTTTGTGTGAGTCTGTTTTGTTTATACATCTCATCTCTTGAATTGTTCCGTGAGGACACGGGTAAATTTAAGTGTGGGGTGGGATGTTATAGAGTCAGTCGTGTGTCGTGTCTGTTTTTCAATTTTTATGTCGCATGTCATGTGTCTTGATGAACTGATGATGTACTGCTATGCTTTCCTTTTATGTCAAAATCTCATTTCCAGCTTTGTATGACTATTGTGCTCATTTGACTAAAAATGCGAAATTTCAAAATTTTCGATGCTTTGTTCTTGTGAGTTGTGATATGCAGGGATGTGGAGTTGACAGAAATGTCCTAGAAAGGTACGGCAAGTTGCAGGAAATTCTGAGTTTTGGTTCTGATGATTGAGAAAAGCGGTGGAGGTTGACGCTTCACTAGCCTAATCCTGAGAGTAGCTCCGTCACCAAGTATACAAGTTCATTCATGCGTTCGTAGTGGTGGCGGGACAGAGAAAACAAACTGTCCATCTCTAGTCGAAGTAGCTGGGAATGGGTGGGTAACCCCTACCTTGCCTCATGCAGAAACGACGAGGATGAGAAAAGAGCGGGACGCGCTTCTATGCTGTTATTCGGAGGCTATGATTGGAGTGGTTCAAGGGCGCAAACGAATATGTGGACAAGAAACAAATTCAAAAGCCGAAGGCAAACCATCAAGTAAGAAGAAAATCAAAATCTGATTGATTCAAGCAAAGATGTGTCGTTTAACAAAGTCCATACAAGTTAAGGAATTCAAGACTCAACGGTATGAAAGCAGTGAATCAATCACGTGTCAGAGAAAGCCGCTGAGTCAATCAAAAGACCAAAACTCAGAAAAGAATGCAATGTCCGTGGTACCTATAGGGGACTATCTCCCAATCATCCAAGGTCATTTGAATTTCAACTCGCGAGGTAACAAGTATCGAAACATCTATGTTTACTCGCATGGTTAGAATCTTAAGCATGATAGGATTATAGACTGGATTTAGGATTGAGATGTAAGGATTGACATGACTAGTACGTTGTAGTTCTTTCTATGGCTTTGTTCTTGTTCGAGACGAACAAGTTCAAGTGTGGGGTAGTTTGATGAGTCGTAGTTGTACGACTATTTTATGTGTTAAAACCCCGTCTTTTAGTGTTTGCCTGTATGTTATTTCACTACATGTGTGTAGTTTTCATTCTCAGGTACATTCGGAGACCATAGAAGGAATACCGACTAAAGAGAGCCTATTGAAGAGGTTTTGCATCGAAGGAATGGAGTCCAAAGTGCTTGATGTTCAACTCAGTGGAGCCGGCGGACGCCTGAACAATTACGGGCGCGGACGTCTACTGATTTATGGTAATTGTTGAGACGTCCGCGGAGACTAAATGAAGAAGACGTCCGCGGATGACACCTGGCACTCGAAATCATCATACTATTCATCATCATCATACAATCATACTATTCATCATACCATCATACTTGACGCGCGTTGTCTGACGCGTCAAATTTACTATTTATATTCTCCTGCTATTAGCTAGTAAAGCGGCAAGCGAGGTCGAACCTTAGAGAGCTGGTTTGTGAAACTGTTCCTGTATGCAAATAAAGAAGGGGGGGTTTTTGTGTGAGCAAGTATTGTAAAAACACAGGAGAGAAGAATAACGAGGATTTCAATCAGCGAGAAAATTCAGTCTGGAGTTTCTATTGTGACACATTTATCATAGATATCTAATGATCAATTTTATATTTCTAAGTGTGGTTGTTCCGACAAAGGTAACAATCCAAGTATCCCGACAAAGGTGATATGCCACAACCTAACCCGACAAGGGTGTTAGGCTTCTAGTTCTTTCCTAAACTAAACAATCCGACAAAGGTATTATTTAGCTTAGGTGTTACTATCTACCTTTACGACAAAGTATCCAGTAGATGTTAACGATAAGAATTAACTGCTCAATTAAGCTTTGCGGCAAAGCTTCCACTTAATCTAACAAGTTAATTCATAAGAATAAGCACAAGAACTAATAAAACATAAAATAGCATTAAGAACGAAAATCTCAAAACGTGTTCACAATGTACGAAACCCTAAACTGAAAGAGAAATTTAACTACTCATTGTCATGGAAATAAACACAAATAATTTTGATGAAAAAGAAGTAGAAAATCTCTGTATCGTCGAAAGCTTCGCGTTCTTCGTCTTCTCCAGAGCTGTCTCAGTCTTCGTTATGTGATGATATACTGAAAACCCTAACCCAAACTTCTTATCTTCTTAATAAACTGGGCTTCCAAATCTGTTTTTAGGCTAAAACTATCAAATCTCGGCTCGCCGACGTCATCAAACGCGTTGCTGACGTCAGCATCTCGTGGTTCACCGCGTCTGGTTCATACATTACCGCCGCGTTTCGCCTTGACATTAGCGTTAACGCTAATGTCTACATGAGACGCGGTAGCCACTGAGCCTGATTCCTTTTTCTGCGCACCAGCTCCGACTTCAACTCTGGATTTGACCTTCTATCTGACCTCGGCTGCTCTCGGTGTGAACTAGAGAGTTGTAGGGAATTGAGTCAGCTACGCGATGACGCATGGCTCGTATTTTTCTTCTCAGCGGTCCATTCCCAGCACTCCGTCAAGCGTCCAAATGTCTGATTTGCCATTGTGATGTCTTTGACATGAAATGCCGTATTTTATGCACGTTTCCTCCTAGAGCTTCCGAAACACCTGAAATGCAAAACAACACTAAAAAGTAACTGCTCGCATGATAAAGTGTCGAAATAAACGGGATTAGTTGATTCGACGAGTCGTATAAATACGACTCATCAAACCACCCCACACTTAAACTTGTTCGTCCCGAACAAGAACTAAGTCATAGAAGGAAAACAAATATGACACCACAATTTCTTCGACGTCCTGGATAATACTACATGAGTATGAGTTGCTAGTCTAAATTCTTCCTTTCCATGCATAGCTCAATCGTTACTCAATTCATCATGCTCAACATAGAATTAACTTGATACATGTTACCTTCGAGTTGAAATTCAAATCAATTCGGATGAGTGGGAGATAGTCCTCTTTAGACCCATGATCTGCATTCGCTGTCCCGAACTCGAGTTATATGGTTATACTTCATTGCTTTTTCTTGCACGTGATTCGTTCGAGCTTCAAGGGTTTGAGTTCTTTTGCTTGGACAGCTTTTGTAGTGAGTTGTCTTTTGATGATCAGTGGTGTACTTCACTTTGTTGCGTGTAAAACTTCACAAACAACTGATTTTCTTTTCTTTTGCTACTGATTGTGACTGCTTGTCCGTGACTCTGCTCTTTTGATGGAGGTCCAATCATCGCCCGCAAGCATATGGAAATACCTCCCCGCTCTCCCTCATCCTCGTCCTTTTGGCGCGAGTCAAGCCGAGGGTCGCTCGTATGTTTTCCCGGCTACTCGGACTAGAGATTAGACGGTGTGATGTTTCCCCGTCCCACCTGACCGCATAAGCGATGCAGTGGCGGAGCAGACTCTTAACCATGTTGCCTCGAAGTGCTAGCCTCCACAAAATCCATGTAACCATATAACTCGAAATTCGGTCCTTTGAATGCTTCGTCAAGTCTCTCTAGGACATTTCTATCAACTCCACATCCCTGTTTATCTCAACTCTAAAGGACACGTAGTAGGTTAAATTCACATGTAGTCACATAATTCAGATTTCACGAGAAAAACACATGTAATCGGTATCATACATTTCACCAACTCATAATTCACGTCTGCATATCCAAGAAACACAGAAATTTCATACTTCATTTTTTTAAAAGAAAACGTGCAGACACAACAATATGCAGGAAACATAAACGTGCAGACACGACAAACTGACTCTCCCACCCCACACTTTTGGACCAAGCCGTGTCCTCACGGTACGACTTTAGTTCAAAGACAACAGACAATGCAGACATAACAAACTGACGGACTCTGACAAAGAGAAAAATAAACAAAGAAAAAGGAAAGGAAAATAGGCACTCCCCTAGTCAGATTCTGACGATGAAGCTGGATGAGGAATAGCAAACTCCGGAGGAATTGGATCTCCGAACTCCCATCCTGGTGGGGCTGGCACTGGCTGTGTCCCTGGTGGCATGAAAAACTGTAAAGCGCGAGCCATATTGAAAGCCATGTCTATCTGCTGTCTAGAAGGAACATCTGCTGATGGCTCTAGAGCTCTAGCACGTCTCTGTCGAGCTGTCGAGGACTCTCCAACCTCCCAAGTCCGGCATGGTCTAGCAGCGGCTGATGAGGACTCAGCTCTGTCTCCAGCTGAAGGTGCGCGACGCCTGTCTCTAGGCATAGCAGTGTGGTACCTCGGATCGTCGTGGTTAGTCCACGCGTACTGCTCTCTTCTGCGAGGACGCCTCTGAATAGCTTTAGCAAAATGTGCGATATCACAGAAGGCTGGATCGATGCCCTCATGCGTCTCTAAGCTTGGCTGCCCGTGTAGGTGGCGCAGCATATAGGTAATCATCCCTCCACATGCAAGCGGTCCTGACGAAGGGCGGATCTTCCAGAATTTGCAAGCCAGATGGAAGAAGTCGATCGGCTGCCCTCGATCTAGGGCATCTAAGCAGATCATGTCGTAGAAGGTCACCTTGTCGCCCCCGTTGTCTCTGGCAAAAAGAGTACCTCCCACCACCTTCTGGAGATAAAATAATGCTGGGTCTCGAATACACATTTCCCTAGACTCAGATGGCTCAAATACTTCAGCGCCTCTCACCCCAATCCGTCCCCAAGCAGCACACAGTTCTAGGTCATCCTGGAGCCACACCCCATTGGCCGGCCAGCCGAATACCTCTCGCACTCGGGTTGGGCAAATAAGGTAAAACTCTCCTCGGTGCCTGTAACGAATCCCCTCGTGATCCTGTCTCCCCTCGTAGACGAAAGATTCCAGGAACTCGCATGTGTCCTCAATGTCTGTCTCATAGGTAAGGGTGAGGAGCCCCGGCCAACCACTGGTCTCTAGCATGCTCCGGACTCGATCCTCGAATCCACTGTTACTCAGAAACTCGGCCTCCACAAATCTGCTCGGCACGTGTTGACGGGCCCTAAGTCTCGCATACTGCTCCTCAAATGGTACCTCCCGCGGTGGCATATTGATAGCGGCTTAAAACCGAAAGAATTCCACTTGGTCAATTTCCTCAGCGTTGACCGCGTTTCCCTTTGACGTTACCTCGCCGCGTCTGCTGTTGACGTTAACGTAATGTTGAAGCGTAACGCGGCGGCTTAATGTCGAGGGCAAACGCGCAGCACCGGCAACTCGTCTTCTCCGATCGGTTTTCTGATTTTCACTCCTGAATTCCGACTGATAGCATCGATTCTTCACAAATTCACATAAGATAACCCCACCACCACTCCTTTCAACAATCCAATAAGCAAAAACTCCGAATCCAACAACCCAAATCTTGTAAAGAATCGAGCGGAGGTTTACCTTGATTTTGGTCTCGTAACGATTCGAATTGAAAGAATAGCTTCGGGAATGATTACGGCTGTTGATCTGAGCAGTCCTACATCGAAATCCTTGTACAATTTGCTTATTTTTGATGAGCGATTTGAGAGCGGCTGTGCGATTGTGTCGGTCGGGCGTGAGGGTGGAGGCTGCGGTTGGGATGGAGGAGAGAGGCTCGAAATTAGGGTTTTACTTCTGGTCAAAGCACCACCGCGTCTCATGTAGACAATAAAATTGGTCAAAGCTGTAATGTTGCCTAGAGACGCGGTGACAATGTAGAGACAAGACGCGGCTGTAATGTGTAGACCAGACGCGGTACCCACTGAGCTCCACCTGTATTTTGTCTGCAAAACAACTTCCTTTCCACCAAAACCAAGTCAAGATAGACCGGTTAGACGTCAAAAAACTAAATAAGACTCAAACTGACACACAAGACACGAAAGCACAAGAAAACGGAGAAAAGCAAAAATTTTGCCAGGCTGCCTCCCTGCTAGCGCCTTTGTTTTACTTCGTTGGCTCGACGATACCTCATTATGCTTCAGTGGGAGGTTCGGCGAGTTCAAAATCCAGAACAGGTGTTTCGATTTTCGCCTTGGTAGTGCTTCACTCGTTGTCCATTGACCTTGAAGTGGTCTCCATTCCTCGGGTTCTCCAGCTCAAGTGCTCCATGGTTGAAAACCTTCGTCACCGTGTAGGGACCTGTCCATCTAGAACGCAGTTTGCCAGGCATTAGTCGTAAACGTGAAGAAAATAAAAGTACCTGCTGGCCAATCTCAAATGTGCGTCGTAGGATGAACTTGTCATAGTACAGCTTGGTCCGCGCCTTGTAGTCTGATTGGCTCTCATAAGCCTCTAGGCGCAGCTCCTCAAGCTCACAGAGCTGTAACTTCCTCTCCAGTCCTGCTGTCGTCAAATCAAAGTTGCACGTCTTAAGCGCCCAAAAGGCTCTGTGCTCCAGCTCGACCGGGAGGTGACATGCCTTTCCATACACCAGTCGGAAAGGCGAGGTGCCTATTGGTGTCTTGTAGGCTGTCCTGTACGCCCAAAGTGCATCATCTAGTCTCTGACTCCAGTCCTTCCTAGTCGGCTTCACCATCTTTTCTAGAATCCCCTTCATTTCTCCGTTAGAGATCTCTGCTTGTCATCAGTCTGTTGCAGAAATGCGTCCCCTGATCACTGATTATAGCTTTAGGCACTCCGTATCTGCAAAATATGTTAGTGCGAAGAAAATCAACAACAGTTTTAGCATCATCGCATCTAGTAGCCTTAGCCTCTACCCATTTAGACACATAGTCCACTGCAACAAGAATATACAGGTAACCAAACGATGCAGGAAAAGGACCCATAAAATCAATCCCCCATATGTCAAAGACATCGTCAACTATAATAGGCATTTGGGGCATCTCATTCCTAGCAGAAATATTACCTACTCGCTGGCATCTATCGCATCGCTTACAATGATCGTAGGCATCTCTAAACACATGTGGCCAATAAAAACCACTATCTAAAATTTTTCTGCTAGTCCTCTTGGGGCCAAAGTGACCACAACATGCATGCTCATGACAGAAACTAAGCACAGAAGCAATCTCATCATCAGGAATACACCGCCTAAGTATTTGGTCTACGCCAATTTTCCATAAATACGGGTCATCCCACACATAGTATTTCGAATCATGCTTAAGTTTCAGACACTGAGCTTTTGAGTAAGAGGGTGGAAATTTACCTCCAACCAGGTAGTTCACAATGGGAGCATACCATGGTACTTTACCTGTGAGAGCATACAAGTGCTCATCTGGGAAGGTCTCTGTGATCTGTCCTGCATCCTCGTCTCGTACTAATCGACTCAGGTGGTCAGCTACGGTGTTTTCTATCCCCTTCTTGTCTTTGATCTCTAGGTCAAATTCCTGTAGCAACAAAATCCATCTGATCAGCCGTGGCTTGGCCTCCTTCTTCGTCATTAAGTACCTAATAGCTGCATGATCAGAAAAGACAACTACTTTAGTACCAAGCAAATATGGCCGAAATTTCTCCAAAGCGAAAACCACTGCTAGTAATTCTTTTTCGGTGGTCGAATAGTTTCGCTGACCTGCATCCAGAGTCCTCGAAGCGTAGTAAATCACTGCTGGCTTTTTGTCCACCCTCTGGCCTAGTACAGCTCCCACAACATAGTCGCTGGCATCGCACATGATCTCAAATGGCTAGTCCCAATCTGGTGCTCGAATGATAGGCGTGCTGGTAAGTGCCTGTTTCAGCTCGTCGAAGGCCTCCCTGCATGAATCTGTAAACTCAAAAGGAACATCTTTCTGCAAAAGGTTAGATAAAGGCAGAGCCTTCTTCGAGAAATCCTTAATGAATCTACGATAAAAACCAGCATGCCCAAGAAAAGATTTTATATCACGCACCGTAGAATGATAAGGAAGAGTAAGAATTAAATCAATTTTTGCCTTGTCAACCTTAATACCCTCGTGTGAAACAATATGACCAAGAACCACCCCATGAGTAACCATAAAGTGACACTTTTCATAATTGAGCACCAAATTCATAGAAACACATCGTGCTAATACTGTACTCAAATTATCCAAGCATGCATCAAAAGTGTCACAATACACAGTAAAATCATCCATAAACACCTCAATAAAAGTACCTATCATGTCAGAAAATATGCTCGTAACCACCCGCTGAAAAGTGCCGGGTGCGTTACACAATCCAAAAGACATACGTCTAAAAGCAAACGTACCGAAGGTACATGTAAAGGTAGTCTTTTCCTGGTCCTCAGGTGCAATGGGAATTTGATTATACCCAGAAAATCCATCGAGAAAGCAAAAATAAGGCTTACCTGCCAGCCTGTCAAGCATCTGATCAGTAAACGGAAGAGGAAAGTGATCCTTACGCGTCACGACATTCAGCTTCCTGTAATCGATGCACATGCGCCATCCGTTCTTGACTCTAGTAGTCACCATTTCACCTGCAGCATTCTTCTCAACTGTAATCCCTGTCTTCTTCGGGACTACATGAACTGGACTCACCCACTGGCTGTCTGAGATCGGGTAAATCACATCAGCGTCCAGCAACTTCTGAATTTCCTTCTGTGCTACCTCCATCATGATCGGGTTCAGTCTCCTCTGAGGCTCTCTAGAAGGCTTAGCTCCATCTCCAGCAAGATACGGTGCATGCACACAATTGAGCTGATTCCTCTGATGTCTGCAAGTGTCCATCCAATAGCGAGCTTGTGGCCACTCAGCACCTCGATCAATCGCCTCTCCTGGTCTGTTTCTAGCCCATTTTTGATGATGACGGGCAGCGTGTTGTTCTCCCCTAGGAACGCATATTTCAGGTGCTCAGGTAGAGGTTTCAGTTCCAGTTTAGGTGCCTCGATCAATCGCCTCTCCTGGTCGTCTGACGCGTCAAATTTACTATTTATATTCTCCTGGTATTAGCTAGTAAAGGGCAAGCGGGGTCGAACCCTAGAGAGCTGGTTTGTGAAACTGTTCCTGTATGCAAATAAAGAAGGGGGGTTTTTGTGTGAGCAAGTATTGTAAAAACACAGGAGAGAAGAATAACGAGGATTTCAATCAGCGAGAAAATTCAGTCTGGGGTTTCTATTGTGACACGTTTATCATAGATATCTAATGATCAATTTTATATTTCTAAGTGTGGTTGTTCCGACTAAGGTAACAATCCAAGTATCCCGACAAAGGTGATATGCCACAACCTAACCCGACAAAGGTGTTAGGCTTCTAGTTCTTTCCTAAACTAAACAATCCGACAAAGGTATTATTTAGCTTAGGTGTTACTATCTACCTTTACGACAAAGTATCCAGTAGATGTTAACGATAAGAATTAACTGCTTAATTAAGCTTTGCGACAAAGCTTCCACTTAATCTAACAAGTTAATTCATAAGAATAAGCACAAGAACTAGTAAAACATAAAATAGCATTAAGAACGAAAATCTCAAAACGTGTTCACAATGTACGAAACCCTAAACTGAAAGAGAAATTTAGCTACTCATTGTCATGGAAATAAACACAAATAATTTTGATGAAAAAGAAGTAGAAAATCTCTGTATCGTCGAAAGCTTCGCGTTCTTCGTCTTCTCCAGAGCTGTCTCAGTCTTCGTTATGTGATGAGAACTGAAAACCCTAACCCAAACTTCTTATCTTCTTAATAAACTGGGCTTCCAAATCTGTTTTTAGGCTAAAACTATCAAATCTCGGCTCGCCGACGTCATCAAACGCGTTGCTGACGTCAGCATCTCGTGGTTCACCGCGTCTGGTTCATACATTACCGCCGCGTTTCGCCTTGACATTAGCGTTAACGCTAATGCCTACATGAGACGCGGTAGCCACTGAGCCTGATTCCTTCTTCTGCGCGCCAGCTCCGACTTCAACTCTTGATTTGACCTTCTATCTGACCTCGGCTGCTCTCGGTGTGAACTAGAGAGTTGTAGGGAATCGAGTCAGCTACGCGATGACGCATGGCTCGTATTTTTCTGCTCAGCGGTCCATTCCCAGCACTCCGTCGAGCGTCCAAATGTCTGATTTGCCGTTGTGATGTCTTTGGCATGAAATGCCGTATTTTATGCACGTTTCCTCCTAGAGCTTCCGAAACACCTGCAATGCAAAACAACACTAAAAAGTAACTGCTCGCATGATAAAGTGTCGAAATAAACGGGATTAGTTGATACGACGAGTCGTATAAATACGACTCCTCAATACTATTCATCATCATACCATCATCATCATCATACTATTCATCATCATCATACCATCATCATCATCGTCATCATACCATCATCATCATCATACCATCATCATCATAATATTATCATACTATTCATCATACCATCATCATCATACTATTCATCATACCATCATCTTCATACTATTCATCATACCATCATCATCATCATCATCATCATCATCATCATACCATCACCATCATACCATCATACTATTCATCATCATCATCATCATACCATCATACCATCATACTATTCATCATATCATCATCATCATAATATTACTATTCATCATCATATTACTTTTCATCACCATCATCACAACCATCATCATCATAATATTACTATTCATCATCATATATAGTACTATTCATCATCGTATTACTATTTATCACCAGCATCATCATAATATTACTATTCATCATCGTATTACTATTCATCACAACCATCATCATCATAATATTACTATTCATCATCATAATATTACTATTCATCAATTAATATAAGTTTCAGTTAAGTTAATATAAGTTACTATCAGTTGATATAAGTTAATATCAGTTAATATCAGTCACTATAAGTTAACATCAGTTAATATCAGTCACTATAAGTTAACATCAGTTAAGATAAGTTAAGTTTCAGTTCAAATGGACACACCCTAACACCACACAATTATCTTTCCTACCTCCACTGCTCCCTGCCATGGCCGGCGACAGTTCCTCCTCCACAACCTCTGCCATTCTTTCCGCTACCACCACCGACAAGCCTACAACTCTCAAACTTCCCACTCTGCAGTTTCGCCTTGAGCGCACCAATTACTCCCTTTGGTGTCACTCTATCAAGGCTGCCCTAACAGCATACGGTCTTGAAGATTTCATCAAGTCCGGCCTCGCCCCTACTGAGTTTCTATCGTTGACTCCAGATCTGGCGGCTCCTTTGGCGACACCTCCTGTGAATCCTAACTACGGTCCTTGGAAGAAGAAAGACAGTCTAGTTCTCCTCTGGATTCAGTCCACTTTGTCGACTCCCTTGCTCGCTCATATTGTTCGTGCATCTACAACTTCAGAAGCATGTATAATCCTCGAACAGATGTTCTATGCGCAGACTCGCGCTAACCTTATGCATCTCAAGCATCAATTACACACATTTCAGAAGGGCTCTCTCTCAATCCTTGAATATGTGGAGAAGAAACGCTCATTTTCATATTCGTTGGCTGAATGTTCATATATTATTTCGGATGACGAGTTCGTCAAATGTATTGTTCATGCCTTGATGCTTCATACGCGGGTTTCCGGACTGCCTTCAATTTGCGTATGGGATCTGTCTTTTCTCATCAGCTTCTAGGTCTTCTCCTTGATGAGGAGGCTCGGATTCAAGAACAACTTGGTGCTACTCCACCGCTAGTGTCGTCTTTCTCTGCTAAACTCACCAACCGCGGCTCTACTGGCACCTCAATGCCATCCGTAGATAACTCTTCTCGCCCTAAATTACAGTGTCATATTTGTAAGAAGTCAGGGCATGAAGCCCTTAATTATTGGCAGCGGCTCAATACCACTAATTTTCCCACGACTAGGTCGCGCTCTTCTCGGGGTAGTTCTGGTAGCCGTGACACCAAGCCAAGGTTCCACCAGCATCATTCCTCGTCTGCTCCTCGTCAGGCCTACACTGCCTCAACTACTCCTCCTCCGTCAACCCTTCATGATCCAGCGTGGTTCTTTGATTCCGAAGCCACCAATCATGTGACTTCAGAATTCAATAACTTAACTCTATCTTCTGACTACACTGGTAATGACGGCTTGCAGGTCGGCAATGGTATGTCTCTTCCTATTACACATTTGGGTTCATTTGTTTTACCTACATTGCATAAGCCTGTTCAACTCCACAACATTCTATTTGTTCCTGAGATTCGTAAATTTTTTTTGAGTGTTTCTCAAATCACCGCTGATAATGATGCTTAAATGATATTTTTCCCTACCACCTTTTTTGTGAAGGATCTGCAGATTGAACGCTCCTCAAGGGAACCGTTGAGAATGGCCTCTATCGCCTCCATCCACCTCCACAAAAATCCGCTGCTCTTTCCTTCGTTTTCATTGGCACCAAAACCGACCTTCAAACTTTCCATGAGCGTCTTGGTCATCCTCATGAGTCTTCTTTTAAGCGTCTTGTTTCTCGTTTTCAGTTGTCAGTGACTTTGAATAATCTGAAGAGTGTATGTGAGTCATGTCAGCTTGGGAAGAGTCGTCGAATTCATCTCCCTAGTACACATACACCTAGCCGCTTTCCTTTTCATTTGGTTTACTCAGATGTCTTGGGATCTGCTTCTGTTCCCTCGTTCAACGGGAATCGTTATTTCTTGATATTTGTGGATGATTGCAGTAAGTTTGTATGGATCTATTTTCTCTCCCAAAAATCACAAGTTCTTCACTAATTTCAACTTTTTCAAAAGATGGTTGAAACTCAATTTAATGCCAAAATCAAACATTTTCAATCTGATTGGGGATGAGAATATCGGGCTGTCTCTACATATCTACAAATGCAGGGTATCTCTCATCGTGTTTCTTGTCCCCATACACAGTCTCAAAATGGTGCTGCTGAGCGTCGTAATAGGACAATTGTCGAGAAGGGTCTCTCCTTATTTTCACGAGCTCGCCTTCCTTTCTCTTTCTGGGAACATGGGATTCACACTTCGGTTTATCTTCATAACCGTACACTCTCTGCTACCCTTGATTACAAATCTCCATACGAGTCTCTCTACCACAAAGCACCTGACTATCTTTTTCTCAAAAGCTTTGGATGTCTATGCTATCCTTTTCTTAGGTCGTATACATCCAACAAACTTGCGTATCGGTATTCTTCTTGTATTTTTGTGGGGTACAGCTCTCAACATAAGGGTTACTTATGTCTTCATGTTCTGTCCAATCGTGTCTATATCGCTCGACATGTCATTTTTGATGAGTCCACACACCCCTATCCCGAGCATACCAACCCACCTTCACCCACGCCTCTTACCTCCCACACCTCACCTCTTTCTCTTCTTCAACTTACCTCCTACCTACAATTGCCATGTCTTCTGCCTACGCCGGTCACCCTACTCCACCATCTTCATCACCACATCACACCTTGCCCTCACCATCTCCATCACTGGCTCCAGGAGAGCCTTCTCTTGATTCACTCTCACGGTCTTCCTTTGAGCGTTCACATGCAGCTTCGTCACCTACACAGTCAGGTACATTATCTCCCCCTTCTCCTCTACATGCTCCTACACTTTCTTATCCTTCATATTTTCGGGCCGTTGATGATAGTCAACATACAATGGTCACTCGCTCCAAAACCAATAATCTTAAGCCCAAAACCTTTAGCTCTACAAAACATCCTCTACCTACCGCCACTGACCTTTATGCAGAACCCAAAACCTACTCTCAAGCCTCTAAATTACCCGAATGGCAAAATGCAATGCATGCTGAATATGATGCTCTTTTGCGTAATAGGACGTGGACACTTGTCCCACCTCCATGTAATGCTAACATTGTTGGTTGCAAGTGGGTTTACAGGATAAAGCGCAGAGAAGATGGGACTATTGAGCGCTATAAGGCGCGACTTATTGCGAAAGGGTTTAATCAGGAAGAGGGTGTTGATTAAGTTGATACTTTTAGTCCAGTGGTGAAGCATGCAAGTATCCGTATTGTTCTTGCCATTGCTCTCACTCTAAACTGGTCTCTCCACCAGGTTGACATCAACAATGCTTTTTTGAATGGGGACCTTTCTGAGAAGGTTTACATGGCACAACCTTCGGGTTTTCTTGACCATTCACGCCCTTCTGATTTTGTCTCCTTCAGAAGGCTCTCTATGGCCTTAAGTAGGCTCCACGGGCATGGTTTACTAAGCTCCGGCTCTTTCTTCTAGATTATGGATTTGTCTCATGCAAGTCGGACACCTCTCTTTTTATTCACCACTCAAGGAAGCTTGGTCTCTATATTCTGGTTTATGTTGATGATTTGATTATCACGGGTTCTTGCTCTGTTGCTATATCTGAATACCTTAACCTGCTTAATGCCACTTTCTCTTTGCGTGATCTTGGTCCTTTGCATTATTTTTTGGGCATCGAGTTGGTCCGACACAAGTCCAGCATTGTTCTCTCTCAGCAGAAGTACATTCGAGATCTTCTACATCGCAGTCGCATGGCTGATGCTAAGCCCATTGCCTCCCCAGCTGAGCCAGCCTCTTGCCTTGTCCAGACAGGTGACCCTGTTATTGATGTTCATTTGTATTTGAGTATTGTTGGTGCTCTTCAATATGTCACCATTACTCGCCCCTGAGATCTCCTATGTTGTCAACCGTGTCTGTCAATTCATGCGCAATCCCAGTGACATACACTGGTCTACTGTTAAGCGTATCCTTCGTTATCTCAAGGGTACCATTGATTCCGGTCTTGTGCTTCGCCTGTGCACTGATCATCGTCTTGTTGCTTATTTCGATGCGGGATGGGCATCTGATGGTGATGATTGTCATTCTCAACATGGATTTGCTATCTATTACGGCGGTAATCTCATCAGCTGGTCTTCCAAGAAGCAACAAGTTGTTGCTAAGTCGAGTTCGGAGGCCGAGTATCGTGCTATTGCGTTCACTGCCACAGAGCTCATATGACTGCAACAACTTCTGCTAGAGTTATAGGCTCCTCTTTCTCCTCCGCCTATACTGCTTTGTGACAATTTGAGTGCCACTTACATGTCCGTTAACCATGTGTTCCATTAGCGCTCCAAACACATCAAGATCGACTACCACTTTGTCCGAGAGCAGGTTGATAATGGTTCTTTAATTGTTCGTCATGTTCAATCTCTTGATCAGATAGCTGACATCTTCACTAAGGCAGTTGGGACAACTCGCTTTGCCACTCCGTGTTCCAAGCTTCATGTCGTTGTGCCTCCATGAGCTTGTGGGGGGCTATTATGATATTAATTGTATCCCTGACTCCTACAATTCATCTTCTTGTAACTCATAGGATTCATCTTCTCATACCTCTAGAAGTCTCTCTTAGCCTTGTATATATACCTATTCTGGTTAATGACAAAAACAGTAAATCATTTACCAATTCCTTTCATCATTTACACGAATTGGGTTTTGTAACACCAATCAGTATGAAAGAGTGTTAAGTAATTTACCGATTACCAAACTATCGAATTCATTTTTTATTCCGATTACCGAACCGAATTAGCCTATTTACCGACTAAATCGGTAATTTATCGGTAAAAAGCCTGATCAACATACCGATTTCCTCATGCTCTATCGTAAACCTGTTGATTTCATCAACTCCAACGAGATTCTTCAAAACCCAACAAGCCAAAACTGATCAATTCACTTCCACAGCCACCATTTTTCCGCACACCCATCAAAGCTGATACTCTACCATGCGCTGAACAAACCAGGCATGCATTATCAGAATTAGCCATTAGTTTCAACAAAAACTAATCAATGGCGAACCAATAACAGCTTTAATCAATCCACATTTGCAAAACCCGAAACCTGCAACAAAAGCCAAAATCTTCACACTCCTCTTGAATCTTGACATCGGATGATACCAAACAATCCATGACAGCTTTCAAAACTCCATCAATCCACATTTGTGATTGATCTTTGACACCTTTCAACTGGATGCCAACAACTGATTTTATAAATTGTGCAAGCTCTCGGACTGGTAGTCAATTTGTCCCCCTTTTCAATTTAAGATTTCTTAAGTAGCACAAACGAGTTTGACATATCTAGTTTGTTTTATTTTTAATAAGACCGACACATTTGGTCATCTTGTGATCTTTTTTTGTGTCTGTTCATCCCATGATCAACTTTATGCTAATAAAAAAATCATGATGGGGAACTCATGTTTTTTTTTTCAATCATCTTTGATGATCAAATTTCATAATTGAAAAAAATCATGATGTGGATACTTTTACCAGGTAAAGATTGATGTTTTAACAATTTAAGGCACTTGAGTTGTGGATTGTGGTTGTAGGCAAGTGGGACTACCAGTTGAGGTTTTGGTCTTTTGATGGCAATAATGCATGTGATGTGTTTTAAGCCTAAATGGTGGGTTTGGGTATGCCTTTCACATGAATGATCTATGGTCAATGGTGTGTAGCCTTCTAAAGTTGATGATCAAAGGCAGACAGGAGAAAATGGGATGCTGACACAAAGCTCAGAAAAGAACTTAGCATATTGTGGTGGACTTTTAAAGAGGCTATAGCGCAAGCGCTAGACTGGATAAGCTCGCTAGTTGTTTTATGAAGGGTGCGTACACCATGATTCATAATATTTCATTACATCTCAATACATATTGGATAGTTTTAATTTCTATTATATATACTGATGATCCTCAAAGCTCTATCAGACATTCTGATTAGCTGATTCTAAACAGATCTGATTAGCTAGTTGAAGATGACATTTGAAGCAAGCTGTCAAGGTGCAAGATATACCTTAATGATTTCATGGCTGATTCCGGTTTAACATGAATCTAATGACACGTTTTCTCTCAATCATTATCAGACTTGACAGCCAGAAGCTGTCCAGGCTGTCAGACACAACCCAACCAGGATGCCAGGATCCAATCAAATGTCAAAAGACAATCATACCATACTGACAGAAACACATACCCAGCTAGCTAAACAGATGTAGTTTTCTAGTCAATCACCCACAGCTAGCCAAGGACTCAAAATCTCAAAATGCTCACATGTTCACCAAATTAAAAGCAAGGCTTTCCACACATGAATCTAAAACAATTTCACTGAATGGAAAGTATGAACAAAATCAAATCCATTGAGAATAAATAAATTTATGAAGATGAGAAGGCTAAGAAAGCCTTCAAAAAAACAAAAACAAATAATCAATACATGGAGGAGATTCATGTGTCTATGTATGTCTCTCCCACCAAGATAACTTAACTATACAAACTCAACCAACTGGACTAAAAGCATCTTCAATGAATGAATTGAAGAAGAAGATCATTCAGACCTGTAAACCTCAAACCAATGTTTCTACCACAACAACACTATCCAGCTTCTATCTATCTATAAACAGCTTCTTATCTTCCTCCATCAATTTAAGATTCTCAGCCCTCTTCTGAACCAATTTTCTGCCTCATCAGATTGCTGGAACAGTGACACAGCAAGGTCCTCTTTGGTCTTCAAGCTGATTTTGCGCCTGCGAATTCTTGATTGCCTTGGAGCAGCTGGAGCTTCAATCTCCACATCTGAATCCTCCATATCCATATTGTTCCTAAAAGCTTTCACCTTTGTTGGCGTTCTGTATGCAAAATGCAACCTTTTTGCTACCAAAGCCTGCAGATTTGAAAATCCAGAAACTCATCATAAATAAATAAAAAAAGGCAATAGATTTAAGCAGAAATCAAGAAATTGAAGTGATTAGAGACACTTACAGCTTTCATAACTGACTTGGATACAAGCACAAGCTGCTTCAAATCAGAATGCCCCACACCGCACAAAACCCTAATCTGAGAAGCAAAACAAAAATCCCCAAATGTGAAAACCCTAAAATCAACACTAAAAACAAAAAAATCTGAAAAATAAAATGTCAGGTAATTTACCAGCAAATCCTGAGGCAAGCTTTCAAGAGGAGAAACGTTAGACTCGAACTCACTGCAGCAACTCTCGGCTTTCACTTCCTTGGATATCCTAACTCGCTTCCTACCCAACCCACGCGTCGAACGCACTGCTCCGAGCCCAATCAACTCGGCCTCTGCGCCGTTTTTGGCGCTTGAGTCTCTGCATCTCCTCCCCAAGGCCATCGGCTTCAATAACCTGATATTTCCTTAACAAGCTCCAATCTCAATCAACGCCCAAATGGAAACTTTCTCTTTGATTTCAAAACCCTTCCTTATCTGCTCTGCTCCGCTCCATTTGTTCACCAGCGTAATGAACCAGGAGAAAAGATTTCTTTCTATATTGAGTTTACTTTTTCGAAATTAATAAATAAAAATTACGTATTATTAATCTACGCGCTAAGCGAAATTTCGGAGCAAATCAGAAATCTCTGATTGGTTGAAAAACTAGCCGTTGAAGCGAAATTGACACTCGCAGACGTGGGTGGAATTTAATCGTGTAAGTCGGCGGGTCAGTCGATTTATTTTTAACTTTTGGAATGTTACGGAAGTACACGTGGCGTAAAGATTTCGGAGTATCCTATGTGATATGAACGGTCCATATTCAATTGATGATAACACATAAACCTTAAAAACATACAATTTTTTTTATTTTTAAAATAGGTTTTATATTTTGGCGGCTGGGTTTAATTAAAAGGTTTAACCCATGAATCGAATTCCGGTTTATTACGGTTCAAAATTGGTTTAACATGGTTCAATTATTTTGGTTTAATACAACAGGCTGAGTGAGATGACACCAAGAACCGAAGAGCTGGTGCTGGACCTTGTCACTTGCCAGTAGGGGTGTAAACGAGTCGAGCCGAGTATTGGGATGCTCGAGCCGGCTCGAGCTCGGCGAGCCTTAAATATATGTGTTCGAGCTCGGCTCGTTTATTTTTAAGATACTCGAGCTCGGCTCGATATCTTATCAAGCTTGAGCCTTAATCGAGCTATAAACGAGCTACTCGAATTAAGATCGAAAATGAGCTATAAACGAGCCATAAATGAGCTACTCGTTTTTCGCTCGTTTATATGATAAAAATTAGTTAATTACTGAATAATCGAGCAATAATCGGAAAAATTTCCTAAAATGCTCAAAAATCAAAATTGCATTCCCTTTCTACTCAACTTTCAAATTTCATTCCCAATTTAATCACGTTTTCTAAGCAACGGCGCCTTAGAGCTAAACCGCTCTTGTGGACGGCGGTTAAAGTCTCGTGACATACATACGCCCAAAAATAAAGTTGATTGGACACAAATTGCTATGTAAGCTTAAACCGCTGTTGGCCACATCGTCCAATACTTAGCCGCTGACAACAACAGCGCCTTAACAAAAAAAAAACTTAGCAGATTTAATGGAAGCAAAAAAAACTCAGTCGCCGCAATAGTGTTCGCGGCCATGGCTGTAGTGCTTGTTGCTGCTGCTGCTTTACTCAATGGGAGCTCACAAAGCTCAGCTAAACTCCACATTTTACGCCACATCTTGTCCCAACGTGTCATCCGTGGTGCCCGGAGTGATTCAGCAAGCTGAGACGAGTGATGTCCGCATTGGGGCTAAGCTCATCAGGCTTCATTTCCATGACTGCTTTGTCAATGTAAGAATGCATTTTGCTACTTGCTAGACCTGACCTGACCTTTTGCATGCAACATTTTTTTTGCTGTTGAAAGTGTGATGAATGGTTACAGCTGCATGGAACAATGCTGTTCGCAGGTAGTTGTATTCTCAGTCATATCAAGACATGAATATAAAGCTGAGCTGCTGCTTTGTGTTGGAATCAATGGCTAATTTGCTGTTGACAGCTGATTGTAGAAGAAAGTTGAGAACAATCTACTTTGATGAAAAGGGCAACTGTGGTGTGGAAGGAGAGCAAGCAATGCAAACAAGGAAGAAAATGGCAGATGAAATGGCATCATCTTTTTCACCGTGGCATAAGCTACTTGAACTTGAGACGACCCTTGTCTTACGTTTTGTTCCGCTGCGTTTCTTGTTGGTGCTGCATCCATGTTGTTTTGCTCTGGATACCATAATGTCGATCAGGCGGAAAAGACTTGAAGAAATGAGAACAGCCCAATGTGGGGTGTGCCCATGCTGGTCGTGAATGCTGAGCACCAAACTCTACGGACGGCGCTGCCACTGAGCACTGGTGTTTGGTCGTGAATGCTCCGACGGCGACACTATTTCCGCGACTGAGCATGCGATTGCGATGCTGACTTTCACGGCGTGAAACATCACTCGAGCTGATGCTTCCATTAAATCTGGTGAGTTTTTGTTTTGTTTTGTTAAGGCGTTGTTGTCCACAGCGGTTTAAGCTTACATGGCAATTTGTGCCCACTCAGTTTTATTTTTTGGGCGTATATATGCCACGAGACTTAAACCGCCGTCCACAAGAGCGGCTTAGCTCTAAGGCGCCGTTGGCAACGGCGCCTTAGAAAACGTGAGTAAATTGGGAATGAAATTTGATAGTTGAGTAAAAATGGAATGCAATTTTGATTTTTGAGCATTTTAGGAAATTTTTCCAATAATCGAGCATATAAACAAGCTGTTCACGAATATAAACGAGCCGAGCACCATTATGCTCGTACTCGGCTTGTTTAATAAACGAGCTTGAAATTTATGCTCGTGCTCGGCTTGTTTAAAATCGAGCCGAGCTTTAACCGAGCTTGTTCATGAGCCGCTCGCGAGTGTATCGGCTCGTTTACACCCTACTTGCCAGCCAAATTGCTTAAATGAAACACCTGAGACCTGACACGGAGAGTTGCCACTGCCAGCTTTGGTTTTTCATGCTGAGATCAACTTTAAGAAGTTTTTTCCGTACTGATGTTGTGCTATTTATGCATACGAGAAGCTCCACATTGAGGCGCAATTTTTGTCCCATGGATAAAACAGTTATCATTCATGTTAGAAATTTCCGAATTTACCAATGAAGAAAGGGGTGAAATATATATAAATTTTTTTTAATAATAAATTATAATTGGTACACGATTATTGAAGAGGCTTGCCATTGCGATACTAGGAAAAGAAAATTGTCATCCTAAACTAGCTTAAAATAAATTTTTAATTAATTAAGAGTTCAACCAATTCAACTAAAATTCCCTCTCAACCAAAATATTTTTGTTTGATCCAGCTGATTTAAAGCCTTAGTGTCCAATTTGTAGGGATTTTGATCTAGCTGATCTAAAAGCTTCTTGTCCCTTTTGTGGGTTTAATTTTTGTTATTCATGGTACAACTGATTTAGTATAAGATCATCTGAGCTTATAGCTATTATCATCTAGTACAATTTTTCTGGAAATTGAAGACACCTCTATCCATACAAGTATCTCAAAATCATATATTCACCACGGAAGCGCAAGTCTCAACAGACTTATCTGCCTTTATGCCCCTCTTATACTTTCGGCATCATCTATCACCACTGATGCGCAACTCTAAACTCCCCTTTTATTCTTTAGGCAAATGTTCTAGAAATTGGTCGCCTTGGTGGCGCTTAGCCGGGTTTTTTCTTCTATCCGTTCCCATTTTACCCAAATCAGATTGACAAATCGGTATACCGATTTTCGACTGGTTAAGAGATTATTACGAGCCCTAAACGGATATTCATTTCTTAATATACATTTTTTACTATAAAAATGATTAAGAGATTATTTAATTTGAATTAATCTTGATTAAAACCGTTGATATTATCATATCAACAGATATTAAAAATTCTGATTTCTGACTAAACCAAATGTTTCTGACCACAACTCAACCCTAAGTTCTAAACCCATTTAGGACTAAATATCAAATTAATTGTATTATATATTTGTAAACTATATTAACTTTTTTTAAAATGTATTATATGAAGAAAAAAAATCAAAAAACTTTGGGGATGACACTTGTCACTACCCCTGGTCAGGCAGCTCAAACTAGTTCAAATGAACGACTCAGAATGGGCTTAACTTTCATCAGATATTTTGTTACCATTTACGAGATGTCAAAATCTGATAATTTAGCACCTTACGATGTATTCTTCAAGCACTCCAATTTTAATTATTCACCAGAATCCAATACAATTTAGTTCATCTCAGATTAGTTGAATCGGTTTTTCATTTTAAAAGAACAGCCATCTCATCGCTATTACTAACGAATCTTTTCAAACAAGTCATATTCAGTTGCCCTAACATCTCCCGTTTTTGGCATAATGGTGGATGCTAATTGGTAAGGAATGTCACGTACTAGAATAATGAAACATGTTTGCCTATGACTCTAAAGTTGAATATTGGCAGTTCCCCTCTTGTCCAAAATCCAAATGGAAACTTATGGTTACCAATAATCCCATAGCCTTTACACACGTCCGGGGTCGAAAGAGGCCATTCCTTTCAAACCGTTGAACTAACATAGGCACCACTGTCCCCCTCATAGACTTATAAATTGTCAGAAAATCAGAATCGAAAAACTCAAAAGTTGCAGAGTCGTAGTAAATACTACTGCACTTGAGCGAAAAACTGTCTAATCCTTGGTGCAAGATAACCAAGGCGGCTCACTCCAAGGTTTACTCTGCTCTCCTTACAATTGTGCACTCAATTGAAGGATGGAACTCTCAAATCAAATCGGGGAAGAACTCAGAAGAACCCTAAATCTCTTTTCTGCTCCAAAAACGTCTGCACTCAATCACTTTATATAGACGAAATATGCAACGTTTTTTAGAGAATCATGGCCCGAGAAACGATTTCCCTAAAGAATCGATTTCCATGATCACCACGTTCACCAAACGCGAGACTCGGTCATCTTCCGAACGGGAGAAGAGAAATAAAAGGAAAGTAGTAATTTGTTTAGAGCATTACCCTTTAAAATTAAAAGTAATAATTAAAAGAATAACAGTTGGGATATGTATTTAAAACTACACATAATTTTTTTTTTTTTTTTTTTTGATAGGGGCTTGGGTTAAATTAGTTAGCATCTGCCCGGTTAGTGAAGGAATGGGGACTTGAACCCGCGCTTTGGAAAGCAACGGGGGAGCACCTGACCACCAGGCTACTCGCTTTGCCCCAAAACTACACATAATTTGAAACATACCCAACATGAATAATAGTTTACAAAGTTGTGGCTCTTCTCGGTCCGTATATTTACATATCCAAATGCATGGGGCGTTCGGTTGAGGTAGGGTTGTAAAAATGAGTCACGTGAGGCACGTTGTGAGCCACTCATTTAGATGATATGACAGGGAATAGTGCAGGAATAGTTATTTGCTGTTTGCTTTTTGATGGATTTTTGATAGTGGTACACGTGGCGCGCCCATAAAGCACGGGGGTTTGAGTGGGACACGTGATTGGCTCAACTAACGCCCCACATGTGATTTACAAGTCAATGAGGATTGCAGTAGAAGCGAAAAGGTTTTATTTTATGTTCTAAAGAGTTTAATTGAATCTTGAATAATGTAGCTATAAGTGGAGTTTCCTGTATTTCATATTCTTCAATCAAGTGAATAAGAAATCCATTTCTTCCCCCATATGATTTTCTATTTTTTCTATAACAAATGGAACATATCCAAATGAGCATGGTCATTTTTTGTGAGAACACTCTATTACAGACAGGACATTACGCAACGGTTCAAAAATTACATTAGGCATCGGTTTTTACTGAATCATTGCATATAGTGACCTTACGCAACTGTTCAATTTAACCGTTGCATAAGTTTCCTACTTAGGTTTCTCGACGCACTCTGGCAGTCCGTCATCGTCGCCCGCCTGCTCGCTTCAGTCCGCATGCTCGCCTGCCTTCGTCGACACTTGCCTACGTCATCATCGTCGCCCGCCTGCTCGCTTCAGTCTGCCTGCTCGCGTCGCCGTTCCTTTGCTCCTGTCCGCCTGCTCGCGTCGCCTGTTTGCTCAGTCCGCCTGCTCGCGTCCGCCTGCTCAGTCGCCGTTGTCAACACTTGCCTCCGCCGTCCTCGTCGCCCTTAGTACGCGTATCCGGTATGGCTGTCTCCGTTGCATGACTGTTTGTTGTAATTGAATCAAATTTTTTTTGTGGATTGATATGGCTGGGCATAGAAATCTTGTGGATATGGCTGGGCTAGACAAAAAAATTTTGTGGATTTGGATTTTATGGACCGATGTCATTTGGTGTTTTTGGATTTTGTGGTTCTTCTGTTGTCATATTGATGATAGCTCAGGAAGACTACAACAGATTAAGGTCGTTAATCTATAAAGGAGCAGACGTTTTCGTGGTGGCATTCTCATTAGTCAGTCGTCCAAGCTATGAAAATGTTCTAAAGAAGGTGAGATCAGATAATTGGTTGTTCGCTATTGCTTTGCTTTTGTTGTCCGCTGATGAAGCAGCCTTTGTAATGTACCTATAGTTTTATTTCTCAAATGTGAAGTCCTGAACTTATGCAGTGGATACCAGAGCTTCAACATTTTGCACCTGGAGTTCCTTTGGTCTTAGTCGGCACAAAATTAGGTGAGCCTCTGACATGCATTCTCTGTGTTGGTGCGTTGATCTGAATGTTATTTACAAAGCTTCTTCTATTGTTATATCACCATGCTTGTATTGATGAACTTCCTAATGTTGTATGTACCCTAAATCAAATCCTTGCTAGAGCTTTTCCGCTAGAAATCAATTCTTTCTGTTCTCTTCCAGGTATGTTTTAGTAAATCATGTTCAACTAGGAAGCAATGTTTGGTAATGCTAACTTGATTGTGCAATGTGTATTATCATACTGACAATTCTTTTCTAAAGTAGGAATCAATTCGTGTCTCTAGACTGTTTACAGCCACATTGGCAATATCCAACTTGCCTTTTCATGAGAAGAACATAAGGTATCTATATTTTTTTTCATCAGTGTGTTTTTTCCTATAATCGAGCAAATCTATATTATAACTCATCAGTATTTGCTGAGTAAATTTTCCCGAAGGTCCAGTATTTTACAATAGCAGAGGACATAGTACTCTACCCGCAAGTACCTAGTCTCAATTCATGTTACTTGCAGTCTATAAGCAGCATGATAATTGCATTTTCTCCTTTCTCCACAGGCATAAAAGGATCAAGTTTAACACAAAAGATTTCTTCGGGAGGCTTATTGAAAAGAACAATTTTTAATGCTGCATACTACTAGTAAGCTTCATTTTCTTTCTTCCGTATCTTATTGATCTTCTTAGGTTTATGCCGCATACTGCTTATGTTCATTTTCTTTCTTCCGCATACTACTACCATGCGTTACAATTTTATTTTTTGTTATCAATTGGTAGAACTAGTAGCTTACCAAATTAATCATTCATTTATCTTGTACATTCATAGTATGCATTACAGTATTTTCTACGCCATACCTTAATGAACATTAACATCAAAATGACAAAGAACTCACTGATACATTACTGTGTCAATTGGCAGAAATGTCAGCACTTACAAATGCAATGTGTTGGAAGCTGGTCACGATCCAGAAGGACAAGTTAAATTCCGTAAGCGCTGCCATTTACCAAAAGCCTATTAAAAACGAATGCTATCAAAAACGAAAGCACAACCAGCCACCAATGTGTAAAGATGATGATCCCAAATGTTTTCTCCATTTGGGATGAAGAAAGATAGAAGACGTGCGAGATGAAATCGTCGGCTACTTGCACGACTACTTGTTTGAACATGATCTTTTGGCAAGATAAATTATTGTAGTGTTTACATTTGATTGTTATGTGAAGTTGTATGAATGATGTAATGAATGGTTGTATTTTGATGTTTGGAAAATGAGTAACAGGCAATTACATTTGTTTGCAATTTTTGTTTAATTTTTCAGGTGGATTTTAGCTATAAAACAACCAAAATATGTCAGAATTTTTCAGTATTTTATGCAACGGTTTTCTGTGAACCGTTACATAATGTCATAACATTATGCAACTGTAGATTATGCAACAGATAAGGAACCGTTGCATAATGATCCTCATAACCGTTACATAATGTCTTGTCTGTAGTAGTGGAACTTGGAACCAACTATATTCGTTGGATCTAGTTCGTAAATGACACATGAATTCCTTGGTCATTAAGTTCATTAATTCTAAAAAAACAGGTCTTCTTTATAAAATATTAAAGCAGGTAATAGTTAATAATGTTATAATTATCTTGGAAATATGGAAAACTTTGGGACTCGTTAGAGCTACCTCAAATACACAGAAATGTTTAGAGAGAAGTAGGAGATGAAGGTGTGTTTTTCCTTCACCCGAACGTCTCTATTTATATTGCAATTCATCCAACACACATCCGCATTTCACTCAATTGCATTTCATTTTCATTGGTGTGGGCCCCACATGACATGTTTTTCTCAAATGTGCACACCATTGTTATAACACTCCCCCTGGGATGCACATTAAGCGTTTTAGGCTGCCTCGTTAAAAACCTTAGCTGGAAAAACCCATTGGGATAAAAACCAACTTAAGGGAAAAAGAGTGCAGCGACGCGAAGCTCCCCCTCATATTGGCATGCGTGATGTGCTCATAAATTTTGCAGCTTTCGCATTCCTATGTCGTTGACATGTTTTCGGAATGTTGAGGTAGGGAGAGCCTTTGTAAAAAGATCTGCTGAGTTTTCATCAGAACGAACATATTGTATGCTGATAACTTTGTCTTTTTCCAGCTCTTGGGTGAACGAAAAGTATTTGGGATGGATATGCTTTGTTCTATCACTTTTGATAAATCCTTCCTTCATTTGAGCAACACACGCAGCGTTGTCTTCATAAAGAGTGATTGGATCATTTGCTGGTAGAAGACCGCTCTTAGTTCTGATATGTTGTGTCATAGATCTCAGCCACACACATTCACGACTTGCTTCGTGTAATGCAATGACCTCAGCGTGGTTTGATGATGTTGCAACAAGTGTTTGTTTCTGAGAACGCCAAGAGATTGCAGTTCCTCCACATGTAAATACATAGCCAGCCTGGGACTTCGCTTTATGTGGATCTGACAAGTAACCTGCATCTGCATAACCAATCAAAACTGGTTTTGTATTGTTAGGATAAAATAATCCTAAGTCAATCGTTCCTTGAAGATAACGAAACACATGCTTGATTCCATTCCAGTGTCTTTTGGTAGGAGCTGAGCTAAACCTGGCTAATAAATTAACAGCAAAAGCTATGTCAGGTCTAGTACAATTAGCAAGGTACATAAGAGCTCCAATCGCACTGAAATATGGTACTTCTTGACCAAGAATCTCTTCAGATTCTTCACATATACGAAATGGATCTTTGTCTATATCAAGGGATCTTACAACCATTGGGGTACTTAATGGATTTGATTTATCCATATTAAAACGTTTTATTATCTTCTTCGTATAATTCGATTGATGCACAAATATCCCATTCTGGATGTGCTCAATCTGTAAACCAAGACAATACTTTGTCTTCCCCAGATCTTTCATTTCGAACTCCTTTTTCAAATAAGAGATTACTTCCAGAATTTCTTTACTGGTACCAATGATATTCAAATCATCAACATAAACGGCAATTATTACACAACCGGATGTTATTTTCTTAATAAAAACGCAAGGGCAAAGGGGATCATTGACATAACCCTTTTGAAATAAATATTCGCTTAATCGATTGTACCACATGCGTCCGGATTGCTTTAACCCATATAAAGATCTTTCTAACTTGATTGAATATCTTTCCCTAGGTTTGGAACTTAATGCCTCATGCATTTTAAAACCTTCAGGGATTTTCATGTAAATTTCAGTATCAAGCGATCCGTATAGGTAAGCGGTAACAACATCCATGAGATGCAATAATGTTGGTACAGACCAAGTAATTTCTTTCTCAAACTGTTTTCTTTCTCCCCCTAATAGTGGGAAATTTTCCTCATCAAAGTGGCAATCAGCAAAACGTGCTGTGCAAATATTTCCAGTTTGAGGTTCAAGAAATTTAACAATAGATGGACTTTCAAAGCCTACATATATCCCAAGGCTTCTTTGTGGTCCCATCTTTGTTCTTTGAGGAGGTGCAATAGGCATATAAGTAGCACAACCAAAAATTCTCAAGTGCGATATATTCGGTTCTTGACCAAATGCAAGTTGTAGTGGAGAACTTTTATGATACGCACTTGGTCTGATGCGAATTAATTCAGAGGCATGTAATTTTGCATGACCCCATACTGAGGTAGGAAGCATTGTTCTCATTATCAATGGCCTAGCAATAAGTTGGAGGCGCTTGATCAATGATTCAGCCAAACCATTTTGTGTGTGGACATGAGCAACAGGATGCTCGACCACAATCCCAACTGACATACAATATTCATCAAATGTTTGGGATGTGAATTCACCGGCGTTATCAAGTCTAATTTTCTTGATTGTATGATCAGGAAATTGAGCTCGCAATTTTATTATTTGGGCAAGTAATTTAGCGAATGCCATATTGCGAGTTGATAACAAACATACATGTGACCATTTGCTAGATGCATCTATCAATACCATAAAGTATCGAAATGGTCCACATGGTGGGTGAATAGGCCCACAAATATCACCTTGAATACGCTCAAGAAACATAGGTGATTCTGTTTCAACTTTTCCCGGTGATGGCCTTATGATAAGCTTTCCAAGAGAACAAGCTTTACATGGAAAAATATTTCCTTGAGGGATTTTATGACCCTTCAATGGGTGTCCATGCGTATTTTTAATAATTCTTCGCATCATACTTGAACCTGGATGACCCAATCGGTCATGCCACATGGTTAATATTGAAGATTTCATAACTACCGCATTTGACTCAATCACATTTATATGTGTGTAATGCAATCTAGTGGGAAGCATTGGTAGTTTTTCAACTATGTATTTCTTTCCAGATCTATACATAGTGAGTAACATGAATTTCATGTTACCTTCAGTCATAGACTGAGTCTCGAATCCATGAGAATAAATATCATTGAAACTTAATAAGTTTCGTTTGGATTTTGGCGAAAATAAGGCATTATGTATCATAAACTTTGTGCCATTTGGCAATACAAAGTTTGCCTTGCCAATTCCTTCAATCAGATCTACAGGGCCTGATATTGTATTCACAATGGTTCGTGTTGGTTTTATCATCAAGAAAAACCTTTTATCCTTCAGGATTGTGTGCGTTGTTCCACTATCAAGTATGCACATTTCTTCAATATTAATCCTTTGGTTGACTTTGGCTTTGTCCATTTCAAAGCTTTAAGTAAACAAGAAAATGATAAGATAGATGAAAAGGTAGACATATTTTATTACATATGAGAAAACATAGTTATGCTTAAAGGAAAAACATACATATAACATAAGAAAATCAAATTAAGACATCGGACCGTTTGGCTTCATTCACATGAGTTTACACAACTTCCCCTTTCAGTTCCCACCAGTCATTTTTCCAGTTATATCACCAAGGAAGACCTCACTAGGCTCATGTTCCCCAAGATGAGTGTACTCGTTCACGGGATCATTCTCAATAAAATTGATCTCATTTGCATTTGTAAAATTGATCGGTCGAATTCTTGACCTATTATTCACTTCATTCGATGATGGATTATGTTTGTTTTCCCGACATTCTATTGTCATTCGATATCTTTTCTAGTGTTTCAGGTCATATATCACATATCTAATACTTTTGGATTGATCAGAAGCAAAGAAAAGCAATTGGTGCAGATTTAGGCAAAAACAGGACAAAACATGGCAGACAGACCTTTGCGACGTATTTTGCATGCCCAGGGCTCATTCGGTGTCCAAATGAGTCGAAATTTAGCTTGTTGGAAAGCTAATTCAATTCCCTACAACTTTGAAGTTGACACAAAGAGCAGATTCGAAGGTTTAGACCTCCAAAAAGGCAACAGAAGTCAGGTCCCGTGACACTCCCTGCAGTCACGGGACAATAAAACGGTCACGGGACTTGGCCGTGGGCAGTGAAATCCTTGGGTTCCGTGACAGCCCATGATGGCCCGTGACAGTTAAGATGTCACGGGACTTTCCTAATTTTGATTGTTGATAAGTTTGGAAATTCAAGGTATAAAAAGAGGATTCGATCAGATTCAACGGGGGGCTGATTTTAGAGAGTTGTTGTTATTTTGGAGAAGAAACCCTAACTTGGGAGAAGACATCGCGAGAGATTGAGGATCATCGAGCTCATCATCTACGGTTAACTCGTCCTTACTTTCTTTCATTACATTGCTCTCGGTATTCTACCATGAGTAGTGAGTAGTCCTTTAATTCTGGGATCCTACGGATCCCGTGCTATGTAACCCTAACTCTCATGTGATCAATTGAAGTTTTTATTTATGCGATTCGAATATTCAGTTTCATTGTGTGCTTGATTTTATCGTTCTATGCATGTATTTACATCAAAGGGTATGTTTGCATTGGTAGAACGTACTTAGGTTAATTACCGAAAGATGGATGGGTCCTAGGTATTAACCGGATTACATGAAATTGATATTAGGTCATGTTTACATGATTTAATAGGAAAACCTTTAGTTTAATAAATCGAGATCGTTGATAATCCGTGGATGGGCGGCGTTCAACGACTGGGATTAATCTAGACAATGATCCGTGGATGGGCGGCTTGTCTAGTGTTATTTCGGTTTGATTCCATATTCGATAGCATGAATAATTTACATAACATGATTGCATGATTAGTGGGGTTAGCACGGGTAAAGTATGGATTCTGGAATTCTTTCTCTGATAAAAACACAACATTAATTTTCTGCCATTTAAATTCTGCAAGTTACAAACAAACAAATCTCTTTTAATTGGAATAGCTAAATAGGTCACACTGTTTGCTAGTACTCACACGCATTGCTCCTAGGATCGACCCTTGGCTTACCAAGGTTATAAATTTTGTTTGACTGCAATTGAACCCCTAAAACATATAATTTGACAACTATAAAGGGTTAAAAATACGCTTGTCAAAAATCCCCAACTGTATCAACATGTTCATTGTTGAAATCAGATTCTCCAAGTCGAGTAAACTCATTCATAGGAGTTTGGTCAATATAGTTGACCTCCTTTCCTTTTCCCTTTACGGACTCTTGATAGAGTTTGCATAAGTGTTCAGGGGTTCGACAGGTTTTAAACCAATGCCCTTTACAACCGCATCTAAAACAAGTGGTCTCAGGGTTTTTTGATGAACTTGGACCACCTCCCCTTTTGTGGGAGTTCTCATGGTTCCACTCATTTTGCTGTCTCCTTTGGTGATAATTGGCGATCTTATGAGGTGGATTGTTGGGATGACCACCTCGACCGCGCCCCTGGCCAAAACTACGACCTCGACCTCATCCACGTCCACGACCTCGGCCTTGCCCTTGACCCTGAAAATAGTTCATGGGTCTAATCTCATTAGAGTTGGCAAAATGTACCCCAGAAAATGTTCTGGAGCCCGTTGGGCGAGATTGGTGGTTCTTTATCAACAATTCATTGTTTCTTTCTGCCACTAGGAGAGTACCAATCAGCTCATGATATTTTTCAAAACCACGTACACGATACTGCTGCTGCAAGGTTACATTTGATGCGTGGAATGTAGACAAAGTCTTTTCCATCATTTCAGCATCAGTTGTTTTATCTCCACAAAAGTTCAAATGGCTCACTATTTTTATCATCTCAGAGTTATAGTCACTGACTTTCGCAAAATCTTGGAACCGTAAAGCGGCCTATTTATCCCGATATAAGGGAAGCATTACATCCCTTTGGTGATCAAATCTGTCTTTCAGATTTTTCCATAAATCACTCGGGTCTTTCACAGTGAGATACTCATTTTTGAGATTCTCGTCAAGATGACGACGAAGGAAAATCAAAGATTTTGCCTTATCCACTTTCGATGAGGAATTCCCCTCAATGATTGTTTCGTGAAGATCCATTGAGTCCAAATGTGTCTCAATGTCTATTGTCCATGCCATGTAATTTTTTCCAGAGATGTCGAGAGGACTGAACTCAAGTTTTGCGAGGTTTGACATGGTGGTAACTAAAACTAGAAAAAGTTTATTAGATTAATTTAAAACATAAAAGTTTACAAATATTGTAAGAAGAAGACGACATACATTATTACAAGCATTTCTAAATTATGATAGAATTCATCCGGTGTTAGATCCCCGGTGAAATTACAAATAGTGAGTACTACAATAATTATTGCAACAAAGACCAATAGTAAGCTAGACATTTTATTGCTTTGGAAATTTTGAGTGTGTTTGAAGTGTGAAGTAGAAGAGAAAATGTGATTTTGTATGATGAATGAAATCGAATTTATAGAGGAAAAAAATAGCCGTTTTTTTTGTTACCGTTGGGCACAATGTTACCGTTAAGCACTAAGGGTAAAATGGTAAATTAACAATGTAATATCAACAAATAAATTGTGCAAATATGATTCAAAGAAAATGAAGTATTTAAAGTAAAGATAATTACTTTGTATATCACAACACTTTATTATGGGGCGGTAATCCGCACTACATAATAATACGTTGTTATACATTAAGGGATCGTCGCAACTATTGCTATCTCTTAACCTCTTAAGATTACAATCGTATTCAATACGATTCTGACAGCATGTATTTGGGTTGTCGCACGCTGTGTTTCAAGCGTAATCCGCACCAAAGACAAACTACAGAATAGAACTGAGAACTATTGTAATATTAGTTTTTCATCCTGAAAAACTCAGATATCAACACAATCAGAAAATTGTGAAATAGGGAATTAAGAACTCCCTTTGAGGCAGTGAACCCCTTATGATATCTAAGAATGACAGATGAAGAACTAAAAACAAAGGATTTTATTGAAAGCTTGAGAGACAAGTGAGGAAAACACTTAACCTTTTATCGAATCTTTATTCGAAACTTACGGTATCTCAGTTGGTTAGAGTCTCGTGCTGATAACGTGTTATAATTATCTTGGAAATATGGAAAACTTTGGGACTCGTTAGAGCTCAAATACACAGAAATGTTTAGAGAGAAGTAGGAGATGAAGGTGTGTTTTTCCTTCACCCGAACGTCTCTATTTATATTGCAATTCATCCAACACACATCCGCATTTCATTCAATTACATTTCATTTTCTTTGGTGTGGGCCCCATATGTGGATCCCACATGACATGTTTTTCTCAAATGTGCACACCATGGTTATAACAAAAAATATATTTCTTTATATGTTTCATAAATTTCAATTAATATTTTGAATTTCATCCTCATCTCTACATTACAACGACAAGGATTTCAACATCGTGCGTCATATTATACCAAACCTATCAACTAGACAATATTGACCATTGTTGTAACAAAATCCATTTATCGTTTTCTACACTTTTCTATTTTCAAATTTTATATCCACATTTATCGACATCCAATCAGTACGTGCCACGTAGCACCATTTCATTGTATCGCTGAATCGACTCCTCCCTTTGCAACCTCATCTGCTCATTAAAATTCTTAATGAACGCCTCCGCTCGCTGGTTCAACTCGTCCTGACTCGGCGACGATCCCCGCGCCAGCTCCACTCCCGTACGATGCGCGCGGGCAGAAGCCGACAACCGAGGGTCAAAACTCTCTGACTTTATTGACTTCCGTTGACTTTCAACTCTGACCAAATCCATCCGACGGCTGTGATCGTTCCACGTGCCGTTCTTCTTAATCTTACGGCCTTCGGTTATTTTCCTCCATGCGCTCTCTAGCGTCTCCGTCGCGTGCGGCTTCGGTGCCATTTTCGGAGCTCTCCTGTCATGTTTCTCGTTGATGAAGCTGGGAGGCGTACGAGGATTACCTTCCGACATGGATTTGGAGTTTTTCCGGTGAAGAATTCTGGCAGAATAGGTCGGCTTCAGTTTCTCAACTGTCGGGAGAAATTCCGGCGTCAGTTTTGGTTCTGCAACTACTGAGTCAAAAGAAGATATAACGAACTTCTCCTCCGCATCTCCGGTCACTCCCTCAATCATAAACTTCGTCGTATTTCCATCAGTTCGGCATCCGCTCTCTTCTTCATACACCACCATCTGCATCGGCAAAGGCGTGCCCAAAACGTAACTTTCTTCAGAAACAGAGTCTACCACTGAAGAAAAATCAGCTGGTGGAAAAGTGTGGTTAAAACTTTTGGTGCCGCTATGGTTATCGAAACTGGGCTGTTGGAAACGTGATGAGGCGACTACGGCGATGATGATGAGGTTGACGATTAGGTAGAGATAAGGAGGTTTAAGACATGAATGGAAACAGAGCATTCCAGCTTCAGCGAGCTGGGTCATCGCAGGAACGAGCAGCTTCAGAGCCATAACCATCGACGCAACACTACAAAACATGAAGCCAACTTTGATCGACATAACCCACGAAGAAAGCGCCATTTTTCCGTTAATGGATTCCGATTGATCTCCGGTAATTTGAGTGAGATACAGAGCAGTAGATGAGTGAAGCTGTTCGGTGTTGCAATCCTGATATATTTATAACCAACGGATTTTTATTATTATTTGTAAACAAGTAATAAAAAAACGCAGCTTTTATTATTATTATTATTTGATAAGTATAACGGTTTAGATGAGATTTTCGTAACGCGGTTTTAATATGGATTTTTGGCCGTTAGATTTCGTGAGGTGTCGAGAAGTGGACGGTTGAGATTTATCTGGGCTGGTGGGACCGGAATTCGTATCCAAGATTTTGATTAGCGGTGGGGTCTGATCTTGTTTTAGGTATTTTTAGTTTGACGACATGATTTTGAGTTATTCTTTCTCGATATTTAGGTTGGGGTCGGTAAAGGACCGGATCGAGTAAATCCTAGCCTTATCGGGTCGAGTTGAATATGACATTTGGTGAGCCCTACCCCGAACCATTACACATTAGGGTCGGGTCGGGTCGGATCCTGAGAAAAATTATCAGTCCTAAAATCGTTATCGGTCCTTCGTTTCATAAGACTTTTCGGGCTAGGGTCGGGCTCGGGCTAATCTCGATCCAAAATGAATGACTAATTAATCGACAAATAACTCTTTAAACGCAAATACTACTAGTTTGGACGTGTGAGATTTAATTGATGTGAAAAATACATTCTTTTTATATCAAGAACGTCCTTAAATCAATAAATATATGATTTTAAATCGGACTCGTATTTCAGACCGGCGAATAATCGAAGACTTAGCCCGACCTTAAACCCTTCGGATCGGGTCAAAATAGGACTTACGTAGAGCTAGGACCGGACTCGGGGCACCCTAAGACTTATTTTAGTCCATGGCTAAATGCCGACCCTTTAGGGGTTATTTATAGTATTTTTTTCACATTAAAATAACCGAATTAATTTAGAAACCAAGCCATGGGTTATGTGGATGAAATAAGAAAATAAAATTAATTTTGGTTTCAATATTTCGTTTGAGTCTAAATTTTTTCAACCAAGCGATCCCTGGTAAATAATTTTTATTTTTAAATTCAGGAAGCCATATTTTTAGTATTTAGTTTTTTAATATTTGCTTGTCATCGGAAAGTGACTCGTGGTAGAGGAGATGACAAAAATATTTCACACTTTGTCCAACTCCGATGTATACGCAATCAATGTTTTGGAGATACAAATTTAGAATTACTAGGTTTATCAAATTTCGCTTTTTTTTTTGTAAGGGTTTATCAAATTTTAGCTTTGAAAAGATATATTTTTCATTTTTTAATAAAGTAAAACATAGTGTCACCTAAGCCGCAAAGATATCATGTTAGTTTCTAAAATATTAATCATGTATTCTTGAGGCTCGCATTCAAAATTTTATGAATTAAGAAGAGCGTTCAAAATGAGAATTTCTCTTCTTCTTTTTTCAAAAACTTGAGACTCCAATTTTTACTTTTCAAAATGCATCATCAAGTCATTGTGGTGGTAACACGTGTCTCATGTGCATATTCAAACTTGCAATTAATGCAAAGTGAAAGCCACCAACTTCGACTTTGCTTTTTGGACATGTGTCACATGCAGATGTAAACAGTGGCAGACTCAGACTTAAATTTTACTGGGGGCATAACACTATTTTGGAGAAATTAATGGGGACCACAAGGGTATTTACTAGAATTATTAACATATTTTGGTCTAATTAAGCTCAAATAAAACAACAAATAAGAAAATTGATGGGGCAAGTTACCCCATTGTGTATAGGGTAGGTCCGCCAATGGATATAAAGATGCATCATGACCTAATGATAGATTTGAGGCCTGAAGTTTTCGAATTTTTGAAGAGTCTCAACTTCCACTATGAATTAATTACTTAAAAATAACATATTTTTTCTTTGTTCTTATTTGACTAATCTCGTGTTCCGTTTTTTCAATATGAAATTCAGATTCTAGCAACCAAATTCGAAACACTTTGACAGGTGCACTTGTACTCTTTGCTACATGTCAAAATCGAGTATCTTGCCGATGCAACAAATAATTAGATATTCATGAAAAACAACCTAAATATCTTGTTACGTTTAAAATTGTGAACTACAAGCCATGCAGGATGCATTCAGATTAAAAAATAATTAGGTCAGTTCGCATGCTTAAATATTTATTCAAAATTTAATATAGCTTCAAACTTACATCCCACACGCAAATAGAGCCTAGCTAGTAATTTTAATGCGCGAGAAGGTGTCACTACTACAGAACAGACTTTATGCAACGGTTGAAACTGTTGAGTGCATCCAGGTTAGGTGCTGTTGCTGGTAAGCCAATATTAGTTCTATCTAATATCTATTCCGATTACCATATCTTCAGTTATAGTACCTGTGTATTGTCCACCTTTCTGATTATTTCATTAGCAGCAACAGACTTGTAAAGATCTGTTCCATTTATGTTTATTTACTGTTCCAGATGTTTTTCTTTCAAGCTAATATTTTCTTGTAACTCCATACTTTTCAGCTGATTGGCTTCTATAAGTCCAAACTGTGCACACTTCATCTCCTGCGTTGTTTTCCAGCTCACTCCTTGAAATCGAATGCTCATGCGTCTAACAGATTCAAGAAGAAAGATACAAGACGTGAGAAATGACATCGTCGGCTACTTGCACGACTATTTGTTTGAACATGATCTAATTTTGGCAAGATAAATTATTGTAGTGTTTACATTTGATTGTTTTGTGAAGTTGTATGAATGATGTAATGAATGGTCGTATTTTGAGTGAAATGAAAGTATTTGATGTTTGGAAAATGAGTAACAGGGAATTACATTTGTTTGCAATTTGTGTTTAATTTTTAAGGTGAATTTGAGCTATAAAACAATCAAATATACCAGAATTTTTCCACATTTTATGCAACGGTTTTAAGGAAAACCGTTGCATAAAGTATGACATTATGCAACGGTTCTAGCAACAAACCGTTGCATAAAGTATGTCATTATGCAACGGTTTGTTGCTAGAACCGTTGCATAATGTCATTCTTTATGCAACGGTTTTTATTGAACCGTTGCATAAAGTATGACTTTATGCAACGGTAGCTTATGCAACGGATGAGGAACCGTTGTATAATGGTCCTCAGAACCGTTGCATAAGGTCTGTTCTGTAGTAGTGTGTTACAAAGTGGTTTATTTAAATTTGACAAATAGTGGACGTGTCACTCTATGGACTTCTCTAGTCTTCAGATTATATTCTGAGCACGAATTTGGTTGAAAATCGCCTAGAAATGGTTGATAAGGTGATTGATGAGTTGGTTGAGTACTGTCGTACAAATAACAAGGTTAATGGTTCAAACCGCACCGTAACATTTTTCCTTCCACAAAGTTATGAAATTTTACTTGTTCCACCTATGGTTTGCAGGTGCTATCTTCTAGCGTAGGGGATCTAAGGTCCTTCCATGACGGTGTGCGGAGGCGTGCTAAGGAGTAAGGTCCTTCCATGGAGGCATGTGTAGATTCATCGGTTTCAAAGTTAGAAGTGCTGACATGGCTTGCGCTTTTATCGATTGGTTCAAGTTCAAATTTGGATTGGTGCTGACCATCCATCAAAAAAAAATTGCCCACAAAATGTTTTATCTATCTTATATATTATGTAATTTATTGATATATGTGAACCTGAATTTTGGTTAAATTGAATAATTTTTGTAAGCAGAATGAATAAAAAAAATTAATCATTGAAATTGTAACATTGCATAGTTCAGATTACTATTTATTAAAAGCTTAATGTGATTTCCTATGTAACGTACAGGTTCGAATAAACATACACTATGTCACTTTCAAGATTCACCACCTTAGATTCAGACCCCAAAAAAACAAATGAAAATATCTTGGCCACAAGCCCACAAATCAATAATAATCATTCTTTTCTACAACAGTTAGTTATGTAGCTATTTTTTTATTTATTTTTTTGATGATGAAAGGGCTTGGTGGTTAAATTAGTACTCATTTATTTTTGGTGAGTTTAGAGAGATTTGAACCTTGCACACTTGATGCAAGGTGGAGCACTCTTTCCACTGAGCTATTTGAATTGTGAACTGTTTGTCAATGTCAAAGAAGTATTTTTAACATTACACCTAATGCCAAATTGTAACCACTTGAATCTATCCCAAAAAAAAAAATTGTAACCACTTGATTTTTTTTTCCGATAGGGGTAACCACTTGATTTTAAACATGTGGACGATACTCGTTCAATCCAAATAGTCAAACACCTTCTCATACATACAAATCTATTAATAAAAATAATGCACTTCAATATCAAATTAAGAATAGTTTAAGCTAGAAAATAATAATTAATAAATAAATAAACTTTTAATTAACTTTGTCAGCTTTTAATTTGTCATTATTTTTTTTGATAATGGGTACAACAACTAAGAATATTTTTTTTGATAATGGGTACAATAACTAAGAATAATATAATGCATATGAGGCTTTATCATCTAGTACATATATATATAAGGGGCGTTCAAATGTTATAGGTTGTTAGAGTGTTATGTGTTATAAGTGTTTTGATTGGTTGATAGTGGCATGAATAGTACCGGAATAGTGGATTTTTGGGTAGTGGGTTTTACTGTTTGCTTTTTGCTTTATTGAATTTTGGGTACTTGGACACGTGGCGCACCCACAAAGCACGGGGGGTTGGATGTGTGGCTGAGATTGACATAACACATAACACCATAAAAGGGGTATAACATTTGAACACTCCTCTATATATATATTGATAGAGGAGCGCTCAAATGAGGCAAGACAAATAAGAATGAGGCAGTGAGACACGATCTGAGCCACACATCTAACCCCCCGTGCTTTGTGGGTGCGCCACGTGTCCAAATAGTAAACCCACTACCAACAGCAAAAAGCAAAAAGCAAATAGTAAAATCCCACTACCACATCTTTAAATCTCAACCATTAGATCAATATCATCAATGGCCAAGATCATGTCTTACTGCCTCATTCTTACAACCTTGCCTCAACCGAGCGCTCCCCTATATTGATATATGTATCTCTAGCAAGGCATCTTGACCGGATTCGAAATCATAGGGTACATTTCTCCACTTCTGAAGCGCATGCCGGGTTCGGCACCTTTACCATGCATGGATCCGCACATCTACTCCAAATCACCATCGGTACATTCTCGACACTTGGAGCTCAGGCAACTTTAGGCACATTTACCGTTGTAAGACACGACACGTCCATCTTGACGGTTGTAGGAAGCATCATGCGAGACGTGAAGAGAAAAGCATCCACGAGGGATGTAGGAAGCATCCACGCGCGACGCGGGCCGAGGAATAGGGAAAGGAAAAGAAAAGGGAAAATCTCACAAAATTGTAAGAAAAATGGTGTTCCCAGGACTCGAACCCGGGAAGTAAGAAATTGTATGTGACTCCTTAACCAACAGGCCACCACCCTGTTGGCAAAGAATACAACCTCAAACGCATGTCTTTAGATGTCCATAAAGAATTTGAACCGGCTCATCAGGGGCTAGCCTAATGGCAAGAACAGTGGTTATCACTCCTCCAGTCACGGGTTCGAATCCTGATAGGGCTAGATTGGGTATCCTCTGGTGGGGGTTGTCCGGTCCTTTCCTTAAAAAATAAGGAATTTGAACAATCGAACGTGAACCGTCGACCTTCTGGTCATTTGACTAAGATTATGATCGCTAAATCACTACTTCTTCGGCTAACCACAGTTAATCAAATGAATTCTATATTAAAAAAACTCCTTATATATCAAACACTAATGTAAGGAGTTTTTATGCGTCTGTCATGATGGACGTGCTTGTAATAGTAAAGGTGCCGATGTGGCATGTGCTTCAGATGTCGAGAAATGTACTACAGACTACGGGGTATTGTCGAAGTCTTACCCTTTGTTTGGTTTCACTACACATAGAATGAAATAGATTTTCTTCAATCAATAGATAGAATTGAAAGTTTGTTGAAAACTCGAAACTATAGAAAAATTCGATTCTAATATACAACTTTTAAAAGATAAAAATTAGAAACTTTGGAAAAAAATTAAGATCTTCAATCTCGATTTTTTTTAAGAATTTTTTAAATTGTTTACAATTTTTAAGAATTTTTTAAATTGTTTACAATTTTTAAAAAATTTAAAACTTTCAATTAATTTTTTTTAATTTTAAATTAATTTATTAATTAACAGAGTTAACGCCGTTAGTGAAATCCCTAACGGCGTTGGACGGTGCTCCTCATTTGAAAAATTATTTGATAGTTCGCACCTTATCTGTAAATTTTTATAGTTTGGTCTCAAGTTGAAAAATGGTGATAATTCAGGTCCCAAACTGTATTTTTACATTTAAACCCTAAGTTATATTTTAAAGTTTGCGTAGGTGGATATTTGGGCAAAGAAATATAGCATTAAATGACAAAATGGTTGCTACTTCATTATCAATTTTTGATGAGTGTGTCGGCCCAATTAAAATCCGTATTCAATGGACTAAATTGAGGAGGAAACTTCCTCGTCCGGTTTAAAAGTTGCCTTGATTTAGAATATTTAAGATACAGACGCAAGTCACAGTTAATGACAGGTTAGTAGTTGGGCTACCTTTCTGGGACTGGCCGTTGAAATATCTTATATTCCATATTCTTATTTACACGAGTAACCTCAGAATATTTGGTCGGTCCATAGGTAACTTACAAGAAAAACAATCTAACATTAAATTATTGATCACGAAGCAAACATATTTTTACAATTAATGGCCCCTTTTCTTTTAAAAAGAATGAAGGTATAGAACAATTTGGACTGGATCATTACATTTATTCTACCTCTTTAATCCTACCGATCAATGAAAATTTATTACGACCGCATCAGGATTCAAACCGTGACTTGAGCAGTTGTCACTTGCAACTAAGATCACGCTCCTGGTGAATTACAATTAATACGTCAATCTTGCATTTCATAAAACTATGAAAGAAAGAAAACTAAATGGAAAATAGGTGGGGAAGTCTTTTTCTTTTGGACTATGACATGGAAAAGTTTGTACCATATTTTTTTATTTTGCTTGAACTCTTTCCATGACAAACCAAATGTTTTCGTTTCATCTCAAAAACTTTCCATGAACCAAACGGGACTGTGAAATTCAATAAAGTTCTTTATTAGGGGTTTGACGCCGCCTTTTCCGCTCAACCTCATCATAATAGATAAGTTCAATAGACTCATGTATTTTATGTAGCCTGTCAAAAAGGCTTTTCTTCTCCTCCTTCTCTCATCCGTTTGTTCACTGCAAATTTCATCCGGCGAGATTTTTCTTTTACAAGCGGCGATGAAAGGGGATTGTATGACCTTCAAGTGTTCCGCTTAAGAGGTTGTGTTTCTTCCAGCCGAGTTCGGACTGGATTTGGGACCTAATAGACCAGGAAGGGAGTTAATTGGCATCAAAATTACTTGGAAACAAATCAAAACTACTAAGAAAAGTAGAGGAAAATTAGTCAAGTATTTGACTGATCAAAACACTCCACACTTTTGATCGTCCCGAGCGAACAATAAGAATAAGCCAAAGAGAAACAAATGGCGAAAGGCTAAGTCATTATGTTTTGTCGCCCATTTGCTCTCAACATCCATTTAAAGTCTCAAACTTTTATTTCTAACTACTCTAACACATATTTACAATCTAACTCCTTTTCGTAGGTGTTACGAGTGCATTTAGCATATGCACTAAGCCTTTAAACCCCTAGGCTACCCTAGTGGACGAGTTATAGTCTCGTGAGAGTTTTCAGAAACGGGAATACTCACAAATCCCAAATGGACTTATCCCATAAGAGTGAAAACAAGAGTGTTTAACAATTAAGGCATGGATTTCTCAAAACCAACTTCACATCCCAAACTAGCATCACAATCACTATACAATTCAAAAGAGTTTCAAATCATTTAAGTTCATAAGAGGGTGCACATTCAAGGAAGTCAATGTTAGAGCTATCGAGCGCCTAACCTAGAAGTCTATTCATTTTTAAAGCAAGGCTCTTGAAAAATGGTTAATGCTTTGCACGAAGTGTCAATCGATCACCTATGCTAGCTAGGGCTAGTCCACGGGCTCACGATATATAACTCATTTCCAAGTTTTAGACGCTAAAGTCATAATAACTAAGGAAAGACGAGTTCGACAACAAGAGTTCTCGAAAACAGGTAAAAACCGATCAATAGCTTACGTGAAATCACAAGGGTCGTCCCAAAGTCCAACTTGCTAGCACACAATGCAAGCGGTGAACTCACACATATAAGAGATGATGGAAGGGCATATAATCAAGTTTAAGTGGATTTTACTTGGCCTTTGGCCTACAAATGCTTTCGAGGGGGAACTTTTCTTCCTAACCCCCGTCATTTGTATATTTTTGAATTAAAACTTCTCTAGCTTTGAGAAAGTTTTTAGTCGGGGCTTTGCCTCTTTTACCATGTAAAATATTTTTGATGGGGCCTATTTTTCGCCCTCTTTTGACTCCACACTTAAAACTTGACAATATGCCCAATGTGAATATGGAATGTGTGAGAAACAACCACAAACAAGGCACTAAGCAAGAGAACTAAAGTCACCTAAAAGCAATTAAGAGGTTTAAGTTTTTCATGAAGGTTTCAAAGTGTGCTTGCTAAAAACTAGGTTCAAAGCATCCGCGAAAAATACCTAGATTGCTAGATAGGCAAAAGATAGCAATGAATATTGATTCACAATAATGTGCTTTCATTAGAACTAGTTCGGTTCTAGACTCTAAATCAAGTAAAAGTGAAATGTGAGCTAGATGTGACTTATAGAAGTGGAAAAATGATAGTCACAAGCCTTTAGTAGTATAACACTCAAGAAGAGTTGGGATAAAGCATGGTGAATGCAAGTGTCCATTCAAAAATGATAGTCATGACATGATATGAGTGAACTATGCGACTACCCACTCCACACTTAAAATCTAGCTTAGTCCCTAAGCGCAAACAATAAAGAAAATGAGAAAAATGCGCATAGGAACACCCCTCGTTTGTAGATGTGCCCCACCAATAGAAAAGACGTCATTGTGCTAAGCTTGATTGTACATGATGCAAATACTTTCCTTGATGGCAATAACACATGAGAGGTTAAAAGTAACGAGTGACATACAAGGTAATGTAAAACCCAAGTATGAGCAAGATAACATCACAAGTCACACGATAACATCATGTCATAAGTTTAATAGAATTCAAACAAGGAAGGTAAATCACATTGATGAGTCGAGTTTTTGACTCGTTAATGCCCGTTTTCACTATAGCTTTAGTTCGTTTCCGTCGATTATTTGATGTCATTTGATCCCCCTTTCATGCGTTTCAGGTACAAAACAAGATGTCTCAGTGTCAAAAGCCAATAGAAGGAAACTCGGTGAAAATCGATGATTTGAGCAAAAAGTGGGCAGAATTGGTCCCCAGTCGATCGACTGGGAAGCTCCCCTGCTCCAGTCGATCGACTGGAAGCAGTCTCAGGAGGGCCTGCAATCCATGTTTCCGTAGTCGATCGACTGGACCTTTCAGTCGATCGACTGGCGAGTACCTCATCTAGAGCATGCAGGCCACGCGATCTCAGTCGGTCGATTGGGACTCCAGTCGGTCGACTGGAAGCAGTATCAGGAGAACCAAAATTCCACATTATCGCAGTCAATCGACTGGGAACCTACCCTGTGCCAGTCGATCGACTGAGAATCTGCTAGCCAAACGACATTTCCTCCTCCAGTCGATCGACTGGGCCACAAGCACAACGCCAGTCGATCGACTGGGACTGCTACAGTTCCGGAATTTCAGCGAGCCTATAAATAGAAAGTGATAAGTTTGACCTAGCATCTTGGCTTTTTTGGGGAAAAAGACAAGGAAAAGTGAGCTTAATCAAGGGATCCATCATCATCTAATCAAGGAGGATTGAAGATCAAGGGAGTTCGTTAGGATTAATCATCCTACTCTATTCCTCTTCTCTTCTCTTAGATTTTGTTAGAAACCCTACTCACATCATGTTGTCTTACATGATGTGTGAGTAGTCCATTTGTGTTTTGAGGGTCTTATGATCCTCCTTGGTACTCAATGATCATTGTATACACATTACCATGCAATTTATGAAGTTGATTTCATTTTACTATGGTTTCCATTTTAGACATGTTGCTAAGTGTTTGATAAAATGCATAAGTGACATGTTTGTGTTAGAACTATGATCTAAGTATTGAGAGAGCTTAGCGATGGTTTGGATATAGTAAAAATGAATTTATCAAGCATTTATGAGAGTAAATGCATGGGTGAGAGGCTAACCAAGACTTTATGCATATAGCATTTATGAAAATAGGTGCTATATAGTGAATCAATATCTTTAATTAGTGAGATTCTATGTAAGAAGGCTTGACTAAGATTAGACTTGCATGATAGTTTGTCTAATTTTCGCCTAAGCTAGGTTTTAAACCTATCAACCTCTTAAATGATTAAACTCTTGTATACATGATCATTGGAAAATTGCCAAGGAGGGGATTAACCCCTCGAAACACCTCTTACTTATCTTTTATCCCTAATTACTCGCCACATAGGATTTAGATATATACACTCCCTTATACATTTTGGGTTTAGAATAGCCGAACGGAAACACAATCTGAATAGTGCATGTGCTTAGCTTGCTCCTCTTGGTTCGACCCGGTACTTTACCGGTTAATATAAATGTTTTGACTACATTCGATCCTCTCTTCATTGATACTATTTAGAGGTGAAAAAGAATAGTTCGTGAAATGGCGCCGTTGCCGGGGAGCAACTAGTTAGCACATCCCTAGATTAGATTGTGTGGAAGTTCCGACTATTCTTGTGAATATTTTTCCTTTTTCTTATACTTGTATATTCTTCTTTTTCACTCATATCACTTACTAGCTTTTGTTTACCTTGTTTTGCGAGGATGGACCCCTACGACCAACAAGTCTATTCGAATGAGGGATGCTATGAAGAGGAGGAACGACCATATTCTTATTTTCAAGAGCTTGGCTATCCAACAAGTTATTACACTCCGAATTGGAATGATAGCCAAAGCTTTGAAGTTGAAGACTCCTACCCTCCATACCCTCGACCTCCTCAACCTTCAAGTGAACCCTCCAACATAGAATAAATGCTTGCCACATTCCTTGAAAATCAAGAGAAGATGCATAGAGACATGCAAGCCCAATTGATGGAGATGGATGCTCAATTTGATAGATTGGAGGCTCAACACCAAGTTTTGGAAAGCAAATTAGCGCAACAAGCAATGGAAAACGAAAACTTGGATGAGGAAAAGGAGGTATTCGAAGAAGAAGTCCTTGAATCTAATGCCTCAAGGGAAGAATGGGATCAAGAAAGGGAGGATGAATTTTGGAGAGCCGCCACCGAAGCTCATTACAACCAAAGGGATGGTGAATCTTGTAACGAGGACGAGATGGAATGCGAAAGTGAAGCACCCTTCACTACTAGCACATCTCAAGATCATTCGAATGAGAATACACAAGAGTTCACCATTCCATCAACGCCTCGGCTCTCCGATGAGGAATTCTTCAATGATGATGCCTCTTACATAGAGGAAATACCTTTTGTTGATGAAGAAGACTTCCTCCCTCTCGCTATAGAAGAGCCTAAATGTGAATCCCAATTCCTTGATGAGGATAAGTTAGAGGAAGAATGCATAGAGACAAAAGGATTTGAGGGATATCAAGACTTTGTTGAGGTTTTCATGGAAGAAACTAGAGGACAAACTCGCATTCAAGAAGACAAAAGTTTAGAAAGAGAGATTGAGGGATGGGCACCCAAGGAAACAATTGGAAAATTCAAAGAGGGTGTGCCCATCATTCTCGAGACAAGTTTTGAAGACCCTTTCTTCATTACGACGTCTCGAGACAAGTTTTGGAGCTTCTTGCCCTATTTCGAGAGATCATTTGGAAAAAGCTCCCATGACCCCCCTTATTTCTTAAGGGATGTTCATATTTGAAGGGGTCATGCTCCCAAAGGAAAGTCCATTGTAGACTTGATGGGAGGAAATTCAAATGGGATTTAAAGGTGGATTGACACGCCAAATCCAAGGCCCCGTGAGAAGGGATCCTAGCAAAGGACTTCTCAACGAGTGATTCTATGGGGCGCTTTGCTACGTCTTTGCCAAGACGGGAAAAACTAGGCCCTCGCGGGAGGTAACCCGGTTTGTAAGTTGTTTCATTCTCGTTCTTCATATTTAAATGTTTGACATGATTTTGAGTAGCGAAGGCTCTAAAGTGTGGAGTGTGATACATATGATTAGTGGGTAAAATTTTAAGTGTGGAGTGAGTTCTACTTACTCCAATTCCACTTCACATCACCACACCCCTCTAACTTTCCCTTGATCTTTCCATGCTTAATGATGTTGCCCTTAGTGCTCATGTGCTTTATTGGTGTCTACTAGAGTGGAACTAAATTGTTATACCATGCTATGACTCTAGTTTGACGTTTTCTTGGCATTTAAGATACCTTGTGCATATTATGGAGGATGTAGATCACTTTCCTTGCTTGTTTTCTATGAAAGTTATGCCATGATGTTATTATGTGACTTGTGATGCTCTCTTGCTCATACTTGCGTTGCATGACCTTGTATGTCACTTGTTACTTTTAACCTCTCATGTTCTTCTTGTCATCAAGGAAAGTTATTTGCATCATGTTCGATCGCGTTTAGCACAATGGCGTCTTTTCTATTGGTGGGGCACATCTACAAACGAGGGGAGTTCCTATGCGCCTTATTCTCATTTTCTTTATTGTGTGCGCTTAGGGACTAAGCTACCTTTTAAGTGTGGAGTGGGGTAGTCGCATAGTTCACTCATTTCATGCCATGCGTACCATGTTTGAATGAGCACTTGCATTCATGTACCTTATCCCTAACATGAGAGTGTTAAAACCACATAGGCTTGTGACTATCAACTCTAAATCCCTATAAATCACATCTAGCCTATTTGCCACCTTTATTTGATCTTGAACTTAGAACCGAACTAGTCCATTGAATGTGTATTCTTGAAAGCCAATATCATTGCTATCCTTCGTCTATCCAATCCTCTAAATATTTTCGTTGAAATACCTTGGATCAAGTTATAGCAAGCACCTTTTAAAATCTTCGTGAAAAACATAGACCATTTGATAGCTCCTTGGTGACTTGAGTTTTCTAATTTAGCGTCATGCTTATGTTTGATTCCCGCACATTCCATACACTTTTTGAACATATTGTCAAGTTTTAAGTGTGGAGTCAAAAGAGGGCGAAAAATAGGCCCCGACAAAAAAAAAAATTTGTGTTCAAAGAGGGCAAAGCCCCGACTAAAAGCTTTCTCGAGTACTAGAGAAGTTTTGCTTCAAAATATACAAATGCCGGGGGTTAGGAAGAAAAATTCTCCCTCGAAAGCATTTGTAGGCCAAAGGCCATTTCGAAAAAAATATGTGAATGAAAAGCACTTAAAACTTGACTCTATGTTTTTCCTCCATTCTTCATTTGAGCGGGATTCATCATTTGCATTGTGTGCTAGTTAGAATGACTTTTGGACGACCCATGTGCTTGCACGGGAGCTATCATTTAGTCTATGCTTGTTTTATAAGAACTCTTGTGTCGAACTCCTCTTCCATTATGGATTATGGCTTAAGCGCCTAAAACTTGGGAATGAGTTCCTTGTCGCAAGCCCATGGACTAGCCCTAACTAGCATAGGTGAGCGGTTGACACTCTTTTGTGCAAACTAAACTATGACTCTATTGTATTGCCTTGAAAATGAGTAGACCTTTGGATGAGACATTTGATAGCTCTAGTATTGATGATCTTGAATGCACAACCTCATGGGTACTCAAATGGTTCAAAAGTTCTTTTGATGATATTGTGATGGTAGTCCTAGTTTGGGGTGAGGGATTGGTTTTGAGAAATCCTCGCCTTGGTTGATCACTCTTGCATTCATTCTCATGGGATAGGTGCATATGGGATTTGTGAGTATTCCTTTTTCTGAAAACTCTCACGAGACTATAACTCGTCCACTAGGGTAGCCTAGGGGTTTAAAGGCTTAATGCATACGCTAAATGCATTCGTAACGCCTACGAAAAGGAGCTAGGTAGATTGTACATACTTGTCATTTACCTTTCAATAACATGTTTAGAAATAAGGATCGAGACCTTGCGAAATCTAGTGAGGCAAATACACGAAAAACATAGCACCACTAGCATTTCGGCATTTGCACTTCCTTGGCATATTTGCATACTTTGTTCGGGACGAGCAAAGCTTAAGTGTGGAGTGTTGATGAGTCGAGTTTTCGACTTGTTAATGCCCGTTTTCACTATAGCTTTAGTTCGTTTCTGACGATTATTTGATGTCATTTGATCCCCCTTTCATGCGTTTCAGGTACAAAACAAGATGTCTCAGTGTCAAAAGCCAATAGAAGGAAACTCGGTGAAAATCGGAGATTAGAGCAAAAAGTGGGCAGAATTGGTCCCCAGTCGATCGACTGGAAGCAGTCTCAGGAGGGCCTGCAATCCATGTTTCCGTAGTCGATCGACTGGACCTTTCAGTCGATCGACTGTCGAGTACCTCATCTAGAGCATGCAGGCTACGTGATCTCAGTCGGTCGATTGGGACTCCAGTCGGTCGACTGGAAGCAGTATCAGGAGGACCAAAATTCCACATTATCGCAGTCGATCGACTGGGAACCTACCCTGTGCCAGTCGATCGACTGAGAATCTGCCAACCAACGACATTTCCTCCTCCAGTCGATCGACTGGGCCACAAGCACAACGGCAACGGCGCCATTTTGACGTGTAGATTTTAGCACTCTTCAAATCCATGTGATTGAAGTCAAAATATTTAGTCAAAAATAATTTATAAGACCGGTAAGTACCGGGTCGTCCAAGGAGCAAGTCCAAACTTATGAGCACTATTCAATTTTATTCCGATAAGTCTATTCTAATTGCGTGAGGTTTGGATGATGTGGTTAGTAAGGTTAATGTATAGAAACAATAAAAACAATATAAGGAATCTAGAGAAATGTCACAACCAAGGCTAAAGGTGTACTCTAGGGAACTACTTCACTCATATGTATTTTTAGAGTCCAAGAGTTCAATTTCACGCAAGATACTTGTCTTAAATGATTAGATTAAAGCGTGCGACTATTAAATCAAAGTCAATCTCTCGATATTTTTTCTTGGTTTAAGGGAGAAGCACCTCACACGTGAGTCTCAATCTCTCGATATTTTTGACTCGCGTAACTCACACTCCCCATTCATCAACTCTCATTGCAAGACCAAGTCATGTGAATTTATTACGCTCTAGCCTATCTCAATGCTAGGATGGGTCACTCTCGTGAACACCACATAGCAAGGGTGAATCTACTTGTTTTCTAGAACTCTTAGTCTCAATCTCTCAATATTTTTGACCTCAAGTTCATGTTTCTAACCACAGGCATTTTATCAAACACTTATAAGGCATAGAATAAACATTTGATCCAAGTAGTTCACAATCATCCAAACATGTTATTCTAACATTGATTCATTATATATTAGGAGTATTAACACACATAAGGTCCATAGGACCCTGGAATACAAAGGATTACTCACAAATCATATTCATAGACAAACACAAATTGTATTGAGTACATAAAAGATGAAAATACAAGGAAAGAATGAACCAATCTAGTGTAGATGATCTTCTTCATCTTCAATCCTTGGTATCTTCAATGGATGATCCTCCCTTGAAGCCTTGGTCCTTCTTCTCTCTAGAAACCCTCCAAGAAAACCCTAAAAAAAGCTAGATTCTGATCCACGTCTCTCCTCTTTCTATTTATAGTCCAAAGCTAAAAATCTGATTTTCCCAAGCTCCAACCGGCCGGCTCCCAAATGGGACTCAAAGCTCTGATTTCTCTGAGCATTTGAACCGCCCGGTTCAGCTTGGGCTTCATTGAGCCGCCCGGTTCAAGCTTGGGGGCAAATGGGAGCTTGTACATGAGTTCTGCGAACCGGCCAGACTTTCTGTGGCTTTTTCGAGGTCTTAACGTCCGAATTTGGTCATGTGCCAATCTCTTCCTCTTTTCCTCTTTGAGTGTATGTCCGAGCGCCATCTTGCTCCTCTTTTTCTCCAGTGGTCACTGTTCCGGTGAGGGTTCAGATCTGGTGAAGGTAGAGTAGAGTTTCTTTTGGTGGTGGTGGAGCAGCGCTACTAATCTAACGGTTTTGGAGCGGCGTTCAGATCTGGTGGCGGTGGTGGCCTTCTGTGTAGGGGCTTAAAGGGGTTGTTAGCTGTGCAGTTGGTTCAGCCTAAAAGTCTTCTGCCGGCCATTCTCCAAGCCCTGCCGACGACATTGGTCTTTCTCAAGAGGCCATGTAATTTACAGTCGAATTTGGTTGGAATGTTTTTTTTGGGGACTTTCTTAAAGGCGTCTAAAAAAGCTTCCATGACAATTAGCAGTGTTTCGACAGCTGCTATTTCTTATAGTTTAATGCCTCTTGCCGGATTGTTCGAATTCCGTTCGGTGATGTCAACCGGAGTCCGAACTTTCTCTGTCTCTTGTCGGAATGTTCGATTTCTGTTCCGTGATGACAGCCGGAGAACGAGCTGTTTCTTGGACAAGGGTCGGATGATCCTACTTCTATGCATGCTTGCCAGCTCTTTCATTTAAGATGGACAGGTGTTGGCTGATGGCAACTTGCTTTTTCGTTGCCTGACAGTGTATTGGGATAAGGCCAACCCATTTACAGTATTTGACTATTCGCTGTCAGTCAACTGTTTTTTAGGTTCACTTGGCTCGGCGTGAGGGAGGCAAAGTGGAGCAGCAAGTCTACTTATTTCATTACATATTTTTTATTGTTTTTGTTGTTCCCAGTTGGATTCTGTTTCCAACTTTTTAAGTCCTCTTATTCGCCTTCTTGCTTTATGCAATTTATCAACAAAAAAAAATCAATAGACTCATACATGTATATTTTTTACGAAATCAGATTCGCCACTTTGAGAAAAATCACTGTAAGTAAAATGATGAAGTTTTATATATTAACAAAATTATCACGAGTAAAGAAAAAATCTTACTTACAAAGGAACATTATGTTTTGTGATGATATATTTAGTTTATAAGAAGTGAATGCTATATAGCTCACTTGGATATTGATGTAGTGTGCAACAGAATCAATCAAGCAAAAGATAGTGGAGTTGATCAAGATTGAGAGTGACCATAAAAAGGTGAAGAACATAAACTGAGATGATATGAAAAGATGAAAATGGATATGTGTCTGTCAATTATGAGCTTGAATGTTGGGAAGTCGCAAATAGATGCTGGTAGAATACAAGCCAAGAAGTGATACATGCAGAAAGCTAACCAGATCATCTTCTTTAATTGCTTTCAGGATATTCAACAATTAAGATGAACATGGGAGCTCAACATGTCTCTGGACTAAGATATGAATGCACCTGGTCGTGCCTGCTTGCAAGAAGAGGCTTCCAAATACTCAAAGGAAACTCGGTTTCAAATTATGCTAGGCCAAAGCTGTCATTAGCATTAGCTAATGAATTTCGATAAACTGAAATTCAAATGTCATGAGATTTGAGTAAATGGATCTAATTTACTGTGATTACAGATGGGAGAATAACTGAGACAATTGAATTGAGGTTTCTGTGTGCTCTCTGTCATGGAGGACCAATGTTGCCAGGGAGATGTACTGATGAATACGGACCGGATCAGAGATGGTGTAGTTTGTAGCCTGTTATCTTCCGGGTATGTGGAATGGTTATATGATTATCTCTTGGTGTACATACCTTGCACAGTTGCACCAGGGGTGAAAAATCATACTCATTTGTGCTTTGATTCCGAGCCTGTGGCTGCGGTGATGATGAGGAAGGAGGTCTCACAGTCCCATTGACCGTGTTGCACATACTGAAAAAAAAAAGAAAAAAAAAAGAGCAACCGTGAATCGCAAGTGACTTACATATCAGGTGGTAACACTGCACGGGTAGCTAGTATCTAATGCAACTTATACCTAGGCGAAGAAAATGGAAAGACCATTGGACAACGAAGAAACATTTCCCATCTGCAAAAGGGAAAATTTGGATAAGATAATATCAGGTTCTTCAGCATTTGGGGCTTACAAGTATAAACCAACCTGCATTTGTGTAGGCATTGTCATATGCCTCACAGGGCCTTGACTTGCTGAACCAACCCCCCGCATTTGACTGGGCAGTTGATGCTGATGCATATTGCCGGTAACTGACTGTGTTGCCACAGCCATTAGTAAGGATTGTTGTTGTGCTAGTGCTGCGAGCTGCTGCTGATGTATCGAAAAGGGAGACGCCATACCAGACTGCAAACTCACATAATGTAAGATACAATATACCTTGTTAAAGAGGTTCAGTATGTCATCCTTCGAATCCTTATGTGGATGTTGTGAAGTTAAAGTTGTGCTCGGCCATCACTCATCATCTGCTCGGGAACTTTCAGGAGATTCTGAAACGACGCTTTGTGAGGCTGCTGCGGCTGGACTGACACTCGAGCTTGAGAGATGAGTATTCCCATTTTCCACAGGGGACTGCCGTACTTTGATTGAGTAGGTTTGTCCACCATTGCTCCCAAAATTGTGATGAAGTTCTCTCTTCGCCCACTTTTGCTGGCGACTTCACGTCCCTATTTATCGGTACCCATCTTTTGTCCACATACCCTAATAAACAAGACAAGGATCAGGAACATGAATTGTAAGTACTATGTGGAAACACGTGGGAGAGTAAATTCAATATTTCAGTTATTTTCATTTATTTAATTTGAGTTGATCAGGGATGAAACTATGTCAAATTACTATATACTCATTACTCATCCAAGCATTGGTACATACTTTGCACGAATGAAATTCTCGATTCCAACCCGGTCGTAATTAGAGGGCAGCTCTGCTTCCCAAAAGTCATTTGATTTTTCATTCCCCACTGCTGCCAACCACATGTTAAGAATCAGCACATCCTCATCCAAATTCCAAAGTAGCGGCAGCACGATATGGCATTAGAAGCAACACAGAGAAAGCAAAAGTTCTTACATTGAATAAAAGCAACTTGTTCAGGGAGCCAGCCATGTGTCTAGTGTTGCTGATCTCACCTGCAAAACAAATACTCAACATCAGGACTGCAAGACAATTACAGGCATGGTGCATCTGTGCGATTCATATGTTCTCTCGAGACACGTGTTCATATAGAAAACTGAAAACAAGAACAAAGCCTGAGAAACATGTGATTTAAGATTTTAAAAAGCTGAAATCTTGCGTGCTACGATATGCCAAAAAAGAGAATTCCAATAAAGCTAGGAACCCTACCGATAGCACATAGATCTTATGATGTGATTTTTAAACAGTGACAAGAAATGAAGAGAAAATACATATATTAAAAATAACCAAGGAACATAGAGTGAGAATAGAACAATGGTCTAAACATAACAATGTACTCCTATTGGAGTAGAAGGGCAAACAATTTTTTGGTTTTTTGAAAAAATCTTTCCTGTTGGAGCTTGGCAGTTTATTAGCCCAATTGATCGTAATAATGAGGGTAGGGGCTTCCTTCAGTTGTATGTGTGAAGCCTTTGCAGATGCATATGCAATACCGTTAAGTTGTGTTAGGTTTGAGAAAAATGATGGGAATCGAAAAATGTCAAGGGAAATAATGGGAAAATTCCTTTTGAATTCCATTCCATTTCCTTGACATTTTTCATTTCTCGTCATTTTCCATAAACCAATCACAAGATTAAGGTAAAATATTATCACACAGAGTTGCACTTGCTAAGAAAAATTACGCTAAAACAAAAGTGCATCGACCTTGGAAACGTGGACACCCAAACTCCTGTGAACCCCAGAACAATTCATGCATATGAAAATCCCTAAGTTCACACCAGCCCATATTGGAGCCCCGTAAGGAGTCAAACATCAAAACATTCATGTGCTGAAAGTGGCATTGGAGTTGCCTTATAATGTTGTTTCAACTTTTAATAATCAAAGAGCATAACTGCAACTTCACGCAACACACCTGCTCTTACAATCGGCACATTCCCGGTTCTCAGGCAATCTAAATTCTAAGAAGCCATTCCAGTATCTGCAGATCGAGGTATCGAGAGTGGTGATGGTGATACAGATTCAAAAATAAATATAATACACACTGATAATAATGATCACTACATCAGTAAAAAATCCCTAGCCAAATAATAAGCAAAGAGAAAACACGAGGAGATGGAAAAGGCAGCAGCCGATACACGTGTGATGCATAACCGCACAGAATCATCAAAATATATCAAGGAGACAGGCACGCACACGTCCTTGCAAACCAGCAGGGTGCGGCTAGATGGATGGGTGATGACTAGACAAGCACACTCTTCAGCAGAAATTAAAGAACAATTTACTAAAATGACAAATTGCTAGACAATCTGTTTAGGACAAAAGCCCTTGAGAAATATCTGTTTAGAACTCAAGCACCCCCACCGGCAAAGCAAGTTGAAGTTCAGCTGATTTTACACAGCTGTTCACTAGACAAAATGATCCATCAGAATGCATAATTGAGTCACAAACAACCATTTTAAAAACACACACTAGATTGACTATAACATCTGCACAACACCATTCGAATCAACAATGTTCAGCTAAACTAGACAACAGTGCATAGATATTCAGAAAATTTCTCTGCTAGGAATCTAATGACAAAATTCAATTCAAACCCTATCCAAGCCAGAAGTGCCAGACAATCCATTGATCCAACAAAACTAATTTAGTCAGCAGGTCTCACACACATGTTACCCAAATTCCAAAACCAAGCAAAGTTCCCATCTTTACACAATCTCGTTTCTAACTTTCTCACAACCCTAACGACCCATAAGACAATCAATTCAACAAAACTCTATCAACGCATCCATACAGCATAAAGGACTAACCTTTTTGTGCTTGGCGTTCAGCTCCTTAGACACGTTAGTGTTGGAGATTTTAGGGTTTAACCCTGTATGAATGACACCGAAGTGTGGAACCGGCCGGCTCAGCAAAAGACATTGAGCTCAACCGGCCGGTTGAGAACCTCAGAGACTTTCCATGTTTGATGTTAGTTGAACCGGTGCTCAGCCGGGCGGCTGAGGACAGTTTGCAGTTCAAATGTTGATATCTTTTGACAGTTTATTGGAAAATAATTGCTCTTTTTCTGGATATGATCTGCACGAAAATGGCAGAGAAAAAAAGGATGAAGAACTCTGTGATCATCTCCTTCGATTGAAAGATCAATTCTCGTTCGATTGAGTGTTACTCGCTCGCCGTTTCCTATTCCAGTACAAATCACTTGTTTTATCACCGTTCATATTTCGGATTTCCTAATCGGAAGAAATATTGAATTTGAAAAGCGACAAGTAATACGTGATTCAAGTAGAATCCAAATCTCAATTAATTGAAGCATCGACAGGAGGAATCCAACGAACTACAATCAATCTCAATATTTTCCTATTAATCAACGGAGGCTGTGGGCTTGAGATGACGACGAGTTTTGATTTATGGATTTTGAAGATGGTGATGTCTCCGTAACCGAGTTTGACGAGAGTAGGCGGTTTCTTCCAGACGACGTGTTTGGTACTCGTGCGTTTTAGTGGATGTGCCTGTTGTAAAGGGAGATAAATCCGATTGAGAGCCATGACGGTGTGGTGACGGCGTATATTGCAGTCGGCGCTGCTAATTTATTCCAGTGTGAAACCCTAGTTGGATGAAATTGGAATAAGATTTGGCTGAGAAAGATGACGGGGTAGTCGCAACAAGAGATTTGAAATTTGTCAACATCTGATCACTCTTCAGTGTTTTATTTTCTATTTGCTGTATGCTTGTGTGTCATCTTTTGGAGGAAAGTAAATGGGTGAATGAGTCTATTGCAGAATTTGCAATTTATTTAGGCACTGGCCTGGTTATTTGGATGACTACCAAGGGAAATAGCTTTCATCTTTTAGTCTTTACAACTATTGATTACAAGGATGAAGCAGTTCGTTGCTGAGTATGAGAGCGTCTTTGTTATGAAGCTTTGTGGAACATGTTGGATTTCCTTCTACCAAAGAGCCAATGTTTTTACAGTGGAGTCTGCCTCTGTTGGCTAAAGGAAGAGGATTACTTTAGAAGGAATGATTCCTAATGCTTCTGAAATTGATGCAAGAGATATGCTCCTGTTTATTGGGTCATTTGGAATTCCAATTGTGAGTTGATGACTGATTTGGCACGACAAATTCAGGTTTGATTGTTTCAATTCTTTTGAAGAATATGAGTTTGTGAACATGATGTGAATTCATAGTAATCGGTCATTTATGATTAGTGAAGCATGTGTATTGTTAGTGAATTCATAATCAGTAAGTTTTGATGAAATCAGTGTATGAATACTATAGGCTGATACCATGATGAAATGTTTCATAAAACATGTGTTGCAATGGTTTTCAACCAGAATAAATCAGATGGATTTTTCTGATGTATAAACTCCAGTCAATGTATTTGTAAGTTTACCGTGTAGGTAATACTTGATTGATGGAGATTATGGTTTGAAATAATCAAAGTTTATGTGATTATTTCGGGGTTTTCTGGTTTGAAATCATTTTAGTGTTCATGGTGATGTTGAGCACTGATGTTCTGATGGGTAGCCTGTAAAGTTGTTAGAAAAGCATGTGTAAGTTTACTGTGCAAGTTCTGGTTTGATTATGATTTTACGTATTGTGATTTGCATGTTAGTAGAGTATATGTATTTGCATAACTCTGTGTTTGGCATGTCACATGATTTATGTTTGCATGGATTGTTGCATATATAATGTGGTTACTCACCAAATTAAAGCTCATTGACAATGCAATTTGTCAAGATTGTGTGATGAATTATTCACATAATGAGTTCTCATAAATGGAGATGGATATTGATTTCTTCTAAGTGAAGAAGAGAATTCAATATGAATAATGCTTCAAGGCAAATTTGGTGGTTAAAGGCAAGTTAATATGCATGTACAAGTAAAGCTTGTTGTTGACTAATATTAAGAACCGATAAAGGTGGGGAATAATATGATTCTGTATATTTCTGGTTGAATGGTATCATTCATGTGACTACAACTGTTTATACACCACAACAAAATGGTGTAGCTGAAAGGAAGAATAGAATCCTAAAATAGATGGTTAATTCCATGTTATCCTACTCTAATTTGAGTGATGGATTTAGGGTAAAGCCATGTTGATGGCTTTTTATTTACTTAACAGAGTTCGTTTGAGCCTCGTAGAAGCAAACGGGTAAGGAATGTAAAATCCTTTGAACCACATTATCAAGTTTACTTGATTGAGGGTTCTAGTGATGATATTGAGTGTCAGTACTCATATTGCTATCATATTGATGATGATCCTAGAACATATGATGAGGCTATGAAGTCTCAAGATGTGGCTTTCTTGAAAGAGGCAATAAACGATGAAATTGATTCTATTATGGGAAATAATACTTGGGTATTATTGGATCTTCCACACCTAGTTGCAAGCCATCAGGCTGCAAGGGGATTTTTCAAAAATAAAATGAAGGTTGATGAATCGGTAGATAAGTTTAAAGCTCGATTGGTTATCCAAGGCTTTAAATAAAAGGAGGGTATTGATGTTTTCGATACAGATGCTCCTATTGCTATGATTTCCACTATTAGATTGTTAATTGCTCTTGGTGAAGTTAAAATCTGGTTGTACACCAAATGGATCTCAAGCCAGCGTTCTTGAATGGTGATTTGGAAGAGAAAATCTGTGTGTAGCAATCGAAAGGATTCATTATGCCTGGAAATGAAAAACAAGGTTTATAAGTTAGTCAAATCACTGTATGAGGAGAAACTAGCACCTACTCAGTGGCATCAAAAGGTTGATAAGGAAATCTTGTCTAGGGGATTCAAATTGAATCAAGGAGACAAGTGTATTTACATCAAGTTTGATAACTCTGGTAATTGAGTAATCATATTCCTGTATGTTGATGATATGCTGATTTTGGTACTGACCAAAATAAGAACCTTTTATCGTCAAGTTTTGCTATGAAAGACATGGGAGAAGCAGATGCGATTCTTGGTATTAGAATCAAGTGTGAGACAAAGGCTTAGCACTGTAAGAGTCTCACTATGTTGAGAAAGTGCTTAAGGAATTCAATTGTTTGAACTGTTCTCTGATAAGTACTCCCATAAAATCAAGTGTAAAAGCTTATGCCTAGTACGGATGAAGCTGTTTCACAACTTGAGCACTATCAAGTCATTGGTCGCTTAATGTATACAATGAAAAGTACAAGGCCTGATATAGCTTATGCAGTGGACAAATTGAGTTGATATACTATTAATTCTAGTACTCATCACTGAGAAGCTATTAGGCAGATACTTGAATACATTAAGGAAATCATGAATTATGACTTGGTGTATGCTGGTTTTCCTTCGGGCTTGAAGGGATGCACTGATGCGAGTTGAATTACTAGTGTAGAAGATAATGCTTCTAAAAGTAATTGAATATTCTTGCTTGGGAGAAGTGCCATCTATTGGGCCTCGAAGAAGCAAATTTGCATCACCAGCTCTACTATGGAATCTGGGTTCATGGTTCTAGCTGTTGTCGGTAAAGAGGCAAAAGAGCTAAGAAATTTGAACATGAGATTCCTTTGTGGCCGAAACCGATAAATGTCTATCCATTGAGATAGTAAGGAAATTTGGTTAAGGTTTATATCCAAATGTACCATGATAAATCGAGACACCTGGGCGTTAGACATAGCGCGGTTCGTGAACTGATCACTCACGGGGTAATTTCGATTGATTATGTCCGGACACAGTGAAATCTAGCTGATCATTTGACAAAATGGATTAGCTAGGGACTTGGTACAGAGTCGGGTAAAGGGATGTGCTTAAAGCACATCTAAATCTCTTATCGTAGGACACCTTAATTCCCTCTTAGTATGACGCTAAGAGCTGAGTTAAGCACAAGCCTATTCTGAGAGATTTGAAGCACATGATTATATCCATCCCAAAGTTGTGCTTGTTTCCTGCAGAGAAAGGGAGGATGAAGTTTATCTTCTTAATGGATCTTTTGGAAAAGTGCATTGCAGGTGCATGCGAAAAGAATCCACATATGTAAGTGTGAAGTGAGCCGCTTCAATTAGCTTGTGCTTGGCTAAGTATACACTTATGAATGGATAAGGACACATGGCTGAAAAAGTGTCAAGTTATACTTGGAATAATAGTAAACTTGTGTGTGTTTTATTTTCCCGTATTCAAATGGGTTGAAGGGTACAATTCTTAGAACACCCCGATTCTCGAGTATTGGAAGATACTACACTATGTGAAGTTCAAACCTAATGGACACTTCACTTATGCACAATGTTTTGTTCGGTTTGAATACTTTTAGTATTCATGAGTATAACCCTAAAATGGGGGAGGATTGTTGGAGATCTTAGGGTTTAACCCTGTATGAATGACACTGAAGTGTGGAACCGGCCGGCTCAGCAAAAGACATTGAGCTCAACCGGCCGGTTGAGAACCTCAGAGACTTTCGATGTTTGATCGTTAGTTGAACCGGTGCTCAGCCAGGCGGCTGAGGACAGTTTGCAGTTCAAATGTTGATATCTTTTGACAGTTTATTGGAAATAACTGCTCTTTTTCTGGATAATGATCTTCACGAAAATGGCAGAGGAAAAAGGATGAAGAACTCTGTGATCATCTCCTTCGATTGAAAGATCAATTCTCGTTCGATTGATTGTTACTCGCTCGCCATTTCTTATTCCAGTACAGATCACTTGTTTTATCTCAGTTCATATTTCGGATTTCCTAATCGGGAGAAATATTGAATTTGGAAAGCGATAAATCGTACGTGACTCAAGTAGAATCCAAGTCTCAATTGATTGAAGCATCGACAGGAGGAATCCGGCGAACAACAGTTAGCCTTCCCGTGCATGGCGACCCCAGATACAGATCAAATAGCCAATACCCAACACAGAAACCCCAATCTTCAAACGCTGCGAAACAAGAAGAAGAAGATGAAGAGGAGGAAGATGAGATGATGGGGAAGTGGGGTTTCTTATTTGCTCGACGTTTCCTCTTCTTCCACTTCGGGTTCTGCTTTTCGGCCGTCTTGCCACGTCAATGAGGATTTTTATGGTGTTGTTTGAATGTCCAAACAAATATGTTTATGACATGAACTTGGGAACTTTTCTGAATCAAGAGCAGATTTTGGTAAATTGGCTAAACCACAGAAGCTCAAATGACTCGAAAAATGAGCCTTGCAAGTAAAAAAAATCAAAGGAATCTGACGATGTCTTTAACCCACTACTTAAAAATAGGCCTGAAGGGGGCGAAAGAGGGTTGGTCGAGTGCTTGAATTCTTGACAAGATGTCAAAGGTTCGATTCTCTTGAGTAGCATATTTCTCTTCAATTTTGTGAGGAGTGTTATTCATCCTTTGTGGATGTGTTTTTGTCCCGTCTCGGTGTGGACGTGTTGTTCCTCTCTCGCGGAGGTGTTATTCGTTCATCGTGGAAGTGTTGTCGTGTTGTATCATGCAGGTAGGCGTTGTTGTTTCGTCTATTCCTTCCATGCGCACGTGGAAGTACCGAGTTCAAGTTTATGCACGTGAGTTTCAAAGTCAGAGATGTCTTATGCTCCGTGGCCTGTGCTCCAAGAATCTAAATTCTCATACAATATGTATAAGATGTATTCGTATGTTGATTGATGATAAGTATGTAATGTAAAAACCAGTATCAAAAAAAAGGCCTCCAGGGATGCACATTCGGTCCGATCCGGACCGGTGTATCGGATTTTTTTAAAACTGTGGATCGGGAATCGTACCGAACCAGTGGAGCGTAATTCTTTTAAAAGGTGGACCGTAGACCGGACCGTAATTTTACACTATAATCTCTAATTTTACGGTCTGTACCGTAAACTTGGACCGGATCGGAAATTTCCGAAAATGTGGACCGTGAACCGGACTTGGATTTTTACGGTCTGGTCCGGATTTACGGTCCGATCCAATTTTGTGCACGGGTCAGAATGTGTAGTGAGCCTTATTCTATCCAACCTTTATTTTATCATGTCCCTTATTCTATACGTTATTGCGCATTAAACTTTAACCAGAAAAAGGTCATACAAAAAAAATTCTATCCCGCCTTCTTCATGGACCCTGTTTTCTTACCCTGTTGTACCATGTTCTATTTTTCATTTATATTTTGAATTTTTACTTCAAAGTTCAAATTATGCTTGAACTCGCCTGCACGTAAAGCAATTTGATGGATCGTTAGTGTTAGCTGTCCGTCAGATGGAAGTCACAAAGTGCTTTCCGTCAGATGGAATTCACAAAGTGCTTTCCATCAGATGGTCGGCAGCGGAAATATAATTAAGCAGGAAAATAATGAACTGAAAATTACTGCACGCAAATATATAGTGGAAACCTTATCACAACTGTGACTCGGTGAAAACCACTACCTTTCGTCTCCGAAAGGGTTTTTGAATCAGATTATTTCTTTATTCCGATATACTTGTAGGGTTTACAAACTAGGTCTGCTCGACTCTATTTGATGACCTCTACTCAATCCGACAGAAATAATCTGATCTACTTGTTCGAACCTTCGTGCATGCGTTGCCGGCAGTTCGTCTCCTTAAGTGCAAGCTTCAGATTCTCCTTGAACAGCCGCGCGGCGTGCGATCTCCCCAATCTCTGTTCTTTGAGTGCAATCGCCCTTGCTCTCCAAAAACGCCGAACCCACTTCTGAGATCTCTACATGCTTATATAGCGTGTGAGCTGACCTTGTAATCCTTTCTTTGATATTCACCAGATCAGCTTTCCAAATACATCATCTTCGTAATTGATTCTTTCCTTAATGCTCTTTCGCATTAATTCGGTCTTTCCATATCCGAGAAGCAATTAACGAATTCTTTCCTTAATGCTCTTTCACATTTATTCGGCCTTTCCATATCTGGCTTCCAGATATTCCAATGTTAATGTCTTGCCAATTTTGTCTTCAATATATATTGATTCCCAGCGTTAATGCCTTGCCAATTAAGTCTTCAATATATATTGATTCCCAGCGTTAATGCCTTGCCAATTAAGTCTTCAATTGGTAATCAATATTTGCATTCATGACTGCCTTCAATATCTTCTTCGAACAGCAATCAATCTTTCCATATCTGTCCTGCAGATATTCCAATCTTTAATGCTCTTCAATTAGTCTTCAATATATTGTCTTGAATTCAATCAGCAATCAATCTTTCCATATCTGCCCTGCAGATATTCCAATCTTTAATGTTCTTCAATTAGCCTTCAATGAATTCAATCAGCAATTAATCTTTGCTTCAATCAGCAATCAATATTTGCTTCAATCTCTGCAATCAATATCTGCATTCATATCTTCATATGCCAGTTCAATTAATGTTCAACGCATCAATAAATCTGTTCATGGATTTCTGCACACTTAGGCAACATATTAGCTAAGTGTTTGTAATCATCAAAACCAAAGGGTTCCAACAAATTCCCCCTTTTTGATGATGACAAACACTTCTTCAAAAGACAATAAATCCATGACAAGTATTTCAAACCATCACAATTCTAGCAGATAGATATCCCTTCATAAGTCCATCAGATAGTATCAAATTTTTAGTTAGGCAAACAGATCTACGATCGCTTAACAGTTCCCCCTTAGATGGACATCCAGATTGATTTTCAGTAGTAACTTCCCCCTCAAGTAATGCAATCATGTTATCTTCCCCCTTTTGGCATCATCAAAAAGAATGCAAGTAAAGACATCCATGCAATGGAAAGAAACTTCATACTTCATTAAGAAAGGGCAAAAGTGCCCCAGAGGGAACACACACAGCATACTGAAAATTTAACGACTACCAAGCAGAACACAGAGCATGACAACGAAAGAAAAGTCATCAAAAACATGTGGTAGATATGGTGGGGATGGAAGTAATGGGGCAACCATGAGACAATTGCTGGGTTAACCACGGAGCACGGTCTTCAACTGTCCAACCACCTCAGTAGCCACAACCTTCAGCTAGCGGTTCAGCTCCATTAACTCCTCCTTAATCTGAGTACAATGAGTCAGATTCATGTTTGCTGACTCCTCAACTTCCTTCACCCGGTCTCAAGAATAGCAACTTTGCTTCTCAGTTCCTTCACCCGGTCAACCTCTGACCCCTTCAGCACCTTATCTGCCATGGATTCCAGACTAGTCACTTTTTCTGCCAACACCTCTACCTTCCCTGACATGGCCTTTAGAGCCTCAAGCACCGCTGCCGATCCCTCTTTTGGATTCAGGGGTTGCTGTTGCAATGGCTCGACCTCCTGAGGTGCAGCCGGCTTTGAAGTGGTTATCCGATCGTTCTGCCACCCCCTGGCTTCATCAAACTTCCACCCAATATTATTAAGGGTCTCCATACCGAGAACAGTAGACATGACACTCTCCACGTGTGGCTGATAGATGCCAAGATGACCCAGCATTTTCAATTGAAAAAGGCCAATCGGCATCCTCGAATCTCGCAAGATTTAATTTTCAACTTCCAAAAGAAACTGCACATTTAAATCTCCTTCCAAATCTGGAGTTAGGCAATAGTTAAGCCGCCACGTGCAACTCCCAAATTTTGAATTCACTCCACAGTTTTCTGCCACATGGCCATCTGCAGGTATTTAAAACCTTAATTGCTTCAAAATCGAGACCTTGCTGGTTTTCCACGCCATAAAGACCATCAACCATCATGTCCGAAGTGATGTAGTGATGATGACTGTGTTGCAGACGCAGCTTTTGCGTTTCACCGTACAGGTCATTATAATCATCATCAAGTGTCACCTTTAACTTCTTTTCTTGCTGGCAGCCACTAACCCTCCAAACGGCACTTACCAACACTCCATCTGATTGAACCAGCCACAATCCATCTGATGGAACTAGTCTGAACCAATGCTGAGTTAACCCCGGTTTTGTCTCATGGTTTTCACAAGGTTTGGGTGTGGTGCGCTAGGTTTACCCAAATGGTATAATTATAAAGAAAACATCACACACCGAAGAAATAAGAGTTCACCGAATCATGACGAGTAATTTCATGTAGTGGAGAAAAGCAAGAAAAATATTTGTGACAACGACGGGCTGAACATTTATTCTCCACACATAATAGGCTAGGGTTAGTCTTAGAGTGCTTCCTTGGCTTATATTGAAGGTTCAAATTTGGAAGTCTCTTTTGGGCTGAAAGGAATTATGTGTCATGCTCATGATATTTGCTAGCTAGTAATCTCATTAAACATACATGCAGTGGTGACCGCATAGAGCAACTTTCACACAGTTATCAACTTCATATGCAGCAACTTCACACATGGTAGCTTATCATGCAAACTAGTCTAGCCAATCATCGAGGGAATTCAACATGGAATGCAGACTATGCAAGGGAAGTCATACCTAGTTCAAGCCTCAGCTTCTCGTAGGGTTCCCTGTGTAATGCTTTCGTAAAAATGTCTGCAATTTGCTCCTCTTTCATGGCATTGACCCATTCTGGGTCTTTAATCGCTTCTGCTACCGTCTTTGGTTCTACAAGCGAGACAAAGGAAGCGAATTCACAAAAATTATATAGGCCATCAAGATCTACCCGTCCCTGAGTAATGTAGCATTGATAGTCTCTGTATCTAGACGGTGGCTGGATGATCTGTCCCCGGGTACTGGTTCTCTGTTCCCCCTCGGGGTTTGCATGGGTTGGATCAGCAGTCGTCTCTTCCACGAGAGGGACGTTGTCGTTGGGTTCTTCAGCAGGGGTGTCTTCGTTTGTTTCCACCACAAGGTCATCATGGTTCTGTTCGTCGGCTGGATCATCTATCTCAGTACCGCCCACTTGTCCATCTGGTGGAGTATGGTCTGCCTGGTGGACATATGTGTGAGTTCCGTCGACATTTGAACCTTATGCTGGTTCCCAGTCTGGATCTGAGCTGTCTGTGAACTGAAGTTCACCTGCATCTAATATGCCACTGGACAGAATCTTCTGTGATACTTGATAGGCACAGTTCTCCTTCAGGGACGAAATCTGGATCAACAGTGTAGATTTCGTTGACATGGATTCCTCTCAGAACTGTCTTCCCTGTCTCATTACACCTCACAAGACAATCATTAGAGTTGAATATAACAAGATTTTTACCATGTTGACACAATTGAGACACACTTGCATGTTATATTTCAAGTTTGCAACTAGACTTACCTGCCTGATTCGGATAGTATCCGAAATTCTTACCTCTCCTGTTGCTATCATCTTTCCTTGCTTTTATTTCCGAAGATTATACTTTCTCCGGAGTGTTTATGGAGTGAGTCGAACCATCCTGGATTCCCGGTCATATGCTTTGAGCAGCCACTATCTAAGTGCCAGGGACGGGACCTCACTCCTTCCTGCAAGGAAAAGATTAGTTTTTCCGAACCCAGACAAGCTTGGGCTTGCTGGGTTTAGGAACAAATTTTGCAACAGGAACAGAATAAGATGAATAATATGCATCATGGTTAGTTAATTCGATCTTTCGCCTAGGTGTGTTCCTCGGTCTGCTATAGATGGCTGGATCATAGTGAGGACGGAAGTGAGCAGCTCTGCCTTCCTTCTTGTATTTGTTAACTTCCTTCTGATAGCTGGCTTCTGGATAGTGGTCTTGGGTGTCTAGCCAGTTACAATTCCTTTCATGTGACTCCCTCAGTTTTGAGCATTCAGATCTGTAGTGCCCAGCGTGACCGCAATGCCAGCATATTCTATGGCACGGAAGACCAACATATTTGCTTCTGCCGGGTGGAACGGACCTCTTGTTCTTCCTTGCCTGGAAGTCAATTGTTGAAGGCTTGCGGTTCAGATCTTGCTTCCGCCAGATATCATAGGCTTTCCTAGCCTTGTGAGCGACAGAGTCCTCATCATGGATGTGACATCCATCATGTGGACTGGTTTCCTTTCTAGTCTGCCTCGTAGCGCATGGCTTCTTTTCTTGGCGTGAGCATTCACCTGGTTCCGTTATTTTCTCTTTTCCTTTGGCGGCCTTCTTCTTTGCTGCCTCTTCCTCTTCATATCCAAGGTCAGGTCTGACAAAGCTCTTCTCGAAGTTCCTCTTTTCTTCTTCAGCCCTCTTAGCTTCCAGCTCACGGAGCCATTCTTCTTTTCTTACAACCTCCTCGCGTCTAAGGTCAACGACTGTCTGAAGGAGTTCCTCATTGTTTTGTCTGAGATTAATCATCTCATCATTTAGCTCTTTAACCTTTGTCTTGAAGTCGACCAACTCAATGTTTTCGATCGACATACGTCTCAGTTCATCACTTAGGTCGCTGATCTGTCTCTCTCTTCCTTCACAGGTACAGCACCTACAGACATGTTCCTCCATTTCTTTCTCCAGACGCATGGCTTTGGTTGACCAGAGACTATTTTCCTCAATGTCATCGTGATGTTCCTGTTCCATTTCTGCCAGTCTGTCCTCCAGATCTCGGTTTTTGGCTAAGACTCTAGCGATTGTTTCTGCAAGATTGGATTCAGAAAGAACTTTATTAACCAAGGATTCAGTTTCTATTACCTCATCAGATGTGGAGTGAGCCATTAAGCATGCATCCTTTGAGGACTTTCCATCGTTACTATCTTCATCCGAGTCCCCCCATGCGGCAAACATGGCCTGAGCAGGCTTTGGGGCAGCTGGTTCAGTCGGTGCTGGCTTTGGGGCCGCTGATTCTCCTTTCTTTTTGCTACGGCAATCTTTAGACAGATGTGCCTTCTTCTGGCAGTGGTAGCATGTGCTATCTTCCCTCTGTCCTGGGTTCCCTCTGTTTTCACTTGATGTAGCATCTTTGTTCCATCTGGAGGAGTTGCCACGATTTCCTCCTGATGGACATCTACTGAAGTTCTGTCCTTCTTTTCCGAAGCCGACCATCGCAAGTGCTTTCGTTAATAGAGCGATGTCATCGTCTTCCTTCTCTGGTAACCCTTCAGCGAGAGCTCTTTCCACTGTCTGAGCAATGCCCTGGGACTTGTCAGTCTGTCTCCTGGCCATCTTCCTTTCCCTGATTCCTGCTTGACTTTGAAGGTTGGCTACCAGCTCCTCCAGTGTGGTGTCCTTTATTCCCTTTTGAGCCTGTAGTGCTAATGTCACATGATCCCAGTTTGAGTTCAGGGCCTGCATGAACTGGTGAGTGATTTTCCACTCAGGGAGCTTCTCATTCAGGTAATCCAGCTGTCCAACTATGACTTGGAACCTGGTGTAGAAATCGTCCAGGGATTCATCCTCCTTTTGCATGACCGTCTCATAGTCTTTGATAGCAGCTAGAATCCTATTCCTCTTGATATCCTCATTTCCACCGTACAGCCTTGTGAGTCCATCCCACATATCCTTAGCGGTCTTATACATGGCCACCTTGAATTGATCTCCGGGAGAAAGGGCCATGTGGAGCACTTTCTTGGCTCTGGCATTCTTCTCTAGACATTTGTAGTCGTCATCTGTATAGTTGGCCTTGGCCTTTTCTATCGGCTTTGCGGGATTGGTCTTGTCAAGAATGGGGAAGGGACCAGTTTCGATAACTCTCCAGAGTTGTCCGTCCAGTGAGCAGACATGGGCTTCAAATTGGTCCTTCCACCAGTCGTATTGTCCTGGCTTTAGCAGTGGTGGCTTCCAGAATGAATCGTTGATTTGCGACATTATTTTCCTGCAAGGCTAACAAACAATCTAGAACCTTCGGCTCTGATACCAATTGATGGATCGTTAGTGTTAGCTGTCCGTCAGATGGAAGTCACAAAGTGCTTTCCGTCAGATGGAATTCACAAAGTGCTTTCCATCAGATGGTCGGCAGCGGAAATATAATTAAGCAGGAAAATAATGAACTGAAAATTACTGCACGCAAATATATAGTGGAAACCTTATCACAACTGTGACTCGGTGAAAACCACTACCTTTCGTCTCCGAAAGGGTTTTTGAATCAGATTATTTCTTTATTCCGATATACTTGTAGGGTTTACAAACTAGGTCTGCTCGACTCTATTTGATGACCTCTACTCAATCCGACAGAAATAATCTGATCTACTTGTTCGAACCTTCGTGCATGCGTTGCCGGCAGTTCGTCTCCTTAAGTGCAAGCTTCAGATTCTCCTTGAACAGCCGCGCGGCGTGCGATCTCCCCAATCTCTGTTCTTTGAGTGCAATCGCCCTTGCTCTCCAAAAACGCCGAACCCACTTCTGAGATCTCTACATGCTTATATAGCGTGTGAGCTGACCTTGTAATCCTTTCTTTGATATTCACCAGATCAGCTTTCCAAATACATCATCTTCGTAATTGATTCTTTCCTTAATGCTCTTTCGCATTAATTCGGTCTTTCCATATCCGAGAAGCAATTAACGAATTCTTTCCTTAATGCTCTTTCACATTTATTCGGCCTTTCCATATCTGGCTTCCAGATATTCCAATGTTAATGTCTTGCCAATTTTGTCTTCAATATATATTGATTCCCAGCGTTAATGCCTTGCCAATTAAGTCTTCAATATATATTGATTCCCAGCGTTAATGCCTTGCCAATTAAGTCTTCAATTGGTAATCAATATTTGCATTCATGACTGCCTTCAATATCTTCTTCGAACAGCAATCAATCTTTCCATATCTGTCCTGCAGATATTCCAATCTTTAATGCTCTTCAATTAGTCTTCAATATATTGTCTTGAATTCAATCAGCAATCAATCTTTCCATATCTGCCCTGCAGATATTCCAATCTTTAATGTTCTTCAATTAGCCTTCAATGAATTCAATCAGCAATTAATCTTTGCTTCAATCAGCAATCAATATTTGCTTCAATCTCTGCAATCAATATCTGCATTCATATCTTCATATGCCAGTTCAATTAATGTTCAACGCATCAATAAATCTGTTCATGGATTTCTGCACACTTAGGCAACATATTAGCTAAGTGTTTGTAATCATCAAAACCAAAGGGTTCCAACACAATTGGATCATAACTCTTCTGTTCAAACAAAAGATGAATCATTCGAGCTCTACAAATGTAAATATTTAATATGGTTTATCTATAGTTCATGAATTCATGATTATAATTTGTGGATTCTGATGGTGGCAAAAATAATGGATTTTTGATTGCATAATTTCTGGATCTATAGTTCGTGTATCCATGTTTATAATTTATTGCTTTTGATGATAACATAATTTGGGGATCAATAGTTCGTTGATTCATGTTTATAACTCGTGGGTTTCGATAATGACATAACTCGTGGATCTTCGATGGCATAATTTGTGAATCTATAGTTCGTGGAACCAAGTCTATAATTCGTGGCTTCTGATGATGGCATAATTCGTACTTCTCAATCCTTTTAAAGATGTCCTCGCTCGACGGATGAAATAGCAAACAATAGCTTTACTTTGATTGATCCAGTAAAATTTTATGCGTTGGATGGCCCGTCGTCGTCATTTATTAGTAGAAAATCGGGTGAAATATCTGTATAAACCAAGTCGAAAGGGGAGGGAGATATTAGGCGCGATATCATAGAAATTTTCTATTTTCTTTTCTAAATATGAGACGAATTTTCTGTTTTAACCTTGTGACATAATAAATCAATTTTTTTGATTGATGTGTTACGATCAATACTAAATCACAAAAATGATATTAAAGACGATGCCTAACGATTCTATGAATTCCAAGTTTTCATCTAAAGAGTTTGGATCAAATAAAAATCACATTTAAATATAAAAACTATAAATCACCTGAGAATTCTACGTGTCACTCTCGACCAATCATAATTCAGGGCACTTTTTATAAATAAAAAATTTAAATAGACTTATTTAAAAATACATAATATATGCGTGGGTATAAACGTCCGAATAAAATAACGTTAAGTCTGAACATTATGTTAAGTCTGAACATTATCAAATAACTATGAACATTATGAAATAACTTTGAACATTTTGAAATAACTTTGAACATTATCACATAACTATGAACTTTATGCTTTGAATTAGTTGAATTAAAATTAATTAATTAGGAAAATAACAAAAGACTGTTTTGCCCCTCCGTGTTGAATTACGAAATTTCGAAAAATATGTCAAGTGTCAATTTTTGAGGAAGTTTATAGTTTTAATAAATAAATAGATTTTTTAACTGATCTCTACCCTTTATCTAAGGTTCTGGATCAAATAAAAATCACATTTAAATATAAAAACTATAAACCACAAAAGAATTCGACACGTGTCACTCTCGACCAATAATAATTTAGGGCACTTTTTGTAAATCAAAAAAAATTAAAACGGACTTATTTAAAAATACATAACAGATGCGAGGGTATAAACGTCCTAAAAAAATAACGTCGTTAACGACATATTAGACCTTTGATGCTTCAAACGAGTACCAGGAACAGACTAAAGATCCGATAGAGTACGTCGTTGCGTAGCTAATTAAAAGTTCTACAACGCCCTAGTTCATACCAAGAGCAGTAAATGTCATTTGCAAGGTCGAAACACGAGTTAAGCTGAGCGCACCTGCAGAATTCGTAGCGGATTACACTATTATCTGACTTCCGCAAGTTTTTCGACATAGTAAATGACCTCACCTTCTCTCGGTGTGAACAAGTGAGTTGTTGAGCTTTGAGTTAGCTACGTAACGATATACAGCTTGCCTCTATCGGATTTTTCTTTTGCTCCCAGATTAAATTGATATAACAAAGGTCTAATATGCTATTTGTGCTGCCAATCAAGTCTGATCATTTATGAATTAAGTCTGATCATTAAGCTTTCACTCGTGTTTCGACCTTCTAAACGATCTCGTCTGCTCTGGGTTTGAACTAGAGAGTTGTAGAGCTTTGGTTAGCTACGCAACGATATATAGCTTGCCTCTATCAAATTTTTCATTTGCTCCCAGCACTTAATTGAAAGAATAAAGGTCTAATATGTCATTTGTGGTGTCAATTAAGTCGGATCATTTAAGATGTAAGTCTGATCATTAAGCTTTCACTCAAATTTCGACCTTCTAAACAACCTCGTCTGCTTTGGGTGTGAACTAAAGAGTTTTAGAGCATTGAGTTAGCTACGCAACGATATATATCTTGCCTCTATCGGATTTTTCATTTGCTACCAGCACTCAATTGATATAACAAAGGTATAATATGTCATTTGTGGTGCCAATTAAGTTTGATCATTTATGAATGAGTCTGATCATTAGGCTTTCACTCGTGTTTCAACCTTCTAAACGACCTCGTCTACTCTCGGTGTGAACTAGAGAGTTGTATAGCTTTGAGTTAGCTACAACGATATATAGCTTGCCTCTATCAGATTTTTCATTTGCTCCCAACACTTAATTGAAAGAATAAAGGTCTAATATGTCATTTGTGGTGCTAATTAAGTCTGATATTTATGAATTAAGTTTGATCATTAAGCTTTGACTCACATTTTGACCTTTTAAACGACCTTGTATGCTCTCAATATGAACTAAAGACTTGTAGAGCTTTGAGTTAGCTACGCAACGATATATAGTTTGCCTCTATTGGATTTTTCATTTGCTCCCAACACTTAATTGAAAGAATAAAGGTCTAATATGTCATTTGTGGTACTAATTAAGTCTGATCATTTATGAATTAAGTCTGATCATTAAGCTTTGACTCAAATTTCGACCTTCAAAACGACCTTGTCTTCTCTCGGTGTGAACTAGAAGTTGTAGATCTTTGAGTTAGCTACGGAACGATATATAGCTTGCCTCTATGAGATTTTTTATTTTCTCCCAGCACTCAATTGATATAACAAATATCTAATATGTCATGCCAATTAAGTCTGATCATTTATGAATTAAGTCTGATCATTAGGCTTTCACTCGTGTTTCGACCTTCTAAACGACCTCGTTCGCTCTCGGTGTGAACTAGAGAGTTGTATAGCTTTGAGTTAGTTACGTAACGATGTATAGTTCGCCTCTATCGGATTTTTCATTTGCTCACAACACTAAATTGAAAGAACAAATGTCTAATATGTCATTTGTGGTGCCAATTAAGTCTGATAATTTATGAATTAAGTCTGATCATTAAACTTTCACTCAAGTTTCGACATTCTAAACGACCTCATCTGCTCTTAGTGTGAGTTAGAGAGATGTAGAGCTTTGAGTTAGCTACGCAACGATATATAGCTTGCCTCTATCGGATTTTTTATTTTCTCCCAGCACTCAATTGATATAACAAATATCTAATATGCCATGCCAATTAAGTCTGATCATTTATGAATTAAGTCTGATCATTAGGCTTTCACTCGTGTTTCGACCTTCTAAACGACCTCGTTCGCTCTCGGTGTGAACTAGAGAGTTGTATAGCTTTGAGTTAGTTACGTAACGATGTATAGTTTGCCTCTATCGGATTTTTTATTTGCTCACAACACTAAATTGAAAGAACAAATGTCTAATATGTCATTTGTGGTGCCAATTAAGTCTGATAGTTTATGAATTAAGTCTGATCATTAAACTTTCACTCAAGTTTCGACATTCTAAACGACCTCATCTGCCTAAGTGTGAACTAGAGAGATGTAGAGCTTTGAGTTAGCTACGCAACGATATATAGCTTGCCTCTATCGGAGTTTTCATTTGCTCCCAGCACTTAATTGAAAGAATAAAAGTCTAATATTTCATTTGTGGTGCCATTTAAGTCTAATCATTTATGAATTAAGTCTGATCATTAAGCTTTCACTCAAATTTCGACATTCTAAATGACCTCGACTGCTCTCGGTGTGAACTAGAGAGTTGTAGAGCTTTGAGTTAGCTACGCAACGATGTATAGCTTGCCTCTATCAGATTTTTCATTTGCTTCCAGCACTTAATTGAAAGAATAAAGGTCTAATATGTCATTTGTGGTGTCAATTAAGTCTGATCATTTATGAATTAAGTCTGATCATTAAGCTTTCACTCAAATGTTGACCTTCTAAACGACCTCGTCTGCTCTCGGTGTGAACTAGAGAGTCGTAGAGCTTTGAGTTAGCTACACAACGATATATAGCTTGCCTCTATCGGATTTTTCATTTGCTCTCAGCACTCGATTGAAATAACAAAGGTCTAATATGTCATTTGTGGTGCCAATTAAGTCTGATCATTTATGAATTAAGTCTGATCATTAAGGTTTCACTTGTGTTTCGACCTTCTTAACGACATTGTCTGCTCTCGGTGTGAACTAGAGAGTTGTAGAGCTTTGAGTTAGGTACGCAACGATATATAGCTAGCTTGCATCGAATTTTTCATTTGTCCCCAGCACTCTTTTAAAGAAGCGAAGGTCTAAATTAAATTAATTATAAAAACCGAAAAGACTATATTGCCCCTGTGGTTTAAATTACAAAAAATTAAAAGTTTGGACACTATGAACTTTATAGAAGTTTATACTTTATTGGGAAAAGTACAAAAAGGGGTCATGAACTACCACCACCTCTTTCCAAATTGAGGTCCGAACTACCATAATTTCTAATGAGGGGCACAATCAAAAAATCCGTTAAAGTTAACGTTCAAAGTTAACTCCGTTAGTCAAATTACAAGTAAATATCATTTACTTTAATTTTATCTATCTATCTCTCCTTCTGTATTTTTAACTTTTAAATTTATTATTCTCTTTAACCTTCATATCATAAATGAGCACTACATTTAAATTAATTGTTTAGACTTTCATAATTTACCATTATATGTTTGAATACAAATTAAACAATTACTTTTTTTATTGTAAAATTTTCAAGTTCTTCGCTAATGTGATGGATGAGTATAATATTTTAAATTTTCATAGTTTCACAATTGGGGTTAACATCAGGTACAAAGTCAAATTTTGGTACAAAATATAAAATTCGTCAGTTTATTTTATAGTTCGTCAAATTTATTTTATAATTCGTCACTTTTCGAGCCGAAAAATGAAAAAGACGAGTCGAAAAATGAAAAGACGACATAATTCGTCAGTTTCATTTTATAATTCGTCACCAATAAAAATACCAAAAAATCAAGATTTAATCTCATCTATTCAAATCACAAGATCAAGGGCTATGATTAGTTTGTATTTTGTACCAAAAATTTAACTTTGCACCGGATCCTTTTCCTTCACAATTGATCATAATATATGTATGGATAAATACTACATATTTTTTAAAACTCATGTAATAAATGTTGTGAGTAAAGATCACATGAGAAGTGGTAGTTATAGTGAGAAATGAGAACTAATCTTATCCGTTCATCTTTGTTATTAATGGTTAGGATTAGATTTAATTAGATTTAATTAAATTACATTAAATTACATTATTTGTACCTTTTCAAAGGATTCTTCGTAGCAGTACATTATTCGTACCTTTTCAAAGGATTCTTCGTAGCATGCATATACATGAAGCTACGAAGAATCCTTTGAAAATGTACGAATAATGTACTAGTTCTCATTTCTCACCGTAACTACCACTTCTCACCGGAATCGAACTCATAAGAGTGTTACCATCAAAAAGAATATAAATTTATGGATGAATTGAAAGAAATTTTTTTTAACTTTTGTCCACACATATTTTATGGTGAATTGTCAATCTTTAAAAATTCAAAATATTATACTCACCCATCATATAAGGGAACATCTTTAAAAATTTAGAATATGAATCAAAATTATATGTATTTAATTTTTATTCATACATGTTATATGGTAAATTATAAACCCTAAATAATTAATTTAATGTAGTACCCATTTGTGATATGAAATTTAAAAAGATAAAAATGTTATAATAAAATTAGAAGTTAAAAATATTGAATGAGAGATATATAGATTAAATTAAAGTAAATGACATTTAGTTGTAATTTGACTAACGGAGTTAACTTTAACGGAATTTTTGATTTTGCCCCCTCATTGGAAATTATGGTAGTTCGGACCTCAAATTGGAAATAGGTGATAGTTCCGGACCCCTTTTTATACTTTTCCTTAATTTATATTCAAAAAGTTGGTTTTTACCCGATCTCTAGCATTTATCTAATACCTAAATTTCAGTAGAATTTAGAACTCAACCATTTACGGTATAGAGTTAGGATCAAATGAGAAATGACATCTTTGGTGAGAAATAAGAAAAAATAAGAAACGTTCGATTGATCATCCTACGACTTTGATTTAGTCAATATATTTGCATATATTTATGGAATAAAATACAGAATCAGGGTGTATTCGTCATTTTGCTTTACTAATTTTAGTTCAGATCCTATTTTTCGCACTCGTTCGTGTTGTTCGGTTTTCAACCTATCGAGATCCCATCTCTTCGCACCGTACATGCGTTTTGTTCCTCTTTGTGCGCTGAAGATCGTCGATTGCATCCATAAGTCCGTCAATTTTCTTCCAATACTGAACGAATGATGACGAGTACATCCGCCGATAACAATTCAGGTAATCAATCGATTTGATTCGTTCTATTGCATAGTACGTAACCGATTTGAGCGTGATTGATTTCATTCTTTTTGCTTCGATTCATATCAGTCTGATGTTGGTTACCAATTTTGTACGATTTTGTAAATCGAATGGCTGCGTCGCTCTAAATTCATCGACATGTTCTTGTATTTATGTATCATGCGAGCTGTATTCATTACATTGAATAAAATATGTAGCCTTGTACATATAATGCGTAGTATTTAGTCTGGATAATTTACTGGGGTTCCAACTTCCAAATATATTAACTTGATTTACTGGACAATATGCTATGTTATATTGAAGTGGGTGGCTACATAGCATTGTTGTTGTTGTCAGTCTCTGTAACAATTGCATATCATGAAGTGGGTGGCTACATATCATGAAGTGGGTGGCTACATATCATGCTGTTGTTGGGTGGCTACATATCATGACGGTGCTCGACGGTATGGGTGGCTACATATCATGACAGTTGATATAATTGAACATGTTGCTTGCTATCATCTTGCAATGGTACTTAAGTGTATCAAACTAACATTCTTGCACTCTTGTCTTTCTGATACATCTCTGAATATGTCACCCTCTCTCAACTCATCGAATGAAGAGGTATGTTCTCTATCTTTGTGTCCCTTTCGTAACACTCAAGATACATTGAGGTGGTCTCATAGTGACTTTCACTCGCCACCTTTCAGGTCATGGAGTTGCATCATAAAGAGGTGTCTGAGTTGGTGTATAATGAATGTTCCCCTGCAGTAAAGCTACGCTACCAACCAAATTAAAATGTTCACCGTCTTGCAAAAGTCACAAGTCTCCATGTCTCGATATGCAATGGGACAATGGTGATGCCATGGAGTGTGGACTGAAAGAAACACATATCTAGTGTTTTTTGTATAAAATGCGTAGATTTCAAAGTAAAATTCGTATTGGATTATCATTCGTATTGTACAGTAGCAGCAAAATAAAGTTTTTATTAGTCTTTGCTAATGGCTCCCTTGTTTGCCTCCCATTTGTCACAATTTCGTCACTGTATCATTTGCCAAATCAACTCAGGAATGCGTAGATTAATACATATAATTCGTGGCGCAGTGACACAGTGGAATAGAGCATGTAATTTTAAAATGCGTGGATTTATAACTAAAATTCGTATCGCATTAAGCATTTTCAATGTTTGTGTGAAACATGTCACTGCAATGTTGAAGCTAAATAAAATGCGTAGATTAATACGTATAATTCGTAGCGCGGTGACACAGTGGAATAAAGCATGTAATTTTAAAATGCGTAGCAATTAAATCAAAATTCGTAGCACTCATTATAACACGATTTTGAATATTAAATATTTATTTATTGAATAAACAATGAATTTACAAATACACAACAACACACCCGTTGCATAAGAGAGAAACAACCAGCCGAGGAAGATGGTGAACGGCGTAGCTCAACAATCCATTCAATCAATTGACGACAATCTCCTTCCGGTAAGTCGCTCTCCCATCTCTGTTTCAAATTCATATGGAAGGATCGCAGTCGTCGTCGCCGTCGCATGGGAACAAAGCGGCGTCTGATCGAAGAGAATTAGACGAAACCCAAAACGAAGGTTTAGTGATGGCCGTGAGTGAAAAGCGGGATTTCGTTTTTCCCTAATTTGCCCTTTAAACGTATTTAGTAATTAATTAAATGCGAATTTTAATTATAATTCGGATTAATCTCAACCTTTTAATATTTTGATCGAATGATTATTATAATTTCTTATTTTCAATATAATAAGCCCTTCTCACCTGATCTCAAGTCTTACGGATAAAAAATGACATCATTTTTCCTTCAGACCGACTAAACTCATTTTTTTAGAAAAGAAAATCATGCATAAGCAGAGCAGTCGTCACATCACAAGATGCAATCTTTCGACATGGAAACTCATCTCCATATGATTCTCAATTTCAAATGGTATATCCAAAAGGGATCGAATGTTGCTTTATGGGTGATTTCGTATCAGACCAATGCTAAATTGGCTGAAACAGTAAGCCCGGAGCGACTCAAACTGCTAAACTCTCCAATCACGCTTTCCGCATAAATCCAAAAATCCGCGGTCGTATCTACAGATATGTCTCGTTCCTCCGGCAACGTCTGCGTAACATGCAGTTGGAGAAACGGAGTCACATCCACCCCGATTCAATTCAATTCAATCCCAAGCGCTTAATGTCTTCTATAAATAGCAAATCCCACTTACGATTTGGTAGACTGAGTTTGCCATTGGGTTGCTCCACGGCGGAAGCAATGGCGGTGGCGGCGGCGGCTGAGGAAGAGGAGGAGATGGATTTGGAGTATGTGGTGACGGAGAGGAAGAGGGGTTTTGATGAATTGGTGGTTGCGGTTAGAGCTGTGCAGATGGCTTGTTTTCTGTGTCAGAGAGTGCAGGAGAAGCTACTGGTTGCTAAAGAGTCTGATCAATTGCAGTCCAAGGCCGACAATTCTCCAGTCACAGTTGCTGGTAACATGTTTGATTTTGTCTTCTTGTCTGAAATTTTCAGTAAAGTTTTGTTGAATTGGGTATTTTCAGTAGAGAGATTAATGAATCATTTTCTCATGGAACAGATTGGAGTGTTCAGGCAGTGATCAGTTGGATATTGTCCAAATGTTTTGGGAGCGATAATGTATCGATTGTAGCTGAAGAGGATACTCAGAGTCTAAGCGAGGCTGATGCAGCAGGTTTATTAGGCTCAGTCGTCAACACGGTAAATGAGTGTCTGGCTGAAGCGCCGAGGTTTGGGTTGGAAGTTCCGAAAATGGCGCTTGGGGCAAAAGACGTTCTTGAAGCTATCAGTAGATGCAACTCGGTTGGGGGATCGAAAGGAAGGTTTTGGGCACTTGATCCAGTAGATGGTACTTTAGGATTTGTGCGTGGGGATCAGTATGCTTGCTATTGCGTTGGCTCTGATAGAAGATGGTGAAGTGGTGCTTGGTGTTCTTGGCTGTCCTAATTACCCGATGAGGAAAGAGTGGTTGAATTATCACCACAGGTATTATAGACTCGTGTGTAAGCTGACTCCTCCTACTGCCGAATCGTGGGACAGAGGTTGCGTGTTTTATGCTAGGAGAGGTAGCGGTGAAGCTTGGATGCAGCCCTTGGTACACAAAGATAGGATTTTTTCATGGCCTAACTCAGCGAGGCCTGTTCGAGTGTCAACCATAGTTGATCCAGCCATGGCAACGTTCTGTGAGCCAGTTGAGAAAGCAAATACAAGCCATTCCTTCACTGCAGGCCTGGCTCAAAGCGTCGGTGTCAGGTATGAAACTCTCCAAACCCCGCGCTATTGAGTTTTACTCCATTCCCTTTGTCAACATCTTATGTGTCATTTTTTTTTTCAATCATGTAGGAAGCAGCCATTGCGCGTCTACAGCATGGTGAAGTATGCAGCCATAGCTCGAGGAGATGCAGAAATATTCATGAAGTTTGTGAGGGCTGGATACAAAGAGAAAATATGGGACCATGCTGCTGGAGTTGTAATCATAGAAGAGGCAGGTGGTGTAGTAACAGACGCTGGAGGGAACCGACTAGACTTCTCCAGGGGTATATACTTAGAAGGCCTGGACCGTGGTATCATAGCTTGCGCAAATGCTGAAATGCACTACAAGATAATCGAAGCTGTTGATGCAAGCTATGGATCTTCTGGCCTCTAAAGCACTTCTCTATACAGCACTTGTAGCAGCTGGTATGAATAAGGCTATGATTCTTGTATGGGCTAGTTCTGGTAACAAGGTAGCTGCTGGTCAAGTAGGGCTATATGTTATCCTGTGGCCTCTGTAAATTTCTCTTTAAGAGGTGAGTTTGATTGCTGAGAGCAGATTCTGGAAAAATAATATGAATGATCATTGAAGTTGTTGAAAAGGAAAAAAATGATTCAAAATAGTGGAACAAACAATGTGTTTGGACTTCACAAGAATGGTATGAATAAGGTCTGGCTGTTATATGGGTATTCACTTAAAGGGACTTATGGTGAGGCTGGAGAAGCTTCAGGGAATGTAAGTGGTTGATGTTTCTCCCAAATCTTTCGGGGACTGAAGTGAGGTTCAATTTGTCATGTTCGTGTTGAGCAGCGCTAGAATGCTGCCCTGACTGCGCCCCTTGCAGCGTCACGTCTCATCTCTGCAGCTTTACCACTCCCTCTAAAATACATGAATACTTGCTGCATATACGAAGAATAAAAGGTTTGAATAAAATTGACTGTGGATGGGCTGAAGTAGATGTGAAAAGGGTTGGTGGTATAAAGGTTACCTGGATGACCCAGACGCTTATCACTGATTCAAGGCAGAAAAGCCCGAATCCAACGAAATAAAAGATCTGCATGAGATAGACGAATTTGCTAAGTCATGATGGCTGGAATATAAGTTGGGAAATTGGTTGGTGGTATGTTGAATTGTTGGAACTTACCCCAACAAGAACATTGCCACCAATAAGGTCGATTGCTGGTAGGATGCCACTGTAACGATTATTAGAAATGATTAGCAAACCAGGGGTGATGGGCGCCAACAAGGAGTACAAGAAGATGCAAGAAACTTACGTGAGACTCTTTCCTCTGAAGACTACTGGAGGAGCAACGGCAGCAAAGATGCAGAAAAGTATGTGAAGCTGTTGGCAGGGAAGCAGAGAGGTGATTACCATCATGTACACTTGAATAGCAGATATAAGATCTGAAGCATGAGTGGCAATGAAGCTTACCGAGTAAGATAGAAAAAACCACCCGAACTTGAGAGCACTTTCAGTCCTGCACAGAGGCACATCATCTTCTAAATTCTAACAGTAAAGCAAGCCTTTACAGCATAAAGGTTACACTTCTATGTTATATGATTAAGTATCAACGGCACCGGCTGCACGTTGAGTGTGCAAGAGCCGTTCGATGATGTTAGCAAAAGCCATTTGGATGTACTTTAAGGGTCAACTGATGCAGATCGTAAATTCCTCAACGAAGCTGAAGAACTAAGCTTTATAATGTAAAAAGAAATTACCTGGCAGCTCGGTAAAGAGGGCGATACCAGAATACATATGCTCCAGGAACACCTGATATGAAGTATATAATAGCAAGGAACCATATGGTGGCACCTATAAGATCAAGTATGCAAGGTCAAGGGATGGCTTCAGTAAACATGTGAGGCAAACCATTATTTGTTACACAAACCTTCTCCTTTAATCCACGCAGTAGTAACTGCTACGATGTTCCATAAGAGACAAACTACAAGTCCTGCATAAGACGGAAAAAGAAAAGGTTATTAACTTTGCAGACACTCTTAGGAATTTGTAACAAATTCCTAGATGCTAAAGGCAAGGGTTAACAAGTTGAAACGGGAAATGTCTTTGAGATCGACGAATGTCGAATGGTATGGCTACAGAAAGTAACAAAGAAAACTGACTCCAAACTTGTGCAACACTTGCAAAGATAAAATTTGAGTGGAAAATTTTCTCAACTTGAATCGTACATTGTAATGGATGTAGTTTGTGCCAGAATAAAATACCTAGAAATGTTGTAAATGCAACATACTGCATTCTCTGAAGATGAATTGGAATCTCATTGGCAATATCATGGTGGATAATTGGTAAAAAAGGTGGCCAGTTTTTCTCCTCGATAACAATCCCAGCTGTGAATATAAGATTACCGATTGAAAGATTGCTCAACTGTAAATGTGGAGGACAACATTATCAGATACTAAAGAAAAATTACCTCGTGCAGCAGCATCTTCTTTGCGTTTCACTTCCTACAGAGCATCACAAATATGATAAATATCAACCACATACTTGTATCTTTAAATAACATTTGCAAGCTATTGACTACAAACATAAATCCAAAATCTTCATAAGATAAAGCAGGAGAAGTAGATGGGCTGGATGTGGATTCATTAATATTTTTGGTGAATCATTTCTATGATTTTTTTATTCATGAATATTTAAAGCTCTGATCTTATTGCTTTACTCATAAAAGAAATATACAGCAATAAGATCAGAGCTTTAAATAACACATGAAGCACATACAGGAAATAGTGACAAAAACTTACAAGAGAAACACAAAAAACCAACTAATGATACACAACCCACCAACCCCATTAGGATCGTACCTAATTCAAGAAAACCAACTTGAAGTGCCAAATACAGCTTCGTTACTAACACAGTTTTAGAAATCACAATAAACTGACAGCTATAAGCCCTATCAGGATGGCATCTGGTCTTCCTCGCAACACTTACCTGTTCTCTCTTTTTGAGCTCAGCCTCTTTAGCTTGCAATTCTTTCTCCTTCTTTTTCAAATCCTAATTAACCTCAAAAGGAATTAGATCCATGGCGTCTGAGATGACAGATCAAACTAAAAAACTTTCAAAACTATACCAACCTTGAAACCTGTATCATTATTAAGTGGGATATCATAATTGAAACCGGCAGGTTCCGGAGGAAGAGGGGAAAGCCTCGAGTTTGTTGCAGGAGGTACCCGCCCATTCTGCGAAACAAATCAAATTGACAAACTTCAGATGATTCAAAATCAAAATGTTGAAAGACCAAAATCACTGCAAAATTATGAATTTCACACCATAACACCAGGAGCATAAACAACGTATAATCAACAAGCCTAAACGAAGAGCCAACAAAACACCAAAACTTCTATCAAAGCTTCCATACTCACTGCTCATTTTCGGTAGGGTTTCAACTTTCAATCAGTAAACTATTCTCCATCAATTCATAAAGCATGGATACAAGCTGATCAAAACATACAGAATTTACATCACGAGATCCACAAATTATCAACAAAACATGTCACAATCCTAGCTCAGGAAGGTAAGATCTAACTCATAAAGTCACCATTTCGTCCAGTCCAGTACAGATACTCGACCGACACAGCAGGCTTCAGATCTATGTCCATAACACCAAGTCAAAACCAAAGTCAACTATGAATAAACCGACATTCATTCACTCCATTACACAAAACACAACCTAACCTAACCACGCATTGACCACATAAGATCCGAAAATTCAACTAAAATGATCCCTGCCGAAAACAACGCAACATTTAACGAGTCCTAAAATTAAGCGATTCGGACAATCAATCTACATACATATCCAACCAAGCTGACGTAAAATCACGAATGAAACAAAAAAGAGAGTTGAGGAGAAGCTTACAGAGAAGGGATTGACTTCCTCCTCTTCCTCGAACGGATTGGCATCGAAACGTCGCGCCATTTAATTGGTGCGGAATGAGAATCGAGTGAAGTCTGCCGGAATCTGAGATCGGAAACGGACAACTTCTTCTTCGACAAGAGAGAGAGAGATCGTGAAGAGGGATTTGCGCGTAGTCAACTAGAAAATAAGACTGAGATTTCGAACACGACTTTCTTTCCTTCGTCGCTAATTGTATTTCAAAAAACTGTTTTGACTTTACTTTTTGTAATTAAATTACCTTGATCTAAATGTTAGATAAATAAAACTTCCTAATTTTTTAATACAATATTTCAATTAATTTTTTTGATTGTGGTTTAAATCGATTAATCATTATACGAATACATTTTATACATATTATATGTGTATATAATTCTTGTCCCCTTATTATTTTTCTATCTTACGTGATTTTTTTATAATTTATTTCTCTTTAAACTATTTTTTGAATTTTATTTCGACTACTAAACTTCTATTATTTGAAGTAATTTATTTAATTTTATATTATATTATAGAGAAATCTGATATTTTATTATGTTTGGGAAAGTGACAACAAAGCTACTGATGGAAAGCACGATTCACAAAATCGAGGTTAATTTTATATTACATTTTTTAGGTAAATTTTACTAGTATATTGCAACTAGGAGGTTGCTTGGTTTAGTTTAAGCTAAGGATGCTAGGTTTGAATTGGATTTTTATTAATAAAAGAATAACAATACGAGTGATAAAACATTGTAAATTTTGATTACACAATAATAATATCATGCTCAATAAAGTACTTATATAAGATCAGCAGAACTCTGTTAGAATTTTATAGTTCATCGTGAAATATTTATTTTTCAAAGACTTTATATACTGCAAAATTTTAAGCGAATTTTATAGTTTCACTACAGAAGTTTGGTAGTTTATAGTTCATTGCAAATATATGTTCGTCGGAGAAAAAAAGATGAAGAAGAGATGTCAGCTTAAGGTTTGAAACAAGATAATCGACGTACCACGCAGAGACTCTAGATTATTTTGGATCCAAGCTAGTTGATTTCGTGAACGTCAGAGAGTCGAACATGTGAAAAGATTAAGGGAGAAGAATGAGAAAGAGAGAAATGTGAAGCATCGAGTAATTATGATTTACCAAAAAAATACCTATTATAGTAATGGAAAAGTACAAAAAGAGATCCCAAACTACCACATTTTTCCTCTTCGAGGTCCAAACTAGAAACTACCATAATTTCCAATGAGGAGGCAAAATCAAAAAAATTCATTAAATATATTAGGTAACGGTTAAAGTTAACTCCGCTAGTCAAATTATAATTAAGTGACATTTACTTTAATTTAATTTATATATCTCTGTTGATAATCTGGATTGAAGGATCGACTACCGGAGCTCAGATAGGAATGAATGAAAACAGGGTTTGTATAACAGAATTTGTTTTCATTGTATTGAGATAAGAAACATGTACAGTAACCCTAACTATATACTGTTAGGAGATTTACAGAAGAGTCCCTATAGAGTTGGCCATGTACAAATGTAATAAGTTCTTGTTTACAAAAGTTCCCGGATGTATAGATTAGGTCCAATACCCCCCTCAAGTTGGGCTGTGGAGGAAATTGCTCACACCCAACTTGGAAGAGAGGTAAAGAAGGTGGTCGTGACTTAGGGCTTTTGTAAATAGATCGGCCGGCTGCTCAGCCGTAGGTATTGCCGTCGGAATGATGGTCTCAGAATTGACAAACTGTCGAACGAAATGACAATCGATTTCGACGTGTTTGGTCCTTTCATGGAAAACGGGATTGCGAGCAAGGTGGATTGCCGATTGATTATCGCAGTACAGGGGAACTGGATCTGTGATGGGGACATTCATGTCAGCCAGAAGACGAATGAGCCATGCAATTTCGCTGCAGGCAGCAGCCATAGAGCGGTACTCTGATTCGGCTGAAGATCGGGAGACAACGGCTTGCTTCCGGGTTTTCCAGGAGACGATTGATGACCCAAGAAGCATGCAATATCCCGTGACAGAACGACGAGTGAGGGGGCAACTCGCCCAATCAGCGTCACAGAAGCCTCGGAGGGATAAATTTGAGGTGGCTGAGAAGAATATGCCTTGAGCTGGGGCTGATTTGATGTATCGCAGCAGCCGATGAGCTGCTTTGAGGTGGTCAGCAGTTGGATTGGCCATGAATTGGCTTAGAATGTGTACAGAAAAGGCTAGGTCTGGACGAGTCACTGTGAGGTAAATGAGTTTACCCACTAATTTTCTGTAAATTGTAGGATCCGATAGTACTGAGGCAGTAGAAAGACTGAGTTCATGCTTTGTTTCCAGTGGTGTTTTTACTGGTTTTGAGTCAGTGTAATTGTGATCCTCAAGGATGTCTAAGACGTATTTCCTTTGGTTAATGAAAATACCATCTTTTGATCTAGCAACTTCGATCCCAAGGAAATACTTTAGATTTCCTAAGTCTTTGATTCTGAACTCTTTGTGGATGAAGGCTTTGATTTCTTGTATTAATATAGAGCAAGTGCCTGTGATTACCACATCATCGACGTATACCAATAGGATTATGAATTCTCCATTTCTCTTGAGTGTGAAAAGAGAATAATCTTCAATGCTTTGAATGAACCCAAACTGAATTAGGGAATCACTGAATCTTGAAAACCATTGGCGTGATGCTTGTTTTAATCCATATATGCTCCTTTGTAATTTGCATACAAGACCTTCCTGTTTTTCTTTCATATAAAAACCTGGAGGGGTAAGCATGTATACCTCCTCATGTAAATCTCCGTGTAGAAATGCGTTGTCTACGTCGAGTTGGAAGATGGGCCAGTTTTGGACTGCTGCTATGGCTAAGAGGCATCGAACGGTGGTCATTTTCACAACTGGTGCAAAGGTGTCGTGATAATCTATACCTTCTATTTGTGTAAAACCTTTTGCAACCAAGCGTGCCTTGTGTCTTTCTATGCTGCCATCTGAGTGATATTTAACTCTAAATATCCATTTGCAGGCAATGGCATGAGTTCCCTGAGGCAGATCACTGATTATCCAGGTATTATTGTCTTCCAAGGCTTGTATTTCTTTGTTCATTGCCATTTCCCATATTGGATCTTTAACAGCTTGGGCATAGGTTTTGGGTTCGGAGGTTAATGTGACTTGGTTTAGAAAATGTTGGTGAGAAGGGGAGCAGTGACTGTAGGTAATGACATTGTTGAGGGTGTGTGGGGATGTTTTGGTATTGGTTGTGGGGTTGCATATGTAATCTGCGTGCCATTTGGGTGGATTACGTGTTCTAGACGATTTTCTGATCGGTGCTGGAGGGTGATTTGAGGGTGGAGTGGTTTCATGGATAGGTGAAGTGTATGGCTGAGAGGATGAGTTTGTGGATGAGGGTGTATTGGGTGGGATGGTTTCATGTATAGGTGTGTTTGTGGTGATTGATTCAATGTGGGCAGGCGAGGTAGGCTCAGGGATATCACTCCCTGCAGGATTAGTGTGTGTGGGCAGATCATCAAATAATTCATCAGAATAAATAGGAACTGTAGTTTGTACCTTTTGAGGGGTTGGAACTGTGGATGTGCCTTGTGCAGAATTGTTTTTATCTTCAAAGGGGAAGATGTCTTCATAAAAAATGACGTTTCTGCTGACAATAATTCTGTGTGATTGCAGGCAATAAACTTTATACCCTTTTTGACTATAGGGATATCCCAAGAACACGCAAGGGCTGGCTCGAGGATCAAATTTGTCTCTGTGGTGACTAGGAGTGCTTGTGTAACACAAACAGCCAAAAACTTTCAGATTGGTGAGAGGAGGAGGGCTGCCAAATAATACCTCATAAGGACTTTTACCTTGCAAAAGGTTAGTGGGAATTCTGTTTATCAAATACGTAGCAGTTAGGATACAATCTCCCCAGAATATTTTTGGAACGTGAGACTGAAATCTTAGTGCTCTTGCCACGTTTAACAGATGACGATGTTTCCTTTCTGCTACTCCGTTTTGCTGTGGAGTGTAAGGGCAGGAACTTTGATGAATACACCCCTTGTTCAGCAGGTAATTCTCCAGCTTTTGGTTAAAAAATTCTGTACCATTGTCTGATCGTAGGACCTTGATCTTATGCCCAAACTGAGTGAGGATAAGTTCATAGAACTGAATAAGATAATCTGGTACTTCACTCTTAGTTTTGATTAGATAAGTCCATGTGCACCTTGATTTATCATCGACGATAGTAAGAAAATATTTGCTGCCATTCATAGTGGAAGTATTGAAAGGTCCCCAAACATCACAATGTATTAGATCAAAAACTTTGGCAGATGAATGATGACTGATAGGAAACTTCATTCTACTTTGTTTAGCAAGGTGACAAACATCGCAATGTTTGTGTGTCTTAGAGTTCTTACTGGTAAAAAAATTCTTATTTAATAGAGTTTTCATACTATCAAAAGGCATGTGGCCTAATCTGAGGTGCCAAATATCAGGGGATATTTCCTTACCAGCAGCTGAAACGAACTTGCTTGGAACAGGAATGTGAGGAGACTGAAACAGGTATAATCCTCCATTGAATTTACCAATCTCTAGGATAGTCTTCTTTGCTGAGTCATGTACAACACAACTGGTTTGAGTGAATAAAACTGAACAATGACTGTCATTAATCAATTTTCCAACTGAGAGCAGATTGAACTTGAAGTTAGGAACCAAGAAGACATTCTGCAGTATTAATTCAGGTGTCAAGGCACATTTTCCCGCTGAGGTAATTAATACTGATGTACCATCAGGTAGGCTAATGTAGCAGTCCTTTGGCAACTGATATATGTCAAATAATAGGTTTTCATCACAGGTAAAATGGTCAGTTGCACCACTGTCAACTATCCATGAACTGGGTTTAAGCAACCTGGATGAAAGACCACATATACCTGCCATGTGACATTGGGGGTCTCCTACACCAGGTGATCCTTGTTTCAGTATTGCCAAAAGTTGGTTAACCTATTCAGCAATAAATGGGTTAGTGGTACTTGAAATGTTTTGAGTGTTTGATGGACCTGATACTGAGTTAGAAATGTTGGCATCATCACTGGTCAGATGTGCATTATTTGCTTTCATTCCTCCAGTGTTCTTTCCTCTGTATTGTCTGTGTCCTGGTGGGAATCCATGAATCTTCCAGCATGTTTCTTTTGTGTGTCCTGGTTGTTGGCAGTGTGTGCAAAAAGGCCTTTGGTTAGGTCTGTTGGTAGTGTTGTTTCCTTCATAGTTTCTTGTTGAGTTTTGAAATTTTTGATTAGGCTGTTGTGAAGTCCTCGACTGTTGTGTGTGCTGCTGATTGTTGCTGAGGTTTTTCCTGGTATATGGTTGATGATTGGCATACATAGCTGAGCTTTCAGTGGGCACTAACTTGTTCCAGTTCCTTTCAGCTTCGTGGTTCGATACTCTGTCAAAAACTACATTGAGCGGTGGCAGTGTCTCCAGTGCTAGGATGTGTGTGCGTATCTGAGCCAGGTTTTCATTCAAACCCATGAGGAACTTCATGACTTTGTTCTCATGGTTTTCACGCGCACTGTCCTGGCATCGCACGCACTCGTCGGACAGGGAACACATTCTTCGCTCCCTCATAGCATCCAGCTCTCTCCACAGTCCACACAACTTCTCGAAGTATTTGGCCACGGTCATGGTCCCTTGCATCAGGTTAGCTATCTCCTGTTGTAATGTAAACTTTCTGGACAAGTTTGAACCCGCATACATCATGTGCAGGCAGTTCCATGCATCTGTGACATCTGAGGAGTCCAAAATCTGTCCTGTTACATCTGGGGAAACCGAGCATAGCAGCCACGACATGATAACGTCGTTGCAGCGCTGCCATCTCGCCCTCAGTACTGGATCATTTGGCCTGGGATGTTCACCCTCGACAAAACCGAGTTTGAGCCTCGCAGATAATGCGATCCTCATGGCCTTCCTCCACTTGACAAAGTTTTCTCTTCCGGTGAGTATTTCTCCTACTAATGAGTTGCCTGTAATCTCATTGTTATTGACATAGTATATGTCATCAACAGTTGCTGCAAAGACGGCAGGGACACCTGATGTGGCGGCAGTAACGCCTGGTGTGTCTGCTGCGAATGGATTCAGTGTGGTGCTTGATTCTGTGGTGTCTCCCATGAGTCGGGAAGGAACGGATCTGACTCAGAGGTGTGCTGAGCAGGTTGAGTGAGCTCAAAAACGAGTTCAGAGAAAAAAAAATGGATGATCGAGAATGATCAGGATGGCAAGGATCGGTAGGCTCTTGATACCATGTTGATAATCTGGATTGAAGGATCGACTACCGGAGCTCAGATAGGAATGAATGAAAACAGGGTTTGTATAACAGAATTTGTTTTCATTGTATTGAGATAAGAAACATGTACAGTAACCCTAACTATATACTGTTAGGAGATTTACAGAAGAGTCCCTATAGAGTTGGCCATGTACAAATGTAATAAGTTCTTGTTTACAAAAGTTCCCGGATGTATAGATTAGGTCCAATAATCTCTCTTTCTATATTTTTAACTTTTAATTTTATTATGATATTTTTATTCTTTTTAAATTTCATATCACAAATGGGTGTTACATTTAAATTAATTATTTATGGTGTCATTAATTTACCATATACCATGTATGAATAAAAGTTAAATATATATTATTTTGATTCATATTCTAAATTTTTTTACGATATTTCCCTTATATAATGGGTGAGTATAATATTTTGAATTTGAAAAGTTTGATAATTCACCATATAATATGTGTGGACATAAGTTTAAAAAAAAAAATTCTTTCAATTCATCCATAAAATTATATACTTTTTGATTGTAATACTCTTATGAACATGAATTAAAAAACAATAATTTAATATTTATCCATAAATATTTTAGGATCAATTGTGAAACTATGAAAATTTAAAAATACTGTACTCACCCATGATATTAGGGAAATATAACTTGAAAATTTTACAATAAAAATTAATTATTTAATTTGTATTCATACATGTTATATGGTAAATTATGAAATCCTAAACAATTGATTTAAATGTAGTACTTATTTGGATATGAAATTTAAAGAGAATAAAATAAACAATTAATTTAAATGTAGTATTTTTTTAATGGAGGGACTTCCCCATAATTTATTAATGGGTCAAAAAGTCTGACCTGTGGCCAGTGTTCAAGAAAACGCTAGGCGGGAATCGGGCGGTCAGGGTCCGAAAGGATTAATCGGGGATTAATCGGGGCCTAGGCGGGGATTAATCGGTTTTGAATTTTTAAATATATATTAATAAATATTATGTTAATATAACTTTAAGTAAATTTTTAAACATGATGGACCGTATTTTCAAAGTAAAATATGATTTTAATACATTAGAGGATAAGTTTAAAACGTTATTTAAAAAAAAGGGGTCTATTTGTAAGTATTTCAAACTTGAAGGATTCTGATATAATAAATTATTATTTTATTAAATCACTGTTCATCATCTTTTTTTCTCGACAGCCACTATTCATCATCTTCAAAAACACAGAAAAACCCTAAATGCCATTGTAGACGGCTGTCAAGCTTTTTCATCCACAAATGTATGAATTTTGAGCGACAATTTGGCCTAGACGCCTTAGAATCGGCCTAAATAACACAACCCCAACTCAAATTCTTCATGTAACCGATTAATTGAAAAAACGGAACGGGTTCAAGAAAATTACCGCCTAGGCGGCGCGGCCGTTTTCTGGAACACTGCCTGTGGCAATAACATGAATGTTTGGTGTTCCAAAAGTCAAGACAAGCTTGTCCAGGCCAGGCCCAATGATAGGGGTTGTGTCCTGCTTGAGGGTCACGCTTTCTGAGGTTGATCGCTGCATCGGACATCAGTCTGAGCTCTGAGGGTTGCTGTCTTTTTTCCTATTTTTATTTCCTTAAATGTAGTACTCATTTGTGATATGAAATTTAAAAAAAATAAAAAATTATAATAAAATAAAAAGTTAAAAGTATAGGATAAGAGATATATAGATAAAATTAAAGTAAATGTCATTTAATTGTAATTTGACTAACGGAGTTAACTTTGACCGTTAACTTACGGATTTTACGATTTGCCCCCTCATTGAAAATTATGATAGTTCGGACCTCAAATTGAAAATATGTGATAGTTCAAGGTCCTTTTTATACTTTTCCCTAATAATTCTATCCAAATTGAAAAATTATTAGTCGATGTATTTCTGACTATTTATAAATCAATCCTTGTAGTCTCATCCATTGATTTCAGTAAATGGAAGGCTATAATAAATTCTCATTTTAAAATTAGCTTCTTATTTGATCCAACCCCGAATTATAATAGATTCCATTTCAAAATATACAAGTCCATGGTTCGTTTCATTTGAGTTATCAAACTCCAACAATACAACACATATAAATCAGTATTACTTGTTATTTTTACCCATCAGACGCGTGGTTTGATGGCAAAAATATGGGGAGAATTAATCATCAATCAGTCAAGCTTCCCAAGCTACTACTACGATTTTTTTTGATTTTTTTTTTTGATAATGCTACTACTACGATTTTGATGGGTCAGAATTGGGAGTTTAGTAGTTTGTGGAAGTACAGAGTCCGATAATTAAGCTTGAGTTCGAGGGTTTGTATACTTGATTTTAAAATTTAAATAATACAATAAATAATCATTAATTAAAACATCATGAGATTTTGGACCAATTTAATACATTAGTTATTGTTGAACTAAAATGATTTTCGAGAAAATTTAATGAAAGATTCTGAGTTTATAAGAAATTAACATATTTAATTGTGCATGTTTCATTGGAGATTTATGCACCAAAGGACAGAAAAGCACCCAGAAATGAAATAGATGGCAATGCTCTAAAATAAAGTAAGTCTTGTTTTCATATCACGAAAATCCAATTTTTTCTAAACATTTTCGGTATTTTTTTCTCAATGTTGACAAATCTTGATTTGCGAATATCACCATGGATGGCTTTATAGGACACAAATTCGTTAAGAAGTCATGTCAATTGAAAAAAAAATATAAAGAAAATAGTTTGAATGAAGGAGAGGGACGATAAAAAAAATGAATTTTTTTTAATTGAAGGTCTAAATCATTGATTTTTTCAATTAATGGTAAAATAAAAAATAAATTGGCAAATTTTCAAACACCGAGCACCATAGCTACACCGTGATTTATTTGCGAACTCAACCATGTGAACCCCGTTGAAAATAACCCGACGATCTAATCATGAACTCTTAGCGGATTCAAATTGATCTTTCTTCTTTTAGCACTTATAAACATTTTTATTGAGTCATTATTAAGAGGTTGATCACATGATTGGGTTAGAAATTTAATCACGGTGTAACTATGCTGCTCGGTGTTCGAAAATTTATCAATTTATTTTTTACTGTCCCTGATTGGAAAAATTAATAATTTGAACCTTCAATTGAAAAATACCGATAATTCGGAACACTACTTTTTCCCTATAAAAAAAAAGAATGAGTGGGACGAACATTACGGTGCCGGTTGTGTGAGGATGATTATTATGGGGAGGATAGCTCGCAAAATTTAAATATTAAATTTATTTATATATAATATAAAAATTAAAGTATTTTATAAATTGTATATGAAAATTGGGGTGACATAGCTGGTTCTGTCCCCTGAATCAAAATTGGATGGAAGATCGCCAAGCGAACTATTCTCCAAGTTAACCACCAGCTTTCTCTCGTTCGACTTCCCCCAAATTATGCATCACTGCAGCCGATGCGCGTCTTAGAAAACTCGACCAGTCCCTGAAAAAAATTCATCAAGTCAATTTGGATGAATATAAATGATGTTAATAGCTAGCTACGCCAACCTTGTTGGAAAAATTAAAAACAAATCAAGATCAAGTTCGAAGTCTGATAGGGCAAAAAGCTGAGATTTTACGAAGATAAATGGTAGGATAACTATGGACAAAAAAGAAGTATGCTTCAAAATCCATATATACATACATTGTGGACGAATCGAACGATAATCCGACAATGTTTCTAGCTTCCTCCAGAGCCCAGTTAAATCTCTTGGCCTCCGTCTCCGAACAAAACTCTCCAGCCTTAACTCTAAGCTCAGACGGCTTCACATCGACAAAAATAGGCAAAACTCTCTTCCTAGTATGCATCATGAGCGCCAGCTCATGCAGACAAAAATAAGACTCGCAAAACCTTCTCGAGAAAACAACAACGCCCAATTTGGATTCATGGATCGCCGCGTCGATCTTGTCAAACAACCTGTCGCCTGGCTTCATGCTTTTATTGTCAAGAAAACAGTTCAGACCTGATATAACCTTTAAATGGTAGTAAAGCAGACCAGCTATGGTTCGTTTCGTATCGGTGCTGCGGTGGCTGATGAACACGTCGCATTTCGGCTGGTGAGGCTTTGCAGGGCGCGGACGCTGAGCTAGCCGCTTTCTGAGGTTTGTTTTGACGTGAGAAGATCTCTGCATGTCTACACTGTAACAATTGTGTCTTTGAAACCCTAATTGTACTTTTTTTGGGTATAGTTTGTCTCTCTGGCAAAACTGGTTTTTGGTTTGTTGCTTTTTATAGAAATGTTTGATGCTCTTCTCAAGTGTATATTGTATATATTCATATTGGGGCGCGCTCAAATGTTATGACTTCTTAATGTGTTATGTGTTATGAGCTTCTGATTGGTTGATGAAAATCAAGGAACCAATCAGAGGCGAGGAACACGGGCTTACGACGCACCCTCACAAGCACGAGGTTGTGTGGGGGAGGTTGCACCGTAGTTACGGTGTTCCTCGCTTCTGATTGGTTCCTTGATTTTCAATAACCAATCAGAAGCTCCGTAACACATAACACATTAAGAAGGCCATAACATTTGAGCGCTCCTCTATTCATATTGATGCATCGAGAGCACTCGGTTGAGGCAGAGTTGTACGAATGAGGCAGTGAGGCACGATCCGAGTCGTTGATCGACTTGATCGGACGCACGTGGCAAAGCCACATGTCAGCCGTCATTTGCGTTCACACTACTTTTGTCAAAAGTAGTGTGAACGCAACTCTTGGACACGTGGCGCGCCTCAGATGCACAGGGGTTAGATGGACGACCGAGATCGTATCTCACTGCCTCATTCTACCAAGCTCTGCCTCAATTGATCGCTCTACTTGATGCATTTATATATATATAGAAGTGTTAGTGTTGACATGGACAAAAATGATACAGTTTCAAAACTGAATTTAATGTTTTCTTGACCTTCAAACGCGTTTTAGTACTTTAATGAAAGATGGAGGTCGGTTTGATAAGAGGAAAATATAGAGAGAAATAAAATTTGTGCATCGGGAAAATCAGTTTTAGTTTTTCTCGTACGCGGAAAGCCGTACAACAAAATTGAGTTCAAAAATTTAGGATTCATAATTATGAAGTGATATTATATTCTTGAGTGGGGTTTCTGTATAAATCGGTTTTTTTTATATTAGCCGTAAATCTTTTAAAAGTTCACGCATGATAAATTTATCAAAATTTTGTAATTGAACAATGAGGGATAATATAGTCTTTTCGTATTTTCCTAATTAATTTAGATTCAATTTGGACCTTCGTTGCTTTAAAAGAGTGTTGGGAGCAAATGAAAAATTCGTTGGAGGCGAGCATATTTAGCTGACTCAAAGCGCTTCAACTCTCTAGTTCACACCAAGAGCAGACGAAGTCGTTTAGAAGGTCAAAACACGGTCGAAGTCAGACATAAGTGTATACCGCTACAAACTTGTCACTTTCTCTTAATGTTCAGACTCAAGGCTAAATCTTCAGACTTAAATCTAAATGTTCAGCCATAAAAAGTATTCATAATTCATAACGTTTATACAATGTGTTGTCAAATGATATGGAAACAAAATAAAGAGTCCTTAGTTCATATTGACCATAAATGAAATGAACTCACACCTCGATGGTATATTGGACCTTCGCTGTTTTCAAATGTACGATAGGAGCAAATGAAAAATTCGATGGAGGCAAGCTATAAATCGTTGTGTAGCTAATTCAAAGCCCTCCAACTCCCTAGTTCAGACCGAGAGCAGAAAAGGTCATTTAGAAGGTTGAAACTTGAGTTGAAGTCAGAAATCACTCCGTACCACTACAAACTCGTCAATGCCTCTCAATGTTCAGACTTAAGCCAAAATGTTCAGACTTAAGACTAAATGTTCAGCAATAAAAAGTATTCATAAATCTTATATAATGTGTTTAGAAATGATATTTTTTTTTTTTGATGGCGCAACTTTTTTTTTTCAGTGTAGTATCCATTTTTTTTTGCGCATATAGGGACTTATAGGGATTGAACCCGGGCCGCCACATTCCACGGGTGAGGGACTAAACCACTCGGCCAAATGCCCACGCCCTGTGTTTAGAAATGATATTGAACCAAAAGAAAGAGTCCTTAGCTGATATTGATCATGAATGAAATGAATTTACATCGTAACGGTATATTAGACCTTTGTTGTTTCAAATGCGTGATGGGAGCAAACAAAGAATCTGATGGCGGCGAGCTATATATCGTTGTGTAGCTAACTTAATGCTCTACAACTTTATAGTTCACATCGAGAGCAGAAGGGGTCGTTTAGAAGGTCGAAACACGAGTGGAAGTCAGACATCAATGTGTACCGCTACGTTTCCACTTAATGTTCAGACTTAAGGCTTAGCGTTCAGACTTAAGACTAAATGTTCAGACTAAATGCCAAAATGTTCAGACTTAATACTAAATGTTCAACTATAAAAGGTATTCATAAAGCTTGTAGTGAAATGATATTGAACCAAATAAAGAGTCCTTAGCTCATATTGTCATGAATGAAATGAATTTACACCACAATGACATATTAGATCTTTGCTCAAATAATTGTTGGGAGCAAATGAAAAATCTGACGGAGACGAGCTATAGATCGTTGCGAAGCTAACTCAAAGCCCTACAAATCTTTAGTTCACATTGAGATCAGACAAGATCTTCTAGAAGGTTGAAACACGAGTGGAAGTCACACATCAGTGTAATCCGCTACGAATTCTGCAACTGTGGTGACTTCGTCTCTTGTTCGACCCTCCAAACAATCTTTTCTACTCTCATTCTGAACTAGTGAGTTGTAGAACTTTGAGTTAGCTACGCAACAATGTATAGCTCGTCTCGATCAGATCTTTAGTCTATTCCCAACACTTGTTCGAAGTATCAAAGGTCTAATCTACCTTTTTTGGACGTTTATACCTTCACATCTGTTTTATATTCTTAAATAAGTCTATTTTAATTTTTTTATTTATAAAAAACGACCCTAATTATGATTGGTTGTGAGTGACATGTGTTAATTATTAGGAGGTTTATAGTTAAAATATTTAATTGTGATTTATATTTGATATGTTTTATTTATTTATTTTATGTACAAAAGCACTGAACCTTTCAGGAGGCTAAAACAACTTAACTATATGTTTTTATTGGAAATCGATATGTGAAAAATACAATTAAGTCTTTAAAATAACTATGAATTTTCATTTACAGTTTCTAAATTAATTTTGTTCACGATGTGGAAAAATAATATTTGAGTATCACCATTTAAGATAGGGGAATATTTTTTGGTTCGTAGTGAGTTAAGAGCATATACACCCGTTGAGGAAGTTCTCTGTTTTGAGTACCTCGTTGAACATGCAGGACCTCATATTACTATTCATACAATATTGAAATTTAAAATATTTGTAGATTGAAATTCAAAATGTTTAAAAATATATTTCTGTATCATTATATTCGTTCCCGTTCAAAACCCATGTATCAAAACACTTCTTCCTTTAAGCTTTTCCAAGTTGCATCTGATCAGAGCCTGCCGCGTCCCACAACAACATTACGCGCCGCGTTCTATTCAGACATTACTTCCTAATGTCTGAAGAGAACGCGGTGATAACGTTGAAGCAAAACGCGCGGCACTTCCCCTCAGCGTCCTATGTATACTTTAATGTTGCACCGCGTCCCATGTACACTTTATTGCTTAATGTCAATGTAGGACGCGGTTATAATGTCAAAGCCGAACGCGCGGCGACTTCCAGTACTGTTCATCATCATCTCCGGCCAAATTCGGACGGCGTATGACAGTCGATGGATGATCAGATCTTCGTAGGGCTGTTGATGGGGTTTAATTGGAGTTTAAAACGACGCAATTGATTTTTGTGGAACGTCCGCTCAAACGTGCTCGAGTAGCACGTCCTCGCGAACGTCCTTTGCGCCTTCAACCGGTGCATAATATTTTTTACCGGATGCCCTCAAAACCGGGTAGGACGTTCTCAAATTCTATACCGATGTATATGCTACGACACAATCTCAAATCTGAAAAAGAAAGGGGAAGGAAGTTGTTGAGGTAGGTTATGGGCCGGACAAAGATTGGGCTTTGGTTGGTAAGGCCCAGATGATACGAGACTGTAAATTGATCCCTGGGTTTACCTGTCATGAGGTATTGGGCTGATTTGGCCAAAATGAGAATCCGAACTTACAGCTGGGAAATGTAAATATCGGAAAAAATTGTGCGCGAATTTCATCCGTATATTGGGGACGCATGTAGAGATGAGAGACGATTGTCGATGCCAAAGTTTATACAGGAGAATGGGATGTTTGATCTTTCAATTGAAGCGGCGAAGGCTGCGATCGCCATGAAGATTCTTTGCTGGAACTGCCGAGGATTGGGGGAGTCCTCGTGCAGTCAAGAGCCCTAATGGATCTGATTAGTGCTCATTGTCCTCAGGTAGTCGGTCTCATTGAGACTAAACTACCAAATCGACGCTGGGATATGTTGCGTTGTAAGTTGCGATTCCAAAATTGTTTTTCTGTTTCAAAAAAAAAGAGGGAAATCTGGCATACTGTGCACTTGAAGAAATTGCTAGCTTATATATGATTACTAACGCATGACTCTCAAGCCTAGAATTTTGAGTCAATATGGGGAGGTAATTCCATATGAGGTAGCAATTTCAAGTTTTCAACAGGAGTTGACTTGGAAATTAGGAATTATTCTTGCAGTTGCAGTCATGTGGATGTTATGTTATTGGGAGACAAAAAAATTCGATTTATTTTATTCTATGGGCAGTCGATGGTTGAAAGGCGCAAAGAGAGTTGGAATCTTCTTAGATTCCTGAATCAGTTGGACGATCTGCCTTGACTAAATTGCAGTTGATTTTAATGAAGTGTTATTTAGTCGTGAATGTCAAGGTAGGAGAACGAGACCAGTTAAGCAGATGGAGGATTTCAGATTGGCACTTACTGATTGTTCTTTGATAGATTTGGGATATCATCGGAATAAATTTACATATTCGAACAAAAGGAAGGGTGAGAATGAGACACGGGTTCGATTAGACAGAGCAGTTGCAAATCAGCAGTGGAGTGGAGAGACATATTTCAGAAATCGAAAGTAAGTCATGTAACTGCTTACACATCTGATCATTGTCCGTTGTTGGTAGAGTTGAATCCAGTAGACAACAGGAAGAGAGCCCATGTGGTTTCGGCACGACGAATTTATGCATTTTGTTAGAACTTGCCGGAATAATGTGGTGAATAGAGGGACTGATTTATTAGAAAAGATGGAAACTATGAAGATGAAACTGCATCAGTGGAACCATAAAGTTTTTGGAAATGTACAATTTACTCTTAAGAGACTGAAGAAAGAATTATATTGTAATAGTAATCAGTTCAGAACAGAGGAAGTAGTGGCAGAGGAGGCAAAATTGACAAAGGAAATAGATGATTGGGTTCTGAGGGAAGAGATATTATGGAAGCAAAGATCCAGAGTGGATTGGTTAAAGGAAGGCGATAAAAATACAAAGTTTTTTCACTCAAAAGTTTCCGGTAGAAGGTGTAGAAACCGAATTGACTCACTTATTGGAGAGGATGGTTGTTTACAAACTGATGGGGCTGAGATTATGCAGGTAATTGAACACTACTTTAACTGCATTTATAGTTCAATCCGTGAAGGAGAAGAGGTGGATTGGAATTTTTGCTTGGAGACTGTACAACAAAGAGTCACATCAGAGATGAATTATTTTATGACTGCGGAATACACTATTGAAGATGTTGAAAGGGCCGTGTTTCAGTTGAATCCTTCCAAAGCACCGGGATGGGATGGTTTCTCAGCGATTTTCTTTCAAAAAATTTGGACTGATGTGAAGTGGGAGGTATCCAGAGAAGTCTTGCAATTTTTTAATGAAGGAATTCTGAACACAGATCATAACAAGACTATGATTACATTAATTCCAAAGTTGAAAGAATGTAGAAAAGTCGAGGATTTCAGACCTATAAGTTTGTGCACTGTGTTTATGAAGATTATCTCAAAAATGATGGTGAATTGACTTCAGCCGCTTCTTGATCAGGTAATTTCTTCCAAACAAAGTGCTTTTGTGAAAGGTAGAGTTATATCAGATAACATTCTAATAGCACAAGAAGTGATGCATTTTATCAGAAGTATAAAGAAGCAAAAAACTGCATATGGATCTTTAAAATTAGATATGAGCAAAGCTTATGATCGTATAGAATGGGACTTCTTGGAGAATATGCTATTAAAAATGGGGTTTGATGCAAGGTGGGTAAGTTAAGTGTTATTGTGTGTAACAACTGTTACTTATGTGGTGAAGGTGAATGAAGATCTATCAAATACCATTTTTCCTTCAAGGGGACTTAGGCAAGGAGATCCTTTATCCCCTTATCTGTTTATCATATGCATGGAATGGTTTAATGCAAGAACTAATAGAAGTGAGATGGAAAAAAAGTTTGCCGGTTTAAAGATTTGCAGAGGAGCTCCAAGGATTACTCACTTATTTTTTGCAGATGACAGTTTAGTATTTTTAAAGGTGAAGCAGCAAGAAGTAAGAGAACTGTTAAAGATTTTGATGGATTATGAGAAGTTGTCGGGACAAAAGGTCAGTTTTCATAAATCTGAAATTTGCTTCAGCAGAAATGCAGATGGAAGTTTGAGGCGAATAATTTGTGATCTATTAAGTGTAAGAGAGGTGGAATTCCACTCTAAATATTTAGGACTACGTCTAATTGCTGGACAAAAAATATCAATAGTTTTCAGTGAGCTAGTGGAGAAAATGTGGTGTAGAACGCCAAACTGGGAGAATGGAAAGCTGTCATTTGGCGGGAGAGAAGTTTTAGTTAAATCAGTTTTGCAGGCTATTCCGCAATATGTCATGACTTCTGTACTATTACTAGACTGCATAATTAACTAGCTTTCAAGTGTGATGATCAGATATTGGTGGACATGGGAGGTGGTTCTGCTGTTCATTGGTTAAAAAAGGCCATATTAATTCAACCAAAGAAACACGGAGGTCTGGGATTCCGAGAACTCAAGAATATCAATGTGGCTTTCCTAACCAAACAAGTTTGGCGATTGCTAGTTTACCCAAATCTTCTTGTAAGTAATTTATTTAAAGCCAAATACTATCCTAATAACATCTTACTGGATTCTCATGCTGGTCATAAATCCTCTTACGTATGGAAAGGTATTTTTAGATGTTTGGATTTCTTAAGATTTGGGGTGAAGTTTGATCATGAGCAACGAATGTGGTGGAAATTTTCTAGTACAGGATTGTTTACTACTAAATCTGCTTATAAAATAGTGAGATTGTTAAACAATAAACATTGTTTTGCTGTTGGAAATTATTCAGAATAGCTGAGAATGAAAATTTTATGGGTAAAGTATTGGAAGCTGAATTTACCTGAGAAAGTTAAGATATTTTGATGGAGGGCATACCATAATAGCTTACCAGATGGACAGAATTTGATTAAAAGAGGATGTGTATCAAGGGTGGACTGTATGATATGTGGGTTTAGGAGATAGACTATTTTACATTTGTTTAAAGAATGTTGGTGGACTAGAGTGGTGTTGCTGAATTTCGGTTTCCGATTAGAGTTGATTGAATATGATTGTAGGAGCATTGCGGATTGGTTGCTGAATTGTGATGCTTAGTCAGGAGGAATTTGGCTTATTATTGTGCAGTTTATGGTTTATATGGTTTCACAGGAATTTAGTTTGTCATGGTGGACTATTTTGGGAGCCCGAGAGGGTCGTGTTGAGAATCACGTTTCTGTTTGATCATTTTTCAAGAGCCCAGACAGTTTGTGTTGCTAAAGACCATTTGAATTTGTTTCAATGGATACCACCGCAGCAAGGTTTTGTTAAATTTAATGTAGATGGGGCATGGGATGAAAAGCTTAATCTGGCAGGAATAGGTATTATAGTCAGGGAAGGATTGGGAATTGTATTACGGGAGGTTGCAGAGTGGCATAATGGTGTTCAGAGTAGTTTGAGTGCAGAAGGAATGGCGATGCTAAGATGTCTCGAAACTGCAAAGTTGATGAAAGTTCGACGAGCTAATTTCGAAACTGATTCAGCTGATGTTTTTGCAGCTTTAGAACTTGGAAAATGGAAAGGAGAATGGCATAAAAGCTGGATTACTAATAGGGGTGTAAACGAGCCGATACACTCGCGAGCTGCTCGCGAACAAGCTCGGTCAATGCTCGGTCAAAGCTCGGTTCGATCTTAAACGAGCCGAGCACGAGCACAACTTTCAGACTCGTTTATTAAACGAGCCGAGTACGAGGAACCTACTGCTCGGCTCGTTTATGTTCGTGAGCCGCTCGTTTATATGCTCGATTAATACTCGTTTAAATGCTCGATTAAAACTCGTTTAGAGTTCGATTAAAACTCGTTTATAGCTCGATTACTACTTGAATTTTATATAATTATTAGTCAATATTCAATAATATCAATATAATTTAAAAGGCTGCATATGTATACTATTAATAATATGAATTATAATAAAACATGATACATATTGCTTGAGCTTTTTTTAATTATAAAATACTCTAGGGCTTTTTTAGTATTCAACTGCTCATTTAAAGCTCTATTGAAGTTCGTTCAATATTCATTTGAACTCATAAAAAGCCCGGTTTAAGCTCGTTAACTATAGATTATTATATTTAATGAATTAAATTAAAATACTCGTTTAAAGCTCGAGCTCCGCTCGAGCTCGTGAAAAATTAAACGAGCCGAGCACGAGCACATATTTTTAATGCTCGAAAATACTCGGCTCGAACTCGAACTCGTTAAATTTTAAACGAGCCGAGCACGAACAACCCGATACTCGGCTCGTTTACACCCCTAATTACTAACCCCCTGTTTGGTTGCAAGAAAGTCAGTGAGAAAATAAAGTTTTTGGGATGGAAAGTGGAATTAGACTGTTTGGTTACGAGGAAAATAAATAAGAAAGAAAAACAATGTGAAAATAGGTTAGAAAATTCAGCCATTTTTCCTCAAAATAATTCCACCCAAAAATGAGAGGAAAGTCAGAATCCGCCGATTCGTCGATCCATTTTCTTCTTTTCGATTTCTTTTCAAACGACGCAATGAAACCAGGTGAGAGGTGGTCAAATTTTACCTTGGCGCAATCGACTCTGAAGCGGAATCAACAAGCTTTCTTAAAATTCGATTCGGCAGATGATTCGAGAAACTATATGATCGATCTGGGTTTCTGAAACATGATTTATTTCATTTACTCTCTGTTTGGTTGTAGGAAAATCAACAAAAAAAAATAAAGTTTTGGGGATGGAAAATGGAATTAGGATGTTTGGTTACGGGGAAACCAAATAGGAAAGAAAGATAATTGGATAATCGGTTGGATAATTAAGTCGATTTTCCTTGAAACGTTTCCACCCAAAAACGGGAGGAAAATCAAAATCCACCACAGATCGACGACGAGTGCTTCATCCATCTTCTTCGATTCGATTTCTTTCGATCGATCCAACAATGAAATCAGGTGAGAGTCGAACACCAGCAGTTTATTCAAACCCTATCAATCGTGCCTCAATATCTTCCTCAAAACTCCGCTTTTGCCCCAATTATACTTGAATTTGGAGATTTTCAAGCATGGATAATGTTGACGTTCGGGGAACAATTATGCTCATAATTCATACCGTGTATTGCAGCAATCGAAGCCATCGTGTTCACCTTGGATGATGTTTTGAGTTCCATCCTGGGGCGACGTAGTACCTGTGTAGATAGAAATACATGTATCGCCTGGCCGATGAATCCCCATGTAACCTGTAGATCGAATATAGGGTTTGTACTTAGTTGAACCTTATTCTTTATTGATTATTGGGACCAAATGTTAGGTTTACAAACAAGAGATTGACTCAATCTCAAAACCAAACCATATACAAACAATAAGCACTTAATCCCCAATTCGAGCTGGCTTATATGTTGAGCTGAACTCTGCCCCAAAACGACGCCACTCTGAGAGTAACGGTATTAACCGACTCTCGCGCGTCTCTGGAACGACAGCGTTCCAATAAAGCTCAGACTCCCGCTTCGTTGAAACGACGTAGCTTCAGGTGATACGGTAGCTTGTCACGGTAGCTTGAAGCTTGTCACGGCAGTCACGGGGGGGGGGGGGGGGGGGGTAAAATCCCAGAGACTTTCCACCTGATGTCGAGGCCCCGTGACATATTGTCACGGCCTCGTGTCACGGCAGCTACACAGAAATTCTCCTGCATACTCAAATATGCATTTGGACTGGAAAGAACTTGAAACACTGGACCCAATATTAACTCAATATACACAACAAGGATTATATTTCTCAACAAATACCCTCCTAAGACTAGTTGTGTAAATGAATGAAGAAAGGAATGAGACAGATACAGCTGACCTCAATAAGGTTCAACACAGCCTGTTAAGGCTCCAAACTTGCTCAGGCTGGACTTTCATCCAACCTCATCAATGTGCAAGCTTTCCCTGCTGAAAACAAACGTGTTAGCAGGTACAATTTTAGTTCCAAAGTCAGCTGAGTTTTTCTCTCCAAGGATTTTGTCTACTCTTATGGTTTGGGTCTCCACTAGGTCTCTAATGAAATGCATTCTCACATCTATACGCTTAGACCTCTCATGGTACACTGGATCCCTACACAAACATAAGACACTTTGACTATCCATAAAGATCCTACGAGGCTCACTAATCCCACTGATCTCCTTCACTATCCCACTCAACCAAATGGCTTCCTTTGCTGCTTCTGTGGCAGCTATATATTCTGCTTCTGTGGATGATAAGGCTACTATGGGCTGGAGCTGACTCTTCCAAGACACACAGTTCCCATTCCAAGTGAAATAGAAACCTTTGGTGGATTTCCTATTGTCCATATTGCTGGCATAATCTAAATCTACATAACCTACAATGTCTGCCCTTGGTTCATGGTTTCTATACACTAATCCTAGTCCCTTAGTCCCTAACAGATATCTCAACAAATACTTCATGGTTTCCCAATGCTTTGTGCCTGGGTCAGACATGTATCTACTAAGAACACTAATAGAGAAAGCAAGATCAGGCCTAGTGCATATCATTCCATACATAACAGAACCAACAGCAAAATCATAAGGAACATTCAGCATATTTTTTCTTTCTTGCTCAGTTTTAGGACAATTCCTTAGAGAAAACAAGATGCCCTCCTAAGGGTATAGCACTAGACTTACCATTCACAATTGCAAATTTATCTAACACCTTAGCAAAGTATTCAGACTGAGATAAACAGATTTCTCCATTTTTTCTATTTCTGGTTATCTTTGCTCCTAAGATCGTTTGAGCAATTCCTAAGTCTTTCATATCAAAATGTTTTTGCAAACCAGACTTAGTCAGTTTAATGTCATGCAATGAGGAACTAATCAGCAACAAATCATCAACATATAGCAGCACAAATAATGGGGCATTATTTTTCACTCTTTTCAGATAAAGGCATGTATCATACTTGCTTCTTAAAAAACCTAAGTCAAGCATACAACTATCAAATTTCTTATTCCACTGTCTAGGTGATTGTTTTAATCCATAAATGGATTTCCTAAGCAAACAGACATGATCTGGTTTAGTTATGTCAACAAAACCTTCAGGTTGACACATATGAATTGTTTCAAGCAAATCACCATGTAAGAATACAGTTTTCACATCCATTTGTTGAATATGCCAATCATAAACAGCAGTCATAGCAATAAGCAATCTCAAAGTTTTATACTTGACAACAGGAGCAAATATCTCATTAAAATCAATGCCCTCTCTTTGGTGAAACCCCTTAGCCACTAACCTAGCCTTAAACCTTAGTGGATCATTAGGTGAGTTACTTTCTTTTATTCTGTATATCCATTTACATGCCAAAGGTTTCACATTAGCAGGCATAGGTACAAGTTTCCAGGTGTTGTTTTCATGCATAGATTGTATTTCTTCTATCATAGCTTTTTTCCATTTTTCAGCTTCATTACTAGACAAGGCTTGCTTATATGTATCAGGTATTACATATTTTATTTTCTCAGCAGCCATTAGAGCAAACTCAACAATATTACATCACTTTCCATCATGGTTCTCATCATACTCAGCTATGTTGGCATTATATTTCTTATTTGGCTTTCTAATCCTAGGTTCCCTGTCTCTAGTCAATTGATAATTGGCAAGACTAGGCTCAGTTTCATGCACAGGGGACTCAGGCATTTCAGACATAGCACCAACATTTTCATGCACATTTTCAGGCACATTCACACTATGATCAACATACAAATCATCAGGAAGATTTGGCAAATCAGGTATAGCAGCAGAAGAAATATTCATGCCTAAATCAGATGATCCTATAGCAGCATTTTGATCACTAGTGTCCATAGAAATTGAGGCTGAGTGTGAGTGAGTAGGACTTACAGTGCTAGCTCCCCCACCTAATTGGTGAGGTAGCTCATTACCTGAAATAGCAGGGGAATTGTCACCTCCTGCAGTCCAGCACTTATATCCAGTGACTGTCCCATCTCAGCTGCTTGGTCTCTATTGTTTCCATCCTCATTACCCTGGTTCAAATTGAATCCTGATGGAATAAAACTGGTCACACCTTGATGAGCCGTATTTATACGACTCATCGAGTCATCAAATCCCACCAATTTCGGCACTTTATCATGCAAACAGTTACTTCTTAGTGTTGTTTTGCATTTCAGGTGTTTCGGAAGCTCTAGGAGGAAATGCGCTTAAAAGACGACATTTTCATGCCAGAAGCATCGCAGTTGAAGAACAAAGCCAGAGGAGCGTCGTGAACAGTATTTTTCGGTTCGTGAACAGTACTTTTCGGCTCGTGAACAGTACTAGTGAACATTAATTCCGGCGTGAACAGTAATCCCCGGGATGAACAGTGATTTCGGGTCGTGAACAGTAACTTCGGGGAAAAAATTAGGTGTTCCCTCCGTGGCGGTTTAGAAGGCTGTGGAATGTCCCGGAATCTTCTAGAAGACTTGCACAAGAAGTTTACTTAAAGATCAAGCAAAGTCTAGATTTGGACACGTTTCCTAATCTGTTTTTGGGCCCTTTCCAAATCCAGACGAAAGAAGCCCTGGTCCTCAGCTATAAATAAGAGCTCTCATCAGCCCTTCAAATCATCCCAAAAAATTCGAGAGCTTCATCTATCAGAGCATTTCATCATCTCGGCGCCTTTCTCCTTCGTTCGGCAATGGAGAAGACATTCTTTCTTCCTTTACTTTTGTATTCTGTTTTCATGGCCATGTGTAGCTAAGCCCCTTATTCGGGCTAGGGTTTCATACATTGTGACTATTGTTTGAGACTTCATCCTTAATGCTATTTCATGTTTTACTAATTCTCGTGCATATATTCCATGAATTATTGCTAGACTAGGTGGATGCTTTGTCGCAAAGCTTAGTTGATCAATATTTCTATCTTTATTATTTGCTTAATACTTTGTCGTTTGGGTGAATAGCACATCTAGGTTGAATAACACCTTTGTCGGGTTGTTTGATTTAGGAGAGAAATAGAAGCCTTTCACCTTTGTCGGGTTAGGTTGTGGCATAACACCTTTGTCGGGTTATTTGGGAAGTCACCTTTGTCGGGACGACCACACTTAGAAACATTGAATTAGATTGTTAGTAGTCGATGATAACAAGTCACAATAGAAACCCTAGACCGAATATTCTCTCTGATTGAAAACCTACACGTTTATTTCGCTTGTTTCCTATTTGCACTTGTTTCCTAAATTGCTCAAAACACAATTGTTTCCTTTTTACAGAACAACAAGTAACCATCTAGCTCCCTAGGGTTCGACCCTTGCTTGCCGCTGTACTAACCCATAGCCAAGAGTAAGGAAATTATAAATTCAAATTTGCAGGTACCGACGACGCCTGTCACACCTTCAGGTGTGCCATGAGACTCAATAGCATGGTTTAGTTTAGACTTAAAGTGGAAATTCAGTTCATCAAATGTAACAGAATGAGACACTATGACTTTGTACCCTTCAGGATACCCAAGCATTACACATTTAACAGCCCTACGTTGGAGTTTACCATCAGAGACTTTGGCATATGCAGTGCAGCCAAAGGGCCTGAGGTGGGAGAGGTTAGGAGGTTTCCCAGTCCAAAGCTCTTGGGGAGTTTTGAAGTTAATGGCTGAGGAAGGACATCTGTTAATCAAATAAGCAGATGTCATCACAGCCTCTCCCCAAAGAGTTGGTTTAACTCCAGCACTAATCATTATGCATCTAGCTTTCTCTAAGAGGGTCCTGTTCATCCTCTCAGCAGTTCCATTCTGCTGAGGAGTACCAGGTACAGTCAAGTGTCTTTTTATCCCATTCTTAGTGCAGAATTCATTAAAGGCCCTGTTACAAAATTCCAACCCATTATCTGTTCTTAAGCATTTAACTTTAAGCTCAGTTTGACTCTCAACCATGATCTTCCAATTCTTAAATTTTTCAAAAGCCTCATCCTTGGTTTTTATAGGAAAGACCCATACTTTTGTAGAGTATTGATCAATTATAGAAAGGAAATATGATCTTCCTCCAATTGTAGAGACCTGGGCAGGTCCCCACAAATCAGAGTGGACATACTCCAAAGGTTTTTTGACAACAAAAGAAGATTTTCCAAAAGGATGAGCAGATTTCTTACCAAAAACACATGTTTCACAGAATTTTAGATCAATAGGTTTACAATCAATCAAACCAGATTTAGACAGATAATGCAGTCCTTTATTCCCTATATGTCCAAGCCTTGAATGCCATATTTTAGTGTCTAACAGAATTTTATGTTCATCAGCAAGATTAACTTCAGTAGAAGAAGAGATAACATGGTATAACCCTCCTTTTTCAATGCTTCTCATCACAATTCTGTTGTCCTTTAATACTTCTCTAACTCCCTTAAAGGTTGTTATTTTGCATCCAAGTTTATCAGGGGAATATTCTGACATTAAACTTCTCCTCAAATGTGGAACCCATCTCACATTTTGGATAGTTCTCACAACACCATCAAACATCCTTAAGGGGACTGAACCAATTCCCTGAATTTTTAATGATGTGTGATCACCTAGCATGACCTCCCCACCTTCACAAACCTTCAGTGAACTGAAGAGATGTTTGTGTGGGGTGGCATGCATGGTGCATCCAGAATCAAGTATCCATGAATCCCCCTCATGCCCATCAGACATGAGGAACATTTCATTTAGATACTGGGGATCATCTTCACATATATTGAACTGTCCAGATTTTTGGTTGTCTTTGTTTCCTTTATTTTTCTTATCTTCAATTCTTTTGTAACAAGCGCTAGCATAGTGGCCCAACTTGCCACAATAATTGCACTTGACAGGGGTATTTTTCTGGAAGTTATTGTTATTGTTGTTTTGAGAAGATTGAGAAGACTTGTCTAAGGAATTTTTATCTGAAGAATCATTATTATTCTGAAAGCCATTGTGGTTCTTTTTCTTTGGTTTAAATTTGTTCTTCCCCTTAAACATCATTGCCTCAGATTTTACTTCAGTTCTAACACCATTTTTAGTCTTAAAAACTTTTAGACTGTCATTCTTTGAAGTAATAGCTTCAATAATCTTGGAGACTGTTACTTCATCATTCTCATACTGAATAACATCCCTAAGGGTGTCAAACTGTGGTGGGTTGAATTGAGGAGAATGACACAGAGGTGTTCTTCTTTAACTTCATCCTTACACTTTTTCAAATCCTGAGTTACTTTCAAAAATATGTCAATGTTCTCCTGTAAACTCATAGACACATCCATCTTGAATGTGAATAGTTTTGTCTGCAAGGAGATCCTGTTGGGGAGAGATTTAACCAAATACATGTTATCTAATTCATCCCACAATTTTTTAGGTCCAGTGTGTTGCATTACTTTCCTAGCAACATCATCAGTTAGCCTCATCATGATCTCAGAATAAGCAAGTTCTTTCATGTCTATTTTCTGCTGATCTGAGGTTGGAGCAATCCATTCCTCAGTTACAGCCCTATAGCATTTTTCCTTAACTAATATAGCCTTCATCCTCATCTTCCACATACTGAAATCAGAGGTCCCATCGAAGGGCTTGATTTTCATGGCATCAGCCATCCCAAAAGAAAATCAAGTCCAAGGATTTAACAAAGAAAGGTAGGCAAGCACAGATGATGATCAAGATCAATCAAACAGGCTCTAGATACCACTTTGTAGATCGAATATAGGGTTTGTACTTAGTTGAACCTTATTCTTTATTGATTATTGGGACCAAATGTTAGGTTTACAAACAAGAGATTGACTCAATCTCAAAACCAAACCATATACAAACAACAGCAAGAGTATATCACCAATCCAAGTAACCGGTTAGGGAACTTTCCTGGAAGGGATTGATGAACAGCTCTTCTGTAGCAGTCGCCGGCCGGCCTGAGTTGCTTCCAACGAAGAGCCAGACACGTTCAATTCTCAGCACTTGGAATTGAGTCGCACCACGGTACTCCAGCACTCGTCAGTCGTCGGCAGACCTCGCACTCTCTTCAATTTCACATTCGCTCTTCGGTCGGAGAATCGGAGATGAGAGAATCGAATTTCGAATTGTTGACCTAATCCCCAATTCGAGCTGGCTATGAGAGTAACGGTATTAACCGACTCTCGCGCGTCTCTGGAACGACAGCGTTCCAATAAAGCTCAGACTCCCGCTTCGTTGAAACGACCTAGCTTCAGGTGATACGGTAGCTTGTCACGGTAGCTTGAAGCTTGTCACGGCAGTCATGGGAGGTAAAATCCCAGAGACTTTCCACCTGATGTCGAGGCCCCGTGACATATTGTCACGGCCTCGTGTCACGGCAGCTACACAGAAATTCTCCTGCAAACTCAAATATGCATTTGGACTGGAAAGAACTTGAAACACTGGACCCAATATTAACTCAATATACACAACAAGGATTATATTTCTCAACATAACCAAACTCCATTTGATGTTTTTTGTTACTACTATTCAATTGTAAGTTCAATATTTTTCATATGAAAATGGGGTTTTTTGGATTTAGGGGAAATTTACAATTTCGATGGAGGGCTGGAGACTTTGTACGAGCTGTTTAAGAAGCTGAGTAGCTCCATAATTGATGATGGATTGATTCACAAGGTACAACACTTGATTCATGCCGATTTCGCTAGCCCTTTCCTGCTTTTCCCTGTGGCAGAAATTAGTATTTATCTGCATAAATACTTTTTTTTTGAGCCAGCATAAATACATTTTAAGAGCAGATGTGTTGTAATTCATTTTGATTTACCGGAAAGAAAATATTAACAGAACTTCAGTGATCCGGGTTTGTAAAATTTATGTGCGGTTTGTTGTTGTTAATGGTGATGCACAATATGGTGTTTAGTTGGTTACTATGTTTTGGCATGTCAAACATTTTTGTTTTGTTGCGGAAAGAGCTTCAGCTAGCATTGTTTAGAAGTCCATATGGCAAAAACCTGTTTTTGGATAAAGTAGGTGACTAGAATCATCTTCGGCTTTCTGTAAAATGAATCGATGCTAACGTTTCATGTTTATTTAGTCGACTCTTGTTTCTGTAGGTATTCAATATTTTTATGAGAAAAATGGCGTGATTGAATTCAAGCAATTCATCCATGCGCCGAGTGTTTTTCATCCCAATGCTCCTTTAGATAATAAGTGAACTGTAAGTGGTTTCGAGTTACTTGCTAGGCAGCCTATGTGGCTCCTGCCTAAATGGTTTCTTCTACATCTGGTGATTGTGCAGTTGCGTTTAGGTTATATGATTTGAGACGAATTAATTCATCGAGCGTGAAGAAGTACGTATTTGTTCCATGTAGTTTAGATTCACAGGATATCGTACTTAGTAATACTAGAAAATCGTGGATTGATGAAGTCGAGTTGTGACTACAGTTCTGAGTGGTTTCTAAGGAGTGGTTTCTATTTTTTTATTTTGCGAGTGTGGTGACTACAGTTCTGAGTTCAATATATTGTATCCCACCTGTGATTCTTGTACAGGTATTGTTTCGGTCTCTGGTGATGGTGTTAGCCACACAATTCTCATATATGAAGGCTACACTCTTCCACATGCGATCCTGTGTCTTGACCTTGCTGGCCGTGATCTCACTGATGCTCTGATGTAGATTTTGACTGAGAGAGGTTACTCATTCACCACCATTGACTGAGAGAGGTTACTCATTCACCGCCACTGCTGAGCGGGAAATTGAGAGGACATAAAAGAGAAGCTGGCTTACATTGCTCTGGACAACGAACAGGAATTGGAAACTGCCAAGACTAGTTCTAGTGTTGAGAAAAGCTCAGTCCCTGCAATCACCTTTCTGATGGCATCATCAAATAGGGCTGAATGTCACATATAGTTTTATTTCTACAAGTTTTCTGTCCGTTGTTAATTGATTTTTCGAAATGAATATGAAGCTTGTTTTGATAGTAGATAACAAAAAAAGAAATTTCATTTTTAAGTTAATTTTCTTGTAAACCAAACATGCATTCATTTTTTATTAAATTTTCCATTAATGTTTCCATGTATAACCAAACACAAAAAAGATAATATTGCATTTTCCATGAACTTTTTTTTTCTTACTATTTTTCCCTATGGTTTCTTTCCCCTCTACTTTCTCGCAACCAAACAGAGCGTTAGGGAACGTAATTTTGTAGTGAGTCTGGTGTTGAACAGCATATCAGAATCGTCGGAGGTTCGGCCATCGGAGGATGCTCTGAACTACTGGGCTTTTGATAGATTCTGGCTTTATTTGTATTTGTCTGTAATTTTTCAAAGTTTATCAGAAGGTGGAATTTCTGTTGGAGGTTGAGATCGATGGTTTGAGTCCAATTGGAGCATTGTTGTAAGGTGATTTCTTCATCTCATATTTTTGTTAGAATTTCTAGAGTTTTTTTTTGTTTTTGGTGTTTTGAGGTTCAGTTTAAGATTCATGTCTTCCCCCCAATTGTGTGTTTTATTTGGGAAGTATCTGGTCTGTGAATTTTCTTGATGTAAATTTTTTTAATAGATAGTTGCTTTGTTAGTGTTGTTGAGAGTGTAGTTTTAATCCCTTATATTAGAAAGTCATTAATAGTTGTGAAAGATAGAAAATTGGATATGGCTCGTCTTGTTGGAGCTCTTTGGTTGCCAGAGAATATGTGGACTGTTCTTTTTTTCACGTATTTAGATTTTCCTAAACTTAGTTTTTTGATGGTCTCTTCAAACACTCTGTTTGCTTCGTCAATTTTTATTGCACTGCTGAAAGCGTATACTGGTAACATTTTATGTGTCGATGTGTTGACTGCGTTGAACCCAATACGATGATTTCTTATGTCTTTTGTTCTGGTTTATATTTGTATTTTGGATGTTTCATGATGTTATGCATCACATGTTGCAGTCTTTGTGGATGTACCGAGATTTTTGTTGGTTAGGGATGGGATCAGAAGGGCAACTGGAACGATACATGCCCGGGTATTGCTCTATGCAGGAGTTGGGTGAAGATGTCAGCATCAGCGCTTGAAATTATGAAGATAGGACATCATTAGATTTGTACTCAGAGTATGATAAAGATGGGCTGAAGCAGAAAATTTTAGAGCATGATGCCATGTTGTTATTCTTAGATGTTGAACGTATTGCCGGATTCAATTTTATAGCCAGTGCTGAAACTTTTGTCAAATTAATGAATTTTTTCGCAGCAGGATTCTGTGAGTGGCTATTATGCATTCATCTTGACAGAAGCTCACCATACCCTGTCAACCTAGGTTCTGGCCTTGGGTCATTAATTCGAATAACAAGTATATTGAAATCATAATATATGCAATTAGTTTCGAACATCAAGAAATTGTTTTGTCCTTTGCAAATAAGACTTTTTTGTCATTATAAATATTAGTTCAAAATTTTGTTTATCATTCAAAGCAAAGTATATACTATAAGTTGTATTTTCTTTCCTTGTTATTTTCTTGTGAATCAAACATGCTATTATATTATTTTTAATCAAATTTTTCATGTACAACCAAACACAAAAAAGGAGAAAATTTCATTTTCCATGTAAAAAAATTTCTTGCTATTTTTCCTTATATTTGCTTTCCTCTCTGCTTTCTTGCAACCAAACAGAACGTTTAAGTCTTTGAAGCTATTGTCCGGGGAAGCTGACTAGAGAATGGTGTTCATTAGACGTGAGGCTAACAATGTAGCCGATGCATTAGCTAAAAAGGCTTGTAAAGAGCGATGGAGTTGGAACCACACAGCTGCTTGTCCTTCTTGGACTGTTGTTATGTACCAGGATGGGTTCTCATAACTAATTTGTATTAGAGCAGGATGACTTTAGTTGTTCATGTGTTGTATTTTGTCAGCTCCGGTGTAGGCAAAGAATACAGTATTTGAGTTTCAGTTTTACATTTTGCATTATTTTTAATGAGATCGAATATTTCATGGTATCTTCGATTTTTTACGAGACGTGTGAGTGTGAGGGCTTGTTTCAAAATGCTGACATGCATGGTCTTTATCTCTTATGAGATGCAACTGTGCCACTATGGAAGTCCATGTAAAAGAACATAGTGTATATGGTCTCAATAAAGTGAATATTGTTATAATTTATAAATATATCATAAAAATGGATGACTAATGATGATGTGTGATCTACCTCATGGTGATGTATCTACCCAAGTGACTAAGTGGAAGCTCCAATACACTCTCCCCGGGTCCTAGCAAGCTAGCAAAAACGACAAGCATGTGAGGACCACAAGAAGGCATTATTGCAATAGCAAATGCAAGGACACGTGTATGGTGCTAAGAGAATTAGTTCCTTAGCCCCTAAGTCTTTCTTTTCCTATAAGAAGAAGTATCTTCCTTCAGTTGTACATACAAAAAAAATCATCAGCCAGAGCTTCTCTCCCTATCAATAAAATCTAATCTAATTTTTATAACACGTTATCAGCACGAACGCTCTCCACTTCCATACCGTAAGTTCCGAACAAAGGTACATAACGAAATTTTCTCTCTTCGATATTATTGTATAACGTCATTTTGTTATACAACGGGGCTACGCTACCGTATAACAAAAATGATGTGATTTACAACTTGTTTTACTTTCTTAATGTATAACAACATATTATTGTGCAGTGCGGATTACCGCCCCATAGTAAAGTGTTGTGATCTACAAAGTAATTATCTTTACTTTAAATACTTCATTTTCTTTGAACTATATTTCCATAATTTATTTGATGATATTACATTGTTAATTTACTCTTAGCATTTAACCATAACAAGATAATTAGTGCCCAACGGTAACATAACGGCTATTTTTTTCCCTATAAATTCGATTTCATTCACCATACAAAAATCACATTCATTCTCTCTTCTACTACATAATCTTCTCAAGAAAAAAAAAACATTGCCATCTCGTCTAATACTAGTTCTTATTTTCATAATTATTTTTGTACTTACTATTTGTTTCTTCACCGGAGATGTTCCAACGGATGAATTTTATCATTGTTTAGAAATGCTTGTAATAATGTATGTCTTCTTCTTCTTTACAATATTTGTAGAATTTTATGTTTTAAATTATCTAATAAACTTTTTCTACTTTTAGTTACCACCATGTCAAACCTCGCAAAACTTGAGTTCAGTCCACTGGACATCTCAGGAAGAAATTACATGCCTTGGACAATAGACATTGAGACACATTTGGACTCAATGGATCTCCCCGAAACAATCATTGAAGAGAATACCTCATCGAAAATGGATAAGGCAAAATCTTTGATTTTCCTTCGTCGTCATCTTGACGAGAATCTCAAAAATGAATATCTCACTGTGAAAGATCCGAGTGATTTATGGAAAAATCTGAAAGACAGATTTGATCATCAAAGGGATATCGAGATAAATGGGCCGCTTTACGGTTCCAAGATTTTGTGAAAGTTAGTGAGTATAACTCTGAGATGATAAAAATATTGAGCCATTTGAAATTTTGTGGATATAAAATAACTGATGCTGAAATGATGGAAAAGACTTTGTCTACTTTCCATGCATCAAATGTAACCTTGCAGCAGCAGTATCGTGTACGTGGTTTTCAAAAATACCATGAGCTGATTGGTACTCTCCTAGTGGCAGAAAGAAACAATGAAGAACCACCAATCTCGCCCAACGGGCTCCAGAACATTTTCTGAGGTACATTTTATCAACTCTAATGAGAGTAGACCCATGAACTACTTTCAGGGTCGAGGGCAAGGCCGAGGTCGTGGACGAGGACGAGGTCGAGGTCGTAGTTTTGACCAGGGGCGCAGTCGAGGTGGTTATTCTAATAATCCACCTCATAAGATCGCCAATTATCACCAAAGGAGATAGCAAAATGACTGGAACCATGAGAACTCCCACAAAAGGGGAGGTGGTCCAAGTTCATTAAAGAGCCCTGAGACCACTTGTTTTAGATGCGGTTGTAAAGGGCATTGGTTTAAAACCTGTCGAACCCCTGAACACTTATGCAAACTCTATCAAGAGTCTGTAAAGGGAAAAGGAAAGGAGGTCAACTTTATTGACCAAACTCCTATGAATGAGTTTACTCGACTTGAAGAATCTGATTTCAACAAAGAGCATGTTGACACAGTTGGGGATTTTACAAATGCAAAGGAGATCAATTTTATTGACCATGATCCCATAAACGAGTTCACTCATCTTGGGGAACAATGATTTTAGTGATGACTTACTTGGTGATATAACTGAAAAATGACTGGTGGGAACTGAAAAGGGAAGTTGTGTAAATGACAAGCGTATTTTTAACCCTTTATAGTTGTCAATTTATACGTTTTAGGGGTCAAGTTGCAGTCAAACAAAATTTATAACCTTGGTAAGCCAAGGGTCGATCCAAGGAACAGACGCGTGTGAATACTAGCTAACAAGCGACCTATTTAGCTATTCCGATTTAAAGAGGTTTTGTTTGTGATTAAAGTTGCAATAATTAAATAACAGAAATTAAATGTGCAGAGATTAAAGGTTGAGTTTTTATCAATGAAAGAATTCCAGGACCATACTTCACCCGTGCTAACCCCACTAATCATGCAATCATTATCATGTAATGCATCATGCTATCGAATATCGAGTTAAACCAAAATAACACTAGATAAGCCGCCCATCCACGGATCATTATCTAGATTAATCTCAATCGTTGAACGCCGCCCATCCACGGATTATCAACGATCTCGATTATTTAAACTAAAGGTTCTCATACAATTTCACACAATCCGGTTAATCCCTAGGGCCCATCCACTTTTCGGTATATAACCTAAATACGTTCTAGCATGCAAACATACCCTTTGATGTAAATACTTGCATAGAACGATAAATTAAGCACGATGAAATTGAATATTCGATTTGCATTAATGAAAAACATTCATATGATCACATGAATAGTTGGGGTACATAGCACGGGATCCGTAGGATCCCAGAATTAAGAAGACTACTCGCTATTCATGGCGATTAAACCACAAATAGTGTAATAAGAGAATATTAAGGACGAGTTAACCGTAGGCGATGTAGCTCGATGATCCTCAATCTCTTGCGATGAACTCTGTCTTCTTTCCCAAGTTAGGGTTTCTTTTCTCCAAAATAAGCACACCAATTTCGTTCTGGTCGTTGCTCTTTAATAGCCCAATCGATCAATTTCCAAAAAGGCCCAGAAAAGTTCCAAAAATCAAATTAGGAAACTTCTATCGCATGTGCCGTGACCACCGTGACCTTTGGGCATGTCACGGTAGGTCACGGCAAGTCTTGAATGCCTCTGAGCTGAAAAGGTACCGTGACTACCGTGACCCTTGGTGGGCATTACGGCAGTCACGGCAGGTCAGGAATTGCACTGAGCTAAAAAGGCGCCGTGACTACCGTGACCTTTGGTCGATGTCACGGCAGTCAAGGCTCTGTCCAAATATTTCAATTCCTTCTGCGCGAAAAACCTACCGTGACTACCGTGACCATCATGGGATGTCACGGCAGTCACGGCCCTTGCTGGTGCAGAGCTCATTTTTGGCCTTTTTCGTTGATCTTTTCGTTTTTTCGACAATTCGAGTCCAAGGAGTGATGATATGCCTTTTTATCCTGAAATACTAGAGAAAGACATCAAATAGAGATAATTTGCCCGGAGAACGAGTGTTGTCCTTCATCGAATGTAGTGAATAATCAGTCAAAATATTGACTGATCAGTAAACCCATGGGAATGAAGTCAAACGGTCCGATATCTTAATTTGATTTTCTTATGTTATATGTATGTTTTCCTTTAAGCATGACTATGTTTTCTCACATGTAATAAAATATGTCTACCTTTTCATCTATCTTATCATTTTCTTGTTTACTTAAAGCTTTGAAATGGACAAAATATTGAAGAAATGTGCATACTTGATAGTAGAACAACGCACACAATCCTGAAGGATAAAAGGTTTTTCTTGATGATAAAACCAACACGAACCATTGTGAATACAATATCAGGTCCTGTAGATCTGATTGAAGGAATTGGCAAGGCAAACTTTGTATTGCCAAATGGCACAAAGTTTACGATACATAATGCCTTATTTTCGCCAAAATCCAAACGAAACTTATTGAGTTTCAATGATATTTATTCTCATGGATTCGAGACTCAGTCTATGACTGAAGGTAACATGAAATTCATGCTACTCACTATGTATAGATCTGGAAAGAAATACATAGTTGAAAAACTACCAATGCTTCCCACTGGATTGCATTACACGCATATAAATGAGATTGAGTCAAATGCGGTAGTTATGAAATTTTCAATATTGACCATTTGGCATGACCGATTGGGTCATCCAGGTTCAAGTATGATGCGAAGAATTATCGAAAATACGCATGGACACCCATTGAAGGGTCATAAAATCCCTGAAGGAAATATTTTTCCATGTAAAGCTTGTTCTCTTGGAAAGCTTATCATAAGACCATCACCGGGAAAGGTTGAAACAGAATCACCTATGTTTCTTGAGCGTATTCAAGGTGATATTTGTGGGCCTATTCACCCACCATGTGGACCATTTCGATACCTTATGGTATTAATAGATGCATCTAGCAAATGGTCACATGTATGTTTGTTATCAACTCGCAATATGGCATTTGCTAAATTACTTGCCCAAATAATGAAATTGCGAGCTCAATTTCCTGATCATACAATCAAGAAAATTAGACTTGATAACGCCGGCGAATTCACATCCCAAACATTTGATGAATATTGTATGTCAGTTGGGATTGTGGTCGAGCATCCTGTTGCTCATGTCCACACACAAAATGGTTTGGCTGAATCATTGATCAAACGCCTCCAACTTATTGCTAGGCCATTGATAATGAGAACAATGCTTCCTACCTCAGTATGGGGTCATGCAATATTACATGCCTCTGAATTAATTCGCATCAGACCAAGTGCATATCATAAAAGTTTTCCACTACAACTTGCATTTGGTCAAGAACCAAATATATCTCACTTAAGAATTTTTAGTTGTCCTATTTATGTGCCTATTGCACCTCCTCAAAGAACAGAGATGGGACCACAAAGAAGTCTTGGAATATATGTAGGTTTTGAAAGTCCATCTATTGTTAAATATCTTGAACCTGAAACTGGAAATATTTGCACAGCACGTTTTGCTGATTGCCACTTTGATGAGGAAAATTTCCCACCATTAGGGGGAGAAAGAAAACAGTTTGAAAAGGAAATTACTTGGTCTGTACCAACATTATTGCATCTTGATCCTTACACAAAGGATTGTGAAGGTAGAGTACAAAGGATTGTGAAGGTAGAGTACAAAGGATTTTACATTTGCAAGAAATGGCAAATCAACTTCCCGATGCATTTACAGACACAAAGAGAGTGACTAAATCTCACATACCGGCTGAGAATGCTCCCGTACAAATTGAAATTCCAAAAGGGAAGCCCAAAAATAAAGTCACTCATGAAATCACAACACGGTTAAAGCGTGGAAGGCCACCCGGTTCCAAAATTAAAAATCCTCGAAAAAGAAAAAGGGAAAAAAAGCAAGGCGATCCTATGGTGGATGAAAGTATTCCTGTAGAAATACAAAATGAAAAGGATCAAGAAATTTCGATTAATTATGCTAATACAGGTATACTATGGAACCGAAAAGAGAACATTGATGATGCATTCTCTTATAATTTGGCATGTGATATTATGAATGAAAATAATGGTGATCCCTAACCACGGTCTATTACTGAGTGTAAAAATAGACACGATTGGGTTGAGTGGAAAAAAGCAATTGAAACTGAACTAGACTCGCTCAATAAACACAAAGTCTTTGGGCCTATAGTACTCACACCTAAGGATGTGAAACCTGTTGGATACAAATGGGTTTTCGTACGAAAAAGAAATGAGAAAAATGAAATTGTGAGATACAAGGCTCGACTTGTTGCACAAGGTTTTTCTCAAAGGCCTGGAATCGATTTTGAGCAAACATATTCTCCTGTCATGGATGGAATTACGTTTAGATACTTGATAAGTCTAGCAGTTCATGAGAAATTGAATATACACCTCATGGATGTTGTTACCGCTTACCTATACGGATCGCTTGATACTGAAATTTACATGAAAATCCCTGAACGCTTTAAAATGCATGAGGCATTAAGTTCCAAACCTAGGGAAAGATATTTGATCAAATTAGAAAGATCTTTATATGGGTTAAAGCAATCCGGACGCATGTGGTACAATCGATTAAGCGAATATTTATTTCAAAAGGGTTATGTCAATGATCCCCTTTGCCCTTGCATTTTCATTAAGAAAACAACATCCGGTTGTGTAATAATTTCCGTTTATGTTGATGATTTGAATATCATTGGAACCAATAAAGAAATTCTGGAAGTAATCTCTTATTTGAAGAAAGAGTTCGAAATGAAAGATTTGCGGAAAACAAAATATTGTCTTGGATTACAGATTGAGCACCTCCAAAATGGGATACTTGTGCATCAATCGAATTATACGAAGAAGATAATAAAACGTTTTAATATGGATAAATCAAATTCATTAAGTACCCCAATGGTCGTAAGATCCCTTGATGTGAACAAGGATCCATTTCGTCCATGTGAGGAATCTGAACAGATTCTTGATCCAGAAGTACCATATTTCAGTGCAATTGGAGCTCTTATGTACCTTGCTAATTGTACTTGACCTGATATTGCTTTTGCTGTGAATTTATTAGCAAGATTCAGCTCTACTCCAACGAAAAGACATTGCAATGGAGTTAAACATGTATTTCGTTACCTTCAGGGAACGATCGATTTAGGCTTATTTTATCCTAACAATACGAAACCAGTTTTGATTGGTTATGCAGATGCAGGTTACTTGTCAGATCCACACAAAGGTAGGTCACAAACAGAATATGTATTTACTTGTGGAGGAACTGCGATATCTTGGCGCTCCCAGAAACAAACACTTGTTGCAACGTCATCAAATCATGCTGAAGTCATTGCATTACATGAAGCAAGTCGTGAGTGCGTGTGGCTGAGGTCTATGACAGAACACATTAGAACCACTAGCGGTCTTCAACCCATAAACGATCCCATCACACTCTACGAGGATAATGTTGCATGTGTTGCTCAAATGAAGGAAGGATTTGTAAAGAGCGACAGAACAAAACACATTCCTCCAAAATTCTTTTCATTTACTCAAGAGTTGGAAAAGAATAATGTCACCAACATCCAATATGTGTTCATGCGAGAACTCAGCGGATCTTCTTACAAAGGCCCTTCCCACCTCAGTATTCAGGAAACATGTTCATGACATCGGCATGCAAAAGCTACAAAACTTATGAAGAGATCACTCTTGCCAACATCATGGGGAGTTTTACGTGGCTGCACTCTTTTTCCCTTATCTTGGTTTTTATCCCACTGGGTTTTTCCAAGTAAGGTTTTTAACGAGGCAGCGTAAACACATAACAAGTCATCCAAGGGGGAGTGTTATAAATATATCATAAAAATGGATGACTAATGATGATGTGTGATCTACCTCATGGTGATGTATCTACCCAAGTGACTAAGTGGAAGCTCCTACACACTCTCCCCCGGGTCCTAGCAAGCTAGCAAAAACGACAAGCATGTGAGGACCACAAGAAGGCATTATTGCAATAGCAATAATGCAAGGACACGTGTATGGTGCTAAGAGAATTAGTTCCTTAGCCCCTAAGTCTTTCTTTTCCTATAAGAAGAAGTATCTTCCTTTAGTTGTACATACAAAAAAAATCATCGACCCGAACTTCTCTCCCTAATTGTTTTTTTTATAACAAATATGACTTTCTCAATGTTTTACAAGGCTAATTGTTACGGGGCTTATACACAGTACATTAAACGAGACAATCCAGCTTAAAATATTTACGCTATGTTTTTTTTTGATAGAACAGAGGCTGATACAACCATGAACACAACAATAGACATAAAGAAGAGACAACAACCAAGAGATGAAAGCTAATACGACACAGACAACGTTACAGCGCGATCCGGGTCAAGCTAATCCATCGTTGAGCTGTTGAACCATCTTTAAATCCAGAGGCCCATAAACCGCATCAAGCCAAAGGTGGCCAAACGGAAAAAGCTAAGCTTCAAATGTACTTTACAGCCCCGGCCACATTTCTACAAACTGAACTTCAGCCCACCATTCCACAGAAACCCGGATAACCCGACTACCCGGATCATCCGGCCTAACCAACAACAGAAAAACGTAAGTCCTATACACAAAACTTCAAACACCGCCTAGGAATCCTGTTGGGAAGGACACCACCGGCGCCTCTATACTACCCGGTGACCCGCGAGCAGCCCACCACCCAACCCAGCCACAACAGACGATGGTCCACCGCACGCCACCTCAAAATCCCAGCGATCGACCGCACAAACCCCACCCTATTGATATCCAATAAAATAAGATCTAATAACTTTTATAGTTAAATTTTAAAATAAAAATGAACTTCGAACTGAGACTTTTGAGGCTATTTTGTTTAACCTACTTTATATTTATATTATAAGTCTATTTTTTGTGACGGGTTTGGGTTATCGTATATGATTCCGTCAATATTTAGTGTCGGATTCTGGTTGAACCAAGTGACCCGATTATTATTTCGGAGGGTTAGGGACAAACCAAACCCGACCTACGATCACCCTGCTGGCTTCGACTCCCATAAAATATGTATGTTTTTAAGTAAAACTGAGTCATAAAAAGCGTCATTTTAATAAATAAAAAAGACTCAAGTTTGTAATCAAAAAAGAAAAAAGAAAAAAAAAGACTCAAGTTTGATAACAAAAGGCCACAAAATTTTCAAAATAAAAGTCTAAGAAGTTCAAATGATCTTATCCAAGAATAAAAAAGGCCTAATAATTTCAATAGAAGGGTTTCACAGGCTTAATTTTTTTTTTTTGCCTCAGGCCCAAAATGGCTTGATCCAGCCCTGCTATAATGATGGAAATTATTTAAATATAAAATGTAACCGTGTATTGAATGCATAGTTGTGAAAACCGGACCGGACCGGTGATCGGTTCGGTTATGTGATCGGATCGGTTATGCAACGACTCGGTCAAACCCGGTGAAAACCGGTAAAAACCGGTCAAGACCCGGTCGGTTGAACCGGTTGACCCGGTTGGTTGACCCGGTTGACCCAATTTTTCATTAAAACGTGATTTGATCGGTTCAATCGGTTCGATTTGGTTTGAAAAAATATATATATGTAATTTGACTTGGACAAGACTCGAACCTAGTTTTCCTCTATAATTATCCCCTCTCCTTCCACCAAGCTAAACATGATTCTTGTTTTATTATTTGTTTCAATAATGTATATTCATTTATCAAATCTATAAAATTTATTATTTACTATCAATTTAGCTAGAAATTCAATAAGTCTTAGAAATCCCTTATTGTTGTGACTTACAAATTAAGACTAAAATTGTTATTGTTGTATTATTGATTTGTACTTTATTAAATTCTAAATTTGTTATCCTATGTTATTGTAATCAGATCATAAACATGTTAGATTTATTCAAGTTATAAATATGTTAAATTATAATATCATATATAAGTTTATTATTTTATTATTTTTAATTCATGCGGGTCAAACCGGTTCGACCCGGTTGAACCACTGACCCATCGACCCAGTGACTTGACCGGTTCGATGACCGGTCCGGTTTTAATAACACTGATTGAATGAATACATAGTCAACCAAAAGGGACGAGATTTAAATAAATTAAAATAAGTAACGTGTGTGGGTTTGGGTGTGACGGATTAGGATGACTGTGATATCTACTGGGGGTGGGCGCGGTGCGGGTTGGTGCGGTTTAATGGTAAATTCGTAACCGCACCGCATAATCTGGTTTGGAAATTTTTCAAACCGCAAACCGCACCACATAAGTAAAAACCAAATATGCTCCGCACCACATTATATGGTGCGGTGCGGTTTGGTTTAAAAACCGCATTACATATGATTGTGATTGTTAAACGTAATCTGGTTTGGAAATTATGATTTGTTTTTTTAAACGTAATAATTTTGATTATTTAATTATTAGATTAATTAATTAATTAATAATTAATTATATATGCGGTGCGGTGCGGTTTAAATCGGGTGGTTTGAGAAATAAAAAAACCGCTTCCGCACGCCGCACCGCTTTATTTGGTTGCGGTGCGGTTTTTGACAAATCGGTTTTTTCCAAAAGCGGTGCGGTTAACCGAACACGCTTTTGCGGTGCGGACGGTTTTTACATTCGGACTGATTTTTGCCCACCCCTAATATCTGAAGGCATATGTTTCTTTTTATTTCTCTCTTTAGAATGTATTGATGGGTTAAGCATATTGGTACTTAAAACAAACAATAGTAATCTGGTCTGGTGCTTCATTGATCTCACGTTTAATTTGGAGGACCCACAAGGCAGAGTGGAGTGACCTGGTGGAAGGTACTCCCACCCGGCACCAAAAGCGTCCGGATTCAAGTCCTTATTCTAACACCTAACATCTAACACCCAATCAAAAAAACCAAAAAAAAAACTTGGAGGACCCACCACATTTTCATGGACTTAAACTTTGAACGTGAAAGATATCAAACGGGCTGGTTGACACATTCTGCCCGCGTACAAATGTATGATGCCTGAGCTGAAGTCCAGATTCGGCCTACTCTGTACGCCCGGAAGGAGCCCAAGACTACAGTTCAAACCATTAAATTAAAGTGCAAGTACTTAAAGAATATTACTTTACTGGTAAGCTAATTGCACTTAATTAAATTAAAATATTATTATAATCAAAGAATAGAAAAAGAGAGGATATGTACATTTTTTTTTTTGATTAGAGGATATGTACGATTTGATTATAGTTTTTTTTATATTTGGATTGATGAAATTCGTATTAAATTTTGTTTATGATTATTTTTAATTTTTCAATGAATTATAAAATAATTTTGACAACTTTACATTATATTTTGTACCTGATGTTTACGAATAAAAATAAGATTCACAATTAAGCGTCCCATTTTCACAATCTCTGAAACCAGCTCGGTAGAAAGAGAAAGAAGCAAAGAGTCGCAGAGGAGTCAAATCGGAGAAGATGTCCTTCGACGCCTTCAGCAACGACGGAGACAATCTCGCGCGATCCAACTCCCGACCATTCGACGAAGACGGCGGCAGCTACACCGGCTACGATCAGCGATACGACGGCACGTTTTCATCCTTTCCCTCCGGCGATGGGATCGTCGAAGAGGACTATGTGGCTGTTGGAGGAGGAGCTCGGACTCCGTTCGGATTTCCTGGTGACGATGTCGTGACTGTGGAGGATGAAACTGCTGTTGATGGTGAGATTTATGGATTTGGATCTGGTGCGAACCCTAGCTTTGGTCAGTCGTCGCCGTTTGAGTCGGTGCCGGTGTCGAATGGGAATGGACAGGCGTATGATCTTGGTGAAGATGGTCCAGTGCTTCCGCCGCCGAATGAAATGCAGGAGGAAGGGCATGCTCTTCGAGAGTGGCGACGGTGAGGATCTTTTTAGCTCAACTTTTTCTCTTTTAGTTTTGTTGAAATTGATTTTGATACGATTTAGGAGTTTTTTTAGTTCTTGCTAGATCTAGGGCTTTTTTTTTGTTGAGAATTATGCTTGGATCTGTGATCTTGAATGCTGGGAATCAGTCAGAGTTGGATTGGTACAGCATTCATATGCTCTGGGATGTGCAAATGGCTGCCATCGGTAATTCTTTGAGTTTCGGGCCATTACTTTCTACTCGAATTGAAATACGTTTTTGGAATTACAAAGATATGAAGGCTTAGTGTACGGTTTCAGAACATAATTAGAAAATTAGTCGGTTGACCAGTTACATAGTTAAATTTTTTGTTTAAACTTTTGAATATGGGTTGTGATCTCATAGATATGAAAGCTCTGGGGTAAAAAATTACCAATGTATGACCACTTACATAGTTAAAACTGTTAAAGATCAGGTATATGACTACTTGCAAAGCAGTAGCTGTAGATACATGTCAAGGTTGTACATGATGCGGTAAATGATTATTCGGACTTATTTGCTTATTATAATTAGCCGCACAAAAGCAGATCATTGCATTGACTGTTGAATGCTACAATGAAAGAAACCTATGTAAGGTTGTTAAGTATGGTATCTGGACTATCCCAAAATTTAAGATAAAAAAAAAAATGCCTTGCATTGCAATATGTGGCCTACTGAATCTTTATTGATTTACTACTCCCTTACCCCTACTGCTCCCTTCAATCAGAACTCAGAAGGCTACAACTATCTTCATGATTTGTTTTCATTAAGTTCTCTTATGAAGCTCTGTTTATCCATATTGTTCCCTGTGTATTTTAGGAATTTTACTGCACAAACAGATTTGAGGTGGAACAGATGCAGTCTAATCCAACAGTTCTAAGTTATTTTCTATGTTGAATTCCTAGAGAGTAAAACGCATTCTCTGCAACCATAGCTGAAATTCATGAATATATGCTTAGCTTTTTATTTTTTTCTTTTCCACATACATTTCTTGAAAAGATACAATTCTGAGGGGACTAGAATTCATATCCCATTTGTATGTTTTGTTTTTTATTGCTATGTTGGTGACAGCCTTAATGCCATTGAACTTGCTGAGAAAGAGAGGATTGAGAAAGAAAAGCGGATTCAGATCATTTTAGACGCTGAGGAGTACATCCAAGCCTTCTATGAAAAAAGGAAGACCAATGTTGAAAGCAAAAAAGTCCAGAACAGGGAAAGAGAAAAGGTGAAACAACTACAATCTACCTCCGACTTTTAATTTTTTCTTTAGCTCCTAAATATTGCTTGAACAACTCTATTTTGCACGCAGTTGTACCATACTACTCAGGAGAAGTTCCACAAAGAAGCTGACAAGCAATACTGGAAAGCAATAGCTGAGCTAGTTCCCAATGAGGTGCCCAACATTGAGAAGAGGGGTGCCAAGAAGGACAAAGATAAAAAACCATCAATCACGGTCATCCAGGGACCTAAGCCTGGGAAACCAACTGATCTCTCGAGGATGAGGCACATCCTGGTCAAGCTGAAGCACACACCTCCCGCTCACATGATCCCACCCCCACCCAAGCCCACTGCTAAAGATACCAAGGACGCTAAGGATAGTAAAGATCCCAAAATTGGAAAGGAAGCGACGAAGTCCACCTCGCCAGCTAAAGATGCCGCTCCTATTAGTGGAACCCCAGATGCCACGGTTTTGGTTGAGAACCAACCTGCCACAGGCGAGCCACAAGCTGCTTCTGCTTGATTGTTCTCTCTATAAAAGAAACATCTGCCTATGTCTGTTTTAGTGATTATTTTTACTGCACTTGCTGAGGATTCTAAATTTAAATTTGTTTCGATGTATTCCCTGATCTTGAAGCTTTTAAAGATAGTGCTACTTGGTATGAAAGCAGACTATATGTTGGAAATAAAGAGTAGGCCTGGCTCCTCGTTTTACGAGTCTCATGTTTAACTAGTCAAGCCTCCACTTTACTAGGAAGGATCAACCATAGCTGCGACCGCCTGTATACGCCATGGATACATGGTGCAATGGTTCCGTGCCCGACGTCCTCGAATCACGTCGGGTTCATTCAGTGATCACCAAGCTTGAGCCTCCAAATGTTTTGTTTGTAAATTGAAGCGTTGCTTGTAGTTGCAGGACTCATCAAAAGAAATATGATGAAACATATCCTGGAAATTTGTAGCCAAGCAGATACAAGAAATACCGGCTGGAAGATCAGCATATATTTTGCGTTCTGATATGTATATGTTTGCTTTATCTGTAGATATTTATGGATTGAGATTGATGCTTACTCTTTTGGACCAACTTTGAGATACATACAACAAGGCCGCAAACATACTGACAACAGGCTCTCTTATCCACCCTACAACATGACATGCGATCAACTAAACTGTGTCTGACATCTTTAGGCGATAATATTATGCTTGTCTCGACATATTAGGTGACCAGTCCATTCAGAAGCGTTGTCATCATTAGAAAATTGGACTTGGCTCTATGCTCTTTATAACAACAAATTACTTGTCTCTATATCAATTATTTCTGCCTTCAATTTTTTTTTGTTTTGTTAAATAACTAATGTTTATGTAGGTGAGCTCTCGTTTAAGAACTTCTTACAAATCGAGAACCTTGAATTTTATAGATCATATTACAGTTTTAACTTAAAAGATGTTATGTGTCCCATTAATGGCAGTTGGCTTTGGCTCTAACCTCTTTACAAAAAAAACAAATTACTTATTTCTAGGAGATGATCGAGGTAGAATCGATGTTCGAATATTTGATCCCGATATATGGACTATTATTTATTAGCTAAGAATATCTAGATATTTAATTAGTTAATTATTATATTAAATATGTACTTTTATTTTCTAGGTAACCTTTAGTATTTTTATGGGGCTTTAGTTTTACCTATTTTTAGATGGAGAACAATGTAACACAATTTCAATTCATTATTCAATCCCATGTGGGGTTGTAGCCGAGTTGGCTCACCACTTGGCTTCATAACCAAGTGGTCATGAGTTCAACTCCCCAGGAAGTGCTTCCCTCCCTTGGCAGGAGGTGCTCGAGGTGGCTTCGCCTTCGCCACTGCTCTGAAGAAAGGCTTCGCCCGTGAGACAGTTGATTGCTCGGAGATATGCTTCGAAGTGAATGAGTAAAGACGCCGCAAGGCTTGCGCTTCAATAAAGATTAATGTACTATATTAGCTTGAGAATTACAGTAATCTTGTACAATACATTTATACATCCCATAAAAAAAATCATTATTCAATCAAATTATCTGCCAACTTAGAATTCCTTTTAGAACTCATTTTATCCTTCTTTTGTATTTGTAATAATATGTACGACATTATCAAATTTGTCCCGTAAAAGAAGGAATCTTATTTTATGTCATTTTATAGCTTCCGCTTACGTCGTCATCTGTGCAACAATTATTACTGCCTTCATTTTTTATGTTAAATAATTAACGGCAATGTAGGGAGCAGTGTTATTAAAACCGGACCGATTATCGAACCGGTCAAGTCACTGGGTCGATGGGCCAGTGGTTCAACCGGATCGAACCGGTTTGACCCGCACGAATTAAAAATAATAAAATAATATACTTATATATGATATTATAATGTAACATATTTATGACTTGAATAAATATTACATGTTTATGATCTGATTACAATAACATACCATAACAAATTTAGAATTTACTAAAGTACAAATCAATAATACAACAATAACAATTTTAGTCTTAATTTGTAAGTCACAACAATAAGGGATTTCTAAGACTAATTGAATTTCTAGCTAAATTGATAGTAAGTAATAAATTTTATAGATTTGATAAATGAATATACATTATTGAAACAAATAATAAAACAAGAATCATGTTTAGCTTGGTGGAAGGAGAGGGGATAATTATAGAGGAAGACTAGGTTTGAGTCTTGTCCAAGTCAAATTAAATATATATTTTTTCAAACCAAATCGAACCGATTGAACCGATCAAATTACGTTTTAATAAAAAATTATGTCAACCGGGTCAACCCACCGGGTCAACCGGTTCAACCGACCGGGTCTTGACCGGGTTTGACCAAGTTTGACCGGTTCATTGCATATCCGATCCGATTACATAACCGGACCGGTCACCGGTTCCCGGTCCAACCGGTCGAACCGGCCGGTCCGGTCCGGTTTTCACAACACTGGTAGGGAGCCCTAGGTTGTTCGAGAACCGTAAAGTCAAAATCTGATCATTGATTGAATTATATCTTTAATTCTGGAGCTGACATATGTCTCACTAATTTTCATTTCTTTTGTGATGCACTTTCAAACTAATTTGATTTTTGTGTACATAGTTTTAATAGTGTATATAGATAAAAATCCTGCTCCAAACTACATCACAAAGGAAATGAAGAGTAGAGCATGTGACAGTTTGTAGTTGAGTGGATTAAATGAGATGGATCATGGATGATAGAATTTAAGATCTGAAGTTCTTGAATATTATTGAGGAATTCTCAATTAACACTCCTCTTACATTGCATTATCTAATCATAATTTCATGGTTAAATATGTTAGAGCGAGAATAATAATTGTTAATATGAATATTGTACGTATTATTGATATTAAGGTAATAGAAAAGGATCCGGCGCAAATGACAGTTTTTTTTGTAAAAAAGACAAACTAGTGACAATTCTTGATTTGGTCATTTGGACGGATGAGATTAAATCTCCTATTAAATCTCGTTTATGGTTAATTATCGGTGACGAACTATATAGTACTTTTAGTTTTTCGGCGATGAATTATAACCCAGTTTTGACGAACTTTATATTGTGCACCAAATATATGCAGAGAATATAGGGTTAAGATAAAGTACATGAGAATCAAATCAAATCAGATCAACAGATAATATAGGGTTAAGATATATACAGTGAAGATATCTTAACCATATTTACTAACAATTCTCTGACACCCTCCCTTAAACTTATGATGGTGTACACAACATGAGTTTGAATAGACAAAAGATGAACTGATATGAGTCTCCTAAAAATTGAGACGACGTAGCATGTTGCACTTTAGCGGAGAACGGGAAGAAAACTCGAGGCGACAAGATAAGTCACGACGATAGCGAAGATACGGGATGAAAGACCCGAAGGGCGACACGATGGGTCGCAGAGGCTGCGGCAAAAAGGTATGCGTAGGCAATTATCATCGAACCATTGATGAAAAGCTCTTTCTGATCTTTCTTTATCACAAAGGATGGCTGCGTGGAGAGGCATTGATTGATCTGCAACCAGAAAACAAAAGGCGAAAAAAACATAGCAATGCGGAAGCGACTTAGGGTGGTGGTGCGCGAGTGATTGTCGACACACCACCACCCAAAGAGAATAATCTAGAACGAAAACTCATAATCGAGAAAAAAAAACCTTAGCTCTTGATACCATGCATGTTAATATGAATATTGTACGTATTATTGATATTAGGCTAGCAGCCATATATTGCGTACATAAGAATCAAATCAGATCAACACATAATATAGAGTTAAGATATATATGAAGAATATATCTTAACCATATCCTAATATTCCTCTAACAATAATATAATGAATGATATAAAAAGACGGGAGACAATACACAAGCTCACCTAACACAAACTACGCTCATCTAACACAAACTAAACTAAACTAAACTCCCAAGCTAAAAACCCAACACCTAAAGAACAGGCTATTAAGCACACCCAAGTACATCTAAACTATTCTAGATTGAATTCAAAGAACAACCTACTTTAACTACTTCTGCATCGTATTATAAAAAAAACTACTTCTACCTCATTTATAATAAAAGTTATAAAATTCGATATTGCCAGTTGAGTCTGTCGTTGGATCGGTTTGGTTTGATCATCGGATATGTCGTCGATTCTATGAAAACATCGCTTTATCAGCTCAGTTTTTAATTAAATCAGTGATTTGGTTGTATTACATCGAATTGATCGACACGTACTTCTTTTTTCAACAATTTTTATTCTGTGAAATGTTATTGTTTTAAAAAAATTTTACAGGAGCCGCGAATATGATGAGTCGAATTCTCGACTTATTTATCTCTCTATTTATTAAGAGTTTTGGTCATTCTTCAACATTTTTGTTCCATTTAATCTTCTTCTTGGCCTTGTAGGTGCCAAATTGCATTCCACCTCAGTGAGAGCCCTCAAAGATCAAGTTTTGGCGAAAAATTAAGTCTCTGCGCAAAACAGGGAGTTTCGGGGCAAACAGGGCAGACTGACCTTTCCGGCTTAATTTGCATGCACAGATCGCATATGGTGTCCAAATGGGTTGCTCTATTGGAAAGCTAATTCAAAGGGGGATACAACTCTCTAGTTTATGTTGAGACCAAATTCGGACGTTAAGACCTCGAAAATTTTAATTTATTTTTAATTTTTTAAATAAATTTTAGAAAAGCATAAGACATATATGATCCAACGATTTTTCAAGTTTGTGTCCGCACCTCTTGGGAAACTATTGCATCCTTTTTAAAATGGTTTGAAAAAATATAATTAGAAAAAAATTAGTTGTACTATTTTAAAAATATGTACTTTGTAACATATAATCATAAAAAATCAGTTGTACTATTTTAAAAATATGGTTTAGACATATATGTACTTTGTAACATATAATCATAAAAATATAGTTTGAAAAAAATTAGTTTTATTATTTTAAAAAAAATGAAACGTTTAGGGCTTCACGCAATTTTTTAGCAAGTATAATTTTAAAAAAATGAAAAATAAAATACATATATATTTATCAGAAAAAATGATGAAACTTTTTTGAGCAAGTTAGTTAATGAATTATATAATTATACTATACATATATATAATTTTTCAATTTCAACAAATTAAGTTTAGTAAAGTTAAGTTAAATTAAATTCGATACAGTAAATTAAGTTCAGTACAGTTCAGTAAAGTTAAATAAAATTCGATACAGTTAAATTAAGTTCAGTACAGTTTAATAAAGTTCAATACAGTTTAATTAAGTTCAGTACAGTTTAATAAAGTTCAATACAGTTTAATTAAGTTCAGTACAACAAAATTCCAGTTAAATTAAGTTCAAAAGAACAGAGGCTTAGTAGAGCATGTGACAGTTTGTAGTTGAGTGGATTAAATGAGATGGATCATGGATGATAGAATTTAAGATCTGAAGTTCTTGAATATTATTGAGGAATTCTCAATTAACACTCCTCTTACATTGCATTATCTAATCATAATTTCATGGTTAAATATGTTAGAGCGAGAATAATAATTGTTAATATGAATATTGTACGTATTATTGATATTAAGGTAATAGAAAAGGATCCGGCGCAAATGACAGTTTTTTTTGTAAAAAAGACAAACTAGTGACAATTCTTGATTTGGTCATTTGGACGGATGCGATTAAATCTCCTATTAAATCTCGTTTATGGTTAATTATCGGTGACGAACTATATAGTACTTTTAGTTTTTCGGCGATGAATTATAACCCAGTTTTGACGAACTTTATATTGTGCACCAAATATATGCAGAGAATATAGGGTTAAGATAAAGTACATGAGAATCAAATCAAATCAGATCAACAGATAATATAGGGTTAAGATATATACAGTGAAGATATCTTAACCATATTTACTAACAATTCTCTGACACCCTCCCTTAAACTTATGATGGTGTACACAACATGAGTTTGAATAGACAAAAGATGAACTGATATGAGTCTCCTAAAAATTGAGACGACGTAGCAAGTTGCACTTTAGCGGAGAACGGGAAGAAAACTCGAGGCGACAAGATAAGTCACGACGATAGCGAAGATACGGGATGAAAGACCCGAAGGGCGACACGATGGGTCGCAGAGGCTGCGGCAAAAAGGTATGCGTAGGCAATTATCATCGAACCATTGATGAAAAGCTCTTTCTGATCTTTCTTTATCACAAAGGATGGCTGCGTGGAGAGGCATTGATTGATCTGCAACCAGAAAACAAAAGGCGAAAAAAACATAGCAATGCGGAAGCGACTTAGGGTGGTGGTGCGCGAGTGATTGTCGACACACCACCACCCAAAGAGAATAATCTAGAACGAAAACTCATAATCGAGAAAAAAAAACCTTAGCTCTTGATACCATGCATGTTAATATGAATATTGTACGTATTATTGATATTAGGCTAGCAGCCATATATTGCGTACATAAGAATCAAATCAGATCAACACATAATATAGAGTTAAGATATATATGAAGAATATATCTTAACCATATCCTAATATTCCTCTAACAATAATATAATGAATGATATAAAAAGACGGGAGACAATACACAAGCTCACCTAACACAAACTACGCTCATCTAACACAAACTAAACTAAACTAAACTCCCAAGCTAAAAACCCAACACCTAAAGAACAGGCTATTAAGCACACCCAAGTACATCTAAACTATTCTAGATTGAATTCAAAGAACAACCTACTTTAACTACTTCTGCATCGTATTATAAAAAAAACTACTTCTACCTCATTTATAATAAAAGTTATAAAATTCGATATTGCCAGTTGAGTCTGTCGTTGGATCGGTTTGGTTTGATCATCGGATATGTCGTCGATTCTATGAAAACATCGCTTTATCAGCTCAGTTTTTAATTAAATCAGTGATTTGGTTGTATTACATCGAATTGATCGACACGTACTTCTTTTTTCAACAATTTTTATTCTGTGAAATGTTATTGTTTTAAAAAAATTTTACAGGAGCCGCGAATATGATGAGTCGAATTCTCGACTTATTTATCTCTCTATTTATTAAGAGTTTTGGTCATTCTTCAACATTTTTGTTCCATTTAATCTTCTTCTTGGCCTTGTAGGTGCCAAATTGCATTCCACCTCAGTGAGAGCCCTCAAAGATCAAGTTTTGGCGAAAAATTAAGTCTCTGCGCAAAACAGGGAGTTTCGGGGCAAACAGGGCAGACTGACCTTTCCGGCTTAATTTGCATGCACAGATCGCATATGGTGTCCAAATGGGTTGCTCTATTGGAAAGCTAATTCAAAGGGGGATACAACTCTCTAGTTTATGTTGAGACCAAATTCGGACGTTAAGACCTCGAAAATTTTAATTTATTTTTAATTTTTTAAATAAATTTTAGAAAAGCATAAGACATATATGATCCAACGATTTTTCAAGTTTGTGTCCGCACCTCTTGGGAAACTATTGCATCCTTTTTAAAATGGTTTGAAAAAATATAATTAGAAAAAAATTAGTTGTACTATTTTAAAAATATGTACTTTGTAACATATAATCATAAAAAATCAGTTGTACTATTTTAAAAATATGGTTTAGACATATATGTACTTTGTAACATATAATCATAAAAATATAGTTTGAAAAAAATTAGTTTTATTATTTTAAAAAAAATGAAACGTTTAGGGCTTCACGCAATTTTTTAGCAAGTATAATTTTAAAAAAATGAAAAATAAAATACATATATATTTATCAGAAAAAATGATGAAACTTTTTTGAGCAAGTTAGTTAATGAATTATATAATTATACTATACATATATATAATTTTTCAATTTCAACAAATTAAGTTTAGTAAAGTTAAGTTAAATTAAATTCGATACAGTAAATTAAGTTCAGTACAGTTCAGTAAAGTTAAATAAAATTCGATACAGTTAAATTAAGTTCAGTACAGTTTAATAAAGTTCAATACAGTTTAATTAAGTTCAGTACAGTTTAATAAAGTTCAATACAGTTTAATTAAGTTCAGTACAACAAAATTCCAGTTAAATTAAGTTCAAAAGAACAGAGGCTTAGTAGAGCATGTGACAGTTTGTAGTTGAGTGGATTAAATGAGATGGATCATGGATGATAGAATTTAAGATCTGAAGTTCTTGAATATTATTGAGGAATTCTCAATTAACACTCCTCTTACATTGCATTATCTAATCATAATTTCATGGTTAAATATGTTAGAGCGAGAATAATAATTGTTAATATGAATATTGTACGTATTATTGATATTAAGGTAATAGAAAAGGATCCGGCGCAAATGACAGTTTTTTTTGTAAAAAAGACAAACTAGTGACAATTCTTGATTTGGTCATTTGGACGGATGCGATTAAATCTCCTATTAAATCTCGTTTATGGTTAATTATCGGTGACGAACTATATAGTACTTTTAGTTTTTCGGCGATGAATTATAACCCAGTTTTGACGAACTTTATATTGTGCACCAAATATATGCAGAGAATATAGGGTTAAGATAAAGTACATGAGAATCAAATCAAATCAGATCAACAGATAATATAGGGTTAAGATATATACAGTGAAGATATCTTAACCATATTTACTAACAATTCTCTGACACCCTCCCTTAAACTTATGATGGTGTACACAACATGAGTTTGAATAGACAAAAGATGAACTGATATGAGTCTCCTAAAAATTGAGACGACGTAGCAAGTTGCACTTTAGCGGAGAACGGGAAGAAAACTCGAGGCGACAAGATAAGTCACGACGATAGCGAAGATACGGGATGAAAGACCCGAAGGGCGACACGATGGGTCGCAGAGGCTGCGGCAAAAAGGTATGCGTAGGCAATTATCATCGAACCATTGATGAAAAGCTCTTTCTGATCTTTCTTTATCACAAAGGATGGCTGCGTGGAGAGGCATTGATTGATCTGCAACCAGAAAACAAAAGGCGAAAAAAACATAGCAATGCGGAAGCGACTTAGGGTGGTGGTGCGCGAGTGATTGTCGACACACCACCACCCAAAGAGAATAATCTAGAACGAAAACTCATAATCGAGAAAAAAAAACCTTAGCTCTTGATACCATGCATGTTAATATGAATATTGTACGTATTATTGATATTAGGCTAGCAGCCATATATTGCGTACATAAGAATCAAATCAGATCAACACATAATATAGAGTTAAGATATATATGAAGAATATATCTTAACCATATCCTAATATTCCTCTAACAATAATATAATGAATGATATAAAAAGACGGGAGACAATACACAAGCTCACCTAACACAAACTACGCTCATCTAACACAAACTAAACTAAACTAAACTCCCAAGCTAAAAACCCAACACCTAAAGAACAGGCTATTAAGCACACCCAAGTACATCTAAACTATTCTAGATTGAATTCAAAGAACAACCTACTTTAACTACTTCTGCATCGTATTATAAAAAAAACTACTTCTACCTCATTTATAATAAAAGTTATAAAATTCGATATTGCCAGTTGAGTCTGTCGTTGGATCGGTTTGGTTTGATCATCGGATATGTCGTCGATTCTATGAAAACATCGCTTTATCAGCTCAGTTTTTAATTAAATCAGTGATTTGGTTGTATTACATCGAATTGATCGACACGTACTTCTTTTTTCAACAATTTTTATTCTGTGAAATGTTATTGTTTTAAAAAAAATTTACAGGAGCCGCGAATATGATGAGTCGAATTCTCGACTTATTTATCTCTCTATTTATTAAGAGTTTTGGTCATTCTTCAACATTTTTGTTCCATTTAATCTTCTTCTTGGCCTTGTAGGTGCCAAATTGCATTCCACCTCAGTGAGAGCCCTCAAAGATCAAGTTTTGGCGAAAAATTAAGTCTCTGCGCAAAACAGGGAGTTTCGGGGCAAACAGGGCAGACTGACCTTTCCGGCTTAATTTGCATGCACAGATCGCATATGGTGTCCAAATGGGTTGCTCTATTGGAAAGCTAATTCAAAGGGGGATACAACTCTCTAGTTTATGTTGAGACCAAATTCGGACGTTAAGACCTCGAAAATTTTAATTTATTTTTAATTTTTTAAATAAATTTTAGAAAAGCATAAGACATATATGATCCAACGATTTTTCAAGTTTGTGTCCGCACCTCTTGGGAAACTATTGCATCCTTTTTAAAATGGTTTGAAAAAATATAATTAGAAAAAAATTAGTTGTACTATTTTAAAAATATGTACTTTGTAACATATAATCATAAAAAATCAGTTGTACTATTTTAAAAATATGGTTTAGACATATATGTACTTTGTAACATATAATCATAAAAATATAGTTTGAAAAAAATTAGTTTTATTATTTTAAAAAATATGAAACGTTTAGGGCTTCACGCAATTTTTTAGCAAGTATAATTTTAAAAAAATGAAAAATAAAATACATATATATTTATCAGAAAAAATGATGAAACTTTTTTGAGCAAGTTAGTTAATGAATTATATAATTATACTATACATATATATAATTTTTCAATTTCAACAAATTAAGTTTAGTAAAGTTAAGTTAAATTAAATTCGATACAGTAAATTAAGTTCAGTACAGTTCAGTAAAGTTAAATAAAATTCGATACAGTTAAATTAAGTTCAGTACAGTTTAATAAAGTTCAATACAGTTTAATTAAGTTCAGTACAGTTTAATAAAGTTCAATACAGTTTAATTAAGTTCAGTACAACAAAATTCCAGTTAAATTAAGTTCAAAAGAACAGAGGCTTAGTAGAGCATGTGACAGTTTGTAGTTGAGTGGATTAAATGAGATGGATCATGGATGATAGAATTTAAGATCTGAAGTTCTTGAATATTATTGAGGAATTCTCAATTAACACTCCTCTTACATTGCATTATCTAATCATAATTTCATGGTTAAATATGTTAGAGCGAGAATAATAATTGTTAATATGAATATTGTACGTATTATTGATATTAAGGTAATAGAAAAGGATCCGGCGCAAATGACAGTTTTTTTTGTAAAAAAGACAAACTAGTGACAATTCTTGATTTGGTCATTTGGACGGATGCGATTAAATCTCCTATTAAATCTCGTTTATGGTTAATTATCGGTGACGAACTATATAGTACTTTTAGTTTTTCGGCGATGAATTATAACCCAGTTTTGACGAACTTTATATTGTGCACCAAATATATGCAGAGAATATAGGGTTAAGATAAAGTACATGAGAATCAAATCAAATCAGATCAACAGATAATATAGGGTTAAGATATATACAGTGAAGATATCTTAACCATATTTACTAACAATTCTCTGACACCCTCCCTTAAACTTATGATGGTGTACACAACATGAGTTTGAATAGACAAAAGATGAACTGATATGAGTCTCCTAAAAATTGAGACGACGTAGCAAGTTGCACTTTAGCGGAGAACGGGAAGAAAACTCGAGGCGACAAGATAAGTCACGACGATAGCGAAGATACGGGATGAAAGACCCGAAGGGCGACACGATGGGTCGCAGAGGCTGCGGCAAAAAGGTATGCGTAGGCAATTATCATCGAACCATTGATGAAAAGCTCTTTCTGATCTTTCTTTATCACAAAGGATGGCTGCGTGGAGAGGCATTGATTGATCTGCAACCAGAAAACAAAAGGCGAAAAAAACATAGCAATGCGGAAGCGACTTAGGGTGGTGGTGCGCGAGTGATTGTCGACACACCACCACCCAAAGAGAATAATCTAGAACGAAAACTCATAATCGAGAAAAAAAAACCTTAGCTCTTGATACCATGCATGTTAATATGAATATTGTACGTATTATTGATATTAGGCTAGCAGCCATATATTGCGTACATAAGAATCAAATCAGATCAACACATAATATAGAGTTAAGATATATATGAAGAATATATCTTAACCATATCCTAATATTCCTCTAACAATAATATAATGAATGATATAAAAAGACGGGAGACAATACACAAGCTCACCTAACACAAACTACGCTCATCTAACACAAACTAAACTAAACTAAACTCCCAAGCTAAAAACCCAACACCTAAAGAACAGGCTATTAAGCACACCCAAGTACATCTAAACTATTCTAGATTGAATTCAAAGAACAACCTACTTTAACTACTTCTGCATCGTATTATAAAAAAAACTACTTCTACCTCATTTATAATAAAAGTTATAAAATTCGATATTGCCAGTTGAGTCTGTCGTTGGATCGGTTTGGTTTGATCATCGGATATGTCGTCGATTCTATGAAAACATCGCTTTATCAGCTCAGTTTTTAATTAAATCAGTGATTTGGTTGTATTACATCGAATTGATCGACACGTACTTCTTTTTTCAACAATTTTTATTCTGTGAAATGTTATTGTTTTAAAAAAATTTTACAGGAGCCGCGAATATGATGAGTCGAATTCTCGACTTATTTATCTCTCTATTTATTAAGAGTTTTGGTCATTCTTCAACATTTTTGTTCCATTTAATCTTCTTCTTGGCCTTGTAGGTGCCAAATTGCATTCCACCTCAGTGAGAGCCCTCAAAGATCAAGTTTTGGCGAAAAATTAAGTCTCTGCGCAAAACAGGGAGTTTCGGGGCAAACAGGGCAGACTGACCTTTCCGGCTTAATTTGCATGCACAGATCGCATATGGTGTCCAAATGGGTTGCTCTATTGGAAAGCTAATTCAAAGGGGGATACAACTCTCTAGTTTATGTTGAGACCAAATTCGGACGTTAAGACCTCGAAAAAGCCACATGAAGTCAGACCGGTTAGCAGAACTCGGGTACAAGCTCCCCTGTCCAACATTGCGCTCGGATGCTCCCAACCGACCGTTGGGAACCTCAGATTGCAAAAACGTCTCTAAACATGTCCCAACCGACCGGTTGAGTGTTGTAGTCATTCCCAACCGACCGGTTGGACCCGAAACCCTGAAATTTTAGCTTTTGGACTATAAATAGAAAGTGAGGGTTTTGACACAAAGGAGGGGTTTTTGCTTAGAGAGGAGAAGTGTGGTTTCTAGAGAGAAAAAGACCAAGGCTTCAAAGGGAGGATCATCCATTGAAGATTGAAGATACCAATGATTCAAGAAGATCATCTACACTAGATTAGTTTATTGTTTCCTTGTATTTTCATCTTTTGTGTACTCAATACGACTTGTGTTTGTCTATGGACCTCATATGTGTAAAGACTCATTATCTATTATGAATGAAAGCTAGAATACATATTTTGGATGATTTTGGTTTACTTTGATTGAATGTTCAAACTATGCACTCTAGGTGTTTGAGAAAATGTCTAAGTGTATGGTTTTGGTATATGACTTGAGTTAAGCACTCTAGATGTTTGAGAAAATGCGTAGATGATCAATTTCTATGGTTCTTTGGTCAAGTAACCGAGAGGTGGACGCCAAAGTATCTAGATAGCGAGTCATTAAGGAATCCTAGGCTAAGTAACCGAGAGGTGGACGCCAAAGGTTCTTGAAAGCAAGTAAATCACCCTTATTAGGTGGTGTTCACTAGCGTGACCCATCCTAGCATTGAGATAGGCTAGAACTTCACCTCCTCATAAGGATCGATTATGCAACGATAGTTGATAATCGAGAGATATGAGTAAGACGCGAGTCAACAACATCGAGAGATTGAGACTCGTGTGTATAAGGTATATATTCCTCAAGTCGGAGAAGTAATCGAGAGGTGGAATTCGACTTGATAGATATACGAACTTTAATCTAATCATCTAAGACAAGTATCTTGCTTGAAATTGAACTATTGGAGTCTAAAAACACATATGAGTGAAGTGGTTCCCTAGAGTACACATTTAGCCTTGGTAGTGACATTTTCTCTAGATTCCTTAGATTATTTATATACATTAGCTTTAGTAACACATCAACCCAACCTCTCGCATCTAGAATAAACAAATTGGAACAAAATCGAATAGTGCTCATAAGTTTAGACTTGCTCCTTGAACGATCCGGTACTTACCGTTTATAAATTGTTTTTGGTTAGTATTTACATTCTCAATGTCAGAATCCTAGATTGCATCCTCTAACTACCAATAATAATGTGTAATTTGACAATCGAAAATTTTGTTACCATCTGAGCTTGGCTCTCGTATTGATCTAATTAACTGATGAGTGACTGATATATTAAATCCGTTTTTTGGATGACTTGAAGAGTTCATAAAGATCCAAAAATTTACAATGGTATAATGTGAAAACTTTTTTTCTTCATAACATAATATTATGAGGAATGAGTTTGGCTCAGTGGGAGCAAGCTCGCCGAGGGTCCTGTCCTTTTGAGGCTGCCCTGGTTCGATTCTCGAATTTCTCATATCCTCATGAAAAAAAAAAGAACGGATACTCTAACTAACCTAATCAAGTGTCCCTATAAAAAAAACATAATATTATATATACGACTCTTTTTTTTAACTTTTTAATGTGAGCGGTTCAATTCGCATACCCTAGGTTAAACTATTAAGTAATTCGGTGATTTAACTAGGTATATCCTGAGTCGATCTTCAGTATGCTGCTTATAATAGAGATCAGAGACATGATTTTGATCCCGTGCAACCAAGCTATTAACATCAATTTGAGAAAATGATGTAGTTTTGTTTGTTTTAAGTCAAAATTGCGTAGTTTTTAAAAAAAAGTTTAATTATTAATTGGGAAAATTTCAAAAACATGCCCTGGACTACCGCTCCATTTCAAATCAAGGACCGGACTTTTTCAATTTTCAATGTAATGATTTTTGGACTAATATGCAAATTTAGTTTAACACCGTTAAAATTAAAAACCTCCGTTTACTTTCTCTTTTATTTACTCTCCGTTTACTTTTAATAAAAAAAATAGTGAAAAGTGAGTTTAGGGTTTTATGTCGATAATTGTGATTGACAGCCGAGGCTTTTGCGAGTGAATTGCAGATAGCCACACCCTCTTGCCCTAATCACCTCCAGGTCTGTCCATCTCTTCCCCTTTTTTTTTCCAGAATTCTGTGACCTAAAATTGAATTGATTCTATATTTTTTTAGGAACACAAGGGAGCTTCCACGCTTTACCTTTTCATTGTTTTGCAAGATCGTTGGACTTGGAATAATTGGGTACTTGTTGAAAATCTGATCTTTCCTCTATGATTTATGATCTCCATCTTTTCTGCGATTTTTGGAGCTGAAATTGTGAATTGTGTTTTCAGAGTTACAGCTCAGGTTTTGGCCTGGGCGTATTAACAGAGGCGATTTAACATTCTCAACCATGGATGAATCGGAGCAACGTATATCAGAGTGTTCAATCGAGGAAGATGTTGAAGATTCAAGTAACGATTTATCAGACTTTTCTGATACTGAGTTCAACCTTGATAATTCAGATTTATTTTGCGATGGTGAGGATATTGAGGAAGTCAAAAAACATGTAGAACACTCACTGCGAGATTTGAGTATTTTTGGAGCTGAATTCATGGATATTGATGAGTCTGATGGCCAAATTGAATCAGATGAGTTGCTCACTGCAAGTGAATCAAGCGACGATGAAAGCACTCCTCAAAATAAATATCCTCATTTTAATGAGATGACAGGCTTCAGTAAACAGATTGAATTGGAGAAGGGTATGCAGTTTCGAAACAAGCATATTTTTAACAAGGCTTTAAGGTACTACGCTGTTATGAAAGGATTTGATTTTTATTATGTAAGGAACGGCAAGACAAAAGTTTCAGTTCATTGTAAAACTGTTCATTGTACATGGAGAGTTCTTGCCTCGTGGTTTAGCGATGGAAAGGGAGGAAGAAGTTTCATGATCAAGACTTGGATTCCTCATAAAGATAAATCTTGTCCGCGCAGATTTGAAAATTCGAAGGTTAGTGTCAAATTTCTAACGGAATATTATTTAGAAGATTTTAGAAATAATCCAAAATGGGAAGCTCCAGCATTTTTTAAGCATGTTAAGGCTGATCTTGAGGTTAATGTGTCTCGAATGAAGTGTTTTAGAGCAAGGCAAAATGCTCTCAAGATTATTGATGGGTCAGTTGGTGAGCAATTCAAGTTATTGAGGCAGTATTGTGGCGCTGTGTTAAAATGGTGCCCAGGTTCTACGATCTTGTTAAAAACTGATGGAGTTCAATATCACTTGATATATATCTTGTCTTATAGATTTTCTTATTAGTATTTAACTTTTCTTCTTAGTATGTCCATGTGATATGTATTTATACTTTCACTAATTAAATTGTGTTTTATTATTGTAATAGGCTTCTAACCAAGTTCCGCCAACGAGCGAGTGGACTATTGGATATGAAACCTCTGGTAGTGCTATTACTTATAGACCGCCACAACATGCAGGTCCAATATATATCGGTGGAGGTATGTTTACCGGGCCAAGAGCATCTACTTTGCAAGATCGAGCTGGTTCAAACACATTTCAAGGAACAAGTCCAAGTCATGAATGAATTTAATGGCGTTGAATTTCTGATTAGGTTGCTCAGTATTGACTTGAATGTAGTCGGATTAACATCGTAGTTCTTCTTTTTCTATGTTTATTTAGTCACAACATTTGCAGCGCAGAATAAACACTCTTGAACCTTCAGTGTGTTCATGTTTAAATTGCTTCCATCCTCGATTTTCATAGTTCAGATTGTTGGCAGTGGTTATTTTAAAAATCACAATAATGTTTTGTTACTATCAAAGTTGCAAAAATGTGATCCGGCCACTTTTGCCAGATATTGAATTTGCAAAGAAAAAAAGGATTGAAAATTTATTCTGCATTATTAATTAATAATGATACTTTTCTAATTTTTGTAAACCAAATAAGTGATATAATTGGATTGAAAGTTTTGATTTCTAAATTTTGAAAAATAATCATAAATGGTGTTAACTAACGGTGGTTTTTAACGGTGTTAAACTAAATTTGCATATTAGTCCAAAAATCATTACATTGAAAATTGAAAAAGTCCGGTCCTTGATTTGAAATGGAGCGGTAGTCCAGGGCATGTTTTTGAAATTTTCCCTTATTAATTTAGGGATCATATTAATGACACGACATAGTTTCAATATGCTTTTATCAAAACTAATTAGATTTACTTTTAAAAGTAATGAGTGTTGGTTTAATATAGTTTATAGAAGTGTTTAAGTTTTTTTAAAAGAACAATAGCGAATATGGATAAGGATTATGTCATTATGATGAGCACAAACGGATAACAAGTATCAAAGTCGCCGCGGCCCCAAAACCAACTAAAAATGTAATTAATATGAAAGTGCGCGTCTGCCCGGATTCAGACGTGCAGCAAAAATGATCATTTTGTAATTTATATAAAATTATAATATAATCCAGAAATTGAAAATTGGGCCCTATTCAAATTTAATAACGGCGTTGTTTTGCAACCTTTAAGCACCAATCTTATTCTTATGTATGTTCCGACGGCGATCATCCACGTGTCATTCATCCGTGTCGCACAATTTCCTCACTCATTATTAATATTTTAAAATTTAAAGAAGAAGAAGAAAGTCACATAGACACGCACGGCAGTCCGAGTTCTAGAAAGAGAGAGTGAGAAAAGCCAACAGAAGAACCGATGACCGCGACGAGAGTATTGTGCTGAGTGAGAGTTCGACTGAATTGAAAAAATTGGGTGGGTTTTGATTCGATCGTGAGAGATGTACGCTGCTGCGTCTATGCGAAAATCGTTCAAGGACTCTCTCAAAGTCCTCGAAGCTGACATCCAGCATGCCAATACTCTGTAAGTCTCCGGATCCCTACACTGAACAAATTCACCTTCTTCTTAATTCTGTGCGTGTGAAGATTTTGATTGAGAAATTGAGGTGCTTCATATGGCTTATCAGTTATCTGCTTTATTTCCATTTTGGTTTGTAATTTTGTTTTGTTTTTTTGTATGTATTTTGGCTTACCGACCTACCACCAGGTCCCATTTTGTTTTTTTTAAGACTTATCTATTGTGGCCTACCTATTCATTATGTAGAGAAAATACAGCTTTGATTGATTGTTGTGAATTGTGCTGCTTCTTTTGAGGTTGAAAGAAATTGGTGTGAATTCAAGTGTGAGGTGAATTTGGGATGGTTTTGTTGATGGTTAGATAATTGTTGTGTGGATTTTTCTACACTTCCAGTAGCATGGTATGAGCTTACTGTAATTTAGACTCTTTGAGTGTAATAATTCTTTCCTTGGAATGTGATAATCTTCATGTACAGCTCCGAGTCAAAATTTTGTCTGGAGATGCATTGCTGTCTCCGAGTTCATTTATGGGATTCATATGTTTAATGGCGTGGCAATTATGGGGCTGATGTGTTCAGTGTCACCAGGTGTCTCGAACTGCAGTAGGACCGATTTGGGGTTCGTTTGCTATTTAATGGGTTATTTGTATCCGTAACTGTTTGCTGAGTTGCTCTGTCATGTCCAATTGTCTGAATAGTGTATTTATTTTTGAATAGCCTTTGATAAGTTGGGAATTGAAGTCTTACGCTTTTGGACCACGGGGTTTGATTGGAAATGCTTATGAGTCGAGAGTTTAAATGTGCATTCATTTTATTTGCTTCACTTCGGTACAAAAATCTGTTAGTTTTTTCTGCCACATTGAGTTTGATGTGTGAATGTTTCATTTATGAAGGGCATCAGATCTTTCAAGGGATTATGATGGGGCTTGTCTTCAGATGAGAATGTCATACAGCCCTGTAGCACATTTTTTACTCTTCTTTGTTCAGTGGACAGACTGCAATCTTGCAGGCGCTCTGGGACTCCTGCGAATCCTAATTTATAAGGTTAACCAGCTGGAACATATTCGTTCATATGCGAGGGAATACATGTTTGACCTTTGCAGATTTTCATTTGAGAGTTTTTTTCTAATTTTTTCCAGGTTTATGTGGACGGAACAACCACCATGTCTACCCAAGAGCAGAAAGCTAGTATTAGAGAATTTTACGGTGAAAGTCACTCTTAGAAGCGTAACTTATTTTTCGCTATTTTTAATAATTTTTTTGTCATATTTTTTACACTTGCTTGCGCTTTATGCAGCCATAATATATCCCTCTCTTCTGCAACTTCAAAGTGGACTTACTGACTCGGAAGATAGAAGGCAGAAAGCTGTGTGCGATGAAAGATATTGCAAAAAGGACGAGGATGATCAGAGACAGTATTCTGACTTTGACATGGAAAGAGAAGATGAGTGTGGCATATGCATGGAGATGAATAGCAAGATTGTCTTGCCCAATTGCAACCACACTCTCTGTTCAAAATGCTATCACGAATGGTAAGTACTTTTGTCTCGCACTGCTTATCATATTTACCTTGTGTGTAAAATATTATTAAATTTCGGATAACTGATAATAAAAAAAAGGTAGCCTTTGCGCGAGTGTTAAAAAGAGAGAAACAGGGTCGCATTTAAATTATTTCCATCCATTCTCTGTTTACAAGTGTTAACTGAGTGTTGTTTGTTTACTTCGTATGAAATCCTTAGTAAAGCCTTAAATATTTGTGGAGATATATCTAGTGAAACTACTGTGCAGTAGTTGGAGATTAATTGTGTGTTTTCACCAGATTATTAGTCTCATTTTCGCAAGCTTCGTTTACGGTACATTTGTTGATGGTATTGCTGCTTCATTTAAGGAACTTACTGTTACATTACCTTCATCTAGTTTATGCATGGAGCATGGTCATTTAAGGCATTGAAACCTTATGTTGCAGGCGATCAAGGTCACAATCATGCCCCTTCTGTCGAGACAGCCTAAAGAGAGTGGAGTCGAGTGATCTCTGGGTCTACACAGACAGCAGGGATATAGTTGACATGACAACAATAACAAAGGAAAACCTCCTAAGGCTTTTCATGTTTATCGAGAAACTTCCACTAGTTGTTCCCGAGTCCCTATCCGACTCTTATGATTCTCACATCCGATAGACCGATCCTGCATCTGCAAAACCATCCAATGTATCATCATTCTGATTCCACGAGGACGAAGTTCATATCTCAGGTCAAACTAGATGTACACATCAGTGCCAGCCCAAGTCTGCTGCTGCTGCTGCGAGGCTGGGGCAGTGAATACCATAAATGTCGGTCCTGCCAAAAGTGTACTTTGAACGCAAACCTTGTAAATGCATGTATGTCCAGCTGAGGCCTCTTCCAAACTCTCTGAAATTATTGATTTTCATCATCTTCAGATAGAGCCACTGTTTTCCAGTTGCTTCAGTCGTAATCAGATACTTGAGCATTACATAAATGAGACATGGTAAACTGGTATCACTGCGTTCTAACTTGTAGCTTCATTTATCAAACGAGTAACTTTCTTTAAAATTCAATTATCCAGGCCACATCAGATCAGGTCCAAAGAATAGCTTGAACCGGGTAGCTACATTTTTTTTTTGATTCATAAGTGGATTTAAATCACCGAAACTACAACTAACACCCTTGGGACAGGCTAACAGCTTCACTGTAAAAGTAAATCACAACTACAGCTAACAACAACAGCTGAAAAACTATTAAGCTCCCCTGCTCATTAAAATACATTGATGTTGTGATCTGTCCAATTTTCCATTTCATTCCGTTCCAGCTAGTCTCATTTCTGTGAAAAATGAAAAACACAGGCTTTTGTATTAACCCTTATGTGAGCAAGAAAAGGAAACGGTTTCATCTTCATAACCTACTAGTTCACATCCTCCTAAATAAGCAAATTACAATTATTCAAATACAATCCTACAAACTGACTTTCACACACTTGGACATAAAACTCCAATATGTATTTATTTTTTTATAGGATTTCTCGAACATGTCACTGTTGGGGTGGCTTCCGTGCGGATCGGTGCTTGTCGTCTACGGTGAGCGGCGGGTGGTGCTGGCACGCGGTTGGCGGTGCTTTGGCCTCGTCATGGGTGGTGAGTGTTCGGATGGGGAGATGGCGGTGGCTGGGGCGTGGGAGGTGCTGCCCCTGCTTCGTTCGTGGCTGCTGCGAGCTTGTCGTGGTGCGGGTGGCGTCGGGTGACAGCGGTAGCAGGTTCACTCGGGGTTGGGTGGTTTGTGGCGTGAGTGGTGGGGTGCTGCCGGTTAGCTGCTTAGGCGGAGAGCTCGATTTTCTCGGCTATGGTGGTGGTCGGCGCTGCAGAATTTGGTTAGTAGGGTAGGTTGGTTTAGGTTAGAGCTTAGTTAAGTTAGTAGTTTAGTTTAGCGTTCAATTAGTTCAATAAGTGACAATTCTCAGCCGGTCTCCGGACTGAGTGAGTTGTTCTTCCTCAGCCGCTTGCGGACTGAGTGATAGTCGCATTAGTTATGTTAGTTGCCCTTTTTCTCCGGCTCTGGTCTGGGGATGTTAGTGGGGCTATGATGAATGTCTGACGAAGATGGGTTGGCCGTTTCGAGGCCTGTGCGACAACCTGAGGTCATGTACTGATTTGAGTCATTGAGTCGTCAATGTCCAACATCTGTAAAAAGGAATAAGGATCAGTCAAACAAGAAAAAACACAAGCAAAGCACAACAAAGAATGGAGCTTATTGGACAATTTAAGCGTGCCAAGAAAATGGCATGATTTGTGAAAAGGTTACCGCGTCAAGCATAACTTTAGATAGCTCCTGACACATGCAGCACAGATTCAAGAGGAGGAAATCAAGGACGCTACTGTCTTAAACTTGAGATTCTTGGAAGTCATAGTTACAGCATTCTCAGAACTCGAGCAAGGAAGCAATTACCGCCTGTTGTTGACTTTGTCTGGATTCAATCAAGGATATGTAGGACATATGCAGAACCAAAGAAACGTTATTCATAGGAAATTTCTGTCCTCTGTGTTGCACTTTTCTGTAGCTATGTTCCAAATTTTTGAGTAAGCAGTTGTTGCGGTGCTCAGGTATCATGGCATTGCAGTGGCTGATTCATCCTAACACTCCATGACTGACAATCCAACAGCTTAATCTCAAATGTCTTGTATATGCATCTGCAACTCCACATTCTCCTTCAGTAACTCTCAGTCTCTGATACAATTTATGGTTTAGGGTACAAGTGTACTTCCTCAGCATCTGGAATGGAACTGCAGGTTGCAAATCAGAAAAGGAAGAGACATAGCAGGAAGCAGAAGAAAGGAAGAAGTGGATCCTGATGAGTGACTTGTTGTGAGCTTGGGTATGTTTTCAAACTTCTTTCGTTCACCATCTCTCCATACATCCCCGATGACTGGGTTTGAATGGCCATTTGTCATTGTGCCGCTGTAACTGAAGAGTGAAGAGGGATGGAAATGACCTGTATAGACAACTAGCGTGCTGATCAGCTATATAGTTGTGATTCGAGGATTTATGATACCGAAGCTATGTTGCTGGCTAGAGGAGGTGGTGGTAGCCAACAATGATTGTGGACTGCAAGCGCATAGAGGGGGCCCACAGTGGTGTGGGACACATCCGCCTTACAGTTTACACACCAGACACTGGGGGTGACCATCAGAAGTAAGAGAGGTGCTTTGGACATGGATCACTTGTAAATGCACGGCCAGCAGTAAAGACTGCCACAAAGAGTGACAACAGGATCACTAGCAACATCTAACCAAATATTACCAGTCAAAACAAGGATTGTTTCCAAACTCTGAAACTGCATCTGAGCCTCTGAGGTTGATCCGCATCCATGGGTTACATACTCCTCAAAATCCATAGAGTCAGTCCTCCATCTGAGAAAATATTAGACAACATTGAATTTTTTGGATAAGAAAGTCAAAGCTCATGGACGTTAATAAAAACAGATCACAAGTGCTAAAAGGTCAAACACTTATTAACCAGCAAAACAAGTGTTTAAGCACATGCTCGTAGTGATACCAAAAAGCCCAGCTCAATTTGATGTAAAGGATGAGATAATCCAGTGGCCAACCAGATAGACTAACATAATATGTCATGTTATATTGGGCTTATAGTAGGCAGCAGAAAAAAAAAACATTTGCGCAACAGGGTCGAATAAATACCAATTATGACAATAAAGCACTACAACATTGAAACATATGTTCAAGGTTCTGTCGAAGTTGATTTACTACAGTGTCATTGCACATATTATGTTCAACCACTCTTCAAATAGGAACACAATAATCTTGCCAATTTTGAAAATGCCGAACATGCAATTAAAAATTATGGATTCAAATAAACATTATATGGAGCCTCGAGAGGTTTCAAAAATTCATCGATAAGGAGAATGTATCAATAGATGTTAAGCACAATTTGGTTTGAATAAAAAATAAGCAAATAATTGGATTTTACACTCAATCTTGTAAAATTTCATTTCAACAAATACCAGGTTCTTAAGTTGTTAGTTTTCTGATAACGGTCATCGTATTGACCGTTTATCAATTATAAGAACCCCAAAAGTACCTGCAGCCTACCCGTCATTCCTTTTTCATCCAGAAGCACCAGAGCAGTAATGTAATTTATAAGTTGGATCAGTCATAGCACACTGTGACCAGGGACTTTAAAAACCTTATTGTTATCCATCAAATTTCTGGTAATCTCAGCATCTTTGTATTTTCCAGTGACACTATATATGTTGGACAAAAGCACGTAATCTCCACTATATGTGCTTTCCATCTGGAATATTCTTTCAGTAACTCGCTTGCCCATCTCAGCATCATCATGAAGACTGCAAGCACCCAAAAGTGTTCGCCAGATGACCACACTCTCCATCTCTTTCGGAATTCCAATTGCTATACTTTCTGCTTCCTTCAACCTTCCTGCCCTCCCCAACATATCAATTACACAGCCATAGTGCTTGATATCTGGTTGAAGTTGATACTTGTTGATCATCTTTGAGAAGAAACCAAGCCCCTCCTCTATCAGTCCGCCGTGACTAGATGCATTCAGGATACTCACAAATGTTATCTGGTTAGGTTTAAAGTTTTCAGACTCCATTTTACAGAATTGGTCCAGCGCTTCCGTGGCCTTTCCATGCATTGCCAACACAGAGATTATGGATGTCCATGAAACTAAATTTCTCCGGGTGGCGGATAACTCTTCAAAGACTTTTGCTGCACTCTCTACGCACCCACATTTACCATAAACACCAATCATACTGTTTGCAACACGTATGTCATACTGAATGAACCCTTTTTTCTCTGCATAACAGTGAATTGATCTACACTGCTGGATATCTCCCTGAACAGAAACAGCAGGGAGAATCGTTAACAATGTTATTTCAGAAGGATCAATGCCCTCCTGCACAATCATTTTATGGAACAATGCCATAGCTTCCTTGGGCTGATTCATCCTAGTGTACCCATCAATCATTCCGGTCCAAGATACAACTGTACGACTTGGCATTTCATCAAAGAGAGAACGCGCATCACTGATCTTGCGCCATTTTATTAACCCTGTGATCAGTGCATTCCAAGTCACACTGTTCTTGTCCGGCATTTCAGAGAACACTTTTTTAGCTTGGAAAAGTGATCCGCAAAAGGCATACATGTCCACCAGTGCCGTTTGCACATACACATGGAATGAAAACCCAGCTTTAAAAGTTAAAGCGTGATATTGAGAACCAGTAACGGCGCTACATAGATTATTGCAAGCTTTCAGTAGGAAGGAATATGTAAAACTATCAAACGGAGGGGGCGAAACGGGACATGCTAAAGCTTGTAGGCTTTTGTAGAGCATAAGCGCTTCTTTTGGGTATGGACCAACAGAGTAGAGCCTAAGCAACTTATTCCAAACTAAGAAGTGAGAACGCACAAAGGAACCAGCGGTGATCAAGTGGGAGTGAACCTGACGTATGGCTAAGCACCTTGACTGAAATTTAAGTAATAGAGACACAAATTTCTGCTGTTCAAGTTTCAGATATGGTGACATGGTATTCAGGATAGCAAAAAAGACTAAAACTAAAACCAACAGATTGATCAAAGGTGTCACCTTTCCAACCTCAAGACAATTTATTGGTCAACCCCAAACCTGAGGAACGCAGTTTTCACAACTCGTTTAAGGATTATAACATACACTTGGTGGGTATCTGGATTCAATTACAATCAGATCTCACTGTCCCAGCTCCATCTATCTTCTAACTTCTTGCCGTGTCTGTGAATGAAAAGGTATCCTTGATCGGTTCGCGTCAATAAAATGATATTTCATTTTCAAACTCAGTGGATTGCAAAGTACACATGTCAACTTTTCACTGCTAAAACGAATAATAATAATAATAACCTAAATATTTGAAAATCATCAAAAAGGGCTGCCTAGTGCCTACCCTTTAAACACATATCATAATCCTAAAGACCCCAATTTAACCAAAGCTTCAATTTTCACCAATTCAGCAAAAAACAAAGCCCGAATCAAGATACGAAACAAAACTAATCACAATGCTGTCAAAACACGAATTTAAACATTTGCTGACACGAGATGAACGTATAGATGCAACATACCAATGACAGGCGATAGGAGGGTCGTTCGACGGTAGTGACGGCAATAAGCGTTCGTCCGCGGAAGAATACGAAGGCTGAGTCGGCAGCGAATTTGGATTATTATTTTTTATATGTTGAGAACGCTTTGAAAGAAAGTGACCGGCTCGGCTCGAGGTCGAGGCTGAGCTGATTTGGTCTAATTGATTCGTCTGATAGCTTTTGCCTTTGGTTTGAGTTGTTAGAGTACTTTTGCCGGGTCCAACCGGATAATGTAGGTCTAATTACGGCTTATGGTTCAATCGGAACTCTCACTAATTGCCATTCAATCTATAAGATGGTTTAGAGACTGTAGTTTCCCATTCAATCTTTTGAATCGGTAGCTAAATGGTTAGCCCTGATCGAATTCCCGACACAGACATCGAAGTTTTAGCTTTTGGCCTGAACCTTAAGATGTAGTAAGAAAAGCGGACAAAATGAGATATTTGTATGGTATATAAAAACAGGGGTTTCTGTGTAACATATAATTTATAGAAAATTGTGTATAATATCTACTTACTTGGAACAACAACGAGATGTGTGCGACAGGTCTGTCTGTATACAGAAAAATTGAATGAGAAGAAGTGAAACCAGACTTGCATATTTCAGCATTAATAGCTCGGCTTGCCCTGTGTATCCTCCCTCCGTCCCTGCAAAGAATAATAATTTCGGAAAAGAATATGTAATGATGGCAGACTGAAATGTCGGATATTATATAGTCTGCATTGTTGTTGTTTCCTCCTTGGTACTGTTGGTGCCCACTGTAACTTTGCGATGTCTTCTAGAACTGACTTTTCTGTCTCTCCCATGCTTGACTGGGGGGAGCTTCTTGGCTGGAGACTGTAAATTGTCTTGTTGTGATTTCAAGGATGTAACTTCTATTGCAGGGGGTGGTGAAAGAAGAAGGGGAGGAGGAGGATGAACGACTACATGAAGAGGGGGGGACATTCGTTCTAAAACATTTCTGTGGTAACCCTGTAAGTATCAACAGGAAAAAAAAAATCAATATGATTGAGCTGATAACAAGATGTGTTTATCTTATGACATTCTGCATAATCTGAAACTAAAACAGAATGTTACCTGAACCACAAAGTTGCGTCTTTCACAATCCAGAAACATATTAACCGTCCAATTTGCTTTTGATCGAATCTTGTCCCTCACTGTAGAAAAACTCAATTGGTCTCTTGAAGTAAATCTATCAACTTCGTTGAACCAGAGGCAAGTAAATAAGTTGGAAATTGGATTATGCTCCTTTATTATCACGCATCCTTCTGGCACATCTGCACCCCAGTACAACGGTTGTAATTGTGAATTTCTTATGCAACTGTTTTAACAGAAGAAAAGTATGCATGTTGTATTTTGAGCTTACCACTTGTTATTGGCAACTTTGCAGAAGTATAAGAGGTTAAACCTTCCCTTTTATAAAAGTCAATTTGAAAGTCAATGGAGCTGTTATCATACTTTCCTGCTGCCTTATTCGCCTCAGCTTCTACAAACACGTCAAACCGTTTATAATGTCTGGAAATTGCAAAAGTAGCATTCTTCCTCCATAAAAACCTGTTGAAGAGTGCACATCCTTGAGCTTTCAAACAAAACAAATATACTCACAACGAACTAAAGGTAGTGTAATATGCTTCTATAAGACTGTGTGGATCTACATATACCAGCTGGATATATTAATACAGATAGTCTACAAACAGTGTCTTAAATATTAAACCAACATGCATGCATAGAACTAGAAGAGCACTGTCGATCATCTAATGACCGTATAGCAACCTTTTGTATGTCTAAAACATCTTTCAGTTGAGGTCTATCAAGAGTCAAGACCAACTACTGATAAGAACCATGTCATGCATCGCATAAAACAATAGGCTATCTCCTCCTCAACCAGCAAACGAGATCACAAACAAAGGGATAATACTACAGAAAAATAAAAAGGACTTTTCCTCTGTGACTCTGTTGACAATTAAGATATAATGATGTACTCTAATAGGTCTATACATAAAACATATGTAACATCTAAGAAAACAGTGCAACTTAACACATATGTTTCAGCATGCTAAACATAATAAAGCATACCTTTCAAGAACCTGATAAGGATCCACGACGAGTTCAAGTTTTCCATCAATCCATATAGAATAACGTGCATTCGGGAACAGTCGGTGCAACAGAAGTTTTGGAACCTGCCATGCAAGAGCGACATGACGAGCATTTTAGTTACTAGTTAATACATAATTGTCTTCTTCAGTATTTTGTATTGAAAAATAATAAACAAATATGTTCTTGAACCAATATTGGATGAAGCAAACAAAAAAATGAAAAGAAGAAGGAAACAGCAGGTGTGGGCGTAAAAGCAACATGGTCACCAGAGCACACATACATTTAGCCATTGGACCAGGTAATCAGAAGCCCTGAGACGATATGCAGCAATGAAAATCAAGAAATAAATATGACAACTATAGACACTATCATTTGTAATCTATTGTTGAACAAGAAGAAGCTCACTTCAAAGTGACCAAGTCTCTAAAAAAAGTTTATTTATCATTTCACTACATAACAGTTTCATGTTATGCAGGCAAATCATTGTGTAATATTGAAGATAGAAAGAAAAAAGACAACACGACAACGAAGGAAGATTCAAACAACAACAACCACAGAAATGCAAAAAAAAAAAACAAATCGTTAAAAGGAGGACAGTGCGACTACACTACCTTCCCATTTCGTCTAGAATCAGTGTAAGGAAGATTCTTTATGAGAGTGATTCTCCATGAACCCATCATCTTACTGCTGTCCAAACCAGAAGAATTTTTCAAGTATGCTTCAGTTTCTTCATCCACAAACATGAAAAAGCATACAGTCTTCTTTGCAATTTTGCTGACATTTGTCGGCTGACGCAATGTATCAAAATTCCCTAATTATAAGAATATCACCTAACAGAGTGATCCACAAGCTCAAGTTAATCATGAATTTTATGTTCATATTCGTAAACCAAAAAATACCAAATATTGCAGATGCAACAACCACACCACGACACTGCTCCATTTCGTAAAGGTCAGAATCCTCAATGTCAAATCCAGTCCCTCGCCCTGGTTTGGCTCCTTTTACAAACCTGATGGATAAGTGAAAATTTCTCAATACCACAACTAAGACGTAGCAGACTGGTGCAGTGGCCAAACGAGAAATGCCGAGCAAAATAAATGAACATCCTGAAAGCACATTGCTTGAAATCTGTTTATCTAATAGAAAGCTCACCCACAATGCACAGTCATTGACTCTCTCAAATCATAAGAGTCTGCTCTCTGTTGCAATGAAGGATACCCACCAAAACCAGAACCTCCGAACTCACTTTTGGCAAGATTATCCTCAGTTGCATACGTCAGGTTATTGATTATAGGAGAGGGTGATGGGTATTTCGGCATTAAAGATACAGCTTCTTCAACAGGAAGGTAACATACTGGACATGCTGCACATATAGCAATAGAACTTATTCTGCCGCTCATTCAAACAATCAATCCAGTCAAGTAATATACACTGAGCAGATATCTAAGCACTGTTAAAAAATAAAAAATAAAGATTGTGAGACCAATATAGGTTGATCATTGAAGTGGAGCAGATGTTCAACGAGACAGTAGATTGGGCAAAAAAAGTAGACAACAAGTGGTCAATAAATGAGACTAGGCTGCTATCAAACTGATTGAAATGACAAATCTAAAGGATACCACAAGTTGCAAGGTTAACTTACGACGTGGCCCAGTTCTTTTCTTATCCGCCGGAGGAGGTGGCAATGTAAATGTCTCACATAGATGTCCTGGTGGAAGTTTGTATCCAAGGAACATAGGAGGCGGGGTAGCATTGACCATTACTTTACTTGCAAAAACATTTTTTGAGGTAGAAATACTCTCCTTCTCACGAACTGGCTGTATGTATACAGGGGTAGAGTCCAAGATAATGCTTCTATTGAATCTGTAATTTTGGAAACCTTCTTGTGAATCTTCTCCTGGAAAAGAAAAGAAAAAACACAAATGCATAAAAAATAAATTATTTGTCTCGATCATATGAGACTTGATGAGCTCCTGATAGTAAAAAGTAATGGATACATTCATGTGACTCAATATACATACAAATTGAGCTGGTTGAACCATAGGATCGGGAGAAAATAAGGGACCAGATTTAAAATAACAAAAGGAGAAAATCTGAAGCTAAAAAATTAGACCATTTTTTATCACTTCGTCCAGCTGAATAAAATATGAAGCTAAAAGCTAATGATGGTATGTTCATAGTTTGGTGCCGCATTTCAAATGGAATATAGGAAGATGCAATTACGTTTTGTAGATGGGAAAATCTGAAGGAATTCAAAACAGTAACTACTAAAGAAATAAGCATAAAAGATGCTAGAAAGAGAATCCAACCTTTTCCGACGTATAACACCCATATAAAAACCGCAGCAGAAGCAATGCAGAGGAACATCATCCCTACTTTCTTCCTACCGGCGAATTTAAGGAACCAATGGAACAGCTTCTCTTTTTCTTTGAGCATCTTGATAGGCTTGCGTGGTGGTGTGATTGTTGTCTGACTTGGCAAAACAATGTTCGAGAATGGTTGCTGCAATGACCCATAACTACCGGTTCGCTGACCCAATGACCCTCCAGTCATTGTTCCACCAATCCCACATAGCCTATACTCATCTCCCTCCGGACACCATACAACCTCTACTCAATTCGGAATCACAATCTATCAATCCTCCTCTTCTTCCTCGGCCTTGACAATCCACCTGACCAATCCAAGCTCTCCCTACACACCCAGCCTTGATTTCGTCCTCCAATCCTCACTCTACCTTCAAAATCACAGAAATTAGTTCCCTATCCTTTATTTTCCAGCACATCGCAGTTCTCTCATATCAGAACACACCTCCCAAATTCCGCTGAATCAATTCAATATTCCAAACAACAACTCAATTTCATTCCAAACAATCAAGTTCGTCTCCAAATCAAAACATACACAAATAAGCAACCATTCTCAATCAACCCAATCTCAACCAAATCAGCCAAAAACACAAAAACTCACAAATCAGTCGCGGATCACTTGCCGCATCCCCCAACGGCGCCGACAGGCGACAACTCGCTATCCAGTCCCAAATCCGCGTAACTTAGGTTTTAAGCAACACGAAATCCAACCAGATCACAAATGAATACCTCTTTGAAAAAATCTAAATCAACAATTGCAATCACTTCCACCGTATCATAATCATCAGCTACGAACGCGAAATACCGAGCACAGAAGATCGCAGAAATGTACACGCCAAAGCGAATCTAAAACCGGGAGATGATGAAATGGTCAAGGTCGCCGCTAATGTGAACAGAGTGTGCGTCAGATTCGTACTGGAGAAGAGACGACGATGACGTGACGAAGCTGATGATCGATCGTCTCGCTGCGAGTCTAGGCGAAACTGCGAAACGCCGTCGTGTCCTCCCATTCTTTTTTTCTTTTTTTGATGGGGTGTCCTCAGTCCCATTCTTTTTATATCATGGATTCATGTGGAAATTTTTTTTTTTTTTGATAAAAGATTCATGGAAGTTTTATCATGTAATTTTTTTTTGTTTTCACATTATTGTTAGGGTCTGTATTTAAAATTTAGGTTGATTTTTCAATGATTGGGTTTTACATGTGGCATCTGATCCTGGGTCATGGTTAGAATTATACCATATGATTAAGCAAATAAGTCCTCAAGATAGGTATTTAATTTAGTTTTTTTTTGATAAAAGGTATTTAATTTAGTTGGATTCTGATTACAAGGAAGAATTAAATTATTTAACAATATATAATTTGATTCTCGTCCTTTGCATCACCATTTTACAGATTTACAGTCAAGGTGGATTTAGAAAAATTGTTTATTGGTGGTCTAATGTTGTGGACTCTCTCCACTTGTATTTACCTTTTCAAGTAGAAAAAAACTATATCTACCACAACATCTTGACCTATTATCAGCTATGTTTATATTTTAGATTCTTTTAGAATATTAACTATTCTATATTCTATATTTTTTTTATGTAAAAGGCATAGAGCAGAACAAACAACACAATAAAAAGAATAACAGAATCAAATAATCTAACAAGCCAAACAACATATTCTCCCCCTTCGCTGTATGCAGATAGCCTCCATACTATACTGGCCCAAACAGAAGAAGAAGCTCGTAAGGCAACTTTAAAGAAGCAATGAAGCTCTGGCCAAAACTATCATAAAGTAACTCGACAATTTGGATCCTGCTAATCCAGTCGTCTGCAATCGAACAGCTTCATGCCAAGGCAAACACGCCAGCTCCAGACAAGGCATACTAGAGGAGTTAAAGCTAGGAAATACCATCTAGCTGGGAGCAGCACGGACAGAGGAATACGCTGAAATAAGAACAAACGGCAACTCCACTTCGCCTCACGCCCATGGAAGTGAGCGTACCCCTTGAGCAGAAAGCAGCGAACGACGACCTCAAAAAAACCACGAGCAGGATGAAAAGTAAAACATACAACTCTCATAAGCGAAACCGCTTAGAGAGGAAGAGTAGCGTAAAAGAAACAAACCAAATACAAATATAAACACAAAAAGAAAACTACACCACAGCCCCTCCAACCCGCCCAACCACCATCACCGCACCACGAGCTCACCTACACCGCCATCACTCCCGAGGCTCGGATCTGAGTCGACCATCCTCCGCAAGCTAAACAAGCTAGACGATAGCACATGTAAGAGCAGAAAAGGCATGAGTCAACCAAACCCACGAAAGTCGCGGAAGGAGAAGAGGGGAGGAAAGCGGCGATGGGGAGTAGTAGAAGAAGGAATGAAGAAGCTGGTGGAGAGGGATTAAGGTGTTGGAAACGGCGGTGGTGCTTCTAGGGTTTTGGTGAAGATGATGAGAGAAGGAGGAGCGTCGGCAATTGTTAGAGTGAATTTTATTCTATATTGTTTTTTAAAATTTAAAATTTTGAACTATCAGTATTATTAGTGATGTGAGAACCGATCTAATAATCGATTCGGTAATGCACATTGGATTGGTGGATCAGTGATTCAGTCGGGATGATCTGGATTAACCAGCTTATAGTAAAAAATTAAATAAACTAGTATTTATGACATTATGATTCAACTTATTTATGACATAAATTCAACCTATTTATGATCCAAATATAACATCATTACCAAACAAAAAGTTGAAATTCAAATAGTGCAATCAATAAAAAAAATCACAAAACAACAATTGTGATCCTAGTCTCAATTCGCAAAGTCTCAACAACATCGCAAAAGTATACCAAAATAGTGAAATTTTGATTCCAAAGAATTTACACAAAAACATTTGAAACTTGGGTGCTTCCTAAACGCAAAGAAACTTGAAAAAAGTAAAATAAAATCCTTATTCGATCAAGAAAATATAATTGATTTATTAGCGACGACGAAACCTCATCAAATTAATTGATTTTCAAGTTTGTTCAAGCAATATTTTACTAAGTAATAAGATTTAAGCTTTTCCCTTAACATAATAGTCGAAACATGTGCTATTTATATTTCAGCAATCATAAAAAAATAGTGATAATAATGGATATTTATGTAGCCACTCGAGAGTTTGAATCTTAAAAGATATTGTAACTTTGAGTTGAGATCAGGTGAGAAACTCTTCTTGAATGAGAAATAAGAAATTTTAACATCCATCGGATCAAAATATTAAACGGTTGAGATTAATTCGAATTATAATTAAAATTCGTAATTAATTAATTGCTAAATATGCTTAAAGGGAAAATTAGGAAAAACGAAATCAATCTAAACCGAAATCCCGCTTTTCACTCACGATCATCACTAAACCTCCGTTTAGGGTTTCGTCCTATTCTCGTCGATCAGACGCCGCTTTGTTCCCCTGCGACGGCGACTGCGATCCTTCCATGTCTGAATTTGAATCAGCGATCGGAGAGCGACTTACCGGAAGGAGATTGTCGTCAATTGATTGATTGGATTCGGTGAGCTATGTCGTTCACCATCTTTCTCGGCTCGTTGTTTCTCTCCTCTGCAACGGGTGTGTTGTTGTGTATTTGGAAATTAATTGTTTATTCAATAATTAAATATTAAATATTCAAAATCGTGTTATAATGAGTGCTACGAATTATGTTTGTTATTGATACGCATTTTAGTCGCAAAACATCAAAACATGACTTCTACGAATTTTGTTTGTAATTGCTACTAATTTTAGTCGTCAAGCACCAAAACATGACTGCTACGAATTATATTTGTAATTGCTACGCATTTTAGTCGTAAAGCACCAAAACATGACTGCTACGAATTTTGTTGGTAATTCCTACGCATTTTAGTCGTAAAGCACCAAAACATGACTGCTATGAATTTTGTTTATAATTGCTATGCATTTTAGTCGTTAAGCACCAAAACATGACTACAAATTTTGTTTGTAATTCCTACGCATTTTAGTCGTTAAGCATCAAAACATGACTGCTACGAATTTTATTTGTAATTGCTACGCACTTTAACTATAGAGCTACACATTGTAATGCTTAACTCGAGATGCCAAAAAAGAAAATTAGGTCTGCCGCAGAGCTAAAGGTCAGTCAATTGACGAATCAAATATCAAATTTGAATTCCCATGAGAACATCAGAAATCCAATAACTGTCAATATCCTTATCGAAAAATACATTTCTCCATTCAATTTTCATTCCTATTTTCTCACTAAACCCCTAAAAAAATAATTCTATTTTGAAACACCAACAACAACAAAAGGAAGAAAGTCTTCAACTTAATGCAATCTTATTTGATTGCTATGATATAAATATGAGGGTTTAGGCCTCAACTGGAAATGTGCGCGGGACGAAATCAATGGATCGGTCTTGTGGTCAGCGTAGTTGTGGGATTTTAAACTGGTTTTGAAGATTGTGATAACACTACTAATTTTTCAAAAATTTCCGACGCCATGAAAACGAGGGTGTAGAGACGGAATTTAGCGGGAAAACATCGAATTTGATGATATTTATAGGAGGTAGGGTTGTAAAATTCAAAGGTTCATAATTCCGTCAATCCTGCACTTAAATTCCGTCATTTGGTAACTGAAATCAGACGAATTTTCGTCGAACAACATATACAATGGATGTATAGTAACGGTAACTGTACTTTCCAACGGCTATATTAGAGTCGAACGACGGAAAATCGACGAAATGGTGTCAGAATGTTGCGGTAACATAAGACTGAATATCGATGGAATGTTGCAACGGTAACATAAGACTGAATATCGACGGAATAGTGTGGGAATGTTGCAACAGTAATATACGACTGAATATCGACGGAATGGTGTGGGAATGTTGCAACGGTAACATAAGACTGAATATCGACGGAATGTAGACGAATAAAATAATAGATTTTTTTGTTAAATTAGTTGATTTACGAGGAGCCCTCAAATGAGAACCCCTTATTTTTTCGAGAACTTGAGACCCCAATCTTCACCTTCCAAAATGCATCATCAAGTCATTTTGGTGGTGACACGTGTCCCATGTGCATTTTCCAAGATGCATTTAATGCAAAGTCAAAGCCACTTTTTTTTACTTTACTTTTTGGACATGTGTCACATGCAGATTCAAAGATGCATCATGATCTAATAGTGTCATTTGAGTTCTCAAGTTCTCGAATTTTTAAGGGTTCTCAACCGATCGCTCCTGATAAATATATATGTACCATGAATTATTAGAACATGACATAACAATTGATAGGGGTGCGCTCGGTTGAGGACACGTGAATAATGCGAGGACGTAGGGACAAATCTGAGCCTTTAGATCATATTGATCTAATAGTTGAGATTTTAAAGGTAGTGAGATTTTACTGTTTACTTTTTACTGTTGGTAGTGGGATTTTACTGTTTGCTTTTTACTGTTGATGGATTTTGGTAGTGGGACACGTGACGCACCCACAAAGCACGGGGGGGGGGGGGTGTTTAGATGTGTGGTGGAGATTTGTCCCCACGTCCTCGCCATTTTGGGGTGTCCTCAACGGAGCGCTCCTCACAATTGATATTATAAATAGTATTATGATCGAGACGTACAAAAAATTTAAAAACATAGGGATATTATGACAGTAAATTACGTCACTTGCGAATAATGTTACATAAAGATGATAGTGACATCATGCGGAGCTCTCATCAACGTACACCCTGGCGAGATTCTTTCCAGTAATATTTAAGATACACTTTTTTGAACGATCCCACCACACAGAAACCTGGCGAATAGTTATTGTACGTCAATATATAAAATGTGAAAAAGAACACAAATTTGCAGACATAGCTGTGTGCAACGACAACCTTTTGGAGAACGAGGACAGAGCCGATTTTAATACTATCGCGTGTTTTCTTATCCCATACATCAATGCTATGAACACTCGCGCGCACTATGGCGGTAGGATCCTACATTGTATTATGTTTATTTTATTAAGATGTAATAGCATTAAATATAAAAGGGGAAAATAAGTGTACCTTTAGAGTGACGTCGAAACAAGATCCATCCATGTTCAATTGACATGTGTCAATGACTCCCCGCAATCTGACAAATGATTGTTTGAAATAGTCAAACAAATATGACGGTACTAAATGCTAGGAAAGATATGTTCTATTTGAAGAGTACCTTGTCAGGCTTCTTTGGATCGTTTGGTGTAATTTCGATTAGTGGCGTGTTTGGTACATCGATATCGAACTCAGTCATCCAGGTGAATAACTCGCTTGAAGTGAATTGCAAGGCATCCAACCAAAAAAAAATTTGGTAAAATAATTACTATTTTCACCAGCTCGACTTGACTCCGCCAGTTGTTCAGAGAGATACTCTTGCGTAGTTTCTTCGGATATGTGGTCGGTATCAGCGCTTAATCTGACACCCGGTCTTTCTCGGAGCAACTCGAGAACACGACCAGCAGGACCAGGAATACGAAGATGTGGATTCATATTCAGTATAATTTTTTGTATTTCGTTTGGAGTATAAGAGTGTTTACATGCAAATAAGCTTACATTTATAGCTCCTTCAAAGCGGTAGGTTCATTGGATTATTTTGTCGGTGGAAGGCAATTCGTCAATTTTCCGTCGACATTCTGTCAACAGTGTCGGACATGTAACGCAAAATACATTGAATTTTTGTCGGCAAGTTATTTGGTTACCGACAGTCAATAATGTATTTCTGTATGACTTTGACTGTGTTTGTAAGGCCCTTTCGTCGAATTTCCGCCACAATTCCGTCGACAGTGTCGGACTTATAATGTAATGTCGACGAAAATTGTGTCGGCAAGATAAAATGGTAAATGACAGTCGATAAAAATGGACCATCCCTATGATGCTCAATAATAGACGAACTTCATTATGAAAAATAATGTAATTTAATTGCATTTATACACATCAAAATTTGAAATATTATTATTATTCGAAGGTAAGAAGACTAAATGTAACAATTTTTAATTTAAAAATAACAAAGTACGATTGGTTTAAAACAGAAAGAACTGACAATTTTAGCTAATTCCCAACTCGAACTTAAAATTCTCAACCACTTTGGGATCCTTGAGTTCCATGAGAGCCTTGCGGTGACGGCTTGTCAACTTCTTCATCACCTGTAACTGGATCTGGCTTTGAAGACGGACCTTGTCTACTGGATTCCTCTTTGTCTCTGTATTTTGCCCAACTAAAGCTATGATTTCCTACACAATCCGAGCCCCAATCACAAGGATATATACCATCTTGAGCGGAGCAAATATACCCTTCGGAACCGCTTGATTCTTCTTTAGACACGAAGTAAATATACGTTCAATTTTTGAATCCGTACTCATTACAACAAATTATGGGGATGAAGTTTTTCACACAAACTTGTACATGTATTTATAGGGTGAAGGATGACACGTTCCGTAATTTTTCCGTTAATAGTCCATCGGCCAAATAATAAGACAACTGGTTCAACGAATATTGAATTTTCTGTCAACATTCCGTCCTTGATCCGGTAACCAATAATGATTTTTTAATAAATTATTTCTGTCAACATTCCATCAGTTTTCCGTAGTCTAATATTTTTATTAATTTGGTAAATTATTAAAAAGTTTATTTGATAAGTATTTTTTTCGAAAATACTAAAACCATGAATTTTCAAAGTAATGTTGTCAATTTGCGTTACAAGTTGACTTTGAAAACATAAATGCAATATAAAAATTATTGAAAATATTGTAAGCCGTTTGTAAATTATTAATTCATTTAATTCTTGGAATAAAAAGTAATCACTCATTTATTGAAAACATCATGAGCCGTTCACTCGAAGTGAATTGCAAGGCATCATGAGCCGTTCACTCATTTATTGAAAACATCATGACAAACGTGAAATCCTTCCCCTCCTTAGCATATGACGGAGCGCACTGCACTGTCGTTAAGGTGCAATGTCTCTGTGCAAAAATAAATTTATATCTCCGCTACTCGTACTCTACTAGTGGGTAGTAAAGGGTAAGTAGGGGTCGAACCGAAGGGAATTAGGGGGATAGTTGTTCTTTGAGGAATGTACTGAGAGGGAGCGTGATTTTAGGTGGATTGAGGTTTTAGCGATGAAAAGTGAGTGGTTGGTTGTTGGTTTTAGTTTTAGTACAGAAAAGTAAGTGGGTTGGTTGGGATTTTAGTGCAGAAAGTAAAGTACTGAAAGTAAAAGGAGAAGACTTACAGCAAGTGGGATGCTTGAAGGATAAGCCTTGCTGAGAGTAAGCGGTTGATATTGCAGTTGATATTGAGACTGAAAGTAAAGTGCAGATGATGTTTTAAGTTAAGGAAAGTATTCGGTTTTAGGGGCCTTGTATCATAGTCTGTTTATCATTGACCTCTAATAATCATACTATGTATTCAAAAGTGTATCAAGGCCATTCCAAGCACTTGATTTGCCACACTGTCTAGTCCATTCCAAGACATAGAGCACTTGTTCTATTCAGACTAATACCCCATTCCAAGGTATATTAGCCTTATGTGCATCCATTTGATCAATCATTCCCGATCAACCAAATGGTGTTTTAAAGAGGTCAAACTCCTCAGATAAGTTTTGCCATTCCAAGCATCCACTTATCCGAGTATGTTTACGAACCCCGCGGAAGAGTTTTGCCATTCCAAGCATCCACTAAACCTTGGAAGTTCTAACCTAATATGTGGCACATAGAACAAGTTTTGAACACATAGAGGCTTTAAGAGTAGGGCCTAAAACATATTAAGACACAAGTACACCCCTTCAACCGAATGAAGGGTTTAGCTACGAATATCCATGGAACATGACATCATAGCTAAATACTTGAAGGTTTTCAAAAGACAGTAAAGTAAAAGGAGAATACTCAAGAACCAACAGGAGTAAACTCAAGAACAACTAGAATACTCAAGAACCAACAGGAGTATTATAGATTTAAAACAAGTGTTTACAAGAGTAGTGCCCAAAATCTAGAGAGAAGCTAGAGCTTTGTGATGGAGGATGTTTTGAAATGAGGATTGTGGGATGGGATGATTTACAAAGGCAAGGGAGGACTCTATTTATAGCCAAGGAGGAGCAATGGATGTGGAGGAGAAGCCACCACTTGTCACAAAATGGGAGGAGGCTTCAAAAGCCGTCGGAGTGACTCATCACTCCAAAAGCCGCCGGCCACATGGAGGAAGGGGAGAGGAGAAGCCCTTAGCCGCCGGCTAGGTGGAGGAGAAGGAGTGGTGGAGTGAGTTTGTGATCTCATTCCCAAAAGCCATCGGTCCTTTCAGCTCCGGACTGACTCTGGTTGCCCTTCGGTTGTACTTGTTTTGAGTGATTCCATGTCAGGTTCTCGAAAGTCAGAATTTGGTCGTGACCTGGAATGACTCGTAATTCATTTTCAGCTTTAAAACTCCTCCTTAGCCTGTATTCTCTCTAGACTTCAAAATACCCTGTAGATAAATATCGGAACTAACAAGCAAAAGTTAAATAGACAAAGAGTCTAATTTGGTGGGTTTAACTGTGTTTATGATTCATACAATTATGGTCCATCAGCATACACATTCCGTCAATGACGATCAGATTGCATCTCTTCATAAAATTACGCCGAATGCGACTATCTAGTTGTACATCCCAAGTAGCTATACTCTACAAGCAAATCATTTTTAATACCAATTAACGTTTGTCAACAATATACTAAAAAAACTGAATTAATTACTTTTGATGAGTTACCGCTTTGTACCTGAAACTCCTTGTACCAAATTTCCTTAGCGCTTTCTGGGATCATGTTCCATGATGTCCACGTTGCATCCTAGTATTTTGAGATGCATTCCCTTCCAATCCTTCGATGAATATCGGATGGTTCGAAACTGTTACAAAATTAGGGATCAGATAATGGGTGGATTTAACAAAACACAAGGGTACAATAATGAGTTCGTACCGGTCTCTTCCAACAGTTGTAATATGCAATCTACGATCGACGTCACGTGGATTGTCACCGAAACCAACAAGATCAAATGAAGGAGACATGTTGAGAATATTCAATTAGAAGGAAGTATGTTGGAAATGAATGTTGTGTGTTGAATGATGAAGAGTTCTCATATATATGGCAAAACTGAAGTCTGTCTAGATACATTTTTCCGTCGTAATTCCCTCACGTTTCCGTCGACGGGACGGAAAACACATGTAATATGGACGGAAAATATGGAAATAGACAACGGTCACTAAATAACGGTAACTAAAAGTGTAATGTTTTTATATTTCAAATTTAGTCGTCGGGTGACGGAATAGAGGGGGAAATTCGACGGAACGTCATTACACTAAATTTGTATTATTTTTTACTTACGGAATACTGACGGTACAATGACGGAATAATTTGTAAATAACGGTTACTGAACAAACGGCAACAAAAAAAATTATGTTTATAAAATTAAAAATGGTTTTTGGATGATGGAATAGTGACGGAAATGTGACGGACAAAATGGAAAAAAATTCTGCCACTTCCAGGTGACAGAATGGTGATGGAATGTGGGGGGAATTGAGCTAGTGTATACACCTACTGAAATTCGACGGAATGTGAGCGAATAATATTTGCGCAACCTCTCCGTCATTTTTCGTCACAAAAATTCCGTCGACAATCCGAGTAGCTATTCAGAATGTTTGGTGATGGAATTTTGCCGGAATTCAAACGAATTCAAATATTATAAATTTTGTTGACGAAAATTCGCCGGAATTGCAACGGATTATTTCCGGTGCCGTGGCCGTCGACGTTTTTGCGACGGAATTTTTGACGGAAGAAATCTAAAAATTTGTAGTGTAAGGTGTTGTGAATATCATGGTGGGCGATAAAATAGGAAGTCAATTACAGTTGAACAAGTCTTGATAAAAAAGAATATTATGGTGGACAAAATTACATTTACACTCTTGATATCGAATTTAATGCCGAAAATATATGCAGATAAATTGAATAATTCAAGACCGTTCGATCGTTACAACAATTTCTCATTTCTCACCAAATTGAGTATTTCTCATTTGATCACTCTCGTAACTTTTAGGAATTTTTAGCAAAATCTTAAACAATGTTTTTATAATTGTCATTAAATAATTGATACTTTTTTTTATAATTGTCCTTAAATAATTGATAATTTTTGTTATAATTGTCCAACACCATTCCTTATCATCCATCAAAAAAAATATACAAAAATCGACATTGATTTTTTTTAATTTGTAGGTATTTATAAAAGTTCATGACATTAAATTGATAGATAATTTAACAACTTTTCAACAAAACTGGAATCATAAATTTATTTATTAAGTTATATAAACTAATATTTTTTTTTATATAAATATTTTTTAATTATTCTTAGTGAGCGGGAGATAGCGTCAGACTGAAGATCTGAAGGTCGCGTGTTCGATACACGCTCACCGCATATGATTTATATTTTTTCTCAATTTTTTCCAAATCAAAATATCCAATGCAGTCACACTTTACGCCATATAATCCTCTACTTAAGCGCCCATCATAAACCCAAATACGCCCCACCAGCACAGCCGTACGATGAAACGGATCTCATCAAAACACATACCCCGACCCCCCACGAACCAAACAAAACAACAATCCGTACCTCATTCCGTGATTACGACGCATGTGAATTTCAAAACCTATAGAACAATTTCCAAATTCTTCAATTTCTCTTCTCGCCTCAATCTCATCCCAAACCCGATTTTTCTCGTTTTCATTAACTCCTTTCCCTACCAGCTATCGTGCTCTGTGGCTTCCGCCAACCACACAAACCCTCCTCCGTCCACCACAACCGTCAATTGTTTTTAAGGTGTATTGTCTCGCCTCTTTTGACCAACCCCCGATCCGTATTCGGTACGTTGTTTATGTTTTTTGCGGTTGTAATTTTTTGTTTTGGATCTTGCTGGCAGTTGAGTACATGTTTGTGACCGTGGGAGCTGTGTAAGGCTGAAAGGTCAGATCTTTACTTGGGATCTGAACGTGGGTGTGAATCTGATTCTATGGTTTCAGCTGATTTCATTTCATCATCTGGGTCCTGTGTAATTTTAGGGATTATTTTTTTATTAATGGTATTTTATTATTTTGATCCAATGGTAAAATTTTCTTCCGAGGGTTGCAATCATGTGTGTTTGTTTATTGTTTATTAATGATGTTTGACTGAGGAGAATTGGTTAATGGTTATACGGGATGGGTTTTGCTTTCTTTTTTATTTAATTTGTTTATATGGGTGTTATGTGTGTGGTTTTCCAGGCATATCTGGAGTTTGACTTTGAAGAAGAGTTGAGGTTTTCTGTCCGGGCAAGCAAAGGCTGCACCTTTCCATATGCTGAATGGATGAATGGTTTGTTTTGATGAGGCTTGATGTGTTTTTATCACAAGTTTGAATTTGCAATTTTGCGTAGATGCGGTTTCTAGAGGTTTCTTTGGTGTTTGGATGTTTGTGAATTGCATCTTGTTGTTTATTTGCTGATGTGTTGTAGAGCGATCTGTATCTCGAGCTCCCTTGTTTCAATTGCCAGGTTTGAAGAATATGCTACTGGATTAAAGCCGTTGAAACAGCTTGTTGTTGAGAAGCGGAAAGAAGATAGTTGTTATCAAGTATTTTAGTTTCCTTGTTCAGGTTCCTCTTATTCGGTTGCGAAAATGGATGAAGAGGCTACTTCCTGGATCAGGAGAACGAAATTTTCTCACACAGTTTGTCACCGTCTTGATTCAGCTAGGATGGCCTCAATCCCGCTATCCATTCAAGAAGAAAGATTTCCGAGGTTGAATTTAAGGCCTTCATCCTCTTCTCTTGCAAAGACTCAGAGTTTAGCATCTAGTAGCACAAGGACTCCAGAAAAGCTTGTAATGAGTAAACAGAGATCTTTGTCTCCTTTAACGGAAAAAACAGTTATTTCCGACACTTTCAAGGAAGCAAGATCAGATCTGAAGAGATTTTCAACTCCGTTGCCGCAGAGAAGTAAACCTGAAAGGAAATCCAGCGGAAAGATTGTCTCATTCAAGGAGCCCAAAGAATCCAAGTCTAGTTCCAAGTCTAGTAATCAAAGAGCTCGTTCCGGTACAAGTCCATTAAGGCACCTGGGTTCCATGAAGATTTCCGATGGGCCAAAAAGCAGAAAAGATTCATCTTGGGCTAAGTATTTCGATCATAGTGGTGTAAAAGTAAGAGCGGTGGAGGCTACGGATGAATGGATGGCTGATCTCTCTAAGTTATTACTTGGCCACAGGTTTGCTCACGGGGCACATAGCCGGCTTTATCATGGTATTTACAAAGACCAACCTGTAGCTGTAAAAATTACTACTGTACCAGATGATGACGAAAATGGACAAATGGCAGCTGTATTAGAAAACGAATTCAGTAGAGAAGTTAACCTTCTATCCAGGATCCGCCACCAGAATGTGATAAAGGTAATGAACCTTTATCGAAAAACATATTTTTGAAATATGCGGAAGTTACTCAAACTTTCTATTGTGGTTTTGTATTTCCCTCATGTGTTTTATGTCATTGCGCAGTTTGTTGCAGCCTGCAAACAGCCTCCAGTGTTTTTTGTGGTGACGGAATACCTTTCTGGAGGCTCCTTGAGGGCGTTTTTGCATAAACTTGAGCACAAGACTCTACCTTTGGAAAAAATAATGGGAATTGCTTTAGAGATTGCCCGTGGAATGCAGTTTATCCACGCTCAAGGAGTCATTCATCGCGATCTCAAGCCTGAGAATATCCTTATTGATCAAGAGTTCCACATGAAAATTGCGGACTTTGGGATAGCTTGTGAGGAGGCATACTGTGATGCTCTGGCTGATGATCCAGGCACTTACCGCTGGATGGCTCCTGAAATGATCAAACACAAGTCGTATGGAAAGAAGGTCGATGTGTATAGCTTTGGACTCATCTTGTGGGAAATGATTTCCGGGTCCATCCCCTATGAGGATATGACGCCTATACAGGCAGCTTATGCAGTAGTGAATAAGGTTTGTTTCTGAAACCATTAACTATATCAGCATGTTCGTTACGAAAGTCAGGGGTGAATAGTTTTTTCCGCTGCTTTGTTTCCATCATTAGATCATTTGCATATAGTTACCAATGCATTAAAAGCTGCCACGCATCTTATCTAATTTCATTATAAAAGCATATGTATATTCCCGTTATGGTTGGGGTTTAACAAACATCGAACTTAGACTTGAAATCAAAAGCTGTTTTTTCGGACCTCATCTCTAGAAGATGATGCATCCGTTAGAAATTGTTTTTTAGTAAATTTCTAGCTGTTCTCATCTACTATAAAATTGCGACTGAAGTATATTTTATGTGAAACAGAAACTAAGACCTGTCATCCCGGATGTTTGTCCTCCTGCAATGAAAGCGTTGATAGAGCAGTGCTGGTCGTCGAAACCAGACAAGCGGCCTGATTTTTGGCAAATCGTGAAAGTGCTGGAAACTTTTCAGAGCTCTCTTGCCCGTGATGGGACTTTAAGCCTAACACAAAACCCAATCTGTCAGGATCACAAAAAGGGGCTTCGTCACTTGATTCAAAAGCTTGGCCCTGTGCACTCACCCAACAATACCCCAATGCCTAAGCCGAAATTCTCGTAAACCTTTCTCATGAAGCCATGGCTGCTTTATTAGTCTTTACCAAGACCGAATGTAAGGTTTGGTTTTCTATTCCCCATTTAGATACTCTTTATCATCGTGTTTCATGTGAACCGTGGCTATGAATAGATCAAGGAGTGCAAATCACGCATTTCTCTTTAATTTCTACTTCACATGATACTTGGGTACCTCGTTACAGGGTGTCCCATTTAGAAATTCTTTCTACTTCATGCTTGCTGATAATGAATTCACCTTCCTGTAAATTCTAAAGAGTTCTATTTCGGGTATATGCACCCGTAAGAAATTGTAGGACTTCCTCACCCATCACTTCCTACCTCATTATGTGTTTTGTTTGGAGTAAGTGTTGGGTGAGGAAGTCCTACCATTCATCAGGGATGCATATGCCCTTAGCTGAGTTTGCTCTACCTGTGGTTTTCCTTGTGTCTATAAATACATTTTTTTTTCTCGGACGAATGAAGGGTGTCAAAAAATAAAGTTCCTTTAGAAAATTTGAAGGAGTTTCAGTCAGTTTGCGTACTGATTAGAAAAACATAGTAGTGACAATCACAATCCAGGCAAGAGAAAACAAGCAAAGCAAGTCCAACCGTAGGCAATTAGGCATAGACAAGTCCCACCCAACCTCAATAGTAAAAATATCTTTACATTTGACAGGTTGTCACTTGTCAGCAAAACCATGAATCTTCTGACTTTGGAGAACCACCATCCTACGAATATCTGACTGTTTTGTTTGGCTATTGCTATACTGGATATGAATATATGATTTATAAAGGAATGAAAGACATTGGACAATTTTGTATGCATATTGCATAGACTAAAGTTAAATCTATGTATGACAATATAGGGGTGGTTCGTTAGTTAAGGAGTTCATCATGGACATTAGGGATGAAACGGATTTTACTCGTTCCTAACCCGATCGTAAATAGTGACCGGGTCATTTATTTGAACCCTAATCCAACCCGAAAGACCGAGTCAATCATGTGTACCCGAATCCGATCCTAAAACTAAAATTTATAAAAGACATAAAATATTCAATATCATCTATCGCAATACAAATACTATGAAAATGTAAGCTTAAATCACTGATTTGTGATTTAAAGTTTAGTATTACGATATTATTTTTCATTGCAAATCAATTACATATTCGTATGTAATGTGCTATTTCACGAGAACACAAATAAATTAATTGATATGTGTAGTCATATTTATTCAGATGAGGTGTAAGGTTTGAATCTTATTAAAAATCTAGTATTTTTTATATTACTTATGAAATCGGGTAACCCAATCTTCAACCCTAACCCGATCCGAAACTCATATCGGGTTGGGTTAAATTCGACATTTAGTGGATTGGACAGGGCCGGATTTTGCCCACTCCTAATGAACCTTCCTCGCATGTGGATGATTCATACATATCTTGTGGATGTCTTTCTCTTCAAGTAAAAAAAAAGAGATTTAAATTAAATCACTGTATGACAGGTGCCTTCACCGGCCAAAAGCCCAAAACTACCAAAAAAAATCTGTCGTAGGAATCTGATAATAATTTAGCATTAATTTCTGCACATGAAAGTATCAGACAGATGGACCGGGAGTTCATTCAATAAACAACTACCTTATCTCAAATCCTAAGATCCCATCCTTCCATTTTCAGTTGAAAAAAAAAAGTTAATCTTGGAGTTTAGTTAGTACTAGTTTTTTCACATGTGCTGCAATGTTGACACTTCACTGTGATTTTTCACACTGTATGAATCTCTTAATTGTTCTCACTTATTTAATTATTAGATGATACCCAGTCATCTGTTAAAATCATTCATTAATTCCAGTTCCCAACGTGTGAATCAAAATAATTAGTAGGCCGAAGTCTGAACAGTTCACAAAATTCCACGTAACTTTTTGTCCATCCAAATTAAATATTAATATAATACAATAATTGTAGAATGATGTATTTCTTATTTAATTATGTAGTCTCTAAATTTTCACCAACTTAAATGAATAATAATGTAGTAATACAGTTGCAGAAGCAGTGTATAAATAGACTCTTGAGGTTGTTTGGTTTTGGTCATCAGTTCAGCATCAGATTCACCAAGCATTGGTTGTGTAGAGTGAAGATATATTTACTTTGTTCATGGATGGACACAAGCTACCCAGCTGCTCCACTGGCTCGACCGACCGAAAGACCACTGAGAAAAACAGGAGGAACCAAATGAAGTCCCTCTACGCCCAGCTCAGCTCCCTCGTCCCACATTACACCACACAAGCTGTATGTCCTTCATAACCGTCAATTTTTACATAAATAAAAATATATATTGGGTTCAGAAATACGACATTTGGGTTTGAAATTTCGATCAGGTGCAACGTGCAAACTACAAACCGACGAATTTTGGTACACTTCCCACAAACTATGCTATAGTTCGGAAAAATGGCATATAATTTGTTTCGTTAAAATCATGACATAATTCATAGGAAGTGTACCATAATTCGTCGGTTTGCACCTGATATTGACTCTGAAATTTTCATTCTTTCTTGTTTTTAAAGAAACTAGTTTTTTGAACTCTAAGAAATCGATTTTACCAAGCCGCTTTTGGAAAACTGGTATTGAAGCTTCAAGAGACCGATCCTACTAAGATCGGTCTGTTCAAAAAACATGGAACCAAGAATACCTGTTTTGACAAAATTACCTTCCATTTTTACCAACTCTTGCTATAACAATTAATATTGTTTTTTTGATGTTGTTATGCAGGATGCGGCGTCTCTGCCGGATAAGCTGGATGAAGCTGCGAAGTACATAAAGAAGCTGCAAGTGTCACTGGAGAAGCTGAGGCTGAAGAAGGAGAAGCTGCAAGGGGGTAGTGGCAGCAGGCAGCAGACCTGCGCTGATGATGATCAGTTTGAGCCGCAAATCGAGGTTCATCAAATGGGCTCAGCGCTAGAGGTCATCATGATCACCGGCTTAGATCATCAATTCACATTGTTCAGCAATGCTGTCCGGGTGATTCATGAAGAAGGAGCTGAGATTGTCAATGCCAACTTCTATGTGGCCTCAGACAAAGTGTTCCATATCATACATTCTAAGGTCAGTATCACACCTTCATCATTTCTATTAAAGGTCAAGGAGCCCCGGACTCGAGCAGTAGTGCAACACACGGATTTATATCCAAGTAAAAAATAGCGATTTGAAAATGACAAAGTTTAGATAAAACAATATCATAACTACGTTATTTCATTAATATAACCTCTAAGTTCAAAACTGAACCCTTTCAAAATTACGCAGTTTTATTTTAAAACCTACAAACTACGTCATTTTTGTTTTTGCAGCAAATTACAGCGCTGCTCGGAATTTTATTACAGTGCAACACAATCAAAATCTAAGTAACAAGCTTTTGTGATGAACTCTTTTCCCCAAAAAAAAATTTTAATCCATATGTACGACTGTTTGAGTGACGGAGAAAATAAAAATCAGGTGCAGCGCAACCGAATACGTTGAGTGCTACAACGTTGTCGCTTCCATAAAAATGACATCATTTTCATAGATATTTTTTTTCAAACATAACAAGACGACGTCGTTTTGACACTCATAACATTTCGCTATGCTGCACCGAATTCAATTCCATTCATCACCCATATTCTCCTAAACTTAAATTTAACCTCTGGATTCAGGTTGAGGAGGCTGGAGCGGGCTTCGGAGGAACATCGAGAATACAAGAAAGGCTATATAGTCTTGTCCACTGATGGAACTGATTATATGATCACAACATTGAGATTCTAGGGTTTTGTTGTAGTAAATGGAGTTATTATAACCATATAGTTTATAGCTTCCTCAATAATATTTGGGGCAGCCAAAAAGAAATCAGTGATAAGGCGATGAACTTTTGTACTATACATCATGTATTTCCTAAAATTATGTATTGTTTTTTAATAAATTATAAATAGTATTTGGATTATTGTCATGATTTCAAATTAGATATCTAATTTTTAAATTTTCATTTAATAACTTTTTTTGTTGATAAATTGGTTGAAACCGCTACAAAGGCGATACATAGGACTTAGAGCTAGAGAAAATATAGCTGGAACCGGAATACCAGATCCAACAACATAAACCTGCGTAATAGATAAGTGGATTACTGCTCCGCTTGGCCTCACGCCTCAGATGGTGGGCCCTCCAGTTGATCACTAGCAACATCACAATTGAAAATAGGAACCCTATGCATAGTGCATACATAACTAGACATGAACGGAAACCACCAAAATAGTCTGAACGCATTCGACTGGAAAAGACTCCCTTAAGCGAACACATTCACACTTAGAGAGAAAAACCATTAACACATATAAACACCACGAAAAACACCCAAAAAGTGACTTACAAGGACTTCCCTCTCCCTCTCCTCCGCGCCAACTCTTTCCACCGCTCGAAGCGCCGCCCATCCCAGCACCACCAGATCCGATTCCCAACCAACTCCCTCCATTTCACACCACCCACCACAAGCCCCGAGCTAACCCCATCACCTCTAGATCCGAAACCTTGCCAAGCATCCCTACAGAAATGGTTGAGCAAAAACTGTGGTAGCCACCGACGATGACTTCTTTGCCAACAGGCGATGAAGAAATCAGGCTTGAGAAGAAAAAGGTAATCGACACCTGAAATCAGGCTACATAAACTGAAATAGAGCCTAAATAATGCTTTTGTAATATATCTATTAAAAAATTTAATTCAAAATCATAAATGGAGGTGAAAGCTATGTTTTGATTTTTAAATTGACGAATATGAATTTTCCCAATCATTATATTTAATTTGACAATTGAGCGGCTCGTTACTAAAATATTTTAAAATGGGCCTAGTCTTGGTGATAAAAGCCCATTACTTCACAAGGAAGCGGAATTCGATGAAATGATAATGTGAGTCACATTCTTTTGGGCTCAAGGGCAAATCCGTAATTTGGGAGCTGTCATCTCTACGCTACGAGCTAGGGTTTTCCGTTTTTGTTTTTCATTCTGAATTGCAATCGATCGACAGAAACCGAAGCTATGGAGAGAACGTTCGAGGTCGGAGCAGTGCCGTACAATCCTGATGGCTGGGGTCCGCCGGAAAATTCAACAACTTTGCTACCTAATCATCTCAGCAACCTTCCATTTGCACCATTCTCGCGCTCTGAAAAGGTAGGTCGAATCGCCGACTGGACTCGCAACTACAACAATCCAGTCCGTGCTAAGAATCCATCAGATGCGGTTTTCGACTTCACCGGAGACGAATCGTTTGGATTCGGCGCTGCAGGTGTAGCGGCGGATGAAGATCCGACGTTTCGTTTGGTGGACGGAAAGCCGCCTCCGAAGCCGAAGTTTGGACCAAGGTGGAGGTTTCAGCAGCAGCGTCTTTTGCCGCAGAGGCGGGATGAGGAGGTTGAGACGAAGAAGAGGGAAGCGGAGAAGGAGAGGTCGAAGAGGGATAGGTTGTATCATATGAATAGGCCTGGTGGACAGTTTCAGCGCCGTGAGGCGGCGGTGTTTAAATCGTCGGTTGATATTCAACCGGAGTGGAATATGCTTGATCAGATCCCGTTCTCGACTTTTTCAAAGCTTTCGTTTACTGTTCCGGAACCTGAAGATCTTCTGATGTGTGGTGCGCTTGAGTATTATGACAAATCGTTTGATCGTGTGACACCGAGAAATGAGAGGAGATTGGAGAGGTTTAAGAACAGAAATTTCTTCAAGGTGACCACTTCGGATGATCCAGTGATTCGTAGGCTGGCTAGTGAGGATAAGGCTACTGTTTTTGCCACTGATACAATCTTATCCACGCTCATGTGTGCGCCTAGGAGTGTTTATTCATGGGATATTGTAGTGCAGAGAGTGGGGAATAAGTTATTTTTTGATAAGAGGGATGGTTCTCAGCTGGACTTGCTGGCTGTTCATGAGACTTCTCAGGAGCCTCTGCCGGAGGCTAAGGATGATATCAACTCTGCGCACTCACTGAGCGTTGAGGCGGCTTATATCAATCAGAACTTTTCACAGCAAGTTCTGTTGAGGGATGCGAATAAGGTGAATTTGGATGAGCCTAGTCCTTTTGCTAGTGAAGGAGAGGACCATGCTTCTGTGGCATATAGGTACAGGCGCTGGAAGCTTGACAATGATATGTATTTGGTTGCGAGATGTGAGGTTCAGAGTGTTCTAGAGCTTAACAATCAGAGGTCTTTCTTAACTCTTAATGCGCTGAATGAATTTGATCCCAAGTATTCTGGCGTGGATTGGAGGAAGAAGTTGGAGACACAGAGGGGTGCTGTATTGGCCACTGAATTGAAGAATAATGTGAACAAGATAGCTAAGTGGACTGCTCAAGCACTGTTAGCTAGTGCGGATATGATGAAAATGGGATTTGTTTCTAGGGTGCACCCTAGAGATCACTTTAACCATGTTATATTGGCTGTAGCTGGTTACAAGCCGAAGGACTTTGCTGCTCAGATTAATTTGAACACTGCAAATATGTGGGGTATTGTGAAGTCTATTGTGGACTTGTGTATGAAGTTAAATGAGGGAAAGTATGTGCTTGTGAAGGATCCAACCAAACCACAAGTTAGGATTTATGAGGTCCCGGCTGATGCATTTGACAATGATTATGTGGAGGAGCCATTGCCTGAAGACGAACAAGTGCAGCCTCCTGCTGAAGATGGTGAGAATGTGGAGGCAACCATTGATGCTGTTGATGCTGATGTTAAGGAGGTCACCACTGAAGCGTAAAGGTGACTACTTTTTTTACAAGTTTTTGAAGGATGTTGAACAATATTCTTATTGCTTAGTCTAAGTGAATGCAATATAATATGCTTCAGCAACTTAATTCAATGTTGACAAGACGAGACCCTAAATTAGGTTTTTTAACAAATCACCTGAAACATGTGATTTTGGCTCTGTATAGAGGATGCCCATCTTAGAAATAGTCCTGATTGCATGTACCATGTAGTCAACTGGCATAAATATCTACCCTCTTTAGAGCTATGATTATACAATAATTTTTTTTTTCCGTTGGGTGCCAAAATATCCTTTTGGTTTGACAAGATTAGACTATGCCATGGCTTTATTAGTTTAGGTCGCATTTTGATTTGTGATTACAAGTAAGGATATGTTCAGTGTCTTTATGAAACTCTTAGAAGAATGAGTTTCTGGGTAGATAACAAGCCAGGGGAGTCAATTGTTGATACCTAATGTTGCTTTTTGTTTCTTGCTTCCTATTGAGAAGATGGCAGATACGCATTTTTCCCTGTGGACTAGAATGTTATTTATTTTTCCATTTAAAACTTGCACACACACAAATTTATCGGCTAAGTTCCTGAAATTGGCCTAGTTTACTCTAGACGAATGGGTAGACAGTAGTTTGTGATCAACCATCATCTTAAACAGAAGGGCTTTGCTCTGCTGTTTGATCCTTGGCTCATGTCTTCATTTATGATATCATGGATTGCCAGATTTTTGGGCTCCTTCAGCTGTAATGCCATCGTATACGCACTTTGACTTTATTTTTGAAAAGTATATTTCCATTGTAATGCTCTAAAATAACCTCTTTTGGCCAGGTTGCACCTTGGCAATACTAAACAGCTGATCCTGACATCGCATAAACCTCCTGGCTGAGCAGCAAATCTTCAGTCTCAGGCGGAATCTCTGTACTTCAGTTCTGTTTTTTTGTGCCATTAGAATTTTCAAGTTGGATTAATTCCTGCTGTTGAGCTTATTCCATACTACTCTTACACCACTTGTTTAAAACCAATGAACATCTACTTAATGTTTTATCTTATGAATGGCTGCTTTGTGTTCCACAGAAGCCATGTCAGTTAAGAATTACTGTAGATTAGATTGATTATGATGTCACTAATTGCCGGTTGGCATCTTAATCAAAAAAAAAAGAAAATGGTCTGAGCGTTCAAAAAATACTTTGATTTTTTTCATAAATCATTTATTTATATTTCCAATGTAAGTTTTCAATACTAACCCATCCAGTCAATTAGCCAATCACACTCTATTTCAAATCGGCAAGTCCCAAATAGAAAAAGAGACGATTTTTCTTGCACCCATTTTTCCTCGTTCGTTGCAAAATGAAATAAAGATTCGGGAAAATGAAAAAAGGTGATGAACTATCACTTTGTGTCAAATTATGATCCGAACTATCAAAAATGACAATTTAGGTCAAATTTAAATTGATTTGCTACTAAAATTGACAAATTAATGTTAAAGTGACCAAATGAATTAAAACACAACTTCTTGTGCCCTTCAATTCTATCATTTTTCGGTGACAAATTAGTTTGAAAAATCTCAATTTGCTCGAGTTGTCATTATCGATAGTTCGATTCTTAATTTGACACAAGGTGATAGTTCATGGGCCATTTTTATCATTTTTCCTAAATATTAAAGAGGTTTGAGCGTGAACGGATTATTAGTTTATCAAGAAAATTGAGAGAGTCGCATTTTAGGGCGTATGCACCCATGACTAAAGAAATGTTAGGAGGGAACTTCCTCACTTAACATTTCCTCCAAACAAAGCACAAAATCAATGAGTATGTTCTCTCACAAATCCTTGGAGCATGTGTGAGAGAACATGCTCATTGACTTTGTGCTTGTTTGAAGAAAATGTTAGTTGATAAAGTTCTCTCTTATCATTTCTTTAGTGATGCTTGCATATACCCTTATTACTGCAATTGGTTGATAAGTATCCGAGCAAATATATTTTAAGAAAGCTAGCTGGCTTTAATTTGATATTGTGTTGTTGGACCTCAATGACTGTTAGATACACACACGGTTGGTTGGGTAGATCGTAGATGATAAATAACTATCAGCTGGAAAACCAAAGCAAAAGGTGAAGGGAGAGAGACAAGGGCGTTCCATGTCAACTCCTTGTGCTTCTGTTCATGTTGCTCTCTTCCCCGGCGCGGGGATGGGCCACCTTATGCCCTTCCTCCGCCTTGCTGCCCTTCTATCGTCTCGTGGCTGTCAGGTCACCCTCATCACCACCCACCCAACTGTCTCCCTCGCCGAATCCAATCACCTCTCTGATTTCCTATCCTCCCATTCGGCCATCAACCACCACCACTTCCACCTCCTCCCAATATCATCACATCCCTCGACGCCCATCATCGACGATCCTTTCTTCAAGCAGGTCCACGCCATTCGACGCTCTCTTAACAACATCCGTCCCATACTCTTACAATCGGCAGCATCACCCTTCTCCGCTCTCGTCACTGACATTCTCATCGCGGACCAAATGGCTGCCGCACTCTCCGATCTCCCTCCAATCCCTAATTACATTCTCTGCACCTCTTCAGCTAGATTCCTAGCTCTCATGTCACGACTCTCGTCGGAGGATTCTATAGACATTGACATCCCCGGCCTCACTACTCCCATTTCAAAATCCAGCATCCCGCCGCCCTTCTCCAATCCGAATCACTTTTTTCACGCTCTCTTGTTACAGAATGCTAGAGCGTTTCCCTTGTTCGATGGCATTTTGGTGAATACGTTTTCTGCGTTCGAGGGAATAGCCGTAAAGGTTCTCAACAGCGGCAGCGTTATGCAAGGTCTCCCACCGGTTATACCGATCGGGCCGTTGCCGCCAATTATCCATTTCCGGAATCAGAAGCAGCTGACGGCGTGTACCGAATGGCTGGACACACAGCCTGCGAGCTCTGTCGTGCTTTTAAGCTTTGGAAGCAGAACAGCCATGTCAAAAGATCAAATACAAGAAATAGCGAAAGCTCTAATTACCAGCAAGTTCGCGTTCGTGTGGATTGTAAAAGGGAGTAAGGTAGACAGAGACGACAAAGACGATGATCTGACAAAACTGCTCGGCGAACCATTTTTAAAAAGCATCGAAAGCAGCAAATCAGGGATCGTGATGAATGAGTGGGTGAACCAGGAGAGTATTTTATCGCATTCGGCCATCGGTGGATTCGTGAGTCACTGCGGCTGGAACTCAGTGACAGAGGCAGCGGCTAGGGGTGTGCCTGTGCTTGCGTGGCCGCTGCACGGAGATCAAAAGTTGAATGCGGAGGTAGTGGTTGAAGCTGGGTTGGGAATATGGGACGAGAGCTGGGGTTGGGGAGGTGAAAGGGTGGTGGCTGCGGATGAGATTCAGCGGAAGTTGGTGGAGCTGATGGACGATGTTCAGCTTAAGAGAATGGCTGCTTCTGTCGGCGCAGAAGCTAGAAGAGCAGTTGATGTCGCAGGAAGTTCGGATCTACTGTTGACGCATTTGGTCAATCGCTATTCCCAAGTAATCACTCGTTAGCAAATACATGTCGTGGCTACGCTTCTCGCCAATTTCGTCTTTTGTTGGAAAACTTTTCAATTTGCTCAAATTAATTAAATTGGTTCCTTTTTTTTTTTTACTAATTTCTCGAGTTTATTTTTTATTGTTAAGTACTGTTACCAATAACGCCAAACATCAATTTTAATTGTTTGGGCTCTTACAGGGAGCACTTTCATCATCTTCCATCTTCATCGCACAAATAAATTCCAATCTTATACTCTGTTCTTTAGAGCTTGACTCAAACCCCATTAAACTAATACAATACAATCTAAGTTTACTCAAGCTCACTCAACACAACCTAAATTCATCCAACACAACCTAAGTTCATCCAAGCTCATTCAACACAATCTAATATTCACTCACATAAACTACTCTCCACTCACCTATTATTTTCATTATATTTATTATAAACTACACTCACATAAACTAAACTAGGGCTCACTCACCTAAACTACTCTCCACTCACCTAACACAACCTAACCTAATACAATCTAATCTAAGCTCACCCAACACAATCTAAGCTCACCCAATACAATCTAAACTAAACTAAACTAAACTCCCAACACCCAAACCCCAAGCTCTAAAGAACAGGGCCAAGTCAAGTTCAAAATAGATTTAAACGTTATTTTTGTTTTCAAAATAAGTTGACCAATTAATAAGTAAAAGTCGACAACACAAGAAAAATGTAAAAGCACCCTTAAAATTTACCGCTCTCATGTTTATTAAGTACAATTATATAATTTCAAGATTAGTTTAAATTAATCTAAGTATCACAGTTTAAAGAATAATATACCAACAAAACGTAACAAGTTTAACAAAGATTTAACCGCTATTTTTTGTTTTCATAAAATTGCAATAAAAAGTTAACATACCAAAAATACCCTCAAAATCTAATGACAAGTTTAACGAAGATTTAACCGCTATATTTGTGTTCAAAATAAGTTGTTATGAATCAATTAATAAGCAAAAATGCACACACAAAAAGTCAACTTGTTCAACTCAAAAAATAATATAACAACAAAACGTAACAAGTTCAAGAAGATTTAAACGAAAATGTACACCACTCTCATGCAAACTCTAATGATAATTTTTTTTATAATTATTAAATACATTTATAAAAATTCGAAATTAGTTTAACTAAATTTAGCAATTCAAAGACAACATAACAACAAACATAAGACGTTAGAATGAATTAAATATTAAGTATGCACAAAAAAAATAACATGGGAAAATTATTAAAGCACCCAATAAATTTAACCCAACTCTACTACTAAATTAAATTAATATTAATTAAAATAAATATATGTTTCACAATTCAAAGAATAACGTAACAACAAAACAAGTTTAACAAAGCTTTAAACGCTATTTTTGTTTTCAAAATAAATTGGAATCGATTAATAAGTTAAAAAGCACACAAAAAAGTATAGAAAAAAAAGGGTAAAGCACCCTCAAACCTTAATGATAAAATTTATTAAATTAATATCAACATATACGTTTAATCACTCAAAGAATAACATAACGAAAAAATAAAAATTTAAATGCTATTTTTGTTTTCAAAGTAAGTTGATATAATCCAATTAATAACTAAAATAGAAAATAGAAAAGTCAACAACACAATAAATATGTTAAAGCACCCTCTAAAATAATTGTAAGTCAAGTTCAAAGAAGATTTAAACGTTAATTTTGTTTTCAAAATAAGTTGACCAATTAATAAGTAAAAGTGGACAACACAAGAAAAATATAAAAGCACCCTTAAAACTTACCGCTTTCATGTTTATTAAGTACAATTATGTAATTTCAAGATTAGTTTAAATTAATATAAGTATCACAGTTTAAAGAATAATATAACAACAAAACGTAACAAGTTTAACAAAGATTTAACCGTTATTTTTTGATTTCATAAAATTGCAATAAGTTAACATACCAAAAATACCCTCAAAATCTAATGACAAGTTTAACGAAAATTTAACCGCTATATTTGTTTTCAAAATAAGTTGTTATGAATCAATTAATAAACAAAAATGCACACACAAAATGTCAACTTGTTCAACTCAAAGAATAATATTAAAGAATAAAAAATAATATAACAACAAAACGTAACAAATTCAAGAAGATTTAAACGAAAATGTACACTAATGATAAAATTTATTTATTTTATAATTATTAAATACATTTATAAAAATTCGAAATTAATTTAACTAAATTTAGCAATTCAAAGACAACATCACAACAAAACATAAGAAGTCAGAATGAATTAAATATTAAGTATGCACAAAAAAATTAACATGGGAAAAATATTAAAGCACCCAATAAATTAAACCCAACTCTACTACAAAATTAAATTAATATTAAGTAAAATAAATATAAGTTTCACAATTCAAAGAATAACGTAACAACAAAACAAGTTTAACAAAGCTTAAAATTTTTGTTTTCAAAATAAATTGGAATCGATTAATAATTTAAAAAGCACACAAAAAAGTATAGAAAAAAAAGGGTAAAGCACCGTCAAACCTTAATGATAAAATTTATTAAATTAATATCAACATATAAGTTTAATCACTCAAAGAATAACATAACAAAAAAATGAAAATTTAAATACTATTTTTGTTTTCAAAGTAAGTTGATATAATCCAATTAATAAGTAAAATTGCAAATAGAAAAGTCAACAACACAAGAAATATGTTAAAGCACTCTCTAAAATAATTGTAAGTCAAGTTCAAAGAAGATTTAAAAGTTAATTTTGTTTTCAAAATAAGTTGACCAATTAATAAGTAAAAGTCGACAACACAAGAAAAATGTAAAACCACCCTTAAAATTTACCGCTCTCATGTTTATTAAGTACAATAATGTATTTCAAGATTAGTTTAAATTAATATAAGTATCACAATTTAAAGAATAATATAACAACAAAACGTAACAAGTTTAACAAAGATTTAACCGCTATTTTTTGTTTTATATTGCAATAAAAAGTTAACATACCAAAAAAACCCTCAAAATCTAATGACAAGTTTAACGAAGATTTAACCGCTATATTTGTGTTCAAAATAAGTTGTTATGAATCAATTAATAAGCAAAAAATGCACACACAAAAAGTTAACTTGTTCAACTCAAAGAATAATATAACAACAAAACGTAAAAAGTTCAAGAAGATTTAAACGAAAATGTACACTAATGATAAAATTTATTATAAAAAAAAAGGGTAAGGCACCCTCAAACATTAATGATAAAATTTATTAAATTAATATCAACATATAAGTTTAATCACTCAAAGAATAACATAACAAAAAAATGAAAAATTTAAATCCTATTTTTGTTTTCAAAGTAAGTTGATATAATCCAATTAATAAGTAAAATTTTAAATAGAAAAGTCAACAGTACAAGAAGTATGTTAAAGCATCCTCTAAAATAATTGTAAGTCAAATTCAAAGAAGATTAAAAATCGACAACACAAGAAAAATGTAAAAGCACCCTTAAAATTTACCGCTCTCATGTTTATTAAGTACAATTATGTAATTTAAAGATTAGTTTAAATTAATATAAGTATCACAGTTTAAAGAACAATATAACAACAAAACGTAACAAGTTTAGCAAAGATTTCACGGCCATTTTTTGTTTTCATAAAATTCCAATAAAAAGTTAACATACCAAAAATACCCTCAAAATTTAATGACAGGTTTAACGAAGATTTAACCGCTATATTTGTGTTCAAAATAAGTTGTTATGAATCAATTAATAAGCAAAAATGCACACACAAAAAATCAACTTGTTCAACTCAAAGAATAATATACAACAAAACGTAACAAGTTCATGAAGATTTAAACGAAAATGTACACCACTCTCATGCAAACCCTAATTTTAAATACAATTACAAAAATTCGAAATTAGTTTAACTAAATTTAGTAATTCAAAAGACAACATAATAACAAAACATAAGAAGTTAGAATGAGTTAAATATTAAGTATGCACAAAAAAATTAACATGGGAAAAATATTAAAGCACTCAATAAATTTAACCCAACTGTACTACTAAATTAAATTAATATTAAGTAAAATATATATAAGTTTCTTAGAACAAAGATTGCAGGTGACAGTAAACAAGGTCGTCTAATCAGATGGCAAATGTGGTTTGCACATTATCAATTTGAGGTTGAGCACCTCTCGGGAGAGAAGAACTCACTCGCCGACTTCATGACGCGAGAATACCATACAGGTAATACTTGCTTTTCCCTTTTCCTTTAGGGACAACTTGCAGGAAAAAACCATCCAAGGAAACCAGGAGCGCCCATTGTTTCACTCCTCCCACCTTCCTATAAGTTGACAACACCCTCCTTCAGCTTTTCCACACAAACAATCACTAAACCTGTTCTTCCCAAGAAATTAAAACATTTTTCATGGAGAATTTTCTAGAGCTTGAGCTCGAAGAAAAACTGCTCACATGGAAAGTAAGCTGACTCCAATCCTTGAGAGTAGCTTCCTTCATTCGGAATCTGTGGATTCGTTTTCTGAAGATTGAAGTTCTTCTTTGAAGGTGAAAACCGTATCCTCCTCCGGATAGTATTCTTCAACAGGTTCATATCCATTGAAACCTGCCTCGATGATAAGCTTAAGTTTATTTGGAAACTTTTGCTTGTTAGGGCACTCATTTGCGTAGTGTCCTTCTTCACTGCAGATCCAACATCGGCAGTTGGGCTTACCTTTAGGACAAAATCTTTTCCCAAACTTAATAAGTCAAGGAAACAACATTAATCATTTACTCGCAAGAGTTTGGATTAAAATCTCCAAGATTAGTTCTTTTCTAGGATTAGAAAAGGACCAGTGCGAACCGTTTAGTAAAAACCCTAGTGTTTTTAATAAACTTAAAAACCTTATAAAAAGAGGTGGAATCGATACCAATTTCAATATCGATATCCTTGATATTCTTGTAACTCAAAATCAAGAGTTAGAAAAAATTAAAAACAAAATCGACCCAACCGTTCTCACAGAAGAAAGGCTGAAAGATTTAGAAGAAAAACTCGAAGACATTAGAGTTGCAATAAAAGCTGTCATCGGATAGCCATGACCAACTCGTCCGTTAAAGACATTGACCTCTACATCAGGGAAGCCTTCCCTAGATTAGAAAACCTTATTGAAGCCGTCAGTGCAAAGATCATTAAGGAAATTTCTGACGAAATAAAAATGTGCGACAACTCAAATAAATTATTGGAAGAAACCAATAAGCAAATTATCTTAGATAAAGATAAAGGAGTTGCCACAACAAGCAATCTTCACAAGTATCCCTACCCAAATTTCAGAGTAGGAAACGAAAAACTTAGGAAGCTCCAAAGATCCCAAAAGTCTAACTTGGCCCTTCGGTTCAACTGAATGACTACCATCACGGATCACCTTGAAAGATATTTCTTTGAAATATCAATCAACGATGATGATTGTACAGAACTTGTACACCTCATGGCTTTAGAAGAAGACGAACTCCTCGTCAAATTCCAAAGCAAAGACCTTTGTGTCAAATACAACTATAACATAAAGGAAAATGTTATGGTCAATCAAACTAAAGACGATTCTAGTTCCGATGAACCAGACATCGAAATGGGAAACTTAGGAACCCTAAAGGACGATGCTGAATCCAGCGCAACTGGCGCAAAAAGATATAAGCCTCGACAGAGACCCTTTGCCACAAACTCAGGAAACACAGCCCCTGAAAGAAACATCCCGGCTGGAACAATCAATATTGATTGCATCAATAATATGAATGAAAGGAAAGAAATGATTGATAGATGGGCTACGGGAATTAGCTTAACCATCCAGTCAAACATTGACGACTACCAAACCGGCAGCACGGTTTTACTCCTTATGGTCCATAAGACAGAAGGAATCATCCGAGAGTTTATCAAGAAAACAATCTGGGATGAAACCTGGACAGGAGAAATGATGCTAGAAAAGATTCTAGATGCCCTCTACACAATCTTTCTTGGACTCAACATGTTTGAGGATAAGGATGGAGAAATCCTCAAGGAAGAAGAACAAGCCAGACAAAGGCTTACAAAGATGCAAATATGCAACATTTGCTCCTTCAAAGAATTCACCTGTGAATATGAGAAGAATCTCTACAAACTACCTCAGGCAGAGTATCCTGCCTTTGTTGAACAATTCCTCACAAAACTTCCTATCATTGGAGAAAGAAGTCTTGAAGAATTCAGAAAAAGGAAGACAGCTACCACTATCTATTCCTTAGGACTCGCAGTCCGCATCGTCGAAGAACAGATAAAGAACGTCTGTGACCTCTCCGTCAAACAAAAGCAACTTAAGAAGTTCAACAAAACGTGTTGCTCCAAGCTTACTGATGAAGTCAACACCTTCGGATGTACACCCACATCCAAAAAGTATTTCAAGAAGAAATACAAATCCAAATACAAGAAGATTTGGAAAAAGAAAAGAAAGCCTTTTAAACCAGGTAAGTATTTTAGAAAGCCCACTAAGGAAAAATCTGAAAGGAAAAGATTTTGTCCTAAAGGTAAGCCCAACTGCCGATGTTGGATCTGCAGTGAAGAAGGACACTACGCAAATGAGTGCCCTAACAAGCAAAAGTTTCCAAATAAACTTAAGCTTATCATCGAGGCAGGTTTCAATGGATATGAACCTGTTGAAGAATACTATCCGGAGGAGGATACGGTTTTCACCTTCAAAGAAGAACTTCAATCTTCAGAAAACGAATCCACAGATTCCGAATGAAGGAAGCTACTCTCAAGGATTGGAGTCAGCTTACTTTCCATACTGAAGAAATCATGAAAATCAAAGAAGATTTTCAAACCAATATTAAAGGGATTGAACCCGAAGAAGATTTGACATCTGTCAACAAGACAAATGCAAACTCAATTTATATCAAAGGACAACTCAAGTTCGAAGGATATAAAATGTTTCATATACATTGCTATGTCGACACAGGCGCCAGCCTATGCATCGCAAGCAAGTATATCATACCAGAAGAACTCTGGGAAAACTCCGCAAAACCCCTCTCGGTGAAGGTCGCTAACGGAGAATACATCAAAATTAATAAGGTTTGTAAAAACTTACAAATCAGGATTGCCGGCGAGATATTCCATATCCCCACAATCTATCAACAAGAATCAGGAATGGATCTTATACTTGGTAACAACTTTATTCAATTGTATGGTCCTTTCACACAATGGATAGATAACGTTGCCTTCACATTAAAAAATGTCCGAAGTTGATTTGCTAGGTTTGATTACACAGAGGTCTGCACATACAATTGATGCTAGCTCATATTTTCAGGTTGGCTATTCCTTCGCTTCTTTCATCATCTCGGGATCACTGGTCACCTCCACTCAGAACGCGAACCACAGAGGTCTTACTTCGGCCTTCTGCCTACCGCCTCCATCCGCTAGAGCTTCCTGTGTGTTCACCCTTGAGTTTGAAAGATGGAAGTAGCATCCATTTTGAATCATAGCATAGCATCTTTCTGGGAAATCGATATGTGCGGGGATATTTGCGTGCTTCATTGCTTCTGGTTTTGAAGTAGTAGGCTTTGGATAAGTGTTGGAAAGATATATGTGGAAGGGTAATTTTATTGATGGGTAATGAAAATACAGAAGGTATGCTCAGGCGAGCATCCTGGAGAACATACTATGGCATACCCCGAAGGGCTGCCTATCACACTACTACTCTATGCACACTACTCACTATTACACATCGAAAGCTTGGAAAAAAAGGAGAGAGAAGAGAGCAAACGAAGGAGTGGTCGAAAGAAGATATCTTCTCAGGCTCTCTCGTCTTCAATATATAGCCCTGAGTGGGCAATAATTTGTTCCGTGATTAACGGGTAAGTGGAGGTTCCACTTGCTGTATTATTGTCCTGGATGGGCAATAAGTCTTCAAAGGCAGACGTAAGTGGAGCACTAGGTGTCCTTTGATTTGAGGTGCTTTTTGACTTCTTTGCCTTGGAGTGGGGCCTCCGCCGAAAGTTGTCTTGTTTTCTTTTCTTCAATTGGGCAAGTGGGCGTTCCACTAGATGCAGTGGAAGACATCTTGTCTTTTCCGAAGATGAGGGCGGCTGCTTTGCAGAAAGAGATCCTTGTGTTGGGGGCCACGTTGATGTTGGCTTGTCGGAACATTTCTTCGAACCGAATAACTTTGTTCCAGTCTTCTTGGCTGGTTTTTGCAGTCGTCTTGCTTGTCATGATGCAGCTTGGGCTGCAGTAATTGACCTTAATTTTGGTCTCGGCTTCGATTGACCGAAGTTTGTTGACCACAAGTTTGAGTCCGTTGACTCGAAGGTTGGTGAGTTCTTCAGTAGGAGGGCAATTTTCAGTCATGGTCTTGGACGGGCTGAACTCCTTTTCTTTGGCGAGTCCAATCTCGATGTAGAAATAAGGACTGAAGGTAGATGACTGTATCCAGTCGGCAATTGAGCATGTCACATTGATGTACATGCGTTGATCAGCAACTTTCATAACCTTTGTTCTGAAGTTTTTGATCGCTTTGATGAACTCACGTGAAAAGAGCTTCAGTTCCTGAAGATTTGCACTTGGGTATATGTTTTTAATTAGTCCTGCTCTGAAAGCGGCATGGACTAGTTCTGGATCGGCCCCTTCAACAAAGTTGTAGAGACTTCTGGTGGCCGTATCGCTGGTGAAGAATTTCTCGAAGAGGAAGTCTTCTTGGTTGGCACATCTGGCTTTGGCCCAGAGGAATCGGAATTCGTTGAAAGGAATTCCTTGGAAGTCCTTGGAGAGGATGGCTTCTTCTGGTTGCATGCTGCTAGCCATTCTTTTTCTTCCGTCTTTGTGGACAATAGGTTCTTTGAAGATTATGCCCGTGTTCTTCTTATCGTCGAAGGCTTGAGCACTCTTTCTTGCTTGTTCCAGGGTGTTGAATTTTTTGAAGGCGTTCGCTGTTCCGTTGGTGTAGGAACTAACTTCTCCCCAATCGGTGTAGATACCTTGGTGAGGTCCGTTGTAGATGACGTAGTAGGCAGTATTGATGTCCTTTTCTACGGCCGTCTTGTAGCTGGGAGCGAATCTTACTCTGTCAGATTCCAGTGGGGAATCTTTATGGGCTTCCAGTGGGGAAGGTTTTGAAATTACCAGTGGGGTAAATTTCTTGTTTATGAACGCAAGAGCAGAGAGATCTGCAATCCTGCTGGAGACTGGTGAAGCAAGAACCGCTTCATTGCTTTTTGCCAAAGCAACAGGCGTTAACGGATTTGTTAACTCTTTACCGGTAGCCGTTTGCTCCGGAGTAGCTGCTGATTTAGAATTAGAGTAATTCCCCGGTTCAGTAGTAACCGTTTTGGCCTGTTGAAACTGTTTCAACAGAAATAGCTTTGACCTAAGGGTACTAAGCTTGTGAACAAGGGCCTCATGCTCAAGTGTGAGCAGTTTTTCTTCGAGCTCAAGCTCTAGAAATTTCTCCATGAAAAATGTTTTAATTTCTTGGGAAGAACAGGTTTAGTGATTGTTTGTGTGGAAAAGCTGAAGGAGGGTGTTGTCAACTTATAGGAAGGTGGGAGGAGTGAAACAATGGGCGCTCCTGGTTTCCTTGGATGGTTTTTTCCTGCAAGTTGTCCCTAAAGGGAAAGGGAAAAGCAAGTATTACCTGTATGGTATTCACGCGTCATGAAGTCGGCGAGTGAGTTCTTCTCTCCCGAGAGGTGCTCAACCTCAAATTGATAATGTGCAAACCACATTTGCCATCTGATTAGACGACCTTGTTTACTGTCACCTGCAATCTTTGTTCTAAGAAAATAGGTAAAGTTTTTGTTGTCAGTTCTGATAAGAAATTTAACAGGAGTTAAATATACAGAGAACTTTTCAATGACTCGTTTGACCGCGAGATACTCCTTCTCATTACTGTGGTAATTGAGTTCAGCTTGTTTGGAAGATCCGGAGGACTATCTGCAGATCTTTTCACCATCAAGGGTTTTGGCTTTCAAAATAGTGGTAGCTGTCTTCCTTTTTCTGAATTCTTCAAGACTTCTTTCTCCAATGATAGGAAGTTTTGTGAGGAATTGTTCAACAAAGGCAGGATACTCTGCCTGAGGTAGTTTGTAGAGATTCTTCTCATATTCACAGGTGAATTCTTTGAAGGAGCAAATGTTGCATATTTGCATCTTTGTAAGCCTTTGTCTGGCTTGTTCTTCTTCCTTGAGGATTTCTCCATCCTTATCCTCAAACATGTTGAGTCCAAGAAAGATTGTGTAGAGGGCATCTAGAATCTTTTCTAGCATCATTTCTCCTGTCCAGGTTTCATCCCAGATTGTTTTCTTGATAAACTCTCGGATGATTCCTTCTGTCTTATGGACCATAAGGAGTAAAACCGTGCTGCCGGTTTGGTAGTCGTCAATGTTTGACTGGATGGTTAAGCTAATTCCCGTAGCCCATCTATCAATCATTTCTTTCCTTTCATTCATATTATTGATGCAATCAATATTGATTGTTCCAGCCGGGATGTTTCTTTCAGGGGCTGTGTTTCCTGAGTTTGTGGCAAAGGGTCTCTGTCGAGGCTTATATCTTTTTGCGCCAGTTGCGCTGGATTCAGCATCGTCCTTTAGGGTTCCTAAGTTTCCCATTTCGATGTCTGGTTCATCGGAACTAGAATCGTCTTTAGTTTGCTTGACCATAACATTTTCCTTTATGTTATAGTTGTATTTGACACAAAGGTCTAAATCAGCAGCTACTCCGGAGCAAACGGCTACCGGTAAAGAGTTAACAAATCCGTTAACGCCTGTTGCTTTGGCAAAAAGCAATGAAGCGGTTCTTGCTTCACCAGTCTCCAGCAGGATTGCAGATCTCTCTGCTCTTGCGTTCATAAACAAGAAATTTACCCCACTGGTAATTTCAAAACCTTCCCCACTGGAAGCCCATAAAGATTCCCCACTGGAATCTGACAGAGTAAGATTCGCTCCCAGCTACAAGACGGCCGTAGAAAAGGACATCAATACTGCCTACTACGTCATCTACAACGGACCTCACCAAGGTATCTACACCGATTGGGGAGAAGTTAGTTCCTACACCAACGGAACAGCGAACGCCTTCAAAAAATTCAACACCCTGGAACAAGCAAGAAAGAGTGCTCAAGCCTTCGACGATAAGAAGAACACGGGCATAATCTTCAAAGAACCTATTGTCCACAAAGACGGAAGAAAAAGAATGGCTAGCAGCATGCAACCAGAAGAAGCCATCCTCTCCAAGGACTTCCAAGGAATTCCTTTCAACGAATTCCGATTCCTCTGGGCCAAAGCCAGATGTGCCAACCAAGAAGACTTCCTCTTCGAGAAATTCTTCACCAGCGATACAGCCACCAGAAGTCTCTACAACTTTGTTGAAGGGGCCGATCCAGAACTAGTCCATGCCGCTTTCAGAGCAGGACTAATTAAAAACATATACCCAAGTGCAAATCTTCAGGAACTGAAGCTCTTTTCACGTGAGTTCATCAAAGCGATCAAAAACTTCAGAACAAAGGTTATGAAAGTTGCTGATCAACGCATGTACATCAATGTGACATGCTCAATTGCCGACTGGATACAGTCATCTACCTTCAGTCCTTATTTCTACATCGAGATTGGACTCGCCAAAGAAAAGGAGTTCAGCCCGTCCAAGACCATGACTGAAAATTGCCCTCCTACTGAAGAACTCACCAACCTTCGAGTCAACAGACTCAAACTTGTGGTCAACAAACTTCGGTCAATCGAAGCCGAGACCAAAATTAAGGTCAATTACTGCAGCCCAAGCTGCATCATGACAAGCAAGACGACTGCAAAAACCAGCCAAGAAGACTGGAACAAAGTTATTCGGTTCGAAGAAATGTTCCGACAAGCCAACATCAACGTGGCCCCCAACACAAGGATCTCTTTCTGCAAAGCAGCCGCCCTCATCTTCGGAAAAGACAAGATGTCTTCCACTGCATCTAGTGGAACGCCCACTTGCCCAATTGAAGAAAAGAAAACAAGACAACTTTCGGCGGAGGCCCCACTCCAAGGCAAAGAAGTCAAAAGCACCTCAAATCAAAGGACACCTAGTGCTCCACTTACGTCTGCCTTTGAAGACTTATTGCCCATCCAGGACAATAATACAGCAAGTGGAACCTCCACTTACCCGTTAATCACGGAACAAATTATTGCCCACTCAGGGCTATATATTGAAGACGAGAGAGCCTGAGAAGATATCTTCTTTCGACCACTCCTTCGTTTGCTCTCTTCTCTCTCCTTTTTTCCAAGCTTTCGATGTGTAATAGTGAGTAGTGTGCATAGAGTAGTAGTGTGATAGGCAGCCCTTCGGGGTATGCCATAGTATGTTCTCCAGGATGCTCGCCTGAGCATACCTTCTGTATTTTCATTACCCATCAATAAAATTACCCTTCCACATATATCTTTCCAACACTTATCCAAAGCCTACTACTTCAAAACCAGAAGCAATGAAGCACGCAAATATCCCCGCACATATCGATTTCCCAGAAAGATGCTATGCTATGATTCAAAATGGATGCTACTTCCATCTTTCAAACTCAAGGGTGAACACACAGGAAGCTCTAGCGGATGGAGGCGGTAGGCAGAAGGCCGAAGTAAGACCTCTGTGGTTCGCGTTCTGAGTGGAGGTGACCAGTGATCCCGAGATGATGAAAGAAGCGAAGGAATAGCCAACCTGAAAATATGAGCTAGCATCACGGACGGCCCGATATGCCGGATATGCTTCGGATCCCAAGGTAGAAAAGGAAACAGGCAGAAGGAAAACTCGAAGACATTAGAGTTGCAATAAAAGCTGTCATCGGATAGCCATGACCAACTCGTCCGTTAAAGACATTGACCTCTACATCAGGGAAGCCTTCCCTAGATTAGAAAACCTTATTGAAGCCGTCAGTGCAAAGATCATTAAGGAAATTTCTGACGAAATAAAAATGTGCGACAACTCAAATAAATTATTGGAAGAAACCAATAAGCAAATTATCTTAGATAAAGATAAAGGAGTTGCCACAACAAGCAATCTTCACAAGTATCCCTACCCAAATTTCAGAGTAGGAAACGAAAACTTAGGAAGCTCCAAAGATCCCAAAAGTCTAACTTGGCCCTTCGGTTCAACTGAATGACTACCATCACGGATCACCTTGAAAGATATTTCTTTGAAATATCAATCAACGATGATGATTGTACAGAACTTGTACACCTCATGGCTTTAGAAGAAGACGAACTCCTCGTCAAATTCCAAAGCAAAGACCTTTGTGTCAAATACAACTATAACATAAAGGAAAATGTTATGGTCAATCAAATTAAAGACGATTCTAGTTCCGATGAACCAGACATCGAAATGGGAAACTTAGGAACCCTAAAGGACGATGCTGAATCCAGCGCAACTGGCGCAAAAAGATATAAGCCTCGACAGAGACCCTTTGCCACAAACTCAGGAAACACAGCCCCTGAAAGAAACATCCCGGCTGGAACAATCAATATTGATTGCATCAATAATATGAATGAAAGGAAAGAAATGATTGATAGATGGGCTACGGGAATTAGCTTAACCATCCAGTCAAACATTGACGACTACCAAACCGGCAGCACGGTTTTACTCCTTATGGTCCATAAGACAGAAGGAATCATCCGAGAGTTTATCAAGAAAACAATCTGGGATGAAACCTGGACAGGAGAAATGATGCTAGAAAAGATTCTAGATGCCCTCTACACAATCTTTCTTGGACTCAACATGTTTGAGGATAAGGATGGAGAAATCCTCAAGGAAGAAGAACAAGCCAGACAAAGGCTTACAAAGATGCAAATATGCAACATTTGCTCCTTCAAAGAATTCACCTGTGAATATGAGAAGAATCTCTACAAACTACCTCAGGCAGAGTATCCTGCCTTTGTTGAACAATTCCTCACAAAACTTCCTATCATTGGAGAAAGAAGTCTTGAAGAATTCAGAAAAAGGAAGACAGCTACCACTATCTATTCCTTAGGACTCGCAGTCCGCATCGTCGAAGAACAGATAAAGAACGTCTGTGACCTCTCCGTCAAACAAAAGCAACTTAAGAAGTTCAACAAAACGTGTTGCTCCAAGCTTACTGATGAAGTCAACACCTTCGGATGTACACCCACATCCAAAAAGTATTTCAAGAAGAAATACAAATCCAAATACAAGAAGATTTGGAAAAAGAAAAGAAAGCCTTTTAAACCAGGTAAGTATTTTAGAAAGCCCACTAAGGAAAAATCTGAAAGGAAAAGATTTTGTCCTAAAGGTAAGCCCAACTGCCGATGTTGGATCTGCAGTGAAGAAGGACACTACGCAAATGAGTGCCCTAACAAGCAAAAGTTTCCAAATAAACTTAAGCTTATCATCGAGGCAGGTTTCAATGGATATGAACCTGTTGAAGAATACTATCCGGAGGAGGATACGGTTTTCACCTTCAAAGAAGAACTTCAATCTTCAGAAAACGAATCCACAGATTCCGAATGAAGGAAGCTACTCTCAAGGATTGGAGTCAGCTTACTTTCCATACTGAAGAAATCATGAAAATCAAAGAAGATTTTCAAACCAATATTAAAGGGATTGAACCCGAAGAAGATTTGACATCTGTCAACAAGACAAATGCAAACTCAATTTATATCAAAGGACAACTCAAGTTCGAAGGATATAAAATGTTTCATATACATTGCTATGTCGACACAGGCGCCAGCCTATGCATCGCAAGCAAGTATATCATACCAGAAGAACTCTGGGAAAACTCCGCAAAACCCCTCTCGGTGAGGGTCGCTAACGGAGAATACATCAAAATTAATAAGGTTTGTAAAAACTTACAAATCAGGATTGCCGGCGAGATATTCCATATCCCCACAATCTATCAACAAGAATCAGGAATGGATCTTATACTTGGTAACAACTTTATTCAATTGTATGGTCCTTTCACACAATGGATAGATAACGTTGCCTTCACATTAAAAAATGTCGATACCAACGAAAAAGATTTAGTCTATGTGACTAAAATCAGGAAAGCAATGGCTTTCGGCAAAAAAGGTTTTTTAGAATCCTTGAAAAAGAATTCAAAAACTATTGCCCCAACTCCTGTCAATGTTAGTAAAAATACTATCATTGAACTGCCCACTTTTAAAGAGGGGGGAGTTACAGAAGAAACATTCAATTTGAATCTACACAAAATAAAATCAATTGAAGACTTACTTGAAAAGGTCTGCTCAGAAAATCCTATAGACCCTGAGAAGTCTAAAAAATGGATGACTGCAAGCATCAAGCTTACAGAACCAAATACTATCATTAGAGTCAAACCGATGAAGTACAGTCCGCAGGACAGAATTGAATTCTCTAAACAAATCAGAGAACTCCTTGATCTTAGGTTAATCAAACCTAGCAAATCACCTCACATGTCCCCTGCATTTCTCGTAGAGAATGAAGCAGAAAAACGAAGAGGAAAAAAGCGCATGGTTGTCAACTACAAAGCAATCAACGCAGCAACAATTGGCGATAGTCACAATCTGCCATGCATACAAGAATTGTTAACCCTAATACGGGGAAAAACAATCTTTAGTAGTTTCGACTGCAAAAGTGGTTTCTGGCAAGTTCTCCTTGACGAAGAATCTCAGCTACTTACGGCATTCACTTGCCCTGACGGTCACTACCAATGGAACGTAGTTCCTTTCGGTCTTAAGCAAGCGCCTTCAATCTTTCAAAGGCACATGCAGAATGCCCTTAGGGGTTTAGAAAAAATATGTTGTGTCTACGTTGACGACATATTAGTATTCAGTAGCACTGAAGAAGAACATTACAAACATGTTCCAATGGTCCTCAAAACCATTCAAATATATGGAATCATCCTTTCAAAGAAGAAAGCAAATCTCTTCAAAGAAAAGATCAACTTCCTCGGTCTAGAAATTGATAGAGGTACTCATACTCCGCAAAATCACATTCTAGATAATCTTCAGAGATTCCCTAATCAAATTGAAGACAAGAAACAGTTACAACGTTTTTTAGGCGTTCTAACATATGCAGAAGCTTATATTTATAAGCTAGCGGAAATAAGAAAACCCTTACAGGTCAAACTTAAAAAGGATGCAGTCTGGACATGGACAGACGAGGACACTAGGTATGTCAAAAAGGTAAAAGACAGATTAGGGACTTTTCCTAAGCTATATTTACCTAATAATACAGATGATCTAGTTATAGAAACTGATGCATCTAACAAATTCTGGGGTGGCATTTTGAAAGCCAAAACCCTTGATGGTGAAAAGATCTGCAGATACTCCTCCGGATCTTTCAAACAAGCTGAACTCAATTACCACAGTAATGAGAAGGAGTATCTCGCGGTCAAACGAGTCATTGAAAAGTTCTCTGTATATTTAACTCCTGTTAAATTTCTTATTAGAACTGACAACAAAAACTTTACCTATTTTCTTAGAACAAAGATTGCAGGTGACAGTAAACAAGGTCGTCTAATCAGATGGCAAATGTGGTTTGCACATTATCAATTTGAGGTTGAGCACCTCTCGGGAGAGAAGAACTCACTCGCCGACTTCATGACGCGAGAATACCATACAGGTAATACTTGCTTTTCCCTTTTCCTTTAGGGACAACTTGCAGGAAAAAACCATCCAAGGAAACCAGGAGCGCCCATTGTTTCACTCCTCCCACCTTCCTATAAGTTGACAACACCCTCCTTCAGCTTTTCCACACAAACAATCACTAAACCTGTTCTTCCCAAGAAATTAAAACATTTTTCATGGAGAATTTTCTAGAGCTTGAGCTCGAAGAAAAACTGCTCACACTTGAGCATGAGGCCCTTGTTCACAAGCTTAGTACCCTTAGGTCAAAGCTATTTCTGTTGAAACAGTTTCAACAGGCCAAAACGGTTACTACTGAACCGGGGAATTACTCTAATTCTAAATCAGCAGCTACTCCGGAGCAAACGGCTACCGGTAAAGAGTTAACAAATCCGTTAACGCCTGTTGCTTTGGCAAAAAGCAATGAAGCGGTTCTTGCTTCACCAGTCTCCAGCAGGATTGCAGATCTCTCTGCTCTTGCGTTCATAAACAAGAAATTTACCCCACTGGTAATTTCAAAACCTTCCCCACTGGAAGCCCATAAAGATTCCCCACTGGAATCTGACAGAGTAAGATTCGCTCCCAGCTACAAGACGGCCGTAGAAAAGGACATCAATACTGCCTACTACGTCATCTACAACGGACCTCACCAAGGTATCTACACCGATTGGGGAGAAGTTAGTTCCTACACCAACGGAACAGCGAACGCCTGCAAAAAATTCAACACCCTGGAAAAGGCAAGAAAGAGTGCTCAAGCCTTCGACGATAAGAAGAACACGGGCATAATCTTCAAAGAACCTATTGTCCACAAAGACGGAAGAAAAAGAATGGCTAGCAGCATGCAACCAGAAGAAGCCATCCTCTCCAAGGACTTCCAAGGAATTCCTTTCAACGAATTCCGATTCCTCTGGGCCAAAGCCAGATGTGCCAACCAAGAAGACTTCCTCTTCGAGAAATTCTTCACCAGCGATACGGCCACCAGAAGTCTCTACAACTTTGTTGAAGGGGCCGATCCAGAACTAGTCCATGCCGCTTTCAGAGCAGGACTAATTAAAAACATATACCCAAGTGCAAATCTTCAGGAACTGAAGCTCTTTTCACGTGAGTTCATCAAAGCGATCAAAAACTTCAGAACAAAGGTTATGAAAGTTGCTGATCAACGCATGTACATCAATGTGACATGCTCAATTGCCGACTGGATACAGTCATCTACCTTCAGTCCTTATTTCTACATCGAGATTGGACTCGCCAAAGAAAAGGAGTTCAGCCCGTCCAAGACCATGACTGAAAATTGCCCTCCTACTGAAGAACTCACCAACCTTCGAGTCAACGGACTCAAACTTGTGGTCAACAAACTTCGGTCAATCGAAGCCGAGACCAAAATTAAGGTCAATTACTGCAGCCCAAGCTGCATCATGACAAGCAAGACGACTGCAAAAACCAGCCAAGAAGACTGGAACAAAGTTATTCGGTTCGAAGAAATGTTCCGACAAGCCAACATCAACGTGGCCCCCAACACAAGGATCTCTTTCTGCAAAGCAGCCGCCCTCATCTTCGGAAAAGACAAGATGTCTTCCACTGCATCTAGTGGAACGCCCACTTGCCCAATTGAAGAAAAGAAAACAAGACAACTTTCGGCGGAGGCCCCACTCCAAGGCAAAGAAGTCAAAAGCACCTCAAATCAAAGGACACCTAGTGCTCCACTTACGTCTGCCTTTGAAGACTTATTGCCCATCCAGGACAATAATACAGCAAGTGGAACCTCCACTTACCCGTTAATCACGGAACAAATTATTGCCCACTCAGGGCTATATATTGAAGACGAGAGAGCCTGAGAAGATATCTTCTTTCGACCACTCCTTCGTTTGCTCTCTTCTCTCTCCTTTTTTCCAAGCTTTCGATGTGTAATAGTGAGTAGTGTGCATAGAGTAGTAGTGTGATAGGCAGCCCTTCGGGGTATGCCATAGTATGTTCTCCAGGATGCTCGCCTGAGCATACCTTCTGTATTTTCATTACCCATCAATAAAATTACCCTTCCACATATATCTTTCCAACACTTATCCAAAGCCTACTACTTCAAAACCAGAAGCAATGAAGCACGCAAATATCCCCGCACATATCGATTTCCCAGAAAGATGCTATGCTATGATTCAAAATGGATGCTACTTCCATCTTTCAAACTCAAGGGTGAACACACAGGAAGCTCTAGCGGATGGAGGCGGTAGGCAGAAGGCCGAAGTAAGACCTCTGTGGTTCGCGTTCTGAGTGGAGGTGACCAGTGATCCCGAGATGATGAAAGAAGCGAAGGAATAGCCAACCTGAAAATATGAGCTAGCATCACGGACGGCCCGATATGCCGGATATGCTTCGGATCCCAAGGTAGAAAAGGAAACAGGCAGAAGGTAAATGAAAGATTGATAAAACCAGTAGGGTATAATAAAATTTGGGTATAAAAATACGGTAGATTACCAGTCCTGTTAGAAATACTGTGGTAGAGTCCTATTTACATTACCACTCTATTGTTGAAAAATATATTCTCAGAATATCCACCAACCGAAACCAAGTTATTTCCAAGATACAAAATGAAGCCTATCATTTTATCAAAGCATGGACAAATGCTGTCCACAATAGTAAATTACTATTCACAAGAAGACTTCCTCTTCGAGAAATTCTTCACCAGCGATACGGCCACCAGAAGTCTCTACAACTTTGTTGAAGGGGCCGATCCAGAACTAGTCCATGCCGCTTTATGTTGTGTCTACGTTGACGACATATTAGTATTCAGTAGCACTGAAGAAGAACATTACAAACATGTTCCAATGGTCCTCAAAACCATTCAAATATATGGAATCATCCTTTCAAAGAAGAAAGCAAATCTCTTCAAAGAAAAGATCAACTTCCTCGGTCTAGAAATTGATAGAGGTACTCATACTCCGCAAAATCACATTCTAGATAATCTTCAGAGATTCCCTAATCAAATTGAAGACAAGAAACAGTTACAACGTTTTTTAGGCGTTCTAACATATGCAGAAGCTTATATTCATAAGCTAGCGGAAATAAGAAAACCCTTACAGGTCAAACTTAAAAAGGATGCAGTCTGGACATGGACAGACGAGGACACTAGGTATGTCAAAAAGGTAAAAGACAGATTAGGGACTTTTCCTAAGCTATATTTACCTAATAATACAGATGATCTAGTTATAGAAACTGATGCATCTAACAAATTCTGGGGTGGCATTTTGAAAGCCAAAACCCTTGATGGTGAAAAGATCTGCAGATACTCCTCCGGATCTTTCAAACAAGCTGAACTCAATTACCACAGTAATGAGAAGGAGTATCTCGCGGTCAAACGAGTCATTGAAAAGTTCTCTGTATATTTAACTCCTGTTAAATTTCTTATCAGAACTGACAACAAAAACTTTACCTATTTTCTTAGAACAAAGATTGCAGGTGACAGTAAACAAGGTCGTCTAATCAGATGGCAAATGTGGTTTGCACATTATCAATTTGAGGTTGAGCACCTCTCGGGAGAGAAGAACTCACTCGCCGACTTCATGACGCGTGAATACCATACAGGTAATACTTGCTTTTCCCTTTCCCTTTAGGGACAACTTGCAGGAAAAAACCATCCAAGGAAACCAGGAGCGCCCATTGTTTCACTCCTCCCACCTTCCTATAAGTTGACAACACCCTCCTTCAGCTTTTCCACACAAACAATCACTAAACCTGTTCTTCCCAAGAAATTAAAACATTTTTCATGGAGAAATTTCTAGAGCTTGAGCTCGAAGAAAAACTGCTCACACTTGAGCATGAGGCCCTTGTTCACAAGCTTAGTACCCTTAGGTCAAAGCTATTTCTGTTGAAACAGTTTCAACAGGCCAAAACGGTTACTACTGAACCGGGGAATTACTCTAATTCTAAATCAGCAGCTACTCCGGAGCAAACGGCTACCGGTAAAGAGTTAACAAATCCGTTAACGCCTGTTGCTTTGGCAAAAAGCAATGAAGCGGTTCTTGCTTCACCAGTCTCCAGCAGGATTGCAGATCTCTCTGCTCTTGCGTTCATAAACAAGAAATTTACCCCACTGGTAATTTCAAAACCTTCCCCACTGGAAGCCCATAAAGATTCCCCACTGGAATCTGACAGAGTAAGATTCGCTCCCAGCTACAAGACGGCCGTAGAAAAGGACATCAATACTGCCTACTACGTCATCTACAACGGACCTCACCAAGGTATCTACACCGATTGGGGAGAAGTTAGTTCCTACACCAACGGAACAGCGAACGCCTTCAAAAAATTCAACACCCTGGAACAAGCAAGAAAGAGTGCTCAAGCCTTCGACGATAAGAAGAACACGGGCATAATCTTCAAAGAACCTATTGTCCACAAAGACGGAAGAAAAAGAATGGCTAGCAGCATGCAACCAGAAGAAGCCATCCTCTCCAAGGACTTCCAAGGAATTCCTTTCAACGAATTCCGATTCCTCTGGGCCAAAGCCAGATGTGCCAACCAAGAAGACTTCCTCTTCGAGAAATTCTTCACCCGTGATGCTAGCTCATATTTTCAGGTTGGCTATTCCTTCGCTTCTTTCATCATCTCGGGATCACTGGTCACCTCCACTCAGAACGCGAACCACAGAGGTCTTACTTCGGCCTTCTGCCTACCGCCTCCATCCGCTAGAGCTTCCTGTGTGTTCACCCTTGAGTTTGAAAGATGGAAGTAGCATCCATTTTGAATCATAGCATAGCATCTTTCTGGGAAATCGATATGTGCGGGGATATTTGCGTGCTTCATTGCTTCTGGTTTTGAAGTAGTAGGCTTTGGATAAGTGTTGGAAAGATATATGTGGAAGGGTAATTTTATTGATGGGTAATGAAAATACAGAAGGTATGCTCAGGCGAGCATCCTGGAGAACATACTATGGCATACCCCGAAGGGCTGCCTATCACACTACTACTCTATGCACACTACTCACTATTACACATCGAAAGCTTGGAAAAAAGGAGAGAGAAGAGAGCAAACGAAGGAGTGGTCGAAAGAAGATATCTTCTCAGGCTCTCTCGTCTTCAATATATAGCCCTGAGTGGGCAATAATTTGTTCCGTGATTAACGGGTAAGTGGAGGTTCCACTTGCTGTATTATTGTCCTGGATGGGCAATAAGTCTTCAAAGGCAGACGTAAGTGGAGCACTAGGTGTCCTTTGATTTGAGGTGCTTTTGACTTCTTTGCCTTGGAGTGGGGCCTCCGCCGAAAGTTGTCTTGTTTTCTTTTCTTCAATTGGGCAAGTGGGCGTTCCACTAGATGCAGTGGAAGACATCTTGTCTTTTCCGAAGATGAGGGCGGCTGCTTTGCAGAAAGAGATCCTTGTGTTGGGGGCCACGTTGATGTTGGCTTGTCGGAACATTTCTTCGAACCGAATAACTTTGTTCCAGTCTTCTTGGCTGGTTTTTGCAGTCGTCTTGCTTGTCATGATGCAGCTTGGGCTGCAGTAATTGACCTTAATTTTGGTCTCGGCTTCGATTGACCGAAGTTTGTTGACCACAAGTTTGAGTCCGTTGACTCGAAGGTTGGTGAGTTCTTCAGTAGGAGGGCAATTTTCAGTCATGGTCTTGGACGGGCTGAACTCCTTTTCTTTGGCGAGTCCAATCTCGATGTAGAAATAAGGACTGAAGGTAGATGACTGTATCCAGTCGGCAATTGAGCATGTCACATTGATGTACATGCGTTGATCAGCAACTTTCATAACCTTTGTTCTGAAGTTTTTGATCGCTTTGATGAACTCACGTGAAAAGAGCTTCAGTTCCTGAAGATTTGCACTTGGGTATATGTTTTTAATTAGTCCTGCTCTGAAAGCGGCATGGACTAGTTCTGGATCGGCCCCTTCAACAAAGTTGTAGAGACTTCTGGTGGCCGTATCGCTGGTGAAGAATTTCTCGAAGAGGAAGTCTTCTTGGTTGGCACATCTGGCTTTGGCCCAGAGGAATCGGAATTCGTTGAAAGGAATTCCTTGGAAGTCCTTGGAGAGGATGGCTTCTTCTGGTTGCATGCTGCTAGCCATTCTTTTTCTTCCGTCTTTGTGGACAATAGGTTCTTTGAAGATTATGCCCGTGTTCTTCTTATCGTCGAAGGCTTGAGCACTCTTTCTTGCTTGTTCCAGGGTGTTGAATTTTTTGCAGGCGTTCGCTGTTCCGTTGGTGTAGGAACTAACTTCTCCCCAATCGGTGTAGATACCTTGGTGAGGTCCGTTGTAGATGACGTAGTAGGCAGTATTGATGTCCTTTTCTACGGCCGTCTTGTAGCTGGGAGCGAATCTTACTCTGTCAGATTCCAGTGGGGAATCTTTATGGGCTTCCAGTGGGGAAGGTTTTGAAATTACCAGTGGGGTAAATTTCTTGTTTATGAACGCAAGAGCAGAGAGATCTGCAATCCTGCTGGAGACTGGTGAAGCAAGAACCGCTTCATTGCTTTTTGCCAAAGCAACAGGCGTTAACGGATTTGTTAACTCTTTACCGGTAGCCGTTTGCTCCGGAGTAGCTGCTGATTTAGAATTAGAGTAATTCCCCGGTTCAGTAGTAACCGTTTTGGCCTGTTGAAACTGTTTCAACAGAAATAGCTTTGACCTAAGGGTACTAAGCTTGTGAACAAGGGCCTCATGCTCAAGTGTGAGCAGTTTTTCTTCGAGCTCAAGCTCTAGAAAATTCTCCATGAAAAATGTTTTAATTTCTTGGGAAGAACAGGTTTAGTGATTGTTTGTGTGGAAAAGCTGAAGGAGGGTGTTGTCAACTTATAGGAAGGTGGGAGGAGTGAAACAATGGGCGCTCCTGGTTTCCTTGGATGGTTTTTTCCTGCAAGTTGTCCCTAAAGGAAAAGGGAAAAGCAAGTATTACCTGTATGGTATTCTCGCGTCATGAAGTCGGCGAGTGAGTTCTTCTCTCCCGAGAGGTGCTCAACCTCAAATTGATAATGTGCAAACCACATTTGCCATCTGATTAGACGACCTTGTTTACTGTCACCTGCAATCTTTGTTCTAAGAAAATAGGTAAAGTTTTTGTTGTCAGTTCTAATAAGAAATTTAACAGGAGTTAAATATACAGAGAACTTTTCAATGACTCGTTTGACCGCGAGATACTCCTTCTCATTACTGTGGTAATTGAGTTCAGCTTGTTTGAAAGATCCGGAGGAGTATCTGCAGATCTTTTCACCATCAAGGGTTTTGGCTTTCAAAATGCCACCCCAGAATTTGTTAGATGCATCAGTTTCTATAACTAGATCATCTGTATTATTAGGTAAATATAGCTTAGGAAAAGTCCCTAATCTGTCTTTTACCTTTTTGACATACCTAGTGTCCTCGTCTGTCCATGTCCAGACTGCATCCTTTTTAAGTTTGACCTGTAAGGGTTTTCTTATTTCCGCTAGCTTATAAATATAAGCTTCTGCATATGTTAGAACGCCTAAAAAACGTTGTAACTGTTTCTTGTCTTCAATTTGATTAGGGAATCTCTGAAGATTATCTAGAATGTGATTTTGCGGAGTATGAGTACCTCTATCAATTTCTAGACCGAGGAAGTTGATCTTTTCTTTGAAGAGATTTGCTTTCTTCTTTGAAAGGATGATTCCATATATTTGAATGGTTTTGAGGACCATTGGAACATGTTTGTAATGTTCTTCTTCAGTGCTACTGAATACTAATATGTCGTCAACGTAGACACAACATATTTTTTCTAAACCCCTAAGGGCATTCTGCATGTGCCTTTGAAAGATTGAAGGCGCTTGCTTAAGACCGAAAGGAACTACGTTCCATTGGTAGTGACCGTCAGGGCAAGTGAATGCCGTAAGTAGCTGAGATTCTTCGTCAAGGAGAACTTGCCAGAAACCACTTTTGCAGTCGAAACTACTAAAGATTGTTTTTCCCCGTATTAGGGTTAACAATTCTTGTATGCATGGCAGATTGTGACTATCGCCAATTGTTGCTGCGTTGATTGCTTTGTAGTTGACAACCATGCGCTTTTTTCCTCTTCGTTTTTCTGCTTCATTCTCTACGAGAAATGCAGGGGACATGTGAGGTGATTTGCTAGGTTTGATTAACCTAAGATCAAGGAGTTCTCTGATTTGTTTAGAGAATTCAATTCTGTCCTGCGGACTGTACTTCATCGGTTTGACTCTAATGATAGTATTTGGTTCTGTAAGCTTGATGCTTGCAGTCATCCATTTTTTAGACTTCTCAGGGTCTATAGGATTTTCTGAGCAGACCTTTTCAAGTAAGTCTTCAATTGATTTTAATTTGTGTAGATTCAAATTGAATGTTTCTTCTGTAACTCCCCCCTCTTTAAAAGTGGGCAGTTCAATGATAGTATTTTTACTAACATTGACAGGAGTTGGGGCAATAGTTTTTGAATTCTTTTTCAAGGATTCTAAAAAACCTTTTTTGCCGAAAGCCATTGCTTTCCTGATTTTAGTCACATAGACTAAATCTTTTTCGTTGGTATCGACATTTTTTAATGTGAAGGCAACGTTATCTATCCATTGTGTGAAAGGACCATACAATTGAATAAAGTTGTTACCAAGTATAAGATCCATTCCTGATTCTTGTTGATAGATTGTGGGGATATGGAATATCTCGCCGGCAATCCTGATTTGTAAGTTTTTACAAACCTTATTAATTTTGATGTATTCTCCGTTAGCGACCCTCACCGAGAGGGGTTTTGCGGAGTTTTCCCAGAGTTCTTCTGGTATGATATACTTGCTTGCGATGCATAGGCTGGCGCCTGTGTCGACATAGCAATGTATATGAAACATTTTATATCCTTCGAACTTGAGTTGTCCTTTGATATAAATTGAGTTTGCATTTGTCTTGTTGACAGATGTCAAATCTTCTTCGGGTTCAATCCCTTTAATATTGGTTTGAAAATCTTCTTTGATTTTCATGATTTCTTCAGTATGGAAAGTAAGCTGACTCCAATCCTTGAGAGTAGCTTCCTTCATTCGGAATCTGTGGATTCGTTTTCTGAAGATTGAAGTTCTTCTTTGAAGGTGAAAACCGTATCCTCCTCCGGATAGTATTCTTCAACAGGTTCATATCCATTGAAACCTGCCTCGATGATAAGCTTAAGTTTATTTGGAAACTTTTGCTTGTTAGGGCACTCATTTGCGTAGTGTCCTTCTTCACTGCAGATCCAACATCGGCAGTTGGGCTTACCTTTAGGACAAAATCTTTTCCTTTCAGATTTTTCCTTAGTGGGCTTTCTAAAATACTTACCTGGTTTAAAAGGCTTTCTTTTCTTTTTCCAAATCTTCTTGTATTTGGATTTGTATTTTTTCTTGAAATACTTTTTGGATGTGGGTGTACATCCGAAGGTGTTGACTTCATCAGTAAGCTTGGAGCAACACGTTTTGTTGAACTTCTTAAGTTGCTTTTGTTTGACGGAGAGGTCACAGACGTTCTTTATCTGTTCTTCGACGATGCGGACTGCGAGTCCTAAGGAATAGATAGTGGTAGCTGTCTTCCTTTTTCTGAATTCTTCAAGACTTCTTTCTCCAATGATAGGAAGTTTTGTGAGGAATTGTTCAACAAAGGCAGGATACTCTGCCTGAGGTAGTTTGTAGAGATTCTTCTCATATTCACAGGTGAATTCTTTGAAGGAGCAAATGTTGCATATTTGCATCTTTGTAAGCCTTTGTCTGGCTTGTTCTTCTTCCTTGAGGATTTCTCCATCCTTATCCTCAAACATGTTGAGTCCAAGAAAGATTGTGTAGAGGGCATCTAGAATCTTTTCTAGCATCATTTCTCCTGTCCAGGTTTCATCCCAGATTGTTTTCTTGATAAACTCTCGGATGATTCCTTCTGTCTTATGGACCATAAGGAGTAAAACCGTGCTGCCGGTTTGGTAGTCGTCAATGTTTGACTGGATGGTTAAGCTAATTCCCGTAGCCCATCTATCAATCATTTCTTTCCTTTCATTCATATTATTGATGCAATCAATATTGATTGTTCCAGCCGGGATGTTTCTTTCAGGGGCTGTGTTTCCTGAGTTTGTGGCAAAGGGTCTCTGTCGAGGCTTATATCTTTTTGCGCCAGTTGCGCTGGATTCAGCATCGTCCTTTAGGGTTCCTAAGTTTCCCATTTCGATGTCTGGTTCATCGGAACTAGAATCGTCTTTAGTTTGATTGACCATAACATTTTCCTTTATGTTATAGTTGTATTTGACACAAAGGTCTTTGCTTTGGAATTTGACGAGGAGTTCGTCTTCTTCTAAAGCCATGAGGTGTACAAGTTCTGTACAATCATCATCGTTGATTGATATTTCAAAGAAATATCTTTCAAGGTGATCCGTGATGGTAGTCATTCAGTTGAACCGAAGGGCCAAGTTAGACTTTTGGGATCTTTGGAGCTTCCTAAGTTTTCGTTTCCTACTCTGAAATTTGGGTAGGGATACTTGTGAAGATTGCTTGTTGTGGCAACTCCTTTATCTTTATCTAAGATAATTTGCTTATTGGTTTCTTCCAATAATTTATTTGAGTTGTCGCACATTTTTATTTCGTCAGAAATTTCCTTAATGATCTTTGCACTGACGGCTTCAATAAGGTTTTCTAATCTAGGGAAGGCTTCCCTGATGTAGAGGTCAATGTCTTTAACGGACGAGTTGGTCATGGCTATCCGATGACAGCTTTTATTGCAACTCTAATGTCTTCGAGTTTTTCTTCTAAATCTTTCAGCCTTTCTTCTGTGAGAACGGTTGGGTCGATTTTGTTTTTAATTTTTTCTAACTCTTGATTTTGAGTTACAAGAATATCAAGGATATCGATATTGAAATTGGTATCGATTCCACCTCTTTTTATAAGGTTTTTAAGTTTATTAAAAACACTAGGGTTTTTACTAAACGGTTCGCACTGGTCCTTTTCTAATCCTAGAAAAGAACTAATCTTGGAGATTTTAATCCAAACTCTTGCGAGTAAATGATTAATGTTGTTTCCTTGACTTATTAAGTTTGGAAATGAAGGTTTGTTCGTACTGAAAACGTAAGTGACCTCACTGGTTTTTCTTTGTTCGAGATCTTTGAAGTGTAAGATCTTTCCTTTTTTGTAGATGTGTGGCACATCTGCAGAGAAAATGGATCTGCTGGAACTCATTTATCCAATTAGGTTTTCCAATTGGTTTCCTATTCTGTCAATTCGTATTGACATATTGGCAAGGGCTAATTTATTTAAAGTAGGCTCGCTACTATTTGAAGTAGTGTGATTGCTACTTTGCCCAATTTCTAACCTATTGTTAGAGATGCTTACTCTAGGTTTCTGGCCCAGGTAGTCCATATCTTGGGCTATATTGATGGCCCAGGATTTGTCTTCGGATGATAAGTCACAGAACTTATTATCCTCGATACTTCCAATGTTGGAAAAGACATCGTCGATTTCAATATTGGGATTATCTTTATAGTCTATCGAATGATGACTATTGGTTAATGCATAACCTAAGAGATAAGTAACAGAAAAGACTTTATCTCCTGTGCGCATGAGGTCGCTTCTTCCGAACTCGTGTGCAAGACTGAGAACTTGATCGAGGTTCTTTGTGTTCAGACTTACCGCGTATTTTGGGTAGACTGTAAACATAAACTTGCCAAAGGCTAAGTTTCCTTTTGCTGCTCCAAGGATGCAGTCTTTGCGGTTAATGATTCTATTGTCAATTAACGCCATTTTTATTGGTGTATCAATTCCATTTTTGAATTGAGCTTTCACCAGGATTTTTACTGCACCAATGTGTAGCATGTTGATCTTTTTCCTGATATCTGCAGGAATTTTTTGTAATCTCGAATGTATTCCGGATTTTGTAAGTAAAGGCAAGTAGACTTTACCTGATGTCATAGAAATATCAACGGACATTTCTTCAGTTGAAATACAGTAAAATATTTCATTTTTTCTTTAAATACAATTACAAAAATTCGAAATTAGTTTAACTAAATTTAGTAATTCAAAAGACAACATAATAACAAAACATAAGAAGTTAGAATGAATTAAATATTAAGTATGCACAAAAAAATTAACATGGGAAAAATATTAAAGCACCCAATAAATTTAACCCAACCCTACTACTAAATTAAATTAATATTAAGTAAAATAAGTGTTCGGATCAAATACAAACCAGAGTTATAAATAAAAACTACAAACCCACAAAAATAATGACACGTGTAAAAATCGACCAATCAGAATTAATCCCGTTCGGGGTTCTTTTTGTAAATAAACAAAAATACACGCGGACTTATTTAAAAATACATAAAAGACATTAGGGGTATAATCGTCCAAAAATTGCTACAGTAATGTTCAGACTTAAAACACAATGTTCAGACTTAAACCTGTAATGACAATACTTCAAAAAACAATGTTCAGACTTAAAAAAACAATGTTCAGAGTTAAAATAATAATAATGAGATTTAAACAATTAACGATCAGACTTAAATAACAATGTTCAGACTTAAACCAGTAATGACAATACTTGAAAAAACAATGTTCAGACTTAAAAAACAATGTTCAGACTTAACCAGTAATGACAATACTTGAAAACTCAATGTTCAGACTTAAAAATATAATGTTCAGACTTAAATAAATAATAATGAGATTTAAACAATTAACGATCAGACTTAAATAACAATGTTCAGACTTAAACCAGTAATGACAATACTTGAAAAAACAATGTTCAGACTTAAAAAACAATGTTCAGACTTAACCAGTAATGACAATACTTGAAAACTCAATGTTCAGACTTAAAAATATAATGTTCAGACTTAAATAAATAATAATGAGACTTAAATCATTAATGTTCAGACTTAACTAACAATGTTCAGACTTAAATCAGTAATGACAATACTTGAAAAAACAATGTTCAGACTTAAAAAACAATGTTCAGACTTAACCAGTAATGACAATACTTGAAAACTCAATGTTCAGACTTAAATAAATAATAATGAGACTTAAACCATTTAATGTTCAGACTTAAATAACAATGTTCAAACTTAACTAACAATGTTCAGACTTAAATCAGTAATAACAATACTTGAAAAACAATGTTCAGACTTAAATCAGTAATAACAATACTTGAAAAACAATGTGCAGACTTAAAAAAACAATGTTCAGACTTAAAGCAGTAAAGACAATACTTGAAAACCCAATGTTCAGACTTAAAAAACCAATGTTCAGACTTAAATAAATAATAATGAGACTTAAATCATTAATGTTCATACTTAAATAACAATGTTCAGACTTAAATCAGTAATGACAATACTTCAAAAAACAATGTTCAGACTTAAAAAAACAATGTTCAGACTTAAACCAGTAAAGACAATACTTGAAAACCCAATGTTCAGACTTAAATAAATAATAATGAGACTTAAACCATTTAATGTTCAGACTTAAATAACAATGTTCAAACTTAACTAACAATGTTCAGACTTAAATCAGTAATAACAATACTTGAAAAACAATGTTCATACTTAAAAAAACAATGTTCAGACTTAAAGCAGTAAAGACAATACTTGAAAACCCAATGTTCAGACTTAAAAAACCAATGTTCAGACTTAAATAAATAATAATGAGACTTAAACCATTAATGTTCATACTTAAATAACAATGTTCAGACTTAAATCAGTAATGACAATACTTCAAAAAACAATGTTCAGACTTAAAAAAACAATGTTCAGACTTAAACCAGTAAAGACAATACTTGAAAAACCAATGTTCAGACTTAATAAACCAATATTCAGACTTAAATAAATAATAATGAGACCTAAACCATTAATGTTCAGACTTAACTAACAATGTTCAGACTTAAATCAGTAATAACAATACTTGAAAAAACAATGTTCAGACTTAAAAAAACAATGTTCAGACTTAAACCAGTAAAGACAATACTTGAAAACCCAATGTTCAGACTTAAAAAACCAATATTCAGACTTAAATAAATAATAATGAGACTTAAATCATTAATGTTCATACTTAAATAACAATGTTCAGACTTAAATCAGTAATGACAATACTTCAAAAAACAATGTTCAGACTTAAAAAAACAATGTTCAGACTTAAACCAGTAAAGACAATACTTGAAAACCCAATGTTCAGACTTAAATAAATAATAATGAGACTTAAACCATTAATGTTCATACTTAAATAACAATGTTCAGACTTAAATCAGTAATGACAATACTTCAAAAAACAATGTTCAGACTTAAAAAAACAATGTTCAGACTTAAACCAGTAAAGACAATACTTGAAAACCCAATGTTCAGACTTAAAAAACCAATATTCAGACTTAAATAAATAATAATGAGACTTAAACCCTTAAAGATGGTAATGATCAGACAAATGTTAAGATATTTGGAATAATATTCAAGGATATCCAACAAAAAAATGATAGTATTATCACATATTGTTCTTTCAGTTTATATTTCAAAAATATCAGTCTCCTCATTTCTAATCGTCCTGCTCCAATTCTTTTTTCACAAGCAGATGATGATAAAGAGCTTCAGCTACTTTACATTTGAACGGATTGGAATCAGCAAGCAACATTTTGTGTAGGTATCTTTTTCGGAGTCTTCTTATTTGATTTTTTTGCTGTAGAAAAATTAATTTGGTTATTCAAAAGTTAATTCACCAGTAATTTAGATAATTTGAAATGTATCTTATAATTTAGGATTACCTTTTCAGATTCAGGGGCAAATCCACTATACCAATCCCCAACTGTTTCCCCATAATAAGTTTCCATATGGCGCATTGCAAAGACGCCACAATCATTTCCATTAGAAAATGTCCTCCATGACATTTCTAACTGATTCTTTGGCGTATCTACTGATATCCAAGATTTATCGGGATGCATAATCTTAAGAAGATAAGTTTTGAAAATTTTTATCTGAAAAATTAATCACTCAAAACAAAGTATCATTAATATTAAGATTGTGATCAGACTTTATCAGGTATTGACCAGACTTAAATATGGTAATGATCAGACTTAAAAATGCTCATGTTCAGACTTAAAGATGGTAATGATCAGACTTAAAAATACTAATGATCAGACTTAAAAATGATAAGACTTCAAGATGTTAATGATCAAACTTAAAGATTGTTAACATCAGACTTAAAGATGAAATTGACAAGACTTATCCGACTTTAACATCAGACTTAAAGATGAAATTGACAATACTTATCCGACTTAAATTATATAGACATATCATACTATGCACAACAATGAAAATGAAAACATACCAGGTTTGGAAGACTTTTTCCATATTTTTTTTCAATGGATTCCTGTTCTCTTGAATTGTCTAATATATCTATAGTCCTTCCAGAGAAATTGAAACATACAACAAAGTAGTGTGACAAATGACAGACGGGAAAGAAAACCTGATAAGAACAGAATAATTGTTAAAAATAAATAAATGGTTAACTTTATTTAATCCTTTTTACATAATAGGAGATTAGTTTACCAGTGTAGCTTTCTTAATATCTAATTTAGGGAACGTCTCTGCTGTAAATATCATACTGCGTTCGAAATTCTTATATGTATCTCGCCGATATTCTTCATGCAGAGAGTAAAGCTAAAAAGAAAAGAAAAAGATTAGTAAACTGATAAGACATAAGTAAAATAAAAGCAATATACTTACCGTGTCACTGATAAGGCAGAAGTACCGACGTATATTTGATGTATGAATACTTTGTAGTTCCATTTCATTCAAAAGAACTATCCAGGAATTGAGAGCATTCTCATTTATAAAATGATTCAATTTCAATGACTGAAAGTCAGATCTTAGCGAAAACAGTCCACTTGAAGCGAAGATCACCTCATCTTGACTGTGTAAAAACAGAAAATCATAACATATATGATAAAAATATTGTTCACAAAAATAAGATGAGGTATTCACGTAAAAAAAAAGGACTTACGAATCAGGTATGACAGTCGTCACCCAATCATAAATTTTAATTTCTTCTTCTGACAATTCATCATCAATAGGAATTACTCTATTGTAGTAGGGACATTCTGTAGCCACTAAAGGCTTCTTTAATCGTTCAAGTATCTTATCTGTCGGAACTACTTTCTCCTGGGGTTTCAGTGATGTAGTTTTACTTGACTCATACATGGATTCAATTTTCGCAACCTCCACCAAAATTGCTTCAAGGTCATTTTCCATGCTATCTCCCAGTGTACTATAGGTGGTCCTTTCAAAACCTTCCTCGGCAGGTTGTGTAGCTTGTTTTTTCAATAAAGGAGAATTTATTACATCTCCTAAACTGAGATGAAAAAGGTCTTCCTCTGAAAAATTATACAATGACCTTTTTCTGTTTGAAGACTCTGGTAAGTCATCATTCATTAAAGACTTGATCCTCCCATGTAAACTCTTCACTTCATCGTAAAAATGTACATCATTTTTCAGCATAATGTACAAATTTTTAAACTCAAGTAGGTTTTGCTCAATCTTTCCATATAGACTCCTAAAAACTGTCATCATATCCTAAAAAAAAAAAAATTATCAGATTTATTACAAACTAGACTAGTCCAACTGAAAATAGCAAAATAGACTTAAAACACAAATGTTCAGACTTACCAATCAGACTTATACGGAAATGATCAGACTTAATAATCAGACTAAAAACAGCACGTTTAGACATTAATATTGATAATGATAAAACTTAAAAATTGATACTGATCAGACTTAAAATGATAATGTTCATACTTAAAAAATGATAATGATCAGACTTAAGTTTCTAGTGTTCAGACTTATCATATTTATCAGTCTTAGACAGCAATGATCAGAAATTAAATCAGTAATGTTAAGAACGATCAGAAATAATTATTCAGGGTACCTCGCTTGAGATTTCATCAGTTGTTACTTCTGCTTGTTCGTCTAGTGTCTGGTCTTTTGGAGTTACAACTTGTGTTTGCAAGGGCTAGATAAAAAGATAACAATGAATCACCAACTTAAGAAATAAAAAAATTCTTAGAATAACGAAATAAAAAATGTGATCCCCAGACAATGAATTACAATATTTAAATGTTTGTTAGCTGAAATGTTTTATTTTCTATAGAATCTCTTTCAGAAAATGTTTCAAGGAGATTAGACAGGATGACATTCACTTTCGAAGTATTGCTATCAGAAATGGGCTGTGAGCAAACATAAAGTATTGCAATTATCAATGTAAGAAAAAAAATCCGAGTAAAATTAATTTGTATCGTTTATTGGTGATATTTATGTTTTATTACCTGCGCCCGGGCTGTCTTGTCTGATTCGGGTAGCTGTGTATTATTTTGGAAAGTGTTTTTTCTTTGCTGTGTAGCCTTTACAAATGACAAAGAGGGGACAATCTGAAGTCCTTTGTACAAACCATTGTATTCAGGTACAACGGCAAATTCTTCGCTATCTTCTATAACCTCATCACCATCAACACTGGTAACATGTTCTAATGCTTCAATATCACCACTCTCACCTTCTACTCTTTCGGTTCCTCCACTCTCACCTTGTGCTATTTCAGTACCACCAGTCTGACCTTCCAATATTTCAGTATCACCACTCTCACCTTCTACTGTTTCGGTTCCTTCACTCTCCCCTTGTGCTAGTTCAATATCATCACTCTGCCCTTTCAATAATTCAGTATTACCAACTCCTTCAGCATTTGTAGTATCATCACTGTCAGATGTCAGGTGGATGATTTGTTGTTGTTGTCCTTCAGATTTGCAATAGAGATTAAAAATGATTCACAAAAACGTTGATCTTTCTAGAAAAAGTTTAAACCCTAAAAAAATGAGTACCAGAATCCGAAATGGAGTCAGATGCTTTGATCTTCATGTTGAAAAATTTGTGTTCGAAACTCTACCTTGGCGTTGTTTCTCTGCGACTTGGAACGATGATAGAAGAAGACGTTCGATGACGAAGTAGATTTCGATTTTTTTTTCCGACATTTGAAATAAAAAAAGTATTCAATTCCATAAAAGTATTAAGAATCTGATCAAATATTTAATGATCAGACTTAACGAAAGAATGATCAGACTTAAAATTTTGTATAATCACAAGTAAAAATGATATATGGTCAAATAGAATGAATGATCAGAGTTAAAATTGAGATTTATCACAATGTTCAGAGATAGATCAAATTCATTCATAAATACATCAAAATGTAGACACATATAACATTGTTTTTTTTTATCCTTCAGTCCAAAAAAATGAATGTTGTTTTCTTTATCTTCTTAAGTTGACTTCTTTTGCTTCAGATTCCTGCTGTTGGATGACTCTGGGAAGTCGTCATTCAAGAGTGATTTGATCCTCCCATATACATTATCAACATCAATTTGAAACTGCGCATTACTTTTTAGCATTGCGTACAACCTTTTAAACTGACATATGTCTCTTTCAAGTCTTCCAGATATGCCCCTAAAATTTACCATCATCTCCTAAAAATATACATAAAATCTAAAGATTAATAAAGCATAATTGGATGATAATTAATGTGAAAAAAAGTTTCAAATATTCACATTGGTCATTGAATCCAAAAAAAATATTGGAAGAGAAATAATCAAAATTATTTAAGCAATAATCTGTCAATTAAAATCCAATTCTGAATTCGTTAAATCAAAAAATTAAGTTGAATGGTGAAAAATGTAAAGAATTTAGATAAAGAAAAAAATCAGGGGTACCTCATTGGACATTTGATTACTTACTTCATTAATATTTTCCCTTGGAGTTTCAAAAAGTCGATGCAACAGCTTCAGGCTACCAAATTTATTTTTGTAAATATCTGATTTTTGACGAGATATCAAATACTCATTGGTCATGTAGCTGATGACTGGCCATTTTCTTGTCATATAACATTCACTGTTGTATAGTCGATCAGCATACAACATCTGCAAAAAAAATAAAAAATAAATATAGTAATACGCTAAATGATCAGAGATAACATTAAAAATGTTCAGATATAACAAAAAATTGTTTGCACATCATATTAGGTTGTTCAGATATAATTTTAATTTTTCAAACATGAAAGGGAAATAATAATAAATTTAAATAAAATTTTGCAGATAATAAAAAAATGCATAAATAAAATTTTAAATAGAACATACAGTGAGGAAGAGGATTGGTCCCTTGTAATTTGTCATTTTGTTTTTCATCCATTCAATCTTTGATTCCTTAAGTACTTCAACAATGAACTTACACCAATTAAAGCGTGGTATCTCATCCCCAGACTCTAAACAGTTTATAATGTTTGAATGACACCAAGTATTCTTACTTGGTGATATCAGAATGGAGTAAAACAGGACTAGAAAGTCCAGCTTGAACCAATTGTCAACAAATTGCACATCTTTCAATCTCTGAGCAATCTCTGTATTTTTTGGATATAATCCTTTGGTTGTTATACCATATTTTTGAAGCCATCTCTTCTGTAATGCCTTATTGCTTTTTCCCTTTATTATGAGTGACTCGCCGCCTAAATCAAATCCGAAAACATTGCTCACATCAACTTCATCAATTTCCATTGTATCACAGTTAACCTTTAAACTGCAGTCATTTGCGTCAAAACATTCAAGGACTTTCAATGAAAGTTTTGTTGGTAACTTGTTTATCTTTAATTCCAAAATGTGTTCTAGACCCATTGAAGCAACAGCAACTTTTTGAACTTCGGTTAAGCCATCAATGACATCCTTGAGAATTTGTGGAGTTCCTCTTACCTGTATTCCAGAAGTTGATTTTCGACGTTGTATAGGCTTAGCAGCAAATGCCAAATGGGGAACAATTTCAAATCCTTTGTTGTAATCATAATTGCTCTCTCTTTCAGTATCAATACTGTCTCTTTTGTTGTCACTACTCTCTCCTTCAGTATCACTACTTACTCTCTCCTCTGGTGTCAGCGATCTTTGACTGAAACTTTCTGAAATTACTTTTTTCCCTTTAGAGATGTCGTTCATCCATTTTGAGTATCCTTCATTTGGTGGTATGCAGCTTATATCATCATCATCAGAGGTAAGATCGATTATTTCTCCTTGTTTGCCTTTATAATTACTGCATCTAGTCCGTAGTGCATAACGTCTTCTATTTAAATCTGAAAGAAAACATACAATACAGATTCGTGTGCTGAAAAGAAAAATCCAACAAAAATTAAACCCTAAAAAAAACGTACCCGAAACCGATTTGGAAACCCTAGTTGGGTTCGTCTTCATGTTAGAAAAATGCAAAGCAAAGAGCTTGTATCTTCGGAAACCCTAGTTGAGAACTTTGCAATTTAGACAATTGAGAGAGTCGCATTCGTACTGGGATTATAAAAGTATATGAGTTGTGAAGTAAATAAAATAGGTAGGTAGCCGTACTCATAAAGCAAAACCTGATGAATGATCAGACTTAAAAACTTAAATGATCAGACTTAAAGACATCCAATGTTTACTTTTGTCCCACATTGCTTGATGTCAAAGAGTTTGATTCACAAGTGATTATAAAAATGGAGAGTAAAACCAAATCCAACTACAACATCAATGGATTTGAAATTGAGTCATTGTTGCATAGTCAGTATATCTTCCATCTCAGCAACCTGCTGAGATAGAAGATACCTGCTGAGATGAAGATATACTTACTAGTCACAATGACTCTTAATCAAAAAAAAAAGATTAGGCACAATGGCTCAATGCCAACACGAGATATTCATGAAGCGTACTCAGTTTTAGGATGATAAAACCTGATGGTTCATGATCAGACTTAAAGACTCAAATGATTAGACTCAAAAATAAAATAATTTCTCAGACTTAAAAACAGATATGAATGATCAGACTTAAAATAGAATTATTGATTAGAATTGATATAATATAAATGATCAGAATTAAGATAAATATGATCAGAGTAAAAGAGTTAAAGATCAGACTTAATGATCAGTTTTAAAGACTGAATAATCAAACTTTGAAGACTTAATGATCAGACTTAAAATAAAATAAATTGTGAGAATTAAAATAAAATAAATTCTCAGACATAAAACCGATATGAATGATCAGAGTTAAAGACTTAAGATATAATGAATGATCAGAATTAAAATAAAATAACAATGTTCAGACTTAAATCAGTAATGACAATACTTGAAAAAACAATGTTCAGACTTAAAAAAACAATGTTCAGACTTAAATCAGTAATGACAATACTTGAAAAAACAATGTTCAGACTTAAAAAAACAATGTTCAGACTTATTTAAATAATAATGAGACTTAAACCATTAATGTTCAGACTTAAATAACAATGTTCAGACTTAACTAACAATGTTCAGACTTAAATCAGTAATTACAATACTTGAAAAAACAATGTTCAGACTTATATAAATAATAATGAGACTTAAACCATTAATGTTCAGACTTAAATAACAATGTTCAGACTTAACTAACAATGTTCAGACTTAAACCAGTAATGACAATACTCGAAAACCCAATGTTCAGACTTAACTAACAATGTTCAGACTTAAACCAAAAAAAACAATACTTGAAAACCCAGTGTTCAGACTTAAAAAAACAATGTTCAGACTTATATAAATAATATTGAGACTTAACTAACCATGTTCAGACTTAACTAACATTGGTGTTCTGATCCTTCTATATACAGCACAGACTTGATTCTTCCATATATAAGAAATTGCATATTAGTTTTTTTACAAAATTATCTACTTATTCTTTACAAAACTGTCTACCATTCTTTACAAAATTGTCTACTTATTTTTCTTAGGTCGACCTCTTTTCCTTTTGTTCTGATTTTCCGTTTCTGCAATATCTTCAACTTCTGATTTCTTAGGTCGACCTCTTTTCCTCTTGTTCTGATTTTCCTTTACTGCATATGGTTGAATCATCTTTTGCTCTGTAATGTCTTCAACTTCTGGTGGATCCAAGTAAATATTTGGCTCTGGAATTGTGGGTGTATAAGTTGCCACGTCTCCCAATATTTCATATTTCTTAGTGTTAACATCATCCAAAAGAATTGCATTAGCATATCTAACTCGCAACTTTCTTAATTGATCTCTTTGCTGAAAAAAATATATTTTACATTAATAAATAATTTTAATATGCAACCCATTATGAGATTTGAAAGTTTAGATTGCATTACCTCTTTACTTTCAGTATCAAAGCCTGATGGCCATCCTTCTAATTCGCCAAAATACGTTTCCATATGCCTCATGCAAAAGATACCACAATCAACGTGGTTGTATAGCGTCCTCCAAGGCATTTCAACACGGAAGGGTTTTGCGTCTGCAATCCAATCACTATCCGGAAATTTTATCTTTTCAAAAAGAGTTATGACATGACTTACCTGCAATTTATTAAGACATTAAGAAGAATTGTTCATGAATAAAAAAACTTCATCAAACATAAAAATACTATATTTCAGAATTAAAATAACACATACCAGGTTTGGCACAGTTTGTCCATACTTATCATTATTGGTTGGATTACTGGCTGAGTTGTCTAAAATTTCAATCTTCTTTGAAAGAAAATTGAAACACACCACAAAGAAATGATTGGAGAGCCAAATCGCGAAGAAAATCTGAAAAATTAAAAAAAATTATTAAAAAATATACAAAAATGATTAATTAAATCTTTTATATAACATATAAGATTAGCTTTTACCAGTTTCGCTTTTAAAAACATCTTGACATTGAACAGTTTTACTATATCTTTGACATTGTCTTTGAAGTTCTTGTATCTTTTGTCCTTGTCGTTTTTGTCGTAACAAAGACAATAACTCTGACACCAAAAAAATGAACTTAATTAGTTTATGTCTCAGATATAAAATAAAAAAACTATAGAGACTGCACTTACAGATGTTTTGATAGGGAAGAAAAACCGCTGGACAGTTGATGAATTCCTGGTTTGTTCACGTAAGTTCAACAAATATACCCAGCAGTCGATTATACTGCTTTCAATATAACTTCCAAAATCAAGTGTCTGAAAGTCATGCTTTGATGCCTTTTCCGTTTCTATTTTATTACGAAACAGGAAATCATATTCTCTGCAAACAGAAAAAGATAAAAGAAAATTGAGACTTACTCAATTATTATACACATATAAAACAAACTTGAAAGAATAATATCCATAAATGAAAACAGACTTAAAAACATAAATGTGCAGGCTTACCGTATATTTTTAACTACAGGGTCAAATATCCACTGCCATACTTTATTTTCAGGTTTTCTTAAATTCGAAATCAGAGGAGTTATTCTGATTTGGAATGGAGATTTCAATGAACGACCTGGCATCTTCAATCTTGGATTGACAATAGAAGGTATGATAGCATCTTGAGGAGCCTCTGTAGTGATCAAACTTAAAATGTTAATCATTAGATTTAAAAATGACGAATTGTAAGAATTAAAATTTCCAAAAGATCAGACTTAAAAGACAAATGATCAGACTAAAAAGCGATACACGTTCAGACTAAAAAAGAAGGAAACATGATTAAAGGAAACGACTAAAAAACCTAAGATAAATTCAGAGCTGAAAACATAAAAAAGAAATATATAGAGGACAAACTCTAAGAAAGAAAGAATTGTACCACTCTTTTCAGGCGTCTCCACCTTCTTGTTAGATTCACTAGGAGTCTCAACATTATTATTCTCTTCAGCAGCTAAGGTAGCTTCAACCACTGCTGGTTCCTCAATAGCCTCCGACTCCTTGGTGGGCATTTTTTCAGACTCATCGTCAAATGTACTCTCTTTCATTGCCGAAACTACATTTTCGACAAAATTGACTTCATTTGTCCCGTGATCAACCTCTAAAACAGATGCTGACTCTTGTGGCATTGGCACATGCATTGGAGGTGTTGATTTAAAATCTGGAGACAATGTAAACATACTTTTATCTTGAAAGTAATCTTCTACCGGTTTTTTAACATTTTGGGAATCATCTGTAGTAATTAAAATATTGAACAGAATTAAAAATCTTAAAACTAGAAAATATATAAAATCTAAGAAAGAAAAATATTGTACCGCTCTGTTCAGTAGTTATATTTGGAACTACTGTTTTATCTGGTTCAAAAGCAGGCAGACTAGATGAGATATCAGTGTATTCTGCAGCTTCTTCACATAGATTTTGAACTTGTTCAACCGAAACGCGATGTTGTAAAGTATCTGAATTGATCAAGTAAAGTATCTGAGGAAACATGATTAAAGGAAACGACTAAAAAACCTAAGCAAAAATTCACAGCTGAAAACATAAAAAAGAAACATATAGAGGACAAACTCTAAGAAAGAATAAATCGTACCGCTCTGTTCAGTAGTCTTATTTCCAACTTCCTGAGCAGTCTCTTCAGTCGGAAGATTTGTATCAGCCAGGGCTTCAATTGTTTCTGTACCCTCATCAGTTGCTGGCATCTCCACCTCCTTGATAGATTCACCAGGAGTCTCAATATTATTATGCTCCTCAGCAGCTAAGGTAGCTTCAACCACTGCTGGTTCCTCAATAGCTTCTGACTCCTTAGTGGGCAAATCTGTGTTGATTAGGATGATCAGAATAAAAACCATGCTTTTAGAAATACAGACAGGACAATGATCAGACTTATACTTCCATTGATAATGATCAGACTAATAACAGACTCAAAGATTTAATTGCAGAATGAAACTGCTGAAAAACCTAAAATAAATGAACACCTTAAAACATAAAAAAGAAACATAAAGAGGACAAACTCTAAAAAAGAATAAATCGTACCACTCTGTTCAGTAGTTATATTTCCAACTTCCTGAGCAGCCTTTTCAGTTGGAAGATTTGTATCAGCCAGGGCTTCAACTGTTTCTGTACCCTCATCAGTTGCTGGCATCTCCACCTCCTTGTTAGATTCACCAGGAGTCTCAACATTATTATGCTCCTGAGCAGGTAATGTAGCTTCAACCACTGCTGGTTCCTCAATAGCTTCTGACTCCTTAGTGGGCAAATCTGTGTTGATTAGGATGATCAGAATAAAAACAATGCTTTTAGAAATACACACATGACCAAACTTAAATTAGAAAAAAGTATTGTATTAATCAACAAGATTAAATTTGATCAGAATAAACATGATGCTTTTAGAAATGCACAAATAAAATCAAACTTAACAGAAATTAAACATAATAAACTCTAACAAAGAAAAATTCGTACCATCTTTTGTTGAGTTAATAAGACGATCTTGTATTGTTTGAAGGAGAATATCAGGATTTGCAAATGGTTGTAAAATTGGTAAATTAGGCAAAACAAACAAATCATCAGGATTATCAAAATGATCAACATTCTGAGATTTTTCATTCAAAGAGGATGTGAATGGATGGGGCTCTGGAGGTGTTGATATAAAATCTGGAGCCAATGAAAATAGACTTTTCATTTCACAGCGCTCTTCTGACATTTTTGGAATATTTTGTGAACGTGTAATAACATCTTGAGAAGAATCTGTATGATCATCATCTTGTTGATCATTATAAAAGTCTGAGAAAGAAGAAATTGTTGATCATTATAAAAATATATACATTATAAAAGTCTGAGAAAGAAGAAATTGTACCAGCTTGTTGATCATCATCATCTTCAGAATCATCAGATTGTTGATCCTCATCATTAACTGGTTCATTATGTTGCTCTTTGTGTACAATGGGCAAAATAGCACTGTCATATGCCCCATCTTCAACCAGATTTTGAACATGTTCAACAATAACAGGATCTTTTAATGTAACTGTATTGAACAAGATTAAATTGATCAGACTAAACACGATGACTTTAGAAAATGCAAAACGTAATTAAACTTAATAGAAATCTCCAGACTTAAAAAAACAATGTTCAGACTTAAAACAGTAAAGACAATACTTGAAAACCCAATGTTCAGACTTATATAAATAATAATGAGACTTAAACCATTAATGTTCAGACTTAAATAACAATGTTCAGACTTAACTAACAATGTTCAGACTTAAATCAGTAATGACAATACTTGAAAAAACAATCTCCAGACTTAAAAAAACAATGTTCAGACTTAAACCAGTAAAGACAATACTTGAAAACCCAATGTTCAGACTTATATAAATAATAATGAGACTTAAACCATTAATGTTCAGACTTAAATAACAATGTTCAGACTTAACTAACAATGTTCAGACTTAAATCAGTAATGACAATACTTGAAAAAACAATGTTCAGACTTAAACCAGTAAAGACAATACTTGAAAACCCAATGTTCAGACTTAAAAAAACAATGTTCAGACTTATATAAATAATAATGAAACTTAAACCATTAATGTTCAGACTTAAATAATAATGTTCAGACTTAACTAACAATGTTCAGACTTAAATCAGTAATGACAATACTTGAAAAAACAATGTTCAGACTTAAACCAAAAAAAACAATACTTGAAAACCCAATGTTCAGACTTAAAAAAACAATGTTCAGACTTATATAAATAATAATGAGACTTAAACCATTAATCTTCAGACTTAAATAACAATGTTCAGACTTAACTGACAATGTTCAGATTTAACTAACATTGGTCTTCTGATCCTTCTTTATACAGCACAGACTTAAAGAATAAATGATCAGACTAAAAAATGACAATGATCAATCTTAAGAATGGCAATGATCAAACTTAGATACAGCCACAGTTGAAACCATAAAAAAAATATATACATTATAAAAGTCTGACAAAGAAGAAATTGTACCAGGTTGTTGATCATCATCATCTTCAGAATCATCAGATTGTTGATCAAATTTTCTCTTTTTCTTTGATGCTGAATGACATTGCTCAGTTGCAACCGCTATGAGAATACTTTTGTCAATCAACTGAACCTCATTTTTATATTTAGGATTATTTTTCAAAAGTCCGGACACTTCATGATATTGAGCCACATCTTCAAGAATTTTTGAAGCAATGATCCGTAATCTTGCAATTGTTTCCTATTAGAATTAATAATGTTTAGAAAGTACAATACAAACAGTGACGTGGAAAGCATAATATGCAGACCTAATGAAGTAATATTCATATTCAAAAACAGAATTAAAACATAATGTTCACACTTAAATAGACAATGATGAGACATAAATAGACATGATGAGACTAAAAAATTGGAAATGATCAGACTTAAATACATAATTAATATGCATGGTAATTTAAGTACCTCGGGTAATTCCGTGCGAGGTAATTCTGTGTGGACTACTTCTGTGAGGGGTAATTCCGTGCGTGGTAATTCCGTGGGAGGTGATTCTGTGTGGACTACTTCTGTGAGGGGTAATTGTATTTCATTGATTTTCTTCTTTTTTCTTGTATAACATAACCGTGCATCTTTGGGAGGGCTTTCTTGTTCGATCAACGCCCCTTTTCCAAATTGATTTGAGTAGAAATCATAGTTTTCCCTAGCAGCAAAATAGTCATCAGTAATATACCTGATGACTGGACGTTGTCGTATGATGGGACACTCTTCATTATCGAATCTATCCACATAAAGCATCTGCATAATATGCAGAGTAAATCAGACTTAATAATAATTGATCAGACATCATTGAAAAAATGAATAAAAGAATTATTGCAAAATCAACTTACAGTAATGAAAGTAATGGGGCCCGTGTAGAAACTTGTGACAGGTCCAGATTTCCAAGCTATGGTTGCTTTTTTCAGTTGTGAAATTATGAACTTACACCAGTTGAACCTTGGAATTTGATCCTCCGAAACTATAAATTCAAGAATGTCTGCTCGGCAATTTTGATTATTCGGTGGATGTATCATGACAGAATAGAAGAGGACTAAGAAATCCACCTTGAACCAATAGTCAACCCCTTTCATACTTCGCAATCGTGCTGCGATATCAGTATTTTTCGGATATTTCTTATCATTACCAAACGCATATGATGCTTTCCATCTCTTAAATAAGGACCCTTTCTTTATACGTTTGCGTATAGTAATATCCTCACCATTCAAATCAAATCCAAATACGCTGTGTACGTCCAATTCATTTATATGTAGAATTCCGGATTCAGTTGTTAAGGTTAGTGCATCCGGATCAAAAGACTGCAGAACTAACAGGGCTAAAAATGTAGGGATTTTTTTAAATCTGATTTGCAAAATAGGTTCTAACCCCATCGAAGTCACAGCAGTTATTTGCTCATCGTTTAAGCCATCAATAACTTCCTTTAATAGAGATGGGTTTCCTCTTTGCCGAAGACCAGACTTTCTTTTCTTTTTTTTCTTTTTATCTTTCAGACGAACACCCGCCAAACTAAGCATCAACTGAGCAGATTCAATTTCACTATTAGAAGACGGCTGTGAATAAGAACTTGGTGATTCATCATTACATTGTAAATGCTGAGCAGAAGTAACACAATGCCTCTTTAACTCTGACAAAAATTAAGAGGATGAACAAAATGAATTTAGAAAAATAACCACATAATCAAAATTAAAAGATATATATACAGACATAATTTGTAAATGATCAGAGCTAACTTTGTAATGATTAGAGCTAATTTTATAATGAACAGAGCTCACTTAACTAAGTACTGATCATTAACTAGTTAATAATTAGACTTAAAATGATAACTAGCTAATGTTCAGAGTTAAATAGTAAACAATCAAACTTAAAGATATAATGAGCACCCATAAAATGTTAATGTTCAGACTTAACTTCTTAATATTGTGCAGTAGTAGCGAGCTAAAACGAAACAGGATTATTGAAAACCCTAGAAAAAGACACATCTAACATAAGCAGCACAAACTCTTGAGAAAAAAGAAAACATACTGCCACGTTCAGACTTAACTTCTTAATATTCAGACTTAATAATGAGCACCCATAAAATGAGCACCCATAAAATGTTAATGTTCAGACTTAACTTCTTAATATTGTGCAGTAGTAGCGTGCTAAAGCGAAACAGGATTATTGAAAACCCTAGAAAAAGACACATGTAACATAAGCAGCACAAACTCTTGAGAAAAAAGAAAACATACTGCCACGTTCAGACTTAACTTCTTAATATTCAGACTTAATAATGAGCACCCATAAAATGAGCACCCATAAAATGTTAATGTTCAGACTAAACTTCTTAATATTGTGCAGTAGTAGCGAGCTAAAACGAAACAGGATTATTCAAAACCCTAGAAAAAGACACATCTAACATAAGCAGCACAAACTCTTGAGAAAAAAGAAAACATACTGCCACGTTCAACTGAATCCGGAGCCTGTTGGTTGGACATATTGAAAAACAGCCAAACTTCGTTTCGCCTGAGCCTGTTGGTTGCTCGTTCGTCTGAACGTTTTTGTTGTTCGTTCGCCTGAACTTGAAGGTTTTTCGTTCTTTGTTGTTAACTGACTTAAAAAACGTACATCGTTACCCCTTATTTAAGTTGAATTTTGAAAAAATAAAAAAGAGCCGAAAATTTAATATTTTTAAAAAGGCCCCGAAAAGTTCAGACTTAAAATGAGTAATGTTCAGACTTAAAAAACCAATGTTCAGACTTAAATAAATAATAATGAGACTTAAACCATTAATGTTCAGACTGAAATAACAATGTTCAGACTTAAACCAGTAATGACAATACTTGAAAACGCAAGGTTCAGACTAAAAAAACCAATGTTCAGACTTAAATAAATAATAATGAGACTTAAACCATTAATGTTCAGACTTAAATAACAATGTTCAGACTTAACTAACAATGTTCAGACTTAAACCAGTAATGACACTACTTGAAAACCCAATGTTCAGACTTATATAAATAATAATGAGACTTAAACCACTAATGTTCAGACATAAATAACAATGTTCAGACTTAACTAACAATGTTCAGACTAAAATCAGTAATGACAATACTTGAAAAAACAATGTTCAGACTAAAAAAACAATACTCAGACTTAAACCAGTAAAGACAATACTTGAAAACCCAATGTTGAGACTTAAAAAACCAATGTTCAGACTTAAATAAATAAAACTGAGACTTAAACCATTAATGTTCAGACTTAAATAACAATGTTCAGACTTAACTTACAATGTTCAGACTTAATTCAGTAATGACAATCCTTGAAAAAACAATGTTCAGACTTAAAAAAACAATGTTCAGACTTAAACCAAGTGTCTTTTAAATTTTGTTAAGTATCAAAAAAAAAATTGGGAATATTTTTTGACATAAACTAAAATGAACAGAGAACAGAGAAATTATGAAATTTTGATTGGACTCTCTTCTTGAAAATTTGATTGGACTATCTCCTCTTCTTGACATGGCTCTTCTATGTTCTGTTCTTGACAAGCAGCAGATGCTCCTGCTTCTTGGTCACCAAGTTTCAATGGACAGGTTCGCTTATTATGAAAGGCTTTCGTACCACAATATGTGCATAACCTTTTTTTCTTTGATTCTTCTATGCATATTTCCCTTGTTGTTTTTATCCTTTTTCCGCGCCCTTTGTTCCTTGCAACATTGGGTACTTGTATATTTACTTCTGTTGGTTGTGGAATACCAAGAACAGAAGTGAAAAAATCTGATCTAGATTTTGACTTGTCTGGTACTTCATCTGACTGAAACATTCCATGCAGATTCTTCACACTTTCCAATAAAATCTTCATTTGTTCCTCGTCATCTTTTACAAGCTGAACAATCGACCGGAATTCAGACCAAATCTCTGATACTAAGGATGATTGCATCACAATAGAAGAAGAATTCATAGATGTATCTTTTTCACTCAAATTTGATGCTTCCTTGCACCATCTTTTCATGATAAGACATTTGGGTATTTTGTCCACCGCATTTGAGTTCAAAACATGAAATATATGCCTGCATATAATACCGTATGACTGGAACTTGTTGCAACTGCAAACAGCGTTACTCGTTGACATTGCAAACGACACCTGATTATAAGAAAATGTCATCATAAAAAAAAAGAAGAGAAAATAGTGTTTAAACACTTTTCAGATATGTAACTGAACACACATTTAAATTAAAATTTAACTCACTTGGCAGCTTGATCTTGTCTGATTTCTCTCTTTTATTGTATACAATCTCATGTCTCCGTCTTTCAATACCTCTTCAATGGAACATTTGTACACACCAGCCTCAATCTCAATCTCAGTTTCTTTAAAAAAATTGTGTGTGAATATTTCCGCTGCGTGTCCAGCAATTTTAAGAGGACATTGAATAGGAGGAGATGTTGTATCATTTTCAATATTCAACTGAATTCTAGTTTTCCTTTGTTCCTTCATAGCAGTACGAAAGCCAAGGTAGAACTCAACAAATGTCATGTAATGATGAATATACCTTCCAAAGAATGAATTTTCACTTTCAGAACGGGAGGTTGTTCTTAATAGATTACCCATAATCACATGTTTTGAATAAACTGGAATCCAGGATGATCGTTTGTCAAATATATCAGCTAACCAACTGTTGTTCTCAAGTTTGTATTCTCGAATTACATTATCCCATCCATCTTCAAAATCAGATGGTTCATTGTGGTGTCCCCAAATTACAGAACTAATTTTTTTCAGAAAATCATTTACATTACATATAGGACCTACCTGCACATCATAAAACAACTAGTTATAATTAAAGTCTGATCATTCCCAAATTAAAGTGTGATCGTTAAAAAGTTAAATATCCATATGTACACATTTTGTCATGCATAATTTAAAATTAATTACCTTTGCTTTCAATTTCTCTGCAATATGCCACATGCAAAATCTGTGATAGCTTTTATCAAATACTTGAGCAACTGCAGCTTTCATTGCAGGGTCTTGATCAGTAATAATAATATTTGGCTGTTCAGATACTAGATTCTTAAAGCAAGTCAATAGCCATGTGTAAGAATCTATGTTTTCATTTGATATAAGCCCTGCTGCCAAAGTGATAGACCTACGGTGGTTGTCCACTCCAGTAAAAGGAACAAAAATCATATTATACCTGATACCAATGAATATTAAATAGGTAAATCACTCAGTATTTTACTGCACATGAATGATATTTGGACAGAAAAATTCAATGATTTACGATTTAAATTTCTTACTTGTTCATCCGGTATGTTGCATCAAAAGAAACCACATCAGCAAAAATTTTACAGTCTTCCATTGATATCTTGTCAGCAAAAAATAACCGAGATAGAGCCCCTTCTTCATTAGTATAATACTCAAAAAAAAATCCAGCAGCAGAACTCTTCTTCTCCGTTAAATAATTCACTAACATCTGAGCATCTCCTCCACCAATAAAACTTTTTAAATCCCTTTTAAAATTTTTAAAATCAACTACTAATGCCCCGACATTAGAACTCCCACCAGAAATTTCTGATACTATCCGATGAGCTTTTGTTGCTCCTATATTTATATTTCCTCCAGCAACAATGAAATGCTGATGTTCAACACTTAATTGTCTATTATTTCGTAAAAACTGCTTCCCTAACTCAGTAACCAATCGATGATTATGCTTCTCTTCAAATACAAAGACCTCATATTTACCACCATCAACAAGCCTAACACGTATTTTAGCTAAACAACCACAACGAGTAGTCTTCCTGCCTCTTGTTTCCTTTTTTTTTTTTAAGAGGCTATCTTTGGGTTTTTTTTTCTTGTTAACACCCTCACGGTGACACAACATGTGTTGAACAAGCACTGTAATGCGATCTTTATGTAATTTTTTGGTACCATGGCGCATTGTAAATCCACAGATATCTGCATATTTGTCATAGAATTTAAATGCCTCTTTCAATGTATCAAACAAAAGCCCTATGAATGGCTTCTGCTCATCAGGACACAGAGGTGTGTAGAACTGCACATCAGAAGGTGTAGAAACAGTTTTATTTGAACATTCTGAATCAACAACTTCATTCTCAGTATGATAGCTAATGTTCCCTGTATTATCAAGTAAAGAATAATTTTAGTAACATTGGACCTCCTCAATGTAAAAAAGCGCAGATTAAGACTAAAAACACTGTATAAACTAAATAAAAATTCAGAAACCTATACAGAAATACAGAAACTAAAAAGGAATTCAAAACAATTTTTCTAACCTGCAACGACGCTGGCTAAATCGTCCATCTGTTACTACGACTAACCCTAAATTTGTAAACTGATGAAACAGTCCGACGGAATTTCAAACAAGCAACTAATTGAAAATAAAATTTAACCATATATGTAGAAAGACTAAAAAGCCCCTCCTTGTATTTAAGTCTGAACATCACCATTTTAAGTCTGAACATTAAGTATTTTTAGTATGTTTATTGCCTATTTTTAAGTCTGAACATTAAGTATTTTTAACTCTGAACATTGCTTTTTTTTAAGTATGAACATTAGCATTTTAAGTCTGAACATTAAGTATTTTTAAGTCTGATCATTGCTTTTTTTTAAGTCTGAACATCACCATTTTAAGTCTGAACATTAAGTATTTTTAGTATGATCATTGCCTATTTTTAAGTCTGAACATTAAGTATTTTTAAGTCTGATCATTGCTTTTTTTTAAGTCTGAACATCACCATTTTAAGTCTGAACATTAAGTATTTTTAGTATGATCATTGCCTATTTTTAAGTCTGAACATTAAGTATTTTTAACTCTGAACATTGCTTTTTTTTTAAGTATGAACATTAGCATTTTAAGTCTGAACATTAAGTATTTTTAAGTCTGATCATTGCTTTTTTTTAAGTCTGAACATCACCATTTTAAGTCTGAACATTAAGTATTTTTAGTATGATCATTGCCTATTTTTAAGTCTGAACATTAAGTATTTTTAAGTCTGATCATTGCTTTTTTTTAAGTCTGAACATTAACCTTTTAAGTCTGAACATTAAGTATTTTTAGAATATCATTGCCTATTTTTAACTCTGAACATTAAGTATTTTAAGTCTGATCATTGCTTTTTTTTTTAAGTATGAACATTAGCATTCTAAGTCTGAACATTAAGTATTTTTAAGTCTGATCATTGCTTTTTTTTTAAGTATGAACATTAGCATTTTAAGTCTGAACATTAAGTATTTTTAAGTCTGATCATTGCTTTTTTTTAAGTCTGAACATCACCATTTTAAGTCTGAACATCACCATTTTAAGTCTGAACATTAACCTTTTAAGTCTGAACATTAAGTATTTTTAGAATGATCATTGCCTATTTTTAAGTCTGAACATTACCATTTTAAGTCTAATCATTGCTTTTTTTTTAAGTCTGAACATTAGCATTTTAAGTCTGAACATTGGTATTTTAAGTGTGATTTATTAAGTATTTTTAAGTCTGAACATTAGTATTTTAAGTCTGAACACTAACAACTATTGGACTAAATTGAAAATAACATTATTATGTTTTATACCCATCCATGTGGAATGACTATTATACCCCTCCGTGTTTTCTCCGGGATTTCGACTCAAATGGGACACGTGTCGGCTTAATAAACGGTTTGTAGTTTTTATTTATAAAGCGGTTTGTACCTGAACCGCTGTTCGGATCAAATACAAACCAGAGTTATAAATAAAAACTACAAACCCACAAAAATAATGACACGTGTAAAAATCGACCAATCAGAATTAATCCCGTTCGGGGTTCTTTTTGTAAATAAACAAAAATACACGCGGACTTATTTAAAAATACATAAAAGACATTAGGGGTATAATCGTCCAAAAATTGCTACAGTAATGTTCAGACTTAAAACACAATGTTCAGACTTAAACCTGTAATGACAATACTTCAAAAAACAATGTTCAGACTTAAAAAAACAATGTTCAGAGTTAAAATAATAATAATGAGATTTAAACAATTAACGATCAGACTTAAATAACAATGTTCAGACTTAAACCAGTAATGACAATACTTGAAAAAACAATGTTCAGACTTAAAAAACAATGTTCAGACTTAACCAGTAATGACAATACTTGAAAACTCAATGTTCAGACTTAAAAATATAATGTTCAGACTTAAATAAATAATAATGAGATTTAAACAATTAACGATCAGACTTAAATAACAATGTTCAGACTTAAACCAGTAATGACAATACTTGAAAAAACAATGTTCAGACTTAAAAAACAATGTTCAGACTTAACCAGTAATGACAATACTTGAAAACTCAATGTTCAGACTTAAAAATATAATGTTCAGACTTAAATAAATAATAATGAGACTTAAATCATTAATGTTCAGACTTAACTAACAATGTTCAGACTTAAATCAGTAATGACAATACTTGAAAAAACAATGTTCAGACTTAAAAAACAATGTTCAGACTTAACCAGTAATGACAATACTTGAAAACTCAATGTTCAGACTTAAATAAATAATAATGAGACTTAAACCATTTAATGTTCAGACTTAAATAACAATGTTCAAACTTAACTAACAATGTTCAGACTTAAATCAGTAATAACAATACTTGAAAAACAATGTTCAGACTTAAATCAGTAATAACAATACTTGAAAAACAATGTGCAGACTTAAAAAAACAATGTTCAGACTTAAAGCAGTAAAGACAATACTTGAAAACCCAATGTTCAGACTTAAAAAACCAATGTTCAGACTTAAATAAATAATAATGAGACTTAAATCATTAATGTTCATACTTAAATAACAATGTTCAGACTTAAATCAGTAATGACAATACTTCAAAAAACAATGTTCAGACTTAAAAAAATAATGTTCAGACTTAAACCAGTAAAGACAATACTTGAAAACCCAATGTTCAGACTTAAATAAATAATAATGAGACTTAAACCATTTAATGTTCAGACTTAAATAACAATGTTCAAACTTAACTAACAATGTTCAGACTTAAATCAGTAATAACAATACTTGAAAAACAATGTTCATACTTAAAAAAACAATGTTCAGACTTAAAGCAGTAAAGACAATACTTGAAAACCCAATGTTCAGACTTAAAAAACCAATGTTCAGACTTAAATAAATAATAATGAGACTTAAACCATTAATGTTCATACTTAAATAACAATGTTCAGACTTAAATCAGTAATGACAATACTTCAAAAAACAATGTTCAGACTTAAAAAAACAATGTTCAGACTTAAACCAGTAAAGACAATACTTGAAAAACCAATGTTCAGACTTAATAAACCAATATTCAGACTTAAATAAATAATAATGAGACCTAAACCATTAATGTTCAGACTTAACTAACAATGTTCAGACTTAAATCAGTAATAACAATACTTGAAAAAACAATGTTCAGACTTAAAAAAACAATGTTCAGACTTAAACCAGTAAAGACAATACTTGAAAACCCAATGTTCAGACTTAAAAAACCAATATTCAGACTTAAATAAATAATAATGAGACTTAAATCATTAATGTTCATACTTAAATAACAATGTTCAGACTTAAATCAGTAATGACAATACTTCAAAAAACAATGTTCAGACTTAAAAAAACAATGTTCAGACTTAAACCAGTAAAGACAATACTTGAAAACCCAATGTTCAGACTTAAATAAATAATAATGAGACTTAAACCATTAATGTTCATACTTAAATAACAATGTTCAGACTTAAATCAGTAATGACAATACTTCAAAAAACAATGTTCAGACTTAAAAAAACAATGTTCAGACTTAAACCAGTAAAGACAATACTTGAAAACCCAATGTTCAGACTTAAAAAACCAATATTCAGACTTAAATAAATAATAATGAGACTTAAACCCTTAAAGATGGTAATGATCAGACAAATGTTAAGATATTTGGAATAATATTCAAGGATATCCAACAAAAAAATGATAGTATTATCACATATTGTTCTTTCAGTTTATATTTCAAAAATATCAGTCTCCTCATTTCTAATCGTCCTGCTCCAATTCTTTTTTCACAAGCAGATGATGATAAAGAGCTTCAGCTACTTTACATTTGAACGGATTGGAATCAGCAAGCAACATTTTGTGTAGGTATCTTTTTCGGAGTCTTCTTATTTGATTTTTTTGCTGTAGAAAAATTAATTTGGTTATTCAAAAGTTAATTCACCAGTAATTTAGATAATTTGAAATGTATCTTATAATTTAGGATTACCTTTTCAGATTCAGGGGCAAATCCACTATACCAATCCCCAACTGTTTCCCCATAATAAGTTTCCATATGGCGCATTGCAAAGACGCCACAATCATTTCCATTAGAAAATGTCCTCCATGACATTTCTAACTGATTCTTTGGCGTATCTACTGATATCCAAGATTTATCGGGATGCATAATCTTAAGAAGATAAGTTTTGAAAATTTTTATCTGAAAAATTAATCACTCAAAACAAAGTATCATTAATATTAAGATTGTGATCAGACTTTATCAGGTATTGACCAGACTTAAATATGGTAATGATCAGACTTAAAAATGCTCATGTTCAGACTTAAAGATGGTAATGATCAGACTTAAAAATACTAATGATCAGACTTAAAAATGATAAGACTTCAAGATGTTAATGATCAAACTTAAAGATTGTTAACATCAGACTTAAAGATGAAATTGACAAGACTTATCCGACTTTAACATCAGACTTAAAGATGAAATTGACAATACTTATCCGACTTAAATTATATAGACATATCATACTATGCACAACAATGAAAATGAAAACATACCAGGTTTGGAAGACTTTTTCCATATTTTTTTTCAATGGATTCCTGTTCTCTTGAATTGTCTAATATATCTATAGTCCTTCCAGAGAAATTGAAACATACAACAAAGTAGTGTGACAAATGACAGACGGGAAAGAAAACCTGATAAGAACAGAATAATTGTTAAAAATAAATAAATGGTTAACTTTATTTAATCCTTTTTACATAATAGGAGATTAGTTTACCAGTGTAGCTTTCTTAATATCTAATTTAGGGAACGTCTCTGCTGTAAATATCATACTGCGTTCGAAATTCTTATATGTATCTCGCCGATATTCTTCATGCAGAGAGTAAAGCTAAAAAGAAAAGAAAAAGATTAGTAAACTGATAAGACATAAGTAAAATAAAAGCAATATACTTACCGTGTCACTGATAAGGCAGAAGTACCGACGTATATTTGATGTATGAATACTTTGTAGTTCCATTTCATTCAAAAGAACTATCCAGGAATTGAGAGCATTCTCATTTATAAAATGATTCAATTTCAATGACTGAAAGTCAGATCTTAGCGAAAACAGTCCACTTGAAGCGAAGATCACCTCATCTTGACTGTGTAAAAACAGAAAATCATAACATATATGATAAAAATATTGTTCACAAAAATAAGATGAGGTATTCACGTAAAAAAAAAGGACTTACGAATCAGGTATGACAGTCGTCACCCAATCATAAATTTTAATTTCTTCTTCTGACAATTCATCATCAATAGGAATTACTCTATTGTAGTAGGGACATTCTGTAGCCACTAAAGGCTTCTTTAATCGTTCAAGTATCTTATCTGTCGGAACTACTTTCTCCTGGGGTTTCAGTGATGTAGTTTTACTTGACTCATACATGGATTCAATTTTCGCAACCTCCACCAAAATTGCTTCAAGGTCATTTTCCATGCTATCTCCCAGTGTACTATAGGTGGTCCTTTCAAAACCTTCCTCGGCAGGTTGTGTAGCTTGTTTTTTCAATAAAGGAGAATTTATTACATCTCCTAAACTGAGATGAAAAAGGTCTTCCTCTGAAAAATTATACAATGACCTTTTTCTGTTTGAAGACTCTGGTAAGTCATCATTCATTAAAGACTTGATCCTCCCATGTAAACTCTTCACTTCATCGTAAAAATGTACATCATTTTTCAGCATAATGTACAAATTTTTAAACTCAAGTAGGTTTTGCTCAATCTTTCCATATAGACTCCTAAAAACTGTCATCATATCCTAAAAAAAAAAAAATTATCAGATTTATTACAAACTAGACTAGTCCAACTGAAAATAGCAAAATAGACTTAAAACACAAATGTTCAGACTTACCAATCAGACTTATACGGAAATGATCAGACTTAATAATCAGACTAAAAACAGCACGTTTAGACATTAATATTGATAATGATAAAACTTAAAAATTGATACTGATCAGACTTAAAATGATAATGTTCATACTTAAAAAATGATAATGATCAGACTTAAGTTTCTAGTGTTCAGACTTATCATATTTATCAGTCTTAGACAGCAATGATCAGAAATTAAATCAGTAATGTTAAGAACGATCAGAAATAATTATTCAGGGTACCTCGCTTGAGATTTCATCAGTTGTTACTTCTGCTTGTTCGTCTAGTGTCTGGTCTTTTGGAGTTACAACTTGTGTTTGCAAGGGCTAGATAAAAAGATAACAATGAATCACCAACTTAAGAAATAAAAAAATTCTTAGAATAACGAAATAAAAAATGTGATCCCCAGACAATGAATTACAATATTTAAATGTTTGTTAGCTGAAATGTTTTATTTTCTATAGAATCTCTTTCAGAAAATGTTTCAAGGAGATTAGACAGGATGACATTCACTTTCGAAGTATTGCTATCAGAAATGGGCTGTGAGCAAACATAAAGTATTGCAATTATCAATGTAAGAAAAAAAATCCGAGTAAAATTAATTTGTATCGTTTATTGGTGATATTTATGTTTTATTACCTGCGCCCGGGCTGTCTTGTCTGATTCGGGTAGCTGTGTATTATTTTGGAAAGTGTTTTTTCTTTGCTGTGTAGCCTTTACAAATGACAAAGAGGGGACAATCTGAAGTCCTTTGTACAAACCATTGTATTCAGGTACAACGGCAAATTCTTCGCTATCTTCTATAACCTCATCACCATCAACACTGGTAACATGTTCTAATGCTTCAATATCACCACTCTCACCTTCTACTCTTTCGGTTCCTCCACTCTCACCTTGTGCTATTTCAGTACCACCAGTCTGACCTTCCAATATTTCAGTATCACCACTCTCACCTTCTACTGTTTCGGTTCCTTCACTCTCCCCTTGTGCTAGTTCAATATCATCACTCTGCCCTTTCAATAATTCAGTATTACCAACTCCTTCAGCATTTGTAGTATCATCACTGTCAGATGTCAGGTGGATGATTTGTTGTTGTTGTCCTTCAGATTTGCAATAGAGATTAAAAATGATTCACAAAAACGTTGATCTTTCTAGAAAAAGTTTAAACCCTAAAAAAATGAGTACCAGAATCCGAAATGGAGTCAGATGCTTTGATCTTCATGTTGAAAAATTTGTGTTCGAAACTCTACCTTGGCGTTGTTTCTCTGCGACTTGGAACGATGATAGAAGAAGACGTTCGATGACGAAGTAGATTTCGATTTTTTTTTCCGACATTTGAAATAAAAAAAGTATTCAATTCCATAAAAGTATTAAGAATCTGATCAAATATTTAATGATCAGACTTAACGAAAGAATGATCAGACTTAAAATTTTGTATAATCACAAGTAAAAATGATATATGGTCAAATAGAATGAATGATCAGAGTTAAAATTGAGATTTATCACAATGTTCAGAGATAGATCAAATTCATTCATAAATACATCAAAATGTAGACACATATAACATTGTTTTTTTTTATCCTTCAGTCCAAAAAAATGAATGTTGTTTTCTTTATCTTCTTAAGTTGACTTCTTTTGCTTCAGATTCCTGCTGTTGGATGACTCTGGGAAGTCGTCATTCAAGAGTGATTTGATCCTCCCATATACATTATCAACATCAATTTGAAACTGCGCATTACTTTTTAGCATTGCGTACAACCTTTTAAACTGACATATGTCTCTTTCAAGTCTTCCAGATATGCCCCTAAAATTTACCATCATCTCCTAAAAATATACATAAAATCTAAAGATTAATAAAGCATAATTGGATGATAATTAATGTGAAAAAAAGTTTCAAATATTCACATTGGTCATTGAATCCAAAAAAAATATTGGAAGAGAAATAATCAAAATTATTTAAGCAATAATCTGTCAATTAAAATCCAATTCTGAATTCGTTAAATCAAAAAATTAAGTTGAATGGTGAAAAATGTAAAGAATTTAGATAAAGAAAAAAATCAGGGGTACCTCATTGGACATTTGATTACTTACTTCATTAATATTTTCCCTTGGAGTTTCAAAAAGTCGATGCAACAGCTTCAGGCTACCAAATTTATTTTTGTAAATATCTGATTTTTGACGAGATATCAAATACTCATTGGTCATGTAGCTGATGACTGGCCATTTTCTTGTCATATAACATTCACTGTTGTATAGTCGATCAGCATACAACATCTGCAAAAAAAATAAAAAATAAATATAGTAATACGCTAAATGATCAGAGATAACATTAAAAATGTTCAGATATAACAAAAAATTGTTTGCACATCATATTAGGTTGTTCAGATATAATTTTAATTTTTCAAACATGAAAGGGAAATAATAATAAATTTAAATAAAATTTTGCAGATAATAAAAAAATGCATAAATAAAATTTTAAATAGAACATACAGTGAGGAAGAGGATTGGTCCCTTGTAATTTGTCATTTTGTTTTTCATCCATTCAATCTTTGATTCCTTAAGTACTTCAACAATGAACTTACACCAATTAAAGCGTGGTATCTCATCCCCAGACTCTAAACAGTTTATAATGTTTGAATGACACCAAGTATTCTTACTTGGTGATATCAGAATGGAGTAAAACAGGACTAGAAAGTCCAGCTTGAACCAATTGTCAACAAATTGCACATCTTTCAATCTCTGAGCAATCTCTGTATTTTTTGGATATAATCCTTTGGTTGTTATACCATATTTTTGAAGCCATCTCTTCTGTAATGCCTTATTGCTTTTTCCCTTTATTATGAGTGACTCGCCGCCTAAATCAAATCCGAAAACATTGCTCACATCAACTTCATCAATTTCCATTGTATCACAGTTAACCTTTAAACTGCAGTCATTTGCGTCAAAACATTCAAGGACTTTCAATGAAAGTTTTGTTGGTAACTTGTTTATCTTTAATTCCAAAATGTGTTCTAGACCCATTGAAGCAACAGCAACTTTTTGAACTTCGGTTAAGCCATCAATGACATCCTTGAGAATTTGTGGAGTTCCTCTTACCTGTATTCCAGAAGTTGATTTTCGACGTTGTATAGGCTTAGCAGCAAATGCCAAATGGGGAACAATTTCAAATCCTTTGTTGTAATCATAATTGCTCTCTCTTTCAGTATCAATACTGTCTCTTTTGTTGTCACTACTCTCTCCTTCAGTATCACTACTTACTCTCTCCTCTGGTGTCAGCGATCTTTGACTGAAACTTTCTGAAATTACTTTTTTCCCTTTAGAGATGTCGTTCATCCATTTTGAGTATCCTTCATTTGGTGGTATGCAGCTTATATCATCATCATCAGAGGTAAGATCGATTATTTCTCCTTGTTTGCCTTTATAATTACTGCATCTAGTCCGTAGTGCATAACGTCTTCTATTTAAATCTGAAAGAAAACATACAATACAGATTCGTGTGCTGAAAAGAAAAATCCAACAAAAATTAAACCCTAAAAAAAACGTACCCGAAACCGATTTGGAAACCCTAGTTGGGTTCGTCTTCATGTTAGAAAAATGCAAAGCAAAGAGCTTGTATCTTCGGAAACCCTAGTTGAGAACTTTGCAATTTAGACAATTGAGAGAGTCGCATTCGTACTGGGATTATAAAAGTATATGAGTTGTGAAGTAAATAAAATAGGTAGGTAGCCGTACTCATAAAGCAAAACCTGATGAATGATCAGACTTAAAAACTTAAATGATCAGACTTAAAGACATCCAATGTTTACTTTTGTCCCACATTGCTTGATGTCAAAGAGTTTGATTCACAAGTGATTATAAAAATGGAGAGTAAAACCAAATCCAACTACAACATCAATGGATTTGAAATTGAGTCATTGTTGCATAGTCAGTATATCTTCCATCTCAGCAACCTGCTGAGATAGAAGATACCTGCTGAGATGAAGATATACTTACTAGTCACAATGACTCTTAATCAAAAAAAAAAGATTAGGCACAATGGCTCAATGCCAACACGAGATATTCATGAAGCGTACTCAGTTTTAGGATGATAAAACCTGATGGTTCATGATCAGACTTAAAGACTCAAATGATTAGACTCAAAAATAAAATAATTTCTCAGACTTAAAAACAGATATGAATGATCAGACTTAAAATAGAATTATTGATTAGAATTGATATAATATAAATGATCAGAATTAAGATAAATATGATCAGAGTAAAAGAGTTAAAGATCAGACTTAATGATCAGTTTTAAAGACTGAATAATCAAACTTTGAAGACTTAATGATCAGACTTAAAATAAAATAAATTGTGAGAATTAAAATAAAATAAATTCTCAGACATAAAACCGATATGAATGATCAGAGTTAAAGACTTAAGATATAATGAATGATCAGAATTAAAATAAAATAACAATGTTCAGACTTAAATCAGTAATGACAATACTTGAAAAAACAATGTTCAGACTTAAAAAAACAATGTTCAGACTTAAACCAGTAAAGACAATACTTGAAAAACCAATGTTCAGACTTAAAAAAACAATGTTCAGACTTATTTAAATAATAATGAGACTTAAACCATTAATGTTCAGACTTAAATAACAATGTTCAGACTTAACTAACTATGTTCAGACTTAAACAAAAAAAAACAATACTTGAAAACCCAATGTTCAGACTTTACTAACAATGTTCAGACTTAAACCAAAAAAAACAATACTTGAAAACCCAATGTTCAGACTTAAACCAAAAAAAACAATACTTGAAAACCCAATGTTCAGACTAATATAAATAATAATGAGACTTAAACCATTAATGTTCAGACTTAAATAACAATGTTCAGACTTAACTAACAATGTTCTGACTTAAATCAGTAATTACAATATTTGAAAAAACAATGTTCAGACTTAAAAAAACAATGTTCAGACTTAAAGCAGTAAAGACAATACTTGAAAACCCAATGTTCAGACTTATATAAATAATAATGAGACTTAAACCATTAATATTCAGACTTAAAAAAATAATGTTCAGACTTAAACCAGTAATGACAATACTTGAAAAAACAATGTTCAGACTTAAAAAAACAATGTTCAGACTTATTTAAATAATAATGAGACTTAAACCATTAATGTTCAGACTTAAATAACAATGTTCAGACTTAACTAACAATGTTCAGACTTAAATCAGTAATTACAATACTTGAAAAAACAATGTTCAGACTTATATAAATAATAATGAGACTTAAACCATTAATGTTCAGACTTAAATAACAATGTTCAGACTTAACTAACAATGTTCAGACTTAAACCAGTAATGACAATACTCGAAAACCCAATGTTCAGACTTAACTAACAATGTTCAGACTTAAACCAAAAAAAACAATACTTGAAAACCCAGTGTTCAGACTTAAAAAAACAATGTTCAGACTTATATAAATAATATTGAGACTTAACTAACCATGTTCAGACTTAACTAACATTGGTGTTCTGATCCTTCTATATACAGCACAGACTTGATTCTTCCATATATAAGAAATTGCATATTAGTTTTTTTACAAAATTATCTACTTATTCTTTACAAAACTGTCTACCATTCTTTACAAAATTGTCTACTTATTTTTCTTAGGTCGACCTCTTTTCCTTTTGTTCTGATTTTCCGTTTCTGCAATATCTTCAACTTCTGATTTCTTAGGTCGACCTCTTTTCCTCTTGTTCTGATTTTCCTTTACTGCATATGGTTGAATCATCTTTTGCTCTGTAATGTCTTCAACTTCTGGTGGATCCAAGTAAATATTTGGCTCTGGAATTGTGGGTGTATAAGTTGCCACGTCTCCCAATATTTCATATTTCTTAGTGTTAACATCATCCAAAAGAATTGCATTAGCATATCTAACTCGCAACTTTCTTAATTGATCTCTTTGCTGAAAAAAATATATTTTACATTAATAAATAATTTTAATATGCAACCCATTATGAGATTTGAAAGTTTAGATTGCATTACCTCTTTACTTTCAGTATCAAAGCCTGATGGCCATCCTTCTAATTCGCCAAAATACGTTTCCATATGCCTCATGCAAAAGATACCACAATCAACGTGGTTGTATAGCGTCCTCCAAGGCATTTCAACACGGAAGGGTTTTGCGTCTGCAATCCAATCACTATCCGGAAATTTTATCTTTTCAAAAAGAGTTATGACATGACTTACCTGCAATTTATTAAGACATTAAGAAGAATTGTTCATGAATAAAAAAACTTCATCAAACATAAAAATACTATATTTCAGAATTAAAATAACACATACCAGGTTTGGCACAGTTTGTCCATACTTATCATTATTGGTTGGATTACTGGCTGAGTTGTCTAAAATTTCAATCTTCTTTGAAAGAAAATTGAAACACACCACAAAGAAATGATTGGAGAGCCAAATCGCGAAGAAAATCTGAAAAATTAAAAAAAATTATTAAAAAATATACAAAAATGATTAATTAAATCTTTTATATAACATATAAGATTAGCTTTTACCAGTTTCGCTTTTAAAAACATCTTGACATTGAACAGTTTTACTATATCTTTGACATTGTCTTTGAAGTTCTTGTATCTTTTGTCCTTGTCGTTTTTGTCGTAACAAAGACAATAACTCTGACACCAAAAAAATGAACTTAATTAGTTTATGTCTCAGATATAAAATAAAAAAACTATAGAGACTGCACTTACAGATGTTTTGATAGGGAAGAAAAACCGCTGGACAGTTGATGAATTCCTGGTTTGTTCACGTAAGTTCAACAAATATACCCAGCAGTCGATTATACTGCTTTCAATATAACTTCCAAAATCAAGTGTCTGAAAGTCATGCTTTGATGCCTTTTCCGTTTCTATTTTATTACGAAACAGGAAATCATATTCTCTGCAAACAGAAAAAGATAAAAGAAAATTGAGACTTACTCAATTATTATACACATATAAAACAAACTTGAAAGAATAATATCCATAAATGAAAACAGACTTAAAAACATAAATGTGCAGGCTTACCGTATATTTTTAACTACAGGGTCAAATATCCACTGCCATACTTTATTTTCAGGTTTTCTTAAATTCGAAATCAGAGGAGTTATTCTGATTTGGAATGGAGATTTCAATGAACGACCTGGCATCTTCAATCTTGGATTGACAATAGAAGGTATGATAGCATCTTGAGGAGCCTCTGTAGTGATCAAACTTAAAATGTTAATCATTAGATTTAAAAATGACGAATTGTAAGAATTAAAATTTCCAAAAGATCAGACTTAAAAGACAAATGATCAGACTAAAAAGCGATACACGTTCAGACTAAAAAAGAAGGAAACATGATTAAAGGAAACGACTAAAAAACCTAAGATAAATTCAGAGCTGAAAACATAAAAAAGAAATATATAGAGGACAAACTCTAAGAAAGAAAGAATTGTACCACTCTTTTCAGGCGTCTCCACCTTCTTGTTAGATTCACTAGGAGTCTCAACATTATTATTCTCTTCAGCAGCTAAGGTAGCTTCAACCACTGCTGGTTCCTCAATAGCCTCCGACTCCTTGGTGGGCATTTTTTCAGACTCATCGTCAAATGTACTCTCTTTCATTGCCGAAACTACATTTTCGACAAAATTGACTTCATTTGTCCCGTGATCAACCTCTAAAACAGATGCTGACTCTTGTGGCATTGGCACATGCATTGGAGGTGTTGATTTAAAATCTGGAGACAATGTAAACATACTTTTATCTTGAAAGTAATCTTCTACCGGTTTTTTAACATTTTGGGAATCATCTGTAGTAATTAAAATATTGAACAGAATTAAAAATCTTAAAACTAGAAAATATATAAAATCTAAGAAAGAAAAATATTGTACCGCTCTGTTCAGTAGTTATATTTGGAACTACTGTTTTATCTGGTTCAAAAGCAGGCAGACTAGATGAGATATCAGTGTATTCTGCAGCTTCTTCACATAGATTTTGAACTTGTTCAACCGAAACGCGATGTTGTAAAGTATCTGAATTGATCAAGTAAAGTATCTGAGGAAACATGATTAAAGGAAACGACTAAAAAACCTAAGCAAAAATTCACAGCTGAAAACATAAAAAAGAAACATATAGAGGACAAACTCTAAGAAAGAATAAATCGTACCGCTCTGTTCAGTAGTCTTATTTCCAACTTCCTGAGCAGTCTCTTCAGTCGGAAGATTTGTATCAGCCAGGGCTTCAATTGTTTCTGTACCCTCATCAGTTGCTGGCATCTCCACCTCCTTGATAGATTCACCAGGAGTCTCAATATTATTATGCTCCTCAGCAGCTAAGGTAGCTTCAACCACTGCTGGTTCCTCAATAGCTTCTGACTCCTTAGTGGGCAAATCTGTGTTGATTAGGATGATCAGAATAAAAACCATGCTTTTAGAAATACAGACAGGACAATGATCAGACTTATACTTCCATTGATAATGATCAGACTAATAACAGACTCAAAGATTTAATTGCAGAATGAAACTGCTGAAAAACCTAAAATAAATGAACACCTTAAAACATAAAAAAGAAACATAAAGAGGACAAACTCTAAAAAAGAATAAATCGTACCACTCTGTTCAGTAGTTATATTTCCAACTTCCTGAGCAGCCTTTTCAGTTGGAAGATTTGTATCAGCCAGGGCTTCAACTGTTTCTGTACCCTCATCAGTTGCTGGCATCTCCACCTCCTTGTTAGATTCACCAGGAGTCTCAACATTATTATGCTCCTGAGCAGGTAATGTAGCTTCAACCACTGCTGGTTCCTCAATAGCTTCTGACTCCTTAGTGGGCAAATCTGTGTTGATTAGGATGATCAGAATAAAAACAATGCTTTTAGAAATACACACATGACCAAACTTAAATTAGAAAAAAGTATTGTATTAATCAACAAGATTAAATTTGATCAGAATAAACATGATGCTTTTAGAAATGCACAAATAAAATCAAACTTAACAGAAATTAAACATAATAAACTCTAACAAAGAAAAATTCGTACCATCTTTTGTTGAGTTAATAAGACGATCTTGTATTGTTTGAAGGAGAATATCAGGATTTGCAAATGGTTGTAAAATTGGTAAATTAGGCAAAACAAACAAATCATCAGGATTATCAAAATGATCAACATTCTGAGATTTTTCATTCAAAGAGGATGTGAATGGATGGGGCTCTGGAGGTGTTGATATAAAATCTGGAGCCAATGAAAATAGACTTTTCATTTCACAGCGCTCTTCTGACATTTTTGGAATATTTTGTGAACGTGTAATAACATCTTGAGAAGAATCTGTATGATCATCATCTTGTTGATCATTATAAAAGTCTGAGAAAGAAGAAATTGTTGATCATTATAAAAATATATACATTATAAAAGTCTGAGAAAGAAGAAATTGTACCAGCTTGTTGATCATCATCATCTTCAGAATCATCAGATTGTTGATCCTCATCATTAACTGGTTCATTATGTTGCTCTTTGTGTACAATGGGCAAAATAGCACTGTCATATGCCCCATCTTCAACCAGATTTTGAACATGTTCAACAATAACAGGATCTTTTAATGTAACTGTATTGAACAAGATTAAATTGATCAGACTAAACACGATGACTTTAGAAAATGCAAAACGTAATTAAACTTAATAGAAATCTCCAGACTTAAAAAAACAATGTTCAGACTTAAAACAGTAAAGACAATACTTGAAAACCCAATGTTCAGACTTATATAAATAATAATGAGACTTAAACCATTAATGTTCAGACTTAAATAACAATGTTCAGACTTAACTAACAATGTTCAGACTTAAATCAGTAATGACAATACTTGAAAAAACAATCTCCAGACTTAAAAAAACAATGTTCAGACTTAAACCAGTAAAGACAATACTTGAAAACCCAATGTTCAGACTTATATAAATAATAATGAGACTTAAACCATTAATGTTCAGACTTAAATAACAATGTTCAGACTTAACTAACAATGTTCAGACTTAAATCAGTAATGACAATACTTGAAAAAACAATGTTCAGACTTAAACCAGTAAAGACAATACTTGAAAACCCAATGTTCAGACTTAAAAAAACAATGTTCAGACTTATATAAATAATAATGAAACTTAAACCATTAATGTTCAGACTTAAATAATAATGTTCAGACTTAACTAACAATGTTCAGACTTAAATCAGTAATGACAATACTTGAAAAAACAATGTTCAGACTTAAACCAAAAAAAACAATACTTGAAAACCCAATGTTCAGACTTAAAAAAACAATGTTCAGACTTATATAAATAATAATGAGACTTAAACCATTAATCTTCAGACTTAAATAACAATGTTCAGACTTAACTGACAATGTTCAGATTTAACTAACATTGGTCTTCTGATCCTTCTTTATACAGCACAGACTTAAAGAATAAATGATCAGACTAAAAAATGACAATGATCAATCTTAAGAATGGCAATGATCAAACTTAGATACAGCCACAGTTGAAACCATAAAAAAAATATATACATTATAAAAGTCTGACAAAGAAGAAATTGTACCAGGTTGTTGATCATCATCATCTTCAGAATCATCAGATTGTTGATCAAATTTTCTCTTTTTCTTTGATGCTGAATGACATTGCTCAGTTGCAACCGCTATGAGAATACTTTTGTCAATCAACTGAACCTCATTTTTATATTTAGGATTATTTTTCAAAAGTCCGGACACTTCATGATATTGAGCCACATCTTCAAGAATTTTTGAAGCAATGATCCGTAATCTTGCAATTGTTTCCTATTAGAATTAATAATGTTTAGAAAGTACAATACAAACAGTGACGTGGAAAGCATAATATGCAGACCTAATGAAGTAATATTCATATTCAAAAACAGAATTAAAACATAATGTTCACACTTAAATAGACAATGATGAGACATAAATAGACATGATGAGACTAAAAAATTGGAAATGATCAGACTTAAATACATAATTAATATGCATGGTAATTTAAGTACCTCGGGTAATTCCGTGCGAGGTAATTCTGTGTGGACTACTTCTGTGAGGGGTAATTCCGTGCGTGGTAATTCCGTGGGAGGTGATTCTGTGTGGACTACTTCTGTGAGGGGTAATTGTATTTCATTGATTTTCTTCTTTTTTCTTGTATAACATAACCGTGCATCTTTGGGAGGGCTTTCTTGTTCGATCAACGCCCCTTTTCCAAATTGATTTGAGTAGAAATCATAGTTTTCCCTAGCAGCAAAATAGTCATCAGTAATATACCTGATGACTGGACGTTGTCGTATGATGGGACACTCTTCATTATCGAATCTATCCACATAAAGCATCTGCATAATATGCAGAGTAAATCAGACTTAATAATAATTGATCAGACATCATTGAAAAAATGAATAAAAGAATTATTGCAAAATCAACTTACAGTAATGAAAGTAATGGGGCCCGTGTAGAAACTTGTGACAGGTCCAGATTTCCAAGCTATGGTTGCTTTTTTCAGTTGTGAAATTATGAACTTACACCAGTTGAACCTTGGAATTTGATCCTCCGAAACTATAAATTCAAGAATGTCTGCTCGGCAATTTTGATTATTCGGTGGATGTATCATGACAGAATAGAAGAGGACTAAGAAATCCACCTTGAACCAATAGTCAACCCCTTTCATACTTCGCAATCGTGCTGCGATATCAGTATTTTTCGGATATTTCTTATCATTACCAAACGCATATGATGCTTTCCATCTCTTAAATAAGGACCCTTTCTTTATACGTTTGCGTATAGTAATATCCTCACCATTCAAATCAAATCCAAATACGCTGTGTACGTCCAATTCATTTATATGTAGAATTCCGGATTCAGTTGTTAAGGTTAGTGCATCCGGATCAAAAGACTGCAGAACTAACAGGGCTAAAAATGTAGGGATTTTTTTAAATCTGATTTGCAAAATAGGTTCTAACCCCATCGAAGTCACAGCAGTTATTTGCTCATCGTTTAAGCCATCAATAACTTCCTTTAATAGAGATGGGTTTCCTCTTTGCCGAAGACCAGACTTTCTTTTCTTTTTTTTCTTTTTATCTTTCAGACGAACACCCGCCAAACTAAGCATCAACTGAGCAGATTCAATTTCACTATTAGAAGACGGCTGTGAATAAGAACTTGGTGATTCATCATTACATTGTAAATGCTGAGCAGAAGTAACACAATGCCTCTTTAACTCTGACAAAAATTAAGAGGATGAACAAAATGAATTTAGAAAAATAACCACATAATCAAAATTAAAAGATATATATACAGACATAATTTGTAAATGATCAGAGCTAACTTTGTAATGATTAGAGCTAATTTTATAATGAACAGAGCTCACTTAACTAAGTACTGATCATTAACTAGTTAATAATTAGACTTAAAATGATAACTAGCTAATGTTCAGAGTTAAATAGTAAACAATCAAACTTAAAGATATAATGAGCACCCATAAAATGTTAATGTTCAGACTTAACTTCTTAATATTGTGCAGTAGTAGCGAGCTAAAACGAAACAGGATTATTGAAAACCCTAGAAAAAGACACATCTAACATAAGCAGCACAAACTCTTGAGAAAAAAGAAAACATACTGCCACGTTCAGACTTAACTTCTTAATATTCAGACTTAATAATGAGCACCCATAAAATGAGCACCCATAAAATGTTAATGTTCAGACTTAACTTCTTAATATTGTGCAGTAGTAGCGTGCTAAAGCGAAACAGGATTATTGAAAACCCTAGAAAAAGACACATGTAACATAAGCAGCACAAACTCTTGAGAAAAAAGAAAACATACTGCCACGTTCAGACTTAACTTCTTAATATTCAGACTTAATAATGAGCACCCATAAAATGAGCACCCATAAAATGTTAATGTTCAGACTAAACTTCTTAATATTGTGCAGTAGTAGCGAGCTAAAACGAAACAGGATTATTCAAAACCCTAGAAAAAGACACATCTAACATAAGCAGCACAAACTCTTGAGAAAAAAGAAAACATACTGCCACGTTCAACTGAATCCGGAGCCTGTTGGTTGGACATATTGAAAAACAGCCAAACTTCGTTTCGCCTGAGCCTGTTGGTTGCTCGTTCGTCTGAACGTTTTTGTTGTTCGTTCGCCTGAACTTGAAGGTTTTTCGTTCTTTGTTGTTAACTGACTTAAAAAACGTACATCGTTACCCCTTATTTAAGTTGAATTTTGAAAAAATAAAAAAGAGCCGAAAATTTAATATTTTTAAAAAGGCCCCGAAAAGTTCAGACTTAAAATGAGTAATGTTCAGACTTAAAAAACCAATGTTCAGACTTAAATAAATAATAATGAGACTTAAACCATTAATGTTCAGACTGAAATAACAATGTTCAGACTTAAACCAGTAATGACAATACTTGAAAACGCAAGGTTCAGACTAAAAAAACCAATGTTCAGACTTAAATAAATAATAATGAGACTTAAACCATTAATGTTCAGACTTAAATAACAATGTTCAGACTTAACTAACAATGTTCAGACTTAAACCAGTAATGACACTACTTGAAAACCCAATGTTCAGACTTATATAAATAATAATGAGACTTAAACCACTAATGTTCAGACATAAATAACAATGTTCAGACTTAACTAACAATGTTCAGACTAAAATCAGTAATGACAATACTTGAAAAAACAATGTTCAGACTAAAAAAACAATACTCAGACTTAAACCAGTAAAGACAATACTTGAAAACCCAATGTTGAGACTTAAAAAACCAATGTTCAGACTTAAATAAATAAAACTGAGACTTAAACCATTAATGTTCAGACTTAAATAACAATGTTCAGACTTAACTTACAATGTTCAGACTTAATTCAGTAATGACAATCCTTGAAAAAACAATGTTCAGACTTAAAAAAACAATGTTCAGACTTAAACCAAGTGTCTTTTAAATTTTGTTAAGTATCAAAAAAAAAATTGGGAATATTTTTTGACATAAACTAAAATGAACAGAGAACAGAGAAATTATGAAATTTTGATTGGACTCTCTTCTTGAAAATTTGATTGGACTATCTCCTCTTCTTGACATGGCTCTTCTATGTTCTGTTCTTGACAAGCAGCAGATGCTCCTGCTTCTTGGTCACCAAGTTTCAATGGACAGGTTCGCTTATTATGAAAGGCTTTCGTACCACAATATGTGCATAACCTTTTTTTCTTTGATTCTTCTATGCATATTTCCCTTGTTGTTTTTATCCTTTTTCCGCGCCCTTTGTTCCTTGCAACATTGGGTACTTGTATATTTACTTCTGTTGGTTGTGGAATACCAAGAACAGAAGTGAAAAAATCTGATCTAGATTTTGACTTGTCTGGTACTTCATCTGACTGAAACATTCCATGCAGATTCTTCACACTTTCCAATAAAATCTTCATTTGTTCCTCGTCATCTTTTACAAGCTGAACAATCGACCGGAATTCAGACCAAATCTCTGATACTAAGGATGATTGCATCACAATAGAAGAAGAATTCATAGATGTATCTTTTTCACTCAAATTTGATGCTTCCTTGCACCATCTTTTCATGATAAGACATTTGGGTATTTTGTCCACCGCATTTGAGTTCAAAACATGAAATATATGCCTGCATATAATACCGTATGACTGGAACTTGTTGCAACTGCAAACAGCGTTACTCGTTGACATTGCAAACGACACCTGATTATAAGAAAATGTCATCATAAAAAAAAAGAAGAGAAAATAGTGTTTAAACACTTTTCAGATATGTAACTGAACACACATTTAAATTAAAATTTAACTCACTTGGCAGCTTGATCTTGTCTGATTTCTCTCTTTTATTGTATACAATCTCATGTCTCCGTCTTTCAATACCTCTTCAATGGAACATTTGTACACACCAGCCTCAATCTCAATCTCAGTTTCTTTAAAAAAATTGTGTGTGAATATTTCCGCTGCGTGTCCAGCAATTTTAAGAGGACATTGAATAGGAGGAGATGTTGTATCATTTTCAATATTCAACTGAATTCTAGTTTTCCTTTGTTCCTTCATAGCAGTACGAAAGCCAAGGTAGAACTCAACAAATGTCATGTAATGATGAATATACCTTCCAAAGAATGAATTTTCACTTTCAGAACGGGAGGTTGTTCTTAATAGATTACCCATAATCACATGTTTTGAATAAACTGGAATCCAGGATGATCGTTTGTCAAATATATCAGCTAACCAACTGTTGTTCTCAAGTTTGTATTCTCGAATTACATTATCCCATCCATCTTCAAAATCAGATGGTTCATTGTGGTGTCCCCAAATTACAGAACTAATTTTTTTCAGAAAATCATTTACATTACATATAGGACCTACCTGCACATCATAAAACAACTAGTTATAATTAAAGTCTGATCATTCCCAAATTAAAGTGTGATCGTTAAAAAGTTAAATATCCATATGTACACATTTTGTCATGCATAATTTAAAATTAATTACCTTTGCTTTCAATTTCTCTGCAATATGCCACATGCAAAATCTGTGATAGCTTTTATCAAATACTTGAGCAACTGCAGCTTTCATTGCAGGGTCTTGATCAGTAATAATAATATTTGGCTGTTCAGATACTAGATTCTTAAAGCAAGTCAATAGCCATGTGTAAGAATCTATGTTTTCATTTGATATAAGCCCTGCTGCCAAAGTGATAGACCTACGGTGGTTGTCCACTCCAGTAAAAGGAACAAAAATCATATTATACCTGATACCAATGAATATTAAATAGGTAAATCACTCAGTATTTTACTGCACATGAATGATATTTGGACAGAAAAATTCAATGATTTACGATTTAAATTTCTTACTTGTTCATCCGGTATGTTGCATCAAAAGAAACCACATCAGCAAAAATTTTACAGTCTTCCATTGATATCTTGTCAGCAAAAAATAACCGAGATAGAGCCCCTTCTTCATTAGTATAATACTCAAAAAAAAATCCAGCAGCAGAACTCTTCTTCTCCGTTAAATAATTCACTAACATCTGAGCATCTCCTCCACCAATAAAACTTTTTAAATCCCTTTTAAAAATTTTAAAATCAACTACTAATGCCCCGACATTAGAACTCCCACCAGAAATTTCTGATACTATCCGATGAGCTTTTGTTGCTCCTATATTTATATTTCCTCCAGCAACAATGAAATGCTGATGTTCAACACTTAATTGTCTATTATTTCGTAAAAACTGCTTCCCTAACTCAGTAACCAATCGATGATTATGCTTCTCTTCAAATACAAAGACCTCATATTTACCACCATCAACAAGCCTAACACGTATTTTAGCTAAACAACCACAACGAGTAGTCTTCCTGCCTCTTGTTTCCTTTTTTTTTTTTAAGAGGCTATCTTTGGGTTTTTTTTTCTTGTTAACACCCTCACGGTGACACAACATGTGTTGAACAAGCACTGTAATGCGATCTTTATGTAATTTTTTGGTACCATGGCGCATTGTAAATCCACAGATATCTGCATATTTGTCATAGAATTTAAATGCCTCTTTCAATGTATCAAACAAAAGCCCTATGAATGGCTTCTGCTCATCAGGACACAGAGGTGTGTAGAACTGCACATCAGAAGGTGTAGAAACAGTTTTATTTGAACATTCTGAATCAACAACTTCATTCTCAGTATGATAGCTAATGTTCCCTGTATTATCAAGTAAAGAATAATTTTAGTAACATTGGACCTCCTCAATGTAAAAAAGCGCAGATTAAGACTAAAAACACTGTATAAACTAAATAAAAATTCAGAAACCTATACAGAAATACAGAAACTAAAAAGGAATTCAAAACAATTTTTCTAACCTGCAACGACGCTGGCTAAATCGTCCATCTGTTACTACGACTAACCCTAAATTTGTAAACTGATGAAACAGTCCGACGGAATTTCAAACAAGCAACTAATTGAAAATAAAATTTAACCATATATGTAGAAAGACTAAAAAGCCCCTCCTTGTATTTAAGTCTGAACATCACCATTTTAAGTCTGAACATTAAGTATTTTTAGTATGTTTATTGCCTATTTTTAAGTCTGAACATTAAGTATTTTTAACTCTGAACATTGCTTTTTTTTAAGTATGAACATTAGCATTTTAAGTCTGAACATTAAGTATTTTTAAGTCTGATCATTGCTTTTTTTTAAGTCTGAACATCACCATTTTAAGTCTGAACATTAAGTATTTTTAGTATGATCATTGCCTATTTTTAAGTCTGAACATTAAGTATTTTTAAGTCTGATCATTGCTTTTTTTTAAGTCTGAACATCACCATTTTAAGTCTGAACATTAAGTATTTTTAGTATGATCATTGCCTATTTTTAAGTCTGAACATTAAGTATTTTTAACTCTGAACATTGCTTTTTTTTTAAGTATGAACATTAGCATTTTAAGTCTGAACATTAAGTATTTTTAAGTCTGATCATTGCTTTTTTTTAAGTCTGAACATCACCATTTTAAGTCTGAACATTAAGTATTTTTAGTATGATCATTGCCTATTTTTAAGTCTGAACATTAAGTATTTTTAAGTCTGATCATTGCTTTTTTTTAAGTCTGAACATTAACCTTTTAAGTCTGAACATTAAGTATTTTTAGAATATCATTGCCTATTTTTAACTCTGAACATTAAGTATTTTAAGTCTGATCATTGCTTTTTTTTTTAAGTATGAACATTAGCATTCTAAGTCTGAACATTAAGTATTTTTAAGTCTGATCATTGCTTTTTTTTTAAGTATGAACATTAGCATTTTAAGTCTGAACATTAAGTATTTTTAAGTCTGATCATTGCTTTTTTTTAAGTCTGAACATCACCATTTTAAGTCTGAACATCACCATTTTAAGTCTGAACATTAACCTTTTAAGTCTGAACATTAAGTATTTTTAGAATGATCATTGCCTATTTTTAAGTCTGAACATTACCATTTTAAGTCTAATCATTGCTTTTTTTTTAAGTCTGAACATTAGCATTTTAAGTCTGAACATTGGTATTTTAAGTGTGATTTATTAAGTATTTTTAAGTCTGAACATTAGTATTTTAAGTCTGAACACTAACAACTATTGGACTAAATTGAAAATAACATTATTATGTTTTATACCCATCCATGTGGAATGACTATTATACCCCTCCGTGTTTTCTCCGGGATTTCGACTCAAATGGGACACGTGTCGGCTTAATAAACGGTTTGTAGTTTTTATTTATAAAGCGGTTTGTACCTGAACCGCACCCGTAAAATAAATATAAGTTTCACAATTCAAAGAATAATGTAACAACAAAACAAGTTTAACAAAGCTTTAAACACTATTTTTGTTTTCAAAATAAATTGGAATCGATTAATAAAAGAAAAAAGCACACAAAATTTTAGATACATTTATAAAAAATCGAAATTAGTTTAACTAAATTTAACAATTCAAAGACAACATAATAACAAAACATAAGAAGTTAGAATGAGTTAAATATTAAGTATGCACAAAAAAATTAACATGGGAAAAATATTAAAGCACCCAATAAATTTTACCCAACTGTACTACTAAATTAAATTAATATTAAGTAAAATATATATAAGTTTCAAAATACAAAGAATAACGTAACAACAAAACAAATTTAACAAAGCTTTAAACGATATTTTTGTTTCCAAAATAAATTGGAATCGATTAGTAAGATAAAAAGCAAACAAAAAAATATTGAAAAAAGGGTAAAGCACCCTCAAACCTTAATGATAAAATTTATTAAATTAATATCAACATATAAGTTTAATCGCTCAAAGAATAACATAACAAAAAAATGAAAATTTAAATGCTATTTTTGTTTTCAAAGTAAGTTGATATAATCGAATTAATAAGTAAAATTGCAAATAGAAAAGTCAACAACACAAGAAATATGTTAAAGCACTCTCTAAAATAGTTGTAAGTGAAGTTCAAATAAGATTTAAACGTAATTTTTGTGTTCAAAATAAGTTCAATTAATAAGTAAAAGTCGACAACACAAGAAAAAAGTAAAACCACCTTTAAAATTTACCGCTCTCATGTTTATTAAATACAATTATGTAATTTCAAGATTAGTTTAAATTAATATAAGTATCACAGTATAAAGAATAATATAACAACAAAACCTAACAAGTTTAACAAAGATTTAACCGCTATTTTTTGTTTTCAGAAAATTGCTAAAAAGTTAACATACAATAAATACCTTCAAAAATCTAATGACAAGTTTAACGAAGATTTAACCGCTATATTTGTTTTCAAAATAAGTTGTTATGAATCAATTAATAAGCAAAAAATGCACACACAAAAAGTCAACTTGTTCAACTCAAAGAATAATATAACAACAAAACGTAAAAAGTTCAAGAAGATTTAAACGAAAATGTACACTAATGATAAAATTTATTATATAAAAAAAGGGTAAGGCACCCTCAAACATTAATGATAAAATTTATTAAATTAATATCAACATATAAGTTTAATCACTCAAAGAATAACATAACAAAAAAATGAAAAATTTAAATCCTATTTTTGTTTTCAAAGTAAGTTGATATAATCCAATTAATAAGTAAAATTTTAAATAGAAAAGTCAACAGTACAAGAAGTATGTTAAAGCATCCTCTAAAATAATTGTAAGTCAAATTCAAAGAAGATTAAAAATCGACAACACAAGAAAAATGTAAAAGCACCCTTAAAATTTACCGCTCTCATGTTTATTAAGTACAATTATGTAATTTCAAGATTAGTTTAAATTAATATAAGTATCACAGTTTAAAGAACAATATAACAACAAAACGTAACAAGTTTAACAAAGATTTCACGGCCATTTTTTGTTTTCATAAAATTGCTAAAAAGTTAACATACAATAAATACCTTCAAAAATCTAATGACAAGTTTAACACAGATTTAACCAGTATATTTGTTTTCAAAATAAGTTGTTATGAATCAATTAAAAAGCAAAAATACAGACACAAAAAGTCATTTTTTTCAACTCAAAGAATAATATAACAACAAAACGTAAAAAGTTCAAGAAGATTTAAACGAAAATGTACACTAATGATAAAATTTATTATATAAAAAAAGGGTAAGGCACCCTCAAACATTAATGATAAAATTTATTAAATTAATATCAACATATAAGTTTAATCACTCAAAGAATAACATAACAAAAAAATGAAAAATTTAAATCCTATTTTTGTTTTCAAAGTAAGTTGATATAATCCAATTAATAAGTAAAATTTTAAATAGAAAAGTCAACAGTACAAGAAGTATGTTAAAGCATCCTCTAAAATAATTGTAAGTCAAATTCAAAGAAGATTAAAAATCGACAACACAAGAAAAATGTAAAAGCACCCTTAAAATTTACCGCTCTCATGTTTATTAAGTACAATTATGTAATTTCAAGATTAGTTTAAATTAATATAAGTATCACAGTTTAAAGAACAATATAACAACAAAACGTAACAAGTTTAACAAAGATTTCACGGCCATTTTTTGTTTTCATAAAATTGCTAAAAAGTTAACATACAATAAATACCTTCAAAAATCTAATGACAAGTTTAACACAGATTTAACCAGTATATTTGTTTTCAAAATAAGTTGTTATGAATCAATTAAAAAGCAAAAATACAGACACAAAAAGTCATTTTTTTCAACTCAAAGAATAATATAACAACAAAACGTAACAAGTTCAAGAAGATTTAAACGAAAATGTACACTAATGATAAAAAATTTTTTAAATAATTATTAAATACCTTTATAAAAATTCTAAATTAGTTTAACTAAATTTAGCAATTCAAAGACAACATAACAACAAAACATAAGGCAGAATGAATTAAATATTAAGTATGCACAAAACAATTAACATGGGAAAAATATTAAAGCACCCAATAAATTTAACCCAACTCTACTACTAAATTAAATTAATATTAAGTAAAATAAATATAAATTTCATAATTCAAAGTCAACTTGTTCATCTCAAAGAATAATATAACAACAAAATGCAACAAGTTCAAGAAGATTAACTAAATTTAGCAATTCAAAGACAACATAACAACAAAACATAAGAAGTTAGAATGAATTAAACTAAGTTTAATCACTCAAAGATAAACTTAACAAAAAAATGAAAATTGCTATTTTTATTTTCAAAGTAAGTTGATATAATCCGATTAATAAGTAAAATTCTAAAATAATTGTAAGGCAAGTTTAAAGAAGATTTAAACGTTAATTTTGTTTTCAAAATAAGTTGACCAATTAATAAGTAAAAATCGACAAAACAAGAAAAATATAAAAGCACCTTTAAAATTTACGCTCTCATGTTTATTGAGTACAATTATGTAATTTCAAGATTAGTTTAAATTAATATAAGCATCACAGTTTAAAAGAACAATAAAACAACAAGACATAACAAGTTTAACAAAGATTTAACCGCTATTTTTTGTTTTCATAAAATTGCAATAAATAGTTAACATACCAAAAATACCCTCAAAATCTAATGACAAGTTTAACGAAGATTTAACCGCTATATTTGTTTTCAAAATAATTTTTTATGAATCAATTAATAAGCAAAAATGCACACACAAAAAGTCAATTTGTTCAACTCAAAGAATAATATAACAACAAAACGTAACAGGTTCAAGAAGATTTAAACAAAAATGCACACCACTCTCATGCAAACTCTAATAATAAAATTTATTTATTTTATAATATTTATAAAAATTCGAAATTAGTTTAACTAAATTTAGCAATTCATAGACAACATAACAACAAAACATAAGAAGTTAGAATGAATTAAATATTAAGTATGCACAAAACAATTAACATAGGCAAAATATTAAAGCACCCAATAAATTTAACCCAACTCTACTACTAAATTAAATTAAATAAATATAAGTTTCACAATTTAAAGAATAATATAACAACAAAACAAATTCAACAAAGCTTTAAACGCTATTTTTGTTTTCAAAATAAATTTGAATCGATTAATAAGTTAAAAAGCACACAAAAAAAGTATATAAAAAAAAAGGTAAAGCAACCTCAAACTTTAATGATAAAATTTATTAAATTAATATCAAAATATAAGTTTAACGAAGATGAACGTAAAGTTCAAATAAGTTTTAAATGCTATTTTTGTTTTCAAAATAAGTTTGTATAAACCAATTAACCCTTAAACTTGCGGAAGAGAAAAAATAATACAAGAATGAATATTTTTAGGAAACAAGACTGAGGATGAGGAAGAGGAAAATACAAAACGTAACAAGTTTAACGTAAAAAGGAAGAGGGAACGAACCTTAAACTTAACGTATCAGTTGGGCCGACGGAATATTCGGCCCATTTGCAGCTGGAGAGGGGAGACCCATCGAGACGGACACAAACCAAGACAAAACTCGACGACTAATCCGAAAATACAACAAAACCACATACTAAACATAACAACTCAGCCAATATAAATACAACCCCTTAACCGCCAAACCAAATAGAAAATACAAGACTTTTAATAAGATCAAACACGCTCCAACGACCAACAGGATCAAAAGAGATTTGACAGTCCATCTTGCCCAAACCATGCTAAAAACATCTCCATTTGTTGAATCTTTTGAAAAGTGAGCCATCAGCCTTAAACCAATTCTCCTGTGACATAAAGTCAAACGATAAACCGTTAAACAAGAATATACATGTGCAAGGGTCAACTGCACTTTTAAAACTATCTTTCCAATAGTGGTATCATGTAGCAAGACTACAAACAGAAAACTTTCAACGAAAACACGGACCATTAGTGTGTAAGAACATGTAAAAGTGAGATCTCTTAACTACTGATTGCATCTCAAAACAATCCCTTGCATTTGATGGAGCAAAAGATTGTTATTGTGTTCCAAAAAAAAAAGACAGTTATCTTCAAACCTCATTCATAAGATGGAGCTATCATGTATTTGATTGAGGAATAAAGAAAATGCAAGCAGAACCAAATCAAAATGCACATGTACATGCCAATAAAGACAATATGGTTCCACATGATTACCTTACATAAACAGAACGGAAGTTATCACAAAGTACTGAATAAGACATTGTGTTGTATGCCAAACACAACGAGAAAGGGTCTGCTAAGTAACACTCTTTCACCATTATTAGAAATCAGGCAATGCCAAAATTATACTGATAATTTTAATACCATAATTAATCCAAGCAGTGCTTATCAGTACTTGGGTGTTGCTTTCCTTAGCGTTTGCCCTCAGGTACGGTAACTTACATTAGCTGATTGTAAAGTATATTTACAATATCAGATGCCACCACGACCTACTGCAGATGCAGCCTCAACAAATAGCCTCTATTTTACTTCCTACAATGTAATCAATATGAGATAGTAACAATTTAAAAGTTGCCCCTCTATGCACAATATGAGGAACAAAGTATCATGTGATAGATTCAGCATATCAAGAATATGTATGCTAATTTTCACTATAACCACTTCCCATACATCAACTTTTCTCACAACACAATCATGAACACAATAAATAATACTTGATAAGTTGACATCTAAGTTTCAGCCTTACCTTTTCTAAACTGAGATTCGCTACTTATTGTCGACGGCGTTAACGATTATCTAGTCAAAGATCAGTGTATCTTACAAGTTTCCCTGTCTAGTCCCAAGCTGCAATTTGAATAATGATGCATAAAAACAGTTAGGTCAAACAACTGCAATGGTATTGATTGTTCATATAACCTTGTACATACTGGTTAATAGGGGCTCAGAACAGGGGCGTTATTGCCGACCGTTTCACTCCTGCAACTGCACCAAATTAAGAAGACTGTTGGATGTCTCAAATGGAAAGTATGCCTCAATTATATGGGGTGCCACTGATATTAATTGGTATGGTCATATCAGATGTTATGGAAGAGACTCCATCAACGAAGTGTTCAGCTTCTGTCTGAGTGAGTAATCTCCATTCAGTACCATCATTTGGACTCAAGGCATACAGATGACCTACATGCATTTAATGGCAAATGATTAACAAGCAAGACATCAACAATCGCAATACAAGTATTTAGTATTTACTTAAATATGAAGAAACATAGTAGCAAAAATCACTTCTTCTTTTTTTTGTAAATAGTAGCTACAATCACTTTTTTTGAACAAAAATGTAATTCATTCAAGAAGCCCAAACAGAAGTAGCTACAATCACTTGGAGATAGCAAAAAGAAACTTAAGATGTATCGATTCATGGAAGAACAAAGGAAAACAGTTTGACTACAATATATTACCTCAGCAGCAGCAGGAGCTTCTTCTGCCTCTTTTAGGCGTGCTAGCAGCTTCCCTGAGCAGAGCTTGAAGCATTTTGATTTTGCCTTTTCAGTTGTTGTCTTTTTTCATCTCTTCCCACCTCCAAAATTTTTATGAACTTTTTCAAGCTCCACACCCTTAACTCCTGCTACAAGCTACCTTTTTCAACTCTTCAAATCCTTCACGAATCTTATTAATAAGTTATACTGCACATAGAAAAGTTTACAACACAAAATTTACCCTTAAACTTACGGAAGAGGAAAAAATACAAGACTGAATATTTTGAGGAAACAAGACTGAGGAAGAGGAAAAAATACAAAACGTAACAAGTTGAATGGAAAAAATGAAGAGGAAAAAAACCTTAAACTTAAGTTATCAGTCGGGCAGACTGAATATTCGGCCCATTTGCAGGTGGAAAGGGGAGAACCACCGAGACGGACACAAACCAAGACAAAGCTCGACAACTAACTCGAAAATACAACAAAACCACAGACTAAACATAACTCAACTCAGCCAATACAAATACAACCCCTTAACCGCCAAACCAATGCCAAACACAACGAGAAAGGGTCTGCTAAGTAACACTCTTTCACCATTATTAGAAATCAGGCAATGCCAAAATTATACTGACAATTTTAATACCTTAATAAATCCAAGCAGTGCTTGTCAGTACATGGGTGTTGCTTTCCTTACCGTTTTCCCTCAGGTACGGTAACTTACCTTAGCTGATTGTAAAGTATATTTACAATATCAGATGCCACCACGACCAGCTGCAGATGCAGCCTCAACAAAATAGCCTCTTTTTTACTTCCTACAATGTTAACGATTATCTCGTCAAAGATCAGTGTATATAACAAGTTTCCCTGTCTGGTGCCAAGGCTGCAATTTGAATAATGATGCATAAAAACAGTTAGGTCAAACAACTGTAATGGCATTGATTGTTCATATAACCTTGTACATAAGTCAATGGGGCTCAGAATAAGGGCGCTATTGCCGACCGTTTCACTCCTGCAACTGCACCAAATTAAGAAGACTGTTGGATGTCTCAAATGAAAAGTATGCCTATGGGGTGAAACTGATATTAATTGGTATGGTCATATCAGATGTTATGGAAGAGACTCCATCAACGAAGTGTTCAGCTTCTGTCTGAGTGCGTAATCTCCATTCAGTACCATCATTTGGACTCAAGGCATACAGATGACCTACATGCATTTAATGGCAAATGATTAACAAGCAAGACATCAGCAATCGCAATACAAGTATTTTTTTTTTTTTTTTGAAGATGAGTATTTACTTAAATATAAAGAAACATAGTAGCAAAAATCACTTTTTTTTTTTGTCAATAGTAGCTACAATCACTTTTTTGAACAAAAATGTATTTACATTCAAAAAGCCCAAACAGATACTGCCCACCAACTAAATAATTTATAGAAGTAGCTACAATCACTTGGAGATAGCAAAAAGAAACTTAAGATGTATTGATTCATGGAAGAACAAAGGAAAACAGTTTGACTACAATATATTACCTCAGCAGCAGCAGAAGCTTCTTCTGCCTCTTTTAGGCGTGCTAGGAGCTCACCAGCTGCTTCAGCAGCTTCCCTGAGCAGGTCTTGAAGCATTTTGATTTTGCCTTTCAGTTGTTGTCTTTCCTTCTCTCTTTCCACCTTCAGCAGCTGCTCTCTTCTAGTTCAATTCACAACTCATCAGCAAGGAAGAACCATTTGTTTTCTGCTTCATTAAAACGAAGTCTTTCTTGTTTCAACAGCCAATCCAGGGATGGCAGATGGAGATGGGGATAAACTTGGGTCACATGAATAGGCCAGTTTCAATAGGGCGCCTATTTTTTTTGAGCCAACACCGAGGATGAGTCTACGTAGTATTGAAGCTGGTTTGTCACCTGACGATTTCTTTGTCTAGGGTCAAACAGATCAGTAATTTGTGCATTGTAATGTAAATTTGCACAAAGGAACTGCAGCTGGTTAAGCACCCTACTTTGGACGGAAAAAATTATTTCATTCAAATATCCAAAAGTTTCCAAATAAAAACAAACCTCAGGAATGGAACATCTGCATTGATATGTCAGCGGTATGTCAGCATGCTTAATTTGGTCCTACGAGAAAGGAATTGAAAAAGTTAACTACCAAATAAGTATGGAGGTACACTTTGACTACTCGAATCCTCACCTCATTCCTTGCAAAAAGTCGCTCCAAAACATGGGGACATCAAGCCCTGCTGAGTGCTTAATAGATCAGCTCCTGACAAGACATTGGCTGGTCCCCACACTGTGTATGTCTTTCCACTTTCGCTCTGTCATTGGAAGAACGTCATAATTAGGATCAAAGTTCCAATGAAATATACTATAAAATTCTACAACTATACATACCTGTTCATAGCAAAGACATAGCTATTGAACCCAGCCAAACAGTGCTCCAACAAGATGGGAAATGTCTACCTGGAGAAACGAATTCATGTTTCAATCAGAGGACAACCATATAAACTAAAAGAAACAATGCCTAACGACGTGCATGTTCAGGGAAGAGACATGTCCGTACTTAACATCTATGTCACTTCAGATCAGGATTGGAATCATAGACAATAATTGGCATGGACCAATACAATGCTGAGTCTTTTTTTCCATTTACATGTAATTCAAGTTGCATGTTGTAGCTGTCATACCCACTAAACCACAAAGATGATGATTCAGCAACTTCAGGCAAGTTGCCATCTTCAACATTGTATAAGGGTGTGAATTCATCTCTTCAATTTTCTTCTGGGGCATCTTCATGCTATACGTGTACATCATCGTTGGTTGGAATCAATGCTTCAACAAGTACAGAACACTCCGCAATACACTGGTTTAAAGTACTTCTTAGTTTCCTACTCCGCATTCATTGCTCATATCTGTACCTTTTTGAATATAAGAGAATACATCAGCAATCACAATATGGCTAAAATGAGTATTTACTTACATATAAAGAAACAAAGTAGCTTAAATCACTTCTTTTAGCTTGGTTTGTGTGTAGTGGGTGCATTGCACAGTGGTCTGCGCATACCGTCAGTAATGAAATGAATATCCTAATTGCTAGATTTCATATGAAAACAATAATGACTAAGATGTGATGTTTACGTGTCAAGGCAAAGATCCGCCAAGGAACCGCGTTTGATATGCTTATTTTTCATGGCGACATCAGTGAAAGTAAATGAAGGAAGTTGGTACCTGCTCTACGAAGAAGAGCTCTCTTCAATAAGGGCAATCCAAGCGTCGAGCAGAGAAGCTGAAGCAATATCATAAAAACGGGAGTTAAGAAAAAACGAATTCAACACAATTCAGTGGCCGATGAAATAGATATCGGAGCTAGTTTCTAGAGTGTTATTGTAAGTTGAGGCCTTACTATAGAGGGGCTGGACAGAGTTTTTTGGTGGCTTTAGCCACTTATGAACAAAAAAATCAGTGAAAATGATCTGGTCGGAGTTCACACCTTGAGAAGATGCGTCTGTTATCACAGAACATTAAACAATAGCTAGTGTCTAGAGAAAATATCTGGTCGGGGTTCACACCTTGAAAAGCAGCGCCTGTTATCACAGAACATTAAACAATACTGTGTCAGGGTTGAGAAAGGACTAGGGGAAAAAGAAACCACGAAATGGATGGCCAATTCCCAAAAGTGTTTTCTTGAATATGCAATAGTCTCTATCAACAGCACATAAAACATATGGGCCAAAAGCATAAAAACATTTTTGGGAATCTGAGGAGCCATAGTGAACTATTGGGAACTCGACTCAGTATATTACAACTGAAATTAGAAAGCCAATAAAATGATCATGATGAACATTGATACACGCGGTGGTTGAAGCGAGCAAAGAAAAATTTTCATTTCTCACCAAGTACAAAAAATTTCAGGATCCATCTTGTACAGCTGATTGAAGGAAGCAAATAAAATTTATCCTTTGGTAGGCCGTAATCTGATCGCTTAGGTTGACATTTTAGGGTCCAAAACTTCACGATTTTTCTACATTACACAAAGCTGATCATAAATAACATATGATACTAATTTAACATATGAGAAGAACCTGTCATTGAGATCCTCACCTGCTTGTGATCCTTGACAAAAAAAACGGTGGAAGATGAACAAGTTTCTCTAAGTATGAAACAACCTTCAGAGGTAAAACAAACTGCACACAGAACAATAAATGAAACAACAGGACTAAATGACCATGCCAAATCACATGTGTTCTAATATGTCACTAACCACATCTGTAGTTCCAGGGAAACCCATATAGGGAATCTGAATAGGCACAGGCTGCATGGAAAATATTTCGTTCCTTGCACCCTTACAGTAAAAAAAGGATATTCAGCTACAAGTCAACTAATAAAAAGGGTTTTATTTTTCCAAATTCAAGGATTACCTTTGTGTAGCCATTAAGATGAAGAGGAATATGGATTCTGTCGTCATTTATCGTTCTCTCAATCATATCAGATGTTTTTCTTTCTCTTTTCCCACCTTCAACGCTGAAATTTGTGTAGCCAAAATGTTTATGAACTTGGACTCCGCACTCATAACTCGTGCCACAAGCTACCTTTTTTAACTCTTGATAACCTTCCTGAATCTTTATATATGCTTTTCCATGAGATCCGCATTTTGTTCTAGCATGCGTCCGTGTCCCTGCATAGCCATTTGCATTACGTCTTTGAGCTCTTTCGCGCACTTCTTTTCCAACTCTACTTGCAGCTTCTGTTTTTGAATAATAGACCTGCTCTCTTCTAGTTCAATTCGCAACTCATCAGCAAGGTAAATCCATTTGCTTTCTCCTTCATTGAAACAAAGTCTTTCTTGTTTCAACAGCCAATCCAGGGACGGCAGATGGAGATGGATAAACTTGGGTCATATGAATAGGCCAGTTCCAATAGGGTTTTTGAGCCAAAACTGAGGATGAGTCTACATAATATTTAAGCTGGTTTGTCAAGTCTTCAATCTCCTCCATAAGAACAACTCTTTCACCCAGATTAAAAAAGTTTATGTGTTGTTCTGGACAGTTTGAAGTTCTATTTTTGTCCTTAGCAGTGTAGGATGGTTTTCATACTTATGTTTCAAAAGCTGTGAAAACCAGAACTTGGTAAGATAAATACAAGGTTTAGAATTAGAGGGCAGTCTAGTAATTGAAAAGGAGAACCTTACCTGGTGCTCATTTGTCAATGACAAAAGTTCTTCATCCAGAAACTCTTCCGTGGGTAAGACTCCATCCATGAGGCTCTCTAGGCTAAGTATTTTATCTTCCCTTGTCTGTCCAATTATCATTCCCTCAATCATATCAGATGTCTTTCTTTATCCCCAACTTTAACGCTGAAATTTGCGGAGCCAAAATGTTTATGAACTTCGACTTCGCACCTTTGACTTCAGCTACACGCTTCCTTTTTCAACTCTTCACGTCCTTCTTGAATCTTTCTATGCCTTGCAAGCAATTCTATATGCTTTTCCTGGACATTTAAATTTTGTTCTAGCATATGTGTGTGTCCCGACATAGCCTTTTGCATAACTTCTCTGAGCTCTTTCGCACACTGCTTTCCCATCTCTAATTCCAGTTTCTGCTTTCGAATAATTCACCTGCCCTCTTCTAGTTCAATTAGCAACTCATCAGCGAGGAAATCCATTTGCATTCTGCTTCATTAAAACGAAGTCTCTCTTGTTTCAACAGCCAACAATGAGGAAGAGTGTACATAGTATTGAAGGTGGTTTGTCAAGTCTTCAATATCCTCCATTAGCACTTCTCTTTCACCCAAATTTAAAAAGTTTCTGAATTGTTCTAGCTCGTTCTGGACAGTTTGAAGTTCTTTTTATGTCTTTAGCAGTTCAGGATGGTTTTTCATACTTATGTTTCATAAGCTGTGAAAACCAGAACTTGGTCAGATAGATAGAAGGTTTAGAACCAGAGGGCAGTAGTAATTAAAAGGAGAACCTTACCTGGTGCTGATTTGTCAATGAAAAAAAATCTTAATCCAGAAACTCTTCTATGGGTAAGACTCCGTCCATGAGGCTCTCTAGGCGAAGTATTTTATCTTCCCTTGTCATGCTTATATTATTGGACCTGGGTTCAAAAGACGCAACTAAATTAGCATTACTTCATTGAGATGACCATTGGTAGCCCAATGACAATGGGTAAAGCAAGTCGGAAACTAACAAGAAAGTTTATCAAGTTCCTGCAGTTCCATAATGGCATGATTAACAATTGATGCAGCAGATGCTTAATAGTGTATCTATACTAATATGCATTTCTAAGGAGTAATGGATTTGTCGTAGAAATGTTGTAGAAAGACCATTCGTAATGGATTCAAGGTTAGCACCATTCTAAACATTAAGGTATTATGAAGTGTATGCATAACCACAATGATTAAGATGTGATGTTTACATGCATTGCACAGTTGTCTGCTCATTTTTCATGGCGACATCAGTGAAAATGATCTGGTCGGAAGTCGGATTCCCACCTTGAGAAGCAACATCTGTTATCACAGAACATTAAGCAATATTAAGCCGGGGTTGAGAAATGACTAGGGGAAAAGAAAACAAGAAATGGATGGCTAATTCCCTAAAGTGCTTTCTTGAATATGCAAGTGTCTCTATCAACAGCACATAAAACATACGGGCCAAAAGCAAAATAACATTTTTGGAAAATTGACTTATTTTTTCAAAATAATACATACATGCACGCAATCTGATCTTGCCTGTAGCTGGGAATCTGAGTAGCCACAGTGCATTTTTGGGAACTCGATTTAATATATTACACCTGAAATTAGAAAGTCAATAAAATGATCATGATGAACATTCATACACGCAGTGGTAGATGCGAGCAAAGAAAATTATCATTTCTCACAAAGCAGACAAAATTTCAGGATCCATCTTGCATAGCCGTTTGAAGCAAGCATATAAAAATGTATCATGTGACAGGCCATAATCTGATCGCTTAGGTTGACATTTTAGGTCCAGAACTTATGATACATAACATATGATACTAATTTAACAAATGAGAAGAACCTGACTTTGAGATCCTCACCTGCTTGTATCATTGGCAAAATAACAAAGTGGAAGATGAACAAGTTTCTCTGAGTATATGGACTTAAACTTCAGAAGTGAAACAAACTGCATAAAGAACAATAAATGAAACAACAGGACTAGCGGACCATGTCAAATCACATCTGTTCTAATATGTCACTAACCTCATCTGTGGCCAGATAATGTATATATGAAGCCCCTGTAGTTCCAGGGAAACCCATATAGGAAATCTGAATAGGCAGAGGCTGCATGGCAAATATTTCGCTCCTTGCACCCAAACAATAAAAAAGTATATTCAGCTAAAGGTCAACTAATAAAAAGGGTTGTTATATAACTTGAACTTGATAGAACGGAACAACAGCATGAGATAACAAATTCTCTCTATTTGCTTGAGTTGATTTTTTTCCAAATTTCAAGGACTACCTTTGTGTAGCAATTAAGATGAAGAAGAATATGGATTCAGTCGTCATTTATCATTCCCTCAATCATATCAGATGTTTTTCTTTATCTCTTCCCACCTTTAACGCTGAAATTTGCGAAGCCAAAAATTTTATGAACATAGACTCCACACCCTTATCTCCTGCTAAAAGCGACCTTTTTCAACTCTTCACGTCCTTCCTGAATCTTTCGACGCCTTCCAAGCAATTCTATATGCTTTTCCTCAAGATTTGCATTTTAGCACACGTGCGTGTCCAGCTTCTGTTTTCGAATAATACACCTGCTCTCTTCAAGTTCAATTAGCAACTCATCAGCGAGGGAAATCCATTTGCTTTCCGCTTCATTAAAACGAAGTCTCTCTTGTTTCAACAGCCAATCCAGGGACAGCAGATGGAGATGGGGATAAACTTGAGACACATGAATAGGCCAGTTTCACGCCTCTTTTTTGAGCCAACACTGAGGAAGAGTCTACATAGTATTGAAGCTAGTTTGTAAAGTCTTAATTCTTCTCCATAAGCACTTCTCTTTCACCCAGAATATAAAAGTTTATGTATTGTTCTAGCTCGTTCTGGACAGTTTGAAGTTCTATTTTTGTCCTCAGCAGTTCAGGATGGTTTTCATACGTATGTTTTTCATAAGCTGTGAAATCCAGAACTTTGTCAGATAAATACAAGGTTTAGAACTAGAGGGCAGTAGTAATTAAAAGGAGAACCTTACCTGGTGCTCACTTGTAAATGACAAAAATTCTTAATCCAGAAACTCTTCTGTGGGTAAGACTCTATCCATGAGGCTCTCAAGGCAAAGTATTTTATCTTCCCTTGTTTGTCCAATTATAGGGTTCCATTCCCTCTCATGCTTACAATGTTGGACCCGGGTTCAAAAGAAGCAACTACATTAAGATGACCTTTGGCAGCCCAATGACGATGGGTAAAGCAAGTCGGAAAGCACCAGGCGATAAAGCTACTTTATTTCTGCTGCTTGTTTACCATAAATCTCTTCCAGTGCCATTTCTCTCCTAATAGCTCCAGCCAAAACTTTCTCGACCACCTGTACAACGATTGGTATAAATAATGCTCACAACGAAGTCATTAAATTTGCATCGGATGATCGAAACGAAAATGATAAATTGAATGTGTCTGATCTTACTTAAGGAACTTGCTTTGCTCTCTTAGCAGTCTCTGTCCCTTTATTGAGTTTCAACTGTAAATCTGAATTGTCATTGCCCTCCTTAGAACCCTTTTGAGCGCAGTTTGCACCGTGGCAGTTGCTAAATGAGATTGCTAATGGCACATCCTCCGGTACATCTTCTTGTAAATGTGTCTGTGCACCGACGTTGAATTTACTAGTAGGAATAGTAAACGTATCGTCAGCATGTGTTACAGAAAACCTAAGAGAGGGTTGCCTCATAGCAGAACTTCGGCGGTAGCTGCCAATGGTATCGAGGGCACGTTGGAGAGAGGCTGCCAAAGGATCAGTAGGTACAAATAGACTTTTTTTCTCGTTTGATAGAACATACAACCTACTTTAAAAGAATCATCTTTCAAGAACTTTAAAGGCGATTGTGCACCTCCTGTGCTCAAAATATCATCTTCTCTCTGAGATGTTGTGGACATTCTAGATGTTAGAAGGCATTTCCTACACTCAATTACTGGCGGTAAAACACTTAAGCTGGAGACTTCAAGATAAGGGACACTTCAGGTGTAACTACATCAAGATTCAAGGAGGACGAACAATTCTCCATCCCTTCTAAGGAAATACCAGCAGGATTCTAACTCGGAGATTCAGATGACAAGTTGTTTCGGTCATTTGGATTTGGACGCATAAGTATCTCGTCCCCCCTCTTGATTTCATCACAAGACCGACCTTCATCTATATTAACATCATTGTCCTGAGATGTTAGTTTAGTGGGCACCTCGGCCCCAGACTGTTCATCACCTTTGGACTCCTCTTGACCTCCATAACTTCATCACCAGCATCATCAACACGTGGTAAATTCGTCGGACGATTGAGGCTAAATTTTATGAGAATCAAGCTTCTTGGAGAATCCAATCCGATAGAATATTCTTCATTTACATTGGTTGGAGCATCTTTGTTTTCTTTGAATTAAACATCCTGTGCCAATTGTTGTTACGCATGGGCTTAGTTAGTAGACTGATTCAGAGAAAAGTATATGATTAAGTACCAAATAGATACCTTGAGTTGTCGTATTACTTCATTAACTACTACTTTATTATTAATTGCCTTGGCACAGTGGGCCAAATGCACCATATTAAGAAGACTGTTGCATCTCTCAAATGGAAAGTAGAATTATCAAGTACCCTTCAATTATATGGGGTGAAAATGATATTAATTGGTAGCATGGTCATACTCCATTTAGAGGACAGAAAAAAGATCATACAATTAGCGGAAATCAGTATCACCTTCGGGACGGCAAAACAGCATAAATCATTGCAAGTTTCGCATTTCCACCAAGAGAATCCGACAGAATGAAGGTCAACCTTGAATATCTATGAGTGTGCTTCTGCTTCCCAATTTGAGAAACTTCTGCAAGAATGTTTATCAAGGTCCTGCAGTTCCATATCGACATGATTAACAATTGGTGTAGCAGATGCTTAATAGTATCCATATTAACATGCATTTCTAGGAAGTAATGGATTTGTCGTAAACAAATCCATACCTAAGCTGTGAAAGGGAACTGTTGATGTTTTACAGCTGTGCAGCTGTGCCAGTTAACTTTCGCCTTTTGGATCTAGCTAAATCCACAAGGTTTATTCTACTTGTTTTACAGGTACTAAAACCATCAGGCGATCTCTGCAGTAGTAAACAATAAGCCCCTCTCAGTCCACCAAACTTAAACGGTCACAACACTAAGAAGATAGAAATGTTGTGGAAAGATCATTTGTAATGGATTCATGCGTAGCACTATTCTAAACAATAAGGTATTATGAAGCGCATGCATAACCCCACAAGCATAATCATGATTCAATTCCAAAGCTAACCCGTAACAGAACTTAACAGCATTTGCCAGAATACAGTCTAATCGAAGCTAGAGAAAAATAAATAAATCAGATTTTGGATAAAAAACGAGTTATAATACCTTGCATCGACTTTCAACAAAACAGGTAAAAATACAGTGTGAGCGGAAACTTTCAGAATTAATGCTAGTGGCACCAATTCTCCTGTTACACAGTCCCTGAACCAATTCACCATGTACAGAAATTGCAATATAAGTAACATGTACTGCGAATCATTGATAGACAAAACTCCTACAAATGATGGACTTGCAACTAAGACATTTCAAACATAATGCAGTAGTACCTTGAAAAGTTTTTCCGTTAACTCTGCATTGAAGACACACACTAGTGTCACACTTTCAATATAAAGTCCAGATTTAACATCTTCGCGTATCTGAAATGTAGAAATAGAAATCAACCACTGTATCATGAACAAGCCAATTCTTTAAAATAATAAGTAGTTATCTTTGCCTACCTGAAAATTTCTGTCTAGGGTCACAATTTTTTTTTCTTTCTTTAATTTCTTTTTTTCATCTTTTAGGAGCTGAAAAGCCCGTTGCGGCGGACAAAGTTGACATGTACAATGATGCTGCCTTATCCTATGCATAAGCATAATGACAAAAAGTTGATGATCGGTGTATTCAGTATCAATAAATTGTATTCCACCAATAATTCAAAATTTGGATAAAAAAATGAGTTATAATAGCTTGCATTGACTTTCAACAACACATCTGAAAACAGTGTGAGGGGGAACTTTTAGAATTAATGCTAGTGACAATCCCTAAACCAAATCACCATGTATAGAAATTGAAATATAAGTGTCATGTAGTAATGCGACTTACTGATAGACAACTCCTATAAATGACAGACTTGCAACAAAGACATATCAAGCGTAATGCAGTAATACCTTTCATTGAAGATACGCACAATTATGTCGAACTTTAAACATAAACTCCGGATTTAACATCTTCTCGTATCTGAAATCTAAAAACAGAAATTAACGACCGAGTCATGAAGAAGCCAATCCAAAAATAATAGATAGGTACCTTTGCCTACCTAAAGATTTCTTTGTCTAGGGTCAAACAGATTAGTAATTCGTTCATTGTAAATCTGCACAAAGGAACTGTAGCCGGTTAAGCTCCCTACTACAAAATTCATTTCATTCAGATAACCTCAAAGTTTTAAATAAAAACAAACCTCAAGAAAAGATCATCTACACTGATACGTCAGCTGTTTATTGGCATGCTTAATTCATTCATAAGAGAAAGGAACTGAAATAGTTAACTACCAAAGTATGGAGGTACACTCTGACTACAAGAATGCTCACCTCATTAATCCTTGCAAAAAGTCACTAAAAACAACAGGCGTCAAGCCCTGCTGAGTGCTTAATAGATCAACTTCTGACAAGGCATAGGCATGCCGTCACATAGTGTTTGTCTTTCCATTTCCGGCCTTTCATTGGAAGAACATCATAATCACAGACGATGCCTAATGATAAAATATATCGTGCAGGTTCAGGAAAGAGTCGTTTACTTACATAGATATATGTCACTTCAAAGCAGGATTATAATCACAGATGATGAATGGCACTACCTCTGTGTAGCCATTAAGATGAAGAAGAATTGGATTTTTTTCGTCAATTATCATTCTCTCAATCATATCAGATGCCTTTCTTTCTCTCTTCCCACCTTCAACGCTGAAATTTGTGAAGCCAAAATGTTTATGAACTTAGCCTCCGCACCCCTAACTCCTGCTACATGCTACCTTTTCAGCTCTTGACGTCCTTCCTGAATTTTTGTATGCCTTGCAAGCAACTCTATATGCTTTTCCTCGAGATTTGCATTTTGATCTAGCAGACGTGCGTGTCCCTGCATAGCAATATGCATAATTTCTATGAGCTCTTTCGCACACTGCTTTTCCAACTCTAATTTCAGCTTCTGCTTTTAAATAATACACATGCACCCTTCTTGTTTTAACAGCCAGTCCAAGGACGGCCGATGGAGATTAGGGATAAACTTAAGACACATGAATAGGCAAGTTTCAATAGAGTGCCTCTTTTTTGAGCCAACACTGAGGAAGAGTCTACATAGTATTGATGCTGGTTTGTCAAGTCTTCAATCTCCTCCATAAGCACTTCTCTTTCACCCCAGATTAATACATAGTATTGTTCTAGCTCGTTCTAGACAGTTTGAAGTTCTATTTTTCTCTATAGCAGTTCAGGATGGTTTTCATACTTATGTTTCATAAGCTGTGAAAACCAGAACTTGGTCAGATAGGTAGAAGGTTTAGATCTAGAGGGCAGTAGTAGTTAAAAGGAAAACCTTACTTGGCGCTCATTTGTCGATGACAAAAATTCTTCATCCAAAAACTCTTCTGTGGGTAAGACTCCATCCATGAGGCTCTCTAGGCGAAGTATTTTATCTTCCCTTGTCTGTCCAATTATAGGGTTCCATTCCCTCACATGCTTACAATGTTGGACCTGGGTACAAAAGATGCAACTAAATTAGCATTACTACATTAAGATGACCTTTGGCAGCCCAATGACAACGGGTAAAGCATGTTGGAGAGTACCAGAAGATTAAGGTACTTTATTTCTGCTGCTTGTTTAGCACAAAAGTCTTCCAGTGCCATTTGTCTCTTAATAGCTCCAGCCAAAAGTTTCCAGACCCGCCTGTACAACGATTGGTATAAATAATACTCACAATAAAGTCTTTAAATTTGCATCGGACGATCGAACCGAAAACGATAAAATGGATGCGATTGATCTTACTTAAGGAACTTGCTTTTCTCTCTCAGCAGTTTCTGTCCCTATATGAACTATCAACTGTAAATCTGAATCGTTATTGGCCTCCTTAGAACCCTTTTGAGCGCAGTTTGCACCGTGGAAGTTGCTAAATGAGACTGCTAATGGCACATCCTCCGGTACAACTTCTTCAACATCTGTTTGGGCACTAACGTTGACTTTACTAAAAGGAACAGTAAACGTATAGCCAGCATATGTAACAGAAACCTAAAGAGAGGGTTGCCTCATAGCAGAACTTCCGCGGTGGCTGCCAATGACATTGAGACCACGTTGGAGACTGGCTGCCAAATGATCAGTAGTACAAGCAGGCTATTTCTCGTTTGATAGAGCATACAACTGACTTTAATCATCATGCACGGACTTTCAAGGCGATTGTGCACCTCCTGTACACAAAATATCATCATCTCTCTGGGATGCTGTGGACATTTTAGAAGTTAGAAGGCTTTTCCAACACTCAATTACTGGCGGGAAACATTTGAAGTTAGAGACTTCAAGATAGGGGACACTTAAGGTGTAACTACATCAAGATTCAAGGGACACAAACAATTCTCCATCCCTTCTAAGGAAATATCAGCAGGATTCTGACTCGGAGATTAAGACGACAAGTGGTTTTGGTCATTTGGATTTGGACGCATAAGCATCTTGTCCCCATCTTGAATTTCATCGCAAGAACTCCCAAGACCTTCATCTATATTAACATCATTGTCCTGAGAGGTTGGTTCAGCGGCTACTTTGGCCCCAGACTGTTTATCACCTTTGGACTTCTCTCGAGTCTCGACCTCCATAATTTCATCAACATCATCATCAGCACGTGGTAAATTTGTCGGACAACTGAGGCGCTTAATTTCATGAGAATCAAGCTTCTAGGAGAATCCCATCCACTACAATATTTTCCATTTACATTGATCGGGGCATCTGTGTTTTCCTTGATTAGAATTAGTACATCCTCTGCCAATCCTGGTTAAGCATGGGCTCACTTAGTAGACTGATTCAGAGAAAAGTAGATGGTTAAGAACCAAGTAGATACCTTGAGTTGTCGTATAACTTCTCATGAGAAATCAACAACATCCTGCATTACTTCATTAACAACTGCTTTATTGTTAATTGCCTTGGCACGCTGGGCAAACCTAAGTGTGTGTTGAACGTTTCACTCCTACAACTGCACCATATTAAGAAAACTGTTGGATATCTCAAATGGAAAGTAGAATTAACAAGTACCCCTCAATTATACGAGGTGAAACTGATATTAATTAGTAGTATGGTCATACTCCATTTAGAGGACAGAAAAAAGATGACACAAATAGCGGAAATTAGTATGACCTCTGGGCCGGCGAAACATCTCAAATCATTGCCATTTTCGCATTTCCATCAAGAGAATCCCATAGTACCTCATTTATCCTTGCAAAAAATCGGTAAAAACAACGGGAGCCAAGCCCTGCTGAGTGCTTAATAGATCAACTTCTGACAAGGCATATGCTTGCCCTCACATAGTGTGTCTTTCCATTTTCGATCTGTCATTGGAAGAACATCATAATCAGGATCAACCATATAAAAAAAGAAACAATGCCTTGTGATAAAATAAATCATGCAGGTTCAGGGAAGAGACGTTTCCATACTTCGATATATGGCACTTACGTGCAGAATTGGAATCACGGACGATGAATGGCACTAACTAACAAGACGGGTTCCATTCCCTCTCTAGGCAAAAACTCCATCCATGAGGCTCTCTAGGCAAAGTATTTTATCTTCCCTTCTCTGTCCAATTATAGGGTTCCATTCCCTCTCATGCTTACAATGTTGGACCTGGGTTCAAAAGAAGCAACTAAATTAGCATTACTACATTAAGATGACCTTTGGAAGCCCAGTGACAATGGGTAAAGCAAGTCGGAAAGTACCAGAAGATTAAGCTACTTTATTTCTGCTGCTTGTTTAGCACAAAAGTCTTCCAGTCCAATTTCCCTCCTAATAGCTCCAGCCAAAACTTTCCTGATCCGCATGTACAACAATTGGTATAAATAATGCTCACAACAAACTCATTAAATTTGCATCGGATGATCGAAACGAAAACGATAAATTGAATGCGTTTGATCTTACTTAAGGAACTTGCTTTGCTCTCTTAGCAGTTTCTGTCCCTTTAAGAACTATCAACTGTAAATCTGAATCGTCAATGGCCTCCTTAGAACCCTTTTGAGCGCAGTTTGCACCGTGGAAGTTGCTAAATGAGACTGCTAATGGCACATCCTCCGGTACAACTTCTTCTAGAGGTCTCCAACGTTGACTTTACTAATAGGAAAAGTAAACGTGTAGCCATCATGTGTTATAGAAAACCTAAGAGAGGGTTGCCTCATAGCAGAACTTCGGTGGTGGCTGCCAATGACATTGAGACCACATTGGAGACTGGATGCCAAATGTTTGTGCACCTTCTGTTTTCAAAATATCATCATCTCTCTGGGATGCTGTGGACATTTTAGAAGTCAGAAGGCTTTTCCTACACTCAATTACTTGCAGAGAAACATTTGAAGTTGGAGACTTCAAGATAGGGGACACTTCAGGTGTAACTACATCAAGATTCAAGGTAGACGAACAATTCTCCATCCCTTCTAAGGAAATACCAGCAGGATTCTGACTCGAAGATTAAGATGACAAGTGGTTTGGGTCATTTGGATTTGGACGCATAAGCATCTCGTCCCCATCTTGAATTTCATCACATGAACTTTAAAGACCTTCATTTATATTAAAGTCATTGTCCTGAGAGGTTGGTTCAGTGGCTACTTCGGGCCCAGAATGTTCATCACCTTTGGACTTCTCTCGACCTCCACGAATTCATCACCATCATCATCAACACGTGGTAGATTCATCGGACGATTAAGGCTTAATTTCATGAGAATCAAGCTTCTAGGAGATTCCCATTCACAAGAATATTCTCCATTTACATTGGCCAGGGCATCTGTGTTTTCCTTCATTCGAACTTGTACATCCGCTGACAATCCTGGTTAAGCATGGGCTCACTTAGTAGACTGATTCACAGAAAAGTAGATGATTAAGAACCAAGTAGATACCTTGAGTTGTCGTATAACTTCTCGTGAGAATTTAACAACATGCTGCATTACTTCATAAACAACTGCCTTATTCTTAATTGCCTTAGCACGCTGGGCAAACCTCAGTGTGTTGAACGTTTCACTCCTGCAACTGCACCATATTAAGAAGACTGTTGGATGTCTCAAATGGAAAGTAGAATTAACAAGTACCCCTCAATTATATGAGGTGAAACTGATATTAATTGGTAATATGGGCATACTCCATTTAGAGGATAGAAAAAAGATGACACAAATAGCGAAAATTAGTATCACCTCTGGGCCGGCGAAATTCGCATTTTCATCAAGAGAATCCTGTAGTATGAAGGTCAACCTTGAATCTCTATAAGGAATGCCTCTATTTCCCATTTTCAGAAACTTCTGCAAGAATGTTAATCAAGATCCTGCAGTTTCATAAAGAAATGATAAACAACTGATGTAGCAGATGCATAATAGTAATTATATTAACATGAATTTCTGAGTAATGGATTTGTCGTAAACAAAACCATACCTAAGCTGTGAAAGGGAACAGTTGATGTTTTACCGCTGTGCCGGTTAACTTTCGTCTTTTGGATCTAGCTAAATCCACAAGGTTTATTCTACTTGTTTTACAGGTATTAAAACCATCAGGCGATCTCTGCAGTAGTAAACAAAAAGCCCCTTTCAGTGCACGACACTTATACTATCACAGCACTAGGAAGATAGAAATGTTGTGGAAAGACGATTTCTAATGGATTCATGCGTAGCACTATTCTAAGCAATAAGGTATTATGAAGTGCATGCATAACCCCACAAGCATAATCATGATTCAATTCCAAAGCTAATCCGTAACAGAACTTAACTGCATTTCCCAGAATACAGTCTTATCGAAGCTAAAGAAAGATAAATAAATCGGATTTTAGATAATAAAAAAATGAGTTGTAATACCTTGCATAGACTTTTAACAAAACAGGTAAAAATACAGTGAGCGAAAACTTTTAGAATTAATGCTAGTGGCACCAATTCTCCTGTTGCACAATCCCTGAACCAATTCACCATGTACAAAAATTGCAATATAAGTAACATGTACTGCGAATCATTGATACACAAAACTCCTACAAATGACGGCCTTAACAAAGTCATTTCAAACATAATGCAATAGTACCTTGATAACTTTTTCCGTTAACTCTTTCATTGAAGACACACACACTTTCGTCAAACGTTCAATATAAAGTACAGAATTAACATCTTCACGTATCTGAAATGTAGAAATAGAAATCAACCACTGTATCATGAACAAGCCAATCCTATAAAATAACAAGTAGATATCTTTGCCTACCTGAAGATTTCTTTGTCTAGGGTCACAAATTCTTTTCTTTCCCTTTTCTTTCTTTTTGGAGCTGAAAAGCCCGTTGCGAAGGACAAAGTTGACATGTAGAATGATGCTGCCGTATCCATTGCATAACTGCATAATGAGAAAAAGTTGATGATCAGTGTATTCAGTATCAATGATTTATATTCCACCAAAAATTCAAAATTTGGATAAAAAAATAAGTTATGATACCTTGCATCGACTTTCAACGACACATCCGAAAACATTGTGTGAAGGGAACTTTCGGAAATAATGCTAGTGACAATCCCTAAACAAAATCACCATGTACAGAAATTGAAATATAAGTGTCAAGTAGTAATGCGAATTACTTATAGACAACTCCTACAAATGACAGACTCGCAACAAAAACATATCAAGCATAAAGAAGTAATACCTTAATAAGTTTTACCGATAACTCTTTCGTTGAAGACACGCACACTTCTGTCCAACTTTAAACACAAACTCCGGATATAACATCTTCTCGTATCTGAAATCTAAAAATAGATATGAATGATCGAGTCATGAAGAAGCCAATTCAAAAATAATAGATGGGTATCTTTATCTACCAAAAGACTTCTTTGTCTAGCGTCAAACAGATTAGTAATGCTTTCATTGTAAATCTGCACAAATGAACTGTAGCTGGTTAAGCTCCCTACCACAAAATTCATTTCATTCAGATGACCTCAAAGTTTTAAATAAAAACAAACCTCAAGAAAAGAACATCTGCATTGATACATCAGCTGTTTATTTGCATGCTTAATTCATTCCTAAGACAAAGGAACTGAAACTGTTAACTACCAAAGTATGGAGCTACACTTTGACAACTAGAATGCTCACCTCATTTATCCTTGCAAAAAAAACGCTAAAAACAACGGGCGTCAAGCCCTGCTGAGTGCTTAATAGATCAACCTCTGACAAGGCATAGACTGGCCCACACATAGTATTTGTCTTTCCATTTCCGGTCTGTCATTGGGAGAACATCATAATCAGGATCAACCATATAAAAAAAGAAACAATGCCTAACAGGTTCAGGGAAGAGAAGAGAAGTTTCCATACTTAGATATATGTCACTTCAGAGCACGATTGGAATCACAGACGATGAATGGCACTAACTAACCAGACGGGAGTCTTTTTTCTTTTTTTACATGTAATTCAAGTTATATGTTGCAGCTGTCATACCCATTAAACCACAAAGATGGTGATTCAGCAAGTTCAAGCAAGTTGCCATCTTCAATGTTGTAATAAGGGGAGAATTTATAACTCCAATTTCAAGGACCAGCCATTAAGATGAAGAAGAATATGGATTATGTCGTCAATTATCATTCTCTCAATCATATCAGATGTCTTTCTTTATCCCTTCCCACCTTCAATGCTGAAATTTGGAAAGCCAAAATGTTTATGAACTTAGACTCCGGACCCCTAACTCCTGCTACAAGCTACCTTTTCAACTCTTCATGTCCTTCCAGAATCTTTCTATGCCTTGCAAGCAATTCTATATCCTTTTCCTCCAGATTTGCATTTTGTTCTAGCATACGTGCGTGTCCCTGCATAGCCATTTGCATAATTTCTATGAGCCCTTTCGCACACTGCTTTTCCCAACTCTAATTTCAGCTTCTGCTTTCGAATAATACACATGCTCCCTTCTAGTTCAATTAGCAACTCATCAGCGAGGGAAATCCATTTGCTTTCTACTTCATTAAAACGAAGTCTCTCTTGTTTTAACAGCAAAAACAAGGACGGCCGATGGAGATAGGGATAAACTTGAGACACATGAATATGCCAGTTTCAATAGAGCGCCTCTTTTTTGAGCCAACACTGAGGAGGAGTCTACATAGTATTGAAGCTGGTTTGTCAAGTCTTCAATCTCCTCCATAAGCACTTCTCTTTCACCCAGATTAAAAAAGTTTATGTAGTGTCCTAGCTCGTTCTAGACAAGTGGAAGTTCTGTTTTTCTCTTCAGCAGTTTAGCGTGGTTTTCATACTTATGTTTCATAAGCTGTGAGAACCAGAACTTGGTCAGATAGATAGAAGTTTGAGAACTAGAGGGCAGTAGTAATCAAAAGGAGAACCTTACCTGGTGCTGATTTGTCAATGACAACAATTCTTAAACCATAAACTCTTCTATGGGTAAGACCCCATCCATGAGGCTCTCTATGTGAAGTATTTTATCTTCACTTCTCATGCTTATTGCCAATTTTGCATTTCCATCAATAGAATCCTGTAGTATGAAGGTCAACCTTGAATCTCTATAAGGAATGTGCCTCTGTGTCCCATTTTGAGAAACTTCTGCAAGATTGTTTATCAAGTTCCAGCCGATTAACTTCTAAGGATTAATGTATTTGTTTATCAACTTCTGCCCATTTGAGAAACTTCCTGCCGATTGTTTATCAACTTCTAAGGAGTACTGGATTTGTCGTAAACAAAACCATACCTAAGCTGTGAAAGGGAACGGTTGATGTTTTACAGCTGTGCAGCTGTACCGATTAACTTTCATCTTTTGGATCTTGCTAAATCCACAAGGTTTATTATACTTGTTTTACAGGTACTAAAACCATCAGGCGATATCTGCAGTAGTAAACAATAAGCCCCTCTCAGTGCACCAAACTTATTCTGTCACAACACTAAGAAGACAGAAATGTTGTGGAAAGACCATTTGTAATGGATTCACGCGTAGCACTATTCTAAACAATAAGGTATTATGAAGTGCATGCATAACACCAACAGCATAATCATGATACAATTCCAAAGTTAATCCGTAACAGAACTTAACAGTATTCGCCAGAATACAGTCTAATGGAACCTAAAGAAAGATAAATAAATCAGATTTTGGATAAAAATGAGTTATAATACATTGCATCGACTTTCAACAAAACAGGTAAAAATACAGAGTGAGCAGGAACTTTCAGAATTAACACTAGTAGCCACCAATTCTCCTGTTAGACAATCCGTGAACCATTTCACCATGTACAGAAATTGAGAAAACTCCTACAAATGACGGACTTGCAACAAAGACATATCAAGCATCATGCAGTACAGTAGTACCTTGATCGTATCAACTGCAAGTATCTTGATTTCTCAACATTCACACACAGTTTTACCGTAATGTCATAAAAGCGAACGACACTCCTGCCACTGTGTACTCCAGTAGTTCCAAACCACTGATTCTTACTCACACCAGCATTTTCATCGCTGTGGGGACACACAGCTTGTGCCGCAACAAACGCCATATCCTAAATCTTGGTCTGAGTAGACACCTGCAAACATAAATGCACATATTTAGAAAAGTGCACATTGTTCAACTCCCTATTGTACTTCAGAATCGTAATCGAAATGTAAATACCAAATACTAGTAAAATCCACCACACAAAAAAGATGATATTAAACAAAAAGCTCAGAGATTACCTTTATGAATCCCGACTAGCTGATAATCCCGGCTACCTTTATTAAACAATTTTTCCGTTAACTCTTTCACTGAAGGCACACACATTGCGGTCAAACGTTCAACATAAACTCAATAGTTCTGTGTTCAGAGTCACTCAAAAAAAATTCCTTTTTTTTTCTTTTTTTTTGAGCTGAAAAGAGTGTTGCGACGGACAAGGTTGACATGTAGAATGATGCTGCTTTATCCATTGCATAACTGCATAATGAGAAAAGGTTGACGATCAGTATATTCAGTATCAATGAATTGTATTCCACCAATAATTCAAAATTTGGATAAAAAATGAGTTATAATATACCTTGCATCGATTTTCAACAACACATCTGAAAACACTGTGTGACGGGGAACTTCAGAATTAATTCTAGTGACAATCCCTGAACCAAACCACCATGAACAGAAATTGAAATATAAGTGCCAAGTAGTAACGCGAATTACTGATAGACAACTCCTACAAATGACAGACTTGCAACAAAGACATATCAAGCATAATGCAGGAATACCTTGATACGTTTTTCTGATAACTCTTGACACAAACTCCGGATTTAACATCTTCTCGTTTTTGAAATCGAAAAACAGAAATGAATGATCGAGTCATGAAGAAGCCAATCCAAAAATAATAGATAGGTATCTTTGCCTACCTAAAGACTTCTTTGTCCAGCGTCAAACGGATTAGTAATGCGTTCAATGTAAATCTGCACAAAGGAACTGTAGCTGGTTAAGCTCCCTACCACAAAATTCATTTCATTCAGATGACCTCAAAGGTTTAAATAAAAACAAACCTCAAGAAAAGAACATCTGCATTAATACGTCAGCTGTTTATTTGCATGCTTAATTCATTCCTAAGACAAAGGAACTGAAACTGTTAACTACCAAAGTATGTAAGTACACTTTGACTACTAGAATGCTCACCTCATTTATCCTTGCAAAAAGACGCTAAAAACAACGGGCGTCAAGCCCTGCTGAGTGCTTAATAGATCAACTTCTGACAAGGCATAGGCTGGCCCACACATAGTATTTGTCTTTCCATTTCCGGTCTGTCATTGGGAGAACATCATAATCAGGATCAACCATACAAAAAAAGAAACAATGCCTAATGATAAAATAAATTGTGCAAGTTCAGGGAAGAGACGTTTCCAGACTTAGATATATGTCACTTCAGAGCAGGATTGGAATCACAGACGATGAATGGCACTAAATAACCAGACGGGAGTCTTTTTTCTTTTTTTACATGTAATTCAAGTTATATGTTGCAGCTGTCATACCCATTAAACCACAAAGATGGTGATTCAGCAAGTTCAAGCAAGTTGCCATCTTCAATGTTGTAATAAGTGGAGAATTTATAACTCCAATTTCAAGGACTAGCCATTAAGATGAAGAAGAATATGGATTATGTCGTCAATTATCATTCTCTCAATCATATCAGATGTCTTTCTTTATCTCTTCCCACCTTCAATGCTGAAATTTGCGAAGCCAAAATGTTTATGAACTTAGACTCCGCACCCCTAACTCCTGCTACAAGCTACCTTTTCAACTCGTCACGTCCTTCCAGAATCTTTCTATGCCTTGCAAGCAATTCTATATCCTTTCCCTCCAGATTTGCATTTTGTTCTAGCAAACGTGCGTGTGTCCCTGCATAGCCATTTGCATAATTTCTACGAGCCCTTTCGCACACTGCTTTTCCCAACTCTAATTTCAGCTTCTGCTTTCGAATAATACACATGCTCCCTACTTGTTCAATTAGCAACTCATCAGCGAGGGAAATCCATTTGCTTTCTACTTCATTAAAATGAAGTCTCTTTTGTTTTAACAGCCAAACCAAGGACGGCCGATGGAGATAGGGATAAATTTGAGACACATGAATAGGCCAGTTTCAATAGAGCACCTCTTTTTTGATCCAACACTGAGGAAGAGTCTACATAGTATTGACGCTGGTTTGTCAAGTCTTCAATCTCCTCCATAAGCACTTCTCTTTCACTCAGATTAAAAAAGTTTCTGTATTGTCCTAGCTCGTTCTAGACAAGTGGAAGTTCTATTTTTCTCTTTAGCAGTTCAGCGTGGTTTTCATACTTATGTTTCATAAGCTGTGACAACCAGAACATGGTCAGATAGATAGAAGTTTGAGAATTAGAGGGCAGTAGTAATCAAAAGGAGAACCTTACCTGGTGCTGATTTGTCAATGACAACAATTCTTAATCCAGAAACTCTTCTATGGGTAAGACTCCATCCATGAGGCTCTCTAGGTGAAGTATTTTATCTTCCCTTCTCATGCTTATTGCCAATTTTGCATTTCCATCAAGAGAATCATGTAGTATGAAGGTCAACCTTGAATCTCTCTAAGGAATGTGCCTCTGTGTCCCATTTTGAGAAACTTCTGCAAGATTGTTTATCAAGTTCCTGCCGATTTACTTCCAAGGAGTAATGGATTTGTTTATCAACTTCAGCCCATTTGAGAAACTTCCTGCCGATTGTTTATCAACTTCTAAGGAGTAATGGATTTGTCGTAAACAAAACCATACCTAAGCTGTGAAAGGGAACGGTTGATGTTTTACAGCTGTGCCGATTAACTTTCGTCTTTTGGATCTTGCTAAATCCACAAGGTTTATTATACTTGTTTTACAGGTACTAAAACCATCAGGCGATATCTGCAGTAGTAAACAATAAGCCCCTCTCAGTGCACCAAACTTATTCTGTCACAACACTAAGAAGATAGAAATGTTGTGGAAAGACCATTTGTAATGGATTCATGCGTAGCACTATTCTAAACAATAAGGTATTATGAAGTGCATGCATAACCCCAACAGCATAATCATGATTCAATTCCAAAGCTAATCCGTAACAGAACTTAACAGTATTCGCCAGAATAAAGTCTAATGGAACCTAAAGAAAGATAAATAAATCAGATTTTGGATAAAAATGAGTTATAATACATTGCATCGACTTTCAACAAAACAGGTAAAAATACAGAGTGAGCAGGAACTTTCAGAATTAACGCTAGTAGCCACCAATTCTCCTGTTAGACAATCCGTGAACCATTTCACCATGTACAGAAATTGAGAAAACTCCTACAAATGACGGACTTGCAACAAAGACATATCAAGCATCATGCAGTACAGTAGTACCTTGATCGTAACAACTGCAAGTATCTTGATTTCTCAACATTCACACAGTTTTACCGTAATGTCATAAAAGCGAACGACACTCCTGCCACTGTGTACTCCAGTAGTTCCTAACCACTGACTCTTACCCACACCAGCATTTTTCATCGCTGTGGGGACACACAGCTTGTGCCGCAACAAACGCCATATCCTAAATCTTGGTCTGAGTAGACACCTGCAAACATAAATGCACATATTTAGAAAAGTGCACATTGTTCAACTCCCTATTGTACTTCAGAATCGTAATCGAAATGTAAATATAGTAAAATTCACCACAAAAAAAAGATGATATTAAACAAATAGCTCAGAGATTACCTTTATGAATCCCGTCTAGCTGATAATCCCGGCTACCTTTATTAAACAATTTTTCCGTTAACTCTTTCACTGAAGGCACACACATTGCGGTCAAACGTTCAACAAAAACTCAATATTTCTTTGTTCAGCGTCACTCAAAAAAAAATTCCTTTTTTTTTCCTTTTTTTTGGAGCTGAAAAGAGTGTTGCGACGGACAAGGTTGACATGTAGAATGATGCTGATTTATCCATTGCTTAACTGCATAATGAGAAAAAGTTGACGATCAGTATATTCAGTATCAATGAATTGTATTCCACCAATAATTCAAAATTTGGATAAAAATGAGTTATAATATACCTTGCATCGACTTTCAACAACACATCTGAAAACACTGTGTGACGGGGAACTTCAGAATTAATTCTAGTGACAATCCCTGAGCCAAATCACCATGTACAGAAATTGAAATATAAGTGTCATGTAGTAACGCGAATTACTGATAGACAACTCCTACAAATGACAGACTTGCAACAAAGACATATCAAGCATAATGCAGGAATACCTTGATAAGTTTTTCTGATAACTCTTTCATTGAAGACACGCGCACTTCTGTCAAACTTTAAACATAAACTCCAGACATAACATCTTCTCGTATCTGAAATCTAAAAACAGAAAGTAACGACTGAGTAATGAAGAAGCCAATCCAAAAATAATAGATAGGTATCTTGGCGTACCCAAAATATTTCTTTGTCTAGGGTCAAACAAATTAGTAATTCGTTCATTGTAAATCTGCACAAAGGAACTGTAGCTGGTTAAGCTCCCTACTACAAAATTCATTTCATTCAAATAACCTCAAAGTTTTAAATAAAAACAACCCTCAAGAAAAGAACATCTGCATTGATACGTCAGCTGTTTATTGGCATGCTTAATTCATTCCTATGAGAAAGGAACTGAAATTGTTAACTACCAAAGTATGGAGGTACACTTTGACTACTAGAATGCTCACCTCATTTATCCTTGCAAATAGTGCTTAATAGATCAACTTCTGACAAGGCATAGGCTGGCCCTCACATAGTATGTCTTTCCATTTCCGGTCTGTCATTGAAAGAACATTATAATCAGGATCAACCATATAAACAAAAAGAAACAATGCCTAATGATAAAATCGTGCAGGTTCAGGGAATAGACATTTCCATACTTAGATATATGTCACTTCAGAGCAGGATTGGTATCACAGGCGGTGAATGGCACTAACTAACAAGACGAGAGTCTTTTTTGCTTCTTTTTACATGTAATTCAAGTTATAAGTTGCAGCTGGCATACCCATTAAACCACAAAGATGGTGATTCAGCAAGTTCAGGCAAGTTGCCATCTTCAACGTTGTAATAAGGGGTGAATTCATCACTCCAATTTTCTTCTGGTACATTGTCCTTTCTGCATGTTTGTTGGTTGGAACTTAGAATCAATGCTTCAACAGGTAGACGACACTCCGCAATACACTGGTTTAAAATGCTTATGTAAGCGTCATACTTCCTTTTTACCTTGTTCATTTTATTCCGAGTGTTCTCAGTTTCCTACTCTGCATCCATTGCTTGTTTCTGCATTTTTTTTAATATAGAGAACGCATCAGCAATCGCCATATGAGTATGTAATATTTACTTACATATGAAGAAACAAAGTATCTAAATTCACTTCTTTTAGCTTGTACTTTTTGTGTAGTGTGTGCATTGCACAGTGGTCTGCGCATCTCATCAGTAATGAAATTAACATCATAAGTTCCTAGATTTCATATGAAACAAGACAACAATGATTAAGATGTGAAGTTTACGTGTCAAGGAAAAGATCCGCCAAGGAACCGCGTTTGAAATGCTCATTTTTCATGGCGACATCAGTGGAAATGATCGGGTCGGGATTCACCCCTTGGGAAGCACATCTGTTATCACAGAACATTGAACAATATTAAGCCAGGGTTGAGAAATGACTAGGGGAGAAGAAACCAAGAAACGGATGGCCAATTCCCAAAAGTGTTTTCTTGAATATGCAAGTATCTCTATCAACAGCACATAAAACATATGGGCCAAAAGCATAAAAACATTTTTTGGAAAATTGACTTATTTTTTCAAAACAAGACATTCATGCACGCAATCTCATCTCGCTTGCAGCTGGGAATCTGAGTAGCCACACAAAAATATCATTTCTCACCAAGTATAGAAAATTTCAGGATCCATCTTGTACAGCTGATCGAAGCATGCATATAAAATCTTATCCTATGGCATGCCATAATCTGATCGCTTAGGTTGACATTTTTGGTCTAGAACTTCACGATTTTTCTACATTACATAAAGCTGATCCTACGTAACACTTGATATTAATTTAGCATATGAGAAGGACCTGACTTTGAGATCCTCACCTGCTTGTAATCATTGGCAAGATAACAATGTGGAAGATGAACAAGATTCTCTGAGTATATGGACTCAAACTTCAGAGGTGAAACAAACTGCACACAGAACAACAAATGAAACAACAGTTCTAGATGACCATGTCAAATCACATCTGACCTAATATGTCACTAACCTCATCGGTGACCAGATAATGTATATATGAGGCCCTTGTAGTTCCAGGGAAACCTATATAGGAAATCTGAATAGGCACAGGCTGCATGGCAAATATTCGTTCCTTGCACCCTAACATTAAAAAAAAGGATATTCAGCTACAGGCTGCTGTTTGTAAGCAATTTTAACTTGTTCCTAAGAGAAAGCAGCTGAAATTGGTAACTACCAAAAAATTACGGAGGTACACTTTGACTTCAAGAATTCTCACCCCATTTATCCTTGCAAAATGTCGCTCACAACCATAGGGCGGAAAGCCCTGCTGAGTGCTTAATAGATCAGCTTCTGACAAGGCATTAGCTGGCCCCCACATTGTGTATGTCTTTCCATTTCCGACCTGTCATTGGAAGAATATCATAATCAGGATCAACCATAGAAACAAATAGAGACAATGCCTAATGATAAAATAAATCGTGCAGGTTCAGAGAAGAGACGTTTCCATTCTTCAGAGCAGGCTTGGAATCACATACAATGATTGGTGTGGACTAACAAAATGAGAGACTTTTTATATTCTACTTTCTTACCCATTAAACTACAAAGATGGTAATTCAGCAAGTTCAGACAAGTTGCCATCTTCAACGTTGTATAAGGGTGTAAATTCATCTCTCCAATATTCTTCCGGGGCATCTTCACGATGTATGTGTACATTGTCCTTTCTGCAGTCTGCATGTTCGTTGGTTGTACTCAAAGCAAAACAGAAAACCTACATGCATTTAATGTTAAATGATTAACAAGCAATCACCGATATATGCATATATGAGTTTCAACAAAAAGTAATCTGCAGACCTCAACATTGTTCCGTTTGTGCATTCTAATTTTCTTTTTCTTTTTTTCTTTTAGGAGCTAAAATGCTCGTTTCGACGGACAACATTGACATGAAGAATGATGCTGCCTTATCCATGGCATTACTGCATAATGAGAAAAAGTTGATGATCAGTGTACTTGGTATTAGTGAATTGTATTCCACCAATAATTCAAAATTTCAAAAAAAATGAGTAATAATACCTAGCATCGACTTTCAACTACACATCTGAAAACACTGTGTGAGTGGGAACTTTCAGAATTAATCCTAGTGGAACCAATTCTCCTGTTACACAAGCGCCGAACCAATTCACCATGTATGGAAATTGAAATATAAGTATCATGTTGTACTGCGAATTATTGATGGACAAAACTCCTACAAATGACAGACTTGCAACAAAGACATATCAAGCATAATTTAGTAGTACCTTGATAAGTTTTTCCGTTAACTCTTTCATTGAAGACAAACACACTTGTGTCAAACTGTCAGCATAAAGTCCAGATTTAACGTCTTCTCGTATCTGAAAAGTAGAAATAGAAATCAACTACTGTATAATGAACAAGCCAATCCTAAAATAATAAATAGGTATCTCTGCCTACCTGAAGATTTCTTTGTAAACAATAATTTGTTCATTGTAAATCTGCGAAAGGAACTGTAACTAGTTAAGCACCCTACTTTGGACTACAAAATTCATTACTTTCAAATAACCTCTAGTTTACAAATAAAAACAAACCTGAAGAAAGAACATCCGCATTGATACGTCCGCTGTTTATCAGCATTTTTAATTTGTTCCTAAGAGAAAGCAGCTGAAATTGTTAACTACCAAATAAGTATGGAGGTACACTTTGACCACAAGAATTCTCACCTCATTTATCCTTGGAAAAAGTCGCTAAAAACAATAGGCGTCAAGCCCTGCTGAGCGCTTAATAGATCAGCTTCTGACAAGGCATTAGCTAACCCCCCACATTGTGTATGTCTTTCCATTTCCGGTCTGTCATTGGACGAATATCATAATTAGGATCAACCATATAAACAAAAAGAAACAATGTCGTATGATAAAATAAATTGTGCAGGTTTGCGGAATAGACATTTCCATACTGAAGATCTATGTCACTTCAGATGAGGATTGGAATCACAGACAATGATTGGTATGGACTAACAAGGTGATAGTCTTTTTCTTTTCTTTTTACATGTAATTCAAGTTATATGTTGCAACTGTCATACCCATTAAACCACAAAGATTTTGTGTGGATCACTTGGTGTATAATAATACTCTTGAATTGGTTACAGTCACAAAATAATACTTCTCTGTATAAGTTTCTAATTAACCCTTTACAATTCATAACTCAATGAAGCATATTTAGAATAAGTCATACTCGTCGCCATCATCCTGCAACTTTAAGCTGTATACTCTTTCTTCGGAGTGAGAGGAGCGAAACAAGAATAGTTAAACAAGTTACTGTTCAGTTTTTAAACTAGTTGTTGATCATATTGTTAGCAAAGGTGCCAGCATCAGCACACAAATTAGATTGATCGACAAATTGATAAGCCTCTAGAGCTTCAGTAAGCAGTTACCAACATATTGCACTTTACCATGAACAATCCGCTTCCATTAAGCAGCAATTGTTTTCCGAATAAAAGGTATACTACCCGGGGCATCAGGATCACTGCAATGGAAGTGAGGCAAAAGTTCATCATACATTTTAAAGACAAGAATATAAAATACATGTTATAAGGGTTTGGACTAACATACTTCATGTAATTCTCAAAATATAGATCCTCGCGTGATTTTGCAGTCAATTCCATGACAAGGTCTGGATGTTTGTGTATTAGATGCTTGAGTACATATTTAGAAGCACAAAAGAGTTTGGTGCAGCCTTTGGCTCCACATTCAAACTTCTCATCCCTAATTTGACGTACATAAAGATTCAGCTTTTGAACAGCAGCTGCATTGATTATTCCTTTAGCCGTCATTAGTTCCAACCTTTTACTAATGAATAACATCAAACGTGTTTTAATGTATACTATGTTCTGCGCTCTACCTTTCAATGACCTCCAGAGGATTTGTTGGATGGTATTTTTCTTTTAACCTAGCAAAAATGGGAAACAAATTTTCAATTAACGAAAAAGCAACTATTAGTAGAGGACATTGTAGGAAACTGTAGGGAAGAGAAGTACCATTTTTCTTTATGTTGCTCGAAAAATATTTTTTCCTGAGTTGAAATATACTCAGAATGAGTATTCACGTCACACATGCATATAATTAAGCAGATGAGAACACTACAAACCAAGGATTTCAGCATACTACGCAGGTAGCCATTTCCTAACTCAAGGTCATTCAAAAACCTCTTCCAGAATCCACAATACAGTTCTTTAGAACTATCACACAGAGCATACCTTGCAAACTATCTTGATGGGCGATCTGCTTCGCCTTTTGTCTCCTCAATCTTTAATACGACAGCGGACGCTCACCGGACGCTCGTCGACGTCCTCCTTATCATCTCGCACGCCTCTTCTGCTATCTGCATCGGTTCTTGGACCGAACCGAAGTTGTCGGAGATGAAGGAAGGCGGTGTCGTTTCTTTTTCTTCAACTATGTCCCCCGGTTCTTGGACCAAAGGCGTCGGAGATGACGGCGGCGGTGTCGTTTCTTTCTCAGGCGGCTTATAGATCAAGTGAGAAATTGATGGAGGAGATGCTACTGCGGATGCGGCGAGTTGCGAAGGTGATGAAGATGATGAAGCGGCGGCTTATCGATGAAGGAAGCGGCGTCGTTTCCTCCTGCGGTGGCTAATCATCTTCCTTGTTAGGTTTTGATTTGAACAAGGTTCACTAAAAATTATTTTATTTAAGAATAATGTAGTGTGGCTGGGTCGGTGTTTTTTTTTTCATAATTGAATATATGCATATCATCCTCCAATTTGAAATTTCAAATACGACAACTTGTATTATTTAACGGATTTCTTTTCCATAATTGTTTTCCTGTTGGCAGAGCTTTGTGGAATCCTTTCCAAATGAATATTTTGATTTTTCTTGGCAGAGGTAATTTCCAAACACATTTCCATAAAGATTTCATGTTGCTTTTATCGAATTGTTCTCCCTGATCTGTTTTTTCCGTATCATGCAGATAATATCGAAATCACCTGAGTTATTTTCTTTCCAGCGATAGTTACCTGAGTGATCATCTATAATCAATCCAGCTCTTAACAAATATTTAGCTTTCATTAATTCTTGCCAAAACTGAGATGGTTTGTATCCAAGATTTGCACACTACACCATTTTACATCCTATGGGGCAAATTTTGAAACGTGTCGTAAAGATTTGCCGCATATAACATTTTATACGACTACTCTTTGACATCTTTGTCGTAATAATACAATTATGCGACTTGTGTTAATACGACGAAAACCAGGTTGTCACATAAAGTGGTTAACGCGACGTTACTTTTAACGACACGTAATTTATGTCCCATTATATGATTATTGCGATATTAGTTTAAGCGACACGGACATTTTGTCACGTTAAACCTATTATGTGACTTAAATGTAGAGACAACTGAAAAAATGCCGCATAATATTACTAATTAAAATCTCTGAAGCAGGTGCTAGCATGACAACCCTAAAAATGTTTCAAATTTTTTGTGCATTAAAGAGGGTGATCTACCGTTTTTGGATTAAGCGACTTTTGTAGCCAAAATAGGTTGCGTAAACGTAAAAATTAAATGCAGAACAGATCGAACACCCAAGTTGTACCATACACCTCTGCCTTCAATTCGATTTCAACAACCTTAATTCTTCTGAAACCCCAACAGCAAAGACCCCATATGTCTGAAAATATATTTGCAGCTCCAATGGTGGGGTTTTCCACAGATTTTTGCTCAGATCTTCATGTGTAAAAGGCACAATTTTTTGAAGGTAAACTCTCACACACTCACAACACATTCTCATATATACTTGTCATGTTATTTATTTCCATTTTCTTCACAATATTTTGTTGGAGTTAAAACTCTGTTTTGTGTGCCAATATGTCAAATTTTGGGGGAGGATGTATGAGAGTACGTAGATAGAGCGCAGCAGCTAGTATATATAGGAGTCAAATTTAGTGCCAATATATGTTATTTTCATGATTAAGAAAGGCAACAGCGCTGCCCTTTTTTGCTGTCTCCTTGGGCATTGGCCACATTTAGGCCTTCGTTGTTGTCTGCTCTTTGGGCATTGGTCAGCACCCATGTTGCACATTTGCTAATGTTAAGGCTGGGCGCGCGGCAAGTCTTTTACTGTTCATCTGTCGACTCAAAACACAGAACATCGACTTATGTCGACTGGGAGAGGATATGTCGACTGGGAGAGGAAAGACTGGCGATGACGACTGATCATTGTCAAGTTTTAAGTCTGATCATAATAGTTTTAAGTCTGATCATTACTGGTTTAAGTCTGATCATTATTTTTTAAGTCTGATCATTACTGGTTTAAGTTTGATCATTTATTTTTTAAGTCTGATCATTACTGGTTTAAGTCTGATCATTGTTTTTTAAGTCTGATCATTACTGGTTTAAGTCTGATCATTGTGTTTTAAGTCTGATCATTACTGGTATAAGTCTGATCATTTACTGGTTTAAATCCGATCATTGTTTTTTAAGTCTGATCATTGTTTTTTAAGTCTGATCATTACCGGTTTAAGTCTGATCATTGTTTTTTTAAGTCTGATCATTACTTGTTTAAGCTGATCATTGTTTTTTAAGTCTGATCATTACGGGTGTAAGTCTGATCACTTTGGTTGCCGCGCGCCCAGCCTTAACATTAACGTCGCGCCCAGTTAAGACATTAACTGTTAATGTCTTAACTTGGCGCGCGGCAAGTCGTTTACTGTTCATCTGTCGACTCAAAACACAGAACATCGACTTATGTAGACTGTGAGAGGAAAGACCGGCGATGACGACTGATCCTTGTCAAGTTTTAAGCCTGATCATAATAGTTTTTAAGTCTGATCATTACTGGTTTAAGTCTGATCATTGTTTTTAAGTCTGATCATTACTGGTTTAAGTGTGATCATAATAGTTTTAAGTCTGCTCATTACTGGTTTAAGTCTGGTCATTATTTTTTAAGTCTGATCATTACTGGTTTAAGTCTGATCATTACTTGTTTATGTATGATCATTGTTTTTTTAAGTCTGATCATTACTAGTTTAAGTCTGATCATTGTTTTTTAAGTCTGATCATTTTTTTAAGTCTGATCATTACTTTTTAAGTCTGGATCATTGTTGTTTTTAAGTCTGATCATTGTTGTTTTTAAGTCTGATCATTCCAAGTTTAAGTCTGATCATTAACAACTCGAGGACTAAATTGAAAATAAAATTATTTGGATATGTGGAATGACTATAATACCCCTCTCATGTTTTGTTCGGGATTTCGACTAAATGGGACATGTGTCAGCTTGAAATTGAGTTTTTAGTTTATATATATAAAGTAGGTTTGTACTTGAACCGCACTCTAGCTGAATTTAGTTTAATTTAATTTAATCAAATACAAACCAAAGTTATAAATAAAAACTACAAATCTATTAAAATATTGTCACGTGTATATTTCGACCAATCGGAATTCGGGGCGTTTTTTGTAAATAAAAAAATTTAAAACGGACATATTTATAAATACATAATAGACGCGAGGGTTTAGTCGTCCTAACATTTGCTACAGTAACAGTGTTAAGTCTGATCATTTCCTACAGTAATAGTTTAAGTATGATCATTGTTGTTTTAAGTCGGATCATTGTTACAATAATAGTTTTAAGTCTGATGATAATAGCTTTAAGTCTGATCATTGTAGTTTTAAGTCTGATCATTGTAATTTTAAGTCTGATTATAATAGTTTTAAGTCTGATCATTGCTACAATAATCATTTTAAGTCTGGTCATTTTAGTTTTAAGTTTGTTCATAATAGTTTTCAGTCTGATCATTGTTGTTTTAAGTCTGATCATTGTTACAATAATAGTTTTAAGTCTGATCATAATAGTTTTAAATCTGATCATTGTTGTTTTAAGTCTGATCATTTTAGTTTTAAGTCTGGTCATTGTTGTTTTAAGTCTGATCATTGTTGTTTTAAGTTTGATCATTGTTGTTTTAGGTCTGATCATTGTTGATTTAAGTCTGATCATTGTTACAATAATAGTTTTAAGTTTCATCATTGTTACAATAATAGTTTTAAGTCTGAACATTGTTATTTTAAGTCTGATCATTGTCGTTTTAAGTCTGATCAATATTGTTTTAAGTCTGATCATTATTGTTTTAAGTCTGATCATTGTTGATTTAAGTCTGATCATTGTTACAATAATAGTTTTAAGTTTCATCATTGTTACAATAATAGTTTTAAGTCTGATCATTGTTATTTTAAGTCTGATCATTGTCGTGTTAAGTCTGATCAATATTGTTTTAAGTCTGATCATTATTGTTTTAAGTCTGATTAAGTCTGATCATTGTTATTTTAAGTCTGATCATTTTAATTTTAAGTCTGATCATTACTGTTTTAAGTCTGATCATTACTGTTTAAGTCTGATCATTATAGTTTTAAGTCTGGTCATTGTTGCTTTAAGTGTGATCATTGGTGTTTTAAGTCTCATCATTGTTGTTTTAAGTCTGGTCATTGTTATAATAATAATTTTAGGTTTGATCATAATAATTTTAAGTCTGATCATTGTTATTTTAAGTCTCATCATAGATATTTTAAGTCTGATTATTTCTGTTTTAGGTCTGATTAAGTCTGATCATTGTTATTTTAAGTCTGGTCATTTTAGTTTTAAGTCTGATCATTACTGTTTTAAGTCTGATCATTATTGTTTAAGTCTGATCATTGTTGTTTTAAGTCTGATCATTGTTGTTTTAAGTTTGATCATTGTTACAATAATAGTTGTAAGTCTGATCATAATAGTTTTAAGTCTGATCATTGTTATTTTAAGTCTGATCATTGTTGTTTTAAGTCTGGTCATTACTGTTTTAAGTCTGATCATTGTTACAATAATAGTTTTAGTCTGATCATTGCTATTTTTAAGTCCGATCATTAACAAATCGAGGACTAAATTGAAAATAAAATTAGTATGATATGTGGAATGACTATAATGCCCTTCCGTGTTTTGTTCGGGATTTCGGAAAAATTGGACACGTGACAGCTCGAAATGTGGTTTGTAGTTTTATATATAAGTCGGTTTGTATCTGAACCGCACTCTTTTAGTTTAACTTAGTTTAGTTTAGCTAAATTTAGTTTAATTTATTTTAATTTAGTTTAAGGATTCGGATCAAATACAAATCACATTTATAAATAAAAACTAAAAACCCAATCAAATATTGCGACTTGTATATTTCGACCAATCGAAATTCGGGGTCATTTATTAAATATGGAAAATTAAATTGGACTTGTTTGTGATTACAAAACATAAACGAGGGGTAAAAATGCCAGTCTGTTATAACGGTGTTAAACAGTACACGTACAACCGAAAACGAAAAAGAAAAAAAACGAAGAACCAACCATTTTAAGTTTGATCATTATCTCTTTAAGTCAGATCAATTTTAAGTCTGATCATTGTCTCTTTAAGTCTGATCATTAACAATTTAAGTATGATCAATAACAATTTTAAGTCTGATCATCTTCTTTTTAAGTCTGACCAATTTTAAGTCTGATCATTAACAATTTAAGTATGATCAATAATAATTTTAAGTCTGATCATTTTCTTTTTAAGTTTGATCAATTTTAAGTCTGATCATTACCAATTTAAGTCTGATCAATAACAATTTTAAGTCTGATCATTTTCTTTTGAAGTCTGATCATTGTCATTTTAAGTCTGATCAATTTTAAGTCTGATCGTTATCAATTTTAAGTCTGATCATTGTCTCTTTAAGTCTAATCATTATCAATTTTAAGTCTGATCATTGTCTCTTTAAGTCTGATCATTATCAATTTTAAGTCTGATCATTACCAATTTAAGTCTGATCAATAACAACTTTAAGTCTGATCATTTTCTTTTTAAGTCAGATCAATTTTAAGTCTAATCATTACCAATTTAAGTCTGATCAATAACAATTTTAAGTCTGATCATTTTCTTTTTAAGTCTGATCAATAACAATTTGAAGTCTAATCATTTTCTTTTTTAATCTGATCAATTTTAAGTCTGATCATTACCAATTTAAGTCTGATCAATAACAATTTTAAGTTTGATCCTTTCTTTTTAAGTCTGATCAATTTTAAGTATGATCATTACCAATTTAAGTCTGATCATTTTCTTTTTAAGTCTGATCATTGTCTTTTTAAGTCTGATCAATTTTAAGTCTGATCAATTTTGAGTCTGATCGTTATCAATTTTACGTCTGATCATTGTCTCTTTAAGTCTGATCATTATTAATTTTAAGTATGATCATTGTCTCTTTAAGTCTGATCATTATCCATTTTAAGTCTAATCATTACCAATTTAAGTCTGATAATTTTCTTGTTAAGTCTTATCATTACCAATTTAAGTCTGATCAATAATAATTTTAAGTCTGATCATTTTCTTTTTAAGTCTGATCATTGTCTTTTTAAGTCAGATCAATTTTAAGTCTGATCAGTGTCTTTTTAAGTCAGATCAATTTTAAGTCTGATCATTGTCTCTTTAAGTCTGATCATTATCAATTTTAAGTCTGATCATTTTCTTTTTAAGTCTGATTATTGTCTTTTTAAGTCTGATCAATTTTTAAGTCTAATCATTGTCTCTTTAAGTTTGATCATTATCAATTTTAAGTCTGATCATTGTCTCTTTAAGTCTGATCATTATCTATTTTAAGTCTGAGCATTATTTCTTTAAGTCTGATCATTGTCTCTTTAAGTTTGGTCATTATATCTTTTAAGTCTGAGCATTATTTCTTTAAGTCTGATCATTGTCTCTTTAAATCTTATCATTAAGTACTTTAAGTCTGAGGATTATTTCTTAAGTCTGATCATTGTCTTTTAAGTCTGATCATTGTCTTTTAAGTCCGATCATTATCAATTGAAGATTAAGTCTGATCATTGTCTCTTTAAGTCTGAGTATTATTTCTTTAAGTCTGATCATTGTCTCTTTAAGTCTGATCGTTATCTTTTTTTAAGTCTGAGCATTATTTTTTTGAGTCTGATCATTGTCTTTTAAGTCTGATCATTATCAATTGAAGTTTAAGTCTTATCATTGACTCTTTAAGTATGATCATTATCTATTTTAAGTCTGAGCATTATTTCTTTAAGTCTGATCATTATCTTTTAAGCCTGATCATTATCAATTGAAGGTTAAGTCTGATCATTGTCTTTTTAAGTCTGATCATTATCTATTTTAAGTCTGAGCATTATTTCTTTAAGTTTGATAATTGTCTCTTTAAGTCTGATCATTATCTATTTTTAAGTCTGAGCATTATTTCTTTAAGTCTGATCATTGTCTTTTAAGTCTGATCATTATCAATTGAAGTTTAAGTCTGATCATTGTCTGTATAAGTCCGATCATTATCTATTTTATGTCTGAGCATTATTTCTTTAAGGCTGATCATTGTCTTTTAAGTCTGATCATTATCAATTGAAGTTTAAGTCTGATCATTATCTCATTAAGTCTGATCATTATCTATTTTAAGCCTGAGCATTATTTCTTTAAGTCTGATCATTGTCTCTTTAAGTCTGATCATTATCTATTTTTAAGTCTGAGCATAATTTCTTTAAGTCTGATCATTATCTTTTCAGTCTGATCATTATCAATTGAAGTTTAAGGGGCTGTTCTTTTGCAGTTCGATATAGTTTATTAAGTTCAGTACATTTAAATTAAACTAGATACAGTTTAATTAAGTTCAGTACAGTTACTCGATACAGTTTAATTAAGTTCAGTACAGTTAAATTAAATTCAATACAGTTAAATTAAGTTCAGTACAGTTAAATATATTTTAAATTAATTTAAGTTAAAAATTTAATATAATTTTTCAAGTCAATTTAGTTTTTATAGTTTCCAACCCTATTATTCAAAAATTTTAATTTATTTTTAATCCACACCTCTTCGGAAACTATTGCATTCGTTTTAAAATGGAAGTAAACTTTTTTGCACTTGATATGAATTTAAAGAACATGTGGAAATAAATATATGAATACAATATATATTTTACATAGAAACGTACAATGACATTCATATGCAGTACAAATGAAAACATTTACATATCAGCATCTTCATCCATGTTCATTTCCACTACATCATCTGGACAATCCTCAATAATTTGAAACGCTATTATGTTGCGTACTTGATTCATCTGCTCTTTTCGCTTTTTGTCAAATAAATTTGAATCAGCTCTTCTTAGCACGGTCTCATTAGCTAAAATGGGTATTGAAAAATTAAACATGCGAATGAAGTTGGAAAAAGTGAAGGTAGCCGTAATTATATCATTTTGGCACTCATCTGACACTTGAGGCATGACTCATGTGCAATACTTTATTACATAATATTATATTTTATACTTTCTAAAATATAATCATAAAAATATACTTAAATTTTAAAAAGTGTATATTTTTGAGCAAGTTAAATAAATAAGCAGTGTTATTTTAAAAAAATGAAAAAAATACATATATATAGGCTCACAACATGCCACGTGTCCCACTTACCTCGCCACCTCACAAAGTACGGGGCCCATTGGACATTTGAGTGGATGATGATGACGTGGCACGTTGTGAGTCAATCAATTCCTTGGTGCTTAGGTTCTTAGCCTAAGAATGGTTCTCATTTGATCGCTTCTATATATATAGAGGAGCGCTCAAATGTTATACACATATTAGAGTGTTATGTGTTACTTCAATCTTAGCCACACATCCAAACCCCCCCGTGCTTTGTGGGCTTGCTTCCAAATACCCAAAATCCAATAAAGCAAAAAGTAAACAGTAAAACCCACTACCCAAAATCTACTATTCCGGCATTATTCCTGCCACTATCAACCAATCAAAACACTCATAACACATAACACTCTAAGCACATATAACATTTGAGCGCGCCCATATATATATATATATATATATGAGCACTCGGTTGAGGCAGGGTTGTAAGAATGAGGCAGTGAGGCACGATCTGGGCCACTCATTGTGACACGTGGCGCAGCCACGTTCACAGCCACAATTGTTAACTTTTCAAAAGTTAGTGGGGTTTACTATTTGGGACACGTGGCGCGCCACAAATGCACGGGGGGTTAGATGTGTGGTTGAGATCGTGCCTCACGTGCCTCACTTTACTGTTCACTGCCTCATTTGAACGCTCCTCTATATATATATATATATATGAGCGCTTCGTTGAGGACACCCCAAAATGGCGAGGACGTGGGGACAAATCTCCACCACACATCTAAACCCCCCCCGTGCTTTGTGGGTGCGCCACGTGTCCCACTACCAAAATCCATCAACATTAAAAAGTAAACAGTAAAATCCCACTACCAACAGTAAAAAGAAAACAGTAAAATCCCACTACCTTTAAATCTCAACCATTAGATCAAAATGATCTAAAAGACTCAGATTTGTCCATACGTCCTCGCACTATTCACGTGTCCTCAACCGAGCGCCCCATATATATATATATTTAGAGGAGCGCTCAAATGTTATACTTCTTAGAGTGTTATGTGTTATAGTGAATCTGATTGGTTGGATGAATTTCATCTAACCAATCAGAATCAGCCACGTGTCCCACTACCAAAAGCAATGGTCAATGGGCCCCGTGCTTTTGAGGTGGCGCCTCCATTCAACTAATCAGAATCGAGATAACACATAACACTCTAAGCACTCATAACACTTGAGCGCGCCCCTATATATATATATATAGAGGAGTGTTCAAATGTTATAACACTTTTTGAGTGTTATTTGTTACATCAATCTCAGCCACACACCCCAACCCCCCATACTTTGTGGGTGCGCCACGTGTCCAAGTACCCAAAATCCAATAAAGCAAACAGTAAAACCCACTACCCAAAAATTCACTATTCCGGCACTATTCCTGCCACTATCAACCAATCAAAACACTTATAACACATAACACTCTAACAACCTATAATATTCGAACGCCCCCTATATATATATATAGAGGAGCGCTCAAATGAGGCAAGCCAAATAAGAATGAGGCAGTGAGACACGATCTGAGCCACACATCTAACCCCCCCCCGTGCTTTGTGGGTGCGCCACGTGTCCAAATAGTAAACTCACTACCAACAGTAAAAAGCAAATAGTAAAATCCCACTACCACATCTTTAAATCTCAACCATTAGATCATTATCATCAATGGCCAAGATTATGCCTTACTGCCTCATTCTTACAACCTTGCCTCAACCGAGCGCTCCCCTATATATATATATATAGAGGAGCGCTCAAATGAGGCAAGCCAAATAAGAATGAGGCACGTGAGGCACGATCTCAACTACACATCTAACCACCCCCCCCCCCCCCCCGTGCATTTGTGGCGCGCCACGTGGTAAATAGTAAAACCCACTACTTCGTAGTGTGAACGCAAAATGGCGGTTGTGCCACGTGGCTTCGCCATGTGCCTCTGATCAACTCCATCAACGACTCGGATCGTGCCTCACTGCCTCATTCTACCAACTCTGCCTCAACCGAGTGCTCCCCTATATATATATAGGGGAGCACTCGGTTGAGGCAGGGTTGGTAGAATGAGGCATGTGAGGCACGATCTGGGCCACTCATTTAGATGATGTGGCAGGGAATAGTATCGGAATAGTATTTTGCTTTTTACTTTTTAAATAGTGTAGGATTTTTGTAGTGGGACCCGTGGCGCACCCACAAAGCACGGAGGTTTAGATGTGTGGCTCAGATCGTGCCTCACTGCCTCATTCTTAAGAGGGGTGCCTCATTTGAACGCTCCTCTATATATATAATATATATAGAGAGGAGCATTCAAATGAGGCAAGGCAAATAAGAATGAGGCAGGTGAGGCACGATCCCAGCCATCCATCAACCCCCGTGCATTGTGGGTGCGCCACATGTCCAAATAGTAAAACCCACTACCAAAAACAAAAAGCAAAATACTATTCTGGTACTATTCCCTGACACATCAAGAAAATGAGTGGCTCATATTGTGCCTCACTTGCCTCATTCTACCAACCTTGCCTCAACCGAACGCTCCACATATATATATATATATGCGATCAAATGAGATTCTCTTATTTTTTTGAGAAGAACTTGAGACTTCAATCTTCACCTTCCAAAATGCAAGATGCATTTTGGTGGTGACACATGTCCCATGTGCATTTTCCAAGATGCATTTAATGCAAAGTCAAAGCCACATTTTTTGACTTTGCTTTTTAGACATGTGTCACATGCAGATTCAAAGATGCATCATGATCTAATGGTGAGATTTGAGTTCTCAAGTTCTCGAATTCTTAAGGGTTCTCAACCGAGCGCTCCCCTATATATATATAGACTAGATGAAAAGGCTTCATATGAATTGTAATGTTTTGAGTTGTTGTCTCCACCCATCATACAAAAAAGTTATATTTTTCAATGAAATCAATGTAATGTGATATTCAACGAAAACACAAATATATGTACATGGTGTTTTGTTGAACTTATATTTCTTGTTTTGAAGTTTAGTAAAGTTAAATAAAGCCAAATTAAGTTCAGTACAATGAAAAAGAGTTCAGTACGTTAAATTAAGTTCAGTACAATTAAATTAAGTTAAATTAAATTCGGTCTAATTTTTCACAAGCTCTCAATCTTTCCTTGACCAAGGCTTTTAGTCTACAACAAAAGTTCAAGAAGAATAAGGCTAGACTGAACTGGATTACTGAAGGGGATATGAATACTGCCCTCTTTCATGCAACTGTTAAGGATAGACGTTGTGCTGGTGAGTTTAAGTTGGAGAATAACTTGTAAGAAGGAACCTCAGATAGGAACATCATTGTTACGGAAGAAGTCTCTTCTTATAGATCCTTGTTTGGTGAATTCTGTGCTCTAGTTCAACCTAGTTTCTTTAGCTACATTGAGTCCACTGTTTCAGAGGAGATGAAATGCAAACTTATCCAGATTCCTGATGAGGATGAGATTTTTTCTGCTATAAAAAAATGCCCCAAAAGATTGCACCGGGCCTAGGGGTCGACAATGGGCAGGGTAAGGGCAGGGTAGAGTAATTTTTCTAAGCCCGTAGGGTACCCATGGGCAGGGTAATATTAGGATAAATTAGGGTAGGGTCGGGTCGGGTAGGGTCAAGTAAGGCAAATTTAAGCATACTTTGAAAAAAAAACATAATATGAATGAAATTGGTAGGGTAAGATATGGTAGGACAGAGTACAAGGGCATGGTAGGATAATAGGGTAGGAGGGGAGGGTATAATTTTTTTTCTATGACCCTTACCCTCCCTAAGGCTTACAGAACAAGGTACATATAGAGTAGAAGACCGGACAGGGTAGGGTCAGGGTTACCCTATGGGCATTTTGACCCTAGGGTCAAATGATGAGCCCTAACCGGGCCCATATGGCTATATTGTTTTGTTATTCACTACATGTTGGAAAAGTATTAAGTCTGATTTTGAGCTCCCTTTCGGGTTTTCTGCAATTTTGCCCGTACTTGTTCTTTTTCTAAAAGTCAGACATGCTAGATCTCTCTCTCAATTAAGAACTATTAGTATGTGCAATTTATGTCACAAGGTGATTTCTAAAATTTTAAAATGATCAAGGTAGTTTTTCCTAGTATTATGAGCCTAGAGCACTCTGGTTTTGTGCTTGGCAGATATATACACCTACACAATATTGTGTTGGCTCACGACTCAATGTCTAATCTTAACTAAAAGGTGCGAGGGATGAACTTTGTTAGTTTTTAGTGGCATAGGTTTTGGAAAAATACTGTGAAGTTGTTCAAGCTGTTGTACAAGGAAGAATTCAATACCAGAGAGAGACAACCGACATGGAACAACACTGAAGCAGCAGAAGTTTTCTAATCCATATTAGGCAAGTCGGTGCTGCTGAACAATAAAGATATGAGACAGATATTGAAGTCGGTGGACGCACATATATGATGCATATCTAAAAGTCTGTTGAGAGCTAATAGGAAATATATGCACATGGAGATTCTAGGAAAGAGATAATCGAAGATCAACTTGGAGATATATTGAAGATTATCAAGTTATGGAAACACATGGATTTAGGAAAGATTTCCTAAAAGATCAAAGGAAATATTTTCTAAAGGGCTTAGGCAGTTGGTCTAGATGCACTAGGAAATCTTTCCATATTTGGAGTTGTCCAACCCCTATATATTGAGGGTTGAGGCATTCGCATAAATCAGCACTCATGGAGATATTATTTACTCACATATTCTGATCGGGAGGTGGAGGCAAACGACCGGTGATATTATCAGTCTGATAAGATCACGACGCTCAAAATCAGTATGTTCTAGTGTTCGGCAGACTAATCGTGGAACAACTGACGATACACGCATTGTTGCTGTTGCTGCGCATTCGGCGGAAGGCGCTGATCTTCGTGGAGGATCATCTGGTGGAATCGGAGGTGAGGCTCTGATTTAGGGGGATAGCTTAGTTAGCAATTACTAGAATGTTAGAGGCTCCGACAGTTTAAGAGGGATTCTGTAAACGTAAGCTCCTGTACTTTAAACTCAACATAGTGAATTGCTATCCACCGGGCTGAGGATAAAGCCCCCAGACGTAGGCTCGTTAACGCCGAACTGGGTAACCATATTGCGTGTCTTTATTTTCCGCACTGTACTTAAGTTAGTTTAACCTTATATTCTCCAGAACAACATCTCAACATACACGGAAATATTTTAATTGGTATCAGAGCAAACATTCAACACACAGAGTGAGATCCGAAGGCTGTTGAGATGGATTTGAGGGAATGGCAAAATATCTCGCAACCACCGCTGCTGGAAGGAAACAAGTATGGATACTGGAGGGTAAGAATGAAGGCGTTCCTGAAACCGTTGGATGAAGCAGTCTGGAAAGCTGTTGAACAAGGCTGGACACTCTTAATGACAGTTGGAGAAGGTGGCAAAGTTGTTCCACTTGCTCAAGACAGGTAGACTGAGGCCCAGAAAAATGCTGAAGCCGGAAATTACAAAGTAGTGAATGCTATCTTTTCTGCCATGGATGGTAAGAACTTTAAGTTGATCTCGACCTGCGAGATTGCTAAGGCGGCTTGGGACATTATCCAAACAGCTCATGAAGGCACGACTAAAGTCAAAATTTCCAGAATGGAGATGGTCTTGTCGAAATTCGAAAATCTGAGGATGAAGGAGGATGAGACCATAACGGACTTCAACACAAGGGTCCTTGACATCTCAAATGAATCGTTCGCACTTGGGGAGCCCATGATCGAAGAGAAGCTCGTGAGATAGGTGCTAAGGTCACTACCAAAACGATTTGCCATGAAGGCACCTGCAGTCAAGGAAGCACAAGATGTGACAACTATGAGGCTGGATGAACTGATGGGATTACTGCAGACTAATGAGATGGAGATGGACGAAGAGGAACAACACGTGAAAGGTAAGCGTGTTGGTCTGAAGTCTGAGATAACTTATGTTCAAGACGAAAAAGGAGATATATCTAAACAACAGTATGGTATGCTGACAAAGAACTTTGGAAAATTTATTAGAAGGATGAACAAGAAAGGATCAGACCTAGGAGAATCTTCTAACTCGAAATTCCAGAAGGAAGGGAAGTTCCAGAGAAAATACAAATCTGGAGACTACAGCCAGGACAACAAAGGCAAAGGGATTCAATGCAGAGAATGCGAAGGCTACGGACACATTCGGGCAGAGTGTGACACACACCAAAAGAAGAAATCATACGCAGTCAACTAGAGTGACAGTGAAACTGATGAGGAGAATCAGGAAGGAGAATCCAACAACTTTGTTGCTCTAACTAGTGCCATTAATCACGGAGAGCCATCCAAGACATCCTCTGAGGATCCTACAGAACACTCCAGTTGTAGTGATGATGAAGAAATTACCGAAGAAGATGTTGAACAAGAGTTCTTCCAACAGTGGCTGACACTAGTTGAGCTGAACAAGAAGCTCCACTATAACTTGGAAAATCTGAAAGAAGAAAAAGACAAGTTGTGGAAAGAAGATGTTGTCCTGGTAGCCCAGTAAGTGGAACATCAACAGATGATCACTAATCTCAAAGCCCAGATGATAGAAGTCAAAGATGACAAGCTGAACTTGATGGACAAAAGGCTAAACTTCTCGGAGTCATATCTTCACTCAAGATTCAGATAGAGAAGTCGGAAGACAATCATCCTGGAGTGATTAATGAGCTAAAAGAGAAGAATGCTGCACTAAGACGAGGAGAGGTAATTCTTCATATTACTACGGATGCCTTGAGATGCCAGATTGAGTCAGATAAACTTGTTCATGAGGAAACATTGGAGGAGCTGAAAAACCTAAAGAAGTCTGTCAAGATACTCAATTCCGGGTCAAAGAATCTAGACTCTATTCTAGGAGCTCAAAGGATGGGTGGCAGCTACCAAGGTCTTGGCTTCAATGGTCGAAAAAACCACGTTTGTGAAAGCTGAGCCACGACACTACAAGGAACCAACCAACTATCATCCTCAAAGAAGAACTAGAAGTATCCTTCAAGGAGGCAAGACAGTCGAAGGTGTTGTTAGTGCAACCAAGTGGGAAACATCAAGGCATGATGTCATGAATTTCACAAGTTTCTCAGAATGATGGATCAAGTGCTCAAACCTCAGGTGAATCAAGTCTGGAGAGTTAAGCAGAGGAGTGAGGTATGCCATGTGGCTTTCTGTTCCACTAGTCACCTGAAGAAGGAAAGATAGTACTTCGACAGCGGCTGTTCTAGACACATGACTGTCAATCCTGAGTTTCTGACCAATGTAGAGGAGTTCAAATGGAAATCCTTAACGTTTGGAGATGGAGTAGAAGGCAGAGTGCTTGGCAGAGGAACCCTGAACGTTGAAGGCCTAACCAGATTGAAAGAAGTCCTCCTTGTCGAAGGATTACAGGCAAACCTGATCAATATAAGTCAGTTGTGCGACGGAGAGCACCATGTCCAGTTCACACAGGATGAATGTGTGGTGTTGAACAAGAATGATGAACCAGTACTCACTGGAAGGAGATCATCGAACAAATGTTACTTACTGAATCTTGGTCGACCCGATGCTGGAACAACATGCATGTTGAGAAAAACAGAAGAGATGAATATGTGGCATCAAAGGATGGGAAACCTGAATCTAAGGACTCTCAAGAAGGTGGCAACTAATGGCCTAGTTCGTGGGATACCGAAAGTGCAAGGTGACCTAAACATTATCTGCGGAGACTGCCAAATCGGGAAGTAGGTCAAAGTCACTCACAAAAGCACCACTCAGATCAACACGAGGAGACCCATGGAGCTGTAACACATGGATCTTATGGGGCCTATGCAAGTGGACAGCTATTTCGGAAAAAGGTACGTGCTAGTTTGTGTTGATGACTACTCTCGTTTCACCTGGTCAAGCTTTCTTCGAGACAAATCAGATGCTGTTCAAGCTTTTGTTCAACTATGCACACGGCTGGAGCGTGAAAGAGAAGATAAAGGCGAGCCTGTAGTTGGAGTTTGGAGTGATCATGGAAAGGAGTTCGAGAACAATTCCCTTGCTGATTTCTGTACACAAAAAGGGATAGCACACCAGTTCTCATCTCCGATCACCCCTTAGCAGAATGGAGTTGTCGAAAGAAAGAATCGAACCATTCAGGAGATGGCACATGTGATGCTCCATGCGAAGCAAGTACCATTAATGTTTTGGGCTGAAGCTATGAATACATCGTGCTATGTCACAAATAGAGTAACGATTTGGATAGGCACATAAAAAACGTGCTACGAGTTGTGGAAAGGAAAGAAGCCGACGGTGAAGTACTTTAATATCTTTGGAAGTCCATGCTACATTCTTAGAGATCGGGAGTATCAACAGAAGTTGGACCCTAAAAGTGATGAAGGGATCTTCCTGAGATACTCTACTAATAGTCGTGCTTATCGAGTCTACAAATCCAAAAGTTGTCCCGGACAAGGCATCAGAACATCTTGCTGAAGACGATGGCCAGACAAACAAGGAAGTTGAATCGGAGACACCTGCTGCTCCCTCTAGGGTCCTCCAACCTTCTAGGACTATTGAGAAGAATCATCCCATTACAGAAGTGATTGGTGAACCAACGGAAGGAATGAAGAATCGAGGTAAACAAGTGAAATTTCGTGAATTGACTGGTTTTACTTGCTTCTTGTCAACTGTGGAGCCCAAAAACATCAAAGAAGCTATCAATGACGAATACTGGGTGGTGGCTATTCAAGAAGAACTTGGTGAGTTTCAGCGGAATGATGTCTGGGATCTTGTTTCACGACCTGATAGTGTGAATGTGATTGGAACAAAGTGGATCTTCAAGAACAAGTCTGATGAACAAGGGAACATCACCAGAAACAAGGCGAGGCTTGTTGCTCAGGGCTATACTCAAATTGAAAGAGTGGATTTTGATGAGACTTTGCCTCAGTTGCTCGTCTAGAGGCCATGCGATTACTGTTGGCTCTGCCTGTTATCTGAAGTTTAAGTTGTTCTAGATGGACATCAAGAGTGCCTTTCGGAATGGTTTGCTGAATGCAGAAGTCTATGTGGCACAACCTAAGGTTTTGAAGATCCTCACCATTTTGATCATGTGTGTCGTCTGAAGAAAGCTCTATATGGACTCAAGCAAGCGCCCAGAGCATGGGACGAAAGGCTTACTGAGTTTCTAATAAACCATGGATATGTGCGAGGGGGGATTAGACAAGACACTTTTCGTCAAACACACAAGGTTAGACTTTATCATTGCGCAAATTTATGTGGATGACATTGTATTCAGCTCTAGCAATCAGAAGATTGTGGACAAATATGTAGAGCAAATGCATAGCGAATTCAAAATGAGCATGGTAGGAGAGATGTGTTATTTCCTGGGATTACAAGTGAAGTAGAAGGAAGACGGTATCTTTATATCCCAGTGCAAATATGTCAGGAACTTAATCAAGAAGTTCGACTTAGAAAAGGTAGCACATAAGAGAACCCCCGCTGCAACACATGTGAAGATTACCAAGGATGAAGCTGGTAAAAGTGTTGACCAAACCTTGTACATGAGTATGATTGGGAGCTTACTATACCTGACGGCCAGTAGACCAGACATTGCCCATGCAGTTGGAGTTTGTGCCAGATATCAAGCAAATCCCAAGGAGAGCCACCTGATGAACGTGAAGAGAATTATCAAATATGTCTGTGGAACAATAGACTATGGATTGTGGTACACTAAGGATACTAACTCCTGTCTGGTAGGCTATTACGATGCAGATTGGTCTGGGAATGCTGAGGATCGTAAAAGCACATCTGGAGGATGCTTCTTTCTAGGCAACAACTTGGTGTCATGGTTCAGCAAGAAGCAGAACAACATATGTTTGTCAACCGCAGAGGCTGATTACATCGCTGCTGGAAGTTGTTGTAGCCAGATGATTTGGATGAAGCAGATGCTAGAAGAATATGGAGTAGAACAAGATGTGATGACACTCTACTGTGACAACATGAGCGCAATTAACATATCTAAGAATCATGTCCAGCATTCCAGAATAAAGCATATCGATATCAGGCATCACTTCATTCGGGAGCTAGTCGGGAAGAAGGTAATCACGTTGAAGCATGTATCGACGGAGAAATAGCTAGCAGATATCTTCACCAAACCTTTGGACAGCTTGCAGTTCGAGACACTTAGATCCTCATTGGGTCTGTGTGTTATTGTCAACTAAGTAGTTCCAGACGAAGTTGATCAGCCGGAGCTTGAACGAGTTACGTCTTAAGGGCTGACATGGAAGGAAGGTCAAAATTTTCAAATTATGCTGCAAAGAAAGATGATTGGTCTGCCTGGATAATCAAATATTTTTAAACGGCTTGAAGTGACGTGGCAACTGATGGAGATTCGAGAAGATATATGGCATGCCAAAATACATTAAGTTCCAAAATTCAAATTAATCTTTAAAGCAATTGGTCCTGCTGTGTTCATTCTCTCCCGACGAACCCCTAGACGAACCTTGAAGAAGTTCAACAATGGTGGATACTAGAAAGAACAAGGTTGCTAAGGTGACGACACCTGAAGCAACATCGAAGGCAGTCGGTGAGCCAAAGGATGCTAAAGAAATACCTAAATCGAAAAATGACAAGGCAACTATGGCAAAATCAAAATCCACCGCAATGGAGAAGGCATCGGTTCCTGAGAAACCTAAAGCGACTGTGACGAAAAAGGTGACCGCTCAGGAGAAACCAGTGACGGAGAATCCTGTTAAGGAGACGGCGACCTCCAACTTGGCGAAGGAGAAGCAGTTCCCAAATCTGTTTCAGATCAAAACCCTAAGAAGCCAACTGCGTCCAAACCTACTTGGGACAAGGAACCTGCAAAGAAGACGGCACAAGAGGTAATCTCAAAATCTATTAATGTCAGAAATACTGTTGTGCCGAGTGAATCTGTGGAGGACTTGAAGAAAGTGGTAGAAAAGCCAAAGGTAGTGGCGTCGGTGCAGGGGGAGTACTCCTAAGGAGAAGGGATCAAGAATTAAGGTAGTTGCTCAAAATAAATCTCCGGTGAAAGAAAAGTTTAAAATAGTCAAACAAAGGGTGGCAGTGTCTAAGTCCGAAGAAGAAGCTCTCAGATCAAACCCTTCGCAAACTCATTGCTCAAGTCTCTATCGGAACTCACAAGAAGGTGATTGCACACCTGGAAGAGGAGCTAGCAGAAGTCAATGTAGGGATAATCTCGCTGATGTCTCGTAACAAAATCACAAAATGCTTATGGAGCTCAGATATCCAAAGGATGAAGAAGGAGCTGATGATGATGACAGTGAAGAAGACTCGGACTACTAGTTTGTTGGTGATATCCCTAACTCTGCCATGATCAATTTTACATTCTGGTTGCTACTATGTTTTGTTGAACTCGTAATACTGCTACTGTTTTGTACTCCCTTGTCACTTTGTGGCAAAAAGGGGAAGCAATATGGAGTTTGAAAGCTCCTTAAAAGATTCATATGTGCTTATAATGTTCGGAGTTTGAAACCTCCTCAAATATTCATTTGGTACCATTTAGTTGGTAGCAATGCTTAGGAGTTTGAAACCTCCTCAAATATTCAAATGTTTAAGTAGCACAGATAGTTGTTTTGCCAAAAATGTCAAGGGGGGATTGTTAGTTTTTAGTGGCTGACAGGTGTCGTCGGTCAAGTCAAATTTGTATTTATAATTTCCCTACTATAAGCTAGCAAAACGGCAAGTAGGGGTCGAACCCAAGGGAGCTGGTGTTGTTGAAGTCGTTCTGTAAACAAAGAAATTGGGGGTTTGTGAGTAATTGTAAACAAGTGCAAGTGAAATAAAACGAAGGGTATTCAATCAGAGAAAGCATTCGGTCTAGGGTTTCTATTGTGACTCGTTTATCATTGACTACTAATAATCTAATTTCGTATTCCTAAGTGTGGTTACTCCGTTCCAGGTTATAACCTAAGGTAGGGCCGTTCCAAGCACTACACCACAATCTACTCCGTTCCAGGTTATAGACTTCTAGTTCTAGCAAACCTAATACTCCGTTCCAGGTTATATCAGGTTAAGTGCGACTACTCGTTCTAACGGTCTAGTATCAAACAAGCAGCAAATATAGGGGCTGAATTGCTCGGCTAAATTTTACCATTCCAAGTATCCGCTTAGCTTCACAATTCAGTCCGGGATAAATAAGCACAAGAACTAGTAGAACATAAAAATAGCATTAAGCATGGAGTCTCAAAACTTCGTCACAATATATTAAACCCTAAACCGAATAGAGGGTTTAGCTACACATGATCGTCGAAAGCTTCGTCTTCTCCTCCAGAGCCGTCTTGGTCTTCGTAGAATAATTGATGATGGATGATGGAAACCCTCACCCAAATATCTTATTTATAGCAAAAAATAGGGTTTCCAAGTCTATTTTTGGGCTCAATTTCCAAGTTTCGGCCTTCCTGGCGTCATCAAAATGTGACGTCATCGGCCGCTTTCGGAAGAAACATTAAAATCGCGTTCGGCCCTTACGCTAACGTTATTGCTAATGTCTCCTTTGAACGCGATCCACACTGAGTCTGATTCTCTTTCTGCACGCCTGTTCCGACTTCGACTCTGGATTTGACCTTCTATATGACCTCGGATCTCGGTGTGAACTAGAGAGTTGTAGGGAATTGAGTCACCTTTGCAATAGTATGTGGCTCGTATTTTTCTAATCAGCGGTCCATTCCCAGCACTCCGTCGACTGTCCAAAGGTCTGATCTGCCATTTTGGTGTTTTTGGCATGAAGAGCCATCTTTTATGCGTGTTTCCTCCTAGAGCTTCCAAAACACCTGAAATGCAAAACCATGCTAAAAAGTAATTGTTCGCATAATAAAGTGTCGAAATAAATGGGATTAATTGATTCGACGAGTCGTATAAATACGACTCATCAGTGGCATAGGTTTTGGCAAAACACTATGAAGTTGTTCAAGCAGTTGTACAAGGAGGAGTTCAAGGCCAGAGAGAGACAACCGACGTGGAACAACACTAGAGTAGCAGACGTTTCCTACTACAAAATTTTGTTTTCATAAAAATGCAATAAAAAGTTAACATACGAAAAATATTAAAGCACCCTCAAAATCTACCCCACATCTACTACACAATAATGATAAATTTTACTTTTATAATAATTTCAAGATTAGTTTAAATTACTAAAATAAATATAAGTTTGAAAGAAAAACATAACAACAAAACGCAACAAGTTTAACGAAGATTTAACCACTATATTTGTTTTCAAAATAAGTTGTTATGAATCAATTAATAAGCAAAAATGCACACACAAAAAGTCAACTTGTTCAACTCAAAGAATAACATAACAACAAAACGTAACAAGTTCAATAAGATTTAATTGAAAATGTACACCACTCTCATGCAATCTCTAATAATAAAATTTAATTTTTTTATAATTATTAAATACATTTATAAAAATTCAAAATTAGTTTAACTAAATTTAGCAATTCAAAGACAACAAAACATAAGAAGTAAGAATGAATTAAATATTAAGTATGCACAAAAAAATTAACATAGGAAAAATATTAAAGCACCCAATAAATCTAACCCAACTCTACTACTAAATTAAATTAATATGAACTAAAATAAATATAAGTTTCACAATTCAAAGAATAACATAACTACAAAACAAGTTTAACAAAGCTTTAAACGCTATTTTTGTTTTCAAAATAAATTGGAATCGATTAATAAGTTAAAAAGCACACAAAAAAGTATAGAAAAAAAAAGGGGGTAAAGCACCCTCAAAATTTAATGATAAAATTTATTAAATTAATATAAACATATAAGTTTTTTTTTATCGTATATCAACATATAAGTTTAATCACTCCAAGAATAACATGACAAAAAAATGAAATATTTAAATGCTATTTTTGTTTTCAAAGTAAGTCGATATAATCCAATTAATAAGTAAAATTGCAAATAGAAAAATCAACAACACAAGAAATATGTTAAAGCACCCTCTAAAATAAGTGCAAGTCAAGTTCAAATAAGATTTAAATGTTATTTTTGTTTTCAAAATAAGTTGACCAATTAATAAGTAAAAGTCGACAACGTAACACAAGAAAAATGTAAAAGTACCCTTAATCTCATATGTAATTTCAAGATTAGTTTAAATTAATATAAGTATCACAGTTTAAAGAATAATATAACAACAAAACGTAACAAGTTTAACGAAGATTTAACCGCTATTTTTTGTTTTCATAAAATTGCAATAAAAAGTTAACATACGAAAAATATTAAAGCACCCTCAAAAATCTAATGATAAATTTTATTTTTATAATAATTTCAAGATTAGTTTAAATTACTAAAATAAATATAAGTTTGAAAGAAAAACATAACAACAAAACGCAACAAGTTTAATGAAGATTTAACCGCTATATTTGTTTTCAAAATAAGTTGTTATGAATCAATTAATTAGCAAAAATGCACACACAAAAAGTCAACTTGTTCAACTCAAAGAATAACATAACAACAAAACGTAACAAGTTCAAAAAGATTTAAATGAAAATGTACACCACTCTCATGCAATCTCTAATAATAAAATTTAATTTTTTTATAACTATTAAATACATTTATCAAAATTGAAAATTAGTTTAACTACAAAGTAAGTTGATATAATCCAATTAATAAGTAAAATTGCAAATAGAAAAGTCAACAACACAAGAAATATGTTAAAGCACCTCTAAAATAAGTGTAAGTCAAGTGCAAAGAAGATTTAAACAGTTTTTTTGTTTTCAAAATAAGTTGACCAATTAATAAATAAAAGTCGACAACACAAGAAAAATGTAAAAGCATCCTTAAAATTTACCCCACCCTCATGTTTATTAAGTACAATTATGTAATTACATAACAACAAAACGTAACAAGTTTAACGAAGATTTAACCGCTATTTTTTGTTTTCATAAAATTGCAATAAGAAGTTAACATACGAAAAATATTAAAGCACCCTCAAAATCTACCCCACATCTACTACACAATAATGATAAATTTATTTTTATAATAATTTCAAGATTAATTCAAATTACTAAAATAAATATAAGTTTGAAAGAAAAACATAACAACAAAACGCAACAAGTTTAACGAAGATTTAACCGCTATATTTGTTTTCAAAATAAGTTGTTATGAATCAATTAATAAGCAAAAATGCACACACAAAAAGTCAACTTGTTCCACTCAAAGAATAACATAACAACAAAACGTAACAAATTCAAGAAGATTTAAACGAAAATGTACACCACTCTCATGCAATCTCTAATAAAAAAAATTTTACTTTTTTATAATTATTAAATACATTTATAAAAATTCAAAATTAGTTTAACTAAATTTAGCAATTCAAAGACAACATAACAAAAAAACATAAGAAGTTAGAATGAATTAAATATTAATTATGCACAAAAGAACTTAACATAGGAAAAATATTAAAGCACCCAATAAATTTAATCCAACTCTACTACTAAATTAAATTAATATTAACTAAAATAAATATAAGTTTCACAATTCAAAGAATAACATAACTACAAAACAAGTTTAACAACGCTTAAAACGCTATTTTTGTTTTCAAAAGAAATTGGAATCGATTAATAAGTTAAAAAGCACACAAAAAAGTATAATAAAAAAAAAGGGTAAAGCACCCTCAAAATTTAATGATAAAATTTATTAAAATTTTAATCACTCAAATAATAACATAACAAAAAAATGAATAGTTAAATGCTATTTTTGTTTTCAAAGTAAGTTGATATAATCCAATTAATAAGTAAAATTGCAAATAGAAAAATCACATCACAAGAAATAGGTTTAAACACCTTCTAAAATAATACTCACACGAGGAAACTCAATCTATCTCCAAATGATACGATAGAAACAAAATGAATCTTCTTCGTTGCATTGAAAATGATAGGGAAAGAAAATTAAAAGGAAAATTAATCCAAAAAATAAAAGGAAATTGAAAACACTTGTGACCTAAGTGATCCAAGGTCAGATATCAGTTGAAATGATCCACTGGAGTTATGTCGATGCCCAAATACAAAAAGAAATGATATTGAATTTGGAAAGACCACTCCAGCTGACAGCTGACGAAGATAAGGAATTCAGAAAGCATCTACTCGTTCAGCGATCAGCGGGACGGAACTAAACTATGTTAGGCGTGGAGTGACAACAAGCTTTTCCAAAAAAATTTACATAACATAAACAATCTATAATTTATATAAAAAATTAATTTAATATTTAAGTTTACTATCAATAAGGGTTGAGATCCCATGAGAAGTAATCAATTTGATTACAAATGAAAAGTAATCACAATCATACAATTTTTCGAATTTTTAAATCTTAATATCTATATTATATGTTCGTAAGGGCATTATTGTAAATTTATATTCATGTAATTACCGGTATTACGAATTTTGTTCTTTAATTTTTACTATTTTTACATTACGAATTTTGTTCTTTAAAATACGAATTTTGATTACTTTTCCCAGTAATCTAGTCTCAACAAAATGTATTTTTTTTTGTACAAATATCTCTTATTCGAAATTTTTCAGTTCTCAATCTACTACTTCACTAGGCAACAAGATAGAAGATAATTTCTTATCTGAATTATTGGTTGTCAATACTGACGAAGAAAGAGTTGAAACTTTAGTACCGATCCTACAAAAGGTAGGTTTCATTATATGAAACAAGACGTCCGTTATTTCAATGTTATGTTTTCGTTCGCTACCGCTATTTCAATTCTTGGATCTTCGGCTATCGCCCAATCCAGGCAAACAAACTCCAAACGTTTCTTCTTTGTTTTCAATTTTTTTTAATTTCATAACACTGAATATCTATGCACTTCTATAAAAAAGTATAATATGTCTACAAACAAACGCTTTTGTTTTTTTATTAAAGAAATTGTACGTTATTGCGCATCTTTTCCTTCATTTCTCGCGGATGTTTTCCTATTTCCTTTCCTCATCCTCTTACTCGTCCCCTATGAACGTTTGCAGGTGTTATGTTATATCATCTCGTTGATGCGTGCTTAGCGCTACTATGACCATACCATAGAGGTGTGTCTCTCGTGGGTTAGAGGTGCCAAGATGGCCCATTGCTTCAACGGTGAATCAAGATTAAGTTCAAGTCCGGGATGATGCCCTTTGAGTGGCTTATGCTTCAAAACGACCTAGAAATATATATATACCCGAAACATGTTTTGTATGTCTTGTCTTCCTTGATCTGTTCGATGTAAACCCATAATAAAAAAAACTATCATTCACTGATTCATTCCGTAATTGGAAGTTTGGAACTATAAAATTTTACAAAACATGTGCCAACTAACAAATAACTTTTAAAGAGGTCTGCCGTCTTAATACTCTTGTTAGTCGGTGGTAATATTCTGTTAACTTTGTTTTTAGTATTTTGAAATTCTAAAAAGTTTAAAATATTCAAACAATCTAGAATATTTAAAAAAAATAAAAAAAATGGAAAACAGGGTTGTTCTTTGGTAAAAAAAATTGCATTTGATTAATAAATAAATTTTTTTCATTTTTGAATTATTTTAATTTTTAAAATTTTACTATTAGTTTCCAATTGTTTTTAAATATTTTTAAATTTTATTTTATAAATTAGATTTTCTAATATCTTACAACCAAATTTAATTTTCTGATTTAAAAACAAATTATAATATCTTACAACCAAATGGATAACCCTTGATTTGATCATTTAAACGGATGAAATTAAATTCTGTATTAAATTCCATTTATTGTTAATCTCTCGGCAATGAAGTATAAAAGAGTCTTGACGAACTATATCGTATTTTTGGTTTCTTGGCAACGTATAACCCAATTTTGACAAACTTTGTATTTTGCACCAAAAATATGATTTGCACCTAATCTTTCCTCATATGACAATAGAATATATTAATATTCTATAATTCGACAAGCAAATTAGAAATGAGTGACAGTGTTTAGAACATCCACACCATGATCTTTTTGGTCATGAAAAATAGTCAAGGGAGGTGACTGAAAAAATCATGCACTCTCATCATGATTTTTTTAGTCATAGAAAAGGTCATCCCATGACCAAACTAAAATTTAGTCATCTCATGATCTTTTTTTAGTTTTGGTCATGAGAGTTGAATCAATCATAATGCGACACATGTCACGCGTCAGAATTTTATTAGTTTAAATCCAGATTTTGTAACGAATATATCTTGAAAATTACAAAGTATTAAAAAAATAAAATAATCACCAATATTCATAATTTTTGAAGACCTATGAATAAAGATGTATTTTGATATTTATATGCTTGTACTTATGTAGCTACATAAATACAAAATTTCGAGAGGAGGAGCGCTCAAATGAGAACCCCTTTAAATTTCGAGAACTTGATATCCCAATCTTCACCATCCAAAATACAAGATGCATTTTCTAAGATGTATTTTGGTGGTGACACGTGTCCCATGTGCAGTTTCTAAGATGCATTTAATACAAAGTCAAAGCCACCTTTTTGACTTTGCTTTTTTAACATGTGTCACATGTAGATTCAAAGATGCATCATGATCTAATGGTGAGATTTAGGTTCTCAAGTTCTCAAATTTGTAAGGGTTCTCAACCGAGCGCTCCCGAAATAAGAGTGTCATGACGAACTTTATGTTTGCTCATGAGTGGAACGTCCATGACCAAATAGATCATGAGTCATGACTAAATGAGAGATATGTGGATAAAAGAGATGGACAATATTTATTTTTGTAATCAGGGTGGAATGCTCTTACAGCTGTAAACAAAATTTTTTTCTTATTTTCTATGATTTTGTTTTCACATTTTTCATTATTCCAAACTATTACTTATTTTAAGTAGATTTATTGAACTCATAATCCGCCATTTGCCTGGAACTCATCTAACCGTCCACCACCGCCTTCTTCACCTTCTCCGCCTTATCCTTGGCGTCATCCCACGCTCCCTCCATCGCCTCTGCCGTCTTGTTCCCTCCCTCCTTCACGTTATCCGCCGCCTTCTCGGCCATCTCTACATTCGTCTTATGCACCTCATTCAACTTATCCGATATTGCTCCGCCAGCTTCCTCAGATTTCTCCGACATACTTTCAAAGTTCGACGTAACGCCCTCCTTTATTTCCTTGGCCAAACCATCCCCGTCTTTCTGGTTTTGACTCAGCTGAGCATTGATAGCTCCCTGTGCATCGCCAGCTCCTTCCACCACCTTCTTCCTCGCCTCCTCCGCCTTATCTTCTCCGGCTGAACTTCGAACCTGAAGAAGAAGAAAAAAAAGTCACACATGATCAGCTAAAATGCATCTAAACGAACCGTAAATAAAACCCTAATTTAGAGGTGAATACAAACCACGAAGTGCTTTCTAGCGGTGGGGAAGCTGACACGTGTCACTTTGGAGCTCGGCTGGATATAAACCGATGGGATTCTCGGTATGGAAGTCGTCAGGTTGAAGACATGGCTCCTGCTCGTTACAGACGACATGTTCGACTCTGCTACACTCTGTGTTTTTATCTGTGAGATGATTCTCAACTGCACTCTTAATGCTTCGCTATTTATAGAGCTTCTTCCACTTTTCATTACCACTTAATCTGACGTGGCCAACAGTATGATGCACCAATCAAGTACATATATATCCTTGTCCGATCCAGATCACCATCCAAAATTTTAAAAAATTTCCTATCTAACGCTCCGACCCACTATCAAAAAAAAAAAGAACTGCAGACGTGGGTCACATTTAAACAACCGCGCCGCGTGTCATAGCCACGTGCTATGTGGCTGGCCCACCCTTTCCAGTGGTCCAAAACAACACACCTCTTAATTTTATCGCGACTGTCGACGAAATTAATGGGCCTAATCCGTTTTGTTCTGATGACATTTGAATGGGCCTTGAAAAAGACCCAAAAAGGTTTTGAAAAGCCCAGCCCAACTTGTGGTTCTTCTGAAGATAAAGTCTATCTGCAGAATTTCTCAGTTTTTCTCTTTCCTCATCCTCCGATGGCGTCTGCAGCTTCTTCACTCTTCTCATCCCTCTCTATACGCTCGCCGGCTCCTCCTCGGGCCTCGTCATTCCGTTCCATTCTAAAACCCCACCACAAAAGTTCATCGCTTTCGTATCGGAAATTCTCCTCATTGGTCGCTCAATCGAAATCGGGAGAGGTAGAAACGACCTACTTCGACAACCTAGACCCGGACGAGGAAGTCGTATTCGACCCACCAATCCGACCCGACGACTTCGTCCCACCGCCCAATTTCGACGAAGAGGCGCTTGAATCAGAGGACGAAATCGCTGCTGCGTATGAGGAGCTGTACGGGCCGGCATACAGCGGGGTGAGCGTGCTGGGGAATAATGTGTACGTGATGGATTCGAAAGTGCAGAAGAAGACTGGGTTGGGTGGGAATTTGAAGAAGGAGAAGATACGAGATGGGTTTGAGGAGCGAGTGGTGCAGGTTAGTAGGGTTACGAAGGTGGTTAAGGGCGGGAAGCAGCTGCATTTTAGGGCGGTGGTTGTTGTTGGGGATAAGCAAGGACAGGTTGGTGTTGGGGTTGGGAAGGCCAAGGAGGTTATTGCAGCTGTGCAGAAGTCGGCTTATAATGCTAGGAGGAATGTCGTGACTGTGCCCTTGACCAAGTATTCCACTTTTCCTCACAGGTAGTTTTGTTTTTTTCTTTCATTAGCTTCACTTTCGAATCATTATGTTATGATGTTGATCTCTTTCACTGTCTGGAGGTGTTGTTTATGGAGTTTCAACAACTGTGGTGGGATGGTTGACGCAGTTATTTGATTGTCTTGGGTTATCGTAAATGAGTGTAATTTTTAACTCGATTGTGAGCAGTTAAGCTGCTTGTTCATATGCTGATCAGGTCCCTATTGTTTGCAGGATGCTATTCCGTACACAATTTTGCATTGGCACTGAATATATTGTAGTTTTGAGAAGCGTTTTTTTTGTTAAAATGTGTTTGCAGTCTGAGGGAGTAATTTGGTTGTTCGAAAAGCTAGTATTGTTGTTTTTTTAACTACCTGACGAGCAATCAAATTACACCCTTCTCTTCATATTTGATTTCGCTATTCTTGTCTCACTGTAGGAATCGGGGAACTGGATAGGATAATTAAAAACAAAAGTAGAAGGAAAATATCTTGTCTGTGTCGTGTGCATGACAATAGAGCACGTAACCAATGCTTGCCAGACTCGGTCATTCGTTAGGAGTACACTCCTTTGAAATTAGCGACTATTTAGTTGATACTATGTTTGTCCAACTTTCGCGTAAAGTTCTTAGAGTCTTTGGCTGTGTATAATTCATCATCAAGTACTTGCTTATGTCTTCTACTGCACGGAGTGAATCTCACTTTTTTCTCTTCCATGTGTTTATGCCATAACTACACAGATCAGAGGGGGACTACGGTGCAGCCAAGGTGATGCTAAGGCCTGCTTCCCCAGGTACAGGAGTTATCGCTGGCGGTGCAGTGAGGATTGTTTTGGAAATGGCAGGAGTGGAAAATGCCCTTGGAAAGCAGCTCGGCAGTAAAAACGCACTCAACAATGCTCGAGGGACTGTGGTTGCAATTATGAAAATGAGGCAGTTTCGTGATGTTGCATTAGCGCGTGGCATACCAATGGAAGAGCTCTGGAAATGAGGAGATGGGTCATTTATTGTCCATTTATATTGTAGTACCATGTTTCTTGTATCATCTTTGTAACCCGAATTGAATTTTGTCAAGAACTGTAAATTCATTTTAAGCAATTTCTCCCTAGCTATTTTAGAGATGAAGCTGAAACAGTCGAATCTCAATCATTTTGTGGCTGTAAGGCTTGCCTCAAAATCTAGACCTTGATGATGACTAACTACTCTACTTAGTTCGTTTGCTACTATTATTATTGAAAAGCTCGGCCGACAGCCAGAAGACTGCAGAACACCTAAAAACAGGAGAGACAAACCGCACACCTGTTGGTCCAAACCAAAGCCAACACCTACAAGTCCAAAACGAAAAAGAAAAAAAAAAACACTACGAGGCATTAACTCTAAATAACACAACAATTAACACTAAAGCAAGTCAATAGGAGTGGTGGCTTGTTTGTTAATGACTCCGTCATGGATCCTTAAGCCCCGGATTCTATCATCGGTTGGCCTCGGCAAGAAGCAAACATCAATCCACTGCTCAACAATTACGTTCCTCGATCCTCCTCCAATAATCCCTGCAGAATAGCTTACACCTCGCCCTCAAAAGCACTTGCACAATATGGCTTCCAACCTGCAAAAAGATCGTCCAGCCCATGGACTAGCAATTCCAAAATAGCAAAATCCATCTAACTAGCTCAGAGGATCCGTCGCAGAAAACATTTTTCTCAGCCCATCCCTAGCATGGTGATAACCCCACAGCCATTCAAAATCATATTTCTCCCATACAATACAACCACTACTTATCATACTAAATTAAGTAGTATTTCACTCTATGCTCCAAACCTTGCATTCCATGCTTCACTTGGTTCGTACAAAACCATAACACCCAGCAGCGGCAGACCGCCACGCTACTGTTTTAAACATCTCAAAGCTCAATTTTGGCACACAGACCCATAACCAATCGAACAGACCAAACACAATTCTGAATTCACCCCCAACAACCGACTCATCGATATCCAACTCCCTCCAAACTGTCCTAGCTTTACAGCAATCCTTAACAATACGTAATATATTCTCAACTTTAGAATCACAATATCAACACAACGTCTCAACCTGCATCAATCTCACAGCGTCTTTTCAATAGACTTTTTTAGCATCAGGTAACGCATTATAAAAAGAGCCTCCAAGCAAAAAAAAATCACCTTATTAAGCACAATAGCATCAGCTTCCATAAGGTTTTCCCAAATCCTCTCCATTGTAATTTTGTCTGAATGCTTCCGGTCACAGTAACAGCTCTTAAAATATTCATACTTACCAAATTGTATGCTCCTCTAAATTCCCTGTGCTACTTGCCCTGAAGCACCAATGGCCTCTTTACGAATTTTTTTTGCACTGCGGATGCTCATCAACCTCCATGCATAGGAGGGCGGAACTCCAAGCATGCTTCCAAGGTTATAGTACCTAGCTTTTAGAATTTTGCTAACCAACAACTCAGTATTTTTAAATAATCTCAGGACTAGTTCATTAATACGGTCATATTAAACCATTCCATATTCATAAGCCCCAAATCACCAGCAACTTTCTCTTTCACTAATACATTTCTATTCACCCAGTGTACGTACAGACTTGTCTCTCTCATATTAATAGACAATGTTAATAAATGATTACATAACCATTTTAGGAGTTTAAAACATTGCATTGAATAAATCAGTATAGCTTGCCTAAGTACTTTTAATATGGATTTTTCTACCTGCAAAGAATGATAATATATAAACTCCCTCTTCTATTGCTCTAAATATTTCTCTCCTATTCAATCCTATTACGACCCGGTGGCAAAGGTACTACGAATGATTCTCCACAATTTTAACCCCAAGCACATTTTTAATATTCTCCTCCGTATCTGTTTCACTGTTCTCATTACTAACCGTCTCAAATTTCTCAAAACTTCATATTTTCCATGCAGAGATTTAACTCTCTATTATCTTCCATATCAAACTTATAAGAAGATCACTATAGTCTGCAAACCACAAGTGAGTAATAGGAGGTACTTTCCTAACAATTATAATTTCCTTTATTAAATTATCGTCTTTCTTCTCTACTGCCCTACACAGCCTCGACTGGGGATAATATCATTCGTGAACTTATCTTCAATCTTTACCGTTTACCCTATAAACCCTATGCCCATAACTAGAGAAATCCATCCCTCAGGAAAATCAAATTTAAGCAAGATCTTTTCTGAAATATTTCATCCAACCCTATCGTATGCTTTACTCATGTCCAACTTCAAGGATATTACTTTTTCTTTTTTGTTTCTCCTAGTTTTAATGAAGTGACTTAACTCACGTGCAATTGAATTACTATCATTAATTAATCTCCCATTAACAAAAGCAATCTGAAATTGGGAAATTACCCGTGGAAGTATATGCCTTGAAGCCTGCTAGCAAGAATCTTGGACAGGACCTAAATAGGTGTAGTGCACACGCCGATGGGGATGAAAACCCCCTTTTTTTTTTGATGGGGATGAAAACCCCGAGTTTGGTTTTACTAGTTACTCACTGTGCTGTTATTCTGATCACTTGGATGCTTTTACTATGGCACTATTCATGGGCGAAAAACATGCTCTAAAATGCCACAAGTGAGTAAAATCTGTCAGCTCCATTATGCAGACTTGCATATCAAGAAAGAAGGATGGCATATAAAAAAAGGGGGAACATCAAAATATGTGCATCTCAATACTGCTACAACTGTACTACAGCAAGATGACGACCCAACTTATGAGATTAACAAACCATGAAGTGGAGGACATTGTATTTTCAAGCATAACAGGTTTTTTAATGGTACACACAAAACAAACACCAATTGACATCCACAATGGGTTGTTTTTCTGGCTGAGAAAGTAAAGCCATATATTTTAATCAATTTTGCAGCAGTAATAGAGCAAAAAATTTACCCAGAAGATAAAATTGCAATATATGTAGACAAAGGTATCAAAAACGTTGACAACACTCTTACCTTCTATAACCCAACGTTACTAACACATTGTCATCACTCATCAACTCTTTCCCTCCAAAGGTGGCTCGTGACGTAGCTGGGAAATGCCAAGTACCAGCAGGCGCCTCTTTGCAATATACCATGACACGACAAATAAGAACTGATCGCGATCCTATGACTATAAATAGTCGCTTTCTTGAAGAATGTCTAAAATATGCATCATTAAGAACAGATAATCAACCACACAAGTTTTACTTCAGAATAAGCAAATTTAATGTGAAAAGCCACTTCACACTTCCTACCCTAAAAACCCGTCACAAGGGGCTGCTAAACATTCCTCGATTGAAAATATTCGAGCCTCAGTTTGTCATGACCAGAAATATTAGTGAAATGAGACTAGCCCTTGCAAGATATTTCCTTAACCATAACAGAAAAGATTAAATCATATAACAGACTACGATGGTTAACTACACGACTAGAATCTTTTAAACCTGATAGGCACGAATCTTAGCATGTGCAGGTATTAAATACCAATCAGTCAAAGACTATTTGTGAGCGCACAAAACGAGCATTGATGCTACATGAAAAAACATTAAGGAAGCCACTTTGTATGATATGCAAAAAATGAGTTGAAGCTTATCAGAAATACTTACAGTGGGCAAAAATATTACAAATTAGATTTGGGTCCCAAGTTCTGAATCCCACCATCATCATAATTAGCAAACCACTACATCGAACAGCTCGGGTGACCAAATCTCCTAAATTTTATCAACATAAGAAAATAAAGGAGCATATCAGGATACTCAAAATGTAATTCTAAATAAGTAATTTGAAGTACCCTTTAATGAAAGATTCATCGGGAAGGTAGGCAATATAAATATATCAAACTAAACCTAGACGACTGAATCCTTTCTGAAAAGGGTACATTGGTACACCCACATATCTCTGATGTTTGAAAAACATCAAAGATGCGCTCATCAAGAAAGGCCAACCACTGATTGACATGATGCCTACTCTCTGTACAAAGGAGAAAACTACCGCACATTCAAGTTTTGCTGTGCTTTTGGACATATGCCTGCAATCAAAAATGAAAACAGCAATATCAAAAATCTGAATAGAAGCACGTCATCAAAGTAAGAGGTCAATAAAAGGAAATATTCCATCTCAAGTTCCCAAGGTAACAAAAACAATAATTATAATGCGTAAAAGCGACATGCACTATACTCTCATTGAATTTACCTCAACTAACATGCTAATTTTTGGCTGGGATGCAGATAGATACTGTTGCACCAATTCAGGAGTACTTGGTACTAGGTGGCTGTGTAGACTGCTAAGAACCTTCTCAGCTGCTTTTTTCACTATTAAGTTATGTGCATCCTTACTCAAGTTACCCTCGCGCCAAGCTGGTTTCAATAGTTCCTTAATGAAATCAATTAGAGTGACGCGGAACTGTCTGAAAGTCTTCGACTCTCTCTGATCGTCCTCATATAATCCCCTATCAACATCCACCCCACTGCTGTGGACTTTTTCATCAACTGTTTTCCTCTTTTTTGCAGCAGAACCTGCTTTAGTTTTATTTGTCTCTGAAAGATCTTTACCACGGCTGGTGCCAGACCCTTTATCTCCTTCAGGTGCAGATCCTAAGTTACCTTGATCAGCAACAGAAGATTCTGCAGCTTCTGCTTCAGCGACTGGCAGTCCAGTAACACGTGAATGACCATTCCTATCCAACTTGGTCCCATTGTATTCGTCAATCTCAAAATGATTTCCCGCAGAAGCAGAAGCAGATTCAGGATACTGTTGATGTGATGGATAATGGATAAGTTCTGCTTTAAATGATCCGATACCCAAGCTGGTCTGCTCAATGCTATCCCGCAAAGGATCGTACATGCTACCAGGAGATGTCAAAGTAGGAATCGAAAAATAATATGAAGGGCGAAATGGCTTAGATGGCTCCCATTTGTACATTTCAGCTTTCAGTGTCACTCCATGAGAGTTCAATGGATCTCGTTGAGCTCTTGATCCAAGAGACTTTGAAGAAGCATTGAAATCTATCGTCCCGGATAAAATCTTGGGGACATCAAAAGGATTTGAGTTCAACGAAATAATAGAATTTGAAGATCCATTAACCGGTGAGATATAGCGTGAGGTATACATGTCCGTAGCCAACGAAGGATGTAAGCGTTGTTTGATGTACCGATTTGCAATTGATTGAAGAGGGTCACTGAACAATTGTTGACTTCGCCTATAGTCAATAGCTTCAGTAACACTCACATTAGAAGAGGGTCTCGATCTACTGGAAAAGGCACTTGAAGATGCAACTAACCCACAGCCAAATTCAGGTCTTAATGAATGAAGGAACCGAGAATCAACTGAAGAATAACCGAGATTATTATTAAGCTTCCGGATGTGACTCTCTGCATGCTGTTCTGGAAAAGTATGTTTAGTACCATCTCCAATTCCTGACACGCAGTTGGTTAATCAGGACAATGCACATTGCAGTATAAGAAATGATTGGCACAATCAAATCCACTTGAAAAGTAGTACCTTCACCAACTTGATTTTGTCCATTTGCTGATGCGAGATCTTTTCCCTGTTGCTTGTTGATGTTATCCTTATTTTCCTTAACATGAAGAAACCTACACGAATTACCTTTAATACACCAACCTTTCGCATAGTAGTCGCATATAACGGCAGGTCGCTTGTTGCTATCCATGAGTTCAGTGCAAGGAGATGAACTTCTTTGCTTTATTGAAGTAGCAACCATGCTGGAAAATAAAAAAAACTATTAAAAACAGTTAGAGGCACTGAAGGGGTTTATGAAAAGCATATCTAAAATTTAAAATTAAGGCAAATGAAACAGATCACTCAACCTTGATGGTTCTTGCGTTGTACAGTTCTTCAGGTCCAAATTCATATATCTACCACCATCATCTTGATTAGGCTCATTATTTAGCATTTTGTCTGTTTTTCGGGAACTCAATGACTTCAGGCTTTCAGCAACAACTGTCCTACTACTCAAAGCATCGGCATCAGCATCAGCATCAGCACCAGTTTTAAAGGACACTTCATGGTGGCTGTTCAGAGCTGTATTTTCCTGAATAGAATCAACAACTGTTCCATCAATATCTGATCCATGAACAAAGTTTTCTTCGGAATCCAAGTCCATGTCTTCAACTCCGCCTTCATGGATAAGAACTAATTCAGAGTTCTCACACGTGACTATTTCTGTGTCTACGGTACTAAAAGGTTTAGCAATTTCAGTGCCCTTTGACTCACTGCTCCGAGCATAAACATCAACATCCTCAGCATCTTTCTTGTTGACATGCTGGCTTCTTTCTTTTTCTTCACAATAAGACTCCATTTTCTTTAACCCCTCGCCTTCTGAAGCATGATCCACTTTCTCATTATCTGTGGCTCCTGCCTCTACATAAATGGGAGGATTGGTACTAAGAGGCTTTGTGGCTTCAAAGCTTATTGACTCATTACGTACCGCGCTTAAATTGATATCCTCAGCTTCTATCTTATTGATATCCTGACTTGTTTCTTTTTCAGCATAATCAGACTTCATTTCCTTTACTCCCTCTCCTCTGGAAGGACAGTCAACTTTCTCGTTTTTCAAGGCTTCTGCCTCTGCAAAAATAGGAGGCTTGCTGTTTTCAGTGTCTTCTATTTCGTCCCCTAGACCACCAGTCTCAGCCTTGTACCCAATTTGGCTTCCAGTACGTGATACATCTGCAGTTGGTGCAGAATCGCAATTCTTACCCAAGAGGCTTATATGTCTTAATCCTAAAACGAAAGAAGTTGGCTGTTATTTTCCTAGTTGTAACTAACTCACATTGACTCCGAGACTTATTTCTGCTAAACAAAATAAGCCTTTCGTATTTTAAGAGGAATGACAGCACTGAAAATACATAATTTAATAAATAGTGAAAATTCAGATATTCATTAAAGACTCGACCAAATTCATCGATGCTTTCTGTGCTCGTGTTGTTCTCAAATTAACAGACTAGTTTCTGCCCTCACTCGAGCATACTAAAGAAAGGTAAGTGACATGTAACCAACAAACAAGATTGATGTGTTTCGATCTCCAAATGAAAAAGATTGTGCCACAACAGAGTTTCAAATGCATACTTAGCTTCGAATAGAATGGGGACCTAACATCAGCAAATTTCCATACCAAGTAAATTTCTCTAAGTAAACCAATAGAGAAGTGAATCAAAGACGAGAGAACAAACCAGTAGTATCTTTTTCAGAAGAGATTGGTGGAGTCAAGGGCTTAACATGTTCCACCACTTCCTCATTAGCACCATCTTCCTCATTGTGCGCTGCTTCTTCCCGTTCATCTTTTTCCTCACATTGGAGATCCTTGTCAACATCTAAATCGAATTCTTCTTCCTCATTTACATCTTCATCTTCGTCTGATTCATCCACTTCATCTTCCTCTACTTCTTCTTCAACTTCACCATGGAGCTCCTCATCACCACCTACCTCTTCCTCACTTGCATCTTCATCTTCGTCTAATGCATCTACTTCATCTTCCCCTACTTCTTCTTCGTCTTCCTTTACTTCTTCATCTTCCTCTACTTCTTCTTCATCTTCACCTTGGAGCTCCTCATCACCACTTACCTCTTCCTCACTTACATCTTCATCTTCCTCTACTTCTTCTTCTTCTTCCTCTTCTTCTACATGTTCCGTTTCTTCATCCACATCCACCTCTCGGACTTCTTCAGCACCGCCTTCCTCATCATCATCACCACCTCCCTCCTCTACTTCTTCCGGTTCTTCATCGCCAGCCACCTCTCCGACTTCTTCAGTATCTTCCTCCTCTTCAACCTCCACCTCCTCATACTCCTCCTCCTCCTCAAATTCTTCTTCATCCGGATCTTCCTCGATTTCCTCCTCCGGATCCTCCTCTAAATCGTCATCCCCTCTCCCAACATCAACATCCTTCTCATCGTCCTCCTCAACCCGCTCGCCGGATCCCGGCGCAGCCATTCAACCAATTATAACACACCAGCCACCAACCGCCGCCGTGACTGGCTCGCACGCTGATCAGCTTTGTTAATCCCAAAGGCCAAATCTACTGCGCTCGCCCCATTCCCCTAAGTCCGTTACAACAATCAACTCCAATAATACCAGTCCGAAGTCAATCTCAGCCCAATAAGAAATGTCAAATTCAGTTCGGCCCAATAACACCTGTCAGATTCAATCTCGGTCTAATTCAATACCAACACGCTCAATCTAGCTTGAACCGGCCCAGTGAATACTCTTTGGTCCAGTGATAGTCCTAGCTCGAGTTCAGACATAGGGTCGTGCTGCCGCCTTAATATCATTCAACAGATTGACAGAAACGGCGGTTGGACCGAGTCAAGATGAGGGCCCACGTCCTGCCGAAATCGTCGATGTCGATGATACTCACACGTATTCGAAAAGATGCTCGCTCTCTCACTGGCTGCTGTGACATCGACCAAACGGATTCCCAACACGTGTCAATCAAACATATCGGGGAATCTTCTTGCAGGTACACAAGGCTGCGATACGCGTAAGTCAGTAACTACGGGGCGAGCTTCAAGTGGGCCCCGCCTTCGAGAATCTACTACCGGCCCCGGCCCTCCTAGCTCGAAATAACCTTCATAATTAATTTAATTAATATTTATTATTACTAATATTTTGATTTGAAGAACTTGTTTTCTTCAGAAGTTGTACGATGAAATCGAGCAAGGTAAGACGTAAGCAAATGACAAAAAGTGTTACTTAGGCCATCCTTAATAGGATGACAAAAAAAAGATCATTCATGCAATCTTTAACTTTTGACTCTTAATAGACAAAATAAAAAAGATTGTCTCATGGACGATCGTGGAAAAATTGCATGGCATGATCGAAATGACGATCAAATTGTGTGAATGATGGGACACGTGTCACTATTTGATTGAACCTCAAATTTTGTGTTGTCCTCTTTTAGATAATCAAGTTAATTGCTTATATTAAAAATGTCATAAACAAAAAAACACAAGATAACATTTTTCGAAAATTATACCAATAAACTAATTTTTTCGAGCTCTATAAATAGAGACCAATATTGTTATGGTTTAAACACGATTATTTTTTATTAAAATGCAAGAGAGAAAATTTGATGATCTTATATTTTTGGTCATTGTTAAGCAACTATTTGAACAAAGATTGTAGAAGAATGAGAAATGAGAAAACAGAGTGGACGATCTTTTTTTTAAGATCATCAAAAATGATGCTCTTATATTACTACTGAAACTGGAAACAACATCAACAATGGCAGAAGCTGTTGCGAAAAAACTGATCCGGAAGTCGATCACAGGAGCTAAAAAGTCTTAACAGTAATTTCTTTGAGAAAAAAAATACAGCACCGGGTCGTGTTGATAGTCAGATCGGGGATTGCCAAGTGGATGTGTCAGAACTCAGAAGGAGGGAAGTTGAGGTCTATGTCGAGAACAGCAGCTCTGGAGGATGGATCGCGGATGCTTGTGTTAACGACGGAGGACGAGTCTGAGTCACTCTGAGCTGGGCCGTGGAAGTTCACGCCAGCAGCAGCGGCGGCGGCGGTTTGTCTGGATGGATAGGCGATTGGGTCAAACATGTACATGTTGGTGGCTGGGATGAGGCTGGGTTGTAAGAGACCGGAGATCGGGGAGCCGGCAGCGAGCTGTAATTGATGGAAGGGGAATCTGATCGGGGTGGAGGCGGAGGCGGCGCCGGTCGTGAGTTTGAGATCCAGAGATGAAGACACGGCGGGAGATTTGTTGATCCTGTTCTCCCGGCTGGATGATTCGATAGTGCTGCTCTGGCTGGGGCTGAGATTGGGTCGAATGGCGGCGGCCTGGTTGTTAGCGCCGATTTGGAAGAACGGGAAGTTGGTTTTAGCTTTAGCGCCGCGGAATTCGATGGCGGCGACGTCGTAAGCTCTGGCAGCTTCCTCGGCCGTGTCAAACGTGCCGAGCCATACTCGGCTTTTTTTATTCGGATCTCTGATCTCCGCCGCGTACCTACCCCACGGTCTTTTCCTCACTCCCCTGAAATGCACCTCCTGAACCCCGGCAACCGCCACGGTCGGCTTTTTCTCCGCCGTCTTCGGAGCCATTTTGTCAGATTTGTGGTAAAGATTGAATCTTTGAGGGAGAGGGAGGGTGGGTGGTGGGTTGATGAGGGGATTTTGGGGAGTGGAAGAAGGTTGGATTTATAGGGCTTGAATTGAAACGCGGAATGGTTGATTTGTTCAACAGGAAGTTAGTCAACGTGGTATTTGACTGTGATATGTGAACTTGTGAAGTGAAGCCGCCTCACTTTATAAAGATATTAAAATAAGTGTAATAATAATGTGTTGTACAATCTTCAATCCAACGGTTCAGGATAGTGTCGGCTCATGAAGCGTGCGTATCGGCTCGATAACGAAAATGTTGCACCGAAACCGGTTCGACCGGTGGTCGTGGTCGGCAGTTGCTGAATGTTCCGCGTGTATTTTCTAAAATGCTTAAAATTGAATATTGAGTTTTAATTGTACATTGATTTCCAATTTATTCATATTTTCTAAGACACAGTTGACAAGAGCGTTTTAACATTAAAATGCTCCAGCCAAATGCAACTTAATACTCGTTGAGTATATATGTGAGTTAGCAGGCTGATGTGGATCGTTTGAATTTATTTTTTACATAAACGCCTTCCGGAACATCGGCTTAAGTGTGTCTAAGTTTCGAGCCCTAGTTTTTCTCTTCATCGTTTTATTCTGACAAATCTCTCAAAATCGCCCAATATCCGACCTTCCGTATTCCCCCATCGACCGCTCCACAACGCTGCGAGCATCCTTCCGCCGCCTCATCTCCGCTCCCCGTGACGTCATCCCACGCCTGTACCGCCATCATCCTACTGAGTATTGATTGCTATTAAAACGCTCCTAACATGAGCGGTTTGTTTTTTGCAATATTATGTCACATAAATGAAATTTTTTGCGCAAAAAGGTCATGCGGCTTAAGCTGCTGTTGCTTGGAACATTTTATAATTAAGACGCCGTGAGGAACGGTGGCTTACAAAACATGAATACATTGGGAACCAATCTGACAGGTTGAGTACATATGGAACTCAATCGTTAATTTTAAGCATTTAGAAAAATAACCCTGATAATGAAAGCAATGTCCTCATTGAAATTATAACCAAACTTAGGGGTGGGCGCGGTGCGGTTTGGTGCGGTTTAAGAGTAAACCCGCAACCGCACCACATTAACTGGTTTGTAAATTTTTCAAACCACAAACAGCATTAGAAAAGTTAAAATCAAATATGCACCGCACCACCTTATTTGGTGCGGTGCGGTTTGGTTTAAAAACTGATTTTCAAAGTTTACAAAAAAAGTCTAAGTTTGCACAGTAGAGACTTTGCCTTTTTATTTCAAATCAGTTGAGTTCATAATTGAATTTAGAAAAAACCATTAATATCTGGAAGTAACATAGAATAGAGGATTTTCGAACAATAACATCTACATAAGAGCCAACCAAAATCCAATTAATTTTTGAACAAAAATACTTACGGATTCCATAATTCGAGAACGAAGATAAGACCAAACCGATAACGTTCGAGACTCTCGTGGCTTAGCCGCTTGGGAAGACGAAAATATGTTGTACCGAAGAACGAACAACGAACAACGGGACGAGCACCGACCGAAATCAAATTTGCACTTGTGTTATTTTATGACGACTTAGTTTTAAATTGGGTTTAAAGCGGTGCGGTTTGAGATATGAAACCGCTTCCGCACCGCTATATTCAGTTGAGGTGCGATTTTAAACAAATTGGATTTGACCATAAATGATGCGGTTAATCAAATACACTTTTGCGGTGTGGTGCACACGATTTTTAAATCCGGGGTTTTTGCCCACCTCTAACCAAACTTATTAATAGCATTAATAAGACGATAAGGTGGAAAGAAGAAAAACGTTTTGACGCCATATTAAAACGGTATCGTTTAGTTTGGAAAATATTGAAGATATTATTCAATGGGATGTCACCACGCGGCTTTATTCATAACGCGCTGAAATCGTCCTCCAATTAACGCCGTCATGGCAGCTTTTTTATTATTATTATTATAGGTGTTTAGGCCAGGGGGTGTTGTACCAGTTTTGTCCAACATGGTCGGCGTCTCAAGCTCCTTGGCGGTGTCTTCTCAATCTATGTACGTACATAAACACGTATGCATACACTTGTATGATTTATGTTAAAAGCCAGAAGCCGACAGTTTCTATAAATGTGTGGCGATTGATCAAGTTTGGAACATTCCAGATAACCTAGCTTGATGTCGTGGAAGTGCATGACAATATGTATATGTGGTATTCAGATTTGAATGATTGAGTTTGATGATGGGTTTTATATGCTCCCGGTGACCCTTATATATACTCGTACGTTGTCCACAGATCGAATACGGATTAAATAAGACGAGAGTGAAAATGAGCTTTTTATTACCAAATTGATTTCTAATTTAACTTAATAAATTTTAAGTCTTGTTAGAATCATGATTATGTAGATTTATTGATGTACAACTTTCACACACTCAAGGCCTTTAGAAAAGCGGACAAAATTGAAATGAGTTTGATACGCTATCTAAGAAAGAATTCAATTTGTAGAGGAAATCTGAATGGTAATGGTTAAATGATTAGAAGATCCATCATTAAAATTCTTAAATATGTGTTTACAACATGACTTGGGTTGTACATTCGTATCGTTTGATAGTGAAATATTATCTTTATGAAAAAAAAACAGAGTGTCAAAGTTTACTGATGTTGCATGGAGTAGAGAAGTTAAAGTCAACATGCAGGTCAAAGAGGAGCCGCCACGCGTCGTGAGTGGCCGGCACAAAGGGCTTTGATGGGGAACAGAGACAGCTGGAGGCTGCTGCCACCATAGAAGCAATGAGGTGGAAGGGCACCGGGGAAGAATGCTTAAAAAACATATAAGCGCGTCTTTCTAGGAAAAGCTGGTTTAATCTTATCTAATGTGATCTTGTTGGATTTGGTGTGAGAATCTTCATTCTTGATTACATTCACATCTGAAATTATTTATCTGATGAAACTATGAATTTAATTATTATTATTTTTTGATAAGCGAGCGAAACTATGAATTTAATTGAATTAATGTAAGATGAGGAAATTAAGGTGGGAATTTCTCTAAGGTGGTTTCTTTCATTTCAAGATAACCAACCACTCCATTTATGTTGGTCGGCTGCCGCATCTGCACTCTCCAGCTTCATTGAAGCTCAAAGTCGCGACCTGCTCGAGGTCGGATACCAAGTGTTGAGTAGAATACAAGTGAACAAAGTCGCCTAGGACGAGTTGTACTTGTACATTTATTCGATTTTGAGATACAGTAGAATTATATGCTTATATAAGGGGTGGGCGTTGGATGGGTTGGGACGGATTTAGTTGGTCCCTAATCCGATCCGAAAAGTGACCGGGTAATTTAGTTGAATCCTAATCCGATCCGAAACTGTGACCGAATAATCTCAACCCGACCCTAAATGATAATTATGTCACTTTTATGTAGGGATGCACATCCGGTCCGAACCGGACCGGACCGGACCGGAATTTACGGTCCGGTCCGGACCGGTAGACCGGAATTTTCTAAAATCTTGGACCGTGGACCGGACCGGACCGGATATATATGGACCGGGACCGGACCGGGACCGGAATTCGTGTGAAAACTTGGACCGAAACCCGGACCGGACCGGGACCGACCGTAATTTAGGGTTAGAAAATAAAAAATAAAAAAATATATTAGGAAAATAAAAAAATCTGATTTATTCCGGTCCAGACCGGGACCGGACCGGAACCCGTAATCCTCCAAAAATATGGACCGTGGACCGGACCGAGACCGGACCGGGACCGGACCGACCCGTAAAATCCGGTCGGTTTCGGTCCGGTTTTCCGGTCCGGGTCAATTTTGTGCATCCCTACTTTTATGTACACTTTACTAAGTACTTTAAAAAATTGTATTTATGCAAATCACATACAAAATATACTGAAGATTATGATATAGTTTCATTTTTTCGATAAGCAGACACTAGCTAGTTTATTGTAACTTCTATTTTAAACATATTTTAAAGATATATTAATTTATTGTAACTTCTATTTTAAACATATTTTAAAGATATATTAGTGACAAAATAATTGATACGTTAGAGTTGAGAGTTCGAGACTATATGAAGACTAACTTATAAGAATTGATTAGTAAATTATACGTTTGTATAAACACTTATGGGATCGAATAACCCGAATGTTAACTTTAACCCGTCGTACCTAACACCGGGCCGGGTTCAAGTTTGTCCCAAATTGATCGGATCGGAACGGATCATTTAGGACGGGACATGTCGTGCTCACCCTAGCTTATATGAGCTAGCCAAATTCATAGGTTTTACAACTGCCATGATATGGATAGAGTAATCTAAGAATCAATTTAGGTCTGTCCACTTGAACTTATATTTTTGACTTATAAGTTAAGTTAAGTTACTTTCAGTTAATTTCAGTTAATGTAAGTTAATATAATTTCGGTTAAGTTAAATTTCAATTGATGATGATGATGATGATGATGATGATGATGATGATGATGATGATGATGATGATGATGATGATGATGATGATGATGATGATGATGATGATGATGATGATGATATAATGATGATATGATGATGATGTCAAAGTTAAGTTAAGTTTCAGTTAAGTTAATATCAATTAATATAAGATAATTTCAGTTCAGTTACAGTTAAGATCAATTAAGTTTCATTTCAATGGACATGCCCTTAATCGTCAAATAATCAAGAAGTTAATAATTTAAGTCTCCCAAACAACATTAATGAATATTTTAATGAGATCTCGTTCAACATAGGTAGGGTACTACATACATCTGATTACTATACAAAGGGGAGCGTTCGGTTGAGGACGCCTCTAGAAATGAGGACGTAGGGACAAATCTGGACCATTGATCTTGTTGATCCAATGGTTGAGATTTAAAGGTAGTGAGATTTTACTGTTTGCTTTAGATGGATTTTGATAGTGGGACACGTGGCGCGCCCACAAAGCACGGGGGGTTTAGTGGGGCACGTGGCGCATTGTGATTGGTTGTACTCACGTACTCATTTCTGGAGGGTGTCCTCAATTGAACACTCCTCACTATACAAAACTTTAATTTAAAAAAATGGGAATATACAACATGCTTTCCCATTTATCAAAAAAAAATTTCAATTTGCGAGCAAATTTTAAAAGAATTATTCGGAAAAAATGCAAAATCAAAAAAGTAAATGGATTTTTATATGCTTTTGATAGAGTGAATTTAATCAAATTATAATGGATACTAAACAAGTGAATCCAGGAAGGTAAAAATCATTAACTTTTAAAGTTTTAGAGCTTTTTTTTGTTGGAAATTTATGAAAAATCGGACAGCCGATTATGACGGGGATGGTGATGGTATGTGGAAGAAGACCCATTTTTCCACGGATATAACTACTCTTTTTTTTTGGGATATAACTACTTTTTTTATAACATCAACGTTATACATTGCAGTATTTAGCTTGGCTCGATCTCAGAATTTCAATTGTTTACGAAGCTTCACATCTAAATTGTACTGCTATAGGGTTGTCAGCTGCACGAGTTTGAGAAAACAATAGAGTCTTTACTATGTGCAAACCTTGGAGAACAATTCTGAGCAAGGTTAATGACTTTGAGTCAAATATGAGCATTGATGAAGAATGGAACCAATTGAAATTCAAAGTATGAAAACTTTCTGTTTCGATCAATCAATCAACATGTTAATCACAACTTTTTTCAATACATGAGTTCCATTTAATACCTTTGGAAAGCCGAGTCATAAGCGAGTTCCATTTAATACCTTTGAAAGTTGAGTTATAAGCGTGTGGGGCTCTTACACCGTTCCGAAAGACGACATATGCTTTATGAAGATTAGAAACCAGGCTTTGCTTACTACCACATATTCAGCTATCTGTAGGACAAGACGAGATCATATTGTAATATTAAACAGTCGGCACTTTGGTTTGATGTGCCCCATCTTATAGCAGGTCTAATGCGTGTGAGATGATTGAGATTACCTGTCTTATGTGCCGAGCATCCACTGTTGAAGTACCATCGATCTTTTTTCATGTGACTGGATGAGTTGAAGGCAACCAGACAAACTTCGTCCCTGATTTTTTTTGTCTCCAGACAAACTTCCATCACCCTTCGCTCAGCTAGAAACAGTCGGCACTTTGGTTTGATGTGCCCCATCTGGTAGCAGTACCAACATGTTCGAGTGTTTCTTTTCCATTTAGTACCAGGTCTGACTCTTGTGGTCACAGTCCGCGGTCTCCTTCGATTATCAAATGCCTTCTCGGGATTCAGAGTTATCCTTTGTCCATGCTTCTGTGCCGGCGTGTGTTCTGCCTTCACAAAGGTTGTCTTGCCTGAACTACCTTTCACTAGTGAAGCCGAGGCCTCTGTGCCCAACTTCCATTTTTTGGGATTTCAGAATAGTATCCAAATTATTAGAGCCAGAGTAGCATTTTTACAGACCTTTTGAATTTGCTCAATTCCACGATGGTAGCCACATGGGTATCTCTCTCCGATTCTATCTGCAGTTCCAGAGCTTCAACTTTGTTTAGGAGGAAAACTTCTTTTCGTCCTAGTTCTACATTTTTCTTTCTTTGCTCCACCATGCTTCTAGGATGTGTTTCTCTGTTTTTTTCCATCTCAACTTTCAGTGATGACACATCGCCTAGGAGTTCAACTTTCTGTGCAAGCAGAGATGATCGTTCCTGATTCATTTCGATCATCTGATGCTTAAGGGAAGTGACTTCATCTTGGAGTTCAACCTTCTGAGCAACCAGAACTTCTACCTCCTGCCATATTTTGTCTTTTTTTTTCGTCAGGCTGGTAACAGTTTCTGTAAGTTTCTTGTTCATATAGATCACCGTCAGTCACTTCTCATAAAGTTCTTTGTATGTTTCGGCCAGGCTCTCATGAGTGAGCTCCTCGTCATCACTGCTTGACTCATCTTCAGGAGGCTGTTCAGACAGTGCACTGGAATACTGACTACCACTTGTTTCACTTTAGTCTTCAATGGTGGCAACAAATGCAACAAAGTTGGTAGTCTCATCCTCACTTTCCTCGTCGTCAGACTCACTGTCACTCAGGTTTGTAGCAAGCGTCTTCTTCTTTTTTAGGGTGTTGGCGCACTCAGCTTTTATGTGACCAAAGCCCCTACATTCACGACACTGAATTTCTTTGCTTTTGTCACTGAAGTACTCCTGCCTGTTTTCACCAGCCTTTGCTGTTACTTTCTTCCAGTTACGAAAGTTGGTCGAGGAAGATTGGCCTTGTTCTGATCCTCGGCTGTTGATCTTTCTCACCATTCTGCCAAAGTTCCGGGACATCATTGCCAGCTGTTCAGTCGAACAGTTCGACTCAAACTTATCTTCAGATACTTCGGCTTTCAAGGCAATCCTTTGTTTCCTCTTGGTTGAGCATCTTGAAGCTGATTCATCTCGTACGTTCTCAGTGACCCCATGAGGTCTTCCAGCTTTAGATTGGTGATGTCATGCATTTCTTCAATAGCGGTCACCTTTATAGCAAACCTTTGAGGCAGTGACCTAAGAACCTTGTTTGCCATCCTTTCTTCCTTAATAGGTTTTCCCAGCGCGGCAGCCTCATTGGACAGGTCTAGAACTCTAGCGTTGAACTCAGCAATGGTTTCTTCTTCCTTTATTTTCAGATCTTCAAACTTTGTTGTGATCATCTGCATTCTCGAGTTTCTCACTTTGTCTGTACCATCATAGGTTGTCTAAAGAATATCCCACACCTCCTTAGCAATTTCACAGTTCGCTATCAATTTGAACACATTCTCGTCCACTCCAGAGAAAATTACATTCATGGCCTTGGCGTTTCCCACAGAGGCTTTTTCGTCTGCATCTGTCCATAATGCTTCAGGTTTGATCACCATTATTCCTTTTGCGTGGCCATCAGGGGCGGGGTCCATCCAATTAGTACTGCTCTTTATGCCTTCTCATCAAGAGATTTCAAAAAGGCCTTCATTTTGGACTTCCAGTAGCCGTAGTTCGGCCCCTCAAGCAACGATGGACGGTTGTTGCTCTGCCCTTCCTTCAAGCTCATCTTGAACAGTCGCCGGAACACACTCAGTATATCGAGTGTCTGCTCTGATACCAATTAAAATCTAATTGTTTTAATCAAGACGAGATACAGATGGTGTTCGAATTGAGTCACGAACACTTATCACACAGTCACCGGGACAAAACAATGCAGAGACACGCAATGTGATACCCAGTTCGGCAACATCCTATTCTAGGGGGCTTCCTACGCCCTAAAGAGTAGCAAATCTTTATTGAAAAGTTTAGAGCTACAGATGGTCTTACTCTTAGAATCTCCCGAATGTAATCGCCTAGCCTCTAACACTTCTTCTTCTGGATTTGTGATCTCGGCTCCCCTCGATCCCCTGAGTTGAAACTCCCTACCGAACTTGCTCGAACCTCTCCCGAAGCTCGGACGCCTTCTCCCAAAAGCGTGTCGTGGTGACAGTGTGTGTGCACAATTTGTTCAGCAGGAATAATCTGATCAGCACACTGAACAGACTGCTTCTTCGCTGTTGATTCTCCGGTGTGGAAAACTCAAACAGTCGTCGCACCTCCTCCTCCTCTACTCAATATCTCTCGTGTGTAATTTCTCCAAAAGCGATACCTGATCAGGAAATCCTAGCCTTGTATTTATAGTACACGACTGGTTCCCTAATCGGTTGAGATCTTCAATCTCGAGTTTTTAGGAAAGCTTTCCTAAATATTCTCAAGCTTCCAAATCTTTTATCTTTGAATATCTTTTAAATATCCCATTGATAATCTTGGCGTCTTGATAATATAGCTCGAATATCTCGTCATTCAATCTGTTCTTCAACCGACTCCAGTTTATAACCGACTCCAATCTGCAAATCTTCGATATCAGGAAATTCCTAGATTAGGAATTTGCTGTGCTTTTGTTTCACGATGTATGCGAGTTCCAATCTTCGGTTGAACATCTTCTTGACTTCTGCTTGAACACTCTGAAGATTTTTTTCCAAAAGCCATGCCATACGCAGGAATAACAGGGTACACTCACTAAACATTGGATCACGGCCACGACGAGGCAGAACGAAGAATACCTCCACGAGAAGGGAACAACGCGTCCACATGTAGGTCGGCCACGCCGAGGCGGGCGAAGAATACCTCCAAGAGGGAGGAACAACCCGTCCACACGTAGGCGGGACGAAAAGCAACATTACACAAAATGCCACAGTGGGGTTCGAACCCTTGACCTTACTATCGCAAGGCAAATGTTCTAACAACTCAACCAACACTTTGTTGGCATATATTTTTAAAAAAATTAGAAACATACAATTTGAACGGAAAATAATTATCAACAAGGGAAAAGATGATATATTTTGGGGAAATGACAAAGAGGTGGTATGAACTACCACTCATTGACAAATTACGGTCCGAACTATGAAAATTAACAATTAAGGAAAATTTCAAAATATTTTAATCCTTAATTTCACAATTAAGGGCAAGAAGTTTTTTCATTCATTCGTTTACTTAGCTTTGTTAATTGACGGAGTGATATTCCGTTAATCAAGTGTTATATAGGGATTAAAATATTTTGAAATTGCCCTTAATTCTCGATTTTCATAGTTCGGACCGTAATTTGTCAATGGGTGGTAGTTCATACCCCTTTTTGTCATTTTCTTTTTTTTTACAAAATGACAAAATCGTATTGTTTTTTTTTCCAAATAAAAACGCTTTATTCGATGAAATAAAAAACAGGCATAAAAATTACATGAGAATTAGGGCCAAACATAGTTGGAATCCTTCTTCTTAGGGCAAGAGCGAGCTGAAACACGAATCACCTCTATAGACTCGCTGAAAGAAATCTTGCGGTGTCGAGTACGTGGCTTGATCGACATCCGAGAATACCCAACCTGCTCATCTGTGGTATAGTGTTCTTTCTCACCGTCACTTATATGTTCTTCATACTGACCAACAGGTTCCATGCACCCTCTCTTATCATTCTTCACACTACTCTCAGCCAACTCTACCACCTGATCTTGATTGTTTTCTTTGAAAACAACAATGGCCAATGTATCATTAACTTCAATGTCCCCACTTACATGGGTATTCACCACTGCCTCTTCTTCTTGTTGCTGGGAGATAGCTATATTATTAGTTTGGCTTCTGCTACCTGATTGAAAAATGACAGATCGCCCTTTTTCCATCTTTAGACTTCAGTCCATCCAGTTTGGTCATTGTTATGCATATACTCATGAGTCACATGTTCACTCCCCCCTGAGTAATAACCTTGACGGTAGTGTTGTATTGTTGTAACTGCTAGTCTTCGATGCATCACTCTGTTTGCAATTGCTTGCCAAACCATCAGCAGCCATTGCCGGCTTTTTTATGACAGTTCACTAATTCATGTGGATCTTACAGCGTGAGCAGTAGAAAAGATTACCTTCCACTTTTATTTTCTACCAGAAATTTCTCCCATCTGATAGTGTAATTTTCACCTCATCCGGTATAGGTTGAGAAACATCCAACTCCACACATGCGCGAGCATAGCAAAGCGTTGAACAAGCTTTGGTCCTTTCATCCACGTCAACGAAAACTACGAAAGAATAAAACTTCTAGTGAAGAGTGGGGGTGGCAGGCCAGGCCAGGCAACCTTACCCACTTTGTTGTCGTCGCGGATTCCTTCCTTGGATCATAGCCAGGCGAATACCTAAACAGACGAAACATGGCATGTCTGACTTTTGGAAGCGGACTTGTATGAGCAGTAACAGTGTCAGCCTCAGAATCCAATATAACCATTATGTGACGTCCATCCCATATATCACTCACAACCGCTCTTCCCTTGATGGCCCAGTTGGCCTTAAAAACTTCACGAATCTCCGATATGGTTGGGCGCCCTATGGTGAACTTGGCTATGAGCGAATGTTTGAAAAGAGCTGCACATGCGGCAAACTCAGCTGTCGTGAATGACACCATCAGCTTGCCATCCACGCGACCATATTGACGAGAGGGAGGTTGATGTTCGGGAATCTGGGAGTGAGCCATGGTTTAGCGGCAGCGGCAACAAAGGACATCGACTCTCCATATTTGCTAGGGTTTACTCCGTACTTATGGTTCGACTTCAATGGGACTCCTGAATAAGCGGTGTCTGGTGGTTTAGGAGACGACCAGGGCGCGGCCATGTCGGCCAACCGAGGCGGCAGAGAACGCTGAGAATGAGCGACCGTCGGCTATCCTGCCTGAATCTATTCACTTTCCTTCACATTGTTAAAACTATAAAATCTGTAATCGGATGATCGGATCTATTTAGCTACTCATATAAGAAGTGACAAATTTGGTAAGAAATGAGAAGTAATCATAACCATTCGATTTTTTAAATTTATACATATATTATATGTTTGTGTGGGCATTATTGAAAATTCCTATCTATGTAATTACTGGTGTTACGAATTTTATTTTTAAGTCTGCGAATTTTGATTCTTTAAGTTTTACTTTACATGACGAAATTTGTTCTTTAAGTCTACGAATTTTGATTCTTTAAATTTTACTATCTTTACATTACGAATTTTGTACTTCAAGTCTACAAATTTTGATTCGTCATTACGAATTTTACATAACAGTCACTGATGACTAAAAATCGTAACAATTACGAATTTTGCACTTCAACTACAAAATAAATGTGCCAACAGGGTGGTGGCAAGTTGGTTAAGGAATCACGTATGATTCCTTATATCTCGGGTTCGAGTCATGGGGATACCATTTTTCTCACAATATTGTGAGATTTTCCTCATCCTTCTCTCTTCCTCGAGTCGCCTCGCGCGTGGATACTTCCTACATCCCTCGATGCTTTCCTTTTTACGTCTCGCGGGTGATGCAATGGTGATTTGGGGGATCCATGCATGGTAAAGGTGCCGAACCCGACCTGTGCTTCAGAAGTGGAGAAATGTACCCTATGATTTCAGATCCGATCAAGATGCCTTACTAGAACTTCGGATATAAATATTTATGTACTAGATGATAAAGTGTCATATGTATTATATTATTCCAAGTTATTGTACCCCATTAATAAAAAAACGACAAAATCAATGTAAAGGTGGGCAAAATTTCCCAGTAACCAAAATTTCCTAGTCAGCATCAAACCAGTGTCAATGCCATTGAGTTAAGGTGGGCAACAATCAGTTCAATCGGTTTCTGTACTTGCTTATGATTGTCCGAAATTCAACCGAGAGGCCACGGAGAGACACATCGTCGGTTTTGAAATACAGTTCGTAAAAGAGAAAATCGGAATTTAGGTCATGGATTACAGTTAATCAAAAATCTTATTATACAATAATACCCTTATTACAACATTAATTTGATAAAGAAACAAATTATTAATATTAATTAAGATTAATCTGAACCGTTGATCTAAGAGCATCCCCCACCATGATCTTTTTTATCATAGAAAAGTATCATGAGAGATGATAAAAAATAATATACACCCCCACCATGATCCTTTTTATCATAGATTTGATCATCCCATGATAAAGTGTAAAAAAAGATCATCTTATGATCAAAAATTAGATTTGATCATAAGTCGTGAACCAATCGCAACGTGACACGTGTCCTGTGTAAGAAACTGTTCAGTTTTTATTTTGATCTTGCAACGAATATATCTTCTAAATTACAAAGTAAAATAATCAAAATAAATACCAAAATTCACAATTTTTTGAGTTCTATAAAACGAGTTACACTTTGATATATTTTTATTAATTTTAATATTTATGTAGTGATGAGAGAGATTGATGATGAACTTTTTTTTTGGTCATGAGTGTGTGCACTTGATCAAAATAGTCATGAGGTATGATAAGATGAGAGAGAAAATGAATGAGAGGGAGGGATGATATATTTTTTTTATATCTTGGTGGAGGATGTGCTCAATGAGATCTACGAACCCAAAAATTCTTATTTGCCACGAGATTTGACTTTTGAACTTCTCATGAGATCTTAACCCAACACTATCAACACTGTCCAATTAAGTTAAAAATCACAATAATTGGACGACATTTATCCTCTTTCCAAACATTAAATGGTGTACCCAAAGTTTTATAAGTACCCTATGACGTCCCATCATGCCTATCTTTATTATTAGTTATTTCATATATTCAAGTACTTCTAATTTGGGAAGCGCTCCGTTGAGGCAGGGAGGCACCATCTCAGCCATTGGATGCAATTTGGAGTGTGTCAGATGAAGACACGTGTCACCTACTTTATTCTTTATTGCAATTAAATATATTTAAGTAGATATTGAAAAGATTGTTAGGGCATCCGCAATAAGGGAGCAATAAGCAATGAGCAATAAGTAAAAATAGCATTTTTTCATAAAAGCCATGTAGCAATGCAGAGCAAAAAGCAATAAGCGAAAATGGCTCTTTGCTCTATATATTTGAATGCAGCAAAAGAGCAAAGAGCTAAGAGCAAAATGCAACATTTTTTTTATAGTCAAAATGCAACATTTTCTTCCATAACCATTCAATTATCCAAAATTATCACTTCTATTATTTCATCTTTTTGTTTTGCCCCAAGATTCTTTAATTTTTCTTTAATTTAGTTTTTTTATTTTTTTCGTCCATATAACATTCATTTTTTGACATTTCTAATTCTTTCAAAACAAACAAAATGTAATTTACTTTTGTTTTTCTTCATAAATACATGTGGAGCCCACTTATTGCTTTCCTATCCAACACCCTCTCCATTATTGCTCACCTATCAAGCATTGCTTTTTGCTCTTTTTTTTACTTCCTTGCTACATGAGAGCAATAAGCAATAAAGTCTCTCTATTATTGCTTATTGCTCTCCTTGCTGCGGATGTCCTTATGAGGAGAAAATGAAGGGTGTTTCTCCTCACACCCCCACACCCCCCGTGGGTCCCACGACTATTTCCCATTATACCCCCACACCCCCTCCCACCAAACATAACAATAATAAATATTACTATTCATTAAATAAAATAATAATAAATATTATTTGTAAAAAAATCGATTATCCTTTTAAATTATTAATTGAGATTTTCGAAGTTTCAAAATTAACTTAAACGAAATTGAAAGTTTACATTAAGTTACTAGATATTACAATATTAACTTAAACGAAATTGAAGGTTAACATTAAATTACTAGGAATTACATTACGAAATTGAAAGTGAGTTGTCTATTTTGAGTTGTCTATAAATTAGACATTTAATAAAATAAAAAATTATAATGGGAAATTGCTACTTGTTGTATTTTAATTTTAATTTTTTACTATTAATTATTATGATTTTAAGTTGTCTATAAAGTAGCAATTTCTCATTATAATTTTTTATTTTATTAAATGTCTAATTTATAGACAACAAGTAGCTAGTACATAAATGAATAGTGTAATTTGCTTTTGCCAGAGAATCTAGTCAGTGAGTTGTCTATTTTTTGTTTCGTAATGTATTGTCAAATCTATTTTTGTCCACTAACTTTTTGGATCACAAAATTTTTAAACGTAAATAATTAGTCTATATAATGGATAAACTTATGAGTAGCAAGTTACTCACTCACACTTCTTTTAGACTATCATATCTCTCTATCATGGATAATGATCATTTTGCGGGATTTTCAAATAGCTGCTCATACGGGAGTGATGTTCGCAGTGAGGAAAGTATATCCAACAAGAATCGGGATTATACATCCGAATTCACCACAAACCAGGTTAGTATCACTATTGTATGCCTATTTAGTATTTAATTTTGAAAGAAAAAATTTATAAAAGTAGCAAATTTCATCATAAATGTTCATCATTTGTGTAGATATTTGAAAATAGAGAAGATATGCTAAATTGGGCGAAGAGGGTTGGTTTAGAAAATGGCATTGTAGTGATGATTAAAAATTCTGCAAAAAAAATAGGTGGTAAGATGCCGAAGTGTATTCTTGCGTGTGAAAGAGGAGGGAAGTACAAACCTCTCTTTCTAGTTGAAGAGACATCCCAAATAAAAAATACCGGAACCAAAAAATGTGAATGTTCATTTGAGCTAAGAGGTCGACCAATACCTCCAGAAGGTGTCATGTGGGGTTTGAGGGTAATATGTGGTATTCACAACCATAAGGCAGCAGAGTTCATGGATGGCCACGAGTACCCATCTAGGTTAAAACCAATGGAGAAACAACTTGTGCTGGACATGGCCAATAGTACTGCACCTCGTGAGATTCTTAGTATTCTGAAACAAAAAGATTCGTCAAACAGTACAGGGATAAAAAGCCTTTACAATATAATTGGCAGAAACAAATCTGCAAAACGGGGTCGTCTAACTCAAGTTCAATATGTATTGGAGCAACTAATCAAAAAAGAATACCTACATGATTATTGCACAAATCCAGATACAAATGAAATTACTGACATCCTTTGGGTCCATCCAAAAAGTCTAGCCCTTGCTGTCAATTTTTCATCTGTTTTGATTATTGATGCCACATATAAGACTAACGAGTATCGCTCGCCACTACTGGAGGTTGTGGGTATAACGTCCACAATGCGAACTTACTCGCTTATGTTCGCATATCTTAGTCATGAGAGAGTAGAAAATCTGACATGGGCATTAAGCATTCTGACATGGGCTTATCGTCACTTTTCTATTCCAATTCATATAATAAGTATCCATGCTCATTGGAGGAGGTTATCAATGCACGTATATGACCAACCTAATGAGGAATCACGGCGAAATAGGACATCTCACGTTGTTGAGATATTAGATAAGATGAATCCAGAAATGCGGGACCATATGAGAGATCGGTTTCTTGATATGGCAGATCCATCTCAAAGCACAGTTCGAGTCCCTTCGTACAATATAGAGCGTAAAGGTCGACCTAGTGACTAAAACGAGCGAAACAGACGCCGCATGCCTTTTTTGTGGATATATCCACTTCAGGATCTGGGGTCAATCAAAAAAGTGTAACATCTCCAAAGAGAGGCCGACATAAGAGGGGATCTGGGGTTCGTAGTACTACATCAACCAATGACCACTCTAGAGTTCCGAGTACATATGATATCTACATTGATCAATTACATGTGGTTATGCATCACTATATTTCTGACATTGTTGACGTTGCACCAGATGTTCATTGTGGATTTAGGGCGATAGCTGCACTAATCGGATACGGTGAAGAGGGTTGGATGCAAGTACGATCGGATCTTATTGATGAGATTCAGCAAAATAAGGCTCAATATGATGTCATTTTTAATTTTTTTCCAGATAACAGTACATCAGACAATCTACTATTTTTGCTAGATTATTTTGAAAAACCGGCACCTGAGAGGCATTGGATGGAGTCTATGACTTTGGGAATTGTCATAGCATCAAGGTACAACATTGTACTTCATACATTTGGTAGAACTAATTGGAGTTGTTTTACCTATTTGCCATTAAGATCCCCTCCGGTTAAAGACAACGAACGCATGGAAATAACTATCGGACACGTTGGCAATCACTTCGTGTAACTTTTTCTACACCCTTATCACCCGGTGCCACCTGTACCAATGTGGTGGTGAGATCATTCATCGTACGAAGCTAAAGGATGGGCATCTTCATATAAGATACGTGCTGATTTATGGCGCGAAATCACAAGCACGGGGCCTCCAGGAGCACAATTTGGAGGAAATATTGATTAGATATGTCTACTTTTTTATGTATTTATTTTTAGCATTGTTGCATGTTTTTTTTTGAATCCAAATTAATGTTGGACTACCCAATCAATTATTAATTAAACGAAATAAATTATTATTCGCCCTAAATAAAATGAAACTATTTTCTAAATATAAATCATAAATAATATTTGTCTAAATAATATTTTACTACAATGGAAATTTTGTTTATTTAGTTACTCACTCACTCCTAATTATAAGTTTTATGAAAATTTTAAAAAAATCAATTACAATATAATTTTTTTAAAAATTGCTACATGTTGTATTTTTATTTTAATTATTATAGAATATTTTCTGATTAATAATAATAAATAAATATGGTACAATTAATTTATAATATTAATTATAATTTAATTGAATTTTAAAGAATATATAATACTTAAATTTGCATATGAATCAATTTTTTTTTTTTTGCATATGAATGTAATTAATTGAAAAGAAGAGGGCATATGAGTAAATGTGCATGTGGAGTTTTGTCTTCGGGGGGTGCGATGAGCACTTCCCAAAATGAAAGAGAGTATGTGAGTTGTTATTAATGAAGAAAGAGAGTATGTGAGTTTGATAAATATGACATACATCAAATCAAAGCTATTTAATGATGTATGAGACTATGAGAGTTTGATTGATATGATGACAAATTGACTACTATGTAATATAAATATAATAATGATAGATTTTTACAACATAATTGTCATATTAAAACATTTAGGACTCCAAAAATAGATTGTCACACTCACACATATCATGTGTAAATACATAATTAATTTGGTGTTTATTATATTTTAATAAATATAATAAATGGATATTATGTTTTTGATTAATACGAGGGTGCAATGGGAGGATTAAGCAATAAGACTAAATGTGCAGTAGGAACAACGAAGGTGTAGAAAGGGACTAAACGAATGTGTAAAAAAACTAAGATGCATCGTCAAACGAAGGTGCAAACGGATAACGAGTGTGCAACGGGAGAACAAGCGATAAGGGAATGAAGGTGTAGTAGGTTCAACGAAGGTGCGGAAAAGGAGCAACGAAGGTGCAATAGGACGAACGAAGGTGCAGTAGGATCAACGAATGTGCAAAAAACGACGAACGAAGGTGCAGAAAGAGACATAATATTCCATGAAATCTGAATCATATCATATTCGTTGAAAGCATGCATCTTCGTTTATTGGTTGATTCACATTCATTGTAATAACGCACATTTATTATTTAAGGGAAGTGCTCATCGCACCTCCTCAAGACAAAAACCCCCAGGCACATTTACTCATACCTCTTCTTTTCGATTAATTACACTCATATGCCAACTTAAGTATTATATATTTTTAAAATTCAATTAAATGATAATTAAAATTCAATTAAATGATATTAATATTATAAATAAATTGTACCATATTTATTTATTATTATTAATCAGAAAATATTCTATAATAATTAATAGTAAAAAATTAAAATTAAAATTAAAATACAACATGTAGCAATTTTAAAAAAAATTATATTGTACTTGATTTTTCTAAAATTTTAATAGAACTTATAATTAGGAGTGAGTGAGTAACTAAATAAACAAAATTTCTATTGCAGTAAAATATTATTTAGACAAATTTTATTTATGATTTATATTTAGAAAATAGTTTCATTTTATTTAGGGCGAATAATAATTTATTTCGTTTAATTAATAATTGATTGGGTAGCCCAACATTAATTTGGATTAAAAAAAACATGCAACAATGCTAAAAATAAATACATAAAAAAGTAGACATATCTAATCAATATTTCCTCCAAATTGTGCTCCTGGAGGCCCCGTGCTTGTGATTTCGCGACATAAATCAGCATGTATCTTATATGAAGATGCTCATCCTGTCACGACCCGAAACCCCGTGGACGTGAGTAAGAAATTTACATTACTTTTAATACAAACTTACATTGTCTCGCTTACAAACATACTCAAACTCCCCTATTTAAATACACAAAAGGGGTTACAAAAGTCACTATCCTCAACCATAACTTAGGACATATGCCACGTTATAATACACAAAAGTTGTAAGCACACAAGTCCTCGACTCTTAACACTTCCACTTACTTTTCAGAAGTACCTGTAAAATATTTAGGAGTGAGTTATGGGAACTCAGTAGGAAAACTTAATTTCGTCCGTTAGTCCACAAGTTACATGCTCACATACAACGTATATAAACAAATGTGTGAGTGATGCACGTGATATGCAATGACGAATGTTTAATCATGTTTCGCATTTTTCAAAACTGGTAGACTTTCACGACTCGGAAAGCTACCGGCCACGTTTCACACCGGTCTGGCACCAACCATCATCCCATTCGCGGGATCTTCCTGCAGGGTTTAGGGACTACCACCCAAGGATATCTCGTATCCCGATTCCCATCCTTTCATTAAAAACATCTTCCTTTCAAATACATGAATATCATGCGTGAATGCTTATGTTATGTAATTATATGCAATTGTATCACAACTTAGCATGTGCTACGAAATACGAACACGAATCATTAATAGCTTACAAACTAAAACAAGGCTAATATCATAAAGGCTAAGCAAATCATTCATAATTGTCTCCAAGATAAACTCCAATATAAATACTATGAAAGATTACTTTCTAAACTAGCTTATAAGGTATTTTAGGACTTAAATAAAAGATTTCAGATTCAATACATATATAAAAGCAAGTATTACAAAATTCAGACTGCATATAAGTCATATTTTCATGTTCTTATCCTTCTAGAGCTTGTCTACACATGTATAGTTTATGCACCTCTATTCTGATGCGTTTCTAGCTCTTTAATGAAGTAAAAGAAGGCATTCATAACATGCATCAGCATCCAGCATCTGTCCACCATGTACTTAAGCTTATAAATCATGTTTTCCATGTTCTAGTGCTTAGTTAGCATAATATCAGCATATGGACAGCATCTAAACTATGAATAAACCCACATATAAATATCAAATCATTCAAATACACCTCAAGCAAGTAATTCATACATCAAACTCCACATATTTGAACATAAAACTCATAAACTAAAGGAAGAAATCAAGAAATCCTACCCTTTTTCCTCCACTAGGTTGCTGTCCAGATTTTTCTAGAACCCTCTTGTTAATTTCTCTCTCTTTTCTTGCCTAAGGAAGTAAGAAAAATGACTAATAATATGCTTATATAGGGAGGATAGTGGAATTAGATGAAGACAAGTGGCTACTACTTGTCCTCATTGTGATTTGTTACTTTAGGAAATATCTACTTAGATGTCTTCAATTGATCTTTGCTTCTTAAAAATATCTACTTACCTAGTCTTTACAATCTGCCATTTGTTTTGATACTTATTTACTTAGTCTAAAATTTCAGGTTCTTACACATCCTTTAGCTTCGTACGATGAATGATCCCACCACCACATTGGTACAGGTGGCACCGGACGATAAGGGTGTAGAAAAAGTTGCATGAAGTGATTGCCAACGTGTTCGATAGCTATTTCCATGCGTTCGTTGTCTTTAACCGGAAGGGATCTTAATGGCAAATGGGTAAAACAACTCCAATTAGTTCTACCAAATGTATGAAGTACAATGTTGTACCTTGATGCTATGACAATTCCCAAAGTCATAGACTCCATCCAATGCCTCTCAGGTGCCGGTTTCTCAAAATAATCTAACAAAAATAGTAGATTGTCTGATGTACAGTTATCTGGAAAAATGACATCATATTGGGCCTTATTTTGCTGAATCTCATCAATAAGATCTGATCGTACTTGCATCCAACCCTCTTCACCGTATCCGATTAGTGCAGCTATCGCCCTAAATCCACAATGAACATCTGGTGCAACGTCAACAATGTCAGAAATATAGCGATGCATAACCACAGGTAATTGATCAATGTAGATATCATATGTACTCGAAACTCTAGAGTGGTCATTGATTGATGTAGTACTACGAACCCCAGATCCCCTCTTATGTCGGCATCTCTTTGGAGATGTTACACTTTTCTGATTGACCCCAGATCCTGTAGTGGATATATCCACAAAAGAAGGCATGCGGCGTCTGTTTCGCTCGTCTTTGTCACTAGGTCGACCTTTACGCACTATATTGTACGAAGGGACTCGAACTGTGCTTTGAGATGGATCTCCCATATCAAGAAACCGATCTATCATATGGTCCCGCATTTCTGGATTCATCTTATCTAATATCTCAACAACGTGAGATGTCCTATTTCGCCGTGATTCCTCATTAGGTTGGTCATATACGTGCATTGATAACCTCCTCCAATGAGCATGGATACTTATTATATGAATTGGAATAGAAAAGTGACGATAATGTGCAAGATCGTGCTTGCACGGCAGTCCATATATTTTTCTAATTACACAACTGCAGTTGCCCACTGATTGGTATGACGTATCATCAACACATTTCAGCTCGGCAGCAATAATTTCCATTGCCTCTAGCGAAATCTTACACATCACTTCATTGAAAATATTGTCTTGTAAATGTGCATGGCGCGGAATGTGGAGAGATCTCTCAAATGACTTTTGAATATCTCCGAATTGATTTGTCAACATCTTGTGTATTTTATCAAATGATGTATCTAGGGACGACATAGTATCTCACAAATACATTTTCAATCTCGCATGTGCCCCTTCCGCTCTGAAATATATATTATTCTTTGTCAATCACATATACTATAATATTTACAATAAAATAAAAATAACATTCAAAATAATAATTTAGTTGTACCTTTGGCTTGAATTACTTCCAAGGTGCATAGATGCGTCAATCCATGCTGACACAAACTGTTCTCGATGAGGGTGCAACCATGTCTCCCATAGGTATTTTAGGGCGCGCTGAAATCGTTGATACTCCTCGCACATTACTTTTCACGTTTGGTTATAAGACCACTCCGTCGATGAATTTATGAGGGAGTGCCATGACGAAAAAAACAGGTTTCATTCCAGACCAAGCATGGGTCTACATTTCTTCAGTACACACTGGTTTATGTGCCAAATGCAAAGGATGTGATGCGACAAAGGAAAACATGTTCCAATGGCATTTATAAGCGCCAAATCTCGATCCGAAACAAATACAGATGGCAATGTCGCCCCTTTTTCAACCATCAGTCTCTTCAAAATGCTTAATGCCCATGTCAGATTTTCTACCCTCTCATGACTAAGATATGCGAACATAAGCGAGTAAGTTCGCATTGTGGACGTTATACCCACAACCTCCAGTAGTGGCGAGCGATACTCGTTAGTCTTATATGTGGCATCAATAATCAAAACAGATGAAAAATTGACAGCAAGGGCTAGACTTTTTGGATGGACCCAAAGGATGTCAGTAATTTCATTTGTATCTGGATTTGTGCAATAATCATGTAGGTATTCTTTTTTGATTAGTTGCTTCAATACATATTGAACTTGAGTTAGACCACCCCGTTTTACAGATTTGTTTCTGCCAATTATATTGTAAAGACTTTTTATCCCTGTACTGTTTGACGAATCTTTTTGTTTCAGAATACTAAGAATCTCACGAGGTGCAGTACTATTGGCCATGTCCAGCACAAGTTGTTTCTCCATTGGTTTTAACCTAGATGGGTACTCGTGGCCATCCATGAACTTTGCTGCCTTATGGTTGTGAATACTACATATTACCCTCAAACCCCACATGACACCTTCTGGAGGTATTGGTCGACCTCTTAGCTCAAATGGACAATCACATTTTTTGGTTCCGGTATTTTTTATTTGGGATGTCTCTTCAACTAGAAAGGGAGGTTTGTACTTCCCTCCTCTTTCACACGCAAGAATACACTTCGGCATCTTACCACCTATTTTTTTTGCAGAATTTTTAATCACCACTACAATGCCATTTTCTAAACCAACCCTCTTCGCCCAATTAAGCATATCTTCTCTATTTTCAAATATCTACACAAATGATGAACATTTATGATGAAATTTGCTACTTTTATAATTTTTTATTTCAAAATTAAATACTAAATAAGCATACAATAATGATACTAACCTGGTTTGTGGTGAATTCGGATGTATAATCCCGATTCTTGTTGGATATACTTTCCTCACTGCGAACATCACTCCCGTATGACCAGCTATTTGAAAATCCCGCAAAATGATCATTATCCATGATAGAGAGATATGGTAGTCTAAAAGAAGTGTGAGTGAGTAACTTGCTACTCATAAGTTTATCCATTATACAGACTAATTATTTACGTTTAAAAATTTTGTGATCCAAAAAGTTAGTGGACAAAAATAGATTTGACAATACATTACGAAACAAAAAATAGACAACTCACTGACTAGATTCTCTGGCAAAAGTAAATTACACTATTCATTTATGTATTAACTTTTAATAAAAAGTAGTAATAACAGATTTGACAATACATTACGATAGACAACTCACTGGTACATTACGAAACACAAAATAGACAACTCACTGACTAGATTCATAATTTATGTATTATATATATGTTGAGTATAACTTAGTTTTTGTTTAATCAATAATGTATTAATATTTAAAAAATATGTGTTATATATTTAATTTATACATTGTTTTGAATTAACGATAATATCTCATTAATTATAATATATATATATATATAAGGGAGCACTCGGTTGAGACAGGGTTATAAGAATGTGGCAGTAAGGCAAGATCTTGGCCATTGATGATATTGATCTAATGGTTGAGATTTAAAGGTGTGGTAGTGAGATTTACTGTTTGCTTTTTACTGTTGGTAGTGGGTTTACTATTTGGACACGTGACGCACCCACAAAGCACGGGGGTTAGATGTGTGGTTGAGATCGTGCCTCACTTTACTGTAGCGTGCCTCATTTGAACGCTCCTCTATATATATAGAGGAGCGCTCAAATGTTACACCCATTTTAGAGTGTTATGTGTTACAGAGCTTCTGATTGGTTGATAGTGGCATGAACAGTGCCGGAATAGTGAATTTTTGGGTAGTGGATTTAACTGTTTGCTTTATTGGATTTTGGGTACTTGGACACGTGGCAAGCCCACAAAGCACGGGGGTTGGATGTGTGGCTAAGATTGGTGTAACACATAACACTCTAAAATGGGTGTAACATTTGAGCGCTCCTCTATATATATATATATATAATATATAGAGGAGCGCTCAAATGTGAACCACATCTTACACTAAGAACCTATGAATTCATCTCCACCTTTAGATCATTTGATCTAAAGGTGCATAATCAATCCAAAAAGTGAAAATTATTTGTCTTTTTGCACTTTTGTCTTTTACCTAAAAGACAAAAGTGCAAAATGCCAAAAAAACACTTTTTGAATAAATCTACACCTTTAGATCTCAAGATCCAATGGTGCAAGATGGTTCATATGTTCTTAGTGTAAGAGGAGTTCACATTTGAGCGCGCTCATATATATATATATATATATATAGAGAGATGCGCTCAAATGAGAACACCCTCTTAGGCTAAGAACATGAGAATCATTCTCAGCCACTCATTTTGTTGAAATGAGTGGTCCAAAATGCACCACATCATCTACTATGCACTTTCTGCTTTTTACTATACACTTTCTGCTTTTACTATTTTGCACTTTTGTCTTTTACCTATAAGACAAAAGTGCATAATCAATCTACACCCTTAGATCATTTGATCCAAATGTGCAAAATGGTTCTCATGTTCTTAGCCTAAGAAGAGTTCTCATTTGAGCGCGCCCCTATATATATATATATATATAGAGGAGCGCTCAAATGTGAATCACTTCTTGGGCTATGAACGTGTGAACTCATCTCAGCCACACATCCAAACCCCCCGTGCTTTGTGGGTGCGCCACGTGTCCCACTACCAAAAATCCAACAAAAGCAAACAGTAAAATCCCACTACCAACAGTAAAAAGCAAACAGTAAAATCCCACTACCTTTAAATCTCAACCATTAGATCAATATGATATTATGGTCCAGATTGGTTCACACGTTCATAGCCTAAGAAGAGTTCACATTTGAGCGCGCCCATATATATATATATATATAGGGGGGCGTTCAATTGAGGACATGTCTTATGGTGAGGGTGTAGGGACTAATCTTGGCCATTGGATGAGGTTCATCCAATGATCCACAAGCTGCCACGTGTCACATGTGGTAGTGGGTTTTACTATTTGCTTTTTGGTAGTGGGTTTTACTATTTGCTTTATTGGATTTTGGGAACTTGGACACGTGGCGCGCCCACAAAGCACGGGGGGTTAGATGGATGATGATCTAATGGATGAGATTTGTCCCTACGTCCTTACCCTAAGAGGGTGTCCTCATTTGAACACTCCTCTATATATATATATATAGGGGCGTTCAATTGAGGACATGTCTTATGGTGAGGGTGTAGGGACTAATCTTGGCCATTGGATGAGGTTCATCCAATGATCCACAAGCTGCCACGTGTCACATGTGGTAGTGGGTTTTACTATTTGCTTTTTGGTAGTGGGATTTTACTATTTGCTTTATTGGATTTTGGGTACTTGGACACGTGGCGTGGCGCACCCACAAAGCACGGGGGGTTAGATGGATGATGATCTAATGGATGAGATTTGTCCCTACGTCCTTACCAAATTTGGGTGTCCTCATTTGAACACTCCTCTATATATATATATATATATATATAGAGGAGTGTTCAAATGAGGACACCCAAATTTGGTAAGGACGTAGGGACAAATCTCATCCATTAGATCATCATCCATCTAACCCCCCGTGCTTTGTGGGTGCGCCACGTGTCCAAGTACCCAAAATCCAATAAAGTAAATAGTAAAATCCCACTACCAAAAAGCAAATAGTAAAACCCACTACCACATGTGACACGTGGCAGCTTGTGGATCATTGGATGAACCTCATCCAATGGCCAAGATTAGTCCCTACACCCTCACCATAAGACATGTCCTCAATTGAACGCCCCCCTATATATATATATATATAGAGGAGTGTTCAAATGAGGACACCCAAATTTGGTAAGGACGTAGGGACAAATCTCATCCATTAGATCATCATCCATCTAACCCCCCCGTGCTTTGTGGGTGCGCCACATGTCCAAGTACCCAAAATCCAATAAAGCAAATAGTAAAATCCCACTACCAAAAAGCAAATAGTAAAACCCACTACCACATGTGACACGTGGCAGCTTGTGGATCATTGGATGAACCTCATCCAATGGCCAAGATTAGTCCCTACACCCTCACCATAAGACATGTCCTCAATTGAACGCCCCCCTATATATATATATATAGAGGAGCGCTCAAATGTTATGGATGAGTTATTGTGTTATGTGTTACACTATTTTCAACCGTTGATCAACTTACATCCACTCTCTATTTAAGCCCCACGTGTCCCATTATAACATATTCAAATTTTGTCTTCAAGGGTACGTTCGGCATAATAAATATTTTGTATTTAATTATTCTCTGCTTTACTGTCAGATTGAATAGTCTCTCTGACCGAACAACTCATCTTCATCTCCTTTTGATTATCTCTCATCAGTTTCCTTCTCTCCCTCGAATTCGAAATTTTCTCCAAACCATATCGCCCAGCTTCAACCAGTTCGATATTAGCCGGCGAGGACGATTTGAGACAACTACGAGGACGCTGAGGTTGTGAAGCTGGCGCTTGAGGCAGGTCGGCCACGCCGACGCAGCCGGTTGATTTTTAGCCTCCGAGAATCGCTTGAGGATCTTCCCAAATTGGAGGAAGCGGCCGTGCACTACAAGGGAGTGAGGAACCTGCTGAGCAGCTGATTGTTCCCAAATTGAACGAGGTAACTGCTCGCCAATTGGTATCTTCATCTGATTGTTTGATTTGATTCTACCTCTATAACGAATGGTATGTTGTCTGTGCTTGTAGGTCGTGGAGGATCCGCAGGGAACAAGTTCCGAATGTCGCTGGGTTTGCCAGTGGCTGCTACGGTCAACTGCGCGGACAACACCGGAGCTAAGAACCTTTACATCATTGATTTTGTACGCTTCGTCGTTGTCCGCGAAGATGAACCGGTACCAGCGAGTCGAGAAGCCGAAGGCGGAATCCCCCATTCAGGAAAATGAGATTCGTATCACCACTCAGGGCCTTGTCAGGAACTACATCACTTACGGCGTTTATCTCCTTCAGGTACTCGCTCTATCACCTCTCCGTTTTGCATTTTCTTGTTGTTAGGTGTTTTGTGTGTCTCTGGTGTTGCGGTTGTCGTGTACGGATTTCCAGGCTTCGTATTGAGCTCTGTACGGAGTAGATAAGTGATGTATGTTTCTCTTCCGGGATCGTTTTGTGACTAGTTTTGTGGCGGTTGTTCTTCTGAGGGATTCTGGGTTAATCGATGGGGGCGTTTGAGATGTTAGCTACTTGGCATTGTGTTTATGCATCTGTGTTTGTGTAGGTTGTATAGCAAAAGATTTGGTGTTTGTGAATCATAAATGAGTTTGGAGAATGGTTGAAATGGGGCGGATGTGCTTAGGCTTTGTGGTGGAATGAGTTTGTTGTGGTTAAGAAGGATTAAGCTTTGGTCTGCTGATATCTGTTGGTACTATATGTGTGTGATTGATTTAGAAGTTTCAGCCAGTACTGTGTGTATTATTTGTGTGGTACTGGGTGAGCAGTGAGATGCTTAACATGTTTATTTACCATCAGAAAATTTGGTGGCAGATACAATTGGTTGTGTGAGGGCTTTGTCTGATGTAATCTGAACAGTATATGCAAAATTATATAATCCATGTCAATAGAAACCTAAGATTTTGGGGTGTATACTTTTTTAACTCGTGCTTTATGAAGTTTGAAGTAAACTTCTGCGATTATGTTCATTGCAACTGTAGTTCAAGGTATATTTGTTCTGGGGTTCGTTACTGTTAAGAACTTTAGTTCTCTTGTGTAGGATAAGCATGCAAAAGAAATAACCTTGAAAGCAATGGGTCAGGCCATTAGCAAAGCAGTGCAAGTTGTAGAGATTCTGAAGGTTGGGTACACTCGCAATTTGCAAGCCATTTATTCTAGTTAAACATCATAGCTGCTGTTTACTTCTCTATCTTATTTGCCAGTTTCATATACAAGTTCAGCTTCCTGTTTATTGCAATTGTAACAAAACTTTAGCTAACTGCTGTCTGTGTACATCATTAAATAGAAGCAATTTCCAAAACTGCATCAAGACACAGCTGTAAGTTCAATGAGTCTAACTGATATCTGGGAGCCCATAGAAGAGGGTCTCTTGCCGTAAGTTTCAGTCTTCAACAACATGTTATCTCTTTTTAATGAAATTCAGCTAGAAATATGTTTTAAACTGTTTTTTAGATAACCATGGACACTCCAACATTTGGGAGCAAGGACATTTAGGGAGGGGCAGAAATTTCTATCAAGGTGAATTGTTTAACCAAGTAATGCAAATCAATGTTTCTGATTGCAAACATGTACTAATGCTATGGTCCAATATTTGACTGTCTCAGCAAGAATCAGCTATCATTAATCACTTCAGTAATAGTAGAGCGTTTACAACATTTTGATGCTTGTTTATTAGAAGTTTAACCCCATACAACATGAATTTTTTTAGACTTGTTAGTATTGTTTTGTTTTTAATCTTTCTAATTGTGCAAATGCACATCTTTTCTGCAGGAGACAACTACAATCAAATAGCTTATGATCAAGGGTATGACCAAGGTCATGATAGAGGCTATGACCAAGGCAGAGGTGGGTATGAACGGAGACAAGAGGGTGTCTATGAACATGTACTAGGTGGAGGCTATGAACGTGGTCGCCGAGGTGGTACGTATGAGAGGGGCCGAGGAGGCAGTTATGAGAGAGACCAAGGTGGTGGATATGAAAAGGGCCAAGTAGGTGGCTATGAAAGGGGCCAAGGAGGTGACTATGATAGAGGTCAGGGAGGGGTATACGAAAGAGGCCGGGGAGGGGGATATGAAAGGGGGCGCGGAAGCTATGCAAGAGGAAGAGGTGGTGACTATGAACAAGGACAAAGAGGTGGCTACAGAAATCAGGGAGGGGGATACGAAAGAGGACGAAGAGACTATGCTAGGGGAAGAGGAGGTGCCTATGAACAAGGACAAGGAGATAGCTATGAAGGAGGCCAGGGAGCTGGATATGAGCGAGGCCGAGGAGGTTATGGTCGCGGACGTGGAAGAGCAGGTGGTCGTTCAAGGGGTGGTGGCTTTTAAACTTGGTCAGCCTATTTGGGCGTTTTTTTTATTTTGCTTCAAGGAAAATGTTTGGTTGGGGGATAATGTGGCCATGGCGACTTTGTTGCAGTTCTTTTGGAGTCCAGCTCTTATTTTCTTTCCTTGTGATTTGCAGCAAGACAGGCATGCTATGTTTTTCCTCATGTTTTACATGCTTCGAATGAGGCCAGTTTTTTTATCATTGTAATTGGATTTCGTCCACAGTTGGTAAATATTATGCCATTTCATTAATTAACTATTGCACTTTTACACTTCCTCCTTAACACTCGCCCTATTTTGTACTTTCTCCAGTACGCTCCCTTTATTTTCAGTTTCACACTGCACTCTCTCAACAGCATTTTCAGTTCTAAACTGCACTCTCTCAACAGCATTTTCAGTTCCAGACTGCACTCCCTCAACATCATTATCATCTCCAGACTGCACTCCCTCAACATCATATTTCAGTTCCAGACTGCACTTATTTTAACATCATATTTCAGTTCCAGACTGCACTTATTTCAACATCATATTTCAGTTCCAGACTGCACTTTTTTGAACATCATATTTCAGTTCCAGACTGCACTCCCTCAACATCATTATCATCTCCAGACTGCACTCCCTCAACATCATATTTAAGTTCCAGACTGCACTTATTTCAACATCATATTTCAGTTCCAGACTGCACTTATTTCAACATCATATTTCAGTTCCAGACTGCACTTTTTTGAACATCATATTTCAGTTCCAGACTGCACTTATTTTAACATCATATTTCAGTTCCAGACTGCACTTACTTCAACATCATATTTCAGTTCCAGACTGCACTTATTTCAACATCATATTTCAGTTCCAGACTGCACTTACCTCAACATCATATTTCAGTTCCAGACTGCACTTATTTCAACATCATATTTCAGTTCCAGACTGCACTTACCTCAACATCATATTTCAGTTCCAGACTGCACTTATTTCAACATCATATTTCAGTTCCAGACTGCACTTACCTCAACATCATATTTCAGTTCCAGACTGCACTTACCTCAACAGTCTGGAACTGAAATATGATGTTGAGGTAAGTGCAGTCTGAAATTGAAATATGATGTTGAAGTGAGTGCAGTCTGGAACTGAAATATGATTTTGAAATAAGTGCAGTCTGAAACTGAAATATGATGTTGAGGTAAGTGCAGTCTGGAATTGAAATATGATGTTAAAATAAGTACAGTCTGGAACTGAAATTTGATGTTAACAAATGAGTTTAACAAATGAGTTTAACCAATGATGTTAACAAATGATGTAAACCAATGAGTTTAAAAGCACACAACTAACAAAACAAATGAGTTAACACATAGATTCAAAACCAAACACCTAACTCTTAAATTTACAATCTTCATTCAAATCCTTCTTGCAACCTTCCATCATCAGTGACATGGCCAATGGCAATGCCCTTCCATCCTGTCCAATATTCGAGCCCTTGAACATCAAGTTGCACCGTCCCACTATCCTCTTCACTTTATGTTGCACCATCTCATAGGCATCCACATTGCAGCTCCTCGATCACCTCATCACCTTTGTTCAAAAAAATAAAGATGCATTATCAATAAATAATTTTCGCACTAAATAATGATGAATGAAGATGAACACAAACAACACCAAGGTTTTCCACGTAGGCTACCAAGATTCAAGAGGGTGAAAGAAAATTACATGATTTGAAACTACTTGAAATTGAAACTACATGATTTGTTGTTCTAGTTCATCAACACCATCCTCTTCTTCCTTTCATCTGCTTAGTTTTGCAGCACTACCATCATTATCCTTCTTGTCTTCATCATCTGCATCAAAAGTTTCAATGGTCATATATGGAAAATAAGGCATTAAGACATTAACTTAACATGAAGAAATTAACTTAACATGGCACAGATAAAGCGATAACATGAAGACATTAACTTAACATTCATATCGAACTTAAAATGAAGAAATTGATCATAGCATGCTTAAACACGAGATGTTGAAGGGTAGTACCTAAAAGTCTGACATATTTGGAATGCCTAAATAGTTGATCAAATACCCAAATCTATCATACAGATTGATATACAATCAATTGTCATTGACGACAAAGAGAATTACGGTCATCGCATTAAGGTAATGATAATGACAGAAATATTTACGAAGCAACAGACACAATGTACCTGATATAGCTGGGGTGAACACACCATCACCAATGGACATACATGTACCTAGAAGAACAAAAATCAGCAGACCAGTACGGTACTTGGGGTTCTTCTCAAATAAAGATTTCAGAGCTGAACTTTGCCATGTCTCTCCTGATCTAGCATGTCTACTAAGTTACCACTAAGTTACCATTTCATAAGGCAAAGGCATGTCTACATCTTTAAAAATAGCGTCTGAGCTTCCAAATGATCCCCAAACCACTTTCATTTTCTTCCAAGTGATGAGGCCATTTCTGGTAGCTCAAATCCTTCCTGCCATACTTCTCACAAGCACAATCACCAAAACCTACAATCAATCACCAGAACCTAACTTACAACCAACCAACCAACCATTAAACAACCAAACCAAACCTGCTGACAAACCATACTGAAGAACTCAATCCAACATTAAACAACCAAACCAACATTTTCCATCACCACAAACCAACATTAATCAAACAAACCAACATCAAACAACCAAACCAACATTAAACAACCAAACAAACATTATAAATCACCACAAACCATACTGAAGAACTCAATCCATCACATATGGTAACTCAGCCTCATGTCCATACATTTGAGTTTCTAATTGACTTACCTTGTCAAGACTGCACTCCTTCCAACCCACTGTTTCCTTCAATACAATTCAAACTAGTAAACTCTGAGCTTCACCACTTATGGCCTAACTGATCATTCCTTCTCTGCAAGTTGTCATCAAATTCAACTCATACTCATGCTTCTCACACAGCCCTCAATGAGATCAAGATGGCTACAGATAAAAAGTGCCGACTCACCTCTAGTTAGGCGCTGATAACTTGCGACTCTTCCTCCGCTTCAATTTGTTTTTGAAAGAAGTGGCTCACTGACATCAATCAACAACCCAATTTCAGCAACCCAACACGCTACTAGTTTCAAACATCACTATAATCGACAAAACATACCTCAGGTATCCGCCTGAATGTCGCGTCGCCAGCATTTCTGGAGTGTAAACAATCACACCAACCACGTCGCATCCGACCGCAGACAAAAGAATCCCAGCACCGATTCCGCCCAGCCACCACGGTCGCCTCACTCTCGTAACCCTAATTTTCAGCGATGGATGCGAAGCCCAAACCCCAGCAGCATCTTCCACCTCACTCAGCAGCATCTTCCGTTCCACTCAGCAACATCGAAACCCAAAGCTCAGTCGCACACTAATTCGATCTGGATAACGGATCTGGAGTTGGAGTTGGAGTTGGAGAGAGAGAGAGTTAGGCACGTGAAATGTAGGGAGAGAGAGTCTGACAGCCTGGGGATAGGTAAAATGAACACAAGACGCAATTGCCCCTCAAGCCAAACATTTGGCTGACTCACCAGCCACATAGGCAGTCACGTGGCTTGATTTGGGCCATCAGATGAAACTTGATGTGTGGCTCAAAATGCTGTAACACATAACACATTAGTGGGGTGTAACATTTGAGCGCGCCCCTATATATATATATATATATATGGGAGCGCTCGCTTGAGGCAAGGTTGTAAGAATGAGGCAGTAAGGCATGATCTTGGCCATTGATGATATTGATCTAATGGTTGAGATTTAAAGATGTGGTAGTGAGATTTTACTATTTACTTTTTACTTTTTACTGTTGGTAGTGGGTTTACTATTTGGACACGTGGCGCACCCACAAAGCACGGGGAGATTAGATGTGTGGCTCAGATCGTGACAGGAATAGAGTGTTATGTGTTATTGGATTTTGGGTACTTGGACACGTGGCAAGCCCACAAAGCACGGGAGGGTTGGATGTGTGGCTAAGATTGGTGTAACACATAACACTATTTTAGAGTATATATATATATTAATGTTAATTTCTAAATAATTTTAAATCAATAATTATATTTTAATTGTTATGTTTGGTGGGGGTGTGGGGGTATAATGGGAAATAGTCGTGGGACCCACTGGGGGGAGTGGGGGGGGGGGGGTGCGCGAGGAGAAACACCCTTATTTAATTGATGTGAGAGATAATAAAGAAAACTTGGGAGAGAGAATTAATATTATCATTTAAAGCAAGAGAGAAATTATCCATAAAACATAAAGCATAAATGGTCAAATCACACGGTAGAGAAAAGAAAGTATAAATCTCAAATGACTCTTATGTCTTTCACTCAAGTACTTTTAGAGTTGTTATTAAAATCAAAAAGCAAAAAAAAATCAAATTAATCTCAACCACACACGTGTCATGTAGATGTAATTGTCTTATTCTCTCTTCATATATTCTCCATTTAAGTTTCTCCACAAATCCAAATATTTTCACAATATTCACAACTTTTAAAAAAAATATTTGAAACTCAGACAACATATTAAAACGGAGGGCCGGTACGTCAGTATATTTCCTCGTATAAAACTACATCATTTTAGCATCAAGTTAAATAATGATGTGTTTAGCTTGGCTAGATCTCAAAATTTCAACTGTTTACGAAGCTTCACGTGTGGAATTGTACTGCTAAAGGATTGTCAGCTGCACGAGTTTGAGAGGACAATAGAGTTTACTATGTGCAAACTTAGGAGAACAATTCTGAGCAAGATTGATCAATTTGAGACAAATTTGAAATTGGGAAGCATTTGAAATTCAAGTATGAAAACTTTTTGTTTCGATTAATCAATCAACATGTTAGTACAACTTTTTCAAGAAACAAGTTCCATTTAATACCTTTGAAAGTTGAGTCGTAAGCTAGTTCCATTTAATACCTTTGAAAGTTGAGTCATAAGTATGGGGCTTGAGGAGTCCTTGTGATCTTGCACCGTTCTGAAAGAAGACATGCTTTATGAAGATTTGAAACCAGGCTTTGCTTACTACCACATATTCAGCTATCTGCAAGACATGACGAGATTATAGTGTAATACTAAATGCATTAAAATAAATTAAGAGCTTAACAAGAGCACGACAGGATCAACAAGCACTAGTAAGTGTACAATCTCCAGTGCAGTACTAAATTTCGACCTCTGGTCTTACTGCCATAAGATACATAATGTGTCGGATGCACTACACTAATTGCCAATCTCTTCACGTCAATATGTGATGAACTAATAAGTCACAGATTCAATTGTTTTTAGTAATAATATGAGTATAATAAGTACCTAAACTCAGCTTCAGGTCCTTTTGACCCTCATTATGCATCATCGTTGAAAGCTGGTTGGATACAAAACATGTGTGTGAGATTCTCCAAAATGAAAATAAAAGATTTTTAGCCATTCCGAGCAAGGCAATCAGAAACTAACTTTGCCGATTCAAGAAAAAGCTAGGAGCAATTAAATCAAAATGTTCAGAGTACCGCGATGAATCAACATTACATTGTTCGTGGTAAAGAAAGACTTGAGTTCTTATCAAGGCCAGTGGAACTCGAGCATAGACCACACAAAGCAGGCAAACAATTTAGTTCAGGCTACTGATTTGTTATATGTCATTAAATGTAATTTTTCAGCCACCCAACTATGTCAACAGAAAGCTAGCAGACCACGTGTCATAACTACCAATACAACGAAAGATAAGCGGTTATGAACGATGATTGCAAGCGTGTTGACAATGGAACATAAGTGAGATCCTCAAAAAGGCTTGAAAGGAACATGGTTTAATGAACTAAATAACTGAACCAGCAATGTTACACCTACAGACAGACAATAGTCGAGCAATACCAAATGTTCACCTTCACCCAAAGCTAGTCAACAAATTGACAGGAAGAAAAAGGAGCCACATTGTGAATAAATCATAACCACAAGTTCGGATAAACGAACGAAGCAGCACTATGAACAATCAATCGAAGCCAATTGGTTGAATCCAATGTCATAAAACAACAGCAATGTGTGAAGTATCACACAGCAATACACTCGAACAAAAAATAAGCAATAAATGGACGTATAATAAGACCTAATATACAGCAAAAATTATCAAAAGAAACCTTCAAAAGCCCAACCATGGCCATGTCGAGTAACTGAAAGCATCGAATTCAGCAACGCACTTGCAGTGGCTGTGTGGAACGGAAGCATAGTCTCAGCACAGACTCCGGCCAGCGCAAGTTGAGACCTTTGCAAACACCCAAATTCAGATACAATCTCAAAACACGATTTATGAAGAAATGGAACAGCATCTCATAAATTTCGATCGAACCTGCAATTGCGATGCGATAAAGGTCTCAACTTTGGCATGCGAAGAGGAGAGCTGGGTGCGGATTTCAGTCTGGCCGAGCATACGGCGTTTCGAACTGAGGCGGAGCGGAGGAAGGAGCGTGCGGCGGCGGCTGACGACATTGTGGGTAGATGAGGTTTTCGCTGGGTTTGGGAGCGAGGGTCAAACCGATAATTTCATCTAAAAAAATTCACCTTTTCGACAATAAAGTTTACTTTTCACCTTAAAGCATTAATTATGTACGATTCCCTCATGTATTTGTAACAATAAATACCAATTGATGTTTAACTGGGCTGAGAAGCCCATTAGTGAATGGGCCAAAGCGCAACGAGGTATAGAACCGACTAGGGGTCGGCAATGGGCAGCCCTTACCCTAACTGGCAGGGTAAGGGCAGGATAAGACCATTTTTTATTGACCCTATCAACAGTACAGGGCAGTGTAAGGGCAGGGTAGAACAATTTTTTTAAGCCCGTAGGGTACCCATGGGCAGGGTAATATTAGGGTAGGGTCGGGTACGATAGGGTCGGGTCGGGTTGGATAGGGTCAAGTAAGGCAAATTTAAGCATATTTTGAAAAAAAATTCATAATATGAATGAAAATAGTAGCGTAAGACAGGGTATGATAGGGTAAGAGGGCAGAGTATGCTGTTAGGGTAGAAGGGCAGGGTAGGAGGGCAGGATAGAGTCTATTTTTTCATGACCCTTACCCTGGCTTAGGGTAGAAGGGCAGGGTACGTTAGGGTACGAGGATAGGGCAGGGCAAGGTACGGATCGGGCAGGGTAAGGGTAGCCCTAAAAGCATTTTGACCTTAGGGTCAAATGCCTACCCTAGAACCGACATATACCAGTTGAATGATGAGGCCTCTCCGATGGTTTTTGGTATAGGTCTTTTCGGTTCAACAATCCACATCTGGTTGGCTCTTTCCTGCTTTATGGTGCTGCAGCTGCTAGGTTTTTTGCTACTACCTAAAATTGAGACAAAGAGTGGGTCACAACAGCTTGTTACTTTTGAAATTGAATTTAACTCATTTTAGTTGAATTTAACTTAACTGAACTTTTGAAATAAATATAACCGGTTAAAACAAAATGAATGAAATATTAAATCATCGGTGATCTGATTCCATTAGACATTCAAAACGCAGGCGTCTTAGAGCTTTACATATACTTTTTGTGAAAGTCATACAAGCACAAGTGCACAACTACATGATCATCATGGCTAACAGATCGATCAATATGTATCGGTCGACCAACTAGCACATATACTACTCCATATGTTATCACATTTTTTTCGCAACTATAAACCGTTGTATCTTCCCCTAACCAAAAATAAAAATAAAAACCGTTGTATCTTCCATTTCATTACGCACATGCACATCTATACCATTTCGTCATAACTTAGCTCTTGTTCTCCTCTTTCATTTTATATTACCGATGGATTGTGTTCTTTTGACTTAAATGATTTAAATTAATAATTCAATTTAACTATTTTATTTTGATAATTATTTTAATTTAAAAGTCAGACATTTAACTTAAATAAATACGTACTTATAGATGTTGCGGTGAGCTAAGAGCATCCCACACCATGATCTTTTTTATCAAAGGAAAGTGTCATGAGTGATGACTAAAAAAAACATGCTCCTCCACCATGACCAAATGTGTCATAGAAATGATCATCACATGACCAAATGCATAAAAGATCATCGCATGACCAAACATTAGATTTGGTCATGAGCCGTGAACCAATTGCAACGCGACACGTGTCCTGTATAAGAACTTTTCAGTTTATATTTTGATCTTGCAACGAATATATCTTCGAAATTACAAATTTTAAAAAATCAAAATAATTACCAATATTCATAAAAATTTTTAAATCTATAAAACGAAATATACTTTGATACATTTTTATTAATCTTATTATTTATGAGCTACGTACAATTTATGTAGCGATGAGAGAGAATGATGATAAATTTTTTGTTTGGTCATGAGTGGGGTGCACTTGAACAAAATAGTCATGAGACATGATCACATGACAAGATGAGAGAGAGATGATATTTTTTTTTATCATGGTGAAAGATGCTCTAAATGACCGAGATTATAAATGTAAAATAAGACACCCTTAATATTTTAGTTTTTTTGTTTACGTATAAATGTTCTAAAAACCTCATTAAAAAAATTTATGTATGATAGCTAAAATGGACGTTTCTAGATGGATTATGATACAGACGAATCGATTAAAATTAACATGATGCCGACCTTCTATTCTCTAAACATGTTACAAAGCATCCTATATAAAGATGAAAAAGAAGAAGAGAAGATGAATCTATTTCATGGAATAATTTGGCCGTAGAAATAATTACATGATTTGATTTTGCAACTAACAATGGCCTGTACATGGAGAGCGTTTTTTAAGATGATTTTTAATACATAAAATCGGCTGACAACAAGGGTGGTGATCAAATTAAAATTTTGTATTATATTCATTGAGTTAAGAGTCCAAACTTCATTAATGACATTTTTCTCGGACAATTTATGTGTTTAATTGAGAAAGTCGTTGCCAACAAGGGTGTGGTATAGTGGAAAAAGTTCTACATTGCTTTCACAAGTTTGAGGGTTCAGGCCCCACACCCATGACACTTTATCATAATTTTGTGAGAATTTTCTCGCTTCCTACATACCTCGTGCCTAACGTGACTTGCAATTGTAGAAATGTTGTGCGAAATCTAAATCCGCTCAGTTAAATGTTAGATGACTGACGCGCAACGTCTGACACGTCAAATTTAATATTTATATTTCTCCTGCTAAAAGCTAGTGTAGCGACAAGAATAGTCGAACCCAATGGAGCTGGTGTGTTGAAGCTGTCACTGAAAATAATTAAAGAAAGGGGGTTTTGTGAGCAATTATTGTAGGACACAAGAGAAAAGACAAACGAAGACAATCAGAGAAAACATTCAGCTTAGGGTTTTTATTGTGACACGTTTATCATAGATTTCTAATGATCAAATCTTATGTTTCTAAGTGTGGTTGTTCCGACAAATGTAACTACCCTAGTATCCCGACAAAGGTGATACGCGACAATCTAACCCGACAAAGGTGTTAGACTTCTAGTTCTTTCCTAAACTTAATAATCCGACAAAGGTATTACTAAGGATATGTGTTACTATCTACCTTTACGACAAAGTATCCAATAGATGTTAACGGTAAGAATTAATTGTTTGATTAAGCTTTGCGACAAAGCTTCCACTTAATCTCACAAATTAATTCATGTGATGAAGAACAAGAACTAGAGAAACATAAAATTGCATTAAGAACGAAAATCTCAAAACGTAGTCACAATGTGTGAAACCCTAAACTGAAATAGAACATTAGCTACTCATAGCCATAACAAAAACACAAATATTTTTGGAATGAAAGTAGAAAAATCTTCTCTTCGTCGAAAGCTTCGCATTCTCCTCCAGAGCCGTTTTCAAACTTCGTAGAATGATTGATTGAATAATAGAAACTCTTCTTCAAAACCTTAATTTATAAGTTTTTCGGCCCAAATTGCTAATTTTCAGAACTGCTAACGTCATCAAGTACGCTGATGATGTCATCGTCGCGCCCGGTGTAGATGTTACGGGCGCTCCAAGCGTTGACGTTAGCACAGTGGCTCATGTCTTCCTTGGGCGCGGTCCCCACTGACTTGGTTTCTCCTTTCTGCGCGCCAGTTCTGACTTCGACTCTTGATTCGACCTTCTAAATGACTTCGGCTGCTCTTGGTGTGAACTAGAGAATTGAAGGGAATTGAGTCAGATACGCATCGGCATGTAGCTCGTATTTTTCTGATCAATGGTCGATTCACAGCACTCCGTCGAAGCTCTAAAGGTCTGATAAGCCATTGTGGTGTTTTTGGCACTAAATGCCGTCTTTTATTCTTCTTTCTCCACTAGAGCTTCCGAAACACCTAAAATGTAAAACCATACTAAAAAGTAAATGTTTGCATATAAAAGTATCGAAATAAATGAGATTAGTTGATTTGACGAGTCGTATAAATACGACTCATCAATGACCCATACTATAATTGAATAATTCAAGTTCCCATGCTTCATTTGAATAATCCAAATTTAGGGTTTTTTTAAAATGACCCTTTTTGAGTTTTGGATTTCAGAAATGTCCCATTTGAGTTTGTTCTTTCAAAAATGGTCTGTTTTAAATAAGACTGGATTCACGGGAACCGGTTTCTGCCATTTTCCCAAAAACCAGATCTCGATGTTCCGATTCGTTACTTTTTATAACTAACCGGAACTCCAGGACCCGATTTTTTAGCCAAAACGAGATGACATGGCATGGCTGGATTACGTGGATGCCACGTATAACCGGATAACAAGGATCCAGTGATTTTCAAAATATGAATCCACAGTCTTCTTTCTCCTCATTCTCGAACGTAGCCCTAATATCATTCGTCCCTGTCACCGTCAGTCCGACCTCCTCCGTCCGACCACGTCCGTCATCGTTCGTCCCCGTTCGACGTCTTCCGACCTCGTCCGACCGCTCGATTCAGATCAATTAGACCTCCGACGAGCTTTCGATTTCATCACAATTGTCATCTCCGTCCGACCGCTCGAGTCATCTCCAAAAAGCTCCGACCGCTCACGTCCGTCATCACAATTGCCGAATATCACTTACCCTCACCTTCGATTTCGTCTTTTCGTACATCCGAATTCGTCTCATCCATATTAATCGGTAAATTGTCAAAATTGTGTGAATTTTTGGTTGCATATTGTTTGACTCAATTGTGTAGTTTATTATCGACACAGTTAGTCATCGCAATTGTGTTGTTGTTGATGTTGCAATTTTATGATGGGTTGTTGCAAATTTTGATGGAAATTGATATTGTTGATTGTTTGAAAAAATCCAGCATTATTGTTCGATTGTAGTTGATTGATATTGTTGAACGGATTGATATTGTCCAACGGATCTTAAAATCTTCATGATTGATATTTTTCGATTTTGGTTGTTGTTGAATTTGTTGTTGTTTGATATTGTTTTGCTATATGTGTTGATATTAGTTGATATTGTGGATATCGTCAAATATGTAGTTGAATATTTGGTTGTTGTTGCTATTCATGAATTGAAGGCATGGTTTGATATTGTTTTTGTTGGATATTTGATTATTCTTCAAGAATTGCTTATTATAAATTTTATTGTTATAGAAATGACGTCAGGCAGCAGGCGATCCACACCGTTTGATATGTCGTCTACTTAACGAGCGACGGTTGGTTCGGACATGAATGCGGAGGACTTTGTGAATCCTGGCCCGAGTGATCCATCTGTATTGCATCAACAGAGTGTACATCGCACTGAGGCGATATGGAGAAATCAGGTTAAATTTATCTTTAGAGTAAATTTTAAGTTAAAAAATTATAATATAACAATCAATTTGACGGTGAATGAACTATGTCATGTTACAGATGGATGAAGATTTCAAGTCTGATCAACTATTAAGGATCACGGGTCATAATGTCTCGAAGTTGAAGCCTCGGCTTATATCATATGTTGCAAAAGCTGGTTTTTTTCCGTGGTCACAAGTATGCGGTGTGAAGACTGACTCAAGACTGTGCACAACTCTTGTGGAGAGGTGGAGACCCGAGACCCACACTTTCCATTTGAATTGAGGAGAGGCGACACTTAAACTACATGATGTTGCGCTCCTTACAAGCTTACCCATAGATGGGGTGCCAGTGTCTGGTTTTTCAGACTTTGATTGGGAGGTCGTATGTGTTCGTTTGATAGGTGATGTGCGACCGTCTTAAGCTGAAGTCGCAGGGTACGAAGACATGGTTTGATAACTACCTAAATACGTTGCCAGCTGAAGCAGACGACGAGACGTTAAAGAAATACGCTAGGGCATATATTTTATGTCTATTGGGATTGACATTGATGTCGGATTTGTATGGCGATAGCGTTTCCCTCCACTATCTCCAATTGTTGGAGGACTTGGATAATGTCCAGAATTATAATTGGGGGAGCACAATATTAGGTTTTCAGTACAGTCAAATAAGTAGAGCATCTAACGTCAAGAAGCCGCAAATGGCAGAATGTCCACTTTTACTACAGTTTTGGAGCTGGGAGCGCATGCGTATTGGGACTCCACAACCATTTACTCAAGAGGCTCCGGACCTTGATGATGATATTGATCCATATCTGGGACCTTGTTGGGAGCTGGGAGCGCATACGTATTGGGGCTCCACAACCATTTTACTTTTTCCCGACATATTTCAGTGTACACCGATTAGACTAAACATGCACGGGTTGATATTTGATTAAAATCGGATCTCGGGGATCCGGTTTTCTTCAATTTTTTATTTTTTACCGACATATTTCAGTGTACACCAATGTGACTAAACAGGCACGTGTCGAGATTGCCCTAAAATCGGATTTCCAAAATTCGGTGTTTTTTATGAAGACCGAATCGCCGAAATTCGGTGTTAAGCGAAATGCATGTGTATAAATATTCATGTTTTCTCCACCATTTTCTACATCAACAACAACAACATACTACAAATCTCTCATCATTTCATTCGGTTTATCATATTTCTTCGAAATGGAAACGCCTACGCTTGATAATTTGGATTACCAAGTCATGTACGAGTACGCCCGAGAAGAAATGGAGAATTTAGAGATGGTGGTTGTGGAGAATCTGGACTACGAGAATGCGGTACCGCAGGTTTTATGGGATCATCCGGATTTTGAAGATATTTCGGTGTGGGAAATAAATCAACCAGCCGATGAGTATTTGGGAGGAAATTTCGGTCAACCTGATCTCCGCTCATCACTTGCACCGGGGAGTTCATTTGAGTCAAAAGAACTTGCCATACAAGATGTGCGGAAGTGGCCGATACTGAATCGAGTGGAAACGGGGTAAGAAAATCTAACCTTTCATTTATGGTGTTTGAATGCCGAAAGGGTCGAGAAGTTTGTCCATGGGGCCTCCGCATAGCTTCACTGAGAGGAAATCACAGTTGAGAAGTGCGAAAGCATCGTGCATACCACACATGTCAGAACGACACAATTATGTACAACAACGTTCATCTGACAACGAAGTACATCGCTAGAGAAATTTGGGGTGTGATGACTGAAAAATTACGATTAAGTGCAGCAGAGATATAAGGAAGAATTGCGAAAGACTATGGGCTAGAAATTTCATACTTGAAAACTTGGCAAGCCAAGCAACAATCAATGATAAACTTATTTGGATCATGGGATGGCTCCTTCTCATACCTGCCGCACTTGATGAAGGCTTTAGATGATGCAAGTCTGGAAACAGTTGTCAAATAAGATACAGAAGAAATTGATGGTGAGTACATTCAGGTAAACCGTGTTTTTTGGGCATTTGCAGAATGTATTCATGCGTTTAAGTATTTTCGTCCTATATTATCCATCGACGGTACCCATATGTATGGTAAGTACGATGGGAAACTGCTCATAGCATGCTCTTTGGACGCAAACATTAATGTTTTACCTGTTGCGTTTGCTTTGGTCGAGAGTGAAATCACCTCCAGCTGGAGTCGGTTCATGAGATGCATTCACGATGGTGTCACTTCACGCCAGGGCTTGTGCGTGATCTCTGACAGGCACGATTGAATAATGGCTGCTTTGAAAGAACCAGAATTGTCGCCTCCTATGGCTTACCATCGTATCTGCGTTATGCACTTCTAGAGAAACTTCAACACGAAGGTCACAGACTCGTTTTTGAAAGAAAAAAAAACTTGGCAAATTAGCTTATGCCAAGAAAGAGTACAAGTTTGCAGCTGAATGTAAGGAGCTGATGATACTATTGAATGACAGACCTGACGTTCGTATGTGGTTGCGCAATTTGGACGCGCAGTTATGGTCTTTGGCCATGGATACTGGTGGTATGAGATGGGGCTCAATGACCACGAACGCTTCCGAATCGTTCAACGGCGTTCTCAAGCGCGAACGTGATTTACCAATTTCAGCATTGGTTATGTTCACGTTCAAACAGTTGAATAAATATTTCAACAAGTGCAGTTATCTGATCATTCGATATTTTGACTAATTATTCACTACATTCGATGAAGGATGACACTTGTTCTCCGGGCAAATTGTCCCTATTTGACGTCTTTCTCTAGTGTTTCTGGTAAAATTGGCATATCATCGCTCCGTGGACGCGAAGTGCTGAAAGAGCAGAAACATCAACGAAAAAGGCCAAAAGAGAGCTCTACACCAACAGTAGGCCGTGACATGCCGTGACATCTCATTAGTGTCACGGGTGTCACGGTAGGCTTTCTCCTCAGAAGGATCCGAGTGATTTCCAACCAGGCCGTGACATGCTGTGACATGTCTGAATGTCACGGGTGTCACGACCCCTTTTCGACTCAGTGAGTTTTGCCCTCGCCGTGACATGTCCGAATGTCACGGGTGTCACGACCCCTTTTCGACTCAGTGGCTTTTGGAGCACACCGTGACATGCCGTGACATGTTCGAATGTCACGGCACCGTCGAAAGACAGAATTATCAGCTGATTTCCTAATCCGTTTTTGGCAAGTTCTGATCTTTTGGTAATTAATCGATTTTTGGGCTATAAAAGGGCAACGACCAGAGTATTCTAAGTGTGCTTGGATAAGAGATTTAAGAACCCTAACTTGGGAGAGAAGACATAGATCATCGCGAGATTGAGGATTCAACGAGCTACATCGTCTACACGGTTTCCTCGTCCTTAGTTTCTTTTATACATTACTTTTGGTTAACTTACCATGAGTAGTGAGTAGTCTTCTTATTCTGGGATCCTACGGATCTCGTGCTATGTACCCAACTCTTCATGTGATCAATTGAACGTGTTTTCATTAATGCAATTCGAGTATTCAATTTCATCGTGCTTAATTTTATCGTTCGTGCAAGTTTTACATTGAATGGGACGTTTACATGCTAGAACGTATTTAGGTTATTTACCGAAAGATGGATGGGTCCTAGGTGATAGCACTGAAATATATGCATTTTAGGCAACCTCTATGCTTATTGTTTCGATCGTTTTATTACGATTTCACTTGCTATTTGATGCTTTGTGGTTCATTTCAGGCAAATTACAGAGTTTAAGCTGAGAACACAAGTGAGTAGCATTTTGGAGCAAAACCGAGCATTTCGGAGCAAAAATATGGACTTTCGGGCAATACGGGACAAACCGACCTTTACGGAGTATTTTGGACGTACAGATCGCAATTGGTGTCCGATTTGGTCGATTCAAAGCTTGTTGAAAAGCTAAATCAAAGGGCTACAACTCTCTAGTTGACGCCGAGACCAAATTCGGAGGTTAAGATTGTCAAAACAGCCTTGTGCGTTCGCACAATCCGGACCAGACGCATGAAAATCTCATGCGTTAGCGACCAACCTTGCCGCAGTGTTTTGGACGTCCAGGGCGTGTCCGATGTCCGATTTGGCTGATGTTTAGCTTGTTGGAAAGGTAACTCGAAGGGCTACAACTCTTCAGTTGACTTTAAGACCCAATTCGGACGATAAAACTGCGAAACAAGGTCAGCAAGAATCCATGCGTTTGCATGGTTCAGACTGTGCGAACGCACGCCGTCGTAAAAATCAAATTTTTACTGCTGGGCTATAAATAGAAACTTAGGGTTTCTAAACAGGGGGACCTGGTGTGTCGATTTTCTGGAGAAAAGCTGGGATTTTCGAGATCAAGGATAACTTCAACAAGAAGGATCGAATCCTCGAGTGTTCTTGAGTCTCTATATTGGTTCTAGATTTCTAAACTCACCTTTCCATATGGGTTTCTGCACTTTTATTGTTGATTTTGTTTGTAAACTCACCATGAGTGAGTAGTGACCTTGGTTGGGGATCTATGGATCCCCTAGACATGTTTGTGACATTGTAAATACTATGGATGCTATTGATGAATGATTTGCACATGATTCTTCTTCATTTGAATTTAGATTTTCGGATTGCCCATAAGGTGTTTGTGAGAAGTCCTCTATGAGAATTCTGCTTGATTTCATGTTTGACATAGCTAGCGCTGAAAATCATGATTTCAAATGAACTAAATGAAGAAGCATTTGGGTTTTTGAGTTACATGGCGACTTTCTAATCCTAATGAGAATGGCTTGAATTTAACAAGAACATGATCATCTAGTCAATAAAACGCGAGTGTGAGGCTAGATATTCATATTCTATAGTGCCAATAAAGCGCGAGTGTGAGGTACTATGCGAGATGTAACCGCTTTGTACTAAGTTGTAGCGCGAGTTGAACTTAGTACAAATGTTGCATGAGCTAAATTCTAAGTATGTGCATGTGATTTCATCATTGGTGTCCCATTTTACTGTCACAATAACTGTCTAGGTGGGGAATTAGATCCCTAGTCATCTTTTAATTGATTGTTTACCACTTTTAGTTGATCAAATCTCACTTTTGGGATAGTGAATTCTGCTATCATCCTTTTCAATGAACAAACCCCCCCAAACCATAGACATTCTAAGTAAATCGTTAGCATTATTGGTTTAATCACCTATCCTTTGGGTACGACCTCAGATTTCCCGAGTCTTTACAAATGTTTTGATTACCGTGACTAGCATAAGTGTTTGGATTTATTTGAATACTTTAGCTATAATTTCGAACGATCACTAGGTATTAATCGGAACCGCATGAAATTGATATTAGGTCATGGTAGCTACAATGGTAGTACATGAATTTAATAGGAAAATTGACTTTCGTCTGAAAAACCTTAAGTTTAATAAATCGAGATCGTTGATAATCCGTGGATGGGCGGCGTTCAACGATTGAGATTAATCTAGACAATGATCTGTGGATGGGCGGCTTGTCTAGTGTTATTTCGGTTTATTTCCATATTCGATAGCATGATGAATTTACGTGACATGATTGCATGATTAGTGGCGTTAGCACGGGTGAAGTATGGTCCTGAAATTATTTCTCTAATCAAGTACAAACCATTTGTTTTCTGTATTTAATTTCTGCTGTTTTCATCACAACCAAACCTTGAATCGTTCGGAATAGCTAAATAGGTCACTTGTTAGCTAGTATTCACACGCGTTGTTCCTTGGATCGACCCTTGGCTTACCAAGATTTATAAATTTTGTTTGACTGCAATTCGACCCCTAAAACTCATAACTTGACACTATAAAGGGTTAAAAATACGCATGTCAAAATGGCGTCGTTGCCGGGGAACAACGTTTAGTGTGATATTAGATTTAACGTGTGTAGTTTAGACTATTTCGCCTTGTTTGGTACTAGAATTTTTCTGCCTTCGCTCACGGTGATTCTTGGCTCTTGCAGGTACTAGCTAGTTCATGCCAAGGAAACCACCCCGACAGAAGAAGCAGGTTCAGATATCAGACGAGGACTCACCGGACCAACGAAGAACTCTTCGCAGGGTCCAAAACGAAGCTCGACAACTCCGAGCACTGAACCGAAATTTCACAGCATTAGCTATGAATCAGAATCAAGCATTGAATGAGGTGGTCGAAGATGACCAGCAGCGTCCCGTGTAGCAGCCAGTGCGCAGGACCCTTGGAGACTACACTGCTCCACGTGTCTCGGGATTCCAATCCGCTATCGCACCGCCTGGTATAGCCAATAACACATGGGAACTCAAAACGGGACTCATTCAAATGGTGCAGAACAACCAATTTTCTGGAAGAATGAGTGAAGACCCTCACCAGCACCTCAAGCGTTTTATTCAAATGTGCAACACGGTGAAGACCAATGGTGTCCCTCCAGAGTCCTACTACCTCAGCATATTTCCGTTCTCACTATCTGACAAGGCTAGTAGGTGGCTAGACAGTCATGCAGAGGGCACGTTTACTACTTGGGATAAATTGGCTGAAGCCTTTCTCCAACATTACTTTCCACCATCAAAGACAGCTCACTTCAGGAACAAGATCATCTCGTTCTGTTCTTTGGATGGTGAGACTCTGTACGAGGCTTGGGAGAGGTATAAGGAGCTGATGAGGATGTGCCCCCACCACAACCTAGAGCTGTGGCAGATCATGGATACTTTCTATCAAGGAATCGACCAGGGAATGCGCACCTTGATAAATCAAACTGCTGGTGGAGGACTTACTGGAGTTCCTCTAGACGAGACCTATGCTATCGTAGAAAAGGCAGCTCAAGACTACCACCTCTGGACGAGTGATCGAGGGAATCCCAAAGATAAGAAGGGAGTGCAAGATCTCTACCTCGCTGATAGCACAAATGACATCGCTGAGTTGACCAACACAGTGAAGCTGCTTGCAACTGAAATAAAAAAATCTGAAGACAGACTCCGCTATGAAGACGTCTGATGTCGCTAATGTGGGTATCTACTGTCAGATTTGTGGCTCTCCATCCCACTTCGCTGATGGCTGTCCGGTGATGGGACAAGATGATAACGGTGGAAATCAGGAGGATGCTAATTATGTTGGGCAGAATAATCAAGGGACTGGTTTCGCTTCTGGCTCAGCCCCTAACAGGTGGGATAACCCGAACCGGAATCATCCTAACCTCTCTTACAACCCACAGAATCAAGTGCCGCCTAGCTTCCCTTACAGGCAGCAGCCGAGCACTGCACCGTACCGGCCACGAGGCCAATTCAACAACCAAACTCAGCAACCGCATAATACTGCTCCCTAGCAACCGCGGTCTCAGTACAACAACCAATAACATGGGCAGCAAAATCAGAATTCAGGGAACTACAACAATCAGCCTCAGCATCAACGAGATCAGAACTCGGGACCACCGTCAAACCTGGAATCCTTACTGACCAATTTCCTAGCAAAACAAGATAAATGGAACCAGGACCAGGAGAGGCGATCAGTGGAGCAAGATAGGAGGCTCCAAGGAGTCGATCAGTCACTAGAGCAGTTCGCTATTCAGAATCGAATGCTGAAAACTCAGATTGCTCAGCAAGCTACTTCAGCACATAGAGAGCATGGGAAGCTCCCATCGAAGCCGGATCCAAACCTTAGATCGGTGAATGCCATCACACTCCGAGGAGGGAAACAGCTTGAGATGCTACCAGCTCAGACCACTCGATCTCCAACTACAAGATCAGCACCTGATCCTACACCCGCTGAAGAGGAAACATCACAGGAAGCTGAAAACCGAGTTGAAATTCTGCACAGACAGTGGAGCCAGCACCTTATAGGCCGTCTGTTCCCTTCCCTCAGCGGCTGGTGGCTAAAAAGAGGGATAAAGAATTCATGCAATTCGTGGACAAGATCCGCACCCTCTACATCACTTTGCCCCTCACCGAGGCAATCACCTCGATTCCTACCTTAGCAAAATTCATGAAGGAGTGATGAGCCGTATTTATACGATTCATCGAGTCAACAAATCCCACCAATTCCGACACTTTATTATGCGAACAAGTTACTTGTTAGTGTTGTTTTGCATTTCAGGTGTTTCGGAAGATCTAGGAGGAATCGCGCATAAAAGACGGCTTTTCATGCCTAAAACACCACAGTAGCAGATTAGACCTTTGGACAGTCGGCAGAGTGCTGGGAATAGACCGCTGATCAGAAAAATACGAGCCACATGTCATTGCAAAGGTGACTCAATTCCCTACAACTCTCTAGTTCACACCGAGAGCATCCGAGGTCATATAAAAGGTCAAATCCAGAGTCAGAGCCGAGTCCAAGGCGGTGCAAGCCGAGCCGAAACCGAGTCAGCCGAGTCCGAACCGAGTGGGGCCGAGCCAGCCGAGTCTAAGGCCATACAGATCTCGGCTCGTCCTTGTGTGGCGGTTTATGCGAATACTTGTTGGCCAAGTTTACTTGCAAGCCAAGCAAAAGCCAAGATTTGGACATGTTTCCTAATTCGTTTTTGGACTTGTTCCAAATCCGGACTTGGAAGCCCTAGGTTTTTTTTATAAATAAGACCCTTGGGTCAAGGCATAAGCATCCGATCAGCTCCTTCTCCATCTACACGGATCCAGAGCTTCTCTCTACTGTGACTCGTTGAGCATCACTCATGCATACACGTTAGTTAGTTGTACATGGATTTGTAGGTAGTCTCACTCCTGAAAACCTTCACGAGACTATACTCGTCCTACTAGGCCAGCCTAGAGGTTTAAAGGCTTGATGCATATGCTAAATGCATTCCTGTCCTCTACAACTGTGAGTAATCTTTTGTTTTTATTTTAGCTAGAATTGATCGCATGGCACTTGAGTGGGTAGCTTAGAAAATTGTGGTCGTTGGGCATTACATTCACTCGTGTATCTATTCTGCCATTTGTTTGACATTTGTTCGGGACGAACAAATCCTAAGTGTGGAGTGTTTTGATCAGTCGATATTTTGACTAATTATTCACTACATTCGATGAAGGATGACACTTGTTCTCCGGGCAAATTGTCCCTATTTGACGTCTTTCTCTAGTGTTTCAGGTAAAATTGGCATAGCATCGCTCCGTGGACGCGAAGTGCTGAAAGAGCGGAAACATCAACGAACAAGGCCAAAAGAGAGCTCTACACCAGCAGTAAGCCGTGACATGCCATGACATCTCATTAGTGTCACGGGTGTTACGGTAGGCTTTCTCCTCAGAAGGATCCGAGTGATTTCCAACCAGGCCGTGACATGTCTGAATGTCACAGGTGTCACGGTCCCTTTTCGACTCAGTGAGTTTTGCCCTCGTCGTGACATGTCCGAATGTCACGGGTGTCACGGCCCCTTTTCGACTCAGTGGCTTTTGGAGCACACCGTGACATGCCGTGACATGTCCGAATGTCACGGCACCGTCGAAAGACAGAATTATCAACTGATTTCCTAATCCGTTTTTGGCAAGTTCTGATCTTTTGGTAATTAATCGATTTTTGGGCTATAAAAGGGCAATAACCAGAGTATTCTAAGTGTGCTTGGATAAGAGATTTAAGAACCCAAACTTGGGAGAGAAGACAGAGATCATCGCGAGATTGAGGATTCAACGAGCTACATCGTCTACACGGTTTCCTCGTCCTTAGTTTCTTTTATACATTACTTTTGGTTAACTTACCATGAGTAGTGAGTAGTCTTCTTATTCTGGGATCCTACGGATCTCGTGCTATGTACCCAACTCTTCATGTGATCAATTGAACGTGTTTTCATTAATGCAATTCGAATATTCAATTTCATCGTGCTTAATTTTATCGTTCATGCAAGTTTTGAATGGGACGTTTACATGCTAGAACGTATTTAGGTTATTTACCGAAAGATGGATAGGTCATTTTCAACAAACAAAAAAAAAACCCCAAATTTACATACGAATTGATGCCCAATCATTCCATCTAGATCTAGTGTAATAGTCGATCACTCAATTTAGTGTAAATTTACATACGAAATGGAATAGGGTTTAGGTCCCTCATAAATACTTGTGCAGATCTAATTAGCTGGTTGAGCTCCGAAGTCCAAGCGCAACCAAAGTGTGTGTCATGTCTTCGCTTTGTTCTCAGTTAGGCCTGTCTCGTTCTTAGTCAAAGTGTGACTATTTGAATTAACATTCTTAATTATATTTGTAGGGTAACACTTGTCCATTCCACTCCACTACTGCCAAAGTTTCATTCTAGCGGTCCCATTAAGATAATGGTCTCAAAAATTCAAGAACAAAATCAAACCCAAATTTTTTAGTCATTTTTTTAGTCATTTCAATTGTAGGGCACTGAATGAGTGAATTCTATTTTTTATAGACAAAATTATAATTAGTAAAACTCAATAGAAACGATGTTATTAAAATCGATCCTTGGATCGATCCGGTCAAGTTACTGAGTCAGTGATTCAACCGAATTGATCCGGATTGACCCGTATATATTAAAAAATAAAAATAAAATACTTATATATGATATTATAATTTAATATATTTATCACTTTGAATAAATATTACATGTTTATGATCTGATTACAACAACATACCATAACAAATTGTAAAATTTAGAATTTGATAAAGTACAAATCAATAATACAACAATAATAGAACAACAATAACAATTTAGTCTTAATTTGCAAGTCACAACAATAAGGGATTTCTAAGACTAGCTAAATTGATAATAAGTAATAAATTTTATAAATTTGATAGAGGAAGACTAGGTTCGACTCTTGTCCAAGTCAAAATAAATAAATATTTTTTAAGACCAAATGGAACCGATTGAACCGATCAAATCACCGTTTTAATGAAAAATTGGGTCAATCGACCGGGTCAACCGATTCAACTTACCGGGTCAACCGGGTCAATTGTAAACCGGTCCGATAACAAAACCGAATCGGTCCGGTGACCGATTCCCAGTCCAACTTGTCGAACCGACCGGTCCGATTTTAATAACTATGCGGTGTACTCTAATATTTTACTCACAAAACATTGTTTTCCTTTTTTTTCTCTTTCAACTTTCTCTTCAATTGGCGGTATAATTAATCTTAAATTAAGGGGAGCGCTCGGTTGAGAATCCTTAAAAATTTGAGAACTTGATAACTCAAATCTCACCATTAGTTCATGATGCATCTTTGATCTGCATATGAAACATGTCCAAAAAGTAAAGTAAAAAATGTGGCTTTGATTTTATATTAAATGCATCTTGGAAAATGCACATGGAACACGTGTCACCACCAAAATACATCTTGAAAAATGCATCTTTTAATTAGGAAGGTGAAGATTGAGGTCTCAAGTTCTCGAAATTTAAAGGGATTCGCATTTGAGCGCTCCTCTAAATATAGATTATTGTACTGTCCCTTCCATGATACATAGATAAATTACTTTTATAAAATTACCAAAATAACCGTTATAAGTTATAACAGAACATATGTCATTAGTGATTACATAATTAGGAAAAATGATTCGTTGCAAATATTATATTTTTGTAAAAATTACAACGCAATGACAGTTCTTGATTTGGTCATTTGGACGGATAAGTCACAAAACAATAGTTTGAGTACTTAATATAATTGCAAATTTCCCTTTATCCTAATATAATTTGCAAATATCAATCACTCATTTTCTAGCGGGGCTAATGGGATGTGTCACAAACAATCGTTGTTACGATGGCACATAGCCATAAAAGTCACTATATCTACCACAAACCCTAACCCTAATCAAGTACAATACAAATACCACACGCAAACTTCTGGAGGGTAAATTCGAATTTCAAACAGAACCTTTCAGCTCAGCTTTTGGCCTTCTTCTTTACTTGCGCATAATACAACAAATTTTACAGACAAGGATTTCAGATTTTGACTTGATGTTGACCACTCACTGGAACTAAGTACAGCAGAGCACCTCCACCTCGTCAAACCCATGGCGCGTGATACATCAATGCGGCTTAAAAGAATATATCACAACCCATGCTGCCCTGCGCCAGGCCGACGCCAGGTTTCCTTTTGGGCAATTCGTCGAACGAATGGTACTGTTTAAATGCGTCATTTTCACAAACAGTTGGTGTGCATTGCAAGACTTTTTGAGTTTTGAGCTTTTGGAATTTCACTGTTGATTGATAATACGTATTCCAAAGCAAAAATGACACTTAATTATGAAATTCAATTCCCATTGCGATCCGGTGACCCACCATTCATCGTGATCCGTTCCTTTCCTCGCCTTGAATATGAGGACCGCAAGCCGCTCTTTTTTCAAAGATCTTGCCTTTTCCTTCACCTGTGCTGCTATACATTTCTCATACCAGTGAGAGTTGAAAACGTGTGATTTTTGCTGCAAAATTTGAGTACCCAGTAACTGAAAGATGCCTCTCTTGTTCATATTGTTGCTGGCATCTCTGCCGTGGGGGTTGAGCTTGAATCAAGAAGGGATGTACTTGCAGAAAGTGAAGCTGTCTTTCGACGACCCAGATGGATTTTTCGCCGGCTGGAGCGACGATGATGACACGCCTTGCAGCTGGGCTGGCGTCGGATGCGACGTCGTCACAAAATCAGTGATCTCAGTCGACATCTCCAACACCAACATTGCTGGACCTTTTCCGACTCTGTTATGTCATCTCCAGAATCTCACTTCAGTTACTCTCTTCAACAACTCAATCAATTCCACTCTTTCAGACGAGATCGCCGCCTGCCTGAATTTACAGCGTCTTAATCTTGCTCAAAACTACCTAGTCGGAACCCTACCCGGCGCTCTCCCGGATCTGCTGAAACTCAAGTTTTTAGACTTGTCTGGCAATAACTTCACCGGCAAGATTCCGGCTAGCTTTGGTCTGTTTCAGAAACTCGAGGAGTTGTCGTTGATTGAGAATTTGCTGCAGGGAACAATACCTCCGTTTCTGGGTAACATCTCGACCCTGAAACAGTTAAATCTCTCATTCAACTCATTCGCTTCCGGCCTTCTCCCGCCGGAGCTCGGAAAGTTGTCAAAGCTGGAAACTTTATGGCTTGCTGATTGCAACTTGGTTGGACAAATTCCAAGCCCTTTGACTTATCTCAAGAATCTTAAAGTCCTGGACTTGTCGATGAACAACTTAGTTGGACCTATACCCAACTCGTTCACTAACATGACTAGTCTTGTCCAAGTTGAGCTCTACCAAAACTCATTGACAGGCGAGCTTCCGGCAGGGTTTGAGAATCTCAAGGAGCTGAGATTATTCGATGTGTCGATGAATGAGTTGGAGGGTGAGATTCCAGCCGAGCTCTGCGAGTTGCCTTTAGCATCACTGAACTTGTATGAGAATATGTTGAGTGGAAAATTGCCTGCAAGCATTGCTAAGTCTCGGAATTTATATGAGCTTAAGCTCTTCAGTAATAATCTCACAGGCTACCTGCCGGCTGATCTTGGGAAGAATTCGCCATTGGTGATGGTTGATGTGTCCAACAATCAGTTCTCAGGTGAGCTGCCTTCCAACTTGTGTGAAAATGGTGCGTTGGAGGAGCTTCTGTTGATATCTAATGCGTTTACTGGGCAGCTTCCTGCCAGCTTAGGAGGGTGTAGGAGTTTGATTAGAGTCCGGCTGAGTGAGAATCGGCTGACCGGGGAGGTTCCAATTGGGTTCTGGGGACTGCCAAGTTTGTCATTGTTGGAACTATTGGGCAACTCGTTTACAGGGACAATTGGTAAGTCTATTGGTAGCGCGTCAAACCTTACACAGCTGGTTATTTCCAGGAACGATTTCAGCGGAGAGATACCTAATGACATTGGAGCTTTGGATAATCTGCGCGAGTTCCTTGGTAGTGATAATAAATTCAGTGGTTCTTTACCGGATAGTATTGTTACACTTACTCAGCTTACGAGGCTCAATCTGCACAATAATGATCTATCGGGGAAACTTCCTGCAGGGATTCATGCTTGGAAAAATCTCAATGAGCTGAACTTGTCCAACAATCAGTTATCCGGGGAGATTCCTAGTGAAATTGGGAGCTTAAGTGTTTTGACATATCTTGATCTATCGGGGAACAAGTTTTCAGGACGTATTCCGCTCGAGTTGCAGAATTTGAAGTTGAATCAATTGAATTTTTCGAACAATCAGCTCTCAGGAGAAATCCCAGTCATGTATGCTAAAAAGATGTACAAGGGCAGTTTTCTAGGAAATCCTGGTTTATGCGGTGCCATAGATGGATTATGTGAAAGCAAACGAGATGCGACAAATCATGGATATATGTGGCTGCTAGCGGCAATTTTCATACTCGCTGCTATAGTGTTTGCAACTGGTGTAGGATGGTTCTATATGAAGTACAGAACCTTCAAGAGGACGAAATACGGCAATGACGGATCAAAATGGACTCTGATGTCTTTTCACAAGTTAAGTTTCAGGGAAAGTGAGATTCTAGACAGTCTGGATGAGGATAATGTGATAGGAAGCGGGGCGTCTGGTAAAGTTTACAGAGTGATTCTTAACAATGGTGAGGCTGTGGCAGTCAAGAAGCTTTGGGGTAGAAGTAAGTTGGATGATGATAGTGGTGACATTGAAGTTGGACAAGTTAAGGATGATGGGTTTGAGGCTGAAGTTGAAACATTGGGAAAGATCAGGCACAAGAATATCGTCAAACTATGGTGTTGCTGTACAGATAAGGACTCGAAGCTCCTGGTTTACGAGTACATGCCCAATGGTAGCTTGGGTGATTTGTTGCATAGTGTTAAAGGCGGGTTATTAGATTGGCCAACTCGGTACAAAATCGCGGTTAATGCCGCTGAAGGGCTTTCCTACTTGCACCATGATTGTGTACCTCCCATTGTGCACAGAGATGTGAAATCAAACAACATCTTGTTGGATGAGGAATATGGCGCAAGAGTGGCAGATTTCGGTGTGGCTAAGGTGGTTGATGATGTTGGGAAGGCCCCTAAGTCCATGTCTTTCATAGCTGGTTCCTGCGGCTACATTGCACCAGGTTAGTCTTTGAACACAATTGAGTTAGTTTATCGTATCAAACTTTATTTTACGTTCTGAACCGTGTAAGTAAGGTATAACCGTGTGATGCTATTGTCGTTAGTTGATCGAATAGTATGCTCGTATAGAGTTGCATGATTGAGTACTCTGAATTAAGTTATCTGCTCCGCTGGTTAGGTGCAACAATAATGGACAGTTGCATTTGAATGATAGATGAATCTTCTGTCCCAGTAGTAGTTTTGATTTCCGAAACTAACATATAACCTAACATGTTCTTCGTTGAAATTGTTTAAACATAGTTAGACTTGGCAATTGTTTATTCAAATCGAATCATTCTAGAAAAATGTAGGTTAGTAGGAAACTCAACCTTTATTGACATTTTTCTGATGTATTCCGTTTTTTTCTGTCACAGAATACGCTTACACACTGCGTGTGAATGAGAAGAGTGACACATACAGCTTCGGTGTGGTTCTACTAGAACTAGTGACGAGAAAAAGGCCAAATGATCCCGAATTCGGAGACAAGGACTTGGTAAAGTGGACTTGCACTACATTGGATCAAAAGGGAATCGACCAAGTCATTGATCCCAAGCTAGACACATGCTTCAGAGACGAGATATACAAAGTCCTCAGCATCGGCCTTCTCTGCACAAGCCCCCTTCCCATCAACCGCCCGTCCATGAGACGCGTTGTCAACATGCTGCAGGAAGTGCGAGGAGAAAACCTCATAAAACCCATCACCAAAGAAGGGAAGCTGACCCCATATTACTACGAGGAAGATGCGTCTGACCAAGGAAGTATCGCAAGCCTAAGCCACTAATTTCTTCTACCTTTATGGCCTTTCTTGCGACACAGGGCAACTGCAATGCTCTAAAGGTACCTATTTAAAGCTGAATAGATTCAAGTTGCTCGGCATTGAATGAGCTGAGACTGAATCAGGGAGTGTCTTGATTTCGGGGCATGTCCTACAGAGTTTAATGGTCAGGCAGGTCTAGTAGACCTTATTGCCGACTTGTTATCATCCCTGGCCGGGGCTGGTTCCCTGGCCAGCACTTCACTGACTGAGGGTCTAATAATGGCCATAGCTACATTTTAAGGTCTGTAATGTTTCAGTCAGTAGTTTCGAATATTGAAGCTTTGATATTTCATGCTATTTGTATTAATGATGGTTACATTTTTCAGTTGAATATGTAATTTATTAATTATATTATGTGATAAGAGGCCAGATCTGGTGCAAGGTAAATTTTGGTACAAAATCTGTCAAAATGATTTTATAATTCGTCAAAATTCGAGCCAAAAAATGAAAAAGACGAGCCGAAAAATCAAAAGACGACATAATTCGTCAGGTTTATTTATAATTCGTCACACAAAAAAAACCAAAAAATCAAGATTTAATCTCATCCATTCAATCACAAGATCAAGGACTATGATTAGTTTGTATTTTGTACAAAAATATCAACTTTGTACTAATCCTTTTCCTATGTGATATAACTGATAAAATAATATGGGAAGTTAAACTAAAGTAATCACATATTCGTATATTATAACTTAAGTTTTTTTGGGTAAAATTGAAATTAAGCAGATGCAATCAACTAAAATTTGTATGATTGTAAATAGCTACCAGTTTTCTACTTATTGGAAAAAAGTTAATTTAGTGTCTTACTGAAATGAAACTTGATTTATTAAAGTGAATGATCTGAGTTTAAGTAAATAGGAGAACTGAATATATAATCTCTTCGGTTGAAAGTACATGATCAACACACACTGTGATGTCGTCACGTGTGCCACTTATATTTTTAAAGATATAAGTCAAAAAAATCAAGATTAAAAAAAAAGCAGATGGGATACCTGACCTAGGGATTGGCAATGGGCAGGGTAAGGGTCATCCTTATCCTAACGGGCAGGGTAAAGGCAGAGTAAGGCCATTTTTTATTGATCCTATGAACAGTACAGGGCAGGGTAGAACAATTTTTCTAAGCTCGTAGGGTACCAATTGGCAGGGTAATATTAGGATAGGGTCAGGTCGGCTAGGATAGGGTCAAGTAAGGCAAATTTAAGCATATTTTGAAGAAAAAAAATCATAATATGAATGAAAATAGTAGGGTAAGACAGAGTATGATAGAGTATGAGGGCAGTGTATGCTGTTAGGGTAGGAGGGCAGGGTAGGGTCTATTTTTTTTATGATCCTTACCCTGCCTTAGGATAGAAGGGCAAGGTACGTTAGGGTACGAGGATAGGACATGGCATGGTACGGATTGGACAGGATAAGGGTAGCCCTAAGGGCATTTTAACCTTAGGGTCAAATGCCTACCCCTAACCTGACCGCACCACAATTTTCTGATCATGCACTTTTTATAATGCGGACAGCGTCCCCGTTAATTATAATTTTAACTTTTAATTTAAAAGTTAGATCATATTCAAATTAAACATTTAAATGAAGGGATAAGTTGGAGGAGCGTTCAAATGAGGCACCAAAATTAGAATGAGACTATGAGGCACGATCTCATCCACACATCAAATCCCCCGTGCATTGTGGGCGCGCCACGTGTCCAAATAGTAAACCCACTAACTTTTGAAAAGTCAACAATTGCGGCTTGCCACGTGGCTTCGCCACGTGCCTCGGATCAACTCCCACAGACGGCCGAGATCGTGCTTCACAGTTTCATTCTACCAACTTGCCTCAACCGAGTGCTCCCCGGATAAGTTGAATTCAATTTAAAAAATTGCCCAAACACGAACGACTGGCCTTAAGGGCCCAGCAGATTTTGGGCTGGCCCATTAAGGCCGAGAAGAGGAAAGTGGTTTGTGTATATATAGTTCAACGCTGCAACGAAAAGATTTTTGGTGCGTGGGTAGGAGGTTTAAGCGTCGTCGATCATCCATCCGCAGGTAAAACAAATGTTGAGATTTTGAAGGCGTTGCGGTGGTGATCGGCGCGTTGTTTGAATTTATCGGTTTCTGTGTTTTGAAAATTGAGTTGATCGAATTCGTGCGAGAATGGTGCTTCCTTTACTGAAGCTGGGAACGCTTGCTGTAAGGACGATCAGTAAACCTCTTGCTGCGAAGCTGAAGCAGCAAGCTGGGAAGCACCCAAGGTTCCGGAATTTCATCATCAGCATTGCGCAGGTAATTGGCTTCTTAAATCGGATTCGTCGCTTCTTTTCGGTATATATTTAGGTTTTGGGATGTTGGATTGAAGTAGAAAGATTGTGCGTATCATGCTGTTTGATTCTTCTTTGGTTTTGAGATATCTTTCCAGGCTATGACAAACACGAACATGTAAGGGATTTAACGCTGCTACTGCCACTGACCTTGATCTACAGTAATTTAATGGGGGATATAAGTAAATATAATTATCAGCTTATTAAGTTACACTGGATTCGTTTCGCAGTGAATTTTACTGACATTACAAATTTTATAACATGTGTACCAATATCAAATTTTGCTTGATTGTATTTCGCAGTGAATATTACTGACATTACTATTTTGCTGGAAATCCAGAAAAACCATAGGCTGACAACAACAATGCAAAGGCGCATCTCTAGTCATGCAACTGATGCTGAGATTAGGCCTCTGAATGAAGAGAGGGCAGTTCAAGCAGCTGTTGACCTTATTGGCGAGCTCTTTGTCTTTTCGGTAATTCCTTATCAATCTTGAAACCTCAAAGATTTTTGACACATCAAATACATTAATATTTCTTGCTGCTATGGTTGTCTAAGTTAGTTTGATCCAGCTTTGGTGTAATAATATCTGGTGCACGTTATGTCTTGCACAGTAAAATGTCATCGCGGACTTCTTTTAGGGGTAATGAACACAGCAATTTCCATATATTAACATCAATATGTTATTTAGAATTCTGTTTATTTGAGCGATTGGTTATTTTGGTGAACTGATTTACTGTTGACGTCAAAAGTGTCTTAAGCCTAAGTAGCTAAGCTTACTTAGGGCCTGTTTTTTTTTTTTAAAAATTAAAAGTTCAACTGTTCTGTTCAGCACTTTATTTAAGTTTAATATCTGATTTTCTTTTGCTATAAATGTCAAGTACCATAGTCACTATGAGTACTTAGATTAGTCGAGTAATTAAATTTAGTAGATCAGTTTAGTTCAGTCCAATCGCTACCAATCCTAGTCTTCTGATGAACTTTTATACGTTTAGTCAATTACTTATTTCTTTTCTGAATGTCATCTAGCTTGAGCATAAGCCTGTGATATACAACTTCGCCAGCCTTCAGTGTAATATTTTTAACCTTTCGGCTTGCACATGAAGGTTGCAGTAGCTGCTTTGATATTTGAAGTCCAACGAAATGCGAGGTCTGAAGCCAGAAAGGAGGAAGCTCGTAAGCAAGAGCTGGAGGTAGTCAACATATCGCAGTACTTCTCTACATCTATCTTTCCAATTCACTTTCTTCTTTGACTATAAATTTATGCATTTTTAAGTCATTGAAGCGAAAGGATGAGGAATTAGCCAGAGATATAGAATTGCTTCAGCAGAAATATGCAGAACTAGAACAGCTTGCGAAGGGACGAGGTCTTGCTGGCATCATCAACTTCAAACCTGCTCTTTCTGAAGCTGCCAAATCATCAACAACGACAAAGGCAACTTCTTAATAACGTAGCCACATAGAGTACCCGTAGACATACCATGATTCTTTTGACGTGCAATAGTTGCCGCGTTTGCTGAAACAACCTATCCTGTTTTTTTTTGTATATTGGGACACATAGTTAGAGGATGTTCGATTGAGCTGAAATTTAGCTTAGCTGAATTTAATTTAATTTAATTTAGATTAGCTTAGCTGAATTTAGTTTATTTTATTTTAATTTAACTTATAGTTTATACCAACTTAACATTAATTAACCACCATCATCATCATATCACAGTCATCATCACCGTCATCATCATCATAACCATCATCATCATAACCATCATCATCATCATATCATCACCATCACCATAATATCGTCATCATCATCACAATCATCATCATATTACCATCATCATCATCATATTATCACAACCATCATCATCATATTACCATCATCATCATATCACCATCATCGTATCATCACCATCACCATCATATCGTCATATTCATCATCAAAATCACCATCATCATCATCACATCATCATCATATTGCCATCATCATATTACCATCATCATATCACCATCATCATATCATATTACCATCATCACATCATCATCATAATCACCACCACCATCATCATCATCATATTACCATCATCTTCGCATGATGATGGTTGTGATGATATGATGTTGATGATGATGAATATGATGGTGATATGATGATGATGGTAGTATGATGATGATGATATGATGAGAATAATATAATAATGATGTGATGTGATGTGATGTGATGTGATGTGATGTGATGTGATGATGATGATGATGATCATATGTTGATAATGATGATGATGATACGATGATGATGATACGATGATGGTGGTGGTGGTGATGTTGATGATGATGATGATACGATGATGATGATGGTGGTGGTGGTGGTGGTGGTGGTGATGGTGATGGTGATGATGATGATGGTGATGACAATGATGATGATGATGACGATGATGATGAACATAAATCAAATACAATTTACTTTAATTTAGTTTAGCTTAGCTGAATTTAATTTAATTTAGTTTAATTTAATTTATAAAACATAAATTTAAAGTCAATCGACCAGGCCCTAAGCTGGTCATTGACACTGCAAGGTGGTATCAGGTTTGAATAATATTTCATCAAAAACGGGGATTACATGGACAGAAAAAGGCCTCGTTGTGAGGGTGCTTCAGCTTGGGGCTGATGAGTTTCAGCCAGTGTTATTAAAATCGAACCGTGAATCGAACCGGTTTGATCCGCACATAATAAAAAATAAAAATAAAAAACTTATAAATGATATTATAATTTAACATATTTATGACTTGAATAAATATTACATGATTATGATCTGATTATAACAACATATCATAACAAATTTAGAATTTGATAAAGTACAAATCAATAATACAACAATAATAGAACAACAATAACAATTTTAGTCTTAATTTACAAGTCACAACAATAAGAGATTTCTAAGACTAATTGAATTTCTAGTTAAATTGAGAATAACTAATAAATTTTATAGATTTGATAAATGAATATACATTATTGAAACAAATTATAAAACAACAATCATCTTTAGCCTACTAGAAGGAAATAGAATAACTATTAAGTGGGGCTGAGTTCGAGTCTTGTCCAAGTCAAAATTAAATAAATAATTTTTCAGACCAAATCGAACCGATCAAATCAGCATTTTAATGAAAAATCGGGTCAATCGGTTCAACCGATCGGGTCAACCGGGTTTTGACCGGTTCAACCGACCGGATCAATTGGGTCGATTGTAAAACGGTTCGATAACCAAACTGAATCGATCCGGTCGGACCGGCCGGTTTAGTCCGATTTTTATAACTATGGTTTCAGCAAACTTTTGGTTTATTGACTTTGACTTAAGGATCATTTCATTAAAAGTTGGTTGACTTTTATGCTCAGTATAAATTTTGAGAACTACTAAGATAAATAAAAATGAATTTAAAATATATAAACATAATTTCTTATCGGGTTTTTTTTTTGTTGATAAAAAGGCAATGAGAATACCAACAAACACCTAGGGACAACACATCTAAACTTAAACGCAACACCAATTAGACCAAGTCAAACAACACAGCTTGACAAGGGCTGACCAAAGGTAAGCAATACAACCAACAAAACAGACTCTCAACAAAGTAAACACTGATACAACCAACAACTAAGTACATACATACAAGATTCAATAACTCCACAGCTGCTTCCTGAAATAACTCCCTGCCTGCCAGGCCCCAACAGAGAAAGGAACTCTTCTGCAATCTTCACTTAAGCTCAGGCCTTCATAACTAGATGTGGCTACACATGTATGTTTCAGTTCATCAGCTTCCTGCCAAGGAAAGCACGCCAACTCAACTCAATAAAAGGCATAACGGAGGACTTAAAAGCTAGGAAAAGTCATCTAGCTGGGAACAATCAGCTGCTCCTATTTACCTCACGCCCAGGGGAGTGAGCATACCACCTTTGACTGAAAGTAATTTGCAGCAACAAGTGCAACCATATATGAACAAACCCAAAAAAAGACCCAAAAAGCTATACACAACTTCTAGACACTCACCGGCTACGCGCCAACTCCCCATGTCCCATGACAGTGGCGTCGATGTCCATCCATTAAAATTGAAGCGTCACTACCACTAAATATCCCCACATCACCACCATCATATATGCCCCATCCACCCCATCTTTCTCCAAAATCCTCACCTCCCCATCTGTACCCGCCGCTGCAACACACCCCGCCCCAAAACTACATCCCATGTTTCACCGCCGTCACCTTTGCCAAGTCTCTCAACCTCTGCCTCAGGATCCGCAGCGGCGGCCATGACTAAGGCCTCAACAAAGGTTAGGAATAAGATGTCGACCTGGAGATGAGAAGTGGAGGCACAAGGGTTTGAGATGCGGTGGGGTGAGGCGGTGGAGAGAGACTTATCGGAACATTACAAAATGTGTTCGAACTACTACGGATTTTTCAATTGTTGTTCAAACTATCGATATTTCCAAATACAAAATAAAATTGATAAAAAATTAGTGAGTCTAACTTAACTTTTTAATTAATTTAACAGACTGATGCTAAAATGACCCAATATGTAACTATTTTTCATTTAATTGAACATATCCCCTTCTCATATAATGTAAGGTTTTCAACTTCTAATTGTGTTATATAATTTTTAACTTTTTTGAATCTCATTTAGAGAATGCAAATTTTTTTTTTTATGGTATCACACTGTGACATAGACTTGTAAGAACAAATCTACTATTAGTTTTTCTTGACACATATTCATCGATGACTAACGGAGTTAAGTCCATAAGTTGACTTATACAAATTTGTTATCTTTTAGGTTTCACCATTTACTTGCAAATATCGGTTATTTGGATCGTAATTAGAAAAACAATGATAATTCAAATTGCCAATTTAATACTTTTTCTCAAAAAGTAATTTTTTTACCAATTTTTTTTCATCCTTCAAAATAGGTATATTATATCGATTATATGTAGTATATCTATATAATCGGTAGGGGAGACCAAACGGTAAACTAGCATATATCAATTTACCGAATGTAAAATTTTTATTCCGTTCACCGTTATACACAAATGTTACTAGCGCTGCGGCGCATACAAATCTAGAAATTAAGATAAGGTGTTGCCGACAACAAAGCCACTATATCATTAAACAATTTAACATTTTTCAAAAATATTATGTTACATTAAAGTAAATTACATTTGTTTTCATGTCACGAAAATCATGTGTCATGTACTTTTTTTAGTTTTTTTAAAAGTTTTATAGTGTTTCCAGATTATTGTTTTTATAGTTTGTTAGTTCTTTAGTTTTTATTACATAAATATTGAGTTAATTTACTTCAAAGACTTCTAGTGTTGAAGGAAAAGTTTTTACATTTGAGGTGTTGTGTCCATATTTTGAACCTCAAGTTCAAGATGAGCTAAAAACTATTGATGTCGTGTGATAAACGTTAGGATTACGTAAATATTATGTGCCGAATGTCAAAGGAAGCACAAGTTCTTAGAATGTATTGTGCAAGTTGTATTAACGAAGAATCAAAGTATTTGATTGGGCAAGCCATGATGTATGGGGATGCTTCTATTGATAAAATTGATTTTATTTTATTTTAATATGTTTTCAAATCAAGACTGTAAATCAGGAACGAATATGCATGATGTCTTGATGTCTTGGACTTCACCGCAATTATTATCTATTATTGAACATGTTGTTATGCTGGAACTTTTGCATCTTGTTAGAATGATTCTCAGATTATTTAAATTAGTGATATATATTCAAATAAATATTTGAATATTATATTAAGTTTTTCAGTATAAGATGAGAATAAAATAATAAAGTAGAACAAAACTAAATCACATTCAACTTTTAACTCTAAGATTAGTTATATAATTTTTAATTTCTGGTTCCACTCGAAATTTAATAACATTCAACTTTTATCTCTAAAGTTAGTGATATAGTTTTCAATTTCTGGTTCTGCTCTTTATTGGGAAAATCACAACTTCAAGCAAGTAAAGGTTAGCAGACAATGGTTGAGAATTTTCACGAGCAATGTTTTTTTTTTCTTTCCTTTTGGGTTTTTGATGAATTTCGAACATTGGCACTTTTGTTACTAATTGCTCTGTTTTTTTTTTCATCAAGCTATGTAGCATATTATGTTTCCTATTGGAAGACAATGTAAATCCCCGCCCAACTTGACATCCAACCTCTCAGCCTCTTCTTGAAGCTCATGTACTAAAGTTGTGACGTATGGTAGATAACAATGACCAGCGCTCTTCAAAATTTGCACACGCCTTCTTACATCACCCATATACAATTAAAGCAGTGTGGAACTAACTCGAGACATCGTTTTCAACTTCACCAAATTTAACCAGTGATAGCTTTTTAACATTTCCACTTATCAGATGAAGAAAAGACAACATCCGTAAGTTCTCCGCTCTCTCGTGAGCATACTGAGAGATACCAAGCTTGCCTTGACAAAGAGATTCCACACCTCCCAAAGATCTTTCTCATTGATTTTGTTCAGGTGAAGCAAGTGCAATCTAAATGTTTCCACTTTTAAGTGACAAGTTAAGTCAAAACTTTTCATTTTTCACCATGTGCAGCTCTATATGTGAGAAACCCTTCTCTCGTAGATATGTTTTAGTTGAATGCTCGCATGGTTGTGAGCTTGGGCTCATAAACAGACTAAATTGCCCCCTCAGATTTAATTTGAAAATGTATTTTGTTTGATCAATAATAATAGCCCTGCAATTTTTATCGCAGTCTAAGTAAAAATCTATGTCAACAGAAACCTTTGCAATGTAAACTGGTTATTTCAAGAGTTCTAACTGTTACACTTTCTCTGTTTGGTAGATATTACTTAATGTGATAGAGTGTAGAATAAATAAAAACATCATTTTCATCCCAAGCCCCCCTCTTCCCAGGCATCGTCTCTTCAATAGAGCACCGAGATTTCAACTCATTACTAGCGATAGTAATAACATGTTTGCTGTGCAAGGTAACAGTCTCCCTTTTATTCGACCCGCTAATATACTTGATAACTGGGATCAAAAGTTCCCGAATGCACGACTGCAACAGATTCAAAAAGATCACATTACCTTAACTTTACACAACACTTTCATTATTGCAGCATAGAATATTGCATCAATGGGAGCGTCAAGAGTAAATGTATTTGCAATTTTATTTTCCAAGTCCGAATTTTGTTGTTTGTAAACCATATATATCTTATTTTAAACTACATAGTTATAAAAGTAAAGCTTAATTTCCTTTTTTGAAGCATGATTAATATTCCAGTACATATTATAGTTGAATCAAAAAAAAAAGTACATATTATAGTTTTTTTAATGAAGCATGATAAGTTCGTATAGTTTTTCTTTTTGAATTATGGGAAAATGCACCAGGATCGATCCACATTGAAATTTTTTTCATCCATTAACTTTCAACTTCTGGCCGTTGGGGCTATTCTAATATTATTTGTTTAATTAGAAATCTAAAATTTTAAAAACGTCTCACGTTGTTAAAAAAAAGGGAAAACTAAACATTCATTACCTGAACTATCACTCAATTTCAAAATAGGTACCGAACTTTCTAATTTTTTCAAATCAAGTACCGAGGGGTCAAATTGTAATAAGAAAAGTTTTAAAATTAACACCGTTAAACCATTTAACCTTTTAAATGATTATTTATAAACAAAATGATTAAAATTGAATTTTAGAATATGAATATTCTATCATTTAATTTTTTTTTGAGAACGAATATTCTATCATTTAATTGAAAATATCATATTGCTAACTGTTTTTGACAATTTGATTGATGTATAATTTAATTTTAAAAATAATATCCAAACTAGCACCGTTAAACTCTTTAAGTGATTAAATTGATTTTTTTTAGAATTTAAATATTTTATTATTCAGTAACAGAATTGAAAACGTATATTACTTATTAGATTTGATTATTTATATACTCAAACTTAAAAAATACACCCAAACTATCAGGTAACGTTCAATATTGTAATTATATTTAAAATTGTACAACATGTTGTTTTCAATTTGATCACTAATTGATATGATATTCGAATTATAATCAATTTAGTTCTAAATCATTTTTATTATTGAAATTTATCTATAACTAACAAGTTGAAAAATTGTAAATAGGGTTAGTTATCTGTGACTTTAATTAAATATATAATTATAATAGTGAACTTTTACTATTTAGTTGGGATCTATTTTTTAAAAATTTTATTATATCAAAAATTGTCAAAGATAGTAAGCAATATAATGTTATCAATTTTATCATTAAATGATAGGATATTCATATTCTAAATAATTTAATTTCAATCATTTTATTTATAGTTAATCATTTAAAGGGTTAAATGGTGTAACGGTGTTAATTTCACAAATTTTCTTATTACAATTTGATCCCTCGGTACTTAATTTGAAAAAATTGAAAGTTCGACACTTATTTTGAAATGAAGTCCAGGTAACGAATTTGTAACTTTCCCTTAAAATGCACGAGAATCGATCCACATTAGAACAAAAATTCAGTCCTACAATCTTTCAATTCCTATTCGGCTTTTGATTGGGATGACACGACAATAGGGACGGGTTAGTTGAGAATTTTTACGAGCGACATTCTTTTTTATGTTTTTTTATGGGAAAACAATTTCTTTTTTATGTTGGATTAGTTTTTTTATAAGGATGTTGTATTGTATTAGTTTGAGGAGGGTTTAGGGTTAAAGTTTACATATAAGATAACACTGACTTATTCAGTAATCACGATTGTTATTGAAACACAATTATTTGTTTAATTACAATTTAGTTGAAATTATATTCTAAAAAGTATAATCTTAAAAAGTTCAAAGGGTTGAGATCACATAAGAACCACAAAATCTCATGAGAATTTAGAACCTTTTAGATATATATAGTAGATCTCATGAGATTAGCGGTTCAGATTAAACTTTTAATTAATAGTACTAATTTGTTCTTAATCCAATTAATAAAATGTTGTAATTACGATGCTTTCTTGATTAAAAATGTTGGTAATTTATAGGAAAAAGTACAAAAGGGTGGTATGAACTATCACACTTTTACAAATCATTGTCCAAACTATAATAATTTTCTAATGACAGTCAATTTTGAAGTTTTGGACTAATTTTTTTTTTGATTGGAAGTTTTGAATGTGTTTTAGACGTGTTTTAAGTTTTGGATTATACACTATGCCCATATAATTTGAAGCTGGGCAGACTTGTGATGTCTTTTCTTATGTTCATATGCCATGTAATGAGCTCGGTGTTGTACTTCGATCGGTAATTGGAATGTTCCTAGTGTCAAAAAAAAGTTATTGATATGTATTATGTTGTATGAACGTGTAGGTTTCCACTCAATGAGAGCAGAACAAAGAATGTCAGCGTTCGTACAAATATTTCCCAGGCTCAGCATCAACATCTCGGCCGTCGACTTTAGCTATGGGAGTTTGACCTATAGTTAACTTTTTGGAGACCTTTCATGGTTCCAAACATGTAAAAATGATTGATTATGTGATGGATGGTAGGATTCATGGTGCATAATTAACTTGTAAACATATATTATAAAAATATTTTTTAACTAAACTTTTTATTGTCCGAAATCTTTATAAATTGATGTTAAATTTAAATATTTTTATGATTTATAATGAACCAAATAGATTTTGGACAGAAAAATTGATTTGGACCAAAAAATCTGTGGTTTGATGTCAATTGTAAAAATCAGATATTCAATGAAGTCCAAAACTTCAAAATTGACTGCATTTGGATAGTTTGGACAATAATTTATAGGGTTACTTACAAAAAGGTTATCTGGACTATCATCTCGTTTCAAATCGCGACCTAGACTAGTCCAATTTTCATTTTAGTGTTTTTGGGCTAAATTGCAAAAACAAATAAAGTAACGGTGTTAATTAACCCATTTACATTTACATTTATTATTATTTTATGTAAAAATAAATGTCACATCTAATTTAATATTGTTTAACAAGTCAAAAACCACCTGTTTACAAAATAACTTGATAAAACTTTAACACGTAACAAATTCCTAATAAAACTATAAAATATTAACAGGAAGTTTACATGATTTGTGACAAAAGAGTAACAACACATTTATTGCTAAATTAGGTTTCCAGCAGCAAAAAGTACGTTGTTTTTTTACTCTGGCCACAAATTAAGTTTTGTCCGTCGCTTCTTTCTTGACGGATGGAGTCTGCGGCGTCCGAACCGAAACCTCCCATTCCAATTTCCCCACCTGCGATTTGAAATAAGAATTCTAACCCTAACGATTCTTTTATTATTATTTTTAAAAATAAATGTAAATGGATTAATTAACACCGTTACTTTATTTGTTTTTGCAATTTAGTTCAAAAATACTAAAATGAAAATTGAAATCGTCCAGATCATGATTTGAAACGAGATGATAGCCCAGATAACTTTTTTATAATTAACCCTAATTTATAAAAGGGAGATAGTTCATATACCTTTTGTACTTTTCCACCGCTACTGGGAAAGACATGTTAATTCAGCGCCAATATTTAAGATCAATAAAAAAATCAGCCCCAATATTACTTTTTGTGTTTCAGTGGCCAACTGGAGAATCGGAGATGATGACACGGACACACGCCCGTCTCTGCGTCTGGCATTGCGCATCAATTCGGTGGCTCTGGTCGCTAATGGTTTGCGGCATCTGGTTCGGAAGTGACCCGATAAGGTTTCCTATTCTATAATTCCCTCGAAATGAATCTGAAGAGGGCATCTTAACCTTTTCGGTAGTTTCAGCAGCTGGTTTGGAGTTCGGTGAGAGGCGAAGATGGGTAGAGGGAAGTTCAAGGGAAAACCCACCGGCCGCCGCCAATTCTCCACTCCTGAAGAAATGCGTATTGCTCAGTCTACAATTTTATTTTCTGCTTTGATGATATTACGTTGGATAAGTTTACAAGCTGTGCCATTTATCATAATTTTGCAGTTTCTGGCCACTTCGCTCGTCCACGAACTTTTCGACAGGTTAGGAGGTCTCAGCTCTTTCTCATTTTGACTATGTGAATTTAGCATCATGGAGATTTTTACTAGTTGATGATTTATTTATTTTTTTGACATTAGGCCGAAGCAGTTGTAAATGTTGAGGAAGAAGACCAGGAGGAGTATGGAGATGAGATCAAAGAAGAGACGGAAGTTAGTATTTTAATCTGTTTAAAGTTTGCCGTTATTTTATTTTCATGTTTGATGGAGATTACTTCGTCTGTTTCGAATGGGTGTATGTGTTTCAGAAACGTAAAGGAACTGAGGGTATTATCGAGATACAAAATCCTAATTTGTTTAAAGCAAAGGCCTTGAAAGCTAAGGATGTTGATGTAAGTTGAGCAAGTGTTTCGTTATGGTTTTTGGAGTTTAATGTGGAATTGTGATTTAGTATTGTCCATTTCGGTATTCAGGTTGGAAAGACAACTGAACTCTCAAGGCGAGAGAGGTAGATATTCCAGTCCCTTCGAATCACAAAATGAATTAAAATCATCAGATTTCACTTATCGGGTCTCAGTTATAATTTCATTTTTTGTGAAGGAAGATATATGTTTTATAATGGCTCTTGTATTATAATTCAGACTGCCTGTTACTCCAGCAATTATTTATCTACTAGTCTTGCGTAAATGCTAGGTTTGTTTTCTATAAGCCGTCTGATAGTTGTTGTTGTTGATGTTTTTAGAGAGGAAATAGAGAAACAAAAATCTCGTGAGCGTTTAATGAGGCTTCAGGAGCAGGGAAAGACGGAGCAAGCCAAGAAAGACTTAGGTCTGTCTGCATAGCATATTCGTCCTACTTCCCTGCAGGAAATTGCCTTCTTGGGAATGATCTCTATATTAGATTATTACTACCATGATAATGTCTCGGCTTTCCTAACCGAATTCTTCAGATAGCCAACTCAATCTTTACAGTTTACAATGTGGTCAAGTCAAGACCGGGTTATCGCGTTAAGATTCCTAAGACTTGCTCTTTCTTTCATTGTTGTAGACCGGCTGGCCCTCATCCGCCAACAAAGAGCAGAAGCTGCTAAGAAGCGAGAACAAGAGAAAGCAGGTAAAATTACCCATTAGTCTACTTAATTATCCGACCTTCATATAAGTTCGACGTCTGCCACCGTGACTGACAGTACAATATTTCTATCAGCTAAAGAAGCAAAGAAGATCGCTATACCCAATTGACACTTCTTCAGCGGCAACCGGATAAAGCACTCCCTTTCACAAGCCCCTTCCCCTCCCCCTAATTCCGCCGTCTTCAATGAAAGACAATAAAAATCATACATTACCATATGTTCTAAATCTGTGATGTTAAATGTCATGTAATGATCAGATGCTGCTCTTTCTTTTAAAACTGATATAGCAATAGCCAGCAAACATGACCTTATTTTGTATGTTGCATAATAAGTTGGATATAGTTGTGGAGCTTTAATTACAAGATGGGTCAGTGGTTCCTCTTTCAGTTGCCCCACTTAGCTCCTCCGCTGGAAGCCACAAAATGCTTAGATTTGGCAGTTGGGAGAATTTCTTCCTTTTCATATTGCTTGCCCCAATTTTTTTGGCCCCTCTCAATTATTTGGACATTGACATACAAAAATGGGTCTGTCCAAAACCACATGTCAAAGTTGAAAGGACCCATTTCATATTTCACTTGATGTCAGTTCCAAGTCATTCCAATCTAAAAAAGACTAGATAAGTATTGAATTTTGATAGTTAATATGTGATGTATATAGTGGATTCAAACTGTCGACCTCCTGATCATTTGAACAATACTATGACCACTAAACACAATTTTATAGTTATATATAAACTAATACATGTGACATTTCTTTAATTGCTTCCCCCTCAACCTAGACCTAAAGACCATAAGGAAAAAAAGTTGAGATTTTACAAAATCACAAGCCTCTCAAATGTTGAAATGCTTGGAGCTTGTTTGGTTTTGGTCTTTGGTGGTTGAAAACAGTTAAGACAACAAGAGAGCCTAATTTGGTTTCCAAATTGCACCCTACAAAAATGCAACCACAAATCTCAACATGACACTCAAGACATAACCACCTAGTCATTTAAGGTCACTAATCTACAAACTTCCATCTGATCACCAACTTTAATCACCATTTACCTGCCCTTAGTATTTTCAGGTATTAATTTAATTACTTTTAAAAAAAAGACCTAATTTTTCTTTACTGATTAAAGCAGTCATTAAATTTTCCCTCTTCATGTATGTCCTTACTCAATAAATGTTATAAGATTATAAATAGAGGGGAGAGCCATATATGAACTGCTCTCGTCAGACCACATTTTTGAGCAGAGAAAGAGGTTTTGGCCGACAATGTGTTGCATCAGATTGATGATTGTCCTCATGGGTATTTCTGTGATCATTTCAACGAGCAAAGTTGAAGCTGTGGGGAGGAGGAAACCGGCAGTCCCGGCTGTATTCGTGTTCGGGGACTCGACGGTTGATCCAGGGAACAACAACTTCATTGGAACAGCTTTCAGGAGTGATTTTGCACCTTACGGCCAGGACCTGCCTAACCATAAGCCCACAGGCCGCTTCTCCGATGGCCGACTAGTCACAGACTTCATTGGTAATTAATTAATCATGTATCACAAATTTTTGTCACTGTAGAATATTGGAATTCACTAGTCCCTTGCTTTATTTATTTTTGGTTGTTTGCAGCATCCTATGCAGGCGTCAAAGACTTCATTCCACCCTACTTGGACCCAAAGCTCAGATTGGATGACTTGATGACCGGTGTCAGCTTTGCCTCCGCCGGGAGCGGATTCGATCCCCTCACTCCACAAATCAGTGTATCTAGCTTGCCTTGTTTCTTTTGTTTGGTTCAGTTCAGTTTAATTTAATTTGACCAAAAGTATCTAAATACGATCTAACTAAATGCAGAGGTCAATATCGCTGCCAGAGCAACTAGGCTACTTCAGACAATACAAAGCAAGACTTGCTAAGAAGATCGGGAAGAAGCGAACCGATGAGCTGGTCAGCAAGGCTGTGTATGTAGTCAGTGCTGGGACTAACGACTTCGTCGTCAACTACATCACTCTTCCAGTCCGACGAAGGAGCTACACCATCTCAGAGTTCGAAAAGTTAATTGTAAATTATGTCCACCAGTTCACTCAGGTATCCCACATTTCGTCGCAACGAGTTGTTTCTTTTACAATCTAGCAAAACCAAGCTGGATATGTGGTTGGGACATTCAATGCCGAAATGGACTCACATTATTCAAGGTTTAAAAATGTGGAGGATGATCAATGATTTAGGTTGGATGATTGATTTCAGGGTCTAATGATTGAAGGTGCAAGGAAAATCTGTCTAGGGGGACTCCCTCCTATAGGATGCTTGCCTATAGTGATCACCCTTTACTCGAGATCCAGCCCGCTCCATCGCGGCTGCGTTGACTCATACTCCGCCATAGCTCGAAGCTACAACAAGCTTCTTGCGACCGAGCTGACCAAAGTGGGCGTGGAGGCTGCGGCTCACGGGGTTAAGCTGGCATATGCTGACATTTACACTCCAGTGAATGCCATGATCCAACAACATGAAAGATTTGGTAAGCCAATATATATATTTGTGTTACACGACTAACATATGTTTAATAGTCATTTTTTTTTGGCTCCGGAAATCATTTTTATCATGACTATAACCGGCTTTTTTATTTTTACTTATTTCATCCCGTATACGCTATCGAGCAACCTTAAGACGTGTTTGATTCTTGTGGCTGAAACCAGTCTCTAATGGCAATTGAGGCTTCATACATGTGTCTGATTTGATATGATTATTGTTATTTTAGGGTTTGAAAAGGTGAGTAGCGGATGCTGTGGAACGGGTTACTTGGAGGCTGCATTTTTGTGCAACTCCAAGTCGTGGGTATGCAATGATGCGTCCAAGTACGTGTTCTTCGACTCGATACATCCAACTGAGAAGACATACTACAATTTGTTCATGGCGCTGCGGCCAATTGTGGACTACCTTTTCAAGGACTAAGAAGAAGAGTTGACAAGATACTATTGTTTTGTAAAGATGAATGAATCGTTGCGTGGGGGGGTTTTTGTATACTGGTTGAATGAAGTCCGTTGTTGATAAGCAATTTGAAAGAGTAATTATGACTGTATTTTTCTAGAATGTCAAAACAAACAAAATTTAAGATGGGTCAGTCTGGTTTACGTAATAAATAATCAAAGCAAGAATATTGAATATAAAGGTCCCGTAGCTCAGTTGGTTAGAGCGTTGGTCTTATGAGCCGAAGGTCGCGGGTTCGAGCCCCGCCGGGACCAATTTTATTTATTTTTCTTCAAACCTATAACTAGAGAATATGCAAACATGAGTACTATACCAAAAACACTAGTAGCAGTTCTTTATTATCAGAAGTTTTGATGAGGAGAGGGAAGACACTGGCCTAACCCAAACAGAATGAAGAACTACCTCCTCACCCATAAAAAAAAATTCAAATCAATGCAATGCAAGTGTAGTTCACCCAATTCAAATTCAACATATTTAGGTTGCACAAAATTCCCAATTACACATCACTCCCCATTTTTTGTTTGGGGTTGCCATTAGTTCCATTTCAGAAATTCTACTATGTGAAAAAGGCAGCATCTACTTAATTTCTACACTAACATTTTTTCGTCAAACCAGAGACATAGCTGCTGTAAATGAAAATGAAGCCGAATTGTGTACCTGAACATCATCAATATGTCGTAGATTTGATCTCAAGCTGGCTCTAACAGTGCTCCCTTAGGCCTCTCTCACTCACAACAGACAGTATGGCGGCGGAAGGAGCAGGTTGGAGTTTACCAACCGTCAATCACGCTGTCGGTTGTAGGCCCAACAAGACCTTACCCTGTCCGTAATTGGGTCAGGCCAATTAATTTCTTTAATGAGCCCAGGCCCGAATTTTTTTTATTATTATTGAAGGGCTCAAAGCAGGCTAGTTGACAGACTTGCCTGAAGGAAATTCAAATGCTTCATTTTGGTTTTGGTCTCTCCCGCCGTTAACGGACCTTGTGCTAGTGAGAGGTGGTGCAATTTTCTTAAAGAAACCAGCTTCGGATTCTGAAGTTGATCTGAAAATTAGGGTTCATTATAACAACCGTACGTAGTCTTTGGCAGCAAATGGCTATCTGATTTGGGATACTATACTAAATATTACGACGATTCAAAGCCAACTAGTCCCTCTAGGGCTATACACTCCAAAAGCGGCTAGGCCACCTATAACCCGGCCTTTAGATTTTGGTACACCATGAGAGTTTTATATAACTTCAGTACACGTACACTACATAAAGATCGTCGCATATAGTCATAGCCATGTGAAAACCTTTCTGTAAATAAAAGTACTTCCTCACGTACACTTTCATGATGCATAATAGATTATTATTCTGATACTGAGACGTTCAAACACTCACAAAAATCTTAACATTTGCCAACTATTTTTATTCTATCAGAATTAATGGAGATCAGAAAAAAAAAAGTGCACTACGGACGTTTATTTACCGTCCTAAGATCATCATCTACGTAGTGGACTGCAAAGAAGTTCCCCATCCGCTAGCAAAAAGAGAGAAATGAAGTTAGAGCACATAATGTAAACAACAATTCTGATCAGCACTTTCTTGAAAATGGCTCTCTATCCATCATCGGTATAAAGGCAACTATCTCTAATAAATTTAAAGTCTACCGAACACTAATCACGGCCATCTTATAAATTTCAAGCCTGTAAATTTTGTTCCCTGAGTCCATCAGCTCATTGTAAATGAGAAGATTAGCAAAAAAAGTGCAAAACACATAAAAATAAGCCGAAGAAAGCTGATCAAGGATAAAATGACTTTTGCTTAGAAATGAAACGACAAAGGTTAAGGCAAAGAAGCAGCCAAATCGAGCATGACTTATCAGCAAACCTAAGCAAAAAAAAAGGAACACCGTTTCACTTGCATGAGAAATTTACATTCAGCAAATGGCAAAAAGATACAACTCTAGAAGAGAACAAGGGAAAAGATAAATCACCAATTGGTCTTAGGAAGGCTCATCCTTACCACATTGAAACTTCTTCTCTTCTGTTCTGACCATAGCATCCACTATTCCGTTTCCTACTTACAGCACTCGTCAACCTGTAAGTTAAAAAAATCAATGTCGCAAACGCAGACACTTCATCACATTTATGCTGGTGGCACCACATTGTTTAGATTTTAGTTCTTCAAAAGTGCTTAACACTATAACCAACCTCATACAGAAATCCACTGAATGTCAAAGTGTTTTCTAAATCTGCCAAAGCAAAATAACCGGAAAATAGTAAGAAATCAATCTTCAAACATGCTAACAGAGCTTGAAAACCTTGCCAGTAGCCATTGAAATAAAATCAGCAACTGTAATGATTTTTGAAATACATGAAATTTGTTCATCATGCGGATCTCAACTTGTCCTACCGCTTGTGCTGGTTCTGGCCCGCAGCTTTTATCCAACATAAATTTTATACGAACTATTGGCTAAATAAATCTTGCATGAACTACAGTACAAGAACATATAGTTTCCGACAGCAATATTTGGAATTTACATAAGAAGCTAATAGCTAGAGTTGTCTGTTCACTCTAAAGATTTACTTATTCCAATGAGGTCGTGCTCAGTGTTGCCCATAAATATAATCAGCGCATATAAAGAACTTATAAAGCAGGGCAAGTAAATGATACGTTTGTGAAAGATTTACTCACTACTACGACGGAAGAGCTAAGGTGTATCTTACTCGGGTAATAGTGCTGCTGCTGCTTTGCTCAAGCAAACCTCATTTGAAAAAAACCATTTACCTCCTCGTTTACTTTTGCGTCGTATTCCTTTGCAATATTGTGGTATCTCTGTACGCTCAATCCAACATTCCTGAACAGAAACTAAGCAAGCATTGCCTAATATTTCAATTGACAAGCGGGCTGCTTCATAAGAAAGTAATGGGTGAAAGTACACATTCAGGTCAAAAATAACATTCAACTCAAAAGAGTCTCAAATCTAAATATTCAAGCCTAGAAGGACTTGACATTGGCCTTCAGCATATTTCAATAAAGCTACACGTCAAACACGATTCAGTGGCCTAAAATGGTAGGATAAGAAGTATAACTGAATAATAAAGTCTGTCTTGGAACTGCAAAAATGAAAAACAAATAAACATGCTTATATTGACTGAAGATGAACATAGACATTGAATCGAAATGGATGAATTTATGCAGCAATTATGAAGCACCGGTTTAAGAAATAAAAAATAATAAGACAGGTATAATGCCGATCAGAGATCCGTGTAAACATCCAAGAGCATTTTTTTTATATATCGCAATGAAAAATGAAGTACAGAAATTACTGGAATGTATTTTTTATGAAATATTATAATTCAAATGCCTTGAGGGGGTCCTTTGGATCAATCTCGGCAATGAGTGGGAGATCTACTGGTAAAGCTTCCAGGCTCAAGCCTGCCTCCCTCAGTTTCTTGAGCACTTCATCAAACACAACCTTATTTCCACTCGGAGTAAGGTGTAAACCATCTCTGCAATAGCAAAAAAATCATCGCTAAAACTCAACTAATTTAAGGTTAATTAACTTTGTATTGCCTCCACTCAATATAAGCAATTTCCCTTTACCTTAAGTAAGTCTTCCAATCAGGATTTTTCTGCATGATTGTCAAGAGATCTATAACAGGGACACCACTTTCTTTAGCAGCTTCAACGGCTGCATGAGCAAAAGAGCCAGCAGCATCATTCGTCCTCTCCGGTAAACCAGATAGATTTTCAACATATGGATACCTGTATCAGAATACCTCTAGCATAAAGCGATGCATCTAAAGCATGTACGACCATGGAATTGACAAGTATATTAAGGAACCTACAATGGGCGAACTTCATCATCAATTGGTGGAGGACTTATAAGGATCACTTCAGTTGCAGGCCAACGCTTCTGAATTGCATTCATACAAAAAATCAATTTAGCATAAAAAGAAACAGCGGGATAGGGTGCACAGACAAGACAGACTTGGATCTTGAGCCATTCGCTACAAGTTAAAGCCCCGAAACTCAATCCAAATAATATCTGAACAACCCCTCTACTTTCTTCCTTCCAACAATTATAGACAGAAACGATTCCAAACTTATCAAGCATCATGCCACTCATAAGATTCCCAAGACCTTACCACAAAGCCCATTCAGATCATAACACTTAGCACTTCAAATCGTATTGAACCACACTTTAATAGAACATTCTCATATTCTAGTGGCATTCAAGTCCTACCAGTGCAACTTTAATTGAACTAATAAAAAAAACATCAAAGCTAGAAAAGGAGAGCTTTCATTTCATGCCTTGAAGAAGGAGACTATGGCCTGGAGATTCTTCTTATATTCATCAATAGGCACGTGTTGGAATCCAGAGCACCTGTCAGGAAGACAAGCATCATTGGCTCCAAAGAACACGGTCACAGCAATAGGCGAAACCCCATCATCTGGAAACACCCTGTCGATCACCTTCAGTGCCCATCTCGTGTTGTACCCACTGTACCCTCTCAGCACAACATCCGCCTGCAACCAATCAAACCACAACTTCAATCCTTCACAAACTCTAAACAAAAAAAAACAAAAAATTAATTCCTTTAACAGAAAATCAACAACCCAATTGAAAATCAAAAGATGGAGGATTTACATACAGTCCGAGCGTAGTGGTCCGCGAGAGCAGCTCCCCAACCTCCACCATCGAACGACTCCTCCGTGATCGAATCCCCAAACAGATAAATCCTCGGCCTCATCTTTCACTTAAAAATCTAAAATTTAACAGAAACCTGCAAACCCCAAATCCAAGAAATTCAATCTCCCTTCAACCACCGGATCAAAAAGGTGCTTAATTTGTTCTCATCCGTGAGGATTGGAGATCAGAGACTGCTTGCTGCTTCTCTCTCCTCACTCAACGAGATTACGTAGTAGAGTAGCTGTGACGTTTGGATCACTACCATTTCCGAGAAAAAGTTATCACTATTTTATTCATTAATACTTACAAAGATCATAATGACCTGTTTTTTCATTAAAAATCACGTTTACCTAATTCAATGACGTCATATCAATCCAACCTCTCTGCATTTTTGCTCTGCAGTTTTTATCCTGTTTGTTTTATATATCTCCTTCGGCCTTTCATTCGATAGTTGAATTGAAACGCGAGTTAAATGTTGGTTCAAACTACTGAACCGTAGGACGGTCCAATTGTTCGAAATACAGATTTATTTATTTATTTTGGACAGTTTTTTTAAAATTTTTATTATAATTCAGATTTTTGATTCGGGTTCATGGGAAGATGAGAGCAGTGAAATCGCCGGGTTTCCTATCATCGATTCCGACGTTGATCGGAAGAAGCAGAAGGCTGAACCACGTTTCAGCGAGGCATGGGGATGATGAAGTTGCTTCTGAGACTGAGTTTGTGTTCAATGTAAATATGGCCACATTATCGGCATCTCTGCAGCATTACATCAATTCAGAGACTCCAACTCAAGGAACGAAGATTCATGCGTGGATTTTGAAAACTGGGTTTTATTCGAATTTGAATATTTATATAAAGCTGTTGATTTTGCATTTGAAATGTGGTAGTATGGAGTATGCGCGGCAGGTGTTTGATGAATTGCCTAGGAGGACTTTGTCTGCTTATAATTATATGGTGAGCGGGTATGTTAAGGACGGGAGGGTGGAGAAGTCTTTTGATATGGTGCGTCGGATGGTTAGAGAGGGTGAGAGGCCAGATGGGTTTACTTATTCGATGGTTTTGAAGGCGTCTACTTGTGAAAGTTGTAGTCTTTTAGTGCCCTGTGGTGATATAGCTAAGCAAGTTCATGCCTTAATTTTGAGGGCTGACGTTGAGCCTGATGATGTATTGTACACAGCGCTTGTTAACTCGTATGTGAAAGGAAGAAATATGAGATATGCTAGGGGAGTTTTTGATGATGTGTTGGAGAAGAACTTGGTGTGCTCGACCTCCATGGTTTCGGGATATATGAATGAGGGACTGGTGGATGAAGCTGAATACATATTTGGAAAGACTATGGAGAAGGATGTAGTTGTTTTCAATGCTATGATTGAAGGTTACAGCAAAAATGCTGAATCTGCTAGAAAGGGGATTGATTTCTTTGTTGATATGTTAAGGCTGGGTTTTGACCCCACGATTTCAACCTTTGCTAGTGTTATTGGGGCTTGCTCCATTTTGGCAGCTGTTGAAGTCGGTCAGCAAGTGCAAAGTCAACTTATCAAGACTAAATTGTTTGGGGATATCAAAATGGGAAGTGCCCTTATAGACATGTTCTCAAAGTGTGGAAGGATTGAAGAAGCCAGGCACGTTTTTGATCAAATGTGTCACAGGAATGTGTATACCTGGACCTCTATGATCGATGGATATGGGAAGAATGGGAATTCCAGTGAAGCCCTGGAGCTCTTCAGCAAAATGAAGAGAGAGTGTTCGATTGCACCCAATGATGTAACATTTCTTAGTGCTATCTCAGCTTGTGGTCATGCTGGACTAGTGACAAAAGGCTTGAGTATTTTTGAAAGCATGGAAAAGGACTTTTCCATAAAACCTGGAATGGAACATTATGCTTGCATGGTTGATCTCATGGGGCGAGCAGGATGCTTAAATCAGGCGTGGAAATTCGTCAAGTCTATGCCTGCTAAACCAAATGCTGATGTTTGGGCGGCTTTGCTTAGTTCATGTAGACTTCATGGCGATGTCACATTGGCTGATCTGGCTGCTAATGAGCTCTTTAAGCTCAATGTTGATAAACGTCCTGGTGCTTATGTTGCCTTTTCTAATACTCTAGCGGAAAATGGGAGGTGGGATAATGTGAGTGAGATTAGAGAGATGATGAAAGCAAAACAGATAATTAAGGATACCGGACAGAGCTGGGTGGGTGATGATAATTGATAACAGTATATGAAGCTTAGACATGGACACCAAAGGGGCAATTCATTTGGATTATCTGCTCATGAGAAGGTAAGGTATGTTGTTCTTTCATTAACTCGCACTAACTGTTCAAAACACTATATCCAGTTTTGAACTTACCAGATTGAGGATGGCTAGGAATCTCGATGTGATATGTACCAAATAACAAGTTATTTTGTTTATCTTTTTTCATTTATGTCTATCACTTCATATTTCTGAAAGAGCCTTGCAGCACATGAAGAAAGTTGTTCACATAGTATATATCTTGCAGTGCAAGTAACATATCATATATTTGACATTAATGTATTTAGCGGGAAAGAAAACTGAGTTCCTGAGAAGTCCTGAGAAGTATATCAGTCAAATTTAACCTGTCCAACTACCAGTTTTTTGAGCTCAGTAGTCAGTACAAGAAAGATGGACATTTTTTATTTATTTCATAATGGTAAGGAAACATGGGAAAACAAGCATTTGGTTATCAACTCTCAGAAGTTAAACACTTTGAGGCAACTGTGGATGAACCATCAACACCTACCTTCCAAACCTCATCTACTTTAAATGTTTTCTTCTCCCCTTTTTTTCATTGCTTAAATTTTATTTTTTATTTTATGAAACTAGATAAAATCTTTAAATAGCTTCGAAGAGTTCATAAATTATGGCGGTATCTCAGTTGGGACTCACTGATATTTTTGTGTTTATAGTTTACATGAAAAGTTTGATATTATTTATCATGCATGTCCTCTTAGTAACTACGAACATGAGCAACACACTCCAATTCCATGATGTGATAGCTTCAATGATTCAAAGCTCACCATGATCAACCCGCTGCATTCACCAGCAGGCATGAGAGCTTTGATCATTCATTTCTTGAGAGTGCTAACTGTCGGGTGTCATTTCTTGATGGCAGATGTTGTTGTTGCCTCATCTTCCCCTCAGCATACTTATCAGGCTATTTTAAACTTTGGCGATTCTTTATCTGACACTGGAAATCTCATTATCACGGATGCCATTTCATTTCCTGTTGCTGCAAAGCTCCCCTACGGCGAGACATTCTTCCGACAACCGACTGGTCGTTTCTCAGATGGTCGACTTATAGTGGATTTCATCGGTAAACAGTTTTCATTACCCGTGCCTTACAAAATCATTTTATTCACAGGCTAGTCCATACTATATGCCAATATGCATCTCTTCCGAACTAGCTAGACTCACTGGTTTTTTCCATCTCGTAGCTGAAGCATTTGGCTTGCCGTATTTGCAACCTTTTCTCGCACTTTCAGAAAATCAGAGTGTGCCATATGGAGTCAATTTCGCCGTGGCGGGAGCCACTGCACTTGATCCTGATTTCTTTGCCATGAAGAACTTGGGTCTTCCACTGACAACAAATTGTTCTTTAAGTGTTCAAATTAACTGGTTTAGGAAACTGAAGTCCTCACTCTGCGCCACAAAGCAAGGTAGCAAATCACCTTTTCACACGGGGTCATATACTCAACTGATAAAACACTGATAATTGTTCTTAACTATGACAGATTGTGTTGAGTACTACAAGAAATCACTATTTTTAGTTGGAGAAATTGGGGGCAATGACTACAACTATCCGTTCTTTTCTGGTGTAAGCTTTAAAGAAGTCCACGCTCTAATGCCCTTGGTTGTTAAAGCAATAATTAATGCCACTATCGTACGTTGCCATGAAAACTCTTCTATAATCACACTTGCTTGTCAGAAATATAGTGAAACTTTTATTGTTCTAACTTATTTTATGGGATTTTTACATGTTAGACGCTGATAAAAGAGGGTGCAGTTGAGCTGATGGTTCCAGGGAACCTTCCTATTGGGTGCTCAGCCGCATATCTTACTTTGTTCCAAAGTCCAAACAAAGCAGACTATGACACAAATGGGTGCTTGAAAATGTACAACAGTTTCGCAAATCATCATAACAAGCTGCTGCAATCAGCTCTGAGGAAATTAAGACAGAAATATCCTCATGCCAGAATCATCTATGCAGATTACTATCATGCTGCAATGCCTTTCCTTCACAAGCCTGGTCACTTTGGTAAGATCAGTCATTTATACTATCATAATGATTGCTAGTTTAATCTTTGCATGTAGCTACTTGACTTCATTCAGCGCAAATCGTTCAATTGTATGGACTTTATTTCTAGCTGATACCCTTCTATCTGCTATGCAGGATTCAATAATGGCGCTTTGAGCGCTTGCTGTGGCGCTGGTGGTCCGTATAACTTCAATTTCTTAGCAAGGTGTGGTCAGACCGGCTCAAGTGTCTGCAAAGATCCATCCACTTACGCTAACTGGGATGGCCTTCACTTAACTGAGGCAGCATATCGGCTCATAGCATTGGGTTTGATCAACGGCTCCAACACTTCTCCTCCTCTTTGACATTATGGAATTGACCGTAATCAATAAAACTCCAGGGACCAAATTCGAAATTATAGAAAAAAAATTCAACAGAAACATTATCGTTACAAGACACTCGCAAGTGTTATTTACTGAAAACGACATCGGTTTGGCAATGCAAAGGTTGTCCTGTATGCAATGCAAAAACAAAAAAGAGTGTTTTCTCAGGAATCCCAGATGGGCCCAAACGCAGCAATGCCAGCATCTTGGCAAGCATTCACAACGTCTCTGCTTCCTTCCGGATTGCTCGTGACGATAACAACCTCAGCTCCCCACCGTTTCGCGGCTTCGACGGTCATCTCAGACACATTTGGTCGGCCAAGAACAGCCGTGTCATGCACTATGACTTTCTCCTTAGGATGTCCGCTCATCCACTCCTTAATCTCTTTCCCAAAGTTCTGCTCAATCCCTTTCGCCACCCACACCACACAAACATCCGCACTGCACGGCTGTAAAAGGAATGATAAGAACACGCAGATGCCTGACCCGGTCGCGACGAGGACAGCCTTGTTGTACATGTTGGTGAGGTAAGGTAGGCCGGCGAAGTGGACGGATCGGACCCATAGATGGGTTGGTGGGTTGGCGACTAGGGACTTGGTGAAGTCTCCTACTGCTCCGGCTAGCATCATGTGCTCGGTTTTGTTGTCTGAAATGATGCCGAATGCGTGCCATTCGGAGAACGGGGAGGGGCTGATACGGCCTAGGATGCCGGATTTAACCCCTCCATTGAATTTTATGATCGAGGCGTGTGTCGAGGGGGCAGAGACGCGTACAGGGACTCGTCGGACTGTTAGCCATGGGAGGATGATTAAAATGGTGATGGCTGAAGTCAGCCAGAATTCTTGTTGTTTGACCAACTTTGACCCAAGTCCGGACTTGTAAGTTTTGGTGAGCGGATCATATGCTATGGTTAAAATGATGAAGGCCCAGAGAAGGCCGAGGGCTGACCAACCGGTAAACCGATGCGTCCTTTCGAACACGTTGTGGTGGAGGTGACGGACGAGTGGGAAAGCGGCTAAACATGACAAGCAGAGGAGGCCGAGGATGGCGGATGCGACTCCGATGATTTCGGGAGAGCTGTCGGCTCTGTTCTTCAAAGTTAAGACTAGAGCGTAGACGAGCCAAGCGACAGATGACACGCCGCATCCGCTATGAATCCCACCTAAGCTCTGGAGGAGCGAGGTGGTCATGGTCTTGACCCGAAGGGGCACCCAGTGGTGCCCTAAAAAAGCGACAGCCAGCCAAAATACGAGGCGTAGAACCGCCTCGCTACGGCATAGGGTCAAGGCTAGAATGTTGCCAATCGAGAACAGAGCAGGTCTGTTTCTTCCGTAAGAAAAGCAGCCTGTGGCCGCTAAGACTAGGCCGGTCATGTTGAGTACGAAACTTACGAAGAAGAGCCTTTTGTACACGGTGAAGAGCCCCTGGTCGAGTAGAATAATCGAGAGCCGGTCGGGTTTGGGCTTGGGACCGACGGGGACGATCTTGACTGATCCGCGGACACTAGCGGCGAAGAGAGCTCGCAAAGGACTCATCTGCTTCTCAATATCACCATTCTTCTCATTCTCAGAAATTCCATCAAGGACGCCTGATTGATACTCTTCCTGATCATCGTCATCCTCGTCCTCCAAGTCGCAGAAATGACTACTCGCTCGGCTCATGGTCCGCCTCAGCGAGCCGGAGTAAGGAACAACAACAGACGCTTTTTGGGCCCAAGGGAGCCAGGAGCGTCTGCTTCCACTAGCCGGCAACTCGAAAGTAGCCGGCGGGATGGCAAAGGGGTCAGCATGGGGCTTGATCTCGAAAGCCACGCCTCTGCAGCTCGAGAACCGGTTGAAGTTTCTTGCTTGGTTTTCCATTGTTGGTGTGTTTTTTTTTTTGGGAATGTTGTGTTTTAAGGTATGAAAGCTGAGATGAGAAGTTGTGTGATATGAAAGTGTTAAGAGTATGATTGCTTTTATAGCCGTTTTTTCATGAGTCAGAGTGGGGGCTTGACTTTTATTTTTTATCCCAACTTTGATTTGGTCTTGTGACAAAAAAGAATCATATTCGTATTACTGCTTGTTGTTGCATGTATTTAATTTGACTCTAAAAATCTGATATTTATTTAATGAATCGTAAAATTGGTAAAGTTCGAATTAGTTGTCTCCTTTTATGAAAAAATATGTGGAAAAAAAATCATATTCATGAAAAAAATGCCTCATTTTTCAACCAAGTCTATCTAATAAGACTCCAACTTGATAATTATCTTCAGGCGACAAATTCTTTTGGGTTGACCCTGCTCCATATATATTATATCTTATTTACTAATGGAATTGTAAAGCCACAAACGTCGACGAGGGTCGAGTAAAAACATCATTTGAAAGGCCTGATAATAATTTTTTTTTTATAATAATTTTAGTTAGAGTGAGAGTAACCACAAAATCTTATTAAAGAAATTTAGAAAAATTCCTCACCTTGGAATATATAAACTCTCTCTTGTAGTTGTATTGTAGGACTTTATTCGTAACCATAATTTTATAAAACTCTAATTTTAGTATGTCTAAGTCTAACCAAAAATTTCTCAACAAAAAAAAAGTCAAGTATTAATTTATAATTTAGGAGCTCAAGTTGCATATGATTATATTATAATCCTACATTTAGCTAGAATAAATTCTCTAAATTTGTGTTTCCGCGCATTCTAGTACCATTTCATTGTACAAATTACTTACAGTATTATTTATCAGAGGAGCGCTCAAATGAGAACTCCTTTAAATTTCGAGAACTTGCGACCTCAATCTTCATCTTTCAAAATGCAAGATGCATTTTGGTGGTGACACGTGTTCCATGTGCATTTTCCGACTTTGCATTTAATGCAAAGTCAAAGCCGCATTTTTTTACTTTGCTTTTTGGACATGTGTCACGTGCAGATTCAAGGATGCATCATGATCTAATGGTGAGATTTGGGTTCTCAAGCTCTCGAATTTTTAAGAGTTCTCAACCGAGCGCTCCCCTTATTTACCATATCTTTTTTATAAGTTATTTACCATATCCTTGAATTGTAGATAATGTACTATGCATTCAAATGTTATGAATCGTTGTATTGTACCCCTTCATCACAAAAAAAAAAGAAGAGCGGATCAATCGTGCAATGATCAGCAATTGCTAACAAACCCATTCTTCATTTCTTTTTACATTACTCGATTTTTACATTTTGAAAATTAAAAATGTACGTAATTAAGCTATATTTCTTTTTAAAGAAAAAAAATACCTCATTTATATATATATTGGGGAGCGCTCGGTTGAGAACCCTTAAAAATTCGAGACTTGAGTACCCAAATATTACCATTAGATCATGATGCATCTTTGAATCTGCATTTGGCGCATATCCAAAAAGAAAAGTCAAAATATGTGGTTTTGACTTTGCATTAAATGCATCTTGGAAAATGCACATGGAACACGTGTCACCACAAAAATGCATCTTGCATTTTGGAAGGTGAAGATTGGGGTCTCAAGTTCTCGAAATTTAAAGGGGTTCTCATTTGAGCGCTCCTCTCTATATATTAACATTAAACTTCATAAAAAGATGTCTCGTGTCACTTAATGAAACGACGTCGTTGTTTTAATCGTAATGTAAATTTCGATGAAATTCATAAATAAGAACGATTTTAAGGATTAACCAATCATAATACTTAAAATCGTTATTTTTCACTTCAATTCATCGAGAGAAAAATTGTATTCACTAACAGTGGCGGATTTAGAATGTGTTTTTGAGTTGGGGCGATCGAGCTTATTAACTTTGAAATACTCAAAATGAAATCTTCTTTCGATATTATTTTTAACTATCGGGGACGAAGTCTTAAAATTAATGGGTGTAAAATGTTAAAATTGTTACTAATAAAGAACACATTAACCTATAATGATCAAAACTTTGGAAAACAAGTGGGCACATTCCATTGCATGTGCATCCGTATTGGCGGTATGCGGCGGAGGAGCACGGCGGCGCAGGCTTTGAAGATCCCAGTTCGACCAGCCCCTGCTGCAGTTCCGACGTCGCTTTGTCCTGGCGCGAAGTGCATGTGTCTCTTTGAAGAAAAATGTTGTCGTTCGTCTTAGGGCCAGTTTGTAATTAAATTAGTCTTGGGGTTGTTTCGTATTTGTTCTAACAAAGGGGAGTCATGTGTATTTGTTTGTAAGTATAAAACGCAAACCGAGTTTGCGTATCAATGCATTCAGAAAATTTCCCAAACACCATTCTCTCCCGCATTCGTTCCAACCCTTCGTCGGAGCTCCGATCGTCTCCGATCGAGCTCACCTGTGTTCGTTTCTACAATCCGCCATTGTTCATTGAACACTTAGCCTTTATCACTTAACATTTAGCTAAAATCACTGAATAATAAACCCGGAAATTGGAAAAATCATATTATCGGTCATGATTTAAGTGATTTATAATTTATATAAAAATATTATCGGTCATGATTTAAGTGATTTATAATTTATATAAAAAATATAGAGTTTATATTTGATGATTTCTCAACAAATTAATATCTTAAAATTCGAAAATCATCACTATCAAAAAAATTCGAAAATAATCTGAAATTGAAATCAATACGTACTTTGAACTTTTCAAGTCTTCCACTAAATAGTAAATTGTACTCCTTGCAAAAATGGAAGTCAACCACTCCATCCGAAGGCTGAAGAACGCGGCCCAGCAATTCGCACTAAATTATACTCGCATATGTGGATTTAAATATGCATCATGATTTTATGGTGAAATTTGGATTCTCAACTTTTCGAATTTTAAGAAGTTCTCAACCGAGCGCTCCCTCATAAGGAATGAACAACACACAAACCAATGTCATAAGATGTATTTAAGTAGGTTTGAACCGTCGACTTCTTGTTCATTCGACCAAAAATGAATTTCACACAACGCATAAAGTGTAAATAAATGGGCAAAAAATAATAGGCTAAAAGATTAAACCCTTACTGAATATAAAAATATTACAAAATATAATTATCTATTATTATATTCTAATATCCCCTCAAACTCACGATGCAATAGTGAGAAGCCTTGAGAGTTTGCCGACCAAGAAATGAAAATGTGATGTACAATACGACTTCGTAAACTAGTTAATAATCTACATACCGTAAGTGACAAGTGACAACACATGATGCTCCCATTGTGATAGCGGTGGTGAGTGAAATGATAATCAATCTCAATGGATTTTGTGCGCTCATGATATACATAGTTTCGAATAATCTGAATAGCACTAGTATTGTCACAATGCAAACAAGTGAGATTTGAATGAGTCATATTCATATTAGTAAGCAACAAGCTCAATCACACAATCTTAGCAGTAGTATATGTCATGACATAATATTTAGCTTCTTTAGATAATCCGTAAGATCCATCAATAACACGACTATTCACATTTCATATGACAACTTACGGTCAGAAGTTAACTAGTCATTGTGATTTTAAAAATGAAGGAGAAACACTTATTATGAATTTATGAGCATGGAGCAATGTTACAAAAATCTAATTGATTAATTACAATCGTTATCCCATTGTGGACAGACAAGACCAAATTTGATCAAAGCAGGCCAACACCCTATGAACTAAGGAAGTGTACATATGTGGCACGGTTCAACACAAAGGACAATATATATAAAAGCTAGCTTTGACTTGGCAAAGGGGCTTTGCAATATTTGTAAGATGATACTTACAATCAAATGCATGGTCAAGTCAAATTTATTCTTCCGTTCAAATATGCGTGTTTGGAGTGTTTTTGCAAGGTATGATATCGATCTCTGGCGAGATCAGACTTATAGACAATTATAACAATATTAACTTAATAATCGATCATTGGATCATATATTATATTCATATGTGGACAATGTTGCATTAAATACTGTGTTTCGGATTTGGACTGGCAGCGAGTCGATTTGTTTTAATTATATATATAGCTAAGATGAACGCGGTGTAGTTTAGGTCAAAGTTGTATTTTAATAAATTTAGGGTTTGTTCTTTAGCTAGCGTCTGTTTTCGTGTCCTTGGTACTGTGCGATCCAATCATAATCCAGCGATAACACTAATGAGTAGTTATATATTTTAAATCGAAAGGCTGCAAGCAAACAACAAATCTCAGTAGTTTGTAATTAAATGGTAAATTCATAATTTCAAATTATTTTTAGACAACTGAAAACCCTTCCCGGCTTGAGAAAAAAAAGAGGGGATATTCTACAAGATAAAATTACCGAGATTTGAAGGATTTTTTTTTATGAAGATTGGGGTACAACACGAATAATAACAGTCCAATACATATTGAGATGACCTTAATATCTAGTACATATACTGGTCTTGAAAACTCTATCAGACATCTCAACTTGTTAGGCCTTGGGTTTTATTGAGCTATATAAATTGGTGCTTCAGTGAATTTATGCTGCTTTGTTTGGTTAATGAAGCTGGGAAATTTGCAGGGGAGGTTTGAGTAAATCTGAAGCAAACTGGGATTTATATGAAGGAGCGGACGACGTCGTCTGATGGGACTCAAGTGGAGCGCGAAGTCAGTGGATGGCACATGATTGTCGGTTATGTCAGTTACAGTCCAGCTAGATTAGTTAAGCGTTGCCGTTTGGAATCCGTTGGAGTCGGTTCGTCGTCGTTTCGTCAAGAAGCATATAAGGTGTTCCGCGCCTGGGTTTCTTCATTCAGTTCATTCATTCGAAAGCTAGGGTTCTTGAGAAGTTTTCAGATTTGGAGATTTCGGATTAGAATCAAATTAGCTTGTGATTGTTGTTCGTTTCGATTCTCTGCGTCAATTGTAATTGCTCTCAAAAGCTCAATAAAATCGGCTCTCATTTGGTTGCTGGAGTAGGGGAAGAAGTCCCCGAACCAGGGTAAATCTATCGTGTCAATTTTCGTTTTCAGTTTTCTAATTCTCATCATTGTCGTGTTCGATCGGCGCAAACTCGTACAATTGGTATCAGGAGCTTGAAGTGCAATGATGGGTCCGATGAAGATTGAGATTGACCGGTTCGATGGCAAGGGAGATTTCAGCTTATGGCGTCAACGGATGCGGGCGATTCTTGTTCAAATGAAAGTGGTTAAAGCACTGGATGGTGAGAAAGATTTCCCGGCGATGATGACACAGGATGAAATTGATGAGGCGAAGGAGCTGGCTTATAGTTCGATTATACTGCATTTGGGAGACAAAGTCCTTCGAGAGGTGGACAAGGAGAAGACCGCAGCAGCAGTCTGGCTGAAGTTGGAATCGCTGTACATGACCAAGTCCCTCACCAACAAAGTTTATCTTAAAAGTAAACTATTTGGGTTCAAAATTAGTGAAGATAAAGACCTTGATGAAAGTCTAGATGAGTTCTCCAAAATTATACTTGATTTGGAAAATCTGGAAATCAAGATTGATGATGATCGAAGATCAGGCAATCATGATCCTCAATGCAATGCCTTCTTCATATCATTCATTTGTGGAGACCATGAAGTATTCAAGGGACTCCTTATCACTAGAAGAAGTTATATCAGCTTTGAAGTCAAAGCAGATTGAGGGAAATCGTTCCAGTTCTGCAGCTAAAGGCCTGAGTGTTCATAGGAAGTTTGAGAAAAAGAATTTCCAGAAGAAGGCATCTAAGGGAGGCTTTAAACCCAAGGGTCAACAAAACTCTTCACAGCAAGGTGGAGCCAAGAAACTGAAGTGTTTCTTCTGCCACAAAGAAGGGCATTTCAGAAAGGATTGTCCTGAGAGGAAGAAGCAAAACCATCACAAAGATGGAGACAAAGCTGAGGCTGCAATTGCTGAAGAAGGATATGAAAGTGCAGATGTCTTGGTTGTAACTGAAGCAGATACAAGCCAAGGGTGGATCTTAGACAGTGGGTGCTCATACCATATGACTCCCAACAAAGCCTGGTTTCAAGACTTCAAAGAAATGGATGGTCGATTAGTGCTGCTGGGAAATGATAAAGCCTGCAGGATGCAAGGTGTTGGAACTGTCAAGCTCAAGCTTGCTGGTGGACAAGAAGCAAACCTTCATGATGTGAGGTATGTCCCTGATCTTAAACGTAACTTAATTTCTTTGGGTACTTTGGACAGGTGTGGATATGTGTTTAAGGCAGAGAATGGAGGAATGAAAGTCTCTAAGGGATCTATGGTAGTCCTAAAAGGTAAAAGGATAAATGGTGTTTATGCATTATTAGGAAATACTGTTGTTGGATCTGTGGATAGTGTATTAGTGAAGGAGGATGGGCATAACAATGTGAATTTGTGGCATTTGAGGCTGAAGCATGTTAGTGAATTAGGTCTGAAAAAATTGTTTGAGCAAGGTTGTTTTGGAGTTGAAAATATGGGAAAGTTAGGCTTTTGTGAAAACTGCATTTTTGGTAAATCCAGCAAAGTAAGGTTTGGCAAAGCTGTACACAGAACTTGTAAAAAATTAGAGTATATTCACTCAGATCTTTGGGGGCCTTCTAGGGTATCTTCTCATGGAGGTAGAAGGTATTTTGTCACCTTTATAGATGATTATACAAAGAGAGTTTGGGTCTATATTGTAAGATTAAAGAGTGATGTCTTAGAAACTTTCAAGGAATGGAAAACATTGGTTGAAAATCAGACAGGGGAAAAGATTAAGAGGTTAAGGACAGATAATGGACTAGAGTATTTGTCAACAGATTTCTTGAATCTTTGCAAGGCTGCTGGGATTTCTAAACATCACACAGTTGCTGGTACACCTCAGCAAAATGGTCTTGCTGAGAGGTACAACAAAACTATACTAGAAAGAGTGAGATGTATGTTAATTCAAGCTGGGTTACCAAAGGTTTTCTGGGCAGAGGCCGTTAGTACAGCCTGTTATTTGATCAACAGATGCCCCTCATCAGCTATTGAGTTCAAGACTCCAATGCAGATGTGGTCAGATCGTCCAGTTGAGTATGCAAGACTTAAGGTTTTTGGATGTGCAGCTTATGCTCACATTAAGCAGGACAAGCTAGCTGCAAGAGCTCTTAAATGTATTTTCTTGGGATATCCAGAAGGAGTTAAAGGATACAAGCTATGGTGTTTGGATCAGATTGGTAAAAAGACAATAATCAGTAGGGATGTTACATTCAATGAGTCTATGTTTCCTTATAAAGATCAAGCAGGGGATAAGACTGAGTCACAAGGGAATGAGGGGTCAATGAATAGTAGCAGCTCTAGAAATGTTCAGATTGAGGTGGAGCCTCAAGAGACTGCAGCAGATGCTATCCCTGATCACCCAGTGGAAGAGGCAAATCCAGATGATGAGAGTGATGAATCTCAGCATGAGGATCAAGCTAAGGAACAAGTGGATCTAAGTAGCTACGTGTTGGCAAGAGATAGACAAAGGAGGACACCAAAGCCAAATACCAGACTGGCTATGAATAACATGGTGGCCTTTGCTTTCAATGTTACAGCTGCGGTATCAGACTCAGAACCATACTCATATCAACAAGCCATTACCTCAACTGATAAAGAATTGTGGATAAAGGCAATGGATGAAGAAATGGAATCATTGATAAAGAATGAAACATGGGAGCTAGTGAACAGACCAAAAGGACAGAAACTGGTGGGAAGTAAATGGATATTCAAAAGGAAAGAGGGCATTCCAGGTGTTGAGAAACCAAGACTGAAAGCAAGGCTTGTAGCCAAGGGCTTTACTCAACAAGAGGGTGTGGATTTCAATGAGATATTCAGTCCAGTTGTGATGCATAGATCAATAAGAGTGATGTTGTCTATTGTTGCAAAATTTGATTTGGATTTAGAACAGTTGGATGTGAAGACAGCTTTTCTACATGGGAAATTAGATGAAATCATTTATATGAGACAACCAGATGGATATATAGTTGGAAACACAGAGGAAAAGGTTTGTTTACTCAAGAAGTCACTTTATGGATTAAAACAATCTCCAAGGATGTGGTACAAGAGGTTTGATGAGTTTATGATTACTCAAGGGTACTGCAGATCATCTTATGATTGTTGCATTTATGTAAGTAAGGAAGATAGTGCATGCTCAAGGGTTTATCTATTACTGTATGTTGATGGCATGCTGATAGCAAGCAAAAGTATGAGGAAAATAGAAGATTTGAAAGGAAAGCTCAGTTCAGAATTTGAGATGAAGAATCTGGGAGCAGCCCAAAAGATTCTTGGTATGCAGATATTGAGAAACATGAAGAAAGGCCTGTTGTATTTAAACCAGAAAGATTATATAGAGAAAGTAGTCTCAAAGTTTGGGATGAGTTCCTCAAAATCAGTATTGACCCCATTGGCTCAGCATTTCAGATTACACAAGCATCAAAGTCCTCAAACAGATGAAGAAAGCAGACAGATGCAAGAGATTCCTTATTCTAATGCAATTGGCTGTTTGATGTATTCCATGGTGTGTACCAGGCCAGACCTGGCTCACTCAGTTAGTGTAGTCAGCAGGTTTATGTCAAATCCAGGAAAGGAGCATTGGCAAGCAGTTAAGTGGATTCTCAGATATTTAAATGGCAGTTCTGGGAAAGGTCTGGTGTATGGTGGAGCTGAGGAAGAAGCTGACATGATTATAGGGTATTGTGACTCAGATTACGCAACAAGTATTGATACAAGGAAATCACAATCAGACATTGTATTCACAGTCTTTGGAACTGCAGTAAGTTGGAAGGCTACATTACAACCAGTGGTGGCATTATCTACTACAGAGTTAAGAGTATATAGCTATAACTGAGGCAGTAAAGGAAGGCTTGTGGTTGAAAGGTCTGCTTAGTGAACTTGGGTTCAAACAAGAGAGTGTTCAAGTTTTCTGTGATAATCAAGGGGCAATACATCTGTCAAAGCACCAGGTTTTTCATGAAAGAAGTAAGCACATAGACATCAGAATGAACTTTGTTAGAGACATCATTGAGTCTGGAGAAGTCAGCATTGAGAAGATCCCGACTGAAGAAAATTCTGCGGATATGCTAACCAAGCCTGTCAACTGGGAAAAGTTCAGACTATGTCTGGACTTAATCTAGCTAAAAGCTTGACCAGCTGTAGGTAAACCAAATGGGAGAGGTTTGGGTGTAATAGTTGAGTTCAAGGTGGAGATTATGAATGTTGATCTCAACTTGTTAGGCCCTGGGTTTTATTGAGCTATATGGATTGGTGCTTCCGTGAATTTATGCTGCTTTGTTTGGTTAATGAAGCTGTGAAATTTGCAGGGGAGGTTTGAGTAAATCTGAAGCAAACTGGGATTTATATGAAGGAGCGGACGACGTCGTCTGATGGGACTCAAGTGGAGCGCGAAGTCCGTGGATGGCACGTGATTGTCGGTTATGTCAGTTACAGTCCAGCTGGGTTAGTTAAGCGTTGCCGTTTGGAATCCGTTGGAGTCGGTTCGTCGTCGTTTCGTCAAGAAGCATATAAGGTGTTTCGCGCCTGGGTTTCTTCATTCAGTTCATTCATTCGAAAGCTAGGGTTCTTGAGAAGTTTTCAGATTTGAGGATTTCGGATTAGAATCAAATTAGCTTGTGATTGTTGTTCGTTTCGATTCTCTGCGTCAATTGTAATTGTTCTCAAAAGCTCAATAAAATCGGCTCTCATTTGGTTGCTGGAGTAGGGGAAGAAGTCCCCGAACCAGGGTAAATCTATCGTGTCAATTTTCGTTTTCAGTTTTCTAATTCTCATCACTGTCGTGTTCGATCGGCGCAAACTCGTACAATATATATATAGCTAAGATGAACGCGGTGTAGGTTAGGTCAAAGTTGTATTTTAATGAATTTAGGGTTTGTTCTTTAGCTAGCGTCTGTTTTCGTGTCCTTGGTACTGTGCGATCCAATCAAAATCCAGCGATAACACTAATTACTAACACTAACACTACAAATTTTGCAATATTTTCCGGCCATATATTCCGGCAGATATCCGGCGACCTCTAGTTGGCCGGAATAATTCTCGTGAAGTTCCGGAGAATATCCGTTGATATTTATCCGACGGACCTTAATGTCGGTGAATTTGTGGCGTAATTCCGGGGAGAAAAAAAATAATTGCCGGAATTTTCCCGGAATACCGGGGGAATAATATTCGATGTAATTCCGGCGCAATTCTGGCAGACTGATCATGTTTCCGGAATATTGACAAAATTTTACCGAAAAAATACGGCGATACTCCAGACCAATTTTGGCACACTTGTTAGGTTCCTGAAAAATCAACAGACGAGCATACAAATTCCCATGTCATTTATTATTTAAAGATTTTATATATTTGGAATCAATATTTGGAAATGAACAACTTTTGCACCTAGTTATATATGATATATGCAAAGATTTAAAGATTTTTTATATCCAACTCTTGCGTGTATATTCTCCCATAATAAAAAAAACTGTTGCGTGTATATTCTATATTTTAAAGATTTTCTATATTTCATATCCATTATATTTATTAATTATTCAACATCCGGAACTTCGCCTATATTTTCCCGAATAATTAGACAACCTAATATTCCTCCAGATTTCTTAATTTGTGCGTCCAAATCAACGAATTGAAAATCTTTAAATCAGCGCCGGAATTCCGCCACAAATTCCTGGATTGAAGAAATTAAAAACCAGATCTGGGATTTCCTTATTTCTTCTCCGTTTTCACTCCTCATAAACCCTCAACTCTTGCGATTTGATGTATCATTCGATTAAAGCTTAAGCTTCGAATCCAATTCCGGTGTGTCGTTCCTACTGTATGTATTTAGTTCGACTTTTCAACAGCGCAGGTGGTAAAATGAGTTGTGTGTGAGAAAGGTTGGAGCTTTATCACACCATTAGTAGTTTGATGATCTGTGGCTTTTTTTGTTTACTGGGTTTCATGTTTTAGGATGGAGATCTGATAAACAAGCATTCAGAGCCCGATGGTCGCCTCAATGGAAACAAAAGTTTCAACTTCTTGAAATCGGCCACCCCAACCAAGAAGGAGCCTAAACCACACAATGCCTCAACTTCTCACAGACATGTGACCAGTTTTCGGAAAAAATCACTTGTTCTTGAATGCCATCCTGCTTCAAATGTGGTTTTAGGACGATGACTAGTTTTGTACTGAATTTTTATATATTTATTATTTGTTAAATAGTCATTTCTTGTATTTACAATGATTAATCATTTAATCCTAAAAAAAAACTAGGTCTCTACTCAAGACACTATTTGATGACCGCTACTCAACCCGACTCTCAAATAATCTGATCTGAAAACTCGAATCTCAGTGCGTGCAATCCCAGCAATGTCGCTCTTCGAATGCAGGCTCTTAATTCACCCAAAACGGCCGAATTCTTCTTAGGCGAACCCTAATGCCTTATATAGGGTTTTAGCAGATCTCTCAATCTGAGCCTAGCGATCCGGCCCTATCCGACTTTCCAAAACTGATAGCTATCAACTGATTAGTCAAGATTTCATTCGTAATCTTTCATAAATCAGTTTCTTCATATAATCAAACCTTCCAAATCTGGTCTGCAGATAATTATTCTCAATAATCTTTATCAATCAAATCTTCAGTGGATATTCTTGAATCTTTCTTGATTTTCAAATCTTCAATCAATATCTCTAACCATATCTTCAAGATCTTCCAATTCTGGCGCACATAATCTACGCGAATCATCCACACGCCAACTCAGCCCTAGTTGCGTTTAGTTTAATTCCAATCTTCTTGAACCGCAATTCGTTCGTCCTAACTTCGAACTTCAATCAATGTTCACATGCTGCGTTTCCTCACATGAAACTTGCATCAACTAATCTGTCCATGGATTTCTGCACACTTAGACAAAATCTCAGCTAAGTGTTTATAATCATCAAAACCAAATGGTTCCAACAAATTCCCCCCTTTTTGATGATGACAAACACTTCTAGTCTTTTAGAAACAAGAAATCCATGACAAGTATTTCAAACCATCACAAGGACAGCAGACAGATATTCCACTTCAATTTTTAATTAGTCAGACACAATTGCGTTCACTTCACAGTTCCCCCTTAGATGGACATCAAGTTTGATTTTCAGTAATGACTTCCCCCTCAAGTAATGCACTCATGTTATCTTCCCCCTTTTGGCATCAACAAAAGATTGCACGTCAAGACATCCAGGCAATGGAAGGAGAATGCATACTTCATTAATGAAAGGCAAAAGTGCCCCAGAGGGAGCACACACAACATACTGAAAATTTTAAAAAACTACCAAGCAGAAAGCAGAGCATGACAACGAAAGCAAAGTCATCAAAAAAACATGTGGTAGATATGGTGGGGATGGAAGGGATGGGGCAACCATGAGACAATTGCAGGGTTAACCACGGAGCACGGTCTTCAATTGACCAACCACCTCAGTAGCCACAAACTTTTGCTGGCGGTTCAGCTCCATTAACTCCTCCTTAATCTGAGTACAGTGAGTCAGATTAATGTTTACTGAATCCTCAACTTCCTTCAGCAGAGCTGACAATGTCTCAAGAACAGCAACTTTGACTCTCAAGTCCTTCACCCAGTCAACCTATGACCCCTTCAGCACCTTATCTGCCATGGATTCCAGACTAGTCACTTTTTCTGCCAAAACCTCTACCTTCCCTGACAAGGCCTTCAGAGCCTCAAGCACCGCTGTCGTCCCCTCTTCTGGCATAGGTTTCTGGTTCAGGGGCTCGACCACTGGAGGTACAGCTGGCTGTGAAGGTGTAGTGACTATCCGAGCATTCTGCCACCCCTTTTCTACATCAAACTTCCAGCTGATATTATCAAAGGTCTCCATATCAAGAACTGTAGACAACACACTCTCAACTTCTGGCTGATAGACGCCAAGATGGCTCAAAATTTTCTTCACTAATTCAGGGTAGGGTAATCCATGCGTATCACTCGCAGCGCAGTATTTCATATGCTGTAAAATCTGCTTGGGAAGGCTGATAGACTCTTTTGCTCTTAACTTGTCAATCAGGAGGAAATCTTGAAAGTTAACAACTTCATGCTTCTGTGTGCGAGGCGTCACATTTGGCACACGATCCGGTGGAGGGTTCTGTTGAGTATGCCCATTGTCAGGGCGCTGCCTTGGTTTGCCACGTTGGTAGGGTCCTCTCTCACCCTTAAAATCACCTCCGCCTTCGCAACAGACGCTGGCCAAATTCCCTTAGTGTAGTCAGCATATCCATTCACTGGGACTTTTCAGTATTGTGGCCAGGTCACGGTGAGTGATTACCTGCGCCTCTCCTTTCTTGGTTCGCACACTCTTCCTTACAGGTGCCTGAGGAGTGGAGGACCTTGTTCGCTTGCAACCAGATCCCTCAGCGGCAACAACCTCCTTCTTGATCTTTCTTTGTGAGGTCGTTTCTCCATACAGGTCTGTCTAATCGCCATAAATGCAGCAACTTTAACTTTTTTTTCTTGCTTGCCCCCACTAACCCTCCATTCGGTACTTACCAACTGCCACAACCCATCTGATTGAACCAGTCTGAACCAATGATGAATTAACCCCGGTTTTGTCTCATGGTTTACGCAAGTTTTGGGTGTGGTGCGCTAGGTTTACCCAAGTGGTACAATAAAAACACCACACATTCAAGAACTAAAATTTCACCAAGTCATAACAAAGCAATTTCATGTAGTGTGGAGAAAACCAAGAAAATAATTTTAAAATCAAAGGGGCTAAAAATTTATTCTCCACACATAATAGGCTAGGGTTAGTTTTAGAGTACTTCCTTGGCTTATATTGTGGGTTCAAATTAGGAAGTCTCTTTTGGGCTACAAAGAAATATGTGTCATGCTCAAAATTCTGCTAGCCAGTAATCTCATTTATCATGCATGCAGTAGTGACCTCATAGAACAGTTTTCACACAATCATCAACTACATACGCATCAAATCCATACCATGGTAGCTTAGCATGCAAACTAGTCTAGCCAATCATCGAGGTAATTCAACATGGAATGCAGACTAGGTAAGGGACGTCATACCTAGTTCAAGCCTTAGCTTCTCGTAGGGTTCCCTGTGTAGTGGTTTCGTAAAGATGTCTGCAATCTGAAGGGCGGAAAAGTTATGATCAATACCCTTGTTCCTACACAACAAAAGAAACTGCGCATTCCGGAACTCAGTTCTGTTATTAGTACTAATAGAGGTTAATTTACGATCTAACTTATTTTCCATCAAATTCAGCCGTGCTTCAAATTCACTATATGTTTGATCTTTAGTGTCTAGGAAAATAGTCCATGTATACCTGGAATAGTCATCGACTATGACCAGAATATACATGTTTCTTCAGCGGCTGACGACACTGACTGGACCACACAGATCCATGTGGACCATGTCCAGTGGTGCAGAAGTGCTCACGGTTTGCTTAGATGGAAATGATGTCCGTGCTTGCTTTCCCGTGACACAGGCACTGCATACCTGATCAAATGCGCTTTCCACCTTGGGTAAGCCAACTTCCAATTCCTTCTGATGGAGTTTGCACTTTAGCCTAATACTTGCATGCCCAAACCTCCTGTGCCATAAGATGGAATCTTCTGCAACACTTGATAGACACAGTTCTTCCTCAGGGATGAAATCTGGATCAACGGTGCAGATTTCGTTCACACGGATTCCTTTCCGAACTGTCTTCCCTGCCTCATTACACCTCACAAGACAATCATTAGAGTTTAATATAACTTGATTTTTTACCATGTTGACACAGTTGAGACACACTTAGCAGGTTATATTTCAAGTTTTCAACTAGACTTACCTGCCTGATTCGGATAGTATCCGAAATTCTTACCTCTCCTGTTCCTATCACCTTTCCTTTGCTTTTATTTCCGAAGATTATGCTTTCTCCGTAGTGTTTATGGAGCGAGTCGAACCATCCTGGATTCCCTGTCATATGTCTTGAGCAGCCACTATCTAAGTACCAGGGACGGGACCTCACTCCTTCCTGCAAGGAAAAGATCAGTTTTTCCGAACCCAGACAAGCATGGGCTTACTGGGTTTAGGAATAAATTTAGCAATAGGAACAGAATAAGATAAATAATGTGCATCATGGTTAGTTAAGTCAATCTTTCGCCTAGGTGTCTTCCTCGGTCTGCCAAAGATAGCTGGATCATACTGGGGGCGGAAGTGAACAACCCTACCTTCCTTCCTGTATGCATTGACTTCCCTCTGATAACTGGCTTCTGGATAGTGGTCTTGGGTGACCAGCCATTTACGGTTCCTTTCATATGTCTCCCTCAGTCTTGGACATTCAGATCTGTAGTGCCCAGAGTGTCCACAATGTCAGCATACTCTATGACTTGGAAGACCAACATACTTGCTTCTGCCAGGTGGTACAGACCTCTTGATCTTCCTCGCCTGGAATCTATTGTTGAAGGCGTACGACTCAGATTCTGCTTTTGCCAGATTTCATAGGCTTTCCTAGCCTTGTGAGGAACTGAGTCATTATCATAGATGTGGCGTCCCTCCTGTGGACTGGCTTCCCTTCTTGCCTGCCTCGTAGCACAAGACCTTCTTTTCTGGCGTGAGCTTTCACATGGTTCTGTCATTACCCCTTTTCCTTTGGCGGCCTTCCCCTTTGCTGCATTTTCTTCTTCAGATCCAAGTCCCGGTCTAGCAAACCTTCTCTTGTAATCCTTCTTTTCTTCCTCAGCCCTCTTAGCTTCCAGCTCACGAAGCCATTCTTCTTTCCTTACAGCCTCCTCGCGTCTAAGGTTTTCCACTGTCTAAAGGAGTTCTTCATTGTTTTGTCTGAGATAGATTAGCTAATCATTCAACTCTTCAACCTTTGTTTTGAAGTCGACCAACTCAGTGTTTCAGATCATCATAAGTCTCAGTTCATCACTTAGCTCGCTGATCTGTCTCTCTCTTCCTTCACAAGTACGACACCTACAAACATGCTCTGCCATCTCTTTCTCAAGGCGCATGGCTTTGGTTGACCAGAGACGGTTCTCTTCTATGTCATCGTGATGACCCTGTTGCATGACTGCCAGTCTGTCCTCCAGATCTTGGTTTTTGGCTAAGAGCTTGGCTATTGTTTCTGCAAGATCAGATTCGGTAAATACTTTATCAACAAGGGAGTTAGTATCCATTACCTCACTAGATGTGGAATGAGCCATCAAGCACGGCTCCTTGGAACGCTTTCCATCGTCACTATCTTCATCCGAGTCTCCCCATGCAGCAAACATAGCCTGAGGTGGCTTTGGGGCAGGTGGTTCTCCTTTCTTTTTGCTATAGCAATCTTTAGACAGATGCCCCTTCTTTTGGCAGTGGTAACATGTTTTGTCTTCTTTTTCTCCTGGGTTCCCCCTATTTTCACTTGACGTAGCACCTTTGTTCCCTCTGGAGGAGTTGCCACGACTTCCTCCTGCTCTGGAGTTTCTTCCACCTTTGCCGATATTGGCCATCGTGAGGGCTCTTGTTAATAAGGCTATTTCATCGTCCTCCTTCTTTGGTGACTCATTTGCTTGTGCAAGATCGAGAGCTTTTTCTACTTTCAGAGCAATGGCATGGGACTTGTCAGCCTGTCTCCTGGCCATCTTCTTTTCCATGATTCCTGCTTGACTCTGAAGGTTGGCTACCAGCTCATCTAGTGGTGTCTTTAATGCCCTTTTGAGCCTGAAGTGCTAATGTCACGTGGTCCCACTTTGAATTCAAGGCTTGCATGAACTGGTGCGTGATTTTTCATTCAGGAAGCTTCTCGTTCAAGTATTCTAGCTGTCCAACTATGACTTGGAACCTGGTGTAGAAATCTTCCAGGGATTCATCCTCCTTCTGCATGACCGTCTCATAGTCCTTTATGGCAGCTAGAATCCTGTTTCTTTTGATGCCTTACAGTCTCACGAGTCCATCCCACATATCTTTAGCAGTTTTGTACATCGCCACTTTAATTTGAACTATAGAAAAGGGCCATGTAAAGAACCTTCTTCGCTCTGGCATTCTTTTCAAGACATTTGTAGTCCTCGTCGGTGTGTATTTGTCCTTGGCTTTCTTTACTGGTTTAGCGGGATCTGTTTTGTCAAGGATGTGTAATGGACCTGTCTCGAATATCCTCCAAAGATGTCCATCCAGCGAGCAGACATGAGCCTCAAATTGATCTTTCCACCAGTCAAATTGTCCAGGCTTTACCAACGGCGGTTTCAAGAACGAATTATTGATTGCTGACATGATTTTCTTGCAAGGCTAACCAAACAAAACCTAGAGCCTGGCTCTGATACCAATTGATGGATCGTTAGTGTTAGCCTTCCGTCAGACGGTAAGTCACGAAGTGCTTTTCCGTCGGATGGTTAGACAGCAGCGGAATATGACTATGCAGGAAAGTAAATGACTGAAAGTAATTGCACACGAATTTATAGTGGAAACCTTATCACAACAGTGACAGACTAAAAATCACTTACCTTTCAGATTTCTCTGAAAGGATTTCCAAACCAGATTAATTCTTATTCAGATATGCTTGTAGGGTTTACAAACTAGGTCTCTACTTAAGACTCTATTTGATGACCGCTACTCAACCCGACTCTCAAATAATCTGATCTGAAAACTCGAACCTCAGTGCGTGCAATCCCAGCAATGTCGCTCTTCGAATGCAGGCCCTTAATTCTCCCAAAACTGTCGAATTCTTCTTAGGCGAACCCTAATGCCTTATATAGGGTTTTAGTAGATCTCCCAATCTGAGCCTAGCGATCCGGCCCAATCCGACTTTCCAAAACTGATAGCTATCAACTGATTAGTCAAGTTTCATTTGTATCTTTCCTAAATCAGTTTCTTCATATAATCAAACCTTCCAAATCTGGTCTGCAGATAATTATTCTCAATAATCTTTATCAATCAAATCTTCAGTGGATATTCTTGAATCTTTCTTGATTTCCAAATCTTCAATCAATATCTCTAACCATATCTTCAAGATCTTCCAATTCTGGCGCACATAATCTACGCGAATCATCCACACGCCAACTCAGCCCTAGTTGCGTTTGGTTCAATTCCAATCTTCTTGAACCGCAATTCGTTCGTCCTAACTTCGAACTTCAATCAATGTTCACATTCTGCGTTTGCTCACATGAAACTTGCATCAACAAATCTGTCCATGGATTTCTGCACACTTAGACAAAATCTCAGCTAAGTATTTGTAATCATCAAAACCAAAGGATTCCACCAATTGCGTTGCTTGAATTTGAAAAGAGCTTGGTTATTTTGTTCAGTGACAAATCTTTTTGGTTTTATCCATATGTATGAAAATGAAAGTCAACAAACTGTCTATATATATAGAGGAGCACTCAAATGTTACACCCATTTTAGGGTGTTATGTGTTACACCAATCTTAGCCACACATCCAACCCCCCGTGCTTTGTGGGCTTGCCACGTGTCCAAGTACCCAAAATCCAATAAAGTAAAAAAGTAAACAGTAAAACCCACTACCCAAAAATTCACTATTCCGGCACTATTCCTGCCACTATCAACCAATCAGAGTAACACATAACACTCTAAGAAGCTATAACATTTGAGCGCCCCTATATATATATATAGAGGAGCGCTCTAATGTGAATCACTTCTTAGGCTATGAACATGTGAACTCATCTCAGCCACACATCAAAACCCCCCGTGCTTTGTGGGTGCGCCACGTGTCCCATTACCAAAAATCCAACAAAAGCAAAAAGCAAACAGTGAAATCCCACTACCAACAGTAAAAAGTAAACAGTAAAATCTCACTACCTTTAAATCTCAGCCATTAGATCAATATGATCCAATGGTCCAGATTGGTTCACACGTTCATAGCCTAAGAAGAGTTCACATTTGAGCGCCCCCTATATATATATATAGGGGAGCGCTCGGTTGAGGCAAGGTTGTAAGAATGAGGCAGTAAGACATGATCTTGGCCATTGATGATATTGATCTAATGGTTGAGATTTAAAGATGTGGTAGTGGGATTTTACTATTTACTTTTTGCTATATATATATAGAGAGGAGTGTTCAAATGAGGACACCCAAATTTGGTAAGGACGTAGGGACAAATCTCATCCATTAGATCATCATCCATCTAACCCCCCCGTGCTTTGTGGGTGCGCCACGTGTCCAAGTACCCAAAATCCAATAAAGCAAATAGTAAAATCCCACTACCAAAAAGCAAATAGTAAAACCCACTACCACATGTGACACGTGGCAGCTTGTGGATCATTGGATGAACCTCATCCAATGGACTACATTAGTCCCTACACCCTCACCATAAGACATGTCCTCAATTGAACGCCCCCCTATATATAGATATATATATATATATAGAGGAGCGCTCAAATGAGGCAAGCCAAATAAGAATGAGGCAGTGAGGCACGATCTGAACCACATAAATGCTACATGCATAAAGTTCTAGTTTACCTCTCACCATGCATTTACTCTCATAAACGTTGGTTAAGTTCAATTTTACTACATCCAAACCATCACTAAGCTCTTTCAATACTTAGATCAAAGTTCTAACACAAACATGTCACTTAGGCATTTTATCAAACACTTAGAGACATGTCTAACATGAAGAGCATAGTAAAATGAAATCAACTTCAATAAATCCATTCAAATGTGTATACAATGATCATTGAGTACCAAGGAGGATTATAAGACCCTCAAAACACAAGATCCACTACTCACACATCATGTAAGACAACATGGTGTGAGTAGGGTTTTTACACAACAAGTAGAATGGAAGAGGGATAGAAATAGGATGATTAATCCTTGAACTCCCTTGATCTTCACTTCTCCTTGGTTGGATGATGATTGATGACCTTGGTTGACCTCTTTTCTTAATCTTCTTCTCCCCAAAAACCTCCACACTTTGGTCAAAAAGCCCTCTTTCTATTTATAGATTCGGCTGAAATCTGGGTGCAGAAATCTGAGTTTTTCATCCAGTCGGTCGACTGGGCTTTGCTTGACTCCCAGTCGGTCGACTGGGATGTGCAATATATGATGAGCTCCTGAGTTTCAATCGAGTCGGTCGACTGGACTTTCAGTCGATCGACTGGTGGTCCTCCCGTCCGAATTTGGTCTTGGCGTCAACTAGAGAGTTGTAGCCCTTTGCGTTAGCTTTCCAACAAGCTTTGAATCAACCAAATCGGACACCGTATGCGCCCTGGGCGTCCAAAACAAGTCGCAAAGGTCACGAAGAACACAGTCTGAGGAGCTGCTGAGTTGTTTAAACAGTCGATCGACTGGACTCCCAGTCGATCGACTGGTGGTCCTCCCGTCCGAATTTGGTCTTGGCATCAACTAGAGAGTTGTATCCCTTTGAGTTAGCTTTCCAACAAGCTTTGAATCAACCAATTCGGACACCGTATGCGCCCTGGGCGTCCAAAACAAGTTGCAAAGGTCAATATGCTCGGTATTGCCCCGAAACTCCTTGTTTTTGCGCCGAAACTCAACCAATCTTCACATTTAGGCATTGACCATGGGGGAAACTTGTTTTCTACCTGAAATGTAGAGATAGAGGTCAAATGACATCAAAATATCGTCAGAAACGATTCAAAACTATAGTGAAGAATGACGATAAATGAGTCGAAAACTCGACTCATCAACGGGCGGCCATTTTAGATGGTGTGAGGCGCTTAACAGGTAACTTGGTAGTGTTTGGGGTTGTTTGTGGCGATGGTAGAGAGCGATTGAAAGATGTAGGTGGTCTGGTATAGTGTGAGCGGTTCCATAAGCGACGATCTTCATCTACTTTTTCTTCGACAAGTTTGGCCATACCAATCGCATCATGGATGTTGTATGGACGAAGGAGGAATACCTCCCTGCGAATACCAGCACGTAACCCTGAGACAAAGCAGTTGCGGAGACTATTAGGTGTGAGTTCGGGGGCTCTAGTTGCAAGTGCCTCAAACTCGGAGAGATACCGGGGAACTGAGGTGGTTTGTTTGAACTTGAATAATGCCGCTTCAAGATTTTGGAAGGATGAGGGACTAAATCGAAGTTCAAGGGCTGTCACAAATCGGTCCCTGGTGGAGAGTTGGTGAGATTGTCCAATGGAACCACTGAAGTGCTGGACCTATTGAGCGTGTAATGTATGTGTTTGGTCAAGTTTGCAAGTGTAATAGAGTAGGCGGGAAAGACAGTTAGTAACAGCTGTTGCTGTTTGATGTAGGAGCTCGCACGTCGTCGTTCCACTAGCTGGCGTGCAACACTGGCTTTTAGTGATGGAACGTCGACGTCTTGCTTCTCATCTAAATATCGAGCTTTGGCTCCAGTGTGTAATTTGATTTTTCCAGAAATGAAGAAACCCTAAAATGTGTTCTTCCCCAATTCCTCTTGTGCGATTACAATTCCGTCTCGACTGATCGTTCGCGCATTCCCTAATCGGAGCTCAGGCGACACGGTTTCTCATGGTATCAGAGCAGAAACTTCTATCTGGTTAGTCTACTTAGCCTTAAACTCAGTTTCTTGTTTCGTTGTGTGCCATGGCGAGTTTAGAGAACTTCGGTGTGAGTCCGAGTCGTAGCGATGTTAATTCGGGAGGATCTAGTGGTGGAAGTAATGTAAATGATCCGTATTTTGTTAGCAACAATGAGATGACTGGTAATTCGATAGTGGCTAAGGTGTTAACCGGCCAAGAAAACTATGGATCATGGCCAAAGTCCATGGAAATTGCTCTGTCAGGAAGGTCGAAGCTAGCCTTCATCATTGGTAGATATCCGAAGCCAAGTGATGCCTTTATGCTGGCAAAATGGCAAAGGTGCAATGATGTTGTCATGTCATGGTTGATATGCTCAGTTTCGGAGAAGATTGTAGGGGAGATACTACACTCTAAAGATGTGATGACAGCATGGGAAGATTTGGAATCTAGTTATGCTGGTACAAATCTTGCAAGAAAATCAGCTTTGTTAAGAGAGTTGAATGATTATGTACAAAATGGAATGTCAGTATGTGATTACAATAGGAAGTTGAATTCATTGTATCAAGAAATAGATGCTATCAGTGTAGTGAAGTGTTTTGCTACTGGGAATTGTCTATGTTGTAGGCAATATGCTGTTGATAGGCAAGGAGACAGAGTGGTGAAGTTCTTGATGGTATTAGATGATTGGTATGCTTCAGTGAGGAGCAATGTTTTTGCTATGACAGAAGTACCTAAAATGGTGACAGTGTATGGATTAGTTCTAACAGAGGAATCCACAAGGAAAGCCACAAAGGAACTGAATGTAGAGTCATCTGCTCTCTTCACTCACAGTAATCAGTCTGGTAGTAATCAGTTTAGCCAGGGCAAAGGAAGAGAGGCTGGCAGGGGAAGTTTTGGTAGAGGCAGAGGAAGAATGTTCTGTACTCACTGTCAAATGACAGGCCATCTGAAGGAAAATTGCTACAAGTTGGTAGGTTATCCTCAGAATAATAAATTTCAGAAGTCTGCTGTTAAGTCCAACACTGGAGGCAAGTACTCTGCTAACTCTGTTAGCACATCAAATGAGAGTCAATCAGCAGCAGTTTCTGGACAGAACACAAGTGAAGTAGCAGACCCAAAATTCACCAACAATCAGCTGGAACAGATCATGGCTATGCTTAGAGGAAATCTTGCTGAAAAGTCAGATGGGCAGAATCACATGGAAGGTATTGCTCACTCTCAATCCCTTATCACTCACAATGAGTTTTGGTTGATTGATAGTGGAGCCACTAGTCATTTTACTTACAATAGTGCCTTATTGCATGATTTGCATGAGATAAAAGGTAAATGTAGAGTTACTCTTCCTAATGGAGTCCAGATTGACATTAGACACAAGGGGAAGTGTTGGTTGAAAGAAGATATATTGTTACATGATGTTCTTCTGGTCTCTGAGCTTGCAGTTAGTTTGATATCAGTTAGCAAGCTTGTCAATGATCTAAATTGCAGAGTTGTTTTTTTACCAAGTCTCACTGTCTAATACAGGACCATCTCTTCAGAACAATCCTAGAGATTGGTGGTGAAGATTGGGTTGGTGAAGATTGGGACGGAGCTCTGATGCGATTCAGGAGTCGCACCAAGGACAACAGAGGCGATATTGAAGAACTAAGGAGAATTAGGGAAGAAGGAGATGAGATTTAGGGTTAGGTGAAGATGATCGGGGGAGAAGATAGAAGATAGGAAGTTGGTTATTTTATTGCTTGTCTTTTCATTCACGTACACATAACTTTTATACTAAACAAGTTATATCAAAATACAACTTCACCCCCTTAGATCTCATTACGCAACATTCCTCCATCCTTCGAAAAACCTTGTCCTCAAGGTTTGTATCTTCTGCGCAGTGGAAAGTAGTTTGGTTGCACTTCCTCGGTAAATGCGAAACCTTATTTTTCACTTGAGCTTGCCCAAATGACATGACCTGGACTTCTTTAGCTTCCAAATTTATCTCATGGTCAAGATCAACCTCTTCCGGTGGCCTAGGCACTGAAAACATAAAAATATTGTTAGCGAAGCGCACTAAATAGACATCGTCATCCAAGCCAATGGCAGATATAAGGAATGAAGTTTCAAACTCGGTAACATAACAATTCCCCAAATTATTATAAGCTTGAGTTCTTCTGTAGTGGGCTTTCACATTTGTAGATTCCACATCTAAATTCTTTGTGCACAGTTTCTCAACTTGCTTGTACTTTTTCACCTCCTCAACAAAGAAAGTGTTGGGCTCCATGTATTCAGCTGCCTTCTCATATCTCTTAGAGGTCCTTGCATATTTTCCTACATTGAATAACACATTATTCTCTTCTTGACCAGCAACTTGAATTGTTTCTTTCATATGCATGTTAAATGATGTCTGCTTCTTATCAAATGACACAAGCTCATCTCCATAAAATAAAACAGAGTTTTAAGGAACAGCAATCTTGTCATGCTGGGATTCCACATATCCAAAAGCATTGTCTGGAGAAATAGTCACCAAGGCAACCTCACCTTTCTTCATATTCATGACAAGCTTGTCCAGACCACCAATTACCTGAACAAAAAGGTTCTCTGCCTCATCAAGAACATTTCCATTATCATTGTCCACATTTCTCTGAATCAAAAAGTTGATGTAATTCTCCAATACCTTGTCCAGCTCAGGAAGCGCAAATTCCTTTTTAATTGGATCTTTCCGGTTCATGTGAGCCAAGTCAAGAGGCACAAAGATCTCCCTCTTACATTTCCAAAGGTCTGAGAAACTAAGTAAAGATGACTATTCTTCATACTAATCATTCATATTCACAACCAATGCTCTCAAATCATCAACATGAAGGATATGAATAATTTCAGGAGGTTTGGCTGGGGGTTTCACAGACCTTACATTTAGTATTGGTGACGGAATGTAGTTGATTGAACCCGTGCGCAGAGTAAAATAAGAAGAACAGACCATTGAGACATTTTGACAAACGCCTGGTGAGCATTTACTAATATTGCAGCTAGGAACACGAACTGCCTCTTCTTCCGGTACAACACTAGGCTTAGACAACACCAAATCAGAATATATATCTAGGTCGAAATCAACACCACCCGAGTCATCACCATCAACAATAGAGGCCTTCTTCATTTCATCTTCAAAAATCAACTTAGGTTTAGTAAAGGAACTTAAGATGAATTTCTCATCTGCAGTGTTGTAACAATCTTCTAACAACGCTGCTATATTTGCAGTCACCGAATCAGGTCTGGCATTGATGATTCGGCCTCAAGAAGGCTCCGATGATGGAGTTAGGCACTCGACGACGTCATCTGGGTGTTGTTTTAGTGCCCGAACATCCTGAAGCATGCCCCTCATCATGTTCTTCATTAGGTCAGACTGCTCTACCTGATACGCAGCTTGAATCCTCATGGATTCTATGATATTTGAACTTGAGCGTTCAGCTTTTCCAACGCCTCCACTTTCGCTTCCGTCAGTTCGGGATCCATATCCATCTCTCAATGAAAGTAGGGATGCACACTTTCAGACCGAACCGAAAAACCGGATCGGACTCGGCCAAATTTTACGGGTCGGTCCAAGACCGGACCGTAAAATTTCAGTCCGATCCGGTCCTCGGTCCATACTTTTCAGAAATTCCGGTCCATCGGTCAGATCAGGACCGTAAAATTCCGGTCTGGTCTGGTCCGGGTCCGGCCGGACTGTAAAATTAAAGGTATTCGGTCCAATTTGATCCGAGTTTTCAGTAAAATTTCGGTATTGGTCCGGTCCTGGTCCATATATACCCGGTCCGGTTCGGTCCGCGGTACAAAATTTTAAAAAAAATCGATCCACCGGTCCCGACCGAATCGTAAATTTCGGTCCGGACCGGATGTGCATCCCTAAATGAAAGCACCAATTGATGCTATTCAGGAGTCGCACCAAGGACTACATAGGCGATATTGAAGAATTAAGGAGAATTAGGGAGGAAGGAGAAGAGATTTATGGTTAGGTGAAGGTGATCGGGGGAGAAGATAGAAGATAGGAAGTTGGTTATTTTATTACTTGTCTTTTCATTCACGTACACATAACTTTTATAGCAAACAAGTTATATCAAAATACAACTTCACCCCCTTAGATCTCATTACGCAACACTCTTGCACGGTCGACTCGATCTGGATCTGCTTCTCCCCAAATCGCAATTCGCAATCCTCCGCAAATTGAATTGTGAAAACTAAAAAAACATCATTGGCCCAAATTCTACCCGGGTTGCAGCCTGACCAGCCTACCAGATGGCTCCGTCCCTGCGTACATCACACATTTAGTGTTTGCCGATGATTGTTTTCTTTATTTCAAAGCTGATGCTGATGCCCCTGCTATTTTGAAGCATCTTTTATCTGACTATGAGATGTTATCATGCCAGACTATAAACTGTCAAAAATCAGAGCTACTTCTTAGTCGTAATGCTAATTCGCAGCTGGTTCTCTTTTAGCAAGTACTTTCAGTCAATAAAGTGGCGTTCCATGCTGAGTATTTAGGGCTGCCACTACTACTTCAGAGGAAACTAAGTGACAAATTTTCAGGCATCGCAAATTGTATTTGGAGCAAAACGCAATGATGGAACCCTTCAAAATTATTAGTTGGAGGAAGAGAGGTACTAATTAAAGCAGTGCTCGAATCTATCCCGCAATATTTCATGAGCTGCTATTTGTTTCCACGCCCACAAAATGCGTACTTACATTACTAATTACTGGTGGGGAAGCTCTACTAAATCGAGAGGAGTGCACTGGGTTCGAAATGAGCTTTTACTTAAGGATAAGTTGCAAGGCGGTATGTTCTTAATCTGGCCTTTTTGGCGAAACAAGGATGGCGTTTCCTTCACAAACTTGATTTACTTGTTTCCAAAATATTTCGAGCCAAGTATGTTAAAGATGGTAATCTTCTCAATGTTTCTCTTGGTTATAGGCCTGTCAGATGTTGGCGGAGTATTTTTTTCCTCTCTATTTATTTTGCGACAGGGTGCTCATCTCTCTAATGGGGAGCCGCAATGGGGTCCTTGTCACTCAGGATTATTCTCGGTCAAATCCGCCTACCATCTTGCATCCACTCTTTGCTCTCCAGAGTTATATTATTCCCCTTCTTCATCAGATGCCTCCTATCTAGTCTCTTTTTGGAAACTTTTCTGGAAGCTTCCTTTGCCACGAAAAGTAAAAATTTTGGTTTGGAGAATTTATCATGATGCCCTGCCCACTGCACATAATCTCCACAGGCGCGGTATTATTGACAAAGCCTCTTGTTGTCTTTGTGGCTGGAGGGACGAGACGAATATTCACGTGTTTGCGCACTGTTGGTGGGTCTCTTCTCTATGGGAAGTGCTGCACATTTCAGGCACTGAGTTTTGGGCCCCATTCTCTTGTATGGGTGAAGTTATATTCTTCTGTTACAAGTTTTTGGATCCCTCTCGACTATGTTTACTCTTTGTTTCTTTTTGATACATTTGGTTCGTACGAAACAGAGTCAGTCATGGTGGCTTCTGGGAAACACCTATTTCAGCTGCTGCTCGAATCAAAATCCTAGTATCACAGTTCAAGTCGTACACTAAAGACTTGAGCCTTCTCCCTTTTGTTGATGATTTTGATTGGCATCCTCCGATGCCTGGAACTGTCAAAATTAACATTGACGGTTCTTGGATTATTGACAGTAAAGTAGGTGGTGTTGCGATAGTTGCAAGGGATCATTCAGGCCTCATCATGTGTGTGCGGATGAATTACTTCACTAGTTTAAGGAGTGCTTCTGAATATGAGGGCTTGTCACTCTGGGAAGGCATTGCCTTGGCACATGTTATCCAGCTTCCAAAAGTGATAATTGAAACTGATGGTTTAGATGTTTTCAAGACACTTCACTATGGATCTCATTTCTTGGAGCCGCATACAAGATGGTACTTAAAAAATGTAAGGAGTTTGCATTTGATTCACAACACTGTAGTTCTTATAAGGCGTGAGGCTAATGGTGTAGCAGACCACTTCGCAAAGGAAGTAAAATGTCACAAGTGGCGCTGGACCAAGCTGGATTGCTGCCCATGCACTGATATTCCTTTTCAGCTTCTGTAAAGTTCTTTGTTTGCCTTTCTTCTGTTTGTAACAGTCACATCTTATCAAAAAAAAGTGATCGTTACAAAAAAAAAATGAAGAAGAAGATCAATATTAATGATTTTATATGTTATGATATACCTTTCACCTTTCTATGTTATTGTTACACCGTTAATCGTTAAAATTTTCATAGTTTTTTTATGACTTATTATGTTGATTAAGAAAATATAATTTCTGTTAATATCAAACAAAAATTCAAAACTGAATCAACAAAATTATTAGATTTATTTTTATCAACAACATTATTCTAGTGAGTTAAACATGAAATAGTACCATGTAGTATTGTTATTATTATTAGGGCCGTTAAACATGAAATAGTACCAGGAAATATAATTTCTACTTTGGTTTATTCGTAAATCCTTGCACTTTTTGATTAGGTGATTCAAAAAACTTACGTAAATTTTAAAGTTATATACTTTTTTTTAGTTTTACGTAAAATTAAAAACAAATTTACACATTATTTTTTTAGGGAAAAGTACAGTTAGGATACCTGAACTATCACCATTATCCAACTTGTGGGCCGAACTATAAAAACTTCCAAACAGGGTGCGAACTATCAAATAATTTTCCAAACCAGAGGCACCGTCTAACGCCTTTAATTAATAATTAATTAAAATTTTAAAAAATCAAAAAAAAAATTTAAAGAAATTTAAAAATTTTATAACAATTTTAAAAAGTTAAATAAAATTAAAAATGCCAAACATTTTCAAAAATGTTAAAAGATTATAAAAAATATAGAAAAAAATTAAACACAAACTGAAAAATACTTTTCAAATTTTTTAAAAACTTCCCGTACAAATAATTCAAGAAATTATTAATTATTGTTTCTATCTAGTTTGAACTTTATAAGGGGTATTAGGGATCAAATTTTGATATTCACATCAAATGGCTAATTCTAGAAAATATTTTTCATTTTTTCAAAAGTTTCAAATTTTATATTCCTATTTTAAAATTTTTAATTTTTTAAATAATTTTTAAACATTTTTATAAAATTCTCTACTTTTACTGAACCCAAACTATAATTTTTAAATTTTTATAAATTTAAATTTCTATAAATTTTTTGTAACTTTTTCTATATTTTTTATAATCTTTTTAACATTTTTTTGAAAAAGTTCGGCAATTTTAATTTTTTTTAATTGTTATTAATTTTTTTGATTTTTTTAAATTCTTAATTATTTTATTAGTCAACTTTAGTGTCCATCGAAAAAAAAACTTTAGTGAAATCTCTAACGGCGTTAGACGGTGCCCCCGATTTGGAAAATTATTTGATAGTTCGCACCCTGTTTGGAAGTTTTTATAGTTCAGCCCACAAGTTAGAAAATTGTGGTAGTTCAGGTACCCAAACTGTATTTTTCCCTATTTTTAACATTTGCACGTTTTGTTGATTTCTACTATATTTAGCAATGACCATGTCTAGTGTAGAATTCGAGGTTTGGCTACATCATCTTTTAGATGGATAATTAATGGCAATATAATATAGTGTTTAAGGTATCTTGTCTGAGGTGGGCAATGGTGGTGACCTGTTGGTTAAGGAGTTCACCTTAAGATAGTTGGATCCTTATGTCCTGGGTTCGAGTCCTGAGGCCACTAATTTTCTTATAATTCTCTATCTTCCTTTTCCTCTTTCTCTTCCTCGTCCCGCCTTGCGCCTCCCTCGTGGAGGTGCGGCTGTCAAGATGGCCGTGCCGAGTCTTGCAAACGGTAAAGGTGGCCTGAGCTCCAAGTGTCGAAGAATGTATCGTATTTTGGGATGGATGTACGGATCCATGCATGGTAAGGGCATCCTTAATAGAGAAGAGAAAAAAATATTGTTGATCCAATCTTTTCTTTTTCTTTCTTAATAGCACCAAAAATAAAGATTTTCCCATAAACGATTGTGTTTTTGTTGCATCGGACGAGTGAAACCATGATCAAAATGGGGGCATGGTGTTGAGCCACGTGTCCTCTTGTTAATTATAAAAGAATTGTGGTGTTTTCAACGTCGATAATTCTAATAAATAAAGTGAATTAAAAAATCTAAAAAATGTAAATGGTTCTATTTTTCATTCCTTTATAAATTGATATCCATATTGCTATTTTTTGAACTAATTTTTATTAAATTCTTCTCTTCATTTTTTTTCATATCTAAGGATGATCTTTTCTTCTAGGGTCATTGTTAAGAGGGAGAAGATCGCACAATGAAACAAAAGTGTGAAAAAGAGGTGGATGATCTTTTATTAAAGATCATCATAAATGATGGCCTAAAGGTCAGAGCCGGCTCCAGCAAAACTGAGGCCTGAAGCCATAGTTGAAATGAGGACCTTAATTTTTATATTAATATTTATATTATATGAGGCCTTTGTGGGCCTTTTTTACGTACTTTTACTCAGATTTGGGCATTATTTACATTAGTAAAAGTTAAGGAAAATTTGTGGCCTGAATTTTTTTGTCTCATTGGCTCAACTATAGAGTCGGCACTGGTAAAGGTGTCGAATTTGGCCTAAGCTATAGAAGTGGAGAAAATGTACCAGATAATTTCGGATCTGATCAAGATGTCTTGCTAGAGCAACGGAGATCGATATATATATGTGCTAGATGATAAGACGTCATTGCATTGTAATGTTTTGAGTTGTTGTACCCATTATAAAAAAATAAAATAAAAATCTTGTGCGAGGTTGACTGCGATTCATTCATCATGATTCATGTGTACTCTACTCAGCTGTTTGACTTGGTCAATCATAGTCTTTCACTCTTAAACCCTCCTTTAGGGCTTTCGTGTCAGACACTTAAATAAGCCCACGTTTCTAGCCCAATAGGAAACAAAACATTAGCCCAATTAGCACAATGTTAGGCAACTTCAAGATCAGGTAATTATTATTTTTAAATAGATTAATTAATTATTTATCCTAAGTATACTAATACTTTATAGTACACTCTATTATTATGATGATTTTGAAAATAGCTCGGCAAAAAATAATGTGATCAAAGGATCATATGTGCTGTTGTTATGAGGTGGTGACTTTGGAAGTTGATGTGTTGATCTACAATGTTTTAGGTTTTAGGTTTGATTTTTCGATAATTACACCTATTTCTTTTATCGACGTTTGTTGCTTTCATTTGCTTCTATTTGTTCCATAGACGTGTGAATGTGAAGGGAAATTCTGTATCTTTTGATAAGAGTAGACTCATATTATGTTCTATCTTAGCAAATAAGCCGATAGGCTAACCTAATTACTTGCTCGCATTGAGTGATGACCCGTTTGCTTATTTGTCCAAAAACTCCAACTGATCTTATTATTGTGCAAAGTAGGAGTAGACGTGGGCAGTGTAGGAGCATTTTTTCTTGATCCAATGAATATTGTGCGGACAGGGTTGAACAGTTTTCCTATATTCAATGGGTAATCCATGGGCAAGATCATATTAAGATAAGGTAGGATGAATTTAGACATAATTTAAAGTAACAATTTAAAATATGATCGAGAATAATAGCGTAAGACATGGTAGGCTGAGTAACAAAACATGGTACGAGAAGAGGCTATGATATTTTTAAAGACAGTTTTATACTAACCAGATTCTATATAGGCAAGGACGGAACCAGCCCTTGCAAAGGGTGGCTCTTGTCACCCCACATTTCTAATTTTTATATAATAATAATATATATATAATAAAACTAAAAATTATCCAAAACAGCAAAACATATCTCATTTTCTGAATTATGTCAATGGTTTGTGAAGAAAAATAATCAAACATGGTTCATTCTTAGTAACATGCTATATCTCATTTTTGATTCTTCCAGTTTCCACACTTTTGCTCAATGCTCTTTTTCAAAAATGAATATAGTAAAACATGCACTTCACAAAAAGAGGAAGATGATTTCTTACCAAATTGCTTGCTTATTAATATTGAGAAAGACCTAGCTAAAATGTTTAGCAATGATTCAATAATATTTATTTTCGTGACACGGAAACATGTTGTTTTTATTTTATTGTAATAGATTTTTTTTAAACGTTGCTAATTTTTTAAAAATAATATAGTATGTTTTTTATTGTCACCCCCTTGCTCAATTCCTGGATCCGCCCCTGTATATTGGGAAAGAACATGATAGAATATGATTGTTTTCTTACCTTTACTCTGCCTAGAGTCCGTATAAATTTAGAGATAAAATAGGGGATCCGAAAAGAATCATCTTATGAACACTTTGACCTTCAGGTCAAATGTCAGGTCCAAGCCCAGAGCAAAGTGAACCTGAGCGGAAGGGAATTAGGGGTGGGCAAAAATCGCTCCGAATTTAAAAAATGTTCTTGCCACACCGTAAAAGTGTGATTGGTTAATCGTATCATTTTTGGAGGAAAAAAAAACCAATTTGTTAAAAATCGTACCGCAACCGAATATAGTGGTGCAAAAACGATTTCATATCTCAAACCACCCGTTTTAAACCGCACTTCATATATAATTAAATAATTTAAAATTATTACATAGTGAAGGCCGGCCACAGAGCATTTGAACACAGCTGTGTACAGTAACAGGGCTGGGGCCTTTCAGTATGAAGTCTGCCCCATGAATCACGGCTGAAGACCGCCATAAAAAGTCCAATAATAATCCTTGTCGAACTCTCTAATTCTCCATTTATTAATTTTAGGACAACTACACTTTACACTCTACTTTAACTCCAACTTCACAATTTTATATACACATCAAGTCATTCAATCACAACTAACTTCACATTCACACACCTACAAAATCTTTAGTACGAAGAACGCATCTGGTTAAGTTTCCTATGGGGCATGGGCTATGGATCCTCCTGTCTCTGACCAGATTGATGTGTTTACAATTTACATGCCTAGTGAAAAAAACCCCGATTCAATTTTGAATTCAAAATGTATCACTATATCCCAAATTTATACCGTTACCATCTACCAGTTAAACCTTAGGGCTTAATAATTTAAATTTCAATCAATGCAATCAACTAATTTCGTTTCTAGACAACAAAATCCACATAATTGGATTTATACCAGGTACAATTCAATTCATTATTTTGACCGAAACCACTCAATTATAGAAATTTAACACACAACAAATTGAACCTGAGGAGTATATTTTTGGTAAAACTTCCTAGATTTCATTTTTTTATTGATGAAGGGGTCAACAATATAATACATTTAAATACATTTCATCTAGTATATATATATTGCATCTCGCCCAGATTTTGAAGCATTTCTCGACCCCATAGTCGACCCCATGTATCCGTTCACATCTACCCTGTTGGAGCATAAAGTGCCATATAGGCAAAACACAAATCTGTACAAGACGTCCTCGAATTGGACTGTGCTAGCATCTGTGCAAGGTCTATCTTTCAGTTCCGAAAAATCTGCTCAGTAACTGATTTTTTGGAAAGATAGAAATCTTTCGAATATTCTCGACCGCCACATCACCAAACCGACTCTGATGAGATAAAGATATACAGATCTCAACGGAATTAATTCCTATCTTATCGAGGGTTTTTAGGAAATATATTCTAGGGTTTTCTTATCCCCTAGATCCTCACGGCCAGCTATAAATAGAAGAGCAGAACTCAGTTTTTCAGTAAGCAACACTTGAGAGACGCCGTGTGGAGAGCCTTAAATCCGTACGCTGAAATCATATCTTGGAGCTTTTAGTCGTCAAGCTTTCATTGGAGGATTAAGGTTGCAAGTTGGTAAGCCTCTTGCTTTACTTGTTTCTTGAACTCATATATTGTTGCTGCGCACTACAACGTCCAGAGTTCAAGAAGGTGTTGTCGCTGCTTAGTACCACTCAGGTCTAGCAGATCGACTGTCACAGACGACGACCATCCACTATCTGAATCTACGAGTTGGATTCGCATTCATCAGTCTCGGGAGGAGGTCTGATTGTATTGACAGGAGTCTCTGGATCTAAGGGACGCTTAGATCACCCAATTCACTTGGAGAGTAGTATAGGGGATCAGTAGTTTGGAAGGCTGTTCGAACATAAAACTGTACTATACACTGTGATAGTGAATTGTTCCTTGGACTTGGGAGAAGTCCCCCAGACGTAGGCTACATTGAGCCGAACTGGGTCACCAAGTGTTCTGTGTCCTTTACTGTTTTGCACCTTACTTTCATTTACATTAATCTGTGCAACCAACTGTACCACAGTGTGTTCAACATCGAGCTGGTACAGTTGAGCTCATCTCACGCGTAGCAATTTCAATTGGTATCAAAAGCAGGTTCTCAACATACGGAGTTGGATCTTGGGAAGCTAGCTACTGTTCTAAGATGAGCATCAAGGAAGGACAAAGCACTACTCGCCCGGTGCTGTTAGAAGGGCCTAATTATGGCTACTGGAAAGCCAGGATGAAGGCGTTCATCAAAAATGTGGATGAGAAAGCATGGAGATCTGTGTTAACTGGCTGGAACCCTCCCCTACTGGCAACTGATGACGGAAAGATTGTTCCTAAGCCAGAAACAGAATGGACTGAACAGGAGGAGCGTCTCGCTATGGGAAATGCCAAAGCTCTAAATGCCATCTTCTCTGCTGTAGACGAGTCAATTTTCAAGCTCATCCTGAACAGTGAAAGCGCTAAGGAGGCATGGTATACCTTGTCCACTCACTTTGAAGGAACTGACAAGGTGAAACAGTCCAGGATTCAGATGTTGACATCCAGATTTGAGGAGCTAAAGATGCAGGAGGATGAATCCATCAAGGATTTTAACGCCAGAGTTTGTGACCTTGTGAATGAGGCATCTACCCTTGGTGAAGCTCTACCTGAAGAGAAGGTTGTGCAAAAGATTCTGAGGTCTTTGCCTAAACGTTTTGCCATGAAGGTGACTGCTATAGAAGAGGCAAACAATACAAAGACCATGAGCTGGAAAGAGTTGATTGGCAACCTATGCACTTATGAACTGCGACACCTGACTGTACCAGAACCCAAGGTTAAATCTGTAGGCTTAAAGGCTGAGACTGTGCTAGACGATGCATCCATCGATGGAGTAAGCGAGGAACTGGCGTTACTCACAAAGAACTTCAACAAACTGTTGAAAAAGATCAATCGTAAGGGTGCTGGCCAGAACAGCCTGAATCAGTCTAAATATCAAGACACCAGGAGAGTGGATTTTCAGCCGCGGGAGAGACAGTCTGACCAGAAGGAAAATGGCAAGAGCGGATGGACCAAAGGAATAAAGTGCAGGGAATGTGGAGGTTTTGGCCACATACAAGCAGAGTGTGCTAACACCCTGAAGAAGCAGAATAGCAAGTCCCTGAATGTCAGCTGGAGTGATGACGAGACTGAAGAGAGCACAGAGGAGGAAGAGACAAGCAACTTTGTTGCTCTGACAGGCATGATAGACTGTGTCACAGACTGTGCCAGGACTGATTCCAAAGACTGTGCCAAGAAAGAAGAAGCCGAGGCAGAAGAGAACGAAACTGAAGAAAGTGATGAAGAAGAAATCACTGATGAATGCATTGCTGAGAAATATACACTATTGTGCACAAAGTGGACTGAGCTGGTAGACATCAACAGGAGGCTAAATGCAGGAGTTATCACTCTGAAGCTGGAAAAACAGGAACTGGAATCTAAAGCCAGCATTCTTGCACAGGAGAAAGAAATTCTGGAGAAAGAAGTAAAAGAGCTGAAACAAAAGGCTGAAGGAGACAATCAAGAATCGAAAAAACTCTTGGAGGAGATGGGTTCAATCAAGAAGCTCCTGAACAGCCTGAACACAGGGTCCAAGAATCTGGACCAGATCCTGTCTGTGCAAAGGAGAATAAAACATACTACCGGGCTTGGTTACACTGGCAAGCAGAAAACTGGTAATACAAAGTTTGTGAAAGCAGGTGGCACAGTTCCTAAAGACATCAAACACAAGACAGCGGACAAGTTCGTCTGTGACAGAGAAAATTACTACCAGCTTCGTGGCCCTAGAGATAATGAATGGCAACGTGCTAGGGTGTGCTACTACTGCAGTAAACCTGGGCACATCAAGCGTCATTGCTATCGTTATAGACGTGACTGTCAGTACAAAGAACCTACAAGGAGACAAAGCAGCATGGTGTGGAGACTCAGGAATGATGAAAATTGCTATGTCTCGTACAGTTTGTTTCACAAGGAAGATGAAGAGAGCTGGTTCTTTGACAGTGGGTGCTCCAGACACATGACTGGTGTTCGTGAGAATCTTGTCAATCTGAGACCCATGGACGGCCAACATGTGACTTTTGGTGATGGGAATAAAGGAAAAGTTCTAGCCAAAGGAACCCTGAATGTTCCAGGCATGCCACGCCTTGATGATGTTTACTGGGTTGACGGGTTAAAAGCCAACATGATTAGTATCAGTCAGCTGTGCGATAACAGTAACCAGGTACAGTTCTCAAGAAATTATTGCCATGTTTACAACAAACACGGAGTTTGCGTAATGGAAGGAGACCGTGCAAGCAACAACTGCTACTTACTAAGCCGTGCTGCAACTCCAGGAGCAGTTACTTGTATGCTGAGTAGGTGCGATGAAATACATCTTTGGCATCAACGCTTGAGGCACATCAACTTCAGATCTCTGAAATTTCTCTCCAATGAGAAGTTGATTGAAGGTATTCCTGCTATTAGAGGTGATATGCAAATTATTTGTGGTGATTGTCAAGCAGGAAAACAGACTCGAGCAGTCCACAAAAAGGTGGATAAAGTTTACACAAAGCGTGCACTGGAGCTACTGCATATGGACCTGATGGGACCTATGCAGGTGGAGAGTCTCGGTCGAAAGAGGTACGCATTCGTATGTATAGATGACTATACCAGATACTCTTGGATCATGTTCTTGCGTGAGAAATCTGAGACTGTGCAAGCTTTTATTCAACTTGCTACACGTCTGATCAATGAGAGGGGAGATCGAGGAGAAAATCTTTTGTCCATTCGAAGTGATCATGGGAGGGAATTTGAGAATGAGAAGTTTGTCCGGTTCTGCGATGAGCAAGGTATTGTTCACCAATTCTCATCTCCCATCACACCGCAACAAAATGGAGTAGTTGAGCGGAGAAATCGCACTGTGCAAGAAATGGCAAGAGTCATGCTACATGCAAAGAACGTCCCCCTGCACTTGTGGGCCGAAGCTATGTCAACCGCTACCTACGTCCTGAATAGAGTTCTGATTAGACCAGGCATGGACAAAACCAGCTATGAGCTCTGGAAAGGAAGAAAGCCCACAGTCAAGCACTTCCACGTGTTTGGTAGCACTTGTTATGTGTTAACCGATAGGGAGCAAAGGCAGAAATTGGATAGAAAGTGCGAAGAAGGCCTATTCCTGGGCTACTCTCCAAACAGCCGAGCCTATCGAGTCTACAGCAAGAGTTCCAGAACAGTGATCGAGTCAATCAACGTTGTAATCGATGATGCCAAGGACTCACACCTAAGGCAAGAGTCAGATGATGATATGGAGACCCAGGTCACTCAGCCTAAGCATAGACAAGGCTCAGATCTAGACGCACACTCTGAAGTTGTGCCTGAAACTGTGGACGAATCAATCGAAAAGGATGGTGACGTTCAAATGCAAAACAATGAAGCCTCCCAATCTGAGTCTGCTCAAAGGCCTGTACCAGATGAAGACTCTGAAAGGGTGCCAAAAACTGTGCCAGAGTCTGCCAATGAGAACACTGACGTAATCATGCATGAAGCAGAAGGTAGTGAGGTGAACCAAGCCGGTTCAAGAAGTGGTGACACAAGCATACAACCATCAAGCAGAATCCAGAAGAATCATCCTCTCACAAATATCATTGGGAACCCTCAAGACAAGATCAAGACTAGAGGTAAATCTCATGTTAATTACAGAGATATGATTAATCATAGCTGCTGTTTGTCGAAGGTGGAACCAAAGAATATAAAGGAGGCTTTGAAAGACGATCATTGGATCACTGCCATGCAAGAAGAGTTAGGAGAATTCACCCGCAACGATGTATGGGATCTAGTTCCTCGCCCAAATGGGGTAAATATCATCGGAACAAAGTGGATCTTTAAGAACAAAACAGATGAAAGCGCCAACATTACGAGAAACAAAGCCAGGCTGGTTGCTCAAGGATACACTCAGATAGAGGGTATTGATTTTAACGAGACCTTCGCCCCCGTTGCACGCCTGGAAGCCATTCGACTTCTCCTCGCAATCGCATGTTACTTGAAGTTCAAACTGTTCCAGATGGATGTAAAGAGTGCCTTCTTGAACGGTCTGCTATTTGAAGAGGTGTACGTGGCTCAGCCTAAAGGGTTTGAAGACCCACACTGCCCGGATCATGTCTACAAACTAAAGAAGGCTTTATATGGACTCAAGCAGGCCCCTAGAGCTTGGTATGAAAGATTAACGCAGTACCTCATGAGCATGGGATACACTCGAGGAGGAATAGACAAGACGATGTTCGTGAAAACGGATAACCAACACTTTATCATCGCTCAAATCTACGTCGATGACATCGTGTTTGGTTCTAATTCTCAGAAGATGGTGGATGAGTTCGTGGCCCAGATGCAAAGCGAGTTTCAAATGAGCATGGTGGGTGAAATGAACTACTTCTTGGGGCTGCAAGTTGTACAGTCGAAGGAAGGAATTTTCTTGTCTCAGGCCAAGTATACGAGAAATCTAGTGAAGAAGTTTGGACTGGACAAGGCTACCCACAAGAGAACTCCAGCTGCTACACATGTGAAGATCACCAAGGATGATGTCGGAGCTTCAGTGGACCAGACCTTGTACAGAAGCATGATCGGGAGTCTGCTATACCTGACTGCTTCCAGACCAGATATTTGTCAAGCAGTGGGAGTCTGTTCCAGGTATCAGGCAGATCCGAAGGAAAGTCACTTGCTGCAGGTGAAGAGGATCATCAAATATGTAAGTGGTACTGCTGATTATGGTCTATGGTACACTAGAGATACAAGTGGTTGTATTGTTGGATACTCCGATGCAGACTGGGCTGGTAACATCGAGGACAGAAAGAGTACTTCTGGTGGATGCTTCTTCGTAGGCAATAACCTTGTATCTTGGTTTAGCAAGAAGCAGAACAGTATTTCACTATCGTCTACTGAAGCGGAGCTGTTGTGCTCAAATGCTTTGGATGAAGCAGATGCTCAAGGAAGTGGGACTGGATCAGAATACCATGACGTTATACTGTGACAACATGAGTGCAATCAGCATCTCTAAGGATCCAGTACAACATTCACGGACAAAGCACATTGACATCCGACACCATTTCATTAGAGAGCTAGTTGAAGATAAAATCATCGGTCTGTTCCACATGCCAACAGAGAAACAACTAGCGGATATTCTGACAAAGCCGTTGAACGCTGAGAGGTTTGAGACACTAAGGTCTGCACTTGGCCTTTGTGTCATGAAAAACTAGAAGGCTTTGACATCAGGGGCAGTCAGCTGAGCAGAACTATTATAAGTGTTGCTGACGTGCCATGTAGTAAGAGGGAGCTGGTTTTATATCAAACAGAGCAGTATTCTTTATCTTCAGTGCTGATATAGAAAGACATGAAGAGGAGTTGTCCTGCCACTGTTGAGACAAAAAGGGGGAGAATTCTGCAATGTGGTGGTTTTTGTGGCGTTCGTGTTGAAGGGTTATCGGTTATCTGCTGCGAACGTGTCATGCAGAAGAAGTGTTTTGCCTCACATGTCAAGGGGGAGATTGTTGGAGCATAAAGTGCCATATAGGCAAAACACAAATCTGTACAAGACGTCCTCGAATTGGACTGTGCTAGCATCTGTGCAAGGTCTATCTTTCAGTTCCGAAAAATCTGCTCAGTAACTGATTTTTTGGAAAGATAGAAATCTTTCGAATATTCTCGACCGCCACATCACCAAACCGACTCTGATGAGATAAAGATATACAGATCTCAACGGAATTAATTCCTATCTTATCGAGGGTTTTTAGGAAATATATTCTAGGGTTTTCTTATCCCCTAGATCCTCACGGCCAGCTATAAATAGAAGAGCAGAACTCAGTTTTTCAGTAAGCAACACTTGAGAGACGCCGTGTGGAGAGCCTTAAATCCGTACGCTGAAATCATATCTTGGAGCTTTTAGTCGTCAAGCTTTCATTGGAGGATTAAGGCTGCAAGTTGGTAAGCCTCTTGCTTTACTTGTTTCTTGAACTCATATATTGTTGCTGCGCACTACAACGTCCAGAGTTCAAGAAGGTGTTGTCGCTGCTTAGTACCACTCAGGTCTAGCAGATCGACTGTCACAGACGACGACCATCCACTATCTGAATCTACGAGTTGGATTCGCATTCATCAGTCTCGGGAGGAGGTCTGATTGTATTGACGGGAGTCTCTGGATCTAAGGGACGCTTAGATCACCAAATTCACTTGGAGAGTAGTATAGGGGATCAGTAGTTTGGAAGGCTGTTCGAACATAAAACTGTACTATACACTGTGATAGTGAATTGTTCCTTGGACTTGGGAGAAGTCCCCCAGACGTAGGCTACATTGAGCCGAACTGGGTCACCAAGTGTTCTGTGTCCTTTACTGTTTTGCACCTTACTTTCATTTACATTAATCTGTGCAAACAACTGTACCACAGTGTGTTCAACATCGAGCTGGTACAGTTGAGCTCATCTCACGCGTAGCAATTTGATACCCCATAGTCGCTGGTACATTTCTCGTCATTTGAAGCATATGCCACATTGACACCTTTACCATTGCAAGCACGTCCTTCATGACGGACGCATAAGACCTCTCCATAGGGGAGGAACAACATTCCGCGCGAGGCATGGAAGAGGAAGGCATCCGCGAGGGATGAAGGAGGCATCAACGCGAGAGGCGGGACGAGGAAAAGGAAAAAAATTGGTGACCCCATGATTCGAACCCAGTGTGTAAGGATCCAACCATATTTTAGTGAACTCCTTAATCAACAGGCCACCACCCATGTTGGCCAAATAGATTTCATTTTTCAATTACCAATTTTTTATATTAAAAATCTGGGAAAAGATTTCGTGGAAACTATATTTTTGGTGCAAATTATAAAATTCGTCAAAAATATATTATAATTTTCGCCGAAAAACTAAAAGTACGACATAGTCAAGAGTGATTTATTATTCACCCCAAAAAAATTAGCTGAGATTTAATCTCAATCATCGTAAAAGTAAAGGACTTTGTTTATATTTTTTACAATCTTATTTGCACAAAATCTTTTTCCTTAAAAATCTAATTCGACCGGTAAACAAATTGACATTATATTGCAGGTGTTTTATTATATTCAAAATAAAATATATTTTTTACATGCATATTGTTTCATTTTTTATAATTTCCAAAATGTGAAAAGCTCCGAGTTGCAGAGATCGTCAGACAAACAACCGACAGCGACCTAGCTAGACCTTTCGCTTCCCAACTTCGCTAAAATAGAAAACGACCCATTTTCCGAAAATCTCACTCACTCTCCCAACGCGCATTTTTTTAAGCTCCGAGCTTTCTCAGAAATGGTGGCGGGAAAGGTGAAGGACTTGACGGGGCAGAAACCGACGACGAGAAGTCAGAAAACGGCCGAGATCGCTGCACGGAAGCAGAGCCCATTGCCGTTACACCCTCCGCCGCTTCCTCTCCCGTCTTCACGAACAGTGTTCAGCCGCTCGTTCGGTGTTTACTTCCCTCGCGCCACCGCGCAGGTGCAGCCCCGGTCACCGGACGTGACGGAGTTGTTAAAGGTGGTTGAGGAGCTTCGCGACCGTGAGGCGAGGTTGAAGACGGAGATACTAGAGCTGAAGCTGGTCAATGAGTCTGCGGCTGTGCTGGCGAAGCTGGAGGAGGAGATTGCGAGGAAGGATTTGGTTGTGGAGAAGTCGGTGAGGAGAATCGAAGCGTTGGAGATAGAGAATGAGAGGTCGAAACGTGAGGTGGAGGAGATGAGGAGGAGGTTGGAAGAGGAGCGGAGAGAGCACGAGGCGAAGGTGAAGGAGATGTCAACAATGGCGGCGACGACAACGACGATGAGTGAGATTATAGAACACGAAGAGCATTCGCCGTCGCATAGATTACAAGGTCTGATTGACGCCTCTGTGAAGTCCAATCTGATTCGCAACTTGAGAAAGTCGCCGCCTGCGAAGCCTACGAGGTTTTGCAGTAGCCGAGGAGACGAGAGAAGTTCAGGCTCCAAATCTGATGAAGCCGAAGCGAACCTTGATGCTTCAACTTCAGCTTCTCAATTACTTCAAATTCTGAAGCCGCCACCGAAATCCACATTTTCACCTTCGCCACCACCGCTTCCACCTAAATCGAAGTCTGCAACTTCCCCGCCGCCACCACCGCCACCGCCTCCGGCAGCGACGAGTAAATTGGTTGCAAATAAGGTGAAGAGGGTGCCTGAAGTAGTTGAGTTTTACCACTGGTTGATGCGGAGAGACTCGGGTAGAGAGCCCGGTGGAACAGTGGAGGTGCCTCAGTGTTCCAATTCACGTGATATGATCGGAGAAATCGAAAATCGATCAGCTTACTCGCTAGCTGTGAGTGATTTAGTCTATATTATGCTTCTGGTTCGATATGACGAATTGTTTTGAGTTTCTCATTTTTCAGGTTTCTTACATTGTTGCTCCTTGCTATGTAAACAGATAAAGACTGATGTGGAGACAAAGGGGGACTTCATTAGGATGTTGATCAAGGAGGTGAATAATGCCGCGTTTTCAAGCATAGAGAATGTCTTGCCTTTCGTCAAGTGGCTCGACGAGGAGCTATCATTATTGGTAAGCTTCTTACAGTTCTATGCCCGGTTAATGTTTGATCAGTCGTACATTTTGGAATGTCGTTAAATATTGATGTTTCTTTGATTTTGAGGATCAGGTGGATGAGAGAGCTGTGCTAAAGCACTTTGAGTGGCCAGAACAGAAGGCGGATGCACTGAGGGAAGCTGCATTTGGGTATTCCGATCTCAAGAAGCTGGAGTCTGAGGCATCCGTGTTTCGGGATGATCCACGCCAGTCTTGTGGTTCAGCTCTCAAGAAAATGCAAGCATTGTTCGAAAAGTGAGCCATCCATAGTTCTATATTTTTTTTCTTCTGAAAAAAACAACAACTTCCCTTTTCTCGTGTCATCGATCGACTAATTATCTCGATTAACATGACAGATTAGAGCACGCTGTATATAATCTTTCACACTTAAGGGAATCTGCATCAAAGAAATACAAGATGTATCGAATTCCTCTGGACTGGATGCTGGAGACTGGATTAGTGAGTCAGGTACTTCTTCTCCTTACCCTTCTGTTCTTTTTACAGCTTTCAATTGCTGAAGATGCAATTTGGGGTAAACTTGCCTTGCAGTAGGTTGATTATCATAACTGTGGTTCGACCATTTGATCACTCATTACGGGCAAAATGCCAGCAAAGATATGTAAATAAAAATGCCCATAATGTTTCAGTAGCCTATTTCCACTGTAAGATGCTAAATTGCCAGTGAAGCGAGTCACCAAACTTGGCCGTAGATCTAAAGATTGTAGTAGTTAAAAAATCATTGGTAATAAGATATACTAAAGTGGTTGTGTGGACTTAGTCCCGGCAATTACAAGATGACAAAAAGAACTGGCAAAGGGGTTTATGCTCCTATCCCTAAGCCTTTTCTCGCATGCGCACACATGTTTCCCCAATTCTGCTGCGCGTACATGCCCCACGTGTACTTGTAGTCATAAGTTTCGGAACTTATATTCGCTACTCTACTTGGTTATTGTGTGATGAGGATTATATCAGATTCTCCGATTCACTTTTCCACGCATTATTAAAACCTTTATAGCACTGTAATGGATAGCCTAGGGACCGAGTAAAGAACTAAACTAATCTTTGAGTAAGTGGTTGCAACATGTCATTATATATCCGTAAAAGAGACTGTGATGTGAATATAACTTTCAGGAAATTATTACCAGGCATTCATTGCGTCGTCGAAAATATTTTATTTATTTATAAATATGCTGTTGAAATTAGGTCATGATTTGCAGATGAATCGACACTTAGCGTTTACTTTTGTAATGATTTACAGATAAAATTGGCATCAGTGAAATTAGCAATGAAGTACGTGAAGAGAGTGTCTGCTGAGCTCGAGACAGTCATTGGCAGCCCAGACGAATTGAAACTCATAGTTCAGGGTGTAAAATTTGCTTTCAGAGTGCATCAGGTAATTACAAGTTCTTACTAGTGACACATCAGTTAAACCACGCCTTACAATAATGTCTTTAACTTGTGTCAGTTTGCTGGAGGCTTCGATGCAGAGACAATGAAGGCTTTCAAAGAGCTGAAAGAAAAAGCCAGGACGTGCTGCATACAATGCCACAGCCAGCAATAGCCCCTATAGCCAGACTCCAGGCTATCCCAAAGAAGCTCAATTCGGCTTCTAATACACATTTTGTGTCAGCATGTCTACAAGACATTGGTTTGTGCAGCACAACTTGGCTTCACAACATGAGCTGCATTTTGGTCGAAATGCCACAAACAGCATTACAAGCATGTATGTAGTTTAGTTAGGTCAAGCTGGGCTGATGCCTGTTTTTTTATATAAAATCAAACATGGTTGATCAAGCTTGTATTTACATAGGGTAGGAATGTAGGATCAACTTGGAGATTGAATAAACCACAAATGAAGAATAAGAATCGGTAATTTACTGTTTACCGAATTAAATTTACCGTTCCGAATTAATTCGGTTTTTTAACATAGTAAATTGATATATTTACCATCGGTAAAGTGGTAATAATAATTCGGTAAACGGCATGAAATTTATTATCGTAAATTTATCGATTTACCAAAAATATATATAAATATTATAATGAAAAAAATAAAATAAATATATAAAAATTTACGATATATATTAAAAAAAAATTAAAGATAATAAACTCCGGTAAATTTATGATCAAAAAAATGGTATAGCACGACACCGTTTCGTGCACCTAGTTGCTCAAACGTACAGCAACTATCTTTTAATTCCGCTGTCCGTCTTTCAAATTTCAAAATTTTCTTCCTACTCAGTTTTCATTAAAGTTGATTTCATAAAAAAAAAGAAGGTTAAAGATAATGATAAAGAGAGGTCAGAAGTTAAATTTTGGTACAAAATATAAAATTTGTCAAAATTATTTTATAATTCGTCATTTTTCGAGTCGAAAAATGAAAAAGACGAGTCGAAAAATGAAAAGACGACATAATTCGTCAGTTTCATTTTATAATTCGTCACCAATAAAAATACCAAAAAATCAAGATTTAATCTCATCCATCAAATCACAAGATCAAGGGCTATGATTAGTTTGTATTTTGTACCAAAATTTTAACTTTGCACCGGATCCTTTTCCATAATAAAGATATTAATTTTTAGGGAAAATGATAAAGAGGGGCATGAATTACCACCCATTGTCAAATTACGGTTCGAACTATGAAAATTGACAATTAAGGATAATTTCAAAATATTTTAATCTCATATAACACTTAAATGGCGGAATATCACTCTGTCAATTAATAAAGTTAACTAAACGAATGAATTGAAAAAACTTTTTACCTTTAAATGTGAAATTGCGGATTAAAATATTTTAAAATTGCCCTTAATTATCAATTTTCATAGTCCGAACCGTAATTTATCAATGAGTGGTAGTTCATACATCCTCTTTGTCATTCTCCATAATTATTAGCTACAAGTTATGAAAGACGAACGATCCTTCCATGAAACAAGACTATAAAGATAATGATATAATTTAGTGACTATATTCTTCTTTTCTTTTTTTTATTGTGGGTTTACATTGAACATTACAAAGAATACATCACATTTCTCGGGTACATATATTTCTAGTCCATTTGAAGCGTAAGCCATACGAAGGCACCACCCCGGATTTGAACTTGACCCACGAATCGACACTCCTCCATGATAAAGGCATAGTAGTGAAACACGCCGTCACATATCCACTGGAGGATTGAGCATAACACCTGTCACTGAATCTTCGACCCTATAATTCAATCTTCATCTTATTTCAGCGATTTTTAATTTTGATCGTGATCGGACCTTCAACGAGACTAGGCGGCGCAGCTCCGACCATTTCTACGGATGAGATTCTGGCGACCTGCGACATTATTGACGTGGAGGAAAAGGTGAAGCAGTTGTGTTCGAATAAGAATTTGGCGACGGAGTTTGTGTTCAGTCTCCGAGATCCTCCTCCGACAAATTTGCGCACATCCACAGTCAAACGGAAATACAGAATTTTGGTAAAGCTGCCCTCACGCCACGTTGTTGACACTCTTGCTTCTCCACCTCCTCCGCCGATGAACACAATTGAAGATAAGAAATTAGCAGTGGCTACTCCACCACCGTGTCCTTTGGCTAATTTGGTTTCTGATCAATTTAAGGGTCAGAAGGTTTGTATCTTAAATCTTAATTGCCTCTCTTTAGTAAATTCTTTACCTTTCAATTTGTGATTATTGTAGTTGTTTAGAATTTAGGGTTTCTTGAAGTATGTATATACATGAACGAGAAATAACATTGTAATGTTTATTTATTTATTTTCGATGTAGATTGAACAACTTCCCGATCTCAAGTTGACGACTGAACCTGATGATCAATCGAGAATGCCTTGGCCACTCGACCTAAATATTCCACGGCCGTTGGAAAAGGATGAAGATGCTGGGGCAGTTGTCCAGCCTTCTTCGTAAAACTAGGAAGGAATGCGATACTAGGGATTGGAGCTGACCCTTTTCCTAGTAAACTCTATGATACCATCGCGACGCATCAGCTCAGCATTATGGATTCCCAACTCTTCCCTGTTTTGCATCCTCGGCAAAAGATAAAAGAATTTTTCCATCTACGTTGCACGACATAGGAATAGGATAGGGTGCTAAAGCGGTAAGAAGCATCCCTATGGAGAATCACACATCTGCCCGGTTCTCAACTTTCCACCTCCTGATGATGAATTGAAAATTTGCATTTTGTAAGCTGCTCAACTCAACAAGCTCAGCTCATATGTTGGTGCTATGTTAGCTTAGCTTAGCCTAGTGAGTAGCTTTGTTGCAGATAGAGGATTTCAATTTTTTATGACAACTGATCAAGCTGGGAGGTTCATTTGGAAAGATGTTGTTGAGTGCCTGTTTATTGGAGCTGACGGCCTGAGGTGTGCGGCGGAGCAGCCGGCAAAGTGACCAGGATGATCAGCCTATATGGAGTGAAGTGACGGCGTTTTAGACTGGCGCGAGCTCAAGGTTTGAAGTCCAAAACTTGATTTTACTCTTTTGTGAACCTAAGGGGTCATCTTGTACTTTGTAAGAACAAATAAAACACAGCTCAGCTGTGTGTTCAATGCAAGTCAGAATTTTCCCCAAAAATTCGCCATCGCGCCTTCTCTTCCGGCTCTGCTCCGATCATCTCTGATCGAGCTTGGTTTGTGGTTTTCTATACTGTTTCCTTAGTATCTGCTGTAATTGTTCCATTGATAAACTGAAAACAATACCATTTTTTTTTTACAATGCCATTTTATCTATGTGAAATTTCCTATTATAGATCTCTCTTCCCGTTTCCACGGATGAAATTGAAATTGCTAAAAGATGTTGATGCCTTAAATCTTCAAATTTTGATGCCGACTTCTTAGTTTCTACTTATGATTATAAGTGCTCAGTGTAGAGATTGTCCAAATAGCAGGTGATGAACTTATTTGCTAAGTGGCGAGATGAGAGACGAAAATGATGAAGCTGTATATGTTGGTTATTATTGATGCCACATCTTTTTTGTACATATTTTTGAAGGTCAATAGAATACAATCTGATATAAGATTCAACGAAAGTAATCGTACTGTACTGTACTATACTGCACCCTTTTTTTTTTAATAGTTGTGTGAAGGTTTAATAATTCTGTTTCCAGGTTTTCTTCTTATCCCGGCCTTACATGACAAGTGCAGTGTAGAGGAGCTGATTCCAAGTATCTGGGAGTCCTGGAAGGCACCAGTGGCTACAATCCATCCCCGAATCAGCCGTGAAAGATGATGGATGAGCATCCTTCCTTAGCTGTGAAAGTGTGGTTATGTCAAGCAGGTATACAGGAGTCTTCATACTGCTTAATACCTTTTTCACAACTGCAACTGCTTCAGGTAAACCGGCCGGGTATGTTGACCCCGTCAATGGCTCTTGTTCTCCGTTACATGTCTTTTTCGGTGAGTTCCATTCCTTGCCTCTGAATTTTATAAACTAATAACTTAGTTCCATTTTCATCTATTGATTAATTTAGTCTCTTTTCTAACTTTGTGAAGTGATTCTTCTGTAAACAGGATATTTGAGCATTGCTTCTGCTTACCTGTAGTGAGTAGGCGAAATCCCCTGGAAGAATACTTTTGTTTTAGACGAGTCGACGTTCTGATCAACCCAGTTCGCCCATGTTGTAAGTCCTTTGTAGAAAGCTGCAATGCTGTCCATATCCTTTACCAGGTTAGATCCGTCTTGGATATAATCCCATCTGAAACATCAGAAATTCTGTTAGAAGTTTTGTCGCGTTATGTTACAATTACAGTCATGTTTATGTTACCGTAGTCATAGACTTACCCTCGACTTTTGCCTCTGTGTGTCCACCAGTGCCATGAGTTAAAAATGAGCATGTCCATTCCTTTCCACGCATCTCCATTTTCAATAGACTGCAGTTTTAGGATCTGGCCTTTTGGTTCCCTCACTATGTCCACTAAGTATGATGTCCGAAACAATTTCACCGACAAATCATAATCCTACAGTAAATAAACATCTTCAGTCCCCAACGATACATTTCCTAGCTTCCTTTTCCTTCGACAATTATTAGATACGTTGATGTAGGAGTAGGAGCAAGAAACAAACCTCGAAGACGACGAATAATCCCTTCTTGTTGAAGTTTTTTGCCTTAGGAGAAGACGAGTAAATCATACAGGACAGGGATTCCCACATGTTGAGGCTCAGTGAATCCCCGACAAACATTATTTTTTTTCCTCCCCACCTTGTCAGAAAATCCAACGGATCAAACCTGCAACTCATTATTCATAAAACTTCATACATTTTTTCAGCTTGTAAATTTGTAATGTCATGGAAGCATTTGTTGACAAGACTACTTGTTTACTATGTAGATATGCAGAGTAAGTTACTGCATATTTGTTTTAAAGTGGTAATTAGTATGAGTTTAACTTACCTTGGTATGTTGCAGGAATTGGGCTTCCACGAATACTTGAGGAACTGCTTATCAGGTCTGCCATATTTGATGCAGTCGAACTCAGCATCAATAAAAGGGCAGTCAGAGGATTCATAATGCGGAAAAGAGTCATCCTGAACCCATTTCCCTTGGAACAGATCACACTCACCATGTGTGACCAACCGAGTCAAGTTCAAAAACTCCTCATTCCCTCCACACGCTTCTGACACGAGCAGCACAACCATAACATGAAGTATCAGATTCAGATATCCCATTCGAGAAGTCTGAGTGAGGTCTTAAAATCTCCGCCTTGTACTCAAAGAGTGCTTGATTTTAAGAAATTATAAATGAACATATTGAACCGACAAAATTTGTGTCTGTAGGAGATCACATGCATTTGATACACAGTGCATACTGATTATTTTAAAGAGGTGGTTTTGGAGTAATGCTGGCCTTGTTTTTTCAGAGCTGCTGGCTGTGTTTGTCTCGGCATTAGCACTTAGCATTGTTGGATACACACGGATGAAGATTGACTTATCGGTCGGGTCAGACCTTTTAGTAGACATTGGCTAATTGTAACTGATAGAAGAGGTGTGCCTTGGCGTTTTAGTTATTTCAACTGTAGGGTTGGTGCAGGGTCATTTTCGATTTTTGAACTTGAGCATATAGTCCCAAACAGTGTGAAGCTAGTTTCTGTCTTTATTATTTGTTTTGTTATCTTAGGTCAGATTCTGTCTGAGTCAGTGACATCTCAACGAACATGGGCTAGTGCAGAGTTGAGTTGAGTTGAGTTGAGTTGAAGATGATGAGATTATGCACCGAGTGCCCATGAAAAAAATTCTATGTAGACTAATTCTGACTAATAAAAAAATATAAAGAAAGGATACTTTTAATAAATATTTAATCGATGTCAATATAAAATCATGTATACTCATAATCGTTTCCAAACAATTACACAATCCAATTTCACAGATGCATCACTAAAATTTAATCTTATCTTTTTAGATGATACTGGATTTTGTAAATAATTACCATTATTTTACTAAAAACTAAAAGGAATCACAAATAATAATTATATTTATACACCGTGAGTTCTGGGCAGGCCATTGTGTCGGCCCATTTCACCCATCTCGATAAGGCAGAGAGGGAAATTGTGATAAGATAACGAAAAAACTGAGCGATGGCTTCAACAATGGCGATGGCTTCAACGTCAGTACTGTCAGCGTCTTCCTGGCTTTCAAATCGAGTCGCGCACAATCAGCCGCCGTCCGCTTCGTTTTCACTTTTAACCAGTAGGAGTGTTTCGTCTCGAAATGCGGCAGTGAGTAGTAGCTCGGTGTCGGCTCGTTCTGGGCTGCTCCATTGCTCATTCGTTCCGTCTGCTTCCTCCGCTTTATCTTTCCCTTCTTCTGTTTCAGGTAACATCATTTTTGGTTCGCGGTTATGGTGAAGTTTGAACCTTTATTATAAGTTATTGTGATCTCAATTTAGCAAATAGGTTTGTTGTGTTTGATCTTTTGGTGGAGATATTTGTGTTGTGATTTCCTGTGCCTGATATTTTAGGATTTATAATTGATGTTGTTGTGTATGTTAACTGAATCAATAGGTATGGTCAAAATTGGGGTTGAAGGAACATTGAGATATTGGTGTTTTAAGAATTGAGTTTATCTATAGAATTTGACAATGCTGATTTAGGGATTTGTAATCCATATTAATTCGGTAAGCTCAAAAATGTTGCTAACATGCTTACTGTATAGTTGGAACTGTGTTACTCATCTGGAGTGCATATTATTATTGTATAACTAAGTTGCATGTCAAGAACTGATTGTGTGATTGTTACACAAAAGTTGCAGGCCTGTTGACTTGATGTTATGATTTTCTTCATTTTTTACTGCTCATTCATGTCATGTGAGTGTGCCACTTTCAGCATTGGATTGATTATTTATCCCAAGTCCTAATGCCACTTTGTTTCAGGTCTGGGTTTGGGTTTGAACTTCAGCACAGGCAATGGAGAAAACAAACGCCGAGGTTTGGTGGTCAGAGCTGGGAAGGCAGCTTTGTGTCTAACCAAGAGGAGCAGGTCCAGAAAATCCCTGGCTCGAACTCATGGGTTCCGTGTAAGGATGAGTACTACCAGTGGAAGAGCAGTGTTGAAGCGTCGAAGGGCTAAGGGAAGGAAGATTTTATGCACAAAGACCAACCCAAACAGTGGAAAGCGCTGAGATGCATGACGCTGAAGTCTGCAAATTTTATGTTATTGTTCACCTATTGACTCCTTTTTTAAAAATGTTCAATACAATTTTTCTGATTTTCAATCCAAAGTTTTCGTACGTATCTTGGTTATTTGTTCAATATGCGGCTTTCGTACAAAAAGTGCTCATCTTGCATTTATACAATCATGTTGGTCTTAGGGTTTTAGGGCCCTAAGCAGTTGGATAAGAAGCTTCCATGGCGATGCCACAAATACCTTCCACATTTCTCGCCATTCGAAAATATCCATCCTCATCCCCCCACTTCAGAAATATCTGCTGCCGCATTTCCTTCTCCAAGCTATTATCATAGGTTGTCCCATTGAGGATCATCCATTGCTCATGTTTTTCTGCCACAGAAAGTTCAAGCAGAAACTGTCTGAGAAAGCCTAAGTAGTCAGAACCACCTGCACAAAGAATATCAGAAACTCTTGCAGCTTCAAAGCCATTGTTTACTGTGCAAGACTCCTCTAATTCCTCACTGCTTTTTGTCGTCAGAACTTCGTAGAATGATGGAATTATGGAATGAATAGAAACCTTAACCCAAACGACTCATGACTCATTAGTCACCTGTGTATAACTTGCAGCTCAGAAAGGCTTTGTGAATCATTTTCATACTTTGATCCAATGAGAAGGATGCAATCTGCAGGCATTGAATTTCAATTGTCTGAACTTTTGTCTACACTTTACAACAAGAATATTGTCCAGAGCATTCTAATTGCTAAGTACTGCCTTTATGAACGAATCGAGTTATCTACGGGGTCATATACAAACATCTTTCTCTGCACTTGAAAAAGGGCTGCTGAGATCTGTCGGTTCGTCGTCTCTTCTTCGAGTTTTTGGAAAGGCATCTTGATATAGACGGGCCAGAGAAGGCTCTGAATCAAACGTGAGAATATCAGTTGGATCGAGCTTAATGCAAACAGATGGAAAGTTAAGAAATGAGATATATGCCAGGCACCTGACAGAGGAGAGACGGAGAGTGAGGTTTTAAAACTGGATTCTTCACCTCTTGGTCATTTGCTAATCAACTTTGCAAGAGCTTGTATTAAGGAATTTGGTTCGTAGATTGGACCCATGTTTGGATCATGCACCGAGTCGACGACAATCTACAACAAAATGAGCTTGGTATAACAGAACTTCGTCATAAACTAAAAAGAGACGCATCTACAGTGACTGATTATATTTAAAGAACACATACCACATCAGTGATTCCTTGTTCGGTCAGTTGTTGAGTATCTACAGGAACTTGACTATCTTTAGGCACAAACAGTGTATTTATGTAGTCTGATGGCTGCATGATTACAACCAGTGGAGTCGGATGAGCATTATTTCCGATTTCACATTATAGATATAAACTGATAGGGTCATTCATCAAGCATAGATTGACTGAATGCCATCTACTTACGGAATGCTGAAGGCAATTATGAGGATCTCCGTATGTCCGGTTCAGGGCATCTGTAATGGCGGTGACAAAGCAAGTTGCCTTGAAACCGCTTGTTTCACGGTCATGGGAACCATTCATAAAAAGTACCTGTAATGGATTGAAAATTAATAATACTAAACGCATACAATACAACAATAAATTTAATCCATCAGATTTGATATATGCCTGGTTATGATATGACTTTACAAGACTATAAATCAAACGGTTATCATTTTAAAACTCGTTCAGCAAATAGTTAGTACCTTGGGACATGATCTGGAAGCAATGATCTCCCCGACGCCTTTCAGAACCTATGAAACAGCGAAGTTATATTGTATACAAACTACAAGTATAATAACTACTTCCGAAAAACATTTCTCGTGAAGCGGACAGAAAATTCATATTGTGATAGAATTGTATAACCGATTCAAGAATATACCAACGATGGGCAAATGGAGGTGAACAGAGAACCCATAGCATAAACAATACAGTCCACCTCTTTTAGGCGCTCTAAGACAGTCGGATGGGCTGAGGGAAATACCTAATCATGCGAGTACCTGTTTATTAAGTGTTTTATTTAAAGGAAGTTAAAAGGAGAGCGAAGAATTGACATATCACTCGCCTCGTGTAACAAATTGCAACCCTCATTTGAAATGTAGAAAACCCGCTTGATTCTGGAAGGAAGAGCTGGAGATGAACAAATGTCCTATAACCGCAGAGGGAAACATATAAAAAAATAAGATTTAATAGACTACGCATACATTGACGAATTCTTGTTTGTTTTAAGAGTAAGCATGTTCAACAAATGAAAGGGAACACCATCCAACCTTTTTTGTAGGTTCCATGACACCACTGCTTGGATGAGAAATTTCATTCTGACCTCTTATGATGGTTCCATCCTAATTTCCAATATCCAGTACAAAAGCCACAGTAAGAAAATGGAGTGATAATAAACAAAATCACTACGACTTACACGCAACTGGAAATGAAATTACCCATAATTCGCATCCCAGTGTTAGCCTGTCATTAGAGGAAATTACAGGGAGGACCAGACTTTCAGCAGGAATATGGGAAACACGTGAAAACAGAAATATGGCAGCATCTAGAGACTGGAAGAAGATGCGTGCCCCTGCAAAGAAAAAGTTCCCAATGCTGCAAACAAGAAAATCTAAATAGATTGGTACATTGTTGTTATCAACAGAGACATTAAGATTATGTCATAGACTCAAGAACAGAAAATTCAAATAGATTACATCCTACAAAAACTAGTAGGTAGCAGCGTAGCACGCTTCAAAAGGAAACCTTAGTACCTCCCATTGCTAAAACAGAATGACTCATCTGATCGTCGGAGGATCTGTATATTCACAGAGATACAGAACTCAAATTATACTAGTAAGAAAAGATAGCTTTTGAAGCAAAAATGTTATACTACCTGATTCTGAAAGTAAACCAAAAAAGCGCGAATAGTTTCTCGATAAGGTTTTGACACGCCATTCCATAGGGTATGTTCCCCTTCCAATATCGCGTTCCTGTCAAATTAGTATACTGGTTAAGTAGAAGAAAGCAACTTAGAGAACAAAAGAAAGAAGAAACGATAACTATTCGGAGATAAAATGTACTCTTACCATTCAGATTTTGCTTTCTGAGCATCGATGGGTAAACGATGTCCTAACAATGTTCGCACAGCTAGAGCTTCTGCAGTACTTTCATCAGACAATCTAAGACATCTTGATCGTATATCTCCAACAGCAGGACCACCTGCAAAATTACCAGTTGCAATCATTTGATTACAAAACAACCAGTTACCTCATACTAAAAAAAAGAAGAAGGAAATGGCGAGCGTATTGATACCGGAGAATCATGTCAAGAGTCAAGACTATCAATCCTGGGGAAAAAAGCTTAAGCTCAAACATAACTTACCAAGAACACGGACGATTTCAGCTGTACTGCCACCATCATCAGAAACAGGAAGGACATGTGCAACTCGAGTCGTGAAATTCTTGAGCTCCTCTACAAGACCATTGAATGCCGTCCCACCTCCAAATCAATTGGAAAATGTGAGCATATATCCAATACAACAACAGCCACATAAATGGAACAAATCCAGATCAACCAATTCCATGTTTTCAAGAATCTACCATATCCAAGAACTTCAGACCCTACAAATTTCAAAAATGGAAAATGAAAAAGAGGAAAAGGAAAAGCATGGTGTCCAACTGAAGTCACTCTCAAAACATCAAACCCCCCATCTACAAAAAAAACCACCATTTGAATTCCACCACCATAGAAAAAGAAGTAAATTTTACATCCATGTCAGCAGATTAACACAAACCCAACAAAAATCAAGAAGAGGAAACCACAATGAGCGAAAGATTAAGCCTTGATGAGTACCAGAGAAGACGAGCAATGAGGGCTGATTAGGGCTTGAACAATTGGGGCTTCTTGCGCAAGGAGCGCGTTGTTGATCGGAAGAAGACACGTCAGGAGACATTGAGAGGAAAAAACGGAATCGAGGAGGAAAAGACGGAAAATGGAGAGGAGTAGTTACGTGGAATGCGGCGGTACGCTTTATAGGACCCAACCAAGTGTCCGCCATATTCCCGCTAGTTCAAGATTCTCCCTAACTCTCCACATTCCATTTTTTTTCCTCGAAAATATTTAACTTCTAAATTTATTTATTTTTATTTATCTGTTAAAAATAAATAAATTCATCATTCTTTAACTAAATTAAATAAATATGAATTCGGATGCAACATCAATTTAATTCAAGTAAAATTTAAAACATAATAGAATATCATTGTATCTTTTTCCGCAACCAACTCAAATATAACCCCTTTCAGCCAGCAACCAAACTATGAAACAAAAAAATAAAATGAGTATCGGATTAAGTTGTTACGAAGAATGACTAAAATAATTGGAATTAAGAATTTAATAAAAGCACTGTTACTTGACTTTTCACTTAAAAATTCAGACGTTTAAATTAAATGAAGTACAACCCCCTATCAAAAAAAAAAATTTAAATGAAGTATAACAAAAAAAAATCATAAATAATGTGCCACGACTGAATTTTTAAGTTTAAAAGAACAAACGCTATGTATGTAAAATAAGAGGATGTATTTGAATCCTAGAAGTCCCGAACTCAAAAAAAAATGTTAATGCTATTTTTAAGCGAAGAAGAAAAGTAACTAGAAAGTGTGGATACTCCGAGGGAAGTTATTGTCTATATAATTTCCCATTCGGATTCCCAAGTGTCGTTATTGGATGAACTATTGGGCAGGGCTAGTGCTTGCTCCTTCTGGATACTTGATACCTTACTGCTTTTGGATTTGGTCTTGCTTTTAATCTGCTGAAGACGTTGGATAACTCTGAGTCTCGAGGTTGAGGGCGATGGCAGTTTGATCTGAAAGATGAAACAAAATGGATTGATGAATTACAGGGGAAACTATGTAGTTGATTGAAACTAATGAAGTTCAATGGTCGAAGAAGTGTGTAACGTTTTAACCTGACCTTGGGAGGGTCGTTGCCAGCTGCAACTTGAAGTGTGAACCAATCATTCTTGTCGATCACAACACAGCTCTCATCAAGCTGCACCTTTTTAGGGCTTTGAGTGTTTTTGTCATCGTCGTTGATTTTTTCTGACATACAAATCAAAACCAAAATGTTGGAGATGAGGGAGATCTAAAGTGTAAATTATATAACAATGGTAATGCCAAATGTTCTGGAAGACAAACTGATGCTAGTTCTTTAAAGCATGCTTCTGTTTGAAAAAATATAGAAGCATCATGAACCTCAATATATATTTAATGGAATGAACTGCCACTAAATCCAGGACAGGCTAAACGAAAAAAATCATTGGAAGTGGAAACAGAAAATGACATTATTTCCAAAGCAGAAAAATTTACGTACCGTGAAGTTCTACTTCTGTTGATGAGGGACCTTCATCATTACAAGGCTGGTCATAAATAGGTGATGATTCTTCATCGAAAATTTTATCTTTTTGAGTGATAATATCCACTAGATCCAAGTTTGAGTTTTCGAACTTTCCAGCTGACACGACCTCCTCGACCATTTCAGCAGATGGAAGGAGCTCGGTCTTTGAGTCATCATTATCTACTTGATGGTCCTTCAACTCCGACTTAAACACAACGGGCTCAGTCATTGAATCATCGTTATCTGCTTGATTGTCTTTCAACTCCGACTTCTTGCAGGCTGTAGCATCAGGATCTTCTCCGGGAAAAATATTGTTGACTGCAGACAGCATTGTATCCACGGATGACGGGACTACATTTGAATAGAGTTGTTCAACCTTAGTCCCAACAGTCTGCAACTGTTCTTCAACATACTTCAGAGGATCCTGTTCAACATCAGAACATCGTAAATACTTTAAAACTAAATAACCTTATATCGACAACAGACGTGAACATGCTATGATATGAAAAAAGGTATTTTGACGATTCTATGATATATTTCATTCAGTACCGCGGTCGAATAAAACTGCTTGACATTAGTTCCAACATTCTTCAGGCCCTCAACGTACTTCGACGAATCCTGATCCTAAAAGTAAACATTCCATACTAAGATCAGTGAAGCTAAACATAAACCAATGCTAATGACATATGCTGATGAAAACACATACCTTGGAAATGATATCATCGACCACTGATTCAAGTTTATCATATATATCATCGACCCATTTAAGACATATCGGAAACATAACTGCTCCAAGCCCAGTAGCCGCCTCGGAAATTCAAAAATGACTGGAAAATCAGAAAGACTATAATCAATTCATGTGTGGATAGATTACGAGCATCTAGCCATCTACTCTTCTTTTTTTTCCAGGATCGAACCATCTACTCCATCACAAAGAACCTTATAAAAAAGGATCATCAATTCCACCCGAATTCCAGTACAAAACTGTAATAACATCAATAACAGGACAAAAAGCACAAGCTCGCGACAAATGATTCTAATTTTAAAGCAACAAATTTTTATTGAATGAGCATACTGAAGCCTACAAATTCTTGATTTCTTAAATACTGAGCGTACAATGTACAGCATTCAACAAAAAAAATCAACCGACAAGGTCAAATACAAATTTATTGTGCTAGCAACGAATATATATAAATTATATACTAGAGAAATTAACAAATTTATAAATGTAATTTGTCGAGAAATTGGCGAATCATTTCGTTTCCCGACAAAATGACACGGTAAACCAGGATACAAATCAGATTCAAAATAAAGACAGAAAATTTTAAGCAAAGCCACACAACTGCAACACATATATACAATAAACCAAGCTGATAAAAAACATCAAAGTTTCAGGAAAAAAAAAAATTCCACAAAAAAACCCTGATCACACAAACCCTAACGAGGGTTTATCAACTTCATCCAATCATGAAAACGTTCAAATCTCTACCTCATCAAAAAGAAACCAACTACACGCCCAACTCCGCCATCGATCATACTAAAGATTCAAACTTTCTGCTTACAACTACCCAACCGGCAATTTCGGATTTTAACAACAGTACAAAGCAGCATCAGACGAACATAAATTGAAAAACATCAAAAAGGATAAAACCCATCGCAATTGAAGCTGGACGTCGCTTACAGAGTTGGAGAGGAGTGAGTATCTGGGGTGGAGAGTTGGGCCGCAATTTTAACAAGTCAGTGGACACAGAGAGACTTTGAATGAACTGAATTTTGATAACAACATATTTATTTATTATTGAACTCATTTAAATTTGTTACATTAATATTATTTCCAATTTTCATCTCTTGTATTTCTCGCTCCAACAACTTGAAACAGTGGTCCCTGATGAGCACTGGGTTTATCTACATTCAGCAGTCCTTTCAATTTCAAAATTACATTCCAAGCAACCTTTGTTTCACACCCTCTTCTTCTCAAGTCGTGCGCATCAGGTAGACTGTTATGATATAACAACGACCTCAACGCAAAAATCTTTGCTTTGTTTGGTAGTTAATTAAGTTCCCAAAGGTTCTCCATGTCATTTGTACTTGTTCCTTCCCCATTGGGATCACTCAATCCCCTCTCATGAGCAACAATCATGTTATAGGCCGTCTTACATGAAAACTCACCTGATTCAGCTTCTTGTCCGGATCATCGGCACCCTGTTCCAAGCCCTCCAGGAATAAATCTTTAGCCTTCATCAGGCTTCTCCAGCGCGTGTAAAGGCCTATAACCTGTACCAGCAAGAGAAAGAGCCATACCTTGCAGAGATCACTTTGCTCATTAGTAAATCAGGTCTCTTAATAAGCCTCCACAATTGTTTCATTAGTAGTGCAGCATTAAAAAACCCCTAAATCCCAGACCAATTATTTTTAGGCATCTGAAGTGGTTCCTTACTTACCCAATGTATCATCCTATCCTTTAAATTCCCTCCCAATAAACAGCTGCCTCAATTGAATGACAGAGATTTTTGCAGTTTATAGCATTGCATGGAGTATATTGGGATCGCTTGTATCGTGCTTTTTTACTAGTGTTTCCTTCCCTGCGTATGATAACAGTTTATATTTCCAATCCAACAATTTCTTTTGTACTCTTTCCTCTACCGATTTAAACACTTCCCATTTATTTAGACCCTGTCCGATTGACTTTAAATTTGTATTATATAAATTAAATTCAGCTAACATAACATAAATTAACATAAATTAAATTAAATTAACATAAATTCAGCTAACATAACATAAACTAAATTAATTGTATTTTATTTTTAAGTTCACCACCACCACCACCATCGTCATCGTATCATCATCATCATTATCATCATCATCAGTATCATCATCATATGACGATGATCATCATCATAATATTAGCACCATCATCATACCATCACCATCACCATCATCATAATATTAGCACCATCATCATACCATCACCATCATATTACCACCATCATCATATCATCATCATCATATTACCACCATCATCATCATCATGTCATCATCATCATCACCACCATCATCATCATGTCCACATCATCATATGACATCATCAACATCTTGTCACCATCATCAGCATCATGTCATCATCATCATGTCACCATCATCAGCATCATGCCACCATCATCATCATCATCATGTCACCATCATCATGTCAACATCATCATCATGTCATCATCATGTCATAATCATCATGTCATAATCATCATCAACATCTCATGTCACCATCATCATGCATCATCATCATGCATCATCATCATGCATCATCACCGTCCATCATCATCATCACCATCACCACCATCATCATCATCGTTGTTTCATCATCATCATTTTCATCATCGCATCATCATTTGCATCATCGCATCATCACTAGTATTTACACTTTTGAATCACATAGATTTGAAGTGCATAATATTGCAACGCCATGCATGCATGATGATGATGATGATGCATGATGATGATGATGGCGGATGATGATGCTGCTGATGATGCATGATGATGATAATGGTGATTCATGATGATGATGATGCATGATGATGATGATGATGAAGGATGATGATGATGGTGATGGTGATTAATGATGATGATTATGCATGATGATGATGATGATGATGCATGATGACGATGCTGATGCATGATGATGATGTATGATGATGATGCATGATGATGATGATTGTTAAGTAATGTTATTTTGGTATAAACTATAAGTTAAACCAAAATAAATTAAATTAAATTCAGCTAAGCTAACATAAATTAAATTAAATTAACATAAATTAAATTAAATTCAGCTAACATAACATAAATTAAATTAAATTAACATAAATTCAGCTAACATAACATAAATCAAATTAAGCTAATACAAATTTAAGCTCAATCGGACGGGCCCTTAATCCTATCACCGTTGATAGACCTAGATATTTAGAGTGTTTGTTTGCTTCTTTAACCCCAAGGTATCTACATTTATTTTATCTAACCACAGTCATAACCAGCTTTACCCATTCAACAGGAAATCCAAACCTCAGAAGAACATGTTCAATAAATCTCAATTCAAGTCTATCATACGCTTTACTCATATCTAATTTTACCGAACATACCTTATCACTCTTATTATTCCTAGTTTTAATATAGTGACTAAACTCATGCGCAACTAGGATGTTATCCGTGATAAGACGGCCTCTAACGAAAGCACTCTGAGTTTGAGATATTACCTGATGAAGGAGACTCTGAATTCTGTTGGCCAAAATCTTTGATATGATCTTTATCGTCGTGTTGCAGACACTAATTGGCTTGAAGTCCTCTACCCCTTATGCATCCTTACACTTGGGGATTAATGTTATTCTTGTAATATTCAGTCTCTTATCCAATCTGCCCATTTAAGAATTCTAGGATTTCCTTGGTTACCAACTATTCCCCAATTTTCATAGTAAATATTGAATACTATTTAATCGCGGGTTAAGATCAAGTACAAAGTTAATTTTTGGTACAAAATACAAAATTTGTCAAAATCATTCTATAGTTCGTCAGTTTATTTTATAGTTCGTCAAAATTATTTTATAGTTCGTCACTTTTTGTGCCGAAAATTGTCTTTTTCATTTTATAGTTCGTCACCAAGAAAAATACCAAAAATCAAAATTTAATCTCATCCATTCAAATCAATAGATCAAGGACTGTGAATTAGTTTGTATTTTGTAACAAAAAATCAACTTTGTACCTGATTCTTTTCCATTTAATCGCATCATACTTTGATAATATATTCTTCAAATTTATGGATCTGGATCAAATACAAACCAAAGTTATAAATAAAAACTACAAACCCAACCAAATATTGACACGTGTAAATATCGATTAATAAGAATTCGTCCAGTTCGGGGTTCTTTTTGTAAATAAAAAAAATTAACGCGGACTTATTTAAAAATACATAAAAGACGCGAGGGGTATAATCCTAAAATCCGCGCGCCCAGCCTTGACATTAAAGCCGCACCAAAATGATCAGACTTAAGAGGTTAATGATCAGGCATAAAACAAATTTTGCGTACTGTTCATCTGTCGACTAAAAACAGCGAATTTGACCCTCCGGATGAAGGAATTTGCCTTTAAAATGCCGAGCTCATGGCAAAGCGATGAGTTTTGCACAGAATGTCGTTTCCACCCAAAAAAAACACTAGGCGTTCATCAAATTCTTACACAGACGCAGAAACATCAAATTTAAGTCAGATCATTACTGGTTTAAGTCAGATCATTGACTGTTTAAGTCTGATCATTAAATTTTTAAGTCTGATCATTACTGGTTTAAGTCTGATCATTACTGGTTTAAGTCTGATCATTGTCTTTTAAGTCTGATCATTAACTGTTTAAGTCTGATCATTAATTGTTTAAGTCTGATCATTACTGGTTTAAGTCTGATCATTAACTGTTTAAGTCTGATCATTATTTTTTAAGTCTGATCATTAACTGTTTAAGTCTGATCATTACTGTTTTAAGTCTGATCATTAACGTTTAAGTCTGATCATTAACGTTTAAGTCTGATCATTAACTACTTAAGTCTGATCATTATTGTTTTAAGTCTGATCATTAACGTTTAAGTCTGATCATTAACGTTTAAGTCTGATCATTAACTGTTTAAGTCTGATCATTGTTTTTTAAGTCTAATCATTAACTGTTTAAGTCTGATCATTACTGTTTTAAGTCTGATCATTAACGTTTAAGTCTGATCATTAACTGTTTAAGTCTGATCATTGTTTTTTAAGTCGGATCATTAACTGTTTAAGTCGGATCATTATTGTTTTAAGTCTGATCATTACTGTTTTAAGTCTGATCATTAACGTTTAAGTCTGATCATTAACTGTTTAAGTCTGATCATTGTTTTTTAAGTCTGATCATTAACTGTTTAAGTCTGATCATTATTTTTTAAGTCTGATCATTGCTATTTTAAGTCTGATCATTAACGTTTAAGTCTGATCATTAACTTGTTTAAGTCTGATCATTAACTTGTTTAAGTCTGATCATTGTTTTTTAAGTCTGATCATTAACTGTTTAAGTCTGATCATTACTGTTTTAAGTCTGATCATTACTGTTTAAGTCTGATCATTAACTGTTTAAGTCTGATCATTAACTGTTTAAGTCTGATCATTGTTTTTTAAGTCTGATCATTGCTGTTTTAAGTCTGATCATTGCTGTTTTAAGTCTAATCATTAACGTTTAAGTCTGATCATCAACTGTTTAAGTCTGATCATTGTCTTTTAAGTCTGATCATTAACTGTTTAAGTCTTATCATTAACGTTTAAGTCTGATCATTAACGTTTAAGTCTGATCATTAACTGTTTAAGTCTGATCATTAATGTTTAAAGCTGATCATTAACGTTTAAGTCTGATCATTAACTGTTTAAGTCTGATCATTAACTGTTTAAGTCTGATCATTAACTATTTAAGTCTGATCATTACTGTTTTAAGTCTGATCATTAACGTTTAAGTCTGATCATTAACTGTTTAAGTCTGATCATTATTTTTTAAGTCTGATCATTAACTGTTTAAGTCTGATCATTACTGTTTTAAGTCTGATCATTAACTGTTTAAGTCTGATCATTGTTTTTTAAGTCTGATCATTGTTTTTTTAAGTCTGATCATTAACTGTTTAAGTCTGATCATTAACAACTCGGAGACTAAATTGAAAATAACAGTATTAGTTTTTATACCCTCAGTGTGTAATGACTATAATACACCTCCGTGTGTTTATTCGGAATTTCGACTAAATGGGACACGTGTCAGCTTGAATAGTGGTTTGTAGTTTTTCTATATAATTTGGTTTGTACCTGAACCGCACCCCAAATTTATAACCATATTTTGAAGAAGAATAAAAGAGTCTTTTTTTTATTGTTTTCTGAGTTAAAAAAAATCGAGGCCAAATTAAACCAGTTGTGGCCTTGAACCTGTTGAAAGTTTCAGAAAATACAAGTTTCAATTTTTGCTGGTAGTTTTACAGTTTTTAGAATTCAGGTGTCAAATACATGCATTAAATAAAGGAGCCAATGTAGGAGGTTTTCAGTAGCGTGACAGCTCATGTTGTCCCATTGGCCGCATACAATGTAGTTCACAGCTTCATCTATAAAATTACATCAAACTGACGACAGTTCCGCTTCAGTGACAGAGAGAAGGAGGTTAACCAGACGAGCTTGAAGAATAATATTTGAACCTTTTATGGGAAAGTACTGAGCGGGGAGAGTTGTCTTCGAAAGTGTGGAACCTTTTGTGAGTTAGAGTTGTGCGCAGTGAGTATTCCGGTAATGGAGAAGGTTTGTAGAGGACGGAGCTCAGAGCTTGGACTACGGCATTGACAAGAATTGTGTGTGACTCTGCATTGTCGATGATTTTTGGTTCACTGCGACTGGAGAGGATGAAAAGAGTCTTCACTCGCTCACCTAGTGTTGATATTTCTGAGTGATTTGTTTTCAATTTGAGGGCTCCAATGGCTTGTTTAAGGTCGGAGAAAAGGTCTGGCCTGAAGTCGCAACATAGAGATGCTTTGACAGTCATCACTTCATTTTGTGATTCAGTGAAGAGAGGCTCAACTATCAATTCATCAGTGTCCATGGGCATAAGAAGACCTTTGCTGACGTCTCTGGCGTGCTCTTGTAGGTCTCTCACTTGGTTGATCACTTCGGCCAGCAACGTGGCTTTGTCCATCTGTTATCAAAATAAAAACCGGGCAAGGATCAGACACAAATTTATAATTCCAATTCACACAGAGATTTGGTGAACTGGCATAGAAAAATACCTCACACGCAAGTTTTTCTAACATCCTACTTAAATAAGTTTCTTGCACAATATTATAAAGTAAGTTAAATAAAGTGAAGCAGACACAAACAAGTAATTAATTCATTCACTTATTTAATAATAGGTTGCTGTTCCTTATCGCATACTTTTTGTCAGACTCTAAATTTCCTAACTAGTCATTAAAAAATGATTCATCTTAAAACATACTTCGAATATGCCGCTGGGGGGATCAAAGTGCACCAACTGGCCCGGTGACCTACCGCCCCGACTAAAATAAGAAGCTATTCATCTCAGCAGAGCAACACTCACAACCACAGAGTTTTAAAAAGTATTTGACTTGTAAACAATGAATTAGTTAGATTATCAAATGCCAGCAATAATCAAGCATACAATTTTTATAAAGAATAAATTACAAGGGAGGCTTATCGATACTAATATTTCAAATATATACGTAATGTCGAGTGAATTTCTGTATAAAAAACATCTTTACCTTCTGAAGTCTCCTATTCATGATTAGAACACTTCCTTAAAATTGATTGACTTTATGTATTGATTACATCATAAGCTTAAAACCATGTGGAATCTACAGTTAACACTCAAGAGGATTCTTGTGGTCTTTGCCATCAAAACCAAGGAGCCTATTCTTAGTTGGGTTCAGAACTAAAGAAATGTTTATTAACTAATCGTGCAGGTTTTTTTCAATTCTAAAACATGTACAAGAAAACCTCGTTGTGATAAACCAGGACGTCAAATTCCGAACGAACCATGATACATGATGAGACGTCACTTTTAAAAGTACCTAGGAACCAAGCCGGAAAGGGTTTCAGCAAAGAGCCAACAATTTAGGACTAACTGTAACATAACCGGCTCTTAAAACAGTATCTCAACATGTCCTTTCGAGTTTCCAATAGGCAAGCCCAACAAGAAGCAAGGATCAAACAATTCTTTTCCCCAACCAATTCAACGTAACCATCAATACCTAATAATCAAGATTACCGTTCTCATCACAAGACCAGAAAAACAAGTACTCGAACAAATAATCACAATAGAAAAAAAGTGCTAAGATTTTGTAATTTGTACCTTTTCATTAGAGGGTATGAGGCCCTGAAGCGTAGCCAAATGCCCATTAATCCGTTCCCTCCTTCGCCTCTCGGCCTCACTGTGATTCTTCAAAGCCACAATAGCCTTCTCATTAGACGCACTCTTCTTCTTCTTCTTCCCATCCACCATCTCTTCACTCCCGCTATCAACCACCACCACCTCCTTACCTCCCCCAACCCGTTTCACATAATCAAAATCCTCGTCCCAAACTTGCTCCATATAGAAAAATCGACTACCAAACTGAGTTTAACTGAACTGAACACTACTTGAACGAGGTTACGATAGATCTAACGAACAACCTCGTGCGTCTATGGATGAATTCCCGGAGGACGCGTTGTGGGTGCGAACCAGAAAGAAAGGCATGAGTTGGGAAGCAATCGATTTGGGGTCTGAACAAAAACGAGGGTTTTAGTTTGAGCTTTGTTCATAATTCCGATACCGCCCGCAACCCTAATCAACAACGAAAACAAAAGTCTCTTAGAGTGGATCAAAATCAATGATAAAACATCCACATTTTGAATTCCAGCATTTCGAAATTTGTAGAAAAGGGCTTGAAATTTGACAACAGCGTCAAAAATTATTAAGCTTCTTCTGGTTATTGACGACGTCGATGATACGAAATCGGTAAACAAGGAATCAACACGAGATTTCCCGAGATGAAAATGATACAGCTGAACTGGGATTTCAACGAAGAGCGATAAAGCTGCTATCTTGGAGTCTGAATGATTTATACAAACTTTTAATGAACAATGCCTACGTATTTCGATAAAATACTGCGAAAAAAATGGACTACCGAGCTACCGACAAGGATCCGGTTTTATTTCAATTGAACCGGTAATATTTTACTGGACTAAAATTACTTTTTAATTTTCTATGTTGTGTTTAATTAAGTTAACTATTACTGTACCATGTTGGTGACCAAAATTACGTTCAATAATGTTTTTTGTCGTACGTTTACATTCATACATAATAATTAATAAGTAGCATACGAGTATATTTTATATATATTACATGATTATTTATCGAATACACATTTATCTATGATTACAGAAATAGACCACGGAAATGACATTAACTTGATTTGATACTTGTAATTATTTATTGAAAGCACATATCATCTGACACCTCTACCGAATTTGGTTTATTAAGAAATTGTGTGCACTTCACTTAACATCAACTATCCTTTCACCCCGAACAGCGATCTATATGTTTATAAAAAGTGGAATATGAGGTTCAACTACATTGGATGGAACTTGGAAGTCAATGTTTTCCTAGTATAAGTTATTGAGTGTAGGATGGAAGTTTGATAAATTCCACTGGCTTAGCTTAGATAACATTGACTTTTGGGCAGGTTGAGGTCAAATGTCAGTTATCTCATCGCCTTATTTACCTCCTCTTTTCGTAGACATAGAAGGCACTTTTGAATTTCAGTTGTCCTTTGAATATCATGAAACATGCCAACACTGTGAAATTTTATGGAGAAATAAAGGTTCATTATGATTTAGGGAAAAATATAAATGTGGGTTTCGAAATTAAAGTTCGTTTTCAAATTATGATTCAAAAACCCTATTAATTTTCAAACAAAGGCATGAATTTCCAAACCCGTCCTAGGTATGCTATAGTTTCACGATTTAATTACTATGTAACTAAGGTGCTCAACATTCAAACATTATCATGGATATCCGAAACTTCTAAACTCTCTTCTAATTACCATACAACGAAAAAAATGATCCGGTGCAAATGATATATTTTTGTAAAAAAAATAAAAAATCAATCACAGTCATTAATTTGGTCATTTGAACATCCCGTATTAAATATCGTTTATGGTAAATTTCTCTGCGACGAATTATAAAATACTCTTGACGAACTATGTTATACTTTTGATTTATCGGTGACGAAATATAACCAAGTTTTAACGAACTTTACATTTTGCACTAAAAATATATTTTTCATATGATGTTTCCTTACCATACAAAACCTCCATGAAAGCTATAAATTATAAGAACCTCATACTTCATCCCAAAAAAACTTCCCACGGGCTGTATTTGCCAGATTTAAACTTGCCTCATCTGTTTTGAGTTGGCCGTTATTGGGTGTCATGAATGGCCCAACGTGCAAATATTAGGCTTTCACATAGCTCGGCCCATTTTTTGGACCTCAATATAATACGTAGTTTACTTACTGATTTTTTTTTAATAAACAATTTCCTTATTGAATTATATTTGACTTGGACAACTGATGATTAATTTCATGTTGTTCCTGGATCAGATCTCGGAGTCGTCAGAAATGGGAAGGATCATGTTTTGAGCAATTATTCGATATTTATTCATATTTTTATAAAATAACTTGCGATGTCTGTTAAAAGGCAGATGTTTGAAAAGTCAACGGTCAAACTAAGCATATCAAGTCAAGTACCAGCTGCATAAATAAACTCTAGCACATTACGCGTCTTCAATTCTCATCGCATTCCACATAAACAACATTATCCTTCATCACCAGCATATGCTAATATCCCCTTGCACCTCGAAAATTCATACAAAAATTATCATATCATGATTTATTAACAGGTCATCTTAATTACAACTGATTCAGAATTTTAATTGACCCGAATTTAAAATTAGATATCATCTAAAATTTTGATAAGTTCTATTCCTAAAAAAATCCATCAAACATGTCCTTGCCCTCTATATAAACTTACCCATTTCCTCCCAACCAAAGCACATCTCAGAAATGAAGACCAAAAACAATGCGCTCTTTCTAGCACTCGTGTTCACTTTCTTGGCCACATTTTCGACTCAGGCCGCGACTGTCCCGGCAGCAAACCAGTTCAAGTTCGTCAACGAAGGCGACTTTGGCGAGAGGAGCGTCGAGTACTTTGCAGACTACCGTGTCTCAACTTTTCAGACCACCCCATTTGCCCTAGCCTTTTACAACACTACTCCGAATGCGTACACTTTGGCTATCCGCATGGGCAACTCCCCGAGCGAGTCATTCTACCGATGGGTGTGGCACGCCAACCGCGCTACCCCAGTTAAAGAAAACGCTAGCCTTTCATTAGGAAAGGATGGCAACTTGGTCCTGGCAGAGGCTAATGGTAAGGTGGTCTGGCAGACCAGCACGGCTAATAAAAATGTGGTCGAGATGAGCCTGTTGCAGAATGGGAATTTGGTCTTGCTTGACAACAAAGGAAAGTTTGTGTGGCAGAGTTTCGACTCCCCGACCGATACGCTCTTAGTCGGGCAGAGCTTTATATCAACTGGAGTGAAGAGGCTCGTGAGCCGAGTCTCCGCTAGCGATGGCTCGCCAGGGCCGTATAGCTACGGCATTGATGGGAGGCTCCTGTCCATGAAATATCAAGTCAAGAACTCGAAACAATTTTTCTACTATCACAAATCTGACGTATTTAGCAACGAAGGCTCGTTTGCTAATTTGACCTTCCAGGCTAACCCAGAGGATTTGGGTTCCGGAATCCACGCCTACGAACTTGGGTTCACTTTCACTATGAACGGCTCGCCTAGCTCCGGAACCACCATTATCACCCGACCCAATTACAACGTCACGCTCTCGTTCATCCGCATTGACTTTGATGGGAATCTCCGTATTTACTCTCTAGATCCGCTCGTGGACTGGCACACGTGGGATATCACGTTTGTCCAGTTCACGAGAAACCCTGACGCCATAAACGCCGTCAGTGAGTGTTACCTTCCAAAGCGTTGCGGCGCTTTGGGAGTCTGTGAGGACAATCAATGTGTAGCATGCCCCAGGCCACAAGGTCTGTTGGGGTGGAACAAGGAGTGTCTGCCGCCAGTTCTCCCACCGTGCAAAAACGGTACGAATGTGGACTATTACAAGGTCGTCGGAGCTGAGCATTATAGCAGCGAGTTCAACGACGGGACCGGGCCGATCAAGGTGGCGGATTGTCAGAAGAAATGTGACTCTGATTGCAAGTGTTTGGGATTCTTTTACAAGGCTGAGTCGTCCAAGTGCTTGGTGGTGCCTGAGATTGGGACGATCGTTAAGGTTTCAAATTCCTCGCACGTTGCATACATCAAGAAGTCAAAGTGAGGGGTTCTTGGGAGTAAATGTTTGGAGCCTAATTTGGTGATGAGTTCTTGATTTTTAATCACATTTAAATGTTGTATGATTGAAATAAAGTTAATAAATGTTTGTTACCCACAATTTCCGAAATGAAAATTTTGAGGATGGAAAATATTTTATTGGGGTAATTATACATGAAAACTGTCATTTATTTAACTTAATAAAAATGTCGGAAATATCTCAAGAACAAAGTTAAATTCAGTAGAAAATATTCAAACATGTATAAGGCTGGTACTGCTTTGTTCGCAATAAATGAGGCCTAGTGACACAATAAGAAATGTTTGAAGACAGGCTGGTTCATTCTGTTTTTGTCTAACAAATAATTTTAAGTTGGAATGGGGAAGTGAGGTCAAGTTGAACTTATTTTTTTTTTGATGAAATTGGGCTTGCTAGTTTTATTTTTGATGTCCATTTTTTCCGATACGAAAACCTGGAAACAACAACAACGAGCTACAACCTGATAAAAATCTATCAGAACAAAGAGCAGAGAACACAAACAAAAGAACTGCGTTTGTTGACGCCCATGGCCATTAGTCTTCTTATGCCTTTTGAGCCAAAAGATCAGCCACCAGGTGAGCTCCACTGTGAATGTTCAGGCGAGGATAATCTGAGCCTCACCCGAGCAGTGGGAATTGATCGGATGGAAGAAGGAAAGTGTAAGGCTTGGAAACGATTTGACGGAAGATACGCAGTGAATCTGCGTTGCCTATCCATTTTCCATTTATAATATTGTACAAAATGGCTTATTACAATGTGGTCCTTAGAGTATTAATTACAGAATAATGGATCCCTTAATACCCCCCTCAAGCTTGGCATGGAGGAAGTTTGAAACACCAAGCTTTGAGGCAAGTCGATGCAGCGAGTCAGTCGGGAGAGCTTTAGTGAATAAGTCGGCTGGCTGTTCTGCGGAAGGGAGAAACTGTGGCGCAATAAATCCGGTGGAGAAGTGTTGACGGACCAAATGACAATCCAATTCGATGTGTTTGGTTCGCTCATGGAAGACGGGATTGCGGGCGATGTGGTTCGCTGCCTTGTTGTCGCAATAGAGGGCAATAGGCATCGTGACCGGTATGCGAAGATCTCGGAGGACAGCGGCGAGCCATACCAGTTCACAGCAAGATTGGGCCATCGCCCTATATTCCGATTCAGCACTGGAGCGGGAGATGGTGGCTTGCTTTTTGGTTCGCCAAGAAATTAAGCAAGGTCCGAGCTTGATGCAATAGCCAGTAGTCGAACGACGAGTAGTGGGGCATGATGCCCAATCGGCATCGCAGAATCCTTAGAGCTTGAGACTAGCATTTGCCGGAAAGAAGAGGCCCTGTGCATGAGCTGTTTTGATGAAGCGAAGAACACGAGTGGCGGCCTGGTAGTGTTCAACTGTGGGGTTGGCAAGGAATTGGCTCAAGATGTGGACAGAGAAGGCAATGTCAGGGCGAGTAACATTGAGGTAAACAAGTATGCAGTAGGATCTTGTAATTTTTCTGCAGTAGAGAGAGCCAATTTTTGCTTAATATCCATAGGAGTTGTACTAGGTTTGCATCCAAGGAGTCCCACTTCAGTGAGTAATTCCATAGCGTACTTACGTTGATTGATAAAAATGCCGACGTTAGACCGGGCAACTTCGATGCCTAGAAAATACTTGAGCAGGCCAAGATCTTTGATCCTAAATTCAGAATGAATGAAGGATTTAACCGAGGCAATCAAGGAAGTAGAAGTCCCAGTGAGAACGACATCGTCAACATAGACAAGTAGGATTAAAAAATCATCATTGGTAGCATAGGTAAATAAAGAATGGTCATTGGGACTTTGAGAAAACCCATAGGAGAGGAGAGCATCAGTGAACTTGCTAAACCATTGACGAGAAGCTTGTTAAAGGCCAAAGATACTTCTGTTAAGTTTGCATACAAGACCCATCTGTTTTTCTTTCTTAAAGTATCCAAGAGGTAGTGTCATAAAAACCTCTTCATCCAAGTCTCCATGTAAAAATGCATTATCAACATCAAGTTGGTATATAAGCCAATTTTTAGAAGCTGCTAGAGCAATGACAATACCTACAGTTTGCATTTTAACCACTGGCGCAAATGTTTCATTGTAGTCAAGGCCTTCTTCTTGGGTATATCTTTTTTCAAATAAGCGTGCCTTGTATCGTTCAATGGTACCATCAGAATGTCTTTTAACTCTGAAAATCCATTTGCTACCAACTGAATTCTTGCCTTGAGGGAGTTGAGTGATGGTCCAAGTGTTATTGGATTGTAGTGCAGATAGTTCCTTCTCCATGACATTTTGCCAGTTGGGGTCTTTAGAGGCCTGGGCATAGGATGTAGGTTCAGGTATGGTGGACAGCTGAAGAGTGTACTGTTAATGTTGTGGAGAGCATTTAGAATAGTTCACAAAGTGGGAGATGGGATATTTGGTAATAGAAGAGCCACAAACAAAGTCTTTGAGTAATACTGATGGAGTGGGTATTCTGGAAGATTTTCTTAAACCCGTGTCTTTGGAGGGAACATTTGTAAGAGGTGGCTGAGTGATCATTGCGAAATATAGCGGAAATATTCGAATAAAATCCAAACACTATTGCTAAGTCACGATTAATCAAAACATTTATATTGACTCGGGAGATCCGAGGTCGAACCCAAAAGATAGGTGATTAAACTAATGATGCCAAAGATGTAACTAGATTGTCAATGGTTTGGGGAGGTTTTGTTCCTTCAAAAAGGGTTGATCAACAAAAAGGGTTAACAATCAATTACAAGATGACTAGGGATCTATTTCTCCACCTAGACAATTATCGTGACAATGAAATGAGACACCAATGATGAAATCACATGCACATGCTTAGAATTTAGCTCATGCAACATTGATACTAAGTTCAACTCGCGCTACAACTTAGTACAAAGAGGTTACATCTCGCATAGTACCTCACACTCGCGCTCTATTGGTACTATAGAATATGAATGTCTAGCCTCACACCCGCGCTCTATTGGCTAGATAATCATGCTCTTGTTAAGTTCAAGCCTTTCTCATTAGGTTAAAAGTGTTATCTAACTAACACAAAAACTCTAATGCTTCTTCATTTAGTTCATTGAAGTCATAATGATCAACGTGAGCTACATCAAGTATGAAATCAAGTAAAGTTCCTATTGAGGACTTTTCACAAACACCTTATAGGCAACTCTAGACATTAAGTTCAAATGAAGAAGATTCATGTGCAAACTCATTCATCATTAGCATCAAAGGTATTCACAATGTCACAAACATGTCTAGGGGATCCATAGATCCCCAACCAAGGTCACTACTCACTCATGGTGAGTTTACAAACAAAGTCAATAATAAGAATGCAAACAACCAAATAGAAAGTGGGGTTTAGAAATCTAGAACCAACATGGAGATTTGAGAACACTAGAGATTCAATCCTTGATGTTGTTGAAGTTGATCTTCTCTCCAAAAGCCTTTTTTCCTCAAAACCCTCGATCCTTGTGGCCAAAGCCAAAGCTTTCTATTTATAGTCTCAGCAGGAATTTCGCACTGTAGCAGTCCAGTCGGTCGACTGGAAAGTGCTGGCGGCCCAGTCGATCGACTGGAGGTTGATAAGGCAGTCTCGAGAAGTGCTCTCCCAGTCGACCGACTGAAGGTCCAGTCGATCGACTGTGTAAACGAAGAATGTGAGGCTCCTGAGTAGCTTGGCCAGTCGACCGACTGGTGATCTCAGTTGAGCGACTGGTAGGTGGAAAAGTCTGGGCATCTGAAGCTCCTGGTCAGTCGACCGATTGGAGGGTCCAGTCGACCGACTGTGTAAACACAGTTTTTGAGCCATCTGAGGCCTTTCTCCAGTCGACCGACTGGTTCAGGGGAGGTTCCCAGTCGACCGACTGGGGGTCTTTTTTCCCATATTTTGCTCAAGTCCTCGATTTTTCCCCGAGTTTTCGTATTTAGGCTTTGGCACTGAGATATCTTGATTTGTACCTGAAACGTACGAAAAGGGATCAAATGACATTGAATTATCGCCGAAAACGAACTAAAGCTATAGTGAGAAACGGGTATTAATAAGTCGAAAACTCGACTCATCAACACTCCACACTTAAGCTTTGTTCGTCCCGAACAAAGTATGCAAATATGTCAAGGGCACGCAAATGGCGAAATGCTAGTGGTGCTATGTTTTTCCTCTATTTGCCTCACTAGCTTTTACAAGGTCTCGATCATTATTGCTAAACATGTTATTGAAAAGTAAATGCAAGTATATACAACCTAACTAGCTCCTTTTCGTAGGCGTTACGAATGCATTTAGCGTATGCATTAAGCCTTTAAATCCCTAGGCTGCCCTAGTGGACGAGTTATAGTCTCGTGAGAGTTTTCAGAAAAGGGAATACTCACAAATCCCATATGCACATATCCCATGAGAATGAATTTAAGAGTGTTCAACCAAGGCTAGGATTTCTCAAAACAAATTCCTCACCCCAAACTAGGACTACCGTCACATTATCATCAAAAGAACTTTCGAACCATTTGAGTACCCATGAGGTTGTGCATTCAAGATCATCAATACTAGGGCTATCAAAAGTCTTATCCCAAGATCTACTCATTTTCAAGGCAATACAATAGAGGTAGAGTTCTTAGTTTGCACAAGGAGTGTCAACCGTTCACCTATGCTAGCTAGGGCTAGTCCATGGGTTTACGACACAAAACTCATTCCCAAGTTCTAGGTGCTTAAGCCATAATCCATAAGGGAAGAGGAGTTCGACACTAGAGTTCTTAATAAACAAGCATAGACCAAATGATAACTCCCGTGCAAGCACATGGATCGTCCAAAAGTCATTCTAACAAGCACACAATGCAAATGATGAATCCCGCACAAATGAAGAATGGAGGAAAACATAGAGTCAAGTTTTAAGTGCTTCCTATTTTCTTTTTGAAATGGCCTTTGGCCTACAAATGCTTTCGAGGGGGAACTTTTCTTTCTAACCCCCGACATTTTTATCATTTTTGAAGCAAAACTTCTCTAGCGCTTTGAGAGAGTTTTTAGTCGGGGCTTTGCCCTCTTTGACCACAAAAACTTTTTTGTTGGGGCCTATTTTTCGCCCTCTTTTGACTCCACACTTAAAACTTGACAATATGTTCAAAAAGTGTATGGAATGTGCGGGAATCAAACATAAGCGAGGCACCGTGTTAGAGAACTCAAGTCACCAAGGAGCATTCAAAGAGTCTAAGTTTTTCGCGAAGATTTTAAAAGGTGCTTGCTATAACTTGATCTAAGGTATTTCAACGAAAATACTTAGAGAATTGGATAGACGAAAGGTAGCAATGATATTGGTTCTCAAGAATACACATTCAATGGACTAGGTTGGTTCTAAGTTCAAGATCCAATAAATGTGATAAATAGGCTAAATGTGATTTATAGGAATTTAGAATCGATAGTCATAAGCCTATGTGGTTAAAAACACTCTCACGTGGGGATAATGCGCAAAAGACGCAAGTGTCCATTTAAAAATGATATGCATGGCATGCAAACACGTGAACTATGTGCATCAATCCACTCCACACTTAATTCAAGCTTAGTCCCTAAGCGCAAAGGATGATAAAATAAAGGCAAAGGCGCATAGGAACTCCCCTCGTTTGTAGAGCCGGTGACATAACTCTTTGGAGTGAGAAATAACATTTTGGTTGCAAATGTAGATAAAGAAGGTGAACATGGACATGATGAGAATATGGAAATGTATATCCTGTAGATTGAACAACATAGATGGTAAACACCATCAATATCATAGAAAATGTAGCATACAACCAAAGACAAGTCAAGAGTATATCACACGAAATGGCATACATCATCCAAAATTGCGCCAAAAGGCGACTTAACATCCAAGTACATGATCTAAGCAAGAAGACATCAAATGATAGACAAAAGGGAGATCAGAATGCAATACAAGCTCAAGATGTAGCCTCATCGCCTCCTCGAGTGATATCTCTAGCAGAATCTCCAACTCCCTCCTCTCTAACCGAGCTCTCTCGCTCTATCGTGGCGCCAGTGTATCGCGAGCCCTCCTCTCTAATGGAACCCTCTCGCACTATCGTGCCCTCAGGGAGTGGTGTGCCTGCCTCCCCTACTCTAGAAGCTGGCGTGGTAGGCAAGGGGGAGGCGCCACGAGGGGCAGAAAACTCTGGGGCAACTGGAGGAGCTACTGGACCACTAGAACCTCTGACCATGGATAATACTGTAGACCGGAGCCACTCCCACTCTTGACGAGCTCTCGCGTCGGACTCTCTGACAAAATCCTCTAGTCGAGTCAAGCCACTCCTCAGGTCGGCAATATCAGAGGAGAGCCTCTGTCTCCACTCAGCTGAGTCATCTGTGGCAGGAGGAGGACTCTCGACCGCAGGCTGCATGGGTGGCAGCTCCTCATCCATGCGTGCCTCCTCGGGAATGGGAGCTGCGGGCTCGTCGGCTGGAGGAGGGGAAGGGATAGGAGAGGAAGGAGGGGATGGGGTGAGGTTGGCTAGGCAATAAAGGGGGTTGGTTTGCTTGAAAAACCTCCTCCTATACGTCGCATAATCCCGAAGATCCTTCTGATGAGGCTTCATGTCGATACCCCAAGTCTTCCCGTCCTTCTTGACGATGTGCATATGCTTCATAGTAGGCAAGTCAAGTGTGCTCTTGGATGGCTTGGGGCATCCCTCATGGCCAAAGGTGAAGTTACACCTCAAGGCTATCAATGTAATCAAGGATCCACCTCCCAAAACACGGTTCCTCGTGACCTCCTTCACACTGGCCTGAAATCTGGTGGCGAGAGTAGCAAGCCAATCAATGACCTCCCCGTGATGAATAGCTAACATGAGATCCATATCCGGGAGGGTAAATGATCTAGCCTTCGCCGTCCGAGTGTTTATCCCAATGGCTATAAGATGGTGGATTACCTTCCAAACCGGGTCGGTTATCGCCAAAGAGTTGTAAGATGAGACAAACCACTCATTCCGCCCCGAAATCTTCTTCCAAAATCTGCACTGCTCATGCTCAGTGAACTTCCGGGCTATAGCACCAGGAGGGGGGAATCCAAGCCATTCTCGTATCACACTCTCCTTAATTTTAAAATCTCTTCCTCCTAAAGCAAATTTCCAAGCAAATTCACTAGCTTCTCCCTCCTCCTCCTCAACCCTCTCAAAGGAGCAAAGAAACTCCTCTACTACGCTTTGGTAGGATCCCGGGTCATCATTAAACAAGAAATGCAAGCCACTATGTGTAAGGCGAGAGTGTACCTCATCCGTGACCGCACTATCAATGCCTCGAAGGAGCCCCATGTTGGGATAGAGAGTGGGAATGGCCGTCTTCCTCTTCTTCGTGATGGTGGCATGATGGGTCCGGTGAGTCTCCTCTCTAAACTCTAGAGGCACCGAAAAGGGATATGGGGTCGGCAAGGGCAAGGGTCCCTCCAATGGCTCCTCATTCGGCAATACCGGGACGATGGCACTGGAGGACGGCGCAAAAGCTGGAGGAGAGGGTACTCTCAGTACCGGAGGTGATGGAGCTCTAGGGGTAGGTGGCACTGGAGCCCTCTTCTTCTTTGCTGGCTTTTTCTTCTTCGGGGGAGGTGTGGGGGAAACCGGAGGAGGGTCCAATTCCTCATCGCTATCATCCCTTAACGAGGCTCTCAACTGCTTCCTTTTGCGAGGAACGAGAGGCAAATCATCAACCTCGGATTCACGGAACTCATCAATTTGATCATCAATTGAGGGCTCATGAGCAACTTCCTTGCCTTTGGATTTGGAACTGGACGAGTGACAGGCGTCGTCGGTACCTGCAAATTTAAATTTATAATTCCACTTACTCTTGGCTAGTATAGCGGCAAGCAAGGGGTCGAACCCAAGAGAGCTAGAGCGGTTACTTATTGTTCTGTGAAAAGAAAAGACAATTGGGGTTGAGAGAGATTAGGAAACAGTGCAAAAATAGGAAATAAGTGAGTGGTATCAATCAGAGAGAATATTCAGACTAGGGTTTCTATTGTGACTTGTTATCATCGACTGCTAACAATCTAATTCAATGTTTCTAAGTGTGGTCGTCCCGACAAAGGTGACTTCCCAAATAACCCGACAAAGGTGTTATGCCACAACCTAACCCGACAAAGGTGAAAGGCTTCTAATTCCCTCCTAAGTTAAACAACCCGACAAAGGTGTTATTTAACCTAGATGTGCTATCTACCAAAACGACAAAGTATTAAGCAGATAATAATGATAGAAATATTGATCAACTAAGCTTTGCGACAAAGCATCCACCTAGTCTAGCAATAATTCATAATATAGGCACGAGAACTAGTGAAACATGGAATAGCATTAAGAATGAAATCTCAAACAATAGTCACAATATATGAAACCCTAGCCCGAATAATGGGCTTAGCTACACATGGCCATGGAAACAAAAGACAATAAAAATAAAGGAAAGATGTTCTTCTCTATTGCCGAACGAAGGAGGACTTCGGACCGAGAGGAGAGGAGAGCTCGAATTCTGTGTTTTGGGATGCTTGAAACCCTTGATATGAGGCTGTATTTATAGAGAAAACTCAGGGCTCAAAGCTTCGAAATTGAAGTCAATCCAAAAACGGTTTTAGGAAACATGTCCTAAAACCGATTTTGCTTGGTCTCTAAGTTTTCTTCTTCTGCAAGTCTTCCAGATCTGTGTAGAGCCTTCCAGAACCTTCTAGAAGCCTCTAAACCGTCATGCATGGAATTTGGATTTTTTTTCCCGAAAACACTGTTCACGCCGGAAAACACTGTTCACGCCGGAATTACTGTTCACGCCGGAATTACTAATGTCTCTACGAAACGCGGTACCCACTGAGTTCCGACTTCGGCTATTGATTTGTCCATCTAAACGACCTCGGATGCTCTCGATGTGAACTAGAGAGTTGTAGGGAATTGAGTCATCTACGCAACGGCATGTGTCTTGTTTTTTTCTGATCAGCGGTTCATTCCCAGCACTCCGGCGAAGCTCCAAAGGTCAAATCTGCCACTGTGTTGTTTTTGGCATGAAAAGCCATCTTTTATGCGCGTTTCCTCCTAGAGCTTCCAAATCACCTGAAATGCAAAACAACACTAAGAAGTAACTGTTTGCATAATAAAGTGCTGGAATTGATGGGATTTGTTGACTCGATGAGTCGTATAAATACGGCTCATCAGACCACCCCACACTTAAACTTGTTCGTCCCGAACAAGGACTAGGTCATAACAGGAAAAATAATTGTAAACATCACAACGCTTCGGCATCCTAGATATTGCTACATGTATATGATTCGGCTAATCTAGATTTCGCCTTTCTATGCATACTCGTTACTAAAAGCCTTGTGCGAAAACATGGAGTAATGATACGTGTTACCTTTGGGTCAAGATGCAAATCAATTCGGATGTCTCGGGAGGTAGTCCTTTTTAGACCCATGAACCGATTCTTGGTGCCGAATTCTTGCTATATGGTTAAGCTTCATTGCTTCTTCTTGCACGTGATTGATTCGAGCTTCAAGGTGCTTGAGTTCTTTTCGGACAGCTTGTAGTGACTCGGTTTGGTGTATCAATGGGGCACTTCACTTTTTGTTGCGGTGTAAAACTTCACAATGGAATCAATTTGCTTCTTTGCTACGGATTGTGACTGCTCGTTCCTACTTGCTCTCACTCATCCTCGTCCTTTTGACGCGAGTCAAGCCAAGGGTTGCTTGTCTATTTTCCCGGCTACCTGGACTAGAGTTTGGACGGTGTGATGTATTCCCGTCTCAACCAACCGCAAAATACCGCAGTGGCGGAGCAGAATCGTAACCATGTTGCCTCGAAGTGCTAGCCTCCACGAAATCCACATAACCATATAACTCGAATTCGGTCCCTTGAATGTTCTGTCAAGTCTCTCTAGGACGTTTCTGTCAACTCCACATCCCTGTTTATCTCAACTAACAAAGGCACGCAATGGATTAAGATCACATGTAATCGCACAATTCTAATTTCACCAAATACATGCATGTAATCGGCTCTATCTATTTCACATCATCAATATTCACTATCGCAAATCTAGGAAATAGAGAAGAAACCTGTACAAAAATTTTAAAAATTTGGGAAACGTGCTGACTCTATGCAGGTGCAGGAAAGTAAACGTGCTGACTCGATGACTGACTCTCCCACCCCACACTTTTGAACTGACGTGTCCTCACGGCACATCTTAAGTTCAGAGACACGACTATGCATGCAAACAAACAATTGGGAAATATGAAGAGAGTAAGGTTGGACAGGCACTTCCCTCGTGCGTGCGTGACGATCAGAAATAACTGAGTATTCTCTTATGAGTCCTCGAAGAGAGCACCATCGAAGCTTGCATCGCAACGTGAGTTCGTCACCAAATGAAAGGTCTGTGTCAATGACATTAAGACGAATAAAGGATTCCCAGGAGGTTGGAGGAGTCACAATGGTCTCACTTAAAACCCAACCTCCTTAGACTCGTAAGTCTTTGTGACAGAATCTTTAAACGCTCATGTTTCTTGACACAATTTATTCAAGGTGTGAACTACTCACGTTGGATGCAGTCTTATGCAATATCTTGGATACGTCCGCCTCTGCCCCTGCATGAAAATCATCTTCCTTCCCAAGGTACAATGTGACAATAAAGACTCAAAACATAGTAAAATAAATGATGAAAACTGAAATGCAGATAGTGCAGGGATGCCTCCCTGCGAGCGCCTTTGTTTAACGTCGTTGGCTCGACGTTACCTCTTTAGGGATCACAAGTTAGGATCCCATGGACGTGTGAGGTCATACTTTGCTTTAGCGACTCCTTCAATTTGCCCGAAATCCTCATGAAACGACGTGCTCGGGTTTGCTCTCCATTGATCGGGCGGCTTAGCCTTCACATATTTCCGAGATGGTGAGGACATCTTGGCCATAACTGCTGGCCCAATCGTATGTACGGTCTGCTCTGGTAGGTCCGGAACTAGGGCACCAAAATCTGATGTGTGCACAATGTCTGGCGGTTTCCTCGTGCATGGACGGTCAGCATCCTCATAGACATAGAAATCTGATGTCTTTCCACCGAATGCTAGTGACAGTAAGCCTTTGCCCATGTCAATCTTGGTCTTGGTGGTGTGAAGGAATGGTCGCCCCAAAATCAGTGCTGGCGGTTTGTCGTCTCTAGCATCTCCCATCTGCAAGACATAGAAATCTGCAGGAACAAAAAGGTCTCCTACTCGGAGGGTTAAGTTTTCAAGCAGACCATTAGGTCGAATACATGACTTATCCCCCAGTTCTATTAACAGTTTAGGCGGTTTCAATGGGCCAAGTTTTAACGAGCAATATAAGGAATAAGGCATGACATTAACAGCAGCACCCAAATCAATTAAGCAGTGATGTATCTGAGCCTCACCAATACCACAGGTGACCGTGAAGGCACCTGGGTACTTACTCTTTCCTGGCGGTGCCTCATGGCTCGTAGTGAGTGGGTGCTCCATTATGGGGCCGTTCTGCTTAGGCCTCGTCTCCAACCTACCTTCCAGCTCGTCCTTGTCGGTCATACAGCCTTCGGGGGCAGCTACCTGCATGGCACATGAAGAACCGTGAGTTTTGGACTTCTCGGCCACGAGGACCGGGCCTGGCTCGGATGCCTTGAGCGTGTCTGGGCTGAGTGTTTCAGCCGATTCTTCTTCGGATGCTAGCAGGCCGAAGTCTTCTGTAGGCCTGGTGTAATCTGAGTTAGGCTCGTCCTCGCTATCCCTTGCCTTCGTGTTGAGCATCTTGTTCACCCAATAAGCAGACTCCTTTAAGGCTGGGTCCACGTCCACTACTTCCACCATGCTGACATTCCCTCTCGGATTCTGCACTGTCTGTGATGGGAGTCTTCCTGTGTTGTCTTCGAGCCTTGAGACTGTTGTGGCCATCTGGGACATCTGTTTCTGTAAGTCGGTTATTGCTCCGTCGGTCTTGGCCATGTGCTGGGTCACAGTTGTTGTCAGTTCTTTCATCATCTCTTCAAGAGACTTGTTGGAGCCGTGATTACTCGGACCTGCCTGATTATTGTTCGGCCCTCTCTGCTGATACTGTCCAGGCGCATTCTGCCGAAACTGATGATGTGGGTGCTGGTAGGGCTGCTGGGTCTGCTGAGGCGCACCCTGTCGTGCTGGCTCTCTCTGGGCCTGATGCTGCTGATTGTTGCTCTTCCAGGGCTGTCCGTTGACTCCTTGATTAGTCGTGGCTGCGCCATATTGTCGGACTGGCCCTGGCCGGTTGCCATAACCCTGATAATCTCCTACGGCATTGACCTCAGCCTGGTCATCTTCCACTAAGGTAGGGCACTCGTCTGTCTTGTGATCTGTAGCTTCACAAAAGCCGCATGGCTTAGTCTGGACTGGTTGCCTCCTGATCACATGCTGCATCATGTCCTTAAGCTCCTTGATCTGTTCGGCCATGGCACTGACTGAGGGTTCAACTTTTGACACGTTTCTTGTTTGGGCATACTCGTCCTCTCTCGTAGATTCATCCTGGAACCGCTCACTTTCTGCCACTTCTTGTATCTTCTGTCGGACTCTGGCTGGGGTCAGGTTCATGAGGTTGCCTCCAGCTGAGGCCTCTAGTAGTTTCCTATCCAGTCTGCGAAGTCCATCTAGCATATACTCGACGACTAATTTCTCTGGGAGCTCAAGGTTGCAGCAGCTCTTCTCCAAGGCATTGAATTTTTCCACGTACTCGTACATGTTCTCGTTTGGGCCTTGCTTGAGCTCTTGCAACTGTCTCCGGACTTGCATTGCACGCCCTGCTGGATAGTACTTGCTGACGAACTGCCTCTGCATCTGCTCCCATGTGTATATACTACCAGAGGGCAAGGATAAGAACCAATCTGTAGCAGCGTCTGTAAGTGAGAAGTAGAATGCCTTCAGTTTGAAGTCATCGACGTCGACTCCGTATGGCTTTAGGTTCAAGCATATCCCGTGATAGCGTGTCAGGTGAGATATGTTACGAGAACCTGTTCTACTTCTTCATTGTGGCAGCACTCCTTCTCCGTTTCGGACAACCTGTTCTACTTCTTCATTGTGACTATTGCCACCAACTACACTGCCTGCGTGAGACATGTTACGAGAATAGCAAGCACCGAATATCAAGCGCCGAATAACAAGAACAGACTAGCAACAAAGGGTCCCCAGGAGATTGGAGGAGTCACAGCGGTCTCACTTAAAACCCAACCTCCTTAGACTCGTAAGTCTTGGTGACAGAACCCTCTAAAAGCTAGAAATTGAAATCGAAATAATCGGAAATCGGAAAACAAGGCAGTTGAAAATAACGAACTAGGAGAATTCACCGAATAGCAAGAAATACGAAATAAACAAAAAAAAAGAAAAAAACGAAAAAAATGAAAGAACAAAATTCACCGTGCGTAGCTCCCCGGCAACGGCGCCAAAATTTGACAGGCGTCGTCGGTACCTGCAAATTTAAATTTATAATTCCACTTACTCTTGGCTAGTATAGCGGCAAGCAAGGGGTCGAACCCAAGAGAGCTAGAGCGGTTACTTATTGTTCTGTGAAAAGAAAAGACAATTGGGGTTGAGAGAGATTAGGAAACAGTGCAAAAATAGAAAATAAGTGAGTGGTATCAATCAGAGAGAATATTCAGACTAGGGTTTCTATTGTGACTTGTTATCATCGACTGCTAACAATCTAATTCAATGTTTCTAAGTGTGGTCGTCCCGACAAAGGTGACTTCCCAAATAACCCGACAAAGGTGTTATGCCACAACCTAACCCGACAAAGGTGAAAGGCTTCTAATTCCCTCCTAAGTTAAACAACCCGACAAAGGTATTATTTAACCTAGATGTGCTATCTACCAAAACGACAAAGTATTAAGCAGATAATAATGATAGAAATATTGATCAACTAAGCTTTGCGACAAAGCATCCACCTAGTCTAGCAATAATTCATAATATAGGCACGAGAACTAGTGAAACATGGAATAGCATTAAGAATGAAGTCTCAAACAATAGTCACAATATATGAAACCCTAGCCCGAATAAAGGGCTTAGCTACACATGGCCATGGAAACAAAAGACAATAAAAATAAAGGAAAGATGTTCTTCTCTATTGCCGAACGAAGGAGGACTTCGGACCGAGAGGAGAGGAGAGCTCGAATTCTGTGTTTTGGGATGCTTGAAACCCTTGATATGAGGCTGTATTTATAGAGAAAACTCAGGGCTCAAAGCTTCCAAATTGAAGTCGGTCCAAAAACGGTTTTAGGAAACATGTCCTAAAACCGATTTTGCTTGGTCTCTAAGTTTTCTTCTTCTGCAAGTCTTCCAGATCTGTGTAGAGCCTTCCAGAACCTTCTAGAAGCCTCTAAACCGTCATGCATGGAATTTGGATTTTTGTTCACGCCGGAATTACTAATGTCTCTACGAAACGCGGTACCCACCGAGTTCCGACTTCGGCTATTGATTTGTCCATCTAAACGACCTCGGATGCTCTCGGTGTGAACTAGAGAGTTGTAGGGAATTGAGTCATCTACGCAACGGCATGTGTCTTGTATTTTTCTGATCAGCGGTTCATTCCCAGCACTCCGGCGAAGCTCCAAAGGTCAAATCTGCCACTGTGTTGTTTTTGGCATGAAAAGCCATCTTTTATGCGCGTTTCCTCCTAGAGCTTCCAAATCACCTGAAATGCAAAACAACACTAAGAAGTAACTGTTTGCATAATAAAGTGCTGGAATTGATGGGATTTGTTGACTCGATGAGTCGTATAAATACGGCTCATCAACGAGGCACCGACACGAGGCATGATTAAAATGGAGATAAGAATCTGAAGTTTGAAGCAAGCAAATACCCACTGAACCTCAATCGAATCGGTCGACTGAACACAAGCAGAAATCTCAGTCGGACGACTGGACTGGCGAATCTAGGTCGAGACTTGGAGTTTCTGAAATCGGGCTTGGAGGCTCAAATCGGCGGTTGGGTTTTGTAGGCGGGGGCTAGGGAGTGGATTGAGCGGTCGGACGAGGGCTGATGAAGCTTGAATGAGGAGATCGGATGGGATTTGCGTTTTCCGATCGAATCGGAGATGCAGACGGTGAGCGGTTGGTGCGGTGATTTGGCTGGGCTGGCTGGATGGCGACGGCGAGGCGAGCTGGTGATGGTCCGAGGATGGGTGAAGTTCGGTATGGTCGGAGCTTGGGCGAGGGAGTGCGGGAGTCCGTCGATTGAAGTGAGAAAGTCGGGTGAAGTTAGAAGGAAAAGGAAAGATGGGTATTTGGATAAGTTTCGCCCAGTCGGTCGACTCGCATCTCCAGTCGGTCGACTGTGTAAATGAGGATTTTGCTGCATCTGAGATCATCCTCGAGTCGGTCGACTGAGATCCCAGTCGACCGACTGAGACGGGTTGGATTTCCATTCCTTCTGAAGCATTTGCACAGTCGATCGACTGGGCTTCTGGCCTCCCGCCAGTCGAACGACTGGAGCATGAATATCAGTTTTAACGATTTTTGCTCCTTGTTCGAACACCCAACTCCACACTTAGAATTTTTACTACGCCTCACGGATGAAAACCATTCAATACTCACAAAATTTCAATGCAAATTCGAGGCATGCTCTCCCAAGAAAATCACTAGCATATATATGATTTTCAACAAAACGCAAGCTAGGATCGTACACTCCACACTTAAGACATCGCTATCACCTAGATAATTCATGCAGGCATAATTCCACACCAAGCACACCTAATCATGCATTTTAGACCATGCTAGCACCATGTTCTCATTCAAAGGTTTGAAACTTGCATGCCACACATATACGGAAGTAATTGTGCATAAATAGACAACTCACAAACCGGGGTACCTCCCGTTAGGGCCTAGTTTAACGTCTTGGCAAAGACCGAGCCGAATCTTTTCTTAAGAAGCACACTTGAGGAGTCCTATGCTAGGATCCCTCCTCTAGCGGTATTGCAAATAGCATTCACGAGGGTGCTTCCAACGCGTTTTGATCTCCATCAGCAGCATGATAGACTTTAACCCTCTGCCCATTCGCTTTGAACACATTCCCTTGGTTGTCAACTAGCTCTAGGTGGCCATCATCGAAAACTTTATGAATTCTATACGGTCCAAACCACCTAGACTTGAACTTCCCGGGAAACAACTTGTACTTGGAGTTGAATAGCAAGACTTTATCTCCTACCGAGAACTCTTTCTTCAGAATAAGCTTGTCGTGCCATCTTCCTGTTCTCTCCTTATAAATCTTTGAATTTTCGTAGGAGTCCAACCTGATTTCGTCTAACTCATTCAGTTGAAGGAGTCTCGTCTCTCCCGAAGCTTTCATATCGAAATTCAGTTCCTTGATAGCCCACATGGCTTTGTATTCAAGCTCTACCGGAAGATGACAAGATTTTCCATAAACTAACCGGTATGGAGACATGCCGATTGGTGTTTTGAAGGCGGTTCTATATGCCCACAAGGCGTCATCAATCTTCAACGCCCAATCTTTCCCTGACTTTCCCACTGTTTTTGTCAAGATACTCTTTATTTCGCGGGTTGATACCTCGACTTGTCCATTTGCTTGAGGATGATATGGAGTGGAACACCGATGGAATATCCCGTACTTCTTAAGCAAGGACTCGAATCTTCTCTCCTTGAAGTGAGAGCCATTGTCACTTATCACCGCCCTTGGAACCCCGAATCTTGGGAAGATGATCTTCTTAAACATCTTAATCACCACTTTAGCATCACAAGATGGGGAAGCTATGGCCTCAACCCATTTAGAAACGTAGTCTACCGCTACTAGAATAAAGCTATTCCCTTGCGAAGATGGTAGAGGTCCCACGAAGTCTACGCCCCATACATCGAATATTTCAACCTCTAAGATGCCTTTCTGAGGCATTTCGTCCCTTCTAGCAATATTGCCCGTTCTTTGACACTCGTTACAAGACTTAACGAATTCATACGTATCCTTGAACATGCTAGGCCAATAAAATCCCGATTGAAGAATCTTAGCCTTGGTCTTTGAAGTAGAACCATGACCACCATAAGAAGAAGAATGACCACAAGCTATAATTCCTTTAATATCTTCTTCGGGCACACATTTTCTGTAAATCCCATCTGGGCATAGCTTGTACAAGAACGGGTCATCCCAGAAATACCTCGAAACATCGTGCAAGAACTTCCTCTTTTGATTATGATCAAGGTTATTTGGAAGAATTTGGCTAGTCAAGTAGTTCACGTAATCCGCGTACCACGGGGCATCATCTTGGACACTCAGCAAGTATTCCCCGATAAAAGAGTCTTCGATAGGCGTTGAGAGCCCATTTGAATCATTAAGCTCAAGCTCAAGTCTCGAAAGATGATCCGCCACTACATTTTCGACCCCTTTCTTATCCTTGATGTCAATATCGAACTCTTGCAAAAGAAGAATCCAACGAATGAGTCTCGGCTTTGCATCTTTCTTTGCCATCAAATATTTAATAGCGGCGTGATCCGTGTAGACAATTGTCTTGGACCCAACAAGGTATGGTCGGAATTTTTCAAAGGCATAAACCACGGCTAGCAACTCTTTCTCGGTGGTAGTGTAGTTCAATTGAGCATTATCAAGCACCTTGCTCACATAGTAGACTACATGGAGTCTCTTATCCACTCTTTGTCCCAAGACGGCTCTAATACCAAAGTCGCTTGCATCGCACATAAGCTCGAATGGAAGATCCCAATTCGGTGGTTGCACTATGGGTGCCGATACAAGAGCCTTCTTGAGCTTTTCAAATGCTTCTAAGCACCCTTCATCAAAGTTGAATTCTACATCATTGCATAGGAGGTGAGTTAATGACTTGGCAATTTTGGAGAAGTCTTTAATAAATCTCCGGTAAAAACCGGCATGCCCTAGAAAACTTCTAACTCCTTTTTGATTTAGTGGTGGTGGTAGTTGCTCAATGACTTGAACTTTTACTTTATCAACTTCGACCCCCCTTTTAGACACCAAATGTCCTAGCACGATTCCTTCTTGAACCATGAAATGGCATTTCTCCCAATTTAGCACCAAATTTGTTTCAATGCACCTAGCAAGAACATGAGAAAGGTTAGTTAGACAATCATCAAATGAAGTTCCATGGATAGAGAAATCATCCATGAAAACTTCCATGCATTTCTCAATGTAATCACTAAAGATAGACATCATGCATCTTTGGAAAGTTCCCGGTGCATTGCATAGCCCAAAGGGCATGCGTCTAAATGCAAAAGTTCCATATGGACATATAAATGTAGTTTTTCCTTGGTCGTTCGGCAAAATGGGAATTTGATGAAATCCGCTATAACCATCTAGGAAACAAAAATATTCATGTCCGGCAAGTCTCTCAAGCATTTGATCAATAAAAGGAATGGGGAAATGATCTTTCTTAGTTGCTTTGTTCAATTTTCTATAATCGATGCATATCCTCCATCCATTTACGGTTCTTGTAGGGACTAACTCTCCCTTATCGTTTTGCACAACCGTAAGTCCTCCCTTTTTGGGGACGACATGGATGGGGCTTACCCATTCCGAATCCGGGACCGAATAAATGATTCCCGCATCTCTTAGCTTAGTAATTTCTTTAAAGACGACTTCGCTAAGGTTAGGGTTCAATCTCCTTAGAAACTCCCTAGAAGGTTTTGCATTTTCGTCAACATTTATCCTATGCATGCATAATGAAGGGCTAATTCCCTTAAGATCATCAATAGAGTACCCCCAAAGCTTTTCTATTATTTTTCAAGACATGCAAAAGTTTGGACGTTTCATGCTCATTCAAGGTTGCACCAACTATAACCGGATGCGTAGAATTAGACCCAAGAAATTCATACCTGAGATTCGAAGGTAGAGGTTTTAACTCTCCTTCGAATTCCTTACCTCTCGGCATTTGGTCTCCTTCACTTTCGTGAGCATCCAATAATTGATCTTCTTCGGCTAAAGTCAAGTCACACATTTCCTCATCTTCTATATCCATTAGTGAGGTAAAAAAGCATACTAGAATCATCAAACTCCATGACTTCGCTTTCAAAAGATGTTAGCTCAAGATTTTCACAAGATATATCAAGCAAATTGCATTCAAAAGATGAAGTGGGAGCTTTCATGGCATTTTTCAGAAACAATTTCAACTTTTCATCCCCTATCTTCAATTCAATAGACCCTTCTCCACATCTAATGACCGCCTCAGCGGTGTTAAGAAAAGGTCTACCAAGAATAACGGGCATTTCTTGCTCAGCATCCATTTCTAGCACATAGAAGTCTACGGGAATAAAGAATTTACCAACTTTAATAGGCACATCCCTAAGAATTCCCCTAGGGATTCTAGAACTTCTATCGGCTAGTTTCAATGAAATAGTAGTAGGATGGAGTTCACCCACATCAATTTGCTCAAACAAAGAATAGGAAATTAAAGAAATGGTAGCTCCCAAGTCACACAATGCTCTATCGATTTCAATCTTTCCTAAAGAGATAGGAATAGAAAATGACCCATTATCTTGCATTTTTTAGGCATTCGACTTTGAACAATAGCACTACACTCAACATTCAAGGCTACCATGCTGGATTCTTCAATAACTCTACGATTGGACACAATATCTTTTAAGAACTTTGCATAAGTAGGGTTTTGGGTGATTACCTCATGGAAGGGGAGAGTGACATACAACTTCAACATCTCCACAAATCTTTGGAAATGAGCATCTAACTTGCTTTTGTTGAGCCTTTGAGGAAAAGGTATCTTTGGCACATAATGCCTTGTCAAAACCGGTTCTTCCTCCTTTTTCTCTTCTTCCGTGGGAGTTTGAAGTTCAACTTTAGAGTTTTCGTTGGCAACTCCTTCTTCCATTTCCTTGTCATTAAGATTCGATTTTCCTTGAGGGGTAGGCAAAACCTTTCCACTTTTCAATGTGATGGCATCGACATGTTCTAGGGAATTCACATCCGGTTGAGAAGGGAGCTTCCCAATTTGCTTCATATGGGCGTTTTCTTTGGCAAGCCTCTTATTTTCGGCTACTAATTCCTCCATCTTCTTGTTGGTCTCTTTTTGGCTTTCAAGCATTTGTGCCATCATAGCCATCATAGGATTATCTTGAGCATTGGAAGAAGCTTGCCCTTGTTGATGAGAAGTTCCTTGATCATTCATAGGAGATTTGGTTTGATAAGACCTTTGAAAGTTCCCTTGAGAATATTGAGAGTTTTGGGTGGAACCTTGACCTTGAGTAGAATAAGAATTTTGCCCTTGATTTTGGTTGGAGCCATATCCTTGTCTTTGGTAATTCCCTTGATAGTTGTTTTGCCCTTGAGGCTTGGGAGTAAAATTGGAGTCATTGGCCATTCTTCTTTGCGGAGGTTCATAATTTCTTGTGATAGTATTCGAATTTTGAGCGTAATTTCTTTGTTGATTTACAAAGTGGGCTTCCTCATACCCATCATCATCATCTTCATATCGTCCATCGGGACACGCTTTCGTAGAATGCCTCGTACTAGAGCATATGAAACAAGGTTGTTGGACCGGATTCTTCTCCCTTTCATTCTTTGGTTTAGACACCTCCAAAGCATTTACCATGCTTATCATTCCTTCCATTTTCTTGACCAAGTCACCAAATTGGTCTTTGGTCACATAATTCGAAGAATCCTCTCTAGACTTAGCCATTTTCTTGTGATCGACTCCTTGATATCTATCGGAATTTGTGGCGATCTTCTCTATGACTTTAAATCCTTGGCTCGCCGATAAATCCATGATTGCACCGCCACTAGCCGTGTCCATTTGGCCTTTGGCCTCTTTCCTCATGCCTAGATAGAAATATCTCAAAAGATCCGCTCTCCGAAAGTTATGGTGAGGGCATTCCCTCAAATAATGCTTGAACCGATCATAGGCTTGATGAAATGGCTCATTATCCCTTTGAGAAAAGGTCAATATATAATCGGTGAATTTCTTTGTCCTCGACGGTGGAAAGAATTTGGAGAGAAATGCATTTGCTAGCTCGTTCCAAGTCCTAAAAGATCCCGGTTCTTGGTTTTGCAACCATTCTTTTGCATCTCCGCATAGTGAAGACGGAAAGAGCTTTAAGTACACGTACTCCACGGGTACATCCCTTGGCTTATAAGTGCGGCAATATTCTTGAAAGTTAGCCAAATGGGTAGAAGGATTTCCAACTCCTTGGTATTGATCATGGGTCACCATATGGACTAAGGAGGACTTCACATCAAAATCAAATGCATCTTCATCCGGAGGCATAATAGCCGAGCCATTCCCTTCAAGAGTAGGAGTCATATAATCTCCAACGGGTCTCTCATCATCCTCGTCATCGTATCTATAATTTCTAACATTCCTTTGAGGAGCGGGGGGGTTCCGTATAGGATTTTGATCCTCAACGTTGTTCCGTCTAGCCGGAGGATCATCTATCTCATCTTCCTCCATTCTACGATCTCGGACATTCCTTTGAAGAGCGGGGCGGTTCTCTACCTCGTCTTCCATTCGAAATCCCGGTGGCAAATAAGGTAGCGGGTTTAGGAGTGGAGGTGGACGAGGTCTTGGGCCTTGGAAAGCTGGAGGAACAATAGGAGCAAGAGGTGGAGGGTACTTTCGAGGTCTACCTCTCCCTCTCTTAGCGGTTGGGTGAGGAGGGCGAGAAGTACTTGACGTTGAACCTAGCTCTACGTGTTTTTGCCCTCTAAATCTCGTGATCATTCAAAAGCCGCAAGAACGAAAGAGATTCTTAGCAATGAAAGGCAAGAGAAATAAACACAATTTAAGCACAAAACAAGCAATAACTATCGAGTAAGGGAAGAGTAGACAAGCTAAACGATCTATGGGCACCTAGTTAATTAACCTATCCCCGGCAACGGCGCCATTTGATCATTGCGAAATATAGCGGAAATATTCGAATAAAATCCAAACACTATTGCTAAGTCACGATTAATCAAAACATTTATATTGACTCGGGAGATCCGAGGTCGAACCCAAAAGATAGGTGATTAAACTAATGATGCCAAAGATGTAACTAGATTGTCAATGGTTTGGGGAGGTTTTGTTCCTTCAAAAAGGGTTGATCAACAAAAAGGGTTAACAATCAATTAAAAGATGACTAGGGATCTATTTCTCCACCTAGACAATTATCGTGACAATGAAATGAGACACCAATGATGAAATCACATGCACATGCTTAGAATTTAGCTCATGCAACATTGATACTAAGTTCAACTCGCGCTACAACTTAGTACAAAGAGGTTACATCTCGCATAGTACCTCACACTCGCGCTCTATTGGTACAAAAGAATATGAATGTCTAGCCTCACACCCGCGCTCTATTGGCTAGATAATCATGCTCTTGTTAAGTTCAAGCCTTTATCATTAGGTTAAAAGTGTTATCTAACTAACACAAAAACTCTAATGCTTCTTCATTTAGTTCATTGAAGTCATAATGATCAACGTGAGCTACATCAAGTATGAAATCAAGTAAAGTTCCTATTGAGGACTTTTCACAAACACCTTATAGGCAACTCTAGAAATTAAGTTCAAATGAAGAAGATTCATGTGCAAACTCATTCATCATTAGCATCAAAGGTATTCACAATGTCACAAACATGTCTAGGGGATCCATAGATCCCCAACCAAGGTCACTACTCACTCATGGTGAGTTTACAAACAAAGTCAATAATAAGAATGCAAACAACCAAATAGAAAGTGGGGTTTAGAAATCTAGAACCAATATGGAGATTTGAGAACACTAGAGATTCAATCCTTGATGTTGTTGAAGTTGATCTTCTCTCCAAAAGCCTTTTTTCCTCAAAACCCTCGATCCTTGTGGCCAAAGCCAAAGCTTTCTATTTATAGTCTCAGCAGGAATTTCGCACTGTAGCAGTCCAGTCGGTCGACTGGAAAGTGTTGGCGGCCCAGTCGATCGACTGGAGGTTGATAAGGCAGTCTCGAGAAGTGCTCTCCCAGTCGACCGACTGAAGGTCCAGTCGATCGACTGTGTAAACGAAGAATGTGAGGCTCCTGAGTAGCTTGGCCAGTCGACCGACTGGTGATCTCAGTTGAGCGACTGGTAGGTGGAAAAGTCTGGGCATCTGAAGCTCCTGGTCAGTCGACCGACTGGAGGGTCCAGTCGACCGACTGTGTAAACACAGTTTTTGAGCCATCTGAGGCCTTTCTCCAGTCGACCGACTGGTTCAGGGGAGGTTCCCAGTCGACCGACTGGGGGTCTTTTTGCCCATATTTTGCTCAAGTCCTCGATTTTTCCCCGAGTTTTCGTATTTAGGCTTTGGCACTGAGATATCTTGATTTGTACCTGAAATGTACGAAAAGGGATCAAATGACATTGAATTATCGCCGAAAACGAACTAAAGCTATAGTGAGAAATGAGTATTAATAAGTCGAAAACTCGACTCATCAACACTCCACACTTACTATTTATAATTTCCCTGCAAGAAACTTAGTAAAGTGGCAAGCAGGGGTCGAACCCTAGAGAGCTGGTGTGGATCAGTTGTCCTGTAAACAAATAAATTGGGAGTTTTGTGTGAGCAATTGTAACACAGCGCAAGAGAAATAAAACGAAGGGTATTCAATCAGAGGAAGCATTCAGTTTAGGGTTTCTATTGTGACTCGTTTATCATCGGCTGCTAATGATCTAACTTTATGTTCCTAAGTGTGGTTACTCCGTTTCAGGTTATAGACTTCTAGTTCTAGTAAACCTAATAATCCGTTTCAGGCAATATTAGGTTAAGTGCAACTACTTGTTCTTACGGTTTAGTCTCAAACAAGCAGCAAATATGAGGGCTGAATTATTCGGCTAAGTTTTGCCATTGCAAGCATCCGCTTAGCTTCACAATTCAGTCCGGGATAAATTAGCACGAGAACTAGTAGAACATAAAATAGCATTAAGTGAAAAGCCTCAAAACACTCGTCACAATATACAAACCCTAAACCGAATAAAGAATTTAGCTACTCATCGTCATGGAAATAAACACAAATATTTTTGATGAAAAGGTAGTAGAAATTCTCTGTATCGTCGAAAGCTTCGCGTTCTTCATCTTCTCCAGAGCTGTCTCCGTCTTCGCAGAATAATTGATTGATTATGGAAAAAGAACAAACCCACCCAAACTTCTTTCTTTTTCTTATATACTGGGCTTCCAAATCTGTTTTTAGGCTAAAATTACCAAATCTCGGCTCGCTGACGTCATCAAACATGTTGCTGATGTCAGCATCACGTGGTCCACCGCGTCTGGCCTTGACATTACTGCCGCGTTACGCCTTGACATTAGCGTTAACGCTAATGTCTACATGAGACGCGGTAGCCACTGAGTCTGATACTTCCTTCTGCGCGCCAGCTCTGACTCAACTCTGGATTTGACCTTCTATCTGACCTCGGCTGCTCTCGGTGTGAACTAGAGAGTTGTAGGGAATCGAGTCAGCTACGCGATGACGCATGGCTCGTATTTTTATGCTAAGCGGTCCATTCCCAGCACTCCGTCGAGCGTCCAAAGGTCTGATTTGCCGTTGTGATGTCTTTGGCATCAAATGCCGTCTTTTATGCTCGTTTCCTCGTAGAGCTTCCGAAACACCTGAAATGCAAAACCATACTAAAAAGTAACTGTTCGCATAATAAAGTGTCGAAATAAATGGGATTAATTGATTCGACGAGTCGTATAAGTACGACTCATCAAACCACCCCACACTTAAACTTGTTCGTCCCGAACAAGAACTAAGTCATAGAAGGAAAACAAATATGACACCACAGTTTCTTCGAAGTCCTGGATAATACTACATGAGTATGAGTTGCTAGTCTAAATTCTTCCTTTCCATGCATAGCTCAACCGTTACTCAATTCATCATGCTTAACATAGAATTAACTTGATACATGTTACCTCTTGAGTTGAAATCCAAATCAATTCGGATGAATGGGAGATAGCCCTCTTTAGACCCATGATCTGCATTCGCTGTTCCGAACTCTCGCTATATGGTTATAATTCATTGCTTTTTCTTGCACGTGATTCGTTCGAGCTTCAAGGGTTTGAGTTCTTTTGTGGACAGCTTTTGTAGTGAGTTGTCTTTTGATGGATCATCGGTGTACTTCACTTTGTTGCGTGTAAAACTTCACAAATAACTGATTTTCGTTTCTTTTGCTACTGATTGTGACTGCTTGTCCGTGATTCGAAGGTCCAATCATCGCCCGCAAGCATATGGAAATACCTTCCTGCTCTCACTCATCCTCGTCCTTTTGACGCGAGTCAAGCCGAGGGTCGCTCGTCTGTTTTCCCGGCTACTCGGACTAGAGATTGGACGGTGTGATGTTTCCCTGTCCCACCTGACCGCATATGCACTGCAGTGGCGGAGCAGACTCGTAACCATGTTGCCTCGAAGTGCTAGCCTCCACGAAATCCATATAACCATATAGTTTGAAGCTCGGTCCTTTGAATGCTTCGTCAAGTCTCTCTAGGACATTTCTATCAACTCCACATCCCTGTTTATCTCAACTCAAGAGGACACGTAGTGGGTTAAGTTCACATGTAGTCACATAATTCAGATTTCACGAGAAAAACACATGTAATCGGTATCATAAATTTCACCAACTCATAATTCACGTCTGCATATCCAAGAAACAGAGAGATTTTCATACTTCATCATAATTTTTTTTAAAGAAACGTGCAGACACAGTACAATATGCAAGAAAAAATAAACGTGCAGACACAACAAACTGACTCTCCCACCCCACACTTTTGAACCAAGCCGTGTCCTCACGGCACGACTTTAGTTCAAAGACAGCAGACAATGCAGACACACAAACAGACTGACTCTGACAAAGGGAAAAAAGGAAACAAAGGAAACAAAGAAAGGAAAATAGACACTCCCCTAGTCGAAATCCGACGATGATGCTGGATGAGGAATAGCAAACTCCGGAGGAACTGGATCTCCAAACTCCCATCCAGGCGGGGCAGGTACTGGCTGTGTCCCTGGTGGCAGAAAAAACTGTAATGCGCGAGCCACATTGAAGGCTATGTCTAGCTGCTGCCTAGGAGGCACACCTGCTGGTGGCTCCAGTGCCCTGGCATGTCTCTGTCGAGCTGTCGAGGACTCTCCAACCTCCCGAGTCCGGCGTGGTCTAGCAGCGGCTGATGAGGACTCAGCTCTATCTCCAGCTGAAGGTGCATGACGCCTGTCTGAAGGCATAGCAGTGTGGTATCTCGAGTCGTCATGGTAGATCCATGCATACTGCTCTCTTCTGCGAGGACGCCGCTAAATGGCTTTAGAGAAATGTTGGTAATCACAGAAGGCTGGACTGAGGCACTCATGAGACTCTATGCGTGGCTGCACGTGTAGATGGCGCAGCATACATGTGATCATACCTCCACATACCAGCGGTCTGTGCGAAGGGCGGTTCTTCCAGAACTTGCACGCCATATGGAAGAAATCTATCGGATGTCCTCGGTCTAGAGCTTCTAAGCAGAGCATGTCGGAGAAAGTCACCTTGTCGCCCCCGCTCTTTCTAGCAAAAATAGTACCTCCAAGTACCTTATGGAGATAAAATAGTGCCAGGTCGCGAATGCACATTGCCCTGGACTCGGATGGCTCAAATACAAGGGAGTCGTCTACCTTAAGTCGTCCCCAAGCAGCGCATAGTGCTATGTCATCCTGTACCCACGCCCCTCCGGCTGGCCAACCAAATATCTCTCTCACCTGGGCTGGTCGAGTGAGATAAAACTCACCTCGATGTCTGTAACGGATCCCCTCGTGGTCTCGTCTCCCCTCGTAGACAAAAGATGCCAGGAACTCGCAAGTATCCTCGACGTCTGTTTCGCAGCTCAGAGTGAGAAGTCCTGGCCACCCACTGGCCTCTAGCATGCTACGGACTCGAGCCTCGAACCCACTGTAACTCAGAAACTCAGCATCAACAAATCTGCTCGGCATGTGGTTACGGGCCCTAAGTCTCGCATATTGCACCTCAAACGGTTGCTCTCTTGGTGGCATGTTGAAGAACGACTAAAAACCGAAAGAATTCCACTTGGTCAATTTCTGCCTCAGCGTCGACCGTGTTTCCTGTGGACGTTACCTCGCCGCGTCTTATGTTGACGTTACGTAATGTTGAAGCGTAACGCGGCAGATTAATGTCCATTGATATAAGCGTAACAGTTGCGGTGCACCTGCAACTCGTCTTCTCCGCTCGGATTTCCGATTTTCACTCCCAAATTCCGATTTGTAACACCGATCTTCACAAATCAATATAAGATAACCCTTCGACTACTCCTGTCAATGATTCAATGTGCAAAATTCCGGATTCATCGACCAATTCTTCACAAATACTCGAACGGAGGTTACCTTGGTTTTGGGCTCGTAGTGGTCCGAATTGGGAGAGTAACTCCGGAGATGGTTGCGATTAGTGATTGGAGCAACCCTACTGCGGAATCCTTGCACAACTCCTCCGATTTTGCTGGGCGATTTGAGAGTGTTCGAGCGCGATTTTGCTGGGAGAGTGAGAGGCTGCGTGAGAGTGCTCGAAATTAAGGTTTTTTCTCTGGTCAAAGCACGACCGCGTCTCGTGTAGACAATAAAAATTGGTCAACGCTGTAATGTTGCCTGATGACGCGGTGACAATGTATAAATGAGACGCGACTGTAATGTGTAGACCAGACGCGGTACCCACTGAGCTCCACCAGTATTTTGTCTGCAAAACAACTTCCTTTCCACCAAAACCAAGTCAGGATAGACCGGTTAGACGTCAAAAACTAAATAAGACTCAAACTGACACACAAGACACGAAAACACAAGAAAACGGAGAAACGCAAAAATTTTGCCGGGCTGCCTCCCTGCGAGCACCTTTGTTTTACGTCGTTGGCTCGACGATACCTCATTTATGTTTCAGTGGGAGGCTCGGCTAGGTCAAACTGCAGAACAGATAGTTCGATTTCACCATGATAGTGCTTCACCCGTTGTCCATTGACCTTGAAACGGTCTCCATTCCTCGGGTTCTCCAGCTCAAGTGCTCAGTGGTTAAAAACCTTCGCTACTATGTAGGGACCTGTCCATCTAGAACGCAATTTGCCAGGCATTAATCGTAAACGCGATGAAAATACTAGTACCTGTTGGCCAATCTCGAATGTGCGTCGTAGAATGAACTTGTCGTGGTACAGCTTGGTCCGCGCCTTGTAGTCTGATTGGCTTTCATAAGCCTCTAGGCGCAGCTCCTCGAGCTCGCAGAGCTGTAACTTCCAATCCAATCCTAAGTCGGTATGGCACGCCTTAAGTGCCCAAAAGGCCTTGTGCTCTAGCTCGACTGGAAGGTGGCATGCCTTCCCATACACCAACCGAAAAGGCGAGGTGCCTATCGGTGTCTTATAGGCTGTCCTGTAAGCCCACAGTGCATCATCTAATCGCTGACTCCAGTCCTTCCTAGTCGGCTTCACCATCTTCTCGAGAATCCCCTTAATCTCTCGGTTAGAGATCTTTGCTTGTCCATTCGTCTGGGGGTGATAAGTTGTAGAAGTACGGTGGTGAACGTGGCAGTGCTTCAAAGTTGTTGCCGTCATTCTGTTGCAGAAATGTGTCCCCTGATTACTGATTATGGCTTTAGGCACTCCGTATCTGCAAAATATGTTAGTGCGAAGAAAATCTACAACAGTTTTAGCATCATCGCATCTAGTAGCCTTAGCCTCTACCCATTTAGACACATAATCCACAGCAACAAGAATATATAAGTAGCCAAACGACGCAGGGAAAGGACCCATAAAATCAATCCCCCATATGTCAAAAACATCATTAACCAAAATAGGCACTTGGGGCATCTCGTTCCTAGCAGAAATATTGCCCACCCTCTGACATTTATCGCATCTCTTACAATGATCGTAGGCATCTCTAAACACATGTGGCCAATAAAAACCACTATCTAAAATTTTTCTGCTAGTCCTTTTGGGGCCAAAAAGACCACCACATGCATGCTCATGACAGAAACTAAGCACAGAAGCAATCTCAGCATCAGGAATACACCGCCTAAGTATTTGGTCTGCACCAATTTTCCATAAATACGGGTCATCCCACACATAGTATTTCGAATCATGCTTCAGTTTCAGACATTGCCTTTGAATAAGAGGGTGGAAATGTACCTCCGACCAGGTAGTTCACGATGGGAGCGTACCATGGTACTTTACCTGTGAGAGCATACAAGTGCTCATCTGGGAAGGTCTCTGTGATTTGTCATGCATCCTCGTCTCGTACTAATCGACTCAGGTGGTCAGCTACGGTGTTTTCTATCCCCTTCTTGTCTTTGATCTCTAGGTCAAATTCCTGTAGCAGCAAAACCCATCTGATCAGCCGCGGCTTGGCCTCCTTCTTCGTCATTAGGTACCTGATAGCTGCATGATCAGAGAAAACAACTACTTTAGTACCAAGCAAATAAGACCGAAATTTCTCCAAGGCGAAAACTACTGCTAGTAATTCTTTCTCAGTGGTCGAGTAGTTTCGCTGAGCTACATCCAGAGTCCTCGAAGCGTAGTAAATCACTACTAGCTTTTTGTCCACCCTCTGGCCTAGTACAGCTCCCACAGCATAGTCGCTGGCATCGCACATGATCTCAAATGGCTGGTCCCAATCTGGTGCTCGAATGATAGGCGTGCTGGTAAGTGCCTGTTTTAGCTCGTCGAAGGCCTCCCTGCATGAATCTGTAAACTCAAAAGGAACATCTTTCTGCAAAAGGTTAGATAAAGGCAGAGCCTTCTTCGAGAAATTCTTAATGAATTGACGATAAAAATCAGCATGCCCAAGAAAAGATTTTATATCACGCACCGTAGAAGGATAAGGAAGAGTAAGAATTAAATCAATTTTTGCCTTGTCAACCTTAATACCCTCGTGTGAAACAATATGACCAAGAACCACCCCATGAGTAACCATAAAGTGACACTTTTCATAATTGAGCACCAAATTCATAGATCACATCGTGCTAATACTGTACTCAAATTATCCAAGCATGCATCAAAAGTGTCACCATACACAGTGAAATCATCCATAAACACCTCAATAAAAGTACCTATCATGTCAGAAAATATGCTCGTAACCACCCGCTGAAAAGTGTCGGGTGCGTTACACAATCCAAAAGACATACGTCTAAAAGCAAACGTACCGAAGGGACATGTAAAGGTAGTCTTTTCCTGGTCCTCGGGTGCAATGGGAATTTGATTATACCCAGAAAATCCATCGAGAAAGCAAAAATAAGGCTTACCTGCCAGCCTGTCAAGCATCTGGTCAATAAACGGAAGAGGAAAGTGATCCTTACGCGTCACGGCATTCAGCTTCCTGTAATCGATGCACATGCGCCATCCGTTCTTGACCCTAGTAGTCACCATTTCACCTGCAGCGTTCTTCTCAACTGTAATCCCTGTCTTCTTCGGGACTACATGAACTGGACTCACCCACTGACTGTCTGAGATCGGGTAAATCACATCCGCGTCCAGCAACTTCTGAATTTCCTTCTGTACTACCTCCATCATGATCGGGTTCAGTCTCCTCTGAGGCTCTCTAGAAGGCTTAGCTCCATCCTCCAGCAAGATACGGTGCATGCACACAGTTGGGCTGATTCCTCTGATGTCTGCAAGTGTCCATCCAATAGCGAGCTTGTGGCTGCTCAGCACCTCGATCAATCGCCTCTCCTGGTCTGTTTCTAGCCCATTTTTAATGATGACGGGTAGCGTGTTGTTCTCCCCCAGGAATGCATATTTCAGGTGCTCAGGTAGAGGTTTCAGTTCCAGTGCAGGTGCCTGCACAGTAGAAGGTAAAAACACGTTAGATTTAAATAAACGAACCTCATTAACTTCATACCTGGGTGTGAGTGGTCGTGCCATCTCCAGCTGAGACACCGCATCGAGAATGACCTCTGCGAACTCGTATGAGTCCTCACGAGAGTATACTGCTCTCTCGAGTGCGAGCTCGAGTGGGTCTGTTCCCCTCTCCCGTCTCACCTCCTGGACTAGATCATCCAGTGTATCTAGAGCATGCACCGCTGCAAATTCAGGTGGGTGTTTCATAGCCTGAAAAATATCAAAGCGAATTACTTCGCCCTCCACCTCCATAGAAAGAGTGCCGCTATCGCAGTCGAGCTTCATCTTTGACGTCTTTAAGAACGGGCGACCTAGTAGAATAGGCGCATGATCTGTCGGATCGCTGCTGTCCATTTTCAACACATAAAAATCAGCGGGAAACACCAGCTCCCCCACCTGTACTAGTACATCTTCGATTTTCCCTTCTGGCTGCTTAAACGATCTGTCCGCCAGCTGTATAGTGGGTCCTGCAGGTTCTAGAGGACCAATACGAAGACAAGAATAGATAGAATATGGCAGGACATTTATCGAAGCACCAAGATCAAGCATGCAATTTTCAATACGAATGTTACCGATAGTGCAAGGAATAGTGTAGGTACCAGGATCACCACATCTAGGAGGTACCTTGCGCTGAATGACAGCGGAGACATTCTTACTCAGCAATTCCTGGTCGACACAAGTGGATCGCCTTCGGTTGGTGCATAACTCCTTCAAGAACTTCGCATAACGTGGAATTTGCTTGATCGCCTCGAGGAGTGGGATGTTGATTTCCACCTTGCTAAATAGCTCCCACACGTCCTTATCGATCATATGCTTCTTTGGGGCCTTGACCTGTATGGGAAACGGAAGTGGAAGATCGTGTTTTGAATTTGCCTCAGTGCCGACAGCGTTTGACCTTGACGTTACAGCCGCGTCTGGTGTGGACATTGTAGCCGCGTCTGATTCATACATTAGCGGCGAGCTAATGTCTATTGCAGGCGCGGTGGGCACTGATGCTGGCTCGTTTTCGCTGTTTTTCAACTCCTTCCCGCTCCTGAGTGTTACTGCATTGACATTGCCTTTCGGATTCCGAATAGTCTGTGACGGTAGCCTTCCCAAATCATTCTTTAGCTCAGAAACTGTAGCGGCTATCTGAGACATCTGCTTAGATAGCTCAGAAATTGCTCCATCGGTTTTGGCCTGATTTTGTTGTACCGTGGTGGCCAACTGCTGGGTGCTAGCCGCCAGCTCCTTCACTATATCCTCCAAAGATTTGTTAGGACCGTGGTTGCTAGAACTCGCTTGGTTGTAATTCTGCCCTCGCTGCTGATACTGGGTCTGACTGTTGTGTCCTCCCTGTTGCTGACGGTACGGAGGCCGATAATACTGCTGCTGTTGTTGGGACTGCTGAACTGGTTCCTTTGTCGTGTTATTGTTGTTGTCTCTCCAGCTGAACCCATTAGCTGCTAGCCCGAATTTTCACTGTTGTGGGCGGTTGTCGAAGTTCTGATAACCTCCCACAACGTTGACGTCTCCATGCTCTTCCTCCTGTAGACTAGGGCACGAATCTGTTTTGTGATCGGTTGCAGAGCAGAATTCACAGGCCTTCACCTGAGTTACCTGATTGGTTACCAGCAGTTTCACCATCTCCCTCAATTCCTTCAGCTCATCAGAAGCTGGTGCAGCTTCGGCCCTTGAGATGTTCCTAGTCCTGCTGCATTCATCTTGACGACCTACTTCTTCTCTGAACCTTGCGTTTTCAGTCACGTCTGCGATCAGCTTCCTGATTTGACCTAGGGGAAGGTTCATGATTGTGCCTCCAGCCGAGGCGTCTAGCAGCATGTTGTCCAGGGGTCTCAGGCCATCGAGCAGGTATTCTATGACAAGCTTCTCTGGGAGTCCGAGGTTGCAGCAGCTCCGTTCCAACTTGTTGAATTTCTCTAGGTAGTCGTACATTGACTCGTTAGGCCCTTGTCTAAGCTCCTGTAGCTGCTTGCGAACCTGCGTTGCTCTAGCGGCTGGGTAGTACTTGGCCAAGAACTTTTTCTGCATCTGATCTCATGTCTGGATGCTACCTGAAGGCAAAGATAGAAACCAATCGTTAGCTGCATCAATCAAAGAGAAGTAAAAGGCTTTCAGCTTAAAGTCCTCCACTTCGACTCCGTGTGGCCGAAGGTTCTGGCAGATGCCATGGAAACGCTGCAGATGCGTGGTGGCCGACTCGCCCTGGCTTCCCGAGAACTTGGGTAGATGATGCACGACTGCCGTGTTAACCACTATTGCCTCTAGCTCAGGCCCTTTGTAGATGCACCATGGCTGGTTCCGGAAGTTCGGGGCAGACAGTTCCCCCATGGTGCGCTCTCGGTAGTAGTATTCTTCGTTGTACTCTTCCCTGATGAGAGGCTGCCGTAGCGGTTGTTGTGGAGGAGGCGGCTGCCTTGGTGGTGGCTGCTGTCTCGCATCAGCACCATTTTGTGCAATAGGTCCCCTCTGATTCAGTTGTTGAGCTAGCCTTGCCGCGTTATTCGCCATGTTGCGAGCATGTAACTCTCGTTCCGGCTCATTATACAATGGAGGAATTACTTCCTCGTTTTCATCAACCGGCTCGATCTCATTGTTGCGGACATTATCACCAATCTGACTACCTGCGCGAGACATGGTGAAACAAGTAGCAAGCACGAAAAATAACTAAATGAAAATAAAAACAAAAAATAAAAAAAATAAAAAAACAACTTCACCGAAGCGCAGCTCCCCGGCAACGGCGCCAAAATTTGACGCGCGTCGTCTGACGCGTCAAATTTACTATTTATAATTTCCCTGCAAGAAACTTAGTAAAGTGGAAAGCAGGGGTCGAACCCTAGAGAGCTGGTGTGGATCAGTTGTCATGTAAACAAATAAATTGGGAGTTTTGTGTGAGCAATTGTAACACAGCGCAAGAGAAATAAAACGAAGGGTATTCAATCAGAGGAAGCATTCAGTTTAGGGTTTCTATTGTGACTCGTTTATCATCGGCTGCTAATGATCTAACTTTATGTTCCTAAGTGTGGTTACTCCGTTTCAGGTTATAGACTTCTAGTTCTAGTAAACCTAATAATCCGTTTCAGGCAATATTAGGTTAAGTGCAACTACTTGTTCTTACGGTTTAGTCTCAAACAGGCAGCAAATATGAGGGCTGAATTATTCGGCTAAGTTTTGTCATTGCAAGCATCCGCTTAGCTTCACAATTCAGTCCGGGATAAATTAGCACGAGAACTAGTAGAACATAAAATAGCATTAAGTGAAAAGCCTCAAAACACTCGTCACAATATACAAACCCTAAACCGAATAAAGAATTTAGCTACTCATCGTCATGGAAATAAACACAAATATTTTTGATGAAAAGGTAGTAGAAATTCTCTGTATCGTCGAAAGCTTCGCGTTCTTCGTCTTCTCCAGAGCTGTCTCCGTCTTCGCAGAAAAATTGATTGATTATGGAAAAAGAACAAACCCACCCAAACTTCTTTCTTTTTCTTATATACTGGGCTTCCAAATCTGTTTTTAGGCTAAAATTACCAAATCTCGGCTCGCTGACGTCATCAAACGCGTTGCTGACGTCAGCATCACGTGGTCCACCGCGTCTGGCCTTGACATTACTGCCGCGTTACGCCTTGACATTAGCGTTAACGCTAATGTCTACATGAGACGCGGTAGCCACTGAGTCTGATACTTCCTTCTGCGCGACATCTCTGACTTCAACTCTGGATTTGACCTTCTATCTGACCTCGGCTGCTCTCGGTGTGAACTAGAGAGTTGTAGGGAATCGAGTCAGCTACGCGATGACGCATGGCTTGTATTTTTCTGCTCAGCGGTCCATTCCCAGCACTCCGTCGAGCGTCCAAAGGTCTGATTTGCCGTTATGATGTCTTTGGCATCAAATGCCGTCTTTTATGCTTGTTTCCTCCTAAAAAGACGTGAAATGCAAAACCATACTAAAAAGTAACTGTTCGCATAATAAAGTGTCGAAATAAATGAGATTAATTGATTCGACGAGTCGTATAAGTACGACTCATCAAAACTCATTCATCATTAGCATCAAAGGTATTCACAATGTCACAAACATGTCTAGGGGATCCATAGATCCCCAACCAAAGTCACTACTCACTCATGGTGAGTTTACAAACAAAGTCAATAATAAGAATGCAAACAACCAAATAGAAAGTGGGGTTTAGAAATCTAGAACCAATATGGAGATTTGAGAACACTAGAGATTCAATCCTTGATGTTGTTGAAGTTGATCTTCTCTCCAAAAGCCTTTTTTCCTCAAAACCCTCGATCCTTGTGGCCAAAGCCAAAGCTTTCTATTTATAGTCTAAGCAGGAATTTCGCACTGTAGCAGTCCAGTCGGTCGACTGGAAAGTGCTGGCGGCCCAGTCGATCGACTGGAGGTTGATAAGGCAGTCTCGAGAAGTGCTCTCCCAGTCGACCGACTGAAGGTCCAGTCGATCGACTGTGTAAACGAAGAATGTGAGGCTCCTGAGTAGCTTGGCCAGTCGACCGACTGGTGATCTCAGTTGAGCGACTGGTAGGTGGAAAAGTCTGGGCATCTGAAGCTCCTGGTCAGTCGACCGACTGGAGGGTCCAGTCGACCGACTGTGTAAACACAGTTTTTGAGCCATCTGAGGCCTTTCTCCAGTCGACCGACTGGTTCAGGGGAGGTTCCCAGTCGACCGACTGGGGGTCTTTTTGCCCATATTTTGCTCAAGTCCTCGATTTTTCCCCGAGTTTTCGTATTTAGGCTTTGGCACTGAGATATCTTGATTTGTACCTGAAACGTACGAAAAGGGATCAAATGACATCGAATTATCGCCGGAAACGAACTAAAGCTATAGTGAGAAACGGGTATTAATAAGTCGAAAACTCGACTCATCACTGAGTAATAGGATTGGTATGCTCTTGTGTAATATCATCATTAGAATCATTATGGATGGGGATGGATAATTGATCAGTGGTATTGTCCGGTGTAAGAAGGGCCTGAATTGGAATGGAAATTGGATCAAATTAAGAATTAGAAGGTGTGCACTGAGGCAGGGAAAATTCAGGGATAACTGGTAAGTCCTTTGATTTTCCAGAGTAGGGAAATCGGTGCTCATGAAAAACTACATTTCTGCTGACCAAGTATGTATGATGTTTAAGGGAAAAAAGTTTGTAACCTTTTTGTCCATGTGGATAACCCACAAATATACAAGCATCAGCTCTAACATCAAATTTTCTTCTTCCTGCAGGTATGGTTGTGGCATAACAAAGACAACCAAAGACTTTAAGATGAGCATAGTCTGGAGGATGATTAAAAAGAACTTCATAAGGCGTCTGTCCTGCTAAGAAACCAGAGAGTAGCCTATTGATTAAATAGGTAGCAGTCAAGATGCAGTCCCTCCAGAAAAAATCAGGTAAAGAGGCATGAAACTTAGGGCCTGTCCTTTTGAACTGAAACTTAACTGATCTTAACTGTAACTGAATTGATATTAACTTATATTAACTGGTATTAACTTATATTGACTGATATTAACTGAAACTTATATTGACTGATATTAACTTATCATCATCATCATCATCATCATCATCATGATATCATCATACCATCATCATGATATCATCATACCATCATCATATCACCATCATCATCATACAATCATCATCATCATACCATCAACATCAACATACCATCATCATCATTATACCATCATCATCATCATACCATCATCATCATCATCATACCATCATCACCATACCATCATCATCATCATACCATCATCATCATCATACCACCATCAGCATACCATCATCATCAGCATACCATCATCATCATCATCATACCATCATCATCATCATCATACCATCATCATCAGCATACCATCATCATCATTATACCATCATCATCATACTATCATCATCATCATGCCATCATCATGCCATGATCATACCATCATCATCATCATCATACCATCATCATCAGCATATCATCGTACCATCATCATCATATCATCATCATCTTACCATCATCATCATCATGGTATGATGATGATGATGATATGATGATGATGATGGTATGCTGATGATATGATGATGATGGTACGATGATGATGATGGTATGATGATGATGGTATGATGATGATGATAAGATGATGATGATATGATGATGATGGTATGATGATGATGATGGTATGATGATGATGGTGATGGTATGATGATGGTGGTATGATGATGGTATGATTGTATGATGATGATGGTATGATTGTATGATGATATGATGATTGTATGATGATAATGGTATGATGATGGTGGTATGATGATGATGGTATGATGATGATGATATGATGATGGTATGATGATGATGGTATGATGATGATGGTATGATGATAATGATATGATGATGGTGATATGATGATGATGGTATGATGATATGATGATGGTGATATAATATGATGATGGTATGGTGATGATGGTGGTATGATGATGATATGATGATGGTGATATGATGATGGTATGATGATGATGGTATGATGATGATATGATGATGGTGATATGATATGATGATGGTATGATGATGATGGTATGATGATGGTGGTATGATGATGGTGGTATGATGATGATGGTATGATGATGATGATATGATGATGGTATGATGATGATGATGGTATGGTGATGATGATGATGATATGATGATGGTGATATGACGATGATGGTATGATGATGGTGATATGATGATGATGGTATGATATGATGATGATGGTATGATGGTGATATGATGTTGATGATGGTGATATGATGATGATGATGGTATGATATGATATGATATGATGATGATGGTATGATGGTGATATGATGTTGATGTTGGTATGATGATGATGGTATGGTGATGATGATGGTATGAGGATGATGATATGATGATGATGGTCATCATCATGATGTTGTTGATGGAATTGATGAAAAATCGATTTAAATTGAACTTCACTTAACTTAACTGAAACTTAACTTAACTGAAATTTATATTAACTTACATTGACTGAAAGTAACTTATATTAACTGAAATTAACTTATATTGACTGAAAGTAACTTATCTTATCTTAACCGTCAAAAATATAAGTTCAAATGGACAGGGCCTTAATAGCACGTGCAACGTCTAGTAGGTGTCTGTGTTTGCGCTCCACAACTCCATTTTGTTGGGGGGTGTGGACACAACTAGATTGATATATGCAGCCTTCATGTGTTAAAAATTGAGAAATGGTGTTGTTGAAAAATTCGGTACCATCAGTTCTGAGAATTTTGATTTTCTTATCAAACTGAGTGAAAACCATCTTGAAAAATTGCAGGATAACAGCAATGGCTGAATGCTTACTCTGTAAAATGAATGTCCAAGTGGTTCTTGAGAAATCATCAACCAAGGTAAGAAAAAATCTGGCTCCTGTGAATGTATCAGTATGAAATGGTCCCCATATATCCCCATGTATAAGCTCAAAAATTGTTGAAGAATGAGTAGTACTGATAGGGAATTTCAGTCTTGTTTGCTTTGCCAATGGACAAATGTCGCAAGAAAACTTTGTTTTATGACAAATGATATTTGGAATAAGTCTGCTGAAGTTCTCAGATAAGTTTCTGATAGAAACATGGCCAAGTCTATAATGCTAAAGTGTCATAGAATCTTTATTTGTGGTGAGAGCTAGGCTGGAACGTTGATAAGAGCTTTTGATCTGATATAAGCCTTGCACTAAGTCACCAATCCCCTGGATAATTTGCTTGACTTGGTCCTGGAGGTAGCATTTATCGTCATTAAAATGGACAACGCAAGAGGCATTAGTAACTAGCTTCCCAACAGACATAAGATTGAACTGAAATTCAGGGACCAATAGCACATCGTAGATAATTAAGTGCTGATTAATGGTGCATGTACCAGTGTGAGTGACCACAGCCTTACTGCCATTAGGCATGAGGACTGTATAAGGAATAGGCAATAGTTTGAGATCATGAAGAAGATGCATGTGTGGAGTGACATGATCAGTTGCTCCACTATCTAAAATCCATGTATCATGAGGAACTTTTGTAGTTGTAAGACAAGAAATACCTGCCATATGGAATTGTTTCTCATCTTTCCTTTCTTGCTGATTGGACAGGGTAATCAACTTGTTCAGATGGTCCTGGACTTGAGATAATTGGCTAGCAAAGGATATATCTGCATCACCAGGTACCTTGCTCTCCATGATATGAGTAGGAGTAGTGCCTGCAGAACAAGGAATGGTGGTAACATTGTTAGCATAGTGTTTGCTGCCTTTAGAAGCCTGTGAGTTATTTCCCTTATAGAGTCGTTGTCCAGGAGGATAGCCATTCAACTTGAAACATGTTTCCTTTTAATGGCCATGTAATTGACAGTGTGTGCAAAATGGTCTTCTATTTCTGTTTGCATTTGTATTGGCACCAGTGTTGTAAGTTTTGTTGTGCGGAAGTTGTCTGTCATTTGTGTTGCTGTATGGCTGTCCATCTGATTACTGTACGATTTGTCAGTCTGATTTGTATAAGATGAATATAGAGCTGAAGCTTCAACCACAACAGGTTTAGTAAGATTTTTCTGTGACTCATCAGAAATAACTAAGGCATAAGCATCATCAAGTCCAAGTTTAGGTCGTGTAGATAAGATTTGAGTCCTGATTTGAGAGTGTACATCATTTAAGCCCATGAGGAATTTATGAATCCTAGTATTCTGCTTTTTATCATGCATACACTTGGTAGATTTACATTTCTTACCCAGTTCACACAGCACATCATCTTCATATGAGTCTTCATCACCCCATAGCTGAAGTAACTTACCAAAATAAGTGGAAACATTTATCTCACCTTGCATTAAAAGGCTGATGTCTTTGGATATAGAGTAGATTCGCATGCTATTGTCACCTCCAAATCGATGTTGGAGTTCAGTCCATGCTTGAACACTGCTAACAGAGTGTACTAATGATGCTGCTATTTCTTCTGAAACAGAGTTGTTGATCCATGGTAAGATGACACTGTTACATCTCTCCCAGCGCCCAAGTTTGTAGGGGTCATCAACCGGCCTGGGAAAGAGGCCCTGGACAAAGTCTAATTTGACCTTAATGCCCAGCGCTTGGATCATTGAAGCTCTCCAGGGGATGTAGTTGTCTGCACCAATAAGTTTGTTGGAAACAAGTGATGCGCCAATATTTTCATTGCTTCCGAAAAACATCGGATCATCAGCGGGGTTGAATAATCAGTTGGATTGTTGATCACCGGACGAGTAGGAGGAAGTATGGTTGAGTCGGATGAAGTCTGGGAATCAGATGTGGCCATTGAATCAGGCAAGAAGGATCAAATGATCGGATTGAAGGAAGAAAAAAATGGAAAGGAAGGCCAGAAACACTAACAGATGACTATCGTCACCGGTCTGATACCATGTGAATGTTCAGTCGAGGATAATCTGAGCCTCACCTGAGCAGTGGGAATTGATCGGATGGAAGAAGGAAAGCGTAACGCTTGGAAACGATTTGGCGGAAGATACGCAGTGAGTCTGCGTTGCCTATCCATTTTCCATTTATAATATTGTACAAAAGGGCTAATTACAATGTGGTCCTTAGAGTATTAATTACAGTATAATGGATCCCCTAATATCCACCGAGAAAATGTTCCAGATTCCACAAATGGGAAGACTCCATCAAATCCTGGGGACTTCAGATCCTTGACAAACCCAATAGAGAATATCTTGCAGAACATCAGTGCAAGCAAAGCTGGTCTGAGTCCAATTAAAACGCTGCCCGAGGTGTGACCACCTCCCTAAATGAAAACAACAACCCGCTGCCGTCGAGAGCTCCATACATGTCGACCGAACAGCGCCAACCTCCGCACCCGGACTAACCCGGCCAGAAACTGCAACCCGTACGTACAATATAGACACCCAAAAACAGCCACCCCAGCACAGAAGCCGGAGACACCCGGGATGAACCGGCCAGAGCACCACCGCGAACAATATGTACACCAAAAAATAGTCGCACACCTTCTCTACAAAGTACAAACCCATCCAAACACCTAAATATTTTGATAATGATACCTAAATATTTTAAAACCGGTATATTTAGACGGATTAAATTATAAATTGAATACTAAAACGTCCACATGCTCCGCCAACAGGGTGGTGGCCTGTTGGTTAAGGAGCTACTTTAAGATAATTGGATCCTTACACCCTGGGTTCGAGTCCCGGAGCCACCAATTTTCTATTTTCTATTTTCTTTTCCTTTTCCTTGTCTCGTCTAGCGCGTGGATGCTTCATACATTCCTTTGTGGATGTCTTCCTCTTCACGCCTCACGGAGCTCCAAGTGTCAAAGATATACCGATGATTAGGGTGGATGCGTGCGGATTCATGGTAAAGGTACCGAACGTGGCCTACGCTTCAGAAGTGATGCTTGCGGATCCGATCAAAATGTCTTGCTAAGAGCTCCGGAGATCAATATATATGTAATGGATGATAAAGCTCATATGCGAGGAGCGCTCAAATGAGAACCCCTTATTTTTTCGAGAACTTGAGACCTCAATTTTCACCTTCCAAAATGCATCATCAAGTAATTGTGGTGGTGACACGTGTCCTATGCGCATCTTCCAAGTTGCATTTAATGCAAAGTCAAAGCCACCATTTTGACTTTACTTTTTGGACATGTGTCACATGCAGACTCAAAGATGCATGAGATTTGGGGTTTCAAGTTCTCGAATTTTTAAGGGTTCTCAACCGAGCGCTCCCTGCTCATATGCATTGTAATGTTTCTACTTGTTGTATCCACCCACTATTAAAAAAAAACGTCCACATGCTCCGTAAGATCGTACATGAGTTCAAGGAAAAAGATGTAAATGGTGGTTTCAAGTTCAACTATCGCCTTTTAAAAAAAATTTAATTATCAAAATTTTCAATAAAGTACATAATTAAAAATAAATAGATAAACTTTCGGACACCAAACATGAATGAATTCATTATTCAATCATGTGAACTTTATTGAAAACGGTCCGACAATATCGATATTTCTTCTCTAACACTCTATGAACCTTTTTATTAAGTCTTTTCAACGGAGTTTACATAATTAAGTAAATCAATTTAATCATGGTGTTACTACGTGCTCAGAGTGCAAACATTCATCTATATCATTTTTTACTTTGCCCCTAATTTCAAATTGTGTTGGTTCGTATCTTAACTTGAAAAGAGGCCATATCAAAGTCTCACTTTAAAGTTTAAACTTTTCCCTAGATTCAATGATTTGTAGTGAAAATTATACTAATCATTTTAAACTTTATTTTTGATATATTTTAAACAAAGAAGTCAAATGAGTATATATTTCGGAGCTAGGTCAAAAAAATGTTTTCCGATATAAGCTGTGAATTACAAAGACAACGGTAAGCCGAGGTCTTAAAGCTGGAACAAGTTAACCAGCCGGGAACTATACAGACATGAAAAGACATAAAACGTGAAAAAATGAGAGTCCGCAGCTCCACTTCGCCTTGGCGTGGGCACGTCATCCCATCATTCACAGCTGTAAAACAGCCGGAACACTCTGGAAAGCATTCACGCAGCGTCCATCCCAGGGACGAAGCCACTTGGTGGGCTTACCGGGATGCAGCCCGGGTAAGTTTCAGCCCAAATTTTTTTTTTTGACTTTACAATTGCGATGCGACTCCGACCTAAATTGCTGGATGTGAAGCACAAGCAGTCTGCTTGTGAATTGTGATTGCGGAAACGATTGTGAATTGTGAATTGTTGCGGCTGCTTCAAGCGAAAACGATTGTGAATTGTGATTGCTGGCTGTGAAGCACAAGCAGTCTGCTTGTGAATTGTGATTGCTGGCTGCTGCCTGCTGCCCTTTTTTTATTAACTTTTGCTTTATACTTATTGACAGTGACAGTATGGATGTTTGATTTGCTTCGTCCCTGGCTGAATTGCAGCTGAATTGTCAAGTATTTATTGCAGCTAAATTGCAGCTGAATTGTCAAGTATTTATTGTATTTTCTAACATCATTTACTCATGTATTGTATTATTGTAGGTAGGTGTATTGATGGATAATAGAAAGCATAAACGTTTGAAGAGTATATTTTCATATTTTGAAAGTAATGTTTCTAGATGGACAATTTGAAGATGGAGTGTGGATTCTTTCTAGATGGTATTGAGCAGGATTCGAGATTTACAAAGATGACTTCTATATCAGATTTATGTCGACTGCTGGTTGAGTCAGGAAAGTCAATATATTTTCCTATGACATATCGACTAATTTGTCTTATATTAACTCCTCCGGTATCTACGGCCACAATGGAGAGAGCATTTTCATCGATGAAGATAATAAAAAACGATCTTCGGAATAAGATGAGTGATGAATTTCTTGATGATCCCATGGTTGTTTATATTAAGAGGACTTTTATTGATTTTATTAGTAATGATGATGTATTTACTGAGTTTGAAATGAGTGGACCTCGAAGGGTCAAATTTAGCTAGTTGTACTTGTAATGTGCTTTGGCAGGTATAATAAAAAAAAGGCGTGAGGATGAGCCAGTGGTTCCAAACCTCAAAAAAAAAATTACGTCAACTAACTTCCAGCCCTGGTAACTTTGAATTCCTGGCTTCGTCACTGGTCCATCCGGCCTAAAAACGGCCTAAGCCCGTTCACACTAAAACCGGGACCAAACTGTATATAAAACCCGGTCGAAACCGGCCCACCACAACCCGCCGGCGAAGCCCCACCTTGAGCCACCAGCTAGGTCAAATTAGATCGTACCGTTGAAGGTGAAGGATCGAACTTTGATATGTAGATTTTTATCAACCTGTCCCTTTAGCTTAATGTAAAGCCATATTGTTAATAATTAACAATCAAAACTACATAGTTTTCTTTTTTCTCTCGGTTCTCTCTTCATCTTCCGGAAGCTACCAGCGTCTTCATCGATTTGCTGCTTTGATCCACCGGCGCACGCTCCCTTGTCTGTAGGGTTGGGTTTTTTTGGTCCGTAGATCCCATGTCATCCGCTCCGCTGCTCGTGCTGGCTTGGCCGGCGGTCACTTCTCTTCCGCTCGCTATCGTCCCCTGCCTCGGTCGCGTCTCACCGGATCCGTTTCCGGTTGGTTTCTGGGCTTTTTGGGCGGGATGTGTCCGCTGAGGCGGCTGTTTGTGGATGGGTCGAGGCGGTGGTCGGTGTGGCTGGGGTGGGCTTGTTTCGTTTGTGGCTGGAGTGGTGGTTTCGCTGGCGGTTTTGTGCTGCACTTTTGATTGGGAGATATGGATTTCCAGCTTTGGGACGGTGGGTCAGCGTGATGCCGGTGCTTGTTTTGGGATTTTGGAATTTGTATTTTGTGTATTGTCTTACTCTACGTTTTACTCGTAGCTTTAGCTTTAGCTTTAGTTTTAGTTTTAGCTTTTAGCTGTTAGGTGATAGTTGTAGAGGGCTGTTGTTGTGGACTTAGTTTCCACCAACTGGCTTTTCGTGTTCAAGGAAATGCGGCCGGAGCTCTAACGGTGTTTTGAAGTGGACCGGTTTGCTACTTCTTCAGTTTGGCCGCTTTGGCTCTCCTTGGTGTTGGAGTTCTCAAAGGTGTGATGAACGTTACAATGGACGCCTGACTAACTGTTCTTGGATTGTGGCGTAGGTGACTAATTTTGTGTTCCAGGGTTGTTAGTTATAGGTTCTGTTGTTGTTTGTCTATCCTTTTTTCCGATGCCTTGTATGCCTTCTATTGCTATCAAAAAAAACAATCAAAACTACATTGTTTTGATTGTTAGAATAAATTTGTAATTAATATTTTAATTTAACGTACAAAACTACATTGTTTTACTTAATGCAAATATTCAAAATTTGTAGTTTTACCATTTATTGTTTGTTTTTAGTCTGACAAGTCTAGGGTTATGTTCTTTTGATTTTATTCTTAAATCTAGTAAGTTTACGTTAAGTTCATTTAAGTTCACTTAAATTACTCTACTCTACACTAAATTAAATTAAATTCACTTAAATTAAATTAAATTAAATTAAATTAAATTAAATTAAATTAAATTAAATTAAATTAAATTAAATTAAATTAAATTAAATTAAACTAAACTTACCTAAATCAAACTAAGCTAAATTTCTTCAAACTAGCTAAACTAAAGTCTAAACATGTAAGAAGGATCCCCCAACTCACAATCTTATCTACAAGTCTACAACGAAAAAACTTCCAGTCTTATCAGTCCACATTATTAAAATGTAGTTTAAATATTTAAAAGTACAGCTTCACCCAGAACCTCTCTCTCCTGAACGAAGTCTCCAGAAGCTCCAGAAAAACCTCGACAAAGCTTTCGTCTCCGTTCTTCTTCCGCCGACGGGACTAGGAGCTCGTCCGGACCGGTTTTTTAGCTGCCGATGCTGTGCTGGTGACGTGGTTCGGCTTCCGCGGTTTGGTTCTCTCCTTGTGGCGTTTTCCCTCTTCTTCTTGGTCGGTGCCGATGATGGTTGGTGGCTGGTGGTGGTCGGATGGGGCGTGTATGGTGGTGCTGGCTGGGTGGGTTACTGGATCGGGTGACTGATCTGGCGATTGGCTGGGTCGGCGATGGGTGTGGATGGTGGTTGCAGGAGGTCGGGTGGTGTTTTAGGGTGGCGTCGACCGGCTGAGGACTCGGAGGTGTTGTGGGGGTGGAGGCGGCTTGCGGTGGTTCGTTTCTGAGCTCGGCTCCGGTCCGGTGGGTGGCTCCTGGTGACTACGCCGGTGATTGTTTTGGGGAGTTTAGTTTCGGTTTAGTTTTAATCTAGTTTTAGTTAGGTAGTTTAGCTTACTTAGGTTGTTTAGCTTAGTTAGGTAGTTTAGTCCTTCTCTCAGCTGGGTTACCAGTCTGAGTTGTTTTTCCTCAGCCGTTAGTCGGTCTGAGTTTTTTAGTCATGTAGTCTTGTAGTTTCAGGAGGCTATCTCCTGTTACTTCCAAAAGAGTACGACCGTTCGTCATTGGGGCTTGGGTCCCTTAGTGTCGACCACCGAGGTCGGTCGGCCAAACTTTTCAGCTGTTTCGTCGTACCCTTTTCTTTGTAGGCGTGTCTCTCTGAGGCAGCTTTGAATGAATGAAATGAATGTTCCATCAAAAAAAAAAATACAGCATCACCCTGATGAAATTTTAAAATAAACACCATCCCCAAAGCTATTTATTTTTAATATAAATAAGGAATGGAACAGTCTGTGTCATCAAACATCGAACTTAATTATGATCCAGTCTCTAATACACCATTCCATAAATTCTTATATTCAATTTAGGGAAATGCTCTTTTAAATCAATGGAATTAGTCACGGCTAGATGCGTGCCCAACCCAACTGTGGCACTTTATTTAGATTTAAATCCTTTTTCCGTCTGTTCTGTTGTTCCTAGGGTTTTATTTTATTGCCTCATTTGGAATTTGAGTTTTTTTTAGATAAGGCAAATGGATTTGACATATTTCATTTGTCATGTTTTTAATATGATTGATAAACGGGTAGCTGTATTTCCCATTTATGCAAAATATCGGTTCCTCCGTACCGATATTTTACTGGAAAAAAACATATCGGTAATCAACATGGTCCACATAGACCCCAAATGTATCACATATTCATCATAGCAAAATACTGGTATGGGGAACCATTATTTTGAATATTGGCACCCCACCCCGCCTACCGATTTTGTTATAAAAAAAAAGGCAAACGAGAGATGTCGAATTCAAATGTTCTATTTGAAAAATATGAAACTCAAAATGGGGCAAAAAGAAAAAAACTCTTGTTCTTGTCACTATTTGTAACTTGTCAATAAAAGATGAAAGCAACTATCAAAAAAAAAGATAAAAAAAAGATAAAAGCAATTTATTTTTAAATTTTAAAAAAGAATAAAACAACCTGTCATCAAACATTTCTTTATTGTCACTTGGGACTTAATATTTTGAAGTATAACTTAAATACCAGGAGCACGCAGTTTGCCACAAACAGCAAATGTACAAAGTCAACACTATTTTTGACCAAGAACAAAGTCAAAGTCAAACACAATGCACCACTGGCAAAATCCATCTACACAATCATATCCTTAAAAAATCAACACTAGAGCTTGTAACATGAAAGATTCAAATGTCTCATTCTCAATAAAAACCAAGCATTTCAAGCATTAAAAACACACCAAAATGAAAATGAAAATGAAAATGAAAAACATCTTTTGAACAATCTTCTTAGTGTTCTTAGCATCTCATTCCATTAAGGCCGCAACCGTTCCGGCCTCGGAAAGGTTTCAATATGTCAACCAAGGCGTGTTAGGTGAGTACTCGGTCGAGTACAAGGCTGACTACCGTGTGGTAACCATTCCATCCTCCTTCTACCCATTTGTTCTCTGTTTCTACAACACTACGCCTAATGCGTTTACCCTCGCTATCCGCATGGGCGATCGCCACACAGAGTCGATCATGCGCTGGGTTTGGGACGCCAACCGTGGAAATCCGGTAAAAGAAAATGCCACTTTGACATTCGGGAAGGATGGGAATTTGGTCCTTGCCGAGGCAGACGGGACCGTGGCGTGGCAGACCAACACCACTAATAAAAATGTCATCGGGTTGACACTGACTCAGAACGGGAATCTAGTTTTGTACGACAAGAAGGGCAAATTTGTGTGGCAGAGCTTTGATTATCCGACAGATACAATCTTGGTCGGACAAACTCTTAAAGATACTGAACCGAGACTCGTGAGTAGAGTGTCGGCCCAGGATGGGTCTCCAGGGCCGTACAGCTACGGCCTTGAAAGAAATTTGATGACTCTCAAGTATCACATCAAGAATGCTAAGCAATTTTATTACTATTACAAATCTACGGATTTCGGAGGTGAATTAGGGGATTATGAAAATGTGACCTTTAGCGCTACGCCAGAATATGACTCTAACGATAAGGCTTTTGACTTGGGCCTCATCGGCATCAATGCCAGGCCAAACTACAATGCAACTTACTCGATGCTTCGAGTCGGATATGATGGAAACATCCGCATCTACACATTCAATCCCGTTGTAACCTGGCGCTCATGGGAGACAACATTCACGTTGTTCCGTGAAGAAGAGAATGAGGACACCGAGAGCGAGTGCAGCTTGCCAAGACACTGCGGCGCGATGGGTGTGTGCAAGAATCGTCAGTGTGTGGCTTGTCCGAGGCCACAGGGGCTGCTGGGTTGGGACGAGGAGTGTCTGCCACCAGTTTTGCCACCGTGCAAAGGCGGTGCAAATGTGGAGTATCATAAGGTTGTGGGGGCTGAGCATTTCAGTAGCCGGTTCAATGATGGGATCGGACCGATCAAGGTGGCGGATTGTCAGAAGAAATGCGATTCGGATTGTAAGTGTTTGGGGTTCTTTTACAAGACCGAGTCATCCAAGTGCTTGGTGGTTCCTGAGCTGGGGACGATCGTTAAGGTATCCAACACATCTCATGTTGCATACATCAAAAAATCGAAGTAAGGCAGACCTGAATCGGATCTTCTGGAGACTTCATAATGATTGATCCTCGAAGAAATGTAACTTGTTTTTTTTTTCAAGGTCAAGTTTGTAGCGTGAATGGATTGATAAATAAGGCCAACATTGCTGATTCTTGAAGAAGTAATTCAAGCAAACCAACTTTATACTTTGAACTGTTGAATTTAAACATAGAAATGGAGAGATTTTTTGAAGAAAGTAATTCTACATTTACATACCTTAGGTATTTTTAAAGGAGCTTAATCTTCACGCTAAAAAATATTAATACTATTTGAATAAAGTCTCAATTTACATTTTAGGATTTTTATTATTATTCCAAAAATAAGAGGTTCGATGAAACAAAATTTTGTTGAGCACTGCTAAGAGCATCCTGATGGGAATCTACATATGGGACCCGAGTCGAGAAAAGCCTCTCGAGGAATTGCGCTGGAGACTCGGAAGAAGGCCCCGATGTGACCAAGAAGGCCCCGAGCGACCTGACTTGGGCGACGAGGCATGGACCATGGGAAGACGACCGAGACCATCCAGTGGACTACCTGAGGTCTTCAGGAGGGCCCCGAGTCAAGACCGTGCCGGGCGAAACTGGCCAGGGCCCCGACAGGGCCTTGCGTGCGCAGATTTTGGGCATTAAGGAAATCATCGAGCCAACCTCGCCAATTGGAGATTCTGGCTCGACCAATACTCTTACATGGGTCAAAATATGGGGACGAGGCAATAATATCACAGTGTCATGGCGAAGTCGTCCGGAGGCCCAGTTGACGAGTACCCTATGCGCACAGAAGGGGCACAACACCAGCATCCTCGACCGAAGTGCTTCAGCTGGGCATTATACCTCGACAGATAGCCTTAGAATGTCAAATAACTATGGAAGGGAGAATAACATCATCGGGTCAAGACAAAGCCGCCCAAGGGTCCTAAGGAGTGCCCTAGACGAGGTCCTACGCAAGGACGCCCAAAGCACACTCGAGAGTTCGGACTGGAGGAGCAACGGTCACAAAATCATGGCAATGAATGAACCAGATCTCCATAGAGCCGTTGGAGGGGAGTCAAAGGCAATAAAGCTCCTTAAATGCCCATCGGTTACACTTGGACTCCCACAAACGGCTAGTTTGCTTCTTCACCTCAACATGCATCATTTGGATCACTATATAAGGGAAGCAAGGCCAGAGCACTCGACATCCAATCATCAACCAAAAGATTCATCTTTGGATCACAACCTTAGTGTCGAGGGTACCAACCCTTCGGCCCTAGGGTATCCCAACCTTCTAGAGATAACTCAGCCCTTGTAATCTGATTGTAACGTGATTCCACCCTTGTTCTTCACTTCGTCCATTTCAATACAATAATCCTACACCATTTCCTCATATTTCAGTCCATTTCCATCCATTTTACCCAACGCTTCCGCAATAGAATCCATATTTCACTTCCGTTGCGCTACTTGGGGATTTGCCAAGACCACCGGTCGGCAAATTCCTATCAATTGGCCTCAGAGCATTTACGTTCCTTGGGATATTTCATGGCTATCTACGCACGAACTGATTCTTGGAACCCGCTAGCGAGATCCCCCATCTACAGCGACCACTACTCGACGGACCAAGGGAGACACTACGAGTATCCACAAAGACCCTTGTACCGACAAGAAGCAAGATCTCCCTACCATGACGATTACCCATTATACGGGCATACGAGAAGGACAGATCTACAAAGTTCCGTCCGCTACAACTGGAATGAGGTTTGTCATGAGTATTTTGGGTGACCTGGGGATTACTTGGGTCCTAAGGAGTGGGGGTACGCTGAGGCACACGAGAGAGAACGTCAAAAGCAGTGCCTCCCAAATAGCAATACGATGATGGTAAGAAGGGAAGAAGCAATGTTGTCCGAATGGGAGGTCACTTACCGCACTCCCATCACGGATGCAGCATGGGAAAAGATCGACACAATGCTGGCTAGGATGGACGAGACTACGACCAAACCCTCGGAGGAATGTTCGCCAAAGCCAAGTCCGAAGATGAGTGCCGAAGGAGTCCCAACCGGCGACAGCAAGGTACCAGAATTAGACCTTTCATTACTTGAAATTTCTAACACTACCAAGGGGGCTTTGGAGATCGAGGAGCATCACAATGAGTCATCTTTGAACATTGTCCAAGAGCCAAAAAACATCGTGCAGCGCTATTCAGATCAGTCACATCGGCAGAATGAAATGATTGGGCCACGGGAGTCATTGTGCTCTAAAAAGTGGCGAGCAAACTTGGAAGCGAAGAAGCTTTCTCAACCGGGCGATAACAAAGGCCACTGGTCACTCAAGGAGTGCATGGGACACGACCAGCAAGTACAAAGGATGTGGGGAGAACCATTGAAGTATTTGCAATTCGCGAGGGCAAGGCGAGAGGACTCCAACCACATATGGGACCCGGGTCCTAAGTCCTTGCAAGGATATGAAGAACGACCAAGATGGCTCTCCTCGGCATTATTCGTAAGTCAATGGGAGACGATTTACAACCTCTCGGGTCCAAGGTTTGAGGAGTCCACAGTAGAGGGAGTTAAAAGACCCGATTGGCGGCGCCAAGTTGCGCAACACTTAAAGGTGGGAAGGCACGACAAAGCTGAGAACGCGGGAGCGGCCGTGGTCATTTGGTACAGCGGGTCTGAGCTTATAAAAGAAACGGAGCAGGATGGGGAGTCCAAGAAGTCACCGCGCCAAATCTGCCACAATGATTTGATCCTTGGTAAGGTCGGTGGACAAGACGAGGGCCTTGCCGAACTAGGGAAACAAGAAGAGCTGCTCTACCGTCCAAGTTTCCTTGGTCAGTTTGTCATCCTAGTGCATGTAATATTGCCTAACAATCTTGGTGACCAGATTTGGCCATGGCGCGACAAATACCAAAGATGGCTCTTGGACGAGCAAAGCCTTGTTCCTTTTGATCGGGGAAAAGAAGTAGACCATTTGGGCGACGACCAAGCTTCAAGCTTGAAGCCACCGATAAGAGCATATAACACGCCGATCAGCATGTTCAACGTGGCCACCCTTGGGGGAGAGCAGGAACATGGGAGGACTCACCGAGTTGACCAACGCTTAGCGAGGGGACGGTGCGAGTCTAGGGCTGTTTGGGCTGCCATCGTAACAACTGATGGGAAGGCCTTGCTGGGGATTATTGGGAGCAAGGAGCGGCAACCCATGGCAGCAATGGAGCAGAAAGGTCAGCTGGTGCAAGAAGGGATGACTTTTGGCCACAACGGCTCGCAAGATAAGGTAGTGGCCCAGATCTGTCCGCAAGGTCGCTTGTGCATCACTCGCTTTGATCGAAGTAGACTGGAGGAGCTCCCTAGTGACCGTGAGAAGGAGAAGAGGCAGTCGACGCCTAGATGCAAGGCGCCAAGGGCCGAAGTTGTCCGAGTCGATGAGCAAGATGAAAAGGAGCCCGAGGTGAACTACAAAGGCAAGGAACATGGCCATGGTCCTGCCCCACTGAAGCAGCCCACACAACTGGGTCAGATCCTAATGCTTTTCCAAATTGTTCTAACATTTATGTTAAGACAATTTGGTCAAGTCCGCCCTGAAGGTCATTTCGCCTTCGCGCCTTTTGATCGAGGCAAACCTAGAAATTGTTCGAGCCTGCAAGGTGAGGAGCCCCGAAACATGGAAGGCCTGGTGCGACATCATGAGAGGAGACGTGACCACATGCCCTTTGACCCCGGAATACTAAAGAAACCCAAAGCCGCCGCACCAGCAATAAGGGTAAGTTACCACGACCTTGTATTTCAAGAGGGAAGGAATGATGGGAATCTACTTATGGGACCCGAGTCGAGAAAATCCCCGTCGAGGAATTGCGCTGGAGACCCGGAAGAAGGCCCCGATGTGACCAAGAAGGCCCCGAGCGACCTGACTTGGGCGACGAGGCATGGACCATGGGAAGACGACCGAGACCATCCAGTGGACTACCTGAGGTCTTCAGGAGGGCCCCAAGTCAAGACCGTGCCGGGTGAAACTGGCCAGGGCCCTGACAGGGCCCTGCGTGCGCAGATTTTGGGCATTAAGGAAATCATCGAGCCAACCTCGCCAATTGGAGATTCTGGCTCGACCAATACTCTTACATGTGTCAACATATGGGGACGAGGCAATAATATCACAGTGTCATGGCGAAGTCGTCCGGAGGCCCAGTTGACGAGTACCCTATGCGCACAGAAGGGGCACAACACCAGAAACCTCGACCGAAGTGCTTCAGCTGGGCATTATACCTCGACAGATAGCCTTAGAATGTCAAATAACTATGGAAGGGCGAATAACATCATCGGGTCAAGACAAAGCCGCCCAGGGGTCCTAAGGAGTGCCCTAGACGAGGTCCTACGCAAGGACGCCCAAAGCACACTCGAGAGTCCGGACTGGAGGAACAACGGTCACAAAATCATGGCAATGAATGAACCAGATCTCCATAGAGCCGTTGGAGAAAGTTGCATATCCAATAGAGCCGTTGGAGGGGAGTCAAAGGCAATAAAGCTTCTTAAATGCCCATCGGTTACACTTGGACTCCCACAAACGGCTAGTTTGCTTCTTCACCTCAACATGCATCATTTGGATCACTATATAAGGGAAGCAAGGCCAGAGCCCTCGACATCCAATCATCAACCAAAAGAGTTCTCTTTGGATCACAACCTTAGTGTCGAGGGTACCAACCCTTCGGCCCTAGGGTATCCCAACCTTCTAGAGATAACTCAGCCCTTGTAATCTGATTGTAACGTGATTCCACCCTTGTTCTTCACTTCGTCCATTTCAATACAATAATCCTACACCATTTCCTCATATTTCAGTCCATTTCCATCCATTTTACCCAACGCTTCCGCACTAGAATCCATATTTCACTTCCGCTGCGCTACTCGGGGATTTGCCAAGACCACCGGTAGGCAAATTCCTATCACATCCCCACCATGATCTTTTTATCATAGAAAAGTGTCATGAGAGATGATTAAAAAAACATGCACCCCCACCATGATCTTTTTGATCATAGATTTGATCATCCCATGACAAAGTGTAAAAAAGATCATCTCATGTTCAAAAATTAGAATTGATCATGAGTCGTGAACCAATCGCAACGCGATACGTGTCATGGCTAAGAAACTGTTTAGTTTTTATTTTGATCTTGCAACGAATATATCTTCGAAATTACAAAGTAAAAAAAATCAAAATAAATACCAATATTCATAATTTTTTGAGCTCTATAAAACGAGATACATTTTGATATATTTTTATTAATCTTATTATTTATTAGCTATAATTTATGTAGTGATGAGAGATAATGATGATGAACTTTTTATTTGATCATGAGTGAGGTGCACTTGATCAAAATAGTCATGAGGTATAACAAGATGAGAGAGAAAATGAATGAGAGAGAGGGGTGATATGTTTTTTTTTTTGTCATGGTGGGGATGCTCTAATAGCCGGAGAAAACTATTAAAAGGAACAATATAGTATGTTAAAGATTTTTTTTTTCCTTTTCGATTGAAGTATGATAAAGATTTGACAATTCTTCATATAATTTTCATCCTGGCCCGGCCCGGCCCGGCCCGTTGGAGAGCCCCAATCCTAATCCCAATTCTTTTTTTTCGAATACAAATCCTAATCCCAATTCAATTGCGTATAATTTCACATATACACTATTTGATTTTTAAGAGGTACCACCTGCCTGGTAGCAATTAGCATCTTTTCGTTAGGGTGTGAACTTGTTATGAACCTTATCAGGTCTTATTTAAATAGGCGTGACCCTTTAGCTTACTTATAACTATGATTTGGTATGAGAATACTTAAGGAACAAGGTGACATTGTCTAGTTTACTCTGAGGCTTTTCTGACGTCTTGGGAGCGGCCATGCCTCTGATCTCTCTTCTTGCCCCACTCGTGGAGACATAAGTGGAGTTTCTTGCTTGCTGCCAAGAACTCGACACCTTGTTTTGGGGTCAGGATGTTGTTCAGCAGCTCATTGACTGTCTTTAGCCTCATTTTATCGGCTTCCTCGAGAATGTTGGCCATGGCATGCTCGTGATCATCCAGAGCTTTCTCCACATCATCACTGGTCTCTCCAATCTGGCTTGCTTCCCTGGCTATTGCAGCTAGTGGCTGGTCAGCTATGTCCTCTTGTAAACTAGCTAGCAGGCTGGTCAACTTCTCCTCTTCCTTTACCGTCTTCAGATGCAATGTGTTGATGGAAGAGAGTTGCTGTGCTGAGAGATCAAACAGCAGCCCGCTCGAGGTACCTTTGGAATAGATGAGAGTAATTCACAGTTAGTTTTCAAGACCCCTGATGGATTGTTACTGTCAAAAGTTCTGCTTTAATGGCATATTTTTGATATGAAGGAAATAGCAAGGCACATACTTTGAAGGTACTGAGAGATGCTGCGCTCAATTTCAAAACCACAGAGGGCGTAAATGAGACGAATGAACATGGTTGGACGGCAGCCAGCTATCCAGAGCAGGGAGTTTTCAAGGGTGGTGCACCAACTCGGGGCGAAGAAATGAGATATGTCCTCCCTTGCAAGCTTGGTTCTACTTTCCATGTAATCTTCAAAGTGCGAAACTGTTTTAGCGGACAGCTCACTGTACTTGCTATCATTTTCACCGGTACGCTCATCGTCAGGTTGAGGATTCAGGGACTGGACCAACTCATCAAGATCGGATTGTTGGAGCTTGATCCATTCTTGGAAGCAGGTGTGCGAGCGGTCAGTCATGGCTACTTGCAAGTGCTTCACTGCCTGAAACAGCATCATCCATAATCTTAAAACATTACATGACAAATAAAACAAAGTAATTGCAAGATAGAAATTTTGGCTTGATTGTAACAATGAAATTACATAATATTTGCGTAAATTGGCCAAGCGTATGATGAGAAAATTTAAAGAGACAGATGGAAGGTGGCAAGATGCGAAAGGATTTGTAGCTTATGGGCGAGCATGTTGTTCTTCAATATCATTGGGCACTAGTTCGATTAAACAAGGAAGCAGAACACGTCAAAAGATCGAGTCTTGAAGTATCAATCTAAATGTCAAATATGTTGTCATCAACAAACAAACAAACCATTGAGCAGTATAAATTATTATGGCAAAGGGGGAGTACTGCAGGTGTTTGGGCGGTGAGTTTTGGCTTCTCTGGCATCATGAATCATGATAGAGGTTGTGTGGAAGGCTGGAATGGAAATTGAAGCCTCTTTTGGATATTTACATAAATAACAAAACATAAGCCCTATTCATTTACATTCTGTATTAACTTTTAAGGACACACAACAAAACTCTTTTGGATTTAGGTGATGATATTTGCAGCCCCTTTCAAACAAATGACATCAAGCTTAGATGATATACCAATCTTGAACATTGTAAGAACAACACAGAAGTCAGAATAAAGTACACATGCAAACCAATTTGAAATTAAAGCAAATATCCTACCCTTGATGAGGTTTTCAAAAATTTAGCCTCATCCCTTCTGACGAGGCTCTCTAAATTCAGTCACATCCTTCCTTCCATCTTGTCCCTCAAAAGGATGAAAAGCCGTGTCGAAAAATGACTGTAAAAGAACAAGGAACCTTTAGTATTTTTAATCAGCTATCAAACAGAATATTTTCGGGCACAGATGGAATCCTACCCGTGATGAAGTTCTCCAGAGTTTGACCACATCCCTACAAATTTAACCACATCCCTCTGCCATATCAACCCTGAATGTGTGCACCTTCATCCACAAGACACGTGTACTCAGTTTCTTGTTCCCAGGAGGGTAAGCAAAACAGCTACTACAATTTTCTAACACCAACTAGTTTGCAACCAGATACTAACATCACAATGTACTTACCTATACGGATGGCAGTATGGCACTAATGCTTAAACACTACCAATTCAAGAACAATGAACAATTCGAATTTTTTCAGTTAAATGGGTTCTCAAGAACAGTGGCCAGCGCTTTTAGCCTAGGTGTTGTTGCTATGAGCGTTTTAGTCCTATTCATGCATATTTAGGTTATTTTCAGTACAGTCGCTCCTACAAGCAGCGCCTAAGGTATGAACAGCGCTAAACAGAATCAATTTCCCAAATTGAGTAGATTGGAGACCAGTTTGCTCAAATTTGGAAAATTATTCGAACAATTCCTAGTAAATTCCTATTTTCACCTTAACAGTTAAGCTAACCATATAGATCAGGTTCCACTCCTACCACACTGCAGGATCTCCCCTAGGGGCACAAAACACAGACATCCAGTAAAACACTTATCTTATCCCTTAACCCTCAACAAATACAACCTCAACAGCTCGAAATCAGTCTCTCCTCTGTACGCTACAACTCAGATTTCCATAAAACACAAGATTCAGTTTTTCAAAAAAAAAGCATTCACGCAACAAATCTGACGACATGTTGTAATCAACTCGAAAACCAAAATCATTTTTACCGAATTGAAATTGCTCGCACCACATCTAATCCGATCTGGAAATTTACAAGCAACTTCTCGATCGATCCACCGCATAGTAAACCCTAGATCGCAATCTGGAGAACGATGAAACTATAGATAGAGCAGCCGTTTACGCTAATCTGACTGGTCTGGTAGAGTTTGCGCGCACTTCGTCGTTCTCATAGTACGTTCATTCTGGCAATGGAGTATTTCAGCCAATCTTTGAATCAGGCGGTGGCCACTAGAAAGGTCCAACCGTATAAAACTAAAGGCTGTAGACTTCGCTTCCATCACTTATTATACGCAGACGACATGCTGGTGTTTTCCAATGGTCACAAGAACTCCATAAAGCAACTGCTGCACGTGATTAATGACTTCTGTGAAGCCTCTGGCCAAATGCTGAACCCAGAAAAGAGTAAGGTCTTTTTCTCAGAGCATATCCAAGAAGAAAGGAGGAAAGCTACCCTGGAAATCTCTAAGTTCACCGAGGGCACTCTCCCTGTTAATTACCTGGGGGCTCCCTTGTTTGCTGGCAGAGCTAGAGTGAGCTATTTTAAGCACCTTGAAGATGTGGTTAGAGGTAAAATTGCCAGTTGGGCAAAGAATTTCTTATCAATGAGTGGCAGGGCTACCATAATTGCTTCAGTCCTCGGGTCCGTGAGTATTCACACGCTCTCTATCCTCCCTGTTCCCAAGGTGGTGATTAAGAGCATTGAAAGACTGATGAGGAATTTTATCTGGGACAGGGGAGGCTCCTCAAGGCATCATTGGGTGAAATGGGAAACTATCTGTTCGCCTAAAGATGAGGGGGGGCTTGGAATAAGGAAATTATCTGACGTGAAGAAATCCCTGTTCAACAAGTTGGCTTGGCGTTTCATGCAGAATCAGTCCATCTGGGCGCAATATGCTAGAAATAAGTACCTATACAGCTCCTACAGTTCCGCTATATGGACTGCCCTCAAACCTTATATCAGTAAAATGCGTCAAGATAGCTGCTGGGAGATTGGCAAGGGGGAGATTCTTCTTGCCCATTTCTGTGAGTGGCTTGATGTGAAGCTACCAAGGCAAGCCAGACACTGGACCATCAAAGATGTGGTTACCAACTCGGACATCAAAGAGAAGTTCAGGAATATGCTTCCAGGGGTTCTAAGAGGGGTTTCAGAGTCCTTCCAGTTGACAGATAAAGTTGATAACCTGCGCTGGAGAGGGGCGGATTCGGGTAACTTTACTACTAAAGCCAGCTATGAAAAAATCCGGAAATTTTTTCCCAAGAGCAGGTTATATAGGAATACTTGGCAGACTTGGCTGCCTCCCAAGATCAGCGTGTTTCTGTGGCGTCTATGGCATAAATCTCTCCCTACTGACGATAACATTCTCAGATGTGGCATAAATGTGGTTTCCAAATGTTGGTGCTGTTGCAACCCCAAGATAGAGGAAACTGAACACCTGTTTATCCACAGCGACTTGGCTTCTCACATATGGAAGTTCCTGGCCTTCATCCTCGATAAACCAACCCCTGCGAACATGGATCAACTGAAACTAGATTGGTTTATTAACCTGGAGAGGGCCGACTATATGTCCTGTTTCTCTTTAGGCCTTGCGGCGGCCACCTTATGGGAAATCTGGCTTCACAGGAACAATAGAATCCACGGCAATCCTTGTATCAACTTCAGAACTGGAATTGAAAGATGGGGCAAAGTTCTGGGATCCATGATCAAGGCTGAATATAAGCCTTCTTTTCATGCGCAATTTGCCCTGAACAGCCTGTATGTTCCCACTCCATCCTGTAACATCAAAGGAAAGTGGTCTAAGTGGAGCCCCAGCTCATCGGGGCTAACTCTTTCCTTGGCAGTCAACAAGTCAGTTTGCGGCGGAATCCTCAGGGATTATACGGGCAGGCTCATTCTAGGCTTCAGGTTGGAACTGGAACATGAGGATCTTATCGAGGGCCTAATCTCAGCTTGCCTGATGTTAGAAGAAGAAGGTTGGATGGAGGATTTGACTTGTATTCAAAGCTCTCATGCTGACTGCAAGCTTATTGGTGCTGAGAACTTTGTCGGGGGCTGGGTTCATTTCAACCGATGGCGAGAAGCGAGGAAGTTAGTGGGCAGGGCCAGAATTAGGGAGATTGCTCCGGAAATAAATGATGCCGCTATTGCCATGTGCTTTCAGGAGAAAGCAGATCGCATACACTACAACATGAAGGGGATGCCTAAAGCAGTGCGAGTGGCACTCGTCAGCGACTATACTCAGCTCCCGGTGTGGTGCCGAAACATCAGAGACTCCGGTAATGCTCAGGGCCATGAGTCGCCTCGTATCCTGCAGCCAGGCTCGCCTCGAGGTAACAATCACCGTGAGCCTGCCTATACATGTCCGTATGTATAATCATGCGTGCCGGCCGCTTGTATTTAGTTCTATTCGAGCTCTTTTAATCTAGCCTGTTCGGCGTTTTTAAGGGGTTAGAGCCTATATCTATCCCCTGGTGCTTGAGGGTTTTTGTATTTGCCTCGATTCAGGCTGTTTGGATCCCTATCTAATAAAGGTTGTTGTTGCAAAAAAAAAAAAAAAAAAAAAATCATAGTACGTGTACGCGTTAACATTGCACTATTGGGCCACCAGTGAGGCCCATTAGGATAAGTATAGAATGCTTCGATTGGGCTTGTTGGGTCACACTAAGCCCAGTAAGAGTCGTTCATTATATTTTCAAAAAAACAAAAAGATTAAAGGGTTTTATCATTTATGAGGTGTGATGATGACATATAAATTGAACACCTAATTTAGATTAGGTGGGCCCAATATCTTAGTTGTCATTCTATTTGGGAGTTTTTAGTTTGGTTAGATTAGGTTTAACCTAACCAATAACTTTCTTTTGATTTATACTTCTTTGTTTAAGCTAGCCCCTTTTTTCAATTTAATAAACCCACAAAAAACATTCCAACACAACCATAAACTTCCAAGACTTGCAAATTCTTAAAATAATTGTCTAGCAACGGAAAGTGCTTGAACTCTACAATAATTCAAAATACTTTATATGTTTTTTTATGGGGAAAATACTTTATATGTTAAACAATTAATAGATGGTCCTTTTATAGAGAACGTTCTTTTTTAAAAAGAAAAAATTGGAAATGACTGGAAAATTCTCAGGCGTATACCGTTAATATGTCACGATGAACCTCTAATCATTTACTTTATAACAATAATCAGGTATTCACACAATTAGAACCCCGCTCAAATTTAAAAAATAATAATAAAATCATTCAAATTTACGATTTTAAAATTTTGAATCTTATGACATTTGCTGTTACCGTGAGAGAGCGTCCTGATAAGATAAGTCATGTGTTAATACTTAATTGACTAATAGTTGGCATATATGAGGTGTTAAAAATATACTATGATTGAAGTGGAAGCAAAGTGGAAAGGAACTATGCATCTCCAAGTTATTAAAGGAACGAGTGTCCCATGCAGATCCAAATTCCTATATCATCCATTTCAGTAAATTCTATGAAAAAGAGTATATTGCAAATGTTTTCATCCTTGTAAAAATAGGTCTGAGTTTATTCCATGAGACCATGAATGAGATAACAACATTCAAAACATAAAAGAGAAAAGACAAAGAGAAAATCACTCAAGGCAAAAAAGGTTAGACTAGATCCCAAGGTGGTCTAGATTGATTTTTGTCTTTGTTTTCAAGAATCTGATTCCAGTTCCATGCAAAAACGGTACACAACATACTCTAAAATAGGGGTTGGCATTCGGCCGTGGGCCGTAATAAGTATTAGGGCGCCTCGAATCCGGTTCTAGTCTGACCCCGACCCTAGTCATATTATGGCCCGATCCGAAGGGCTTAAGGTCGGGCTAAGGTTTCGATTATTCGGAGCGGTCCGAAATACGAGCCCGATTTAAAATCGTATATTTATTGATTTATGGACGTTCTTGATATAAAAAGAATATATTTTTCACATCCATTAAATCTCACATGTCCAAACTAGTAGTATTTGCATTTAAAAAGTTATTTGTCGATTAATTAGTCATTCATTTAGAGCCGAAATTAGCCCGAGTCCGAACCTAGCCCGAAAAACCCTATGAAACGAAGGACCGATAACGATTTTCGGACTGATGAATTTTTTCAAGGCCCGATCCGATCATAATGTGTAAAGAACTAGAACTCACCAAAAATCATATTCGACCCAACCCCGCCCTTTGCCCGCCCCTACCCTAAAATCTTCATCACTTTGGACTATTACCCACTTTGTATTAAAACCCTAAATTAATGCATTCACATGAAAACACCACCAAACATTTGACTAAGCTGACCACCACCTTCAACACTACAACTACTACCCCACTACTCCTCACAAGTCACAAGTCACAAGTCACAAGTCACCCTTCTCCTCTCTCTCTCTCTCTCTCTCATAACCACTAACCCCATTTCAAATCCTCAACATATATACTTGTAGACTATTTTTTCTACACTTTAAATTATTTTAAAACCCTCTCTTTAGTGTTTACAAGAGGAGTCTTAAGCTTCAATATGTCAAGCATCGCTTGCATAAATCAGTCTCGTACATAGTTTTGAAAGATCAAAATATAGTTGTACTTTTTTACAGGAAGTTAAGAATCTGTTTTGATGAACTTAGAATTCTGTTTTTTTTTCTTCCTTCAATTAGCACCTTATTTAGACATGTGTTTAAGGCGCTTGATTTCATTCCAGTCAAATGTTTAACTTTTGAGTTCCGATCAAATAAAATGAGGATTATATATAAAAACTAAAAATTCAATTAAATATTAACACGTGTATCATTTGATCAATCATATTTCAATGTCTTTTTCTAAATATGAAATATTAAACGTCTAGTGGAAGAAAAAAAACGAAAAACGAAAAAGTTCAGGCGAAATCTGACCTACGATCGATTTCAATACTTCTTCGAAGCTAAACATCCATCTATCGTAGTTTCAAATATGAGCAGCAAACCAGCACCAAACAGCGAACAGAATGGTACGATTTTTTTCTTTTTTTAGAGTATGAGCTGTGTATGTTTTTTATAATTTGAGTTGTGTATGTTTTTTTAGGGTTTTTATAGTTTGAACTGTGTATGTTTTTTATGGTTTGAGTGTGATAAGTCTGAACATTATCAGTTTAAGTTTGATAAGTCTGAATATTATAAATTTAAGTCTGAACATTATCAATTTAAGTCTGATCATTATCCGTTTAAGTCTGAACATTATTAATTAAGTCTGATAACCTGAACATTATCAATTTAAGTCTGTCATTATCAATTAAGTCTGATCATTATCAATTTGAGTCTGATCATTATTAATTTAAGTATGATCATTATCTATTTAAGTCTTAACACATTATTGATTAAGTTGGATAAGTCTGAACATTATCAATTTAAGTCTGATAAGTCTGAACATTATCAATTTAAGTATCATAAGTCTGAACATTATCAATTTAAGTCTGATAAGTCTGAACATTATCAATTTAAGTCTTATCATTATCCATTTAAGTCTGAACATTATTGATTAAGTCTGAACATTATCAATTTAAGTCTGATCATTATCCATTTAACTCTGATAAGTCTGAACATTATCAATTTAAGTCTGATCATTATCCATTTAAGTCTGAACATTATTAATTAAGTTTGATAAGTCTGAACATTATCAATTTAAGTCTGATCATTATCAATTTGAGTCTCATCATTATCCATTTAAGTCTTAACACATTATTGATTAAGTTGGATAAGTCTGAACATTATCAATTTAAATCTGATCATTATCAATTTAAGTCTAATCATTATCCATTTAAGTCTGAACATTATTGATTAAGTCTGAACATTATCAATTTAAGTCTGATCATTATCCATTTAAGTCTGAACAATATTGATTAAGTTGGATAAGTCTTAACATTATCAATTTAAGGCCGATAAGTTAAAACCTTATCAATTTAAGTCTGATCATTATCAGTTTAAGTATGATCATTATTCATTTAAGTCTGAACATTATTGATTAAGTCTGAACATTATCAATTTAAGTCTGAACATTATTGATTAAGTCTGAACATAATCACTTTAATGCGTTAAGTCTGAACATTATCAATTTAAGTCTGAACATAATCACTTTTTCAAAATCTTGTCAAAATCTTACGCAATGTAAAAATGTGCAGATTAAGACTGAAACACCATACAAACTCAATAAAAATATAGTAATTAATGGATACGGAAACGAATACAGTAAATACAGAAACGAAAACAGAATGCAAACGATATATAAAAACAAAACCATAGGAACGATTTCACGAACATGCAACGACGCTAGCAAAATCGTCCATCTCTTACTAAGGTTCACCCTAAAATCAGATTGAATTGAATAGTTAATGGAGTTTCCAAATCAGTGACTAAATTGAAACTAAAATTAATTATGATAATAATGGGATTATGTGAATGACTATAGGATTTCGGCGAAATTGGACACATGTTAGCTTAAAATCCGATTTTTAGTTTTCATATTTAATCCTGATTTTTACCTGAACCGCACTCTTAACTTTTTATATTAGAAGTTAAGTTGTATAGTCAAATACTTGAATTAAGTCACCAAATTATTATTTTTTTTGATAAGCAAGTCACCAAATTGAATTCATAATTTTTTTTCTCCAATATAAATCAAGAAATTTTTTAAATTTCATATTTGTCCAACTCATAAGAATACACCATAACTTACACAAATTAAATACGAGTAGAGGAGCGCTCAAATGAGGCACTAAATTAGAATGAGGCAGTGAGGCACGATCTGAGCCACACATCTAATCCCCGTGCATTTGTGGCGCGCCACGTGTCCAAATAGTAAACCCACTACCAACAGTAGTGTGAACGCAAATGGCGTCTGTGAACGTGGCTTCGCCACGTGTCACAATGAGTGGCCCAGATCGTGCCTCACGTGACTCATTCTACCAACCCTGCCTCAAAATAGCGCTCCCAATACGAGTATTACATAAATCATCTGATCATCCAGTGATGGTTGCCTAGCGTTGGGGGGTCGTCCATGCCTCTTTTCTTCCTCCCTGGGCTGTCCGGTCGCTTCCCGTGCCGGTGGGGGCGTCCCGCTATTCGGTTCCGTCCGGCTGTTTGCTGTGGCGTCGGGTTTGGTTGGGGGAGGGTTGCCCGGTTTGATGGCTGGAGGAGTGGATGGCGTCGGCTGCTGTTTGGCGACGGTGTTGCATCCGGATGGTGCCGGTTTGGGGATGGGCGGTGGCGTTGGCGCGTGGCTCACGGTGGCGGTTGTGCTGGGTGGCTTTTCGGCTCGGACGGGTGGTGAGGCTGGTGGATTTTTTTTGAGCTTCTATTGCCGTATTTTGTGTAGTTTTTTAGCTCCTCAGCCGGTTTCGGTCTGAGCTGTTTTTAGCTTTTTAGTTTTAGGTTAGTGTTAGTTTGGAGTTTTTATGTTAGTTGTAATGTTATTTTTTGGGGCTGCGCTCGTTGTATTTGTTGATCTCCTGACTTTGGTTGTTTGGCCATCCCCTTTGGCGCGAGGCAAAGTGGTGCAGTTGTTTGCTCCCAGCTAGTTAACATGTCCTAGCTCGAAGTCCTCCGTTATGCCTTTTTATGAATTCTGGGTGGCAAGCTGCCAGTGCAGGCGATTGGGGTTTCAAGGATCACTTGTGCAGTCTTCTCGTTTTTCAGGGGAAATCGACCGGAGTTTTAGTGAACTTGCAGTTTGGCCGAATTGGCATGGATCGACTTGGAGTTTTCGGCGTGATTTTTCTTTGTGGTCTAGCAAGGCGTGGATTGCGGTTTTAGGTTATATGTTCTGGTCCTGTTTTGTTAGCCCTATGGTTGTTATTTTTGTCATGTTCGTTCTCTGCGTCGGTGTATGCCTCTGCTTGTATTATCAAAAAAAATAACTAGCTCATGATGGCAAAAATGCTGAATACTGATTATTTGCAAAATTATGTAATTTTATTTGTGATTATAAAAATTAAGTTTTGGTTTTGGATAAAAAATCACATTTTAATATAAAAACTATAAACCACCTAAGAATTCGACATGCGTCACTCTCGACTAATCATAATTCGGGGCACTTTTGGTAAATAAAAAAATTAAAACGGACTTATTAAAAAATACATAATATATGCGAGGGTATAAACGTCCGAAAAAATAATGTTAAGTCATTATCAAATAACTCTGAATATTATCAAATAACTCTGAACATTATCAAATTACTCTGAACATTATCAAATTACTTCGAACATTATCAAATAACTCAGAACATTATCAAATAACTCTGCACATTATCAAATAACTCTGAAAAATAACAATAAACGTTATCAAATAACTCTGAACATTATCAAATAACTCTGAATTTTATGCTTTGAATTAATTTAATTAAAATTAATTAATTACGAAAATATCAAAAGATTATCTTGCCCCTCTGTGTTGGATTATAAAATTTCGACAAATATGCCACAAGTCAACTTTTGAGGAGACTTATAATTTTTATAAATAAATAAGATTTTTACCCGATCTATACCCTTGCATTTTAAGTTAATAATATTTGTATTTACTTTTTTTTTTAATCGGGGGTTACAATCTCTCATACAAATCAAGTATTACACGAATACATTTTGTATATATTACATAAGCACTTTTCACGTGTACAATCTCTAGACTTTGGAACAAGGCACCAACACGGATTGATACTTGAATCATCCACATATTGAAACACGCGCCATAAGACACCTCTTTCTTGAAACCCCACGAACGCATACGCACATCCATGCATCATACAAGTAACACCTGCATATTTGAAGGTCCACAAGGGACGAACAATACTTCCGCGAATGAGGAACAATAACACGTCCACGCCGAGGTGAGATGAAGAACATCTTTACGAGAGAGGAATAACACATCCACGCATAGCCGTGACAAAAATTAAGTTTGAAAACATTTTAACATATTTCAAGTGAATTATGATATAGAAAAGGCAAAAAAAAAAAGGAAGATATTTTGAATGAAGATGAGTGATGATGAAAAGGACGTGTTGCAGAAATGCAGGTCAGGTTTTAATGCATTTAAATGAAATCACTTTGCGTCATAAATCCTTCCCGGCATTAGAAAACAGAAACCAGTTACTTTCCCATCTCAATCATCGCCCAACCAAAAGCCATAAAAAATATAATAATAATAAAAAAGTAAAAAAACTAATACATCAAATCAACTTCACTACTCCACCTCCACAACTCCATCTCACTAGCTCCTGCTACTGCACAAAAATCCATCTATCTTAAAAACCCGATTGATTGATAACATCCAGACCAACATTCAAGCATCTTCACCAAGTACTCCGATGGAGATAATTCTGAGTACTCTGGTCGTGTTCTTGCTAATGTTTTCTGTCGCAGAATCAGCATGCAACACTGCAGATCAAGAAATGGTAGCTAGAGCTTTTCGCTCAGTCTCCAACTTTGACTTATCGTTGCTTAAACTTAAAGTAGCTCACCACGGCCTCCTCCTCCCAAATTGCTCCAACCCGTCAATCAAGGAGCTCAACTTCAGCTCCTTGAACCTATCCGGCGCCGTTTCGTGGAAGTATCTAAAGAACATGTCGGAGTTGGAGTACATAGATCTGTCTTCTAACTCGCTGCAAGGCTATGTTCCTGGCTGGCTTTGGGGGGTCGAGTCGTTGACTAAAGTCAACCTTGCTGGTAACAAGTTTGGAGGGAGCATCAAGCTGCTACAACCCGCATCCTCGGTTTCTCGCATTTGTGAATTGAACGTCTCCGGCAATAGATTTACGAACGTGGTGGAGTTAGATTCGTTCTGGAATCTGACAAGGCTCGACCTTTCGTTTAACCAGTTGAATCACTGGCCTTCTGGGTTGACCAAGTTGACCAAATTGGAGCTGTTGGATGTCTCGAGCTGTAACATTTCTGGAAATCTGCAACCGGTTTCGGGGCTGGGGATGTTGAGATACTTGGATTTTTCGAGGAATAGGTTGGTTGGTGATTTAGGTTCAGAGCTTTTGAAGTTGAATCGTTTGAAGTTCTTGAACGCGTCGTTCAACAACTTCTCCGGCGTAGTGTCGCCGGAGAAGTTTCAGAGGTTTGGTAAGTCGGCGTTCATCCACGCAGGGAATTTCACCTCGAATTTCAACGTCTCCAAAACCCCAAACGCTCTGCCTTCTCCTCAGGCTCAATATCTCAACAAAACCAAACCCGGTAACTTTAAAAGCAACAGCTCTGCTCATCACGCGCCATTGCCGATCAACGACAACCTCGTACATAGGCCTTATACAAAACCCAGATCAAATATCAAAACTTTCCTAATCGCAGGGATCACAGCTTCGTCCGCATTCATCATCCTCGTCTCAATCTGCTCCCTTTTGATTTATTACAGACGAAAGAAGGAGATGAGAAAGAGGAACAAGTGGGCGATTTCGAAGCCAGTTCCGCCGCAGCCTTACAAAATGGAGCGATCCGGACCGTTCTCGTTCGAAACGGAGTCGGGTAAGCTCTGGACGGCAGACATAAAAGAGCCGACTTCGGCGCCGGTAGTGATGCTGGAGAAGCCGCTAATGAATTTCACGTTCAAGGATTTGATCGCTGCCACGTCGCACTTCGGGAAGGATTCGCAGCTCGCTGAGGGCCGATCTGGCCCGGTGTATCGCGCGGTGCTTCCTGGAGATGTACACGTGGCGATTAAGGTTCTGGAGAGCGCAAGAGATGTCGCGCATGATGAAGCGGCCGCCATGTTTGAAGCTCTGGCGAAGATCAGACACCCTAATTTGCTTCCTATCTCCGGCTACTGCATAGCAGGTAATTAATTACAAATTGACCCGTATGTTTTATCTACAGATAGTGTAAAATATAAATATGACTTAGCTCAACGTATTTCTTTTCAATTAGGTCCTGAAAATTTGCATTCAAATTGTTTTGTTTTATTACATATTAGACTATCATGTATTTTCAATTGAATTAGGTATGTTAAAATGTGAAATTCAATGCCATTGACTGCCGGTTCTTTTTTTCTCTCAGGCAAGGAGAAGCTGGTGCTATACGATTACATGGCCAACGGCGACCTACACCGATGGCTGCATGAGCTTCCCACCGGAGCTCCAAACGTGGAAGACTGGAGCACAGATATGTGGGAGCACTCCGCCTGTGCAGCCATCTCCCCAGCGACTTCGCCTGAAAAAATGAGCTGGGCGACGCGCCACCGCATCGCGGTGGGGATAGCCCGTGGCCTAGCCTACTTGCACCACTCTGGATCAAAGCCATTACTCCACGGCCATTTGATCCCTTCCAATGTACTCCTCTCCGAAGACTTTGAGCCAAGAATAGCTGACTACGGCATGGTGAGGGACTCGGGCGAGACACTGACGACGGAGTTTGATGTTTACTGCTTCGGGTTGGTTTTAATCGAGTTGATGACGGGGAAGAGCGTGAGTGATGAATGTGTGGCATGGGTGCGTAGGATGGTGAAGGAAGGGAGGGGAGTTGAGGCCGTTGACTCGGCGTTGACTTATGGTGGTGGGGAGGCAGCGAGTGAGCTGGTGGAGACTTTGAGAGTTGGGTATATGTGCACGGCTGAGTTGGGGCGGAAGCGGCCCACCATGCAGCAGGTTGTGGGGATGCTCAAGGACATACATCATACTCCAGAGATTCTATAAAGCATCAAAATTGGTTTATTGTAAAAAATAATTAGGAATCAAAGAGTGAAGACCACACCTTGTTGTCTTTTTTTTTTCTTTTCACTTTGTGTTTTGTGAAGAGTGGTGTTTTAGGGCATATGCACTCATAGACATGGAAATTTTAGGAGGGGACTTTCTCACTTAGGAGGGTGTACGAAAGAATTTCATATTGTGTTTTGTTTGAAGTAAGTGTTATGTGAGGAAGTCCTCTCCTAGCATTTCATTTCTGATGGATGCATATGCTGTACTACTTAGAATCACGATGTTGTGCAAACTTGATTTTTGATACAAACTATAAACTGATAAATTATGATACATTTTTTATGAACTATATCATGATTTTATACAATCGAATTATACATCACTTTCATGTGCTATAATATAGTTCACAAAAAAATGTACCATAATTTGTTAATTTATAATTTGTACGTTTGAATCTGATTTTTTTCTTAACACTTAACTATAAACTGATTATAATCTGAGCCCAAATTTGTGTTAGAAAAACTCGACATAGAAATCACCAAGTTTGTCTCTAGTGACCCACTTGGAGCTTTGGAACACTGCCCATGATCAAATTTTATAAATGTTTGTCAGAATTTTTGTCTGAAATTGGGATAAGAAGAAATCAAGGGGATTTGAACTTTGAATGATGAGTGGGTTTGGTTTTGGGCTGTGGACCATTTGGGGGTGAAACTGATGTACCGTTTTTGAGTTAAAATGGAGTTGACATGCAGTAGTATGTCGTTGTCTGATAGCTCCCAGGCTTCCTTCACGCGTCTGGTCTTGTAGTCTGAAATCTGAATATGATGTTTTTTTTGATAGAAGAAAAGAATATGATGTTTTATTTGAGTCAAAGGCTATGAGAATTCAGCCTTCAGCTAGCTTCATTTGAATCCCAAGTCAAAGTCATCCATCGAGCACCGAAAAAATCGTAGTGGGATCAGGCGACTTTCAAGTTTTTTTTTTTTTGATAGTGGGTGTATATAATAATTAGGAACAGGGACGCGCTCAAATGAGAATTCATCTTAGGCTAAGAACACGAGAACTCAATTCTGATTGGCCGAGGGGAGGTGCCACCTCACAAAGCACGAGGCCCATTGGACATGTGAGTGGATTTTACTATTTACTTTGTGAGGTGGCACCTCCCCTCGACCAATCAGAAGCGAGTTCTCATGTTCTTAGTCTAAGATGAGTTCTCATTTGAGCGCTTCTCACTAGGAACATTATAATACATATGAGCTTTTATCATCTAGTACATCTATATTGATCTCCGGAGCTCTTAGCAAGAGCTCTTGATCGGATCCGTAAGCATCTGATACATCTCTCCACTTCTGAAGCGCAAGCCACGTTCGACACCTTTACCATGAATCCAATCCGCACACATCCACTCAAATCATCGGTACATCTTTGACATTTGGGCATCCACGCGCGAGGCGGGACAAGAAAGCGGAAAAGGAAAAACGAAAGAAGAAAATTGGTGGCACCGGGACTCGAATCCATGACGTAAGGATCCAACCATTTTAAAATGGACTCCTTAACCAACAGGCCACCACTCGTATTAGCAATTTAAAGTTTTAATTTACCATAATAGAATTGCTTTGACTCTTCTTCCGTGCAAAATTGGCACATGTTCATCACGATTTAACTCATTAACAAGATTATGTGCCATAAAAATTAATCTTTCAAGATTTTATATATAAATTTTAGATGAAGTGACATTTAGATGGCTTGTACTCTTAGGTAAATTATAGATTATTTAATAAATTTAAAATGATGAGATTACGTGTGATATTAATATTACCGTATGGTATGAGGTAAAAGATCGACTATTTAAATGTTACATCAAATTTTAGATGAATGGGTACGAAAGAGGTGTTGGACGAGTTGACTTGAACTCTTGACAAAATTGTCAAGGATATGATTCCCTTGAGTAGCATTAATGGGTACAAAATTGTTGATGAATGTTATTCATCCCTTGTGGATGTGTTTTCGTCTCGCCTCGGCGTGGGCGTGTTATCCCTTCCTCGCGGAGGTGTTATTTGTCCTTTGTGGACGTGTTGCTCCTGCAGGTTGGCGCTGCTGGTTCGTCTATTCCTTCCACGAGCGCGTGTAGGAACTAATTACAATGGGTTTCAAAGTGGATGGTGCTTCAATTGACATAATTTAAGTATCAAATGCGGGTGGTGCCATGTGTGCTCCAAGAGTCGAAAATCACATGTACCCGATAAGAAAAGTTCTCATACAGTATGTATAATATGTATTCGATGGTGATTGATATGTAAAAAAACCCACTATAAATTTTTTTTATATGAATAGCTATTGATGTTCAAAATGCCTAATAGAATTGCTTTGACTCTTCTTCCATACAAAGTGTCACATGTCCATCATGATGCAATTTTTTTTATAAGAATATGTGTAGAGAAAATCGGGTGTATATTCCTTACACTGTGTTATTATTTACCAATAGGATGTAAAGAGCTCAAAAAATTAATTTAATAAAATAAGAGTTTGGATCAAATACATGTTTAGGATCAGGTGCAAAGTGATAATTATTGTAAAAAATACAAAATGATCTCCACCCTTGATGGTACTGATTAATTGGAAATAAATATGTTTAATTTCATATTTTAATGTGGAAAGGGCAAATATGGCAGGTTAAGATTGTTTCATTGCGACAAATTCGTTCTCTCTCTTATGACAGACGACGGATCTGAAGCGACGACGGACGGCCGACTAATTGGCTGCGGTTGTCGATTCCATGGCGACGACGGACTAAAGCGACCTGCCGGAGAACAACGACGATGATAGTCAATTTTGTGGAGGTGTGGGAATTGCAGAGGAGATGTGGAGGTGTGGGAATTGCAGAGGAGGTGTGGGAATTGCAGAGGAGATGTGGAGGTGTGGGAATTGCACAGTCAATTTTGTTCGACATGGCTGTGGAGGTTTGGGAATTGCAGAGGAGATGTTCTTCCGAACTTGCCGGAGATGACGAATTATAGTCAATTTTGACGAATTATGTCACAGTTCGTCAAATCAGACCATAATTCGTCAAAATTTCTGACGAATTGTAGTGCACTTCGACGAATTATGCAATAATTCGTCAAAAACAACTAAAAATTCGACAAGAATTCGACTGTAATATTATAGTTCGTCACAATCATTTATAGTTCGTCATGAACATATTTGTAGTATTCTTTTCGAAAACTGTCGATTGCATTTTGTTTTGAGTTACATTGATGTCGAAGATGATCCAGAGTGTGTACAATTGATCCACTTCGACGAATTATGCAATAATTCGTCAAAAACAACTAAAAAATCGACAAGAATTCGACTGTAATATTATAGTTCGTCACAATCAGTTATAGTTCGTCATGAACATATTTGTAGTATTCTTTTCGAAAAAAGTCGATTTGCATTTTGTTTTGAGTTACATGATGTCGAAGATGATCCAGAGTGTGAACAATTGATTTAAATGAAGTTTTACTCCTTCAATTTGATTGAATTAAGTCAGACGAATTATAATTCGTCATGCCAATTTTATAGTTCGTCATCACTAGTTTGTAGTTCGTCATCCCAAATCAATTTCCGATTTGATTTCCCAGAATTCCGATTCGATCCGGCCTCTGTCTAAAGGCTATGGACGACGACGACGCTCTGGATGACGACGATGACGATTCCGATCTGATTTTGTAGTTCATCATCCCAAAAGGGAAACTTGCTTTCGATCTCATCTGGCTTCTGGACGACGACAACGCGATTCCGATCCGGCCTCTGTTGTTGTTTGACGCTGACGACTCGGTCTTCGGGATTATGTTTCCTTAATCGTCGGGTTTTCGTCTTCGAGGAGAGATGCGGTTGTTTTCCAAATTCATTTTGTCAATTTTACCCTTTCTACACGTATAAATTCAGTTGTTTCCTTATTTTAATCAATTTGTTTTCAGCTGTTGGATTGTCCAAATGAATGGATGTGATTATTTTGTATTTTGCATAGGAATTGGGCTTTGTACCGGAGCTGAACTCTCAAATACAAACCAAAATTATAAATAAAAACTACAAATCTATAAAAAAAATTGACACGTGTAAAAATCGACCAATTAGAATTCATCCCGTTCGGGGTTCTTTTTGTAAATAAAAAAACACACGCGGATTTATTTAAAAATACATAAAAGATAGGAGGGGTGTAATCGTCCTAAAATTCGCTACAGTAAAATTCGACTGTCGCTACAGTACGTTTTTAAGTCTGATCAACGTGCGTTAAGTCTGATCATTGTGAGTAAAATTTGACTTTTGCTACAGTAAAATTGATGATGATCAAACTTAAAATAGATGATGATCAGACTTTAAATAGATGATGATCAGACTTTAAAAAATAAATAATCAGAGTTAAAATAGATGATAATCAGACTTCAAATAGATGATGATCAGACGCTGATGATCAGACTTAAAATAGCTGATGATCAGACTTAAAATAGCTGATGATCAGACTTAAAATAGATGATGATCAGACATAAAATTGATAATGTTCAGACTTAGAATTGATAATGATCAGACTTAAAGATGGTAATGATCAGACTTAATAATAGACAATGATCAGACTTAATAATAGACAATGATCAGACTTAATATTGAGAATGATCAGACTTAAAATTGACAATGATCAGACTTAAAAGTGATAATGATCAGACTTAGACTTGATAATGATCAGACTTAATAATAGACAATGATCAGACTTAAAATTGACAATGATCAGACTTAAAATTGATAATGATCAGACTTAGAATTTATAATGATCAGACTTAATAATAGACAATGATCCGACTTAAAATTGACAATGATCAAACTTAAGTCTGACTTAAAATTGATCCGACTTAAAATTTATAATGATCAGACTTAAAATTGCTTGTTTTAAGTCTGATCATTGCTGTTTTTAAGTCTGATCGTTGCTTGTTTTAAGTCTGATCATTGCTATTTTTAAGTCTGATCATTGCTGTTTTTAAGTCTGAACATTGCTGTTTTTAAGTCTGATCATTGCTTGTTTTAAGTCTGATCATTGCTGTTTTTAAGTCTGATCGTTGCTTGTTTTAAGTCTGATCATTGCTGTTTTTAAGTCTGATCGTTTCTTGTTTTAAGTCTGATCATTGCTGTTTTTAAGTCTGATCGTTGCTGTTTTTTAAGTCTGATCATTGCTGTTTTTAAGTCTGATCATTGTTGTTTTTAAGTTTGATCGTTGTTTATTTTACGTCTGATCATTGCTATTTTTAAGTCTGATCATAGCTGTTTTTAAGTCTGATCATTGATGTTTTTAAGTCTGAACATTTGCTTGTTTTAAGTCTGATCATTTCTGTTTTAAAGTCTGATCGTTGCTTGTTTTAAGTCTGATCATTGCTATTTTTAAGTCTGATCGTTGCTTGTTTTAAGTCTGATCATTGCTATTTTTAAGTCTGATCATTGCTGTTTTTTAAGTCTGATCATTGCTGTTTTTAAGTCTGATCATTGCTGTTTTTAAGTCTGATCGTTGCTTGTTTTAAGTCTGATCATTGCTGTTTTTAAGTCTGATCGTTGCTTGTTTTAAGTCTGATCATTGCTGTTTTTAAGTCTGATCGTTGCTTGTTTTAAGTCTGATCATTGCTGTTTTTAAGTCTGATCGTTGCTTGTTTTAAGTCTGATCATTGATGTTTTTAAGTCTGATCATTGCTATTTTTTAAGTCTAATCATTGCTGTTTTTAAGTCTGATCATTGCTGTTTTTAAGTCGGATCATTGCTGTTTTTAAGTCTGATCGTTGCTTGTTTTAAGTCTGATAATCATTGCTGTTTTAAGTCTGATCATTGCTTGTTTTAAGTCTGATCATTGATTTTTTAAGTCTGATCATTGTTATTTTTAAGTTTGATCGTTGTTTGTTTTAAGTCTGATCATTGCTGTTTTTAAGTTTGATCATTGCTTGTTTTAAGTCTGATCATTGTTGTTTTTAAGTCTGGTCATTATCTATTTTTAAGTCTGATCATTGTCTATTTTTAAGTCTGATCATTAAGTATTTTAAGTCTGATCATTGCTGCTTTTTAAGTCTGATAATTAACAACTATTGGACTAAATTGAAAATAACATTATTAGGTTTATACCCCTCCGTGTGTCTGTTCGGGATTTCGGCTAAATGAGACACGTGTCAGCTTAAAAATCGATTTGTAGTTTTTATTTATAAATTGGTTTGTACCCGAACCGCACTCATAAAATAATACTATTATAAAATATATGGGTGCGGTTCGGGTACAAACCGATTTAAAAATAAAAACTACAAACCGATTATTAAGCCGACACGTGTCCCATTTTAGTCGAAATCCCGTACAAAACACGGAGGGGTATTATAGTCATTCCACACGGAGGGGTATAAACCTAATAATGTTATTTTTAATTTAGTCTATGAGTTGTTAATGATCAGACTCAAGCAATGAATGATCAGACTTAAGCAAATGAATTATCAGACTTAAGCAATGAATGAACAGACTTAAGCAATGAATGATCAGACTTAAAAAACTGCAATGATCAGACTTAAAAACAGCAATGATCAGACTTAAGCAATGAATGATCAGACTTAAGCAATGATCAGACTTAAAAACAGCAATGATCAGGCTTAAAAACAGCAATGATCAGACTTAAGAAATGAATGATCAGACTTAAGCAATGATCAGACTTAAAAAACAGCAATGATCAGACTTAAGCTATGAATGATCAGACTTAAGCAATGAATGATCAGACTTAAGCAATGATCAGACTTAAAAAACAGCAATGATCAGACTTAAGCAATGAATGATCAGACTTAAGCAATGATCAGACTTAAAAAATAGCAATGATCAGACTTAAGAAATGAATGATCAGACTTAAGCAATGATCAGACTTAAAAAACAATAATGATCAGACTTAAGAAATGAATGATCAGACTTAACCAATGAATGATCAGACTTAAAAACAGCAATGATCAGACTTAAAAACAGCAATGATCAGACTTAAAACAAGCAACGATCAGACTTACAAAGCCCTAATACGAAAATTACTAAAAATAGACAATAATCATTCAGCAAAACGTGCTTCCGCTATAAAGTTTCCTACTGAGCAGATAAAAGATTTATTAGAAACTAACTGGTAGAAAACAGCTCAGTGCCATACCTCTACTCTAAAGGCCAGAGCAGGACTGATAAAAGGCTATCTGTTTCCGACCGCTTCAGTTCCAGCTGCACGAATAGCCAAGACCATGAGGCTGCCTCTGAATTGTTATTACTAATTGAAAAGCAGAAAAAGGTCTAAATTAGTCGCCAACTCGCATGACATCTGCAATTTCCAATCACGACAGATTCAGTATACTAAGTTAGAAACTAAGTGTGCTAATACAACCTCAATTTCTTTTGGTCAAGTGGCATAAGAGTAAGGGATAATACCCGAAACTGAATATGTATCAAAAATGCATCACACATGAATCTGATTACAGTATATATGTTTCAAAGACTTAACTCTGATCATTGTTTTTAAGTCTGATCATTACTGGTTTAAGTCTACTCATTATTTTTTTAAGTCTGATCATTGTTTTTTTAAGTCTGGTCATTAATGGTTTAAGTCTTATCATTGTTTTTAAGTCTGATCATTACTGGTTTAGTCTCATCATTTTTTTTTAAGTCTCATCATTATTTTTTAAGTCTGATCATTGTTTTTTTAAGTCTGGTCATTACTGGTTTAAGTCTGATCATTGTTTTTTTAAGTCTGATCATTACTGTAGCAAAAGTCAACATTTATCTAAATGATCAGACTTAACGGGAGAATGATCAGACTTAACAACGTACTGTAGCGAATTTCGAATTTTACTGTAGCGAATTTTTGGACGATTATACCCCTCCTATCTTTTATGTATTTTTAAATAAGTCCGCGTGTATTTTTTTATTTACAAAAAGAACCCGGTCGAAATTAATTCTGATTGGTCGATTTTGACACGTGTCAATTTTTTATGGGTTTGTAGTTTTTATTTATAATATTGGTTTGTATTTGATCCAAACTCAAAATATATTGCTTAAAAAGAAAATTAGAACCTAAACTTAACAACCAGAGGTCAATTATGGTGTGAACTAGTGGTAGAACTATCACCTTGCATCCACAAGGTGGAGGGTTCAAGCCTCACCCATGACATTTTCCTTCCACAATTTTGGGTGGGTTCAAAGTTAGAGGTGTCAGTTGGCATGTGCTTCAACATTATCAATTTAAGTCTGATCATTACCAAGTTAAGTCTGATCATTACTAAGTGAAGTCTGATCATTACCAATTTAAGTCTTGACATTATCGATTTAAGTGTGATCATTACCAAGTTAGGTCTGATTATTACCAATTTAAGTCTGGACTGTATTGAGTTTGTTTTTAAGTATGGACATTATCAATTTGCCGTTCAGAAATTTGAAGATTTAAAATTTGGACAAAAAGTAAAGTGGACAAAAAGTAAAGTGCTTTGAAATAGCAAAGATGAGGGGGGGGGGGGGGGGGGGGGGTATGGGATTCAGACATTTGAAGATTCTAAATTTGGCGTTCATAACAAAGCAAGGTTAGAGAATTAGAGGAGCGTTCAAATGAGGCACCCCTTCTACGAATGAGGTAGTGAGGCACGATCTGAGCCACACGCTTTATAATCCAAACATGATAGTCTCGTATAAAGTTTATTCCGCGACCAATATTGAATATAGAGGTGTCGTATAACAGGGAATTCCCGACCAATATTGAATATATACTTGTCGTATAAAAGGTCTTTCGATTAATGTTGAACATATATGTGGCATATAAAAGGTCTTTCACGACGAATATTGACGACTTATATGTCGCATAAACATTATTTCACGACTACTATAGAATATATGATTGTCGTATATATATTATTAAGCAACCAATATTGAACATATATATATATATCGTATAATCGTGAATTCACGACCAATATTAGAAATGTAGTTGTAGTATAAAGTAGCTTACGCGGCCAATGTTGAACATTCAATTATCGTATAATAGTGTATACGCCGTGACAAGCGTATTTTTAACCCTTTATAGTGTCAAGTTATGAGTTTTAGGGGTCGAATTGCAGTCAAACAAAATTTATAACCTTGGTAAGCCAAGGGTCGATCCAAGGAACAGTGTGTGAATATTAGCTAACGAGCGACCTATTTAGCTATTCCGATTAAAAGAGGTTTTTGTTGTGAACTGAATTGCAGAAATTAAATAACAGAAAATAAAAGATTGTGATTTCAATCAGAGAAAGAATCCCAGGACCATACTTCACCCGTGCTAACCCCACTAATCATGCAATCATTATCATGTAATTCATCATGCTATCGAATATCGAATTAAACCAAAATAACACTAGATAAGCCGCCCATCCACGGATCATTATCTAGATTAATCTCAATCGTTGAACGCCGCCCATCCACGGATTATCAACGATCTCGATTATTCAAACTAGAGATTCTCATACAATTTCATACAATCCGGATAATCCCTAGGGCCCATCCACCTTTCGGTATATAACCTAAATACGTTCTAGCATGCAAACATACCCTTTGATGTAAATACTTGCATAGAACGATAAATTATGCACGATGAAATTGAATATTCGATTTGCATTAATGAAAAACATTCATATGATCACATGAAGAGTTGGGTACAGTGCACCACAAACAGTGTAATAAAAGATAAATAAGGACGAGTTAACCGTAGACGATGTAGCTCGATGATCCTCAATCTCTCGCGATGAACTATGTCTTCTTTCCCAAGTTAGGGTTCTTCAATCTCAAAATAATCACTCTCCTCAATTCGTCCACACTGATTTAATTCAGCCAATCCTCTACTTATAGCTTTCCAAAAGGCCAAAAAGCCTAAAAACGAAACGAGGAAACTTCCCCAAAAATCAGTCCCGAAAAGCCCAAAAATCGTTTTTAGAAACTGCTCCGACGGGGGCGTGACTACCGTGACATTTAGACATGTCACGGCATGCTTAGCATGCTCCAAAAGTGCACTGGGACAAAAGGGGGCCGTGACTACCGTGACGTTGTGTTTTTGTCACGGCAGTCACGGCCATGCAAAATGGCAGAGACTTCGGGCGACTTTTTCATGATCTTAACCTCCTAATTTAATCTTGGCGTAAACTACAAAGTTGTAGCCCTTTGAATTAGCTTTCCAACAAGCTTTGAATCAATGAATTTGGACACCATATGCGATCTGTGCGTGAAAAATAAGACGGAAAGGTCAATCTGCCCTGTTTTGTCCTGTTTTCGCCCAAATCTTCGCCAATTGCTTTGCTTTGCTTCGGATCAATCCAAAAGTATTAGATATGTGATATATGACCTGAAACACTAGAAAAGAGATTAAATGATAACAAAATATCCGGAAAACAAACCTAATCCATCATCGAATGAAGTGAATAATAGGTCAAGAATTCGACCGATCACGCTGCATATATGACATCTTACATTATGGTTTAAATTGACATATAGGACTAATATTGCAAACAATGTATTGTCGCATATACATGATTAAATCTGAATACGAAACCTGAAATTGTTTTCATTCTAACAAAACACATAATCATGCAAACCAACAACAACAATCTGTCCAACGAAACACAACCAGAGCAAACATACATAAGGGTACAACACAACCACTTGTCCAGGTGTGTACTCATTCAAAAATCAGAAAAGTTTCGCATATGATAATTATACCAAACATCAATTACTGAGCAGGTCCATAGCTTGTTGCGCCTTCAGAAGCATTTTGGCTTGTCAGATTAGCTGATCCACCTCGAACCACCAAGTCCTCCAGAATACGTATCCTCTCCCCAAATGCGGCCTTCATTTCTTGAAACTCATCTTTTTGCTTTTCTAGTTGAACTTTCAGTCCAGAGTTTCTTGCACCGAAATTTACTTCATGGAGGCTTGGCGTACCTTTTAATCACACGTCGGAGTTTTCTGCACTCGGTGATCCTTCAATACTAATTTGGGTTAATTTTAGGCATGCCATATTCGGAGTTTCATATTTCACACATGCCATAACTTTGAGTTTTATTTCACTCATACCATAACTTTCAATTTTTGGTGATATGGCTGATGACGTGGATTAAATTGGACCACGCTGGACCATAAAATTGATGAGCTGGCAATAACCTGGATTAAATTGGGCCATGCTGGATAAAAATTTTGAGTTTTATATTTCTCTCGCTCGCTCGCTCGTCCTGTTCCTTCGCTCCTCTCTCTCTCCTCGCTCGGTCCTTGCTCCTCGCTCAGTCCTCGCTCATCGCTCGATTTGAAGCTGCTATTGTCAATTGCAACGGACGATTTCCATCCGTAGGTGAGTTGTGTTAGAGTTTATTCATATTTTTACAGGTGTGATTGATATTTTAGGCTATGTGTCCGTCTTAATCTAGGGTTCACAATTTGGTTTAATTTGATTAAAGATTTGTTTTTCACTTAGCTGGGGAAGGGATCATCTGTCAGAATTCAGTTCTTGAAGATGGTCGAATTAAATGTCATTACTAGTTGTTAAATTGGATAATAATGGTGACTGATGTGCATATATCTTAGACTCTTATTGTTGCTTCGGGTAGCTTGTGCTGTTATCAATTAATGGCTGCTAAACAAGTGGACACTATGAATATGGAACAATGTGAATCGGGAATTATGAAAATACCACATGTCGGATAGATGCCTCTATGAGTGTTTAGGCAATGCTTGGGTTTTATCCTACCTGTGTTGTCTTTTTTATTCTTTTCTTTGAGGAACTTTGTTGTAGTGTTTCTGATCGGAACTAAATATACCATATAGTCGTCTATACGTTCTTAACTCTAGTATCCCATATTCACTTTCTGGGTTTCGGCTGTGATGGTTCAATGTCATTGTGTTTGAGTGATTGGCAACCATATGAAGGCCCAGCTCACATACTGAACTCTGCATATAGACACATGAAACGAGGAAGAAATCCTACAAAGCGCCGAAGAAACGAGATGGACCAAGGAAGCCAAGGACAGACTTCAAGTCAAAGAGTTCAGAAATGCTCTAAATGTCGTGGCATGGGGCTGATAGCGCTAAAACATATGCATTTTAGGCGACCTCTATGCTTATTGTTTCGATCATTTTATTACGATTTCACTTGCTATTTGATGCTTTGTGGTTCATTTCAGGCAAATTACAGAGTTTAAGCTGAGAACACAAGTGAGTAGCATTTTGGAGCAAAACCGAGCAGTTTCGGAGCAAAATATGGTGTTTCGGGCCAAACCGAGCAATATTGACCTTTGCACCTTGTTTTGGACGCCCAGGGCTCATACGATGTCCGATTTGGTCGATTCAAAGCTTGTTGGAAAGCTAATTAAAAGGACTACAACTTTGTAGTTTACCCCAAGATCAGATTCGGATGGTAAGAGGCTCTGAGGGTCCGAACCGGCCGGCTCAAATTCGTGCACACATCTCAACCGGCCGGCTCAGAGGGTCCGAGAGTTGGAGTCCCTTGAAGCTCATCTCAGCCGACCTTTGGGGCTTCTTTTGGACGTGCAGATCGCATATGGTGTCCGAATGGGTTGATTCCAAGCTCGTTGAGCGTTGGCCTCATTTCCGAACCGCCCGGTTGGACCCGAAACCCAGAAATTTGAGTTTTTGACTATAAATAGGAAGAGATGGTTTTGATCCCAAGGGGGGAGAACTTTTGGGGGATTTTCAAGGCAGATTTCCTTGGGATTTGGAGCAGTTTTCTTGGGAAAGAAGATAGAGTTTTAAGAGTCATCAACAACACGAAGATCGAATCATCTAGTGTTCTTAGACCTCCATATTGGTTCTAGATTTCTAAACTCTCTTTTCCATATGGGTTTTTACACTTTCATTGATGTTTTTGCTTGTAAACTCACCATGAGTGAGTAGTGACCTTGGTTGGGGATCTATGAATCCCCTAGACATGTTTGTGACATTGTAATCACCATGTATGCTATTGATGAATGATTTGCACATGTTTCTTCTTCATTTGAACTTAACTCTTCAAGTTGCCTATAAGGTGTTTGTGAAATGTCCTCAATAGGAACTTTGCTTGATTTCATGTTTGATGTAACTTGCGTTGAAAAGCATGATTTCAATTGAACTAAATGAAGAAGCATTAAGGTTTTTGTGTTACATGGCGACACTCTAATCTTAATGAGAATGGCTTGAACTTAACAAGAGTATGATTATCTAGTCAATAAAGCGTGAGTGTGAGATTAGACATTCATATTCTATAGTGCCAATAAAGCGTGAGTGTGAGGCATTATGCGAGATGCAACCTCTTTATACTAAGTTGGAGCGTGAGTTGAACTTAGCGTTAATGTTGCATGGCTAGATTCTAAGTATGAGCATGTGATTTCATCAATAGCGTCCTATTTTACCGTCACAATAATTGTTTAGGTGGAAAAATAGATCCCTAGTCATCTTTTAATTGATTGTTCACCATCTTTAATATTTCAAACCTCTCTTTTAAAGGAACAAACCCCCCCAACCTTAGACATTCAAATCACATTGTTAGCACCATTAGTTTAATCACCTATCTTTTGGGTTCGACTTCGGTTCACCCGAGTCATTACAAATGTTTTGATTAATCGTGACTTAGCAATAGTGTTCGAATTTCATTTGAATATTTCCGCTATATTTACGAGCGATCAAATGGCGCCGTTGCCGGGGATAGGTTAATTAACTAGGTGCTAATAGATTGTTTAGTTTGTCTATTCTTGTAAATATTTTTCTTTCTCTGATACTTGTATATTCTTCTTTTTCTCTCATATCCCTTACTAACTTCGTTAATCTTGTTTTACGAGGATGGATCACTATAACCAACAAGTCATTCACGATGAAGATTATTATGAAGAGGATTTTTCCAATTATGCGATAAAAGATCAAGTTAGTGATTTGGAAAAGATAGTGGATAGCATGATGAGTATGGTTAATGCTTTGGTTGACAAAGGGAAGTATGAAGACAATGAAGGTTATTATGAAGAGGGTCAACCAAATGCCCATTGTGAAGACTATTGGATGAACAACCACAACCAACAAGTCTATTCTAACGAGGAATATTATCAAGAGGAGGAGCAACCATATTGGAATTACCAAGAGCATGACTATCAAACTAATCGTTATAATTTGGATGGGGATGACCAAGAAGAGGAGCAACCAAATGGCTATTGGGAAAACTCTTGGAATCCATCACATACCTACACTCAAAATTGGAATGATAGTCAATGTTTTGAAATTGAAGACTCCTACCCTCCATACCCTCAACCTCCTCAACCTTCAAGTGAGCCCTCCAATATAGAAGCCATGCTTGCCACATTTCTAGCATACCAAAAGGAGATGGATGCTTGCATGGATAAGCTTCAAGCTAAGATGGCACAACACGCAATTGACATTAAGAACTTGGGTGAAGAAGAGGAGGTCTTCGAAGAAGAAGGAGTCCTTGAATCTAATGCCTTAAGAGAAGAATGAGATCAAGAAAGGGAGGATGAATTTTGGAGAGCCGGCACCGAAGCTCATTACAACCAAGGGGATGGTGAATCTTGTAACGAAGAAGAGATGGAATGCAAAAGTGAAGCATCCTTCACCACTAGCACATCTCAAGATCATTTAGATGAGAACACACAAGAGCTCGACATCCCATTGACGCTCTCCGATGAGGAATTCTTCAATGATGATACCTCGTGCATAGAAGGAACATCCTTGGTCAATGAAGAAGAACTCACCCCTCCCACTATAGAAGAGCCGAAATATGAATCCCAAATTCTTCTTGATGAGGATAAGATAGAGGAAGAGCCTATTGAGAGAAAAGGATCTCGGGGGTATGAAGACTTTGTTGAGGTTTTCATGGAGCAAATTGAAGAGCATTCTCGCATGCAAGAAGATAAAGGTCTAGATAGGGATATTGAGGAGTGGGCACCCGTGAACGTCATTGAAAAACTTAAGGAGGAGATGCCCATCATTCTCGAGACAAATTTTGAAGACCCTTTCTTCATTATGAAGTCTCGAGACAAGTTTTGGAGCTTCTTGCCATACTTTCAAAGATTATTTGAAAAAAGCTCCCATGGCCCCTTAATTTTTAAGAGATTTTCATACTTGAAGGGGTCATGCGCCCAAAGGAAAGTCCATTGTAGGCTTGATGGGAGGAAATTCAAATGGGATTTGAAGGTGGTTTGATACGATCAAGTCCAAGGCCCCGCTTGAGGAGGGATCTTAGCAAAAGACTCCTCAAGCGTGCTTCTTATCTCCCAAGAGGAGAATCGGCTCCGTCTTAGCCAAGACGTTAAACTAGGCTTGTGAGTGTTTTCTCTCCCGGTCTTTAAGTATATCTATTTTGATTGGATTTCTATTTGCTTCGTGCAAGAATTTGAGGATATGAACTATGCATATGTGAATGCCTATATTTGATGATTTCTTAACATGTGCTTAGTTAACTAGATGTCTTGATAGGGCATAAGTGTGGGGTGCCTATGTTTTGACTACACGCGATGTTTGTGCTTACTTGACGTGCTTTCATGTGTGGAATCCAATCAACTTGTATGTTTAAGGGAAAACACTCACACTACTGTGCAATTCATCCAAAAATTTCAAATTGTTAATGAAAACAAAAAGTCTAGGCAAGGCTACATTTTCAAAAAAATTTCATTCCTAATTCAACTAGTCGTGCATGATTTCACTTAATTGATCCTTTAGATGACTAATGGATTGGATTGTTGACTTTCATTCTTGAGGATCAAAGCATCTACTAGCACTTCTTTATCTTTTATTCTAAGCTTTTTCTCGTTGAGACTAAAGAGTTGATTTTTGAAAGCATAAAATCGAAATAATTTATAACTTTGAAACCCTTGCATGCCATGATTGCCTTTAGGTGACCTTAGTGACCTTGCTTATCTTATGGATTTGTCTTGTTGGTTTGTCATGCTCCATTTTTAACACTTAGCCTTTGTCAAAGTTCTAAGTGTGGAGTCAAAAGAGGGAGAAAAATAGGCCCCAACAAAAAAAATATATACTTCATTCTTATGGTCAAAAGAGGGCAAAGCCCCGACTAAAAACTCTCTCGATGTACACGAGAAGTTTTGATCAAAATATACAAATGTCGGGGGTTAGGAAGAAAAGTTCCCCCTCGAAAGCATTTGTAGGCCAAAGGCCATTTGAAAGACAAAAAAAAGAAAATAAGAAGCACTTAGACTTGATAATCGGCTATTCCACCATCCTCTAGCATGAAAACAAATGTGACAATTGATACTTCCAAGCAAGAACTCACTAAGGGACGAACCTCGTATTCTTTTATACTTAGGCATGATATGAATTACAAGTATATACAAAAACTGTAATGTTGGAACTCCTCTTCTCTTATGACTAAGTGACCTTTGCGTCCTAGGCTTGAGAATGAGTTCAAAGCTCACGAGCCAATGGACTAGCCTCCTTGCTATCATTTGTGAGTGATCCAACAAGATTTCTTTGCGACAATTAGATTGTTTTCTTGAAGTCACTAATATAGAAAATGACTAGAATCCTTGATTAAAGATTTATTAGTCTTTGCTTTGATTTGCTTGAATGTCATTATTCATGAATTTTCATAAGGACTTGAAGAGGTTTCATGTAGTGGTTGAAATGCACATATCTAGTTTGAATACATTATGAACTTCATGGAAAACACCTTGCCTAGTACTTTGACAATTGTGAACTTAAAATGCCTAATTGGATGGTTGTTCTTTTTGTGGGATTTGTGAGTATTCCCATGTCTGAAAACTCTCAGGAGACTACAACTCCTCCACTAGGGTAGCCTAGGGGTTTAAAGGCTTGGTGCATTCGCTAAATGCACTCGTGTTACCTACGAAAGTGGTTAGTTAGAAGTAGATTTGTTTCTTAGTATTTTTAGTTAGTTTTCATGACCATATGGAGTTTCTTTGAACCGATCCTGAGTGAGTGAAGTGCCTTCTTGTTGTTTATCTCTATGATTAGTTTGCTTAGGACGATCAAACGTTAAGTGTGGGGTGATTTGATAGCGCTAAAACATATGCATTTTAGGCGACCTCTATGCTTATTGTTTCGATCATTTTATTACGATTTTACTTGCTATTTGATGCTTTGTGGTTCATTTCAGGCAAATTACAGAGTTTAAGCTGAGAACACAAGTGAGTAGCATTTTGGAGCAAAACCGAGCAGTTTCGGAGCAAAATATGGTGTTTCGGGCCAAACCGAGCAATATTGACCTTTGCACCTTGTTTTGGATGCCCAGGGCTCATACGATGTCCGATTTGGTCGATTCAAAGCTTGTTGGAAAGCTAATTAAAAGGACTACAACTTTATAGTTTACACCAAGATCAGATTCGGATGGTAAGAGGCTCTGAGAGTCCGAACCGGCCGGCTCAAATTCGTGCACACATCTCAACCGGCCGGCTCAAAGGGTCCGAGAGTTGGAGTCCCTTGAAGCTCATCTCAGCCGACCTTTGGGGCTTCTTTTGAACGTGCAGATCGCATATGGTGTCCGAATGGGTTGATTCCAAGCTCGTTGGAAAGCTAACTCACAGGGCTACAACTCATTAGTTCAAGCCAAGACCTAATTCGGACGTTAAGACCTCCAAAAAGCCACAGGAAGTCAGACTGATTAGCAGAACTTTGGTACAAGCTCACATTGCTCCTGGGTGATTGAACCGGGCGGCTCAAACTCGCCTACAGCTGAGCCGGCCGGCTCCCAGCCTCAGAGAGTTCAGAGAAAGCCAGCAAAGAGTTGAGCCGGCCGGTTGAGTGTTGGCCTCATTTCCGAACCGCCCGGTTGGACCCGAAACCCAGAAATTTCAGGTTTTGACTATAAATAGGAAGAGATGGTTTTGATCCCAAGGGGGGAGAACTTTTGAGGGATTTTCAAGGCAGATTTCCTTGGGATTTGGAGCAGTTTTCTTGGGAAAGAAGATAGAGTTTTAAGAGTCATCAACAACACGAAGATCGAATCATCTAGTGTTCTTAGACCTCCATATTGGTTCTAGATTTCTAAACTCTCTTTTCCATATGGGTTTTTACACTTTCATTGATGTTTTTGCTTGTAAACTCACCATGAGTGAGTAGTGACCTTGGTTGGGGATCTATGAATCCCCTAGACATGTTTGTGACATTGTAATCACCATGGATGCTATTGATGAATGATTTGCACATGTTTCTTCTTCATTTGAACTTAACTCTTCAAGTTGCCTATAAGGTGTTTGTGAAATGTCCTCAATAGGAACTTTGCTTGATTTCATGTTTGATGTAACTTGCGTTGAAAAGCATGATTTCAATTGAACTAAATGAAGAAGCATTAAGGTTTTTGTGTTACATGGCGACACTCTAATCTTAATGAGAATGGCTTGAACTTAACAAGAGTATGATTATCTAGTCAATAAAGCGTGAGTGTGAGATTAGACATTCATATTCTATAGTGCCAATAAAGCGTGAGTGTGAGGCATTATGCGAGATGCAACCTCTTTATACTAAGTTGGAGCGTGAGTTGAACTTAGCGTTAATGTTGCATGGCTAGATTCTAAGTATGAGCATGTGATTTCATCAATAGCGTCCTATTTTACCGTCACAATAATTGTTTAGGTGGAAAAATAGATCCCTAGTCATCTTTTAATTGATTGTTCACCATCTTTAATATTTCAAACCTCTCTTTTAAAGGAACAAACCCCCCCAACCTTAGACATTCTAATCACATTGTTAGCACCATTAGTTTAATCACCTATCTTTTGGGTTCGACCTCGGTTCACCCGAGTCATTACAAATGTTTTGATTAATCGTGACTTAGCAATAGTGTTCGAATTTCATTTGAATATTTCCGCTATATTTACGAGCGATCAGGCATAATAGGAAGACTTGCACATTTAGTAGATGATGTAATTTTTTTGAGTACAATTGTCGAAACTTCTTGGTAGTAGGATTTTTTTTATTTTTTTGGCAATGAACTTTCATAAGAGATGATGATGTTTCAAAACAGGGAGTTTTTGCATAAAAAAAAACAGGGAGTTTTTATTTTTTTTGTAGTTAAAATGGTTTGATAATACTGTCAAAAAAATGGTTTGATAATTCTATAAAAAATGGTTTGATAAATGGTAGCTTTAAACAGGGTCTATGTGGCATGTTTATGGTCCACGTGGCCCAATTTAATCCACGTCATCAGCCATATCAGCAAAAAAATGAAAGATATGACATGTGTGAAATATGAAACTTCGAAAATGGCATGTCTAAAATTAACCCTACTGATTTCCACCGATTCAAACGTCCTTGAAAATCTGAATTCTTTTGATTAGGGTTTCCTCTTCTTCTCGCTCTCTTGTTTCTACGACGGATATAGGCTAATTAGGGTTTCGCAGGGAGAAAACGCAATATAAATAACGTAGTTTATTTGTTAATTCGGGCTAAAACCCTAATTTCGAACTTAATTAACGAATACGGGCCAAGCCCAAAATTAATTCCTATTTATTTATTTACTTATTATTATTATCATTATTACAATTTGAATATATAAATAAATAATAAAAATTTACGGCTATTACAATTCCCATTAATGATTGTTTCCAATTAAGGTTTCTATCATCCGCATAGCTGCTATGAACCTTTTTGGTAAACCTTCAAGGGTTAATGGTTTAAAAGCAATTTGAACTAAGCTAATATGTAAGAACTTGTGAGAAGTTCTATATGAAAGTAGATCGCTTTCATCAATCAATCTAATCGTCAATTCTTCTGAGTTCAGAGGAATTATTTATTCTGTTGTTTTGACAATCTGTTTGAGACCCAATCTCAAACGTTCCAAGTTTGTATATTATACTAGGTTAAGTCTTCCAGATTTTTTGGAATATCATATTCCTCCTTGAGTTTATTCTGAATCATATTTTGGTTTCTGATTATATTCATTAGAGAAAAATGGATAGCGGTTAGCTTCTAACTAACCGATTCTTTAAGATTCAATTATTTAGTAAAAATGACACGTGGATGACACCTTAACTATAAACATATGTAGAAGATAAATGATAATTTGTTTTTCCCAGAATCACCATTCACCCATGAACCGATTTTTTTTAAAAATTGATTTTTCTAGATCATCCAATCCAAGCTTCAAATAAAACCGCTAGAGTTGAATATTAATTTATTTTTTGATAATGAATATTAATTTATTTTGTTTTCAAGAAATTGAAAATATTTTGAGTTTTCGCAAATCAAATCGTATGCTCTTTTTCCTCTGCTTTTCCTACCGTGTGTCATCAAAACGACGTGTCGTTTTTCAAAATCATATCGTAACAGTCGGTGTGGCAGTAGGGCTTTTAAAAAAAAATCAATCTTTGAAATTTGAAACAACTTTTTATTGAAATCTTTCTGCAGTGAAATTCACCGATTTTGAATCAGTGTGGTTGATTTGAGGCGAGTAAAGGTCGGATGAAGAACACGAAGGCTTGCGCCGCAGTTGGATAAAAGAAAAGAAACTGCTCGTGTTGAAAGTTGTCGCAGTGGTGGTCACGAGTGAAGGCGGAGCGAAAGGATGTTGGTTCAGGTTTCCAACACCAAGAAGCCTCTCTTCTTGGCAAAGGTTCGTTATTGAGACTTGTTGCGGGAATTCGAAAGTTCAGTTGATGCAAATTGCAATTTTCCATTTGGTCGTGTTCAATTTGGGGATTTTGTAGCAGATCATGATTTTATGCAAATTTCATTTTCTTTAGATGTAAGATACTTTTCTGTGTCTTTGATTTGAATTTCTTGACATTGATTTTTGCTGTAGTTCAGAAACTAATTTATTCCCAAAACATGATTTCTTGCTGATGGAGTTTAGAGGTCGATGTTGTATTGTACAAAGTTTTCCGCATATGCAATGTAAACTTTGACTGTAAATTTACTGCAAAAATTTGATTTCTTGTTGATGGAATTTAGGGGTTGCAGATATGTTGTGTGAAGTTATGTTTTATTGTTGGTTATTTCTTTGTTGCAGAGGTATATCAATAAGAACAATTATGTCGAGCTATCATCCTTCGGAATGGGTATGGATGTTTTTCGCGCAATGAAAGTTTTACTGTGGATGCCATTTAATACAATTTGTATACAGTCTTTATACTTATAGTCCTTATAACAATTTGTATCTGCTCAGGGCATAGGTATGTATGCTTATGTTTAAAGATAAAGCTACAGTTGAGATGGGTGCATGGAAGAATGATATCTTGCTAAGACAATTTATGGAGATGGTGCAAAAGAGATCAAAGTTGGAGAGGTATCAACTTTAGTCATTCATAACTGGTGCAAATCAAGATTAGAATAAGAATTGAACAGAGTCATTATTTAAAGAAATTAATGAAAAATGTTGTTTCCATATGAATGCAGGTCGTTGGTATCACTGTTGAGGATGAAGATGACGTTGCCAAGTTCAAGGATTACACTCCTCAAAAGTCGGCTGATGCTTCTGCCCTTCCTTCGTCAGCAGCGCTTCAAGCTTTTCGTTTCTCCGCCCGCAGGATCAGATTAGGAGAGGTTAAAGAGACGGCTCGATCGCTGTCCGCCTTGGCCCTCAATTTTGCTTCTTCTCCTCCGATCAAGTGAGGGTTTGTTCCCTTTTTCTTTTGTGTTTAAGTAGTTGTTTTAGAGTGTGCAACAATGGTGGACATGCCATCAATGCTTATAAGAAGATCGCGTACGACGCCAAGCTATGCCAATTGCTGGATGATTACAGTCAGATTCTGATTGTGGCGGCTGACTTTATCGGGTCGAACCAGCTTCAGATGATCCGTAAGGGTCTTTGTGGTGACTCGATTGTGTTGATGGGTAAGAACACTATGTTGGTCTGATTTTCACTAACGTGAGAATCATTAACTCCATTCACTGCATTAAAATTAAGTAATTTGCGATTTAGAGTCATTTCTGACTTGCAAGCTGTAACTTTAAATGTAGGTATCTGTCTCAAGCATAAAGGGAACACGATCAGGTCCTGATTGACGTATTGTGAAGGCTGATATGGAAGATTACTTTGGTAGTTTACCTTTGTGTTCGTGAACTATGTTTGTGCTAATGCCTTATACTAGTCAGTGTGTTCTTTTTCTCTTTTCCAACTTGAACTATTTCAATTTGCAAAAGAGTTGATATCTAGTACTGTGTTTATATTGACAGCTTCCAGAGGGAAGGAAGCAGCTGCCTCAAACCCAAAGACCAAAGGTGCATCTACGGGCGCAATTTCCTGACTGAATTACACAGATATCCCAGTCACTCAGATACGGAAGGTATCAACCACTTGGTTACATACCATCACATCTTTGCATTGAAAATGCCATCGTTTGTGGACACCAAGATTTCAACATTATTTTCAACCGATGTTGTGCGAATTTGATCAAAGGTGATATTTGAGACCAAGGACGAAAGTGACCTCACTTGGTTTCTTTGTATCTTTTCAGGTCACAGCTTCTAGTATGTTGCTTTCTAAGCAGACAATTCCTCATTACTATTTGACAGTAGATGCTCATGAAGACAAACTTATGGACTTGCGTGAAAAACTTAATTCTTTACAAGGGCTTCCGGTGGAAAGCTTGTGTATGACTTAGTTCTTCACTTTGTTTTTCTGTATGACTGCTTTTGTCTTTGATGTGTGACAATTTTAAAGCTGATTTTGATTTTTCCTTCAACAGCAACAACTTCAATCATTACTGGAAACTCTAAGTGCAACAGAATTGCACTATATTCGTTGCGTGAAACCAAATAATGTCCTGAAGCCTGCAATATTTGAAAATAAAAATGCCATCCAGCAGTTGTGTTGCGGTGTAAGTGTATCTCACTTTGATATCATTAATATTGTGGCCTCAGTCACTGAAACTGCAAATTGTCCCTTATGTGTATGATCTTCATGTTGTCCCTTCCAGGGTGTCCTTGAGGCAATTCATATCAGTTGTGCTGGATGGCGCACAAGGCGTACAATTTGCGAACTTCGCAACCGATTTAGTATCCTTGCACCTGATTTCTTGGAAGGATAGTAAGTCATCACTCATCAGTCAAACCATTCATACTGAAATAATGCTGGTCGTTCTTTGTATACTTCACATATGAAATCATCCAAATTCTCTAACATATTTCCATGCTGCTACCAGCTACTATAATAAGGTGGCATGCCTAATGATTCTTGATAAAATGGGCTTGGAAGGATATCAGGTAATAACTAAGATAAAAAAAATATGATAGTGCTTTCACTTGCTTCTCTCAAGTTTAGTGTCCATGCTTGGCATTGCATAACAAACTATGATCTCTTCATATGCCTTACCAGATACAGATAGGGAAAACTCAGGTATTCCTTAGACCTGGGCAGATGACCGAGTTGGATGCAGGAGGGACAAAGGTGCTGACGAATGCAGCAAGATTTATTCAACGGCAAATTCGCACATATATTGATCGCAATGAATTTATCTTATTGAAAAAGGCTATTATTGTTCCTCAGTGTCACTGGTGAGGTTCGTTGTCCTCCTTAGATTAGCTTTCCTTTCAAACAACGGCAAATTCACACTGATATTGATCGCAATGAATTTTGTGCAATACGTTACATGAGGGACTATATGAACCACTTTCAGGTGAAATGGCAAATAACAATACGGACAGTTAAGACAAGAAGCAGCAGCTATGAAGATTCAAAAGAACCTCCGCTTCTGTGTTACTAAAAAAATTATATCTGCATAAACGATCAGATGCAATCACTTCAGGGTAAGGACTAAGATCCATGTCTTCTGGAGAGGTCTTGGGTATGCAAAATAACGAGTCCTGAAAGAAACTATCAATGCTTGTATCTTCTTTATGCAGCACCTCCCGTGGTACCTTACAAACTTTTAATATTTCCAGCTTTTCTGATGAGCTGCGACAGATCCCGTGTCTTAGTTTGGCACTTCTAAATTACAGGATATTGAAAAATATAAGCTTGAAGACCCAATCTTACAGTTCACATGTACAACCAGTAAGAGGTCTCATCTGGTGAAGGTATGTTCTTCCCCGTTTCCTTTTGCATTGTCACCTCATGGATGCATGCGACTGACTGGAATCCATGTAATTCTTCGAGTGAAGCTCAGACTTGAGAAAGTTATCGAATTATTTCTTAGATTTCGCGAGAGTTATTTACAGCTGATGTAGGAGCACAAAGAGAATATTCTTAGAAGACCAGTAAAAGATAAATTCCATGCGGTTTGGTGTTTTATTTAGATCAGCAAGGCAGCTGTATTAACACTACAGTATTCTTACGGTCTTAGTCGATGCATAATTCCTCTGCCTATGTAGTGTAGCATAAACAATGAACAATCATACTGAGTATTAACACTACAGTAATCTTTCATTTGTATAGGTTTTCCTTCACATCTTTAGCAACCATTTTCCTTGAACTTCGAATGTTCATGTACTCGGTATGATTTGCTTTGCAACACTTTGCAGATCTTCCAGCTCATCAAGAGATTGGAGTGCCTTCTCTTTCACCCACTATGCTGAGGTATTTAATATCCAGAACTTAAGAAATGCAAGGTGGCTGAAGAAAGAAGGTGATAAGGTTTCTCCTGGTGAAGTGAAGTAAAAACGGTATGCCAGTTTTCTGCATCTGATTGATCCCTTTTGCCCATATATTTATTATTGTATACTGATGTGAAGGTGCGATGTTTTAGGATAAAGCTACCTTTGAGATGGATTGCATGGAAGAAGGATTTCTTTTTAAGATAGTTTGTGGAAAAGGTGCGAAAGAGATAAAATTTGGAGAGGTATGAACTTTAGTCATACATAACTGGTGCAAATCAAGATTAACATAAGAATTGAACACAGATTCTTTTTATTGAAAGAAATTAATTAAAATGTGGTTCCATTTGAATGCAGGTCATTGCTATCATTGTTAAAGAAAAAAAAAGAAAAAAAGCAAAAAAAGAAAAAAAGAAAAAAAGAAAAAAGAGCATATATATCAATGATCTTGTCATCAAGGTATCATCTTTTCTATTTTCTTTAGTTTTTTAACCAAATAGACTTCAGTATTTTTATTCTGATATCATATAATTTATCTATAAAGCAGGCTGCAGCTTTGGCACTTAAGAAAGTTGCTCAGTGAAACAGCTCTTGGACCAATGACTACATTCGCCAGTAAGTTGAGGCATTTATGCCATGATTTTGCTGACTTCTGAACCCTAAAATAATAATTTAACATGCTTGTCTTTATTTTTTACCAGGTACCACAATGTCAATATCAATGTTGCTGTTCAAACAGAGAACGGACTATATGTTCCAGTCATCAAGGTAGCTGTCTAATAAAATTTTACTTTGTGGATGATGTACTGAATTTCATTAAATTTCACAATCTAACATTCTTAACCATATAGGACGCTGACAAAAATGAATTAACCACAGTTTTTTGTGATCCAATTTGACAAGAGCGGAAGAGGTCTCGGGTGTGCCAAATATCAAATCCTGAAAGAAATTGTCAATGCTTTTATCTCTTTTGTGCTGTAGCTTCTCCGAGGTACCTTACAAACTTGCAATATTTCCAGCTTTTCTGATGAGCTGACACAGATCCCAAGTGTCTTAGTTTGGCACTTCTTAAATTACAGGATACTGAAAAGGTACCAATCAAACAGTTCACATGTACAACCAGTAAGAGGTCTCTCATCTGGTGCAGGTATGTTTTTTCCCGTTTCCTTTTGCATTGTTACCTCATGGATGCATCTAACTAACAGTGACAGATTCCATGTATTTCTTCAATTGAAGCTCGGACTTTAGAAAGTTATCGTATTATTTCTTAGATTTTGTGAGTGTTATATACAGCTGATGTAGGAGCACAAAGCGAATATTCTTTGAAGACTAGGAAAAGATAAATTTCATTCGGTTTGGTGTTTTATTTTGTATCAGTGAGGCTCATGTACTAACACTGCAGTATTCTTAAGGTCTTAGTTGATCTATAATTCGCCTGCCGATGTGTTTAGCATAAACAATGAATATGGTCATTGTATGTATCAAATTTCCATTTGTGTAATTTTTCCTTCACATCCTTAGCAGCAGTTTCGTCAAACTTCGCATGTTCATGTTCACAGTATGATTTGCTTTGCAACATTTTGCAGATCCTCCAGCTCATTAAGAGATTGGAAGGCCTTCTCTTTCACCCACTACGACTGAGGTATTTTATATCAAAAACTTAGCTATAGCTGGTTAATATTCTGATATATGTTTCAAGTAATTTTCTACTTCAGGGTAACATAGCAATATAAACTTTGACTGTAAATTTACTGCAAAAACTTTGATTTCTTGCTGATGGAGTTTAGTGGTCGATGTTGTATTGTAGGAAGTTTTCCGCATAGGCAATGTAAACTTTGACTGTAAATTTACTGCAAAAATTTGATTTCTTGCTGATGGAGTTTAGGGGTTGCAGATATGTTGTGTGAAGTTATGTTTTATTGTTGGTTATTTCTTTGTTGCAGAGGTATATCAAGAAGAACAATTATTGTGTGAAAGTTAACGACCACATCTCAGGAGAAATAAAACCGGAGAGGGGGCTGAGACAAGGTGACCCCCTGTCACCGTATCTCTTTCTACTTTGCTCAGAGGTGCTCAGTGCAAAGTTTATGAAGGGTCTTGCTGAGGGAACCTTAAATGGCATCAAAATTAACAGGAAGGCACCAGTCATCTCCCATTTATTCTTTGCTGACGACTCAATGGTCTTTATTAAATCATCCGCAGAGGAAGCAAACAATCTTAAGAAGATCTTGACGGAGTATGAGGAGCTGTCAGGGCAAAGAGTAAATAAAGATAAATCGGAGATATCTTTTAGTCGAAACTCTCTGGCTGCAGATAGGGGTATTATCACTGAATATTTGGAGTGCATCAGGTGGATAACCATTCGAGGTACTTAGGCCTGCCGCTGTTGATGGGGGAGAAAAGGACCGAAGCATTTAGAGCATTGACAGAAAAGGTTTGGAAAAGAACAACGGACTGGAAAAATAAATTACTCTCAGCAGCAGGTAGAGAAGTACTGATAAAAGCGGTGTTACAAGCCCTCCCGGTATACATGATGACAGTGTATAAATTCCCCGAGAAGTGCATCCAGTACCTCAACAGACTTATTTTGAGGTTTTGGTGGGATAAGAAAAACTACAAGGGGATAAGTTGGGTTAATCAAACAGTTCTGCAGAGAAGAAAGGAGGAAGGGGGGATTGGTTTTAGAGACCTAAGGGCGTTTAATGATGCGATCTTGATGAAGGTTTGCTGGAGAATGGCTAAGTATCCCAATCTGTTAATGTCCCGTGTCCTAATGTCTAAATATTGCCAAGGAGGATAATATATGGAATGCGCACTTAGGGTCCAATCCTTCACAGGTATTGAGGAGAGTGATGAAGACAATCGACATATTTAGAATGGCCAGCTGGTGGGATAGCAGCAGAAATACAATCAGATGGGGACACTCTAGCAACGGGGAGTTCTCAGTCAGATCCGCCTATGATCTTATTCTGCGATGTGCGAAGAGTTTAAAGACCTACGAAGGGGAGCAGTCAGATAAAGGAGAGATGATAAATTTTTTGAAGAAAGTCTGGTCTATGAAAATGCCGAATAAGATCAAACTGCAATGTTGGAGAATCTACTATAACAGTCTCCCTGACGCAAGAAATTTAATTAGAAGAGGGGTTCAAGTAGATTCTCATTGCAAGTTGTGTGGCCTTGTTGGGGAGTCGAGTCTTCATGTAATCAGGGACTATTGGTGGGCAAGGGAGATTAGGAGAGGCATGGGCGTGTTGGTCCCGGGAGAGATTGATCAGTGCAATGATCCAGCTGACTGGTTATGGGCATGCTTTGCGAAGCTGAATTCTGAAGAGCTAAGGGTGCTGTTAATGTGCATTTGGCTTTGCTGGAAAAATCGTAACAGAGTGTGGCATGAGCAGGCAAGCTGGGATGTATGCCAAGCGGTGACTATAGGAAAGACTTGGCTGCAGCTTATGGAATGTCGACACTGGCCGAACCCCAGGGAGAGCTCATGTTTCTGCCCCGGCCGCTGGAACCCCCCGACTGAAAGCCACTCCAAGATTAATGCGGATGGTTCTTGGGATGCGAGTACGGAGGAAGCAGGTGTAGGAGTCATTGCAAGGGACTGCGAAGGAAAAGTTCTGTGGGTGCAAGCTGAGCACAAAAGAAATTTGTTCTGTGCGAGCGAGGCAGAAGGACACACTCTTCTCTTGGCTCTGGAAACAGCGAGGAAGATGAAGCTGGAGCGAGTAATCTTTGAGGTGGATTCAGTAGAGGTCTACCGCAATGCTACTATTCGACCTGCAGACTCAGAGTGGTGCCAATCCTGGCTTCATAAGGCGATGGATATGCTCAGGGAGAACTCGAAGTGGACGATATCTTTGGTGAGCAGAGAGGCGAATGGCTTGGCTGACTTGCTGGCTGGTAAAGCGAGAAGGGAAGGGTGGTGCTGGGACTCTTTGATGGCAGTTCCAATTCTCTTATCTCCCTTGTTAGCTGATCGGTAAGCTGCATCGTCTGTTCCTTGCCTGTTGTGTTTTGGTTTTGTAATGTTGTATTTTCAATCAAATTTTTTTTTTTGGGGATTTGTAGCAGATCATGATTCTATGCAAATTTCATCTTCTTTAGAGTTTAGATAATTTTGATAATTGATGAAAGATACTTTTCTGTGATCTTTACTTGCTGTGTTGTTTTTTATTTTAATTTCTTAAAATTGATTTTTCCTGTAGTTCTGAAGCTGATGTTGTATGGTATGAAGTTTGCCTTCAAGTTATATGCAATGTAAATTTTGACTGTGAATTATTCCCAAAACATGATTTCTTGCTGATGGAGTTCATTGGTCGAAGCTGTATTATAAGAATTTTTCCGCATATGCAATGAAAACTTTGACTGTTAATTTACTGCAAAAATTTGATTTCTTGCTGATGGAGTTTAGGGGTTGCAGATATGTTGTGTGAAGTTATGTTTTATTGTTGGTTATTTCTTTGTTGCAGAGGTATATCAAGAAGAACAATTATGTCGAGCTATCTTCCTTGCGAATGGGTATGTACGCTTTTCGCGCAATGAAAGTTTTGCTGTGGATGCCATTTAATAAAATTTGTATTCAGTGTTTATACTTATAGTACTTCGCAACCGATTCAGTATCGTTGCACCTGAATTATTGGAAGGAAAGTAAGTCATTGCTCATCAGTAGAACCACTCACACTGAAATAATGCTGGATGAAGAAAGAAGGTGCTAAGGTCTCTCTTGGTGAAGTTCTCTGTCAAGTTTAAACGGTATGCCAATTTTCTGTAGCTGATTGATCCCTTTTGCGCATAGACTTATTATTGTATGTTGATGTGATGGTGCTTATGTTTTAGGATAAAGCTACTGTTAAGATGAAGTGAATGGATGAAGGATATCTTTCTAAGATAGTTTGTGGAAATGGTGCGAAAGAGATCAAAGTTGGAGAGGTATGAACTTTAGTCATACATAACTGGTGCAAATAAAGATCAACCTAAGAATTGAATTCATTTTTTTGGAACAAATTAATGAAAAATGTGGTTTCCTTCTGAATGCAGGTCATTGCTATCACTGTTGAGAAATGAAAACAGAAAAAGAATAAAAAGAAAAAAAAAGAAAGAAAAAAGAAGAGAAAGCGCATATATATCAATGATCTTGTCATCAAGGTATCATCTTTTCTATTTTCAGTAGATTTTTTAACCAACTAGACTTCAGTATTTTTATTCTGATATCATATAATTTATCTATAATGCAGGCTGCAGCCTTGGCACTTAAGTAAGTTCCTCAATGTAACAGCTCTTGAACCAATGACTACATTCGCCAGTAAGTTGAGGCATTTATGCTATGATTTTGCTGACTTCTGAACCCTAAAATAATAATTTAACGTGCTTGTCTTTATTTTTTACCAGGTACCACAATGTCAATATCAATGTTGCTGTTCAAACAGAGAGCAGATTATATGTTCCAATCATCAAGGTAGCTGCCTAATAAAATTTTAGTTTGTGGATAATATACTGAATTTCATTAAATTTCACAATCTAACATTCTTAACCCATACAGGATGCTGACAAAAAGGAATTGACCGCAGTTTGTTGTGATCTGATTTGAGGCGAGTAAAGGTCGTAAGACGAACAAGAAAATGGGCCCGCATTTGGACAAAAGAAAAGAAACTGCTCATTTCGAAAGTTGTCGCGGTGTTGGCCACGAGTGAAGGCAGAGCGAAAGGATGTTTCCAACACCAAGAAGCCGATCTTCTTCTGCCTCAACGTGGCAAAGGTTCGTTATTGAGACTTGTCGCGGAATTCGAAAGTGCAGTTGTTACAATTTTCCATTTGGTCGTGTTCTATTTGGGGATTTGTAGCAGATCATGATTTTATGCAAATTTCATCTTCTTTAGATAATTTTGATATTCGATGACGATACTTTTCTGTGATATTTACTTGCAGTGTTGTCTTTGATTTGAATTTCTTGATATTGATTTTTGATGTAATTCAGAAGGAGGAGATCAAAGAATCCAAAAGGTTGAGCCCTGCAAAAGCTCCAGCACATATTGTGGTTTCTCCTATCGGATATTGTATTTTCAGGAGTCCTTTAGCGAGAAAATTGGCTGAAGAAAACAACGTGAGAATCATTAAATCCATTCACTGCATTAAAATTAAGTAATTTGCGATTTAGAGTCATTCCTGACTTGCAAGCTGTAACGTCAAATGTAGGTATCTATCTCAAGCATAAAGGGATGCATTCTGAAAGCTGATGTGGAAGAATACTTGGGTAGTTTACTTTTCTGTTCGTGAACTAAGTTTGTGCTAATGCATTATACTAGTTAGTGTCTTCTTTGTTTCTTTTCCAAATTGAACCATTCCTGTTTGCAAAAGAGTTGATAATTGATATCTAGTACTGTGTTTATATTGACAGCTTCCGGAGGGAAGGAAGTTGCCACCTCAACCCGAAAGACCAAAAATGCACCTGCAGGTGCAATTTCCGATCTGAATTACACAGATATCCAAGGCACTCAGATACGCAAGGTATCAACCAAAGGTTCATTATTGAGACTTGTCGCAGAATTCGAAAGTTCAGTTGATGCAATTTTCCATTTGGTCGTGTTCAATTTGGGGATTTGTAGAAGATCATGATTCTATGCAAATTTCATCTTCTTTAGATAATTTTGATATTCGATGAAAGATACTTTTCTGTGATCTTTACTGGCAGTGTTAATTTTTATTGGAATTTCTTGAAATTGATTTTTTCTGTAGTTCGGAAGCTGATGTTGTTTTGTATGAAGTTTGCCTTCAAGTAGTTATATTATATGCAGTGTAAATTTTGACTGTGAATTATTCCCAAAACATAATTTCTTGCTGATGGAGTTCAGAGGTCGATGTTGTATTGTAAGAATGTTTCCGCATATGCAATGTAAACTTTGACTGTAAATTACTGGAAAACATTTGATTTCTTGCTGATGGAATTTAGAGGTCGATGTGGTATTGTAGGAAGTTTTCCGCATAGGCAATGTAAACTTTGACTGTAAATTTACTGCAAAAATTTGATTTCTTGCTGATGGAGTTCAGGGGTTGCAGATATGTTGTGTGAAGTTATGTTTTATTGTTGGTTATTTCTTTGTTGCAGAGGTATATCAAGAAGAACAATTATTGTGTGAAAGTTAACGACCACATCTCAGGAGAAATAAAACCGGAGAGGGGGCTGAGACAAGGTGACCCCCCTGTCACCGCATCTCTTTCTACTTTGCTCAGAGGTGCTCAGTGCAAAGTTTATGAAGGGTCTTGCTGAGGGAACCTTAAATGGCATCAAAATTAACAGGAAGGCACCAGTCATCTCCCATTTATTCTTTGCTGACGACTCAATGTTCTTTATTAAATCATCCGCAGAGGAAGCAAACAATCTTAAGAAGATCTTGACGGAGTATGAGGAGCTGTCAGGGCAAAGAGTAAATAAAGATAAATCGGAGATATCTTTTAGTCGAAACTCTCCGGCTGCAGATAGGGGTATTATCACTGAATATTTGGAGTGCATCAGGTGGATAACCATTCGAGGTACTTAGGCCTGCCGCTGTTGATGGGGCAGAAAAGGACCGAAGTATTTAGAGCATTGACAGAAAAGGTTTGGAAAAGAACAACGGACTGGAAAAATAAATTACCTCGCAGATCTTATCTTTAATTTCTTGTGGAAAGTCTTTTAAGATATGGAGTATTAATATTTTTTGTCCGTCTTCTAATTGATATTTAAAAAGATCATAATTTCCATTATCGTATTCGTTGGTCATGATTTTGTTTAATTTATATATATTCTTGTGTGATGTCCCATTCGTAATTATGTGTTTCTTCGAAATCAAGTCCATGTAAATATTTGAATATTTCAAGACCTATAGTTTCGCAGATCTTGTTTTTGATTTCTTGTGGACAATTTCTTAGAATATATAAGATAATTATTTTATGCTCGTCTTTTAATTGGGATTTAAAATAACCAATATCTAAGTTGTCATATAAGCTTTTCATGGTGGTAGAGTAAACAGATTTAGGTTCGGGGTTGTGATGAGTTATCGAATAACTTAAATGAGAAGAGTCAGCTTCTCTTGAGGTGTGAACCCCTTTCATCAACCACGAAATTAATCTGGTTAGAATACTTACCATGATTTTCCTATTTTTAAGGTTTTATTTAATATGTATTTTGGTCCTGTAATCCGTATTGATGAATAGTGATTTTGACTTTTACTATTCATGTGGGTCCCGCTCTGATACCATTTTTTCTACGCTTCGATGTTGTGTTGTACTTGTACTTTGTCTGTTGTATTTGTATTTTGTCGCAGAATCTTTCTTTTCTATAGGTAAGAAAGAGTAGTTAAAAACCATAATTGTATTGATATTTCCTTTGGAAATCATGATAATTACAAGTTCTAATTATTTTGTTTGAATAACTAATGCCATCATTTGGCCTAATTAGAGTAAGAGTGAAGGTGTTCTTCATACCTGCGTTCGTGGAAGATAATTTTCTTTTATGTCTTTGACAGCTGCTGGCGTCCACCACTGCTTCCGTTGTACTAGCCTTCTCCGGCGTTCCAATATGAAGCCTAACGTAGTCCAGGACTGAACTGTTCTTGACAATAACTGAAATTTGATCCGGAGATCTAAATGAGAAAACAGAAAAACTGAAAGCTTGAGAATTTATTTAGAGAGAAGGCAGAGAGTACAAGAGGCGATGTTTAGAACAGAAAATTTCCAGATAAAATACAAGACAAGAAAATGTTACAAAGATTCTTAGGTATTTTAACTTATGCAGAAATGTATGTTAACAAATTATCAGAATTAAGAAAACCTTTACAAAAGAAGTTAAAAGATAAAGTCAGATGGACTTGGGAAGAATCTGATACAAATTATGTTAAAAAGCTTAAGAGTAAATTCAACCACTTACCAGCATTATATCATCCTCTACCAGAGGATTATATGATAATTGAAACAGATGCTAGTGACCTATATTGGGGAGGTATTTTAAAGGCTAGAAACCTTAACAATGAAGAAAAATTATGTAGATATGCTTCAGGCACATTTACAGGATCAGAAACAAGATATCACTCAAATGAAAAAGAATATCTAGCTGTTAAGAAAACAATCAAGAAATTTAAAGCTTATATTATTGACAAAGAATTTCTAATTAGAACAGACAGTAAAAACTTTGGGTATTTTCTTAGGACAAACATATCAGAAGATTATAAACAAGGAAGATTACTACGATGGCAACAATGGTTTAATTACTACACCTTTAAAGTAGAACACATTGCAGGAGTTAAAAATTGTTTAGCAGATTGTTTAACAAGAGAACTTAATAACACCAAAGAAGATTTTATAGTTAACACCAGTGAAACTAACATAATATTGATAATGCAGGTACCTACGTAGAAGAAATGGATGCAACTCAACTTGCCATTTTGGAAAAAGAAATCGAGTTAGAAAAGGTTCAAGCAGCCCTTCTTGAAAAGAAAGAAATTATTATGAAAAAGGAACTCGAACTACTTAAGGCAAGAAGTAATGCGTCTGGATTCCCAGCACCGCTAGTTACTGCAAACGACCTAAAAAGAGCTGCAACTAAAACCAATAAGGTATTCGCAATTATGACTGGTGCTAGAAAAGGCATTTATACAACTTACCCAGAGCATGACGAAAGAGATATAGTCAAGGAATTTCCTACTGAATTCGAGGCAAGGTATGTTCTACACAATTACTTAGGCCCACAACCTATGAAGAATGATTACAAAGAAGCTATGCTCAGCCTCGCTAAACCAATTAATCACCTACAAGTAATTGGACAAGTTTCACGAGTCACACAACCTATTATCCGAAAAGACTGCTCAGAAATCACTGAGGAACAATTGCTATCAACCTACAACAAATTTTTACAAGGAACTACTGAAAAAGGTATTTTCCCCATTATCAGAATGGGACTAATTAAGGTAATGATTTACCCAGAAGCTCCTCCGCAAAGGGTATATGAATTATTTTGCATGGGACTTACTGACACAATCTACCTAAGTCAAGATTACAAAGAGTTGGATCATTTCAATTCCACTATCAAGCAAACTATTCTTCAATTCGTGAAGAAAACAAAAACGGACAAACAAATCTACTTAAAGTTCCAGTCTAAAACAGATTCAAAAAATGAAAGGAACCTTAAAGAAAGAAGAAATATTTAAAATACCTAGAATTTTAGGATTCTTAAAAAGAAAAAATGAAATAATATATTGCGTCACAACTAAAGAATTAGCTATTGACATAAACGATACAAGAGGAAACGTTTATTTACCTCTCATAACAAAACAAGAATTAAGTAAAAAACTAAGTAATCTAACAGCAGATGTTAGGCAAAAAATGACTACGGTTCATTTAGGAGCAGTTAAAATAATACTAACTGCGCATTTTCAAAATGGAAAAGACACGCCAATAAAAATGGCATTAATAGATAACCGAATTAACGACAGAAAACTTAGCATAATAGGCGCAGCCAAAGGAAACCTAGCCTATGGCAAATTTATGTTTTCAGTTTATCCTAAATTTAGGATTAATCTAAACACGTTAAACTTAGACAAAACACTTAGCTTTATACATGAATTTGAAAAATATTGTAACTGATATACATCCATTGTTGGTTCAGAATATAATTTATATTCTTGTGAGTTTTTATAGAAATGTAAATTATTTTTGGTATAGTTTTCTGAGGAACTAGTTTCCATTAATATGCCATTCATTGTCTTCTAAATAGAAGTCGTAATCTTCATTGTTATGCCATTCATTGTCATAAAAGTTATAATCTATTTCCGATAGTAGGGAAGAATTACATGGTAAGCCTACCATGTAATTAACAGTCCATGAAAAAGAAAACTACCGTTGTACTTCTTGCCTTAAGTAACTTCTTGCCTTAAGTAACTTCATTGTCTACTAACACATAGCAAAAATTACATGGTAAGCCTACCATGTAATTAACTTCTTTAATTTGTCTATACCGATTGGACAACTACAGATTCATACCATAAATATGTCATGTTGGGGTTCGAACCCTTGAATTTGTAACTACAAGTCAAGTGTTCACACCACTTAGACCACCACTATGTTAGCCCATCAGAATAACTCTCCTTTTAAACTCCATCTGCTTCGAGGTCCTTGTCAATTTCCTTACCTAGCATAACCTATTCATCAAAGACAACATCTCTGTTGGAGACTATGCACCAAAGACGATATCCTTTAGAGATGGATGAGATTCCTCTGAATTACCTTCTTGGCTATTGAATCTAATTTTGATTGTGTTACATGATAATATGCAGCAGACCCAAACACATGTAAGGAATCATAATATGTCGTAGGTTTTCCAGTCCATATCTTCATATGGTTTACACTCCAAGTGTAAACGACAGCAAACGATTAACTAAGGGCCTATCCATTTGAACTGAAACTTAACTGAAATTAATTTAACTTGATTGAAATTAACTTAACTTGACTAAAATTAACTTAACTTCACTGAAATTAACTTAACTTAATTTAACTAAACTAAACTTTAACATTAGCCAAAAAATTTATTTCGTTAATATTTGATCTTTTTATTGAATCTTTAATTATATTATTTAGTGATGATGATGATGATGATGATGATGATGATAATGATAATGATGATGATGATGACGATGATGATGATGATGAAGGTGATGATGATATGATGACATGATGATGATGATATAATGATGACGGTGATGATGATGATGGCGATGATGATGATAATGATGGTGATATGATGATGAAGATATAATGATGATGGTGATGATAATGATGATGATGATGATGATGATGGTGATAGTGATATGATGATGATGGTGATTTGATGATGATGATGAAGGTGATGATGATATGATGATGATGGTGATGGTGATTTGATGATGAAGATATGGTGATGATGATGGTGGTGGTGGTGGTGATACGATGATGGTGATATGATGATGATGATGATGATGATGATGATGATGATGATGAAGGTGATGATGATGATATGATGATGGTGATATGATGATGATGGTGATATGATGGTTGTGATATGATGATGATGGTGATATGATGATCATGATCATGATGTTGTCGTTGATGATTATGATTATGATGATGAAGATGATGATGGTGATATGATGATGATGTTGTTGATGAAACAATCAGTTTAAATCGGACTAAACTTAACTTAATTTAAATTAACTTAAATTAACATAACTTAACTTAATTTAACTGAAATTAACTTAACTTGACTTAAACGTAAAAAAATATAAATCCAAATGGACACGCCCTAAATGACATGCATATGTCACAAACTCAGTACAAAACTGCTTGCCCAATCCAGTATTAGGTAATATTCATCGAATTTTCTCCTACAAAGTAGGATTTATTTGCTGTGCAATGTTGTAGTATATTTCGAATAGTAAAGTGTCACAGAATACCTACATCCTCGCAAACTTTCATAAATATATCATGTGTACTTTCGAGGAGCGCTCAATTGGGAACCCCTTTAAATTTCTAGAACTTGAGACCTCAATTTTTACCATTCAAAATGCAATATACATTTTCTAAGATGCATTTTAGTGGTGACACATGTCCCATGTGCATTTTCCAAGATGCATTTAATGCAAAGTCAAAGTCACATTTTTTGACTTTGCTTTTTGGACATGTGTCACATGCAGATTCAAAGATGCATCATGATCTAATGGTGAGATTTGAATTCTCAAATTTTCGAATTTTTAAGGATTATCAACCGAACGCTCTGCTCAATCTCATTATCCAACTTCAGTTGATTAATCTTTCTACCAATCTGAATTTCAATCCTCTTCGTCCATTTAAAAAAACAATTCCACCGCTCCACTTATCTTTCTTCATGAGGTTTTGAAACCGAAAGGTGAGTGAAAGGGGCAATAATGTACTAAATTAAAATCTGGGGACCGGTTTGCAGTTAAGAAAAGCTAATGCGCTGATGCCGAAGAAGACCAGCCAGGTCAGAGTCATGGGGGAGAGAAGACCAGTAATTTGACACAGAGGTAGAGAGTTGATAGGTTGATTGATATCGGGGAAGAAAAGTCACATGGGGTTTGTTCGTTGTCTGCTAGCTAAAGCTAGGTAGCTCTCTCCACCTTACAACCACCATCAAGTCGCCAGCTTTTTTAGCATTCCACCGGCGAGACGATTGGAGTCGTCGATCGAGTTTGATTCCATGGCGACGGAGGAGGTAAAAGATTGTATCTTTTGTTTGATTTGAGTTGCAGGGGTTGTATTTTTCGTCAGTGGAAGCCCTAATTTGAGCTGATTTAGGATCTGGGATGTTTAGGTTTTGGGTTGAAGGGTTTTTATTGTGAAATTTAGGTTATGGATTTGGCTATTTGGGATTGGTGGACGTAATGAGATCTGTGGACGAATATCTTTTGATGATTCGGGCTAGGGTAAAGCTGAGATTATTTTGATGTGCTTCTGGCCAGCTTGGTTATGTTCATCATCCACTATAGAAGTTAGCCGTATGTAGCAATTTTGACTCAGATTTGTGTAAATTGGTTGCCAAAAGAAGGCTTGAGGTGGAGCAAGTTGTGTCTTCTTTCTGGGTTATTCTGTCGACTGCTTTTACTGAACTGTGGCTATAGTGATTTCCAATTTGCATATTTTTGTGTGAAGAAATACTTTGATCTTCTGATAATTTTTGTCTTCCTTGCAGGAAGTAGCTGCATCTGTTGTCAATGGAAATGAGGCCGGCAATATCATTTCCACCACAATTGGAGGGAAGAATGGAGAGCCTAAACAGGTAAGTGCAAGTCGACACGACAACCATGGCATAGTTGGTACTAGTTACTTTATTCCACCATAGCTTGACATGAGTCAATATTTAATCTTCCAGACTATTAGTTACATGGCAGAACGTGTGGTGGGAACTGGAGCTTTCGGTACTGTTTTTCAGGTGCAAAAAATGTGTTGAATGTTTAGTTTTATGAACATTTTCATTTCTTTGGGTGTTTAAATGTGAGGCAGTTTCTTTCGCTAGGCAAAATGCTTGGAAACTGGGGAGACTGTCGCAATCAAGAAAGTGTTACAGGATATAAGATATAAGAATCGTGAGTTACAGCTCATGGGGGTGATGGATCACCCTAACGTGGTGTCCCTGAGACACTGTTTTTCTACTACCAGTAAGGACGAGCTTTTCCTTAACTTGGTAATGGAATATGTCCCCGAGTCCATGTACTGTGTTCTGATGCACTACACTAATGCACGTAAGCCTATGCCTCTCATTTTTGTGAAGCTCTATACGTATCAAGTAAGTATAAATCCCCAGAAGTAACTGGTCATTACGACGTTATTTGTGTTGTTTAATTTCCTCACTGGATTCCCTAATGGTGATTGATTTCCAGATTTTCCGAGGACTCGCGTATATGCATGCTGTTCCCAAAGTTTGTCACAGGGACCTGAAGCCTCAAAATATATTGGTACAGTCTTGCCCTTCTTTGTTTTAGATAATATTTTGTCACGTGTTTGGAGTTGAATTTGAGTTGTTTCTTTCCCTCTCCGTGCAGGTTGATCCTTTAACTCACCAGGTCAAGATTTGTGACTTTGGAAGCGCTAAAGTTTTGGTAAGTGCCGCATCAACTTTGTTTAGATTTATTAACTAAGTAAAAATACCAAACAGTCTGTTCATTTTTGTAACTGAATTGTCAGGTTCCAGGAGAGGCAAATATTTCATATATCTGCTCTCGTTATTATCGAGCACCAGAACTCATATTTGATGCAACTGAGTATACAACATCGATTGATATCTGGTCGACTGGTTGTGTTCTGGCTGAACTTCTTTTAGGACAGGTTAATAGCAAATTTTTGCTACTGAATTTTTTATCCAGAATTTTCTATTTAACTATTCTACAAAATGTGCTCACCTTGTTGTGACTTTTGCCACCTGTAGCCATTGTTTCCCGGGGACAATGCTGTCGGGCAGCTAGTTGAAATTATTAAGGTACTCTGTTAGAGATGAATTTGATATATTCATGTCTTGCATATGCCTGGTACTGAATGTGGCTTGAACTTCAGGTGCTTGGTACTCCAACTCGAGAAGAAATTCGGTGCATGAATCCTAATTATATGGATTTCAGATTTCCACAGCAGAAAGCCCATCCCTGGCACAAGGTGGGAAAGTTATAGCGTATGGCTGCTTGTGTGTATAATATAAGCTTCTTGCTTCATTAAATTGAGTGTGGCATTATTCTTTTTATGCAGGTATTCCACAAAATGATGCCTCCGGAGGCAATTGATTTAGTTTCAAGGCTGCTGCAATATTCTCCAAACCTTCGTTGTACCGCAGTAAGTATAATTTTTCTTTTGAATCTACATGATGTCTTGTACATCCTCTCTTTTTCCCATGATTTTCTATTTTTATGATTTCCATTTGCATGACCCGACCTCTTTCGATCATTACAGCTAGAAGCATGTGCGCATCCTTTCTTCGATGAACTTCGTGCACCTAATGTGCGTTTGCCGAATCGCTGTCCTTTGCCTCATCTATTCAATTTCAAAAAAGAAGTAAGAATTCCGCTCCAGGCTATATAATTTTTGTGATCAATCTTCCGTTGTAGCTAACAGGTGCTGTTGTGTTTTGTCTGGTTGCAGCTAACAGGGGCCTCACCTGAGCTTATCAATCGATTAATACCCGAACACGCAAGATCTCAATTGGCATTAAATCTCATGCATCCAATAGGAGCAGGAACATAGACACGACAAGGGCCTGCAATCATTTGTAATGTTTTGTCAACAACCGGCTTTTGGGGCTCGGTCTATGGCATGGATATAAGATGTTGGCGGCTTTATGAACACAAACTATAAGAGGAGCACAGATTCTGCAAGTTAGCGTCGTAGCGTTAGCTTCTCTTTTTTTTCTTTTCATTTTTGTTCTCGACCTCTCAATGTTATTTGTGTGCCGTTGTCGATAGGGAGAAGGACTGAATATGTGAAGTGTGTATGCCGTTGCCTAGATAGGAATGAGACTGAATTACACCAGGAAGAAAGAACAAGAGAGAGATGTCATGCCTAGTCCGTGTTGCTGCATTTATTACGTTAAAACAAAATTCAATTGAGATTTGTGAATCATTAAAATTACATTACGAAACTCAATCGATTTAGAATCATGAGTTCGGATTGTGCTCAAATTACATTATACTCAAAAGAAATTCATTCTCAATCTGTCTGCGCAAGCTCGGATTGTGCTCAAATTTGTGTGATTGAATGCAGTAAAGGTAGAAAAAAAGGATCTCGTGCTGCCTACGGAAAAACATTACCGTTTCAATTAAAACGGTGACATTGTTCAACATGAACGTCGCAAAATACTATATGTAAAGTGAATCTAAATTAAAGATGAGCAAAATCCGCTCAATGAAAAATAAACAAAATTGGAATGAATTGATCTTTAATTCTATAAATAAATAAATAAAAGATTAAAAAAACTAAAACGTTGATCTACATGGGAATCAGACAACATTAAATTTGGCTGTCTGTCTTTTGTACCACGGCCCGTAAAACTGGTCGTTGCCGGAGACGCGGCAGCAGCGCTCGAACCATCTTATGTAGTCATCATACTCAATAATCTCCGCCAGCACATTGCGTTTTCTCTCGTACAGCTCGTTCTTCACACTCTTCACCTTCTTACTCCTCGACTTCTTCCTCGGAAGAGACTTATCATCCGACATCACCATCGCCAGCAACGTGCTCTCTTCCACCGTATCATCAGAGGCTTTTAATTCGTCTTCTAAGGTTTCTTCTTCAACCGTGTCTTGCAGCCATGACCATACTTTCTCATTGACCGAAGATAGATGATCCTCATCGGAAACTGGCGATGTGGATATCGACATTGATGTCAATACATTCGAGTAGAACCAGAGTGAGTCCAAGCTTTCCAGAAAGTCGTCAGAATCCATGGAAGCATTCGAAATCAAAATAATCTCCAGAACTGCTTACTTACTTATACACTTTTTTTTTTAAAAACTCCAATCCGAACCAAATTTGAACTCCTAACTCTCTTAGAAATCAGATCACCGAGTGTCCAGAAACAGAGCACGTTCGATCATTATCAGCTATTGAAGGGTATTTTAGTAAATACGTTGTAGCTAAAGATTATTCATCTTTGACTTAATGGTCAAACTTCATGCGCCGCAAACTGCTCATTATTTCCTAAATATTTGGTATCGGGACTGCAAGCTCAATCAAAACATTCGTAACGGTCGGATTCGTCATAGTCTGGCTCATGTGGGCCGAAGATACATTTGTTTAAAGCCCAGTTCATAGAACCTATTAGACCGTTTGTTATGTACAACCAATTTAAAGCCCGGTTCAATTGTACAACCGAAGTCAACGGTTTGAATCTGGAGAAGGTGAAAGTGAAACAGAGTCGCCGTCGGAGATGATGGACTCAGCAACAGAATGAGCCCAGCATCTCAGATTTCTCTTCATGTCGGATTCGCTACTGGGAAATGGGATTTTCCAGCTCTTCAACGGCTCTGTATTCATATAGCTGCTTTCGTCGTCGACCCAAGCCTCGGACAAGTAAGGTCTGCGAATGGCAGAGTCGCCGACGCTGCGGCTTCGGTTGCTGCTGCTTTGTCGGCCCCGGCCGTTCTCTGTTCTGAGTCTTCCTAGTCTCTTTATTCCTGGAACGATGGAGATCAAGTCGGTGTCTTCCACATCTTCTTCGGAGAACACGAAGCCTAATTCTATAAACCCTCTTACCTCCTCCACTTCCAATTCCGACAAGCTCTTGCTGTAGACTCTCTGTTTCACTCTGTTTTTCTTTTTCTCGAGTTCGGTTGTCGGCTGCTCTGTTTTCTCTGCCAGGTTGTTGATTTCCTTACCGGAGAAAACAGTGGTGAGATGGCGGTGATGTAGTAGGTGCTGTCGAGTCGGGTCTGGTAAGATTGAGCTTCGTGAATGAGACGTGGTTGTTGACGTTGACTCGGTGCTCATCGATCGCTTGTGATGATGACTTGATCGTATTCTGGTGGGTGGAGTTGGAGTTGGTAGAGGCCGGTGAGAGGGTTGTTTTGAAGCTGGTGGACGCGGCGGCGGCGGTGTTCCGAACCAGCGCGAGTCGTAGACGGTTGTGAATGATTCTGCGTCAGCCATTGATCAATTCGAGGTCGGAAAATTAGAAGACGAAATCAGATGCAAGCTGATAACGACGAAGGAAATTATTACTGCAAATATAATGAAGGAAATTAACACGGAAATAATAATAATAATAATAATAATAATAATAATAATAATGAAGCATTTCTTAATATTTTATCATTTGTAATTTATGGATACACATTAACTGATGTAAAATTTAAATTTACAAAAAAGATTCGGGGTGTAGAAGGGATATTTTTGTAAAAAATAAAAATCAATGATAGTCCTGATTTGTTCATTTGGACGGATGATATTAAATTCCGTATTAAATTTCATTTATGGTTAATCGGCGACGAATTATAAAATACTTTTGACAAACTATGTTGTACTTTTGGTTTTTCGACGACGAATTATAACCATGTTTTGACGAATTTTATATTTTATACCAAAAATATGATTTGTACATGATCTTTACTCTTATAGTCAAATTCGTTTTCAACTTTTTATATTTCAGACAGAATTTATTACTAACAATTTTCTTTTATTTGCGTTTCCAATGAAAAGCTATCATCTTAGAATTGGTGGTTCGATGCAACAACCTTGGTCCTTAAGGTATAAATTTGAAAACGTGTTAGATTAAGCACACAAGTAGTACCAATAAGAATATTCCTAATTGTTGTTGACAAGTTACTTAGTAAAAAGACTTTGCAATTGCATAGACTATAATTTTTAAGATTTTATTATACACGTAAATAAAGTCTGTGTATTTGATATTTCAAGTTTGAATTGTATCTGGCGAATAGTTGGATATGCTTGGAGAAGTATAGACGGTCGATGAAACTTTGTGAATCGACAATGTGTAGAACTGTATCGGTTGAATGATGCTAATTAAGATTTGTCGTGGTTTTAAATTAGATAGTAATAGATTGTAACATTTCGTAACATTTTTCATATTCTGTTATGATAATTTGGTCTTTTAATTAGTTATTTGATGTTTGGAAAGGGGTTTTTGTCGAATGACTTGATTTCTTTGCAAATTATCAAGAGATCAAGGGTTCGATTCCCCCGATTAACATATTACTCCTCAATGAGTGTTTTCCGTCTTCATGGAGGTTAGGGGTGGACAATGGGCAGGGCAGGGCCGGCCCTGCCCTTACTGAAAGGGCTTAGGCTCGAACAAATCTCGTTTTTGAAGGGCTTTTAAAAATATTAGGGCCGGGCAGGGCCGGGCTTGGTGTAAAATATTGACCCTAGGGCCGGCCTTAGGGTTGAACACTGAAGCACATCAATAAAATCATAATTTTTAGGGTTGAACAAGCCCTTAATTTTAGGGTCGAACTTAGGGCCAGACTTAAAAAAATTATTTATGAAGTATATCAATAAAATCATAATTTTTTTATGAAGCACATTAATAAAAAATTACTAAGTCACAAAATATCTGCAGTAACAAGTTCATCCTATTTTTTTTTGGCTGAAGTCTTCTTTACATTATGTACTTGTTAATTGTTATGGTCCTTAGGGACGCTTAAACGATAGATATTAGATAGTATACTTATATACAAATTGTTATGGTCCTTATAGTTCTAATTAATATAAGTTAAATAGATTATTACAATTACAATTTTCTAAATACGCTAATGTAAAATTAATAGATATTTTAAATTATATCATTATTTCAAAAATTATATAAAATTAATCTATTCGACTAAGTGTATATTTTTAAAAAAAAGTTGACTAACTATATTATAAATTAATTTATAGAAGGTAAAATATAGAAGGGCTTGACGGTCGGGCTTTTTTAGGTCGAACGGAGTAGAATATTATTAGGTCATAATTAGGTCGGGCTTTTTTAGGGCGGACAGGGCCGAGCTTTTTTAGGTCATAGTTAGGTCAGGCTCGAGGGCCGAACAAGGCTTTGAAATCATGGCCTTTGTTCGACTTTGAGCCTTTAGGGCTTATGGCTCAAGGGCTTCAGCTTAGGGCCGGGCCGGCCTTAGGACTCGTAGGGCATAGGGCTTTGTGCAGGGCTTTCGAGCCCTAGGGATGAATGTTGACCCCTAATATAGGTGTTCAGGGGCGGACCAGAATTAGAGGTAGGGGTGACAGTCAAAAATAGATCGTATGATTTTAAAAAAATTAACATTTTTACAAAGGTCCTATTACACTAAAAGAAAGAATGTCTTGTTTCCATATCACGAGAATCATCTATTATTGAATCCGTGCTAAACATGTTAGCTATGTCTTTGATGACAACCAAGCAATCCGATAAGAAATCATCTTCCATCTTGTTGCGAAGTGCACTTTTTACTCTATTCATTCTTGAAAATGAGCGCTCAACAGTAGCCATTGAAAATGAAAGAGTCAGAATTTGATTGCTGCAAGTCTCACCCAGGTACACACGCGTGAACCCAATTCTTTACAATGAAATCCTAATTACAAAAGCAACCTTCAAAATCATAAAGTGCCATAATTTCAATAATTTACTAGACCGGTGATGAATTGATGTTCATCTGAATTAGCATTAAGAGTCTGCAAGTCGACGACGTGTGAGGGACTAAGGGCACTGCGCAGCTGCGACTTTTAAAATTAATTTGTTTTTAACTTAGGTGTTGTATTGTGCTGCGCGGCCAAGGTTTTTCAACATTAATTATATGTTTTTAAACTAATTTGTTTATACATGTGTTAAAAAACTTAGTAAAAAAAATAATTTTTTACCAACTCGAGGTGACATATGTCACCCCGGGACAAAGATGCGTTCGCTCCTGGAGGTGTTATTCGTCCCTCGTTGACGTGGTGTTCCTCTCTCGCGGATGTGTTATTTGTCCCTCGTGGACATGTTGCGTACTACAGGTGGATGCTGCTGCCTTGCCTATTCCTTCCATGTACACGTGGAGGTGCCGAGTTTCACGTCAATGCTCGTGGGTTTCAATTAGTTAGAGATGCGGTTCAATTGACACAAATCAAGTACCTAATCCGGGTTGGTGCCGCGTGAGGCCCGTGCTCCAAGAGTCTAAGTTCACATATACCTGATAAAGTTTACATGCAAGCAATATGATTGAGATGTATGAGTTATATCTTGTATGAGATGTGAAAACCCACCTTCAAAAAGAATAGTTATTTGATGTCTATTTATTTTTGCTTTCTACGGGGAGCACTCGGTTGAGGCAGTGTTGGTAGAATGAGGCAGTGAGGCACGATCCGAGTCGTTGATCGACTCACTTCCGAGTCGTTGGTAGATGAACGGCCGAGATCGTGCCTCACTACCTCATTCTTCCGAGGCATGCCTCATTTGATCGCTCTTCTGCTTTCTACATTGTATCAAACACATATATTCTTTATGTGTATGAAACTCTATCCCCTTTTATTCTCATTTATTGCAACTTCAACATGATATCAGCACAGTCAACAATCATTAGGCCTGCTAAGATTAGAAGTCACGGTTGTCGAGCTCTGTGTTGGCTTCGATTTCTAGGGTTTCGCATCTGAATTTGAGATGCTGCAATTTCGACATCTGTATTTGTCATGCTGCTACGAAGGAAGATTCACTTCGGTCTATCAATGTGCAGTTGAATGGATAGAATTATTCGTATTATAGCTCTGTCATGAAGAATTTTTTTTGAAAGGAAGATTTATATGGGACTATATCTCTGACTGCTACGCGAAAATCGACAAATAATAAATAAGATAAATACAAAAGTTAGATCTTAGATCTTTATGTGGCCACCAATTCAAAAAAATTTACTTGGATCAACAACTCTGTTCAACAATCAATCGTCGTTCAATTGGCGAAATATGATACGGCTAAAGAAGTTTTGGAACACTTGGAAAGATTGGGTACACAATCTAATTTTGTAAAGTAATAATATCATTCGGAGATAGAGGGTGGGCGTGGGACGGATTTGTCTTGTCCCTAATCCGATCCGAAACATAAACTTGATCATTTAGTAGAACCTGAATCCGACCATAAACATTGATCGGATAGCTTATATGAACCTTAAATCCGGCCTGAAAAATTGATTTATAAAATAAGTACTAAACACAAATGACTACATCCACTACAAATTTTGGGTCAGTTTTATGACATCGGGAATTCGACGCAAAAGTGTCGAAGTTATGTCGTATGTTCGACAATAGTAAGACAGAAACTCAAAATGTCGCACAAACCTATGTCGCAAGAGGCTTACGATGGATTTACGTTACAAATTCTGTGACGCATATACGTCAGGATTACGACACAGTGTCGCATAAATATCTAGAAACCGTCGCACAATTTCTGCGACATATATACGTCACATTTACGACACCTCGTTGCATGTTAGCAGCCGTCGAACAAATTGTGCGACACAGCTACCACAACCTAATGTCGTTGTTAACGTTTATGTGTCAAACAAATGTCGCACAGTGTTTACGACACTAGTTTGTCAGAGTTTCGCCATTTGTACGACACATGTACTTTTCCATGAATATTTAATTAGGTATTATATAATTTACCAATTATTAATACAAAAATAGTTAATTAATTAATAATATTATTATTTTTAATTAAATCACAATAACAAAAAACATTTTGTATGCAAAAATTTGTCATTCATATACATATACATATATAACAAAAAGTCAGCTAAATAATGTGGAACACGTTCAACAAAGTTCAACATGAAAGCTAAACAATGTGGAACAAGTTCAACATAGCCAAAATGATGCTACTACAAAGTTACAACAGTGTGAAACTTCCCAAAAAAATACCACAGATAAGTAAAACAAGTTCTGAAAGCATGCACATGATCCTAGTCGGATTCTTCATCCGAGCTCACCTCGTCAAGTGAATGAGTGGAGCTGGTACTCGCCGCACGCTTAAGCGTTTGTAGCTGCTACGCCTGTGCCTCGACCACCATGTGAAGATCCTCAAACTGCTGCGCCATTTTAGTAAGGAGAGCAATTGCATCTTGAGAGAGTCCCTGGCTTTGCGTTGTACTCTGGGAATTCAGGTTTCCTTGTGTTGACATGGCCTAAAAGCGAACCGATGACTAATGTGGCTGCAGAACCAACAACTCTCGGAAGGCCCGTCCTCTGCGAGTATCCGAGAATAGGTGCTGAAGCCTCAAGATTCTCGGCCTCTGGAAGCTCGCCATTAAACCTCCCTTGTAGTGCTCTAAAGGTAGCCTCCAAATCGACTAACCCAAAAAGAAAAATACAAATTAGAACATACAAACATTGACATGTATGTTACAGATTATGTGTAATCAGATAATAAATAGACAGAACATACAAATACAAACAATGACCTGTTGTAAACAGAAATGAAACACCAAAGCACATAGAACATTACCACAGCACAAATAACATAGTAACATATAGTAATAACATAGCATCAAAGTGGAAAACATAGAAAATGCAAATAACAGAGTGATGATATAAACATAAAATGCAAATAGTAATAATACATAACACATACAAACTGCGTCAATAGCTAGTAACATACAAACAAGACAAGTAATAAGATACAAACCAAAACATAGCATTTAGTAATGATATTACAAAAAGATTATAGGTAATAAGATACAAACATTAACAAACATTGCAATGTAAAAGGTAGTTTCAAAGATTAGAACAACAAAACTTAATAACATAACATCACCACAGCACAAATAACATAGTAACATATAGTAATAGCATAGCATCAAAGTGGAAAACAAGTTTAGTAAATCATACCATCAATAAACTAACATATGATTCCATTTTAATATCAATGTTTGAAATGTATTAAGAATAACCTCTATAGTAGCACCATCCTTATCAAGGTATGTCACATCCTTCCCAATCTTAAACCGTTTGTACATGTCGTTACAGTAAACGGTCCTTTTCAGGATCATGCTCTGCACATAAGCCAATAAATGAATTTATAGTATAATAATGCGATCATATATTATTAAATTAAAAGATAACTTACCAGTTTATCCCTGTGTACGAATGGTGGATAACGTCCGCCACTGTGTCGGCTTGGGTTGTCTTTCTTGCCCCTTCTATTAATCTTGTTCCTGTCAGAGAGGGCCTTCAGTTTGTGATCAACCTTGAATTTCCCAATTGCTTTTACCGTTGCAGCTGTATTAGAGAAAACAGGACCCTCGGTACTCCTCCATGTCCTAAGGTATGCCAGCCATCTCGCAGAATCTTCCCGCACTTTTTCATGAATATCCTGTATAACAGAGGTGTCAATTGAGGATTCCACGTGGCAAGTCTCTGCACATTTCAAAACACATAGTAGTAAACTAGTCATTAACTTCAGAAATCAACAAAGTTTAAAAAATTGTTTTTCCAAAATTTAAGTGACTGTCACATATTAATTTATTACCTGGAACTCTTCAAACCACCTTTCTCTAGCCCTTTGCGGGACTGTACTGATTGTAGTCCACCCGGCCTCGAATTTCTTCCCAATGCACTTCAAACCGATGTCAAACACAATATCATGAGGATCAAAGCTACAAAAAAGGCAGATGGAAGACCAGAAGTTAATAAACAAGTAACTGGTGTCTTATAAATGTAAGTTGTTGAAATGTAAAACATTTCACTTACTTATCATCACCCACATGGGTGATGAATACGCGAGGCGGGTCATGTGGCTCAGAAACCCGTGCGGCAGCTGCGGCGGATGACTCACCGTGAACATATTCATCGCGAGGACGATGCGCCAGATATGGCTGAGATCTCGCCGATGTGTGCTGTGATGACCCAGGTGAATGAATGGGCGAAGGTCTCTCATATATCCTTGTTGGAAGCCGCTCCTGTGTCTGATGCTGAGAGTCGGGAACATAAGATTCACCCACCCCGAAGATTCGATTAAAGAGGTCATCCGCTCCTTCAGTATCAAGCTCGGTGTAAATGGGCCTGTGGTGAGCATAGTGTGGCTGGGGCGATGGCACCATAGGCGAAGGAGGTGCTGGGATGTATGGAGCAGGGGTTGAAGGGGAATGACTGGTCGACCTTGATGCTCGCGAACGTCTGACTTGATGTCCTAATGGGGGAGGTCGTGGATCAGAGGGTATTACTCGAGGAGCTGCTGCAGTACGAACGGTAGGAGGAGTGGCAACTACATAAGTACGAGGATTCTCGTCGGTAGGTAATGTGTAATGAATGTAGGTGGACGTAGTGGTGGAATGACGACAGTGGGAGACGGTATGGCTAGGGCGTTAATAGGCACAATCGTCTGTGAATTATGCATAGCAGCAAGGGTCCTAGATAATGCTCCATTTAGACGTCGGAGAAGGCCTCTAGACATGTCAATAAACCCATTGCTGGACACGAGTCTGCATCCAGGACCAGGACCATCTGTAGTTTTTCCTCAGGATCCACCTACATTAATGAACTCACATGTCAATTGTAGTAATTTAATCAAACACTTGTTTCAACTTTCTGGTAGTAATATAATCAAACACTTGTTTCACCTTAATTAAATGACCAAGTGGATCCTATATGATACAAGAAGCGAGGCAGACTAAACAAAAAAACTCATTCCTCGGCATAAAATGTTGTTTAAGAGGGGACCAGTTCCAAAAGTCAGAAAGCAATAGATTTAAGCACAAACAACACAAACTATGACCGTTACAAACTAACTTACCCGAAATCGAAAAGGAACATTACCCTTAACTTAGCGATTAGGGTTTACAACTTGCGTCGTAAAACTGACCCAAAAGATTCAGATATCTGAATCAAATATAATCTCAAACTAATAAATTTGTGTAAAAACATCTGTTTTGTTCCATGTGAAAAGAAAATAAGGAATATATATCTATTAAGCATTGTCAATTGTCTATTAATATTATACATTGTCATTTATAACCTAGATAAAAGATAGATTAACCAGTTAAAGTCGAGTAATCTTTGAGTAATGGTCTAGATTCAAGCCTAGATTTAAACATAAACATTTTATTTATTTATAATAAATATGATACCTGTTTAGATTTGATTAAATATGTATGGGACGGGTAATCCGAACTCATACTAACCCTAGTACCGATCGGGTCTATGTTTAATCTAATTTGCTCGGGTTGCGATCCTGCACATCTCTTGTTGGAGATTGACATTCGAGCTCTTCAAGAGAATAGCCTAATGTATGCGATCACCTTGCTTTGACTGAATCTACAGAGTTGCGTTCATTTGCTCTTTATATTACTCGGGGGAACAGTAGTGTCTTGTTCAATTTTTTCAAGGCTCTTCGAGATGAATTTGAAGGTCTTCGCTGTACACTTTTGCATAGTAAGAGCATCCCCCACCATGATAAAAAATCATGTCATCCATCTATCTCATCCTTTTTCTCTCTCATCTAATCATCCATCATGGTGTTTTTAATCACATGCATCCCACCCATGATCAAAAAAAAGTTTATCATCAATCTCTCTCATCACTACATAAATTATAGCTCATTAATGTTAAAATTAATAAAAATATATCAAAGTGTATCTCGTTTTATAGAGCTCCAAAAATTACGAATATTGGTATTTATTTTAATTTTTTTTACTATGTAATTTAGAAGATATACTCGTTGCAATATCAAAATAAAAACTTTACTGTTTCTTACACAGGACACGTGTCGCGTTGCGATTTGTTCACGTCTCATGATCAAAACTAAAAAAATCATGGGATGATCAAAACTATGATAAAAAAGATCATGGTAGAGGTGCATGATTTTTTTGATCATCTCTCATGATCATTTTCTATGATTCAAAAAAGCATGGTGGGGATGCTCTAACCCTCATCCTTGTGTTGATTTGGTGATAATTGGCGTCAGTTTCCTCTTTGGTACAGATTCAATCAAATTTAATTAGGATGTTACTAAAGCTTATATCCAGGTTTAATATATTTTAAAATTTTCGATCTAATAAATTGGTAAAATCTGGGCTATGTATAATGTGAGTTCATCAAACGGTTAAAATTAATATTGAGTCAAAACTAGCCGTTCTCATTTTGGTCCTTTCCCGTCAGGGCTGACTCAAGAATCGAGAGAGGGGTGATAACCGAAAGCAGACTGTATTATTAAAAAAATTCACATAGTTCAAAAAAATATATTCTATTACATTAAAATAAAAGTGTATAGTTTCCATATCACAAAAATTTATAGTATTGAATCATGAGGAAAGATCAGGTGTAAAGCATATTTTTGGTGCAAAATGCAAAGTTCATCAAAACAGGTTATAATTCGTCACCAAGAAACCACAAGTACGACATAGTTCGTCAAGATTATTTTATAATTCGTCGTCAAAAAATTAATCATAAGTGGGATTTAATACGGGATTTAATCTCATCCGTCCAAATGACCAAATCAAGAGTTATCATAAGTTTGTATTTTTTACAAAAATATGTCCTTTGCACCGGATCTTTTTTCTAGAATCATTGCTCAGCATTTTAGCTATGTGTTTCTGAATGTTGATAACCAAGCAATCTGATAAGAAATTACCTTCCTCTTGTTGTGAAGCGCACTTTACTATATTCATTCTTAAAAAAGAGCATTGAGCAAAAGCGTGGAAATTGGAAGAGTCAGAATATGAGATATCACATTTTACTAAAAATGAACCATGTTTGATTTTTTTTGTCCTGGTCAACCATTGACATAATTCAGAAAATGATCAATTTCATAATTTGCCGCTGACCGCAAAAGAATTTACGGGCTTACGATTGCCTAATGTTAAACTTGTGGGTGCGATGGAGCCGTGAGATGGAATTTTGCTGTTTTGGGATAATTTTTGGTTTCATTATATATTTTTTAATTTAACTTGATTATATGTTTTCATAAATATTTTATTATATAAAAAATTGGAAACAAGTGAGGCCCACAAAAGTCGCTTAGCCACCCTCGACAAGGGCTGGTTCCGACCCTATTTTCTGTCTAATTATATTGTGGAACGATAGATTCTGATTATGACTAGGAGGTTCGAAGTAATCAAGTAAGAAACTGTAGTTCTTCGGATTCTTCTTGTCAATGCTTCAATCAAGTGAGACTTGGATTCTACTTGAGTCACGTACAATTTGTCTCTTTCCAAATTCAATATTTCTTCCGGTTAGGAAATCCGAAATATGAACTGAGATAAAACAAGTGTTTTTGCACTGGAATAAGAAACAAGATTTTGGAGCAAACCCTAAATCGAAAACCAATCAAAAACGATTGAACAATGGAGGAAGAGAAACTTTATTTTGCTTCTCTTGAAAAAACTCTATCATCCTTCACTCAGCAATTGGATTTATTTAATCCAACCGACACATGCATTTTCGTTTGAATTTGAAGACAGGTGTCGATTCAACTTTGAATCTCAGTGTAATCCGCGTTTGGGCTCAACATTAGTTGCCGCGTTTCAACAATACATTAGCTTGCTAATGTTCAAATCACACGCGCCAACTAATGTTAAAATGAGACGCGGTTAGCACTGAGCAAAAACTCAAACTAAGCTCATTTGCATACAAAATTGTTTTGTTTCTTTACAAAACAATCTTAACAGGTTTACACAACTCATAAACCCTAAAATCTCCAACAATCCTCCCCCATTTTAGGGTTATACTCATGAACACTAAAAAGCATTCAAACCGAACAAAACATTGTGCATAAGTGAAGTGTCCATTAGGTTTGAACTTCACATAGTGTAGTATCCTCCAATACTCGAGAATCGGGGTGTTCTAAGAATTGTACCCTTCAACCCATTTGAGTACGGGAAGATGAGACACACACAAGTTTACTACTATTCCAGTACAACTTGACACTATTTCAGCCATGTGTCCCTATCCATTCATAAGTGTATACTTAGCCAAGCACTAGCTAATTGAAGCGGCTCACTTCACACTTACATAGGTGGATTCTTTTAGCATGCACCTGCAATGCACTTTTCCAAAAGATCCATTAAGAAGATAAACTTCATCCTCCCTTTCTCTGCAGGAAGCGAGCACAACTGTGGGATGGATATAACCATGTGCTGCAAGTCTCTCAGAATAGGCTTGTACTTAACTCGGCTCTTAGCGTCATACTAAGAGGGAATTAAGGTGTCCTACGATAAGCGACTCAGATGTGCTTTAAGCCCATCCCTAAACATGACTTCTTTACCAAGTCCTTAGCCAATCCTTTTGTCAAGTAATCAGCTAGATTATGCTGTGTCCGAACATAGTCAATCGATATCACCCCGTGAGTGATCAGTTCACGAATTGCGCTATGTCTAACGCCGAGGTGTCTCGATTTACCATTATACATTTGGCTATATGCCTTAGCCAAAGTTGCCTTACTATCACAATGGATAGAAATAGGCGCTATCGGTTTCGGCCACAGTGGAATCTCATATACCAAATTCCTTAGCCATTCTGCTTCTTTACCGGCAGCCGCTAAGGCTATGAATTCAGATTCCATAGTCGAGCTGGTGATGCAAGTTTGCTTCTTCGATGCCCAAGATATGGCACCTCCCCCAAGCAAAAATACCCAACCACTTGTAGAAGAATGATCTTCTAAATTGGTTATCCAACTTGCATCGGTATATCCCTCCAAGACCGAGGGAAAACCAGCATACACCAAGCCATAATTCATGGTTCCTTTAAGGTACTTAAGTACCCGCCTAATAGCTTCCCAGTGATGAGTACTAGGATTACTAGTATGTCTACTCAATTTTCCCACTGCAAAAGCTATATCAGGCCTTGTACTCGTCATAGCATACATTAGGCAACCAATGACTTGAGAATACTCAAGTTGTGAAACAGGTTCACCTGTGTTAGGCAAAAGCTTCACACTTGGGTCCATGGGAGTGCTCACCGGAGAACAATTCAAATAATTGAATTTCTTAAGCACTTTCTCAACATAATGAGACTGTGATAGTGCTATACTCTTGTTCTCACGCTTGATTCTAATGCCAAGAATCACATCCGCTTCTCCCATATCTTTCATAGCGAAACTTGATGATAAGAAATCCTTTGTAAGGTCACTTGTTTTTGATCAGTACCAAAAATCAGCATATCATCAACATACAGACAAATGATTACTCCATTACCGGAGTTGTCAAATTTGCTGTAAATGCACTTGTCTGCTTGATTCAACTTGAATCCACTAGACAAGATTACCTCATCAAACTTTTGATGCCACTGTTTGGGTGCTTGTTTAAGCCCATACAATGATTTGATTAACTTACAAACTTTGTTTTCGTTTCCCGGCATAATGAATCCTTCCGGTTGCTTCATATAAATTTCCTCATCCAAATCACCATTCAAGAATGCTGTCTTGACATCCATTTGGTGTACAACCAGATTGTTAATTGCAGCAAGTGCAATTAATAATCTAATGGTGGAAATCCTAGCAACCGGTGCATAAGTATCGAAAAAATCAATACCCTCTTTTTGCCTAAAGCCTTGGATAACCAACCGAGCTTTAAACTTATCAACTGATCCATCAACCTTCATTTTCTTTTTGAAAATCCATTTGCAACCCAATGGCTTGCAACCCGGTGGGAGATCAGATAATATCCATGTATTATTCCCAACAATAGAGTCCATTTCATCGTTTATTGCCTCTTTCCAGAATGACACGTCTTGAGACTTCATAGCCTCATCATAGGTTCTAGGATCATCATCAATGTGATAACAATATGAGTATTGATACTCAATATCATCTCTAGAACCCTCAATCAAGTAAACTTGATAATTTGGTCCAAAGGATTTTTCAATCCTTCCTCGTTTGCTTCTACGAGGCTCAAACGTTGTACTATTAGAAGATGTGCTTACATCATCTTCCAATACAGCTCTTGTGGAGCTAGAAATCAAATCTTGAGGTCTAGGTATTGATGAAAAACGGTTCTCATCAAAAATTGCATCTCTCGATTCAATCACGGTGTGAGCCGAAATAGAATCATTTGTTCCAGTCACATAGAACCTATATGCTTTCGAATGTTCAGCATATCCAATGAAGATACAATCAACACCTCTTTCTCCCAAAGATTTTATTTTGGGAGCCGGTAGTCTCACTACCGCTCTACATCCCCAAACTCGGAGATAATTCAGATTTGGTTTCTTTTTGTGCCAAAGCTCATATGGGGTAGTATTGTTCCTTTTGTTAGGAACTCTGTTAAGTAAGTAACATGCCGTAAGCATAGCCTCACCCCAAAATCCATTACTCAAACCTGAGTAGGATAGCATGGAATTAACCATCTCTTTTAGGATTCTATTTTTCCTTTCAGCCACACCATTTTGCTGTGGTGTATATGGTGATGTAGTCTCATGAATGATCCCATTCATCTGGAAATATACCGGATCGTAATATTCCCCACCTCTATCAGTTCTAAGTCTCTTAATCAAATCATGCATTAGTTCTACTTCAGCTTTATACACTTTAAACTTGTCTAAAGCTTCATCTTTAGCATACAATAAGTACACATAGCAATATCTAGAACAATCATCTATGAATGTTATGTAATACTTCTTATTCCCTAAAGATGGAGTAGAATGTACGTCACCCAAGTCACTATGAATAAGTTCTAGCAAGTTTGATGTTATTGAAATACTTTTGAATGACAACCTAGAGATTTTTGTAAGCATGCATGTAGTACATTTATCAACATTCATGTCGACTGTAGGTATTAAACCTTCCTTAGACATTAATTGTAATCGCTGATAATGAACATGTCCTAATCTAGCATGCCACAATTTTGAATCATCACTAGTAGAAGACATGTAAACAGAATTTACCACTATATTTATATTTAACATAAACATGTCATTACAAAAGTAACCAAATCCCACAAAGACACCACACTTTGACAATACATACTTGTCGGATTCATACACTTGCTTAAAACCAAATTTGTTCAACAAACTACCGGAAACCAAGTTTTTCCGAATTACAGGTACATGTAAAACATTTAACAACTCAAGGGTCTTTCCCGAACTGAATTCTAACACTACAGTTCCTTGGCCAAGTATAGGTGCGGTTGACTCGTTTCCCATATGAAGAACAGCTCCTTCTTTCACCGTTTCGTAAGTCTTGAAACTACGGCGATCTTTGCATACGTGCTTGTTTGCACCCGAGTCAATCCACCATGCCACTTCATCATCCTGAACATAAAACGCTTCAGCGATAAGTGACACATAATTCACACTAGAATTATTATCAGAAATAGAAAACTGACCTTGACGTTTGGTAGGGCTTTTATCTTTGCCCTTATCCTCAACATTCACTTTAGCTTTCCCTTTTTCATTCTTAGCCATCCTACAGTCATTCTTGTAGTGTCCTGGTTTACCACAGATCCAACAAGAGCCCTTAGGTTTCTTGTTGTACTTGCTACCAGCGTGCTCAATTGCACGTTTCTTTCCCTTGAATTTCCTAAGACCTTTCTTGTCTTCCACCATATGCACAGAAGATGACTCAATAGTCTCTTTCTGTTTTGCCTCCTCTTGAATCCTAATTGATTCCTCCACTTGCAACTCTCCACCGAGTTCCTCAAGAGACATTTCCTCTTTGTTATGTTTAAGCTTGTGCTTGAATTCCTTCCACGAAGGTGGTAATTTGTCTATGATACTAGACACAGCAATGGAGTCATCCATCTTCATATTGTACTGAGCAAATTGCCCCAATATGCGAGCCAATTCATTAAATTGCTCCGGCACTGGTCTTGAATCAACCATTTTGTAACTATTGAAGTTACTCACAAGAAACTTCTTGCTAGAAGCATCCTCTCGCATGTACTTTGTTTCAAGTGCATCCCATAGTTCCTTTGCGGACTCAACATTCTGATAAACATCAAACAAGTTATCTGCCATACCATTGAGAATATGCCCACGGCATATGTAGTCATCATTTTCCCATTTGCTCTTCTTCCTTATAGCATCCAGTGGACCATTTTCATCAGCATCCGGCATCGGTGTAGAGAGCACATGTACCACCTTTAAACTTGTCAGCAAAAAATGCATCTTTTTCTGCCATCTTCTGAAGTTAACACCTTCAAACTTCTCCAATTTCCCGAAATTCGCAGTCATCTCCCTTACTGAAGCAGCAGACATCTTTAAAATATTGAATTTGATTGTAGTTCTTCGGATTCTTCTTGTCAATGCTTCAATCAAATGAGACTTGGATTCTACTTGAGTCACGTACAATTTGTCGCTTTCCAAATTCAATATTTCTTCCGGTTAGGAAATCCTAAATATGAACTGAGATAAAACAAGTGTTTTTGCACTGGAATAAGAAAAAAGATTTTGGAGCAAACCCTAAATCGAAAACCAATCAAAAACGATTGAACAATGGAGGAAGAGAAACTTTATTTTGCTTCTGTTGAAAAAACTCTATCATCCTTCACTCAGCAATTGGATTTATTTAATCCAACCGACACATGCATTTTCGTTTGAATTTGAAGACAGGTGTCGATTCAACTTTGAATCTTAGTGTAATCCGCGTTTGGGCTCAACATTAGTTGCCGCGTTTCAACAATACATTAGCTTGCTAATGTTCAAATCACACGCGCCAACTAATGTTAAAATGAGACGCGGTTAGCACTGAGCAAAATCTCAAACTAAGCTCATTTGCATACAAAATTGTTTTGTTTCTTTACAAAACAATCTTAACAGGTTTACACAACTCATAAACCCTAAAATCTCCAACAGAAACTACAAGTTTTCCTTAAACAATCTCATATATTTATGTGCCCCAATTTTTATGCTCTTTTCTTCCCCAATGTCTCATATGCTCTGTTTTCATCTATTTTATCTCCTAAGTAAGTCATTATCCACCAAAGAACTTAGGTGATCATTCATATCACAACTTTAACTAAAAATTTGGTAATAATGGACCATATTTTTTCCTCGAACGAAACACGGCTTCTTTTACCTGTAGAGAAATAAAAGATCAACAACAAGCTTGAGCTAAGATTTTAAGGATCATGTTATATTTTAAGTTTATGATCCATATCAGGAAGCCTAATCCAAATATTTTTTTTTTTTGAAAACTATGGATAAGTGTGAATGATGAAGAAGAAGAAGAAGAAGAAGAAGAAGAAGAATGGATATGTATATGGAGTCTTCCAGATATGTTATTTTGGCCATTGGACCAAAGCAATTCTAACATTTCATTTGATACATAGATTAGTATAAATATGAGCGTATTGTTTATTCACTACAAATTTTTGGTTTTTTTCCGTCTCAAAATTCCGTCACTGAAACGTCACCAGACATGCCGACGGAAAATAATCCGTTATTTTTCCGGAAAAATTCCGTCAACAAAAAAATATCGTTCTATTTCCGTCAACAATATTCCGTCTCAATATTTGACGCGGAAAATCGACGGAATTTTATTGACGGAAAGTTGACGGACAATGAGCGGAAATATTGGCAGAAATATTTTCGTGACATTTCCCCCTAGTTTCCGTCATTTCTTTTACCGTTATATTTCCCCTTCGATTCCGTCATCCAAGCATTTCCGTTATTTTTCCCCTTTCATTCCGTCATCCGATACATAAATTTGTAATATTTATTTTTAGTTACCTTTCATTGAATATTTGAAAAAATTCCATCAATATTCCATCACATTTCCGTCGGCGTTGACGGAAATTTGATGGAATATTGACGGAACCTAATTGACGATGATTCTATCTGATAAAAAAATTAAATTGCCCAATTCCCTCCACATTCCATCATCATTCCGTCACCTGTAAATGGTAGAAATATTTTTCATTTTTTCCGTCTCATTTCCGTCACTATTCCATCTTCCAAAAATATTTTTAACTTGCCACCATTTTTAATCATTTTTAAAACCAGACGCAACCATTTTTAAAAACAGACCATTAGACAGCGTTTGGTTACAAGCGCTGTCTAAAATAGACACAAGATCTGAACATTATGCATCGGTTTAAGGGAAAACCGATGCATAATGACCAAAACCGTCCAGACATTATGCAACGGTTTCTTCAAAAACCGATGCATAATGTTCAAAAAAAATGGCAGATTTAGCTTTTCAAAAGCTCAAATCCACCTGAAATTAAACATCAATAATGAACCTGCTGTTACAACTTTCAAATACAATACAATTTACATGCTAAAAATCGTTTCACTGAATTTGCAACATACAATATCATTCATACACATATATTTGTCTCTTTGGCACAAATACGCCACAAAACATCACATAACAAATGTTTTCTAAGTTAATGTCCTATAGTAGTGTAGGATGAGTGGTTACATATTCACGTAGGTAGTTGGCGATTTCATCCCGAACTCCAAGAATCTTGTCGTTGTCGTATGCCTCTGCTCCATTAGGAAAACAGTACTACAAAAAAAACAAGAGGACTAAGTCAACAATTAAAGAGTGAAAACGATTAAGCCTTAAAAAGTTAAATCAACGATTAACGTCTAAAAAGGTAAATCAACAATTAAAGAGTGAAAACAAGCAAACTAAATCAACAATCAACAAGTAATAAACAGTTAAATGAATAACATATATATGTATATATATCTCGAAAAAGCTCACTTGGGCTATGTCTTCAACCTCCGCACCATTATTAGCCCGTACAAATGCGATAATGTCCTTAATATAATGAAGGACATAATAACCACAAAAAAAGCTAGGTGGTTGCCTTGGACACTGCACGATACCAATAATCACAGTTAACATACTTTATAAATGAAAAAAAATATTTAATAAAAATGTCCAGATATTTGTGAATACCAAAACTTTCTTCCACTCTACTCTACGTGTACTCCTCGGTACACATCCTTGGTAGTATCGATCTAATCCCCTAAAACAAACACAATAATATAATTATTAGTGACCTTCAATACAAGTTATAAGATAAAAGTAATTTCCAAACTTACATGTCTACCAACTCTTTTGCATCAGCGCGTATATCCTTCTCTTCTGTAGATGAATCAAGCCAAAGAACCTTATGTTGTCTCGGAAAAATGACGCATAACATCCAATGCCACCTAAAAAAACCCACTAACTTAAAAACAAATGTGTTCAGAACAGAAGTTAACAACTTATAAAGTAAGTGATGAACTCACTCAATGTGATCAACATAAGGGAGAAAGTAGCAAAAAAGTTGGTCTTTGTCTGGCATATTCAATCTTCCTACGAACGTCGCCAATCTCTAATTTTTGTCTATGCTTGGGGTCATTAATGACGGAATAAAAAAACCAAACTTGATATCCCAATGAAGCATCTGATCGTGTAAATGACTACAAAGTAAACAATTGTGTTAGTTAGACTAATTACAAAAAAAATCATTTTAAAGATATAAATATTACCATTTATATAACTCAGCTGCTGCGTTCCCCAACGCGTGAAACTTTAATAGGTCCGTGACTTCCTCGTCAAAAAGGTAGATATCGTAGTCGTCACCGAAAACCTCAGCTTTGGCAGTTACCTGAACCGATGCTCTACCCAAAGTCTTCCACACCTCACGTAGAAGTCTACAGTCCACAGACATTTCATCTACAAAATCATCGCCAGTGAGTGGCAAAGACTCGTAGTAGTGTATGTCATATGCATGCATGTTAAATTTCCGTGAAGCTTATATATCTTAATTTTATTTGTAGTGTAACACAATGAAGCAAATGAAATTATAATCTTCGATGATCTCACCCTTTTATCGACAACGACCAAGTCTTTCGGCCAAGCCACGTGATGGTTAACTGCTTCTTGAACAGTCGAGAGCTTTGGATGGGCTGCTGGCAATACTGCACCTCGACCTCGTAAAAGTGCTTTATCAACCTTCACCTTCACGGTACCTTCGGGTATTGCTCGAAAGTTAACAAACCGGCCATTTATGCTTCGACCGATAGCCACAAGATGTTTTTCACCTTCAAGTTGCCCCTCGATGTATAATAGGCTCTTCAGGCCACCCTGTTAGTAGAAGTAAAAATTTGTAAACAAACACAAAAAGTATTACATACATTTAACCAACTTAAATAATAAATTGCTTTAATTGTAAATGTACCTCTGGTATGTTATTCAATGGGTCTGAATCAATGGGACAATGAAGGCTGCAGTGGTCGGACACATCTCTTCGAACAATATTACTTGAACTGGGCGTGCCAGACGAGGAGGTGGAGATTGGTAACCCAACCCTCCACGGAATGTGTGACCCGACTCCTCGGGTGCGTCCTTTGGGCTCCGGTGTCCCAATCGCCTCAGTCAGTATGTCGTGTCGTCGATTACGAGACGAGAACTGTCCTTGAGAGGAGCTCTCCACTAACTCATCCTATATAAAACAATCAATAAATACCAAAATTTAGTGTATCATATTAACTATTGAAATTGACATAAAAAATAACTTACGATCTTTGTTGCCACTCGCTGGGATGCTTCGGTGACGTACTCGTCATTTTTCTTCTTTCGTCCCCTCTTCCACAGCTCATGTCTCTCTATAGTGACAGAAGAATGCACCTCTTCAATTGCGCCCTGCGCAAATAACTCGGTTATCTTCTCAGTTGTCAATTTTTCTTCAAGTTGTCTGTAGCCTCCTCGACCAAGTATGTGTGCATACACATTCTTCTTCACAAGCTCTCTATTAGTCTCTCTTAACTTCATAGCATTTTCAGAGAGCCTCTGCTCCTTAAATATCCTCCAGGTATCTTTGTCAAGATACTTATACTCACCCATAGGATCTTCATTTGCCTTGGCACCGTGGATGTACTCTTTTGCCAGTCTTGACTTGAAATTCTTCCATATGCTACCAGCGACCTTCATCTCATGCTTTTTATGCGGCTCGCATCCATCAAAAATTACCTAAAGAGACATATAACAGGTTATAATTAATAAAAAAATAATCAACTTCGATGACAAATATAAGTGTCAATTAAAGAAAAACTTACAGTGGCATCTCTCCACAAAGTGACCTTATAATGGTCAGGAACTCTCCTCCAATCGTTAAAGGTGATAGGAATTCGAGAACGAGCCACCACACCCAAGAAGCTCCTCCAAGTGTTTCCATTCTGTCCTTTGGGATTCCCCTTACTATCGAAGTTGACCGTAAGCTTGGTTCCAGCCTTTGTGTGTTGCTTAATCAACTTCGCCATGTATACAGGGCCTTTCTTGTGGCTCGGTGTGCGGGAAGAGACACAAAAATCATCCTCACCGCTGCTGCTGCTGCTGCTAGCCATGCTTCTGTAAAAGAGTCACATTAAATGTCAGATTAAACACATTAAATATATGAATACATAAATGAAGACGATAATTAAACAAATAAAATAACGTGTGATAACGAAATAAGTATAGATGCACAAATTAAGTATAGATTTATACGCACAAATTAAGTTTCTTTATAAATAAGTAGAGATTTATACCCACAGATTAAGTTTCTTTATCAATCCATATTCCTTCGCCGTGATCTTCTCGCAACTGTATTTCATCATCAACTTCGCTGTCGTCGTTGTCTACTAGAACTGTCGTACAAACGGGTTGGCAATCCTCATTCATCTCTTCAGATGTACCACTGATTAATTGTTGTTTTCCATTTATCACAACATACAGATTATTGTTCGAAGGGTCTTTGACGTAAAACACTTGTCTTGCTTGTTCGGCCATAATGAATGGCTCATCCTTATATCCCTCTCTTCGAAAATCGACAAATGTCATTCCAAAATCATCGATATGGACCGCCGAATTGTTAACCCATTTACATTTAAAAACGGGCACTCGAAACTTTACGTAATCCAACTCCCATATTTCTTGGATAAACCCAAAATAATTCACAGGCACAGATATTGGATTCCGATCTCTTGCGCTGGAAACATGAGTGGTTTCGGCAACAAGTGTGACACCACTATTTTGCACAACGGTATGCTCATCTTGATCTTTTGTTTGAAAACAAAATCCGTTAATATCATAAGCTTTCCACGTTTGTACAATAGGTCTTGGGCTTGCCATAAGCCACTTCACCAAGTCATCATATTCTTCTTCCGAGTTGGTCTGATTATTTAAAACCTCATTACTCCTTAGCCATTCACAAAATGATCGACTGTGTTCTTTTTGCAACCACTGCTCAGATTTTCCTCGGTATGTACTCCTCAGTATGTTCATGTGATCCTCGATAAAAGGTGTTATTTCAGGTATATGTTGCAGTACATAGAAATGAGCTTTCGTTAACTCATCAAATGACTTAGGCATCATTTGATGTCCACTTGTGCCTTTTCCCAAGAATCGATCAAAATGACGTGGCCTTGGAATCCCAACCGCAGTTGTATTTCCCAGAAAGTTAGTGCAAAATTCAACAGCCTCTTCAGCTATGTATCCTTGCAATATACATCCTTCGGGACTTTGTCTATTCCTCACATAGCCCTTAAGAACCTTCATATACCTCTCAAAAGGATACATCCATCTCATATGAACTGGTCCAAGAATTCGAACCTCACGAACCAAATGAACAGTAAGATGCACCATTATATCGAAAAAGCTGGGAGGGAAAAACATCTCTAGTTGGCAAAGTGTAACAACTATCTGCTCTTGAAGTCCATCAAGCTCCGATATATCAATAACCTTAGCACATAAAGAGCTAAAAATGACGCAAAGTCTTTGTATAGCTGTCCTTACTTTGGGAGACATTATACCTCTGATTGCAATAGGCAGGAGTTGTTGCATCAATGTATGACAGTCATGAGATTTTAAGCCATTCAACCGCAGATCTTTCATTGAAACCAAGCTGGCAATATTTGAAGAGAACCCATATGGAACTTTAACTCCCTTCAGACATCCGCACAAACTAGTTTTCTCGCTCTTAGAGAGTGTGGTGCACGACGGCGGTAAATATGTACGCTGCCCTCGAGGTTGAGGTGCTAATTTGGTACGAATATTCATCTCCAGCATATCAAGTCTTGCTTTAACTCCATCTTTTGTCTTTCCAGGAATGTTTAATAAAGTACCAAGCAGACTTTCACATATATTCTTTTCAACATGCATCACATCAATACAATGTCTGATGTCAAGAGAATGCCAATAAGGGAGATCAAAAAAAATCGACCGCTTCTTCCATGGAGCACTTTCGGTGCGCGAATATGGTTTCCCGAATCGATTTGTAATATTCTGTATTTTTTGAAGTATTTCATCGCCAGAAGCCGGTTGCGGTTCTATTCCGTTCTCAGTCTCACCATTGAAGGCAGCTTTCTTTCGCCTGTAAGGATGATGTCTCGGTAAGAAACGTCGATGTCCCATATAAACCATTTTTCGACAATTGCTTAAATGGCGTGCATGTGTCCCTTCCCCGCATACAGGACAAGCTTTGTACCCTTTAATACTATATCCGGACAAGTTTCCATAAGCTGGGAAGTCATTGATCGTACACATCAACATAGCACGCATATTGAAATATTCTTGCCTCGATGCGTCATATGTGCGTACTCCTTCGTCCCATAAAAGCTTCAAATCATCTATCAGAGGAGCCAAGTATACATCAATATCATTTCCAGGTTGCCGAGGACCCGATATTAACAAAGAAAGCATCATGTATCTACGCTTCATGGTTAACTTGGGAGGTAGGTTGTAGATAACCAAAATCACAGGCCACGTACTATGCTGACTACTGAGATTCCCATGTGGATTCACCCCATCAGTAGAAAGGCCAAGCCGTAAATTTCTAGACTCTGCTCCAAAACTTGGGAATGTGTTGTCTACTTTAGCCCATTGCAGTGAATCGGCAGGATGGCGCATTTTCGTATCAGCAACACGTTTCTCAGCATGCCAACGCATATTATTGGAATCTTTCGTGTCGGCAAATAATCTCTGAAACCTGGGGATCGGTGGGAGATACCATAGTACTTTCGAAGGAGTGCCTTTAGATTTACCTGTCGGTTCTTTGTTTAACTTGTAGCGAGATGCCTTGCATACTGGACATTCTTTCAAATCACTGTAGGCATTTCGATACAAGATACAATCATTGGGACATGCATGTATTTTCTCGTACTCGAGGCCCATGGGACACATAACCTTCTTAGCCTCGTAAGTACGGTTAGGTAGGGTGTTCCCCTCAGGAAGCATGTCTTTCACCAGCGCCAATAATTCGGTAAAACTCTTGTTGCTCCATCCATTTTTTGCTTTGAGATTGAACAACTTCAACGTTGCCGATAGCCTTGTATATTTGGAACACTCTTCATACAGTGGTAATTCGGAGTCATTCCTCAAAGACTCCAAAATATGTGGCGTATCAACAAAGTCATTAGCGACATTGTTAACCATCTCAATCAGATTATCCTCTTCCCAATCAACATTATCCTCCGGCAAGCTTTCTACGGGTGGAGGCTCAAAGTTTTGTTGTTCACCCTCCCCATGCAAATACCACACCGTATACTGTGGGTTAATCCCCTTTAACAAAAGGTGTTTACGTAACTTCTTCGGTTTGACCTTTTTGTAATTCCAACAACTCATACACGGACAAAAGACACGTTCAATGTTGTTTCTAGACGCATATGCCGACGCAAACGCACAAAAATCCATAATCCCTTTCTCGTACTCATCACTCAACCTATTACCGGACACCCACTCTCGATTCATTATCAATCCACTACATGAAACGTTGTAAATATTATTAGTTACTACTACTAATTTACACGAACAAACATTTACATTTGAGTGAATTATAAGCACTCCAACAAATTTAAAAAGTAGTAAATGAGTTACATAAACTTGCGGTTTACCTTAGAATAGAAGCTCACGAAGAAGAATATCAATGGTGGGTGTGCAACAAGTACGGACTAGAGCTACAAACAACAAGAACAAATTAGTAAACAAGGAAAAATAAATTCAAATCTCCATGTTCATATTAAAATACAAAAGATAGATAACCATCAAATACCAGGAATTGAAGAAGCGAAGCACCACTAACGGGAAGAGGATGTAGATCGCAAATGTTAACCCTAAACAAAAGAACATCAATTAAATTAATATACTTAAATTCAACTAGTTATTAACTTCATTCAACGATGAAAGAGCAACAATGTCCAATTTCGAAAGCTATACACAATTAACACAAATAGAATACCTTACTTGATATGATGTTTGGAGGATAAACTAGGTACAACTCTCACCGTATGGAAGTAACGCCGCTCGAATCTATGTTTTCAAACACAAATATTAGCATACACATGAATCCAATTAGGTATTTACATCATTCAACAATGATAGAGCAACAACTAAAATTTCAACTAATTATTAGCATACTAATTGTTATAGGATTACAACTGCAAAATACCCCTAACCGTTACGTACTAAAATTTCACAACTGGAGCCCTAATTACCTGTTGATTCGGAGGCGAGTGGAGGAGGAGGAGCAATGGCGAGGATGGCAATGAGCGGCGTCGACTGGCAATGGCGAGTGGAGGAGGAGGACGAGCAATGGCGACGGAGGCGAGGAGCGATTCAGCGGAGGCGACTTGCGAGGAACGACCAGTGAGACGAAGGCGACGGACGAATCCGAGGAGCGAGCAGTGAGACGAAGGCGACGGAGAGAAACAATCGAAGTCGGAATCGCGTAGGCGGACTGAGAGAAACCAATCGAAGACGGAATGGCTACGGCGGACTGACCAATTTCGAAAAAAACCTAAGTGTTTTATCGCACTTTATGCATCGGTTTTTATAAACCGTTGCATAATAGTCACCTTATGCATCGGTTTATCTAAAACCGATGCATAATTGTTACCATTATGCAACGGTTTTAGATGAACCGATGCATAAGGTGACTATTATGCAACGGTTTATAAAAACCGATGCATAAAGGAACAATATGCATCGGTTTTAATAGAACCGATGCATAAGGTGACCATTATGCAACGGTTGCATTATAAACCGATGCATAAAGAGGAACCGATGCTTATTGTAATTTTTGAACCGATGCATAATGCCTGCTCTGTAGTAGTGATAGTACCATGAAAATTCATAGCTCATCTCATCAAATGACGTGACAGAAAGGCAACCAATCACCCGGAACATTCACATCGAAGGCCAAAAAGTTCAAAATATATATTGTTGTAGATGAAATAAAGCCAAATGAAAGAATCACACGGAATGGACCTTTTACTAACAATTTTCGTTTCAAAGATACTGAGCCGCTAGAGATTCTATACATAGTTTTTTTTTTTTTTTTGATAACTGAAGCTACAATGCTTCAAGAAAAGAAAAGAGGGTTTAAATCAACTAGAAAAGCAGGTAAGTCTTGGACAACATTCTAGTCTCGTCCAGCACCAGTTATGATGATTCTATACATAGTTAAATAGCAATGAAACAGCTAAAACTATAGCAAAACTACCGAGTCCAAAAACCTCAGTTTCTTGCACTCGGTAATGATAAATGTTAACATTTCGAGAGTCCCTGCAATATAGTACCAATGAAATTTAACGCCAAAAGATCAAGTATAAGCAAAATGAGATCAACTTGCGGGTACAATAAGCGAAATGAGAGAATTACACAGATTGGACCGTTTACTAACAAGTTTCTTTTCAAATAAAGTGGTTGATGGAAATTCTTCACATCATAAAAAAAACAATGTACTTCATCTCTTGTCATTATTACAGCTTAGTATAGCAGCAGTCAGAAGGCATACACCCTTAACCAAGGCCGTCAACCAGCCGGTTATTCATGGACCATGATGTCTTACAAGCTCAATTTTATTTCATCGACGCTTATGCTGAGTTTGAGATGCTAATGCTGCATGCGGCAACTCAGTGACTTTGAAATGTGGTCGAAAATTCCAGCATATGCAAAGTTGAATGCTAGCATTTAATTCCATCAACTTTTAAGCGGCAAGATACCGCTGGAAAAGCATCATTGTATAATTTTATGTTTGCGCGGTAAAATGGTCATCGTAAAATCATTGTAAATTCATCGCCATTTCTGGTTTTTGCGGTGATAATTATCATGGTATACTAAGTATCGCAAAAAGTGCCGAAAAACCGCTGAAAAAACCAACAGAAATCGTATTTTTGCTAAAACCCCTGCAAAACCATTGTATTACCTTTGCATAACAAACCGATGCATACTTCTGCTGCTTATCTAAGCAAAATTTGTAGTGACTATGATGAGTCGTAGTTGTACGACTATTTTATGTGTTAAAACCCAGTCTTTTAGTGTTTGCCTGTATGTTATTTCATTACCTGTGTGTAGTTTTCGTTCTCAGGTACATTCGGAGACCATGGAAGGAATATCGGCTAAAGAGAGCCTGTAGAAGATGTTTTGCATCGAAGGAATGAAGTCCAAGTGTTTGAAGTCTGACTCAGTCTTGGGGGCGTACGTCTGAACAATTAAGGGCGCGGAGGTCTACTGATTTACGGTAATTGTTGAGACCTCCGCGGAGTATAAATGGAGAAGACGTCCGCGGATGACAGCTGGCAGTCGAAATCATTATTTCACATTTGCAATCTCGAAAGAAAAGAACACAGAACTCGAGGGGACAGAGAAGAGAGGCGACTGGATCTGGAGAAAGGAAGGAAAATCAGATTAGGGTTAGTTGGTTCGAAGTTCGGTTTGGAGAGAAGAGTTCTTGGAGTAGGATTCCGATTGAGGATTCGTTGCTGGATTCAAGTATTGGAGTGGAGCTGCAGATTGGTGGAGGATTCGTCAACAGTATTTTCAATTCATTCTATTCAAAATACTTGATGATGTATTCCATTACGATGAGTAGCTAAACTCATATGTGTAGGCTAGAACTCCAAATTGTGATGTATTGACTTGAGACTTCTATTGATTTCTATGTTTTGCGTCATATTACTATACTATGTTCATGGAATTGATGTGCTAGCATGAGTGGAACCCTAGCGGGGGAGCTTTTGTTTGTTTGTTGATTTCAATTGTCAAGTTTACTAGCAACCTAGCGGGGATAGCAAACTAGGACACGAGTAATATACCACTAGGATTAAACACCCTAGGACAACTTGTTTACATGTTCATGCAACTCTAGCGAGTTAGGGTCTTGATTATCGCTAGCGCGAGATTAAGTACTAGAACAAGAACGGGGAGTGTAATCATAGCGGGGAAGCTCTAAGTTGTAGAACATTAGGAATCAAAACGGATTTGTCAATGATTTAGTCTTGCATCACAGTCGAAAGTTCTAGCTTGCACTTCTCTTTGATATTACATACCTGAATTCGTGTGACGATTGCTTTCTTAATAAGTGATAAATGTTGCTTGTGTTTGTGTTTTCCATTTACGTGTTTGAATACTTAGTGAACAGATTCTCAGATCAATCTCTGTGGATACGACCCGACTTACCACTTGCTAGTCGGAGATAAAAGAAACAATTATTTTTGACGGGTACAACGACGCCCGTCAGACTACTCACTCCATCCATTCTTCTTTGTGCGAAATTTAGAAAGTATTTTTTTCTAAACTTTCCAAATGATTTATTTATTGCTAACCATAATTATTTAGACTTAATACATAACATTCGGCTGGACAGAGGAGCGTTCAAATGAGGCAAGACAAATAAGAATGAGGCACGTGAGACACGATCTCAGCCATCCATCAACCCCCGTGCATTGTGGGCGCGCCACGTGTCCAACTAGTAAAACCCGCTACCAAACGCAAAACACTATTCCGATACTATTCCCTGCCACATCAACAAAATGAGTGGCTCACAATGTACTTCACTTGCCTCATTCTTACAACCCTGCCTCAACCGAGTGCTCCCCCGACTGGACATATTGTTAGCACATAATATGTACAATATAACATACACATTTGGAAGGGTACCTTTGTAAATTAAATTAAGGCTTAAAGCAACTAGTGGTGAAAACGAAAACTATAGATTGATGATGATGGAGAGAAAATGACATCCATATTCATCCACCCAAGTGACCGCATGTTGGATGCTACAACCTACAACTCCATCCTTAAATCTTCAAATGAATTCTCCCATAACGTCTTCACCCAAATCATCAACTTTTGTGGTATTGATGGATGTAACCGGACACCAATAAGTATCAAAACTAATGAGACTGTTGGCGAATCATCATATCAATGGCTTGATCAATCCTAATGTCAAGGGCACCATGATGCACTGTGGTCACGCCGTCAAAAGGCCCATGTAATATAATACTCCGTATCAAACAAAATGCATAAATTAACATAGGACATGGCCTTTTCCTTCTCCTCCTCCTCCCTTCCTCAAATCTGGCCCCCTCCCCCTCCCTCTCCCTTCTTGCTTCATTCCTCACGGCCAATCTGATTCAATTTTCAGCAACATGCAGCTGGTTGGATCAGATTTGGATTTGTGGGTGGTTGAGGTGGAGGTGGTTTTGGGATGAGGTACCGGCGATGGGTTGGGGGAGGTGGATGGGTGGGTTGGAGGGGGCTGTGGATCTGTGTCTTTAGTTTTTGTTTAATTATTGTAATTTTACTGTTTTCTTTTTCGTTGTTGTGCCCTGTGTGGCCAAATAAATGGAGACTGGATCGCTGGCGGACGATGCATTGATGATTTTCAAGTAGTCCTGCCTTTCCCAGCGGTGAATGACGGGACGATGTGCTCAAGCCAGAGGCGAAGTGGAGCGGCGGACTCCTATTTACTCATGTTTATTTTTTCTTGTCTGTTCTGTTCCCAGCTGGTTAACTTGTCCAAGCTTTAAGTCCTCGGTTCGCCGTTTTCTTTGTAATTCACAGTTTTAATAAAAAAAACATAGGACATGGCAAAACTGTTCCTCTCTTTTCTCTTCTAAACATCTCTTGACGCGACCAAAGTTTCCAACCGTAGTTCTCCGCCAGCGACCGCCTATTCTCGCTGCTCCATGGGCTGATTTTCTTTGTAGTCATCCACCGGCCACCTGTTACTCCAAGACCTCTCTCCCCTCTATTTCTTTTTCCACTGCCTTTCACTGTCTCACTCCACCGCCCCTCCTTCAGTGGCGCTTCCTTTTCTCTTATCCAGGTCGGTATCTTATTTCTTTCCTTGGCTGTGCCGCTGTGATTCCGGAGGCGGCGGTTGAAGGTTTTGGCGCACGTGTCGGCGTTGGAGACAGGTGATGGAGGTTTGGGGCGGAGGGTGTGTGTGGCGGTGGGTGCTGTTGTCCGTGGTTGGGCGGTTGGGGGTCAGTGATGGAGGAGATGTGGGTTTTTGGGTGGTTTAGTTGTTTCCTTTTTGCAGATGAACTTCGGCGATTCTGAGGGGACCGGGGACGGTGGCAGTTGCCGGTGTTTGTTTTAAAGTTATGTATAGTTTTTTTTCGGGTTTTCCACCTATCGCTGTTTCAAGTTGCGTATAGTTTTTTTTTGGTTTTGTTCGCATATGGTTGCACTTGTTGTAATAGTTGCTTTCAGTCTTTGGTGGTACGGTCACCTCCATGGGTGTGAGGCAAAGTGGAGCAGCTCACTGTTCCCAGCTAGTTGACTTGTCCTAGCTTTTAAAGTCCTCCTTTATGCCTTTTCTGGAGTTCAGGTGGTGTGCTTCCCTTGGTAGGGAGTTGATATATGAAGAATGCATGTGTAGGCGTGTCCAGTCGTGAAGGCCAGAGCTTCAGCGAAGCTTGCAGACGAGTTTCTGTCTAATTGGGGCCTCGCAGGCACGGAGTTTTTCAGGACGCAACTGGGAAGTTTTTAAGTCTTGTTTTGTCTCTATTTAGTTATCGACTGAAAATTGGGTTGTTGTCGGATGTTTCTTTGCTGGTCGTTTATCTTGTCTTTGGTCAGTAGTTGTATAACTATGTTAGTTGTGTTGTTTTTCCTGTTGTGTTTAGGGTAGCTGTGTTTTTTCCCCAAGTGGTTGCTCTGTTTCATCTCCTTGTCTTTTATCAAAAAAAAAAACATAGGACATGACAATAAGGCAATTTAAATAGAAATAATTTATAAAGTTTTAACAAGATAATATACCAGATAGTAAAAAACAGTAGCAAAACTACTAAATCCATAAGTTTCGTACACTAAACTACCCAAGTCTATAGACCAATTGCAATAGGACCATTGACTTGATTTAAAGTACATAAAACTACCAAGTACATAAAATAAAGTTTCTTGCACTCATATCGTTAATAAGTGTAGTATATTCCTAGAGTTCCTGCAATATACTAGTACCATAAAAATGCATAGCCCACCTCATCAAAGGACGGGACAGAAAGACAACCAGTCACCAGAACATTCATATCGAACGCCAAAAAGTTCAAAAACATCAAGTTGCAGATGAAATAAGCAGAATGAAAGAATCACACGGAATGAACCTTTCACTAGCAATTTTCGTGTCAACGATATTGAGCAGCTAGAAATTCTATACATAGTTAAATAGCAATGAAACAGCTAAAACTACGAAGTCCAGATCAAAACCCAGTTTCTTGCACTCAGTAATGTTAAATGTTAACATTCCGAGAGTCCCTGCAATATAGTACCAATGACATTTGACGCGAAAAGATCAAATATAAGCAAAATGAGATCAACTTGCGGATCATACAATAAGCGAAGTGAGAGAATCACACGGAATGGACCTTTAATAACAAGTTTCTTTTCAAATAAAGCGGTTGCAAGAAATTCTTTACATCATAAAAAACATTGTACTTCATCTTGGCATTATACAGCTTAGTATATAGCAGCAGTCAGTAAGGCATACAACCTTAACCAAGGCAAGTCAACCAGCACGTTGTTCATTGGGACCATGATGTCTTACAAGCTAAATTTTATTTCATCAACGCTGATGCTGAGTTTGAGATGCTAATACTGCATGGAGGAGGTGAAGGTAGAGATCTCCCTCGATGTAGCTTAATTTACTCAGTCACTTTGAAATGTGGTAGAAGTCAAGGCGTTCTTTTGTAGCCATTTAAGCAGATGAGGGTGCACCTGGTTGTCAAGCATGCAACGCAGTCTCATGGAAGCGCTTGTGGCTCTGTCTGAAGCTCAAGATAAAGTTGAAGAAGCTCTGGAAACTCAGCTTCTCACCATTATTGCTAGTGTTGCATATCATAGTGGCCTATCTAATGGCCAATAACCTTAACCATCTAAAAGCTCAAAATTCTTTTGGCTCAAAGGTTTTTTCTTCTTCTTCTAGTCTACTCTTTATCCAATCAAAATCGCAGTTTTTCTCTATGGAAAACAAATATATATCGAGAGATTGATTCTTATAAAATCACTCTCCACATAAGGTCACGTCCCAACTCCCAATAATAGGTAACCAAAAAAAAAAACTGTTTTTGCGCATTTCAAGCAACCATGGTATATAATTTTTATAAAATGTCAACTTTATTTCAGACAAAGGATGAGATGATTTGAGTGATATAAAAAAATCAATGAATTTATTATACTCGAATTTATTAATTAAAATGGTAAAATTGAAATTGTAGACCAAACTGCAAAATTCTCTATCAGTGGACATGCATGTTGACAATGTCTTGGCTCTGAAAATATCTTTTTTCGAAACTTAACAAGTTGGCAAAGAGCTAGCAACTGTCATGGATGCCATCTTCCATCCGTAAATTCAGGTTGATAAACAATTAAGAAATTCAATAGGCTGCATTGCATCATGTTGTGATCCGAAAATTTATTCGAGACTTGGGGCGATCCCTATGAAGTCATATTGTACTAATATATATCAATACATTCAATGAAATTGAATGACTTGGTTATAATAACATATAGTTTATTAATTATTGAATCTGACATCAAGGATTAGGTTGTAATTGATCAATGATGATGTATGCTAGTAGAAGTATCTTCTATTTAAAATGCATAATTAATAATTGAAGATAATGATTAAGTTAATAATAATTCAATCATCTTTTGGCTGGCTAAATGAATATGTGGTATGTGGAACTAGTACTTATTAGTAGTTAGTACTCATGCAGCATGATCAGTTTGACTTGTAGATAATGAAGTGTTGGGATTGAAGATTGACAAGCGGATGCACTGAAAATGATGCATAAAATTTGATATCGTCATCTATTCATCTTATGGAAAGGGAAATTTTTACCAAGTATTAAATGACTGATATTCTAGGTAAAAGCGAAAGAGATGAGAACCTGAACTATCAAATCTTTTTAAATTATGGTTTTTTTAATAGTGAGTAGATACAACAATTAGGAACATTATAATGCATATGAACTTTATCATCTAGTACATATATATTGATCACCGGAGCTCTTAGCAAGACATCTTGATCGGATCCGTAATCATCTGGTACATCTCTCCACGTTTGAAGCGCGTAAGGATCAACCATCTTAAGGTGAACTCTTTAACCAACATGTCACCGCCCCTGATGGCTTTAACTTATGGTTTAAGTTATCAAAATTATTAATTATGAGTAAAATAAAATTTGATGAATTTCCATAGGTACATCGTGATTGATTAGTCCGCTTGTTCAACCATATGAAGTCTATTGAAAAATGATGTGGAGACTCTTAATGTTAAATTGATATTTATTTCCTTACTAACACCTCCTGGACCTTTTTATTAAGTTATTTTCGATTGACTCACATAATTAAGTGATCAATTTAATCATAGAATAACCAGCGTCTGAAAATTCGTCGATTTTTTTATTTTGTTCCTGGTTGGAAATTTTAAAATCCCAATTTGTACTTTTCCTTATATTCAATAATACTAATTTCGTTTAAGATCAATAAATTCCGTTTAAAACACTTACATTATGTGAGAATTTATCTAATTTAAATAAGGGCACAATCTAAAATTTTCTTTACATTGTAATTTATGAAATTTGAGATTATGTTGTAATGACAGATCAAAACAACTAAGTATTAGCAATTTCATACTAATAGCCACAAAGTAATGCTTGTAAGGTATGTTTTTTGCACACTTCAAATTTTAGTAGTTAAGTTCAGTATTACGTTTAAGACTTTTAATGAAACATAAGTTTCCCACCTTTTTTTTTCATTTTAAGATCAAGTAATATAATCAAGTACTTAGATCAAATCACTCAACTGAGCAATCACTACTACAAACTGGGGAATATGCATCTGTTTTCGAAGGGATTATGCATTGGTTTGATCCGATGCATAATCGAGCGATGCGTAAGGTTCGGACCTTATTCATCGGTTCAAAATAACCGATGCATAATGTCTATCCTTATGCATCGGTTTAGTCAAAAAAACCGATGCATAAGGCTAGACATTATGCATCGGTTTTTGACTGAACCGATGCGTAAGGGTACATCTTATGCATCGTTTTCTATCAACCGATGCGTAAGGTCAGGGTTTATGCATCGGTTTAGCCAATAACCGATGCATAATGTCTTAAAAAAATTTGGCAGATTTTGGCTTCTTCAAATCCACCTGAAATTTTTACAAACATCAATAACCTGCCATTCAATTACAAATACCCTACTGTTCAATTACAAATACACTGTTGCTCATAATCGACATACATTCATTTCAAAGATCAAAGTTAATCATTTTTATACAAGTACATCTTCTTTCATACAACAGTGCCAACAAAAGATAATATTCGTAATACAATACAACAAAACTAAAATTGATTTCCTATACCGACTGGGTAACGATCGCTTATATAGCCATACAAGTAGGCGGCGCTTATTTCCCTTACTTCATCGATCTTCGAGTCTTCGTAAGATTCACATCCATTAGGAAAACACTACAAAACAATGAAAGGCAAGAGAAAAAGTAAATCAATACAATAAAGTTCCAATGAGTTCAAAACCAACCAAAGTCTCAACTACAACTTAATGAATAATACAAGTCTAAAAGCTTACTTGGCTAAGATCATCAATCTCCGCACCGTTATTAACTCGTATAAACTGGATTATGTCCCGAATAAAATTCAAAACATAATAACCGCATAAGTGGCCCGGCGGTTGTTTTGGACACTGCACGATCAATATAATAATCTCTTATCACACACTTTATTAATGCTAAAGCTATTACAAAAGATAGTAGATATAAGACTTCGTACCTCAACTATCTTCCATTGTACACTTTGTGTATTTCTCGGTATACATCCTTGATAGTACGGTACATTGAACGTGTAGATTTAGTACAGTCAAAAACAATTTATAATGACCGGTAAGTACCGGGTCGTCCAAGGAGCAATGTTAAACTCAAGATCACTATTCGATTTTACTACAATAAGTCTATTTCCTAACAAATGTGTGAGATGTGATTTATGACTTGTCAAACAATGATTAACGGAATAAAAAGGTTGTTTTCAAGGTTTTCAAAGACGCTCCTAGGGTACTACTTCCCTCCTTGGTGCATTCAACTCTTAACGGTTCAATTTCGTGCAAGAACGAATAATGTAAATGTCAGATTAAGGCGTGTCCCTATTAAATCAAATTCAATCGCTAGATATTGTTACTCGATTTAAGGAAGAGACACCTCGCACGTGAGCTTCAATCGCTAGATGTTGTTAGCTCACGTCCTACTCAAGGTTCTCAATCATCAACGCTAGTTGAGTGATCGATAGCCAATGAGCGGTTTAAGATCAAGCCTATATCAATGCCAAGATGAGTCACGCTAGTGATCATCAATTAACAAGGGTGAATCTACTTCATTCAAGAATCATTAGTCTCGTTCGCTAGAACACTCAACTTCAAATTCATGTTTCTAGTCCACTTAGGCATTTTATCAAACACTTGGTGGGCATAGAATTGACATTTTATCCAAGTAAATTCACAAACCATAACAAGTCTTCATTCATGCATATAATCAATAGATAAATGAGTTTTGTACACCAAGGAGGTCCATAGACCCCTAGAAACTAAAAGGACTACTCACTACTCATGTTCATAGACAAACAATAGTAGTGGGTTTCAAGGAAAATGAAGGTAAAAACAAGATGAGTGCGGAAATAGGATGAAGAATCCCCCTATATCCTTAGAGTGCTTCAACTTGATGTGATGATCTTCAAAAACCCTTGTCTTCTCTCTAAAATCCCAGCTCTCTTGCTCAAAAACCTTTAGTTTCTATTTATAGCAAACAGTAAAAATCATGTCTTGATGATCCAGCCGGCCGGCTTAACTGGTGTGAAGGATTCCCAGCCGGCCGGCTCGAGCAGGGGAGGCTTTACTCGACTTCTCTGAGCATCTGAACCGGCCGGTTCACATTGGTGGGTATTTTTGAGCCGGCCGGCTCAGACAGGGGAAACTTGCTTGAATCTTCTGAGCTTGGGAGCCGGCCGGTTGAGATTGGGAGGCTTATTCGAGCTGGCCGGCTCAGTACCTCCGAGCCTTTTGTCTTCTTGGTTTTGACTCCAGCCGGGCGGTTCACCACAAGGCCAATAATCTAGCCGGCCGGCTAGGTCTCATTGTTGAGCACTTTTTTGCTCCAAAAGCTAGGTTTTTCTTGCAGTTTTGATCTTTGAGCCTCGTCATCAAGGGATAACTGCATTTACCCGCAATAATAAGGGTCAAATGGGCATCGAAAACGACTCGGAATGAACCAAAACATCTAGTAAAGGTAGGAGAAAGGTAGTCGATAAATCGACTTATCATACATTCCCCTAAAATGAATAACATAACATAATTAGTGATTGTTAATATACAAGTTACAAGATAAAAGTGAGTCTAAAACTTACGTGTCCACCAAATCCTTTGCATCGACGTTTATTCCTTCTTCACTTGTCGATGGATCAAGCCAATACGCTACATGTTGTTTAGGGAAGATGACATAACATCCAATGCCACCTAACAAAAACAAACTAAATTAAACAAAATAAATACAAAAAACATATAAAACATTATCATTAAGTTATGAACTTACTTTACATGATCCACGTAAGGTAGGAAGTAACAAAAATTGTGATCTCGGTCCGACATACTCAACCTTGCTACAAACGTCATCAACCTCTCATCTCTGTTGATTGACGGCGTCATGATGGAAGGATTGAAGAAACCAAACTTAATATCCCAATCCATCATCTCATTGTATAAAGAACTACAAAGTAAAAAATTTGTGTTAGTTAGACCATGCATTAGAACAAATGATCATCAGAAAATAATCGTGAACATTACCATATAAATAATTCACAAGCAAAGTTCCCCAACGCTGCTAGCTTGTTTAGTTCCTTTAGGTCTTCTGTGGTCACTGCGATACCGTAGTCGTCACCGAACACATTCTGGTCGACGTCTACTATAAACATATGTCTGTTCAACTGTGTCCACACCACATTTAAAAGTCGACAATACAGGGGCAAGCACTCTATTTCATCATTGTCGATAAATGGCAAATGATTACATAACACGTTATCATATTCCTGCATGTTGAATTTGATTAATGATATGAAATTATTTTATAGTATAATAGAAAATGCAAATGAACTTGTATTATTCGATTATCTCACCCTATTACTGACAACGACCAAGTCTTTGGGCCATGCCACATGGTGAGACTCTGCCTCAATAAAATTCTTATACTTCGAATGGGATACTGGCAATCTTGCTCCTCGAACGATTGCTTTTTCAACCTTCACCTATTTATAAAAAAATAAATGTTTAGGGTTAGAATGACATATGAATAAGAATGTGACATCTATAGAGAGGCTATAAGGACTGAGAGGGGACATCATCTTCAATGTATGTTCTGGTATCTGTCGATAATTAATAAAATGACCTTTCATGACTCGACCAATGGCCACATGCTCTCGGTCACCTTCGACTACCCCCTCGATGTATAATACGCTCTTCAGGCCACCCTGTTAGCATGCACAATTGATGTTATATACGTTCCGAAAAATAAACCAAATTGTCACAAAAAATAAAGCAGAAAGTTCTAAATGTACCTCGGGTATGCTCGTGCTCAGGTCTACATCGACATGACAGTGACGGCCAAGGCGATCGGCATCTCTATGAGAGAAGTGCTGGAACTCGGTGTCGTCCTGGAAGATGAAGATTTCGGGAACCCAATCTTCCACGGAACGTGTGTACCTATTCCTCTGGTACGTTCGGCGTACTCAGGCGTCCCAATCGCCTCAGTCAGTATATCATGTCGACCATGTGGTGAAAAAGATCCTTGACTAGATTTTTCCACTGACCATATTATCAAGAAATTAGTACCAAAGGTTAGTGTACGGAAAAAGTTAAACTACTGAAAAAAAGTTTACTACTCACAATATTTTCAGCCACATGCTGAGTTGCCGGGGTGACGAACTCTTTATTCTTCTCGAGGCGTCCCATCTTCCACACCTCATATGTCTCTACAGTGATAGAAGGTGTCTCTCCCTCTTCAATTACGCCCTGCGCGATTAAATCAGCTATTTTCTCGTTTATTAGCACCTCCTTCACTTTTCTATACCCTCCTCGGCCCATGGTGTGCGCATATTCATTCTTTGCAGCTAGAGCCTTATTATGAGCAGATAACTTCCTCGCATCTTCACTGAGTCTATGCTCTACAAATTTCTTCCACTGCACAGAATCAATGTATTGATACTCCTTCGTGGGATCTTCGTCCTTCCGTTTTCCGATTATGTAGTGTGTTGCGAGTCGCGTTTTGAAGTTCCTCCACGTACTGGATGCATACTTGACCTCTTGATCTTTGTGTGTTTCTGGTCCAAGAAACATTTCCTGAAAAAAAAAATATAACAAGTTATAATTAGAATATGATAATGGAATGTTGCTAACACTATGTTAATGGAATTATAGAATATATTATCGTTGCTTTGTTCCACATAACATCCTTGACCGTTTGAGGCACCTTCCTCCAATCTGTGTAGTCGATGGGAACTCGAGTACGGACCATAGCGCCCAGGTAACTCCTCCAGTTGTCATCAGTCTTCCCTAAGGGGTAACCTGTGTCGTTAAATTGAACTGTGATCTTGGTACCATTCTCCCTGTATCTCCTAATCATATCGAGCATTAACGAGGGGCCCCTCTTAGTTTTCTTGGTGGTGCGCTGTTCCACATGAGAGTCTTCCTCGCCGCTGCTACTACTATGTGCCATGATCCCTGAAATATCACATAAATGATAGTTCACTAGATATGTAAATACATAGGTGTACACAACAATAAAAAATAAAATGACGTGTAATGAACATCATTGATAAAGTAACATACAACATGCACATAAGTTAAGTTTGTTTATCAATCCATATTCCTTCATCGTGATCTTCTCTTAATTGCATTGCGTCATCAACTTCAATGTCGACGCTTTCCGCATGAATGATCGTACACACAGTTATGCAATCTTCAGCGAGGTCTTTAGATGTGCCACTTGTAGCATCATTGGTCACTTGTTGTTTGTCGTGGAGGACAACAAATAGATTTCTGTCCGAAGGGTCCTTGACGTAAAATACTTGTCTTGCTTGTTCGGCCATAATGAAGGGCTCATCTTTATAGCCCTCCCTTCGAAAATCCACAAACGTCATTCCGAATTCATCAGTGCGAACCGCGGAATGGTTAACCCATTTACATTTAAAAACGGGTACTTGTAGTTTAACATAATCCAACTCCCATATTTCTTCGATAACCCCAAAATAATTGAGAGGAGCAGATATTGAATTTCGATCTCTAGCGCTAAAACGTGAGTGGTTTCAACAACAAGTGTGACACCACTATTTTGCGCAATGCTGCGTTCGTCTTGATCTTTTGTGTGAAAACAAAATCCGTTAATGTCAAAACTTCTCCACATGTATACACTTGGTCTTGGACCTGCCATAAGCTACTTCACTAAGTCATCATCAAACTCTTCTTCCGAGTTCCCTTGATTACTTAAAGCTTCATTAGTTCTCAGCCATTTACAAAATGACCGACGGTGTTCTCTTTGCACCCACATCTCATTTTCCCCCCGGTGTGCACTCCTCACTATGTTTAAGTATTGCTCGATGAAAGGCGTCATCTCAGGTATGTGTTGCAATACATAGAAATGGGCTTTTGATAACTCATCCATGGATTTAACTAATTGTTTCGATCCACTTGTTCCTTTTCCTTGAAATCGATCAAAATGACGTGGCCTTGGAATCTCAATTGTAGTGGTATTTCCCAAAAAGTAAGTGCAAAATTCAACCGCCTCTTCAGTTATGTATCCTTCCACTATACATCCTTCAGGACGATGCCTATTTCTCACGTAGCTCTTTAGAATCTTCATGTACCTCTCAAAAGGGTACATCCATCTCATATACACTAGTCCAAGAATTCAAAGCTCGCGCACCAAATGAACAGTTAGATGCACCATTATATCGAAAAAAGATGGTGGGAAGAACATCTCAAGTTGGCATAATGTAACCACTACCTGCTCTTGTAATTTATCAAGCCATGTTGGATCAACAACCTTAGCACATAAAGAGCTGAAAATCACGCAAAGTCTTTGTACAACGGCTCTCACTTTTGGAGGCAATATACCTCTAATTGCAATAGGCAAGAGCTGTTGAATCAAAGTGTGACAGTCGTGAGATTTTAATCCATTCAAACGCAGATCGTTCATCGAAACCAAACTGGCAATATTTGAAGGGAACCCATACAGATATTTAACTCCATTAAGACATCCGCAAAATCTTAATTTCTCACTCTTAGAAAGAGTTGTGCATGATGGAGGCAGATATGTGCGTCGCACTCGAGTTTTGGTGCTAATTTGGTACGAATGTTCATCTCTAGCATATCCAGTCTTGCTTTAACTCCATCCTTCGTTTTCCCAGGAACGTTTAATAATGTGTCGATCAGAGTGTCACATATATTCTTTTCTACATGCATCACATCAACACAGTGTCTAATGTCAAATGTATGCCAATAAGGGAGATCAAAAAATATTGATCGCTTCTTCCATGGGGCACTTTCGGTGCGTGCACTGGGTTTTCCAAATCGATTTGTAATATTCTGAATTTTCTCAAGTATTCCATAACCTGAACATGGTTGAGGTTCTATTGCGTGTTCGGTCTCACCGTTGAATACAACTTTCTTTCGCCTGTAAGGATGATGCCTCGGTAAGAAACGACGATGTCCCATGTAAACCATTTTTCGACAGTTCTTTAGATAACGTGAATGTGTCGCTTCCCCGCATATTGGACAAGCTTTGTACCCTTCAATACTGTAACCGGACAAGTTACCATAAGCATGAAAGTCATTGATGGTACACATTAGCATGGCACGCATATTGAAATATTCTTGCCTAGATGCATCAAATGTCTGTACTCCTCCATTCCATAAAAGCTTCAGATCATCTATCAAGGGAGCCAAGTATACATATATGTCATTTCCAGGCTGTCGAGGACCCGATATAACAAAGAAAGCATCATATATCTACGCTTCGTGGTTAGTCTGGGAGGTAGGTTGTATATCACTAATATCACGGGCCATGTAATATGTTGACTACTTAGATTTCCATGCGGATTCACCCCATCAGTAGACAAGCCAAGGCATAAATTCCTAGACTCTGATCCAAACTCTGGGAATAAGTTGTCTACTTTGGCCCATTGCAGTGAATCAGCCGGATGACGCATTTTGGTATCAGCGACACGTTTCTCTGCATGCCATCGCATATTATCTGAATCTTTCGCTTCAGTAAATAATCGTTGAAACCTAGGAATCGGTGGAAGATACCACAATACTTTGGTCGGAGTGCCTTTTGAGGTACCCGTCTGTCCTTTGTGTAACTTTTAGCGAGAAGACTTGCACACCGGATATTCAGTCAAATCTCTATGAGCATTACGATACAATATACAATCATTGGGACAAGCATATATCGGGTTTTGTTTAAAAATGACCCAAACGAGTTTGGGCATTTCAAAACTGACCCACGCGAGTTTCACATTTCAAAACTGGCCCATTTTTAATGAGACCGGATCCCCAAGATCCGGTCTTTTACGTTTTTCAAAAGACCGGATCCTGGAAATCCGGTCTTCTGTGTTTTTTACAAGACCGGATCCCCAGGATCCGGTCTTCTGTGCGTGTTCGAATGAGAGAACTCCACGTGTTTTCATTTGCACAAAAGACCGGATCCTGGGGATCCGGTCTTGTAAAAAACACAGAAGACCGGATTTCCAGGATCCGGTCTCATTAAAAATGGGTCAGTTTTGAAATGTGAAACTCGCGTGGGTCAGTTTTGAAACCCACAAACTCAAATGAGTCAGTTTAAAAAAAAAACTCGCATGTATCTTCTTGTACTCGATTTCCATGGGACATATAACCTTTTTAGCTTCATAAGTACGGTTAGGTAAAGTGTTTCCCTCGGGAAGCATATCTTTCACCAACGTTAACACTTCAGTGAAACTCTTATCACTCCATCCATTTTTAGCTTTCAAATTGAATAACTTCAAAGTTGCAGATAACCTTGTATATTTGGAGCAACTTTCATACAATGGTAGTTCAGAGTCATTCCTCAATGATTCCACAACTTGTGGTCTAGAAGCAAATTCATTGGCAACGTTGTTAACCATCTCAATTAAATTGTCCTCATCCCAATCATCATTATATTCAGGCTAACTTTCTACGGGTTGAGGTTCAACGTCTTGCGGTTCAGCCTGACCATGCATGTACCAAACCTTATATAGTGGATCAATTCCCTTTAAAAAGGTGTTTATGCAAATCCTCCACTTTGACCTTTATCTTATTGAAACACGCCTTACACGGACAAAAGACACGTTCAAGTGCATTTTTTAATGCATACGACGATGCAAATTGACAGAAATCCATTATCCTCTTTTCATACTCATCACTTAACCTATTACCGGACATCCACTCTTGACTCATCATAAATCCACTACATGAAGCACGTAAATATTATTATTAGACCAAGAACAAGTTAGCTAACCATTCAATATATACATCATCTTGTTAAACAAAGAACAAATGGACATGAAAGAGCAACCTAACCAAAATGTTCTTGTTGAAAAAATAAACATAGTAAAAATAAAAGAATACCATAAGGAATATGGACAAGTATGGAATGGTAGGAAAAAATAAGTTTGGGAGGGTGTTAACCTTGTGTGAAATTGAGAGAGGATAAATGTAGCAATAGGTTGAGGAAGCCAATGATCAAAGGCTGAAGTACGCTAGATTTGAAAAAAAACAAATTAAGAAAGAATTGACAAGTAGAAATCATGAAACATGAACAAAAGAACTAAATATATACATACCTTAATTATGTGACGGTGCTCGGAGAATAAAAAGAGCAATATGACTTATATGCGAGGGACGAGATTACAATTCAAGACCTAAACCAATGAAACAAAACATCAATAACCGATAGGAAAACTTATGTGACTAGACTTTGCAGAGCATCATCCTAACAAGAAATCATACCCTAACAATGACATCCGAACCCTACCACATCTATCAAATTCATATTGAATGAAATATAAACCCTAATAAATCCGATTCATACTCAAAGCACCAATGCATAAACCCTTATAAACCCTAATAAATCAGTCAAATACATCATCAATCAATCTGAATCCTAAATACCTTTGACTGTTGCTGGCGAGAGAGGATTGTCAAGAAAAGCGAGGACTGGCGAGCGAGGACTGGCGAAGGCGGACTGTCAAGCTGCGAGGACTGGCGAAGATGAGCGAGGACTGGCGAGCTACGGGGACAGCCAAGACGAGCGAGGACTGGCGAAGGCGGGCAATGACGGTCGGAGACGAGCGAGCAACTGACGACGGCGGGCAACGACGGTCGGAGACGAGCGAGGAACGCAAACAAACAGTCGGAGGTGAAGGCGGGCAACGGTGACTTTGAATCTCCAGTAAGAAAAACTTATGCATCGGAGGATGAATTCGCGTAAGTAAAAACAAAATTAGGGTAAGTTTCGACTTTATGCATCGGTTGAACCAAAACCGATGCATAAGCCTCACAACTATGCATAGGTTTTAGACTAACCGATGCATAAGCCTCACGATTATGCATCGGTTTTGGACCAACCAATGCATAATGTCAAAACTGATGTGATATGTCTAACATGGAACCGATGCATATTCCCCAGTCTGTAGTAGTGAATTCGGTTTTCTGAATTCCAGTTAAGTGTAATCGTTCAGTCCCGTCCAATACAATTCAAAAGAACAAACTATGATTATTGTGGAATCATAAGTATGAACATAAGCAGAGAACGGAATGTTCCCATTGTAGATCTAGATGCACAAACGCGTATTATACCTGGACTTGGACCGCACACATAAGGAGCATCGATTTATATAGAAAAATAAATCGGAGAAAAGTAATTGAACTTTTTTCAATCAAGTAATCCCAAAAGGATATATTTAGCCTTCCAAAAGAGATGTGGACATCCAAAAAGATTAATATGAATGAGTCATTTTCAAGCTGCAGTATTCAAATAAAGCATAAGATTTTTTAAATTAACATCTCATTCATTTTGCTTGCACGTCCTCTCCTCTCTCTCCCACTCTCTCTACCTTATTTATTTTCCTACTAAACAAATCAACCAAACTTCATTAAAATCCAAAACTCATCTTAATCTCTCCCTCGCCAACTCTCTCTAGCCATCAATCTCTTTCTCTCTCTCTCTCTCTCTCTCTTACCGGCCGGCCACTACCAACAGCTCCTGCCATCGACGGCGTACATACTTCACTCACATCTAGCAAACTCAGACCACCAAAGCTTACTAGGGTTTGAGAAGATTTGTGAGTAATTAGCTATAGAAGTATTGTAAGTAGTTTGGATCATGACAAGTGGAAGATTTAGCGGCGATACCCGATTTGTACCCGAATCGGAGGATCGAGAGACCTCACCGGACCACAGCGGGGATTCACTGCTTTCGCCAGGAGATCACAAGTCGGCCGCTTCTTCTTCTCCAAAAAAAAGGCATGGCGCGATTATTAGATTATTTTCTCTCTTTGGGATTGATTCAAATGACACTTTTTGTTTATATTGATCCCCGATTAGACTGTGATCACTTAGAGAGTATTTAGACTCGCATTTGTTGGAATTGAATTGTATTCTTGTTGCAGTATTAGGAAGAGTGTGCAAAAGAAGGTTGTATCGATTCCGATCAAGGACTTGGAATCCTCCTCTAGAAACAAAGGCGAAGCGGCTCCGCCGTCCGATTCTTGGGCATGGAGAAAATACGGCCAGAAACCGATCAAGGGGTCTCCATATCCGAGGTAAGAATAAGATTCCATGATTTCGTTTATTACAAGATGCCGAAATGTTAGATCAACAAGAATGGATTTAAATTGATTATCGTTTTGTCATGATCACGTGGCGCTTTTTTATTGGTCAGGGGATACTATCGATGTAGTAGCTCAAAGGGCTGCCCAGCAAGAAAACAAGTGGAGCGTAGCCGTGTGGACCCCACAATGCTTGTAGTAACCTACTCCTCCGACCACAACCACCCTTGGCCGCCATCTTCTAGAACCCACCATAATCACAATAACGCCAACCGCTCATCACCAATTTCCGCCGCCGCTGACTCCGCCGTAGACGGTGGCGTTTCACCAAACAACTCCGACGTCCGAGAACCAACTGATCCGTACGAGAACAACAAGTTCTCCACTCCGAACGTCGCCGCCTCAGACGACGGCTTCCACGGCTGGTTTTCCGACATGAGTTTCGCCGCCATGCTTGAAAGCCCGATGCTGGCCGAGACGAGCTCGAACGACGACGACGTGTCGATGCTGTTCCCGATCATGGGCGAGGATGAGGAGTCATTTTTTGCGGATTTGGAAGAGCTGCCGGAGTGCTCGATGGTATTCAGGCGAAGGGAGGTGATGGCGGCTACGGCTGGTGGTGGGACTCAATGGTGTGGGACCACGTCTTGACACGTGTGAAAGCTAACCAGTCAAACAAAAAGGTTGTCTTCTTTGATTTGTCTGTAATCCAAATTCTCGTGGCTGTCACACATGACAATGATCGGACGGCCCAAATTGATTTCAGAGTATTTAATTAATCTAATCTCTTTGCGTCTTTTTCGCCTTCAAATGCGTAGTTTCTTTTCTCCTTATTTAAAAACTTGTATGAAATTCAACAATGTAAATTTTTGGATATTTTTCTTTGTTGGGTACAATAATAACATCACATTCTATTAGCATCTTAAAATTGTAATTATGGGAAGCACAATCGATGCAACGTATGTGAAACTGCAATTTGATTCGAAATTAATGACTCAACGGAAAACGTAAGCCACCAATAGGAACGGTGGTCTATTGGTTAAGGAGTTCGATATGGATCATTACATCCTGGGTCCGATTTCTAGGGATACCAATTTTCTCACAACTTTGTGAAATTTCTTTTTTTTTTTTTGCCCGAAATGATCTGTGCTTCACGATGAATTGGGAAATCTGAGTATGAAAGAAATTTAAGATTGAGCTTGCAATTTTAATCACACAAATTAATGATTTTGAGCGAAACAAATTGTGTTCCAAGGATTTTTTTTTCCTTGATCATTACTTGGTCATATAAAATCTCCCTATTGATTTTAAAATCATCGTGATCTTATATCGTAATTTAAAATTTTCGTCAATTAATTATTTAATTATCACACCTCAATAAAAATTTGATTGCACGTTTTGTTAGATACAATCGAAGGTGGTCCATCAAGAGGTAAAGTGATAATGTTGCTAGTGATGGGATCCTAACTTTATGATGAATTTGACCAATGGGAATTGTAAGGTTTAAAAATGTCAAAATAATTAAGCTAAAAGTCCAATGTTTGACATTTTCAAGTTAATTGAATACTATTTATACCAAACTGATATTTACATTAAATTATCAGTTTTTTATTCCGAGTTGGAAATCAATAAAGTGAGAGGCCCAAGTTGTCCCGTCCGCCCTTAATGTGTATCCACGTTGTCACACAAGCAAGATACCTGCACATGTAGTTTCATTAAATTCGATCAAATATAATTTTATTAAATTAGTTGCTTAGATTAAAATAGTTAAAATATTCGATACGAATTACGAAGTTAATCATCATTAGTTAAGTAGAGAATTAAAAGACCAATTTGTTTTAAACACAGAAACGACTATATATCTTATTTGTCCTCATCCGACTTAAATAAAATGTTACATATTCGATTTTCGCCTACATAATTGATCGTTATTAAATAAGTGATCCGTTTGGAATCTAATAAGCTAAGTCTATACAAAAAATATTATTTTACTACCAATTTGTTTTAAATTATCATCGATACAGACAAAGTCACTCATAAACTATTTTATAATATCGGCAGTTATTATTGATCAACCATTATTATCAACAAAAAATATTTTTTGATCAACCATTTGATACTGTTTGATTTTTATTTTAATGATTGATTTCTTAGCATTCACACTTATCCACTAATCTTATCGCCTTGATTTCATAAATATTTTTATTTGAATATAGTTTTTGTTGTTGTTGATATATTTATTTGAATATAGTTAGTTCGTCACAAAAGCGCCAAGTTTATTTGATTTATTAGTGTTACAAATCATCGATCATGGGCCAAGTCATTGGGCCGCAATTTGCTAGGTCGGTCAAAATCGGGAATTTTTTCCCTTCCTTTTAGAGTTTGAATTTTATCGTGAATTTTGTTTTGTATCTATTTCTGAATTAGAGTTTGAAATGCGTTGTGTTTTTGAGTTCGGTTGTCCTGCTTTTAATGAGATCGGCACCGTCCATCAGTGCGTACAGTTTCTATCGATACTTGACACTCATATGTCAGCTCCACATCCAACCTCGTATAGTCCAAAATTGTATAAGAACAGTCAACATTGTCTGTCTCATTGAAAATAGAACGGTATCGAAACTCAAACTCAAAGCAAGGGGAAATTTTATAATTCTCAAGTGTGTTTAATAAAATTACATATCAAAACCAAGCTGAGTATCAATGTGACAGTAAGGAAAGCAGACCAGACATGTTTTCATGCCTCAAACAAATGCGTACGCTTCACATGGAATCCGAACAACAAACATACCTCTCATTTTAAAACTAAGGGAAGAAACTGGTTTAACTCGAACAGCATCCACCTTTCTTGACATCGGAAACTTCTTTACCCAGGTCGATGTTCTCACCTTTAGAAGGGGCAGCTGCTCCATCTTCGCTAGCTTCCATGGCCTTCTTGCTGACGGTATGATATATCTGTTTAAGGACCTCAGCAAACGCATTGTCTACGTTTGTTGCTTCTAGAGCAGAGGTCTCCATGTAGTAGAGGGACTCTTGTTCCGCAAAGGATTTGCCATCTTCAGTTGAGACTGCAACTAGGTGACGGAGATCTGACTTGTTCCCAATGAGCATGATAACTATGTTGGGATCTGTGTGATCCCTAAGCTCCTTGAGCCACCGTTCAACGCTTTCGAAGGTGGAATGCCTTGTCACATCATACACAAGAAGTGCACCAACAGCTCCTCGGTAGTAGGCACTGGTTATGGCACGATACCTGGCACATCGATCAACATGGCATTTATTAGCAAAAGAGACCATAGATGTTCAGAGAGAACCAAACATCACCCCTTTTAATCAATTATTCAACTCAATATTTTTTTTTGAATCATGATAGCCCATAAGGACTACAAAAAAGGCACTGGGGCCCAAAGGCCCGACACTGCGGGAAGAAACTCTCTAAACCCTAGCTAACAACTCTAGCTACGACACTCTAATCCCTAACTAGGGAACCGTAACCAGCAAACACGCGAAAAGCTGCCAGCCGGAGGAAAGCTACCACTACTCTGAAACGCACTCAGCCCTAAAGAAGATCACACAACTCTACTGACCGAAGCCGACCACACTAGGCTGACCTACCGACCAGCTCACGCTGAACGCAACCAGAAACGCTGACCTGCTACCTCCAGAAGTTCTATATGATGGCAATGTATAAGCAAAGCTGGAATATGTACAATGTGCTGCTCCTGTTTGGATTGTTGGATGGTTTAAGCTGAAGTTCTAATATCAGGCTATTGCAAATATGGCTTCAGAATATCATCTCATTATGTAGTGTACCACCACTGTAACTGGCTTCTGTTTTCCTTTCGTGTGAAGAGCCCAAAGCCATATTTGAAACGGTGCTAGTACAAAACTATAGCTTAAAAACCGTAAGAAAAGGATGCAACGGATGCTCTTTGACTACCACTTAATGCATGATGATAACATACATACGCATGTTAAGGACCAAAATATGTAATTTCCATTCAACCAATCACAAGCATTCCAACTCCAACAGAGAGAAAGCAATATGAGGAATGATTTTACAAACAATTACTCAAAACTGAATTGCCTTGGTGTCAAAAATCATATGACTCACACTAGCACTCCATATTACCATATATACGCACTCTCCACATGAACGAAAATTGCACTCATCGCAATCTGTAATGCTCCACAAAGTCAACAACGGCCAACGGTCAACAGAACCAACGACCCAGGATAACCAAAATGCCAAATTTTGGAATTTCATACACATACTAAATGGACAAACCAGATTTATGTGCATAGTTATAATAAGTGCTGCACTGTAGTATAACCCATTTTCACCATATATGTCCAAATCCACTTATGGCTATACAATCCAAACCAAATCAAATCATGAGAATAAGAAACAATGATAGACATTGGACAACAGGATTCTAAAACAGTGCTGCATTACCATAATTGTAATTTCTGAAAGTAGGCAAACAAAAATTTCAAATATACATTATATATACACACAAATCCTATCATCTGCTCCCAAGTCCTAAGTCCTAACTACCTCATAATTTTATGGCAAAGTGATAAACTCAACAACTTCCATTTCAAAAAGTCAAAATGAAATGGAAATTCACATACATTATCTCCATATCCTCTTTAAAGCCTCAACCATTAATATTCATGGGAATCAGATCCATTCAAACTACAAGGCCACATCAACATTACCAATCAAAAATCAATTAATCAAATCAGTTAAACCTTAAACCAAATATCTGATCTTCTAACCCACAACAATCACCATATCACATTCACACTCTAATTTTCAAAAATCCAAAAATCATCAACTTCAAAGCTTTACAAGCAAAATCAGATCAAGAAGAACACAGAGATTAGCAACATTGATACCTCTCCTGACCAGCAGTATCCCAAATCTGAGCCTTGATAACCTTATTCTCGACACTCAAACTCCTGGTAGCGAACTCAACCCCAATCGTCGACTTTGACTCAAGACTAAACTCATTCCGAGTGAATCTAGAAAGCAGATTCGATTTCCCCACTCCGGAGTCTCCGATCAGCACCACCTTGAACAGATAGTCGTAGTCGTCTTCAGCTCTGTACCCGGCCATTTCGCTTGTGTGAAAACTCTCTCAACACCAACAATAGCAGTAATAAACCTCCGATCCAATGCGCAGGTTAGCAAAGGTCGAGACGAGAAGCGCGAATGTCGATTTGGAGTTTGACCGATCGTTGACGATTTGGAAATGTTCAGACTTGTGTCTCGAGTCTCGACTCCGAACGAGAAGATCGGTAACGAGATGAGAACATATTCAATAAAAGGTCACGCATTTACGCTGACGCTCTATTGGGCCGATTTATTGGGCCTTCTGTCCTCATCAAGGCCACTGGCGAATAATTTTATATTATTACTAAATTGAATTGAATATTTGAATTTCAGTATTATTTAATGACGATATTTGAACCGAATAATTTAATATAAACATTTAGTTTTCAGTTTCAAAAATAAAGGGTCATAATTTCAGTATAAATGTGCAGAGTGAAGATTAGGTACAAATTTGATTTTTGGTGCAAACTATAAATTCATAAATATTGATTCATTTCTTACGAATTATGTCATGATTTTATCTAAACGAATTATAAGTCACCTACTTAAACTATGTTATAGTTCATAGGAAGTGAAATATAATTTTTCGGTTTCTAATTTGCAAGTTTGCACATGATTTTTTTTTTGCCTAAGCAGGGTTCAGATAGCTAATTTATTACTTGAACTTCTCGAGCTTAGATAAATTTATTTTTTCATATTTAATTTTCCAAACATTAACGTTCTTAGCAAGTTTCCTCAGTAGGGTCAAGGGCTACTTTGACACGTTTCTGATTCCCTCGTTTCATTGGGTCTCTGTTAGAATTTTTGATCAAAGAAGCAACCAAGAAATCTGGATTTGAGCAGAACGAGGTTGACATTTTGTGTGTCAATTTACATACAGAGACCAAAATACTGTTAAAAAAAAAAGGCTTTTAGAAAACATAGTTAGTTAGGGCGAAGTGATGTGTCTCGGTGGTGAGCACTTCGCCCGGCACCAAAGTGTGCTCGGATTCGAAGACCCTCTAACTCAACTAACATAACACCTAACCCCCAATCAAAAAAAAACATAGCTGGTTGAAAATCAAATATATAACTAAAGGTAAATAAAATCCAATCAAACCCTAAACAATTGATGATGTACACTCTCAAACCCTAACCCATTCAATCTAAGGAGGTGTCTTCTGAAACTTGGCGCACTGTGACCTTTGTGGCTCGGCGCAGAAGGCTTGGTTCGACCCTTCATGAGAGACCGCACCACCAACCCGTCTCTAGGCTCCACTGGCTCGTTTCGCTCCACAGATAATGTCGATGATGATTCTTGATGGACTTTCTGTAGCTGAGAAGTATCTGACCTTGTTACACTTCGTGCAGCGGTTGTAGAGAAGCAAGTGAGAGAGAGCAAGGCTGTAAGAGTGATGATGATGATGATCGTGTAGAGAGTAAGCCGTGGGGCGGACATTGTATGAAATTTTAGTATGTATGTGGTGATTTTGAGTTGATTGATTTTGAAGTAGGGTTATTATTGTAGTGCATGTCTATTTATATGTAGTGGTAGCTGAAAGTCAAACATATGTCTACATAGTTTGATTGCGTAAGGCAACATATGTGTAGTGGCATAGTGCTAAGTATGACCTACAAAACAAGGACATATGTCATTCACGAATATCCATTTATGCATAGATATATATAAAGCCAATTATAGTGGGAATTGAGAGTTAAAGGGAGCGCTCTGTTAAGAATTCGTAAAAATTCGAGAATTTGAGACCTTAAATCTTATTATTAGATCATGATGTATCTTTGAATCCGCACATAACACATGTCTAAAAAGCAAAGTAAAAAAATGTGGCTTTAATTTTGCATTAAATGCATCTTGGAAACTGCACATAGGTCACGTGTCACCGCCACAATTACTTGATGATGTATTTTGGAAGGTGAAGATTGAGGTCTCAAGTTCTCGAAATTTAAAGGAATTCTCATTTGAGGTTCCTCGAGAATTAAAACTCTAATACTACGAACGCACATATAGGACCTTTAAAAAAGTTTAACAGCCGTTCAGTTGTCCATTTTATTTAGAATCTTTAAATTAATCATTTAAAAGTTAATTAAGTGTTTGATAAATTTCATATCCCATAACTCTAAACCCAAAATTCATGTTAACCGATGAGCAATAATTTGACCTGATTACATTATTGAACTCTGAAACTTTACAGGTGTTTGACAGTTTTGTAATGGTGCTTTCAGTCATTGACGCATGTCCTTTCATCAGTAAACTTTTGAGAGCGAAAGTAACTGTGTGAATGCATTGTTTAAAATTGGGGGATCAATGTTGTTTCATAACGTTGTACATAACAGTCGTAAATTCAATAATTACAATTCTTTCATCTCAAGAGAAGTGTAATTGTTAAATTGACATCTACTTAATTGTTTAGTATCCCATGATCAGCTTAATATATAGAGGCCGATTCCAGTGAGAAGTGATATTTTGGTGAGAAATGAGAACTAATCTCATCCATTCATTTTGTTAATCAATAGCTAGGATTAGATCGAATTAATTTACATTATTCGTAGCTTTTCAAAGGATAATGCGTAACATTATATTATTCGTAGTTTTTCAAAGTATAATGCGTAGTATTATGTATATGTATACTACGCATTATCATTTGAAAAGCTACGAATAATGTAATGGTATGCATTAGCCTTTGAAAAGCTACGAATAATACGAATAATGTAAATTAATTCGATCTAATCCTAGCCATTGATTAACAAAGATGAATGGATGAGATTAGTTCTCATTTCTCACCAAACATGTCACTTCTCATGTGATCTTTACTATTGATTTATAAACTATCATAGCATATACATCTCTCAAATAATTTAGTTATAACCCACACATTAGATTATAATAATCTAACATTAAATACTTTTTTTTTTAAATGGTGGGTACAACATGAATCATAATATTTCAATAGATATGACCTCATGATTCGAACCCGAGGTTTAAGGATCTAAGACGGACTCCTTAACCAACAGACCACCACCGACATTTAACAATAAGTACTTAAATAATACTATTACGCTGTATTTTTCAATTCAATTCGGTTCTTTTATGGAGTCAGAGTTTGATGATTCAATTCTTTCTATTTTAATTTTGTTCAAAGCACCGACAGAGTCCAACAATCAAAATTGTCATTATGCACAACCGGGTAGGGAGCCCCCTTTTACTTAACACTGTTGGAATACAGTAGAAGAGCGGCATATATAGTTTGGTGACATATTAGAGGCTACTTTACATACATTCTTTGTTAGGCCAGTTTCTCGTTCATTAATTCGTGGCAGCATAACATAAATGTAGTGCTTTTGATGATTATAAGTCTGGTTAACTTTTACCTAATTAGTCTATAGTTAGGGAACACTCATTTTCAAGCTCAAAGACTTGAATCAGCCGCACAGCCATGTATTCTTCAGTATGGGACTAGCTTTTAACTCATTCAAACACACGTGCCTGGACAACAACTTATAATAAATTCTGGGTCAATTTTACGACCCATGCTGTGCGACGTCTACTTTCATCACAAGTCCCGCTTTGTATTTTTCACTAGTACTCGTCTATTTTTATTTTCTTAGTAAAGATCTATTTGGAATTAAGTGGTTTGCATCCCTGAGAAAGATCAACTAGATTCCAAGTATTTTGTATAAGGGAGTCTAATTCACTTTTTATGGCTTCTTTCCATGAAGGACCTTCAACAGAGCTTATCAGTTCATCATATGTACGAGGTTCTGCCTCAACCATAAATGTAAGAAAATCAGGTCCAACAGAATTTTCAATCCTAGCTCTTTTGCTTCGTCTTGGTTCCTCTAAATTAGTTTCCTGCTCGAATACCTCTTCTTGTTGTTGAGACATTTCCGTGAGTTCTTCGCCGCAAGTGTGTGTAGATAGCTTTTCTCACTTTAAATAATTCATAAGGAGATTTTTCCTTCTTCTTACGGGGTATCCTGTTCAGGAGATAATTAGCCGACAAAACGACCTCCCCTCACATTTCTTGAGGCAATCATAAACTAAGTAACATCACATTCATCGTCTCTTTGATAGTGCGATTTTTACGTTTAGTTATACTGTTTGATTGAGGTGAATAAGGTGGAGAGACCTCGTGTATGATTCCGTTTTGTGAACACAATGTCCCAAACAGTTCTACATATTCACCACCACGGTCACTCTGTAGTCTCTTGATCTTTTTGTTCAGTTGGTTTTCCACGAGCTTCTATCCAATTTGCCCCATTTTCAAACTCAAATATCCACTTTGCACCATTTGAAACTCAATTATCCAGAATACCCCATTTTGGTTAATGTCGGTTCCCTAGGAACCGGTAATGTTCTTTTTTTATTATCCCGGTAGAATAGAAACCGATAAGGCTGATTTTTAGTAGTACCGGTTTTCTAGGAACATGGATTTATAAAAAAAAAGTTGATGTGGTCCGGTTCGGGGCCTACATGGACCAACCGAACCCCTTCCGTGCCAGTATGGCATCCAGCTGGAGTACCGATTTCTCAGCAACAGGGAATAGCTTAATACCGATTTCACAGAAATCGGGATTAGTCGAACATGCTTTTCAGAGCTAGTCGGGGCATCACGGACCCAGATGGGATGTGACTAAAATAAAGGATACCGGTTTAGGGGAAACTGGTACCTTCTGCAACAAAAGATTCCCATCGAACAAGCTTTTCAGAGACGACGGACTCGGTTGGGAATTGAATAGACGAGAAAGTCCCAATTTCTGAGAAATCGGGATTAGATGTTCCCGATTCCCGGACAATCGGGATTAACTATTCTCGATTATCGGGAAACCGATACCAAGTGTTTCCGGGTCCTGTGAAGTCGATATTATTATACTATAAATATGACCCTTGTTTCTTTATTTTAAAACACAATTCAATCATCTCTCCTTACTTTTAACATTTTAAACACACAATTCTATTATCTCTCTTCATGTCCGGATAAAAGATACCGATTTCGGTGTACCGGCATCATTGAAATTTAAAATCGATTCCATTCTAAGGTAGTTGATCTCACAGGTACTAGAATAGTGGGCATTGTATGTATTGGATTCCAGTCCTGTGGTCAACTACCTTACAATGGCAACGAAAATTTCAATGATGCCGGTTCCCTGGAAACCGGTATTAATTGTACCCTTGTTCTCATTGAAATTTCGTTACCATTGTAGGGTAGTTTATCTCACAGGTAATGGAATTGTGGGAATTTTATGTATTGGATTCCAGTACCTGTGGTAAACTACCTTACAATAGCAACAAAAATTTCAATTCAAATGATGCCGGTTCCCTTGGAAACCGGTTCCCGTGATGTTAAGAAGTTGGTCACAACAAACGTGGTTGTTCAACTAAATACTCGAGTTAAACTATCTATGTTATTTTTAGTTCATTTTTTCTCAATATCATGTATTAAAGTTCAAATCGTGGTTTTCAGAAGAAAAAAACTTCATTTCGAAAATAACATTGATACCGGTTCCCGGTAAATCGGTATTAAGATGTTCCCGGTTCCTGTGAAACCGGTATCATTCTAATATAAAATCGACCTCAGTTTCATCATTTTAAACACACAATTCAATCATCTCTCTTATTGTTCTTACCATTCTATGTCTAACATGAATAAGATTCCGATGACGTGTATATGTCCACATTGTCAACATTGGATAATCTAATAATAGACGAGTATGATCGTGCTGAGATGGAGGAATTGGAGAATGCTGCTGCCGAAAATCCAGATTCCGAAATATTTCAAGATCGGATCGTCTCGGATCATCCGAGTTTTACTGGGAAACATATCGACCATTTGATAAGAATGTGATGGTCCACCATCCTCACTCCCCGAACAAGGCCTTGAGTCACAAGAGGAAAATAAATACAAACACCACAAGTCCTTCTCGGCACCCCTAGATAAATGCTAGTCTAGACTTCCCCTTTCCATGCATTCTCAATCACTACTCAAGGCATTTTGCTAAAACATGGAATTAACTAGATACATGTACCTTTGAGTCGAGATGCAACCCAATTCGGATGAGTGGGAGATAGTCCTTTTTAGACCCATGATCTACACTCTTGGGTCCGGTTCTTGCTACATGGTTATACTTGTTGCTTCTTCTAGCACGTGATAGGTTCGAGCATCAAGGGATGAGTCTTTGTTACTTTACTTGGACATACTTGTAGTGAACTTGGCCTTCGGCCTTTGTTTGACTTTGATGACCTTCCACTTTGTTTCGGGTAAACCTTCACATGAGTTGATTTTTTTTTCTTTGAGCTTTGCTTCTTTTTGTGATTTTTCTTGTCCATTCCTTCTTGGGAGGTCCAATCATCGCCCTCAAGCATATGGAAATACCTCCCCGCTCTTTCTCATCCTTGTCATTTCGCGCGAGTCAAGATGAGGGTCACTCACCTATTTTCTCGGCTACTAAGACTAGAGATAGGACGGTTTGATTCCCGTCCCACCACTTGCATAAACGCTGCAATGGTGGAGTCACTCTATACCACAAGTCTCGAAATGCAGCCTCCACAAGTTTGTATAACCATGTAACTCGAATCCCGGATCCTTGAGTGCTTTTGTCAAGCCTCACTAGGACATTTCTATCAACTCCACATCCCTATTTATCCCAACTCATAAGGACATATAAGAAGTTAGATCACATGTTAGTTGCACAATTATAATTTCATAAGAGTAATGCATGTACTAGGATCCATCTATTTCACATCATGAAAGCTCAACATCTCATCCCTACGCATTTTATTCACAAAACTACGCATTTTATTCAAAAAATTTAAAATTTTCAAAGGGAAATGTGCTGACTCATGCATGTGCAAGAAAATAGACGTGATGACACAACAAACGACTAACCACCCCACCCCACACTTTTGAAACGAGCCGTGTCCTCACGGCACAACTCTATTTCAAGACAATATGCACAATATCAAGGAAAAGGAAAAAGGGCACAAAAGTGAGAACAATACTCCCCTTATGACGTCCTTGCATGTCATGAAATGACAAGGTTCGGACTTGCATCAATCGGTTGAAGTTCAGGGCTAGGTCGGGCTCGGCTCATAAAATGCGTAGCAGACTCGGCAAAATGCGTAACAGTCCAGTACCCGACCTACAAAAAACATCCTTTTTCCTTTCCAAATGCAATGGGGCGAGGGTTAGCATGAAATGCACGAAAGTAAAATGCAGAAAATACTGTAAAATGCCGGGCTGCCTCCCGGCGAGCGCCTTTGTTTAACGTCGTTGGCTCGACGGTACCTCCTTCAAGGAGGTTCGTTGGGGTCCCATGGGTGGGTGAGGTCAAATTTCACCTCAGCTCTTTCCTTGATCCGCCCCAAGTCCCCGTGGAGTGAAGTGCTCGAATCAGGTATCCAATAGTCGGGCGGGTTTGCCTTCACATTCCTCCATGTTGGCGAGGATGTCTTAACCATAGCTGCTGCCCTAGTCGCGCACACGGTCTCTCTTGGTAGGTCAGGGACTAGGGCACCGAGATCCGAGGTGTTCACAATGTCCGGTGGTTTCTTTGTGCCCGGACGGTCATCATTATCATAGATGTAGAAATCTGAAGTTCTGCCGCCGAATGAAAGTGACAATAAACCTACGCCCATGTCGATCCTAGCCTTGGTGTCGTAGAGGAATGGCCGTCCTAATATAAGTGTAGGAGGCTCGTTGTCTCTAGCATTGCCCATCTGCAAGACATAAAAATCTGCAGGAATAGCAAGGTCTCCGACTTGGAGTGTTAGGTCCTCGAGTAGTCCAACCGGTCGAATACATGACTTGTCCCCCAACTCAGTCAACATTTCAGGCGGGCTCAACGGTCCAAGTCCCAACGAGTGGTACAAGGAGTAGGGCATGGCGTTAATGGCAGCGCCAAGATCGATCAAGCAATGAGGAACTTGAGCCTCACATATACCGCATGTGACCGTGAAAGCCCCTGGGTCTCTACCCTTTCCCGGTGGTGACTTGTGGCTCGTAGTGAGGGAACGCTCTATCATGGGTCCATTCTGCTTGGGCAACTCCTCCGATCTATCTAGCTTGTCATCATTAATCATAATCACCTCCATCATGCTAACATTTCCCCTCAGATTTTGGACGGTTTGTGAGGGGAGCCGACCGGTCTCCTTCTTTAGTTCGGACACGGTTGTAGTAAGTTGGGACAACTGTTTTTGGATCTCGGCTATTGCTCCCTTTGTCTCGGCCTGATTTTGCTGGATTGTGGCTTGTTGTCGCTCAATGGTGGCGTTCATATGCACATTACTCGCGGCCAACTCCTTCATCATGTCCTCCAAGGATCGGTTTTGTCCCATGGAGCTTGGTCCGCCTTGATTGTGAATCGGGCCCGGTCTATTTTGGTTAGGACCGCCTTGTTGGTATTGCCGTTGGGGAGGCCTATAGACATTTTGGGTAGCTTGAGGAGCGGCTTGTTGATGATGAGATGGTTGAGCTAAGTCCCTTGGAATGCCATGACGCCAAGTCTCACCGGCCGGTCCTTGTCCATAAGGGCGACTAGATCCGGCCCGGTTTTGGTACCCTTGATAGTCCCCCACGGCATTCACTTCCCCATGGTCCTCTTCTAGCAACGTTGGGCAAGAGTCTGTTTTGTGGTCCATAGCCCCACAAAACTCACATGGTTTGGTCTTAGCCGGTTCCCTTCTCATTAAGTGCATCATCATTTCCTTCATTTGCTTCACATCCTCGGAAAGATGGCTCATAGGGACCTCGGCCTTAGCCACATTTCTAGTACGGGTGAATTCCTCTTGACGGCTATTAGCCTCCTCAAAACGGGCATTCTCGGCCACCTTTACGATCAAGTCCCTTATTCCTCTCAATGTAAGGCTAGCCATTGATCCTCCGGCCGAGGCATTCAAAAGCATTTTGTCTAAGGGCTTGAACCCATCCAACAAATACTCTACTAGGAGCTTCTCGGGAAGCCCTAGATTACAACAACTCCCCTCGAGTTGGTTGAACTTCTCAAGATAGTCGTACATCGACTCATTCGGCCCTTGTTTCAACTCTTGCAATTGCCTCCTCACTAGTGAGGCTCGGCCAATGGGGTAGTACTTGGCCAAAAACTTTGCTTGCATTTGGGTCCAAGACTGAATACTACCCGAGGGCAAAGAGAGAAACCAATCAGTGGCCGCATGCATTAGAGAGAAGTAGAAGGCCTTCAACTTGAAGTCATCTACTTCTACTCCATGGGGGCTTGAGATTTTGACATGTTCCATGAAAACGTTTGAGATGGGAAGTAGCGGACTCTCCTTGAGTACCCGCAAACTTAGGCAAATTGTGCACAACTCCGGTGCTAACCAATATATCCTCTAGTTCCGGGCTCTCATAGATACACCAAGATTGGTTTCTAAAGTTAGGAGCCGATAGTTCCCCCATGGTGGGTTCTTGGTAGAACACATTCTCAAAGTTTTCATATTGCGCTCTTGGGGCGCGTTGTTGAGGTTAAGGCCTAAGCGGGGGTATAACCGATTGCCTCGGATCCATTCGAGCTTGGTCCTCGGGCAACCCTTGGTTTCTCTCGGCCGCTTGCCTTTGCCTCATCTCTCGAAACAAGTTCTCCGAGTTCTCATAGAATGGAGGAATCCCGTCGTTTTGTTCCATGTCATTAATTACCACATCTTCATCAAAATGATCACTATGATGAGACATGGTTCACAATGTCCAAGCACTAAGAGCAACAAAAAGGTAAAAACAAGAACAACTTTCAATGATTTAACTAACTCCCCGGCAACGGCGCCAAAATTTGACAAGGCACGTCGTCGTGTACCAAATCAAACTTAAATTTGTAAGTGTCCACTACCTTGAACTTACTAGCAAACTAGTAAAGCGGCAAGTAGGGGTCGAACCCAAGGGAAATAGATCAAATACTCGTTGTTCTTTATGCCAAATGTAAAGGAAAGTAAATACAAGTTTTGGGGTTTTGAAATGGTTTTGAACGTGTAAGTAAGAAAAGTAAATGCAAAGGGATTGTATTCAAGAGATTAGAATTCGGTCTAGGGGGCCTTCGTTATAGCTCAACTCATTATTGACCTTCTAATGATCTATCTTGCACTCATAGGCGTGGTTACTCCATTCCAAGAGATCACCCAAACAAGGCCATTCCAAGCACTTGTTCCATGATTCATTCCATTCCAAGAACAAATCACTAGTGTACTAAAGAATAGCACCCCATTCCAAGGTATACTAGACTAGGTGCAAGGTTTGTTCCACATTCCAATGAAAACAAACTCAATAGTTGTGCAGAGACCACACAGCTAAACCTTGCCATTCCAAGCTTTAGTTTAGCCTAGGAACTCCTTCCCAATCTATTGGCACAACTAGCAAATGAATACAAGATAGCATGAAAATCAAGGTCTCAAAGCCTTGCTACAACATTTAGGGAACCCCAAACCGAATTGTGAGGGTTTTAGCCACTCATGAACACAATCGGAATAAGAAGGCTCAAACCCAAAATGCGTAGACCAAAGAGTAAAATGCGTAACAAGTAGAGAGATGTTGAGATTTCTTCAAGCCAATTGACAAGAGTAACAACTATGGATTTTTAGAGTGATTTTCGAATAGATTACACAAGGCCAAGGGGTTCTATTTATAGGAAATGAGCTAGGGTTTCTCTTGTCTTGGGCACCAAGTTGGAGTGGCATAAGTGGTTTGGCCATTGCAAATGTTGAGATGCTTCTAGAATCATCAAGGCTCTTTTGCTTTGGAAGTAGTCAAAATGGATTGGCATGAGCAAATAATGAGATGCTTCTAGAATCATCAAGACTTTGCAAGTGGGCTAGGTTTGGCTTGGGCTTCACGTGTGGCCCAATAATGCCTTGTGGTGATTTTGGCCTTAAATGCCATCTTTTAAGCCCGATTCTTCTTTAGACTCCAAAAGGCCCTGAAATGCAAAACGACATTAACAAGCATATGTTCTTATGATCAAATGTCGTATTTGGTGGGTTTTGTTGACTTGATGAATCGTATAAATACGACTCATCAAACCACCCCACAATTGAACTTGTTCGTCCCGAACAAGGCCTTGAGTCACAAGAGGAAAATAAATACAAACACCACGAGTCCTTCTCGGCACCCCTAGATAAATGCTAGTCTAGACTTCCCCTTTCCATGCATTCTCAATCACTACTCAAGGCATTTTGCTAAAACATGGAATTAACTAGATACATGTACCTTTGAGTCGAGATGCAACCCAATTCGGATGAGTGGGAGATAGTCCTTTTTAGACCCATGATCTACACTCTTGGGTCCGGTTCTTGCTACATGGTTATACTTGTTGCTTCTTCTAGCACGTGATAGGTTCGAGCATCAAGGGATGAGTCTTTGTTACTTTACTTGGACATACTTGTAGTGAACTTGGCCTTCGGCCTTTGTTTGACTTTGATGACCTTCCACTTTGTTTCGGGTAAACCTTCACATGAGTTGATTTTTTTTTCTTTGAGCTTTGCTTCTTTTTGTGATTTTTCTTGTCCATTCCTTCTTGGGAGGTCCAATCATCGCCCTCAAGCATATGGAAATACCTCCCCGCTCTTTCTCATCCTTGTCATTTCGCGCGAGTCAAGATGAGGGTCACTCACCTATTTTCCCGGCTACTAAGACTAGAGATAGGACGGTTTGATTCCCGTCCCACCACTTGCATAAACGCTGCAATGGTGGAGTCACTCTATACCACAAGTCTCGAAATGCAGCCTCCACAAGTTTGTATAACCATGTAACTCGAATCCCGGATCCTTGAGTGCTTTTGTCAAGCCTCACTAGGACATTTCTATCAACTCCACATCCCTATTTATCCCAACTCATAAGGACATATAAGAAGTTAGATCACATGTTAGTCGCACAATTATAATTTCATAAGAGTAATGCATGTACTAGGATCCATCTATTTCACATCATGAAAGCTCAACATCTCATCCCTACGCATTTTATTCACAAAACTACGCATTTTATTCAAAAAATTTAAAATTTTCAAAGGGAAATGTGCTGACTCATGCATGTGCAAGAAAATAGATGTGATGACACAACAAACGACTAACCACCCCACCCCACACTTTTGAAACGAGCCGTGTCCTCACGGCACAACTCTATTTCAAGACAATATGCACAATATCAAGGAAAAGGAAAAAGGGCACAAAAGTGAGAACAATACTCCCCTTATGACGTCCTTGCATGTCATGAAATGACAAGGTTCGGACTTGCATCAATCGGTTGAAGTTCAGGGCTAGGTCGGGCTCGGCTCATAAAATGCGTAGCAGACTCGGCAAAATGCGTAACAGTCCAGTACCCGACCTACAAAAAACATCCTTTTTCCTTTCCAAATGCAATGGGGCGAGGGTTAGCATGAAATGCACGAAAGTAAAATGCAGAAAATACTGTAAAATGCCGGGCTGCCTCCCGGCGAGCGCCTTTGTTTAACGTCGTTGGCTCGACGGTACCTCCTTCAAGGAGGTTCGTTGGGGTCCCATGGGTGGGTGAGGTCAAATTTCACCTCAGCTCTTTCCTTGATCCGCCCCAAGTCCCCGTGGAGTGAAGTGCTCGAATCAGGTATCCAATAGTCGGGCGGGTTTGCCTTCACATTCCTCCATGTTGGCGAGGATGTCTTAACCATAGCTGCTGCCCTAGTCGCGCACACGGTCTCTCTTGGTAGGTCAGGGACTAGGGCACCGAGATCCGAGGTGTTCACAATGTCCGGTGGTTTCTTTGTGCCCGGACGGTCATCATTATCATAGATGTAGAAATCTGAAGTTCTGCCGCCGAATGAAAGTGACAATAAACCTACGCCCATGTCGATCCTAGCCTTGGTGTCGTAGAGGAATGGCCGTCCTAATATAAGTGTAGGAGGCTCGTTGTCTCTAGCATTGCCCATCTGCAAGACATAAAAATCTGCAGGAATAGCAAGGTCTCCGACTTGGAGTGTTAGGTCCTCGAGTAGTCCAACCGGTCGAATACATGACTTGTCCCCCAACTCAGTCAACATTTCAGGCGGGCTCAATGGTCCAAGTCCCAACGAGTGGTACAAGGAGTAGGGCATGGCGTTAATGGCAGCGCCAAGATCGATCAAGCAATGAGGAACTTGAGCCTCACATATACCGCATGTGACCGTGAAAGCCCCTGGGTCTCTACCCTTTCCCGGTGGTGACTTGTGGCTCGTAGTGAGGGAACGCTCTATCATGGGTACATTCTGCTTGGGCAACTCCTCCGATCTATCTAGCTTGTCATCATTAATCATAATCACCTCCATCATGCTAACATTTCCCCTCAGATTTTGGACGGTTTGTGAGGGGAGCCGACCGGTCTCCTTCTTTAGTTCGGACACGGTTGTAGTACGTTGGGACAACTGTTTTTGGATCTCGGCTATTGCTCCCTTTGTCTCGGCCTGATTTTGCTGGATTGTGGCTTGTTGTCGCTCAATGGTGGCGTTCATATGCACATTACTCGCGGCCAACTCCTTCATCATGTCCTCCAAGGATCGGTTTTGTCCCATGGAGCTTGGTCCGCCTTGATTGTGAATCGGGCCCGGTCTATTTTGGTTAGGACCGCCTTGTTGGTATTGCCGTTGGGGAGGCCTATAGCCATTTTGGGTAGCTTGAGGAGCGGCTTGTTGATGATGAGATGGTTGAGCTAAGTCCCTTGGAATGCCATGACGCCAAGTCTCACCGGCCGGTCCTTGTCCATAAGGGCGACTAGATCCGGCCCGGTTTTGGTACCCTTGATAGTCCCCCACGGCATTCACTTCCCCATGGTCCTCTTCTAGCAACGTTGGGCAAGAGTCCGTTTTGTGGTCCATAGCCCCACAAAACTCACATGGTTTGGTCTTAGCCGGTTCCCTTCTCATTAAGTGCATCATCATTTCCTTCATTTGCTTCACATCCTCGGAAAGATGGCTCATAGGGACCTCGGCCTTAGCCACATTTCTAGTACGGGTGAATTCCTCTTGACGGCTATTAGCCTCCTCAAAACGGGCATTCTCGGCCACCTTTACGATCAAGTCCCTTATTCCTCTCAATGTAAGGCTAGCCATTGATCCTCCGGCCGAGGCATTCAAAAGCATTTTGTCTAAGGGCTTGAACCCATCCAACAAATACTCTACTAGGAGCTTCTCGGGAAGCCCTAGATTACAACAACTCCCCTCGAGTTGGTTGAACTTCTCAAGATAGTCGTACATCGACTCATTCGGCCCTTGTTTCAACTCTTGCAATTGCCTCCTCACTAGTGAGGCTCGGCCAATGGGGTAGTACTTGGCCAAAAACTTTGCTTGCATTTGGGTCCAAGACTGAATACTACCCGAGGGCAAAGAGAGAAACCAATCAGTGGCCGCATCCATTAGAGAGAAGTAGAAGGCCTTCAACTTGAAGTCATCTACTTCTACTCCATGGGGGCTTGAGATTTTGACATGTTCCATGAAAACGATTGAGATGGGAAGTAGCGGACTCTCCTTGAGTACCCGCAAACTTAGGCAAATTGTGCACAACTCCGGTGCTAACCAATATATCCTCTAGTTCCGGGCTCTCATAGATACACCAAGATTGGTTTCTAAAGTTAGGAGCCGATAGTTCCCCCATGGTGGGTTCTTGGTAGAACACATTCTCAAAGTTTTCATATTGCGCTCTTGGTGCGCGTTGTTGAGGTTGAGGCCTAAGCGGGGGTATAACCGATTGCCTCGGATCCATTCGAGCTTGGTCCTCGGGCAACCCTTGGTTTCTCTCGGCCGCTTGCCTTTGCCTCATCTCTCGAAACAAGTTCTCCGGGTTCTCATAGAATGGAGGAATCCCGTCGTTTTGTTCCATGTCATTAATTACCACATCTTCATCAAAATGATCACTATGATGAGACATGGTTCACAATGTCCAAGCACTAAGAGCAACAAAAAGGTAAAAACAAGAACAACTTTCAATGATTTAACTAACTCCCCGGCAACGGCGCCAAAATTTGACAAGGCACGTCGTCGTGTACCAAATCAAACTTAAATTTGTAAGTGTCCACTACCTTGAACTTACTAGCAAACTAGTAAAGCGGCAAGTAGGGGTCGAACCCAAGGGAAATAGATCAAATACTCGTTGTTCTTTATGCCAAATGTAAAGGAAAGTAAATACAAGTTTTGGGGTTTTGAAATGGTTTTGAACGTGTAAGTAAGAAAAGTAAATGCAAAGGGATTGTATTCAAGAGATTAGAATTCGGTCTAGGGGGCCTTCGTTATAGCTCAACTCATTATTGACCTTCTAATGATCTATCTTGCACTCATAGGCGTGGTTACTCCATTCCAAGAGATCACCCAAACAAGGCCATTCCAAGCACTTGTTCCATGATTCATTCCATTCCAAGAACAAATCACTAGTGTACTAAAGAATAGCACCCCATTCCAAGGTATACTAGACTAGGTGCAAGGTTTGTTCCACATTCCAATGAAAACAAACTCAATAGTTGTGCAGAGACCACACAGCTAAACCTTGCCATTCCAAGCTTTAGTTTAGCCTAGGAACTCCTTCCCAATCTATTGGCACAACTAGCAAATGAATACAAGATAGCATGAAAATCAAGGTCTCAAAGCCTTGCTACAACATTTAGGGAACCCCAAACCGAATTGTGAGGGTTTTAGCCACTCATGAACACAATCGGAATAAGAAGGCTCAAACCCAAAATGCGTAGACCAAAGAGTAAAATGCGTAACAAGTAGAGAGATGTTGAGATTTCTTCAAGCCAATTGACAAGAGTAACAACTATGGATTTTTAGAGTGATTTTCGAATAGATTACACAAGGCCAAGGGGTTCTATTTATAGGAAATGAGCTAGGGTTTCTCTTGTCTTGGGCACCAAGTTGGAGTGGCATAAGTGGTTTGGCCATTGCAAATGTTGAGATGCTTCTAGAATCATCAAGGCTCTTTTGCTTTGGAAGTAGTCAAAATGGATTGGCATGAGCAAATAATGAGATGCTTCTAGAATCATCAAGACTTTGCAAGTGGGCTAGGTTTGGCTTGGGCTTCACGTGTGGCCCAATAATGCCTTGTGGTGATTTTGGCCTTAAATGCCATCTTTTAAGCCCGATTCTTCTTTAGACTCCAAAAGGCCCTGAAATGCAAAACGACATTAACAAGCATATGTTCTTATGATCAAATGTCGTATTTGGTGGGTTTTGTTGACTTGATGAATCGTATAAATACGACTCATCAGTAATTTTGAGTGCAATAGAGAAAATAGCAAGAAGAATTCAATCAGAGAGAACATTTAACTTAGGGTTTCTATTGTGACATGTTTATCATCGACTGCTAAATATCAAATCTCAAGTTTCTAAGTGTGGTTGTTCCGACAAAGGTAACTACCCTAGTATCCCGACAAAGGTGTTAGACTTATAGTTCTTTCCTAAACTCATTAATCCGACAAAGGTATTACTAAGGATAGGTGTTACGATCTACCTTTACGACAAAGTTTTCAGTAGATGTTAACAGTAAGAATTAATTGTTTGATTAAGCTTTTCGACAAAGCTTCCACTTAACCTCACAATTTAATTCATGTGATGAAGCACAAGAACTAGAGAAACAAGAAATTGCATTAAGAAAAGAGGTCTCAAAACATAAGTCACGACGAACGAAACCCTAAACTGAATTAAGAGTTTAGCTAGACAAAATCTTGGAAAAACACATAATGAAAAGTAGTAAGAAAATCTATTCTCTCGTCGAAAGCTTCGCCTTCTCCTCTAGAGCCGTCTTCTGAACTTCATAGAATGATGGAATTATGGAATGAATAGAAACCCTAACCCAAACTTTTTATTTATAGCAAAAAAACTAGGTTTCCAAGTCTATTTTTGGGCTGAATTTCCAAATCCCGGCCTACTGATGTCATCACACGCGTTGCTGACGTCATCTCTGCGCCCAAGGAAGATGTTATGGGCGCTCCCACTGTTAACATTATCGGTATTGCTAATGTCTTCTGTGGGCGCGTTTCTTACTGTTGCCGACTTCGACTCTTGATTTGACCATCCAAATGACCTCGGATGCTCTCGGTGTGAACCAGAGAGTTGTAGAAAATTGAGTCAGCTACGCAACGACATGTAGCTCGTAGTTTTCTGATCAGTGCTCAATTCCCAGCACTCCGTCAAACCTCCAAAGGTCTAATTTGCAACTGTGGTGTTTTTGGCATGAAATGCCGTCTTTTATGCGTGTTTCCTCCAAGAGCTTCCGAAACACCTGAAATGCAAAACCATACTAAATAGTAAATATTCGCATATAAAAGTGTCGAAATAAATGTGATTAATTAGTTTGACGAGTCGTATAAATACGACTCATCAAACCACCCCACACTTAAACTTGTTCGTCCCGAACAAGAACATGTCATAGAAGCAAAACAAATATAACACCACAATTTCTACGACGTCTTGGATACATGCACATGAATATGAGTTGCTAGTCTAGATTTAGCCTTTCCATGCATAACTCAATCGTTACTCAAATCATCATGCTCAACATAGTATTAACTTGATACATGTTACATTTGAGCTGAAATTCAAATCAATTCGGATGAATGGGAGTTAGTCCTCTTTAGACCCATGATCTGCATTCGCTGTCCCAAACTCTAGCTATATGGTTATATTTCATTGCTTTCTCTGGCACGTGATTCATTCAAGCTTTAAAGTTTTGAGCTTTTCTTCTTCTTTTGTTGGACATCTTTTGATGTAGTGAACTTTCTTTGGCCTTTGGCTCTTGTGTATAAATGATAAACTTCACTTTCTTTGAATAAACCTCACACCTTGGCTGATTTTTTTTCTTGAGCTTTGCTTCTTTATTGTGAATAGCTTGTCGTTTTCTTCTTTTCTTTTGAAGGAGGTCCCATCATCGCCCACAAGCATATGGAAATACCTCCCCACACTTTCTCATCCTTGACCTTTTTGACGCGAGTCCAGATGGGGGCCCTTCACCTTTTCCCGGTTACTTCAGACTAGAGATAGGACGATCTGTTTTCCCGTCCCGCCTACTTACATAAACGCTGCAGTGGCGGAGCAAACTCTGAACTATAAAACTCAAAGTGCTAGCCTCCACAAAATCCAAATAACCACATAGTTTGAAATCCAGTCCTTTGAATTCTTCGTCAAGTCTCTCTAGGATATTTCTATCAACTTCACATCCCTGTTTATCTCAACTCAAAAGGACACTAGTGGGTTAAATTCACATGTAAAAGCACAATTCAGATTTCATGAGAGAAATACAATATAATCAGCATCATTTGTTTCACATCATCAAAATTCAATAATGCATATCCAGGAAATAGAGAGAAACTTCATACTTTTAAAAAAAATTCAAAAGGAAACGTGGTGACACAGTGCAATATGCAAGAAAAATAAATATGCTGACACAACTGACTTACTGACTCTCCCACCCCACACTTTTGAACCAAGTCGTGTCCTCACGACACGACTTAAGTTCAAAGACACAAAAAATGCAAGACACACATGTATGTGGAAAATAGAAGTAAAAGTGAACAGGCACCTCCCTCGTCTCGTTGCGTGATGGTGAAAATTCTGGTCAAACGAGCCAGTCAACGGTCAATCGTGCCCGTGTGTAGACATTAGGGGCGCGGTCAACTCTTAACGTCAATGTCCGGCGCGACACTAATGTTGCCTGTGGGCGCGGTCCTAATGTCTGTGCTCGGAGCGACCTGTACTGAGTTGGACCTATTTTTACCTACAAAACAACTTCTTTCCCACATAAACCAAGTCAAGATAGACCAGTTAGATGACACAAGACTCAAACAAACACAAAAGACACGAAAATGAAGAAAAAAAGTAAAACCTTGTCGGGCTGCCTCCCTGCGAGAGCCTTTGTTTTACGTCGTTGGCTCGACGATACCTCATTAGGGATCACAGGTTGGGATCCCATGGACGTGTGAGGTCAAATGTCTTCTCAGCGACTTTGTCATTCTGCTCAAAGCCCTCATAGAATGGTGTCCTCGTCTCTTTTCTCCATCGATCGGGCGGGTCAGCCTTCACATCCTCTTGAGTTTGCGAGGACACGTTGCTCTTAGGCACCTTATTTACTTCATGGCTGGCCTCATATGGTAGGTAAGGAAATAAGGCACCAAGATATGGTGTGTGCACGATGTTCGGTGGCTTCTTCATGCATTGACGGTCAGCATCCTCATAAATGTGGAAATTTGATGTCTTGCCACCAAACGTAAGTGACAACAAGCCTATTTCCATGCCGATCTTGGTCTTAGTGGCAAAGAGGAATGGACATCCCAAGATAAGTGTTGGAGGATCATCATCTCTAGAATCTCCCATCTGCAAAACATAAAAGTCTGCAGGAACAACAAGATCTCCTTATCCAGATCCTCTAGCAAGGGAAGAAAGTAGAGCAGGATCGTCTTACCGCTCTTGTCACAGAACAAGGTCAATCCTATCAGATTGAAGAGATACGCCCTAGCGTATTTCTTCAATGTCTCCTCATCTGCATCAGCAGGAACCTGCGCCAAATGATTCGTGAACCAACTTCTCTTCGCCATAGCGGGCGATTTATCGTAGCAATCGGGGTATACCCCTAGCAATCTCACAGAAACCTCTTCAAAATTCAACTGCGACTTGCCCGTCACGGGCTCTCCATCTACAGGGAGCCCGGTAATAAGTGACATGTCCTGTAACGTGATTGTCGTCTCTCCATTATTAAAATGAAAGGTGTGTGTGTGTGTTTCTGGCCTCCACCTCTCGACCACGGTTGTCAATAGGGACGGATCAGGCTTCACATCGCACACCTGAGTCCACGGATAAAATCTAGCAGCTACCACATAAGGGCGTATGCGAGCATCAAGGGTCAAGACACCACCTTTATAAACCTTAAGGGGTATGTTGGCCTTCCCTTTCGGATCCAACTGTGAAACAACAATGTAATTCAACATTAGTAACATATTAAATTATGAATGATAATTAACATAATTTAACATACTAACCTGTGGGTTCCAAATCGCCTCGGTCCGATGAGTACGCTGCTGAGTGGGGACTGAGTCGTCAATCAGACCAGGATGAATTATGTCATCCGCATCCATATTCGGAGCTTGCGATGGTCTTTGTGAAGATGATGGTATGTCCATATCTACATTACAAAAATCAAATTTTCATAAATATTTCAGCAATTCAATATTATAAAAAATTCAACATGAACACAACTTCAACAATTACACCTTTTCATTGCAAATTTCATCAATAACCAAATTCAATGATTAGCAATCAAAAACGACTATTAAAATGAGCAATTCAATCAAATTCGACTATTCAAATCAACAATTAATAATCAAAAACAACAATTAACAATTAACAATCAACATCAACAATTAACCAAACCATATTCTTATAAAACCCTAACCTATATTAACAACTAACAATTAACCCTAAAATTAACAACTAACGATACAATTCTAATACACACCGGTTTCTGGCGAACCGAAACTGTCGGCGACGGGCGAGATCGGCGGACGGCGGAGTCGGCGGGTCGGCTGAGAGAGATCGGCGGAATGAGGAGGAAGAAGAAACCCTCGATTTTTAATTTCAATGATGTCGGTTCCCCTGAAACCGGTATTGACGTGTATGCCACTTCATCTCCATTTGGTCCATGTAGGCCCCGAACCGGACCACATCAGCTTTTTTTATAAATCTCGGTTCCTAGAAAACCGGTACTACTAAAAATCAGCATTACCGGTTTCTAAGCTACCGGGATTATAAAAAAAGAACATTACCGGTTCCTAGGGAACCGGTATTAACCAAAATGAGGTATTCTGGATATTTGAGTTTCAAATGGTGCAAAGTGGATATTTGAGTTTAAAAATGGGGCAAATTGGATAGAAACTCGTTTTCCACTTCCAACTTATACATGACAAACTTCTCTATTGTTTCATCCTTGCTTTTAAGCAAGTATATATATTGAAAAATATGTTGTACGATCATCTATGAAAGTCCCAAAATATTTATTACCACTTCTGTGTTGGCATGAATTTCAAGTCATATAGATCACTATGTATTAAGTCAAGGGGTTCAGTATCTCTTTCAACACTATGAAAGGATGTTCTTGTTAATTTTGCTTCAACACAAATTTCACACTTGTGTTCGGAATCAATTTGAAATTTTGGTATACAGCCCAAATTCATCAGATTCCTTATTGAATTATAATTTACATGTCCTAATCTACCATGCCGTAAATTAGAATACTCAAGCAAATGAGCGGAAGAACTTTCTTTATTGATAGACTTGATGGTAATTACATTAAGTTTCCACATGCCATCTATTACATACCCACGTCCCACATACATGTCGTTCTTTGAGAGAACGACTTTCTGGGACTCAAACACCATCTTAAAACCGTGGCAATCAAGTAAAGCTTCAGATACTAAGTTCTTCCTAATGCCAGGCACGTATGAGACATTAGTCAGCTTCAGCTCCTTTTCTGAAGTCATCTTCAAAATCACACTACCTTTCCGTTGACTTCTGAGGTGGCCGAGTTGTCCATGTACACCTTCTCTCCAGCTTCAGTCAGTTTTATCTCTGAGAAGGCATTCTTATCAGAACAGATGTGGTGGGTGCTCCAGTATCCTCCATCCACCACTCTTTGGGGTTGGAATCTACCAACCTGAGCTGAGAGATAACAACCACTAAGAGATCTTCATCCACCTCAGCGACATTTGCCTTTTTCTTCTTTTTTTTCCGCGGCTTCTTACAATTAGCTGCTCTCTGGCCATCTTTGTCACAGTTGAAGCACTTTCCAGTAAACTTTGGCTGCACCTTCTTCTTGATTGCCCCACTTTTAGGTCCAAGTTTGCTGAAGGGTTTCTTTCCTTTGGAGCTACCACCATTCTTCACAATGTTGGCCCTTTCAGAAGTGAGCTTCATCCTCTTGTCAAAACCTCGATTGTCCTCTTCAATCTTGAGGCGAACCACCAGGTCTTCAAAAGATATTTCCTTTCGCTTGTGCTTAAGGTAGATTTTTAAAGTCCTTCCACCCTGGAGGCAGCTTTTCAATTACTGCAGCAACTTGGAATGATTCACGGATCTTCATTCTCTCAGCATGTATCTCATGGATGATCAGCTGCACCTCTTGCACTTGACTACTCACAGTCTTTGAATTCACCATCTGGAATTCAAGGAAGTGCCCCCACAATGTATTTCTTGAGCCTGCATCCTCAGTTCGGTACTTTCGATCCAGAGATTCCCACATCTCCTTAGCTGACTTTTTGGTGCAGTACACATTGTACAGTGCATCATTCAAGTTGTTCAGCACATAATTGTAACACAGATAGTCGGAATCTTTTCATGCATTATATGCCATGAGTATTTGAGGATCAGTCGCCTCCTTAGAAACCTTGGGTATTTCCTCTGTCAGATACCGGGCAAACCCTAAGGTGGTCAGGTAGAAGAGCATCTTCTGCCGCCAAGTTTTGAAGTTCAGTCCAGTGAACTTCTCTTGCTTTTTGGCAACTATCACAGCAGTAGGCACTAGTGCCACTGTATTGTTCGAAACTAGACCCGTAGGTCCATTCCCGGTCGGAGCCATCACTGGTGGTAGAGTCTCAGCGTGTGACGATTCACCCACAATAGCAGGATGGTGCTGAACACCGTCCATTTTCACAGATTGATTATTTTCAGAATTCATTCTCTACACAGAAAGGCATATATGTTAGTAACTTCAAAATAGTTAAATAATAACAAATCTTGCTTTAAGACTGTTGGATAGACAGTTATGCAAAGTAGATGATTAATCGAAAAACTAATTTGCAAATCATAGTGGATCGAGTCGCGTACGACGATGTCCTTAAAGCAAGACTGCCGCCCTACTAGTGATGGGGCTCACTGACAATATGCTTCCCATGATGAAACGATCATCGGCAACAGACTATACACCAAGCTTTGCCGATCAAACTTTTCTGGCCTTTGGGTATCACACCGATAGACTGAAATGAATTGGAAAAATGAGGAGGGCTATTTGTTTTCTGTGTGTTTACAAATGAACGTCGGGGTTAAATAAATAGGAGACTTCGTAACCTCCAATGACGTTCCAACTGGTCCATGAAGCCAAACGGTTCGACAGTTGAGAAGATAGTGGAAGTCGAACTGTTTCCAAAAGAAACCGAAGAGACCAAGTCGTGTTTGACTAGGTTTTAATTCTCAAAAACCAAATTTAAAATTAGCAAAACCGAACCGCACCAAGATAGCTCAGTCAATGCGTCAAATCCGACGTCGTCGAGCCGGATGATTTCCCCCGGCATGTCCGTGCGCGTTGAGAGAGCCTTTCTGCTTAGCATCTTACCAAGCATATCAAATAAAATCATATATGAACATAAAATGTTCCCAATTTGCTTCCAATGTGGGAGAATTAGTTTTCACTCATGTGAAATCAATCCACCCATCCATTCCTACCAAAGTCATGTTGCCACTAATTTTGGTCCTACTTTGAGCATCGATTTCTCATTCGATATAAATCTAATTTTTGCATTTCAACATTCGATTTCATACCCCTCAATGCAAGGTATTTTAATCTGATTTTATCAACACATTTTGGGGTGTTCTCCACGCTCAAATTAGGTCTCAAAATGGGGCGCACCACCATTTTCTTCACACATTTTAAACACACTTTCAATAATCCGCACATCCACCAAAAATTACTGGTACATTCTTCGACACTTGGAGCTCATGCCACATTTAGCATTGCAAGACTCGGCACGTCCATCTTGACAGCCGCACCAAATCACTGGTATTCTTCGACACTTGGACCTCAGGCGACCTTAGGCATCTTTACGTTGCAAGATGCGGCACATCCATCTCGACAGCCGCATCGGAGGAAGCATTACGCATGAGGCGTGAAGAAGAAGCATACACGAGGGATGTAGGAAGCATCACGCGCGACGCGTGAAGAGGAAAGCATTCACGTGGGATGTAGGAAACATAAACGCACAAGGCGGAACAAGGAAGAGAAAGCGGAAAAGGGAGGAAGAAAACTATAAAAAGATTGGTGGCCTCAGGATTTGAACCCAGGACGTAAGGATTCATTTATCTCAGGGTGGACTCCTTAACCAATAAGTCACCACCCTTCTATGGTCAAATGTTGAGCCTTAGTTTCAGGGAACCTTTTTAGCATTATTCGTTGGACAATTTTAAATCTCTTCATTCTAGCTTTAGTCCTTCCATTTCACCATTTCTTTTTATTATATCTTCTCTTAGGGTCTGTTCTGTAGAGCTTTAATTTCATGTTTTTAAATCAGTAAAGTTATCAATAAAAAAAAGTTCAGTAAAGTTAAATACATTTAAATAAAAAAAATTCAGTTTTCTATTTTGTAGTTAACATGATTAACTTAAATTGCACACCTTTATTCAAAAACTTTACTTTTTTAAATTTAATAAAGTTAAGTAAAATAAAGTGCAGTACAGTTAAATAAAATAAAATTAAGTTCAGTAAAATTAAATAAAGTTTTTTTTCAACTCCACAAACAGCACATATAACATCACACCAGTGACCAAACCATTAAAAAGTCAACCGTGTTAGACTGCTCCATTCATGTCTTGCCAGCTGTATACTATGGTCCTGGGACACTATTTGAGATTTTTCTCTTCCTTTTCATTCCTCTCTTCCTCGTCCCGTCTCGCGCGTGGATGCTTTCCTCTTCACGTCTCGCGCGTGATGCTTCCTCCGGCTGTCAAGATGGATGTGTCGTGTCTTACAACGGTAAAGGAGGCCCAAGGTGGCCTGAGCTCCAAGTGTCAAGAATGTACCAATGGTGATTTGGGTTAGATGTGTGGATCCATGCATGGTAAAGGTGCCGAACCCGGCATGCGCTTCAGAAGTGGAGAAATGTAACCTATGATTTTCGATCCGGTCAAGATGCCTTACTAGAGCTTCAGATATTAATATATATGTACTAGATGATAAGACGCCAAATGCATAATATTATTCCAAATTATTGTATCTTTTATCCCAAAAAAAAGAATAATCGGATCAGGGCCGGCATAATAATTTACTGTCAATTAAAAATCTTGAAAAGCTACAATTTTGATTTTAAAAAAATTATTAACTCACAATTGACAACAAATTATTAGTGCTGCAACTGGTTACGAATCCTAAACAAGTTCGAGCAAATTAATTACGTATTATTGAAATTCTCAAGATATATGCATCAAAATATTTGCACAGCTGGCCGACCTTATCCCATCCTCTGTTAAATGTAGTTTTATTTAAATAAAATAAATAAGGAAAATGACAAACAGATAGTGGCCAGAGGGAGGAGAGAGAGGAAATAAGAGAGCTTTCTGGGTGGAGAGAGAGAGAGGTAGACGACGGAAACCCTAGTTTATTCTGATCGCAGGTTGAGCTCACCGGGAAACTAATCCGTTCAGGTGGGTACCTGGGATGTGACCAATTTGTTGTTAAAGTTGTCAACTTTATGAGAATTAGGTAGCTAGAATGATCTATTTCTGTGTTGATTGATCATTTTTGTGTTCTGTGATTTGGATTTTGGGAGTTGAATTGATTGAGATTTGTAATTAAATAATTTGATTGGTTGTTTGGGTTGTTTAATCGCTGCCTCGTTGACCGTTCCATTACACATTTAAAATTTGGTTTCTGATTAATTTTGTTAATTTGATGTTGTTTACTGTTTCAGTGTTGTGTTTGGATCATAGATATACGGGATGGATTGAAGAAGGGTTTGATTAGGATTTAGGAGTTAGAGGCGTTGTGTTTAGGATTTTGGAGACCGAAAAGTGTTGAGCCAAGATGATGTCCAGATCGTATACCAATCTGTTAGATCTCGCTTCGGGGAATTTTCCAGTAATGGGGCGGGAGAGAAGGCGGATGCCACGAGTGATGACCGTGCCAGGGATTATATCTGAGCTTGACGATGACAATGAGAACAGTGTGTCATCTGATGTGCCTTCGTCTTTGATTCAGGATCGGATCATTATTGTAGCGAATCAGCTTCCCGTGAAGGCTAAGCGACGACCTGATGATAAAGGGTGGAGTTTTAGTTGGGATGAGGATTCGTTGTTATTGCAGCTCAAGGATGGTTTGGCGGATGATATGGAGGTTTTGTATGTTGGGTCTTTGAGAATGGATGTTGATGTGAACGAGCAGGATGATGTTTCACAGCTTTTGCTTGAGAGGTTTAAATGCGTTCCAGCATTTCTTCCAGCAGACATTTCGGAGAAGTTTTATGATGGGTTCTGTAAGCAGCATTTGTGGCCACTTTTCCATTACATGCTTCCCTTCTCTGCAGCTCATGGAGGACGGTTTGATAGGTCGTTGTGGGAAGCTTATGTGGCTGCGAATAAGATTTTCTCGCAGAGGGTTATTGAGATTATCAATCCAGAAGATGATTATGTTTGGATTCATGACTATCATTTAATGGTATTACCGACCTTCTTGCGAAGGCGCTTCAACAGGCTCAGAATGGGGTTCTTTCTTCACAGTCCTTTCCCTTCTTCGGAGATTTATAAGACTCTGCCTGTTAGGGAGGAGATTCTTAAGGCTTTGCTCAATGCAGACATCATTGGGTTTCACACGTTTGACTATGCTCGACATTTTCTTTCTTGCTGTAGTCGGATGCTGGGCCTGGAGTACCTGTCAAAGAGAGGTTATATTGGGTTGGAGTATTATGGTAGGACTGTCGGGATTAAGATCATGCCGGTTGGGATTCACATGGGGCAGATTGAGTCTGTATTGAATCAGGCGGATAAAGACTGGAGAGTTGGGGAGCTGAGACAACAGTTTAAAGGGAAGACTGTGTTGCTAGGTGTTGACGATATGGACATCTTCAAAGGGGTGAACTTTAAAATTTTAGCCATGGAACAGATGCTCAAGCAGCACCCGAAGTGGCAGGGGCGAGCTGTTTTGGTGCAGATTGCAAATCCTCCCAGAGGGAAGGGGAGAGATTTGGAAGAGATACAGGATGAAATTCATGCTAGCCGCAAGAGAATAAACGAGACCTTTGGGCGACCTGGGTATGAGCCGATTGTATTCATCGACAAGCCAATCTGTGTCAGTGAAAAGGCTGCTTATTACACCATTGCTGAGTGTGTCGTGGTGAATGCTGTTAGAGATGGAATGAATCTGACTCCTTATGAGTACATTGTATGCCGTCAAGGAACTAATCAATCAAGCTCGGAGTCGAGTGCACCCAAAAAGAGCATGCTAGTTGTTTCGGAGTTTATAGGATGTTCGCCGTCCCTAAGTGGTGCCATTCGAGTCAACCCATGGAATATTGAAGCCACTGCAGAAGGAATGAACGAAGCTATTTCAATGTCTGATGCTGAGAAGCAGCTGCGTCATGAGAAGCATTACAAGTACGTGAGTACTCATGACGTTGGGTATTGGTCCAAAAGTTTCTTCCAGGATATGGAAAGATCTTGCAAGGATCATTTCAGGAGAAGATGTTGGGGGATTGGCTTGGGCTTTGGTTTTAGGGTTGTTGCTCTTGATCCAAATTTCAGGAAATTGTCCACTGATGCCATCGCTTCCTCATATTTAAGGGCCAAAAGTCGAGCCATATTATTGGATTATGATGGCACTGTGATGCCTCAAGCATCCATCGACAAGAAACCAAGTCAAGAAGTTATCTCGATCATTAACACTTTATGTGATGATCCTAAAAATGTTGTCTTCGTCGTGAGTGGAAGAGGAAGGGACAGCTTAGGCAAATGGTTTACTCCATGCAATAAGCTAGGAATCGCAGCTGAGCATGGATATTTCATGAGGTTTGCTAAACACTTGCTCACAGTTCCACTTTTCGTCTTCTTACTATTCTAATCCATTCTCTACCGCATTTGTCACCAGGTGGTCTGACAATGATGAGTGGGAGACGTGCGGAGATAATAGCGATTTTGGATTTATGCAAATGACTGAGCCTATTATGAACTTGTATATGGAAGCTACTGACGGGTCTTACATTGAGAAGAAGGAGAGCGCGTTGGTTTGGCATCACCAGGATGCTGACTTGGGATTTGGATCCAGTCAGGCGAAAGAACTGTTGGATCATTTAGAAAGCGTTCTTGCCAACGAACCTGTAGCTGTCAAACGCGGTCAGTTCATTGTTGAAGTAAAACCACAGGTACCTGCTCCTGTTTTTCGAATGCTTTAGTTTGTTCCACGTAATAGATTCATGGATAGCAACATGACATAGAAACAGTGCTTGCTTTTGGCGACCTGTCAGATTTAGTATGTTTAGGATTTATTTGTTTTAGGTCGCCTCAGCTATAACACAATGAATAAATGGAAAGTAAAAACAATGAATAAATGACGATATGTTTGAACGGCAATGGATGCTGTTGTATTGTTGTTTTAATTAAGCATATTGGTTGTTTTTCAGGGAGTGACCAAAGGCTCAGTTGCGCAAAAGATCTTCAATTCCATGGCTGGCAGCGGACGGCAGGCAGACTTTGTTTTATGCATTGGTGATGACAGATCTGACGAGGATATGTTCGAGATCATTGGTAGTGCTATGAAGTCGGGAATCCTTTCATCTAACACATCTGTATATGCATGCACTGTTGGGCAGAAACCAAGTAAAGCGAAATACTATGTGGACGACACGGCTGAAGTAATAAACGTGCTAGAAGCCCTGGCAGAAGTGTCCGATCCTCCTTCGTCATAGGTCAGTACCATCAAGCTCCCGAAATGATCTTGGGAAATCTCGTGCTTCCACGTTCTTTGACCCCCAACAAAAGCAGCGTTCTGACGATCAAAGCAGTTATGGTGAGAAATAACCAGCTTTCATCACTAGCTGTACAAAAGTTTTCCTTGGTTAATGCAACTCATCGGTGAAAGGAATGCATTTTACATTGACTGAGAGGTTCTGGTCAAATTCAGGATGCAAGAGCATATGCAAAAAATTCTTTCTTGATCACTCGGAATACGAAGCCTGTGTAAGTGCTTCATCATCATTATATAGAGGACACGGTCATTTGAAAAATGGCTCTTTCTTTGCAGACATGTGACCATTTTCAAGTTGGAAGTTCTTGAAAAGAAAAAGAATAGTATATAGGAGTTGGGGCCAAGTGTTTTCTAGTCTTTTCTATTTTATGACATTAGTTCTTCCATTGCAGCTGTTTGATTACATTAGAAAAAACATTCTTGTTTCCCGATTTGTGGATGTTGTCCTATTTATTTGTTGTTCAGACTCACGAATTTGTAAATCTCACTCTTCTCGAGAGTGTTGCAATCTCTAGCCTGTTATGTTCTTGCGCCATGCTCTGCTTGTATAACTTGGTTTGACATTTCATATTAAGTTGAAGTCATGGTTTCGGAAAAGACATACACAAGCATAAGCAGCATTCACATTCAGCTGTATGTATACATCACCCAAACACCAGGCATGTTAAAATTTAGTACTATCTGCTCCCCAGGAGCTCTTACAAATATGACTCTATTTAAAATTTTAATTTATCCATTGTAAAGATGGTGCCACTGATACAGAAGCCATCAATAGCTCTCCGTTCTACTTTGAAATCAAAGTTCACCGCCCCCACGAACTCCTCTGGTTAGCAACATGGCGAAGACTGGAAACAGACAGACTCAAAAACGGCTTATGCAGGGAGCTGGAGTTTTGACTTGTTCTTCCAGCTGCAAAAAAGAGTTTCGCATCTCAGTCTTGATTCCATGTTTAAAATGTTCTAATAGTTGAATAATTGTTTTGTTTACCTTATGAAGTAGTAATAGAAAAAATCAGCATAGAGAGCAGTCTGGACAATGCCTGAGATGCAAGCTGAGGCAAGGAGAATTAGAATTAGAATATGTAATACACTGAGAACATGGTAAATATGTTTTGCGTCCTGACATTGTGTACACTTACATATCCATCTAGTGAAATACTTCTCTGTATAATATCGATATATCCAGTTGAGTATATAGAGCGCCCGATATGCCCTGCATAACAAAATAGGTATTTCATTACCTTGGCCTTCGGCAACACTAAAAACCGATACATATAAGATTATGTGTACATGTAAACACAATAAAACGAGTGAGCAACATGAACTCACGATGTTTTTTTGTGTGTGAATAAAATGTGTATTCATTTAAAAGGGGGTGAAACAAAACATGCACAACAGAAAAACACCTATCTCTCAACACTAATAACCTGATTAGTAGCTCACCAAATCACATATATGATGTGCCCCTAAAAACTATACAGCAAAATTCGCATTAATCTCACCTAAACCCATTAACACATTTTTTTTTCTCAAGCAACAACTATGCAGTTCTCATTATTCTTATAGCATCTGCGAGGTAATTTACATACCCAAGAAAGAAAACATATTGCCCTGTCAAATTGTCGACATTGCCACTCCTTTGTAGTAAAACCAACTGAGGAAGGATTGCTACAGCCTCCAAGTATATCGAAAAAGCCCAGAAAACCTGTCAAAGACAGGCACAGGCATATTTATAGCTGACAATTACTATCAAGAGGAGACGACACTTTTTTCAGCAATGAGATGTGCTTATATGCAGCTAAGTCAACTAAGTAACTCACTTGCACTGCCCTCAACTATTGAACAACAATGAGAACTCTTTCATTTACTTTCAGGCATCAGGACTATGCTGGTAAAAAAGACTTATGGGCTTAGCTCGCTGCAGCAGACAGTTCATAAAACAAAATCCTTAAGTGCAAAAAGGCTCTGCTTTTTTTGTTTATACTTATAGTATGCTAAATAATATATAGCATGTCCCCCCCCTTACACGTAAATTTGGTTTGAAGGAATCAAATCCCCTAAATTAGTGCATATGTGAACGGGAACAACCTTCTCTAAGTCCAACTTATACCCTTTAAAACAAAAGCCCATACTTACATAAATGCTAATAGCAATGCTCCAAATAACTCCTAAAAACATGTTGACTTCTAGTTTATGAGTTGAGAGCAAACAATGCTCCAAATAACTCCTTAAAACATGTTGAATTCTAGTTTATGAGTTCAGAGCAAACAAATCACACTCACAGTTCTACTATTCAGCTGTATGGCATTTATAACATCTCCAAATTTTACTCCAGACAGTTTCTTCCATCCAAAAGGCAACATCATAACAACATATATGATGCAAATAGGAAAAAACAAACAAAGTTTCCGCCTGAAAAACCTATACATCACCCCAGTCAACAACCCTACAAACTAGCTGTTTGAATTTATAACTTAGCTTGCAACAACTTCACCGTCATTTTACCCCAACTTTTACATTTCAAAGCTGCAAACTTGTTCACATCTTCACAACCACATTAGCCAAAACAGATCAGAGATCACCATAATCAAACCACAAATTACTGGCACACACAATCACCTCCTGAAAGCTGAACTTCTCATGAACCACCAACGCCAGAGCAGCACACGCAGCCACAATAACCCAATGGCGAAAAGTATCAAGCTCCTTATCATAACTCCGCTTCACCACCTTATGCCTCCGCATGCACCACACAATCGCCAGGGAGCTACTTATAAACACGATCTTCATCACCGTATTGTAAACCGATATAAAATCCGTCACCAAATCCAAATACCGCGTTACAAACACCAACGCATACAGCTCCTGCGTCCTCAACGAAATCCCTAAAAACACAATTTCCATGTTAACACGTCAACGTCGCCGCGCCGTAAGTCAACAACAAGTCTTACACACACATCAACGCACCACATTAACTTGTTAATTTATATACCGCCAGGATTGGGCGGATATGGTAGCCGTGACTGGTATACCTAACAAGGCATGCAGGCATGCACTCCAACCCACACTCAAGGCACAATTGCACATGACATGATTAATGGGAAACCCTTGAGTGGGTTGTTGGTGGCAGGGATTGAACCCATGACATCCACCCTTTAACAGACCTTGAATGGTACATGCTAACCATCTAAGCTGCAGCTCAGATGGTTAACCCTTGAGTGGTTTCCCCATTAATTATGCCATGTGCAGTCAAGCCATGTGCAATTGGGCCTTGAGTGTGGGTTGAAGTGCATGCCTGCAGGCCTTGTTAGGTAGCCCAGTCACGGCTACCATATCCGCCCAGACCAGTACTGGCGGTATATAAATTAACATAACTCAAAATCTCGGAACCGAACGAACCAGTCGATTGGGTTACCTGAGCAGGACTTGGTTGCGTAGATTTTGAGGAGAAGGATGAGGACGCTGATCAGGTGAGTCATGTCACCTGCCAATCGGAACACGTTCATCGCTGCAGCCGCTTTCTTCGCCGATCAACCTGCCTCGAAATTCTTTCCCTAGAAATGATGAAGCGCTCGACGGAGACGATCGGAGAAAATTTTCTTTCTTCGCGAAGTTTCGGTTTTTTTTTTTTTATATATTTAATTTTTTTAACAAAAAGTGCGTGCATGTGGGAAAATGGGAGATGACGTGGCACCATTTCTGGAAACTGACTACTGCCGCGTGCCACAGTGTCATTGCTACAACCCTCTTCGACGCGGGTGGTGGGCCGTTGGGGAAAGCCCAAACATTCGGCCCAAGATCAAATGTGGTCAACCGAATTGGTCAACGACAGGCATTTTAGAGTTCAGACATTTTCAATTTTCTGATTTTCGAAATTTGCATTTTGCACTTTGAAGTAGGGAACTGGATTGGAGGAACAATGGCGGATCATGTAGCCAGAGGAGACGATTTCGAGAAGAAAGCGGAGAAGAAGATCAACGGATGGGGCATGTTCGGATCCAAGTACGAGGATGCTGCTGAGTTTTACGAGAAGGCTGCCAATTCGTACAAACTCGCTAAATCATGTAAACTCTGTCTTTATTTTTATTTGTTCATTTTGTGGATCATTCATGGTGATTCGGTTGATTGAATGGTTGATTCACGGAGCCTTGGATTCGGGCAGTGTGCCGATTTGGTAGTTATTGAGTTGAATCTGGGGAACGGGGAGGGCTTGGAGTCGGATTATGGTTTTCTGCTGCAGTGACAATTTGGAATTGAAAATGAATGTTACATGTTAGGCTTGTTTTGTGTTAGAAGGAAGATCAAGGCGTGACATTCACATCTTGCATTGCTTGCAAAGAAGTAAATAGTTTTTATATTTAAACTTTGAACTTGGTGATGGAAGTAGAGAAAGTGGCATGCTACTTTTCAAGGATCTTGCTGGTGATTAAGAAAGATGTGTAATAAAAAAATATTTCTTATAGGAAAAGAATAAAGGCATATTCTAAAACTCGTAGTTTGATTCTCTCATTATTGTGAGCAAGCTGCCTGATATGGGTTGGTGATTTCTCTGTGTATTAATTAAGTATATCAGAAGGTGTGCTGTTATACAGCGCGATGGTTTCCTGATTAACTTGTGCTTTCAGGGGATAAAGCTGGAGCCACCTACTTGAAACTAGCCAACTGCCATCTGAAGATATGCCCTTGGGTTACCATTCAGCAACGACATGTACTTGGCATCTATAGTTATGACTTTTGATTGTGATGCCTTTGGTTGTTATTTGTAGTTAGACAGCAAGCATGAAGCTGCAACTGCTTTTGCAGATGCTGGTCATTGCTACAAGAAAACAAATTTAAAAGGTTTTATTTCGGTCTATTTCTGCTTACCTGTATAATCGCAATGTGCAGTTTATATTTTCTTGCTTAATTCTTTTCTTGTCAATATTTGTCATCTGATGTGTCAAATTTTCAGTTTTTGAAGACATTTTGATTTTTTTTTTCTTTCAGAAGCTGTTTCATGCCTGGAACAGGCAGTAAATTCATTTCTAGATAATGGAAGGATCAGCATGGCTGCCAGATATGAGAAGGTATGATAATCATTGCTCTTAGTCATGCTGTGCATGTGTTTAAAGTTGGTCTTTGGGCCAATTTATGTTGGTTTGGTATGCTTCCAGCTTCAGTTTCATATTTTGTTACTCATCATTGATGATTAACCTGAGCCTCTTAGTTGATGCTGTATTGGGCAGGAAATTGCCGAGTTGTATGAACAAGAGCAAAACTTTGAGCAGGCAATGGAATATTATGAAAAAGCAGCAGACCTTTTCCAAGGCGAAGAGGTAACAACTACTGCAAACCAATGCAGGCAGAAAGTTGCACAATATGCTGCTCTAGTGGAACAGTGAGTAAGACTGCATACTAATGGTCAAGTGATAGTCATTCAATGCATGCTTCAACTCATGTTGTGTGCTTATCAAAGCGGATAGTGGTTGCCTATTATTTACTTAATTCATGCATCTAAGCTGCCTTTTCAGACTGTTTCCTCTTTCGCCCATTGATAGTAGCACTACCTTGCACAATTGTCACTTTAAACTCGCAATTAACTTCTTATGAGTGAAAATGTGTACCTGCTCTGATTACATGTCTCTACTCTGAAGTATTAATTTCTGATTAATGCATAGAAGTTCGATATTTTTTAGGCAGGGTGTATGCAACTGGGATATTGCTCATGATTCGTGAGCTGTGTTACGGCATAAGAGACATAAGAAACTAAGAGAACATGTGCCTAGAGCTTGTACGCAATATCAAATTTCTTCAACTCTTCAATATAAAACTTAGGTCATATAGTCTATTTAGACACACCCAAGTTCACTTATGCGGATTGATTGTAAGCATCAAATTTGTACTTTCTTCCATCCATGTGAAGACGAGATGTAGAGTGTCATATTTGACATTTGAGCAAATTCACTAATCATTCCTAAGTCTTAACCCCATTACCAGCACTGGTGAGATGTGTTTGTTTTATGGTGAAAATTCCTTTTGAGAGTCATATACATGGAACTTTTGTTGAAAGTCCATTTTATGTTTGACAATGACGCACTGGTGAACTTTTAGAATTATGTTTCCGGTTTTTCATAGCGCTCTTGTTATTTGTTCCAGATATCAAAAAGCTGTTGAAATATATGAGGATATTGCACGTCAATCACTCAACAACAACTTACTGAAGTATGGAGTCAAAGGGCATTTACTCAATGCCGGCCTCTGCCAGCTATGCAAAGGCGATATTGTTGCCATAACTAACGCGTTAGAGAGATACCAAGTAAGAATCTTAATTTATCGACCTATATAAGTTCAAAAATATTTAATTTGCCTCTCTAACTTATCTCAGCGGTCTTTCCGTTGTAGGATCTGGATCCAACATTTTCTGGAACCCGTGAATACAAGTTACTGGCGGTTAGTGTTGATTTGAATTATAGTATAGTTTTTTGTTTGTTGTGACCTGTGGCTGTGGGGGTGTTAAGTCTAGACCTAAACTGTCTATTCATTTGCCAATGGAAATTTCATCTGAATGTCGGTTTCCATCATCGCAGCTTATGAATTTATATGCCCTTTTTATGCTGGCAACAAAACAATTTGACAGAAGACTGCATTGGATCATAAAAGGAATTTACCTTTGTTTGTTTAGGATATCACTTCTGCCATTGATGAGGAAAATGTTGCCAAGTTCACTGATTGTGTGAAGGAATTTGACAGCATGACATGACTCAGTTGGTATGTGTGCTAATTACTAGTCTACTACTTGCTGAATGCGTATAATGTTACCGATATATTTATGTCTCTAATTTAGTTTGCCTCGGCTGTTGGCGTTATCAAAATGGTTTCCGAACTGACAAATAGTTTGAAAAGTAGTAGTAGAAGTGGTACACTACATTCCTGCAATGATACACACAAAAACAGCATTTTAAATAATGTGCCTTGGTTGTTGAGGGGGGCATTTTCTTGCCTACATTTTGGAGGAAAGACTTAGGACATGTGTGTCATTTCATCTATCCAGTTACATTGAATGGCGAAGTTGGTTCCTTTTAGATTAGGTTTGGGGTGACTGACTAATATTGTGAAATGCAGGATGCATGGAAGACAACTCTTCTTTTGAGGGTAAAGGAAAAGCTGAAGGCCAAGGAGATGGAAGAGGATGACCTCACTTGAATTTATCACAGCTACATTCTTATACGAACTTTCTCTCCGTTGAGAACGAGATTGGTGGGCGTTCGAGTTCGAGTTTTGTATTACAATGCATCAGCTTGCTGTCTATGTAAATGTCAACATAAACTCCCTTCTTCCGCCCTTTCAATCCATCTCAATATAAACTCACTAGCCTCAGTGCTGCTCAACTGTAACCTATTTTAACCTGCTTTTTGAGCTCAATAAATGTGTAGCACATGTTTCATCCTTTTTCCTACTCAAACTACAAGTTTCATTTAATAAACATTCAAATTTTTTTATCATTGAACTTATTTTTTAGAGATTCGGTTCACAATAAATATTGAGACTAAAAATAGGGGATATTTGGTCAATTTCACATGTAATTTTTAGTTCGTAAAAAAAACATAGTTTAGAACTTTTCCTCCTTATAAAAAGTTAGTAATCATAATTTGTCGTCGCTTCTTTTCTATCAATTTGGTATGAGACTTTTTCTTTTTCCGAAAGAGACACATTCATGCTTATAATTATTGAAGCGCGATCAAATTGATTGCATTCCATTTGTTAACATTTTCCACCTTTTTAGATTAAAAACAATAATACGGGCTTCTTAATTTTGGTAATTAGAATATTTTAAAAAGAAGGAAAAAAAAAAAAAATTCAATTAACTCGCCAACGGACAAAGACACACACCTCTGCATCCTTGGCTCGTAGCGAGCGACAGTCTCTGTCACCCTCCCCATACCCTCATTCTCTCTCTAGAGCTACACTAGCACTAGCTCAGCAACAGCATCTTTTTCTCCATTGTTTTCAAACTCGCACCAACCGAGTTTTTGGCAGCATCTACAGCAGTAGGGGTATGCACCGTTTCGGAACTCGTGATTGTTAGTTGGTTGGTTGGTTGGTTGACATTTAGGATCTGGGCTTTCAAGGTGGTAGAAACGGGTCGCTTGTGCCTCTGCGGTTCAGGTGTGTTTCATTTCAGTCTTCTTTTTATCTTTCCAGCATTAAAGTTTTTTTTTTTTTTTTGTCTTTGGGGGTTCTCTGTGATATGGTTATTGCTGTCTTTCAAATTGTTGGATATTAGCTGGGTGCATGTCTGATTTGTTGTTGACATTTTTGTGCATTTTAAAGTTGGGATTTTGAATCACATTGTGGAATTTCAATTCTGTTTCGAATTTTAATTTTATTGATTTTTAAGGGTTTTTGTAGTGTGAATGGTGAATTGTTTCGTTTTTATTTTAGGGTTTTACTTTTAAGTTTATGCTTCTTTAGGATGGAGAAGTTTGGTCTTATGAGGAGTATGATGATGGAGCCCAAGTGCCGATCATGACCAGCGATTTCGTGGACAGTGTTCTGAACGATGATGTGAATGGCGACATTAGTGATCATTTGAGGAACCATATTCATTTGACGAATTGTATACACTTGAAAAACCATATGCATAAGCACAGTCCGGTAGTTGCCGACAGGGCGTTCATGAGAGACCTTGTTGTTCTACATCGGTCTAAGTCGTTAAGAGATCCTTCAGCAACTCCTCGCTCTTGGCACTCAGCTTCTGTGGCTAAGTTGCTGGCTAAGACGTTTGAAGATCATGATGATGCATTTCAAGAAGGAAGGAGATCGGTAGTAGGTAATGAGCATTACAAGGATGGTGAAGTCTTGTCATATTGGAATGCAGCTGGAGCTACGTATATGGCGTCATCAAAGGTTGTTCCTGATGAGGCGACTGTAGCAAATGATAGTTGTGGTCGGCCCAGCCTGAGGATAAAAAGAGAAGAAACTAGTAAGAGGAGCTTGAATAGTAATGTCTTGATCGGATATGAGGAAGGCATTGCAGACGAGGAAGGCGTTAGAGGTGGTATTGAGTGGACTTACCCCAACCTTAAAGTAGTAGAAAAAGATATAAAGGACAAACTGAAAGGGAAAGAGCGCAAAGATTACCATAATAAATCATTGTCAGATCAGTTAAATGAACTAGGAGAGAATAGTGATGCTGTGCCATCTTCTCAAGGTCAGTTTGAGGAAAGAAGTGACAAATCAGATAAAGTTCATGCGGTACGAGCCACAGGCACTAATAGAAATGGGGTGAATAGGGCTAGAAGGCGCAAATTTAGAAGTGCGAGACGAAGCCGAGCAACTGCATCTAGAGATTTTAGAGCTCAAAATGGCATGCCCGTGGCACTTAATTCAGTTTCTCAAACTGCTAGGCTTAGAAAACTTAACACTGGCGACGGAGAAGAAATATCTGACAACAATGTTTCTGGAGCTCCGAGAAATGGGTGCGGTATCCCTTGGAACTGGTCAATAATTCATCATAGAAGCAGAGATTTCCTTGATATGGCTGGAAGGAGTTTATCTTGTGGTTTGGCCGACCCTCGACTACAGAGAGCAGGCATAAGTCATCAGGAGAAAGATGTTCCTATGCCTATTGCAACAGACCAATCTGACTCGCCTTCTAAATCTGAAGTTGATGCCCTTCCATTGCTCGTAGAAGCATCTGGATCACAGGCCAACTCCAATAGTGCTGCTTGGGTGCATGATTACTCTGGGAAACTTGGAATCTATTCAAATCGTAACTTAAAGGGTGATCTTGACTCAGATTACACCTCTGAGGCTAGATCTGGTGATTGCCAAATGTTTGGAAAATATCGTAACAGTAGGCATCAAAGCTTGACCCAGAAATACCTACCAAGGACCTTCAAAGACTTGGTTGGTCAACACTTAGTAGCACAAGCTTTATCAAACGCTATTGCTAAAAGGAAAGTGGGATTTCTTTATGTCTTTTATGGTCCTCATGGCACTGGAAAAACCTCATGTGCTCGTATATTTGCAAGAGCCCTAAATTGTCAGTCCATGGATGCACCTAGACCTTGCGGCTTTTGCCATTCTTGTATTGCATATGACATGGGCAAAAGCCACAATATCCAGGAAGTGGGCCTCGTGAGTCGTTTTGATTTTAAAGGTATTATGGATCAGCTCGAGAATATGGTTGTCTTACAGGCACCTTCTCAATATAGAGTGTTTATTTTTGACGATTGTGATACCTTATCGCCTAACTGTTGGAGTGATATTTCAAAAGTTGTCGACCGAGCACCAAGGCGTGTGGTTTTTATCCTTGCTTGTTCTAGTCTCGAGGTCTTGCCTCATATAGTTTTATCCCGTTGCCAAAAGTTTTTTTTTCCGAAGTTGAAAGACGCAGATATTATCTTTACTTTACAATGGATTGCTAGAAAAGAGCATTTGGAAATCGATAAAGATGCTCTGAAACTTATTGTTTCACGATCTGATGGATCACTAAGGGATGCTGAAATGACACTTGAACAACTGAGTTTACTTGGGCAAAAGATCTCGATCTCATTGGTTCAAGAATCGGTATGTTTTTTCGTGTCTCATTTTGTAAGTAGAACGTCTGCAGCTAACTGTCAGTTAAATAATGCATTTCTATAAATGTATTTCACTTGGTGCATTTTTGGGCTGATGGCATTTCTATTTTCAGGCTGGACTCATATCTGATGAGAAGTTGGTCGATTTACTTGATCTAGCTTTATCAGCGGACACAGTTAATACCGTTAGAAGCCTACGAGAAATAATGGAAACTGGTGTCGAGCCGTTGGCTTTAATGTCCCAACTTGCCACTTTAATAACTGATATCCTTGCTGGTGGCTATGATTTTACAAAGGATAAGCAGAAGAGGAAATTCTTCAAACACCGAGCCTGTGAGTATTTTGGCTACACTTGTACAAATAAATAGTTACTACGTTTTCTTCTGGCTTTTGTGGTGTGTGAAATCTTAGAATCTCTTTTGAAAGAGTTCCTTTTGTTTTTTGAAAGGGCCCCTCAAATTTGTTTTTTTTTCCGACTTCGACAGAATCGGAAACATTTGATGTAGTTGATAACTACTACATGTCATTTACCCCTCTTTGTGCCTTTCAGTATCTAAAGAAGACACTGAGAAACTTCGTCAAGCTCTTAAAACTATGTCTCAAGCCGAGAAGCAGCTAAGAACATCAAATGACAAACTAACATGGTTAACAGCTGCGCTTTTGCAACTTGCTCCTGACCAACAATATATGTTGCCTGGTTCATCTGCAGACGCGAGTTTCAATCACAGTCCCTTGGTCCAGAATAATTCTGTTCGACAAGGTATGTCTCGAACGGATGTTGCCGAGTATGATGGCACATCTGATTTCGGTAAAAGATTATCCGCTGCTACACCAAGCAGTATGGATAATCTCGAATGTGGAACTTCTCATGGTCCAAGTAAGAGTAGAGTAACAAGTGAAGGAAGAAGATTAAATCCCGAGCAAGAGATGCAATTTCGAAGGCATTCCAATGAAAGAAATAGAATTGTGGGAAGTAAAGTTTCAGATCAAATTCAGACAGATATAGAAGAGATTTGGTTGTATGTTTTAGAAAACATACAAGTAAATACAATCAAACAGTTTATGTACGAGGAAGGAAAACTTGTTTCTGTCACTTTCGGAACAGGTACATCTTACACATCTCATTCTCTCTGGTTTGTCATGAAAATTCTCTTAATAATATCAACTGTTTGTTTGAATTTTTCCTTATGAGGTTTACCCCAAATGTTACTATTACTTGAGTTACAGATAGAAAGGTTTCTCGATTTTTATGCCATTTCGAAAGTTACTTCTTGAAATTTTTGTCAACCATGTTTTTTTGTTTCTACTCTATGTCAATGCTTCTATTTATAATTCTCTGCAGCTCCGGTAGTCCAGTTGATGTTTCGTTCACACATTGCAAAATCCAAGGCCGAGAAATTCAGGGGGCATATTATGCTGGCATTTGAATCCGTAGTGGGGTCTCCTGTAACAATAGAACTTAGATGTGACGTAGGTGCAGGTTGTAACATGCCAATTATATTATCAGCCTCCGAAGTCGGACCACAATTTTCTAAAGATCCAGAGTCAGTTGCTGACAACAAAATGCAAACAGGTAGCTGAGAAACTCTAAGAAACCTTACTTGGTGTTGATGTGACCGTGAAACGCTACATTTCCGAAAAATACATATTTAAACGAATTTCTTCCATGTAACAGGAAGGAGTGAAATCGTTGAGTTACCTCTGCCTGACAGAGATACAAATATAGCTGGTGTAGGAAAGCCATTGTCTCCCAATAAACGGCCAAAAAGGACACTTGAGAATCAAAATCCTAACAGAAGCATCGTGAAAAGTAAAGTTTCCCTGGCCCATGTCATTCAACAGGCAGAAGGTTGTTCCCAGGGGAGGCTCAAAGCAGTTTCCATAACTGAACACGAAAATTTGTAAGTGTCAGCTTGTCCTTAACTATTTTAGCTCAAAATGTTATTTCATGGTTATTTCCGATACAGCACACCGGAATATCCATGTTCTTTTTCCACCTTCATTTGATATTTACTGCGTCAAGCTATAACGAACTAAAAATAATAAGTATCTCCTGCCTAAGAGTCATATTTCCAGGAGATTGGAATCAAGATCTAGGAGCTTATTTTGCTGGCAGGCACGTGGAGCAACTCCCCGCAGGGTAATACTTTCCTCTCCCGACCATTAAGTTGACAATTATCTACATTTTTTGGCCTTCTGAACAAAATGATCAGGCTTAATTTAGTGCTGTCAGTGCCAAACTATAATTAGACTTGTTGCGCAAATGTATCCTCGCTCATGCATTGCTTCCCCAAGTACAATCATTACTTCATAGTTCATAACGTGTGCAATAACTTCCTAGTTAGCAAATAATATTCCAAAATTACCCAGATTATCGAAATTTTTACTTATTTAGTAAACTCCATTTCTGCAGCTTGGGAGGTTAAAAGTTAGGACAAGGCGGCCAAAAGCCATGCTGAAGTTTGTCGCATGTGGAAAATGCCTATCTACCAGATCTCCAAGGTGCAATGCAGAACTAGTTGGTACCTGAACTTGTACTGAAAGCTCCTATTAGGTAGATGTAGATTAATCTTCTTGCTTGATCATCTGATCATTCAATCTTTGCCAGTCAGATCCAATAAGCCATAAATCATCACTGACTCTGGACAAGTTCAGGAAACAAAAAGGCATGGTTGGCTCAAGTCAACCCAGCCATTTGTATCTCTCATTCCTAATTTAAATAACCTCCATATCAGAATTTCGTATCAACTAATTATCAGTAGAATGCCAGACTCTGGAAGAGAGCTCTATACTTTCCACCCTATAATTAACTCTCGTCTCTCAGCCTCATATTTTTAAGTTGGGAAATTCTTCTTTTATTGGAACCAAATAATCGAACAGCATCACTCATCTTTACATCCTCTGATCAACTGCACTAAATTTATCAGACATTGATGACTGAAAACTTATCTGCAAGATATCTTATTCATTGAGCCACACATATGTTGTATCCAAATCTGATCAACTATGCCAGCAAGTAATCTAACAACTGTACAAGTGAGTACAACCAGGACCAGGAAACTGATATATTTCAAGTTCTTTCTGCTGACGTCAAATGGCTCATCTCCATCTGCTCTACTGAATTACTTGCATTCGGCATATTCCACCACGATTTGCTAGGATCGCTTTGTTTTCTGATTTCAGGATCCTTCTTTTCAACCTGTGCTTCCAGTACGTTGGATGAACCAGGATGTTCAGTTAAAAATTGCTCCCAGAATGTATCATTTGCCCCCGTGGGAACCACGGTTTTTGTCTGAGCCTCAGAAGCCTTTTCTGTTGGTTTTACAACTAGGGGAGCTTGACTTGAGGGTTCATGGTTCATGTCTATTCCAGTAGCTTTAGAGGGAACATCAATATTAAGTTGCAGGAAGGATAATGTGGGGCTGTCAGCAAAGCCTCGGGATTCATCCAGCTCAAAAGTTGAACTGTCGTCCTTAGAATCCGTCACAGGAGAGGTGCGTTTCTCTGGATTTATCACAGCTTCTTCCGGTTGCGGATCAATTTCAGTAAGAATGACAGCAAGAGGAGTTTGAATATTGTACTTGTCCTGACTACAAGTTCGACCCACCTGATATATGATTTCTTCCCAATTCGCTATGCACGATTCCATTCGATCAATTGATTCAGTGTTTATGGGAGACATGGTGGCTGAGACTTCTTCTCCAGTGCCTGTAACTTGAGAAGTCCTTAGTCGTTTTCCCTCGGTTTCAGCTTCATCATGTAAGCAGTCTGCTGTCAGCACCCTTCTTTTTCTGTTACGAGTGGTCAGAGTTGGTGCGAAACTCGAAACCAACCCAGGCTTATTCAAAACTTGGGCTAGAAATGCCACCAGCTTATCCTGTCTATAGCCAATGCATTTCAGTTGCTGCTTTATGCTTTGGGCATGCAACTCACACTCTTCTCCTTCTCTTTTTTTCCTCTCCAGATCCAGCTGCAGCGCTTCCTTCTCACGTTTCAGCCTTCCGATGTCATCCTTGTAACCATGCCTTTCTGATTCAGTCAAAGGAGACGAGATCCCTTGGACTTGAATATGCACAGAGTGACTATGGACAGGCTTGCGTCTGTGTATGTTCTTCAACCGGTTGGGCTGACCTCTGACAAAATCATCATTTGCGAATTCCCATTGTTCTGGATCAATTTTCCTAAACCCCTGATGGAACAATTAAAAATTAAACAGGATTTTCCAAAAGTTAGGCAGAACATTGAGAATCGAATCATAATTTACTTACATATGTATTTAGTTGCCGAATGAAACTGGAGAAATTACTGTGCTTGAAGAACTTAGGCAGCAAGACCCTTGAAAATTCTGGAGGATTCCGCACTATAAAACTTCTATTGCTGGAACTCCATGAGACGATCGAGTTCGATGAGGGATCGTCCACCATCTCATAAGTCTTTGCTAAGAAGGGAGGAAGTGCATTTGAACCGCCTAGACTTTCAACCATTCTGATATCTATATAAACCTTTCTTGCAATGCTCAGTGCTCACCAACCACAATAGACAAGGTACAACACTAATATCTTTGCTAACTATAAACTGATGCCAGCTACATCCACCTCAAAATTCTGACTCTTTGCTGGACACAGCCCTTCAAATTTTCAATGGAACAACCCCTGGCAAAAGGAATCCACACATCATTGACAGGTCATATTTTCTCCAAAGCAGAATTTCCAGCTTTATCCGAACCACCAGCCACTAGCAGCAGATATACCAACCAGCACACCAACTTCACCACCAAATCCTTTGCCTCCCAATCCAGACCCCCAAAATTAAATATTCAGTTTCCCATCCAACAAATGCCCAAGAATCAATTCCTTCAAGCACAACCCAATATCCAGAACCGAAAGCATCACAGAACCGCACGAAATCAGAGAAAACATTATACCATTGAAACCTAAATTCCAGCAACACCCCAATCTCAGTTTCCAAACCCTAACTCAACTTCAAACTTCTTACCAAATCGCAGATACTTTCACCAACTACTTCCGGCACTTATAAATCAAGGCACTCCTGCTATCTAACAAACAAACGATTGACAATTTCAGTTTTCAACAACACATCCACAACTTGGATACCTAAAATACATTAAATAAAACAAAAGTCAAAATCAACGCCTTAAAAATGAACTTAAGAGTATGAGCAATGAGCTACCAGTATCAATACTCTCCTATTCGGATCAACGACGTAGCACTGGATACAATCTGAGTGCAAGCGGAATCTCCGAAAGGCGAATTTCTGGAGGAGGAGTCGATCGGTGGTTCGAGAAAATTCTAGGGTTTACGAGAGGCCGTTGAAATGGAAATCAGTAAATAAATAAATAGGAAATGGAACATTGGAGAAGTTCGGGCCCTTATCATTAGGATTGCCGACAACGAGGACTCGTTGATCTTATTTTTTGTCTGGTTTAAGGGTATTTTCGGTAAAGTGGTTATTTATCAATGTACAAGGGCATGACATGTGTGAATTGTGATCGTACAAGAGCATGACATGTGTGATACTGGATATTTAAAATTGCATTTAATGGAAAATTAAAATCAAATTTAATTATACTTTTTACACGAGGTCGGGGTTTAGCCGAGTTGGTGGCACGCCCCCTAAATCCTCATCCTGCTCGAGTCCTCACTCCTATTTACACATAGGAGTGCGAGGTTGGATACTATTGGTGATGTCGTGAGGTTCAATTCTGCACTTTTAGATCATTTGATCTAATGGTTGTGATTTGTCCAAAAAACACTTTTTTGGAGTTTTGCACTTTTGTCTTTTAGGTAAAAGACAAAATTTCAAAATGACAAACAACTTGCACTTTTTGGATAAAGGAGGATTGCTGGATCTTTTGATCTAATGGTTGAGATTGTGCCTCACGCACGACCTCACCAATAATGGGTAGCCTCTTTTGAGCGCTCCTCTTTAGACATATATTACATATAAATTTAAAGATGATTTAATGGTGAAATTTAAATCTTAAACGCTCAAACTTTTAGGAATTCTCAACGGAGTCAGGCCGATAAGTAATTTGGAATAGTTTGAGAAACAGAGAAAGTTCATTTTATCACTTTTTAATTTAAGGACATAGCTGCTAATGCTAACCCCAAACTACAAGGGGTTTAATATTGAAGATTAATGTGTACTTTTTGAGGCGCAAAACTTCCTGAATATGAGTCAACAGCATGAAAATCCAGAAATCAATTGCTTCAAATGTGTAATTCAGAGCAACAATGGCTGATGCAATTACAGACCTCTGTTTGGACAAACATTTGCGAAGTGAGATGGATCACCACATGAAAAGCACCTTCTTGCTGATATTGGATCACCTGTTGCAGACACATAAGTGTAGTCGTCTGTTTGATGAGTTTCGCCACGGGCACGACCGCGACCTCTACCTCTACCTCTACCCCGTACACTTCTCCCTCTAGGATTGGATGCTGTAGTGTTGGTGTTAGACCGATGTGCACTTCTCCCCCCACTGCTGTTGACATTGTCTTCCCATACAAAGAAGTTACAGTCGCGGCATGAGTAAAAATTCCTTCCCCTGTTATTTTCTGTGTTAGCAGTGCGCATCGGGCATGGTGACCCACATGTCTCGCACGAAACCGAAGGTTCGGGTGCATTGGAGTCCACTCTTGAATTGTTAGATGGTGGAACTCTGGAACGCGATCCTTGTGAGGGGCAATTAGTAGAGTAGTGGCCTGTTTGCCCGCAGATTATACAAGCACCCCTTTGATTGGTAGTCCTTGGAGTGCTGTTGGAAGATGGGCCTTGTCCTCGTCCTCGCCCTTGACCTTGTCCCACTGCAGCAGAAGGAACAGTACGGGAACCAGTTCCACATATTTCTGTTAGCTGTCGAAGAATATCATCACAACCCCCAACACAACCTATATGGTCAATGCTGTAAGTTGGTGGAATTTCCAACCGACGGAACCTAAATTTTATCTTGTACACAGGGCCTGGAGTGCAAGAATTGCACACATCAGTTAAGACAGTAGCTTCAGCAATGGATCCAGGAAGCCAGATAACATTTCTACAATGAGGGTACCCTAAGCAGCCAACCATAAAATTACCATCCGGTTTCCGCTTAAGCACCATATCTGATTCTTGACATAGATTACATCGACGAACAACCTCCCCAATCTGACTTTGCTCACCTCCACCAGCTCTATTGCTCCTCTCAAAAAATGCTTCCATGGCTTCGAGAAGTTTTACTTTGTTAAGCTTTGCATCCAAGAAACAAGCCTTCATCTGTTCCAAGCAAGCAGTCAAAGCATCATTTTTCCTCTTCGTTCCAATGCTTACTGCTTTCATGTCACTCTCCATTGCTGATCTTAGATACGGCTTCCATAGTTCGTATCCCATGTCATCATATCCCAAAACTAATGCCTCCCCCAGATTAGTTGGGGAGAAACGGGTATTTGCATCCTTAGTTGCATAAAACCTATCCAGCAGCTTCTTGATGTGGTCATGCATTGTGGCATCTGTACCTATGCCTGCTTTGTCCATACAACTCAGTAAATCTGCTTCACTTAGAAGGGCAGGAGGTCTTGTAACTCCTGAATCGAGAGTCAGTGTAGTGGGTATAAACTGTTGCCCAACATCATATCTTGGAATCATAGATCCTCCCCATGATTCAAAGCGGTAAACATCTAAGTAATTTTTAGCTAATATGACTCTTCCAGATGATGAGAAGCCTTCACCAGCAATGTCGATTTCTACTGTGGTTTCTGCACCTACAGCAGGTTGTGAGACACATGCTAGGAAATGGCGAACAACTAGCTCGTAAACTTTATGGTGGTCTGGACTCCAATTAGATTCTCCAGCAGAAAACTTGGTTGGATGAATGGGGGGGTGTGCTTTGTCATCATGGCCACCACTCCCAGGATTTCTCCAGAGTCCTGAATCATGGTCTAACAATCGTTGTGCATAAGCACCCCATACTGGATGTCCTTGCTGATCACGCACAATTGTATGTAAATCAGTCTGAGGTGAAAAGCTGTCAGTTTCTGTTCGAGGATAACTAATGAAACCAGCTTGATAAAGCTCTTCAGCCACCTTCATAGTTTGCTCCGAACTCATTCTGAAGTATCTTGATGCTCGCTTCTCAAGCTCTATAGTGCTTAACGGATATGGAGGGTACTTCAACTTTTCCTGCTTTTTAACCGCAGTAACAATAGCAGTAGATTCTTGAACACACATCTCATAAATAATCACTGCACATGTATAATCAAACAGATGGCCGCGCATCCAACTGAATGTAGCTGTGCCTTCATCTGAATTATGAGAACAGTTGATTGTCCAAAACTCTTCCGGCTCATGAGCTTGTATCTCCCAATACCGTTCAACGATGAAACCAAGTGTTGGAAACTGGCATGGACCATAACTCAAGATGACATTTCTGTCATCGGACACAAAATCAAGAATAAACGCATCTCTCAACAACATAGTCTGAAATCTCGTGAAAGAAGCACCGATTCTGAGATCAATTTCCTGCCTAACATCAACCGCATCGGAAAACAATTGATTCGGCCGAGACAAATTCTGCATTGCATGATGAATATCCCTATCAATCAAAGCAGAAAACCTAGCTCTCCAAACATCAAGTCGACTATTCACACCTTTACAAACTTCGACCACCTCAAAAGCAATATTCTCACCCTCTCTATCGCAATCAAGCCACAAAACTAGCCACTGGCATTTCCTGGCTTCCTCCTCCAATGTCCTTTTAATATCCTTCTTATCCTCAGGCACATGTTTTACAACAGGAGCATGATACAAATCAGCAGGATCACAAGAGTGCCATTTTCGATACCTGTCGTGGAATTCAAGCTCCATCAAATGCCCTATAACCGAAGTCATCATCATTTCGCAAGGCTGTCCGTTAATTACATAACTGAACTCGAAGATTTTGTTGTATCTCGATCTTCCTTCTCTCACTCGTAGACCTTGATTCCTCGATAGTATTCCGGCCACCGATTTTGCCACCGACGGCTTCTCCGCAACATTTAGAACCCTAATCGGACGCCCAGACATCTTCCGGAAAATGAATCGCTAGGGCTTTCAGAAATTTAGGGCACCAAAACCACCCCTCGCCCTGGCGCTATTTTGAATTTTAATTTGATTTGATATCAATAATTTTATTATATTTAACTTTCAAAAGAGTACAATCAAAAAAAAAAAAATGGGCTTAGTGAGCCCAGACAGTATGACGGCCCATTATGTATGACGTCATCATGACGGTAAAAGGTCAAAACAGAAGCGAATCTCAACACGACACACATCCTCCAGTCAAGGCAAATTCTCTCACTTCACCACCAACCTGATGCGAAGCTGCTTCGCCATCTTTGATCAGGAAAATGGTCGGAATTAGGGTTTCGATTCTCGTTACTCTTATAGGTGTCGTCGTTATTTTAGCAGCTATCAACTGCGCCTCCGCTGCTGACGGTGATGGTGATTTTGTATCTGGATCGGATCGGAGTCTGTTGCAGCGGAGGAGTCAGAATCAGGTGGCGAAGTGCGGCGAGGCGATGACGAGATCGGAGTGCGTGTTGAATGGTATCAAGTGTCGGTGGTGCAGAAGCGAAGCGCTTGCTGACATGTGTTTCAGCAAGCTGGAAGCTTGGAGGCTGCCGCGGCAGGTTTTCACCTGTGGATGATTTTGACTTTTGGAACTTTTCCAGGTATGCAGCTTTCAGTAGCAGTTGGTTGCTTGTTGATGTGGAAGTACTGTAGAGTTATAGTTAGTTTAGCTCAGTGGAGTTTTCAGTTTTGAGGATTGGATTTATGGCGGTTATGGGAATGAGATTAGAATTTAGACCGGTCTAGTGATTTCGGTTGAATGGTGCAATCTGGAATTGAAATTTTGGGGGTTTTGAGTAGCAAAATTGATGCATTGGAGTCGCTAATGTGGGTGAAATGATTGATACTTGAGCGCTTTGCGGATGAGTGAATACAATGTGTTTAATGCGAGCAAAGTGTGGCAAGATGGGACTACACCAATAGCTTAAGAACAAGTGTTGATGGTAGACAAGCATTCCCTTCGGTGACGTGGATTCTACTAATATGTTAGGTCCGTGATGGTATTGTTCTTCCATCCACTCTCTGAGCATCAGCAGCAGCAGATATCGCAAATTCGACTTAACATAGTCTATTGTACGCTTGGAGGCTACACCGTTGCAACAATATTTGCCGTGACGTGGTACTTGGATCTTATTTTATTCTGTTGGTTTGATATGCCTGATAAGTTTATGGGGGAAATAGCAGTGGACTCGTGAAGCTCTATGTTTGGTGAAAGATGACGAGGTGCCTGTGCATTTTTGTTGTGTGGCTCAATTAAGAGGAGTATAGCAAATGGGTTCACATCATCATTCAGAATACACACAATCAGAGAAGTTAGATTCAGACCACCATTGGTGCTCTCTATTTCCCCTCGACCCAGTGGCATTTCAAATGCTTCGAAAGGCTAACTTCCATTCAAAAATGTAGTATAGTTATGCTGCTGCATGCCCAATTGAATTCTATCGCGACACTGTTTCCATCCATAAATCCTTATATTTTATCTCAGTTTAAAGTTTTTCAACATTTTGATTTGATCCACCGTATGTTATTCATTCCATTCCAATGATCAGAAAATATACATCAGTCACACAGAAAATAAATACAACTTATCAACATAATCTCTAAGAAAGAACTTAAAAACATGCATTAAACACAACAACAATGTTCAACTGCATATCATCAAACTTCAATCCGAAACCGGAACAATCTCCATCCAACAGCCATTCTCAAAGCTCAACCCTAACCATCACATCTTCCATCAAATCCTCATTCAAAAACCTCTTCACAGCCTCCCTCATATCCTCAACCACACCCAACCCCTTCAAAAATTCCCCCAGCTTCCACAGCTCCCTATCCTTCAAATCATTCACAAAAGCCCGAACCGGGATCGCATTTTCCGGTTGCAAAAAGTAAGCATTTGGGTTATCATCAACCAGCACCACCTTCTTCAACTCCCTTCCAATCTCTCCCAAATCCTTCACAAACTTCCCATCCATCTCCTTGCACGAATCCCTATACATTCTATGCGAAATCAGCCCTCTCGGATCAATTCGATCCACCACCAGACTTGCGTATTCCTGCAGCCCGGCCGTAAAGATTACAACTTCATACTCACTCGCAAGTTTCTCAAGAAACTCATTCAATCCCGGCCGCTTCAGAACGTAGAAATTCACAAATTCGTCTCCGATTTTTGGCCGTACGATGAAATCGAATCGCCCGGTTGGAGGGTCGACGGTCGAATGGACTAAGGTCTCGTCCAGATCGAGGACTATGGTTGGCTTTTCAGGTAAAATTTGCGGCGGGAGTTTTCTAGGGTTTTCGAAAAAGAGCGATCTGATAGGAAAGTTCGAATCTTGAACCATAAAGTCGGATTTCTGCAAAAACTGGTACCCTTGTTTTCTCCACTTCTTCGATGGCGGCGTTGCAACACGTTTCAGACTCGAGAAGAACTTGGCGATGCGGCGGCGACAGGATATGTTGAAGGAGGCGAAGGCAGTCGCGACGTCGGCTTTGATGGGTGTTCTGTTCCGGCGGCGGTTGTGGCTCTTGATGGACTTGGTGGGTGACCTCTTGAGAATTCTCGACACCATTTTCGGGCGAATGAAAACTGTTGCAGAGGATTTGCAGAGAGGTGCGGACAGATTTCAAGATGTGGAAGAAGAGAGGAGGTTCCGTAATGGTTGTTTGGGGAGTTGAGGTCCAGGATGGTGATTGGAGGTTCGGTGTGGATCTGACGGTGACAGTTGGCTCGGATTAGTTTGAATTTAGGTTCGGCGTAACGGTCTTATTACATATGTCTGTTGTGAGCTCCGTTAGTTAGAACTCCAAACAAGAGCCCAATGGGCCTATTTTTTTCGCCGTGTTGTGGGCCAACCAAAGTAAGTGGGTCCAGTTTTTGTTTTTTTGATTTCATGAAGGACCCAGCATTGAATAAAACTTTAAAATTGTATATTTCTATTTCCATGATCGAATAGTAATATGTCATTTGCTAAAGGGGTTTTGTTCGAGTGGTCTGATCTCTAGACAGTCAAGGGTTCGACTCCCTGATTAGTATATTTCTTCTCACTTTTGTGTAAGAGTGTTTTCCTCCCTTGCGGAGGTGTTGTTCTCCTACTTTTGTGTATGAGTGTTTTCGTCTCTCGTAGACGTGTTGTTCCTCTCTCGCGAAGGTATTATTCGTCCTTCGTGGAGTCATAGTGCAGGTGGATGTTGCTGCCTTGCCGAGGTGCTGAGTTTCAAGTTACTCCTAGAAATGTGCTGCAATGGACACAATTCAAGTATCTTATCCGAGTTGGTGCCATTTTAATACCCGATGAAGTTCTCATGCAATATGATTGAGATGTATTTGAGTGATGATTGATATGTATGAATTATATGAGATGTAAAAATCCACCATCAACAAAAAAAATGCCATTTTAATCTAATGTGATGAAAATCTCCACGGAAACAAATTAGTTTCTTGTGCAATTATTAATCATGAATTTTTTTTGATCCGGAAAGAGAACTTTTCCAAATCGATTAGGTTGCTTGAATAAGATACTTTGATCACATGGTCAATTTTGCGACACTTTGTGCCATTCTGCATGTTTCGTCACGTATATATACATACAATAAGCTTGGTTTGGATGATTCGACACGGTCAAATGGTTCACACTCAAAACGAAAATTTTAAGCATATTTAATCCGACACGATTAGCATAATTGCATTTTTAGTGAACAAGTGATTTGTAACATTGTGATAAACTGAATTGCTTGATGCAAGCAGCCAACAAACCATATATTTCTCTGGTCAACTGTCCTTTTTTCCCCTAATTTAAATATTATTGTTTTATGGAAACTTCACTTTCAAGTTTCAACCATTCAATTCGATTCTGAATCCAATAATTTGAACAAAATTATAGAAAAATGAGGATCATATTAAATATGTAAATATGAGTTGGTGATCTCAGCTAACAATCGGAGTGGAGCTGAGCCGGAGACGGCGGAGCTAGGCGGCCGGAATCAGTGCCTGAAGAAGGATAGTTGTCCAGCCCGGTATGAAGATGAAGTTGAAGACCAGAGGACGAAACGCTGCGTTGAAGACAAGGAACAAGTTGGAGCGCTGCGTTTTGTGAAAGTTAGTTACATCTGTTATTGTAACGGCTAGTTTAGGTCTGCAACGTTTGTAATCTTTAGGGGCTGTGGTGTAATAAGCTAGAACTTGGAGGACTCATGTGAGAGGCGGCTAAAGGTTGTAATATGAACTCAAATCCCAGAATTGGGGATTAGGGTTCATATCGAAAACGAGAGAGCGATAGCGATAGAGTAGCGATTGAAGGCGTCCGACTGAAATTGCTTGAAGCTAGTGACTCGTGCGTGATCGTTGAAGGCTCCGATTGTTCAATTCATCAATAAGATCGTCTTGGTTGCTGGAGTAGGGACACCCGGTCCTGAACCAGGGTAAATCGTTGTGTCTTGTTTCGTGTTATTTCTGCTTTGATTGTTTACATTGCGTTGCTGTGTCGATCCGAAAGACCAACAAAATATGATTGGAAGATTGACTAATTGGTCCTCTGCCACTTGGAACACTGTTGTAATTAAGATTTGCAGAAATGTCTAAACCCTCAGACTCAAAATCTTATGAGTTGCATTTAATCCTCGCGACTCCTGTTTACAATGACAGAGGTCTTAACCATCCATTGAATTGTTCAGCCTCGAGCGCCGAAGGATTCAACATAACATTCAATTCAGTTGGACAAACAAGATTCCAATTAAAAAAACAACTTCCGAACACTACAAGACTGCGTGTTTTTCACATTTAGAGTTTCACTTAGGACTCATCAAATGATTTTATGACATCAAAATGATTTTATCTACGTAGAAGTTTTAAGTCGGCCCAATGACTCATGGGTGAAGATTAACCCGATTTTATGTCTGATCCTCTAAGAGCATCTCCATCATGTTTTTTCCAATAAAAATGATTAGAAAAAAATATCAATCTCCATCATGATTTTTTTATTCATAGAGTTGATCATAGGAAGATCATATAAAAAAAAAAGATGACAAGATGACCCAAAAAAATGTTGGTCATGGGAAACAGTCAACCACAACATGACACATGTCATTTTTAAAAACTTTTTCAGATTAAATTTTCATCTTGTAATCCATTTATCTTATAAATTAAATAGTCAAAAATAAAATAAAAATACCAACTTTCATAAATTGTTGAGCTTCACAAATTGACATTCATAGTATCATATTTTGATGTATATTTAAATAATTTTATTTTTCCAATGATAAGGAAATATGAGTATGAGAGAGGGATGATGAACTTTTGAATGTACTATGGTAAGGTAATATGAGAGGAGTGTTAATGACCAAATTGATTATGAGTCATGACTTGATGAAAGATAAAAATGATGAGAGGGATGGATGACATGATAATGATTAAGTGACCCTTAGGGTTGCCAACCCTCATGATGTGGCGTATGATGTGGAAGTTGATGTGGATTAAAAAAAATTTTCATAATTTTACCGTATTTAATATCCACCTGTTAATAAAAAAAATATCCACCTAATAACTACTAGGTATTTACTCTCTTTCCACACTATCAATAAAAGTTCATTGCTTATCATAATTGCTTAATTGCAATTAACTTCATTACATATTTTAATATGCTAGATGAGTTTATGTCCTAATTTTCAGATTGTGTTTTTTCAATTAGTATCTCTATATATTCCATAATATCGTACCTCGTACGTATTATTTCATGGTTTTGCATATTTAAATTAATCAGTCTTTGACCCAAAAGAAAATGAAGTGTAAAAATATGTATAGTTAAACATTAAAATATGTCATAATGCATTTCATTAATTTTATATTCTTCGAAAAAAAGTACCAAATTCACCTATGAAAATTGTAATTGTTTTCAACAAAAAAAATTTCAAGCTCCAATACATACATTACTACTCTCATTCTTAAACTTCAATCTATATTGACGATTTCATGGACTATATGAGGTTCAATAATACCTCCTCACCACTAGTAGCTATAGTCACTCCCACAAGCGCCTTGACTTCTATCGGTTTCATTGCAACAGATTCATCCACAACTTTGATTTTTTTTCTATTCAAAGGAGGTGTCGCTTCTTATTGAATTATAAAGTGTTAATTTGAACCATCTGTTATAAATAAAATTTTACATAACTACAATATTTCACAATTGTAATAGAGAACACCTAATAGAAATGAACATTATATCATCATATGTCAGTCGTCACAAAGCAAGATGACTTCACTTCAATTCCAAAAAAAAAAACAAATTCTGAAACTAAAGAGTACTTAGATAAACATTTTGAGTTTGACATTTTAATTGGAGTAAGTTTCATTCTTTTTACTATTGCAACAATGAAAATGGACTACTACTTCTACAAACATTTTGAGTTTGACTTTTCAATTTGAGTAAGTTTGATTTTGTAAAATATTGTAATCGTAGCAATGAATATGAAAGGGGAATAGTAACATTTTTTTCTTCAAAATACTCATCTAACGTAAAATCTGTAATCGAGTTTTTTTTATTTTATTTGAAAAATCTGTAATCAAGTTAATGGCAATTATATTATCAAAAACAAGTTAAAAGCAATTATGATATCCAAAAAGAAAAAGAAGCTAAGAGCATCCACACCATGCTTTTTTGAACCATAGAAAGTGATCATGAGAGATGATCAAAAAAACCATGCACCCCCATCATGATTTTTTTGATCATCAAAAAGATCATCCCAAGTTAATTACAGTTATGACAAACAATACATTTTATTGAGATTGTTAAAAGAGAATAAATGCAAAATAGTTGTTAGGTGGATATTAAATGCTGTGAGATTATGATTTTTTTTAATCCACGTCAACTTCCATATCATAAGCCACATTATGAGGGTTGGCAACCCTAAGAGTCACTTAATCATTGTCCGTTTATTTTATAATGGTGGGATGCTCTAATAAAATATTCATATCTTATAACCAGAAATCAGATTTTAACTCTCATAATCACACTTGATATTTATTTATTAATATAAATTATTAAAATTAAGGGAAAAGTACAAAATGGGATGGTGAACTACCATCGATTTCCAATATTTTGTCCGAACTATGTAAATTTCCAAAATGGGAACGAACTACACCAATAGCTTTCCAAAAAGTTGATATTCTCTAACTCCGTTAACGATTTCCGTAACGCCGTTAAGATTCCGTTCACACCGTTAGTTAATAAAATTTAAATAAATTTAAAAATGTTCTAAAAAGTTTTAAATTTTTAATAATGTTCTGTTAAATTTTAATAATTTTATAAAAATATAATTTAGATTTTTTCCAGAAAATTTAAAAAGTTTAAAAAAATGTACAAATACTGAAAATGTAAATTTTTATTATTAATTTCTTGAAAACTATAATATAATGCTTTCAAGAGTCAAGATCAGGTACAAATTTAAATTTTGGTAAAAATATAAAATTTGTCAAAATCATTTTATAATTCGTCAGTTTATTTTATAGTTCGTCACTTTTCGAGCCGAAAAATGAAAAAGACGAGCCGGACAATGAAAAGACAACATAATTCGTCAGTTTCATTTTATAATTCGTCACCAATAAAAATACCAAAAAATCAAGATTTAATCTCATCCATTCAAATCACAAGATCAAGGGCTATGATTAGTTTGTATTTTGTACCAAAAATTTAACTTTGCACCGGATCCTTTTCCATGCTTTCAATGTGTGAATTTGATTCCCGGACTCCATATCCTTTATGAAAGTCTACAAAAGAAAACATAGGATGAGTAAATCATGGAAATTTACATGGTACCAATTTTCCAATTCCGGAAGGCCTTCAACGGTATCCAACATTTCATCAGCTAGCTCTTTGTAACTATATTAATATTTATCGCAATTTATTTAGTAATTTTTTTTAAGTAAATATCCTATTTGATTATTTATTATTAATTTTTATTCAAATTAAATTTCTAAATTTTCAGAAAATTTTTAGATGTGCCTAAATTTCCTCACCTTTTGTATATTTTTTGAAAATTGTCGGAAATCAATAAAAATTTATGTTATGTTATTTTTTTGAATTTTTTTTATAAGTTTTATGAAAATTTCTAAATATTTTATGTTTTTATAAAAATGTAAATTATTTCTAAATTTGTTGAATATTGAAATTTTACTATAATTTTAAAAAAAATTTAGATCAATTTTAATTTTATTTCAATTTTAGTAATTAACGGTGTTAACGAAACCCTAACGATGCACGAAAATCATTAACGGGGTTAGACAATGTCACTGTTTTGGAAAATATTGGTAGTTTTGCTTATTTTTGGAAATTTACATAGTTCGGACAAAATATTAGAAATGGATAATAGTTCACCACCCCATTTTATACTTTTCCCAAAAATTAATGTATCATTTTCTTTCTATCTTCTCATTTTTTTTTGTTAGGTTCTTTATTTTAAAAACATTAAAAAAAATTAATGCACTATTTTCTTTCCATCTTCTCATTTAATTTGAGGTTCTGTGCCTCAATTTTTGAAAATTTTCGCGAAAGGGGGTTTGGTCGAGTGGCTTGAAATCTTGACCAATTGTCAAGAGATCAAGGGTTCGATCGACACGAGTAGCATAATTCTTCTCACTTTTGTATAGGAGATCTTTTTGTTCCGCCTTGGCCTGGACGTGTTGTTCCTCCCTCGCGGAGGTGTTGTTCGTCCCGCCTTGGCATGGACGTGTAGTTTCATACAAGTGCTACTGCTTTGTCTATTCTTTCCATAGACGTGTGGAGGTGTTGCTTCAATGGACGCAATTCAAGAATAAAAATCCGGATCGGTGCCTTGTGTGCCCTGTGCTCCAATAGTCTAGAGACATTCAAATGACCCGTTACAGTTCTCATGCAATATGTATACGATGTATATTCGTGTGTTGATTGATATATATGAGATATAAAACTCACCATAAAACTTTTTTTGAACATTTTCATATGGTTGTTGTAGATTATAGTTAATCAAGTTTGCATGCTTTAGGTTCAATTCTTGTTCAATGTTCTTCAAACAATGCAAGAAATTAAAGGGAGCACACAAGATTTTTATTTGGTTCGGGAAATGCTCTAATCCAAGGGACCTCAGCTCAGGGAGATCCACACCCAACAATCCAATATGCAATCAAGTATTCAAGTACAAACAGCACAAGTTCGATATGGGCAATTGAACTAGGTCTAAACTAGGAAAAAACGACTAAGAAACTAAGGCTAAAGGAATGGAGGGTTAGGCCCCCTCCGAAGCCCCTGTATGATGCTCAACATTGCAGACGTCTCGCACACTGGAAAGCCTCCGGTCGACCAACTCCAATCAGTCTCCGCAGTCCTCTCCAACACTTAGCCTTGCCTCCGGTCCAACCTTCTCCAATGGAACGCCAGTCATCACAATCGTAGTGCCACGAATGATGACGACGTCCGAAGAACCTTCAATCGACTTCTCCCGAACGGAATCGACGCTTCGCTATCGGAATCGCTCTGTCGTCTCCTTCGTTCTGGGTTTCTTCGACGAACCCTAATCCCCAATTCGAGCGCCTTAAGTCCCAGCTGAAGCGTTGATCAAACGCAACGTTCCAATTGTAACTGAAATACCGAACTGACTTTGGCCCGAAACGACATCGCAGCACTTACTCGAACTCCAGCGTTAAAACGACGCAGCACCAAAGCCAACTAACTTACCGAACATCCGCACCTTTATCAAACGTCGACGTTCTACTAAACTTCAAACTCTGATTTTTGTGCTTGGACGAAACGACGCAGCTTTGGCTTATCTGCCGAAGCCTTCAGCTGCTCTTCAGGTCTTCTTCCAGCTCTGCTCCAGCTCTTCTTCATCAAAGGCATGAGGCTTAGGGACTCAAAGGCTAACCCTAGATTACCTAAATCCTAACAATTGCCCTTCTAATCTCGGTGTGCTGAGTACTTAATCTAAACTTGATTGCAAAAGATGATCATTGAGTGGGATCATCACCAAAGCTTCATTGGTCCAACCCTTCATCAAGGGTCACATTGTGCCTCCTCAATATGCAGTAAGTTCCTGCAAAATTCAAACTTGTTAGTAGGCACAACCTTGGTTCCAAAATTTACAGGATTCACATCACCCAATATTTTCTTCATCTGAATCTCTTTCATTTCTATCTTATCTCTTATGAAATGCAACCTCACATCAATATGCTTACTCCTCTCATGGTAAACAGGGTCATGACATAAATGCAGGCCACTCTGACTATCAGTGAAGACAATAGGCACATAACACTCATTTTCAAGTTCATATAAAAGACCCTTAAACCATAAGGCTTCTTTGGCTGCTTCAGTAGCAGCTATGTACTCTGCCTCAGTAGAGGAGAGTGCCACAACTGAATGGAGCTGAGCCTTCCATGATATGCAGTTCCCACACCAAGTGAAGAACAGGCCACTTGTGGACTTTCTATTGTCCCTATTACTAGCATAATCAGAATCAACATAGCCAAACAATTCAGACTTCAATCCATAACCAGAATAAACCAAACCAAGAGACTTAGATCCACACAAGTATCTAAGCAAGTATTTCTTGGCCGGCCAGTGAGGATCACCAGGGTTGGACATGAACCTGCTTAGAACTGATATGCCAAAGGCCAAGTCAGGCCTTGTGCATAACATACAGTACATGACTGATCCAACAGCAACATCATAGGGGATATTAGCCATACATTCTTGTTCAGTTTTAGTCTTTGGACAGTCATCTTTAGTTAGCATTAAGTTCCCTCCTAAGGGTACAACAGTAGGTTTAGAACAATTCATGGCAAACTTATCAAGCACTTTCACTATGTAATCATGATGAGACAAATACATTTTCTTGTTCTTCCTATCTCTGATTATACTAATGCCTAGGATTCTCTTAGCAAGTCCCAAATCTTTCATGGCAAAGTTAGCTTTTATTTCCCTTTTAATCTTCTCTACTTCAGTTTTAGAGTTACTCATAATAAGGGGCCGTCCACTTTGACTCTATTTTACTAACTGAAACTTATCTTAACTGATATTAACTTATCTTAACTGATCTTAACTTATCTTAACTGATCTTAACTTATCTTAACTTAACTGAAACTTATATTGACTGATGAATAGTATTATTTTATGATGATGATGATGGTTGTGATGATGATGAATAGTAATATTATGATGATGATGAATAGTAATTTTATGATGATGATGGTTGTGATGATGATGATGAATAGTAATTTTATGATGATGAATAGTAATTTTATGATGATGATGATGGGGGTGATGATGGTGATGAATAGTAATTTTATGATGATGATGAATAGTAATTTTATGATGATGATGAATAGTAATTTTATGATGATGATGGTTGTGATGATGATGATGAATAGTAATATTATGATGATGATGGTATGATGAATAGTATGATGGTATGATGATGATGATGATGGTATGATGATGATGATGAATAGTATGATGGTATGATGATGATGAATAGTATGATGGTATGATGATGATGATGGTATGATGAATAGTATGATGGTATGATGAATAGTATGATGATGATGATGATGATATGATGAATAGTGTGATGGTATGATGATGATGATGATGGTATGATGAATAGTATGATGGTATGATGATGATGAATAGTATGATGAATAGTATTATGATGATGATGGTATGATGATGATGGTATGATGATGAATAGTGTGATGGTATGATGAATAGTATGATGGTTTGATGATGATGGTGTGATGGTATGATGAATAGTATGATGGTGATGGTATGATGATGATGATGATGGTATGATGAATAGTATGATGATGATGAATAGTATGATGGTATGATGAATAGTATGATGATGATGATGGTATGATGAATAGTATGATGATGGTATGATGATGATGGTATGATGAATAGTATGATGATGATGATGGTATGATGATGATGAATAGTATGTTAAAAGTAACTTATCTTAACTGAAACTTAACTTATAGTGACTGAAAGTAACTTATCTTAACTGATCTTAACTTATCTTAACTGATATTAACTTATCTTAACTTAGAAATCAAAAAATAGAGTCAAAGTGGACAGGGCCTAAGTATATCACCAACATACAAAAGCAGATAGACATTCAAGTTAGGTTTTGGCCTTTTCAAGGGTTATTAACCAAACTGCCCCGTTTTCAAACTCAAATAACTCTTTTGTATCAGTTGAAACTCAAATAACCAGATTACCCCTTTTTTAATAATTCCGGTTCCTGAGGAACCGAGACTCTTCATTTTTTTATAATCCCGATTTCTCAGGAACCGATATTAATAAAATTTGCTTATGTGGCTCATTTGGGACCTATGTGGACCAATTGGAATAAAATCCAAGCTAATCTGTGTACACATCAAATGCCGGTTTGGGAGGAACCGATATCCTCTCTGCATGCGTGAAAATCCTACTAGTTAGGGTACGAATCACAGCCAGTCGAACCAAGCTTCGGCTTGGAGAAAGGAAACTTAGGGTATGAGTTAATCACGACCTCATCGAGTCCAACAACAATGTTTTCGCTCTCAACGTCGTCATCATCATCGGCGACGAATACGAACCTAGGAACGATTACACCGCCATCTGACGACGATGTAGTGATGTTACTGTTACAGTTGCGGCGGTGGTTGTGGTTGCGAGAGGCGCGACAGCAGTTGTAGGAGGCGAGGAGAATGGTGGAGAGGAGGACGAGAAAGGCGACGGCGACGGCGTAGCCGAGGCTGGTGATGTTTTGAAAGACGGGAGGAGCGTTGACTATGGCGGATGAAGGAGGTGTGGACATTGGGGATGATGATGATGTTGAATGCTGCTATTATTAATTTAATAATAATAATATGATTCCAGCCTAGGGTTTTGAGACGTGGTGTTGTTGCTGCCGCCATTGATTGACGAACCTGATTTTCACGCATGCAGAGAGGATGCCGGTTCTTAAGCTACCGGTATCATTAGGATACCGGTTCCTCCCAAACCGGTATTTGACGTGTACTCCAGATTGGCTTGGATTTTATTCCGATTGGTCCACTTATGTCCCAAATGAGCCACATCAGCAAAATTTATTAATACCGATTCCTGAGAAACCGAAATTATAAAAAAAATGAAGAGTACCAGTTCCTTAGGAACCGTGATTATAAAAAAGGGTATTCTTGTTATTTGAGTTTCGATTGGTGCAAACGGGTTATTTGAGTTTGTATATGGGGTAGTTTGGTTAATAACCCCCTTTTCAAATATAAGCAAGCATCAAACTTACTTCTCATAAAGCCTAGAGCTAACATGCATGAATTAAATTTTATGTTCCACTGCCTTGGTGCCTGTTTTAATCCATAAATAGATTTTATAAGTGAGCATACATGATCAGGGTGAGTTTTATTAATAAAACCAGAAGGTTGACTCATATAGATAGTCTCATTTAAGTTCACATGCAAAATGGAGTTTTAACATCCATTTGATGCAATTCTCAATCATAAATAGTTGTCATAGCAAGCAACATTCTCAATGTCTTATGCTTAACCACATGAGCAAATATTTCATTATAATCTATGCCTTCTCTTTGATTATATCCCTTAGCTACTAGTTTTGCTTTGAATCTTGGAGGATCAGTTGGTGTACTTCCCTCCTTGATCCGAAAGATCCATTTACTACCAATAACCTTACCATTTTCATGTTTAGAGACTAGTTTCCAAGTACCAGTATTATGCATAGATTCAATTTCTTCACACATAGCCAATTTCTACTTATCAGATTCTTTACTAGACAAAGCAGATTGAAGTGTATCAGGGGTGATATACTTCACATCACTAGCAACAAGTAAAGCATACTCAAACAAGTTAACAGACTCAGCCATGTTCACATATTTCATGTTTGGTTTTCTAGCTCTAGGAGACTTATCTCTTGCTAACAAATAATCAAACAAATCAGGGGCCTCAACATGAACATCCTCAGACACAGTTTCACTACCATATGATATATGGGTGTCAACCATGTGACCTACATTACCAGAGGTAGGGAAAGGAGGACTTATCTGGTCCTCAGTCTGAGGTGAAGAATTTTCCGCAAATGGGGAACTTTCCGCAACATCATCCATATCATGCTGAGGATGATGGGCTTGAGATTGAAAGGGTGTTTCCAACTCCTCAACAGGAGGAAACACCTTGTTTCCTTGATGGTTGTGTCCACCGTCATCTTGGTTATCATCATGGGCATCTGCAGTCCACCATAGATGTCTACCAGGGACAAAGCTCTGATGATCAGATTCTTGATCTTAGTTAGTACTAGAGGTACCTGTACCAAAAGAATCAGAGGTTAGTTTAGTCTTAAAATGATACTCATCTCCATTAAAAGTCACAGAGCTGGAGGTTATGACTTTATAACCACCAAGCTTAACTAACAGCAATTTGTATCCTTTAACACCCAATGAATATCCAAGCCCTAGGATTGAGCTTGCCCTGCACAGAATGTGCATAGCAAGTACAACCAAAAGGCTTCAAATAACTCAAAGAGGGTTTTCTACCAGACCATATCTCTTGGGGAATTTTGAAATCAGTGGCTGAACAAAGAGATCTATTCACAAGATATGCAGCAGTCATTACAGCCTCACCCCATAAAGATTTCTTAAGACCAGAGCTTATTAACATGCATCTAGCTCTCTCTAACAATGTTCTATTCATCCTCTCAGCTATACCATTCTGCTGAGGGGTCCCTGGTACAGTTAAATGTCTCCTAATGCCATGGTTTTTACAGAAATCATTAAACTCATTGTTGCAAAACTTTAACCCATTATCAGTCCTTAAACATTTAAGCTTCAAGCTAGTTTGATTTTCAACAAGAGTTTTCCAGTTTTGAAAATGTCCAAACACTTCAGTTTTAGATTTAAGCAATACACCCAAACCTTCCTAGAATAATGATCAACCAAAGACAAGAAGTACAATCTGCCACCAACAGTTGGCACTTGGGCTGGGCCCCAAAGATTACTATGAACATATTCAAGAGGAGCAAATACATACATGTTAGACCTTTTAAAAGAATGAGCAGTTTTCTTTCCTAAAATGCAGTTCTCACAAAATGGCAGATTAACTGGTTTTTCCTTAAGCAAGCCATGTACATACAAATGATGCAAGCCTTTATTTCAAATATGTCCTAGTCTAGCATGCCAGAGTTTAACGCATTTAAGATCCTTATCATCTGATTTAGCAGTGTTAATCTCAGGTGATGAAACAACATAGTATAAGCCACCAGTTTTAGCAGCTTTAATGAGGACAGTCTCATTTCTAGATATGTGTCTAATACCATTAGTAGAGTTTATATCACACCCTAAGTCTTCTAAGGTAGATTCAGATATTAAACTCCTTCTAAGATTAGGAACCCAACTTACCTTTTGCAGGGTTCTAACCTTACCATCAAACATTCTAATAGGGACTGATCCTATACCCTTTATTTTCAAAACAGTTTTATCACAAAGTTTAACTTCACCTCCATCATACAAAACTAGTTTATCAAACAAGTGTTTATGAGGAGTAGCATGCATTGTACAACCAGAGTCAAGAATCCATGATAAATCATTCACAGCACTAGAAACAACAAGCAATTCATTGTCAAAACCTGACCCAGACTCACATACATTGGACTGACCAGTTTGTTGGTTTCCTCTCACATATTTTCCACTCTTAAAGTCATCCTTTTTCTTCTGGCAGTGATTAGCATAATGACCAACATTGTTACAGTAAAAACACTTCACTTTGGTGCCTTGTGGGGCACCATTTCTATCAGGCTGCCTAGGGGCATTTTGAGATGAATTACTAGGTTTATCAGACCTATTTTGCTTAGAGGGAAACTTCTTCTTACCCTTGAACATCATCACTTCATTTTTAGGCTCAATCTTAGGTCCATACTTAGTCTTGAACATCTTAAGGGACTCATTCTTCTGAATTACAATTGCAATGATCTTACTTAGTGTTAACTCATCTCTCCCATATTGTATTACATCCTTAACAATATCAAACTGATGGGGAAGGGAATTAAGGATAATCACATCTAGATGTTCCTCTTTTATTGTATCCTTACATATATCTAAGTCTTGGGTAAGCCTAAGAAAGATATCTAGGTTTTCTTGAATGGTCATATGAACATCCATCTTAAAGGTAAACAATCTGCTAAGAAGTCAAATCCTATTTGGGAGAGATTTGGACAAGTATTTTTCCTCTAGAGTTTCCCACAATTTCTTAGGATTATCTATAGTCATAACCTGTCTAGCAACATCATCAGTAAGCCTAATCATAATCTCAGAATGAGCTAAATCCCTCATCTCTTTCTTAGCATCATCAATGGAGGGAACTACCCAATTTTCCTTCACTGCTCTCCAACATTTCTCCTTAATAAGAATAACTTTAATTTTAAGTTTCCACGTTGAGAAATCCATATTACCATCAAACGGCCTAAGTCTAACAGGATCAGCCATAGCAACAACAAGAAAGAGAGCAAAAATAGGGGATATTGCACAAAAACAGGGGAATCACTCCAAACGCAGCCAAACACACAGTCAAGCAGACAATGCAGCAGGAAGGATGACCCCAAGAGCTATCACACAAAGCAGAAAATATGGTCTAGTGCCCGTCCAGGTTCAACAAGCCACAGGGCGGAACCGACAAGGACACCAAACTCTATATTTGACCCAAGAATCAAAATATAAGGTCAACAATGATATATGTTAAATTTGCTCTGATACCACTTGTAGATTATAGTTAATAAAGTTTGCATGCTTTAGGTTCAATTCTTGTTTAATGTTCTTCAAACAATGCAAGAAATTAAAGGGAGCACACAAGATTTTTACTTGGTTCGGGCAATGCCCTAATCCTAGGGACTTCAGCTCATGGAGATCCACACCCAACAATCCAATATGCAATCAAGTATTCAAGTACAAACAGCACAAGTTCGATATGGGCAATTGAACTAGGTCTAAACTAGGAAAACCCGACTAAGAAACTAAGGCTAAAGGAATGGAGGGTTTAAGCCCCCTCCGAAACCATGGATGATGCTCAACGTTGCAGACGTCTCGCACACTCGAAAACCTCCGGTCGACCAAGTCCATTCAGTCTCCGCAGTCGTCTCCAACACTTAGCCTTGCCTCCGGTCCAACCTTCTCCAATGGAACGCCAGTCGTCACAATCGTTGTGCCACAAATGATGACGACGTCCGACGAACCTTCAATCGACTTCTCCCGAACGGAATCGACGCTTCCCTATCGGAATCGCTCTGTCGTCTCCTTCGTTCTGGGTTTCTTCGACGAACCCTAATCCCCAATTCGAGCGCCTTAAGTCCTAGCTGAAGCGTTGATTAAACGCAGCGTTCCAATTGTAACTGAAATACCGAACTGACTTTGGCCCGAAACGACATCGCAACACTTACTCGAACTCCAGCGTTAAAACGACGCAGCACCAAAGCCAACTAACTTACCGAACATCCGCGCCTTCATCAAACGTCGACGTTCCACTAAACTTCAAACTCTAATTTTGGCGCTTGGACGAAACAACGCAGCTTTGGCCTATCTGCTGAGAAGCCTTCAGCTGCTCTTCAGGTCTTCTTCCAGCTCTGCTCCAGCTCTTCTTCATCAAAGGCATGAGGCTTAGGGACTTAAGGGCTAACCCTAGATTACCTAAATCCTAACAGTTGTTGATTTTGGTTGTGAATTGTGTTTATCCTTTCCGCATGACTAACGACTAACGTTTTTCAATAACCTTAAAAATTGATCGACTAAGCTTGACGAATTATCGAAATAATAAAATGATTACATCGTTAAAAGAGAGATGCAATCTCGAGTTAATCGTAACATTTTAATTCGAGACTGCGATACCCATACAACAAGCTCAAGTGAAGGATATCCCACTCCAAAACCAAGAACCAAAACTTGTCCTACACAAGATGGTAAGCATTCAAAGCCTTCCTCTTAACTTGGCCGGACAGTTGAGTTGTTGGATTTTGTCTTCAATGCCCAAATATTTAATTTCTGTTTTTGATCGAACCGAAATATTTAATTTACAAATGGAAGAAAAAGATAACATTTTTTCAACGATATTTTCCAAACAAGTCGCATTCGTCACCCTAATTTCCATTTCTATATTAAATTTCTCATGAAATTCAAGTCTCCCAAATCGCCCCCATTTGTCCAGTAATCGTTCATAATTAAAAATCTACAAAAATTCAAACTTGTCCAAATTTCAGAATTCCATAAATAGAGTTGCTTACCGTTTCTGAGTTCCATTCTTATCTATCCCCTTCATGATCCCATTTCGATAAATTCGAGCCCTTTCTGCAACTCTAATCTCTCTCTTCATTTTCACACTCTGTTTTGCTCAATATCTCTGCTTCTTCTCCACCTCTGAAAATGGCTGATGTGAGACCAACTCATGAAGTGTCCGTCGTCAACGTGCAGGAAGCAGCAACTGAACGTGGTAGAAAGCCCTCGACTTTCGCGCTCTGGATGCCCTTTTTGCAGAAGGTAGGCCGGTTTTAACTTTTACAACCTTAACCCACTCTCTCTCTCTCTCTCTCTCTGTTTCGATTCTGTACGATGTTTTTTGTCGCTGAGTGTGTTGAAAATAATGTTGCAGATAATTGCGGAGGTGTTTGGAACATATTATCTGATATTTGCGGGATGTGGGTCGGTAGTGGTGAATCTCGCGAAAGAGAAAGTGATCACCTTTCCAGGAATCGCAATCGTTTGGGGCCTGGCTGTGATGGTGCTTGTCTATTCCGTCGGACACATCTCCGGCGCTCACTTCAATCCAGCTGTCACTATCGCCTTCGCAACTTGCAAGCGACACCCTTGGAAGCAGGTGATGATTACAAATTCTCATTAGTCAATGAACAGGTCAACTACATGTGTGACTAATAAGACAATGGAGTGTTAATGTTATACTGTGTTTTAAGTTTGGAACTTTGGATTGGGTGTTTTTGTGTATGTGTTTTTAACTTTGGAACAGGTCAACTACATGTGTTTTATATCTATATTACAACTTTGGATTGGGTGTCAATTTTGATTTGTGATCAATCAGGTGCCGGCTTATGTGGCTGCACAAGTGCTGGGATCGACGCTGGCGGCTGGGACGTTGAGGCTGATGTTTGAAGGGAAGCAGGATCATTTCGCTGGGACAATGCCCACTGGCTCTGATCTGCAGTCTTTTTTGTTCGAGTTTATCATCACTTTTTATCTCATGTTTGTCATCTCAGGTGTTGCTACTGACAGTAGAGCTGTGAGTGTGTCTCATCCTCAAAAAAAAAAATCTTTCATAAAATTTACTCATTTGTTTCGTTATGTATGACTAACTGGTAATTCACTGTATCTGCAGATCGGAGAGCTTGCCGGGCTTGCTGTTGGAGCCACAGTTTTGCTCAATGTCATGATGGCAGGGTGAGTGTATATATTTTTGTTCAATCCACCGGAATATACATCAGTTATTGTTAGTCATTTAACGCATTAAGGTACTTTTTGGTGTCGTTCCAGCAGAATTGAAGTTTTGTGTTTTGGTTTGATTTTAGGCCAGTGTCGGGGGCGTCTATGAATCCGGCGAGGAGTCTAGGTCCTGCGATTGTGTCTGGAAAGTATGAAGGGCTGTGGATATACTTACTGGCTCCAACTTTGGGGGCAATATCAGGAGCTTGGGTTTATAACATCATCAGGTTTACAGACAAGCCAGTGCGCGAGATTACCCAAAGCGGTTCTTTCCTTAGAAAGCCTGATCGTTGAAGGAACGACGTGATTGCACAAACTAGATCAGTCTTTAATTTCCCGTGTGGAGGGTTTAAGTTTAAACTAAACTCGTGTTGTTCTATGTGCTTAATGCGATGTCCTTGTCTGCGGACATTGTGAAATGAAATTAAGTCAGGAAATAATGTTTAGCTTTACCGTGACGGCATCGGTTGGGAACTTCTTCAGGGCAGTGAAATTAAACAGTCTTAAATGGCAGCAACCAACTACTTCAACTTGTTGAAGACTAAATCTGAAGACATTAAACAAGTGGAATCTTATATGTCAACCATTTTCAGAGCTCCAGCTATCTTTGTTTTGGCAATAGGCCTAAATGAAGATGGTGAAATCCTGACCATGGTCGTCAATCTTCAGAACCCAGAGTGTCATTACTTTGTGAAAATTGAAATAATGATCTGATGTAGAACAGTAGAAGATGATTGATATCAACTGCTAACCTAAGACAAGCATGTAGAATTGAATAGCCTCCTTGCTCATTGATGCACTTGTTCCTAACTAACGTTAATGCATTCCATACCACATGCAAGAAATCATAGACCTAGGCACATGTACTATATCAAACTCGGTCGCCCAATAAGCCCTCTAGCAAAAAAAATTTTGCGAGTCGTTTGAGATTTGGTTTCTCATCGGATCTCAAACATTAAGTATGGACTAACATGAATGCGCATGTACTATATGAAAATCGGTCGCCCAGTGGGCCCTCTGCGCAATTAGTCTCTAGCATTTTCTTTTTTTGCTAGTCTGTTTGAGATTGGAAAATTCACCCAATTGCCCCAAAATGAAACTTGAATAACCCAAATGCACAAATTAACACTCAAATAACCAATCTACCTCATTTTTTAACAATACCGGTTCTAAAGGAACCGGAACTCAGGTTTTTGGCTAATACCGGTACACCAGGTACCGGCATTATTAAAAATTGCTGATGTGAAACGTGAATGGGACGTAGTGGACCAAGTGGCGCTTAGCTGTCATACACGTCAATTCCGGTACAAGGGAAACCGGAATCATAACAATTCCGGTTTCGTAGGAACCGGTATCCTTCGAATACAAAATCGAGGGTTTCCTTCTTCTTCTCCATTCCGCCGAAGCTGCTCTTCTCTTCCTGCTCTCGCCTCCGCCGACGCTGCTCCATTCCGGCGACGCCTGCTGCTGCTCTCCAATCCACGACGCCTCCGGTAATGAGATTGTGTCAATTACATATATTAGGGTTTACATAGAGTTATTTTACATAGAATATATTTTTGATTGGGGAATTGGTGAATAGGGTATTGTTATTGTCGAAATTGTTAGTTAATTGTTGATCTATTGTGGGTTAATTGTTGATTTGAATCGAAGATTTTGTTAGTTAATTGTTGATTGGTAATTTTTGATTTTTGGGTGAATTTTTGGTGAACTATGTTATTGTTGATTGTCAATTGATTGTCAATTTTGAATTTGGTTTATGATGAAATTCGTGATTGACAGGTGTCGTTTGACCTCTCAAATTTAAATTTATAATCTTCCCTGCAAGAAACTAGTAAAGTGGCAAGCAGGGGTCGAACCCAAAGGAGCTGGGGTGTTGTTGAAGCTGTTCCTGTATGTAACTGAAAATAAGAAAGAAGGGGTTTTTGAGTGATTGTGAGTGCAAAAGAGAAAATTGCAAGCAAATAATGACGAAGATTCAATCAGAGAGAAAACTCAGTCTAGGGTTTCTATTGTGACACGTTTATCATCGACTGCTAATGATCTAATTTCATGCTTCTAAGCGTGGTTACTCCGTTTCAGGTTATAACCTAAAGTACTCCGTTTCAGGTTATACACCACAATCTACTCCGTTTCAGGTTATAGACTTCTAGTTCTCCTAAATTTAATAATCCGTTTCAGGCAATATTATATTCAGGTGTCCTACTTGTTTTCACGTTTCAGTATCAAACAAGCATTGACGATAGAGGTTGAATTGTTCCGCTAAGCTTTACCGTTTCAAGTCTCCACTTAGCTTCACAATTCAATCCTTTATTTTAAGAACAAGAACTAGAGAAACACAAAATAGCATTAAGAATAGAGTCTCAAAACAAACATCACAATATGCGAAACCCTAAACTGAATTAAGGATTTAGCTACACATAATCATGAAAAGACGCATAATTAAAAGTAGGAAAATCTCTTCTCTTCGTCGAAAGCTTCGTCTTCTCTCCAGAGCCGTCTCAGTCTTCGTTATGTGATGAGATGATTGAAACCCCAACCCAAAACCTTAATATATAGCAAAGCTGTGTTCCCAAATCTGGTTTTGGGTTGAATTATCAAATTGGGTTTCTAAATCCGTTTTTGGGCTCGATTTCCAAGTTTTCGGCTTGCTGACGTCATCAAAATGCGTGCTGACAGTAGCGACCGCGTTTCGCCTTAACGTTACGGCCGCGTCTGCTTCAGACATTAGCGTCGCGCTAATGTCTCTACGAAACGCGGTCCCCACTGAGTCCCGACTTCGGCTACTGATTTGACCATTTAAACGACCTCGGATACTCTCGGTGTGAACTAGAGAGTTGTAGGGAATTGAGTTAGCTACGCAACGGCATATGACTCGTATTTTTCTAATCAGTAGTTCATTCACAGCGCTCCGTCGAAGGTCCAAAGGTCTATTCTGAAACTGTGATGTTTTTGGCTCGAAAAGCCATCTTTTATGCGCGTTTCCTCCTAGAGCTTCCGAAACACCTGAAATGCAAAACCATACTAAAAAGTAAACGTTCGCATATAAAAGTGTCGAAATAAATGAGATTAATTGACTCGACGAGTCGTATAAATACGACTCATCAGTGATGCAGATATGGACTCACATAGACCATCATCGACACAAAGATATTCGCAAGCTATTTTTCATCCGAATATGGATGCGGATGACATAATTCATCCTGGTCCGATTGACAACTCAGTCCTACGTCAGCAGAGTAGTCATCGTACAGAGGCGATTTGGAAGCCAGAGGTTGGTTTGTTAATTTAAGTTAATTATGATTCATAATTTAATAAGTTACTAATATTGAATGCCATTTTTCTTGACAGTTGGATACAAAAGGGAAGGCAGACGTAGCCCTTAAGATTTACAAAGGGGGTGCATTGTCCCTTGATTATCGAATACGCCATTATGTGGTTAATGCTGGATTTTATCCATGGACTCAAGTCTGCGATGTGAAGATTGATCCATCATTATTGACAGCCGTGGTAGAGAGGTGGAGGCCAGAGACTCACACCTTTTATTTCAATGAGGGTGAGGCCACAATCACGTTGCAGGACGTGTCATTACTTACTGGGCTCCCTGTAGAAGGAGAGGCTTTTTGAAGAGGTTTGTGTAAGATTGCTGGGAGTATACCCCGACTGTTACGACAGAGCACCCAGTATGGCAAAGAGAAGTTGGTTTACGAACCATTTGGCGCAGATTCCCGTGGATGCAGATGATGAGACATTGAAGAAATATGCACGGGCGTATCTACTCAATCTTATAGGTTCGACATTATTCAGTGACAAGAGCAGTAAGGCGATTCCGCTTTACTTTCTACCCTTGTTAGAGGACCTTGATAGGGTTATAAACTATAGTTGGGGAAGTGCTGTGTTAGCGTATCTTTATAGTAACATGTGTACTGCATGTACGATCGGACACAGTCAGCTTGCCGATGCGCCTTTAATTATCCAGTTTTGGTCATGGGACAGACTATCCCGCATCGGCGTGCCGAAGATATTAGTTCATGTCGTGTTGCCTCCGGCAGATGCAGAGTTTGAACCAGCTATGCGTGGAGCGTGGTCGTACTTGTAAGTATTTATGTTTACAAAATTTTTATTTACAAGTATTTTAACTTTACCTATATTTAACTGATATTTAAATTTTATGTACAGGAAATGGATTGGGCCAAAACGTTGGGTAGGAGTACCAAAAGGGAGTTTGTTGCAGTACCGTGATTGTTTACAGAAAATGGAACCGGACGATTTCATATGGAGACCGTATGATTACACTATGTTTGATTTGTTGAACCCGATTTGTATCCAGGGTCAACAAACCACTTGGAAGGCTGATGTGCCCCTTATCTGTTTCAACATAATTGAGTGGCATCATCCAGCACGTGTTGCGAGACAGTATGGTTTTCGACAAGGTATTCCGCCAAACCCAATTGGAAGTTCAGACCAATTCCACGGAATGGATAGGAAGAAGAATAGGGATTGGGCTGTCTTCCACGCCAATTACATTGCGTTGTGGAATACTCGCCATGAGAGATTGATAGACGGAGATATGGGAGACCCGTATGTGAATATCGACGAACCCACTGCACAGTATTACCCTTGGTATACGAGACACACTCGTCGTTTATATCAGCCGAGAATGGACGAGGATGTGGAGGAGGCTGCTGGAGAAGAGAATGTGCAGGAAACTCGTCATTCTTATCGGCCAGATTCACATATGATACCCGAGCATGTAAGTTCAATTAACCATATGAATTATTGTTGAATATTAGTCAGTAATTGGTTTACATACTCATAATTATTTTTCATTTTACAGATACGTGGTTACGTCATTGGTGCACGTGATGCCGATTCTTACTTCCTCAACAGCACGGATGATTATTCGCGTAGGGGGTTTCATGATCTATTCCACCATTTGTATATGGAAGTGAGGAAGCTTATGAATCCTTCTATTGTGGGTGTTGATCCAGAAACTATTACTCTAGAAATGGGTACTGGTACTTTATATACACACTTCAATTATTTTTATCAACTAAACATGGTAATTTAATAAGATGATTCACGGGATGCAGCTAATCTTGATATCGGAGGCGAGGAGGATATTGATACACATGTTGAAGACGCGATCGATGATCAGTACCGACCTTCTAGCTCTTCACAGCAAGAAGTGCGCAGAACCGAGCGCGAACATCCACCTTCTAGCTCTTCACAGCAAGAAGTGCGCAGAACCGAGCGCGAACATCCACCGTCTAGATGGTCTTTCATGCGCAATTTAGGGAAGAGACCACGGAGAGGGCGAGGTGGACGAGGAACCGAAGAATGAGGACCATGTGTCATGTGTTATCATGTTTTGTCATTTGATGGTAGTTGAATACTGGTTTTTACTAAAGTTTATATAACATTTTATGATTTGTACTGAAGTTATGATAGTTGTTGCAAAACCATTTCAACTTGAACACATGACGTTGAGGAAAGATGAATTACAAAGAACATTGTTGGCTTAATTCTAGTTGCGAGTCGGACAAGCACGCTTGTTGTGACCCACTAAGTGGCAATGTGTGCATCTCTGGATTTGCGGGGTCAGATTTGATGAAGACGCTGCCTGGCTGCTGGATTCTCCTAAATGTCGATGTCGCTGATCCATCTCGTTACGTCGTCGTCTGGTTGGGGGTCTGCCAGCCTTGTCACGTTTGAATCGTGGATTCGGAACATAATTAGGGCCCTCAAAATCACGCCAAAAATGCTCGTGATATAAGGGGTTGAAATAATAAGACCAAGTCCGGTAGTACGCTTCGAGCGTGTATTCTGTGGGGACATAATCTGTGTAGTCAACCCGGGCGGATCTGCAGGCTGCGATGGCATGAGAACAAGGGTACTTGAACAATGTCCACTTCGCACACGAACATGTTCGTGTAGCCAGACAAACCTTGTACGTGATATGGTTCTTTCTGGTCAGTACATCAAAAACACGGCCTACTGGATTGTAGAGCGTCACTATGTGGTACTCAGCCCTAGCCCGCAGTACTGCCAATCTTTCACGAATTTTCGGAGGAAACAGTTCTCCTCCGTTGTTTTACAGGCTCTGGGAACGCTTGACGAAATAAGCAGCTATCTGCTTATACGTGTACATAACCAGTGAAGAAACTGGCAAATCACGTCCATTCTTCAGAATTTTGTTCAAACACTCGGAAGCATTCGTGGTCATATTGCCCAACGAAATCCACCGTGGTCGAACGCCTGTGTCCATAGTTCCACATCCATATCTACCAACCATTTGCGAGCAAGTGGCTTATCATGCAATAGTTCTAAGAGCTCTCCAAACTTGTTCCTGAACTTCAACTCCTTCTTCGCATACGCCACATCGCCAAGTTTAGCTTTCAAAGCCTCATCTTTTACCTTCGTCATGAAATTGCTTTGCAAGTGACGAACACATACACGATGGTATGCCTTAGGGTCACGCCATTCAGGTTCACGCATGGCAGCCAATATTCCAGCGTGCCTGTCAGAAACAACGCACAGCCCCTCCCGTTGGGTCACTCCTTCCCGGATACAAGACATGAACCACTTCCAGCTGGAAGTGTTCTCGCTCTCCACAAGCGCAAAGGCTAATGGCAGTATGTGGTTGTTCGCGTCTAACCCGATTGCAATCAACAATTTTGCATTGTACTTCCCGTACATGTCCGTGCCGTCTATAGATAATATGGGACGACAGTGCTTGAATGCGAGGATGCATTCGGAAAAAGCCCAAAATATCCTATTGACCTGCATTCGGAAAAAAACCAAAATTAGATATTTATGGATGACAGTGATTGAATGCAAGGATGCATTCGGAAAATACCAAAAATGTGATTTACCTGCATAGTACCATCATCGAGTGGTGTGACATCCCACTTAACAAAGTTGTTGGGACTGGAATCCTGTAAAGCCTGCATCAAATGTGGCAGTATGTTGAATGATTCGTCCCATTTGCCGAACAAGTAGACCAACACTTTCTGTTGTGCTTTCCATGCCTTCCAGTAACTTATTTCATACCCATAATCCTGCTGAATTAAATTCCGTATCTGTCCGGCGGAGAACTTCGTGTTTGCATCCATCGCATTCTGCATCTCCCTCGCTATGAAATGCGCGTTCAAGTGGATGGTATTTTGTAGGATGCTGTTGTTATGGCATACGTGGTCCCCTCTGTACTTGCGGACCGTCCAGTAAGTTGTGCGTGCCATCACCACCACTCGAAGGCGCCACGGACATATTTCTTCACCCTTTCGACATTCTAACACCAGTATTTTACTGTCAGACTTTCTTACCCTAAACTCCACCCGATTTAGAATTGAGTATCTCTGCACAGCAAGCATGACATTCTCTTTATTCGAAAAAATTATATCCTCTCGAAGATCCGGGGAGTTAGGATGGTGGACCCTCACATTCTCATCTGATGGTCGATATATTTCCCATGCCGAGATATCAGTGAAACTCGGATGGTCCCAGACGATCCGATCTTGAACTACTTCCGCATCGGGATATTCATCGGCAACATTATCCAAATTCTCCATCGCATCACGGTCATACTCGTCTCTTATTGGATTATCTAATGTTGCCAATGTGGACATATACACCTCCCCAGAATCATCACTCATGTCAGACATTGTAAGAATTGAAGAGAGATGATTGAATTGAAGATGTGAAGGTTGAATTCTGTGTTGAAAATGAAGAAAGCGTAGATGAATTTATAGTTACATGATTCCGGTATCACAGGAACCGGAATCTTAGTAATTCCGGTTTTTCAGAAACCGGGACTGTCTCGTCTAGTCAATTCCCAACCGGGTCCGTGGGAATCTTTAGTGTGCAGAGGGTTCCGGTTTGGGATAAACCGGAATTATTTTCGTTTAACCGGAATTATTTTCGTTTAGTCACATCCCGACTAAGTCCGTGACACCCCGACCAATTCTGAAAAGCCTGTTGGCTTAATCCCGGTGTTCCGGAAACCGAAACTCACATAATACCGGTTCCTTGAGAACCAGGACTACACCTGGCGAACACGGAACAATTTTTGGTCCACGTAGGCCCCGATCCGAGCCACGTCTCCATTTTTCAAGAAGTCCCGATTTGGGAAAAACCGGGATCAAGAGTTCCGGTTCCTATGGAACCGGTATTATTAAAAAATGGGGTAGATTGATTATTTAAGTTTCAGTTGGTACATTTGGGTTATTCGAGTTTCATTTTGGGACAATTGGGTCAATAAACCTTTGAGATTCGGCTTCTCATCGAATCTCAAACCTTAAGTATGGATTTTTTTTTTGATGGAGTTAAGTATGGATTAACGCGTGACATTTTATTACCTTTATTTGAACTGAACATTAAGTATGGACTAACGCGTAGGCGCATGTACTATATGAAACTTGGTCGCCCAGTGGGCCCTCTATCGCAATTAATCTCTAGCATTTTCTTTTTTTTGCTAGTCTGTTTGAGATTTGGCTTCTCATCCAATCTCAAACCTTAAGTATGGACTAACTAACCTTGATCTGAACTGGACATAGAGCTGTACAAATTCGAATTCGGACAGGACTTTTCCATAATTTATAACACATTCAACCGGACCGGGTTAAACCCACCCAATCAATTCGAACCGGACGAAAACTTGAACCGTAGTCTACTACGGTTCAAATTTTGGTCGATTTGCTTTATGAACCGGAAGAAACGGTTCGATCTGATGCTTATCCTCCTCCAGCTGTACAATTGAAGCACTCTCTCAAAGTCATATTCAAATCGAAGTCCCTGATAAACCCTAGAAAATTGATCAACTGGTGTCGATTGCGAGTTGTTTAATCTTCCGTCAACGCCGATCGGATCTCGAGATAGAAACCTCGCGCCTTTAAAAGGTACCTAGAAATGTATTCTCCGTCGCCGATCCGTGAATGCATCCGTATCTGGCTTTCATCAAATTTTTAGGCTTTTTAGGTCTCATCGGTATCTCACTCTTCATCTTCTCAATATCGACCAATTCAGGTGACATGTCAGAGCATATGCCGCAGAAGAATGTGTATTCGGTTTGGGGGATTCCGTCGGAGGAGGTGAGGCCGAGGCTGCGGAAGCTGATGCATGAGCTGAGGACGGAGTTCAATGGGCCGGAGTTCGAGCCGCATGTTACTGTGGTGGGAGCGATTACGTTGACTGAGGAGGACGCGGTTCAGAAGTTTAGAGCAGCGTGCGAGGGGTTGAAGGCCTATGAGGCGAGTGTGGTTCGGGTGGATAAAGGGACGTTTTTTTATCAGTGTGTTTATCTGTTACTGCATCCTACGCCTGAGGTAAATACTAATGTTGTATCCTGTTTTGGTATTTGAAGATGATGAGATGAGATGAGATTGTGAGGTTAGGTTTAGGATCTTTTGTGCCGATTTTGTGGTGATTGAATGATAGGAAAAGGTTAGAACTTTGTTGAAAGGATACAATTGATAAGCATATGATGCGTTACATGAAGTGTTTACTAGTGGGCTTAGGCTTGACATCAAAACTACAATTTGTATCTCTTGTTATGTGCTGGAGCGGGTTGCTGGTTTATGCGTCTTGTGTTACCATTTCAGGTTGTCCATACTAGTGCGCATTGCTCAAGCCATTTTGGATACAGAAGCTCAACCCGTAAGTCCTACATGGTTCCTAATTATGTTGTTATTTGCTTAATTGAAGGATGGTTTGGAAACAGTTTGAATTTTTATATACTAGTGTCATGTGTTACTCAGAAGGCTGATATTTATTTTCGCATCTATTAATTGTTAATGGATAAAGAGGATTTAGAAACTAAGATTCACTTAGCTTTGTTTGGTTCTTGAAAATATGAGAGATGGAAAGCATAATTGAAGTTAAATTGAACTGTTGGTTTGTCATGAAAAATGGAAACAAAAAAAAGTAAACAATGGTGAACTTTTCCTTACAATTTGTTATGGTAACCTCTTTTTTCCCACTAAAATTTTCAAAATCTGATACAATTATCGATAATTGTGTGGCTGATTGGTGGAGGTGGTGTATGAAACTTCTCATATTCAAGGATCAAGTAGAGGTTTGATCCATGGATAGGAGGGTTGTAAGTCACCTGCGCCGCCATCGGGCCACGCCCTGCCGAGATGTATGTGGAGTGATTAGGACTAGGATGCAGTTTGTTTTGCTACTTCGCTAACTTGAATAACTCTTGCAGCTTACATGCCACATCTGAGCCTTCTCTATGCTGACATCTCGGAAGAAGAAAAGAAGAAGGCTCAGGAAAAAGCCAGGGCGCTCGACCCAACGATCGAAAGCCTCAAGTTCCCAATAACCCACCTCGCCCTGTACATAACTGACACTGAAGACAAGTCCCTCCAGTCCTGGGAGAAGATAACTGAGTGCAGACTCATAGGTCCTTAGCTCCCAAACCCCTGTCCATATGAAAAATAAGTCCTGGCTTTCTTCGCTTCCCAGATCAACAGCTAATTTATTTTCTCCTGTACTGCATCCTTACCGTTTTCTTTGGCTTTGTGAAATTAAATAATAAAAAACAGTGCTTAATCCACTTCCACGGCATGTTTCCCTTTCATGCTGATATAGAGTAGCCTGCGGTGCAAGTCATCAATGGCGTGCTGATTGCACTCAGCCCATTCTCAATCTCAAGTACCAAAACTCCTAATTCTTTACATGAATAACGTGATGGTGTGCGCATCAGCATATAACCATTTCAGCTGATTAATGACGCTTTATGATCGTTAGAGTTTCTCTAGCTTTAAGTCCTCTGTAATCGTCTTTGTGATCGTTTCAGTCAATATATCAAAAAAAAATGACGCTTAATGATCCTAATAGTTTTATTTTGACTATTAAAAGATATAGTTTTGATCTGCAAATTCGTTTTCCTAAGTTTAGTTTCAATAATGAATTAAAGAACAAAGTGTCCTAAGGCATTACGTATTGTTGAATCCTCGCTTTGCGTGCACTAGATTTAAGGTTCCTCTACGATGTTTGTCTTTCCCTTTCTTGTTCCTTGTGGGCATTTGCAGGTATTGGCAAATACCCAGTATTTTTAAGGACATTCGTTTCATGAGGTGTGGCGTGTGTAGCTAATTGCTAAGGTCCTTGCATTAGTCGAGACATTAATTCGTGGGTTTCAAGGTAAAACTCCGCCTGGTTCATGAAAATTCGTGAAAAATATTTTTTATATTTGGTTGTTATGGAAAATGAAAACTAAACAAAAACATTCAGCACAAAACTTTCTGGTTTATTGTAATCGAAAAAAAAAAAAACTTTCTGGTTTATCTTTCATTTTTTGTTCCATAAATTTTCATGATCTAAATGCATTTGTGTTATTCGAATCTGTACACATCCACTGATAATTTTCTGATTTCTAAAATTTATTTAAATAAAAAATAACTTTAGTCTTTAAAGTTTACAACAACAATATCTTTATATTAGTATCATTTTTAAATTTTAAAGATTGATTAGAACCCATTAACCCAATTTTTTTTTTGTTGATGAAACTCGGTAGAGTTAAATCTAGTATCTGTTAGCGTTAGAGTTAGAGGTAGGTGAGGGCTTCGAACCCTGGGTCCTTTAGACAGACAGGAGGGCGCTCCACTGAGCCACCCACTTTGGCCTCACATATGTCTAATGTTGAATAAAAGTTACCGAGATTTCGGTACAGCTGGTGGTGGTGGCAGGATTAACCAAGCATACTTGGTTCGACTCATCGCGACATCAAAAAAAATATTGAATAAAAATTCAGGGGTGCGGTTCGGATACAAACCACACTTATAAATAAAAACTACAAACTCAATTTCAAGCTGACACGTGTTCCATTTAGTCGAAATCCCGAACAAACACACGGAGGGGTATTATAGTCATTCTACACTGAGGGTATAAAAACTAATAATGTTATTTACAATTTAGTCCTCGAGTTGTTAATGATCAGACTTAAACTTGGAATGATCAAACTTAAAAACAGCAATGATCAGACTTAAAAAACAGCAATGATCAGACTTAAACCATAAATGATCAGACTTAAACTATTACTGTAGCAATGATTAGACTTAAACCCGAAATGATCAGACTTAAAAACAACAATGATCAGTCTTAAAAACAACAATGATCAGACTTAAATTATACTGTAGCAATGATCAGACTACACTATTACCGTAGCAATGATCAGACGTAAACCACAAATGATCAGACTTAAAATTAGCAATGATCAGACTACAAATTGAGAATGATCAGACTTAAGAGAGAATGATCAGACTTAAAATTGTTAACTAAGAGACTACAAATTGAGAATGATCAAACTTAATATTGGTAACTAAAAGATTACAAATTGAGAATGATCAAAGAGAGAATGATCACACTTAAAATTGGTAACTAAAAGACTACAAATTGAGAATGATCAGACTTAAAGAGAGAAAGATCAGACTTAACATTGGTAACTAAAAGACTACAAATTGAGAATGATCAGACTTAAAACAACAATGATATCAGACTTAATATTGGTAACTAAAAGACTACAAATTGAGAATGATCAGACTTAAAGAGAGAATGATCAGACTTAATATTGGTAACTAAAAGATTACAAATTGAGAATGATCAGACTTAAAGAGAGAATGACCAGACTTAATATTGGTAACTAAAAGACTACAAATTGAGAATGATCAGACTTAACATTGGTAACTAAAAGACTACAAATTGAGAATGATCAGACTTAAAACAACAGTGATCAGACTTAATATTGGTAACTAAAAGACTACAAATTGAGAATGATCAGACTTAAAGAGAGAATGATCAGACTTAATATTGGTAACTAAAAGACTACAAATTGAGAATGATCAGACTTACAGAGAGAATGATCAAACTTCAAATTGGTAACTAAAAGACTACAAATCGATAATGATCAGACTTATAGAGAAAATGATCAGACTTAACATTGGTAACTAAAAGACTACAAATTGAGAATGATCAGACTTAAAACAACAATGATCAGCCTTAAAAATAACAATAATCAGACTTAAAACAAGCAACGATCAGACTTACAAAGCAATGATCAGACTTAAAACTAAAGAAGAATAAAGCACGAATTTGACCCTCTAGATGAAGGGATTCGCCTTAAAAACGCAGAGCTCACGGAGAAGCCGTGAGTTTTGCTCAGAATGCCGTTTCTATCCAAAAAAAACACTAGACTTTCATCAAATTCTGACACAGGCGCATAAACATCAAATTTTGTGTAAAATTCTTCGGATGTTCCAATTTCTGCATGTAATTAGTTAGCGTCATTCGCCCCACATCACTTACAAAGCAATGATCAGACTTAAACCAACAATGATCGGACTTAAAACAGCAATGATCAGACTTAAAAATACAATGATCAGACTTAAAAGAGCAATGATCAGACTTAAACCAACAATGATCAGACTTAAACTATTACTGTAGCAATTATCAGAGTTAAAATAGGAATGATCACACTTAAAACTACAATGATCAGACTTAAACAGCAATGATCGGACTTAAACTATTACTGTAGCGAATGATCGGACTTAAAACTATTACTGTAGCGAATGATCAGACTTAAAACTATTACTGTAGCGAATGATCAGACTTAAACTATTACTGTAGCAATTTTAAGGACAATTATACCCTCGCGTCAATTATATATTTTTAAATAAGTCCGTTTAAAAAAAATTATTTATAAAAAGTACTCCGAATTGTGATTGATCGAAATAGACACGTATCAATATTTTATTGGATTTATAGTTTTAATTTATAAATGTGGTTTGTATTTGATCCGTTCCGAAAGTTGAATACTTCGTATTGAATAGTAATGGCGTCAACTCAGCCGTTATCGTTCGCACTGTTTTCTGCTCACGCACCGTCAGCGCGTGCTCTCATTCTCTCTCCTAGCTTCAGAAAATCACTCTGAACTTTTGAAAGTCATCTTCTTTCACCTAACTGCCTCTCTCCGTCCTGCAATCGAGTCCACGAATCCAGCTCAAGCTGTCGAGCAACCGAGCCGATGGAAGCGAGTGGTGATCGGGCAGCGGCGGCGGGCACTCTATGGAAGCAGTCGTCGCTGGGGCCGGAGCGGCAGGCGTCGATTGCGATGGAGGAGCTGGAAGGGATGGATCCCGGATTTAAGCTGATGTATTTGGCAAATGAAGGTGACGTGGAAGGGATCAAGGAGCAGTTGGATGAAGGGATCAGCGTTCATTTTCGGGATGGTGATGATCGGACGCCGCTACATGTGGCGGCGTGTCAGGGATATGTGGAGGTTGTAGAGCTGTTGTTGAGTAGAGGCGCGGAGGTTGATCCTAAAGATCGCTGGGGGAGCACGGTGAGTTGTGGACAGTATTTGGTTAAACCCTATTTATCCCTCTATTTTTTAAATATTTTTTTGATAGATATTTATCCCTCTATTTTGAATTGGACAATGATGATTGCTGTTTAGGAACTATATATTATAGTCATTCAGGTTATTATGAGATCTATGTGTTGATTGATTCAGGGTCAGACTCATGCTGTGAATTTGAGGATTTTGCTAGAGATTTCTACTGGTTTATGAGTGATCACTTTGTACTTTGTAGGATCTTGTTCGGGCACTGTAAAATGTGTTGCTGCATTGACTGAGATTGTTATTTTTTTCTAATGATTTGCAGTTCCAAAGATGATCACTGGCTGTGTAAAACTACGAATTGAGTAGTCTAACTATTAGTCCTGGGTCTGCTAAATGTGAATGTGATAATGTGTTTGTTTTTCTTTGATTCAAGGAAATAATGAAATGCTATGAAACCTTGTTTGGTTCCTGTCCCCTTTTCCGATGGTTTCAGTTTCCCGCCTAATTTCCTATGAATTGCTATGCTTGTAAAAGAGAAACATGTTGCATCGTTGAGTGAAAGCATTTTACTTGTTACCTCAACATATGTAGGTTATGGATGGGACTTTTTCATGCCAAGTGTGATTACTTAGTGCAAGTTTTTTTTATTCCCAAATAACCGCGTCATCCCATTGATCCCTAAGCGTGGATAGAATCATGGGGTACAAAGCAAGCATTGCATGTGTATTATCTTTAAGTTAGCATAACTCTCGTCTCTTGTGTTTCTTACTCAGCCTCTTGCAGATGCAATACATTACAAAAATAGTGAAGTCATACAGGTTTTGGAGAAGCATGGTGCCAAATCTTTGGTATGCCTATATTCGTGCTTTTAAGTGATAACACAATAGCTCTTCTCCTCTCTCTTGTATTTACTAGCTACTAAGAGCCCTATTTCTGGCATTGTTTTTCCTCACAAAGCTTTTCTTTCAGGTGACCCCTATGCTTGTCAAAACTGCTCGAGAAGTCCCTGAATATGAAATTGATCCTAAAGAACTTGATTTCACAAACAGTGTTGATATAACTAAGGTAATTTCGACAGTGATTGGTTTTATATTATTATGTAACTTTTCTTGACTTCTACTTAAGAAGTTGTGCATATATACTGACTTTACCCCCAAGATTGCAAGACGCTAGAGCGGATCCTGCTTAAGTTTTCTTCTGATGATATTGTTTATGTGATTTTATAGGGAACTTTTCAAATGGCTTCATGGCGTGGAATAGAAGTGGCTGTGAAGAAATATGGAGAGGAATTTAGTGACGAGGAGGATAGATTGTGAGCCATATACCTCCACTTCGAATCCTCTTTCATTCTGCTTTCAAAGTTTTATGTAACGCAATTATCATGCCTTGTACAGGAGAGCATTCAGGGATGAGCTTGCACTGCTGCAGAAGCTACGCCATCCAAATGTTGTCCAATTTCTCGGTGCTGTAACACAAAGTATTCCCATGATGATTGTAACTGAATATCTACCCAAGGTTCTCTTTTTACCTAGCTTGTTAGTTTGCTTTTATCCTTTCTGGTTTCGATTTTGCTGAAAATTGCCCCAAGTTTCTGCAATATTGGATAGTGAAGTAGAACTTGTTCAATTGTTTAGCATATGATTTAAGGTTTAATGACTATTGTCTTTTATAGCTTTAATCCTGAGGATATTTTCCCTTCTCAGGGGCATTTGTATCGGCATTCCACCTGATACCGATAACTCTGCAAAACCTTTATCCATGTTAAATTTTTAGCACTATTTATATGCAGGGAGACCTCCGAGCATTCTTGGATAAAAAAGGGGCTCTGAGACCATCAACAGCCATAAGATTTGCTCTTGATATTTCCAGGTCAGTTACTGTGTTATTCATTATCGTTCGCTTTTAAGCCTGAAGAAATGTTTACAAGTAGACAACCGCACCCGAGTATCACTTAAGTTCTATTGCATATACAGTGACTTGTTATTGTTACTGGATTGCTCATAAACTCGCAAGAGGGATCCATCTATTTTAAGGCAAGGGAAATAATAATCCATGTCATGCAATGCGCAAATATAAACAATAGAGACTTCACTTGAAATGAAATGTTACAATACAAAACTTAACAATTCACTACTGCCAGTATTAAGTTTTCTGATGGTCCATCCATTATTGCTTCATCATTAATGCTCAACATGTGTATGGACTTTCAGGGGAATGAACTATTTACACGAACATAAACCAGAGGCAATTATTCATCGCGATCTTGAGCCTTCGTAAGTGTTCCTACAATGATGCTTCACGATTCGAATCTGGCTAATTTGCCTGTAGACATTTCTGTACCCTGGACTTCTGCCTATTTTAGCTGAATTGTTGAGAATATCTTGTGGCTCTTACGAGTAAGATAACAGAAACATATTGAGGGATGATACTGGGCATCTCAAAGTTGCAGACTTTGGAGTGAGTAAGCTGTTGAAAGTTACTAAAAGAGTCAAGGAAGATACGCCTCTATCATGCCAAGATACACATTGTGAGTATGCTATTCTGAACACTGTATCTTTTAGCTGTTCTGAACTGAGTTGAAAGTACACCATCATGTGTACGTCAATATAAAAATGGGTTTTTCAACTTTCTGTATGCTGCAAAGTGCAATCTTTAAAACCCCAACACCAATGACTTTAAATGAATCAACTAAAATCCTTAACATTGAGTCACCTTACAAGCAAGGGGTGCTTAATCTCTTCATGTAGTGTAGTATCCTTGAAGTAACAGTTTTCTATCGCAGGCAGATATGTTGCCCCAGAGGTGTTCAGTAATGAAGAATATGACACTAAAGTGGATGTTTTTTCATTTGCTTTGATTCTGCAAGAGGTAAGAAGCTTCCATGAATCATGATCATATTCCATTATTTTAGCACAGTGCTTCATTTCATCTCATATTTCTATCATGAATATTTTTAATACTGAAGTATAGTTGAATAACAAAATGTTTGTATTTCATGGAATACCAAATAATTTTGTTTCCATTATTATGTTGTTGTATTGTTTTTTCAGTAAGTTAACATGGTAAATTGGTAATGAAGCTGAAGTTGATCGTAGTACATGTTTCAAATACTTCAGATGATTGAAGGTTGTCGGCCATTTACTGCAAAACCAGAAAGCGATGTTCCCAATGTATATACCACAAAAAAGCGCCCACCCTTCAGAGCTCCACCAAGGCAGTATCCACATGGACTAAGAGAGTAAGCCTTCATTGACAAACTTTGGTTGCTTTGTGTGGATCTTTTGTTAATTCACTTGTTTTCACAATTTACATTATTGATAGTGTGTTTTTATACTTTTAGATTGATTGAGGCTTGTTGGAGTGAAGATCCATCGAAGAGGCCAACATTTAGGCAAATTATTGAGAAGCTCGAATGTATTCTAAACAGCATGGGCGTCAAGAGGGGTTGGAAGGTTGGTCTCTTTTTCAATTTCATAAACTTGGTCCATATTCTTTTGAGAAGAGTGACAAATGAGAATTATAAAACATTTCAATCTTGTTGCTAGATCAAAATAACAAGTTGGTTCCTCCTGTGTTAAACGCATGTGCTTCCACATTGCTGGTTCCCTCAGTCTATTTCAATTCCTTTTCAGGTCAGACACTTACGATGCTTCCAGAACCTGGAGGCTATCTGGAAGAGAGACAGTTCAAGAAGCGTAAGCAGTCGATCCTCTCGTTCGACTCGTTGAAAGCCTGTGCCTATATTTTACTCATCTCAACAGCAATATAGTGAAAATGGATGTTTATATCCTTGCAAAAACTTCTGTTGTTGTGTTGATTCGACCAATGCTTCTATCGGCACTGGAAATGTAAAACCGTAATGATCAAAGAAGAAAAGAAGCCACTGTAAGATTGTGCAAAGGTACATAACATCTCCTTTTGTGTAATCCTCAAAGTGAGGTCAGACAAAGGATAGTTGTCTATCAACTTATGAATCCTTCCTTTCTCATTTTGTTCCTTAAGAACTGTTATTGGTATGGTGCGGATGGTAGTCTAGCTTTAGCCCACAGGTTTATACTGGGCCAGACCCAATGGGCCAGTTGGTTATTCTTTTCATTCAGTTTCTCTCTGTTTACGAGAGTGCAACACATACACACAATTGCATGAAAAAGAAAACATTCGCACAGCCAATTTGATGATCACTAGAGCTGAGCCAGGCGACGGATATCAATGGGGTATGCGTCGGAGGATTTCTGAGCGCTGTAAGACCTTTTCGCAACCACAGTGTTGGCAACTTCTGTGGGGTGAAACGCATCCCAAAACAAGTACTCCTTGCGGTTCCTGCATGGTGTCTGGAACGGCAAGCAAGTGATCTGACCGTTGTTCCTCCCCACTCCACAGCATCCAGCATTTGTCACCCTCAGACCTACAAAAACAACCCAATTGATCAAAAACATTATATTGTATCACAGTCGTCACAAGACAAGAAATGGAACATCTCCTTAAAAATCTTGTCATTTGAACAACATAACATGGTCGAGTTTATGTACCGTAAGATCCGGCCTTGGTGCGGAGGTCATTGAAGATGCCATAGGCATCAATGTAGATGAACTTTGCATCACTGTAGTTATCGTTTGACTGGTCAACAAGTGACTTGAGCTTAGAGTTAAAGATTTTGTTGGCATTGTTGACCTCAGCCACACATGTCTTCCCATCCCGGCTTCTTTGTGCTAACACACTTGGACTGCACCCAACTTGGCCAACTCCGATCAGCACAAACTTCCTGGCTCCATAGTTGTATATAGTCTGCCCACAATACGTACCAATTATAAGAGATTGATGAACTTCAGTCAACATGCATGTAACAATTTATTAGAATGCATTCTTTTGAACTGAAATTGAGTTGTACTGAAAGTGGCGTACTCTGAGGTTTTGAGAGTACTGCTGGATGAGGAGATCGGCCCACTGCTCCGGGGAGTAGCGGCGGCTGGAGGAGTAGACAAGAGGCATGAAGTAGTTGTTCAGGTAGTCGTTGCTGCCCAAACCAATGGAGAAGATGCACCGGCTAAGGTGGTCAGCTGCAGCCTCTTCACTTCCCAGTATGTTCACAATCTGTGACACTGTGGTCTGGAAGTTCCTCACTTGTCCGCTGAATGGTGTCCTTGCACCCTGAGTCACAAATCCAATATTGCAAATTTGTGTCAATTCATTTCAACAAATTAATTCTTTGTGACTATATATATATAATTAAGTTCTAAGTTCAAGCATATATGTAACTAGTTTTGAGGTGTGTGTTTATTACAAGTTGCCCGCCTGTTTCTTCTCGGATGCCTGCAGCTGCGGACGCATAGTTGACGCCTTGGAGCACAACACTTCCCCTAGCTCTGGCGAAAGGCGGTATGTAATCGGAAAACCCCAGAAGCTCAGCTGCGTTATACCATTTGAAAAAAGAAATCAAAGTTAGTAAAAGTGAAAAACTTAGAACTGATCACTACTAACACATCTTACATTATGTACCGGTTAAGTTTGACACATTAGCGATGCGTAAATTCTCCGTACTTGAAATGTACATACAAGTGTAGCTACAGGAGTTATATATATATATATATATATATAGAGGAGTGTTCAAATGAGGACACCCAAATTTGGTAAGGACGTAGGGACAAATCTCATCCATTAGATCATCATCCATCTAACCCCCGTGCTTTGTGGGTGCGCCACGTGTCCAAGTTCCCAAAATCCAATAAAGCAAATAGTAAAACCCACTACCAAAAAGCAAATAGTAAAATCCACTACCACATGTGACACGTGGCAGCTTGTGGATCATTGGATGAACCTCATCCAATGGCCCAGATTAGTCCCTACACCCTCACCATAAGACCCGTCCTCAATTGAACGCCCACAAAGCACGGGGGGTTAGATGGATGATGATCTAATGGATGAGATTTGTCCCTACGTCCTTACCCTAAGAGGGTGTCCTCATTTGAACACTCCTCTATATATATATATATATATATATATATATATATATATATATATATATATATAGGAGCGTTTAAAAATGAGGCAGTCAAATTAGAATGAGGCAGTGAGACACCATCTCAGCCACTCATCAACTCCATCAAACTCATATCCTCAAGACACATGTCCCACTACCAAAAATCCATCAAAAGCAAAAAATAAAAAATAAAAAACTATTCCCTGCATATATATATATGATTGGACTTACATATGACATCGACTGTGGTCTTGCCATTGCAGAACCTCCCGGTCGATCCACGGGGGAAATCAATCCCATAAGGCAAGTAATTGGCCATAGCCAAAGATGCAATGTTATTATTGTTCCCATTGTCAACCAAAGAGTCACCAAAAATGAAATAGCCAGGGACTTGAGGCTCAGCAAACACTACTACCCCAAAACACAAGGCCATCACCGCCCCCAGCACTACACATACCAACTTCTTCACCATATCAAAAGCCATGACTAGCTTCTTCAACCTCTTCTCTCATGCACTAATCAAAGAAGAATGTTGGGGGGACTTCTTGATTAATTAGGGTTAAATAATGTATGAATAATAGCTTGCACATGTATGTATATATAGATGTGTAAGACGATGTAACTAGCTATAGGCTCTAGCTAGAGAGTGAGAGAATATGGGCATCATCAATCATGAAGGTCTATTGTGGTTGGGAGATCAGTAATAAGTCAGATGCTGCATTAAATATCTGACGCGGAAATAGGTCAAAAACTTGGTCTGTAAAGCTAGGTTAACTCCCCATCTTTAGGGTAAAAAAAATAAACAGCTAGCAAGCAGCTCATGTTAGTTCCACACTCCATGATTCACACATATGCAACTTTTTTCCAAGTTGTTGAAACCTCAATTCAACTTTTACATGTGAAACATTTATTTACAGTATGATCAAACTTCAACAACTCATTATTACAAGTTACATCTAGGGTTAAGTTTAAAATTTAGGGTTGCCTGGATACACAATTGGAGGCCTAATATGAGTTCATGATATTTATGGCGTTCATTCAATCAATGTTGTGAATATGTGTCAGTGTCACCGTACATCACCAGCTTATCTTAATGCATTATTTACATGATCCTATTGATTATATATGGTAAAAGTAAGAATGTGTACATCTGTGAGTATGATAGTACAAAAAGGGTTTAGTATATCGCTTTTTCAGTTCAGTCACATGTGACGAACTGACTTTGTACCGATCATGAGGTTAAGAAGAATATTTAGCATATGAGTAATGAGATGATCACCAAGGATCGATTTATCTTATGAGAAAAGAGGAGAGAGCTTAGCGAAACTTTGAATGCTTAATTATTTGACTTTTCTACACCCTCTAAATCATATTTAGTATAGGAAATCCACCGACTCCGTCGGGAATCTGAACCTATCACCCTTAGGACTTGGATTAATAATTATTTGACTAGCAATGTAGTCGATAATTAGTCGTACTATGATCTTCGAGAGTGCTCTATTGAGACTTCTAAAAAATTCGAAAACCTGAGAACACATATGTAACCATTAGATAATGATTAATCTTTAAATATGCATATATATGTAACACGTGTCGCAATACCAAAGTCAAACTTGGTGACTTTGATTTTACATTAAATGCTTATTTGAATATGCACATGAGACACTTGTCATTACTATAATGACTTGACGCTGCATTTTTTTAAGGTGAGATTTGAGTTCTCCGGTTCGCAAAAAATATAGGGTTCTTGAAGAATTAAAGCATCTGTTTTTACTGGAATTTGGAGTTCGTCGCTAATTAAAGGCCGTTGGAAGTCGTCGCTGAAAGACAAAGGAGCTCGTCGTTGAAGCTCGCTCGAAATCGATCAGGCGCGTATACAAGTCGTTGCTAAAGCCAGCTAGTCCGTCGCTAAAGCACGTGAAGTCGTTACAAGCCGCTACGAGTTCGTTGAAACTCGACCAATCAGAGGACGACACATCATCTCAATCCGAAGGCGCGGATTCGTTTAAAATAGACGAATGAGATTAAACGGAGCGAACGGCTGAGATCGAATATGGGCAAATAAGTATAAAAGCTGCATCTCGGGCTGGGTTTAGGGTTCATCTTCACCCGATTAGTTTTTGATTTCGTTCGACGTCGAAACGTGCTTACATTCTCAAATAGATTGAGAGCTTTTACTCAGTGAGCGAATGCGATTTGTTTTTCATTCAGATTGAGTGGTTTGTCTTGTTTCACAGAGAGATCGATACGGGTTGTGCTCTCATTGAGCTTGTAATCGAATTTCGCAACTCCGGCGGCGATTTGGTCGATTCCAAGGCTTGACATAGTGGATTGGGAGTGGATAAGCCTCTCACCTAGAATTGAACCACTATAAAATTGCTTGTGTCCTTTACTTTTTGCTGTTTCTCAAAATTGAATTAAAATTAGGGTTGTCAAATTGAATCTCAACATAAGAATTGGATTTAGTAATTCACAATTGAATTACAACAATTCTCATTTGAGCGCTCATTTTGATCTCCGATTCTCATTTTGATCTCGAGTAGTACTCAAAATACCCCCCCCCCCCCCCCCCCCCCCCCCCCCCCCCCCAAAAACGCGTGTTAATTGATGAGTGTCGGCGGAGATGAAAAAGTGCAGTATGATTGTAATGAAAGTGAGGTTTTTCAAACTTTGACAAGCCTAAACAATCAAGTTCTAGGGTTGAATGTTAGCTAGTGGTATAAAATGAGTCGGGAGGGTAGCTAGCAAGTAGCAAGTGCTAGATCAACTGAGGTGTTGGATGTAAATGAACAGGTGGAATTACAGTTAATGAATGGTTGAGGAGTTGGCTGTGTGAGAACCGAGTATGAACATCCGCGCGGTATTGATTCATATGTGATGTTGTTGATGGTCCTCTTACTAGCTTGTTATGAAACGCTCACCTGCCTGAACGCTCCAACACATCCATGCATATATATTAATGCATGGTTGGCACTTTGGCCGGCCGGAACAAAAATACTGGTTATTACTACTTCCATGAGTCATTGTTCTACAGAATTATATAGGCTAGCACTTGTCTACTTTACCAAATGATTTGAGACATTTCTTCAATTGTTTTATACCCACACTACTACAGACTTCCGTGTTAGACATATCGCATCGGTTTTGACATTATGCATCGGTTTGTTGAAAACCGATGAGTAATGTCTTAGATTATGCATCGGTTTTAGACCAACCGATGTGTAATGGGGAGGCATATGCATCGGTTAGACCAAAACCGATGCCTAATGTCGAATCCAAATTAACCCTCAGTTCTCGTTTTTACTTCTGCGAATTCATCCTCCGACTGTCACCGCGATTTCTTACTAGAGATTCAAAGTCACCGTTGCCCGCCTTCGCCTCTGACTGTCACTGATGTTGTCACTGTTGCCTCCGACGCTCCACTTCTCGCTTCGCCTCCGACGCTCCACTCCTCGCTTCGCCTCCGACGCTCCACTCCTCGCTTCTCCTCCGACTGTTACTGCTCCACTCCTTGCGCTTCGCCTTCGACTGTCACTGCTCCACTCCTCAAAACCAACAACAGTCAAAGGTATTTATGATTTAGATTGATTGATTTATTAGGGTTTATATGGTTTATGCATCGGTGCTTTGAGTATGAATTGGATTTATTAGGGTTTATATTTCATTCAATATATGAATTTGATGGATTTGGTAGGGTTCGAATGTCATTGTTAGGGTATGATTCCTTGTTAGGATGGGATACATTGATTATGAATTGGGAACTTGTCAAGGATTCGATACATTGTTAGGCGATGATTTTTTTGTTATATGTCACTATTTTTGTGTTTTAAGTTCAAGTATTTTGATATCACTATTTTTTGAATGAGTGTTTTATGAATCATATTTACTATACACGTCTCTTGCATCCATTGATAGACAATTTTGAGTTTCATGAAGCAAAACCATTGTTAGGAAGGTTAGTGTACATGTTATTATTAGAGAAAACATGTTTTTATACAAACACATGTACTCATATTTGTACAAAGTGTAGTCACATAATTTTTCCTATCGGTTATTGATGTTTGGTTTCATTGGTTTAGGTCTTGAATTGTGATGTTCCTACGTATGGCATGGTTTTGGCAAAATGTCTTCAGAGTGTTCAAGCAGAGGTCAAGAGCTGTTCAACCGCTGATTGGAACTCAAGTACAGCGTGAATCAGACGATCGGAAGTTTCCAAATCTAGAAGTTTCCAAAAAATTCGAAGATCTGATCGGTTGGAGTCGGCTAACGAGAAAATAGAAGATCAGATATTCAAAGGGATATTTACATATCCGTTAGAGGTCGGTTAAAGATACTCGACTTGCCTTGGCATGAAGAAATCAATTAAGATTGGATAAAAGATATCTAGCAAATATTTAGAAACATCTCCTAAAATATTTGACAGATTATCTAGGACTGATATGGGAACTACCGTGCATTATATAATCAGTGCTAGGGTTTCCTGATCAGAGTATCGCTTTTGGAGAAAGAAAAAACACGAGTGATCTTGAGTAGAGGAGGAGGAGGAGCGACGGCCGGCTGATATTTCCCCACTGGAAATTCAACGGTGCTGATACAGTTTGTTCAGTGTGCTGATCAGACGGTTATGATAAAACAACCCGCTGCACACACACTTTGTTGACTTTCGCATTCGGGAGAAGGCGGCCGAGCTTCGGGAAAAGTTCGGGAGGGAGTCTCGAACTCAGGGGATCGAGGGGGAGCCAAGATCGTAAATCTGAGTGAAGAAGTGATAGAGGGGAGGCATTTACCTTCGGGAGATTGTAAGAGTAAGACCACCTGTAGCTCTATTCTTTTCAATAAGATTTGCAACCGTTTAGGGCGTGGGAAGCCCCCATAGTAGGCTGTTGCCGAACTGGGTATTACATTGTGTGTCTTGGCTTTGGTCTGCCCCAGTAACTGTTAGATCGGTGTTCAACACTCTGTTTGAACACGACCTTGATACAAGTCTTGAAGAGAAGACAATATTTCAATTGATATCAGAGCAGACACTCGATACACTGAGTGTGATCCGGAGACTGTTCAAGATGAGTTTGAAGGAAGGACAAAGCACTAATCAACCACCGCTGCTTGAAGGGCCTAACTATGGCTACTGGAAGTCCAAGATGAAAGTTTTCTAAAATCCCTGGATGAAAAAGGCATGGAGGGCAGTGTTAATTGGTTGGACACCACCTCTGTTGGCCAATACAGAAGGAATAATAGTTCTCAAACCCGAGGCACTGTGGACTGAAGTAGATGAAAAGACTGCTGCTGGAAATTCAAAAGCCTTGAAAGCCATCTTCTCTGGAGTGGACGAGAACGTGTTTAAACTGATCTCGAACTGTGAGATTTCCAAGGAAGCATGAGACACCCTCAGAACAGCCTACGAAGGAACAGACAAGGTAAGGAACTCAAGAATGCAAATGGTCACAACAAAGTTTGAAGAACTAAAGATGAAGGAAGAAGAAACCATTGCTGAGTTTAAGCTAGAGTTCTAGATCTCTCCAATGAGGTTGCTACGTTGGGAAAACCCATCAAAGAAAAGAAAATGGCTAGCAAGGTCCTGAGATCACTACCCCAAAAGTTTGCCATGAAGGTGACGGCCATCGAAGTAGTGCATGATATTTCCACTCTAAAGATGGAGGAACTCATGGGATCGCTAAGAACATATGAGATGAATCAGCTTCAGGATCCTCAACCAAGAGAAGGCAAGGGAATTGCACAAAAAGCTGAAGTAACTGGAGACAAATTTGAGTCCGGATGCTCTACTGAACAGCTGGCAATGTGGATCAAAACTTTGGTAGAATGGTGAGGAAGAACAACCGATATGGACCTGAACAAGGTCATTCATCCTCAAACAACTTCCGGAACTGGAAGAAAGGAAAGGCTAAGGTTGGTGACAATAGGCAAGAGTATCTCAGTGACAAAAGCAAAGAAATCCTGTGTCGTGAATGCAGAGGATATGGTCACATTCAAGCTGAATGCGCCAACATACTAAAGAAGAAGGCAGCCCTAGCTACAAACCTAAGCGACAGTGGGTCTGATGACGAGGAAGAGGATGAGACCACTAACTTCGTCGCATATGTTACTACCATTAAAGACGGCAGCACTACAAGCGGAAGTCAGTATTCTAGTGCACTGTCTGAACAACATGCTGAAGATGAGGAACTCACTCATGGGGCCCTCGCCGAACCTACAAAGAGCTGTATGAGAAGTGGTTAATGGTGATTGATCTGAATAAGAAACTTACAGAAATAGTGACTAGCCTGACAGAAGAAAAGGACAAGATATGGCAGTAGGTGGAAGTGCTGGTTACTCAGAAGGTAGAACTCCAAGATGAAGTAACCTCTTAAAGAATCAAATGATCGAAATGAATCAGGAAAGATCATCTCTGCTCGCACAGAAAGTGGAACTCCAAGGTGCTGTGTCATCATTGAAAGTTGAAATGGAAAAGAACAGAGACATTCATCCCAAAGGCATAGTGGACCTGAGAAGGAAGAATGCTGAGCTTAGTCGAAAGGAGGGCTTTCTCCTAAACAAAGTGGAGGAGCTGGAACTGCAGGTAAAATCAGAGAGAGACAACCATGAGATCACTCTGGAGGAATTAAGCAAGCTCAAAAGGTCTGTGAAAATGCTGAACTCTGGCTCAAAAAATCTAGAGAAGATTCTGAAATCCCAAAAAATGGAAGACGGGCACCGAGGCCTCGGATTCACTGGTAAAGTTAAATCTCACAAGACTACTTTCGTGAAAGCTGAACACAAGGTAGAACAGAAGTCCGCACAGAAGATGTCTATGAATCCCAAGACGTTGAACCTCAATCCGTAGAAAGTTTGCCTGAAGATAATGATGAGGACAATTTAATTAAGATGGTTAACAACGTTGCCGATGAGTTTGCTTCTAGACCACAAGTTGTGGAATCATTGAGGAATGACTCTGAACTACCATTGTATGAAGGTTGCTCCAAATATACAAGGTTATTTGCAACTTCAAAGTTATTCAATTTGAAAGCTAAAAATGGATGGAGTGATAAGAGTTTCACTGAAGTGTTAACGTTGGTGAAAGATATGCTTCCCGAGGGAAACACTTTACCTAACCGTACTTACGAAGCTAAAAAGGTTATGTGTCCTATGGGAATCGAGTACAAGAAGATACATGCTTGTCCAAATGATTGTATATTGTATCGTAATGCTCATAGAGATTTGACTGAATGTCCGGTGTGCAAGTATTCTCGCTACAAGTTAAACAAAGGACGGACGGATACCTCAAAAGGCACTTGACGGGCGTCGTTGTACCCGTCAAAAATAAATTGTTTCTTTATCTCCGACTAGCAAGTGGTAAGTCGGGCCGTATCCACAGAGATTGATCTGAGAATCAGTTCACTAAGTATTCAAACACGTAAATGGAGAACACAAAACACAAGCAACAATTATCACTTATCAAGAGAGCAACCGTCACACGAATTCAGGTATGTAATATCAAAGAGAAGTGCAAGCTAGAACTTTCGACTGTGATGCAAGACTAAATCATTGACAAATCCGTTTTGATTCCTAATGTTCTACAACTTAGAGCTTCCCCGCTAGGGTTACACTCCCCGTTCTTGTTCTAGTACTTAATCTCGCGCTAGCGATAATCAAGACCCTAACTCGCTAGAGTTGCATGAACATGTAAACAAGTTGTCCTAGGGTGTTTAATCCTAGTGGTATATTACTCGTGTCCTAGTTTGCCATCCCCGCTAGGTTGCTAGTAAACTTGACAATTGAAATCAACAAACAAACAAGAGCTCCCCCGCTAGGGTTCCACTCATGCTAGCACATCAATTCCATGAACATAGTATAGTAATATGACGCAAAACATAGAAATCAATAGAAGTCTCAAGTCAATACATCACAATTTGGAGTTCTAGCCTACACATATGAGTTTAGCTACTCATCGTAATGGAATACATCATCAAGTATTTTGAATAGAATGAATGGAAAATACTGTTGACGAATCCTCCACCAAGCTGCAACTCTACTCCAACACTCGAATCCAGCAACGAATCCTCTATCGGAATCTTACTCCAAGAACTCTTCTCTAATCTGTCTTCTCCAATCCTCCAAACGTACGAACTCACCCTAGATGGATCTGATTTCTCCCCTTTCAATCGAGAGCCAGCCGCCCTTCTCTGTCCCCTCGTGTTCTGTGTTATGTCCCTTCAAGATTGCAAATGAAAAACAATGAATTCGACTGCCAGGTGGCATCCGCGGATGTCTCCTGAATTACCATTCCGCGGACGTCTCAACAATTATCGTAAATCAGTAGACGTCTACGCCTTAATTGCTGAGACGTCCGCCTACTCCACTGAGTTGCACTTCAAGCACTTTGGACTCCATTCCTTCGATGCAAAACATCTTCAAACAGGCTCTCTTTAGCCGATATTCCTTCCATGGTCTCCGAATGTACCTGAGAACGAAAACTACACACAGGTAGTGAAATAACATACATGCAAACACTAAAAGACGGGGTGTTAACACATAAATAGTCGTACAACTACGACTCATCAAACTACCCCACACTTGAACTTGTTCGTCTCGAAGAAGAACAAAGCCATAGAAAGAACTACAACGTACTAGTCATGTCAATCCTTACATCTCAATCCTAAATCCAGTCTATAATCCTATCATGCTTAAGATTGTAACAATGCGAGTAAACATAGATGTTTCGATACTTGTTACCTCGCGAGTTGAAATTCAAATGACCTTGGATGATTGGGAGATAGTCCCCTATAGGTACCACGGACATTGCATTCTTTTCTGAGTTTTGGTCTTTTGATTGAGTCAGCGGCTTTCTCTGACACGTGATAAATTCACCGCTTTCATACCATTGAGTCTTGAATTCTCTAAGTTGTGTGGAATTGATAAACGACACATCTTGCTTGAATCAATCAGATTTTGATTTTTTTCTTACTTGATGGTTTGCCTTCGGCTTTTGAATTTGTTTCTCGTCCCCATAATCATTTGCGCCCTTGAACCACTCCAATCATAGCCTCCGAATAACAGCATAAGAGTGCGTCCCGCTCTTTTCTCATCCTCGTCTTTTCTGCATGAGGCAAGGTAGGGGTTACCCACCCATTCCCAGCTACTTCGACTAGAGATGGACAGTTTGTTTTCTCTGTCCCGCCACCATTGCGAACGCATGAATAAACTTGTATACTTGGTGACGGAGCTACTCTCAGGATTAGGCTAGTGAAGCGTCAACCTCCACCGCTTTTCTCAATCATCAGAACCCAAAACTCAAAATTTCCTGCAACTTGTCGTACCTTTCTAGGACATTTCTGTCAACTCCACATCCCTGCATATCACAACTCACAAGAACAAAGCATCGAAAATTTTGAAATTTCACATTTTTAGTCAAATGAGCACAATAGTCATACAAAGCTGGAAATAAGATTTCGACATAGGAGGAAAGCATAGCAGTACATCATCAGTTCATCACGAGTTCATCAAGACACATGACATGAAACATAAACAAATAGACACATCACACGACTGACTCTATAACATCCCACCCCACACTTAGATGGACCCGTGTCCTCACGGTACAATTCAAGAGATGAGATGTATAACACAACGGACTCACACAAAATAGACTTAACAGACTCAAATAAAAATAAACATAAAAGAGGGAACTGGTACTCCCCTAATAGTCTGGTGGTGTCTGTGTGTACTCGGGTGGAATGGCATGCCCTGGACGCCATCCTGGAGGAGCTGAAATCGGGTGGAAGCCGCTACCCATCGCCATCATCACATCCCTGTTCATATTAAACAAATGGTCAATCTGAGCATGTGAATACTCTCCGGGCTGTCTCTGTGCCTGCTCCTCTGGTGGTACTACGTTCAGCGGGACCTCTACCCCGTCCCTCTGACGTCTCCTACCCCCTGCGGGTCCTCCACGCCCTGGCGGTCGCCCTCTCCGTCGCGGTGGGCTAGGTGGTGGCCTAAGAGCTGGATCTGCAAAATAAGTCCAACGCACTGCACCCTCACTGCTGAGTCTGAATGTCCTCCCAGAACCAACTCTTTCACTGTCAGCCAATCCATAAGCAAGGATACTGTGGCCTAGAAGTGCATCCACGTCCGGGTGAAGACTGCGTAGCAGATAAGTTACCATGCCACCTACACAAAGTGGCCCTCGAGGCCGAATGTGCTTCCAGTGCTCACACAAAAAATGTCCCCAGTGTGGGACTACTCCTCTCACCAAAGAGCCTATAAGCGTCAGATCTCGGATAGACGGCTTATCATTCCCGTTTGCCCTCGCAGTCAAAGTCCTCGTCAAAATGAAATGTACCATATACCAGAAAGGATCTGTGAATGCTGCGGATGAAGCGACGCTCGGTCTGTAGTGACTCGTCCCCATAAGGATCTGGCAAGTGTCGCTGAGATCCATCATATTTTTGAAATTGACGAAAGCCCCATCTGCCACCTCTGGCCACCCAAAGATTTGACGCAACCGCGTCATCGTGCAATAGTGCTCTACGCCTCTGAAGGTGTATCTGAATCCCTCATGTTCCCTAGGTCCAACGTAATGGTAACCGGTGAGGAACTCACAAGTGTCGTCCATATCAGCATGGCCGCGGAGCGTAAGCAATCCAGGCCAACCACATCTGTCCATCAGCTCCCTGAACCTCTCTAAGAATCCGCAATGTTCCAGAAAGAACTGCTCAACCCACATGGGCTGCTTATGATCAAGCGCCATGAATTTCTCAAATGTTTCCTGCCTGTCATCGACAACATCCGGAACTAGTGCTTCATCATCAACAGGCAGAGACTGGGCTCTTCGAGAGCGGGAGGAACTAGCACGATTCGATAAACGCGACATCTTGAGTTGAAGCACAAAAATCTGAAATTGCCTGACAATTCCGCGCACCCCTTCTGATTTACTGCTCCGCGGAGGTCTTGCCAATTACTGTAATGCTTCAGACGTCCGCGCCCTAATACTTCTGACGTCCGCGGGCTCACCAAATGTCCAGATCTGAGATCCGATCGACTTCCGCTCGCAATCCGAACAATCCTCCTTCAAACCGCACCAAACCTTAATCCAATAATCATACAATAAGCAAGTCTTTACCTCGATCCGGCAGAGCATTTGTTCCTTGCTGAGATTCGCCTATTTCGCTGAGAATCGCCGAACACGGGAACTTGAGAGTTTTTTTTCTTTTGTGCCGAAAAACCCAGATCTGGAAACGAGCTTGAATTAAATTCCGCGATGTACCGCGGACGTCTCCTGCATTTACGTCCGCGGACGTCTGAGTATTTATCGTAATTGTGAAGGCGTCCGCGCATTTAATTGTTCAGACGTGCGCCCACCCCACTGATGCTGACTTCTTTTCTCCATTCAATCACCTGAAACCACCAGAAATAAAGATGCACTCGGGGCGCATTATCAGGGTACCAATTCCACTAATTAATCTACTAAAAAAACATGTGTAAAGTAAAAACACACCGGGTTGCCTCCCGGTAAGCGCCTTTGTTTTACGTCCTTGGCTGGACATTACCTCTACGGGATCACAAGTTAGGATCCCAAGGCTGCTCCAAGTCAAACTTACCGCTCAGCGCGCTCCTCTCATCAGCACTTCCACAAGATAGTCCTTTCTCAATGCTCTTTCCGCCATCAGGTGGCTTCGATCTCCAGTTCTTTTCTGTATGTGTCCACCGCTTTTGCACACCCACCCCACACTTTTGTTTCTTTACTCGCTTCTTATCTGGTGGGCGTGTTTTCCTTCTTACCTTCAGCTGCTTACTGGCACCCTGAATCAAACACAACGATTCAGCAGTTATATTATTAAAACAAGTTTCACCAGCTATCTCAGGTGGTTTCCCCACACAAGGCTGGTGGTCATCCTCAAAGACACGAAACTCAGCCATCTTGCCACCATATTCGAGCATTATAATACCCTCAGCGAAATCAATCTTCGCCTTCGTCGCAAACAAGGTAGGTCGTCCTAGAATGAGTGTTGGCGACTCCTTAGTCTGGGTGTCCTCCATCTGCAAGACATAAAAATCTGCAGGCACAACAACTTCTCCAACATTCAAGGTTAAATTCTCAAGTAAACCATAGGGATGAACACATGACTTGTTGCCTAACTCAATAGTTAACTTGGCCGGTTTCACCGGTCCAAGGTTCAATGAACAGTATAGGTCATAAGGCATAACATTAATTGATGCTCCCAAATCTATCAAACAGTGGTGAATAAGCGTGTTACCAATTCCACAGGTCACCGTGAAGGCACCTGGGTCTCTAGTTCGATTGGTCAACATTCCTTGTTGCTCTCGCTCCAATTCTTGCATTTGTGTGTTGGTTCTCGTGTCCTCATACCCCTTCCGTTGAATCTCATTGTTTAAAGCTTCATGACGCTTAATAACCTGCATGGGAAATGGCGACGGCGCAAGAGGGTTAGATTTTGGAATTTCCGTACCAGAGTTTGAGGAGCCCGCGTACGTCTCTTGCTTTTCCTCCGCGCACGTCTCCGTAATTTGCATTAATGCATCAGGCGTCTGCGGCGTAATTGTTGAGACGTCCGCCTGCGCCACTGAGGTAGAATCTTCATTCAGCTCCTTTTCCTTTCCTTCAGCCTTCATCTCCTCTTCATCCCTTACCACAATCACACTCACATTTTGCCTTGGATTGGGGATCGTTTGCGATGGAAGCTTCCCTTTGTCTTCTCGCTTTTCGAAAACGTCGCTGGCGATTTGAGACACTTGCCTCTTTAACTCGTTCACTTCTCCAGCTTGTTGGCCCATCTTCTGAGTTAGTTCCTTGAACATGCCTCTCATTTCGTCTCTTAATTCCTTGATCGGATCCTCTTCTCCTTGTTTGTTGTGTGGTGGTCTGTACGGCGGCTTTTGTGGGTACGAGGATTGCCCCGCATCGTAATTGTTGTTCCTTTGCCAACCACCATCATTCTGCCTTGGTTGCCATTTGTTGTTGCCCTGGTATCCTTCATACCTCCTTGGTGGCAAATCTCCCTTGTTGATGTAGCCCACTACATTCACGTCTTCTGTTCTTTCCTGAAAAACAGCGTTATCATTATTCGTTGAATTATAAGTAGACTTGTTTACCTTACGCTCCACTTGTTGATTGCCTTGTGGTTGTTGCGTCACTAATTGAGCCATCATATCCTTCAGTTCCTGCAATTCAGAATGTACACTCACATTAGCAACTGGTGCAGGTTTATATGTCTCTTCTAAATACCTTGTGCTCTCGGTAACTCTCTCAATCAACTCCCATATCTCCTCGGGGTACATGTCAAGGATAGACCCTTGAGTGGAGGCATCCAGCATTCTTCTTTCCATTAGAATCATCCCATCCATGAAGTATTCAAGCAACATTCTTTGTGGGACTCCATGATTCGGACAATTCTCCTCCAATAGCCTAAATCTCTCCAGATACTCGAACAACGTCTCTCCACGTCCTTGTCTAAGCATAGAGAGCTCCTTTCTTGTTTGAGCCGCCTTCGAATGGGAGTAGTACTTGTCCATGAACTTCCTTTGCATTTGTTCCCAAGAAATAATCGAACCTGAAGCCAAAGACATCAACCAAGATTTAGCTTGACTTACTAAAGAAAAAGGAAATGTTTTTAATTTGAAAATATCTTTCGGAACCGATGCTGATTTCATGGACATGCAAACTCCATGAAATTCCTTCAATTGCCTTAGAGGGTTCTCATCGGGCATTCCTCCAAACTTGGGTAAGTGGTGTATCACCCCACTCTTTATCTCGATATCTTCTGCGTCTTCATCCAACCTAATGCACCAAGGTGCCTCATCAATGTATGGCGCACAAACTCCTCTCATAGTGCGTCCCAAATCCCGACGCCTAGCTAGCTGTCCATATTGGTTTCCTCCATCGAGGTACTGTCGATCCAACTCATCCTCGTAATCCTCGTGTCTAGCTGCACGATGTCTAGCAAACTCATTGCCTCACTGATTTCTGGGGGGTGGTAGTCTTTGATTAACAGGGGGCAGTCCTTCCCTCTGTTCTAGCATGTTATCCCCTATCACACTACTTCGCTCTTCTTGATCACGTTCAACACTTCTCTGTGACATTGTTACTTCAACAGAAAATAATCAAGTGACAAGGTAAAAGATAGTAAAATAAAACTAAAAGAAAGTAATACGTAGTGAGATTCTTCGTTACCAATCCCCGGTAACGGCGCCAAAATTTAACAGGCGTCGTTGTACCCGTCAAAAATAAATTGTTTCTTTATCGCCGACTAGCAAGTGGTAAGTCGGGTCGTATCCACAGAGATTGATCTGAGAATATGTTCAATAAGTATTCAAACACGTAAATGGAGAACACAAAACACAAGCAACAATTATTACTTATCAAGAGAGCAATCGTCACACGAATTCAGGTATGTAATATCAAAGAGAAGTGCAAGCTAGAACTTTCGATTGTGATGCAAGACTAAATCATTGACAAATCCGTTTTGATTCCTAATGTTCTACAACTTAGAGCTTCCCCGCTAGGGTTACACTCCCCGTTCTTGTTCTAGTACTTAATCTCGCGCTAGCGATAATCAAGACCCTAACTCGCTAGAGTTGCATGAACATGTAAACAAGTTGTCCTAGGGTGTTTAATCCTAGTGGTATATTACTCGTGTCCTAGTTTGCCATCCCCGCTAGGTTGCTAGTAAACTTGACAATTGAAATCAACAAACAAACAAGAGCTCCCCCGCTAGGGTTCCACTCATGCTAGCACATCAATTCCATGAACATAGTATAGTAATATGACGCAAAACATAGAAATCAATAGAAGTCTCAAGTCAATACATCACAATTTGGAGTTCTAGCCTACACATATGAGTTTAGCTACTCATCGTAATGGAATACATCATCAAGTATTTTGAATAGAATGAATGGAAAATACTGTTGACGAATCCTCCACCAAGCTGCAACTCTACTCCAACACTCGAATCCAGCAACGAATCCTCTATCGGAATCTTACTCCAAGAACTCTTCTCTAATCTGTCTTCTCCAATCCTCCAAACGTACAAACTCACCCTAGATGGATCTGATTTCTCCCCTTTCAATCGAGAGCCATCCGCCCTTCTCTGTCCCCTCGTGTTCTGTGTTATGTCCCTTCAAGATTGCAAATGAAAAACAATGAATTCGACTGCCAGGTGGCATCCGCGGATGTCTCCTGAATTACCATTCCGCGGACGTCTCAACAATTATCGTAAATCAGTAGACGTCTGCGCCTTAATTGCTGAGACGTCCGCCTACTCCACTGAGTTGCACTTCAAGCACTTTGGACTCCATTCCTTCGATGCAAAACATCTTCAAACAGGCTCTCTTTAGCCGATATTCCTTCCATGGTCTCCGAATGTACCTGAGAACGAAAACTACACACATGTAGTGAAATAACATACATGCAAACACTAAAAGACGGGGTGTTAACACATAAATAGTCGTACAACTACGACTCATCAAACTACCCCACACTTGAACTTGTTCGTCTCGAAGAAGAACAAAGCCATAGAAAGAACTACAACGTACTAGTCATGTCAATCCTTACATCTCAATCCTAAATCCAGTCTATAATCCTATCATGCTTAAGATTGTAACAATGCGAGTAAACATAGATGTTTCGATACTTGTTACCTCGCGAGTTGAAATTCAAATGACCTTGGATGATTGGGAGATAGTCCCCTATAGGTACCACGCACATTGCATTCTTTTCTGAGTTTTGGTCTTTTGATTGAGTCAGCGGCTTTCTCTGACACGTGATAAATTCACCGTTTTCATACCATTGAGTCTTGAATTCTCTAAGTTGTGTGGACTTGATAAACGACACATCTTGCTTGAATCAATCAGATTTTGATTTTTTTCTTACTTGACGGTTTGCCTTCGGCTTTTGAATTTGTTTCTCGTCCCCATAATCATTTGCGCCCTTGAACCACTCCAATCATAGCCTCCGAATAACAGCATAAGAGTGCGTCCCGCTCTTTTCTCATCCTCGTCTTTTCTGCATGAGGCAAGGTAGGGGTTACCCACCCATTCCCAGCTACTTCGACTAGAGATGGACAGTTTGTTTTCTCTGTCCCGCCACCATTGCGAACGCATGAATAAACTTGTATACTTGGTGACGGAGCTACTCTCAGGATTAGGCTAGTGAAGCGTCAACCTCCACCGCTTTTCTCAATCATCAGAACCCAAAACTCAAAATTTCCTGCAACTTGTCGTACCTTTCTAGGACATTTCTGTCAACTCCACATCCCTGCATATCACAACTCACAAGAACAAAGCATCGAAAATTTTGAAATTTCACATTTTTAGTCAAATGAGCACAATAGTCATACAAAGCTGGAAATAAGATTTCGACATAGGAGGAAAGCATAGCAGTACATCATCAGTTCATCACGAGTTCATCAAGACACATGACATGAAACATAAACAAATAGACACATCACACGACTGACTCTATAACATCCCACCCCACACTTAGATGGACCCGTGTCCTCACGGTACAATTCAAGAGATGAGATGTATAACACAACGGACTCACACAAAATAGACTTAACAGACTCAAATAAAAATAAACATAAAAGAGGGAACTGGTACTCCCCTAATAGTCTGGTGGTGTCTGTGTGTACTCGGGTGGAATGGCATGCCCTGGACGCCATCCTGGAGGAGCTGAAATCGGGTGGAAGCCGCTACCCATCGCCATCATCACATCCCTGTTCATATTAAACAAATGGTCAATCTGAGCATGTGAATACTCTCCGGGCTGTCTCTGTGCCTGCTCCTCTGGTGGTACTACGTTCAGCGGGACCTCTACCCCGTCCCTCTGACGTCTCCTACCCCCTGCGGGTCCTCCACGCCCTGGCGGTCGCCCTCTCCGTCGCGGTGGGCTAGGTGGTGGCCTAAGAGCTGGATCTGCAAAATAAGTCCAACGCACTGCACCCTCACTGCTGAGTCTGAATGTCCTCCCAGAACCAACTCTTTCACTGTCAGCCAATCCATAAGCAAGGATACTGTGGCCTAGAAGTGCATCCACGTCCGGGTGAAGACTGCGTAGCAGATAAGTTACCATGCCACCTACACAAAGTGGCCCTCGAGGCCGAATGTGCTTCCAGTGCTCACACAAAAAATGTCCCCAGTGTGGGACTACTCCTCTCACCAAAGAGCCTATAAGCGTCAGATCTCGGATAGACGGCTTATCATTCCCGTTTGCCCTCGCAGTCAAAGTCCTCGTCAAAATGAAATGTACCATATACCAGAAAGGATCTGTGAATGCTGCGGATGAAGCGACGCTCGGTCTGTAGTGACTCGTCCCCATAAGGATCTGGCAAGTGTCGCTGAGATCCATCATATTTTTGAAATTGACGAAAGCCCCATCTGCCACCTCTGGCCACCCAAAGATTTGACGCAACCGCGTCATCGTGCAATAGTGCTCTACGCCTCTGAAGGTGTATCTGAATCCCTCATGTTCCCTAGGTCCAACGTAATGGTAACCGGTGAGGAACTCACAAGTGTCATCCATATCAGCATCGCTGCGGAGCGTAAGCAATCCAGGCCAACCACATCTGTCCATCAGCTCCCTGAACCTCTCTAAGAATCCGCAATGTTCCAGAAAGAACTGCTCAACCCACATGGGCTGCTTATGATCAAGCGCCATGAATTTCTCAAATGTTTCCTGCCTGTCATCGACAACATCCGGAACTAGTGCTTCATCATCAACAGGCGGAGACTGGGCTCTTCGAGAGCGGGAGGAACTAGCACGATTCGATGAACGCGACATCTTGAGTTGAAGCACAAAAATCTGAAATTGCCTGACAATTCCGCGCACCCCTTCTGATTTACTGCTCCGCGGAGGTCTTGCCAATTACTGTAATGCTTCAGACATCCGCGCCCTAATACTTCTGACGTCCGCGGGCTCACCAAATGTCCAGATCTGAGATCCGATCGACTTCCGCTCGCAATCCGAACAATCCTCCTTCAAACCGCACCAAACCTTAATCCAATAATCATAGAATAAGCAAGTCTTTACCTCGATCCGGCGGAGCATTTGTTCCTTGCTGAGATTCGCCTATTTCGCTGAGAATCGCCGAACACGGGAACTTGAGAGTTTTTTTCTTTCTTTTGTGCCGAAAAACCCAGATCTGGAATGGGCCAAAGCAGACAATACATTTCCAAAGTTTGGATCAGAGCCTACGCCTTGGCTTGTCTACTGATGTGGTGAATCCGCATAGAAATCTCAGTAGTCAACATAGTACATGGCCCGTGATATTAGTGATATACAATCTACCTCCCAAAGTAACCATGAAGCGCATATATATATGATGATTTCTTTGTTGATATCGGGTCCTCGACAGCCTGGAAATGACATAGATGTATACTTGGCTCCCATGATAGATGATTTGAAGTTTTTATGGAATGAAGAAGTACAGACGTTTGAATATGCGCACACCATGGGCCGAGGAGGGTATAGAAAAGTGAAGAGGTGCTAATAAACGAAAAGATAGCCGATTTAATTGCGCATGGCGTAATTGAAGAGGGAGAGACACCTTCTATCACTGTAGAGAAATATGAGGTGTGGAAGAGGGGACGCCTCAAGAAGAATAAAGAGTTCGTCACCCTGGCAGCTCGGCATGTGGCTGAAAATATTGTGAGTAGTTAACTTTTTTTAGTAGTTTAACTTTTTCCGTACACTAACCTTTGATACTAATTTCTTGATAATAGGATCAATTAGTGGAAAAATCTAGTCTAGGATCTTTTTCACCACATGTTCGACATGATATACTGACTGAGACGATTGGGACGCCTGAGTAACCCGGACGTACCAGAGGAATAGGTACACACGTTCCGTGAAAGATTGGGTTCCCGAAATCCACATCTTCTAGGACGACACCGAGTTCCAGCACTTCTGTAGAGATGCCTGATCGCCTCGGCCGTCACTGTCATGTCGATGTAGACCCGAGGGTGAGCATACCCGAGGTACGTTTAGAATTTTTCGCTTTATTTTTTGTGACAATTTGGTTTATTTTTTCGGAACGTATGTAACATCAATTGTTCGTACTAACAGGGTGGCCTGAAGAGCGTATTATTCATCGAGGGGGTAGTTGAAGGTGACCAAAGAGCAAGTGGCCATTGGTCGAGTCATGAAAGGTCATTTTATTAATTATCGACAGATACCAGAACATACATTGAAGGTGATGTCCTCTCTCAGTCCTTATAGCCTCTCTATAGATGTCACATTCTTATTCATATGTCATTCTAACCCTAAACATTTGTTCTTTATATATAGGTGAAGGTAGAAAAAGCAATCGTTCAAGGAGCAATATTGCCAGTACCCCGTTCGAAGTATAAGAATGTTATTGAGGCAGAATCTCACCATGTAGCATGGCCCAAAGACTTGGTCGTTGTCAGTAATAGGGTGAGATAATTGAATAATACAAGTTTATTTGCATTTTCTATTATACTATACATAAAAATTAATTTCATATCATTAATCAAATTCAACATGCAGGAATATGATAACGTGTTATGTCATCATTTGCCATTTACCGACATTGATGAAATAGAGTGTTTGCCCATGTATTGTCGACTTTTAAATGAGGTGTGGACGCAGTTGAACAGACATATGTTTGTAGTAGACGTCGACCAGAATGTGTTCGGTGACGACTACGGTATCGCTGTGACCACAGAAGACCTAAAGGAACTATTCAAGCTAAAAGCGTTGGGGAACTTTGCTTGTGAATTATTTATATGGTAATGTTCACGATTATTTTCTGATGATCATTTGCCCTAATGCATGGTCTAACTAACACATGTTTTTTACTTTGTAGTTCTTTATACAACGAGATGATGGGTTGAGATATTAAGTTTGGTTTCTTCAATCCTTCCATCATGACGCAGTCAATCAACAGAGATGAGAGGTTGATGACGTTTGCAGCAAGGTTGAGTATGCCGGACCGAGATCACAATTTTTGTTACTTCCTACCTTACGTGGATCATGTAAAGTAAGTTCATAACTTAATGATAATATTTTATATGCTTTTTTGAATTCATTTTTTTGAATTTAGTTTGTTTTTGTTTGGTGGCATTGGATGTTATGTGTCATCTTCCCTAAACAACATGTAGTGCATTGACTTGATCCATCGACAAATGATGAAGGAATAAACGTCGATGCAAAGGATTTGGTGGACACGTAAGTTTTAGACTCACTTTTATCTTGTAACCTGTATAGTAACAATCACTAATTGTGTGTTATTCATTTTAGGGGAATGTACCGATACTATCAAGGATGTAGACTGAGAAATACACAAAGTGTACATTGGAAGGTAGTTGAGGTACGAAGTCTCATATTTACTATCTTTTTTAATAGCTTTAGCATTAATAAAGTGTGTGATAAGAGATTATTGATCGTGCAGTGTCCAAAACAACCGCCGGGTCACTTATGCGGTTATTATGTTTTGAATTTTATTCGAGACATAATCCAGTTTATACGAGCTAGTAACGGAGTGGAGATTGATGATCTTAGCCAAGTAAGCTTTTAGACTTGTATTATTCATTAAGTTGTAGTTCATTTGGTTGGTTTTGAACTCATTGGAACTTTATTGTATTGATTTACTTTTCTCTTACCTTTCATTGTTTGTAGTGTTTTCCTAATGGACGTGAATCATACGAAGATTCGAAGATCAATGAAGTAAGGGAAATAAGCGTCGCCTACTTGTATGACTATATAAGCGATCGTTACCCAGTCGGTATAGGACATCAATTTTAGTTTTGTTGTATTGTATTACGAATATTAACTTTTGTTGGCATTGTTGTATGAAAGAAGATATACTTGTATAAAATGATTCTCTTTGATCTTTGAAATGAATGTATGTCGATTATGAGCAACAGTGTATTTGTAATTGAACAGTAGGGTATTTGTAATTTAATGGCAGGTTATTGATGTTTGTAAAAATATTTTTTAAGACATTATGCATCGGTTAAACCAAAAAACCGATGCATAAGGGTAGACATTATGCATCGGTTTTTTTTGAACCGATGCATAATGTCTGAATATTACGCATCGCTCGATTACGCATCGGATCAAAACCGATATATAATCCCTTGGAAAACCGATGCGTAATTCCCTGTTTGTAGTAGTGTCAACATATATCATGCATTTAGATTACCACAATATATTTAAGTTCATTGTAAAAATAATCTAACACTTTCCTGTTTTGTCGAATACCTATGAAATTTAGACACGTACTTTTGAAAGAAAAACTAATTTGACCATAATACCCGGGTCAATAGGACATGGAGAGTAGGACGAGTTTTAGTTCACTGCAACGTTCAATGTCAACGATTTGTCTATATCCGTTGACTCTGAGTTTACCGGTCCATCATCACATGTAAGGGCATGTACAGCGGTGAGGAGGAGCAGCACCTCCTCCTCTCATCCTCCAAATCAAGCACAAATCACCAAGCACAAAAGTTGGTTGAAGGTGTTATCACAAATGCTACTTTAGCACTTGTGATTGCACCTACCACCAACTATTGTGCTTGATTTTGAGAATCAGGGGAGGAGGTGCTGGGTGAGGAGGTACTACTCTCCTCACCGCTGTATAAGCTCTAATATCCTCAAATGAGTGATAATAATTGGTCCATAAAAGCATTTCCAGTATGACAAAAAAAAATTGTCATTAATCTCTCTCATCATATCAACTTTAATCATTATTCATGACTAAATTAATCACATGCATCTCACTCATGACTAAAATTTGTTTAATCGTCCCTCTCTCTCATGTCTTTTTATATACATTTATCATAATTTTCATCCATATACAACTATATTTAAAGTTTTACTTAATATACAATATTAAAATTAAAATATTATTATAGGTTAAGTAAATAATAAATAACGTAATATTTAAATTCATTAGATTATTTAAAAAAATTACAAACTTTGTTCTTTTGGAGGAGAGAAATATTTATTTTGAAAAGTGTATGAAAATATAAGAATATGGGTATCAATTTATAGGGGCGCGCTCAAATGTTATATGTGCTTAGAGTGTTATGAGTGTTTTGATTGGTTGATAGTGGCATGAATAGTGCCGGAATAGTGGATTTTTGGTAGTGGGTTTTACTGTTTGCTTTATTGGATTTTGGGTACTTGGACACGTGGCAAGCCCACAAAGCACGGGGGTTTGGATGTGTGGCTAAGATTGAAGTAACACATAACACTCTGATATGAGTATAACATTTGAGCGCTCCTCTCAATTTATAAATCTAAAGAAATTATAAATTTTGATATATATTTTTATTTATTACTTTATGTTTTAAAGATATAATCGTTACAAAATTGAAATTCATATCTAAAACCCATCACATGTTTGATTTGTATTGGAAGATAGATCGTTTTGTGGGACCCAACTCTCATGACCAAATCCAATTTTTGATCATGAGATGATCTTTTTATCTACTTGGTCATCCCATTACATTTTCTAACTCATTTGGTCATGTTTTTTTCAATCATCTTCCATGACTCTTTTCTATGATAAAAAAGATCATGGCGAGGGCCGGGGGATGCTGTAAGGGTTGAAACTTGAATGGATGGTCACATTACACCATACACAATGTGATGTATAGGAGCATCCCCATTATGATTTTTTGAGTCATGACTCACGAGAAAAGATCATGAGAGATGATAAGAAAAAATATGCCCATCATGACTTAACCCATCATAGAAAAGGTCATGGGATGATGAGATGATCCACTTGAAAAAAGATCATCTCATGATCAAAAATTAGATTTGGTCATGAGCCCTGAACAAATTGCAACGCGATACGTGTCCTGCGTAAGAATATTTTCAGTTTAAATTTTGATCTTGCAACGAATATATCACATAAATTACAAAGTTAAACAAATTAAAATAATTAACCAATATTCATATTTTTTGAGATCTATAAAACGAGATATATTTTGATATATTTTTAATAATTTTTATATTTATGTGCTAGAATTTATGTAACGATAAGACAGAATGATGATGAACTTTTTGTTTGATTATGAGTGTGGTGCACTTGATCAAAATAGTCATGAGGCATGACAAATGTTTTGACGACGAGAGAGAAAATATATGAGAGAGAGGGATGCGATGTTTTTTTTGTCACGGTGAAGGATGGTCTAAGACAACATTTGTAGGGAATATCGTCCAAAATATGTACTATTTTTGAGAAAGTTAATTAAAAAATAATGCTTCAGATTTGCTAATTTTGTAGGTGCCAATTCAAATATGGTAATTTTTATTAAAAAAGAAATTCAAAATATGGTATTTAAAAACGTTTAATTGAATAGCCAACAAAGAAAGGGTGTAGTGGAAGAATTCAAACCTTACTTTCATAAGATTAAGGGTTCCAGCCCCACCCATGACATTTTTCTCACAATTTTGTGAGAAGTTTCTCTTCTTCTTCCTTCCTCGTCCCGCCTCGCGCGTGAATGTTTCTTACATCCATCGTGGATGCTCTTCTCCTAACGCGCATGCAAAATCGACGTGTGTGTGCTTGAGAAGTGGAAAAATATACCAGATGATTTCGGATCCGATCAAGATGCCTTGCTAGAGCTTCGAAGATCAATATATATGTACTAGATGATAAAGCGTCGCATACATTGTAATGATCTAAGTTGTTGTACCCCATTATAAAAAAAACACTTAAATGAATAATTTTACCAAGAGATGGTAGTACTATTGAAATTCATATTTAGTGAAGCGCGAAATTTACTGTTAAAGGTGTGCATCACGGAATTTGCAGTCAAATGTAAAACGATGTCGTTTGAAGACTGTAAAATGTAAACGACGTTTATTTTACAATTACCTACTCCTTTCGTTCCTATTTGTTTATTCAAAAGTACAATTGACACAATAATTAAGGAGAAAAAAAGTACAACGATGCATTTATTGGAAAATTTTCCACTTTACTCAAAAATGAAAATTGATTTCCTTTTCTACTCAATCTATCAAATTGGTTTCCTTTTTTACTCACTTTTTAAGACGTTGTTGCCACTATCGTCTTAAATGTAAGCCGCTCTTGTCAACAACAGTTTAACTGTTTAAGCCTCGTGTCCCTTTTACGCAAAAAAATTATTGAGTCATCAAAATATTGTCACATATGCTTAAGCCGCTGTTACGAACATCGTCTTATGTCAAATAAACTTCAATATGAATTTCAGATAGCTGCTTGGATGAATTTTTTGGTTCTGGAAATTTGTTGAAGAACAATTTGGGAGAGATCAAAAGCAGTGGGATTTGCAGCCGAGAGGATTGGTCCTAGTCCGAGTGAGATTAGCCAAAGGTTGCCTCATTTGGAGGCAGTTGTGAGGCCTATTCGTGCGGATAGGGATGCTTTAATGGAAATTGAGATTGAATTTCAGCAGGTTGTTTGCTGGAGGTTCTCTGGCGGCGACGGGAAGTCCGATGGAGGTTGCCCTCGTTGAGCGCGGAATACGTTGGTCGGATTGAAGGTTATTTTGACCCAAAGCACTGTTCATAATAGTGTTTTAGGCGTATACAATCAGATTTTGCTGACTCATCAATTCTTATGCGCGAAAGAGACATGAGATCGAAGGCATTGTTGCCAATGTCGTCGTACTAAGACATCGTTGGCAGTAACGTCTTAGAAAAAGTGAATAAAAAGGGAACTAAATTTGAGAGATTGAGTAGAAAAAGAAGTCAATTTCCGATTTTGAGTATATTGGAAAATTTTCCCATTTATTGTTGTCCAAAAACAATATAAGAGTACAACTTAGTTTACTACAACCCATAGAAATTTAGGATATAAAACAGACGCATTAGAAATAGCACATAAGCAGAGGACGTTAGAAAATGTAAGTTGACAAACAGAGAGGGACGGATAAAATATAATTTACTACAATTATAATTACAATAAACATGAGTTTTTTTTTTGATTAGTACAATAAACATGAGTTGACGTGCCCTCGATGTGATTAAGATGGTAGAAATTAGGAGTGGCCATATGTAAGCCGTTGTAGAGACATTTGAAAAGTCCGCAAGCTACTTTAATTAGCTGCAAGAAATAATAGAGGCTGCTCTGAGGAAGAAATGGTCTTCAAAAATCGTAGTGGTTGGAAATTGAAGAGTACATATTTATCACTCATTATTGCTCATTCGGCTCAGCTAACTATTGTTCCTCCCTACTTGTGTAGTTTGTTCTAAATGAGATTAGATTTTTCTCCTAACTTAATTCAATTGCTTGGTCCAATTCCGTACAAAATCAACACTTACAAGTCTTACTATCATAATCAAACACTTAAATTAGTTGTCGGGCAAAGTATTAGTGACCGAACACGAACAATTCATGAATGCTCTTGATTGAAATTGACCTAAATTGTCGGTCAATTTTTTTACCATAAGCACGCACACAATCAAATGTGGGTTGAAATATTAATACAACCAAGTTAAAATAACCGAATTTAAGATGACATGGTTTTACATAATTCATTATAAAACTATGTCGTTTGTATAAAACATACATAAAACAAGGGGAGCGCTCCGTTGAAGCAATGTTGGTAGAATGAGGCAGCGAGATACAATATGAGCTACTAATTGTGATGATGTGGCAGAGAATAGTTTTTTACTGTTTGCTTTTTGCTTTTTGGTAGTGGGACACGTGGCGCGCCCACAAAGCACGGGGGTTAGATGTGTGGCTCATATCGTGCCTCACTACCTCATTCTAATTTGTTTGCCTCATTTGAGCGCTCCTCTCAAAACCTAAAGATAACCCCTAAATGACGTCATTTTAAACAATACTATTAAAAACGACATCCTTTACAATTTGACTTCGTTTCACTGGGCCACACCATCTATGAATCCATGTAAGCAAAGTTTTCGTTTTTTTATATAAAGGAAACGCCAAATTGACTACAATCGGACAAACTGCCCACTAAAGGCACCACGCCCAAGAAGGCTGATGAGTCGTATTTATACGTCTCGTCGGATCAACTAATCCCATCTATTCCGACACTTTATTATGCGAACAAGTTACTTGTTAGTGTTATTTTGCATTTCAGGTGTTTTGGAAGCTCTAGGAGGAAACGCGCATTAAAGATGGCATTTTGTGCCAAAAACATCACAGTTTCAAATAAGACCTTTGGACAGTCGACGGAGTGCTGGGAATGGACCGCTTATCAGCAAAATACGAGCCACATGCCATTGCAAAGGTGACTCAATTCCCTACAACTCTTTAGTTCACACCGAGAGCATCCGAGGTCATATAGAAGGCCAAATCCAGAGTCAAAGCCGAGTCCAAGGCGGTGCAAGCCGAGCCGGAACCGAGTCAGCCGAGTCAGAACCGAGTGGGGCCGAGCCAGCCGAGTCCAAGGCCATACAGATCTCGGCTCGTCCTTGCGTGGCGGTTTATGCGAATACTTGCAAGCCAAGCAAAGGCCAAGATTTGGACATGTTTCCTAATTCGTTTTTGGACTTTGGCCAAAAACAGATTTGGAAACGGAACAAGATTTGGATCTGGCCCAAATATAGACTTAGAAACCCTAAGTCTTTGCTATAAATAAGACCCTTGGGTCAAGGCATAATCATCCATCAACACAACACAATTCGGCCACAAGTCTTCCGGAGCTCTCTCCTTCATTCAGTCGTGCCTTCAATCTTCGACGAGAGAAGAATTCCTCCCTTTCCATTATTATTATTGTTTTGCTCCTTGGACATGAGTAGCGAAACCTTCCATTCGGTTTAGGGTTTTAATATATTGTGACGTAGTTTTTGAGATTCTTCGCTTAAAGCTATTTTATGTTCTACTAGTTCTTGTGCATATTTATCTCGGATTGAATTGCGAAGCTAAGTGGATACTTGCAATGGTAAAACTTAGCCGAGCAATTCAAACCCCCTGTTTACTACTTGTTTGATACTAAACCGTTAGGACAAGTAATTTGCACGTAACCTAATATAACCTGAAACGGAGTATTAGGTTTGCTAGAACTAGAAGTCTATAACCTGAAACGGAGTAGATTGTGGTGTAAGTGCTTGAAACGGCCTTACCTTAGGTTATAACCTGAAACGGAGTAACCACACTTAGGAACATAAAATCAGATAATTAGAAATCAATGATAAACGAAGTCACAATAGAAAATCGTAGACCGAATACTCTCTCTGATTGAAAACACCTTTCGTTTTATCTTCTCTTGCACTTGCTTACAATTACTCACAAACCCCAATTTCCCTTGTTTTACAGAACGACTTAGCCTCACTAGCTCTCTAGGGTTCGACCCCTACTTGCCGCTTTACTGCCTATAGTAGGGAAATTATAAATTCAAATTTGATTTGACCGACGACGCCTGTCAAAGGGCACGACAGCATTAAAATATAGATGAAGCTGACACTTTTGTGATCCGTAAACAAGTTTTTGACAGCATTAAAATACTATGGTGTTGTGTGAATTGGGTTGGGCTTGTCAACTATTACTATTAACTCGGCCCAAACCATCAACGGCCCATAAAGCCCAACATGAGTAAAAAACAGTTAATATTATGTTTATTTGATATAGGGGGCACTCGGTTGAGGCAGAGTTGTAAGAATGAGGCAGTGAGGCACGATCTCGGCCGTCTGTGGAGTTGATCGGACGCACGTGGCGAAGCCACGTGGCACAGCCGCAATTGTTGACTTTTCAAAAGTTAGTGGGTTTTACTATTTGGACACGTGGCGCGCCCACAAAGCACGGGGGGGTTAGATGTGTGGCTCAGATCGTGCCTCACGTGCCTCACTTTACTGTTCACTGCCTCATTTGAACGCTCCTCATTTGATATATATATATATAAAGAAGCGTTCAAATGAGGCAGTCAAATTAGAATGAGGCAGTGAGGCACCATCTTAGTCGTCAAACTCATCTCCTCATGACACGTGTCCCTAGGGGTGGACAATGGGCAGGGCAGGGCCGGCCCTGCCCTTACTGAAAGGGCTTAGGGCCGAACAAATGACAATTTTGAAGGGCTTCAAAAAAAATTAGGGCCGGGCCGGGCTTCACTCAAAATCTTGACCCTAGGGCCGAACATTGAAAGGGCTTTTAGGGCCGAACCGAACGACCCTTAATTTTAGGGCTGAACTTAGGGTCGGGCTTAAAATAATTATTTATCAAGAATATCAATAAAAAAATCATAATTTTTTATGAAGCACATCAATAAAATAATTATAAAGACGCAAAATATCCGCAGCAACATGAAATATGAACAACTTGTCATTTGTTAATCCTCTAGGCTCTGAATAATTAAGCTTATACTATAAACAACTTGTCATTTGTTAATCCTTAAATTCAAGACTTGAATTGACTCAAAAAAAAGACTTGAGCTCCTAGTATCAATACCTTCGGTAATAAGAATTGACTATTTGCTTCCATCACTTTTCATTTGAAGGCTTCCGGTAATTAGGGTATGAAGCGCCGTTCATTTTAGATTCTAAGCAAATTGATTAATCATCCTATCTGTCAAATTGAAAATATTTTTGTAAATGAGAAACATCATAAACAGTGACAAACGCAATTTCATTGACAAAATAGGCATCAACTTCATCATATTCAAAAAGTTTCAAAAGGTTACAAAGGCGCAAAATATTATACATCTTCAACTTCAAAAATTAATTTAATTGACTAAGTGTATTGTGTTATTTGTGTATATTTTTTTTAAAATTGACTAAGTATATTATAAATTAATTTATACAAGTTAAAATATGGAAGGGCTTAACGATCGGGCTTTTTAGGTCGAACCGAACATAATATTATTAGGTCATAATTAGGTCGGGCTTTTTTAGGGCGGACAGGGCCGGGCTGAATTAGGGCATAATTAGGTCGGGCTCGAGGGCCGAACATGGCTTTGAAATCACAGTCTTTGTTCGACTTCGAGCCTTTAGGGCTTAGGGCTCGAGGGCTTCAACCTAGGGCCGGGCCGGCTTTAAGGCTCGAAGGTCATAGGGCTTTGTGCAGGGCTTTTGAGCCCTAGGGCTGAATGTTGACCCCTACGTGTCCCACTACCAAAAATCCATCAAAAATAAAAAGTAAACAGTAAAAAACTATTCCATGCCACATCATCATAATGAGTGACTTACAACGTGCCTCACTGCCTCATTCTACCCCCTGTTACAAGGTAGTATGCATCCACGCACGCAGGGCATCCAAGAGGGATGTAGGAAGCATCCACGCACGCGGCGGGACGAGGAAGAGGAAAAGAAAAAGGAATGAAGAAAATTGGTGGTCCCGCGATTCCAACCATCTTAAGGTGGACTCATAACCAACAGGATACCACCCCTATTGGCGAAGTATAAATTGCATTAAATGATCAAACTTTGTTAATTTTATATGTGTATAAACTGTTCACATTCAAGTTGGAAATTTGTATCAAAGTTTTGTGCTAATAAGTTTATATTTGATCCAATTATATTATGATCTTAAATTTTTATGTTATTTGTTTTTTAGATGAAACATCAACTATTGATTCATTATTATAAAAAATTATTCCAATATGAGAGTAAGATAGTCATTTATATATTCAGGAATTAATTATAATAATTTTGATATCAATAAATAAGAAAATGACTCAGCTTCACGAAGTGCCCCACAGACTACTGATAAGCGTGACGAGATTCAAAGAGCTTATATTAGTTTCAATCTGAAACGTAACAAAATGGAATATGGTTTCTTATCCATTGATTGGTTTTCAACATTCAAAAAATTAGTTGAAATGTTTAGCACTAATTCAACCACAGGTGATTTAGTGATATGAAAATAACTTTTTTTGATAATGAACTACATGTGTTTTGAACAATATTAATTTTTTTAATGATGCGTTCGATTTTTTTATTTGTCACCCCCTATCCCAATTCCTGGGTCCGTCAATGTATATATATATATATATAGATATAGGGGCGCGCTCAAATGTTATGTGTTGTTAAAGTGTTATGTGTTACTTTATTGTGCACATTTAGATCTTTTGATCTAAAGGTCCAAATTACATCTTGCACTTTCGTCTTTTAGGTAAAAGACAAAAGTGCAAAATGACAAACAACTTGGTCACTTTTTGACTTTTATTTTGCACTTTGACTTTATTTTGCACCTTTAGATCATTTGATTTAACGGATGAGATTGGTGTAACACATAACACATTAAGAAGGGTGTAACATTTGAGCGCTCCTCTATAGATATATATATATATATATATAGATCTTTGAAGTTCTATCTTTCAATAGGATCCGGCAGTCATTGGTACATATATCGGTATCGTGAAGCACAGGCCATGTCCTACATTCTTCAACATTTGGAGCACATGCCGCATTATCGGGCACCTTTACTATTGCAAGACATAACATTTAATCATTGGTACATTCTTCAACATTTGGAGCACATGCCGCATCATCAGGCAACTTTACCGTAGACATATCACTTAGGAAGAATCTATGCGAGGCGGGACGAGGAAAGTTTCACGAGGGATGTAGGAAGCACGCGTGGATGAGGAAAATGAATAAGAAGAAGAAAATCTCACAAAATTGTGAAAAAAATTGTAGAATCAATATCAATGATCAAAGTCAATTTCCTTATGAACTCAAGTTTACTTAAGGTTCAATTCAAGCTTTGGAACTTAAAAAAAGTTGATAAACAAGATTTACGTGGTTCGGGGGGCTGTCCCTACTCCACGGGAGGAGGCGAGGATCAATCCATTAAATGAAACATTTTAGTACAAGCAATTGTCAAGAACCCGAATTTAACCTTTATCGACCTAATTCAATCAATGCTAGGCTATGACTAAATTGACCGATAATAATGGTTACAAATAAGGGCGAAAGCTTCCCTGATATGTGAATCGAAGATTCCAATTGACCCAAGACTCAGGCGTGACCGGTGACAGTTGTATTTTTCGTATAGTCAAAAACAATTTATAATGATGACCGGTACGACCAGTGTCGAACCCAAGGGAGCAAATTTGATTGCGCGCTAAGACTTATCAAGTTTTCAACTTGGTTATTCCTAAAATTCAATGATAAGATGGTTTTTAAGTAAGAACTAGTAATGAAATGGCTTCAAAGGGGTTTTAATTCAATTCAAAGAGAGTTTCGAGGGGTTACTCCCCTCCTTGGCATTTCCCATGATCATATACACAATATTCAAATGTTTTTAGGTGTTAATTGGTTTAGAACCTAGCTTAGACTAAGATAGACCATTTATCATGCGAGCCTAATCCTAGTCAAGCCATCCTAATTAGAACCTCACTTTATCAAGATATTGATTCACTCTATAACACTATTATCCTTGGAACATCTCCCAAGGTAATAAATGCTATAGGCATTAAGCTCTAGTTAACCTCACATCCATGCATTTACTCTCATAAACACTAGATTTGATCATTTCCACCTTATCCAAATCATCACTAAGCATTTTCAATACTTAGATCAAATTCTAAGAATAACATGTCACATAGGCATTTTATCAAACACTTGGTAACATGTCATAAATAGAGCACTTAGTGAAAAAGAAATCAACACCATAGATTGTATATTCACGTCTACAATGGACGCAGCAGCTTAATGTCTGCAGTGGACGCGGCTGACTGTTGATCAGCGTTGACCGATTCGTTTGACCCGAATTTACACCATCACGCAACGAGACGAGGGGAGTACCTGTTCACTTTTACTTCTATTTTCCACATACTTGTGTGTCTTGCATTGTTGTGTCTTTGAATTTAAGTCGTACCGTGAGGACACGTCTTTGTTCAAAAGTGTGGGGTGGGAGAGTCAGTCAGTTAGTTGTGTCAGCATGTTTATTTTTCTCGCATACGTACCGTGTCAGCACGTTTCCCTTTAAAAAAAATTTGAAAGTATGAAATTTCTCTCTATTTCCTGGATATGCAGTATTGAATTTTGATGATGTGAAACAGATGATGCTGATTAGATGTGTTCCTCTCGCGAAATCGGAATTGTGCTTTTATGTGTGAATTTAACCCAGTGCGTGTCCTTTTGAGTTTAGATAAACAGGGATGTGGAGTTGATAGAAATGTCCTAGAGAGGCTTGACGAAGCATTCAAAGGACCGAAATTCAAGTTATATGGACTTTGTGAAGGCTAGCACTTCGAGACAATATGGTTCGGAGTTAGCTCCGCCGCCGCAGCGTTTATGTGAGTAGGCGGGACGGGAAAACAGACCGTCCTATCTCTAGTCCGAAGTAACCGGGAAAAAAGGTGGGTGACCCTCATCTTGACTCGCGTCAAAAAGGGCGAGGAAGAGAAAGACCGGGGAGGGCGATGATTGGACCTCCCTCAAAAGAAAAGAAGAAAAAGGACAAGCTGTTCACAATAAAGGAGCAAAGCTCAAGAAAAATCTGCCACGTTGTGAAGTTTTATACAACAAAAAGTGAAGTACATCATTCATACAGAAGAGCCAAAGGCCAAAGAAAGTTCACTACATAAAAAGTTGTCCAACAAAAGAAGAAAGAAAGCTCAAAAACATTGAAGCTCGAATGAATCACGTGCAAGAAAAAGCAATGAAGTGTAACCATATAACTAGAATTCGGGACAGCGAATCCAGATTATGGGTCTAAAGAGGACTATCACCCATTCATCCGAATTGGTTTGGATTTCAGCTCAAAAGGTAACTGATAAGTCGTAGTTGTACGACTATTTTCTGTGTTAATACCCCGTCTCTTAGTGTTTGCCTGTATGTTATTTCACTACATGTGTGTAGTTTTCGTTCTCAGGTGCATTCGGAGACCATGGAATGAATATCGGCTAAAGAGAGCCTGTTAGAAGATGTTTTGCATCGAAGGAATGAAGTCCAAAGTGCTTGAAGTTTGTATCAGTGCAGAGCGCGTAGGCCTGAAGTATTAAAGGCGCGGAGGTCTACTGAATTTCGTTAATTGTTCAGACCTCCGCGGAAATTAAATCAAGAGACGTCCGCGGAGACAGCTGGCAGTCGAATTTCATTATTTCGAAGTTGCAATCTCAGGAGAAGAACAGATAGATTTCGAAGAGACAGAAGGGGGGCGGCTGGCTCTGGACTTAAGGAGAAAAATCAGAAAGGTTAGGGTTCGTTCGAAGTGGGGAATTGAGAGTAGAGGATTGGAGAAGAGAGCTCTCGGAGTAGGATTCCAATTGAAGAAGCTTGAACGTGGATTCGTTGCTGGATTCAAGTACTGGAGTGGAGCTGCAGCTTGGTGGAGAATTCATCATTAGTAATTTCGTTTCATTCTATTCAAAACTTGATGATGTATTCCCTTACGATGAGTAGCTAAACTCATATGTGTAGGCTAGAACTCGACATTGTGATGTTTTGACTTGAGACCTATATTGATTTCTGTGTTTTGTGTCATATTACTATGCATTGTTTATGGAATTGATTCTGTTAACACGAGTGGAACCCTAGCGGGGGAGCTTTGGTTTGTTAGTTGATTCTGATTGTCATGTTTAATAGCAACCTAGCGAGGATAACGAACTAGGACACGAGTAATATACCACTAGGATTAAACACCCTAGGACAACCCATTTTTGACGTGATGTATTTTTGCATACGGTCAAAAACAATTTGTAATTCAACCGGTAAGACCGGTGTCGAACCCAAGGGAGCAAATGGATTACACGCTAGTTCTATCAAATTTTCTTACTCGGCTAATTCCTAAAATTCAAGTATGATTGAGTTATCAATGATTCAAAACAAGAATGAAATGGTTTTTAGGGAATTAAATTCGATTAAAAGCGAGTTTCGAGGGATTAATCCCCTCCTTGGCGATTTCCCAATGATCATGCATACAAGAGTTTAATTAATTATGAGTTGATAGGTTTTAAACCTAGCTTAGACTAGAATTGAACAAACCATGCATGTTTAATCCTAGTCAAGCCATCTTAGCTAGGATCTCACTAATTAAAGAGTATTGATCCACTATATAGCATTTACTCCCATAAATGCTACATGCATAAAGTTCTAGTTTACCTCTCACCATGCATTTACTCTCATAAATGTTGGTTAAGTTCAATTTTACTACATCCAAACCATCAATAAGCTCTTTCAATACTTAGATCATGGTTCTAACATAAACATGTCACTTGGGCATTTTATCAAACACTTAGAGACATGTCTAACATGAAGAGCATAGTAAAATGAAATCAACTTCAATAAATCCATTCAAATGTGTATACAATGATCATTGAGTACCAAGGAGGTTCATAGAACCCTCAAAAAACATGGGAGACTACTCACACATCATGTAAGACAACATGATGTGTAGGTTTTTAGCAAAAATCTAAGAGAAAGGAAGAGGGAAAAGAGTAGGATTGATGATCCTAATAAACTCCCTTGATCTTCAATCCTCCTTGATTAGATGATGTTGAAACCCTTGATTTGGCTCACTTCCTTTTGTCCTTTCTCCAGAAAAATCCAAGATGCTAGGTCAAACTTGCCTCTTTCTATTTATAGCCTCGGGCGATTTCCGATACTGTAGCAGGTCCAGTCGATCGACTGGCGTTGGGCTGTTGGCCCAGTCGATCGACTGGAGGGAGATAAGACGCTTGGAAAGCAGATTCTCAGTCGATCGACTGAGACAGGGTAGTCTCCCAGTCGATCGACTGCGGTAATGCAGAAAACAGGCCCTCCTGAGACTCCATTAAGTCGATCGACTGGAGTCCCAATCGATCGACTGAAGGCACGTGGCTTGCACGCTCAGCTGGAGAACTCGCCAGTCGATCGACTGGAGGGTCCAATCGATCGACTGCGGTAATTTGATTTGCAGTCCCTCCTGAGAGTCTATCGAGTCGATCGACTGGAGCAGGGGAGCTTCCCAGTCGATCGACTGGGGGCCAAATTCTGCCAACTTTTGCTCTTGACTCCGATTTTCTCCGAGTTTCCTTCTATGGGCTTTTGGCACTGAGTCATCTTGATTCGCACCTGAAACGCATGAAAAGGGGATCAAATGACATCAAATAATCGTCGGAAACGAACTAAAGCTATAGTGAAAATGGGCATTAATGAGTCGAAAACTCGACTCATCAACACTCCACACTTAAGCTTTGCTCGTCCCGAACAAAGTATGCAAATATGCCAAGGAAGCGCAAATGCCGAAATGCTAGTGGTGCTATGTTTTTCGTGTATTTGCCTCACTAGATTTCGCAAGGTCTCGATCCTTATTTCTAAACATGTTATTGAAAAGTAAATACAAGTATATACAACCTAACTAGCTCCTTTTCGTAGGCGTTACGAATGCATTTAGCGAATGCATTAAGCCGTTAAACCCCTAGGCTATCCTAGTGGACGAGTTATAGTCTCGTGAGAGTTTTCAGAAAAGGGAATACTCACAAATCCCTATGCACCTATCCCATGAGAATGAGTGTAAGAGTGCTCAACCGAGGCTATGATTTCTCAAAACAAATTCCTCACCCCACGCTAGGTCCATTATCACAATATCATCAAAAGAACTTTTGAACCATTTGAGTACCCATGAGGTTGTGCATTCAAGATCATCAATACTAGAGCTATCAAATGTCTCATCCAAAGTTCCACTCATTTTCAAGGCAATACAATAGAGTCGTAGTTTAGTTTGCACAAAAGAGTGTCAACCGCTCACCTATGCTAGCTAGGGCTAGTCCATGGGTTTGTGGCAAGGAACTCGTTCCCAAGTTTTAGGCGCTTAAGCCGTAATCCATAAGGGAAGAGGAGTTCGACGCTAGAGTTCTCAATAAACATGCATAGACCAAATGATAGTTCCCGTGCAAACACATGGATCTTCCAAGAGTCATTCTAACTAGCACGCAATGCAAACGATGAGTCCCACACAAATGAAGGATGGAGGAAAACATAGAGTCAAGTTTTAAGTGCTTCTTATTTTCTTTTTGAAACGGCCTTTGGCCTACAAATGCTTTCGAGGGGGGACTTACCTCCCTAACCCCCGGCATTTGTATGTTTTGATCAAAACTTCTCTTGTACTTTGAGAAAGTTTTTAGTCGGGGCTTTGCCCTCTTTGACCGCAAAACATTTTTTTCTTTTGTTGGGGCCTATTTTTCGCCCTCTTTTGACTCCACACTTAAAACTTGACAATATGTTCAAAAAGTGTATGGAATGCGCGGGAAACAATCATAAGCATGGCACTAAATTAGAAAACTCAAGTCACCAAGGAGCTATCAAATGGTCTAAGTTTTTCACGAAGATTTTAAGCGCTTGCTATAACTTGATCTAAGGTATTTCAACGAAAATGCTTAGAGACTTGGATAGACAAAAGATATCAATGATATTGATTTCACGAATACACATTCAATGGAATAGGTCGGTTCTAAGTTCAAAATCCAATAGTTGTGATAAATAGGCTAGATGTGATTTATAGGAACTTAGAATCGATGGTCACAAACCTATGTGGTTAAAAACACTCTCATGTAGGGATAAGGTGCAAGTATGCAAGTGTCCATCTCACAATGATATGTATGGCATGCAAACATGTGAACTATGCGCATCAAACCACTCCACACTTAATTCAAGCTTAGTCCCTAAGCGCAAAGAATGATAAAAATAGAGAGGCAAAGGCGCATAGGAACTCCCCTCGTTTGTAGGCCCGGTGATATAATCCATATGAGTGAGAAATAGCCTTTTGGTTGCAAATGTAGATAAAGAAGGTGAATATGGACATGATGAGAATATAGAAATGTATATCCTGTGGATTGAACGACATAAATGGTAAACACCGTCAATATCAAAGAAAATGTAGCATACAACCAAAGGCAAGTCAAGAGTATATCACACAAAATGGCATACATCATCCAAAATTGCGCCAAAAGGCGACTTAACATCCAAGTACATGATCTAAGCAGGAAGGCATCAAATGATAGGCAAAAGTAAGATCAAGATGCAATACAAGCTCAAGATGTAGCCTCATCGCCTCCTCGAGTGATATCTCTAGTGGAATCTCCTACTCCCTCCATCCTAGCCGAGCCCTCCCGCTCAATAGTGGCGCCAGTGTACCTCGAGCTCTCCTCTCGGATGAACGTCTCTCGCACTATCGTGCCCTCAGGGAGAGGTGCGCCCGCCTCCCCGACTCTGGAAGCTGGTGTGGAAGGCAAAGGGGAGGCGCCACGAGGAGCAGAGAACTCCGGAGCAGCAGGAGGGATGAATGGAGCGCTGGGGCCACTGATGAAGGACTGGACTGTAGATCTGAGCCACTCCCACTCCCGGCGAGCTCTCGCATCAGACTCTCGGACAAAGTCCTCAAGGCGTGTCAAACCCGTCCGCAAGTCAGCAACATCAGAGGTGATCCTCTGTCTCCACTCGGCTGAATCATCTATGACTGGAGGGGGAATCTCGACAGCGGGCTCCACTGGAGGAACCTCTTCGTCTGCTGGAGGAAGCTCCTCATCTGCTGGAGGGGGAGGAGGAGGCGAGCCAGGGGGTGAGGGAGTGAGGTTGGCAAGGCAATAGAGGGGGTTCTGCTGCTTGAAGAACCTCCTCTTATACGCCGCAGCGGTCACAAGCCCCTCCTGATGAGGTGTCGTATCGCTGTCCCAGGTCTTGCCATCCCGCTTGACGATGTGCATGTTCTTCATCAGAGTTAAGTCAAGCACGCTCCTGGTAGGGGCCTCACAGCCCTCGTGGCCAAAGGTGAAGTTACACCTTTGGGCTATCAATGTGATCAAGGAGCCACCTCCCATGCCCCGGTTCCTCGAGGCCGGCTTCACAACAGTCTCGAACCGATCGGCAAGACTGGCTAGCCAATCAACGGCCTGCCCGTGCTCCATAGCAAGCATGAGGTCCATATCCAGGAGGGTGAGCGACCTAGCCCTCGCCGTCCTCGTATTAATCCCAATCGCGATGACGTGGTGTATAATCTTCCAAACCGGATCAGTGATGGCTGAAGAATTATACGATGATATGAACTACTCATCTCTCCCGGAAATCCTCTTCCAAAATTGGGTCTGGTCGTGCTCATTGAATTTCCGGGGCGACGCCTCAGGTTGTGGGAATCCCAACCACTCTCGGATCATACTCTCCCTAATCCGGAAATCCCGGCCCCCCCAAAACAAATTTCCAATAATAAGCATTATCCTCCCCCTCCTTCTCCTTCAACCACTCGAAAGAGCATACAAACTCTTCGACTACCCTCTGGTAGGAACCCGGATCATCCATAAAAAGGAAAGACAAGCCATGCTGAGTGAGGCGAGAATGTACCTCGTCTGTGACTGCTTCGTCGATGCTACGAAGCAATCCCATGTCCAAGTATAGCGTCGGGATGGCCGTCTTCTTCTTCGAAGTGATGGTAGCGTGATGAGTCCGGTGCTTCTCGTCCCTAAACACAAGGGGGGCTGAGAACGGGTACGGGACCGGTATGGGCATCGGTCCCTCATAAGGCCCCACGTGAGGCTCAATCGGCACAATGGCTGAGGATGGAGGAGCTGCAGCAGGGGAGGGCTCTCTGGGCACTGGGGGCGAAGGAGCTCGAGGGGTAGGAGGCACTGGCGCTTTCCTCTTCGGTGCCGGTTTCCTTGGTTGAGGCCTTTTCTTCTTGGGAGGCACGGGGGAAACCGGCACGGCCTCAACCTCTGCGTCTGAGCCCGAGCTATGGTCGGCTAACGAGCTCCTCAATAACCTCCTCTTGCGGGAAACGAGAGGTCTATCATCCTCGTCCGACTCGTGATACTCATCAATCTGATCGTCGAGAGAGGGCTCATGAGCAACTCCCTTTCCCTTGTCTTTGGCGCTTGAAGAGGCACCGGCACGAGGCATAATGCACTGGGAATGGAGAGCAAAAACTGAACTGAGCAAAAACTCCCACAACTGCACTGAATTGCTTCTCAGTCGATCGACTGGGATGAGGCTAATGGGTCAGTCGATCGACTGGGAGGAGAAAATCGGACGGGTTTAGGGCGAAATTGGGGGATTTTCCGGTAGGCTTTGGGAGGTCGAATTGATGCTTGGGGATGGTAGGCGGACGGATGGGAAGTTGTTTGGTAGGTCGAACGGGTGGAGAAGACGCCGGACGGAGGAGATCGGTTGAGGGTTCGAATTTCCGATCGGAAATCGAAGATGCGGGTGGGGCGACGAGGCTGGGAGTTTGCTGGGCGGCGGACTGATGGCGGACGGATGGCGAACCGAGCGGAGGGCTTGAGCTGAGACTCGGTCGAGGTCGGATGTCGGATTTGGAGTTAGGGTTTCGGAGTCGGTCGATTGGCGGAGTGAGCGAGCGAGATGAAGTTCGAATGGGAAAGGGGTTATTTGGATATAGAAGTTCCAGTCGATCGACTGTGGAAAGTGAAAAATGAGGTCCTCCTGATGCTCCATCTAGTCGATCGACTGGGAGAATGGGCACAGGCCAGTCGATCGACTGGAGATAGCTTTCAGCTGCGAAATTTTTCTGCTTTTCGTTGAATCTCCAACTCCACACTCAGAATTTTTACTCATCATCATTCATCAGTACCACTCAAAATATCACATATATTCAAGGCACACTCTCCTAAGCAATCTCTAGCATATGAGCATACGATTTTCAAATAAAACATGCTAGGATTACCACTCCACACTTAAATCGCCACCATTGTCAAGAAAATTCATGCAAGCCTTATATCACGTCGCGCACACCTAATCATGCATTTAAAATTGTCCCAATCACCAAGCCACATGACAAGTTCACAAAATGCATGCTACACATATATGAAAGTTACTTGTGCATAGATAGACAACTCACAAATCAGGGTACCTCCCGTGAGGTGCCTAGTTTAACGTCTTGGAAAAGACCGAGCCGATCCTCTTCTTACTAAGAAACACACTTGAGGAGTCCATAGCTAGGATCCCTCCTCAAGCGGATAGAGGCTCTCTAAGGGTCGGTCAAATGGTAAGTCACATTTTTCTCATCCCGAACGCCTTCTCTATAATGCTTTAGCCTTTGCCCATTTGCCGTGAAGGTAGTCCCATCATTGTTGAGCAATTCTACGTGTCCATCCTCGTGAGGCTTGTGGACAATAAATGGACCACTCCACCGGCTTCTCAATTTTCCCGGGAATAACTTGAGCCTAGAATTAAAGAGTAAGACCTTCTCTCCCTTCTTGAATTCCCGACGAAATATTCTCTTGTCGTGCCATTTCTTGGTCTTTTCTTTATAGATCCTAGCACTTTCGTAGGCTTCATTCCTTATCTCTTCCAACTCATGGAGTTGAAGCACCCTATGGTCTCCCGCCATTTGTAAGTCCATAATTAACATCTTAATTGCCCACATCGCCTTGTATTCCAATTCCACCGGCAAGTGGCACGGCTTCCCATAAATAAGGCGATAGGGAGACATTCCAATAGGGGTCTTGAATGCCGTACGATAGGCCCATAAAGCGTCATCTAGCTTCGATGACCAATCCTTCCTTGAGCTCCCCACGGTTTTCTCCAAGATTGCCTTGATTTCTCTATTTGAAATTTCCACTTGCCCACTGGTTTGTGGGTGATAAGGTGTGGCAACCTTGTGACTAACTCCATATTTGCGAAGCAAGGCCTCAAAATGTTTCTCCTTGAAATGTGAACCGCCATCACTTATGACGGTCCTTGGCACTCCAAATCTAGGAAAAATAATCCTCTTAAAGAGCTTGGTGACCACCTTGGCATCACAAGTAGGGGAGGCGACGGCCTCAACCCATTTGGAGACGTAATCAACCGCGACCAATATGTATTGGTTCCCATATGAGGATGGGAAGGGACCCATATAATCTATGCCCCATACGTCAAATATCTCGACCGGGAGGATGCTTTGTTGGGGCATTTCATGCCTCTTTGAGATGTTTCCCGTTCTTTGGCATTGATCGCAAGCCTTCACAAATTCATAAGCATCACCAAAGAGAGTTGGCCAATAAAAACTGCTTTGTAGAACTTTGGACGCCGTTTTTGCTCCACTACCATGTCCTCCATATTGGGAAGAGTGACAATGGTATAGAATATCTCTCTACTTCTTCGGCGACGCAAGTCCTATATAAACCATCCGCGCAAAGCCTATATAGATAGGGCTCATCCCAATAGTACCTCTTGGTCTCGGATAGGAACTTCCTCTTTTGATGGTGGTTCATATCGTGAGGAATAATCCCACAAACCACGAAGTTTACGAAGTCCGCGTACCATGGGAGGGCCTCCGCCTCAACTCTCATGAGTTGCTCTCCAATAAATGAGTCATTCACGGGTCTAGTATCCTCTTCAATCTCTTCATTTTCCTCTAGCCTTGATAGGTGGTCGGCTACCACATTTTCTACCCCCTTTTTATCTTTGATTTCTATGTCAAATTCTTGGAGCAATAGAATCCACCTTATCAGTCTTGGCTTGGAATCTTTCTTTGCCAAGAGGTACTTGATCGCCGCATGATCCGTGAACACTATAACCTTTGAAGCCACTAGGTATGGGCGAAACTTATCAAAGCATACACAATAGCAAGAAGCTCCTTCTCGATAGTAGAATAGTTCAATTGAGCTCCATTTAGAACCTTGCTTGTGTAGTGGATGGCATGAAGTTTCTTATCTATCCTTTGCCCAAGAACCGCCCCAATTGCATAATCGCTTGCGTCGCACATGAGCTCAAAGGGCAATTCCCATCTTGGAGGTTGAATAATTGGAGCCGAAATTAATGCCTCTTTCAATTTCTCGAAGGCCACCAAGCACTCTTCATCAAACCGAAACTTGGTGTCATTGCATAGTAGGTTTATTAAAGGCTTTGCAATCTTCGAGAAATCCTTGATAAACCTCCTATAAAACCCCGCATGGCCTAGAAAACTCCTTATGCCTTTTACATCCTTTGGGGGTGGCAATTTTTCCATAACCTCTATTTTAGCCTTGTCCACCTCAATTCCTCGTTTAGAGACCAAGTGACCAAGAACTATCCCCTCCTGCACCATAAAATGACATTTTTCCCAATTAAGTACAAGGTTCGTCTCAATACATCTTTTCAACACTTTAGCCAAATTAGCTAAACAATCATCAAAAGACGAACCATAAACAGAAAAGTCATCCATGAATACTTCCATAATCTTTTCAATAAACTCGGAAAAAATAGCCATCATGCATCGTTGAAAGGTACCCGGCGCATTACATAGTCCAAAGGGCATTCGCCGATAGGCAAATGTTCCATAGGGACATGTAAAGGTGGTCTTTTCTTGATCTTGTGGATGTATAGGGATTTGGAAAAATCCACTATATCCATCAAGATAGCAAAAATAATCATGCTTAGCTAATCTTTCCAACATTTGGTCAATGAAAGGGAGGGGAAAGTGATCTTTTCTAGTGGCTTGGTTTAGTTTCCTATAATCCACACACATACGCCACCCGGTTACCGTTCTCGTGGGGATTAGTTCATTCTTTTCATTTTTAACTACGGTCATCCCCCCCTTTTTGGGGACTACATGAATGGGGCTCACCCATTTAGAGTCCGCAACGGGGAAGATGATTCCCGCATCAAGCAATTTTAGAACTTCCTTTTTGACTATTTCCCCAACAATAGGATTCAACCTCCTAGCTCTCTCCCTAGATGGCATGCTATCACTCTCTAAATTGATTTCATGCATGCATAAATTGGGACTTATCCCCTTTAAATCATCAATAGAGTAGCCAATAGCATCCTTATGTTCTCTAACCACATCAAGCAATTTAGAAGTCTCATCATCATTCAAAGAAGCACTCACAATGATAGGCAAGCTAGAATTTGCGCCTAAGAACTCATACCTTAGGCTTGTTGGTAGAGCTTTTAGCTCTACCGAACAAGACTCCTTACCTTTGTCGCTTAGAGTTCCTTCTTCGTTTTCTTCCTCCAAGATAGCCCAACAATCGGCAATGTCGGGAAGCTCATTATCAAGGTCAATTCCACTCATGTAAAGGTTAGGCACATCATACAATTCATATGTATCAACTAGGTCAAGATAATTACAAGTCATTGTAGGACTAGGACCTTTTTGTGCCTTTTCTAAGTTAAACTCAATTTCCTCATCTCCTACTCTCATGGTGATTGACCCCTTAGTGGTATCAAATATAGCCCCCGCGGTGTAGAGGAAAGGCCTTCCCAAAAGAATGGGAATTTCATTGTCCTCTTCCATCTCTAACACCACAAAATCCCCCGGAATATAGAAATTCCCTACTCTAACCAGGACATCCTTAAGAACTCCGTTAGGGAATCTTGAGGAGCGGTCCGCGAGCCTTAGAATCATGCTAGTTGGTTTTGGCTCACCCATATTTAGCTTTTTACACAAAGAATAAGGCATCAACGAAATGCTTGCACCCAAATCACACATAGCACGTTCAATCTTAATATCATTAATAAAGCATGAAATGGAAAAGCTACCGGGATCCTCAAGCTTTGGGGGCATGCGAGGTTGGAGTATGGCGCTACATTCACCATTGAGGGACACCGTATCGACATCCTCGATTGTTCTCCTGCACGTAATAACATCTTTTAGAAATCTAGCATAACAAGGAGCTTGAGTTATTACCTCGGTGAAGGGCATTGTGACATAGAGCTTCCTCATCATCTCGGCAAACTTGGAGAATTGCTTATCATTGCTCTTCTTCTTTAACCTTTGAGGAAATGGAATAGGAGGAGTGTATATTCTAGGTTCATCTTTCTCCTTTTCCACTTCACTCTCTTTCTCAACTTGAGGGTTTGGAACCTCCTCATCCAACTCTTCAATTTCGGCACTAGCTTGGCCTCCAAGATCAAAAGTGACTCTCTTCTTCTTAGGTAGCTCTACCTCTAACTCTTTCCATTTTCTCAAGGTCACCGCATTGCAATGCTCTCTATTAACTTGGTCGGGCCTAGCCGGTAGCTTCCCCGGTGCCCTTGTAGATGCCTCGGCTTGTTGAGCAATTTGAGTTTCTAGCATTTTGTTGTGGATTTCTAGCCTTTGATTCGATTGCTTAACCTCATTCAACTCTTGCCTCATCTCATTTTGGTTTGCTAAGAGCTTTGCAAACATTGCCTCAACACCGGATAGTTCACTAGAAGGTTGTGGAGGAGCTTCAACTTGTTGATAGGTTCTTTGAGCTTGAGCTTGATATTGTTGCCCTTGGTTTCTTTGAAGCAAAGTCGGTCCTTGACTTTGATATTGGTTCCTAGGTTGGAACCCTTGATTTGATTGAGTAGGCTTAGGACCGAATCCGGGAGGTGTGGATCCAAAGTCGGGGCGAGTGGGATTAGTGGTCTTGTAGGAGAAATTGGGGTGATTTCTCCATCCCGAAGAGAACTTTGGTGTAGTATAGTTGGCTTGAGAGCTTTGCCCTTGATTGGCATTCCCTCCATAGTCTCTTCCTTGGTTTCCTCCCACAAAATTCACTTCCCCATAGCCTTGCACATCCCTTTGAACCAAAGGGCAAGAATTGGTTTCATGCTCATAGACCTCACAAATATCACACCCTTGCTTTGTCGAAGGTTCTCTTTCCGGGTGTTTCAACTAGAAGACTTCATCCGAGAGGCTATCGAAGTCCTTCCTCAAAGCATCGTAGTCACTTGTGCTCACCGCTTTCACCTCATGCCTTTCGTGTCTCCTTCTTGGGTTTCCTCTTTCACTTCCCCACATGAAGTAGTTTTTCGTGATTTTTTCTATTACCGCAAACCCTTCATGTGGTTCTAGTTCCATAATAGCTCCGCCCGAGGCGGTGTCAAGTGCAAGTCGAGAGGCACCATCGACACCATGGTAGAAGGTGTGGAAGACTTGGAGATCGTCGAGGTTGTGATGGGGGCAAAGCCTTTGATATTCTTTATACCGTTCCCAAGCTTCATAGAGGTTTTCCCCATCCAATTGTGAGAAATTTGTAATTTGATTCCTATAGTAGGCCGTCTTGGAAGGAGGGAAGTATTTGTTTAGGAATGCCACGGCGAGCTCCTCCCAAGTCGTGAAGCTATCGGGAGTTTGACTCCTCAACCAATCCTTTGCTCTTCCCGTGAGGGAAAAAGGGAAGAGCCTTAGAAGCTTAGCGTCCTCCGAGAACCCATTGATCTTGAAGGTGGCACACACTTCAAGAAATGTTGTCAAGTGAGAATTAGGGTCCTCATTGTCCCTTCCCGAGAATTGGTTGGATTGGACCATTTGGATCGTGGAAGTCTTCAAATCAAAATCTCGGTTATCAACCGTCGGTACGAGGATTGGGGAACGATATCCATAGGCCGTAGGAGTGGCATAATCCTTGAGAACCCTTCTAGCTTGAGGGCCTAGTGGTAGGTGACCATGGGGTGGTGGAGGTGGAGGGGGAAGTCTATTATCTCTATCTCCCATGCCTTGAGTGGTGGTCTCTTGATTTCCTTGAGTGTTCGATGTCGTTCCCTTGTCTTTTGTTGTTTTACTCCTTGTAGGGTAGGGGTTAACGAATTCTCTTATCGGTTGATTCAAATCTCTATCCACAACTTGAGTAACCTTCTTTGTCTTTGGTGGCATAAACGAGATTTCCCTAAAAGAGGAGGGCAATTAAAACAAGTGAGAATACCGAATATGCTCAAGAATCGCGAGTATCAAAGTAAACAAAGTAAACCATGGAATAGTCGGAGTACTAAATGATTTTCCTAGGATAATCTAGCTATTGCTCCCCGGCAACGGCGCCATTTTTGACGTGATGTATTTTTGCATACGGTCAAAAACAATTTGTAATTCAACCGGTAAGACCGGTGTCGAACCCAAGGGAGCAAACGGATTACACGCTAGTTCTATCAAATTTTCTTACTCGGCTAATTCCTAAAATTCAAGTATGATTGAGTTATCAATGATTCAAAACAAGAATGAAATGGTTTTTAGGGGATTAAATTCGATTAAAAGCGAGTTTCGAGGGATTAATCCCCTCCTTGGCGATTTCCCAATGATCATGCATACAAGAGTTTAATTAATTATGAGTTGATAGGTTTTAAACCTAGCTTAGACTAGAATTGAACAAACCATGCATGTTTAATCTTAGTCAAGCCATCTTAGCTAGGATCTCACTAATTAAAGAGTATTGATCCACTATATAGCATTTACTCCCATAAATGCTACATGCATAAAGTTCTAGTTTACCTCTCACCATGCATTTACTCTCATAAATGTTGGTTAAGTTCAATTTTACTACATCCAAACCATCACTAAGCTCTTTCAATACTTTGATCATGGTTCTAACATAAACATGTCACTTGGGCATTTTATCAAACACTTAGAGACATGTCTAACATGAAGAGCATAGTAAAATGAAATCAACTTCAATAAATCCATTCAAATGTGTATACAATGATCATTGAGTACCAAGGAGGTTCATAGAACCCTCAAAACACAAGGGAGACTACTCACACATCATGTAAGACAACATGATGTGTAGGTTTTTAGCAAAAATCTAAGAGAAAGGAAGAGGGAAAAGAGTAGGATTGATGATCCTAATAAACTCCCTTGATCTTCAATCCTCCTTGATTAGATGATGTTGAAACCCTTGATTTGGCTCACTTCCTTTTGTCCTTTATCCAGAAAAATCCAAGATGCTAGGTCAAACTTGCCTCTTTCTATTTATAGCCTCGGGCAATTTCCGGTACTGTAGCAGGTCCAGTCGATCGACTGGCGTTGGGCTGTTGGCCCAGTCGATCGACTGGAGGGAGATAAGACGCTTGGAAAGCAGATTCTCAGTCGATCGACTGAGACAGGGTAGTCTCCCAGTCGATCGACTGCGGTAATGCAGAAAACAGGCCCTCCTGAGACTCCATTAAGTCGATCGACTGGAGTCCCAATCGATCGACTGAAGGCACGTGGCTTGCACGCTCAGCTGGAGAACTCGCCAGTCGATCGACTGGAGGGTCCAATCGATCGACTGCGGTAATTTGATTTGCAGTCCCTCCTGAGAGTCTATCGAGTCGATCGACTGGAGCAGGGGAGCTTCCCAGTCGATCGACTGGAGGCCAAATTCTGCCAACTTTTGCTCTTGACTCCGATTTTCTCCGAGTTTCCTTCTATGGGCTTTTGGCACTGAGTCATCTTGATTCGCACCTGAAACGCATGAAAAGGGGATCAAATGACATCAAATAATCGTCGGAAACGAACTAAAGCTATAGTGAAAATGGGCATTAATGAGTCGAAAACTCGACTCATCAGACAACTTGTTTAAATCTTCATGCAACTCTAGCGAGTTAGGGTCTTGATTATCGCTAGCGCGAGATTAAGTACTAGAACTAGAACGGGGAGTATAACCTTAACGGGGGAGCTCTAAGTTGTAGAACATTAGAAATCAAAACGGATTTGTCAATGATTTGGTCTTGCATCACAGTCGAAAGTCTAGCTTGCACTTCTCTTTGATATTATATACTTGAATTTGTGTGGCGATTGCTCTCTTGATAAGTGATCATTGTTGCTTGTGCTTTTGTTTTATTTATTTAATTGAATTTCCCATTGTCACTTTCATACTTAGTAAACAGATTCTCATATCAATCTCTGTGGATACAACCCGACTTACCACTTGCTAGTCCGAATAAGAAATATTATTTTTGACGGGTACAACGACACCTGTCAAATTTTGGCGCCGTTGCCGGGGATTGGTAACTAAGAATCTCACTACGTATTTCTTTCTTCTAGTTTTATTTTACTGTCTTTTACTTTGTCACTTGATTATTTTCTGTTTAAGTAACAATGTCACAGAGAAGTGTTGAACGTGATCAAGAAGAGCGAAGTAGTGTAATAGGAGATAACATGCAAGAACGGAGTCAAGGACTGCCCCCTGTTAATCAAAGAGTACCACCCCCCAGAAATCAGCAATTTGTGAATGAATGCTAGACCTCATGCAGCTAGACACGAGGATTACGAGGATGAGTTGGATCGAGCATACCTCGGTGGAGGAAACCAATATGGACAGTTAGCTAGGCGTCAGGATTTGGGACGCACTATGAGAGGAGTTTGTGCGCCATATATTGATGAGGCACCTTGGTGCATTAGGTTGGATGAGGACGCACAAGATATCGAGATAAAGGGTGGGGTGATACACCACTTGCCCAAGTTTGGAGGAATGCCCGATGAGAACCCCCTAAGGCACTTGAAGGAATTTCATGGAGTTTGCACGTCCATGAAATCGGCATCGGTTCCAGAAAATATTTTTAAATTAAAGGCATTCCCTTTTTCTTTAGTAAGTCAAGCTAAATCTTGGTTAATGTCTTTGCCTTCAGGTTCGATTATTTCATGGGATCAAATGCAAAGGAAGTTCATGGACAAGTACTACTCCCATTCGAAGGCGGCTCAAACAAGAAAGGAGCTCTCTATGCGTAGACAAGGACGTGGAGAAACGTTGTTCGATTATTTGGAAAGGTTTAGGCAATTGGAAGAGAGTTGTCCGAATCATGGAATCCCACAAAGGATGTTGCTTGAATACTTCATGGATGGGATGATTCTAATGGAAAGAAGAATGCTAGATGCCTCGGCTCAAGGGTCTATCCTTGACATGTACCCCGAGGAGATATGGGAGTTGGTTGAGAGAGTTGCCGAGAGCACAAGGTATTTAGAAGAAACACATAAACCTGCACCAGTTGCTAACGTGAATGTATATTCTGAATTGCAGGAACTGAAGAATATGATGGCTCAAATAGTGACGCAACAACCACGAAGCAATCAACAAGTGGAGAGTAAGGTAGACAAGTCCACTTTTAATTCAATGAATAATGATAACGCTGTTTTTCAGGAAAGAACATAAGACGTGAATGTAGTGGGCTACGTGAACAAGGGAGATTTGCCACCAAGGAGGTATGATGGATACCAAGGCAACAACAAATGGCAACCTAGGCAAAATGATGGTGGTTGGCAAAGGAACAACAATTACGATGTGGGGCAATCCTTGTACCCACAAAAGCAGCCGTACAAACCCCCACACATCAAACAAGGAGACGAGGACCCGATCAAGGAATTGAGAGAGGAAATGAGAGGCATTGATGAGTCGTATTTATACGACTCGTCGAGTCAACTAAACCCGTTTATTTCGACACTTTTATATGCGAACAATTACTTTTTAGTATGGTTTTGCATTTTAGGTATTTCGGGAGCTCTGATAGCGCTAAAATATATGCATTTTAGGCGACCTCTATGCTTATTGTTTCGTTCGTTTTATCACGATTTCACTTGCTATTAGATGCCTTGTGGTTCATTTCAGGCGAATTACAGAGTTTAAGCTGAGAACACAAGTGGGCATTGATTTTGGAGCAAAACCGAGCATTTCGGAGCAAAAACATGGACTTTCGGGCAATCGGGACAAACCAACCTCTACGGAGTATTTTGGATCTACAGATCTCATTTGATGTCCGATTTGGTCGATTCAAAGCTTTTTGAAAAGCTAACTCAAAGGACTACAACTCTCTAGTTGACGCCGAGACCAAATTCGGAGGTTAAGATTGCCAAAAGAGCCTTGTGCGTTCGCACATTCCATTCCATGCGATCGCACAAAACAGACCAGTCGCATGACATTTTCATGCGAGCGCATGAGACCGACCTTGCCGGAGTGTTTTGGACGTCCAGGGCGTTTCCGATGTCGGATTTGGCTGATTCAAAGCTTGTTGGAAAGCTAACTCAAAGGTCTACAACTCTTCAGTTGAAGCAAAGACCAAATTAGGACCAGAAAGATGTCATGCGTTCGCATGAAAAGGACCAGTCGCATAAGATTCTTATGCGAGCGCATACCTCAAGCCCAAGCTCGCATGACCAACTTTTAGGCAGTCATGCGAGCGCATGATCCATCTGTGCGTTCGCATGAAGTCTAAAATCAGATTTTTTACTGCTGGGCTATAAATAAAAACTTAGGGTTTTGAGAGCTTGGCTGGGTTTTTGGAGCAGCCGCCAGGGGATTTTAGAGAGAGGACGAGACTCAAGCTTGGAGGATTTCAACTACACAAAGATCGGATCGTCTATTGTCCTTAGTTCTCCATATTGGTTCTAGATTCCTAAACTCACTTTTCCATATTGGTTTCTGCACTTTTATTGTTGACTTTGCTTTGTAAACTCACCATGAGTGAGTAGTGACCTTGGTTGGGGATCTATGGACCCCTTAGACATGTTTGTGATATTGTAAATATTATGGATGCTATTGATGAATGATTTGCATATGACTCTTCTTCATTTGAACCTAATGTTTCGAATTGCCTATAAGGTGTTTGTGAGAAGTCCTCAATAGCAATTATGCTTGATTTCATGTTTGATGTAACTTGCGTTGAAAAGCATGATTTCAATTGATCTAAATGAAGAAGCATTAGGGTTTTTGTGTTACATGGCGACACTTTTATTCTAATGAGAATGGCTCGGACCTAACAAGAGTATGATCATCTAGTCAATAGAGCGTGAGTGTGAGACTAGATATTCATATTCTATAATGCCAATAGAGCGTGAGTGTGAGGCATTATGCGAGATGCAACCTCTTTATACTAAGTTGTAGCGTGAGTTGAATTTGGTATTAATGTTGCAATAGCCAAATTCTAAACATGTGCATGTGATTTCATCGTTGGCATCCCCATTTACTATCACAATAATTGTCTAGGTGGAAAATTAGATCCCTAGTCATCTTTGAATTGATTTTTACTCTTTTCTCTCGATCAAACCTTTAATTTGGATAGTAGAATCTTGCTATCACCCTCTCAAGAGGAACAATCCCCCCCAAACCATTAGACTTTCCGAATTTAATCGTTAGCACCATTAGTTTAATCACCTGTCTTTTGGGTACGACCTTGGGTTTCCCGAGTCAATATAAATTGTTTTGATTAATCGTGACTAGCAATAGTATTTGAATTCTATTCGAATATTGACGCTAAATTACAACCGATCAAATGGCGCCGTTGCCGGGGATAGGTTAATTAACTAGGTGCTAATAGATTGTTTAGTTTGTCTATTTGTGAATATTTTTCTTTTTCTTATACTTGTATATTCTTCCTTTTCCTCTCATATCCCTTACTAACTTAAGTTAATCTTGTTTTGCGAGGATGGATCACTACAACCAACAAGTCATTCACAATAGAGATTATTATGAAGATGATCAACCAAATGCCCATTGTGAAGACTATTGGATGGACAACCAAAACCAACAAGTCTTTTCTAATGAGAGATACTATCAAGAGGAGGAGCAACCATATGGGAATTATCAGGAGCATGGCTATCCGACAAGTTATTACACTCCAAATTGGGATGATAGCCAATGTTTTGAAGTTGAAGACTCCTACCCCTCATACCCTCAATCTCCTCAACCTTCAAGTGAGCCCTCCAATATAGAATCCATGTTTGCTATACTTCTAGCAAACCAAGAGAAGATGGAAGCTCGATTGAATAGATTGGTGGCTCAAAGCCATGAGTTAGAAAGCACAATAGCTCAAGCAGCCATTGAAATTGGGAACTTGGATGAGGAAGAGAAAATCTCCGAAGAAGAAGAAGTCGTTGAATCTAATGTCTCAAGGGAAGAATGAGATCAGGAAGGGGAGGATGAATTTTGGAGAGCCGGCACCGAAGCTCATTACAACCAAAGGGATGGTGAATCTTGTAACGAAGAAGAGATGGAATGCAAAAGTGAAGCATCCTTCACTACTAGCACACCTCAAGATCATTTGGACGAGAACACACAAGAGCTCACCATTCCATCAAAGCCTTGGCTCTCCGATAAGGAATTCTTCAACGATGACGACTCATGCATTGAAGGGAAATCTCTTTTGGATGAAGAAGACCTCCCTCCCGCTATTTGCAAGCTTGATAGTGAACCCGATTCTCTTGTTGATGATGGAATCGAGGAAGAGGATATTGAGCCACGAGAACTTCATGGGTATAGAGACTTTGTTGAGACTTTCATGGAAGAGACTAAGGAGCCACCTCGCACGCAAGGAAACGGAAGTTTAATGAGGGAGATTGAGGAATGGGCACCCAAGGACATCATCGAAAAATTGAAGGAAGGTGTGCCCATCACGCTAGAGGCTAGCATTGAAGATCCTTTCTTTGTCACAAAGCCTAGAGACAAGTTTTGGAGCTTCCTACCATACTTCAGGAGATTATTCAAAAGAAGCTCCCATGACCCCTTAGCTATAAAGGGATCTTCATGTTTGAAGAGGTCGAACTTGCAATTGGATGCCCATCGTAGACTTGGTGGGAGGAAATTCAGATGGGATTTGAAGGTGGTTTGACACGATCAAGTCCAAGGCCCCGCTTGAGGAGGGATCTTAGCAAAAGACTCCTCAAGCGTGCTTCCTATCTCCCAAGAGGAGAATCGGCTCCGTCTTAGCCAAGACGTTAAACTAGGCTTGTGAGTGTTTTCTCTCCCGATCTTTAAGTATATCTATTTTGATTGGATTTCTATTTGCTTCGTGCAAGAATTTGAGGATATGAACTATGCATGTGTAAATGCCTATATTTGATGATTTCTTAACATGTGCTTAGTTAACTAGATGTCTTGATAGGGCATAAGTGTGGGGTGTTGAAATTTTGTGCATGAGTGTTGATGTATGATTTGAGATTGGCTTGGAAATTTTTGTCCGTAACTCCATGCGTTCGCATAGTCCAGTCTGTGCGTTCGCATCATATGCCTTTTCCTCATTTCATTGAGCTCGCATAGAATCCATGCGCTCGCACTAAAAATCAATGCCACTGCCTTCGTTTATGCGTTCGCACAAGCCAATCCGTGCGTTCGCACAAGCCTAAGTGTGGGTGCCTATGTTTTGACTACATGCGATGTTTGTGCTTGCTTGACGTGCTTTCATGTTCAGAATCCAATCAATTATATGTTTAAGGGAGAACACTCACACTACTGTGCAATTCATCCAAAAATTTCAAGTTGTTAATGAAAACAAAAAGTCTAGGCAAGGCTACATTTTCGAAAAATTTCATTCCAAATTCAACTAGTCGTGCATGATCTCACTTGATTGATCCTTTAGATGACTAATGGATTGGATTGTTGACTTTCATTCTTGAGGATCAAAGCATCTACTAGCATTTCTTTATCTTTTATTCTAAGCTTTTTCTCGTCGAGACTAAAGAGTTGATCTTTGAAAGCATAAAATCGAAATAATTTATAACTTTGAAACCCTTGCATGCCATGATTGCCTTTAGGTGACCTTAGTGACCTTGCTTGTCTCGTGGATTTGTCTTGTTGGTTTGTCATGCTCCATTTTTAACACTTAGCCCTTTGTCAAAGTTCTAAGTGTGGGGTCAAAAGAGGGCAAAAAGAAAAAAAATGATGAAAAAAACAAAAGAAAGAAAAGAGGAAAAAGTTGTGAAATAAGCCCCAAGTTCCTTCCTTATGATTGATCACCATTAGGAAGTGAATTTAAAGAAGTATGTGCTAAGTGCCGAGGGTTAGGAAGGTAATTTCCCCCTCGAAAGTGCTTAGTACGGCCAAAGGCCATTCTACCCCTTAATGTTGCACTTAGACTTGACAATTGGCTACTCCACCATCCTCTAACATGAAAACCAATGAGGCAATTGATACTTCCTAGCAAGAATTCACAAAGGGACGAACCTCGTATTCTTTTATACTTAGGCATGATATGACTTGCAAGTATATACAAAAACTGTAATGTTGGAACCCCTCTTCTCTTATGACTAAGAGACCTATGCGTCCTAGGTTTGAGAATGAGTTCAAAGCTCACAAGCCAATGGACTAGCCCCCTTGCTAGCATTTGCAAGTGAGCCATCAAGATTTCTTTGCAACTATTGGATTGTCTTCTTGAAGTCACTACTATAGAAAATGACTAGAATCCTTGATTAAAGATTTATTAGTCCTTGCTTTGATTTGCTTGAATGTCTTAATTCATGAATTTTCATAAGGATTTGAAAAGGTTTCATGTAGTGATTGAAATGCACGCATCTAGTTGAATACATCATGAACTTCATGGAAAACATCTTGCCTAGTACTTTGACGATTATGAACTTAAAATGCCTATCTGGATGATTGTTCTCTTTGGGGGATTTGTGAGTATTCCCATGTCTGAAAACTCTCAGGAGACTACAACTCCTCCACTAGGGTAGCCTAGGGGTTTAAAGGCTTGGTGCATCCGCTAAATGCACTCGTGTCACCTACGAAAGTGGTTTATCATAAGTAGTACTTGTTCCTTAGTATTTTTAGTTAGTTTTCATGACCATATGGAGTTTCTTTGAACCGATCTTGAGTGAGTGAAGTGCCTTCTTGTTGTTGATCTCTATGATTAGTTTGCTCGGGACGATCAAACGTTAAGTGTGGGGTGATTTGATAGCGCTAAAATATATGCATTTTAGGCGACCTCTATGCTTATTGTTTCGTTCGTTTTATCACGATTTCACTTGCTATTTGATGCCTTGTGGTTCATTTCAGGCGAATTACAGAGTTTAAGCTGAGAACACAAGTGGGCATTGATTTTGGAGCAAAACCGAGCATTTCGGAGCAAAAACATGGACTTTCGGGCAATCGGGACAAACCAACCTCTCCGGAGTATTTTGGACCTACAGATCTCATTTGATGTCCGATTTGGTCGATTCAAAGCTTGTTGAAAAGCTAACTCAAAGGACTACAACTCTCTAGTTGACGTCGAGACCAAATTCGGAGGTTAAGATTGCCAAAAGAGCCTTGTGCGTTCGCACATTCCATTCCATGCGATCGCACAAAACAGACCAGTCGCATGACATTTTCATGCGAGCGCATAAGACCGACCTTGCCGGAGTGTTTTGGACGTCCAGGGCGTTTCCGATGTCGGATTTGGCTGATTCAAAGCTTGTTGGAAAGCTAACTCAAAGGTCTACAACTCTTCAGTTGAAGCCAAGACCAAATTCGGACCAGAAAGATGTCATGCGTTCGCATGAAAAGGACCAGTCGCATAAGATTCTTATGCGAGCGCATACCTCAAGCCCAAGCTCGCATGACCAACTTTTAGGCAGTCATGCGAGCGCATGATCCATCTGTGCGTTCGCATGAAGTCTAAAATCAGATTTTTTACTGCTGGGCTATAAATAAAAACTTAGGGTTTTGAGAGCTTGGCTGGGTTTTTGGAGCAGCCGCCAGGGGATTTTAGAGAGAGGACGAGACTCAAGCTTGGAGGATTTCAACTACACAAAGATCGGATCGTCTATTGTCCTTAGTTCTCCATATTGGTTCTAGATTCCTAAACTCACTTTTCCATATTGGTTTCTGCACTTTTATTGTTGACTTTGCTTGTAAACTCACCATGAGTGAGTAGTGACCTTGGTTGGGGATCTATGGACCCCTTAGACATGTTTGTGATATTGTAAATATTATGGATGCTATTGATGAATGATTTGCATATGACTCTTCTTCATTTGAACCTAATGTTTCGAATTGCCTATAAGGTGTTTGTGAGAAGTCCTCAATAGCAATTATGCTTGATTTCATGTTTGATGTAACTTGCGTTGAAAAGCATGATTTCAATTGATCTAAATGAAGAAGCATTAGGGTTTTTGTGTTACATGGCGACACTTTTATTCTAATGAGAATGGCTCGGACCTAACAAGAGTATGATCATCTAGTCAATAGAGCGTGAGTGTGAGACTAGATATTCATATTCTATAATGCCAATAAAGCGTGAGTGTGAGGCATTATGCGAGATGCAACCTCTTTATACTAAGTTGTAGCGTGAGTTGAACTTGGTATTAATGTTGCAATAGCCAAATTCTAAACATGTGCATGTGATTTCATCGTTGGCATCCCCATTTACTATCACAATAATTGTCTAGGTGGAAAATTAGATCCCTAGTCATCTTTGAATTGATTTTTACCCTTTTCTCTCGATCAAACCTTTAATTTGGATAGTAGAATCTTGCTATCACCCTCTCAAGAGGAACAATCCCCCCCAAACCATTAGACTTTCCGAATTTAATCGTTAGCACCATTAGTTTAATCACCTGTCTTTTGGGTACGACCTTGGGTTTCCCGAGTCAATATAAATTGTTTTGATTAATCGTGACTAGCAATAGTATTTGAATTCTATTCGAATATTGACGCTAAATTACAACCGATCAAGCTCTAGGAGGAAACGCGCATAAAAGACGGCATTTTATGCCAAAAACATCGCAATGGCAGATCAGACCTTTAGACAGTCGACGGAGTGCTGAGAATAGACCGCTGATCAGAAAAATACGAGCCACATAAAATTGCAAAGGTGACTCAATTTCCTACAACTCTCTAGTTCACACCGAGAGCATCCAAGGTCGTTTAGATGGTCAAATCCAGAGTCGAAGTTGGAACTGGCGTGCAGAAAGAGAATCAGACTCAGTGTGGATCGCGTTCGAAGGAGACATTAGCGATAACGTTAACGTAAGGTACGAACGCGAAAATAACGTCTCTTCCGAACGCGATGATGACGTCATCAACGCGTTTTGATGACATCAGCAACGCCGAAACTTGGAAATTGAGCCCAAAAACAGACTTGGAAACCCTATTTTTTGCTATAAATAAGATCCTTGGGTTAGGGTTTCCATAATCCATCATTCTACGAAGACCAAGACGGCTCTGGAGGAGAAGAAGAAGCTTTCGACAAGAGAGAAGATTTTACTACTTTTCATTATGTGTTTTTCCATTATGAGTAGCTAAACTCCTAATTCAGTTTAGGGTTTCATACATTGTGACTATGTTTTGAGATCCCGTTCTTAATGCAATTTTATGTTTCTCTAGTCCTTGTGCTTATTCCATGAATTACTTTGTGAGGTTAGGTGGAAGCTTTGTCGCAAAGCTTAATCAAACAATTAATTCTTATCGTTGATATCTACTGGAAACTTTGTCGTAAAGGTAGATCGTAACACCTAGATAAAATAGTACCTTTGTCGGATTATTGTGTTTAGGAAAGAACTAGAAATCTAACTCTTGGTCGGGTTAGATGTGTTGTATCACCTTTGTCGGGATACTTTAGGAATTACCTTTGTCGGAATTCCACACTAAGAAACAAAAATTTGATCTTTAGATATCTATGATAAACATGTCACAATAGAAACTCTAAGCTGAATATTCTCTCTGATTGAAAGTCTTCGGTTGTTTTTCTCCTTTGCACTCTTAATTGCTCACAACCCCCCATTTTTCTTATTTATTTTCAGTTACAGCTTCAACAACACCAGCTCCCTTGGGTTCGACCCTGCTTGCCGCTACACTAGCTAAAAGCAGGAGTTTTATAAATATTAAATTTGACGCGTCAGACGACGCGCGTCAAATTTTGGCACCGTTGCCGGGGAGCTGCGTTTCGGTGAAGTTGTTCTTTTGTTTTTTGTTTTGTTTTTAGTTTTTGTTTTGCTTTGTGGTTCGCTATGTATTCCTATTATAGTGAACCAATTTGTGACGACGAAGACGATGAGGAAGATGGAGACGAGGGCAGCGAGGTTAAGTTTTGGATGATTCGGCTTCTCCCCAAATTTAGAGGTACCATCGGAGAAGACCCCGTGGCACATGTAAAAACGTTCCACTCCGTCTGCTGCCGCATAAAGCCCAAAGAAGAGTCATTAGAAAGGTTTAAGCTAAAATTATTTTTGTTTTCTTTACTTGACTCCGCAAAATCTTGGTATTACTCATCAGGTGCAGATTATGAAGCAATTATTTGGATCTACGAGCCCAATTTCTAAAGAAGTTTTCTCCGCCATCCCTTCGACTTGAAGTCCGCGAGAAACTTATTACCCTTGAGCAATTCCGGGGCGAAACATTCTATGAGTACTATGTGCGCTTCGATGCCCTTCAGGGAAGCTGTCCACACCATGGATTCACCGATTCATACCTTCTCAAGAGATTTCTTGGTGGGATGACGCTACTAGAGAATTCTATGCTTGATGCTGCAGCAGGAGGTTCGGTATGGGATTTACCCATATATGATGTCTGGGACCTGATAGATGATATGGCACAGAGATCGAGACGAGGTCAGCTGCACAAAACGGATGATAAGGCACAGACAGTAGAAGCTGATTCAGTGCAGATCGTGCCCGACATCACATGCAACAACTCCGTCTTAATCTTACCCGTAACAGTGCCTAACCCGAGAGGAGACATCAGTACATTGGGAGTGGTGGACGAATCGGGTGCAGAAAACAACAAAAACGAGTCGGAGTCAGTGCGGATCGCGTCCGAAGAAGGCATTAGCTCGATGCTAATGTCTGAAGCGAACGCGCCTATAATGTTAAGGCTAGACGCGCCCATAACGTCTACAGCGGACGCGACCCACACTGATGCCCAACCTAGAACTGACCCTTTTCCTTCATTTTCTGTGCAGGTGACAGCTCCCGAAGACCATGTGATCGATAATGATGATCTGGAAGATGAGTTGGAGGCAAGTCATGAGTCGGAAAAGCCAACGGTGGAACACCTACCTGCTACGAGTCAAGCAGCACCACCTGAAAAGGGTAAGGACTCAGATGCCTTCACAGTCACCCGTGATGTTGACTCTTATGTTTTGCAGATGGGAGATGCTAGAGATGACGATCCTCCAGCTCATATTTTGGGACGATCACTCCTCTTTGCCAGAAGGACCAAGGTTGACGTGGGAACATGCTTGATGTCACTGGCGTTTGCTGGCAAGAGACCGAACTTCCATAGTTACGAGGATGCCGACCGTCCATACATGAGGAAGCGATCGAGACATAGCACCTTTGGATGGAAACCCGGATGGAGAGACACGAGAGCACCACTAGATGAGAGCTATGAGCAGCACAAAGGAGTAAGGAAATTTGACCTCACACGCCCATGGGATCCTAACTTGTGATCCCTAAAGAGGTACCGTCGAGCCAACGACGTAAAACAAAGGCGCTCGCAGGGAGGCAGCCCGGCAAATTTATTGTTTTTCTCGTTTTTTTATTTCGTTTTATATTTGTTTGAGTCTTGAGTCATGTTCCTCACATTGTCTTTTGGAAAAGAGATGTTTCATGCAGGAAACAGGTGCAGCTCAGTGCGGATCGCGTTCGACCGCAACATTAGCTAGTCGCGTTCGGTGTTAACATTACGTTAACGTCTCTATCGGACGCGGCACATAACGTCTGATGCGGACGCGGCTTACCGTTGACCAGCGTTGACCGACTCGGTTGACCAGAAGTTACACCGTCACGTGACGACACGAGGGGAGTGCCTGTTCATTTTTTTATTCTCTATTGTTTTCCCCTATGTTTGTGTCTTGCATTGTTGTGTCTTTGAATTTAAGTCGTACCGTGAGGACACGGCTTAGTTCAAAAGTGTGGGGTGGGAGAGTCAGTCAGTTGTGTCAGCACGTTTATTTTTTGCACCTGCATAGTGTCAGCACGTTTCCCTTTGAAAAAAAATTGAAAGTATGAAATTTCTCTCTTTTTCCTGGATATGCAGTATTGAATTTGATGATGTGAAATAGACGAGCTGATTAGATGCGTTTCTCTTGTGAAATTTGAATTGTGTGACTACATGTGAATTTAACCTACTACGTGTCCTTTTGAGTTGAGATAAACAGGGATGTGGAGTTGATAGAAATGTCCTAGAGAGACTTGACAAAGCACTCAAAGGACCGAGCTTCGAACTATATGGTTATATGGATTTCGTGGAGGCTAGCACTTCGAGACAACATGATTAAGAGTCTGCTCCGCCACTGCAGTGCTTATGCGGTCAGGTGGGACTGGGAAACATCACACCGTCCAAACTCTAGTCCGAGTAGCCGGGAAAACAGACGAGCGACCGTCGGCTTGACTCGCGTCAAAAGGACGAGGATGAGTGAGAGCAGGGAGGTATTTCCATATGCTTGCGGGCGATGATTGGACCTTCGTCAAAGAAGAGGAATCACGGACGAGCAGTTCACAATCAGTAGCAAAAAGAAAAAAAAATCAGTCAATTGTGAAGTCTTACACGCAACAAAAGTGAAGAACACCACTGTTACATCCAAAGCCAAGTCACTACAAAAGCTGTCCCCAAAAGAACTCAAGAACCTTGAAAGCTCGAACAAATCACGTGCAAGAATAAGCAATGAAGTATAACCATATAGCGAGAACTCGGAACCGCGAATGCAGATCATGGGTCTAAAGAGGACTATCTCCCACTCATCCGAATTGGTTTGAATTTCAGCTCGAAGGTAACATGTATCAAGTTAATTCTGTGTTGAGCATGATGATTCTAATAGCGATTGAGTTATGCATAGAAAAGCGAGTCTAGACTAGCAACTCATATTCATGTAGTATTATCTAGGACGTCGAAGAAATTGTGGTGTTGCATTTATTTTCCTTCTATGATTTAGTTCTTGTTCGGGACGAACAAGTTTAAGTGTGGGGTGGTTTGATGAGTCGTATTTATACGACTCGTCGAGTCAACTAAACCCGTTTATTTCGACACTTTTATATGCGAACAATTACTTTTTAGTATGGTTTTCCATTTCAGGTGTTTCGGGAGCTCTAGGAGGAAACGCGCATAAAAGACGGCATTTTATGCCAAAAACATCGCAATGGCAGATCAGACCTTTAGACAGTCGACGGAGTGCTGGGAATAGACCGCTGATCAGAAAAATACGAGCCACATGCCATTGCAAAGGTGACTCAATTCCCTACAACTCTCTAGTTCACACCGAGAGCATCCAAGGTCGTTTAGATGGTCAAATCCAGAGTCGAAGTTGGAACAGGCGTGTAGAAAGAGAATCAGACTCAGTGTGTATCGCGTTCGAAGGAGACATTAGCGATAACGTTAACGTAAGGTACGAACGCGAAAATTAACGTCTCTTCCGAACGCGATGATGGCGTCATCAACGCGTTTTGATGACGTCATCAAGGCCGAAACTTGGAAATTGTGCCCAAAAACAGACTTGGAAACCCTATTTTTTGCTATAAATAAGATCTTTGGGTTAGGGTTTCCATAATCCATCATTCTACGAAGACCAAGACGGCTCTGGAGGAGAAGAAGAAGCTTTCGACAAGAGAGAAGATTTTACTACTTTTCATTATGTGTTTTTCCATTATGAGTAGCTAAACTCCTAATTCAGTTTAGGGTTTCGCACATTGTGACTATGTTTTGAGATCCCGTTCTTAATGCAATTTTATGTTTCTCTAGTTCTTGTGCTTATTCCATGAATTAATTTGTGAGGTTAGGTGGAAGCTTTGTCGCAAAGCTTAATCAAACAATTAATTCTTATCGTTGATATCTACTGGAAACTTTGTCGTAAAGGTAGATCGTAACACCTAGATAAAATAGTACCTTTGTCGGATTATTGTGTTTAGGAAATAACTAGAAATCTAACTCTTGGTCGGGTTAGATGTGTTGTATCACCTTTGTCGGGATACTTTAGGAATTACCTTTGTCGGAATTCCACACTAAGAAACAAAGATTTGATCTTTAGATATATATGATAAACATGTCACAATAGAAACCCTAAGCTGAATATTCTCTCTGATTGAAAGTCTTCGGTTGTTTTTCTCCTTTGCACTCTTAATTGCTCACAACCCCCCATTTTTCTTATTTATTTTCAGTTACAGCTTCAACAACACCAGCTCCCTTGGGTTCGACCCTGCTTGCCGCTACACTAGCTAAAAGCAGGAGTTTTATAAATATTAAATTTGACGCGTCAGACGACGCGCGTCAGGCATGTTCAAGGAACTAACTCAAAAGATGGGCCAACAAGCTGGAGACGTTAATGAGCTAAAGAAGCAAGTGTCTCAAATTGCCAGTGCCGTTTACGAAAAGCGAGAAGACAAAGGGAAGCTGTCGTCGCAAACGATCCCCAATCCAAGGCAAAATGTGAGTGTGATTGTGATAAAGGATGAAGAGGAGATGAAGGCTGAAGGAAAGAAAGAAGAGCTTTGAAGATTCGAACTCAGTGGAGCAGGCGGACGTCTCAACAATTAAACCGCGAACGCCTGATGAATTGATGCAAAATGAAGAGACCTCCGCGGAGGATAATCAAGAGACGTGGGCAGAATTCCCAGTAAGCAATTTCCAGATTTTGAATTCTAATCCTCTTGCGCCATCGTCATTTCCCATGCAGGTTATTGAGCGTCACGAAGCTATAAACAATGAGATTCAACGGAAGGGGTATGAGGACACGAGAACCAACGCACAAATGCAAGAATTGGAGCGAGAGCAAAAAGGAGCGTTGACCAATCGAACTAGAGACCCAGGTGCCTTCACGGTGACCTGTGGCATTGGTAACACGCTTATTCCCCACTGTTTGATTGATTTGGGAGCGTCTATTAATGTGATGCCTTATGACCTATACTGTTCATTGAAACTTGGACCGGTGAAACCGGCCAAGTTAACTATTGAGTTAGGCAACAAGTCATGTGTTCATCCCTCTGGCTTGCTTGAGAATTTAACCTTGAATGTTGGAGAAGTTGTTGTGCCTGCAGATTTTTATGTCTTGCAGATGGAGGACACCCAGACTAAGGAGTCGCCAACACTCATTCTAGGACGACCTACCTTGTTTGTGATGAAGGCGAAGATTGATGTCGCTGAGGGTATTATAATGCTCAAATATGGTGGCAAGATGGCTGAGTTTCGTGTCTTTGAGGATGACCACCAGCCTTGTGCGGGGAAACCACCTGAGATAGCTGGTAAAACTTGTTTTAATAATATAACTGCTGAATCGTTGCGTTTGATTCAGGGTGTCAGTGAGCAGCTGAAGGTAACAAGGAAAACATGCCCACCAGATGAAAAGCGAGTAAAGAAACAAAAGTGTGGGGTGGGTGCGCAAAAGTGGTGGACACCTACAGAAAAGAACTGGAGATCGAAGCCACCTGATGGCGGACGGAGCATTGAGAAACGATTAACTTGTGGAAGTGCTGAGGAGAGGAGCACGCTGAGTGGTAAGTTTGACTTGGAGCAGCCTTGGGATCCTAACTTGTGATCCCGTAGAGGTAATGTCCAGCCAAGGACGTAAAACAAAGGCGCTTACCGGGAGGCAACCCGGTGTGTTTTTTACTTTACACATGTTAGGAGTAGATTAAGTAGTGGAATTGGTACCCTGATAATGCACCCCGAGTGCATGTTTTTATTTCTGGTAGTTTCAGGTGATTGAATGAAGAAAGGAACTCAACATCAGTGGCTTGGGCGCACGCCTGAACAATTAAATCGCGGACGCCTAAATAACTTATGCTAAATCATCAGACGTTCGCGGAATGAAATGATGAAGACGTCCGCGGTACATCGCAGACTATTAGGGGATTACCAGTTCCTCTATTTTTATTTTTATTTGAGTCTGTTTTGTTTGTCCATCTTATCTCTTGAGTCGTTCCGTGAGGACACGGGTCAATTTAAGTGTGGGGTGGGATGTTATAGAGTCAGTCGTGTGTCATGTCTGTTTTAATTTTTTAAACTACATGTTTTGTGTCTTGATGAACTCGTGATGAACTGATGATGTACTGCTATGCTTTCCTCCTATGTCAAAATCTTATTTTCAGCTTTGTATGACTATTGTGCTCATTTGACTAAAAATGCGGAATTTAAAAATTTTCGATGCTTTGTTCTTGTGAGTTGTGATATGCAGGGATGTGGAGTTGACAGAAATGTCCTAGAAAGGTACGGCAAGTTGCAGGAAGTTCTGAGTTTTGGTTCTGATGATTGAGAAAAGTTGTGGAGGTTGACGCTTCACTAGCCTAGTCCTGAGAGTAGCTCCGTCACCAAGTTATACAAGTTTATTCATGCGTTTGCAGTGGTGGCGGGACAGAGAAAACAAACTGTCCATCTCTAGTCGAAGTAGCTGGGAATGGGTGGGTAACCCCTACCTTGCCTCATGCAGAAAAGACGAGGATGAGAAAAGAGTGGGACGCACTCCTATGCTGTTATCCGGAGGCTATGATTGGAGTGGTTCAAGGGCGGAAACAATTATGGGGACAAGAAACAAATTCAAAAGCCGAAGGCAAACCATCAAGTAAGAAGAAAATCAAAATCTGATTGATTCAAGCAAGATGTGTCGTTTATCAAAGTCCATACAACTTAAGGAATTCAAGACTCAACGGTATGAAAGCGGTGAATTAATCATGTGTCAGAGAAAGCCGCTGACTCAATCAAAAGACCAGAACTCAGAAAAGAATGCAATGTCCGTGGTACCTATAGGGGACTATCTCCCAATCATCCATGGTCATTTGAATTTCAGCTCACGAGGTAACAAGTATCGAAAAATCAATCTAAACTCGCATGGTTAGAATCTTAAGCATGATAAGATTATAGGCTGGATTTGGGATTGAGATGTAAGGATTGACATGACTAGTACGTTGTAATTCTTTCTACGACTTTGTTCTTGTTCGGGACGAACAAGTTCAAGTGTGGGGTAGTTTGATAAGTCGTAGTTGTACGACTATTTTCTGTGTTAATACCCCGTCTCTTAGTGTTTGCCTGTATGTTATTTCACTACATGTGTGTAGTTTTCGTTCTCAGGTGCATTCGGAGACCATGGAATGAATATCGGCTAAAGAGAGCCTGTTAGAAGATGTTTTGCATCGAAGGAATGAAGTCCAAAGTGCTTGAAGTTTGAGTCAGTGCAGAGCGCGTAGGCTTGAAGTATTAAAGGCGCGGAGGTCTACTGAATTTCGTTAATTGTTCAAACCTCCGCGGAAGTTAAATCAAGAGACGTCCGCGGAGACAGCTAGCAGTCGAATTTCATTATTTCGAAGTTGCAATCTCGGGAGAAGAACAGACAGATTTCGAAGAGACAGAAGGGGGGCGGCTGGCTCTGGACTTAAGGATAAAAATCAGAAAGGTTAGGGTTCGTTCGAAGTGGGGAATTGAGAGTAGAGGATTGGAGAAGAGAGCTCTCGGAGTAGGATTCCAATTGAAGAAGCTTGAACGTGGATTCAAGTACTGGAGTGGAGCTGCAGCTTGGTGGAGAATTCATCATTAGTAATTTTGTTTCATTCTATTCAAAACTTGATGATGTATTCCCTTACGATGAGTAGCTAAACTCATATGTGTAGGCTAGAACTCGACATTGTGATGTTTTGACTTGAGACCTATATTGATTTCTGTGTTTTGTGTCATATTACTATGCATTGTTTATGGAATTGATTCTGTTAACACGAGTGGAACCCTAGCGGGGGAGCTTTGGTTTGTTAGTTGATTCTGATTGTCAAGTTTACTAGCAACCTAGCGGGGATAGCGAACTAGGACACGAGTAATATACCACTAGGATTAAACACCCTAGGACAACTTGTTTAAATCTTCATGCAACTCTAGCGAGTTAGGGTCTTGATTATCGCTAGCGCGAGATTAAGTACTAGAACTAGAACGGGGAGTATAACCTTAGCGGGGGAGCTCTAAGTTGTAGAACATTAGAAATCAAAACGGATTTGTCAATGATTTGGTCTTGCATCACAGTCAAAAGTCTAGCTTGCACTTCTCTTTGATATTATATACTTGAATTTGTGTGACGATTGCTCTCTTGATAAGTGATCATTGTTGCTTGTGCTTTTGTTTTATTTATTTAATTGAATTTCCCATTGTCACTTTCATACTTAGTGAACAGATTCTCATATCAATCTCTATGGATACGACCCGACTTACCACTTGCTAGTCGGAATAAGAAATATTATTTTTGACGGGTACAACGACACCTGTCAGTAACATGTATCAAGTTAATTCTATGTTGAGCATGATGATTTGAGTAACGATTGAGCTATGCATGGAAAGGAAGAATTTAGACTAGCAACTCATATTCATGTAGTATTATCCAGGACGTCGAAGATGTTGTGGTGCCATATTTGTTTTCCTTCTATGACTTAGTTCTTGTTCGGCACGAACAAGTTTAGGGTGCCCTAAACCCCAAACTAAACTCGGCTTTAGCTCGCAGGAGGAAGACGCACCAAACGACGTCGGTTGGACTGACTTCGAAACTTACCACGCTTGACGAAACGACGACGCTCCGCTTTGCTTCGAATATTCCCGCTCCGCAAGAAACGTTGTCGTCCCACTTACTCCTCAAATCCGAACTCGCGCACCTTCATGAAAACATCACCGTTTCCTAAGGCCTGAACCCAGAATTACCTGTTTGAGCGCTGGTCATCCTCCAACCTTTGCAGGCATAAGTCTCCATTTTCATGGCCATCAACAAACTAACAAATACAAAAGAAATAGTCTACTACATTTGTACTACGAGTTCATGACTCTAAGCAATCCAAAGGAGTCCCTATTGGACCTGACTCTAAGCCTAAAGGACCTAGTACACTAAGGGAAGTATGAGGCACCAATTCCTCACAAATTCCCTCTTGACTCAGACTTGTACCAAACCTAAACTGACCATGGGGAGTCAGTATCTATAGTGGCTTATTGATCCATACCTTTGTCCCCTTTCTCAGGCACCATTGCCCTCTCAAGTAAAAACTCCAATGTGGAGAAGGTCCCTGCAAAACTCAAACTTTTGGGAAGGCACAATCTTGGTGCTAAAGTCAGCAGGGTTAGTTTCACCAGCAATTTTAGTAACCACAACAGATCCTTTTTCAATCTTATCCCTTATAAAATGATACCTAACATCTATGTGTTTGGTTTTTTCATGATAGACTGAGTCCTTACACAAGTATAAGGCACTTTGGCTATCAATATTCATTGTAGGAATATAGATCAAATTCTGAATTTCCCCTAAGATCCCTTGAAGCTAAATGACTTCTTTTATAGCTTCCACAGCTGCAATGTACTCAGCTTCAGTGGAAGAAAGAGCAACAATGGATTGTTGCTGGGATTTCCAACTTATGTAATTTCCAGCCCAAGTAAAGTAAAGGGATGTGGTGGATTTTCTTGTGTCTTTTTGACTAGCATAGTCTGAATCTACATACCCTTTTAGTTCTATTTTATCTTCATATTTCTTGTAGACTAAGCCTAGGTTCTGTTTCCCTGTTATGTACTTGAGAAGATACTTCATGGCAGTCCAATGAGCATTCCCAGGGTTTGACATAAACCTGCTGAGTACACTCACTGCAAAGGCCAAATCTGGTCTTGTACATAGCATGGCATACATGACTGAACCTACAGCTATGTCATAGGGGATGTCCTTCATTTTGTGTTTAGCAGACTCAGTAGAAGGGCAGTCTGCCTTGGACAGAGTCAAGTGCCCTTCTAGGGGGATAGGTGAGGATTTAGAGTTAGCCATTGAGAACTTATTAAGAACTTTAGTTATATAATCAGCTTGTGATAAATACATTGTTCCTATTTTTCTGTTTCCCAATATTTTGACTCCTAAGATCTTTTGAGCAGCCCCTAAGTCTTTCATATCAAAGTGTTGTTTTAACTCAGATTTCAGTTTAGCTATAGTTGATTTAGAGTTGGATATCAATAGGATATCATCAACATAGAGCAGGACATAAAGCACCAAGTCAGATTTCAAAGACTTAAAGTAAAGACATGTGTCATATTTACTCCTAACAAAACCCAAAGACAACATACAAGCATCAAACTTTTTATTCCAACGTCTAGGGGATTGTTTTAGGCCATAAATTGATATCTGCAATAAACAAACATGTTCAGGGTGATTTTTGTCTATGAAACATATAGGTTGTTTCATGTAGATAGTTTCTTTTAAGTCTCCATGAAGGAAGGCTATTTTAACATCCATTTGCTCTAATTAATAATCATAGACAGTTGTCATAGCTAATAGCAATCTCAGTGTTTTATATTTAACAACAGGGGCAAAGATCTCATTATAATCAATTCCTTCCTTTTGGGTAAAACCCTTAGCTAAAAGTCTAGCTTTGTATCTAGGAGGATCATTCACACCATTTCCCTCTTTATTCTGAATATCCACTTACAGTCTATTGTTCTAGCATGCTCAGGTTTCTTAATCAATTTCCAGGTCTTATTAGCATACATAGACTGAATTACTTCATGCATAGAAATTTTCCACTCATTTGATTGTTTACAAGTTATTGTTTGTTGGTAAGTTTCAGGGATTTCATGTTTCACAATTTCAGCAGCAGTTATTAGGCTCATAAGGTACTATAGCAGTAGAGTGAGTAAAAGAAGATGAAGGTTGAGAATGACTTACTTCCCCACCTGATTGGTGAGGGTGCTGATCTACAGGGTCTGTGGGAGCAGTGGCCTGCTCCTCATGTTCAGTTGCTGGTGCCTCAGTGATGGCAGGTGGTTCATCTGTTGCAGCAGGTGTTTGGTGTTCCATTTGGTCCAGTGACTAGTCCCCTAGTGCCTCCCTTCCTTGATGAGTATCATCCCTTCTAAATAAAGAAGGTGGGGAAAAGTAGATGGTCACACCATCAGGTGTGCCTGCTGGCTCATTAACAGTGCTTAGTTTAGACTTAAAATGGAAATTATGTTCATTGCAAGTAACATCTCTAGCAACAACAACTTTATAACCACTAGGTTGAATCAATAAGACTTTATAACTTTTACACCATCTGGATAACCAAGTAAGACACCTTTATCAGCCCTAGGGTTTAATTTACCTTGTGAGGTTCTAACATATATTGTACATCCAAAATGCCTAAGATGTTCTAGATTTGGAGGTTTTTCAGTCCACATTTCTTAGGGAGTTTTAAAATTAAGGGCAGAACATGGTGATCAGATCAAATAAGAAGCTGTGATGACAGCTTCTCCCCACATATAAGGCTTAATGCCAGCACTAATTAGCATACATCTGCTGTTCCATTCTGTTGAGGTGTGTATGAGACTGTTAGGTGTCTTTTAATTCCATTTTTATTGCAAAACTCATTAAAAGCCTTGTTGCAGAATTCTAGTTCATTATCAGTCCTAAGACATTTTAGTTTGAGGTCTGTCTGGTTCTCTACCATGGTTTTCCAGGTTTTAAAACTTTCAAAAGCTTCATCTTTAGTTTTAAGTAGAAAAACCCAAACCTTCCTAGAGAATTGGTCAATTAGGGACAATAAATAGTTTCTGCCACTAACTGTGGACACTTGAGCAGGACCCCAAAGGTCTGAGTGAACATACTCAAGGGGCCTTGCAGCAGTGAAGGTAGATGGCTTAATCTTATTTCTTATTTTCTTCCCTAAAATACAATTCTCACAGAATTGGAGGTCTGTAAGTTTGTACTTGATTAGCCCAGTTTTAACTAAAACAGACCTTTATTGCCTATATGTCCAAGCCTAGAGTGCCACAATTCAGTTAGTAACTCAGTTTTATCTTGGTTCTTAGTGAAGTTTACCTGTTCAGAGGCAAGGATTACATGATATAAGCCTCCCCTGTTACTAAATCTTATTAGGACTCTATCATCCCTTATGATTTCCTTCACACCATTATAAGTTACTATGTGACAGCCTTGTTGATCAAACTTAGACTCAGATTGGAGACTTCTTCTTAAGTGTGGCACCCATGCTACCCCAGTTATGGTTCTAAAGACACCATCAAACATGTGTAATGTCACTTGCCCAATGCCTTTTATTTTCAAAGAAGTGTTATCTCCTAGCATTACATCACCACCATCAACATATTTTAAAGAACAAAACAGAGATTTATCATATGTAGCATGTATAGTGCAACCAGAATCAAGTATCCAAGAGCTAGCAATGTTATCAGTATAACACATCATAATCTCATGCTTATAAGAATTACCACTTAATGTTGGAAAAATCATGATTAGCATGCTGTTTTCCTTTACCCTTTTCTTTTTCATTTTCCTTCTCTTTCTTCTTAAGCTTATAGCAGTATTTAGTAAAATGTCCATTCTTTTTACAGTAAGAGCATGTTATAGTGCTTTTATCAAAAGTCTTTTCAGATGAAGAAGAGGAGGTGTTCTCATTTGGTTTTCTAAATTTCCCATGTCCCTTCCTTTTGTTTTTAAAGACCATAACCTCAGATTTAGGTTCACTTTTAACATCTGCCTTAGAGGCAGTTTTAGTTTTGAAAACTCTTAAGGTTTCATTTTTTTGAGTAATGGCTTCAATGATTTTATTTAAAGAAATCTCATCTCTACCATATTGTATAACATCCTTAAGGTTATCAAACTGTGAGGGGAGGGCATTTAGAATAATTACATATTGAAAAGTTTCCTTAATAGTCTCTTTGCATCTATCTAAATCTTGAGTCAATTTTAAGAAAACATCTAGATTTTCCAGAATGGACCAAGATAGATTCATTTTGAAGTTAAACAATCTACACATTAGTGAGATTTTACTAGGCAAAGACTTAGACAAGAAAATCTCATCAAGTGTATCCCAAAGAGTTTTAGGGTTAGTGATACTTACTACTTGTCTGATGATATCATCAGACAATCTCATCATGTTCTCAGCATGAGCCTGCTCCTGGAGTTCCTTCTTTCTATCATCAGAAGTTGCAGCAGCCCAGGATTCAGTGACAGCTCTCCAGCATTTTTCTCTGGTGAGCACAACTTGCATTTTGAATTTCCAGATGGAAAAATCACTTGTTCCATCATAAGTTTGGATCCTCATGTCTCCCATTGTTCCTGAGAGACAAGCAGCAGAAGAGAGTGAGCCCAGTTCAGGTAAAGAATCAGAAATAGTGGAAAAATCAAGAACAAAGTTCTAATCAATTTCGGTCACTATATTAATTCAAGATCAGTGCAAGACACACTGATTAATCAACCTACGGCTCTGATACCAATTTCAATGATCAATATCAATATCAAGGATCAAAGTCAATTTCCTTATGAACTCAAGTTTACTTAAGGTTCAATTCAAGCTTTGGAACTTAAAGGAAAGTTGACAAACAAGATTTATGTGGTTCGGGCGGCTGCCCCTACTCCACGGGTGCCTCCAGTGGAGGAGGCGAGGATCAATCCACTATATGAAACAGTTTAGTACAAGCAATTGTCAAGAACCCTAATTTAACCTATATCGACCTAATTCAATCAATGTTAGGCTATGACTAAATTGACCGATAATAATGGTTACAAATAAGGGCGAAAGCTTCCCCGATATGTGAATCGAAGATTTCAATTGACACGAGGCTCAGGCGTGACCGGCGATGAAGAACAGCTCACGTGTGGCTCCGACGAGGCTAGCAGTGAAGGAGCACTGCGCTCTTCGAAGATCGAACGCGTGCTTGAGTCGCTCCAAGAATCGCCTTCGCTCTCTGGATTGAATCGAATGCTAGGGGTGCCCTAAACCCCAAACTAAGCTCGGCTTTACCTCACAGGAGGAAGACGCACCTAACGACGTCGGTTGGACCGACCTTGAAACTTACTGTGCTTGACGAAACGACAACACTCCGCTTTGCTTCGAATATTCACGCTCCGCACGAAACGATGTCGTCCCACTTACTCCTCAAATCCGTACTCGCATGCCTTCATGAAACGTCACCGTTTCCTAAGGCCTGAACCCAGAATTACCTGTTTGAGCGCTGGTCATCCTCCAACCTTTGCACGCATAAGTCTCCATCTTCATGGCCATTAACGAACCAACAAATACAATAGAAATAGTCTACTACATTTGTACTACGAGTTCATGACTCTAACCAATCCAAAGGAATCCCTATTGGACCTAACTCTAAGTGACGCAGCGTGACAAATATGATAAACGAATTCACCAGCAATGAATTTGTGGATAGCTTGGAATCCACCAAGAAAGCTTGGAATCCACCAAGAAAGTTTTGGAATCCACCAAAATCGAAAACTACGGTTTATTGATACGATAAAAGATGAAAAACAAAAACACTAAGGTGGGTTTAAATAGGAAAACATAAAATGAAAATAGGAAATAAAATCTAAAAGATAATGATACGCTGATTCGGCCTGCTAAACGAGCCCGGAAGGCCTAAAAAGCTCATAGGTCACGACATTAGCCGTGTGTTGCGTTCGTTGGCCCGTTTCCACTCGAAATAAGGTCTCATGGTGGATTTTTAGACGCCGAACGCCAAATCTGTATTTTCCCGACAGTGCCCTTTTTGTGCGCCATCTGATCCTTAATCTGCCCTGCATCAGTCTCCTCCACCTCTGAAAAACTCGACCCCGAGTTCTCTTCCGGATATAAAGCCTCCAACTTTGCTCGAACTGCCTCCTTAACATCAACGATCTCCTCGGCCATAGCCTTGGCAGGCACGCTATTCCCAACACCCTAGAAAATTCCTGCTCACTGTGCGTTATCACTAGAAAATTGGACGGTTTACTTGGTTACCTGTCAAAACTCGAAATAGGAGCCATCGTGATCTTATACTTTTCCCACGTAAACATCATCACATTGTCCCGTCCTCTATAGGTGACGTCATGATCATATTGCCAAGGGCGCCCAAGTAATACATGGCAAATAACCATATCTATCACATTACAGGGTACCACTTCTCGATAATGCTTCCTAATAGAGATAGGAACTCTGCAAGTCCGCGTGACACGAATCTGGGAGTCTTTGCTGACCCAACCAAGTGCATAAGGCCTCTCATGCGGATCCGTAGGCAGTTCCAAGTGATCCACCAGCTTCTGAGATACCATATTCTCCGCGCTCCCATTGTCTACAATCAGATTGCACACCTTATTCAGAATGGAACAATGAGATTTGAAGAGGTTCTTACGCTGCCCTTCATTCGGCGTTGCTACCAGCACCCGCTGTAGCACAATATTCACGGCCTCTGTCGACTCCTCCTCCGCGAACTCAACGCCCTCATATTCGTCACCCTCGTCTTGCTCCTCTGCCTCTCTTTCCTTCAGGAGGGCAACACTCCTCCGGGTTGGGCTCACATTAGACCTATGTCACTGTGCACCACAACGATAACACTTATCACCGAATGGTTTAATGTAGGGGTTAGGTGGTTTCTGAATTGCTCCATGATTCGGGTGAGACCCTCCAGAACTACCACTATGACTACCAACACTCTTACTCCCAACGTGTTGTTCCTTTGCCCACACGTTGTCCCCCTTATTATTGCCAACTGCCTCCGAATCCTGAGGTGGATACCTAGGGAATGCTTGAAACCCCCGAGGGTTCCTCTCCATCAATTTCGCCTTCAGTGCTAGACTAGATGCTGCTGCCAATGACCAAACAGTCTGCAACCCCATCTTCTCCTGCATCGAAACCTTCAAGTCGTTGATATATCTAGCCACCTTCTGATTCTCTGTTTCTTTCAACTCATTACGCTCAGACAGACGAAGAAATTTAGCAGTATATTCTCCCACGGATAGCCTGCCCTGAACACAATCAAGGTACAACTTGTACAGGATCTGCTCATAATCCTCGGGCAAAAATCGGTCCAACATCAACTGCTTCATCTGCCTCCAAGTTCGGATAGGCGCCTTACCATGTCGCCTCCTTTGGACCACGAGCTTATCCCACCACACAGCAGCGGTACCCTTCAATCGGATCGCCACCATCTTTACTTGTTTACTCTTTGGGACACCCATGACTTCCAAAAATATATCCACATCAATCTGCCAGTCAAGAAACTCATCCACGGCCATGGTTCCATAAAAAAGGAGAATATCAACTTTCACCCGATAATCACTATCGTATCTATTCTCCTCTTCATCTCTACCATCGTCCACATGGCCCTCTTCACCCGAGCTTGAGTCCTCAGCGACTACTGCACGCACACGCTCTACACGCGGGACTCTAATTGGTGCTTCCCTCTGGGCTCTCCTCTCCGCCATTCTGATTGACTCTAGTCGCCACTTCCGTCATCTGGGTTGACAAAGCAGCCATCTGGGTTGTCAAAGCAGTCAGGGTTGCCGTTAAGTCCGCGGTGACCCTCTCAAAATCTGCTCTGGGTACGGGTTGATCTGCCATCTGATCAAGTTAGAAGAGAGACAGGGAAAGACCTACTCTGATACCAACTGACGCAGCGTGACAAATATGATAAACGAATTCACCAGCAATGAATTCATGGATAGCTTGGAATCCACCAAGAAAATTTTGGAATCCACTAAAAACGAAAACTAGGGTTTATTGATACGATAAAAGATGAAAAACAAAAACCCTAAGGTGGGTTTAAATAGGAAAACATAAAAAGAAAATAGGAAATAAAATCTAAAAGATAATGATACCCTGCTAAAAGATAATGATACGTTGATTCGGCCTGCTAAACGAGCCCGGAAGGCCTAAAAACCTATATGTCACGGCATTAGCCGTGTGTTGCGTTCGTTGGCCCGTTTCCACTCGAAATAAGGTCTCACGGCGGATTTCTAGACGCCGAACGCCAAATCTGTATTTTCCCGATAGTGCTATTTTTTGCGCGCCATCTGATGCTCAATCTACCCTATATCACTAAGCCTAAAGGACCTAACATACTAAGGAGTATGAGACACCAATACCACACAAAAATTGATGACAAAGATTAAATCATACTTCTTAACCAACGAGTTATCCCCAGTTGGCTATTTGATATATTACTAAAAGCTACCCATTAAAGTACTAAATTTGGAAAAAAGAAACCAAAATTTCCAAAAAGGTAGAGAGGAGAGCGCAGTGGAGGTGGACAGGACACCTGCATGGATGATAGCTGTATCCAGATTCATCGAGTCACGTTCGTCACTCTCTGTATCGTTGCGCTGCGCCCCCATCCTCGATTTTGGAGTTTCGTACTTTTCAAGGAGCGCCGAGAATCGATTCCAACTCATCTTCTTTATTTACTGTCTGGTATTTATTGCCTGATCACTTTGCCTCTGACATGATAATTCGTGTGTGTGAGAGTAGCAAGTTTTAATTTTGCGGTGTTGTTCCAACTGAAGATGAATTCGAGTTCATCAAAGGATCGCTGCATACCGGTAGAGTCCCTGTTTTGATTCTATTTATTTATATTCTTGTTTTGATTTCGAAAAGTTGATAGCTTTTTTATCGGGCCGTGAAGATCGCAGGCTTAGTGTTTGATGTGTTGCCTCACTGAAAAAAATGGCAATCTATTTGCTTTTGTTGGTTTTTTGAGTGATTGAGAAGTTCTGTTTCATGTTAATGAGTGTTCTTTGTGCATGATGATTCTAGGAGGTTCGTAGATGATGATCGATTTTGGAGCCGAGGGTGGTTCTAACTTCTCAGTAAAGTGTGAATTTCTGCTTTGTTGAAATCATTGTTTTTCGCTATAATATGATTATGATATTGAGTGAGGTTGCACAGAATTTTTCTTACCATTGTGACATTTTGATGTCTGTTTTTTTTTAATGCTTAGAGGACTGAAGAGGTCGTTTCGGATACAGCTCTGTGTTGGTTCGTTGCCTTTTGGTGCTTTTACTTATTACTGTCAAAATGTTGTTTTTCTAGTTCACCATAATTGAGTTTTGTGCATGTTGGTTTTGGGTGTTTTGCCTTTTCCGATGAGTTTCGATTCAAGTAATGGATTCTAGTACTTACAAAACCATATGTAGGTTAAAAACGTGTGTTTGGTATGGTCGGCATTTAGTGCGACTCCTACTACGACCTGCTACTTTGATGCCTGTCATTCTTTTTTAAGAAGGTTGCTGAAGTAGTTCCAACCTCATTTTTATAAAGAAGTGATCTTTTGAACGAAATTTAGTTTGTGACTGCTGCAAATTGTAACTTTATATATTAACACTAGTTGTAAATTCTCAATTGCCGCACTTAAGGTTGTGTCAGAAGCAATGAACATGCAAGGGAGCAGATACAATTATATTCCAGGCACACCAAGAACTAGGTTGGAGAGACTTATTCGGGATAGGGAGTTGAGGAGACTTAACAGGTTTGGTTCGGGTGAGGACATAAGCAATGGGGCTAATAGGGAGGAGGACCTCTCGCCATTATCAAATCACAGTGAAAATTCAAGCTACTTCAACGAGGATGGATTTATGGATGGCATAGCTACAGATGAAGGTGAAAAGGAAGTGCGACCCAAACAGCGTTTGCTGGTTGTAGCTAATAGGCTTCCAGTTTCTGCTGTTAGGAAGGGGGAAGAGTCATGGCAATTGGAAGTGAGCGTTGGAGGGCTTGTCAGCGCACTTCTCGGTATATACTTAACTAACGTCAAACTTTCTGCATTTCTTTCATTTATAATGCAAGTTCTAAAAGGCAGTTATATGTTATAACATTACGTTCTATATCTCATGTGTAGGTGTCAAAGATTTTGAGGCTAGATGGATTGGTTGGGCTGGCGTAAATGTGCCAGATGAAGTTGGACAGAGAGCTCTTTCAAGGGCCTTGGCTGAAAAGGTTTGCTCTTGCATATACCTTGCATATATCTTTTTGACTTCTGAATACATGTTTCTTACGTGGTTTGTTATTTCTTGACCAGAGATGCATACCGGTTTTTCTTGATGAAGAGATTGTTCACCAGTACTACAACGGTTACTGTAACAACATTTTGTGGCCTCTCTTCCATTACCTTGGACTTCCACAAGTAGACCGCCTAGCAACTACCCGTAGTTTTCAGTCTCAGTTTAATGCATACAAGAAGGCAAATCAAATGTTTGCTGATGTGGTCGCTCAACATTATGAAGAAGGCGATATAGTTTGGTGTCATGACTATCATCTTATGTTCCTTCCAAAATATCTCAAAGAACATAATACTGAGATAAAAGTAGGCTGGTTTCTCCACACACCGTTTCCTTCTTCTGAAATTCACAGGACTCTGCCATCAAGATCAGAGCTTTTGCGTTCTGTTCTCGCTGCTGATCTAGTTGGGTAAGGCATTAAAAATATTGTCCCTGATATGATACTGAAACCAGATTTAAAGTCTGATGTAATACTATATCGTGTTGTGGGATTTTAATGATAAAGCTTCCATTTTTATAAGTTGCATATTGACTTTCTTTTCAGCTTTCATACCTATGACTATGCAAGGCATTTTGTCAGTGCTTGTACTCGCATATTAGGCCTTGAAGGTACCCCAGAAGGTGTGGAAGATCAAGGAAAGCTAACTCGTGTTGCAGCGGTGAGATTTAAATATATTAGCGTTTATCATTTTGAATGAAACAAGCAGCAATCAGATTAGCCGACATTATTTGCTATTGAAATACTTGATGGATTCCTTAATCGCATCGAGTTGCTCTTTGCAGTTCCCTATTGGCATTGATGCTGGTCGGTTCACTCGTGCTCTGGAACTTCCTCAAGTCCAGGAGCACATGAGAGAACTACGAGAAAGATTTGCTGGAAAGAAGGTATGGCACATGCAACACCCTCGCAACCTTAGATATTATAGAGGTGATGTGTTCATTACACCAGCAACTTTTGATCTGCAGACGTCTGTGTTGAAGATTAATATATCGTGATCAAAACTTGGTGTTGAAAGCTGATCATGGTTTTACTTGTCATTAACCTTCTTTATTCATGAATAGCTCATGTTAGGTGTTGATCGGCTGGATATGATAAAGGGGATTCCGCAAAAGATACTAGCATTTGAGAAATTTCTTGAAGATAATCCACGATGGCACAATAAAGTTGTATTGCTGCAAATTGCTGTTCCTACAAGGACTGATGTTCCAGAATGTAAGTGCATTTGCTCTTATGTTTTCTGTAAAATATATTTTTGAGTCACCTCGATCTTGCATAATCCTTTTACTACAGTTAACATTTATAGAAACTTTTAAGTTGTAACAAATGAGTTGGCTGAGTTTATTTCATCTACAGACCAAAAACTAACAAGTCAAGTTCACGAAATTGTTGGCTGCATCAATGGCAGATTTGGAACTCTTACAGATGTACCAATACACCACTTGGTGCGTCCTCAGTCTATTTTCTGAAGATTAATTTCAGCTTGTATTTTGTTGATCTGACAAACTTGATAATTGATATCCAACCAATGAGTTCTGGTTTCTTTTACCTGTTACAACAATGCGCAACTTTTGAATAATTTTGTTTTTGAAATGCAGGATCGGTCTCTTGACTTCTACGCATTATGTGCTCTCTATGCAGTTACTGGTACTTTCTCACGCTATCCTTGCAATTATTCTATCTCATTCTGCTGCATTATTACTTTCGCTTCTTTTCTTTTTCAGATGTGGCTCTTATTACTTCCCTGCGAGATGGAATGAATCTTGTGAGCTACGAGTTTGTAGCCTGTCAGGCTGAAAAGAAAGGGGTTCTCATTTTAAGTGAGGTGAATCAACTTTATATTATCATTTATGTCATGGTTTTCAAGATTAAATCAATTTTTCTCTCTAAGATGTCGAAGAATATCTTGAAATATGTGAACTCTACTTGTAGCATACTTATTCTCACAAACTGATTTCTATTTATTATTTCCACATTTTCAGTTTGCAGGCGCTGCACAGTCCCTTGGTGCTGGAGCTCTTCTTGTGAACCCATGGAATATAACGGAAGTTGCTTCATCTATTTGTTACGCCTTGGAGATGCCTGCCGAAGAAAGAGAAAAGCGGCACATGCACAACTCCAACCATGTGACTACGCACACATCTCAAGAATGGGCTGAAACTTTCGTCAGGTGATCATTTGTGTGCGCCCTAGTATCTGCAATAATATCATGGGTCGGTTGGAATATAACTTCTTTGCCCAACATTTAGATTATCACTAAACGTGTTAATTCCAGCGAACTCAATGACACCATTGTGGAGGCTCAACTCCGAACAAAACAAGTACCGCCGTCGTTGCCAACTGAACTTGCACTGGATCGCTACAAAAGAGCTGGCAATCGATTGATTATACTGGTATTACTTTTCATTTATGAGACAATGGTTTAATACAAATCGATATCATTTACTTGAAAATGGGATGTTTTGTTCTGTTAAGAAGAGTATGTTGCAAAAGTTTACACATCTGAGTTGCTGGATTAGAACTATTCAACAATGATATTTGGCATCACCATCTACTAGTGGAAGTGTTATATGTAGCAGTTGGATTCTATTGGACTTTGGGTATATTTTAGTAGATGTATCTGATTCTGATTATTTTCTTGCAGGGATTCAATGCAGCATTAACTGAACCCGTCGACAACCCAGAGAGAAGAGGTGACCAAATTAGAGAAATGGAGGCCAAACTGCACCCTGATTTAAAGGAACCATTAAAGAAGCTCTGTGATGATCCAAATACCACAGTGGTCATCCTCAGTGGAAGCATGAGAAGTGTTCTCGATGATGTAGCCTATTATACAAATCTACCATCTTATTTTATCGATTTGTTGAAAAGTAATGAAATAATGGGACATGTTGCTCTGCAGAACTTTGGGGAATTTGACATGTATCTGGCAGCTGAAAATGGAATGTTTCTGCGCTCCACGAGAGGCAAATGGATGACCACCATGCCTGAACATCTTAATATGGATTGGGTCGACAGTGTCAAGGTATATACTACAATCTAAATATTCAAAATGATGTGCTTAAAATTTCATGGATATAATTTTTCGGCGCATAACGCAGCATGTCTTTGAGTATTTCACTGAAAGAACTCCTCGCTCTCATTTTGAGCTACGGGAAACATCAGTTGTTTGGAACTACAAGTATGCAGGTAGTATAACTATTTTTGACATTCTTTTGTTCTTTATCATTTGAGACTATCTCAGTTTACTTGAGACTTCGTTTTAATGAATTTTGAGTAACCATGCCCATAGATGTTGATTTTGGGAGAATTCAAGCCAAAGACATGTTGCAGCATTTATGGACAGGTCCTATTTCCAATGCTTATCTGGATGTGTTCCCAGGTAGCCATTCTGTTGAGGTCCGAGCAGTTGGGGTTACAAAGGTACCGAAACAGTGTCAATTTCTACTTACATATTACAACATAATGTGCGAGTAAAGAAAACAAAAAAACGCAGATGTATTTCTCTTTCAACTCATTAATTGGTGTGCAGGGTGCAGCTGTTGATCGCATATTAGGGGAAATAGTGCATCAGAAAATGATGAGGGAGCCTATCGATTATGTCTTATGCGTTGGCCACTTTATGGGGAAGGCATGTGTTGTTGTAATTCAGATTCAGATGCTACTAAAATATGAAATCGAATTTTACTAAAAAAATATCCCTTTTAATGAAACAGGATGAAGACATATACACTTTCTTTGAACCAGAGCTCCCATCTGATCCGTCGTTGGCTTCTAGAACCAACACAGCTGACCCAGTGCAATCAAATGCGCTAAGGATGTCAACTCTCAGCAATGGCTCAAGGACCTGTCGCAGCAGCAAGAACAACAGGCCACTCTCATCACTGGAGAAAAGAACAGCCAATCACGCACAACCGACTACATGGCAGCCCATGGCATACGACAGGCTTTTACTCCACGAGGGCTCATCTGTACTCGATCTCAAAGGTGACAACTACTTCTCATGCGCTGTTGGCCGCAAACTCTCCCAGGCTAGGTACCTCCTAGGGTCAACTGATGAGGTTGTGGCCTTCATAAAGCAGCTAGCCAGCTAATACAAGGCAGCCGCCCTGATTCTGAGTCTCCGCTGCGCATAGATGGACATTTCAAATTCTCAATCATGCCCGTCTTAGTTCGATCTGATCTCGATTTCATGAAGAAGACAGGCACACCAAAGTGAGTCAAAAGATTGCGGAAAGAAAAGGAAAAACAGAATGTGGACCTAAACAAGGTTTTGTGTACTTGGTGTTTATACTGAAGTCAAACGTTGAGTGAAGTAGAGGAGACCATGGCCATGACCCTAAAAATTAGTGACAATAGATGGTCCGTTAGTTTATATTTTTGAGGGATCTCAGCTGAGCGCTCCCATAAGAGGAGCGATCAAATGAGAACTCTTTTTTTTACTTGAGAATTTGAGATCTCAATTTTCCCAATCTTCACTTTCGAAAATGCATCATCAAAGTCAAGTCATTGCGGTGGCGACACGTGTCCCGTGTGCATTTTTCAAGTTGCATTCAATGCGAAGTCAAAATCACCGACGTTGACTTTGTTTTTCGGACTATGTCAGATCCACATTTAAAGATGCATACGAATATTTGAAGTGTCTCTACCGAGCGCTCTCCTTAAATATAATTATTCAAATATGAAAATTTTGAATTAGAATATTGACCATTTGACTTGTTGTACGCACGTTTTGAATTTGAATCGAAAAATGATGGGATTCATATATCGTGTAGTCAAGTTATTTACAGTCATTTGAAAATAGAGTAGTTTTGATAAATTCATTTATATAGCCCCTAAATTGATAGCTGAAGTTTTTTTAAAATTTCAGTTTTATTTTAAAATATATTAAACTACGTCGTTTTCTCAAATTACTGTTAATAGTTTGGCCGCTTGGAATCTCATTCCGAGAGTGGTGTAGGTGTAGGGAATAGGGATTCATATTCCATGACGCGCAGCAAAATGGCGTCTTGTGTTCAATAAATTGATTAATGAAATCAGTTCCAAAATTATGTAGGTTTAGTTTGATCATGGAAAATTACGTTGTTTTATTAATCTTTTTGGTGGGCTTACTAGGCTTTTTTTGTACGTAAGAACGGCGCCTGACACTGTCGTTTGTTTTTTAATACATTCCATTTGTTTAGTGTTTTCTAGTGGAGCAAATAATACTATACATGTTAAGTGTATTAAAAATCCAGAATTATTTACATGGTGTACAAGTTCACATATTTTTCTTCAAAACAGTGTTCAATATATTTAGGTTAAAAATTTAAAAATTTATCGAATAATCTAATTAGATATGAAAAGTGGTGAAGCAAGTTCGAAATCTGAGAATCTCATTTGTATCATTAAAAGTATATAATCAAGATATTGTCCTACTTGATTTTCAAAAATATAAATTTTGAATTTTTTGCACCGTTAAATATACAGTTAGGATAAGTGACAGCATCAGTATGTATTGATCATACATTTTCGATGGTGACGAGATATTCTCGAATTCAAGAGGATTCTCAATTGAGTGCCCGTAGAATTTGTTAATAAATATGAGAATATCACATTCTCATTTTGCTTTGTATATGAAAGATGATTAGAATGATGAAAAGAAAAGCATTCCTAATTGGCTAATTTTGAAGAATCTAGAAGACAACTATTATGATTGTGAAAATCAACAACTTGATAATTGAAAATGATGTCAGATCAGAGCAATTGTTGTGTAAATTATACAGAGCTAATAATTTGGATTTTGGATTTTTGTTACTGAAAATAAGTGTAATGCCAATTTCCAACAATTATTCCTGATCAACCAATGGTGCTCGGTCCTTCAAATGGGATTGCAGGATAACATTTTGCCCTAGGGCCAACTATATCACCTCCCCCCCATACCTGATTACCTATGTAAATGGATCCTCAAATTTTGTGCTACATACTTTTTATTTAATCGCATCGAGTAGCCGAATTAGAAATGCAAAGCTAAAATGGTACAATTATCATTTAAGGTTTACACGTACAGTAGAAGAAAAATAAGGAAAAGAGGTATAAAATAGGCATCAAGTTATCCAGTGTTTTTCTTACTATTCTAAAAATTATCAAAATTTTCAATTTGGAGGCAAGAAAAAGGATCCAGTGCAAATGCCATATTTTTGTAAAAAAAATACAAATCAATGACAGCCCTTGAGTTAGTTATTTGAACGGATGATATTAAATTGCGTTTGTGGTTAAATTTCTCAGTGACGAATTATAAATTATTTGTGACGAACTATACCGTACTATTGGTTTCTTGTCGACAAATTATAAGCGAATTTTGACATACTTTGCATTTGAATATACTTTGTACTTGATCTTTAATATAAAAATAAACTGACAAATTTTGATCAATGAGAACATAGTAAACTTTGATTAATTTCATCAATCAAACTAATGAAGGCAAACTCTACTATATTTCATTGATTTCTTTTCGGAGCAAATTCCCAATTTTTTGTGTCACGGATTGTAATAGTTACTGACTACTAACTATTAGTTACGGTAGTTAGAAAAATAAGGATTGTTCGCGACACCAAATTTTATACTTTTTCTTAAAAACAATTATGAGAAGAAAAAAAGTAACTCTACCAAATAAGTCAAAAAAAGATTCTCATCCGCGAAAAAGACTTAACTACTAGCTAGCCAAATAATGCAGTGTAAAATTGATAGGTCACCTTAACAGTTGACATAACAACCTCCATCTCAGTTTTTGAGATCCATTTGATCTTTACTATCCTAAAAGAATCTTGTATAGTGGCAATTGCAAGAATCCCAATGCAAGTGACTAGATCCGGCCAGTAGTCCTATAAATACCCTACATGTACAAATCTTATGCTCACTATCACTCAACATATAACAACTTCAACACAACCTAGGCCATGAAGACACTCCACATCCTGTCTCTCCTTCTTCTTCTACTTCCACTCTTAGCCTCATGTATGGAGAGACAGGTATGTGTCTAAAATATGAACCCTAAATATTAATATTGTAGATATATAAATGGACTACTACTGATCTGACATTATGTAACGTTTTTTTTTTTGACATCCTGTAGCGTTTTCGATTTCACTGCATAATTTAGCGTTGAATAATATCAGACATTATTCAGTGATTCTAGGAAAACCGTTGCATAATTACTCTATAGTAGTGTTGATTCAAATTTGGATTTGTGAATTTTCAGGTGTACATAGCTTACTTTGGCAATCACAATGGAGATAAGGCACTGCATGAGATTGAAGCCAGCCATCAATCTCTCTTAGCTTCTGTAAAAGACTCCGAAGAGGAAGAAGAAGAAGCCACCTCCTCTCTCCTGTACAGCTACAAGCACAGCTTCAACGGCTTTGCAGCCGTCATGACACCCGAAGAGGCGTCCCGGCTATCAAGTAGGTTCAAAAAAACCTACATGACTTGGTTTTTGTTACTAGGACATTGCTGACATGCATGTCATGGTTTTTTTGGCAGAAATGGAGGGAGTTGTCTCGGTGTTTCCTAGCGAAAAGATGCAATACAGCGCGCAAACAACGAGGACTTGGGAGTTGATGGGGTTAGAAGAATCAGGATCGGAGCGAATGAATCAGAACCTGAACCAAAGAGTCCCTGGAAATGAAGGTGGTGGTGACTTGCTGCTCAAAGCCAGATATGGTAGTGATGTCATTATTGGAGTGCTAGACAGTGGTGAGCATCATCATCATCATCAAATCATTCAATATCACTCTTCCTAATAATCTTGATGCAGCTTTAGAGACCTTAATCAGTGGCTGGTTGCGGTATATAGGTGTGTGGCCTGAGTCAAAAAGCTTCAGTGATGAAGGAATGGGACCTGTGCCATCTTCATGGAAAGGAATCTGCCAAACTGGAGATAGCTTCACCTCAGCTAACTGCAACAGGTCTCTCTCTCTCTCTACATTTCATAAACCAATAATTGTACCCTTTGTCCATTTTTTTTTCTCTTTCCATAACCTCAAGAATGGTTTTATGTAAACTATGTTGTCTTTATTACTTACATGTTTTGGGTCTGTTACAAAGCCATATGTTAGATCTATGGCGCATGAGAAATGCCAAGTTCATACAGCATTAGACTCCTAAATAAAACCCGTGATGAAGATGTGTAGGGCCTGCTTAATAACCAGATTTGGCAGATACTTACTTCAAGTTGAGCTCTCTAAATTGGTCGTTAGCTCAACATGTGTCCATATACGTTCTGGCCCCAACATCTTTGTCTTATGATATGTGCTTTAACATATATCTGAGTCAGGTTTTAGTAAACATTTCTAGGCCTCTTGTCACTTCATTTTGACCATCTATGGATAGAAATGTTGAATTTCAACACATGGTTAATAACTTCATTCTAATTTAAAAGTTCAAAACTTGGGAGTTATAGTTCTATAAAATTATACGTCCTTACGAATAATATGTGAAAATATAGTCAAGTCACTTTTAGAGTATGTGCAAGCTGCAGCAACTACTGCTCTGAATTTATGCCCAATTTTAAACAGTTATTATTCAAAATTGTATACAAAATACAACTTACATAGCAAGTGCTGACTCGGCACATATCTTAATAGAAAAACCTGTCTATTATGATCGATCCATTGTTAAAGTTCAATTTGTGACGAAAATGAGATTTGCAGGAAACTGATAGGAGCCCGGTACTACATAAAGGGGTATGAGCGAGCCTACGGTCCATTGAACACCACAACAGACTACAGGTCCCCAAGGGACAAAGACGGCCACGGGACGCACACAACCTCAACCGTAGGTGGCCGTGCAGTTCCCCAAGCATCAGCCCTAGGCGGGTTCGCAAGCGGTACTGCATCCGGTGGAGCCCCGCTGTCTCGTCTAGCCATTTATAAAGTGTGCTGGCCCATTCCAAACCAGCCTAAGGTCAATGGCAATACTTGCATGGGCGAGGATATGCTGGCTGCGCTTGATGATGCAGTTGCGGATGGAGTGCATGTTGTGAGTATCTCCATTGGGACTTCTAAGCCGTATCCGTATCGAATGGATAGCTTGGCTATCGGATCGTTACATGCGTTTTTGAAGAACGTGGTTGTATCGTGTAGCGCTGGGAACTCGGGGCCGGCTGCTTCCACTTTGTCGAATACTGCACCATGGATCATCACGGTCGGAGCCAGCACGGTGGACCGTGCGTTCATCGCGCCAGTCCGCCTCGGAAATGGCCAGAAAATTGAGGTACATGTTAGTTTATATATGAATATAGAAACATAATTATTCACAAGTTTGAGCTTTTGAATCAGCAAAAGATTACACAGTTGTAGTTTGTTAACAATGTGTACTGCTAGACCACAACCCTATCTGCATCAGAAAAAGATTACACAATCGTATTTTGTCAATAATGTGTACTTTTTTATGATCATAGGGCCAAACTGTGACTCCCTACAAGCTTGGAAAAAAGATGTACCCTCTTGTGTATGCAGGGGACATTGCTCTGCCTACAGTCGCGAAGGACGTCTCAGGGCAATGTCTTCCCAACTCATTGTCACCGGCCTTGGCGAAAGGCAACATAATCCTGTGCATGAGGGGAAACGGGACGCGGATTGCGAAAGGCATGGAAGTGAAGAGAGCTGGTGGAGCTGGATACATCTTGGGCAACAGCCCTGCGAACGGGGCGGAGATACCCGTGGATCCTCATGTTCTTCCAGCCACCGCGATCTCATCAGACGATGTGATCAAGGTCAGAAGTTACATCAATTCTACTAAGAATCCAGTAGCCACCATTGGGTTGGCGAAAACCGTTCTGCACACGAAGCCTGCGCCTTCTATGGCTGCGTTCACTAGCCGTGGTCCGAACATCGTAGACCCCAACATTTTGAAGGTTAGGTTATGATTATAACTAAATTGTAAGTTGTAAATGTTAAGATTTGTTTTGCTGATTATTTTGGAATGTCTACAGCCTGATATAACGGCTCCGGGAGTTAACATACTTGCAGCTTGGAGTGAAGGAATCTCTCCGACAAAGTTCGAGGATGATCCTCGGACTGTCAAGTACAACATTCTCTCAGGAACATCCATGTCTTGCCCTCACGTTGCGGCCGCAGCTGCACTTGTTAAGGCCATTCATCCATCTTGGAGCAGCGCAGCGATCAGATCCGCCTTGATGACTTCAGGTCTGTGTCCTGCACAAAGTCTCACATGTTCTGTTTTTTGCCCTGTTTCTTTGTTTTAAGTTAAAACTTGGTTGTTTTCGTATTATTTTTTACTCGACTGAACTGAGCCGATTCATAATCTAAGTCATGCTCTCATTTGGCAACCAGCTGGCCTAGTGAACAACAAGGGGACGGAGCTGCTAGATCCTTACGGGAAGCCAGCGACGCCATTCCAGTTCGGATCAGGCCATTTAGTCCCGACGAGGGCTGCGGACCCTGGCTTAGTCTACAACGCTTCGACAGCGGACTACCTCCTCTACCTATGCAGCATTGACAGATCAATCTCCGGCTCATCCTTCCAATGTCCTGAAACAATCCCTTCAGCCAACAATCTCAACTACCCGTCCGTATCCATCCCCAACCTCAACGGGACAACAACCGTCACCCGAACCGTGACAAATGTCGGTGGCCGAGGCAAGAGCGTCTACTTTGTGAGCATCAAGCAGGCCAAGGGGTTTCAAATCAAAATCTCTCCTAGTGTCTTGGTGTTCAAGGATATGGAAGAGACCAAGAGCTTCACCATAACGGTCAAACCCAAACACGCTGCGGCGCCACAGCCGAGCGGAGAGTATGCATTTGGGTGGTTTACTTGGTCTGATAAGGTTCATGATGTGAGAAGCCCCATTGCTGTTGCCATGGCTTAGTTTGCCATTGCTCTGCTTCCACTTGAAAACTCTACACATGCATCAGAATTGATTAGACTAGGAAGCTACTTTGTTACGACGTCGTACTGACGCTAAACGGCGCCATTAACGTGCACTATTGTAAGACTCCATTGTTTAGTGATGACTAATGGTGTTTTTTTTTTCATGTTGTTTCGACCTTTCCAGAAACTTCCTTCCATAACCTTCTTTTCAACAATTGGCAGAGATGCCTTTCAAAAAAAAAAAACAAACAATTGGCAGAGATCAAAAAATTAAATTAAAAAGAGTTGGGTCAAAATTAAATTTCTTTTACCTTGGACACGTACCACCAACGACAAAACTAAATTAACTAATTAAGATAAAAGAACTTAAAACAAACCATGATTATGGATTAGATCAGATGTGTAATCACCACATCACATCATCTCTCTACATAATCTCATTTTGAAATTGTTAATAAACAATTCAGCTAATTAATTAATTAATCCCAAACTAAAATCCAAAGCATTGTTTACACATAAGCGAATAGAAATTTAACAAGTGTTTTATTCCTTAAGATGACGTCTCTTTCTCTCCGATCTCCAAAAAGCTCTTATATCCCACATCTTGTAGATTACACTAATTAGTTTAATCTTAATCTTAAATTAAAGTTAAACTTATCAACAAGAAGACAAGTAACCAGACTCTCCTGATTGGTCCACGTCATCATGCAAAGACTTTTCCCGACGCGTCACGTGTGCATAGCACAAAACAACAACGAATGAAGTGTCTTATCCCAACACGACACAACACATCTTATAAAATAACGACAATAACCGCGCAGCTACGTGGCCTCACGCTCTGAATATGCCATTGTAAACGTGTCATGTCCCTATTCGCTATTCAAATAAATTTTGTCGCTTTAAAGAAAATGAAAGTGGGCCAGGAGCGCACGAGCCGCTGGATTCGCCGAGCCGCGCGCTTCGCGCCAGCACTGGCTTCAGATTCAGACCTACGTTGTTTAGAACCGAAACAATTCCAGTTCCGAATTTTACATTTCCAGCTCTTGCAATCATTGCTTGGAGATCAGCAAGCTTGAGAGGCTAGTTGGGATGCCGTGAGGTGCACGCAAATGAGTTTTTTAGAAGAAAATAAATCAATTGATTTGGGCTGTTGTGGGGTGAGCCGAGTAACTTGAAACGGAGGTTTTATGAGAAGTGTCGGCCTCGTTGCGGGGACCGCACTCAATGGTCTATTATGACATCATATGACGACATTGACATATCATAGTGTACTCACTACGACTCGTTGTGTTATATCAATTTCTGTCCAATTATTTGAACATGGAAGCAAAAAAGACTTATAAATACATGCTTTCCCCAATTTTCAATTTATTCATTTCACAATCTATCTATCTAACACACCAAATCTCGTCCAGGTTCAAAATCACTAATCTCGATTTCGAAAATTATGACCATGGCGGAGGAGTTTCAAGAATCCGATGTGATCTTCTCCGACGAATACGATTCGAGCAGCAGCGGTAGCAACGTGTACAATTTCAACAGCTTGGGCCAGAGTAAGGTCCGGGCAAGGAAGCAGAGGAAGAAGCAGAAGAATGTATCAGTCTCGGTCCCAATACGGATTCCGAGCAATATGTCCAATTGTTTTTCGACTGACTCGGAAGATGACGAGGAGGACCAAGTCCTGCCACCGCATTTGATCGTGGCGAGAAGGTTCGAGGAGAGAATGGCATTTTCGGTACGAGCTGGGTACGGGAGGCCGGCTTTGAAGGGGCGGGAGCTCAGCGAGGTTCGGGATTCGATTCTTCGAATGACCGGCTTCCTCGAGACTTAAATGGATTCAATCAAAGGATCAACAAAGAAGATTAACAACAGGAGGCTAATTTACTAATTGATTGCTTGGATGCTCTATAGAAAATTTTTGGGGTGGGATTGGAACTTTGAAGATGTTAATTGTTTAGGATGTTTGTGGCTTTGCTGGTTAAGTTATTGGAAAGCTCATCACTGTAACATATTTCACATTCTGTCAGCTCGGATGTACTCAAAATGAAACTAAATTTCAGTTTCAACCAAATTTGTTGGATTTCGTTTTTTTATTTTATATTCGGAAGGTCACTCAATCATTCTTTTAATCTATGTGTATGAGTAGCTATGATTTATTTCATAAGAATGCTTTTTGCATATGTTTGAGTGATGAAGTTGTTAAGTTTTGGAGGTTTCTCTGATTGAGGATTGTAATGTTTAGCTGGATGGATAAACACACAAAAGACACCACGCGTTGAAGGATGATGATCATGTAGCTTGATTAGTTATCTCTGACATGTGTTTTCTTTTTTTTATCTTATCTTTTATTCACAATAAATAACTTAATGATTTAATCCATACATGTTACAAAAACCAGCAACCAGTTCCAACTATGTAACTCACAGTTTGGACCACAAATGAAACCGTCCCGAGATTAATGTATTTTTATCGGAAGAGAACATATTGTGGACTGTTTTTACTTGTAAATCACATTGAAAAACATTTTGGTTCTTACTAGAAACTTCTTCGTATCTTTTACTCAAATAAATAGGCACGTGATTTGGTCAGCCTAATTAAAGTAGATTATCATAATTTCAATTAAAATTATAAACAATTTGTAAATAAAAATTTCAATAATGGATAAATGTTGAATATATCTGGGTCGAGAAAAGTGGGCCTATTGTCGAGCACTGTTCAGGCCCATTAGTTATCATTCCAGATTTCCCTTGCGTGGGATCTATCGAATGGAAATCTAAGAGCATCTCCACCAATGATATTTTCAATTATAAGAGATGATTAAAATTGAGTGACTAAAAAAATAATGACTACACTAATGATTGTTTGGATCATAAGGGATAAAATTGGTTATCCGGTGACCAACTATCAAAATTTGTTCACGGGATTGATATCCACATAAAAGTAAATGAACTAATAGAAAATGGGCACGCGTTGGGTTAATACAATAAATCTTATACTTATAACGATTTTATCTTTAAAATTACAAATCAAACAAATACAAAAAAATCAATGATTTTATTATTTTGAGATCTATAAATAGATATGCATTTTGTTGTATTTTAATAAAATTTTCAGAATTCTATGATGATGAACCAATAGAAAATGGATACATGTCAAAAGATTATTATGAATTTTTAGTCATTAGAGCATCCTTCATCATGACAAAAAAAATATATATCATCCCTCTCTAATCCATTTTCTTTCTCATATTGTCATGCCCCATGACTATTTTGATCAGGTCCACCTCACTCATGACCAAACAAAAAGTTCATCATCATTCTCTCTCATGCTACATAAATTGTAGCTCATAAATATTAATATTAATAAAAAAATATATCAAAGTGTATCTAGTTTTATAGATCTCAAAAAATTATGAATATTGGTAATTATTTTGATTTTTTTAAGTTTGTAATTTAAAAGATATATTCGTTGCAAGATCAAAATATAAACTGAAAAGTTTCTTACACAGGACATGTATCGCGTTGTAATTAGTTCACGGCTCATGACCAAATCCAAGTTTTGGTCATGAGATGATCTTTTTTCAGGTTAGTCATCCCATGACATTTTCTATGATTGATTTAGTCATGGAGGGGATCTATATTTTTTTTATCATCTCTCATGACCTTTTCTTATGACTCAAAAAGTCATGGTGGGGATGCTCTTAGTGGGATGCATATAGGGGTCTCCGCCCAAAAAAAATAAGCTTGGCCTAGGCTTGGTTAAGTCTAGCTTATACTTCAACTTTAAGTGGGCTAGGCCGGGCCAAGCCCATACATATTTTTGGAGCCTTAAGCAGCCCATGGGCCTTGTTTTTTGTAGGCCTATGGGCTAGGCCGGGCTGGACTTTATATATCACTAGGTCGGGCTATGTAATCTTGTTATGACAATTATAAATATAATGTTCAATGCTTGTAAATAACTTATACGACGGCTATACACTGACTAATAGCCAAAAGATCAAAAGTAAACTTGATAAGAAACTAAGTTTATCAAAAAGTTCGGCACTCAACACAACCTTAGAATCCACAAATCTTCTTATATCGGACATTAATATCATTAGCATCACTGTCAGCAATGCAAACATCAAGAAAAATCAGTTCATAGAAACAAAATGTGATATCTCTTTTGTTTTTTGGTAAGTTTCAGTAGGCTTTTTGGTAGGCTTTATTAGGCTTTCCGATATGGGCCATGATAGACCGGGCATATAGGCCGGCCCGGGCCAAAAATGTTGCACCCTTACCCGGCTCGTCAAGCTTAAGAATGGAGTTTAATAGGCCTAAACATAGGTTGGGCTAGGCTTAAGGCATGCGGGCCACGAGGCCCCCATTAGGCTTTTTAGCCCATGAGGCAGTTTGGAGATCCCTAGATGTATATGATCAAAATGGTTATGAGACATAACAATAATTTTGAGGATGCAAGAGAAAGTGATAGAGAGAGAGGGATGACCAAATATTTTTGGTCATCGGTGTACATGGTCTAAGAACCTCAAAAAAAGGAAAAAAAATTTCAATTTAACTGAAATTCGAATTTCATTTCCCTCTCTACTCATTTTCCAAATTCGTTCTCAAAATATACTCATTCCCTTAAGGGTTGTAGGCAACGACGTTAAGAGCTATGGCGGTAACAGCGCTTCAGACTGCGTGGCAATTTTACTTCATAAATAATGATGACTCGGCATAATATTCCCACATCACCTTAGGCTTATGTTGCAGTATTATACTGACTCATCAGCACTTATGAGGTAAAAATGTTACGCAGCTTTAGCATGATATTGCCACATAAGTCTAAGAAGCTCTTATCAGCATCATCTTAGGTTGCGTGGCAATATTATGCTGAGTCGGCATTACGTAGAAGGTAAGCCTAAGGCGCTTATGTGGCAACATCACCTTATGCTTATGTGGTAGTATTATGTTGCTCAGCATTACTTATGAGGTAACAATGTCATTTAGCTTGAATAGCAACAAACAACACTTCAAGTCTTAAGCGCTGTTGCCAACAACGCCTTAAATCTTAGACGCCGTTGACAACAACGCCTAAGGAATGTGTCTATTTTGAAAACAAATTCAAAAATTGAGTCCATGGCAAAATGGAATTCGGATTTTTGGCTAAAATGGAATTTTTTTTCAAGAAAAAGACAGTAACTATTTCTTCTTGACTAAGAAATTCTAAATACAGAAGTCTGCTAAACATAGCCAAGTTTTAATGTACACATTTATTCATATGACAACTGCTCAAAAAACTTTCCTTCTTGTCTCCATAAAAGCCTCAACCCTCTCTCTCTCTCCGTATACGATCAAAATTTACCATAATTGATTCCATAAGGCGGTGAAGAGTGGAGGAGGAAGGAGAGTAATGAAACAAGCTGATGATCAAACCAAACACATACAAAATGCTGCTGCTGTCTGTGTTGATAAACAGCAGGTTCCATTTTACAAGCTCTTCTCCTTCGCAGACCAGCGAGATGTAGCCTTGATGACAGTCGGGACGATAAGTGCCCTCGTCAATGGCTTGGCCCAGCCTCTCATGACCATCATCTTCGGCCAGCTCATCAACTCCTTTGGCTCCACTGATCCACACAATGTTGTCCATGTCGTATCAAAGGTCATACTCATATTGTATGTACAATAAATGTTCGGAAAAAACCGATGATAGATTTTAACATGTTTTAATTTTTGGCTTGTTGGATTGATAGATTGCTGTCAAATTTGTGTACCTGGGAATCGGAGCAGGGATTGCTTCTTTTCTACGTGAGTGCTTAAATGAACACAAAAACATAAAAAACATGCAATGCATGAATATGAATGTCTGGTTTTGCAGAGGTTTCATGTTGGATGGTGACCGGAGAAAGACAAGCGGCACGGATCAGAGGCTTATACCTGAAGACCATATTGCGTCAAGACATTGCGTTTTTCGACACGGAGACAACAACAGGAGAAGTTGTTGGTCGGATGTCCGGCGACACTGTCCTCATTCAAGATGCAATGTGTGAAAAGGTACAAACTTTTACATCACCCATATGAAAAATTGAGCCAAAGATCGATTTTTGAGAGGTGGGGTTGCGATGATAGGTTGGAAAATTCATACAATTGTGGGCAACGTTCGTTGGGGGTTTCATAATCGCGTTCACAAAAGGATGGGAGCTTACGCTGATTCTGCTGCCGTGCGTTCCTGTGATTGTGATTGCCGGTGGCGCTATGGCTTTGGTCATGTCCAAGATGTCGTCTCGTGGGCAGCAAGCTTATGCAGAAGCTGGGAGTGTTGTTGAGCAGACGGTTTCCGCCATTAGAACAGTAAGGATTTCAATTTGGGGAATGTGAATTAGGGTTAGGGTTTGTAATTTCTAATTTGGGAGTTGGGTCAATTGATTATTGAATTTGGTGATGTGGGTGTGTGTTGAAGGTTGCATCTTTTACTGGGGAGAAGCTAGCAATTGACAAGTACAACATGAAGCTTGAAAAGGCTTACGCTTCAACTGTTAACCAAGGGTTTGCTTCTGGGTTGGGAATTGGGACTGTGATGGTTATTATTTTCTGTACTTATGGACTTGCAATTTGGTACGGATCGAAGCTGATTATCAACAATGGCTACAACGGTGGACAAGTGATCAATGTCATCTTTGCCGTCATGACAGGTGGAATGTGAGTTCACAATTTCCCTTGTGTTAATTCAAGGCTTAAAAGTTATTAAGCTAGTTTCGATGATTGTTTCATGGTTTAGGTTTTATGGTTTAGGTCGTTGGCGCAGACAGCACCAAGTGCGAATGCATTTGCAGCAGGGAAAGCAGCCGGGTACAAAATGTTTGAGACAATTGAGAGGAAACCGAAGATTGATTCTAATGAGACTAGTGGAGTAGTGCTCGATGTGATAAAAGGCGATATTGAGCTCAAGGATGTGTACTTCAGATATCCTGCTAGGCTGGATGTGCAGATTTTCGCTGGATTCTCAATGCAAGTAATGAGTGGCACAACAGCGGCTTTAGTTGGGCAAAGTGGAAATGGGAAGTCCACTGTCATCAGCTTGTTGCAGAGATTCTACGATCCTGATAGCGGCGAAGTTCTCATTGATGGATACAACTTGAAGCAGTTTCAGCTTAAATGGATCAGGCAGCAGATTGGTCTAGTCAGTCAGGAGCCTATCCTGTTTGGAACCAGTATAAAGGAAAACATAGCTTATGGCAAAGACAACGCGTCGGACGTAGAGATCAGAAAGGCCATTATGCTCGCTAATGCTGTTAAATTCATAGACAGACTTCCACAGGTACTCAGACATATCACACTTCAATTTCTTCTGCATGACTATCAGCAACTTCAGAGAGATTATTTAACTGTTGATACCTTGTACAAGGGTCTTGATACGATGGTCGGCGAGCATGGAACCCAATTATCCGGTGGTCAGAAGCAAAGAATCGCCATTGCAAGAGCGATATTGAAGAATCCAAGAATCCTTCTTCTCGATGAAGCCACCAGCACTCTCGATGCTGAGTCGGAGCGCGTTGTGCAAGATGCACTTGACAATGTTATGGCGGACAGAACAACAGTTGTCGTCGCACATCGATTGACAACCATTCAAAATGCTGATCTCATCGCAGTTGTGCATCACGGGAAGATTGTGGAACAAGGTAATGATGCTAATGAACTTATGCTCAGCTATAAATTTGTGTTTCGTTAACAAAATTCTGATCTGAAAATGTTGCAGGAACTCATGCTGAGTTGATCAAAGATCCAGCAGGGGCTTATTCACAGCTGGTGCAACTGCAACAAGGAGCAAACAAAGAAGAACACCATGCGACAGAGACTGACGTTGGCAGAGTGAGCAACGAGTTTAGCCGTAGCTTGAGTAAGTCAGGCAGCCAGAGATCAGCCTTCGCGAGAAACTCATCTGCTGCAAGGCTCTCTTACTCACAAAGCTATGGCCTTCCACATCATGTTTCCATAGAAGCAGAAAATGACTCTGAGGACATAAATGAGGCTAAGAAGAAACCCAAGCTTCGCAAAGTGTCATTCACAAGACTTGCTAGGCTGAACAAGCCCGAAGCTCCAGTGTTGCTTGTTGGCGCCGTTGCTGCTATTGGCCATGGTGTCATCTTCCCTGTCTTCGGACTACTGCTTTCCAACGCGATCAAGATATTCTACGAACCTCCTGAGATTCTTAAGAAAGATTCTGCAAAATGGGCCGCAAAATTTGTTGGCCTTGGTTTCATCACATTCCTAGCTTTACCAGCACAGAACTACTTATTTGGGATTGCAGGTGGGAGACTGATTCAACGCATTCGCTCACTGTGTTTTCAAAAAATTGCTTACCAGGAAATCAGCTGGTTCGACAAGCCAGAGAATGCAAGGTGCACCGGGACCTGCTGAGATTCCAAAGCTCCCTAGCTCACATTGCCTATGAAAATGTTTTCTGAAATTTTTGGTTTCTTTGCAGTGGGGCAGTAGGTGCAAGATTATCCACAGATGCATCTGCGGTGAAGGGTATTGTGGGAGATGCATTAGCCCTCGTTGTTCAAAACATTTCTACGATCGTCGCAGCACTTGTCATAGCTTTCACGGCTAATTGGAGGTTGGCTCTTTTGATCCTGGCTGTGTCGCCTGTTTTTCTCTTTGAAGGATACTTTCGCTCGAAGGGTATGAGAGGATTCGGCGCAGATGCTAAGGTTGTATAGTTCCTTATTTGTGCTCAAACTGAGCCTGAAACATTTAGCAATCTTCTAATTGTGATTGTGAATTTTCACAGGCTATGTATGAAGAAGCGAGCCAAGTCGCAAGCGATGCAGTAGGCGGTATCAGAACTGTTGCCTCATTCTGCGCTGAAAACAAGGTCATCCAACTGTACCAAGAGAAATGCAAAGGTCCTGAGAAGCACGGGGTGCGCCTTGGCATCGTAAGCGGAGGAGGCTTCGGGTTCTCCAACCTAGCATTGTTCTGCACAAATGCATTATGTTTCTACATGGGAGCGGTTCTGATAAAACACGGAAACGCAACATTTGCTGAAGTGTTCAAGGTAGTGAAATGTTTACGAATCTCAACCTATTCCATTGAAATCGAGTAACGCCAAGTACTTAAACCCCTTGTGATCGTTTCGTAGGTTTTCTTTGCACTGACAATCGCAGCAGCCGGGGTTTCGCAAAGTGTCAGTCTTGCACCAGACACCAACAAAGCTAAAGACTCTGCAGCCTCTATATATAAGATCCTAGACAGCAAACCAACGATCGATTCTAGTAGCGACGAGGGTACTATATTAGACAAAGTCATCGGCAATATTGATTTTCAACATGTCAGCTTTAACTACCCAACAAGGCCTGATATTCAAATCTTCAAGGATCTTTGTCTGTACATTCCTGCTGGAAAGGTACTAACGACTATGTTTAAATTTATCAATCTTCAAAAAAAATATTCGGATTCTGATCAGTGTTGAATATTTTCGATCAGACCGTTGCACTTGTCGGAGAGAGCGGGAGCGGAAAGTCTACAGTGATCAGCATGATAGAGAGATTTTACAATCCTGACTCTGGCCGCATTTATTTAGATGGGGTAGAAATCCGGACACTAAAATTAAGCTGGCTAAGACAGCAGATGGGTCTAGTGAGCCAAGAGCCTATTCTGTTCAACGAGACGATTCGCGACAACATAGCTTACGGAAGACTTGGAGGACAAGCAACCGAAGAGGAAATCATTGAAGCTTCCAAAGCAGCAAATGCACACAACTTCATATCCTCGCTGCCTCAGGGATACGATACGAGCGTTGGGGAGCGCGGCGTGCAGCTATCAGGCGGACAGAAGCAGCGGATAGCCATTGCTCGGGCCATTCTGAAGGACCCGAAGATATTGTTGCTAGACGAAGCGACGAGCGCGTTGGATGCGGAGTCAGAGCGTGTGGTGCAGGATGCGCTGGACAATGTAATGGTGAATAGGACTACGGTTGTAGTTGCGCATAGGCTGGGAACGATCAAGAATGCTGATGTGATTGCTGTGGTGAAGAATGGAGTTATTGAGGAGAAGGGAAGGCATGAGACGTTGATGAAGATGGCGGATGGGGCTTATGCGTCCCTGGTATCTCTTCATATGAGCGCATCTGAAGCAAAATGAGAAGCAAAGATGACTAGGGCATGAAATGATGACTGTCCCAGGTTCAAACTAAAAAAATCATTTTGCAAATCATTTTTTTGTTGTTGATGGAATTCGTTAATATTGAGTTATAATTTGTCGCTGTAAAATTAAAAAAATATGATATAATTAAAAATGATTGCCGAAAAATCATCTATAATTAAATATGTTTTTTTTTTTGCACCGAATGCATTTTTCCAAAGTTCATATAATTAAATTAATTTAATTTTAGTATTCTGTAAAGTGTAAATTTATTTTAACACCAATTTAGTTCAATAAATAAAGTACATAATATAAAGCAGAGGGCACAGGTAGAGACAGACAGAACAACGCGATCGTCATCACTTCCTACCTGTAAATTTCAGACGCGAGTGAAGTGGTGTCAGGATAGCCACGACCCCATTTCGGATTTCCCACTTCCCCAATCCTCCTCGCCAGAAGTTTCTTCCAGCAGCAGCGAGCGAGGACTGAAGCTATGCCTTCTGGTTCCAAGCGGAGGAAAGCAGCTAAGAAGAAGAAGGAGCAGGAGGCGCCTAGTGGGTCTGAAGCAACCAGCTTTAATGGTTGGTCCTTTTTCTTTATAGTTTCTTGTCAATTGAGTATTGGGTCCAGTTCGTTGCACTTTATCTATCTGTTGTAAAAGTAGTGTTTGGATTATTTTGCTGGATGTGAATTTGCGCGAATGGTTACCGGTCTGTGGTCTAATCATCAGCAAGAGAAAGCTTTGTTTAGTCATTTTTGGTAGAATAATTTAGTAAAGTTTCCCTTGCTTTGGAAGTTATAGTTGTAATTGAGTGGATTTGTGGACAAGTGTTGTGATTTAGGGTTTTGTTGTGTTAAAAGAGATTTCTTTTAGAGTTAATTTGTGGAATTATGGTAGGAGGAGATGAATTGAAAGAGCAGGTAAGTGATGGGGATGAGATCAGCTCTCCTGCTTCTCAGGATCCGATTCGGAGCGGTGGCCAGTCTTTTACCGAAGAGGGTGGTGATGTGGAGACAGAGAGTTCACCTGTTCGACTGATTGACGCTGAGGAAGGTGCTGTGGAGGAAGTTGGGGCTGAGGAGGTTGGCATTGAGAAAGTGGAGGAAGAAGATGAGAGTAGAGTTGAAATTACAAGAGAGTTGAAATCTGATAAGGTTTTGGAAAGTAGAGATCTTACTGTTGAGGTGCATAATACGGCTGAAGGGTCTTCGGATGGTAGCTCTAGCAGTAGCAGTTCAGATGATGAAAAGATTCATGTCGAGAAGACAGAAGTGGTTCTAAATCCGGCTAAAGCTGAGGCGGTGGAAATTCCTGAGGATGAACCGGTGCCTGCTATGGTTATTGAAGAGGTGGTTTATGTGTGCGAAGTTCCTCCCATTGAGGAGACATTCGAATATCTGGATAAACCAGTAGTCTCCGAGTCCCACTCCGAGATAAGGGAATTCACAGATGACGCATTTCTCCTTCCAAATGAGAGTCACGGGGAATCATCAAATAATGATTCATATAATGTGAAAGATGAAGAAGATAAGGCACTTCCGCCATCTGACTCCCCCATTGCTGCAACCCGTAATGGTGTGGGGCATCTTAAAGATCCAGAGATTCAAGACTCGTTTGAGAACCAGGTTCGTTTATTTTTGAATTCAATACATACATTTTCTACAAAGTGCACGTTTGATTTTGTTTTGTTGCTTACGAATAATGCAGACTCCAGTTCCACAAGCACCATTGTCTGTCCAGAGAACTTCTTGGAAGGGTTGTTGTGGACTATTTGAGGTCTTTGCGGGATCACGATAGATTACTGTGGGTGAGTACGTTTCAGTCCCTTGTCCTTCGATATTCGCATCATATATTATATTGTAGTGACTAAGAATAAATAGTGTCAAGTAGTCTTTTGATGTTTAATGTTAAGTAACTAAATCCATTTGTTTATTGATTAGCATTTTCATTTGGTACAAGTTTTCACTGACAGCAATACAACTTGTTAGTTCTATATAAAGGAAGCTACCTGAATATTGATGAAACATTAATTTTGACTCTTGAGTTTCATCTCAATGCAGCGTGGGTATTTCATCTAATTGTATGTCTGCAGCCACAAAGTAAACAACGAACGCTGTATTCTTAGTTAATCAAATTGATTGATAATTGCCTCTTTTTTTTATTAATTGCAATATCAGTTGGCGTCTATATCATATTTTTAGTTTTTATTTCAGACTAGTAAAATGGGCTAGCATTTCAAACTTAGAAATTTTCAGTTTCTCATCAAAATTAAATGTATTTACGCAGTATGCAGTTCTTCTTATTGCTGTAAGAAATTTGAAGTAGCTTTCAGTGTCTCAGGAAATCGAAAGGAAGTCGGCTGACCCTCTCCTTAGATAAGAGCTTTGATCATTTGAAGGTTTGTGCGGCACTTGGCTTTCGTTGTGTACATGGTCTCATTTGTGGAGAAAAATAAGCGAGCATTCCTGAAATTACAGGGATGCCTAAATTTGGAAGATGTCATCTATTTTGGTTGCTATGGTCATAGTGTTCATTTTTACGATTTACAATGTGCACTGTGTGTTTTTAATCCCATGTTGAGTCTCTTACCAAGTTACCAGTCATTTTAGTACCTTTGATGTTTATAGTTGTATCGGTTTTGTGACTCTTTTAAATGAAAGATTATTAGCTTGTGATTCTTGGGTTAATCAATTGGAAAGCATTTGATTTATAAGTTCAATTTCCGTTATGAGAATCAGTAGTAAACACGCAGCTCTCACAATTTAGTAATGTTCTCTTTACATACTTGAAGACACACGCACAAGCCTTTATTTTTTCCCAAGGGAGATGATAGAAAAGATGGAACAAAATAAACCAATCGAATAAATAGGTACAAGTCTTAAACCGGTGAGAGGTGATGATAGGAAGAATAAAAAAAAAGGGTATGGAAAGCACGCAACCATCTGTTGTAACTCAACCTTCAGGTTCATCTTCTGGGAGATATAGCTCCATGTATGACTGCAATGTACAGAAGCTGTGTGACAGACAGTATTATAAGGAAGGCTTCCATTGTTTTCTGCATTGCAAGAGCAACATGTTTGTAAGTTGTTCAGACTTCAGAGAATTGCGATAGAAAGCTGAAGAGGGTATTATTTTGCTTACCAGGCGAGCATTCCTGTACTCGAGCTGAATCTCTTTCCAAGCAAAGCTGTTCATGAAAGATATGTTATAAAATTTCGATTCGTAATCTGAATATGTATTTTTGTGACTACGCAGGTGTAAGAAATATTACCCCATGGCGAGAAGGGTGAGACTCCAGGCTATAGTAGCAGCAGAAGCGGCACCAGGCAGACTATCGAAGCCCCACATTTGAACATGGCTGAGTCCAGCAATGACCGAGGCTACACCAACGACTCCAGCAATCAATGAAAAGGTTACAAAGAATCCAGTAGCAGCATTACCCATAGGAAAGTATATCGGTGAGAAATGTGCAGGAAGATCAAACCCTGGACCTGTTTAGGATATCATTGTCAGTACAAAGACCGAAATCTCATCAAATAAGTGTTCAGGTTCAGCTACTGTGACAAATGCTACCTATGATAAAGCTGTGATCGATTGCTTTGTTTATAGACCATGCACCAATGCCTAAGACGATGGCATACATGCAGAAGTTAAGTAGCAGGAGGAGACTTGCAGCAGATTTCATTTGCTCTCCGGCCATTTCTGAGAATGTTGTAATAGCAAACCTCAATGGTTATATTGATGAGATGATAAGTGGTTTAGTTTTGAGAAAGACAAATTTATAGGAGAAGAGGGTCTGCAATCTTGGAGAGAGGGTTACCTTACTATAGGTTCTTTTCTTGTAAGGCTGTTTGTGCTAAAAGGGCTCTGCTGGGTTGTAAAGATGGTGATGACTTGCAACTCAAGTCATGGTTTTCAAGAAATCAGATACTCGGATGAGTTTAAAATTTGGTTCATGTTTGATTCTTCACTTGTTCAAATGGGCTTAGGTTTTCAGATTCTAATCATGATCATGAACCACAGACCTATGTAATGATTGGATATCAGTTGGTCCAAATTTGATGATTAGATTAGTATGAACTACGAAGTCTAAACGCTTAAAAAAACTCTTACAAACAATACTCTAAGAGATACAAATTAACAGTAAATTTGAGTACAAGGGAACTAATTTATTGATATTGAGAAAATTAGAAGAAAAAAATTCCAATAGTTGGATGTAAGATGGTATTAAAATTCAGGATGTTTTGCGGCATTAATGAAAAAAAGATAATTTGTGTCGAACTTTTTTTTATTCTTTTTATGCACTATGCATTTGTTAAGCATTGTTTTGTTTATATGTATTTATTAAGCATTGTTGTATTGTATTTGTATACAAATAAAGTACGCATTATTTAATAAATATTCTAATTCTACTCCTACTTTATTCTTCCTACTAGCTCTGTCTAAACTCTTTGATTGGAAATTTGAACAGGGCTAGTGTTCTTTGGAGATGGTAAGGAGAGAGCAACGCTCAAGTAAGAATTTCTTTAAATTTTAAAAATTCGAGAACTCAATCCGCACATTTGAAAATGCGTCATCAAATTGCTGTAGTGCTGACACGTGTTTAATGTGTATATTCAAATGTGCATTTAATGAAAAGTCAAAATTGTCGAGTTTCACTTTGCTTGTGGGACACGTGTAAGATGCACATTTGAAGATGTTTCTTGATCTAATGGTGTGATTGTGATTCTTAAGTTCTTAAATTTTAAGGGTTTCTCAACTGAGCGCCCTGCCATAAGATGAATAGATTAAATAAAGAAGCATAGAAGATAGAAATAAGATATCTCCGTCAACAAACACACTGTGTTTCAATTCGTAGTTGTGAGCCACGAGTACTATAATTTCCTCTCCGTTTGGGTCATGAAGTACTCAGGTCCGAAACGCGTTATTAATCCCTCGTAGAAGCTTTTATTCGCTCCTCCTTGGTGTGAACGTTATGTTGGAAAATGTGTATTAATTGGTGAAGAAAATGACGGTGAACATCATTGATGATCTAAATTTGAATGTGTGACAAACCTCAAGGCAATGAGCAAATTTAAGTGGTCACACTTAATGGACTGAAATAGTTCAGTTTCCATGGCACATTGGATGTTCAAAGGGGTTGCATAGATACCTTAACTCGTCCTTAGAAATAATCAACATAAATTGTAGGTTGTAATTCCCAAGACACTTGGTAAGCACCAATAGTCGCCCTTGGTAGAAGAGAACTTAAAAGTTTGTCATAATGACTACGACCTTTAGTTTTTTCAAGATGGCAATGCTCTCCTATAAGAAAGTTGTATTCTAGATCATTTGCGCGCACAAGTAAGAAACCTGCAATGATACAGAACTCCAAATTCCTCCCTTAAAGTTTCTATGCCGACTTATTTTTTTATTATTTTTTTGCACTTTCATTCGCGTGTGTAAGTGGTGATAGCTAAAGGCACGGCCACTTCGCCGAACTTAAAATCTTAGGTGCAAGATTTCAACTTAGTAGTTTTGTATCATGGGAGGCAGTTTCGATACCTAATTGGTTTGATCGTTTCAGTAATTGATTTATCAATTATTCACGGTTGTTGTATCATATAATCATATATTCCCACTTCAATTACTTGTAACTCATGTTCCATTATTTAATGTTGAATTCAGCGCGATCTAATCAGTGGCTTCTCTTCTTCCTCCCGCTACTACTTAAGAATTTCACCATCTCCATTCACAATCGTTTCATATGATTCTATTTGTTGAATAAAATTGATTTAACTACATAAATAAACTCAAATGAAGAGACGTCTTGTTATCGGTGCATACATGACTAAACAACAAGCAGCAGATGCTTTACAAACCATGTGAATGGATCGAACTCAGCTCAGGGGAGAAAGAGTAGTACGAACTACAGGTTGCGGCTATAAAATCCGTTGAAGAGGTGGATGCGTTGGATACATCTGACAACATAAATGGAGGATTTGGATGAGCCTGTGACTCAAGAATGGGCAATGAAGATTTCCAACTACGCTGGCACTGTTAGCACTGAAGATTTTCAATTTTACATAACCCTTATCAGTTGTGAAAATAAATACTCAGTTATAATAAAAAACCAATACTTCAACCAATCTAAAATATTCTACTCGAAAAATACATGATGTACTTAATCAGAACTCATTCAACATCAAAATGTACTTCATTAGATCATAACTTGAAGATGTTTGGAGATTACAAAATCTGAAAATACTAGTGCAGATAACTTATTCATCCTCCTGGCTTCTGAGCCTGGCAAGTTTGTTGGTTACCACAATATCAAGCTGAGCAGCACGCTCCACAATTTCCTTTCTTTTCCTAGTGGATAGATTATGTGCAATCTCAGCACAATAAGTCCTGCATTATCATGACAAGTTGTCTGTAACAATGATAAAGTAAAAGTATAAAATCGAGGCAAAGATCTATAACCATCTACCATGAGGCGTAAAATTCAATTACCTGTTGTGCATCATGAGGACTTCCAGCTCCTTGACATTGTGCACAACAAACTTCTTAAAGCCATTGGGGAGGTAGTGACGGGTTTTCTTGTCTGACCCATAACCAATGTTGGGCATAAGGGTAACACCCTTGAACTTTCTACGAACCCTAGAGTCAATACCCTTGGGCCTGCGCCAGTTTACCTACAATGACAACGTGAGAGAATTGTCTACTTCATTGGTTAAGAAAAAAATTAGATTGTAATCACAGTTAGGATTATAGTTGCATTATAAACTACAGTACTATCAACTAACAAGCACATTCAGTGCGAACAAGTCGGCAGCAGCATGTAAAACTAATGCCATATACTGGGTACTAGTACAATCTGGAAGAAAGGTTTCATACCAGATAAAAGTGGTTCAAATTCAGGAAAAGTGCGTGAATTAAAAGAACATAAAATTCAAAAAGAGGCATAATCTTTGATCTCAGCCAAAAGATGGTGCAACGTTGTAGGATAATCATTGCAGATCTAAAATATAGAACAAAATGCACAAATCCATGTATGTGTGAGATGCTCAAAATGAGTTTGAGATACATTTTAGTTTTCATAAAACTAAACTAAGCTAAGTTAAGCAAATCAAAGCTTAGCTAAGTTAATATTATTAAGCTCATCTAAATCAAACTCAGATAAGTTAAACTAAGCTCAGCTCAATCAATCTAAGCACCTAAGCTAATTTTCTAAGCCCAAAGAACAGACCGTAAATCAGCTATGAGTCTCAATCACCATACTCCATCCAAAAATATCATTATTTTTCACCCCCTAAATAAATCATCAGCTTAAAATATATTACAAAAACCTAAAACCAAAAAGTCGCAAAATTACCTTAACACAGATCCTGCGATCCCATTGGGGCCTCTTAAACTTCTTCACCCTCTTCTTGACAATCTTCTTCGTCAAAAGCGGAACCGCCATCTCTACTCTTTCAACTCCTACCTTCTACAAATCCAAAAAAATAAAAATCATAACCCATCAGCGAAAATCTCTATCAAAATCTAACCAATTTAAAACCATCCCATTGACATCCTACCACCAAATTCGAACAGGTTGTAAAATACTCACCAGCGATTGTGGATTCTCGGCGGCCGAGCTTCAGCCTGAAAGACGTGCTTCACTGAAGGCTATATAGCGCAAAGCACATAACTAGGGTTCCGCATATTGGGTTTGGGCCGATTTGCTTTTCCAGGCTCTAGGTCGAAATTGGGCTCGGGTCGGGTCGGGTCGGGTCAAATCTTATCCATTTCTTTATTAAAATCATTTTGGATTAGGAGCAAGTGCACCTAAAAATTTGCAGTGCGTCATGCTGAGCTGTCATAGATTACACGTGTCGGTAGATTACTGAGTAAGACTGGTGTACGGAGATCCCACCAATAGTGTCCGTTCGATCTATCAATCTCTCTCTCTCTCTCTCCATTTCAATGCTAGTCTCTCTCTACTTCATTCTCTTCTGCTATTTCTGCGACTCCTTACACTTTTTGCAATCATTATCGGCCGAAATTCTGATCCACAATCCTCCTCCTCATATGGTTGGTATCGAAGAAGAAGTAGCGGAAGAGGAAGAAGATAACCAGAATTGAACTGATCAGGATTCACAGGTACCTGACTGAATTTAATTCAGATAGTGGAGCTTGGTTTATCAATTTTTTTTATTTTTATCGATTTGATTGTGTTTAAATTGGGATTCGGTATAATCAAAAAAAAAAAAAAATTGGGATTCGGTTGTCTCTGCGTCGTTTGTTGTGTTTTGTAACTTGGTTCTTTTCGTAAAAGTAGCTTGTTTGACTTCGGTAATTTGGGTCTGTTGATCAGTTTTAGCCTTTTAGGGTTAGGTCCTGATTCCTGATGTGCATTTTGAGGAAAGTTTTTGTAGAATTACCAGTAGAGAGTACTCATCTCCTGTGAGCTGATTGAGAGATTCAACACAGTGACTCAAAACAGTAGATGCTGATGCTGTGGAGGATGTAACTGACACTTTTTTACTAGTGTTTTTGTCCTGAAGATTAGTTTCGGTTCATATCATGTGACTGAATACAATTCAAATTCCTTGGTTAATAATGAAGAGTGACAATAGTGTTTTACATGTGTCTCAAAAGTCTGTTATATCCAAAAACATGCAGTACCATCCTTCCATAAATTTCAGTCCCAGGTAGCAGGGCTGGATATACTCTTGTCCAATTTAGTTCAGATGGTTAGCAGTTGTACTTGATTGAATGCGCAGTGGGTGCTAAAGGGAATGTCCTGAGATACTATGGTGCTTATAATGACCTGAAGTCTTTCCGGCTTTGGTGAAAAATAGGACACCGAGCTACTGTTTTTTTGTTTATCATACCCTGTTGTATCACTTCTTTTGCAGCCTGTGTAAATCCCACCTGTTACGGGAGTCCTCTAACTGGTAGCAGAGGAGAGCAAGCTTGAAGAGCAGAGAACACTTGCTCCCTATTCGCTAAAAGCAGAGAAAATGGTTGCTATTATCTTTACTGTTACTTTCAGACTTTCTTCCCTGATGACTCATCTCATAGTGGCCAATTAACTGTAGGAAGTATCCCCGATTGTTCAATCAAATTTACAGTCGATGTTTTCTCCTAACATAGAAGCAAGTGAGGTGCCTTGTGAGTCCACGATTCGTTGGGATGCAGGTAGTTGTTCAAACTCAGACTCCTGTTGTTGAAAATTCTTGTAATACACTTTCAGATAACACTGTCCAAATTGTTCGTGGTGTATAAGTTGTTTACATTGAGATGATCTGATCTATTGGCCTGAACTGCTGTTGTTTCAGACAATCCGATGCTACTTGCTAGTTATTTACTTATTTCTGAAGGAAGAGTGACTGTATTGTTATTGTTTCTTATCTTTCTATGTTTGCAGGTGCAATGTGGGCGGAGTTTACTTCTATGCCAACTACAGATGCTAGTGATAACTGCAGCGATCAGGCACGGGAAAATCAAACTTGCAACATATCAGATTATCTCATATCTGATATGATTGTCACGGGGTTGTCTTTCGAGGGGGATACAGTATTTGCTGACGGCGATCCTTCTGCTGACAACTGTGTGAACACGAGTATACTTTTTGATATGATAGGTGATACAGAAGAGCCAAGCAGTAGTCATGATGGTCAGTCCTCTCATGACGTCTTCATTAATAGAGATAAATCATCTATGTACATGTCTATGGATCAGTTACGATCCTGCAGCCAGGAATCTAATTCAAGTCCATACACGAACTATGATCAAGACCGGTGTACGACTCCTCATTGGAATTTAGCAAGCTTCCCGGATTCGTTATTCAGCGGTCTATCAACTACATATCCAAAAGCGGTGCAGAAAAGAAAATCGGTTACACTTGTACTCGACTTGGATGGTAAGTTATGGATTTATTTTTTCCTCCCCAGGGTTTACTTCTTCATTTAACTTGTTTTGTGTTGGTATATTTCCATTTTCTCAATTTGAAATTGTTATGTTGCCGTGCAGAAACACTGATTCATTCTTCATTTGAGCATTGTGATGATGCGGACTTCACATTTCCCGTGTTCTTTGACATGAAAGAGCATACTGTATATGTGAGGCAGAGGCCTTACCTCAGTGTATTTCTGGAAAAAGTTTCAAAAATGTTTGAGATTGTTATCTTCACAGCAAGTCAAAGCATCTACGCAAAGCAACTTCTTGATATTCTCGATCCTGTTGGAAATATTATTTCTCGGCGATTTTACCGTGAGTCCTGTAACTTTTCCGATGGCTGCTACACCAAAGACTTGACCATTCTTGGAGTTGATCTCGCAAAGGTTGCAATCATTGATAATACTCCCGAGGTGATAATTGACCCTGAAATAGCAATAGCAAGATTGAATTCAGATAATACTTGAGCGACGTGCAATCATTTGCTTTGATTTCAGGTTTTCCAGTTGCAAGTAAATAATGGAATCCCGATAAAGAGTTGGTTCAATGATCCATCAGACAGAGAACTCATAACTCTACTTCCTCTTCTGGAGACAATTGTTGACGCAGAAGATGTGCGTCCTATCATTGCCAAGAAATTCGGTAACGGAAACTAAAGAACACTTTAAGTACCTAGCGCATCTTTTTCATGCCATGATATAGCCACAGTGGCTCCTTTCCTCGTTTCAGCTGTCTTTTTTGCGCTCTTTTCTCTATTTGATTTCTAATATTCGAGACTTGATTTATTATGATTGTAAGACATACCTCAAATCCCCATTGAGTCACGGTGTGGTTCCAGGTTTGTACAGTTAAATTAACAGACTACTCCGTAAGCCCATGTACATCATCGTCGCACCATGAAATAAAATCCTATGCCATTTTCACACAACCTAATCAATTTTTTTCACAGGCTCACTGACCTTGATATTGTGTATTATACTACTGACCATGACTGAATCTGACTTGACTGTAGTAGCATACAAACTAACAAGAGGCCTTGCAGGGTACGCGTTAACATTCTTGTGTAGCTTCACATGCCAGGTGATCATGGAGCTCCTGAAACTGTGGAAACTGTTGTGTGTGTAATTTATCTGCATTCATGCACAACTACTTTTGAAGGTTTTTTCAGACAATTGTCTGTGTAAATTCTGCAGTTTCAGATTAAATATTCTCTTTGAATTTAGATGGGTCTGCTGACCATTCCGTTGAAAGGGTTGTGCAAGAATTTCTTTCCATAAGCATTATCAGTGCAACTCAAAGACATGTTCAGAGTTTCTGCGGACAAAAATTGCCAGCAAACCAGCCTATGTCGTTGTGGGTTAAACACGTAATAATGGTGATGGAAGCTGACTTGCCGGCCAAACCAGCGTTAAACACTATAAATCATGTGAACTTTATATTCAATAAAAGTGTCCATAGGATGTTAGAAAAAAATATCCATTTAGTATGTTCAATAGTTTGATGGGAATGGCTGATCATTTTTGCTCGAGTTTAAACGATTCAATCACAAATCAAAAATTGTGTTCAGTTTTCAGACTTTTCTGATGTGATTGAAAGTTTTGATAGATTAGACGTATAGTAAAGATCAAATACAAAGTATTTTTTTTTTTGTGCAAAATGCAAAGTTCGGCAAAATTGGATTATAATTCGACTCCGAAAAATTAAAAATGTGATATAGTTCGTCACAAATAATTTATAAATTTTCAACGAAAAATTAATCATAAATGTGATTTAAAATGTTTAAATGACCAAATCAGTAACTGTGATTGATTTGTACTTTTACAAAATTATACTCTTTGCGCTGAATCCATTTTGTAGACCGTAAATGTAATATCAATTTATACTTTTAAAATTAAGTGACTTTATCTTTGTTTACACGCATTTTCTTTACTTTTGATAGTTCCAATAACAAATCTGGAAACAATTATACAATTCCATTTCCCTATACAATATATAACCGTTTGAACGGTCGGCCCAAACGCACCTCGGTTTCGTCCGGTCCGGCTCGTTAGAGTTGGACAGCCAATGCCAGGAGAATAACGTATCTGTAAAGTTACGACTTGCGAATTTTTCTGGGGCGAGACTGAGAGTGTGCGTTTTGCTGATTGGAGAATCCATAAGAGTTCCAGTTTGCTCCAGCATCTGAGCTATCGATCATCCGTTGGTATGTGTTATTAATCTTCGAATTTATGTTGATTCTGGATTGGGATGCATGTCGGAATTCTGCTTGTTTTGCGGCTATGATTACTTTTGTAGTTTTGTTGGTTTATTAAGGTTTCGGCTTGTTAGTGTTTTCGGTTGATTGTTGTGGTTAAAAGTCGGAAACCCTGTTTTCCAGAATGATTGTGATGGAGTTCATGAATGAATAAAGGTTGCTGCTTTATAGACAACATTTTTTTTTTGTCTTTTGAGAATTGGTGGTTGTTGATGCTTCTGTACATTAATTTAGTTCTGTCTGAGTTGGAACTGATTTTTGTGGTGGTTTATATAGATTGGAGGATGTGAAATGGATATTCCGTGAATTGTATTAATGGGTTTGTTGTTCATAAATGAAATCAAGGGTTTGGATTGATGAACGAGTTTTATGCGGTCAGGTGTGGAGAGCCGGATTGAAAACGAGACCTGGCTGGATTGGAAAGTTGGTCGGTCCTAGCTTTTTGGATTCCAGTGTGGGTGGGGGGTTTTGTTAGGGAATGTGGCGTGAAGGATATATTGGAGTGATATTTTGCCTAGGTAGGCGTTGGAGATCTAAGCTGTTATCATAGATGGTGGACTGAGTTGTCGCGGGATTGTATCTTCTTTTGTTTTATCCTTCGCGGACAAACTACGGAGAATAAATGTTGGGGAATAGCGAGGACAACTCGTCCACTCGAGGCACTAAAATGTGGAAACTTGAAAATGGTAAGACCACTACCATGAAAGATTCATTGCCAGGGATTGATCTCTGGAAGGATGGACTGATTTGTGCATTTGAATTTGTTCGGGGTAGGAGGAAAACTGTACGTGGTAGGTCTATTAACAGAGATGGCCAAAAGATTAAGAGGGGTGTCAGTGGATCTAGGTCAACTGAGAAATTAAATGTAAGGGTTGGAGAGAAACTAATTGAAACATCATCAATAGAGTACATGGCTGTTCCTGCTGCATCTTCAGATAACCCCATCGATTTCATAGCCTATCCACCAGACCAAATTGACTCCACGGATACTTATATAGGAAGCAAGTGGAAACCAATTGGTTGGACTAGGATTTCTGAGCTCGTACAGGCCGTTCAAGTAAATCCTGACTGGTCCGCAGAACAATTTGACTTCATGGAGGATGAGTATGATCGCTCAGTTGCTGATTTGGCAGCCCCGTACTGGGAAAGACCCGCAGGGCCTGTTTGGTGGTGCCATGTGGATGCAGCTCATAAATGCATCAACGAATGGCTTAATGGTGCCCAATGGTTACATCCTGCTATAAGAGTAGCACTGAGAGATGAAAGTAAACTCATAAGTGAGAAGATGAAACACCTTCTTTATGAGGTATAATCAGTTTAATATCCACGGATGAGGTAACTTATTTGCACAGACCTGCTGATTTTCCTTTCATCTTGTTTGCGCATCTAGGTCCCTGTCAGAGTTGCTGGAGGAATTCTATTTGAGCTCTTGGGGCAGTCAGCTGGTGATCCAAACGTGAACGAGGATGACATTCCCATTGTCCTTCGATCATGGCAAGCACAGAATTTTTTGGTAACTTCATTGCATGTTAAGGGATCTCCTTCAAACTTAAATGTTTTGGGTATTACTGAAGTTCAGGTATGCTTACAAAAAAACTGTGGACTTTTCCCCCTATAATATAGCCTAACAAGGATTCATGTCACCACTTCTGCTGACAATTTTATACATTGGTTCTGCTACAGGAGCTACTTTCTGCTGGAGGTGATAGTGCCCCAAAGACAGTTCGTGAAGTCATTGCGCATCTTGCCTGTCGCCTTAGTAGATGGGATGATAGGTTATCAGCTAATGTGTCCCCACTTTACATCAAAAAGCTACATTTCAAAATTACATAGTGATTACCCAACCCAGCTAAAGAAACTTCTTATTGTAGATTATTTCGGAAATCAATATTCGGGGAAGCAGATGAGATTGAGTTGAAGTTTATGAACAGGTAGTCTCTGTTGTTATCCTTCTCATGCTAATGTTCATATTCTGATCTGTATTGTATTTGTGATGGCGATTGTCCTTCTTATAGGCGAAATCAAGAAGATATGAACCTCTTCAGTGTCATTCTAAACCAGGAAATCAGAAGGTTATCAACACAGGTATTGGAACTAGAACCCTACATTTATCGAAACGCTATTGATTCTAAACATGTGGAAAATGTAGGAAAATTTTCAATAGCTGCTAATTAATGAGGCCGCATTTCCTCATAAGTAAATTGGCATGTTATAACTTATAATCAAACGGTAGAAATACTGCAAAAATTGGCAAAGTAGAATCTTGGCTGGGAGCAAATTGTTGTTGTTCGTATTACTAGGTCTACTTAAAGTCTTAGATTTTCATCTTTTAGAATTTTTACTCATTGCAGGTTATTAGAGTGAAGTGGTCACTTCATGCAAGGGAGGAAATTGTATTTGAGCTTCTTCAACATCTTAAGGGTAACACAAGTAGACTCCTATTGGAAGGGATAAGGAAGAGCACAAGAGAGATGCTTGAGGAGCAAGAAGCAGTTCGTGGTCGCTTGTTCACCATCCAAGATGTAACGCAAAGCACTGTCCGAGCATGGCTACAGGTTAGGTTTCCGCCTTTCCTTAAGTGACATATGCTATTGTAGTAGATATTCTGTTGACATGCTTCATGATTGCATAGTATAAAATAGATTTCAGATAATAAGACACTGCATATTGGCAAAAACTTACTGTTGGCCATATATTTCAACACTTTCAAAGTGTCCTGGATTTTTAATAAATAATAACTTGATATTTGTGACTGCTCCATGGTGATTTCGAGCTCTTACCATCATCATGGTACGTTCAAATGATGCTAAAACAATTATTTTTGAATTCTTCAATCATTTTTGCTTTTGAAAGCCTTGATTCAGGATCAAAGTCTCCGAGTCACACATAATTTGGGCGTGTTCGGTGGATGTGGCCTAGTTCTCACCATTATCACTGGACTGTTTGGAATTAATGTGGATGGGATACCTGGAGCGACAAATACCCCATATGCTTTTGGCTTGTTTACTGGCCTACTTGTACTCCTAGGGGCAGTTCTCATAGTGATTGGACTGCTTTACTTGGGGTTGAAGAAGCCCGTCAGTGAAAAACTGGTTGAGGTTAGAAAGTTGGAGCTACAGGAGCTGGTCAAAATGTTCCAGCATGAAGCAGAGACCCATGCACAAGTTCGTAAGCCTATTCATCGAAATAGCTTGCCTCCTACTGCTGGAGATGGAATGCAAGGTGAGCCGGATTATCTTATCATCCAGTGAGAGGACATTTTGATCAAGCAGCTCACATTGTCAGGGAACAAATTTCAATTTCAATTTCGATTTATTGTTTTTTTTCTGTCACTGTTGTCTCAAGAAAGTCATGTACGTAAGTTGTAAGTTGTAACCATATTATACAAGAGATGATTTGGACCTAACAATCAATTGTAAGATGCCTCCAGTACTCAGTAGAAGAAAATATGACCATGGCAAACTGGCCTTCAAAATTCACACAGCAGCTGTTTGTGGACCGGGTGGCATTTTGTAAAACCTCTGAATCACTATGCTCTTAAAACAGGCAAATAGTTGAAGGTATTTGTATCTAGCTGCTAATCATCTTGAAGTTGCTAATGAACTATACATCTGCAAGAACAGAATGGTAACTCATGTCATAAATTGAATAAATCAGTGCAATTTGAGCCGAGGATGTAGTTAAAATAATTCTCATACTTTCACATTAAATCGAAGGCTCAAGTCATTCTGCAGTACCAGACGCAGGACTATGTAATGTTCATTGCATACATAGAAGCTTTTGCTTATCAAAGAAATAAAAGACAGTGCACCAGTATCAAGGTTTACATGGAAAAAAAGCGCACTAGATTCTCATTTACCTGGGGAAGAAGTATCTCAGGTACCTTGAAAGCATTCCTGTCTATTGTAGCCAATATTCAGCCACAGCCATATAAAATGATATCGCCTTCAGTTTCTAAAATCAGCCTGCAAAAACACATCAATGGGCTCATGGGAGGGGTTATGACCTAAGAAACAGTGTGATTTCATACAACACCCAAAGCAAATGCCCCTAAAGGCAGTGCCAATTGATACTTTCACAATCAATTTTGTCAACTTGAATCCTCGCGCTCGCTATACAAGCACTAACCATCCAATCTTACAGTTAAATATCAGGTTACAAACTAAGCGGCACAACATCCCAATTCATAACAAAATTTGCATTCAGTCATCAAACAATTACTCATCCTCTGTGTACTAATGGAGCAGAAGAAAGTAAATGAAAGGGGATCGTATAACTTACCCACGATCAACAAATCCATCAAGACATAGAAAAACCTCGTCAAAGTGCTCATGTACAGACTTCTTGTCCACTTTCCTCGAAAACATATTTCTGTATCCGGAAAATATATATCAGGAAATTCGAAAACATAATAATAACTAAAACTAGTAAATGGTAGAGTAGAAGCAATAACCCTGTAAGCTCTTCAACAACATCATAAAATCCCTTGAGAATAACAGCCAAGATCAGGTCATTTTCTTTTTCACTCCCAGTAACAATAAACTGAAGATCTCCAGAAAAATAATAAAGGACAATGTTGTTTCCAATACGAACAGACGTCTGATCTGCCAATGAAATAGAAAACAAAAGTCATTTAATCGTTCAAAACCAAAGAGATAACAAGCATCCAGATTACCAATTATGAGATTTATCAATTACCATAAGGCCTTCCTCTTGGCTTTGCGTATCGTGCTTCCTTAAAAACCAATTTCTCAAAATCTTTCTGATCGCTGATTGTTGGCCATTCATTTGTAAAATACTTGACAGCTACACGGCGACCCTTTGAATCCAAAATTAGAATATTCTTCACAGAGGGAATCAACTCCTGTATCACAAAGCAGATTATTATTACAAATATCACTTTTACAAATTTAATTCTAAACCTACCAAATACATACAGAGCAAAAGTCAAACTCCCAAATCCATAGGCATAACAACAGAAAGAAAGAAAAAGGCCCCTAATAGAATTCATCAAACAAAACTCTAAAACCCTAAATGACCATCACTCGAAACTAGGAAGAATCGACAAATTGATCCCAAAGAAAAATAGCATTTCACAACTAGAATCGAAAATCGACCATTTTCATCAAGCCCTAATCTTTTGTAGATAGGCAGAGGGAGGAATCACAATTCAGAAATATGAGCGGGAGCGGGAGCATCGTCAGCCAAGAGCCCAAGAAATCACAAACCCTAGATTGATTGACTTAACTCACGGATTGGTAAAGCAGAATCGATTTCGTACCATTTTTCTCACTACAACACTAGACGGCGAGCTAAATCTGGTTTTGAAAATTAATGGAGGTAAAATTGACATACGTTAGTTTGCTTTAATGCATATGACTTCAGCCACATTCTTATCGATGAATCTGGGGTGCAAGATCCATGATGAATTCTTTAATCAGCAGAGCACAGAGTTTGTTTACTTGAATAAAACATTTGTTATTGAAAAATCACTCAGTATTCGTATCTGACGGAAAATAAATCTCTAATTATCATAATTTTCAGTTTTCACAACTAAGATTTTATACTGGTCTGGAAAATCAAATGGAGAAAAAAGGTAATATGAAAGTTATCTGATGCTAACTATTTTTTTTGAGATTGCAACTAAGATTACTTGGACTATGAACTAAAGTTTTAACAAAATGTAATATTATGTACCTGAAATTATAAATAAATAAAAATTCTCTTTGGACTATATAGCCCAAGTTGCCCCTCACACACCCTTGTGAACTGTCTTTGAATTTTAAAGATTGGCTCAAGAATATATAAATATAAATATCAATTTCTCAATTTTTATGAAAAAAAATATTCTTATAAAGTTCATGAGTAAAAAAAACTTCAAATAAATAGGGTCGACTGTGTTTAGTTTTTTTTTTTTTTGATCGAAGCTCATTGGAGCTGGGGATTAGTATCTGTTATGTTAGCATGAGGGCTCGAACCCTGATCACTGAAGACACAGGGGGACATCCACCACTGGGATAAATCACTTGGCCTCGATTGACTGTGTTTAGTTGATGTAGCGTCTTTTAATAATTTGAACTATACAATGCGTATTATTTTCCAATAAAATACTAAAACTTTATTTGTTAAGTGAAAGATAACACGATTCTCAATTATGATGAATTACATACCTCAATCATATATATCACGAATTGCTTCATTCATGTAGGGCTATCCTAATAATTCAACATGACTTGAAAAAGTGGATGTAACGGTATGTTTAGTACGTAAACCGTCAAGTAATAGATGTCCTCACCAAATATTTCATCATTTTATTGTTCATGAGTATATTGTAGTGTTATTTTGTATTTTATACTGGTCTGGAAAATCAAATGGAGAAAAAAGGTAATATGAAAGTTATCTGATGCTAACTATTTTTTTTGAGATTGCAACTAAGATTACTTGGACTATGAACTAAAGTTTTAACAAAATGTAATATTATGTACCTGAAATTATAAATAAATAAAAATTCTCTTTGGACTATAGCCCAAGTTGCCCCTCACACACCCTTGTGAACTGCCTTTGAATTTTAAAGATTGGCTCAAGAATATATAAATGAAAAAAAATATTCTTATAAAGTTCATGAGTAAAAAAAAACTTCAAATAAATAGGAATGACTGTGTTTAGTTGATATAGCGTCTTTTAATAATTTGTATTATTTTCCAATAAAATACTAAGGAAATAGATTAAATACAAACCAAAATTATAAATAAAAACTACAAATCCATAAAACAATTGACACGTGTAAAAATCAACCAATCAGAATTCATCTCGTTCGGGGTTCTTTTTGTAAATAAAAAAACACACGCGGACTTATTTAAAAATACATAAAAGATAGGAGGGGTATAATCGTCTTAAAATTCGCTACAGTAAAATTCGACTTTCGCTACAGTACGTTTTTAAGTCTGATCAACATGCGTTAAGTCTGATCATTTTGAATAAAATTTGACTTTTGCTACAGTAAAATTTGACTGTCTTTTAAGTCTGATCATTAAGCCTTTAAGTCTGATCATTATCTATTTTAAGTGTGATCATTCATTTTATTTTAAGTCTGATCATTAAGCCTTTAAGTCTGATCATTATCTATTTTAAGTGTGATCATTCATTTTATTTTAAGTCTGATCATTAAGCCTTTAAGTCTGATCATTATCTATTTTAAGTCTGATCATTAAGCCTTTAAGTCTGATCATTATCTATTTTAAGTGTGATCATTCATTTTATTTTAAGTCTGATCATTAAGCTTTTAAGTCTGATCATTATCTATTTTAAGTGTGATCATTCATTTTATTTTAAGTCTGATCATTAAGCCTTTAAGTCTGATCATTATCTATTTTAAGTTTGATCATTCATTTTATTTTAAGTCTGATTATTAAGCCTTTAAGTCTGATCATTATGTATTTTAAGTGTGATCATTCATTTTATTTTAAGTATGATCATTAAGCCTCTAAGTCTGATCATTCATTTATTTAAAGTCTGATCATTCATTTTATTTTAAGTCTGATCATTATCTGTTTTTTTAAGTCTAATCATTATTTTTTTAAGTCTGATCATTGTTTTTTTAAGTCTGATCATTAACAACTTAAGGACTAAATTGAAAATAGCATTATTAGTTTTTATACCACTCCGTGTGAAATGACTATAATACCCCTCCGTGTGTTTGTTCGGGATTTCGACTAAATGGGACACGTGTCAGCTTGAAATTGAGTTTGTAGTTTTTATATATAAATCGGTTTGTATCTGAACCGCACCCAAATACTAAAACTTTATTTGTTAAGTGAAAGATCACACGATTCTCAAATATGATGAATTACATACCTCAACCATATATATCACGAATTGCTTCATTCATGTAGGGCTATCCTAATAATTCAACATGACTTGAAAAAGTGGATGTAACGGTATGTTTAGTACGTGTGTACGTAGACCGGCCGTCAAGTAATAATAGATGTATCACCAAATATTTCATCATTTTATTGTTCATGAGTATATTGTACTCATCATTTTCTTGTTCATGAGTATATTGTAGTGTTATTTTGTATTTTATTGTTCATTTGAATATATTTATTATTGTAATATTAGGATTCACCAATTACTCAATTCAATCACCAAAACACAAAGCACAAAACCAATTCTTGTTATCCTTAGAGTTCAATTAGTTAATTTTTGGCAATTGCAGAAAAATGACCTAGACTAATGACACAAGGATTTAACGAGGTTCGAACACCATTGTCAATTAGCAGCAATACCTACTCCTCGGTGAGCCTATTGGCGACTCGAGAACAATGTTATTAAGCGCTTTGGTTTTTCGGATTACACAACCTATATGCAAGACTTCGCCTATCTATAACTTCTAACCCAACCGGCGATCAATCAACCAAGAAGCCAATCAGAAAAGGACCAGAAGACTTCCCTGAGTAGCAGAGAAGAATCAACACTACTACAGAACATGCTTTATGCATCGGTTCGAAAAAGAGCTTATGCATCGGTTTTAAAAGAAACGAAGGATATTGTCGAAGTTAAATATACTTAATTTTATTTAGGTCTTCCTACTTTCGTTCTCTCCTCCGTCTCTCCTATCTACGCCGACGAGAGCGAGTTCTGCAGGCGACTGCAACACTTCGCCTGCTATTAGATTGGTGACGGTCGAGTAGACGAGGAGTCCAATAGAGTGTGATAGAGACAAGAGGAAGGAGTTGACGAGTGCAGTCATGGCAGAGGGATTGGAGATGCTGGGGATCAGGTTTAATCTTTTTATCGCTCCGTTCGTTCGCGATTTCTCTGTTTGTCGTCATCGTGGTTGTCTTACAACACTAAACCGATCTCTCACAGCGCTCAAGTTCGATTTTGATTTCGTCCGGTAATCTGTAGATCTGGCGTCGATTAGGTTTAATTTGATGAGTTCTCGCAGTATGTGTATTGTCTTGATTTGTTTCGATTTAGTTTTCTTTGCGTGTATCAATTATATGCAGATATTGTTTTGAAACTTTGTAAGCATCAGTTGCTCATGTAGGCATGAGTTGGATTTTTTCTTCTGTATACAATTAGGGAATTGAAGTTTTTTTAGCGCAGAATTTTTTCGGAACCAATATATGTTCTATAGTGTGTATAAGTAAATATCAGTTCCATTGATGGTGAAGCTTACTAAATTTTCATGTTATGCTTGTTAAGCGTGGTCACATGTTACTGATTAGTAATTGCTTTTATATTTCTCAGTATGCTTGTTCGAGGGGAGTTGCAGAGACTCCATTCTTCCTCATAAACCTGTACAGCTATTTGATTATTGCTATAAGCTCCGCGGTAACAATAGTGACCCTGTTTTTAATAACCAGAATCCAGTTTTAAAGCTATGATATGGTTGTCTTCATTTGTTTGTTTTTTTGGTTCTAGGATAAGCGACGGCTTTTGAGGTATCTTAAATTTGTTAACTACCAGTTATGGATATGTTGCTCATCAGAAGGAAGCTACCAATTAAGATGAGATTTTTATGCAACAGAGTACAATTTTCTCTGATAGCTTTAAGGTATTCTTCACTACATATTCATTATTTGTTGTCATGGTTCTACAAAATAGAATTAGAAACACTCCCACAATTGACCTTGTTGAATTTTACTCTTCGATTTAAGTTGTGGAATTTAAATTTTGCTGTGATGTTTTGGGTTTTTGTGGGATTTGAAGCTGTTTGCAAAGAGACAGGGGATGTCGTCGCTGAAGCCAGATCAGTCGTCTCCAAAGGGTCGCTTCAGTTCGTTGCTAAAGGTGCATTAAGTTGCACGGCGTCATTTCGAAGAGGAAGAAAGAAGCGCGAATCCGAAGTCGTCGATGATGCTTTAAACGGACCAGTCAGATCAAAGCTTGGTTTGGCGCGGATCCGGATCAGATCCAATGGACGAGATTCAATCCATCAGGCACAGTCAGACGGCAGCTGCTCTTCCTGGCAATAACGGATAAGGGTTGTGCTTCTTCAGTCAAGCTGGTCATTCAACACACTTCATCCGCTCCGTTCTCTCTCGCTCTCCAAGATCCAAACACGATAGCTTAGGGCTTCTACAGTGTGAGTGCTGTCGATTGCATTCGAGCGTTCTTTGGTGAGATTACAGACTCAACCTGTGAGTTCTGCTGGTTGGAAAGTGCCAACCGAGAGTGTGTATTCCTCCGACTGAGTCCGACGCGTTTTGGCAATTTCGGCGACGAAAGCTAGTGCATATCGAGCCTGAGTAGCTCAACGTGGATTAGGCACGAAGTGCTGAACCACGGGCCTTAAATCGGTGTGTCAATTTCATTGATTGTTCGTATTTCCGATTCCTAGGGTTTTGAGAATAATCCTTGAATTGAGAGTGAAACTGGTTAAATTGGACATTGATTAAGTGTTAAAACCCTACAGTTTTGTATTTTTAGGACTTGAAAAACCAGAGAACACAAGCTGCTGAGTATTTTGAAGATTCATATACCAATGGCCGACAAAAACAGTTGTGAGTTACTATCTTTTTTTTAAAAGATTATTTTCGGTTGTGAAGATTGACTTCCCATCTACTGTTATGAATCAAATTGCTGCAATAAGGGCCCAATATCAAATTGCTGTTTTACTTATGATCTTCCTTGTTCTGCAGATAAAATTCACAGAAAAATTGGAGAAGGTTTGTCTTACACCATCGCCCTCAATTAGTTTATGTTTTGTAATATGAGTTTTGATTTCAATATTGTTCCTAGAAAGAATTGTGATTTTTTATATCGTTATCTTTGTCACATGTATGTATCAATATTAGGTATGATTTATGCCTTTTGTGAACCCAGTATTTATTGGTCATCTCCGATTCGATGCAGGATGAAAGGGAAGAAAGCAAAAGACCAGAGATAGGATACACAAGAGTTGGAGAAGGGAAACATATGTAAAAGGATATTTTGGAGAAATGGATTAGTATTGGCTCTCCATTACTAAAAATAAGACATGAAACTTGTTGAATTGATAAATGTTTTGTGCAATGAAAGTGACATTATGTATAAAATATTGTGTTTTTGTTGAATAAAAAGTATTTTAAGATTTGGATATAAAATTTATGTATGAATTTGAAGGTGGATTTGATTTATTAGAGACTAAATGTGCTAAAAAAATTTAAAACATTATGCATCATTTCTAAAAAAAATTAATGCATAATGTCACACTCTATGCATCAATTCTTCAAAAACTGATGTATAATGTATGACTTTATGCATCGGTTCTTTTTTCAAAATAACTGATGCATAAAGTGTGACATTATGCAACGGAACCAAAACCGATGCATAATATCAAACATAACCGATGCATAAAGCCTGTTCTGTAGTAGTGCAAACTCGTCGGACGAAGCTCGAAGTAGCCGGCCGCCGCAAGTACTCATGCGCTGAGGACACCATCGGTGAAGCGCAGTCAATGTCCGCCCAATTGACTGCCAATCGGACGAGGACTCGGTCGCAGACGTTCACGGAGAACTCGGAAAGCTCCAATTACAGAAGATCGCTTGAGAATCGAAGTCGATGTCGAAAGCCCCAAATTGAAGAATTGAAGAACCCTAATTTCCCAGTACTGAACTCGAACTGCGACTCTGTATTGCGCACATCTAAATCAACCTCGCGCTCGCCCAAAACGGTATCGCTCGATTTAAGCTCGAAGTCGTTTGTCCAAACGACGACGTCTCGTCCATAACTCAAACTGTCACGCTCAAACAAACGACACCGTCCAACTTATCGGACTCACGCGCCCAGCAGAAACGACAGCGTTCCATCCTTTAGTCCAAACTCAGCTTTTCCCTCCAGCGTAAAACGGCAGCGTTTAGCCATGCTGATGAGTCCCAGCCTTGAAGCTTCTTCCCAGCTCCTCCTCCAAGACCCAGCTCTAACCTACACCTATTTTACACATGGGAGCTCAAGCTCTGAACTTGCCAAGTCTCGCTTTAGACGTACATAAGGATTACTAGCTAATTTACAATTGCCCTCCTAAGCCTTATGTAAAATCCTATTCAACCAAATCGCATAATAACCAAGTTCTTAAGAGTTACCAGTCATCGACCCACATATCTTCATCAACTAACCTTCCCAATATAGAGTGATCTCCTGCAATAATCAAACTTATTACATGGCACAACTTTAGTACCAAAGTCAGCAGGAATGATATCTAACATCAATATGTTTAGATCTTTCATGGTAGATAGGGTCCTTACACAAGCACAAATCACTTTGACTGTCCATGAATATCACAGGCACAAACACAACACCTTGTATTTCATTCAACACACCCTTAAACCAGATTGCTTCCTTAGCTGATTCAACAGCAGCAATGTATTCTGCCTCAGTTGAGGACAGAGCAACTATGGACTGCTGTTGAGACTTCCAAGTAATGCAGTTTTCAGCCCAGGTAAAGAAGAAAGATGTAGTAGATTTCCTAGTGTCTTTGTTACTTGCATAATCAGAATCAACATATCCAGTTAAGTTGGTTTTACTAGCATGTTCACCATATATTAAGCCTAGGATTTAGTACCAGATAAGTATCTTAACAAGTACTTCATAGCGTGCCAATGTTAGGTCCTGGAATAGCCATATACCTACTAAAAACACTAATAGCAAAGCCTAAATCAGGTCTGGTACAAAGCATGGCATACATGATAGAACCAACATCAACATCATAAATAATTTTGTCCATTTTCTGTTTTTCTAGGTCAGTTTTAGGGCAGTCATGCTTAGATATATCTAAGTATGCCCTTCTAAGGGTACAACAGTAGGATTTGAGTCTTTCATAGAGAATTTGGTTAGAACTTTATCAATGTAGTCCACTTGTGACAGTAAGATTTGTTTGTTCTTCCTATCCTTTATGATTTTTACCCCTAAAATATTTTGTGCTTTACCCAAGTCTTTTATGTCAAAGAACTTCTTAAGATTATCTTTCAGTTTCATGATGACATGATTCCAGAATTTGAGACTTCCTCAAATCACACCGTCTAATGTCTATCTTATTTGATTCATTAACCACAAGCTTAATTCCACATATTCCTATAACTTTGTTTCTTCCTTTTGATACGGACATAATTTTTGTTTATATGCACTTTCAAAAACTGCATTCAGGCAAATGCAAAGTTCAAAATTCATCACGAAAGAAATGAAGTTAGCGTATACATGGCCGCGCGCAACTTCATATTCAAATATGAAATTAGATTCAATGGTCAAATTTGATTTCTCAAATTGTCGAATTATAAGAGGTTATCGACCGAAGTCTCCCATTATATATTTATATTTAGAAGGTAGAGAAAAGAAAGTATTTTCACATTATAATCAAACTCCAAGAGACGGATAGTGTAGTTGGTTTCTTTTGACCTTAGGGGAAGCTAGAAAGTCAGTTTTGAACATGTCTTGTTGTCCTCGTGGTAGCTGTAGATTCAAACATCCCTATAATGACAGATTGTGAAAAGTTGTACATTTCAAGTCAATATTGTGACAAACATACGAACGAGAAAAGTCAAGTCTTTATAATGTAACATGTCTCTCTCTCTTTAAAAGTTGCAATGAACTGTTTTCATTATAAACTTGATCATCCGATAATCACATCCCGGCCCCCAGCCGCAGTCCAGCAAGTCATTGAATGGTACCTTCAATGCAATCACTGATCTTCTCCCTCCTTTCGATTCTCAAATAATGTTAAAATACTGATTAGGGTTTCTGATGATCTTAATTACTGTAAATTTACGAATACACATAAATGTAATTGTAAATACACACTTATAAGACCTTCAACAGCTGGCATGTTAGTCAACAACAGAAATGCTGCTATAATGAATACCGCTATACATGCTCTATCCATTCACTTTTAAAAAAGCTTAATGAATAATCCATGATGTCACTAGATGCAAGCAAGAACAACAAGACATGGCATGTGTTTTCATCTATAGCTAAGTTGACAAAGACATATATAGTGGGTTCATGATTATCTTAAACTGGATATTGAGTGGAGTGAGAGTTACTACTTAAATCAATAAACCAGAAATGATCAGTTCTTCATAGGTTTGAATGCGTGACTGATTTGTTTTAGTATAAAAGGTATGGCATCAACATCTGCCAGATTCCTTTCTTCCAGTCTGCAGTCAGCAGCACACATATCAAAATACCTGCCCTCCTCCAAACTGACACTGACTGACAATAACCAACCGCAACTTGTTATATAAATATATACAAAAACTTACTAGCTATGTGCCCACACCATGTAAGCTACATCTTAAATTATTACAACTTCATCATGAGTATAATAATTTAACAACTATCGTTCTATTTTTATTAGGATTTTCTATTATAAAACATTATATGAGATATATGGGATGACTTAATTGGATCCACTTCTATTTAATTAGTGGTTGTTTGGATCTCACTATTGTCGCATGAATTGTATGGTAGAGGCGGGCGAAGTTTGATCTTGCGATTCATTAATTTTCTGATAAAAAAAACCCTCTAGATTTAGCGTGATTATGAATTAGGAATTTAGCAATAGATTAAACAACCATTTGTTAGGAGTAGCTAAACAATTTACTTGTTTACTAGTATACATACACTCCTGTCTCTTGAATCGACTATTGAATTTGTTATTATGGCGGCTTATAAATTTTTTTTACTGCAACTGAAACTAAAAGTTGACAAGTATAAAAGGTTAAAAATATGTTTGTCAGTCTATTATGACAATAAACTAATGTCATCACCCCCGTTTTGTTTCACATTCTCCCATTATTGTTATTTGGGATCTTAACGCGTCCACATGAGCTAATTCATTTTTTAATCACACAAATATGCACCCCGTTAATTAGGTTACATGTCTCACTTAACTATGTTCATATCAATAAAGAGTATTTTTCAATGAGTCTAAAAATGTGAGTCGTTCTTCATCAGCTCGATTATGTCCTAAGAATGTAAATACCAACTTTGTTTGGTCTTTGGTCTTTTATATTTCGTAATGTTTTATCGCATTGAATAAAATAATCTTTCATAAAAAATTTTTTATTACATTTCATACTTATACAAATTAATGAGTCTTTTACTAGGATTTTCTATTATAAAACATTACTTTATATGCATTTTCAAAATCATATCTCAGTTCATTTAAAAACTCTAGCGATAACAATGCGATTAAAGAAAGTGATCTGAAACGTGATCTGATTTTCTCATGAAAATACTGTAATATAAGTAAAGGTTAATATTATAGCTCATATATTAAAATACATATTCATACAAACTCATCAAAGTTCAGCGCATTTTCATGCATAAATGACTCATTTATTGCAATGCATGCATTTCCATACAAATTACTCTTAACTATTGTGATGTGTTTTTATGGAACCTCAAAAACAAAATCTAGCACAAAATGTACAACATATCCTTCCAAATTCCTAAAGAGAGAAAAATCTATATTATGTGACATTTTGTGAGTCATTCGATCAAATGATTTACAAAAAAAACTCATAAATCTACCTTATTTGGAAGATTCTCATTTGACCAAGTCTTCTAACGGACATGTATGTATTTTATATATTTAGGGCACTACTAGTTGAAAAGATATGTTGTATCTATAAATTAATGATCATTTGGTTGAACGAGCCATATAGGAAGTAAATTAAGAATTTGACAAACAAGCTGAGTAGTCGTACGTATAAGACTAAAGTGGAACCTTGATAGAATTGCTACTATTGCATTAAGTGGGGTGTGGATTCACACAAAGCTTTCTGACCTAAATGAAAAGCATTTTGAACGCCTTTAGGGTTTGGTTTTAGTTAAAGCCTTATGTATTAAACTATATACTAAACCCTAATTTCAATGGCATTGGGTTTGGGTTACGTACTACTAGCTTATATATATACATTTCTATGAACCCGCAAGAAGCATATAGAAAACATAATTAATGTGAGTGTGAACAAATGGTTCCGGCAGCCAAGAAAACACTAAAATACCTTTTTAGGGACTTCCCGTTCATGCTAGGTCATCCATACATTTATGGGAAAAAGGTAGTATACAATTATAAATTTCAAGTTTTACCTTTTTAATGTTATGATGAAAACCAAAGCCGCAATTAAAGGTTAATTAACTTTTGATAGAATAGCAAATGCTTTTCAAAAATTTAGGGTTAGGATCCGTTTCAGGTCATGATGCTTTAAAAAAGTTTTCTAGGGTTTTACCTTCTGGTAAAAATTAAGGATTGGTGAGTGTCAAATCAAACTACCATTTGACCGAGTCTTTGATGGAACTCTTTGAGTTGAAAATGAGGTATGAGATGTGTCAGCACAGCACTTGTATAGTTGTATGGATATTAAAATACATGTTCAGTCGCCTAACTTAGTTACACAACAACTAACATGATCTTAGGTTATGGTTGACGTGGGGACGATTTCCAACAACATCAACATTCAATTATTCAACTAGCTAGAATTAATAAGAGTATTGTGATTTTCTTCCCATTTTGATGTACTATAAAATGAAAAGTGGGTATTGGGTCAATTATGTGTCACCAATAATAACATACGTATGTGGACCAAGAAAAGTTGATAAAAAAGTTATCTCTCTAACTTTTCATGTGCTAAGGTTGACAAGAACAATGAGTTCTACAACTCAGTTAAGGTAACATAATTACACTACTCGCTAATCACGCCACTTAATTATTTATTCATTCATTCTAATATAAATAAGATTGTGAAATTATTGGCATTACGATACCTTAAGTAGTTTACTTATTCGTGGTCCGTGGAGACTAGTTCTTTTTCTCAAAAGAATCAAAATAAGAGAGGACAAATGAAGTGCTCATTCATTCTAATAATGAAGTGCATTATGATAAAGACCGGACAAACCTCAAATTTCATATCATATGGCTCGAATCTTTTACTTGATAACTACAAATGAAGTGCTCACACCACTAGATCACTACTATATATGCTGACTGTGAATCAACTGAATTAATCTCTTGGCAGATGTGATAAACGGGTGGTATGAAGATATAAACTAGATCATCTTTCTCTATCAGATTAAAAACATATATTTTTGTAAACATGTAAATAAAAAGAAATTCTTGTGAATTTAGTACTTAAATGATATAAACTTTTTTACCTCACTTAAATTAAATTAAGCTTAATCTCGTGTGTAAATTTGGAACTAGTTTGCATTGCATGCAATTGTGAATAGACATTCCGGCATTATGGCTATCTTAACTTAATTAATTGTAATATTTGAAAAACCACATACTGAAACACTATGGCGTGTAATTAATCTAACTAATCAAAATTAAACATTCTAGATAACTCCTTCCAGGCTTCAATCCATGGTCAAACCTAGATTAGAGCTTAATTAAACTATGTAAGGTCACTTAACTAGAGTTCTATTACTATCTCACTAGCCTAACAATAATTGTGTGTGCTTTCTTATCGACATAAAAATTATAATTTGAGCCATTTTGTTCCATGCGGCGTCATCAACTGCGTCATATCATGCAAGTTTATCAATTAAGTTTTTTAGTATGTACATGGAAAAAAAATATGTGGACATCAAATGAGACAAATACTAGCCAACTAATACAAACAACTCTATATCTAAAACGTTGTTACATTAAATGCAACGTGTTTGAACGTGGATCCAAAGCATTTGCTATAGATCTCGATTGATATATGAACAAGCAATGATCAATTTTTGATGCTCTTTAATTAGCATATACCTCAATAGAGCTAGTTCACCAACTATTTTCCTACCCTAACATTAGCATATATACCTTTTATACTTGTATCTACTATTGCATTAAGAGCTCAAACATGCGTTGTAACTCGATTACTACAAGGTCGGTTTGTGCCTTGAAATTTGCATTAGCCCTTCCGCCATTCATGCTCACATTGCACCAAAATATTAGTACTAGCTATGTAGAGAATGTATCAATCAGAGTCCATTGGAGGCATGAGTGGATTGTAATCAGAGAAAGTTAGAATTTAGATGAATCAAATACTTAAGACCACGCGATTTTGAGTAATAAGAGCATGTTGTGCAGCGTTGGGTGCAAAACAGGCCGGACCTCGCCATCAATAGCTCCCTGCTCTGAGTTCAATGCTCAAAGTTACATGCTCTACTGAATCAAAAGTCGGAGTTTTGGTGAGAGTGAGAGATTATATATATATAGGTAAAAAATTTAAGAAATTAAAAATAAAAAGTGTACTTTGAGGAAAAATATGGGATTTGAAATTAAATGTGTGATGCGAAATATGGACTGAAAAAATATGATTGTGTTTTAAGGTGGGAGGAAGTAAGAAGAGATGAAGAACATAGGAGGAAGATGACGTGGAATCATCTAGGATGGATTTGAATAGGTCAAAGGAGAGAATTAAGAGGCCGTAGAAGGATTCCCACGTGGCGTTATCACGTGTCGACTACGGTCAAATGACGGTGGTCATGCGGACACGTGTAAAGTATCGGAGTTTGAAATATTGACTACTGCTCCTTGTTTTTATTTAATTTTAATAAAAATATAAAGAGAAGAAAAAAAAAACAATGTTGGAGAAACGCTGACTGTTTGACTCATAATTGAGCCGCGCGCGGTATCCTCCTACAATCGACGTTGACTAATTATTATTCAAAATAATTTTTGATATCAAAATATATTTTTTTATTTAAATTATTTAAAGTTGAATAGAGTCTCCTAATTATTCTGCACCTCATGTGGTCATTCTGTCAAACATTACTATTATATTAATGACATACGATTATGTCATATTTGTATGGTCCAAAACTAGAAGCTTAAATTAGGGCATGCTCTTTTGACATTTTAGTAAATATTGTTTTTAGACATTTTTAATGATGCTTTGTGTCATTTTCTGTCACCTTGATATCCCATTTATGTGTATTTATATTTCTTTTTGTCAGTCAAACCCCTACATAATATAAAAATAATACAGTATCTTCCAGAAATTTATTTGGATCATTTTTCCCATAAGGTTTTATTTTTGGATATAGAGATTTCATTTGATAAAAATCTAATAAAATATCTAATTGACGAAATAGTACAAATTAATGTCTTCAATCCATGATTATTGTTCAAAAGACAAAGATGTGTGAAATAAATTTAATTTACAGTCTATGCCCCTTAGATTAAAAATTGTATATAAATAATAATTCAAGCATTTTTGGCCGTCGCAATGTGCTTCTATAAACTTTTGATCAAGTCCACAAAGTTATCATCCATGTACATATTAACTGATTTTCATACACCTTTACTTACTTTTTTTCCCATCATAAGTGCATTATAAATATGGATGGGTGATGTAAAGGTATTAATTATATTGATCGAAAATTTTAATAATGAATATTTAATCTAAATATATATAAGCTGCAACGCCCAAAGTCCATGGAATGAGACAGGTGCATATTTTCATGTTCTGATTGGAGATGGTATGTGTTTGTGGACCTTCCCTTTATAAACTCTTGCTCTAAGTAAATCAATACTTACTCATTCAAACCTATTCAATCATCTCTCTATCTCATCTCATCTCTCAACTATTTGTTTAAATAACTCATTCAAATTCAACCATAGAAATCTTCTCCTCCATCATCACACCATCAAACTTGATCTAACAAAGCCGATCTCTTCTCATCGAATCGATCCCGTTCAGCATGTCTGATCATCAGCCAACAGACTTCTACAACTTCCATGACCCTTTCACTACCTATCAATACAACTTGTTGAGTCAATCAGCAGCAATAACAACAACAACGCCCTCTTCAGCTGCAACATCTCTGTATGACAACAGCTCATACACTACTAGTGCCATAACCGGCATGAGTTTCAGTGAGTCCTTGGATGGATCTGTGGACTACAATACACTGGCGAGAGCGTTCGGCTTGTCATCATCCACTTCCGAGGAGCTGTTTTCATCGGTGGTCAATGGTAGTCTAGGTTATAACAAGGTGCAGCAGCAGGCTGCAGGAGGTCAAATAACACAAGAAGTTGGGAATGATCAGAGAGCTGGCAGTGGTAGCACTACTGGCACTGGTGGCGGTGAGATCTTAGCCAGCCCAGGGCCTAACTCCTCCATATCGTCGTCTTCGGGTGAGGCGAGCGGTGGTGAGGAGGATTGTAGCAAGAAGGAGCACAAGGTTGCTAAAGGATCTCATGAGGATGAAGATGCAGATAGCTCCAAGAAACAGTAAGATCTATACATACTTACTCTAGCTATATGTAATAATGAACACAATATATCTAATGATCTATATTATTAGGGTATTGCTAATATAGCTAGATAGGGTTTTGTTGAGAATGTTTTTCATATGGCTATATATATGTGGATGATGTTTTAGGAACAAGCAAATCAACAAGAAGGGAGAGAAGAGGCAGAGAGAGCCTAGGTTTGCTTTCATGACTAAGAGTGAAGTTGATCATCTTGAAGACGGCTATAGATGGAGGAAGTATGGACAGAAGGCTGTCAAGAACAGCCCTTATCCTAGGTAAGCATATATGAATCCTAGTATTTGATCATTTTCTGAACTAGTCCATATGAATTGGTGCATCAAATATATAGTTCCACTCTACCATATTAATATAGCTACTTATTGTGTCAATGTGAAAGCATGTCATTGACTAGTTCATTTTAGGATGGAATTTGTGTAGTTAATGATGCGTGCCTGACTTGGATTCTTTGTAGTCCCCCATCTAGAAACAAACCAAAATCAAACATTGTATTTTACCTAAAACTAAAAGCGTGTCTATATATATAGTTAGGGGGATGAACACTATACAAACTTCAACTTGCTACCAGCATCAATCCCATCACATAGGTTTCCTACGCAACTAGTTGATTGATAGGCAATCAATTAAAGAAGCAATAGTGGTGTAGCAGTCAAAGTTTTGGTCAAATAATCAGGAGGTCGGCAATTCAAACCCCTCTGAATGCATCTAATAATAGACATGAGTTTGAAAATTGTTCAATCCTTCGCTTTCATGATACTTTTTTTTAAAAGGCAGCCAATTGATGAATCAGTACAAGTGTAGTGGTAATAATTAATTAAAGTTACGCTGATATATTTTGATCTTGCAGGAGCTATTACCGATGCACGACGCAGAAATGCAACGTGAAGAAGCGCGTAGAGAGATCATTCCAAGACCCTTCGATTGTTATCACTACGTACGAAGGCCAGCACAACCATCCAATACCCACAACCCTCAGAGGGAGCTACAATGCGCCGGGCCTCATGTTTTCCCCAGCAAGCTCTCTATCCTCAGCGGTGTTTAACATCGGGGGAGGAGCAGGACAAGGAAGTACCGCTTCTTTCATCAATCCTCATGACCTGCTTCTCCGCATGCCTCATCACTACAACAACAACAACAACAACAGTCTCGTTCATGGTTCGACAATGGGGTACGATACTAATTACCCGCTTAGTTCGTTGCATCAACAGCTTCAGCAGCGGAGACAACAGTCACAAATTCAAGCAGATTATGGGCTGTTGCAAGACATGGTCAACCCAACGACTTCATTGGGTGATCACAAACAAGAGCAAGCATGATTCACTAGTACTACATTATAATGATAGCAAGAAGCCAAGAACACTGTTGTTAACATATATATCTACTGCATGTAGTATCATATTGTAGATACACAAATTGGAAGTACCTTCTAATTAATTATGCTTAGTTAACATCTCGAATGGCTGGTTTTGCTTGTAATGGTCTCATTTTGAGTAGAGAACCCGTTTCATAGTTGGAATTTGTATCCTTCTTTGGATATAAGAAACCGGGGTTTTATGTTATATATAATAATGCAGTTTATGTTATTTAGTTTAATAGTATATATATTTGTTAATTGGATTGTTAAAACCCCTCTAACCTGAAACCTGGAATCCCACCATCCATCTCATCTGATCCATCAAACAAAAAAGATGATACGCTATCCCATTAACTTTATTTCTTTTGTGATTAAGTTTTCGAGCAGGACTTTTTGCATATATATATATGCACTTTTTTTTCTTTTTCAAAACTGCATCTAAGCAAAAAAAAAAAAAGGTTTGAAAATGCATTATGAAAGGCTCTATATTAAAAAAATGTCTTTTGATCGATTCAAATGATAGGATTTTTGTTCTTAGGTTATCGAGAGTTAAAAAAGATTCTCAATCATAATAAATAATATATCACCATTTGTTATATATGCATGTTTTTTCTTCTGGTAGTCATGAGGCTTCAAATATCGTCCTAAGTTTGTTATGAAAAACGTGAAGTTATGCTATAACGTGCTAAGTATGGACCGGATTGCTAATTTGTAATGGATAGCTCGTGTAAGCATGCAGAGTATTAAAAAAAATGTTGGCTAGGTAGGGTTCAGGGTGCCCTTGTGGAGCTTAAATTTTTGGGATTTCACCGTTCAAGGTTGACATATGGGTGGTATGAACCCAAATTTGCAGCGAACGAAGGGACCGACTTAATATCCATTTTTTTAATAATAAAAAAAGGTAAAAAAGTTGTCTGAGATTCTGATTATGCTCTTGAATAATCCACCTTGTGTAAAAGTGACACATACAGCTCAAATCATCACATCATTTTGCACTTTCAGGTATCACTCAAACTCTTTGACATCAATCTGAATACAACATTTTGTACTAAACTTATACTTCAAGTCTCTTCTCATTTCAGCAACTGGTGGCCATCAAAACTCGCCACGTCACACCAACGATCCCTTGCACTATTTGACCATCTACCAGAAGCAACAATCAAATGCTATCCTCCTCCATCACTTTAATTAAAGGCTCTCTCTCTACACACACCTCCAGCTAACAGATTCTCTCTCTCAAGTTTGGCAGCTGCAGTTATCATGAAAAGGCTCGTTCTGTCACTACCAAACAGCAAACAGCAGAGATATTCGTATTTCGTGGAGGACAAATTTTGACCATTAAATCCAAAGTACCCCACGTCCCCTCATCGAGTTTTCATTTCAGTCCTCCATCTTTGAAGAACCGACAAAAACCTCCCTCAAACCGCGTCAAGGAATCATTCAATCAAGGCTCCTCTGCTTTTTCACCAGTATAAGAAAAATACCAGAACAGTCTAATTTTTGTTCCAAGTCCAACCGGCCTCTGTGTGAATCAAATCGCCAGAAGAAAGCCACGATGAAGTGCGGAGAAGAAGGAAGGATGAGCAAGAAGATGTGGTCGTTGAAAAAGCTGATGATGACGTTGAAGAACAAGAAGAAGAGGATGGATCTTCATCCATGGAGGTCTCTGCAGAGCAGCTCATCTTTCAGATGGAAGAAGGTCAAGGACATTAATCACTCTTTCTTTGATAATGTTGTGTTCAAAATCGTGTCGGTCTGTGAAGGGGTTTTTCTCGTTTTCACTGCTTGTTTCTTTTTTCTCTGCTTCGGTTGCCATTTTTGAGCTCTGTTTTTATCTTGATGTAACGGCTATTTATTTCATTTAAATGTAGTTGTTTGAAGTTTTGTGTACTATGTTCTTTTATTATCTTCAGGTAAGATTGTGTCAGAAATATTTCAGATTCTTAAAAACTTAAAATTTCAGAAATTTCTGTGCTCAGTTCACGTACGATTCAGCTCTAACAAGGTAAAAATCTAAAATAATAGCGAGCTTAATTTTCATCATCAAAAAGACTCTGTGGCCCAATGGATAAGGCGCTGGTCTACGAAACCAGAGATTCTGGGTTCGATCCCCAGCAGAGTCGTTTTACTTAATATCTCAAAATAATCCCAACACCCACATTTACTTTTTTATTTTTGATTTCCTCTCTCAACAAAAAAACAATAAAAAATAGAGAGAATACAGTACACAGTCTGCAATCTTGCAGCTTTTTACACAATCGTAAATATAATTAATTTATACACCACGTAGCATCATTCACTTGAAAAAAGTTGATTCACATAGATACACGTCTGTTCATCTGAAGACAGCAAATAGCTAGAATCACACATGCATTTCCAATCATTGGGATCTTGAAGGTTTGATGTTAGGAAAATACACACTAGTAGAATGAAAACAGGCCATCCGGTCTCACCAGTGATGATGATGATGATGTCTACTAGTAAGCCCAAAGGCGACTGCTATCAACCCCAGAGCAGCCTGCATTAGGACAAAGTAAATCTTAAGTGTCGGGATTGGTATAGCATGTCAACTTGAGAATTCAGATAAGGCGAGTTATGAATCTAATGTCAAGAAATTGGTCATGTAGTGCTGTTATGCAAAATTAACTTTATACCGCCTCTAAATAGTAAGTAGTTTTATACAGTCAAGATTTGAATGTCCAGAACCGAAAAGCTACAATCACAGAAAATTGTCTTTTTTTAAAAAAAATATACATGCTGACTGAGAACATTATTACACCCTGAAAGAAACAGGAAATTGCTTGAAGTGATAGACAGTCATTCAAATGAGAATAAAATGAAAAATAGATGCTTACCGCAATCAAGCAAGCAACATATCCAGGTTTTTCTCTGGGATCAAGGCGAACAAAGAGCAGAAAAAATGTTGCAATGTACCATGGAATTCCACCAATGAAGAAGCCCGCAATAAACCTTGCAACCATAGAGAACATTCAACAGTAAGACAATAAAAACGCACACTCTACAAGAACAGAGCAGTTTCGAGCTTCAAACAACAACAATATAAGCAGCGCCAAAATCTATCATATATAACTTATTTCCTAATAGCATTACACAAGGCTTCAACATATGGTATTTACTAGTATGAGCTTAGCCAACAACAATGAGATCAGTTTCAGCCTATGTTTTCATTTGATGCTTCTTCATAGTCCATGGACAAGATTGCACATAAGACTATTGGAGGGTAAAAAAAAAAAGAGATCGAATGCATGAATATGGACTTACATGAACCATCCAAAACCAAGGCCATAACAAGGAAGGCGACCCCTCATGGGTCTCCCTTCAGCCACCGCACTATATCCTTGAACTGAAATGAAGTACCATCAATAGCGATAAGTAACCCCAAAATATAACAGAACAGCCAATCTTTTGAAATCACAATAACCACAAAATACAACTAAACAATACATGACAAGAAATTTTTTTAAGCCTAATAAAGATTCATACACTGATTGTGGTTCCATTTCATCAAAATAAAATTAAGATGCACCTGACTATCCTTCTTGATTGTTTAACACTATTTTTTTATATATTCACAAGCAACTACAGCTTAAAAAATCCTAAAGCATGGGCTACAACACTCCTACAAAAGTCTTCTAAACAAATCTCCATCAAGCAAGCCCTCTCCAACCACTAACATCATTTTATCAGAATCAACCCTGCCTACCAATTCAACCATCGTTTCAAAATACCGTTATATCCAACAGATACACATGTAGCTCAATCAGACACCTCAAGATGCATCAAAACACAAAATTGCGGAAAAAACAATAACCTGGAACAGACTGGTATCCATAAGAGTAGGCGGATGAACCAGGAGGAGGAGACGGCTGAGGAAAACCCATGACAGGCGCCGTAGGATTGTACTGAGGCTGAACGGGATAAGTCGCCGTCGTCGGAGGCGGATGATAATTCGCAACCCCTTGAAAAGTTCCGTAATGAAATTGGCTCTGCTGATCAGCATGAATTCCTCTGCTCTTCCCTTCATCTTCCCCCATCGTCATCGACAACCGCTTCCGATCGAACACTAATGGCGCGAATCAAAGCGTTCAGCTCAGCTCTCGATTTGGATTTTTCTTCCTCGCTAAGGTTTGACCGCAGCGTTGACCCTGTTGCATACAGCAGAGCAGATACATATATATGCATCCACGATCACGAGCTCGGTAGGTCGTTTTGGGCTGCGGTAGACTTCAAGTGGGCCGAACCGAAATGTATGGACATGTTAATTGGCATTTCGGAACGGGACTCCATAACAGGCCCAAATTCAATAACAACGAAAAATTGTCAAAGCTTACCCAAACACAAGTGAACAAATTGAGGACATTCTTGACACAAAAGGGGTTAGCATTTGGCCCAATAAGTTCTAGGACAGTCCGGTTCGGCCCTAGTCCGATCTCGGCCTAAGCCTTATGCAACTCTATTATGGCCGAACCGAATGATCTATGATCGAGTTAAGGCTTCGATTATTAGGTCCAGTCCGAAATAAGAGCCCAATTTAAAATTGCATATGCTTTGATTTAAGGACATTTTTGACACAAACAAATGTGTTTTTTCACATCCATCATATCACACGTTGTCCAACATAATGCAATTGCGTTTAAAAAGTGATAAATAAGATTCACAAAAGCTTACAATTCAAGCACGACTATCTTCATGGTTTAACGACACTCTGAATGAGTGCAATTGACGTGAAATGATAAATGGTTATGGCAGGTGTTGTTGACTCTCTACTCAGAGATCGACGTATTTGTAACAAAATTTATTGATTATTTAGTCATCCATTTAGAACCGAAGTTAGCTCGAGCCCGATCCTAACCTGAAAGTTCTAAGAAATGAGCACGATAACAATTTGAAGACTTATGAATTTTCTCAGGACCCAACCCGACCCTAATGGGAAAAGAGATAGAGCTTGCCCTTACCAAAAGCCCTAAATAACCTACTCGGCGTTTGCCGACCCCTAGATTCCCTTTACATCAACAAAGTCTGAATCTTATTTCTCAAATACAAAATACTTATATTGATTAAATCCATATCCCTTGATGGACCAACAAGGTAAGCAACTTCCTTAAACGGCACAAAAGATTACTCTAATTAATTATTTAATAATCATCAAAGCTTTGAAGTCTCTGCAGATCTTCACTTGCTCTCATCTTCCAGCTCAAAAGCCGAAACCGGGAAAGTTCTAGCAATCCCAGTAGTCGAGTTTTCAAAACTGATCTTCCCAGAACTCGGATTAGCTATATAAATATCAGTAATCGCGATCCAGATCAGCAGCTCCTTGCTCTTAACACCAGTCAGCTTCTTCATCTTCCGATCCTCAACAAACGCCGTCACTTCGGTCGCATACGACACCTTCTTGCTGATCTTTTTGAACGTGTGCTCCTTCGCCTTCTTCTGTGTCATCCACACGAATCCAGTGGATCTGTTGTACCCCACTTCGACGAAGTCGTCCAGCGGCAGGAGACCTTTTGGGAAGTGAAGCTCTTCCAGTAGCTCGATTGATTTCTGCTTGCAGAGCTCCTCGCCGGTGTAGACGTCGGCGCCTTCGCGGTGGGTTGCGACTAGCTGAGCCGACATGGTTTTCGGTTTTGGGATTTTGGTCTGTTAGGCGATTTTGAAGGAAGGGATTTTGGTGTGAGCGGAATTTGATGGAGATGATGAGACCGGTTTATAGGGAGTTTGAGGTTGTATGAAATTACGAAATTGACCTCGTAGTTATTGCTGCTTAACAGTTAACATTGATTGTGAACCGGTTGGTCTTTGACAGATTGGTTTCACTTTCACGTATTATTATTAACTCTGGTTTGTTTCTTGATTGGGCCGTGTATATTAACCCGACTATGAACCAGCCGTTTGTTAAACCTAGGTCTATCTGTTTCTGTTAAATTTAAAATTTGAAATTCAATTCAGTGTCTTTTTTAAGATTTTTTTTTATTTAAATTTTTTGTAATTTAATAGTCAAATAAGTGTTCAATTGAGGACACCCAAAATGGGGAGAACCTAGGGACAAATCTCATCCATTAGATCATCACACATCTAAACCCCGTGCTTTGTGGGTGAGCCACGTGTTCCACTACCAAAATCCATCAACAGTAAAAAAGCAAAACATTATTCCCTGCACCTTTAAATCTCAATCATTAGATCAAAATGATCTAATGAATGAGATTTGTCCCTAGATTTTCCCCATTTTGAATGTCCTCAATTGAGCGCACCTCAATAGTCGATTACTTAAATAAATAATTCACCACACTCGTCAACGAGATTTTCCCAATTCCCTTTATAAAATAACGAGATTTTCCCTTAAATCAATTGAATTGTTCCAGTTCAAATTCTTATGGATTTCAATTAAGCTACGTATTCCTAGTGTGTTTAACTTCAGTAAGTGACCGGTTCAATTAGAAGATTAACCAGAGAATCTGTGGTTTAATTTCGGTTCAATTAAGCAAGCAAGTGCGCCGTAGGGCCTGTTCTATAGGTGTTGGATTTAGGGTGTTGGGAGATTAGATTAGTTTAGATTGTGTTGGGTGATGTTAGAATATATTGTATTAGATTAGGTGAGTGGAGAGTAGTTTATGTGAGTGGGCCCTAGTTTATAAATAATATTATAAAAATGTTAGATATTTAGATTAGGTGAGTGGGGAGTAGTTTAGGTGAGTGTGCCCTAGTTTATAAATAATATTATAAAAATGTTAGATATATGTGAGTGGAGGGTAGATTAAGTGAGTGGAGATTAGATTAGATTGTGTTGGGTGAGATTGGATTGTGTTGGGTGAGATTGGATCAGATTGAACCACTCCCTAAAGAACAGGCCCGTAGTCTGGATCAGATTGAACATGAATGTGGAAATAGGTAGGTAGGTAGTGAAAGTAGTTGAGATTTCATGTTTATTTTAACAAGCGTCATAAATGATAGCGGCGGATGGAGCACTGAGCCTAGTGTACATTTAATCAGTGAACAAACCGCTATGAATGCATACAGTTGACTTATCCCAATTCTCATACTAGATCGAGCAAGTTCGGATCAAATGGGGTGGACAGTGGACTGCATTTTCGGAGGATTACAGTCAAGACTGATGAGAGTTCGACTTTTGAGCCCATCAAAGGCCCAGGTTGGTTGTGAACTAAGCAAGCTCTAAACTAGTGTTTTTCCTTCAATTCTTCTAATTCTGCATTATTTCCATCAATAAAAGTTCTATTTTGACTCTAGATTCGAATTCTGGGTCTCCATATTTGTTTCAATTTTATGAGAATTCTTATTTTCTTTTTTTTTGCTCATCCCGTCTTGCGGGTGGATGTCTTCTTATTTTTGCCTCACGCGTAGATGCGTTATTTCTCCAATGTGGAGGTGTTGTTCGACCGTTTCATGATGTACATGTTGTGTCTTACAATAGTAAAGGTGCTCAATGTGCTCCGTTCTTTAAATGTCGAGAAATGCACCATTGATTCCAGGGTAGATATGTGTGGATCCATAGTAAAGGCACCAGCCATAAAATGTGCTTCAGATGTGGATGTATATACGATGACTTCGGGATGTGGTCAAGATATCTTGATACAGTTTTGAAGATCTGTATATATATTAGATTACAAGGTCATCGAGATATGTATTGAAATGTTATGAGTCATTGTATCTGCCCATCATAAAAATAAAAAAGTTCCAATTCTTATCCATCAAACTTCTTCAAATCTAATGAATTTTAACAGATTGCGAGTTTGACTCATATTTTTATCATACAGCTTCAAGCAAGCTAAGTCCATGCGTGAAGTATTTAAAGAATTGCAAATGGGCAAAGGTCTAGCGATCATATTATTGGTCAAATGACTACGAGATCAACGGTTCAACCCCTAAACGCATCTTATAACATGAATTTGGAACTATTCCTACCATACTACTAATTTTTTTTACTAAAAGACGGCAAATAATGATGACTTGATTAAAATTGGTTGTTGCTAGCTTCTCTAGGGCATGAATGAAAGTTGGCTGTTGGTTGTGGTTGCTTTAAACTTGTGATATTCTTGAAGACAAAAACATCATGCATGGACAAGGGACAAGAACTTTCTATATATACTTATACATGTGATAAGTGGGGCTGTAAAGACAAAACAAAGCAACTAAGCAAATAGCAGCTATCAGAATCAAACATGGTCATGAGATTCACCCCACATTTCAGACAGGTATAAACTACAGCTGCCATTCACGGAAGAACCGAATTTTGCTCGACTGGTTTTTGTCCTACTTACTGGACCACCATTAGACGACGTAGAAACATGTTTCAGGTTATGTCTGTATTCAACCGCAATCTGTTCGAAAACTTCAACATCAAACATGTTTATTTTCACCTTGGGGTTCATCTTGTCCCTCACAAATGCAAATGCCAGTTGGTCTCTTGGGTTAAACGCTTCCAACTCATTGAACATCAAGCATGAGAAGAGGTTGCTACCTAGTCCATGTTTCCTTAGAATTATAGCGGTGTCCGGCACATCTGCATTCAGTTCCCAAAACCTAAAATCAGTTAACATACTAATTCAAGAAGTGGGTTATCTAGAAGAAAAAAAAAGTCAATTGTCAGTTTCATTTCCTTAAAGTGATGAAAAAAGAAGAAGGAGAAAGCTGGACTTTAAGTGAGCTTCAAGAAAGCCCCATTTACTCGATGTTAAAGCAAATTCACATTCAATTAATCTTCCAAATTACTCAAAACATAAACATTGGACCTCAAATGAGCCTATATACCATAAGACAAATACCATGCAACTTGTAATCACCGATGCAATGCTAGGGGAGTGCTTGGTTGGGAATATTCTACAATTCGAGAATTCGACCATTCTATCTAGAAGCATTTTCGAATATGTATCTAGCAGAGTCAAACTTGATGACTTTGGTTTTTGATTTTCTGCATCTTTAAAAATGCAAGTGAGACACGTATCAGTACTACAACAACTTGGTGATGCATTTAAAAATGCAGATTGAATTATTAGTTTCTCGAAAATATAAAGGAGTTCTCATTTAAGCGCTCATCACCGACAGTAATTCCTGATAAACGAACAATGCGAAGTTTAATACAATTTATGTTTATTGTGCATGTCAGATTTTGTGCATACCTGAGGTGTAGGGGAGCTTCTTCGGACTCCACGGCTGGAGCCCATTCGCGCAGTAACTCTCCATTTGCAACCTCAACACGTCCACATCCGACCACTTCTTCCATCTGGCGGTCGCCATTGCCTCCTCCATCGTATTCACATAAAACGGATGATTCGAAATAGCCATGTCCACATTTTTCTCCACCACAAGTGCATGAATCAGCAACAAAGGATCAACCACCAGCTGCATTTTCGCATCAACCCAAATACTAAACTTGGCGTTCGGAAACAATCTGTGGATCAAATACTTGAATATGACCCCATTCATCGATGGGTTTGCGTACAGCGTTTCGGTTGGGATTCTGATTAATCTCCAGACACCGATTTGAGTCAGCTGCTGAGTCTTCCTGGGGATCAGTTTGTGGAAGGCTAGACCTTTTAAAGTGACGTTGTCTACAAACATGAAGAAACAGACTGTGTCTAACGTTTTGGATCCGAGGCCTTTGGGCTGCCTGATCTTGTCATGGTCGTTAAAGATCGCTGACACGACCACCAATCCTCTGCACCTGTCCATCTCTGTCCTGTCTGCAATCAATCATCATATAAGAAAGAAAAACATCAAACCTTAAAAACAAATCGAAACCCTAGTTTTTGTAAATTATTGGATGGACTTGAAATTGCCTGATTTGGCGATGGGGAGATCGTTGAGAAATCCGCAAGGGAAGAAGACGTTTACTTCACCATCGAAATACGAAACCCTTTTCTCAAAACTGAAATTCCCACCGAAACTGATCATCTGTTGTCGCGCACTACTACTACTGATCTCCAAATATCGCAAACCTCGTACGTCTGTCGAGTTCTTCGCAACCAACTCCTCAAACTGTTTCAACACGTCCCAGTAATCTAACATCGACAAATTAATCAAACCCCATCAACAACCAACAAAATTAAACAGATGGAAAACTGATTAAAAAAACTGTAAAACGGACCGGAGAAGAAAACAGGGGATTTGCAGGAGGAGCGAGAGGTAGGGATGGCGTACTTGTGCTCGCCGTAGGAGGAGGGATAGAGGAAGAGAGAGGACTGGAGAGGGTCGAAGGGAGAAGAGCGGAAGAGGCATTTGGTCGGGGAGAGAGAATTGTAGAGTACGAGGAAGATTGAAGAGGCGAGATAGAATATGGAGAGACAGAGGAGCTTCGATTGGAACAGGGGAGGAGGAGTTGATGTCATTGTCTTTCTCATTTAATTTTATCTTAACACATTCTATTTGTTGATTTGTGATAATAAATAGTGTATTTATATCGGATATTTTTTATTATTTCATATTTAATTTAAATCAATATTTGTTATGAATATTGTGTTGGATGACCTTTAGCCCTTCACATGACCATGTCCTTTAGCTTTTCATGTACCCATTAATTCTTATCTTTATTTCTTACATTGATTCCTAGTCTATCCATATGTCTATATCTCCCTATATAAAGGATCATTTGTAAAGGATTATCAACATCAATGAAATGAGAATCACTCTTCCTCTCTACATTTTCTACTCATGTTCATGTTCATCTTCTACCTTTAAGTTTTCTCTCCATATATCATAATTTTCACAACACGTTATCAGCACGAGTTGCTCAAGGTAGGGATGCAACATCTTACTTTTCTTCGTTCTTTATATGATGCGATGATGGCAACATTGAGTCCGAATTCGAGAAACTCTCAAAAGCCTAGCATTCGGGAAAATTACACTTCCCTTCTCTATTCATATGTGATGATTAATTTCATGTATAACTTTTAATATTGTTATCTATTCATGTTGGCATGCTAAATTTTGTTTATGGTTTAATCATGTTCTAAGCATATCATCTATTCTTTTTCACTTATGTCTATAACATGCTTAAAGTTATATGTAAAAAAAAATGAATTTTTTGTAGTTTATAAACATGCTTATTTTCATGTCTATACCATGGATATGTACCTTACATGTGACTAATGTTTATTTTATTATTTCATTTCATTTTATTATTTGAAATCAATTCATATTATATTTACCATATATTGGCGATGTCAATTTTATGAAGCTCGAGTTCAATACTCCTGAGCATGAAAATGATTACTCGGCGTTGATTATTGATATTGAAATCCGCATAAGTGACATGTATCTTTAAGATACTATAAAAGAAGGAAATAAAGCACTTGTTCATAAAAGATGACTAAAGCCAAAATATCCTTCGGCATCATCTCGATGAGAGATTGTATATGAAATTTGAGAATCAATGATCCCTCTCTCGTTTGAAAGGATTTAAAGTGAGGTACGATCACCAAAAGGCAATGATATAACACTTGATTTTATTATATACACTTGCAATTGCAAGATTATAAAAATTGTATGCGAGTATAATTTCGCAATGCAACAAATCAATTCACAACTCAAGTTATGCGATGAAAATATCATGATAAAATGATGAAGAAAAATATATCATTGAGGTCGTACTTGTCGTACTTCCAAACACCTTGATTTTTATCAAGTTCTATTTGAAAGCAAAATGTGTTAAAATAAATTCCACTGAACAAGGTGATAATCCTAAGGATATTGCCCATTTGGACCTACATGAATCTCATCCATTTGGATGTTAGAGATTAAATTTTAAAAGAGGTCAATGGAGAACTTGACAGATTAATCAATGATGGAAAGGCGACATAAGGATGATGATGTCATACCTATGAATATATCTAATTCAAAGTATTTGAATTTCTATATTTTATGGTTTATTTCTCTTCCAATTAAAGAGATATGGATAATCATCTCTCAATTACGATAAAAGATGATGGCTTACTTATTAAAGTTTGAACTTGTATCCCCCGTCTCATCAAATAAAAGTGTTCCTAATCTTATTTATTTATCTTTCAAAGATATACGGATGATGGTCTCTCTGTTAAGATGAAAGATGATGATGAATCATTATGTTTGCCGAATAGTGCAATGACACATACAATTTTGAGAGATAAATTTATTTCTCGCATCTCAAATTAGCTAAAGCTAATATCAACACAATATCTGGTGCATCAAATCTTATTGAAGGCTATGAAAGAGTCCAAATAGTGTTACATAATGATACACATATTATATCATAAAAGATGCAATGTTTCAAAGATATGCCCCGAAATGGTTATCATGTTGAGACGACAAATGAAAATGACGTTGAATATTTATATTTCACGTCAATGGTCTCATGAATGAAAAAAGTCATGGAAAAACTTCCATCATACAACTCTGGTTTATATTATACTTTCATAAATCCAGTTGAATCATATATGGTGATAAACCAGAATTCATTAGACCCGAAAAACTTTCTAATATGGCATGATCGTTAGGCCATCCGGGTTCAATAATGATGCGAAGAATCATTGAAAATTCACATGAACATTCATTAAAGAGTAAAAATATTCTCTTGTCCAAAGATCTCTATGTGTTGCTTGTTTTCAAGGAAAACTGATTACAAGACCATCTCCACTGAAAGTTGACACTAAATGTCCAACATTTTTAGAACGGATTCAAGGAGATATATGTGGACCTATTTCCCAATCAAGCAGACCATTTCAGTACTTTATGGTACTTATTGATGCATCGACCCGTTGGTCGCATGTTTGTTTATTATCCACTCGTAATATGGCATTTGCAAGGTTGCTTGCTCAAATTATTAAATTACGAGCACAATTTCCAGATCATACAATTAAGAAAATCCGTATGGATAATGCGGGAGAATTTACATCTCAGTCTTTTAATGACTATTGTATGTCAACTGGAATTATAATCGAACATCCGGTTGCTCATATCCATACTCAAAATGGTCTAGCAGAATCTTTTATCAAGAGACTAAAATTGATAGCTAGACCATTACTTATGCGATCTAAAGTGCCAAGTTCTGCTTGGGGACATGCAATTTTGCATGGTGCATCACTAATTCGTATAAGGTCAACAGCAAATAATAAATATTCCCCTTTGCAACTTGTTAGTGGCCAAGAACCAAATATCTCTCATTTAAGAGTTTTTGATTGTGCAGTCTATGTTCAAATATCTTCGCCCCAACGTACTAACATGGGACCCCAAAGAAGATCAGGGATTTACGTGGGATTTGAATCTGCATCAATTATTAAATTTTTGGAACCTATGACAAGTGACATATTTAAAGCACTATTTTCCGACTGTCAATTTGATAAGACAAATTTCCCTGCATTAGGGGGAAATAAAATAAAGTCTAAAAAAAGACAAGTAATATCTTGGAATACAGAGTAATATCTTAATGTGACAAAAGACTCATTCCGTCCTCGAGAAAAGGATGAAGAACTACTTGGTCCTGAAGTACCATATCTTAGTGCTATTGGTGCACTAATGTATCTTGCTAACTATACACGACCCAATATTGCATTTTCAGTTAATTTACTAGCAAGATATAGTTCTTCTCCAACTCGAAGACATTGGACTGGCATTAAGCGAATTTTAAGATATCTTCGAGGAACAACTTATATGAGCTTATTTTATTCAAAAGACTCAAAATCAGGATTAATTGGATATGCCGATGCCGGGTATTTATCTGAACCTCATAAAGCGCGATCACAAACGGGTATGTGTTTACATATGGTGATACCGCTATATCTTGACGCTCTACCAAACAGAGTCTTACATCCACTTCTTCTAATCATGCTGAAATATTAGCACTTCATGAGGCTAGTCGTGAATGTGTGTGGCTGAGGTCTTTCATACATCATATCAGAGGATCATGTGATCTTTCAGGCGACAAAGAAAGCCATATTGACATATTGCCGCTTGTATAGCTCAAATTAAAAAGGCTATATAAAAGGAGACAGAACGAAACACATATCTCCAAAGTTCTTCTTTACACATTAACTTCATAAGAACGGAGAGATTGATATTTTTCAGATTTGTTCTTGTGACAACTTAGCCGATTTGTTTACAAAGGCACTTCCTACAACTCCCTTTGATAAATTGGTCTATAAAATCGGCAAGCGAAAGCTTAGAAATTTATGTTAAAGACCGCATTGAGGGGGAGAATACGCATTACACTCTTTTCCTTAATTTAGGGTTTATCCCTTTGGGTTTTTCTAAATAAGGTTTTTAATGAGCTAACATTTATACGTAATGTACAGTTGTGTACTCTTTTTCCTTCACTAGGTTTTTCCCACAGGGTTTTCCTAGTAAGGTTTTAATGAGACAACGAGTCATCCAAATGGGAGTGTTATGAATATTGTGTTGGATGACTTTTAGCCCTTCACATGACCATGTCCTTTAGCCTTTCATGTACCCCATTAATTCTTATCTTTATTTCTTACATTGATTCCTAGTCTATCCATATGTCTATGTCTCCCTATATAAAGGGATCATTTGTAAAGGATTATCAACATCAATGAAATGAGAATCACTCTTCCTCTCTACATTTCTACTCATGATCATGTTCATCTTCTACTTTTAAGTTTCCTCTCCATATATCATAATTTTCACCACAATATTATTATTTTTAGTGGGGCAAACTTTAGGAATCCGTTTTTACCATCTATATCGTTCAGTTGCTAAACTGGTAGTCTACTCACGTATTCGAATCATGCCAACTTTAAAGAGATCACACAGCCATATTCGGTCCAATTTTTTTTTTTTTGATAAAGCTCAATAGTAAGCTAAAAAGCGAAGAGCAGAGGGCTTTACAAAAGACTAGAAACAAAGTTAATTCACGGACAGCAATCTAGCCTCGTCCATCGCCAATTCTTCCCATTCGCATATTTTGCCACTGAATCAGCTAAGACGTTTGCCTCTCTCCGAATTTGAAAAAGCTTCCAATTAACATGTCGATCCAACAAAGTGAGACATTCCTTAAACCAAACCTTGTTAACAGTAGTGTCATCCGGCTTTATATTCACCCATTTAACAACCTCACTACAATCAGATTCAATAATAACCTTATCTGCCTTCATGGCTTCAGCCATCTTCAAACTTGCAAGAACAGCAATGCCTTCACAGTCAGAAGAAGTCATGGTCATAATACCTGGTAAAGCTTTGATTCCAACAATAGCGCCGGTGCTGTCTCTGGCTACAACTCCCAAACTGCCTTGCTTAACGTTCTCATCCCAACTAGCGTCACAATTTATTTTAATGAATCCACTAGTTGGTTTCTTCCACACGAAGTCTGAGCACATCAAAAAACGCATACCTGAAGAAGCAGTAGAACTAAACTGCTCAAATTGTCTACTTAAGCTCAATATGCGGTGTAAAGCTTCCTTACTTGTGTACCCAGTCTCCCCATGCTTAACTCTGTTCCTATTGTACCAAATCATCCACAAGAGAACAAGAGACAGTTGCAACTGCTTAGGGGGGAAATGTTTCCAGCAAAAGAACAGATTATCGGCGAAAGAATCACAATTGCTAAGGGAATCCCAGCCTTGTAAACCGAGATCTTTCCATAGGACACTAGCCCACCAACAATTCACAAAAATATGGGAGTAAGACTCAATCTTGAAGCCACATATACAGCAGCCAACATTACTGGTCAGGCCCCTTTTATACAGACTTAAACCGGTGGGTAGGCCATGATGATACCCTCGCCAACCAAAAATTTTAATCTTCCTAGGCACCGGTAACCTCCAAAAAGTTTTCCAAAATGCACGCACTTGGGATTGATCAGAGCTTTGAGCTAATGTGGATTGATCTTCTGAGGAACTTTGTAGAATATACTTGTAAGCACTGCTGACATCAAAACAACCAGAACTATTGGGATTCCATTTCCAGCTGCCATTATTATCAATTTGAACTCCTCTTCTAACAAAATCCAAAGCCTTTGAGACACTCCTCCAACAAAAAGATGGCCTGTACCCAGAGTTAGCATGTAGAATATCAGAATTTCTGAAATAGCGAGCTTTAAAAATTTTAGACATCAGTAACTCTGGTTGGTTATGAATCCTCCAAACTTGTTTCGCTAAGAAAGCCAAATTGACACACTTCAGGTCTTTAAAACCCATGCCACCACACAATGTATCCTTATTCAAAACAGTACTTTTCACCCAATATATAGGGTGGGCTGAAGGAGAAGAACTGCCCCACCAAAATTTACGCAGCAAAACATTCATTTTGTTGATCACTGTGTCTGGGAGTAAAAAACAATGCATAATGTACTGAGGAAGAGCTTCAATCACAGATTTAATAAGAACCTCCTTGCCTCCTGCTGATAGGTTCTTTGAATTCCATCCATGGGTTTTGCCCCATAACTTGTCCAGGATGCCTGAAAAATTAAGAGTTAATTTTCTTTTTAAAACTAACGGCAACCCCAAGTACTTATTATGCTGCGAGACAAAATTGACTCCTAACTGTTGGTGGAAACTCTGTTTCAGCTGCTCATTTGCATTGGCAGACAAAACCAGCTCAGACTTATTATAATTAATCATTTGACCAGAAATGCTCTCATACTCCTTAAGTAGCCCACTCAAAGTACCAGCCGTGTCGAGATTAGCTTTGAATAAGAGCAGGCAGTCATCAGCAAACATAAGATGTGTGATAAACGGAGCTCTTCTACAAACTCTGAGGCCAGTAAGACTTCCAGATTGATGGAGATTATATAATTTATAGCTCAACCACTCGGCACAGATAATAAATAGATAAGGTGATAAAGGATCACCTTGTCGCAAACCTCTATGTGGGACAAATTTTTCGGTGATTCTATTGTTGATTTTTAGAGAATATCTGACAGTGGACACATATTTCATCACCATATTCACCCAACTAGGATGAAAGCCAAATTTCAGCAACAGAATTTTCAAAAAGTTCCATTCCACACGATCATAAGCCTTCGACATATCAAGCTTTAAAGACCCATACGTGGTATTTCCCCTCTTCACGTTTCTAATAAAGTGGGCAGATTCATGTGCAATGAGATAATTGTCTGTTATCAATCTATTCTTAACAAACGCAGACTGAGCAGGACTAATCACCTCAGGGAGGATCATCTGCAATCTATTCACCAACACCTTTGCAACTGTTTTGGAAACCACGCTAGTGAGGCTGATTGGTCTGAACTCTTCCATCTTCTTTGCATGTTTCTGTTTAGGGATAAGAACAATTAAAGTATCATTGAAATCAGCAGGAAAACGGTCATTTTGAAGCACAGATAAGCAGGCGGGAATAAATTCAGTCTTGATCACATTCCAATACTTCTGAAAAAATCCCGCCGGGAAACCATCCAAACCCGGAGCTTTAGTAGGGTGAAGTTGAAATAGAGCTGACATGATCTCCCTTTCAGTGTAGCTTTCAGTGAGCAGTCTATTATGAACATCAGTCACTTTGCGAGGAATGAAATCCAAGTGTGATGCGATATCCGCATCAGACATACTCTGAGAAGAAGAGAATAGACTACTAAAGTAACTTAGAGCTATCTCTTCAAAGTTTTTTTGGTCACTGAAAGCCTGGCCATTACTGTCAGAAAGCTCAACTATGGTGTTACTCCTATTTCTCGCATTAGCTTTAAGATGAAAAAATCTTGTATTATTATCGCCTTCACATAGCCAAGACACACGAGATCTTTGAGCCCACATTTGTTCCTCCCTCAAAATCCACTCATCAATTTCCGACACCAGATTCTTTTCTTTATCCAGGGATATGTCATTTCTAGGTTGGAGTCTAACATCTTCTAATTCCTTTTTCAAAGCCTTGAGCTTTGTATTAACATTTCCGTAAGACTTTTTGTTCCACGCATTGAGCTGTCTAGACAAAAGGGTTAACTTATCAGACAGAGTAGCGTTAGAGGAATCATTGTGCCACCAAAACTTGACTTGATCAGCAAAATTTGGATCTCTTCCCCACATCATCTCAAACCTGAAGATCCTTTCAGACCGAAATTCCTGGTTACCCAGCTTTATCAAAATTGGGCAGTGGTCTGAGTGATGTGCGGTTAAATGAAGGACAGTTGAAGAAGGGAAATGAGCAAACCAATTCTGATCAGCAACTGCCCGATCAAGCCTGCATTTAACTTCATCTTTGCCCTTCCTTCTATTTGAATATGTATAGATTGGACCTTTGAAACTTAAGTCAAACAAGCCGCAATCAGAAAGCACCCTTCTAAACTGTTCGATAAGAGGACCTCGACTTGGGTTTACACTATTGGACTCCGAAAAACGGCTAATCTCATTAAAATCACCAAACACACACCAAGGAAGCGACGAAAGAGATCTCAATTTCCTGATAAGTTCCCAGCTCTTATATCGGAGATTGGACTGGGGATTTCCATAGAACAACGTAGCTCGCACCATACCCATCTGGTTAAAAGTGAAATCAATGTGAAAGAAAGAGTAACTAATAATGTTAACCTCAAAGTCATCCTTCCACATCAAAGCCATTCCACCAGATCTCCCCCGCGCCGGAATGCAAAGACAACTATTAAAACCTAACTTCAACTTGACTGACTCGCACTTCTTCTTATCTAACTTCGTCTCAAGTAAACCGATAATTCGAGGACAAGACGCCTTGACAACGTCCTTTAGGGCTCGAACTGCAAAGGGCGACCCTAACCCTCTGCAATTCCAAGCCAATATCGCCATAGGCTTCGATGTAGCTGAATCTGAAATGAAACCTCGAGAAACCCACATGCAAAGCCAGAGGCCACAACATCTGCTCTTGGGGATAGGAAAGTCTCCTTGAAAGATGAAAAGAGACTTCGAATCAGCCTTTGATTCACGCCACCGACAGCGACAAGAATAGGCCAAAGACGATCAGAAGAAAAACAGCTAATGGAATGAAAAATCCAGGCAAACAAAAGCTGGAAGCAAAAGTCAGAAACAAAGACACAGGCTACTCGGCTGTGAAAAAGCTCCTTAAATAAGAAGGAATGATACTCAAATTCTGTAAACGATGATAGCTAAAAGCCACCAAATGGAAGTTTAATGGGCGCATGGACGTCAAGAACAAGAAGAGAACTGACAAAGGGCACAAGGTGGCGTGAAATAACAATCTCGTAGACTAGAGCCTAGCCTAGAGAGAAGGCAGAGCGTCTCGCTCTAAAATATATTCGGTCCAATTTTGAAAACCAAATATGTCTGGTAATTTTTTTGTTTGATCGTAGATTTTTTCATTTTATATATATCAAACATGAGGAGCGCTCAAATGAGATCCCCATGTTGGTGAAGTCGTGAGGCCTCAATCTTAACCATTAGATCAACTCTATCAAACTCATCTGGTGACGACACGTGTCCCACTATCAAAATCCATCAAAAGCAAAAACCAAAACACTATTCTCTGCACCATTAAATCTCAACCATTAGATCAAAATGATCTAAAGGTGTGAGATTGGACTTCACGATCTCACCAATAGTACCCAACCTCATTTGAGCGCCCCCTATCAAACATTATCCAAATATATCTTATATATATTGCATAAGAACTTTATCGGGTACATGTGAATATCTAAACTCTTGAAGCACGGATAAATAAGCCGGGTAAATATTATAAATATGATTTAATAAATATTGAAAGAGTCAATTAGTCCCTTTCCAATCACATCCTGAAACATTCAAACCATATCAAAAAAAAAAATCTGTTACGTCTAATTGGCCGGCCCATTAAATGTTGATAATTGGGTCAGCCCAGCCCATTGTTTGATTTGCATCCGCTCTCGTTCCAAATCATACTTCACCCATCTTCTTTTAAAAGATTCTTGTGTGCCCCAAATGCGACCCTCACATTATAAGGTGATAGGTTCAACCGAGTTACTAAAGGTTTACTCATCTTGAAAGTGTTTAATAGGAATTAAACTGAGACTTTGCTCATTTCAATTATCTGCTCACCCACTCGGCTACCAACTATATTGACATTTCTTGAAGGTTGTATTCTCAACATGTAGTGTAAATAGTCGAAGTCTATGAAGAAATTTTAATGTTCCGTTACTTATCAGTACTTATTTTAAGTAAATGTTACGAGATATATTACTTTATTAAGCCAGATTTATAATGTGATGAAATTCTATTACACATTTAATAAGTTTTCATTTAATCAACATAGCATGACTCTAGATTGGGCATTTAGTCATGTACAATATTTGTCACATGTTTTCTAAAACTGAACACATTTGAGAGTTTATTAATTGATGGTTTTTTTATTGGAAACAAAACTAATTAATTAAATAAATTGTTGTGAACTAGAAATTCTTTTAAAACTGCAACCATGCAAGTTTTAGTTTAGGATATATCATAGGCGCAAGTTTTATTTGGTTTATTTCATGTTTTCCAAAAACCGCTGATGTCAACAATGGTTTTCACCTTAAATTTATTTACCCAACCCAGTCAGTAGTAACGTGTTGGAACGACTGTTGATGTAGAAAAAACCGTTGATGCCAACATCGATTTTCATGAAATCCTCTGGCCTAATTAGCATTTTTTACATGAAAATTACCTCAGTCCATGAATCAATTAAAAATTGCTACTGTGAATTTTCGTGTTTGGCCTAAAACAGCTGAGAAGAACAACGTTTATCAATACAAAGTGAAATTAACCAAAGTCGCTATTGATTTGTGCGATTCGAATTTGAGAGGTTTCTGGAATTTGAGATCAAATGGCGTAGATATTTGAAAGTAGCATCAAACGAGGTTCATCATAGAGCAGTGGGTTCCATCAAAACGTTGTCGGCATCAGTGATTTTTGTCACATTAGTAGTTGTTCCGCCACGTCTGTGCTGGGATTCATATTTAGTGCAGTAAAGTCAAAAACAGTCATTTGAAAATGATGCTCTTTAGGTAAAACAATATTAAAACTATGTTGTTGGTAACGTAATATTTTTCAAAACTACGTTATTTCCTCAAATGACTGCACAGGATCTCAATCCGTCTGTGCAGACGGGCTCGTATGAATTTGATATTGAGTGAAAATAGTTGTTGGCATTTTTTGCTTTGCGGGTTTTGAAAAATGTGGTAGAGACCAAATGAAGCATCAACGATAGGTACATTCTGAACAAACAAACAAACTCACGTGGTGGTGGCAATTTCCATAAAATTTCTGTGAAATATATAGCTAGCCATCTACACAATGTGGTCAAAATTGCATAAGCTCAATATGGTAACACAAGACTCTAATAGGGCAACCTAGCTTGAGCCCTAAGCTTCCTCTTCTGTAGAAACCTCTGCAGCGATCTCTTCATCGACAGACCAGTCATGGGGCTGCACAACCGCTGCACGATCGACACTTCGTCCACCCGGCGAGCATCCTTACACATCCTTCTTTCAGTCTCATGACTAGCCAACAGCAAAATGGCTCTAGCCTGAAGCTCAATAACATCATAAGCTCCAATCTTGTCATCATAAATTGTCATTTGCTGGGAGTTACTCGGACTCTCTCCAAACCCCTCCTCCATCAGATCAGTGTTGTAACTCGAACTCTTCTTCGACGAAATCTCAACAACCTCCGCGTCGCAATTCCTCCTCTTCATCTCAATTACAAACACACTGATCTATGGAAGCACGGCTGTCTCTCTTATACAATGAAAATCTGGGGGGACAGCAGCATATGAAATTATATCACACACAACTTGGGAAAACAAACGTTTACTTTATTTTTATTTATATTTTTTTTGTCTGAAATAGACACGTAAAGCACGCAGCAAAGTTTCTGTTTCTAAAAACGGCTGAACACTGTACCTTTTATAAACCTAAGCAACTAGAATTTGATTTATGGCACGTGGAAAACGGTTTACTTTATTTTCAAACCGCACGTGTTGTACTAGTTGTCAGACACAACCGATTTTCTCATGCGCAAAAATAACAGCTGTTTTTCTTTCTTCTCTTTTTTTTTTCCTATCCATGCACGTGTCTAATTCATTTAAAATGATTTAATTATGCTATTTCGCACATTTTACCTGCATGTACAGTGCAGAGGCGTCTATACACACATTTTGATTTTTTTAGTGTATAATATGTTTTTTTTATGAAAGGTGGGTACAACACGAATCATAATAGTTCAATACATATCGCGATAGTCTTAATATTTAGTACATATACTGGTCGAGGGATAGAGAAAGCATCCACGCGCGAGGCTGGACGAGAAAGACATCTACGAATATGAAGGAAACATCCACACGCTAAGCGCGGGAAGAGGGAAAAAGAAAGGAAGAAGAAGAAAGAAAAACTCACAAACTTGTGAGAAAAATGATGACCCCAGAATTCACCTGGAATTTTAAGGATCCAGGTCGGACTTCTCAATCAACAGGCCACCACCCATGTTAGCGTGTATAATATGTAGAGAGATCATCAGCTAATTTTTTAATTTTGAAGGAGTTTGGATCAAATACAAACAAAAATTATAAATAAAAACTACAAACCCATAAAAATATTAACTGATGATCTCTCTACATATTATACACGCTAACATGGGTGGTGGCTTGTTGATTATACACGCTAACGTGTAAAAATCGACCAATCAAAATTCATCCCGTTCAGGGTTCTTTTTGTAAATAAAAAAAACACACGCGGACTTATTTAAAAAGATATAAAAGATAGGAGGGGTATAATCGTCCGAAAATTCGCTACAGTAAAATTCGACTTTCGCTACAGTTCATTTTTAAGTCTGGTCATTCTCTCCTTAAGTCTGGTCATTCTTAATTTTAAGTCTGATTTATTATCAATTCTTAAGTCTGGTCATTCTCTCCTTAAATCTGGTCATTCTTAATTTTAACTCTGATTATTACCAATTTTTAAGTCTGGTCATTCTCTCCTTAAGTCTGGTCATTCTTAATTTTAAGTCTGATTTATTACCAATTCTTAAGTCTGGTCATTCTCTCCTTAAGTCTGGCCATTCTTAATTTTAAGTCTGATTTATTATCGATTCTTAAGTCTGGTCTTTCTTAATTTTAAGTCTGATTTATTACCAATTCTTAAGTCTGGTCATTCTTAATTTTAAGTCTGATTTATTACCAATTCTTAAGTCTGGTCATTCTCTCCTTAAGTCTGGTCATTCTTAATTTTAAGTCTGATTATTACCAATTTTTAAGTCTGTTCATTCTCTCCTTAAGACTGGTCATTCTTAATTTTAAGTCTGATTTATTACCAATTCTTAAGTCTGGTCATTCTCTCCTTAAGTCTGGTCATTCTTAATTTCAAGTCTGATTTATTACCAATTCTTAAGTCTGGTCATTCTCTCCTTGGTCATTCTTAATTTTAAGTGTGATTATTACCAATTCTTAAGTCTGGTCATTCTTAATTTTAAGTCTGATTATTACCAATTCTTAAGTCTGGTCATTCTCTCCTTAAGTCTGGTCATTCTTAATTTTAAGTCTGATTTATTACCAATTCTTAAGTCTAGTCATTCTCTCCTTAAGTCTGGTCATTCTTAATTTTAAGTCTGATTGATTACCAATTCTTAAGTCTGGTCATTCTTAATTTTAAGTCTGATTTATTACCAATTCTTAAGTCTGGTCATTCTCTCCTTAAGTCTGGTCATTCTTAATTTTAAGTCTGATTATTACCAATTCTTAAGTCTGGTCATTCTCTCCTTAAGTCTGGTCATTCTTAATTTTAAGTCTGATTTATTACCAATTCTTAAGTCTGGTCATTCTTAATTTCAAGTCTGATTTATTACCAATTCTTAAGTCTGGTCATTCTTTCCTTAAGTCTTGTCATTCTTAACTTGAGGACTAAATTGAAAATAACATTATTATTTTTTATACCCTTTAGTGTGGAATGACTATAATACCCCTCTGTGTGCTGTTCGGGATTTCGACTAAATTGGACACGTGTCAGCTCAAAATTCGATTTGTAATTTTTATTTATAAATCGGTTTGTATCCGAACCGCACTCATTTTGAAGTTCTCAAAATTTTTACTTATGTAATTAATGAAGAAATTTTGAAGTTCCGTACCACGTACTTACCGATACGAGAAGTACAGCTGTCTGACTGTTATTTATTACTCTATTTAGCCAAATTTATAATGTGATGAAATTCGAATACACATTTAATAAAAATTTAATGAATTGGGCATTCTGTCATACATATATCACCTGTTTTCTAATAATAAACACGTGAGTTTATTAATTGGTGGTTAGTTCATGCAACAAAACTAATTAAATAACTGTTGTGAACTTTATAGCCATCTACAATTTGGTCAAAATTGCATAAGTTCAATAGTGCTCACAAACTTGCAATTCAATTAGAGTGAGAAGCTCCCAGAAGAAAAAAGAAGCACCAGGAAGCGCCGAGAAGAAACACGTGGGGCGTCGCTTCCGGTCTCCTCCTCCCTCGCTTGCTGGTTCGACGGTGCTATCTCCTCTGCCCGGCGTCGCTGATGCTTCGGCGGTTTTGGGCGAGTCGGTGTTTTCGACAGGTGAGGGCTGTGGGGCGATCGGAGGTGGCACCACTTCAGTTTGGCCGTCGGATTGAGGATGATATGCTGTACTGTGAGCTAAAACAGTGCCTTGCCTGCGAAAAAGCTCTTTCCAAAAGACGCTCATAAAACAGTGCCTTGCCTGCCTATTGTTATTTTTGAACCGATGCATAATGACTGTTTTGTAGTAGTGTGGGGTTGTTGATTTTGGCCCTCTTGGGGTAGTTTTTTGGGCTGGTGTTGCCGGTTCTGGCGGTCTTTGGGGGTCGTTGCGGTGGAGGTGGTGTGCGGCGGCGTCTCGAGTATGGTGGATCTGGCGCCTGGCGGTGTACAGCGGGCTTGTTGGCGACAATTTCGGGGCAGTGCTGCGCGGCTGTTGGTCGGGGGTTTAGGATGACGGCTGGTTGCTTCTCGACTTGGATGGCAGGCGAGTGGTGTTGCCGGATTTGCAGGCTAGCGGCGGGGCAGTTCCCTTTGGGGCCGGGTTGTTCCTTTAGGTGTAGCTTTAGTAGTTTTAGTTTTTAGTCGTTTGTAATGTTTAGTTGATTGGATGAGTTGTCGGCTTCGGCCGGATTTGTAGGCTTCGGCCTGAATGTGTCGGTTCTGGCCGGAGTTTTGGTCAGCTTTGACTGTACCGAACTTTTCTTAAGGGCCCACTGAGTGATATTTCGTTGTAAAGTCGTCTGCCTCGGCCAGGCGGCCGGGCTTTACTGGGCTCTTTTGGAGCTGTTGTATGCCGGTTGGCAACTTGCTTAATCAAAAAATAGTAAATGTAATTTAGAAGGTGAGTAGCACAAAATTGAATATATCATTTTGAACATAATAAACCTAATTTATCAATTTGCTCAATTGCTGACAACAACAGGGGTGGTGGCCTGTTGGTTAAGGAGTTCACCTTAAGATGGTTGGATTCTTACGCCCTGAGTTCGATTCCTAGGGCCACTAATTTTCTTCTTTCCTTTTTCATTTTCCTCTTCAATATCCCGCCTCGCGCGTGGATGCCTTCTTCTTCACACCTTGCGCGTGATGTGTTCTTCCTTCCTCGTGAAAGTGCTATTCGGTAAAGGTGTCCAAGGTGGTCTGAGCTCCTAGTGTCAAAGATGTGCCGATGATTTGGGTGGATGTGTGCGGATTCATGGTAAAAGGCGCCGAACGTGGCCTGCACTTGTGTTCTTCCTTCCTCGTGGAAGTGCTAATCGTTAAAGGTGGCCTGAGCTCCAAGTGTTAAAGATGTACCGATGATTTGGGTGGATGTGTGCGGATTCATGGTAAATGTGTCGAACGTGGCTTGCGCTTCAAAAGTGGAGAGATGTACCAGATGTTTACGGATCTGATCAAAATGACTTGCTAAGAGCTACAAAGATCTATATATACGTAATAGATGATAAAAAACTCTCAAATGCATTGTAATGTTCCTAGGTGTTGTATCCACCCACTGTCAAAATTTTAAAAAACTTGCTCAATTGCTAATCTGATTCCCCTTATTTGTTCAATTTCTGAAATTAATTCCTAATTTATTCACTTTTCATTAAGCATTGTTATCAATCAATAACGTCGATTCGGATGTTGAAAGTAACAACAATTTAAATCTAGTTTTCAATGTTGGACCACTTAAAGCCGTGTGTCAGAATAATTTTTTTGTTGTTGGTTTACATGGAACGTAAGTAGGAAAACCTTACATACATAGCATATTTCGGGTACACATATATTTATATTCTGTTTCAAGCACATGCCACACAAAAGGGTACCACCCCGACTTTGAACTTGAATGCGAATCATTTGTTGAAGCACATGCCATCTGACACCTCTAACTTTGAAACTCACTCGTTGACATACACCTCTATGGTAAAGTCATAGCAGTCAGGGGGTCTGGGGGGCCAGGACCCCTCTTGATTTTTGTAAAAAATTCTTCAGCCAATAGGAATCGACCCTTCTAACTTCATATTATTTCATTTTTATCATATTGATTGACTTATTTTTCGACCACTAAGCTATAAAGATAAAATTCAATATATATTTATTGATTAAAGTTAAGTGCAAGTAATATAAATTTTATTATTAATAATTAAAATATATTTTAGATTTAATTTTTTTTACCATTATCAGAATTGTTTTGGGACACTCCACTACTACAAACGATGCATTATGCATCGGTTCCCAAACCGTTGCATAATCAACCGTTGCATAATGTCTTCACATTATGCATCAGTTCATTAAAAACCGTTGCATAATGTCTGAACATTATGCACGGTTTTTTGAAGAAACCGTTACATAAGGTCTGAACATTATGCAACGGTTCAGGGAAAACCGATGCATAATATTCAAGGGTTCGGTGACATTATGCATCGGTTTCTTAGAAAACCGATGCATAATCCTTCAAAAAACTGGCAGATTTAGCTTTACAAAAGCTCCAATCCACCTGAAATTAAACATCAAAAATATACCCTGCTGTTCCAATTTTTAAATACAATGCAACTTACATTCAGAACATCATTTCACTGATATTCTGCAATACAATCATTCATACACATATATTTGTCTCTTTGGTACAAATATGCCACAAAATATTACATAACAAATGTGTCTAAGTTAATGTCCTATACCGCAAAATGATTGGTCACATAGTCACGTAGGTAGCTGGAGATTTCATCCCGAACTTCAAGAATCTTGTCGTGTTCGTATGACTCTACTCCATTAGGAAAACAGTACTATAAAAAAAATAAGAGAACTAAATCAACAATTAAAGAGTGAAAACGATTAAGCTCTAAAAAGCTAAATCAACGATTAACCTCTAAAAGCTAAATCAACAATTAAAGAGTGAAAACAAGAGAACTAAATCAACAAGTAAACAGTTAAATGAATAACATATGTAAATATATCTCTAAAAAGCTCACTTGGTTAATGTCTTCAACCTCCGCACCATTATTCTCCCGTACAAATGCTATAATGTCCCAAATATATTGAAGGACATAATAACCACATAAATGGCCAGGTGGTTGTCTTGGACACTGCACGATCAAGAATCTCAGTTAACATACTTTATAAATAAATAAAAATATTTAATAAAAATGTCTAATTTGTGAATACCATAACTATCTTCCACTCTACTTTACGTGTACTCCTCGGTACACATCCTTGGTAGTATCGATTTAATCCCCTAAAACAAACACCGTAATGTAATTAGTGACTTTCAATACAAGTTATAAGATAAAAGTAATTTCCAAACTTACGTCTCCACCAACTCTTTTGCATCAGGGTTTATATCCTTCTCTTCTGTCGATGAATCAAGCCAATGAACTTTATGTCGTCTCGGAAAGATGACGCATAACATCCAATGCCACCTAAAAAAAACCCACTAACTTAAAAACAAATGTGTTCAGAACAGAAGTTAATAACTTATAAAGTAAGTGATGAACTCACAATATGTGATCAACATAAGGGAGGAAGTAGCAAAAAAGTTGGTCTTTGTCTGGCATATTCAATCTTCCTACAAACGTCGCCAATCTCTCATTTTTCTCCATGGTTGGGGTCATTAAAGACGAAATAAAAAAACCAAACTTAATACCCGAACAAAGCATCTGATCGTGCAAATAACTACAAAGTAAAAACTTGTGTTAGTTAGACTAATTGCAAAAAAATGATTAAAAATATAAATATTACCATATATATAACTCAGATGTTGAGTTCCCCAACGCTTTTAACTTAAATAGATCCGTGACTTCCTCTTCACCCACTACGATATCGTAGTCGTCACCGAACACCTCAGCGTCGGCGTGTACTACAATCGTATCTCTACTCAGGTTCTTCCACACCTCACGTAGAAGTCGACAGTCCACGGACATTTCATCTACATAATCGTCGCCAGTAAGTGGCAAAGACTCGTATAAGTGTATGTCATATGCCTGCATGTTAAATTTCCGTTAAGATTAATTATCTTATTTTATGTCTAATATAACACAATGAAGCAAATGCAGTTATAATATTTGATTATCTCACCCTTTTATCGACAATGACCAAGTCTTTCGGCCATGCCACGTGATGGTCAACTACAGCTAGAACATTCGAGTGCTTTGGATGGGGTGTTGGCAATGCTGCACCTCGACCTCGATGAAGTGTTATATCGACCTTCACTTTCACGTTATCTTCGGGTATTGCTCGAAAGTTAACAAAACGACCATTTACGACTCGACCGATCGCCACAAGTTGTTTGTCACCTTCAAGTTGCCCTTCGATGTATAATAGGCTCTTAAGGCCACCCTGTCAGTAAAAGTAATAATTTGTAAACAAACACAAAAAGTATTACATAAATTTAACCAACATAAATAATAAATTTAATAATTGTAAATGTACCTCTGGTATGTTCTTCCACGGGTCTGAATCAACGGCACAGTGAAGGCTGAAGTGATCGGACACATCCTACCGAATATTACTTGAACTGGGTGTGCCACCCGAGGAGGTGGAGATCGGTAACCCAACCTCCATGGAATGTGTGACACGACTCCTCGGGTTCGTCCTTTGGGCTCGCGCGTCCCAATCGCCTCAGTCAGTATGCCATGTTGTCGATTCTGAGACGAGAACTGTCATTGAGTGGATCTTTCCACTAACTCATCCTATTAACAATCATTAAATACCGAAAGTTAGTGTATGATATTAACTATTGAAATTGACATAAGAAATAACTTACAATCTTTGTTGCCACTCGCTGGGATGCCTCAGTGACGAACTCGTCATTTTTCATTTTTCGTCCCCTCTTCCACATCTCATGTCTCTCTATAGTGACATTAGAAGACTGCACCTTTTCAATTGCGCCATGCGCAAATAACTCGGCTATTTTCTCAGTTGTCAATTTATCTTCAAGTTTTTTGTAGCCTCCTCGACCAAGGATGTGCGCATATACATTCAGCTCATGCTTTTTATGCGGCTCGCATCCCTAAAAAATTACCTAAAGAGACATATAACAAGTTATAATTAATACAACAAATAATCAACATCACAAACAAGTATAAGTTTCTATTAAAGAAAAACTTACAGTTGCATCTCTCCACAAAGTCTCCTTATAATGGTCAGGAACTTTCCTCCAATCGTTGTAGGTGATAGGAATTCGAGAACGAGCCACCATACCCAAGAAGCTCCTCCAAGTGTCTCCCTTCTTCCCTTTGGGATTACCCTTACTATCGAAGTTGATCGTGATCTTGGTACCACCCACCGTGTGTTGCTTAATCAACTTCGCCATGTATACATGGCCTTTCTTGTGTCCCGGTGTGCGGGAAGAGACACAGAAGTCATCCTCACCGCTGCTGCTGCTAGCCATGATTCTGTAAAGGAGCCACATTAAATGTCAGATTAAACACATTATATATATGAATACATAAATGCACACGATTATTAAACAAATAAAATGACATGTGATAACGAAATTAAGTAGCTATACAACATACACACAAATTAAGAACAAACGGATTCAACAACATGTTAATATAAATGCTGAAATGCATATTACATATTCTTAATCATATAAGCAAAGAAACATGCTTCAACATCAAAAAAATATATATCAGCATCTATGAGCGACCTAAACACAGTGGCAAAAGATGAATGGCACAGTCCACTGGCATTGTTTTCTTGCTCATTTCATCATCAAACACCAAAATACGAAACAATGATGGCAACACGAATCCTAAACATACATTCATACCTAAATTCACAGTGACTGCGTCGAACGAAGTGGAGCGAATTACGAATTAGAGCGACGGAGTCTAGCGGGTGGAGCAATGTCGACGAAGTCGAGCGGAGGAGAGGCGACACAAGGCGAACGACGGGGACAGTGTGCGTCTGAGCAGGCGGACACAAAGCGAACGACAACGGGGACAGTGTGCGTCTGAGCGGCGGAGAGCGAGCGACGGGGACAGAGAAGCAGGAGGACTGGCGATATTTCCAAATAAAATCTAAGTCTTTTTTTACTCACTTTATGCATCGGTTTCAAAGAAACTGTTGCTTAATGGTAACACTTATGCATCGGTTATTTATGAACCGTTGCATAAGGCGTACATTATGCATCGGTTCTAATAAACCGAAACATAAAGTGAACGTTATGTATCGGTTTATTAGAACCGATGCATAATGTGAACGTTATGCAACGGTTCATCAAAAACCGATGCATAATGTACGCCTTACGCATTGGTTTCCCTGAGAACCGATGCCTAAAGACAAACCAATGCATAATGCATCATTTGTAGTAGCGCTCTATTGAGAGCCGCCTCTGAGAACATATTTCCACGAGAGGATAGAGCACCTTAGAACATATAATATGTAGAATGGGGTACGCCCATGCATATATATCATGGGAGCCTCAACTGGGCGGCGATGGAAGTCCATAAAATTACTGATTGGGCCACACATCTATCTTACACACATGGGCCTCAATGGTTACAATCCGACCTAATTATAATGGAAAATGTATACACTGCGTATCCCATTCTACACTGCAGTGTGGGTGGAAGATTAATCACACTCGAAATGGGATGCGCGCGGAAACACCCTGGGACACTAGAATGATATTATCTTTGCTTGGGTTGTGTTTTATGAATGTCCAAACTGGTCTAAACTTGTGTGTTGATGCATGTGAGCTGCTGCTATCTCAGCGCCTCAAACCTCAACTTGCAATTGTTGTTGACAGGGTATACCTGCATTCAATTTGTCCCCAGCCAGATAAACACGTTAGTAAAAGTGGCAATATGGAATTGGTTACGGACATGTTTTGTGTTATTCTCTAAACAATGTGCAATCAAAATACAATTATATCTATCTCATTTGCCGGAACAACATGAATGTACATGATCCCATGCAGCTTGGGACCATAGGATTAATTAATGGAGGATTTTACCGTTGATGATAATTATAAGAAGATAGAGAGTAGTAACGGTAAAGCATATCAGGTTTCAAATATATGTACGTCAGTAGTAATAATGAGGAAAAATACATGAACACAAAGACACAATAATATTTGTTCACCTAGTTTTGTCATACATTACAAATTTTGGCAATTTTTACCATGCACGAAATGTGTCGCATATACATTGTAAATGCGCAGCAAACACATGCTATTAATTCAGTGCATTTTGTGATGTCAACAAAGTAGTGGTCGGTCTAGTGGTGTGAACATCTCACTTGTAATTATAAGGTCAACAGTTGTGTTAGTTTTATGGCATGTAGTTTGGCAAAACTTAGTATAGTTGTTCAAGCTGTTGTTCGAGTCTAGCAGAGACAACTGTCCTGGAACAAGTTGAAGCAGATGGAGTGTTTCCTAATTCAGATTAGGAAATTCAGTTGACCGTTGGAAGAGTAAGGCGGTTGCACATCAATGGACAGAAGTTGGAAGTTTCCAAATTCAGATTTGGAAACTTGTTTCAACCGACGTAGCACAACTTCGCCTGAAGATATTTCCAAGATCAGTTTTGGCAAGTCGGTGCATATGGATAATCGAAGAGTTCCTTGGAGTCGGTTGCTTGCGCTGGAAGCTATCTTAGTCTAGAAGATAATCGAAGATTGCCTAATCAAGAATTGAAGATTCGAATAGAGGATTATCTACTAGGGATATGCGCAATTGATTAGGAAAGATTTCCTAAGGTTATAAGCGGTTTAGTTTAGGAATCCTAATTGCCTTAGGGTTTCTACCGCTCTATATAAGGAGGGCTAATGCTTAGGTATTAGTCAGCACTTACGGAAAAATAAATCACGCTCATACTCACTGAAGGGAGGAGGAGGCTAACGGCGGTGAACTAATCGTAACTGGTTATTCACGACGCTCGTAATCGACTGGAGAGTTAATCGTCACTGGTTACTCAAAGGCGCTCGGATTCAATCTGTGCTGATGCTCAGCAGATTGATCGTAGAACAACATTGAAGGTACACGCACTGCTGTTCTGTTCTTCGCATTCGGGAGAAGGCGCTGATTCTCACGGAGAATCATATTGGTGGATACGGAGCGGGAGCAAAGATCTAGGGGGAGACCTAGAGTGCAATTGCTAGAGTGTCCGAGGCTCAGGTTGTTTAAGCGGAATTCTGTAAACGGTAATTCCTGTACTCGCAATACTCAACTAATAGTGAATTGCTATCCACCGGGCTAGGAGACGGCCCCCAGAGTAGGCTCATTAACGCCGAACTGGGTAACAACTTTGCGTGTCGTTTATTTTCTGCACTGCATTTATTTTTCGCATAAGTTGTTCTAGCTGTTGTTCTGCACCCGACCAGAACAACATCTCATCTACCAGGGGAAGATTTCAATTGGTATCAGAGCAAATACTCGACACACAGAGTAAGATCCGAAGGCTGGTGAGATGGATTTAAGAGAAGGAAACAAATATGGTTATTGGAGAGTACGAATGAAGGCGTTTCTAAAGTCTCAAGATGAAGCCGTTTGGGAGGCTGTTGAACAAGGATGGACGCACCCAGTGGCTACTGACAAGGAAGGGAAAGTAGGCCTTCTGGCTAAAGATAAGTGGACTGAGGTTCATAAGAATGCTGAAGCGGCGAACTCTAAAGCGATGAATGCCATATTCTCAGCAGTTGATGGAAAGAATTTCAAGATGATTTCTACCTGTGAGATTGCAAAGACGGCTTGGGACATTCTACGAACTGCTCATGAAGGTACAACCAAAGTTAAAATATCTAGAATGGAGATGGTCACGTCAAAATTCGAAAACCTACGAATGCAGGAGGATGAGACGATAGCTGACTTCAATACAAGGGTTCTCGATATCGCTAATGAAGCTTTCGCTCTTGGAGAACCAATGACCGAAGAGACGCTGGTGAGAAAAGTACTAAGATCTCTAACAAAGCGGTACGCTATGAAGGCTCTTGCTGTCAAGGAAGCAAACGATGTGAAGACCATGAGGTTGGATGAACTGATGGGTTCTCTTCAGACCCATGAGATGGACATGAATGGAGAAGATCAATTCGTGAAGGATAAAAGTGTTGGTCTAAAATCTGAAGTCTCAGTTGTTCCAGACAAGATGGGAGACTTATCAGAACAACAATATGCTATGTTTGCGAAAAACTTCAGGAAGTTTATGAGAAAACAATACAGCAAAGGAACTGATTCTGATCAGGGATCTATATCAAGATTCCAAAAGGATGGTATTTTTCAGAAGGGGAACTAATCTGGAAACTCCAGTCATGACAACAAAGGCAAAGGGATACAATGCAGAGAATGTGAGGGTTATGGACATATTCAGGCCGAATGTATCAATAGGCAGAAGAAGAAGAATGCATATGCAGTCAGTTGGAGTGATAGTGAATCTGATCAAGAGGGTGAGACTAATAACTTTGTCGCACTTACTTCTTATGTCAACAATGAAGAAGAAATAAGGAACGAAGTAGGGTCGGAGTCATCCTCGGAAAATCCCACCCAGCACTCAAGCTGCAGTAATAATGAAGATGTCTCTAATGAAGACTGTGCCAACAAATACCAGGAGTTGTTCCAGGAATGGCTGAAAGAAGTTGAGGTGAACAAGATTCCTCGCAGCAATCTGACCGATCTAACGAAAGAAAATCTGTGACTTTTGGAGATGGAGTAGAAGGCAGAGTTCTCGGAAGAGGAACATTGAGGTTCCAGGCCTGCCTAGTTTAACCAAGGTTTTTCTCGTTGAAGGCTTGCAGGCAAATCTAATCAGCATAAGCCAGTTATGCGATAGGGATAACCGTGTCCAGTTCACACAGGACAAGTGTAACGTGCAGAACAACCAAAATCAAATTGTTCTCACTGGAAGGAGAGCCTCAAACAACTGCTATTTAGTGGATTTTGGTCTACCCACTGCTATGACTCCATACATACCGAGTAAAGACATAAAGACTCCAGTCAGGCAGATGCAGGCTCATTCACCAGGTGGGGTTACATGTCTTCCAACCTCTGTGAAGACTTCTCACTTTAAGAATGTTAGAAGAAGGCTCGAGCACTGTTGTCATCGTGTGAAGACGCCCACAGCATGGATTGATTGTCACAACCATGGCTATGTTCGAAGGGGTGTTAACACGAAGGGAAGCTACGCCAACTATGCAAGATCTGACTTTGAGAGCTGTTACACCAAGATTCTGTGGAAGAAGTCGATGCTGAGAGAAGTTGATATTGAGGGAAGTTACACCAGGAAGCTGTTGAAAAAGTCGATTATGGAACAATACAGGTTGGAACAAGAGATGATGAACAACATTTGGATTCAGACACCTAGATCCTCACCGGATCTGTGTGTCACCAACAACTAAGTTGTTTCAGCACATGTCCGTCAGCTAGAGCCAGAAGGAGATATGTTTAGGGCTGACGTGGAAGGCAGTGGCTGGTACACGAAGAAACGGTTAGTCTACCAAAGATATTCAAAAATATTCAAATATTTTTTAACAGTGTAAAGTGACGTGGCAGCCTGGGAGTCTCGAGAAGATATTTATGCCTTGCCAAAATAAGATGGAGTTTCTAAAAATCAAAATTCGCTCAATTCAACTGTTCGTGTCTCGCTCTTTCTCTCCCGACGAAACCCTAGACGAAGCTTGACGAAGTTCATCAATGGTAGTCACGAGGAAGAACAAGGTGTCTAAAGCAGTGATGGTTGAAGCATCATCGAAGACTGTTGATGATCCAAAGATGGTCAATGAAAACCCTAAACCGGCGAGCAATAAAGCAACAACAGCAAAATCAAAATCGGATGCCATAGAAAAGGTAACCGTCCTGAAGAAGTCTAATACTATGGTGGCAAAGGTTTCCGCTCCTAAGAAGGCCGTGTCTGACAAACCCGAGATGGTAACGGCGGATGTCGTGGCAAAAGAGAAGCAAATACCTAATTTTGTTCCGGAGCAAAACCCCAAGAAACCTCTTTCTACCAAAGAACCAGCAAAGAAGACATCACAAGAGGTAACTGCTAAAATTTCCAAATCTACTAAAGCAAGTTGTCTTAGTTCGTCTGGTGGGTCTTTGGAAGGCTCTAAAGTGGTTGTAGGAAAGCCAAAGGGTGTGGCTACCGTGCAGGGGGAGAGTTCTCCTGTGGAAAAGGGCGTGAGGATTAAGTTAGTCGCTCGAAAGAAAACACCTGTGAAACGAAAGGTGGTTGTTTCTGAATCAGATGAAGAAAAATCTGGTGAAAAAGATAATGTAGATGTGGCTGAGATAGATATTTGTGAAGAGAAGCAGAGTGATGCTTCTGCTGAGAGTTCTGATGAGGAAGAACCAGAAGAAACTGAAAGTGCTGGTTCAGAGGAACATGCAGATCATGCGAAAGTAGATACTAAGGTGCCAATCATTGAGGAAAAAGAGCTTTCCCAGAATAAGTCCAATGAAGTTGATGATTCCCTGCAAAGTCTGTTTGATGCTGTTGAGCACTATGTTGAAGAAGAATTCAACTCTAAAATTACTGAAGAGGGTGAAGTCAATCAACCAGATCAAGCGGTTGTGGATGAAGAGATAGAGGAGCAGAGTAAGGTATCTGAAGATGAATCAATTAAGCTATCCGACTTAGCCAAAGCAATTCCGAAAGATGTTCCAGCAAGTAAGGAACATGTCGCCAAGTCAATGCCAGCATCAAGGTCAAAGAAAGCACCAAAGAAACGGAAGGCGTCTGCTCCCACCCCTGTGGAGATTCCAGTTTTGGTTGACTCCTCTGCTCAAGAGAAGGTTGCTGCACCTGCAGCAAAGAAAGCTAAGACAAGTTCTCCGGCTGGGAAGATAAAAGAAAAAAGTAAGAAAGTCCAGTTTGAATCTGGAGTTGTGGTGAATGGTGTGTGGTTTGTGTCAGACGATCATGCTAAGAAGTGGGAATTTGTTCAAAAGAGGAAGATCGTGGCTGAAAGGGTGTTAGAGGCTGACAAATATGCAGCCAAAGAGATTGTAAGTCTGATCAAAGAGCTTGACTTGTGGCCATCAGTGTCAATGGCAAAACCGTTTGCAGCTAATCTGGTAAGGGAAGTTATTGTGAATCTCCCAGAAGGCTTTGCTGACATTGAGAATGCCTCCTTCGGTATGGCTAGTGTGAGAGGCGAGATGGTGGTCATCACTCCAGATGGTATCAATGACTTCCTTGGAATTAAAGCCGGAACTCTGAATATTGGAGAGAACCCCAATTGGCACAAGATTCCAGCTGCTCTTACAGGCGAAGTTCGTTCAAGGTGGTCTACCATGTCTTTTCCAGTCAAGGACCTGTCTTCAAAGCACTCCTTGCTCCACAGCATTGCAGTTCACAACTGGATGCCGAACAACCATCACACAACTCTTGGCCGATCAATGGGAGCCTTTCTGAAGTCCTTAGGAGCTGGAAAGAAAATTGACCTTGGTCGTCTCATAGTTGATCAGATTGCTGGCCATGCTAGCTCCATCAGGGTCAATCATCCTATCGGGTTCCCATCACTGATTCATCAACTTGTTGTGGCAAAACATCCAGATATCCTAACATGTCAAGATGTGTCGACTGGCTCTCCAAAGGGTTTTCTTGCCGATCACAAGCATTTCTCTGGGAAGCTTATTGTTGATATAGACATGGATGCTACTGTCAAGCCAAAGAAGAAGTTGTCTGAGACAACTCTGGAGGAATTGAGTGCTCATGTTCCGTCGGCCACTCGAAGAAAGATTATCACGCATCTTGAAGAAGAGCCTGCTGATGCTAATGAAAGAATTGTGCTACTCATGGCAAGAAAGAAAAAGATCACGAAGCTGTTGGTTGGACTTCGCTATCCCGAGGAAGAAGATGAAGCTGTCTCAGCTGATGATGAAGCTAGTGCGGACTCTGACTACTAGCTCCTGGTGATGTTTTTTGTTTTTTTTAAAACAATCGTATCTGTTTGTTGAACTCTAGTTTTGTTTATCTTTTTGGTGCTCCCTTGTCAATTTGTGGCAAAAAGGGGGAGTAGTTTCGGAGTTTGAAAGCTCCTTAAAAGATTCAGGTTTGCTTGGTATGTTTTTATGCTGAGAGTTTGAAATCTCCTCAAAGATTCAAGTCAGTAGCTTAGTTAGTAGCACATCTTGGGAGTTTGAAATCTCCTCAAAGATTCAACTGTAATAGTAGTACAGGCAGATTACAATAGGTAGTTTTGCCAAAAATGCCAAGGGGGAGATTGTTAGTTTTATGGCATGTAGTTTGGCAAAACTTAGTATAGTTGTTCAAGCTGTTGTTTGAGTCTAGCAGAGACAACTGTCCTGGAACAAGTTGAAGCAGATGGAGTGTTTCCTAATTCAGATTAGGAAACTCAGTTGACCGTTGGAAGAGTAAGGCGTTTACACATCAATGGACAGAAGTTGGAAGTTTCTAAATTCATATTTGGAAACTTGTTTCAACCGACGTAGCACAACTTCGCCTGAAGATATTTCCAAGATCAGTTTTGGCAAGTCGGTGCATATGGATAATCGAAGAGTTCCTTGGAGTCGGTTGCTTGCGCTTGAAGCTATCTTAGTCTAGAAGATAATCGAAGATTGCCTAATCAAGAATTGAAGATTCGAATAGAGGATTATCTACAAGGGATATGCGCAATTGATTAGGAAAGATTTCCTAAGGTTATAAGCGGTTTAGTTTAGGAATCCTAATTGCCTTAGGGTTTCTACCGCTCTATATAAGGAGGGCTAATGCTTAGGTATTAGTCAGCACTTACGGAGAAATAAATCACGCTCATACTTACTGAAGGGAGGAGGAGGCTAACGGCGGTGAACTAATCATAATTGGTTATTCACGACGCTCGTAATCGGCTGGAGAGTTAATCGTCACTGGTTACTCAAAGGCGCTCGGATTCAATCTGTGCTGGTGCTCAGCAGATTGATCGTAGAACAGCACTGAAGGTACACGCACTGCTGTTATGTTCTGCGCATTCGGGAGAAGGCGCACGGAGAATCAGATTGGTGGATACGGAGCGGGAGCAAAGATCTAGGGGGAGACCTAGAGTGCAATTGCTAGAGTGTCCGAGGCTCAGGTTGTTTAAGAGGGATTCTGTAAACGGTAATTTCTGTACTCGCAATACTCAACTAATAGTGAATTGCTATCCACCGGGCTAGGAGACACATCTTACACTAAGAACCTATGAATTCATCTCCACCTTTAGATCATTTGATCTAAAGGTGCACAATCAATCCAAAAAGTGAAAGTTGTTTGTCATTTTGCACTTTTGTCTTTTACCTAAATGACAAAAGTGCAAAATGCCAAAAAAACACTTTTTGGATAAATCTACACCTTTAGATCTCAAGATCCAAGGGTGCAAGATGGTTCATATGTTCTTAGTGTAAGAGGAGTTCACATTTGAGCGCCCCCCTATATATATATATATATATAGGAGCGTTCAAATGAGGCACTCAAATTAGAATGAGACTGTGAGGCACGATCTCAACCACACATCTAACCCCCCCGTGCTTTGTGGGCGCGCCACGTGGCAAATAGTAAACCCACTACCAACAGTAAAAAGCAAAAAGCAAATAGTAAAATCCCACTACCACATCTTTAAATCTCAACCATTAGATCAATATCATCAATGGCCAAGATCATGCCTTACAGCCTCATTCTACCAACCATGCCTCAACCGAGTGCTCCCCTATATATATATCTATATAGGGGAGCACTCGGTTGAGGCAGGGTTGTAAGAATGAGGCAGTGAGGCACGATCTGGGCCACTCATTGTGACACGTGGCGCAGCCACGTTCACAGCCGCAATTGTTGACTTTTCAAAAGTTAGTGGGGTTTACTATTTGGACACGTGGCGCGCCACAAATGCACGGGGGGGTTAGATGTGTGGTTGAGATCGTGCCTCACGTGCCTCACTTTACTGTTCACTGTCTCATTTGAACGCTCCTCTATATATATATAGGAGTGTTCAAATGAGGACACCCAAATTTGGTAAGGACGTAGGGACAAATCTCATCCATTAGATCATCATCCATCTAACCCCCCCCCCCCGTGCTTTGTGGGTGCGCCACGTGTCCAAGTACCCAAAATCCAATAAAGCAAATAGTAAAATCCCACTACCAAAAAGCAAACAGTAAAATCCACTACCACATGTGACACGTGGCAGCTTGTGGATCATTGGATGAACCTCATCCAATGGCCCAGATTAGTCCCTACACCCTCACCATAAGACCCGTCCTCAATTGAACGCCCCCTATATATATATATATTAGGGAGCGGATCAAATGAGAACCACTGTTTAAGTTGAGAACTGAGAACTGACAAACTTTAGGCTTTTTTCCATGAACTTTAGGGAGTTTGTCACGAACTTAGTTAAAAGCACCGATGATTTTTTTAAGGAGAGTTCGTGACGAACTCCCTAAAGTTCATGGAAAAAAGCCTAAAGTTCGTCTGTTCTCTGTTCTCAACTTAAACCGTGGTTCTTACCCGAACCTGACCCTATATATATTTATTTATTTATACGAACCATCGTCACATTAATCCCATATAATTATGCAGTTAGCCTAAATTAACAAACTACAATTAACCAAACAAACAAGCCCTATCAAGTGTTATGAATATTGTCATAATATATTGGATGACCTTTAACTTTTCATTATTCAATGTCCATTAGACTTTCATATGCTCAATTTATTCCCCAATATTTATTTCTAGTCCTTTCTTGTATCCTTGTACTCCCTATATAAAGGGATCATTTGTAAAGGATTATCAACATTAATGAAAAAGAAATACTCTACTTCTCGACAATTTCATGTTCATGTTCATCTTCTACCTTTAAATTTCTCTTCTCCATACTCACCTATTTCACAACACGTTATCAGCACGAGTTGCTCAAGGTAGTGATACAACATCTTATTTTTCTTTGTTCTTTATATGATACGATGATGGCAACATTGAGTCCGTTCTGGAATCTCTCAAAAGCCTGGCATTCGGGAAAATTACACTTCCCTTCTCTATTCATATGTGATGATTAATTTATGTATAACTTTTAATATTGTTCTCTAATCATGTTGGCATGCTAAATTTTGTTTATGGCTAAATCATGTTCTATCCATATCATCTATTCTTTTTCACTTATATCTATAACATGCTAAACGTTATATGTCAACAAAAAAAGATTTTCTTTTAAGTTTATAAAATATGCTTATTTTCATGTTCTATGTCATGCATATGTAATTTACATGTGACTGATGTTTATTTTATTATTTCATTTTATTATTTGAAAATAATTCATATCATATTTACCATATATTGGCAATGTCAATTTTATGAAGCTCGAGTTCAATACTCTTGAGCATGAAAATGATTATTCGACGTTGATTATTAATATTGAAATCCGCCTAAGTGCCATGTATATTTAAGATACTATAAAAGTCGGAAATAAAGCACTTGTTCATAAAAGATGGCTAAAGTCAAAATATCCTTCGACATCATCTCGATGAGAGATTGTATATGAAATTTGAGAATCAATGACCCCTCTCTCCTTTGAAAGGATTTTAAGTGATGTACGATCACAAAAAGGCAATGATATAACACTTGATTTTATTATATATACACTTGCACTAGCAAGATTATAAAAATTGTACGCGAGTATAATTTCGCAATGTTACAAATCACATCACGACTGAAGTTATGCGATGAAAATATCAAGATAAAATGATGAAGAAACAAAATATATCATTGGGGTCGTACTTGTCGTACTTCCAAACACCTTGATTTTTATCAAGCCTATGTGAAAGCAAAAGGTGTTAACATAAATTCAACTGAACAAAGTGATGATCCTAAGGATATCGCCCATTTGGACCTACATGAATCTCATCCATTTGGATGTTAGAGATTAAATTTCAAAAGAGGCCAATGGAGAATTTGACAAATTAATCAGTGATGGAAGACGACACAAGAGATGATGTCATACTTATGAATATCAAATTCAAAGTATTTGAATTTCCATATTTTATGCTTTATTTCTCTTCCAAATAAAAGTATTTCTACTTTTATGTATTTTTCTTTTGATGAGACATGAATATTATCATTCAAATAAGATGAAGATGATGGTCTATCGCCAGTGGCGATCCAGGAATTTTTCGGACCAGGGGCGAGATAAATATTTTCGGACCGGGGGCGGATTCAGCAATTAATTTTCATACTAGAGGGGGCATATAATCAAAATGACCAGGGGCAAGATGTAAAAATCATTCAAAAATACACTGCATTAACCTAATATTAAAGAAAAATCGAAAAATCGACCCGGGGTAGCTGCCCCCCTCCCTCCTTACTGCATCCGCCCCTGTCTATCGCTATGTTTAGCGAATAGTGCAACAACACATACAATTCTGAGACATTGAATATATTTTTTGCATCTCAAATTAGCTTAACCTAATATTAACACAATGTCTGGTGCATCAAATCTTATTGAAAGCTATGGAAAAGATCATATAGTGTTACCTAATGGTACACAAAATCATAGATGATGCAATGTTCTCAACTTGATAAAAAAGAAACCTATTGAGTTTCAAAGATATACAACAAAATGACTTTCATGTTGAGACTACAAATGAAAATGACGTTGAATATTTACATATCAAGTCAATATTCTGAAGAAAGAAAAGTGATGGAAAAACTTTCATCATACAACTCTGGATTATATTATACTTTCATAAATCCACTTGAATCATATATGCTGATAAACCAGAATTCAATAGACCCAAAAAACTTTCTTATATGGGATGATCGATTAGGCCATCCGGGTTCAATAATGATGCGAAGAATCATAGAAAATTCACATGGACAATCATTAAAGAGTAATAATATTCTCGTCCAAATATCTCTCATGTGTTGTGACAGATGCTTGTCGTCAGAGCAAATGTACAAATAAATTTATAAGTCCGCTACTCGCGACTTCACTACTGGGTAGCAAGTGGTAAGTAGGGGTCGAACCCAAGGGAATTAGGGGGATAAGTTGTTCTTTGAGGGATCGTACAGCGGGGGAGCGTGTTTTTTGGTTGATTGAGGTTTTACTACTAACAACTAAGTGATTGGTTGGTTGGTTTTGGTTTTTAGTGCGGAAAAGTAAATGACATAAAAGTAAATACTGAAAGTAAAAAGAAGACTTACAGCGGTTGTTGCGTGATCGGCAAAGTCTTGCGGAACGTCAGCAGTTGAAAGGGCAGTTTATACTAAGGAAGTAAGTGCAGGTAGTGTTTTAATCTAAGGAAAGCATTCGGTTTCGGGGGCCTTGTATCATAGCATGTTTATCATTGACCTTTAGTGATCCTGCTAAGTATTCAAACGTGTATCAAGGCCATTTCAAGCGCTCGATTTGCCACACTGTCTAGCCCATTTCAAGGTCGTAGAGCACTTGTTCTATTTAGACTAGCACCCCATTTCAAGGTATACTAGCCTATGTGCATCCATTTGATCAATCATTTCCGATCAAACCAAATGGTGTTTTAGAGAGGTCGAACTCCTCAGATAAGCTTTGCCATTTCAAGCATCCACTTACCCGAGTATGTTCACGAACCCCCACGGAAGAGTTTTTCCATTTCAAGCATCCACTCAACCTTGGAAGTTCTGACCTAATATATGGCACATAGAACAAGTTTTGAACACAAAGAGTATAGCCTAAAACATTTTATGATACAAGTACACCCCTTCAACCGAATGAAGAGTTTAGCTACGAATATCCATAGAGGTGGATACCATAGCTAAGTACTCGAGGGTTTTTGAAAGACAGTAAGTAAAGGAGAATACTCAAGAACCAACAGGAGTATTCTCAAAGACTACTAGAATACTCAAGAACCAACAGGAGTATTATAGATTTCAAACAAAGCTTACAAAAGTGCCAAAATCTAGAGAGATAAGAAACTTGTGGATTGTGGGATGTTGGAATTGTGGATTGTGGATGATTTACAAGTGAAGAGAAGATGTCTATTTATAGGCTAAGGGAGGCAAGGAGAGCCATACACTTGTCAAGGGAGGAGAGGCTTGTGGCTTGAGATCTCAACACATGGCATAAGGAGAGCAAAAGCCATCGGGGTGAGTCACCACTCCAAAAGCCATCGGAAGATATTTGTTTCTCAAAAGCCATCGGTTTGACCGGAATTTGACCGGAGCTTCTCGGATTTTGGAGAGTGTATTCTGAATGAAAATGTCATTCTAAGATGATCTCAAGAAGGAACCTAAGCCAAATTCTGCTTGGAACATGGTCGAAATCCCAAATCGGCTGAAATTGCCCTTAGTTGGCTTTTACCGGGCTTGGTGCCTTTGCATTGCGTTCTTGTCCAAACGCCGACTGTTCTAGCATATTTGAATGATTCCAAGTCGGTTCCATGAAAGTTGTACAGTCGGAATCTGGTCGTGTCCTGACTCGTAATTCATTTTCAGCTTTAAAACTCCTCCTTAGCCTGTATTCTCTCTAGACTCCAAAATACCCTGTAGATAAATATCGGAACTAACAAGCAAAAGTTAAATAGACAAACAGTCTAATTTGGTGGGTTTAACTGTGTTTATGATTCATACAATTATGGTCCATCATGTTGCTTATTTTCAAGAAAAATTGATCAAAAGACCATCTTCAGTTAAAGTTGTGACTAAATGTCCAACATTTTTAGAACGGATTCAAGGAGATATAATGTGGACCTATTTCCCCATCAAGTGGACCATTTCAGTACTTTATGGTACTTACTGATGCATCGACCCGTAACCCGTTGGTCGCAGTTTGTTTATTATCCACTCGTAATATGACATTTGCAAGGTTACTTGCTCAAATTATTAAATTACGATCGCAATTTCCAGATCATACAATTAAGAAAATCCATAGGGATAATGCGGGAGAATTTACAACTCAGTCTTTTAATGACTATTGTATGTCAACTGGAATTATAATTGAACATACGGTTGCTCATGTTCATACTCAAAATGGTCTAGCAGAATCTTTTATCAAGAGACTAAAATTAATAGCTAGACCATTAATTATGCGATCTAAATTGCCAAGTTCTGCTTGGGGACATGCAATTTTGCATGCTGCATCACTAATTCGTATAAGGCCAACTACAAATAATAAATATTCCCCTTTACAACTTGTTAGTGGCCAAGAACCAAATATCTCTCATTTAGGAGTTTTTGGGTGTGCAGTCTATGTTCCAATATTTCCGCCGCAGCGTACTAAAATGGGACCCCAAAGAAGATGAGGATTTACGTGGGATTTGAATCTGCATCAATTATTAAATTTTTGGGAACCTATGACAGGTGACATATTTAAGGCGTGATTTGCCGACTGTTAATTCGATGAGATGAGATGACAAGCTTATTTTTAACCCTTTATAGTTGTCAAGTTATATGTTTTAGGGGTCTAATTGCAGTCAAACAAAATTTATAACCTTGGTAAGCCAAGGGTCGATCCAAGGAACAACGCGTGTGAATACTAGTTAACAGGCGACCTATTTAGCTATTCCGATTAACAAGATTTTGATGTGATGAAATCAGCAAAAATTAAGTGCAGAAAAATAATGGTTTGTACTTGATCAGAGAAAGAATTCCAGAATCATACTTCACCCTCGCCAACCCTACTAATCATGCAATCATGTCACGTAAATTATTCATGCCATCGAATATGGAAATAAATCGAAATAACACTAGACAAGCCGCCCATCCACGGATCATTGTCTAGATTAATCTCACTCGTTGAACGCCGCCCATCCACGGATTATCAACGATCTCGATTATTAAACATAGGGTTTTTCTGACGAAAGTCAGCTTTCCTTGTAATTCATGTACTACCATTGTAGCTACCATGACCTAATATCAATTTCATGCGATTCCGATTAATACCTAGGACTCATCCATCTTTCGGTAAATAACCTAAATACGTTCTAGCATGCAAACATCTCATTCAATGTAAAACTTGCAAGAACGATAAAATTAAGCACTATGAAATTGAATATTCGAATTGCATTAATGAAAAACGTTTAATTGATCACATGAAGAGTTGGGTACATAGCACGGGATCCGTAAGATCCCAAAATAAGAAGACTACTCACTATTCATGGTAAGTTAACCAAGAATAGTGTATATAAAGAAATTAAGGACGAGGGAACCGTAATGACGCGGGTGCTCGTTGAATCCTCAATCTCTCGCGATGATCTCTGTCTTCTCCCAAGTTAGGGTTCTTCAATATCAAGTTAAGCACCCTTAAAACACTCTGGTCGTTGCCCTTTTATAGCCCAAAAGTCCATTAACTCCCAAAAAGGACCAGAACTTGCCAAAAACGGTTTAGGAAATCAACTGATAATTCTACCTTTCGACGGTGCCGTGACACCCATGACATTCGAACATGTCACGGCATGCCCAAAAGTTAATGAGTAGGAAAGGTGTCGTGACACCCGTGACACTGGGAGGATGTCACGGCATGTCAAGGCCTAGGCAAAACTCACTGAGCTGAAAAGGTGTCGTGACACCCTTGACACTAGGAGGATGTCACGGCATGGCTGGAAATCACTTGATTCTTTCTGAGGAAAAAGCCTACCATAACACCCGTGACACTACTGAGATGCCACGGCGGCAACCCACTGTTGGTGCAGAGCTCTTTTTCGTCGATCTTTCTGTCCTTTCAGCACTTTGCGTCCAAAGAGCGATGATATGTCTTTTTGTCATGAAACACTCAAGGAAGACATCAAATAGAGACAATTTGTCCTGAGAACAAGTGCTATCCTTCATTGAATGTAGTGAATAATTATTCAAAATATCGACAGATCATGAGACAAGTTTCCCTACATTAGGGGGAGATAAAATAAGTATGAAACAAGACAAATAATATCTTGGAATGCAGAGTCATTGTCTCATTTTGATCCTCGTACAAATCAATGTGAACTAGAAGTTAAGAAGATTATCCACTTGCAAAAGGTTGCAAACACATTTCCAGATGCATTTACGAATGTTAAGACAGTGACCAAGTCACATATACCAGCTGTTAATGCTCCTTGCAAAATGAATCTTCCTGATGAAGATATTGGAAGTAAACTGGCAAGTGAGTCTAAAGCACGACAGAAACGTGGTAGACCAATTGGTTCCAAGGATAAAAATCCTAGAAAAAGAAAGGTTCAAGATAACCAAATTAATGCATCACCCACTATTCCAAAAGAAAATGATATGAATCATGAAATGAGACTTCTTTGAAAGATAATGAGATACCTGAAACTAATGACAATGAAGAAATTTCGTTCCATTATGTCATTTCAGGGAAAAGATGGAATAGAAAAGAAATTATAGTGGATAATATATTCGCCTATTCTATGGCTCTAGATATTACAGAAGAAAATGAGGATCATGACCCAAGATCGGTTAATGAATGCCGACAAAGAAATGATTGGCCAAAATGGAAAAATGCCATCGAGGCAGAATTGAATTCACTTAAAAAATGCAAGACTTTGGAAAAATTTCCCTAACACGCGAGAATGTCATACCTTTTGGTTATAAATGGATATTTGTGCGCAAACGAAATGAGAAAAATGAAGTCGTAAGATATAAAGCACGACTTGCAGCACACGGCTTCTCTCAAAGACCAGTCATTGATTATGAAGAGACATATTCACCGGTCATGGATGCAATAACATTCAAATTTTTATTGAGTTTGTCAGTCTAAGAAGGACTCCAAATGCATTTAATGGATGTCGTGACAGCCTATTTATATGGGTCACTTGATAATGACATTTATATTAAAATTCCCGAAGGATTAAAATTACCTGAACCATCAAAACCACGGGAAATGTACTCTATAAAATTACAAAGATCATTATATGGATTAAAACAATCCGGTCGAATATGGTACAATCGTCTAAGTGAATATCTTTTGAAAGGGGGATACATCAACAATGCAATTTGCCCATGTGTTTTTATTAAAAGGACAAAAACCGGATTTTCTATTATCGCGCTTTATGTTGAGGATTTAAATATCATTGGGACCCAGATGAACTTACCGAGACGATTGCATGCTTGAAAAGTGAATTTGAAATTAAAGATTTGGGCAAAACAAAATTTTGCCTTGGCCTACAAATTGATCATTTATAAAACGACATTTTTGTTCATCAGTCCTCGTATACAGAAAGGGTCCTCAAACGATTTAGTATGGATAAATCACATCCGTTGAGTTCGCCTATGGTTGTTCCATCACTTAATGTGACAAAAGATCCATTACGTCCTCGAGAAAAAGATGAAGAACTACTTTGTCCTGAAGTACCATATCTTAGTGCTGTTGGAGAACTAATGTATCTTGCTAATTATTCACGACCTGATATTACATTTTCGGTTAATTTACTAGCAAGATATAGTTCTTCTCCAACTCGAAGACATTGGACTAACATTAAACAAATTTTAAGATATTGATCAGTCCAGTTTTCGACTGATTTATGGTCATTCTTCACTATAGTTTTGGGTCGTTTCCCACATTATTTTGATGTCATTTGACCTCTATCTCTACATTTCAGGTAGAAAACAAGTTTCCCCCATGGTCAAGGCCTATATATGAAGATTGGTTGAAAAACAGAAGTTTCGGCGCAAAACAAGGAGTTTCGGGGCAAAACAAGGAGTTTCGGGGCAAAACCGAGCATATTGACCTTTGCAACTTGTTTTGAACGCCGAGGGCGCAAACAGTGTCCGAATTGGTTGATTCAATACTTGTTGGAAAGCTAACTCAAAGGGCTACAACTCTCTAGTTGACGCCAAGACCAAATTCGGACGGGAAGACCAACAAAAAGGCCCCAGTCGGTTGTAAAGACTCAGCAGCTCATCAGATTGTTTTTCTTCGTGACCTTTGCGACTTGTATTGGACGCCCAGGGCGCATACTGTGTCCGAATTGGTTGATTCAAAGCTTGTTGGAAAGTTAACTCAAAGGGATGCAACTCTCTGGTTGACGCCAAGACCAAATTCGGACGGGAAGACCACGAAAAAGGTCCCAGTCGGTCGACTAAGAAGTCCAGTCGACCGACTGTGTAAAAACTCAGCAGCTCATCAGATCTTGCACATCCCAGTCGACCGACTGGGAGTCAAGCTTAGCCCAGTCGACCGACTGGATGAAAAACTCAGATTTGAGGTCCAGATTGCAACCGAATCTAAATAGAAAGCAAGGGTTTTGGACCATCTGTGGAGGTTTTTGGGGACAAGAAGATCAAGAAAAGAGGTCAACCAAGGTCATCAATCATCATCCAACCAAGGAGAAGTGAATATCAAAAGGGAGACATTAGGATTAACCATCCTACTTCTATTCCTCTTCTATTCCCTTGTTGTTGCTATAAACCCTACTCACACCATGTTGTCTTACATGATGTGTGAGTAGTGGATCTTGTGTTTTGAGGGTCTTATGACTCTCCTTGGTACTCTTTGATCACATATATACATTGATGTTCATATGGATGATTGTTGATTTCATTTTCTCTTGTGTTATGAATGTTATGCACTCTAGGTGTTTGTTAAAATGCCTAAGTGACAACTTGGACTAAAACTTGAACCTATGACTTGAGGGAGCTAGGGAATAGTTCTAGGATGGAGAAAATGATCTATATCTTAAGCATGAGAGTGAACTTTAGGATATTGACGCTTGCCTAGGATTGAATGTTTGATTTATTGGAGTTGGTCATTAAGCGAATCATCAATTAATCCCATCGAATGGTGTCAAATTCATGTTCACTATGCTCTTTATACATGCCATGCTACTAAGTGTTTGATGAAATGCCTAAGTAACATGTTGAATCTTAAAACTAGACTTAAGAATCGAACGACCTTAGGGATAGTTTGGATGTAGTGAATATGATCATTTCTACGGGATTGAAGTGAACTAGGTTCAATACTATTTGACTACCATGAAATGTTTGAATATCGTGTATGTGATCATTGGGAAATGCCAAGGGGGGAGTAACCCCTCGAAACACCTCTTACTTATCTTTTATCCCTAATTACTCACCACATAGGATTTAGATATATACACTCCCTTATACATTTTTGGTTTAGAATAGCCGAACGGAAACACGATCTTACATAGTGCATGTGCTGAGCTTGCTCCTCTTGGTTCGACCCAGTACTTTACCGGTATTATAAATGTTTTGACTTACTACCGACCCTCTCTTCATTGATACTATTTAGAGGTGAATAAGAATAGTTCGTCAAATGAGATATCTTCGAGGAACAACTGGTATGGGCTTAATTTATTCAAAAGACTCAAAATCAGGATTAATTGGATATGTCAATGCCAGGTATTTATCTGACCCTCATAAAGCGCATCACAAACGGGGTATGTATTTACATATGGTGATACCACTATATCTTGGCGCTCTACCAAACAGACTCTTACAGCCACTTCTTCTAATCATGCTGAAATATTAGCACTTCATGAAGCAAGTCGTGAATGTGTGTGGTAATCCATCATATTAGAGGATCACGTGATCTTTCAGGCGACAAAGAAAGCCATAATGTTCTATTTGAGGATAATGCTGTTTGTATAGCTCAAATTAAAAATGGTTATATAAAAGGAGATAGAACGAAACACATCTCTCCAAAGTTCTTCTTTACACATGAACTTCATTAGAACGGAGAGATTGATATTTGCCTGATTCGTTATTGTGACAACTTAGCCGATTTGTTTACAAAGGCACTTCCCACAACTCCCTTTAAAAAATTGGTCTATAAAATTGGCATGCGAAAGCTTAGAGATTTATGTTAAAGGCCACATTGAGGGGGAGAATATGTGTTACACTCTTTTCCTTATTTTAGGTTTTTATCCTTTTGGGTTTTTATAAATAAGGTTTTTATTGAGGTAAAATTTATGCGTAATGTACAGTTGTCTACTCTTTTTCCTTCACTCGGTTTTTTCCCACAGGGTTTTCCTAATAAGGTTTTAATGAGGCATAATATTTGTACAAACCATCCAAAGGGGGAGTGTTATGAATATTATTATAATATATTGGATGACCTTTAGCTTTTCATTATCCAATGTCCCTTAGCCTTTAATGTACTCAATTTATTCCCCTATATTTATTTCTAGTCCTTTCATGTATCCTTGTACTCCCTATATAAAGAGATCATTTATAAAGGATTATCAACATCAATGAAAAAAAGAAATACTCTTCTTCATTACATTTTCATGTTCATATTCGTCTTCTACCTTTAAATTTCCCTTCTCCATACTCACCTATTTCACAACATCAAGTTCTTTATACAGGAAGTTAGTAAATACAAATTCACGTTTGGAAATTTATATATTAAACAAAGATATTCAAATAAATGAGTTTTAATTTTATATATAGCACGTTGAAATTAAAATATGTTAAATTTAATATTAAAAAATGCTCTCCTTGAAGGGAAAAGATCATATCAGTTTTAGGATCGTGCAAGCAGCGATGCCGAGAGAAAAACAAAAGGAACGATGCGAGGACACCAAACTTTGATACCCAGTCGCCACTACGCCGTGACTACGTCTGTGGGCACTACCAACCCAGGGTTTTCTTCACTATGATGTTGGATACAATTACAATAATCAAGTTGGGTATAAATAGGGTAACCATCTAAACCATATTTGTCTAATTAGGAAATAGAAACCCTAAGCCCAACTTCCAAAATTATGGACTTCCTAAACTTGACCAGTCCAATAATCTAATCAGGCTACACAACCCAACAATCTCCCACCAGGAGACTGATTCCAATCGTAATTGTCTTCGTCCTGAACAACCCATGCAGGCGGTAGTGCCAAGCCTTCAGCTCACGTCTTGAGCTCCGTTGAAGCAATGCACAACTTCAACTTCTTCCTCTCCAAAGTTTTGCTACTCTGCGAAACTTTCTGATTCATGTGACCACAACGAAAGTGCCACAAATCCGCATCACCGCTCCCACCTGAACCTGCGATGCCGTTCCGAACGTTCCTCACCTTGTACAACGTTCCTCGTCTTCTTTCCTTGAGCTATCACCCTAGCTCCTTTTGCTATCTTCCAGTTCCTGCAGCTGAAGGTTACAACATAACCATCTTCATCTAACTGCCCAACTGATAGCAAATTCTTCTTCAACCCAGGAATGTGCCTTACTCCACGCAACTGTAGCATAGATCCATCTGATGTTTTAATTCTAACATCTCCTTTCCCCACAACTTCTAAAGGCTCAGCATCGCCAAGATATACCTTCTCGAAATCTCCAGAGATATAATTTTCCATTACGCTGCCACTACTGCACGAATGAAACGAAGCTCTATAATCCAACACCCAAGCCTCTACTGGATCTTTGACACTCAATATCAATGCATCTGCAATGTCTTCTGTGGTTGCACTCCCTAACATATCCCGTGACGGTTCCTTACACTCACCCTTGTAATGAACGAACCTATCACAATTCTAGCACTTGACTTTGCTCTTATCTTTTACAGGTCCCTCGTTCCCTCTGAACTTTGACCTGCCTCTGCATCCAACCTTCAAAGCTAATCCTAAAGTAGACTCCGACTCTTTCCTGCGAGTTCCTTCACTCACTACCAAGTCTCTAACTTCATCAAGCTTAAGTTTCTCCTTTCCTGATGTCGCACTTACTGCTGTAACCGTCCCGCTCCAACTCTCTGGCAAGGAAGATAATAAAATTAGGGCTTGTACCTCCTCATCGAATTTATTATTAACCGAGCTCAGCTGCGTGATTATCATATTAAACACGCTCAAGTGTTTAGCCACCCCCGCACCCTCCGCCATCCTGAGATTGAAAAGTCGCCGCATCAGGTGAACCTTGTTCGCCGCGGATGGTTTCTCATACAGTGCCGACAACGTATCCAACATCTCCTTCGTCGTTTTGGCCTTGACCGTGTGATATGCTACGTCTCTGGACAACGACAAACGAACCGCGCTCATCGCCTTCCTGTCCAACAGCTTCCACACGTCGTCCTCCATACCCTCTGGTTTCTTGTCGTCAATTGGTATATGTAAGTCATTACCATACCTAATCCTCAATCTGCATCTTCCAGAACCCAAAATCCGACCCATCGAATTTCTCCACCAGATGTTTTCCATCTCTCTGCATGACTGCTACAACCCAAGCTCTTGATACCCGTTGTTAGAATCGTGCAAGCAGCGATGCCGAGAGAAAAACAAAAGGAACGATGCGAGGACACCAAACTTTGATACCCAGTTCGCCACTACACCGTGACTACGTCTGGGGCACTACCAAGCCAGGGTTTTCTTCACTATGATGTTGGATACAATTACAATAATCAAGTTGGGTATAAATATGGTAACCATCTAAACCCTAATTGTCTAATTAGGAAATAGAAACCCTAAGCCCAACTTCCAAAATTATGGACTTCCTAAACCTGACCAGCCCAATAATCTAATCAGGCTACATAACCCAACAATCAGAACCTATAGATTTGGTCAGAACTTTGAACTTTTAAATCCGTTTGATTAAATCATTTACGGCCTTAAATTCAGCGAATAAAGAAATAATTTAATTAAAGTACATCTTAATTGAGGGTATATTAGTTAATTATAAAATCTAATTACACGATCTCAATCCACAAAATCCATCCTTTCTCTCTCTTTCTGTATATTCAGTGTTGCTTAGTGCACAATACATAGAAAAAACAAGGTCTCTGCACGTTTGAGAAATTTTGTTGCATTATTTTCATCGAACATGAGGTGTTTATTGTTCAAGATAGAACAATGTTCGTGGATAAAGTCATGGTGTTCGTGATTTTGAGCACCACTATTTTGATCTCATTATTTGTTTGTTCATGATGGTCGTGTTTTTGTTTTCAACGTTCGTGTTTTTGCAAGATATATGTACAAGAATGCTTGTGTTTTTTCAATAATATAACAATGTTCGTGGAAAAAGTGATGATGTTCGTGTTGTTTTAGCACAAATGCTTTGATATCCTTGTTAGTTGATCATGATGTTTGTGGTTTGTTTCTACGTTCGTGATTTTGATAAATACAAAAATATAAAAAATAATAATGTCAAAGATTTCATTGAGACATATGCGGCATCGAAATCTAGTGCTGAGATATGTTAGTGATTTCGTTGAAAATATTGTGATTTCAATTTCCAAAATTTAGGGCTTGAATCCTGAAATATATCATGCGCAATACTCGTGGATTTATTTGATTAAGGTATATTTCTTATTACAATAATACCCTTAGGAGTCATTAAATCATTAATTATTTTGTGAAAATCTTGATTAATCTCAACCATTTAGAATTCAGATTATCAGATCAACGAACCTAATAAGTTCTAATTTCAGACAAAATGTATAGGTTTTGACCAGAACTCAACCCTCACTAAATATTATTTCCATTACCGTAAATGACAATGTTTTAAACATCGGATTCATATCCCATGCAATCCAAGCCAAAAATGACCATTTGAAAACGACGTAGTTTAGATAAAACAATATCAAAACCACGTCGTTTCAATAATATAACTCCTAAACTAAAACTGAACCCTTTTCAAAATTAGACAGTTTTGACTTAAAACATGCAAAACTATGTCATTTCATTTTAAATTACTATATTTCGTTTGACTGCACCGAATCTCATTCCATTTGTAAATGATGTTATATTTAATAATAAGCACAACGATTTTGTTAAAAAAGATATATGAATTGAAAGCTCACTTATGACTATGTGTAGCATCGCATTTATAGCGTAAACATTCAACCAATTTTTTAGATGTAAAAATAAGGCAAATGAATCATCTACCAAGGAGTTCAGGGACTAGATTTGATGGAGGCGAGATACATCGTTTCGTAGCGAAGTCAAAGCTTTACAACTCTCTCTGGTTCATACCAAGAATAGACGAGATCGTAACAGATCGAAACACGAGTTGAAATCGAAGCATGCAACTACATAAATATTTGGTTCGAGGACTCCCTCACCCGCATCCCGTACCATGCACCGATTGCAGCTGTGTTTCACTTGTGAACATACTATATTCATCTATCAACCGCAAAAAGATAGTGGTTTAGAGGTCATAGTCTTGGCCAACTAACCAAGAGATTGACAGTTCAAACCCATCTGAATATATCTTTATGAAATGAGCTTTGGGTTGTCCATTTATTAATTAGTAGAATTTAATATCAACGTTCAACTTATGTATGCATGGCCGAATTAACGTTTCTCGTCCGGGTCGGGAGCTGACTGTCTCACTTTCCCAAAGGACACTGATAAGGTCATGATGCATGTCATCACATTTGCTGCCTTCAACCGGTAATAACTTCTGACCTCTCCAACATCTACACATTATTTTTATTAATAGGAGCGCGCTCAAATGTGAACCACTCTTAGAGTGTTAACCAATGAACTAATCTAAGCCACTCATTTTGATGATGTGGCAGGTAATAGTGCAGAAATAGTGTTTTGCTTTTTACTGTTTGCTTTTTGCTTTTTTAGATTTTTGGTATTGGGACACATGGCGCGCCCACAAAGCACGGGGGGTTTGATAGTGGGATACGTGGACCAATCAAAATGAGTTAATAGATTAACATGCTAAGAAGAATTAACATTTGAGCGCTCCTCTTTATTAATATTATTATATATTCAATGTCCAAGTCAGATCCTCGCGTCTCAACATCTGGAGCTGCTGCTAGACGCTAGCTAATTATTCTTATTCATTTCGGCCAATCAACTATTCAATATTTGATTTAGCAATATTTAGTTTTGGCCATGCATGCATGATGATCATCTATGTGGCCGGAAACCTCTATATGGGACATGTACCGGTGTCGGAAACCTGGAAACCGCCGGAAACGGTCAACGACTTGGAAACTACTGGGCATGGCTGGGAAACCTCCGAAAACCGGACGCTGTGATGTTCCCATGAATGGCATGGTTTAGGTAAAACATTGACGGAAGCACACTACACAGTCGTTATATGCAATGTGTGTCAAAAATAAATTTATAAGTCTGCTACTCGTTACTTCACTATTGGGTAGCAAAGCGGTAAGTAGGGGTCGAACCCAAGGGAATTAGGGGATAGCAGTTCTTCAAGGATTTGTACAGAAATGTAAGTGCAATTGGGGTTGGTTGTGGTTTTAGTACTGAAAAGTAATACTGGAAAGTAAAGTGCTGAAAGTAATTGCTTGAAGGACAAGACTTGCGAAAAGTAAGTGCTTGAAGGACAAGACTTGCGAAAAGTAAGTGCTTGAAGGACAAGACTTGCGGAAAGTAATTGCTTGAAGGACAAGACTTACTGAAAGTAAGCAGTTGATATGGGACTGAAAGTAAGCAGTTGATATGGGACTGAAAGTAAGCAGTTGAAAGGTGATGTTTTAATTAAAGGAAAGATTCAGTTTTAGGGGCCTTGTATCATAGTTCGTTCATCATCGACCGCTAATGATCGTTCTAAGTGTTCAAAGATGTATCAAGGCTATTTCTAGCACATGACTTGCCACATCATTTAGAACACTTGTTCTATTTGGGCTAATTCCTCCTTTCGAAGTATCTTAGCTTATGTGCATCCATTTGGTCAATCATTTCCGATCAACCAAATGGTGTTTTAGAGAGGTTGAACTCCACAGTTAAGCTGTGCCCTTTCGAGCCTCCACTTAACCACGAAGGTTCACGAACCCATGGAAGAGCTTTGCTCTTTCGAGCCTCCACTCAACCAATAGCGTTCTGACCTAATATATGGCACATAGAACAAGTTTTGAACACAAAGACGCGTTAAGAAAAGGGTCTAAAACGTTTGCATGATACAAGCACACCCCTTCAACTAAATGAAGGGTTTAGCTACGAATATCCATTGAGGTGGATACCATAGCTAAGTACAGGAAAAGTAAAGGAAGGGACTGAAAACTCAAGAACAAACAGGAGTTTTCAAAAGAAAGAGCTTATTCAAGAACAAACAGGAATAACTCAAGAACAAGATAATACTCAAGAACAAACAGGAGTATTATACAAGAACAAGCAAGAGTATTCAAGAACAAACAGGAATACTCAAGAACAAGAGAGAAGTGCTTCAAGAACAAACAAGAGCACTTAGAGAGATTTTTGGGAAGGATGAGGTGTGTGTTTTCAAGGAGGGGTGCACCTCCTTATATAGCCATGGGAGGCGGTTTGGGAGGAGATATTTGTCCCTCCCAACCGCCTCTAGTTCCTCTCCAAGGGAGCTTGAGCATCTAGTTCCCAAATGGCATATAGTTCCTCTCCAAAGGTCATCCGGTTGAAGCTTCTAGTTGCCCCTTAGCCGACCTTCTTGGACCAATAGGAGAGCTCCACTTGGCTTGGTTGAGGCTTGGTTGAGCTTGGACTAGATACTTGGACTTGGTTACAAGGGTAGTTTCATCCCAAAATATCTACCGACTAAACTAGTTAGAAACCAACCGGGAATATTGGATCTTTAGGATATTTAGTTAGTCTTCGCCGGAGTTTGGCCGGAGCATGATTGGTCCATGGATGCCCTTGATCTGAGCTCAACCGGTGGCTCGCCGGAGGTTGGCCGGAGTTTGGCCGGAGGTCTTTGGCTCTTGGATAGTTGATTTTGAATGGCCAAGTGCTTTTAAGACTAATGGTCGAGATGGATTCGCCGGAATATGGCCGGAACCTTGTCGTGGCTCGGTTTGAAGTTCAGTGTGGGCGCATGCGTCGGACGCTGGTCTCGGGCGCTGGTCTTGGTTTTCTCGGCCATGGATGAATTCACTCGGGCGCTTTGTCTGGAATTTGAGATTCACCGAGCCATTTGACATTTTAATCACTTTGATCGAGCCAGATTTTCCAGATTCCATGGTTTGGTCGGGCAACTTGGTTTTGGTGCTTGTGCGCGCGGGACCTTTGGTTTGGACTTGGATGTGGGCCAACTGCCAATCGGCATGGGCGTTCGCCTTGGAGTTTCGACATCTTCCACCTTATTTTCCATTTGGAACATTTTGGTCGAGGTGGAATTGTCAGATTAGGTGTTTTGCTCGAGCAACTTGAATTGAGTGTTGGTCAGCTCGGCAGGGGGCCTGGAACTGCTTCAGCCTGTCGGGTGAGTCTCCAATGTGATGTTTTTGGCGTAGAATCCCCTTTTTAGCTCGTTTCTTCTCTAAACCTCAAAATAACCTGTAGAACAAAAGTGGAACTAACAAGCAAAAGTAAAATAGACAAAGTGTCTAATTTGGTGGGTTTAACTGTCATAATGAATCATATAAATATGGTCCATCAAACATCTTTAGAGAATTCAAGCAGATGTTCAAGAGGTGTTCAACCACAGACTAGAACTGAAGTACGGCGTGAAACAGACGCATGACGATTTGTGGATTTGCGTATCCAGAAGATCGACGAGATTATCTGATTGGAATCAATCGACAAGTCATCACAGAAGATCTGATTTTCAAATTATATCTACACCATGGGTGCAAGATTATCGGATGGCTTGGCACGGAAGGTATCTCAGAAGATTGGATACGGATAAACAAAGATTGGATATCTATCAAATATTTAAGAGTATCTCCGAAATGTTTGACAGGATATTCTGAGTAGATCTGGACTTCTCCGAAGCCTATAAAAAGAATGCTAGGGCGTCCATGATCAGTATCGCTTTCCAAGAGAAACATACACGAGTGTATTCTATTGATCGGAGAAGGAGAGAGCGACGGCCAACTGAGTTTCCCCACTGGAAAATCATTGGCGCTGTAACAGTCTGTTCAGTGTGCTGATCAGACTGTCTGTGTTGAACTAACCGCTGCACAAACCAGAGACCGATACAAGCTTTCGGGAGAAAGCTACCGAGCTTCGGGAGAAGATCGAGCACGTTCGGAAGGGAGTTTCGGACGAAAGGGATCGAGGGGGGGCCGAGATCATAAATCTGTGTGAAGTAGTGATAGAGGCTGGGCGTTTTCATTCGGGAGATTGTAAGAGTAAGTGATGGACCATAATTATACGAATCAAAAACACAGTAAAACCCACTAAATTAGACTGTTGTTCTATTTAACTTTTGCTTGTTAGTTCCGATATATTTCTACAGGGTATTTCAGAGCTTAGAGAGAATACATGCTAAAGAGGAGCTTTTAAAGCATAAAAGATGTTACGAGTCATTCCAAGGTCAAGATCATATGCCGACTGAAGAAATATCAAGGATCCTGACGTTGAATCACTCATAACAAATTAAGCAGAAGAGGAATCAAAGTCAGACGGAGCGAAATTGGACTGATAGTTTTGTGAAAAGACTGCACAAAACTGTCAAAATACACTCATGGACCAAGGTGACCGGCCACCTTGCTTGGAGGTGGCCAAGGGAGGAGCTCCTCCCCTCATGGTGACCGGCCACCGGCGGCTCCTCCCCTCATGGTGACCGGCGGCTTTTGCTCCTCCATGGAAAGCTTGCCATGTGGTGGCTCCTCCACCACATCTTCACCTCCTCCTCCTCCTCCTCCCTTAGATCAAAAACACATGGAAGCCATCTCCACCCTCCATTTCTCCTCCCTTTGGCTATAAATACAAGCCATTCTCCTCTCATTTGTATCATCCAAAAAATCAACATTTCACTTATCTCTCTAAGTTTTGTAAGTTTGGCTTTGGAAATAAAAGATTGCTCCCTTGGCGCTTCAACGGTTGTAAGTATTTTAATATTTATTTACCGTCTTTAATTTCCAATTCCTTAGTTATAATGTTTAGCGCGATAAATAGTAGCTAAACTAGTCGTTCGGTAGAAGGGGTGGACTTGTATTATAAAATGTTTTAGACTATTAATTTAGTGTCTCGTCTTTGTATTCAAAACTTGTTCTATGTGCCATATATTAGATCAGAACTTCCAAGCTTGAGTGGATGCTTGAAATGGCAAAGCTCTTCTGTGGAAGTTCGCAAACATACTCAGGTAAGTGGATGCTTGAAATGGCAAAGCTTATCTGAGGAGTTTGATGTCTCTCAAACACCATTTTGGGTAAATCGGAAAAGACAACCCAAAATGGATGCACATAGGCTAGTATACCTTAAAATGGGGTGCTAGTCTAAGTAGAACAAGGGCTTTACGTTTTTTGCAAAAGATTAGACAGTGTTGCAAGTCGAGTGCTTGAAATGGCCTTGATTCACTTTCGAACACTTTTGCAAAAGACTAGACAGTGTGGCAAATCGAGCGCCGGAAAAGGCCTTGATACACGTTTGAATACTTAGAAGATTCACTAAGGGTCAATGATAAACAGGATATAATACAAGGCCCCTGAAACCGAACGCTTTCTTTTAATTGTAATAATTATCAGTTACTTTCCAGTACTAAAACCAACCAACCAACCAATCAATCACTTAGCTGGTAGCTTTAAAACCAACCAACCAACCTAAAACACGCCCTCCCGCTGAATAATCCCCTCAAAGAACAATTATCCCCCTAATTCCCTTGGGTTCGACCCCTACTTACCACTTACTACCCAGTAGTGTAGTCGCGAGTAGCGGAAAATATAAATTTATTTTGCACAGAGAACATTGCACCTTAACGACAGTGCAGTGGGCTCCGTCAGTAAGTCCATGTGTAAGCTCTATACTATTCAATAAAGATTTATATCCCTTTAGGGAGTGGGAAGCCCCTCAGAGTAGGTTGTTGCCGAACTGGGAAGTACACTGTGTGTCCTCTATACATACTGTCCCAGTTACTGTCTGTTAAGGTGTTCAAGGTGCCTCTGAACACTACCTCGCAGAGTTGCTTGAACAGATAACAGTATTTCAATTGGTATCAGAGCAGACACTCAACATACAGAGTGTGATCCTGGTTCTGTTCAAGATGAGTTTGAAGGAAGGACCAAACTATGCCTACTGGAAGTCCTAGATGAAAGCTTTCCTGAAATCTCTCGATGAAAAGGCTTGGAATGCTATTTTTATTGGATGGACACAACCCATGATGGAAAACCTGGTAGGCGAAGTCGTTCCTAAACCAGAAGCTCTGTGGACGGACGCAAATGAAAAGGCGGCTGTTGGAAATTCAAAGGCTATGAATGTTATCTTCTCTGGAGTGGATGAGAATGTGTTCAACTTATCGCTAATTGTGAAGTCGCTAAGGAAGCTTGGGATATTCTCCAAACAGCTTATGAAGGTACAGACAAGGTTCGGAATTCTCGAATGCAGATAGTTACAACGAAATTTGAGGATATGAAGATGAAGGATAATGAATCCATTCCTGAGTTCAATGCAAGAATTCTAGACCTGTCCAACGAGGCTGCAGCACTGGGAAAACCGATAGATGGAGAAAGAATGGCTAGCAAAGTTTTGAGATCGCTCCCTCCGAGGTTTGCCAAGAAAGTTACTGCTATTGAGGAGATGCATGACATCTCCAAACTGAAGCTGGACGTGCTCATGGGTTCACTCAGAACTTATGAGATGAATCAAAAGCAAGATGTTCAACCCAAAGACGAGAAAAGAATTGCACTGAAAGCAGACGTGTCTGAAGACATGCTTAAGTCCGGTTGCACTACTGAACAACTGGCTATGATGACTCAGAATTTTGGCAGAATGATACGAAAGATCAACCGACGTGGTCCTGAGCAAGGTCAGTCATCCTCGAGCAATTTCCGCAACTGGAAAAAGGGGAAGACAAGGACAAGTGAAAATAGGCATGATTTTTCTACTGAAAAAGGGAAAGACATACAATGCCGGGAATGCAGAGGCTTTGGTCACATTCAGGCAGAATGCGCCAACACCCTCAAGAATAAAAAGGTGATGGTTGCAAATTTCAGCGACAGCGAGTCTGATGATGAGGAGGAAGACGACGAAACTACCAACTTTGTTGCATTTGTTGCCACCATAGAAGACTGCAGTGAATCCAGTACGTTCCTTACCCCTCTGTCTGAACAGCAAGTTGACGCCTCCTCAGACAGTGATGATGAAGAACTCACTCAGGAGACTCTGGCAGAAACTTACAAAGAGTTATACGAGAAGTGGCTGATGGTGATTAACCTCAACAAGAAACTTACCGAAACAGTTGCCAGTGTGACTGTTGAAAAAGACAAGATGTGGCAGGAAGTTGAGCTCCTGGTCACGCGGAAGGTGGAACTCTAAGGCGAACTTACTTTTCTAAAGACTCATTTAATAGAAATGAACCAGGAAAGGTCATCTCTTCTCGCACCGAAGACTAAACTTCTGGGTACCGTCTCTTCAGTGAAAGTTGAGATGGAGAAAAATCGAGACATGCACCCAGCAGGCATGGTAGGCCTGAGGAAAAAGATAGCAGACCTGCAGCGCAAGGAAGTTTTCCTCCTTAACAGAGTAGAGTCGCTGGAACTTCAGATGGAGTCGAAAAGGATGGAACATGCAATCACTAGGAAGGAGCTCAGTCAGTTGAAACGATCAGTTAAGATGTTAAACTCCGGATCTAAGAATCTGAACGAGATTCTCAAGTCTCAAAGAACGGAGCCCGGACACCGAGGACTTGGATTCACGAAAGAAGGCAGCTCAAATAGGACAACGTTTGTGAAAGCAAAGTCAGTGGTGGTACAACTTCCTAAACAGAAGGTGACACAGAATCAAGGAAAAACCCCAGTGAATCAAAGAAAGTCTTCACTCAGAACAGAAGAGAGACTCTCGCACGTGCTGGTATTGTTACCAGATGGGCCATATCAAACCTAAATGTCGTCTGTTTCTTGCTGAACGAAGGGCTATGGAGTACAGGGTTAAACCTCGTGTACGACAAATCTGGGTACCAAAAACAAGCAAAACGTGTGCATGGTCGCCTTCACATCATCCAGTCACATCGAGAAAGATCGATGGTACTTCGACAGTGGTTGCTCAGCCCACATGACAGGTAACCCTAAGTATCTTACACATGTTAGACCTGTTATGAAACATCAGTTTGTCACTTTTGGTGATGGAGGAAAGGGCCAGGTGATCGGCTGTGGGACATTGAAGGTTCCGAATCTACCTGCGCTCGAGGATACTCTCTTGGTTGAAGGGTTGAAGGTGAGCCTGATCAGTATCAGTTAGTTGTGTGATAGTGGATCTCATGTCCGGTTTACCCATAGTGCATGTCAAGTGTTCGATAAGGCAGGTGGTACACTGATGGAAGGACGGAGGTCAGCCAACAACTGCTACCTCATTGGATCTACTGGAACAGTCGCTTTGATGAGTGGCAAAAGGCTACACTCAGATATAGGGTATCGACTTTGATGAAACATTTGCTCCTGTCGCACGCCTTGAGGCTATTCGCCTTCTACTTGCACTAGCATGTCACTTAAAGTTCCGACTGTTCCAGATTGATGTTAAGAGCGCGTTCCTGAACGGCTTTTTGAATGAGGAAGTATACGTTTCTCAACCAAAAGGATTTGAGGACCCACATCACCTTGCTCACGTGTACCATTTGAAGAAGGCGATGTACGGTCTCAAACAGGTGCCCAGAGCATGGTATGAGCGTCTCACCGTGTTCCTCGTCGACCATGGATATGTACGAGGGGGAGTGGATAAGACCCTATTCGTGAAGCACACAAGGTCAGATTTTATTATCGCACAGATCTATGTTGACGATATAGTGTTTGGGTCCAACACACAGAAGCTGGTGGATCAGTTCGTGGAACAGATGCAGAAAGAATTCAAGATGAGCATGGTTGGAGAGCTGAACTACTTTCTTGGACTCCAGGTGATACAGAAGACGGATGGCATCTTCATCTCTCAAAGCAAGTATGCCAAGAACTTGATCAAAAAAATTGAGCTTGAGAAGGCAAGCCACAAAAGGACACCAGCTGCTACGCACTTGAAGATCACTAACGACGATACTGGAACAAAGGTCGACCAGACGCTGTACAGGAGTATGATTGGGAGTCTCTTGTATCTAACGGCCAACATACCAGATATAGCTTACGCAGTAGGAGTCTGTGCAAGGTACCAGGCAAATCCGAAAGAGAGTCATCTAGTGCAGGTGAAAAGAATTATAAAGTATGTATGTGGAACTGCTGATTTTGGGATCTGGTACACCAAGGACACCAACCCCTACCTGGTTGGATACTGCGACGCGGACTGAGCAGGAAATACTGAAGATCAGAAGAGTACTTCTGGAGGTTGTTTTTTCTTGGGAAATAACTTGGTTTCCTAGTTCAGTAAAAAGCAAAATAGCATCTCGCTATCTACAGCCGAAGCTGAGTATATTGCTGCAGGAAGTTGCTGCACTCATCTTCTATGGATGAAACAAATGATGTCTGAGTACGGAGTAGAATAGAAGGAAATGACCTTGTACTGTGACAACATGAGCGCGGTCAGCATTTCCAAAAATCCAGTACAGCACTCCAGAACGAAGCACATTGACATTAGACACCATTTCATCAGAGAGCTGGTTGAACAGAAGATAGTTACACTGAAGCATGTAACAACAGACAAGCAACTAGCTGATATCTTCACCAAACCGTTGGATGCTGCACAGTTTGAGACACTCAGATCCTCATTGGGTCTGTGTGTTGTCAAAAGCTGAATGTTCCAGGCTGTGGTCAGTCAAGGGCAGAACTCCAGCAAAACAGTTGGACTGACCAAATAAGGAAGGAAGCTGAAACAGATGATGCACATTTAGAAGGTGAATATTTTTTTAAAATATTGCGTGCCGTTGTGAGGAGAGAGTTGATTGGGAAAATATCTCAAGCCAATATTCTCAAGACGGTTTTTGGGGAAGTTGAAAAGGTTTTTTTATAAAATCAAATCACTCATCGCCTACTATTCTCGCTCACTCTTCCGAAAAACCCTAGAGCATCATTCTCTGCAAAACCTCTCTCGCTTGAGCATATCGGCAGCCATGGTGAATACAAGGAAATCAACCAAGACTGCAGTCAAGTCTTCACCGGAACCAAAGAAGACAGTCAAGGAAAAATCCAAAGCGCTGAAAGCAAATCCCCAAATCTCCAAGTCAGAGAAACTGAAGATGCCGAAGGAGAAAAAGGCGACACCTTTAGATGGCGAAACTGCATCAAAGACTGCTGTCAAAGTAACAATTGAACGACCAGTTCCAGCAAACCCTAAGGTCGGTACGGTGGAAAAAGGACCAAAACCTGCTGCAAAGCAGAAGGTGGGGCCCTCGCGGTCGACAGAGGGGACTCCTAAACCAAACGATGCAAGTTCGACATCAATAAGACCAGACCCACCACCGGTTGCGTCACATTCTGAGGTAATCTCTAGCCCTAAAGCTCAGATTTCTGTTTCCTTGCCTGTGAAAGATATGAATGTGGAAAATAAGAAGGGTGATAAGGGAAAGGATGTAGTGGTTGATGAGTCTGGAGAAGCCAGTAGGGCTGAAGTTGATAAGGATGCCCTTGGAGTGGTTAACAAAGGCAGAAGAAGCAAGCATGTGTCCAAGGTAACCGCTGGTTCGAATGTGTGGAGAGAAAAGATACATGCATCCGGTTATGTAAGGCCTTCAAGCGGTCTTCGCAGAAAAGTTGTTGTTCGAAGAAAAGATTCTTCAAGAAAGTTTGTAGCCAGGATTACTGCAGTGAGAGGACGCCTGGTTGCTATGTCAGATTTGGAAACTGAACAGCTTTATGAGTCATCTAGCAAGAGAAAGGTAATCCTTGAGGAAGAGACTGAAGAAGGTTCAGGAGAGAAGGCTGAGGGATCAGTTGGTGAGCAGCAAGAGAAGCAAGATGATGTTGAGCCTGAAGAGTCTGATCCATCTGAGAAGGATGAAGAACTCAACGATATTTATAAGGAGATTGATGAGGTGGTCCAAGATTTTCAGAAGGAGGGACCGTCTGTGCAAGTCGAACAGGCGCCTGATCTGTGTCAAGTAGCAAAGAAAACTCTTGTCGAAGAGACTGCACCTGTGAACAAAATACAAGTTGCAGGGAAAGCAAGTGAGCAAGATGGTGTTAACTCAGGGGTTCAACTAGGTGTTGAGCAGCCTCAAGATGTCAAGACTGCGCCTCAAACGCAGTCCATTCCAGGAAGTGTACCAGCTGAGTACAAAATGCTGAACAAGTGAGGGTTGACTCAGAGGCTCGAGTGGATGAGGATACTCAGGTTAATCAAGATAAAGAAATGGAAGAGGCAGACCAGGCAGAGCTGACGTCAGATATCCCTCTTGAAGATCCTCAGGATCAGTCCCCCTGTCTAAGCTCAAGAAGATTGAGAAGGCCAAGGGAAAGAAGAAGGTTGCTATTCAGAATCAAACTGATAAAGATCTGGCCAGTCAAGCAGAAGGGAGTCAGGACGCAGGGGGAGTTGATGCAACCAAGAAAAGAAAACGAGAAGCTCCACCGTCTGTGACAGCTGATGCTCCAGCTGGGATATCTAAAGGTGGCATATGGTTCGTGGATAAGGATGCCGCCAAGAAGTGGAAGACGGTGTTGAAAGAAAGATAATCCCGGAGAAACTCCTTGTTGAGAAAAGCTATAAGGGACGAGAAGTTGTGCATGTGCTGAGAGAAACATGTCTGATCTGGACTCTGATGAGATGCAAACCCTATAATGAACAGCTGGTTCGTGAAGTGATAGTGAACCTTCCAAAATAGTATGGAGTCGTGGGAGACAAGGACTATGGCGTGGTTTACGTTCGGGGAAAAAGAGTTGAACTGGATCCGAATCTCATCAACATCTATTTCTCCATGGATGACCCTGCAGTAGATGAGGAGGAACCCGATTACGACAAGATTGCAAACTGCATTACTGCGGGCTCTTACTCCTTCTGGGGTGATGCTGTCATTCCTACCGCAGACTTGACAACGTTCTACTCAATGCTATTCTTCATTGCCATCGTCAAATGGAAGCCCACTTCACACCGCCCGTCGGTCAGCAAAGAAATGGGACAACTGCTGTATCAAATTGGGAACATGCTTCACTTCAATTTGGGGAGGGTTATGTTCAACCAGATTGCTAAACATGTCACTTCAAGCCGGTCCCTACACCAGATTGGCTTCCCTTCCCTCATCTATGAACTTATTATTTACAAGAATCCTGAATTGAAGACGCCACTGGACAGTCTCTCCAAAGCCCCGCTAAAGTTCTCAGTGGATCATAAGCTCTACAAAGGGCGGCATGTGAATGATCTGAAGGATCCGGGACAAAGAAGGAAGGACATCCCAGAGTCGTCAAAGAGAGGAGCTGCTGTTAGCTTGAAGATGCCCCATGCTGAGAGGGAAAAGTTACTGAAGGAACTCGAGATCATTCTTGCTGCGGAAAAGGAGCAAAAGAGCCGCATCAACAGCTTGGTACGTGTATTGAGATATCCCAGCGACGATGAAGAAAATGATGTTGAGGAAACAGATGATGACTCTGATGATATTTCGTCCGCATGAAGGTCCAATTCTGTCAAACTCTCTGAACACTGCTATTTTTTTCTTGTTTTTTCTCGTTAGTGCTTGTTCTGGCACATCCTGTTCGTACTGCTTGAACTTGTGATTGGACCCCTTGCCAATTTGTGGCAAAAAGGGGGGAGTATTTTTTGAGGTGTCTGTTTTTGTTCCCTCACTCGTCTCTAAAGCCTAGATAGATAGATAGATCTAGTAGATTTGGTTTTGCCAACAAATTCCAAGGGGGAGATTGATGTTCCCATGAATGGCATGGTTTTGGCAAAACGTCTTTAGAGAATTCAAGCAGATATTCAAGAGGTGTTCAACCACATACCAAAACTGAAGTACGGCGTGAAACAGACGCAGGACGATTTGCGGATTTGCGTATCCAGAAGATCGACGAGATTATCTCATTGGAATCAATCGACAAGTCATCACAGAAGATCTGACTTTCAAATATATATCTACACCATGGGTGCAAGATTATCGGATGGCTTGGCAGTTGGCACGGAAGGTATCTCCGAAGATTGGATACGGATAAACAAAGATTGGATATCTATCAAATATTCAGGAGTATCTCCGAAATATTTGACAGGATATTCTGAGTAGATCTATACTTCTCCGAAGCCTATAAAAAGAATGCTAGGGCGTCCATGATCAGTATCTCTTTCCAAGAGAAACATACACGATTGTATTCTATTGATCGGAGAAGGAGAGAGCGACGGCCAACTGAGTTTCTCCACTGGAAAATCATTGGCGCTGTAACAGTCTGTTCAGTGTGCTGATCAGACTATCTGTGTTGAACTAACCACTGCACACAACAGAGACCGTTACAAGCTTTCGGGAGAAAGCTACCGAGCTTCGGGAGAAGATCGAGCACGTTCGGAAGGGAGTTTCGGACGAAGGGGATCGAGGGGGAGCCGAGATCATAAATCTGTGTGAAGTAGTGATAGAGGCTGGGCGTCTTCATTCGGGAGACTGTAAGAGTAAGTCCACGTGTAAACTCTATAATATTCAATAAAGATTTATATCCCTTTAGGGAGTGGGAAGCCCCCCAGAGTAGGTTGTTGCCGAACTGGGAAGTACATTGTGTGTCCTCTATACATACTGTCCCAGTTACTGTCTGTTAAGGTGTTCAAGGTTCGTCTGAACACTACCTCGAAGAGTTGCTTGAACAGATAACAGTATTTCACGCTGCATTTTGGGCCTATTTTAATTTAAAATTTAATTAAAAAAACTGACCTAACTCGGATCCCAATCGCAAACTCCCGTCGCCCCGCTCACTACCTCACCATCCCGCTCGCCACGCTCGCCATCTCCGGTCGCCGCTCGCCATCTCCGATCTTCGCTCACCATCTCCGGTCACCGCAGCCCGCAAGACACAGTTAGCTTTTCCGTTTTCTCGTCTGCCGCCATCTCTAATAATCTTGCTTTTCTTTAGCTTTTCCGTTGAGTTGTTTTGATGATTTTTCAAAACACGATATTTGTTGAATACTATTGCTTGTCAAGCAGACTTTGCTCATCTTTAGCTTTTTCTTTAGCTTTTCCACAAAGCAGATATTTGTTTCATTCCACTAATAGTTTGAAGAGTACACTGTGCTTCTTATTCTTATTCCACCGATTGTTTCATCCCACTGATATTTGTTTCATTCCATCAGCAATCTCATCTTTGGAATGGGTACACTGTGCATCTTATTCTTATTTCTCCATCCATTATGTGCTTGGTAGCTTGACCTTCAATCCCATCTTTGGATTAACAATGTGTGTCTGTTTCAGAAAGTATGACAAGCTGTGGAAGTGGTAGCTCAACAAAAGAGAAGGAGAAGGAAGAAAGTCCTCTTTGGCAATTTGTTGAAAAAGGTGAAAAAAACTGGCACTGGTGGAGGGAATTTAACATGGAAATGTAAGATATGCGGTGATTATAAGCAGGGAACTTTAACAAGAGTCAAGGCTCATCTTTTAAGTGTTAGTCGCAAAGGAAGTTTTCCATGCAAGAAAGTAACAATGGAACAAATTCGTGAAATGACAAGAATAAATGAAGAATATGAAGCTAAACGGATTCGAATGGCGCCTAGAGCGGTTCCTCTCCCTTCTGGACCTTCGATATGTGCTCGTTCAGCTCAAGTTAATAGTTACAATTCTGGTCCAACAAAGAAGCGAAGAGGTGGTTGTGATATTGAGAAGTCTTTTGACAATCAAGCTAGGAGTGAGCTTGATTGCGCAAATGCTAGTATGTTCTATTCTAGTGGTTTGCCGTTCTCTCTTGCGAGGACTCCTAATTATTTGAGTTGCTTTACTTTGGCAGCCAATAGCAAATTGGGTGGCTATGTACCTCCAGGGTACAATTGGATAAGAACCACGCTACTTGAAAATGAAAAGAAGCATGTTGATTTATCATTAGCTCCTATTAAGAGCACTTGGGGAGCTAAAGGAGTTACTATTGTGAGTGATGGCTGGAGTGATCCATCAAGGAGGCCTTTAATTAATTTTATGGTTTGTTCTAAAAGTGGGCCTATGTTCATGAAAGCTGTGGATTGTAGTGGTGAGGTTAAAGGTGGAGACTTCATTGCTCGTTTGTTTAGAGAAGTTATTGATGAAGTTCGGGATGAAAATGTGGTTCAAGTGATCACTGACAATGCTAGCAATTGCAAAGCCGCTGGAGAGATCATTGAAGGCTATTATCCACGCATTTATTGGACGCCATGTGTTGTTCACACTCTCAATCTTGCATTGAATAATATTTGTGTTGCGAGGAATGTAAGTAACAACGAGGAAACATATATTGAGTGCCATTGGATCACTGAGATTCACAGTGATGTTGTTCAAATCAAAAACTTCATTGTGAATCATGGTATGAGGTTGTCAATTTATTTGCGCTTCAGTGCACTTAAGTTACTTTCAGTTGCTGAAACTCGCTTTGCTTCGGTAGTTATCATGCTTAAAAGATTTAAGCTTGTCAAGAGTGCTTTGGAAAGCATGGTTGTTTGTGACCGATGGTCGACATATAAGGATGATGACCAAGCTAAGGCTAGATTTGCGAGGGATACAATATTGAACGAAGATTGGTGGGATAAAGTGGATTACATTCTTGCCTTTACAACTCCCATTTATGATATGATCAGAGTTTGTGACACTGATAAGCCTTGCCTCCATTTGGTGTATGAGATGTGGGATGTGATGATAGAGAAGGTGAAGAACGTTATTTATGATCACGAGCATATTGAGAATGAGGACTATGAGTTTGCTAGCTCCACTTTCTATGATGTTGTGCATAAGATACTTGTTGCTCGTTGGGCCAAAAGTAGCACACCACTCCATTGTTTAGCTCATTCGTTACACCCAAGGTAAGAAGATTACACTAAAATTATTATTTATAACATGCTAAATAATTTTATATGTTTAACACTTATTTTTTATAGGTATTACAGTAAAGAATGGCTTGTAGAGGACTCTGCTAGAAAGCCACCACATGTGGATGATGAGGTTTCGATGGAACGAAGAAAGTGCTTCAAACGACTTTTTCCTCATTCAGAAGATTATGATAAGGTATTGGCTGAATATGGTCTATTTTCTCTTGGAGTAGGATCTTTTGGTGATCCGGATGCTATTGAAAGGAGGTACACCATGGATCCTAGAAGCTGGTGGGCTAACTTTGGGACAGGAGCGCCTCTCTTACAAGGATTAGCTATTCGTTTACTTGGGCAACCTACTTCGTCCTCATGTGCTGAGCGAAATTGGAGCACTTACTCTTTCATTAATTCGGCGAAGAGGAATAAGCTACATCCAAAGCGTGCTGAAGATCTTGTATTCATTCATAACAACCTTCGATTATTATCTGGAAATAATCCGGAATATCTCGATGAAAGAACCAAACTGTGGGACATTGGTGGGGACAAATTTGGAACTTTAGAGGATACCGCTATTCTTGAATTTGCTGATCTTTCCCTCGATGAGCCGGAGATGGAAAGTGTGTTCTTTGAAGATGATCATGAAGAGTGAAGACATTACCCAAGTCCACTAAGTAAGTTGCTGAATGTATTTTCTTGGTACTGATGTATTTTGTATTGTATATATATTTGTGTTCTACTAAATGATTTGATTGTTAAACAAATGCAGGAGTTGGTGAATGCTCATGGCTAGGAGTTGCTGTTGAATGTTTAAAACATGAGTGCATGATGTGCTTTTTGTTGTTGTTGAATGCTTAAAACATAAGTGCAGGATGCTTTTTTGGTCTTGAATGTCAAACTTTGCAATGCTAAAGAATGTTTTATATTCAACATTATCTTTTGAAACAATATTTATGTTATTGTATTATGATATATCTAATTTCATGATGATCAATATATTACAATTTTGAGAAAATGTAATATATATATTTATATATATTTAATACAACCGTTTTCGGCGGTTTCTTTTTTCCCTATTTTTGGATTTGCGGTTACGCGGTTTCTTATGGTTTCCGTTTCCGTGCTACATAGATGATGATCATATACGTAGACACACCAATGAACAAGCACATTTGCTAAAAGCGTACATTTAGGGTTGCATCATGTGCTGGCCGGTGCTTTTACTACAACGTATATGCGTTCACAAATAACAGCATATAATAGTCTCACGCGACCTGGTTGCTTACTGATCAGTCCAATTAATGCATGCGTCAGATCGATAGCGTCCAGCTCCATCTTTGCTGATGCTTTCAGCGCATTATACTACGCGTCACTATTCTTGGCTAGCACAGTACTGACGACATATACGGGAGTAGGATACACTACTTTAAGGAATTTATAAAAATAAGGGTCAAGGTTTCTATTGACTTCTCAATTTCCAGCAATCACAAGATTTAAAATATGACAACAATGGCCGCTCTTTACTGCAGAGACTCCATTTTCGTCCAGCCATTGATATAGCCGGCACCCACCTTTTGGTTGGTCTAATTGGCACTCGAAATGACCAGCAACGTACTCATGTTTTTTATGCCCTACTACACTACTAATTTAAATTTTCCGTTTGTCATCCAACTGAAATAATAACATTTGCTGAGTTATCGCTTTGTATCTGAAACTCTTCGTACCAAATTTTCTTGGCGCTTTCTGTGATCATGTTCCATGATGCCCACGTTGCGTCCCAGCATTTTGAGATGCATTCTTGTGCAATCCTTCGATGAACATCGAATGGGAAGAAACTGTTACAAAATTAGGGATTACATAGCGGTTGGATTTATCAAAACAATCAATATGAAGAGAACAATAATGAGTTCTTACGCGTTTCTGCCAACAGGTGTAACGTGATCTCTACGAGCAAATTCACGTGGATTGTCAGGGAAACGCACAAGGTCAAATGAAGGAGACAAGAAAATATGCGGGTAGTTTCCGTCATAATTGCCTCAGTTAAATTTCGTCGCTACTCCGAGTACTCGTTCACGGCGGAATATGTGTTGACGGAAGTACAACGAACTTATTTTTGCGACGGAATGGTGACGGAAATGTGACGTTTTATTTTTTCGTCGCCGTTTGTTGTGACGTTATTGCGACGGAAGTTTTGGACGAAAATATTTACAAAATTTGTAGAGCTACTTTCTTATTTATTGACAGTTTTTCTTTATACTGATTTTCTGCGTACGTTCAGTTTGGATACTGCCACGTGAACTTCATGTGAATCCTTCCAATTATGTTTGCGTTGTTATTCTTTTCATCTTCATTAATTCACATCCACACATATAAAAATACTCCAATAAAATCTCGAGGTCGACTGATTGCCAAACAATGTGTTACCGTGTTATTTTTAACTAAATTGAATTGAAAATGAGTGATTAACTTCTACTTCACTTAAACAGTACTCCCTCCGTCCCCATTTGTTTGTCCAAAAGGACAACTGGCACGCTAATTAAGAAAAGTAAATAAAGGACGGTGAGAGAAAGAGAAAGATGATATGAGTGTATGTGGAGGTGGGTCCGCATACGAATTATTACTTTTTTATGATTGAAAGTACAATTTTTATAATAAAAATAATTTTTTTTGATAGGAAAGAGATGATTGATTTGATTATTGGGTTGTATATAAAAAGAAAGTGGACAAATATTAGGGGACACCCAAAAAGGAAAGTGGACAAACAAATGGGGACAGAGGGAGTAGTGATTTAAGGGGAGCGCTCGCTTGAGAATTTCTAGCAAGAATTTGAGAATTCAAATCTCACCATTTGATCAAGTTGTATCTTTGAATATGGAGGTGACACGTGTTCCATTCATCTTTTTCCTTTATTATGCAGTTTCGAGCATGCCTTTTGTCTAGAGGCATTTTCAACTTTCGAAAAGTGTACTTAGGAAAAAACGGGTGCATACCAAAAACGAAAATCCATAACGAAGGGGTTCTCAAAGTTTGGCCAAAAAAAGATTTTTATTTCAACACTCCACAGTGATTTAATAACTTAATATACTTGATTTTAAGTTAATGAAATCGGACATTTAACTATAGAGGAGCGCCCAAATGAGAATCCCTTTAAATTTCGAGAACTTGAGATGCATTTTCTAAGATGCAATTTGGTGGTGACACGTGTCTCATGTTCATTTTTCAAGATGCATTTAATGCAAAGTCAAAGCTATCTTTTTTTTACTTTGCTTTTTGAACATGTGTCACAAGCAGATTTAAAGATGCATCATGATCTAATGGTGAGATTTGGATTCTCAAGTTCTCGAATTTTTAAGGATTCTCAACCGAGCGCCCCCCCCCCCCCCCCCCCCTTCCCTTTAACTCTATATATAATTATTTAAGTAAAAAGTTGTAAATGAAGTATTAACTAGCAACTGATATTTTAAGTGAAAAAGAGCCGACTCCTTTTCTTCTTCTTTTTTTCCGATGGAAAAGAGCACTCTTTTAATACTTTAATATGAGCTCTACTTCCATGTTATCAATAAAAAGTGGCGACAAGAATGGATTGGATCGGATCATCTTTGTTTTGGTCCTAGTCGCGTGTTATTTCTGGGGGGTCCTTGAACTGGCTGCTTTTTTTTGTTCCAACTAGCAAGTGTGTGGGACTTACAATTTGCAAGTTGGTCCTCTCTCAACTCTTCACCCCTCTCTTCAAGCTAGCAAGCAACACTATCACAGCCACTAAATGTTATGGACTGAATTCAATATGCGGCAAATCATATATATAAATAAAATAGAAAAACATTTTGCTCTAGAAAATATCATGCGTTGGTTAATATCAGAGCATGTGCAGCGTCTTTAAGTGATTAATTCCTACTTTTTTTAATCATCAGTTGTTGTAATGGGTCCGTTTATGTGAAATTTTCAGATTTTAGAGTGATTCGTGAAAAATAATCATAAAATTAACTCACAACAACAACTGCTCGTAATAAAATTATAATTCATCACTCCACTGATCTACACTGAAACAATATAATGGTTGTCTTAATCTTCCACTTCGTGTTTGCTATATTAATTAGTAGTTGTATTATATATTTGTAATACTACTAATATATGGTCGATGATTTGTGGTGTATGCCGACTTAATTATCTTTGAGTATAAGTCGGTAATGCACTGTTAATCACCATAATGCTACATACCCAAAAGGCATTAATGATGCACTAACCAAATGATATATTATAGCTTTCAAGTGTTCATTGTTTTTGGTGGTATATATATACCCTTTTTTAGTCAAAAGTTTTGGTCGTTTAGTTCAACACCACAACTCAAATAAATCACTTGAATAATTAATGATCCAACTTGTTGGTTTAACAAAATAAATACTCAGCTTCTGTTACAATCTCACATCGATTAGATGTGAAATCACCTATTAATACCCAAGCAGTGACTCGGAGGGCTTATTGGGCATTTGCCCAATGTAAATTTCATCCAAAAAGTATGGGTTATTCGAACCATGGACAGTACAACTAATGAGAGTGCTATTTACCGAACGAGCTAGCTAAACAATTTGACACACCATAGCCAGCAATATTTATAAAGACGAACGACTGTTATGTATAGCACATCTATGATTCAAAAATTCAAAATTTACCCAAGATGAATTTTTATTCTGGCTCCATCCCTATACGTAAGTATAACAGATTTTATCGTCCAAGAGACTAATCTTTTGTGATGAACTATTCCCTTGGACCTAGATAGTAGGTTCTTTTTTTTTATCTTACACTTCTTTTTTCCAGGTTGAAATGTGACAGGAGCAACATCTACCCAATCTACAAACCGACCCACAATGAATAAACTACAAATGATCACTAATTAAGCCAAGACGTCATATGAATTTATTGAATGTTACGTGCCGAATTAAATAAGCTAATTAAGAGTGATGGAAGGGAAGTGGAACTTAAAGTTAATAAACAAACAAATTTTTACTTATAATTGTATGTGAATCTTATTGTTTTATTCTAATTTTAAGTAGATTAAGTCACCCCATCTTAATATAATCAACAAAGTATTATTATAATCAAATTGTAGAAGAAATGGTAAATCAGTTTGTCAAATTCATTGGTATACACCATCATTAGTCTCGCTTTAGTGATTTTTTTTTTGATATAAGAAGAGGCATACAAGGATTCGGACAAAAGGACAAGACAACAACAGCAAGCCGAACGACTAACAAATACAGGAACATAATATTTGAACATAAAACCGCAATCCATGCAAAGTTAGACGAGCCATCCACTGCATGTGATCTTCCCTTCTTAAAATAGTCCAAAGCCAATCCATGCCAAAACTGGCCAAACTAAAGAAGCGACTCGGCAATCCACTTCAAAACGACAATGAAGCCATGGCCAAATTTCCTTGAAAATTAAACTAGTGATGATTCTTTCGTTACCTTGTTGAAAACGTGTATAAAATTCAGAAGCGGTACATCGCAATACCTTGCTGTCAATTGTGTAAAACAATACTATAATTTAAAATTTTCATTCTTGGAGTGATTTTGTTTTCACAAGTCAGTTTTTTTTTTAAAAACAAATCAACGCGGTTTCAATAATTGAAAACCTAACGAATCAATGCGTCATTGCATTGTAATGTTCTGAGTTGTTGTACCCATTATCAAAAAATAAATATTATCAAAAAATAAAAACATAACATTATTGTACCATCTCAAGATATGCACTAAATGATACTGTATAAAAAAATGATACTGAAAAAAAGTGTCTTATTTAAATGTAGAACTGTGTACATGTAAGTATACCAATGTGTAAAGAAATAGAATTGGGAAGGTACCAGCTGAGCTCCATGAGAGCTACAAACTGAGCACAACCAATATATATATCAATTATCATCATCTCCAAATTGTGTAAAAGCACTGAAAACAATGTCCATCTCCGGGGATCAAAAACATCCATCCCTCTGGCAGACTTCAAACGCTCCCTATCTGTCACTTTTCTTTAACTGCTTCACTATAACTACTTTTTACACCCAGTTTTAACTAACAAAACTAACTAACCAACCATCAAGCTACGCTTGATTTACCATATCCTCGGACTTCACAAACGTCCCATGAAACCCATAGGGCACTCTCGAAGGCAACTTGACCGAAGCCTCAAGCTCCAATGTCATGGCATTCACAATCCGCAGCTCTGATTTTAAACTCGCCTCATCGGTCACGAACCCGATTATATACCCGTCGTCCTCGTTCTCCGAATCCTCCCCCCTCGGTAGAAAATACGGCTCACCGCCGTACCTCTGATCGCCGTACATATACTTCTTCACTTCCCCTGTAAACAAGTCCACTTTCGCGAAACCGGACACCTTAGGCCACGGCTCGGAGATTGCCAAGTAAGCGAATCGGGTCTTTCGACCCAGCTTATGTTTGTTCACCATCCCAGCTTCCAAATTGACCTGTTCGGATGGGTTGGATATGACGGGATTGCGAGTGGATTTCCCTGTTTTGAGATCGAGTCTGATTTCGGAGAGGACGCTTTTTAAATTCTCGTCGCATTCGTTGAAAATGGAGTCGGGTGGGGTCATGCAGGACCCGATCACGACAACCTCGTCCGTCTCTGCCTCCTCCCAAGCATTCCACAGGTGAAAACAGAACGTGTCTGGTGATTCAATCCACACAATTTCGTCCCCAGACTTGGCATTCTTCGACATGACACCGAATCTCGATTTCTTGTCCTTGTCGTAAATCACTGGTGACCCGTCCGTCACCATTTCCTGAAACTTAAACACCACTTGCTGATCAGGAATCACTACGAAATTCTCCGTGATCGCGAAGTCGTGCATCATCGTAGCGGCCGGTATATTAATATCAACGTCTTCGGATTTCTTTCCGTTCGGAGAGAATTTGAAGAACTTCAAGTGCGGCTTCTGTAACACATCGTAACTCAATGCGAACATTTCGTTAGTGTCTGGATCGAGCTTCGGGTGAGCGATCATGCTGGACTTAATCTGCCCGTCGAAGTCGAATCTCCCGACAGTTTCTAAGTCACCTGAGGGACTGATTCTGACTTGATAGGGCAAGTCGTCTTCCGACATGGCGAGCAGCCGATCATTGAAATAAACTAATCCAGCGTTGGCGACGCCCATGCCTTGGTTTTGATCAAGCAAGCCGCAAGCACCACGTGCATAGAACAACATAAGCCGCCCAATCCCAGAATGTCCGTGCAGCTCCCCGATCGCTTTCGGGAAAATCGGTCGTCCCATTTCACGCTCCTGCATCAGCCGGTGCGTCTCGGTGAACCTACAAGCGTAACTTGCTTCCCCGTTTTCGATTTTGACTGCGTGGATCATCCCATCACCATCGAAAAAGTGGTGTCCCGCAACTGGCGCGAATAAAGGATTCGCGCCGTTGCGAAGGTACACACCATTAATGCAGGCCGGAATCTCTCCCGTAATGGGAAGAGCTTGTCGCACCGGCTGCTCGGATACGGGAGAGAAGTTCCCACCGATTTGGACTAAAGGGTCGTTTGTTTTAGAAAGCGGTTTTCGCTTCTCCGAAGTGATCAAAGCTTGCTCAAGTGTGTCAAGAGCCGTTGCGGCCGCGCGCTGTAGGAAGTTCCATGGATGGGCTTTAAGGTTATAACTACCTAAGCTGCTTTCGGACTGATTTCCGAAATTGGAGATTGTTGGAGAGTGAAGTGCGCAGCAGATGGCCTTCTTCTTCGTCAGCTTATAAATTGTCTTCTGATGTCTGCTTGATGATAGAGATACAGACTTTGAGGGTGAGATGTCGGAGAATGGAAGAGCTGAGCGGTGTATTTGTGGTCTTACCCAGTGGATATGCATATTTGAGGCAGTAGAAGTAGATGCCATTTTCTTGAATTAAAAAAGGAACTAATTTGATGAAGTTTCTGTTTCAAATCACAAAATGGGTACGTAGTTTGAAAGAGATGATGATCGATGTTTTGCAGAGGAAACTAAGAGAGCAGATGTTGTTTTGTTTGAATTGGTTTAGGGTTTAAAAGAGGAGGAGAGAACGAAGGGTATAAATAGAGAGTTTGGGAGCGGGGAAGAGTTCCAGCTCAGGAGAACGTCCACCACTTGGAATCAGAAAGATAATTAACGTGGTGTATTTTATTTTTCTGCTAAATGGATCAGATCAGAATGTGTACACGGAAAATTGGGCGTCTACTTTCAAATACGAAAATTGTAGATCGTATATATTTTGGGATTAGTACATACTAATCTTTTTTTTTTTTGATAATGGGTGGGTGCACCAACTCATAACATTACAATGCAATGACGCTTTATCATCTACTACATTTATATATTGATTTCTGCAGCTAGCAAGACATCTTGAACGGATCCGAAATCAACATTTTTGTCCACTTCTGAAGCGCAAGCCTTGATGATTAGACATTTACCATGCATGGATCCCTGCATCCACCCAAAATTACCAGCACATTCTTCAACAGTTGGAGCTCAGACCACCTTGGGCACCCTTATCGTTGCAAGACTCGGCAAGTCCTTCTTGACAGCCGTGAGGCGTGAAGAGGAAAATGAAAGAGAAGGAGAAATTTATAAGAAAATTGGTGACCCCAGGATTCGAACACAGGAAATAAGGATTCAATCATCTTAGGGTGGACTCCTTAACCAACAGGCCAACAAGTAATCTTTTGACGTGCCTAACTTATAAATGGGGAGATTGTACGATTCAAAAAGTTCTTGTAATTTGAGAACTTAAGATTATTATCTGCACTTTTAAAAATGTATGATCAAATCATTTTGATGCTCATTACGTCCCCTAATAACTAAAAGTCAAAATTTTGACTGTTGAAATAATTATCATCACTACGTATACTGATATACTGTTCAAATTTATCGATTATGATGCGGTCTAGTAGCAAGAGTGGAGTTCAGAATTAATTCAGTGGTTGATGAAATTAAAACTGAGCTTAAAAAAAGTAAGGGGTCCAATATAACTTGGCATCTTGGTTAACCATTTTTTTTCTTGTAGCTAGTGTGGACTATCATTATAATCCAAATTCCAAAATGTCCGTTAACCCGCCCCGTTCATCAGCGTGATTAATGGATCATTAGGAGCATATCTTTCCACATAGATTTCGCATTGGACTGGGGATATACATATTAACCAGCAGTTTGAGATCGATATGTCAGTTAGGTTTAGGCAGTTTGCACATGGTTTACAAATGTCAAAATAACATAACTTACTGCAACTTGAGATTACTAAAAACCGTGGATGGCTATAGCTAGTGTTGTTTTTTTACCAGCAACTTGCATGCATGCACGCATGATAGGAGACGACTATTAATCCATGTTTAATAGCTTGTGTGACACTTAACGTTAATTAGATCAGTTCGGGACATGTTAATGTTAAACTAATCCCTCATTCCAAGGTATAAAAAATTATATTGTTGTTTTACTTTTATTTGATGCACCTATTAAATATCCCATGCAACCAAACTAATAATAGTCGTTTTTTAATTTTGTGTGTTTTACAAGAAAATTGCATAGTTTTGAGTTATAATTGTGTAGTTTTGAAAAAAAAAGTTCAATCATCAATATAGGATTATATTACCTTTTTTTTATATAGTGGGTGGATACAACAACTAAGAATATTACAATGCATATTAGCTTTATCATCTAGCTAGTACATATATATTGATCTCCGGAGCTCTTAGCAAGACATCTTGATCGGATCCGCAAGCATTTGGTACATCTCTCCACTTCTGAAGCGCAGGCCAAGTTCGGTACTTTTACCATGAATCCGCACACATCCATCTTAATATAGGGATTATATTACTGAATGTCGTAATTTTGATATTGTTTTATCAAAATTGTCGTTGTTTTCAAATGATTCTTTTTGGGTTTGGCTGCACCGGATATGAATCTATTAAATAACATGGTTTGATAATTTAGTCAGTTATTTCAGAACTAATTATATGTTAATTATTGAGACATTTTTTAAAATCACAATTTGCAGATAAATAATTATGTGTTCAAATCTGCGCGTCAGACTTGGGTTCAAAGCGAGATATTCTATGATTGAAGGTATATATATATCAATATATATGTGGTTGATCAGATACATTATTGGAAGAAACATAAGATCTCTAAACAGTCGGTTATCGGGTAGTTGACGGCAGTTGGCACATGGGATTATTTAACATGGCAATAATAAGCTGATCGATACATGTTATGAGGCCATGAAATAAACACAATCACGTTCCATGTCAACTCAAAAAAAAAAAACTCGCTATCCCATTGCTTTATCAAAAAAAAAACTCGCTATCCCATTTAGTAAATAGTAAGTACATATCTTTTTTTTTGGACCAAAATAGTAATTACATATCTTTTTTTTTTGATTAAATAGTAAGTACATATCTGAAAATAAATAAATGCGTTTTGCTAAATATGCATTGAATTGAATGCGACCCAAAACCCTACCTAGTGGGTTTGTTTGTTCATCACTAATAACTCGTTCACTCTAGTGGCGACGTCTTTGTATGTTGACCAAGATTATAAAAGTAGTCAAATTGCAATGCATGCAACACCATGTGTCCCACGTTCAAGGGCATGGACCGCCTCTCTTGTCGTTCTCTATGTTCCCAACGTGTAGGGTACACGTTGCCACACATGTCTTTAACCCAAACAATCTCTAGTACTTATCTCTCACTAATCATATTATCATTCAAATTTCATTTCATAAATATATGTCACTAACTATATATTGTTAGTACTAAACATAGAATGATGAGAGAAACGAAGCACGAATTGTGACTACGTCTAACGGTATTTATGAGATTAAATCTGTCTAAATTATGGATTCTTCATTATGTTTTTTATTTGTGATGCGATTACGATACTCAACATGTATATATGATCGAATTTGGTTCCCACTTGTATTTATAAATCGACCCGTATCATAAAAAATTGAATTTTTTATTTATGTTCAAGAGATTTTATTCGAGATATATTCAAGGAATGGGATATAGTAATTATTGGAATGGACCGCCGCGACCCTTAATTAAACTTCGATTTGAGATTAAGAATGGTATTAGTTTGAGACAAGTTGGGATGCAAATCATGTGAGCCTTGTTGCACTATGAGATAAACGGTCACCAAAATAAGACATGTTTGAAATGGTAGGACCTTTATTTGATCCAACTTGACGGTGTTAAGCATTTAGGGTGTTTGTACATAAATATATTGATTGAAATTTTTTTTATCGTAATCTCACATTTCCAGATTCGTGATCTTTGTCCCAATTGTAGTCAATAGCTTCTACAAGACTAATTCCTAGTGAATTAGGTATAAAGAGATTCGTTTTGTGATCCTGTAATTAATTAATTATACATACTAATACAGAGATTACATTCCCATTTGACAATCAAAAATGTATTTATTTAAGCTCAAATTCACACACGTAGTAAAGATGTAAGTAGCTTTACTACAGCATTGATAAGTTAAGCAAATATATGGATATAGGAGAAAACTTTACATATTCGCGTGGAAAAGATAAACCCAAAGAGCTTAAAAATTGCCACTTTTAAATTAAATACTAACATAAATAAACTAAGGCGTCACGTAAGCTTAATCCTATCATAGTTCTACATATTAAAACTAAGTAGATAGAATCTGATAATACCTACATCAAAAAAGTAATGACTTGAAATATGAGTCGAGTGGCCAAGTTTTTACACTAGTAGATGTGCATATATGCATTGTCGGGAGTGATCGGTTAAAAGTTTCTATGTATTTCGAGAGGACATGAGAACTCAATCCGTACCCTTAAATATGCATCATTAATCTGTTTTTGTGCTGACACATGTCCCATTTGCATATTTAAACTTTCTGACTTAGATTTTTGATTTTTTGCATCTTTGAAAATGCAACTGGGAGTTTGAACACATACTAACATGATTGAATGGTGCATTTTAACAGATGTAGATTAAGGTTTCAAGTTCTTACAAAATATAAAGTGCTTCCGTTTGAGTGCTCTCATATATGCATTGTAATCAGGGGCGGAACCAGGGGGTGTTTAGGGTGACAAATGTCACTCCCAAATTTTTTTGAATTTCTTTTATATATATTAAATTCACAAAAGGTTAATAAAATCTATAGGCATATAATAAAATTAATTCAATATTTGATACTTATATGAGTTCAAAACTTTAAAATTAAAATTGTCTGTATTTAATAGTCATATATTACAATTAACATATTTAAATACAAATTCTATCAAATTATCGTCAATAAAATTACCGCATATATTGTATTTTTATCACAAAGTCAGCATACCATTGACCTCGCCTTTTCTTTATCAAAGTTATTTTCTTTTTCTTTATTCAATTCATGAAATTTCTTAATAAATTGGTGCATTGCGGAGCTTCGCGTCCCAGATTCAACCCGCTTTTGTGAGTTTGGTGTGCGATTAATGAAAAAAACTTAAACATTATGAAAAATACTATTAATTCATCATTCAAAACAAAATCTACATTTTGTATCATGACATTTATTTACATAATAGATTATTTTCGTGGTCTGTTCAAAGGTTCGTCTGTCACCCCTAACTTAATTTCTGGGTCCGCCCCTGATTGTAATATACATGAGAATTCTCCTACGAACAAACTCCATCAGATTTTCTTTTCTTTTACTTCTGTCCGGATGCCCACAATTTATAATATTGGATAACCTTTAATCTATGTACGTCGTTTATCTTATAAAAGGTACAAAGATAAATGATTAGATAATGAGGGGTTCTTACCAGTTTTGACTAGTATATCTTCCTTGTCAACAAGTCTAGCTTAATATGGAAGAAAGGAAATAAACACGACCAAAGTCATGTATAATCTCAAAGTTAAGTGCGTTTAATATTATGATGCGTAAGCAAAATATATAGCTTTGAAGATACAATTCTCAGTAATAATAAATTCAAGTTTAAGCTATTAAAGATAATTTAGAAGGACGTGTGACACAAGAAATGTCATAAAAATCAAATACTCAAATCATGTACGAAGTTTGAATCCTGATGATCAAATTTGATACTTTTGATCCTAATGAAAACATTTATTTTTGTATAAATGGTGAGACAGACGACTAGTTTTGTTGCTTTTCCATGACATCATTTTCATGCACATGTTATATACAAGGTATTTTTATACACACATTGTGTTATTATTTGATCAAATATAGACTCAAGTAGATCGAGAGGAGAAAGACATTGACGTGTACATTTGGAGACGAGAACAGATTACTACCACTACTCGGAAGATTTTGATTTGAATTCATCAAAGTGCAATCTTTGTTGACACACAAAGAATAATTAGAATTTAGAAGGCATATGTTTGACTGGAGCACAAAAAGTGAGACAACAAGACAAGCAGGTTGATCCACTGCATGCAACTGCTTACGTTTGAACAAACATATGCAAGCAATGACATCATACCCCAACATACGAGGACTACCTTCAATAAGTCCTTTTCAAACTCTTTAAATCTCTCATCAGATCAGATGTTACCTAGCTGGTAGGATATGTAGAATAACGTGGCTGCTGACTTAAACCTGTATCTTGCTCCCCAAGGGTTTTTCTTCCACACGTTAAAATTGGCTTTCAATAACTAATTATTCGAGTCTTCTCATCGATTAGTTAATAAAAGAGGATCCGGTGCAAACAACATATTTTGGAAAAAATACAAATCCAATGACAGTCATTGATTTAATCATTTAGACGGATGAGATTAAATCTCGTTGAATGATAATTGGTTTATAGGTGACTTTTGACGAACTATGTCGTACTTTTGGTTTCTCGGCGACAAATTATAATCCACTTTTGAGAATTTTACAGTTTGCATCAAAAATATGATTTGCACCGCCTAATCTTTTCCCCCTAGTCAATAAATAGGAAATTTCTATGTAAGTTCTTATGGATAATGCCTTTCGTTTGCATCTAGTTTTCAAATGAGGAACTATAAGATAATTTTTAGGGGTTGAATGAAGATGATCAAAAAGAGATTAGATTCGACGACTAATCTAACCAAACTACTTACTTAATCCATAAAATTGTTTATCCAAGGAAAATTTGTCTTCGTTTCCTTCCTCACTTGTCGGTGCTTTATGATCGACCAACGCGTTTACGCAAATCTTGATGTTGATGCATCAACACATTTTTAAACCCTAATCCGCCTACCAGAAAGATTTGGTAATTAGGTATTAATCTCCTCATCTACCTCCATCTCAACATCTGTTAGTGTATCTGATTAGGCTTTATTTTGTGGACCTTTTCAAAATTAAAAAGTGTAAAATACATTTTAATAATTTATTACATTAGGAAAGGGAAAGCTGAGGAGAGGTTGTAGAAAACTTTATGAGATGTCTATGGGAGGGACGACCTTGGAATGGCCAACTGTGCCTTGATAAATAAGCCCAATTTATGATCGTTTGGCTTTTATTGGACCATGCAACTTGGTAGCCCAATGAGGACTAAGCGACAAAGCCCAATTCAGCTTGCAAGGCAATTCTACTAAAACACTGCGTTTACCGTAGAGTCGAGTAGGGGTAGGCATTTGACCCTAAGGTCAAAATGCTAGGGCTACTCTTATACTGTCGGATCCATACCTTGCCCTGCCCTATCCTCGTGCTCTGTCCTTCTACCCTAAGGCAGGGTAAGGGTCATGAAAAAATAGATTCTACCCTGCCCTTCTACCCTAACACATACCTTGCCCTCCTACCCTAGCATATCCTGTCTTACCCTATTATTTTCATTCATATTATGAATTTTTTTTCTTCAAAGATATGCTTAAATTTATTTTACTTGACCCTATCTTAACCGATCCGACTCTATTCTACCCGATCCTATCTTAATATTACACTGCCGATGAATACCCTATTAACTTAAAAAATTTATTCTACCCTACCCTGTATTATTCACAGGGTCAATGAAAGGGTAAGGGTGCCATTGCCGACCCCTAGAGTCGAGGATGGAGGTGGAGCCAAGAGAGAGCGACGAACGAGTTCCACGATCGGGGGGATCAAGACGAAGGACTCTGCCCTGAATCAAACTGGTTTGATTTGATGCTAATTAATGTTTCAAGAAACCTTATGAAGCATATATCTGAAATATACATTGAACAGCTGGACTAGCTTGGAAAATTAGGGCTGGGATTTTGGCCGCTCACTTAATGATGCTGCTGTGTTGTTGTTGAAGCTGTTACTTACTCATTGGAGACTTGATGAAATTTAGCTATACGCCAATTCATTGTTCTGTCTTCTGTGAGTTTGGAGTTTATTGCTATTTTTTCTTTTTCTTAGGGTTTGAAGATGACTGACGCTGTGACCGTGTTGATTGGTTACCATCTACATCAATTGGTTGAAGCCTAATGTGGCTGGCTAAGGTATGCTCTTGAAGTATTTGTAATGCCATAAGACTTGGTGACATTTTGGTACCTTACCGATACGCACGAGTCCCCCATAGTCGTGTTTAAGCTATCTTTGACGCTTTACAACTGAGATCCTTTTAGTTTGTTTTTCTATTTTAGCATTGAGTGAGAGTCTATTATGTTGAACTTAAATTTCAATTTTTTTCAATTCAACACCTCTAATTAAGCACTTAATTTCAGTTAAATGTTTCATTTTATTAGCTCAAAAGTTAAGTACTATAGTTTATAGTCAAGTACTTGAATTAAGTCACAAAGTCAAGTTCGCCGATAAAGTTGTCCTATTTAAATCAAGTTAAAAAATTTATTACAGTTTCAGTTCCGCTCAAAAGAACACCTTCTTAGTCTTATCAACGATTCTGTTTGCTTATACATAAACCTAGACTCATTAGTCATTACTTTACTGATTCTTTCACTCATTCCCACTTGTTGACTCCTTTGAGAACAATAGAGAAACATTTGCCAGTCAATGTATTTCGTCTGTGTTTTTCAAGAAGAGTTTTCCAATTGGATTGCTCTTAGTCTTCTCTTACATCAATGATTGCAGATGAAAATCTTACCACAAGTTGCTTTGACTTGATATACTCAAGTCTTCCAAGACTGCCTCTTCAAGCTGTCTAGTGAAGCTGCCGCACATGCCACAGCATTACCATCACAGACTCCCAGCCCTATCCCAAGTCTTGAAATGCACCTGCTCTGCTTGCAGTTACTTATTCTCCACTTAGCACATTAACCTCGTCATCAGGATAGTGACAAGGTTAATGTACGTTTCATGCATTTTTGTTCTTTGTTAGTTTATATGTTTAGAGAAATGGACTCTATTGTCAAATGCTATTGTCCTAGTTTGTGAGCACTTAAAATTCAGAGTAATGTAAAATGGTGATATGCATACTATGCTGCTCCATAACATTATCAAGTTGTACTTGTTATATTAGCTGGTATGGAGTTCATGGTAGGGATGATCAACATGCTATTCAGAGAATGCTGTATAGTTTCTTTCACATATCTACCTGCCGTCTAGTAGAAAGTTACCTGAGATGGACACTTGTGCGTTGTCATGTTTAAACATTGATCTGTGTGCTTGCTTCACCTTCCTTTAATAGGTTACTTGTTGAGAAAGGGAACACTTGGAAGCATAATGGCATCATTTGTGCCAACATCATCAAGCGTGCAAGTGCAAAGTAATTTAGAAAGCAATTTTTCGGGAAAATATGTACGAAGATGTTTGCTTTGCGACACATCAGTTTTTCCCATGTTCTGTAAATATACCCAATTTCATTTTGGTAGATCTTGTGTGTTTCTTATGCATAAGAACGTGTTTGCTTTGCACCAAACAGTTTGTGTCCATGGTTTTCATCTGCACCCTTTATGTGTAGTTTGTTTTAATTGTCTTATTCATGCTTAATACTGTTTGCCTGACTCATGTATTTCTCAGATATGCCTATCATTGCAGGGGTTGACCAAGAGAAACTAGATGCTGTCTTCAAACAAATGTCGGTATACGAAGAAAAGTGGCTTAAGGGAAAAACTATGGATTTTGTTTTACCAAAGTTGCACATGGAAAATGTACCCGAGAAATGTAAGGTTATCGCGTCAAGCCCACGAGGGTCATTGATCTAAGCCTGGCAAGTATAACTGGCTTGGATCTGCATTACAAAGAAATCAAGGTGACTGAAACACATGTGCTTTGCAGCCCAACTTGATATAAACCAGTGTGTATTGTCTTTCCAAGTTGAAGCCCATTATTGGTAAAGAGAAACATCCATTGTCAGGAATTATGGATTTGATGAAGGTAAAAAGACATTAAGCTTAATACGTACAGCATTAATAATAAAAGTTACTAGTTACCACTTTACCGAATTACAGAACATGTATAAGGACAGAAGAAACTTTCGCGAAATCGTGGACTGATGCAAGAACCGCAAAGGCAGGCACTTAAAATGAGGCCGCCCTCTAGAAACAGCTTCTTAGTTGTGGTTGCTGTTTTGGCTAATTGTTTTATCAGAGGTCATATTCACTCAAGCTGGCATTTGGTCGTCTAAATATTTTATCCGTGCCACGGTAAAGCATTTGCGTCAGCGTTTGCAACACCCCTACCAACTTATGATGGAAGTATGGTTGGATCTCAACATTTAAAAATGGAAGACTTGAACTAAGCTGGGGTCAAAAATCAAAAATGTGTGAATGGGCTTCTCTCTTTCGACGTGATTGGCAATGTGATAGCCACAGTGGTGGGATATCTACCAGCCAACAAGGCTAACGGTTGAACACCCATGCATATATGGCCATACCAACCTTAAGTTCATGAAAGGATGCCCTGATCTTTAATAAGGATTGATGAATTGTGGTGAGTAGATGGTGACCGTGGTGCTCGTGAACATCATATACGGCCTATCTTGAACATGAACAACAGTCTTTTGAATGACTCAGAAACCCACACACCAGCAACGACCAAGTTGTAAACCTCGCTGTCACTGGGACTGGAACAGACAGGATATCAAATGGGACCATATGATCATAATGACTGGTCTTTTTGCACCGTCTTTGGGCCCAAAATCTCTTCTCATTATTACCTCCTATTAGCTCTGCTTTCATGTTCCATCACCATCATCCTCTCCTAACTACACTATCCTTTTACTCATGTGCACATTTCTAACTACAAACTTTCACACTAGAGATCAGAGAGACCACAGAAGCAAGCAATTAGCAACAAACCCTAGCTGATATGACACACCATTACACCCTTAAATCCCAAATGCATATGTAGCTGAAGCTGATGATATTCCACCTTTGTGGTAGATGCAAGCGTACGAAAATAACAGAATATGGGGAAGCCAATGACCTTGAAGTGTCACTGTCATAACCAATTTTGACTAAGAGCCCCACTTTATAATTAGCTAATAATTGCAGTGGCTCCTATCATGTCTCTCTGACAGACAGCTGATGCTGACTGTTGTCCCCGGTTATCTTTCTGACACTTGTCAGATTTACACGCATACACGTGTACCTTTCATCTATATCATCACTCAGCCTACTTTTCGAAGTTATTGTGTATGTATATTGATGAGAATTAAATTGGTCCTAGCTTCTACTTGGAAGTGACTAAATGGTCCAATAGGTCCATAGCCAGCGGCAGCTTATGGCATTGCCGCCAGTATGCTAATTCGAATAATTATGATTGATCGCCCCTTTTCGATTGATGCCCAACGACTTACTCTAGATGACTTTCAATCAGATGGTATATTTTGAAGCGGGCCATTATGTTGGTTTTCAAGGAGAACATGACTTTCTATCAAGTTATTCTTTCTCAAGTTACCCCTTCTCGTTATCTATCAACTAGAACATCAAATGTTAGGAACTTAGGCTGAATGACGAATTAACCATAAAAGACTATTCCGATGAATGAGTGAACTTTTTATACTTATTTAAGTATCACCAGATAATCGTCCATCTAACCAATGTGAAATTGTAACAACTCCTACCTTCACTTTCTTGATAATTTTATGTGATTGAAACTCGACGTTCTGTCAAGTTTGATATCCTTATCATCGTTACAATAGCATGCTGGTACGATAGTTATAGAATCATAAAGTATCATGTGCGAATGCTCTAAATTAATGTTATGTACTAGGGCAACTAGCAAGTGTAGGTCATACAGAATCCAATAATCCACAGTTATATATTTCGTAGCACTTTTGAGGGGTTGATGATCCTCTACGTGTTTCGACTAGGTTTACAAGTAAGAACAACACTCTTTTTCCGATATGTGTTCATCGATCATTTCGTTGGATTAATACCCGGTGAACAGAAGCGGCATGCACTTGCACACTGTCTCCCCCCAAATATTTTAAGAAACACGGTAACCTTTCGATAAGAAATCCAGCCTTAATATCATTCTGTTCTGCTGATATGTGTACTACTTATATTTTTAATACTTGTATCTAATAAAAATTCAAAGTCATCAAAATTTGATTTTACTAATTAGACACGTATTGTTATCTGATATTTACAGATGCATATAAAGCTCTCAAATTTTCAATGAAAAGCGAATCTTAACAGAGCGGCGCTCCCCGACCATGCTAAGTTAGTACTACATATATGATGATTCTTACGCTAGGGTTGGGCACCTAATCAATTATGAGTTTTTTTTTTGTTTTTTGATCAACCTATCAATTATGAGTTGAGGGGCCACGATATGGGCCTAAAAAGTGTTAGCATCAATCATTCCTTATCATTTACTGTCCCAACAAGTAGCATAGATGCCTCACCAGCATTGCAAATGCCTTTCTTCTCAACTTAATCCCACTGCGTCCTAACTTCTTAGCCGGGCCAATTCGCAGCTTTAAAACCTATCCCGCAACTATTCATTTTCATTTATCAGATCTATATATGCTTTTCATTAAGGGTCGGCAATAGACCGAATGGGGATAAGCTTATGCCCTAAGAGGGGTGGATGGATTTAATCAAGTGTTTGATGCCCATTGAATAGTGAAAGGGCGGGGTCTGTTGTGATCTTAAAATTTTTAAGAATCAAATGGTGACCCACGAGCAGAATCACACACTCGGATTGGTAAGGTTGGATCGGGTATATATATATATACCCCAGTACGTACATGTATAAAATAGAGACGTTGATTTGAAATAGAATTTTAAAATATATGACTAAAGATGGCAGGGAGGGAGGGAAAGTTAAGGTTTTTATTTTGGCTCTTATCTTTGCCTACGGGTAAAATGTATACACAATGAGTTACTTTAAATATAAAAAAAAGAGGGTTGCACCCTAATGGTTTAGGTCCATAGCTTGCAAACGGACCCAATCAGGTGAGACTGGCCCAATACAGACCGACAGGCTCCACCGAGTTGTAGGAATACTCCCAGTGGAGTACTCCCCACGCCACTCGGCCATCTCCTATGGAGACCACAATGAGTTACTTATTAGACAGAATAACGCTCAAATATTGAAACCTAATTTTCTCAGTTTTCGTTACTTATTACACATGGTTTATTGGCTGTTTTAGTAAACTGTAATTTAGTATGTTCCCAACTTCTAATCAACTAACATATAATTATTTGTTAGTGTAGCTTGCATTAAGCATCTACTCGTGTAATGAATGGTGTTCATTAAGGCTTTATTAAACACTCAATAATAGAGCTGTGATAATGCGTAATAACAAAAATATTAAACAGACAAATAATGATGGAAAAGCTAGGTGTGTCAAGTTCAACGAATGATTCAAGCTCAAGTTCAAGTTCAAATTCGGGGTATTGCCTTTGTGTGACCTGCGTTTCAAATGGACTGGAAATATATGTGTACCCGAGAATTATAAACTCACACTCAAAAAAAAATTAAGGTCTTCAGATTGAGAATATGCGCATAATAGACGAGATAATCATATTTGCAGCTGGCTAGAAACCTAAAAGCAGATCTCGATTAGAGATGATCGGAGAGAAATTGAGACGAAGAAAACGTAGGCGGGAAGAAAACTAAAACTGGGAAAATTTTCAATTGAATTGCTAAGCAGACGAGACTGCATTTATAGTCTCCATAAAATACACATGCACCCTCTAAGATTGCAACAAAGACAAAACCAAGATTACATAATTACACGAGACACCCTGAGAGAAAACGATGTCGTCTTCAGTGGAAGAGCAAAACACCAAACTTCACTTTTGCTGATCTCGACTGATCCGACTGCGCACTTCAACTGATAATGTCGCCGCAGTCTGAGGACATCAGCCTCAATACCCCCCCTCAAGCGGGTGAGTGCAAGAAGTTGGAGACACCCAGCTTGGAGAGAAGACGATGCAACTGGTCTGATCGGATTTGTTTTGTGAACAAATCTGCAGGCTGATCAGCGGTCGGAATATAAGTTGGGACAAGGACGTTGTTGCTGACATGATGTCTTACAAAATGACAATCAATCTCGATGTGCTTCGTCCTTTCATGAAAAACAGGGTTCTTGGCAATGTTGATAGCTGCTTGGTTGTCACAATGTAGATATATAGGCAGAGGAACATGAGCTCTCATGTCTGAAAGTAGGCGAGTTAACCATAAAATTTCAGAGCATGTAGCTGCCATGGAGCGATATTCCGACTCCGCAGATGACCTCGACACGATAGATTGTTTCTTTGTTCGCCATGAAACGAGAGAATCACCTATACAGATGCAAAGACCAGTAGTAGATTTGCGCGTCTTGGGACATGCAGCCCAATCCGCATCACAAAAGGCGGTCATAATCAGTGAGGATGATGCCGAGAAGAAGAGGCCCTGAGCAGGCGCCCCTTTTATGTACCTTAGAAGTCTGTGAGCAGCATTGAGGTGATCTGAGTTGGGAGCACTCATAAATTGACTAAGGATGTGCACAGCATGCGCAAGGTCAGGCCGGGTAATGGTTAGATAGATAAGTTTGCCTACCAGCTTTCTGTACACCTTGGGTTCTTCAATGCAAGGAGCATCTGACAAGCTGAGTTGATGTTTGCTTGGGAGAGGAGTTTTTGCAGGTTTACATTCCAACATGGCTTGATCAGTCAGAAGATCCATTGCATATTTTCGTTGGTGCAGGAATAGGCCTGTGGAATTCCTTGCAACTTCTAAACCAAGTAAGTATTTCAATGCTCCTAAGTCCTTTATTTTGAACTTGTCATGGATGAAGGCCTTAATCTTGGCAATGAGAGCTAGAGAAGTGCCTGTAAGTAATACATCATCCACATACACTAATAGAATGATGAATTCAGTACCTTCCGTTAGAGTGAACAAAGAGTAGTCGTTCAGGCTTTGTGTAAACCCAAACTCAAGTAAGGCTTCAGTGAATTTTGCGAACCATTGGCGAGGGGCCTGTTTCAGGCCATACAAGCTCTTGGTGAGTTTGCAAACTTTCCCAGCTGCCCTCTCAGATTTGAAGTAACCAGGTGGGAGCTTCATATAGACATCTTCATCTAGGGAGCCATGGAGGAAAGCATTGTCCACATCGAGCTGAAATATTGGCCAAGATCTGATAACTGCTACTGCCAGTAAACATCTCACAGTGGTCATTTTTGCAACAGGTGCAAAGGTTTCATGGTAATCTAGTCCCTCAACCTGTGTGAACCCCTTTGCCACCAACCTTGCCTTGTACCTCTATATGGTGCCATCAGACTTGAGCTTGATTCGAAATATCCATTTGCAGTCTGTGAGAGGTTGATTTGTGGGTAAATCTGTGATGATCCATGCTGTGTGATTCATTTCCAAGGCTGTTATTTCTTTGTTCATTGCCTCACACCATTTGACATCTTTACTGGCCTGGGAGTAAGTCTTTGGCTCTTTTAGATTAGCCACAGCCACTGAAAAGGCTTTATGACTGGAGGAACAGTGAATGTTACTCAAAACCTTGTTGATAGTATGAGGAGATTTGATGACCTTGTTGATATTATTGCAAACAAACTCAGCCTGCCACTGAGGAGGTTTATGCTGCCTGGTAGATCTTCTCAAGGGCACCACAACATTTTGAGGCAAAACAGGCTGAGCAGGTGATGGAGCATCATTTTCAACAGGTGCATTGAGATGAATATCAGTATGAGCAGCCTCAGGTAAAGGAACTGCAGTATCATAGTCATCATCAGCATCATGCTCATTGTTATCACTATCAGCATAATCATTGTCATCATTATCATCATGATCATCAGCATCAGGTGTGGGAATGTCAGGTTCAGTATCTGAGTGAGGTGGGAACTGAACCATAAATGGCAAATGAACAGTTGAGGGAAACAAAACAGTATTTTGAGTTGCAGTATCTGATAAGGATGTTTCACTGAAGTCTTTATATGGGAAAATATCTTCAAAGAAAACAACATTTCTGCTCACCAATGTCTGCTGTGATTGAAGATTATAAACTTTGTATCCCTTTTGGCCATAAGGGTATCCAAGGAGAACACAAGGAATTGATCCGGGATCAAATTTGTCCCTTTGATGAGAATTTGAACTGACATAACACAAGCACCCAATGACTCTCAGATGATCAACTGAAGGAGGGGTATTGAATAACAGCTCAAATGGTGATTTGAAGCCAAGAACAACACTTGGAGATCTGTTGATCAAATATGTAGCAGATAATACACAGTCACCCCAGAATATCTTGGGAAGATTAGACTGAAATCTTATAGCTCTTGCAACATCCAATAGATGCATATGCTTTCTTTCAACAACACCATTTTGTTGTGGTGTATAGGGGCATGAACTTTGATGCAAACAGCCTTTGCTATTAAGAAACTGAGTCAATGTGTTGTTGAAGAACTCACTGCCATTATCAGATCTGAAAGTTTTTATTTTCTTGTTGAATTGAGTATCAACCATATGATAAAACTGAATGACAAGAGTGGAAACTTCAGATTTCTGTTTCATCAAGAAAGTCCATCTATTTCGACTGAAATCATCTACAAGAGTTAAGAAATACTTGCAACCAGTCATAGTACTTGTAGAGAAAGGACCCCAGACATCAGCATGAATGATTTCAAAGGGCTCACTAGACTTGTGATGACTGACAGGAAAGGAAAGCTTAGCTTGCTTAGCCATAGGACAAACTGGACAATGAAAATCACATTCAACTAACTGAATATCTCTAGTAGTAGAGTTGAGCAGTTTCTTCAGCTTATTCATAGGAAGATGACCCATCCTTCTATGCCAAAGAGTAGAGGAATCATGCTTGATGGTAGCTGTACAGATGGAAGTGTCAGATGTGCCAACGTCTAAGTGATAAAGACCATTAACCAGCCTACCAATCCCCAAGTTGGTCTTGTGGGCATGGTCCTGGATCAGACAAGCATCTTTAGTGAACTGAACAGAACAAACAGACTGAGCAGTCAACTTGTTAACAGAGATAAGTTTGAACTTGAACTCAGGAACAAGGTATACTTCATGCAACACTAGGCTGTTACTTAGAGCAACTTTACCAGCAACTTCAATGATACTAGTTTCACCATTTGGTAGCAGAACTGAGCAATTGTGATCAACTTTATGAATATCATATAAGACATCAATGTTGCAAGTAAAATGATCAGTGGCGCCACTGTCAATGATCCAGTCATTCAACTTATCAGTTTGTTTAGAGGAGAGTAAACAGATACCTGCCATGAGAGATGTGTTATTACCTCCCTCAGCCTCATTTTTCTTCAGTAGGGCAATGAGCTGACTTATCTGAGCACCACTGAGTTGAGTACCATGATCAGTTTTGTTGCATTTTGAAGTACCACAATCTTCAGATTCATTAGAGATGCCAATGGTCACAACATTTGCTCCCTTTTCACCAGTTGCATTTCTGTTATTGCTGTTATTGCTGTTCCTTCCCTTGTAAAGTTTGTGTCCAGGTGGATAGCCATTGAGCTTGTAACAGTACTCTTTTGTATGGCCATTCATCTGGCAGTGAGTGCAGAACAGTTTGCCTTTTGATTTTCCTTGAGTGTTCCTCATTTGACCCCTTGAGTCACCGTCTTGATGCTTGCTGTATAGGGCTGAGATTTCTGAGTAAGCAGTCTTAGTGACAGTCTGTTGGCTTTCATCATTCAACACCATATCATAGACAACATCCAGATTTGGGAGATCTCTTAAGGCCAGTATATGAGTTCTTATATGAGCATGGACATCATTAAGTCCCATAAGGAATTCAATGACTCTATCCTCTTCCCTTTCTTTAGCTCCAATTCTACAATTTGCACATTCACTATCCTCATCACAGCCACTTCTCTTACTCATAGCATCAAGTTCTTTCCAGTAATTACCGAGTTTCTCAAAGTATGTTGCAGCATCTGAATCACCTTGTTTTATATTGCTAATTTCCTTTTTGACATAAAATTTTCTTGACACATTTGAACCAACATATCTAGCATGTAAAACACGCCAAGCACTAGCAGCATCTTTAGCATGTAATATATGGCTGACAACCTTCTTGGATACAGAATTTAGAAGCCAGGTCATAATCACATCATTGGAACGTTGCCACTTAGCACTTAGAGTAGAATCAGTTGGTTTCGGATGTTTACCTAGCACGAAATCCAGCTTCGATCGAACGGACAGAGCAATTTCCATCGACTTTGCCCAAGAAACAAAGTTTTGCCGGCCAACAAGCACCTCGTTGACAATAGATGAGCCAGTAATCGCGGTGCTGCTAACAAAATACAGATCATCTTCAGGTTGGATATCATGAACCCTAGCCATGACAGATGCTCCAAAAAATACAGAGAAAACCGCGATGCGGACTGATCAAACGCAGAATCAATCTGCAAGAAGCGATGCGGATCGACGAACCTAAACTGATACCATATAGAAACCTAAAAGCAGATCTCGATTAGAGATGATCGGAGAGAAATTGAGACGAAGAAAACGTAGGCGGGAAGAAAACTAAAACTGGGAAAATTTTCAATTGAATTGCTAAGCAGACGAGACTGCATTTTATAGTCTCCATCAAATACACATGCACCCTCTAAGATTGCAACAAAGACAAAACCAAGATTACATAATTACACGAGACACCCTGAGAGAAAACGATGCCGTCTTCAGTGGAAGAGCAAAACACCAAACTTCACTTTTGCTGATCTCGGATGATTCGACTGCACGCTTCAACTGATAATGTCGCCGCAGTCTGAGGACATCAGCCTCAATAATAGGCAATATGAGTGCATCTTTCTTCGATTGTATAACATTAACATTTGTATATACAGATTGGCTGTGGAAAAGCAAAACATTATCGTGTGTGAGTCCTAACTTCCACAAAAGTCCTCCAAATGTTTTCACAGGGTAGTTCTGGCTCCTCATATAATAATATATTATTCACAAATCTTCAAATAAAAATCAAGTAGACTAGAAAATATGGGAAAAGTTAGCAGTTAGAGTTTGCATCATAAATGGCATTTATTCAGTCGGCAAAGTATTTTAGATTTATTTCTGCAACATTTGTAATGTAACAAAATCTCTTGGGTTTTGTAGCGTCGTTCTCCCATATGTTGTTTGTTTTGTTACTTTACATAAACTTGAAATGCAGATGAGCCATTTGGATCACTACTACATTGGGTGCAAGTGCAACTTTAGATGGAATCTCTTATTAAAATGCCAACCTGGCAAATGGAATCTTATATGTGCACCACTTAGGAATCTCTTTGTTTCCCAAAGAAATTTATTGTGATAATGTATATTTAGGCAAACTGTTCAAATGAAAAGGATTCGGTGCAAATAATATATTTTTGCAAAAAAAAAAATACAAATAAATGACAGTCATTGATTTTATCATTTGGACGGATGATATTAAACTTCGTCGTATGGATGAATTTTTGGCGACGTAATATAATTACTTTTGACGAACTATGTCGTATTTTTAGTTTTTCGGCGATGTTATAATCTATTTTTTGACAAATTTTATAATTTGCACATGATCTTTACTCATGTTCGAATTAATTAAACAAGTATTTCTTGTTCAATATTAAACAACTGAGAAAATATTTAATGAAGGAGTCAAGTGGTAGCTAATATACAAATACAGAACTATAATTTATTAATTTATTTAAGATTTTTTTTTGGATTACAACGCCAACTGGCAACAACAGAGCTAACACGCTCAAAAGGACCCAACCTAAAGTCGGCCGACTAGCCAAAGCAGCCGACACTGAAAGGATAAGATATCAAGCCGTGGGCCCTTCAGGTCCGGCCGAAGCCGACAGAGTAATCAACCACTAAAAAGTTAAAAACTAAAACCGAAAAGAAACTATACAATGCGACTAAAAGGTCACCGCGAGGGTGACAAGAAAAGCTCAAAAAACTGAGGCGTTTAGCCGCAAAAACGCCAGCTAGCCAAAAAAGGTCCATCGCCCACCACCCCAGTCAGGTTGTTCGAGTCCCACCAGTCACATCCGCCTCCGTGACCATCCGTCCGCACCGCTGCCCTTCGCCGAACCCACCACCAACCAGTGTCCAACCGCCACCGGAGGTCAGCAGCCGACCGTTCACTCCTCCAGTCGTCAGAACCGGACAACCCTCCACAAACCAACAACCCATATGCCACGCCGACAACCACACAGAGCAAAACCGCCGGACACGACCACCAACACGGCAAACCCACCGGAAAGCCCAGGGGAGAAAATCAGAGGCACGAACGACTACTCGACGGAAGGAGGACATCACAAGGAGGAAGAAAAACCGAAAACAAGGGGAGGTCGCCGGCGAAAAAACGTGAGGAAAAGACGCCGACTGGAGTTCGCGGAGAAAAGAAGAAAGAAGCGAGAGTTTTCTGAAAAACTCCCGAGTTTAATTTATTTAAGATTTTGAGTGATAGTAAGATTATAATCACATATAAGCTAGAATAATTCAGAATACCCGTCTTGTGTTCATCAACCATAGCAGCCGCATTGGTCCCCCGACTTCAATTATTATGATATTAATTAAACATGGAATATGCAACAATTCAATTTTCATTGAATTTTTTTTATTGGAATTTTCATTGAATTTATAATGTGAACGGATGGAGGCAGAAAGTGAGTGGGAGAGGGTGATGGGTGATTCTTTCAATAATTAATAACTACTATAAAATGGCTAGCCCATGATCATATTCAACCTAGCTGTCTGTCGCCTCCAACATTGATGTGCCCCAAATTCTGGCTGTCCACTCCAACCCACCTCTCAAATTTCCACATCAATTTGATCATTCTTTATCAACACTTAATTGAATTTTGACCCTCCATTAATGTATCAAAGCTTTCTCAATTCTTACCCAATAAAGCACATTTCACTTGCCAATCACAAACATGTTCATCCTTAATAAGTATAAATTTGCAGGTGGGTGCATTTGACTTTCTCTACCCAAAAATTAAATTAAACTACAATTGTCACCAAGAAATTATACATAATTAAAAATCACTTGATTCCCCACACGTTCTCTTTACCAATTCAATTAGTCAAACTTATAAATGGAGTACTCGTTATATTTAAAAAGTTTAAGTTTACGAAGTATAATTGAATGTTCAATCAGAAAGCGAGACTTTTTTACTCTTATTGTCATTTCAATTCTTCAAAAAATATAGTGATTTAATGGTCATAATCTTGTTTAAATTACTAGAAAATTAACAGTTCTAACTTTTATAACGACATCTTATGACTGAGTTGGAGGATTGTTTCATAGTGAAATTTAATTCTTTTTAAAAAAAAATTTAAATTCTGAAAAAATAATGGATTTACAAGTGCATTTTTCATTGATTGAAGGGAAATAGTTACATATCTACAAGGCCAAAATCAATCCGAACTGAAACACATAGTTGTGTGCTCAGATTCGATTTATGACAACATTAGCTAGTTTTGGAGGAACAGCCTATAGGTTTCACAGAAGAAAATCCTAAAAATATATTTAAATATATAAGAAAAAGTGGAAGTAAAAGAAAAAGAAGAAACGCTAATACTACTACTTTATATATATATATATTTAAGGATGGTTTGACTAAAAAGGAAGCACGTACACACACACACACAACAACCTAATAATCCTAACAATCTCTACACCTTTTTTCCAGCTCATGCTCCTGTTTCTGCAACTGCTGCCGACTTGTTCTCAAATGGTTGAAGCCTGTTATCAGCCAGCCTCGACTTGTAGACTGAGTTTTTGTATTCACGCCATGTGAATTCCTTGTACAGACTCTCTTCTCCATCCTCCATTAATGAATCTATTGGCGCTATTTTCTGGTTCAGAGCTGGACCACCGAAGTATATCATTGATACTCTCGATCTCATGCTGTCTGTCAACACTCTGTGCTTCACGCTCTTAAACCTCCCATTTGTCAGAACCTGAATTTGTTAACAAAAAGTGTTTAATTTTGAAAAAATAGATTGACCCATTTGAGATGAGGAGTGAAATGGAGGTTGAAATATTGAATACCTGGAGAGAGTCACCGACATTGATGAAAAAGGAGTGTTGATCAGGTGGGACAATAGCCCAAGTCCCATCTTTAAGGGCGATTTGAAGTCCTGATGTGTTGTTTGATCTCAAAACAGATATTATCTGTGGGTCAGTGTGCTCTCCAAACCCAATTAAATTCCTCCCACTCAGCGCTTGGAACATCTCCTGACATGGTGGATAGTGGTTTAATCTGAAACATGAGTCACTTTCTTCGTTATGAACCAGCTTGCTTAATGCATCTCTCTCCAGTTTCAACCCCAAAGCTACCATCTCAAGCACCTCCCTCGCCACCCTCTTCATCTCCCTCACATATTCATCCAACGTATTCCTGCATCAATAAACCTCGTCAAAATCAAAACATGTTTTTTTTTCTTAGTTAAAAAAAAAAACAGAGGATGCTCTGTTTCTTGTTATTTACCTGAACAACTCTGCTTCATCATGTACAATGGAGTTGAATCTATGAGCGATACAATCTGAGTGTGCAGCGAAGAGGAGATACTCAACCCACCCGACATCCCCATTCGGACCAATTTTCTTGTTACCGTAGCCGAAAGGACTAGGCGGTCCGGCTCTGTTTTTATCGGTCTGAGACATGTTAAAAAACTTAAGAGCATAAGCTTCCAACCTAGCCATGAGCTCAGTGGACACTCCATGGTTTGTGACCTTAAAGAATCCCAACTCCTCACACGCCTCAACCAAATGGGTTCGCGCCGAAGGGCTCGCCATGTCGATTACCGGAATCCCGGTTAAGGTATTGGCAATAGGCTTGCATGTTTTGATGAAGGTGTTGTCTAATGGTGGCTGAGAAAGCACAACCATTTTTTATGAAAAGTTGAAAAAATGAGAAAGATAGAAGAAGGAGAGAATGAGAATTGAGAGATTTTGGGTGGGTTTTTATAGTGAGAATTGAGGAAATAGGGGGGGGGGGGGGGGGGACAGCAGCAGCTCAGGGGCGTTACTAATTAAGGTGATGCCACCTGGCAAACAATCACATATGTCCTTCTGCCTATGCAGTGTCAAAATTTTAAATTAAAAAATTAAGAAAAATTCACCTTGCTCATCAGCTTTGTTCTAGTTCCATTTTCTTCTCTAGGCTCCATGCCATTACTTTGCTTTGATTTTTCCCACATTCTAAATTATGGGGAATTTTTTTTTTTTTTTTTTAGATTATGAAGATTATATAGGATCCTTTTTCGGGAGACCTTCCTGTTTCTTATTCATGTTTTTTTTTTTTCAGATTGTATTTTATCGGAGAGTCCAAATTGCCCCACGTCGTCACTTAACAGTTAACAAAGAGTGCAAATTCTAAATTTTGAACATTTGCAAAATGAGCACTCCGTTTGCATTATTTATTTTGACGTTCTGATAAAATATAACCTGAACGATTGGATGTCCTTGGGATTTCATTTGAGCGTTGTTGATATGATGGCTCTTAATTAATTTTGATTTAGGGGACATAATTTGTTCTAGAATGCACTTTGATTTAGTGAAAAAGGGAAGAAGAAAAGTTCCCCCAAGTTGTGAATGGGGGAAACTAACTGGCTTTATTGATTGAGATTTCCGGAGGTTTGGCGCCGTTTGTATCTATTAAAGTTTCCGTTTTAATCGAACATAATTGATACCTATAATACTATTTCAACTTTCTCCCAATTATTGATGTCCATAAAACTTTGTTCCTAGTAGATGCTCTTTTTTTAGTAAAAAAATTGTCAAGGTTGGGATGCATGGATGTTTTTAAAGTAATTAATTTAATTGAAAAATTACAATTAATTCATACATCCATAAAATATGAAAATTTAATATATATAAATTTTTTTTCTAAGCATGCCTGTTGTTAGAACACATAGTCAACCGAGAATGAAGGAATCTAATTGACTTTGAGCCCTTGGGGGTAGCCTTTATACTGTATATTGACGATTTTGAGTGCTTCCACCATCTTTTTCTAATGTTTCTTTTTTTTTTTTAAATGTGGGTATAGTGGAACGCTCAAATGAGGTAAGTAAATTAAAATGAGATATTAAGGTACGATTTGAGCCACACATCGAACCCCTCATGTTTTGTGGGCGCGTCACGTGTCCCACTACCAAAAAGCAAAAAGTAAACAGTAAACAGTAAAAAACTATTATCTGCCACATCACCACAATAAGTGGCTCATATTGTGACTCACTGCCTCATTCTACCAACTTTGCCTCAACGGAGCGCTCCTCTGTGGGTTATATATATATATGTCAGATTGCGACATCATCCGTACACTTATGATAACAGAATAAATATTAGTCATCACTTTTTTTTTCTTTTTTTAGGGGTGGGGAACAATGCCCCTGTGAGGACTCTAATCCAGGCACCTTCGGTGTCGGGTGGGAGCGTCTTCCACCAGGCCACTCGCACTCGTCTTAGGTCCTGTTCTTTAGGGATTTGGGTTTGGGTTTTGGGAGTTTAGGTTAGTTTAGATTGTATTGAATGAGTTTAGATTATGTTGTGTGAGCTTAGGTTGTTTTGGGTGAGATGTGAGTTTAGGTTGTGTTGGGTGAGCTTAGATTAAATTGTATTCCTAATAGTCATCACCTTTTTAAATACTTGTATTCCTAATTATGAAATTACATAAATTTAAAATCACATCATTTGGATCAAATTTGAATTCCAATGAAATGAAGGATAAATGAAGAGTAAAACATTAGAAACGGATAGCTCATTCCATTTTTGTTCATGTATATCTCTTCCTTTTGGGACTCTGATTTCTCCCTTTTATGTCATCATTCCAATTGGCGAACGAATGTGTGTTATCCCTTCCAAACTCATCCATCAAAGATCAACTGACCTCATTATTTTTGAAAATTAATAAATTCAATTCCTTCCAGTGCATGAATTAGGTCATAAAAATATTAAAATCTCTCCATTTACGGATAACTTAATTTTAAGGGAAAAATATATATTTGTGCCAAAAATCTATTCTCATTTTTCAATTGAAGATCCGAACTATCAATGTTTTCAATCAAGGGCAAAATAAAAAATATTGACAAATTTTCGAAAAATAAAACACCGTAGTTACACCGTGATTTAATTGCGAACTTAATCATGTGAACTTCGTTGAAAATAACTCAATGATCGGATCATAAACACTACACGTAATTAATCGATCTTTCTTATTTAACACAAATAGACATTTTTATTGAGTCGTCATTAACGGGGTTCACATGATTTGAGTTCACAATTTAACTATGGTGAAACTACGGTGCTTTGTGTTCGAAAATTGGTCAATTTGTTTTTTATTTTGCCCTTGATTAGAAAATGACGATAGTTCGAAGCACAAAATGTGTACTTTTCCCTAATTTTAATGGATAGATCTGCAGATCACTTATAAAATCTAATGACCAATCAGGAGTTCTAGGTTAATTAGTCCTCAAGCCTACAACTGCTTGCTCATAATTAATAATTTAATTTATCTGACTTTTGTGCTCATATAATTGTACTTCACAGACTGACATAACTTGGCTCTTCAAAACAAAAAGGGGCTTCCAATTAGCAAATAGATCAACTTAGTTATTATTTATTGACTTCTAATTACAGGCTGTAAGTAGAAGCGATGCTCAAGGAAATTGTTAATTACTTTCCATGTAAATTTTTCGAAGTATATTTTGACTATTGATGATCTGAAGTCTGAACACGGCTAATACTTTGCATGAAAAGTAGAGAATAATTTTATATTATGTAATTGTAGACTTTTTTCGGTGACAAGCTAGTAAAAACCTTTCCTTATAAATATTATTTAATTTATTAATTCAAATTTTGCTAGAATTATTTGATTAAGCAGATTGCATCACACCTATTCTTAGCTTAAGATTAAATAAGGCCAAAAATAATCTTGATATTGTATTTAATTATGTCTTACTTATCATAATTTATTAATCTGTACATTTTTTAATTTCATACAAGATGTCTCCCTTGTCACTAACAATATCTTCTATTGTTTTTTTTTGAAGGGGTTAGTATCTGCTCAATATTTCAGTTTTTGAGGACTTGAACCGGTGAAGTCGTGGTTCTGCCCGGTGAGCTCGCTCCACTGAACTAAAGCTCGGTCCTCAACAATATCTTCAATTGTTAATTTAAATAAATAAAATATCTTTAGTGCGTAATAAATCTCCACCAATCACATCAACCGTTAATCATGGTACAATCACCATGTTAAACAAATAAATTAAATATTACCCCCAATAAAATAAATAATAACTTTTTTTATTTGGGACATGATCAATAATTTCAACATCAATTCACTTGATTTGGTCCTAGCACTTTCTGAGAATCTTGCATTGAAATGTGGTTGCATATTATGTCATACTGATAAAGACAATTTATCATCCCGAAAAATCAAACTAAATTGCACAAAAAAGTATCAATATATATTCGCTGAAAATGAAGTTAGGAACTACAAATCCTCCAAGTAAAATTTGCCAAACTTAGTACAACTAGACTAATTATTATTTTTTTGATGAAGAGGTACAATACAGTTATTCATAATATTTCAATGTATAGTACATATATATAAGATCTTTGAAGATTTATCTCTCGACAGGATACCGCAGTCATCGGTACCGACACTTTTTTACAATGGATCCGCGCATATCTATCCTGAATATTTGATGCAGGAGGTTGAGAAAGATTTAAGAATTAAATCTTTTTTTCCATATTATTTTAGCAAATTTCTTATTTTAGTTTTAGCAAATTTCTTATTTTAGTTTTTATTTAGATTATGTTTCCAAATTTAGTTTTTGTATTTTTCTATTTAAACCCTCTTTAGGGTTTCAGAAACACATCTTTTATTTGAATAAAAACCCTAGCTTTGCTATTTTTTTCTAGTGTATTCCAGAGTTATCAATCGAATTCATCGCTTATGAATTCGACTATCTATCCTAGATTTAGCGTTTGCTATTACTTCTGAGATTCCGAATGCGTCAGGTGGTATCAGGGCATGTCTTTTCCTATTCTTTTCGAAGCTTGAGCAGCCACGGAAAATCAACCGTTGACCAGAGCAGAATTTAAAGGGATTTCGGCGGCTTTTACCGCTACCCTTACTGCTTTGACCAATCAGATTGCAGCTTTGACGACGAGAGTGGACAACCACAAGAGTCGTCGTACAGACGGGAGAGAGGAAATGAATAGGGTTTCGCGAGGTGAGAACAATTATTCAACTATCTTTGCTAATTTGAGTTTGGGAGAGGAAGTTGACCATGGTGATCAACAAAATAAGTATGATTGTCGAGTGTCTGATATTTCGTTGTTCTATGGAAACATGGGAGTGGAAGAGTTTCTGAATTGGCAGGTCGACGTTGATAAGTTTTTCGATGTCATGGGTGTCCCTGAAAACATACAAGTTAAGATGGCAGCGATGAGGTTGAAGAGTGTAGCTTTCTTATGGTGGGACAAGCTCCTTACTCAGAGGCAACGACAAGGAAAGGGGCTTGTTAGAATGTGAAGGCGAATGAAACAATTGATGATTCAGCGATTTCTCCCGGAAGATTACGAACAAATCTCAAATATTAATTATGTCGAATGCGTTCAAGGAAAAACGACTATGATGGAGTACACGAATGAGTTTGTGGAGCAAGGGCTCCCGAAATCAGATACGGAGAAGGAAGATGTTATTGTGGTTGAGGAGGCGTTGGAGGAGATTGATGAGCAAGCGATGATGAGGATTCTATCTGCTGATTTTGAGGAGGAAGGTGAGGAGATTGAGCTGAAGAAGAAAGATGTTATTGTGGCAGAGGAGGCATTAGAGAAGATTGATAAGCTGGCAATGCTGAGGATTACATATTCTGATTCTGAGGAGGATGAGATAATTAGAATTCGGCATGATTCGTGGTTGGTGAATTCAGGCAATTTGATGAGTGTTCTGAAAGAGGAAACAATTCTAGATGAGGTGCGCGAGAACGTGCAGGATTTTGAAGAGTTGATCGCAGATGAGCTGCCAAATAATTACCCCATGTACAAGGATTCAGTATCAGATTAGCTTAATCCCAGGGTCGAGTACCAAAATTCTGGTTTCTCAGAAATTGGTTTGTCAATTGAAATTCACCACGGAGTCTCATGAGAAGTCATATGCACTCGTTTGGGTGAGTAACAGTTCACAACTTCGAGTGTCGCCGACCCGTAGGGTTCCTATTTCCATTGGAAAGCACTACAAGGAAGAGAGTGCTGGGAGTAAAAAGTCCAACTTATTGGTGATGACTCAGAGTGATAATGAGTTGGAAGAGGTCGTTAGACAGACTGATTGTTTCTATATTGTGGTGATTAAGGGCGCTTTTAGTGTTGTGAAGGAGGAGGAGAGTATAGTAGTCAAGAAAGCTGTTAAGGCTAGATTGAAGACTACGGGAAAGAAGAACAATGTTGATATTGACATGCGCGAGAGGGTAAAAGCTTTAAAGGAAGGTGATGATGTGATGCAGCCTCGCAAGCATGGTCTATTCAAGGTGGATGAGGTCATATATTCAGAAGAGAACTCGGGGTCGATTTCTTTGGAAGTGGAGGAGAATGATGCAGGAGGTTGAGAAAGAATTAGGAATTAAATCTTTTTGAATTTCTATATTATTTTAGCGAGTTTCTTATTTTAGTTTTTATTTAGATTATATTTCCAAATTTAGTTTTTGTATTTTTCTATTTAAACCCTCTTTAGGGTTTCAGAAATACATCTTTTATTTGAATAAAAACCCTAGCTTTTGCTATTTTTTCTGGTGGATTCCAGAGTTATCAATCGAATTCATCGCTTGTGAATTCGATTATCTATCCTAGGTTTAGCGTTTGCTATTCCTTCTGAGATTCTGACTGCATTAATATTGGTATATTCTTCAACATTTGGAGCACAAGCCTCATCATCGGGTACCTTTACCATTGCAAGACATAACATCTAGGAAGCATCCACGTGCGAGCGGGACAAGGAAAAGGAAGATGAAAAGAAAGAAGAAGAAAATCTCACAAAATTATGAGAAATTTGATGACCCAAAGGCTCGAATCCGGAGTGTAAGGAATCATGTCTGACTCTTTAACCAACAGACCACCACCATGTTGACACCTAGACTACTAAATTAAGATGATGTTTTATGTTGGTTTCAAAGTTTAAGTATGTTGATGGAGCTACTTAATTAGTTAATTATGATTGCTTTTGCAATTTAGAGTTTAAGATTTAAGATTGATTTTACATATACCAAAACTCTCATTGTAAAACACTTCTCAATTAATTAGTCACATTTGCTAAATCGCATAGTATCTTTCTAGGTGGACGTGACTAATGACAAAGACCTAAATAATGCTATTGATATAAATTTGATGACGCAACGTCAATCTTTGGTTATTCCATTTTGACCATCTTTATAAGCTGCGTGGTTACTTGACGTTTGCAAACATTAAAGAGGCGGTGGAGGTTTGGAATAAGATCCGGTGCAAATAAATTAATAAAATACATTCATGACATTATTTTGTGCAATGTCAATTTTCAAATATATATTAAAACTACAGCGTACTGTCAAATATAAATATCAAACTACGATAAAGTTGTTACTAATTGTTTTTGATTGCGCACTAACGGAATCGTTTCCGTGGAGACCATAGATTGCAAAAATGGATTACTTGTCATCTCTTAGGCTAAGAAAAAAATTCAGTTGCTTCCGGGTTTTAAACAATCGACTTGTTCAATGCTTATTTTTATCACTATTTCAGTGTTGTGTGCTTTTCTTTGGGAATTATTTAATTGACATCCACCCGATTTTTCAGTACAATCGCTTTCCTTTTAAGGAAAAACAAAACTGTCCACCCACGAGTACATTCAAGACATTTAAGTGAGTTTTTTTTAAAACTGACCCAAACTCGAGTTTGGATTTCAAAACTGACCCACGCGAGTTTCACATTTTAAAACTGACCCATTTTTAATGAGATCGGATCCTGGGAATCCGGTCTTCTGTGTTTTTTACAAAACCGGTTCCTCAGGATCCGGTCTTATGTGCAAACGAAAACATGTGTAGTTCTCTCATTCGAACACGCACAGAAGACCGGATTCCCAGGATCCGGTCTTTTGAATAACGTAAAAGACCGGATCCTGGGGATCTGGTCTCATTAAAAATGGGCCAGTTTTGAAATGTGAAACTCGCGTGGGTCAGTTTTGAAACCCTCAAACTCAAATGGGTCAATTTTAAAAAAAACTTCATTTAAGTACGTGCCCGTGTGCACATACATTATTATATGATAGAACAATATTGGTCGACAAGTCACATATTTCAATACCTATAATTTCTTGATTTAGAAAAAATGCAAGTATAAAAAACTACACGTTGAATTCAATAATGTACACGCAAATATATTAGGGAATATGTTGGCTGCATATTTATGTCGTGTGCTAAAAAATTTAATTCTGAGTAATGCATGAACGTGAATGAATGAGGTCCTCATCAAAGTGGTAAACCAGACAGGGAGGAGCCCAAATTACCAAGAATGTGTTGGAAATTAGGTATATATTAAGACATTTTCCATTTTCATCAACCAAATTTTGAGTCCCATGAGGTATTTAGTTTTGTCACAAATATTCTACTTTGGTATGGCAGCAGGTCGTACGGCTCAACATTATCCATATCATTTTACCTACAGGATTAAAATCATGAATATTTGCATAATCAATCAGTTTAAATAGAACTTTTAAATTATTAGCTGAAAAAAGCGTTAGATTAAACTATTAGAGTCTCTTCACCTTCAGTCTATTCATTTGTATGTCTGTTCATACGTCAGGTTGTACTAAATATACGGTCTATTGGGCTAATATAGAAATGTACATTAATTTATTTCATCCTATTAACATGAACCTTTTAAATTAATAAAAACAATATTGCGAAATATATTCGAGTAGGATAAACTAGGAACATAAGAAGACCAAATAGAAGCACCGGCCGTCTATATAGCGTGTTCAAGATGTGGCAATAATAACATACATCCTCATAATGTAAGAAAGAAAAGGAGGCTAACCTTTTCATGAAGCGACCCCCACCAAGCATTAACAAATGGGTTTGACTTGACTGAACAATTATTTGAAGAAGAATAAAAGAAGAAGAAGTGAGACCAAAGAATATTCAAAAGCACAATATCATGTATTCATACTACAAAAGCAACCTTCTATGAACATGCACACATTGTTCTCTTGATGTATCATACTCTTGGATGGACCCCAGAGCAGCACATTACTCCATGCAATACTTCAATATCTTTCCTATTAGTTGCATTCAGGATTTGCTAAGCAGTCACGTGAAGGACTTTCTAGGTTAAGAGACCAGACCACAGCAATAACACACGTTAATGCGACCAATTTAATAAGCCGTTCTCTCTTTCTCCTTTACATTTATTTGTTAAGAAAAAGAAAACGGTAAAGATCAGAGCATGTGCAGTCGTTGCTGTAATCAGGAGATGTTGCAAGAGGGAGGTGATGATGTTACATTCAATTTAAACTTACTTTTGAACAGTTTTTCCTCTCTCGCTTGCTGAAGTAACATGTGGGAAAGAAGCTGTTCAAAGTAAACTCAAAATAATAATAACAGCAACACCTATTTCTTTCAGCAATCGATGTACATGTTCACAGACTTTCGAGATTTAAAAACATATTAATTGAGGGAGTTTGTTGAACCAAGACCCATCGACCGCTGGGCACTAACGCTTCTCCTTTTTTGCATTTTTTACGACTGTCACAGCGACTTTCTTTTTAACATGTTTTAAAGTCACATGTCAATAGTTAAGGTCCAACTGGGGATTAATATTAAGCTTGTGATAGATGTGTACTCGATCTCATCTTCTGGTGTTGGCATAATTAATGCCATAAAGAAATTAATATTCTGGTCAAGGATTGGTATCTGATAAAAGTATGCACAGGAGATAATGTGTAAGTAGCCCCCCACACAGTAATGTTATCTCTTCTGAATGAAGCAGCGGTGCAGCAGCTTTTTAGTGATTTTGATTGATCGGTCACATGTATGAAAACTAACCCTAGCTTCAAATTCGATACGCAAGAAAGTTTTTGTTATTAACCCTAATCAGAGTTTTGATGACTTTTGTTTTGCGTGTTAATTCAAAGTATGCTACTTAATAAAAGCAATATGTGTGTGCGCGCGCATATGCTGTACCTGTCTATTTGCTCACGTACTTTTAGGTGGGATCTTGTAGCACGTCTAAGTTTGAAAAAGAAGCCATTTTCGCAATGCACATTATTATTGTTATTAGAGTGCAATTTGTTTTAGCCCAAGGAATTTTGAGTTTATTTTTGAGCCTCTCACTAAGATTTGAAAATACAAAAGAGTCTATTATTGTACGTGAAAAACTAGTTAACACATTCTGGGTGAACCACGTTGAATATATATATTATTTTATTTTTTTTAAGTCAACACGCATTTAATCACAACAATTGTTATAGTAGAATAAACTCTTATCCATATCTATGAGAGATTATGATGGGGATGAAAACCCTAATTACCTAAACTGTCGACTAACAAGGCACTTCATGAAAAACGATACACTCCATATAATGGAGCTATGAGTCATCATAAATTGCTGATGCATTATTGATGACTCAGTGCTTCATGTCATGCAAGAAAGAATGACTAGTGGCACAAATTATTAACCCTGGTTATTAATAGTCACAAGGGCGGTGGTGGCATATTGGTTAAGGAGTTCAACTTAAGATAGATGGATCCTTACGCCCAGGTCGAGTTCCCAGGGCCACCAATATTCTTCTTTTCTTTTTCTTTTTCCTCTTCTTGTCCCGCCTCGTGCGTGGATGTCCTTCTCTTCACGCCTCGTGCGTGATGTGTTCTTCCTTCCTCGTGAAGGGTGCTGTTCGGTAAAAGATGCCCAAAGTGACCTGAGCTCCAAGTGTCAAAGATGTACCGATGATTTGGGTGGATGTGTGCTGATTAATGATAAAGGTGTCAAACGTGGCATGCGCTTCAGAAGTGGAGATATGTATCAGATGTTTGCGGATCCGATCAAGATGTCTTGCTAAGAGCTCCGGAGATCAATATATATGTACTAGATGATAAAAGTCAAATTCATTGTAATGTTAGTTCCTACTTTGTTGTATCCACCCACTACCAAAAAAATCGCCAAGTTGTTGATACATAGGGGTGCAAACGAGACGATACGTTCACGAGCTACTCTTGAACGAGCTCGGTCAAAACTCGGTTCGATTTTAAACAAGTTAAGATCGAACACAAACTTGAAGCTCGTTAAATAAACGAGCCAAATATGAGCAAGAGGCCGGTGCTCGACTCGTTTATGTTCGCGTACAATTCGTTTATGTGTTCGTTAACATACTCGATTAAAACTCTATTATATTGTTTGAAACTCGTTAATGAGCTCGATTAAAGTAATTTTGCACACTTTAAAATACTTTTTCAGCGAAAGCTCATTTCAACGCGTGAAAAGCTAGACTAAAGCTCGTTCAAACTTGTGAAAAGTTTGATTAAAGCTTGTTTCAGCTCGTGAAAAGCTCGACTAAAGCTCTTTAATAGTAAATAATCACATTAATTTAAATTACTTTAATTATTCGTATAAAGCTCGAGCTCGACTCGAAACTCGTGAAATTTAAACGAGCCGAGCTCGAACACATATTTTCAAAACTCGATAATGGCTCGAATTCGTCAAATTTTAAACCAACCAAGCTTGAGCAACCTAATACCGATTCGTTTGCAGCCCTATACGAATTGGCGTGATCTATAATGTGTCTGTTCAAGCACAGCACACGTAATCCTCATCCGACACAAAACCATGAGGAGCAACAAGTTAGCTATGATTCTGTTTCAGCTGTGTGTTTTTCTGATGCACCAGTTTCTGATTCATAATGTGGACCAAGCACTGATATTTTAGGATCACATTTTTGGGACTTTGCTGGGAGACAACGTATCAACTAGCTGCTAGATTTCCCAACAATTTACTGATCTCCTTGCCCACGTGAAGATGTTCATTCTCACGCAGTTTATTGGGCTGAGCTGCTCCTGCACCTCACGCCCTCATCACCCGATCTCCCATCATCTCTGCAACATGCATCTAACACAGCCTATCTTGTAGTTTTACGTGCAAACACTGCTCCGAGCTGCATGCAAACACATACACCTCTCGACAGTAGTGATCTTAATACGCGTGTCTCAGCCTGGTTTTGTGTGCTTGCTTGAACTTTTCCGATCCAGAATAGATAAACTCTCATGCAAGGAGACGTAACCATATAAACATCTAGCAACTCTTTAGCTCTAAATTAAATTCACATTTTAACAAGGCTCTGTTATACCTGACACTTTGTGTTGGAGTTTTTCGCACGTGCGATGTGATCCGATAAGCTGAAAGAATGCTGTACAGTTAGGGTTTTATTTGTTTTCCCGATTCAACAACAGCTAGCTAGGGGTGCAACGGAGGGCGATACGTTCGCAAGTTATTCGTGAACGAGCTTGGTCAAAATTCGATCCGATCTTAAACAAATTAAGTTCGAACACAGCTCGTTAAATAAACTAATCAAGTACGAGCAAGAGGGTGTTCCACTCGTTTATGTCGCGAACAGCTCGTTTTATCTGCTCGTTAACATACTCGATTAAAATTCGTTTATTTACTTGATTAAAAATCTATTATATTGTTTGAAACTCGTTAATGAGCTCGATTAAAGTAAATATACACACTTTAAAATACTTTTCAGTGAAAGTTCGTTTCAACTCGTGAAAAGCTCGCCTAAAACTTGTTTCAGCTCGTGAAAAGCTCGACTAAAGCTCGTTAATAGTAAATAATCACAATAATTTAAATTGTTTTTCGTATAAAGTTCGAGCTCGGCTCGAAACTCGTGAAAATTAAACGAACCAAACTCGAACGCATGTTTTCTAAACTCAATAATACTCGAAATCGAACTCGTCAAATTTTAAACGAACCAACGTTCAGCAAACTAATACTGGACTCGAATGACAACCCTACAGCTAGCATTGTGTCGCTGCTGCTGCGGGCCGACAAGTAGCACATATTCACCTAGGTTGTCAGAGGGATAACATGATTATTGCATCAATCTCATCAACTCCTGGTCGCTGCAATATAGTCAATGATGTATGAGGTTACGTCAGCAATGAATATACCAAAACTTAAGTCGGTTCCACTTAGGCCCATAATCATCACCGGGCCACGCTTGCGTTGCAAGGTCATCTCTCTGGACTCAGGGTCCCCAGTTGAGCCCGGCCTAATAACTTACTGAGCATATTTGAGTTAAAGATAATGTTGGGCCAAAAACCTAGCCAGTTTGAAACGGGCCAACAAAAAGGGCCTGTTGGAAAAACCAATTTATCTGCAGACTAATCACTCACATGCTTAATATATTGAGATGTCAACGAGATTCGCCTGGAGATAAAATTGAAAAACTTTTCAATGTACTCGAACTGAGTAACTTGGTTATTATATATGCTGTTATGTCTTACTGCTGTTGTGATGTTATGTTGAATAAGAATGCCCAAAGTAGTGTTGTTTGTGTATGCATTTGCCTAGTGAAGTTTGCAGGTTTTCTGTTCTTGAGTTCCTGATATGTGTCTGAGTTTTGAGCCAAAAGGCTCAAAACGGCGTCGCATCTCCAAAGCGGGATTTCCAGCTTTTGAAGGCCAAAGGGAAACGAAGTCGTTTGGTCAATAGCGGGAGTTTCGGTTTAGTGGAACGCCGACGTTTTCGGCGAGGCGCGAGAGGTCGGTAAGTTCGTTACGAACGATTGGACGACAGCGTTTCGCTCGTCTCCTGCGTTTCATTCAAAAGGGGAAATCAGATTGGGGATTAGGGCTAGTTCGAGTTCTTCGTCTTCGAGAGCAATTCCAGAGCGTCTTGAGAGCGAAGATCAAATTGGCAAGCGGAACGTGAGCGACTGAAGTCGGGAAGGTGTCCGAGGACTACGGCGTGTCTCTATTGCAGCCTTGTCGCAGTGGAGCGTCAGATGTACTCAACTGAAGGTCAGACCAGTTAGGACTGCGCTTCGTCTTCTCTCGTCGGATTCGTCTCAGCTAAGTGGTCTAACTTGTTACTTGGATTGAAACAGTGTATTGGGTTACAATTTGCTGTGTAATAATCTAGTAACATTAAGACTTTCATCTAGGCTTGTTTTTGTACAAACTCTTTGGGCTAATATTCAATAAAGGGTAAGGTTTAACTAAACATTGAATCGATCCTATTACAACGTGGTATCAAGAGCCTATTAGGCCGTTCTTGACGTGTTCTTGACGGTCTAAGGGTTTGTGTGCCTTAACTTTTGAACTCTTAGTCCCTTGTTTGTGCTTCTGGCGTTGTTTCATAATTCAAGTGATGGCTGAATCTATAAAACTAAAGCCATTTTATGGCACCTCCGACTTCTCCATGTGGAAGATGAGAATGAAGGCCATTCTTGTCAAGGAGAAGTGCTTTAGGGCTGTGACAGAGGAATGGGTTGCTCCCACCTCTGATCAGCAGAAATTTGATATGAAAGAGCTTGCTTATTCTGAGATAATGATGAAGTTAACAGATGATGTAGCTAGAAAAGTGATGCAATATTCTGAACCTAAAACTTTATGGGATGAATTGGATAAAATGTAATTGGCTAAGACTCTCCCCAATAGGATCTCCCTGCAAACTAAATTGTTCACTTTCAAGATGGATTTGTCCATAAGTTTGCAGGAGAACCTTGACATCTTCTTAAAAATAACCCAAGACTTGAAAAAGTGTAAGGATGAAATTAAAGAAGAACACCTTTGTGTCATTCTCCTTAATTCTATTCCATCTCAGTTTGACACCCTTAGGGATGTCATTCAGTATGGAAATGATAAGGTGACAGTCTCCAAAATTATTGAAGCTATTACCTCTAAGAATGACAGTCTTAAAGTGTTTAAAACCAAAAATGGGGTTAAAACTGAGGGTAAGTCAGAAGTGATGATGGTTAAGGGTAAAAACAAGTTCAAACATAAGAATAAAAACCATAACCATGGATCTCAAGGTACATCTAACAATGAATCAAACAAATCTCAGAATAACAGAAACTCTGAAAAGTCCCAACAACAGGGTAATTCCCAAAGAAATGGTCCTGTTAAGTGTTTATATTGTGGAAAACTTGGACATTATGCCAATAACTGTTTTAAGAAACAAGATGATACTAAAAACAGTAATAATGCTAAGCCCCAAAGGGAAAACCAATATGGTTTTTCCAATATCTGTGAGAAGGGTCCAGAATACAACCATGAGGCTCTTGTTGTCTCTTGTGGAGATGACAGCAGCTCCTGGATCCTAGATTCTGGCTGCACCTTGAATGCCACTCCTCACAAGCATCTCTTTGGCAACTTAGAGCATTGTGATGGGGGAGAAGTCATGCTAGGTGATCACACATCACTAAAAATTAAGGGAATTGGATCAGTTCCCTTAAGGATGTTTGATGGTGTGGTAAGGTCTATTCAAAATGTGAGATGGGTTCCACATTTGAGGAGAAATATTTTGTCAGAATCTGCCTTAGACAAGATTGGATGCAAAATCACAACTTATAAAGGAATAAGAGAGGTTTCTAGAGATGGCAGGGTGGTCATTAAAAGTATAGAAAAGGGTGGTCTCTACTATGTGGTTACTTCCCCTGAAATTAACATGTCTGATGATAACTCTTCCCATACTCTAGAAAACACTAAAAAATGGCATTCAAGGCTTGGTCATATAGGAAATAAAGGCTTAACTTACTTGTCAAAATCTGGCTTAATTGATTGCAAACCTACTGATCTTAAGTTTTGTGAAACTTGTGTTTTTGGTAAGAAAACTGCTCATCCATTTCATAAATCTACCTTTACTGTGAACAAACCATTAGAGTATGTCCATTCTGATTTGTGGGGACCTTCACAAGTCCCTACAGTTGGAGGAAGATCATACTTTATCTCAATAATTGACCAATTCACTAGAAAAGTCTGGATTTACCTCTTAAAAACTAAGGATGAAGCATTTGAGTACTTTAAAAACTGGAAGATCATGGTTGAAAGCCAAACTGACTTGAAAGTAAAATGTCTAAGAACAGATAATGGGCTTGAGTTTTGCAATAAAATCTTTAATGACTTTTGCACTAAAAATGGCATAAAGAGACACTTAACTGTGCCTGGCACCCCTCAGCAGAATGGAACTGCTGAGAGGATGAACAGAACATTGCTGGAAAAGGCCAGGTGCATGATGATTAGTTCTGGGGTCAAACCATCCCTTTGGGGAGAAGCTGTGATCACAGCAGCTTACTTAATTAATAGAAGCCCCTCCTCTTCTATTAACTTTAAAACTCTCCAAGAGTTGTGGACTGGTAAGGCCCCTACCCTGCACCATCTGAGACCTTTTGGCTGCACTGCTTATGCCAAGGTACCTCAGGGGAAATTGCAGCCAAGGGCTGTCAAATGTATCATGTTGGGATACCCTGATGGGGTTAAAGGTTACAAGCTTCTTTTAATTCAACCTGGAGGTTATAAAGTGATAGTTTCTTGTTCAGTTACCTTTGATGAAAACAGTTTTCATTTTAAGTCTAAACTAAACCATGAAGTTGAGTCTTATGGCACACCTGAAGGTGTGACCAGTTTCATCCCCACAGGCTTATTTGCTAGACAGGATGGTGATGATCATCAGCAAGGGAATGATGAAGGATCAGCTCAGATGGGACAGTCACTGGACTTAAATCCAAGTGAAGAGGACTATGAGGTAACACAAGAAGGGAGTAATTCAGCTGGAAATACAGGTATTGAGCAACCACACCAATTAGGTGGGGGAGTAAGCAATTCTAACTCAGCTTTACAGTCAAATTCAACACATGCTAGTCATAGGACTGAAAATGCTTCTGCTGTGAATTTTGATATCAATGATGCTGTCTTGACTGATTCTGTGCCTAGTTCATCTGCTGTGAATGATGTGACTGATATGCCTTCTACTTCTACTATGCCTGTTCAAGTCCAACGTGATTTAAGTAACTATCAATTGACTAGAGACAGGGCACCTAGAAACAGAGTTCAAAATAGAAGGTATAAGGCTAATTTAGCTGAGTCTTGGAATGAGAAATGCTGTAATATTGCTGAGTTTGCTCTTGTTGCTGCTGAGAAAGTGAAATATGAATTACCTGAAACTTATGAGGCTGCCCTTAGGGGACCTAATGCTAGAGAATGGCAAAATGCAATGAATGAGGAAATTAAGTCTATGCATGTTAATAAAACTTGGTCTTTGGTACCCAAACCTGAAAATGCTAAAGCTATTGAATGTAAGTGGATTTATAAACTAAAAGAAGGTAATTCTGAATTAGATCCACCTAAGTTCAAAGCTAGATGATAGCACTGAAATATATGCATTTTAGGCAACCTCTATGCTTATTGTTTCGATCGTTTTATTACGATTTCACTTGCTATTTGATGCTTTGTGGTTCATTTCAGGCAAATTACAGAGTTTAAGCTGAGAACACAAGTGAGTAGCATTTTGGAGCAAAACCGAGCATTTTGGAGCAAAAATATGGACTTTCGGGCAATATGGGACAAACCGACCTTTCCGGAGTATTTTGGACGTACCGATCGCAATTGGTGTCTGATTTGGTCGATTCAAAGCTTGTTGAAAAGCTAACTCAAAGGGCTACAACTCTCTAGTTGACGTCGAGACCAAATTCGGAGGTTAAGATTTCCAAACAGCCTTGTGCGTTCGCACAGTCCACCTTGTGCGTTCGCACAACATAAACCAGTCGCATGGATTTTTCATGCGAGCGCATGCAAGATATTGACCTTTGCAACTTGTTTTAGACATCCAGGGCGTGTCCGATGTCCGATTTGGCTGATCTTTAGCTTGTTGGAAAGGTAACTCAAAGAGCTACAACTCTTCAGTTGACATCAAGACCTAACTCGGACGATAAGACTGCGAAAAAACGCCAGCAAGAGACCATGCGTCCGCATGGTCCAAATCATGCGTTCGCATGCCCTTGCCAGAAATCATAAAAACTGGATTTTTACTGCTGGGCTATAAATACAAACTTAGAGTTTTTGAACAACTCTCCTGGGTTTTTGGGCATTTTTCTGGAGCAAAGCTGGGTTTTTAGAGAAGAGAGACTTCAACACGATCGAATCGGATCCTCTAGTGTACTTAGATCTCCATATTGGTTCTAGATTCCTAAACTCTACTTTTCATATGGTTGTTTGCACTCTCATTGTTTTTATTGCTTGTAAACTCACCATGAGTGAGTAGTGACCTTGGTTGGGGATCTATGAATCCCCTAGACATGTTTGTGACATTGTGAATACTATGGATGCTATTGATGAATGATTTGCACATGATTCTTCTTCATTTGAACTTAGATTTTCGGATTGCCCATAAGGTGTTTGTGAGAAGTCCTCAATGGGAATTCTGCTTGATTTCATGTTTGACGTAGCTAACCCTGAAAAGCATGATTTCAAATGAACGAAATGAAGAAGCATTAGGGTTTTTGAGTTACATGGCGACTTTCTAATCCTAGTGAGAATGGCTTGAATTTAACAAGAACATGATTATCTAGTCAATAAAGCGCGAGTGTGAGGCTAGATATTCATATTCTCTAGTGCCAATAAAGCGCGAGTGTGAGGTACTATGCGAGATGTAACCGCTTCGTACTAAGTTGTAGCGCGAGTTGAACTTAGTATAAATGTTGCATGAGCTAAATTCTAAGTATGTGTGACAGGCGTCGTTGTACCCGTCAAAAATAATAATTTGTAATCCGACTAGCAAGTGGTAAGTCGGGTCGTATCCACAGAGATTGATCCGAGAATCTGTTCACTAAGTATTCAAACACGTAATTGAAAAACACAAACACAAGCAACAGTTATCACTTATTAAGAAAGCAATCGTCACACGAATTCAGGTATGTAATATCAAAGAGAAGTGCAAGCTAGAACTTTCGACTGTGATGCAAGACTAAATCATTGACAAATCCGTTTTGATTTCTAATGCTCTACAACTTAGAGCTCCCCCGCTAAGGTTATACTCCCTGTTCTAGTTCTAGTACTTAATCTCGCGCTAGCGATAATCAAGACCCTAACTCGCTAGAGTTGCATGAAGATTTGAACAAGTTGTCCTAGGGTGTTTAATCCTAGTGGTATATTACTCGTGTCCTAGTTTGCTATCCCCGCTAGGTTGCTAGTAAACTTGACAATTGAAATCAACAAACAAACAATAGCTCCCCCGCTAGGGTTCCACTCATGCTAGCACATCAATTCCATGAACATAGTATAGTAATATGACGTAAAACATAGAAATCAATAGAAGTCTCAAGTCAATACATCACAATTTGGAGTTCTAGCCTACACATATGAGTTTAGCTACTCATAGTAATGGAATACATCATCAAGTATTTTGAATAGAATGAATTGACAATACTGTTGACGAATCCTCCACCAATCTGCAGCTCCACTCCAGTACTCAAATCCAGCAACGAATCCTCAATCGAATTCCTACTCCAAGAACTCTTCTCCACAAATCGAACTTCGAACTACTAACCCTAATTGAATCTGATTTCTCTTCCCAATTCCAGAGCCAGCCGCCCCTCTTCTCTGTCCCCTCGAGTTCCGTGTTACTCATTTCGAGATTGCAAACGAGAAATAATGAATTTCGAGTGCCAGGTGGCATCCGCGGACGTCTCTTGATTTACCATCCGCGGAGGTCTTCACAATTAATGAAATGCAGTAGACCTCCGCGCCCTTATTCTTCAGACGTCCGCCCCCAAGACTGAGTCAGCCTTCAAACACTTGGACTTCATTCCTTCGATGCAAAACATCTTCTACAGGCTCTCTTTAGCCGATATTCCTTCCATGGTCTCCGAATGTACCTGAGAACGAAAACTACACACAGGTAGTGAAATAACATACATGCAAACACTAAAAGACGGGGTTTTAACACATAAAATAGTCGTACAACTACGACTCATCAAACTACCCCACACTTGAACTTGTTCGTCTCGAACAAGAACAAAGCCACAGAAAGAACTACAACGTACTAGTCATGTCAATCATTACATCTCAATCCTAAATCCAGCTATAATCCTGTCATGCTTAAGATTCTAACAATGCGAGCAAACATTGATGTTTCGATACTTGTTACCTCGCGAGTTGAAATTCAAATGACCTTGGATGATTGGGAGATAGTCCCCTATAGGTACCACGGACATTGCATTCTTTTCTGAGTTTTGGTCTTTTGATTGAGTCAGCGGCTTTCTCTGACACGTGATAAATTCACCGCTTTCATACCATTGAGTCTTGAATTCTCTAAGTTGTGTGGACTTGATAAACGACACATCTTGCTTGAATCAATCAAATTTTGATTTTTTTCTTACTTGATGGTTTGCCTTCGGCTTTTGAATTTGTTTCTTGTCCCCATAATCAATTGCGCCCTTGAACCACTCCAATCATAGCCTCCGAATAACAGCATAGGAGTGCGTCCCGCTCTTTTCTCATCCTCGTCTTTTCTGCATGAGGCAAGGTAGGGGTTACCCACCCATTCCCAGCTACTTCGACTAGAGATGGACAGTTTGTTTTCTCTGTCCCGCCACCACTGCGAACGCATGAATAAACTTGTATAACTTGGTGACGGAGCTACTCTCAGGATTAGGCTAGTGAAGCGTTAACCTCCACCGCTTTTCTCAATCATCAGAACCAAAACTCAGAATTTCCTGCAACTTGCCGTACCTTTCTAGGACATTTCTGTCAACTCCACATCCCTGCATATCACAACTCACAAGAACAAAGCATCGAAAATTTTGAAATTTCGCATTTTTAGTCAAATGAGCACAATAGTCATACAAAGCTGGAAATAAGATTTCGACATAGAAGGAAAGCATAGCAGTACATCATCAGTTCATTGCGACACATGACATGCGACATAAAAATTGAAAAAACAGACACGACACACAACTGACTCAACAACATCCCACCCCACACTTAGACGGACCCGTGTCCTCACGGTACAATTCAAGAGATGAGATGTATAACAAAACAGACTCAACAGACTCAAAATAAAAATAAAAATAAAAGAGGGAACTGGTACTCCCCTAATAGTCTGGTGGTGGCTGTGTGTACTCGGGTGGAATAGCATCTCTTGGACGCCATCCTGGAGGAGCTGAAACTGGATAGAAGCCGCTACGCATCGCCATCATCATAGCCCTGTTCACATTAAATAAATTGTCAATTTGTGCCTGTGAATACTCTCCGGGCTGTCTATGCGCCTGCTCCTCTGGTGGTACTACATTCAGCGGGACCTCTACCCCGTCCCTCTGACGTCTCCTACCCCCTGCGGGTCCTCCACGCCCTGGCGGTCGGCCTCTCCGTCGCGGTGGGCTAGGTGGTGGCCTAAGAGCTGGATCAGCAAAATAAGTCCAACGCACTGCACCCTCACTGCTGAGTCTGAATGTCCTCCCAAAACCAACTCTTTCACTGTCAGCCAGTCCATAAGCAAGAATAATGTGGCCTGGAAGTGCATCCACGTCCGGATGAAGACTGCGTAGCAGATAAGTCACCATGCCACCCACACAAAGTGGCCCTCGAGGCCGAATCTGCTTCAAGTGCTCACAGAAAAATATCCCCAGTGTGGGACTACCCCTCTCACCAAAGAGCCCAGAAGCGTCAGATCTCGGAGAGACGGCTTATCATTTCCGTTTGCCCTCGCAGTCAAATTCCTCGTCAAAATAAAATGTACCATGTACCAGAAAGGATCTGTGAATGCTGAGGCTGTAGCGTCGCTCAGCCTGTAGTGGTAATGTGGAAGATATCTGAATCCCTCAAACTCCCTGGGTCCAACGTAGTGGTAACCGGTGAGGAACTCACAAGTATCATCCATATCAGCATCGCTGCGGAGCGTAAGCAACCCAGGCCAACCACATCTGTCCATCAGCTCCCTGAATCGCTCTAAGAGTCCGCAATGCTCCAGAAAGAACTACTCGACCCACATGGGTTGCTTATGTACACACGCCATGAATTTCTCAAACGTCTGCTGTCTGTCATCGACAACATCTGGAACTAGTGCTTCATCATCAGCGGGCGGAGAGAGGGCTCTTCTAGAGCGGGAGGAACTAGCACGATTCGATGAGCGCGACATCTTGAGTTGAAACGCCAAAAATCTGAAATTTCCTGAAATTCCGCGCACCCCTCTGCAATTATGCTCCGCGGAGGTCTCTTGTTTTTCACTAATACCTGAGACGTCCGCGCCTTAATGCTTCAGACGTCCGTGGAATTACCAATTTCTCAGATCCGACTCCGATCGATTCCCGGTCACGAATCCGACCACACCTCCTTAGTACGCCAATATCCCAAACTCCAAACAAGCCAATCCAATCAACCCAGCACTCCCTTCCACCGCTTCAACACAAAATCTAACTTCAATTCCGCACCAAACCTTAATTTATTAATAACTCAATCGGTAAGACTTTACCTCAATCAATCGTGGTGAGAATTGCTGAGAATTGATGATTTAGCAGTGGAGGTTGATTGAGCGTTGTCGATTTAGCTGAGAATTGTCGATTGGCGGACGTGCATAATAACAATCGCGGACGGGAGCAAAAGAAACACGTACGTGCCAAAAAACAGATCTGGGAAACGACCCAGATTTAAACTTTACAACGCTCCGCGGACGTCTCCATAATTATTGTCCGCGGAGGTCTCTTGATTTATCGAAATTGTCAAGGCGTCCGCGCCTGTAATTGTTCAGACGTGCGCCCAACCCACTGATGCTGACTTCTTTTCTCCATTCAATCACCTGAAACCACCAGAAATAAAGATGCACTCGGGGCGCATTATCAATGTACCAATTCCACTAATCACTCTACTAAAAAAAACATGTGTAAAGTAAAAACACACCGGGTTGCCTCCCGGTAAGCGCCTTTGCTTTACGTCCTTGGCTGGACATTACCTCTAGCTAGGTAGAATATACCGGCTCCGCCAGTTCAATGTCCTCTGTGACTGCCTCAAACCCATCATAGTATGGCTTGACTCTTTGCCCATTCACCTTGAAACTCTCTCCTCCTTCGGGTCTTCGCAATTCCAATGCCCCATGATTGTACACCTTTACAACGACGTATGGACCTGTCCAACGAGAACGCAATTTTCCAGGCATAAATCTTAATCTTGAGGAAAATAAAAGTACCTTTTTCCCGACTTCATAGTTGCGCCTCAGTATGTACTTGTCATGGTACATTTTTGCTCTCGCTTTGTAGTCTGACTGGCTCTCGTAAGCCTCTAAGTGGAGCTCCTCCAATTCACTCAACTGTAGCTTCCTTTCATCCGCTGCATTGGTTAGATCAAAGTTGCATGTTTTAATTGCCCAGAAAGCTTTATGTTGTACCTCAACCGGGAGATGACAAGCCTTCCCATAAACCAGTCTAAAAGGCGACATTCCAATTGGCGTCTTGTAGGCGGTCCTATAAGCCCACAATGCCTCTTCAAGTCTTATTGGCCAATCCTTTCTTGACGGCTTCACCATCTTCTCTAGTATAGACTTGATCTCTCGGTTCGACACTTCAGCTTGTCCGTTAGTTTGAGGGTGGTAGGCGGTGGACACTCGATGACAAACACCAAAGTGTTTGAACACCGACGCGGCGGAACGATTGCAAAAGTGTGACCCTTGGTCACTGATCACCGCCTTTGGTACTCCATACCTACAAAAGATATTAGTACGCAAGAAATCCACCACCGTCTTACCATCATCATGTTTGGTGGCCTTAGCTTCGACCCACTTAGATACATAATCAACAGCAACCAATATATATTGAAAATTATACGCAGTGGGAAACGGTCCCATAAAATCAATACCCCATATATCAAATATCTCATCAACAACAATGGGCATTTGAGGCATTTCGTTCCTAGCAGAAATATTCCCTACGCGTTGACATCTATCACATGCTTTGCAATGACTATATGCATCCTTAAACAAATGTGGCCAAAAGAAACCACTATCAAGTATTTTCCTAGATGTTCTCTTTGGTCCAAAATGACCACCACACGCATGTTCATGGCAAAAAGCTAGCACAGAAGAAATCTCAGAATCAGGCACACACTTTCTAACAACTTGATCCGAACCAATTTTCCACAAATACGGGTCATCCCAAATATAATAATTCGAATCATGCTTAAGCCTCAAACGTTGAGCAATAGTGAATGATGAAGGAAACTTACCTCCCACCAGGTAATTAACTATGTTAGCGTACCATGGTGCTTTTTCTTGGACAGCAAATAAATACTCGTCCGGGAATGTTTCGGTTATAGCTCCAGTTTCCTCCTCTCTCACTATTCGGCTCAAGTGATCTGCCACGGTGTTCTCAATGCCCTTTTTGTCTTTTATTTCCACATCGAACTCTTGTATCAAGAGGATCCATCTAATCAGCCGCGGCTTCGACTCCTTTTTCGTCATCAAATAGCGAATAGCTGCATGATCAGAAAAGACAACAATTTTAGAACCAAGCAAATATGAGCGAACTTTTTCTAAAGCAAATATAACAGCTAAAAGCTCTTTTTCAGTTGTGGAATAATTTCGCTGAGCCGCGTCAAGCGTCCTAGACGCATAATGGATCACCACAGGCTTCTTTTCCTTCCTTTGCCCGAGCACCGCTCCAACTGCGTAGTCGCTAGCATCACACATTATCTCGAAGGGTTGCGTCCAATCCGGTGCTTGAATGATCGGTGCACTAGTCAGTGCCGCCTTAAGATCATCGAATGCCGCCTTGCATTCCTCCGTAAACTCAAACGGTGCATCCTTTTGTAGCAATCTAGAGAGAGGTAGCGCCCTTTTTGAGAAGTCCTTTAAAAATCTGCGATAAAATCCTGCATGTCCCAAAAAAGACTTCACACCACGCTGATCAGTAGGGTAAGGTAAGCTAATAATCGAGTCAATTTTAGCCTTATCTACTTGTATTCCTTCTCCAGAAACAACATGTCCCAATACTATGCCGTGAGTGACCATAAAATGACATTTTTCATAATTCAAAACAAAGTTTGTCTCCTCACAACGTGCAAGCACTCTACCAACATTAAGCAAGCATTCATCAAAAGTATTTCCATACACAGTGAAGTCATCCATGAACACTTCAACACAACACTAATCAATTCCGAAAAAATACTCATTACCACACGCTGGAAGGTACCAGGCGCGTTGCACAAACCAAAAGACATGCGTCGAAACGCAAATGTACCGAATGGGCACGTGAAAGTGGTCTTGTCCTGGCCTTCGGCTGCAATCGAAATTTGATTATACCCAGAAAATCCATCTAAAAAACAAAAGTAAGGCTTACCTGCGAGCCTATCCAACATCTGGTCAATGAATGGCAAAGGGAAGTGATCCTTGCGTGTCACTGCATTTAGCTTCCTGTAGTCGATGCACACGCGCCATCCATTCTGGATTCTCTTTGTCACCAACTCACCTTGAGCATTAAGCTCCACTGTAATCCCTGTCTTCTTCGGTACTACATGTACGGGGCTTACCCATTGACTATCTGAAATGGGATAAATCACGTCAGCATCTAAGAGCTTTTGTACCTCTTTTTGAACCACCTCCATCATCAATGGGTTCAATCTACGCTGCGGCTGCCTCACAGGTTTGGCTCCATCCTCGAGTAAAATCCGGTGCATGCACACAGTAGGGCTCACTCCCTTGATGTCCGCAAGTGTCCATCCAATCGCGGTCTTATGCTTCTTCAAAACCGCTGCCAATCTCTCCTCCTGATTAGGCTCCAAGCCTTTCTTGATTATGACCGGCAACGTCTCACCATCTCCCAAAAAGATATACTTTAAATGCTCTGGTAAGGGCTTAAGCTGCAACTCAGGTGCCTGTACAACAGATGGTACATGTGTAGATTTATTAGTTAAAGTAACTTGATTAGCCTCATACCTTGGGGTTAATGGTTCCAAAACTCTAAGCTCCTGTAGCATGTCACTAGTATCACGAAGCATCCCTATTGATGCGCCACGTGACTCAATAGCCTCCCTCAAAATTATTTCAAGCACATCGTTCCCACAGGGAATATCGGAAGATTCCACTAGATCATCGATCGCATCCAAAGCGTGTACTCCTACATCATCAGGTGGATATTGCATAGCTTGATATATATTAAAGTTTATTACCTCACCTTCCACCTCCATGGAAAGCGTGCCACGATCCACATCGATCATAGCTCTAGCCGTCTTCATGAATGGCCTACCAAATAGAATTGGTGGCTGATCTTGTGCTCCCTCATCATCCATTTTCAGCACATAGAAATCTGCAGGAAAAATAAGATTTTCTACCTGCACCAAAACATCCTCGATCACACCCAAAGGTTGGGTGCATGATCGGTCAGCCAATTGAATAGTCAAACCCGCGGGTTTCAGTGGACCAATACGCAAAGATAAGTACAAAGAGTAAGGAAGAACATTTATGGACGCACCAAGATCAAGCATACAATTTTCCACCCTTACGTTACCAATAACACATGGAATGGTAAAAGTTCCGGGATCCTTACACTTTTTGGGCATCTTCCTTTGTATCGCTGCTGATACACTCTCTCCAAGCATGACCTGCTCATTCTTAGTCGTACGCCTACGGTTAGTACATAACTCTTTAAGGAATTTTGCGTACCTTGGAATTTGCCGAATTGCTTCAATAAGTGGAATGTTGATTTTCACCTTGCTAAACAACTCCCAAACCTCATTGTCTGTGATAGACTTCTTGTTGGTCTTAGAAACCTGCATTGGGAATGGTAGAGGAGTGTTAGAAATTGGAATTTCCTTACCAGTGTTTGAAGAGCCCGCGCACGTCTCTTGATTTTCCTCCGCGGACGTCTCCGTATTTTGCATTAATTCCTCAGGCGTCCGCGGATGAAATGTTGAGACGTCCGCCTGCACCACTGAGTTGGAATCTTCATTCAGTTTTTCTCCTCCATTTTTCAACTGCTTTCCACTCCTAAGCATTACAGCGCTGATGTTGGACTTTGGGTTGGGAATTGTTTGTGACGGCAGCTTTCCTTTGTCTTCCCGCTTTTCGTACACGGCACTGGCAATTTGAGACACTTGCTCCTTTAGCTCGTTCACGTCTCCAGCTTGTTGGCCCATCTTTTGAGTGAGTTCCTTGAACATGCCTCTCATTTCCTCTCTCAACTCCTTGATCGGGTCCTCATCTCCTTGTTTGTTGTGTGGTGGTTTGTACGGCTGCTTTTGTGGGTACGAAGATTGCCCCGCATCGTAATTGTTGTTCCTTTGCCAACCACCATCATTCTGCCTTGGCTGCCATTTGTTGTTGCCCTGGTATCCTTCATACCTCCTTGGTGGCAAATCTCCCTTGTTGATGTAGCCCACTACATTCACGTCTTCTGTTCTTTCCTGAAAACAGCATTATCACTATTCATTGAATTATAAGTAGACTTGTTTACCTTACGCTCCACTTGTTGATTGCCTTGTGGTTGTTGCGTCACTAATTGAGCCATCATATCCTTCAGTTCCTGCAATTCAGAATGTACATTCACATTAGCAACTGGTGCAGGTTTATATGTCTCTTCTAAATACCTTGTGCTCTCGGCAACTCTCTCAATCAACTCCCATATCTCCTCGGGGTACATGTCAAGGATAGACCCTTGAGCGGAGGCATCCAGCATTCTTCTTTCCATAAGAATCATCCCATCCATGAAGTATTCAAGCAACATTCTTTGTGGGACTCCATGATTCGGACAGCTCTCTTCCAATAGCTTAAACCTCTCCAAATAGTCGAACAACGTTTCTCCTCGTCCTTGTCTAAGCATAGAGAGCTCCTTTCTTGTTTGAGCCGCCTTCGAATGGGAGTAATACTTGTCCAGGAATTTCCTTTGCATTTGTTCCCAAGAAATAATATAACCTGAAGGCAAAGACATCAACCAAGATTTAGCTTGACTTACTAAAGAAAAAGGAAATGTCTTTAATTTAAAGATATCTTCCGGAACCGAAGCTGATTTCATGGACATGCAAACTCCATGAAATTCCTTCAAGTGCCTTAGAGGGTTCTCATCGGGCATTCCTCCAAACTTGGGTAAGTGGTGTATCACCCCACTCTTTAACTCGATGTCTTCTGCGTCTTCATCCAACCTAATGCACCAAGGTGCCTCATCAATGTATGGCGCACACACTCCTCTCATAGTGCGTCCCAAATCCCGACGCCTAGCTAGCTGTCCATATTGGTTTCCTCCACCGAGGTATTGTCGATCCAACTCATCCTCGTAATCCTCGTGTCTAGCTGCACGATGTCTAGCAAACTCATTGCCTCGCTGATTTCTGGGGGGTGGCAGTCTTTGATTAACAGGGGGCAGTCCTTGCCTCCGTTCTTGCATGTTATCCCCTATCACACTACTTCACTCTTCTTGATCACGTTCAACACTTCTCTGTGACATTGTTACTTCAACAGAAAATAATCAAGTGACACGGTAAAAGATAGTAAAATAAAACTAAAAGAAAGTAATACGTAGTGAGATTACTCGTTACCAATCCCCGGCAACGGCGCCATTTTGACAGACGTCGTTGTACCCGTCAAAAATAATAATTTGTAATCCGACTAGCAAGTGGTAAGTCGGGTCGTATCCACAGAGATTGATCCGAGAATCTGTTCACTAAGTATTCAAACACGTAATTGAAAAACACAAACACAAGCAACAGTTATCACTTACTAAGAAAGCAATCGTCACACGAATTCAGGTATGTAATATCAAAGAGAAGTGCAAGCTAGAACTTTCGACTGTGATGCAAGACTAAATCATTGACAAATCCGTTTTGATTTCTAATGCTCTACAACTTAGAGCTCCCCCGCTAAGGTTATACTCCCTGTTCTAGTTCTAGTACTTAATCTCGCGCTAGCGATAATCAAGACCCTAACTCGCTAGAGTTGCATGAAGATTTGAACAAGTTGTCCTAGGGTGTTTAATCCTAGTGGTATATTACTCGTGTCCTAGTTTGCTATCCCCGCTAGGTTGCTAGTAAACTTGACAATTGAAATCAACAAACAAACAAGAGCTCCCCCGCTAGGGTTCCACTCATGCTAGCACATCAATTCCATGAACATAGTATAGTAATATGACGCAAAACATAGAAATCAATAGAAGTCTCAAGTCAATACATCACAATTTGGAGTTCTAGCCTACACATATGAGTTTAGCTACTCATCGTAATGGAATACATCATCAAGTATTTTGAATAGAATGAATTGACAATACTGTTGACGAATCCTCCACCAATCTGCAGCTCCACTCCAGTACTCAAATCCAGCAACGAATCCTCAATCGAATTCCTACTCCAAGAACTCTTCTCCACAAACCGAACTTCGAACTACTAACCCTAATTGAATCTGATTTCTCTTCCCAATTCCAGAGCCAGCCGCCCCTCTTCTCTGTCCCCTCGAGTTCTGTGCTACTCATTTCGAGATTGCAAACGAGAAATAATGAATTTCAAGTGCCAGGTGGCATCCGCGGACGTCTCTTGATTTACCATCCGCGGAGGTCTTCACAATTAATGAAATGCAGTAGACCTCCGCGCCCTTATTCTTCAGACGTCCGCCCCCAAGACTGAGTCAGCCTTCAAACACTTGGACTTCATTCCTTCGATGCAAAACATCTTCTACAGGCTCTCTTTAGCCGATATTCCTTCCATGGTCTCCGAATGTACCTGAGAACGAAAACTACACACAGGTAGTGAAATAACATACAGGCAAACACTAAAAGACGGGGTTTTAACACATAAAATAGTCGTACAACTACGACTCATCAATGTGCATGTGATCTCATTGGTGTCCCATTTTACTGTCACAATAACTGTCTAGGTGGGGAATTAGATCCCTAGTCATCTTTTAATCGATTGTTTACCACTTATTTTAGTTGATCAAGTCTCACTTTTGGGATAGTGAATTCTGCTATCATCCTTTTAAAGGAACAAACCCCCCCCCCCAACCATAGACATTCTAAGTAAATTGTTAGCATTATTGGTTTAATCACCTATCCTTTGTGTACGACCTCGGATTTCCCGAGTCTTTACAAATGTTTTGATTACCGTGACTAGCATAAGTGTTTGATTCTTATTTTGAATACTTTTACTGCTATATTATCGAGCGATCAAATGGCGCCGTTGCCGGGGATAGGTTAATTAACTAGGTGCTAATAGATAATTTAGTTTGTCTACCCTTTCCTTACTTGATAAGTATTGCTTGTGTCGTGCTTAAACTGTGTTTAATTCTCTTGCCTTTCATTGCTAAGATCTTCCTTTGTTCTTGCAGGCATTCGAATGATCACAAGATTTAGGGGACAAAAACACGTAGAGCTAGGTTCAACGTCAAATACTTCTCATCCAACCGCTAAGAGAGGGAGAGGTAGACCTCGAAAGAATCCTCCGCCTCTTGCTCTTACTCCTCCTGCTTTCCAAGGTCCGAGACCTCGTCCACCTCCACTCCTAAATCCAATTCATTATACACCACCCGGATTTAGAATGGACGATGAGGTAGAGAATCTCGTTCGACGGAACAACCCTGATGACCAGAATCCTCTACAAGATCCTCCTGCTCCTCCAAGGAACCGGAATGACCGAAACCATAGATACGATGATGAGGATGATGAGAGGCCTGTCAGGGATTACATGACCCCTACTCTTGAAGGGAATGACTCAGTTATAGTTCCTCCAGAAGAAGATGCATTTGATTTCGATGTGAAGTCCTCCCTAGTCATCTTTTAATTGATTGCTTATCTTTTTTGTTGATTACATTTCTCTTTTGGATAATAAATTTCTGCTATCATCCTTTTAAAAGGAACAAAACCCCCCAAACCATTAGACATTCTAAGTAAACTGTTAGCATTATTGGTTTTATCACCTGTCCTTTGGGTACGACCTCGGTTCACCTGAGTCTTTACAAATGTTTTGATTACCGTGACTAGAATAAGTGTTTGATTCTTATTGAATATTTCTGCTATATTATCAAACGATCAAATCCCTTACTAACTTACTCTATCTTGTTTTGCGAGGATGGACCCCTACAACCAACAAGTCTACTCAAATGAGGGATACTATCAAGAGGAGGAGCACATAAATTCTCATTGGCAAGAACATGGTTATCCGACAAGTTATTACACTCCAAATTGGGATGCTAGCCAACGTTTTGAAGTTGAAGACTTCTACCCTCCATACCCTCAACCTTCAAGTGAGCCCTCCAATATAGAATCCATGTTTGCTAGGCTTTTAGCAAACCAAGAGAAGATGGCAGCTCGATTGAATAGATTGGAGGCACAAAGCCATGAGTTAGAAAGCACAATAGCTCAAGCAGCCATTGAAATTGGGAACTTGGATGAGGAAGAGAAAATCTCCGAAGAAGAAGAAGTCCTTGAATCTAATGTCTCAAGGGAAGAATGGGATCAAGAAGGGGAGGATGAATTTTGGAGAGCCGACACCGAAGCTCATTACAACCAAAGGGATGGTGAATCTTGTAACGAAGAAGAGATGGAATGCAAAAGTGAAGCATCCTTCACCACTAGCACATCTCAAGATCATTTAGATGAGAACACACAAGAGCTCGACATCCATTTGACGCTCTCCAATGAGGAATTCTTCAATGATGATGCCTCATGCATAGAAGAAACATCCTTGGTAATTGAAGAAGAATTCCTTCCTCCCGGCACTAGCAAGCTTGAATGTGAACCTCAATTCCTTGATGAGGATAAGATAGAGGAAGAGCGTATAGAGATTGAAAGTCTTCAAGGGTATAGAGACTTTGTTGAGGTTTTCATGGAAGAAACTAAGGAACCATCCCGCACTCAAGAAGACAAGGGTTTAGAGAGGGATATTGAGGAGTGGGCACCCGTGGACGTCATTGAAAAACATAAGGAGGGGATGCCCATCATTCTCGAGACAAATTTTGAAGACCCTTTCTTCATTATGAAGTCTCGAGACAAGTTTTGGAGCTTCTTGCCATACTTTCAAAGATTATTTGAAAAAAGCTCCCATGGCCCCTTAATTTTTAAGGGATTTTCATACTTGAAGGGGTCATGCGCCCAAAGGAAAGTCCATTGTAGGCTTGATGGGAGGAAATTCAAATGGGATTTGAAGGTGGTTTGATACGATCATGTCCAAGGTCCCGCTTGAGGAGGGATCTTAGCAAAAGACTCCTCAAGCGTGCTTCCTATCTCCTAAGAGGAGAATCGGCTCCGTCTTAGCCAAGACGTTAAACTAGGCTTGTGAGTGTTTTCTCTCCCGATCTTTAAGTATATCTTTTTTGATTGGATTTCTATTTGCTTCGTGCAAGAATTTGAGGATATGAACTATGCATGTGTGAATGCTTATATTTGATGATTTCTTAACATGTGCTTGGTTAACTAGATGTCTTGATAGGGCATAAGTGTGGGGTGTTGAAATTTTGTGCATGAGTGTTGATGTACGATTTGAGATTGGCTTAGAAATTCTTGTCCGTAACTCCATGCGTTCGCATAGTCTCATCCATGCGTTCGCATAATTTGCCTTTTTCTTCATTTCGTTGTGCTTGCATAGAATCCATGCGCTCGCACAGAAAATCAATGCCACTGTCCTCTTTCGTGCGTTCGCACAACGAAATCCATGCGTTCGCATGTTTGGCTTATTTCCACTTCGTGCCGCGATCGCATGATTCCATGCGTTCGCACGCTTATTCCATGCCACTGCCCGCATTTGTGCGTTCGCACAATGGCATGTGTTCGCACAATGGCATGTGTTCGCATGCCCATCTGATGCGATCTTTTGATAAAACTTTGAGTTGACTTTCATGATGTTGACATGTTTACGATGACGATTTCTCTACCTTGTATGCTTAACACTCTCACTTTTAGTTTCGTGTCTTATAGAAGAAAAAGGGGGATCATTACTCGAAAATTTTGTGCAAGATCAGTCGGCCAAGAACTAGATGCGCATAGCAACATCTCTTACATTGAAATGGCTACCTCCAAACGAGAGAAGTTCTTCTTAACTCTCTCTTTGCTTTTCTTTCTATTCATTGCTTAGGGACTAAGCAATTGCTAAGTGTGGGGTGGCCTATGTTTTGACATGTTTTGACTAAACGAGATGGTTGTGCTTGCTTGACGTGCTTTCATGTGTGGAATCCAATCAACTTGTATGTTTAAGGGAAACACTCACACTACTGTGCAATTCATCCAAAAATTTCAAATTATTAATGAAAACAAAAAGTCTAGGCAAGGCTACATTTTCGAAAAATTTCATTCCTAATTCAACTAGTCGTGCATGATTTCACTTGATTGATCATTTAGATGAATAATGGATTGGATTGTTGACTTTCATTCTTGAGGATCAAAGCATCTACTAGCATTTCTTTATCTTTCATTCTATGCTTTTTCTTGTTGAGACTAGAGAGTTGATCTTTGAAAGCATGAAATGAAAAAAAAAATCTTTAAAACAATCTTGCATGCCATGATTGCCTTTAGGTGACCTTAGTGACCTTGCTTATCTTATGGATTTGTCTTGTTGGTTTGACATGCTCCATTTTTAACACTTAGCCCTTTGTCAAAGTTCTAAGTGTGGGGTCAAAAGAGGACAAGGAGAAAAGAAAAAAAAAGAAACAAAAAAAAGGAAAAAAAATATATGAAATAAGCCCCAAGTTTCTTCCTTATGATTGGCCATCATTAGGAAGTGAGCTTAAAGAAGTATGTGCTATGCGCCGAGGGTTAGGAAGGTAAGTTCCCCCTCGAAAGTGCTTAGTACGGCCAAAGGCCATTCTACCCCTTAATGTTGCACTTAGACTTGACAATCGGCTATTCCGCCATTTTCTAGCATGAAAACCAATGAGACAATTGATACTTCCTAGCAAGAATTCACTAAGGGACGAACCTCGTATTCTTTTATACTTAGGCATGATATGACTTGCAAGTATATACAAAAACTGTGATGTTGGAACTCCTCTTTTCCTATGACTAAGTGACCCTTGCGTCCTAGGCTTGAGAATGAGTTCAAAGCTCACAAACCAATGTACTAGCCTCCTTGCTAGCATTGGTGAGTGATCCAAGAAGATTTCTTTGCGACTATTAGATTGTTTTCTTGAAGTCGTTGATATAGAAAATGACTAGAATCCTTGATTAAAGATTTGTTAGTCTTTGCTTTGATTTGATTGAATGTCCTAATTCATGAATTTCCACAAGGATTTGAAGAGGTTTCATGTAGTGATTGAAATGCACATATCTAGTTGAATACTTTCTGAACTTCATGGAAAACACCTTGCCTAGTACTTTGACATTTGTGAACTTAAAATGCCTAATTGGATGGTTGTTCTTTTTGTGGGACTTGTGAGTATTCTCATGTCTGAAAACTCTCAGGAGACTACAACTCCTCCACTAGGGTAGCCTAGGGGTTTAAAGGCTTGGTGCATTCGCTAAATGCACTCGTGTTACCTACGAAAGTGGTTACTTAGAAGTAGGATTTGTTTCTTAGTGTTTTTAGTTAGTTTTCGTGACCATATGGAGTTTTCTTTGAACCGATCCTGAGTGAGTAAAATGCATTATTGTTGTTGATCTCTATGATTACTTTGCTCGGAACGATCAAACGTTAAGTGTGGGGTGATTTGATAGCACTGAAATATATGCATTTTAGGCAACCTCTATGCTTATTGTTTCGATCGTTTTTTTACGATTTCACTTGCTATTTGATGCTTTGTGGTTCATTTCAGGAAAATTACAGAGCTTAAGCTGAGAACACAAGTGAGTAGCATTTTGGAGCAAAACCGAGCATTTTGGAGCAAAAATATGGACTTTCGGGCAATACGGGACAAACCGACCTTTCCGGGGTATTTTGGACGTACAGATCGTAATTGGTGTCCGATTTGGTCGATTCAAAGCTTGTTGAAAAGCTAACTCAAAGGGCTACAACTCTCTAGTTGACGTCAAGACCAAATTCAGAGGTTAAGATTTCCAAACAGCCTTGTGCGTTCGCACAGTCCACCTTGTGCGTTCGGCACAACATAAACCAGTCGCATGGATTTTTCATGCGAGCGCATGCAAGATATTGACCTTTGCAACTTGTTTTGGACATCCAGGGCGTGTCCGATGTCCGATTTGGCTGATCTTTAGCTTGTTGGAAAGGCAACTCAAAGAGCTACAACTCTTCAGTTGACATCAAGACCTAACTCGGACGATAAGACTGCGAAAAAACGCCAGCAAGAGACCATGCGTTCGCATGCCCTTGCCAGAAATCATAAAAACTGGATTTTTACTGCTGGGCTATAAATACAAACTTAGGGTTTTTGAACAACTCTCCTGGGTTTTTGGGCATTTTTCTGGAGCAAAGCTGGGTTTTTAGAGAAGAGAGACTTCAACAACAACAACACGATCGAATCGGATCCTCTAGTGTTCTTAGATCTCCATATTGGTTCTAGATTCCTAAACTCTACTTTTCATATGGTTGTTTGCACTCTCATTGTTGTTATTGCTTGTAAACTCACCATGAGTGAGTAGTGACCTTGGTTGGGGATCTATGAATCCCCTAGACATGTTTGTGACATTGTGAATACTATGGATGCTATTGATGAATGATTTGCACATGATTCTTCTTCATTTGAACTTAGATTTTCGGATTGCCCATAAGGTGTTTGTGAGAAGTCCTCAATGGGAATTCTGCTTGATTTCATGTTTGACGTAGCTAACCCTGAAAAGCATGATTTCAAATGAACGAAATGAAGAAGCATTAGGGTTTTTGAGTTACATGGCGACTTTCTAATCCTAGTGAGAATGGCTTGAATTTAACAAGAACATGATTATCTAGTCAATAAAGCGCGAGTGTGAGGCTAGATATTCATATTCTCTAGTGCCAATAAAGCGCGAGTGTGAGGTACTATGCGAGATGTAACCGCTTCGTACTAAGTTGTAGCGCGAGTTGAACTTAGTATAAATGTTGCATGAGCTAAATTCTAAGTATGTGCATGTGATTTCATCATTGGTGTCCCATTTTAATGTCACAATAACTGTCTAGGTGGGGAATTAGATCCCTAGTCATCTTTTAATCGATTGTTTACCACTTATTTTAGTTGATCAAGTCTCACTTTTGGGATAGTGAATTCTGCTATCATCCTTTTAAAGGAACAAACCCCCCCCCCCCCCAAACCATAGACATTCTAAGTAAATTGTTAGCATTATTGGTTTAATCACCTATCCTTTGGGTACGACCTCGGATTTCCCGAGTCTTTACAAATGTTTTGATTACCGTGACTAGCATAAGTGTTTGATTCTTATTTGAATACTTTTACTGCTATATTATCGAGCGATCACTAGACTAGTTGCCAAAGGATTTAGGCAAAGGGAAGGAATTGACTATAATGAAATTTTTGCCCCAGTTGTAAAGTATAAAACATTGAGATTTTTGCTTGCTTTAACTGCTGTTTATAACTGGGAATTACACCAAATGGATGTAAAAACTGCATTCCTTCATGGGGACCTAAATGAGACCATTTACATGACTCAACCTAAGGGATATATTGACAGAAATCTGCCTAATCACTGTTGTTTGCTTAATAGGTCCATTTATGGACTTAAACAATCTCCTAGACAATGGAATAAAAAGTTTAATGACTGCATGCTGTCCTTGGGTTTTGCTAGGAGTAATTATGATACCTGTTTGTATTTAAGAAGGCTTAAGCATGAAACTATTTCTTATGTTCTATTATATGTTGATGATATCTTGATCATAAGCAATTCTAAGCCTGAAATTACTGGTATCAAAACTGATTTGAGCAAACACTTTGATATGAAAGACATGGGGCTTGCCCAAAAGATTTTAGGCATAAAACTATTTAGGGACAGATCTGATGGAAAGATGTTTTTGTCCCAAGTGGACTATGTTAATAAAGTGTTGGATAAGTTCTCTATGAAACATGCTAAGTCTACTAGTATTCCCTTAGGAGGGCACATGATTTTCTCTAAAGATGATTGTCCTAAAACTGAACTAGAAAAACAGGAAATGCATGATATACCATATGATGTTGCTGTTGGTTTTGTGATGTATGCAATGCTGTGCACTAGACCTGACCTTGGCTTTGCTATTAGTGTGTTAAGTAGATACATGTCTAACCCCGGAAAACAACATTGGGAAGCCATGCAATACTTGCTGAAATACCTGATAGGAACCAGTAAACTTGGTCTGTGCTATGCTAACTATGAACCTAATGCTGATATTGTGGGATATGTGGACTCAGATTATGCCAGTAATAAGGATAATAGGAAGTCTACTACTGCTTTTTATTTTACATGGAATGGTAATTGCATATCTTGGAAAAGTCAGTTACAATCTATTGTTGCACTGTCATCAACAGAAGCTGAATATATAGCAGCAACTGAAGCTGCTAAAGAAGCCATCTGGTTAAGTGGTTTGTTAAAGGAAATCACTGGTTTTGCATGTTCACCTAAGATATATATGGATAGTCAAAGTGCCCTTTGTTTGTGCAAAGACCCTGTGTACCATGAGAGGTCTAAACATATAGATGTTAGACTTCATTTCATTAGGGACTTAGTTGAATCTAAGACTATCACCATTGAGAAAATCTTAGGGGATGAAAACCCAGCTGATTTTGGCACCAAAATTGTACCTGCTAACAAGTTCATCTTTTGCAGGAAGAGTCTCCATTTTGATGAAGCTGGATAAACTCATTTGGATGTCTCTTGAGGTCCTTCTAGTGGCCTGGTTTTTCCTTTACCCTTGTTAAGGTCAGATTTTTCTGTTAAAGTCTTCCTTTATTCACAACTAGCATTAGGAGGGCATATTGTTATGTCTTACTGCTGTTGTGATGTTATGTTGAATAAGAATGCCCAAAGTAGTGTTGTTTGTGTATGCATTTGCCTAGTGAAGTTTGCAGGTTTTCTATTCTTGAGTTCCTGATATGTGTCTGAGTTTTGAGCCAAAAGGCTCAAAACGGCGTCGCATCTCCAAAGCGGGATTTCCAGCTTTTGAAGGCCAAAGGGAAACGAAGTCGTTTGGTCAATAGTGGGAGTTTCGGTTTAGTGGAACGCCGACGTTTTCGACGAGGCGCGAGAGGTCGGTAAGTTCGTTACGAACGATTGGACGACAGCGTTTCGCTCGTCTCCTGCGTTTCATTTAAAAGGGGAAATCAGATTGGGGATTAGGGCTAGTTCGAGTTCTTCGTCTTCGAGAGCAATTCTAGAGCGTCTTGAGAGCGAAGATCAAATTGGCAAGCGAAACGTGAGCGACTGAAGTCGGGAAGGTGTCCGAGGACTACGGCGTGTCTCTATTGCAGCCTTGTCGCAGTGGAGCGTCGGATGTACTCAGCTGAAGGTCAGATCCAGTTAGGACTGCGCTTCGTCTTCTCTCGTCGGATTCGTCTCAGCTAAGTGGTCTAACTTGTTACTTGGATTGAAACAGTGTATTGGGTTACAATTTGCTGTGTAATAATCTAGTAACATTAAGACTTTCATCTAGGCTTGTTTTTGTACAAACTCTTTGGGCTAATATTCAATAAAGGGTAAGGTTTAACTAAACATTGAATCGATCCTATTACATATGCTATACTTTTCAATATAGTCAATGATCGCTCACTATACTTCGATTACACCACAACAATCAAATAAAAAATGAATTTGTCAATATATTTTTAGAATTTGAGTACAAACTGAACCAATTTACTTGAGCAAAATGAAAACAAAAATCAGATAATTAGGTTAGAGTTGATAACTTTGATGCACCACTCATTAGGGGCGCAACCTAATGGTAAGAGTAGTGTTTAACACCAAAGTTACGAGTTCGAATTCAGATTGGGCCAGAATGAGTTTCCTTTAATGACTAGGATTACGGAGGTAGAATAAGGGATGCACAAAATTGGACCGGACTGTAAAAATTCGGATCCAATCTGGTCCACGGTCAACACTTTCATAAATTTCCGGTCCACCAATCTGACGTGGACCATATAATTCCAGTCTTGTTCGAATTTACGGTCCGAAGTCCGAACAGTAATATTAAAAATTATAAGGTAAATTTACAGCCAGATCTGATCCACGGTCCACCTTTTAAATATATTATGGACCACCGGTCCGTATAAATTCGAGTTCGATCCTCGATCCACTTTTTCAAAAAGTTTCGGTCCATCGGTCTGACCCGGATAGTAAAATTTTGGTTTGGTTCAGTCCGGATCGGACCAGATGTGCATCCCTAGATAGAATAGATTCAACGATAGTTATCCAGTCATTTCCTTTTATTTTTTAAATAGATAACTTTTTTTATTGGATTTTTAAATAAAAACTTGGATGCACCCACATGATATACATTTGGTCACGTTAAGTAAATCAGACACGTCGACCTTAATTAAAATATAATATGTGGTAAAAACAAATAAAAACATGAATCCTAACCCTAATTTTTCGCGATTTAATTCTGGTATTGGCTATGGATAATTTTCAGAGTGGGACAGTATTGATAGAGAAGGTGTCCCAACTTGAAAATAAGTTTCATAGGTGGAGAATAGTTGATGGTATAGATTTTTACGTCCATCAGCCACCTAGCTTTGATGGGCAAGTTAATATTAATTAATCAATGATTTATGTCGACAACTAGCTAGACATGAAGCCAAAGTTTCATTAACACTTGTAATTATTTTATCTATTGTAGTGATTAATTTGTGAACTATTTTATTTTACCTCGAAGGCTCGAATCTCAATCAATGTAAAAAAAAAACATTTGATTAATTGGATTATAAATTAAAGAAATCGGAGCCACGCAAGTAAAAACATAGCCAATCAGCATCCTCCAACTTACAATTTTTGTCTTCTTTTTTTTTCCATTGCACCAAATTAATTATATCTTAATTCTCCAATGATACTATTTAAATTATTTTCAATTACACGGGGCTTAACAATTTGTACATGGGGACAAAATTAGTTATACTAAAAGTATGTATTATATTTATGATCATTGATCACTAGGTAAGTGTAGTTTTCTGAATATGTACAAATTTTATTTGGCTTGTTACATGATCTGTCACCACCTGGCGGGACATTAGTCAAGTTGAATTAAATTAGGCCATGAAATTCTTAGATGCATGCATTTTTATTTTCCATCATATAAATAAATGGTCTTAGATTAAATAAAAAGCACAAATTAAATAAGTAAATTACACTTGGTCGATTTCCATTCAATTAAGAGAGAAGTGCTTTATCAATTTTTAGATAACTTGGAAGAGGCTCTGCCACATGGTAGTAGTGTCTTAAATCATGGTAGCAAAAATTGAATCATGAAGTAAATTAGGGGAAGATAAAATGGAAGGTCATGTGCATGATTGCAATCAATTTGAGATGAAATTGGGGTGACAATATAGGGGCTCTTTTGCATGTTCGATCAATCAAAGCCCTATACACACATCTAATCACTATATAATCATTGAACAATTTTATCCACTCGTGGAAAGTGAATATGCAAGTGTGTATGTGTTTGGTTGATGGAATAAAATCAGAAAGAAGGTACTTTTAAAATGTAAAAATGGTTGTGCCAAAATGTCATTTATCGTTTTAATGTTCAGTTAAATACAATTATATTAATAGGAATTATGGTTGGAACATTTATATTTAACAAAGTATCTATTACCAGCTAAAAAAAAACAAAGTATCTATTACTATATTAGAAAGTGCATTGATTTTATGAATTTTTATTTTTTTTAAAAAAATATATGTTTTTAAGCAGGTTTTTCCTATTCTATCCCATTGCCCATTCAGCTTTAGTTTTAGTCTTTAGCACTATTAGAAATCGAAAACTAATACTAGTTTAGAGTGTTTGATTCTTATTGCTTGTAATGCTACACGTTATTACCATAAACAACACCATTGAATGATAGTCTTGATTTTTATTACTTTGTCATGTTACACGTTATCACCATAGACATCACAATTAAATGATACATATAACATTATATTGAATGATACATATAGAGTCATTTTGCTACAAGAAAGAGAGAAAAATTACAAATTCATGTTTTTGGTCCAATTTTTGTTTTTTTTCTTTCCTGTAGCAAAATGACTCTCTACATGTATCATTCAATGGTACTATAGTTGGAGGCTACGATTTAGGCCTAGCTAGGCTGCAATTTCAAGTTTGGTTCACTGATTCTCATCCAAGCAACCATTTTATTCTGATAAGAATAAAACTTTGGAACCATCACAAAATTCAAGTAAAATTCATTGTCGACAGATATCGAATTTGGCAGTGACACAACATGAACATATAGATCATTCTCCAAACCTAGAAGATGATAGTCCTCCGATCCGCATATGATTTGGTATATCTGAAAATTACACGACCGGACTTCACCATCAAACTTTTGAGATGTAAAAACCCTAAATTGCTTACTATTTTTAGATAAAATGCAGACCTTCGAAATAAGGCAAACCGATAATCATCATTAAATTGACTTTATAACCACTTCATAAATTATTTTTGCACCTCATTTTTAGTGCAATGTCTTGATACTAATTTTGTTATATTTTTACTTTAATGAGATTAATTGCAAGAACATCATCGATTCGGATCCGGTGTGGCGTAATAAAATACCGCGAGTATGAAAACGAAGATATTTTGATCAAAATGGTATCGTTTTTTTATATTTATAAAAGATGAAACGACACTAACACCGATAGCGTTTCGCTGGACTGCAACAAATATTTTTCTGAATTTATATTTATATTTGGATCATGTATTTGTGTATTGAAAGTAAGAACATGAATATCTCATTGACGGATTCAATCATTTGAAATCAATCAGTGTCACCTGCTAGTGTCACAATAAAATCATCCTATAGTTCTAAACCTCTCCTATATAAAAGCCACAATTCATGCCACACAAACAGAAATTTCACCAACCGAAGCTCAATCATTTTCTGATAGCCAAACATTCACCTCCCCCCTCCTTAACCCAACCACTTTAAAATCATGAACACGGCAGCCAATATGATGGCAACAACTCCGTCGCCGCAGCTGCAGCCGCCACCGCAATACTCGTCGTTAGCTTACGACGAGAAGTTGATCAAGAATAACTACGAGTCGAAAGCTAAAGGGGCCTCTGTCTGGGCCTCCATCCTTTGTGTTATTGTTTATAGTTTAGTCTTCTATATATTCAACCTCTCGCCTTCCTTGATTTTAAATAGCACAAAGTTTTGGTTTTTCTTAAGTAACACTTTGATCATCATCATCGCTGCTGATTATGGATCCTTCTCGTCGTCTTCGGATAGAGTGGAAGATCCTTACGACGAGTTTGTTTCAAAATCTCATCGATCCGTATCTTCCATTCATCATCAGAAAACGTATTACGTAGAAGATGATGTGGTCGAAAAGAAAATGATTTTCACACCATTAGAACCAGAAGAAGAAGAAGAAGAAGAAAACGTAACAAAGGAAGTTGTTAATGTTGATGAAGATGATACATCGGCAGTAGTAGTTCCGACTCAGGATTCGATTTGGGAGTCAATCTCCAAGCAGGAAGGAGATGAAAAGATACAAAACGACGACGTTGCTTTGAGTACAAACATCATCAAACATGCTGATCATGCTGCTGCTGTTGATGATAAAAAGGTGATTACTAAGTTCAGGAGGACGGTGTCGGAGAAGATGCCAACTACGCATATGGCGAGAGATGAAAGCGAGAAATATGTGATCCATCGATGGGAGAGCGCGCGGCATGAGCCCGTTGTTACTACCGATGAGATCGGAAATGAGTACGCGGAGATGACTGATGATGAACTTAACAGGAGGGTGGAGGAGTTCATTGAGAAGTTCAATAGACATATTAGGCTTGAACGACATATCAACTTTTGCACCCAAGTTTAGATTTATGTACATGATAAGATCAGGTGGCCATGGCCATGCATGCACTTTTTGAACTCGGTGGTGTGTTAATGCGTTGTTCTTTTTCTTTTTTGTGTGAGTTCAGTTCTGTAAACCTACTTTTATTGATATATTAATATTCCCTCTATTCCATTTATATGTTCATTTACTATATTAAGTGAAACTTGTCAAGGTATACTTTTTTTAAATGTAATTACATTTAATGTTCTAAATTACATAGCTATCTTCATTATTCAATGTAAATCAATATCTTATCAACAACAAAAATGTAAATCGATATTAGTCTTTAGATGCACACTAAATATAATTTCTTCGAATGTATGAAATTTGGACATTGACATATAGTACTTTGAAACAAAGTTTACTGATTTGGATTCCTAATTAGATTCATGATAAGATAAATGAAGTACATTTCACTTTCAAATCAAAGTCATTTCGTATTGTTAACATGTCTTGTCTGAATTTATTGTTTTTAATTTACTTCTAGTTACTTTAATTATACAACATAGCGTCTTTAGCCGGCGGGACTTTACAGCGCCGAAAACAAGACAACGCTTGAAGTTACACACGTGTGTTTCTGGCCCACTAAGACGAGGCCCATTATCCTATCCTGATATTGGGAACTGACTGAGTACGACTTGGGGCGCCGCATATTACCCCCAATTTAGCCATAGATACACACGCCCATAGATCTCATCATACCACGGAAAAAACACCAAAGTACCCAGTTTGAAATTCGAATAACTGATATATACCAAACGAAACTCAAATAACCAAATTACCTCATTATTTTACATTCTCGGTTTTTGAGGAATCGGTACTCTCATTTTGGCTTAATTTCGATTTCCCAGGAACCGGTATTAATAAAATTTGCTGATGTGGCTCATTTGGAACTTATGTGGACCAATTGGAACATAATTCAAGCTGATCTGGTGTACACGTCAAATTACGGACCAGTATCTTAATGATACCGGTAGCTGAGGAATCGACATCATCTGCATAAGTGAAAACATCTACACGCCTTTGTTCCCCAACCCTTAATCGTAGAACTAATCTTGTTTTTTACAGACTGGTGTAATATTACTTGCTATCTTAATGAGGCCTCTAACAAGATTAGTTTTACCTGCTCAATGAAATAAACAATTAAATCCTCTGTAAGTTCACGGTCACCAGACTGGTCACGCATGGAGCTTCTCCAGCTACGCCACGGACTCCTTCGCTCGGTACAGCAAGGACTCGACTGGTCATGCAGGGAGCTTCTCCAGCTACGCTCGAGACGCCAACGTTGCCAACGGGACCTTTGCAAGTTACTGTAGTATCTAGAGCCGCTGCAAATGTCGGATCGCTTCCGGCGATCACAAATCCAACTCCGATTTGTTGAGATGATTACATGGCGAAAGAGTGAGTAGCACCAGCAGCATGCCTGAATATTGTTGTTGGTGTTGAAGCGGTGTGCAGCATGCTTGAATATTGTTGAAACGGTGTGACAACATGCTTGAAGCGGTGTGGCAGCATGCTTGTTGGTGTTGAAGCGGTGTAGCAGCATGCTTGAATCTAGAGCAGCATGCTTTGCTGGATGGGGTTGTGTGTTGCTGGATGGGGTTGTCTGTCAAAGCAGCAGCGTCGATGGACGATGGGGTTGTGTGCTTGGAAGATGAAAACGTTTTTATAAAGCCGCACAAAATATTTGCAGATGATATCAGTGGCTCTCCTACCGGTATCATTAAGATTCCTCCAAACCGGCATTTAGCATGTACGCCGAATTTGCTTGGGTTTTGTTCCAGTTGGTCCACATAAGTCCCAAATGAGCCACATCAGCAAATTTTATTAATACCGGTTCCTGAGAAACCGGGATTAAGCCAAAAATGAGGGTACCGGTTCCTACGGAACCGAAAATGTAAAAAAATTGGGTAGATTGGTGATTTGAGTTTCGTTGGTGTATATCGGTTATTCGAGTTTGAAAAGGGGGTACTTTGGTGTTTTTTCCTCATACCATTTGCTTTCTAAATTATTATTTTTTTCTAAATTATTTATTTTCTGCCATCCATGTACCGGTTTATTACTTTTATCTTCTTCTTCTTTTTTTAATTGTGAAAAAAAAATGAAAAAGGATGGCAGAAAATTAATAATTTAGAAAAAATACGAATATGGGAATATTGTGAATGAAATCAAAATAAATAAATGGTTTTAAATGCAAATGGCGGATTCGTAAAAAAGGATGTGGTCTAGAAGTTGAATTCATACATTGCATCTACAAGGTGGAAGGTTCAAACCCCACCCATGACATTTTCCTCTTCATATTTTTTGTGAGTTTGTTGGAACATGCGTGCCTTTGAGGAAAACGTACTCCAATATGTTTTGATATGACAAACATCTTGCTAATGAACTACTTAAGTGTGCAGGATTAGGGACTGGTCCCATGAAGGGATCCGCACCTTGCATGGTTACCCTGATGGTAACGATGGACTGGCGTACAGCTGGAAGTTGAGAATATATATGAAGATATGCTCGAAGAGGTCTTATGCTCCAAAGATCAGGCAATTCGGTGAATTAATCAGTAGGAGATTCGCAGATACTGGATTGGACTCGATTAGGAAGGATGGAAGATTCACTCCTTCAAACTTGGGATAGAAGATCCGCGGCAATCCAATCAGATCGGTATGGGACGATCTGATTGGTAAGTAGAAAAGATCTCTTTGGGAATATCCTAACTAATCAGAGATTTTCGATTGCGAAAATCTGGAGTACGCAGCATAAATGGTAGTTACGGCTGTCCATCTGCAGTGCCGCTGACTGAGAAATCCTTGGCGTTGTAGTCTTGAGAAAAACTACAAAGAAAGGTCACTGATCAAGACGAAGTTAGTAATCGAAAGATCCGACAGATACCTTGGTGGGAGCAGACGTGCGATCCGAGCCAGAAGATAAGTGATCTCTTGCGGAGTGGAAACGACGAAGAATGATCTCGAACTAAGGTGCGTCTGAGAGCATGGCGGTACGCCACTGAGTGTGGTTGGGTGAGAGATTGAACTTCGTGTAACGAAATACATCAATAAAGAGATTGCTTGAAAATCCTTCTTGCATCCCTAGAAGGTAGTGTTTTTTCACAGATACTATCTTTGGTATCTGTGTTTCCACTATATATCATTGTGTCACTCTGCATTTACTTTAAGTTAATATTCCGCTGCTTTATACTTACCTTCAAGGTACCCATACCTTGAAGGGATAGCTAACTAACGATCCAACAGGGTTATTCCTAGTCCCACATATGGTGTAGACCTCTTCCTCCATCCCATTTCCTTTCCTCTTCCTCTTTGTCGTCTCGTGTGGACGTTTGCATGTGTTATGTTGTTATGCTATATCCTCTCGTGGAGGCGTGCTTATGCGTTACTATGACCTTACCATGGAGGTGCGTGTCTCGTGGGTCAAGAGGTTTCAAGTTCAACTCCGGGGTGGTGCCTTTTGTGTGGTCTGTAGAAACCAGTCGTGTCGTCACGATATCCGATCGGCTGAGCAACGAGGAAGATCGGAGAAGTGAATCAACAAGCTAGAGTTTCGTATTTGGAATTGGGGAAGAACAAAGCGACAAAATTAAATGTGTATTTTTCATTAATTGAATAAATGGAATACAAACCAGTATTTATACAGGAAAGAAAAATACAACTGACACCCTGAGGCCTGAAGTAAAACTCTTCCTCTTTACTAAGCAGTTGATGGTTTGCTGTCTATATTTTATCAGCATCATCAGTCTGAGCTAAAATGCCAACAATAAAAAGTGACAACACATTTAAACACTGATGATTGACAAAAATCGGCATCAGTTTTTCTATGAATGATGATAAACAAATTACAAACACAGCAGTACGTAGTATGTTAATAAATTCTTTTTTTTTTTTTGATAGAAGAAAAAGTATGTTAATAAATTCTTAAGTAATCAAGTTTTGTTCTGTCAGGCACACTGCTTCGTGCTCCGTTAACTCATATCAGATCTAACGGGCCGGCGGTAACTCTGTAACATTTTGGCCCATGTAGGATGATGGGCTTAACAGGCACATTTGGCCGAAGAACTCAGAAAGCGGGCCGCGTGGGGTGGGTTGTGGAATTAAGATGAACTTGAGGGACTAGAAGAGCAAGCAGAAACTTGTGAGACGTTGTAATGAATGGATGGGACGTAACGGTGTGAATCTGACGGCGTCACGTCGCCAGACAGAACTGAGACCAAAGTTTAGTACGGACCGGGGTTTAGTCCGGTTACCTTTGCTTACGTACGTGCTGCATGTTGCAGCAATTAGGGTCAAAACGACGGCGTCGCAGACGTAGCTGGTCGGCTTGTCGGTTCAGTTTATTACCATATTCTCTACTACTATTATTTACAGTTTTGCTTTTTAACAGTCTATCTTCTGCAACTGCTGCTTGCTATGCTATGAGAGAGAGAATGGAGCGACAGGAGTGCGATGGATGAGCAGCCTGGTCAGGTCAGCCATTCAAACCCTCCTCTTCCTCATAAACATGTCTCCGTCTTCGTCTCGGTCCGTACATCATTTGGTCACGCGTTCAACGATCAGACCTGCTGCGGTTTGATAAAGCAGATCGACTGATGTGTAACATATTTCCTATGATGCAATAATTATCATTTAAAATAACGTAAAAATTCTGATTTTGTGTCAAGGGCAGTAAAGTCTAAAATTTTAAATAATTATTATTTGTTGGACAAAAAAGTAACTCATGGTCAAACTTAAAACCGCAGAATATGAGGAAAATGCATGGTGCAAGATTTCTGTGGACTGAAAACTTGATACATTGATCGGTAAAAAAGGTCTTAAGAAATAAAATAAAAATGCAGGTCGCAAACATTTTCATAACATACTTATTAAATGAATTTTGCTTTTAGGCTTGTTATTTTTAGTTTTGAAAGTATCTGAGTTTCGTAATTGTCTTATTTTTAAGAGATTGTCTTGCCCAATCTCACCGGAAGTGCAATTCTTCTCGCAAAGTTCCTACGTGGTCATATAGGATTGAATGCGGGGTTGACACGTGGGGAGTTTGGGGGGAGACGATTTGCATTATCAGTGTCAGGCTTAACGAAAACTGCATTAACCGTGCTAGTCTTCTTAGAGACAAGTCAATCTCAAAATTCAAATTGAATGATTCTCAATTTCAATAACATGATGTAGGAGGGTGATAAAAATTTAGTAACTAAATCTTTCAGAAGTTTCCATATTAGTTTTATCAAGTTTCTTATTGTAATTTTTATTTAGATTATATTTTCAAATTTAGTTTTTGTACTTTTCTATATAAATCCTCTTTAGTGTACAGAATTTTTATTTGAATAAAAACTTTAGCTTTGCTATTCTTTTTTGGTGAATTCCAGAGTTTTTGTTCGAATTTACGCTTGTGAATTCGATCACATATCTTAGGTTTAGCGCTTGATATTTCTTTTGAGATTTCCGCTGCGTCATAACAACATCAAAAAAAGAAATTCTATACTTGTAAATCAATGGAAGCATTCGCGACAACATTTTCAAATTTACACAATTTGATTAAGTACATTTCTTTTCTACCATAAAAATGAAAATTCATAATGATTCACAGCTTGAAACGCCTAAGCGAAAATGAAGCAACAAATCAATTTTAAATAACATTTCGAATTGATAAGAAAATTTTACAATGATAATAATACAACATGGCAACCCTGTTTTGGACCCGGGCTTGAAAAGTTGTGGTCAAAAAAATGAGAAATGATTTTCTTGTGTGTAAGTAAGCATCTCAAAAATATGATGGGGTTGACTGGCGTGACGTGGCTTTGAAGAGGACCACCGGCTCTCTTGTGTGAGTTACTACTGGGTTGTTATGCATGATATATATTATTCACAGTACAGAGGACACAAATTATTATCCATCTCTTCTTCTTTGCTTGACTAGAAACGGTTAATTATTAAGTACTTATCATCTGAATAATAATTGTTCCAGGTTATTCTCGTTTTCATTTTTCCCTATAATTATTTCTTGCTGATTTGCATGCTACAATTCCCCATACAAAAAAAGTTTATTTATTTATTTAATTATTTTCTCATAGAATTTGAAATAAGCTCTAGACTTCTTCTTCTTCTCTCCTATAAAAACCTCTCATTCTCTACTTGTGAACTGCATAAAGACTCATACGCTCTCAACACCCATTATTCTGCAAAAATGCTTCAATCGAGCGTGTCGACGGTGCAAGGAGGCAGTAGCGGAGCAAGCAACAACATTGCGGCGGCGTACGACAAGGTGAAGTGGCTGGCGAGTAGCAACGCGGTGGTTGTGTTCAGCATGAGTGGCTGCTGCATGTGTCACGTAGTCAAGAGTCTACTCTTCGGCCTCGGAGTTGGTCCGACTATCATCGAGCTTGATCAGTACGAGTCCGGCTCCGAGATTCAATCTGTGCTTTTTCGTCTGGCCGGAGGACAGCGTCAGAGCGTTCCTGTTGTGTTTGTGGGTGGGAAGTTTTTGGGTGGGATTGAGACTGTGATGGCTTGTCATATTAATGGCACTCTCATCCCTCTGCTGAAGGAAGCTGGTGCTTTATGGCTTTAGGTTGTTCTGATTTCGTTCTACAGTAAAAAAAAATGTGTTGTTCTGATTCGGCTGGCTGATATTGATCATAATGTCTTTGTATAGACACTCAAAATCATATTATGAAAGTTGTTTTATGTGAGTTCAGTTGAAGTTTATGTGTTTTTTTTTATGTTCTTTTTATAGTAAAAAAAACATATTTCATTGTTCTGTAAACACACATTTCTCACACTAGGCTGTGACACTTTGTCTCTATTTTGTTGTTGACTGGTCCCAAGCGTAGTTAGCAACTTTCTCAACTTTTCCATGTCTCGCCAATGGGCTTGCGTATGTAAAGCCCAAGTGTTGGCCCATTTAAGCATATTTTAATGGCCCAACTCAGTTAGTATTCCTTTGTTGGTAATATAAAATAAAATGAAAAGGAAAGTAATTAAAATTGTTTAACAATTATATTATGTTCTATGAGTTTGGATCAAATACAAACAAATATTATAAATAAAAACTACAAATCCATAAAAAAATTGACACGTGTCAAAATCGACCAATCAGAATTAATTTCGACCGGGGTTCTTTTTGTAAATAAAAAAAATACACGCGGACTTATTTAAAAATACATAAAAGATAGGAAGAGTATAATCGTCCAAAAATTCGCTACAGTAAAATTCGAAATTCGCTACAGTACGTTGTTAAGTCTGATCATTCTCCCGTTAAGTCTGATCATTTAGAATAAATGTTGACTTTTACTGCAGCAAAATTGACTGTCGATACAGTAATGATCACACTTAAACCAGTAATGACCAGACTTAAAAAAACAATGATCAGACTTAAAAAAACAATGATCAGACTTAAAAAACATAATGATGAGACTTAAACCAGTAATGATCAGACTTAAAAAACAATGATCAGACTTAAACCATTAATGACCAGACTTAAAAAAACAATGATCAGAGTTAAAAAACAATGAACAGACTTAAAAAAACAATGATCAGACTTAAACCAGTAATGACCAGACTTAAAGATGGTAATGACCAGACTTAACGATGGCAATGATCAGACTTAAAAATGGTAATGATCAGACTTAAAGATGGTAATGCTCAGACTTAAAGATGGTAATGATGATCATGCGTTAAGTCTGATCATTTTGCGTAAAATTTTAAAATTTGCTACAGTACGATTCTAAAATTTTGATGTTTATGCGCCAGTGTCAAAATTTGATGAAAGCCTAGTATTTTTTGGGTGGAAACGGCATTCTGAGCAGAACTCACCGCTTCGCCGTGAGCTCGGTGTTTTTAGGGCTAATTCGATCATCTGGAGGGTCAAATTCGTGTTTTAATCCTCTTTAGTTTTATGTCTGATCATTGCTTGTTTTAAGTCTGATCATTGTTTATTTTTAAGTCTGATCATTAAGTCTTTTAAGTCTGATCATTAAGTCTTTTAAGTCTGTTCATTATCTATTTTAAGTCTGATCATTATCTATTTTAAGTCTGATCATTGTCTGTTTTTAAGTCTGATCATTGTCTGTTTTTAAGTCTTATCATTAAGTCTTTTAAGTCTGGTCATTAGTCTTTTAAGTCTGATCATTGTCTATTTTGAAGTCTGTTCATCATCTATTTTAAGTCTGATCATTAACTCTTTTAAGTCTGATCATAATGTATTTTGTAAGTGTGATCATTGTTTATTTTTAAGTCTGGTCATTAAGTCTTTTAAGTATGATCATTAAGTCTTTAAAGTCTGTTCATTATCTATTTTAAGTCTGATCATTATCTATTTTAATTATGATCACTATCTATTTTAAGTCTGATCATTAACTATATTAAGTCTGATCCTAAGTCTTTTAAATATTATCATTAAGTCTTTTAAGTCTGATTATTAAGTCTTTTAAGTCTGATCATTATCTATTTTAAGTCTGATCATTATCATTTTTAAGTCTGATCATTACGTTTTGTAAGTTTTAACATTTTAATTTAATCTCTTAAGTCTGAACATTTAGTAATTTAAACTCTTAAGTCTGAACATTTAATCTCTTAAGTCTGAACATTTATTAATTTAAGTCTGATCATTTAGTAATTTAAGCCTGAACATTTAGTAATTTAATCTCTTAAGTCTGAGCATTTAATCTGTTAAGTCTGAACATTTAGTAATTTAAGTGTAAACATTTAGTAATTTAATCTCTTAAGTCTGAACATTTAATCTCTTAAGTCTGAACATTTAATCTCTTTAGTCTGAACATTTAATCTCTTAAGTCTGAACATTAAGTAATTTAATCTCTTAAGTCTGAATATTTAATCTCTTAATTCTGAACATTTAGTAATTTAATCTCTTAAGTCTGAACATTTAATCTCTTAAGTCTGAACATTTAGTAATTTAAGTCTGAACATTTACAAACAGTACAGTTTAAGTTTGGTCATTGCTGTTGCTTAAGTCTGATCATTTTCAATTTTAAGTCTGATCATTAACAACTCGTGGACTAAATTGAAAATAACTTTATTAGGTTTATACCCCTTTGTGTGGAATGACTAAAATACCCTTCCGTGTTTTGTTCGGGATTTCGGCAAATATGGGACACGTGTCAGCTTAAAAATTGGTTTGTAGTTTTTATTTATAAAACGGTTTGTACCTGAACCGCACTCATGTTCTATTATTTTATTTATTTCCATTGAAATGCACTTTTCAAGAGTCAAATAAAACCAGCCGTCGCTTCCGTCGGCTTGTCCCCTGCCACCTTCTGTTTCTCCCGTGCCGGATGTCTTCCCCTGTGCTTCTTGCTTTCTCTCCCCAGGGCTTCTTGGCCGGTCTCGTCGCCGGTGGAGCTGTCTTGGCTGCTTGGCTGTCCGGCGATTGCCGGATGGCTGGTTGGATGGTTGTCCGACGGTGTTGTGCCGGTTGGATGGCGTTGGTGCGCTTGGAGTTTGGAGAGGTGCGGGTGGCTGCTCCGACGGATTGATGGTGGCTGTTCGGTTTTCGACAAGTTGATGGAGGTTATGGCTGGTGTTTGTTTTTGGCAAGTTGGCGTTTGTGCGACTTAAACGTCTTTTTTTGAGCTTGTTCTGTCACCCTGACGGTGTGACCTTTTAGTCGCTTTTAGTTAGTTTTTTTTCTAGTAGTTTAGTTTAGGTTTTAGGAATTAATCTCCTATTATTCCTTAAGGGCTCACTGTTCGATGTTTCGTTGTAAAGTCGTCTGCCTCGGCCAGACGGCCGGGCTTTGTTGGGTCCTTTTGGACACTTGTATTTGCCGGTTGGCATCTTGTTTAATCAAAAAAAAAAAAGAGTCAAATAAAACCCTTAGTTTGTCAAAAAAAATAAAAAAAAATAAAAAAATAAAAAAAATAAAACCCTTAGTTCATATTGTCACTTACCAAGAATAACTCTGAATATGAGACTAGTTTTAGATTTCTAATGGGTGTACTCTCTCTCTTGAATTGTTGGCTTGTGGGCTGAGTCATGGGCCGGTTCGTGTGGGTTAAGTCTGTGAATCTGGTTTCATGAATTGAGCTCGAAACAAAATGTAATTTATTATCCTTGGCCGACGAGTCAGGCACGAGTGGGTTGATTTAGATCGTACTGACCCAAGACCTGTCCAAACAAATTCTACAACCAGCTCAACTCACAATCCCTAAATTAAACAACTAAATTATAGAAAAAATTTCCAATTTGAGCAAAATTGGAATTTGGTTTCCAATTGTCTACACTCTCCAAATTGGATTTCCGATTTAGGCACATGCCCTTAGGCGCTGTTGGTAAGGGCGTTTAAGGCATAAGGCGCTCTTAGCAACGGCGCCTAATGCTTAGGTGTCGAATTCTTGATACAACGAATGCTGAGTCAGCCAAAAATCATAAATAATCTACACAGCGCCTAAGAATGTTATTTTTTTAATGTTATTTTTTTTGAAAAATTTGATTAAACACCCATCTTCGATCACTATATTTGTGACCTTAACCTTTGAATTTCATTTTCGAGTAAACATGAAAGTTATAGAACATTCAATTAGCTTTCTAACCATATAAAGAATATCTTAAACGGACACCGGATGACGCCTCTATGAGCTTCCGAATGTTAGCTCGGACCCCCTCGGTTTCGGCTAATTTCGATCGATCATCCATCTTTGGTCACTATTTTTATCAGCTTAACCTTTGAATTTCATTTTCTAGTAAACATGAAAGTTATAGAACATTCAATTAGCTTTCTAACCATATAAAGAACATCTTAAACGGATACCGGATGACGCCTCTATGAGCTTCCGAATGTTAGCTCGGACCCCCTCGGTTTCGCCTAATTTCGATCGATCATCCATCTTTGGTCACTATTTTTATCAGCTTAACCTTTGAATTTCATTTTCTAGTAAACATGAAAGTTATAGAACATTCAATTATCTTTCTAACCATATAAAGAACATCTTAAACGGATACCGAATGATGCCTCTATGAGCTTCTGAATGTTAGCTCGGACCCCCTCGGTTTCGGCAAATTTCGATCGATCATCCATCTTTGGTCACTATTTTTATCAGCTTAACCTTTGAATTTCATTTTCGAGTAAACATGAAAGTTATAGAACATTCAATTAGCTTTCTAACCATATAAAGAACATCTTAAACGGACACCGGATGACGCCTCTATGAGCTTCCGAATGTTAGCTCAGACCCCCTCGATTTCGGCTAATTTCGATATTCAAAGGTTAAGCTCACAAATATAGTTATCGAAGATGGGTGTTTAATCAAATTTTTCAAAAAAAAATAACATTAAAAAAATAACATTCTTAGGCGCTGTTCTACACAGCGCCTTAATATTATTTATGATTTTTGGCTGACTCAGCATTCCTTGTATCAAGAATTTGACACCTAAGCATTAGGCGCCGTTGCTAAGAGCGCCTTATGCCTTAAGCGCTCTTACCAACAGCGCCTAAGGGCATGTGTCTAAATCGGAAATCCAATTTCAAGTTTGCTTAGTTTGGAAATCCAAATTTTGATTTTGCACAAATTGGAAATTTTTTCTAAATTATACTGAGAAGTACATATTAGTGCATTTTTTTTTGAAAGTCTAAAATATTGTTTTTTTCAATCAAGAGAAAAATAAATTGCTAAATTTTTGAACAATAGCTATATTGTGATTATTCAATCATGTGAACCGTTAAAAATACTTGGAAGATCTCATCATAATTCTTTAACACCAATAGACTTTTTTATGAAATCATTATTACTAGAGTTCATATGATTAAGTTAGCAATTTAATCACAATATAACTACATTGATCGGTATTCAAAAGTTTGTCAATTTACTTTTTATTTTGCTCTTCATTGGAAAAACTAACAATATGACTGATAATTTCGAAAATCAATTTGTACTTTTCCCTAAATTTTATCAATACCTTCTTTGGAATTCAACATGGAATGTGTTATGTTCCAAGTGGTGATAACATCAGACTTCTTTTTTTATTTATTGTGAGTTTACATTCAACATATCAAGGAATACAATGCATACATTGCATATCTCGTACATGTATATTTCTAGCACGTTTGAAGCACAAGTCACACCAAGGACACCAATCCGGAATCGAACTTGACATCTTTCATTGAAGCACATGCCATCTTGGCACCTCTGACTTTAAACCCACGAGTCGACATATCCCTCCATAGTAGGACCTTAGCGTCTAAGCACGCCTTCGCGAGAGGGTAGACCATAGCACCTGCAAGCAAGCAAGCGTCCACAAGGGACGAGGAAGAGGAATAAGAAGAGAAAATGGAAGAGGAAAACATCCGCAAATGATGGAGGAAAGGTCCACACCATAGGTGGGACTAGGAAAATTTCACATAAAATGTGGAAAGGAAAGTGCCACGGTGGGGTTCGAACCCTTGACCTTGGGACAAGCATGTATTTGAGTTCACTAAAAGCATTCTTTGAGTTCACTAAAAGCATTTCGATACAAGCACACTGGACATTCTTTGAGTTCACTAAAAGCATTTCGATACAAGATACAATCATTGGGACAAGCATGTATTACTGATAACCTTCTTAGCCTCGTAAGTACGGTTAGGTAGGGTGTTACTGATAGCGCTAAAACATATGCATTTTAGGCGACCTCTATGCTTATTGTTTCGATCATTTGATTACGATTTCACTTGCTATTTGATGCTTTGTGGTTCATTTCAGGCAAATTACAGAGTTTAAGCTGAGAACACAAGTGAGTAGCATTTTGGAGCAAAACCGAGCAGTTTCGGAGCAAAATATGGTGTTTCGGGGCCAAACCGAGCAATATTGACCTTTGCACCTTGTTTTGGACGCCCAGGGCTCATACGGTGTCCGATTTAGTCGATTCAAAGCTTGTTGGAAAGCTAATTCAAAGGACTACAACTTTGTAGTTTACACCAAGATCAGATTCGGATGGTAAGAGGCTCTGAATGTCGGGAACCGGCCTGCTCAAATTCGTGCACACATCTCAACCGGCCGGCTCAAAGGGTCCGAGAGTTGGAATCCCTTGAAGCTCACCTCAGCCGGCCGGCTCAACCCAAGGCCAATTTCCAACCGCCCGGTTGGCCCCTGAAGGCAAATTTTGCCTATAAATTGAGATCTAGATCTAGTTTTCAAGGGGGACTTTTGGGGGATTGGAGCTAGGGTTTTTGGGGCACATCATCAAGGGTTTTTGGGAGAAAGGATCAACTTCAACAACATCAAGGATCGAATCTCTAGGGTTATTGGATCTCCATATTGGTTCTAGATTTCTAAACTCCCTTTTCCATATGGGTTTTTGCACTTTCATGGATGTTTTTGTTTGTAACCTCACCATGAGTGAGTAGTGACCTTGGTTGGGGATCTATGGACCCCCTAGACATGTTTGTGACATTATAAATACTACGGATGCCATTGATGAATGATTTGCACATGTTTCTTCTTCATTTGAACTTAACTCTTCAAGTTGCCTATAAGGTGTTTGTGAAATGTCCCCAATAGGAACTTTGCTTGATCTCATGTTTGATGTAGCTCACGTTGATCATCATGAAGAAGCATTAGGGTTTTTGAGTTACATGGCGATTTTCTAATCCTAATGAGAATGGCTAGAACTTAACAAGAGCATGATTATCTAGCCAATAGAGAGCGAGTGTGAGGCTAGACATTCATATTCTATAATACCAATAGAGCGCGAGTGTGAGGTACTATGCGAGATGTAACCTCTTAGTACTAAGTTGTAGCGCGAGTTGAACTTAGCATTAATGTTGCATGGCTAGATTCTAAGTTTGTGCATGTGATTTCATCAATGGTGTCCTAATTTACCGTCACAATAATTGTTTAGGTGGAGAAATAGATCCCTAGTCATCCTTTAATTGATTGTTAACCCTTTTAGTTGATCAAACCTCTCTTTTGGATAGTAAACATTGCTATCAACCCTTTTGAAGGAACAAAATTCCCCCCCCCCCCCACACCATCGACAAGCTAGTTATATCTTTGGCATCATTAGTTTAATCACCTATCTTTTGGGTTCGACCTCGGATTCCCCGAGTCATTACAAATGTTTTGATTAATCGTGGCTAGCATAAGTGTTCGAATTTATTTGAATATTTCCGCTATATTTACGAGCGATCAAATGGCGCCGTTGCCGGGGATAGGTTAATTAACTAGGTGCTAATAGATTGTTTAGTTTGTCTATTCTTGTAAATATTTTTTCTTTCTCTTATGCTTGTATATTCTTCTTTTTCTCTCATATCCCTTACTAACTTCGTTAATCTTGTTTTGCGAGGATGGATCACTATAACCAACAAGTCATGCACGATGAAGATTATCATGAAGAGGATTTTTCCAATTATGCGATAAAAGATCAAGTTAGTGATTTGGAAAAGAAAATTGATAGTATGATGAGCATGGTTAATGCTTGGGTGGTGTCTAAACTGAGAAATGACAAAGACTATGTGGATCAACCGAATGCCCATTGTGAAGACTATTGGATGAACAACCAAAACCGACAAGTCTCTTCTAATGAGGGATATCATCAAGAGGAGGAGCAACCATATTGGAATTACCAAGAGCATGACTATCAAACTAATCGTTATAATTTGGATGGGGATGACCAAGAAGAGGAGCAACCAAACGGCTATTGGGAAGACTCTTGGAATCCATCACATACCTACACTCAAAATTGGAATGATAGTCAATGTTTTGATATTGAAGGCTCCTACCCTACATACCCTCAACCTCCTCAACCATCAAATGAGCCCTCCAATATAGAAGCCATGTTTGCCACATACCTAGCAAACCAAAAGGAGATGGATGCTCGCATGGATAAGCTTCTAGCTGAAATGGCACAACAAGCAATTGACTTGAAGAACTTGGCTGAGGAAGAGGAGGTCTTCGACGAAGAAGAAGTCCTTGAATCTAATGCCTTAAGAGAAGAATGGGATCAAGAAAGGGAAGATGAATTTTGGAGAGCCGGCACCGAAGCTCATTACAACCAAAGGGATGGTGAATCTTGTAACGAAGAAGAGATGGAATGCAAAAGTGAAGCATCCTTCACCACTAGCACATCTCAAGACCATTTAGATGAGAACACACAAGAGCTCGACATCCCATTGACGCTCTCCGATGAGGAATTCTTCAAAGATGATGCCTCGTGCATAGAAGAAACATCCTTGGTCAATGAAGAAGAATTCCTTCCTCTCGGCACTAGCAAGCTTGAATGTGAACCCCAATTCCTTGATGACGATAAGATAGAGGAAGAGCGTATAGAGATTGAAAGTCTTCAAGGGTATAGAGACTTTGTTGTGGTTTTCATGGAAGAAACTAAGGAACCATCTCGCACTCAAGAAGACAAGGGTTTAGAGAGGGATATTGAGGAGTGGGCACCCGTGAACGTCATTGAAAAACTTAAGGAGGGGATGCCCATCATTCTCGAGACAAATGTTGAAGACCCTTTCTTCATTATGAAGTCTCGAGACAAGTTTTGGAGCTTCTTGCCATACTTTCAAAGATTATTTGAAAAAAGCCCCCATGGCCCCTTAATTTTTAAGGGATTTTCATACCTGAAGGGGTCATGCTCCCAAAGGAAAGTCCATTGTAGGCTTGATGGGAGGAAATTCAAATGGGATTTGAAGGTGGTTTGACACGATCAAGTGCAAGGCCCCGCTTGAGGAGGGATCTTAGCAAAAGACTCCTCAAGCTTGCTTCTTATCTCCCAAGAGGAGAATCGGCTCCGTCTTAGCCAAGACGTTAAACTAGGTTTGTGAGTGTTTTCTCTCCCGATCTTCAAGTATATATATTTTGATTGGATTTCTATTTGCTTCGTGCAAGAATTTGAGGATATGAACTATGCATGTGTGAATGCCTATATTTGATGATTTCTTAACATGTGCTTAGTTAACTAGATGTCTTGATAGGGCATAAGTGTGGGGTGCCTATGTTTTGACTACACGCGATGTTTGTGCTTGCTTGACGTGCTTTCATGTGTGGAATCCTATCAACTTGTATGTTTAAGGGAAAACACTCACAATACTGTGCAATTCATCCAAAAATTTCAAATTGTTAATGAAAACAAAAAGTCTAGGCAAGGCTACATTTTCGAAAAATTTCATTCCTAATTCAACTAGTCGTGCATGATTTCACTTAATTGATCCTTTAGATGACTAATGGATTGGATTGTTGACTTTCCTTCTTGAGGATCAAAGCATCTACTAGCACTTCTTTATCTTTTATTCTAAGCTTTTTCTCGTTGAGACTAAAGAGTTGATCTTTGAAAGCATAAAATCGAAATAATTTATAACTTTGAAACCCTTGCATGCCATGATTGCCTTTAGGTGACCTTAGTGACCTTGCTTATCTTGTGGATTTGTCTTGTTGGTGTGTCATGCTCCATTTTTAACACTTAGCCTTTGTCAAAGTTCTAAGTGTGGAGTCAAAAGAGGGAGAAAAATAGGCCCCAACAAAAAAAATATATACTTCATTCTTATGGTCAAAAGAGGGCAAAGCCCCGACTAAAAACTCTCTTGATGTACACGAGAAGTTTTGATCAAAATATACAAATGCCGGGGGTTAGGAAGAAAAGTTCCCCCTCGAAAGCATTTGTAGGCCAAATGCCATTTGAAAGAAAATAAGAAGCACTTAGACTTGACAATCGGCTATTCCACCATCCTCTAGCATGAAAACCAATGAGACAATTGATACTTCCAAGCAAGAATTCACTAAGGGACGAACCTCGTATTCTTTTATACTTAGCCATGACATGATTTGCAAGTGTATATAAAAGCTTTAATGTGGAACTCCTCTTCTCTTATGACTAAGTGACCTTTGCGTCCTAGGCTTGAGAATGAGTTCAAAGTCACAAGCCAATGTACTAGCCTCCTTGCTAGCATTTGTGAGTGATCCAACAAGATTTCTTTGCGACTATTAGATTGTTTTCTTGAAGTCACTAACATAGAAAATGACTAGAATCCTTGATTAAAGATTTATTAGTCTTTGCTTTGATTTGCTTGAATGTCCTAATTCATGAATTTCCACTAGGATTCGAAGAGATTTCATGTAGTGATTGAAATGCACATATCTAGTTGAATACATTATGAACTTCATGAAAAAAAAACACCTTGCCTAGTACTTTGAAAATTGTGAGCTTAAAATGCCTATTTGGATGGTTGTTCTCTTTGTGGGATTTGTGAGTATTCCCGTGTCTGAAAACTCTCAGGAGACTACAACTCCTCCACTAGGGTAGCCTAGGGGTTTAAAGGCTTGGTGCATTCGCTAAATGCACTCGTGTTGCCTACGAAAGTGGTTAGTTAGAAGTAGAATTTGTTCCTTAGTGTTTTTAGTTAGTTTTCGCGACCATATGGAGTTTTCTTTGAACCGATAATGAGCGAGCAAAATGCATTATGGTTGTTGATCTCTATGATTAGTTTGCTCGGGACGATCAAACGTTAAGTGTGGGGTGATTTGATAGCGCTAAAACATATGCATTTTAGGCGACCTCTATGCTTATTGTTTCGATCATTTTATTACGATTTCACTTGCTATTTGATGCTTTGTGGTTCATTTCAGGCAAATTACAGAGTTTAAGCTGAGAACACAAGTGAGTAGCATTTTGGAGCAAAACCGAGCAGTTTCGGAGCAAAATATGGTGTTTCGGGGCCAAACAGAGCAATATTGACCTTTGCACCTTGTTTTGGACGCCCAGGGCTAATACGGTGTCCGATTTAGTCGATTCAAAGCTTGTTGGAAAGCTAATTTAAAGGACTACAACTTTGTAGTTTACACCAAGATCAGATTCGGATGGTAAGAGGCTCTGAGGGTCCGAACCGGCCGGCTCAAATTCGTGCACACATCTCAACCGGCCGGCTCAAAGGGTCCGAGAGTTGGAATCCCTTGAAGCTCACCTCATCCGGCCGGCTCAACCCAAGGCCAATTTCCAACCGCCCGGTTGGCCCCTGAAGGCAAATTTTGCCTATAAATTGAGATCTAGATCTAGTTTTCAAGGGGGACTTTTGGGGGATTGGAGCTAGGGTTTTTGGGGCACATCATCAAGGGTTTTTGGGAGAAAGGATCAACTTCAACAACATCAAGGATCGAATCTCTAGGGTTATTGGATCTCCATATTGGTTCTAGATTTCTAAACTCCCTTTTCCATATGGGTTTTTGCACTTTCATGGATGTTTTTGTTTGTAACCTCACCATGAGTGAGTAGTGACCTTGGTTGGGGATCTATGGACCCCCTAGACATGTTTGTGACATTATAAATACTATGGATGCCATTGATGAATGATTTGCACATGTTTCTTCTTCATTTGAACTTAACTCTTCAAGTTGCCTATAAGGTGTTTGTGAAATGTCCCCAATAGGAACTTTGCTTGATCTCATGTTTGATGTAGCTCACGTTGATCATCATGACTTCAATGAACTAAATGAAGAAGCATTAGGGTTTTTGAGTTACATGGCGACTTTCTAATCCTAATGAGAATGGCTAGAACTTAACAAGAGCATGATTATCTAGCCAATAGAGCGCGAGTGTGAGGCTAGACATTCATATTCTATAATACCAATAGAGCGCGAGTGTGAGGTACTATGCGAGATGTAACCTCTTAGTACTAAGTTGTAGCGCGAGTTGAACTTAGCATTAATGTTGCATGGCTAGATTCTAAGTTTGTGCATGTGATTTCATCAATGGTGTCCTAATTTACCGTCACAATAATTGTTTAGGTGGAGAAATAGATCCCTAGTCATCCTTTAATTGATTGTTAACCCTTTTAGTTGATCAAACCTCTCTTTTGGATAGTAAACATTGCTATCAACCCTTTTGAAGGAACAAAATTCCCCCCCCCCCCCAAACCATCGACAAGCTAGATATATCTTTGGCATCATTAGTTTAATCACCTATCTTTTGGGTTCGACCTCGGATTCCCCGAGTCATTACAAATGTTTTGATTAATCGTGGCTAGCATAAGTGTTCGAATTTATTTGAATATTTCCGCTATATTTACGAGCGATCAGTTACCCTCAGGAAGCATGTCTTTCACCAGCGCCAATAATTCAGTGAAACTCTTGTTGCTCCATCCATTTTTCGCTTTAAGATTGAACAACTTCAACGTTGCCGATAGCCTTGTATATTTGGAACACTCTTCATACAATGGTAATTCGGAGTCATTCCTCAAGGACTCCAAAACATGTGGGGTATCAACAAAGTCATTAGCGACATTGTTAACCATGTCAAGTAGGTTATCCTCTTCCCAATCATCATTATCCTCCGGCAAGCTTTCTACGGGTGGAGGCTCAAAATTTTGTTGTTCGCCCTCGCCATGCAAATACCACACCGTATATCGTGGGTTAATCCCCTTTAACAAAAGGTGTTTACGTAACTTCTTCGGTTTGACCTTTTTGTAATTCCAACAACCCATACACGGACAGAAGGCCCGTTCAATATTGTTTCTAGACGCATATGCCGAAGCAAACGCACAAAAATCCATAATCCCTTTCTCGTACTCATCACTCAACCTATTACCGGACATCCACTCTCGATTCATTGTAATTCAACTACATGAAACGTGTAAATATTATTAGTTACATACTATTACTTTACACGAACAAACAATTACATTTGAGTGAATTACAAGCACTCAACGATTAAATAGTAGTAAATGAGTTACATAAATTAACTTGCGATTTACCTTATAATAGAAGCTCGCGGAGAAGAATCGTAATGGTGCGTGTGTCACAAGTACGGACTAGAGCTATAAACAACAAGAACGAATTAGTGAACACGGAAAAATAAATTCAAATCTCCATGTTCATATTAAAATAAAAAACATAGATAACCATCAAATACCAGGAATTGAAGAAGCGAAGCACCACCAACGGGAAGAGGATGTAGATCGCAAATGTTAACCCTAAACAAAAGAACATCAATTAAATTAATATACTTAAATTCAGCTAGTTATTAACTTCATTCAACGATGAAAGAGCAACAATGTCCAATTTCGAAAGCTATACACAATTAACACAATAGAATACCTTACTTGATATGATGTTTGGAGGATAAACAAGGTACAAACTTCCACCGTATAGAAGTAACGCCGCTCGAATCTATGTTTCCAAACAAAAATATTAGCATACACATGAATCCAATTAGGTATTTACATCATTCAACAATGATAGAGCAACAACTAAAATTTCAACTAATTATTAGCATACTTATTGTTATAGGATTACAACTGCAAAATACCCCTAACCGTTACGTACTAAAATCTCACAACTGGAGCCCTAATTACCTATTGATTCGGAGGCGAGTGGAGGAGGAGGAGCAATGGCGAGGATGGCAATGAGCGGCGTCGACTGGCAATGGCGAGTGGAGGAGGAGGACGAGCAATGGCGACGGAGGCGAGGCGCGATTGAGCGGAGGCGACTGGCGAGGAGGCGACTTGCGAGGAACGACCAGTGAGACGAAGGCGACGGACGAAGGCGAGGAGCGAGCAGTGAGACGAAGGCGACGGAGAGAAACCAATCGAAGTCGGAATCGCGTAGACGGACTGAGAGAAACCAATCGAAGTTGGAATGGCTAAGGCGGACTGACCAATTTCGAAAAAAACCTAAGTGTTTTATCGCACTTTATGCATCGGTTCATCTAAAACCGTTGCATAATTGTTACCATTATGCAACGGTTTTAGATGAACCGATGCATAAGGTGACTATTATGCAACGGTTTATAAAAACCGATGCATAAAGCAACAATATGCAACGGTTGCATTATAAACCGATGCATAAATAGGAACCGATGCCTATAGAAATTTTTGAACCGATGCATAATGCCTGCTCTGTAGTAGTGTAACATCAGGCTAAATTTTGTCGACGCTTGTTTATTTCATCATACATACCTCCTCACCTCATACATACCAATCTACCTTGGTCTTTTGTGATATACTCTAGGTTGTGGTGACCTAAGGGAGGACAGACTATGCTTATAACGGCTCGGATCGGATCCTCCCGTGTAGGGGTGTCAAAATTATCCATTATCCGTCCATTAACCATCCGCGAAAATCCATCCATTTAGTTAATGGATTGAACTAATCCAAATCCATTAAGAATCCATTAGTAAACGGATTATATGATTTGATCCATTAATCCTCAAAACATTCAAAACTCCTTTGCGCATCTCCTCGGCTCCAAGCGACATCGACTCATCTCCTTGCCTCCAGCTACATCGACGCATCTCCTCAGGTCCAAGCGACATCGATTTCTGATTTTATCGTGTTGTGTTTGATCTGAGCGGATTCGAATCGAGGAGGAGAAGTAGCTCATATCTGAATCAGTCGCGATTAGGACTTCGTAGGATTTGGGTCAGAGGTATCTGTGTTTGTGTTAATTTTGTTATTCTGTTGATCGAATTGGTTGCTTAGTTTGTTGTTGGTGTGAGACCCAGATTTAGTTTATGGAAATTTTATGATTTGTGCGTGGAATATGAGATTTGCATAGCTGAATTGGGTGTGAACGATTTGCTTTTTATATATGAATATTCCATATTGACATGATTCCAGCAATCCCACTAGTCCAACCATCTCAAATCCTTGTTGTGGGAATAGCTTCGAATCCGGGTGTTAATTGTTAATGCTAGTATCTGTTAGAGGGTCTTGAATCCGGGTGCATTGGCACCGGGGAGCGTCCTTCCACTAGAGCACTCACTTCGCCCTGAGTCTCCTGCTGGAGTTGGTTGGTCATATTCAAATACGAGCTCAAATTATACTACTGGTGACGCAGCTTCAGGTAATAACTTGTTACTAGATATTCTCTTCTTTTATGCCTTTGATATTGATGAATAAAAGCATGGCGTTTTTGTTTTTTTGGCAGCCAGAGATTTGCGTGTTTTTATGACTGAATGGATCAAAAAATTTCCACCGCGTAGAATACTTGATCAGTATCGTAGTTCATTGCTACCAGAAACCGTGCAGGTATTATTGTGCTCTAGAGATTGGTTATTTAGCAAGAAAGGTAAAAAGTTTTAACTGTTTCCTATTTTTAATAACTAAAAAAGTAATCTAATTTTATTTTAATTTCTTTTCAGTTCAAGACTCGTAAGTTGTGGATTCACTCGTTGAAGATGTTTTGGATTTGACTATTGAACGAGGAAACGAATGTGATGATGTCATGAACTTCACCATAACTACAATCAAATATATTTGGGAATTAATTGGTTCATTTTACATGTCTTACAATTACTTTTTGTGCGTGATTTGTATCGAAAAATTATTTACTTCATAGTTTTAATTAGTTTTGATGCTACTATTCATTACAACGTGATCTTGTATGTTTAGAAATAACTCAATTTAAATTTCTTAATATCAATTAAGAAATAAACGAATTAAATGAGAAAATGAATTAAATGGGTTAAATGGATCAAATGGATTTATACGTTAATCCGTCAACCGGTAGTGATCCGTCCGTTTAATCCATTAACAATAATGGATTTATTGGATTGAATCCGTTTAATCCGCTAACTGTTTCATCCATCCATTAACCCATTCGTTCAGCCATTTTGCCACATGAGCGTATCGTTAGGGTTTTTGTCGACTGATGACACGTGCAAGTCATTCCTTGCAAACCTTCTCAATTTCCTGGAATATCTATCTGTTATCTTGATGACTAGGTCAATCGTCTAACGTGGTTCAACTCCGATCATCAACCAGATTCTTGTTGCCAACCCAATGTAAAATCTACATCCTAATTTCAACAAATCCCCTCCTCAATCCACTTTCTATTTAAATCAAACTCTATTCTTGACATTCCTAGCTACGCATCTTCAAACAACACAAAACTTCAGTCACGGTCCAGAAGCAAGCAATTGAGGCAAATGCACGAGGTGGCACCCCCCTTGATCGTGTACCCACAAAAATCATCATCGTGTCCTAACCTTGGCACCATTTTCTCGAGGAAGCAGAGAGCTTAGATTTCCAGAAGAACAGCAAGTGGGTATTGGCAGCTCTCTGCCTCTCCTAATCTCAATGTTGTCCTACGCGTTCTTGTCCCATGAGTTTAGTCTCGTACACGTACAGTCGATGATGTTCTCAAATTGTCCTCTCGTAGGGTATTAAACTCAATTAACAGTCTCAATTAATCGGTTAACAATCAATTTCAATCCTAGATATTGAAATTGAACTTAAAGAAAATTGACACACCAATTTAAGCCCGTGGTTCAGCACGAATACTGTTGTGAATCGAACCTATCTACATTTAGTTTCTGCCTTATCTCAGTTAACTCGATTCAAATTCAAGCATGCAACGAACTTAACCGAACGAAAAAGAAAAACAACAAAGAACGAGACAACTTGTTTAAGGCCCGTGGTTCACCCAAAATCGGCTAATCCACGTTGAGCTCCGCCTGGGCTCGGTATGCACTAGAATCTTCGGCGACGACCACCAGAGAACCGGCAGGAAACGCAGCAGTACAGGCTTATGCCTTACAATACAAGTCTGAGCTTTCACGCTCGCCTCACTCTTCTTCTCACACAAGATTCACTCGGCTCTCTCGGTTTACACTGAAACCACTCTCAAATCTACCTATTACAACGACCACACCTCAGGTCAGTAATACTCCGGTCAGATCCGACGAGAACACGCACAAAATCGCACTAATTTTCTCTGAAAATTGAAGAGAGAAGATGGAGCACTCGGACGAACTCAAACCCTAGCCGCTCACCGAAACAGAATGAAGAAGATGAGATGCAACTCTGAATGAGATGTATTTGTATCATTGCTCTTCAGCCGTTGATCTCCAATCTGATCCAACGGCTCGCATGTGTCAATGTCACGCATATGCTCCTCTCCTTTTGGACCAACTCAGTCACTTGGCACTGAGCTGGCACAATACATGGGCTGCTCTTCCATGGTCCATCATCCATACAAGCTTCCCAACAATCTCCACCTGAAGCTTGTTGATCAGGCAACCTTCAGATTTTGAATCTGGCAGCTTTCCCTCCAAAACATCACTTTCCAATCACATCATCAGTCTTGCATTCTTCTCCTCTTCAGGTCTTCATCTTCACTAGTGCATATCAAGTACCCAGGCATCATCACTCATTTCCTGCAATGCACTTACTCCAAATGGAGCAAGTTTAAACAATGTTTAAACTTGGAGTTAGTAACGATCTTAGTACCAAAATCAGAAGGATTATCTGCAGTATCAACTTTCAGCAGATAAACAGCACCAGTTTCAACCAAGCTCCTAATATAGTGATACTTGATATCTATGTGCTTAGTACGTTCATGGTACACTGGATTTTTACTAAGTAGCAATGCAGATTGACTGTCAGAATAAATTACCGCATTTTTCTCAATCAGTTTTGTTTCTTTTAACATGCTTTGTAGCCACACAGCTTCTTTACATGCATCACATATTGCTACGCACTCAGATTCAGTAGTCGACTGTGCTACTAAAGGTTGAAGCCTAGATTTCCACACTATGCAATTTCCACTCAAAGTAAAGACATTGGAAGTATTAGATTTCCTACTATCCCTATCACTAGCAAAATCAGCATCCACATAACCAATTAATTCAGAAACAGCAGCCCTCTTGGAATAGCACAAACCCAATTCAGCAGATGAATTCACATATGCAATAACATGCTTCAATGCATACCAATTATATTTACCAGGTTTAGACATGTATCTACTTAATAAAGAGACAACATAAGATAAATCAGGTCTGGTAGCAATCATGGCATACATAAGAGAACCCAAAGCATTAGAATAAGGTATATTTTTCATTTCAAGCATTTCAGAATTATTTGAAGGACACTGAGATTTACTAAGTATGAAATGTGGAGCTAAAGGCACAGCAACAGGCTTACAATCAGCACAACCAAACTTAGCAACAATTTTCTGCTAATATGGCTTTTGATGCAATTTCAGAAAGCATTTCCTCCTACCTCTATCAATAATCATAACCAATATTTTTCTAGCATGGCCTAAGTCTTTCATATCAAGCTCAGATTTCAAATCAGACTTAAGCTTATATATTTTATGCATAGATTTACTAATCACAAGCATATCATCAACATATAGTAACAAATATACAGGGTCATTATCCAGTGAAGAGAAATAGAGACAGCTATCATAATTACTTCTAACAAAGCCAATACTCAGCACAAAGGAATCAAAACGCTTATACCGTAGCCTAGGACTGTTTCAATCCATACAATGATTTCTTTACTAAACAGGAATGTTCAGGCAATTCAGCATTAATAAAACCTATAGGTTGTCGCATATAAATCACTTCATCCAAAGTACCATGCAAGAAAGGAGTAGTAACATCAAGCTGTTCAATTTCAAGGTCAAAACTAGCAGCAAAAGCAAGCATAACTCTGATTGTCTTAAACTTAACAACAGAAGAGAAAATTTCAGTATAATCTACCCCCTCTTTCTGCGTAAACCCCTTGGCCACTAACTTATATCTAGGTGGATCAGATTCTGTCAGCCCCCCTTTTAATGTAAATAACCACTTACAGTCCACTATCTTCTTAGATTTGAGCTTCTCAACTAATTCCCAGGTTTGGTTTATCCTATGGGACCTCATTTCATTCTCCATGGCAGCTAGCCACTTATCCTTAGCCCTACAGCTCATAGCCTCATGATAACTTACAGGTTCAGTTTCTTTCAGTTCACTACCGGCAACTAAGGCATTAAGTACTAAGTAAGCTTCTGAATACCTACGATTTGGTCTAGGTTCTCTTCTTGATCTATCTCTAGCAAGCTGATAGTCAGCAAGCTGCTCTTGTGCGGAGACAGGATAATGCTCCACCTCATTTCCAGCATCCTGATTTTCTTCAAGGTTCTCAACATGATCCTCATGTTGCTGATCAGGGAGTCCTTGTTGATTACCAGGTTCAGGAGCCAAAGGTTGGTCACCATTCTGCCCACCAGCAGTGGCTGAGAACAAGGGCAGCAAGCTAGTCTCCACCTCATTAGAGGTACTAGGCTCACTAGGCCGGGCAGGGGCTACTTGGGCTTGCTTACAAGGGAATACTGACTCATTGAACACAACGTCTTTGCTGACTATGACTTTTACCCCTCTAGTATCTCTTTCCCACAGTCTATACCCTTTAGTACCAGGCTGATACCCCAAGAACACACACCTAAGGGATCTGGGATCTAACTTTCCTTCCCTATTGTGCGCATATGCAGCACATCCAGAGATCCTAAGGTGTTTTAGGTCAGGTTTTCTTTTAGTCCAAATTTCAACAGGGCACTTAAAACTAAGGCTCCTATTTGGGCATCTATTGATAATGTAGGTTGCAGTGGCGAGTGCCTCACCCCAGAAGGCCTTAGGCACACATGAGGTAAACAGTAGGGCACGAACCTTCTCTAAAAGAGTCCGGTTCATCCTCTCAGCAACTCTGTAATATAGTCACCTGTTCAATCTACTGTTCCAGGGACTGTTTGAGACAGACCTGAAACACTTTTGAGGCAGCGCAGTAAGCAGATCAAAGTAGGAGCACACACAGTATGATACCCAGTTCGGCTATGCCTACTATGGGGGGTTTCCCACACCCTAAAAGGGACACAAATCTTTATTACGAGTTTAGAGCAACACTGTGGGCTTACACTTACACAACTCCTCGTTTGTAATTGCCTTGCCTCTAATACTCCGTCTCTCAGATTTGTAATCTAGGCTCACCGCAGTTTGCCTCGATCCCTTTCGTCCGAACCTCCTGTCCAGACGTCCTCGATCTTCACTCCGAAGCTCGGTTGCTTTCTCCCGAAAGCCAGAAGTGATCAATGATGTGTGCACCAGTATGGTCGATCACAGACAGTCTGAACAGCACACTGAACAGACTGTATCAGCGCCGTTGATGTTCCGGTGAGGAATGATCAACCAGCCGTCGCTCTTCTTCTCCAATCTCACAGATGCACTCTCGTGTGTGTCTCTCAGAAAAGCGATCCAGATCTGGTCGCCCTAGTGATGTATTTATATGCATAGGCGAATGTCCTAATCTGGTGCAGATAACACCATCAATATTTTAGGGAATATTCCTAAAATATTTGATGTGTATCTTTGATCCAATCTTAGGGAAGATTCGGATTTCTTCCTTGCCAAGTCAGCCAGCCCAATCTTCAATCTATTTAGGAGATATTCGTTTGAATATCTGTATCAACGAATTCCTCGCTGGCCGACTTTAATCAGATCGATAAGATCTTTAGAACCTTCCGGAAACCATCCTTGCGTCTGCTCCACGCTGTACTTGAGTGCTAGGATGTGTTTGAACACTACTTGAACACCTGTGGGAACTGTCTAAAGCCGTTTTGCCAAACACATGCCATTCATGGGAACATCAAACTCCATTTTGTTGAGGGGTTGCCCTAACTGTTCTGTGCCTCAGAATGCCACAGGACTTGCAGAAGGAGTCAAACTCATCATTGCAAAACTCTAGACCATTATCAGTTCTAAGGGCTTTAAGGTTACAGCTGGTTTGGTTTTCTTCTAAGGCTTTCCAATCCTTAAACTTACTAAAGGCATCAGACTTAGACTTAAGCAAAAAAGTCCACACAAACCTAGAGAAATCATCAACAATACTCATGAAATACTTATTCTGTTTCATGCCCCTCAGGCCCCCACAAATCAACATGTACATAATCCAAGACATGTTTAGATAAATGCACACCAGCAGAGAAACTCAGTTTATGTTGCTTAGCTAGCACACATCATTCACAAACTGGCAGATCATTGATTACAGCTTTATCTAATATGCCTTGCTTTCCTAACTCAGTCAAGCCTCTATGACTAATGTGACCAAGCCTGAGGTGCCACCTTACAATGTCCTCAGGCTCTGCCACATTAGCATATGCAGCATTGCAGCACACACCATTCAGAATATACAAGCCAGACATATTAGAACCAGTAAGCACACATTTGTTGTTCTTATATACATGCATACTACCATTTTCAGCAGTGTATGAACAACCAGAATCATCCAAAGCACCCAATGAAATCAAGTTTCTTCTTAAGCCAGGCACATATCTAACATTTGATACAATATCTGTTTTCCATTATCCAAAGACAGTCTAACAGTCCCTATCCCCTTAACCTCACATACATTATGATTACCCATAAACACCCTTTCATTCAAAGCATGCTCAGACATGTTTTCAAACCAAGTGTTATGTGGGCACATGTGATATGAACAACCAGAATCAAGGACCCATTCATCTTGACCAGACTTATTAGAAACAGTCAAAACTTCAGAAGCATCAGCAGGTTCATCAACACAAGCAACATTAGTTTCAAAATTGCTAGCATTATTATTCCTAGTCAAATATTTATGACAGTTCTTTCTTAGATGACCCTTAATGCCACAATAGAAACATTTCCTGGATTCTGTTTGGGGTTTATTATTTTTGGACTTATCAGTCTTGGTCTTACTATCATGCTTGGGAAACTTAGGCTTATTAGGTTGACTATTGAATGACCTGTGCTTAACAAACAGATTCATGCCAGACTTGTTCTTATGGTTCTTTAACTCTAATTCTCTAGTGCGCAAAGCAGAACATAGCAAGTCATATTCAGGCACAGCACCAGAGTATTGGAAAGCATCTTTAACTACTTGAAAATTATCAGGCAAAGCATTCATCAAGATCATGACAATACTTGTATCATCTAAAGCATGTGCAGTGCCATGAAGCAACAAAGTCAGTTTCAAAAACTCATCAAGATTGTCATCCACAGACTTAGCATTATCAAACTTAAATGCAAACGCAGAGGCTTTCGAGTAGGCTAGGTTGGGAGCATGCTTGTTGGAATACAAGGTGTCTAACCTAGTCCATACATATAAAGCAGTGGTAGAGGTACTAACCTTTCGAATCACATGATCAGTTAAGTTAAGTATGAGGAGGTTGAATGCCTCCTCATTTATTTCTACCTTCCTCTTCTTCTGGTCTTCGCTCCATTTAGTTTCGTCCTTCTCCAATGCTATCGACACCTTGTGGTGTGATAACAGCGCCTTTATCTTCACCTTCCAAATGTTGAAATCACTTTTGCCATCATAGGCAGTGACTTCAACACGTCCTGTCATCTTCAGTTACTGCAAGAAAGCACAAGAAATTTATTAGTGTAGATGGTACTTCAAACGAACCAAGCTCTAGATACCACTGTTGTGAATCGAACCTATCTACACTTAGTTTCTGCCTTATCTCAGTTAAATCGATTCAGATTCAAGCATGCAACGAACTTAATCGAAACGAAAAAGAAAAACAGCAAAGAACGAGACAACATGTTTAAGGCCCGTGGTTCACCCAAAATCGGGCTAATCCACGTTGAGCTCCGCCTGGGCTCGGTATGCACTAGAATCTTCGGCGACGACCACCAGAGAACTGGCAGGAAACGCAGCAGTACAGGCTTATGCCTTACAATACAAATCTGAGCTTTCACGCTCGCCTCACTCTTCTTCTCACACAAGATTCACTCGGCTCTCTCGACTTACACTGAAACCACTCTCAAATCTACCTATTACAACAACCACACCTCAGGTCAGTAATACTCCGGTCAGATCCGACGAGAACACGCACAGAATCGCACTGATTTTCTCTGAAAACTGAAGAGAGAAGATGGAGCACTCGGACGAACTCAAACCCTAGCCGCTCACCGAAATAGAATGAAGAAGATGAGATGCAACTCTGAATGAGATGTATTTGTATCATTGCTCTTCAGCCTTTGATCTTCAATCTGATCCTACGGCTCGCATGTGTCAATGCCACGCATATGCTCCTCTTCTATTGGACCAACTCAGCCACTTGGCACTGAGCTGGCACAATACATGGGCTGCTCTTCCACGGCCCAGCATCCATACAAGCTTCCCAACAAATACCTAATCCACGTTGAGCTACTCAGGCTCGGTATGCACTATCTTCTGTCGTCGAAATCGGCCAAACGCGCCGGAAGGATATCATCGGTTACACACTCTAAGATCAACGATCTCACAGCCCGAGAATGTTATGCTCACAATCTCACACACGAATACAGTCGTAAGTACTCGCACTACAGAAGCCCTATGCTATCTTGAACGGAGATTGAACGCACAGAGAGAATTTGGGCATCTGAATATTGAAACAGGATCAACCCTAATGAGCTGAACTCGAGTTTATATCTGACTGAAGACGACGAGCAGCTGCCGTTGGATCTCGCTTGATGGATGCAATCTCGTCCGTCTGATCAACACCCAATCCGCGCCAAACGCTTGAATCTGATTGGTTGATTTGTATCTTCAGTGACGAACAAATGCGCGCGACTACGGCTTTGCCCAAAACGCCGACGTTCCATTAACCATACCAATAGCAATGGCTTAACCCCTTCAGTGACGATTCCTTTGGGCTTTAGTGACGATCCCCTGCACCATGCTTAATGCTTCAAGTCCTTCACCTCTGTTTCTCGATGTGAAAGTAGAAATGTCTTTAGTGATCACATTGGAAATGGAATACAATGTTTTTGCAGATGAAATTGAATGTCTCTCTAATCCTGACTCTACAAGTAAATACACGGGCAGAAGGTGTGTTATAGGGATCATATAAATCAACTTAATTTTTCAAATAAATTCGTAATTTAATTAGGCCAAATATCATGACTGAATAATTGTTACAAACAATCTTCAAATTTTTATTCTGGAGTAAAAAATGACCATCAAGGCGTGACCAAGAAGTAAAAATTGTCCATCAAGATTCAGGACGTGATGAAGCGGCGGTAAAAATAGTGGCATTTATTGTACATGTTACGAGTTCGCATCCTGATAAAAATAATAAGTTACAAAATTTTTCCCAATTAACTCATCCATAAATTCCATTTAATTAATTTTCTGAAAAAAACTTAAATGGCCCAATTTTGCAAATAACACTTGTTAATGTGGCCGGTCTAATGTTACGCTTACGCCACCACCTGAGAAGACGAGCTTTCTGCACAACCTCTCCAACTCAATCTCTTCCCAAGAACGAAACTTTTCAGCCCAAAACATTCTTCAACCGCATCAATGGTGACAGGGATCCGATCGTCAGTCGGTTATGCAGGGACAGGAGATACAATGAGGCTGTACGTATTCTAACCGAGCAGAAACGCTTGAAAGAAGCCGTTCAGATATTGGATGCTCACGTAAAGGAGTCAAGTTCTTCTCTTTATTCATCGCTGTTACTGCTATGTATTCAGCAACGAGCACTGGAAGACGGTATGGTGGTTCACGGGCATTTGCGAGCTTCAGGGTTGGAGCCAGGTGCCTTCTTGTCCAACCGGGTTCTGGAAATGTATACTAAATGTGGGAGCATGAAGATCGCACGGAAGGTGTTTGATGAAATGCCGGAAAGGGATTTGTGTTCTTGGAATGTTTTGGTTTCTGGGTATGCTAAGGTTGGGATGTTGGATGAAGCTCGCAAGGTGTTTGATGAAATGGTTACTAGAGATAGCTTTTCTTGGACTGCGATGGTTTCTGGGTACGCGCGGAGGGAGAGGGCTATGGATGCTCTTGAGCTGTATAAAGTGATGCAGTCTGCTGAGGGTTGCAGAAGCAACAAGTTTACTGTTTCCAGTGTGCTTTCAGCTGCTGCTTCTAGCTCTCGGTTTAACTCGGGTAAAGAAATCCATGGCCATATTATTAGATTTGGGTTAGATTCAGATGAAGTTGTTTGGAGTGCTTTATCTGATTTGTATGGTAAATGTGGAAGCCTTGAGCAGGCTCGCTATATTTTTGACAAGGCACCGGGTAAAGATATCGTTTCATGGACTGCCATGATTGATAGGTACTTTGGAGACGGCAGAAGGGAGGAGGGATATCAGTTGTTTTCTACCTTAATGGAGTCTGGCATCCAACCAAACGAGTTTACGTTTGCTGGAGTTTTGAATGCATATGCAGGTCATGCTGCAGAAGATCTCGGCAAACAAGTACATGGGTATATGATGAGAGTTGGATTTGATCAATCTTCCTTTGCAGCTAGTGCCTTAGTGCATATGTATTCGAAGTGTGGAAATATGGCAAGTGCAAAACGAGTTCTCCAGAATGCAGAGTGTCTAGATTTAATTTCTTGGACTTCATTGATTACTGGTTATGCACAAAATGGCTATCCGGAAGAGGCATTGTTGACTTTTGAATTATTACTTAAATCAGGCATCAAGCCTGATCACATCACTTTTGTTGGTGTTCTTTCTGCATGCACTCATGCTGGGTTAGTTGATAAAGGACTAGAATATTTTGAATCGATCAATAAAGAGTATGGATTGACGCATACTGCCGATCATTATGCCTGTGTAGTTGATCTGTTGGCTCGATCGGGGAGATTCAAAGAAGCTGAAGATATCATTAGCAGAATGCCAATGAAACCCAACAAATTTTTGTGGGCTTCGTTACTCGGTGGTTGTAGAATTTATGGAAATGTTTATTTAGCAGCAAGAGCAGCTGAAGCTTTATTTGGAATAGAACCAGAGAATCCTGCCACCTACATTACTCTAGCTAACATTTATGCTACAGCAGGTAAGTGGGGCGAAGTATCCAATATAAGAAAAATTATGCATGACAGGGGCTTGATCAAGAAACCTGGCTTAAGTTGGATTAAAATAAAGCGCGAGGTCCATGTGTTCTTGGTTGGTGATACGACACATCCCAAGTACAAGGAAATATATGATTACCTAGGGGAGCTCTCAAAGAGGCTGAAAGAGGAAGGCTACGTACCTGACACCAATTATGTTTTGCATGATGTGGAGGAAGAGCAGAAGGAACAAAATATTGGATACCATAGCGAAAAGCTTGCAGTTGCTTTTGGACTTATTGTTACTCCCCAGGGAACACCCCTCAAGGTTTACAAGAACTTGAGAACTTGTGTTGATTGCCATAATGCCTTCAAATTTATATCCAAAATTTCAAAGAGGCAAATAGTTGTGAGAGATTCAAAGAGGTTCCATTGCTTCGAAGATGGCAGCTGTTCATGTAAAGATTATTGGTGATTTTTGCCATATAGAACGAAAACTAATTTCGAAGGAGAAAAGAGTGCCAAGAGTCATAATCAGACTAGAATTTCATGGATGGTGTTAAGAAAGAACCCAAAATTTGCGAGGTCTCAAACAACTGGTTCAGGTATTCCTTTTGTATTTTTTTTATCATTCTGCCTAAATTTATTTACTCATCCCAGTTTGCTTTTTTTTTCCTTCATCCATCTGCCTATTGTCAATGATCTGGAGAATGGGTTTCTAGAAGATTGAAGAAAATGACATCCACCGTTAATGACCATATTACTTCAAATTTAATGTACAGTTAGAGTTACCAACTGGATTCATATTTAATTCATCACTTGGTCAACTATATATCTTGCATCACTGGCTTCTGGAAGGCCAACTATACACCCGTGAGCTTTGAATCTCATCGTCATGTCTGAAAAATGCTCCACAATAAACTATATTATGTTTTGCACACCCTTTGACTTAAACTGCGTCTCCATTTTTGTAGTTTCGACTAGACAGATTTTAAATTAATTCATATGCGTAAGTAAACACGTTTCAAATCCTTCTAGATCATATGATGTACTCTATATATAGAATCTCAATCGCCTTTCTAATCCTCTCTAAATTATCATTAGGTGGAAGATGGACAAAGTTGTCAAGATGCGGAAGGTTGTAGATGTCGCACCAGCTCATCTCATGTCCCGAATCAAGTCCTCCAGCATTCCAAGCCTGGACACAATCCATGAAGATGATGAGAGTCCTGATTATTCGGCTACTCTTGAGCTCTGGAAACCTTTCATACTTCTTATCCCCTTGTCCATCTCAGTATGTTCACTCATATTGCAGATGCTCAGAAACATGGACTGATTTATGAGAGCTGTCTACTGAATGTTGAATGTAAATTGTTCTGTGAACTCAACTTTCTGACATTAATAGAAATAGTCATAGTCAAGTAAACTTCTGTCATCAGCTTTAGCCCTTTCTAAAATTTTCATGTTTCATTTCACTTGAGACATGGATTTTACTTGACACAAGTCCATCACTTGTACATGAATTTACAGTCCTTTTTAGGCTCTGGAGGATATTTCAGGCAACTGGTTAATACTTGAGCATTTCCTTGACATCCTTATCTTGCAACTTGCACAATTCCCCAGTTGGGACGGCATACATGTGAGTTACGACCGATGATGTTGATACAGTTGGTCATACCTTGAACACAAAGCTGTAAGATATTTAGTTGAAAGTTAACTTCAAAGTCTGACATATGTTGCCATTTTTCCGTTTTTAGGTTTGAAATCGTGCAATGCTGGTGCTATAATTGGATGGCCTTCAGCATCAACCAGTGCTAGAATTTCCAACAATTCAGTCCCATGGATAAGAGGTTAGATTTTATTTAATGTCGCAAAGTTAGCGAAACAGATAAGTTTCGGGACCAGCGTGAAAATAAGGGTACTAATAAAATGCTGACAGACATGAAACAGTAGGCCATATATCTTGCCCTTAAAATGATTTTGATGCAACCGCTGCCTGAACCTGAGCAAAAAATCAAAGATCCAATCAATTCCAAATGACCTATCGTCCCGATACGCGTGCTTATGACATTTAATATCAAAAGCAGAATGCAGCTCTAAATCTTGTCTCAAATGCAGGAGTGACTTAATCACAAGGGCAACCTGATTAGGACTGAAGAATGAATTTAAGCTTATCCCTTGGCCTTATATAAGTGTTCCTTATTTTATCACAATCTCCACAGCACAGCTTTTCTAGCTTCTTTCTTTCAATTTTTCTAAGTTACAACAAGTCAACAACTACTTGTTACATATATTATAAAAAAAATGGCAAGTTCAAGAATTGCGAGGTTTGCGACCGAGGCAGCTCCAGCGCAGTTTGTGAGCGTGATGAGGCAGAGGGCGAACAAGATGCTGGATACCATTCAAGAAGAAGAAGTGCATGCTAATAAGACCACTACCGCCACATCCGTAGGGGCATCCAGCGCTAGAAGAATTGCTGGCTCTAGCGGGTTTTTGAATGGAGTTGGAAAGTCCATCTCCATTTTAGGCCACTAAATCTAAATGGTAGCATGAAGCTGCAACTTAATTATAAGAGAGAAATGAACTTTGTTGATAAAGAAATGTGCAACTGGTTTTTTTTGAAGCTGTTGATTCAGGTCCAGTAATAATCTTTGTTCCTGTGTAATCAAATCAAGCTTGTCCGCTGGACTTGGGTTCCGGCCAAAAGTTCAGCTGAGACTGTAATATGTATTACAGTGTTGTAGCCAAGTTTTGTGTATATGTCACTTTTTCGCTACGTTCATGAAACATCCGAATATTTGTTCCACATCTCTTGTGAGTATCATGTATGTAAATCTTGATAACTAATCTACTAACTATCATATCACCAGCTTACCATGGTCATTTGTGATAGACTATAGGATATGGTAACGCAGGGGAGAGCCGACTCCATTCATGATAAACTATGTTCAGTTTAGGTACTATCAAAAAGAGATTGATAACATTTTATAGTTTCAAAAGATTAAGAAACGAGCTCGTTTGATAAGTTGAATTTTATTTTCTGGGAGGGACATCACAGTTACTTACTTTCAGTGGTTTTTATTCAAAGTACTTTTCAACAAAAAGACATTATAAATTTATCATATGAGTAGAGATCACATACAAACCTCATTTATTTATATAAACTAAAAACCACATTATAAATTTTTACAAAATTCATATATAAAAACGTCTTTGAGAGATAAACCTATCAAAACACTAAAAATCATTACTTTTCGCTTCAATTCATCGAAAAATAAAATTTTATTCACTGATCATTTTAGTTAAAATCACTGAATATTCACTTGTACAATTCACTGGGCATTGTATCACTAAACATTTAGTTTCGATGAACATTTAGTTATAAGCAAAATGTTGAGTGATTAGTCAAAAGTGTTCAGTGAATAAAAGTTTGTTTTTGAAGAATTGAAGCGAAAAGTAACGATTTAACCATATCACTGAATATTTAGCTAAATTACTGAACAATAAACCCAGAAATTGAAAAATATCATATTATCTGGTGGTTTGTAGTTTATATAAAAAGATAGAGTTTGTAATTGATCCATTCTTTTTACTTCTTTTTATCATATTACTTCAACTTTTTTTTCTGATGAGAGTAAGTTAAACTTTTCTAAAATGCACTTTCTTATACTTTTAAAAATTAGAAATTTCTTTTAAAAAAATTAGAAAAAAGATTATGTTGAATCCGTTGACCCGATCGAGTCGCTGATTTTTCAACCGGGTTTTTATCGGGTTAACATATCCGATTCATAATCAATCCAAATCGGTTAATGCCTGATTTCGATTGAACCTATCGAACCAACCAGATCGGACCGGTTTTTCCAACTATACTCGAGTGTGTCACCCTATTATTCATATCCCGTGCAGTCAAGCAAAAATTAACGATTTGAAAACGACGTAGTTTAGTTAAAACAATTTCAAAACTACGTAGTTTGTTTAATATATCCCAAGTTGAAAATTGAATCATTTCAAAACTACCCAGTTTTATTTTAAAACCTATAAAACCATGTAATTTTTGTTTTGACACCAAATTGTTGGACTGGTTATCACAATTCCAAAGAGCGAGAAGCTCCTCGAGACCAGCGAAGGAAACACCTTTGAGTCCCTTCTCAACCGTCGGCAACTCCTTCCCTTTCAGCCCCTCTTCCACCTCCGTCTCCACCTCCCCTGCATCTCCTCCCTCCCATCTTCCGCCAGTTCTCATGGCTGATCTGGACGGCCGCTGCTGTCTCGTGGACGCGGGACGGCTCCGGTCAGCTGGTTATCGTGGGTTCGTGGTGGTTTCTGGGATGAGCAGTCGTGGTGCGGTGGATGGTGGGTGGTGGTTAGGTGGGAGGAGGGGCCTCCCGGTTACATGGTTTTTTGTGTGAATATTTGCTTTGTTTGTTTTTTAGGCTGCCATTTCTCTCTGTGCGAGCTTCGCTCAAGAGAGTGATTTTGTTTCGTTCGATTCTCTAGGTTTGGAATCAGAACGCTTAGTGCAGCTTTCACCGGCTTGGCACGGTCTCTTTGTGTTTAGGGTTTAAGTTTTGCTGTAGTTTCAGCCGGATTGGCTTGGGTTTCCGGGTTCAATTCGGGTAGTTTGTTAGGTCGGTGCCTACCGGGGTGGAATGGCGGGCTGAAGATGCAAAGTTTATAGAAATGTGGCCAGGGCGATAGCGTTCATTTGAAGCTTGGCTTCATCAGTTTGGCCACCTTTGGCGTGATGCGGACTTTGGACCTCTGGGATGTAAAGATGATTCAACTGCTGGTCGATGGATTAGCTTCACACGGATTACGCTGTTACGTTTTCTGTGTTGTTATTAGCTTTCATTGTGAGGTTGTTGTATCGTCTTTATGTTTGTTGTTGTGTCCTTATTTGTATTAGCCTCTGTTCCATCAAAAAAAAATTGTTGGACTGGTTGGAATTTCATTTCGTCACCCTAATAAATGACTCGTCATGAATCATGATCAAGCAGAGCACAACGAGCCACGTGGAGGATTTCGTCACCCTAATAAATGACTCGTCATGAATCATGATCAAGCAGACAGCAGAGCACAACGAGCCACGTGGAGGACGGATTATCCTGTCATTCATCCTCCAACCAAACACGCAAACTAATCAAAACATACATGGCCTCCTCCTACTTCCTAGTACCAAGTTCAGTGTAATATGAAACGTCGCCGTTTACTTTGACATTCACAACTAGATTCTCTCTCTTCTTCGTCTACCTCGGCTGCCACCGCTCTTCTCCTCTTCGATCTTTCATCCTCGTCCCAAAATCCCAATATGCGATTCTCCAGGGGTATCTTTCAGCTTTCCAGATACGCTTTCGCTCGCGTTACCAGCAGCAGCCGCCCTCGTCTACTTCCGTCATCTCACGCCGCCGTCCATCTACCCAAGGTACCCGCTTTCTTCCCCATTCACACTTTTCTGATTTACTTATTTAATTTCAATCAGTTAGGTATTCATTTAGCTGCAATCTTAGATCATACAAAAATCCTTAGAGCTTGAAATTTCAATATTTCTAGTTGACAAAATTGAGTTTAGGGAACTCAAACTTCCAAAATTCATTATGACAATCCGTGTAAGTACTTTAGCACGTATATTCTCTCCAGATTCAACATTTATATTGTCTGTTGATTAGTAGGTCTTGAGTTTCAGCCAATTGTATGATGGAGATTTGACTTACAGTTATGGCCTTCGCCACCAGCATCACAACAGCAGACAGCTTGCTGAGGTACCGTCATTCTAGTTTTAATCTCAAATCCATCTTATTTCTTTATTATTTTACCTATACCGTTGCTTGGCAAGCATTAATTTGTCTACTATTTGGACACCTGTTTCGTAGCTTTTCAAATCGATTAGTATTTGCATTTTTCATCCCGGTTCTTGTTGACATTCGTCGGATGTGCACGTTTAATACATACATAGTAAGGGTGCCGCCAAATAGCAACGATCTTCTTTATAGTTACATTTCAAATCGGTACAGGTATTGTTAGAATGAAACAAGGACTGAAAGTTCATGGCTTGCGTTCCTTATAGCTTTTTACTTTCCATTGTACCTCACTTGGACATATAATCTTTCAGGAGAGACTTGACCCTTTTTCCCTCGTTGCTGATGAATTATCTGTGCTAGCGAATAGATTACGAGATATGGTTGTCGCAGAGGTACTTACATTTTTTGTCTTATATTGTACGAATAAATTGCATTATCAGAATTCAGAATAGCAAAATGGGTACTGGATACAATCCTTACATTCCATCATCAAACATATGAGAATCATTTTGGTTTGTTTAATATAATAGGTCCCTAAGCTTGCGTCAGCTGCTGAGTACTTTTTCAAGTTTGGTGTTGAAGGAAAGAGGTTCCGTCCTACGGTATTACTGGCGAATTCTCTACATCATGCAAATATTCTTGTTTACATGTTACTGGTTTGTTGGTCTGTTTGTCTCTTTGTTTGGGGAAATAACTTTCTCTTCACACTTACTATGAAATTAATCGACTGCTTTAATAATCATAAATAGTTCAGAACTAACCTTTTCCTAAAGAGTGTGGTAAAAGAAAAGAAAAGAAAAGAAAAATAAATGCTGAAAAAATATCTTAGTTTAACAGCATTCTATCAATGACACTCCTTTGCATTTCTAATGTAAGTATTATGTTGTACGTTGCTCTTTTTTTACATGAAGTGATAGATTACACTCCTGGCAGATTTTGTTGTTGATGGCTACTGCATTAAATGTTCCAATGCCAAAATCAGTCCGTGCAGTGCAGGCTGAAAGAGACACTTCGTCAGGAGACTTACGTACAAGACAACAGTGTATTGCTGAGATAACAGAGATGATTCATGTCAGTTCCTTGCCATCAATTTGTATTCTTGTGTTACAATGCTCATTCTCAACCATTCTGTGGAAACAAATAAGTCTAAATTGTGTTTTGCAATTATCTAATGGACTTTTAGTTTTCATATGATATATGTATTTATTAATTTCTTTTTTGTAGGTGGCTAGTCTGCTTCATGACGATGTCTTGGATGATGCAGTCACAAGACGAGGCGTTGGCTCACTGAACATTGTAATGGGAAATAAGGTATTGTATGATCTTCCTCTACTATAAAATAGGATCTTCCCGCCGACTGTTGCCCGTCACTCCCATTTTAGCTACTCCAGTTATACACTCGTCATCAGATGTTCTCTTGCATTTCCTTGTGTAAAATGTTTAAATCCAAACTCTCAATTGGGATATTTGTGGATCAGATTGTTAGCTTTTAAGTACATCTAAAATTTCGTGTCAAACACACCTATATAGTTATTCCATATCTGACTTTTTACCGACGGCTTAACTGTTTCCCCCGTTATTTTTTTGTTCAAGTTATCAGTATTAGCTGGTGATTTTCTTCTGTCTCGTGCTTGTGTGGCTCTTGCATCTTTGAAGAACACTGAAGTTATGTCCTTACTGGCAACGGTGGTTGAACACCTCGTTACTGGTGAGACGATGCAAATGACGACGTCATCTGAGCAGCGTGTTAGGTGAGATGCAAATATGATATGATAGCCTGATATGTGGTCTTTACACTGCTTGCCTTTCTTTCTTTCTTTTGATACATACTGGTCTCTTTTTGAGCCTTAAAGTATTTCCTATTCATTTTTTTGTATACAAATACATATACCATTTATTCGTTGTACAGATGTTGTAACTCATGTGTGATGATCAACTGTACTTACTAATGCAGTATGGAATACTATATGCAAAAGACATACTACAAGACTGCGTCATTGATTTCAAATAGCTGCAAGGCAATTGCACTTCTTGCAGGGCAAACCGCAGATGTTGCAACATTAGCGTTTGATTATGGCAAAAATCTGGTAATACAATTGATGTCATTTTGCTATTTTTATTTTGCATTGCTGTAATAGTTAGTACTCACAGTGCTCTTTATTATTGAGATATGACATAAAAAGAATTGCCGAAATGCACTTTAAATATTGGTTGTATGACAGACAACCTGACTTCTTTATCTATTACATTCATAATCTGTCAGGGCCTGGCATTCCAATTAATAGATGACGTCCTTGATTTTACTGGAACTTCAGCTTCCCTTGGAAAAGGTTCATTGTCGGACATTCGTCATGTAATCATTCATCCTTTTTTGTACTTAAATATCTACTTTCCTTTCCTGTTTTTTTTTTCAATTGTACAGATTGGTTAGCTGCCCAAGCAAAAACAGTATTAGTCTTTCAGTTATCTATAATTTTGTTACATATATGTACCATTTCCGTTTGAAATTTCTTGTATTCATTCATCGATTTTGTCTCTCATTGTAGGGCATTGTGACGGCTCCCATATTATTTGCCATAGAAGAGTTTCCTCAACTGCGCTCAGTGGTTGACATAGGATTTGAGGACCCTGCCAATGTGGAAATTGTAAGTTTCTTACTCCGACATGTTTAATTTTTTACTTCCAGCGGCGGGGGCATTGATTCTCTTGTGTATATATTGTTTTGGAAATAGAATATTTTGTTGCTGCTGGAACTGAAATACTATTTGAAATACAGGCTCTGGACTTCCTAAGCAAAAGTCAAGGGATACAAAGAACACAAGAATTGGCATCAAAACACGCCAACCTAGCAGCTGCTGCAATTGATTCACTGCCGGAAAGTGCCGATGAAGACGTGTTGAGATCAAGAAGAGCACTCATTGATCTTACTGAAAGAGTAATTACAAGAACAAAGTGAAGAAGCATAGCATAATATTATACTCACAATTTTGTTGGAACATGGGATGGGACATTCATAGCAGCAGGTCAAGTTAGTTCTTCAAGCTTTTCTTTAGTTAGAACTATTTATTGTTACATTAAATAATCATTGCGAGTAGCAATCATTGTTGATTGTATAAGCTATAACCAATTCCAGTGAATTCACTGGATTATGTTTACAGATTGCAGCTTGCTTGAGTTCTGCAATGAAAGACAGACGCCTCGTACTACCTTTTGCTAGTTAGCATTCTCAAACTAGAGGAGGTCAATTTGACTTCTGAGTTTTTTTACTTGCTATTGAATTTAACTGAGTTTAATCAAAAAAAAAAAAAAAAAATTTGTCGAGTCAAGTGGTTGAGGACTTTAGTATAGGAAAAAGTACTATTACTTAATTTTACAAATTAAGGAATTAGATTAATTCGAAAGGATTTGGATCAAATACAAATCATAATTATAAATAAAAACTACAAACCCACAAAAATAATGTCACGTGTAAAAATCGACCAATCAGAATTCATCCCATTCGGGATTCTTTTTGTAAATAAAAAAAAATCCATGCGGACTTATTTAAAAATACAAAAAAGATATTAGGGGTATAATCGTCCAAAATTTGTTACAGTAATGATTAGACTTAAAAAAAACAATGATCAGATTTAAACCAGTAATGACCAGACTTAAAAAAATGATCAGACTTAAAAAAACAATGATTAGACTTAAAAAAAATAATGATGAGACTTAAATCAGTAATGATCAGACTTAAAAAACAATGATCAGACTTAAACCATTAATGACCAGACTTAAAAAAACAATGATCAGACTTAAAAAAACAATGAACAGACTTAAAAAAATAATGATGAGACTTAAACCATTAATGATCAGATTTAAAATAACAATGATCAGACTTAAAAAAACAATGATCAGACTTAAACCAGTAATGATCCAACTTAAATATGGTAATGATCAGATTTAAAGATGGTAATGATCAGACTTAAAGATGGTAATGATGATCTAAGTCTGATCATTTTGCGTAAAATTTTAAAATTTGCTACCGTACGAATCTAAAACTTTGATGTTTATGCGCATGTGTCAGAATTTGATGAAAGCCTAGTGTTTTTTGGGTGGAAACGACATTCTGAGCAGAACTCACCGCTACGCTGTGAGCTCGGCGTTTTTAGTGCAAATTCGATCATCTGGAGGGTCAAATTCGTGTTTTAATCCTCTTTAGTTTTAAGTCTGATCGTTGCTTATTTTAAGTCTGATCATTATCGATTTGCAGTCTTTTAGTTACCAATTTTTAAGTCTGATCATTATCTATTTTAAGTCTGATCATTAAGTCTTTTAAGTTTGATCATTGTCTATTTTTAAGTCTGGTCATTATCTATTTTAAGTCTGATCATAATCTATTTTAAGTTTGATTATTAAGTCTTTTAAGTCTGATCATTATCTATTTTAAGTCTGATCATTAAGTCTTTTAAGTCTGATCATTGCTGCTTTTTAAGTCCGATCATAAAGTCTTTTAAGTATGATCATTAAGTCTTTTAAGTCCGATCATTAAGTCTGATCATTATCTATTTTAAGTCTGATCATTAAGTCTTTTAAGTCTGATCATTATCTATTTTAATTCTGATCATTAAGTCTTTTAAGTCTGATCATTGCTGCTTTTTAAGTCTGATCATTTCCAAGTTTAAGTCTGATCATTAAGTCTTTTAAGTCTGATCATTGCTGCTTTTTAAGTCTGATCATTTCCAAGTTTAAGTCTGATCATTAACAACTCGTGGACTAAATTGAAAATAACATTATTATGTTCATACCCCTTCGTGTGGAATGATTATAATACCCCTCCGTGTGTTTGTTCGGGATTTCGACTAAATGGGACACGTGTCAGCTTAAAAATCGATTTGTAGTTTTTATTTATAAATTGATTTGTACCTGAACCACACTCAATTCGAAATTTGTATTCTAAAAGAAATTGTAATAAAACTCACCCTATGAGTATGTTCATGACATTTTGGTTACGAAAAAAATGGAGATAGATTAAGAAAATCATGCACTAGACAGAATGAATTTTTGGATCATGTTGCACTTGTGGGAAATCGAACCTACCGAATTTTCAAATATTCTTGCACATTCTACCTCTAAGCTTACGAATCACATGTGTCCAGAAGTTGTTTATGACCGATATATCTCACTGTCAAGCAGTGGCGGATCCAGAGCTTCGTCCGAGGGAGGTCCCAAATTTTTTTTCGAACAACAATGATATAAGTCCGATCCGCTAATGATCTGGTGATTTTTTTTTCGAACAACAAGGCCCGCTAATGATCAACCAACCTTCTGAAGCTCATAAAGGTGTCATCCGATGTCCATTGAAGACGATCTACATATGGATCGAAAGCTAGTTGAATGTTCTATAACTTTCATGTTTAACTCAAGATGAAATTCAAAGGATAAGCAGATAAAAACAGCGACCAAATGTTGATGATTAATTGAAATTTGCCGAAATTGAGGGGTCCGAGCCAATCTTCTAAAGCTCATAGAGGCGTCATCCGATATCCGTTGAAGATGATCCATATATGTATAGAAATCTAATTGAATGCTCTACAACTTTCATTTTTACTTAAAGATGAAATTTGACAGTTAAGCTGATTAAAACAGTCACCAAAGATGGATGATTGATCGAAATTAGCTAATATCGAGGGGGTCCGAGCCAACCTTCGAAAGCTCATAGAGGCGTCATCTGGTGGCCGTTTAAGATGTTATTTAAATGGATAGAAAGCTAATTGAATGTTCTATAACTTTTATGTTTACTCCAAGATGAATTCGGAGGTTAAGCTCAAAAAAATAGTGACCGAACATACATGTTTGATCAAAATTTTCAAAAAATATATATAATATATATCTATAAAAAATTTGTGCCAAATTTGAGAGGGGTCCTGGGACCCCCCAGGCCCCCTACCACCCCCACTGCTGTCAGGGCATCTGCACCGGTGCAACCTTTCGGAGGATTTGGGGTCGTTCTCGAACGACATTCTTGTGCAGCGAGGCGACCTTGGGGAGATCGCATGCTGGGCGAGGAATTCTGGACGAGATCGTCCTCCGAGAAATCCTCCACGAGATCGGCTGAGAGGACGATCTCCGCGAGTGAAGCTCACGCGTGAGTCGCGTGATTCGAACGAAATTGAACATTCAAAACTCGATGGCTCAATTCGTCGATGATTTTCGACATCAGTTGAATCAATTAAACCTCCGAGAAACACTGGAACGAACGAGAGATGATTTGGGGAGATGATGAACAGTAGAGGGTCCTGTGACACTCATTGTTGTCACGGGATATCAATGGTTGTCACGGGATATCATGCAATTTAATTGATAGTTAATTGATGTATTTTGCAATAATAGTTAATTGAATATTTAATGGTTGTCACGGGATGTATTTTACAATATATTGATTATGATTACTTTACAATAATTTACTTTACAGTTATGTATTTTGTATTAATGTAATTTCAATTCATTTTAAATTGATGTCATGAAAAACCAATTCAAATCTTGATCAATAATTCACATAAGAGAACAAATCGGAGGGATACAAATTTCAAAAAATAATAATTTTTTATTCATGAATAGTAATAGGAAGTTCTCCGCACGATGACATTGGTGCACAGAATATGCATAAATGCTGTTACCGTTCACTGAATAGTAATAGAAAAGTTCTCCGTGAGGAAGTTCCCAAAGAGATAATAAGCTCCAACGGGTGCGGATGCTCTCAAGCACTAAAAATTTCTTTAACCCCCATAACTTTCAGTTCCCGGCTTCGTCCCTAATCATGTCATAAATTTTATCAATTAAATTTAAGAGTGCGGTTAAGGTACAAAGCACATTATTAAATGAAAACTAAAAACTGCATTTCCAGCTGACACGAGTCTCATTTTTTCGAAATCTCGGATAAATCACGGAGGGGTATTATAGTCATTATACATAATCCCTTTATTATTGTATTTAGTTTTATTCTCAATTTAGTCCCTGATTTGGAAACTCGGTTAAGTATTCCATTTAATCTGATTTTAGGATCAGACTTAAAGAAATAATGCTCAAACTTATATAGATAATGATCAGACTTAAAGAGACAATGATCAGACTTAAAGAAATAATGCTCAGATTTAAAATATATAATGATCAGACTTAAAGAAACAATGATCAGACTTAAACTTCAATTGATAATGATCAGACTTAAAAAGACAATGATCAGACTTAAAGAAATAATGCTCAAACTTAAAAATAGATAACGATCAGACTTAAAGAGACAATGATCATACTTAAACTTCAATTGATAATGATCAGACTTAAAAGATAATGATCAGACTTAAAGAAATAATGCTCAGACTTAAAATAGATAATGATCAGACTTAAAGAGACAATGATCAGACTAAAACTTCAATTGATAATGATCAGACTTAAAAGACAATGATTAGACTTAAAGAAAGAAATAATGCTCAGACTTAAAAATAGATAACGATCTGACTTACAGAGACAATGATCAGACTTAAAGAAATAATGCTCAGACTTAAAATAAAAAATGATCAGACTTAAACTTCAATTGATAATGATCAGACTTAAAGAGACAATGATCAGACTTAAAGAAATAATGCTCAGACTTAAAATATATAATGATCAGACTTAAACTTCAATTGTTAATGATCAGACTTAAAAGACAATGATCAGACTTAAAAAAATAATGCTCAGACTTAACAATAGATAATGATCAGACTTATAGAGACAATGATCAGACTTAAAGAAATAATGCTCAGACTTAAAATAGATAATGATCAGACTTAAAGAGCCAATGATTAGACTTAAACTTCATCTGATAATGATCAGACTTAAAAGACAATGATCAGACTTAAAGAAATAATGCTCAGACTTAAAATAGATAATGACCAGACTTAAAGAGACAATGATCAGACTTAACGAAATAATGCTCAGACTTAAAATAGATAATGGCCAGACTTAAAAATAGATAATGGCCAGACTTAAAAAGACAATGATCAGACTTAAAGAAATAATACTCAGACTTAAAATAGATAATGATCAGACTTAAAGAGACAATACTCAGACTTAAACTTCAATTGATAATGATCAAACTTAAAAGACAATGATCAGACTTAAAGAAATAATGCTCAGACTTAAAATTGATAATGATCAGACTTAAAGAGACAATGATCAGAGTTAAAATTGATAATGATCAGACTTAAATAGACAACGATCAGACTTAAAATTTATCAGACTTAAAAAAGACAATGATCAGACTTAAAAAGAAAATGATCAAACTTAAAATTGTTAATGATCCGACTTAAAGAGACAATGATCTGACTTAAAATTGATCAAACTTAAAAAGACAATGATCAGACTTAAAAAGAAAATGATCAGACTTAAAATTGTTATTGATCAGACTTAAATTGGTAATGATCAGACTTAAAATTGATCAGACTTAAAATTGTTATTGATCACTTACCAGACTTAAATTGTTATTGATCACTGATGATGATATGATGATGATGATGTTGATATGAAAATTATATAAGTTAAGTTTCAGTTAAGTTAATTTCAGTTAAGTTACAGTTAAGTTTCAGTTCAAGTGCACATGCCTTTACTTGTATCCCCGAAATGAATACATATATTTTTCTTTTTATCCCAGAAGGGGATACATTATATATTATCTTTATAGGATAATCTTCATCCTTGAAGATGATGTTTATAACGGGGCGCGCTCAAATGTTATGACTTCTTAATGTGTTATGTGTTACAGAGCTTCTGATTGGTTGATAGTGGCAGAAATAATGCCGGAATAGTGAATTTTTGGGTAGTGGGTTTTACTGTTTGCTTTTTGCTTTATTGGATTTTGGGTAATTGGACACGTGACAAGCCCACAAAGCACGGGGGGCTGGATGTGTGGCTAAGATTGGTGTAACACATAACACTCTAAAATGGGTGTAACATTTGAGCGCTCATCTGTTTATAACATAATAAACATTGTTGTTGGCATTTTATATTTGTGGCTTTTCATTTTTAATGTTGATGAATTCTTTATCTATGTTTAGACATTCCAGTTTTGAACCGTTATATTTTAAATGTTTAAATTGGAATGCTTATCATTATCACTATATTTCTTTATGATTATATTGTAAAGAAATGATTTTTTTTTTGTTTCTTTTATCATGCATTTAAATTTTGTTGATCCGTATATGGTAAATTTTAACTAGTTCTATATTTAATATTTTGTCAAACACTTCTTGCTTTTACATAGTAGGGGTGAGCATGACCCGTCCGGATCCGGTAACCCGTCCCAACCCGGTACTAAATAAGCGGGTTCGGGTTGCTCCTCGAGTGACCCGGTCCTAAATAAGTCGAGTTCGGGTTGCTCCTCGGGTGACCCGGTCCTATAACTATATTAATATAGAATAAAATAATTTAACTTCAATACAAAAGTCTATCGTTTTGTCTTGAATTTTGTTTCAATATGAGCTTCACATCATTATGTTACAACAATGTTGGGCGGTTAACATGTTTAAGCTCACTTTCTTTTTCGTAGATTATTTTGTTTTAGGCTTTTAGCTACTTGATATGTTATAAATCTATCGTTACGACGGGTTCGGGTTATCAAATGCGACCCGGTCAATATTGAGTGACGGGTTCGGGTTGACCTAAATGACCCGGTCGTCGTTTCGGGTCGGGTTAAGGACGAACCTAACCCGTCCCACGATCACCCCTATTACATAGTATGAAAAATACATCTAGATTAGTCATCTTGTAACAAAACTAAAAAAAGATTTAGTGCATTTATAACTCAATTATTTATGACGATCGATGTCGTACTATTAATTTCTCGACGACGAATTATAACTCAATTTTTATGAACTTTATATTTTACATCAAAAATATACTTTTACCTGAATTTTACTGTATATATTACAAACTTCAGACTACAAGGCTTTGTGATCGGTTAGATGCAGTAGGACGTGCGTTACTCTAAGTCACATCATCACTCCAATCACCTTCCCAACGTGTGCCACCTTTATTCATTTATTTATTTTATCAATGGCCAGCTATCGAGTCACATTTAATACTAGACCACTGTAGATTCTTAAAATCAGAAATAACACAACTACCGATGATTTCTATCCGTTATGCTGTCTCAATTATCATCAAATAACATATTATAACCCTCATTAGTTCCCTGCATTATGAGTCCGAAAAAAATGAGCGGCCGACAACAGAGCTAGCGTGACATTTTAAATTAACAACCAGTCAGACGCCCGCTCTTCGCTCTCATCCACCTTTTATCGTCACAATTTGTAATTAAACAAATGATGGCATACATTGACGTTGCAAGAAAATGCGACTGGTTGAATTTAATTTAATCTAATTTAGTTTAGAGTACACAAAATTATAAGTATCTGTTTCCAGTGTCTACAAATGCTCTGCTGCAGAGCGAGAGAAGCAAATTAGGGTTAGCAGAAATGGATTTGAGTTCGTTCCTGACGTCATTGGGGACTTCGTTTCTCCTCTTCGTCATTTTGATGCTTCTCTTCACCTGGCTATCCAGGAAGCCTGGCAACGCCCTCGTCTACTACCCTAACAGGATCCTCAAAGGCATGGATCCTACCGAGGCCGGATTCGCTTCACGCAATCCATTTGCCTGGATCAAAGAGGCCATTTCGTCAACCGAGGATGATGTTGTTTCTATGTCTGGAGTCGACACCGCTATTTACTTTGTCTTCCTCACCACCGGTAATAATTTATATAACCACCACCGTTAACTTCCTTCTTTTATACACCCTGATTGTCTTGCTCTATAATTGCAGCACACTATTTCCTTGTTGACTAATTGCTAATAGAAATAGTTTCATAATTAATATTGTTTTTTGGATGTTGTGGTTGGTTGGCCTTTCACTGTCAGTCAGATCTGTTTTTGGTCTTATGTTCTATCTTACTGGTTTCAGAGTCTGCATACAATGATACTTTTGTGTCTTCCAGTATCTACATGTCCCTGTCAAGAACGGAACATATATGTGTGTGTGTGTGGATATGAAGAAACTTGATCATTGAATGATCCAATAGACAGGCTGCAATTTATGAAATAGTGTTGGTGGGACTGTGATGTTATAGCTTGCTACTTAATCTGGAAGCACTAGTTACTTTGGTTTGTGCTTTGGTTGTTTCCTGCTGTTACATAGTCATTGATATTTACTGGCCATGGTTAAAAATTTTGCTTCTTCATTTGGTGATTAAAACTAATGAAGTTGAAAGTTGTTTCTTTCCTTTTTTGGCAAAATTACCTAATGAAGGTTGTTGTTTTGTGTAGTGTTGGGAATATTGACATTGGCAGGTGTCTTGCTGCTTCCGATTCTTCTGCCTCTTGCTGCTACCGATAATGGTCTTAAAAAGGCGTCTACCACGAGTAATGGGACCTTTAACGACCTTGATAAGTTGTCAATTGGAAACGTTACAGTAAGTAAATCAATATATAATGCATTTTCATTTTATACAACATCCAGTACTGCATTTCTTGCTCATGAGAAATTATTTTTTAACGTCATGTTTGTTCTGTTGTAGGAAGGAAGTGCTCGGCTATGGGGTTTTTTGTTAGCTGTCTATTGGGTTTCAATTGTTAGCTATTACTTGTTATGGAAGGCTTATAAACATGTATCGGATCTGAGAGCTGCGGCACTTATGTCCTCTAAAATTGTACCAGAACAGTTCGCTGTTCTTGTTAGAGATGTGCCTCCTGCTCATGGCCAGACTATGAAAGAACAAGTTGACACCTATTTCAAAACCATTTACCCTGATACATTTTACAGATCTCTGATAGTGACAGACAACAAGGAGGTACCATCCCTGAATATACTACCACGGATTTTATGGTTTGATTATTTCCATGTGTTGTTATACTTATTCAATAAGCTTATTCAGGTTGACAAAATCTGGCAAGAGCTCGAGGGATATAAGAAAAAACTTGCACGTGCAGAAGCCATATATGCACAGTCGAAAACAACAAGCAATCCAGAAGGGACAAGGCCTACTAACAAAACCGGTTGGTTTGGTATGTTTGGAGAAAAGGTTGATAGTATAGAGTTCTACACACAGAAGATTAATGATATCCTACCAAAGTTGGAGGCTGAACAAAAAGTTACGCTTAAAGATAAACAATTGCCTGCGTCACTGGTCTTTTTCACCACAAGGGTGGCTGCTGCCTCTGCTTCTCAGACTCTACATGCCAGAATGGTTGATGAATGGACAGTCACTGATGCACCTGAGGCTCGCCAATTGATATGGAAGAATTTTAAAATCAGGTTTTTCGCAAGGCAAACAAGAAGATATTTGGTTTATGCTCTTGTAGCTGTGACCATATTGTTTTACATGATTCCGATCGGTGTGATTTCTGCACTTACAACATTGAGTAATTTGGTGAAGCTGCTACCATTTATAAAGCCCATAGTAAACATCACAGCTATCAAAACGGTCTTGCAAGCTTACCTTCCCCAGCTGGCCTTGATCGTGTTCCTGGCTCTGCTCCCGAAGTTCCTGCTGTTTCTATCCAAGTTAGAGGGGATTCCTTCGGAGAGCCATGCAATAAGAGCTGCATCTGGAAAATATTTCTACTTCTCCATACTGAATGTCTTTATTGGAGTTACCCTTGGTGGAACCCTTTTCAGTACATTTAAAGACCTCCAGAAGAATCCAAATTCGATTGTGAGCTTACTAGCAAACAGTTTACCTGGAAATGCAACTTTCTTTCTCACCTTTGTGGCCTTAAAGTAAGTTGTTGACATCCATCTTGCAATTTTATGCTTCCTTTCTGTATGTTTAACCCTCGATGTCAGCTGATAGTCTTATTTTTGCAGGTTCTTTGTTGGTTACGGGCTTGAGTTGTCGCGGATAGTTCCTCTGATTATTTTCCATCTCAAGAGGAAGTATCTTTGCAAGACTGAAGCTGAGCTGAAAGCAGCCTGGTTTCCTGGTGATTTTGGATATGGAACTAGAGTGCCGGGGGACATGTTGATCTTTACTATAGTCCTGTGCTACTCTGTTATAGCTCCTATAATATTACCATTTGGTGTTGCCTACTTTGGTCTTGGATGGCTGACCCTTCGTAATCAGGTAATGCTAGATTACTTTCTTTGGCAATAATTAACTTGACGCGTTGAAAGAAAAGTTTAATGGTTTTGTCCCGTCTTTTGGTAGCTGATGATTTTGGAGGCTTTTTACATTGCAGGCAATCAAAGTGTTTGTTCCATCATATGAGAGCAATGGAAGAATGTGGCCTCATATGCACAACCGTATTTTAGGTGCCTTGCTGCTATACCAAGTGACCATGTTTGGGTACATTGGAGCTAAGAAGAGACTTTATTCCTTGCTCCTACTCCCACTCCCAATTGCCACCCTTGTGTTTGCTTATGTGTCTGCCAGTAAATTCTACAAATTCTTCAAATGCACAGCTCTAGAAGTCGCATGCCGCGAACTAAAGGAATTTCCTAACATGGAGCATATATACAGATCTTATGTCCCTCAAAGCTTGATCTCGGAAAAAGTAGAAGAGGACCAGTTTGACGATGCTCTTTCTCAGGTCTCAAGATTTAATTCAGTAGTTTAGGTATGTTTGCTAATTTCCACTTGAACTCAACTTGTCACCATGTATGAAGTGTTCCTTTATGTATGTACATTTTGAAGCTGTAGTGTTGTGATGTATTTCATTGTAAAGAATTCTGCTTGCTGAATGAAGTTTTTTATATAATTTTTTACATTTGTTACAGATGTATAATTTGTGTATGTTGCCAATGGAGGGTTAAAATTATGACAATGATAACTGCTCGGTGTATTTTTATATATTCAATAGAAAAAGTATAAAAGATTTAAAAAAAAGTATAAAAGATTAAAAGGCAAGAAATCAAAGTGGACTAATTATAATAAAAAAATGATGAGGAGGAGGTTAGGTTGTGAGTGTCGGCAAAACATTGATGGTCCACGATCTCTGTCAGACCATATGATTGGTCACACACTAAGAGATTCTGACGCTCTCTCCTTCATTACTTTACTCTTCTATCCTGCTTCTGCTTCTGTCGGCAACCAATATCAATCGATCCCTCTTCTCTCAAATTTTAAAGAGATGATGAGGGGCAAGTCCAACGTGTACGGGAGAGTAAGCGAGAGCAGCACGGCTACAAGGCCGGCTGATGAGTTAGCTGCCTGTGACGTTCGACCTGGAGGTATGCTCGTCCAGAAAAGGACCGATCAGCCACAGACTTTATGCAAGATTGTTCGAATTAGAGTCGCGTATGGCCAATTGCGTTACGACTTCTCCGTCAATTCTCAGTCAACCTTCGGTAAGCCAAACATGTGTCTGTCGCTTTGGTGTTTGAATGATTAGCTGATCATTGACTGTTGACTTGTTGTAAATTGGTATGTGGCGTTGCTGTGCAGGGGAGCTGAAGAAGCTGTTGGTGGCCGACACAGGGCTGCAGCCCGGGGAGCAGAGGCTTCTCTTTAAAGGAAAGGAGCGAGAAAATAAGGCTTTTTTGGACTTGTGTGGTATCAAGGAGCGGTCCAAGGTTGAGTTGTTGGAGGATCCTTTGTGCCGAGAAAGGAGAATTGTTGAAAGCCGCAAGAGTGCCAAAATCCAGACTGCCCAACGTGCACTTGCCGACATCTCATCAGAGGTTGATAGACTGGCAAACCAGGTGCTCCCCATCTAACTTTATAACTTATACTGAATTTTCCTTGAGAAGAAGACACATAACAATGACTCACTAACTACTCGGACTAAGGTTTTTAGTGTAACTCTCACATTTTTTTAGTCGTAACTTTTAATCTTGCAAGTATTCTAGTTTGCATTGAAATAGATATGTATGTTTTTTTTTTTTTTGATAAAAAAAAGTTGTAGTAACAGGATTAAGTTCCAAAGCATGTGCCTTCGCTCAATTGCATATGGTGCTGGGGATCAAGTCATGATTTGTTCTATAAAAAAAAATGGTCATGATTTGTTAGTCGGTGGCAGCCATAGCTAATGAATCTGGAGAGCTGTGATCAAAATTTGAAGTTGTAGTGAATCTCGATGATTATGCAGATATTTTTCCCTTCTGCAATGATTATACTAGATAAATAGTTGGAAATGTGAAGTGGTGTAGTGAAAAACTAATGTTTAGGACACTCTTTACGTTTGCCTGCTTAGATTGCATATCATCACTGCATCTCTCGTCAATTTTCTTTGATTGAACTTTTGTGGGGTGCTTGAAGCACATTCTTGTATAGTTTCTACTTTCTAATAAAATTATGCTTTCATTAGATATCCACCATCAAGAAGTCAATCACCAGTGGCAACAAGGTGCCTGAAGTTCAGATAACCACAATTATAGAGTTGCTAATGAGGCAGGCAATTAAGCTAGATGGCCTTTCAACTGTAGGTACTGAATTGGCAGCTGCGAAAAATCTGCAGGTACAACACCGCTGCTAGAATTTTGGAGGCAGCATGCGATGTGATATTCTATATGATAAATGGAAAAGTGTGAAACTCCGTTTCTTGATTAACAAATTTGTTGTTTACGACAGGGGAAACGAGTACAAAAGAGTGTCGAGACACTCGATCTGCTGAAAATTGAAAATGCCAATGTAAAGCCAGTTATCATCTCAACCAAGTGGGAAATGTTTGATTAATCCTCCTCCGACCACTGCTCCTCCTCCAAGCACTGCTCACTGGGAACTATTTGATTGATCATATTTGTCATTTGTGTGGTACAGTAATTCATTTTTAGCACAAGGAAAGGAACATAAATGAGCTACTCTCTACTTTGTATCTATAGCTCAATGTTTTCAACTTTCATTTTTTTTTAAATAAAAAAATGTATTGTATAGTTTGTTCTTGTGCTGGTTTACAGAGAGATACCGATATGATATGTAAAATGTGGTGAAGAAGGTTGAAAATGATTGATAGAGAATTTGAAAGTTCAAAGAGGAAGAGAGGCAGCTTATTTAAACAGGTAGATTTGTTTTTTCAACATTTTTCTCGTGTACAAATCGAGTAAGGGTTGGATGCTTGTATTTATTTTTCAGCAGCAGCTGCCGCCTGCAGCATACAGATGCTGAATTTCTACATGGATCATTATTTATTAATTAGTTGTGGTTTATATGAGATTTGATTGGCTGAGAGTGAATCATATTTCTTTAAAGCTTAAACGGTAGTAGTTGTTATAAATGGTCTGCACATAAGGAGAAAAATATGTCATGTGGGGTCCACACCAAAGAAAATGAGATGTAAATTGAGTGAAATGCGGATGTATGTTGGGTAAGTTGTAGTATAAATAGAGGTGTTCGGGTGAAGGATAAGTAACACCTTCACCTCCTCCTCTCTAGTTATTCAATAACATTTCAGTGCATTTGAGTCTAACGAGTGCCAAAGTTTTCCATATTTTCCAAGGTAATTATAACACGTTATCAGCACGAGGTTCTAACCAACTGAGATAACGTAAGTTTCGAACAAAGATTCGATAAAAGGTTAAGTGTTTTCCTCATTTGTCTCTCAACTTCCACTTAGTTCTTCATCTGTTCTACTTGGATATCGTAAGGGGTTCACTACCTCAAAGGGAGCTCTACTCTCCCTCTTTCACAATTCCAGATTGTGACTTGATATCTGGGTTTTTCTGGATGAATAAACTAAGAATTCCTTTACTTTTTGCTTTGTTTGGAATTCAATCCTATTACGGCGACGGTTATGTATGTTTTACTACTTCTTACTACTTGTTTTACTTTCTTAATGTATAACAACATATTATTATGCAGTGGCGGATTATCCCCTCATAATAAAGTGTTGTGATTCTTACAACTTATTTTACTTTCTTAATGTATAACAACATATTATTATGATGTGCGGATTATGATCTGCAAAGTAACTATCTTTACTTTAAATACTTCATTCTCTTTGAACTGTATAATTTATTTGATGATATTACGTTGTTAATATTAGTGCCCAACGGTAACATAACATGCCCAACGGTAACAAACAGCTATATTTTCCTCTATAAATTCAATTTCATTCACCATACAAAATCACACTCATTCTCTCTTCTACTACATAATCTTCTCAAGAAAACCTTGCCATAAAATGTCTCGTCTAATGCTAGTTTTTGTTTTCATAATTATTTTTGTAATTACTGTTTGTGTCCTCACCGGAGATGTTCCGACGGATGAATTTTATCATTGTTTAAAAATGCTTGTAATAATGTATGTCTTTTTATTCTTTACACTATTTAATGACTTGTATATCTTGAATTAATAAAAAAAATTTACTTGTTTTGTTTTAGTTAACATCATGACAAACTTGGTGAAACTAAACTTCAGTCCCCTTGACATTGCTGGAACCAATTACATGTCCTGGACAATGGACATAGAAATACATTTGCAATCAATGAGTCTCTCTGAGACAATCAAGGAGGGAAATAAACCCTCAGAAATAGACATGGCAAAAGCTTTGATTTTCATTCGCCGTCATCTACATGAGGATCTAAAAAATGAGTACCTCACAGTGAAAAAACCATGTGAACTGTGGAAAAATCTCAAAGAGAGATATGACCATCAAAAGGCTGTGATGCTCCCAATTTACCGCGATGAATGGACCGCTTTACGGTTCCAAGACTTTAAAAAAGTCAGTGAATACAATTCTGCAATGTTTAGAATTGTAACCCATTTGAGGTTCTGCGGAGATATAAAAAACAGATGATGGGACTATGTAATCCCCTTTTGGGAATGAAGCCAAGTTGTCCGATGTTTATCTGCATGTTTTCTTTTAAGATCTGAAATAAACTAGTACAATGTTTTATTCCATTACCTTTCTTAACATATTCTTTGTTTTTATTTAAAGTTTTAATATGGACAAAGATAATCATCAAGCCAACAAAGGGATTAACATTGAAGAAATTTGCATACTTGATTGTGGAACAACGCACACTATCCTGAAGGATAAAAGATATTTTTCAAAGATAAAACCAACACAAACAATTGTGAATACAATATCAGGTCCTGCAGACCTGGTTGAGGGAATTGGCAAGACAAACTTTACATTGCCGAATGGCACAAAATTTACGATAAATGATGCCTTATTTTCACCAAGGTCCAAACGAAACTTGTTAAGTTTCAATGATATATATTCTCATGGATTTGATACTGAGTCTATAACTGAAAATAACATGAAATATATGTTGCTCATAACATATAAATCTGGAACTAAATTTGTTTTAGAAAAACTACCAATGCTCCCTACCGGATTGCATTATACATATTTGAATGCAATTGAGTCTAATATGGTAGTTATCAAACCTTCAGCACTAACCACGTGGCATGACCGATTAGGTCATCCTGGTTCAACTATGATGCGAAGAATACTTGAAAATTCACAAGGGCATCCACTGAAGGATCAAAAGATCCATCAAGGAAATGTTTTCCCATGTAAAGCTTGTTCTCTAGGAAAGCTGATCATAAGGCCTTCACCGGGAAAGGTTGAAGCGGAATCACCTATGTTTCTTAGACGAATTCAAGATGATATATGTGGGCCTATTCACCCACCATGTGGACCATTTCGATACTTCTTAGTATTGATAGATGCCTCTAGCAAATGGTCACACGTATGTCTGTTATCAACCCGCAATATGGCATTTGCAAAATTGCTTGCTCAAATAATCAAATTACGAGCTCAATTTCCTGATCATACAATCAAGAAGATCAGACTTGATAATGCCGGTGAATTCACATCTCAGACATTTGATGATTATTGTATGTTAGTTGGGATTACGGTTGAGCATCATGTTGCTCATGTCCATACACAAAATGGTCTGGCCGAATCACTGATCAAACGCCTTCAGCTTATTGCTAGGCCTTTGGTAATGAGAACAATGTTGCCTACTTCGGTATGGGGTCATGCAATATTACATGCTGGGCATTAATTCGCATCAGACCGAGTGCATATCATAAGTACTCCCCACTACAACTTGTATTCGGTCAGGAACCAAATATATCCCATCTAAGGATTTTTGGTTGTGCTATTTATGTGCCTATTGCACCACCCCAAAGAACAAAGATGGGACCACAGAGAAGTCTTGGCATTTATGTAGGCTTCGAAAGTCCATCTATTGTTAAATATCTTGAACCTCAAACTGGAAATATTTGCACAGCACGTTTTGCTGATTGCCACTTTGATGAGGAAAATTTCCCACCATTAGGGGGAGAAAGAAAACAGTTTGAGAAAGAAATTACTTGGTCTGTACCAACATTATTGCATCTTGATCCTTACACAAATGATTGTGAAGGTAGAGTACAAAGGATTTTACATTTGCAAGAAATGGCAAATCAACTTCCCGATGCATTTACAGACACAAAGAGAGTGACTAAATCTCACATGCCGGTTGAGAATGCTCCCGTACAAATTGAAATTCCAAAAGGGAAGCCGGAAAATAAAGTCACTCGTGAAATCACAACACGCTTAAAGCATGGAAGGCCACCCGGTTCCAAAAATAAAAATCCTCGAAAAAGAAAAGGAGTAGATACAAGATGACTCCAAAATGGAAGAACATACTCCTGTAGAAATACACAACAAGGAAAATCGAGAAATTTCGATTAATTATGCCAATACTGGTATAAGATGGAACCGAAATGTGGCCATCAATGATGCATTCTCTTATAGTCTGGCATGTGAAGTCATGGAAGAAAATAATGGGGATCCTAAAGCTCAGTCAGTGACTGAATGTAAAAACAGACACGATTGGACTGATTGGAAAAAGGCAATCGATGCTGAACTAGACTCGCTTGACAAGCGCAAGGTCTTTGGACCAATAGTGCTCACTCCTGAAGGTGTGAGACCCGTTGGATACAAATGAGTATTTGTCCGAAAGAGAAACGAAAAAAAATGAGATTGTGAGATACAAGGCTCGCCTTGTTGCACAAGGTTTTTCTCAAAGACCTGGTATCGACTTTGAAGAAACGTATTCTCCTGTGATGGATGGAATTACGTTCCGATACCTTATCAGTCTAGCAGTCCATGAAAAATTAAAAATGCACCTTATGGATGTTGTTACAGCCTATTTATACTGATCGCTTGATACTAATATTTACATGAAAATCCCTGAAGGATTCAAGATGCCTGCAGCATCAAGTTCAATGCCCAGAGAAAGATATTCGATCAAACTAGAAAGATCTTTATATGGGTTAAAGCAATCCGGACGCATGTGGTACAACCGATTAAGTGAATACATGTTGCAAAAGGGATATTTCAATGACCCTCTTTGCCCTTGCGTCTTGATTAAGAAAACAACATTCGGGTGTGTGATTATCGATGTCTATGTCGATGACTTGAATATCATTGGAACGAATGAAGAGATTCATGAAGTAATCTCTTACTTGAAAAGGGAAATTGAAATGAAAGACCTTGGGAGAACGGGATATTGTCTCGGATTACAGATTGAGCATATGCAAAGTGGAATACTTGTGCATCAATCAAATTACACGAGAAAGATAATAAAGAGATTCAATATGGATAAATCAAACCCATTAAGTACCCCAATGGTCGTTAGATCCCTTAATATAAACACAGATCCATTTCGTTCATGTGAAGAATATGAAGAGATTCTTGGTCAAGAAGTACCATATTTCAGTGCGATTGGAGCTCTTATGTACCTTGCTAATTGTACTCGACCTAACATAGCTTTTGCTGTTAATTTATTTGCCAGGTTTAGCTCAGCTCCTACCAAAAGACACTGGAATGGAATCAAGCATGTGTTTCGTTATCTTCAAGGAACGATTGACTTAGGATTATTTTATCCTAACAATACAAAACCAGTTTTGATTGGTTATGCAGATGCAGGTTACTTATCAGATCCACATAAAACGAAGTCCCAGAATGGCTATGTATTTACATGTGGAGGAACTGCAATCTCTTGGCGTTCACAGAAACAAACACTCGTTGCAACATCATCAAACTACGCTGAGGCATTACACGAAGCAAGTCGTGAATGTGTGTGGCTGAGATCTATGACACAATATATCTGAACTACAAGCGGTCTTCTACCAGCAAATGATCCAATCACTCTTTATGAAGACAACGCTGCGTCTGTTGCTCAAATGAAGGAAGGATTTATCAAAAGTGATAGAACAAAGCATATCCATCCCAAATACTTTTTCGTTCACCCAAGAGCTGGAAAAAGACAAAGTTATCAGCATACAATATGTTCGTTCTGATTAAAACTCAGCAAATCTTTTTACAAAGGCTCTCCCTACCTCAACATTCTGAAAACATGTCAACGACATAGGAACGCGAAAGCTGCAAAATTTATGAGCACATCACGCATGCCAATATGAGGGGGAGCTTCGCGTCGCTGCACTCTTTTTCCCTTAAGTTGGTTTTTATCCCAATGTATTTTTCCAACTAAGGTTTTTAACGAGGCAGCCTAAAATGCTTAATGTGCATCCCAGGGGGAGTGTTATAAATGGTCTGCACATAAGGAGAAAAATATGTCATGTGGGAACCACATGTGGGGCCCACACCAAAGAAAATGAGATGTAAATTGAGTGAAATGCGGATGTATGTTGGATAAGTTGTAGTATAAATAGAGGTGTTCGGGTGAAGGATAAATAACACTTTCACCTCCTCATTCTCTATAGTTATTCAATAACATTTCAGTGCATTTGAGTTCTAACGAGTCCCAAAATTTTCCATATTTTCCAAGGTAATTATAACAGTAGTATAGGGGAGCACTCGGTTGAGGCAGAGTTGTAAGAATGAGGCAGTGAGGCACGATCTGAGCCACTCATTGTGACACGTGGCGCAGCCACGTTCACAGCCGCAATTGTTGACTTTTCAAAAGTTAGTGGGGTTTACTATTTGGACACGTGGCGCACCCACAAAGCACGAGGGGGTTAGATGTGTGGTTGAGATCGTGCCTCACGTGCCTCACTTTACTGTAGCGTGCCTCATTTGAACGCTCCTCCAGTAGTATAATTGTTAGACTTTTATTTTATGTTTTCCTTATTTATCCACTAGCACAAGGAAATCCTTATCCCACTTTTGAAATGAAGCCAATCACATGTCGCCACGCAACCATCACAAATCTGAACCCAAAATAATCTCGTGTAGAGAAGCAGAGCATCGTTACTCAGCCGTTGTGTTGTTCTTGTTGGTAAGAAAGAAGGAAACATGGCTGCTGCTGCTGTTATGACTGTTGCTCTACCACAATTCAGCGGCCTGAAAGCCGCACCAGCTACCCCCATCCACACCTTGGTCAGTATCTCATTTCTGTTATTTATTTATTTATATGCTATAAGCCGGGCCTCAAACTGGACTTGAAACTTACATTCAATATCAGATGTCAGTGAGGCCTTCGGCTATTAAGGGAAAAGGAGCTCTGGGTGCACGCTGCGATTTCATTGGATCACCCACCAATTTGGTATTACTCTCTATCTGTTTATAATCACTAGCAGCCTATGCATTACATATATTTTGCAGATGATTGGTTTTGAAATGCCCTCGTTTTGAAACTCAATTTTGTCAATACGTGTTTGAGTTTTCCTTTGATGTCCATCCGCTTTGGCAAAACAGGTCACTTTAAATTTTCTAAAAGATCAGTTTTTCCAAGACCTGTCTGTTGTGAAAATTCTGACTTTCGACACCACATGGTTCTTTTCGAACATAACAAGAGATCGGTTTTGTGAAAATCAGTCTCCTTAAAATGAGTTTTCTTTCATTATCAAAAAAATAAATAAAAAAAGAGTTTTCTTTCTGTTGCAGGTTGTGTATTTGCAGGTAGACACAGGTGTTTATTTAGGGTTTTGATGTTAGGGATTGCCAGAGGAGTTAGCCGTTAGTTAGTTGCAACTGTCATTTGAGTCGTGGCTAAACGTCGTCATTCTATTGAGAGAACGAGTTTGCTGAGACGCGACGTTTAGACACGCTCCTTTCCTCCCCAGGCTCGGTTTTGTACTAAGCCATTTTACTTCATTTAATAAACCCTAACTGAATTTTTCCCCAAATACACTTCCGTTTCTCTCGTCGATTGGATCCTTGACATGTCTGATCGGAGCTCAGGTGAGCTAATTTCACATGGTATCAGAGCGGAATCTGGAAGCTGGTCAGCATCTCTGACTTGTTCTGAAATTTCATTGAAATCGGTTGGGTAGATTGGAAATGACAAAACCGACTGGGAATAGCTCGAATTCGAGGTCCGATGTAGTGTTTGCTGTTGATTCTGATGATGATGATTTGTATTATGTGAGTAAGAATGAAGTGAATGGTAATCCTATTGTTACTAAGGCTTTGATCGGTATGGTTAACTTCGTCTCATGGAAGAAATCCATGGAGATATCCTTATCTGCGAGGTTGAAGCTGAGCTTCATACAAGGTTAATATCCTAAGCCTGATGATCGAAAGGCACGGGCAAAGTGGCAGCGATGTAATGATGTGGTTATGTCGTGGCTGATTAGTTCAGTTTCGAAGGAGATTGTTGGACAATCCTTCATGCCAAGGACGTCATGACTGCCTGGAACATCCTCTATGCTAGATTTGCTGGAACCAACCTTTCTAGGAAATCTGGTCTAATGAAAGAGGCCAATAACCTAGTGCAAGGGGATATGGATGTTGCAACCTATCATGAAAAGCTCACAAAGATTTGGCAAGAGTTGGACTCTATAAAGAAGATAAGTGCCTGTCCAGCTAATGAAAAGTGTGTTTGTTGTGGTGAGGCTGATGGTGAGAAAAGGGAGGATAGAGTTGTCAAGTTTATTAGGGGCTTGAATGAGTGTTACTCAATGATCAGGACTCATATATTTGCTATGCCCGAAGTCCCTGATATGGATGTTGTTTTTGAAATGGCTACTAAAGAGGATAGTCAAAGAAATGCTACCAAGACTATATACATTGAGGCATCTGCTATGTTTGGTCAGAACAATAACTATCAGAACAATCAGGGGAACTACCAAGCTACACAAGGAAACAATTCTTACCAAAATGGACAGAATGCTGGTGGTCAAATGACAAATGAGTGCAGCGAGAGGAGGTTTTAACAAGAACAAGCATATGCTCTTCTGTACTCATTGTCAAATGACTGGACATTTAAAGGAGAATTGTTACAAGCTGGTAGGGTACCCCCACCTGGTCACAAGCTCCATAAAGGAAGTGATTCTTATAAGCAAGGAGCAATTAGATAGTTTTCAACCAACAATGTGAATGGGACTGAGGAGATAGCAGTTGCTGCAGCCAATACCACAAGCCAGTTCAGTGGTTCATTCACAACTGAACAACTCAATCAGATCATGAATATGATAAAGTCTGATGGAATGGATCAGTCTGGCACACAAATGGAAATGGCAGGTACAACCTATTCTTATGATGTAGGTACAAATTGCTCTTATAATGCTTTTAGTACTCTTGATTGTTGGATAATTGACGGTGGAGCTACATTTCATTTTACTTATAAGCCTGAGATGCTTAGTGATATCCATGACTTGAAAGGAGACTATGGTGTGATATTACCTAATGGTGAAAGAGTTATTATCAAGCAGAGTGGAAGCTGTAAATTGCATAATGGATTGAATCTATTTGGAGTTTTACTGGTTCCCGAGTTCAAAGTAAATTTGATATCAGTTGGCAAGTTGATAGTTGATTCTCAGTGCAAGGTTTTATTCACTGATGTATCCTGCACTATACGGGACCAACACTCCAAGACCATACTGGAGACTGGCAAACCAATTGATGGCATGTTTAGTTTTGGTGCTACTGGTTCCAAAGCTGAAGTTTATAATTATGCAGCTAGGAAAGAGAGCAGTATGGCTAATTTATGTCACAGAAGATGGGGACATTCTTCAGTTGATACTATTGGCAGTTTATTGAGACAACATTTAAATAAATTGTTTTATAAAGACAGCAATTATAATTGTTCTGTTTGTCATTTGGTAAAACAAACTAAGTTACCTTTTCCTATGAGAAATTACTGTGTTGATGCACCTTTTTCTTTAATCCATGGGGATGTTTGGGGTCCATTTCATGAGCCTACTATGACTGGTTCATATTATTTTTTGACTTTAGTTGATGAATTTTCTAGAGCAACATGGACTTTTTTGATGAAGCAAAAGTCTGAAGCTGCTGATCACATTATTGGCTTCTTGGCTATAGTTCAAACTCATTTTTCTACAGTTGTGAAAATAGTGAGAACTGATAATGGTGGTGAATTTTCCAGTGATAAGTTGACTCAATTCTTGAGATTGCAGGGATGCATTCATCAGTCAAGCTGCCCTTACACACCAAAACAGAATGGAGTAGTAGAACTGAAACATAGGCACTTGTTGGATGTAGCTAGTTTCAATCAGGTTTGCCTAAATTTTTTTGGGTGATAGCATTTTAACTGCAACATATATCATTAATAGACTACACACTCAGTTGTTGAAAGGCAAAAAGTTCATGGGAAATGTTATTCAAATCAGTCCCTCATATTGATCATATGAGGATTTTTTGTTGTCTTTGTTATATCACTACTCAGGCTCACCAAAGAGACAAATTTGATCATAGGGCATTACAATGTATTTTTCTGGGATATCCCATGGGACAAAAGTGCTACAAGGCTTACTGCTTGACATCTCATCAAGTCATTGTTAGTAGACATGTTATTTTTAGGGAAGATGTTTTTCCTTACAAACAGTCTCTTAAGCCTTCTGCCAATAATGTTCCTCTGCCTATTTTACCAGTGGCTGATGAAGCATTACAGTTTAATGATGATGATGAATTTTCGATGTCTACTGATGATAATGATCTTGAGTATGCTTCTGCAGAGGAGGATATGCCCATTTCAATGCCATCTTCTACTTGCTCTCCCACATCAGGGCCTGCTGATCCTGTTCCTGTAACAAGAAAATCCCAGAGAATATTACACAAGCCAGTGTGGGAAAAAGATTATGTTTGTCAGAATATTGGCAATATAACTTCACCTCATCACATGCAAAAAATTCCTCAGTTATCAGAAGTGTTCCCCTGCTCACTGACATTTTGCTATGTAGATATTTTGCTATGCAGATATCTGATATTAAGGAGCCTACTTCCTTTACTAAAGCTGCCAAAGATCCTAAGTGGTTGGAGGCTATGCATAAAGAAATTTCTGCCCTGGAATTGAATCAAACATGGACTATCACTGATCTGCCACCAGGTAAGACCATTGTTGACTGCAAGTGGATTTACAAAATTAAGTTTCTTGCTGATGGTAGCATTGAGAGATACAAAGCCAGGTTAGTGGCAAGAGGCTTCACTCAAATTGAAGGCATTGATTACCAAGACACATTTGCCCCTGTTGCCAAGTGATCGGCTGTAATTTAGCGTAAATATTCGAATAGAATTCAAATACTATTGCTAGTCACGATTAATCAAAACATTTATAAAGACTCGGGAATCCGAGGTCGTACCCAAAGGACATGTGATTAAACTAATAGTGCTAAAGATTAAACTAGAATGTTTCGGTTTGGGGGGGAATTTGTTCCTCTTAAGAGGTTGATAGCAAGATTTTACTATCCAAAGGAGATTTTAAACAATGAAACAAGTAAACAATCGATTAAAAGATGACTAGGGATTACTTCCCCACCTAGACAATTATTGTGACAATGATATTGGATGCCAATGATGAATTTACATGCACAAGAGTAGAATTTAGCTATGTAACATTCAAGCCAAGTTCAACTCGCGCTACAACTTGAAATGGAGAGGTTACATCTCGCATAGGACCTCACACTCGCGCTCTATTGGCCCTATAGAACATGCATGTCTAGTCTCACACTCGCGCTCTATTGACTAGATAAACACATTCTTGTTAAGTTCAAGCCATTCTCATTAGAATTTAGGTGTCGCCATGTAACACAAAGACTCTAATGCTTCTTCATTCATTTCATTGAAGTCATATTGATCAACGTGAGCTGCATCAAACATGAGATCGAGCTAAGTTCCCATTGAGGACATTTCACAAACACCTTATGGGCAACTCTAAACATTTAGTTCAAATGAAGAAGATTCATGTGCAAACTCATTCAAAATTGACATCGATGGTATTTACATCATCACAAACATGTCTAGGGGATCCATAATCCCCAACCAAGGTCACTACTCACTCATAGTGAGTTTACAAACAAACATAGTGACAAAAGTGTAAACACACATGTGAAAGGTAGAGTTTAGAGCTTTTAAACCAATCGAGATCCAAGAGTAATGGAGAATTCTTGTAGTTCGTCTTCTTCTTCACTTAATCCACTTCGAAATCCGTGCCAAAGAAAACTCGAAATTCCTTCTGTCCGTCCTCGAATTCAGCGCCAAATTCTCCCCAAAAAGTCACCCGCGAAACCCTAAAAATTCTGGGTTTTATAACATCTGCCAATTTGTGCGATCGCATACTTTTCTTCATGCGATCGCATACTCTTCGGTAGTCGGCGGAATGCGAGCGCACAGAAATCTTGTGCGACTGGTCTTGGTTGTGCGAGCGCATACAATTCTTTGTGCGATCGCACAACTTCCCATAGCCGGCTTTGTGCGACTTCGTCTTCCGAGTGTGCGATCGCATAAGAATTTATGCGACTGGTCCGTTTTGTGCGATCGCACAAAGATGTTGTGCGAACGCACAAGGCTGAATTTGGTCTCGGCGTAAACTAGAGAGTTGTAGCCCTTTGAGTTATCTTTCCAACAAGTATTGAATCAACCAAATCGGACACCAAATGAGCTCTCTAGGTCCAAAATACTCCGGAGAAGTCTTTACGTCCCGTAAAGCCCGAAAAACCATGTTTTTGCTCCGAAATGCTCGGTTTTGCTCCAAAATCAATGCCCACTTGTGTTCTCAGCTTAAACTCTGTAATTCGCCTGAAATGAACCACAAGGCATCAAATAGCAAGTGAAATCGTGATAAAACGAACGAAACAAAAAGCGTAGAGGTCGCCTAAAATGCATATATTTTAGCGCTATCACCAAGATGACAACAGTTAGATGTTTACTTGCTGTTGCAGCAGTCAGAAATTGGAAAATGTACCAGTTAGACGTCAATAATGCTTTTTTTCATGGCACCTTGGAAGAAGAAGTGTACATGAGGCTTCCACCTGTTTTCTATCAAAAGCAAAATCTCAGGGACAAGTTTGCAAGTTACTTAAGAGTCTCTATGGCCTGAAACAAGCATCCAGACAATGGTTTGCCAAGTTTGGTGAAGCTTTGTTAGATTTTGGATTCCATAAGAGCATGAATGATTATTCCTTGTTTACACTGGACAGAGGTGATGACTTTACTGTGCTACTAGTTTATGTTGATGATGTAATTCTCACTGGCACTTCCCAGGCCATCATAGATGACATCAAAAGCTACATCCACAATAAGTTCCAAATAAAGGATTTGGGGGTGCTCAAATATTTTTTGGGTCTGGAAGTAGCAAGGTCACCTATTGGTATTTTCCTTAACCAGAGAAAATATGTATTGGAGCTATTATAAGAAAACAACCCCACTCAGTGTAAACCATCCAGAACTCCTATGGATATCAAGCACAGACTCAGCGTATCTCAAACTCCTCTTCTTGATGATCCCCTGTAGTATAGAAAGCTAGTTGGAAAGCTGATTTACTTGACCATTACAAGGCCAGATTTATCTCACACTGTCCATGTACTTGGTCAGTTCATGCAGAAGCTTACTACAGATCACTTACAAGCAGTCCAAAGAGTTCTCAGATATCTCAAAAGAGCCCCAGCTCAGGGTTTGTTGTTTTCGGCAACCTCAGATCTTGCTCTTAATGCCTTTTGTGATGCAGACTGTGCCTCTTGTCCCATAACCAGAAAATCAGTCAATGGCTACTGTATAACTCTGGGTCATTGTGCAGTGTCCTGGAAGACTAAGAAGCAACCAGTCATTTCCAGATCTTCTGAGAATCAGAGTACAGATCCATGGCTGCTACATGTTGTGAATTGACACGGTTAACCAGATTGCTTATTGACATGAAAGTTCACACTACTTCACCTATTTTTCTTTATTGTGACAACAAGGAAGCCATTCACATTGCCCATAATCCAGTGTTCCATGAACGGACAAAGCATGTTGAGTTGGACTGTCACTTGGTGAGATCTCATGTTTGCTCGAAGTTAGACCTGCGCAAATGCGGGCTCGGGCCGGGCTTTTTTATATTTGATAGCCCATATAGTCGGGCCGGACTAAACCCGCCCGGTCAATTCGGGCTACTAATGTTGTCCAAGCCCGTCCTATGTACCGGGCCGGGTTACCCATCGGGCCAACCCGCTACAAATATGTATCGCTACATTTTAATTTTCATGTATGACTTAAATAAAAATACAATAATTTTTTTGCACAACAACAATATATTATAATGATGTAACATAATAGATGGATGCAAAACATTCGCCACATTGAAGTAAAATATTTCCAAAGCATCATAAAATATTTTAAAAAAGTTTTTAACGTGGAATGTTTGGAGTAATTTTGATTGTTAAAACTTTCAACTATTTTATTTTTGGAGTCTATTTCTTTTCGATTTCAAGAACACATATTAGAAATATTTTTTTATTTCTTACTAATACAATTAAGTATTAGTTTCCTATTTAAAAAATAAAAATAAAAATTAAGGTTTAATTTATGGCGGCTTAATGATCGGGCCAATTAGCCCGGTTCGGGCTAAAATATGTGTCCAAGCCCGACCCTAAAGAAATACGGGCCGTATCGGGCCCGGTCCATCGGGCTAGTATGCTTGTCCAAGCCCGTCTCATTGACCGGGCGGGCGGGCGGATCGGGCCGGCCCGGATTTGTGCAGGTCTACTCGAAGTTCATCAAACCTATGCATCTTTCAACTACAGAACAACCTGCGGATCTATTTACGAAGGCTTTGACCTTGGATCAACTTCACTACCTATATGTTCCAAGCTGGGAGTTTCTAATTTTCTCCACTCCGCAGCTTTAAGGGGTGTTGCAGGTTGTGTATTTGCAGGTAGACATATGTGTTTATTTAGGGTTTTGATGTTAGGGATTGCCAGGGGAGTTAGCCGTTAGTTAGTTGCAACTGTCATTTGAATCGTGTCTAAATGTCGTCGTTCTATTAAGAGAACGTGTTTGCTGAGACGACGACGTTTAGACACCCTCCTTCCCTCCCAGGCTCGAATTTGTACTTAAGCCATTTTACTTCATTTAATAAACCCTAACTATTTTTCCCCCAAATACACTTCCGTTTCTCTCGTCGATTGGATCCTTGACATGTCTGATCGGAGCTCAGGCGAGCTCTTTTCACAACTCCAACTAAACGATTCATGGAGTACCAATTTTTACTGGACCTGGTTCAAAACGAACCAAAATCTGGTTTTGGTAACAAATTGGATCCCGATTATCGATTTCTCTAAAAAACCGATTTTAGGCGATCCTATTTGTTGCATGTTATGTTGATCAAATATCCGTCTCCCGACAAATCGGTGAATTTTCCGTTTTAGTTAAAAAGCTTAAAAAATAAGTTATAAAAGAAATATTTAGAAGAATGACACGACTTAAAAAATAGCTTTTCTTTCAAAATGACCCTTATGAGTTTCCTATTTTATAAAACAATCAGATTGAGTTTCACATATCCTAGGAACTGGTTAGTTGGATTTTCCAGATAACAAGTTTCTGGGATACTGACTTTTACTGGACCCCGTTTAGACTGGTGTGAAAGTGACCAGAAGAGTATGGATAACTACCGAATCCGCAAAAGCCGATTTTTTTAAAATGAATTGTTTTCCGACAAACGGTATTTTAGTGAATAAAAATCCACTGTTTCATCTTCATTTTCCATCAAAAGTTCTCTTATTTCCAATCCAACCTAAGTATCTCTCCTCTAATATTGAGAGTTTAAAAGCCGCTACAAGGCATTTTTAGGTATCTCTTTTAGATTTGTTAGTTTCAACTGAATTATATAAGTACAATTTATTATTTAGCTCGGTTCAATAGTTGAGTGCATATGTTTATTTAACGTGTTGGGTAATTGTTTTTGTAAAGCCTAAAAGAGAAACAGACATGCCTACGCTGGAGACATTGGATAAAACCTGTGATGGACGAGTGTAATCGAGATGAGATGGAATATTTGGAGATCATCGCTGCTAAAAGTCTTGACTTTGGAAACGCACAATCAAGATATGTTTGGGATCACCCACCATTTGATGATGTTACGACGTGAGAAACATATCAACCTGGCATGAGTACTTAGAAGGAAACTTTGGTCAGTCTTCCTCATCACATGTAGAGAAAACTACATTTCAGACAAAAGGTGAAGCCAAATATGCGGTGCAGAACTATATAAGTACTCTATAATGAATCGGGTGGAATATAAGATAATAAACTCTAACCTTACATCAATCGTCCTTGAATTTTAACTGGGCTGAGACGTTTGTCCATGGAGCGTTGGCATTGCTGCACTAAAAGGAACACACTACTGACAGGTTCAAAAGTATCATGCGATGCCACAATGAAATTATTTCGAAAGACAACATCCGGTTGACCAAGAAGTACATCGCAGGGAAAATTTAAGAAGTGTTGAACGAAAGAGTGAGGTTCAACCCACCAGAGATATAAGTGAGAGTTTCACTGAACTATGAGCTAGATATATAATACTTGAAGGTTTAGCAAGCGCAACAACAAACGGTGATTGACTTGTTCAAAAAAATGGGATGAGTCATTTGCAAAGTTGCCACATTTGATGTAGCCTTTAAGGGATTCTATCTAGTCCATCGTCAGTTGTTAAGTGGGATCGAACATTACTTGAAGGTGGTGTCGTCTAGGTGAATGATATCTTTTGGACTTTTTCCGAGGTCATTCATGCATTAAAGAATTATTGCCCAGTGTTATCAATTAATGGCACACATTTGTATGGATAGTACGGCGGGAAGTTGTTGGTTTTAGTTGCTTTCGAAGCAAACAATCACATTCTGTCGATTGCCTTTGTCTTGGTGGAGAGGGAAAACACTTTAGCTGGTAGTAGTTCATGACATGCATCTGCAATGATGTCACTTCACGTGAGGGTTTGTGCGTGATTTCTGTCAGACACGCTGAAATACTAGTTGCTATTCTTTATTTATTTGATGGCAGTTAGTATTCCAGCGTGTCGGTCAAAAATCCACGTGAAGTGACACATTCTCGGATGCATGACATGAACCACTTCCAGCTAGAAGTGTTTTTGCTCTCCACTAATGCAAATGTAATCGACGGGACGTGATAGTTAGCGTCTCAAGCAAAAGTAACCAGAAGCTTTCCGATGTACTTGTCATACATATGTGTGTCATCGATGGACAACACGGGACATTAATTCTTGAAAGAATGACTTCAGAAAAAAATCAAAAATACACGGTTCAACTAGACGACACCACCCTTAAGTAAACATATCAACTGTCGATGGACTAGGATCCGCAAAAGCATGCAGCAAATGTGGCAGTTTTGCAAATGACTCATCCCATTTTTTGAACAAGTCAATCAGTGCTTGTCGCTGCGCTTGTCATGATGTCAAGTATGATAAATTATACCCATAGTGTAACGCAACTCACGCGTGTATATCTCGAGCGATGAACCTCATGTTTTCTTTCATCACATCCTAAATTTTTGTCGATGTGTGCTTTTTGGTTAAGTAGATGTCATTTTTGGAAACACTATCATCATTCTGGCATATGTGGTCCGCTCGATGCTTACGTATCTGCCAAAAATATGTTCTTTTCAGTTTGGCTATGCAAACATGTCACGAACAGTTATCTTCATTTTGTCGATGTTCAAGCACCATAACACTAGAGTTAGACTCTCTTACCTTGCATTCTATCCGATTCAATATAGAGGACTCAACAAATATGGCCAACACTTTTGTAAGAAATTTAGTTTTCGCAACAAGTGATGGAGACTCGAGAGGATTCTTTCCACATACATATCGAATAGTTGAAATTGTTCACACACCATAACATCGTCAAATGACGGGTGAGCCAAACGTATCAAGGTTTACTTTGTTCAAACTCATGATCTTCAGCATCAAGGATCTCTAGTTGTTTCGTCTCATCATGGTTATACTCGTCCCTTACTGAAGTATCCAACGTCGTCAATGTAGATATAACCATCGAGTCTTGATCAGCCATGTTAATTGCAAAACTGTCAATATGGGAAACAAAAGAAATGAAGTGAGATGTCGAATTTCGATTAAGGTTGCTGTTAGAAGATAAAATTTCCATGAACTTTATAGAGGACATATACTAGCACGCCCAAATCAAGTATTCTTTAATACCGGTACACCGCCCACCCGGTATTCCATAATACCGGTTCTCCCGCGTTCGGTATTTTACCATTGTCTGGTCACGTGCTGACCAGTTCTGTATGGCCCTTACCAGTTCTGAATGGCTATGCGCATGGTTCAGTTTTGTAAAAATACAAATTGGTATGGCGGAATCCGGTATTTTTGATTACCGGTAGGGAAGGAACTAGACATATACTAGCACGTCCAAATCCGGTATTCTACGTGGATGTCACGTGGGCACGGAGACCCGCCTGGTTGGTCCGCATAGGCCCTAAATGAGCCATGCAGGGATTTTGGCATAATAACAGCATCTCCCAAGTCAGTTTGTTGCTTAAATGCAATTAACCGGCTCGGCCTGTACTGGTATTTTATGCCAAATCCAAAACAATTCAATGTGGAGAAATATTCGACAGTTCTAAAAGAATTTGTGATTAGACTTGATAGCAATTGATCATCTATGAATATAATGTTGTTGTTGTTGTTCCAGATCATGGTGACTTCCACCACCCTGATGCTATTTGCTGGGAGATTTGGATTAGCACCATCAGCCAATAGGATGGCCACTGCTGGACTGAGGCTGGAAACTAGGGACTCGGGACTTCAGACGGGCGATCCAGCTGGGTTCACCCTCGCTGATACTCTTGCTTGCGGCACTGTTGGTCACATCATTGGTGTTGGTGTCGTTCTCGGTCTCAAAAACATTGGTGCTCTTTAAACCTCAGTTGAACTACAACTGTTTATATTTCCCGTTTAAGTGTCCACTAATGTTCAGACAAGAAATATGAAATGGAACATGGGATTAGTCATCTCATGTACTTGTAACAATTTTTCATACATGGCTTCCAGTGAGTTTTACATCAAAACACTATTAGCAAGGCTTGTTACTTGAGAGATTCATACAGGGCCGGCTCAAGAAAACTGAGGCCTGAAGCCAAAGTTGAAATGGGGGCCTTAATTTTTATATTATTATTTATAATAATATTTATTTGTATTATAAATTAATATTTATATTATATGAGGCCTTTGTGGGGCCTTTTTTATGTACTATTACTCAGATTTTGGGCCTTATTTACCTTAGGAAAAATTGAGCAAAATTTCGGGCCTGAATTGTTTGCCTCATTCGCTCAACTATAGAGCCGGCACTGGATTCATAGCATGTCTGAGCTTGTTGTGAGTGTGTCCAGTTGAGTAATTTTGAGTTGTATAATTCACTTGCCTGGGCAGCAAGATACTACTCCCTCTGTCCCTCAATGTTTGTCCACTTTCCTTTTTTGGCGTCCCCTAATGTTTGTCCACTTTCCTTTTATATACAATCCAATAGTCAAATCAATCATCTCTTTCCTACCAAATAAATTCATTTTTATTAAAAAAATTATACTTTCAATGATAAATAATGTAATTAATAATTCGTGTGCGGGATCCACATTCACATACACTTTCCTCCTCTTTCTTCCCTCTTCTCCTTCTCTCACCGTCCTTTATTTACTTTTCTTAATTAGCGTGCCGATTGTCCTTTTGAACAAACAATGAGGGACGGAAGGAGTAATAAATTGTCTGGAAAGATTGTCAGCCAACAGGAAATGATACTGGTTGATAATTTTGAAATGTGTGTAAATTGTAATAGCTTACAGATTCATTTATGTCATGCATTGTTCTGTTGATTAAGACTGGTCACTATTGTTAATCAAAAACAAAAAAAAAAAAGACTGGTCACTGTTGAGTTATTAATATAATACTACTCATCAAGCTGCTACATATTTATATTTGGCTAAACCGTTCTTGGTTCTTCTTACTCATGCAATTTTCAATCAAATCTTTAAAAGCCTCAAAACCCTTGTAAAGTAGAAAGCTTTCTGCTGGAAGTGAAGTGAACGCCCCCCTGCCCAAAGGTAACAAAACAACTACAAGTTGCTGCTGCTTTCTCATCTGATGCTGCATTCTGTTTAATTGTTTGCAAGTTGGAGAAAAGGGCTTCTTTTTTTTTGTTCTTCATTCAAAGTTTGTGTCTTTGTTTTTAATTTCATTTTGTTCCCTGGCTGGTTGAGGAGTCGCAATTTGATTCTCTAATGAGTGTTTGAAGATAGTATAGATTTCTTGGAATTTAAGGATGTTGACAATTTCACTTTGAGGAAAGTGCTGGTTGTTGGAAGCTGTGAGCACCTGATTCCACCTTATTTTATTTTTCATCTTTTCCCCTTTTCAATCAACTTTAGTGATTTTATTTCTGCATTTTCACTCATCGAATTGATTCTCTATTTATCAACATTGTTAAAACTTAAATCGATCTTATAAAAAAACATTATTAATTCGATGGTTGAGGTAGGTCGTCTCCCTTTTTAAGTTGCCCTCTTTTGTATCCGTCCAATTTCAAGACCTTCATAGACATAGCGTTTATTCCATGGACCGAAACTTTATTTATTTATTGTGAATTTTTATATTTCATATATATTTCAAGCACGAATTATACAATTATACTTAATAGGTCATAAGACATCTTTATCTTGAAACTCACAAACATTAATTTGAAGCCCACCCAAGACGACCTGTAAATCCATTTGCAGGATACGCGGACGAGAGATTGTCAAACCATTCGATCAAGACTCTTTAGGCGTGTGACCGAAAATTTAATTATACTTTTCGCAAAAGAACAGTTTATATTGATAATAAATCAATGTATACATAACAGAATTCAAATCAGTATTATATCCTGAAAACAATTATATATCTCAATTCCTCATATTTTAATTTTCAAAGTCTATCACAAAATGCATGCCAAGAAAGTTATTTAATTATAAACTATTGATAGTTGATACGAAGCATGTGATGCTAAAAAATCTCAATTAAAAGTGGGCTTGGTCAAATTGTAAGCATCTATTCTGGCTGCTAAGTTTGACTCTTTCCCAAACAATTCTTTTGTTTAGATTCGCTTTATCCATCTATATAATTGTCATTAGCTAGGGTTTCAATCCGTATCAAACCAAAGAACGATTTCTGCCTTTATTTTCTCTCCTTCTGTTGATGCCACACGCCCACACTTGACTGACATTATCTGCTGATCTTTCCATCAGCAACAAGCAATGGTGACTAGTGGCGAGGGTGACAGCAATGGAGTCAAGCGACGGACAACATGCGGATGCACCAAAGATGATTTCTTACCTGAAGAGTCATTCCAAAGTTGGGGAAATTACGTCAAAGCATTGGCCAGCACGAAGGAAAGAATCAAGGATCGAATACTGACTCGCTCCAGTGACCATTTAGAGCTACACGAGATGCGCGAACGTAGCCAGCATGAGATGAAGAAGAATTTGAATTGGTGGGATTTAATGTGGTTTGGAGTTGGATCAATCATGGGAGCTGGGATTTTTGTTTTGACTGGCGAAGCAGCTCGGAACGGTGCTGGCCCTGCTGTTGTTTTGTCATACCTCATATCAGGCATTGCAGCATTGTTGTCTGTTTTGTGTTATACAGAGTTCGCGGTTGAGCTTCCAGTTGCTGGAGGATCGTTCGCGTATCTTCGAGTTGAGCTCGGTGATTTTGTGGCCTACATTGCAGCGGGAAATATTCTGTTCGAGTATATTGTCTCAGGGGCGGGAGTGGCAAGGGCTTGGACTTCGTATTTCGCTACATTGTGCAACCACAGTCCTAATGACTTTCGGATTAATGTGTCTTCGTTTTCGGATGATTTTGGACATTTGGACCCGATTGCTGTTGCAGTCTCGGTTATAATCTGCATTGGTGCTTCTTTAAGCATAAAGGGGTCATCGCTCTTCAATTCAATCGCATCCATCATTCATATTGGAGTGGTGATATTTATTTTCGTGGCAGGAATGACTCAGGCCAACACTGCAAATTACTCGCCCTTTCTTCCACACGGGGTTCGAGGCATTCTAAAAGCTTCCGCCATGCTCTTCTTTGCTTATATAGGATTTGATGGAGTTGCTACTCTCGCCGAAGAGGTGAAAAATCCTGGCAGAGACATCCCAATCGGTCTCATAGGCTCCATGATGATTGCTATCACTGGGTATTGTGCGCTTGCTGCAACATTGTGCCTTATGCAATCTTATGAACTGATCGATGTAGACGCGCCGTTTACAGTGGCATTTCAGGCCTCCGGGATGAAATGGGCTAAGTACGTCGTTGCATTTGGTGCACTTAAAAGCATGACCACAGTTCTGCTAGCGAACTTGATTGGTCAATCGAGGTATTTCACGCACATTGGGCGCACCCACATGGCTCCTCCATTTCTCGCTGCCATCAATAAAAGGACAGGGACTCCTATCAATGCCACAGTGATCATGACCATCGCAAATTGTCTCGTTGGATTTTTCACAAGCCTTGATATTCTCGCAAACCTTCTCTCCATTTCCACTCTATTCATTTTCTCCTTAGTTTCACTGGCTTTGTTAGTCAGACGATACTACGAGTCAGGGGAAACCTCAAGCTCTGACAGGAACAAAGTTATAGCCTGCTTGGTTTTGATAGTTGGGTCGTCTATCGCAACATCTGCGTACTGGGCTGTCAGTGATGGTTGGATCGGATATGTGGTGACAGTTTCGATCTGGTTCGTGTCAACGCTAGTTCTTCAGATTAAGGTAAAGGAAGCTAAGAAACCAAAAATATGGGGAGCACCATTTCTGCCATGGCTACCATCGGCTAGTATCGCTATGAACGTGTTCATCATGGGCTCGATCGACGGTCCTTCGTTCCTGAGATTTGGCATGTGGACTCTTATCTTGCTGATATATTATTTGCTCGTTGGTTTGCACGCATCTTATGATGCTTCCAGAATGGATGCAGTGCCGGCATAAGATGCTATGTACCCGACATGGACCTAGAGTAGGTGCTAAATGTTTGTGTTTGCTAGTTCCAAATCTGGCATCATGTCTCTGCTTTGAGTATAAGCCTAGTCTGAATTCAATGTCTTGTGATTTCTAGCGTGAATATAAAATTCTATGATTTCTCTATACATATTTTCCTTATCAACCATGCAATTAAAGTGAAGAGAAAAAAATTCCACCATGCCTAAAGACAGTTGAAACAACATCGTGGCGTGTAACGACACCATTTTATCACTGACAGCATTTGGCTGCGTTGTACCGGATCTTTTTCGGTCGGAGACAATTGATCACATGTTAATGATTTTACAACTTCCTAATAAGGTCATAAATTCCTTCATATCAATAGTTTCAGATGGGACTAGTTGATCCTATTAATCCCAAGGACTTGTATACACTGTTTTTCCAATTCAGACTGACTTGTAAAGCTCATCTGCCGGCTTGTAACGTCTCCCTGAACCTCCATATGTTTGCTAATCCATTTCCATGTTATATTATGAAATTCTACCAATCACCTGGATTAAGATTTATTATAAGAGCCGCAAGCATCTAATGGAAAAAAATGTTAGATGAGCATCTGCAATCGTTTCTTGTCTATAAGCCAAATGAATCCTATTTTACACGACAAAAATGTCTGACTCCATATGAAATATAAATTCAATAAAAATCCAGAATGCACTTCAAGTTTCTTTTGAGTTAACATAAATGCCAGCCGGCTCTGCATGATGAAAAGGATGGGATTGGGATTGGGATGACAAGTAGTAGTTTTAGTCGAGCTCAGTGACTCGACGGACGGCAATAACAATGCCCTGTGACTTGCAATCAGTCTGCAGCTGAATCTCAAATGTCCTGCACATCTATAAAAATAAAAGATCCATCAGCTATCATGCTTCACTCACATCTTCCATATATCTCTCCAAATAATCTTTTCAAGCTCAGTCGTTAGCTCGTTTCGATGGCTGCTCATCGCTTTTTCTTGCTCGTATTCCTGACATTTCAGACTATTGCAGTTACGGTGTCATCTGATCATGGTCCGCTTCAAGACTTCTGCGTCGGAGACTCAGCAAGCCCAAGTATGTGACTTCTGATAAAACTTGGACTCCCATACATTTTTTTGACATGATTACACAATCTGATGAATTTTCTCTTTTAAACAGCATTTGTAAATGGGTTAGCTTGTATCGATCCCGACAAGGTTCAAGCAACTGATTTCTTTTTCTCGGGTCTGCATCAACAAGGAAACACTTCCAACGCAGTCGGGTCGAAGGTGACACCAGTAAACGTAGTCCAAATTCCAGGACTGAACACGCAAGGCCTTTCGATGGTCCGAATTGACTTTGCACCTCAAGGTATTAACCCTCCCCACACACACCCGCGCGCAACTGAAATGTTAACAGTCTTGAAAGGCACTATTGAAGTTGGCTTTGTAACCTCAAACCCCAACAACAATCACATAACCAAAGTGCTCAACAAGGGAGATGTTTTTGTTTTCCCGGTCGGTCTCATCCACTACCAGAAAAACATAGGGAGTGGGAATGCTGTAGCCCTTGCAGCTCTCAACAGCCAGAACCCTGGAGCCATTACTATAGCAAATGCAGTATTCGGGTCGTCGCCGGATATTTCCAGTGATGTTTTAACAAAGGCATTTCAAGTTGACAAAAGCCTTGTATCTCAGTTGCAGTTCTTTTTCTAGCTACACAAAATGAACCAGCAGAATGTACTTCTTTTCCGCATTGTGTCATCAATCACTTCCAAGTTCCAAGTTAAAATAGTTGTCTGTTAACTTATATGTTTCTGCCTAAGCTTGGTCACTTTGAAGTTCATCTAATACAAACCTCCTAACTGAAATATCTGACATACACCGAAAGCTCGAATATATAAGTACTATAATTACATATCCAGTCCGAGTTTGTGGATCGTCCATTCCTTATCTCGACAGTTTTTCATCCAGTTAACCATAAAATGGATAATGACCCTGAAGGCTCGAACTGAATCAGAAGTCAGTAAATCACACCATTTTGCGATAATAATTTTCATATTTTTCTGCCTGAAGGCAAAAGAAATAGATACATGCCGAAACGATTAGAGAAAATCACTCTGAAGCAAAAATGGAAAAAAAACAATTGCAAGGATAATGTGTTTGAAAGCAAAAATAATATGTGAAGAATCAGAAGCAGAGCCATTTGCAGTAAATCATGCATAACTTGTGCTTATTTTGAAAACAAAAGAGAATATTTTTTTTTTTTTGAGTTTGTGTTTCAATTTAACGTGTTTTGAGCAGTGTTATTAAAACCGGACCGGCCGGTTCGACCGGAAACCGGTCATCGGACCGGTCCGGTTCAGTAATCAGATCGTTCTGCAGTCGAACCGGTCAAAACTCGGTCAAGACCCGGTTGAACCGGTGGTTGAACCGGCCGGATGAACCGGTTGACCCGCGGATTGACTCAATTTTGCATTAAAATGGTGATTTGATCGGTTCAATCGGTTCGATTTGTTCTGAAAAAATATATATTTATTTTGACTTGGACAAGACTCGAACCTAGTCTTCCTCTATAATTATCCCCTCTCATTCCACCAAGCTAAACATGATTCTTGTTTTATTATTTGTTTCATTAATGTATATGCATTTATCAAATCTATAAACATTTTTACTTATTATCAATTTAACTAGAAATTCAATTAGTCTTAGAAATCTCTTATTGTTGTGACTTACAAATTAAGACTAAAATTGTTATTGTTGTCTATTATTGTTGTATTATTGATTTGTACTTTATCAAATTCTAAATTTGACAATTTGTTATGGTATGTTATTGTAATCCGATCATAAACATGTAATATTTATTCAAGTCATAAATATGTTAAATTATAATATCATATATAAGTATTTTATTTTTATTATTTAATTTGTGCGGGTCAAACCGGTTCGACCCGGTTGAACCACTGACTCATTGACCCAATGACTTGACCGGTTCGATCACCGGTCCGGTTTTAATAACACTGGTTTTGAGTGTGAGTTTTAAAATTGCCCTGTTTGTCGACAGTGTCAATTTCATTAAAAATAACTATGTGCTTGCCTCACATGGCCACGTAAATATTTTTCAACTAGACAAGTAATGTTAGTGTATCTCATTAAAAATAGGACAAATATAAAACGCAAACTCAAAGCACTATAAATTCAAAATAAAAATTCAAAAATATGGCAAAAATAAAAAAAATTATTCGACAAAAGAATGTGGTTTTTTTTTTGTTAATTGCAAAAACGTAGCTTGGACTATCGGCTGATTTCAAATTGGGAACCGAACTTTTTAAATTTTTAATTTAGTGGTTTTTGCATCAACTTACATACATTTTGTTTACGAATTCATGTGTTATTGAGGAATTAAGGTCGAAAACTTATGAATTTGGCTTTCTGGTTAACAAATTTGGTCAACTTTATTTTTATTATGGTTGGAAATATGACCAATATGATTGAAACATGTGCGAATTGATATAAAAATCACTAAATTGAAAAAGTCTGGTATCTAATTTGAAATTAGGTGGTAGTCCATGCAATGTTTTTGTAATTTACCTTTTTTGTGTGTGGAAAATGATCTCTGATGAAATGAGTATTAGGGCCTGCCCATTTGTGTTTATATTTTTGACGGTTAAGTCAAGTTAAGTGAATTTCAGTTAAATTAAGTCAAGTTAAGTTAATTTCAGTAAAATTAAGTTAATTTCATTTAAATTAAATTAATTTCAGTTAAGTTAAGTTAATTTAAATTAAGTTAAGTTCGATTTATTTTTTTCATCATCATCATATCACCATCATCCGCATATCACCAGCATCATCATCATTATATCATCATCATATCACCATCATCATCACCGTCATCATCATCATCAACATCATCATCATCATCATATGACCACCACCATCATCATCATCGTCATCATCGTCATCACCATCATCATATCACCATCATCATCGCCATCATCATCATCATATCACCATCATCATCACCATCACCATCATCACATAATCATCATCATCATCACTAAATAATATAATTATAAATTCAACAATAAGATCAAATATTAACTAAAGAAATATATTTGTGGCTGATGTTAAAGTTAGGTTAAATGAAGTTAATTTCAGTTAAGTCTGATTATTATGTCTGATCATTCTAAGTTAAGTATGATCATTGCAAGTTAAGTCTGATCATTCCAAGTTATATCTGATCATTTCAAGTCTGATCATTTCAAGCCTGATCATTTTAAGTCTGACCATTTTAAGTCCGATCATTCCAAGTTAAGTCTGATCATTCCAAGTTAAGTCTAATTTGAAATCCGGGATATGTATAATGACTATAATGCCCCTCCGTGCTATATCCGAGATTTCGACGAAATTGGACACGTGTCAGCTTGAAATCCGGTTTTTAATTTTCATAAATAATCATGATTTTTGTTGGAGATTTTAGGGTATATGTGTTGTAAAACATGTATATACCTTGTAAAGATGTTTCGTGAAATAAATGAAACACTTCGGAACTCGTTTTAGCTCATTGCGCCCGAGCAAAGTTTCAACCGGCTGGTTCAAAAATGGACTCAAATCCAACCGGTCGGTTGAGGTTGAGACGAATAAAGACTGAGGTCGGGAACCGGTCGGTTCATTTTTTCAGCCGACCGGTTGAAGCTCAAGTTGCGCGCTTTCATAGTACACATTAACTCGTTAATGTTGCTTATGGGCGCGGCTGTTAATGTTGCTTGTGGGCGCGATGCTAAAGTAAAGGCCGAGCGCGCGGCATGTCGATTTCTGTTTTGAATCGGCATAATTAACCGATCCAAAACGGGCGATAACTAGCGTTCTGAGTTCGAAAGAAAACAAGAGGATTGTGCGACAATCTGTGAGGAGTTTTACTCCATTAATTGATCGATTCGTTCGATTGTATTTACTCATTCCGTCTCGCTATTCCAGTACTTTTGCGTTTGTCTTATCCCGATTCAGTTTTCTGGAAACCCTAATAGGGCAGAAATGTTGAATACGGAAAGCGAATTCGATTCGTGATTCAAATAGTATCCAAGTCAAGTTGTTGATTCGAAGCCCTAGAAGAAGACCCAGGTCTAACAATCGTATTCAATCTTTTCTATAAATCAATGGCGGCTGTGTGGATACCGTTTGATGCAAAAATTGAAGGCAAGCAGTTGATGGATGAATGCGGAAAGTGGGACACGGCAGGCAGTGACTTGGTGGCTTCAGGCATGAGATGGATGAACCGATCATCATTATTCCATTAGGAATGAAGTCCTATGCTTGGTTTTGGTTGATTAAAAGAAATCAGTCCGGCTGTTTGGGTTGTTTATATGAAACAGATTGTCATGTTCTGGATCAAGCAGTATGTGGTGTTAGGCTGTTGAAGATGTTGAGAGGGTTCAACATGGAATGCTCAAGATTGTTATGGCAGTGCATCTAAACTCCAATTGTTTTTCACATAAAGCCTTGATGGGAGTAATTGGCTGAGTTGGTGAGACAAAACTCAGGTTTGGTTGTTTCAATTTTATTTGATAAATCTGAGTTTGTGGAGCATGCATAATTAACATGATATGTGAGTTCATAGTAATCGATCGGATTGCTGATGATGTGTATGGTTTCTGAAGCATGTATGGATTGACATTGCTAGTATGTTCATGACATGTAAGTGTTTTGATGAAACCAACGTATGTATGTTTGAGGCTGACACCCTGGTATGTATGATTTGTGGAGCATGTGTATTGATAGTATATTCAAAATCATTAAGTTTCTGATGAAATGAGTGTATGAGTACTTTAGGCTGATACCATGATGAAATGTTTCATAAAACAACCAGAATATAATCAGATGGATTTTCTGATGTATAAACTTCAGTCAATGTGTTTGTAAGTTTACCGTGTTGGTAAATCTTGATTGACGGAGATTATGTTTTGAAATAATCAAGGATTATTTGATTATTTCGGGTATTGCTGGTTTGAAAATTTTGAAGTGTTCATGTTGATGTTGAACACTTATGTTCTGATGATAGCCTGTAAAAATTGTTAGTAAAGCATGTATAAGTTTACTAGTGCAAGTTCTGATTTGATTATGATTTTACGCATTGTGACTTGCATGTTAGTAGAGTATATGTATTTACATAACACTGTGTTTCGCATGTCGCATGTCACATGATTTATGTTTGCATGTATTGTTGCATATATAATGTGGGTTACTCACCAAATTAAAGCTCATCGACAAAGCAATTCGTCAAGATTGTGTGATGAATTATTCACATAATGGGTTCTCCTAAATGGAGACAGATATTGATATCTTCTAAGTGGAGAAGAGAATTCAATATAAATGATGCTTCAAGGTAAATTTGGTGGTTAGAGGCAAGTTAATATGTCTGTACAAGTAAAGCTTGTTGTTGACTAATGTTAAGAACCGATAGAGGTGGGGAATAATACGATTCTGTATATTTCCAGTTGAATGGTATCATTCATGAGACTACAGTTCCTTATACACCACAACAAAATGGTGTAGCTGAAAGGAAGAATAGAATCCTAAAGTAGATGGTTAATTCCATGTTATCCTACTCTGGTTTGAGTTATAGATTTTGGGGTGAAGCTATGTTGACGGCTTGTTATTTACTTAACAAAGTTCCTAACAAAAGGAACAAGGTTACCCCTTACGAGCTTTGGCACAAAAAGAAACCAAATCTGAATTATCTCCGAGTTTGGGGATGTAGAGCGGTAGTGAGACTACCGGCTCCCAAAATAAAGTTTTTGGGAGAAAGAAGTGTTGATTGCATCTTTATTGGATACGCGGAAAATTCTAAAGCATATAGGTTCTAGGTGACTAGAACAATTGATTCCATTTCGGCTCACACCGTAATTGAATCAAGGGATGCAATCTTTAATGAGAACCGTTTCTCATCATTACCTAGACATCAAGATTTGATTTCTAGCTCTTCAAGAGCTGAGTTGGAAGATGATGTAAGCACATCTTCTAAAAGTACTTCGTTGAGCCTCGTAAAAGCAAACGGGTAAGGATTGTAAAATCCTTTGAACCGAATTATCAAGTCTGCTTGATTGATAGTTCTAGTGATGATACTGAGTATCATAATGATGATGATCCTAGAACTTATGATGAGGCTATGAGGTCTCAAGAAGTGTCCTTCTGGAAAGAGGCAATAAACGATGAAATGGATTCTATCGTGGGGAATAATACTTGGTTATTATAGGATCTCCCACCGGGTTGCAAGCCTTTAGGCTGCAAGTGAATTTTCTAAAAGAAAATGAAGGTTGATGGATCGGTATATAAGTTCATAGCTCGATAGGTTATCCAAGGCTTTAGACAAAATGACGGTACTAAATTTTCAATACATATGCTCATGTTGCTATGATTTCCACTATTAGATTGTTAATTGCTCTTGCTGCAGTTAAAATCTAGTTGTACACCAAATGTATGTCAAGACATCGTTCTTGAATGGTGATTTGGAAGAGGAAGCAACCAGAATGATTCATTATACCTGGAAATGTAAACAAGGTTTATAAGTTAGCCAACACTGTATGGGCTGAAACTAGCACCAAATCAGTGGCTGACAGGCGTCGTCGGTACCTGCAAATTTATATTTATAATTTCTTACTCTTGGCTATGGGTTAGTACAGCGGTAAGCAAGGGTCGAACCCTAGGGAGCTAGATGGTTACTTGTTGTTCTGAAAAAGGAGAGACAATTGGTTGTGAGCAATTTAGGAAATAGTGCAAAAATATGAAACAAGCGAGAGTTATTAATCTGAGAGAATATTCAGACTAGGGTTTCTAATTGTGACTTTGTTTATCCTTGATTTTTAAGTATCTATTGTGCGTTCTTAAGTGTGGTAACCTAATACTCCGTTTCAGGTTATATTAGGTTTAGTGCAACTACCTATTCTAACGGTTTAGTATCAAATAGGCAGTAAACATGGGGTATGAATTGCTCGGTTAAACTTTACTGTTTCAGGTCTCCACGTAACCTTGCAATTCAAACCGAGATTAATGTGCACAAGAACTAAAAGAATGCAAAGATAGTGTTAAGCATGGAATCTCAAAACATTCGTTACATTAATTGAAACCCTAGCCCGAATAATGGGTTTAGCTACACATAGCCATTAGAACAAAAAACAATAAAAATAAAGAAACGATGTCTTCTCTATTGCCAAATGAAGGAGGACCGGAGGAGAGGGCAGAGCTCGAATTCACGTTTTTTGGATGATCGAAACCCTAGACCAAGAGGTCTTATTTATAGGAAAAGTCCTAGGGTTTCGAAGCTTCTATTTGGGCCTGGTCCACTTCCGTTTTTGCTTGGTGAGCAAGTAAGCTTGAACCGCCTCACTTGAGCCCACTGACTTGGCCCAGCGCGCGGGGCCTTTTGCAGGTCCAACGTCGTTTTGCTCATCCCGGCCAATCCCGCTCGTGCGTTTTGCTTGGCTAGTGGTATCGTCCGAGTCATTTGGCATTTCGATTACTTTGGTCGAGCCAGATTTGCGAGATTCGTTCATCTGGTCGAGCAACTCGGATTTAGCGCTAGTCTGCTCGACAGGGCCTTCGGGCGCGGCCTAGAACTCTGCTCGGCTGCTCCTGGGCCATTCCACCCGTGCGTTCTCCTTGGCTTGGTAACATTATCCAACTTGTTTTCCATTTTGAGAAACTTGGTCGAGTCAGATTTGTCATAGGAGTCCGTCTGGTCGAGCGACTTGATTTCAGAGCCTATCAGCGCGCACGGGGCCTTACTGGGGTTGGGCCAAATGCCAATCTGCTCGGGCGTTCTCCTTGGTTCTCCGACATTGTCCACCTTATTTGCTATTTTGATCACTTTGCTCGAAGTGGATTTGTCAGATCAGCTCGTTTGCCCGAGCAACTTGAGTTTAGTGTTGGTCAGCTCGACTCCTTGTGATGTTTTTAGCTCAGAAAGCCATCTTTTAAGCGCGTTTCCTCCTAGAGCTTCCGAAGCACCTGAAATGCAAAACAACACCAAAGGTAACTTGTTCGCAAAATAAAGTGTCGAAAATGGTGGGATTTGTTGACTCGATGAGTCGTATAAATACGGCTCATCAGTGGCCTCAAAAGGTTGATGAGGAAATCTTGTCTAGGGGATTCAAATTGAATCAAGGAGACAAGTGTATTTACAGCAAGTTTGATAACTCTGGTAATTGAGTAATCATTTGCCTGTATGTTGATGATATGCTGGTTTTGGTACTGACCAAAATAAAAAAACTATTATCAAGTTTCGCTATAAAAGATATGGGAGAAGCATATGTGATTCTTGGTATTAGAATCAAGTGTGAGAACAAAGGCTTAGCACTGTCACAGTCTCACTACGTTGAGAAAGTGCTTAAGGAATTCAATTGTTTGAATTGTTCTCCGGTAAGTACTCGCATGGATTCAAGTGTGAAGCTTATGCCTAATACAGGTGGAAGTTGTTTCACAACTTGAGTACTCTCAAGTCATTGGTCGCTTAATGTATACAATGATGAGTACAAGACCTGATAAAGCTTATGCAGTGGGCAAATTGAGTTGATATACTAGCAATAGTACTCATTACTGAGAAGCTATTAGGTGAGTACTCAAATACCTTAAAGGAACCGTAAATTATGGCTTGGTGTATGCTGGTTTTCCCGCGGTCTTGGAGGGATGTACCGATGCAAGTTGAATTACCAATTTAGAAGATCATTCTTCTATAAGTGGTTGAGTATTTTGCTTTGGGGGAGGTGCGATATTATGGGCATCGGAAGAAGCAAACTTGCATCACCAGCTCTACTATGGAATCTGGGTTCATGGTTCTAGCTGTTACCGGTAAAGAGGCAAATTGTCTAAGAAATTTGAATATGAGATTCCTTTGTGGCCGAAACCAATAGATGTCTATCCATTGGGATAGTAAGGCAATTTTGGATAAGGGTTATATCCAAATGTATAATGGGAAATCGAGACACATAGGCGTTAGACTTAGCGCGGTCCGTGAACTGATCACTCACGAGGTGTTAAAGATTGACCTTGTTCGGGCACAATGAAATCTAGCTGATCATTTGACAAAATAGATTAGCTAGGGACTTGGTGAACAAGTCGGGTAAAAGGATGTGCTTAAAGCACATCTAAATCTATTATCGTAGGACACCTAAATTCCCTCTTAGTATGACGCTAAGAGCTGAATTGTGGAAAGCCTATTCTGAGAGATTTGAAGCACATGGTTATATCCATCCCAAAGTTGTGCTTGTTTCCTGCACAGAAAGGGAGGATGAAGTTTATCTTCTTAATGGATCTTTTGGAAAAGTGCATTGCAGGTGCATGCGAAAAGAATCCACCTATGTAAGTGTGAAGTGAGCCGCTTCAATTAGCTTTTGCTTGGCTAAGTATACACTTATGAATGGATAGGGACACATGACTGAAATAGTGTCAAGTTGTACTTGGAATAGTAGTAAACTTGTGTGTGTTTTATTTTCCCATATTAAAATGGGTTGTAGGGTACAATTCTTGGAACACCCTGATTCTCGAGTATTGGAAGATACTACACTATGTGAAGTTCAAACGTATGGGACACTTCACTTATGCGCAAGTTTTGTTCGGTTTGAATGCTTTTAGTATTCATGAGTATAACCCTAAAATGGGGGAGGATGTTGGAGATTTCAGGGTATATGTGTTGTAAAACATGTATATACCTTGTAAAGATGTTTCGTGAAATAAACGAAACACTTTGGAACTCGTTTTAGCTCATTGCGCCCGAGCAAAGTTTCAACCGGCCGGTTCAAAAATGGACTCAAATCCAACCGGTCGGTTGAGGTTGAGACCAATAAAGACTGAGGTCGGGAACCGACCGATTCGATTTTTCAGCCGACCGGTTGAAGCTCAAGTTGCGCGCGTTCATAGTACACATTAACTCGTTAATGTTGCTTATGGGCGCGGCTATTAATGTTACTTGTGGCGCGATGCTAAAGTAAAGGCCGAGCGCGCGGCACGTCGATTTCTGTTTTGAATCGGTGTAATTATCCGATCCAAAACTGGCGATAACTGACGTTTTGAGTTCGAAAGAAAACAAGAGGATTGTACGACAATCTGTGAGGAGTTCTACTCCATCAATTGATCGATTCGTTCGATTGTATTTGCTCGATTCCGTCTCGCTATTCTAGTACTTTTGCGTTTGTCTTATCCCGATTCAGTTTTCTGGAAATCCTTATAGGGCAGAAGTATTGAATACGGAAAGCGAATTCGATTCGTGATTCAAATATTATCCAAGTCAATTTGTTGATTTGAAGCCCTAGAAGAAGACTCATGTCTAACAATTTTTACCTGAACCGCACTCAAAATAATTTCCGTCAAATTAAATTAATTTCAGTTAAGTTTCATTTCAAATAGTTAGACGAAGGTAAGCCTTGTCATTTTGAATAATTATATATTATTTTTTGAAGGACAGGAAAAAAGAAGGCAGAAATCCCATTGACAGGGAAAAGCTTTATAAAGTAATTCCCGAAGGCGCCTTAAAACCTCAACTCTATCTCTCTCTCAGCAATTGCCGTCGGTCACACTCTTCATCGTCGTCGTCGTTTGTTGCTTTACTTGCTTAGACTAACAACAGTGAGTAAAGGCACTGCCTTTCAACAATTTCTCCGTTCATTTCTTCTCATTTTCCGATTTAGCTACCCTAATATTGTTTATCGACTGATTATCCTTTCCAAAATGTATCTTTTTTCATCGTATCCTGTACAATCGCTTCTTTAGGACTTATATGATGTTGGCATGCTAGGGTTTAAACTTACTCTTCATTTTTTCGATACACTTCCTGGATTCGATTTTTATTTTATTTTATTTTATTTCATAAATGCTCTATTTCAAAGAATTTGGTACCTGATTGCTTGAGTTGTTAGTCTGACACCATAAATTTTGTCTCTTTGAATAGTTGTTTGATGCACTTGGGCATTAAAAGATACAAATTGTTGGTCCTCACTGATAATATTGCTGAGTTTGAAACTATCATATTATAGTCTATGGCGTGTTTTCTATAATTGACTCTAATATGGCTGATTTCAACTTGAACCATTTTCCCCAGAAAGTAAGAGCCATGGAAAATGGAGATCGTTCTGCTGTTCTGCCGAAAAAGGCAACTCTGACCCCAAAAGCTATCATACATCAGAGATTTGGTGCTTCTGCTTGCTATGTTGTTGAAGAAGTTCGCGAGCCTCTACAAACTGACTGTCCAGGACTCGCTATCCCTCTGAAAGGACCCTGCTCATATTGCTGTACCTTGCAGCTTCCGGAATTATCAGTAAAGTCGGGATTGTTTAAGAAAAAAAGAGACGCAGAGCAATCTGCTGCTGAGATTGCTTTGGTAAAGGTATATTTTTTCAGCCCACTTCTTACAGTCTATAAGGTATTGTTTTTGCCTTGAATAATTGGCACATTTCAATTTATTTTTTTTGGTGTTTTGTACTACGACAGCTCGGCATCCATCCTTCAATGAATGATCCAATGGAAGTTTCCCCTTGGGATGAGCTGACTTCTCGTATCTTATATTTGTTTGCGGATGAGGTTTGTTTGATTTTCCATTCCCATTATATATTTTCAATACTGGAAAAGAGTTAGTATATACAAATGCTTAGAATCTTTTCTTTCAGTCATGTTTACTTGAAACCAGATTTTAATTGGAAAATTACATAAAGAGCAGTTGTGCAGGTTCATCTAATACTGCACTCTGATGACTATGTCTGCAAGTCTTAACCAACCTTTTGGATAATCTATGCAGTTCCTGACAGGAAGCCATCCTACTAGTGGACACTTTAGAGCAGTTTTACGGAGAAACAGTGACCTTAATGGATTAATTCCCATTCCAGCAATTGCTGTCTGTGACAAACTTGGTAATATATGCAAATCCATTGATCCCATGGTGGAAGAGAATCCCTGTTTGGCTATAAATCTTATTCTAAAGGCTACTGCAAGTTTATCCGAGTCAATTCTTACAAATAATGGTCGACTTTGGCTGCGGAGACTGAAGCCATATCCTCCGGAGGTGTTGGAGCCTTTGAAGCATTGTAGCTCTGTAGAAAATATTTCTCTTAGAGTTATATACATACCATATTCATTAAAGAATGCTGTAGAAGAGCGAACTCTCAGTATTGCATCAGATGGTTATTACTTAGATGATATTGCTCTTGAGCTAGGGTTGCAAGATGCTTCCGAAGTTTTAATCTCCAGGTAAGTGTGCAGTCAGATGGGTCATACTGAACCAATATTGGTTTCTAATGCTGACCCATCCACTTCGTTTGATTTCAAGTTTTACATATGTCATCCGCATCATAACTATGTCTGTTAAATGATGATCGAGTAGTTGAGGACAAATGACTGTACTGTATTCTTAACCTGGAAAAATTATTTCAACCTATATTTTCAGGACAATTGGAAAGGCATCTTCTGAGACGAGGTTGTACTACTCTGCTCCTGGAAATCCCATGCTAGACTGTTTCAATGCCTCAGAGCAGGTTAAAGACAAAATATATATTAATCATCGAGCAAGTTGCTTATCTGGTCAGCATATATATGGCGGTGCTTTAATGGCTTCAGTAGGATACACATGGAGGGATGCGGATTTATTTCATGATGATCTGACCCTAAAAACATATTACAGGTCTTCACATTTACTTTCTTTCTGTCAAGCAATTCCTATCATGTTCCTCATCTACCGAGACCTCTACATCCTATAGACATGTTTGATAATTTCCAGTCCAGTTTGATGTCTATGTATTGCTAGACGAGACTATTTTTTGTCCATTCTTGTTTTACGATAGTCTCGCGTCTCACAAAAAAATTCTTGATGCTGATCTTTCAGGATGATAATTAGTAAAATACCTAGTGGTATCTACAAATTATCAAGAGAGGCAACACTAACAGCAGAATTGCCTGTGATGTTCACTTCACGGACAAATTGGAGAGGATCTCTTCCAAGAGAGTTACTTTTTACTTTCTGCCGTCAGCATAGATTATCTGAACCTGTCTTAATTGAAAATCTCCCAGGAATATCATATAAGAGCCGGGGTCCATGTGAGAAACTTGCATTTATGACAGCCGCCACAAACTCGGAATTGAGCGGAGTTGATGTTTCTTCATGTGATGAGAATTCAAGTAAACTAAACAACTCTTTTAGGTGTGCTATTAAAATCTTTAAGCGGGAGAAGTTAATTCTGGAATATGTGCCGAAAGGAACTCATAAAAAGCAGCAGGATGCTGTTCAAAGTTCTTCATTAGCAGTGCTATTGTTGTTTGATAAGTTTTTGAAGGAGCCAGGCATGCCTTTGGAGAGCCTTCTATCCTCTGCTACTGAACTTCAAATTAACATCGACGGGCCAAGTTTTCAAAAAGAATTTGCAATGTGCCAGTTTGTATACAACATACGAGATGGTAACGAGGCTGAATTTGGGACTGCATTGCACTCGAATGGAAAAACTAAATTGGTGATCACACAGGCAAATGAGGTTTGCTCGTCACAATCGGATAATGGTGCATGTGGAATTGTGCCCACTAACGGATGTTTAGTATGTGTTAGTTATGCTGTATCTTTGGTCAAGGAAGGAGAAAATGGGAAAGAACTTCTAGAAAGCAGCAATCACTTTGAATTCGAGATTGGGGTTGGAGCCGTACTATCTCATCTCGAAGTGTTAGTGACACAAATGACAGTTAATCAATCTGCCAGTTTCCATATGGAACCGCCTCCATATTTAATTTTAGCTGCAGCTGGTGATTCTTCTTCCGACATTCCATCAGAATTGGCTACAGGTTAGTCCTTGTAATTGTTGTTTGTTCTATTAAAAATTAAAATTAGTCTGCAATTCAATTAAGGGTTGACGTACTTATTATTTTTGATATCCAGAATCTTGCCACTTGGAGTACTCGTTTACTTTGTTAGAGGTGACAGAACCCTTGGAAGACAGGATGGAGCAAGCATTTTTTAGCCCTCCCCTTGCAAAGCAACGGGTTGAATTTGCTGTGTCATACATTAGAAGATCGTCTGCCACTACATTAGTATGCATTTCTGCTCACAACTTTGGTGACTTAGCTCGGAGTAAATTCTGACATCCTATGCTTGTGTGTAGATCGATTTTGGATGCGGATCTGGAAGTTTATTAGACTCATTGCTGGATTATCAAACAAGTCTAGAGAAAGTTGTTGGTGTAGACATATCACAGAAAAGTCTTGCTCGTGCAGCCAAGGTCCTGAGGATGCCTTGCGAACTAATCATTTATAGTTTCAGTATATCTTCCCTCAGTTTGATCTTGAATTTTAGTGCAAGAGTTCACTGAGCTGAACACAAGAAAATTTTCAGCTGAAATTGATCTTACTATACAAAAGTGTTACGTTGTTGACTTTTGATGTTTGAGTTGTTGTTCATGCAGATGCTCCATTCAAAACTTTGCAGAGAATCGGATGTGGAAGCACCCTCCAGGAACCTCAAGTCTGCAATCCTTTATGAAGGGTCTATAATTGAGTGTGATTCCCAGCTATGTGGATTTGATATTGGGACTTGCTTGGAGGTATGCCCCTACGTGAAGACAACAATATTTTGTCAATGTTAATTGTTTCTTTTGTACAAAGAAATGGATAGTCGTATAACTCTATAGTTCAGTATGCTAGTTTTTTATATTTAGCGTATCAATTGTTTAGCATTTTATATTTTGGATTCGTTGAGACTTGCTAATGAGCTATAGTTTCTTGTAATGATAGGTTATTGAACATATGGAAGAAGATGACGCCTTCAAATTTGGAGATGTAGTTCTGAGTTATTTCCGTCCAAAGCTTCTTATAGTATCAACGCCAAATTACGAGTACAATGTGATACTGCAGAAATCCAACGGACAAAAACAAGAAGAGGACACTGACGAGAATTCACATTTTCAAGGGTGTAGATTTCGCAACCATGATCACAAGTTTGAGTGGACTAGAGAGCAATTCAATAGTTGGGCAAGTGAGTTAGCGGGTAAGCACAACTACAGTGTGGAGTTCAGCGGAGTTGGAGGAACAGAAGGAGTTGAACCGGGGTTTGCTTCTCAGATTGCTGTGTTTACGAGGATGGGAGATTTGCAGGATGAGAGTGAGAGCGGCCGTGGTGGTTTGGGCTTGGATGTCCATCATTGTCATGCTGTATGGGAGTGGAATAACTCAGATTCCGTCGAAAAAGGAGTTATATTAGCATAGAAAAACCCTTGTAGCTAGGCATGACTAGTACTATATTTTTGAGAAGCTGTGAGAGGTAAGCCTACATTCAGCATTCCATACTACACACTATCCCGCTGAATATGGCAGGCAGTTTCATGCAGATGGATTGGTAATAATATTCATGATGCATCCTTCTTCTCTTTGAATTGTTGAAATCCTTCTTTTGATATAAGTACAAAAGTTGACTGGATAAGTTTAATTATTTGTGCAAGTTTAAGATCACATCAACTTCTCTTTGAATTGTTGAAATCCTTCTTTTGATTTAAGTACAAAAGTTGACTCGTTTGAATGAAGAAGTTTGGTGCAGGTAAAAAAAATCATAACATACAGTAGTAATCCGAATCATGAATAGGATAGTAACAAGCAGCTTTGAAAATTGAAATTACTACAAGGGGATGCTAGCATAAAAAACTGCAAGGAAACAAAAGGTCTGTTTCCTGATTTATATACTGTAAGTGCAAAGCCTTTAATGCTTGCTCATTGCACACTAGGGCTTCAAAATGGACATTACACCTACGATAAAGTACGCGGGTTGATATACGAGTAAAAAGGAGCTCAAGATGAAGCATACATTTGAGCTTAACATTTCAGATGATCTTATCGTCCCTATCTTTTGCATCTATACTCAAGATGCACAAAATGAAAAATCATACTTAGTAAAATAGAGCCACGAGGTTGTTGGACTTTAAGCTGAGAAGTGCATTAAGTGGGATGAACATATTTCTATTTACGTAACCAAAGTTACCATGGAATTTCAGTGCCATCCCAAGCAAAAAATTTCCCGTTGTCGTGTCGCTTGGCATTGTTTATGATTTTTAGGAGCTGCTGCACTGAGAATTCTTTTGTAAATAGTTTCCCTTCTGGGACATTTTTCTGAAAAGGCTTTGAAAGATCTGTATCCACTGTGCCTGGGTGCAACAAAAGGCATATGATTGGATCCTTCTTTCGTGCAAACTCCACTGCGACAGTCTTTGTAACTGCATGGACAAAGAGAAACTTTTATCGGCTATTTGCTTAAGAAAAAGTTGAGATTATGTACATCGTTGTCTCAAATGTCGAAGAAAAATAAGGTCAAATTTCTCAACAAATTTTAAGAACTTCGAAAATTGCTATCTAAAGCATCAGTTTCACTGTCAAAACAAAACATCAGTTTCAAGCAAGATACACTTCAACCTAGTGAATCACATGATGTGATACACTAACTTTATCAAATAGTTGCATTTGATATCTAAAACAAAACTAATCAACGTACTGGATCGAGGAACTAAATCAAAGCATCTTTGAAACTCAAACCAACTGAATACTGATGATTTTGGGACATTAGATGGCTCGTGTCATGGAAGAAGAAAACTTAGCATCTGATAAAACTATCATTTTCAACCAGCCTTCTTTGTAATGATAGATATAAGAAATTTCTACACATAACAAGATAGAACTTGGCAAATACATATAATTATGCGAGAAAGAAGATTACGCTGATTCAGTGCGGCCTTGGAGGCTCGATATGAGTGCCACCCTCCTAAGCGGTTGTCCCCAATAGAACCCACCCTAGCACTTAAATTGGCGGCGACAGCAAGACCTGTATCAGTTCCAGAGCCTCCTCCAGCCTTGAGAAGTGGCCACATGTGCTGAAGTTCCAGTATTGAGTATTTGAGTGGATTTATGTTTCAAATTAAATGAAAGAATCAGTGCAACTGAAACACATTGAGCATGATGGTTGGATTTTGTTTAGTGAAATGAGTGTACCTTTATCACCAAAATAGGACCTACAGCGTTCACCTCATATGCAAGCTGCAAAGAAGACTTCTCCACTTTGCTCAATGTAGTTTCTGCACACATTGCTGACTATTAGCACGGCGGTGAAGTGGAAAGTTGTGCAGATGGTTTAAAAAAATGACCTGGTTGCATGACATTTGGTATTGATAGAATGCCAGAAGCGTTGACAAGAAGGTTTAATGAGCCAAATCTGTCCTTCACGAACTCAGCAGATTCCTGGAAGCAAATGGAAAATTGATGTCAATGAGGCATGAAAAGTAGATATTAGTAGGTAACAAATTGAGTTTCAGTTTTCGTTTCTGCCTTACTTTTAAAGAGACCATTTTTTTCTAAAGCCGGTCTCTTGAAATTTCTTCTCTTAGAAAATTTCAAGAGATCAATCTCAATAAAAATAGGATATCAACGAAAACTCACACACACACACATGCTTAACTATGATATTTACATAATTGAGATTCAGAACTAGGTCATTTGTAGACATTTTTTGATATGAGGAATGACCTGAATTGTGGTTTCATGAGTGAGGTCCAAGGGAAGAATATGGAGTCGGTCGGCGTATTGATCTTTGAGATGAAGGAGTCCGGTGGCGGCTTGTGGATTGCGGCAAGTAGCGATCACATGTCCATTCCCTTTATTCTGCAGAAGTTGTCTCGTCTGTCAAAAGATTAGGATTAGATCGGATTGGGCAGATTGGCGAGTGAATAAGAGAAGAGAAGGGGGGCTGACAAATTCAAGGCCGATGCCTCTGGAAGCACCCTGTATCATGGAAATGGCATCCATTGAGATTGAGCTCAGGCAGCGTGACAGCCCCATCCAATTCTCAATACTCACTCCTGCCTGACACCGACTAATGTTTTAGATGCATTCACACAACAACAATCACGGGTTGCTCGAGATTAGGGTAAGATTTTCTTTTTGGTGACACTTACGCTGTCTAACAGTCTAAGGTTAACGGACTGTATGTTGTAAGGGACATGGTAGCATAAGGGTTATTTTATGAGCATTTTGATCCGTAAGTCAAATGTTGGGCCTATATCAGACATAGTTAGTCTTAGTGATGTAGTGAGGCTCGCGCACATCGAGGAATATATCGAACGTGGGAAAGGTTCGGACGTCGAATCCACACGGAAGAAGTCATCTTAACCACCTCCCGCGAAGGGAGAAAAACCGTCCTCGAATCATCGCCCACCTCCCGCGAGGAGAAAAATCGTCCTCGAATCCTCGCTTGCTCGGGACCAACAAAGTCCACACACCTATTGCTAGGCGGGGATAAGGAGATTTCAGAAGATTTTATGGGACAAGATCATGACTTTCTTCAAGGTGTGTGGGATTCCGAGATCCTGGCACCTCCTCATCCCATGGTACAAGGGACTAAATAAAATATGCTTCAAGAATTTTCGAATGCGAGTATGCAAAGATTTTATGGGACAAGATCATAACTTTCTTCAATGGGATTCCGAGATCCTGACACCTCCTCATTCCATGGTACAAGGGGCTGAATCAGAATTGATTGAAGACGAAAATGATTGCATCAGACGTGGCTTTGATAGCTTATAAAGTGTGGCGAGCTAGAAATAACGTTATCTTTAGATATGAGATGCTGCCTGCAGATCAGCTAGTTAGGAATATTTTTTTGGGATTAAAGACAAAGATAGGGGCTTTAAGTTTTACAAAAGTTAGCCATGAGGATAGAATGTGGTGTCATAGCATAGGATTTATCATGTAAGGCTTTGGCCAGGTTAGTTGGGTGTTTTTGGTGCAGTGCAGGTTTTTGTGCGGTTGGTAGCTCTTTAGTTTTTTGGTGTACAGTTCTTTTAACTAAATGATATATCATCTTTTTCCAAAACAAAAAAAGATCAAGAATTTTTTTTTTGGGGTGGATTTCAGAGCTTTAATTGAGTGCACTGTTTGTGAACTCGATTTTCAATTTGGGGTTAGCATTTGCTGATCCTTGTGTGCTTCCAACTGTGTCAGTTATTGATCTGTAACGGATAGGGTCAGGTGGATCTTGTTTTTACTAAGGCGGGATTTTAGAAATTCTTAGACACGCGGTGAATAATGGAAGTGTAGGACAAGGCCGAGCTTTTACCTTTTTGTATCCCTGGCTAAGGTTCACGTAAGGGCAGGGTCAAGCTTTTATATTTGTTTGCAGCCTTATCGAGCTTTTATGTATATTTTTTTTTTGCAGCCTTAAGATTCACATGAAGGGAGAGAGTCAGGTCGGGTCGGACCGAGCCCATATCAAAAGAGTTGGGTTGAGATATGAAAAGAATCTTTAATTTAGTTAAGAAACGTTATAATGGTAGGTTTTTAACTTACTATCCATATTCCTCTCAAAATTTTGACTTTTTTTGTTCAACATTTTGGAATCCAATATGTCCGTTTATTATTGCCAACAATGTTGTGATCTAGTGGTTGAATTTATACATTACATCTAAAAGGTAGAGTGTTCAAGTCCTACCCATCGCATTTCCCTCTCATAATTTGTGTGGATTTTCCTAGTCTCACCTATGATGGGGTACTATGAAGGTGTGTGTCTCTTGAGTTAGATGCGTCAGGTGACCTGTGTTTTAACGGTGATTCAAGATCAAGTCATATTCGGGGCGGTGCCTTTTGTCTAGCCGTGACATAAAAATATATGTGTACACGAAATGTTATGGATGTGATGTCTTATGGATGAAATGTAAACCACAATTAAGATAAAAAAAAAAAAAGTGTAATAAAATTGGGTGCAGCAGCAGTGGAATGAGTTTCAACTGGATCGACAAGTGAATGAAAGCGAAGATGTTAGTATTCTACAATCAATTGAAGAGCACCCGACATCTATACCACTCCTTAGCCAACGCCTTCAGCAGCCATTCGAAACAGCCAAAAGGGGTCTTCTTCACTCGACAGTTTTCTTCTCCAATGGAATCGGAAGATCCGGAGCTCAAAGACTTCCTCGATTACATGGACAATCTCAAAAACTACGAGAAGTCAGGAGTGCCACGCGGAGCTGGAACAGACTCCGACGACGGCTTCGATTTGGGTCGGATGAGGCGCTTGATGGCTCGCTTAGGTAATCCACAATCCAACCTCAAGGTATACGCAATTCTATACATAAAGTTCACATTTTTTTTTATCTTTTATTTACATCCAAATCAAGATTTAATGGATTACATATTCTCCTTTTGTAGGTTGTTCATATTGCTGGGACTAAAGGGAAAGGATCCACAGCAGCATTTCTGTCCAATATTTTGCGTCAGGAGGGGTATTCAGTTGGTACTTATACCAGGTATATATGCCATTATGAATGTGTTTGAGCTTGTTCAATTTCAACATTCTACTTCACTAGGATTCAGGTGAATGTAACCAGATTCGATTCTTTTCTTATTCTGCATCTCTTCTCTTATCACTAGTCCACATATTCACACCATCAGAGAGCGTATGTGCGTTGGGAGATCAGGTGTGCCGGTGTCCACAACAACTCTGAATTCTCTTTTCCATGAGACTAGGAAGGTTATTGATGAAGCGGTGGATTTTGAAAATGGGCTTCTTAGTTATTTCGAGGTAATTTAGTTATAATTATTCCTCGAAATTGTTTGATTTAATAATTTGTTACAAGTGATAGCAGAAGCATGCCTTTGACAATCAGTTTGGAGGACAAGCAAAGAGATTCGAAAGAAACTTTCATACAATTTCTTCATACTCAGATAAAGTTTATTGGTTTTAGGTCATAACTGCAATGGCGTTCTACCTCTTTGCTCGAGAAAATGTTGATTTTGCAGTTGTCGAGGTGACTATAATTCACTCCAGGTTTTTTTTTTTTAGTATAAATTGTATACATATGGGTTGTGTTTAAGTTTACTTTGTTTAACAGGCTGGTCTGGGTGGTGCACGGGATGCAACAAATATAGTTGCTAGTTCTGAACTTGCTTTATCAGTCATAACGACAATTGGCGAGGAGCATTTGGCTGCACTAGGTGGATCCTTGGAAAGTATCGCTACTGCTAAATCAGGAATCGTCAAACAAGGTCGTCCAGTTAGGTGGATCTGTGTGAACTTGCATAATTTGTATTATTAACAATGATATTTAGAAAATGTGTTCATTTGTCAGTTGTTTTTTGGGACAGAAATAGTGAATACGTTAGTGGTTTGATTTAGAAAATGTTTGATCAACAACCTGATTTCCCAAGCTTCCCATGTCATTATCCTTAAAAGCTTGTCATTTTTAAATGATCACAGGGAACCACCAGTGTACTCTCATATCAGATTCTTTAGCGATCAAGTAATGTTAGTGTTTTCTTGTTCGAGTTTTACTCATACTTTTATGCTTTCAGCTGGTTATGGGTGGACCATTCCTTCCTCATATAGAGAGCATCCTTCGTAATAAAGCATCAATGATGTCGGCCCCTGTAGTATCTGCTTCGGATCCGGGAAACAGAAGTGCAATAAAAGCATTTATCAAATCAGCAGATAAACCTTACCAGTTATGTGACATACTGATGCATATCAAGAATGACATTCAGTTGGTATGAAGTATTTTTGAGTTTGTTTTGAAGTTATGTCCTAAATTTTAATCTTCGCCATGCTCTCACTTTCTGTGTATATTAGTATATAAGCTATTCTTTTGTTTCGCTCAGTCATGCTTAAATAAACATGTATAACTGAATGTTATAGATCATGATTCTTGCAGTCCATTGAGTTGCTTGATGTGAACATTTACATGCTGGGATCTCATCAGCTTCAAAATGCAGCTGCAGCTACATGTGCAGCACTCTGCCTTCGTGAACAAGGTGACTTTGTTTCTAATTAGTGTTTTCTGTTTGAAATTTTAAAAGTTTAACTATGGCTAATTATTTATGGACTTAGCGTGCATATCAGGAATTGGTAGTTTTGCCTCTAAAATACATTGAACCGGTCTACTTACGGTTTTGTCTATTCCGAGTATTGGCCTTGTGCCTCCTCCTGTTTGGGGCTTTCATGTTATTCACTTAACTTCGATAGAGCCTGAAAATCAAGTTTCTAAAGTATTCTTTTCCATTCAAATTTTGCATTGTAAACACGACTTACATTAAAATTCAAGGTTTTGTGTCAGTTGAACTCTGAATCCTCAGAAGATGCTTTGTATCTTTGAGTGCTTCATAAGATTTTGATTTAAAATGAGCTGAACAGGTTGGAAAGTTACAAACGCATCCGTCCGCGCTGGTCTTGAGCAAACATACATGCCAGGAAGAAGCCAAATTTTGACAAACACAGAGAGTGTGGCATTGGACTTGGCTGGATGCACGATACTGCTTGATGGAGGTTGACTGATTAAATGTTGTTAGATTTCATTATTATATCCAGCAAAATTAATAATACTAAAATGTACTTTTTCATCTGTTGCGGCTAATTAACTTCAAACCAAGTTTTTTGCAATAAGAATAGCTCCAAAGAAAAATGAAAATAGGAAGGTTATAGTTTCCTTATATTTTTTTCTACTACCTTAGATGTTTCCAGTCTATTTATGAAAGTTCTCCCGTGCAACTGCAAGTATGTGACTTCAGATATTTTTCAGCTCATACAAAAGAATCTGCGAGGGCATTAGTGAACACGATCCAAATGACATTTCCTGATGCCCCTTTGATTCTTGTGGTAGCAATGGCAAGTGACAAAGATCATGTTGCTTTTGCGAGAGAATTTCTGTATGGTAAGTTATTGTTGCAAATACCTAGAATTGCCTAGCATGAGACGGATCCATGCTTCTCGTTGATTTTATTTTGTTTGCTCAGGGTACACCTTGAGTCTTGAGAAATCACTATCTAGAATACTAATTCTTGCAAATCAGGTACTCAACTTGATGCTGTGTTTTTGACTGAAGTTGATATTGCTGGAAGCAAGACTCGCACCACACCATCTTCTTTGCTGATGGATTACTGGATTCAAGCCTGTGAAGGTTCAGGCATCAACCTCCTAGTTAACCATGACATGTCACTAGAGAATCCAAAGAACTCGTGTGAAGAATCCATACATAAAACTATATTATCCATTGAAAGCTCATTGTTAAATGCAATGCGAAGTGGACGTGATCTGTTCCGAGCAAAAGGAAAACACGGGAAAGGTATAATCGTTCTGACTGGGTCATTGCATATTGTATCCTCTGTATTATCCTTTGTTCGCCCGTGAGATGTTTTTGTACCTAAAGAAAGACATATCTGCGCCAAATTTGGCAAATATCTTGAGCTTGTTCGTGCAGTTGACTTCATTTCATCTCTGGTTGACTTCATTTGCATGGAACATGTGCTCTCACAGCATCAGGTTCATTTTGAACTGAAATTTAGCTTAGTTGAATTTAATTTAGTTTATATTAGCTGAATTTAGTTTATTTTAGCTGAACTTAGTTTAATTTAGTTTAACTTAACTTAGCTAAGCTGAATTTAATTTAATTTAACTTAGTTTATATCAACTTAACATAACTTATCTAACATCATCATCATTATAACCATCATAATCATCATATCATCATCATCATCATCATCATCATCATCATCATCATCATCATCATCATCACCATCACCATCACCATCATATCATCACAACCATCAGCATCATCATATTACCATCATCATATCACCATCATCACCATCATATCGTCATCATCATCGCAAACATCATCATTATATCACCATCACCACCACCACGACCACCATCATCATTCATCATCATCTAATCACCACCATCATCATCATACATTATCATAGCATCAACATCATCATCGTCATCGTCACCATCATCATATCATCATCATGGTGATATGATGATGATGATACAATGATATGACGATAATGGTACGATGCTAGTGATACAATGATGATGATGATATGATGATGGTGACATGATTATATGACGTTGATATGATGACGATGGTGATATGATGACGATGATATGATGATGAGGATGGTGATACGATGATGATGGTGACGTGATGACGACGATGATGATGATATGATGATGATATAATGATGATGGTGATGATGATGATGATATTATGATGATTATGATGAGGATGATGATGATAATCAACTTAAATCAAACTAAATTTATTTTAGCTGAATTTAATTTACTTTAATTTAGTTTAGCTTAGCTAAATTTAGCTAAACTTAGTTTAATTTAGTTTATAAGTCAGAAATATAAAATCAAAAGAACAGGACCTAAGTTGATTAGAGAACTGCACATTTCCATTAAATGCAAATAAACTCCAATAAGAAGCCCAAGGAGTGGAATTCACCATATCCATTTGTTTCCAATGGTTTCTCTCCAGTCAATTCATTTGTGAAAAGAAGAAACCAATTAATTATACATAAAAACCCTTCGACAGTCTCACATTTTTTGATATTATGCACTTAAAAGGATTTTGGTTCCACTGAATGTGTCGGCGCCATTCCAATTACCATTGATGCTCAGGACTAGTTGGATGTGGAGTGTCTAGGTGTTGAGGACTTGTTGTATATGGATGCTGGGGGCTGGTCGAGTGCGCAGTGTCTGCGTCCTCAGGACTGGCTACATGCTCGGTTTCTTCAGGACTGGTTGGGTGCGGAGTGTCTTCATGCTGAGGACTACTTGGATGCATGGTTACTGGCGTTGACTTGTTATGGTGGAATCTGACTACGATACAGGTAATGTTGTCACAACTGCCCCTGGCGAAAGCAGCTTCTGTCAGTTTTCGAGCAGCCACTTCAGGTTCTTCTTCAGATTCAGCTAGCGCAATGGCATCCTAACACATGAATGGTAAGTTATTGAACATCTATCTACATATGTACGATATTCAATTTTGAATTGATGTTTAGGGGAGGTAAACCTAACCTCATTTGAAACAACATCCCACAGCCCATCGCTTGCAACCACAAGCAATTCTACATCTTGGTCAATTTGAATATCCTGGCACAAAAAGGAATAACTTAAAAGCTGACATTAACCATACAAAATATAGGGCTGCAGCAGAATCTCTATCTGATGTTGCTAGCCAAGATCATCAAATACAATTTGAATGGAAAAAATAAATGATCGTCTTTGCACAGATGCCAATTATATTCACATGGAATATTTTACTAATTTTTTGTAATAAGAATTTTCATTGCTAATTATGGCATCTTTCCTTGCAATTAGCAGCCTTGTAAATGCGTCCTTTTTAATCAAAACTATTTGAAATCACATCAGACTCTTTTTTTTTTTTTGATTCTCAAGTGGTCTAAGCCACTAAAATTACATAGTCCAGAAAGTCTTTATGACTATTAAAACATGCACTACCACTCTTACTACAGTGGATGTTGCATGTTGTGAAACCTATTCATACAAACATAAGTAGACCCTGCATGTTGTTATCCTAGATACATCAAGAAATCACACATCAGCTTCTTTGAAGTATGGCCCAAAGCAGACAGCAAAAATATAGACCTAATACCAGATTTTAGTACCTGAATTTCAGGTTCAGCCACAACATATTGCTTCAGCATGCGGTTGCCAAAGGCACGCGACATTGCTAAGACGCCCCCGACTCTCCATGTACCTGGAAGATGGCCTTGAGAGGTTATACAATATCTAATAGAGAAACACAAAAAAAATGAAGTGCAGCTTTCTTTCAATACCCATTGTAAAACTCGCTTGTGTACCCCTATTAAATAGCATTCTGTTCCATTGTGATAGCAGCGAGTGATTAAATATGGGTAAATACGGAACCATAGGTTATAAGAAACTTGCATGTTTCATCCCAACAGGACAACTTATAGAGGCTACAGTCAAGTAAAAAACAGAAGGAAATCTATTGAAAATAAAATTTCCATGTTGAAAGTTGCTTTATGTATAAATAACCATGCAGAATCTTAATTCTCACCTGCCCACATGACGATGCCTCCGGCATTTTCAATTCTCTTTCGCTCATCACTTCTGTTAGGTTTATGATCCTCAGAGAGAGGAATAGCTGTCAAGAGGAAATGTACAAATGACTTGGGTTGAATAATAACAAATAATTCATTGTCACGTGCAGTATATTTTTCAAGCAAAATGGATGTGCCTCAAATATAGTTAAGCTCTTTAACAGGGACGTGAGTTGTTGCATGCTAAGCATAAGCTTACACATTTATAGTTCATATCAACATTTGTACATTGTTTTTCTAGTTTCTAAATAACTTCTCAAGGTATAAATACAATGTTACTTATCCATGCACTTATGGCACAAACATTAAAATGTGCACTATGCTGGCTTTGAGCTTAAAAATGAATGAACCTATCTTAGGGAGTTTCATGCTGGATCTCAGATTATCAAATGACAAAGTAATGCAATTATTACCTTTTCCTGATTTGGATATAACTGTCCTGGAGTCCCCGACATTGGCAACATAAAGATGGTTTCCAACCATGACTGCAGTTGAAGCAGTTGACCCATCATCTCGATAAGTATCTCTCCCAGCATTCAAGAAATCCCTATCTGTTTGCTGATATGTTTCACCTGGTAATTTATGCAAGATGAGTTTAACATGCAATCAAATTCAAAATTCGTTGTTGGGAATAAGCCAAGGCGAGCAAATGGGACATATATATAGTTCTTGAATAGTTGAATATCAGTTTCAACTTGGCAAATAATGCTAAGAGTATACTCCAATGAAGAATCATAAATTGCTGCATTCCAACCAATAGACTCACAAATTGCCAGTTTGGTGTCTGTTATAAATTCTGGATGATTCAAGAGATTCTTAAACAAATGCTCTTTCAAGTACTCCGCAGCCCGAGAGCCTCCGTGACCTGATACGTATAAGCTTCTGAAGTTACTAAATGACATTAGTAGAAAACTGAACTTTATCTTTTTTGCTTCATCCTCTAAACAAATAAAAAGGCATCCTACATTGCTCATCTTGTAGTGTCAAGGACGACAGACTACATGGACGCAGTTTAGACACTAATTTTAAGGTATGAAACATTTACAACTACATAACAATTTTTTCTCATCAAGCTTCATTCCAAAGAGGAGTATTGGCAGCAAGAAGAGATGTCACATGTTACAGAAAAATACCTGAGAATACCTATACAAGAATATTTACTGATATAGCAATGTTTAACCTCAGAAAAAAGGAAAATGATGTGTTCACTTTTCCAACTTCAATTGATTAACAAGCATCTATCTCTAGTTCTATTCCCAAGTACAACATGCATTTACACTTCTGTGGGTATTGTTCCTAATGGCAGTTCAGGTGATACAGAAACTAACCATCAAAAACTCCAAAAAGGCATACTGGTTTGCCATCAATTACGGATGTCTTTACATCATAGAAATCCTCCATGCTTATTCTCTTTCCCCTGAAGCTTGAAAAGCCACAACTCAGCTTTCCATCTTCACTATCAAATAGAAAGAAAAATGGTAAGCGCGACCATAAATTATACATCTAAATTGAAATATATTTATGGAAAAGAAGTAACAAATACAACAGTAGCATTTGTGGCATGTAGGAATATACACATAAAAGTAGTGCTTTTAATATTCCTTTTTCAAATTATAAGAAGTCTAGCCAGAGAAGAGCGGTAGAAACTACAAACGGAATTCCTTAATATATTACTCGTGTGGAGATAGAAGTTAAATATGTGTGCCTGATTAAAGAGGACAGAGCATTCATTGCCGTTATAGATTACAAACATTCTTTAACAAATCACAGATGATGGAATCCCCATTGTATCATGTGTCAATCTAAAACCGTAGGAAAGAACAATGCTATCCATATCCATATCAATACATTATAATGTGATTACAGATAAATAAAAGATGCTTTCTGTCTGCATTTTTTTTATCTGAGATGTGATACATCAAAAGAGTGATCTAGTCAAGAAAATTACGACAAACCTAGAACCTCAATCAAGGAAACAACCGGAACTGTAAATACAGCAGACTTTAAATGCATATGAAATTACTTTTATAAGAATGTCAATCAGTTGAACTATGCAATAACTCATTGTATCACATTGCAGGAATTCTGGTCACAGCTAATCAGTGTGCACCACCATGAAGATCATAGGGACCAGAGAAAGTTACCTTTTCCAACCTCCGACAGAATACTTGCTGTCGTCATCTTTCCGTGACGGGACATCAATGATGGTTTCCCCATTCCCAGCTGCACCAGTGTCAACCATCATTGTTCTCAAGCCAGTTGTACAGCGCCAAGTCCAAATATTCTTAGAGCCAACAAATCCCACTTTCTCATAAAAGCCCTTCCTTATATCAGTGAAAAAACCCCTCCTGGACAATCTTCCTAAACTAGCAGCTTGTAAAATAACATTCCTGATGAAACTGTTGCATACCATTGAACCAATCTACATCACACTGTAAACATCTGGAAAAGAAACACCGATTACAAAGTGGAATAGCAAAACACTGTGTCACAAATCACAATCAATCAATCAATGTACTGTACTTGCTACAAAGACATGGAACCATTCGCAGATATAATTCCGATGGATTAAACTAAATTGGAAGAAGGACGAATTCAGATCTAACAATTAATTTAATCGCAGTGGTTACAAGTATGCATTTAACCTGTTTTCAACATAAAATACAACAAGAAGTCGCAATCGACGGAAACAAACAATACCGGAGTCGATTAGGAATACAATCCGAGTGTAAATATGTCACTGAACTGGAATAGCAAAACGCATGAGTCTTCGAGAAATCGGCGACTTGATTGGATCTGATCGGATCGGAAACTTTGATAGAGCGAGATGGGAAGGAGGAGCTGTTTACGGAGAGTATTGTTTGAGTGTGGAAGGGTTAGTAGGGCCTAGGGTAAGAGGGAGGTGAAGCAGTGAAGAGGACAAGTGAGAGGCTACGGAGACGGAGAGGTTTAGATAGATAGAGGGGGCATCGGATGAGTCATGAGAGAGAGATATTACTGGATTTTACTGATTTTGCCCCCACCATGGTCTACTCATTTCCTTCCTGGTCTACGGAAAATGATAAAGACGGATATGAACTATATTTATTCATAAATCAATGATTGAATTATGAAAATTAACACCCATTCAAAATATTTTAATACTCATATAACACTTAATTAATGAAATATTACTTCGTCAATTAACAAAGTTAATTAGAAATTAGATCCAGTGATGGCTGCCAGCCCTGGAAAACGACGTAGTATTGTTTCGAATTTTAATTTCGTGAAACATTGTCGTTTAATCAACTAAACTCAATTGATCAATACTATTGTCACGTGCCCCTCACTAAACTCTAACTAACGGAGTCTGGAATTTCATTCTCACTCTCTTTCTTCCCAATCTCTGCATCTCCAAAATTGACACTCTTGTGTCCATGATTGGAATTGGACGCAGCCTGATAGAAAGAATAAGTTCTTGTATTTTATGATATCGCTGAAACTCAATTTCTTGAAAATCGTTGTCCTCTTCGTTCCGGATGTGTTCACATATCTTCTTTAAAGGTTTTTCTCAGCAACACATCAAGCAGGTGTTGCCGCATTGGCAATTCCAGTTATATGTTGTGCTGAGCTCATAACGAGTCCTTGAATAAAAACTTGACAATCATTCAGAAATTGGAACAAAGAGGCTACTTCATACTTGGGGCCATAAAGAATCCCAGTGTTCATGATCAAATGAAAATAAAACAGAACATCAAAAGATAAAGACTCTTAGTAAGGAAGAACAGAAAGAAGCGATTCCCATCCGTCCAGTGAAAGATGATAAACTAAGCACCGCGCCACGACAACCATACATCGTCGGCACAGCACCCTGATACATCTTGGCAATGATAGGGTTGCAAATGCCCTCAAAGATGGCGGTTCAAGTTAAGAGAGACGGGGTAGGGGCATGACTAGCGAGGAATATTAAATTTGATGTTGGCTTGTTGCGGATCTAAATTCAAAAGAAGAAGTGAAGTAGAGGGAGAGAGAAACTCAGAGAATAGAATAAAAAGCTAGAAAGAGAGACTCCGTCAGTGAGGGGCACGTGACAAAAGTAAACGACCAGTTGAGTTTAGTTGATTAAACGACAGTGTTTCGACGAAATTAAAAATCGAATCAATACTTCGTCGTTTCCAAGGTTGGCAGCATTCCGCTGCGCAGCACTTGTGATTCAAGTTAACTAAAAGAATGAATTGAAAAAATATTTTTGCCTTTAATTCTGAAATTGAGGATTAAAATATTTTGAAATTATCTTTAATTGTGGGAGCTCCTTTCTAACGGTTTTGAAAAGAATGGTTGGAACCTCCAAAACTTGTCTCGAGACGACGTGATGAAGAAAGGATCTTCATACTCGTCTCGAGCTTGATGGGCACACCTCCTTGAGTTTCTCAATAACTTCCTTGGGTGCCCAATCCTCTAACTCCTTCTCAAAACTTGCATTCTCTTGTATGCGAGGTTGCTCTCTTGTACCATTCATGTAAACCTCAACAAGTCTTCGTACACTTCAAATCTCCGTAGTTGTTCATTCTTTATCTCCTCTTCAACAATACATTCAACCTCATCTTCAAGCTCACTTTTAACGGAAAGGGGGAGGTCTTCTTCATGCGAAAAATATATTTCTTCTATGCATGATTCGTCATCGTTGAAGAACTCCTCGTTGGAGATCCAAGGCCTTGATAGAATGGTGGATTCTTGTGTGTTCCCATCCAAATTAGGTTCAAACGTGCTAGTATTCACGGGTGGTGCACTTTCGTGTTCCAACTCATCATAGGAGCAAGATTCACCATCCCACACCTCCTTGTAAGCTTGGGTAGCAACTCTCAAGAACTCATCCTCCATTGCTTGATCTCATACTTGCTTTGAGGCACTAGATTCAAGGATTTCTTCTTCAGAGTCCTCTTCTTCATCATCCAAGTTTACATTTTCCATTTCTCGTTGCGCCAATTGGGTCTCCAACATCTTGTTGTGCATGGCCAATTCGTCCAATCTTTGGAAGATCTTTTCTTGATTAGCCGCAATAATGGCTAGCAATTCCATATTGGTGAGTCCATCAGTAGGTTGAATTTCAGGATATTGGTGGTAGGAGCCTTCTTCGAATGAGCATTGTTGGCTATCATCCCAATATTGAGAGTATGAATGTGTTGGATAACCTTTATCTTCCCAATAAGAATTTGATTGCTCATCCTCTTGGTAATATTCTTCATCGTACGAAATTTGTTGGTTGTATGAATATGACAAGCGTATTTTTAACCATTTATAGTTGTCAAATTATATGTTTTAGGGGTCAAATCGTAGTCAAACAAAATTTATAAACCTTGGTAAGCCAAGGGTCGATCCAAGGAACAGGTGTGTGATTACTAGCAAACAAAGTGACCTATTTAGCTATTCCGATTAAAAGAGGTTTGTTTTGGTGTGAAGATCGCAGAAATTAAATAACAGAAAATAAAAGGTTTGTACTTATCAGAGAAAGAATTCCAGAATCCATACTTCACCCGTGCTAACCCCACTAATCATGCAATCATTATCATGTAATTCATCATGCTATCGAATATCGAATTAAACCAAAATAACACTAGATAAGCCGCCCATCCACGGATCATTATCTAGATTAATCTCAATCGTTGAACGCCGCCCATCCACGGTCTCGATTATTTAAACTAAAGGTTCTCATACAATCCGGTTAATCCCTAGGGCTCATCCACCTTTCGGTATATAACCTAAATACTCTCTAGCATGCAAACATACCCTTTGATGTAAATACTTGCATAGAACGATAAATTAAGCACGATGAAATTGAATATTCGATTTGCATTGATGAAAAACATTCATATGATCACATGAAGAGTTGGGTACAATGCACGGGATCCGTAGGATCCCAGAATTAAGAAGACAACTCGCTATTCATGGCGATTAAACCACAAATAGTGTAATAAAGAGATAAGGGCGAGGAAACCGTAATGACGCGGGTGCTCGTCGAATCTCTCGTGATGACTCTGTCTTCTCTCCCAAGTTAGGGTTCTTTAATCTCAAAATCAGCACTCTCCTCAATTTGTCCACCCTGATTCAAGCCAGATAATGTTCTATTTATAGCCTTCCAAAAGAGCCAACAGCCCAAAAACGAAATTAGGAAACTTCCCCAAAAATCAGTCCCGAAAAGCCCAAAACTCGTTTTTAGAAACTGCTCCGACGGGGCCGTGACTACCGTGACATTTAGACATGTCACGGCATGCTCGGCATGCTCCAAAACTGCTCTGGGACAAAAGGGGGCCGTGACAGCCGTGACGTTGTGTTTTTGTCACGGTAGTCACGGCCATGCAAAATGGCAGAGACTTCGGGCGACTTTTTCGTTATCTTAACCTCCGAATTTGATCTTGGAGTAAGCTACAAAGTTGTAGCCCTTAGAATTAGCTTTCCAACAAGATTTGAATCAATCAAATTGGACACCGTATGCGATCTGTGAGTTCAAAATAAGACGGAAAGATCAATCTGCCCTGTTTTGTCCTGTTTTTGCCCAAATCTTCGTCAATTGCTTTGCTTTGCTTCGGATCAATCCAAAAGTATTAGATATGTGATATATGACCTGAAACACTAGAAAAGAGATTAAATGATAACAAAATATTCGGAAAACAAACCTAATCCATCATCGAATGAAGTGAATAATAGGTCAAGAATTCGACCGATCAAAACACTCCACACTTAGGATTTGTTCGTCCCGAATAAACATTATGCACAAGTCGATAAATCGCAGAATAGTTACCCACTCAAATGACATGTGATCAATTCTAACTAAAACAAAAATAAAAAGATAACTCACTGTCGTAGAGGACACGAATGCATTTAGCATATGCATCAAGCCTTTAAACCCCTAGGCTGCCCTAGTAGGACGAGTATAGTCTCGTGAAGATTTTCAGGAATGAGACTACCTACAAATCCCCTGTACAACTAACAAACGTGTATGCATGAATGATGCTCAACGAGTCATAGTAAAGTCATGTCATACCTCGGATTCATCGTGTTACCTCAACTTCAAGTCAAACATCTTCATCAAAGTTGTCAGACAATCATAGATTAAACGAGTCATGTATTCAAACGGTCAGTACACACGGCTAGCAATCGACTAATACAATGTTCTAAATAGTTCTATAGCAATGTATAAAGAACACGAATAGTTACACAAAACATGCTCGCCATTCACCTATGCTATCTAGGGATAGTCCACGGGCTCTTGGTGCAAAGCTCATTCTCAAGTGCCAAGGACTAGGCAATGACCCGTAAGAGAAGAGGAGCTCGGCTTAAGAATTTTTTGAAAAATAGTACGAAAATTGCATTAGAATTTCAGTGCAAGCACGAGGATCGTCCCTTAGTTTCTAGTACATGAATTCGCAATACAAGTCATGATTTGCACGCAATGAGAAGATGGAATTACACTATATCAAGCAAAAGGGGGCAGAATTTTTCAAAATTTTTTCCATAAACAAGGGGTGACTTTTCTCACTTTGCCCTTGGTTTTTTTTTTCTGTTTTTTTGTACACAAGGGGTGACTTTTCTCACTTTGCCCTTGGTATTTTTCTGCTCTTTTTTTCTTCAAAAACAACTATGACTGGGGTCAATTTTTCACCCTCTTTTGAAAATTCAGAACTTTGTTCTTGATCGAAAACATTTTTTTTCTAACTCCACACTTAAAGCTTGACATAGTTTATGAGTAAAGGCGGGGTGCATGCAAATCACAACAAGTATAGAGAAACGCATACTAGTACTAAAGTCACCTAGAAAAAGAGATGCATATTTAAGTTTTTGACAGTTTTGAACCGGTGCCTACTAAATTCAAGTCTCAAACATGCTTCAAGAAATACGTAAAACATGTGATAGGCAAAGGATAGCAATGATACTGACACGAGAGAATACACACACGAATAAAACTATTTCAAGTCCAAGACTTCGAATCCAAGAGAATGACAATTAGTCTAGGAGTATCGTAGAAAACGAGGATTTCAATCGCAATACATAGACTGTTGAGCATATGCAAGAGTGAATGATATGCAATGCGTGTGACTATGCGCTACCCACTCCACACTTAAAAATAAGCTTAGTCCCTAAGCGAAGAAATAAAAGATAAGATAAAGCGTATAGGAACTTCACTCGTGTGTGATGGTGTGATATCCATGGAGATTAAGCGATGCCCGGGGAGTGAAACGTGGCTCGTGAGCTGGCATAAATACACAAAAACATATAGATGCACGAGTGATAGGTTAGCATCGAAAATCGAAAAGAACAAGGCAAGTGCTAGGGTTCTGATTTGAATTTTTGGGGAAGAAGAGATTGGTGTGGCCGTGACTACCGTGACATCCGAGAATGCTACGGGTGTCACGGTACCCCCAAAACTTACTGCTGTTTTTACCTGTCGTGACTGCCGTGACATGTCCATTGTGTCACGGTAGTCACGGTATCATTGAAAGTCACTGCCTGTTTTGCCTACCGTGACCGCCGTGACGTGGCCATTGGTCACGGCAGGTCACGGCACCCCTGATTCCAGCTAAAAACAAACATATTCGCCCCGAAACCGTTCTGGCTGAAACTGGCGCACTCCACACTTAGGTTCCTGCAATGAGCGCACACACAAAGCACAATGCAAATGGAAAATGCAGGGAAATAATACTTACAACGCGGGTTACTCCCCGAAGAGGCCTAGTTTAACATCTTGGCTAGACTCAGTAAGGGAGATGGTGTCAGTCCACCTTCAAATCCCATTGAAATTTACGTCCATCTAGTTTGACATGAACGTTGAGCAGAGCATGTAGTCCCTTCAAAAATTCGAGACCCTTAAGAACCAAGGGACTGTAGGAACCTCCTAATAACAGTTTCAAGACGTAAGGCAGGAACTGTCGAAACTTGTCTGGAGGCTGTGTATCAAGATATATATATTCCGAGTTAGCTCCAGCGAGAACACTTCCTTTATACTCTTTAGATAAGATCTCAAGTGCATATACATCAGAATTTCCCTTTACTATCGTATTTAGGCGTATGCGAGGGTCCACATTATGCGGTGCGGTGTGGTGCGGTGCGGTTTAAAAATCAATTTTCAAATATTACAAAAAAAACCTAATTTGAATGTTAGAGACTTGCATCTTTTTTTTTGTTAAAAGTTCAAAACCTGATTCATTACTTGCAGCTATTACAGAGTGAAAACATAAACCTAACAAACATTGAGCCTAAACTGAACACAACAAGTGAAAATATGAGACTTCTCAAGTTTGATGGAAAGCAAAAGGCATTGAGCCTAACAAAACAGGAACCACCCAGGAGAGCATAAACTGCACACAACAACCACCTCCAACAAAAGACACAGACTCGCTAACCTAGCAATTAATTATTTTGAATGTAATAATTTTGAATATTTAATTATTTAACTATGTAATTATTAGATTATTTAATTATTTAATAATTAATTATATATGCGGTGCGGTTTAAACCGGGTGGTTTGAGATAAAGAACCGCTTCCGCACCGCTTTATTTGGTTGCGGTGCGGTTTTTGACAATTTGGGTTTTTCCAAAAACGGTGCGGCTAACCGAACACACTTTTGAGGTGCGGGCGGTTTTTAAATTCGGACCGATTTTTGCCCACCCCTAATTAAAAGAATGAATTGAAAAAATATTTTTGCCCTTAATTCTGAAATTGAGGATTAAAATATTTTGAAATTGTCTTTAATTGTCAATTTTAATAGTTCGGACCGTAATTTCTCAATGGGTGGTAGTTCATACCACATCTTTGTCATTTTCACTATAATTTTATCACGCGACCTGACTTGACTTTTGACTCAAAATCAAAATTTTAAAAAAAAATCAAGTACTCAAATTAATTAAGTTATGATTTATAAAATAAAAATTAAGATCACAAATTAAATTCTCTTTTTTTATAGTCGGTTTGCATCTCATATAGGACATATAGAGGAATACATCGCATATAAGGTATTTCTCGGGTACATATATATTTTTAGCATATTTGAAGCACATTCATGTAATGGGCACTCGGATTTGAACTTGAGTCACTTGATGAAGCGCAGCCCATCTCTGCACCTCCAACTTTAACCCACGAACCGACAAACACCTCTATGGAAGGATCAAAGGATCTTAGCGCTGTTTTAAGACAAAAATGTGGAAAGGAAAAGTATCACGGTGAGATTTGAACACAAGACATTGCATATTGCAAGGCAAGTGCTCAACCAACTCTTATTTAAATCAAGTTTAGTTTCTATTTAGGGTCTGTTCTATCGAATTTAAATATCATATTTTAAAAATTAGTAAAGTTCAGTACATTTAAATAAAGTTAAATTAAGGGGTCGTTCTTTTTGGCTTAATTTAACTGTATTGAAAACTTTGTTAAATAAAATTTCAAGCTGACATGTGTCCCATTTAGTCGAAATCCCGAACAAAACATGGGAGGGGTATTATAGTCATTCCACATATCTTAATAATTTTATTTTCAATTTAGTCCTCGAGTTGTTAATGATCAGACTTAAACTTGGAATGATCAGACTTAAAAAGAGCAATGATCAGACTTAAAAACAACAATGATCCAGACTTAAAAAGCAATGATCGGACTTAAACAACAATGATCAGACTTAAACCAGAAATGATCGGACTTAAACCAGAAATGATCAGACTTAAACCAGCAATGATAAGACTTAAAACTATTATGATCAGACTTAAACAACAATGATCAGACTTAAACAAACAATGATAAGACTTAAACCAGTAATGATCAGACTTAAAAATAATGATCAGACTTAAAACTATTATGATCAGACTTAAACCAGTAATGACCATATTTAAACAACAATGATCAGACTTAAAACAACAATGATAAGACTTAAACAACAATGATCAGACTTAAAACTATTATGAACAGACTTAAACAACAATGATCAGACTTAAACCAGTAATGATTAGACTTAAAACACAATTATCAGACTTAAACCAGTAATAATCAGACTTAAACCAGCAATGATCAGACTTAAGCCAGTAATGATCAGACTTAAAACAACAATGATCAGACTTAAATAACAATGATCAGACTTAAAACTATTATGATCAGACTTAAACCAGTAATGATCAGACTTAAAAAACAATGACCAGACTTAAAACTATTATGATCAGACTTAACAACAATGATCAGACATAAACAGACAATGATCAGACTTAAACCAGTAATGATCAGACTTAAAAAACAATGATCACACTTAAACCAGTAATGATCAGACTTAAACAACAATGATCAGACTTAAACCAGTAATGATCAGACTTGAACCAGCAATGATCGGACTTAAACCAGTAATGATCAGACTTACAAAATAATGATCAGACTTAAACCAGTAATGATCAGACTTAAAAAACAATGATCAGACTTAAACCAGTAATGATCATGCTTAAACAACAATGATCAGACTTAAACCAGTAATGATCAGACTTAAACAACAACAATGATCAGACTTAAAACAACAATGATCAGACTTAAACCAGCAATGATCAGACTTAAACCAGTAATGATCATACTTAAACCAGTAATGATCAGACTTAAACAGTTAATGATCAGACTTACAAAACAATGATCAGACTTAAACCAATAATGATCAGACTTAAAAAATAATAATCAGACTTAAACCAGTAATGATCAAACTTAAACAACAATGATCAGACTTAAACCAGTAATGATCAGACTTCAACCAGGAATGATCAAACTTAAACAACAATGATCATACTTAAATAACAATGATCAAACTTAAAACAACAATGATCAGACTTAAACAACAATGATCAGACTTAAACCAGTAATGATCAGACTTAAAACTTGACAATGATCAGTCGTCATCGCCGGTCTTTCCTCTCCCAGTCGACATATCCTGTCCCAGTCGATGTTCTATGTTTTTAGTCGACATATGAACAGTAAACGACATGCCGTGCGCCTAGCTTTAACATTACCGCCGCGCCCAGTTAAGACATTAACAAGTTAATGTAAAGGATGGGCGCGGCAACCAAAATGATCTGACTTAAGCCCGTAATGATCAGACTTAAAACAAATTTTAGGATGATTATACCCCTCGTATCTTTTATGTATTTTTAAATAAGACCGCGTTAATTTTTTATTTACAAAAAACGCCCTGAACGCGCTGATTGGTCGAAATATACACGTGCCAATATTTTATTGGGTTTTTAGTTTTTATTTATAACTATGGTTTGTATTTGATCCGTTTCCTTTAATATAACAGTATAGAATTTAATTTAACTGTACAGAATTTAATTTAATTGTACTGAGAGCTCAATGTCTGAACAATAAATTCATTTTTTCAACATTCACCATAACAAAGTCTTGAAAATGCACTTAATATACCATAAATATGATCACACTTCATGGTAAAGATCATATATACCTTACTAAATGTCTTGAATAAACATGTTGAATTCAAATTGAGCTGAAATTTGGAAACACAAAACTTAATTTAACTGTACTCAACTTAATTTAACAGTAATGAGTTTAATTTAACTGTATTGAATTTAATTTAACTTAATTGAACTGTACTGAACTTAATTTAGCTGTATTTAACTTTGCTGAATTTAAAAACTTAAAATTTAAGTGCAAAAGAACGACCCCTAAATAAAAAAAAATAGTTTTCAATTTTGTATTTCAACTTGATCAAAACTTACATTCAACAGCTTCATTCAAAAACTTTACTTTTTTAAGTGTAGTGCGGTGAAGTTAAATAAATTTAAATAAAGTTAAATTAAATAAATTTCAGTTAAATTTTTTCAGTTCTACTAAAAACTACCTAATTTCAATTCAGTTCATTTTAAGCCGACACGTGTCCCATTAGTCGAAATCCCGGAGAAAACACGGAGGGGTATAATAGTCATTCCACACGGATGGGTATAAAACCTAATAATGTTATTTTCAATTTAGTCCAAAAGTTGTTAGTGTTCAGACTTAAGATGGTATCGTTCAGACTTAAAAATACTTAATAATCAGATTAAATGGTAGTGTTCAGACTTAAGATGGTATCGTTCAGACTTAAAAATACTTAATAATCAGATTAAATGGTAGTGTTCAGACTTAAGATGGTATCGTTCAGACTTAAAAATAGGTAATAATCAGATTAAATGGTAGTGTTCAGACTTAAGATGGTATCGTTCAGACTTAAAAATACTTTAATAATCAGATTAAATGGTAGTGTTCACACTTAAGATGGTATCGTTCAGACTTAAAAATAGGCAATGATAAGATTAAATGGTAGTGTTCAGACTTAAGATGGTATCGTTCAGACTTAAAAATACTTAATAATCAGATTAAATGGTAGTGTTCAGACTTAAGATGGTATCGTTCAGACTTAAAAATACTTTAATAATCAGATTAAATGGTAGTGTTCAGACTTAAGATGGTATCGTTCAGACTTAAAAATACTTAATAATCAGATTAAATGGTAGTGTTCAGACTTAAGATGGTATCGTTCAGACTTAAAAATACTTAATAATCAGATTAAATGGTAGTGTTCAGACTTAAGATGGTATCGTTCAGACTTAAAAATACTTAATAATCAGATTAAATGGTAGTGTTCAGACTTAAGATGGTATCGTTCAGACTTAAAAATAGGCAATGATCAGATTAAATGGTAGTGTTCAGACTTAAGATGGTATCGTTCAGACTTAAAAATACTTAATAATCAGATTAAATGGTAGTGTTCAGACTTAAGATGGTATCGTTCAGACTTAAAAATAGGTAATGATAAGATTAAATGGTAGTGTTCAGACTTAAGATGGTATCGTTCAGACTTAAAAATACTTAATAATCAGATTAAATGGTAGTGTTCAGACTTAAGATGGTATCGTTCAGACTTAAAAATACTTTAATAATCAGATTAAATGGTAGTGTTCAGACTTAAGATGGTATCGTTCAGACTTAAAAATACTTAATAATCAGATTAAATGGTAGTGTTCAGACTTAAGATGGTATCGTTCAGACTTAAAAATACTTAATAATCAGATTAAATGGTAGTGTTCAGACTTAAGATGGTATCGTTCAGACTTAAAAATACTTAATAATCAGATTAAATGGTAATGTTCAGACTTAAGATGGTATCGTTCAGACTTAAAAATAGGCAATGATCAGACTAAAAATACTGGTTTAAGTCTGAACAATGTTTTTTCAAGTATTGTCATTACTGGTTTAAGTCTGAACATTATTTTTTTTAAGTCTGAACATTGTTTTTTCAAGTATTGTCATTAGTGGTTTAAGTCTGAACATTGTTTTTTAAGTCGGAACATTGTTTTTTCAAGTATTGTCATTATTTTTTTAAGTCTGATCATTGTTCAGACTTAAACATTACTGGTTTATCGCATAATTATTTTTGTAAGTCTGAACATTGATTTTTTAAGTCTGAACATTGTTTTTTCAAGTATTTTCATTACTGGTTTAAGTCTGAACATTGTTTTCTTAAGTCTGAACATTGTTTTTTCAAGTATTGTCATTACTGGTTTAAGTCTGAACATTATTTTTTTAAGTCTGAACATTGTTTTTTCAAGTATTGTCATTAGTGGTTTAAGTCTGAACATTGTTTTTTAAGTCGGAACATTGTTTTTTCAAGTATTGTCATTATTTTTTTAAGTCTGATCATTGTTCAGACTTAAAAATTACTGGTTTATCGCATAATTATTTTTGTAAGTATGAACATTGATTTTTTAAGTCTGAACATTGTTTTTCAAGTATTTTCATTACTGGTTTAAGTCTGAACATTGTGTTCTTAAGTCTGAGCATTGTTTTTTCAAGTATTGTCATTACTGGTTTAAGTGTGAACATTGTTTTCTTAAGTCTGAACATTTTTTTTCAAGTATTGTCATTACTGGTTTAAGTCTGAACATTGTTTTTTAAGTCGGAACATTGTTTTTTCAAGCATTGTCATTATTTTTTTAAGTCTGAACATTGATTTTTTAAGTCTGAACATTGTTTTTTCAAGTATTTTCATTACTGGTTTAAGTCTGAACATTGTTTTCTTAAGTCTGAGCATTGTTTTTTCAAGTATTGTCATTACTGGTTTAAGTCTGAACATTGTTTTCTTAAGTCTGAGCATTACTGTAGCAATTTTTGGACGATTATACCCCTTATGTCTTTTATGTATTTTTAAATGCATCCGCGTATGTTTTTTTTATTTACAAAAAGAACCCCGATCGAAATTAATTATGATTGGTCGATTTTGACACGTGTCAATTTTTTATGGGTTTGTAGTTTTTATTTATAATATTGATTTGTATTTGATCCGAACACCTACTAAAAACTACCTAATTTCAATTCAGTTCATTTTAAATTCACATTAAAATAACACACTTTTAAGTCTAATAAAATTATTTTGTATACTATAGCGGCGAATATTTTTATTAGCATCATTAAAACTTTTAATCATCTAGTCAACCATTGAAATTGTGGTGAAATATATAAAATAACATCTACAATTTTCATTAGCCCAAATATTGAAAAATAGTGATATTTGTTTATGAATATAAAAACAAAGATATTAACTCTTTTTCTTTTCAAAGAAAAAAAAAACTCTTTTTCTTCAATTGCAGGTGGTGCCTTATATGAAGACTTGCGCTTGGGTTCGATGATACATGCAAGTTCTTGGTGGATACAGTGTTTATATGAAAGATTGTATTTCAGTGATCGAAATATATACTGAATTGTTATGATGATGGAAGTACATTATAAAAAGAGAAAAAAAATCTTTATTAGTACTGTTATTATGAATATAGAATTCAATTCGAATGCATATAAAGTGGTTTTTTATGAACGTTCATTTGTGGTATCAAATCATAGGTCGGTTTGTAGTTTGCACGTTTGTACCTGATTTTTTCTTCAAACAATAATAAATTAAGATCTACAACTTCTTTAACTTGGTAAATGTACATTTGATGACCCATTTGCAACGATTGAAAAATCGTTGGAAAAATAATATTAGATATGTAACTTAGGAAAAAGATCAGGTATAAAATTGATTTTTTGGTAAAAAATACAAACAAACCATTGCCCTTGATCTTATGATTTGGATGGATGAGATTAAATCCTGATTTTTGATGCATTTTCTCGGTGACGAATTATATGGAAAAGTGACGAACTATGTCGTCTTATTGGTTTTTCGACGACGAACTATAGGTCGATTTTGACGAAGTTTGTCGTTTGTACCAAAAATCAAATTTGTACCTGATCTTAACCCATATAAAGTTCACGTATGGGGAGCACTCGGTTGAGGCAGGGTTGTTAAAGTGAGGCAGTGAGGCACGATCAGAGCCGTTGATCGACTCGATCCAACGCACGTGGCGAAGCCACGTGTCACAGCCGTCATTTGAACGGGGGTTAGATGGACGCACGAGATCGTGCTTCACTACCTCAATTTACTGTTCACTGCCTCATTTGAACGCTTCTCGTTCACGTATAAACTATGTTTATTTATATAAGCTTTAATCTCTTAGAAAGCTACCATGTGACACTTAATGAAACGATGTAGTTTTGGTCATAATGTAAATTTTGACGAAATTCATATATACCGGGATAAATTAATCAGAATACTTAAAATCCTTACTTTTCGCTTCAATTCATCGGAATTTTTTTATTCACTGATCATTTAACGTTTATCAATGAACATTTAGCGTTACCATTGAATATTTAGCTTTATTACTAAACATTTAGCTAAAATAACTGAAAATTCAAAAAATACGCGGAGAATTTGAAATATTTTACTGGACAGTGTCTAGTAACATGGAACATTTAGCCAAAATAAGTGGAAACCTTGAAAAAGCTAAATGTTAAGTGATACCTAAATGTTCAGTGATAAGGCTAAATGTTCAATGAACATAAAATTAATTTTAGATGAACTGAAGCAAAAAGTATCGATTTGATTGAACAATGAACTAAAAATCACTGAACAATAAATCTGTAATTGGAAAATACCATATTACCCTTGTGGTTTATAGTTTATATAAAATGACTGGACTTATATTTGATCTTTTTTTCTATGAGTGCAGTTCAGGTAAAAACCACGATTATATATGAAAACTAAAAATCGGATTTCAACCTGACACATATCCAATTTTGTCGAAATATCGGATATAACACGGAGGTGCATTATAGTCATTCCACATATCCCGGATTTCCAATCAGAATTAACTTGGAATGATCAGACTTAACTTGGAATGATCAGACTTAACTTAGAATGATCATACTTAAAATGATCAGTCTTAACTTGGAATGATCACACTTAACTTGGAATGATCAGACATAATGATCAGACTTAACTTGGTAATGATCAGACATAACTTGGTAATGATCAGACTTAAATTGATAATGTCCAGACTTAAATTGATAATGTCCAGACTTAAAAACATACTCAATACTGTCCAGACATAATTTGGTAATGATCATACTTAACTTGGGAATGATCAGACTTAAATTGATAATGTCCACACTTAAAAATAGACTCAATACTGTCCAGACTTAAATTGGTTATGATCAGACTTAACTTGGTAATGATCAGACTTAAATTGATAATGATCATACTTAACTTGGTAATGATCACACTTAACTTAATAATGATCAGACTTAATTTGGTAATGATCAGACTTAAATTGATAATGTCCAGACTTAAAAACAGACTCAATACTGTCCAGACTTAAATTGGTAATGATCAGACTTAACTTGATAATGATCAGACTTAAATTAGTAATGTCTAGACTTAAAAACGGACTCAAAACTGTCCAGACTTAAATTGATAATGTCCAGACTTAAATTAGTAAAGTCCAAACTTAAAAACACATTTAAATTGACATCCAGACTTAAATTAGTAATGTCCACACTTAAAAACACACTTAAATTGATATCCAGGCTTCAATTAGTAATGTCCAAACTTAAACACACTTAAATTGATATCTAGACTTAAATTGGTATTGATCGAACTTAAATTGATAATGTTCAGACTTAAAAACAGACTTACTCAATAATATCCAGATGCATCTATTAAGTCTGGATAATTTATAGGACGTTTATACCCTCGCATCTGTTATGTATTTTTAAATAAGTCCGTTTTAATTTTTTTTTTTACAAAAAGCGCGTTGAATTATGATGGATCGAATGATACATGACAATATTTTATTGGATTTTTAATTTTTATATATAATCCTGATTTTTAATTTATCCGAAATCTTTTTCTATAACTCATATCCAGAGCACAAAATCAAGTCGAAAAGGCAAGATGTTCAAAATATAATGACAAAATGCTAATCTAATAACAAATTAAACGTATATGAAGTACCTTTCTTATATCAAAATAGTTCTTTCTAAACCAGTTTTATAGTTCTTGAGAAGTACCATTCTTGAGAATTTACAGCGGACAAGTTCCCCGTTCCAACGCTAATGTTGAGTTGCGAACGACCACGTTGACAGAGGCTGCTTAAATCGGATGGTTGCTTATGATTTGTCACTACAATTTTTGTACAGGCTCCGCCTCTATCTGACCATATGCTGCTACAATATTACTCAAGATCCGATCAAATATGAGGTCATCAAACACGTTGGTGTCATGGGTACAAGAACATATCACTGCTCTTCGGCATGTTCAATCAGAATAATAATACATTCTTGGTATATACTCATTTATTATTGCACCTAACATAAATGTCATTCTTGTATTGTGAAAATGATCCACTGACCTCATATCGATACAATACACACAGAATATTCATAAGAAAAAGCAATCACCTGCCACAGTCTCTGGCCTACTAACTTGAAGCTGTCTGTAATCTGCTCAAGCACAGGACCCTCAGTGTAGCAGAGTTAACCGGGGAGCACTGTTGCCTTGAAGATTTCTTTTGTGTTTGACAGCTTGTTATGTAGAAGTGTACTTAAAGTTGTAACACCTTCAAGAACATGTTTACCTTTGTTTAGCATGACACAATTTGCTCTGCAATGACATGAGAAGATATTAAAGCAGAAGCAACACACAAGGAAAGTAACGAGCCTAAAACATTGAAAGCTTCCTATTCTAATGTCTCACGCATATTCTAGGATGGAATTAGTTATCAAGATCATAGCTAGGTACCTAATTACAAGCAAATCACGTACCTTCCCGCACAGGCCACATCAGTGATCTCAGCTCTGGAAGGCACTCCGGACTTGAGAAGGGACTCCAATACCTGAGTTGCCCAAATGACAGGAACATGAGCAGCACTGCATATGGATATAATCTCATCCTGCATATCAGCTAGCCTTTCCCATCCACATTCTACTGCAAGATCTCCTCTGGCAATCATAACTCCAAGAGGGTTTGGGTACTTCATTGCTTCCAAAAGCATAAGGGGTAATTTTTCAAACCCACTTTTTGTTTCAATTTTCAATACAATCCCCAATCTCTTGTAATTCCTTTTTGATAGCTCTTGGTACAGCACTACAATATCACGTGTATCTCGGACAAATGATATCCCAACCATGTCAGCATGGGCAGCTACGAAGTCGAGATCCATTAGATCCTTCGAAGTAAGCCCTTGAAACTGGATGTCACTCTCAGGTATGTTGATGGACTTGTCTGATCCAAGTTTAGTACCATTTTGCCCTGCACGCGTAATTGATACCACAATCTCAGTCATTGAAGTACCTTTAATTACACCCCAAATCTTCCCATCATCAAAGGCAATGGGATCTCCCGGTTTGACTGAATCGAATAGCCAGCCAGAGGAACATGGTATCCTATGCATGCGAGCATCATTGTACGCCATCTTCAGTTCATCTTCCTCATCTGAGCTATTTCGATAGAGGGTAAGTAAGTCTCCCACTCTCAACCTCACAAACTGCTCCGCTGGAGGAACATCAACCACCTGACCGATTATTAACCTTTTCTTCTCATTTTTGATAAATAATTTAGTTCCTGATTGAACATACGCAGTTCTTGAACACTCAGCCATAAACCCTGTCCCAGAAAAAACATGATGCTTCTTGGTTATTTTAAGAATAATTTTCTTCCCTCTAGCATCCTTGAATTTCACAGTATCACCTATGCTAAGCTTAGTGAGAAATTCTTGGCCGTCTATGTGAAGGATTACATCAGGAGCCAAATGACTAGGTGGAGGTTCAGTGCATTTGGGAGAAAGCCAAATCTTAGCAGGACAAGCAACACTTCCGTAAGCATCTTTCTTGGGAGAAACTTTAATCACACATGGACCACTCCTTAGTTTGCCTGTGCGGAGCTTAGGTCCAGCTAAATCCATTATAATTCGGCATGGTTTCTCCAGCATCTGGGAGCTTCTTCTTGATCTTCCTATTATCTCACTCCAAATACTAGGGTTCCCATGAGCACAGTTGATTCGAAAGGCGGTAGTTCCTCTTTGAAGAAGATCACTTATCAAGGTTTCGCTTTCAGCAGCCTCCACACCAACTGTCACCATAATATGAGTTCTGCCATCACCACTAGAACCTAACAGCAACTCATGATTCAATGATGCTTTTCTTTTCATGATACTGACTGCAAAGGCCTCCATCCTTTGTCTATCTAGAAACAATTTTACGGCACCTCCTGTGCATGTTACTTCTTTACCAGGTATATCGTCAGATCCCACTTGGCCCAACATCTGGATGACGGCTGTTAGACTTGCAAGAACATGTGCATTTATAGTCTCCAGGCTATCAAGTCCAATCGCGGCTAGACCTTCCTTAAGATGCTCGATGTCCAGACATTTAAAAGCTAGATAGTGTATTAAGTTTGTCGCACTTACAGAGTATTGCCTGAAAAAAGTAAATCTCTGAATCATGATTGAATATAGAATGGAATAAAAAGCACACGGCTTCTACAAAATGGAGATAGCAGTTATTACGATTACGAGGTCTTTGAAATACTATACAGCCACTATGATTTTTAAAATGAGGTGTCGAAAATTATTATCGACAACAATGAGAATGCATGAGAAATAATGAGGGTATAAATACATTCAGAAACATAAAGCTACAAAGAAACATGTTTGTCCAGCTTTGTATCATGTTCAAATCACCCCTTGAATCTTGAAAATTTGTCAGAAGCAAATGCAATGGCAAGTTGTGCAGAAAATAATCTTCTCATGAAAGGGACTTTTCCCATGATTTCCGTGTAATGGACAAAGAGGAAAAAGTCGATACAAAAATTCCATCAGTTTTTTCATCAAACTTGCATCGATGACTAAACAAAAAAAGTTCCTCACTAATTTCTTCATTTTCCACAATTTTTCTAAGATCCAAAGGTGGTTTAAAAACATTGATATTGATTTCCAAGCTGAGGCTTTTTTATTAGTACTGAAAGAAAGATCTGTGAGCAAATTTTTTATTGGAAGGAACACATAAAAGACTCAGGTATAGTGAAACACACCTGTAACATTGTTTTAGCAACAAAACATTCCACTGTTCAGATGCTAAAATTTGCAAGTAAATCGCTTCTAGCTTATCAAGAAGCCTGCCTTGATTTGTTAAGCGCTCAAAACTTTGAGTAAAATCGGCACCGGAATCAGATATTGACGCCACAACTTCCATAGTATCATTCATGTTTCTTTCACCATCTTGCAGATGGTTAGGCTGTTGATTATCAGTGCAAGCTGAATTAATGCTTTCAGATCCATCATTCTTTCTCAAGACTGCACAGACTAAATCTTGTGACCTTTGGCTCCTTTTCTCTACAACAAGCAATTGATGAAAACGAGATTTTCCTATAAGGAATCTGGATGACAAATGTGCAAATTTCCTCCCTCTTACTCCATAATGCTGGCATTCCAACAAATTCAAAGCCTGAAGAGCCTGCGAATTCAAAAGAACACTATCAAATCATAGCTTTTGTCAGAAAGGGTCTTTTGATGCAATTTGAATATTAAAGGACATATAAAATGAATCGAACTAATATGTGATCGGTGTCTACATGGTCTTAAGCTGCTGAAATACATAAACATAAACTTAAAAAAGTATGCGATTACAGTAATTGATTGTTCCTTAGACTTACATGGCCTTGAAGTGTTTGCTGGTTAGTAATCATGCTGCTCGCTGTTGACAGAAATATTTCATCAGTCACCTATTTCCATCGAAATTTACATAACCACAATACAACACGCAGACATATGACTATTTAATTTTGTAGCTCACAAGTAAATGTAAACTATCAGGCCCTTCAGTCAACAGCAATAACAAACATCACACTCACAAGCGTAATTTAATCAAATAAAAAGATAAGAGTTGCCTAAACACTGAGATGAGATATATTTAATTGCATAAACAGTTTGAGAGTAAACACTGAGAGCATTTTCATAAAATTTAGGTCATAATTGCAGCTGGATCCATGTGGACCGAAAACGGAACCAAGTAAAAAGAAAACTTGTGATTATGGATGGAGAGGATGTCAGACGATCGGAATGAAAAGACGAGACGGAATTCGCAATGGAAAACTAAGGGCGAAGAAAGAAGCAGTGCGAACCTTGAGGAAGTCGGCTTGTGGAGGGCACACGCTCACTGCGAGATGATTAACAAACAGCTGATTTTTCACACTTAAGACAATGACGCCATTGATAAAAAAAGTATTCAATAATGAAAAGGAGGTCCTCTAACTTTTATTCGAATGACAAAAGGTACCAAAATTTCGTCAATTTGTAACTGAATTAATTGATTATACTTTTTTTTTGTTGAAGAAAGTGAATTAATTAATTATACTTTTTGAAGAAAAATGTTGTTTCGTGTTCGATTTGTCATTTGCCACACACAAAAAAGTCCAAATAAAGCGAAAAGATCTGATACGAATTTTTTCTTAACATTTTCCATTTCTATTAATTTTCTTTACACCACGTTTCTTATGATCCAAACTGAGGGGCAAAATACCATTAGCTAGTGGAATCTGGTTATACGATCGCGCCCGATTAAAGACCGACTCTAACTTTTGAACCAACAAATCGAACCGGTTTTCAGCTATTCAATTTTCGTTATTAGAGACACTGTATTGTTCAGGTAAATAATATTTATGTCAATTCATGCGTATCATATTTGCATGTAATAATATTCAAGATCAACGGTGGTTTTATGGAGATCACTCTTTCCTTTGATGACCAATCGGCTAATTTTATCACGCAGACAGGGCTAGTTTCTATTTCCATAAAACCAGAGTTCATAGAGGAAAACATTGAACCATAAATACTAAATAGATGCCAATCCAGCGACAAAAATCCATGCATTTCACCTAATGATGAGAAAATTTAACTTGTGTGGCCACCAGCATGAAATGCAGCAAACAAAAGGATGCCCAGGGCGCTTTCAAGCAAACTTGGCCTTAGAGAAATCCATTTCAGGGTGCTGCGAGAAATTGGTGAGCGTGTGTAAGCAAGCTTGACAAAGGCATTATGATGCTTGTAAAAGGATATGAATAGGAAAAGAGGTGTGTACCTCAGACATGAACTTTTTAAGTATCTCTTGTTTCTGCAGCTCGTCACTGCTTGGAAGTCCCATAGATTTCTGCCTCTGATCGAACTGCAAAGGTATTGAAATTAAAATTGTTACAACTATACGGGAGCATTAGTAGAGATTCTTTTCCATGTAACCAAAGCAACAGTGTGGATCAGTTAGCATCAACTTATTACCATCATCTTCTCCACAGTCGATCTCGTCTCTGGGTCTAGGTCGGAAAGCTTGCTATTCTCTGGCTCAACTTTTTGGGTATCAATTTCAGGGTCACCTTTGATCAAAGACTTCCACCACTCCATTTGATTGTGTTTTGTCAAGAGAATGGAAACAGACTTCTGGTCCTCTGCAATGTTTCATCATATAGATTAGTTTACACAAACTGGATCAAGCATTCAAAATCTATAAGTTGAATATTTAATTATAGATGTCACTATTTTCATCAGCTATCTGCATACTGACGGTCAAGGAGAACTTACCTAAGCTCCAAAAAGAATCATCAACCTTTACATTCTCGTAAAGCTCTCCCTGCAAATTACAGTAATAATTTGGGAAGCACATTCAACAAATTTTGCCACAGACCATATGCCAATCAAATTATAATACTCTCTTCGTGTCAAAAAAAAAATACGTCAGTCGTTCTACAGGAATTTATATATTTAAAAATGATATACAATATCATTATTAGTAGTGAAAAAATATTTTCATAATTATTTACCATTTACATTAAAGTTAGGAAGTATGCTAATTTGTAGGTAAAAAGTAATGTTACCTCAATTATCGGAGGCTGGCCCTTGAGTCCTATTTTTAGATGCTTCTTCTTTATGTCACACACAATGAATCTAGACTTGGTTCCGGGAGGAACTGGAACATTGACGGTTACTTCTTGCAGGCTCTGAGTCCAAGAATAATTTTCAAGGTCAAGCCCATTGCCCTTGTTTGGAACTACACAAATAACAAAATTATTTCTTACTGTTGGACAGATGCAAAATCATATTAAATTGGTTGAAGCATCCTCATTATACCGTAGGATGGAGAAAGATATATAACGAGAAACAAAAAATTCAACAAGGGGAACATCGTCCTACACATGGTTTAAGAGAAACAAGCACTTGACATCAGCCAAAAAGTTGCACTTTTGCTTCTGAACTTTTTCCCGCTCAGCCAAAAAGGGGCATATCACTTACCTTTTTCGGACCTCCTATGAAAATACCTCCAACACTAATGATATGTGATACTTGTGACTTCTATTTTTATTACTTGACTTGGAAATTTGAATAAAAAACAACCAAGCTCTAATGAGAAAATATGATACTCCTCAATTTCTCAAAGATGGTATCATATGTATTTTGGCACGTAACATCGAAAAACCCATGATTTTGTTTGGTTTTATGTATCTTCAAAACAAGCATTAACATAAATAAAGTTGTGTATGGCACCCTTTCAATGCAGAAAATCAAACCGCATGATGAAAGGTTCACACAGATTTCAATATCTTTCAAATTATTTACTGCTGGATGAGATGTCGTCACATAATTCAAAGCAGCATGTTTGTCATACTTATTATCAAACCAGCAAAGGCTTGCCAGTAAGTAGTAGCCTACAGAAGAAACACAAATCCGATTCCACATCGCACACACAAGCCGCCTAATATTGTATAACCACTTTAATCATACTCCGCCATTAGGGATGAAATCAAAACAAGGAGAAATTTGATCTTCAATAATCATGAAAACAAAAAAAGCAGACTTTCAATAATGAAAACAGCACAAAGCCAAATTGAGTTCAATCCGCAAAAAAAAAAAATAGCAAACAAACCTCTTGGCCCGCTGATGACATCCTTTGAGTCCTCTTCCATCTTCTCCTTGACCGCTACCATCTCATCCTTGATCGGTTGAGAAGCTTCAACCTCCTTGTTGAATTGAACTTTCTTGGATGCTTCCCTGGCAATGACCGATCGAAGCAGCGCAAGAACATTCTCTTCGGCGTCGTTGGTTGATAAAAAATTACTCTGCTGAGCGACGAAGGAGAAAACATGGTCTAGAAACTCTTTGGGGTTGGAGGGATCGAAAGTAGCAGAGAAGGGGAATGCTGAGGAGGTGGAAGGGGTTTGTTTGGAATCGGCGCTCGCAGTTTCTTCTTCGTAGTCGGATAGAATCGCCATGGGACGGATTTTAGGGTTTGGGGTTTGGAAGAGCTGATCGATTTGAGTGCTCAAAGTCAAAAAGTCAGAATGTCGGACGGATCAAATACGAGGACGAGAATTTTATTGTTGGCTAAAAGCTTAAAATATATGTTAGCTGGGCCGAGAATTACGTTTACGTACAAATAAAATATAAATTTAGATTGATGGACAGAGATCACATGAGAAGTGACATGTTTGGTGAGAAATGAGCAGTGTTATTAAAATCGAATCGTAGATCGAACCGATTAAGTCAATGGGTCAGTGGTTCAATCGGGTGAACCGATTTAACCCGCATATATTAAAAAATAAAAATAAAATATTTATATATGATAGTATAATTTCACATATTTATGACTTGATTAAATATTACATGATTATTATCCGATTATAACAACATACCCTAACAAATTTAGAATTTGATAAAGTACACATCAATAATACAATAATAACAATTTTAGTCTTAATTTGCAAGTCACAACAATAAGGGATTTATAGGAGTAATTGAATTTCTAGTTAAATTGATAATAAGTAATAATTTTTATAGATTTGATAAATGAATATATATTATTGAAACAAATAATAAAACAACAATCATCTTTAGCCTAGTGGAAAGAAAAAGAATAACTATTAAGCGGGGTTTGGGTTCGAGTCTTGTCCAAGTCAAAATTAAATAGATAATTTTCAGACCAAATCGAACCAATTGAACCGATCAAATCACGATTTTAATGAAAACCCGGGTCAACCGACCGGGTTTGATCGGGTCTTGACATTTCCCGTCCGATGACATAACCGTACCGGCCGGTCCGATTCGGTTTTCACAATACTGGAAATGAGAACTAAACTCATCCATTCATCTTTGTTAATCAATGGCTGAGATTAGATCGAATTAATTTACATTATTCGTATTATTCGTAGCTTTTCAAATGATAATGCGTACCATTACACTTTTCGTAGCTTTTCAAAGGATAATGCGTACCATTACACTTTTCGTAGCTTTTCAAAGGATAATGCGTAGTATTCATATACATAATACACTACTACAAAGAAGAGCTTATGCAACGGTTCAAATTTCTTATTACGCAACGGTTATAGCTTATGCAACGGTTTGTGTAAAGAACCGTTGCATAAGCTTGACCATTAAGCAACGGTTTTGTGTTAACCGTTACATATACTAAAACCTAAAATTAAAACACAGTGTTTCTTCGCCAGCCTCCGCGCTTCACTCTCATCGCTCTCATCCGCGCTTCACTCTCATCGGTTTGGAGTTTTGAGATACTTCGCTCTCATCCGCTCTTCACTCTCATCGCCAGCCTCCGTCGTCATCGTCGCCCACCTGCTCGCTGCAGTCTTTCTCCGACGAAATCCAGATCTGATGCTCTCCCTCTCTCCGACGAAATCGAGATCTGTGAAACACAGATCCGATAATCCAAACGTCGATTTCTTTGTTTGTGAATGGTGCGACGGACGTGAACCGATTTGGTAAGGCAAGTTGTTTGAATCACTGCTGTTTAAATTTCTGCTAATGTTTTGAATCTGTTTCCGCTTACCATTATCATATATGCCATATCCATTTGTTGTATTTTATTTATTCTTAATCTTTAACCTCAATTGACATGCTTGACACGGCTGATTCGGAAATCAACAAGGTCAGGAGCTACGATGGAAGTGGCTGTGATGAACATCTGGGGTAAAGGTTGTTTGTAAAAATGCTGAACTTCATTTTATATGGATGTTGCTGATTTGTATTAGGATTTTTGTGAGTTGTAATTTAGTTCATGTGATTGGATTTTTCAATTTTGAGGTTTCATCATCTGTGAGTTGTGCTGTGTAGGAATATATGGGTGTATGGATGTTCTGGTTTTATTTGTTGGTAATGAGGAGCATATAATATGATGCAAAAGCTTCTCATCATCTCATGGAGCAATTGAAAAAAGGAGTCATCTGTTCCTCTGCAGGGAACCATGCTCAAAGTGTTGCTTTGGCAGCTCCTAAGTTGGGATGTGATGCGGTGATTGTCCATTACTACCCAGATATAATGGTTCGTTTGCTGTGTATTGTTTATTTAGTACTTTTTAGTTCATAATTGTACGAAGATGGTGATGAGTATATTGGATTGTAATATTTGTTGGACTTGTTATTTACACAGTTATGTCCATGATCTGTTTCTTACATGATGAATTGATTTCGATTCAGTAGCTAGTTTAGACGATGATGATGATATGGTTTTGATTTGCAGTCTGAAGCATGTGCCTGGATTCATCGAGAAGGCTAAAGAGTTCAAATCCAAGGGCATTGATGACCTTATTTGCATTAGCGGTACTTATCTTTCATCGCTCCTTTCTCAGTTCGATTCACATTAGAGCACTGTGATATGAAATTCTAGTTTTAATCTACTCAACTCCTATTTTGGTATACCAATGGCTGTGTTGTGAAGATTATTTTGTTTGACTTAGACACAATTTAAAACTTGATGCAGGTGATGCTCAAGGAAAAAAGGTGTTTCCCTCAGTATTGACTTCTTTGGTTTTTGCTGCAAGTATCGGAGTCGCACAAGCCGTTGCACTCTGCAAGTATCGACTTCTTTGGTTCTAGTTATGGGTATACCTGTTGTATGTGAGCTAGTAAAGGCTTCGAGATTAATTTTTTTATGTGATATCAGTGATTCCCCATGCATTTGATTGTTATGTAAAGTTGTATGAATGATGTAATGAATAGTTGTATTTTGAATGAAATGAAAGTATTTTGATGTTTGGAAAATGAGTAACAGGAAATTACATTTGTTTGTAATTTGTGTTTAATTTTACAAGTGGATTTGAGCAATAAAATAGCCAAAATTTGCAAAAAAAATTTCGTACTTTATGCAACGGTTCTATGCTCAAAACCGTTGCATAAGGTCATGACATTATGCAACGGTTCTATGCTCAAAACCGTTGCATAATGTCATGCTCTTATGCAACGGTTTTCCTTGAACCGTTGCATAAGGTCATGACCTTATGCAACGGTAGCTTATGCAACGGATTCAGAACCGTTGCATAAGGGTACTCAGAACCGTTGCATAAGGTACCTTTTGTAGTAGTGATACTACACACTATCCTTTGAAAAACTACGAATAATGTAATGCTATGCATTATTTTTGAAAAGCTACGATTAATGTAAATTCGATCTAATCGTAGCCATTGATTAACAACACGAATGTATGAGATTAGTTCTCATTTCTCACCAAACTGTCACTTCACAGGAACCGGGCTCTTAGATTTATTATTAACAATTTGATATTGATTGCTTTTAAAAGGATTGATATCTCGTGCACCTAATAAAAACAGCGATTTGAAAACGACGTAGTTTAAATAAAATAATATTAAAACTGCGTCATTTTATTAATGTAACTCCTAAGTTGAAAATTGAATTTTTTTTTATTGATGGGTTACAATTCATACAACATCATTTAAATTATAATTATATGACAAATCATCGAACACATTTATCACAAGTCATCCATGACACACTCGACTAGACCCATCGCAACTCTTGAAGTAGATCTTCAATGAATAAGGCTTACACACTGTCAATCGCACGGGATCCTGCAAAGGGAAGGGAAAGGGAAAGGAAGAAAGATAGAAAAAGAGAAAGGAAAAACTTCGCTAGCGCAGTGCTACGAAAGGTCCACACATAAAATGGGACTAGGAAAATTCCACCTAAATTAGATGAAAATTATGCTACTCATGAGAATTGAACCCTTGACTTCTTGATTTATAATCAAGAATTCAACCATCTCAACTATCACCATTTTCGCAAAACTGAACTCTTTTTAATACGTAATTTATTTTACATCCTACAAAACTGCGTTGTTTTTGTTTTGGCAGCAAATAGCTACACTATTTGGGATTTTATTCCATATCGAGGGACGAGATGAATGGATCAATTTGTAATTGATTCTAATTTCAGTCCATCAAATGTCCATTGACGAACTAATACAGGATTATATTCATCCAAACAATATTCAACATCATTTATTTCAAAAGATATATTTTTTAAGTCCAAAAGCCTAGACCAAGGAGAATACAAAAGTCGATAGGCGGAAAAATATAAACGACGTGAGGAAGGGGCATGCCCCAATCCGCGATAAACACACCAAAAGCCCATGCGTCGAGGAATGTCTTACTTGTCATCGGAATCAGTCCACATAGTCACCTGTCAAAATGGGCATAAAATTAAACTCACTATTAGTGTAGGGGAAGTATTATTGTAGCGCGCACCACTATATATATACATGCTATAAGCCTATAAGCACACACTTGAAATAACACGCAACCCAACTTTCTAGAAAAATCCATTTAGTAATGCCACGGTATGGGTTCGGTAGCTGCTTGCTTGTTACTTATAACTTACTATAACACGAGACCTTGAATGAGACACATACAAAAAGAGCTCAGCTGCTTAGGTGAAGTGAAGCTTTCTCAAACACAAGATGCATTTGCAGTTAAAGCCTTCCATAACCAACTCAAACAACAAGATAGGCATATGCCATCACGATTTACGAGCGGTGACATGATAATTAAGGAGACTCTCGTAAGGGCATCCGTAGTAAGGGAGCAATGAACAATAAGCAATAAGTAAAAATAGCATTTTCTCATAAAAGTCATGTAGCAAGCAGGGCTAAAAGCAATGAGCAAAAATGGCTCTTTGCTCCATATATTTCAATGCATCAAGAGAACTAAGAGCAATAAACAATTTTTTTTACCTAGATAGTCAAAATAAAACATTTATTTTTTATCAACAAAATACAACATTTTCTTCTATAAATATGTTGTATTTCTATGTAATTGCATTTTTTTCTTAACTATTTTCTAGTTGTGTTTTCTTTGTTGTAAATTATAATCTAGTATTCCTACCTACTTATTTAATTCTAAAGTATTTTCTAGTATTTCACACATACTTATTTAATTTTTCTGATTTTTCTGACATTTGTTTTGACATTTTCTTATTTTTATTAGATTATAGTATTTTTATTTTGTGTGTTTGAATTCGAATAATTGAACTTGTTCCAATGTTCACATTTTATTTATTTATTTCACAACTAACAAAAAAGTAGTTTCATTTTGTCATTTTACATAAATATATGTGGGGCCCATTTATTGTTTTCTTATCCCACACCCCTCCATTATTGCTCATCTATCAAGCATTGCTTTTTGCTCTTTTTTTTTGCTCACTTGCTACATGAGAGCAATAAGCAATAAAACCTCTCTATTATTGCTTATTGCTCTCATTGCTGTGGATGCCCTAAGATGTTTAGACCTGGAGAGACTGAATATATATATTAGGGGCGCGCGCTAATTTCTCATATTTTATGAATTTGTCATCTCCTAATCTTCCTCATCCCATCTAGAGAGGTGGATGCTTTCATTTGTCTTGCTTTGGCATGAATGCCTTACCCATCTCGTCTCGACATGTACAACTTCTTTTTCACCTCTCGTAGACGCGTGTTGCCTGCAATCATGCTTTCAGTTAAACATAAGAGGGTTTGTGTGTAACTTTTTTAACGAACAACCAAGTGAACAAAATCCAAGTGATACACACCAGATCTTCTATCCCTAAAAAGTATAGCGGAATCTCAAGCAAATTTTTGATCCCTTTCCCAATTCGTAGCAAGGAATCCGATCTCATCTTCTCATGAATATCCAAGGGATATTTCAACTGGAGGGATCGTCAGATATTCAGGAGCTAAAGATCTTCCGAGAATATCTCTACTGATATTATTGTCCTCTAGCAATGTGCTGAGATATCATTACTTCCGGAGTACCTGTGCATCAACATGCACACTCAAGTAACCGTTAATTCTCGAGTACCAGTATATCAATCTGCACACTCAAGTAACACATCATAATGATATTTTTCATATCAAAACACATTGAAGTACACGTACTTCAGAGGTACACGTACTTCAGAGGTACACGTACTCCGACAATGATAATTATAAATCTTTGTATCCTCCACACACAAAAATTTGATGCAAGTAGCTTTCCAAATGTGAATACATGTTTTTGAGACCGTAATCAGCTTACAACATATCTGCGTTGATCAATCATTTACAAGATAATGCTAGCCGCATTCAAAATGTTAACCAGATTTCAATTAACTAACACTACTACAAAAGGGACTTTATGCAACGGTTCTAAGTACCCTTATGCAACGGTTCTGGATCCGTTGCATAAGCTACCGTTGCATAAGGTCATGACCTTATGCAACGGTTCAAGGAAAACCGTTGCATAAGATCATGACATTATGCAACGGTTTTGAGCATAGAACCGTTGCATAATATCATGACCTTATGCAACGGTTTTGAGCATAGAACCGTTGCATAAAGTGCGAAAATAATCTGGCAAATTTTGGCTATTTTATTGCTCAAATCCACTTGTAAAATTAAATACTTTCCTGTTACTCATTTTCCAAACATCAAAATACTTTCATTTCATTCAAAATACAACTATTCATTACATCATTCATACAACTTTACATAACAATCAAATGCATGGGGAATCACTGATATCACATAAAAAATTAATCTCGAAGCCTTTACTAGCTCACATACAACAGGTATACCCATAACAAGAACCAAAGAAGTCGATACTTGCAGAGTGCAACGGCTTGTGCGACTCCGATACTTGCAGCAAATACTGAGGGAAGCACATTTTTTCCTTGAGCATCACCTGCATCAAGTTTTAAATTGCGTCTAAGTCAAACAAAATAATCTTCACAACACAGCCATTGGTATACCAAAATAGGAGTTGAGTAGATTAAAACTAGAATTTCGTATCACAGTGCTCTAATGTGAATCGAACTGAGAAAGAAGCGATGAAAGATAAATATAAGTACCGCTGATGCAAATAAGGTCATCAATGCCCTTGGATTTGAACTCCTCAGCCTTCTCGATGAATCCAGGCACATGCTTCATACTGCAAATCAAAACCGATTGGTACGAAGGTGTGTTTTTTGTGTCCTAGCCTGAAATAAAACAGTTCAAGCACTTAACGCGGAAAAGAAAGGTGTGTTTTTTGTGTGAATAATTCGGTACATGTAGTGCCATTACCTTGGTGATGAAGCTTTTGGATCCCACTATCACAGATCCGATAGGAGCACCTAACCCTTTCGACAAGCATATCTGGATTCAAAAGAAAGAGATAAATGAGGCGACGATATCTGAAAATCGTATAGAATGTGATTGACCGCAAATGGTGAATCAATGTTGTTAAGGATTCAAGGTCGTACAGAAGCTGAATCTGCCGCCTGCAAAAGCCTATGCACGGGAACTCCAAGTGCCTGGATATAGCTTGAAGAAGTCAGAGACTTTACCATCCAGGAGCACAAATTTACCAAATCTTACCAACAATAGTATAATACATCAGAGACTTCGTAACACTAATACTCGTAAGAGCCTATACACACTTTGGTCACAAAATCAACAGAAAAAAACACCAACTAAATTTGCACAACAATAGTCGATAGTTGAACAATTTCATGTACTGAATTTTTCACAAACAGGTAGACATGATTGAACAATTTCATTCTAATAAAATACAACAAATGGATATGGCATATATGATAATGATAAGCGGAAACAGATTCAAAACATTAGCAGAAATTTAAACAGCAGTGATTCAAACAACTTGCCTTACCAAATCGGTTCACGTCCGTCGCTCCATTCACAAACAAAGAAATCGACGTTTGGATTATCAGATCTGTGTTTCACAGATCTGGATTTCGTCGGAGAGAGGGAGGGCATCAGATCTGGATTTCGTCGGAGAAAGACTGCAGCGAGCAGGTGGGCGACGATGACGACGGAGGCTGGCGATGAGAGTGAAGAGCGGATGAGAGCGAAGTATCTCACAACTCCAAACCGATGAGAGTGAAGCGCGGAGGCTGGCGAAGAAATACTGTGTTTTAATTTTAGGTTTTAGTATATGCAACGGTTAACACAAAACCGTTGCTTAATAGTCATCCTTATGCAACGGTTTGTGTAAAAACCGTTGCATAAAGTTTAACTTATGCAACGGTTCATAAAAACCGTTGCATAAAGTCTACATTATGCAACGGTTCTTTACACAAACCGTTGCATAATCTATAACCGTTGCATAATAAGAAATTCGAACCGTTGCATAAGCTCTTCTTTGTAGTAGTGTAATTGTCTCAATTTTCATAGTTTAGGTCGTTATTTGTCAATGAGTGATAGTTCATACCTTCTCTTTGTCATTTTCCCTGAAATTTATGGATTGATATATGGTACAATTGATTGAGCAAAGCATGCACAAACGGCATGTGAGTTTTTGAGGGGCGATGTATGTACATTTTTTTATTTATGATGATGGGCGATGTATATACATAAATCATGTGTGTCTGTAACGGACACAACCATATATACAATAAACTTATAGTGAAAGGCGCATATGACATCAATAATTTGTTGGTTGAAATTGTCATCTACTAATCTACACATCCCTTTTCTCATGATCTTCCTCTTTTGCGACACTCTGTCAATTTTTAAGCAGTCTCTGTCTAACACTCCCTTTCTCTGTGTTTCATAATCATATTTTTGTTATTATCAGAAGTTTATGAATCTTTACGGGTGACGGACTGAGGAATCGGGACATGGAGTGACAAATTAAAATAAGTTAGTATTTACAATATTAATACAGTATTATTTTAAGACAAGGTGACAAACTAAAATAAGTTACAGTAATTACAAAATTATAATTATTTTGATTTTTTATTACAACGTCTAATTTTCATACAACGAAAATTTATTTATTATTAAACCATTTCTAAACATTTTAGATATTTCTTAGTCAATGTTAATAATCAAGCAATCCAATAAGAAATGATGTTAGGGCGTGGGAATTGGCTGGGTGGTTAGTCACTCCCCCGGGCATGTGGCGGCCCGGGTTCAAAACCCTATAAGACCCTATAAATGCGCAAAAAAAATGGATGCTACAAATGAGAAAAAAAAGTTGCGCAATCAAAAAAATAAAAATAAATAAAATGAGAAATGATGTTCTATCCTTTTGCCAAGTGCACTGATCATTTAAATTTATTTTAGAAAAAAGATGATTCGGTAATACCGAAAACAAGGCAAACCAGAATAACCCTACTCCCGTAATCTACATCACCATATGTCAAAACAATACGGACCATATAATTGTAATCGTAGTTAGCATATAATTTTTCCTCCTCCTTCTCTCCTCCAACAAAAACCCACAAACCCACAAACCCTCTCCTCCTCAGCCCCTTCCTCCTCCTCCTCCTCCCTCCCCAAATCTGGCCTCTTCCCTCTCCCTCTTTGCTTCATTCTTCACTGCCGATCTGATCCAATTTTCAGCAACATGCAAGCTGTTTTTGGATCAGATCTGGATTTGTGGGTGGTGGAGATGGAGGTGAGTTTGGGATGAGCTTCCGGCGATGGGTTGGGGGAGGTGGATGGGTGGGTTGGAGGGGGCTGTGGATCTGTGTTTTTAGTTTTATTTATTGTAATTTTCTGTTTTTCGATTTCGTTTTTGTGCCCTGTGTGGCCAAATAATTGGAGACTGGATCGCCGGCGGACGATGCATTGACGATTTTCAAGTGATCCTGCCTCTCCCAGCTGTGAATGACGGGACGATGTGCTCAAGCCATAGGCGAAGTGAAGCGGCGGACTCCTATTTATTCATGTTTATTTTTCTTGTCTGTTCTGTTTCCAGCTGGTTAACTTGTCCCAGCTTTAAGTCCTCGGTTCGCCGTTGTCTTTGTAATTCACAGTTTTATATCAAAAAAAAAAATACGGACCATATAATTCTCAAAAATTACCTTAAATGATTCCAAAAACACTAATTTTGTGTCCAGAATTTTTTTAGCTTAAAAGTCAAGCACATAAATTGAGTTCGTCAATTAATTTTTTATTTGAGTCAAGTTAAGTTTTTTTTAGTTTAACTCAGTTCAAAAGAACGAACAATAAATTTAAATTTATAGCAGAATGGATAGTGGTCTAGAGATCATAGTCTTGATCAAATGATTAGAAGGTCGACGGTTCGAACACTTGGATGTATCTTATGGGATGAGGTTGGAGGTTTTCCATTCCTTATCTTTTATATTATATTGATTTAATAAAAAGGTTTTGGATCAAAATAAAAACCACATTTAAACTATAAATCACATGGCACTCTCGAGCAATCATAATTCGGGGCACTTTTTGTAAATAAAAAAATAAAACGGACTTATTTAAAAATACATAATATATATGCGAGAGTTTAAATGTCCGAAAAATAACGTTTAGTCTGAACTCTGAACATAATGTTAAGTCTGAACATTATTAAATAACTCTGAACATTATTAAATAACTCTGAACATTACCAAATAACTCTGAACATTATTAAATAACTCTAAACATTATAAAATAATTCTGTACATTATCAAATAATTTTGAACATTATCAAATAATTAACTCTAAAAAATAACTTTGAACATTATCAAATAACTCTGAAAAATAAACATTATCAAATAACTCTGAACATTATCAAATAACTTTAAACTTTATATGCTTTGAATTAATTGAATTAAAATTAATTAATTACGAAAACACAAAAAGAATATTTTGTCCTTTCGGGTTGGATTACGAAATTTCGACTAATGTGTCACGTGTCAAAAGGAGGCTTATAATTTTTATAAATAAATAGGGTTTCTACCCAATCTCGACCCTAGCTAATAAAAAAACTTATACATAAATTAATGTTATTAAGTATTCAAATTAATTTATAATAAAGAAAAATCTTTGAAATTAGTTTGGATCATCCCAACCATATACTAGTTTCGTTCCGTCTTTATTTTCCGTTTGGATATGAAAAATATGGTAGAAAAAAATTGAATGGAAAAATCAACCACAAAACACATGGAAATTTGTGTGTGTGATTGTTTTACTTGAATTTTCCACATCAAATTAAATTTGAAAACATATTTTTCTTTCAAAATTAAATTCTTTGATCCTACGAACTCTCCATGAAGAACCAAAAGAAACTCCAAAAATGTAGTCTAATTAAGAGTCAAGACCTGTTTATTATTGTATATACAATCGCGAAAACTGGTGTTCATAATTGAGAGGGGGTAGGCCCGGTAGGGCATGTCAATTTACAAAATTGACTGTGACCAAGCAAGAATCATAATTAAGATTGATGACTTTTTATGCAAGAGAGTGTGAAACCTTTTTCAAACTCCATCATCTCTTCTTTCTTTTCTTTCTTTATTTTTTATTTTTTATTTTAAGAGTTAGTATCTGTTAGAGCAGAATTTGACCGGATGCTTTGACACCGGAAGAGTGTCCTTTCACTGGGATCACTCACGTCGCACTTTCATCATCTCTTCTTGATTGTTCTTGATTATGGATAATATATATATATATATATAGAGGAGGGGGGCGTTCAATTGAGGACGGGTCTTATGGTGAGGGTGTAGGGACTAATCTTGGCCATTGGATGAGGTTCATCCAATGATCCACAAGCTGCCACGTGTCACATGTGGTAGTGGATTTTACTGTTTGCTTTTGGTAGTGGGTTTTACTATTTGCTTTATTGGATTTTGGGAACTTGGACACGTGGCGCGCCCACAAAGCACGGGGGGTTAGATGGATGATGATCTAATGGATGAGATTTGTCCCTACGTTATATATTTTTAGTCCTATATATATATATATATATTTTTAGTCCTCAACTTCATTATTGGGGGATGATTTTCTAATTTAGAATGCTTTCTTTTGAGTTGAACTGAAATTGAAGGATACTAACTTAACTTAACTTAAGTAGAACTAAATTGTATTAAAAAACTTAACTTGATTTGAATAAGAGATTTGATTTGAAGAAATTAATTTAAATATTTGACTTTTAAGCTAAGAAAATTAGACATTTAACTTAATTAAGTACTTAAATGGAGTTCTTAAAATAGTTCTGAACTGAATTGAAAAAACTAAATTTGAGGTTTAACGAAACATACCCTTATAATTTTAGTTAAGAATAACCTTATAGTTTTTTTTGATTGTAGGTTTACATCAAACAGTACAAGGAAAACATCATATTTATCGGGTACACATATATTTGTAGTCCGTTTTGAAGCACAGGCCACACAAAGGCACCACCCCGGATTTGAACTTGTACTTGAATCATTCGTTGAAGCACAGGTCATCTGACACCTCTAACTTTGAACCCACGACTTGACGCACACCTCCATGGTAAGAGCATAGCAGCGTCTAAATTCCTCCACGAGAGGATAGGGCATAACACCTGTAAACGTCCACAAGAGACAATGAAGAGGGAGAGAAAATAGGAAAATATAGGAAAACATCCGCAAAGGATGGAGGAAGAGACCACACCATAGGTGGGACTAGGAAAAATCCACATAAATTATGGGAGGAAAATGTCATGGATGAGTTTGAACCCTTCAACTTGTTAATGTAAGGCCGAGGAACTCAATCACTAGGACACACTCTTTACTTAAAAATACCCTTATAGTTTAAATAGTTCATTTTTCTATCAAATAAAAAAGAGAGAGTTCATTTTATACTATTTAGCCCAATCCACATCATCAAGACATCAACATGTAACTAATTGACTATCCAAAAAAAAACATGTAACTAATTGAAGGAAAAAACAAATAAAAAAAAGGACACAAAGTACAAGTAGACCAATTTGACTTTTGACCAATGCCACTCTTTAATCTATCACTTCTTTTTTTTATTATAGAAAGTTAATCTACAACTGTGCTGCATTGGATATTTACTGTCTCAATTTCAGTTTCATTTTTCTGTATTTTCCTCCTTCGCCTGCAAGGTTATATTAAGTTTAGTATTAAATACTATAAGACAATAAGGTAAGGGATGAAGTTGGGGATGGTCGTAAATGGTTGAAGTTATGACATAAGAATTTCCATATTTTACAAGAAATAGTACAAGTAATGATATAAATATTTATTACTAAAAAACGAGATAACGTAACTGTGATGTGCATTTACGAAGAAAAAAAAAGAGCTGAATATAATAAATGGAGTGACTCGGAAAAATTGGATCTCATCCCACGTTCCCAATTCCAATCCCCACAAGCATAAATCTTATAATAAACACCGCTAAAATTATTCTCATGATACGTCACACCAAAAATCAAAACAACGTATACAAAATTTTTTTTAACAATATGAAGCCAGCCAGGCAACCCACTATTCCTGTCATTTCATGTGTCCTATAGTTTCCCAATAGACCAGCAGCAATGAACGTTCATAATATAGATTATAGAGAAAACCAAATGCCTTAACTTCACCGGTTCCATTGCAGTTTATTGAATCTCCTCAATTTCAAAGTAAATTAAATATTTACTTATTCATATTTTTTTTGATCCATGAATATATGTGTTTAATAATATCAATATTTGTATTTTTGATAAAACTGATTCGTGAGTGATGATGATTCACGGTCGGTTATGTAAACAAGAAACAAAACAAGTAAAAGACAAACAAGGAATGGAAACCAGCTCTTCCTGAATCCTCTTCTTCACCTATACTCTACATGTATATTTTGTATTATAGGGAGAATCACTACGAGCATCCACCACCATGATAAAAAAAATCATGTCATTCATCTTTCTCGTACTTTTTCTCTCTCATCTAATCATACCTCATGGTTTTTTCAATCACATGCATCCCAATCATGATCAAAAAAAAGTTTATCATCAATCTCTCTCATCACTACATAAATTATAGCTCATTAATGTTAAGATTAATAAAAATATATCAAAGTGTTTCTCGTTTTATAGAGCTCCAAAAATTACGAATATTGATATTTATTTTGATTTTTTTACTTTGTAATTTAGAAGATGTATTCGTTGCAAGATCAAAATAAAAACTGTACTGTTTCTTACACATGACACGTGTTGCGTTGCGATTGGTTCACGTCTCATGATCAAAACTAAAAAAAGATCATGAGATGATCTTTTTTACAAAAAATCATGGGATGATCAAAATTATGATAAAAAAGATCATGGTGGGAGATGCTCTAAGGTACGGAGTTCTTGCTAAGGGTAAAGCCAAGCCACCTAGTTTGACGTGGACATAACAACCAGCGCCTCATGTCATTTCTATAAATACAAAAACACACGCACAACACAACACTCTAATTTTGCCTACTCCACTCCTTTCTGTTCCTAATTTATGTTTCGGACTATATTTCTTCATCTCCCATTTTCAACGACATATAATAGTAATTAATACTACTGCTAGTACGCAAATGGGCTATGGTCGACTCGGCGGCCCAACCGAGCCACCAGCCTCGGACCGCCCGAACCAACCGCCTCCCAATCATTCATCCGCACCGTCGCGCAAGCGACCAAGAGCTCTGCTTCTCTCCGTCGTGCTCTCTGTCGCTCTTTTGATCGCCTCCGCCATCGCCGCCACACTGTTTTTTCTCCTCGGCCCTGATGCGGCAGGGTCAAGTGCCATGCGTCGGCATCCGAGCAAGGCTATTGCCAAGGCTTGCGAGAAGACGCGCTACCCGACTCTATGTGTCGACTCGCTCGTCGACTTCCCCGGCGCGCTGGCTGCTTCCGAGCCGGATTTGGTTCACATATCGGTCAACATGACGCTGCAGAGATTCGGTCGAGCGCTGTACGCGACTTCCGATTTGACGAATCTTCCCATGGACAGCCTCCTCCGATCCGCTTACGACGATTGCTTGGAGCTGCTGGACGACTCGGTCGACGCGCTGACGCTATCATTGTCGTCGGTGTTGGGTGAGAGTGAGGATAAGTCGTCGGCGGCGGCAGACGACGCAGTGACGTGGCTGAGTGCGGCGCTGACGAACCACGACACGTGTACGGACGGGTTGGAATTGGTATCCTCCGGAGGGAGCATAAAGAACCAAATGGTGGAGCATCTGAAGGAGTTGGCTGAGCTGGTGAGCAACAGCCTTGCGATATTTTCTGCGACCAGTGGCGGCGATGATTTCTCAGTAATCCCGATCCTGAACAGGCGGCGAAGATTGATGAAAATTGAGTATCCGAATTGGATGAGGAGAAAAGACAGGCTTCTACTGAACTTGCCGGTTTCTGAAATTCAAGCCGACATCGTTGTCTCCAAGGACGGCAATGGGAAGGCCTGCAAAACAATCAGGGAAGCGATCAAGAAGGCGCCGGAGCACAGCAAGCGGCGGACGATCATCTACGTCAAAGAAGGAAGGTAGCTTTTAAGTTTTATTATTTTCACTTAATTTAAGTATTTGAAACTTAATTGAATCGAAAATGCTGAATTTTTTAAGTTCTCAAGTCATAACATAACGCGCTTATTAAAATAAAAAAAAATCGTAACATAACGGTGTCGTCAGGTACGAGGAGAAGCTGTTGAAGGTGGGAAAGAAGAAGAAGAACTTGATGTTCATTGGGGACGGGATGGGCAAAACGGTCATTACTGGCGGAAAGAACGTCTTGGATCATAACATTACCACTTTCAAAACGGCGTCGTTTGGTAAGCATCAATAATTTCTTTTGGAATTCTCTCCTTTTCCTTTTTTTTTTTTACTGGAATATATTCCAAATTATCATGAGCGAAGCAAATGCCTGAATTTGTGTGGTTGTGGTTTGAAGAACTAACAAAAAGCAAATGGAACCAGCTTAACAGTTTTTGAATTGTAGTCCTTGAAATGATTTTTAATATTTGCTGTATTTATTTTGGTATATGGATTCTATGTATTTATTTTGTCTTCCCTGCAGCTGCTACTGGGGCTGGATTTATTGCAAGAGACATCACATTTGAGAACTACGCTGGACCGCAAAAGCATCAAGCAGTAGCTCTCCGTGTTGGGGCTGATCACTCGGTCATTTACAGATGCAACATCACCGGCTACCAAGACACCCTTTACGTCCATTCACAGCGACAGTTCTACAGGGAATGCGAAATTTACGGCACGGTTGATTTCATCTTTGGCAATGCAGCAGTTGTGTTTCAGAATTGCAGCATGTACGCTAGAAAGCCTATGGACCAACAGAAAAACACGATCACTGCCCAGAACAGAAAAGACCCGAACCAAAATACAGGCATTTCAATCCATGATTGCCGAATCCTAGCTCAGCCAGATCTCGAAGCAGCTAAAGCTAACTTCTCTACGTACCTCGGAAGGCCTTGGAAGCTATATTCCAGGACAGTTTACATGTTATCATTCATAGGGGATCACGTTCACCCAAGAGGATGGCTGGAATGGAATGCTACGTTCGCGCTAGACACCCTTTACTATGGCGAGTACATGAACTACGGACCTGGTGCAGGACTTAAGCAGCGGGTGACTTGGCCTGGATACCATATTATTACATCAGCTGACAAGGCTCAGAAGTTTACAGTGGCGCGTTTTATACATGGGTCGACATGGCTACCATCAACTGGGGTCGCTTATCTTGCTGGATTATCCGCGTAGACGAGAAAATGGACCCCCACATTGCTTCCCAAAATGGTTGGTTTTTTTCTCATACATTGTGCAACTGAATAAAGATCCATTTTTCCATTGTACAAGTTGCACATCCATTCTGATTTGGAATGGGAATTGAAGTATTAGTTATAGTTACCAGGAAAGTGTAATAATATAAATAAATATGTGTTACTGATAAATAAAAAAAGAGAAGAAATAGCTGTGTGTGAATTTAGAAGAAGTAACAGTTTTTTTTTTTCTTCTTCTCAGTTTATAGGCTCAACTCAATGAATCTTATTTTTGTACCTTCTAAAATTCAAACTAAAACATTATATAACAAAAGAAGAGCATTGAAGAAGGGGCAGTGACTTAAGGATCTGCTCTTTTGAACTTAAAATTTGAGGTAGCTCAGTTCAGCCAAACCGCCTAAAAGTTCAAATACACCACTCAATAGTATACTAAATCAGACATTTTGTTAAGGTTTAAGACATGTTAGGTAACAAAAGTCGAATGATTTAGCACCTTAGAGCTCTCCCAGTTAAGCTGTTCAGTCGAGTTGAGTTCAAATGTTTTCAGTTTTTTTTTATAAAAAAAACACACTCTTAACGACAATCAAATGACAAAAAATTTGATGGTTCTAAATACATAATCTCTGGAATAGATTCCAGAACAGAGAAGATACTGTGCACCTCTACCGGTGAAAGCGGACCCATGTCCTGACCGATCGAACTGCAATCATTTGAATGTAAGTGTTTGACTGTTTGGTTTGGAGACTGGAAAAACCAGTTTTTTCTCCTGATACAATGAGCGACGCTGAGGTGTAGGATGATCACAAAGAGCCGACATGACCACTTCACATCCCATATATCGCATCATCAACATCATAATCATCTAGTTTTGGAGCGTCAATCGACGGATCTTCAAAAGAGCAAGCAAACAAGCAATTGGACCACACAGCATCATTAAAAAAAAATTCATATGTTTGCAATCTGCTGAGATTTATTCCTACTCCTTTCAACATACAATCTAGTCGATCTTCATCCATGGTCCGTTCAAATACACAAAGTCCTTAGAATTCATAGAAGTCACGTACCACTGTTTTGAATTTAACAACTTCAACCAAATCAAATTCAGGTCATGTGGTTCTTCTCATTTGTTGTTAAATGTGGTTCTTCTAATCTTTCTTTCTTTTTTGATTGAGGATACAAAAATTAGCTACAAACTGCCAAAACTACAACTTGGCTTCAGCACTACAACAGGCACTGAGTGAGACACATAGGAATAGCTTTCTCAATTTGTCCATCTCCATTTCTCCCGTCTTTGACAATGTATCCGCTCCATAGTTGGCCTCACGCCAAGTGTGAGAAAACTCCCAGCCTTGTGGTTCTTCTAATCTAAACTTGAAGTAAAGCTGAAGCTGGATTGAACCCTTGGGCCGCTAGATACAGGGTTGGCGGATTGATTTTTGGGCTGAACTTCAAATGGATCAATGCTTCTTCTAGTCCACATCTTTTTAATGTGTGTTCGAACTTTCAGATTTTCTGTTTGGATTTGGATCAAATACAAACCATAATTATAAATAAAAATAGGGCTGGGTTTTTCTACCGAAACCGAACCGAATGAAATCGACCCGAATCTAAAACCGAACCGAATATCGGTTTACCATACCGAACCGATATAAATCGGTTCGGTACCGGTTTGCATATTGAGAAAGTCGGTTTACCGAACCGAACCGAATATTGCTTTTCATGGACCTTTGCGACGTATTTTGCACGCCCAGATCGCATTGGGTGTCCAAATGAGTCGACATTTAGCTTGTTGGAAAGCTAATTCAAAGGGCTACAACTTTATAGTTGACACCAAGAGCAGATTCGAAGGTTTAGACCTCCAAAAAAGGCAGGAAGTCAGGTCTCGTAACACTCCTTGTCCCTGCTGTCACGGGACAATAGATGAATAGAACGTATTTTGCATGCCCAGAGCGCATACGGTGTCCAAATGAGTCGAAATTTAGCTTGTTGGAAAGCTAATTCAAACGGCTACAACTTTAAAGTTGACACCAAGAGCAGATTCGAAGGTTTAGACCTCCAAAAAGGCAAATGAAATCAAGTCCCGTGACCCTTCCTAAAAAAGAAAGAAAACCGAACCGAACCGATTCTATCGGTTTACCGAAAAAATCGGTTCGGATGTCGGTAGCATTTTTCACTGAACCGAAGAGTCGGTTCGGTTTTGTCGGTTTAATTACCGAACCCAGCCCTAAATAAAAACTACAAACCCACCAAACTAATGCCACGTGTAAAAATCGACCAATCAGAATTCATCCCGTTCGAGGTTCTTTTTGTAAATAAAAAAAAACCCACGCAGACTTATTTAAAAATACATAAAACATATGAGGGGTATAATCGTCCAAAATTTGCTACAGTAATGATCAGACTTAAACCAGTAATGACCACACTTAAAAAAACAATGATCAGACTTAAAAAAAACAACGATCAGACTTAAAAAAATAATGATCAGACTTAAACTAGTAATGATCAGACTTAAAAAACAATGATCAGACTTAAACCATTAATGACCAGACTTAAGAAAACAATGATCAGACTTAAAAAAACAATTAACAGACTTAAAGAGAGAATGATCAGACTTAAACCATTAATGATCAGACATAAAAAAACAATGATCAGACTTAAAAAACAATGATCAGACTTAAAAAACAATGATCAGACTTAAACCAGTAATGATCAGACTTAAAGATGGTAATGATCAGACTTAAAGATGGTAATGAGCAGAATTAAAAATGGTAATGATCAGACTTAAAGATGGTAATGAGCAGACTTAAAAATGGTAATGATGATCATGCGTTAAGTCTGATCATTTTGCGTAAAATTTTAAAATTTGCTACAGTACGATTCTAAAATTTGATGTTTATGCGCCTGTGTCAGAATTTGATGAAAGCCTAGTGTTTTTTGGGTGGAAACGGCATTCTGAGCAGAACTCACAGCTTTGCAGTGAGCTCGGCGTTTTTAGGGCAAATTCGATCATCTGGAGGTTCGAATTCGCGTTTTAATCCTCTTTAGTTTTAAGTCTGATCGTTGCTTTGTAAGTCTGATCGTTGCTTATTTTAAGTCTGATCATTGCTGTTTTTAAGTCTGATCATTGATGTTTTAAGTCTGATCATTCTCAATTTGTAGTCTTTTAGTTACCAATGTTAAGTCTGATCATTCTCTCTATAAGTCTGATCATTATCGATTTGTAGTCTTTTAGTTACCAATATTAAGTCTGATCATTCTCTCTTTAAGTCTGATTATTATCGATTTGTAGTCTTTTAGTTACCAATTTTTAAGTCTGATCATTCTCAATTTGTAGTCTTTTAGTTACAAATATTAAGTCTGATCATTCTCTCTTTAAGTCTGATCATTCTCAATTTGTAGTCTTTTATTGACCAATATTAAGTCTGATCATTCTCTCTTTAAGTCTGATCATTATCGATTTGTAGTCTTTTAGTTACCAATTTTTAAGTCTGATCATTATCTATTTTAAGTCTGATCATTGTTTATTTTTAAGTCTGATCATTAAGTCTTTTAAGCCTGATCATTATCTATTTAAAGTCTGATCATTATCTATTTTAAGTCTGATCATTAAGTCTGATCATTATCTATTTTAAGTCTGATCATTAAGTCTTTTAAGTCTGATCATTATCTATTTGAAGTCTGATCATTAAGTCTTTTAAGTCTGATCATTAAGTCTTTTAAGTCTGATCATTGTCTATTTTTAAGTCTGATCGTTAAGTCTATTAAGTCTGATCATTATCTATTTTAAGTCTAATCATTAAGTCTTTTAAGTCTGATCATTATCTATTTTAAGTCTGATCATTGAGTCTTTTAAGTCTGATCATTAAGTATTTTAAGTCTGATCATTGCTGCTTTTTGAGTCTGATCATTTCTAAGTTTAAGTCTGATCATAAAGTCTTTTAAGTGTGATTATTGCTGCTTTTTAAGTCTGATCAATTCCAAGTTTAAGTCTGATCATTAACAACTCTTGGACTAAATTGAAAATAACATTATTAGGTTTATACCCCTCCGTGTGGAATGACTATAATACCCCTCCGTGTGTTTGTTCGGAATTTCGACTAAATGGGACATGTGTCAGCTTAAAAATCGGTTTGTAGTTTTTATTTATAAATTGGTTTGTACCTGAATCGCAATATGCAAATTGAAAAGAAAACAATTATAATTCTTTAAACGAGTTAAATAGAAAATTAATTCCTCGAACAAATCTGATTATTTCAAGTTAAGTCTGATCATTCCATGTTAAGTCTGATTATTATGTCTGATCATTCCAAGTGAAGTCTGATCATTGCAAGTTAAGTCTGATTATTGCAAGTTAAGTCGTATTATTATGTCTGATCATTGCAGTTTAAGTCTGATCATTTCAAGTTAAGTCTGATTATTATGTCTGATAATTCCAAGTTAAGTCTGATCATTTCAAGTTAATTCTGATTATTATGTCTGATAATTCCAAGTTAAGTCTGATCATTCCAAGTTAAGTCTAATTATTAAGTCTGATAATTGCAAGTTAAGTCTGATAATTGCAAGTTATGTCTGATCATTTTAAGTCTGATCATTGCAAGTTAAGTTTGATCATTTTAAGTTATGTCTTATCATTTCAAGTCTCGTCAACGTAGTGTTTCTCACACGCGTCCTCCTCAGATTCATCCACTCAAAAAATCAAAGTGGATATGGCGGCCGAAAATTAATACGGCGGCGGTTCCTGTTCTTCCGACGACTGACACAGAAACTCCAAACCTTAATGTTCATGCTTATGAACCATGGTTGGATTCCGGTTCATCTGATAAAATTCACCCCTTCCGATTGGATTTTTTGGTTCAACCTGATTTCTCGGCCCAATCTCCTATAGCTCATAATTCTACTCTCAATGTCGGTACGACTCCATATGTGCCAAAAAAAAGTTTTCAAGTGCACCAAAAGCAACTGATCGGATGCTAATCAACAAGTTACAACTTTTAAAACCTAGAATTATGACATCTTTGGATGATGCCTAAATGTAATGTTTTTTTTAAGTTAAGAATTTGAAATCTTCCCGTGTATGTTGAGATGTTGTTCTAGTCGAGTATAGAACAATAGCTAGAACAACTTGTGCAGAATAAACTGAAGTGCAGTGCAGAAAATAAAGACACACAAGATTGTTACCCAGTTCGGCGTTAACGAGCCTACGTCTGGGGGCTTTGTCCTCAGTCCGGTGGATATCAATTCACTAATGTTGAGTTTAAAGTACAGGAGCTTACGATTACAGAATCCCTCTTAAACTGCCGGAGCCTCTAACACTCTAGTAATTGCTAACTAGGTTCCCCTAGATCTGAGCCTCTCCTCCGATTCCATCAGATGATCCTCCACGAAGATCAGCGCCTTCCGCAGAATGCGCAACAACAGCAGGAGTGCGTGTATCGTCAAGTTGTTCTGCGATCAGTCTGTCGAGCACTAGAACAGACTGAATCCGAGCGCCGTGATCTTATCGGAATGATAATATCGCCGGCCGTTTGCCTCCACCTCCCTTCAGTGTGTATGAGTGAATAATATCTCCGTGAGTGCTGAGTAAAATGAATGCCTCAGCCCTCATTATATAGTGCGGTAGACATCCTAAACGAATAAGATTTCCAATCTTCAACTGTCTATCTCTTTAGGAAATCTTTCCTAAATCTTGCGCATCTCTCTTGTAGATAATTTTAAATATATCTTCAACTTCGTTTAAGAAACTCTTCAAGCGCAAGTATTTCCTAAAAACTCTCAACCGACTTTTAGATATGCATCAATATATTTGCGTCAACCGACTCCAAGATCTGCATTATATCTTTTTTGTTTAGCAGCACCGACTTGCCTAATATGGATTAGGAAACTTCTGCTGCTTCAGTGTTGTTCCATGTCGGTTGTCTCTGGTCTTGAACTCCTCCTTGTACAACAGCTTGAACAACTTCACAGTTTAACCAAAACTTATGCCACTAAAAACTAACAGAATTGAACAATCCACACTCATACAACAAATATAACCAAATACGGCAGATTCATACAGTAAATATGACCAAATACGCCGCCACCACTCTGTTCTCAGTGTAATATTTGTGAGCAAACAGGCATCTCTAAAAAAATGCTTTAACATAGCTAGCGTCCGAACTTCCTCCATTTCCAAGAGCTCGCATTGCTTCGACACTAACCACCTCAGCTCTCCTCATAATCAACTCACCTCCATCCATCACCTCTGCCACTTTTTTAACAATCTCTTCAGCCTCCACCACCCTCTGACTACCCCAACTCCTGTCCCACACTCCAAGCCCCGCATCCACCACCACCTCCGCATTCACTCTCTGATCTCCAGACAGCGGCCACGCTACGACCGGGACTCCCCTCTCCGCCGCTTCCATTATCGAATTCCATCCACAGTGGCTCACGAACCCTCCAGTAGCCGAATGCGATAGAATCTTCTCTTGATCCACCCACTCCTTGATCACTATCCCTCTGTTCTTCACATTGTTTAAAAATGTTTGTCCGAGGATGTCTACCAAGTCCTCTCTGTCTTCCTTGTCGACTTTACTTAGCTTCAAAATCCACACAAACCTGTAGCTGCAAATCTCTAGCGCTTTAGCGATTTCAGTAATTTGATCGACGGGCAGAGCCGTTCTGCTCCCGAAGCTCAAGTAGATCACTGATCGATTAGGTTGAGTATCGAGCCACTGCAGAATCCTGCATTGACTTTCTTCGTTGACTTCTTTGACCGGATAGTCAACAGCTGGTAACGGTCCGATTGGGAGAACGGGAGGAAGGCCATGCATAACCTTTCCGTCGTTTAGCGCCTTCAGCGTCTGCGTTTCGAACTCGGTAAACGAGTTGATCAAAATGCCTTTAAACTTCGGAAACGACGTCGCATTGGCGAGCAGCTCCTTCACAAAAAAGTGACCAGGGATGGAGAATGGCGGCGGGATGCTGGACTTGGCTATCGGAGCGACGCCGGGGATCTGGATTTCCTCCGCCTCGAAATTAACGGGAACGGAGATCAAGACCGGCAGGCGGCAGATGAGAGAGAAGAACTTAGCTGACGTGGTACATAAAACGTAACTGGGGATGTTCAATTCGGACACGGCTTCAGCCATGCTGGCTGAAACGGTTATATCAGTGACGATGGAAGTTACAGGAGGCGAGGTGGATTTCAGCAGCGGCGTGACGATGTGAAGAGAGCGTCTGATGGCTTCGAATTGCTTGAAGAAAGGGTCTGATATGTCGGTGGAGGAGTCGAGTGGCTGCACGTGGAGAGATTGGTGGTTGATTTTGGGGTTGGAGCGGAGGAAGGCGGAAATGTGAGAGGATTCGGAGATGGAGACGGTGGGTTCGGCGGTGATGAGGGTGACGTGGCAGCCGCGGGAGTTTAGAGTGGCGGCGAGACGGAGGAAGGGGAGAAGGTGGCCCATTCCAGCGCTGGGGAAGAGAGCAACATGAGGAGGAGGTGTTGATGACGTCATTGTTGTTCAGGCTTGGAGCGACTCAGAGTGTCAATTTTGAGTTTTTGTGTGTCTGTTTTCCAATCGATGGCGATCACTAATATTTTGAAAGATTGTGTTGTCATTTGTTGGATTTCCACCGTTCGATTTACCAAACTAAACCTAATCGACAGTCAACTCCGTGTCAGAAAGAAATTAATAGTCTAACACACCAAACACGTCCACGTGCGGCACCTAACTAATGTCTACATGTTAATTGTTATATCAGGAGAACGTCGTCGTTTTCTGCACTCTTTTCAGCTACCACGCTCGATGTACAGTGAGAGGAATCTATACCATACCAGAATAAAGATTATATGAGAAATGATATATTTGGTGAGAAATGAGAACTAATATGATTCATTTATTTTTATTAATCAATGGCTAGGATTAGATCGAATTAATTTATATTATTCGTAGCTTTTCAAAGGATAATGCGTACCATTACATTATTCGTAACTTTTCAAAGGATAATGCGTAGTATTCATATACATAATACTACACATTATCCTTTGAAAAACTACGAATAATGTCATGATACGCATTATTATTTGAAGAGCTACGAATAATGTAAATTAATTTGATCTAATCCTAGACATTGATTAACAAGATGAATGGATGAGATTAGTTCTCATTTCCCACAAAAATATCACTTCTCACTGGAACCGGACTCTACGATACCATGCATTTGCGGATTCATATCTCGTGCAGCAAGTTTATTTACAGCCATTTGAAATGACGTAGTTTTGATAAAACAACATTAAAACTACGTCGTTTCATTTATAAAACCCTAAATTAATTGGTGAACCTTTTTTCAAAACTACGCAGTTTCATTTAAAACTACATAATTTTATTTTTAAATACATTAAACTACGTCGTTTTACTTAATGACTGTTAATAGCTTTGCTGCACTAGAAGTTATTTCTCCATTTGCATAGTTGATTCTTTGCGTATGTACTCACGTAACGGCGTCGTATTTGCGTCTCTTCTCAACCCTATCCAGGAGGTCTGAGGATGAAGCTATTTTTATGCACAAGACTTTAAACCTAAGTAGCACAGTTTGGCGCGAGGCTGTTCTAAGCTCCGAGTAGCCATTGCATCATGTGCGCTTGCAAAACTCTAATCCGTACTTCGATTTGTTCATTTGAAAGCAAGATTCGAGCTACTAGTTGTATACATAGGGCCTTCTTCTTGGTCCCGATTCATCAGTTTCATCCGCTTTGCCCTCCATCTTTGATTCCTCTTCGATGCGGTTCGTCTCTCCATCGTGGTCATCGTTCAGGTGAGCATTCTGATTCAACATTTACTTTTTTATAGTTAATCAGCCGGGTATTAAGTTAAGTGAGCTTTTTCAGTAAAAGATGGATTTTGGTATTCATGGATCTGATAAATTAGGGTTTTTTGGGAGCAAGAACGAGGCTACGAGATCGATATTTCATTCAACTGGCGGAGCTGTTTCATTAGCAGCAGTGGAGTATGTTGATGAGGGATTATGTGACGAGTTAGACGAGCAGGAGGGACTTATTGAAAAGCTGCTCACCACGAACAGGGTTGATATTGCTAGATATTTTAAAATGGAGCGCAAATCCTCCTGGAGTGGAGTTTTAGCTGATCAAAGGAGCAATAGTAACTTGTTTCCCTACCTTGACATGTACAAGGTTGGAGAAACTAGTATAACTAGTAGTGACGTACTCAAAGCACTTGATCCGTATATAATGGAACCGAGAAAGGAGAGATTTTTGACTGCTGTTAAGAACAGGACTTATTCAGTCTGTTTGGTGATAGAAGGCTTAAATGATGTCGGGAATGCATCTGCCATTTTTCGTTCTGCTGATGCGCTTGGGTTTCAATCTGTTCATGTGATTGCTTTTGATTGCTCAAAAAGGTGCTACATGATTTGAGGTGAAAAGCCTTGCTACGTTTTACCTGACAGTTTTCTTGTTTGGGTGAAGATTTTTGTTCTTGAGTTCACTTTATTTGGTTTTCAAAATGTAGATTTTTTAGGTACTCCAACATACAAATTATCTGAATTATTTAATCAATATAACCGGCATGTTCATCAACTCAATTCTTATCATTTGAGAGTTAATTTAGTAGACATAATGTCCTCTAATATCTTTACATTGACCCTGCTGTTATATGCATTCAGTCTGTACTAATTTTAGGATTGTCGACTGCCCTTCCTATTTCCGACATGACCAAAAGTTTCATATTGCCTTTTTACATTTCCTAATGTTCTCGCTACATTGAATCCACGCAGTTCACATGTCTTTATATCTATGCACAGCGCAGTCATGTTTAGTCGTAAAGTATTGTATAGTTTGGTAAAGAGTTAGACTGTGACAGTCGGTATTTGTTCTCTCAGGTTTAGGGAAAATCGGAACGTTAGTATGGGTGCCCAGAAATGGCTGGATATTGAGCTTTGGGACTCCACGAAAGAGTGTTTTGATGCTCTTAAATCACGTGGTTACTGTATTGCAGCAACACATGTGGGAACTAAAGCAGTAAGCCTTGGACTTAATTGCCATGACGCTTTGCTTGGATGTATTTATTTATTTGCCAGTAGCTGGTCACTGGTCTTACTGGAGGGACTGGCCTCAATCTGATATTTTGTTTTACCTACCATTGGTTTGCTGTGAAGTCTATTTTTGTGCTGAGCTTGCCATGATTGTGTTCAGGTCTCTGTATATGAAATGGATTGGTCTTGCCCCACTGCAATAGTTGTCGGAAATGAAACAAGGTAATGTTTTTTGTCAAGCTACTTTGTAACATGTATGCATTTTTGTCTTTTCTAAATCATACATCGATTGCTACAAAAAAAGAAAATCGTCATCGGAACCCTCCTTGTGATCAGTATCTTTTGTTATTTGGGGCTAGCAAACGTTGATTATGGCCGTTGTGCTCTCTCTATGAAAGATGTGATCATCAATTACAGACGTTTCACTGTACTTCTACTCTTAAAAGAACACACTGATCATTCAAGTTTTTATTAATATCTAAAATACAAAATTCATGTATTATATTATATGTGTGCAAGAAATTTTGGTTAATTCTTGTATGGTTGTTTCTCAATGTTTGCATTATAAATCAGTTGTTGGATTTGAAGTAGCCATGCTTACTAGTCTTGTTTAGGATATGCCATCTTTTTGAAATACACCTTTTGAAAACAAGGGTTTAAAAAAAATCATTTTTTTGGTCAAGTCAGCGCTGAGTTGGCTACTTGATTTCATCCTCGTGTCAAGTTCTCTTGTCAAAGGCGGTTTTCAGTAAAAACCACCTACGACAAGAGCGCCTTTCATCTTAAATCAGGGTCCCGAGTTGCTTTGTGCTGAACTTTAGGGTGAAAGCTGCTCTTGTCAAAGGTGGCTTTCATTGAAAACTTTGCCTTTGACAAGAGCGGGTGAGGATGACACTAGGCAGTCAACTCAATGCTGACTGAACCTAAAAGTTCAATTCTTTCTGAAAGCTGTCTTTGACACAGAAGCTTTCGAAATGACACATTTTCAACATATCGACTAATTATGTCAAATAACCAAACATAACCTCTATCTATGGGAGAGTTCAAATTTTTTTTTTTTTGAATAAAGGTGTATTCATTCAAATTTGTTGCTAGTTGTTTGTTTCAGATGTTTATGTTTGGGTTGCTCTATCAGGCATCTTTGACAGTGCATGAGCTGCCATACTTATATTAAGATATTAGCCACTGACTTCAGTGAGTTCCTCATGCCAGGGGGATAAGTGATGAAGCTCTTGAGTTAGCAGATATAACATTCAGTATCCCAATGAAGGGCATGGTAGAATCGTTCAATGTTTCTGTTGCATCAGCCCTCATCATGCATCATGCTCTCTTTGATAGAGCGTCACGCCTGGTAATGATTTCTTTCCTCGTTTCCTTCGTTGTAAACTTGACTTAGCTTTACTCTCTAGCTTATGTGACTATGTCATGCATGCATGGTTGACATGTAGACCTGCCTCAGCAAACAAATTGAAGGATTTGTCAGGTTAATATACCTTACTTTCCATGAAAGACCTTATAATGGCATTTAAGTTGATAGGAGTAAAAAAAAACCACCAACTCTTTTTAGCTGTTTATCTTCCTCCCACTACTGTATATGAAACCTGGTAGCCCACTAACAAATACGAAAAATGACCTATGTCATCTTTATGGTAGTTGAAGTACAACTTGCGTTGGTCATCTGGTAATTTGTTGTGCATCTTAAGATACAGAAACTCATAAGTTCCGTGATTAACATGCAGGGTTGTCATGGTGATCTTACACCCTTGGAGCAACAAGTTTTATTAGCAGAGTTCTCCCTACGGCATAGCAATAATGCAGTCAGCATAGTCCATGAGCATACTAGGCGGAAGAAGGTCCACATGCCAAAGCTTTGAATGGTACCAGTGCAGTGCTGAAGATTCCTGGTTTGTACTATACATGTAACATGCTTTGCAATCATGATGATGGAATTTCAGATAGTGCTATTCCATTGTCATTGATAGAAGTATACATTTATACATAAGAATAACATCCTATCTTTTAGGCTAAGATATGGAACTTGACTACCCTAAACAAGATAAATGTGTACGAGATAACACCGTAATAATTGATGGATGGTCTATGTTGTTAACTTGTTATACACATTTGATGTGAGGAGAGCCAAATGACTTTGGGGGGCAGCTGGTTGAATTTGAATCAGTGAATTAACGACCAAAATTCCAAGCATGCGACGAGCCATGGCCGTTGACATTGAAACAATCCAAAACATCTCGTCCATCTGGCAATTCTTTGTTGAAGTGTCTTAATCATTCTCCTCATCATCTTGTTTACATTACAATCCCCTTGATGTACAATATATAATACATACAAGCCTTTGTAGACAAGATAATTAATTTAAATATCATTGGCCGACATAATTCAAGACAATGTCTTCCCCCGAAGGTTGTATTGTACTAGTTCTTCTCATCATCGTGTCAACCCAGCGAGGAGAATCATGCAAAATATTTCAAATGACACAATGCTAATTTGCTGCCTTTTTAAGCACATTTGTAATAAAAAAAAAGAAAGAAGGTATAAACCAAGGCTTCATTTCCATTTTGTAATTATAATTTTAGGTTTGGACTCTCTATAGGGATGATATCAATCTACTCAACTGGGCATGCTAATCATCATCTGGAAATTGCCCGCAATGGCGTCAGGAGAGGTCATAAGATTCACAACTGTAATAAACAAAATTAAGAAAAAGAAGAAAAACTTTTAAAAAAAGATATCTTCATCAAGGGTATAGTTTCGTCGTCTGCATAAATATTATTTATTAATTTTTGGATAGAATTCTCTAGACTAATGAGTAATATGTATTTAAGGAATAAATTAGTTTCGAATAAAACCATAATATTCTTAATATAGCAAGAAACTTGTTGATCAAATCCAATCCCAACAACCTAAAACTAAAACTGACTGATCTTTGAGGAATATTTAGATCTAAAAACCTTTCATAGAATCATCATCATCATCTATCCACCAACTTTGCACCATCTCTTTCTCTAAATTTAATCAATTTGTTCCTCATCTTCTTCATGCACAGATCCCTCATGGCTGCTTTGTTTTGAACCTCAGGCCTTATCCAAAATTAATTTGCAAGCATTCCTGGAGAAAAAGGTACTTCATTATTTGATTGGGTAGGTTTTCATATTCTTATATGCATTTTGTCTAATTTGTTTATGATAGTTGGTGATATGTAATGTTTTTTGTTTTTCTCCTGAGAATTCCATCTGCTATTCTGCTCCCATCTTTGCATCCCTTCCCTTGTTCATATGCGAAATGTTTTGCTCTTGTTTTCGACGAATTCTGTATTTACCTGTTGAATTGAACTATCAATCGAGGTCTATTGATTGATTCTGACAATGTTGGTTTGATAAATGTTGTATTGTTGCATATTGATAAATCAAATCTGTTTGTTTTTCTTGGTTTTGTCTGTCTTCATTTACGCCTGCCTGATTCTACCTTTTAATACTTTTTTGTCTTTCTCAATGCATTTCAAATTCTTCATTTTTTTTGGTCTTTATGAACATGTTTTTGTTCACTTACAATGACAGTCTTCATCCTTGTGCTTGTTATTACATTCTTCCAAGTAATTTTTGCTGCTTAAATCATTTTACTTGGCAAAGCCGGTCAAGTAACGTTTGGTTTTCTGTAGACACAAATATGTCAGAGGGTGCTGATGTGAGAAGAATTTCTTTGCCAATTTTTTCAAGTGATTCGGGCAAAGACATTCCCAATTACCTCAGGGCTTCCGCTGGTTCTTGTCACGATTTTTGCAAGTACGGGAAGGACGCGACTGCAGTTAAGCAGAATCATCCCTGGAACAAAAAAATCGTCGTGGCACCTAATGTGGTTCTAAGTAAATTAGCTGTTCCTGTTGTAAAGAAAGCTAAGGTTGCCAGGATACAGGTATCCGAGCTCGAGAAAGGCAAGCATGAATTTTTGCCAGAGGCTAAAATGTCCGCGGCATCTTTCAAATCAAGTGAGGAAAAAATCAAACATTCTGAGGGTGGGGTTCCTAAATGCTCAAAGGCAAAGCTTGTGAAAGAAAAGTCATTGACAAGGAAAACAGCTGCAACGTCAAGCTCCTCAAAATCAGAAAAGCTTAAAAGAGATGCCAAAATTGTTAAAAAGCGTAATGAGGGAAGAAAGTACGATATGGCGACAGAATTACCCAAGGTGCTGCGTACCCATCCTCCTACGAAGCCGAATGCAATAACAAAGCCACCGTCATCTTCTTCTCTTTCAAAGTTGGCCACAAAAGCTAAGACACCGACTGTCAAAGGAAGACCACAGTCATTGGGTACTCAGTTGAAGGCTAGAAGTGTCGGAGAAAGTTCCTCACCTTCCTTAGCTACTAAAAAGTCTAAAGCTGCAACAGTGAAGACATTGCCTCCTTTAAATCCTCCTTGGAATGCAAACATCAAGAAAGCCTCGAATATCAAGGATCAAATAGTTAAGAAGGGGAACGCCTCTAAGGCGAGGGTAAGTGAAGAAGTGGCTATTCGAAGAGGTTCCGTATCCTATAAATTTAAGACAGCAGCAAATCAGAAGGAAATGGAATCTTACGATGAAGTCCCAGAGAAAATCTTGTATGTAATCCAAATGAAAACTGTGGACAACTCGCAGCCACCTTCTTGTGTTGAACGAGAGAATCTTGATATGCCATCTTTTAGCCAAGATGACTCCGCATATACAGAAAGCGAAGAAGGTTCTTTTAGCCATGAAGATGACCATCTTGGCAAAGGATTGTTCCCGATGGCTGCAGATAAAATTAAGCTCAAGAAATCTGATGCAGTTTCTTCACAAGAAAATGTTAATAAGGATCCAGTGAAACTCAAATTCAGAAGGGGTACAGTGGTTGACATCACACAAGAGAAAAATGGTCCCATAAGGCTCAAGTTCAAGAGGGAACAACAGACTCTCGAACAATATACTGCGAACGATGTTGTTCGCAAAAACAGCTTTAAGCTGACAGAAGCAACTCAAAACAAGGCTACTAAGGATAGCAATTCAAGGCCAGTTTTTTTACGTCACCAAGATGTGCAAGATAAGAAAGACGCTCAGGGATTGTTTAATAATGTGATAGAGGAGACAGCCAGCAAGCTTGTGGAAACAAGGAAGAGCAAGGTTAAGGCACTTGTTGGGGCTTTTGAGACTGTAATTTCCCTCCAAGAAGGCAAGCCAGCAGCTACAAGATGATTTCATGTGTTCATCTTTGGTAGTTTGGGTTATGGAAAGCCATTGATGTTGCCAGAGGTATATGATTGAGCTTTACTAAAGGTGCATTTTGGCCTTACAATTTTAACATGTAGTAGTGTGTACTGATCCCAAGAAATGTCTGTCATTTCTAGGCGAGGTTGATTTGTCTGTACAATTTAAATGAGTAAACAATTTATTTTTCTTCAAAAAAAATGCCAAATTTGTAATGAATTTTTTTTGCCATCCGTTTAGTTTTGCTTCCACAGTTGCCACACTGGTATTTTATTATCTTTTAAATATCTCGAGTCCTAAGAAGTAGTAAGTACCATGGCTGCAGACTGCCTTGAAGAAGAGCTGAGACTCTTTCAAGCATCATGCGGCTTGTTTTGTACTTTTGTTTCACTTTCAAAGTCTCCTCTCCATAAAAAGAAACAATAAGAACCTCATAACATAAATTGTATGCCACCATGATATAAAGTCTTTAGTCCTTTGCCTTGCTTCAATATGTCGAAACACATCATAATTGAGTCAGCTCCAATGGGGACAAAATAATCAGGCAGATATACATGATATTAGATGAAGAGTTTTATGAAATAGTTGACTTATACGAGCATTTAATAAGTTCATACAGAAGCACAATACACGGAGTCAAATAATGGTCTTTTACCCCTTAACCACATGGACGTGGGTGCCTTCAGGTTGTGTTCCCGGGTACCTGGTCATGATGTCCCACTTTGTCACCAAAATTTAGCATTATGCTTAACCAGGAGCAGAGGAACTTAAGAGTTTGATGGTTGAAAATCATCTTGGTAGTGGTGTCAGATTCTCTTGAGCTGCCTGGCCATGTTGCTGCACATTCGATGAACAGAGTTGAGGAAGCGAAATTAAATATCAATTGCGCCAAGAGTAGCATACAATATGAATGAAACAAAATGAAAAGGAAAGTTGTCATTGTTTGGATAAGAACTCTTAACCAGTGGGAAGGAAATCGATCCGTAATTATTATGTCTCTTATGTGTAAGACTACAATACTGAACACTGAATGGTGTTTAAACAGCTCGACTAAATACCTGACTCATGTACAATGAGCTCTGAGTAAGGAACTGTAGATACTCCTGTTTCTTTAACGCAAATGCAGTCTGACTGTGCTCCAAGAGTGATCGTTCTCTTCGAATATCTTCAGAAATCATATCTTTTTTCCACTGAAGTTCTCTCATCTTAATTTCTCTCTCATAATACTCAACGGGCCATCCAGCCATCCCACAGCTCTTTGGAAATATAACATCTATTTCTTGCCTGACAGAAAATTGTAGCCCATCACGGTAGCATATTATCAGTCTAATAATGATTAACAGATATAATGGTCAACTAGTTACAATTACTATATGATGCCAGAAAAGAAAACAGCAGGTTTTCCAGAGGAGGCCAGCTGTTGATACTTAACAGACAAAAATCAAAATGCATAAGTGATACAGATAGTAGTGCATGAGAGTTCGTACCTGTCACCTAAAGAAAATACACCAGTACTTTTAATGATCCCACCATCTAAAGATATAGCTCCATCACTCATACAGGATTGAGCAGCTAGCATTTCTGATCGTGTCTTGTACACTTGAAGACGAGAGAAGAGATGATAAAATAAAGTTTCTCTAAGGCCAAAGCCACGGGAGGTAAGATAAAGTAAGTTTGTGCTTTCTATGGTGATCATGTTCACTGCATATCCAAGAAAACCAGGCGGACACTTTCCATTTGGTAACCGAGGCTTTTCTAAATCAAGCCTCTTTTGTGGGTCATTTGCCACAAATTTACCAATATAAGGTCTGCACATGGAAAAATGGAGAAAAAAGATTTACTGTAATAACAGAATTAAAGAGTAGGCAATTGAGAATGAAAAAAACCAAAAGAAAACTACAAAATTCCTCAAGAAGGCATCATACCTTAAGTTCTCAAGACAGATAACAAGGAACCGTCCATCCAAAGGCCTACCCATAGAAGCTCCAAGACCATGGAGACCGGAAGTTCTAATGATATTATTTTCTGAATCATAGGTTTCAAGTGCTCTGACACTTTCGTATGTCTTGCAGACAATGGCTATCATATTACTTACCCCTAGATATTCTGAAAGCAACCTGGAGCACAGAGACAAAACATGTCACCCTTATCTAACATTGTAAACACCAATCACATGCAGATAGTAACTGAACCAAACAAAACTTCAAATGACCTGCTAAGGTTGTCATCCTCGATTCTCCCAAGTGTGGCAACAACACCAAGCACATCATTGTTCCAAGCAAGACCGGCAGCCATGTTACTGTGACGGGTATTCAACTGGTACAAAACAGCAGCAGCAAATTTCTCACGCTGTAAAATTTTTTCAATTATTGCTTTTTCCTGATTTTGTTGGGAAGCCATGTCATCTTCATTCAGGGACACCGCCGATCCTGGATCCTTTCTGGGCACAACTGCAAGACACATTCTATATCTAAAACAATGACTGAATTTCAAAAACATTTCAGTTATGCCTTGCAGCTTGTATACGACCATTAGTAAATGCTTGGAAGCTCTCCAACTGAATACATAAATCAGTCACTTTGACAGAGATAACATGCCCCATCACTAACATGGCTGCCGTCCTTGGTGCATTTCCAGATGATTTCTTTAGTTTATTTCGGTTACCATACCAAAGATAGTTAATACAGAGAATTACACAGCAAAAACTAAAAACCACTGATGGATGGTGACTTGACTATAGGGAAAATAGTCAATTGGATAATGTTGTTTGTCTTCACTGGATATATGCATAGCTGCAGACTTGTTCATTATACGGCCAGAAACATAAGATACTTCGCCAACATCGATCATAGATATCAACACAAATCAGCCTTCCAAACTATGCCATTTACTATTTTGCATACATCTGTCTAGCCAAATCTAGAAACTGACCTGGCAAATCAAGGATCGACTTTTCCACAATGTTATTCTGGTTTGTCAAAAAATTGAGATTCTCTTCATGCTGTTTACTCTTTCGTCCTAGCATTTCTAACTCATCCTGGAGTCTCTGTAGTGGATGTATATCAACCAATGTCTTAGTGACTATACCAAAATGTGAAATATGAACAGCGCCAAATTCTGAAAGATGTAAAGACATTCTTCAATATTTATGGGATACCTTTGTACCAAAGTTGATGAATTCTCCTTGAGATACCCCGCCATTTTGAACATTATTGCTTACAGGTACCGAGGTTTTCTTCTGGTCTGCTTGATCGGCATGAATCATTCCAGAAGAATCTTGAATAGTTGACGCAATGGGATGTGCAGCAAGCTGAAACAACAGATGCAAAATGTCAAAGACACGAATGTGATTAGATATTTTTTATATACAATTTCTATTATAAGACATTTAGTTGGTGTTCGAAAATCAAAGAGTATGAATACAAATCACCACTTTGATGCATAATTTTCAGCACATATAGCAGTGTGCAGAATTCTTCCTATTAGCTTACCAATTGAAGGCTCTAGTATTAGGAAAAGTGGGACATCACTTACCACTTTTGAACCAAACTCAACTTTGTATACAAAAAAGTTTAATCCTTTACTAACACTAAACGATCTTATGGAGCCCCAAATTAATAGAAATCAAACTAAAATCAACCATCAAAAAAGCTGAAAGAGTGAGAAAAAGGGGGACGGGAACTGGTAAGAGCTCGAACGTATTTGTGAAATAATAGATCAAAATCAATAATTAGATCAGAGTTACATCTCTTAGTGCATTATGATAATTTACCAGAAATATTTCGGTTTATCCCTCCATATGGTTTCAGCTTTTTTTTTTAAAATATCAAATTGAAGATAGAGTAAACAGTAAACCACAATTCAACTATTTAGAGAACATTAGCAACATTTCCACTCGCGCATTCATGCAATCATACATTTTCGAACTGAATTTGACAAAAACAGATTTGCAAGTGTGCGAGAAGGGAAGCTAATGAGCGAAATAGAAACACGAAAATCATGTTAAACCGAAGAATCGATGAGCGACCTGGCTGTTAGGTTGAAACATGGCGGACTGACCTTCTTCTTCCTCCTTCGCTCCCCGAATTGTGAAGTTTCAGTTGTTTATTTTTCCATTTTATTTTGATTTTTCTGGGGGAAATTAGTGCTCTATTTTGATTAGGTTGTGAGAGCGTGAGCACTAAAAACATACGATTTGAATTTCTAATTACACTCTAACTACAAAATTTTTTATTATAAATAAAGAATATAATTTGATGAATTTGTGTATAATGGACAACGATTAATTCGAGAAAAGATCAGAAGAAGGGAAAAGATCATATAAGAAGTAACAAATTTGGTGAGCAATGAGAAGTAATTAAAATTCGTAGCTTAAAATAATAAAATTTGTAATGTAATAAAACTTAAATAATCAAAATTCGTAGACTAAAAGAACAAAATTCGTAACACCGGTAATTACATGGATATAAATTTACAATAATGCTCTTACAAACATATAATATAGATATTAAGACTTAAAAAATCCAAAAAAATCAGGGTTGTTGAATCAAAAATTGAATGGTTGTGATTACTTCTCATTTCTCATCAAATTTGTTACTTCTCATGTGATCTCAACTCTTAGAAGAAATTTGGTGAAAATGAGAAAAAATTGTAACCGTTCGATTTTGGATCCGATGGACTATTATTATCGAATAGATTTGCATATAATTAAGTATTAAATTCGATATCAAGGGTGTTTTCGTCATTTTGTCTAACAAAATATTCTGCTCGTATCCGATCGATTTGTTCATGTCCGTAGTCGTGCGCAATCGCGTGAAACCTAGCCGATTTTAAATTGCGTCTTTAAATCGTAGACCGGAAATTGTAGTCGTTCATTCTAATTGCATAAGAAATTCTCAAATTGTAGATTTTGGATTGCGGGATGCTTTGCGACCGAAATTCGTAACAATTACTCACAAAATTCGTAACAGTCACCATGACCAAAATGCGTAGGTTTTAACATATAATTCGTAGCGGACTCAGACTGCATGCATTGCATATAATCCGTAGTTTTCAACATATATATTCGTAACAGACTCATACATTGTAATAAACTTAACGATTGGTAAAATACGTAGTTTATTATATATAATTCGTACATACTTCAGTGTTTTTCTTTTCTATGTTATCGAACCATTTCGTAACATTCGTAGTATGTAATACATAATTCCTAACTAGGGGTGTAAACGAGCCGATACACTTGTGAGCTGCTCGCGAACAAGCTCGGTCAAAGCTCGGCTCGATCTTAAACGAGCCGAGCACGAGCATAACTTTCAGGCTCGTTTAATAAACGAGCCGAGTACGAGCAACCTACTGCTCGGCTCGTTTATGTTCGTGAGCCGCTCGTTTATATGCTCGATTAAAACTTGTTTAGAGCTCGATTATTACTTGACTATTATATAATTATTAGTCAATATTCAATAATGTCAATATAATTTAAAAAGGTGCATATGTACACTTGATATGAATTTTAATAAAACATGATATATAAATATTGCTTGCATCACAAAACAAACATTTCAAACAGGGTTTAGTTTTTTGCTAATCTTCGAGCTTTAAACGAGCTCACAATCGAGCATCTATTTTATAACACGAGCTATAAACGAGCTGCTCGTTTATAGCTCGATTAAGGCTCATGCTCGATAAGATGACGAGCCGAGCTCGAGTATGTAAAAGAGTTATCGAGCCGAGCTCGAACACATTCCTTTCAAGCTCGTCGAGGTCGAGCTCGAGTTCGAGCACAATTAATTTCTTATCGAGCCGAGCTCGAGCAGCTCAATACTCGGCTCGGCTCGGCTCGTTTACACCCCTATTCCTAACACCGAACTTGTACTTGACTGATTTAAATAGTCGAACTATTTGGAAATTTTATCTTTCAGCGCTGCCTTTAACTTATCTTCATTAGATTCGCAAGTTTTCGGAAGCTTCGAAACGAAAGGTGCATGTTTCTCTTATACGCAGTGTTCAAGAAAACGCTAGGCGGGAATCGGGCAGACGGAGTCCCGAAAAGACTAATCGGGGCCTAGGCGGGGATTAATCAGTTCCGAATTTTTTTTATATTTTGAAATATATATACAAAACTTTTCAAAATAATAATAATAATATATATATATACAAAATACGAGAAGCGATCAAATGAGGCACCAAAATTAGAATGAGGCAAGTGAGACACGATCTGAGCCACACATCTAACCCCCCGTGCATTTGTGGCGCGCCACGTGTCCAAATAGTAAACTCACTATCAATAGTAGTGTAAACGCAAATGGCGGCTCAACTCACGTGGCGAAACAACGGAAGGCCGAGATCGTGCCTCACGTGCCTCATTCTACCAATCATGACTCAACCGAGTGCTCCCCTACAAAATACATTTTAAACGCTATATGTGAATTATTATGTTATTTATATTATAATAATCTGATTTTTAATTTAACTTCAGAGTTTACACTATTGATTTAAAACATTATTTTGAAAGAAGGGATCGTATTATAATTGTTGGAACTCTAAGGATTTAAATGTAATAAGTAAAACCTTTTAAATTTATCATTCATTATCTTCTCTAATAAACCCTAACAGACTAACTGGCGGTCGACTCCATGGTCGACGATTGGAGACCAACATAACCTTGACACCTTCAATTCTTTCAATCCAAGCTATGATTTCGTCTAAACACATCAAAATCAGCTTAAACGCACCTGATCCGTTCAATCACCGATGAATGGGTGCGTTTTACACTAATCGGAACGGGTTGAAGAAAAAGACCGCTTAGGCGGACTAGGCGGCCGTTTTCTTGAACACTGCTTATACATCTTCTTTGGTTGGATTAACCACATTTGCATTCTGACAAAGAAAGAATTCAAAATATTTAGTATGTCACAAATACACTTACGAGTTATACATGATGACTGGCTATCCTGAAAAGCAACAGAAATCATACGATTGAAAAGCTATGCATTTTGATATGGTTACTACGAATTAAAACTTTCAAGGGCTACCACATACACTATTGTGGATATCTAAGATTGTACAGAAAAGATAGTAACATAGAAAAGCTACGCAATATGATTCATTACTAGCAATATTATGTTATGCATTTTATCTCCATAACCACGAATATAATGCTACGCATCTTAAACTAGGTTACTACGAATATTATGCTTTTGAAAGTACGAATCTTACACTCTGCAAGTAACATAACCCTTTTTTATAATACGTTTCTTTCTAATTAAAATTCATAGATGTGAAGTTTCTGATAGACATACATTTATAATGATTAATGCGTAGTTGATGCTGTTTCATTGAACATGATGATATTAAACACTGATTCCATAAAGTAGTGCAATCGCTATGAAATAAACCAACAAATGAATTAAATGTAGCCAGATACGGTGATTAACTTCTAACCTAAATAAATGGAGGAGTTCAATTCGTAAGGCGACATACCGTAAACGTGGTCGACCTTCTTTACGGTCGTAACTTTATTGTTCGATTTATCCGCCATTACTGATGCTAGATGTACAGAGTCACCGTAGGTCCCCGAGAATCGCAGTTCAACCGCTTGAATTCGTAGTGCGAGGTAGCAGATTTAGGTCTTAGGTTTCATTCAAGAATAACGAGATTGTAATTAAAATTTGATATTTAATTTTCCTAATTTTCCATTAAGATCGTAAATTAAGAATTATGAAAGAAACCTGATTTAATTTCAGCCATAGATGTAGTGATATTGAGGGGTTCGGATTTTTTTCTCATTTCTCACCTAAGACCTCATCTCATGGGATCTCCGCTCTAATTAATTATATCAATCATAGAAACCTTTTGGAATGACTTTAAAATGTTTGACTATTGTTTAATTATACCGCTTAGCTTCTAAAATTCAGAAGCCTTTTTTAAATTTTGGAACAGTTCCAAAATCAAATAGTGTTTTTCCTAATATTATGGGAAGAGGAGAATTCCTTTAGCCTCTTTAATCAAATGACTCATAAAATATCACAAGAAAGCTAACAAAAAGAATACTTTTCGTTTCTTGCAATAGTCTGGAAGATGACATTATTTACTTTGACTTCGGATTAAATAAAAATTAGGATTATATATAAAATCTAAAGGTTTTGGATCAAATACAAATCCCAATTATAAATAAAAACTACAAACCCAACAAAATATTGCCACGTACAAATATCGACCAATCAGAATTTATCACGTTCGGGGTTCTTTTTGTAAATAAAAAAAATTAACGCGTACTTATTTAAAAATACATAAAATATACGAGGGGTATAATCGTCCTAAAAATTGTTTTAAGTATGATCATCACGCGTTTAAGTCTGATCATGTTGGTGTCGCGCGTCCAGCCTTAACATTAGCGCCGCGCCCAACATTTACATTAACTGGGCGCGACGCACTAATGTTAAGGCTGGATGCGCGGCAACCCGTTTACTGTTCATATGTCGACTAAAAACACAGAAAATCGACTTATGTCGACTTTTAGAGGATATGTCGACTGGGAGAGGTAAGACCGGCGATTTCGACTGATCATTGTAAGGTTTTAAGTCTGATCATTACTGGTTTAAGTCTGATCATTGTTGTTTAAGTCCGATCATTGTCTGTTTAAGTCTGATCATTGTTTTTTAAGTTGATCATTAACTGTTTAAGTCTGATCATTGTTTTTTTAAGTCTGAACATTAACTGTTTAAGTATGATCATTACTGGTTTAAGTCTGATCATTGTTTTTTAAGTCTGATAATTAACTGTTTAAGGCTGATCATTATCTGTTTAAGTGTGATCATTGTTTTTTAAGTCTGATCATTACTGGTTTAAGTCTGATCATTGTTTTTTTAAGTCTGATCATTAACTGTTTAAGTCTGATCATTATCTGTTTAAGTCTAATAATTGTTTTTAAGTCTGATCATTAACTATTTAAGTCTGATCATTAACTATTTAAGTATGATCATTACATGTTTAAGTCTGATCATTGTTTTTAAGTCTGATCATTAACTGTTTAAGTATGATCATTGTTTTTTTAAGTCTGATAATTGTTTTTTAAGTTTGATCATTAACTGTTTAAGTCTGATCGTTGTTTTTTTAAGTCTGATCATTAACAACTCGAGGACTAAATTGAAAATAAAATTTTTAGGATATGTGGAATGACTATAATACCATTCCCGTGTTTTGTTCGGGATTTCGACTAAATGGGACACGTGTCAGTTTGAAATTGAGTTTTTAGTTTTTATATATAAATAGGTTTGTACCTGAACCGCACTCAAAACTAAAAATCCAAGTAAATATTGTCACGTGTATCATTCGCCCAATCATAATTCAGGGCGCTTTTTGTAAATAAGAAAAAAATTAAAACTGACTTATTTAAAAATAAATAACAGATGCGAGTGTATAAACGTCCTAAAAATATGCATAAGTTAAGTCTGTATATTATTGTGTAGGTCTGTTTTTAAGTCTGATAATTACCAACTTAAGTATGATCATTACCAATTTAAGTATGGACATTATCAATTTAAGTATGATCATTACCAATTTAAGTCTGGTTATCAATTTAAGTGTGTTTTAAGTATGAACTAATTTAAGTCTGTATATCAATTTAAGTGTGTTTATAAGTCTGGACATTACTAATTTAAGTCTGGATATCAATTTAAGTTTGTTTTTAAGTCTGGACATTACTAATGTAAGTCCGGACATTATCAATTTAAGTCCGGACAGTATTGAGTCTGTTTTTAAGTCTAGACATTACTAATTTAAGTCTGATCATTATCAAGTGAAGTCTGATCATTATCAAGTGAAGTCTAATCATTACCATTTAAGGTTGGACAATATTGAGTCTGTTTTTAAATTTGGACATTACCAATTTAAGTCTGATCATTACCAAATTAAGGCTGATCATTACCAAGTAAGTCTGATCATTACCAAGTTAAGTATGATAATTACCAATTTAAGTCTGGACATTATCAATTTAAGTCTGATCATTACCAAATTAAGTCTGATCATTACCAATTTATGTATGGACAGTATTGAGTCTATTTTTAAGTCTGGACATTATCAATGTAAGTCTGATCATTACCAATTTAAGTCTGTACAGTATTGAGTATGTTTGATGTTTGTAAGTATGTACATTATCAATTTAAGCCTGATCATCACCATCATTACCAAGTTAAGTCTGATCATTCCAAGTTAATTCTGATCATTAATTCTGATCATTCCAGGTTAAGTCTGATCATTACTAATTTTAGTCTCGACATTATCAATTTAATCCGATCATTACCAAGTTAAGTCTGATCATTAACAATTTAAGTTTAGACAGTATTGAGTCTATTTTTATGTTTGGACATTATCAATTTAAGTCTGATCATTACCAAGTTAAGTCTGATCATTACCAATTCAAGTTTAGACATTATTGAGTATGTTTGTAATTCTGGACATTATCAATTTAAGTCTGATCATTCCCAAGTTAAGTCTGATCATTCCAATTTAAGTCTGATCATTATGTCTGATCATTCCAAGTTAAGTCTGATCATTATATCTAATCATTCCAAGTTAAGTCTGGTCATTACAAGTTAAGTCTGATAATTATGTATGATCATTCCAAGTTAAGTCTGATCATTCCAAGTTAAGTCTGATCATTACTAATTTAAGTCTGGACATTATCAATTTAAGTTTGATCATTTCCAAGTTAAGCATGATAATTACCAATTTAAGTCTGGACAGTATTGAGTCTGTTTTAAGTCTGGCGCGCGTCAGTTTGTGATCTCCTGCAATTACTAGCAAGCGGTAAGCAGGGTCGAACCCTAGAGAGCTGGTTTGTTGAAGTTGTAACTGTAAACAAGGAAAAGGGTTTTTTTTGCAGTTGTGAGTGCAAAAGAGGCAAATCGCAACGACGGTTTCAATGCGAGAATATTCAGCTTAGGATTTCTATTGTGACACGTTTATCATAGACATCTAATGATCAAATTCCAAGTTTCTAAGTGTGGTTGTTCCGACAAAGGTAACAACCCTAAGTATCCCGACAAAGATACACCACAATCTAACACGACAAAGGTGTTAGACTTCTAGTTCTTTCCTAAACACAATAATCCGACAGAGGTTAGGTGTTACGATCTACCTTTACGACAAAGTTTCCAGTAGATATTAACAGTAAGAATTGGATGTCAAACTAAGCTTTACGAAAAAGTTTTCACTTAATCTAACAATTCAATTCATGGGATAAAGAACAAGAACTAGTAAAACATGAAATTGCATTAAGAAAATAGTCTCAAAATGTAGTCACAATAAACGAACCCCTAAACTGAAATAAGAAAATTAGCTACTCATAGCCGTAACAAAAACACAAATATTCTTGAATGAAAATATAAAATTCTCTTCTCTCGTCGAAAGCTTCGCGTTCTTCTCCAGAGCCGTCTTCAAAAGTAGGATTGAATGTAGAATGATGGGATGATAGATTGCTTTTTCCAGACCTTGATTTATAAGAAATTGGGTTTCTAAATCTGTTTTTGAGCCCAAATTGCCAAATCCCGGACTTGCTGACGTCAGCAATATCCGTCGCTGATGTCATTAGCCGCGCCCAGCATTGACGTTAGCGCCGCGTCCAACGTTGAAATTAGCAATAACGCTAATGTCTTCCTTGGGCGCGATCCGCGCTGTTTCGGCCTCTCCTTTCCGCGCACTAGTTCCGACTTTGACTCTTGATTTGACCATCCAAATGATCCCGGCTGCTCTCGGTGTGAACTAGAGAGTTGCATAGAACTGAGTCAGCTACGCAATGACATATATCTCATATTTTTCTGATCAGTGGTCAATTCTATGCACTCTGTCGAACCTCCGAAGGTATGGTCTGCCACTGTGGTGTTTTTGGCGTGAAATGTCGTCTTTTATGCGCGTTTTCTTCTAGAGCTTCGGAATCACATGAGATGCAAAATCATATTAAAAAGTAAAAGTTCGCATATAAAAGTGTCGAAATAAATGAGATTAGTTACTTCAACGAGTTGTTAAATACGACTCATCATCTGGACATTATCACTTTAAGTCTGATCATTACCAAGTTAAGTCTGATCATTACCGAGTTAAGCCTGGACAATATTGAGTATGTTTGTAAGTCTGGACATTATCAATTTAAGTATGATCATTACCAAGTTAAGTCTGATAATTCACCGAGTTAAGTTTGGACAGTATTGAACGTAAGTCTGGACATTATCAATTTACGTATGATCATTACCAAGTTAAGTCTGATAATTCCAATTTCACTCTGATCATTTCAAGTTAAGTCTGATCATTTCAAGTCTGATCATTTTAAGTTTGATCATTTTAAGTCGGATCATTGTTAAGTTTGACTGGACCTAACTTGGACATTGTTAAGTCTAATCGAAAATCCAGTTTATGTGGAATGACTATAATGCCCCTCTGTGTTATATCCGAGATTTCGACGAAATGGAACACGTGACAGCTTGAAATCCGATTTTTAATTTTCATATATAATCGTAATTTTAACCTGAACCGCACTCATTTACTTTTATCTTCTCCGGTGCAACTGCGAATGTCAAAACAACATCGTTTCAAACAAAATGACGTCGTTTTGATTTATATAATAAAAAAAACATGAATTGAAACGGCATCATTTTTTTTTATTGAAATGACACCGTTTTGAGATTATAAACATTTGTGTAACCGTACTTTTTCTTTCCTTCCATGGCCCTCCTTTTATCATTAATGACACCTGTTGAATCTTAGCATGAGTTCCAAGGTTTAAATGGCATCTATAACCCTTTCCCCTACGATTTTCGTGGATGTTTTCCTTAGTCACAAGTGTTCTCTTATCTCTTTCTATTCTCATTGATCATTTCAAACTCAAGAATTGACCACGAGTCTATTAAAAAAAGCCAAAAGATCCAGGAAATCTACCCAAACCAATCATAATAATCCTAGGAGTCTATAATTACATTTCCTACAAACTAAAGCCAAAAGAGACTAACGTATCCTACACCAAGCCTGAATATGGACATAAGCTAAAACATGAGAATGAGATGAATCAAACACTTCTATGATTCACATCCATCAGGTAATGTTAGAGAGCTGCTGCCCGGATCTTTGTACGCCAGAAGGCGCCCTTCCCTTAACAAATATCCTTTCTGGTCCATGAATTTCTTGTACTGTGAGCTTTTTCTTTGAAAGTTCTTTTTGGATTTCTTGTGTAGGTCAGTCAACCATATTATTTGGTTATATTTCATTAGCAACTCCATTCTGTTCTCCTCCATCTTCTTCAGAATTTCTCGCTCATTTTGAGAGAGATGAGAACTTTCTAGAGTAACCACTGGGAAGCATACTTCAGGGTTCCTAAAGAATAAGAAAGCTTGTGGGTCTCAGCTCATAAACCATCATTTCTTCACTTGAATGGTTTAATGATATTAATAACCTCTCAATAGTTCATTACTTACCTGAATCCATAGGTAAAAACTCCATTTCCTCTGGCGATTCCCCCATCTAGGGAAACAGCAGTTTGGCTCAAGCACCCACCTGCCAATGCCTTTTTCATGTGATTTAATGTTTCATAAACTTGTAGCCCACCAAACAGTCGGTAGAATAATGTTTCCCGGAGTCCATGTCCGGTTCTTGTTCTTATTTGCATATGAGGAATCTCTAAATTCACCATATTAACGGCGTATCCCAGGAACCCCGGCGGACTGTCCCCATTTTCCAACGTTGGGTTTCTCAAGGATAGAGCAATTTGATAGTCACATGGCACATATTCCCCTGTGAAAGGCCTGCAATAATCAGGAAATATGTCAGAGCTCATGAATTGCATATTAGGAAAACAAATGGTTAACAAATGAGTTACCTGATGTCCTCGAGACATATCACGTCAAATTGACGGAGAATGGATTTTCCAAGTGTAGTCGCAACAGCATTGTCATCTTGGGACTTCTGGAGTGCACTTGCAGCATCACCAGTTTTACAGACAACTGCAAGCATTTGATCTTCACCCAGATACGCCGCCAATACTCTGCATTTACCCGCCTAACTATCAGGTGGACGGTTTTTTGACTTGCTATAATAAGCAGGTAAAAAGAAGGCAAGACAGTATACAGAATGCAATAAGTTATTCATGAGGACCTACCTACTAAGCTCTTTACTCTGCACAGCTCCAAGTTGCGACACTATGCCAACAACATCGGCCATAAAGGTCTTAAACGGCTCTTCTAGCGTTTCTCTTGTTTGTAAATAGTAGACTAAAGAAGCTGCTGACTCACTCTTACTTTTGATTACATTCATCAGCTGCTTGGTCTCTGGAGAGCTGTTAACATGGGTATGTGGTTGAAGTTCTGAGAATGAAAGGAAAAAGAAAAGATTAGTACCTCAAAAATAGAGCAAACTATTACTGCTGTCACATTACACAAACATTTCTAACGTCAACGTTGGTATTAGGTTTATACTGTGGGCAGCTGCCAGAAGACATAAGCACTTGGCCAGATGAGGCTTGCAAATATATGGTGTTCGATTTAAATACAATCGAATAGTTAACCAACCCTAACCTATATTCTGAAAACTTAAATCCTCTGAGCAAAAACATGGTAGTGTATATTATAAATCTGACCCAGCAAGATGGAAAATGGAAAAATAGAACAAACAAGTTGTCTGGCACATTAAGGCCCTTTCAACGTCTTACACGTTGATAATGAAGTAACAAACAGTAACGATCTAAAGCCATCGTGTTTTGTCATTGTAGGTGCTGAAGACTTGACCCTATAAATTTACGAAGGTAGTAGGTACAATTAGTAGAATACAGAGAGGTGTTACTCAAACCTTGCAAGGCTAACAAATCTTGCTCAATTTCTTTTTTCTGAACTTGGATAATATTCAGCTCTTCTTCTATAATACCAATGCCTTTACCAATATCTATAACAGCTTTGAGAAGTTCCTGCAGGAGCAAGAAATGTCAAAGTACAAGTATTAAAAGCAACAAATTAGTCTTTCTCTCGGTTAAATCAGCAAACATTGTTTGGGTTCTGCCGTTCAGCACTCTCAAACCAACAATGCGAATGAAAATGATTTAGAGTTCAAATTAAAACATTTAAACTTAAGGTCTCATTCTTCTGGAGTTAATTACATAAATCATTGGTTATTAGATTGTTTTAAGTTCAATATTAATTTAACTAATTTCGGACTCTGTTTTAATCACAAAACCATAAGTTCCGATAAGTTTCGTCGGTTCAATCCAATTAACTCCGATGTAGGTTTAGTTTGATTCAACCAAACTCTACTTAATCTCAATTCATATATATGGAGTTTACTTCATTTTCAACTCTAAAATGTGAAAACAATCATCATTTGCATAAACTCATCTAGAACAAATTTCATTCATTTCCATATACTTCTATATTTAAAAATTCAAGAATATTGGAAATGATTTAGTAATTCAACAATTATCAAATTCATTCAACTTTAATTAGTGATGTTAAATTCTTAAATTGAAAGTCCATTAAGTTGCGTTAAATTTTAAGTATTTCTAGCTTAAGTCCCCTTAATATGTTTTTGAAAATAATTTGTGGCTGAAGCTGAGGCTTTAGTGCCATACAACTTAAGCCAGCATTGGGAACATACTCATACTAACTATAATGAATAGCGCAAGCTTAAGTTGAAAAGATAACAATAGGAGTAACACTTCAGAGAAAAGACAACCATGCAGACATGAACAAGGCATTACCTCTTCTTCGGTTTCCAAGGAGTTCATTATGGCTTGTACAAGCGGTGGGAACTTTCCATCCACAGATTGGTAGTGAATATTTTCACTTTTCGTACTGGGTACTTGAATGACTTCGACCTAATAACCAAATCACAATGTTAAAACTTAAAACATGATAACTCTAAACAAACACACGTTCCGCTTTCCTTTTCTGGTAGCTGCAACCTTGCGACACAAGTGAATGTCAAGATATGAGGAATGAGTAGCAGTAAAACAGAACTACAAAAACGGGTAAGCAATACCTATTTGATAGTATCCATTGGAAAGAAAGCTAAAGCAGGACTAACCTCTGATGCAAGTTTGAGAATGCTTCTATTTGTTTGAAACGCCATTTTGCTAAGTACTTCACTTTCAGAAATGAGAGAGATTGAAACTAAAGATCATCGCAGAAAGGAAACATGTAAGTGACATTCATTTTTCAAACAGTGAAACATAAACAAAAGACATCCAGCCAAATAGTTCAGAAGGAAAATCAATTGCACTTGTAAGTACTTCCAATCTCAAAAATTCATACGAAAGCGATAAAGATAGAAATGTTAAAACAGAGTTCATACGAGTTTGATCCTTTCAATTAAAAGAAAGAATATCTTGAAAAGCTGGTTAAGATACAGATGGTGAAAATACAAGATGGCCAGACGGTTGTGTAAGAACTAATTAATTACAGTACTAAAAAGACATGGACACCAGGTAACATGGAAAGTCGTGGATGCAATACGAGTGACATATTTCTGGTTCCCATTTCGAAATGCAATGCATGTGGGAATGGTGAATTAATAAAAATTTAAGGATCATGTGAGTACAGGCCATTAAGCAAAGATCTAGCAAATTTGAGTTCGATAAAAGTACATGATAGCCACTGAGCAACTGCTAAACTAGGTCAATACAGGCCAAGGCATCGTAAAAATAGCCTTTTGTTTTCAATTGACAAGATCAGAAAATTCCCAAGGAAGAGGGTGGTATCGTTACCGTTCTGTTCATGTTCTGCAGTGACTTTTAAGATACCACTAAGGTTCAGGCACCCTTGTTCGTCAATCTGGCCCAAAAGATATATGCCCATAAGATTCTTAATCATTTGACATGTGATAAGTTAGATCATTTAATGGATGCGGCTTGCAGAGTCACAAAAACACAGGTGACGTCCATAAAGCTAAAACAATGCTCTACTCTACCAAAGGATAGAAACATTCATTTTAAACCACTTTAAACTTCTTTTTCATACCGCCCCATGTTAACTAATATTAAGTTATCATACACATATATACAACTTTATTGAACTGATTGGTCTAAGCAGTAAATAGATCCTCCACTGCACACTAAATGTGCTGCACTTAAACAATAAGACAGTCGTTTTATATGGAATGATTTGTGCCAGCACAGTTAGCATGCAGTAGAGAATCCTATTCCTAAAGAATATACTAGAAGAAGATGACAGTTTATCAATAAAAAGAAAAGCTAACTAGTCCATTAAACAAGGTCAAATGAAGAGAATGTCATAGGAAATCAGGAGGTTCAAGCCCAAAATCAACCACATCACTAAGTTTGCCCATAATGCCTATAATAACAAACCCTAACCTCACGTTTTGATCCGACATTATCTAGAAAGGCGAATCCGTCAAGAATTACTGCAACTGATCCTCCCAAAGCATGATTGCCGTATGCATCGAAAAACTGCAATAGGTACCACCGTACCAGCATGTAAGAACTCGGAGAAATTTGATATTAACACTATATCATTTGTAAAAATATATATATATATTGTAACTATTAATTGCAGAAATTAAACATTTTTTACATAATTGTTATTGAGCAGTTTTCAAATGTATAACAAGCAAAATTATGTACTGTGATTAGAAAGCCCACTCAAGTAAGGTGTGTTCACATTCCATTTCCAATAAGTGTATAATGTCTCAACTTTATAATTACAGTAGTAGCATTAAGAGGCCCTCATGGTACCTCTAACTCAAACTGCTCAATTACACACCCCGGGTATAGGTTGTCCCCAAAGTTTTTCGGGAGCACTTCAACATTTTTGAAGGGTCCAGGAGTCACTACCAAAGAAATGCCAACAGATAAAATATAATATTAGAATGCGAAGTAATGGTCATAGTGAATTATCATGAGGTGTCATCTCAGTTGGGCTATGGCTATATAGCTGAAATTAAGTAACACGGAACCTACCTTGACATGGTATGTTAACTGATAATAGTGCATCGGGTGAGGACAACACCAAAGTAGCTTCATAGTTTGGACGGATTTGGTCAAGCTCATTGCTTTCAATGGTAACATCCTAGATGATTATAAATTGAAAATGATAACAACAAAATTATATTGGAAATTGCATAGCAAGATATTTTCGAAGAAATGACTTGGAGAACAGATGCAATGATTCGCATACCTTAAAATGCACGGTCAACTTATCATGTGATAGCTCCATCTTCGCTACATTAATCTTACAACTTACGCTCCTCTTCAGATTCAATGCCATGTCTACTTTTGGCATGCAACTGAATGGGATACGATTTCCATATTCATCATAGCATGTTAAATCAAAATTTGGATGACATTGCCCTATCCTGTTGAAGACAGAGTTCTTAAGACAGGTATAAAGTTGTTTTCACAAGTCATGGAAGAAAGTTGATGAATATGCAACTAGCTTATGACAAGTCATGCTCTAGTCTAGTACAGCTTTGCACAACGTTCCAAACTACTTAGATAAAATCACTAGAATAAGAGATCATCCACTATTTGCTATGGAACAATAAATTGTCATCACATTAGTGCATCAACAAATGAGACCATAAATTCCCATCGACAAAGATGGAACCACATAAATAACTATGGATGATTTCTAGTAATCCTCTACGCCTTACCTTAATTTCCAAGGATACTGGATTGAACTTGAAACTTTCCATTTGGTGGCCATAGGTGACGGATCTACATCAACTTTTGCCTCAAAAGATTTTATGTCTGAATTTTTCTGTCACCAAGATTTTTTTTATATAAAAAACATGGACATTGGAAAAATTGAGAACAAAACTATGGTGTTCATAAACTTACAATAATGAATGAAAATGTGTATCTTCCCGCTTTTGTAAAAATATCCGGAAGCTTAGATCCGAGAGGGAAGATATACAATCCATCCACTCCCCGTCTTGTCGACGAATATCGTCGGATAGAGTACACATGTTCAGCGCATGAGAAGTCCTCACTATTTGCGAAAAATTTAACTTCCATAGTCATTTCTGAACCATCATTGACTATGTATTTCTGCTCCAAAGTGTTTGATGGTGACGGTGTAAAACATTTTGGCCTAACAACAGCAACAATCTCCTGAGGAGGTGATTGACCAGCATATATGGCAGTAGCAAGCGGCAGTGCCTGTAAAGAAAAAACTTGACGATAAATGATAATTACATCAAGCAATCAATAAAGCAAATGAAGCGCAGTACAGTTATTGCAAGTGGATGGTTTGGTATTGCAAACTTAAACACATTCAAAAATATGTTTTCAGCTACCGTTAAATATTCTACAGCTGAACATTCTAGCAAAGTAGAAACTAAAATACTAACCCCATCAATATCCAAGTCTAGGCAATTTCTTTCACTTAACATCTCAATCATAGTTGGAGCCTTCTCATATAATTTTGCCAGCTGAGAATTCCACTCTGCCGTCTCCACTACCACACACTATTATCAAAAGTTATAGGTTAAACAATGACACAGACCAAATAGATTATGAGAGAGTTCCTCTATGGAGTAAATATTTAAAAACATGGACTTATTTGCTTGCCTTCCCGGATTCTATCACATTAAGAGGGACGGAGAGAGAGCTGCGCACATCCAGATTGGCCATTCCATCTCTCACCTCCAAAACACATCCTTCCTCATCTCGGAGAGCTATAGGCCTAAAGCCCCAAGTATTAAAGGAATCAAAGATCCTAGAAGCAAATAACTCCACCAGGCATAAAGGGGTGGCGTTTGATAACGTAAAGACGCACGATTACCTGCATATGAGTCGAGACTCTCCTGTAGAAGCATGATTCGAACATTGTCAGCAATTCAGCATGCACATAAGCTCATGTACCAGAAACATTACTCAAATAAATTAAAGCACGCTTTTGAGGAAATGCATTCATATCACACAGGTTAGTTTGGAACATATTTATAGCATACACAACCGAATGCTTATGAATATACAAATAACTGGATTCCTAACATCTTTTTGTTCTTAAATTAGAGTAAATAAATTTCGATGAAACCCCTTCTCATTTCAGATACAATAAAGTTCTTCAGACCAGATAGCGACAAGCGTATGCTGTTGAATATTCATTTAAGGCTCAAAAATCGTTATCACTATACAAAGTACTTACCACCTGGGTCTCCTTCAAACCCTCCCAACACAAATCGTTCTAGGGTCGCATAAACATTATTGTTGTGACAGCCAGCACAAGCCCCTTTCAAAATCTTTATTTTCTGGCCCGACTTCCATACTGTGCCATTCTTTTGGATCTCCTGATGCACCCTAACAACTGCAGAATAATTAAGGAATGTATAGCACTGATCAATGACACTGATTAATGATTTGAGGGTAGGGAGGAATCTGCTCAAGATCACTGAACCTGTAAAATCAGAGACAAACATAAACTTTTAACTGCTTACCATCTGAAGAAACACCAAGCTGTTTCTTATTTGGAGTGACAACAACGACAGGTTGATCCTCACCACATTCATTTTCATCGTCATAAGCACCATGCATATTGCAAATCCATTCCAGATACTCTTTCTGGAGACGTGATATGGACAATTTCTTCCCGTTTCGAGAAATATCTACACTCACTTCTGTGTGCAGACCACCAGGATTGTCATACAGTAATATATGCTTCCTAGTCGCTACATAATTCAGTATGAATGTTTCGTACCTTTGTCTTTGTCAAGAGATTTATCACCAAAACTCATCAGCGCAGTAGTAAAAGCATGATGATGAACCAAATCAGTCTGTGATAATATAATCATTAGTCTTCAAATGATGAAAGGGCAATGTATTTATTGAGGGTTTTCGAAGAGAAAAAATCCCAGACGAAATGCGACTTGGTAGCTACTAAAAACAGTCGTACCTTCGAACGAGTTGGATTAAAACCACCATCAGTATCTGCAACCAGAATACAAGTTGTTTACAGAACAGTTTTAAAAGGGTTCCGCATAAAAAATATACAGCAATTTGCGTCATTATTAAGAAATAGCACAGTTGTATGTATCAATATGATTGGCTTCACCAATGAAGCATCAGTTTCTGCAACCAGAATGTGAGTTGTACACAGAAAAAAGTTCTTGTAAAAACATTATCCCATAGAATGTACAACAGTTCGCGTCATGATTAAGAAATAGCACAGTTGTATCAATGTGATTGTCTTTACCAACGAAGCACTTTACTCTCATACAACATCTCTTCAAAATTTGAGCCCTTTCCCCCTTCTTTTGTCTGAGGTCCATGAATGGAAGCCATGGCTACACACAAATAAAATATGAAGTACACAAGCATGAGCTACTAAATGAACATGAATGAAATCAGATGTGCACGCTCGTCTGGCACATGCAACCAGAAACAACTTTCAAGAAGAATTATTTCTCAGAAGAAAGTTAAAGAAATACTGCTCAAAATAAAAAGTAAAGGGGGAGTCTTGACAGTGACAAGTGATACTTTTATCCTATTTCAAATAGATATACAAAGACAGCCAAACAAATCGTTTCCCCTTTAAAACAATCACTTCATCAGGCAGTTCTCACATGGTAAATTATTCTTTTTACTGCTATTAAGACTGACGTTACTGAATTAGCAAAACAAGGATGCATCCCTCTCGGGCTAGAATGTAAAGGATGAGGGAATTTACCCAACGAGCATCTGGAAGCAACCTCCCAAGCCGTCGAATGGAAACACGATTAAAGCTTGTGAAGCCTTCTTTTATCACAACTCCTTCGGAGTTTAACTTTTCCAAAATCATATCAATGCTTTCCTTACCCTAGGTGTCAAAAAACTAATGTAATGTGTATCCGTCGCAACTAACAAGCATTAGTATCATGAGCACAAGATTGATTATCAAACCTCTTTCATTGGTAAATAAACACACTTCAACCGGGCATTAGCTTCTTCAGTCGTCTGTCTGCCTGAAAGCATAAAAAAACATTTTCATCATTACCAAATAATGCATGCAATGACATCTACTTGAGCATATCGATGTTGTGCATTTTAACTTTTAAATTGTCAGTAGAAATAATTAACAAATTGGTGAAGAACCTGCTTTTTCCATGCTATCATCCTCTCTGTTCAGATGGATATGAATCTGAAAAACAAAATCAGGACCATTGCAAGAGAACCAGTTCGTTACAGCTGACTCCCCACCCTCGACTTCAGCTAAATTAAGACCATTGACCTGGAGGAGACAATTTCAACTGATAGAACCAAAAATATATTTTTGGTTCAAACTTCGTCTGATATGGACGTATAAACAGGGGCAACAGTCAATAAACCTCGAACTCTACAGGTGTTGCTGTTCTGTGTACGGAAGACAGCTCATCACACTGAAAAAAAAGAAAAAACTCGATATTAACATAAAGGTAAGATATCTCCCTGATACTATCTGGAAGAGGACGGTCAAAATTCCCCTTGGAACTGTTAAATGACAATGACTGCAGTTTCATCCATAATGATTTGGGGAACGCGAGACAGAAGCCGTTAAAGATAAACATCTCAAGTTCACGAAACTGAGTGTCAGAAAAATATAATGGAAGGTGTAATTTTTGGAAGCTGACAAACAAAGGCGAACATGCCACAAATGACAGAAAATCATTTACAACATTGCTTCAAAAAACTGAGTGTTTATATTTACATAATGAATAGGGATTGAAACACAACCCTTTTCACAACTAAGGAAAATATATAGCTACCAATGGAGGGTAAAATAACTGTAATATAGAAACATCGAAACTGACAAGATAAACAAAGTCAATAGATTTTGTAAGCACATGAGCTTATGAAATCAATATCCGAAATTTGGTCATGCAGACCTGAATGTAAGGAAAGTAGATGTCCTTCAGTCTACATTGAAGTTCTGAAATGTTCAAGCTTTTCATTTTTGGCCTAAATATTTCAACCTGAAAAACAAGTGACATCAAAATCGAACCAGCTGGAACACATCAAAACAACAGGTCTAAATTTGACAGAAACACACGGCCTTTGTTCCCAATCTATGAGAAATGTGATGGTATAGCATGACAATAGATGAAGTAGAGAACAATGTGATGGTTTACATACTGCTGTAAGAGTAACTACATGTAAGGGCGGGCTAGTGTATGCTTTTTGGTGGTATAAAACCACTTATGAATCAAAAAAAAAGAGAACATTATTCAAAACATTGGAGAATTCGGGTCCTAACAAGCAAATGACAGTCGTGATAATCTCAACTGCACAACTTTCTACTTTAGTCCCAACCACCACGTGATCTTCTTGTCACCATCTTTGGACCACATGTTCCTCATATATTGGTCATCTATTATGATGCACATGTTAACTCAAAGATTAGATATCCCAAAGGTGGTCAAGAATTCCCAAGCTCATCCAGCATCTGACATGTTGCTTGTATAAACATGGACATCATCTTTTATCCTTTCATATATTGAGTTACTTTTAAAAAATTACAACTTCATATTCCACGGCAACAAGCCCTCAGACATGTGAACACTAAAAAGCCAAAGGAAAAGCAAGTGACAGGACCTTGGTAAAGCTTCCATGAGGGGATTTTTGAATATCAATTTCTAGTGGATCCCTCATACCACCATCAGTCTGAGAGCAAAAGTCGGCAATGAAAGTAGTCAATAATAAAAGATAAGAGAGTTCAGCGAACATGAATATGCAAGAGTTGTAAGAAACTGAAAAGCTCCATACTGAAGTCAATACCTTCCACATTCGACCGGAGCCAGACTTGCTAAGTAAAGCTTCTCTCTCAAGATTTAAAGTGTATACTTTCTTTGAATCTTTTCTCTTAGAAGAAACTAGAGCACGCCTGAAATATAAAATGTCAAGACCATCTACTTAGGTAAAACAACTTAATGCACCAACACCAAAACTTACTAATGGACAGCTAGTACCTTCCTAAATGCATAGATGCTATAGGACCTCCATAGCCAAACATGCCGAAGAAAGGCTGCAAAATCGGCGAGATCATTCTGAGATGATAATAGTAAAGTTGACAAATATGACTACCCTTAAAAAATTCCTTGTTCCCCCAAAACTTCACTTTCTCATCAAAACCTTTTATGTTTTACAAACTAACAACTTTTTCAAACTAAAAGAACAAAATGAACTGTCAGAAGAATTCATGGAGTACATTACCAAATGGTGTACCCGGTTGGCAAGAGCTTTTCAAGATTATAAGACATAGAATACATGTCATATCCCCCAGGGAAAAGATAAAAACATTAGCAGCTGTGATGAGTAACCCTTACCAGTAAATATGGTGGCTTGATGTTGCCCCGAGTTGTTTGACGTTTGTAAGACCTATGTAATGAGGCACCCATCTTTCCCCTAGAAGTAAACCCGCATATTCAAATTAATCAAGGTCACATCTTACTGTTGCATTATACACTAGCGATGAAACTGCATCATAATAGCAGCATACACACAAAATGACAATAATACTCGGATAGAGTTACTGGACTTCAATTGAGAATGCATTGTTGTTAGGACAGTGATGAAAAAGCTGCCTAACGGATTGAAATTAATCTCATAATCCCTCACTATTAGTCCAGGACAGTTTGAGAAGAGAAGAATTCTCAGACAACAAACAAGATCCTTTAGGATCAAGATATTCAAACCAACTACCATTTCACGATGGAGTAGTGTTCACTAGCATCCATTCCAGGACCTGTGTCAAAAACAGAAATCTTGTCGCCACTGATTTCCACACTGCAAAATGTAACGATGCAGTAAGGCAAGATTCAATGCAAATATAAATGCAGAGTACTAAATTTCTAGCAATCACATTAGCAATTGCAAATCTGGAAAATCGTGATCTAAATCCTATGTTAACAGTCAGCAAATTTCTGATATAATTCTGCAGCTGTAGGATAAAATGGAAAATGTAATATTAAGAAATAGAGTTTGTGAATTGTCTGTACAAGTCATATGTATAATGGTCATAAGAGATTTAATTAGGAAATATATGGTAGAAAAATAATAAACTAAAACGGTGAATGTCATATGAGCATATAGCAGTTTTACAAGATCGATGCCAGTCCATTACACCTTTTGGAGTAAATACTAAATCTATATTCATTAAATAAATTTAAATTGTATCTGCAATCCTCAATAGAGTAATAATCAGGAATGCATTAACAGGATTTTCTAGGAACATGCACATGCTGCGCTTTTTATTCTGTGATACTATAATAGATTGCATAAAACCGTTACATGGGGAATCAAAATGTCACAGAGCTTATATTCTGAGAACCCAATAGTGCTTAAGGGTATACCGAAACTATAGAGTTGCAAGCACATACCTTATCAATCTTTTTTCATTCACATCATTTGTCCACACTGCTTGTAATGAATTGTCCTGGTAAAAAAATTATGTTAAGCACACACGAGTAAGGAGGCTACATCAATCGCCTACAGCAATAGATTTATCCAAAATGACTTTGTATTTACAATCAGTTCGGCAAGTGCGGCTTCAAATGAGTACTCTTCCGGAAGCTCCGTGAGCAAGTCTGTGTCGGGTGTTAAATCCCACATATTCTATAATAAAATGAGAGATGTTGATCATAGAATCCACTGGAGGTCAATAACGAGTAAGACTGGTAATTATTTATCTGTTAATATCACCGTGAACAACACTGAATAATGAAATAGGAGTTGTAAGGTTGAAATGAATGGATGAGGTTACTGAGTATACCACAATCATTTCCAAGCACAGCTAGTAGCCTACTACTACTACTACCTACCCAAGTAGGAAGCTTACCTCATAAGTATCAGGAACTGTTGCAGAACCATCCTATATGACAAATAAAGAGTGAACATATTAGTAACACAGATGGCCTAAAAGAAGATGACTTCTCAGATTATACAAAAAAAAAAATGAAAAGTGGCGACTTCTCTGTACTCACATAAAGCCTTAAGATGTTGACTGTGAAAGGATCAAAGTCCATAAAACGAATCATCTTCTCAATGGTGCGATCATCGGAGTCCTGAAAATAGAGCTGGTCACTACTCCAGTCAATGTCTCTCCTCACACCGGGAGAGCTACTGGCGTGTCTGAATGCGACCTTGTACTCTTCCCTAACGGCGCGGACGAAGTTAGGTAGAGAGATTTCGGATCGTGGTTCGGAAAATGTTACTATGACGCTGGTTCCGTTCGGTAAAAGTATTTTAAACTTGTAAACCTCTTCACTGCAACCGGCCTTTTGCGCTTCGTCGAGCTTTCTTTTCGTCGGCGTGTTGTTGAGTTTGGGCTTCATGGCTAATAATCGACGTAAAAGCGCGGATGATGGGGTTGTAGAGCTGCAGGGACGAGTGGAGATGATGGAGGTGGACGGTTTAGGGTTTTAGTGGAAGAGACTGAGAGAGAGGAGAATGGGAAAGTCACTTGGGGGAGACGAACGAAAAGAAGTTGACGGCTATGGATTTAGTCTGCTAAAAAAAATGTGCTGTACGGACTACTGAAAATGATTTGTTTAATTTTTAATTAATTATTATCAATACTATTTTATACAATCATTTTGTGTTTATAGGTAGGGTTTTGAATAAAATAAAATTCACATTTAAATATAAAAATAATAAATCATCTAAGAATTCGACACGTGCCACTCTAGATCAATTAGAATTCGGAGCGCTTTTTGTAAATAAAAATAAATAAAACGAACTTATTTACAAATACATAACAGATGCGATGGTATAAACGTCCAAAAAAAATTAACGTCGTTAGGCTAAGTCTGAACATTAACAAAATAAGTCTGAACATTAACAATAAGTCTGATTTTTAATAAAATAAATCTGAACTTTGAGAGTGGATCAAATACAAACCAATATTATAAATAAAAACTACAAACCCATAAAAAAATTTGACACGTGTCAAAATTAACCAATCAAAATTCATCCGAGATTTCTCCCGTAGGGGTTCTTTTTGTAAATAAAAAAACACATGTGGACTTATTTAAAAATATATAAAAGATAGGAGGGGTATAATCGTCCTAAAATTCGCTACAGTAAAATTCGAATTTCGCTACAGTACGTTTTTAAGTCTGATCATCATGCGTTAAGTCTGATCATTAAGAATAAATTTTGACTTTTGCTACAGTAAAATTGACTTTTTACTGTAGCAATTTTGACTGTTGCTACAGTACTGTTCAGACTTAAAAAAACAATGTTCAGAGTTAAACCATTAACGATCAGACTTAAATAACAATGTTCAGACTTAAACCAGTAATGACAATACTTGAAAAAACAATTATCAGACTTAAAAAAATAATAATGAGACTTAAACCATTAACGTTCAGACTTAAATAACAATGTTCAGACTTAAATAACAATGTTCAGACTTAAACCAGTAATGACAATACTTGAAAAAACATTGACCAGACTTAAAAAAATAATGTTCAGACTTAAAAAAATAATTATGCGATTAAACCATTAACGATCAGACATAAAGATGGTAATGATCAGACTTAAGAATGATAATGATCAGACTTAAAGATTGTAGTGATCCGACTTAAAGATGGTAATGATCAGACTTAAAGATGGTAATGATCAGACTTAAGAATGGTAATGATCAGACTTAAAGATGGTAATGATCAGACTTAAAGATGGTAATGATATAATGGTCAGACTTACAATTTGCTATAGTACGATTCTAAAATTTGATGTTTATGCGCTTGTATGAGAATTTGATGAAAGCCTAGTATTTTTTGGGTGGAAACGGCATTCTGAGCAGAACTCATGGCTTTGCCATGAGATCGGTGTTTTTAGGGCAAATTCGATCATCTGGAGGGTCAAATTCGCGTTTTAATCTTTTTTTTCTTTTTTTTAAAAGAGGATTATTGGATTTTCAATCTGTTTTTAAGTCTGATCACTGCTATTTTTTAAGTCTGATCATTGCTGTTTGTAAGTCTGATCGTTGCTTGTTTTAAGTCTGATCATTGCTATTTTTTAAGTCTGATCATTGCTGTTTGTAAGTCTGATCGTTGCTTGTTTCTTTTCTGTTTTTAAGTCTGATCAATGCTGTTTTTTAAGTCTGATCATTGCTGTAAGTCTGATCGTTGCTTGTTTTAAGTCTGATCATTGCTGTTTTTAAGTCTGATCATTGCTTTTTTTAAGTCTGATCATTGCTGTTTTTAAGTGTGATCATTGCTTAAGTCTGATCATTCATTGCTTAAGTCTGATAATTCGTTGCTTAAGTCTGATAATTCGTTGCTTAAGTCTGATCATTGCAGTTTTTGAAGTCTGATCATTGCTGTTTTTGAAGTCTGATTATTGCCTAAGTCTGATCATTCATTGCTTAAGTCTGATCATTGCTGTTTTTTAAGTCTGATCATTGCTTAAGTATGATCATTCATTTCTTAAGTCTGATCATTGCAGTTTTTAAGTCTGATCATTACTGTTCTGATCATTGCTTAAGTCTGATCATTCATTGCTTAAGTCTGATCATTGCTGTTTTTAAGTCTGATCATTGCTGTTTTTTTAAGTCTGATCATTATCATTTTTAAGTCTGATCATTACGTTTTGTAAGTTTGAACATTTTAATTTAATCTCTTAAGTCTGAACATTTAGTAATTTAAACTCTTAAGTCTGAACATTTAATCTCTTAAGTCTGAACATTTATTAATTTAAGTCTGATCATTTAGTAATTTAAGCCTGAACATTTAGTAATTTAATCTCTTAAGTCTGAGCATTTAATCTGTTAAGTCTGAACATTTAGTAATTTAAGTCTAAACATTTAGTAATTTAATCTCTTAAGTCTGAACATTTAATCTCTTAAGTCTGAACATTTAATCTCTTTAGTCTGAACATTTAATCTCTTAAGTCTGAACATTAAGTAATTTAATCTCTTTAGTCTGAACATTTAATCTCTTAAGTCTGAACATTAAGTAATTTAATCTCTTAAGTCTGAATATTTAATCTCTTAATTCTGAACATTTAGTAATTTAATCTCTTAAGTCTGAGCATTTAATCTGTTAAGTCTGAACATTTAGTAATTTAAGTCTAAACATTTAGTAATTTAATCTCTTAAGTCTGAACATTTAATCTCTTAAGTCTGAACATTTAATCTCTTTAGTCTGAACATTTAATCTCTTAAGTCTGAACATTAAGTAATTTAATCTCTTAAGTCTGAATATTTAATCTCTTAATTCTGAACATTTAGTAATTTAATCTCTTAAGTCTGAACATTTAATCTCTTAAGTCTGAACATTTAGTAATTTAAGTCTGAACATTTAGAAACAGTACAGTTTAAGTCTGGTCATTGTTGTTGCTTAAGTCTGATCATTTTCAATTTTAAGTCTGATCATTAATAACTCGTGGACTAAATTGAAAATAACTTTATTAGGTTTATACCCCTTTGTGTGGAATGACTAAAATACCCTTCCGTGTTTTGTTCGGGATTTCGGCAAATATGGGACACGTGTCAGCTTAAAATTTGGTTTGTAGTTTTTATTTATAAAACGGTTTGTACCTGAACCGCACTCCTGAACTTTAACAAAAATAAGTTTGAGCATTAACAATAAGTCTGAACATTAACAATAAGTATGATTTTTAACAAAATAAGTCTGAATTTTAACAAAAATAAGTCTGAACATTAACAAAATAAGTCTGGACATTAACAATACATCTGAACTTAAAAAAAATAGTTACGAAAATACCAAAAGACTATTTTGCCCCTCCGTGTTGGATTACGAAATTTCGACAAATATGACACATGTCAAATTTTGAGGAGGTTTATAATTTTTATAGTTAATCTCTACCTTATAGGGGAGCGCTCGGTTGAGGTAAGGTTGGTAGAATGAGGCACGTGAAGCACAATCTGAGCCACTCATTGTGTTGATGTGGCAGGGAATAGTACCGGAATAGTGTTTTGTTTTTTGCTTTTTGAATAGTGCAGGATTTTGGTAGTGGGACACGTGGCGCACCCACAAAGCACGGGGGTTAAGATGTGTGGCTCAGATCGTGCCTCACTGCCTCATTCTTAGGAGGGGTGCCTCATTTGAGCGATCCTCCTACCCTATACATAGAAACCACTTTTAGTTTACAAAACTATAATCAATCAGAAGGGTTGAGATCTCATGAGAAGTAACAAATTTGGTGAGAAATAAGAAGTAATCATAACCATTCAATTTTTGATCCAACAACCCTTATTGTTCGGATTTTTTTAATCTTAATATCTATATTATATGTTCATAAGGGCATTATTGTAAATTTGTATCCATATAATTACCGGTGTTACGAATTTTGTTTTGTAAGTCTACGAATTTTGATGTTTAAGTTTTATTATTTTTACATTACGAATTTTGTTCTTTTAAGTCTACGAATTATGATTAAGTTTTATTTACATTACGAATTTTTTTCTTTAAACTACGAATTTTGATTACTTCTCATTTCTCACCAAATTTGTTACTTCTCATATGATCTCTTCCCTCAATCAGAATAGTAGATCTTTTTTTTTTGATATAAAAATAGTAGATCTAAATAATCAAAAGATTGATATTAATAAGGATAATTTAATATTTATCTTAATTAAAATTCATATTTAACGACACCCAACGTATATATTGTCAAAATCTAATCCCGGATTATACGTATACTGATATGTAAATTCGAGTTATTTTTGTTCCAAATGATGTTCAAAACTTATGTTATCTTTTTAGCTGCCTTATATTCCGAATTAGACCTCGATATAAACTAAAAAGTTGTAGCACTTCTAGTTACCTTTCCAACAAGCTATGACTCAATTAATTTGGACGCTTCATGTGCGCTCGACGTGTTAAACGAGCTAGAAAGGTCCAGCTGTCCAAACATTGCTTCCAAATACACAGAACTTTTCTTGTCGTTTTAGCCGCTTTAAGATCCGAACTGGACCTTGATGTCAATTAGAAAGTTGTAACCCTTTGAAAATTAGCTTTCCAAGAAGCTATTATTCAACTCCTTCGGACGCTCGATGTGTGCTCAACATGCAAAACAAGTCGGAAATGTATGTCCCCATATTGCCAAACAACTCTCATTCTTTGAAAAGTGATGAATTATATTTTCCAATTCTTTGAAAAACCACGAACTTCACATTCAAAACCAACAAACTCTATTCTCCGAAGTCTTTAGCTTCCCATCAGCTTTAGATTTAACCGCTTGCTCAAAACTTATGTTATCTTTATTAGCAGCCTTAAGCTTCGAATTAGGCTTTGATGTAGACTAATAAGTTGTAACCTTCAATTTACATTTCTAACAGGCTATGGATCAACTAATTCGGAAGTTGTATGTGCGCTCGGTGTGCCAAACAAGTCAGAAAGGTTCGTTTGTCCAGACATTACTTTCAAATACATAAAATTTTGTTATCGTAGTCACCTTAAGGTCCGAAGCGAACCTTGATGTAAACTACGAAAGTTTAGCCTTTTGAGGTGGCTTTTCAATAAGATATGACTCAACTCATTCGGATGCTTCTTGTTATCGTTTTAGCCGCCTTAAACGCAACTCCAAACTGGACCTTGATGTAAACTAGAAAGTTATAGTCTTTTACGTTACATTTCCAGCAAGCTATGAGTCAACTCATTCGGACGCTTAATGTGCACTCAACATGCCAAACAAGTTGGAAAAATGTGTCTGCCCAGATTACGTGATTCTTTGAAAAGCCACGAATTTTATATTAAAAACTAAAAAGCCACGAATTTTACATTGAAACGCCCCCACAAAATTTACCATCAGATTCAGGAACTTTACTAGAATGTGTGACTACGGACCTGATAGAATACACATGCAAAATCTGAAAATAATGTGAATTGTTTCTTTTGATGTTGCATGATAAAAAATCTTGAAATTGAATGTACTTTTTTTTTTTTGATCTCATGCGAATTAGTTATTAATTATTAATTTTATTGGATAAATATTAAGAAAACAATTGACTAGTTTGCCTTCTCTAATTGATAATGAATTAATTTGAATTTTAATCAAGCAATAGTCTCATCCATTAAATGATTAGATCTTCCGATTCAGATTGGTTCTTAGTGTGTACCAAATTTAGTGATTCGGTGAATTCTCATTCATTTAAGGGAACAAGTGTCAACTTAATTAGTATACTAATGAGATTGTGCATCAATCTAAAAAAAAAAAAAAATCTAACAATTCTAAGTACGAGATTCGGGTGTCGTAATAATAAGCATATAAATAGTCTAAAGATAGGTCCACTCTACGAGGACTTATAAGTATTTTTAGATTCCAAGTATTTAAGTTCATACGAAAATGGGTTTGGTCAAGTGGCTTGAACTCTTTACGCTTAGTCAAGAGGTCAAGTGTTCGACTCCCCTGAGTAGCCCTTGTGGACGTGTTGTGTTTTGCAGAGCCGCAAGTATTCATGGTTGCGTGGAGGTGTTTGTTCGTGGGTTTTCAAGATAGAGGTGTCTTATGATGACATGTGCTTCAATGGACGATTCAAGTATCAATCCGGGTTGGTGCCTTGCGTGGCCCGTGGTCCTATTGATTCATATGTACCCGAGTAGTAAAAAGTGCACATGCAATATGTACAGATGTATTCGTGTAGTACTTGATGTAAAACCCACAATCAAAAAAAAAAGTTCATACAAGATATTTTTCATAGATGATTAGACTCAGACATGTATCTCCATCAAAACAAATTCAACTTTGTTACTCCGTTCATTTGATGAAGATATATCTTATACATGCGAGTCTCAACTTCTCAGTCTTTTGACTCACGTCACATTCACACTCCTCAATCATCAACTCTCGTGCATGACCAAGTCATTTGAATTTGTTATGCTGTAGCCTATCCCAATGCTAGGATGTGCCACTGTCGTGCGCGCCACCTAGCAATGGTGATTTACTTTCTTTCTAAACTTTTGGCGCCCACTTCTCGATTCCATAGCGTATGATTCCTTATAACTTGTTATCTATATACTTTAGCGTCCACCTCTCGATTTATTAGCCAAAGAATCAAAGACGTTATTCATCTATACATTTTCTCATAGACCTGGAGTGCTTAACTCGAGGCATATATAAAAATTGTACACTAAAATATTTTATCAAACACCTAGAATCCATAGTTTGAGCATTTAATCAAAGCAATCAAAGTTATCCCAAATATATTCTAGCACTCATTTATAATAAATAAGGAGTCAATACGCAAATGATGTACATAGGACTCATATTCATAGACAAACTCAAATAGAGTTTGAGTACAAAGAATAGATGAAAATGCAAAAGGAAGTTGAAATAAACTATGATTAGCCTCCTTCTTCAGTCTTATAGCACTCCTTCAATGAATGATCCTTCAAGCCTTGGTCTTTTCTAGAGGTGGCAAAATGGACGGACGGATGGGTTAATGGATGGATGAAACGGTTAGCGGATTAAACGGATCTAATCCATTAAAATCCATTAGTGTTAATAGATTAAACGGACGGATCACTAACGGTTGACGGATAAATCCATTTGATCTATTTGACCCATTTAGTTAATTTTCTCATTTAACTCGTGTATTTCTTAATTGATACTAAGAAATTCAAATTGAGTTATTTCTAAACATATAAGATCACGTTGTAATGAATAGTAGCATCAAAACTAATTAAAACTATGAATTATCAATTATTCGATACAAATCACTCATAAAAAGTAATTATAAGACATGTAAAACGAACCATTTGATTCCCAAAACTAATTAAAACTATGAAGTAATCATTCTTCAGTACACCAAACAATGTAGGATTTTCATTTCATTTGAAAGTCACTTATTCTATTCAATTATATACAATATATAATTACATAAATTCGAATAATATAAATCATATACTTGTTTTCTGTGTTGAAATCGGGAGAAGAAAATTAGTTTAGAATAATTAGGGAGGACATGTTTGATTCAAAGGTGACGTGGAATTAGGATTTCGGTTTTATACTATAAAGCTAGACGTTCCAGCAATCTTTTTTGGCAGTGAGTAACAAACATGGAAGCAAAAGCACGCCCTGACAGAGAGCGTTTGGCAGTGAGGAATGGCAAAAAATTCATCCAGACTCTGAGGTCAGCCACCTGGTATCTTCTGTTTCAGATCATCTTCCCTTGTTAGTCGATTTCAGTAAGAAAAGAATTATCTCTAAAAAAGAAACTTTTTCGTTTCGAACCAATGTGGCGAGAATATGCTGATTTAATTAGAAGAGGATGGAGTGAAGATGGCAGAGCTGGTGACCTGATTCACAAACTGAAGACGACGTGTAAAAGCTTACTAGCTAGTTCGAACACAAAAACGTTTGGAAAGGTAAATAAACATATTTCCAGATTAAAAGTGTTGGACAGAAGGATTCCGGCTGAGCTCTAATGACTGCCGCTTCTGGAAACCTAAAATTGAATTTGGGGTCTATTTGTAATTTGCTTTACTTCCGGTAGTTTGTTGCATTTATAGGGGCTGCTGAGTGTACTTGTTTAGGTCATCATAGACTCAAGTGTAAATACCAAAATCTGTATATATACACAGATTTTGGCATCCAATAATAATAGAAGTTTTTCTTCCCATTCGAATTCCCTCTGCAACTTTCGTTTCATCTTCGAATTCCCTCTCCACCACTTGTTCTGATCAATCCATCAGACCTTCATATTCTACATGGTATCAGAGCTGTCCGATCGTCTCTGTGTTGATCGATCATAGCTCACTTTCGTCATCCGGCCGCTATACTCTGTTTTGCGCAATTTCTGATTCTCTGCCTCATCTGATATGGCTGCTACTGCAACATCTGAACCAGGTGCTATTCAGACAATTGCTGCAGTTGTTGCGAAACAAAACGAAGTCATTCAGCCCTCCGATGACCCTCTATTTATCGGTAAGTCCGAAAACTTTAGTAGTTCCTTAGTTACTCAGCCATTGACAGGCGTAGGTAACTTCATAAACTGGAAAAAATCTATGGAGATGATATTTGGCATTAAATCTAAGCTAGGATTTGTGCAAGGCCGATTTCCTAGACCCACAGATCCATATCAACTTACGAGATGGGAAAAATGTAATAATGTCATTTTCTCATGGATCATTAACTCTGTGTCTAAAGAGATAGGGAATTCAATCATCCACTGCAATGATTGTATACATGCATGGAACACATTGCAAATGAGATTTGCAGGTGCCAATACTGGTCCAAGGCTACTACAATTACACAAAGAGATTGTAAGCTTAGTGCAGGGTGTGCTAGATGTGGCCACCTATTATGGAAAGCTTCTCCAACTGTGGGGAGAAGAAGAGGCCCTTGAGAATGAGGAGCTATGTGACTTAGGAATGTTGTGCAAGTCTACTAGATCCATGGAAATAAGGAAGCAAACTTATAGGCTTATGCAATTTCTAACTGGTCTTAATGAGATTCATGCAACTGTCAGAACTCAGATCACCGCTATGAAGCCTAGGCCTACTCTTGATGAGGCATATCACATGCTTTTAGATGATGAGATGCAAAGAGGAGTTGCCAAACCTGCTGCCGTTGAGATGTCTGCTATGTATGCATCCCAGCAACCAGATTCTCAGAACTCCCAACAAAACTCCTATTCCCAGTTTCAGCAATCTTATGGAAATAGACAAATGCAAAGACCTGCAGGGAGCAATAATCCTATGAACAAAAATAGGAGAAACCTGTTCTGCATTCACTGTCAAACCCAAGGACACACTAAGGAGACTTGCTATAAAATTCATGGTTATCCTCCGGGTCACAAGTTCTATAAGGGAGGTGTTACTAACTCTAAACCACAGAGAGGTGTTGCAAACAATGTAGTCACCACTGATACTTCAGATATGCAGAAGAATAGTACTAAACCTGATTCATGTTCCACTGGAGACAGCAATGTCATGCAGCAACTCAGTTCTGTTAAGCTGAACCAGGACCAGTTAAGCAAGCTCATGAACTTCCTCAGCATGCCCAGTCATCAAGGTGATCACATTGCAGGTATGACCTGTTTAACATCAGTAAAAATTTGTCAAACGCATTGGATTATTGACAGTGGTGCCACTGATCATATCACACCTCATTCCCATTTACTAAGAGACATCAAAAAATTACATCCTCCTCAATTTATATTGATGCCTAACGGTGATGAGGTTATGGTCAGTCATGTGGGCAACTGTGATCTTAGTGCGCACATAAGACTGTATGGTGTTCTTTTGGTTCCTTCTATCAAGTTCAATCTAATCAGTGTTGCAAAGCTTGTCAATGATTCACATTTGATAATAGAGTTTACTGACAAAGGTTGTTCTATTCAGGACCAAGCAAGGCAGAATTCTCTATGGATTGGTAAAGAAATACAAGGATTGTACCAGTTCCAAACCAAGAATTCCAGTACTTGTTTCACTGTCCAAAGAGGCACAGATATAGCTATGTTATGGCATAAAAGACTGGGTCATGTACCTTTTGCTAAGATGTCTAACAGTTTAAAGACTTATATTCCTAGCCTCAGTTGTAATTTCAATACCATGGATTGTGATATTTGCCCCTTGGCAAGACAGTCCAGACTACCCTTTTATGACAGCACTACTGTTAGCACTGCTTTGTTTAATCTAATTCATGCAGATATTTGGGGTCCCTACAAGACTCCTACTGCTTCAGGTGCTCGTTATTTTCTCACTGTTGTGGAAGATATGTCCAGAGCTACATGGACATTCCTCATTAATACAAAAACAGATGCAGTAGACAAGCTCATTTCTTTTTATCAGATGGTTATGACGCAGTTTGGCTATCCTATCAAAGCTTTAAGAACAGATAATGGGAAAGAGTTTCTTAGCAACAAATTGACTCAGTTTCTATCTGATAAAGGCTGCCTACATCAAACTTCATGTACTTACAGTCCACAGCAAAATGGTGTAGTGGAAAGAAAACACAAACACTTACTTGAGATTGCAAGAGCCTTGAAGTTCCAGTCCCATGTTCCAGATCAGTTTTGGGGAGAATGCGTCCTCACTGCCACCTATATAATTAACAGAGTTCCATCAGTGATTCTGCAAAATAAATCCCCTTATGAGGTATTACATAAATCACCTCCCTCATTTGATCATATGAGAACTTTTGGTTGTTTATGTTATATCACAAATGTCATACCTCATAAAGGGAAGTTTGATCCACGAGCAAAGGCATGTGTCTTCATTGGATATCCTTTTGGGCAAAAAGGGTACAAAGTGGTTGAATTGGACTCTCACAATGTTACTGTGAGCAGGGACATAATTTTCAAAGAGAATATTTTCCCATTTGCTAATTATGTGTCTGCCACCACAAATGAGTCACCTAATACTCTTCCTAGATGTCCTGCCACTTATGACGCTGATGTTGATGATTATGCTGACTATCTTCCTGAGGTGCCTGATGCTTTTAGTCCTAATGATAGTGATCCTACTAATTATGCTGAGGTTTCTAACACCAACACTATTTCAGCTGATGAACACACTACCTCACCTACCGATGCTACAACTACAATACCAATTGTTCCTGTCAGAAAATCAACTAGACAACTGAGTGCTCGATAATATAGCAGTAAAAGTATTCAATAAGAATCAAACACTTATGCTAGTCACGGTAATCAAAACATTTGTAAAGACTCGGGTGAACCGAGGTCGTACCCAAAGGACAGGTGATTAAACCAATAATGCTAACAATTTACTTAGAATGTCTAATGGTTTGGGGGGGTTTGTTCTCCTAGGAGGATGATAGTAGAAGGTACTATCCAAAAGCAAGATTACGAATACTAAAAACGGTGAATAATCAATTCAAAGATGACTAGGGATCATTTCACCACCTAGACAATTATTGTGACAATGAAAGGAGATACCAATGATGAAATCACATGCACATACTTAGAAATTGGCTTATGCAACATTAGTACTAAGTTCAACTCGCGCTACAACCTAGTAAAAGGGGTTACATCTCACATAGTGCCTCATACTCGCGTTCTATTGACACTATAGAATATGGATACCTAGCCTCACACTTGCGCTTTATTGACTAGATAATCATGTTCTTGTTAATTTCAAGCCATTCTCATTAGGTTAAAAGTGTCATCCAACTAACACAAAATCCTAATGCTTCTTCGTTTAGTTCATTGAAGTCATGATGATAAACGTGAGCTACATCAAACATGAAATCAAGCAGAATCCCTATTGAGAACATTTCACAAACATCCTATAGGCAATTCGAGAAATTAAGTTTAAACGAGGAAGATTTGTGTGCAAACTCATTCATCATTAGCATCTAAAGTATTCATAACGTCACAAACATGTCTAGGGGATCCATCGATCCCCAATCAAGGTCACTACTCACTCATGGTGAGTTTACAAACAAAATCAACAATAAGAGTGCAAACAACCGTATGAAAAGAAGCGTTTAGGAATCTAGAACCAATCTGGAGACTCAATAATACTAGACGATCCGTTCTTCGTGTTGTTGTTGTCCTCAAAATCTCCCTTCTTCTCTATCTCTCACCCGCCGCTCTCTTCTCCAAGCACACCCCCCTTTCTCGTCTCTGCCAAAACTTAATCTCCCTCTCCCAAAACCATCCAGATTCTCCCAAAAGAAACTAATTTTGATTTTCCGCAAAAGCATGCGTTCGCATGCTTTATCCATGCGTTCGCATGGCATCCTGCAAGCTGGGAAATCTGGTCGCGTGCGAGCGTGCGAAGCCAAGTGTGCGAACGCACGAAAATTTCATGCGTCTGGTCGGGTCTGCGCGTTCGCATGAAGTGGACTGTGCGAACGCATGGCCTCCTGTTTTCTGTGAGACTTGAGCTAGTGCGAGCACGCATGGCCATCTGTGCGAGCGCACGGCTTTTGCATGCGTCTGGTCTTATCCATGCGAACGCACGGATGGGTTGTGCGAACGCATGGACTTGAGAATTTTGCGCTCCGACTTTAACTTGTGCTTTCACGCTCCAAAATGCTCGGTTTTGCTCCAAAATCACTGCTCACTTGTGTTCTCAGCTTAAACTCTGTAATTTGTCTGAAACGAACCACAAAGCATCAAATAGCAAGTGAAATCGTAATGGAACAATCGAAACAATGAGCATAGAGGTCGCCTAAAATGCATATATTTTAGCGCTATCAACAACCTAAGCCCTCTGTGCTACTAAAAGACTTCCTTTGTAACACGGTTGTCGCAAAGAAAGCTGCTTATCCTCTTAGTGATTATGTGAATTACTCACAGTGTTCATCCCAGTTTCAACACTTTGCCTTACAACTTATCTCAGGTACTGAGCCTAAAACTTATATTCAGGCCAGCAAAAGTCCTGATTGGATTCAAGCTATGCAGGCTGAATTAAAAGCTCTCCAGGACAACAATACCTGGGATATACAAGATATACAGACCTTCCTATTGGCAAAAATGCGGTTGGATCCAAATGGATTTACAAGATCAAAAGAAAATCAGATGGCAGCATTGAGAGGTTTAAAGCCAGATTAGTGGCTAAAGGCTTTACACAACTCGAGGGACTGGACTATCACGAGACTTTTGCCCCTGTTGTGAAAATTAATACAGTTAGAGTTCTCCTTGCATTGGCATCATCTAAAGAGTGGCCTCTTTATCAGCTCGATGTCAACAATGCGTTCTTGCATGGACAACTTGAAGAAGAGGTCTATATGACACTGCCTCCAGGTTTTTACAAAACTGAGAAAGAACAAGGGAAGGTTTGTAAACTCAACAAAAGCATATATGGTTTGAAGCAAGCCTCTAGACAGTGGTTTGCTAAATTTAGTGATGCCTTAATCACTTTTGGCTTCACCCCTAGTCTTAATGACTATTCCTTGTTTACCTACAACAAGGATGGGGTATTTTTGGCACTGTTGGTCTATGTGGACGATGTCCTCATCACAGGGACATCCAGCTCTTTAATTGCCTCAGTCAAACAGTTTATACACTCCAAGTTCAAAATCAAAGACTTGGGACAACTGAATTACTTCCTTGGCATTGAGGTAGCCAGATCTAAATCTGGCTTGTTTCTAAACCAGCGAAAGTATGCACTAGACCTCATTTCTAAAGCAGGCCTGTTGGGTTGTAAACCAGCTATTACCCCTATGGATATTAAACACAAACTCAGTTTGTCCACTGCTAAACCCCTTACTGATCCTATGGTGTACCGAAGGTTAGTTGGTCAGCTGATCTACCTCACCGTTACGAGACCTGACCTTGCTTACTCAGTACATATCCTAAGCCAGTTCATGTCAAGTCCTACTGAAGAACATTTACAAGCAGCTCATAGAGTATTGAGATACCTGAAGTTGGCGCCCGCCCAAGGCCTTTTCTATCCCAGCCGGATGTCTCTTCACATCACTGCCTTTTGCGATGCTGACTGGGGTGCCTGCCCCATCACCAGGCGCTCTGTAACGGGATACTCAATTCTTCTTGGTTCTGCCCTTGTATCCTGGAAGACCAAAAAGCAAGCAGTGGTTTCCAGGTCGTCTGCTGAAGCCGAGTACCGCTCAATGGCACAAGTGTCTTGTGAACTGGTTTGGCTTATGCGCCTCATGAAGGACCTCCAAATCGTGGTTCCCACACCTATCCCTCTATATTGTGATAGCAATGCTGCTATGCACATAGCTCGGAATCCCGTCTTTCATGAGCGAACCAAACATATCGAATTGGATTGCCACGTCGTTCGACAACACGTATCATCTGGCTTCTTGAGTCCGAAATACATTGCATCAGCTGAACAGCCAGCGGACTTGTTTACAAAGCCCCTATCGGCGGACCAATTATTCCGGCTGAGCTCCAAGCTCAACGTGTCTAATGCCCTCCACACGCTGAGCTTGAGGAGGGGTGTTGGACAGAAGGATTCCGGCTGAGCTCTAATGACTGCCGCTTCTGGAAACCTAAAATTGAATTTGGGGTCTATTTGTAATTTGCTTTACTTCCGGTAGTTTGTTGCATTTATAGGGGCTGCTGAGTGTACTTGTTTAGGTCATCATAGACTCAAGTGTAAATACCAAAATCTGTATATATACACAGATTTTGGCATCCAATAATATAGAAGTTTTTCTTCCCATTCGAATTCCCTCTGCAACTTTCGTTTCATCTTCGAATTCCCTCTCCACCATTTGTTCTGATCAATCCATCAGACCTTCATATTCTACAAAAAGGAGGCAGAGCTATGTAGAGAGTTGGAAAAATGGCTAGGTCGAGAGGAACTACTATGGAGACAGCGACCCCGGGTGGAATGGCTTAAAGAGGGAGATGCTAACACGAAATTCTTCCATCAAAGAGCATTACAAAGAAAGAATAAGAGAAACTCAATTGACAGAATCAAGGATGACAATGTCACTTGGATTTCAGATGAAACAGAAATATGTAAGAAGGCAATGATGTACTATGAGAAACTGTTCGAGAAAATTAATCAGGAAGAGATACTGAATTGGAGGGAAGCTCTGGCAGTTATAGATAATAATAAAAAAGTCAGTGAGGATGCAAGTCAGCACACCTTTTACTGCAGTTGAAGTCCAAGACGCAATATTTCAGTTGGGGCCAACGAAGGCACCTGGCCTTGATGGTTTCTCTGCGATATTCTTTCAAAAGGGCTGGGATTTGGTTAAAAGAGAAGTTACAGCCTTAAAGTTTCTTAATGAAGGCATCATAGACCCAGGGGTAAATGAGACCCTTATTACATTAGTTCCCAAAGTGAAAAATCCGGAGAATTTCAATGAATTCAGACCTATCAGCTTGGTGAATGTGACAATGAAGATCATTACAAAAGCAATGGCAAACCGATTGAAAAACGTCCTCCCTCACATTATTTCGGTTAGTCAAAGTGCTTTTATTCCCGGTCTTCTAATTTCCGATAATATACTTCTTGCACATGAAGTTATGCATTATATTAAAACTAGAAGTGCTGATGATGATGAATATTGTTGTGTCAAACTTGAGGCTTCGATAGAGTTGATTGGAGATACTTAGAGGAAGTTCAATTAAAGTTAGGCTTTCCATCAGATTGGGTGAAGAAAGTAATGCAGTGTGTTAAAACAGTATCGTACAGGGTCAGGATCAATGATTTGATATCAGATGTGTTTCATCCGGAGAAAGGATTAAGACAGGGAGACCCCATATTTGTTTGTTATATGCACAGAGTGGTTGGCTAGGAGTCTAGAGTGGCACCATAATAATAATCTTCTGAAGGGTGTTAAAATTAGCAGACGAGCCCCAATGATCTCTAATTTAATGTTTGCAGATGACAGTATTTTCTTTATAAGGGCAGATACGGACGTCATTTTAAGATTAAAAGCATTTTGAAAAGATATGAAGAGTTATCGGGGCAACTAGTAAACTACGACAAGTCTGAATTATGTACGGGGAACAATGTAGACATAAATCAGGCCGGTGCTTTGAGTAGTATCTTGGGAGTGAAAATTGTGCATAAAATAGAAAAGTACCTGGGTCTGCCCATATGTTTCAGTAACAGGAAAATTGAACTTTTCAGTTTTTGTCGAAGATAAATGGATGGAAGGAAAAGCTCTTATCTGCGGCAGGCAGGTAAAGAAATTCTCATTAAATCAGTTATACAAGCTATTCCTATATATGCCATGTCATGTTATAAGTTGCCTTCATCCCTTTGTGATAAGCTTTTTCTCTATAGTTTCAAGATACTGGTGGAATGATGCAAAAAGCAAAGGCTACATCAGTTGGGTAAGTAAGAAAGATTTATGTAGACCTAAACTGGAAGGAGGGATGGGTTTTAAAGTCTTTAACTGGGTCAATGATACTTTACTAATCAAACAAGCTGCTAGAATACTTACCAGCCCAGATTTGCTCATTAGCAGTATTTATAAAAGCTGTGAAATCTGATAGCAGGAACTTTGTAATCGTTGCAGTTTTGTTTTATAACCGTTGGACTGCCTTGAATCTGAAGTGGGCTTAAGGCCCATGTTTGGCTAGAGTTAGGGTTTTTTTTGTAGTAGACAATATATAAACCCTACTAGTCATGCTGTAAATCATACTCTCTCCAATCTGAATATACAAGCTGACTCTTCTTGCCCGTGGACTAGCCAACACACTGTTGGTGAACCACGTTAAATTTCCTGTGTCGTTTTCTTATTATTCATTATTTACTATCGAATCACTTCTGTCACAACAATAACATTTGTTCTTTCATCAAAAAAAAAAAAAAAAAACATGTATTGTAATGGTATGATGTGGCCCACGCAAATACGAGACCACACAGGCGTTACATTCTTACCATACAAAATTTCCTTATATAAAAAATTAGATTAGGTACACATAAAATATGATACGATGGTCGACTCAAATCATCATCATCACGTCATAGCCAAATTCCGTCTTTTTTTCAAAATCCAAAGAATGTTGATTTTCAAATAGCCCCATTCCAGTATTTCAGTTTCCACACCAGACCAAACAACGTGCTTTCCTCAATTCCTCCACCACCATCTCCATCATCCCTCCTCACTCACTTTTAATACCCACCCGAACCCGACCTCCTTTTCATTCCTAGGTTGTCGTTTCATTCCACAAATCCTCCAACCGATTACAGTAAAACGACATCAGGTATACTAAACACATATACCCCGATTTCTGACCGAATCGACAGCGACACATTCCTTCTCGTCCTCATTTAGCCGCCGCAGCAGCAGCAAAAGCGAAATCAGCCGACAAGACGGCCACTTGTTTGTCTGAAAGCATATGCATTTGATGACGTGCAAAGAAGAAGCGGCGGAAGGGTAGAGGGTTTTTAAGATTCTTACAAAGGTAAGATTTTTCTTTGAGATAAACAATTCGGTACTGATTGTTTGGTTCCTTAATTTAAGATAATAGAGAAAAGACAAAGTTGTGACCCCAGTTTTTAATTACCAGAATCCAGTTTTAAAGCTGTGGTGTGGTTGGTTGTCTTCATTTGTTTGTTTGTTTGTTTTTGGTTCCAGGATAAGAATCAGTATCTTCAATTTGTTGTTAACTACCAGTCATGGATGTAGCTACCAATTATGATGAGATTTCAATGCAACAGAGTTTGATTTTCTCTGATAGCTTAAAGGTATTATTATTCACTCCCTATTCCTTAATTGTTGTCATCCGAAGCTAGCTGTATATCTGGTTTACATTAGAAACACTGTTACAATTGAATTTGTTAAATTTTGATCTTCGACTGTGGAATTAACATTTTGCTGGGTTTTGTATTTTTAGGACTTGAAAAACCTGAGAGCCCAATTGTACTCGGCTGCTGAGTATTTTGAAGATTCATATGCCAATGGCGGACAAAAACAGTTGTGAGTAACTGTCTCTCTCTTTTTAAGACTATTTTCAGTTGTGGAGATTGACTTTGCATCTACTGACTGTTATTAGTCAAATTGCTGCTGACCTTTCCTATTTTTGCAGAGTTATAGATACTTTGAAAGACTATGCAGTCAAAGCTTTGGTGAACACTGTCGATCATTTGGGCTCTGTAACCACTAAAGTCAATGAGTTGGTTGACTCAAAAGTTGAAGAGGTTTCTGAATCTGAGATTATGGTATCATGCATCGAACAAGTATGTGCCCATCTTCCTTCATGGTTTTTTTTTTGTAGTAAACAATTGTGATTTTTATCTACTGCCTATCAAACATATCCAGTGCGTAATCTCATATAGTATCAAATATGCTCATTCTTCAGTTCTGTACTTAGGTTTTTGAATTGCTGGTGTATCTCTTATGTCTCGTAGATTAGATTCAAACATGTCATTTCAAATTTGTGCTTCAATATTTGTTATATTTTGCAAAAAAGGAAAATTATAAGTAAAAATGCACATGTCATCTCTTTTTAATGATATTTATTGAGATTGGCCAAAGTTTAAGATGTTGGTTAACTTCAAAATTCTAGTCATCTATGTAGAACTTTTAACTGAGCAAATAAGCTGTGTTGTTTGACTGCGTACGCTGTGGTTTACTATGATGAAAATAGTGCTGCTGATCTTGTTTGAGTTCTGCTGCGTTCGATGCTTGTCATGAAAGAGTAAACTTGCTGCAGCCTTACAATTATGTTTTTTTTTTAAAATTCAGTTACGCCTGTGAACTATATATGGCATGCCAGTCAGTGCATTGGTTTTATCTAGTATGGAACGCTACTGCTTCATTATGACATGTTTAAAATTTATTGAACTGGAATTGTAGAGGCTACGTACATGCCGAAGTTATTCTGTTCATCAAGGTGTTTCCCAGCAAACACTCGTCATTCAATCTCCCAAGTACCATAAGCGATACATTTTACCAGGCAAATAAGCTTCTACTTTCACCGACTTTAAGTATTACCTTTTTTGCAGCTGGATGCACTGACAAAGTATATTGATAACCGGATTTTAATAATTTTTCAGCTGGTCACAAAACATATGGTGCAAATCACACTGTTTCTAGCCTCCGAGAGCACACTTTAGTTGAGAAAGGAGATCGCCTACAACCTCGAAATGGTATCTCGTAAACTTTTGGCATGCTATGTTTAAATAATCGATAATATTGATAAACTGAAATGTAATCTTGTTTGCTTGTCTTTTCAAAGCCATTAGAGCAACAATGACAATCCCATCTATCTCGTTGACCAGGTGAATGTCTATGCTAACTTCTTCACCAATGCCGATTTAGTATTTGTTCTGTTGCTAAAGATTGTGAATTGTGATTTCCTATTCCATACAGCAAACACGCACTTAATGTGGCTCAAGGCAAGCAACCTAAAGTATTTTCTGTCTCAAAAACCATGCCGAAAAATGAATCAGGTACATGTCTAGCCATCATTCATATAGTCACATGTCCAGCCCTTAGAGTAATCCTGTAAACTGACATAGTCAACTTGAAATCAGAAAAACGGAATATTTCTCCCCAACGACATCCGCTAGCACGATCTGGATCTCTATATACTCGCCCATCAACTCCTAATCCAGTGAGGCCATCCTTATCAAATACTACCTCTGAACAGAAACGGGTAACACTTATTTTTTGTATAACTGCTTTGAATTTAAACGAATTTTTTTGAAAGCTCAACTATCTGTTGTTCCAGTTAGAGACTCTTGTATGTGAAACTGATGTTGTTGTATCTGTTGTAGTATCCTTCTGAACCACGGAAGTCTGTTGTTACGAATTCGATGCATCTTCACGGGGATGGGGCAAACCACAGTGGCAAGGACTTGATGCATTTTCACAGAGATGGGGCTAACCACGGTGGAAAGGACTTGGAACGTCACACGAGCAAAAGCAAAAAACTATTGAAGTCTTTGCTCAGCCGGCGGAAATCAAAGAAAGATGACTCACTGAATACATACCTAGATGAGTACTAACATGAAACTAGGACCAAAGGAAACAAAGAACTCACAAAAGTTCGTCCAGTATTTCATACTGACGCATTACAAAACTTATACAAAAAATTCATTAACCATATTTGTTTATTTCGGGTTTTGTGGTAGTTCGCTTTGTGGCAGTGTTTGACGTTTTCATCCGCCCAATTATTGGTATAAAAATGTAAATCTGACCACAGTGGCATAGTTTCAAAGGAGTTTAAGGGGATGATGGATTAATGTCGGATTAATGTCTTATTTATTTATTTATTTTTGTTGAAGAGGTATAATAACGATTCAATATATTTCAATACATATCGATCATCTAATATATATGTTTCACACGCTCACATCTATCCGCACGAGGCGGGACAACAACATCCACGCGCGAGGCGTGGGAGAGGAAGGCATCCGCGAAGGATGAAGGAAGTACTCACCTCGAGGAAAGAAAAAGGATGGCCCCAGGACTCGAACCCAGGGCGTAAGAATCTAACTAAATCAACATCCTACCACCCGTGTTGACTAATATGTCGTATTTTTTCAACTGTTTTTTTAAAGAAAAAAAGTAAAAAAATTTCAACTGTTTCAAATACTATGAGAGAGATATTTGTACACAATGGTTACTTGCAAAATCAAAATTAGCAATGTAATTTTTTTTTTGAATTCATTTTTTTTTAAATTAGCAATGTAATTGTACATTCATTTTGAGGCTCCTGCTTGTTTCTCGGCCTTCCATTATCTTCAACACACTTTTTCTTTTTCTTGTTGCCAGCTGACTCCATCACCTTCTTAAAATATAATCCCCAGAATTAAAAAAAAAAGCACCAGCAGTTAATATTGTTTGTTCGATCCCCCGCCTTCTTGTGCTCCTTCATCGTCACCAGACAAAGGACGGAGAAGAAGCGCAATGAAGGCGGTGGTGTTGGCTCTGGCAGCCACTGCCTTCATTTTCCTTGTGTACCTCAAACTTAACCAGAAACTGATCACCAAGCCCAATCCAGCCACCCACCGTCAGGCATTGAGCCGTCGGTTTGGCTTTGACTCCCACCACCTAGTCTTCGACCCCTTGGTGGCCAACATGGAGAGGCGAGTCGAACATGGTGATGGTAATGGGATGGCGGCCAACGAGGTCAAAGGCGCGTATGATTACTTTAACGACGAGGGAAAGTTAAACATAACATTGCGGATCATCGTGTTGTTCCCCTGGCTTGATACTTCACCAAAAGATGGATATGTTGATTTCAAGGAGCTGGAGGCTTGGAACACCAGAATGGCTATGGAGAGGTTGAATTATAGAACTCAGAGGGAGATTGAGGCTAGAGATAAGGATGCTGATGGCACCATTGGGCTCAGGGAGTATCTCCACCATACGTCTGATGAGGAATTTGGTAAATACGTTTTTTTTTCTCGGAATAATTTTACGTTGAACGGTTAATCATAGGGAAAATTATAATTTGTGAACTGCCACATTTTCCAACATGTTGTCCGGACCTCAAAAGTTTGCAAAAAAATATAAAATCAAAAATGTTTTGAAAGATGGTGCCGAAAAAAAGTTAACGACTTTCTAAAAGCCATTGGATGAGATAAATTTTTGCAAATTATATATGGATACTAACTGAGGTAACAACGTACCAACACCGTCCAACAACGTTAGAAAACCGTTCACTTTTAAGTTTAATTTATGGTACTTTGGAGCCTCATACTGTAGTTTTCCCTTAATTATATAGGAACCTTGTGATTAGTTTTATCTGACTTTTGAGTTACAGAAAATAACGGTATGCGACATGGGGAGGCCGGATGGTGGAGGGAGCAATTTGAAAATGCAGACATAGACCGTAACGGCACTCTTGATTTTACAGAATTCAAAGAGTAATTATTTCATATTCAGACTCGAACGCCAGCTAGTGATTATTTTTTGTTTCTTGGATTCCAAGTAATCTGATATGTTTTTATTATTCCGCAGCTTCTTGCACCCAGAAGACAGCCAAAATGAAAAGATTCAGAAATGGCTACTCAAGGAGAAGATCATGTAAAATCCCTAACTAGTAGTTTTTTTAGTAAATGAAACCAAATTAATGGAGCTTCAAATGTAACATTTATTGAAGTTGGAATCTGATTCAGGAGAATGGATTATGACGAAGATGGACGACTCACTTACTCGGAGTTCGTTGAACGAGCATATGACACTTACAGAAACTACATTGATTTTGAGAGTGCAGGTGCCAATGTTCCGAGCCCTGAAACCATATTCGGGCAACTTGATGTCAACAAGGATGGGTAATTTCATTCCTTTTACAATCAGATCATTTTTCATTTACAATTTCAGGTGTTCAATTCAGCATATTTCATTTCAGGCCTTTTAATTAGTTGTTAAGTTTAGCATTTCATTTTTCGAACTTTTAATTAATTAGACATTAACTTATGTTAAATGTCAGATTTTTTTTTGCTTTAAAAGTCAAATATCATAGTCAATCACTTAACTTAAAAGTCACTAAATTAAGTTTTTTAACTTAAATTATTTTAATTAAGTTTGATCATTCAATTCAATTTCAAGGAATATACACACACCTTCGATAACAAAAACATCGTACTTTGCGGGGGTTTTTTTTCTCACAGATTTTTGAGTGTGGAGGAATTGATGCCCATATTGCGGTACTTGCACCCAGGAGAGTTGGCATATGCAAAGTATTTCACTAGCTATTTATTTCATGAGGTGAATTTGCCCATGATCAGTTTACTTCCATTTAACACATCTAGTCAATTTTTTAAAATTTATTTCTTTTTTGTTTTATTTATTATAAAAAGGCCGACGAAAATAAGGACGGGAGACTGACGCTCGACGAAATGTTGAACCATGAGTATGTTTTTTATAGTACAGTTTATGAAGACAATCATGAAGACTACGACGAAGATCAGGATTTTCACGACGAGCTTTGACAGTCTTTATACACACTTTGTCTCCCTTAATTGCACATCCATGTAAATTAAGAGAGGCTTGTAGAAATTTTGTAGTCTTTTTTGTCGATGTAAATTATGTTGATGTAATGAGCATATGAGAAATCATACTACCAAAATGCTAAAAGTATGATGGTCAAATTGCCGTAGGGCTAATATGGGTATATAGGGTGAGTGATCAATCGGTAAGGATCACCTAAATTATAATGAGAATTAAGAATGGGCCACAAAATTTTAGATCGTTCAAACATCACGATCATAACGCTATAGCATCGTCGATCATAATGCCATCTCTAAAATCATAACGATATCATCGCCGATTATAACGTCGATCATCCAGCAGCATGATTTTGAATTCCAAATGATTCAGAAATTATACATATTACTTTTGTTTTTTAGTAACTCTGTAGTCATTCCAAATCCTTACTCATGCTTTTATAATTAGCCCTTAACTTAAACGAGCGGAACAAACACTAAATTTATATTAAGCTATATAGAAGATCAGGTACAATGTTGATTTTTGATATAAAATATAAAGTTCGTAAAATCATTTTATAATTCGTTAGTTTCATTTTATAATTCGTCACTTTTCGAGCCGAAAAATGAAAAAGACGACATAGTTCGTCAGTTTCATTTTATAATTCGTCACCAAAGAAAATACACCAAAAAATCAGGATTTAATCGCATCCATTCAAATCACAAAGATCAAGGGCTATAATTAGTTTATATTTTGTACCAAAAAATCAATTTTGTACCTGATCATTTTACTTGAACTATAATGAAATTGCATGTACATTTGTCTTTTATTTTTATTTTTAATTTTGACTAGTTATTGAATATGCTGAACTCACCCCTTACATTTTACAAAACGCAGCTAAAAATTAGAAAAAGTGAAACGCTGGCATAGATCGCTGCATGAACTACACGTGGTGACACCAAACGAGCGCCAGCTGTTAATCATCTTCCTCCAACACAGGACCCGCTCTGCATCTCACTCTTTTTTTTCCTGGTACTGATCCGAAAACCGCCTCTCCATTTTCGCATCAAGCAATTTCGAAAATGATGAAGAGGAAGCATCTATCCACCGTGGCCAACGACGTCGTCTCCAGATGCGCTCTGTACGTGTTTCATCCTCTCTTATACAATTTATTTTCTGATGTTCTTGAATCCCTGATTGATGTGTTATTAATGAGGATTTTCAATAACATATCCATGTGTTTATGCATTTGGTTTTTTCCAATAGAAAGAAAATAAATTACAACAACATTGTACTTAAAACTTTTTCGATTTTCAATTTACTGACTTTTGCATCATATTAATCATATCTCCCAAGCACACCAAATCAAATTTATCATGTATCTGAATTCATAAGTTTTCGATCCTCGAAAACTTCAAATTCGGAAATAACATGTATGTATGTAAATTGATGCAAAAGTCATTAAATTAAAAATTGAAAAAGTCCGGACCTAATTTGAAATCGGACAATAATTGCCTATGCTTTTGCAATCTACCCTTTACTTTTTGATACTTTATTTACAGAAATTAGTATTATGGGCACATTTATGTCCACCAATTTGGACATTGATTATCTGTGTTAGCATTGTTTCTCTTACTTGACAGGAGATTAGGCAGCTCAGTGGATACTTTAGTAGAAGATTTTGAGGCAGGATGGACATCCGAAATGGAGAACTACTCGAGGCAGTTGATCGAATTCTGCGGATGCAAGGCTCTGAGCGTAATAGCCACAAACATTGAGGAAGAAATAAGCGATGGATCGTTTAGTAGATTCACATTTGACATGATGCTTGCATGGGAGACTCCCACCTCAACAGAAGAAGAAGAAGAAGACGCTTATATAGTCAGTTCTGATCACTCATCGATCAGCATCCAGCGCCATAAAGTTGTGATCCTCAATTCAATTTTGTTCCGTTTTATTGCAGGAGAGTGTGGCGAAGGGGAAGGAAGACACGAGGAAACCGGTCGCAATGCCTTCGCCTCAGGATGATGTTTCGCTTTTCTACTCCGATATCATGCCTCTTCTTGTATGGATGTGGATATAATAATTGCTGCTAGCTAGTTTGATTGCGTGGTGCTATGTAAGAGTATCATATTGATCGGGATATTATCTCGTTTCAGGTCAATAATGAGCCGAATGTAGGAGAAGACGCATTTGTTTGGCTAGGCTCATTGGTTCCACTTGTTGCTGATGTTGTGAATGGAAGATTTACTTTTGAAACTTTAACCGCACCTACAGCATATCGGCTTCATTTCCCTGCCTATGACCGTTTTCTAAAAGAAGTAGACAAGTATTATCATCTACCATGCCTGCTTTCCATTTCGCAGCTCATCGTTTTTTCCATGTGTAGTTACTAAATGGCCTTAAACTTCTGCAGATGCATAAAACATTTGCAGAAACTAGCCTGTCCTACCGGAGTTGAATTTGCAGATGATGAGTATATCTTACACGTGGAGGGTACCGCAGGCTCTCAACGTGTAGTCCGACATATAGGTGGAACAAGTTGGCCCGGTGAGAGCGCTGTTTTGTTAGATTCTTTTGTCATCAAATCTTGTGTAATCGATATGTTTGTATTAATTATGCGAATAATGAAAACTAAAACGATTGCTTTTTGCAGGTAGGCTTACGTTAACAAACTATGCTTTGTACTTTGAGACTGCTGGAGTAATTTCCTACGAAGATGCTCTAAAAATTGACCTTTCTAAGGACATCGAGCATAGTGTAAAACCAGCTGCAACTGGTCCGTGGGGTGCTCCACTTTTTGACAAGGCTATTGTTTACGAGTCCCCTGAGTTGTAAGACGACGTTGCTGCCTTTACTTCACTTTTCAACTATTGTTTAATTTAGCGCCTTAACTTTTGAGTCATTTTCTCCCATCTTTATTGGTTTTTCATAGATCCGATGGGATCGTAATAGAATTTCCAGAGATTACAAGCTCGACAAGACGAGATCATTGGCTTGCCCTCACTAAGGAAGTAATGTTGATGCATCAGTTTCTGTCGAAGTACAAAGTGGAGTCCCCATTCCAAAAGTGGGAGGTGCACGCAAGATCAATATTAGGGATTATTAGACTCCACGGTGCACGGGAAATGCTAAGGATATCTCCTCCCAATCCCATTAAGTTCATGATTTTTTCTCTGTTTGATGAGTTACCTAAAGGAGATCTTGTGATGCAAGAACTTGCCGATAGCTTGGATAAGGTGAGTAGCGGACATCCATGCAGCGCTAGCTCGATTTTAAGGACCTTGAATATGTCAGCAATCTCGAAAACAATTCGAGAGGTGAACTTAGAGCGGGCAAAAGAAGCAGTCAGCATGGAAGCAACAACAACTCAACCCGAGAATCATACTTCGTTGGAAAATGTTATTCATCAAGTAAGAGAGGAAGCTAAGGAAGTCAATTTAGCAAAAGCTACTACTGACACACTCAAACAAGAAGGGGTTAGCGACAGTGCCATGGTTCTTGTGGTAAGTTGCTAAAACAAATTATCACAAACAAATAAAGCAAGCTTATTGGCTTTTTTTATTTCTTTTTAATTGTTTGTCGTGAGATGTTCGTGTATGAATTTTGTTGGGTAGGAGCTTCTGAAACCGTTGAGGGGCGTATCGTGTTGGCTTCAGCAGGTCGTATTCTGGGAAAGGCCTGCAGTAACAGTTGTTTTCATAGCCTCTGTTGTTGCAGTAGCATATAAGTAAGTTGGAAAATCACTTTCTAGTAAATAAAATTCCATCCGTTTTTGCGATAACATGGTAAGGATATATTTGATGGCTTGTGCAGTGAATGGATTGGGAAAGCGATCTCTTTATGCTTGTTGTGGCTAGTTAGGGAGATGATAAAGGCAAGGCTAAAAAAAGTCGTGGACAAATGTACTGAGATCGTCGTAAGTACCGCATCTGACCAGTCAACAATGGAAAGCATAGTAGCAGCACAACATGGACTGCAAACTGTCCACGACTTGATGCAGATGGTAAACATCGCAATTCTAAAAATCAGATCAATATTCGTCTCCAGAGCCCCAAAGGTAAATTTTGGAGCCAAAATTACGCGAAAGCTCAGCAAATCAAAATTCATTTAACAACACTTTGATGATGTTTTGTTTTGCATTTTCAGCATTCAAATACTGTAATGAGCCTGATGGTAGGATGTGCGGCGGTGCTGGCTGTAGTTCCATTTAAATACATCATCATAGGGTCAGTGTTGTGCTGCTTTGCGATGACATCCAAACTAGGGGAGTACGTCGGGAACGATCAGGGGAACAGGAGGATGAGAGAATGGTGGGATTCAATCCCTGTTATTCCTATCAAAGTGACTGATAAGCCTCTGGGTCATGAAAATGAGCACAAAGACTGAAACTAGTCTCTAGTTACCTTAAATAATAAGAGCTTCCCATATATAGGCACACCACCTTTGACTGCTTGCTGATGTATGTTTTGTTGTTGTTGTTGTTAAAAATTATTAAATAAATATCACAAGTACATAAGGAAGAATTTTCTACTACTTTGAAGTCTACTGCCTCTAATGAAAAAGCTGTTTTATACAAAGTAATCAATGAATTATTAGTGCTGGACAAAAGCAGACGTCAATACAAAGTTGAAAAATAATTTACACTACATTACACATCTACATCTTGCTGCACAGATTTTGGTCATGGAGCCACAGCTTCTCTCCAATTACCTCCAGCTTGATGGATCACCTAATCTGAACTAGAACTATCAGTCAGGCTGTAAATCAGGAGGCTATGGTGCTGTTGTTTTTACTTCTTTCCTCATTTGATGACTGGGAAGCTCGGATTGTGGACTTTTTCACCTCATTGCATACCTTGTCTAAGATTATCAAGAAATCACGAACTACAACAAATAGTCGCAATCCTTCATCCTTGGCTGCGTTCCCATGGAAGTAATCTCCAGTGCTCTTCACCAAAGCCATTATTTGTTTTTCTTCCTCTAGTAAAGACATAATATCAGCCTCCGCAGTTTGCACGAAGCACTTCAACTTCTGGTGGAATCCACTGTCTTCTTCTAAGTTAGCCATGTCCCCATTAAGAAAATCACAAACTTTTATCAGTGAGTGTCCGAACCTAGCAACCGTTCCGGTTAAGCTTTCAGCATCTAAGGACGCAGCCTTTTTGACACTCTGAAGTTCCCCACTCAAGCCGGAAACAACCTGAAGCCCGATGGAACGGTAGTGGTCTTCTGACTCTTGTATAGGGCCCTCGACATCACCATCGAAACTAACATCGGATAAGGTCCTACTCTCCCTACTGGCACGAGCTGCTCGGATGCCTTCAGAGCGGATTATCTCCTGAACAACAAAATGCAAGAGTGTCGTTTTCCCATCTTTTCCTTTCACGTCTGATAGTTTCAAAAGTGTGTCGAGTTTGAATGCTTGGGCTCCTCCACGGAATGTACCGTCATTCATACGATTCCCTGTTTTGAGGACAGCTTCTAGTAGTTTAAGAAACAGCCTGCTATTCCTGAGCTGTTTGCAAGCAACCTGAATTAAAAGTACAGAGTTTACATTTTTATACCAAATAATTTTCTGCACGGGACTAATGAAACCTAAAGTTCGTGGATGCAATAATGTATAATCTTACCTCTAAAGTTGCAAAAGATTCTTTGATGGTTGAGGCCTCTTCTTGGAATGAACTCCTAAAAAGCAAGGCTTCTAGTCTTTTAAAAGCAAAGGGAATGTCAACTAACGATTTCAAGAAACGCTCAGCTGGCCCAAGTTGCGATACTTCACCAGTGAACAACCTGAGCTTCAGTTCTTCTTCTGTTGTAGGAGCCATTTTTAAGAGAGTTTGAAGCAGCTCAGTAGGAATCTCACTTCCTGTCATATAGGTTGAAAAAAATGTTCAAAAACTAAATCACTAAAAAATTGTATGATTTAGGCTCCCCAGCTAACAACACAGAATATGCAATTGAAACTTCTCAACACTGAACCCATATATAAGTTATTACAGCTTGAAGTTTGTATCTGACTTACGAAATCAGTATATACACTGATTTTCTTTCAAAAGCACTTTGAACACATACTTCATAAATAATATAAGAAATGCAACTACACTTGGTAATAAAATCATTGTTTTCGGCGGAGAGTAATACAATTATTAAGGTTTATTTTCATTATCGTATAGTCATCTTTAACTATTAAATAGAAACTGCACAATGAGCCTTTCCAAATGAAAGCTCATACAGCTACAGACCTGCATCTTCCGCACACAGGTTCAGGAACCTTACGAGGGTATAAATAATTGTCAAATAAATTTCTCATACGTAGTGCAGGGGCTTTACAGTTTTAATCATGCATCGCATGCGTAATTGTTACCTTTGGTTCATTTAAATGCACATAAAACATAAGGATAAACTTGCAGGAGTGGCACAAGGTGTTACAAAATTATAGAATGCTACGAGGCCACAAGTTACGCAAGAAAAGCATTCCTAAATCTACCACAAGATCCGTTATCCTTGAGTTCCTTTTGAGACGGGCCTTTGGTCGATAGACAGAAACAAAAGAATAAAAAATGGCAGTTACCTTCCACAAGTACATCTTTCACTTCCTCGGTTGTCACATTCAGGGCCTTTAAAAGGATTGAGATATTATGTGACTTCTTAGAATCAATAAGCTGAATGTACTGGGATGAAGGATCCTTTGAGGAAGATTCATTTGTACGACCAGTTTTGGTCTTTTGATCAGGTGGGACATAGCCAAACAGAGTTTCTATCATCTCCTCGTTGAACCTGAACAGAGAATCAATCTTTATTACACTCGGTGCTTCTTCAGATGCGAAAGAAAAGAATAGTGTAAGGCATGTAACTTACTGGAAAGATCCTGACTTGATTTGATTCCAAACCATTGAACTATCTGGGCTGGCAAGAACTTTATCCCAGAAGAATGGCTTCAATTTAGTTCTCGAAGCATCAGCTTCGGCATCTAAGTCAACTTTATTCCCAGTGATGGCATTAGCTGAGTGACTTAATCCAAGAGGCGGTCTAGAACCCAATGGTTTACGTGGTGGTGGTCTTGGAGGCGCAGGACCACTCTTTGGAGGCGGAGGTGGTGGGGGGCCTTGTCCTGAGTTGCCACCAGGGCGTTTAAGTGGTGGTGGTGGAGGTGGTCCTGGTGGTTTTGGAGCTGCACCTACAGGTTTTGAGTTGGAAGGTGGCGGTGGAGGGGGTGTGCTCGCCTTGATGGGAGGAGGCGGAGCAAGAGGGGGATCGACAACCCTCCCTGGAGGAGGCTTCAAAGGAGGATTTGATACAGAGTTCGACAAGTTGGTGGATATGTTGGATGCGTTAGCTGATAACTTATTAGCAGAACCACCAAGATTTCCTGATGATAGAGACTGATTGACTGTTGCACTCATATGAAAAGATGGAACATAGCCATTGGCTATCCGAGGATCATCCTGGTTGGAAACTATTTTAAACGACCCATTATCAAGCTTTCCGTTGATATCCATAGAGTTTCCAGAACCATGGGAAGTACTATATGAAGATCCTGAAATAAAACATATCAGCACCGCTTAACAGTCAACAAGAACAAAAACTAAGTAATGATGTGATAGTACATGAATAAGCATACTACCGACAGAATGGTCATTCATGCTTAAGCAAAGAAGAGGCCTCTCATCATTTTTACGGTCTCCATATCCAACCCTCGAACAGCACAAGAAGCACAATAATGCCAAAAGGAAGGCAAGCAATGCAGTTGTTGCAACAACAGTAATTATCGCTATATCTTTATTGTTGTGTGTAGCAGGCTGAGAGGCTGGTTTGTGACGTGACTTATTATCAGCTGGAGGCGGCGGAGATATATCAGACGGAAAGAATGGCAAGAGTGGAGAATCAGCCCCTGGATCCAGAATTGGCAAGTCTGAAGGTGCAGGTTCTGGAGATGGTGTAGGACTGGTAATTGGTGGTTCAACTTCAGAAGGTGTAGAAGGCGACGAGTAAGTGCTAAATGGTGATTCCCTTGCAGGTTTTTGACTTTTCTGAAGTGACTCACCGGCCAGATTTCTTCTCGAGACATCATACTTAAATAGTAACAACTCTAACAACTCATGATACGTGACGTGCCAATTGTCTGAGTGACCCTCTTCAGCTGAAACACGAACTAGAAGCTTTTTCTTAACCAGACAATCAAGAAAAGTTTGCTTCATTTGAAGATGCAGAGAACTCAAAACTATCTGAATTTTTTCTTTTGACGATATTGTACTGTCTGAAATATAATCATTCATGGCACAAGAAATATCTTCATGGACACATATTTTGGTATCTTCTATAATTCTTTTCGTATGCATCAAATCCAGCCCGCAATAGCTCCATAACATGTCTGCCTGCATTGTGAATCACAGGAGTGACTATAACCAACATTTAGTAGCCAATTTAAACATACACGCTTCTTCTTTTTCGACAAACATGATACTATGAACCTAGAAATAAAGTAAGGGTCATGATATGAGGCAGGAAACAAAGTCAGTAAGATTTTAGAACCGTGAATTTATAGTCAGGAAAAAAAGAAGCATTACGTTGCCATAAGAAAAAAGAGACTGAATCTAGTATAGTTGACGTTATACGTGATTTGTTGAATGCAAGTCAAAAGAAGTATGAGTATCCTACCGTATGATCATCCATATCAGGCATCCTGGAATCTCCTTGAAGGATTCCCAAACTGGTATGAGTCCTCTTTGTACCACCATAGCTTGTTAATGGAGCTTGAGTAACTAGTAAGATAACAAGAGCGGAAGTTGCAATGACCGACAAACCCATTTGCTCGCGCATCAACAACGACTACCACAATGCTCCTCTTCATTTGGGAAATAATATTTCAATACCATAAGGCCTCAATTACCCCCAAAATTATCTCAAATGCTTTGTCCCCTCTGTTACCAGCAAACCATTCAATGCAGATTGGGCATAAATCCTTCCTCTTCAAAAATACCAAAAATCTTCAGTTTAAGAATCTGAAATTGGGCATCAATCTGGGGCTGGAGACCTCTTATATAATGATAGAAGCATAAAAATTAGGGATGAAAAATAACAAAATATCCAATGCTTTATTGCAGTTGTTGTTGTTGTTGGTACCTTAATAAAAAAAATGATGCATTGTAAAATGGGGGCCGTAATCTAACCAGAGAGCGGAGGTATGAGAATTGTTGGAAGGGAGGGGGACCCATACAAGATCATATTCGAAGCACTAAATTTCGGTTGATCGCCTTCCTCCAGAAATTCACAGCCTGCGCGTTGCCTGCCGCCTCTCATCAATTTATTTATTTTTTCTTTTTTGAATCAAGTCTGTCGTCAATTTCAGCTTACAACCAATAATGAAAATCATTAATACATTTAAATGGAAAAAAGATCAGTTGCAACTTGCAAATGTGCCTTATAATTTAGATCATATATTTAAAAATTGGGAAAAGTACAATTTAGGACTGAAATATCATTATTTTTCAACTTGTGGATTGATTATAAAAACTTTCAAATAAGGGTTGAATTATTAAACAATTTTTCAAACAAGGGGCACTGTCTAACGCCGTTAGAGTTTTCACTAACATCGTTGGACGGCGTTAACTCCGTTAGTTAATAAATTAATATAAAATATTTTAAAATTGCCAAACTTTTTAAAAAAATGTAAAAAAATTAAACGAATTTAAAAAAATTATAAAAAAATTGAAAACTTTAATTTTTAATAAAAAGAAATATAATTTTTTATATCCCTAATACCTCTTATATAGTTCAAATTAGATAGGAACAATAATTAATATTTTTTTAAATTGTTTGCAGGGGAACTTTGTAAAATATTTTTCATTTTATGTTTATTTTTTCTAATGTTTGTAATTTTTATTTTTCAAAAATTTTATATTCTTTTTTATTAAAAATTAATTTTTTATAATTTTGATAAATTTTTTTAATTTTTTTAACATTTAAAAAAAAGCTTGGAAATTTTGAATCTTTTTAAAATTTTATTTTATATTAATTTATTAACTAACGGAGTTAACGCCGTCCAACGACGTTAGTGAAAACCCTAACGGCGTTAGACGGTGGTGCTCCTTGTTTGAAAAATTATTTGATAGTTCACTCCTTGTTTGGAAGTTTTTATAGTTCAATCCACAAATTGCAAAATGATGATAGTTCATGTCTACAAAGTGTACTTTTCCCTTAAAAAATAATAATTAAATATGCATAAAATAAAGTTTGTAAAAAAATTACTTTTTCCGGGAGGGGAGAACTGTAGAATTGTATCTGAACCTCTGCCGCTCGAATCGCGTCGCTGTTGCATTTCCCTGCTCTACAATTACATAGACTGCTTTTTTCTGATCCGGGGAACCATAGGGCGACAGTAGGGGTAGTTATGTCATTTCATAAAAGAGACGAGAAAAGAGCCAGCAGTGCAGGCCGTTTTGTGTCTTGCTAGCAGCAGAGCAGTACCTGAAATTGAAAATGACTTCCTCTCATTTTCACGCTACAAATTTTCTGCAGAGTTCTCAAAAATCTTCGATGGGTTGATCTCTGTCTGAAAACAAAAGAAGAACAAAACATTGAAATCAAAACCCTAACATCTGTAAAAAAAAAAAACTACCTCCATTCCAGCATCCATGGCGGAGAATGGATTCAATGATGATACTCTGATAGATCACAGAGAGGCTGAGATGTTCGTATCCTCACACGCTGACCGCAGCAACTCGTTCAACAAGCGAAGTGCTCATTTTCTTAGCCCAACCATTCCATATTCATCATCATCGCCTGACCTGCCTAACATCAGCCTCTCTCGCCGCGGTTTTACCCTCCGGGAGCTTCGCTCCATGTTCCGATTCCGCGACTACTTTTTAGGGGATAATCGGTGGAAAAGCTGGGCGAGGAAGCTGCACGACGAGCACGAGTTGACATGGAAGAAAGCTGGGATTTATGAAGCTATTGGAAGCTCTGCTTATGAAACCCTAACTGATCCTGATGTGATTATAGCAGTTGCTGAGAAGTGGTGTAGCGATACAAATACGTTTATGTTTCCTTGGGGAGAGGCTACCGTGACATTGGAGGATGTTAATGTTCTTGGCGGTTTCGGTTTATTAGGAGAATCCATTTTTGATTCACCTGAATCCGTGAACAATGTTGTTGGATGTGAGCGAGTTCTCTTTCAAGCTTTTCGTGATATTTGTTATGAAAATTGTCGTGTTCCAGACACTCAGCAGTGGATGGAGCGATTCGAAGGCCGCCAGTTTGAGCACGAGGCGTTCATCGCATTGTGGCTGTCCAAGTTTGTGTTCCCTTCTCAAATGTATGATGATGTCAACAAGCACGTCATTCGTATTGCCATTCGACTCGCAGTGGGTCATCGAGTAGCCCTCGCACCACCAGTTTTGGCTAGCATTTACCGAGGTTTGACTTCCATGAAAAGAAGAATTATGAAAATGCCGAAATATAGAGTCCTTGATATATATGAGCCATTGTATTTAGTGCAGCTTTGGGTATGGGAGAGGTTTTCGCGGCTACAGCCTCAACCCAATGTTCTTAACAGGCATGATGTGCCGAGAATCGCGCTGTGGAAAAATGTCAAGAGGGGGAAGAGGAAGCAGAACATAAGGTTGGCTCTTGATACTGCTGGCCAGTCATTCCTTTGGAGGCCGTATATGCTTCCTTGTAATGGATGGTTTGTTCATCCATTGTTCAAGGACGAAGAGCAGTGGATTTCAATGGCTTCTGTTTCATGTCATGTAGGGAGAGATATCGAGGCCTTTGCTAGATGTTTGAGGGTGTGCGACCTCGTTGGATTTGGTGGTTTTGTGCAGCAGTACCATCCTCATCGAGTGGCAATGCAGTTTGGATTTGATCAGGATGTTCCAAAATACATTCCTACGCAGAATCAGGCACACGAAGTCACATGGTGGTATTACTCGAGACCTCTTGTGAACACGCTGATCATATATATACCTTCGAGAATCTCAGAGCCATCTGTTACCAAGAAGTATTTTAATTGGTGGGCGAAATCAGTCCTGCCCCAGCTGGATTTGTTTAGAGGAGTTGCGAGGCAGCCAAGAAGCTTAAGAAAACGTCGCAGCAGAAAAGAAGATGAGGAAATTGATTTAGATAATCTTACCCTCAAGCAAGTTATGAACTACAAGGAGCAGCGATCCAAGAAAGCTCGAATGATGCTGGGAGAATTTGAAGCAATGTTCATGAACCGATACTCATTTGAAAAAGCTACAAGGGGAGTCAATGAAGGCATTGTTTACAGGAAAGGTGAAGCAGCTGCAAGCAACCAAGATGATTATCAGGCCATGAAGGCTAGGAACATTGAGCTTGAGGCAGAAAACCGGCAGCTGGTAGGTAAAGTAACTGAGCTACAGAAGATGATTGATTTTTTGAGATCAGGATTTGTGTTAGGGAAAGGTATTAACAGAGAGGAAGCAGCCTAATATTGGAAAAACCGAATTTGTAAGTGCTCTCTGCCCCCTTTTTTGTTTTGTTGGGGAATTCGGTTAAATGCTTAAGTACATATAGGCAGAGTAGTGTTTAGGGTTCAATACAGAAGCAAGGCGTCCAGATTGTAACGTTTAGGCTAGGCTAGAAATTTGTTTCTGAATTTGGATGACCAGTTTTGTTACTTGTCGCTTCTGGGGGGACATGTAATGTTTTAAGACGCAACTTTTATTTGAGTCATCAAATCATATTGGCTGGTACTGTTTAATGCTGTGTCTCTTATGTGTATTGTGTTGTTATACTAAAACAGTTGTTCTTCCTTTCTCTGTTTTGGGGAAAATGCCATCTGAAAGTTTATTATTTTGGATCTGGCGAATTGTTGTGAAATAAAAATTTTGAAGTCCACATTTCCATCAAAATTTTCAGGTCCACATTTCCACGAGCGTCGTCTTGACGGATTATCAAATTTAATTTCACAACAAACCAGTTAAGTTGAAAATGTGGTACTCCAAATGATGAGATAAATAAGGTGCATAAAACTTTCATCTCATAAAGTGATTCATATTATCCTTCTCTACATACACACACGAACACGCATGTGTAACACACAAAGGCATTAAGGTGCGTGGTAGTCCTTATTATTCATACAAACACACGTCTCTCATTCGCGCAACTAGTGTTACTTTATTGAAACGCCTTGAAACTGCTTATTCCAACTCTTCACACTTCTCCGTGCTCCTTGCACTTACTCTTCAAAACGGCAGCTCCTGATCTGGAGATTGCACTGTTCTGGAATGTTCTTAGCCTTCTGCAGCATTGGCCTTATCTCTTGTTGCCCCTGATACCTGCACACATTTATATGGTTGTATAATTTATTTGATATGAACTTAAATATTACTTAATATAATTTATTTAACTATGTATGTTTATTTATAGATCTCAAAATTCAAATGGAAGCGCTCAACTGAATAATTACTAATATTATAAATGAAAAAGATAAAACCCTAGCTAAATAAAGTAGAGAGAGAGAAGAATATATATATATATATACCTGCTGGTGCCTTGTTGAGTCTCATCTCTGATGATCTTTTTGAGAGCTTCGCATGCGCACTGAGGGTTTCGGAGTTCCTTTTGGATGTCCTGCAGCTCATCACAGCATTCCTGAAGCATCATCTTTTGCTCTGTAAAAGGGTTGACATCCACAACTCGGAGGATGTCATAAGGGCGGGATGACGACTTGCTCTGCAGGTAACTCTTGCAGCTATTGAACTGCTTTCCCTGCAACTGCCGAGAAGAACACTGCTGCTGCTGCTGCTGGTGAGTGGAGGATCCTCCTCTTCCGCCATGATAAGGGTTGTCCTCCTCGATCTCAGTCGTGGTTATGGTTGTGCGGAGGATGGTGGCGTCGGTTACGACGAGGACGGCTGCCAGGAGGGCGAGAAGAGCAAACTTGTTAGCCATGCTTGCTTGTGATTTTGTGTTGTTGTGTGGTGGTGAGTTTGATGGAGTGATATGTTGAAGGGTTTTATACGAGGCTGAGGCCATTGCATGGAGTGTACGTGGTGATGTATTTGGTTTGAGGTGGAAGGGTTTATTGCATGGTTGTTACACGTGTGTGTTTGAACAGTATGAAGATTGATGAACACTCTCTGCTTTTGTTCGCCACGTCTAGTAGCCCCCGCTTACATGCATGCTTCTTCTTTTTTGTTTTCAGTGTGTGTCTGACTACATGCATGTAAAATTCACAAGGGAAAATTGTGTTACATGAAGTGAGATTTTGAAGTTTATAATTTCAATAAATAATTTGCATAATTCAGCTAAACTACATGCATATATATGTGTCATGAAAACTAATTAAGCTTATTTAGTACAATATATGAATAGTTCATTTTAAAATTTTAAGCCGTTAGGCTTTTGTGTTCAACTAAAATGATATATGATATGTACTGAGAGTTAAGGATAATAAGAGAAATAGTAATTTTCATAAGAAATAACGACAATCGATCGATCTTCGATATCTAACGGTCCTTAATTTTCGTAATTATACGCATATTTTTATGCCTTAAATTCGTGTTTAAGGGTAAATTCGTCATTTGTGCACACGTTTGTCGTTCGTATTCTTTCGAAATTCCGTTCGCTGAAATTCATTGATCGTCGATTGCATCGCTAATTGATTCGGTTTCTCCCGTGGCTTAGTCGATATTCAATTGCATCTTCAAATCGTAGAACGGAAATTGTAGTCGCTCATTTGAATTGCAAAAGAATTCTCAAATCGTAAATTTAGAGTTTTCGATTGCGGGGATGCTCTGCGACCAAAATTCGTAGCAGCCATAAGTGACTGCTACTAATTTTGTTTGTAATTGCTACGCATTTTAGTCATAAAACACCAAAACATGACTGCTACGAATTTTCTATGTAACTGCTACGCATTTTAATCGGAAAGCACCAAAACATGACTGCTACGCATTTTAATCGGAAAGCACCAAAACATGACTGTTACGAATTTTATTTGTAACTTCTATGTATTATAGTCGGAAAGCACCAAAATCCTACACCTATGATTTGGAGATTTTCGTATGCAGTTGGAACGAGCGACTTCCGTTTCTTCATCCGTGGAATGAGTCGAGTCGAGTGAGAATAGATTAAGGACGATGACGCGTCGACCGGTGATGAATGGTGTATCGACGACGTTCGCCTTCGTCGTCGCTCGTTTTCATCCTCGTAGGTCGTGACCAAATTGCCCCTAAATTGACGAAATCCCGTTGATTAGCGTGAATTCTAACACTACAAGAATATGTGTTATAAGCTACGATTTAAATCCAATGGAATATTTTTTTTTGATAATAATGTATAAAACCATCAAAAAGTTTGTTGGCAATGAATTCGTTCGAAATTTATGAATTATAAGCGACAAATTAAATTCAACGAAAATATGTTTTTGATAATATATATAAAAAAACCTTCGAACTTTGGTTAAAATAAATCCGTCGAGATTTATATTTTATAAGCTACAAATTAAATTCAACGGAAAATATATTGTTAATAATACATACATAAAACCGTTAAAATTTGGTTGGCAAATAAATCCGTTGAGATATACGTGCTATAAATCACTTTTGACGAATCATACATAAATCACTTTTGACGAACTATATCGTTCTTTTGGTTTTTCGATGGCAGATTGTAATTCACTTTTGAAGAATTTTACAGCTTCCACCAAAAATATGGTTTGCACCTGATCTTTACTCACAGAGTACACCGAATTTTAGTGTATTTGGTACAAATACAAAATCATCAACACCATCGGTTTGCATAATCCCGTGGTGTAAATTAATGAGAATAAAGAAAATGATAAATGAATTTTGAGCGTGTATCACTCACTCAAAGGACATAATTGACCCAAAAAATTTCCAAAATTCAAAAAACATGAATTCATCACCCAGTATATCTCCCTCTTATCTCGCAAAATCCGACAAATTTGGAAACCAGAATCCGACGAATCTTTGAAGATCAAAGTCACGATTCATCTCTCCGCGCATCAACGAATTTAGGGTTTCCAGTTCAATGGTCCTAAGCTACGCGATTCGTCGAAGAATGATTTTTAGGGTTTCGGGACAATATAGACGAACGGCGGTGAATTGATTTACATGTTTCCGAACGAAACCCTATAGCTAGCAATTGAGTCAGGTAGTGGCATAGTTCGTCAATTACTATTTATAGTTCGTCAATATTAATTACCCACTAACTGGTCAAAATTGATGTATTTGAGTCTATCGTCAATTTCTATTTATAGTTCGTCAATGTTTATTACCCACTAAACTGATCAAATTTGCTAGTATTTGAGTCTGGTAATGACATAGTTCGTCAATTACTATTAATAGTTAGTTTATGTTTACTACCCACTAAACTGATCAAAATTACTAGCATTTGAGTCTGGTAATGACATAGTTCGTCAATTACTATTTATAGTTCGTCAATGTTTACTACTCACTAAACTGATCAATATTATTATTTGTACATGAGCTTCTTAGTGCACTACCAAAGACAGCAAAAAAACAAACAAAGGAAGAATACGACTCAGCATTAAAGGATGCATCATATTTGATTTGAACACTGAAATCAAAGGAAGAAAACGCACAAATTTTGGATTGACAGCGAAAATTTAGGAAACAAAATATTAGTTACGATGAAACCAATTATGTATTAAGATGTTTGTATATTATATTTCCCCCTATTCACATATCAATTTGAATTTAAACAGATTTATTTTCAGTTAATCATATCCATCCAAATGAGAAAATGAAGGGTTGTGATTAGTTTTTATTTTTAATAGCAATTTTGGATTTGTACCTGATCCCTTTTCATCAATCAATATATAATCAAGGTTGTTAAAATCGCGAGTTAATTCGTAAACTCGTACGATTTTACGTTTTACCTACATAATTCGAGTTAAATCGCATGTAAAATTGTTTTAGTGTAAAATCGGACACTAGCACGATTTTACCTCCTGTAAAATTGGATAAAATCGCTGTAAAATGAGTAAAATCGGAGTAAAATCAGTAAATATTATATAAAAGACAAAATCTATATTTCCTTTTTTTATTGTTAAGAATCCATGGTTTGATATGTTTAAGCTTTATAATAAAATTATAAAGTCGAAATTTGATTCATTTAATTTTTTTATAGTACTCAGAAAGCTCCCGAAACTCTCGAAACTCCACAACCGACTCCAAAAGCGTTTCTCCACCGCCTCCCTAGTTCTAACCCCCTCCGACTCCTTCTCTGGCCCCTCTCGCTTCCCCTTTGCTACTTTCTCTCCCTCACTCTGTTTCTCTTCCACTCGATGGCTGCGACGGATGGTGTTGTTTGAAAGCTTGGATCGGAGTTTGGGTTGCTGCATGTGGTCTTGTGGGCGGCGGGTGATGCCATGGGTGGTGTTGGGTGTGGTTGGTTTCGACTGGCGGGGTGCTGATGTTTTTTGTCTTTCTTTTTGTGTATTTAATCCCTCGAAGCGAGCTTTGCTTCTGAGGGTTTTCCTCTCAGCCTGTTTGGTATGAGCTTTCGTTGACGTGTTTATGCGGCTTTTTATGTAATTATTGGTTCCTCTCGACCGGTTTCCCGACAGGTGCTTTGGGCAGGCGGACGATGCGCGGATGCTATCAAGGGTGATCCTGCCTTTTTTCAAGCTGTGAATGACGGGATGGCGTCCCACGCCAGAGGCGAAGTGGAGCAACGGACTCACGTTTATTCAAGTTCTATCTCTCTTGGCTGTATTGTTCCCAGCTGGTTGATATTTCCCAGCTTTAAGACCTCGGTTCGCCGTTGTCTTTGTAATTTATAGCTTAAATCAAAAAAAAAAAGTACTCAAAAAGTATATTTAATAATTATTATATAATATTTAATATTAATTTAATATAAGATAAGATAAATTCGGCGAATTTACTTAAATTCGATTCCACCTAAGGTAAAATTTCAATTTTGACAACTTTCTATATAATTTTAGTGCATTAGAAAGATAATACGCGTACAATTAGTAAGTAATCGGAAGAGGATTAAATAATAATAATAATAATAAATAATAAATATAAGGGAAGAGAGAGAATCATCTCTTTCCTTGTAATCTTCGTTCAGCTGTGAGGCGCGATATTTCTATCTAGGGTTTTGTACGAAGCGAAAGCAGCCGCTCGCAAATTGGATTTTCCGTACTGTTCTACGAACCTCATTTTTCTCTTATTGTTACATATGCTGTAAGGTGCTTGTGATTGTAGGTCTGTGTTTTCCCTTGGTGAAACCTTAAGATTTTTTTTTTGATGATTTAACATGTTATCACTTGATATTGTTGTTTTCTTTTGCTTTCTTGTTATCTGTTTACTTACAGCAATTGTTTGTTTTGGCTAAAGGTGGGCACTTTATAATTCACAAATTGTGCTGATTAGTGAAGCAGGGACACTTGTTCAGTAGACTGTATCAAACCAGAGTTTTTATGGCCTTAGTCTTATTTGGAAGCCTTTTCTAGTATATGTCCATTATTTTCTTGGACATCATAAAATGGTTTGGAGCTAGGGATTTGATATTAAGTCTCTGTGAATGAATACCTTTTCATTTTCATTGTTCAGTACTGTTATACATTTGATTCTGTTTGTGCCCAATCTTTATCGATTTTGTCTATTCAGATGGCGGATGGGGATGAGTATCGTTGCTTTATTGGGGGCCTCTCATGGTCGACAACTGATGAAGGTTTGAAGGACGCATTTAAGAAGTTTGGTCACCTTGTTGAGGCTAAGGTAAAGAACGATCTACCACCTGCAAAATGGCATTGTTGATATTACTGTGTTTTATTTTTACTATTTGTCCTGTATGCCACATGAGTATACTTGCACGAGTCTCTTTGTGTGATGGTTATGCAGCATTGATGATCTCAACTAACGACGCTCAAGTTGTCTTATGATCTTATATTATGATAGGGTATCTATTATGTTGTTTTCCTGTTGATGATGAAGTGAATTTTTATCTTTCAGTCACCCATCTTGTGTATTTGCTCAACTTATGGGGTTAATGATTTGGTATACAAATATTATCTCGTGTTGATAGGACTATGTTCAATTTTATTTCTATGTTCCTTTAGTTTGCAAATATTCGGGATATAGTGCGCTCCTTTAAGGTGAATAAGTAAGCCTATCCGATAAATGATGCCTGTCGTTGTAGCACTTTGGCAGTATGGGCAGAGGCTATATGTGCTTCGTCAGTTCCTGCTAGTTGAATGGAATGTTTTGTTTTTACTTGTTGTTATGAACTTTTAATGATATTATCTTTGGAAGTTTCGGTGAAACATATTATAGGCTATATGTTCAATTTTTATCATTTTGCTATTATTTAGAAACTGTAGTCTTTGTTATTCAAGTAGTTTTTGAGCAATTTGGGTAAATGAGCCAGTCTCTCAGTCGGTACTGTGAAAGATGTATATGCTTAAAAGCTTTTTGCACCCATTCCAGTCCATCTTATATTTGAATACAACTGTATGCGTTAGATTGTAATGCTAATAATTATTTCACTCAGTTCAGGTTTTCCTTGAAACTTGATAGTTATGAGTTGGCTTTAGTTAGTGAGAGGCTGCCAACATATCACGCATATTTAAACATACTTGATATTTCAGGTTGTACTTGACAAGTTTTCTGGAAGATCTCGTGGATTTGGATTTGTTTCTTTTGATGACAAAAAGTCAATGGAAGAAGCTATTGAAGCTATGCATAACGTGGACTTAGACGGTCGAACTATTACTGTTGATAAAGCGCAACCAAACCAGGGTAGAGATAGGGATGGTGATCGAGATCGCGATCATGGGCGAGATAGGGATAGGGACAGAGGTCGAGATTCTAGAGGAGGTGGTGGTGGTGGACGTGGGTCTGGTGGGGATTGCTACAAATGCGGAAAACCTGGACATTTTGCCAGGGAATGTCCTTCAGGTGATGGTGGCAGGGGTGGTAAATATGGAGGACGAGATGATCGTTATGGTGGCGGGGGAGGTGGTGATCGTCACAGTGATCGCTACGGGTCAGATCGTGACGGTGACCGCTACAGTAGTCGAGGCAGCAGGGACAGTTCAAGTCGTGGAGGTGACAAGTACAGCCGTGACCGTGATCGTTCTGGTCCTTATGATCGCTAGTGGTGGTGATTTTGCTTGCTGGCATCGTAAGTGGGGTACGGAAATAACATTGATTATGCATGTTTTTTGTACTATTGTTTTGTCTAGTACTTATGTTTGGTTTCCAATTCTTTCTCAGATGAGCTACGAAGAAAGATTATACTCCACCATTGTCTAGTGGCAACTGGAATAAATCCTGGTTTGTCTCAGTCGATGGACCTATCCAATCTTTTGTGTTGTGCTTTTCAGACTTGAGAAGGATACTTCTACTTTATGTATTAGTTAATAGTATGCACAATTATTTTTATGAGACTCATTATCATGGATCGTTCAATGGTGTACTTGTGGCCATTGACCATACATTTTGTTATTGTATTTGTTGTATACGCCAAGTTTACTAATACGTATTTCTTTGAAAATTTACGTTTTCACCCTCTTCCAACAAATACTTTCACACGCTAATACATTCATAGAAATTTTATCCTTTATCGCATCGCATACATATCTCATATTTGATAGTCTCAAGTAAAAACTGAAAAGTTCCAACTTCTTGAACTATACCTTCTCGTCCTTGATGTTACCAAAATAGAATGTTAACCAAAGTTTGATCTTGCCACCAGAAATCATTGTACACTTACTTGCTAAAAGGAGTCTAATTATTAACTATCTTCTCTCCGAATGATTTATATCTAACAAAATTCCCGATTTTAGGAACCAACAACTATCATAACTAGACACCACATTCAGTTATTCTAAAAAGTACTTCTGTAAAATACAATTTGGCCATATAGGACCACGGTATGAGAAGCCAAATGCACACAAGTCAGAAACTAGTTACCTCAGTGTCGTGTATCTCCCCTACCAGCGGCTTGGCTAAAATGAGTTTTTGGCGTCATATAACCCTCATCCAAACCGGGACTGCTGCCATCACGGCCAAGATCATCAACGTTATTCAGCATCATCAAATTACCCATCCTCAAGGTGGGCTTCTTTTTGGGCAGAGATGGAATCGGAGCTTCCCCTTTAATGATTTTGGCAGCTTCCTTCACTGAAGGTCTGTTTTGAAAATTCGGATGGGCACATAGAAGCCCCACTATCAGCATTCTCTCCATTGCTGCGGTCTTAAACCTCCCCTCCAGCTTTGCATCTGCAGCTTCCGTGAGTTTCCCCATTTCCCACATTTCCCACACCTTATCTACCAGTACAGTACCATCGACATCTACAGGCCTTCTTCCCGTTGCTACCTCTAATATGAGCACGCCAAAGCTGTAGGCATCGGTCTTTTCAGTAGGAACGCCAGAGTAAACATATTCTGGAGCTAAGTAACCCATTGTGCCTGCAGGAAGAGTAGCTTGCCTATTTGCGCTACTATGCTCGTAAACCTCAGCCAGCCCAAAATCTCCGAGCTTGGCATTAAAGTTAGCGTCCATCATTATGTTGCAGGCCTTCACATCCCTATGAATGATCAGTCTCTCACATTCTTCATGCAAATAAGTGAGGGCTGACGCCACTCCAAGAATTACTCTGACTCGCTTTTCCCATGGGAGGAAGAAAGTCGCAGCAGTTGCATTTTTATGCAGCAACTTGTCAAGGGTTCCATTAGGCATGTATTCATAAACCAGGACTAATTCACCCCCTTCACAACACCACCCTAGTAACTGAACTAAGTTGTCGTGTTTCAAGAACTCCGCCATAGTTGCAAATTCATTAGTGAACGAGTTGTTAAACGTATCAAAACGGTTAATATGGTTAAACCTTTTGACAGCGACCAATTCACCAGATGGCGACAACAAGCCTTTATAAACAGTTGAAGATGCCCCTTCGCCTATAACCCTCTTTTTACTAAAACCCATAGTGGCCCTTTTAATCTCGGATAAGGTCAGTCTCTGAGGGACCCTATCAAGTCTACCAGTACCACGATTTTGAACATTAACATCAGTAGTCCTCCATTTCTTCCTAAACAGAAAGTAACAAATAGTGGCCACCATCACCGAAAATGCAGAGACAACCACAGCAATCAAACCATTAATTCCGAGAGTACCTTTAAGTCCAGCGAGTAACCTTTTATTCAAATCTTGAGAAGTGCCTGGAGCAACAGTTTTCATTCCGGAATCACACAGCAAGCAGTCACTCAAATCTAGTGGAACTGTATCCATTGACGACATTGGCGAAGAAGGAGACATTAATGTAGTCTTGAAACGCCATTGCCTAACAAGATGAGCAGCAGAGCCTCTACCATTGGAAGCCGAAAACCCTACATGCATAAACTCCTTGAATAAATTGGAGAGATCAACATGAGCAACAATTAAAGGAGTAGAAGGCTTGATCAACGAAGCCCCAATCCAAACCCTAACAGTCTTCATCGGATGCCAATACTCAATCCAAGCCGTCAACTCCTTCCTCCCTTTCAAATTCACTCCCTTTGAAGTCCCATCCACAGAAGCAAACGAAATCACATTGTTCAAATCGATCCCAACGTGATTACCGTTGATGTCGCCGAGAGCGGCGTCAAAGTAGGTATCGAACTCGACTGCAAAATATGCGTCCTGAGCGTTGTACGGAAGGCCTAAGTAGCCGTCGAAATGGATGAAAGACTCGGCGTTGGAGGTGATGAGGAAGGCAAATCCGTCTCCGAAATCGCAAGAAGGAGAGGAAGGAAGTAAGGAGAAGGAGAAGGTGGAGGAAAAGGAAGCGGTTGAGTTGGAGTTGAGGTCAAGAAATTTGACCGGTGTTGAGTAGAGAGCTCTGCCGACGCTGAAATGCGGAATCGAGCAGTTGGATTCCCTGGTGAGGCTTATTACGGAGTCGTTGCTGATACGTGCGTCGCCGAATAGTGTGATGTTGAGGGTCGCCGGAGCCGGAAAGTTTAGCGCCGGGAGAGAGAGTAAGAGGAGGAGCAAGAAGAAGGATGGCGCCATTTTTTTTCTGGAGATTTCGTTTTCTTCACCAGCCTTAGTCTAGCGCCATTTTATGTGAATATCTTCTTCCTAATAAAAAAAAGAAAAAAGAAAAGGGAAAATGACAAACATGGGTATAAACTATCATCCATTGACAAATCACGGTCCGTATTATGAAAATTGACAATTAAGGGCAATTTTAAAATATTTTAATCCTCATATAACAGTTAATTGCACTTAATTGACGGAATATCACTCCGTCCATTAACAAAGTTAACTAAATGAATCAATTGAAAAAATCTTCTTGCCCTTAATTTTGAAATTGAGAAGTAAAATATTTTGAAATTGCCCTTAATTGTCAATTTTCATAGTTCGGACCGTGATTTGTCAATGAGTGATAGTTCATACCCCCTCTTTGTCATTTTCCCTAAAAAAACACTTCAAATAATTTTCTAATTTGGAAAATTGATTTCGAATTTAGCTCAGATTGGCATGAGTGTCTCATGCATAGACGCCTTAATTTTTATAGACAGTCTGTTATGGAATATAATCCCAGTTGTGTATTGAGTTGATATTAGGACCATATTTAGTATGTTTGTTCTGTCCAAATGTTAAGTTAAGTTAGCAGGAAGTTCTGGGATTGAGTCCTTATACTGGTTTTGAGCTGAAAAGCTCAAAACGTCGTCGCTTCATACGAGAGGGAAAGTCCAGATTTTGAAATCTTGCCAAAGCTGCGTCGTTTGGGAGTTGCTGGAGTTCGATTTAAAGGGAACGACATCGTTTCTCCAACGCGCGAGAATTCATTACTTTAATGGGACGACGTCGTTCCTCAGCGTAACGAACACGGGACTTGAAGGCTCAGCGACATCGTTCAATCCTCAGCTCCAGCTCGATATATAAGGTAAGAAAATTGGGGATTAGGGCATGAAATCAATCCCAATTTCTTCTCCTGCCATTCTGCGAATTATAGCGAATCTGAAGCCTGCGCAAAGTTCTCTGGCGTCCGTCAATCGTAGTCCGACTGTGAGGTGCGTCGATTCCAAGTGCTGAGAGTCGAACACTCCGGGTGGTCTTTGTGAACGAGAGAGGACGGCTGGGACAATTCTTGGGCGCGGACCCGAGCGATGATTCTCAGGGAAGTATTGTAACTCGTTGCTTGGATTGTGACTGGTTGTTTTGGTTGTTAATTTGGACTGGATTGATTGTATATACTTGTTAGGTTGCTTGAGTCAAGCATTAGTGTGTAAACCTAATATTTGGTCTATTAATTAATATAGAGAGGGTTTAACTATTGCTATATTCTTGTATTCAATCTTTTCAATGTGGTATCAGAGCCAAACTGACTGATCTTGACAGTCATTTTGCTTGGTTACCTTCTCTTGTGTGATTGTGTGTCTTAATCCTCACTTTTGGGATGGCTGATGCCATGGGGATTAAGCCTTCGATGGGACTTCTGATTTCAGTATGTGGAAGATGAGAATGAAAGCCATATTAGTAAAGGAAAAATGTTACAGGGCTGTGACAGAGGAATGGATAGTTCCAACCTCTGATCAACAAAAGATTGACATGAAGGAGTTAGCTTACTCTGAAATAATGATGAGATTATCTGATGATGTAGTAGACAAGTAATGCATCATACTGAACCTAAAACATTATGGGATGAATTAGAAAACATATACTTGGATAAATCCCTTCCCAATAGGATCTCCTTGCAAACTAAGCTCTTCACCTTTAAGATGGATGTGTCCATGAGCTTGCAAGAGAACCTAGAATTTGAAGAAGTGCAAAGATGAAATAAACCCTGAACACCTCTGTGTCATTCTCCTTAATTCTCTTCCTTCTCAGTTTGACACCCTTAAGGATGTTATTCAATTTGGAAGAGATGAGCTGACAGTCTTCAAAATTATTGAAGCTGTTACTCAAAAGAATGATAGTCTTAAAGTTTTTTAAGACCAAAAATGGATCAAAAACTGAAGTAAAATCTGAAGTCATGATGTTTCAGGGCAACAACAAGTTTAGACCAAGGAACAAAAATGACAATAATGTGTCTCAGAATAACAATGAATCTCTGAATAAAAGGTCTTTTGATAAATCTCAATCTTTTCAAAACAACAACAACTTTCAAAGGAATTCCCCTGTTAAGTGCAATTACTGTGGCAGGCTTGGCCACTACGCTAGCACTTGTTACAAAAGAATGGACGATAAAAATAATAAAGGAACAAAAGATAACCAATCTGGTCAGTCCAATATGTGTGAGAAGGGTCCTCAATATCACAATGAGTTACTTGTCATGTCTGATGGGCATGCAAGTGATTCATGGATCCTTGATTCTGGCTGCACCATGCATGCCACACCACACAAGCATCTCTTCAGTTCTCTTAAGCTAAGTGAAGGTGGTGAAGACATGCTTGGTGACCATACATCATTGAGGATTAAGGGAATTGGATCAGTTCCCTTAATGATGTTTGATGTTGTGAGAACTCTCCAAAATGTGAGATGGGTTCCTCATCTAGGGAGAAGTTTGATGTCAGAATCTGCCCTAGATAAGCTTGGATGTAAGATAACTACCTTTATGGGAGTTAGGGAAGTGTCAAGGGATAACAGAGTAGTAATAAAAAGCATTGAGAAGGGAGGTCTCTACCATGTGATCTCCTCTTCTGAAATCAATATTTCTGATGAAACTAAAACTCTGTTAGACACTAAAATTTGGCATTCAAGGCTTGGTCATATAGAGAATAAAGGACTGCATTATCTGTCTAAATCTGGTTAGATTGATTGTAAGCGTATTGGTCTGAGATTTTGTGAATCATGTGTTTTTGGTAAAAAGTCAGCTCACCCCTTTGGTAAATTCTCTTTTTCTATTAAGAAACCTTTGGAGTATGTCCACTCTTATTTGTGGGGACCTGCCCAGGTTCCAACAATAGGAGGTAGGTCATATTTCCTATCTATTATTGATCAATACTCTAGAAAAGTATGTGTCTTTCTTTTAAAAACCAAGGATGAGGCTTAACTGGAAGATCATGGTTGAGAGTCAAACTGAACTTAAGGTTAAGTGTTTAAGAACAGATAATGGACTGGAATTTCGTAACAAGGCTTTCAATGACTTTTGCACTAAGAATGGGATCAGAAGACACTTGAATGTGCCTGGAACTCCTCAGCGGAATGGGACTGCTGAGAGAATGAACAGGACCCTCTTAGAGAAAGCTGTGGTCACATCTGCTTATTTGATAAACAAATGTCCTTCCTCAGCCATTAACTTTAAAACTCCCCAAGAGCTTTGGACTGGGAAACCTCCAAACCTCTCCCACCTCAGGCCCTTTGGTTGCACTGGTTATGCCAAAGTGTCTGAAGGTAAACTCCAGTCTAGGGCTGTTAAATGCATAATGCGCTTAGGTATTCTAAAGGAGTAAAAGGCTATAAACTGTTAATGATACAACCAGGTGGTTATAAGGTCATTGTGTCTTGTTCTGTTACTTTTGATGAGCTGAATTTCCACATTAAATCTAAACTAAACCATGATGTCGAGTCTCAAGGCACACCTGAAGGTGTGACCTTTTTTATTCCCCCAGGTTTTCATTTTAACCAGAGCAATGATGATGATCATCAAGGGGACCCGGGAGATGAAGCAGCTGAGATGGGACAATCACTAGATTTAAGTGATGGACTGCTAGAGGTCACTAATGAGGAGAGCAACTCTTCTGCTGGTTCAGGTAATGAGCAACCTCACCAATTAGGTGGGGGAGCTGATCAAGTAAGCCCTTCTCACTCAAACTCGGCTTTAAACTCTTATAATGCTAGTGATCAAAATACTACTATAGGATCTTCTAACTTAGGCCTTTTCCCTGCTTCTGCTGCAATGCCTGATTTGCCTAATCTACCTGATGATTTGTATGTTGGTCCTATTGAACATTTGCATGAAAATGTGAATGCTGATGCTGTTATTTGCCTGAAAATACCGAGTCCCCTGTGCATGAAACTAAACCTATCATTGATAACTATCAATTAACTAGAGACAGGGCTCCTAGAACTAAAATTCCAAATAGGAAGTATAAGGCAAACATAACTGAGTATGATGAGAAATGCTGTAATATGGTTGAGTTTGCTCTTATGGCTGCTGAAAAGATTAAGTATTCAATACCTGATACATATAAGCAAGCCTTGTCTAGTGAGCAATCTGAAAAATGGAAAATGGCCATGATAGAAGAAATTCAGTCTATGCATGATAACAATACATGGAAACTTATACCTGGGCCTGCTGATGTTAAACCTCTTGCTTGTAAGTGGATATATAGGATAAAAGAAGGAACTTCTTCAACTGACCCACCTAGATTTAAGGCTAGGTTAGTGGCTAAAGGGTTTCACCAAAGAGAGGGGCATAGATTTCAATGAGATATTTGCTCCTGTTGTCAAGTATAAAACAATGAGATTGCTTATTGCTATGAGTGATATCTTTGATTGGCATATTGAACAAATGGATGTGAAAACTTCCTTTTTGCACGGTGACTTGCTTGAAACAATTTAAATGTGTCAACCTGAAGGTTTTGTTTATAAAACTAAACCTGATTATGTATGTTTGTTAAGGAAATCCATCTATGGATTAAAGCAATCACCTACACAGTGGAATAAGAAATTTGACAGTTGCATGCTTGACTTAGGATTTGTAAGAAGCAAATATGATACACGCCTATATCTGAAAAGAGTGAAAAATAATGCCCCACTGTTTGTGCTGCTCTATGTTGATGATTTATTGCTGATCAGTTCTTTCATGCCTGATATTAAAATGGCTAAGTCTGGTTTGCAAAAACATTTTGACATGAAAGACCTAGGTGTTACTCAAAAGATCTTAGGGGTAAAAATTACTAGAGATAGAATAAGTGGAGTGATTTGCTTGTCTCAATCTGAATATTTCTCTAAGGTGTCAGATAAATTTGCTATTGTGAATGTTAAGTCTAATGTTATACCCTTAGGAGGGCATCTTGTGTTTTCTAAGGAAGATTGTCCTAAAACTGAGCAAGATATGTTGAAAATGAAGAATGTACCCTATGATGTTGTTGTTGGTTCTGTGAAGTATGGTATGATATGTATAAGGCCTGATCTTGCTTTCTCTATTAGTGTGCTTAGTAGATACATGTCTGACCCAGGCATAAAGCATTGGGAAGCCATGAAATATTTGTTAAGATACCTGTTAGGGACTAGTATATAGAAACCATGAACCAAGGGCTGGGATTGTAGGTTATGTAGATTATGATTATGCTAGCAATAGGGACAATAGGAAGTCCACCACAGCTTTCTATTTCACTTGGAATGGAAACTGTGTGTCTTGGAAGAGTCAGCTTCAACTCATAGTAGCATTATCATCCACAGAGGCAGAATATATAAAGGCAACTGAGACTGCAAAAGAGGCAATTTTGTTGAGTGCGATAGTGAAGGAAATCAGTGGGATTAGTGAGTCTCCTAGTATCTTCATGGATAGCCAAAGTGCCCTATATTTGTGTAGAGATCCAGTGTACCATGAGAGGTCAAAACATACATTTGTGAGAATGCACTTTATTAGAGACCTTGTGGAGACTAAGACCATCATAGTAGACAAGATACTTGGTGAGGAGAACCAGCTGATTTTGGAACCAAATTGGTGCCTGCTAACAAGTTTGTTTTGTGCAGGGAGAGCCTGCACATTAAGGATGCTGGTTAGAGCTCAAAGTCTGAGATGTTTGAAGCCTTCAATGGATGTGTTATACCTTCTCTATATCAGGTCAGATGTATCTGTTTTACTTTCATATTCAAGTACACAACTAGTCTTAGGAGGGCATATGTTATGGAATATAATCTCAGTTGTGTATTAAGTTGATAGTGGGACCATATTTAGTATGTTTGTTCAGTCCAAATGTTAAGTTAAGTTTGCAGGAAGTTCTGGGATTGAGTCCTTAAGCTTGATACTGGTTTTGAGCTGAAAACTCAAAATGTCGTCGCTTCATACGAGAGGGAAAGTCCAGAGTTTGAAGTCTTGCCAAAGCTACGTCGTTTGGGAGTTGTTGGAGTTTGATTTAAAGGGAACGACAACATTTCTCCAACGCGTGAGAATTCGCTACTTTAATGGGACGGCGTTGTTCCTCAGCGTAACGAACTCGAGACTTGAAGACTCAACGACGTCGTTCTATCCTCAGCTCCATCTCGATATATAAGGTAAGAAAATTGGGGATTAGGGCACGAAATAAATCCCAATTTCTTCGCCTGCCATTCTGCGAATCCGAGCTCTCTTGCTGCTTTCGAGCGAAGCTGAAGCCTGCGCGAAGTTCTCTGGCGTCTGTCAATGGTAGTCCGGCTGTGAGGTGCGTCGATTCCAAGTGGTGAGAGTCGAACACTCCGGGTGGTCTTTGGTGAACGAGAGAGGACGACTGGGATAATTCTTGTGCGCGGACCTGAGCGTCGATTCTCAGGGAAGTACTGTAACTCGTTGCTTGGATTGTGACTGGTTGTTTTGATTATTAATTTGGACTGGATTGATTGTATATACTTTTTAGGTTGCTTGAGTCAAGCATTAGTGTGTAAACCTAACATTTGGTCCATTAATCAATATAAAGAAGGTTTAACTATTGTTATATTCTTGTATTCGATCTTTTCACAGTTAAGCGTTGATTATTGACACGCGTATTTTTAACCCTTTATAGTGTCCAGTTATGAGTTTTAGGGGTCGAATTGCAGTCAAACAAAATTTATAACCTTGGTAAGCCAAGGGTCGATCCAAGGAGCAGTGTGTATGAATATTAGTTAACAGGTGACCTATTTAGCTATTCCGATGATTGAAAGGTTTTGTTTTGATGAGAACAAGCAGAAATTAAATAACAGAAAATTAATGTTGTGTTTTTATCAGAGAAAGAATTCCAGAATCCATACTTCACCCGTGCTAACCCCACTAATCATGCAATCATGTCACGTAAATTATTCATGCTATTGAATATGGAATATAACCGAAATAACACTAGACAAGCCGCCCATCCACGGATCATTGTCTAGATTAATCTCAATCGTTGAACGCCGCCCATCCACGGATTATCAACGATCTCGATTTATTAAACTAAAGGTTTTCCTATTAAATCATGTAAACATGACCTAATATCAATTTCATGTAATCCGGTTAATACCTAGGACCCATCCATCTTTCGGTAATTAACCTAAGTACGTTCTACCAATGCAAACATACCCTTTGATGTAAATACATGCATAGAACGATAAAATTAAGCACACAATGAAATTGAATATTCGAATCGCATAAATAAAAACTTCAATTGATCACATGAGAGTTAGGGTTACATAGCACGGGATCCGTAGGATCCCGGAATTGAGAAGACTACTCACTATTCATGGTAGTTAACCAAAAATAGTGTATAATGAAGGAAAGAAACGAGTAAACCGTAAACGATTGAAGCTCGATGATCCTCACGATGAAAACTCTGTCTTCTCTCCCAAGTTAGGGTTTCTTCTCCAAAATCACAGCAGCCTGTCTAAACTGGTCGTGTTTCCTTTTATAGACCGTCCAAAAAGGCCAGAAAGCCCAAAAACGATTTTAGGAAATAACAAGATAATTCTGCTCGGAAGTGCCGTGACTACCGTGACCATTGGTGGGGATCACGGCAGTCACGGCAGGGCTGTTTTGCACTGAGCTGAAAACATACCGTGACTACCGTGACCTTTAGTGGGGGTTACGGCAGTCACGGCAGTCGCCTGAATTGTCATTCCTTTCTGAGTTAGAAACCTACCGTGACTACCGTGACTCTAATGAGACATCACGGTGGTCACGGCCCCTGACTGGAGCAAAGTTCGTTTTTGGCCGTTTTCGTTGATCTTTTTCGTTCTTTCGACATCTTAAGCTCAAGGAGCGATGATATGTCAATTTAACCTGAAACACTAGAGAAAGACATCAAATAGAGACAATTTGCCCGGAGAACGAGTGTTATCCTTCATCGAATGTAGCGAATAACCAGTCAGAATATTGACTGATCAATTATACTGAAAACAATTTAAATATGCATGATTAAGGCTCTTTTATCAGTAACGTTTATGCTTAGAAACGTTGTTCAACTGAAAGTGGATAAATTGAAAAGTAAAGTTTGAACTGCATATTTTCTTTGTTTCACACCAAGCAATTATGTAGGATTCCTCTTTTCCACCGCCCTCTTCCGCCTCCCACCGCCTCATTTTCTTCATTATTCTGCCTCTTCCATGAATTTTTTGGTTGCGAAATGCTCAGATCCGGTGGTTGTGACTGGTAGATGGCGGATTTGAGGCAGTTGGATGCGGATGTTGGTGTTTGGAGGTGAGGAGGGGAGCGGGGGAGGGTTGTGGGGTTAGGCTGGGAGAGGGCTCTTTGTGTTTTGTTTTTGCGCCAGTCAAAGTCTAGAGCTCTTTTTTGTCTCAGCAATCGCTGAGTTTTCATTCTGCAAGATCCTGATCTTGCTGTTAGTTTTCATTTTAAGTTGGTTTAGTGTTGTTGCTGTTAACTTCTTTGTCTAGTTTTGGCACTGGAATTGTTGGAGTTGTTGGCCAATCAATGGGAGCTGGTACCGGTGCCGTGGAGAACCACTGCTGATATCAAGCGTTGGATGGTTGCTTTTCAAGGTGGGAGGCAAACTTGGATTTGGATGTGTTGGAAATGGTGCACTTGAAGAAATTGTCCCACATTGCTAGAGGAGAAGAATTCCTAGCTTATATATGATTACTAAACCATGACTCTCAAGCCTAGGCTTTTGAGTCAATATGGGGAGGTAGTCCATATGAGTTAGCAATTTCTACATGGTATCAGAGCCCACGTTGCGATCCGGGCCAAATGCAATGAATGTGGGACACGTGCGGAAATGCCAATGCCAAAGTGAGTGCTCGTTTGAAGATACCTCAATCGTTTGGTGGGTTGGACCCCGGTTTAGCTTATAAAGGGTAGTGGCAAAGGCACTTTAGCCCTGGTGTAAACCTGTATGGAGGAGTCGCAAAGGCGCGCCTACGGTGGGTTGGACCCTAATGAAGGAGAGCGTGGAGCACCCCTAGTGGGGAGGGTCTTTCGCATACGCACCTACGTTTGGCTACAAGTAATGTAGTGGCGTTTGATTGAGGGGGAGCATGCACAATTTCTCCAATTGAGGGGGAGATTGTTGGGAATGGTGCACTTGAAGAAATTGCCCCACATTGCTAAAGGAGGAGAAGAATTGCTAGCTTATATATGATTACTAAACCTAGGCTTTTGAGTCAATATGGGGAGGTAGTCCATATGAGTTAGCAATTTCTACATGATGCTTTTGCTAACGGATGTCTTGCTAGATAAGCGCCAACTGAGAAGTTTTCCAGATCCAGACTGGATACTTTGCTTTTCTCTAAATACTTATTATTGTCCAGTTTTTAAGTTCATCCCGTTAGCCTTGTCTTGCCTTGTGTAGCCTCATCAAAAAAGCAATTATGTAGGAGAAATTATCTTTCTAACATTATGTAGTTTGAATTTAAATTTTATTGCATTATTGATTAATTGAATGTTGCATTGCACCTCTAGGCTATAATTCACAATTTCTAAATCGGTCAATGGAATTGTGAGGGAGTTTTCAAGAAACAGAATCCAAATAAATTTGTTTCAAGAAAAAAAATTGTTAGCCAGTTTCTTTTTTTTTCTTCCTCAAACATATCCAGTTAAAGATTTGTCAACAGGGTTTAAATTGCTGTAGATTAGTATTTTGTACATGACTCGTTCAGGCTGTGGAAATATGAGGCAGAAGAGACTTTTCGATATCCACGCAAAGACGCATTAATTCTAGCTCTTATCAATATTGTGAATTTTCTTGTAAGTTGATTGGGATGCTAGAAATGAGACGAATCGATGCTTGTTAAAATTTCCATTTTGAGTTATAAATATGTAAGTTATACAAGAGGGTTACACAACCAAAAAAATCTTATAATATACTTCGGTTACCTTTTACTCCAAAGGAAAAAATGGAGAGTAAGAAAGTTGCAGCTCTGATTTTTGTGATGATATTTGTGCTTCTCATAGCTTCGGATACAATCACACAAACACCTGAATTATGCATCCACAACCAAGATCCTATATGTCACAACACGTAACCGGCCGTCGTAGTGAATGGGGGATGCATGAACGTACATTATAAGTTGTTCGTCAACTATCTCAGCTATCGCGATGATGGTGCTTTAAAATTCCAAGAAGGTTTCAAATTAAAGCTAATGTAATGCTTTTCTTTCCATTTATTATTTGTTGTTCAATAAGAGGTCATTAGTCTGTCTATACCATTCTGCTGTTAAAACTGAATACGTGGAAGGGAAAATTATTTCCTCTGATGGAAATGTTACGCCGACCTTATATTTACTTAGTTAAACTCATTTGTGAACATAAAAAGGTAGACAACATAAATTTAATTATAACTTATACACCTTATATTTGCGAACTGTGAAAGTAAATTATTTAACAACTTGCATTATGAAACTTACTTTTCAAACTGGATTTATGAATAACCTCTCAATCCTCTTCATCTATATCATTGCTTCGGGCCTCGCAATAAATATATTCCCTGCAATTGTTACTACTCTCTTTATCAAAGACTTCTGCACTCTTAAAATGTTCCAGATGCGCTTTAAAAAGATTGTCGAAAATGCCCAACGTTTAAAACTTGTTATAACTAAACCGTTCTCAGAGTCAATGTGATGCACTTGTTAGGAGTTGTTATATATACCCTTTAATGCACTCTTCAAAAGATTTGTTGGAAGCAGTTAGACGCGCAGTGCCAATTCTCAACTGCAAGCGAGGGTCAAATTGGTATAACCTAGAGACTCTTAAGACCACAATAGACTAGCCCGCCTGACCGTGGCTACAAACTAAGGCACTAGGCAGCCTTCCATATGGGTAAATAGCCAAGGCTTCAGCATCAACTGAATCTACTCGGCATTAGTTTCACGATTCCATTCCCTACTACTCGTTGCTCCAAATTTCAGCATTATTGGTCATGGGAAGCACGGCCGAGAGGTTATCAAACGCAACACAGGAGACCCAGGCTTTGAAACGGATAATTTTATACAACCAAAAACAAGGGGCTCATATGTGTGTGTGTGTGTTAGCTAAACAACAATCATTTCTAATTCACAGATGTGTTCGGAACTTGATGGGAATAAAAATAATATAACTTCTCGCAGAATATGTCCATTGAATACAATAATTATAAAACTGCTAGTGAAAGAAAGAGAGCGAAAACCTAAGCAAGTTTTGCTAAGCTAACCAAATCTAATATTTTTACATCCAGAGTCGAATCTACTTTAACAATACCATCGGTGCCGTCTACACCAATCAATTTACCTGTATAGCCCCGGAGCACACCTCCCATTATTTTAATCCTGTCTGATTTCTTTGGAGGCACTATATCCATTTCTGTGGGAAGCACCGTAACTGTATCCCCTCTGCCACTACTACCAAGAGATACTCTACAAGAGCCATCCTGGAAAATCACAGCTAATTAGTAGCCCGTTTAATACAAGCATATATCCGTAATATTAGAAAGAGTCAAAAGTGGGCTAGGAGTTGTTTTTGTGTGGCCCAATCCACACTGATCCTCATGGATCTATTTTAATATATCAAAAAAACAAAATACAAGCATATATCAGTTATATTTTTTAGTAACAATTCAGCAAACCATACCGAGAGGACCTCCTGAATAACCCCAATACTTTCCTCGCCTGCTTTCCGTACGGTAACTAATATGTCAGGCATGAAGCCCATTCCTTCACTTTCCCCACCTGCCATGGAAACCTTAATCAAAAAACTTGAAACAGAAAAAAATCCAAGTTTACAATACAATAACTTGTCAATCAGCCCGAGCCCCGAGCACAAATATGATAATAAACTTTCATTTCACATGACACAAACGGTGTGCCCGTGTCGTGTGAACACGTGTTATTCTAGGCAATAATAATCTGTCATACCAATTGGAGACATGACGTCAAGACCACCAGTGCCTGGTGTCATAGGCTGTCCCCCAGGCGTTCCTGGCAAATAAGACGCTGAACCAGGCGTCATTATCTGACCAGGAGTAGATGGCAAGTATGGGCTAGGAGCATTGGCTGTAAAAGAACGCGAACAGTTTTGGTTACTAGTTTTACAACCCTAACCATCAATATCTAAGTATATTTTAGTTACCATAAGAAGGCGGTGTATCTCGAGGCGTTCCTGCATCACTATAACTTCCACCTGGAGTGCTGGCCCATCCTGAACCTGGTGTAGGGGCTTCATATGTCCTACGTGGAGGACTACCGGGCTGGGAAAATGGAAAATGAATATGTTAAAATGTCTGAGGCTCATTGGCATCGATACATGCAGCAACTCAATGTCAAACTAAGTAAAACTCATAACCTGATACTGTGGGCTGCTTGCCCATGATCCAGGATTTCCATCTTCCCAACTCTCTCTGGTGAATTGATTGCAAAAGTTATCAATAATTACAACAAGAAGGATTTTGCCATAACTTGAAACAATAACAGAGTAAGTATCTCAAGTCGAGAGACATGTTTTATCTCCAGTCCAGAGACGTCCTTTTTGAGATTTGAATAACGAGAACTTGCAAATCGTCATACTTCAATTTATTTAGACTGGCAAGATGGTAGCACAATTGAACGAAAAACTGACCTTGCGGGAGTCATTGGTGTATAAGGATTCCATGCCCGGTCACGCATAGGAGTCCTCATGCCATCATGATGGGGAGTGGCTATTAAAAGTTTACAAGTAAGTTTATGAATACTAAAAGTGTTAAATGCAACATACTCGCACATATATTTCTATACTGCTAGCCTATAACAAGAAACAAAGAGAAAGAACCTCCTGAGTCTCTCATGGGAGTCATGTATGGATGCAGTGGAGTGCGTGAAGGATGCATGGGCGTCTCACTCCCCATAGCGTAACGCGATGAATCACTGAAAAAGTGAACAGCAGTTCAATACCAAGATTTGAGAACTCTATTCTATTTTTTGGTAGAATAAATTGAGTTAGCTGAATTACCGGTATGGAGTTGTAACAACCACATTATCAGATATGTCTTCGCGACGAACTACAAGTGTAGTAGGATAAAATTGATAGTTTCGAATTATGATCAATAAATAGGGCTAAAAAGGGCAGCAACAATTTATAACAAAACTACACTTGCCTGTCACAATTCTCATTTGAGATTCCAGTTCAATTCGAACCTCCTGGCCCTTGACACCAGTAACTCTTCCACGATAACCCTTGAATGCACCCTTCCGAATTTTTATAGTACTCCCGACCAGAGCATCATCTCCTCTCCCACCTCCATTCCTTCCTCCAACTATAGTGGGGTAAAAAATAAATATTACCCAACTTAGAGAATAATGTCAAAAAAAGAGTCTTAGATGAAACACGATAGGATATAATGACAGGGAATTTCAGCGATGGCATAATTGTAAATGCCAGCAAATTGAACATACAGTGCGATGGCGGACCACCTCCTCTGTTGGATCTCGCTGGAGAAGCTGGTATACGATTTGATGTTTGCTGCTGAAACCTTGAAACCCGCCCCTATTATAATAATCACGAATCCATTATTTTTTGGTGTAGACCAAAATGAAAAGCCTGCAACCAGAAGGCAGAAAGTCCAACTACCTGTTTAATTGAAAATGACAACTTACATTGGAGTTTCCATTAGCACGCGAACCACCGACAACGACACATGATTCAGACTTGGCACAAATATACCCAGCATGCTCTAGATGATGTCGATCAAAAATGAACAAAATACCCCTATATACGTGTTCCACAGGACCTTGTTTTCCCTATGATTATCAAACCAACTGTCATAGGCAGGCTTGTTAAAAAAATCAACCAGACAACACAAAGGACTAGGGAACAACCACATACTTGGCATGGTCCTTCAAGGATCCTAACAACATCTTGTACCGAAATGGTGTTATTGTAACGATCTTTGACACTTTGCTTCCTATCAAGTTTGCATTTGATCTCTCTCAGCTTGACTGTAAGAACCTCAGCTCTATCAGGGACCCCTTTGAGAACCTTCCGGCAGAAAAACGAGAGGACTGATTATAGGTTGATGATCCCAAATACACAATTCTGACAACAAAATCTAGCTAACCTGAAAAGCCTCACTCTCCACTCGTATTATGACCCCAAAATTGCGATTGCGATTGCTGCATTGCATTACATGATCATGAGATACCAGAGACAATAGAGATCACGAAACACAGTTTCTAGTAAAGATGCAGTTTACTCTATCAGGACGAGATCTCGTAGTTCGTAGTCCCCAAGTTTGGTAATGCCAGAGGTGACCTCGGAGCTCTCAACCACATCATCAGCAAAAACGCGAATCTGAATATGGTTGGTATGTTTGGGATTAAATTATGCAAAACAATAAGTAGAGGGAGGAAGGTAACAACGCCATGGTTAAAATCACCCATGAAGACAAGGCGGATAAATGACTTTTCTTGAACATTATAGATACAATTAGGTGCTTACTTCTTCCTTGGTAGCGTCAGAGACAACGATGAGCACATGGCCCTCAACTTTTACAACTGTACCTGTTGCACCTTCATGAGCTCCTGATACAACTTTTACATGGTTGCCTTCTTTAAAAAATTTGCACAGTTCTTTCTCGGGAACAGCTAATATCTGTTTATAAGAGCATACCGAATAAGACATGTGGCATGCCTGTTGTATAACTTAAACCGAGTGTTCGACTGTTGATATCTCAAAGAGTTGCAAATTTGATATCTTACTGGAAGTCCCTCCATTTTGGGCTTAATATAAACTTTGTCTTCGTCGACCTTCTCGACGGTACCCTTCATGTTTTTTAGCTCGCCCTTGATGACAACCACAGCATCACCCTTCAGAAAATGACCTTTCTTTCTGTTAGCAAACAAGGTTGTTAAACTATTGATGTCCCCATCACCATTTTCATTAGGAGTCCTGAATTTCTCAAGCTCATCAAACGTGGGCTGTATGCTCTGAGTACTGATTGATTTAGTGGACACTGTTTTGTATAAGAAACCATCCTTGAACTTCATTCCCTCGATACTTTCAAAGTAATCGCCTGTCATTGGATCTCGCCGGCGTTCCACGCGGATATGCAACTCTCTGATAAAATAGCAGTGAAGCGGACTGAGTAAAGATAGATTCAGAAAAAAACTGTCACAACATATAAAACCATTAGCACCTTGCTTCTTCAACATTCATAAATCGGGGTGGTGGAACAAAAGCCTTCTTGGACTTATTTTCCTTGCCTTCCTAAAATAAACAGGTAAAGCAGCATTCAAGTAAAATAAATGCACAAGTTTGGTGTGGTATTTGCAACGTGTGTGGCCATGATTAAAGTGTGAAAAGGCCAGTAATACGAGTGTGCTACAACTGAACAGTATGTAAACTGAGGACTGGGAATACTGTAATTAATGTAGACAGAATGAAAGGTTTGGTGTGGTATTTGCAAAAGGCTGACAAAACTCATTTAAATAACTAAACAAAGATTACCAATTTGTTAACCAAGGCCTGTAAGTCAATTCTGGGTATCAGTTTCACTGTAACTTTCTGCCTGACATTATCCACATCCACCACCTAAAGAATAAAGCTCAAATGTTAGACTCAAAAGCGTTGCAGCTTTATAAATGTGCAGATTGATATCTGTACCTTTGCTAGATCTCCCTTATATTTACCAATCTTCATTCGGACCCATGTATCTCTGGCTATGTCAATTACTTTACTTTCGACAGAGAGAACATCAGTCATTTCACGAATAGGCACAAGAGTAATTTTCTGAGCATATATGTTACGCAGTCCTTTGCAAGCCTGAAGAAGAAACGAACATTCCATTTCAGCACATGGATCCATCACAAAATGAGATAAACTCTAAATAAATGATCTACTAACCATAAATATTTATAAGCTAAAGAGCACGTATAGGTACCTCCCTCACGTGAGATTCTTTATCTGCTTCAACATATATATAGTTTTTGAGATGATCTAGAGCAATGGCGGACTTGATTTGCAGTTCAGATCCTTTATCTATATATTTCTGCATCAAACAAACAGCCGTCTCTCGCTCGCGGCCAATCTACAAGCAGAAAAGTACAACTTAGCCTAGCTTAGTTCATTCAAATATCACAAGCAGAAGTTGAGACACATCTTATAACCAACTTACAGCGCATTTCACTATCCAAAGTTTTGGGTCCTTGACCGAGGGGAGCAGGGCCTGTTGGTCTACATCAGTAGGTTCCTCGTCATATTCAGAGTGACGAGACCTGTTGGCATACCTAGCAGCTATTCTCCTTTCCATTGCTTCAATGTCTTCTTGGTCATCTTCCCGAGGTAGCAGTGGCGGCCGGTGCCTCCTTCTACCATCATCATCCGGAATTTCAGCTCCAGCATCGTTTATGAAGTCTAAACAAGAGAAAGGATCAATAATCACTCGTGAAGCACGAATTTCTAACTCATACTGATTCATACTAATTTAGAACAAATACGGCAAAAAGAAACTGATAAAACGCAGAAACCCTAACCGTCCTCTCCATCCTCCTCTTCCTCCTCCTCGTCGCTATCAACAGCAGCTTCAAGGTCAAAAAACTGAGAACCAGACCGCCTCTTAGGAGCACGTCGACGAGCACCACCACCACCGCCGCCATCAAAATCCTCGTCGTCATCATCATCATCTTCCTCTTCATCCTCATCCTCCTCAGCAACGTCATCAATAAACTGAGATCTGCCTCTCTTCCTACCACGCCCTAAATCCTCCTCTTCATCTAAAGGCTCCTCTTCTTCTTCTTCTTCCACTTCCTCCTCCTCTTCCGGCTCGAGATCGTCGTCGTCGTAGCGAGGCATCTTCAAATTCTCTCGTCAAAGTTGAAAAATCGTGCTCGGCGTTGGATCGATTTCGAGTTTGAAGTGTCGAAAGAGGCACGGCGAGGAGGATGATAAGAACAAAACTATCGCGATATTGGGCCTCTTATACGATATTTCATTGGGCTCGGCCCTGCGAATAAACATTTTCCATACGGCGTCGTTTTTCGTAAAAGTTTGTTTATCTGGTTTTTTTTTTATGGGTACATGTTGTGCAGAAGTTGGACACTGACTAGTCAATGACTCAATTCAGTATGTATACTCCAGATTACGTCCAGGCCTACATGGGCCACCCATTCTCATCATACAGACTGTCAAAGGTTGCGAAGTCATGCTCAGAGCATGGACTAGCAACATTTTCAGTCAAATACTAAATCCCTGGCAGAGACCGGGGAAATAGGAACAACTAAAAGAGGGTCGTAACTCAGTCTGGCTGAGAAATACCAAACTCAGTCCGTAACCGGCTGAGAACAACCACTTATTCATCTAACCTAACTAAACTAGCCTAAACTAACACAAACTCCAAACACACAAATATTTACAACAGCCTGGCGAACCGGCCCAAACCCGCCACTTACGCCGCCGTTGACCACCAGCATACCCGCCACGTAGCCGACAAGGCTCCAAGTCATCCAGCCAAGCATCGGCAGCCGCCACTCCCACCCGGACCCAACCCAACGCAGCCACCACCAAACGCCCACCAGTGTCGCTCAGAGCGCCAACAGCATCACGACAAACATACTAGCACCACCAACCAGAGCGGCGGAAGAGAAGGCCCAAAAAATATGTACAACCGCCGGCAGGCATACCCACCGTCGCCTGCTCCAGCGCCACCCACCGCCGGCAGTAGCCCCAAGGAGAGCAGCCGACAGCGAAAGGTAGGGCGAACAAGACGAGGGGGAGGACTGACCGGCGGTGGAAGAGACGCGGTGCTCCTTTGCTCGGGTAAACGCTGCTTCGGGAGGAGAGAAGATGGAGTTTTTCGGGAGGAGAGAAGATGCTAAACTCGGTAGATGGTTTATCTGGTTTTGGTTGGGTGGAAATTGCACCGATACAGCCATTACATCATCCCTCACCATGACTAAAAAAACATATCATCCATCTCTCTCATCCACTTATCTCTCATTTAGCTATGAGTCCTGATCTATTTAGTCATGGACATCCCACTCATGACCAAATATAAAGTTCATCATTACTCTCTCTCTTATTTCTACACAAATACAAACATATAAATATCAAATCAAAATGTATCTTTATTTATAGGTCTTCAAAAATTATGAATATTGGTGATTATTTTATTTTTTAATACTTTGTAATTTTCAAGATATATTCGTTACAAAATCTGGATTTAAACTGATGCGTGACAGGTGTCGCATTAGGATTGGTTCAAATCTCATGACCAAAACTAAAAAAATATCATGTTTCTATGACTAAAAAATCATGACGGCTCTCGTAACTCTTTTTCATGACCAAAAAGATCATGATGGAGTATGCTCGAGCATACTCCACCATGGTTTTTTTAATCATAGAAAAGTACCATGAGACATGATCAAAAAAACCATGCACCCCTACCATGATCTTTTAGATAGTAAAAAAGATCATCCCATGATCTTTTTTTGGGTTTTGATCATGAGATTGGCCAATCGCAACGCGACACGTGTCTTGTGTAAGAAACAGTACAGTTTTTATTTTGATCTTGCAACGAATATATCTTCTAAATTACAAAGTAAAAAAATCAAAATAAATACCAATATTCATAATTTTTTGAGCTCTATAAAACGAGATACACTTTGATATATTTTTATTAATCTTAACATTTATGAGCTAGAATTTATGTAGTGATGAGAGAGACTGATGATAAACTTTTTTTTTGATCATGAGTATGGTGCACTTGATCAAAATAATCATGAGGTATGATAAGATGAGAGAGAAAATGGATGAGAGAGGGATGATATGTTTTTTTTTATCATGGTGGAGGATGCTCTTACAGAAATAAAAGAGGATTTTTTTTCTTTTTCTTTTTGATTATGGAAAATGTCAAAGACCTCAGATCAAATCTTGGCGAACTTGTCTCTTGTTGTATGGATTGATGACACGGTTTCGTTAAATTTATTACTGTTGTAATGTTGAAACTCAAATTTAGAACGTGAAATTTAATTGATGTTACCGTATTTGTTATTATTGTGGGTTCTTTTATGTTGTATTGTAATCTTTTGATATTCAAAATTTTAGAACATAAATTTTGGTAAATGCTATCACTGAAATTGCAATTGGGGATTCTTCATTGCTATACTATATCTTCGTTTTGTCTTATTGTTTCGATCTTGTTTGATTGACAATGTTATTTTTATAAGGCCGGTAAACTTTGATTAATTATTGATGGATCCTTACAAATTTGACGTGATGGTCATGTCAACGTTGGAAACATTTGATGCTCTAATAATAGACGACTATGATTAAGAAATGCTTGAACATTTAGACGAAGAAGATGATGTTGACATAGATGACCACGTTAGCCCGATAATTGGTGTTAATGAGGTTGAACTGCAACTTTTGTTGGATTTCCTGTGTAATGAGTCAACATCTGGTCCTGGAGGTGGTGGAAGAATAGTTAGCTGCGTAGCTAGGAGGGACAAATTGGAATAGACAAAAGTTAGTCTGGTCATTGGTGTTAATGATGTTGAACCGCACTTTTGTAGGATTTCCATTCGATATAAGGAATAGACGAATTAGAACCACACTGAATAGTGTAAATAAGTTTGGTCGTTAAATTTGTAGATTTATTTCAATCTTTATTTTATAAATTCGATTATGTGGAGCATGTGTGATTTTATACTATCAATAACTTTATAACAAGTCCGATTTCTGATGACTCCAATATATGTGTATTTGAGGTTGATACCATGATTAATATGTTTTGGTGTACCATGTGTTTTGATGATTCCAATCCTAAGATAGCAGATGAATTTTCTGATGTATAACTCCAGTTAATGTGTATGTAAGTTTATCATGTTGTTAAATTTGATTACTTGAGCTTATTATTGAGGTCAGCGACCCAAACGGAGCTGTCGGAGCTGGCCGAATCGTGAGTTCTATCGAAGGCGGGATCCGATTGATTGTGCCCTAATTTCAAATTAATTAACATTTTGCTATCTAGTGTCAAGCTAAGTAGTTAGGGGTTGTAATTGTATTTCATAGATACTTCGAGTGTAGCCTATGTGTACCTGTGGGACTCGATTGTATTTTCTAGAACTTGAAAATCTATTTATAACAGATTTTCCAGCTCAAAATTAATATCAATTTCTTCCCCATTTTTTCTTCTTCTCCTCTGATCGTCTTCTCCGATCACGCTGCGCTGCTGCTCCGTTTCCGATCACCTCGATCGTCTTCTTCGATATGGTATCAGAGCCGGCGTGATTCTAGACTGATCGATTTCGTTTTCTTACCATATAATTTCAAGTTCCGAAGATGTCATCCTCAAATGCCGATTCTGGTGTTCCGCCTGCGATTCTGCCTGCGATTCCGACGACTTATGTTCAGCCTGCAGATGATCCGCTCTATGTGAGCAAGAATGAGTCCGTCGGTAGTCCGATCGTCACTCAATTATTGACCGGAGCTGAGAATTTCATTACATGGAAGAAATCCATGAAAGTCGAACTTGGAGTGAAGATGAAGATTGGTTTTGTCAAAGGTGACTTCCCAAGACCGACAGATCCTTATCAGTTGGCCAGATGGGAGAGATGCAACAACGTGATCTTTTCTTGAATCATTAACTCCGCTTCGAAGGAGATCGGTGCTTCCCCAATCCATGCTTTCGACTGCATATCGGCTTGGAATGACTTGCATGAAAGGTTTGGTGGTTCTAATGATTCTAGTCTGTTTTCAATTCAGCAAGAAATATCTGAATTAATGCAGGGAGATATGAGTATTGCCAACTACTATGGCCAACTGATCAAGTTGTGGGGAGATGAGGATTCCTTAGTTGATAGGCAAGTGTGTGATCTTGGAGCACGATACAAAGCAACAAAGTGTTTTGATGCAAGAAAAATGAAAGACAGAATCATGAAGTTCTTGATGGGACTCAATGAAGCCTACACAGCTGTTAGATCACAAATACTATTGATGGAGCCATTTCCTACACTAGGAGAGGTGTACAAGATGCTCATTTCTGAAGAGACAACTAAGAAATCCAAGAAGCCTGCCGTGGCAGAAATCTCAGCATTATATGCTAATCAAAACTTCAGCACTTCTGCTAGAAATTCAAGGCAAGGGATGAATAAGAACAACTACTCTGGTGGGAATATCAACAAGGGTAGAAGACCTTTCTGCACAAACTGCAATATTCAAGGCCACACTAAAGAGACCTGTTACAAGATTGTTGGTTATCCACCTAATTACAAGTCTCAGAAAGGGTCTTACCAGGGCAATAAATCTCAGACAAAATTATCTGTTAATGATGTGGCTAGTGATGCAGCCATGCAGGTACTTCTTCCTCTAATACTTCCGGTGCTCAAGGAGAAGGCAATGGTCAAATGTCAGGTGTTCAGTTCACCAATGTCAATTAAACAAGCTGTTTAAGATGTTGAACCAGCCAAGCAATGAGCATGAGAGTAATCAGCATATGGCGGGTATCACTTGTTTGACTAGTTGTAAAGCTGGTAGTGATGTTTGGATCTTGGATAGTGGAGTCACCGATCATATCACTCCTCATGCTAGTCTACTTAGTGATATTAAACTGCTCAGTGATCCTCCCAGTGTTCTTATGCCCAATGGTGATAGAGTTATTGTCAAATTTACTCGTCATTGTACCTTGAATGAGCATATGGTGCTGAAGAATGTGTTACTTGTACCTGATATCAGATTCAACCTTATTTCTATAGCCAAATTAGTGACTGACTCAGGCCTATCTGTTATCTTCACTAACAATGGTTGTAATATTCAGGACGAGTCAAAACTGACTGTGGGGACTGGTGAACCTTTCAATGGTCTCTATCAGCTCAAGCTTGAGAATGGCAAGAATTGTCTCCTTAGTCACAAGAAAAACTCTGTTACTTTCCTTTGGCATAAAAGACTGGGTCACATCCCTTTTAGAAAACTGTTGAGTTTTTTCAGAAGTTCTATTTCAGATCTGAGTTCAGTTTGTAATTCTGATGAATTACGTTGTGATGTTTGTCCTCAAGCTAGACAAGGCAGACTGCAATTTAATGACAGTAGTTCAGTTTCTTCTGAATTGTTTGATTTGTTGCATGCTGATATTTGGGGACCATATAGAGTTCCTACCATGGCTGGTGCTAAGTATTTTTTAACTCTTGTTGAGGATAAATCCAAATGCATATGGACCTACTTGATGAGTACCAAGGCTGAGGCAGCAGACCACCTGATCAGATTTTACAAAATTGTGCAAACCCAGTTTAGCAGAAATGTAAAAGTGCCGAGGTCAGATAATGGAGTTGAGTTTCTGTGCTCAAAACTCAGTGATTTCCTAGCTGATAATGGATGCTTACAACAGACATCATGTGCATATACTTCCCAACAAAATGGAGTGGTTGAAAGAAGGCACAAATACATACTTGAGATAGCAAGATCTCTGAAAATTCAGTCTAATGTACCTGATTGTTTGGGGGGGAAAACTATTTTAACTGCCACATATATTATCAACAGAATGCCTTCAGTTCTATTACAAGGTAAATCACGATTTGTGGTGCTATTTGGAGTACAACCAGCCTACTCACATATGAAGGTCTTTGGTTGTAAATGCTACATTACAAACGTTAAGCCTAACAAGTCCAAATTTGAGGCCAGAGCTCACGTTTGCAATTATTGGGATATCCTTATGGGCAGAAGGGTTACAAAGTATTTGATCTTCATTCTCATTCTACTCATGTTAGCAGAGATGTGTGTTTTGTTAAAGATGAATTTCCCTTCCTTGAAGCAGACACCAGTGTTTCTTTATCTGAAATTCCTCTGCCAGTTTTTCATGTTGATGATACATCCTTGGATGATGATGAAGATTACTTGCCCCCTGCACAACATTTTCCAGTCAGTGATCTTCCCATCATCAATGTTTCTGATGATATACAGCCTCCTAATGCTCATACTGACTCAAGTACTTCTTAGAGAAAATCTACAAGAGTGCCTAAACCCTCAACAAGACTGAAGGATTTTATATGCAACACAGTGACAAGTTCATCAGAATATCCTATTTACAGTCAGGTGAATTATTCAAAATGTTCTCAAGCATTTCAGCATTATGCTCTACAATTGCTATCTGAGGATGAACCAACCAGCTATAGTCAAGCAAGTAAGCATGATCACTAGATTAAAGCTATGCAGGCAGAAATTCATGCTTTACAAGAAAAAAACACATGGAGTATAACTGATTTGCCACATGGGAAGAATGATGTTGGCTGCAAATGGGTATTCAAGATCAAAAGAAAATCTGATGGTACAATAGAGAGACATAAAGCAAGGCTGGTTGTAAAGGGTTTCACACAACTTGAAGGCCTTGATTATCATGAAACCTTTGCCCCAGTTGTGAAATGAATACAGTGAGGACACTCTTGGCTGTTGCTACATCTGAAGGATGGCCACTATACCAATTGGATGTTATTAATGCATTTTAATGAGTCAAATACTTGACTAATTTTCCTCTACTTTTCTTAGTAGTTTTGATTTGTTTCCAAGTAAGCCAATTCACACCCTTCTTGGTCTATTAGGTCCCAAAATGCATTTCGTCTCACTCGGAGCCTCAAAGATCAAATGGAGCAAAAGTTGAGTGAATTTGAGCCAAATATAGAGTTTCGAGCAAAACAGGGCAAACCGACCGAGCTCCACCTTGCTCGCCCGAGCTCTGCGCCTGACTAATGCCGCTGCCGAAATAAGATCGCCCGAGCTCCGAAGGTTTGGAACATACATGCAAAATGGCGTGAAGAAATCGATGCCCGAGCCTGAACAAGCTCGACCGAGCTTCATCCTTCACCAGCAATCTGCCCATTTTAGCTCGACCGAGCCTCGCCCGCATCAACGCGCATTGCCCCATTTTGCTCGACCGAGCTTGGCCACGCTCGCCCGGGGCCTCGACCACTCCTCTTCACCTGCTGCACGGAGCTCGCCCAAGCTAATCCTCGGCTATAAAATGAAAGGTTTAGATCTAGATCAAAGAACGGGTTTTTTGGAGCACGAAATCGAGGGTTTCTAGAGAGATAAGTGACCAAGGCTTCAAGGGAGGATCATCCATTGAAGATTGAAGATTCCAAGGGTGGAAGAAGATCATCTACACTAGATTGGTTTATTCATTCCTTGTATTTTCATCTTTTATGTACTCAATACAATTTGTGTTTGTCTATGAACATGATTTGTGAGTAGTCCTTTGTATTCTAGGGTCCTATGAACCTTATGTGTGTTAATACTCCTAATCTATAATGAATCAATGCTAGAATAACATGTTTGGATGATTGTGGTTTACTTTGAATGAATGCTCAAACTATGCACTTTAAGTGTTTGAGAAAATGCCTAAGTGTATGGTTTTGGTATACGACTTGAGTTAAGCATTCTAGGTGTTTGAGAAAATGCCTAGATGATTAATTTCTACGGTTCTTTGGTCAAGTAGCCGATAGGTGGACGCCAAAGTATCTAGATATCGAGTCATTAAGGAATCCTAGGCTAAGTAACCGAGAGGTGGACGCCAAAGGTTCTTGAAAACAAGTAAATTACCATTGCTTGGTGGTGTTCACGAGAGTGACCCATCCAAGGATTGAGATAGGCTAGAGCGTAATAAATTCACATTACTTGGTCTTGCAACGAGAGTTGATGATTGGGGAATGTGAGTCTACGCGAGTCAAAAATATCGAGAGATTGAGACTCGTGTGTATAAGGTATATCTTCCTCGAGCCGGAGATGACGCCGAGAGGTGGAATCCGACTTGATAGATATACGAGCCGTAATCTAATCATCTAACACAATTATCTTGCATGAAATTGAACTCTTGGATTCTAAAACACCTATGAGTGAAGTAGTTCCCTAGAGTACACGTCTTGCCTTGGTAGTGACGTTATCTCTAGAGTCCTTAGATTGTTTACATTGTTTATATACATTTGCTCTAGCAACCACATCAACCCAACCTTTCGCAATTAGAATAGACTTATCGGAACAAAATTGAATAGTGCTCATAAGTTTAGACTTGCTCCTTGGACGACTCGGTACTTACCGGTCTTATAAATTGTTTTTGACCAAATGTATTGCTTTCGAATCACATCGATTTGAAGTGTGCTAAAATCTACACGTCACATTTCTACATGGCTCTCTTGATGAGGAAGTCTATATGAACTTGCCACTAGGTTTCTACAAGACTGACAAGGCCAGAGGCAGCGTCTGTAGATTACACAAAAGCTTATATGGTCTCAAACAAGCTTCTAGGCAATGGTTTAGCAAATTCAGTGAGGCTCTAGTCAGCTATGGTTTTCACTCAAGCTTAAATGACTATTCTTTGTTTACTCTACACAAACAGCAGGATTACATTGCCCTCTTTGTCTATGTGGATGACATCATAATCACTGGCACATCACAGCTACTGATTGATCAGGTCAAGAAGTTTATTGATTCAAGGTTCAAAATTAAGGACTTGGGTACCTTGAAGTTCTTCCTTGGCATTGATGTAGCTCGGTCCAACTCTGGGATCTTCTTAAATCAGCGCAAGTATGCCTTGGAGTTGATCAAGGATGCTGGCCTCCTTGGTTGCAAACCATCTTCTCTACCAATGGACACAAAGCACAAATTGGCCATGTCTACATCACCAATCCTCACTGATCCTACAAAGTATCGAGGGGGTCAGTTGATTTACTTAACAGTCACTAGGCCACACTTGGCTTTTTCAGAGCATGTCCTCAGTTAATTTATGCATCAACCACAAGAAGATCATCTTAAAGCAGCTCATAAAGTTCTTAAGTACCTCAAAATGGCTCAAGCACAGGGTTTATTCTACCCAGCTCATCCGAGTTGATCTTGCAAGCCTACTGCAATGCTGACTGGGGTGCTTGTCCCATCACAAGGCATTCTGTCACAGGCTACAACGTCACTCTAGGTAGTTGTCTCATTTCTTAGAAATCAAACAGTTGTTAGTCGGTCTTCAGCGGAGGCAGAGTACCGTGCTATGGCCCGTGCTTCGTGTGAGCTTGTATGGCTCACCAGACTGCTCAAGGACTTTCAGGTCGAAGTGCCCTTACCTATTACCCTTCATTGCGACAGCAACGCTGCTCTCCACATAGCTAAAAACCCAGTGTTTCACGAACGCACAAAGCATGTCGAACTTGACTGCCATGTGGTTCGTCAACAAGTCTCTTCCGGATTTCTGGCTCCCCAATATGTCCACTCTTCGGCACAGCTGGCGGATCTGTTCACTAAACCTCTGCCAGGCGAACTCCTCAGTCACCTCTGCTCCAAGCTCAACGTTTCGAATTTTCTGCACCGGTTGAGCTTGAGGGAGGGTATTGAGGTCAGCAACCCAAACGGAGCTGGCCGAATCGACAATGGATGAGTTCAATCGAAGGCGGGATCCGATTGATTGTGCCCTAATTTCAAATTAATTAACATTTTGCTATCTAGTGTCAAGCTAGGTAGTTAGGGGTTGTAATTGTATTTCTTAGATACTTCGAGTGTAGCCTATGTGTACTTGTAGGACTCGATTGTATTTTCTAGAACTTGAAATCTGTTTATAACAGATTTTCCAGCTCAAAAGTAATATCAATTTCTTCCCCATTTTTTCTTCTTCTCCTCCGATCGTCTTCTCCGATCACGCTGCGCCGCTGCTCTGTTTCCGATCACCTCGATCGCCTTCTTCTACACTTATGGTTTGAAATGATCACTGAATTGAGTTTGTGATTATTTCAGTTTCTGGTTTGAAATGAACACTTAGTGATCGTGCGGCCGGTGAACACTTTGTCGAATGTATTTTGTTAAATAGTACCCTAAAAGTTGGTGGTTATGCCGTTTAGAATCTTTAGATGGATGTTTATTAAAAATAAATCCAAGTCTTTACTGTGCAAGTTAAGTTCATGTCAAAAGTGTTTTCTGCTGTGCTTAAAACTACTTTTCACATCAGCAACGTATTATATTTTATTCGAAGATACTTTTATTGAGTACAAAATTTAATTTTTATAAATTAATGTAAAAAGTATTACAAATAACGCATGAACAACTCACACGTTACTCATATTTTGTAACTGAAGTGCGGCGACAGTACAAAACTAATATATTTATACAACTCCACATTTTCAATAGACTGTGGAGATTAACTTGATCTAATGATGAAGATTACTTATCTAGAGCTCTCCCCACAAGTATCTTAAATTAAATCTACATCATCTACCAAAATCTAATATTCTACATAATTTTCTTCTTTTCTTTATTTGGGGTGGGGACTTTCTTCATGTATCTTCTTTTGTTAGGGTTGATCATTTGGGTCATATTTCATAATCCAATTAGGCATTGTTAATTAAATGACTTCTTGACACAATCAATGTCAAAACATTCTGTGTTTACCAACAACAAAAAAACATTTGCCTAACAAGTATTAAATCCTAAAAGAAAACTATAAAAGGATTCTCCAAATTTCTTCTTTGAGTCTCACTACAAATTGTCCAGGCAAAGCCTTCAAAAGTTCAAATTCATATCCACTATTCCATATACATGAACTTGGAAAAGATTGTACACATACGAAGCTTTGAATTAAAACATCTAAAACATCGACAAGAAAAAGAAGAAGCATATACCCATTATTGTTTGCGTTTTCAAGAGTCTATGTATTTATCTATGGTGGCACTGAGGGTGGACTTGGGCACGGCACCAATCACACTTTCCTTCTTCTCACCTTGATTGAAAAACAGAACTGTCGGGATGCTCCTTATTCCGTACTTCGAGGCTATGTTGGGACAATCATCCGTGTTGACCTTGTAACAATTTATCTTTCCTGCATATTCCTTTGCCAACTCATCAATTACCGGCGCAATGATGCGGCAAGGTCCGCACCAAGGCGCCCAGAAATCAACTAGCACCGGAGTGTCGCTTCCTATAACCAAAGTGTTCCAGCTCGCCTCTGTAACATCTAGAACTGTTCCCCCACCCCATCCAAAGACATTGTTAGACATTTCGCTAAAAAATTATCATCGCAAATCAATTTCTAAAATTTAAACACACCGTGTGAACAAAAGATTCATAATATTTGTTTCATATCGTCATAACACTAATTCAATGACAAGAATTATTTACTTTTCAAGATTAGTTTCAATGCAAGTGTTAGACGGTAAAGCAACATAAAAATTTCGTCCAGCTTTGAAGAAACTATTTTATGGATTATTTGCTTTTCTAAATTAGGTTTAATGGAAGTGATGCGCCTTAGCAATTTGTTTACAGCTTTGGAGAGTACTAATTTAACAATTAGAGTTCTAGGTTAATTTCAACATAGGGTTAAAAGCAAATTACCCTCGCTAACAACTTTGTTTCCAGCTTTGCAGAGGAATAGGGAAGATCTACGGCCGGCGTTGTGTGATGATTGTAACGAGATTGAAGATGGAGCAGATAAGTGTCCCTTCAGTGAAGCTCTAGCAGGCAAGCTAAGCTTATTGTCCCTTGAATGCAACAATGAATTATGATGAGAAGGAAGAAAGCCAATTGTTGATGCAGCACCAATTTGGAAGCAGTTCTTCATAGCCATCATCCCCGATCTGCCAAAAATTGCTACCTTGAGAAATTGGTCGTCTGTGTTGTATTGGTTTATCTTCAAGGGGATATTCTCTGAAATTATGAGGAGCTGAATGAGCTCAGCTTATTTGTGTGGACTGAAATGACGCTGTGTCCATGAGAATCTAATCTAATAACTAAAATGCGAACAACTCCAGTCAATCGGGCCCAATACTAGCTCGGTTAGCCCGCCGGTTCTCGGCTCGCCCGCTTGTATTACGAATTACGTAGTGAATATCTTTGATAAAATGACCTGTTGAACAAATCTGTGTAACCGTAAACGTTGGAGCACGACGAGAAAAATATTTTATGTTACAATTTACACCACCCCACCTATTACAACTTTTGAAAATTGAGACACTGAATTGGAAACATTATTATTATTATTTGCTTTGAGTTTCAATTTTAACATTATCATGTATTGAGTATTTTTTTTAAGTATCAAATTTGTCCCATCTTTTAGAAGATCCGTACAACACCAACACCAACCATCATATTCTTCACTAAAATTAGTATTGGCAATAGCGTTCTTCATCCAAACACTTAGAATATACATATGTGAGAAGAGTAGCACCTCCCACCCAACACCTCTTCTCCTGATTCTCAAAATCAAACACACAAGTTGGTGGGAGGTTCACCACTTGTGATAGCACCTCTCACCCACTTTTGTGCTTGATTTGGAGGATAAGAGGAGGAGGTGCTGGGTGAAAAGGTGCTACCCCTCCTCACCGCCGTACATGCCCTTATGTGGCTATGTGGGGCTCAAATGTGATGCTTACACGTGGATCTTTTTTTGAAGAAGATCTGTGTAGGCGATATTGTCTTCTGAAAAACAAGACAACTGTGATATTCAAACTTAAGGGGAAAAACAGAATTTATATTCCCATGTCATGTAAGAGCTGACACTGATGATGCAATTGAGTGAGAACAAGTTCTGTGAATTGAGACTTGCAGATTTTTTCAGAAAGGTCCATATCGATGCATCCCTACATGTTACGGCCTACGGGGAACCCCATTTGCAAGTTCAACCAGTTACTTTAGCGTGGAATAGAATTTGTGTTTGCGGACTTATATCTAAGGAAAGAATGGCGTTTCTGCTTGCTATATACTGCAAGTGTTAGTACATGAAATCTAACTTAAGACAATACGATAGTCAGTATACAAAAAATGTGTGACATACCTTGTATTACTGTTATTAACTCGATAGGAAATACTATAAGCACTGGGATCAAGTACTTATTGACCTTCCGAATACTATCTACTGCAAGTGTCAGTACATGAAATCTTATTGATCAGCTACTGACCAAACCATTTAAACTGTATTTGGGGAAAAACTGATATTCCAGAAAATATATGCCCATGGCATATGCATATTAACATGATTAGCTTTATGCTTACGCGCAAGAAAATTTTAATTTGATTCCCTATTCTTAAACAAGAGTATCCTTGAGCAGGTCAGGCAGTCAATTGAGCAATTTTGTCACCAAATTATCACAGCCTTGAAGTTATTCAGAGCAACAATGATATTAGAATTCTTATAACTTGGTGTGCTGTATATTATATGACATGAATTTATGATGGTTGTTTATCTCTAAAATTGAATTAGTGCAAGACAAGAAGTTTAAAAATTGCAGTGTACCCTGTAAGACAGCAACTCAATCACTGGCTGGCGCCACTGCACATTCTTCTACAAGGGTCGTGGCAGCCCGGGGTAGCTTTGCACACGCAGTCTAAACCACATCAGTTTTACAATAAAAACACACTCACAAGTCACAATCTAAAATGATAAATGAATGTATAACATGCAATAATCGAACTTCAATATGAACCATCACGGCACACGAATATCAGGTAATAAGCGACTCAAACCATCTATATTAAAGCAGAAGCAGTAATGACATATGTAACCACGTGCCTCACACAATGAATAGATATCCTCTTAGTCCTAAGTTCAAGCTTATGTCTTAGTCTCCCGTCTTGCGCATTGTCAGTGCCCAATTTATGACATTTCAAATACAAAAGAAAAATACAGATGACAATGATAAAGATCCTAAGAAAAGACTCCCAACAGGTGATTTGTTAAGTTTTTATCAGCTGATCTTGATAGCGTAAAAGCAACAACAATAATGTGTCAGTGAAATGTAAATTCAATTTGTAACATGATATTAGTGCATTTTTTTTATGATCATAGTAAGCGATACAGTACATACATATACATAGTATTATTAGGTCAATCTTAAATACACGATTAATTAGCTTTCATGCAAATTTGAGAAATTGAGCTGGAGAATGAATAAAGAGATGAAGCAGGACATACACAGAGGGAGGGAGAGGCATCGCCCGTCAGCCGACATGGAAAGCCCCAATATCGCCAGTTCGAAGCGAGACAGCAATTTCATCAGCAACTATCAAACAAGAAGTGACCCATCCGCTAAGCGCCATCCACACCATCTTCCCCGTCCACACCGCCATCTCCAGAGGCATCACCATCTTCTTCTTCTACTGCTGCTTTATTCAATTCACCAATATCTTCATTCACGACAGCTGGCACACTAATTTTCCTCTTCTTCTTCAAACTCTAGCTGTGACGAAAACCCTAATTTGACGACTGTCGATGATTCAATTTGGGAATAATACGATTTTGGATGGAAGGATGTTGATTAGAGACTATCAGAGGATTCTCAATTCAAGAGATGGATATGAACTGTCGAATCAGTGGGTGCAATGACCGTGTTATACGTTTGGTCAACGTTGACCGTCTGCGCTTCCTCGTCTCGAGTAATTTTTTTTTTGATTGGCTCGTCTCGTGAGTTTTGCATTTTTCAATTTTCAAAAGATGTTATTTGACTCTCGTCTCTTTAAATTATAAAAATCTATAAAAGTAATTACGATTTATATTTGTTCCAAAACAATATTTTGATTATTCATGGAGTAGTATTTTTCTAGAACTCTTACCGCACTCGATGAAAAGTTATTTTCAAAAATGACTCATTTGAATTTCACAATATCTCAAAAGATTCAAGTGAGTTTGCCATTTCAGTTTTGACCTATTTTTAACAACACAAGATCCTGTGAATCCGATTTTATTTATATAAAAAATAACATGTGGACGACATGTGTACTATAAGCCTACGTGGATGTCTAAGTGGAAAAAAAATTAATTTTTTTAAAAGAGGTTTATACTTACGATATAAAAAATTTCAAGTTTTTGTAAAACCGGATCCCTAGGATCCGGTGTTTTTTTAAAAAATTTAAGTTTTCTACAAAAACCGGATCACTAGGATATGGTGTTTTAAAAAAACATTAAGTTTTCTACAAAACCGGGATCTGGTGTTTTAAAAAAAAATAAAATTTCCTACAAAATCCCGGTGTTTTAAAAATTTTAATTTTTTTCTACTCGATATCCACGTAGAATGAATTTTTTAAATTTTAAATTTTTTTAAAGAAATCGGATCTCCAGAGTCTAATTTTTTTTTAAAATGAATCAAAATTGAAATGACAAACTCACTTGAATCAAGATATTTAAAACTCAAATGAGTCATTTTTGAAGAAAAAAACTCCCTAATGAATACAAACACATAATATCAAAGTATTCACTTGCAGCCACCGAGAGGAGACCCACACAGGCAGTCGTTCCCGACAAAAGCAATAGCTGGGAACGACGTCGTAGGCAGCTTCCCACACATGTGATTGTAACTCACATTCAATTTCTTCAGCTGAGTCACGGCTTTCGGCACCTTCCCGAACATCAAGTTCCTCGACAAGTCCAACTCGGTCAACGTCCCAGCGAACAGCAGCTTCTCCATGTCGAACTTCAATTTATTCCTCGAACCGTGAAATCCGATCATGAAATTGGTCCGATTGAGCAATTGGACCGGACTGCCTGTAATCTCATTGTCCGAGAGATCGACGTAGTCGTAGAAATAAGTCTCGGCCGGCTTGAAATCCTCGATCCTCATCCGCAGTCCGCACTTGGCGAGCTTGAGCGAGTAGATGATCGGAGACGACTGAATCCATTTTGGAATCGACCCGAGGTTGAATCGGTTGTACGACAGATCCAGCGACTCGATCCCTTTGACGAACAGCTCCGGAAATGGATCGATTAGGAGGTTGCAGGAGAGATCCAGGTTGAAGATTTTGGTCAAATTCGCGAACGATTTGGGGACGGTGCCGGTGAATCGGTTACTGGAGAGATCGAGCGTGTCTAGGGACTTGAATTTGCTGAGAAATTCCGGTATCTGGCCGGTCAGATTGTTGCGCCCTAGCTTTAGGTTGATTAGATTGGGAGCAAGTGTTTCGATCGATTTAGGGATGCTTCCGGTGAATGAGTTTCCAGAGAGGTATAGAAAGTGGAGATTCTTCAAGGATGAGAAGAAGTCAGGTATGTTGCCGGTGAGCTTGTTGTTCTCGAGATTGAGGACAGTGAGTGTTTTGAGTTTGCTGATGGAGGCAGGAATGGTTCCGTGCAAGAGATTTCCTCCGAGTGCGAGCTGGTTGAGGTTTTTGAGGCCGGTGATGGAATTAGGGATGCGGCCTACGAAGCGATTGCCGATAAGGCTGAGACCATAAGAGTTTGGTTACATTGCCGAATGCTGCGGGGATGAGGCCTGAGAGCTTGTTGTTCTCCAAGTAGACGTATTGCAGATTAGGGAGTGTAAAAATGGAATTTGGGATTCGTCCAGATATGTTCTTGAGGCTTAGGAGATAGATGCCGTCGAGGAATTTGATCTTGGAGATGGCCGGAGAGATTGTGCCGGCCAAATATGCAGCAGGATTATCGGCTGGTGCGGTTAGATATATGCTGGTTACGCGAGTGCTGGTTAGGCAGGTGATGCCGTTCCAAGAGCAGCATTCGGTTCCTGCCTTCCATGTTGCGAGGATTTTAGTTGGATCGTGCTTGATGGCTGCCTTGAATGCAAGGAGACCAGATTGGTCGTCCGGATGGCAGACTGCTGCGGAAGCACTGAAAGAACAAAGAGGCAGGAAGAAGCAGATGAGAATGAGAAGACTCCTCCTCTGTTGGTGCTTCATCATTGCAATTTTGCAAGTGTGTGTAGTTGATACAGTTAAGGTGATGCACTGATTTATCTTTGTTCATGTTTTTATAGATGAAAGAATTGTTGACTTTGACTGGACGATGAAAAGCAGCAGACACTGAAGTTGGAGTGATGAAGATTTGACAGATCGGATAATATTACTTATTTACATGAGATGGTTTGACTTTTTCAGCATTCTCATGATTCTCATGCTTGGCTGGCTGCCTTTGTTTTAAAGAACTTAAAATTTAAATTATCTTAACATATTTTGCTCAGAACGTGTTTTTATGAAATTTAAATTAAATGTGGCACTGCAGTCATAAATGGCTAAGATTCCAAGCATGCTGCTGTATAGCACCACCTATACAAATTTGATCATAATGATTCATCTTTGAAGTCAAACAGACGTGCATCGAAACATTTTAATTTTTGTTTTTTCCTAATAGTATACTACCACCACAAGAACACGAACAATCGTTACTCATATGTGCAGTTAAATATCGATGATGATGATACACAACACCAATGACTCGATGAAAATGTTTTTGAGTTATATAATCTGATTTCTATCAAGTTTTTCATATTTATTTTATAGTCAAACTATAATTGGATTGTATTTCATTTTCGTGGGCAATGACATAACGGCTAAAATCCCCAACGTTTCCTTAACGGCTAAAATCCACAACGTTTCCTTAACGGCCCTCGCCCTCTGAACATTCTCTCTCTCAGCTCACTTTTTTCCCGCGATCGATTGATTGCCTTCAAAACCCCTAATCAGAGAAGGAGAAGCGAATCAAAGACGAAGACTGCGTGACGGTGGCTTTTACACTCCGCCTCCGGATCAAGAACTACACGCCGACCTCGTCTTGATCTCCACTTCCTCCCTCAGAACCCAAGCTGCGGGACTTGCCAAACCGACAATATCCACATCCGCCATATGCTTTCCGCAGGCGATTCTCACTACGTCCGAACCAAACACGTCCCTTTTTCGTATCCTTTCGCTAGGGCTTCAACTATCTTCAAATTTGTCCGATTTCTTCTTAAACTTGAAACTCAAGGATGTTGTTTGTTTAGGGTTTCTTTTCTACGCTCTCTCAATTTTTCTAACGTTTTTCTTTTTGAACAGTTGGTTGACAAGAATCTGGATGAGCAGTTGATTTAAAGATTGTGATCTCACTCTTGCCGGTGCTTCCATTTTTGATGTCTAAAGAGATCTGGAAAGATTGAGGAAGAAATAGACTGAAGCGCATTGAGGAAGAAGTCACTTTTGGGGGGAAAAGGGTGGAAGTTTGCAAGATGCCAGGGGCGAAGAATTCAAGTAACTGTTGAACAAGAGACAGCAAAGTGGTTTTTGTATGCTTTTATATATAGATTACTGCAGAATACTGGGAATCTTGGTTTGGCGTATTTATAGCTAGGGGAATACACAATTGCTGAAGAGAAGTACATGTTATGATTTCTCTGATTTCTTCTTAAATTTGAAACTGAAGGATGTTGTTTGTTTAGGGTTTCCTTACTACGCTCTCTTGATTTTTCTAACGGTATGTTTTTTTTGAACAGTTGGTTGACAAGAATCGTGGAAAAGCGGTATCTTTATTCTGGGCGGCCATAAACTCCGGAAGAATCCAAGTAACTGTTGAACAAGAGACAACAAGCAGGTGGTTTTGTATCTATTTTTGTATTTTGTTTTCATAGGTTAGCTTGCCCAGGTGTTCTGAGTGTTTGATCAGCCATAATCTTGATGATTGCAGAATATTGGGAAACCTTGCTTCATTTTCAGAATTCTGCAATTTCGTACAAAATTGTCAGAGAGTATTCTGTTACAAGAAATCAAGTACTTTGTTGATTTCTAGTAAATGCAGGAGACCTTTGTCTTTCAGATGTGCTTATATGTCACACTCAGCCGACCTATTTATCATGTTTTCCTTCTTGCAGGGGGGAATTTAATGTTAAAGAGGATGATTATACCGATACATTTAAATGTGAAGATCCAGTCCATTTGATTCACTCAGAAGTGTTGCAAGTTAACCAAAGTCCGAATATCAGTCGAACTAGCTCACTACTGCACCATATTCAGTGGATCGCTACTTGAAAAGGCTCGCCGAAGAGTACTGTTAATACAGAGAGGTAACTGATATTGTACTGGCCTAAATTCTACAGTTTTGGCGTGTAGCTCAATTTATCTTGTCTTACTTCCCGCAAATACTAACTGAAGTTTACTTTACATATTCTTGATCTCCCCTTTTTGATGAACCTATATATGTTAAATGTCCCAGAGCACACGTTTGAAGGATCAATTGTCCAGCGTAGGGGAAGGTTACAAGTCACATCAGGGGATGTCTGCCCAAAGGTATTCCTAGAGTTGATAGTCAATTTTAAGAGGTAACATAAAGTAAATGCCCTTACCATCCGATAGACTGGATAAATGGTGGTTTGAACGGCCCAACCAGTACTGGCATTTCAACAGCAACAGTATCATCATCATTGCAATACCTTTTGCAGTTAAATGCAATGCAAAAGTTACCGATGCCACGAAATAAATTCTAGAAGTTTTTTTCGGTTTGTTGTAATTTTTGGCTCTGCGAATGCATACGATTTCCCCCTTGCTTTCAACAGGAAGAAATATAACTAAACTGGGCAAATTATCTCCTCATGATGCTTAAACTATTCAGGTTGATATCTGCTGCATATCATCTGTTCATGTGTTCTAATGTGTTTAGTTCGTCTCAAATATTTGTCTGCTTCAGTCAAGCATGCTGAAAGTACAGAAGCAGGAATCAGAGAGCTCTCTTAGGTACAAGCTCCTATTTAAAGGTGAATCTTTTAAAATGTTGCTTATTTTGGTTATTGCTATTTTCCTTTGACTCTTAATATTCATAAATATTACAAAAATTAATTTTAAGAGGTAGAGTAAAGTAAATCCCTTTCCATCCAATGGTTATGCAAAATTACGTTCTCCTAAATAGCATGTGATAGACTGGATAAATGAAAAGCTCAATTAATAATGCACACCATTTTTCCGTTAATGTCAGAATCTTACCATATTATCACTATTTGTATTATGTAACAAAATGTGACATCAGCACAGTTTAGAGGAACAAATAAAACCTACTGCAATAGTGCAATGTACTGAAACCTGGCAACTGTTATTGCTGTTTACGCCCATTGGCTCTCTATTTATTGAAGTTTCTAATTCGAAATGCCCTGAGTAAGCCTGGGACAATCTGCTAGAGAACAAGGTACATTTGTAAACACACTAGCTTCTTATTGAATTCTAATAACTTTTTGGTTACTCGAAATTTGTTGGTGAAGCTATAATATATAGAGACAAGGGACAATCTAATTAGAAATTCTTTATTTATAATATATACTCGAAATTTTTTAATAGTTTTCTTGATGGCTAAATACTCTTTTTCATTGGAATGATATCTAGTTTCAGGGCCATTAAAGGTACCTGACGTATATCTACATAAGTATTCAGAGCCATTTTCTGTTCTAGCTTTGAGGATACCTCCCCAAAATAGATTACTTGCATCTGTTTCAATAATCATAAAGTCGGTTTTACTTGGGTGATATAAGTTTGGTAGATTTTTACATTGTTTTTTACATTTTGCAATGTAATTCGTGTCGTTGTCTGTCCACGTCCATCTTACATTTTCTTTTAGTTTTACTTGTAAGGGTTTTCTTAATTCTGCTAGCTTATAAATGTAAGCTTCTGCATAAGTTAGGCATCCCAAAAATCTTTGAAGCATTTTCTTATCTTCTATTCTGTCAGGAAATTTATTTATGTGTTCAATTATGTGTTTTTGTAGTTTAATCTGTCCTGCTTTTATTTCTAATCCTAAAAAGGAGATTTCTTTTAGACATAGTTTAGCTTTTCTTTCCGACAGAACAATTCCATGTTTTTTACATGTAAGCAAAATAGTTTTCACATGTTCATAGTGTTGTTTCTCAGAATTTGAGAAAATAAGTATATCATCAACATATACAAGACAATCTCTAAATGGTTCCAGTATTTTATCCATATATCTTTGGAAAATACCTGGAGCTTGTTTAAGTCCAAAAGGAATTACATTCCATTCATAGTGACCTTGAGGGCAACTAAAAGCCGTAAGTGGTTTCGAATCATTACTTAATCGTACTTGCCAAAAGCCAGATTTACAATCTAACCCAGTGTAATACGTTTTTCCTCTTATCTGTGCTAATAATGTTTCTTTGTTAGGTAAAAAATATCCATCGTCTATAGTTTCTTTATTCAATGCTTTATAGTTGATAACCATTCGTTTTTACCTCTTTTCTTTTCCGCTTCATTTTCTACCATAAATGCAGGTGAACTGTGCGGCTTTTACTTGGTGTAATAAGCTTCATGTTGAGTAGGTCTTTTATTTGGATTGCAAATTCTTGTCTATCTTTTGGTGTATAGATCATTGGTTTAACTCTAATCACTTTTGTTCCATCTCTTAATCGAATTATTGCTTCTTCTGTTGATTTGTTAATGTTCTTATCTAAAGGGTTTTCACTTGATGTTTCTTTAAGTAATTTCTTTAATTCATCTAACTGTTTGATGAAACAGAGAAATTCATTCGGATTAACTTCTGGTAATTCATTAGGAAAGTTTTGTAATGCAATAACATCACCACGTTTTTGCTGATTTTTCTTAAACTGTTCGGTGAATGCAGGCTGTGTTATCTTAACGACTTGTTGTTCAAGAGTGCAGTAGATTCTTTTTCTTGTAAGATGATGTGTAAGACTAATCCAATTTATATCTTGAATAAACGGATGATTAAGTTTGAGAAAGTTATTTCCTATAATAAAATCCATTCCTGTTTCTTGTTGATAAATTGAAGGAAAGGTGAATTGTTCTCCGCAGAGATTTATGTTGATATTGAATGCAACATTATTAATCATAACTGACGTCTTGTTAGCAATTAATACATTAAATGTTTTATCTGATGGTTGCCAGAATTCTTGTGGTAATATATTTTTACTAGCTACACATATGCTTGCGCCTGTATCAATATAGGCAAATAAATGATATCATTTATATCCTTTAAGCTTAATTTCTACCTTGATGTAACTACTGTTAGGATTTATATCTGATGATCCATAACTATATTCACTATCTGTTTCTATTTCTGAATCTGTTTCTAAATAATATATTTGTTCATTGTCTGAGAAGTCTGAATCCTCGATTGGTTCTAATTCTTGTGTATAAATAAATTCAAGCATTTTTAATTTCTCTTTATGTTGCTTATTTATTTTATTTTTATTTGGACATTTATTGGCATAATGCCCTTCTTCTTGGCATAACCAGCAAGTGCACTGCTTTTTTCCTGTAGGACAGAATTTTTCTTTTGTGTACGGTTTATTAAAAGATCTTTGTTTTCTAAAATATCTTTTTCTGTATTTTGGTTTTTTATACTTGGCATTATAAGGTACCGGTTTGAATCTATACTTCTTAGGATATTTCTTGTTATATTTCTTTCTACTTGTATATCTAGGTCTTTCTATTTGACATCCATATTTTCCTGGTATGTCTATTTCATTTCGATTACAACATATCCTATTATTTTCAGAATAGTACCGTTGTTTATACATTTGTTTCTCAGTACATTTTTCTAGTATAAAAGTCTCACAGGTTCTTATCATGCTTCCCAATGTATCAGGTATGTCAATTGGTTTATTTATCCAATACTCTTTAATTTTATCTCCAATAGGTTTTGGTAATTTATTTAAAAAGGTATTTTTATATAGTTCCATTAGGGTTTCGTCTAACTTGTAGTAATACTTTTCATATTCACATGCGTAAGTGTTAAAGTAACACATATCGCAGATGATTAGGTTGTCTAAATGTCATTTAGCGTTGTCTTGCTCAGCCTTTTTTTTTTTTTTTTTTTTTTTTTTTTTTTTTTTGATACAGTTGCTCAGCCTTTTTAACTGCATCTTTTTGTGTTAATTCTTCCCTTCCTAGGAATTCCTTATAAACACATCCAACAAAATTCTTAAGTAATTGACTTCCTGTTGTCGCTGATTGTTCTAAACTTGTTTTGTTCGCGTCGCTTAAATTATGGTACCATCCTTTTACATTACATGTGATCTTATGTAAAATGAATACTTTACTGATCGGTCGATATTTTGATCGATTTTCTATTCCTTTCCTTGTAGAGTTGCTCTCGTTTCTCGAACATTTTATGCCTTCTAATCCATTTTCTTAGCGCTTTATGTCAGATTTAGTTGAGCAAAAGAAGAATGAGCGCAACAAAAGAATGAAGTAAAAATGAGTCAATTTTGATCTGCACAACCAAGAAAATGCACAATTAAAATATTTACGCTGAAGTTGTGCAAAGATGAGCTTGTTTTGATCTTGCACAATCTGGAAAGTGCACAATCTGTGATAACCTGCTGAAATTGTGCAAGAATCTGCTTGAGTTGACGAGTTTAGGCGCAACGAAGGTTGGTCTTGCTCGTGTTTATGCATAGTCTTTTCCATTCGTCTTTAGCATGAATCGCATGACAGTTTATGTTGCATGACTTGGGTGTACAATTAGGTGAAGTAGGTCCTTGGAATACTTCTTTGAATTGAACTTGATAGAATTAGAACTTCGATAAAAATAGCACTTACAAACATTCAAATCGAAACATGGCGCCGGGTACGACTCGGTCTTACCGAATTTATAAATCTTATTTGACTCTACGACGATCCTCTTTATTGAGAAATCGAGAGGGTAAAAATAGACGTGTCAAAATGGCGCCGGGTCACCCGCGTGACAGGCGGGAATACTTACCACTATACTACAACGACTTATGGTACCATCCTTTTACATTACATGTGATCTTATGTAAAATGAATGCTTTACTTGCTCCGATATTTGTTTTTAAGTCTAAATTACTTTGTATAATTACGTCTATAGCTGCTGCCCATTCATCTAGAATTCTCGTTCGATCTTGTACACAATCTAAGTTTAGTACATCATATCTAGTTTGTGTGACTTCTTTAAATCGATATTCATCTGGTATTTGTCTTGTTGTAGGTATCCTGATGTCTGTATATTGTTTAAAAGGTTGTCTTCTATAGGTATAATTCCTATCAGGATGATTCGGTATTACCGAATTTATAAATCTTGTTTGACTCTACGACGATCCTCTTTATTGACAAATCGAGAGGGTAAAAATAGACGTGTCAAAATGGCGCCGGATCACCCGCGTGACAGGCGGGAATACTTACCACTATACTACAACGACTTATGGTACCATCCTTTTACATTACATGTGATCTTATGTAAAATGAATGCTTTACTTGCTCCGATATTTGTTTTTAAGTCTAAATTACTTTGTATAATTACGTCTATAGCTGCTGCCCATTCATCTAGAATTCTCGTTCGATCTTGTACACAATCTAAGTTTAGTACATCATATCTAGTTTGTGTGACTTCTTTAAATCGATATTCATCTGGTATTTGTCTTGTTGTAGGTATCCTGATGTCTGTATATTGTGTAAAAGGTTGTCTTCTATAGTTATAATTCCTATCAGGATGATTCCTTTTATGTTGATTGTATGGGAATTGGTCATAATTTATGTAGTCTTCTTTTTTCATCATGCTACTTTCTCCTTGATCCATGCCTATATACCTTTCAGGTATTCTTGGTTCTGTATATGTGTATTTATATTTCGGTGTTTCTACTTGTACACTGTCTTCATCCGATGAGGAGTATTCGTTTATTTGAGTATCTTCCTCAACCGTCATAAGTTTTTCTTTTTGTAATTCTTCATCCGTTAAACTTAATAATTTTATGCATTTATCCATATTTTTACCTTGCTCGAATTCTTGTTCGAGTTTAAGCCTTATCTCAGTCTTAGTTTTTGTTTGTGAAGATTCAAGTATCATAATTGCATGGTGCTCGTTTTCCCATTCTCTGCCTGTTTTCAAGGTTATGGCTGATTTCTTGTTAGTATGTGTGAAACATATAAATAAATGCCTAATTATTTTTCCTAATTTCATTGTTTGATTATTTTATTTTTTTTCTTTATTTTTCTTGGGTTCTAAAGTGTTTCCCATGGTAAGTCTGGTGGCATTTGAAAGTCCGTAAAATCAAGTCATGAGCTTTTACTTGGATTGTTATTTATTTTTATTTGTGATACTTGTCTTTGTATTTTTTTTCAAATTCATTTTTATATTTACCTTCTTGTGTGCTCAGTTCTTCCCTGAATATTCGTATTAAATCTTCTTTGGTAATTATAATTGTTTTAATTTTTAACAATTCTTCCTTTAAGTTAATTACTTCTGTATGACGTTTCTTAATTTCTTCAATGACTGAAGTTGCCATCATGTTTCGTATCCAATGGCTTTACTTATGTTGTCTAGTGTCGTAAACATTTTTTCGAATTCTTTTAACAGAGGTTCTATGTTTGGTATCTTTTTATTTAATTCTTGGATTGTTGATTCTAATTGTCTAATATTAATTGATTGTCTAATTTTAATTATCTGTTGATTTTGTTCAATAAGTCTCATTAGATTACTTAGTTCATGTAGTCTAAAACTAATTAAATCATTTTGGAGATCCGCTATTTGTTCTTTTAGCGAAGTAAGTTCATCTTTAGAATTTAACTGCTCTATTTTAATCAGTGTTTGACCTAGCTCAGTCTTAATATTTTCTTTGTCTGTATTGTTAACTAGGTGTTTGATTTGCGCTAAAATATTCTCCTGTAGATTCGTCGTGCTGCCAGATGTTAATTCTTTTAAACTTTCGTCTGCGACAGTTTGAATAACTTAATTATTATGATTTTTTCCTAAATGGGATAATTCTTCCAAAATATCTGTAAGTTGATCCTTAGTTTCCTGTTGTTGGTCTATGACTCTCCCACATTTTTGTTGATTAAGTATTATTTTGAGGTTTTGGAACTCATAATCTGTATGTATGATTGAGTCTGTTAAAGTATTTCCAATACTTATCAGTACTTTTTGTATATGTGGAAGTGTACTAGACATACTTTCCATGGTTTCTTTGTCGCAATGATGCCAGTGTATGCTATTATTTGTCCAATTACAATTTGTTTGTTTTCTTGTCCAATACTTTTTATATCCAGCTGTTTTGTAAGTCATGCTCAACACTATTCTTGTTGCTTACGTTATCAAAACCTTTTGCATTATCTGTCATTCTGTAAATCCGATTGCTCTTCCTATCTTATCCATTTTATAAGATAATTGTCTTAATAATTCATTTCGTGATTCAGAAGCATTAGATGATCTTCCTGGTTCGTATTTGGATCTAGGTTGGCCATAATATCTTTTATCTTTTGTCAAATCAATGGTCCAATTGTCTTCATCTGGGAATAACTCGCAAAATTCATTTTTCTCAATATTTCCTATATCTGAGAATACTTCATCTAATTCAATATATTCTTGTTTGACATATTCTATACTATGCACCGAGTTACTGATTGCATATGCAACCATGTAAGTGACAGAGAAAGCTTTATCTCCTTTATTCATTAACTTTTTATTTTCAAATTCATGTACAAAACTAAGCGTTTTATCTAAATTTAGTGTGTTTAGGTTGATTCTATACTTTGGGTAAACTGAAAACATAAATTTGCCGTAAGCTAGGTTCCCTTTGGCTGCTCCTATGACGCAGAGTTTCCTGTTGTTTATACGATTATCAATTAAGGCCATTTTGATAGGTGTGTCTAATCCATTTTGTAAATGTGCCGTAAGTATTATCTTAACAGCTCCTAAATGTATCGTAGTCATTTTTTTGTCTGACTTCTGTTGTCACGTTATTTAATTGTTTATTTATTTCTTGTTTTGTAATGAGGGGTAAGTAAACATTTCCTTTTGTGTCATTTATATATATATATAACTAATTCTTTTGTTGTGCCACAGTAAATGATTTCATTCTTTCGTTTTAAAAATCCTAAGATTCTGGGGATTTTAAATATTTCTTCTTTCTTTAGAGTTCCCTTCATTTTCTGGATTTGTTTTAGTTTTTCATTATGTAAAAATAATTCTCCGGTAAATCCTTTGTGTGATTCTGTCGTATAGATTTCTGAATTTTCTGGTTCTTCGTTTATATCCATCTTAATCGTTTTTTGATGAAATATTTTATCTGAAGTTTTCGTAACCTTCTTTTGATTTGATCTCTTATCCTTTGTATTCTATTAATTTCTTCATTTAGTTGGATAAGTTGTTGTTCTGTATTCATTAATCTGTTTCATTTCCAGAATAATGATGATCCCACCAATTGCTGCTAAATTGCTTAATTAACCGTCTATGGAATTCTTCCTCCGGATCTGAATATTCAGAAGATTCGTAGTTGTTTTCAGCTTCGATGACTTGTATTATTTTCCATTCCTCATGTTGATCAAGAGTTGTCAGAATAGTTAGATGTACATCTGTTGGTAATTCTCTTAATATGTTGAAAATTAATAACTTTGTTTCATCTGGTAAATGTTTAAAAAATCCGAGTTGATTTATATCCATCAAGACTTTTTTAAGTGGATTAATTTCCGTAGTTATCCCAAACATGGGTAGAATCTCCTAAATAGAAGTTTTCTTCGAATGTAATTTGTAATAAGTATTTGTCTATGGCAAGGTCTATTGCTTCACAGATCTGGTCTTTAATCTCTTGTGGAAAGTCTTTTAAGATATATAATATAAGTATTTTCTGTTTATCATCCATTTGATATTTGAATAGATCGAAATTTCCGTTATTATGTAAGTCATTCATACCTTTAATACTTTGTATTTAGACCGTATTTGCTCTGATACCATTTTTTGCTTGCTTACATACATTTTTTTATTGCATTTTTAGCTTGCTTACATACATTTTTTGATTGCTTCCATACCTGCGTTTGATGAGAGCTTTGTCTTCTTAGAGGGTAAGAAGTCCACTTCTGCTTCCGTTGTGGTACTAGCACTCCTTGCTTTCCCAGATAGAAGCCTGACTAAGTCCAGGGCTTTACCTTCGTCTAGACAAATTCGTGTGGATGGCTAGTAAAAAGCCTTAAGTGGGAGTGACGAGTAGTTTTTTAGAGAGTGAGAGGATTTTTTTTTTATTCTCCGATCTCGGGGGGAAAATTCTGCCTTTCTGTAATAACAAGAGGTTCTCTATATAGATAAACTTCTCCGAAAACAACAAAAACTTAAAGTAAAGTAGACTTAAAGTAAAGTAGACTAACTTATTCTTTCCACTACGTCTTCATTTTTCTTTTTTCAGTCATTTCTTCTTTTCTTCGTCTTTAAGTCTTCATTATCTTAAGTGGAGAGGCCTACATGTCTGGACAGATGTCTTCAAGTTGCAGAAGTTTTGTCTTTGGCTACCGACAGTATGGATGGGCCAGGCTCAGTAGTCTTGTTAAGTTCTTTCTTGGGCTCTTTATCTTCATCCATGGGCTTTTGGTTATAAGCCTGAAGCGTTTCGTTAGATACATCCATGCGTCCATTAATGAATACTTCTTGCCATTCTTTTATTGTAGCCCAATCTTTTTCATGTAGACGTTTGTTGAAGTGGCTGTACATAATTGTCTTTGAACTTGAGAGGTTTACTTTCATGTCATGAGTGGGTTTGATTTTAAGTAGTTCAGCTGTTATGTTGTCTAATGACAAAAGTCTTAATTCCATAATTTGTTTTTTATCAATAGATGGGTAACTTACCTCAGTAATAGCTGGTTGTGTTCCGACCGGACCGATTCTTATGATATGGTATGGAGTGTAAATTTTTATGTCAGCAAAGTCCGGAATACTAGATTCGAACTTTAGATAAATCTGCTTAGGTGTGCGTGTTTTTTGTACAAACATCACAACCGCGTTCTTGTAGGCTGTATTGAAGTGTTCCAGTTCCGTGTAGTTTTGTCCCAAATAGATGGTGTCAAGTAAGCCTTGACAGAACAATTCATAAACATTAGCTGGGTGTGCTCCCGGATATACCTGAGCTTTCACGATACCTGATCGATAAATAGGGTAAATATTTTCCTTCTTTTGTCCCATAAGTGAGGCATTGTAGTTTTGAAGCCAGAGTTCCTAAGTAAATTGATCAGTATGTTTCCTAATAATAGGAGATCGTAATTGGGGAGTTGTACCAATAATTTGAAGATTATTGGTTGGTGCAATGGTCATCAGCGAATTCTTGTAGTCATTTATTTGCTGATTCAGAATATATCTTGCCTCAAATTCAGAAGCAAATTCCTTGATAACATCTCGATCCGAGACTTCATGTGGATAAGTCGTATAAACACCCTTATTTGGCCCGGAGAGAATAGCGTAAGCCTTCTTGGGGGTAGTTGTTTGCGGTTTAAATTGTTGAGTCATTTCCTCAGGTGTTTTGAGTTTTTCAACTATCGTTGGGGCGAACTGTTCCTTTTGTTTAAGTTTTTCATCCTCAGAGGAGGTGGATACATTTCTTTTTGTAGAGAAGTTCCCTTTAGCTTTAAGTATAAGTAATTCTTTTTCGACGATTCTTGCTTGTTGTTCTGCATAGATTATTTGTTTTGCTGTTACCTCTGCTTGTAATTTTTCCAAGGTAATTTCTTTTTCCAATATTTCCATGTAGAAACGATCCATTGCTCCTGCGTTTGCACCCGTATAAGATTGTTAGTTTCATCATACGTACTTAACTCAAACTTTCTTCTACATTGTTTAGTTCTCGAGTTAAGCTATCTGCTAAGCAATTTTTTGTTCCTGGAATATGTTCTACTTGAAATTGATAATAGTTGAACCATTGTTGCCATTTAAGCAATCTTCCTTGCTTATAGTCTTCAGCAATGTTTGTTCGAAGGAAGTAACCAAAGTTCTTACTATCCGTTATTAGAATAGTAAGAATGGCTAGTGAGTTTACAATAAGATGGCTAGGAGCATGCTAGGAGACTTAATCCCATTGTTGGTGAAGTTGTGAAAAAGGAAATTTTGAAAATGCTTGATGCGGGAATCATATACCCTATTGCGGACTGTAATTGGGTGAGTCTCATACATGTGGTACCCAAAAAGGGGGGCATGACGGTTGTTAAAAATGATAAAAATGAGTTAATACCAACTAGAACCGTCACGGGTTGGCGTATGTGCATAGATTTCCGAAAACTTAACATAGTCACTAAGAAAGATCACTTCCCACTTCCTTTTATTGATCAAATGATGGAGAGATTAGCCAAGCATGATTACCTTTGCTATCTTGATGGATATAGTGGATTTTTCCAAATCCATATTCATCCACAAGATCAAGAAAAGACTACTTTTACTTATCCTTATGGAACATTTGCCTATCGGCTACATTCGATATAGCATCCGATATATGCAAAATTACTTAAAGGAAATATATGTTGCGTCTAAGTTGTGCTACGTCGGTTGAAACAAGTTTCCTAATCTGAAATAGGAAACTTCCAACTTCTGTCCTTCCATCTGCAACCGCCTTGATCTCCAACGGTCGACTGTGTTTCCTAATTTGAATTAGGAAACATTCCATCTGCTTCAACTTGTTATAGGACAGTTGTCTCTTCCAGTCTTGAACAACAGCTTGAACAACTACACTAAGTTTTGCTAAACTACATGCCATAAAACTAACAAAGCTTCGCGAGAAGATTAAGTTGTGGCAGAGGAGTTGGCTCAATCAATAAGATTTGATGGTTTATGATAGGGGTTTTGACTTGGCCGGTTCTGCGATGCGATTGAGAAAGTAGAAACCCAGGTCTATGGTGATGTGGAGTGGAGTGGAGTGATGTTGGTTCAACTAGCCATTCAACCTGTTGCTATATATGGCAGTAACTGAGGCATGGAAGGTTGTTGTGTCAGATGTTCATGAGAGAGGACTTCAGACAGCAAATGGTCATGAATTTAATGGATAATGCATAGAAGTTGTTTGATGGAAGTCCTGTGAAGGTACCAGTGACACAAGTTGAAGGAAGTACACTGAACTTTGGTATGGGATCACTTGCTTTTGAAGAGGTATTGAAGATGTTTGATAAATTATCGAAGAGAGATGTGTTGGATGGGAGGCTTCAGTTTGCCGATGAATGTTGATTGAATTTTTGCCGCGGTCAAACAATGAAGATAGTCATAGATGAGCATTGAGCATTAGAACACCTCTTTTTGTTTGAAACGAGAGGCTGAGGAGATATGATTTTAAGGTTAAACCCAAGGTGCAGGCTGGTGTAGGAGGAGGAATAGAAGTGAATGCTGCATGTGAAGTTCATGGCATTAAGGCTTTAAGTAAGGGCTTAGAAAAATGTCATGATGTGAGGGAGGTGAACGCGAAGTCACTGAAGATTGAGGAGAGACTCGCACCGATGAGTTGATGTTTGTGATTGAGCAGGCATTAGAAAAACTAGTTACCGATAGAGTATGAATGGAGAAGGTGGCATCAGAAATTGACAAAGCGAAAGAGGATGAGAGTAGGCTTTTTCAGAGCTTGGTATATATCTTCGCAATTGTGGTGGCTAAAGTCAAGAATGCCATGGAAGTAGTTACGGCTTGCTGGGAGTTAGAATCTTTGTTGAGCATAACAGGTGTGTGACCGGGTGAATCAATAAGAATGCAATGTCTGATGATGAATCTGATGGTACAGCAACAAGTGATTAATTTTGGGAAGATGCTAGTAGTTAGACTCTGCTGCCGCTTGAAGTGATATGTTTGGGGAATATGTTGTTTTTGGAGTTTTTCATTGGGCTCAGCTGCTGATAGGTGTGACGAGCCAACAGACTCTGGAGAATGCAATGATAAAAGGGACTAATTCATGTTGTGTAGATGGCATCTAGGAGGATTAGGCAATGCCAAAGAAAGTGAAGCGTGAAGGTGCTCAAGTTTATGATCTAACAGCAGAAAATGGTTTATGAGGCAGAGATTATTGTCAATTAATTTGATGGATGGATGGATTGGGATTGAAGTTGTTTCCCTGAAGAAGTGGCCATGGTCTGATAGCAATGGTTCATGTGTGAATGAGATATTGAGTAATTGGGTTGAATCAAGTTATGGTCCTTGTATTGAGACGAGGATAATGAGGAAGACGAAGACGAAGCCACATTTCAAGCGGAATAGATGTTGAAATCTTAGATGAGATGTTGTTCTGGTCGGGTGCAGAACAAAGACAAGAACAACTTATGCGAAAATTAATGCAGTGCGGAAATTAAAACGACACGCAAAGTTGTTACCCAGTTCGGCGTTAACGAGCCTACGTCTGGGGGCTGTCTCTTAGCCCGGTGGATAGCAATTCACTAATGATGAGTATTGCGAGTACATGGTTTTATGTTTATAGAGTACCTCTTAAACAACCTGAGCCTCGGACACTCTAGCAATTGCAATCTAGGTCTCCCCCTAGATCTTTGCTCCCGCTCCGTATCCACCACAATGATTCTCCGTGAGAATCAGCGCCTTCTCCCGAATGCGCGGATCAGAACAGCAGTGCGTGTACCTTCAGTGTTGTTCTACGATCAATCTGCTGAGCATCAGAACAAATTGAATCCGAGCGCCGTGAATATCCGCCGTTTGCCTCCCTCCCTTCAGTGAGTATGAGCGTGATTAATTTCTCCGTAAGTGCTGACTAATACCGAAGCATTAGCCCTCCTTATATAGAGCGGTAGAAACCCTAAAGCAATTAGGATTCCTAAACTAAACCGCCTATAACCTTGGAAATCTTTCCTAATCTCTTGCGCATATCTCTTGTAGATAATCCTCTATTCGAATCTTCAATCTCGATTAGGCAATCTTCGATTATCTTCTCGACTAAGATAGCTTCAAGCGCAAGCAACCGACTTCAAGGAAATCTTCGATTATCCATACACACCGACTTGCCAAACCTGATCTTGGAAATATCTTCAGGCGAAGTTGTGCTACGTCGGTTGAAACAAGTTTCCAAATCTGAATTTGGAAACTTCCAACTTCTGTCCATTGAGGTGCAAACCGCCTCACTCTTCCAACGGGCATCTGAGTTTCCTAAACTGAATTAGGAAACACTACATCTGTTTCAACTTGTTCTAGGACAGTTATCACTTCTAGTCTCGAACAACAGCTAGAACAACTACACTAAGTTTTGCCAAACTACATGTCATAAAACTAACAGATGTGGTGAGAATGATGATGAGATGAGGTTATATGGCGCGCATTATGCGCACATGTGGCTTGATGTATGGTTGTTCATCTATGGAGGTGACTTTGCAGGAGACAGATGATGAGAGTGTGGTGTATTTAGGGATGGAGTTGTGCTAGCAAAATGGAGTGAGATGGGGTTTATAGTGAGAAGAAGAAGAGGAGCAGCGATGAGGAGGAGCAGAAGCTTGAGTTGATGTCAAGCTCATGAGATTAAAAATGGCTCTATGAATGAGTTTGTTCGCAAGAGGCATGATGCGAGGATAAAATAGGTCAGTGTTGGGAGAAATAATTCAGAGTTGAATTGTTAAGATAAGATGATGGAGAACTCATGACTTTAATGGTAACAACTTTTGTTGTCTTTGTGGGTCCGAGTCGCTTACCGGAAACAAGTCAGTAGTTGTCATGCAGTTCGAAATGGAGACAATGTGGATATTGGCTGATGGGCAATTGAGAGTGTGCACAGAAAACTGTTTATAGTGAAAACCTATGAGGAAGATAGGTTACTTACCTAGTACGGTAAGTAAAGTCTATGAGTGAAGTAGACTTGGTTTCTAGTCATACAACAAGTAGTGAAGAAGAGCAATGACTCTCACTTGTTGAGGAGATGATTGATACTGCGGTATCAAGGGGTGGCGTTAGAGGAGCGGCCTAGGAGAAGAAACCATGAAAGAGTTTATGGTCAAGAGAACCAATCAACAAAAAATCAGTTGAGCAGCCTAGCCAAGGAGTATCGAAATCGCATTGTAAACTGAGTACTAGCGTATTCAGTTTAAGGGAGGGTGTTGAAGATAATTAGGTTTAAATAGGTCAGTTAGTGGTATTAATTAGTGGTATTAATATTTTGTAACTGTTACTTTTGTAAAGGCTTATAAGCCTGTCGTTCCTAATCGAATAAACTAATCAGTTTCATTGTATTTGATCTTCTAACCCTAACAAACAGGAGTTATAACTAAGATCAAGTGTGTTATTATAGCAGTTGGACATTACATTAATATTACTTGATCTAATTTAGACCAACTCCACTTTTTCTGCTTTACCTTTTTAGAGTACGGCAGTCCGTCCATCTCCATTTGCCTCTCTCCTTGTGAATTTCAGTTTATATCCATCGTTGTCTGCTAGTAATATTTCAAATCTGATACTCTACCTATTTTGTCAAAAGTACAGACTTTCGTTTCTCAATAAGCTTCTACAACCAGAAGTGAATCAGGCTGGATTGTTACTCTCTGGTGCTGTAATTATAATATTTACAAAACCAAGTTTTATTTATAACTACAACAATAACAATAGGCAGGCGTTCGGTTGAAAATTTCTAATAATTCGGAAACCTAAAAATCAAAATTTCACCATTGCATCAAGATGCATTTTCGTATATGCATAGTCTTACCAACAAAATCAAACTTTATGACTTCGCCTTTTCATTAAATGTAAGTTTAAATATATGCAAATAAGACACATATCAACACCACAATGACTTGATGATACATTTTAAAAGTGTAGATTGAATTCTTAAAATATAGAAGTATTCTCATTTGAGCGCTCTTCTAATGACAAGTATATTAATATGGCTCAAATTAAACAAATAAATTATGACTAATACAAAGAGATTCTCATTTGATCACTTTCTAGTTTCGCCACACTTTGAATACGTTTCATATTGTACACATGGCTGAGTATAAATTCAAATAACAGCGACTCTTTCTAGTTACTATCGTACACCATTAAGATTTAAGTATGTTTAGACTGGGTTGCTCTTCCTATATACAAATGCTTTTGTTGACAACATGAATGCTGCAAGTGCTATTAAACTCATACCAGCTAGCAACCAGTAGAAGAAGTCTAAATGGGCACGGTTCAAGTTATCTGCAAACCAACTCCAGTCCATGTATTTGCTGCTCAGCTTGTCGATGATCGAAATCATAAAGCTGCTCAGGAAGCTCCCTAACCCAAAGACACTGAGGTAGAGCGATAGTCCTACACTTTTTAACTCGGGTGGCATCTGACTGTAGAAGAACTCTTGCAATCCTACCATGGTGAACCCTTCAGCAACCCCGAAGAGCGAGTATTGTGGAATCAACCACCAGATGCTCATTGGAACGGTTGCGTGAGGATTGTCTATGAGTCCATGCTTTGAAGCTACTTCTAACCGTTTTTGCTCAACTAGAGCAGCGATTATCATGGTGACGGCTGATAAGGATATGCCTGTGCCTATTCGTTGCAGGGTTGTTATTCCGGATGGCTTTCCCGTGATAGTTCTGGCGAATGGAACGAGAATTCTGTCATATATTGGAATAAATAGAATAATGGAGAGGCTGATGAATGATTGAAGCGAGGCGGCAGGCACATCAAAACCAAACCCCGTAGCTCTATCCATTGTGGCTCCTTGTTTAGTGAAAAATGTCGAGAACTGGGAGAACACAATCCCATATACCAAGCATGTTGCCCAGATTGGTACCAGCTGCACGAATGTTTTTGCTTCTTCAACCTCTGCAACGGTGCACATCCTTGCATCTGCCTTGGAAGAATCCGAAACAAGCAGTGCTCTTTCAAGAAACCTGGAATATTTAAGATGCAAAAAAGCTGTGAGAAAAAGAAGTCACTTGCAACCTCACTTTTATGTTATATCGTCATCAAAACATGGCTTGTGCAGACTTCACAAATATAAATTAGAAATACTTATGCTGAACAAATTTCAAGTTACCTGAATTCTTCAGATCCTTTAAGAGAACCTGCACTGTCATGTAATTTGACTCTCCAATTCTTGGCTGCTGCAACAAACACCCGCCCAATCCTCACAAATGGGTTTTCTTCATTTCTTTTAGCCATAAACCGGTAAGTTGTAGTTCCAGACAAGAACAGAGTCAATGCAACTATCATTGAAATGCAGGGAATTCCGAACCCCAATCCCCAACTAAGATTATCCTGAATATAGTTCAAGAACTGGACGGTCATCAATGTACCCCCACAAAGGCAAAAGTACCACCAGTTGAAAAAAGAGCTTTTGGCAATGCACTCCTCTGGATCATTCTCGTCAAACTGGTCAGCTCCAAAAGCTTGGACACATGGTTTGTGCCCACTCTGAGCAATAGCTACTAAATATAGAGATACGAAGAACAAAACTTTCTGTATCCCCATTGCAGAACATAAAGGTCCAGTGTTGTCCACGCAGTAAGATGAATCAGTAGACGCAATTGACGCTGATACAGTTAACAACCCCAGTCCCTTTCATCCGAAATAAAGCAAGATATCCACGTTATTAACGTCAGAAGACATGAACATGACAGAACAAAGGGTTTGGAAATTTACCAGTATGTAAAGGAGAGTTGCAATCAAGATGGTCCTGTATCGCCCAAGGAAGGAATCAGCAATGAATGCTCCTACCAGTGGCAGCATAGATGCCGTCCCTGACCACACGTTCACATTCTCAGCTGCGACTGCTGTGGACTGGCCAAGTGGTCCGGTAAGATAGCTTATCAGGTTTGAAGATATGCCATAATATGCAGCTCTTTCAGCCATTTCGACACCTTCATTAATCAATTAATCCTTCATCAATGACTCCCTAAACTCATCAATTCAATGTATTTGTAACAAAGTTGAGTCATTCAAATAAACTGCACACACATTCAGCACATGCGGATCTCAATTGTTACATCAACAGCTAGATGCAACATTAAAATGTAATAAATCTGAATCTAATACTGTCGGGGACTACAAATCCAAGCTATGTTTTCTCAAGGAAAGTGATAAAGTTTTGAAACTTAAACCATATCTTTTCACCAAATGATCTTCTCAGATGGACGATCCAATTAAGATATGAAAATTTTTATTGCAAAAGCATCAATTTGATGTCAAGCTGCGCTGCAGATGAGGTGGAAGCTACAGCTTAACTAGGGAAAATAGTACATATGGGAAAGGTGATCCACAATCTAGCCTAATCTTAAGTAAAACCACAGCATCAGAAAGGATCCGACAGGTTGCTATAAGTGAGAAACTGAGAAAATAACAAAGCTATGCAGCAAGAATAATTAATCAAAGAGCAGCTAATCAACAAAATCCAACTATGAATGAAGAAGGCCTGATTCAAAACTTTATCTCCATGCCTATTTGTTTTCACAATTAATGAGTAACATACAAGTCATATTTCAAACATACAGAAAAATAATTTATAAAATTTTAAGAAAACAAAATCAGATTAAAATCAGTTTGCGAAATCGAAGCTAAAATCTGATGCTAATGATATTATCAGAAGTCGTCGTTTCGTTTGTTACCGATGATGAATGAGGCAGCTCGCCATCGACCGGAACTGAATCGGTTAACAGGGAGGCCTTTGTAGTCAACCGCCGCATCGACGCCTGCTGCGACCGTGGCGGTATTAAGTGGACTTTCGAGCAGCGGAGTCTCGCCGTCTTCACCGACACCGGAGGATCCGGAAAGAGACTCCTTCCAATTCGCCATTTACACAAAAGCGATGATGATAATTGTTACAGGCAAGCGAAACACCTGAATTTATTTATTTCTATACTTTCTATTTTTATTTTGATAAATTATATGTATTATTAAATGGAGTGAAGTAAGTATTAACCAAATTTTTTTCATATAATTTTAAACTCATTAGAAAGCTATCACGTGACACTTAATGAAACAACGTATTTTCTGTCATAATGTAATTTTTGATAAAATTCATATATAAATACGACTTTGAAGGATAAATCAATCAGAATACTTATAATTGTTACTTTTCGCTTCAATTCTTCCACACACAAATTTATTCACTGAACATTTAGGTAAACTAACTGAAAAGTCAAAAAAATAACGTGGACAGATTGAAAAAATTTATTGGAAAATGTCTAGTAACATGAAATATTTAACCAAAATACGTGGAAACCTTGAAAAAACTAAATGTTCAGATACCTAAATGTACAGTGATAAGGTCAAGCGCTCAGTTAACATAAAAATGATTTTCCCTTGACACATGTCATTATTTTAACAGTTATCAAATTTAATGAGGAAAGATAAATTATGTATACTGCATATTTCTTCATATTTTTCAAAGATGTCTGAAATACAATTTCATGGATGAAAAGGAATGAAAGAAGACATAAAAAGATGCGCAGTTAAATATTAATTTGATTCTATATCAGTTCTAATTTCATACTACTCATACAGAAGGAAAATTAAAAATAATATCTATGTTTCTATCACAAGTTTCACTTTTTTGTACAGACATGTTCTACAGAGACTAGTTTCACCGCATAATGGCATGTGGAGCGGTGGGCTGCGGTGCTACCATGTTAAAAAAAATTTTGCTTATAACTTTTTTTATTACTTTTACATGCTTAAGCAATGCATGTAATTGTGAACATTATTTTGTGATAGGGTGAAAACTTAGTAATATTTACAACGTTTCACTTCAAATAACATGAAGTTATTTTAAACTCCTGAAATCATTTTTTATCTTTAACAGTAATAGTATTTTTATGAAATGGAAGCTGTTAAATTAGAAGTTATCCAATAGTTATTGTTGGGAATAGTGCACTCGGAGGAATTGTCTTAGTGAGGAGAAGAATTGTTTAGATTATATTGGATTAACAAACTTTGACTCTAAAGCTTATATTTTTGAATAATATGGAAAAATAATTTTAATTTTATATGAGTTAGCAATTTCAACAGTTATTAATTATTATGGTTGGTAACTTTACGCGTTGCTCGGAAGTCTTTTCAAGTCCAAGTTTGGTCAGGGTCGATGAGAGCCTTGTGCATAATCCGGTCCAAATATTCGAGAGTCGGGGTTCTAAACCAAACATTATAGTCTGGCCCTGTATTATTTAGACCCCCAATACGATGAGCTCGGACAAAAAAAAAAGAAAAGAAAAGTTAAATTTAAATCTCGGCCCAAACCAAATGAAATCAAAGATTGTGTTTGGGAAACAAAGTGGACGGTCCAAAGACAGAAGGGAAACGCTTCTGGTCTGGTCTAGTCTGACAGAAAACATAGTCACTACTGCACATTGAATTATCTGTCTTTTGTTAAATATTCACATTATTAAATTATCATCTTTTCAACTCACAGCTTTAATATTCATCAACTTCTTCCTCCTCAACAGCCGGCTTTTCCTTCGATTATGTCGAGGCAGAGCAGAAGCAGATGCCCTTTCATGTTTCATCCCAAACTACTTATATATTATAATCCAATAAAAAAACTATATATTATAATAATAAAAAATCAGCTTTAATTCAAAGCGACAACGATGAAAGTATGCCAGGCTGTGTGCATCTTTTAGAGTCAGGAAAAAAGACATGCCCTGGGTGGATGAGGTGGCAGCGTGCCGTTAGGTGTTCAAATAATTAATTGTTTCGGCGGATGCGTATAATTATTAGGATTATCGTTGTTTTTTTTTTTTTGAATGTGCCATTCAAAATTAGGGTGTGTCCATTTGAACTCTAACTTATAGTGTCTTATCTTATCTTAACTGAAAGTAATATATATTGATTGAAAGTAACTTATAGTGACTGATATTAACTTAACTGAAACTTATATTGATTGATGAATAGTAATATGATGATGATGATGAATAGTAATATTAAGATGATGAATAGTAATATACTGACGATGATGATGGTGATGAATAGTAATATGATGATGATGATAAATAGTAATATTATTATGATGATGAATAGTAATATACTGATGATGATGATGGTTGTGTTGATGGTGATGAATAGTAACACGATGATGAATAGTAACATGATGATGAATAGTAATATACTGATGGTGATGAATAATAATATTATGATAATGAATAGTAATATACTGATGATTGTGATGAATAGTAATATGATGATGAATAGTAATAGACTGATGATTATGGTGATAAATAATAATATTATGATGATAAATAGTAATATTATGATGATAAATAGTAATATACTGATGATGGTGATGGTTGTGATGATGATGATGATGATGAATATTATGATGATGATGTTATGATGATGAATAGTAATATGATGATGATATGATATGATATGATATGATATGATATGATGATGATGGTGATATGATGATATGATATGCTGATGGTATGATGATGATGATATGATGATGGTATGGTATGATATGATGATGATGATGATGATGGTATGTTGAAAGTAACTTAACTTAACTTAACTGAAACTTATATTAATTTATAGTGACTGAAAGTAACTTATAGTGACTGAAAATAACTTATAGTAACTGAAAGTAACTTATCTTATGTTAACAATCGCAAAATAGAGTTCAAATGGACAAGGCCATGTTGTATCCAATATGAAGGGACAATTGGTTTTGCATCCCAAAAAAAAAAAGTTCAATTGGTTTATCACTTGGATTTAATTCAAGAAGTTTCAAGTTTGAGCCTTCCTTATCACATTTATTTCTATTATTGGAAATTTTCCTTTTCCTTTTTCTTCCTCCTGGTGGAGGTATTTCGTACATTCTTTGCGGATGTATTTTTTTCATCTCTCGTGGAGGTCTGATGCAACTCAACAATATTTAGTGTCTATAATGTTACTGAGTTTAAAATTTTAAATTTTGCTAGCATGTCAAGAGAGACGACCATTTTGAAAGGAGATGATCTAATGAATATATTTCAAATGAAGCAAGAAGACTTTCATGCAGGTGTCTCAAAATTAATGAGGATTAAATTCGCATGGATTCGGGGGTGGTATCTCTCATCCTTTTAATGCTATTTTTTTTTTGATAGGACCTTTTAATGCTAATTAATAAGGCAGATATGATTATATATACAGGGGGCTCAAATGAGATTGGGTACTATTGGTGAGGTCGTGAGATCTCACACTTTTAGATCATTTTGATCTAATGGTTGAGATTTAAAGGTGCAGGGAATAGTGTTTTGTTTTTTGTCTTTTGCTTTTGATGGATTTTGGCAGTGGGACACGTGTCGTCACCAAATGAGTTTGATGAAGTTGATCTAATGGTTAGGATTGGACCTCACGACCACACCAACATGAGTGGTCTTATTTGAGTTTTCCTCTATATATTCAGGGTATAAAAGCAGGCAAAAAAGAAATTTATCAAAAACCCATGACGACCAATATGGGAATATTCACGTTCTGGAAGTTATCATCAAAGAAGACAATGTCCGTATGTGGCTCTGTTTCCTACAAAGATTCAATACATCCTGCCAAGGTAACAATGAGCACCTCATCGTCAAGTTCAACCAACACGAAACCATCATCTCCGTTTGCATGTCGTAGTTCCGCTAACTACGCCTTCAACTTCGACCTTGGTGCCATTGAAGGCAAGAAATGAATATTTATTAATATTATTCATTAGAGATTTGGGATGTAAATATACAAACAAAACTCCGAAATGATGCGACTTAAGTCGTTATTCAAAACAACTCATGCAATTTCATCTAATGTTAAGATTTTAACTGATGTTTGTTAAACAAACAAAAAAAGTCTAATGATATTATGTCGCTTGACTTACCACTAAACATTATACTACAAAATATAGAGGAGGGCTAAAATGAGGCAGTCATTCTAAGAGTGAGGCACGATCTGAGTCACACATCTAAACCCCCATGCTTTGTGGGTGCGTCACGTGTTCCACTACCAAAATCCTGCACTATTCAAAAAGCAAAAAGCAAAACACTATTCCGGTACTATTCCCTGCCACATCAACACAATGAGTGACTCATATTGTGCCCCACTGCCTCATTCTACCAACCTTGCCTCAACCGAACGCTCCCCACAAAACATATACTTATTAAGATAGAGTCGCACCACAATCAATTTTTTTTTTAAAGATAGGGAACTAGTTACAATTTCAAATTTGTGACTCCATAAACCCCTTTGCATTTTACATTTGATCCACGCATTTTGAACTAAATGTACATTTGATTATTGTAGGATTACTGAAACGTCATTTTGTAAGAAAATAACGAACACTGCACAATAAAGACGCGTTACAGTACCGAATGTACATTTATTTTAAAATACGTGCATCGGATATCAAATGAAAATAAAATTTATGGATTCATCTATTTATTACATTGTATTTGGAAAATTTCCTAGGCACAGACACACCTTTACACTACTAATTTATGAAAAATTTCCGACATCAGGAAAAATCCGAATTTCCGTCACTTTCCCTTCAACAATGACGGTGACGGAAATTTTCCCGACGGTAAAAAGTTTCCGTCAACATTCCGTCGTTTATTTCCGTCATTGTTTCGTCAACATTCCGTCGCATTTCCGGTAAATAAAATTCCATCGTCATTCCGGCATGTATCCGGCGAGATTCTCCGTCAAAATATCGTATGAATTTCGTTAATATTCCGTCAATATTATTTTCTATTTTTTCAAATTTTAATTTTCGAAATTAATGTTTATAAAATATTAATTTTAATAATTATTATAAAAGATTTAAAACATATTTTTTTAATAATAAATGTACTGATAATAAAATACAGAAGTCGAGTATAATAATAAAATACAAAAGCACAGTCAAATGAACTTAAAATGTCTAATGTCTGCGGTTTTCTTCATTTTCGCTCTGGCGCCTTGGTGACGTCCCCGGTTGTCTTCATTCGATCTCCGACTAGGCTGACCGGTTGTTTCCATTCGAACTTTGACTAGGAGGTGGAGGGTTTCCAATCGTAAACATTCTAAAAAGAAAACAAAATGCAACATTAATAGACTTCTTCTTCTATATATTCTACTAGTACTAGTACAACTTCCAAGGATGTGATTAACAAAACTGAAGTGAAGCACATTACATCAAGTGTGAAATTAATGGTTAATAATATATACCTGGAAGGAAGGAAGCATGTTGACGTGATTGAGCTCATGATAATCTGTGGAAACGAACAAGAGAAAAACAAAACAAGTTAACAACAAGTAAAATGTATTAATAATTTATTTTTTGATTTCAGGTATTATAATCATCTTTTTCCTTTTGAGGAGAGGAATTCTGATGATTGGTACAATCTGGAAAATGAAAACATGAGTTGCCAAAATAATCAGCCAGATCACCTTTGGCATATGTAGAAGATCAACAATCATAATTTCACACTTGTTACTGCATTTCCTATACAAATGAATATCAAAAAATTTGACACAAATGAAAAAAAGAACATCAGATCAAGGAGTACAAACTACCTTACAACGCATCAAAGTTCTCCACTTACTCCCAACATCCAAAACGGAATCAATCAGCCCCGCTCTCTCAGTGTAATGTCCTTTGACCCAATTGTTCCCAGCAACTGAAGCGCGGCATAAACGCTGATCCACGACTGCATTCCTTTACTACCCAAAATCTTTTCAGTTGCCAAACAACAACAAAAACATCACAAACAAAGCAGAAGTATACCCGCAATATAATACCAATTTTCTTCTTGAGATTAATAGTTGCAAGAAGAATCGCAAGTCACTGCCAAGCGTTCTTCGTCATACCGCCCGACATCGGAACGAATCGCAACTGCGCAATGCACCACAAACATCCAACACAAATCGAACATTGAAGTTCTAAAACTTTTGACACCAAAACTTCCTTGTTTAGCAGACGGACCTCCACAAAATAAAACTGTCTAAAAATTTTGACACCGAAATCCCGCGTTAAGCGAAGTTTTTGTCCAAACGTCCGAAATCCCGCTCAAAATAAATAACATTTTTCCATCAAAATTCCGTCATTATTCCACCATATCAGCTTTAAAATACCGTCATTAATTCGTCAATATACCTTTAGTGAATTTTTAAAATATTAATTCTTTTCCAAACGTACGTAATTCCTCTCAAAATGGCAACATGACTGTTTGGCAATAGAACTTTAGACAGCGTTTGGCTACAGACGCTGTCTAAAGTCGTCTTTAGACAGCGTTTGGTTACAAGCGCTGTCTAATGTGGACTTTAGACATCGCTTTTAAAGAAAAGCGTTGTCTAATGGTCTGTTCAAAAATGGTTGCGTCTTCTTTTAAAATGATTAAAAATGGTGGCAAATGAAAAATGTTTTTTGGAAGATGAAATAGTGACGGAAAAAATGAAAAATATTTCTACTATTTCCTGGTGACGGAATGGTGATGGAATGTGGAGGGAATTGGGCTACAGTATACACCGACTGAAATTCGACGGAATGTAGGCGTTGTTAAATGTTCAAATAAGACAATTTAATTTTTTTATCAGATAGAATCATCGTCAATTAGTTTTCGTGAATATTCCATCAAATTTCCGTCAACGTCGACGGAAATGTGATGGAATATTGATGGAATTTTTAAAAAAAAATCAATGAAAGGTAACTAAAAATAAATATTACAAATTTATGTGTCGGGTGACGGAATGAAAGGGGAAAAATAACGGAAATGCTTGGATGACGGAATCGAGGGGGAAATATAACGGTAAAAGAAATGACGGAATTTAGGGGGAAATGTCACTAAAATATTTCTGCCAATATTTCCGCTCATTGTCCGTCAACTTTCCGTCAATAAAATTCCGTCGATTTTCCGCGTCAAAATTTGAGACGGAATATTGTTGACGGAAATACAATGATATTTTTTTTGTTGACGGAATTTTACCGAAAAAATAACGGATTATTTTCCGTCGACATTTCTGGTGACGTTTCAGTGGAATTTAAAAAACCAAAAATTTGTAGTGTTAGTTACAAATACACATATCCACTTTTGGCAAGAAATACATATTAAGAGAATCGTGCTATCACCACTTTTTTTTTTTTTTGAATATGTGCTATCACCATTTGAGCACAAGATTAATAATTTGACATGTGATTTAAAATCAAGTTTATAAATTACTGATTAATTACCAGAAAATTGAAGTTGTAAATAAATATTAATTGACTTAAATTTGACATCAGTAGGATGAAATTTACTACATAACATGTATTAACATAAATGAATGTATATTAAAATAGTATGTGAATCTGGTTGTCATGGTTATCCGAAAATAACAGGGAGGTTCTTTGTCGTGTTTATCATCATCATACAAAGTTGTTTTCATCAACACCGGGCCAATAAGGGTGGTCGAGTGAGTCAATGCGGATGAGTTGTTCCTCTCTCGTGGAGGTGTTCTTTGTCCCATCTCAACGTGAACGTATTGTTCCTCGTTCGCGGAGGTATTGCTTGCTTCGCCAAGTGCGTAATAGCTCGTGGGTTTTGAAGGTATAGGTGTCTTATGGCCCGTGTTTCAGTGAACGAACAATTCAAGTAACAATTCGGATGATGCCTTGCGTAACTCGTGCTCTAAAAAATGTGATTCATATGTACCCAAATAAAAAAATGTTCATGTAATATTTTTAAAATGTATTCGTGTAGTACTTAGATTTGTATGAGAATTGTAATTCGATCGGTTTACATTCAACCCGGTCAAAACCCGGTTGACCCGGTCAAGACCCGGTGGGTTGAATCGGTCGATCCGGTGGGTTGAACCGGTCGACCAGGTTGACACGGTCGGTTGACCCAATTTTTCATTAAAACGATGATTTGATCGGTTCGATTTGGTCTGAAAATATATTTATTTATTTTGACTTGGACAAGACTCGAACCTAGTCTTCCTCTATAATTATCCCCTCTCCTTCGACCAAGCTAGACATGATTCTTGTTTTATTATTTGTTTCAATAATGTATATTCATTTATCAAATCTATAAAATGTATTACTTATTATCAATTTAGCTAGCAATTCAATTAGTTATAGAAATCCCTGATTGTTGTGACTTACAAATTAAGACTAAAATTGTTATTGTTGTATTATTGATTTGTACTTTATTAAAATCTAAATTTATTATGTATTTTTATTGTAATCACATCATAAACATGTAATATTTATTCAAGTCATAAATATGTTAAATTATAATATCATATATAAGTATTTTATTTTTATTTTTTAATATGTGCAGGTCAAATCGGTAGACCCATTGATCCAGTCACATAACTGATTCGATTCATGGTTCGGTTTTAATAATACTGGGATATAGCATAACAAGTATAAAATTAAAAAAAAACAATAAAAAGAGAAATTGGAGAGTTGGTGGGGGCGGAGGTTGGAAATAACGGATAGTTTTTTCTTGATTTAGGGAACACATAATTAGTCGCGTAGCTGTCAAACCAACTCTCTCTCGCTGTCTTTAATTCAAAAACTCATACACGCCAAATCACGCCTCCACCTTCATCTCTCTTTAAACCCTCTTTTGCCTTCCTCTCTCATTATCATTATCATCATCTCTAACCTCTTTCTTTGAATACACCGAATATCTATATCTGTTGATCCACATGGCCGAAGAGATCGCAGTCAAGACGGCACCAGCCGACGTCCCTGTTGCAGAGGAGGAACACGTTCAGGTTGCAGCTGAAGAGAAGAAGACACTTGTGGAGCCTGCAGATCAGAAAGAGGCCAAAATTGAAGCTGATGCGGTTACGACTGATCAGCAGGAGGTCATTGCGCAGTCGGTTTCGTTTAAGGAGGAGACTAACGTCGTCGGAGATCTACCTGATCCCGAAAAGAAGGCTTTGGATGAATTGAAGCTATTGATCCAAGATGCGCTCAACAAGCATGAATTCGTCACTATTCCTCCACCGCAACCGGAGAAGGAGGAAGAGCCCAAGGCCGCTGCAGAGGAGTCCAAGGAAGAGAAAGCCGAGGTTCCTGATCAAGAGAAACAGCAAGTGAAGGAGGAAAAGCTCAAATCGGAAGAGGAGGAGAAGGAGGAAGTGAAGCCTGAGCCGGCGGCGGAAGAAACCAACACAGTCGTCGTGGTCGAGACAACCGCCGACGAGGACGGTGCCAAAACTGTGGAGGCGATTGAGGAGACCATCGTCGCCGTCTCACCCCCGACCGAGAAGGAGGAAGTGGCTCCAGCTCCTCCATCTACACCACCGGAGGAGGCCTCCATTTGGGGAATTCCTCTTCTAACTGACGAGAGGAGTGACGTCATCCTGCTCAAATTCCTCCGCGCAAGAGACTTCAAGGTAAAAGAGGCCTTCAACATGATCAGGAACACCGTCAGGTGGCGCAAGGAGTTCAAAATTGACGAGTTGCTTCTAGAGGAAGACCTTGGTAACAAGGCTGAGTTGGAGAAGGTGGTGTTCATGAAAGGATTCGACAAAGAAGGACATCCAGTTTGTTACAATGTGTATGGTGAGTTCCAGAACAAGGATCTCTACAACAACACGTTGTCCGACGAGGAAAAGAGACTCAATTTTTTGAAGTGGAGGATTCAATTTCTCGAAAAGAGTATTAGAAAGTTGGATTTCAGTCCCGATGGAATCAGCACAATTGTTCAGGTCAATGATCTCAAGAACTCTCCAGGACCAACCAAAAAGGAGCTCAGATTGGCCACCAACCAGGCCCTCCAGTTGCTCCAGGATAACTATCCTGAATTCGTCGCCAAGCAGGTACAACACCATTCGACACCTCCTCTCTAGTCTCTACACCTTTATATTTATAATTTGCTGTCGTCATGCAACTTGAATAGATATGGCACTAGTTGAATAATATAGATAACCTCAGAACTTGATTCTTGATTTCTAGCATTGATGTTGGTCGGAGATATATATAAGAAAACAGTATTCTTTGCGAACTTATTTTGTTTATTGCGGTTGGACATGGACTAAAAGCTGACATGTATCTTTTCTTACCTGAAGGTGTTTATCAATGTTCCATGGTGGTATTTGGCATTTAATAGAATGATCAGTCCATTCCTCACTCAAAGAACCAAGAGCAAATTTGTCTTTGCAGGGCCATCCAGAACCGCTGACACCCTCTTCAAGTGCGTGTCCATCTATCTCTGACTGGAGTACTATATATATTCATATTTCATCTAACATGTTGTCTGCTTACTGCACAGATACATAGCACCTGAACAGGTGCCAATCCAGTATGGTGGTCTGAGTGGTGATCAAGAGTCATTCACCACTGCAGATGCGGCGACTGAAGTTGTTATCAAACCAGCATCGAAGCACACCGTTGAATTTCCATTTACCGAGGTTTGATCCTGCTTACCCTCATGTCTCAAGACTTGTTTGAATAGTCAAGTTTTATGTAGTAACACTTGGGTGATGTGTTTGGCTTTAGCATGATGGGATATTTTTCTGGGAGCTTAGAGTGGTTGGATGGGAAGTAAGTTATGGGGCTGAATATGTGCCCACTGCTGAGGACAGCTACACTGTGATTGTACAAAAGACCAGAAAGATTTCGCCCACAGATGAACCAGTCATCTCCAACACATTCAAGGTTGGAGAACCTGGAAAACTCATCCTAACCATTGACAATCAGACCTCAAAAAAGAAGAAGCTTGTCTACAGATCCAAAACCAAGCCAGTGTCAGAATAAGCAAAGCAACAAGCACAAATGAATTCTATACAGCATCACAACAAACACATCATATGGAACTGTCAAGTACAAAAATTTGATCGAGAAGACACATTGCTGCACCATGGCTCCGTTTCAAGTATCCACCTTTTTTTCTTTTTCTATTTAAACTTGGTTTTGTGTTATATATCTTCATAGACTCTGGATGTTGCTCCATGTGTGATATCTCTATTTATTCTTTGTCCATTACATTTATAATGTTGTTTTGGGGATATTTATCTCTTTTTAATTTTGATTGAAACAGTTGAGTGCTGCTCCATGTGTAGACAAGAGCTGGTTTTGTGAATTAATGTTTGCCATCTGTTTATTTTCTGCTAGTCCCAGTTGTATTAGTTGATTGTGTGGTATATTGTTTTGTCAATTTCCAACTTAATACGATTTGCCTGCCTGCTACTGTATGTTATTATTTATTGCAAAGTGCCTTGCCACAATTAAGATTCTTTAGTTGGGATGGTAAAGTTCAGGAGGCAGGCATACTTCTGGCTAAATCTGCAGTTGCTGCACCTTATGGCTTGATATGTCAGTTTGCTTGATCCATCCTCTTTAGTTTAGTTTTTTTCTTTCTACACAGCTGCCAAATCTGGTCACTTTCAGGGATCACCCCTATTGCTACAGAAGTTGATTTGAAGGATCCAGCATTGAATATGGTTTTGTGGAATGACATAAAATGTCAATGAGTTTAGTTCAACAGATTTTGGCGTTTGGAGGCTGTTTGGTTGAACATGAATCAATTAAGGCATGGGAAGGGAGCTCTGATTGATCATGAAGCAGAACCAATAAGAAGGGGGTCATCTGCGCAATTCTAGATACATAGTTTTATTAGCAATTGAACTATTTGGTAAAGGTACCACAAAGATCAGATGTGATAAATGAGGACACAGAGGTTGACTGAAATTGAGATGGTCATAACAGGAGGCAATTCTTAGGCGTCCGGTACGGTTCATAGTAGCGGACTTTCTAAACACCATTTATCAGTTCGCTAGGCCTTCTATATTTGCTTTTGTTTTGCGAAATGTTTTACATTAACACAATGTAACAGAGCCTTAAGCATGAACATGTGCTCTGGCTGCTGAACATTCTAAACTGAAGTTGTGACGGTATTGTTAAGTTCAAAGGCGTAGCTATACGATTCCTTGATATATCTGACTCACGGGCATCATCCTGTTGGTAATGAAAACAAACTGAAAAAAGTGCAGAGAAGTATTTTTCCCAAAGACCGTGCAAGAAACAAATAACTGTGAGAACTTATTTGATGTAATGGGCACTTGATGTCTTCCACTTCAGACGCCAACTAGTCTTCTAAAAATTGAACAGTACAAACAGAGGCTGAGTCACTTCTCAGTCAATGATCATGGTTCATTGATAATAAAAGAAAATTTTCAAGCTATTGCACGTCGCTAGTAATCAGGATATTCATTTCCAGAGGTTGCCTTCACATCCCCACAACTTCAGTCCTGTCCATCCTGTAGGCACAATAATTAAAATCATAAATCATTTACTCAAAATTATCATGTCTCAAAGCGGCGATACTATGACCATTCAGGGCTATCTAAAAGGCTCAAGTAATGTGCTTCCTTGCACCAGGAATCCTAACTACTAGATCATTATATGTGAAGTAGCACCTATCAGAAGTTAGTCAAAATAATTGTTGATATGACTCCCTAATCTGTTAACAAGGTCCATCTAGTTGCAAAATCTAAGGCGGTAGAATAACCTGGGTAACAGGGATTTTATAAGCAAATGAAAATAAATAAACCGATTAAAGAGTGAGCAAAGAAATTACTGACAGGTTATAGGAGGCGGTTTCGGCTACATGCTATCACAGCAGACGCAACTACAGAAACTTATTACGAGGTCAATGTGCTTGCTCGAAGCAGAAAAATCATATGGTTTTCAACTATATGACACGAATTCAAGGTTGCAATACACACTAAACTCGTTTGGGAGTACAACATTTCACACAGCTGCATTAGGTTGTATCTTTCTTCCGAATAATCCACTGGTTTTATACAGATTAATGTCCAATTCTTTCAACTCAATATGTTCGTTTTCAGATTTTATTTCAGTCCTGCGTAATTTATAATAAGCTGAATTACGTCAACAGCTCAATTATTGCAACCATATTATAAGGGTGCTTAGTACATAGTGCTCACAGAAAAAAACTGTAACATAGCCAATATATTTTTTCCAAAACTAGCCGCAGTTTCACAATGTGATATTTCACACAAAATACATGCATTTTTCACAAACCATTGACAGGAAATTTACAAGTTAAGGTGTTGTTCTTTTGAATTCGCTCTTCAGATTTGAGTTACATTTAGTCGCATAAGTTCATCTATAATCATTACAATTTTATTATTGAAAGACATGAAAAGAAAAAGCAAGATAAAACCATAACAACATCACTTATTATCAATAGTATAGAGTAATAATAATCAAAATTCATCTAAAAAGCTTATGTGAGTTAAATAGTTATGCTTAGTTGAATCTCACTGAAGGAAAAATGTTAAGTTTCCACAAGTGAAGCTACTTTTCATATCCAAAAACCCATGAATTAAGTAGTTACAATAAGGCGACGTGCAACGATAGGTGATTCATGAAATCATTCATCCTAATACATCAAAGCATATGATATCAATTAGCTTCCTATCTAAACTGTATGGTGTTTCGCAAGGTCATAGCAAAAAATACTATCAGCAGAACCAGAAGTATCTGAAGCAAAAATGCAAGAGTCATGGAGAGAGTACAGTGCACCGTATGTTTAGCAAAGAACCTAAATACTTGGCACGGCACAATGCGTTAAATGATAAATAAAAACCTCACTGCAGTTTGATATTAGATGATGGAACAATAGACACCCAAACTTCATAATCAGCAGACAGTAGTAACAATGATGCTTAGAAGTCCATCAGACAAAGTCATGATATCCACAGATGGGAAAGTAACAACCACCAACGCCATTGGGATGTTCCACTTAACAAAGTATATGTATCAGAATTTGAGAATTGAGAGCAGACGAGCACAGTGCATAAAGGGTAGGAACAACAAAGAAGTATAAGATAAGGCCTCAATCAAACTGTGCCTAGTCACTCAACCCCACGACAGATAGGAGCTCTTCAAAACAAATATAAATAAAGGCTCAGTTAATTAACTTATTAAGAAACAATGATCATATGTGTCAAAGGCATCCAACTGCATCTAACCTGAGATGCCGAAATTTCTGGAGTCTTCACTTCAGCTGTTGCCAGTGTCACGGGAGAAGAGTTAAATTTTTGAGAGCACTCCGTATATGAAGACCCGAGACCAATTCCAGCACCAAAAGCCACAGATGCCCAACGTGTAGCAGGGCTCCCTACCAAGGAAAAAAAATTGGAGTCAGCAAACATCATCAACAAAACTTAAGATACGATCATACGAAGCCAAGCACCCAGACAGTATACATCAACAGATAAATCCTATCTAACTCAAACTGAAATGTTTTTACAAAAGCAGCAGTGTGAAGTGTGAATGTCTTCCACGGTTGTAATATTACAAAATTGAATGTGCTTTTCAGATCTAAATGCGTAATCCTAGCCAATGAATATCTTTTGCATTTTGACTGATTCAATACAATAAGGATCATTGGACGACATGGTGCATTAGGATTTTACGTCTTAATTGCATGAATCATGTACAAAAATCAATTCTAAAAGACGGATAGTAGCCTAATCACAAGTCTGCTCTCAAAAAGACGGATATTGCTCTCGATTCTAAAAACCAGATAGCGCTGCATTAAAATTGTAAGCCCATGAGCCATAAACAAGTTAAATATAAAAATTATTGGGGGATGATATCACTTACAATCCGACAGAGTACACCCTCAAAAATGGATAGTAACCTATTCAGCATTATCACAACAAGTACACTCTAAAAAAAACATTACAAGCAGTGTAAAATCCATACAATTTCTTGTATGCACAAATGATTACCAATCCAAAAATATATAAATTGATATGGCGACAAAACCATCAACAAAAACAGAATATGAAAATGAAAATGAAAAAAAAAAAAAGGATTTATGAGCGGGGACTGACGGAAGAGAAGGAGACCGCCGAAAGCGCCAGTGAGGGAGGAGTAAACGAAACGACGAAGGGAGAGATCGAGACAGGCATCCCATTTAGCGTTGAGGTCGTACTGAGGAGGGATTTGCTTCTTTTCTGTCATACCTTTTCGATTTAGGGTACCCCCGATCGATTGATTGATTGATAGATGGATGCTTCTTCTCTCTCAAGATTTGCGCTCTGAAATTGTTATGACGATGATTAGGGTTTGGTTCGCTGTTTTGCATATTGCGTGTGCGGTGCGAGCGAGTGCAAAGATGAGAATGATACTACAAAACACCAACGACAAAATAGAAACAGCTACGACATTGTGAATAATAATTTGTCCATATCACATCAAAAAAAAAAATTGTCCATGAAAATTGTAAGAGAAACTATGGCTTGTATGCTATTCTTCAAATTCAATTCTCTTTGACAAATCGATTACAAATTTTCATTTTGCTTCAAGCTTTTCTTCTCAACCCTTAACTAGTTTTTGAACAACAGTTATTTCGATTTGGTTTTATTATTCACCAATTTGGCACTCTAAATTTGACATTGTTTCCAGTTTCTGAGGGAAGACGAGATGCTTAACATAACATTTTGGGAAGGTTTTTGATATCTGGGCTTGTCTGAAAACATGGTTGTGCTTCACATGTTAGGGAAAGTTAATATTTTTCCAAGAGAAAATGAAGATCGGCAGAAAACGGTGGAAGAGCCTAATAGTAGGATGGAGCTATATCTCTTTTTGTTTAAGTTAGTAATGTGGCCAACCTTTGGTTTGTTGTGATGCTAAAAAAGCATATAAGTAACACTATCAGTCACCTTCAGGAAGGTAAATATTGGAGCTGTACATTCACTTGTTTGAGCCTGACTCATCAGATTCCTGTTATGGATCGACAATCGCCTATTGACGAGAGACGAGGCGTGTCCTCGGTAAATAAGCAGAGGAAAGTTGTGATACAGAATAGCCGCGGCGAGAAGCTGGTGGGGATATTTCATGACACAGGTTCCAAGGAACTTATAATTGTCTGTCATGGATTCAGGTCCTCAAAGGAATGTATTACTGTGGTCAACATTGCAGCTGCCTTAGAACGTGAAGGGATCAGCGTAATTCGTTTTGATTTTTTTGGGCATGGGGAAAGCAGAGGCTTGACAATTATTTTCGAGTGGCTGATGACTGCTTGCGCGATGTTGTTGAGCATTTCTAAAAAAAGAAGTATTGTTGCTCTTGTTAGTCATAGTAAAGGAGGAAATGTGGTCCTGTTCCATGCTTCGAAGTATAATGACGTTCCCACGGCTGTGAGCATATCCGGCTGCTTCGATCTTGAGGCTCGGATTGACCCATGCTTTGGTACATGCTATCTTCAACAGATCAGGCAAAATGTATTCACCGACATAAAAGATAAAAGAGGTAAAAATTTATACCAAGTGACTCAAGATAATCTGAAGGCTCGACGAGTTGCTACACAGTCTGCAGCCTTGTCTAACGATACAAATTGCAGGGTGTTGATAGTGCACGGGTCCGAAGATGAACTTGTACCTGTAGCAGATGCTTTGGAGTTCTCTAAACTCATTCGCAACCACAAGTTACGCGTGATTGAAGGAGGTGATCTTTAGTTTTCGTCGCATCAAAATGAACTGGTTGTCACTGTGCTAAACTTCATCATAGCTGGTCATATTAATATGAAGAAATTCAACAAAGTTTCATCAGCTCTATAGGTCATAGGAGATTTCATTCACTTGTGCTTCTTGGAACCTTCCTGTGGTTGAGAATAAGATTTAGTATATTGGATCAAATGAAACAAAAATGATTATGATTTAAGAAAGAAAAAAAGTTTGTAAACGATAAGAGCCGTTTGTAAACGAATCTGACCCTATTAATGCATATCATATCTATGGTTAGCTTAATTTTAGTGTATTATTTGTTCACAAGTTTTGGCCATCAAAAACTAGTTCGAGTATTCACACATGCCCACTGCCACAGATATGCAAAATAGTGTTTTGCCAACCGCGAACATAGACTAATTGACTTTGTTTGCCGTAAGTATAAGTCTTTTGGTAAAACGTTGAGGATTTCAGTTGATTTATGTCTGACGGTTTGAGGATTTCAGTTGATTGAATTGACCAGCAGGTTCTATATTTTGCAGCAAAAAAAGAAGAGCTTGAATAAAGAATGGAAGATCAGCAAGTTGCCTCGGACTGTAGAAGTCAAGAGTATCAATCTTTCAGGCTGACCAGAGACGGCTTTCTTTGCGAAAACCTTAATACATTATTTTTCTGGCAGGTCTGATGTGATCGGTGAATGAGTGTCTTCATGAAGAAATGTATATCTGCGTTAATTCTTGACAGTTAAAAACGCAATGACTGCATATTTTCCTTGTTTTTTGGTCCACACATACTTTGAAGTACTCCTCATGTTTTCATTTTCCTCCTAGTGCTGGCTTCCTTTACAAGCATCAAGTAGCCAATTGGGTCGTTTTGTACCATTAAAGTTGGTGGGATGCAGCATCAAACACACCTGATTGCTTGTGGAAGCTCCGAAGCTGACGAAACAGAAACAGGCGAGAATGGTTTGGTTGTTATTGAAATCGTCTTGATAGAAGTTGCAATAGGAATCACAGTAATCAATAAGAATTCTTGATCAAATGTTACATTAATTAAATCTGCAGAATGTGACTTTTGTTTTTGAATTCATCCATATTGAACCAAAATAAAGAACATAAAGCCGAAGCTAATCTTATTCTGCATGATTGATTTTATTTTTTTTGATTGGACTGCATGATTCATTTTGATCAGTGGAAATTAAAGGAAAATGTAGTGGAGGGCTCTTACGTCCTACCATCTCACTTTTCTCCTCTTATATGATTTGCAGAAAAACATTAGTCCTGAGAATTATGCATACACTTTTTCTTTTCTTGTTAGACATGGTTACATTCTCTTGGCGTATATCATACGTAAAAAAGTTTTTTTTTTGGATGATATGTGGGATGCCGTGTAGTCAATTTTTGCTTATTTACTTGTCACCGAGGATGCTTATCTTTTTCTGATATGGAATATCCACTCATAAACTGAAAGCTACTGATATCCACCAGTGTAAATTTTGTCAAACTGGACCTGTGGAGACCAATTCCTTCTCTATGTATCCATTTTTTTTATTTGATCTTTCGATCTGGAAATGGTGAGTATGTAATAAAAGTAAGCCATTTTTTATAAGGAAGAGCGGAGGATTATGGAGAACAGTATTATGAAGAAGTTGAAGATGGAGTTGAAAAAGGTTGGCGGTACAGCAGCGCCCATGGTGGTTGTGGCAGTGGTACAGTATCTTTTGCAGGTAGTATCAGTTATAATGGTGGGACAAATTGATGCCATGTCGCTTGCGGCTGTCGCTATTGCCACTTCTTTCACAAATGTTACTGGTTTCAGCTTCCTGGTAACATCTCTTTCTTTACCTCTAAATTGCATGTCCATCGAAAACATTAATTTCTTATGTGGATAGCTATGACGTGTCTGGTTGTTTTCCAAAACTGTCAGTTGCTTTTTATATGTAGTGTCAGGGGGCGTTCAATTGAGGAGGCCTCCATAAATGAGGTCGTGGGGATACATCTGAGCCGTTGGATGATTCATCCAACGGCTCCACAAGCTGTCACGTGTCCCACTCACTTAGAACGTGTTCACACTGCTTTTGTGAGTGGGACACGTGGCGCGCCCACAAAGCACGGGGGTTTAGTGGGACACGTGGCGCGTTGTGGTTGGTTGTACTCACGACCTCATTTCTGGAGGGCGTCCTCAATTGAACGCTCCTCTGTAGTGCCATATCATATAAGTATTTGACGGTTTTATTTTATCTTTTCATGGTGGTCACAAAATGTAGCTTGTTTCAGCTTCCTTACAAGATCTCTTTTATTTAGTACTTTGTTCAAAATACATTCCATTTGTACGTCTTGTCTTGTTAACATCTTCTCAAATTGCCCCATCACCGAAACAAATTATCTCATGGATCATTTTGAATGTGAAATAGGTCGGAATGGCTGGAGGATTAGAGACATTATGCGGTCAAGCTTATGGAGCCAAGCAGTACAAAAAACTTGGAATATACACATACAGCGCCCTCTTTTCCTTACTCCTGATTTGTGTCCCCATATCTGTGTTATGGATATATATAGACAAAATTTTGATACTATTAGGCCAAAACTCATCTATCTCAATCCTAGCTCGCAACTACGCAGTTTGGCTCATCCCAAACTTATTTTCCTTTGCAGTACTCCAAGCTCTGATCCGATATTTTCAGACTCAAAACTTGGTTCTTCCTATACTTTTTAGTGCACTTCTTAGTTTGTGCATCCACATACCGCTCTGCTGGGCTCTCGTGTTCAGACTAAAATTAGAAATGGTTGGTGCTGCATTGTCCATTGGTTTGTCGTACTGGTTGGAGGTTATTGCACTGGGCTTGTATGCAAAATACTCGCCATCCTGTGAAAAAACCCGTGCTGCTCTTTCAATGGATGCTTTTAGATGCATTCGGGAGTTCCTTCAGTTTGGATTTCCCTCAGCTGTTATGGTCTGGTAATAAACTATTTCTTTTTTCGGTACTTAATTTATGCATTTTTTCAGCTAATATGCATTTTCTTCTTTAAGTCGGAATTCTTATGTTCAGAATTTCTATTGTAATTATGTGATAGTCTAGAGTGGTGGGTTTACGAACTGCTCGTTTTGCTTGCTGGAATTCTACCAGATTCGAAAGTCCAAACATCTGTTCTCGCAATTTGGTATATATCTGAATTCAAAGTAATGTATACTCATCTGAAAAAACTGAAGAATAGCAAAACAAAATATTCTGTCCTATTTAATTTTTTTTAAAAGAATTTTCTGATACGATTTTGGTTCCGTCTGGGAAGCATAACAATCACTTCGTTGCATTACTTCGTACCGTATGGACTTGGAGCTGCTCTAAGGTATATATATACATACCTTGACTTGTTGAATATTCACAAGCATAGCAGAATGCCGCTTATTTTGTCCTGCACTAACAGATCATTTTGTTTGCTGATGTTTATGTAGCACAAGAATTTCAAATGAACTTGGGGCTGGAAATCCTCAGGCTGCTAAGCTTGCTCTTTGGACTTTAATCTCAATCGCATTTGTGGAGTCCGTGATAATTTCTGCTGTCTTATTTTCCATTCGGCATATTCTGGGCTATGCATTCAGCAATGATTTGACAATAGTGCGTTATATTGCCAACATGGTTCCTCTTCTCTGTCTCACTTTGATCGTCGATAGCCTCCAAGTTGTGCTTTCAGGTACCTCTTTTAAACTAACCAGTACAAAAAATTCATGTTTTTCCGAAGAAGTCCTAATTTTTAAATGTTCTCTAAATCGACAAAAAAAGAATATTCTAAATTCCATAGCAAAATGCAACTGAGCTTCAACTCCACCACAAACTGGGAGAGTGTTAATGCTCGAGTGACGCGCTAAATGTTTGCAATGCAATACAGGGTTCATCAGAGGTTGTGGTTGGCAACACATGGGAGCCTACGTCAATCTCGGGGCATACTATTTGGTTGGGACGCCACTGGCGATCACATTAACCTTCCTCTTCAAATTAAGAGGAAAAGGACTTTGGATTGGCTTAACCGCAGGTTCAGCAGTTCAAGCCACAATGCTGGCAATCGTCGCGATTTTTACCAACTGGGAAAAACAGGTTTGGTCTTTCTCATTCATTTATAAGTTCGATAATCACATTTTTCCAAGCAACCTGTTTTGTCTACAGCTAAACTGAGCTCGCTTTTTTAAATTGTTACTGCAGGCCAAACTGGCCAGGGAGAGGATGTTTAATAAGGAGCGGAGCGATGATAATTTTAGGGAAGTTGAAACGGAATGAGTTGATAGGCATTTGCAAATTCCTTCATATATCATTTTATATGTTGGAGCATCATGGTAGTGGTCTAGCGGTCACAATCTTGGTCGAATGATCAGGAGTTCGACGGTCGAATTTCCTCGTATGCACCGACATGAGTTTGGAGCTTGTCCATTCCTTGCTTATAATAGTTGAATTTTTTTTTTTTTAAAACAAACTACTGTTAAAGTTTTTGTGTCACTAGACAGCCGGACCTGTTCGACTCAAATTGTAGGCATAAATAATAAAGAGAAATTCCCGTCCTGGCAAGAGATATAAAATGATGTATTTGAACCCTTGCAGATATCATCACAATTTATTGTTTTTGTTGCAGTCCTTCAGTTTTTCCTACTTATATAGTTGCATTTGCTCCCTTTTGAATAAAATAAAAATATACTTTAATCAAAATTGAAAAGAAAGCCAAGACTATCATTGAGTATTTTCTACAAGAGCTTTTTTTTTTCTTTTCTGATCACTTTCTTCACGATTTGTTGGTTGTCATTACAAAATAACATTTTGAATTTTATATTAATGTTATGAATTCAATCAGAGAATTATATTATTTTTTTGATAGGAGAGGAGGCATACAAGGATTCGGAGAAAAGGATAAAACAACAACAGCAAACCCAACGACTAACAAATACAGGAACAGAACATGTAAACGTAAAACCGCAATCCATGCAAAGTTAGTCGAGTCATCCGCTGGATGTGATCTTCACTCCTTGAAATACTCCAAAGCCAATCCATGCCAAATCGGCCAAACTGAAGAAGCGACTCAGCAGCCCACTTCAAGACGACAATGAAGCTCCGACCGAATTTCCTTGAAAAAACGAAACTAGGCTACACTTGTAGTTGCTATAAACCAGTTCCCAGTGAAGGGTAGGAAGCCACCTGAACTCCATAAAAGGTAAGAAAGAGGATTTAAGAGCTAGAACGAGTTAACTAGCCGGGAACAAGGATATGCTCCACTTCGTCTCGCGCCGAGAGAGGTGACCAGACCACCGAAGACAGGAAAGCAGCCATGGCAACAAGTACAGCCCAACGATCACTACAGCTACAACTACAACGACAACTAAAACCTGCACTTGATACTGAACATGAATCCCTTGAGATCCCACTCAAGGACACCTAGAGAATTATATATAAATAGCCTAAAATTTTATTCTTAAACGATGTTAACTAATAAACCATAAGGGCGCCAATTTTCTTTTGCTGTTTTCATTGGCAGTAAGTCTGAACTTGAAATGGGAAAAAGAGTCTGATATGTGACACGGAATTCAGTTGATAACGAAATGTACAATGCCAATATGAGTTGAATAATCTGTACCGACATGTAATAAAATACATTAATGAAAAACTAAATAATTTTTTTTATTGTGAGTTACAACCTCTCTTTTTTTTAATAAAATATGTATTCATTCAAAGAGGTAAAAACACACAAAAACACTTACAAAAACAAACAAACAAGTTCTACTCAAGAACCAACATAAAAACAACATTTTTTTTTATTCATAAGTGGATTTTAACCACCGAAACTACAACTAGCACTCCTTGCCAAGCCCCCTTGCCAAGCCCATAAAGGATCGACAAGGAACACTGAGGTCCATAGGACCAAAACACTAAGAAAACACACTGGGTCCGTAGGACCAACTAAAAGACACTGCAAAGATCTCTCTCTTGCAAAAAAACTCTAGCACACCCTCTTAAGAGTTCAATAGGGCTCTGTCGAGCACTAGTGACTCTTAAACACTAGGGAAAACCACACAAAAAAACCTCTGGCCATCAACCTCACGATAAGCTATGGATCACCTCTCTCTCTCCCCTCCTTGAGAAGATTCTTGCACCCCTTGGACACTTGAAGTCTCCCTTTCCATCCTCTACGCCTTTCCCCTTTTTCTCTCCCAAATTGGACAATAGGATCTGTGTAGCTTCCTCACCCGACACACTCGTTTTAAGCCAAACCCACCTGGCAAACTCAAGGAAATCCACTACTTCCTTCCTCTGTTCATGCCGCAAGAGAAAGAAACACACAAACTCAGAGGCTAAACAAACAGCCCCACAAACTCAAAAACTAAACAAACAGACATCAACTAACTGGTACTGATCTCATGTAACCCTGTTAGAACATTCTTTCCTTTCTTCCTCATCTACAGCGCCGCAAGCTTCATCTTAAGGAGGTTCTTCAGAATAGACATCACCATTACAGCAATAATAGACACATTTCTGAATAAACGCATATTTCTACTTCTCCATGTTTCATAAATAGCAGCATTAATAAGAAAAAATGCAACTTCTTTTTCAGCTTTACTTCTCCAGACGATAGTATTCTTCCATAGCATAAGATCTTCCCATGTGTCCCAATTGACCTTGATTCCCATGATTTCTAAGTATCTGCAAATGGTGAGAAAGGTTGGGCATTGGAAGAATATGTGTTCATTAGTCTCAAGACCCGTAGAACACCAGTCACACCAAACATCATCGACCCCATCAGCTCTCATCCTGTCTTTTGTCTGCAACCTATTCATAACTGCAAGCCATGCACAAAAACTGTGTTTCGGGATGGACAAAGAGTTCCAAACTAGCTCAGTCCACCACTTAGAAGTCCCTTTATCGGCAAGGATTTCATATGTCCCTTTAATAGTGAAAGGCGTAGTCCCATTCCTCCAAATCATGTTATGTTGTGCATCCATTTGAACACACTGAAGAGCACTAGATCTCAGCCTCAACAACTTCTTTAGACCCCATGTGTGATGGTTTCGCTCCAAAACTTCCCAGAAACTCTGATTTTTGAAATAATAGTTATCCATCAATTTGATCCACAAAGCATCTTTTTTCAAACACAAATCCCACACTTGCCCAAGCAAGAAGGATTTATTAAAAATCAACAGATTCTTTACTCCCAGGCCTCCATGATCTTTGTGCATACAAACCGAGTTCCAAGCCATTAAACTCTTCTTACTCGAAGACAAACCTGCCCAAAGATAACTTCTGCACATGGAAATAAGCTTCTTCAAAACAATCTTTGGCAAAGGAAGGACTCACATCCTAATATGAACTTATCATACTTAGAACATGTTTAACCAAAACTAATCTCCCTGCATACGATAAGCATCTTGTCGCCCACCCTTGAATTTTGCTAGTTATGTTTTCTATCAGCACGTTGTAAGACTCACACCTTAGAGCCTTGCTGTCCATAGGGATGCCAAGATAAGTAAAGGGAAATTTTCCCCTACCGAAGCCCAGAATAGTAGCAAGGATATTACAATCTCCTTCATTTACCCCTCCAAAGAAAATAGCAGACTTATTCAAGTTAACACTAAGGCCAGACCACCTATGAAAAATATCCAACACTTCCTTTATCTTTACCAGGGAGGATTGAGTCGCTTTGGAGAAAATAATCACGTCGTCTGCAAACATCAAATGACTCAACTTTATCCTTACACACTTAGGAGCACGGATCGGATACAACCTCTCATACAAAATCAATACTAAACGAATTCGGATACAACCATTAGACTTTGGAGCACGGGTCACACGAAGTACCAACCTGAATTGATACTTGAATCGTCCACATTGAAGCATATGTCATAATGCACCTCTATCTTGAGAACACGCGATTGAATACGCACCTCCACGCATCATGCAAACAACACCTGTAGAACACAACACGTAAACGGGACGAAAAACACTCATCCACAAAATTGTGAAGAGTAAATGTCACGGTGGAGTTTGAACTTGAACCTCTGACCTTACTATTGCAAAGCAAATATTCTACCAACTCAATCAGCACATTGTTTGCGGAGTAATAAAATAATTTGAATACCCAAATAAAAGCAAACTTAAATACAAATTAAATATTTAGGGTAGCTGTAAATTTTTATAAATTGTATTGAAGCGTCGTAGTGTAGCGAGCAGCGTTGCGCGGGGAGAATGAAGTTTGTAGTGAAGGCGTGGAGCAATGGTGGAGGACGGGCAGGCGTTATTCAGGTGGGCAGCTGCCCGAATTTGATAGAGACTCCTGCGTTGCTCATCTCTACCCGTAAAGCCCTGCCCAACTTCATCCCTCCCGACCTTCTCCGTTCCCTCCCTTCCCCTGATTCTCGTCTCCTCCAATTCAGTCCTCTTCACTTGTAATTACCAAAAACCCTAAACCCCCTCTTCCTCTTTTTTATATTTAGAAAATTATGAATTCTTTTTTTTTATATTTCTATTTCTGCCTTCAGATTGTTTTGTTAAATGTGTTGTTTTTCTTGCTGATTAGGTGTCTCTGATTGGGTTTGATAGGAAGATTTGTGCTTTTTGTTTTGAGTTAATCAAATTTGAGTGATGTTTGATATTGGGTATGACCTTGTTTGCAGCTTAGAAGGGCCTTCAGTGAACACAATTTCGGATATTGGAGGGCTACGCAACTTGGTCAGTTTGGATGAGTTTGGATTCGCAGCTATTCCGAGGGACTCTACATACATTCTACCAGAATATGGTAGCACCAACAAATTTGGAGCATGCTTCGAGACACCCTGCGGCCGCCACCTAGTTATTTTATTTTTAGCTCGTTTATTCTCTTGTCCCGAAATACTTATGACTATTTGGTATTTATGAGTATTGTTTGATGTTCAGCTGAAACCTGTGGAGTACATGCAAATGATTGCAGCCATGAAGCCAGATATATGGGCAACTTTGTCTGATGAAGTACCCGCATTTGTAACCAATAAGAGGAACATAATGTCAGTTGATCGGACTATCAAGTGGCTGGATGAATGCCTTGCCTTAAGCCCGGTAGATATCATTATGTTGTCCAATATTTTCTTTTAATTTATGTTACTGTAGAAGATATGTTTTATGCATTATTTGTTCAAACTTATTTTCATGTTGATTTTAAAAGGGCCTGCAAAAACAGTCATACTTCCTTGCATTGTGTTTATTGTTTTGATTCTTCGCCGCCTCCTCTAAACTCTTTGCATGATGTTTCACTGATGAGTTTAATGATTCCTTTTTGTTCTTGTGTATATTCCTTGGTGTGCATATCTTAGGCAGGCACTGCTAGTTTTGGAGCCATTGTTGGAGGTTCTAATGCATCTGAACGTCAGAGGTGTGCACAAGAGGTCGCTAAGCGGAATGTATCAGGTCTTCTATTGATCTTTTTGCTATAAAAAAATCTTCTTTGAGTTTATCCAGTTCCAGTCATGGTTGGCAAGTACATACTGGATTTTAGAGCGGCACCTTTTTCGCTCTTATCGTTGAGAACTCTGTTAATGTATAATAAGTTACACATTCATCCTCAATTCCTCATTCATATTTGAACAAACTAGGCGGTTTTCCGGTAGTTTGTCTGGCAACTCTCCCAAGTTCCAAACTATCAACTTCACTTCTGCAACGTAAGGTTATCATAATATCCGCGTCATTAATGTAACAGGCTATTGGATTGGGGGTTTTGGGATCGGAGAAAGGATTGATCAAAGACCCGCTCTTCTTAGTGTCATTATGGTATGTTCTCGTCGTATACCATTCTTATTCTCGTTCCTTTCTGTCTCTAAACTCTGTCAGGCAGCTTTGCCTACTCAGAAGTATAGTAACCACCTTCCATTGTGCAGGAAAATCTCCCCCAGGATAAGCCAAGACTGATATCGGGGCTTGAACTTCCAGGTATCCTTTTTATTCGGCTTGTTATTTTGTCCATCACTTTGAGTTTCAATTGGTATATTTAGTTTTCCACGATGACTGGATGTTTATCACAGAGGAAGTCTTACAAGGCATTGCTCAAGGCATCGATCTCTTCGACTCCACGTATGCAACACGAGTCATGTGCATTTTTTCCTAAGCTTCTCCAACACTAAAGTGGTTACCAACAGTTTACTTTTCAATGTATCTTTTTTCCAGGTACATCTACCATCTGACTACAGGAGGTTTTGCCCTTACATTCCCGTTTGACTGTACCGAAGACGGTCTATGTGATGACAGAAAGGATGAAACAAGCGACGGAACGAAGATCAACCTAAGAGCGACTATATACAGGTACAGGCAGATCTTTACATATTTTCCTACATGAAACCGTGAAAGCTTGTATTGAGATTTCTTTCATTTACCTAGGAAGGACATGTCACCAATAGTAAGGACTTGTGGCTGCTACACCTGCATAAACCATACAAAAGCTTACATCAATCACCTGCTTAATGTTCGTGAGATGCTAGCCCAAACTCTGCTAGAAATGTATGGTTCTACTTCACTGTGCATTTACTTTCTCCATTGATCCTACAGATAATTATAATGACTATAAATCGATTTTGCAGTCACAACACTTATCATTATTTGGGGTTCTTCCAATCAATAAGAAGAGCTATCAAAGCAGGGAGGTTCGAGGAGTTCTATCAAGAGTTCATCCAGAGAAGGCATGGTCATTTAGTTGTAGCTGCTGCATGTCCGTGATTCATATTTCGTTATTTCTTTACTTGGCTTGGTATTAGGAATACGGCATTTTTTACCCAAAGCTGCATTCTGATATTTGGCTTAGTCTTAGGAATATGGCATCTTTTACCTAAAATTGCATTCTGAAAAAATATCAGAATGCAGGTAGTGATCTAGTGATATGAACACCTGACTTGTAATACAAGGTCAAGTGTTCAAGTTCCATCGTGACATGTTTACTAAAAGAATTTATAGTTGTCCAGTCTTGCTATAACATCAATAAGGTTGCATTTTGAAGGACAATGATTTATTGACCCTCAGGGTCAACCCTGTCTACGTGGTCGATGACGTGGCGTCTATGTGACAATTAACTCTAATAAATATTTTTATTAGCCCAATAAATATTCATGGCAGTTGCACCTTTTGACATGTAATACATAATTATACCGATTAAAAAACTTTCTTATCATTTAATTATGGTTGTTGCTGCAATATATATCCATGGCAACAGCCGCCCAAACATTTACTACGACCCTGCACTTCCTTATCTACATTTCAAATATCTATAATCATTAATTTAAAAAATATAAAATAAATTTGAAATCTATTTATATCAGCTGCTTGTCTACTTTTCAAACGTGGAGATTTGTCAACGTTAGATTTCCTTATCCGGTGCCTTAAAAATAGGGTATTCATTTGTTATTATCATCATGTATGTTGTAAATTCATTTTTTCCTTTTTTGTACTGACTTGGGCATGTTCAGATTGTACAATAAATAAGTAAGTTCTGACGACCGTGTTTAAAGCTTCTACAAATAACATTTTGCATTGTCTGTTCCTCTGTTAGTAACTATTGGAGATGTATTAGGATTTTGTTATCAAGCTAATTGGATTCTGTTATATATGTATAAATGATAAATTGTTTTGTAATTAACCATTAGAAATAGCATGGTGCAAATCAAGCATTAATAGAAAACTCATAAATGGAAGCTACCGGATTTTGTTTAATATGCATAACAGATAAATCGTTTTGTAATTAACCATTTTTTATGCATGACAGATGAATCATCTACGAAATGCCAGTTTTGTGATTACTGGGGGCAGTCGGACAAGCTGTTTAAATTTTTTGCTTTGTGATTACATTTGTTCTTTAGGCTCTTACAATAAGCATAAAGGTAATGCCAATTCTCTCTGTCTTTGTATTTACTTGTTTCGTGTTGAGGTTATGCTTTGATATGAGTTTGACTGTAATTATAAGATGAGTTTGCGGTTTAAGTTTTAGATGTGCCCTCCGATGAGTGCATATAAGTGTACTTTTGTAGAAATTCATTGCGCCAAGCCGGTTGTTCTGATCGAGAATTCTGAAAAAAATGATCTCTCAGCCGCGTTCATTATATTTTGTGTCATCGGTCGAAAATATATAAAAAAAATTTTATTAATGGGGACATTGCCCACGGTATGACTCGAACTCTGGAACCATTGGTTCCGGGTGGTGAGCACCTACCACTATGCTATTGTATTTAAAAACAAAAACACTTTAAACAAATTTTAGAAGAATTTGCCTATTAAATAAACTTACCCAAATCACCTATTTGTAATTAAATAAATTGTTCATTTATGTGATTCATGGGTATTATTTACTCCTTTCTTATTAATCTTACCATTAATATCTTAAAACGCTCAACATCTAGTTTTTAGTTTTAGTTTTTTTTTTGTTATTTAGATTTTGAGCAACTAGCAAATAAAAACTAAAAAAAACTAAAATTAGATGTTGAGATGTTAATCATGGTATCATTCCTAATTGAAACAACATTTAATAATTGATGGGTTGGGTTGTTCCACGCGTCACATGCAAGACGAGTCGGAAACCGTATGATAAAGGAATCATTGAGTTTTGTATCCCGAGCGACGGGACACTCTGCTAATTAACAGGCCACTATGGATACATCAACATTCGCTCATAGCTTTGTCTGCCAAAATTTTGCCGATGAATTCCGTTTTGTCTATTAATCCACTTTGTTGTTCCCCTCTACGTGGTGATTTTGATGGCGATTGCCTTCACGGATACATTCCCCAATCTATAAACTGTAGAGTGGAACTTGAGGAGCTTGTTGATTTGGACAAGCAAATAATTGATGCCCAGAGCGGTAAAAATCTCATCTCTCTTAGTCAAGACAATCTAACCGCTGCTTATTTAGTCATGGATGACGATGTCTTACTTACACAGTCACAGATGCAACAACTAGCAATGTTTAATCCTTAGCGAGTTCATTATCCGGTCATATTCAAATCTTTCTCCAAAAAAACTACTTCGTGGACCGGAACACAATTATTCAGCATGCTATTACCCGACGACTTTAGTTGTACGTTTGAAGGAGACGGCGTTCAGTTTACTGACGGGGATCTTATTTTCTCTCCCAACTCTTATTCATGGTTGCGTGATTCTGATGACAACTTTTACCGTCAACTGATCAAACACGGGAAGGGCTCCACTCTTAAGTTCTTGTATGATGCACAAGATGCTCTCTGAGTGGTTTTGCATGAGAGGCTTGAGTGTTTCACTGGCAGACTTGTACCTCACACCAGATTCTTGCTCCAGAGAAAACATGGTTGAAGAAGTCTGTTGTGGTCTGCAAGAAGCAAAACAAACTTGCCAGTTCAGACAGTTAATGGTCGAGGACAACAAGAATTTACTGTCTGGAAAATGCCACAAAAACAATGAGGAAATGCTCAGTGATGCAGAATTTGCAAGCATTGAGCGGCAAAAATCAGCAGCTATTTGTCAAGCATCTGTTTCCGCTTTTAAAAAGGTTTTTGCAGACATTCAAAATCTTGCTTACCTTTATGCAAGCAAGGACAACTCGATTCTGGCCATGGTGAAATTCGAAAGCAAGGGAAACATGCAGAAGCTTGTTCAGCATTCCATGTGTCGGGGTTACAAAACTCGATGATTCCTTTATCATATCGGTTTCTGCATCGTCTTACATGTGACGCGTGGTGGAACAACCAAATCCATCAATTATTAAATGTTGTTTCAATTAGGAATGATACCATGATTAATATCTCAACATCTATTTTTAGTTTTTATGTTCTAGTTGCTCAAAATCTAAATAACAAAAAAAAACTAAAACTAAAAACTAGATGTTGAGCGTTTTAGGATGTTAATGGTAAGATTAATAAGAAAGGAGTAAATAATACCCATGAATCACATAAGTGAACAATTTATTTAATTACAAATAGGTGATTTGGGTAAGTTTATTTAATAGGCAAATTCTTCTGAAATTTGTGTAAAGTGTTTTTGTTTTTAAATACAATTTCTATATTGTAAGAGTACAAAATATATTTTCGGCCGATGACACAAAACATAATGAACGCGGCTGAGAGATCATTTTTTCAGAATTCTCGATCAGAACAACCGTCTTGGCGTAATGAATTTCTACAAAAGTACACTTATATGCACTCATCGGAGGGCACATCTAAAACCTAAACTGCAAACTCATCTTATAATTACAGTTCCATTAAATTAGTGCATATATCTTTAAATTAGTAAGATAATCAATGTAACAATTGGAAAGAAATTAAATTGATTGAGATAGGTCAAATCTGAACGAAAAATTAAACAGAAGATGATTCTTTCATGATGCAAGTTTGAGCAGGAAGTTGTTTTATGGACTCGTAAAAGTTTATATCGACCAAGACGACTTGAAGTCATCGTCGGTACTCTTGCTTTTCATATCAACTGCAAGTACGTAATATTTTCTTAAGGAGGTACGCAACGCTAATATAATCCATATGTAAATGATTCGAACTTTACTTTTAGTCTTGCGTCAATATTTGTCGAGTTGAGTCACTTTATAGAATTAGTATTGAACAATTCAACTCAATTATATTAGATTATGAAATTGTGAGTTATAAGTTTGACTTTTTGAATGAGAAATTAAACTTATAATGAATTCAATATATAGTTCAATAAAAAAAACTCAATATATAGAGTTTTTTTCTTTTTCAATTTTTAATTTTACGCCCTCGTTTTTTTCTTGCATAAAAAAAGGTCAAATTATCGATAAATATAGAAAACAAAGTTAATCTGAATTTGTTTAGTTTGTTTTTGATGAATTTGTTTAGTTTTAAAACCATAAATGTTAGCCTGAATAACAGCTGGCTTATTGTTTCCCTGCCATATTAAAGTCAATCCATTAAATGCTGTATTAATAGCATTAGATGATAAGTATACATGTGACACGTCATTTTTCACCGAAGCAGGGTTGCTCATTCTCCCATTTTTAATTATTCTCTAAACAAATCTTTGGTAACCCAAAAGTATTGTTAAATGTTGCAAATTGCATTTCCATACAAGCCCATCATAATGCTAATTAATACTGGCGTTGTACTGTGAATTAATTTCCTCACTTAACAACAAGATATGTGATCCTCAACCAACTACCGAAAGAAATTGTTTCCTTCGCGGCACAGATGACAGAAAAATGTGGGTGACTGGCTTTACAAAAAATGGCATTGTTGTATAAAGTTACCTAAGTCGTAAATATTGTTCACACTTAAACTTCAGCTGTCAACAAATGAGGTTTATACATATGTTCTGTCACAGACCGATTGTTACAAATCAAGACCACCTCTGCTGGCGATTTCCAGAAGAGACTCCCCCCATGACTTCTTCAGAGATATTTCTGAATAAGCAGGTTAAGTTTGACCCTTGTGCTGTACGAACCACATAGGCAAGTGAGGAATTAGTTAGTCCACAAGTTAACATAAAATTATAAGGGAAGACTTGCTGGATTAAACCTCATTTATTGAAAAGAAAGAGCAGTATCACACTGAATAATCAAAGCCAAACTATTTCAAAACCTTAATGTCAAAACTACTACTTTCGGGTCATCAAAAAAAAAAAACTACTTTCGGAACCACACAGACACTTAATATAGTGGAATACACAAGGGTGACAGTGCCTTTCAAAAACAGTACGACTCTTAAGCGAATACACCCATCGGCAAGCACAGGGTTGTACCATGCAAGTGAGATATAAACCATTACAGCTTTTGCCTCAATTATTCTTACTCTTAAGGGAAATAGAATCAAATAACTGGGCCATCAACAACAACAGGAAGAAGATTTTGGATTTATTATGCCTTAATAACTCCAATTTCATCATGCCGTTATGACTCTTAAGCCGGCTTTCGGTACACTCAGGCCACTTAACTCAAATCACGTTTTTCTGTACACTCAGGCCACTTAACTCAAATCGTACTACAATAGATATAGTAGTCGCTTCTCATGTATAGTTGGGACTTGGGAGCAAAGGATGATGTTTGGCTAGATAATTGAATCTGGCCAGCTGAAGGCCATCTGAAAGAGGTGAATCCGATAGGAATCAATAATGTCAGCATTGTCCATCATTTATTTTTGTGCTACAATGTATTCTATCTCAAGTTCAGAAGACGATGAGCCTAATCAAGATTCCTGAAAAACTCAGTAATGCTGACTATCTGAGAATGAAATCAGCTAGACAAAGACAGAATGTCCTAAAAGAACACCCAGTGACATCACTTGAATCCATACGTTGCTTAATCGATAAAGACAGAAGAGGATGAGCCTAATCAAGATTCCAGAAAAACCAAGTAAGCCAACCATCTAAGATCGAAATTAACTAGTCAAAGACAGAATCTTAAGAGTGTCCTAACTCCTAAAAGAACATCCAATGAAATCTCTTTAGTTGGATATTTGATACTTTCCTTAACAGATCTGCCCTACCTTGTATTGTGTATGTTCTGTGCTCCAATCAGTATTAAACTCCTCTCATCCCTCCAAGAATTCTAAAGGCAGTATGCTCTAAGTTTTTGTCTAAGAGGGAAATAAACTATTAAGGAAAACCAGATAATGTTTTTGTAATAGGAAAATGACTCCATTCAAAATAAGAACTTGCACCGGGCTGCTCCAACCCAATCGAAACCAAACCCGAACAAGGACTAGCATAGCCTATCCTTTATACCACAATTCTACCTACTTTGCCACTACCTTTTTCACTACGCAACGAAATTGGACCAACTCTATCGCAGGAACTACAAGTGCATCATACTTGCTACAACTCAAAGTGATTTCCATTCACCAGCTCTTATCCTTCTTGCATCATAATGGACCAGTTTCATTCTGATGGGTCACTTTGCTTTCTTATAACTACTTAAGCATAGTGAGGCTTATTTCACTTCTTAACACTAAACACTAATGGTCCGTTTGGATCTTGGAAATTACGAGGATCAAAAAATAATTAGAAAATGTATCGTCTCATGGGAAGTTGTGGAAAAATTTTCATTTTGTGCCATTGTTTTGTTTTAATTTTCCATGACAAACCAAAGACAACTTCATTTTCCTTTACATTTTCTTTCCATCCATCGGATTCTTCAAGAACTATGAAACTATGTTTATCCTTATCATCAAACACTCTTTTCATCCTATTGACAAGTTCTATATCACGCTGTCCACCACATGTATCATACTATTATAACATTCACTTTCTTTGTAACAATAAACAAAGAGAGACAAATATAAAGTTTCAGTTAATGCTGATTTTATTTCAGTTTGTAACATAAAAGACAACGGATATTGAATGATGATCAACATCTAAGTCTAACTATTTGACAACTTTCGTTTCCTAAAAGTCTGTAATATAGTAAGTCTAAAAAAAACAGACCTAACTTATAGTACATGCAGCTCAGAGTACAGAGCTGACAAACTCAGCGTAGGTTGGAGCTGACCCTACTCATTAACAATTAATACCAAGATAACCAGTTAACCTGACGTAAATCGTTGTTGTTTGATACAATTTCTCAGGGGACACATGTCCATAATTACTTGATCAAAATAGCTTTTTACTAGACTTTCATTGCTTGCCACCATTTGCATTTATGAACATCAAACTGAGCAGAACGAGAAACTAAATTTAAAAAATAGGGATAAGTACAGTTTGGGTACCGGAACTATCACCATTTTCTAATTTGTGGGCTGAACTATCACCATTTTTCAACGTGTGGGCTGAACTATAAAAATTTCCAGACATGGGGCAAACTATCAAATACTTTTCCAAACAGTGGGCTAACTATAAAATAATTTTCCAAAAAAGGTATACCTATTTGTAAAAAATTAATAAATTAACATAAAAATTCAAAAAACTCAAAAAATTTATAAAAATACAATTTTTAATAAAAAGGAATATAAATTATTTGATAAATAAAAATTAGAAACTTTACGAAAAATTTAACACAAAATGAAAAATATTTTTAAATTTTTTTGCAAATTTCCCCTACAATTTTTTTAAAAAAATATTAGAAACTTTAGAAAAATATTAAACACAAATTGAAAAATATTTTTTGAATTTTTTTAAAAAGTTCCGTTTCAAATTAAATCTTTAAAAATTATTAAATTGAAATATTTATCAAAAAATTTGTAGGGGAAATTTGCAAAAAAATTAAATTATTTTTTCATTTTGTGTTTAATTTTTCGTAAAGTTTATAATTTTTATTTAGGGAAAAGTACATAAAGGGTACCTGAACTATCGCCTAATTCCAATGTGTGGGCCTAACTATAAAAAGTTCCAAAGAGGGGGCGAACTTTGGTTAGTCTTTCCAAAGAAGGGGCACAGTCAAACCTGAACTATCGCCTAATTCCAATATGTGGGCCGAACTATAAAAAGTTCCAAAGAGGGGGCGAACTTTGGTTAGTCTTTCCAAAGAGGGGGCACGGTCAAACACGCCGTTAACTCCGTCCAATGCGCCGTTGACTCCGTCAAACGCGTCGTTAACTCCGTTATTCTTGTTTATTAATTTATATAAATAAATGTAAATTTATGTTTTGATTTAAAAAAATGATAGTAGGAAAATTTAATTCCTCTTACACATTTGTATCAATTTATAGGGAATATAAAATTCAATTTTGTAGTAGGGAATATAAAATTCAGATTTAATTCCTCTTACACATTAATTTATATAAATAAATCTGAATTTTATATTTTCAGCATTTCCTACTAAAATGTGTAAGAGGAATTTTATATTCCCTATAAATTAATACAAATGTGTAAGAGGAATTAAATTTTCCTACTATCATTTTTTTAAAATCAAAACATTAATTTAAATTTATTTATATAAATTAATAAACAAGAATAACGGAATTTTATAAACCTGAATTTTATATTCCCTAATCCCTACTACAAAATTGAATTTTATAAAATTCAGATTTATAAATTCAGATTTTGTACAAAATTCAGATTTATAAAATTCCGTTATTCTTGTTTATTAATTCCGTTACAAAATTGAATTTTATATTCTCTAATCCCTACTACAAAATAACGGAATTTTATAAATCTGAATTTTGTACAAAATCTGAATTTATAAATCTGAATTTTATAAAATTCAATTTTGTAGTAGGGATTAGGGAATATAAAATTCAATTTTGTAGTAGGGATTACGGAATATAAAATTCAGATTTATAAAATTCCGTTATTCTTATTTATTAATTTATATAAATAAATTTAAATTAATGTTTTGATTTTAAAAAAAATGATAGTTCGGGTTTTTATAGTTCGCCCCCTCTTTGGAAAGACTAACCAAAGTTCGCCCCCTCTTTGGAACTTTTTATAGTTCGGCCCACATATTGGAATTAGGCGATAGTTCAGGTTTGACTGTGCCCCTTCTTTGGAAAGACTAACCAAAGTTCGCCCCCTCTTTGGAACTTTTTATAGTTAGGCCCACACATTGGAATTAGGCGATAGTTCAGGTACCCTTTATGTACTTTTCCCTTTTATTTATCAAATAATTTATATTCCTTTTTATTAAAAATGGATTTTTTATAATTTTTTTGAGTTTTTTGAATTTTTATATTAATTTTTTAATTTTTTACAAATAGGTACACATTTTTTGGAAAATTATTTTATAGTTCGTCCACTGTCTGGAAAAGTATTTGATAGTTCGCCCCCTGTCTGGAAATTTTTATAGTTCAGCCCACACGTTGGATAATGGTGATAGTTCAGCCCACAAATTGGAAAATGTGGATAGTTCCGGTACCCAAACTGTACTTTTCCCTAAAAAAAATAAAACATTTTGGAGGGGAGCAGCGTAAAGATGAACTATATATTATAAGTCATATTGAGTTGATTGAACTAAGTACAGAAACTATCTGAGGGCTAGCTAACAAGTGCTTTCAAAAAGTATAAGGAACTTGATTAAATAGAGTATAATTGTCTACAAACAAGGTAAGTTAATAATAAGAGATGGACGGAAACTAGGCATGTGTGTACGATATAAAAGAAAAAGGTCACGTACCTAGAGAGTATACTGATTGAGAAAGAATCTGTTGTATCAATCGCGGATACCGAGTTCAACTTCAAGCTCGTCATCATCTTCAAAGAGCTTTAAAAGACGAGCGTGTTGCTCGGCTCTCTTCTTCTTTTGCCAAAATTTGTACAAGAGAACTGAGACTGCAACAGCTGCAACTATCGCTAGACAGACAAAGAGGACCTTGAGGCCAACACTGGTAGAAGAGGTGGAAGAATCATCATCTGCTGCCAAGCCTTCACAGGAACAAACATATCAGTTAATGTATCGTTGATCAGCAAGGGAACTTTACCCTAATTCTAATGGATGGATGCTCAAGTGGATGAGCCAAATCCATAAAAATTATAAAATAAAAATAAAATAAAAAATCAGATTAAAAAGTGAAGTTGAGATGGATTGGTGCGCAGATCTGACTTCTCTCGACCTGTGTTGTTGAGAAAGAATACCTGAGATGAACAGGAAAGAGATGAGAACTGTCAATCGAACGGAAACAGATCTTCTTCTCTCAACGATCATCATCAACATTCCTTCTTCGTCTTCTCTTCCTTTTCGTTTCTCGTCGCTTTTCTAATTCACGGTATCAATTTTACTGTAATCTTCCCCTGCCTTGCCCCTTCCTTTTCCATTTATTATTTTTTATTAAAAAAAGGAAAAAAATCAAAAGCAATGTTTTCTTGTAAACACATCGAGCCCTTGTTTAATTCTGAAAAGAAAAAAAAAACACCTGGTTCGAAAATTGAATCGAATTATTTTCTGGTTTTCTTTTATTGTATCCGACCATTGAAACGGTTTTTTTTTTTTTTTGATGGGGAACATTGAAACGGTTTGAAAGTGCACAACATATAAGCTCTTTATAATGCGATCATTATGTATCAGATCAAAAAGTTATTCCTGAATGGGATGGCAGATACATCAAATTTTTGGATTAGACTGTTTAACTAGTGCCAGTAGTCGAAATAAGGGGGTCCTTCAGACATTGGGTAGTGCCAAAAAGGAACCTCGGGATATCCTCGAACTGTGGGACATGGATGATAGTATTGAGGTGGATTGAGGAATTCCGAAAGCTCATACTGCGAGGGACCTGGAGGAGGGAAAATGTAATGAGAATTTGCAGTGACATTGACACCATAATGGAATTCTGGTGGCTTATACTGGGATGGCTCTGGAGGAGGGCAAATGTATGGAGAAACTGAGGGAATAATATCATGACGGAATTGAGGCGGATGAAAAAGGTAGGGAGCTTTCTGCATATCTTGGGAATGGAGTGCATTTCTTGATCCTGTTTCACGCTGGGCATTTAAATCATGTCTTGGGGCACCCTTTGATTTAGCGGTTCCAAGAAGCTTGCAGCCTTTCTTTTTTAATGGTTTAGGGTTGCTGCTGGGACGGCATAAATCCCTTGATCCACTTTCAGGATAGGCATTTAAAGTGTCTTTTGGGGCACCTTCTGTTAATTTACCAGTTCCAGAGGGCTTGCATCCATTCTTTCTCAATGGTTCAGGGTCAATGCTGGGGTTGGAGAGGCATAAGTCCTTCGACTCACTTTCTTGATAGACATTTAAACTGTCTTTTGGGTCAACTTCATTCGATTTAGTAATTACAGTCTCAGGAAGCTCAGATGTCTGTGTTTTCAATGGTTCAGCATTGCTGCTGGAGTTGGAACAACAATCCTTTGATCCACTTTCCGGATTGACACTTAAAGTGTCTTTTGGGACATCTTTTGATCTAGCAGTTGCAGTTGCAGGAAGCTCGAAGCATTTCTTGTTCAATGGTTCAGAGTCACTGCTGAGGTTGGCGCTGCATAAATCCCTTGATCCGCTTTCTGGATAGACATTTGAAGTATCTTTTGGCTCAACTTCTGTTGATTTAGCAGCTCCTGTGGGTTTGCATCCCTTTTTCTTTACTGGTTCAGGATTACTGCTGGGGTCAGGACTGGGTGCTGGACGTTTCTTGATCTACTTCCGCCTTTTCAGTTTCACAAGTCTAACTTCAAGATTCACAGCATTGTACTTACCATGAACTTCTAGATCTTTGATGCACTTGATAAGCTCTTTCAAAGTATTAATCTGAAAGTCCAAAATTTGCGTCTGAAAACAAGTAAAAAAACTTGTAAGAGATGTTTCTAGTTCAGATGCTGATTTTTTTTTTTTGTTAACAGCTAGCACATGGACATAATAAATACATTTCTTAACGGGATGGTAATGCCAATTCTTTATCAGTGGCAATGTTTAGTTGTTCCTGATCAATCGTTTTCATGGTAGAATCCAGATAATATTAATACTTACCAAATTGCGAAAATTAACTGCACTAGTTTGTATAGCAATTACGAGCTATTTCAAAAAAGTGATGTGACCCACAACAGTAGTCACAATGAACTCGCTACCACCTCATTCAAGCTGAACAAAAGCTATTTGCCCCATATGTTTTTTTCAATTTTTTTGACATCCAAATACTGGTTTCGTACAAGAAAAGAGACCATACATAAGGAACAAAAACAAATAATTAAAAGTATCCGTACCTCAGCTGCCTGGCTATGTCCACCTTCCTTGAGCATACTTTGGCAAGTCTGCTTTAACTGGTTCATTTGCTCTTGGACTACCTTCGTAACTGAGAACTGTCTTGCCAGCTTAAATGCACTAACATACTCGAGAGCTTTCAGAAGCTGGCTACTTTTAAGGAGAGTTTTGATGTAACCTGCACAAAAGATATATAAGTTTCAACTCTCTTGACTAGGGGAAAATATCAAACAAGAAAAAGATTCAACACCAAAACGACTGAAGAGGGGCTACATTGAACATAATGTATGACCAATTTTTAAAAACTACATGACGCAGGAAAACATGTGAATAAACAACTCAATCATACCAGTAATCCTATCTGCAAATCCAAGAGTGAAACACAAATCAGGTGTCCCTTCATGAACTGCCACATTGTAGAGCATAGGTAAAAGAACTTCGTCCTTAAACTCAGAAGCAATATCATACATAGATAAGAACCTCACAAATCTTGAGATTTCAGAATATTTGTCAGTACAACTTTCGACTCCTGCGCTCCACTCTACTGCAACTTTGAGAGCTTCTTCCCTAGCCTGAGATTTTGTTTGCGGGCATATTTGACAAAGTTGTTCCAACAACAGAATCCGGCATCGCCTGAATATTGACTGGCTGCCCTGCTCCTCTAATTCCGTTGAATATGAGATCCCCAAAGCTTCTAGAATAAGGTCTTCTGACTTATCTTCGACATTGAGAAGCACTGAACTAACTTTGGCTGTAGCAACCTCATGATCATCAATATGCTCCCTTACATGCATAAACAAGACTTTTCCATTAAGTTCTGCGTGTTGCATTGTGTTGCAAACTGCAAACATAACCATCACAAAATAATGAAACTTGCAAATCAAAAAATGAAGGCTGTAAAGAAAAAAATATTTTCATAAAAGAAACTGAAGTTTCAACTAACTCACTAGTAATGATTCCAGCAGAGGTCAGAAGATGAAGAAACTTATAGATTTCTGAGATCTGCTCCTCTCTTCCTAATGGCTGCGCTTTAAGCTCGAGTTGCTGGGTGAGCAATTTAACCTCATTCCGCAACGCAAGGTTCTCATCTGAGAGCCTTTGACAGGTATCATTAAACCTTGCATTCTCCACCTGTACTTGCGCAGTGAGATCATCTACAGCTTTCTTCATCACATTCACTTCCTTCTTCTTACCACACAATTCAACTGACATTCTCTCAGCCGCCATCTTCGCCTCACGCATCTCCTTCTCCTTGACAACACATTCTGCAGCTCGCCTTTCAACTTCCTTCTTCTCATTCTCTATCTTAACCCTAAGTCTCCCTTCCCTCAACCGCAACTCCTTCCTCCTCTTCTCAGCTGCCACCTCAGCCTCCTCCTCCATCAGCCTAATCGCCTTCATCGCTCCGTCCCGCTGTCTTTCGATCAAACTCACGAGCGAATCAAAGTGCGAATCGAGTTGTTTCCGCTTCATGTCGAAGACGAGTAGGGAGGCGGACATTTGGTGGAGCAAGTCCAGCTCTCGGCGAACGTCGTCCTTCATCAACACTCCGAGCTTGAGCTCTTCTGTGACAGCGTCCCCCATGTATAGAAACCCTAGAGTGAGCTCCTGTGGCTTATTTTGGCTTTTGGGCATTTCAATACAGGAGGGAAGCGAAGCTTGGAAATTTGCTATTTCCAGAAAACTAATTAATTACATCATGCTACCTTAAGTTCCATGTTGTGCAATCTTAGCTCCGGAAGAAAAAATATTTTCTTTTCATACAGAAAATAAGAGTTGGAAAAAAGGGGTCAATTTGAGTAAAAACTAAAATGGATTTTTTTTTTGATAAATCGGTTGAAACAGTTACAAATACGATATAGATGACTTAGAACTAGAAAAACTCTAGTTGGAACCAGTGCCAACAATATAAGCCTGTATAAAAAATAAATGGAGTACTGCTCCGCTTGACCTCACCCTTCGGATAGTGAGCCCTCCAGCTCATCACTAACAATTAACATATAAGTGAAATAGGAACCATTTGCATATAGAAAACGAAACGAAAACATCCATTGCTCCTTCCTTCAACGAGGTCCAGAAGAGCAACAAAAACACAGGCTGAACTTTGAACGAATTCGACCGGAAAAGACTTCCTTAAACTGACACAGTCACACTTAGAGAGAAAGAAACCAACAACCGACATATACACCGAAAAAAGACACCCAAAAGGGGCACAAACTCCCTGTCTCTTCCTCCCCTCCAAACACCCTCCATCCAACGCCACAGCCAGAGCCGCAGACGGCCCGACGCGATCACCACCGCCCAAAATCCCCCAGCAAATCCTTCGCTAACCCACCAGATCAGAACATCCCCGCTGTTAATCCATCCAGAAATGACACCTGTCTCTCCAAACTCATCTATCCAAAAACTCAATTACCCCATCAAAACCGAAACCTCCGTGACAACACGAAGATCTGGTCCAACAAGCTAAGTGACGGCGCCATGGCCAGAGCCATGGACACCTCCGCCAACCGCGCTGAAGATAAGTATAGGCTGAGGCGACGCACGGATGAGATAAGGACGGAGTTGGGGAGAGAGTTAAAGAGAGGAGGCAGTCTATGCGTATTAACCTAAAATGGATTGATGAACTGTTCTTCTAAGTGCAGTGACACTTCAGACTACCACACTTTACCAAAATACATGAGTAGCTTAAGCCGACACTAAGCTCCAGGCAGAACCGTGAACAAAATATTTCTAAACGTGTACTTTGCAACTGCTGAATACAAAACAAGAGTCTCAATCGTGCAATAATCGCATGAGAAGGCCCAAACAGGTTCCACTTTTGAGCTTCAATGTGCATCAGTCATGTTATTGCCACCTTATGATAAGGCCTCGCATCCAATGTGTACCACTCATCACACTTTAATGCAGACTACAAATGAACCTATTCAAGAACATTAGAAATCAATTAGTATTTAGCAAATGAACGATGATTGGCACGGTAAAGACATTATTTGAAAGCAATGAGCAACTATATGCAAACTCGGGTCAATTGAGAATTTCTGAATGCAGTATTTATCAGGATATAACTCACAAGCTGGGAGGTTGGATATATCAGCAGAAACTGCACATGTAATTCCAAGGTTAGAAAGTGCTCCTCTTATGATTCCACAAGGAAAGTACAGATGCATGCTTGTTGCTTCAGATGCCTTGCTTTCAGGGTCATCAGTAGGATCCGTGCTTTCAGGTGTTGGTTCAGCTGACATACGTGTTAGCCAACAGAATCTGCTATCCTGTAAGACGAATGTGCCCTGCGTGACAGATACTAGTTAGTTTTTCAAGATGAAAGTCGTATTCCATTAACAAGACATTTTGGAGTTCAGCACTCGAGTAGTACTTCTCATAAATGAATCTACAACTTACTCTATGGTTAGTTTTCAAGTTATCAATTTGCTTCTTGAAGAGCTCTGACCAAAAGTCTTTGCATATGAACTTGATGGCTTCCAAATGATCTCCAAATCTCGGCCGGTCCATTGTATATCTTCAAATACGAAACTCGAATAAGGCACGTTAGAAGTAATACCTAATTTTTTTACCTGTTGACTGAACATTATTTCTTAGAAGGCACTCGTTATTTTAGTTAAATAAGAGCAACAAAACAGGTTCTACTTGGCAGGATTGGAATACGCATTTTACCAAATTGATATTCCTAGTGATTTTTAAGAAAAAAAATTCCAATTCGCTCAATTTGAGACAATTGGTTCCAATATATTCAATTTGTCCAATTGTTTTCCATTTTACTCACTTTCCATAACTAGCAACAGCCCACATAAGCTGCTCTTGGGAACCAATTTGCTCAAATTGGAAAATTTTCCTGATTTTTAACACAAAGTTGTAATATGATGGATGTGAGATTGTTCCTTCCAGTGATTCCGATTACGCAAAACTTGAAAATTAAATACTAAACTAGATCAAAATTCGCACTAAAACTCAAATAAGCAGAAATTAAATCACTGCGGGAACGATCATTTATCTGCGAAATTAAGGAAGACGACATATTTGAAATCAAAACAGTGGATGCAGATCGATCAGATTGAGTAATAGTACAAGTACAATTTACCTTTCGGAGAGCTGATGACCGACTTGGTAGCCGATAGCTTCGATCCGTCTGGCAGCGAGGTCTGGTTTGTTGGCGTAGAAACTGTTGCAATATGAAGACACCAACTCCGTCAACAAGCTGTCTACGCAACTCTCCGACACCTCTCTCCCCATTTTCTCCCACTCCGCCGCGACACAACCTCTCTCTCTCACGATTCAGTCGAGTCGAGTCGAGTCGACCGGGAACAACAACGAAAACCGTTTATTGAAACAGTAGTTGTAATTACGATCCGAACCGGCAAACCCGAATTTCGGGTCGGTTGTTACAAATATTAGTTTGGGTTGCGTTCTGGTCAAAATTTATAGATTTTGTTAGATTTTTTTTTGGGTGTGGTTCGGGTACAAACCACACTTATAAATAAAAACTACAAACTCAATTTCAAGCTGACACGTGTCTCATTTAGTCGAAATCCCGAAAAAACACACGGAGTGGTATTATAATTCTACACTGAGGGGTATAAAAACTAATAATGTTATTTTCAATTTAGTCCTCGAGTTGTTAATGATCAGACTTAAACTTGAAATGATCAGACTTAAAAACAGCAATGATCAGACTTAAACCAGCAATGATCAGACTTAAACTATTACTGTAGCAATGATCAGACTTAAACCAGAAATGATCAGACTTAAAAATACAATGATCATACTTAAATTATACTGTAGCAATGATCAGACTACACTATTACCGTAGCAATGACCAGACTTAAACCACAAATGATCAGACTTAAAATAAGCAATGATCAGACTACAAATTGAGAATGATCAGACTTAAAGAGAGAATGACCAGACTTAAAATTGTTAACTAAAAGACTACAAATTGAGAATGGTCAGACTTAAAGAGAGAATGATCAGACTTAATATTGGTAACTAAAAGACTACAAATTGAGAATGATCAGACTTAACATTGGTAACTAAAAGACTACAAATTGAGAATGATCAGACTTAAAGAGAGAATGATCAGACTTAATATTGGTAACTAAAAGACTACAAATTGAGAATGATCAGACTTAAAGAGAGAATGATCAGACTCAAAATTGGTAACTAAAAGGCTACAAATTGAGAATGATCAGACTTAAAGAGAGAATGATCAGACATAAAATTGGTAACTAAAAGACTACAAATTGATAATGATCAGACTTATAGAGAAAATGATCAGACTTAACATTGGTAACTAAAAGACTACAAATTGAGAATGATCAGACTTAAAACAACAATGATCACACTTAAAAACAACAATGATCAGACTTAAAACAAGCAACGATCAGACTTACAAAGCAATGATCAGACTTAAAACTAAAGAAGAATAAAACACGAATTTGACCCTCTAGATGAAGGAATTCGCCTTAAAACGCCGAGCTCACTATTGTGAGTTTTGCTCAGAATGCCGTTTCCACCCAAAAAACATTAGGCTTTCGTCAAATTCTGACACATGCTTTCATCAAATTTTGCGTTAAATTCTTCGGATGTTCCAATTTCTGCATGTAAGTTAGCGCCATTCGCCCCACATCACTTACAAAGCAATGATCAGACTTAAACCAATAATGATCGGACTTAAAACAGCAATGATCAGACTTAAAAATACAATGATCAGACTTAAAATAGCAATGATCAAACTTAAACCAATAATGATCAGACTTAAACTATTACTGTAGCAATTATCAGAGTTAAAATAGGAATGATCACACTTAAAACTACAACGATCAGACTTAAAACAGCAATGATCGGACTTAAACTATTACTGTAGCGAATGATCGGACTTAAACTATTACTGTAGCGAATGATCGGACTAAAACTATTACTGTAGCGAATGATCAGACTTAAAGCAGAAATGTTCAGACTTAAACTATTACTGTAGTAATTTTAAGGACAATTATACCCTCGCGTCAATTATATATTTTTCAATAAGTCCGTTTGAATTTTTTTTATTTACAAAAAGTACCCCGAATTGTGATTGGTCGAAATAGACACGTGTCAATATTTTATTGGGTTTGTAGTTTTTATTTATAAATGTGGTTTGTATTTGATCCGTTCCCTTTTTTTTATAAGTGTCAGAACTTATAATCTAGATTAACCAAGATTTTCACGAAATAATTAATGATCCAATCAATTGAATGACTCGTAAAGGGTATAATTAGAATGATAAATATATCTTAGGGAAAATGACAAAGTTGGGGTATGAACTACCATCCATTGACAAATCACGGTCCGAACTATAAAAATTGACAATTAAGGGCAATTTCAAAATTAAGGGCAATAATAATTTTTTTCAATTAATTCATTTAGTTAATTTTGTTAATGGACGGAGTGATATTCCGTCAATTAAGTGTAATTAAGTGTTATATGAGGATTAAAATATTTTGAAATTGCCCTTAATTGTCAATTTTCATAGTTCGGACCGTGATTTGTCAAAGGGTGGTAGTTCATACCCCCTCTTTGTCATTATCTCTATATTTTAATCAAATAAACTCATGAATATCGCGTCTGTATATTTTAGGATTCAAGTCCTAAATTTTCGAAATTGAAATTAGGAACTATTCAACGAAACCGCGAACAACCCTAGATTTCGCAGTCACGTATCTCTCAACGAAACCCTCTTTGATATCATTTATTTATCCATTTTCACATTTATCATAATCACGAACGTATAAACAAAACCACGAACATCATGAAAATCAAAGCATTTGTGCTATAAAAAACACGAATATCATCACTTTATCCACAAACATTGTTATATTATGAAAAAAAATCACGAGTATTGTTTTCTGAGCATATATCCAACAAAAACACCAACGTTGAAATAAAAACACGAACCTCATGAACAAACTAATGATGAGATTAAAACAGCGGTGCTCAAAATCATGATTTTATCAATGAATTAACATTGTTCTATCCTGAACAAAAATACAACTCATATTCGATGTAAATAATACCAACACAATCTTTCAAATGTGTAAAGATTTTGTTTTCTTTCTATGTAATGTGCAAAGATTTCTTTTCTTCTATGTAATGTGCTTTAAGCAACACTGAAGATACATAAACAGAGAGAAGAGATTGCAGAGGCGATGATAATGATTACGAAAAATACGGTTCTAAAATCATGGGATTTTGTGGATTGAGATCGTGTGATTAAATTTTGTAATTGACTAATATACCCTCAATTTAGATTTATTGTGATTAAATTATTGCTTTATTTTCTAAATTTAAAGAATGTAGATGATTTAATCTAATGGACAAAAAAAGTTCTATATTCGGACCAAAGTTCAGATATGATCTAATCCCTAAGTAATTTATGTCCACTAAACAATAAGTATTGACGACACACATCTTCTCAATGAAAGAATAAAAGACTTGTCTATCTATCATACACATATATCGAAATTATTGTCACACATTGAGTTGAATCTTAATTTTGATTTTTACAATTTGATTGTCTTCAGGTGAAAAAATGAAAGACAGTGTATGCTTTATGTGTCAATGATGATGCATTTTGTGAGTCAAGTTAGAGAGCACGTAACACTTCTAAACTTTCAAAAATAGTCATATCTAAATAATTTTTAATGTGGCGTGTATGTTATTTATTTTTCAAATGCCAAAATTGAATTTTACTTGAATGTTGTTTACAAATACATGTTAGTACAAATGGACTAATGTAAAGTTACTGTAAATGAGACGAAGCAGTTGTCGAAATTTCAAGGGTTATTCACCAAAGTAACCTAATTTGAAACTCGAATCACCAATATACACCAACTGAAACTCAAATAACTAATCTACCCTCTTTTTTTTACAATTTCGGTTTTCCGGGAACCGGTACAGCTAATTTCGGTTTCCCCTCTACCGGAACTCTTTGAAAATAAAAACGTGGCTCCATTTGGTATGAAGTGGCATCCAGGTGGAGTCCCGATTTTCGGGGAACCGGCCTCACAAAAGCAGCAATAGTGACAAAACAGCAAAAGCATTAAATGTGCAACACAAAAGCAGCAATAGTGCAAAACAGCAAAAGCATTAAATGTGCATCACAAAAGAAGCAATAATGCAAAACAGCAAAAGCAACCGGCATCACAAAAACATTAAATGTGCAACAAAACAGCTTTTTTCTCGAAATAGTTTTTTTCATCAAATGCATTAAATGTGCATCAATGGCGGAAGAATAGCTTTTTTCCGATCGATAAAGCAGCCATGCATTAAATGAAAAAGCAACGTGTCCTGCTTTATCAATGATAAGTTTACGGAATGGTTGAAAAATAGCTTGCCCAATTTTTAGTCAAAGAATCAGCTAAAAGGTAGCATTAGACTTAGCATTATGATGCCGGTTGCCCCTAAACCGAGATCATTAAGAGTCCCGGTAGAGGGGAAATCGGAATTAGCAGTACCGGTTTTCGGAAAACCGGAATTGTAAAAAAATGGGGTAGATTGATTATTTGAGTTTCAGTTGGTGTATATTGGTGATTCGAGTTTCAAATTGGGTTACTTCGGTGAATAACCCAAATTTCAATACCGATAAGCGATAACGAATTCAATAACAGTTTAAGGAAATAGTCATCTTTGTCAAATTCTTATTTGATTGCATCTCGGAATCATTTATTGACATTTCATTTTTCTGCAATTAGTTGGCACACATTATTGTTCTTGTTCTCCCACACATATATATATACACAAGTTTACGCAACAAATACTGGGTTTGTTTTCCATTCGTGCAGCATTTATTATGAGTTTCATTGATGAGTTTTCAAGGTCGGCTCACTTTTTTTTGACTGTGGGTTACAACATTTCATACAAATTAAGTACTAAACAAATACATCTTGCATATATTACATGAGTACTTTGTTACTCGAGTACAATCCCTAGACTTTGGAGCATGGGCCACATAAGGCTCCGGGTTACTCGGATACAATCACTAGACTTTATAGCACGGGCCACACAAGGCACAAACCCGGATTGATACTTGAATATTCCACAATGAAGCACACAGGTTATAAGACACCTCTATCTTGAGAATCCACGATTGAATACGCACCTCCACTCATCATACAAGCAACACCTGCAGAACTACACAACACGCCCACAAGGGACAGACATACCTCCGCGAAGGAGGAACAACACGTCTACGCCGAGGCGGGATGAAGAACACCTTCACTAGGGAGGAACAACGCGTCCACACGTAAGCGGGACGAAAAACACCCCTCCACAAAATTTTGGAGAGGAAAATGCCACAGTGGGGTTAGAACCCTTAACCTTACTATTGCAAAGCAAATTAATATTCTACGAGTGAAGTGTGGAGGATAGAACCCATCAATTCATATAATGGAGTTAGGTCGAGTAATTAGGCTATATACATGAGAAGATCATCTAAATGAGAGAACTCATCTATAATTAGAGAATTTGAAATTTTGATTTATACTTTTCAAAATGGATCATCAAGTCGTTGTGATGGTGACACATGTTTCACTTGCACTTTCAAACATACAAAAAGTTACAAGTCAAATTTACCAAATTTGACTCTACTAATGAGACACGTGTTAGATGCAAATTCGAAGATGCAGCTTGGTTTAGTAGTCAAATTTAAATTATTAGATTCTCAAATTATAAGGGGTTCTGAATCGAACGCTCCCGTATGTATGAAAAGATTATAGGTGGTGACCGAACTGAACAATACTTCTCATACATGGACTTAAGATTTGTCTATTTATTGTTGTCCTATGAGTTTTTGATTTATGAGGTGTGAGTGAGGAACCACACATTGACAAAATCATCCAACTTCGTGCTGAATAAAAGCCCTCAAACTCAAAACATCAAACAAATACAAAACATAAGTAACACATTACATTTGCGCACTACATTTAGCTTAAATATACATATGACAATGCCAAACTTCTGCGAGGGGGTAAGCTATTTGGGAGCTTCATCCTCATCCGTAACTCGAAATATGACAACTTTGAGAGCATTTTCAGCTCCCTTTATCAGCTCAAACAAGCAAACATCACCGGCCTTGAGATCATTATCTATAGCAAACTTCTTCCAACCAGATGTGAAAAAGCATACATCTTGATTTTCTGTAAGATAGTACTTAACAGTCCATGTCCTCCCATCGTCAGTCCTAAGCATAACATCCTCGATCTTCAAATTGAAATATGCCACAAGCAAGGAAGCTGGAAAGTGCTGCCAGCATATAGAAATATTTTTTTTAAAAGTACTGTATCAAACAAATCTTGAATTAGAATGCATTTTGAAGAATATACCAAGTGACACTTCTTCTGGGGACACACATACGATGGTGGCATTGCGATGATGCAAACGGGTTCTTCAGCTCTGAAGGCTCTAGCCCTTTCAACGGCTTTCTCCGTTCGAGCAGTAGTTTGGATCTGTTTTATTCTTCCTTGAATCACACACCGAATCCTTCCTTCACTATCGAGTATGGTTTCTTTTCCATAATATCCTGCTAAGGGCATAAATATCGAGAGGGATCATTTTACACTTTAGGTAATAACAACTACAGTGAAGAGGTCAAGTGGAGTGGCTCAGTGGAGCACTCCCCCTGCGCTTGCGAATCAGCTAGGGTTCAAATCCTCATTCTAACATCTAACAGATACTAACAAGCTCAAATGAGCGCCCATCAAAAACAAAAAAAACTACAGTGAAACATACTCGACTATATAAATTTTATGTCAAACGTAAACAGACTTGCTAGACGATCAAGTTAAGTATTGAAACTTGCACTTAAATATATACCTCGCTTTATATTGGTTTGATCAGTTTTGACTTTTTGAGCATCAGATTGATCAATAGGGCTTATATTCTCCACCTGCACATTCCTTGAACTGCTTCGTTTAGTTTTCTTTCTAGCAGACGTATAAAATGGGGATTGAGCTTTGTTTCTCCTCTTGCGCCCCACGTCGCCATCATTCGTATTAACTAGCACGACATCAGAATCTTCTTCTACTTTCGGACGTTTAGTAACAAACAAGCTATGAGGACCACCTTGATGATCTTCTTCTTCATCAACATTATCAATGACGTTTAATGTTGGATATTCTATCTCAGTAGCACTCATATCAATAGCAACAACATGAAATACAGCATGCATAACATCATAATCAAACACCAAAAAATGGCCATATTTTATGCCCAAGCTCTCAGCAAACTTATACCATCCCTTTCTTAACCAAATTTCATCTTTCTTTTTCTCAACTTCAACTCTCCACTTTGCACCTGTTGGAACTTCAAGCCATACTTTTTTGGAAACTTTTGCCCCATATCTCTTCACAAACTTGCTAGGCAGCCTCTGCAACAAGTACAACATCCCAACATGAAACAATAATGAATGGTAGAAGAAAACGGTAAAGATGTAGTTCTTACAAGCTTGGATGCTGCAGTGATGTCTGCAGTGATGATCCTGAAGAACTTCATCAAAGAGAGTGAATGATACAACCTGATGAATTGATTCTGGTTTCTAAAGCTTCATGCATTGTCATAAATAGTGTAACTATGTAAGTGAAATGGTAAGGTTTGAAGTAGTTGGAGTTCATTAAAGCTAGAAATGTTGAGATTGAGTTCACAAATTAAATGGTGCTTCTGCAGTAAGCAAATCAGTAATTATGGAGATTTCTGCCGTCCTGTCTGACAATGGCATGAGTAATACTCAACTCAACAACAGATTTGTGTGGTTGTATCTCATAACATACACTCATCAAGTGAGTATATGTTTATTAATGTTTGGTTGTTGGCACACCAATATATTCGAAGTTCATTTTAAATAAATGGGTACATCACAAGTCCACTTCTAGTTTGTAATGAAGCAAAATAACTCTACCTTTAAAACTTAATTTCAAGCTTTTTCGTCCCATGGAAAACTCATCTTTGTTCGAATGTGCCAAGAGCCAAGACCTCTCCACATAGCGTGAATTTCACACTTACTAGTTTTGGCGGCGGAAAGAGGCTGATTTGAACCAGGAGCATGGGTCTGCTCCCTGGTCGTTGTGCGAAACATAATTTATCAATCTACTGCCCAATATAAAGAACCAGTCAGCTGTTTTAAAAATTAATGTGATTTTGTATGATAACGAATAAAATCCACACCAATCTCGTCTTTTGACCTTTTCCATCCTGTGATAAGAGAAGGTGCAAGTCTGGATTCTGGAATATCTCAGTAGTTTGCACCCCCGATAGTTTTTTGCCCAAAGGAGGCCAGGAGGTAGATTCATGCTACTTTTATAATTGATTGGTCTTGCACCTGGATGTCCCGATACGTATGCCATTTTTTGTATCTTTCGTGACCATTCAGAACAGGCCTAAGCCTAGGAGCTGTAGTACAATCCGAGCAACAACATCCTTTCAAATTAATGATGCAGCATTTGCAGCATCTGCAAGACAATTATAAGGAAGCAAACAAACAAAGGTTAGCCACGATACTATTGCATAGCATTTGCTAATCTTAAATAGACTTTTTTCTCTCTCTAGAAAACGTGCATCATGGTGAAAAAACTAAGAAAGAGTTTGACAGGGCGAGCGTCAAGATAGTAGCTTCAATCCTCATAGAAGAAGAGGGATATTGACCAAACAATTTCTAGGGTACAATGAATACAGTGTATAAAAATCTGTTGGTGAACAAGTTTGCGAATTCAAAGCTATACGCCCAGTCGTTGCTGAAATCAACTTGAGCTAAGAGTGACAGTGTGACACTGAAGCTTTCTACGCAAAAAGGTTCGGCGGAGATTACGACATGATTCTTTCTAATCATGACAGGGAATCCATCATTGGCAAAACAAACACATTTTAGGTATAAAAGGAGGGCTCTTCAATCCAAAATAAAATGTGAAAGGGCTTCTAAAGAAAGAAAACTTACAAGAACAGCAAGTTGCAGTCGAGATTTGCACAATTTCGGTGCCTCAAGTCATTAACATCAGAAGCACATATGTGGCATCTACCAAACTTTCCATTCTCTGGGCCTTGTTCTTGGGCAGTGGAGGTGCTCTGAGGCTTGTCCAACGAAGGTGGGAGTGACAGACGAGAGTCAAATACAAACAGATTTCCAATCCACTCCACTGGACCTTCTTTCTCTAAATAATTTGATACGCCTCCTTGTAAAGTGTATAGGTTCCGAAATCCCTTCTTTCTGCATTGGCAATCAAATAGAAATATTATGGAAATTTTCAGACAGTAAGACAATATCTGAATGGATATAATATCGTATCAGTTATGTAAATATTTGACGATCTCTTTGAGCGTTTGTCAGGGAAAGCGAAGGTAAGATTATGTCCAAAAATATAGTAGCAGCTGATAGTTAATATCATATACAATTCACTATTCCTGGTAAGTGCTATGTTGTAAACTTTCACATCCAACATTGCATTTTCCGAATCTGAAACCAACTAGTTCCATTCCATGGGACAATACAATGAGTCTCTGAAGCCTCAGCTAAGATTAAAACCTCATTAAACAGCATTAACTAAAGTATAAGCAAGAGATCTAGCCTATTCATTAGATAACTGGCACAAAATTTAGAACTTCGCTATAGGGCAGCAAACTACATATTGAAACAGAAATCCACAAAGTAAAACTTTTTGTAGACATTAATGAAAAATTCCAGAGTTATGTAGTTAATCCCAACAAGGTGGATGCACAGACGAGACTAGCAACACCCACCCACTCAAATAAAGTACCAATCAGATTGGGATGAAACATCTGAAACAAATCAGTTTACATGTCAAACCAACAAAAGTAACTAAATTAATCAAGAAAATGAGACCAAGGAATGAAAGGCTAGTTGCTACCACCTCAGAATAGTAGAATACACATCACAGCGGATACCACCAGTGCAATACATGAGAATCTCAGTGTTCTCTTTGTCAACCATCGCCAAAGGATCTGACTGTCTTTTCTGAATAAGGTGGAAGGCACGAATGGTTAGCAACCAAAAGAATATCTCAACATGTTCATTTGGCTAGGGTTTCAGTTTTCGTTATTAGGACAAAAACAAGAAGACAAATTGTAATGTGCTGTAAAATGAAAAGTAATAACTAAGAAACTGATGTAAATATTCACTTTGTAATTCAAAGCGCCAAGGTCGTAGTATATCCATCAATCATAATTGAGCTTTTTAGGATTCAGAAAAGTACGAAAAATACTTTGAATTCCCAATCTTATTATTGGTCAAATCGGTTATTATTGACCACAATTATATAACTTAAACTCCGACTAAGTATCTAATCAAATCATAATTTATCTATGACTAGGCATGGATAACCCTGAAAGCAAACAGATAAAGGACAACATAATAAATAATGAAGAGCTAATCTATGTGAAAATTAGTAGACTCTTAGAAGCCGTACAACTATACCTCTGCCTCAGACATCCCAAATGACGTACTCCTAAAGCAGTCGACTTCAGGTCTTTGAGCCCCAGAAAAGTGACCAATGTCCCATTCATAACCTAATGAAACCAAATGATTCAGCATCAAAGTTCAAATGCCAACATAAGGAGCGCAAAAGCGACTATAATTCTCCTTAGTTGTAGAGCTAGCTTTATATGGTTACTGTGTGTAGTGTTACATCAGAAACAAATATCTGAGAAAATACAAGGTGACACAGCATAGGGAGAGCCAAGCAAACGTAGCTAGTAGTCCTAGGTATTAGTATATGATAGTCTAACAGAAAAGATAAAATAGCAACTGAAAGAAGCAGATTCTATGTTCAGAATCTGATGAGCAGTTTAATTTTTATGCTTAGAACCCAAGAGTAGTATACACCAGGTACAAGTGGCTAACAAAGAAGCACCAACAACAAGAGCCACATACTGTTTTACGAATCGCTAGGTATATCATACAGAACTGAAACAGTTATTCATGCACGTGCAGGAAGAAATAAAGGCAGCAAGCAACTAATTCAACTCAAATACAAATGCTAATTATTATCATAGTTTGCAAGATGAAGGTTTCACTAACAGAATGATACAAGGGGCTACCATTCCTCACGTCCAAGAGAACGACATTTTGGTTGGCAGATTTATCACTCTTTTCCTTAACTGCTTTCAGTTTTCTCCTCCATTCAGATGGGGACAGTGGCGTTGCTCGCATGGAAGGGTCAAGCAAGGGAAGATGAACAACGCCTCCTTCCAACTGAAAGTAATGTGGACAAAATTTCTTTACAAAAGAAATAGCAAAATAATAACTAACCCAAATCCAACATCTAAACGGATGATTGTAAAGAGAAGGATAATTGGAAAACATTTATTGTTGATCCAGCTAGCAAGGTAACCAATGGTTCTTCTTTTGCACTTTGTGGCTAATCAGAACTTCCACGACGGAAAGGTAGCAATGGCGATAAACATTGACACAACAGTGTCTATCTTTCGAAAGAAAGCACAACCCAAAAACAAATCTACGAAAAAATTACGCAGTATAGAAAAGATGCTATAACTACCAGGGGCAAATATGACAAAATAACATGCTGGATTTGATAGATGCATTATATGGTGTGAAACCTAAAGACTACCAATTGCAACTGAAGATGATGAATGACATGACATGTTCAAAACTCGAACGGACATATATAGCTACCTATTCGAGGAATTAATCACTCATAATGGAAACAAAATGTTCCACGTGTTATTAAGTAGATCCTAAAGATTTCACAGCTTGCCTGAACAAGTGAAGGCTTGTACCGCAGCTTCAGCTTGGGAAAAGCATGCCCATTTCTGGATGGAGAAAGCTGAACCAATATGTTTGAAAACTTTGGATCCTCCCTCAACCAGTTAACATATGCAAGAGCATCTTTTGAAGGTCCACTGTACTGTATGGCACACAATAAACATGCAGTCAGATACTTACAGCCTTATAATAAAGGTCTTGTCATAAAACTAAAATTAATAAGACACATGAAACAAAATTACTGTGGTCACTTGTGTCAAATTGACATGATGGTCCAAAACAACTTTTCAATGTACAGATCAAGGTAGATATGACCATCCGGTCTTGTAACATGTAGTACCTTAGGCCACATGAATCATCAAAAGCGCAGAAGCATTGTACTTGTTTGTAGGAGTGAGAATATAAAATTTAAAAACCATAATAGTCGGATTACATTAACAACCACCATGTAGGAAAACATTTCATTTGGGAAGAAATCCCACCTGGGCATTGATTCCTTGTTCGTTCAAATACACCCGACCATGCAAGTCAAGTTCCTACTAGCAAATCATAAACAACATATTGAGCAGACGAAGTCAATAACACGGAAGTCAATGAAATCAGCAGCATATTACATGACTGATGCAAAACTGCCCCATCCTTAAGGTACGCATCCTCCCTCTGAAACTAGGTAGAGATGTGTACCCAATAAGCATCAAAATCAAATATATTTTGAAATTCATGTTCATTTTCAACCTTGTCTTCATAGCTATTTTTTTAATGAATTTTGCTAGTTCATATAAGAATATAACTCTATTCACACTCAAAAGCTCATGATTCTCTATATTCATAAATAAGTAAGTTTTTCTAATTGATTCATACTCAACATTCTGATTAACATGAGCAACCACAATTAGTAGCTTTTTTTTTTGTTGATACAAACAATTACTAGCTTGATATATTGATAAGAAAGAAAAGCTAAACCTTGACAAAGTGGAGGTGCCTGGCGACCTCAGCTTCGGGGTCCTGAATCATAACAAAAAGATAGAAATTAACGACTATAAACTCGTCGGTCGGACTGGACTCAAACTCCGCTACATTTCGATTTCGACGACGTCTGTCCTTACAACTGGACTGTGAATGCGATGATCGAAGAATAGGCGTTGCTAAACTTTGTCGTAAATTGGAAGAAGAAGAAGAGGCACAGGCAGGATATGGAGACGGAAGATTAGGGTTCCATTTGTTGCAGAGAAATGATGAATTGGAGGAAACGAGGACAGCCGCGCGTATAATCATCTTTCTTTGTTCTACTTCTGCAGCTGCTGATGCTGCCTTCTTCTCTTCTCTTATCTCATTTATTTTTCTAAATTTTATTTAATGTAAAAATTAAAGAAAGACTGAAAAAGAAAAAAAAATTCCTTCAAAATAGTACAAGTTAGTGTTCTAAAAATCCAAACCTAAAGCCGTCTAGGATTTGCTTAATGAGGGTCGGCAATGGGCAGGGTAAGATTATTTTCCTTGACCCTATCAACAGTACAGGGTAGGGTAGGGTAGAGAAGATGAATAGTACTAATAGTTTTTAAAATTTCACTTTAACCCTTAAAGTTTGAAACTTAACTTTTAAATACTGTAGTTTCATAAATATTTCAATTTGATTCAATGAAATTAAATTTTAGTCCAATTAACTCCTCAATTCTTATACTATACAGAAAAAATAAGAGTAAGTCTTAAATTGGTTAGACAACTACAATTAATTCTTATTTATTCAAGGAAAATTTTCAATTTTTTTTAATATATAATACATTTCAACAAAAATTTGATAATAAAAATAAATGAATTACCACAAGTTAACCTTCACCACAAAGAATTTTTTTTATTTGTATGCATATTTAGGACCCCTTTCCTAGAGCTTCTGGAACGCTAAATATCGCCCCCAATTAGAAAAATTTCTGGGTCCGTCACTGCCCTTACCCTGCCTTAGGCATTGTGGGCATGGTACGTTAGAGTATGGGGATAGGGCGGAGTACGGGTCGGACAGGGTACGGGTGACCTTAAGGCATTTTGACCCTAGGGTCAAATGCCTACCCCTACGTAGACCCGATTAGCCGCCCTCTAAATCCGTTTAAGCGTTAATCAGATGACCAACTTCTTAATCAAAATGAAAAAAGTCCTTTATTTTTACATAGTTTACATATGTCTTATATCATTTTAATATTTGACAAACTATAAAATATCTTTATTATCAGATTACTTTTTATATATATTAAAATACAATAAAATATATACATAATAATATTTATATGATTATTAATTATTTAAAATATTTAAAAATACAAAATAATAATATCGATTAATCCCGGCCTTAGATCCGATTAATCTTTAATAATCATTTCTGCCAGACTCGCGCTTAGCGATTTTTAGGAACAGGTCTGGAAAATTCAAGATATAGGATTATACAAATTTTATGCCTTAAAAAATTCAAAATAAAAATTAGAAAGTCAAAATACAATTCACTATCATTATCAAAAAATAATATTATATATATATAAGTCATCTCAAAATATTCAAAAGCACAAAAATAGTTCGGTTGTTGGCCCTAGATCGACAGTTTCCAAGCTACCATGGAAGCAGAACTACCGGAAGATGTGCTTGAGGAAATTTTACTAAGGCTCCCAATCGAGTCGCTGGTCAAATTCAGAACGGTGTCAAAACAGTGGCTCAGATTGATCACCAGCGACCGATTTGCATTCAAACAACATCAAGTTCGGACCTTTGATGATCCCAACTCGTCTTCCTACTTCGTCGTCCATAATGTAATGACCCGCATGAATAACAAGTACTTCATCACCCCTGTATCGGTGGGAGGAGCTGATGATGTTGGTTTCAATCCCAAAATTGACTTACCACATGCCGCAAAGACAGTGAGCTGGCCGATTTATGAGCTTTTCCCAGCTGGGTTCGGCATCTACTTGCTTTTTGAACGAATGAAGGGAACTGTGTTGTTGTGGAACCCTACTACATTTGAAACTAAGGTGCTGCCTCCATCTCCTTACTATCTCACTTATAGTAAAGCGTATAATTATAATTTTGGAACAGTGGATTATAAAGATGGAAACTTTTCTTACAAAGTTTGTCGAGTCACTTCACTATATAAAAACTGGATTGACCCTGACACAGACCAAGTTTGTCTTTCTCTTGAATTGTATTCATCTGAAACTAAGTCTTGGAAATTGATACCAAATTTTTGCTCTGATCAATTTGATCTATTTTTGGGATGTGGTGATTGGAACTTGAATTGTGTCAATTTGAATGGACGGGCTCACTGGCTTATCCGTCCTAGCAAAGAGGATATTGTCATTAACACTTTTGACTACCAAACCGAGGTTTTTAGGAGCATTAGAGCCCCTTCAGCTTCTCCTCAAGAGGGTGATTATAACAAATGGAGATGCATTGTTACCTTGTTCGATGACAAGTTTCTATGTCTATTGCTTTTTTGGGTTAAAAACAGCGAGGAGGAATTTGTTGACATCTGGGTTATGCGTGAGTATGGTGTTGAAGATTCCTGGACCAAAGAATTTACGGTTGGACCCACTCCTATGGACATGTTAGTGTTGGGGTTTTCGAGCAAAGTACAAGCTATCTTCTTGCGGCCAATGAAGAGTATTTCCACTCGATTGGTTTTGTTTCACGGCAACTCATCAAAAGCTAAAATGCATCGTCCCAAAGGTGAAGACATAAACCAATATATGCAGGTTGTGGAATACACAAAGTCCCTTGTTTCAATATCCGCGTAGAATCTAGCACTATGGCTTATTTATTTTTCAACTGTGCGAACAATTCATCATTTTATATGTACATTACATATTTATATATTCATTATTATCAAAATCTTAAGTAATCTTTTTCTAGTTTCGTAAAAATTTACAATGCTTATGAGATTTAATCCTTGTTTAACAAGTTGATTCCAGAGTTACAAGCTTACAAAGTACTTTACATCGTTTTATGAATGGTTGTAGATTCGGAGAACGAGAAGGTTGAGTTTCTGATTTCAGAGAAGGGGATTTTGAACATATCGGTTTTGATCTGCTTTTGTAATTAGAAATTGAAATTTTGATATTCCTTGTAAGCTATAAAATAAATAAATAAATACCCATCAACCCGGTTATGAAGAAAATCAAAACAAGTTCAAGAAAAAGGCCGCTTAAGCGAGCGGCCGTTTTTTTTAAAACATTGTACTTGAAAACAATGACTATTTTCTTAGACAAATCTCAACTACTAAATCTATCTACAAAAAAAGTCAAATGGCCTTCAAAGGTTCAAAACTGCATTTCAATATAAAAGCTCAAAGATAGTAGCAAAACCTTGAAGGAGAGAAGGAAAAAAAGGCTGCCAATCAGTCCAATCTATTCCTATTTCCATAAATACTTGTTCAGCTAAAGCTCGATGAACTGCTACATACTTCTGTTTACTGCCTGAAAAGAAAAGTGTTCAAGGCCTCAAGATCTATTTTTGGGCGGCTTCACTTTGTAGATGCGCACAATCCAGTTAGAGGTAGTAAAGGCCTCTTCCAAGTACTCGAGCTTGATATCTTTGTTTCCGATTTCAACTCCCCTTGCTCGATCATAGCTGTTGTCATGCACATATGCCATATTATTACTCAACTGACTATGTTTAAGGTAATTGATTTATCATATGTCAGGATATAGCTTACCCAGGAGGCTTGCCATATTCCGTCTGCAGCTCGCCAAATCGGTAATAAGACAGCTTATACCTATTAAGAGGTAGAGAAATGTGAGCACGAAATCGGTAGTTTCCGACTTGTAAGAGTTTCAGATTTCTTAATCCTATTCCTAAGTCGAGTAATCTGTTCCATCATTCATTATCCTGACGAACTTGGTAGAAAAAGTTGCAAGATCATGGCCTCAGATTTGTTGACATTCAAAAACTGATTAAAATAATAATAGAAGAAGAATGCTGGATACGGAAACTGAAGTACATGACTTACATTAGACAGTTCAACATCTTGGGAGCTGCACCTTTGTCAACACGATACTCTCCATTAACAAGATAATCAGGTTCTTTGATAACGGGGAAGACTCCTCCTCCAATCCTCACCATCCATAAAAATCTAGTGCAAAAGTTAACATGTTAGCGAACAAGAAGAAAGATATGAGAAATTATAAATAGCATGTCTCATGGATACATAATGGAAAATATACGAAATAATATGCTTGATTAGAATGTTCAAAACTAGATCCACAAAAAGTTCAATGATAATTACTTACAGCATATAGTATCAAATTAGTTTATGCTTGTTTAAACCTACTTTAATGAAAATGTATCTCAGGTGTTGCATCATGAGCAAGAAAACAGATCTCAACCAAAAACTTCCAACCTTGTACGACAATAGTATTTACCTTTAAGCTAAAGGCAAAAGGTAATTCTATAGCATCAAATCAAGACACAATTCATGTTGAGTTGATAATGATAATATTTGTAAGCAAGTAAGAGATTTTGTATGGTTTTACTTGTTGATATCATCCGAAGAGTATCCGGTCACACCTCCAAATACCACCAACACGTAATCTACATCGAGAGATCTCATTATGTCATATGCTTCATCTTCATAAGATGACATTGCACGTCCCACAGTAGCAATGTGTGTATTGTTCCAGGTATTGTTATCAACAATAACAGTTCTGTTTCCCATGGCAGTGATTTGGTACCCGTAATCCCACCAGGACATGACCTTTGCATCAGGAGGAGTGTTCTGCCGGAGCCAGAAGTACGCTTCACGGTAATCATCAAAGATGACCCTGTTACCATGAGCACCTCTTGCAGCTAACACTATAGATGGAGATGAATAAGCCTCCGATGTAACCCATGTGCAGTGTATAGCATATCTGCTAAGCAAGTAAAAAGCACCAAAAAGCAATGCAATAGCAGCATTTCTTTGGTAAGGCAGGGACTGGTCAGCTGAAGCCTGTATTTCCATTGAGCATTGTCAGATGATGCAGTCAGAACAATTGTCTATCATCAGGTAGGGCAGTTAATCATATAGAAGCACTATTTAGAATTTTAAGATGCCCATTTCAATGCATTTACACAGGAAAATTTCTTACGCCACAATAACCAACCCCATAGCTGAAACCTTCCAAAATTCAAAACTAAACATAAAGGTTGTAAGCCACTCAACATTCATCGTTGTCCATTTCCATTGCTGTCATTTTTTATTGCATTCTTGAAGAACTATAATAAGACCCATTCAACTGGATGAAACCGGGTATCTAATCATAAGTCACATACACCATTTAACAAAGAAGATATAATAGCTGGTAGAGGAAGGAAAATGCATAGGCATGGAAAGAGCGACAAACTAAGAAATCAAAAAATAGAGAGATATGGAGGGTAACCTTGGAAGAACTTTTAGTACTGGAGGTTCCTTTGCTTGAACCAGCCTGGTTAACCTTGGTTTTCGCCCTCAGCAACAAGGTCAGGTTCTTCACAGTAGCAGACACAGCGATGGCACTAATCAGGCAAACAGCAGGTGTTGCTACAAGAATTAGACGAACCATGACACCAGCAAAATACATGCTTGTAAGCCCATACATCACAATGAAGATGGTGGCATCGGATAACCGCTTAAAGCAGAAATACAACCCTGCTGGGAAGAGGAAAAGCAGAATATGAAAATCAAACATAAATGACGACCATGCAGTGGGCTGATGTTCTGAGACAGAAGCGATAATAGGGATGTGGTCTTTTGCATAAGTCGGATCCAGCAAAGAGTAAAACCGCCCAGTCCATGGTGAGATATAACCAGATGCTGTACCAACTCCAAGAGCAACAGCACCCACCCCAACTGCAGTAGTTACAGTGATTTTTAAAAAGGCTTGAAACAGTTTGGTGTCGCTAAGCATATGCTTAACCCAATCTAGGAAATAGAAAACCTGTGAAATTGCACCAGTTAGAAGAGAAGAAAGTTCCTAAGCTTGTCCAAGCCGAAGAAGAAATACTGTATTTTTCTAACTAGTGACTTACAAAATATATATCGCTTACAGTTGGTAAAAAAAAGAGTATACTTTGCGAAAATTCGCATACATGTGCACAAAGAGAAAATGGAGAGTTAGTAACCGATAAAGGACCTGCATCAAGAAGAACAAGCCCATTGCAGCCATATGCTCGCCAGATTGCACATGTTGAAACCCAACAAACCGAATCTGCATAGCCAGCAACATCCCCACCACATACATACAATTGTACGCCACATAGAGCCTCATGGAATACCTACCCGTTATCAACAGAACAAGCACATACAGCGGGACGAGATTGATAATAAACACATATCCACCCCATGCAGAAACCATGTAAAAGTATCCAAAAGCCGAAGCCAAAGACCATGCAAGTGATCCAGTGTTAACAGCTTTCACAAACAAGTAAAATGTGAGCAACAAAGCAAAAATCGCCACCCCTTCGTTGTCATAAGACCCAGCAACAGATCTCGAAATATATCCAGGACAAATTGCTATCAATGCAGCAGCCACAAGCCCTGCCCCGGAATCCCATATCTCCTTCCCAAAAAAGTAAGCAACAATTGTGGTATTAGAGGCGAAAAATGGAGCTGTAAGAACGCATACTTCCCTGATATGAACAGCGAAGCTCAAAAACCTCAAAACCCAATAGATCAAAGCGGCGGTGACCATGAGACCAGGATACAGCGTGCCGCCAATGATCCTGCCGAGAGGGTACCAACTCTCGGAATCGAACCAATTCCAAAACTCGTAAAACCCTTTTTCAGTGAGGTATAGAGTGGTCCGGTAATTGAAATAGGGATCGAATTCGTGGATCATGCTTTCGTACCTGAGGACGCTGAAGAGGCGGGTCATGAAGGCGAGGACGTAGACGAGGCATAGGATGGTGACTCGGAGGAGAAGCTCCTGCTGCTTGGTTTTAAGTTTTAGGGTTTTGAGGGAGAAAGTGGGTAGGAGATCTGGTTTGGCGGCGGGCGGAGGAGGAGAGTGGTGAGTCGCCGATTTTAGGCCGTTGGATTTCTGGCCTTTGTCTGACATTGCTGGATCGATTGGAAGTTAGGGTTACAATGTCGATTTCAATAATCCATCCAATTGGGAAAACAAGATGCGAAATTGATTATTGGATCTGGGCTGATGATCGATCGAGTTGAGTTGAGTGAAGTGAAATCAAGTGTAGCTGAAAATGAGAAGCTCCGCTAAATCACTGTGAAAAGCAACTATGAGCAAAGTCGTTGTCGCTGATCGGAATTCGGAGGATATATTTTAGAAAATAGGTGAAAGGCATTTTTTTTTTGATAGAAAGTTACGAGGAACATTTTGTATTATTTCTTTTATTTTACAATTTACATCAACATAAGCTACAAATTGTTTATAAAAAAAACATTAAGCTACCTAATTAACCAAATTTAATTTTCAACTTTCATTTTTACTGAAATTTCATTTACTTTTTTATTTTATAATCTTGTATGTAAAATATAAATTTTGTTGGGTTGGGTTGGATTTTGGTAACCATTTGTTTTTGTCAGAAATTAGAACTTTTAATATCCGTTGATCCAAACCCACGAACATCGGGATCAACTGAGAACTTTAACATAAGATTTTATATTAAAAAAACACAAACATCCTGTTGTCGTCGACCGTCGATTGCGAATCACACGAGGATAATTTTTGTTACAAATGAACGTAGATGATTTAATCGTACGGATATTAAATGTTCTGATTTCTGACGAAAAGTTATGATTCTTACCTGATCTTTTTCCATTTTGATGTTGAATGTTGATCTTGTAAGTTGTATAAAAGAAAAAATTATGAAGTGTTTTGTTGGATGTCTTGGATTGTTTGTAACCAATTTTGTTTTTCAAAAGGGGAAAATACAGTTGGGATACTTTTAAATTTAAAAATTGTAAGTAGCAGATACAATAGCGATACAGAGGACTTGAAAATTAAAAAAAATTACAGTTGGGATCAGCTCCCACGAAATAAGCATGCGTGATTAGATAAGTAGTATACTGCTCTGCTTCACCACACACCTAACTATGTGGGCCCACCATATTGACACTCACAGCATCGGAAAAGCAGGAAACACACATTATAACAAACACGAAAACACAACACTAACATGTACAGAAGTCAGACATATAGAAGTGCAGCTCACAAAATGCCAAAACAACTGCCAACACACGGTCTGTCCCAGCGAAGAAACTAGATGACGATCACAAAACCACAGTGTGAGGATGTCGACTGAAAACGACTCCCTTAAGCGATCAATACTTACAGAGAAGACATCGTCGCATAGTATATGTACAGATTCATACATGTACATTCCCCTCTCCCCCTCCTCCCCACCAAACACCGAACAATTGAAAAGCGGTGGAAGAAGCGCCTCCAAACTCCCAACAACTGTGAAGCAGTAGGCGAAACAGTGGATGAAGCCCCTCCAACCTTCCATCTATAATCAAGTGGTGGATGAAGCGGTGGGAAATCGAAGAATATGAGAAGGATGAAATTGTGAAAGAAGAAGAAGAAAACGGTGGGAGAGGAAAGATAATACAGTTCGGGTACGAGGAGCGCTCAAATGAGAATTTCTTATTTTTTCGAGAACTTGAGACCCAAATCTTCACCTTCCATTTTGGTGGTGACACGTGTCCCATGTGCATTTTCCAAGATGCATTTAATACAAAGTCAAAGCAATCTTTTTGACTTTGCTTTTTAGACATGTGTCACATGTAGATTCAAATTTGCATCATGATCTAATGGTGAGATTTGAGTTCTCAAGTTCTCGAATTTTTAAGGGTTCTCAACCGAGCGCTCCCCATTCGGGCACTTTGATATACTATACTTTTTTTATATTAATGGGTACAATTGATTTAGGACAAGATCAACTAAGCTCATAGCTATCATTTAGTCCAATTTTTATAGAATTTGAAGCGTCGGTCTCGTCGGACACTTCTGCACATTCAAGTTTTTCAGCATCATATATATATATCCACCACTGAAGCGCAACTTCAAGATGAAACTCACGTCCACGAGGGACGACTAACAAATTCATGCATAAGCAGCATTAATCACAATTCCACATCAAAGATGAGACTAATCACACTTTCAATAATTGGAAGAATAATATGACAATGGTGGGTTTGAACCTATGAATTGTTATTACAAGACAAGTAGCTCAACCAACTCAATCAACACCTTGTTGACTGCTATATTGTACTTTTTGTAATTTTGAATTTTAAAAAAATTTGCTAGGATAAAAATTATAAATAATAACAATAAAAGCTCTAATCGGGCAGTCTCAGCTAAACTACATGAGACCTGAGAGGCGAAATGCCACACGGGAGCAATGAAAGAAACCTTAATAGAAGTCAATCTCTCTGATGGACCAAGCCCAGTACCAGAGCCCAAGACGCAGTCCAATCAGACAGACAACCAAGTTATTAGAGCAGGATTAGGGCATGAGCTGCCACGCAGGGGAACTCGAGCACGAGAACCCTCTAGAAGACTAACAGCTGGCGAATACCGTTTGGAGATCTAACTGATTTCATGTGTGGAAAATCATTTGTGAAATGGTTATATACCCTGCATCATGTACGGATTCGGGCAGAAAATTAATAAACAACTTTCCTCTATCCTCTCTCTCTCTCACTCTTCCCTTCCCTTCTCCTTCCCCTTCCCCATCAACTGGTGCTTTCATCCACCATGCCCACCCACGCCGAGTCCATCACAGCCCTTAACACCGGCATGGAAGCTCTTGACAAACGATTAGCCATGATGGAGGAACGTCTTGACAAACGAGTAACCACGATGGAGGAAAGTAGCGCTGCCAATATACAACAAGTCCTGGCCGCCAAAGCTCTCGAAAAACGTTGACGACATCCAGCTACGCCACAAGGAACAACCAGAATCACATGAGCACCACCGTCCTGGCAAACAACCAATGTCTCACAACCCACCCCTCCTGGAAACTCATCTACACACTGTAAACACAACTATGATGCATCTCCATGTCAACTCCTCACTGAACCAATGCCCCACCACTGATACAACTGCACCAGGCCCAGACTACCAGTCCGCAAGGCACCTACGCACACCGCGCATGGAGGTTCCCATCTTCAGCGGCGAAGCTGTGGATTGCTGGCTCTTCCAACTCAAGCGTTACTTCTTTTTGAACAATGTGCCACCCGAGCAGATGCTCGACTCCGCTCCTTTGTTTATGGCAGGTGATGCTTTACTTTGGTAAACGTGGAAGTGTTCCTCTGGCCAGGTCTCTACATGGGATCAGTTGGTCCGTGACATCAAAAGGCGCTTTGGCCCCGGTGAGTACTACGACGCGGAGGTGGCCTTGAACCGACTAGTACAAACAACCTCAGTCCCTGCTTATATACTGGCCTTTGAGAAGCTCTCATCAAAGTCCCCAAACCTGGTTGGCATTAACCTTCTCAAGCGGTTTTTAGCTGGCCTCAAACTGGACGTGCACAGAGAGATCATGTTGATGCGCCCTTCCGACCTCGAAGACGCCATGGACATGGCTCGCATAGCCGATGAAAAGCTGCAGGCTCTACGATGGACTACTCCGCGCCCATCACACCCTCGTCATACACCTCGGATCGGCCCTGATGCACCCAAACCGACGACACCATCCCTCCCTAAACGATTCCTAACATCAACCGAGATGACGGCTCGACGAGAAAAGGGGCTTTGCTTTAACTGCGATGACAAGTTCACCCCGGGTCATCAGTGCCGTCCTCGATTCCAATGCTTGCTCATGGAGCACTCCACCGACCAAGATGACTTCGAGATCATCGACAGACCGCCTGAGGACCCGACCGTTGAGGAGGAGCCTCGGATTCTTGACATGCACCAGGACCAGCCCCCATACATCACTTTTCATGCGCTGCAAGGCCGCACGGCACCAAGCACACTACGTTTCCAGGGTAGTATCCGAGGCCAGCCAGTACTAGTGCTCGTCGATAGCGGCTCTACGCATAACTTCATCCAAAGCCGCGTGGCGCACTTCCTCAACCTCGCTATCGAACCATCGACCCATCTCAGCGTCACGGTCGGTAATGGTGATGAAATGAAATGTGAGGGAGTTTGTCGAGATGTTCCGGTTAAGATTGATGGCGCAATATTTCCAGTGGAGCTACACTTGTTACCTGTGTTCGGCGCCGACTTGGTCTTGGGCGCGCAATGGCTCGCGGAGGTTGGCCCGACTACATTGTGCTATAAGGAGTTGTGGATGCAGCTTACGTGGGCAGGCACACCACTCCAGCTTTTTGGACTTCGTCCTACCATCCATCTCACACAGACCACGGCTGCGCAAATGCAAAAGACTGCACATCAAAACCAAGGCACGGCTATCAACCAGATTTTAAGTTTTAGACACGTGGGTCAGATTATGTTTATGTGGATTGAGCGAGCTGATTGAGGACTGGGCAGATAAAATTTAGGCTGTCCAGAATCATTTTTGGGCCCAATTCATCCGCGAATCATAACCCACCACTTTAACTAACCAGGTATGTTTTTTTTTATTTTTTGTTTTTTTTATACTGTTATATCTGTCCAATTCAGTCAAAAACAGTTCAAGATAATATGATTGTGCCAACAGGGGTAGTGACCTGTTAGTTAAGGAGTTCACCTTAAGACAGTTGCATCCTCACGCTCTGGGTTCGAATTCCGGAACCACCAATTTTCGTGGATGTCTTACTCTTCACTCATCGTGCGTGATATGATCTTCCCCACGAATGATGTAGGAAGGATCCATGGTAAAAAGTGCCGAGTGTGCCTGCACTTCAGAAGTAGAGAGATGTAACAGATATGATGCTTGCGGATCCGATAAATATGTCTTGCTAAGAGTTTCAGAGATTAATGTATATGGTTTATGTGATAAAAACTCATATGCATATATTGTTCCTAGTTGTTGTATCCATCTGCTATAAAAAAAATCATTATTTGTTCAAAAAAATAAAAATAATGTGATTGTTTTTTTTTTACTTTAAAACAACGTCATTTAGGGTGAGACAAAAAGGTTTTGTCGAACAAAGGCCCTGTCCACATTGATTTTATTTTTTGACTTGTAAGTTAATATCAGTTATTATCAGTTAAGATAAGTTACTTTCAGTCACTATAAGTTAAGTTAAGTTTCAGTTAAGTTAAGTTACTTTTAACATACCATCATCATCAACATACCATCATACTATTCATCATACCATCATCATCATCATACCATCATCATCATACTATTCATCATCATCATACCATCACACTATTCATCATACAATCATCATCATTATACCATCATCATCATACTATTCATCATACCATCATCATCATACCATCATACTATTCATCATCATACCATCATACTATCATCATCATCATCATCATCATACCATCATCATCATCATACTATTTATCATACCACCACACTAGTCATCATACCATCACACTATTCATCATATCAGCATCATCATCATACCATCATCATCATACCATCATACCATCATCATCATACCATCATACTATTCATCATACCATCATCATCATCATAATATTACTATTCATCATCATAAAATTACTATTCATCGTCATCATCACCCCCATCATCATCATCATCATCATAATATTACTATTCATCATCATAAAATTACTATTCATCATCGTCATAATATTACTATTCATCATCATCACAACCATCATCATCATCATAAAATAATACTATTCATCAGTCAATATAAGTTTCAGTGAAGTTAAGATCAGTCACTATAAGTTAATATCAGTTAAGATAAGTTAATATCAGTCACTATAAGTTAACATCAGTTAAGTTTCAGTCAAAGTGGACGCACCCAAAGTTGTGTGGAACAATTTGTATATATATATATATATATCTATATAGGGGGGCGTTCAATTGAGGACATGTCTTATGGTGAGGGTGTAGGGACTAATCTTGGCCATTGGATGAGGTTCATCCAATGATCCACAAGCTGCCACGTGTCACATGTGGTAGTGGGTTTTACTATTTGCTTTTTGGTAGTGGGTTTTACTATTTGCTTTATTGGATTTTGGGAACTTGGACACGTGTCGCGCCCACAAAGCACGGGGGGGTTAGATGGATGATGATCTAATGGATGAGATTTGTCCCTACGTCCTTACCAAATTTGGGTGTCCTCATTTGAACACTCCTCTATATATATATATATATATATATATATATATACTCTAATTGAAAAAAGGATCATGCATGTGAAAAATACAAATCAATTACAATTCTTGGTTTTGTCATTTGGACGGATGAGATTGAATCTCGCGTCGTATGGTTTCTTTATCGGCGACGAATTATAGACAACTTTGACGAACTATATCATAATGCTGATTTCTCGACGACGAATTATATGTCATTTTTGACGAATTTTATAGTTTGCACTAAAAGTAAAATTTGTACTAATTTATCCGATTGTGCAATGACAGCAGTATTTTAATTTTCATAATCCTTAACGCTCTGTTTGGTTGCAAGAAAACGGAGAGTAAGAAACATTGAGGAAAATAGAAAGAAAGAAAAATCCATGGAAACTGAAATTTTCATATTTTTATGTTTGGTTATACACGGAAAACTTAATAGAAAAGTTAATGAAAAATTATAGCATGTTTGGTTCACATCAAAATAACATGGAAAGAAATTTTCACTCCTTCTCGTCCTCTCCCACACATTCCTTCCCGCCTCCTTCAACCCCACATCACAGCAATACACACCCACCTTCTCAAAATCAAACACGAACACGCCGCTCTCCAAGACCCACCTTCATTCTGTTTCTACTATCACCAGAAAAAACAACATCAAAATATATAAATGACAGCAAAGTTATGCTCATCTGCCCAGATCATCAGAATTATGAGGCAAGAAAAATCAGATGTCTGAAACTTTGAATTACCAAGCAAACATGCAAAATAGTAACAGGAAACAAAAATCTAAAAGAGCTTGAATGAACCAAATTTCCTTCAGAATTAATATAAAAATGAAACCTCTTCAATTACTCAAAATTAATCAGAGAATAATATAAATAGCTTAAAATTAAATCCCAATAATACACCTTTATATCTCATCAGAACCAGCGAGCAAGATCTTCTCATTGTTAAACACCTTCATGTCGAAATCAAGCGCAGCAGGCAACTTCACACCAGACGCCGACACCATCTTGGCACCCAGAGCCAAGATGGATCCATTTAAAGTGGGAGTAGAAAAGGTCGCCTTCAGAATGCCGACCGATTTTGGGGACGAGGCCTTAAACCCTTCACGCGCATTGAGTTTCCTCAACGAAGACGAGGTAGAAGAGGCGGTGGATGAAACCGCATGAGCAAATTAGGGATGAAGTCGTCGGTTGTGGATTTTGAGTTTCCTTTCATATTTGGGTGGAAATATTTTGAGGAAAATCGCCCTAATTTTCCATCTCGTTTTTTTATTATTTTTCTATTCTATTTACTTTCCTTTGTAACCAAACAGTTTAATTCCATTTTCTATCCTTAAAACTTTGCTTTCTCATTTCTTTTCCTACAACTAAACAGGGGGTAAAAGAATCATACTCGACGGTAAACAAAACTTCACAGTATGGAAGCCTTACTAAAAGGGAATGAATATTTCTCAAACACTAAATCCAATAAATTACTAAAAATTGTTCCTGAATTTTTTTTTTGATTTAAACTGTGAATAACTGAGAATTACAAAGACGACGGCGAACCGAGGTCTTAAAGCTGGGACAAGTTAACCAGCTGGGAACAAAACAGACAAAAAAAATAATACATGAATAACAGGAGTCCGCTGCTCCACTTCGCCTCAGGCTTGAGCACGTCATCCCGTCATTCACAGCTATAAGAAGGCAGGACCACTCAAGAGAGCATCCACGAATCGTCCGCCTGCCGAAGACCCCGGCCGAAGACCGGGGAGGAAAAAACATATTTACACAAAAAGCGTGTCCAAACAGACACGATAGTAAAAGCTCAGACCGAAACGGCTGAGGTCAAAAAACTCCCACTTTCGAACCCACCCCAACCAGCAACCCCTCAAACCGCCACCATGGCTACCCACCGACGCCGCCAGCGCGCCCCTTCCCGCAGCCAAGAACTCTGCACCACTCCAGAATTGTTCCTGAATTTGGCATTACTAAAAAAGTGATGTTATGCATCCCGAGTGTACCAAAGCATCCCAATATCCACGTGGTTGAATCAATAAACCTCAATTTTGCAAGGCTTTTGCATTACTTTTACTAAAAGAATTGCTTAAAAGCAGTGCCACTTTTTCTCATTTGGCGTGAGTTAATTAGATCCTCAATACTAGCTCCTGAAATTGACTTTCTAACCTTACTAGTAATAGAAAATTAGAGCCGCAAGGAAGTCAATGCTTGTTGCTTACGACGGTCACTTCACGACTCCACTTACACTGTTACACACTCAAAGTTGAATATTGGTCAACTAAGAATTAAGATAACCGAAGATAAAATACATACGGAGATTTAAATTTTGATTTCGTACAAGCAAGCTATAATCAATCAATCATATGTGGCATCGTTTTGATTAATTTTACTGTCAAACTACATCGTTTTATATTTCTCAGAGAAGCGATCAAATGAGACACTCCCTGTTTTGTGAGGCAGTGAGGCACGTTCTGAACCATCCATCGAGTTGATCCAACGCATCTGGTGATGCCACGTGTCCAAGAGTTGTGTTCACACTACTTTTGACAAAGTAGTGTGAACGCAAATGACGGTTGTGACACGTGACTTCTCCACGTGCGTCCGATCGAGTCGATCAACGGCTTAGGTCGTGCCTCACTGCCTCCTTCTTACAACCTTGATTCAGTATAGCGCTCCCCATATTTCTCATATATAAATAACACTTAAAAATAAATATTTAACTTCTAAATTATGTTGTTTTGAACATATGAACACAAAATGATACGGTGTTAGCAATTGGTGCACCGCTTAGGATTCCATTCCAAAAAAATTATTAATTACGGGTGTTAATTCACGAGGTAACTCAATTATTTTGATTAACTACAATTGGATGAGTTGATGAACACTTGGTGCACCAACTCATTTTCATATTTTTGTGGAATTTTCCTAGTCCCACATATGGTGTGGATGTTTTCCTCTTCCTATTCCCTTTCCTCTTCCTCATCCCTTGTGGATGCTTTGCAGATACTACCCTCTCGCGGAGGCGTGCTTAAAATAGCGCTAAGATCCTTCCATGGGGGTGTTTGTCGATTTGTGGGTTTTAAGTTGGAGGTGCCGAGATGGTCTGCGCTTCATCGAGTGACTCAAGTTCAAATTCGGGTGGTGCCCTTTACGTGGTTGTGCTTCAAATATATATGTACCCGAAAAATATCTTATATGCGATGTCCTATATGAAATGTAAACCTACTATCAAAAAAACTACAATTGGCAAGATGATAATGATCATGGTATTAAGACTTAGTGCAGTATACATATATATAGTCAGATGAGCGCTCAATTGAGAATCCCTTTAAATTTCGAGAACTTGAGACCCCAATCTTCACCATTCAAAATGCAAAATGCATTTTCCAAGATGACACATGTCATATGTGCATTTTTCAAGATACATTTAATGCAAAGTCAAAGCCACCTTTTTTGACTTTGCTTTTTGGACATGTGTCACATGCAGATTCAAAGATGCATCATGATCTAATGGTGAGATTTGGATTTTCAAGTTCTCGAATTTTTAAGGATTTCCAACCGAGCGCTCCCATGTATAGTTATACTAAAACAATGTAGTTTTGAGCATTATAATGATAGATAGAATTCTTTTGATTTGAACTAACGCGTAAGTGAATTGAACCGAATTTTAGCTTAATTTACTTGAATATGAAATGAATCGACAAACTTAAGTTGATGACTTATTAAGTAGTCGAGTAGCACAATACTTGACTTTTAAAATTTTGACATGTTACTCAAATTAAATGTTTAAATGAGGTGTTGAATTACACTGTTTTAAAACTGAGCTGAAACTATATTGAATTGAAATGTGAACTTTAAATTCAAGAAACGCACTACAATGATAAAAGAATTTGTAATACAATCTTTTCATAAATTATAAATATTAGACAACGTAGTACTGTTATTTTTTGTTTTTGCCTGTCATTATACTTTATAGTCTGGCAATGCATCTTCAAAAATTAGAGATATCTTGGCCAATAGTGGTGGCAGGTCAGTTGAGTTGCGATTTTTAAAGACCGGATAAGGATATTAATACATCGCTAAAATTTGAACTCTTATAGGTGGATAAATATCAAACACTAGCACCCTATCACAAAATCAAGTTGTTGCTTGTTTTGGTCCCTCTCGAAAACAACTCTGGGCATGTCCACAAGCGCCTTAGTAATGATCAGATTCTAAAATACGTAGCTTTTTTCCCCCTTTCTGGTGAATTTGAATGAGAAACTGACTAACTGAGTTAACTGATCATTTCTGGCTTCAATCACACATTGAACTGATGATCTACACTAGAATGATAAAATCTTGTAAATCTGATTTCTTCCTCTTCAAATTCTTCACCTTATTCAAAATTCCCTCCACCGCTATATCAAATGCATCTTTCTCCATCTCCTCTGATTCGCTTCGACGGTTCGCATATATAATTCTCGGAATCATTTTGATCACCTCCGACCTCATCGCCTTCACTTCCGCATCTGGAATGCGCGAAAGTACCTTCCTAATGTCCGTCTTATTAGCCTTCACATCCTCATTTGGTATATAAACCGAGTACTGCGTATAATTCCTCGGGAAGTACCACGTATACTGCTCAGGGCCGGATTTAAGATCAAAAAACACCGGAATGCAGCCCGATATGATCGAATCGAATGTGGATCGACGCGTGGGAGAGTCTCCAGGAGGTTGCAAGCAAAAATTAGAGCTTTGGAAGAGTTTTAAGACGCTAATCGGATTGTGGCATTTTTTATCAGTCATGTCCTTGCAGCTGATTAAAACACATTCTTTTTCTGCAGCTAAGCATTGGCTAATAACATCGTTGCGGATCGAGTTCTGCCACCGACGAGGAGCTCCAGCGAAAGAGAAGAGGTACTTACGCTTTTTGCGTGTGACCTTCCTTTGCCATTGATAAATTTCCTCGGAGCTCGATGGATGGAAGTACGTCGGGTAAGGTATTCCAACCTCGTTTTTATAATAAGTCGTCGATTCGATCGTGAGCATTGAAATTCGATCCGATTGTAGCAATCTCATCAACTTGTTTCCCCACAAGCTATCGTTGTCTTTCGATCTTCGAAAATCCCAAGCTATTCTCCCCGCAACGAAAAAATGATCGCTCCCATTGAAAACCTTCCACTCCTTTCGCGAAGCGATGTAATTCATCAGCTCGATAGGAACCTTGTCGCGCACGGAAACACTCTTGCCCTCGAGATTTCTCCCAGCTTCCAATGCTGCATAAAAAGGGACATAAATTGCATTCGCAGACGATGAATCATTTGTCAAACATTCATACCGTTTCATTCTCGAGTGAAAAATCACCTCCAGCGTAAATTGATCCGTTGCGAACCAGCTTCCGGCTTTAAAACCGCCCTCACCGATCGAATTTCTAAAAATGGGAGGTCCAAACCCGTCATTCTGAAGATATACGCACATATTTTTCGCATGGTACGAAAGGCTTTCGCACTGATTGATCAGATCGTAGTTGAATTTCCTGGGAAGCTCGTGAACAAAAATGTATTTCCCAATGCAAGGATCATAAACTGTTTCATTTTTCCAATGGCTGGAAAAAGTAAAGGGGCTTGAAAAAACCGAGTCCCTGATACCAAAATTCAAAGGACGGAACGACCCGAGATACGCAGAGGCTGATAGATAACTAAATCCATAGCTATAAAGAACAATACATGCTAGAAATGATGCAATGGTGAGGAAAACTGCTCGCTGGTTATTGCTGCAATTTGCTGCTGCTCTGCTTCCAGCCAAAACCATCTCCAGCTATTTTTTCAGAGCTGAATTTTTATGTATACGAAATATATAAATTTTGGGTACCAAAAAAGCAATCAATCAGTTTGGAGAGAATAAAAAAAATTGGAACTTGAAATCAAATTTTGGGTGTGGAGATGTGCAGCTGGTGAGATGATTGCGAGATGGGTAGAAACGTGTTAGAGTACTTACTTGATGCTATAAATAGGAATTTATGTAACTTTTTTTTTAATTTCTTGTGAAATTTTTCTTAATATTGTAAAAGTTTATATGGAATGGTTGGATATTGTAATTTATATATTAGGAAAAATTAAATCGTAATTGAAAATATATATTTATTATTGATGGAAACTTGTGATCTGATTTGGTGAGGCGTCTCGCTGTTTTGAGTTAATGGTACCAATGGTTTGGTGAAGCGTCAATGACAATTAAGATAAATAGCATTTTAGTTAGTGGACATTTACATTTCACATTTGATTTTCATTTTGATTAATCGTGCATTTCATGTGTTTTTTTTTGTTTTGGAAATGTGATTTTTTTATTGCGAGTTTACATATAACATATCAAGAAATACAACACTTACATCTATTAGTGTACATGTATATTTCTAAATCGTTTGAAGCACAAGCCACACAAAGTCACTAATCTTAGAATTGAGCTTGAATCATTCGTTGAAGCACATGTCATTTGACACCTTTAACTTTAAAACTCACGAGTCGATACACCCTCCTGATAGGACCTTAATTAATGTCTAATCACGTCTCCGCGTGACACACCCATATATGGTAAGACCTTAGCATCTAAGCACGGTGTCGCGAGAGGATAGACATAGCACCTACGGACATCCACAAAGGACGAGGAAGAGGAATAAGAAAATATTTAAGAATGATGGAGGAAGAGGCGCACACTATAGGCGAAAGGAAAATCTCGCGGAAAAAAATCTGATTGTTGAAAGTATATTTTTGATAGACAAGATTATACTTAAAAAAAGTATAAAAATATATTTCAGTCTGCACATATTGACACTAATTACTAATAGTGTGTAATGAATTGTAACAATATTTTTACTCGTAAAATAAATATCAAAACTAAGATAACTTCCATTCTAAGTTTTAACCATTTTTTATGATTATTACTTTCAAGAGCATTTCATAAATTAGTCGAGACTCTAAAGAGGATTCCTTAGGGTTTACTTAAATTTCTAAAATCAAAGACATGAAAATTGGTGACAGTCTTCTTTTTAAAGTATATGGGATGTGAATTTTATTTTGTCAGGTTTCAAATTATATATTTTTGTATGATTAGAATCATATTTGATTCAATATTAGTCATACAATAAATAGAATAACGTAGTGATGAAGGTTTTTTATATTGTGGGGTTTTACATCACATACATATCAAACAATATCCAAAATTGAACACCAAGAATGAGTGTAATTCCTGAATAAAATAAAATAGTTAAAACCTTATTGAAGCTGACGGCTTGCGGAGTGCGACGGAGCAACCGACAAAGTAGCCAAGTCGATCAGCCTTCATGGAGTAAAGCGGCGGCGTTTTAGTCAGGCGCGAACTCAATGTTTGAAGATCAACTGCAGACGGCGTCGTTTCTTTTATGGGGTCTCTTGTGTTATTATGTAATCTTGACTTTGCTCTTTTGTGATCTAAAGGGGGTCCTTCTGTCTTTTTGTAAAACTATATAGCACAGCTCTGCTGTGCGTTTTCGAATCTAAGAAGAATTTCCCCAAATCTCTCCTCCGCGCCTTCGTTTCGATTCTGCTCCGACCATCTCTGATCGAGCTCCGGTGTTTGATCTTCTATATGGTATCAGTTTAGGTTCTTCGATCCGCATCGCTTCTTGTAGATCGATTGCTGTTTTTGATCGATCGCCTTTTCTGTGTTTCTTGGTTCGTTCGTCATGGCTAGGGCTCGTGAAAATCAGCCTGAGGATGATCCATATTTCGTCAGCAACACTGAGATTACTGGCTCGTCGATTGTCAGTGAAGTGCTTGTTGGCAGGCAAAACTTTGTTTCTTGGGCAAAGTCGATGGAAATCGCCCTGTCCGTCCGCTCGAAGCTGGACTTTGTGCTAGGTAAACATCCTAAACCATCTGATGCTACTCTGGCATCTAAATGGAAAAGATGTAATGATGTGATCATGACCTGGCTTTTGAATTATGTATCCAAGAAAGTTGTTAGTCATATTTTGCATGCCAAAGATGCTGCCGGTGCTTGGCGTGTACTACATGCTAGATGCCGGTTCTAATGTGTCAAGGAAGTTTTATGTCAAGAAAGAAATTAGTAACATCAAGCAAGGTGATTTGGATGCTGCTTCCTACTTTGATAAACTCAGTAATTACTGGAAAGAACTTGATGCTATGAGTAAGAGAATAGGCTGTGATGAGGACAGTGACTGCGCTAATTGTAGAGTTGGAGCAAAGGAAAGGGAAGAGGATAGAGTGATTGAATTTCTCATGGGTCTCAATTATGTTCATGCTCATATTAGAACTCATATCCTAGCCCTGAAAGAACTTCCAAACCTGGATGTTGTTTATGATATGGTGCTAAATGATGAAAGCCAACAAACTGTTACCAAGTCTACCTACTCAGAAGCATCAGCCCTGTACAGCAGACGTCAAGATGGTGATTCAAGAGGCCAACTGAGGAACACTTCTCAAGGTAAACCCAAGGGCAGACTGTTCTGCACTCATTGTCAGATGAGTGGACATACCAAAGAGTTCTGCTATAAGCTCAATGGTTATCCACCTGGACACAAACTGTACAAGGGAAAGAATACAAACAGCAGCCATGTGACTGGTGAGAAAGGAGCAAATGCTGTATCAGTTGAAACTTCTCATTCCTCTGATGATTGTGGCACTTCACAAGGGAACAGAAATGAGCAACCTGCTCAACTTAGTGGAGCTCAGATAACCCAACTCATAGCTTTGCTAAAGAAAACTGAAAATGATGGAGGTAAACACACAGCTTTGACAGCTCATATGGCAGGTATCTGTTTCTTATCCTCTAAGCAAAATGATAAGTTACATGAGTGGATCATTGACAGTGGTGCCACTGATCATTTTACTTGCAACATTGATGTCTTATCTGATATTCACAAAGTTGATCATAATTGCTCAGTTCTCCTACCAAATGGTGAGACTAGTATTGTTGAAGTTGCTGGTAAAGTTACTTTGAGTAACAGCCTTGTGCTGCATGAAGTTTACTATGTTCCTGAGTTCAAGTTTAATCTCATCTCTGTTCACAAGTTGACTGCTCAGTCTGATTGCATCATTCAGTTTACTAAGGCTGGTTGTCTGATTTAGGACCATGCCCACAAGACCAACTTGGGGATTGGTAGGCTGGTCAAGGGACTGTATCACTTAGAAGTTGGCTCCTCTCACAATTCCATCTGTACAGCTACCATCAAGACTGATTCTTCTACCACCTGGCACAGAAGAATGGGACATCTTCCTATGAATAAGCTGAAGAAATTACTCAGTTCTCAGTCAAATGATGTTCAGTTAGTAGATTGTGACTTTCATTGTCCAGTTTGTCCTATGGCCAAACAAGCCAAACTATCTTTTCCCATTAGTCATCACAAGTCTAGTGAGTCATTTGAGCTCATTCATGCTGATGTCTGGGGTCCTTACTCTACAAGTACTATGACTGGTTGTAAGTACTTCTTGACTCTTGTTGATGATTTTAGTAGAAATACATGGACCTTCTTGATGAAGCAGAAATCTGAAGTTCCCACTCTTGTTATTCAGTTTTACAATTTGGTTGATACTCAATTCCACAAGAAAGTTAAGATCTTCAGGTCTGACAATGGCAGTGAGTTCTTCAATACCATGTTAACTCAGTTTCTCATCAGTAAAGGTTGTGTCCATTAAAGCTCATGTCCTTACACACCACAGCAAAATGGTGTTGTTGAAAGAAAGCATAGACACCTGTTAGCTGTTGCAAGAGCTCTAAGATTTCAGTCCAATCTTCCCAACATTTTTTGGGGGGATTGTGTGTTATCTGCTACATACCTGATCAACAGATCTCCTAGTGCTGTTCTTGGACTCAAGTCACCTTTTGAGATGTTATTTCAGTCTCCTCCCTCAGTTGATCATCTCAAAGTCATTGGGTGCCTATGCTATGTCAATACGAATTCTCATCAGAGGGATAAACTTGATCCCAGATCAACTCCTTGTATCCTTCTTGGATATCCTTATGGTCAAAAGGGTTATAAAGTTTATGATCTTCAGTCTCATCAAATCTTGATTAGCAGGAATGTTACCTTCTTTGAAGATATCTTTCCTTACAAAGATTTTAATGGCAAATCCTCATCAGACACTGCAGATGCAAGTCAGTCTGTGTTTCTTGCTACTGTTCATTTGCCTTCTACTGTTCATTTGCCTGTTGTTGATCATACAATGCACATACCTGAAGTTGATAATGATGCTCCTGAGGCCAACTTTGCTCCTCCAACTGAAGTTGATCATGATGAACCTGTAGTTGCAGTTGACCAACCAGTTATTCAACAAAATGTTGTGGAACCTGCAAGAAGATCTACAAGACAACATCAACCTCCTCCATGGCAAAATGATTATGTTTGCAATAATATCAAGATCAAGACATCCCCTCACAACATTGATAAATTTCTGAGTAACTCTCATTGCTCCACCAAACATGCAGCCTTCTCAGTTGCAGTTGCTAATTTAAAAGAGCCAAAGACTTATGCCCAGGCCAGCAAAGATCCACAATGGTGTGTGGCAATGAACAAAGAGATAGCAGCTTTGGAGGTGAATCACACATCGGTCATTACAGATCTGCCTCCCACTCAACCCCTCACAGATTGTAAATGGATTTTCAGGATCAAACTCAAGTCAGATGGAACCATAGAGAGGTACAAGGCAAGGTTGGTGGCAAAGGGTTTCACTCAAATTGAGGGGCTTGACTACAATGAAACCTTTGCCCCAGTTGCAAAAATGACCACTGTGAGATGCTTATTGGCAATTGCAGTCATCAGATCTTGGCCCATCTTTCAACTTGATGTTGACAACGCCTTTCTCCATGGCTCCTTAGATGAAGATGTCTATATGAAGCTCCCTCCTGGATACTTCAAGACTGAGAGGGACGCAGGCAAAGTCTGCAAGCTAACAAAGAGCTTGTATGGCTTGAAACAGGCCCCTAGGCAGTGGTTTGCAAAGTTCACTGAAGCTCTTCTTGAGTTTGGATTCACACAAAGCCTCAATGATTACTCATAGTTCACCCTTCAAGAAGGTACTGAGTTCATCATTCTGTTAGTTTATGTAGATGATGTGCTTCTTACAGGCACCTCTCTTGTTCTAATTGACAACATAAAAGCATTCATCCATGAAAAGTTCAAAATCAAGGACTTGGGAACATTGAAGTATTTTCTTGGCTTAGAAGTTGCAAGGAATTCCACAGGTCTATTTCTCCATCAAAGAAAATATGCTATGGATATTCTTACTGATCAAGACATGGTTGATTGCAAGCCTGCTAAAACTCCTCTTCAAATCAAGCATCAACTCAGTTTGTCTGATGCCTCTCCTATTGAAGATCCCATGCTTTACAGAAAACTGGTTGGCAAGCTCATCTACTTGACTATTACTAGGCCTGACCTCACTCATTCTGTGCACATATTAAGCCAATTTATGAGTGCACCCACATCTGATCATGTCAAGGCTGCTCACAGACTCCTCAGATACATCAAAGGAGCACCTGCTCAGGGTCTATTTTTCTCTTCATCTTCAGCTTTGGTCTTGAAGGCCTTCTGTGATGCTGATTGGGCTGCTTGCCCCAAGACAAGGCGATCAACCTCAGGTTTCTGTATATGCATTGGTGATTCTCTAGTATCTTGGCGGACAAAGAAACAAGCCATTGTCTCAAGGTCATCTGCCGAGTCGGAATACCGCTCTATGGCAGCCACATGCTCTGAAATCCTGTGGTTGACTCGCCTCCTTTCGGACATGAAAGCTTCTGTTCCAAGACCGATCTCTCTCCATTGTGACAATCAAGCGGCCATCCATATTGCCAAGAACCCAGTTTTTCATGAAAGGACGAAGCACATCGAGCTTGACTGCCACTTTATCAGGCACCATGTCAATGCCAAGGTTCTCCTGCCGATCTACATTTCGACAGCTGATCAGCCTGCGAACTTGTTTACCAAACAGATTCCAGCTGACCAACTGCATAGACTCCTCTCCAAGCTGGGTGTGTCAAACTACTTACACTCTCCAGCTTGAGGGGGGTATTGAAGTGATAGCACTGAAATATATGCATTTTAGGCGACATCTATGCTTATTGTTTCGATTGTTCCATTACGATTTCACTTGCTTTTTGATGCTTTGTGGTTCTTCTCATGCAAATTACAGAGTTTAAGCTGAGAACACAAGTGAGCAGTGATTTTGGAGCAAAACCGAGCATTCTGGAGCGAGAAAACACAAGTTAGAGTCGGAGCGCAAAATACTCAAGGCCATGCGCTCGCACAACCCATCCGTGCGTTCGCATGGATATGACCCAAGGCATGCAAAACTCATGCGATCGCACAGATGCCATGCGTGCTCGAACTAGCTCTAGTTTCATAGAAAACAGGAGGCCATGCGTTCGCACAGTCCACTTCATGCGAACGCACAGACCCGACCAGACGCATTAAATTCTCGTGTGTTCGCACGCTAGGCTTCCTATGATCGCACTCGACCAGATTTCCCAGCTTGCAGGATACCATGCGAACGCATGCGGTTGCGGAAGAAAAAAAATCCGGTTGATAATATAGGGAATCTGGATGGTTTTGAGGGGGATGCTGAGTTTTGTGTGAGGAGAAGTGACAGTGAGTAGTGTGGACGACCAGAGTGAAGCTCCGAAGGAATTCAACACGAAAGATCGAAGATCGGATTATCTATTGTTCCTAGTTCTCCACATTGGTTTTAGACTCCTAAACTCAACTCTCTATATGTTTTTCTGCACTTTGATTGTTGTTTATGCTTGTAAACTCTCCATGAGTGAGTAGTGACTTTGGTTGGGGATCTATGAATCCCCTAGACATGTTTGTGATATTGTAAATACTATGGATGCTATTGATGAATGATTTGCACGTGATTCTTCTTCATTTGAACTTAATGTTTTGGATTGCCTATCAGGTGTTTGTAAAATGTCCTCAGTAGGAACTCTGCTTGATTTCATGTTTGATGTAGCTCACGCTGATCATCATGAATTCAAAGAACTAAATGAAGAAGCATTAGGGTTTTGTGTTAGTTAGATGACACTTTTTAACCTAATGAGAATTGCTTGAACTTAACAAGAACATGATTACTTAGCCAATAAAGCGCGAGTGTGAGGCTAGACATCCATGTTCTATAGTGCCAATAAAGCGCGAGTGTGAGGTACCATGCGAGATGTAACCCCTTTGTACTAGGTTGTAGCGCGAGTTGAACTGAGTATAAATGTTGCATGGCTAGATTCCAAATATGTGCATTTGATTTCATCAATGGTATCCTATTTTACCATCACAATAATTGTCTAGGTGAAGAAATAGATCCCTAGTCATCTTTGAATTGATTATTTACTCTTTTAGTTGATAAAATCTCTCTTTTGGATAGTAAATCCTGCTATCATCCTTTTAAAGGAACAAATTCCCCCCCCCCAAACCATTAGACATTCTAAGTAAACTGTTAGCATTATTGGTTTAATCACCTGTCCTCTGGGTACGACCTCGGTTCACCCGAGTCTTTACAAATGTTTTGATCACAGTGACTAGCATAAGTGTTTGATTCTTATTGAATATTTCCGCTATATTTACGAACGATCAAATGGCGCCGTTGCCGGGGATAGGTTAATTAACTAGGTGCTATAGATAGTTTAGTTTGTCTACTCTTTCCTTTCTTGATAAGTATTGCTCGTTTCGTGCTTAAACTGTGTTTAATTCTCTTGCCTTTCATTGCTAAGATCTTCCTTTGTTCTTGCAGGCATTCGAATGATCACAAGATTTAGGGGACAAAAGCACGTAGAGCTAGGTTCGACGTCCAATACTTCTCACCCAACCGCTAAGAGAGGAAGAGTGATGGACCAAAATTATACGAATCATAAACACAGTAAAACCCCCTTAATTAGACACTTTGTCTATTTAACTTTTGCTTGTTAGTTCCGATATATTTCTACAGGGTATTTCAGAGCTTAGAGAGAATACATGCTAAAGAGGAGCTTTTAAAGCAGAAAAGATGTTACGAGTCATTCCGAGGTCAAGATCATATGCCGACTGAAGAAATATCAAGGATCCTGACGTTGAATCACTCATAACAAATTAAGCAGAAGAGGAATCAAGTCAGCCCGGGACGAAACACACTGATAGTTTTGTGAAAAGACTGCACAAAACTCACAAAACTCATCCATTTGCCTTGGTGACCGACCACTTGAAGAGAAGGTGGCCAAGGGAGGAGCTCCTCCCCTCCATGACCGGCGGCTCCTCCTCCCCACAACCGGCAACCGGCGGCTTTTGCTCCCCCCATGTGGCGCCTCCTCCTTCTTCCTCCTTCTCCTCCCTTGGATCAAAAACCACATGCCATCATCTCCTCCATCCATTCCTCCCTTCTCCTCCCTATAAATGGAGCTCATCTCCTCCTCATTTGTATCACCAAAAAATCAAAATCAAATCCATAAGTTTGTAAACACTTCTCTCTCTAAGTTTTGTAAGTTTGGTTTTGGAAATAAAGGATTGCTCCCTTGGCGCTTCAACGGTTGTAAGTATTTTAATATTTATTTACTGTCTTTAATTTCCAATTCCTTAGTTATAATGTTTAGCGCGATGAATAGTAGCTAAACTAGTCGTTCGGTAGAAGGGGTGGACTTGTATTATAAAATGTTTTAGACTATTAACTTAGTGTCTCGTCTTTGTATTCAAAACTTATTCTATGTGCCATATATAAGATTAGAACTTCCAAGGTTGAGTGGACGCATTGACGGGCAAAGCTCTTCCTTGGGATTCGTGAACATACTCGGGTAAGTGGATGCTTTGACGGGCAAAGCTTATCTGAGGAGTTCGATCTATCTAAAAAACCATTTGGAAACTGGACCAAAGGGACCAAATGGATGCACATAAGGCTAAGATACTTCGGAAGGAGGAATTCTTTGAAGTAGAATAAGTGCTCTACGACCTTAAAAAGGCTAGACGATGTTGCAAGTCTTGAGCTAGGAATAGCCTCGATTCATGTTTGAATACTTAGAAGATTCACTAAAGGTCAATGATAAACAGGATATAATACAAGGCCCCTGAAACCGAATGCTTTCTTTTAATTGTAATAATTATCAGTTACTTTCCAGTATTAAAACCAACCAACCAACCAATCAATCACTTAGCTGGTAGCTTTAAAACCAACCAACCAACCTAAAACACGCTCTCTCGCTGAATAATCCCCTCAAAGAACAACTATCCCCCTAATTCCTTTGGGTTCGACCCCTACATACCACTTACTACCCAGTAGTGAAGTCGCGAGTAGCGGACACTTATAAATTTATTCTTGACGATTGCGCATAACGACTGTGCAACCATCAAAGAGGTAGACCTCGAAAAAATCCTCCGCCTTTTGCTCTTACTCCTCCTGCATTCCAAGGTCCGAGACCTCGTCCACCTCCACTCCTAAGTCCAATTCATTATACACCACCCGGATTTAGAATGGACGATGAGGTAGAGAATCCCGTCCGACAGAACAACCCTGATGACCAGAATCCTCTACAAGATCCTCCCGCTCCTCCAAGGAACCGGAATGACCGAAACAATAGATACGATGAAGAGGATGATGAAAGGCCCGTGGGAGATTACATGACTCCCACCCTCGAGGGAAATGGTTCAGTTATTTTGCCTCCCGATGAAGACGCTTTCGATTTCGATGTGAAATCATCTCTAGTGCACATGGTTACAAATGATCAGTTTCAAGGAGTCGGGAATCCCTCTAATCATCTAGCCAATTTTCAAGAATATTGTCGGACCTATAAGCCAAGGAATGTACCCGTTGAGTACGTCTATCTAAAGCTATTTCCTTCTTCGCTATATGGGGATGCCAAAGAATGGCTACAAAATCATGAACCGGGGACTTTTCGTACTTGGGACCATTTAGCTACTGCTTTTCTGAATAAGTTCTTCCCTCCATCTAGAACCAAGAAGTTTACGGACTTTATTCTGACATTCTCCCAAAGGGACAACGAGCTGTTCCACCAAGCATACGATCGGTTCAAACACTATTTGAGGGAGTGCCCTCACCACAATTTTAGAAAGGCCGATCTCTAATGCGTTATTTCTATTTGGGGATGAGTAAGGAGGCTAAGAATCAGATGGACACGGCTAGTGGTGGTGCAATCATGGATTTACCGGCGAGCCAAGGATTTAAAGTCATAGAGAAGATCGCTACGAATTCCGATAGATACCAAGGGGTCGATCACAAGAAAATGGCTAAGTCTAGAGAGGATTCTTCCAATTATGCAACTAAAGATCAGTTTAGTGATTTGGCAAAGAAAATGGAAACTATGATTAGTATGGTTAATTCTCTGGAGGTGTCTAGACCAAGGAACGACAAAGAGAAAAATCCGGTCCAACAACCTTGTTTCTTGTGTTCTAGTACGAGGCACTCAACGAAAGCTTGTCCCGAAGGGCGATATGAGGATGATGATGATGGTTATGAAGAGGCACACTACGTAAATCAACAAAGAAACTTCGCTCAAAATTCTAACCAGATTACGAGAAATTATGAGCCTCCTCAAAGAAGAGTGACCAATGACTCCAATTATACTTCCAGACCTCAAGGGCAAAGTTCTTTCCAAGGAAACTACCAAAGACAAGGGTACGGCTCCAACCTGAATCAAGGGCAGAATACTTATTCAAATCAAGGGCAAAATTCCAACCAGAACTCGCAATATTCTCAAGGGAACTATCAAAGGCCTTATCAAGCCAAAGCTCCTATAAATGACCAAGGGACTTCTAATCAACAAGGGCGAGCTTCCTCTAACTCTCAAGAGAATACCATGATGTCTATGATGGCACAAATGCTAGAAAATCAGAAGGAGACCAACAAGAGAATGGAACAAATAGAAGCTCACAATAAAATGCTCGAAAATCAAGTGGCTCAACAAGCCGCAACTTTGAAGCAATATGGGAAGCTTCCTTCTCAACCGGATGTGAATTCCACCGAGCACATCAACGCCATTACGTTGAAAAGTGGAAAGGTCCTACCTACTCCTCAAGGAAAACCAAGTTCAAATGACAGGGAGATAGAAGCGGAAGTTGCAAATGAAAATTCTGAAGTTGAACTTCAAGCTCCTGCGGAAGCAAAGGAAAAGGAGGAAGAACCAGCTTTGACAAGGAAGTATGTGCCGATGATACCTTTTCCGCAAAGGCTCAACAAAAGCAAGCTAGATGCTCACTTCCAGCGCTTTGTGGAAATGCTGAAAAAGTTGTACGTCACCCTCCCATTCCATGAGGTAATCACTCAAAATCCTACCTATGCCAAATTCTTGAAAGATATTGTGTCAAATCGTAGAGTGATTGAAGAATCTAGCATGATAGCCCTGAATGTTGAATGTAGTGTTATTGCCCAGAGTAGAATGCCCAAAAAAATGCAAGATCATGGGTCATTTTCTATTCCTATCTCTCTAGGCAAAATTGAAATTGATAGGGCATTGTGTTATTTGGGAGCGAGCATTTCTTTGATTCCCTACTCGTTGTTTGAAAAAATTGACATGGGTGAGCTCCATCCCACCACTATTTCTTTGAAACTAGCCGATAGAAGCTCTAGGATTCCTAGGGGAGTTCTTAGGGATGTGCCCATTAAAGTTGGTAAATTCTTTATTCCCGTAGACTTCTATGTGCTAGAAATGGATGATGAGCAGGAAACGCCCGTCATTCTCGGTAGACCTTTTCTTAACACCGTGGAAGCTGTCATTAGATGTGGTGAAGGGTCGATTGCGTTGAAAATAGGGAATGAGAAGCTGAAATTTTTTCTGAAAAATGCCATGAAAGCTCCTACTTCATCTTTTGATTGCAATTTGCTTGATATATCTTATGACAATCTTGAGCTAACATCTTTTGAGAGTGAAGTCATGAAGTTCGATGATGCTAGTATGCTTTTTACTTCCTTGATGGATATGGACGATGAGGAGTTGTACGACCTAACTTTGGTCGAAGAGGAGCAAGTATTGGATGCTTATGAGGGTAAAGAAGACCCGGTGTCGAGAGGTAAGGAATTCGAAGGAGAGTTAAAACCTCTACCTTCGAATCTCAGGTATGAGTTTCTTGGGTCTAATTCCACTTACCCCGTTATTATTGGTGCAACTTTGAATGAACATGAAACTTCCAAACTTTTGCATGTGCTGAAAACGAATAGAAAAGCTCTACGCTATTCTGTAGATGATCTTAAGGGAATTAGCCCTTCCTTATGCATGCATAGGATAAATCTTGAAGAGAACGCGAACCCTTCTAGGGAGTTTTTAAGGAGATTGAACCCTAAGCTTAGTGAAGTTGTCTTTAAAGAAATTACCAAGTTAAGAGATGCGGGCATCATTTACTCGGTTCCGGATTCGGAATGGGTAAGCCCCATCCATGTCGTCCCCAAAAAGGGAGGACTTACGGTTGTGCAGAACGATAAGGGAGAGTTAGTCCCTACTAGAACCGTTAGTGGATGGAGGATGTGTGTCGATTACAGAAAATTGAATAAGGCAACTAAAAAGGATCATTTCCCCATTCCCTTTATTGACCAAATGCTTGAACGACTTGCTGGACATGAGTACTTTTGTTTCGTAGATGGTTATAGCGGATTTTACCAAATTCCCATATTACCGAATGACCAAGAAAAAACCACATTTATATGTCCGTATGGCACTTTTGCATTTAGACGCATGCCCTTTGGGTTATGTAATGCGTCGGGAACGTTTCAGAGATGCATGATGTCCATCTTTAGTGATTATATTAAGAAATGCATGGAAGTTTTCATGGATGATTTCTCTATTCATGGAACTTCATTTGATGATTGTTTAACTAATCTTTCTCACGTTCTTGCTAGGTGCATTGAAACGGATTTGGTGCTGAATTGGGAAAAGTGCCATTTCATGGTTAAAGAAGGGATCGTACTAGGACATTTAGTGTCAAAAAGGGGGGTCAAAGTTGATAAAGCCAAGGTTCAGATCATTGAGAAATTGCCACCACCAAAGGACCTAAAAGGAGTTAGAAGTTTCCTAGGACATGCGGGTTTTTACCGGAGATTTATTAAAGACTTCTCCAAGATTTCGAAGCCTTTAACTCGCCTCTTATGCAATGACGTGCAATTCAGTTTTGATGAAGAATGTTTAGAGGCATTTGAAAGGCTCAAGAAAGCACTTGTATCGGCACCGATAGTGCAACCACCGAATTGGGATCTTCCGTTCGAACTTATGTGTGATGCGAGTGACTTCGCTGTTGGAGCTGTGTTGGGACAACGAGTTGATAAGAAACTCCATGTGGTCTACTATGTGAGCAAGGTGCTTGATAATGCTCAGCTAAACTACACTACCACGGAGAAAGAGTTACTAGCGGTGGTTTATGCTTTTGAAAAGTTCCGACCTTATCTTGTGGGTTCCAAGACGGTTGTCTTCACTGATCACGCAGCTATCAAGTACTTGATGGAGAAGAAAGATGCCAAGCCGCGACTCATTCGTTGGATTCTTCTTTTGCAAGAGTTCGACATTGACATCAAGGACAAGAAAGGGGTCGAAAATGTAGTAGCGGATCATCTCTCGAGAATTGAGCTTTATGATTCAAAGAAGTCTTCAGCGCCTGTGGAAGACTCCTTCATCGGAGAGTATTTGCTGAGTGTCAAAGATGATGCCCCATGGTACGCAGATTATGTGAATTACTTGACATGCCAAATTCTTCCGAATGACTTGGATCAAAATCAAAGGAGGAAGTTCTTGCACGATATTTCGAGATATTTTTGGGATGATCCTTTCCTGTACAAGCTATGCGCGGATGGACTGTATAGAACATGCGTGCCCGAAGGGGACACGAAGAAAATTATAGCTTGTTGCCATTCTTCTTCCTATGGTGGTCACGGTTCGGCTTCGAAGACCACAGCGAAGATCCTTCAATCGGGATTTTATTGGCCCAGTATGTTCAAGGATACATATGAATTCGTTAAATCTTGTAACGAATGTCAAAGAATGGGGAATATTGCTAGACGGGATGAAATGCCTCAGAAAGGCATCTTAGAAGTTGAAGTATTCGATGTATGGGGCGTGGATTTTATGGGACCTCTACCGTCTTCACAAGGTAACAACTTTATTCTAGTGGCGGTAGACTACGTTTCTAAATGGGTTGAGGCCATAGCTTCCCCGTCTTGTGATGCAAAAGTGGTGATTAAAATGTTCAACAAGATTATCTTCCCAAGGTTCGGGGTCCCGAGAGCAGTAATTAGTGATAATGGTTCTCATTTCAAGGAGAGGAGATTTGAGTCTCTTCTCAAGAAGCACGGGATTTTCCATAGATGTTCTACTCCATATCACCCCCAAGCGAATGGACAAGTCGAAGTATCAAACCGAGAAATAAAGAACATCTTGACGAAAACGGTGGGCAAGTTAAAGAAAGACTGGGCGTTGAAGCTTGATGATGCCTTATGGGCATATAGAACGGCTTTCAAGACACCAATTGGAATGTCTCCATATCGGCTAGTGTATGGCATTCCTTGCCATCTCCCGGTAGAGCTGGAGTACAGAGCCGCTAGGGCCATCAAAGAACTAAATTTCGACATGAAAGCTTCGGGAGAGAAGAGAATCCTTCAGCTGCATGAGTTGGATGAAATCAGGTTGGACGCCTATGAGAGTTCAAAAATTTACAAGGAGAAAACTCGGAGATGGCATGACAAGCTGATCCTGAAGAGAGAATTCTCGATAGGGTATAAGGTCCTACTTTTCAACTCCAGATACAAGTTGTTTCCCGGGAAGTTCAAGTCTAGGTGGTTCGGATCGTATAGAATCCACAAAGTTTTCGATGATGGCCACCTAGAGCTAGTTGATAACCAAGAGAATGTGTTCAAGGCAAATGGGCAAAGAGTTAAGGTCTACCACGCTGCTGATGGAGATCAGAACACGTTGGAAGCACCCTCGTAGATGCTATATAAAATACCGCTAGAGAAGGGATCCCGCTCGGGACTTCTCTTAGTGTGCTTCTTGACATGAAAAGACACGGCTCCGTCTTAGCCAAGACGTTAAACTAGGCTTGTAAGTGTTTCCTCCCCAATCTTTAAGTTTGACTGTTCTGATTTGATTTCTAATCGCTTTGTGCAAGTATTTGGGGAATATGAACAGTGAATGGGAGACTGATATTTGCTGATCTATTGCGATTGGAACGCTTGTAGCATGATGAGTTCTTAACGCATGCTTGGTTATCGATGTCTTGATTGGATACAAGTGTGGGGTGTTGAAATTTTGTGCATGAGTGTTGATGTTCGATTTGAGCATGGCCTAGAAATTTTCGTCCGCAATTCCATGCGTTCGCACAGTTTGTTCGTGCGATCGCATAAATGCCTTTTATTCATTTCGCTGTGCTCGCACAATTTTGAATGTGCTTGCAAACAAATTTCATGCCACTGCTTTTATCCATGCGTTCGCACAGTTTGTTTGTGCGTTCGCAGCATGAGCCAACTTTTCGTTCAAATCCCAAGTGTTGAGCTCGCACAGTTCAATGCGCTCGCATTAAAAATCCTTGCGTCTGGAAATATTCGTGCGTTCGCACACTCGCCTTTGTGCGCACGCATACCCCTGGAAAGCTAGTCATTCTCAGTTGTCCGCAATATCATGCGTTCGCATGGTCACCTTGTGCGTTCGCATGCTCCGCCCAGTATGTATTCGAAACTCGATTTCCAGATCTCAGCCCTAATTCGAACTCGATTTTTGAAATCCTCCGCCTTCTGTCCTTCGTCCAGCCGTCACCCAGCCCTCTCCGACTGAACCCCTAGCCGTTCGCCACCTTCGCGCCTCAGCTCAGCTCCGTCCGCCGACCTGTTCTCCGCTCGCAACCCGTCTGCTCAACCCTTTGCGTTCGCACGGAATTCAGTTATCAGTCCTGCGACGCCAACCATGGTTAAGGTCAAGGCAGTTCCCACCTCTTCCCAGCCTTCTAAGAAGCCCTCCAAACGTCCCTCAAAGATTTCGAAGCCACCAAGGGCCAGGACATCAAAAGGAAGGGGGAAAGGAATTGAAATCCTATATGTCAAGGCTGATTCTACAGGGCGACATTACGGCCGAACTTCTGCAGATTCTACACGGTATATTATGGCTCCTGCCTCAGTGAGTCGAGCTGATGGGGATTTAGAAAGGGATACGCCTCCGGCGTCGCCTCAAACCGATGATGCCAACACATTTACCATGCCAAAACCTTATGAATTCTCTGGACCGATCAGATATAATTATGCGAAGGATCACGCCTTGCATACTGCATTGACGAAAAAAGGTAAATGGCCGATCCCCCTGCTTTTTCTCACAATTGATGATTTGCAGAAGTTAGGAGTTTATGATGATATTAGAACATTGATTGAGAATTGTGGGATGAGCTTTATTTTTAGAGATAATCCTGGATCGTATCATGAGATTACTATAGAATTTCTTAGTTCCTTTAGTTCGGTGCATAAGCTTGTTAATGACGATGAGGAGGAGAAGGTTAAATGTTGGAGGTTTGCGATGGGAGGATATCAATGGGAGGTTGATGCCGAAGTGATATGTGATTGGTTTAGATTACCTAGGGATGGTTTATTCCCCACGGTGGTTGAGGATGATGTGTTTCAATTCTGGAAACGAATTTCGGGGCGTGATTACAAAGAAGAGGAGCAGCACAAGTCTACGGGCATTCGTATACCTAAGTGGCAGCTTGTCCATAAATTTTTAGCGGGTATAATGTTTGTTCGCACTAACTATGGCAGACTTGTGACGAAACTGGAGATGATGCTCATGCTTATGATCGACAGAGGACAGAAAATTGACTGGCTGTGGTGCATTACCAAGGGCATTAAGGAGTTTCAGCTTGATGTTTCAAAGAATCGGGGATTGGGAGGTGGATCATTTGTTACGTAGATCGCTCGGAAATTGAATTTTACTTTTGGAGATATGGAGAGCGAGAAGTTGAAGCTTACCTTGAAGAAAATGCAGTCTATGCACATTTTGGGTAAAGGGCTGAAATGGAAGCATGTTGAGCAAGAAGTTGAAGATGAGGAAGACGTTGAACTTGACGATGATATGGACATGGGCACTGATGCTGATTTGCCGACTTCCTCTCATGCAGTGCCTCCTTCCCCCTCCACTGACCCGAGCTTTGCGCTGATTATATCGCGCTTGGACAGCTTGGCTAGAGAACAGGGCACCCTTGCCACTTATGTCTCGGAGCACAACAAGTGGACGGAGAGGACTTTGCTTGCCATTACCGCACACTTGGATATCCCCACCGGTGCTGACTTGCCTCCCAGATCCCCATTCCTACCTAGATCACCTTCCCCTCCGTTGTTTCCCACTGCTAAAGGTAAAGAAAAAGTGGGCGAGCCTTCGCATGTTCAGAAGAGTGGAGAAGCGAGCATTCTTGAGGATGATGAAGATAGTGAGAGCGACCCGTTTATTATTGCACCTCACGGTACTCATGGAGTTGCTCCGGAGGTTGAGCTTGGTGCTACCATTGACGAGATCGACCGAGCCGGTGAAATGAGAGTCGATGATCCCTCCACCGCTGCCACTTCCCCAGATGAAGACATTAGTACGTCAGCTGAGTTTGCCTTGGGAGATGATAGCCTTTGATTGGCATTTCCATATGTTCTGTGCTATGATTTTGTTTATGACTTTTGGATGATTATCTTTTGGGTTGTACACATTATTACTCACTCTTATGATATGTGTTACGTTCTTGTCATGTGTTGAAATATGTAAGGTCATCTTCGTGCGTGTGATTCACAGGGTTAAACAGGGTTATAAATTCATTTTCTTTACTGCCCAGTATTATGCGCTCGCACGGTGCCGTTGTGCGTTCGCATGCCCAAGTGGTTTGTGCTTTGAGCCTCGCTCACATGGTCCCATGCGTTCGCAAGAAAAATCAATGCGACTGTCCAGTACTGTGCGTTCGCACAGGTGGATCCATGCGTTCGCATGCTCTTCTGATGCGCTCTTTTGATACATTTTTGAGTTGTCTTGCATGATGATTGACATGTTTACGATGATGATTTCTCTACCTTATGTGCTTAACACTCTCATTTTTAGTTTCGTGTCTTATAGAGAAAAAAGGAAATCATTAATCGAACCTTTTGAGCAAGTTCAAACTGGTCGCATGAAGCAACATCTCTTACATTGAAATGGCTACCTCCAAACGAGAGAAGTTTTTCTTAAACTTACTCTTTGACTTTAATTCTATTCATTGCTTAGGGACTAAGCAATCGCTAAGTGTGGGGTGCCTATGTTTTGACTATACGAGATGTTTGCGCTTATGTTTAGAATCAAATCAACTTGCATGTTTAGAGGAAAACACTCACACTACTGTGCAATTCATCCAAAAATTTCAAATTATTAATGAAAACAAAAAGTCTAGGCAAGGCTACATTTTCGAAAAATTTCATTCCTAATTCAACTAGTCGTGCATGATTTCACTTGATTGATCCTTTAGATGACTAATGGATTGGATTGTTGACTTTCATTATTGAGGATCAAAGCATCTACTATCACTTCTTTATCTTTTATTCTAAGCTTTTTCTCGTTGAGACTAAAGAGTTGATCTTTAAAAGCGTAAAATCAAAAAATTATAATTTTAAAACCCTTGCATGTCATGATTGCCTTTAGGTGACCTTAGTGACCTTGCTTATCTTGTGGATTTTTCTTGTTGGTTTGTCATGCTCCATTTTTAACACTTAGCCCTTTGTCAAAGTTCTAAGTGTGGGGTTAAAAGAGGGCAATGAGAAAAGAAAAAGAAACAAAAAAAGGGAAAAAAATATATGAAATAAGCCCCAAGTTTCTTCCTTATGATTGGCCATCATTAGGAAGTGAGCTTAAAGAAGTATGTGCTAAGCGCCGAGGGTTAGGAAGGTAAGTTCCCCCTCGAAAGTGCTTAGTACGGCCAAAGGCCATGCTACCCCCTTAAAGTTGCACTTAGACTTGACAATTGGCTATTCCACCATTCTCTAGCATGAAAACTAATGAGACGATTGAAGCTTTCTAGCAAGAATTCACTAAGGGACGAACCTCGTATTCTTTTATACTTAGGCATGACATGACTTGCAAGTATTTACAAAAACTGTAATGTTGGAACTCCTCTTCTCTTATGACTAAGTGACCCTTGCGTCCTAGGCTTCTGAATGAGTTCAAAGTTACAAGCCAATGGACTAGCCTCCTTGCTAGCATTGGTGAGTGATCCAACAAGATTTCTTTGCGACTATTAGATTGTTTTCTTAAAGTCATTGATATAGAAAACGACTAGAATCCTTGATTAAAGGTTTATTAGTCTTTGCTTTGATTTGCTTGAATGTCATTATTCATGAATTTCCATAAGGATTTGAAGAGGTTTCATGTAGTGATTGAAATGCACATATCTAGTTGAATACATCATGAACTTCATGAAAAACACCTTGCCTAGTACTTAGACAATTGTGAACTTAAAACGCCTATTTGGATGGTTGTTCTCCTTGTGGGATTTGTGAGTATTCCCGTGTCTGAAAACTCTCAGGAGACTACAACTCCTCCACTAGGGTAGCCTAGGGGTTCAAAGGCTTGGTGCATTCGCTAAATGCACTCGTGTTGCCTACGAAAGTGGTTTGTTAGAAGTAGTATTTGTTTCTTAGTTTTTAGTTAGTTTGCGCGGCCATATGGAATTTTTGAAAACCGATCCTGAGTAAGTGAAATGCAATATTGTTGTTGATCTCTAAGATTAGTTTGCTCGGGACGATCACACGATAAGTGTGGGGTGATTTGATAGCACTAAAATATATGCATTTTAGGCGACCTCTATGCTTATTGTTTCGATTGTTCCATTACGATTTCACTTGCTTTTTGATGCTTTGTGGTTCTTCTCAGGCAAATTACAGAGTTTAAGCTGAGAACACAAGTGAGCAGTGATTTTGGAGCAAAACCGAGCATTCTGGAGCGAGAAAACACAAGTTAGAGTCGGAGCGCAAAATACTCAAGGCCATGCGCTCGCACAACCCATCCGTGCGTTCGCATGGATATGACCCGAGGCATGCAAAACTCATGCGATCGCACAGATGCCATGCGTGCTCGAACTAGCTCTAGTTTCATAGAAAACAGGAGGCCATGCGTTCGCACAGTCTACTTCACGCGAACACACAGACCCGACCAGACGCATTAAATTCTCGTGCGTTCGCACGCTAGGCTTCGCATGATCGCACTCGACCAGATTTCCCAGCTTGCAGGATACCATGCGAACGCGGTTGCGGAAGAAAAAAAATCAGGTTGATAATATAGGGAATCTGGATGGTTTTGAGGGGGATGCTGAGTTTTGTGTGAGGAGAAGTGACAGTGAGTAGTGTGGACGACCAGAGTGAAGCTCCGAAGGAATTCAACACGAAAGATCGAAGATCGGATTATCTATTGTTCCTAGTTCTCCACATTGGTTTTAGACTTCTAAACTCAACTCTCTATATGTTTTTCTGCACTTTGATTGTTGTTTATGCTTGTAAACTCTCCATGAGTGAGTAGTGACTTTGGTTGGGGATCTATGAATCCCCTAGACATGTTTGTGATATTATAAATACTATGGATGCTATTGATGAATGATTTGCACGTGATTCTTCTTCATTTGAACTTAATGTTTCGGATTGCCTATCAGGTGTTTGTGAAATGTCCTCAGTAGGAACTCTGCTTGATTTCATGTTTGATGTAGCTCACGTTGATCATCATGAATTCAAAGAACTAAATGAAGAAGCATTAGGGTTTTGTGTTAGTTAGATGACACTTTTTAACCTAATGAGAATTGCTTGAACTTAACAAGAACATGATTACTTAGCCAATAAAGCGCGAGTGTGAGGCTAGATATCCATGTTCTATAGTGCCAATAAAGCGCGAGTGTGAGGTACCATCCGAGATGTAACCCCTTTGTACTAGGTTGTAGCGCGAGTTGAACTGAGTATAAATGTTGCATGGCTAGATTCCAAATATGTGCATTTGATTTCATCAATGGTATCCTATTTTACCGTCACAATAATTGTCTAGGTGAAGAAATAGATCCCTAGTCATCTTTGAATTGATTATTTACTCTTTTAGTTGATAAAATCTCTCTTTTGGATAGTAAATCCTGCTATCATCCTTTTAAAAGAACAAATTCCCCCCCCCCCCCAAACCATTAGACATTCTAAGTAAACTGTTAGCATTATTGGTTTAATCACCTGTCCTCTGGGTACGACCTCGGTTCACCCGAGTCTTTACAAATGTTTTGATCACAGTGACTAGCATAAGTGTTTGATTCTTATTGAAAATTTCCGCTATATTTACGAACGATCATGAAGCTGACGGCCTGCGGAGTGCGACGGAGCAGTCGGCAAAGTAGTGATCGCTCGTAAATATAGCGGAAATATTCAAATAGAATTCGAACACTATTGCTAAGTCACGATTATCAAAACATTTGTAAAGACTCGGGAGATCCGAGGTCGAACCCAAAAGATAGGTGATTAAACTAATGATGCCAAATATATATCTAGATTGTCTAAGGTTGGGGAGGGAATTTCGATCCAAAAGTAAGGTTTGAAATATTAAAGATGGTGAACAATCGATTAAAGGATGACTAGGGATCTATTTCTCCACCTAGACAATTATTGTGACGGTAAAATTGGACAACATTGATGAAATCACATGCACACACTTAGAATTTAGTCATGCAACATTAATACTAAGTTCTACTCGCGCTACAACTTAGTACAAAGAGGTTACATCTCGCATAGTACCTCACACTCGCGCTCTATTGGTACTATAGAATATGATTATCTAGCCTCACACTCGCGCTCTATTGACTAAATAATCATGCTCTTGTTAAATCCAAGCCATTCTCATTAGGATTAGAAAGTCGCCATGTAACTCAAAAACCCTAATGCTTCTTCATTTAGTTCATTGAAGTCATGATGATCAACGTGAGCTACATCAAACATGAGATCAAGCAAAGTTCCTATTGAGGACATTTCACAAACACCTTATAGGCAACTTGAAGAGTTAAGTTCAAATGAAGAAGAAACATGTGCAAATCATTCATCAATGACATCCATAGTATTTATAATGTCACAAACATATCTAGGGGGTCCATAGATCCCCAACCAAGGTCACTACTCACTCATGATGAGGTTACAAACAAAAACATCCATGAAAGTGCAAAAACCCATATGGACAAGAGAGTTTAGAGGTCTAGAACCAATATGGAGATCCAATAACCCTAGAGATTCGATCCTTGATGTTGTTGAAGTTGATCCTTTCTCCCAAAAACCCTTGATGATGTGCCCCAAAAACCCTAGCTCCAATCCCCCAAAAGTGCCCCTAAAGTCCCCTTGGAAACTAGATCTAGATCTCATTTTATAGGCAAACACTGTCTCCAGAGCTCACCCGGCCGGTTGGGAATTTGGCCTGAAGTTGAGCCGGCCGGTTGAGCTTGCTCCGAGGACCTAAACTTTCTGAGGTTTTGAGCCGGCCGGTTGAGATGTGTGCACGAATTTGAGCCGGCCGGTTCGGGTACTCAGAGCCTCTTACCATCCGAATCTGATCTTGATGTAAACTACAAAGTTGTAGTCCTTTCAATTAGCTTTCCAACAAGCTTTGAATCGACCAAATCGAACACCGTATGAGCCCTGGGCGTCCAAAAAAAGGTGCAAAGGTCAATATTGCTCGGTTTGGCTCCGAAACACCATATTTTGCTCCGAAACTGCTCGGTTTTGCTCCAAAATGCTACTCACTTGTGTTCTCAGCTTAAACTCTGTAATATGCCTGAAATGAACCACAAACCATCAAATAGCAAGTGAAATCGTAATAAAATGATCGAAACAATAAGCATAGAGGTCGCCTAAAATGCATATGTTTTAGCGCTATCAAATCACCCCACACTTAACGTTTGATCGTCCCGACCAAACTAATCATAGAGATCAACAACAATAATGCATTTTGCTCGCTCATGATCGGTTCAAAGAAAACTCCATATGGTCACGAAAACTAACTAAAAACACTAAGGAACAAATTCTACTTCTAACTAACCACTTTCGTACGCAACACGAGTGCATTTAGCGAATGCACCAAGCCTTTAAACCCCTAGGCTACCCTAGTGGAGGAGTTGTAGTCTCCTGAGAGTTTTCAGACACGGGAATACTCACAAATCCCACAAAAAGAACAACTATCCAATTAGGCATTTTAAGTTCACAATTGTCAAAGTACTAGGCAAGGTGTTTTTCATGAAGTGCACAATGTATTCAACTAGAGATGTGCATTTCAATCACTACATGAAACTTCTTCAAATCCTTGTGGAAATTCATGAATTAGGACATTCAAGCAAATCAAAGCAAAGACTAATAAATCTTTAATCAAGGATTCTAGTCATTTTCTATATTAGTGACTTCAAGAAAACAATCTAATAGTCGCAAAGAAATCTTGTTGGATCACTCACAAATGCTAGCAAGGAGGCTAGTCCATTGGCTTGTGAGCTTTGAACTCATTCTCAAGCCTAGGACGCAAAGGTCGCTTAGTCATAAGAGAAGAGGAGTTCCCACATTACAGTTTTTGTAAATACTTGCAAGTCATATCATGCCTAAGTATATAAGAATACGAGGTTCGTCCCTTAGTGAATTCTTGCTAGGAAGTATCAATCGTCTCATTGGTTTTCATGCTAGAGAATGGTGGAATAGCCGATTGTCAAGTCTAAGTGCAACATTAAGGGGGTAGAATGGCCTTTGGCCGTACTAAGCACTTTCGAGGGGGAACTTACCTTCCTAACCCTCGGCGCTTAGCACATACTTCTTTAAATTCATTTCCTAATGGTGATCAATCATAAGGAAGGAACTTGGGGCTTATTTCATATTTTTTTTTTCTTTTCATTTTCTCCTTTTTTTTCTTTTCTCCTTGCCCTCTTTTGACCCCACACTTAGAACTTTGACAAAGGGCTAAGTGTTAAAAATGGAGCATGACAAACCAACAAGACAAATCCACAAGATAAGCAAGGTCACTAAGGTCACCTAAAGGCAATCGTGGCATGCAAGAGTTTTAAAATTATATTTTTTTCCGATTTTATGCTTTTAAAGATCAAGTCTCTAGTCTCAACGAGAAAAAGCTTAGAATAAAAGATAAAGAAGTGCTAGTAGATGCTTTGATCCTCAAGAATGAAAGTCAACAATCCAATCCATTAGTCATCTAAAGGATCAATCAAGTGAAATCATGCACGACTAGTTGAATTAGGAATGAAATTTTTCGAAAATGTAGCCTTGCCTAGACTTTTTGTTTTCATTAATAATTTGAAATTTTTGGATGAATTGTGCAGTAGTGTGAATGTTTTCCCTTAAACATACAAGTTGATTGGATTCCACACATGAAAGCACGTCAAGTAAGCAAAAACATCTCATGTAGTCGAAACATGTCTAAACATAGTCCACCCCACACTTAGAAATTGCTTAGTCCCTAAGCAATGAATAGAATGAAAAACAAGGAGAAAGTTAAGAAAAACTTCTCTCGTTTGGAGGTAGCCATTTCAACACCCCATACTTGAAGCAAATAGAAATCCAATCAAAATAGATATACTTAAAGATCGGGAGAGAAAACACTCACAAGCCTAGTTTAACGTCTTGGCTAAGACGGAGCCGATTCTCTTCTTGGGAGATAAGAAGCACGCTTGAGGAGTCTTTTGCTAAGATCCCTCCTCAAGCGGGGCCTTGCACTTGATCGTGTCAAACCACCTTCAAATCCCATTTGAATTTCCTCCCATCAAGCCTACAATGGACTTTCCTTTGGGAGCATGACCCCTTCAAGTATGAAAATCCCTTACAAATTAAGGGGCCATGGGAGCTTTTTTCAAATAATCTTTGAAAGTATGGCAAGAAGCTCCAAAACTTGTCTCGAGACTTCATAATGAAGAAAGGGTCTTCAAAATTTGTCTCAAGCTTGATGGGCACACCCTCCTTTAAATTTTTTATGATGTCCTTGGGTGCCCAATTCTCAATCTCCCTCTTTAAACTTTCATTTCCTTGCGTGCGAGGTGGCTCTTTAGTCTCTTCCATGAAAACCTCAACAAAGTCTCTATACCCTTGGAGTTCTTGTGGCTCAATATCCTCTTCCTTTAATCTATCATCAACAAGAATTTGGGATTCATATTTCGGCTCTTCTATAGCGGGAGGAGTGAGTTCTTCTTCATCAATAAAAGTCATTTCCTCTATGCAAGAGGCATCATCCTTGAAGAATTCCTCGTCGGAGAGCCAAGGTATTGATGGAATGGTGAGCTCTTGTGTGTTTTCGTCCAATTGATCTTGAGATATGCTAGTAGTGAAGGATGCTTCACTCTTGCATTCCACCTCGTCTTCGTCACAAGATTCACCATCCCTTTGGTTGTAATGAGGTACGGTGCCGACTCTCCAAAATTCATCTTTCCTTTCTTGATCCCATTCTTCTCTTAAGGCATTAGATTCAAGGACTTCTTCTTCTTCGAAGACCTCCTCTTCCTCAGCCAAGTTCTTAAGGTCAATTGCTTGTTGTGCCATTTCAGCTAGAAGCTTATCCATGCGAGCATCCATCTCCTTTTGGTATGCTAGAAATGTGGCAAGCATGACTTCTATATTGGAGGGCTCACTTGAAGGTTGAGGAGGTTGAGGGTATGGAGGGTAGGAGTCTTCAACTTCAAAGCGTTGACTATCATTCCAATTTTGAGTGTAGGTATGTGATGGATTCCAAGAGTTTTCCCAATAGCCGTTTGGTTGCTCCTCTTTTTGGTCATCCCCATCCCAATTATAACGATTAGTTTGATAGTCATGGTCTTGGTAATTCCAATATGGTTGCTCCTCCTCTTGTTAATATCCCTCATTAGAAGAGACTTGTCGGTTTTGGTTGTTCATCCAATAGTCTTCACCATGGGCATTTGGTTGACCCTCTTCATAATAACCTTCATTGTCTTCATACTTCCCTTTGTCAACCAAAGCATTAACTCTACTCATCATGCTATCCACTATCTTTTCCAAATCACTAACTTGATCTTTTATCGCATAATTGGAAAAATCCTCTTCATAATAATCTTCATCGTGAATGACTTGTTGGTTATAGTGATCCATCCTCGCAAACAAGATTAACGAAGTTAGTAAGGGATATGAGAGAAAAAGAAGAATATACAAGTATAAGAGAAAGAAAAATATTTACTTAAGAAAATATTTACAAGGAACTCTAGAACCATAGGGGGTAGGTGCCCGGGTTTGTATCGAGGAAAAACTTCAGTCCATGGTCGATGAGCCTGTTGAAAATCTCGTAGTAGAGACCGAGATTTCGCAGATCGTCTAGGTTGGGGAACGGAGTAGCCTTGACTTCAAAGTAGCTTTCAAGGGTGCGGTATTTTGCTTGTTAAGGAGGGGTGAGGTCACGAATCACCAAGCTCGATGGAGGATAAGGCATGGGTCTAGCAAAAGGCAAGTTGCCCGGGAGGGCAAGCATAATCGGTGTAGGGCTAGCCCTTGATCTCCTTCCTCTTCCTTGATTGCTCATGTTTAGTGGAATGATGTGTGTTTGCTTGGTTGTGGTGTGAGAGATTGGGAAGGAAATGGCCATGCATTTATAGGCTAAGTGTGGAGGTGGTTTTTGGTTACCCATTGAGCAATGTCTTTGCATTATTGTGGTGTCCAAGCTATGGGTGCATCAATGAGTAATGGTGTGACTATTGCATGGAGCATATGCCAAATAGTACTTCTCCATTGTCATGCTCACAATGGAGGTCTCTTGGATCAAAGCATTCCCTCATTTGAAGTCTTTCCTTATGCATGAGAATTCAAATGGTACTCTCCCATTGTGGTCTCCACTTCCATTCACATGCTAGTCCTCCAAAGGTTCTCATGGTAGAGTGTAAGGACACTCACAAGCTCCAAGACAATGAGCAAACAATTCATTTCCCAAGGATTTTGGGATTTTTGAAGTTGTACAAATATCAGGCTGGGGAGGATGGATTGAACCGGCCGGTTGAGGTTATTGGCTGATTGGGAGCCGGCCGGTTGAATGTCTCGGAGACTTTGAGTGACTAAACACAGAACTGAGCCGGGCGATTGACAATAGAGGGGGAGATTGAGCCGGGCGGCTCAAACACTCAGAGAGTTAAGGAAGTTCAGCGCAAATGCGAACCGGCCGGTTGAGAGTATAAAGCGAAATTGAACCGGCCGGTTGAGATTTGTGCACGAATTTGAGTATAGTGGTAAGTATTCCCGCCTGTCACGCGAGTGACCCGGGTTCGATCCCCGGCAACGGCGCCATTTGATCGCTCGTAAATATAGCGGAAATATTCAAATAGAATTCGAACACTATTGCTAAGTCACGATTATCAAAACATTTGTAAAGACTCGGGAGATCCGAGGTCGAACCCAAAAGATAGGTGATTAAACTAATGATGCCAAATATATATCTAGATTGTCTAAGGTTGGGGAGGGAATTTCGATCCAAAAGTAAGGTTTGAAATATTAAAGATGGTGAACAATCGATTAAAGGATGACTAGGGATCTATTTCTCCACCTAGACAATTATTGTGACGGTAAAATTGGACACCATTGATGAAATCACATGCACACACTTAGAATTTAGCCATGCAACATTAATACTAAGTTCTACTCGCGCTACAACTTAGTACAAAGAGGTTACATCTCGCATAGTACCTCACACTCGCGCTCTATTGGTACTATAGAATATGATTATCTAGCCTCACACTCGCGCTCTATTGACTAAATAATCATGCTCTTGTTAAATCCAAGCCATTCTCATTAGGATTAGAAAGTCGCCATGTAACTCAAAAACCCTAATGCTTCTTCATTTAGTTCATTGAAGTCATGATGATCAACGTGAGCTACATCAAACATGAGATCAAGCAAAGTTCCTATTGAGGACATTTCACAAACACCTTATAGGCAACTTGAAGAGTTAAGTTCAAATGAAGAAGAAACATGTGCAAATCATTCATCAATGGCATCCATAGTATTTATAATGTCACAAACATATCTAGGGGGTCCATAGATCCCCAACCAAGGTCACTACTCACTCATGATGAGGTTACAAACAAAAACATCCATGAAAGTGCAAAAACCCATATGGAAAAGAGAGTTTAGAGGTCTAGAACCAATATGGAGATCCAATAACCCTAGAGATTCGATCCTTGATGTTGTTGAAGTTGATCCTTTCTCCCAAAAACCCTTGATGATGTGCCCCAAAAACCCTAGCTCCAATCCCCCAAAAGTGCCCCTAAAGTCCCCTTGGAAACTAGATCTAAATCTCATTTTATAGGCAATAACTGTCTCCAGAGCTCACCCGGCCGGTTGGGAATTTGGCCTGAAGTTGAGCCGGCCGGTTGAGCTTGCTCCGAGGACCTAAACTTTCTGAGGTTTTGAGCCGGCCGGTTGAGATGTGTGCACGAATTTGAGCCGGCCGGTTCGGGTACTCAGAGGCTCTTACCATCCGAATCTGATCTTGGTGTAAACTACAAAGTTGTAGTCCTTTGAATTAGCTTTCCAACAAGCTTTGAATAGACAAAATCGGACACCGTATGAGCCCTGGGCGTCCAAAACAAGTTGCAAAGGTCAATATTGCTCGGTTTGGCTCCGAAACACCATATTTTGCTCCGAAACTGCTCGGTTTTGCTCCAAAATGCTACTCACTTGTGTTCTCAGCTTAAACTCTGTAATATGCCTGAAATGAACCACAAAGCATCAAATAGCAAGTGAAATCGTAATAAAATGATCGAAACAATAAGCATAGAGGTCGCCTAAAATGCATATGTTTTAGCGCTATCAAGTAGCCAAGTCGATCAGCCTTCATGGAGTAAAGCGACGGCGTTTTAGTCAGGCGCGAACTCAATGTTTGAAGATCAACTGCAGACGGCGTCGTTTCTTTTATGGGGTCTCTTGTGTTATTATGTAATCTCACGGAGCAGCCGGCAAAGTAGCCAAGTCGATCAGCCTTCATGGAGTAAAGCGGCGGCGTTTTAGTCAGGCGCGAACTCAATGTTTGAAGATCAACTGCAGACGGCGTCGTTTCTTTTATGGGGTCTCTTGTGTTATTATGTAATCTTGACTTTGCTCTTTTGTGATCTAAAGGGGTCCTTCTGTCTTTTGTAAAACTATATAGCACAGCTCTGCTGTGCGTTTTTGAATCTAAGAAGAATTTCTCCAAATCTCTCCTCCGCGCCTTCGTTTCGATTCTGCTCCGACCATCTCTGATCGAGCTCCGGTGTTTGATCTTCTATAAACCTACTTGAAGAGGCCGTAAATGAAACAACACAAAAGATTTCTAATTAATCTTTATCTGGTAGAAATGATTAGCTGATTAATCTTGGTTGTCTCTGTCTCAGAAGTTATGACAAATGTTTAGGCAGAGACTATGGTATTATTAGCTAGTTATCAAGATTGGCTAATCATACACAGTTTATTTGCCAGGTTTTTTTTATGTGGATTTTTACATATTGTACAAGACTAATGTATACCTCAAGCTAAGCATATCATCTAGTACATTCATATCCATTGAAACACAAGCCATGCAGCGTCTTGACTCATCCACTTTTTGAAGCATATATTTGAAGCCTTCTCTAACACCGTGGCGAAGGCGAAGCCATCTCGAGCACCTCTTGTGAAGGGAGGAAAGCACCTCCTTCCCTCGCATGAGGTGCTTTCCTCCCCTCGCATCCGTTCATGGTCATAACATCTATTTTATTTCTCTCATCCGTTCCCAAACTTGACCCTATCAAGAATCAAACTGTGAACATTTTGAGGTCCTAAATTTGATCAATCAAGAATCCTACTCTGAACATTTTGAAAAGTTGAATCCTACCGAATTTTAATAGGATCCAGTGCATTAATGCTGATATAATCGCACCCAAAACGATATGTTAAATCGTTTTCCGGTCGATCACGTCGAGGACCTGTTGAACAATTTGATGGGACTCGTGCAAAAGCATACACTATGATCAATATTAGTTACGTGCATGTAATGGATTTTTTTTATGGGTAAAAGTTGTACAGCAGTTGGACACTGACTAAGCAATGACTAAATACGGTACATAAACTGCAATTTAAGACCATGCCTACAAGGGCCACCCATCCAAACCATCCATAAGAACAGGAGATTAACTCCTGAATCCTGAACTAAACTACTAAAAGCTAAAAACGCGACTAAAAGGTCACACCATCAGGGTGACAGGACAAGCTCAAAAAAATGAGACGTTTGAGTCGCACAAACGCCGCCAGCCAAAACATCCCCCAGCCACCCCCCTTTGTTGGCAACAACCTCAGCCCACCACCATACAACCCAATGAAGCTCCACCACCAGACACGGCAAACACCACATCACCACCATCCTCCACCCAAATCAGCCACCGCCGGACAGCGCGCAGACCAGCCAGCACGCGTTCATCCAGCCCCAACGTCGCGTCGTCCACCCACCCAAAACCCACGCCGGTCGAGACAAGAGGAAACGGCCCCACTGCCCCACCAGCGACGGAGCCAGTGGAGAAAACCCAACGGAAGAGGGAAGCCAGCGCCAGAGGAGACCACAGCCAAGAAGATGATGACGAGGAGATGGTGCCGAGCCAAAGGAAGGGCCGGCCGGCGGAAAACGAAACGGAAATTCGGTCGGTTGAGTGCGAGCGCCTACGGGAGTTCTCTAGAAGCTTTTAGAAGGAGAGAGAGTATAGAAACTCGACTTATTGCATATAATTCCAAATTGATAATTCCCATCTCTCCTTCTATTAAATTTGTCAAACTAGTTTCGAGGACTGACTTTTTCCTCCTCGTTATATCTCTTTTTCAACATATTGCGTATAAAGTTTAGGATTTTGTTGAGCTCTTACACTCCAGTTCTGCTGTGTCAGTCGGTTCGGCACGGTTTAGGTATTCAAATGTACAGGGGGTCGCTGGTGTCATGTTTGGTATTTATGAGGCTTAATTGTGAGTTTGTAATGTGTAGGGAAGCTAGTGTAATTAAGTCTTGCTGTACTAATATCTCGTGTAACAAACTCTTCCCGCTATTGAATACAAACTCAATTTTCCCCCAAAAATATCAAACATGACACCAGCGACCCCTTGTACATTTGAATTAGGCCTCAGCAAATGGCCCAAGGCCGAAAATGACCCTTCTAAAGCCCTGCAGCCCGATAGCCCGAAACCCGGCCCGACCCGAGCATTGGGCCGAAATAAGCCCAGCCCGATATACTTAAATAAGGGTTAGGGTCCGGCAATTGAAACCCGACCCGACCCGGGGCCCGACCTAATAAAACCCTACTGAAATTATAGTTATAATTGTGTATAGTATATAAACATCATATTCTATGAAAACTAAAACCTAAACTAATCTCACTCCACAACACCTGTGTCTTAATCTCTCATTATCCACGCTCATTCCTCACATCCACACCCGACTGCAATTTCTAATCTAAATCTCATTTCTTCCTTCTCTACCGTTGTCATCTAGTTCGTAATCTTCTCATATATGACTATCATTTCCTTTCTGTGTCATCGTTCCAGGTTTTGTTGAATGTATTTTTTTTTTCGTTTATCCGTTTTTCAGTCCACTGCACAATTAGATGAACGGATATGTACAGATCGGTCAATATTTGTGCAGATCTGTTCATATTTATGTTGGATCTGTTCAGATCTGGACCAAATTATTTCTTTTTCAAATATTTCGGTCACTGCTCGCTTACTTGTTCAGATCTGTTGATATGGACAAAGCTGCATAGATCTGTTATATTTGTTTCAACAGGACCTGGCACTTACATCTTCTTATAAAGATACATCTATGTTTGAATAGGTTCACATCTATGTTTTAATTTGTTTGCTATGAATCTGCCACTTACATCTTCTTATATAGATACATCAGAAATAATACTATTGAATTTATGTTTGATATGTGAGCAGGTATCGTAAAGTACTCCGGCTGTATAACTAATTTATCAAATTTAGTGAATCAGATTTGTGATAAGCATTGGTCAAAGGTTCAGACATTTACAAATATTTACATCTGCAACGTGATGTGTTGAAGTTTTAGATTTTTCAAGTATTAATAGCTGGAAAATTCTTAATTGTTTCATTTCTTTTCATTTCAGTTTACACAAGAATATGAAGCCTATAACTCTTTGATAGCCTCTCCTCTGCACTGCCTCATCACCTTGCTGCCTTTGTTGATGCACTATGGACAATGCTGCTGCGAAGCTTGCTTCATTATTAATATTGTAGGCGATGCGATCTTTGTATTTATAGTTAGTAGTTTTTGTTAGTATAAATCACCATAAATTGATATTTCATGCTCGGAGCGCATCATAACAACCAAATACTTATTTTTGAAAGTGATGGGCCTCAAACAGCCCGAAACGACCCGAATTTTCCAGGGCCCTTTTTGGCCTCAGGGCTATTATTATTTTGCAATATCCGGCCCGACCCGACTCGATAAACAGTAATGGGCTACCCCATTTGTAGTTAGACCCGACCCGAACCCGAATAGTATAGGGCCGGGTTAGCCCGACCCGGCCCATTGCTGAGGCCTAATTTGAATACCTTAACCGCGCCGAACCGATTGACACGGCAGATCTGGAGTGGAAGCTCAACACATATTACATGAGTACTTTTTACTACTCGGGTACATATGAATCACTATATCAGCACGGGCCATGCAAGACACTAATCCGGATTGATACTTGAATCGTCCATTGAAGCACATGCCATCATAAGACACCTCTATCTTGAAAACCCACGAACAAACACCTCCACGCAACTATGAAGACTTGCGGCTCTGCAGAACACAACACATCCAACAAGACGTCCATGCGTATGCGGGACGAAAAACACTTCTCTACAAAAGTGGAGAGAATTATGCTATTCAGGGGAATCGAATCATTGACCTTTTGACTAAGCGTCAAGAATTCAAACCACTCGACCAAACCCATTTTCGCCACATCAGTTTTTTTGAGCGTACACTATGTTTTTTCCTGTCAAAATTCAACGAATTAAAAATTTAATCAGTCCCACCAACAACATTTAAAGTTTTACCGTCAACCCTAGGTCGTAATCAGTACACCATTGAATTGCGATCCTCAAAAAAGAAACTTAGCCCTAATTAGATTTAAGGGAAAAGTACAAAAGAGTGTTATGAACTACCGCCCTTTTACAAATTTTTGTCCGGGCTATGTAAATTTTCAAATGACAGTCAAATTTAAGTTTTGGACTAAATTCAAATTAAATTTGTTACAATAAACATCAAATTCATATTTCTTTTACAAAATCTATCCATTTGGTTCAATCAAATATATTTTTTGGTTGAACCAATTAGGGTTTTGCAATTGAAATTTCAATTCTCAATCTTCTTGATCGTTTCCATTTCGTCGACTCCATGAAACACCCAATTTCTGAGAACGATTTCAATAGCCGTCACCAGACCAACCACGACCACCAGCATCCACGAGCCATTCTCCGCGAATTCGCCGTCTTCCGTCAGCTCCAGCAAGTCGCATAGGTCAAGTTCTTCATCAACAAGTGCGCAGTCTGTATGGTCTTATTCGGGATCAATCTGCCGATATCGGCTACGACCAATCCAATTATGAATTACTACCGATTTTGTGATGTGTGTAGAGTCAATGATCCAGCATCCTTTTCACGGCTTGTTGAGTATGGATATGGCTCAAATGGGGGGAAACTGGTGCTTCTGATCAAACCAGCATTTTTACAATGTCATTCCACCAATTTCACGGGGCATATATACCATGAAACATTAGAGAAAAGTTGAAGCACCTAGCCGTCTAAATCATTACAGCAATTTTGCAATACGAAGTGATTCAGAATCACTTCTGATGATGTTATTTGCTAATGAGAGTATAGAACATATAAACGAGCTCCTCTGTTCCTCATGTCAGAATCATTATGGTTGCATTGAGCAGCTATTTGAAATCAACAATGGAATCCAAGACCAAGAGAAAATCGACATCTATATCTCTTAATTAAAACTCACGCGAATAAAATGCACAGTTCGATAAGGAAGTTCTGGTGGACCTGCTCCTCTTCAAAAAAACCTATTTACTGGATCAATTCTCAAACTCTGTGTAAGGACAGGTCTTTGGGAGGTATAGGCTTTAAGGACCTCAAGTGCATCAACATGGCTTTCTGGCTAAACAAGCCTGGAGGATTTATACTCAACCAGATTTGCTTATCTCTAAGATCTATAAGGCTAAGTATTGTTATGATTATGATATGTTGCATTGCACCGTGGGGTATAGGCCGTCCTATTGTTGGAGAAGTATTGTGAAGGGTTTTGAGCTGGTTAGAGCAGGTGCGCTGCAAGATCAGAGTGGGCGGCTATCTTGGACTGCAAATTCTTCTGGTTCTCTTGACGTTTGTAGCGCTTATAAGTTGATGATGCAGATTAAGAACTTTGATAGAGGAGAGGATATTGGTTTTTCAAATCTGGCGCAAACTCAGAAGTTCTGGAAAGACTATTGGAAAATGGCAGTCCTTAGAAAGGTTAAAATTTTCGGATGGCGCGGTTTTCATGCAGCTCTTCCTACTGGTATTAGCTTACACAGACGTGGTCTGGATACCAATGTAGGATGTGGGGAGTGTGGGTACCAAATTGAAACCTACTCACATGCTTTCCTTCACTGTTGGTTTGTGAGAGCTATTTGGAATCAGTTGGGTATCCCTGAGATGAGTGCTCTGCCAGCTTCGGTTTCCTTTGCGGACATTATTCACTACTGCTGGAGTCATCTTACGCATGAGAAAAGACATCTGGTCCTGGTTACTCTGTGGCTTATTTGGTATAAACGGAATAAAAGGAAGCATGGTGAAAGTGATTACAGTCTCCACGAAATCGTTTACAAGGCCTACAATCTTACCAGAGCTTTCAAACAATACGATTCGAAATACCTTTCTAGCATGAGGTACTTATTTCATTCTGACTTTGAATGGAAAAATCCTCCCGCCGGTTATATCAAATTGAACTGTGATGCTTCCTGGAAAGATTCTAGGAGAGGAGGTATTGGAATTGTGGCTAGAGACTGTAGTGGTAATGTTATGGCAGTTAAAGCTCTTACAGGAGTGACCAGCATCAGTAGTGTTGCTTGTGAAGGCAGTGGCTTGTTCGAAAGTTTTAAACTGGCTGAGGATCTCAACATGGATAGGGTAATCTTCGAGACTGATTGTGCTGATATTGTGAAATGGCTCAACATCTGTCCGGATGTCAATGTTGCTCAGGAAGATTGGTTCAAGGCTAGCTTACAAATGTTACATCGTCATATGGAATGGAAGGTATTCCTTATTCGAAGAGAGGCAAACGTCGTTGCAGATCATTTGGCTAAGCGTGCGGTCAATCATAATTGGTGCTGGACGAGACTAGACTGCTGTCCAAGACTTATTTGTTTTTCTAGTTGATTAAAGCCCCCTTTTCTTTTCTTGAAGCATTGTAGCTTCTGTTATCAAAAAAAAAAAAAACTCACGCGAACTACGCAATCGAGTTATTAATTAATTGAGTTACCTCTGAATAACCTTGCCAAATTAAAAATATTGACCAATGAGAATTGAAATTTCAATTGCAAAACCCTATTTGGTTCAACCAAAAATATATTTGATTGAACCAAATGGATAGATTTTGTAACAGAAATCTGAATTTGATGTTTATTGTAACAAAATTAATTTCAATTTAGTCCAAAACTTAAATTTGACTGTCATTTGAAAATTTACATAGTCCGGACAAGAGTTTGTAAAAGGACGATAGTTCATAACACATTTTTGTACTTTTCCCTAGATTTAAATCCCGACTTCGTTCCCTATGTCTATGTGTACCTCACCATTTTTATTTTATATTCATGATATGTGATTTGTCAGATGATGATATTTAAATACAAGCAAGTACGAAGTTTTCAAAGTGGCTAGTAACATGGCTACAAATAGCATTATCATGTTTGTAAATGTATTCCGTTTAGAAAACACCGTAATTGGTCAATTGTCCCAAACAACAACATATGCGACCAAAATTGACAACTGGTTTTAAAGTATTATACGTAGTACGCGTACCACGCAACGCAGGTGTGCGAGAGATGTTTCTGTGGCGGCGGCATCCTGAGTTTGGCATCTGCTTCTAGAATGAGATGCATACAGAAGAATTTGCCAAGCCTCTTTAGAATGTACAACACAGTAAATCCAAATGGTTACGAAAACAAATCCTACGTCCAATGCTAATTAGACTACCACACAGGCACACAGCATGAACTGAGCATACCGTAATATGCTTTGGAAAATTGTGAACATAGAATCAATGGAAAAGTTACTCAAACTGGAAAAAAAAAATCTGAAAACTGCCATCATGCAATTTTATGTTTTGAGATATACAACGGTTGTAAGAATTATTGGGTCTATATCACGTTTTTCAAAAATTATTGTTGTGTACGAATGATTTTCACTCAAAATCGAACTCAGCCAGCACTGGCCACATCACCATTTGTCCTGCCAGGCCGGTGCAGGCCGGATTAGATGAAGTCGATTTTGAGTGAAAATTACTATTGTCAATAAGGAAATTTTAAAATATACGTTATGGATTCGGATCAAATACAAACCACATTTATAAATAAAAACTAAAAATCCAATCAAATATTGCCACGTGTATATTTCGACCAATCGAAATTCGGGGTCTTTTATTAAATATGGAAAATTAAATTGGACTTGTTTATGATTACAAAACATAAACGAGGGGTAAAAATGTCAGTCTGTTATAACGGTGTTAAACAGTATACGTACAGTGGAAAAAGAAAAAGAAAAAACAAAGAACTAACCATTTTAAGTCTGATCATTATCTCTTTAAGTCTGATCATTGTCTCTTTAAGTCTAATCAATTTTAAGTATGATCATTAACAATTTAAGTCTGATCAATAACAATTTTAAGTCTGATCAATTTTAAGTCTCATCATTACCAATTTAAGGGTGTGTCCATTTGAACTCTAACTATTGTGTCTTATCTTATCTTAACTGAAAGTAACTTATAGTGACTGATATTAACATAACTGAAACTTATATTGACTGATGAATGGTAATATGATGATGATGAATAATAATAATATACTGACGATGATGATGGTTGTGATGATGGTGATGAATAGTAATATGATGATGATGAATAGTAATATTACGATGATGAATAGTAATATACTGATGATGGTGATGAATAGTAATATTATGATGGTGATTAGTAATATTATGATGGTGAATAGTAATATACTGATGATGATGGTTGTTATGATGGTGATGAATAGTAATATGATGATGATAAATAGTAATATACTGATGATGATGAATAGTAATATTATGATGATGAATAGTAATATTATGACGATGATGGTTGTGATGATGGTGACGAATAATAATATATTGATGATGGTGATGGTTGTGATGATAGTGATGAATAGTACTATGATGATGAATATTATGATGATGATATGATATGATGATGATGGTGATATGATGATATGATATGTTGATGGTATGATGATGATGATATGTTGATGGTATGGTATGATATGATGATGATGGTGGTGGTATGATGATGATGATGATGATAAGATGAAGGTATGATGATGATGGTATGTTGAAAGTAACTTAACTTAACTTAACTGAAACTTATATTAACTTATAGTGACTGAAAGTAACTGAAAGTAACTTATAGTGATTGAAAGTAACTTATCTTATCTTACCCATCACAAAATATAGTTCAAATGGACATGACCTAAGTCTGATCAATAACAATTTTAAGTCTGATCATTTTCTTTTTAAGTCTGATCAATTTTAAGTCTGATCGTTAACAATTTTAAGTCTGATCATTGTCTCTTTAAGTCTGATCATTATCAATTTTAAGTCTGATCATTACCAATTTAAGTCTGATCATTACCAATTTTAAGTCAGATCATTTTCTATTTAAGTCTGATCAATTTTAAGTCTAATCATTACCAATTTAAGTCTGATCAATAACAATTTTAAGTCTGGTCATTTTCTTTTTAAGTCTGATCATTTTCTTTTTAAGCTTGATCATTACCAATTTAAGTCTGATCAATAACAATTTTAAGTCTGATCATTACCAATTTAAGTATGATCAATAATAATTTTAAGTCTGACCAATAACAATTTTAAGTCTGATCATTACCAATTTAAGTCTGATCAATAACAATTTTAAGTCTGATCATTTTCTTTTTAAGTCTGATCACTGTCTCTTTAAGTCTGATCATTATAAATTTTAAGTCTGATCATTGGCTCTTTAAGTCTGATCATTATCAATTTTAAGTCTGATCATTACCAATTTAAGTCTGATCAATACAATTTTAAGTCTGATCATTTTCTTTTTAAGTCTGATCATTACCAATTTAAGTCTGATCAATAACAATTATAAGTGTGATCGTTTTCTTTTTAAGTCTGATCATTGTCTTTTTAAGTCTGATCATTGTCTCTTTAAGTCTGATCATTATCAATTTTAAGTCTGATCATTGTCTTTTTAAGTCCGATCAATTTTAAGTCTGATCATTGTCTCTTTAAATCTGATCATTATCTATTTTAAGTCTAAGCATTATTTCTTTAAGTCTGATCATTGTCTTTTAAGTTTGATCATTATCAATTGAAGTTTAAATCTGAGCATTGTCTCGTTAAGTCTTATCATTATCTATTTTAAGTCTGAGCATTATTTCTTTAAGTCTGATCATTGTCTCTTTAAGTCTGATCATTATCTATTTTAAGTCTGAGCATTATTTCTTTAAGTCTGATCATTGTCTCTTTAAGTCTGATCATTATCAATTGAAGTTTAAGTCTGATCATCGTCTCTTTAAGTCTGGTCATTATCTATTTTAAGTCTGAGCATTATTTCTTTAAGTCTGATTATTGTCTCTTTAAGTCTGATCATTATCTATTTTTAAGTCTAAACATTATTATTTTTAAGTCTGATCATTATCTATTTTAAGTCTGATCATTGTCTTTTAAGTATGATCATTATCAATTGAAGTTTAAGTCTGATCATTGTCTCTTTAAGTCTGATCATTATATATTTTAAGTGGAGCATTATTTCTTTAAGTCTAATCATTGTCTTTTAAGTCTGATCATTATCAATTGAAGTTTAAGTCTGACCATTGTCTCTTTAAGTCTGATCATTATCTATTTTAAGTCTGAGCATTATTTCTTTATGTCTGATCATTGTCTCTTTAAGTCTGATCATTATCAATTTTAAGTCTAAGCTTTATTTCTTTAAGTCTGATCATTGTCTTTTAAGTCAGATCATTATCAATTGAAGTTTAAGTTTGACCATTGTCTTTAAGTCTGATCATTATATATTTTAAGTCTGAGCATTATTTCTTTAAGTCTGATCATCGTCTCTTTAAGTCTGATCATTATCAATTTTAAGTCTAAACATTATTTCTTTAAGTCTGATCATTGTCTTTTAAGTCTGATCATTATCAATTGAAGTTTAAGTCTGAACATTGTCTCTTTAAGTCTGATCATTATCTATTTTATGTCTGAGCATTATTTCTTTAAGTCTGATCATTGCAATTTAAGTCTGATCATTATCAATTGAAGTTTAAGTCTGATCAGTCTCTTTAAGTCTGATCATTATCTATTTTAAGTCTGAGCATTATTTCTTTATGTCTGATTATTGTCTCTTTAAGTCTGATCATTATATGTTTTTAAGTCTAAGCATTATTTTTCAAAGTCTGATCATTATCTTTAAGTCTGATTATTATCTATTTTAAGTCTGAGAATTATTTCTTTAAGTCTGATAATTGTCTATTAAGTCTGATCATTATCAATTGAAGTTTAAGTCTGACCATTGTCTCTTTAAGTCTAATCATTATCTATTTTAAGTCGAGCATTATTTCTTTAAGTGTAATCATAGTCTTTTAAGTCTGATCATTATCAATTGAAGTTTAAGTCTGACCATTGTCTCTTTAAGTCTGATCATTTGAGCATTATTTCTTTAAGTATGATCATTGTCTGTTTAAGTCTGATCATTATCTAGTTTAAGTCTAAGCATTATTTCTTTAAGTCTGATCATTATCTATTTTTAAGTCTGAGCATTATTTCTTTAAGTATGATCATTATCTTTTAAGTCTGATCATTGTCTCTTTAAGTCCCATCATTATCTATTTTTAAGTCTGAGCATTATTTCTTTAAGTCTGTCTTTTCAAGTATGATCATTATCAATTGTTTCTTTAAGTCTGATCATTAGCTATTTTAAGTCTGAGCATTATTTCTTTAAGTCTGATCATTGTCTCTTTAAGTCTGATCATTATCTATTTAAGTCTGAGCATTATTTCTTAAAGTTTGATCCTAAAATCAGATTGAATGGAATACTTAACGGAGTTTCCAAATCAGGGACTAAATTGAAAATAAAACTAAATACAATAATAAAGGGATTATGTATAATGACTATAATATCATTCCGTGATTTATCCGAGATTTCGAATAAATGGAACACATGTCAACTGCAAATACAATTTTTAGTTTTCATTTATAAATATGGTTTGTACCTGAACAGCACCCATACGTTATAATACTAAATAATTTATACAACCGTGGTATATTCCCAAGTGTCCGGATCAAATACAAACCAATATTATAAATAAAAACTACAAACCCATAAAAAAATTGACACGTGTCAAAATCGACCAATCAGAATTAATTTCGACCGGGGTCCTTTTTGTAAATAAAAAAAAACACACGCGGATGCATTTAAAAATACATAAAAGACATTAGGGGTATAATCGTCCAAAAATTGCTACAGTAAAGCTCAGACTTAAGAAAACAATGTTCAGACTTAAATCAGTAATGAAAATACTTGAAAAAACAATGTTCAGACTTAAAAAATCAATGTTCAGACTTACAAAAATAATAATGAGACTTAAACCATTAACGATCAGACTTAAAAAACCAATGTTCAGACTTAAATAAATAATAATGAGACTTAAACCATTAATGTTCAGACTTAAATAACAATGTTCAGACTTAACTAACAATGTTCAGACTTAAACCAGTAATGACAATACTTAAAAAAAACAATGTTCAGACTTAAAAAAACAATGTTCAGACTTAAACCAGTAAAGACAATACTTGAAAACCCAATGTTCAGACTTAAAAAAACAATGTTCAGACTTATATAAATAATAATGAGACTTAAACCATCTGGAGGGTCAAATTCGCGTTTAAATCTTTTTTTTCTTTTTAAAAAAAAAAGATTATTTGATTTTCATTCTGTTTTTAAGTCTGATCACTGCCATTTAATCTGATTATTAAGTATTTTTAAGTCTGAACGATACCATCTTAAGTCTGAACACTACCATTTAATCTTATCATTGCCTATTTTTAAGTCTGAACGATACCATCTTAAGTCTGAACACTACCATTTAATCTGATTATTAAGTATTTTTAAGTCTGAACACTACCATTTAAGTCTGATTATTAAGTATTTTTAAGTCTGAACACTACCATTTAAGTCTGAACACTACCTTTTTTAAGTCTGAACACTACCAGTTTAGTCTGAACACTACCAATTAAGTCTGATTATTAAGTATTTTTAAGTCTGAACACTACCATTTAAGTCTGAACACTACATTTTTTAAGTCTGAACACTACCATTTAAGTCTGAACACTACCATTTAAGTCTGATTATTAAGTATTTTTAAGTCTGAACACTACCATTTAAGTCTGAACACTACCTTTTTTAAGTCTGAACACTACCATTTAAGTCTGATTATTAAGTCTGAACACTATCATTTAAGTCTGAATACTACCATTTAAGTCTGAACACTACCTTTTTTAAGTCTGAACACTACCATTTAAATCTGATTATTAAGTATTTTTAAGTCTGAACACTACCATTTGAAGTTTATGCGCTTGTATGAGAATTTGACGAAAGCCTAGTGTTTTTTGGGTGGAAACGGCATTCTGAGCATAACTCATAGCTTCGCCATGAGCTCGGTGTTTTTAGGGCAAATTCGATCATCTGGAGGGTCAAATTCGCGTTTAAATCTTTTTTTTCTTTTTTTAAAAAAAAGATTATTTGATTTTTCATTCTGTTTTTAAGTCTGATCACTGCCATTTAATCTGATTATTAAGTATTTTTAAGTCTGAACGATACCATCTTAAGTCTGAACACTACTATTTAATCTTATCATTGCCTATTTTTAAGTCTGAACGATACCATCTTAAGTCTGAACACTACCATTTAATCTGATTATTAAGTATTTTTAAGTCTGAACACTACCATTTAAGTCTGATTATTAAGTATTTTTAAGTCTGAACACTACCATTTAAGTCTGAACACTACCTTTTTTAAGTCTGAACACTACCAGTTAAGTCTGAACACTACCAATTAAGTCTGATTATTAAGTATTTTTAAGTCTGAACACTACCATTTAAGTCTGAACACTACATTTTTTAAGTCTGAACACTACCATTTAAGTCTGAACACTACCATTTAAGTCTGATTATTAAGTATTTTTAAGTCTGAACACTACCATTTAAGTCTGAACACTACCTTTTTTAAGTCTGAACACTACCATTTAAGTCTGAACACTACCATTTAAGTCTGATTATTAAGTATTTTTAAGTCTGAACATCAGTATTTTAAGTCTGAACACTAACAATTTTTGGACTAAATTGAAAATAACATTATTAGGTTTTATACCCATTAGTGTGGAATGACTATTATACCCCTCCGTGTTTTCTCCGGGATTTCGACTAAACTGGGACACGTGTCGGCTTTATAATCGGTTTGTAGTTTTTATTTATAATTTGGTTTGTACCTGAACCGCACCCTATTCCCAAAACAAAAAAAAGTACAGTTATCAAAATTTTTAATTACTGTCCTATCAAAAAAAAAATTTTACTTACTGCCCGAAAATTATTCGATTTAAATTTTTTCAGTTGTTTAGGTATGTGTTTAAGTCAAAATAAAAAGGATGGATGACTGATTTTAGTATTCCTAAATACGCAAACATGTCAAATATCAACAAGCTTTGACTTCCCTGCCTCAGACCCAGTCCCAGTCATCTCTCCTTCTTTCATTTCTTCTAAACCGCGTTTCTCTTCACCATAAAAATCACCAGATCAAAATAAAACAAACAAATACATAAATTATGATACTTTTAAAGCTCTTACCCTTTCATAAGCATCCATGGCAGCAGCTGACAGCCTAATCATGAAAACACTCGTTTCCATCTCCCTGACCTGCTGTTTCATCTTTCTCAGTTTCAGCTGTGGTGCTGGTTCATCCACTGTTGCCATTTCAGAAAATGGAAATTTCACCATAATATGTGCAATAGTCAGCTCCGGTGGTTCCAATTCCAACCATCATCAGGTCAACTGCTCCAACTTTCCATCCGGTATTCAACTTCCTTTCTTCAATCTGATCAACAACAGTTCATCATCATCATCAGTTTCCAGGATTGTGGGTGGACAGGGATTCATCTGTGCTTTGAGCTCAATTTCAAACAATGATGATATCATCCTCTGCTGGAGATTTGATCACAATCAGTTAACTAACATTAACATCACTACAAGAAGGATATACATTGGACCGAAAATCGATCAACTGGTTGCTGGAAACACACACATCTGTGGCTCATTTTCCGTCACTGGAAAACTTGAGTGCTGGCCGAAGAGGGGTTTGAGTCACAACTCATCTCTGATTCTAACTAGTCTTGCAGTTGGACAAGGATTTGTGTGTGGGCTATTGCAATCAGGGGAGATAAGGTGTTCTGGAAATGATTATACTTCTCCAGTTGTCGGCAATGAGCCTGGAGGAACGTACATCGAGATCGCAGCTGGATTGCGTCATGCTTGCGGCATTTTACAGAACAATAATAGCTTGGTGTGCTGGGGGGAAGTGACAGGAGAGGTCCCACAAGGGCAGTTCAAGTCAGTGGCATTAGGAGATGGACGAACCTGCGGAATGAGGTATAACGGCACGGTTCGTTGCTGGGGTCAAGACGGATTTCAGCTGCCCAGTGCATTAGAAGGAACTCACTTTCGATCCCTGGAAGCGAAAAGGAGCGTCTTCTGCGCAATAGCCGTTTCGAACTACTCGCTGTTTTGTTGGGGAAGGGAAGATTTGGGACTGAATCATATGGTTTTTGAGAAAGTGTATCCAGGGCCATGCAGGTCAGATTGCCCTTGTCAGCCTGTGGCAGGCTCAAGTGACCTTTGTGGTCCTGGGGAACAGATTTGTGAAACTTGTTCCTTTACCCCAGAGCCACAGTCTCCGCCGCCAACGTCGCCAAAATTTCCAGAACAAAACCTTTGGAATGCTGAAAGAATCGGGTTTTTAGTACTAGGTTGTACTGGAACTTTGTGCTTTCTGGCAGTAGGTTGTTTTCTAGTATTCAGATTTTGTTCGGTAAGAGGACGCAGAGTTCATGATTCAGGACGATTGGATGAAGCTGATCCAGAAAATGGTACAATGCCAATAGGCCAGCGGCAGAGGCCAGTGCTGGAAAAGCGGTTAAGTCATTTGGTGAGCATGGGGACTGGAGGCCAAATGGAAGAAATCCCTTTGGAAGTTTTGGTCCAAACAACTAACGATTTCTCTGAAGAACACAAGATTGGGTCGGGAAGCTTCGGGTCTGTCTACCGAGGCGTGTTACCAGATGGGCAAGAGGTAGCCATTAAGCGCGCAGAGATCACAACTTCATCATCAGCCTATGCGGGAGGAACGAAGCGCAATCAGCAAGAGGATAAAGACAATGCCTTCATGAATGAACTAGAGTTCTTGTCTCGAGTCCACCATAAAAACCTCGTCAGATTGTTGGGATTCTGCGAAGATCGAAACGAGAGAATATTAGTTTACGAGTGGATGAAAAACGGCACTCTACATGATCACCTGCACAAGTTTAATAGTGAACATTTGATGTCATGGACGACAAGAATTAAAGTGGCACTGGATGCAGCTAGAGGGATTGAGTACCTGCATGTTTATGCAGTACCCACTATCATTCACAGAGACATCAAATCCTCCAACATTTTGCTAGATGATAAATGGACAGCCAAAGTATCTGACTTCGGACTATCCTTAACTGGTCCTAGCGACGATATATCTCATCTTTCCCTCCACGCCGCAGGGACAGTAGGATACATGGACCCAGAGTACTACCGCCTTCAGCAACTAACAACCAAGAGCGACGTCTACAGCTTCGGGGTAGTCCTGCTTGAACTATTATCAGGGCAAAAAGCCATTCACAAGAATGGGTATGGTGTCCCTCGAAATGTGGTTGATTTTGTTGTTCCCTACATAACGCAAGATGAAGTTCATAGAGTTCTGGACCGAAATGTACCTCCACCGACGCCTTACGAGATAGAGGCAGTGTCTTATGTGGGTTATTTAGCAGCAGATTGTGTGACGTTACAGGGTGTCAACCGGCCATCCATGACTGAGGTCGTAAATAGTTTAGAAAGAGCTATAGAGGCATGTTCAGCCAGACCGCAATTCTCCCGCTCATCTACTGAAGCCTCTGCTTAAAATTTTTTGATCATCTGCACATAGAACAAGTACATCATTTTTAGTATTTCTTTCAGGTATTTTACATTCTTTGATTCTCTTAATTGACTTGACGCCCAAAGGGAAGAGATATGGTGTATTTCTACTACCTACTCATTGAAATACAAGTACCACCTGCCATCATTTTCTTCTTCTACATTCAACTTTTGTGTTCAGTTACCAGTTCAAATGATGTTCTATTTTTTAAAGGAAGAGAAGAATTCAACCATAAATATACTAATTGATAAAGCTAATCAGTCTTTCTTTTCTGATATGTAAAAACTGAAAGAAAGTCAAAGAGAGGTGTGTCAAACTGTCAATTGAAGTCTGAATGGTGCCTTCTTTATACACAAACAAATGAAAAATATATCAAAAATCATATGCTCCCATTTGTCTCACTTGGGTCTGTTCATGTATACCATGCGAAGGTTTAACTCATAATTTAATCTGTAACAGATTTCCAAGTCAGATCCAACAAGTAAATGGAATATGTGACCTGAAACAAGGACTTCCAAATCTGCATCTCTCAGCTGCCTGTTTCAAATGTGGAATCACCTTTTTTTCACCTGACTAAAACAGTTGTCAGTTAAGCAACTTCTTATCACAAAGAGTAATAACGAAAGATCTGTAGGTTGGTAGAATGTAAATCATATAATGAATTCCAATTTGATTATACTTTGTTCCACAACTAAACTAATTATTTATAAATGTTGTGCAAGCACAGCCAGTATTAACAAATTAATAAACTGCACAATACTACAAGAATATCCTTAACATACCGCTAATAAACCGACAGGTGAAATATGTTGGAGACAGTCTGCGGGTAACTTTATGAGCGTAAGATTCACATGATGCAGTAACATTTTGTCAGTACACAAAGAAGTTACTCTTGACTAAGATAAACCAGTGCCCTTATATCAGACACAGTAATAATCAACAGACACAGTAATCATCAAAGAAAGATTTAAAGAGAAATACTTGTGGAGGTCAAACACAAATGCTGCAGCCTGCAGTCATTGTAAACTCAAATAAAAATTAAACATATGCTAGCGAAATAAGAACAAATCAGTAGGAAATTAGAAATTGAAAAACCAACAAGACAAACATCGTTTCGAAGTCGATCTTATTGAGGGAAAAAATATGATACAATGTAGCAATATTACAAAGTTTACAGAATATTCCACAACAATTTAAACAGATCACTATCAATGTGATAGCAAAATTACAACATAACAATGGCAACATTGTATGAAGAAATACATAAAAAGCCAAAAAAACATATAAATAAATACTAAAGCAGCTTCCTTTCGGTAACATGGATGATTAATTATACCATGGACGTCGATGCACTCTTAATTTCATGAAGCATAGAAAGGGCACCATCAATCTGGAAGAACACGTCATCCTTGAGAACATTTCCATCAATCTGTAATTTAACAATATCGAGCAAGTTAGATTCAACTTTTCATGACTACTTACTGTACACTTTTTTTCAAGTGTCATTGTGTAACTTATACCTGCAGGATTGTGATAGTTCAAAAGAAAAACTGATCATTCCTATGTTTGAGTATTCTGGCGTGCTTTGTTATTGCACGCCAAGAGCACTACTGCTACTTCTTGGAGCAGATAGTGTAAAAAAAACGCATGAAGAGACGAGGTTCAGATGTGAATAGCTTACAATACCTTGATTGTTATATCTTCATACATTGAAAGTACCGCCTCTACGTTTTGATGGTGAGTTTGTAAACGTAACTTAACCTACACTCATGAAGAAACAACAAATCAATGGCTGGAAATTCAAGAATAATTTTGCGCAAAAGACCCCTCTGTATCATGTATTAGTGATCATAACAGTTGGTGCAAAAGAGGTGGTGCGAACTACATTACTGCAACAGATGCCAATTAACGAGCACAATGGAATAATTAAAGAAAGTGGTATAAAAATTTGTTCGACTTGCCTTCTCCTCTGTGTCGTCAAACCGCTGAGTGAGCCTAGCAGCTATTTCTTCATTTTCTGGAGGAGAATATTTTAGGTGGTATATTTTCCCTGTCACTGGATCAAGTCTTCTTCCTACTACCCTCTCAACAAGAAGCTCTTCAGATACCTACAGAAAAACAGATTAGCATAGCTAATGGCTCAATGTGATGTTTTTATCAAGCAGAGGCTAAATGTAGTGTTTTGGTTTCACTTATGGAGGAACGAAATATAGCGATAACAATAATCATACATCTCATAATTAGGCAGTGACACCTTCAAATAAAAGTTAGTAGTTAAACAACTGTATATCAACAATAAGATGCACATATGTATGGTTATTTCTTTTCGCACAACATAGATAAGGAGCCATCAAGCCTAACCTCTAAAAGAATAAATAGGTCTGGCTTGAATCCAAACTCCAAAAGTGCAGCTGCTTGGGATTGGCTTCTGGGGTACCCATCCAAGAGCCATCCATTTTCGTGAGAATCTGGTTGTGACAAACGGTCCTTCACCATCTGGACAAAAAAATGACTAAGATTACCCAATGTTTCAACAGTGCAACAAACTAATTGTATTATGAACCCACCATTACAACTATATCATCAGGGACCAACTGTCCTTTTTCCATGTACTCCTTAGCCCGCCTCCCATTTTCACTTCCAGCTGCAATTTCTTCTCTGAGTAAGTCTCCAGCCGCAATATGCACTAAACCGTACTGATAAAGAGAGTAAATTGATTTTGTATGATTGTTTGCTACACAATAGGCATGTTGACGTAAAACAATATCACCAGTTGGTTGCAAGTGCATAAATCTAATGGAAATGTTTGGCGTCCATAGTAAGTAACCGCTAATTCAGTGAACTGTCGAACAACTACAGTCCATTGAAACATACACTGACGGTGAGCAGTGGCAGATCCAGGATTCTTATCGAGCGGGGGAAGAATACTCCAGGCACTTTTAACAAAATAGAGCTCGTGTGGTTAATAGAAGTTAACATCTAAATACTATTACTAAAAAATTTGAGAAACTCTTGAAATAACTAGTAGCTTTTAGGTCTCATTTTATTAAATGATATGAAAGTGAACTAAACTGAAGGTAAACTCAAACTGGATAAAATGTATCTCAAACATGAGAACTGAACTAAAAAACTCCATTCAAGTACTCACATTTTAACTAGACCAAAGTATTTACGAATTCTATTCAGATATCATCATTTCCAGCTCCCACATTTCACAAATGTACCGCACATGTCTAAGATAAATAAGATTATTTTCCGATTGATTATCAAAATATTTAAATTTAAAATTAATTTTGAACTACTAGGGACATAACAATAAAATCAGTGGAGGCATGATATTAGAATTATTGAACATGTTATGCTAATTTACTTAATTTAATCAAAAATTTGAAGAATCAATGGGGTGACTACCCCCTCTTGCCTGAGTTTGCATCTGCCACTGACGGTGAGTTCTTTTAGGAAGAGTAACATACGTTTTTTTAAAACTCTAGGGAGTGGGAGAAGATATGATCATTTTCTTTGATATTTTATCATGCATCAAGCTTTGATCTCATTTCTATGGGCATTGCAGACGATGATTTTTTCAACTGGGACTCAATTCGGAAAAGAAGAGACATTGATGTGATTACCTTGGTCTTGATGAGCTCACACTGAGTTCCTTTACCGGAGGCAGGCGCTCCAGATATCATAATCTTTAGTGGCTCCGGCTTGACAGCAGCCGCTACGATCTAACAAAACAAAATACACAATCAGAGGCTTAACAGCTAAGCATATAAAGCAAAATTGATTACCTGAGATCGATGAAGGGGACTCGAGAAGGATAGCGTCTTATTTGAGCGGCGGCAGCGGCTAGGGAAAGAGATGAAGCCGGAGGAGTGGTTCTGGAAATGAACTGGTGATGATAGAGTAGCGAAATGAATGGAAGGCTTGTAGGAAGCGGCGTCGGGATTTGATACGGTTGCGATGGTTCTGAGCGGAAGGATCGTCGAGCACGCCATGATTTGTCTTTTTTAGGTTTTCGTTGAGCTGCTCGTCGGAGTCGAGAGGAGATGAAGACTGAAGAGACTGCCCGCACGCAAATGGCTGCTACTGCGCTGCCCGGGCCGGGTGGAATGGGCTGCCCTATCAGCCCGTTATTCTTCAGTAAATGGGTTTTGAATCATTGAGAAAAATCATTAATGCTAAATATAAATTGATTATGATAGCAATTATGACAGTCTGTTTCACTTTTCCTTTTTTCAAAATATTATTCTTTTTTTTTCCAATCAAAAAAAAAATATTTTTTTTTGTATGAAGACTCTTTTATGAATATATAATATTCTTTAAAGAGGAAATGACAAAGAGGTATATGAACTTCCGATCCGAACTATGAAAGTTGTTGTATCCTTCACTATCAAAAAAAAGTTATATACAGTCATTCGAAAACTATAGTTTTGATAAACAACATTAAAACTACGTCGTTTCATTAATATAACCCCTAAATTGATAACTAAACTCTTTTATAAAACTATGCAGTTTCGACTTAAAGCTAAACAGTTTTATTTTACAACGCACTACACTACGCCATTTACTCAAATTGTTGTTAATAGCTTGGCTGCACAGGATTCGATTTCGACTAAAAACTAAGCAATTTTATTTTAAAACACAATGCACTACGCCATTTACTCAAATTGTTGTTAGTAGTTTGGCTGCAGATCATGATCCGTCCTCTTTATCGTAAATCTTATAACTAAGAGCTTAATTGCTGACTGTACTTCCTAATATTTTGTCTGACTTTTAAAGTTTAATTAAGATAAGTAAAACTGCACTCATGATCAAAGTTTTATGCATCAAAATCGCGATCAGTGGTAAGAGCTAGCATTGGTGATCATATATCACTCAAGTCATGACGAATCCTGATGAGAACAGAATGGTGTCGGAAGGTTGTCTGTATTTTTTATATATAAAAAGTCTATGTTTTATACACTTTTTTTAGAGAGTCTTTTCAAGTAACTAGGGGTAAGCACGACCCGTCTCGATCCGGTCGATATTTTGCAAGAACTTGAACCCGACCCGGTACTAAATAAGTCGGGTTCGGGTTGCTCCTCGGATGACCCGGCCCTATAACTATATTAATATAGAATAAAATAATTTAATTCTTGAATTTTGTTTCAATATGCTTCATATCATTTTGTTACAACAATGTTGAGCGGTTAACATATTTAAGCTCACTTTCTTTCTTCGTAGATTATTTTGTTTTAGCTACTTGATATGTTATAAGTCTATCGTTACGACGGGTTCGGGTTATCAAATACGACCCGGTTAATATTTAGTGTCGGGTTCGGATTGACCTAAATGATTCGATCGTCATTTCGGGTCTGATTAAGGACGAACCTAACCCGTTCTAACCCGTCCCACGATCACCCGTACAAGTAACCATATAAGGTAATCAATTGGATACAGAAGGTCATCTCAAAAACCGAAACGCCAACAAGAAAAAAAATCAACTTATTAATATTGGAGGCGGGACTTCCATCAAAAAAATATATAACCAATTTGGGTCGTAACTCATAAGTTGTAATTTTGAATCTTCCTCATCGATTTTGGTCTCTCTTTCACTTCTCCTCCGTTAGCTGTTGATTCTTAGATCATTTCTGTAAGCCATATATCTTCTCCCATTACTATTTTGTTTTTTCGCCTCTGCTTATATTGCTACTTTTTCTTGTTCATGTTATCTGAGTGTGGTCCTTTAGTTTTGTAACTAGTTGATGTTCATGTCCCTGCTGATATATCAAAGAGTAAAAATACACGGTCTTTTAGCTTCACGTCATCTATATATATACATAACTCTTTGTAATTTCAAATGAAGTGTAAAAAATGGGAGGAGCTTCGGTTGTTGAAGATTGGGTGCTAACACCAACTGCAAACAAAACTCTCAACTTGGTCCTTGTTGGAAGGACCGGGAACGGTAAGAGTGCTACTGGAAACAGCATTCTGGGGAGAAAGGTCTTCATGTCAAGTCCCAGCTCAGCTGGCGTTACCAGCATTTGTGAGCAGCACTCAACACATCTCAGCAATGGGACGCGCATTAATGTAATCGATACCCCAGGTATGCCAACATTTCTACATTTTAGTAAATTTTAGGAATTAGGATTTTTCAAGCATTGTTTTATGTGCTGAATATAGTGTGCAGTTTCTCGTAAAATTTAATTGCCTTTTAATAAATTATTGCAGGTCTCTTTGATTTTTCTGATGGTGGATCAGAAAATATGGGCAAAGAAATTGTTAGATGTCTCGAGTTGGCAAGAGATGGTATTCATGCTGTGCTTGTAGTTTTCTCGATACGAACCCGTTTCTCCAAGGAAGAGGAAGCTACAATGTGTAGCTTGAAAGCTCTTTTTGGGAACAAGATTATCGACTACATGATTATAATCTTCACTGGTGGAGATGAACTTGAGGAGATGGAAATGACATTGGATGAATACTTGGGACATGACTGTCCAGCGCCTTTAAGGGTTGCATTTTTCATTCCAATTGCTCTGTAAAAAAAATTCTAGTCATTCAGTCTTTTTAATTGGATTTTTTTGTGGGGTTGCACAGGAAATCATTAGGCTTTGTGGCGATCGTTATGTTCTTTTCGATAACAAAACTGGCAATGTAGGAAAGGCTGCACAGTTTCAGAATCTCTACACCCATCTGAAAGTGATCATGACTCAGAATGGTGGACATCCATATACTGATAAGCTATTGGCTGAATTGCGGGTTTGTGCCTTATTTAATGGTGTTTTATTTCGTTGAGATGTTTTGTTGTTTGTTTTTTTACAAGGAGTATTTTTTGTGTGCTGTTGAAGGATGCTAATAAACTTCGAGAGCAGGCCATTGAAGCGGTTGTGTTGATTGACCACTCCGAACAAAAAGTAGATGAGATGAAGCAGCAACTGCAAAAAACCTATGAGGAGCAGCTCAAGAAAATGACTAAGATGGTAAATGGCTATTCGAATTAGTTCTTTTATTTATCGCCGAGTTGGCGTTTATGTTCTTCCTGGTTTATGTTGCATGTAGATACTGCTGCAGATTGTTTTTAACACTTTCTATTGTCCAGCAGATTGAGTCAAAGCTGACTACAACTACTAAAATGCTTGAGAAACAATTAGCTGAAGAGAAAAAAGCAAGGGCAAAGGCGGAAGAAAAAGCTCTGAAAGCTCAGAAGAAATCAAATGAGGAGATGTACAGACTCAAAGCGAGTCTGGAGAATGCTAGGAGAGAAGTTGCAGCGGCGCGTAATGTTCCGCCTCCACCTCCACCTGGCTGTGCTATTCTGTAGACTGTATTCCTAGTAATACAACTGGTACTGGATTGCCTACCTAAGAAAAATGATGATAACTTTAATATTAATTTAGCTGGACAAAAACATTTTGTAAAACTTTTCAGCGACCTATTTTGCCAGTAAAATCTCAAATGGCACTGTTTTTCCCCCATATCACATGTCACATATTTTTTTTTTTTGATTACATGGGGTTAGTAGTTAGAATTAAAAGTTAGTGATCGAAGAAGTTAGGACTCGAACTCGAGCAGCCGGTGAGGATTTAAGGGGTAGCCACCAACTCGGCTAAACCCCAACCTCCACATGTCACATATTTACCGATGATCTTAGAGCATCCCACCAGTGGCGGATATAGGGGGGCCCAGGACCCCTCTCAATTCTCGGCAATTTTTTATATATATATATAATATCATATATATTTTTTGAAAATTTTGATCAAACATGTATCTTCAGTCACTATTTTTGAGAGCTTAACCTCTAAATTTCATCTTGGAGTAAACATAAAAGTTATAGAACATTCAATTAGCTTTCTACCCATATAAAGAACATCTCAAACGGACACCGGATGACACCTCTATGAGCTTTCAAAGGTTGGCTCGGACCCCCTCGATTTTGGCTAATTTCGATCAATCATGCATCTTTGGTGACTGTTTTTATCAGCTTAACTGTCAAATTTCATCTTTAAGTAAACACAAAAGTTGTAGAGAATTCAATTTGATTTCTATACATATATGGATCATCTTCAACGGACACCGGATGACGCCTCTATGAGCTTTAGAAGATTGGCTCAGACCCCTCAATTTCGGCAAATTTCAATTAATTATTTATCTTTTGTTGCTGTTTTTATCGGCTTAACCTCCGCATTTCATCTTGAGTTAAACATGAAAATTATAGAACATTCAATTAGCTTTCGATGCATATGTAGATCATCTTCAATGGACATCAAATGACACCTTTACGAGCTTCAGAAGGTTGACTTATCATTAGCAGACCTTGTTGTTCTGAAAAAAATCGCCGGATGATTAGTAGACCTTTTTTTTTTGCCCGATTCGACTTATATCATTGTTGTTAGAATTTTTTTTTAGAACCCCCTCAAATGAAGCTCTGGATCCGCCACTGCATCCCACCATGGTTTTTTTTATCATAGTAAAGTATTATGAGAGATGATCAAAAAAATCATGCACCCCCATCATGATCTTTTTGATCATCCCATGATTTTTTTTGTAAAAAAGATCATTTCATAATCGAAAATTAAATTATATCATAAGACGTGAGCCAATCGCAACGCGACACGTGTCCTGTGTAAGGAACAATACAGTTTTTATTTTGATCTTACAACGAATATATCCTCTAAATTACAACGTAAAAAAATCAAAATAAATATCAATATTCATAATTTTTTGAGCTCTATAAAACGAGATACACTTTGATATATTTTTATTAATCTTAATATTTATGAGCTATAATTTATGAAGTGATGAGAGAGAATGATGATGAACTTTTTATTTGATCATGAGTGGGATGTATGTGATTGATTTGGTCATGAGGATGATTAGATGAGAGAGAAAAAGGATGAGAGAGGTGGATGATATGATTTTTTTTATCATGGTGAGGATGCTCTTATGGTTACCCGTTTCCTCCATTTTGTCATTTTTAGGACGTTATACAGACTTAAACACTTAAACAATAATATTCAGACTTAAAACAATAATATCCAAACTTAAACAGAAATATCCACACTTAAAACAGCAATATCCAGACTAAAGTTAAGTCTGGATATTACTATGTAAATTTGTAGGACGTTATACTCTCGCATATATTATCTATTTTTAAATAAGTCCGTTTTAATTTTTTTTATTTACAAAAAGCGTCTCGAATTACGATTGGTCGAAATATACCCTTGGTAATATTTTATTGATTTTTTAGTTTTTATTTATAACCCTGATTTTTATTTGATCCGTTTTAATATTAAAATGTGAGATATATCAAAAGAGTGAACTAAAAATTACTTATTTGTTATTTCAACCATAGTAAAAAAAAAGTTGACTAACGGAGTAAACATTATATGTTAAGTTTATAGGAATACATGTGTTATGCTAAAAGATCGGGACACTCTCTCTCAAAACCCTTTCTCTCAAAAAACCCTTCGGCGGCGACAGATCCAGATCCAGCCATTTCTCTCCCTCTCGCCTTTATTCCCCACTCCTCACCCACTCCTTGTTGTCTCCCTTCCTCGACATGCTCCACGATGCTCTCTGTCGGGCAGTTTAGCGCCCTTCTCGTCTTCCTCGCCCAGGTGCGGAGATGAGCTCTCAGAGAGTATGGTCGGAGTCGTCGGGTGGGGTGAGATGGCGGGGTTTTGTGCGTGGTGGTGACATGGGGTGAGGGGGAGGTTCAGTTTCAACTTATTTAGTTTTCAGTTTTAGTTGTTTGTTTAGTTTCTTTGCAGGGCTGTTGTGTTTTGGCCTGGTTGTGACGGGTGTCGTCGGAAAGATCTCGTATTTGAAGGGTTCGGCTTGCGGATCTACTGTTTTTGGGTTTGAGGGGTGGTGGCGGCTCTGGCCATGGCGTACGGTAGTTGTTGGGCTCGGCAGTAAAGATCTGCTTCGGTGGCGGTCGTCATAACATTGTGGTCTGCCGGATTTCAGCGCCAACGGCGTTGCTGGGACGTCGAAGTCTGGCTGGTGATGGGTTGCCGTTTGTCTCCTCTTGATTTCTAGACCAGGGTTAGTTTTAGCAACAATCTAGATGTAGTCAGGTTAGTGTAGCGTTTGTTTTAGCCGATTTGTTCCGGTGTCTTCCCCACCTTGTGGTGGTGTCCTCCCTGTAGAAAAACTTACTGCAATCATCTTCGATGGAGAATCGGAAACCTATCGAAGACGATCCAAGATCGAGATTGCAAAGATCGGAGAGGATTTAGCTAACCCTAATTTTGTATTGATTTTTGTTAAGAGAAAACAAAAGGCGCCAGAAGCTGTTATAATAGACTTCTGGCAAGTTTGAGCTAATTACAAAAGCATCCCCTAACTAACAGCAAAATACCAAAGACAAGAGTTGATAAATACAACGCAGCCCAGCCGGTCGGGTGAGCACAGACCTGAAACTCAGCCGACCGACTGGGAACAGGTTAACCAGCATTCTTCTCCTCAATACCCCCCTCAAGCGCAACGTGTGAAGAGTGTTGAGAACGTTGAGCTTGCCAGAGATGAGTTGAAGACGTTCTGCAGAGAGAGCTTTGGTGAGAAGATCCGCCGGCTGATCAGAGGTTGGAATGAACTGAGGACTGATCGCGTGTAAATATAGCGGAAATATTCAAACAAGAATTCAAATACTTATGCTAAGTCACGGTAATCAAAACATTTATAAAGACCCGGGGAATCCGAGGTCGAACCCAAAGGATAGGTGATTAAACCAATAATGCTAAAGATTAAACTAGATTGTCTATGGTTTGGGGGGGGGGGGAATTTTCAATCCAAAGGTGAGATTAAACTTGCAAAAAGGGTTAACAATCAATTCAAAGATGACTAGGGATTACTTCCCCACCTAGACAATTATTATGACAATGGAACGATATACCAATGATGAAATCGCATGCACATGTATAGGATTTAGCTCATGCAACATTAGTACTAAGTTCAACTCGCGCTACAACCTAGTATCAAGTGGTTACATCTCGCATAGCACCTCACACTCGCGCTCTATTGGCACTATAGAACATGAATTTCTAGCCTCACACTCGCGCTCTATTGGCTAAATAAACATGTTCTTATTAAATCCAAGCAATTCTCATTAGGTTAATGAATTATCCAACTAACTCAAAAGTCCTAATGCTTCTTCATTTAGTTCATTGAAGTCATGTTGATCAACGTGAGCTACATCAAACATGAGATCAAGCAAAGTTCCCATTGAGGACATTTCACAAACACCTTATGGGCAACTTGAAACATTAAGTTCAAATGAAGAAGATTCATGTGCAAACTCATTCATCAATGGCATATATAGTGTTCACAATATCACACACATGTCTAGGGGATCCATAATCCCCAATCAAGGTCACTACTCACTCATGGTGAGCTTACAAACAAAGTCAATGATGAAGATGCAAACAACCAAATTGAGAGTGAGTTTTGAGATCTAAAACCAATTGTGATGACTACAAAGCACTAAAACCCTTGGTGTTGTTGAAGATCCCTTGCAAAAGCTTGTCCAAGATTGACCCAAAAATCCTCTTTTAAATCTCCAAAAAGTCCCCCTTTGCTTGGATCTCAAACTTTCTATTTATAGCACAAAGTAGGGTTTCGGTACTGTAGCATCCCAGTCGGTCGACTGGCGTGTGGCTTGTTTCCCAGTCGGTCGACTGGCGGTCCAATCTGGCTTTGACTTCGATTTCCCAGTCGGTCGACTGACGGTCCAGTCGACCGACTCGATTGATCACTTTGAGAGGAGCTCCTGAGTCTCCATTTAGTCGACCGACTGGCGGGTCCAGTCGACCGACTCGCTCCTTTGGCTTTCTTAGCTCTTCCTCAGTCGACCGACTGGAAGGCCAGTCGACCGACTCGAATAACTTGATTTTCAGCGCCTCCTGAGTTGCCATCCAGTCGACCGACTGGAGCAGGGGAGATTCCCAGTCGGTCGACTGGGATCATTTTCAGTCCAAACTTGCTCAAATCTTCGATTTTCTTCTAGAATTGATCTTTTTGAGCTCGGGGACCGTAGGGTCGGTTTCTAACCTGTAATGGCAACAAAGAGGGTCAAATGGCATCGAAAGAGACTCGGAACGGATCAAAACCTCTAATAAAAATAAACGAATCATAGTCGAGAATTCGACTCATCAAGGACTGATGAGGCCGGAACTGAGGTGTTGTCTAACAACATGGCAGTCCAGTTCGACGTGCTTACACTACTACACACAGGTCATTATGCAACGGTTCAAAAATTACATTAGGCAACGGTTCCACTTTATGCAACGGTTTTTAAAGGAACCGTTGCATAAGATACACATTATGCAACGGTTTTTACTGAACCGTTGCATAAAGTGACATTATGCAACGGTTAAATTGAACCGTTGCATAAAAGACACATTATGCAACGGTTCAGTAAAAACCGTTGCATAATGTGTATCTTATGCAACGGTTTTTACTGAACCGTTGCATATGTGTTAAGATTAAGCAACGGTTGTGTTTAAAACCGAAGCCTATACTAAACCCTAAAATTAAAACACATAAGTCTTTCTTCTTCGCTCTTGGCTCTCATCAGTTTGGGCGAACTCGTCCGCTCACCATCGCTCTTCGGCGGTGTTTGGGAACTCGCCAGTCATTCGATGGAGCCGTCGTCGACGCGAGGACGGTGCAGCTCGCCGACAGGTAGGCCAGCGAGTCCGCACTCGTCTGCATCCGTGAGTTTTCGGCGTCGTCGATTGAACGCGGTGAGTTTTCAGCTCGGTGCGGCCGTCGTCGTCTTCGGCGTCGTCGATTCAGAATCTTGGTGGGGGATTAGAGTTCAGATCCGTGAGTTTGAACCGGAGTCAGTCGGATTCGATTGACAGATTGACATTGGTGCAAGGTATGGAGCGCAGATTCAGAACGGGTTCGGATCGGGCGAGCTGCTTTCAGAGTCGATTGATGTGCCTAGGGCTGGGGATAACATCTCGGTTACGATTCGGTTTAGGCCTTTGAGGTTGCTGTTTTTGTTTAGGATTCGATTAACATCTCCCTGAGTGGGATAGGAGCTCAATCTGGTATGCTGTTTTTGGTTGCTCTTATGTTTCATGACTTGCTTATGGTTTTTTCTCCCATTGATTGGTTTGTTTGTTGGTCTATTGGTGATGTTGATATGCTGTTGTTTCATTATAGAGCTAAGTTGGTCTTGATTGATGCGCATTTCAGTTTCATTCTTGGATGTGTATGTGTGTGTTTGTCTCACATGTTTAAATTGAAACATTTTGATCTTGAGATTGTCCAAATATCTCATATCATTTCCTAATTATTTATCTAAGAAAGTGTCGACTATGACTTGAGATTTTTTTTTGTAGACATCTCACGTCATCATGTCTTGTCTTTGTAGTTTGTTAGCTGTTTAACTTCAGTCTAAATTTTTTTCACCAAACTTCTGATATTGTGGAGTATATTATATGGTTTGTGCAGAGAGTAAGTGCCCTGATGACGCAGGGAAGGATACGCGCCAACAGCTATCATTGTATCATCTACAACTACAACTAGTAATGCTGAACGCACTTTCTGTTTTGCTTTGAAAATGTGCTTTTACACTTTCACTTGGTGGACGTAATCTGCTTTAGGACTTGCTGTTTATTGTAAATTTTGCTTTTCAGGTATAGAGGATGCCACAGAGCACCAGGCCGACACGTCAATGCCATCATCTCAACAGCAGGTATAGTAATTAGTAATAGTATAGTTTGCATTTTATGTTCTTTTGAGGTAACTCAGTATGTTAAAAAAAACTCAGTATGCGATGAAAATGATGAGTTTTTTTGTTGAGAATTTAGGGCACTGGCTGTGGTTTAAATAGAAATACATTTACTTGATTTAGGCATTTAGGTTCTTGTATATATTATTCATGTTCTGTGTGCACGACATTTGGTTACCATGACTATTATTCATGTTACTTAGTTTTCTTGAACATTTGTTTCTTGTTGGACTTAGGAAAACTAAGAGAGGCGGCTTCACTGGGAAAACATGTTCTTCTGAAGAACCTTTTGGACTCTCTTGAGTCCTTGAAAGCGCGGGAGGCAGGGAGAAACAAGGATGAAGAAGAGGAAGCAATAACCCGTTGCATTTGAAGTTGTTATGTGAAGTTGTATGAATGATGTAATGAATGGTTGTATTTTCAGTGAAATGAAAGTATTTTGATGTTTGGAAAATGAGTAACAGAGAATTATATTTGTTTGCATTTTGAGTTTAATTTTTTAGGTGGATTTGAGCTATAAAACAATCAAAATATTGCAAAAAATTTTCGTATTTTATGCAACGGTTCTCTACTCAAAACCGTTGATAATGTTATGACATTATGCAACGGTTTTCTCTTGAACCGTTGCATAATGTCATGACATTATGCAACGGTTTTCTCATGACATTATGCAACGGTAGCTTATGCAACGGATGAGGAACCGTTGCATAATGGTCCTCAGAACCGTTGCATAAGCTCCTGTTTGTAGTAGTGTTAGTGCGCTCATGATAAACTGGGTTGCGGGCTATGTGCATTGCAGCACGATTATCACAATGAAGAGGCACTGGAGTGGGAATCTGCACCTGAAGATCAGCCAAGAGTCTTACAAGCCAGGCAATTTCACAGCAAGTATGCGCCATTGACCTGTATTCAGCCTCAGCAGAGGACCTTGAGATGACAGCTTGCTTCTTCGATTTCCATAAAATGAGAGCACCTCCAAGAGTCATAGCATATCCAGTAATAGACTTTCTAGTTAAAGGGCATGCTCCCCAGTCAGCATCACAAAAGGCTGACAGATGGAGAGGCTGATTGTTGGGATAAAATAGGCCATGAGCTGGAGCAAGTTTAAGATATCTGAGAACTTTGTGAGCAGCTGTAAGATGTTCTTCAGTGGGCTGATGCATAAATTGGCTCAGGATATGAACTGAATAACCAATGTCAGGTCTTGTATTAGTGAGGTAAATCAACTGGCCTACCAATATTCTATAAGGACCAGGATCACTTAGAAGAGGAGCAGTTGAGAGACCCAATTTATGTTGAGTATTCATAGGAATAGAGGATGGCTTGCAAGCCAGCAGACCTGCCTCAGTCAAGAGTTCTAAGACATACTTCCTTTGATTTAGAAAAAGGCCATCATCAGATCTTGCAACTTCAAAACCAAGAAAGTATCTCAATTGACCCAGATCTATGATCCTAAAGAGATCATGAATGAAAGTCTTTACAGCCTGAATATGAGTGGTAGAAGTACCAGTGAGAATCACATCATCCACATAGACTAACAGAGCCATAAAGACACCTTCCTTGGAGTAAGTAAAGAGGGAGTGATCATTTTGGCTTTGAGTGAAACCAAATGAGATTAAGGAGTCACTAAATCTGGAATACCACTGCCTTGGAGCCTGCTTCAGACCATAAAGACTTTTGAGAAGTTTGCAAACTTTTCCTTGAGCTTTCTCAGCTTTAAAGTAACCAGGGGGAAGGGCCATATAGACTTCTTCATCAAGATGCCCATGAAGAAAGACATTATCCACATCCAGTTGATACAAAGGCCAATTCCTAGAAACAGCCACTGCAAGTAGAGTTTTAACTGTATTCATCTTGCCCACAGGAGCAAAGGTTTCATGATAGTCTAGGCTTTCCAATTGAGTGAAGCCTCTAGCAACCAGTCTGGCCTTATATCTTTGAATTGTGCCATCAGAATTCTTTTTAATCCTGTAAATCCACTTTGAGCCAATTGGATTCTTACCAGGAGGTAAATCAGTGATTTCCCAAGTGTTGTTTCTGTGAAGAGCCTGCAACTCGGCCTCCATAGCTTGATTCCACTTTGGGTCCTTACAAGCCTTTGTATAGCAAGTAGGTTCCTCATCAGATAAGACTTGTAGGGCATAATGTTGTAAAAGAGATGAGCACCCTGAATAGTCTACAAACTGGTGAATGGGATATGGAGTAGTTGTAGTTGTGAGAGTGTTGCATACAAAATCCCTTAAGTACCTGCTGTTAGGCCTAGGTACCCTTGTAGTTCTTCTGAGAGTTTGATCTTGAATGGGAATTTCAGAAAGCTGAGAGTCAGCTACATTTGTGTCAGATGGAATTGTAACATGTGAAGAAATATTTTCAACTGAATAATCAGCACTGGTTGAACATTGAGGTAGAGGGACTGCATCAGGTAAATGAACAGGAACCTGGTTACTAGAAGTATCTCCAGACTTTTGATGACTATCTTCAACACAAGGAAAGACAGTTTCAACAAATTTGACATCCCTAGAAACATATGAGATATTATTCTGTAGATCAAATAGTTTGTACCCTTTCTGATGGAAGGCATAGCCTGTAAAGATGCATGGAATAGCCCTGATATCAAACTTTGACTTTCCTGGAGCAATGTTAGTCATATAGCACAAACAACCAAATGCTTTCATATGTCCATACTCAAGTTTTCTTTTGAATAAGACCTCAAAAGGAGTAAGACCCTTCAGAACTGAAGAAGGTAATCTGTTGATGATGTAGGTGGCAGTTAAAACACATTCACCCCACAGAAAATCAGGCACTTGAGACTGAAACTTGAGAGATCTGGCTACTTCAAGCAAATGTTTGTGCTTCCTTTCCACTATGCCATTCTGCTGAGGAGTATAAGTGCATGAGGTTTGTTGCACACACCCCTGAGATTGAAGAAAATTAACAACCCTGTGACTAAGAAATTCAGCACCATTATCAGTTCTAACTGTCTTGATTGAGCACTGGAACTGAGTTTGAATCATCAAGTAAAAACTGATAAGATGATCAGCAGCCTCACTCTTACATTGCGTCAAATAAGTCCAAGTTACTCTAGACATATCTTCAACAATTGTTAAGAAAAACTTTGCACCAGAAATGGTTGGTTCCTTATAAGGACCCCAAATATCCACATGTATGAGTTCAAATAGATGATGAGTACTAATAGTACTAATAGGAAAAGGAAGCCTTGTCTGTTTGGCTTGAGGACAAATATGACAAAGCATATTGGACTGTTTACAACTGAAATCAGGGACACAATGTTTTAATGTGCTGAAAAGCTTATTGTAAGGGACATGGCCCAATCTGTAATGCCAGAGAGCAGCATTCTTCTCCTCATTTTCAACAGATAGACAACCTCCATGGATAACAGGCTTGAAATGATACAGCCCTTCAATCAACTCACCAGTCCCTTGCAAAGTCTGACTTACAAGGTCATGTATACAACAACCAGTCTTAGTAAACTGAACTGATAATTTGGACTCTTCCACCAGTTTAGCCACAGAAATTAAATTGTATCTGATATGAGGAACCAACAAGACACTAGATAAAGTGATGACATTGCTCAAGACACAAGTACCAGTGTGAGTGACCATAACTCTTTTCCAATTAGGCATAAGCACATTATAGGGTGTTCTAAGACTAACCAGATCAGTCAACAGGTGAGCATGAGGTGTGATATGGTCTGTAGCACCACTATCAATGACCCAAGTACCCTTATCCACCTTAATAGAAGAGAGACAAGTGATACCTGCCATGTGATCAGAATTCTGAGTTCCATGATCACCCAGGAATTGCATCAACTTATTGAGTTGATCCTGAGTCATCTTCAATGAGCTTATTTGAACTGGAGCAGCTTCAGTAGTGGTGTAATTATCCTTGGAGTCATTGCCTGCATTGGAACCTTCAGAAACAACAGCATTAGCAATACCTCTATTGCCTTTAGCATTAGAGTTAGTGGACTTATTGTTTATGAACTTGTAGCCAGGTGGATAACCATGAAGCTTGTAACAAGTCTCCCTCAGGTGACCTTGCAGCTTACAAAAGGTACAAAACAAAGATTTCTTGTTGCCACCAGAAACAGGCCTACCAGATTGCCTGTTAGCACCAGAGAACTGGGATTGCTGAGAGTCACCATTGGACTGCGAAGCATGAGATTTACCAACATACAATGCTGACATCTCAGGAAGTATAGACCTCTTAGATTTTCGTTGGCTTTCATCTTGAACCAACTGCTTGTAACACTCCTTGAGATTAGGAGAAGGCTTCATTTGCAGAATGTTGGATCTGGAAGTGGTATAAACCTCATTAAGACCGATCAGAAATTTCTTTCTTCTATCCCTCATTTTCCTATCATTCGAACACTTTCTAGCCTGGCATCTTGACCCAAGCTCACAAGCAACTTCCACAGTTAGGGCATCCTCATCACCCCAAAGTTGAACAAGTTTATTGTAGTATTGGGCAATGGACTTATCTTCTTGCATTAGAGAAGCAATCTCTTGTTGAATAGAGAATATAGTGAAATCATTTGAACCAGCAAACCTCTCCTCTAAATCCACCCATGCATTCATGCAATCACAGGAATGAATCAGAGAAGCACCTATCTCTGGTGAAACCGAGTTGATTATCCAAGATAACACAACATTATTACATTTGTCTCAACGCGCACCCTGATATGGATCAGTCGATCTAGGAAATTCACCACGCACAAAGCCTAATTTCATCTTTATACCCAATGCCATCTCCATAGACTTCCTCCAGTTGAGATAGTTCTGATCTCCAAGCAAAGGTTGCGTAACTAAGGAAACAGCTACATTTTCATTGCTGTTCACAAACATGGGATCATCTGCCAAATTAACAATAGTAGATGACGCTGGAGCAGTCTCAGACGTCGTAGCAGGACTCGTCGCGGCCATTAGATCAGGCAAACAACACGAACAAATGCAAACTAATCGCAAACAAAACGAATAGCGCGAACAATCACAAACGCAGCAACAGAAACGTGATCAAAGCGCAAGAATCAAACCTTACATCTGATACCATGTAGAAAAACTTACTGCAATCATCTTCGATGGAGAATCGAAAACCTGCCGGAGACGATCCAAGATCGAGATTGCAAAGATCGGAGAGGATTTAGCTAACCCTAATTTTGTATTGATTTTTGTTAAGAGAAAACAAAAGGCGCCAGAAGCTGTTATAATAGACTTCTGGCAAGTTTGAGCTAATTACAAAAGCATCCCCTAACTAACAGCAAAATACAAAAGATAAGAGTTGATAAATACAACGCAGCCCAGCCGGTCGGGTGAGCACAGACCTGAAACTCAGCCGACCGACTGGGAACAGGTTAACCAGCATTCTTCTCCTCAATACTCCCACCTTGTTATGGTGGTGTTTTCTTCCTTTTCGTAGGAGGTGGTTTCCCTCCCTTTGCGGAGGGGTTTTTCGTTAAGGCACTGTGCCTTTGCAGTTTTTCTGCTTGATTTCGATGGGGTGCCGCTGTGGCCTGAGCTTTATTTCTGTCGACTGTGCTAGGATTGAGTCATTGTTTCGATAGTGTCCAACTCATGTACGACATGTATTCCCATAAAAAAAAAGTTTTTAGGAATACGAATTTTGCCCCTTATTATAAAAAGTAATAGTTCGGAAAATAATATTTGGGACAAGGGTTTGGATCAAATACAAACCAAAATTATAAATAAAAACTACAAACCCACAAAAAAATTGACACGTGTAAAAATCGACCAATCAGAATTCATCCCGTTCGGGGTTCATTTTGTAAAGAAAAAAAACACACGCGGACTTATTTAAAAATACATAAAATATAGGAGGGGTATAATCGTCCTAAAATTTGCTACAGTAAAATTCGACTTTCGCTACAGTACGTTTTTAAGTCTGATCATTTTGAATAAAATTTGCTACAGTAATAGTTTAAGTCTGATCATTAAGTTTTGATTCCGATTTCGACATTCTTAACGACTTAGTCTGCTCTTGGTGTGAACTGGAGAGATATGGCTTTGAGTTAGCTACGCAACGATATATGGCTTGCCTCTATCGGATTTTTTATTTGATCCCAGCACTTAATTGAATGAATAAAGGTCTAATATGCCATTTGTGGTGCCAATTAAGTCTGATCATTCATGAATTAAGTCTGATCATTAAGTTTTGACTCCGATTTCGACCTTCTTAACGACCTAGTCTGCTCTTCGTGTAAACTAGAGAGTTGTAAAGCTTTGAGTTAGCTACGCAACGGTATATGGCTTGCCTCTATCGGACTTTTCATTTGATCCCAGCACTTAATTGAATGAATAAAGGTCTAATATGCCATTTGAGGTGCCAATTAAGTCTGATCATTAAGTTTTGATTTCGATTTCGACCTTCTTAACGACCTAGTCTGCTCTTGGTGTGAACTAGAGAGTTGTAAAGCTTTGAGTTAGCTACGCAACGGTATATGGCTTGCCTCTAACTGATTTTTCATTTGATCCCAGTACTTAATTGAATGAATAAAGGTGTAATATGCAATTTGAGGTGACATCAAAGTCTGATCATTTATGAATTAAGTCTGATCATTAAGTTTTGACTCCGATTTCGACCTTCTTTACGACCTAGTCTGCTCTTAGTGTGAAATGGAGAGTTGTAAAGCTTTGAGTTAGCTACGCAACGGTATATGGCTTGCCTCTATCGGATTTTTCATTTGATCCCAGCACTTAATTGAATGAATAAAGGTCGAATATGCCATTTGTGGTGCCAATTAAGTCTGATCATTCATGAATTAAGTCTGATCATTAAGTTTTGACTCCGATTTCGACCATCTTAACGACCTAGTCTGCTCTTGGTGTCAACTAGAGAGTTGTAAAGCTTTGAGTTAGCTACGCAACGGTATATGGCTTGCCTCTATCGGATTTTTCATTTGATCCCAGTACTTAATTGAATGAATAAAGGTCTAATATGCCATTTGAGGTGCCAATTAAGTCTGATCATTCATGAATTAAGTCTGAACATTAAGTTTTAACTCCGATTTCGACCTTCTTAACGACCTAGTCTGCTCTTGGTGTGAACTAGAGAGTTGTAAAGCTTTGAGTTAGCTACGCAACGGTATATGGCTTGCCTCTATCGGATTTTTCATTTGATCCCAGCACTTAATTGAATGAATAAAGGTCTAATATGCCATTTGTGGTGCCAATTAAGTCTGATCATTCATGAATTAAGTCTGATCATTAAGTTTTGACTCCGATTTCGACCTTCTTAACTACCTAGTCTGCTCTTGGTGTAAACTAGAGAGTTGTAAACCTTTGAGTTAGCTACGCAACGGTATATCGCTTGCCTCTATCGGACTTTTCATTTGATCCCAGCACTTAATTGAATTAATAAAGGTCTAATATGCCATTTGAGGTGCCAATTAAGTCTGATCATTAAGTTTTGACTTCGATTTCGACCTTCTTAACGACCTAGTCTGCTCTTGGTGTGAACTAGAGAGTTGTAAAGCTTTGAGTTAGCTACGCAACGGTATATGGCTTGCCTCTATCTGATTTTTTATTTGATCCCAGTACTTAATTGAATGAATAAAGGTCTAATATGCAATTTGAGGTGACATCAAAGTCTGATCATTCATGAATTAAGTCTGATCATTAAGTTTTGACTCCGATTTCGACCTTCTTTACGACCTAGTCTGCTCTTAGTGTGAAATACAGACTTGTAAAGCTTTGAGTTAGCTACGCAACGGTATATGGCTTGCCTCTATCGGATTTTTCATTTGATCCCAGCACTTAATTGAATGAATAAAGGTCTAATATGCCATTTGTGGTGCCAATTAAGTCTGATCATTCATGAATTAAGTCTGATCATTAAGTTTTGACTCCGATTTGGACCATCTTAACGACATAGTCTGCTCTTGGTGTGAACTAGAGAGTTGTAAAGCTTTGAGTTAGCTACGCAACGGTATATGGCTTGCCTCTATCGAATTTTTCATTTGATCCCAGCACTTAATTGACTGAATAAAGGTCTAATATGCCATTTGTGGTGCCAATTAAGTCTGATCATTCATGAATTAAGTCTGATCATTAAGTTTTGACTCCAATTTCGACCATCTTAACGACCTAGTCTGGTCTTGGTGTGAACTAGAGAGTTGTAAAGTTTTGAGTTAGCTACGCAACGGTATATGGCTTGCCTCTATCGGATTTTTCATTTGATCCCAGCACTTAATTAAATGAATAAAGGTCTAATATGCCATTTGTGGTGCCAATTAAGTCTGATCATTCATGAATTAAGTCTGATCATTAAGTTTTGACTCCGATTTCGACCATCTTAACGACCTAGTCTGCTCTTGGTGTGAACTAGAGAGTTGTAAAGCTTTGAGTTAGCTACGCAACGGTATATGGGTTGCCTCTATCGGATTTTTCATTTGATCCCAGCACTTAATTGAATGAATAAAGGTCTAATATGTCATTTGTGGTGCCAATTAAGTCTGATCATTCATGAATTAAGTCTGATCATTAAGTTTTGACTCCGATTTCGACCATCTTAACGACCTAGTCTGCTCTTGGTATGAACTAGAGAGTTGTAAAGCTTTGTGTTAGCTACGCAACGGTATATGGCTTGCCTCTATCGGATTTTTCATTTGATCCCAGCACTTAATTAAATGAATAAAGGTCTAATATGCCATTTGTGGTGCCAATTAAGTCTGATCATTCATGAATTAAGTCTGATCATTAAGTTTTGACTCCGATTTCGACCATCTTAACGACCTAGTCTGCTCTTGGTGTGAACAAGAGAGTTGTAAAGTTTTGAGTTAGCTACGCAACGGTGTATGGCTTGCCTCTATCGGATTTTTCATTTGATCCCAGCACTTAATTAAATGAATAAAGGTCTAATATGCCATTTGTGGTGCCAATTAAGTCTGATCATTCATGAATTAAGTCTGATCATTAAGTTTTGACTCCGAGTTCGACCATCTTAACGACCTAGTCTGCTCTTGGTGTGAACTAGAGAGTTGTAAAGCTTTGAGTTAGCTACGCTACGGTATATGGCTTGCCTCTATCGGATTTTTCATTTGATCCCAGCACTTAATTGAATGAATAAAGATTTAATATGTCATTTGAGGTGCCAATTAAGTCTGATCATTCATGAATTAAGTCTGATCATTAAGTTTTGACTCTGATTTCGACCTTCTTAACGACCTAGTCTGCTTTTGGTGTGAACTAGAGAGTTGAAAAGCTTTGAGTTAGCTACGCAACGGTATATGGCTTGCCTCTATCTGATTTTGCATTTGATCCCAGTACTTAATTGAATGAATAAAGGTCTAATATGTCATTTGAGGTGCCAATTAAGTCTGATCATACATGAATTAAGTCTGATCATTAAGTTTTGACTCCGATTTCGACCATCTTAACGACCTAGTCTGCTCTTGGTGTGAACTAGAGAGTTGTAAAGCTTTGAGTTAGCTACGCAACGGTATATGGCTTGCCTTTATCGGATTTTTCATTTGATCCCGGAACTTAATTGAATTAATAAAGGTCTAATATGTCATTTGTGGTGCCAATTAAGTCTGATCATTCATGAATTAAGTCAGATCATTAAGTTTTGACTCCGATTTCGACCATCTTAACGACCTAGTCTGATCTTGGTGTGAACTAGAGAGTTGTAAAGCTTTGAGTTAGCTACGCAACGGTATATGGCTTGCCTCTATCGGATTTTTCCATTTGATCCCAGCACTTAATTGACTGAATAAAGGTCTAATATGCCATTTGTGGTGCCAATTAAGTTTGATCATTCATGAATTAAGTCTGATCATTAAGTTTTGACTCCGATTTCGACCATCTTAACGACCTAGTCTGCTCTTGGTGTGAACTAGAGAGTTGTAAAGCTTTGAGTTAGCTACCCAACGGTATATGGCTTGCCTCTATCGGATTTTGCATTTGATCCCAGCACGTAATTGAATGAATAAAGGTCTAATATGCTATTTGTGGTGCCAATTAACTCTGATCATTCATGAATTAAGTCTGATCATTAAGTTTTGACTCCGATTTCGACAATCTTTACGACCTAGTCTGCTCTTGGTGTGAACTAGAGAGTTGTAAAGCTTTGAGTTAGCTACGCAACGGTATATGGCTTGCCTCTATCGGATTTTTCATTTGATCCCAGCACTTAATTGAATGAATAAAGGTCTAGTATGCCATTTGAGGTGCCAATTAAGTCTGATCATTCATGAATTAAGTCTGATCATTAAGTTTTGACTCCGATTTCGACCTTCTTAACGACCTAGTCTGCTCTTGGTGTGAACTAGAGAGTTGTAAGGCTTTGAGTTAGCTACGCAACGGTATATGGCTTGCCTCTATCTGATTTTGCATTTGATCCCAGTACTTAATTGAATGAATAAAGGTCTAATATACCATTTGAGGTGTCAATTAAGTCTGATCATTCATGAATTAAGTCTGATCATTAAGTTTTGACTCCGATTTCGACCATCTTAACGACCTAGTCTGCTCTTGGTGTGAACTAGAGAGTTGTAAAGCATTGAGTTAGCTACGCAACGGTATATGGCTTGCCTCTATCAGATTTTTCATTTGATCCCAGCAATTAATTGACTGAATAAAAGTCTAATATGCCATTTGTGGTGCCAATTAAGTCTGATCGTTCATGAATTAAGTCTGATCATTAAGTTTTGACTCCGATTTCGATCATCTTAACGACCTAGTCTGCTCTTGGTAGGAACTAGAGAGTTGTAAAGCTTTGAGTTAGCTACCCAACGGTATATGGCTTGCCTCTATCGAATTTTTCATTTGATACCAGCACTTAATTGAATGAATAAAGGTCTAATATGCCATTTGTGGTGCCAATTAAGTCTGATCATTCATGAATTAAGTCTGATCATTAAGTTTTGACTCCGATTTCGACCATCTTAACGACCTAGTCTGCTCTTGGTGTGAACTAGAGAGTTGTAAAGCTTTGAGTTAGCTACGCAACGGTATATAGCTTGCCTCTATCGGATTTTTCATTTGATCCCAGCACTTAATTGACTGAATAAAGGTCTAATATGCCATTTGTGGTCCCAATTAAGTCTGATCATTCTTGAATTAAGTCTGATCATTAAGTTTTGACTCCGATTTCGACCATCTTAACGACCTAGTCTGCTCTTGGTGTGAACTAGAGAGTTGTAAAGCTTTGAGTTAGCTACGCAACGGTATATGGCTTGACTCTATCGGATTTTTCATTTGATCCCAGCACTTAATTGACTGAATAAAGGTCTAATATGCCATTTGTGGTGCCAATTAAGTCTGATCATTCATGAATTAAGTCTGATCATTAAGTTTTGACTCCGATTTCGACCATCTTAACGACCTAGTCTGCTCTTGGTGTGAACTAGAGAGTTGTAAAGCTTTGAGTTAGCTACGCAACGGTATATGGCTTGCCTCTATCGGATTTTTCATTTGATCCCAGCACTTAATTGAATGAATAAAGGTCTAATATGCCATTTGTGGTGCCAATTAAGTCTGATCATTCATGAATTAAGTCTGATCATTAAGTTTTGACTCTGATTTCGACCTTCTTAACGACCTAGTCTGCTTTTGGTGTGAACTAGAGAGTTGAAAAGCTTTGAGTTAGCTACGCAACGGTATATGGCTTGCCTCTATCGGATTTTTCATTTGATCTCAGCACTTAATTGAATGAATAAAGGTCTAATATGCCATTTGTGGTGCCAATTAAGTCTGATCATTAAGTTTTGACTCCGATTTCGACCATCTTAACGACCTAGTCTGCTCTTGGTGTGAACTAGAGAGTTGTAAAGCTTTGAGTTAGCTACGCAACGGTATATAGCTTGCCTCTATCGGATTTTTCATTTGATCCCATCACTTAATTGACTGAATAAAGGTCTAATATGCCATTTGTGGTGCCAATTAAGTCTGATCATTCATGAATTAAGTCTGATCATTAAGTTTTGACTCCGATTTCGACCATCTTAACTACCTAGTCTGCTCTTGGTGTGAACTAGAGAGTTGTAAAGCTTTGAGTTAGCTACGCAACGGTATATGGCTTGCCTCTATCGGATTTTTCATTTGATCCCAGCACTTAATTGACTGAATAAAGGTCTAATATGCCATTTGTGATGCCAATTAAGTCTGATTATTAAGTTGTGACTCCGATTTTGACCTTCTTAACGACCTAGTTTACTCCTGGTGTGAACTAGAGAGTTGTAAAACTTTGACTTAGCTACGCAACGGTATATGACTTGCCTCTATCGGAATTTTCATTTGATCCCAGCACTTAATTGACTGAATAAAGGTCTAATATGCCATTTGTGGTGCCAATTAAGTCTGATCATTCATGAATTAAGTCTGATCATTAAGTTTTGACTCCGATTTCGACCATCTTAACGACCTAGTCTGCTCTTGGTGTGAACTAGAGAGTTGTAAAGCGTTGAGTTAGCTACGCAACGGTATATGGCTTGCCTCTATCGGATTTTTCATTTGATCCCAGCACTTAATTGAATGAATAAAGGTCTAATATGCCATTTGTGGTGCCAATTAAGTCTGATCATTAAGTTTTGACTCCGATTTCGACCATCTTAACGACCTAGTCTGTTCTTGGTGTGAACTAGAGAGTTGTAAAGCGTTGAGTTAGCTACGCAACGGTTTATGGCTTGCTTCTATCGGACTTTTCATTTGATCCCAGCACTTAATTGACTGAATAAAGGTCTAATATGCCATTTGTGGTGCCAATTAAGTCTAATCATTCATGAATTAAGTCTGACCATTAAATTTTGACTCCGATTTCGACCATCTTAACGACCTAGTCTGCTCTTGGTTTGAGTTAGAGAGTTGTAAAGCTTTGAGTTAGCTACGCAACGGTATATGGCTTGCCTCTATCGAATTTTTCATTTGATACCAGCACTTAATTGAATGAATAAAGGTCTAATATGCCATTTGTGGTGCCAATTAAGTCTGATCATTCATGAATTAAGTCTGATCATTAAGTTTTGACTCCGATTTCGACCTTCTTAACGACTTAGTCTGCTCTTGGTGTGAACTAGAGAGTTGTAAAGCTTTGAGTTAGCTACGCAACGGTATATGGCTTGCCTCTATCGGATTTTTCATTTGATCCCAGCACTTAAATTGAATGATTAAAGGTCTAATATGCCATTTGTGGTGCCAATTAAGTCTGATCATTCGTGAATTAAGTCTGATCATTAAGTTTTAACTCCGATTTCGACCATCTTAAAGACCTAGTCTGCTCATGGTGTGAACTAGGGAGTTGTAAAGCTTTGAATTAGCTACGCAACGGTATATGGCTTGCCTCTATCGAATTTTTCATTTGATACCACCACTTAATTGAATGAATAAAGGTCTAATATGCCATTTGTGTTGCCAATTAAGTCTGATCATTCATGAATTAAGTCTGATCATTAAGTTTTGACTCCGATTTCGACCTTCTTAACGACCTAGTCTGCTCTTGGTGTGAACTAGAGAGTTGTAAAGCTTTGAGTTAGCTACGCAACGGTATATGGCTTGCCTCTATCGGATTTTTCATTTGATCTCAGCACTTAATTGAATGAATAAAGGTCTAATATGCCATTTGTGGTGCCAATTAAGTCTGATCATTAAGTTTTGACTCCGATTTCGACCATCTTAACGACCTAGTCTGCTCTTGGTGTGAACTAGAGAGTTGTAAAGCTTTGAGTTAGCTACGCAACGGTATATAGCTTGCCTCTATCGGATTTTTCATTTGATCCCATCACTTAATTGACTGAATAAAGGTCTAATATGCCATTTGTGGTGCCAATTAAGTCTGATCATTCATGAATTAAGTCTGATCATTAAGTTTTGACTCCGATTTCGACCATCTTAACTACCTAGTCTGCTCTTGGTGTGAATTAGAGAGTTGTAAAGCTTTGAGTTAGCTACGCAACGGTATATGGCTTGCCTCTATCGGATTTTTCATTTGATCCCAGCACTTAATTGACTGAATAAAGGTCTAATATGCCATTTGTGATGCCGATTAAGTCTGATTATTAAGTTGTGACTCCGATTTTGACCTTCTTAACGACCTAGTTTACTCTTGGTGTGAACTAGAGAGTTGTAAAACTTTGAGTTAGCTACGCAACGGTATATGACTTGCATCTATCGGAATTTTCATTTGATCCCAGCACTTAATTGACTGAATAAAGGTCTAATATGCCATTTGTGGTGCCAATTAAGTCTGATCATTCATGAATTAAGTCTGATCATTAAGTTTTGACTCCGATTTCGACCATCTTAACGACCTAGTCTGCTATTGGTGTGAACTAGAGAGTTGTAAAGCTTTGAGTTAGCTACGCAACGGTATATGGCTTGCCTCTATCGGATTTTTCATTTGATCCCAGCACTTAATTGAATGAATAAAGGTCTAATATGTCATTTGTGGTGCCAATTAAGTCTGATCATTCATGAATTAAGTCTGATCATTAAGTTTTGACTCCGATTTCGACCATCTTAACGACCTAGTCTGTTCTTGGTGTGAACTAGAGAGTTGTAAAGCTTTGAGTTAGCTACGCAACGGTTTATGGCTTGCTTCTATCGGATTTTTCATTTGATCCCAGCACTTAATTGAATGAATAAAGGTCTAATATGTCATTTGTGGTGCCAATTAAGTCTGATCATTCATGAATTAAGTCTGATCAATAAGTTTTGACTCCGATTTCGACCATCTTAACGACCTAGTCTGTTCTTGGTGTGAACTAGAGAGTTGTAAAGCTTTGAGTTAGCTACGCAACGGTTTATGGCTTGCTTCTATCGGATTTTTCATTTGATCCCAGCACTTAATTGACTGAATAAAGGTCTAATATGCCATTTGTGGTGCCAATTAAGTCTGATCATTCATGAATTAAGTCTGATCATTAAGTTTTGACTCCGATTTCGACCATCTTAACTACCTAGTCTGCTCTTGGTGTGAACTAGAGAGTTGTAAAGCTTTGAGTTAGCTACGCAACGGTATATGGCTTGCCTCTATCGGATTTTTCATTTGATCCCAGCACTTAATTGACTGAATAAAGGTCTAATATGCCATTTGTGATGCCGATTAAGTCTGATTATTAAGTTGTGACTCCGATTTTGACCTTCTTAACGACCTAGTTTACTCTTGGTGTGAACTAGAGAGTTGTAAAACTTTGAGTTAGCTACGCAACGATATATGACTTGCCTCTATCGGAATTTTCATTTGATCCCAGCACTTAATTGACTGAATAAAGGTCTAATATGCCATTTGTGGTGCCAATTAATTCTGATTATTCATGAATTAAGTCTGATCATTAAGTTTTGACTCCGATTTCGACCATCTTAACGACCTAGTCTGCTCTTGGTGTGAACTAGAGAGTTGTAAAGCTTTGAGTTAGCTACGCAACGGTATATGGCTTGCCTCTATCGGATTTTTCATTTGATCCCAGCACTTAATTGAATGAATAAATGTCTAATATGTCATTTGTGGTGCCAATTAAGTCTGATCATTCATGAATTAAGTCTGATCATTAAGTTTTGACTCCGATTTCGACCATCTTAACGACCTAGTCTGTTCTTGGTGTGAACTAGAGAGTTGTAAAGCTTTGAGTTAGCTACGCAACGGTTTATGGCTTGCTTCTATCGGATTTTTCATTTGATCCCAGCACTTAATTGACTGAATAAAGGTCTAATATGCCATTTGTGGTGCCAATTAAGTCTAATCATTCATGAATTAAGTCTGACCATTAAATTTTGACTCCGATTTCGACCATCTTAACGACCTAGTCTGCTCTTGGTTTGAGTTAGAGAGTTGTAAAGCTTTGAGTTAGCTACGCAACGGTATATGGCTTGCCTCTATCGGATTTTTCATTTGATCCCAGCACTTAAATTGAATGAATAAAGGTCTAATATGCCATTTGTGGTGCCAATTAAGTCTGATCATTCAAGAATTAAGTCTGATCATTAAGTTTTGACTCCGATTTCGACCTTCTTAACGACCTAGTCTGCTCTTGGTGTGAACTAGAGAGTTGTAAAACTTTGAGTTAGCTACGCAACGGTATATGGCTTGCCTCTATTGGATTTTTCATTTGATCCCAACACTTAATGGAATGAATAAAGGTCTAATATGTCATTTGTGGTGCCAATTAAGTTTGATCATTCATGAATTAAGTCTGATCATTAAGTTTTGACTCCGATTTCGACCATCTTAACGACCTAGTCTGCTCTTGGTGTGAACTAGAGAGTTGTAAAGCTTTGAGTTAGCTACGTATTGGAATATGACTTGCCTCTATCGGATTTTTCATTTGATCCCAGCACTTAATTGACTGAATAAAGGTCTAATATGCCATTTGTGGTGCCAATTAAGTCTGATCATTCGTGAATTAAGTCTGATCATTAAGTTTTGACTCCGATTTCGACCATCTTAAAGACCTAGTCTGCTCTTGGTGTGAACTAGAGAGTTGTAAAGCTTTGAATTAGCTACGCAACGGTATATGGCTTGCCTCTATCGAATTTTTCATTTGATACCAGCACTTAATTGAATGAATAAAGGTCTAATATGCCATTTGTGGTGCCAATTAAGTCTGATCATTCATGAATTAAGTCTGATCATTAAGTTTTGACTCCGATTTCGACCTTCTTAACGACCTAGTCTGCTCTTGGTGTGAACTAGAGAGTTGTAAAGCTTTGAGTTAGCTACGCAACGGTATATGGCTTGCCTCTATCGGATTTTTCATTTGATCTCAGCACTTAATTGAATGAATAAAGGTCTAATATGCCATTTGTGGTGCCAATTAAGTCTGATCATTAAGTTTTGACTCCGATTTCGACCATCTTAACGACCTAGTCTGCTCTTGGTGTGAACTAGAGAGTTGTAAAGCTTTGAGTTAGCTACGCAACGGTATATAGCTTGCCTCTATCGGATTTTTCATTTGATCCCAGCACTTAATTGACTGAATAAAGGTCTAATATGTCATTTGTGGTGCCAATTAAGTCTGATCATTCATGAATTAAGTCTGATCATTATGTTTTGACTCCGATTTCGACCATTTTAACGACCTAGTCTGCTCTTGGTGTGAACTAGAGAGTTGTAAAGCTTTGAGTTAGCTACGCAACGGTATATGGCTTGCCTCTATCGGATTTTTCATTTGATCCCAGCACTTAATTGACTGAATAAAGGTCTAATATGTCATTTGTGGTGCCAATTAAGTCTGATCATTCATGAATTAAGTCTGATCATTAAGTTTTGACTCCGATTTCGACCATCTTAACGACCTAGTCTGCTCTTGGTGTGAACTAGAGAGTTGTAAAGCTTTGAGTTAGCTACGCAACGGTATATAGCTTGCCTCTATCGGATTTTTCATTTGATCCCATCACTTAATTGACTGAATAAAGGTCTAATATGCCATTTGTGGTGCCAATTAAGTCTGATCATTCATGAATTAAGTCTGATCATTAAGTTTTGACTCCGATTTCGACCATCTTAACTACCTAGTCTGCTCTTGGTGTGAACTAGAGAGTTGTAAAGCTTTGAGTTAGCTACGCAACGGTATATGGCTTGCCTCTATCGGATTTTTCATTTGATCCCAACACTTAATTGACTGAATAAAGGTCTAATATGCTATTTGTGGTGCCAATTAAGTCTGATCATTCATGAATTAAGTCTGATCATTAAGTTTTGACTCCGATTTCGACCTTCTTAACGACCTATTTTACTCTTGATGTGAACTAGAGAGTTGTAAAACTTTGAATTAGCTACGCAACGGTATATGGCTTGCCTCTATCGGATTTTTCATTTGATCCCAGCACTTAATTGAATGAATAAAGGTCTAATAAAGGACTAAATTGAAAATAAAATTATTAGATTTATACCCTTTATGTGTAATGACTGTAATACCCCTCCGTGTGTTTGTTCGAGATTTCGACTATAATGGACACGTGTCAGCTCAAAATTCGGTTTGTATTTTTTATTTATAAAGTCGATTTGTACCTGAACCGCGGACAAAACTTTAACTTATCATGATTATGCTTGGAAACTCTTCACCCGAGGAGCGGGGCTAGCTCCAAAAAATATTGAGAAACGTTTTTATACTCTATGCTGAAAGCTAATGAATATGATCGGCCATGAAATGGAGGCTGTGTCTGGGAAAACAAACAGCCTTTTCAAAAATCGAATTGAACAACGATTAGGGCAGTAGCAGCAGCAGTTTATAAATAAATAAACAAGCGTTGAGTTCTTCCTCATCAACTCAAGTCTCTCCTTCATTCCTCCTCTGGTTGCTAGCTGTTGATTCTTACACATCATTTCTGTAAGCCACATATCTTCTCTCATTACTATTCAGTTTTTTTTTTTTTTTTGCAAATTTTTGTACTCAATGGCATCTTTTACTTTGTAACTAGTTGATGTGTTTATTGACTTGTGTCTCAGCTACTCTCTCTATATTTACTAGAACTGATCCAAATTTTTGTGTGTATTCTTACACATTCAGTGGGCATAGGTTTTTCTCATTAAACTAATTTTAGTTGTATTGTTGCCTTCTTTTCCACGGTTGAATTGTTTACAGTTATGTTATATGTGTAGATAAGTTCTGAATTAAATTGTAGTGTAACAATGGAAGGAGGTTCAGCTGTTGGTGATTGGGAGCCAACTCCAAGAGCAAACGATGCTCGCACTTTGGTCTTGGTTGGAAGAACTGGGAACGGGAAGAAGGCTACTGGTAACAGCATTCTGGGAAGGAAGGCCTTCAAGTCAAGGCCCAGCTCATCTGGTGTTACAAACAAATGCGAACTGCAGTCGACCATTCTCAACGATGGAATCTGCATTAATAATGTGATTGATACCCCTGGTATGCAACTTTTCTTATCTAAGTGAAATGTAGCATTGCTGACTTACTCTAAAGGTGATAAGATAATTAGTTCTTTTGAAAATTTATTGCAGGGCTGTTTGATTTTTCTGATGGTGGAACACAATCTCTTGGCGAAGAAACCGTTAGATGTCTTGAATTATCTGAAGGCGGTATCCATGCTTTTCTTGTTGTTTTCTCTGTTAGAACCCGTTTCTCACAGGAAGAGGGATCTACACTGCATATCTTGGAAGCTCTTTTTGGGCACAAGATTATCGACTACATGATTATAGTTTTCACTGGTGGTGATGATCTTGAAGATATGGAAGTGACATTGGATGAGTACTTAGGACATGACTGTCCTGCGCCTTTAAAGGTTACATTTTTTATTCTACCAATTATCATTCTGCATAGTTTCTGAACTTAAAACCTTATTAACAATTCAGCCTTCTTAACTGATGTATTTTGGTGTTGCTCAGAACATCATGGGGCTTTGTAAAAACCGTGTTGTTGTTTTCAATAACAAGACTGGTGATGAACGAAAGAAGAATGAGCAGTTACAGAAGCTTTTCACCTTTGTGGAGATGGTTATGATCCAGAATGGTGGAAAACCTTATACCGATACTGATAAGCCATTTGCTGAATCATGGGTCAGTTCCTTCTGTTATATATGTTTTATTTTCTCATTGAAATTTTTGTTTACGAGGAGTAAGTTGTGTGCTGTTGAATTGTGCTAATTGACTTGAGAGCAGGCCATAGAAGTGGATAAATTGACGGCCAGCTCCAAACAGGAAATTGATCAGTTGAACCGCCTAGTGCACACATCATATGAGATGCAGCTTAACGGAATGACTGACATGGTAAATGGCAAAAAAATATTACTTAAATTGTCGTTCTGAATTTTATTTCATTACACTTTTCGTTCTAGAGACTTGTTGTCTTTTATACTTGAGGGGCATCAATCTTTTCCTGCAGAAGGTTGTGATGGCAATTTTTTTATTGTTGGCTTACAGATTGAACCCAAGTTGAGTGAAACCGCTAAATTGCTAAAGTGGCAATTAGATGAAGAGAAAGCAGCAAGGGCAGAAGCAGAAGAGCGGGCCATAGAATCTCGAAAGAGATCAGAGGAAGAGATGTCCAGACTACGAGAGAGTGTGGAGAATGAAAGAAGAGAGGCTCATGTGTTGCGAAACAGACCTCCTCCTCCGCCTGGCAATCGCACAATTCCATCGATAATGTTCGTAACATTTGGTTGCCTGTTATTTACTTCCATTTACTTCTTTGTCCCAAGACACTAGTCACATATTTACTGATAACATTTGTTAATTTTCTTACCGGACTTATTTTTCCTTTTATTTTGCAACAAAAAAACTGAAGCGTATGCTTTAATTCAATCAATATTATGTAATGTATTATCCACTTAAGCTGCTAAAGGTATTATTCTTTAAGGGGTAACTTGGAAAAGTGTCATTTTAATCGCTAGCTTTCTAATTAAAAGGTACATATAGCTCAATGACCCAAGTCTGATTGTATTGTTGCTTTCTCTAATGCGGTTGAATTGTTTACGGTTATGTTATCTGTTTAGATAAGTTCAGAATTTAATTTCGTTATGCTTGAATGTATTCAATTAATTCCACTACAACTTTGAATTGGAATCCTGTGAAGTCTTCGATTCTGGCACATTATTTTTTAGGCTCACCTATATATTTGAATCCTTGTAATTTTTAATGAAGTGGAACAATGGGAAGAGGTTCAGTAGTAGATGGTTGGGAGCCAACTGCAACAGCAATCAATGCTTGCACTTTGTTCTTGGTTGGAAGAACTGGGAACGGGAAGAGTGCTACTGGCAACAGCATTCTGGGAAGGAAGGCCTTCAAGTCAAGGCCCAGCTCAGCTGGTGTTACAGAAAAATGCGAACGTCAGTCGACCATTCTCAAGGATAGAACCTGCATTAATGTGATTGATACCCCTGGTATGCAGTTTTTTTTTACCTTCTTTAAATATAGGATTGCTGAATGTATTCATTTACTCCTTTTGAAAATTTATTGCAGGGATGTTTGATTTTTCTGACGGTGGCACAGAATTTCTTGGCAAAGAAATCCTTAAATGTCATGAATTAGCCGAAGGTGGAATCCATGCTTTTCTTGTTGTTTTCTCGGTTAGAACCCGTTTCTCACAGGAAGAGGGAGCCACACTACGTATCTTGGAAGGTCTTTTTGGGCACAAGAGTATCGACTACATGATTATAATTTTCACTGGCGGAGATGAACTTGAGGATATGGAAGTAACACTGGATGAGTACTTGGGCCTCGACTGTCCGGCGCCTTTAAAGGTTACATTTTTCATTCTGCCAAATATCACTCTGCATAGTTTCTTAACTGATACATATATTCAATTCAGCCTTCTTAAATCTTAACTGATGTATTTTGGTGTTGCTCAGAGAATCATTGAGCTTTGTGCGGACCGTGTTGTTGTTTTCAATAACAAAACTGCTGATGAAAGAAAGAAGAATGCGCAGTTGCAGCAACTTTCGACCCTCGTGAAGTTGGTTTTGACCCAGAATGGTGGACAATCTTATACCTATAAACCATTTGCCGAACCGAAGGTCAGTGCCTTCTGTAACTTTCTTTTATGTTTCACGGGAACATTTGTTAGTTTACATGGATTATCTTGTGTGCTGTTGAATGGTGCTAACGGACTTTGAATGTAGGCCATTGAAGTGGATACATTGACGGCCAGCTCAAAACAAGAAATTGATTGGTTGAACGGGCTACTGCACAAATCTCATGAGGTCAAGCTTAACGGAATGACTGACATGGTAAATGGCAAAATAATTTTACTTGAATGGTTGGTGTGAATTTTGTTTCATTACATTTCTTGTTTTAGAAAGTTGTTCTCTTTTATCCACGACGGGTGTCAAATTTTTTCCTGCAGCTCTATTTCTTGTACAGTGTACATTATGAGAAACTTCATCGCCTGAACTCCAATTGAACGAGATGAAGCAGAACGACGAAGATGCGATCGAGAACGAGCGGAGAACATTTGCGGAAAAACTGATTAGGTTTATTCCATTTTCAATATTTGTTACAGAGAGAAGAGAAGAGGGAAAAGACTCAACTAAAGAAGACGCGACAGAACGACACCGTATAGCAGCAAACGCCGATCCAGCACGTTGCCAGCTATACGGCGTCGTCTCCACGCCACTCAAACCTAAAACCTGTTACAATTGACATTCCCGCCAAAGCTCAATAAACAGACTTAATCAACTACATCAACTACACTGCAATAACCTTCAATATCCCCCCTCAAACTGCGGCGTGGAGAAAGTTTGAGACGCCCAGTTTGGAGCATAAGTGATGGAGCTGATCCTGCGGAAGAGATTTCGTGAAGATATCAGCTGGTTGGTCAGTTTTACCCACATGAAGCGGTGAGACGAACCCAGAAATAACATGAGACCGAACAAGATGACAATCAATTTCGATATGCTTTGTTCTCTCGTGGAAAACCGGTTTATGAGCAATGTGTATGGCCGCCTTATTGTCGCAATATAGGGGAATAGACTGACCAATCTGCACACTCATGTCAGCAAGCAACCGAACCAACCAGACCAGCTCGCAGCAGACAGCCGCCATGGCGCGGTACTCTGATTCAGCAGATGATCGAGAAACAACCGGTTGTTTCTTTGTCTTCCAAGAAATGACACTAGGACCCAGAGTAATACAGTGCCCAGTAAGAGACTTGCGAGTAATGGGACATGATGCCCAATCTGCGTCGCAAAAGGCTTGAAGTTGCAGGGAAGAATCAGCGGAAAACATGATGCCCTGGGCAGGAGCTCGTTTGATAAATCTAAGGAGTCGAAGGGCATCTTGTAAATGTTCTTCTGTGGGCTTCTGCATATACTGGCTTAAGATATGAATAGAGTACGCCAGGTCAGGCCGTGTAATACACATGTAAATCAACTTGCCAACAAGCTTCCTGTAAGGGAGTGGATCTGATAATAAAGCTGCACTGGACAGACTCAGATTGTGCTTGAGATTCAATGGGGTTTTAGCCGGTTTGCATTGCAACAAGTTGTTTTCCTCAAGAAGTCCAAGAGCATATTTTCTCTGATTTAGAAATATCCCTGCATCGGACCTGGCCACTTCAAGGCCTAAGAAATATTTCAGCAAACCCAGATCTTTGATTCGAAACTTGTCATGGATATACTGTTTCACCTCAGATATTAAACTATGTGATGTTCCTGTGATGATCACATCATCAACATAGACTAAAAGACTCAAGAAATCCCCATTTTGCTGCATGGTAAATAATGAGTAATCATTTTGACTCCTTTGAAAACCAAACTCAATAATTGCTTCACTGAATTTCGCAAACCATTGTCTTGACGCTTGTTTTAATCCATACAAACTCTTAACTAACTTGCAAACTTGCCCTGCAGCCTTCTCCTTTTTATAGAAGCCAATGGGTAACTTCATGTAAACTTCCTCATCAAGGGTTCCATGGAGAAAAGCATTGTCGACATCCAATTGATAAATTGGCCAATGCCTTGCTGCTGCAACTGCCAGCATACATCGCACTGTTGTCATCTTTGCTACCGGCGCAAATGTGTCATGGTAATCCAAGCCCTCAACTTGGGTGAACCCTCTGGCTACAAGCCTGGCTTTGTATCTCTCCAAGCTACCGTCTGACTTATACTTCAGCTTGTAAACCCATTTGCAGTCTACCAAGGTCTTGCCCTCTGGTAAAGGAGTAAGAACCCATGTATGATTGGCTTCAAGGGCAGCTATCTCTTTATGCATGGCAGCCATCCAGTTAGAATCCTTGTGTGCCTGACTATAGGAAGTTGGTTCTGAAATAGCAGATATCTGATGGAGAAAATGCTGATGCTGCAGGGAACACTTTGTATAAGAGATGAAATTGTCAATCAAATGTGGAGAGGTCAGCTTTGTCATGGTGTTGCAAACATAATCCCCGGTCCATCTTGGTGGGTGACGAGTTCTAGTGGACTTTCTCACATTAATAGAAACAGCAGAAGGATCAACAGGGGAATCAGAAACCTGCTGTTCAATAGTACCTGAAGGAATAAGCTGAGAAGGCAAAACTACAGTAACTGCAGGGGAATTATTTTCATGATCAATGCCAAAAACATTGTCAGCTGCATCCTGAAAAGTCTCAGTGAAAGGGAAATTTGTGACAGGAAAGAGTGATGCATCATCATCATCAAACATCAGATCAGCGTCAACATTCCTCAAACTGTCATGTGGCTGAATAATAGCTGAATTACCTGGTTGCTGTGTTGGCCTTTTGAAAGGGAATTGATCCTCTCTAAAAATAATGTGTCTGCTGACTATGATCGTCTCTGTGTCCAAGCAATACACTTTGTAACCCTTCTGGCCAGTGGGATAGCCCAAGAAAACACATTCTAAAGCTCTTGGATCAAATTTACTTCTTTGATGGAAATTGGTACTCACAAAGCAAGAACATCCAAAAACTCTTAAATGCTCAATGTGAGGCTTTTCATTAAACAACATCTCCCATGGACTTGCCCCTTTAAGAACACTGGAAGGCAGTCTATTGATAATATGGGTAGCAGTTAGAACACTATCACCCCAAAAACACTTTGGTAAGCTAGATTCAAACATCAAGGCCCTTGCTACCTCTAACAAATGTCTATGCTTCCTTTCAATCACTCCATTTTGTTGAGGAGTATATGGACAGCTACTCTGGTGGATACAACCTTTTTCTTGAAGAAACTTAGTCAACTTAGCATTAAAGAACTCTCTTCCATTATCTGACCTCAAGATTTTCACAGATTTCCCAAACTGAGTCTGAACTAGAGCAAACAAACGGATGAGTAAACCAGTAACTTCTGACTTTTGTTGCATTAAGAAAGTCCAAACAGCTCGGGAAAAATCAGTTACCACAGTTAGAAAGAATCTAGCACCAGTATAAGTTGTCTCATGATAGGGTCCCCACACATCACAGTGTAACAAATCAAAAGGAGCAACTGATTTGCTATTACTCAAAGGAAAAGATAACTTGGTTTGTTTTGCCATGGGGCAAGTTGTACAACTGTATTTCAAGTCTTTACAATTCACCCTTGGTGACTTATTCCTTAACAGAATATCTAAAACATCAAAAGATGCATGTCCCAATCTGTTGTGCCAAAGCTCAACTTCATCCTGCTGATTCCTCACTTCTAGGTTGCAAACCTTATTCTCCTGATGCCTCTTACTTCCTGTCTCCAACTGGTACAGACCTTCCACAGGTTCACCAATCTCTAGGATTGTCCTGAAGAGATGGTCCTGGATTAAACAATATGACTTGGTAAAAATAACTTTGCAGTTCAGATCATGGACCAGCTTGCTAACTGATATCAGACTAACTGCAAGTTCAGGAACTAGCAAGACATCATGTAGCAAAATATTTCCCTTCAGCCAACACTTTCCCTTGTGTCTAATATCTATCTTGACTCCATTAGGAAGTGTCACTCTACATTCCCCTTTAATCTCATGTAAATCATGTAATAATGCACTATTATAAGTGAAATGACTCGTAGCTCCACTATCAATCAACCAAAACTCAGTATGAGTAGTAAGAGATTGAGAGTGAGCAATACCTGCCATATGACTCTGTCCATCTGATTTATCAGAAATATGCCCTCTAAGCATGGCCATAATCTGCTCCAGCTGGCTATTGGTGAATTTTGGTTCGACAACCTCAACTGTGTTCTGACCAGAATCTGTTGATGTGCCACTCTCAGTTGATGTACTAGCAGAATTAGCTGAAAACTTTCCTCCAACATTAGGCTTAACACTAGTTTTCTGGAACTTATTATTCTGATTCTGATTCTGAGGGTAGCCAATCAACTTGTAGCAGTTTTCCTTTAAATGCCCTGTCATCTGACAATGAGTGCAAAACATTCTACCTCTTCCTCTACCAAAGGTCCCTCTGCTAGCTTCTCTTCCCCTGCCTTGGCTAAACTGGTTGTTGCCATTCTGACCAGCATGTGTAAAAAGGGCTGAGCCTTCTACTTGTCTTTCCTTAGTAGCTCTTCTTGTGGCTTCCTCAGTTAAAACCAGTCCATACACTGTCACTATCTTAGGCACTTCTGTCATGGAAAACACATTGGTCCTAACTGAAGCATAACATTCATCAAGTCCCATAAGAAACTTCACTACTTTGTCCTCCTGTTTATCATCACGCATCTGCTTGCAACACAGACAGTTCCCAGTTGCATAACATTCTATTGTCTTAATTGCATCTATTTCTTGATATAATGAGTTCAGCTTCCTGTTGTAATCACAAACAGGCATTCCATTCTGAGTTAGAGCACTCAACTCCCTCAACAAGGCTGACTTTCTTGCCAGATTAGTACCAGCATAACTGGACTCAAGATCTTTCCACGCTGTCATCACATCCTTCACATGTAAGATTTCTCCCACAATCTTCTCAGAAACCGAACAGATTAGCCATGACATAACCACATCGTTACATCGTTGCCACTTCGCTCTCATCACAACATCAACTGGCTTGGGGTAAGAACCAGAAATAAAAGCCAATTTGGACCTACCGGACAAGGCAATCTCCATAGATTTCCGCCAAGTACCGTAGTTCTCTTGACCTAACAACACCTTGCTAACTATCGAATTTCCAGTCAATTCATTGTTATTGACGTGATACGGATCATCAGCACTACTTCCAACACCGGATTCATTCACACAAACACCACTACGATTCTCACTTCCTCCAACACCGCCTAAACTTGCCATGGCTTTTGAAACAAAAAAAAAACAAGCAAAGTCAGGGAAAACTAACCGGATCGATGAATCTGCTCTGATACCATGAGAAACTTCATCGCCTGAACTCCGATTGAACGAGATGAAGCAGAACGACGAAGATGCGATCGAGAACGAGCGGAGAACATTTGCGGAAAAACTGATTAGGTTTATTCCATTTTCAATATTTGTTACAGAGAGAAGAGAAGAGGGAAAAGACTCAACTAAAGAAGACGCGACAGAACGACACCGTATAGCAGCAAACGCCGATCCAGCACGTTGCCAGCTATACGGCGTCGTCTCCACGCCACTCAAACCTAAATCTTGTTACAACTGACATTCCCGGCGCCAAAGCTCAATAAACAGACTTAATCAACTACATCAACTACACTGCAATAACCTTCAATACATTACACTAAGTATAATGTATGTCATTTCTGTAATTGGTTTATCTACAGAAGGTTGTGATGGCAATTTTTTTGTGTTGTTAACAACTTATTGGCTTACAGATTGAATCCAAGTTGAGTGAAACAGCAATTGCGAGAATGTGAAAGCAGCAATGGCAGAAACAGAATTGAGGTTCGTAGAATCTCCAATAAAATCAATGGAAGAAATGTCCAGACTACGAGAAAGGTTGGAGAATGCAAGGAGAGAGGCTCATGTGTTGCGACACAGTCGTCGTCCTCCGCCTGGCAATTGCGCTTTTCTTTAGATAATGTTCCTAACAGTTGGTTGTCTAAGATAAAATGTTATGATAACTTGATCTTGAATGTAACTGGAACATGTGCAAGGATTTTGGAAGTACCTGTTTGGCCATGTAATGTTACTGAAAATGTTATTAATTGAAGTGTTTGATTAAATTCCCTTAATATATAACAAGGTTACACATAAAGATATTATATTTTTATGTAATTTACATGGGATATCATTTTATTTAGCACGGTTATTTTATTTGTAAAGGATAGTGTTGAATAGATGTCGGTCCATAGCCAAATCAAGAATAGCATTATAAGTTTTTTTTTTTGATTCATACGTGGTCAAGACCACCAAAAACAAAACAGAGACACACTAAACCACTAGGCTCTAAAACAAAGCACTCTACTCGAATAGCAACAACCACTAGAGGCTGCCCTTAAACGATTCTAAAACACTGAGACAACAACTCCCTGCCTTGTGACAAGGAAAACTGAACTCCACTACACTTGAAACTCTGGAGGAGGAAAACCAGAGACCCAAATTGACAATAGGCCTCCACTAGACCCTCCTGCTCCAACGCCGCTCCAACTGAAATACTCTCTGCCCAACAACAACTCCTCAACTCTTCTACAGCTTTTTGAACTTGGTCTCTTGAATGAAATCATGACCACTCCATGATGATTCTTAGATTGCGAAACGCTTGATGCTTCTAACTACCATTGGCTCCTCTTATATTCCACGAAATCAGATGCAACTCGCTCTATCTTCCTCTTCTAGATGCCTCACAAACAGCTGAATCCTATCTTCCTCCGGCAAGCTGCCTTTAATCCCCAACACCAAAGACATTTGGTAGGTTTCCTCGGCCTCCTTTCTTATTTTCCTTCTTTTTTCCCTCTCTTCTGCTTCCTTCCTTAGAGTTAAATTCCTCGCTTCTTCATCCACTCCTATTCTTGCCACCTCTGGAAGTCTTTCTGATTCAGACGCCTGGCTAGTCCTGTTTGATTTTTCCAGCTCCTCCAAGTAGGATTTTTTGAGACGAACTAGCTCTGCCCTCTTCTTCCTTCTTTGAGATTTGACAACCACCTTTTCCTTTGAATCTTTTCTTCTTACAGCTTTAAAAGGCTTCTGTGGTCCACCAACGAAGTCCCTAGTCGAGCTCGACTTCTGACTGAACAACCTCTTCGACGCCCCCTCTAGACTATCGAGACGCCTGGAGAAATCCTCATCCTGGGAGATGAAGTCATCTGCAGCATCCTCGGTCTGAGTGCGAGGAGCCGATTTATCGCACTGTCCAAGAGCAACCTCGTTTCCCTGACCCTCTTCCCCAAGACAAGGCACGCACAAGCCTATCCCCACCTGTTTAACTGTCTCCTTCCCCACATTCCCAATTCCTTTTTGCAGCAGAAAAGATTTCAGCGTAGCATCCCAGCTACACTCTGACCCTTCTCTTACTGAACCCTGCTTCCCCACTTCCTTTCCTCTCCCTTCTGACTGTAGCATGGAAGATTCGCAAGACTCCACCTTCCCAATAGGAGATTCTGGCACTAAATGGGTAGTCTCCAAAGAGCCCTGATTCTCATGCTCATGAGAGGCAGATTTGGCTTCCCCGGAGTCCCACCGGCTTAATTCCCCATCTGACACCCAACCTCGAACTCCACCTTGCACTGACACCCTATCTCGGTCCCCGCTATGCTCCGCCACGCACTGCAAGCGGCCCTTGCAAGCCTGTCCTTCGGACAAGGAGCATTTTAAATCAACTTCCTCCCCTTCATCAGGCGACTCCTCCACTGTGTTGTTCTTTTTGAATTATAAGTTTGAAAATATAGGAGTTGTCTAAGCTCTTTACTGAAAATATAGGAGTTCTTTTTGACAATAGCATTATAAGTTTGAACTTTAACAAAAGAACAAAAAAATATAGGAGTTGTCTAAGCTCTTTACTGAATATTTTGAGAACGTCTCGATGATTGTCTTCACTAAATGAGCGATATGAAAAAACTGTAACTTGAACCATGTCTTGAAGGATTTTTTTTATTTATTAAAGCAATGCTGGATTAAGCTAAGAGAATATGATCGGCCATGAATTCATGGGCTATCTTGGAAAACTAGCAGTCATCTCAAAAGTTGAATTTTCTCTGCTGATAATTTAAATTCAAACTTGACAAGTCTCCAAGAAAAAGGAAGAAGGGAAATTAAGTGATCATTATTTGTCTTGGAAATGTAACAGTCTCTTCAAAAACTGAAATGTTATATTAAATTTGGATGGAGAAAGATCCTCAGTGATTAGGGCAGTAGCAGTAGCAGTTTATAAATAAGAACAGATGTGTTCTCTGTTCTGCATTGAAGAATAAAAACCAGTAGTGTCTTTTCTTTTTTTGCTGTTCGTCTTTTTAAATAAATCATTGTAATTTTGATTGAAGTTGAACAATAATGGGAGAATTTTCAGTTGCTGATGAGTGGGAGCTCACTCCAAAAGCCAATGACGCTTTTAATTTGGTCTTGGTTGGAAAGACTGGTAACGGTAAGAGTGCAACTGGTAACAGCATTCTGGGCAGGAAGGCCTTCAAGTCAAGGCTCAGCTCATCTGGTGTTACCGACAGTTGCGCGCTGCTGTCGACGACTCTCAAGGATGGAACCTGCATTAATGTGATTGATACCCCTGGTACGAAAATTTTCTTATCTTAGTATAACTTAGGATTGCTCAAATGGTATTAATCAGTGTCCTTTTGAATATTTATTGCAGGGCTATTTGATTTTTCTGATGGTGGAATTGAGTCTATTGGCAAAGAAATTGTTAAATGTCTTGATTTAGCTGGAGGTAAAATCCATGCTGTTCTTGTTGTTTTCTCGATTAGAACTCGATTCTCAAAGGAAGAGGAAGCTACACTTCAAAGCTTGAAAGTTCTTTTTGGGGACAAGATTAGGGATTACATGATCATAATTTTTACTGGTGGTGATGATCTTGAGGATATGGATGAGACGATGGATGAGTACTTGGGTCGTGAATGTCCGGCGCCTTTAAAGGTTACATTTTTTCATTCAACCAAATATTACACTGCCAAATATCTTGTTTAGTCCTGAAGTGATTCTGTCATCGTAATGAATTTTTTTGGTGTTGCTCAGGAAGTCATTAATTATTGTGACAACCGTGTTGTTCTTTTCGACAACAAGAAAGATGATGTGAAAAAGAAGGATGCGAGATTCAGCAACTTCATTTCTTTCTGAAAATGGTTATGAACAAGAATAGTGGAAAACCGTATACTTACAAGCTATATGCTGAAGTGATGGTTGGTGTCTTCGGTAACTTTGTTTTATGATTTGTTGTCTTTTTGTTGTTAACAAGTTGTATTTTGTGTGTTGTTGAAGAAACTCAAGGAAATTAATAAACTTCGAGAGCAAGCCGAACAAGAAAAGGATGAGATGAAGAGAATGTATGAGGAGAAGCATAAGGAATTGGTTGAGTTGGTAAATGGCTCACTCCACAGCTTCTACTACTTATGTAGTTGTTGTTAATCCTCGATGGGGCATCTATTGGTCTAATTCACTGAAGTTTGCGTAGGCTTTTGTCGTATATAGGAGTGTAGACATTAGATAGCGGTACTGATTGTTGTTAAATTTTTCATTGGCTTGCAGATTGAAAGAAAGCTTATGGAAACAATTGAGATGTATCAGAAACAATTAGAAGACGAGAAAGCTGCACGAGCAAATGCAGTAGAAAGAGCTCAAAATTTTCAAAGCAAGGCGAATGAGGAGCTATCCAAGCTGCGAGGAGATTTGGAAAATGCAAGGAGGGACACTGAGGAGCTGCTTAATAATAAGCAAAATCGCATATGTTCTGTTCTATAGATAATTTTTATTCAACTGGATTGTCTTATGTTTACTTCTATTGGTGGCCAAAAGATGAATTGCTGTGATAGCTCATATGTGGCTAAAGCATGAACTTGTTTTGTAATGATTTTGCAGTGATGATTTTTGCCCGTGGGGTGTATCTTTTTCCTTCGACATATGTCGTGTCTTTGCTGATAATTTTGTCATCGCTATCTTGCCATTTTTTCATATTTTTCCAGCGCTATGAACCTCGCTGGTCACCGATCACCATGCAACTATGCGAGTTCATTACATTGATTTATTACACTTGAATGTTTTGAATGACAATGTTGGATTTCAACGGATTCACATGATTAAGTAAGTGATTTGATCAGATATAATTACAATGCTTGGCATCCAGAATTTCATAAATTTATCTTAGTTTGTCTGTTTATTTCAAATTTTGATTGTATTAACCGCTATTTGGAAATATGTAATTTGGTCACACAAAAAAACCTAATGTCTATTATGAGATAGTTTCTGTTCGAGTCAGTTACTATTGCAATCATAAATATTGATAATATATTTTCCTATATAAATTTTTTTATTCATTGATTAGGGTTTTATTTTTTCAAATGTTCTATTTCCGTGTGCAAAAAGTTAAAGTATCGAGGAATAAAAGTAAAAAAACATTAAAAATGATTTTTAATTTTAATAAAATACAATCATCTGATCTGATTGTTAAATGTATAAGATATTATTAAGAACTAATCTACAAACATCTGAAACCCGAGTCGAAGTGAACCCGTTAACACGCAAAAAATCCCTTTTTTCCAGATATTTTATTTTATATAAAAATATTATCTAAAAGGAACTGGAGGAAGTCTTTCCTCGCAGTTTTCATTCAATCGAAGGTCTGTCATTCGATCCCTCTTATCGTAGCTAGCTGTGTTGATCTCTTCGATCGTTTCTGTAAGCGATCTATCTCCTCTCATAACTACTTTTGTTTTCCGCTTCTTCTTGATGTGGCTGCTTTTCGTACTGTATGGTTTTCGTCTTTTTGGTTTTTTTTTTTAACTTGTTCTGTACTTATGGATGTTGGTGTGAATTGACATGTGTTTACTTTTTAATTTATGATTGCGTGGCTGATCTGTTGATCGATTTGTGCTTCTTTGTTGTTTTTTGGGTGTCTATCAAGGGTTATATTGAGTGTCGGCATAGAGCCAATTAATGATATTAGTTTCTGCCGTTGATTTCTTCTGTAGCTCTTCTGGAGTTTGATCTGTTGATTAGTTCAGTGGTTTTGGTTTTGATGAATTATAAGCTTTATTTCTTGTGTACTATTTTCTAAGCATGATATTTGCTAGTTTTGGTTTCAATTTTGATTCTGATTCATTTACTCTTGTCTCAATTGTACTTTCTGAATTCAAGCTAGAACAGTGTCAATACTCAGATGAGTATGAGTTTTTCTTTGAATCCAAATTCTAGCTGTATTGTTGTTGTTTTTTCCTATATGGTTGTGAATATTTTACGATTCTGGTATCTATGCATTTAATAAGTTTGCAGTTTTAGTTATTTATGTGTGAGAGGATATAATTCATGTCACTGCTACTTTGTGTGGGGAAGGGATGCGAATAAGTTTTAGATTTAGTGTATACGTGTTTTTGTATTGAAAAGAGAAAACTACTACACGGCCTTTTAAACTTCACCTGTATAAATACTTGTGAGTTTTTTTGAAGTGAAAAAAATGGGTGGGAGTTCAGTTGATGATGATTGGGAGCTAACTCCTACGGCCAATGACGCTCGCACTGTCGTCTTGGTTGGAAGGACTGGAAATGGAAAGAGTGCGACTGGTAACAGTGTTCTTGGAAGAAAGGCCTTCAAGTCAAGGCCCAGCTCATCTGGTGTTACCGGCACTTGCGAGCTGCAGTCGAGTGTTCTCAAAGATGGGTCACGCATCAATGTGATTGACACCCCTGGTATGCAATATTGCTCCATCATATTAATAAGTTGGATAATTAAGCTTTGTGTTATTCAACTGAATGTATTCGTATTCAGTAGGTGATCATCAGGCAATATCCGACTAGTTTCCCTTGACATAATGTTCATTGTTGAATAAACTATTGCAGGGCTCTTTGATTTTTCTGACGGTGGATCAGAATTTATTGGCAAAGAAATTGTCAAATGTATTGATTTGGCCAAAGAGGGAATCCATGCTGTTCTTGTTGTTTTCTCTGTTAGAACCCGTTTCTCACAGGAAGAGGAAGCTGCCTTGCGTAGCTTGCAAGCTCTTTTCGGGAGCAAAATTATCAACTACATGATTATAGTTTTTACTGGTGGAGATGAACTGGAGGATATAGATGAGACACTGGATGAGTACTTGGGTCGTGAATGTCCAGAGCCTTTACGGGTGCGTTTATCATTCTACCAAATATTCTGTTTAGTTCTGACGTGATTCCGTCTTTTAATCAATGTTTTTGGTGTTGCTCAGGAAATCATTGCACTTGTTGAAAACCGTGTTGTTCTTTTCAATAACAAGACTGATAATGAAAGAAAGAAGGCAGCACAGTTCCAGCAACTTTCCTCTCTTCTGAATGTGGTTATTGCTCGGAATGATGGAAAACCATATACAGATAAGCTATTTGCTGAATTAAGGGTTAGTTGCTTCAATACCTGTGTTTTTTGTTTCAATGAATTATCTGTTTGTTAACAAGGAATACATTGTGTTTTTTTAGAGGGGAGCTATTAAACTTCGAGACCAAACTGTTGAAGTGGATGCATTGACGGGCTACTCCAAACGAGAAATAGATGTTTTGAAGGAGCAAATTGACAAAACATATGATGAGCAGCTCAAGCGAATAACTGAGATGGTAAATGGTTACTTTCTTAATTAATATTACTCATCAGGCTGTTCTAAATCTTATTTCATTGACTGCTTTGCTCTTGGAATCGGTTCTTTTTAATCCTTCTCGCAGTCTGTACTCCAGTAGACTGGAATATATAAAAACAATGAAATGTTATTGCTGCAATGGATATAATTTGCAGGATGTTGCATACAACTTATAGCTTCAAATCATTTGTATGTGCATTTCTTTTTGTATAGTGTACATAGTGATACAAATTGTTGTCAACATTATTAATGGCTTGTAGGTTGAGTCAAAGCTCAGGGAAACAACAAAAATGCTTGAGAGGCAATTATCTGAAGAGCAAGCAGCACGACTGAAATCAGAAGAGATAGCACTAAAAGCTCAAATGAAATCAAATGAAGAGATCTCGAAGCTGCGAGAGAGTCTGGAAAAGGCGAGAAGAGAAACAGAGGAGCTGCGCAAAAGTGCAGAAAGTGGCAAGTGTGCTATTCTATAAATAATATTCCATACGACTGGATTGCTTAATATCTTTTTGTTCTTTCTTTTATGCGAGTACCACTTTTATTTTTGTTTAAGCACGTATAACTTTCATGCCCAAATGTGGATCCTCTTAACTTATTATGTAAATATCACCTACTTATGACTAGTTTTGAAATTTATCATTCCATGATATATAAACGCTGGTGTGTGATTATGAACATTAATTTTCTTTGTAGATTTCAGTCACAATCACTCATTTAACGCTAAGAATATTAGTCCCCTCCTGGCATGGATCAGAAGGGGTATTGAGAGGGTGCATAAGCAGACTCATGACCAGGTCAGGGAGGGGTTTGAGATGACTCATAAGGCGATCGGAGAGGGTCTTGTTAGGGCACATCAAGAGACTCATAACCGGGTACGTGAAGGGTTTGAAAGGGTACACCAGGAAACCCAAGCCCTGCGCCACCGAGCAGAGCAGGGCCAGTGTGCCATTATGTAGACTCTAGCTGCATAAGAAAATTAGAAAAATCCCAAGAGTGCCTTTACCACTAGTATATTCCCACCTGTTATGTAGTGGATCCTGGCCTGTTGATCTGAGGTACAATTGACGTTGCAATATTAGTACACTTCAGTCGATTGAGAATATAAATACTAGCCAAAAATAATTTATAAATTGTTAAGTACCGGATCGTCCAAGGAGCAAGTCCAAACTTATGAGCAATATTCGATTTTGTTCCATTAAGTCTATTCTAGTTGCGAAAGGTTGTGTTGATGTGGTTACTAAGCAAATGTATATAAAATACATAAACAATCTAGAGAAAATGTCACTACCAAGGCTAAATGTGTACTCTAGGGAACTATTTCACTCATATGCATTTTTAGACTCCAAGAGTTCAATTTCATGCAAGATACTTTTCTTAGATGATTAAATTAAAGCACGTATATCTATCAACGAATTCCACCTCTCGGTTAATTCTCCGACTTGAGGAAAATAAACCTTATAAACACGAGTCTCAATCTCTCGATATTGTTGACTCGCGTCCTATCTTATCTCATTGTCAACTCTCGTTGCATAATCGATCCTTATGAGGAGGTGAGGTTCTAGCTTATCTCAATGCTAGGATGGGTCACACTAGTGAACACCACATAGCAACGTGATTTACTTGATTTCAAGAACCTTTGGCGTCCACCTCTCGGTTACTTAGCCTAGGATTTCTTAATGACTCGCTATCTAGGTACTTTGGCGTCCGCCTCTCGGTTACTTGACCAAAGAACCATAGAAATTAATCATCTAGGCATTTTCTCAAACACCTAGAGTGATTAACTCAAGTCATATACTAAAATCATACACTTAGACATTTTCTCAAACACCTAGAGTGCATAGTTTAAGCATTCAATCAAAGTAAACCACAATCATCCAAAATATGTTATTTTAGCATTCATTCATAATAGATAAGGAGTATTAACACATATGAGGTCCATATGACCCTAGAATACAAAGGACTACTCACAAATCATGTTCATAGACAAACACAAGTGTATGAGTACATAAAAGATGAAAATACAAGGAAAGAATGAACCAATCTAGTATAGATGATCTTCTTCCACCCTTGGTATCTTCAATCTTCAATGGATGATCTTTCATTTGAAGTCTTGGTCTTTGTCTCTCTAGAAATCCTCAACCTCCAAAAACCCCATTCTTTGGCGTCCACTTTCTTCTCTTCTATTTATAGCCGAAGATCAAAATTCAGGCTTTGAGGTGAGGCTCGGGCAAACTCCACCGAGCTCCTAAATTTGGCAGTTTGATATTGAGGGATCAAGGCTCGACCGAACCTCTCCGAGCTCGGGCACCTATTTCTTTAAGCCGACTTGATTGTGCTCTAAGGCTTCGGAGTTCGGGCGAGCATATTCCGGCAGTGGCATTTGGGCAGGCGCGGGCTCGGGGCGAGCTTGGTGGAGCTCGGGCGAGCTTGGAGGGGCAGCGAACTTTGTGCAGATTTTTCGCAGTCTCAACGTCCGAACTTGGTCTTGGCGTAAACTGGAGAGTTGTAGCCCTTTGAGTTAGCTTTTCATCAAGCTATAGATCAACCCATTCGGACACCGTATGCAATCTGGGCATGCAAAATAAGCCAGAAAGGTCGGTATGCCCTGTTTTGCCCGAAACACCATATTTTGCTCCGAAACTTCATCTTTTTGCCGAAACTTGATCTTTGAGGCTCTCACCCAGGTGGAATGCAGTTTGAGACCTAATAGACCAAGAAGGGTGTTAATTGGCATAAAAAATTACTTGGAAACGAATCAAAACACCTAGTAAAAGTGGAGAAATGATAGTCAAGAATTTGACTTATCAAAATACTTCACACTTAGAGTTTGATCGTCCCGAGCAAACAATAAGATCAAGTCAAAGAGAAACAAATGGCGAAAAGCTAAGTCATTATGTTTGTCGCCCATTTGCTCTCCACATCCATTTATTAAAGTCTCAAACTTTTATTACTAACTACTCTAACACATTTACAATCTAACTCCTTTTCATATGGGTTACGAGTGCATTTAGCATATGCACTAAGCCTTTAAACCCCTAGGCTACCCTAGTGGACGAGTTATAGTCTCGTGAAAGTTTTCAGAGAAGGGAGTACTCACAAATCCCAAATGCACTTATCCCATAAGAGTGAAAGCAAGAGTGTATAACTACTAAGGCAAGGATTTCTCAAAATAAACTTCACATCCCAAACTAGCACCACAATCATTCTACCATCAAAAGAGTTTTCAAACCATTTAAGAAGATAAGGGTGCACATTCAAGGAGGTCAATACTAGAGCTATCAAGCGCCTAACCTAGAAGTATGTTATTTTCAATGCAGGGTTTTGAAATACGGTTAAAGCTTTGCACAAAAAGTGTCAATCGATCATCAATGCTAGCAATGGCTAGTCCAAAGTCTACCGATATAGAGCTCATTTCCAAGTTTTAGACACTAGAGTCATAATCCATAAGGAAAGAGGAGTTCGACAACGAGGGTTCCCAAGTTAAGTCTGATCATTCCAAGTTAAGTCTGATCATTATGTGCAATGACTATAATACCCCTCCGTATTTTATCAATGATTTCGCAAAATTGGACACATGTCAGCTTGAAATTGGGTTTTTAGTTTTCATATATAAAGTTGGTTTTTACGAGAACCGCAATCATAAGTCTGAACATTAACAATAAGTATAAACTTTAACAAAATTTATTACATAAATACCAAAAGACTATTTTGCCCCTCTGTGTTAGATTACGAAATTTTGACATATATGTCACGTGTCAAATTTTGAAAAGGTTCATAATTTTTATATTTAAATGTGATTTTTACCATCTTAAAAATTGATATTGTAATTTAAAAAAAAAGGGAAAATGACAACGAGAGGTATGAACTACCACCCATTGACAAATCACGGTCCGAACTATGAAAATTGACAATTAAGGGAATTTCAAAATATTTTACTTCTCAATTTCAAAATTAAGGGCAATAAGATTTTTTCAATTCATTAATTTAGTTAACTTTGTTAATGGACGGAGTGATATTCCATCAATTAAGTGCAATTAAGTGTTGTATGAGGATTAAAATATTTTGAAATTACACTTAATTATCAATTTTCATAGTTCAAACCCTGATTTATCTGGGATAGTTCATACCCCTCTTTGTCATTTCCCAAAAAAAATATAAAAAAAATTAGTACAAACTTTAATTTGCTATGATTATGCTCCAAAAGCTCTTCACCGGAGGAGCGGGACTAGCTCCAGAAAAACATTGAAATGTTTTTTTTTTCTTTTTCGATATGCTGGAAGGCTAAGCTAATGAATATGATCGGCCATGAAATGAATGATGGGTGATTCACAGGCTGTCTTGGGAAACAAACCGCCTTTTCAAAAAATTGAATTGAAAAAAAAAAACGATTAGGGCAGTAGCAGTAGCTCTTGAAGTTCCAGTGTTGAGTTCTTCCTTGAAATCTCTCCTTTCATTCCTCCTCTGGTAGCTAGCTGTTGATTATTTCTGTAAGCCATATATATATCTTCTCTCATTACTATTTTGTTTTTTCGCTTCTGTTTATTTGTAACTAGTTGATGTGTTTATTGACTTTTGTCTCAATAGTACTCTCTGTATTTTTACTAGAACCAAACCAAAATTCTTTATTTTCTTACACATTCATTGGGCATGAGTTTTACTCATTACACAGTTTAGTTGTATTTTTGTTTTTCTCTTATGCGCTTGAATTGTTTACGGTTATGTTATCTGTTTAGATAAACAGCTGTGTGTCTATGTTAAAGAATGACAACTAGTATGTAAATAAGTACTAATAATTTTAATTGTAGTGTGGAACAATGGGAGGAGGTTCAGCTGTTGGAGATTTGGAGCCAACTACAAGAGCTAACGATGCTCGCACTTTGGTCTTGGTTGGAAAGACAGGGAATGGGAAGAGTGCTACTGGTAACAGCATTCTCGGCAGGAAGGGGTTCAAGTCAAGGCTCAGCTCATCTGGTGTTACCGACAATTGCGAACTGCAGTCGACCATTCTCATGGATGGAACCTGCATTAATGTGATTGATACCCCTGGTATGCAATTTTTCTTATCTTAGTAAAATGTAGGATTGCTGCAGAATGTGTTCATTTACTAGAATGGTGCAGAATGTGTTCATTTGTGATTGATAATCAGTGTACTTTTGAAATTGTATTGCAGGACTCTTTGATTTTTCAGAGGGGGGAACAGAATCCATTGGAAAAGAAATTGTAAGATGTCTTGAATTAGCTGAAGGTGGAATCCATGCTGTTCTTGTTGTTTTCTCGATTAGGACCCGATTCTCAAAGGAAGAGGAAGCTACACTGCAAAGCTTGAAAGCTCTTTTTGGAAGTGAAATCATCAACTACATGATCATAATTTTTACTGGTGGTGATGATCTTGAGGATATGGACGAGACGCTGGATGAGTACTTGGGTTGTGAATGTCCAGCGCCTTTAAAGGTTACATTTTTCATTCTGCCAAATATCCTGTTTAGCTCTGAAGTGATTTTGTCTTCGTAATGAATTTTTTTGGTGTTGGTCAGGAAGTCATTAATTATTGTGACAACCGTGTTGTTCTTTTCGACAACAAGACTAATGATGTGAAAAAGAAGGATGCGCAGATCCAGCAACTTCGCTACTTTCTGAAAATGGTTATGAACAGGAATGGTGGAAAACCGTATACTTATAGGCTATATGCTGAACTGAGGGTTAGTGTCTTCTGTTACTTTTGTTTTATGATTCATTGTTTTTTTTTATTGTTAACAAAATGTATTTTGTGTGCTGTTGAAGGAAGCTAATAAACTTCGAGAGCAAGCCAAACAAGAAATGGATGAGATGAAGGATCAGCTACACAAAATGTACGGGGAGAAGCTCAAGGAATTGGTTGAGCTGGTAATTGGCTCATTCCTTAGCTTTTGCTACCCTTTTGTTTAATATAATTATTCGATATAGCTTCTATTACTTATATAGTTGTTGTTAATTTTATTCCATTGCATATCCGGCTTTTTTAATTGGTTCATTTGTATCCTTGAGGGTGCATCTGTTGGTCTGATTCACAGAAGTTTGCGAGGGCAATTTGCGTATATAGGAGCGTATATATTAAATAGCAGTGCTGATTTCTGTGAACACTTTTGGCTTGCAGATTGAAACAAAGCTGAGGGTAACCACTGAGATGCTTAGGAGTCAATTAGAAGACGAGAGAGCCGCTAGGGCAAATGCAGTAGAGATATCAGAAAATTTTCAAAGCAAGGCGAATAAGGAAATCTCCAAGCTGCGAGAAGATTTGGAAAATGCAAGGAGGGACACTGAGGAGCTGCGTAATAGTAAGCAAAATCGCATCTGTTCTAGTTTATAGATAATTTTCATACAACTGGATTGTCTAATGTTACTTCTATTCGCTCAAATGTTGCTAGAACATGAATGTTTTGTAATGGTTTTGCAGTGAACCATTTTGCTGATGGAGTGTATCTTTTTCCCTTTGACATATGTCTCACGTCTTAACTGATAGCTTTGTTATAGTTATCAGACTATTTTGTCGAATTTTTCTGCTGGTTCTAAGTACCATGTAAAATGTATCTTAATTTTAGCGGTCTATGGAGTGAGTAAGCCCTGCTTAACCTACCCTGAGCCTGAGGTTTTTTTTTCTTTTCTTCTTATAGATAGTTTAGAGAGGGTGCACAAAGAGATTCATGATCGGGTCAGGGAGGGGTTTGCAATGACTCATAAGGCGATCGGAGAGAGTGTTGTAAGGGCACATCAAGTGACTCATAAGGCAATCGGAGAGGGCGTTGTAAGGGCACATCAAGTGACTCATAAGGCGATCGGAGAGAGTGTTGCAAAGGCACATCAACTGACTCATAAGGCGATCGGAGAGGGTCTTGTAATGTCACATCAAGTGACTCATAAGGCAATCGGAGAGGGTGTTGTAAGGGCACATCAAGAGGCTCATAATCGGGTCCGTGAAGGGTTTGAGCAGGGCCAGTGTGACATTATGTAGAAAACAGTTAGAAAAATCCCAAAGAGTCCCTTCATGTCTACAGTCTACTTGTACTTGTTGTACTGTTGAACCTTCTTGGGCTTAATGCCACTGCTTGCTTGCATGTTTCTGACCACAAGCTTCAATTCTATCTTAAACTCTAACGCACATAGGAGAACACCTAAAAGTCTAGAACCCTCTGAAACTTGTTTCTCACACACTTTTAATTTGTCTCTCTAAATATCTAGCAATTGTTAGTTAATTACTATGTTCATATTCTCTAAACATAAAGACATCAATTGTTGAAAACAGGAATGCCAGTTCGTCAATACATAAATGTTGATCAAGTAAAATTCTCTGCTTTCATGAAAACAGAAACCAGTTTCACCTGATGGAAAATAGTCAAACTCCTTGAACCTTTTGTTCGTGTTTAACACTCACACTCACACTCACAGCCACACTAAACACCATACCATACACAAAGTGTTTCACATTTTTTTCTCTTCACTTTTTATCCGATTCTATTTTCTTCCAGCCTTATTCACTGATCAATTGGGACTTGAAACCAAGTTTTCGTGCAATCAAGAAAAACATGAGTACCGATTACAAAGTACTTGCACGGCATTGCGTACAATATTTAAGATGCAAGCATCCACAAACAAAAGAAGGTGACACTGATGCATCACTTTGATTTTCATAAAAGAGGCGACCTCCCTACAGCTCTACTGACCCCATGCTTGCTAGGTTGTACAGTCCTCCTAAACGAGGCAAGCCAAAAAAAATGGAAATCGGGGGAAAAGTACATAAAGGGTACTTGAACTATCGTCTAATTCCAATGTGTGAGCCTAACTATAAAAAGTTCCAAAGAGGGGGCGAACTTTGGTTAGTCTTTCCAAAGAAGGGGCACAGTCAAACCTGAACTATCGCCTAATTCCAATGTGTGGGCCGAACTATAAAAAGTTCCAAAGAGGGAGCGAACTTTGGTTAGTCTTTCCAAAGAGGGGGCGAACTATAAAAACCTGAACTATCATTTTTTTAAAATAGAAACATTAATTTAAATTTATTTATATAAATTAATAAATAAGAATAACGGAATTTTATAAAATTCAGATTTTGTACAAAATTCAGATTTATAAAATTCCGTTATTCTTGTTTATTAATTCCGTTACAAAATTGAATTTTATATTCCATAATCCCTACTACAAAATAACGGAATTTTATAAATCTGAATTTTGTACAAAATCTGAATTTATAAATCTGAATTTTATAAAATTCAATTTTGTAGTAGGGATTAGGGAATATAAAATTCAGATTTATAAAATTTCGTTATTCTTGTTTATTAATTTATATAAATAAATTTAAATTAATGTTTTGATTTTAAAAAAATGATAGTAGGAAAATCACACTCGCCCCCTCTTTGGAACTTTTTATAGTTCGGCCCACACATTGGAATTAGGCGATAGTTCAGGTTTGACTGTGCCCCTTCTTTGGAAAGACTAACCAAAGTTCGCCCCCTCTTTGGAACTTTTTATAGTTCGGCCCATACGTTGGAATTAGGCGATAGTTCAGGTTTGACCGTGCCCCTTCTTTGGAAAGACTAACCAAAGTTCGCCTCCTCATTGGAACTTTTTATAGTTAGGCCCACACATTGGAATTAGGCGATAGTTCAGGTACCCTTTATGTACTTTTCCCTAAACTCTAACGCACATAGGAGAACACCTAAAAGTCTAGAACCCTCTGAAACTTGTTTCTCACACACTTTTAATTTGTCTCTCTAAATATCTAGCAATTGTTAGTTAATTACTATGTTCATATTCTCTAAACATAAAGACATCAATTGTTGAAAACAGGAATGCCAGTTCGTCAATACATAAATGTTGATCAAGTAAAATTCTCTGCTTTCATGAAAACAGAAACCAGTTTCACCTGATAGAAAATAGTCAAACTCCTTGAACCTTTTGTTCGTGTTTAACACTCACACTCACACTCACAGCCACACTAAACACCATACCATACACAAAGTGTTTCACATTTTTTTCTCTTCACTTTTTATCCGATTCTATTTTCTTCCAGCCTTATTCACTGATTAATTGGGACTTGAAACCAAGTTTTCGTGCAATCAAGAAAAACATGAGTACCGATTACAAAGTACTTGCACGGCATTGCGTACAATATTTAAGATGCAAGCATCCACAAACAAAAGAAGGTGACACTGATGCATCACTTTGATTTTCATAAAAGAGGCGACCTCCCTACAGCTCTACTGACCCCATGCTTGCTAGGTTGTACAGTCCTCCTAAACGAGGCAAGCCAAAAAAAATGGAAATCGGCTGGACCAGCTTTACTGCAGAATTATCCTAGTAAACAAAGTATCCTTTAAGCCATCATCTAATCTTCCTCCGCATTGGCAGTATCATCATGAATGATCTGCAGCAGAATGAAGTAAACTGTGAATCAAAATGATATACAGGACAAATGAACGACATTGAGGCCAGACAAATATCAGTCATGGTCTGCTGTGTCAGTATAGATGAATCAAATCTATAACATTTTCAAAACTAAGCGCAGATCATAACAGGAGAGCAGGACAATCAGGTAGGAGAGGCCTAAAAGCACTGGTCATCAGCCCAGAAATATCAAATCGGAGTTCCCTAAAGTGTTCAGAAATTAAGGTCACACCTGTGATATGTACTCTTTTAATTTTTCCGCTACAGCAGGGTCTGAAGATCTTTCGGCCAGCTCATACATTAGAATGTTACCTTCAGGGCCATTAACTTTATTTTTCTGTATATATCTATAGAAGAAAATACAGTTCATGTCTCACTGGCTATACTGTTATGTTTTGAAATGAAATGAGAAAAATGTATGCAGCAGAATAAAATGTGGAAAAGTAATCATGGAATAGTGAGGGCTGACCTTTGTTGGACAAGAGCTTCAAGTGCTAACTTGATATTTCCTAGAACTGGATGGCTTTCGTCAGTTTCACGCAATCCTAAGCGCACCAAATGTTTCCATAATTCTTCTGAAATGAAATCAGGGAACAATTAGAGGCCTTTACAATCTTGTATGATAATATACAAAACTACCGCCTAAATAACTGACTTAATGGTGATATTACTGTCAGATGTTGCCGATTAATGGCCTTTTCATCACAGCATGATCTAAGTACTGCAGACTTGGGTAAAACAATAGTTAAACTTGGTAAATATAAATACCTTCTGAAAGCCTGCCTCCAGCAAGATGTATGATACTTAAGACCGAGAATGTGAATCCTGCCACATGTGTTGTGCTTGAATCTTCGACATACTCACTGTACACATCCGGATGCAACTGACTAATGATGACGTAAGATTTTGCATCCAAACCTAAAACAAAAGCAAGTGGAAGATGTAACATGTTATACAAAAGGAAGGATGAACTAGTGGCTGACAATCTCACTGACAAAATGTAGTGAAGCGAACTATAATTATCGATATATAAACCTCACAAAACGAAATCTGTAAGTATCCAGTAATGATGGGCCTGAACTCAATCTATTGTAGCTTTCGAGAGAATGTGTCAACAATGTAATGCACATGACGTTAATCAAGACAAGTTCCAGACTTCCAGTGTGATTGTAAGCCACTTAATGCACTAGGTGTGAGTGAAACAAAGTAAGAGACTACTACTTTTGGCCACAAAAGATGCTGAGGTCCATCAAGTCTCATAGTGCAAAGAAATAGAGAGGGACGCGACTTAATACCTAACAAAAAAATAAAGTTCCATCTTTTCACCAAATGTTACCAGTTTCAACACTATCGAATCGATAACAAACTCTTTTGTTGCACATGAGATAATAATTCCTAATTCAGACTCAACAGATTAACACTGCTGTTTCAGAGAGCTAAGCAAATTCAACACAACCAGTGAGCCTCTCAACACAAGGAATGTAAATGACAAACAATTGCAAGAGAAAGAAATTAGGGCATTCCATTTGTTGCTTACTCTGCTGAGATGCTCGACCCTGATTAGTTGACGAAGGCCTCAACCGCTGAAGCTCTCTCATCTCATACCCAAAAATGCTAGCCAGCTTCTCCTTAGCCTCATTAATCACCAGATTGGGAAGAAGGCGCTGACGATAATTCTTAGTAACCAGTTGAGTAAGTTCGTCTCTTTTAATAGGGCAGCCTCCGGTCTGGTGGGTCTTGAAGAGGATGAAACGGATCACTTCCGCAACAAGCTTGTCCTTTTCCTATTCAGCATCATTCAGTGTACTTGTACAGTTAGTAAAAAAACAAACACACACCCCAAGCCGAAACTCCGTCAAATTTTATGAATGTGTGATCCTGATACGTACCTCTATTGACAAATCCATCTGGGTATAAACTTCATTGGGGTCGTCCGCCATCCTCGCAAAAAAAAAAATTAGCGGCGAAACCCTAATTGAACAATTGTTTTTAGGGGATTCGCAGTTTCCAATGCAATATCCGAATTTGAATGATGAAAAGTAGATCGACTTGCAAAGAGAGAGCACTGTGAGAAGCAGAGCTGGATAACCGCAACAAAAGATTCCGATAATCTTCAGTCGAGTCGATTCAGAACTCACACATCCTGCTGATCACCTGCCATTTTTTAAAATTAAGATAATTTGCAAAAATATTATTTAAGCCGGAAATAATATTAATTTAGTTTTAGGTTGAGCCGTTTTTTTTGATGGGATGTATACATATATTGTACAAGATTATTGAAATTCTCAAGCTATTCTAGTACATTAAATTCCATTGAAGCGCAAGCCTTGCGGCGTCTTTACTCATCCACTTCGAAGCATATCTCCGAGCAATCAACTGCCTCACGGGCGAAGCCTTTTCTTCAGAGTCGTGGCGAAGGCGAAGCCACCTCGAGCACCTCCTGCGAAGGGAGGGAAGCACCTCCGACGAGGGGAGGAAAGCACCTCCTGTGAAGAGAGGAAATTCCTCACCAAATATTGGTGGGAATGATGTATTATAGGGGGATTGAACTCAAGACCAATTTTAGGTTGAGCCGTTGAGCGGAACCCTTTTATTCATGAGTCATGAGAGGCATAGCATTGTTCGGTAATTTTCGATTTATCGAATTAATTAATTGTTCTTAATTTATCGATCGGTAAAACGTTAAAAATAATTTAATAATCGGAATGATTTTTCTTAGGGAAAAATACATAATGGTGTCCCGAACTACCGCTCTTTTCCAATTGAAGGTTCAAACTATCAAATTTTTCAATCAAGGGCAAAGTAAAAAATAAATTGATCAATTTTCGAACACCAAGCACCATAACTTCACCGTGATTAAATTGCGAAATCAATCATGTGAACCATGTTGAAAATAACCCGATGATTTCATCATAAACTCTTAACGTATTAAATCGATCTTTTTTCGTTAACACTAATACACTTTTTTATTGAGTCTTTATTAACGGGATTCACATGATTGACTTTGTAATTTAATCACGGTGAATCTACGATACTCGATGTTCGAAAATTGGTCAATTTTTTTTTACCCGTGATTGGAAAAATTGATAGTTTGGACATTTAATTGGAAAAGAGCGATAGTTCGGGGCACCAATTTGTACTTTTCCCTTTTTCTTATTCGGTAACCGAACAAGATGTTTTTTTAATAATATTTTTTTATAAATATAAAAAATTATATATTTTAATTAGATTATTTCTCATCTATTTTAATAAATTTTGTGATGAAATTTTGTTGATCAATCCTTTTGATGTTGAATTATTCGATTTCTTTTATTTTTTGTCACTAGATGATTAGTCAATCTTTATATAATTTTTTCAAAAGGATTTGGATCAAATACAAACCATAATTATAAATAAAAACTGCAAACCCACAAAAATAATGCCACGTGTAAAAATCGACCAATCAGAATTCATCCCATTCGGGGTTCTTTTTGTAAATAAAAAAACACACGCGGAGTTATTTAAAAATACATAAAAGATATTAGGGGTATAATCGTCCAAATTTTGCTACTGTAATGATCAGACTTAAAAAAACAATGATCAGACTTAAACCAGTAATGACTAGACTTAAAAAAATAATGATCAGACTTGAAAAAATAATGATGAGACTTAAACCATTAATGATCAGACTTAAAAAACAATGATCAGACTTAAACCATTAATGACCAGACTTAAAAAACAATGAACAGACTTAAAAAAATAATGACCAGACTTAAACCAGTAATGATCCGACTTAAAGATTGTAATGATCAGACATAAAATGACAATGATCAGACTTAAAAAAATAATGATCAGACTTAAACCAGTAATGATCCGACTTAAAGATGGTAATGATCAGACATAAAAAAACAATGATCAGACTTAAAAAAATAATAATCAGACTTAAACGAGTAATGATCCAACTTAAAGATGGTAATGATCAGACTTAAAGATGGTAATGAGCAGACTTAAAAATGGTGATCAGACTTAAAGATGGTAATGATCAGACTTAAAGATGGTAATGATGATCATGCGTTAAGTCTGATCATTTTGCGTAAAATTTTAAAATTTGCTACAGTACGATTCTAAAATTTTGATGTTTATGCGCCTGTGTCAGAATTTGATGAAAGCCTAGTGGTTTTTGGTGGAAACTGCATTCTGAGCAGAACTCACCGCTTCGCCGTGAGCTCGGCGTTTTTAGGGCAAATTCTTAATCCTCTTTAGTTTTAAGTCTGATCATTGCTTTGTAAGTCTGATCGTTGCTTATTTTAAGTCTGATCATTGCTGTTTTTAAGTCTGATCATTGTTGTTTTTAAGTCTGATAATTCTCAATTTGTAGTCTTTTAGTTACCAATGTTAAGTCTGATCATTCTCTCTATAAGTCTGATCATTATCGATTTGTAGTCTTTTAGTTACCAATATTAAGTCTGATCATTCTCTCTATAAGTCTGATCACTATCGATTTGTAGTCTTTTAGTTACCAATATTAAGTCTGATCATTCTCTCTTTAAGTCTGATCATTATCGATTTGTAGTCTTTTAGTTACCAATTTTTAAGTCTGATCATTATCTATTTTAAGTCTGATCATTAAGTCTTTTAAGTATGATCATTAAGTCTTTTAAGTCTATGATCATTGCTGCTTTTTAAGTCTGATCATTAAGTCTTTTAAGTCTGATCATTATCTATTTAAAGTCTGATCATTAAGTCTTTTAAGTCTATGATCATTGCTGCTTTTTAAGTCTGATCATTAAGTCTTTTAAGTCTGATCATTTAGTCTTTTAAGTCTGATCATTAAGTCTGATCATTAAGTCTTTTAAGTCTGATCATTAAGGCTTTTAAGTCTATGATCATTGCTGCTTTTTAAGTCTGATCATTAAGTCTTTTAAGTCTATGATCATTGCTGCTTTTTAAGTCTGATCATTAAGTCTTTTAAGTCTATGATCATTGCTGCTTTTTAAGTCTGATCATTGTCTATTTTTAAGTCTGATCGTTAAGTCTTTTACGTCTGATCATTATCTATTTTAAGTCTAATCATTAAGTCTTTTAAGTCTGATCAGTATCTATTTTAAGTCTGATCATTAAGTCTTTTATGTCTGATCATTCAGTCTTTTAAGTCTGATCATTAAGTATTTTAAGTCTGATCATTAAGTATTTTAAGTCTGATCATTGCTGCTTTTTGAGTCTGATCATTTCCAAGTTTAAGTCTGATCATTAAGTCTTTTAAGTCTGATCATTGCTGCTTTTAAGTCTGATCATTTCCAAGTTTAAGTCTTATCATTAACAACTCTTGGACTAAATTGAAAATAATATTATTAGGTTTATACCCCTCCGTGTGGAATGACTATAATACCCCTCCGTGCGTTTGTTCGTGATTTCGATTAAATGGGACACGTGTAAGCTTAAAAATCGGTTTGTAGTTTTTATTTATAAATTGGTTTGTACCTGAACCGCACACTTTTTAAAAAAAAATTGCAAAAATATTATCAAAATAAATTCGGTAATTTATCGGTAATTACCGATAAACTGCCGTTTACCAATTTACTGACTTCATCGGTAAAATAGACTAATTCGGTTCGATAATCGGAATCAAAAAATGAATTCGGTAAATTACCCAATACTCTGCCCTCATGAGAAATTATTTTATTCATCCATCATGTAATATTTGCAGTCCACATTAAACCAAAATTCGTTTATAAATTACGATTAAATACGAATCAAGGGCATATGTGTCAAATTACGTATCTAAATCATTGCCATCAACAACAACTCTAATTTCATTTCATCACAGAAACACTGATTCAAAAGGACGTCAAAATCATTGCCATCAACAACAACTCTCATAACACTGATTCATTTCCTTTATGTTTTAGGGAGTAGTTTAGTGATAATCTTATGTTTAGTTTTAAGGCGTTTTCCACCTGGTTTGGGTGGTGTTTTCCACTTTTTGGTGGTGTTTTCCATCGTGTTTAGATGGTGTTTTCCACTCTTTTTGGGGTGGTGTTCTCCCACCTTCTATTGGTGGTGTTTTCTTCCGCCTGTCCGGTGGTGTTCTCCCACTTGTCTGGTGGTGATTTTGTTATGAGATGGGTTGCCGTCTTCGGCTGGGCTTCAGTGTGTTCTAGGTACTAGATTGAGTCAGTGTTTTGGCATTGTCCAACTCTTGTACTACTTTTCCCATCAAAAAAAAAAAGGACGTCAATGGTACCTACACGCCTTTACCAGACGACGACTTATATATTTTACGGTAAAGAATAGACCCAGAAAAACCTGCAACACTCTTTTGAATGGGAACCAAAAGATAAGGAGGAACAATCAAATTGTGTCTCAAAAACTAGGTGTAGATTACTGTCTGCAAAGCTTCATCAACCGAGATGAAGTGAACACAAATTCAACTGGGCAATTTCATATCCAAATCTTCTCTGCTTTCCTCCAGCTCCATCTTCTCTGCTAGATACTTGCTCGAGCATGTCATCTTCACCACCACAAACCCTTGCGATTGGATTCAATGTGTTACGCAGATTGGGAAAAGGAGATCCTTTTAATCGGGAAATATTCGTAACACTCAAACTCAAAGAACGAAATTCGTGATAAAATCAGCCGTCACAAAATCAAAATTCGTAATTTTTGCTGATCAACATTGGTTATGAATTCATAATAAAATTCGTAGTTAGTAAATCAAAATTCGTAGCTTTTGCTCAACAACATTGGTTCTGAATTCATGATAAAATCCATAGTTACTCAAGTCAAAATTTGTAGCATATTTGTCACCAATTATGCGCCCCATAATTCGTAGCATATTTGGTCATCAATGACTGCTACGAATTTTATTCGTAACTGTTACGAATTTTGATCTCAGTGACTATTATGAATTTTGGTTATCATAAATTAAAAGGAAACATTCGTGACATTTATGTCACTAATTAGTATAGAGACGAGCTCAAAATTCGTAGTTTATATGATTTATATTCCAAGTAGTACAATTCAAGATCACTAAACGGAAAAACCAATAATTGGGTTGCCAAACAATTTAACTCAGCATGGAATGACTATGAGTCGCAAAAAGGAAAAAATCAGCCAAATACTTCCAAGATCGAAACTTTATGCATCACAAAATCATCTTGTGTTCGCATCGCCCAAACATCCCCATGTTCGATTCTCCATTTGACTAAAATTTGAATTTGATGGCGGTGGAGGTAGAGGAGTGGGCTGGCTGCGGAGGCTCTGCGTTGGGATGTTGACGGCGGCGCATTGGGTTGTGAAAAGCTTGAATTTGGTTTGTAGCGTGGGCCTTTATTGATTTGGGGACGTTATAATTGTTGGGGATGTAGGGAGAGAGTGGTATTATTAGCTTGAGAATGATTGCGCATGACGGGCAGGCGACGACAACAAAGAAGCACTGGTTTTTTATCGATGAGTTTAGGGTTTTTGTTTAAGAAATTATAATCTTAATGAAATTAAAAAAACCAATATGCCCTTAATACTTTATAAAAATAGATTTTTAATTTTAAAAAAGTAGTAATTATTAGGAACGTTAATATTAAGATTGTTTTTCATTTCTAACTCTATAAGTTAATTCAATTTGATCAAATTTATTTTATAGTGTTTATTAATATTATTAATCACATAGAATGTGTACAAACCGACTCGGACGAATCTTCATTCCTGGAAGAATTTGTTTGACATTTTCTCTTCTTCGTGCATACTGTTTGGGGAACCTCAATAGAATGTAAGTCCAATCATTTTCTATTTTGAATTTCTATCCCATACAAATCAAACATTACACGAATATCACTCATATATATTAAATGAGAACTTTTTTTTGTTCGAGTACATATGAATCACCAAGCTTTGGAGCACGGGCCACAAGAGTTGACGCGTTGGCAGGACGAAAAATACTCATCCATAAAAAGTGGGAAGATTTATGCTACTCGAAAATTTAAATCCAAAACTTCTTATCATTATGAATTCAAATCACTCGACCAAAACCCTGTTTCTCTAATTCCAATCATTTCAAAGCCATTGTCTTCTCCTAATGTTTGAACTCTTCAATCGTGCTAGGTGTGACATACAATTGAACTCCTACTGTCAATAAATTACTCAAAGAATACATAATTAGTTTAGTCGCTAACACGAATATTTCTTCAACTTGACCCTTTGATTTAGTCACCAAATTGTACATATTATTAAGATTTAGGTCATCTTTATAATTTCTCATACCATAATTACCCATTTGTAGCATTGTTAATTCATTACTGACCAGCTAAATTCCTCAAGTATCAAAGTTCCTAAGTGTTTATACAAGCTAATTTTACTGCCATCTTATCAATTTTGATACTTCTTTTTAACCAATAAGATAATTTTTAAATTATCAATCTTTTTTTTTTGCTTCTAAATATTTGATGTCTCATTTCAGTGCTACTCAGATTTGGTGACTTACTTTTGAATTTTGATCAATATTTACCTTTCAAACAAAGGTGCCAAATCGATCCATATGATTATCTTTATTAGCTCGAAAATGCAAAAATTTGTACCTAATAAATTTGGTTATACCCATTACTTTGACTGACTAATAGCTATTAGCTATATAAAGATGCTAACTAACATCAACTGGCTAATCTTCGTCTAAAAATAATGACAAGCAACCTAAGCTTCATTGTTGGCATCATAGGTACAATGACAATGCTTCGCATTTCATTTCATTCTCTCTGCACGATAGTATTAGTTATAGATGCTTGAATATGTCTGCATCTACATTTTGTCTCAGGCAACATCTTTGCTTTGCTTGTGTTCCTATCTCCCATGTAAGTTCTTCAAATTCCGGTTAATTCAGCTGAATTGTTGTATTTTGGTATCTGATCATATATTCCAATAATGAGTTTTGGAATTGACGTTGATGATGTGAATCGGTGTTGTTAATGTTTGCAGACCGACTTTTAGACGAATCATTCGAAACGAATCAATAGAAAGCTTTAATACCCTACCTTACATATGCACATTGCTTAATGCATCCTTGTGGACCTACTACGGCCTTACAAAGCCTGGGAGCTTCATCGTCGTCCCGGTTAATGGCTTTGGAGTTCTTACTAATGTTGTTTATATTACCATCTTCCTCATATTTGCTCCACGAAGAATCAGAGTAGGGACACATTTTTATTTCCAAAACTTCATTACAACTAGTGTCTGAAATCCTTGACATTTCGTTATCCATCAAATTTATTTTAAAAATAAATTTTATCGTCGACATCTTGTTTATTTGATCAAGACTATGACCGCTAAACCACTACCATTTTTGCAAGTTAATATTTGCTTTTCTGCTATCGTTTTTTCAGTTGCAAACGATGGCGCTTGTGGCTGCATTAAACTTATTACTACTGGCTGCTGCAATCCTGATAACACATTTCATGATGGGGCAAAGCCTGCGGATTGACACAGTTGGAGTATTGTGCGTGGTATTAACCATTGCCATGTATGGCTCCCCACTTGGAGCAATGGTAGCATTACTTAATTATCACGTCCTTAATCTCAAAATTAAAGGACATGTTTAGTTTTAAAATACCATGTTTGAGATTAGAATGTATTATTAAACATTGTCAACGCTTTGATTGCTTATTGAGATTAATGTTGGACTTGTTCAGCAACTTGTCGTGGTAAACAGGACGGTTGAGTATTTGCCATTTCTTGTGTCATTGTCCCTATTTGCCAATGGAGGGATTTGGAGTTTTTACTCAATGCTAACCGGAGACTACTTCATCGGGGTAAGTCGTGCTTTTTTCATTTTATTTTTTGGATTCCGTCCCTTAAAGCATGTGCAACAAGGCATTTTGAGGAGAAGGTAATGCTGATTTAAAATTTGTTTTTGCTTGGTAGCTCCTCTCTCGTCTGTTGAAATAGCAAGCGAGAGAGGAGTTGCCAATCAAAAAGAAAATTAAATTGGCAAAACCTCCTATTGGCACTCCTCCTTAAATACCTTGATGCACTAGTTCGTTCGTACTCGGTTCGTTTAATAAACGAGCCTGAAAGTTATGCTAGTTCTCGCCTCGTTTAAGATCGAACCGAACTTTGATCGAACTTGTTCACGAGCAGCTCGCGAGTGTATCGACTCATTTACACCCCTACTCAGCGGACGTCCAACTTTAATTTAATGCTATAAAAAATAAAACTGATTCTTATGACATTTCCTTTCATGAACGGCACACATTCGGGTGGACTACATATTATTTTTCCACTTCTGATCCGTAGTCCGTCAAAATTTAACTTTGGCCCATCAAGTGATTTTTCTCGGTGTTTATAAATTCGTATCTTATGGTTTGTCTTTGATCCTCCATAATACTTAATACTAAGGATGAGACTTTTCAACTAATCTTCAATAAACACTGTTTTTGTAGATACCTAATGGGATAGGGTTCATCCTTGGGGCTGCTCAACTAGTGCTATATGCAATATACAGACATCCTCAGCCTCAGTTGCCCACAAATGCAGAGCAGCTGCTAATTGACCCGGAAAATGAAGGTTGAAAAGAAGACCAAAGCAATGAATTCAAGGGAATGTGACAAATATGGAGGTCCCATTCTGCAGCTGGGAACTAGTTAGCCAGCCGGTCACTAGGCATTATTTGTTGTATTCCTATGTACCTGCAGCTAAACTCGCACATCCGGTCACACTCATGCTACCTCATGAATTAAACATATAAACTGTTTGTTTTTTTTTTTCGTTATGCCAAGAAACCTGCAAAGGATTTATTCCATTAACAAAGTAGACTTGACCAAAACAAACAAGCTACTGCGAAAGAGGAAGACACTCCATGCACATAGCGAACCAACACCCTATCTACAAACGACTACGGTGCACTAGAAAGACGACGAGTAACACAGAAAAAAAGCCACCACGTTATATCACATCAAAGTGCGGCGAGAGTTGATTCATTCCGTGTCAATCATGCAGCAGCCGGGTAAATCCACCAGACAAGATAGGAGAAGATCATCAAAGCTCACACATCATAAGGAGAAGTTGGTCCCCTTGCTCCCATCCCACTTGCCTTCTCGCATGCATCGGATGTTGACATTCTGCGAAATCGAAATGTTTCTCGTCCTGCTAAATATCATTCCAACTCCACACCATCATAAATAACTCAACTCTTCACTCACCAAACTCCAATTCTCATTTCAACATCATTACAGCCAATTAGATTAAACTAGTGTTTCTACCCAATTTGCCAACTTCACTATGACAAAATCAATTGCTTTATAACCATTCTAAAATTATCAACAATTAAAAACATCAAATGCTGATTCCAAAATAAAACCCTAAATTTTCTCATTCATAAAATCTACAATAAAAAAAAACTGGATTAATTGATGGAAGTCTCGATCAAAGAACAACCAAACCCTAACAGTTCAATCCTCGTAAATCAGGCGAATAAATATATACCTGAAAACGGAGAGATAGGCGGAGTAGATCCGGCAGGCGAGGACGGAGCAGATCCGCCAATCTGAACCCCCGGCGGCCTCACGATCGTGATACTCCTCGTCACTCTCGGTGTCGTCTCATCACTGCTGTCCATCGCCAAATCCATTTCTGCAAAAATCACAACCAAGTCACCCTCCCTTCCCCCCAATTCATCAAAAATTATGTCCGATCGGGATCACAAAGTCAGGCTACTAATTAATCAACCGATCAATCAGATTTTTAATTGTTGTTGAGTTAGATAAATATGGAGACCTTTGGATGAGGCGGAACGGAGTGAGAAAGTGGATTGTTTTCTAAGTTTTCCGAGGCCGGAGTTTGGGAGAGGTCCGGCGAATGTGTCGTCCCAAAGCTTATCCAGAAGACCCATTTTCTCTTCTTTTTCTTTGAGCAACTGAGACAGTTTTTATAGAGTGGAGTGAGGCTTTAAACGTCGTCGTCCTGAGGCGGTAATCGATATTATCCGTCGATGTGAATCTGAATGAATGATCGTGGGTGACGTGACATTGAAGTGAAACTTCGAGATTATATTGTATTATCTTGGATTTAGAGTTAGACATTGTGGGGTCCTTTTGATAGATTGATTGCAATTGTTTAGATTCCACGTGCTGACGAATGATTGGATGATCGTTTCCTTATTATTGGATGGTTTACAGAAGATATTAATTTGTTCAATTTGACTCAATTGTCTTTCCACTCACTTCGAAATTATTTATCATTTTCTCCGGTTTTCTTATTCTCAACCACGTCTAACCCTTTAGAGAAAAATATCCATTGTAGTTAAATATTGCGATTATTAAGATGACGTCGTTTCAATGAAAATGATATTTCTATTGCCACTTTTTTTAAAATATAATGAAATGACACTTTTTGACGGAAACGGGTGACTATTTTTTTTAGTGTTTTTGATAGGTAGTGTAGTCTAAAAAAGAAGAAGAAAACTTACCAAAATTCACAATAATCTAGATTTTTTTGTATTACCTGAAATTAAAATGAAATGAATTTATTCAGATCATATTTTACATTGACATTGGCATATTGAAGTTGCAAAATATACATAAGATCAAACATCTACCGGGTACAAATGTATGATATCACTCCATACATTAACGCCAGTATCATTTTTCGCCTTCGCTATGCATTTCCACACTGCACTATTACACTTGAAGCCACTCCATAGAGCCACTTGCCAAACACCATCACCATTTCTCACAACTCCCTTGGCCTCAAGGTAGCTCAAAGCATACCTAGTCGACGACGACGACGTGTTTCCAAACCTGTGCAGCGCCCTTTTAGACGCTTCGATGTCCTCGTCTTCCAACCCAAGACTGTCCTTTATAGTCCCTTACTTCTCGCGTGGATGCAAAAGTGATCGAACGCTTTTTTGAAGTCTGGAACGCGAGGGACTGGCTTACTTTTTCGGGACGCGACGGGCCAGATTTTTTTGTATACCACTGACAGGCCGAATAAGATGAGTTGTGAGTATGGTAGGACGAGTGGAGCTAAAATGGTCATGTTGGTCTTTAAGGCTTCTCCGGCTACTTGTGGAACGGAACCTGACAAGGACACCCCGACGAGTCCTTCGTCGTCCTGCTCTTGGATTATGCAGTTATAAGCAGAGGTGTCTTTGTAACCGAAATGAGTGGTGATCACATGTTGAAGCTCATATTTAGCTCTGCATTTGTCCTGTTTTTTGTTGGAGAGGAGAATTTGAGCTCCTCCCATTCGGAACAAGCAGTTTGGCAACATCATGGATTTGACCTTGCCGAGGTACAAATTTGAGGCAACTGATTCCATACTGAGGATTAAAGCCGTGCTGTTTGGATGAACTTTGAGTAAATTCTTGGCCAAGTTTATCGATAAGATACCTGAGGAAAAAGGAGCGTTAAACATTTCAAACGTCTCGAGTTCGAACCCGTGAAGCCAAGCGAAAAAATGTCATTTGAAAAACCACACAGTTTAGTGTGTTTTAAATTAAAACTGCATAGTTTTAAAAGGTGTTCAGTTATCCATTTAAACGTTATATTGAAACGACGTAGTTTTGCTATTATTTTATCAAAAAAGTCGTTTTCAAATTACTGTTTTTAACTCGACTTCACCGATATGAATTCATCGAGTTCAATTCCAAGTGTATGGTTTAGCAGCTAAAAAAGGAATACCTGCACTGCACCTCATGCCTGAAAGATTGTAACTCTTGATGTCACTCCTTAGTCCAAACCTGTTTATAATCATGGAAGTCATAGATGGGATGGGAGCCACAAGACTACAATTACATATCAATATATCAACGCTTTCAGGCGTTATATCGTGTTTTCTCGATTTCTAAAACGGTGTTAGCGAAGGACATGTCTGCAGGGGTCATATGTAGACCGAGTGGTAAGTACATCTCGTCCCATAGACCTGATGTTTCGAGGACCTTTTTCTGAAACTCAGCAGAGTCGCCTTGAAAATTCTCATGAATTTGAACATGCTCTATGAAGGAGGACATGGGGACACGAAGATGATCGGGACGGCGGTAACATATGAAATCAATAAGATAGACACGATTTCGATTGTATAAACGAAAGGCTATAACAAGAAGAGTTGCAAAGAGAGGAAGCAATGCAGCCTGGTTTAATAAGAAGACTAGTGTGTCTTGAAGAAACTCAAATTTAATTAGGGTTGAAATGTCCATGAGACCAAAAACCTCTCTTTTGCTTGGTGGATTTATTCATGTGTAGGTGTATATTTATTTATACATACATAAGGAATAGGTTATGAGTGTGGCTCGGTGCAGTTTGTGTGTTCATAGTGTTCCGGCATCATTGCAGGGAGATTCAGGGATCACGCCAAAGAAATGTCGGCCAAAGAGTTGCCTATAGTTCACTGTTAAAAAAGTTATACTCTGTAACCTTTTGTTTAAATCATGGAAAATACGTCGGAAAGAAAATAAATGAAAAAAGTTATTTTCTCATGAAAAACATCAAGGGGGAGCTTGTCTTAGATTCATTTTCTTTTGTTAAGATTTTCAGTACATGAAACTTCATTTTTCTTTCTATCTCAAAAACTTTCCACGAACCAAACGTGGCTAAATAAATAGAGAACAGTACATTAAAAAAGAAAACATAATTATGAAGGACCAATAAAGACCTGCAAAAAGAATTATGCAAGGAACACAATATCCACTTACCCGTTTGGATCATGGAAATTTTGATGGAAAGAAAATGAAATGGAAAATATATGGGAAAATTAATTTCCATGAAAAATACCTAGGAAAATTTTTGTATTTGAACCTTTGGTTTTCTTGAGATTGTCCTTTGGAAGCAAACACAAAGCTATAGTTTCTATCACATTGCCTTTCCATCCCAAAATTTTTCCATGTTGAACCATCTTTTTTTATTTTTGTATTTAATAAGAAAAGAAAACAAAGCCAGGATCAACGATCTTTTTTCCTCTTAAGGACCCCCTTAAGTATTGTGCAAACAATCACAAACTGAGAGCAAGTTGAGAAACCATTAACATATGTCATGAGGCATCTGCCTGTCAGATCCCAAAAGGGCCTTACACTATTTCAAAATGTCATACTATCTGTAATTATTGAAACCCATAGTCTAAACAATGTTTTTTTCCCGGCCAAAATTGGCAATTAGCTGGTCAATGTTGTCCAGCCAGACAGTAAATTTAAATAGCAGGAGTCATGTGCAATGATGTGGTTCTCAATCAAGAATGGTATGATGTTTGAGAGACTCATGGCTGATATGGCTGCCATGTTGTTGTTTCATGTCCTTGCATTCGCCATTGTGTGTGGCTGTTCAATCTGTTACTGGAACCAAAGCTTTCACCTAGCTGAGCTGCTTCCCATCCTTGATTTGGTAGGTACTCATTTGAGGTAGGAAAGCCTGTTTCTATGAAGTCTTGCAGAGGGTTGGCTGGTGGACAGGCCAAGAAACCCATGCCCAGATTTAGTGAACTGATGTGAAGGCCACTCCTCGTCACTGGTCCAAGCGAGTCAGAAACAGTTTGAACTGGGGGATTTGGCAGTAGGGCAATGTAAGACTGCTGCTGCTGATAATTATAATAATGTTGTTGCATTGATGGCTCAGCAGCATGAACTCCAGGATGCGTGCCTTGCAGATGCAGTGGAGCAATGTAAGGTTGAGCTGCTGCTCGAAATGCATATGCCGATGCAGGTTCTTGAACCTCAGCTGGTACATAGGGTCCATGAGTATCTGAGGAAACAAACTTATCATGTAAAGTGTACAAAGCTGCTTTCAATGGGACGAATTAGTTCAACTTCAACCGAATGGTTCTACATTAATAATCACCCCTACCAAAAAAAATTCTGACATTTAATCATAAACATAAAAATGCTTTGGTGATGATTATGGAAAGAGAGCCTTACTTCGGTTAAGGAAAATGTTCCATGGACTGCAAAATTGGCAAAAACAAAACACGTCAGAAGCGTCATTCGCAATTAAAGATTGCATTACAGAATAAGAAAGCAGTGGCACCAGAAAGATCCATATATTTAGACTCGAGATAACAAAACTAAAATCAAATTAACATCTCTAAATTTGATTTCAGAACTCTTGATATGTATTCTTGACTAGACTCTAGAGAGAATTATTGGGTATCAGTAGGGAATTGTTTAGCCTTCAAGAAAATAACAAATATACACTGACTAGGAATATCTAAAAACATGTTGGTTTCCAGGATCACGAAGAATTTCAGCAATTGTCATGGTCGGCAACTATCTAACAATGCACGGGAGTATCAAGAAAAACTAAGCAAGTGATTTTGTATCCTATTTGCAAACCATTTATCAATCAAGACACTCGCCTGCCATTTATTAACATGGAAAATCTGGACAGATAAATATTTCTACACATTTCATAAATTTTTGCTCTTACTTAACACACTCTTTAATTTGTTTGATTATATGATTATTGATTTCCTTATCTGACTGAATTATCTAAAAAGTCATTGGTCCATTATAAAGTTCAATGTCATAAAATAACATTTTAAAGTAATGAAAAACAATGCTTATCTCTTACTCTTTCATATAATTACTTTTATACATGCCTGCTATGTCCTATCCACACGATACCAAAATAAATGAAAATTTTTCATTATAAAAAGAGCAACCAACTTATTTAGATGCACGAGCATATACAAACCAAGTTTACAACCTTATTTATGTTGCAAACTTGAACTTAAGCAATCAGTGGAAAGCCGCTGACTTACTTAGAATGTGAATGGAACAGCGGGACATTATCAAAGGGACACCACTCGAAGGAAACTGCCTGCAGCTCAAAACAATCATTTTAAAATCAGCCTCATTGAGTTGAAAATCGTAAATTCTGCATTTGTTCTGTGGTTAATTGAAGTAGCTTCACAGCATGCTGCAAAGCAAGTAAAATATAATTACAAGATAGGCAAACAAAATCAAATCAATGCCATTTTTATTATTTTCTTCGGTATGTGTGATTTTATTTGATTCAAAAAAGACACGTTTCCTATTTGAATGACACGCAACTAAACCACGAAGCTTGCTCTTTTAACCGACAGGTCTGAACAGAAATATATTTGAATATCTTGGTAACGACCAACCGTTGAACAATAATCCCCAACGGTTTAACGGCAGGTACGCTTTTAATGGGTTAACAGCAAGTGCGCTTTGGGTTGCAGTGAACATAGATATCAACAAAGCAATCACATAATATTGAAGAGAAACAATCTATGTACCAGTTGGGGAGAATAGTCTTCAGTAATCATCTCCTCATCCTCTTCATCTTCATAGTTCAAGCGATCAGCTGTCGGAACATATCCACTCGGAAACTGCCAATCTCCTATTTCGAGTTTGCGGCAGTTTGGGCATTGCATCCCTCTTTTCGCATTGAACGCTGAGCCTATACAATCTGAACCATTCTAGAATGAACTTAGTATACAAGGAACAGACAAATGATAGATAAGATACCAGCCGACATTAGCGCAATATGAAAATAAGGAAAACCATAACAGAGAAAACAAGAAGCAAAATTGAACAATTGATAATTCAGGATACATTAGATGAAGAACAATGAGCACAACACCAGTACTAGTTAAGCTGCTACTTCATAGCAAACATTTAACAAAGTGAACATAGCACAGTCAATAGTCATTCACTTGAATTACACTAGTATAAACACTTAATTGAACAACTTTGAAATCCCAAACACTTTCATCCATACAAAACGCCACAAAAAAAAAAAAAAAAACAGCCAACCAAACTTCAAGAATTCTCCAAACCCTAAATCCCTCACCACACCTACTTCGCAACTTCAAAATCCAATCGCATAATCCACCAGACCTGCAGCTAAATCGCTCCAAACTCCTCCGGAATCACCAAAATTCACCCAAATAAAAAGCAAAAAAAGAAGAAGAGAGAAAGCAGACCGAGGTGAAATTTGTGCTTGCATTTAAGCTTCACAACAGTTCTATCCACGTTTTTGTTAGCCGGCTCGAGGCAGATTGAGCAGACAACGTCAGATTCCGACACCGCAACGCCGATTCTGCTTCCTCCGCCGCCGTCGCTGGGGCCGTCTTCAGGAAGTCGATTCAAGTCCATCGACAAGTGGTAGGAGACGAGCAGCTGAGCTGCTTAAACAAGCAAAAGGAGAATTGTGAGGAGTGAAAAATGGTGGGAAAGTTGAAGACCGGCTGATTATAATTTCTCTTTCTTTTTTTTTTTTTTTTTTTTTGAGATTGTGAGAAAATGGAGTAGAAGAAAACTGAGACTGTAATAAAAAAAAATTTTATTAGTACAAATGACAACACGGCTACAATCCGAACAAACTGCCCATGAAGTCCACCACGGTCAAAAAGGACACGACAAATAAATAAAAACGAGTCTTCTCCCTCTTTCAGTTTTCAGTGTCTTTGTTTTGTTTTATACTCATTGATTTGTTGGATGGAATGAGATTTTTGTTTAAAATAAGTGCTGGACAACTCACGTAAATACATCGGGGTGGGTCTCGAAAACTTGTAATCACAAGTTAGATGTTCATATTTTTATTTATTTTTTTGATTACAATTGTTAGTGGGTTATGTTAGATGTTCATATTATTAGACCATCAAAGTAACCAAATTTAATTTTACTAGTGGAACATGAATCAAAATATTTAGACGTGGAGATGAGATCATCCGGTTAGATATGAGGGCTCACCTAATTGCTTTCTTAAAACAATTAATTCAAAAGTAGTTATTTCAAATTCTTTATAGATTTGTACTTATCTTCAATAATATGGTTTTGAATCAAATAATAACCACATTTAAGTATAAAAATTATAAATCACCTAAAAATTCAACACGTGGCACTCTCGACCAATCATAATTCGGGGCGCTTTTTGTAAATAAAAAAAATTAAAACGGACTTATTAATAAATACATAACAGATGCGAGGGTATAAACGTCCTAAAAAAATTAACGCCGTTATGCTAAGTCTGAACTTTAACGAAACAAGTCTGAACATTAACAATAAGTCTGATTTTTAACAAAAACATGTTTGAACATTAACAATAACAATAAGTCTGATTTTTACAAAACAAGTGTGAACTTTAACAAAATAAGTCTGAACATTAACAAAACAAGTCTGAACATTAACAATAAGTCTGATTTTTAACAACAAATTCTGAACATTAACATTAAATCTGATTTTTAACAAACAAGTCTGAACATTAACAAAACAAGTCTGAACATTAACAATAACTCTGATTTTTAAGTCTGGACATTAACAAAACAAGTCTGAAAATTAACAATAAGTCTGATTTTTAACAAAATTAATTACGAAAATACCAAAAGACTATTTTGCCCCTCCGTGCGTATTGGATTACGAAACTTCGACAAATATGACACGTGTCAAATTTTGAGGAGGTTTATTGTTTTTATATTTAAATGTGTTTTTACGTGATCTCTACCCCAATAATATAATGTAGTTTTATATTTAAAAAAGTAAATTGCGTGTAAATTTTATCAGTTAATTATATATTATACCATCCAATCAAATAATTTTTTTAAATATTATACCAAATCTCAATCGTGATAAATGGGAAACACCATTTTCAAAATAGTAACAAATCTGAGCGGGACTGGTCCTTATTGAAAAAATTAAGTAGTTGTAGTTAAATATTTAAATTCAATTATTAATTTGAGTTTTTTTTAATTCAGTTATTTTAAACTATATTTAATTTTATTGCGCGTCTCAAGTCAGTTTCAACTCAGTTAAGTATAACACTCTAAGTTTAGAATATTATATACAGTTCAGCCAACAGGATGGTGACATGTTGGTTAAGGAGTAAGAAATGATTCCTTACACCCTGGGTTCGAGTCCTGGGGTCACCATCCTCGTATCCCTCGTTGATGTTGGCATGTGCTTCAAGATACCGATATATGTACCAATGACTGCGAGATTCTATTGAGAGATAGAACTTCAAAGATCTATATATATGTACTATGCATTAAATTGTTATAAATCGTTTGTATTGTATCCCTTCATAAAAAAAGAATATTATATACAGTTCAAGATATCAATGTAAGCTTCAATTTGTTTTCAATAGTCCATAATTAAGAGAGTTTGAATCCCTAATTCGATATTCACTGTTGAAGTTTTTTTTGATAGTATACATTTTGAAGTTTTAATACACAAAATAGTTAAGTGTCTTGTAAGTATGAACACTATCCATGTAACTAAAACATGAAACTTTAAACTAAAATAATAAGAGTTTGGATCAAATACAAACCAATATTATAAATAAAAACTACAAACCCATAAAAAATTTGACACGTGTCAAATTGAACCAATCAAAATTCAGCCGAGATTTCATCCCGTCGGGGTTCTTTTTGTAAATAAAAAAAATACATGTGGACTTATTTAAAAATATATAAACGATAGGAAGGGTATAAACGTCCAAAATTTGCTACAGTAATGTTCAGACTTAAAAAAAACAATGTTCAGACTTAAACCAGTAATGACAATACTTGAAAAAACATTGTTCAGACTTAAAAAAACATTGTTCAGACTTAAAAAAATAATAATGAGAGTTAAACCATTAACGATCAGACTTAAATAACAATGTTCAGACTTAAAAAAAATAATGTTCAGACTTTTTTTTTTGTGTGTGTGGTGATAGTGAATGCATAGAAAATACATGCTAATGGATGTTTGGGGTAAAATCTCATGAACATGTTCTATCCAAGTAATCTCAAACAAGGCAGCTCCACTGGTGAATAGTAAACTGTGACTCCTAGTCCAATCAAATTTATGATGAAGCTGCTGAACCCTTGTTCCTTGGAGTAGCTTGAGTACCTTCTCTGAAGTTGCTCTTGAACCTGCGAGGCAAGTTACGCATGTACCTCATCCTCCCAGTTCCAGTTGTCTTCCTCCTGATGGCTTTCTGACTCCAGTTATACTTCCTAGTTCGAGCTGCAGGATAGGCGCAAGCGGAGCAGCGGTTCTTCTGCAAGTGAAAACTACGTCTTCCGCATCTCACGCAGAGTGTATGCGTCTTGTTCCTCCTCTTACCGAAGCTCCCTGTTCCCTTAGTCATGGCCGCAGAGTCTTGTTCAGACTTAAACCAGTAATGACAATACTTGAAAAAATATTGTTCAGACTTAAACCAGTATTTTTAGTCTGATTATTAAGTATTTTTAAGTCTGAACGATACCATCTTAAGTCTGAACACTACCATTTAATTAATCTGATTATTAAGTATTTTTAAGTCTGAACGATACCATCTTAAGTCTGAACACTACCATTTAATTAATCTGATTATTAAGTTTTTTTAAGTCTGAACGATACCATCTTAAGTCTGAACACTACCATTTAATTAATCTGATTATTAAGTATTTTTAAGTCTGAACGATACCATCTTAAGTCTGAACACTACCATTTAATTAATCTGATTATTAAGTATTTTTAAGTCTGAACGATACCATCTTAAGTCTGAACACTACCATTTAATTAATCTGATTATTAAGTATTTTTAAGTCTGAACGATACCATCTTAAGTCTGAACACTACCATTTAATTAATCTGATTATTAAGTATTTTTAAGTCTGAACGATACCATCTTAAGTCTGAACACTACCATTTAATTAATCTGATTATTAAGTATTTTTAAGTCTGAACGATACCATCTTAAGTCTGAACACTACCATTTAATTAATCTGATTATTAAGTATTTTTAAGTCTGAACGATACCATCTTAAGTCTGAACACTACCATTTAATTAATCTGATTATTAAGTATTTTTAAGTCTGAACGATATCATCTTAAGTCTGAACACTGCCATTTAATTAATCTGATTATTAAGTATTTTTAAGTCTGAACGATACCATCTTAAGTCTGAACACTACCATTTAATTAATCTGATTATTAAGTATTTTTAAGTCTGAACGATACCATCTTAAGTCTGAACACTACCATTTAATTAATCTGATTATTAAGTATTTTTAAGTCTGAACGATACCATCTTAAGTCTGAACACTACCATTTAATTAATCTGATTATTAAGTATTTTTAAGTCTGAACGATACCATCTTAAGTCTGAACACTACCATTTAATTAATCTGATTATTAAGTATTTTTAAGTCTGAACGATACCATCTTAAGTCTGAACACTAACAACTTTTGGACTAAATTGAAAATAACATTATTAGGTTTTATACCCATCCGTGTGGAATGACTATTATACCCCTCCGTGTTTTCTCCGGGATTTCGACTAAAATGGGACACGTGTCGGCTTAATAATCGGTTTGTAGTTTTTATTTATAAACAGGTTTGTACCTGAACCGCACCCAAATAATAATATCATAATTTATTTTGAAGTTTTAATACACAAAATAGTTAGTGTCTTGTAAGTATGAACACTATCGATGTAACTAATAGTATCATATTTTTAATTTAATTACATTATATTTTATACAATATTTATTGTTACTCATTCGCTTTGATGCTAGGAACATGTGAAGGAACTATTTATATTAAGATGTTATGTAAATATCCCTTTTCGAAAAAGAAGAAGATGTTATGTAATATCACGTGTCAAGTCACACAATACAGGAGTGTGTGAAAAGTAGTAAACGGAAATTTCATTTTGGAGTAAAAAATTAAAATTTATGAGATCGTGATACTTGACATAAAGAGTATTTTTGTTAGTTTTGTTTTGGGTTTCAAACATTGAGCTATTATAAGAAGTTTATTTTAGGTGAAAATGAAAAATTATCTCACGTATGTATTCTAATACATTCAAGGTTAAGATTAAACGAGATATGTTTCAAAAGAGGAGCGCTCGGTTGAGAATCTTTAAACATTCGAGAACTTAAGAACTCAAATATCACCATTAGATCATGATGCATATTTGAATCTGCATGTGACACATATCCAAAAAACAAAGTCAAAAAAGTGGCTTTGACTTTGTATTAAATGCATATTGGAAAATGTACATGAGACATGTGTCATCTTGGAAAATGCATCTTGATTTTGGAGGATGAAGATTGGAGTCTCAAGTTCTCGAAATTTAAAGGGGTTCTCATTTGAGCGCTCCTCTGTTTCAAATTATGTAATTATTTTACTATTAAATACGCCATTAAGGGCAAATTAAGGAAATAAAAATCAAAACTGAAATCGAAATCCCTACATTCTCGCACATCATCCCATGACCTAATCAAACTGGCTCAAATCGATATACGAATTAAATCAAGCGAATCTGCGACTATCGACGACTCACGGTGAATCTCGATGACCTGGTTTATACATGGCGGACAAAACGAACAATGAGCACCCAACCCTGAGAAAAGTCGGCCACCACTACGATATGTGCTATTACGAATTGAAATAAAAAAATTTGTAGGGATTGAGGCTAACCGATTATAGTCGACGGTCGACTACATTCACCGTCTAGTAAAAGCTAGTCAATTATTTTGGAAGAATCGGTGTTTGCTAAGTTTGTTTATGGGTAGCACGATAAAATGCGTATCATCCTCAATCACTGTTCATACCATAATATTCGTATTAATTGAATCAAAATGCATAGGATAATATTCGTTTTAATTGAATTAAAATGCATAGCTGTTTAAGAGTTATAATTTATGTTGCTTCTTTTCTTGTATTGCGTTAGCTTTTCACAATAGTTAAAATTAATATTCTTATACATGATTTGTGTATTGTTGCATATATATGACCATTCATTAAATTCGTACACTTTACTTGAAGTGCTGAATAATTTCTCTTTTGTAATGGAGCAAAGTGAAAAGCTGGTAAAGCTTTGCGACTTGTACCTCAACGATTAGACTTGAACTCAAGAAGACATGATGTGTTATTACGTGCAACACAATAGAAAAGAATGAAGTATAATCTTGAAGCTTCCGAAATTTTCGAATGAGAAATTATGTATTACATACTACGAATGTTACGAAATGGTTTGATAGCATAGAAAAAATAGTGAAGCACACTTAAATATGCACGAATTATATATTATAAAATATGTATTTTATCGATCGTTAAATTTATTACAAAGCATGAGTCCATTCCAAATTATATGTTGAAAACTACGCATTATATGCAATGCATACAATCTGAGCCCGCTATGAATTATATGTTGAAAACTACGCATTATATGCACTACATGCAGTTCCGGGTCGTGAAAAAAATCACAATTAACGACAACAAATTCAAAAACGACGTAGACTATAGATTTACGAATTCTATAATTTGGGATGTCGCGCATCAGGTTGCAATAAATCAGAAAAAGAAAATCAAACGTGGGGCGACAAAACATGATCGAAGAATATTTCAAATCTTACCAAATAATATGGAACCTCTCTTTAAACATTTCAAATGCGTGTTTAAGTTTTATCTTTCATTTTTGTCTTGTTTTCAATGATTGTAGAAAACTAGAAATCGGCACCTCATGTACCCATTACAAAGTTACTTGCGCGGCCGGTCTCCTGTCATATTCAAATTTACATCTCTTTTTTTTTTCTCGTATTCTTCTCAAATCAAAATCGTTACTTGCGCGGCCGGTTTTAGGAAGAACTTGCAAAGTCCATTTGTGCAGTGTGTGATCACAAGCCGCGTCAATCAAATGGGGTTGAATGCAAATGAGGTCAGAGTGATACTAACAATGCATCGATTCAAGTCACTGAACAAGTGCATTTGCTTCTGGTAGTACTCTCATGTCTTTAACGAACTGAATTTAGCTTAATGGATTCCTCAACATAGGATGGAAAGGTTGATGACAGTGAGCACGCTTACAGTGATTATGCGGTCGAATGTCAGTAGAGCACACCATTTTGATGCTGTTTAAAGATTGTTCCGTGATGTATGGCTTGATCTTTTGAGACATCAAACAAGGCAGGATAGTGTAAGCTTGTAAGTTAGTCTTGCATAAACTTAAAAAAAGTAGTACAATATGATACGGCTATGGTAGAAAGATGAAAATTTAGAAGTTACAGCAGGTAAAATCTTGAAATTTTAATAGGTAATTCTTGAAGACATCCGAAGCTCAGTTTGAAACTTATTTTGGTTGCATGATCCTCAATCTAGTCGTTCCGTCTGAAAGAACAGTCATTCAAGTATATTAAACATCAATAAATGAAACTATCATAATGTACCACAAACGAAAATTTATGAACGCATTGCACATTATGTGTTCCAAGGAAAGCTTTCCATACGAACTTGGCTGTTCACTGGCATTATATGTAAAGAAACGTGTTGATGAACCCAAGTGAGGAAATGCTAATTGTAAAAATTACCTTCCAAAGCCCATCATTGAGATAATGCATGTTGTCAATCGCAATACCTTTGTTAATTGCCCTTCTGTTAAGACGAGAAAAAATATTTGGTATGAAGGACCTAATTAGTAGCTTCACAGGCATGACATTAAGAAAAGGAGCTACATGATACCCTAAAACTGTTTAAAAAATGGCACCTACATGTGTTTGGCCGACAATTTTGTGAAGCCGATAGCGAGCGCATGTTGCTTTCCTTCAGCCATTATGGCCTGAGAGAATACAGGCATACAGCTCTATGAGTAAGATGGATAGTTGGAAATCGCTTTAATGTTAGAAATTACAGAACCAACACGTCGAATTGAATAAGGAAAGACATCACACATATGTTCGATTCCACAAATAAAGGTAAATAACTCAAAATGGACCAGGGGTACGTAAGCATACCACAGGACTCTCTGCACCAACTTCATCATCCAAATGACCACCAGGAGATGTAAGGCCGGGACACATGATGTTTGCACCAGAAAGGACAAATTTTATTGCCCCCCTATCTACTTGAAATTTCTTCATTACATTAGGATCTATGTAAACAAAAATATGTGAAAAATCAGTTCACGGAGAGGCAGACATAAGAAGATATTACTGTGTTACCATACACAATAAGACTTGGTACCAAAACGCAAACTTGCTTGACAATAAATATAGCATAGAAACTAAAGGTGATACTTTACATTGATGTAGAAGCCGTAGTGTGGGCATATAAGGTCCATCACGAATGTTAAAGAAGAGTGGGACGCTGTTTACCACCACCAAGTTGAGATGGTTCTGACTGAAAATAATAAGGCACAAAATGCCAGTAGGAATAAAGCTCAATCTTTGGTTAATAAAACAGAAAATGTTATTCTTATTAAAAATAAGTAGCTGTGAAGCTGATACCATTTAACTACAATAAGGGGTGACTTCTTTGGTAGCAAATCATCCAGTATAGGTTCAAGTCCTGGATACTGCATCCAAAACAATTAAGATTGAGGTGCAAGCTGTAGTTACTAGTTAGTATAGACTATAGACAATAACAAAACAAACTAGAAGAATATTTGTGCATCACTGTGGTACCTCTTCTGCGATGCTATTGCGAATCTTCCGCTGCACAGATGCTTTTACTTGATTTTGTGAAGAAATCTCTTCACTAGAAAACCTGTAGGCAGAAACTTCAAATAAGAGCCATTCAAAGCTTAGTTTTACCTGATTAATTATTTCTATCCATCCATTGTACTTTTTTCCACTAAGCATTCATAAAGTGGTACAATTCACTCATGCATAGTTGAACAGATTTGAGGGCAGGTGTGTAAAATGATTTATGGAAGATTTTATCACCGAAAAAAGAGGAAAAAGGACACCGTCAAAGAGCAACAAGCGGCAGCTTGTAAACTACACATGCCTCACTATACTTTGTTCATATGAGGCACCATAGAAAAGTTAATATTGTAGTGGCATCTTACTTTAAAATAGGTCCTCATACAGAGCGATAAATAGCTAATAAAAATACACCCTTAATATCTTATTATCTAGCATGTCCCCACAAAAAAAGTGCAGAATGCAGCTCGCCTTTATCAATAATAGTTATTACAGATTCTTGTAATTTATACTAGGAAGCGGTATGAAGCCAACAGCCGAACATGGAGTAACCAGTACATAAAAAAGAGTTTTAATCAATTACTGCTCATACTAAGAGTCCTGCAAATCAATCATGTCGTGAAATGCTTTTCTTCAAGCCTACCTTTAAAAATAAAATAAAAATTTGTAATGGCACAATTTACCCTACTACAGATCATGTATCTTATATATACCTCAACCATATCGATGCCATATTTATTATGAGCAGCATGAAAGAAAAGAAACAAGTGGGTATACTACCATATATACCAGTGATATGCATTCACAACATTTATACTGTACAGCACAAGCATGGCATTAGGCCTGCAATGATTTGAACAAACTCTAAAGTCTGTACCCAAGTCACTCAAAATTTCAAACCATTATACATTAATGTTTAGTACAACAGCCAGCATCAAAGTCACAATGAAACATCATATATTTGCAAATCAATAAACATCGGATTCAGACCGACAAGTTCAGTGATGAATACAAACCAAACCACCCAAAATTCAGACAATTTAAAAAAATCACAAACTTAAATAATCGGATTCGAATAGAGGAAAAAACGTAGCTTTTTACCACGATTCGCTTGGGAAAATAATAATTTAAAGCTTACTTTTTAAACATTTTGTTGAGACAGAAGCGATTAGTGATGCCGACGGCGAGTCGAAGTGACTGGGAAAAGGAACGAAGATTAGCGACTATCGGCGCAGTGTAGCAACGCAACCTTAGCGATTTGCGGGAATAAGTCTTCCTTCAAATCCAAACAAGCACTTAGGTTAGCCTGCTAGAAAGTAAATATAATAGGGTAAATGACAAATAGAGCTATGAACTATTATTCATTCATAGCTTAATTATAAAAATTGATAATTAAAGGTAATTTCAAAATATTTTAATTCTCATATAAGGATTTGAATCAAATATAATTCATAATTATAAATAAAAATTACAAACCTACAAAATAATGCCACGTGTAAAAATCGATCAATCAGAATTCATCTCGTTCGGGGTTCTTTTGTAAATAAAAAAAATCCACGCGGACTTATTTAAAAATACATAAAAGATATGAGAGGTATAATCGTCCAAAATTTGCTACAGTAATGATCAGACTTAAAAAACAGTGATCAGAGTTAAATCAGTAATGACCAGACTTAAAAAAACAATGATCAGACTTAAAAAACAATGATCAGACTTAAAAAAAATAATGATGAGACTTAAACTAATAATGATCAGACTTAAAAAACAATGATCAGACTTAAACCATTAATGACCATACTTAAAAAAACAATGATCAGACTTAAAAAAACAATGAACAGACTTAAAGAGAGAATGATCAGACTTAAACCATTAATGATCAGACTTAAACCAGTAATGATCCGACTTAAAGATGGTAATGATCAGACTTAAAAATGGTAATGAGCAGACTTAAAAATGGTAATGATAAGACTTAAAGATGGTAATGATCAGACTTAAAGATGGTAATGAGCAGACTTAAAAATGGTAATGATGATCATGCGTTAAGTCTGATCATTTTGCGTAAAATTTTAAAATTTACTACAGTACGATTCTAAAATTTGATGTTTATGCGCCCGTGTCAGAATTTGATGAAAGCCTAGTGTTTTTTGGGTGGAAACGGCATTCTGAGCAGAACTCACTGCTAGCCGTGAGCTCGGCGTTTTTAGGGCAAATTCGATCATCTGGAGGGTCAAATTCACGTTTTAATCCTCTTTAGTATTAAGTCTGATCGTTGTTTATTTTAAGTTTGATCATTGCTGTGTTTAAGTCTGATCATTGCTGTCTTAAGTCTGATCATTCTCAATTTGTAGTCTTTTAGTTACCAATGTTAAGTCTGATCATTCTCTCTATAAGTCTGATCATTATCGATTTGTAGTCATTTAGTTACCAATATTAAGTCTGATTATTCTCTCTTTAAGTCTGATCACTATCAATTTGTAGTCTTTTAGTTACCAATTTTTAAGTTTGATCATTCTCAATTTGTAGTCTTTTAGTTACCAATATTAAGTCTGATCATTCTCTCTTTAAATCTGATCATTCTCAATTTGTAGTCTTTTATTTACCAATATTAAGTCTGATCATTCTCTCTTTAAGTCTGATCATTATCGATTTGTAGTCTTTTAGTTACCAATTTTTAAGTCTGATCATTATCTATTTTAAGTGTGATCATTGTCTATTTTTAAGTCTGATCATTAAGTCCTTTAAGTCTGATCATTATCTATTTTAAGTCTGATCATTAAGTCTTTTAAGTCTGATCATTATCTATTTTAAGTCTGATCATTAAGTCTTTTAAGTCTGATCATTATCTATTTTAAGTCTGATCATTATCTATTTTAAGTCTGATCATTAAGTCTGATCATTAAGTCTTTTAAGTCTATGATCATTGCTGCTTTTTAAGTCTGATCATTAAGTCTGATCATCAAGTCTTTTTAGTCTGATCATTAAGTCTTTTAAGTCCGATCATTAAGTCTTTTAAGTCTGATCATTGTCTATTTTTAAGTCTGATCGTTAAGTCTTTTAAGTCTGATCATTATCTATTTTAAGTCTAATCATTAAGTCTTTTAAGTCCGATCATTATCTATTGTAAGTCTGATCATTAAGTCTTTTAAGTCTGATCATTATCTATTTTAAGTCTGATCATTAAGTATTTTAAGTCTGATCATTGCTGCTTTTTGAGTCTGATGCATTTCCAAGTTTAAGTCTGATCATTAACAACTATTGGACTAAATTGAAAATAACATTATTAGGTTTATACCCCTCCGTGTGGAATGACTATAATAACCCTCCGTGTGTTTGTTCGGAATTTCGACTAAATGGGACACGTGTCAGCTTAAAAATCGGTTTGTAGTTTTTATTTATAAATTGGTTTGTACCTGAACCGCACTCTCTCATATAATACTTAACTGATGAAATGTCACTTTGTTAATTAATAAAGTTAACTAAATGAATGAATTGAAAAAACTCTTCTTGCCCTTAATTGTGAAAATGAAGATTAAAATATTTTGAAATTACCTTTAATTGTCATTTTTATAGTTCAGACCGTAATTTGTCAATGAGTGGTAGTTCATACCCCGTCTTTGTCATTTTTCCAATAAAATATGGCCATGTAGAAAAATGATCCGTACAAACAGTTTATTTTTGTAAAAAATACAAACTAATAATAATATTTGATTTGGTCATACGTATGAGATTAAATCCCGTAGTATGTATGACTTTTCAGACGTATTATAAATTACTTTTGACAAATTATGGTGTACTTTTAGTTCTTCGGCGATGAATTATAAATAACTTTAACTTCGGTGATGAATTATAAACTACTCTTAACGAATTTTACAGTTTGTACTAAAAATATAATTTATACCTGATTTTTAATCTAGCCATGTAAATGAATTTCTTACTCACTTTAAATGAACGGGTAAATACAAATTATCATTTTTCATAAAATAATACTTTATAATTACAAACTAATGGGACCAAAGTGTAAATGTTAAAACTATTCAGAGAAACAGTAGTCTATCTTTTCGTTAGGGTTTTGTTTAAGGCGCACGCACGGACACACAAGTGTGTAACTAAGGTAGAGGACGCAGCCCAGCCGCCAACAATCCGACTTGCGTTCTTCCGTGGACCAGCTCAGTCGGTAGTTCCTTCATCTTTTCTCAATACCCGTCTTCAAATTGTCTGTCTTTCATTTTCAGCTCGTTAAAGTGGTAATTCTGATCTCCTATCAACTCGAATCGCCGTGTTCCATCGGTTACAGAAATTATCAATTACGTTTATATCGGGAATAGTATTCTTTGAATGTTGGAGATGGTTTTGGTGTGAGGGTGGACTGTAATTGATTGTGTTAAAATGAGGCAATTGGTTTCTGATTTTTAGTTATTTGGAGGTTTTGTTGTGTTGGGAATTGTATGATGTCTGATTTTTCCATTAGGCTAATAAGACTGCTAATCTATTCCTGTTTGGTACAGAGGAATTAATTTTTGAGTGAAATGTGGTATTTTTTGCTCATTGTAGATTTCTCGGAATGCTTGTAGCTTATGAAGCTGGTGTATGTGAGTGATTCATGTTGGAAATTACGGCTCGTATTCATGTTATATGTTTCACGTGTTCAACTTTGACGTCTTGAATGATGTCTGATCTAGTATTCAGTAGTTTGCACAGTAATTAATTTTTGTAGCGAAGATTGACCAAGGAATTATGTATTCAGAAATTGATTTAGATGATGAATTTCCTTTTTATTTTCTTTTTTTATGAGCTGGGATGAGCATTGTTTAAGGAAATCATGTTTGCATGTTTATTTACTATTCATGTACATTTTTTCTGACTAATTTATGTTTGTTTTCTCATCCAGTGCTAAACAGATTTGTTCAATATGTCAACTTTTCTCAAACCAGAGAATGCTTTAAAGCGAGCGGAAGGTGATTTTATAATATTTGTTTATTTCTTAGCATTTATGGGTTACAGCTGCCAATGTAAACTATTCGAGTGTAAGCTGAGACAGACTGTGGAATGTTATGTTTATATACGTACATGCATACATATACCTGCTTGAGCTATTTAATATGCAAAAGTAATTTGGTCACAGATGGCTTCCGTATATTTATGCATGTATGGTTATGATGCTGAAATGTTGCTATTAATGATTGCAGAATTAATCAATGTTGGGCAGAAGCAGGATGCTTTGCAAGCTCTTCATGATATTATAACCTCTAAGAGGCACCGAAATTGGACCAAAACACTTGAAAAGATTATGTTCAAGTATGTTGAACTGTGTGTTGAAATGAGGAAGGGTAGGTATGCCAAGGATGGATTATACCAGTATCGAATGTCCTGTCAGCAAGTAAATGTAGCTTCGTTAGAGGAAGTCATCAAGCATTTCATGCATCTGTCAACTGAGAAAGCTGAGCAGGCACGCAGTCAGGCTCTAGCACTGGAAGAAGCTCTGGATGTGGATGATCTTGAAGCTGACAATAGGCCAGAAGATCTTATGCTTTGTTATGTCAGTGGTGAAAAGGGTAAAGACAGGTCAGACCGCGAACTTGTAACCCCCTGGTTCAAGTTTTTATGGGAGACCTATAGAACAGTGCTTGAGATATTGAAAAACAACTCAAAGCTGGAGGCACTTTACGCGGTAAAGAGTGATACAATCATGTATTTAATCTGACCATAGATAATGATACGCATGTTCGTATGAATTTCATTTCATGTATTTGTGAAATGTAAGCAACTTGTACGCAAGGTATCTTGGGAATCAATAGATCATTAAGAAATTGTCTGGATAATTAACGTCTCTTGCTATCCGTCATTATAGAATATTAAAAAATAGTGAAATTGTTTTGATATCATGACTCAGATACTCCTTTTTTGCAGATGACAGCTCATAGAGCCTTCCAGTTTTGCAAGCAGTATAAGAGAACAACCGAATTCCGTAGGTTGTGCGAAATCATAAGAAACCATCTTGTGAATTTAAACAAGTTCAGAGACCAGAGAGACCGACCCGATCTATCAGCTCCAGAGAGCTTGCAACTTTATCTTGATACAAGAATGGAGCAGCTGAAAATTGCTACTGAACTTGAACTTTGGCAGGTTTATGTCACTGAACTTTGCTATTATTAGCTTGTGAATGATTCTCTATGTCGATACAGCGGCTTGATGCTATTTGTCCCTAAGTATTTTATCATGTATATTTCATATTTTTATTGTGAGCTGTCTAGAATGCAAAGGTTGCTTCATTAATATTTGCTCTCTATAAAAAAATGTAATATGAAAGGCTATTTCAGGCAGTGTTAACATTCTCTGTTTCTTTGGCACTCCTTTCTTTTTTATTCTACAGGAGGCATTTCGCTCAGTTGAAGATATTTATGGTCTTATGTGCATGGTCAAGAAAACTCCAAAACCGTCACTGATGGTGGTCTATTATGCCAAGCTGACTGAGATATTTCGTATTTCGTCCAGTCACATGTACCATGCATATGCATGGCTGAAGCTTTTCTCTCTACAGAAGAACTTCAACAAGAATTTAACTCAGAAGGATTTGCAGTTGATAGCTTCATCTGTTGTCTTAGCTGCTCTTTCCGTGACTCCTTATGACAACACTCATGGGGCCTCTCATATCGAATTAGAGAATGAGAAAGAAAGAAACCTCAGGATGTCAAACCTTATTGGATTTAACCTTGACCCCAAGTCTGACAGAAGAGAAGCGGTAACATTGTGTTTGCATGCCGTCACTCGTCATTAGCTTGTTAGTAAGAATTTTTTAATTCAGATTTGCTTTCTTCTTTGCAGCTTTCACGATCATCCCTTCTTTCAGAACTGGTGAGTCTTTTGTTACTCTTTTAGGATTTATTTGCTCACATATCATTCTATTTTTCTTGGACAGATTCATTGTTTACTTGAGAATTCGAATGATACTTCTGTGATCTTGTGATGTGTGGCAGCTTCCTTCGTACGCTACTTCGGCAGGTATGCTTTCTGTAATTCAAGCAAGATGTCTTAATGTCCCACTTGTTACCATTCCTGCAGGTTTCCAAGGGAGTTATGAATTGTGTGACTCAAGACGTTAAAGACCTTTACAACCTCTTGGAGCATGAGTTCCTTCCCTTGGATCTTGCTTCAAAAGTCCAGCCTTTGCTGACCAAGATCTCAAAAGTCGGGGGGAAACTTGCTTCAACTCCATCAGTGCCTGAGATTCAACTTTCTCACTATTTACCTGCACTTGAAAAGCTTTCCACCCTGAGATTGCTTCAGCAGGTATGCTAATGTACATCTCTTTCCTACAACTTATTTTCCATTTGCATTTAGTTATTGAGATATTTCTCGGTTGTGCTGTGTTTTCCAGGTGTCACAAGTGTATCAGACCATGAAAATACAAAGTTTGTCGAAGATGATTCCATTCTTTGGGTTCTCTACTGTGGAGAAGATCCTTGTCGAGGCCGTGAGGCAGAATTTCCTATCTTTGAAAATTGATCACGTGAAAGGAGTAGTTTTCTTTGGAAGCCAGGTAAATATTTCTAGATTTTATGTTCTTTTGTTCTATATTTCCCTGATTTGGTAAAAAATTGCTTTACACAGATCAACTTACTGATCTTAATTTGAGGCAAATATTTCTGCCCCGCTATTGTATATTGTTATTTTGATAATGTTGTATCTTGTTTAGGTTGTAAGACGAGTAGTGTTTGGTTGTATACAGTTTAATATGCCATATGAGAAGCTTAATGTGGTTTGTTTTAGGGTCTCGAAGCAGGTGGACTTCGCGATCACTTGAGTGTGTTTGCGGAATCGCTTAACAAGGCAAGATCCCAGATATATACACCTGCCAAGAAATCGTCAAAGCTAGCTGAAATCCTTCCGGGTCTTGCAGAGACTGTAGATAAGGAGCACAAGAGACTTCTTGCTCGGAAATTAATTATTGAGAAGCGCAAAGAAGAACAAGAAAGGCATCTTTTGGAAATGGTGTGCAATTCAGCTTTCGTAACAGGCAACTCTATGTACTTATTATCTAAATGGAATGTTTACATCTGTCGCAGGAACGCGAGGAAGAGACAAAGAGGTTGAGGCTTCAAAAGCTAACTGCAGAAGCAGAGCAGAAAAGGCTTGCTGCTGAGTATGAATTAAGGAAGAACCAGAGAATCCTTAAAGCGATTGAGGAACGAGAACTCGAAGAGGCACAAGCTATGCTTCAGGAAGCTGAGAAGCGTGGAAAGAAGAAGGGAAAGAAGCCTATGATTGAGGGTGTAAGTCAAATAATATCAAACATGATGAATGCTCTTTAGATGAAACCGTGTGAAATAGATCTCAATGTCCTGTCACAAATTCAGGAGAAAATGACAAAGCAAAGTCTTCTAGAGCATGCTCGAACCGAGCATCTACGGGAGAGGCAAGAAATAGAAAAGAGGTTACTAAAGCTAGCAAAAAACATGGATTATCTTGAAAGGGCTAAAAGGGAGGAAGAGGCTCCATTAATAGAAGATGCTTTCCAAAGAAGGCTGGTAGAAGAGAAGGTGCTTCATGAGCGTCTACAACAGGTATGTTAGTTATGTGTCATCTATTTGGCCCAGAGCATCCATATATTATGTGTTTAACCATGCAGCAAGAAGTTGAGCTTAGCATGCTGCGCCATGATGGAGACTTGAAGGAAAAGCAAAGACTGAGTAGGATGCTGGAAAACAAGGTAAGCATGCTTATTGGAATGTCCTCTATCTGACCATGTGTAACTACTGCATTGCATCATGGCCCAGGTTTGAAGATTTGGTTTCATTAATTCAGTTGATGTCTTTATTTTACTTTGCAGAACATATTCCAGGAACGGGTTATAAGTCGCCGCCAATCAGAGTACAACCAAATGAAAGCGGAAGCAAGGGAGCAGCTGGAACAAGTAAAGAAGGCTAATAAAGAAGCCAGGGAGACTAGACGGAAATTGTTGTTCTACCTCCAGGGAGAAGAGGAAAGACGAAAGAAGGCCCGCGAAGAAGAAGAAATTCGAAAGCGTGAAGGTAGTAAAATACATGTCTGCTTCACTTGGCTTATTTATCTTTTACTAGGCTATTGAGACTTGTTTCTTTGTTTTATATTCTAAATTTCTCAATCTACCTTCATTTGGTTCCACTGTGTGTAAAAATTATATTTGTTGAGCTTCATTCTAATTCGGCGATTCTCGGATGGACAGATGAAGAGAAGCGTAAAAAGGAAGAAGCTGAGCGTAAAGCAAAACTGGATGAGATTGCTGAGAAGCAAAGACAGAGGGAGAGGGAAATTGAAGAACGGGCTCGACTGGAAAGAGAAGCTTTGTTGGGAAAGGCAACACAGCCTAAGCCGTTCGACCTTGGTGGTGCACAGCCCGTGGAGCCTCAAACTGCAGCTCCTGCTTCAGCAGCAGCGGCTGCAGCTCCCACAGCAGGGAAATATGTTCCTAAGCATCGACGTGTGGAAGGTTCATCTCAAGCCGCACCCTCGGAGCCTGACAAATGGGGCCCAGGACGAGGAGATGACCGTGGTGGAGATAGGTGGCGCAATGATAGAGGTGCCAGTTCTAGACCAACAGCCCCCTGGTCCTCATCCAAAACTTCCCGTTGATTGTAAAGGAAGAGAATTTTGGTTCCATTGGTGTGTGATGGTTGACCTTTTGAAGCTCTGCAGGAAGGCCTCTGAAGTTTTGGGGTTAGAACAAAATTGATTCGTTGTTTATCCTTGCATGTTTGGCAATGTGTCTTTTTGTTTTCACACACTTTAATCAGCCATATTTTGGTTTTGGAAGGTGTTTACAGAAATCAAGTTAAGTTATATGACATAAGTTTTTCATTTTGGGTGGATGGTTCTGATTAAATTATTTGAACCAATATTTTTGAATTTGTATTCTTTTAAAAGAGTGCGGTTCGGGTAAAAATCAAATTATATATAAAAACTACAAACCTAATTTTAAGTTGACATGTGTTTCATTTTAGTCGAAATCCCGAACAACACATGGAGGGGTATTATAGTCATTCCACACGGAGGGGTATAAACCTAATAATATTATTTTCAATTTAGTCCAAGAGTAGTTAATGATCAGACTTAAACTAGGCAATGATCAGACTTAAAAAGAAGCAATGATCAGACTTAAAAAACAGCAATGATCAGACTTAAAATAGACAATGATCAGACTTAAAAAGCAACAACGATCAGACTAAAAAAGACCTAATGATCAGACTTAAAAGACTTAATGATCAGACTTAAAATAGATAATGAACAGGCTTAAAAGACTTAATGATCAGACTTAAAAAGAAGCAATGATCACACTTAAAAACCAGCAATGATCAGACTTAAAAGACTTAATGATCAGACTTAAGACAATGATCAGACTTAAAAAGCAGCAACGATCACACTAAAAAAGACCTAATGATCAGACTTAAAATAGATAATGATCAGACTTAATGATTAGACTTAAAATAGATAATGAACAGACTTAATGATCATACTTAAAAGACTTAATGATCAGACTTAAAAGACTTAATGATTAGACTTAAAATAGATAATGATCAGACTTAAAAGACATAATGATCAGACTTAAAAGCCTTAACGATTAGACTTAAAATAGATAATGATCAGATTTAATGATCAGACTTAAAAATAGACAATGATCGGACTTAAAAGACTTAATGATCAGACTTAAAAATAGACAATGATCAGACTTAAAAGACTTAATGATCAGACTTAAAAGACTTAATGATCAGACTTAAAAGACATAATTATCAGACTTAAAAAACTTAATGACCAGACTTAAAAAACTTAATGATCAGTCTTAAAAGACTTAATGATCAGACTTAAAAGACTTAATGATCAGACTTAAAAGACTTAATGATCATACTTAAAAATTGGTAACTAAAAGACTACAAATCGATAATGATTGGACTTGTAGAGAAAATGATCAGACTTAACATTGATAACTAAAACACTACAAATTGAGAACGATCAGACTTAAAACAAGCAACGATCAGACTTAAAACAAGCAACGATCAGACTTAAAAACAGCAATGATCAGACTTAAAACAAGCAACGATCAGACTTACAAAGCAATGATCAGACTTAAAACTAAAGATGATTAAAACGCGAATTTTGACCCTCCAGATGATCGAATTTGCCCTAAAAACACCGAGCTCAAGGCAAAGCAGTGAGTTCTGCTCAGAATGTCGTTTCCACCCAAAAAATACTAGGCTTTCATCAAATTCTGACACTGGCGCATAAACATCAAAATTTTAGAATCGTACTGTAGGAAATTTTAAAATTTTACGCAAAATGATCAGACTTAACGCATGATCATCATTACCATTTTAAGTCTGATCATTACCATCTTTAAGTCTGATCATTACCATTTTAAGTCTGATCATTACCATCTTTAAGTCTGGTCATTACCATCTTTAAGTCTGGTCATTACTGGTTTAAGTCCGATCATTGTTTTTTTAAGTCCGTTCATTGTTTTTTAAGTCTGATCATTGTTTTTTTAAGTCTGGTCATTAATGGTTTAAGTCTGATCATTGTTTTTTAAGTGTGATCATTACTGGTTTAAGTCTCATCATTATTTTTTTTAAGTCTGATCATTGTTTTTTTAAGTCCGATCCTTATTTTTTTTTAAGTCTGGTCATTACTGGTTTAAGTCTGATCATTGTTTTTTTAAGTCTGATCATTACTGTAGCAAATTTTGGACGATTATAACCCTAATATCTTTTATGTATTTTTAAATAAGTCTGCATGAGTTTTTTTTATTTACAAAAAGAACACCGATTAGGATGAATTGTGATTGATTGATTTGTACACGTGACATTATTTTTATAAATTTATAGTTTTTATTTATAATTATGATTTGTATTTGATCCAAACTCGTCTAATCTTTTTGTCACCAACTCATGATATGATCCTTTTAATATTCGTTTTACAAATTTTTGTTATCAAATAAACTGAGCCCCGACAGTGCCATGAACTTTCTACAAGATTTACAAACCAGTCCTTGAAGTTAAAAACAATTATGATTTAGCCCCGTCTTTTCCTCTCTCCGGTTACGATTCGCATCATCAGTCAGCCCGCTGAAATTTCCATCGGCAAAACCACGGTGAGATCTGCGCCGCGAAGACGTTGAAAACCGCCCAAATTCGAAACCAGATCGATTGGATTTCGAAGTGGTAGGTGGCGCTAATGGCGACCAGGAACCGGACTATTTTGTTCAAAAAGTACAGGGACGCTTTGAAGAGTGTGCGCACTCCGACGAGCTCGGCGCCGGCCACGAGTTCCGGAGGAGGACCTGTTATTGAACTGGTCAGTGCCTCTCTTTTGAATCAGAATCGATCTTATGCTCCGCTCAGCACAGATGATCCGTCCAGTTCCAGGTAAAATTATTGCTTTGTACCGATCTGTGTGGTAGAATAAATCTAGTTAGAGATCTCTGAATATTTTGGAGGAATCACTGATTTTTGGAATCAATAGAATTCTGTTTGGAGTTTTGTCTTGAGGATTTCTTTGTAGGATGTTGAGATATTGTTGAAGTTAGCTGGCAAATGTGAACCTAAATATATGACAGAGAAAAGAAAGTTTGAGCTTTTGTTCCCTTTGAAATTTGAATCCTTTGTTCCTGTTAGGACTATGTTTTTCTTGGGTTGCTGCATTGGCTTTGTATTAATAGCTAATACAGGGTTTTACTTAATGCATTATAAAAGACTGTAGGACTTAGCCACCATGTATGTTTAACCTTTTTATCATAAATGCCTGTTGCGGCGGCGGTGCAGGGACCTAGTCCCTCACCTTGCGTTTAAAATTTGATCTTCGGTGTTCATCCTGATGAATGAATTTAACATTAAGATGGATCTCCTACGATATAGTGTATTTTCGGAGTTGTTAATGCCTCCAGCTAAAAATGAAAAAATTTCAGACCTTAGGCCTGTCTGTATATGTTTCAAGTGATCAATTATTTCCTTGAGGGGTTACCTCCAGCTTGGGTTGATACATCAGAAGAATTTTCATCAGTTATTGTGAGGGACTAGGGTCTGTTTCCCTCAAGCTTGGCAATTTTAAACATGTTTATGTTGTCACAGTAGGGGTGCAACTGCATTTACTGTTGTTTACCTCCAGCTTGGCAATTTTGAACATTGGTTATGTTGTTGCAGTAGGGGTGCAGTTACTGTAGGTCTACCTCCAGCTTGGGTTGATACATCAGAAGAAATTTCCGCAAATATTCAACGGGCACGAATAAAGATGACCGAGTTAATGAAGGCTCATGCAAAGGCTTTAATGCCATCATTTGGAGATGGCAAAGAGGACCAGCTGAGAATCGAAGCTCTTACCCACGAAATTACAGAGCTACTTAAGAAGTCGGAGAAATTATTAAAGAAGCTTTCTTCAGGAGGGCCTTCGGAGGATTCAAATATAAGGAAAAACGTACAGGTACAGCTTTATGGAACTTCACCTTATTTATCTTTTATTAGGGTCATATAAATTCTACATTTTGTATTTGCAGTATTCTTATCCTTGTTCTGGAAGTAATCTCGGGACTCTGATGCATATTGAGTCCCATTCATTCTGAAATGCATTAACATCAAACTTGTTTGAGGGTTGAATTTCAAGTCTATTTGTGCCCTATTTTCAAGCTGATTAAACTGTTAGGTTATAATATAGGCTGAGTTTCCTTTCCACGTCTGTCAGCTACTCTTTCAAATTTGATTTTTCTATCTCAAAGGTTTTAGGATGTCTGGAAGTCAATTTTGTAACTTGGTACAAGGATCCACATTAAGTTTCCTCTGTAATCTTTAAATTTGGAACCATTGAATACGTTGCTTCTCTTTCCCGGGAGGTGGAGCCAAGGTGTCCGCAATTCAAATGCTCTGAAAAAATTAAACATAATTCTGTTAATTAGGTTATTATGTAAAACCTGATTAATTTCAAGCACGTCAGTTCTATGCATTTTCTTAAGATAAATTGCAGCAGGTGGCAATCATTCTATTATTTCAAACCTCACTCTATTCTAGTCAATGGTACTAAAGATACAAGTTAGTTTGCAGCGGTCACTTGCCACTGATCTTCAGAACTTGTCAATTGAGCTCCGCAAGAAACAGTCAGCTTACTTAAAACGTCTCCGGCAACAAAAAGAGGTACTCTAAAATCTCACCAGTTAAGCCTTAATGTGCCTGCTTAATGAAATGAATACTCGGATCACTTCGCAATATTTATTACATCATTGCATCACCAAACTGAAATTGCTTTTTCAGTCTCATTAAAACCCACTGTTTTCTCCCCTTGAATTTACATAAATATGCACTCTTATATGGAGTAACTAACATGGGCAATGAGTAATCGTATGGCCATAAAATGTTTGGTGTATAACAGACAATTTGTCATTTATGATGCAGGGATCTGATGGTGTTGACCTTGAGATGAACATCAACGGGAGGTCACGGATGGATGATGATGAATTTGAAGATGTGGTGAGCTGGGTTACCCATTTATTAGTATCAATTACTGCATATAATAGTCAAAGTGTCTTTTTTTGGTTGTGGCCAGTGGGACACCTGGTTATGCAGATCAGTGAGTACGTCATGCCATGAAACAAGACTCTTAGGTTCTTTGTGCCTAAATTCTGATATTGATTGATTCTCTACAATGATGGCCATGACCATGATGATATGTTTGTCTACTTCTCATTTTTAGTTTAGGTGGCGGACTTGACATGGATGTTCCACTGCAGAATTATTATGATTATGGTAGTAAAATGTTAAGTTTTTTTTGAAACATGCATTTCAGGGATTCAATGAGCATCAAATGTCTAAATTAAAAAAGAGCGAAGCTCTCACAGCAGAAAGGGAGAAAGAAATCCAACAGGTATGTGAAACTCCTTACGTTTGCAAAAAATTCATGGATCAATCACAACATCAGTTGAAGAATATTCATGTTTATTTTTTAGGTCGTGGAATCAGTGAATGAACTTGCTCAGATTATGAAGGACCTGTCGGTTCTTGTAATAGACCAGGTTAGTTAAAAGAGTCGTGCATGCAAATGTTCTCAAGTGAAGTTAATTTATGTGTTACAAGTAATTGATTATATTTTCTCCAAACAGGGCACAATAGTGGACCGAATAGACTACAATATTCAGAATGTTGCAGCATCAGTTGAAGAGGGTTTTAAACAATTAGAGAAGGTTTTAGTTCTTATTCCATAGTAGTAGATGATGCATTTAACCTTGCTTAACACAAGTGTACAATTTACTATACTTTCATCTCTTGAGTCTCTATTTCTATCTCGGGCTCATGATCCTTTTTTCCTGTAGGCGGAGAGAAATCAGAAAAAAGGGGGGATGGTCTGGTGTGCTACAGTGCTTGTTATAATGTGCTTTGTCATGTTGGTTCTCCTAATCCTCAAGACGATATTGTTCTGATTCATGAACTCATCACCGGTTGTTAGATGTTTACAAAAATTCTTGCGATCACGATGATGTGATACTGCACAGCTAGTCATTCTTCCTGCACGCCCTCCTGTGCTTTAAAACCGAGGAATTTTGCATCGCGGCAATAGCTGACCAGGGTGAAGATTCACAATGGTAATATAATACTACCCGAACAAGGGAGATGTAAACAACTTAGTGATGGGACTTTTGACTATTTTTCATACTAATTGATTTTTTCTGAATGTATAATATAGGCATAGGAATTCTGTTATATTCCATTCCTTTATAAACAATCAGAAGGTGTTTAGTCGAAATCTTTTTCTCTCTAAAGTAGCGCTTGGTGCTTGCATACTAGTGTAGCTTTCAGATAATTGGATTTGGATGGAAGAAAGGAAAAAAAGAAAGCTTTCCTTTTCTACAAATTATAGCTTGTCGCCAGGTATTTCACATAATTGCATTTGATTAAAAGAGTCACAAAACTACAATGTTTTAAACCAACGAGCAAGCGTAGGCCAGGGCGGGATGAACACTATTTCTGCAAAGATTCTTGACTTCGTGACATAATGTCAAGAATTCAAGTCACTTGAATCTAGTTGAAGACCCTTTCGCTTTTTATGAACATTGTTGATCATTCAAATCAGAATTATGAAAAAGGATCTGTTATAAACGGCATCTTTTTGTAAACAATTCTAATCAATAGCGACCCTTGATTTTGGACGGATAAGATTAAATATCGTCGTATGAATGATTTTTCGACGACGAATTATAATCTCCTTTAACGAACTATGACGTACTTTTGATTTTTCGTCTATAAATTATAACCCACTTTTGACAAATTTTACTGTTTACACTAAAAATATGGTTTTCACCTAATCTTAATTTTTTTTAAATTGAGTTTGGATCAAATACAAACCAATATTATAAATAAAAACTACAAACCCATAAAAAATTTGACACGTGTCAAATTGAACCAATCAAAATTCAGCCGAGATTTCATCCCGTCGGGGTTCTTTTTGTAAATAAAAAAAATACATGTGGACTTATTTAAAAATATATAAACGATAGGAGGGGTATAAACGTCCAAAATTTGCTACAGTAATGTTCAGACTTAAAAAAACAATGTTCAGACTTAAACCAGTAATGACAATACTTGAAAAAACATTGTTCAGACTTAAAAAAACATTGTTCAGACTTAAAAAAATAATAATGAGAGTTAAACCATTAACGATCAGACTTAAATAACAATGTTCAGACTTAAAAAAATAATGTTCAGACTTAAACCAGTAATGACAATACTGGTTTTAAGTCTGAACACTACCATTTAATCTGATTATTCACTCATCGCGAAGCATCTTCAGCATAAAGATAGTGATTTCCTTATAAGATGTTGATGGCAGATGGAAAAGGAAAAGCACTGTAGAAGAGTGTGGCCAGGGACTACCTATTTCTTCAAAGAGGCCGGAGCTTCTTGGAACACGATGCTTAAGCCAAGACCATCCCTAGCTGTAGCGACCCTGCATCAACCTAAATGTCAGTCCAATGTGGTTCTTAAAAGCACGTCAGATGCCGTGTATCCATACGGCATTCATTAATGTTCAGGCTGCAGTGAATTGCTGCAAAACAAAAAATAGCTTGTAGTAATTCGAAGGGGAAAGAGCTGGAGAAGAACCTGTAGGCAAGACTGATATATTCTTCATCTAACACACCAATAGGGTGTTGTCTTAATTCATCTGCTTGATCAGAAACAACTGTAAGGTGACTCAAATTATGCTCCTTCATCAACTTTTGAGCAGACTGGAGGTCCATGGTTGGCATAACTGTCCACAACACACGACATCTTTCGCCACTTAAAGAGCACATCTCAGATACTAAGAGATTCTGCAATGGGGCTTAAATTTAGTAAGATAAGAATATGGATACAAGTGGTAGAATAAAATTGAGCAGATTACCTCTGGTTTTATGGTTCTTGCTTTTATTGATTTGCTGAACTCCTGAATGTCCCCAAGAGTCAATAAACCAACCAGAAGGTTATCTCTATCAACAATCACTGCACAGGACTGCTTTTCAGAAAGCATGAGAGTCACTGCTTCAGCTAGTAATACTGATTTTAAGTCTGAACACTACCATTTAATCTGATTATTAAGTATTTTTAAGTCTGAACGATACCATCTTAAGTCTGAACACTACCATTTAATCTGATTATTAAGTATTTTTAAGTCTGAACGATACCATCTTAAGTCTGAACACTACCATTTAATCTGATTATTAAGTATTTTTAAGTCTGAACGATACCATCTTAAGTCTGAACACTACCATTTAATCTGATTATTAAGTATTTTTAAGTCTGAACGATACCATCTTAAGTCTGAACACTACCATTTAATCTGATTATTAAGTATTTTTAAGTCTGAACGATACCATCTTAAGTCTGAACACTACCATTTAATCTGAGCGAAGGCATTCTTTCTGTCAATTCCTCCAATGTTTCGAGCAGTGCTTTCTTCTTGCTTTTACTCAATTTAGTGACAGATGCTTGTCTTACGACTTCCTGCAAAATATAAAATTAATTCAAAATTGTGTTTTTTTATACTTTTTACAGGATTCATTAATACCTTGATATAGCAGAAATTACAGACCTTGACTTGTTTTAATATACTGTCAAGGGAGATTAGAGACGCCAGTCGAGCATCTTCAGCTGCAGTTGAAGGATGCTGAATCGGTATACTCCCATCTTCTACGTTCAGCATGGCAGCATCGGTTTTAATCTGCTGCAATATCTGAAAAAGGAAGATGACCGCATTAACAAAGCAGTCCAATGCTAAGCAGTTCAATAAAAACGGCAGCTGGGTTAGTACTTTTCTTCTTTTGTGATCAACCGATTCAAGCGCTGAACAAAGCTTGGCAACTTGCGGCGAATCTCTTAAGTCTGAACATTAAGTAATTTAATCTCTTAAGTCTGAACATTAAGTAATTTAATCTCTTAAGTCTGAGCATTTAATCTGTTAAGTCTGAACATTTAGTAATTTAATCTCTTAAGTCTGAACATTTAATCTCTTAAGTCTGAACATTTAGTAATTTAATCTCTTAAGTCTGAACATTAAGTAATTTAATCTCTTAAGTCTGAACATTTAATCTCTTAAGTCTGAACATTAAGTAATTTAATCTCTTAAGTCTGAACATTTAATCTCTTAAGTCTGAACATTTAGTAATTTAATCTCTTAAGTCTGAACATTAAGTAATTTAATCTCTTTAGTCTGAACATTTAATCTCTTAAGTCTGAACATTAAGTAATTTAATCTCTTAAGTCTGAACATTAAGTAATTTAATCTTTATAGTCTGAACATTTAATCTCTTAAGTCTGAACATTAAGTAATTTAATCTCTTAAGTCTGAACATTTAATCTCTTAAGTCTGAACATTAGTATTTTAAGTCTGAACACTAACAACTTTTGGACTAAATTGAAAATAACATTATTAGGTTTTATACCCATCCGTGTGGAATGACTATTATACCCCTCCGTGTTTTCTCCGGGATTTCGACTAAAATGGGACACGTGTCGGCTTAATAATCGGTTTGTAGTTTTTATTTATAAACAGGTTTGTACCTGAACCGCACCCTTTTAAATTTACCTAATCTTTGTTCTTCGAATTTATAACAAATAATAATTTCCAAACTCAAATGAGTGCGATTCAGGTACAAACCTATTTATATATAAAAACTAAAAACTCAATTTCAAACTGACACGTGTCCCATTTAGTCGAAATCCCGAACAAAACACGGGAGGGGTATTATAGTCAGTCCACATATCCTAATAATTTTATTTTCAATTTAGTCCTCGAGTTGTTAATGATCAGACTTAAAAAAATAATGATCAGACTTAAACCAGTAATGATCAGACTTAAAAAACAATGATCGGACTTAAACAGACAATGATCAGACTTAAACAGTTAATGATCAGACTTAAAAAACAATGACCAGATTTAAAAAAATAATGATCAGACTTAAAAAAACAATGATCAGACTTAAACAAGTAATGATCAGACTTAAAAAACAACGATCAGACTTAAACAGATAATGATCAGACTTAAACAGTTAATGATCAGACTTAAAAAACAATGATCAGACTTAAACCAGTGATGATCAGACTTAAAAACAATGATCAGACTTAAAAAAACAATGATCCGACTTAAGCAGTTAATGATCAGACTTAAACCAGTAATGATCAGACTTAAAGACCAATGATCAGACTTAACCCAGTAATGATCAGACTTAAAAAAACAATGATCAGACTTAAACAAGTAATGATCAGACTTAAAAAACAATGATCAGACTTAAACAGACAATGATCAGACGTAAACAGTTAATGACCAGACTTAAAAAACAATGATCAGACTTAAACAGATAATGATCATATTTAAACAGTTAATGATCACACTTAAAGAAACAATGATCAGACTTAAACCAGTAATGATCAGACTTAAACAGTTAATGATCAGACTTAAAAAAACAATGATCAGACTTAAACAGTTAATGATCAGACTTAAACCACTAATGACCAGACTTAAAAAATAATGATCAGACTTAAACCAATAATGATCAGACTTAAAAAAACAATGATCAGACTTAAACAGACAATAATCAGACTTAAACCAGTAATGATCAGACTTAAAAAAACAATGATTAGACTTAAACAGACAATGATCAGACTTAAAATTATTATGATCAGACTTAAAACTTGACAATGATCAGTCGTCATCGCCGTTCTTTCCTCTCCCAGTCGACATATCCTCTCCCAGTCCTCATAAGTCGATTTTCTGTGTTTTTAGTCGACAGATGAACAATACATGACATGTCGCGTGCCCAGTTCAGACATTAACAAGTTAATGTCTACACTGGGCGCTGTGCTAATGTTAAGGCTGGACGCGAGGCACCAAAATGATCAGACTTAAACGCATGATGATCAGACTTAAACAAAATTTAGGACGATTATACCCCTCCTATATATTATGTATTTTAAAATAAGTACGCGTTAATATTTTTATTTACAAAAAGCGTCCGGAACGCGATGAATTTCGATTGGTCGTCAATATTTTAATGAATTTATAATTTTTATTTATAATTATAATTTGTATTTGATACGTTTGTCAGTTATGCAAAATGGTAACCTAATTGGCAAACAACTGATCCACAAACTAGTATCGTAGACTAGTATTCCTTTCTGTCTCGCCAATCTCTTCCGCCGCAGCTTCTAATTCCTTCCGTCACCTTCGAATCAGTCTCGTTCCAACTGCTTCAAAACCTCCGCGGCAGCAACACGCCGACCCACACCATCTCGCACAGCAACAAACCGCCATATCTCCCTTTCCATACATAGCCATCCTCCACCCGCCCATTTTATGTAACAGTAGGGATCTGTGGATGCGCTTGCTTGAGATAGTAGTGGAGGTGACCGTGGTGAATATCTAGCAGCTTTTTGGGGAACTGGTGAGTCTTGTTTCGTTCTCTGTCAGGCACTTTTTGCTGTTTATTGCTGTATGGCTAGGCTAGCTTTTCTTCAGTGTGTAAATGATACTGATTTGTAGAATAAATATGATTGTGTTCAGTATGTTGAATTAAATATTACGTGGAGATTTTTCCGTAAAGCATATCATATGGTTTCTTATTAGAAAGTTCTGTCAATGGAATGACAATAAAGAGGCACATTTCCATTGCATGTAGACTGCTTATTGGCCACAAATTATTTTTATTTCTTTGCTTAATTTTTTATGTGTGCAAGAACTTGAGTTACAAATTGCTAAATCTCTTTAATCCTCTAGGCCCTAAAAAGATAATCCTAACTACAAAACAAAAATGATTGCTTTGGAACATCTCACAAGGTTTGTAAGAGTAATTTTATTTTCTGTTAATGATTATGAATATATCAAATCTTATCATCAAATTGGGTATTTTGCATGCTACTTGTATATTGTTTCAATTTGGTCATAAATTCTATGTAGTAGCGTTTATATGTTCACTACTTAAATGTGTGGCACATTTATTGCTTCTAAAATGGCTTCAGTTTTCTAGTTAGGAAGGTTGCTGAAAACACACATTGGCTGCCTACGTCTTTGTAAAAGAATTTTTTTTTTTTATAACCAAGAATAAAATATTTAAAATTTGTCAATTGGATAAGGTCTTTTTCTGAGGGATGGTTGCAGAAATCTCTTCTGCAATGGCCTTTCTATAAAGATTTTTGGAAAACCTTCTCTGATGGGGCTTTCTGCGATACCGATACTGCCCGATAGTCTTTTCTTACTATCAATTTCTTTTTTGCAATCACTTTATTTTGCATTTTGTGGACGCCTGACCCTTTCAGAACACTGATTTTTTTTTGTAGTGAGAGAGGCATGTGGATTGCTCGAGTTTGTTGTAGTAGTTACCTGAAGCCAGAATTCGTTCGCCATTTTCGAACAGCTTCTGCTGGAAATGGAAAAGAGACTGGTTTGTATGGATTTGATCAGTTGAAGACGGCCAAAGGATTTCAGAATTTTGTTGATGATGCCATTGACAGGTAACATCAACCTAATAGGTTTTGCGTGAAGCGTATCCTGTATATGTTTGTGCAATTGAGAGCGAACTAGTTGTTAAGTTATACTTAGTTTGAATTTTTTTTTTTGAAGCTTTTTCGACTTTTGACTCAGCAGGACATATTTAGACGCTAAATTCTGATGAATAAAAGACTTAGCTTTTGTTTACTTGTGCATGAATGTCTCTGATTTTCTCGTTCCATAGGGCAACAGATCTTGTTTCTTACATTTCCGGGCTGCCTTCCCCGAAAGAAATAATTATTGCCATGGATGAAATATCCGATACAGTATGTTTTTCCTAGTTTTCTCATATCTTATGCATTTTATATTTTCAGATGATTTATTCTCAAGTAATTACTTTTAGGTTTGTTCGGTTGTTGATTCTGCTGAGCTATGTCGCCATACTCATCCTGACAGGTACCCACTCATTTACAAGTGTTTGTCAATACTTTTGAAATAGAAATGAAAGAGTCCCTATGTATGTAACAACACCTCTGCCATTACATCGATGTTTGTATTGCTTCTTTCCGGTTATCATTTACTTTATATATCTCTTGTAATGTTTATTCTCTAGTTATCTTACTATGAAAATATAATATATTCTATTCTCAGGGATTTTGTGCAAGAGGCTAATAAGGCATCAATGAGAATCAATGAATATTTACATGTGAGGTTTATATGACTGTTTTTTTCTCTTCATATCCATGCTACCATATCTTCATCGGAAGACCATGATAACAAACTTCTTGAACTCTATCAAATACTTGACCAGGGAATAGAATACTTGACCAGGTAAACTTAGAAACCGACCTCATTGTAATTCTAACTTCTAAACTTGTTATAGGATTGTGGATTTAAAAGTTCGTGATCTATTGCAAATACTGTTAATAAAAATCAGTCTTGCACAAAGTGTATTGCAACAGAAATCTTAGTGTGATGACAAACTGATGGCTTATATTAGTTGCTTGGCTTACAAATTGATATTTCTGCATTCGATTCCAACATTTGTACCTACCTTAGGATCGGATGACGTTGCACTTTTAAGCTCATAATGTAAACTGTATAGTGTTGTTACTTTTTGTTGTCTTGATATTGGCTGCTATTGGGGAAGACTTCAACTATATGTATCGGCTTTGTTACTTACTCGTCTAAGACTATTCCACTTACTATGTTGCTGATGGTTCCTTTTTTGCTTGTCATATTGCAGTACCTTAACACCAATCATACTCTGTACAATGCAGTCATTAAAGCTGAGGAAAATTGTAAATTACTTAGTGATGAAGCTAAGAGGGCGGCACATTTTCTGCGTGCTGACTTCGAGAAAGGCGGAATCCATCTATTTGCAGGTACATGTGTTGTTGAATTTGCAGTCTTTAATGTATAGTTACCGTATGCAACAATCTAAAATTCATTTTGACTTTTCAGAGAAACTAGATAGAGTGAATCAACTCAACGTGGACATATCATATTTATGCAGGGAGTGAGTGTCCATTACTTTACTAAAAAAATGGATTGATATTTTTACATTACTTATACTCATGTATCCACTACTTGTTTTGCTTCAAACCTTCTGCGTTAATATGGACATTGTTATTAAATAATAATATGATTCTTCTCTACGTCTCTCGATCTTTACGCAGGTTTAACGAAAATATTGCTAATGATCCTGGATGCATTGACATATTCCCAACTTCACGTGTTCCGAAACAGCTGCATCATGTCCTGAAGCCAATATATCGATCTACGAGTACTTCATCTAGGGCATCTTCTAGATTGAGAAATATCATGAGAGAAAAAGGTTATCGAATTACCACAGATCCGGGTACTTTGTCCTCTATTCTTCAACAAGCGCCAGATGCAGAGGTGAATCTTTATCGTTTGTAGAACATCAAAATCTGTTTGTGCACTTTTCTTGGCATGCTTTTGGTCAAGTCTTTAATGCTTCATGGTCGAGAAGTAATAGGGGGATTTTGCGCCCATCTGGGCTTTAGCCAGGCGGCAGTGTAGGTCTTGAGTTCAAATGATAAATTTTGTATAGCGTTTTATAAAGGTTACACCTTCAAAAGATGTTTATGGCCTTGGGAATGAATCCTTAAATTCATAAAATGTTATAAAGGTCTGTTTCTTTAGCGGAAGTCAAGCTGAAATGCACTGAACTGAACTGAACGTAGTGAAATAGAGTTGAACTGAACAGACCTGAAATTATCTTTAATTTTCTTGTCATTAACTATGCATGATATAAATGAAGAATCAAGCATAACCAAGTCATTTTACGCTGTGTTTTTATTTAATTTTACTAATGTGGAGTTTGACTGTGAAAATGTTTGACATTAAATTGCTACTCATGTGCTGCTTCAAATAAGTGTTTACAACTTATAAATTATAAGTTTTTCCAACAACCAAACTTTGATTATGAATTACAAAGAAAACATCCAGACAAACTTTAAATTTAATGGTGGTTCATGCCATTTTTGCGAATTTATCCTGAATAATACATACTTTAACAAGTTATCAGACTTAAAATGATTAAATATTATAAAATTCTATCACAATGCAATAGTTAACCTCTGACATTCCTTAATTCTATTAATAAAAGAAAACCTCCGACTCAACTTCTTCCGAGCAACTCTAATAATTCATTTGGAGTTACGCAATTTTATATAACATGCAATGATAGAAGATTAACTAATTCTCTATAACAAATTTGAGTTCAAATATTTATTTTCTTTCAATTTGGGAAGTTGGATTCAACTCAGCTGATCTGAGCAGCTGAATGAGCTGAAAGCTTATGTAGAAGGCTTAAATGCGTACTTTGTACCTTACTTCTGTCCATGGCTATGTAGTAATTTTCCCAATTATATCTTTCTACGTCATACAATATTAGAGTTAAAAATATATGAGTTGTATGCAAACTGCAAAGACTTTTAATCAATCACAGCATTTTAAAACGATAAGTGTATGGAACCTCTCACTGCGGTGCACTCGAAAGTGGCAATATTAGTCTGTGATTATTTTTGTAATGTGTTTCATGCTGCAGCTTTTCCACTTTATGTTTCTCCCATTTAAAATTTTGTATAGAAATTTTGTTTGACCGATTTCTCCCCTAGGTTCGAAAACTTGCATATATCCAAGGAAACTCTGTCCCGCGTGCCAATCTTGTTGTTCTGGATAAGCTTATTGCAGCACGCCATGAAATTGCCGAGGTCAGATGCCTACTCATTTGCACATGATGGCTTTAACCTAACCTAGTTACCATATTCAGAAGCTTTTTTCATCTTCAGATACATGGTTTAGGACAGATCAATATGCTATTCTAGTGTTGTATTAGTTTTTACTTGCAAATGATACGGCATGGGATTTAGGTCTCGTGGCATGGGATTCACTTACATTTCTTGAAGTGACAACAGCTTGTGCCCTTTTAAACTAAGCTTTATTTTTATAGAGTTTAGATTATGCGCCTGAAACATGAATTTCCACTAATGAGAAAGGCCTATTGATAAGTAGGTCATTACAATCTGACTTTCCTTAGAAGCCTAACACTAATTGGGGACGCAGTTATTGGAAAAAAAAAACTCCTAACTGCATAAATTAAATAATTAAATACGCAAAAATCAATAATAATGAATATCCAATTCATCTCTTATCCCGTGAATCCGTGATTATGATTCCTTCACTGTATGGTTTGGCAATGAATAAATCCGCAACACAAAAATTACATGTAATCTTTTAATACTTAATTAAAATGGAACGGGATAAAGTTCGCAGATTATTCATATAGTGTTGTATCTTATTTGTGTGGCCTTAATAATATACTGACTCCTTTATCATGGACATTCTTACTGATAGTGCTCGTGCATGAACACATTCACAAACTTATGCCTAACATAGAAAAAATTTAAAGTGCATTATACTGAGTTTTTAGACGCAGTAATGTATATGCAAACTTCTTGTGATTCCATATGTATTAGCATTTACACTAAAAATATATTGTTTCAGTTTCAAGCGTATTTGCAAACAAGTTTCACTTGTTATTGATGTTACATGAGATAATAACAGTCCTTTGACAAATGCAGATAATGGGGTGTAAATCTTATGCTGAACTTGTAGTGCAACCCAACATGGCCTCATCACCAGATGTTGTGACATCCTTTTTGGTCGAGATAAGTAATATGGGCAAGCCAAGGGCAGATGAGGTGAACTTCTCTTATTCTTATACTCAGCCTGCCAGTATCACAGTACTGGTTATAAAATGTTCTATTTATCCTTTTTTTCTACCTCATAGGAGTTCAGGCGGATTTTGAATTTCAAAAGACAAATGGAAGGAGATACATCTGTAGACTTGGAGCCATGGGATGAGGCATACTACACAACAATGATGAAGTGTTCTGCCTTTGATGTCGATTCCGAGGTGTTTCTTATTTTTTATATCAATTTTGTTGCTCTTCTCAAGATGTATGCCATTGGCCCATTGCCTTGCCTAATGCGGAAACATATTACAATTTTTTGATGTTATTCTTTACCCTAGAATCCTTCGCATCCTCATAATGTGATTGATATTTGATTCTGCATCCTCTTCTAGTAGCATACTTTGTGGTCCAGTACAATGATCCAACATTTACTAGGATTCATTAGACACCTATAGACTATAGTAGACAGAGAATCTTAGGATTTTTTGGAAACCTATAGAAGACAGAATCCTACCTAATCTTATATAACCATTCACAACACTCTTTTCACCCATGCATATCCTAGAACATAATCTAACTGTAAGGCTGGCCGTCCTTATAGTCGGTTCTCTCCATGGTTCAATGTCAATATTTTGTTTTTTTATTTAATTTGATATTTTTTAGTCATAAACTACAGTTAAGAAACACTTGCTATTACTGGAAGGTCTAATGTATGTTCTTATGCAGGTAGTATCGTCATATTTCCCTTTATCACAGTGTATTGAGGGTTTGAAAGTGCTTGTGGAATCTTTGTTTGGTGCAACTTTTCAAAACATCCCCTTAGCACCTAATGAATCCTGGCATCCAGATGTAATTAAAATGTCACTTCAGCACCCAGAAGAGGTAACTAATACTCTAAGGCTACATGTGAACCTAGCTTATCTCGTCATATTTCATATCTTGCTTGTCAATTTAGATTGTTGCTTTTCATAGTCCATTAATTGATTTTTTTCCAGGGTGACCTGGGTTATCTATACTTGGATCTTTATTCAAGACCGGGAAAATACCCTGGCTGTGCTCATTTTGCCATTAAAGGAGGACGTCGTGTGTCTGAAACAGATTATCAACTTCCTGTATGTATACATCTTTCTGTGGTTCATTATTTATATTCAGTATGCAAGTTTTTTTGTAATATTTTATATTTGAAACTTGCTATGATAAAGCATAATAGATGCTTGCAATAATACATCTCTAAGCAAGCCGGAATCATTGCAGGTTGTAGCCCTTGTTTGCAATTTTCCGAATTTTCATCATTCAGTTCCACGGCTTAACCACGGGGAAGTAGAAACTCTTTTCCATGAGTTTGGACATGCTCTTCATTCACTACTTTCTAGGACGGTACATATTGTTACTTTGACATGTCAAAAGAATGACTAACACTAGCTTTGTCCTTTTTTTATGTTTACATTTACATGGGTGGTTTGTTGAAGTAGACATTTGATTTATTCGTCTTCAGGATTATCAGCATTTTTCAGGAACCAGAACTGTTCTTGATTTAGCGGAGACACCGTCAAACCTCTTTGAGTAAGCCATTGTGTTTTATCAGAATTATAATATGTATGGGGATTGTGCTTGTGCTTATGCTTAAATGTATGGAATCTTTACATGAAAAGCAAATATCGATCTCAAGAGACTTCTAGTTCAATCAAGCACGTGTATCTGTTTTTACATCACAAATTTACAGTTAATCGTAATTTGCAAAGAGTCTTTGGTCATATGTTAATGATACGGAGCACGATGCAGGTACTATGCGTGGGATTACGGAGTCCTAAAGACATTTGCTAAACATTATTCAACTGGTGAAATGATTCCTGAAAAGTTGGTGAAGTCTATGCAAGGTGCCAAAAACATGTTTGTAGCCACAGAACTGCAACGTCAAGTTAGTTTCAGGAGCCCCTCTCTATAATTAAAATCTCATGTTCATATTTGAAAATGGATTCTCACTAATGTTAATTTTTAGTTCTATTCAACTGCAAGACAATTTATTCACAATCTGCTTGTTTTTTATCAGATATTTTATGCTATGATTGACCAAAAGCTTTTCGGGGAACAGTCAAACCCACCAAGAGATACGACATCTGTAGTTGCTGAACTGAAGAGAGAGTACACAAGTTGGAAGCATGTGGAAGGTACTCACTGGCAGACCCGGTTCACTCACCTTCTTAATTATGGGGCTGGTAAGTTTGGTCATCCATTAACTTGATTAAACCGAGTTGTTCAGGTTTCAAATGCTCTACAAAAAGATTGAGAACAATTCAACACTAATCTTGTAGGTTATTACAGCTACCTATATGCAAAATGTTTCGCCGCGACCATATGGGAAAAGATATGCAGGGAAGATCCACTTTCATTAACAACTGGGGCAGCTCTTCGAACAAAGTTCCTGCAACATGGCGGAGCCAGAGATCCTCCTGGCTTGCTGCTTGATTTAGTTGGAGATGGGATTATTAAGCACCGCAGTGGAGGAATAATACCTGACATTACCAGTCTCTGTAAAGAAATGAGCATTTAGTTTTTATTCATCGGAAAAGTTACAGATGTTATTTTTTGAACTTCTTTATCAATCTCGCACTTTTAAAACAAAAATCCCTGCGTGTTATGTCAGTGAGCCGATTTAGATTTTTTTGATCTCTTATAATGCTGTTTGGGGAAAGAGTTATAGAAAATGGTATATATACAAAATGGAAAAAGATCCCGTGCAGGTCGTTGGGACAAAATCCATGTATTTCGTATATTTTTCATGGATGCATATATAACAACCATGGCATGGACGAAAGATCATTGGGGAGTAACAGATACAATTAAATTGTAGCAATTAGTTCAACTCAACTTTTTTTTTATAGGGTTTACAAGCCAAACAGGCAAAAGAAAAGCTTACAAAGTTGGACAACAAAGATAAATACAAGTAAAGCATCCAACCGCGTCAGACTCGTATCTCCAAGTCGTCTGCTTGGAAAGGAAATCCGAACGAGGAAGCTTCATGCTTGAGAAGAGAAGCAAACCCAATCTTGCAGGCGACATGATTATGACAACTTATCCTAACCAAGGCTATTTTCATCGCGCCTTATCCAACCTGCACTTGAAACCTGTAGTAAATTCCTTGAAACTTGGCTCAAGGACAACCTCCATTAACCTCCTATAACGGAGGAATGAAAGCAGTCGGAATGAACCCGACAAAGAGAACAATACTAGTCAAAAGGCTAAAACTACCAGTCGGGACGACCCGACAAGGAGACCAACCGGAGAAAAAACCAAAAAGACCAACCGGTTACAAATATAGACACAAAAAGTCTACATGACAGCCCCTCCCACCGGCCCACCACCACTCACCGCCTACCGCCACCACTGCCCCCAAGCTCACCTCTACCTCCACCAGCCACGGGGCCCAAAACCGAGCTGACCAGCCTCCGCGAGGCATAAATCAACCATATCCAGAAAAGCCACCGCGGGAGAAGGAGGAGAAGGACGAGGCATCAGGTAGCGGGAGAGGGAAGCGGAGGGGAGGAGAGGAAAAGAGATGATGTGAGTAGCTGGCTAGGTTGAAGCGGCTGAGGAACCAAGGAAGGAAGGGAAGCGGTGGAGTAGTCGAGAGAATTTCCTCTCTCTTCAGTTCAACTCAACTTAAGGAGTTTTTATTGAAACTGACCCAAAACGAGTTTGTAATATTAGAAATGACCCATGCGAGTTTGCTCTTTCAAAAATGACCCATTTGTAATGAAACAGGATCCCCAGGATCTGATTTTTTGTGTTTTTTTATAAAACCGGAACCCCAGGCACAGAAATCGGATCCTGGGGATCCGGTTTCATTAAAAATGGATCATTTTTGAAAGAGCAAACTCGCGTGGGTCATTTCTAATATTCCAAACTCTTTGTGGGTCATTTATGAGAAAAACTCCAACTTAAGACACCAAAAGAAAACTTAAGGCACTAACCATATGTTTAGATAATGGAAAGTAGGGGAATGAAAAAAATAACTGGCAATCATTTTTCATGAAAAAAGCAAGGAAAATTTTGATTTATTTTTTTTGGGATTATGGGGTACAACTCGAATATTACAGCAAGGAAAATTTTGATTAATAATTCTATTTTGTTTGAAATTTTCATGACAAACCAAACACGAATCTATAGTTTCACCCAAATTTTCGTTTCATCTCAAAAACTTTCCTTTAACCAAACGGAACATAAAGTTGAATGGAAAAGGACTATCATTGTGTATTCCTGCGGAGCTTCTCGCACCTTCTTGCTTCTACTTTTTTCTCCATCTTCCCAACTTCAACCGAGCTTCAACTCCACCACAGCAGGAGCCCTCAGCCTCCTTCGACCATTTCCTGCAACCACCGGCCACCTTTCCTAACCACCGTTCCACTCCTCCGCTTCATCTAGCCCGCCTCTCTCTTCTCTACCCCTCATCCCACTGTATCTCCCACTGCATGTCCTCTTCTCCAACCACCTCTTCCGCGGGTCCGTCTCTGTTCTGGACCTGTGGGGTGTGGCTGTTGGCGGTCCGACGGTTGGTGGAGTTGGCATCGGGGTGGTGGACTTCGGTAGTTTGGGGGGGGGGGGGGGGAGTGGGGTCAAGCGGTGGGGTATATTTCGTTTGTTCGGTTAGGTTAGGCTAGGTTAGTTTAGGTTAGGGTTTAGGGTTTGTGCGGCCAAACGCCTTCTTTTTTGACCCTCTATTTGTCGCGGTGACGGTGACTTTCCAGCCGCTATGTATAGTTTGTTTTTCTTACTTTTAACCTTAGTAGTTTTCTGTCTTCGGTGGTCTGATCACCTTCCTTGGCGTGAGGCGAAGTGGTGCATATCACTGCTCACGGCTAGCTAACTTGTCCTGCTCTTAAGTCCTCTTTGATGCCTTTTATGGCGTTCAGGTGGCTTTCTACCATTGACAGAGAACCGATTTCTGAAGATTACTTGTGTAGCCTTGTTCAGTGTTTCAGTGGAATCTGGACAGTGCTTCATCGTCGCTTCGGAGTTGGCTGACAAGTCACTTCGTCCGCTTGGCCAGTTTTGGCATGGCTTGGACCTTGGAGCGTGAAGATAATTCAGCAGTGGATGGAAGGATTAACTATGCTTGGATTACTTTTATTGTTTACATGTTCTGTTCCAATTTTAGTTGGTCGTCTATTTTACTGTTGTTGTTTTATCTTCAGATCTTTGTATGCCAATTTTTTCTATCAAAAAGAAGAAGAAAAGGACTATCTTTGTAACCAAAACCCTCTATAAGGGGGTCACGGCAGATATATGTGCCGAACAATAGACCTGAGAAAAGTTGGGGACAAAATAGGCACATTGTAGTCTGAGCAGGACATTAAACCGAGACGAAGTAGAGACTACCATACTGCTAAAGGGTAGACTATATAGACTACTTGAATCATACAAACACTATCAGTATCAATAAGAGACACACTAGAATAAGCCGATGAAAGAGTGAAAAAACAAATGGTCAGAAGAGGAACAGATAGAAATTGCTGAAGCTCTTAGGATCATGTACGAATAGCGCACTAGGGCGTGGTCAGACAAAAGAATAGACAAAAAAAACTCCTCAGGTTTGAGATATGATTTCTGATAATTCAAACATGGATTCTTATGAGGTAAGGGTAGAAAAAAGACTATGCGTGAATAAGGTGAATGACTTGTCCCTCTAAAAAGCCTTGCACCAAAATTGTATGTATAGGAGATGTTTCAGCATAGCATAAATCATCTAATATACTTTTACTCAACACTTCAAAGAGAACTCAGATAAAAAATATGCCTTACGAAACCCAGCTTCAGTGATACTTGATGCATACTCGATGAATAAAAACAAATGTTGGAGCAATAACGTCCTAAAAAACAAGAAGCGTGCAAATGAAATGAGTTTTGACGTCATGAAATCAAAATGCACACCAAATGTGAGTTCACAGCGACATCTAAAACTGCCTGGCAAACAAAACTAAACATGAAATCAAAATGCATACCATAGTTCAGTTCAAGACGATATCCAATATTATCTGGCGAAACAAAAGTAAACATGAAATAAAATATTCTGCTAAAACAAAAAGGTCTCTTTCATCAGCTTACCGGTGCAAAGCGGGAGAGCAGATGAAAGTATTTTATTCTCAATGAAGATTGATACTCATCATCCTGTGAAATGAGAAAGATTCCATGGCCATGAATCCTGAGAAGTAACTCAATCAACAAGCCTTTGGCCCATGTTTCCCGGTCTTCTTAGTGCTCAAACAGGCTAAGTCCATCCAGGCCACTAGCACAATTTGGTTGTTCAAGTTCAGTTGTCATTGGTGCTTGCATCAGAGGTGTAAAATCTCCAACTGGCGCATCCTGCTGTGATGGCGAACGATACAAACTAGATGGGTTAAAGAATAAGCCAGGGTACAGAACATCATCTGTCTCATGGCCAGGTGGACACAAACTAAGACTCGTAAAGCGATTAAATGCCGGGGCAGGAGATGATGTACTGGATTCTCCATATTGCTTTGCCAGTTTGGAGTGCCACCGATTCTTAACCTGATTATCGGTCCTGCCTTTCAATTTTTTTGCTATCCGAGACCACTTACCCCACCTTCTGTCATCAGCCATGCTGGCAATGAGTTTGTCTTCCTCAGGCGTAAAAGGTGCATGAATAATGTCAGGATTTAGCTGATTGCACCATCTATTCCTGCATGACTTGGGAGTCCTATTGAGCTGCCTAGCTACAATCCCCCATTTTTGGGGTCCTTTTTTTGTAACATAACTTTTCAGCCGTTTGTCCTCTTCAGTACCCCATGGCCCCTTTGTGAGATTTCCTTTCTTGCCATCAACGCCGTCTTGCAAAACGTCGTCGTTTGGGTCGACGATGGAGTTGTCACCGGAATTGAGATAGTCCTCACTGCTGTACTCATCCGAATGGTTGCTGATCATTGACATTTTAGCTAAATTCAACCCCTTACAAAAACCTTAAACAATAAAAACACACCACAAAACTAAATTAGTTAACATCAAAGAAGAAGAGATGATTAAAGGTTGAAGGAGAAGGGAGATTCAAACCTGGGGAAAGATGACTGCGATTGAGGGAAGCTTCTTCTTTCTGAGAATTGAAGCTCCGACAACTGTTGTGCTCTATATAGGAAAAAAAGGTACTCGCTGTTACTTTCTTCACAAATTTTTTTCTAAAAATAGACAACAAATGTAATTTTTTTCTTTTTTTCTTTTACGGAAACACTTTTATGGACCAATCAATTATATTTTTTAATATTAAATTTGATAAAGTGGAATCGGAATTTGAAGAGGGATATCGACACTAATAATCGCTGTGGTTGGTGACATTTTTATGGGGAATATCAATGAAAAGAAAATTATCAATAAAAGAAATTTTGTTGTTTTCTTATAGTAAATTTTGTTTGTTTCTGATACGTTCAATGCACGCATTGAATAAATACAACAAATATACAAATGCATAAAGTGAAACGGAAACAAAAGTTTTTGTTTAAAGTCGAAGGAACCCTTCCGCAAATTGAGAAATTAATCCGAGGAATTTGACTTGTTGACCATAAAAAAATTACCATTTGTGTTTTTATCAGTTTGAATTTACGCTAAAAATAGTGATAAGATGACATTCAAGTTGATACATGACGAGCTATTAGCGTGTCATCGACATCCAGTCCTAAAAATTATAATACGTTTTATTTTTGTAAATTAAGCTATAATTAATTTGAGATGTGCGTGATGAAACAATTTCTAGAAAGTTCCTTAAGAGTGGTTCAACTTACGCAAACATTTTCTCGGTTCTGATTGCGCCATAGAAGATGTTGTCCTGAAATTATCCATTCCTTTCTTTGAATATATATCTCTAGTATTTCTTCGTCAAATTCCATCTGAAGATGAGAAAAAAGTGTGAGGGGTTAGCGTCTCTCATTACTAGCAAAGAAAAGAAAGATACAACATCCAGTGATGCAGTAGTTCTAACTTCTAAGTGAGATTTATTATTTCCGAACTCACCACAAATGGTCTATAGTGAAGAATTTACATGGATGAAGAAACAATAGTAGAAGATAATCGTGATTTCACAATTGGATGCAGGGAATGTAATTTACACTACGAACAATAACAGTCTCCACTCTATAAAATTGAAAATAATGCTCCCGAGATTGATTAACTTTAAGTAGCTATACGAGTCCATCTTCCTCACACTGCACTATTAATTCGAAAAATGTAGAAGACTAGCTGATGAATGAGTAGATGAAAATGCCAACATTTTCCCCACAAAGATCAATGTATGCTTTCACCACAACTTAAATGAGTGTTAACCTCAACTGATTGGTAAAGGGTATCAGAGAGTTCACTAACAAAGTTTGCACATTTATATTCAAAGTGAAATGCGAAGAACGAACTTTATAATATAAATAGTAACAGTAGTAGATCAACCCTCCCAGTTTTCTCTCCAGGTATATAATGCTAATGTTTCATCCATGGTTATTCTGCGAAGTACAGGATTGAGATACATGCAACTGAAATATTTGACAAGGAAGGTACCTGTCACCAATAATCATATAAGAGCAAGGCTGTTCAATGGAATGGTGGAATCGGTTAGAATCTCTCACAATGATTACCTTTGGATAACATGGGATGCTAGCTTCAAAAAACTATGAAAGTCGAGACTCGAGACACATTCTTAGGTTCTTCCTGATATTGATTGCATTCTTGGCGGAGCCAATATTTGCTTGGCTCGTCAAGAAAAACACAAAGGCTAACTTCTCGCTATGATGATATAACTGCTCTTCCTTGTGCTCATCTTCCATGTTATGCAAGGCCCGACAAGTATCTGCAGCATAGCCTATTTCCTTCATTTTATTTATTAATCCATCCATATATAAGTACATAGCCTCTTTCTGTGGGTGACTATCACCCCAGATGCAAATTCGTGGACTTGATTATTGACCTCAGTCCAGATAAATCCAGGTTCCTTTCTATCATTCTGCATAATTATTTTACTACTTACGAGATCCGCTTCACCAAAGCTTCCATCTGAGCAATATGTATTTGACAGTCCCAATGATCTAGTAGGATCCAACTCTTGAAATCCGATTGCTGCCAACTGGGCAGTCAAAGTGTCACCATATTGGCTACAAGCTGGAAGCAAAGAGCTCCTAACAACGTAATCAGCTTTTATATGTGTTTTTGCTATTAAATTTACTGCTTGGGGGTATACGGCCAGCCCATCCAAGAAGATCTATAGTGCAGGCTAAATGATCAACTTGAGGAAATACCATAAGTCTCATACATTGTTTCAAAAAAAGTATGCTTCCTTCCTCAACCAGCCCTGCATGACATCAGGATGAAAGCACCGCGGCTAATGTGGTCCCGTCAGGAAGGATAATCATTTGCAAAAAGATACTCAGTGATTCTCTTGCTTGCACGTACAACTCATAAGCCTTTAGCATTAAATACCAAGATATGGTATCTCAGGTATCCATTTCGTCAAGCACCTTGCATATGCATGGATGGACTGATAACGAAGAACCATATCATTCTCAAACCTAGACTTGATACTTGCGAATGAATGCACAATGTTTGTGGCTCACTTGCGAACCTTGCAGAAGCTTTTACAACAACAGAAAAGGTGAATATTCAGGAACCATTCCTTCCCTCAGCAATTTCCAAAATAAAACAAGAACGCAGATAGGATCATGCTCCACGAACACAGTCATAATCCTAGTCCAAAGAACAATATCACCATCACCAGTTGTCTGCATGAAGAGCTTGTAGCAATCACTAGCCTCTCCTCTACTGTATGAATAACATTTTATCAAAGCAGTTACCACTTCGATTTCAGATACCAAAACCTACTTTTCTGTCAGTGAATGCACCTGACAGCCATAATTAAGACCTAGTTCCCCCAAATTGTCATCATTTCCACAAAGGGAGGTTAAGGCACTTAGAATTGTAGCACGCTCGTCAGACAAACTCTGTTGGTCTAGAATTCCTCAGCATATCCGAAAAGAGGCAAAAATACTCATCCCTTAATCCATTTTGCGCATACCCAGATATCAAAACACTCCAAGTCATTATATTTCTGTAAGACATTTCAACAAATAGGTTGCGACCATTGCCCAAGCAACCACGTTTTGCGAACATACTGATCAAATGACTGACAACGAAAAGATCAAGCAACCTAGATCCACAATTCGAAACGAGATGACGGTGCAAGGAGACGCCTTGTTGCAGCAAAGAGTGACGAGCGCAGGCGCTGAACAAGGCACCGTAAATGTTATTCGAAACATGAGTTCGTAGAAGAAATGAATCAAGTTTTGTAAAACATAGAAATCGCTTCATGGACACTGCTACGCACGCAGAGGAATTTAATTTTTTTTTTCTCAATGGATTGGAGCAATGAGGGTGAGTTAGTGGAACGAGGTTTGCAATTTGCAGGTGGTGATCGAAACATGTTTCACCACCGAGTCGACTCGGCTCTCGTTTCAGTTGTCCACGTCTATAAGGTCAATAAAAAGTCAAAATATAGTTGTTGAGCTCAAATTTTCTGACCGATGAATTATGAAGATTAATGAAATTCATCCGGTTCAGATATAAACCTAATTTATATATAAAAACTAGAAATTCAATTTCAAACTGACACGTGTTCTATTTAGTCGAAATCCCGAACAAAACACGGTAAAGGTATTATAGTCATTCCACATATCCTAATAATTTTATTTTCAATTTAGTCCTCGAGTTGTTAATGATCAGACTTAAACTTGGAATGATCAGACTTAAAAACAGCAATGATCCACACTTAAAAAGCAATGATCAGACTTAAACAACAATGATCAGACTTAAACCAGTAATGATCAGACTTAAACTATTATGATCAGGCTTAAACAACAATGATCAGACTTAAACCAGCAATGATCAGACTTAATAGTATTATGATCAGACTTAAACAACAATGATCAGACTTAAACAGACAATTATCAGACTTAAAAAACAATGATAAGACTTAAACCAGTAATGATCAAACTTAAAACAACAATGATCAGACTTAAAACAACAATGATCCGACTTAAACGACAATGATCAGACTTAAAACAACAATGTCCAGACTTAAACCAGTAATGATCAGACTTAAACAACAACGATCAGACTTAAACCAGTAATGATCAGACTTAAAACTACTATGATCTGACTTAAAACTTGACAATGATCAGTCGTCATCGCCGGTCTTTCCTCTCCCAGTCGACATATCCTCTCCCAGTCGACATAAGTCGATGTTCTGTGTTTTTAGTCGACACATGAACAGTAAATGATATGCCGCGCGCCCATCCTTAATATTAGCGTCGCGCCCAGTTAAGACATTAACAAGTTAATGTAAAGGTTGGGCGCGCCGCTAATGTTAAGGCTGGGCGCGCGGCAACCAAAATGATCTGACTTAAACCCGTATTGATCCGACTTAAAACAAATTTTAGGACGATTATACCCCTCGTATATTTTATGTATTTTAAAATAAGTACGCGTTAATTTTTTTATTTACAAAAAGAGCCCCGAACCCGATGAATTCTGATTGGTCGAAATATACACTTGTTAATATTTTATTGGGTTTTTATTTATAACTATGGTTTGTATTTGATCCGTTTCCTTCACCAATTATCTGATTGAATACGAACTTTTTTAATTTCTCTCTTGCAATTTTATTTTTAACATCGGTCGTATTATTTGGTGCTTTTCGTTGCGAGTTTATACAATGACAAAATAAGAATCAAGGCGAACGATGATGCCCCGGATGAAGAATCATCGAAGAGTAACAAAAACGGATTGAAGCCAAAACCGTGGCAAAATTCGAGCAGGTGTTAATGATGCTCCAACAACATACTACAGATTAGTGAGTTTTTTTTAAAAATGATCCAATCGAGTTTGGGCATTTCAAAACTGACCCACGCGAGTTTCACATTTCAAAACTGACCCATTTTTAATGAAACCGGATCCTGAGACTCCGATTTTAAGGAGATGTGGCTGATGTGGACGACGGTCGAATACGTGGCTTCCACGTAAGACCGGAGTGCGGCGTTCCGGTTTTTTTAATGAAATCGGATTGCGGCGATCCGGTTTTTGGCGTCTTTAAATTTTCGCCGCAGCTTCTTCTCCCCCATTCGAAACCCTACCCAATCTCAGCCGCCGCAGCTTCTTCTCATCGTCCGATTTCTCCCCAATTCCGTCCGATTTCTCCGTAACTTTGAAATCCTACCCCAATTCCGTCCGAAACCCGACCCCAATTCGGCCCGACTCCGTCCGATTCCACCATTCACCACCTCCGAAGTTGTCCGAAATTGATAGGTAAATAAACTTAATTGTGTAATTAGTGTTGCTGAATTGTTTGTTTTTGAAGGATTGTTGTTGGGAATTTTGTGACATGTTTAATTCATTGCAGTTAGTCATTAAGCGAATCATCAATTAATCCCATCTAATGGTGTCAAATTCATGTTCTCTATGCTCTTCATTTATGACATTTTGCTAAGTGTTTGACGAAATGCCTAAGTGACAATGTTGGTCTTAGAATTTGATCTAAGTATCGAGAGAGCTTAGTGATGATTTGGATATGGTGAATATGATCTTATCTAGTGTTTATGAGAGTAAATGCATGGGTAGGAAGTGAGCTAGAACTTAATGCCTATAGCATTTATTACCTTAGGAAGAGATTCCAAGGATAATAGTGCTATAGAGTGAATCAATAACTTGAGAGAGTGAGGTTCTAACTAGGATAGCTTGACTAGGACTAGATTCAAACTAGAGTTTATCTACCTTAGTCTAAGCTAGGTTCTATACTATTTGACTACCATGAAATGTTTGAATATCGTGTATGTGATCATTGGGAATTTGCCAAGGAGGGGAGTAACCCCTCGAAACACCTCCTATCTATCTTTCATCCCTAATTACTCGCCACATAGGATTTAGAATATGTTCACACCTTATACATTTTGTTTAGAATAGCTGAACGGAAACACGATCTTAAATAGTGCATGTGCTTGGCTTGCTCCTCTTGGTTCGACCCGATACTTTACCGGTTAATATAAATGTTTTGACTACATTCAATCCTCTCTTCATTGATACTATTTAGAGGTGAAAAAGAATAGTTCGTCAAATGGCGCCGTTGCCGGGGAGCAACTAGTTAGCACATCCCTAGATTAGATTGTGTGGAAGTTCCGACTATTCTTGTGAATATTTTTCCTTTTTTTATATACTTGTATATTCTCTTTTTTCTACTCATATCCCTTACTAACTTAAGTTAATCTTGTTTTGCGAGGATGGATCACTATAACCAACAAGTCATGCACAATGGAGATTATTATGAAGAGGATCAACCAAATGCCCATTGTGAAGACTATTGGATGTATAACCACAATCAACAAGTCTATTCTAATGAGGAATACTATCAAGAGGAGGAGTACCTAAATTCTTATTGGCAAGAACATGGTTATCCGACAAGTTATTACACTCCGAATTGAGATGATAGCCAATGCTTCGAAGTTGAAGACTCCTACCCTCCATACCCTCAACCTCCTCAACCTTCAAATGAGCCCTCCAATATGGATCCTATGATGGCCGTGCTCCTCAATATGAAGCGAGACCAAGAACAATATCGTATTTCTCAAGAAAGAGTCCAAGCACAATTGATGGAGATGGATGCTCAATTTGATAGATTGGAGGCTCATTACCAAGTTTTGGAAAGTAAATTGGCGCAACAAGCAATGGGAAATGAAAACTTGGATGAGGAAGAGGAGGATTCCGAAGAAGAAGTCCTTGAATCTAATGCCTCAAGGGAAAAACGGGATCAAGAATCGGAGGAGGAATTTTGGAGAGCCGCCACCGAAGCTTATTACAAGACATGTGATGGTGAATCTTGTAACAAGGACGAGATGGAATGCAAAAGTGAAGCATCCTTCACTACGAACACATCTCAAGATCACTTGGATGAGAACACACAAGAGCTAACCATCCCATTAACGCTCTCCGATGAGGAATTCTTTTATGATGATGCCTCTTTAATAGAAGAAATACCTTTTGTTGATGAAGAAGAACTCCCTCCTCTCGCTATGAGTGAGCTTGAATGTGAATCCCAACTTCTTGATGAGGATAAGATAGAGGAAGAGCCTATTGAGAGAAAAGGATCTCGGGGGTATGAAGACTTTGTTGAGGTATACATGGAGCAAACCAAAGAGCCTCCTCGCGCTCAAGAAAACAAAAGTTTGATGAGGGAGATTGAGGGATGGGCACCCATGGACGTCATTGAAAAACTTAAGGAGGGTGTGCCCATCAAGCTTGAGACGAGTTATGAAGACCCTTTCTTCACTACTTCGTCTCGAGACAAGTTTTGGAGCTTCTTGCCCTATTTGGAAAGATTATTCGGAAAAAGCTCCCATGACCCCTTATTTCTGAAGGGATCTTCATATTCGAAGGGGTCATGCTCCCAAAGGAAAGTCCATTGTAGACTTGATGGGAAGAAATTCAAATGGGACTTAAAGGTGGATTGACACGACCAAATCCAAGGCCCCGTGAGAAGGGATCCTAGCAAAGGACTTCTCAACGAGTGATTCTATGAGGCGCTTTGCTACGGCTTTGCCAAGACGGGAAAAACTAGGCCCTCGCGGGAGGGAAACCGGTTTGTAAGTGTTTCATTCTTGTTCTTATATATGTTTAAGTGTTTGGCATGATTTTGAGTAGCTAAGACCCTAAAGTGTGGAGTGTGATATGTGTGATTAGTGGGTCAAATTTTAAGTGTGGAGTGAGTTCTACTCACTCCAATTCCACTTCACATCACCACACCCCTCCAACTTTCCCTTGATCTTTCCATGCTTAATGATGTTGCCCTTAGTGCTCATGTGCTTTATTGGTGCCTACTAGAGTGGAACTAAATTGTTATACCATGCTATGACTCTAGTTTGACGTTTTCTTGGCACTTAAGATACCTTGTGCACATTATGGAGGATGTAGATTACTTTCCTTGCTTGTATTCTATGAAACTTATGCCATGATGTTATCATGTGACTTGTGATGCTCTCTTGCTCATACTTGCGTTGCATAACCTTGTATGTCACTTGTTACTTTTAACCTCTCATGTCTTTAAGGAAGTTATTTGCATCATGAACAATCAAGCTTAGCACAATGGCGTCTTTTATATTGGTGGGGCACATCTACAAATGAGGGGAGTTCCTATGCGCCTTATTCTCATTCTCTTTTTTGTTTGCGCTTAGGGACTAAGCTACATTTTAAGTGTGGAGTGGGTAGTCGCATAGTTCACTCATTTCATGCCATGCCTATCATTGTAGAATGGACACTTGCATTCATGCATCTTATCCCTAACATGAGAGTGTTTTTAACCACTTAGGCTTGTGACTATCGATTCTAAGTCCCTACAAAATCATATCTAGCCTACTTTTCATTCTTATTGGATCTTGAATTTAGAACCGACCTAGTCCCTTGAATGTGCATTCTTGTGAATCAATATCATTGTTATCCCTTGTCTATCTAATTTTCTAAGTATTTTCGTTGAAATACCTTGGATTGAGTTTTAGCAAGCACTTTTAAAAACTTTTCATGAAAAACTTAGACCTCTTGTATGCTCCTTGGTGACTTGAGCTCTTTCTAATTTAGTGACTTGCTTATGATTGTTTCCCGCGCATTCCATACACTTTTTGAACATATTGTCAAGTTTCAAGTGTGGAATCAAAAGAGGGCGAAAAATAGGCCCCAACAAAAAGTTTTTGTGGTCAAAGAGGGCAAAGCCCCGACTAAGAACTTTCTCGATGTACACGAGAAGTTTTGCTTCAAAAATGATACAAATGTCGGGGGTTAGGAAGAAAAGTTCCCCCTCGAAAGCATTTGTAGGCCAAAGGCCATTTCAAAAAGAAAATAAGAAACACTTAAAACTTGACTCTATGTTTTCCTCCATTTTTCATTTGTGCGGGATTCATCACTTGCATTGTGTGCTAGTTGGAATGACTCTTGGACGACTCATGTGCTTGCACGGGAGTTACCATTTGGTCTATGCATGTTTATTGAGAACTCTAGTGTCGAACTCCTCTTCCCTTATGGATTATGGCTTAAGCGCCTAAAACTTGGGAATGTCGTGAGCCAATGGACTAGCCCTAGCTAGCATATGTGAGCGGTTGACACTCTTTTGTGCAAAACTATTAACTTTGCTTCCATTGTATTGCCTTGAAAATGAGTGGAACTTTGGATGAGACATTTGATAGCTCTAGTATTGATGACCTTGAATGCACAACCTCATGGGTACTCAAATGGTTCAAAAGTTCTTTTGATGATATTGTGATGGTAGTCCTAGTTTGGGGTGAGGAATTTGTTTTGAGAAATCCTAGCCTCGGTTGAACACTCTTGAATTCATTCTCATGGGATAGGTGCATATGGGATTTGTGAGTATTCCCATTTCTGAAAACTCTCACGAGACTATAACTCGTCCACTAGGGTAGCCTAGGGGTTTAAAGGCTTAATGCATACGCTAAATGCATTCGTAACGCCTACGAAAAGGAGCTAGTTAGATTGTACATACTTGTCATTTGCCTTTCAATAACATGTTTAGAAATAATGATCGAGACCTTGTGAAATCTAGTGAGGCAAATATACGAAAAACATAGCACCACTAGCATTTCGGCATTTTCATGACCTTGACATATTCTCATACTTTGTTCGGGACGAACAAAACTTAAGTGTGGACTGTTGAATGGCCATTCTTCACTATAGTTTTGGGTCATTTCCGACGTTATTTTGATGTCATTTGACCTCTATCTCTACATTTCAGGTAGAAAACAAGTTTCCCCCATGGTCAAAGCCAAAATACGAGAACTCAGGGAAAGACCGGTGATTTGGAGCAAAACATGGGTAAAAAGAGCTCCAGTCGGTCGACTGGATATCTCCCATGCCCCAGTCGATCGACTGGATGATCAAACAGGAAAGAAGTTCAGCTCGCCCACTGAGTCGGTCGACTGGGATCCTCGAGTCGGTCGACTGACTGAACAACCCGGGAGGCTCACATTCTTCGTTTCCGCAGTCGATCGACTGGACCTTCAGTCGGTCGACTGGGAGATCACTTCAACAGGCAGCTTCTTCATCGCCAGTCGACCGACTGGGCCACCAGCATACGCCAGTCGACCGACTGGGACTGCTACAGTGTGAAATTTCTGCCGATGCTATAAATAGAAAGCAAGGGTTTTGGACCAAGTGTGGAGGTTTTTGGGGAGAAGAAGATTGGAAAAGAGGCTCATCCAAGGTCATCAATCATCATCCAACCAAGGAGAAGAGAAGATCAAAGGGAGACATTAGGATTAACCATCCAATTTTTATTCCTCTTCTATTCTCATTTGTTGTTGCTATAAACCCTACTCACACCATGTTGTCTTACATGATGTGTGAGTAGTGGATCTTGTGTTTTGAGGGTCTTATGACTCTCCTTGGTACTCTTTGATCACATATATACATTGATATTCATATGGATAATTGTTGATTTCATTTTCTCTTGTGTTATGAATGTTATGCACTCTAGGTGTTTGATAAAATGTCTAAGTGACAACTTGGACTAAAACTTGAACCTAGGACTTGGAAACCCTTGGGGATAGTTCTAGGATCGAGAAAATGATCTATATCTTAAATCATGTAAGTGAACCTTAGGATATGGATGCTTGACTAAGGATTGAATGTTTAATTCATTGGATTTAGTCATTAAGCGAACATCAATTAATCCCATCTAATGGTGTCAAATTCATGTTCTCTATGCTCTTCATTTATGACATGTTGCTAAGTGTTTGATGAAATGCCTAAGTGACAATGTTGGTCTTAGAATTTGATCTAAGTATCGAGAGAGCTTAGTGATGATTTTGATATGGTGAATATGATCTTATCTAGTGTTTATGAGAGTAAATGCATGGGTAGGAAATGAGCTAGAACTTAATGCCTATAGCATTTATTACCTTAGGAAGAGATTCCAAGGATAATAGTGCTATAGAGTGAATCAATAACTTGAGAGAGTGAGGTTCTAACTAGGATAGCTTGACTAGGACTAGATTCAAACGAGAGTTTATCTACCTTAGTCTAAGCTAGGTTCTATACTATTTGACTACCATGAAATGTTTGAATATCGTGTATGTGATCATTGGGAATTTGCCAAGGAGGGGAGTAACCCCTCGAAACACCTTCTATCTATCTTTCATCCCTAATTACTCGCCACATAGGATTTAGAATATGTTCACACCTTATACATTTTGTTTAGAATAGCCGAACGGAAACACGATCTTAAATAGTGCATGTGCTTGGCTTGCTCCTCTTGGTTCGACCCGGTACTTTACCGGTTAATATAAATATTTTGACTACATTCGATCCTCTCTTCATTGATACTATTTAGAGGTGAAAAAGAATAGTTCGTCAAATGGCGCCGTTGCCGGGGATCACTGTCAACATATCCATACAACTCAGTTTTAGGGGCATGTGGACCATAGATCAGTCCTAGATTTCTAGTCCCTGAAATGTACTAAAGCAAGTATTTCATAGCAATCCAATGTTTGTCTCCTGGGTTAGACATAAACCTACTAAGAACACTCACACCAAAAGCCAAATCAGGTCTAGTACAAAGCATAGCATACATAACTGAACCCACAACAACATCATAAGGAACTTTACTCATTTTCAGTTTATCTTCTTCAGTCACAGGACAATCATTCTTGGTTAATTCAAGGTGCCCTCCTAAGGGCACTAGAGAAGGTTTAGCATTTTTCAGTTGGAACTTGTCTAACACCTTATCAAGATAATCAGTTTGAGACAAGTACATGATCTTCTTATTTCTGTCCCTAGTTATCCTAACACCCAAAATCCTTTGGGCTTCACCCATGTCCTTAATATCAAAGTGTTTCTTCATATCAGACTTAATGTTATTAACAATAGGTCTTGACTCACTTATGATAAGCATGTCATCAACATATAACAGAACAAAGGCAGGATACTTAGCATTCATATTCTTCAAGTAAAGACAAGAATTATATTTGCTTTTAGAGAAACCAAGATCAGTCATGCAAGCATCAAATTTTATATTCCATTGTCTTGGAGATTGCTTTAGGCCATAAATAGACTTATTTAGATAACACACATGCTCAGGAAATTTCCTATCAATAAAACCTTTTGGTTGTTTCATATAAATAGTTTCTTCTAGGTCTCCATTCAAAAAGGCAGTTTTAACATCCAATTGATCAATTTCCCAGTTAAAAACAGTGGACATAGCTAGCAAAAGTCTTAATGTCTTATACTTAACAACTGGCCGGTGCAAAGATCTCATTATAGTCAATCCCTTCTTTTTGTGAAAACCCTTTTGTAACAAGCTTTGCTTTGAGCCTAAGAGGTTCAGCAGGGCTGTTGCCATCTTTTAATCTGAAAATCCATTTACAATCAATATCTCTAGCATTCTTAGGTAATGACATAAGTTTCCAAGTGTTGTTATCACACATGGATTGGATTTCATCATTCATAGCATTAATCCATTCAGTTGCATGCTTACAATTGACAGCTTCTTCAAAAGTTTCAGGAACAGATATATCATTTTTGATCATTTCAGAAACCAACAAAGCATACTCAAGCACATTTGTCACACAGTCATCATATCTCCTATTAGCTATCCTAGTTCTAGGTTCCTTATCCCGAGATAAGACATAGTTAGCTAAAGGATTATCATTCTCAACATGGTCAACATCAACAGCAATACCATCATGCAAATCATCAGCAACATGATCAATAACAGCATTATTTATCACAGTTCCACTGTTCCGAATATTTCAATATGTAAAGGCTAATCATGTTCAGGATTTGTTACCTTTCCCCCACCTAATTGGTGAGGGTGCTGACCTTGATCTCCTGTGTTGTCATTCTGCAAATTATCCTTGATCATCAGCTCCAGCAGGTGGATCTTCAAGGTAAGTTCTGGGCACAAAGTCCTCACCAGAATCACTTGAGAACCTGAAACTTGCTCACTTTGTGATGTCAGTCTTGACTTAAAATGAAAATCACTCTCATTAAAAGTTACATACCTAGACACTATCACTTTATAACCACCAGACTGAATGAGTAACAATTTATAACCCTTTGTTCCTTCAGGATACCCTATCATCACACACTTGAGGGCCCTTTGTTGGAGCTTACCCTGTGAGGCATGGGCATAAGCTGTACAACCAAATGGCCTTAAGTGAGTTAGACTAGGTTTCCTGCCAACCCACATCTCAAAAGAAGTCTTAAAATCTATGGCAGATGAGGGACACCTATTGATCAAATAGCATGCAGTTATGACAGCTTCACCCCACATAGAATGTTTCATACCAGAACTAAGTAATAAGCATCTAGCCTTTTCTAACAAAGTCATATTCATTCTTTCAGCTGTGCCATTTTGTTGTGGGGTACCAGGAACAGTTAAGAGCCTTTTAACACCATGTTCTTTGCAAAACAGATTGAAGTCATTGTTGCAAAATCTAAGCCATTATCTGCTTTTAGGGCAATCAGTTTTAAACCAGTTTGGTTCTCCACCATGACTTTCCAGTGTTTAAAGTGATCAAAAGCTTCATTCTTATGCTTCAACAAATACACCCAGACTCTCCTAGAAAACTGATCAATTAATGAGAAGAAGTAATACCTTCCTCCAATGGTTGGGACCTGAGATGGCCCCCATAAATATGCATGAACACACTCAAGAGGCTTGACAGCCTTGTAAGAGGATTTGGGAAAAGGATGAACAATTTTCTTGCTCATAATACATGTTTCACAAAAAGTCAACTCAGCAGGGGAAATAGTCAATATTCCAGATTTAGCCAAGTTACTAAATCCATATTCCCTATGTGTCCAAGCCTAGCATGCCATTGTTTGATTTCATTCAGATACTTATCAGCATGGTGATCAATGGCATTCAGTTCATGTGAAGTTTCAACAAAATACAGTCCTCCCCTTTTAATGGCCCTAATGACAGTTTTCTCATTTTTGATTACTTCTTTTATGCCATTACTAGTGTTGATTTTTAGGTGTTGATCATCAAATACAGATTCAGACAAGAGGTTTCTCCTAAGGTGGGGAACCCATCTAACATTTTGAATGATCCTAGTCACACCATCAAACATCACAAGAGGAACTGAACCAATGCCTTTAATTTTCAAGGTAGTATGAGAAAAAATTTCCAATTTGTGCAAAATCACAATTTGGATTTCCAAACTAAGCAAACTTGAAATTGGATTTCCGATTTAGACACATGCCCTTAGGCGCTGTTGGTAAGGGCGCTTAAGGCATAAGGCGCTGTTGGTAAGGGCGCTTAAGGCATAAGGCGCTCTTAGCAACGGCGCCTAATGCTTAGGTGTCAAATTCTTGATACAACGAATGTTATTTTTTTAATATTATTTTTTTTTGAAAAATTTGATTAAACACCCATCTTCGATCACTATATTTGTGAGCTTAACCTTTGAATTTCATTTTCGAGTAAACATGAAAGTTATAGATCATTCAATTAGCTTTCTAACCATATAAAGAACATCTTAAACGAACACCGGATGAAGCCTCTATGAGCTTCCGAATATTAGCTCGGACCCCCTCGGTTTCGGCAAATTTCGATCGATCGAAATCAGCCGAAACCGAGGGGGTCCGAGCTAACATTCGGAAGCTCATAGAGGCGTCATCCGGTGTCCGTTTAAGATGTTCTTTATATGGTTAGAAAGCTAATTGAATGTTCTATAACTTTCATGTTTACTCTAAAATGAAATTCAAAGGTTAAGCTGATAAAAATAGTGACCAAAGTTGGATGATCGATCGAAATTAGCCGAAACCGAGGGGGTCCTAGCTAACATTCGGAAACTCATAGAGGCGTCATCCGGTGTCCGTTTAAGATATTCTTTATATGGTTAGAAAGTTAATTGAATGTTCTATAACTTTCATGTTTACTCGAAAATGAAATTCAAAGGTTAAGCTGATAAAAATAGTGACCAAAGATGGATGATCGATCGAAATTTGCCGAAACCCAGGGGGTCCGAGCTAACATTCGGAAGCTCATCGAGGCATCATCCGGTATCCGTTTAAGATATTCTTTATATGGTTAGAAAGCTAATTGAATGTTCTATAACTTTCATGTTTACTAGAAAATTAAATTCAAAGGTTAAGCTGATAAAAATAGTGACCAAAGATGGATGATCGATCGAAATTAGCCGAAACCGAGGGGGTCCGAGCTAACATTCGGAAGCTCATAGAGGCGTCATCCGGTGTCCGTTTAAGATATTATTTATATGGTTAGAAAGCTAATTGAATGTTCTATAACTTTCATGTTTACTCGAAAATGAAATTCAAAGGTTAAGCTCACAAATATAGTGATCGAAGATGGGTGTTTAATCAAATTTTTCAAAAAAAATAACATTAAAAAAATAGCGCCTTAATATTATTTATGATTTTTGGCTGACTCAGCATTCGTTGTATCAAGAATTCGACACCTAAGCATTAGGCGCCGTTGCTAAGAGCGCCTTATGCCTTAAGTGCCCTTACCAACAGCACCTAAGGGCATGTGCCTAAATCGGAAATCCAATTTGGAGAGTGTATACAATTGGAAACCAAATTCCAATTTTGCTCAAATTGGAAATTTTTTCGTAGTATGATCACCCAAAATTACTTCACTAACATCAGTCAATTTCAGATAATCAAACAAAGATTTAGAAGGAGTAGCATGCATGGTACAACCATAGTCTAAGATCCAAGAGTCAACATCACTAATAGAAGAAACAACAAGCAATTCATTTCTGTAGAGATTCCCATGTTCACAAACATTTGTAAAACCATTCTGTTTAGCAGTTTGATCTTTATTACTACCATTTTGTCTGATCTTTATTACTACCATTTTGTCTATCAGTTTGTTTCTTAGTACAAGTAGTAGCATAATGACCACTTTTACCACAATAATAGCACTTAACAGTTGCTAAAGACCTATTGGGCTGCTCTGAATTGAAATTTGGTTTTATAGTGGACTTATCCTTTTGTTTGTGCTTCTTCTTGCCTTTAAACATCATTACTTCATTCTTATTGTCAGATTTAGTTTCAAGCCTAGTTGAGCCCTTAGACTTAAACACTTTAAGTGTATCATTTTTCTGCACAATAGTTTCAGTAATCTTAGCAAGAGAAATCTCATCCCTACCATATTGAATCACATCTTTAACAATGTCAACCTGAGGAGGCAAAGCATTCAGTAAAATAACAGCTCGGTGGATTTCCTCTATATCTTATCCTTACATCCAGCCAAGTCTTGTGTCATTCTAAGAAAAACATCAAGATTTTCTTGAATGGATAAAGATGTATCCATTCTTAAATTAAACAGTTTGCATAGCAAGGAAATTCTACCAGGCAATGACTTAGTAAGGTAGATAGTTTCTAAAGTATCCCAAAGCTCTTTAGCATCAGAAATACTTACCACTTGCCTCAGGACATCATCTGAGAGTCTTACCATTATCTCTGAATGTGCCAGTTCCCTCAGCTCTTGTTTCCTCTCCTCAGATGTTGGATCTAGCCATTCACGAGTTACTGCTCTATATCACTTTTCTCTTATGAGAATGGCCTTCATCTTCACTCTCCACATGGAGAAATCAGTGATTCCATCATAAGACTTCAGTCTCACACTGTCAGCAATCAGAGAAAGCACACGATCAGTTCTTAATCAGAAGAATAAGAATAGATAGTGAAATAGGAAAGCACAATAGAGTTGAACTTCCTAATGGAGCACTCTATCCCCAAAGATCTTTTCTAATCAAGATTGACCAACGGAAATCAAATTACAGAGAAGTGAGACTTCCCTATGCGTAGACAAACCAAAGCCCTCTGTCAAAGCACTGCAATCGCCGCCGGAATCACTCCGATGACCTTGCCCTGCAGCAGCTCGTCCGTCGGCTTCTTTTGGTCGAATCTTGCACTCACGACTCCAATCACTCACGCACAACCTTGAATCGCTCTCGGTATGTCACTCGATGACAAATTGCACGCGTAATTGAATCGATCGCTCTGGAATCAAAACCCCCAAATCTCGGACTGAAGAATCCTAACTGGAGTTGCAGCTGGCTTTAAACGAAGCTCGAGCTGCGTTGAAATGCAGCCGTTTGAGAGTAACACCGATCATTGGCGCGTCCCCTCTTTAATGGAGCTGTCGTTCACTACGGGGCTCGAACACTCCAAAAGGAACGACGATGCTTCCTTAGAAGCAAATCTCCCGCTTCTCCTAGCCGACGCCGTTTAGCCCAATACTCAGCAACCTTTAAATCACCAAAAACTGCAACTTTGGACCAAAACATACCAAACACAAAACCAGCTTCCAACACACAAGTCTCATCTATATAAGCTCAATCTTAACAATACTCCACCAACATGTTTAAGATTATAAACTCAACATGACCCTAAGATGAATTATGAAGATTAATGAAATTCACCAAATATCTGATTGAATACGTGCAATTTTATTTTTAACATTGGTCGTATTAATTGGTGTTTTTCGTTGCGAGTTTATACAATGACAAAATACGAACCAAGGCGAACGATGATTCATCAAAGGGCAACAAAAACGGATTGAAGCCAAAACCGTGGCAAAATTCGAGCGGGTGTTAATGATGCTCCAACAACATGATTAGTCAATTTGTTTGAACAAGCTGACTACAATGGTTTTAAGATCTTATTTAAAACTAGATTTTTACCTGAACAAAATCATATACTACACAATATATATTCATTCTGACACTAGTTATATTTTGTGTCTTTTTCATCGATGCATTTCGAACAACAAAGGCATGGACGAAAGATCATTGGGGGAGTAATAGATGGAATCAAATGGGGAGCCTTAAGGAGACACTAAGAGATTTCATCCTCCAGAAAGAAAATAAAAGGTCACTGCCAATGTAATGTAAGTGCCAGACAATAGACCAGAGAAAAGTTTTTCACACGGCTGGGACAAACACGAACATGGTATGGTAGTAGGCGTAGGACATGAGATGTACAAACCAAGACGAAAAGCAGAGACTACCATTCTACTAAAGTGTAGATTATACTTGAATCATACAAACACAAGTGGAATCAACAAGAGAGACAGTAGAATAAGCCGATGAAAGAGTGAAAAAAAAAATGGTCAGAAGCGGAACAGATAAAAATTTCTGAAACTCTTAGGATCATGTCAGAATAGCCCAGGTCAGACCAAATAATAGAAGAAAGAAACTCCTCAGGTTCTAAATTTGATATCTGAGAGTTCAGGCATGGAATCGAGGAGGTAAGGGTAGAAAAAAGACCATGCGCGAATAAAGTGAATGACTTGTCCCTCTAAAAAGCCTCACCAAAAGTGTACGTATAGGAGATGTTTCAGCATAGCATAAATCATCTAATATACTTTTACTCAACACTTCAAAGAGAACTCAGATAAAAAATGCCTTCAAAAAATCCAGCTGCAGTGATACTTAATGCATACTAGATGAATAAAAAATATGTTGGAGCAATAAGGTCCTAATAAAGCAAAGAGCGTGCAAATGAAATGAGATATTGACATCATGAAATCAAAATGCACACCGAAATTCAGTTCAAAACGACATCTGAAATTATCTGACAAACAAAACTACACATGAAATCAAAAGACATACCATAGTTCAGTTCAAGACCATATCCGAAAATTGTCTGGCGAAACAAAAGTAAACACGAAAAAAAATCTTCTGCTAAAACACGAAAGGTCTTTCAACAGCTTACCAGTGCAAACAGAAGAGTAGATAAAAGTATTTTATTCTCGATGAAAATTGATACTCATCATCCTGTGAAATGAGAAAGATTCCATGGCCATGAATCCTGAGAAGTAACTCAATCGACAAGCCATTGGCCTATGTTTCCCGGTCTTCTTAGTGCTCAAACAGGCTAAGTCCATCCAGGCCACTAGCACCATTTGGTTGTTCAAGTTCACTTGTCATTGGTTATTGCATCAGAGGTGTAAAATCTCCAACTGGCGCATCCTGCTGTCATGGCAAAGGATACAAACTAGATGGGTTACAGAATAAGCCAGGGTATAGAACATCATCTGTCTCATGGCCAGGTGGACACAAACTAAGACTCGTAAAGCGATTAAATGCCGGGGCAGGAGAGGATGTACTGGATTCTCCATATTGCTTTGCCAGTTTGGAGTGCCACCGATTCTTAACCTGATTATCGGTCCTGCCTTTCAATTTTTTTGCTATCCGAGACCACTTACCCCACCTTCTGTCATCAGCCATGCTGGCAATGAGTTTGTCTTCCTCAGGCGTAAAAGGTGCATGAATAATTTCAGGATTTAGCTGATTGCACCATCTATTCCTGCATGACTTGGGAGTCCTATTGAGCTGCCTAGCTACAATCCCCCATTTTTGTGGTCCTTTTTTTGTAACATAACTTTTCAGCCGTTTGTCCTCTTCAGTACCCCATGGCCCCTTTGTGAGATTTCCTTTCCTGCCATCAACGCCGTCTTGCAAAACGTCGACGATGGAGTTGTTACCGGAATTGAGATAGTCCTCACTGCTATACTCATCCGAATGGTTGCTGATCATTGACATTTTAGCTAAATTCAACTCCTTACAAAAACCTTAAACAATAAAAACACACCACAAAACTGAATTTCGTTAACATCAAAGAAGAAGAGATGATTAAAGGATGAAGGAGAAGGGAGATTCAAACCTGGGGAAAGATGACTGCGATTGAGGGAAGCTTCTTCTTTCTGAGAATTGAAGCTCCGACAACTGTTGTGCTCTATATAGGAAAAAAAAGGGAATCGCTGTTACTTTCTTCACAAATATTTTTCTAAAAATAGACAACAAATGTAAATTTTTTTATTTTTTTCTTTTACGGAAACTCTTTTATGGACCAATCAATTATATTTTATAATATTAAATTTGATAAAGTGGAATCGGAATTTGAAGAGGGGTATCAACACTAATAATCGCTGTGGTTGGTGACATTTTTACGGGGAATATCAATGAAAAAAAATTATTAATAAAAGAAATTTTGTTGTTTTCTTATAGTAAATTTTGTTTGTTTCTGATACGTTCAATGCACGCATTCAATAAATATGACAAATATACAAATGCATAAAGTGAAACGGAAACAAAAGTTTTTGTTTAAAGTCGAAAGAACCCTTCCGCAAATTGAGAAATTAATCCGAGGAATTTGATTTGTTGACCATAAAAAAATTACCATTTGTGTTTTTATCAGTTTGAATTTACGCTAAAAATAGTGATAAGATGACATTCAAGTTGATACATGACGAGCTATTAGCGTGTCATCGACATCCAGTCCTAAAAATTATAATACGTTTTATTTTTGTAAATTAAGCTATAATTAATTTGAGATGTGCGTGATGAAACAATTTCTAGAAAGTTCCTTAAGAGTGGTTCAACTTACGCAAACATTTTCTCGGTTCTGATTGCGCCATAGAAGATGTTGTCCTGAAATTATCCATTCCTTTCTTTGAATATATATCTCTAGTATTTCTTCGTCAAATTCCATCTGAAGATGAGAAAAAAGTGTGAGGGGTTAGCGTCTCTCATTACTAGCAAAGAAAAGAAAGATACAACATCCAGTGATGCAGTAGTTCTAACTTCTAAGTGAGATTTATTATTTCCGAACTCACCACAAATGGTCTATAGTGAAGAATTTACATGGATGAAGAAACAATAGTAGAAGATAATCGTGATTTCACAATTGGATGCAGGGAATGTAATTTACACTACGAACAATAACAGTCTCCACTCTATAAAATTGAAAATAATGCTCCCGAGATTGATTAACTTTAAGTAGCTATACGAGTCCATCTTCCTCACACTGCACTATTAATTCGAAAAATGTAGAAGACTAGCTGATGAATGAGTAGATGAAAATGCCAACATTTTCCCCACAAAGATCAATGTATGCTTTCACCACAACTTAAATGAGTGTTAACCTCAACTGATTGGTAAAGGGTATCAGAGAGTTCACTAACAAAGTTTGCACATTTATATTCAAAGTGAAATGCGAAGAACGAACTTTATAATATAAATAGTAACAGTAGTAGATCAACCCTCCCAGTTTTCTCTCCGGGTATATAATGCTAATGTTTCATCCATGGTTATTCTGCGAAGTACAGGATTGAGATACATGCAACTGAAATATTTGACAAGGAAGGTACCTGTCACCAATAATCATATAAGAGCAAGGCTGTTCAATGGAATGGTGGAATCGGTTAGAATCTCTCACAATGATTACCTTTGGATAACATGGGATGCTAGCTTCAAAAAACTATGAAAGTCGAGACTCGAGACACATTCTTAGGTTCTTCCTGATATTGATTGCATTCTTGGCGGAGCCAATATTTGCTTGGCTCGTCAAGAAAAACACAAAGGCTAACTTCTCGCTATGATGATATAACTGCTCTTCCTTGTGCTCATCTTCCATGTTATGCAAGGCCCGACAAGTATCTGCAGCATAGCCTATTTCCTTCATTTTATTTATTAATCCATCCATATATAAGTACATAGCCTCTTTCTGTGGGTGACTATAACCCCAGATGCAAATTCGTGGACTTGATTATTGACCTCAGTCCAGATAAATCCAGGTTCCTTTCTATCATTCTGCATAATTATTTTACTACTTACGAGATCCGCTTCACCAAAGCTTCCATCTGAGCAATATGTATTTGACAGTCCCAATGATCTAGTAGGATCCAACTCTTGAAATCCGATTGCTGCCAACTGGGCAGTCAAAGTGTCACCATATTGGCTACAAGCTGGAAGCAAAGAGCTCCTAACAACGTAATCAGCTTTTATATGTGTTTTTGCTATTAAATTTACTGCTTGGGGGTATACGGCCAGCCCATCCAAGAAGATCTATAGTGCAGGCTAAATGATCAACTTGAGGAAATACCATAAGTCTCATACATTGTTTCAAAAAGTATGCTTCCTTCCTCAACCAGCCCTGCATGACATCAGGATGAAAGCACCGCGGCTAATGTGGTCCCGTCAGGAAGGATAATCATTTGCAAAAAGATACTCAGTGATTCTCTTGCTTGCACGTACAACTCATAAGCCTTTAGCATTAAATACCAAGATATGGTATCTCAGGTATCCATTTCGTCAAGCACCTTGCATATGCATGGATGGACTGATAACGAAGAACCATATCATTCTCAAACCTAGACTTGATACTTGCGAATGAATGCACAATGTTTGTGGCTCACTTGCGAACCTTGCAGAAGCTTTTACAACAACAGAAAAGGTGAATATTCAGGAACCATTCCTTCCCTCAGCAATTTCCAAAATAAAACAAGAACGCAGATAGGATCATGCTCCACGAACACAGTCATAATCCTAGTCCAAAGAACAATATCACCATCACCAGTTGTCTGCATGAAGAGCTTGTAGCAATCACTAGCCTCTCCTCTACTGTATGAATAACATTTTATCAAAGCAGTTACCACTTCGATTTCAGATACCAAAACCTACTTTTCTGTCAGTGAATGCACCTGACAGCCATAATTAAGACCTAGTTCCCCCAAATTGTCATCATTTCCACAAAGGGAGGTTAAGGCACTTAGAATTGTAGCACGCTCGTCAGACAAACTCTGTTGGTCTAGAATTCCTCAGCATATCCGAAAAGAGGCAAAAATACTCATCCCTTAATCCATTTTGCGCATACCCAGATATCAAAACACTCCAAGTCACTATATTTCTGTAAGACATTTCAACAAATAGGTTGCGCCCATTGCCCAAGCAACCACGTTTTGCGAACATACTGATCAAATGACTGACAACGAAAAGATCAAGCAACCTAGATCCACAATTCGAAACGAGATGACGGTGCAAGGAGACGCCTTGTTGCAGCAAAGAGTGACGAGCGCAGGCGCTGAACAAGGCACCGTAAATGTTATTCGAAACATGAGTTCGTAGAAGAAATGAATCAAGTTTTGTAAAACATAGAAATCGCTTCATGGACACTGCTACGCACGCAGAGGAATTTCATTTTTTTTTTCTCAATGGATTGGAGCAATGAGGGTGAGTTGAGTTAGTGGAACGAGGTTTGCAATTTGCAGGTGGTGATCGAAACATTTTTCACCACCGAGTCGACTCGGCTCTCGTTTCAGTTGTCCACGTCTATAAGGTCAACAAAAAGTCAAAATATAGTTGTTGAGCTCAAATTTTCTGACCCAAAGATGAATTATGAAGATTAATGCAAATCATCCGGTTAAGGTATAAGAGAGTGGATCAAATACAAACCAATATTATAAATAAAAACTACAAACTCATAAAAAAATTTGACACGTGTCAAAATTAACCAATCAAAATTCATCCGAGATTTCTCCCGTTGGGGTTCTTTTTGTAAATAAAAAAAACACATGTGGACTTATTTAAAAATATATAAAAGATAGGAGGGGTATAATCGTCCTAAAATTCGCTACAGTAAAATTCGAATTTCGCTACAGTACGTTTTTAAGTCTGATCATCATGCGTTAAGTCTGATCATTAAGAATAAATTTTGACTTTTTACTGTAGCAAATTTGACTGTTGCTACAGTAATGTTCAGACTTAAAAAAACAATGTTCAGACTTAAACCATTAACGATCAGACTTAAATAACAATGTTCAGACTTAAACCAGTAATGACAATACTTGAAAAACAATGATCAGACTTAAAAAAACAATGTTCAGACTTAAAATAATAATAATGAGACTTGAACCATTAACGTTCAGACTTAAATAACAATGTTCAGACTTAAATAACAATGTTCAGACTTAAACTAGTAATGACAATACTTGAAAAAACATTGACCAGACTTAAAAAAAATAATGTTCAGACTTAAAAAAATAATTATGCGATTAAACCATTAATGATCAGACATAAAGATGGTAATGATCAGACTTAAGATTGATAATGATCAGACTTAAAGATTGTAGTGATCCGACTTAAAGATGGTAATGATCAGACTTAAGAATGGTAATGATCAGACTTAAAGATGGTAATGATCAGACTTAAAAATGGTAATGATCAGACTTAAAGATGGTAATGATATAATGGTCAGACTTACAATTTGCTATAGTACGATTCTAAAATTTGATGTTTATGCGCTTGTATGAGAATTTGATGAAAGCCTAGTATTTTTTGGGTGGAAACGGCATTCTGAGCAGAACTCATCGCTTTGCCATGATCTCGGTGTTTTTAGGGCAAATTCGATCATCTGGAGGGTCAAATTCGCGTTTTCATCTTTTTTTTTAAGAGGATTATTGGATTTTTCAATCTGTTTTTAAGTCTGATCACTGCTGTTTTTTAAGTCTGATCGTTGCTGTTTGTAAGTCTGATCGTTGCTTGTTTTAAGTCTGATCATTGCTGTTTTTTAAGTCTGATCATTGCTGTTTGTGAGTCTGATCGTTGCTTGTTTCTTTTCTGTTTTTAAGTCTGATCATTGCTGTTTTTAAGTCTGATCATTATCATTTTTAAGTCTGATCATTACGTTTTGTAAGTTTGAACATTTTAATTTAATCTCTTAAGTCTGAACATTTAGTAATTTAAACTCTTAAGTCTGAACATTTAATCTCTTAAGTCTGAACATTTAATCTCTTTAGTCTGAACATTTAATCTCTTAAGTCTGAACATTAAGTAATTTAATCTCTTAAGTCTGAACATTTAATCTCTTAAGTCTGAACATTTAATCTCTTTAAGTCTGAACATTTAATCTCTTTAAGTCTGAACATTAAGTAATTTAATCTCTTAAGTCTGAACATTAAGTAATTTAATCTCTTAAGTCTGAACATTTAATCTCTTAAGTTTGAACATTTAGTAATTTAATCTCTTAAGTCTGAACATTTAATCTCTTAAGTCTGAACATTTAGTAATTTAAGTCTGAACATTTAGAAACAGTACAGTTGAAGTCTGGTCATTGCTGTTGCTTAAGTCTGATCATTTTTAATTTTAAGTCTGATCATTAACAACTTGTGGACTAAATTGAAAATAACTTTATTAGGTTTATACCCCTTTGTGTGGAATGACTAAAATACCCTTCCGTGTTTTGTTCGGGATTTCGGCAAAAATGGGACACGTGTCAGCTTAAAAATTGGTTTGTAGTTTTTATTTATAAAGCGGTTTGTACCTGAACCGCACCCAAGGTACAAACCTACTTTATATATAAAAACTAAAAATTCAATTTCAAACTGACACATGTCCCATTTAGTCGAAATCCCGAACAAAACACGCGAGAGGTATTATAGTCATTCCACATAGCATCTTGAGGAGCCTCTGTAGTGATCAAACTTAAAATGTTAATCATTAGATTTAAAAATGACGAATTATAAGAATTAAAATTTCCAAAAGATCAGACTTAAAAGACAAATGATCAGACTAAAAAGCGGTACACGTTCAGACGAAAAAAGAAAGGAAACATGATTAAAGGAAACGACTAAAAAACCTAAGATAAATTCACAGCTGAAAACGTAAAAAAGAAATATATAGAGGACAAACTCTAAGAAAGAAAGAATTGTACCACTCTTTTCAGGCGTCTCCACCTGCTTGTTAGATTTACCAGGAGTCTCAACATTATTATGCTCCTCAGCAGCTAAGGTAGCTTCAACCACTGCTGGTTCCTCAATAGCCTCTGACTCCTTGGTGGGCATTTTTTCAGACTCATCGTCAAATGTACTCTCTTCCATTGCCGAAACTACATTTTCGACAAAATTGACCTCATTTGTCCCCTGATCAACCTCTAAAACAGGTGCCGACTCTTGTGGCATTGGCACATGCATTGGAGGTGTTGATTTAAAATCTGGAGACAATGTAAATATACTTTTATCTTGAAAGTAATCTTCTACCGGTTTTTTAACATTTTGGGAAGCATCCGTAGTAATTAGAATATTGAACAGAATTAAAAATCATAAAACTAGAAAATATATAAAATCAAAGAAAGAAAAATATCGTACCGCTCTGTTCAGTAGTTATATTTGGAAATACAGTTTTATCTGGTTCAAAAGCAGGCAGACTAGATGGGATATCAGTGTATTCTGCAGCTTCTTCACATAGATTTTGAACTTGTTCAACCGAAACGCGATGTTGTAAAGTATCTGAATTGATCAAGATTAAATTGATCAGGCTAAACAAGATGACTATAGAAAATGTAAAACGTAATCAAACTTAATAGAAAAATCCAGAATTAAAATGTTAGTCATTAGAATTAAAAATAACAATGATCAGACTTAAACTGATATTGATCAGACTTAAAGGCTGTAATGATCAGATTTAAAATAAGAAAAGATCAGACATAAAACTGATAATGATCAGACTTAAAAATAGGCAATGTGGACAATGATCAGACTTATAATTCCATTGATAATGATCAGACTAATACCAGACTCAAAGATTTAATTACAGAATGAAACGGCTGAAAAACCTAAAATAAATGAACACCTGAAAACATAAAAAAGAAACATAAAGAGGACAAACTCTAAGAAAGAATAAATCGTACCACTCTGTTCAGTAGTTATATTTTCAACTTCCTGAGCATCCTCTTCAGTTGGAAGATTTGTATCAGCCAGGGCTTCAACTGTTTCTGTACCCTCATCAGTTGCTGGCATCTCCACCTCCTTGTTAGATTCACCAGGAGTCTCAATATTATTATGCTCCTCAGCAGCTAAGGTAGCTTCAACCACTGCTGGTTCCTCAATAGCTTCTGACTCCTTAGTGGGCAAATCTGTGTTGATTAGGATGATCAGAATAAAAACCATGCTTTTAGAAATACACACATGACCAAACTTTAATTAGAATAAACATGATGCTTTTAGAAATGCACAAATAAAATCAAACTTAATAGAAATTAAACATAATAAACTCTAACAAAGAGAAATTCGTACCATCTTTTGTTGAGTTAATAAGACGATCTTGTATTGTTTGAAGGAGAACATCAGGATTTGCAACTGGTTGTAAAATTGGTAAATCAGGCAAAACAAACAAATCATCAGGAGGTGGAGATGTTGATATAAAATCTGGAGCCAATGAAAATAGACTTTTCATTTCACAGCGCTCTTCTGACATTTTTGGAATATTTTGTGAACGTGTAATAACATCTTGAGAAGAATCTGTATGATCATCATCTTGTTGATCATTATAAAAGTCTGAGAAAGAAGAAATTGTTGATCATTATAAAAATATATACATTATAAAAGTCTGAGAAAGAAGAAATTGTACCAGCTTGTTGATCATCATCATCTTTAGAATGATCAGATTGTTGATCATCATCATTAACTGGTTCATTATGTTGCTCTTTGTGTACAATGGGCAAAATAGCACTGTCATTTGCCCCATATTCAACAAGATTTTGAACATGATCAACAATAACAGGATCTTGAAATGTAACTGTATTGAACAAGATTAAATTGATCAGACTAAACACGATGACTTTAGAAATGCAAAACGTAATTAAACTTAATAGAAATCTCCAGATTTAAAATGACAATGATAAACAGTTAAATGAACAATGATCAGACTTAAATAATCAATGATCAAACTTAATAAAAATTTCAAGACTTAAAATGAGAAAGATAACAGTTAATTGAACAATGATCAGACTTAAAGAATAAATGATCAGACTTAAAAATGACAATGATCAATCTTAAGAATGGCAATGATCAAACTTAGCTACAGCCACAGTTGAAACCATAAAAAAAAATATACATTATAAAAGTCTGACAAAGAAGAAATTGTACCAGCTTGTTGATCATCATCATCTTCAGAATCATCAGATTGTTGATCCTCATCATTAACTGGTTCATTATGTTGCTCTGTGTGTACAATGGGCAAAATAGCACTGTCATATGCCCCATCTTCAACCAGATTTTGAACATGTTCAACAATAACAGGATCTTTTAATGTAACTGTATTGAACAAGATTAAATTGATCAGACTAAACACGATGACTTTAGAAAATGCAAAACGTAATTAAACTTAATAGAAATCTCCAGACTTAAAATGACAATGATAAACAGTTAAATGAACAATGATCAGACTTAAATAATCAATGATCAAACTTAATAGAAATTCCAAGACTTAAAATGAGAAAGATAACAGTTAATTGAACAATGATCAGACTTAAAGAATAAATGATCAGACTTAAAAATGACAATGATCAATCTTAAGAATGGCAATGATCAAACTTAGATACAGCCACAGTTGAAACCATAAAAAAATATATACATTATAAAAGTCTGACAAAGAAGAAATTGTACCAGCTTGTTGATCATCATCATCTTCAGAATCATCAGATTGTTGATCAAATTTTCTCTTTTTCTTTGATGCTGAATGACATTGCTCAGTTGCAACCGCTATGAGAATACTTTTGTCAATCAACTGAACCTCATTTTTATATTTAGGATTATTTTTCAAAAGTCCAGACACTTCATGATATTGAGCCACATCTTCAAGAATTTTTGAAGCAATGATCCGTAATCTTGCAATCGTTTCCTATTAGAATTAATAATGTTTAGAAAGTACAATACAAACAGTGACGTGGAAAGCATAATATGCAGACCTAATCAAGTAATATTCATATTCAAAAACAGAATTAAAACATAATGTTCACACTTAAATAGACAATGATCAGACATAAATAGAAATGATGAAACTAAAAAATTGGTAATGATCAGACTTAAATAGACAATGATCAGACTTAAAACAGAATTAAAATCATAATGTTCATATTTAATATATAGTATCCAGACTTAAATACATAATTAATATGCATGGTAATTTAAGTACCTCGGGTAATTCCGTGCGAGGTAATTCTGTGTGGACTACTTCTGTGAGGGGTAATTCCGTGCGTGGTAATTCCGTGCGAGGTGATTCTGTGTGGACTACTTCTGTGAGGGGTAATTGTATTTCATTGATTTTCTTCTTTTTTTCTTGTATAACATAACCGTACATGTTTGGGAGGGCTTTCTTGTTCGATCAATGCCCCTTTTCCAAATTGATTTAAGTAGAAATCATATTTTTCCCTAGCAGCAAAATATTCATCAGTAATATACCTGATGACTGGACGTTGTCGTATGACGGGACACTCTTCATTATCGAATCTATCCACATAAAGCATCTGCATAATATGCAGAGTAAATCAGAATTAATAATAATTGATCAGACATCATTGAAAAATGAATAAAAGAATTATTGCAAAATCAACTTACGGTAATGAAAGTAATGGGGCCCTTGTAGAAACTTGTGACAGGTCCAGATTTCCAAGCTATCGTTGCTTGTTTCAGTTGTGAAATTATGAACTTACACCAGTTGAACCTTGGAATTTGATCCTCCGAAACTATAAATTCAAGAATGTCTGCTCGGCAATTTTGATTATTCGGTGGATGTATCATGACAGAATAGAAGAGGACTAAGAAATCCACCTTGAACCAATAGTCAACCCCTTTCATACTTCGCAATCGTGCTGCGATATCAGTATTTTTCGGATATTGCTTATCATTACCAAACGCGTATGATGCTTTCCATCTCTTAAATAAGGACCCTTTCTTTAAACGTTTGCGTATAGTAATATCCTCACCATTCAAATCAAATCCAAATACGCTGTGTACGTCCAATTCATTTATATGTAGAATTCCGGATTCAGTTGTTAAGGTTAGTGCATCCGGATCGAAACACTGCAGAACTAAAAGGGCTAGAAATGTAGGGATTTTTTTAAATCTCATTTGCAAAATAGGTTCTAACCTCATCGAAGTCACAACAGTTATTTGCTCATCGTTTAAGCCATCAATAACTCTCTTTAATAGAGATGGGTTTCCTCTTTGCCGAAGACCAGACTTTCTGTTCCTTGTTTTGTTTTTATTTTTCAGACCAACACCCGCCAAACTAAGCATCAACTGAGCAGATTCAATGTCAGTATTAGAAGACGGCTGTGAATAAGAACTTGGTGATTCATCATTACATTGTAAATGCTGAGCAGAAGTAACACAATGCCTCTTTAACTCTGACAAAAATTAGCAGGATGAACAAAATGAATTTAGAAAAATAACCACATAATCAAAATTAATAGATATATATACAGACATAATTTGTAAATGATCAGAGCTAACTTTGTAATGATTAGAGCTAATTTTATAATGAACAGAGCTCACTTAACTAAGTACTGATCATTAACTAGTTAATAATCAGACTTAAAATGATAACTAGCTAATGTTCAGAGTTAAATAGTAAACAATCAAACTTAAAGAGATAATGAGCACCCATAAAATTTTAATGTTCAGACTTAACTTCTTAATATTGTGCAGTAGTAGCGTGCTAAAACGAAACAGGATTATTGAAAACCCTAGAAAAAGACACATCTAACATAAGCAGCACAAACTCTTGAGAAAAAAGAAAACATACTGCCACGTTCATTGGACATATTGAAAAACAGCCAAACTTCGTTTCGCCTGAGCTTGTTGGTTGTTCGTTCGTCTGAACTTTTTGGTTGTTCGTTCGCCTGAACTTGAAGGTTTTTCGTTCTTTGTTATTAACTGACGAAATGAAACGTACATCGTTACCCCTTATTTAAGTTGAATTTTGAAAAAATAAAAAAGACCCAGACAATTTAATATTTTTAAAAAGGCCCCGAAAAGTTCAGACCTAAAATGAGTAATGTTCAGACTTAAAACTTAAAGAGAGATTGAACCCATCTTTAAGTCTGATCATTACCATCTTTAAGTCTGATCATTACCACTTTTTTCGAGTCTGAACTTTTAAATTTTGTTAAGTATCAAAAAAAAAAATTGGGAATATTTTTTGACATAAACTAAAATGAATTAATAAGTAAAAACAAGTGTCTTCTTGTATATATATATATATATAAAAGAACAGAGAAATTATGAAATTTTGATTGGACTCTCTTCTTGAAAATTTGATTGGACTATCTCCTCTTCTTGACATGGCTCTTTTATGTTCTGTCCTTGACAAGCAGCAGATGCTCCTGCTTCTTGGTCACCAAGTTTCAATGGACAGGTTCGCTTATTATGAAAGGCTTTCGTACCACAATATGTGCATAACCTTTTCTTCTTTGATTCTTCTATGCATATTCCCTTGTTGTTTTTATCCTTTTTCCGCGCCCTTTGTTCCTTGCAACATTGGGTACTTGTATATTTACTTCTGTTGGTTGTGGAATACCAAGAACAGAAGTGAAAAAATCTGATCTAGATTTTGACTTGTCTGGTATTTCATCTGACTGAAACATTCCATGCAGATTCTTCACACTTTCCAATAAAATTTTCATTTTTTCCTCGTCATCTTTTACAAGCTGAACAATCGACCGGAATTCAGACCAAATCTCTGATACTAAGGATGATTTCATCACAATAGAAGAAGAATTCATAGATGTATCTTTTTCACTCAAATTTGATGCTTCCTTGCACCATCTTTTCATGATAAGACATTTGGGTATTTTGTCCACCGCATTTGAGTTCAAAACATGAAATATATGCCTGCATATAATACCGTATGACTGGAACTTGTTGCAACTGCAAACAGCGTTACTCGTTGAGATTGCAAACGACACTTGATTATAAGAAAATGTCATCATAAAAAAAAAGAGAAAGTAGTGTTTAAACACTTTTCAGATATGTAACTGAACACACATTTAAATTAAAATTTAACTCACTTGGCAGCTTGATCTTGTCTGATTTCTCTCTTTTATTGTATACAATCTTATGTCTCCGTCTTTCAATAACTCTTCAATGGAACATTTGTACACACCAGCCTCAATCTCAATCTCAGTATCTTTAAAAAATTTGTGTGTGAATATTTCCGCTGCGTGTCCAGCAATTTTAAGAGGACATTGAATAGGAGGAGATGTTGTATCATTTTCAATATCCAACTGAATTCTAGTTTTCCTTTGTTCCTTCATAGCAGTACGAAAGCCAAGGTAGAACTCAACAAATGTCGTGTAATGATGAATATACCTTCCAAAGAATGAATTTTCACTTTCAGAACGGGAGGTTGTTCTTAATAGATTACCCATAATCACATGTTTGGAATAAACTGGAATCCAGGATGATCGTTTGTCAAATATATCAGCTAACCAACTGTTGTTCTCAAGTTTGTATTCTCGAATTACATTATCCCATCCATCTTCAAAATCAGATGGTTCATTGTGGTGTCCCCAAATTACAGAACCAATTTTTTTCAGAAAATCATTTACATTACATATAGGACCTACCTGCACATCATAAAACAACTAGTTATAATTAAAGTCTGATCATTCCCAAATTAAAGTGTGATCGTTAAAAAGTTAAGTATCCATATGTACACATTTTGTCATGCATAATTTAAAATTAATTACCTTTGCTTTCAATTTCTCTGCAATATGCCACATGCAAAATCTGTGATAGCTTTTATCAAATACTTGAGCAACTGCAGCTTTCATTGCAGGGTCTTGATCAGTAATAATAATATTTGGCTGTTCAGATACTAGATTCTTAAAGCAAGTCAATAGCCATGTGTAAGAATCTATGTTTTCATTTGATATAAGCCCTGCTGCCAAAGTGACAGACCTACGGTGGTTGTCCACTCCAGTAAAAGGAACAAAAATCATATTATACCTGAAAGCAATGAATATTAAATAGGTAAATCACTCAGTATTTTACTGTACACGAAGGATATTTGGACAGAAAAATTCAATGATTTACGATTTAAATTTCTTACTTGTTCATCCGGTATGTTGCATCAAAAGAAACCACATCAGCAAAAATTTTACAGTCTTCCATTGATATCTTGTCAGCAAAAAATAACCGAGACAGAGCCCCTTCTTCATTAGTATAATTCTCAAAAAAAAATCCAGCAGCAGAACTCTTCTTCTCCGTTAAATAATTCACTAACATCTGAGCATCTCCTCCACCAATAAAACTTTTTAAATCCCTTTTTAAATTTTTGAAATCAACTACTAATGCCCCGACATTAGAACTCCCACCAGAAATTTCTGATACTATCCGATGAGCTTTTGTTGCTCCTATATTTATATTTCCTCCAGCAACAATGAAATGCTGATGGTCAAGACTTAATTGTCTATTATTTCGTAAAAACTGCTTCCCTAACTCAGTAACCAATCGATGATTATGCTTCTCTTCAAATACAAAGACCTCATATTTACCACCATCAACAAGCCTAACACGTATTTTAGCTAAACAACCACAACGAGTAGTCTTCCTGCCTCTTGTTTCCTTTTTTTTTAAGAGGCTATCTTTGGGTTTTTTTCTTGTTAACACCCTCACGGTGACACAACATATGTTGAACAAGCACTGTAATGCCATCTTTATGTAATTTTTTGGTACCATGGCGCATTGTAAATCCACAGATATCTGCATATTTGTCATAGAATTTAAACGCCTCTTTCAATGTATCAAACAAAAGCCCTATGAATGGCTTATGCTCATCAGGACACAGAGGTGTGTAGAACTGCACACCAGAAGGTGTAGAAACAGTTTTATTTGAACATTCTGAATCAACAACTTCATTCTCAGTATCATAGCTAATGTCCCCTGTATTATCAAGTAAAGAATAATTTTAGTATAGATGTGCGAACATTATTATAACATTGGACCTCCTCAATGTAAAAAAGCGCAGATTAAGACTAAAAACACTGTATAAACTAAACAAAAATTCAGAAACCTATACAGAAATACAGAAACTAAAACAGAATTCAAAACAATTTTTCTAACCTGCAACGACGCTGGCTAAATCGTCCATCTCTTACTACGACTAACCCTAAATTTGTAAACTGATGAAACAGTCAGACGGAATTTCAAACAAGCAACTAAATTGAAAATAAAATTGAACCATATATGTAGAAAGACTAAAAAGCCCCTCCTTGTTTAAAAGTACAAATAAATGTAAGTCTGATCATTGTTCAGACTTAAAAAACAATGTTCAGACTTAAACCAGTAATGACAATACTTGAAAAAATAATGTTCAGACTTAAAACAGTAATGACAATACTTGAAAATACAATGTTCAGACTTAAAAAACAATGTTCAGACTTAATCCAGTAATGACAATACTTGAAAATACAATGTTCAGACTTAAAAAACAATGTTCAGACTTAAACCAGTAATGAAAATAACAATTTTCAGACTTGCAAAACAATGTTCAGACTTAAAATACAATGTTCAGACTTAAAAAACAATTTTAAGACTAAAAAAAATCAATGTTCAGACTTAAAAAAATAATTTTGCGATTAAACCATTAATGTTCAGACTTAATAAACAATGTTCAGAGTTAAACCATTAATGAAAATAACATTTTTCAGACCTGAAAAATAATGTTCAGACTTAAAAAACAATGTTCAGACTTAAAAAATCAATGTTCAGACTTAAAAAATCAATGTTCAGACTTAAAAAAATAATTATACGATTAAACCATTAATGTTCAGACTTAAAAAACAATGTTCAGACTTAAACCAGGAATGACAATACTTGAAAATACAATGTTCAGACTTAAAAAACAATGTTCAGACTTAAACCAGTAATGAAAATAACAATTTTCAGACTTGCAAAACAATGTTCAGACTTAAAATACAATGTTCAGACTTAAAAAACAATTTTAAGACTAAAAAAATCAATGTTCAGACTTAAAAAAATAATTTTGCGATTAAACCATTAATGTTCAGACTTAATAAACAATGTTCAGAGTTAAACCATTAATGAAAATAACATTTTTCAGACCTGAAAAATAATGTTCAGACTTAAAAAATAATGTTCAGACTTAAAAAATCAATGTTCAGACTTAAAAAATCAATGTTCAGACTTAAAAAATAATTATACGATTAAACCATTAATGTTCAGACTTAAAAAACAATGTTCAGACTTAAACCAGGAATGACAATACTTGAAAATACAATGTTCAGACTTAAAAAATAATGTTCAGACTTAAACCAGTAATGAAAATAACAATTTTCAGACTTGCAAAACAATGTTCAGACTTAAAATACAATGTTCAGACTTAAAAAACAATTTTAAGACTAAAAAAATCAATGTTCAGACTTAAAAAAATAATTTTGCGATTAAACCATTAATGTTCAGACTTAATAAACAATGTTCAGAGTTAAACCATTAATGAAAATAACATTTTTCAGACCTGAAAAATAATGTTCAGACTTAAAAAATCAATGTTCAGACTTAAAAAATCAATGTTCAGACTTAAAAAAATAATTATACGATTAAACCATTAATGTTCAGACTTAAAAAACAATGTTCAGACTTAAACCAGGAATGACAATACTTGAAAAAACAATGTTCAGACTTAAAAAACAAGGTTTAGACTTAAACAAATAATGAAAATAACAATTTTCAGACTTAAAATACAATGTTCAGACTTAAAATACAATGTTCAGACTTAAAAAACAATTTTAAGACTTAAAAAATCAATGGTCAACGGCGGCGGTCCTGCGGAGGTCCGGCGGCGGTGGGCGGCGGTCCGGTGGTGGTGGTGGTGGACCCCTTCTATTAAGTTAAGTTAAGTTAATATAAGTCCCTATAAGTTTCAGTTAAGTTAAGATAAGTTAAGATCAGTTAAGATCAGTTAAGATAAGTTAAATTCAGTTAAGATAAGTTTCAGTTAGTAAAATAGAGTCAAAGTGGACGGCCCCGAAGACGTGACAATAGTTGAGGCTGCAAAGACACCTTATAATTTTTGGGTTTAGCAAAAGATGAAACCACATTGTTTTGTATGATGCCACGGTAGAATTATGATATGACAAAAAAAAGGGAGCTTTAAGGAGACACTAAGAGATATGATTCTTAAAAAGACAATAAAAGGTCACTGGCTCACTGCCAATATATGTGCCAAACAATAGACTTGAGAAAGTTTCTCACACTGGTGGGACAAACACGAAAATGGTAGTAGGCGTAGGACATGAGATGTACAAACCAAGACGAAGCAGAGACTACCATTCTACTAAAGTGTAGATTATATAGAGTACTTAAATCATACAAACAAAAGTGGAATCAATAAGAGAGACTATAATCAGCCGATGAAAGAGTGGAAAAAAGAAGAAGGTCAGAAACGGAACAGATAGACATTTCTGAAACTCTTACAATCATGTACGAATAGAATAGCCCACTAGGGTGTGGTCAGACAAAATATCGTACAAAAGAATAGACGTAAGAACTCCTCAGGTTCTAAATTTTCTATCAGATCGTTCAAACAAGGACTCGATAAGGTAAGGTAGAAAAAAGACCATGGGCGAATAAGGTGAATGCTTGGCCGTCTAAAAAGCCTTGCGCACCAAAATTATATGTATAGGAGGTGTTTCAGCATAGAACAAAACATTTAACATACTTTTACTCAACACTTCAAAGAAAATTCAGATATCAAATGCATCTAAGAAATCCAGCTGCAGTGATACCGATACTCGATGAATAAAAAATATATTGGAACAATAACGTCCTAAAAAGCAAAGAGCGTGCAAAAGAAATGAGATATTGACATCATGAAATCAAAATGCACACTGAAATTCGGTTCACAATGTCATCTGAAATTGTCTGGCAAACAAAACTAAACATGAAATCAAAATGCAAACCATAGTTCAGTTCAAGACCATATCCGAAATTGTCTGGCGAAACAAAAGTAAACACGAAATAAAATATTCTGCTAAAGCAGGAAAGGTCTTTCAACAGCTTACCAGTGCAAACAGAATAGTAGATGAAAGGATCTTATTCTCTATGAAAATTGATACTCATCATCCTGTGAAATGAGAAAGATTCCAAACTCCAAAGCCATGATTCCTGAGAACTCCATCGACACACCCTTCGCCTATGTTTCCCGGTGTTCTTAGTATTCAAACAAGCTACGTCCATCCAGATCACAAGCACAATTTGGTTGCTCAGGTTCAGTTGCCATTGCTACTTGCATCAGAGCTGTAAACTCTCCTACTGGCGCTTATTGCTGAGATGGCAAAGGATACATTCCAGAGGGGTTAAACAATAGGCCAGGATACAGAACATCATTCGTCTCATGGCCAGGAGGACACAAACTTAGACTGGTAAATCGATTAAATGGCGAAGCAGAGTCAGGAGCAGGAACAGGATGAAAGGTATAAGCTGAAGTAGGCAATGAAGCTGGGATTGAATTGGATATTGATGAATGTCTGCCTTTTACATTCCCATGAGAACCCTTTGCTCTCCGCATTGCAGTCTGAGTAAGTTGTCCATATTGCTTTGCCAGTTTGGAGTGCCACCGATTCTTAACCTGATTATCGGTCCTGCCTTTCAATTTTTTTGCTATCCGACACCACTTACCCCACCTTCTGTCATCAGCCATGCTGGCAATGAGTTTGTCTTCCTCAACCGTAAAAGGTGCATGAATAATTTCGGGATTTAGCTGATTGCACCATCTATTCCTGCATGACTTGGGAGTCCTATTGAGCTGCCTAGCTACAATCCCCCAATTTCGTGGTCCTTTTTTTGTAACATAACTTTTCAGCCGTTTGTCCTCTTCAGTACCCCATGGCCCCTTTGTGAGATTTCCTTTCTTGCCAACAACGCCGTCTTGCAAAACGTCGTCGTTTGGGTCGACGATGGAGTTGTCACCGGAATTGAGATCGTCCTCACTGCTGTACTCATCCGAATGGTTGCTGATCATCGACATTTTAGCTAAATTCAACTCCTTACAAAAACCTTAAACGATAAAAACACACCACAAAACTGAATTTCGTTAACATCAAAGAAGAAGAGATGATTAAAGGATGAAGGAGAAGGGAGATTCAAACCTGGGGAAAGATGACTGCGATTGAGGGAAGCTTCTTCTTTCTGAGAATTGAAGCTCCGACAACTGTTGTGCTCTATATAGGAAAAAAAAAGGTACTCGCTGTTACCTTCTTCACAAATATTTTTCCAAAAATAGACAACAAATGTAATTTTTTTATTTTTTCTTTTACGGAAACACTTTTATGGACCAATCAATTATATTTTTTGATATTAAATTTGATAAAGAGGAATAGGAATTTGAAGAGGGATATCGACACTAATAATCGCTGTGGTTGGTGACATTTTTATGGGCAATATCAATGAAAAGAAAATTATCAATAAAGGAAATTTTGTTGTTTTATTATAGTAAATTTTGTTTGTTTTTGATACGTTCAATGTACGCATTCAATAAATATGACGAATATACAAACGCATAAAGTGAAAACGGAAACAAAAGTTTTTGTTCAAAGTCGAAAGTACCTTCCGCAAATCAAGAAATTAATCCGAGGAATTTGATTTGTTGACCAAAAAAATTTACCATTTTTGTTTTATCAGTTTGAATTTACGCTAAAAATAGTGATAAGATGACATTCAAGTTAATACATGACGAGCAATTAGCGTGTCATCGACATCCAGTCCTAAAAATTATAATAAGATTTTTTTTATAAATCTACGCTATAATTGATTTGAGATGTGCGTGATGAAACAATTTCTAGAAAGTTCCTTAAAGTGGTTCTACTTACGCAAACATTTTCTCGGTTCTGATTGGGCAATAGAAGATGTTGTCCTAAAATTATCCATTCCTTGCTTTGAATAAATATCTCTAGTACTTGGACAATTTCTTTGTCAAACTCCATCTGAAGATTAGAAAAAAGTGTGAGGGGTTAGCGTCTCTCATTACTAGCAAAGAAAAGAAAGATACCACGTCCAGTGACGCAGTAGTTCTAACTTCTAAGTGAGATTTATTATTTCCGAACTCACCACAAATGGTCTATAGTGAAGAATTTACATGGATGAAGAAACAACAGTAGAAGATAATCGTGGTTTCACAATTGGATGCAGGGAATGTAATTTACACTACGAACAATAATAAAATAACAGTCTTCACTCTCTATAAAATTTGCCTTTTAAAGATAAAGCTCCCGGGATTGATTAACTTTAAGTAGCTAAACGAGTCCATCTTCCTCACATTGCACTAAAAATTCGAAAAAATATAGAAGAATGAATGAGTAGATGAAAATGCTAACATTTTCCGCACGAAGATCAATGCATGCTTTCAACACAACTTAAATGAGTGTTAACCATAACTGATTGGTAAAGGGTATTAGAGAGTTTACTAACAAAGTTTGCACATTTATATTCAAAATGAAATGCGAAGAACGGACTTTATAATATAAATAGTAACAGCAGTAGATCAACCCTCCCAGTTTTCTCTCCAGGTATATAATTTTAATGTTTCATCCATGGTTATTCTGCCAAGTACAGGATTGAGATACATGCAACTGAAATATTTGACAAGGAAGGTACCTGTCACCAATAATCATATAAGAGCAAGCCTGTTCAACGGAATGATGGAATCGGTTTGAATCTCTCATAACGATTCCCTTTGGATAACATGGGATACTAGCTTCAAAAAATTATGAAAGTCGAGACACATTCTTAGCTTCTTCCTGATCTTGATTGTATTCTTGGCGGAGCCAATATTTGCTTGGCTCATCAAAATAAAAACAAAGGCTAACTTCTCGCTGTGATCATATAACTGCTCTTCCTTATGCTCATCTTCCATGTCATACAAGGCCCGACTAGTATCTGCAGCATAACCTATTTCCTTCATTTTATTTATCAATCCATCCATATATGAGTATATAGCCTCTTTCTGTGGGTGACTATCACCCCAGATGCAAATTCGTGGACTTGATTATTGACCTCAGTCCAGCTAAATCCAGGTTCCTTTCTATCATTCTGCATAATTATTTTACTACTTACGAGATCCGCTTCACCAAAGCTTCCATCTGAGCAATATCTATTTGACAGTCCCAATGATCTAGTAGGATCCAACTCTTGAAATCCGATTGCTGCCATCTGGGCAGTCTAAGTGTCACCATATTGCCTACAAGCTGCAAGCAAAGAGCTCCAAACAACGTAATCAGCTTTTATATGTGATTTTGCTTTTAAATTTACTGCTTGGGGGTATACGGCCAGCCCATCCAAGAAGATCTATAGTGCAGGCTAAATGATCAACATGAGGAAATACCATAAGTCACATACATTGTTTCAAAAAGTATGCTTCCTTCCTCAACCAGCCCTGCATGACATCAAGATGAAAGCACCGCGGCTAATCTGGTCCCATCAGGAAGGATAATCATTTGCAAAAAGATACTAAGTGATTTTCTTGCTTGCACGTACAATGCATAAGCCTTTAGCATTAAATTCCAAGATATGGTATCTCGGGTATCCATTTCATCAAAAAAATGCAGTCGCACCTTGCATATGCATGGATGGACTGATAATGAAGAACCATATCATTCTCAAACCTAGATTTGATACTTGCGAATGAATGCACAATGCATGTGGCTCACTTGCGAACCTTGCAGAAGCTTTTACAGCAACAGAAAAGGTGAATATTCAGGAAGCATTCCTTCCCTCAGCAATTTCCAAAATAAAACAAGAATGCAAATAGGATCACGCTCCACGAACACAGTCATAATCCTAGTCCAAAGAACAATATCACCATCACCAGTTGTCTGCATGAAGAGCTTGTAGCAATCACTAGCCTCTCCTCCACTGTATGAAACTATGAATAGCATTTTATCAGAGCAGTTGCCACTTCGAATTCAGATACCAAAGCCATCTTTTCTGTCAGTGAATGCAGCTGATAACAATAATTAAGACCTAGCTCCCCCAAATTGTCATCATTTCCACAATGGGAAGTTAAGGCACTTAGAATTGTAGCACGATTAGACACGCCAGCAAACGCATGTACCTGCCTGCCACATTCCCCGAAGCCAAATTAAACAGACACGCCAGTTCAAATTCTGTTGGTCGAAAATGCCCAGATATCAAAAGACTCATCCCCAATCCATTTTGCGCATACCCACATATCAAAACACTCCAAGTCACAATATTTCTCTAAGACATTTCATCAAACAGGTTGCGTCCAATGCCCAAGCAACCACATTTTGCGTACATATTCATTAAATGACTGACAACGAAAAGACCAAACAACCAAGATCCACAAATCGAAATGAGATGAAGATGACGGAGCAAGAGACGCCTTGTTTGGAGGAAAGAGTGACGAACGCAGGCGCCGAATAAAGCACCGTAAATGTTATTCGAAAAATGAGTTTGTAGAAGAGATAAATCGAAAGTTTGTAAAACATAGAAATCGCTTCATGGACACTGCCACGCACGCAGAGGAATTTCATTTTTTTCAATGGATTGGAGCAGTGAGGGCGAGTTGAGGTGTTTGCTGTTTTGCAATTTGCAGGTGGTGATCTCGAAACATGTTTCACCACCGAGTCGACTCGGCTCTCGTTTCAGTCATCCACGTCTATTAGGTCAACAAAAAGTCAAATATAAATGTGCCTAATGAGGAAGGAAGCTTACACAAACTATATATTTTCATTTTCTATGCCTTTTGCTTTCTCTCTAAATTCTGTTCCTTACAATTTTATTTTTTAGCACCAGGAGTTAGGGCTTCTATTGTTGAGTGCGGTTCAGGTACAAACAGCATTTGTAAATAAAAATTAAAAAATACATTTGCAACTGTCACGTGTCTCATTTATTCGAAATCTCGGTTAAATCACGGAGGGGTATTATAGTCATTATAAATAATCCTTTTATTATTATATTTAGTTTTATTTTCAATTTAATCCTTGATTTGGAAACTCCGTTAAGTATTCCATCAATCAGATTTTAGGATCAGACTTAAAGAAATAATGCTCATACTTAAAATAGATAATGATCAGACTTAATGAAACAATGATCAGACTTAAACTTCAATTGATAATGATCAGACTTAAAAGACAATTATCAGACTTAAAGAAATAATGCTCAGACTTAAAAATAGATAATGATCAGACTTAAAGAGACAATGATTAGACTTAAATAACTAATGCTCAGACTTAAAATAGCTAATGATCAAACTTAAAGAAATAATGCTCAGACTTAAAAATAGATAATGATCAGACTTAAAGAGACAATGATCAGAGTTAAAGAAATAATGCTCAGATTTAAAATAGATAATGATCAGACTTAATGAAACAATGATCAGACTTAAACTTCAATTGATAATGATCAGACTTAAAAGACAATGATCAATTAAAGAAATAATGCTCAGACTTAAAATAGATAATGATCAGACTTAAAGAGACAATGATCAGACTTAAACTTCAATTGATAATGACAGACTTAAAAGACAATGATCAGACTTAAAGAAATCATGCTCAGACTTTAAAATAGATAATGATCAGACTTAAATAAATAGCGCATACTTCAAATAGATAATGATCAGACTTAAAGACAATGATCAGACTTATAGAAATAATGCTCAGACTTAAAATAGGTAATGATCAGACTTAAACTTCAATTGATAAGGATCAGACTTAAAGAGACAATGATCAGACTTAAAGATATAATACTCAGACTTAAAATAGATAATGATCAGACTTAAAGAGACAATGATCAGACTTAAACTTCAATTGATAATGATCAGACTTAAAGAAATAATGCTCAGACTTAAAAATAGATAATGATCAGACTTAAAAAAGACAATGATCAGACTTAAAGAAATAATGCTCAGACTTAAAATAGATAATGATCACTCTTAAAGAGACAATGATCAGACTTAAAGATATAATACTCAGACTTAAAATAGATAATGATCAGACTTAAAGAGACAATGATCAGACTTAAACTTCAATTGATAATGATCAGACTTAAAGAAATAATGCTCAGACTTAAAAATAGAGACACTGATCAGAGTTAAAGAAATAATGTTCAGACTTAAAATAGATAATGATCAGACTTAAAGAAACAATGATCAGACTTAAACTTCAATTGATAATGATCAGACTTAAAAAAGACAATGATCAGACTTATAGAAATAATGCTCAGACTTAAAATAGATAATGATCACACTTAAAGAGACAGTGATCAGACTTAAACTTCAGTTGATAATGATCAGACTTAAAAGACAATGATCAGACTTAAACTTCAATTGATAAGGATCAGACTTAAACTTCAGTTGATAATGATCAGACTTAAAAGACAATGATCCGACTTAAAGAAATAATGCTCAGACTTAAAAATAGATAATGATCAGACTTAAAGAGACAATGATCAGACTTAAATAAATAATGCTCAGACTTAAAATAGATAATGATCAGACTTAAAGAGACAATGATCATTGATGTTTTAAGTCTGATCATTGTTGTTTAAGTCTGATCATTACTGTTTTAAGTCTGATCATTGCTGTTTTAAGTCTGATCATTGCTGTTTAAGTCTGATTATTACTGTTTTAAGTCTTATCATTGTTGTTTTAAGTCTGATTATTAAGTCTGATCATTCCAAGTTAAGTATGATCATTGATGTTTAAGTCTGATCATTGTTGTTTAAGTCTGATCATTGTTATTTTAAGTCTGATTATTAAAGCTGATCATTGCTGTTTAAGTCTGATCATTGCTATTTAAGTCTGATCATTGCTGTTTAAGTCTGTTCATTGCTGTTTTAAGTCTAATCATTGGTCTTTTAAGTCTGATCATTACTGTTTATGTCCGAGCATTGCTGTTTAAGTCTGATCATTGCTGTTTAAGTCTGATCGTTGTTGGTTTAAGTCTGATCATTACTGTTTTAAGTCTGATTATTAAGTCTGATCATTACTGTTTGAGTCTGATCATTGCTGTTTAAGTCTGATCATTGCTGTTTTAAGTCTGATCATTCCAAGTGAAGTCTGATTATTGTTGTTTAAGTCTGATCATTGCTGTTTTAAGTCTGATCATTATTATTTTTTAAGTATGATCATTGTTGTTTTAAGTGTGATCATTGCTGTTTTTAAGTATGATCATTGTTATTTTAAGTTTGATCATTGTTGTTTAAGTCTGATCATTCCAAGTTAAGTCTGATCATTGTTGTTTAAGTCTAATCATTGATGTTTAAATCTGATCATTATGATCATTCCGAGATATGTGCAATGACCATAATGCCCATCCGTGTTATATCCGAGATTTCGAAGAAATTAAAACATGTGTCAACAACTAATCTGATTTTTAATTTTCATACATAATAGTAATTTTTACCTGAACCGCACTCTTGAATTATTTTGGAGAACATAGAATAAAGGAATAACAAAACTTTCCATTATATTTTCCATGAACCATTCTCAATTAATATGTAAAAGACAGACTCCAATATCTGCTAACATCTAGTTATATAAAGACTGATATTGTCCTGGAGGAAAGATGTTTCTGGCATGGAAAAACCCTCAAACAACCGTCACTCTGGTGTGCATTTGTGATTTGAGGCAGATGGACAAACTTAGATCTTGATGATTTTGTGCGCTGAGAATGCACGACGATGACTGATTGACTGACTGACTGTGGCGGAGCCGCTGACTTAACTTTGATTACTTCGCTGGATACATGTTCCATTTTAAGGTGCTGCAAAAAGAGCAAAATATCATCATCTGAGAGCTTCAGTTCACCACATAAGAAAAGCACAATGTAATGAAAGTATGTAAAAGAAGGAAATCTCGGGATAGCCACTAACCTTCAACTGAAGTGAAAACCATTAGCAGGAGCAAAGTTGCTTGCTCCACCGAAGGTAAACCCTGTTTGAGACACATCACCTGGAGGCGTCGCTTCTTCCTCATCTTCTTCCAACCAATAAGTCTCTAATATCTTCGCAGATTTCTCATAAATCTCAGTGTTGTCGTGACTCTGCAGATTCTCAATTTTGTCCAGCCCTTCAGCCTCATCGATCATTTGTGCATATAGATTTACACCACCAGTACTTCCCTGCACTTTAGCAGCTTCCCCCACCTTCAAGATATTTTCCAAGCCCTCTAAACAAACTGTCACGGTCCTTGCATCTGGGCAGGTGAGAAGGTCACAAAGAGCTTTGATGCATCCTTGATCAACCAGGAATCTGAGGAGAAAAAATGTCAGGTTACAAATACTGCAGATCTTACAGCAGCCACAAAAATATTATGTTGAGCAAACAATACTTGATCTGATCATGAGTGCCGCCAGATGTAGCATTAGAGACGGCCCAAGCAGCCTCTTTCTTGATCTCAAATTCAGCAGTTTGCAGCAAATAAATCAGGGGCCCAAATATGCCAGCCTCGAGAACAGCCTGGTTATCAAATGATGCAGGAGACCATAAGTTATACTTCCCAGGGTTGACTTCTCATTTATCAACCATTGGGATAAAGGAGGACCAACTAATGCCAATTGACAAAGAAGAGAAATACCTGGATCTGATCTTTGTTGCCAGCGGTAATATTTGAAATGGTCCAGCAAGCTTCTTTTTTAATGCTCTTCTTATAACTTCCAGTGAGCAATGACAGTAGGCATCCAAGTGCTTGATAATCAATAACCAACTGGAGCAGCAGGGTAACCAAACGCATTCATCAGCGGATTTAGTATCACCAATAACATGAACCAACCAACAAATAGTGCAACTGAGGTTTATTTTTTAAACAAGTGTATGTGTATCAGAATCTTCCACAGTTCTCACCTGAGTTTGTGCATCATCTCCAGTTACAAGATTTCCGATGGTACGAAGTGCTGGAATCAGCACAGTTGGTGTCGGGTGCCTAAAATATGTTAAAATGAGTAAAATAATATGTCTGACTATTGTTGTTAATTTACAAATTGCAGTGTCTTGTGTTATTACTCACATTAAAAGCTCTACAAGACGGAGGACTACTCCAGATTCAATAACAGTTTGAATTTTATCATTTGTACCATCAGAAAGATACGAAAGTGCCCAACATGCATCTGTTAAAACCTCTTCATCATTTGAATGAATTAGCCTCTCAAGAGCAGGTAGTGCAGGCTTTACCTGCAGAAAAAGACATTGAAAACATGGTTAGTGAACTTTCTCCTGCGTAGTTTTATCAACATATGAAGGGGCCATATGTTTCAACACAAAATACAGTATCGACACTAATTACCATAGTATGAAACAAAACATAAAGAACGAGAATACAACATCAGATAGAAGTGTGGGAAGCCCAAAATTACAATTATATATTAAATAAACAGTATAGATTACCTGATCAAACGGAGGTTGTGGCTTGCCCCTGCAGAAATTTGAGAGTGTCCAGGTTGCATTTCGCAGCATGGAAAGCTTTGCATGTTCATTTAGCTGGGCTAATAGAGGAAGCAACGCTCCATTACCAAGAACAAGATCCCGGCATTTGGGAGAATCCCCAGCAACATTACCAAGGGCCCACACAGCCTACAGATTCATAGATGATCAATAACAATATCATAAAACTATTTATACTAATAATGCATACATTAAAAGAAAATCTAACATAAAATAAATCGCACCTGCTCCCGAACATCATCACTCGGGGATCCAAGAAGCTTGACAAAAATAGGTATAGCACCATGCTCAATTACCACCTTAGTATGCTCAGATGTACCAGAGGCAATATTGGTGAGGGCCCAAGCAGCCTCGAACTGAGATGATGAGAATACACATTTATAAATATTGCATTACTTACAAATCCCAGCCATATAACAAACAATTTCCATGAAAATACCACCTGTAGTTGGGTAAAGTCTTCTCTCACAAGAAACTGAACAAAGCGAGACACAACACCAGCTTGAATAACCTCTTCAATTGGCGGCATTCGTTCTGTAATTCACAGATACCAATCAGATATACCACTGAACAGCAAGAAAGGCAACAAACACACCTCAGTTATAGAATGTTTAATTACACACCTATAGAGAGCAGTTTTCTGAACTGAGTAGTGGCCTCCAGCTGCAGGTTACCATCCTCACTCAGCAAATTGGCAACCATTGTCGGCAAATTTTCCAACTGTAATTTAAACTTGAAGTATCAGAATTCAAGCTCAATAGTTATATAAATAGAACCGCAACAAGTAATTAGGTAACCCTGTCAGATCTTGTTTTGAACAGAACTACCATTCAGAGACTCAGATTCATCTTTAACCAATAATAGACTGCACGCTAAACTTAACACAAAAATTAACACCTACATTTTTAGACTGGACTCAGATCAGAACTAATTCAATTCAAATGAGTCAATCGAACAATTCAAATGATAGAAAAAAGTATATCGGTCGAACCGTGACGGTTGCAGCAGCAGCGGCGAGCGTCTGCAAGGGCTGGGACTGGATACCTTCACGCCTCTTCTTCATCAAGCTCTCCTCTCTCTTATTCTTCCGAATCTCTACCATGTTATCCTCTCTCCTCCTCCGGCCCTCATCGGCATCCACCGCGACCTTGTACCTGTTACGGCGCACCTCCGTCCTCTCGTTGGGCCTCATAGACGACATGATTGAGACAGAATCCGAAACGCTGGCAGATTCTAGAGAGAGGATGAAAATATGCGGATTCCGAGGGAGTGAATTTCAGTGACGAAATTCAAAAAATTGGGTGTGAATAGAAAGAAAGAAACCCTAGGCGGAGTGAAGCTGATGGAGAGATGAGAGGAAGTGGGTGTGAGGTTTTTAAAGTTGAAAAGACAGGTTAAAAAGAGGGGGAGAGGTATGTGGGATTTGCAGATAGGCTCTTGGGTTTGTGTTTATTTACGAGGATTTGCCACTGAAAATTTGAAATGTAGATCGGACCGTTGTACGCGACGACGCTTTCGTTGTCGTTTTAGTGTATGGGCTGGGCGGAAACTCAAGAGCAGCCTATGAATTGTTTTTTTTTGGGATCATTTGCAGATAGGCTCTTGGGTTTGTAATTTTTTTTGGGCTGAAAGTGAATGTGATGAAGTAGGGCTTATGTGAAGTGATTGCTGCAAGAGTGCCATATCATTTCATTACCAGTTTAATTTATTTTCTTCAAGGAAAATTACTACTAGAATGTGGTGAATTAGGATTCTTTGTGATGTGCTTGCTGCAAGTGTCTTTTCATTTCTAGTTTCCTTTTCATCAAGAAAACAACTACTGGTGCTAATTTATGTTTTGAAATAATAATTCCAGCAGAGCCAGAACGAAGCAGGCACCACTCTTGGCTCCCCTTCTCACGTCCCACCTTTTCATCTAGAGCTCATCCTGTTTGACCAAATCCAGACCCCCAAGTCAGGATTAATATATGATTACCAAAAGCAAGGGAAATATGTGAGATTGCGTGAAAGTCATTTCGCTTACATGCTCATCTTCTTCCTTCTCATCCTCAGAGGCATCCTTGGTAACGTCATCAGCTTCATTAGCATCATCTTCCACCTGAGCAAAATCCAACACTGTGAGTTATGTATTCATGGCACTATTAATTTCATAACACGTGGAAATCCAAGCCATTGGTGGGAAGATTCTTACATCAGAGTCTACTGGATCCTCCTTGGCTTCCTGTCACCAAAAAAAGAGGGAAGTCAACAATTGAAACAGAAAGCCAGTCTATTATTAAGCGGTATATGCTGCAATAGAAGTTAATGTTACCTCTTCCTCTCTCTTCTTTTCAGCTTCTTCAAATGCTGCTTTCTCAGCCTAAACCATGTATAAAAAAAGTATATCAATTATCAAAGATCACACTCGTAAAAAGACAATGAGACTTTTTTTTGTTGTTAGACGGGGCGGAGCTTACATCCTTCTGCTTGCCCCAAGTTTCTTCAGCAACCTTCTTAGCATACTCAGGCTCATCAGTGATTAACACATTGTCAAACAAGGTACCAGATTTCACCTGAGAAATCAAGGGTCTCATTAGACTCAAATTCCACAAAGAGCCATGACCATATTAATTGTTCAGAGCAACAAACCCACCTGCCACAGCTCAATTCCAACATACTTCAAATTGGGGAAGACATGCAGATCAGGGTCATCCTTGAAGTCTGCAAAAGAGCAAATGATATTGGAATGCTGATTCCTTTAGAAAAAAAGTGTCAAGCAAAATAGGGAGAACTATGAGATACCTGGGTTATCAATGAGTGGGGCCTTCCACTTGCCCTTGTAGTTAGGGTTTTTAATTTTCTGTAACATCATCAAATTTGGTGAGTTCCATACGTTGAAAGTTAGCATTAATATTAACTCAAATAGAGAGTCAAAACAAGAAACCTTTTGGGTCCATGGTCCCTTGTACTCTGGGCTAGGAATAGTTGGTGGTGTCCACTCACCATCTTCCTCATCGTCCCAATCCTCGGGCTGTAATGTAGAAGAAAATCATCCATTGCCGTACACACAACACTCATATAATTATATAAGTTATCGGAAACAGCCACATTTAAGTACCTTTTTAGCATCAGCATCTGGAATTTCCTTTGGGATGTCATCATAACCATCAGGCTTCTTGTCTTCTGGATCAGGAATGTACTCTTTGTCATCCCAGTCCTCAGGCTGTATATTAAAGAAGTAAAATTAACATCAATCCAATCAACTCATAGACTTGGCAATATGGTTCAATTCAAAAAACTCAATTAACGTACTTTCTTGGCTTCGGGATCCTTGATCTGCTTGGGAGGAAGCAAATCCCAGTCACTGTATAGACTACCGGTTTGTTTCTCAACATTGTCAATCAGGATGCTATATGTAGCATCCGGGCGAAGGATGAAGGTGTAAATATGAGTCAATTGATCAGTCTCACAAGGCACATCCTTCTTGATCAGGTTGTTCTTGCCATTATAAGTGAGTATAGCATGAACTTTCTTAGTGCTGTAACCACAGATATCAGGTCCGAACATGATGCTGCAATATACAATAGCAACAGATTCCATATGAGCACTTGAAATAAAGGCCATATAGGGAGAATGAAGGGCAAGTAATGGACAATCAATAAACCCGTATGGAGTGTCACCGCCAAACTTCTTTTGATCAACATCCCCACTAAGGAGTTTCATGTAACCACCACCACAGTCAAGCTTCTGCTCATGCTTCACCGTGAACTGAAAAACCAGCGTCTTATCTTTGTTGCTGAATTCAGGGTATTCAGCTGATATGGCATAGAATCTGTAATCTTCACTGGTCTGAATACCTGCAGTAGAATAAAGGCACTTGAATTATAACATTTATTTTCCTGCACTGTTCATATGAACTCAATTACTACAACAGCTTCAGTACAAGCATGGTGTGCAGCTGGTGAAATACCTTTGTCATTGGGGTCCCCATTCCATTTACCAGAGGTGTAGTTCCACTCTCCAGCCATGCCGTCTTCTTTCTTCCAGTCTGATTTAACCCATCTGTTCTCCCATCCATCTGCAGCATCAGGGGCAAAGTAAATAAAAGAACTGAGCATTCCACATCTTTTGAATACATAAATATTTTACAGACAGTATAGACAGCTCTAAAATGAAATTTCAATGCCACTAGATCATTCAGTTAAATATAACGACATAATTCTCCTCGCATCACATATGTTGACAAGTGTTTTACTATGGTGAATTTTATCTTGACACAGGGATCAATCCAAACCAATAGAATCTGTACCTCATTACTACAACTCACTGTCACTGAATTACTTTTCCCACTGAATGTAAATTTTAATTACGACTACCAATAGTGCACTAAAAATCAAATCCACTTCATTCAAACACAGTATGCAAACCAAAGTGAAATGTACTTATCCGATCACATCGATTAACTACTAAACAGAAATGAAAAAAAAAAATCCAATCAGTTCAGCTTTAAGCTACAATGCTATCCATAAAAACACAATCTGAATCACACATACCTAAATGATCGCTAAATTACAAAATCAATAGCAAAACCGGCTACAATTGGCGCTCAACAGCTTCGAAATTTACTGATCTAGTAAACGAAATGGTCGAGTTCAGAGCAGATTGATTACCATCGAATCGTTCCTCGAAGAATACTTTAGCTGTGGCGATTGCGCATAGCGAGAGCAGCGCCAACGAGATCAGCTTAGGGTTTCCCGTCCCAACCGCCATAGCTGCAAAACACTGAACGAACGATCTAACGTCAAAAATCCGAGCTTCGGAGCGGTTTATAGTGGATATCGAGGGGTTTGACTTTGACCACCTATAGGGTTCGTCTCCGACCTGAACGAATAGAAATTTGACATGTCATCATCTCGAGTCATTTGAATGACGTGGCGTGCGTCCATTTGTTCTTGCTCGAAGAACGGAGTCATTCATTTTGAGGAACAGAGATTAGCGGAGTTTGTAAATGTGAATTATGAATATAAATTCTATATTTGATTTTAATTCCATATAAATATAAGACTGGTGAAGCCACATCGGCCGATCTGTCGGAAAATTATGTGGAATAACTATAATATCTCTCCGTGTTATATTCGAGATTTCGATGAAATTGGACATGTGTCAGCTTGAAATCCGATTTTTAGTTTTCATATATAATCGTGGTTGAGTGCGGTTCGGGTACAAACCGATTTAAAAATAAAAACTACAAACCGATTATTAAGCCGACATGTGTCCCATTTTAGTCGAAATCCCGAACAAAACACGGAGGGGTATTATAGTCATTCCACACGGAGGGGTATAAACCTAATAATGTTATTTTCAATTTAGTCCACGAGTTGTTAATGAACAGACTTAAGCAATGAATGATCAGACTTAAGCAAATGAATTATCAGACTTAAGCAATGAATGATCAGACTTAAGCAATGATCAGACTTAAAAAACTGCAATGATCAGACTTAAAAACTGCAATGATCAGACTTAAGCAATGATCAGACTTAAAAACAGCAATGATCAGACTTAAAATGGTAATGATCACTTAATGATCAGACTTAAAATGGTAATGATCATACTTAAAAAAGAAGCAATGATCAGACTTAAAAAACAACAATGATCAGACTTAAAATGGTAATGATCAGACTTAAAAACTTAATGATCAGACTTAAAATGGTAATGATCATACTTAAAAAGAAGCAATGATCAGACTTAAAAACTTAATGATCAGACTTAAAAATAGCCAATGATCAGACTAAAAATACTTAATGATCAGACTTAAAAATGGTAATGTTCAGACTTAAAAAGAAGCAATGATCAGACTTAAAAGACTTAATGATCAGACTTAAAAATAGCCAATGATCAGACTAAAAATATTTAATGACCAGACTTAAAATGGTAATGATCAGACTTAAAAAGAAGCAATGATCAGACTTAAAAACTTAATGATCAGACTTAAAAATAGGCAATGATCAGACTAAAAATACTTAATGATCAGACTTAAAATGGTAATGATCATACTTAAAAAGAAGCAATGAGCAGACTTAAAAACTTAATGATCAGACTTAAAAATAGCCAATGATCAGACTTAAAAATGGTATTGTTCAGACTTAAAAAGAAGCAATGATCAGACTTAAAAGACTTAATGATCAGACTTAAAAATAGCCAATGATCAGACTTAAAAATGGTAATGATCAGACTTAAAAATGGTAATGTTCAGACTTAAAAAGAAGCAATGATCAGACTTAATGATCAGACTTAAAAATAGCCAATGATCAGACTAAAAATATTTAATGACCATACTTAAAATGGTAATGATCAGACTTAAAAAGAAGCAATGATCAGACTTAAAAACTTAATGATCAGACTTAAAAATAGGCAATGATCAGACTAAAAATACTTAATGATCAGACTTAAAATGGTAATGATCATACTTAAAAAGAAGCAATGAGCAGACTTAAAAACTTAATGATCAAACTTAAAAATAGCCAATGATCAGACTTAAAAATGGTATTGTTCAGACTTAAAAAGAAGCAATGATCAGACTTAAAAGACTTAATGATCAGACTTAAAAATAGCCAATGATCAGACTTAAAAATGGTAATGTTCAGACTTAAAAAGAAGCAATGATCAGACTTAAAAGACTAAATGATCAGACTTAAAAATAGCCAATGATCAGACTAAAAATACTCAATGATCAGACTTAAAAATGGTAATGTTCAGACTTAAAACAAGCAATGATCAGACATAAAACTAAAGAGGATTAAAACACGAATTTGACCCTCCAGATGATCGAATTAGCCCTAAAAACACCGAGCTCACGGCAAAGTCGTTTCCACCCAAAAAATACTAGGCTTTCATCAAATTCTGACACTGGCGCATAAAAATCAAAATTTTAGAATCGTACTGTAGCAAATTTTAAAATTTTACGCAAAATGATCAGACTTAACGCATGATCATCATTACCATCTTTAAGTCTAATCATTACCATCTTTAAGTCTGATCCTTACCATCTTTAAGTCTGATCATTACCATTTTTAAGTCTGATCATTAACATCGTTAAGTCTGGTCATTACCATCTTTAAGTCTGGTCATTACTGGTTTAAGTCTGATCATTGTTTTTTTAAGTCTGTTCATTGTTTTTTAAGTCTGATCATTGTTTTTTTAAGTCTGGTCATTATTGGTTTAAGTCTGATCATTACTGGTTTAAGTCTCATCATTTTTTTTAAGTCTGATCATTGTTTTTTTAAGTATGGTCATTACTGGTTAAGTCTGACCATTGTTTTTTAAGTCTGATCATTACTGTAGTAATTTTTGGACGATTATACCCTAATGTCTTTTATGTATTTTTAAATGCATCCGCGTGTGTTTTTTTTATTTACAAAAAGTACCCCGAACTCGATTAACTCTGATTGGTCGATTTTACATGTGTCATTATTTTTGTGGGTTTGTAGTTTTTATTTATAATTATGGTTTGTATTTGATCCGAACTCATCGTGGTTTTTATCTGAATCGCACTCTATTTAGTAAATATCAAATTATTTAGAAATATAACAAATTATTCATTCTTAAACCATTAAAAGACGTAAAAAGAAGTGCACTCTCTTGACATAATGTCAAGAGCTCGAAATCCCTAAAAGCATATACACCCATTCATTTTGAAGAGGAGGTGCTATAGAGGAAGTCTTACATTTTAAAGAGGAGGTGCTACATTTAAGCTTGGTTTTGCCTTGCACCTCCTCTCACAAATGCTCAAGTAGCATTTGTGAGAGGAAGGGCAAGGCTCATATACACACATTCATTTTGAAGAGGAGGTGCTATAGAGGAAGTGGTACATTTTGAAGAGGAGGTGCTACATTTAAGCTTGGTTTTGCCTTGCACCTCCTCTCACAAATGCTCAAGTAGCATTTGTGAGAGGAAGTGCAATGCTCATATACACCCATTCATTTTGAAGAGGAAGTGCTACATTTTGAAGAGGAGGTGCTACATTTAAGCTTGGTTTTGCCTTGCAGCTACATTTTGAAGAGGAGGTGCTACATTTAAGCTTGATGTTGCCTTGCATTTGTGAGAGAAGGTGCAAGGCAAAATCAAGCTTAAATGTAGCACCTCCTCTTCAAAATGAATGGGTGTATATGCTCTAGGATTTCGAGCTCTTGACCTCTTGACATTATGTCAAGAGAGTATAAATCACTCGATTAAACCTTTTTTTTACGTCTTTAAATGGTTTAAGAATGAATAATTTGTTATATTTCTAAATAATTTGATATTTACTAAATAGAGTGCGATTCAGGTAAAAATCACGATTATATATGAAAACTAAAAATCGGATTTCAAGCTCACACGTGTCCAATTTCGTCGAAATCTTGGATATAACACGGAGGGGGTATTATAGTCATCCACATATCCCGGATTTCAAATCAGACTTAACTTGGAATGATCAGACTTAAAATGATCAGACTTAACTTGGAATGATCATACTTAACTTGGAATGATCATACTTAACTTGGAATGATCAGACATAATGTCCAGACTTAAATTGATAATGCTCAGACTTAAATTGGTAATTTCCAGATTTAAATTGGTAATGATCATACTTAAATTGGTAATGTTCACACTTAAATTGGTAATGTCCATACTTAAAAACAGACTCAAATACTGTCCACACTTAACTTGGTAATGATAAGACTTCAATTAGTAATGTCCAGACTTACCAAGTTAAGTCCGATCACTACCAATTTAAGTCCGATCATTCCCGCGATCATTAGCAATTTAAGTCTGATCATTCCAAGTTTAGTATGATTATTACAAATTTAAGTCCGATCATTCCCAATTTAAGTCCGACCATTACCAAGTTAAGTCCGATCATTACCAATTTAAGTCCAATCATTCCCAATTTAAGTCCGATCATTACCAATTTAAGTCCGATCATTCCAAGATTAGTATGATTATTACCAAGTTAAGTGCGATCATTACCAATTTAAGTGTTTAGTGTTTAAGTCTGATCATTCTTTTTTTAAGTCTGATCATAGTATTTTTTAAGTCTGATCATTGCTACAGTAATAGTTTAAGTCTGATCATTCCTTTTTAACGTCTAGTCATTCCTTTTTAAGTCTGATCATTGCTATAGTAATAGTTTAAGTCTGATCATTCCTTTTTTAAGTCTGATCATTGTATTTTTTAAGTCCGATCATTCATGTTTTAAGTCTGATCATTGCTACAGTAATGTTTAAGTCTAATCATTCCTTTTTTAAGTAAGATCATTCCTGTTTAAGTCGGATCATTGCTACAGTAATAGTTTAAGTGTGATCATTCCTTTTTTAAGTCTGATCATTGTATTTTTAAGTCCGATCATTACCAAGTTAAGTCCGATCATTCTCAATTTAAGTCCGATCATTACTAATTGAAGTCCGATCATTCCCAATTTAAGTCCGATCATTCTCAATTTAAGTCCGATCATTAAAAATTTAAGTCCGATCATGCCAAGTTTAGTATGATTATTACAAATTTAAGTCCGATCATTCCCAATTTAAGTCCGATCATTACCAAGTTAAGTCCGATCATTACCAATTCAAGTCCGATCATTCCCAATTTAAGTCGGATCATTACCAATTGAAGTCCGATCATTCCAAGTTTAGTATGATTATTACCAAGTTAAGTCCGATCATTACCAATTTTAGTGTTTAGTGTTTAAGTCATATCATTCCTTTTTAAGTCTGATCATTGTATTTTTTAAGTCTGATCATTGCTACAGTAATAGTTTAAGTCTGATCATTCCTTTTTTACGTCTGATCATTCCTTTTTTAAGTCTGATCATTGCTACAGTAATAGTTTAAGTCTGATCATTCCTTTTTTAAGTCTGATCATTTCTTTTTTAAGTCTGATCATTGTATTTTTTAAGTCTGATCGTTCCTGTTTTAAGTCTGATCATTGTATTTTTTAAGTCTGATCATTCCTGTTTTAAGTCTGATCATTGCTACAGTAATAGTTTAAGTCTGATCATTCCTTTTTTAAGTCTGATCATTGTATTTTTTAAGTCTGATCATTGCTACAGTAATAGTTTAACTCCGATCATTGCCAATTTAAGTCCGATCATTACCAATTGAAGTCCGATCATTCCAAGTTTAGTATGATTATTACCAAGTTAAGTCCGATCATTCCCAATTTAAGTCCGATCATTCCCAATTTAAGTCCGATAATTTGCAATTTAAGTCCGTCATTCCAAGTTTAGTGTGATTATTACAAATTTAAGTCCGATCATTCCCAATTTAAGTCCGATCATTACCAAATTAAGTCCGATCATTACCAATTTAAGTCCGATCATTCCCAATTTAAGTCCGATCATTACCAATTTAAGTCCGATCATTCCAAGTTTAGTATGATTATTACCAAGTTAAGTCCGATCATTACCAATTTAAGTGTTTAGTGTTTAAGTCTGATCATTCATTTTTTAAGTCTGATCATTGTATTTTTTAAGTCTGGCCATTCATGTTTTAAGTCTGATCATTGGTACAGTAATGTTTAAGTCTGATCATTGTATTTTTTAAGTCTGATCATTCATGTTTGAAGTCTGATCATTGCTACAGTAATAGTTTAAGTCTGATCATTCCTTTTTTAAGTCTGATCATTGTATTTTTTAAGTCTGATCATTGCTACAGTAATAGTTTAAGTCCGATCATTACCAAGTTAAGTCCGATCATTCCCAATTTAAGTCCGATCATTACCAATAAAAGTCCGATCATTCCAAGTTTAGTATGATTATTACCAAGTTAAGTCCGATCATTACCAATTTAAGTGTTTAGTGTTTATGTCTGATCATTCCTTTTTTAAGTCTGATCATTGTATTTTTTAAGTCTGATCATTCCTGTTTTAAGTGTGATCATTGCTACAATAATAGTTTAAGTCTGATCATTCCTTTTTTAAGTCTGATCATTGTATTTTTTAAGTCTGATCATTTTTGTTTTAAGTCAGATCATTGCTGCAGTAATAGTTTAAGTCTGATCATTGTATGTTTAAGTCAGATCATTCATTTTTAATTCTGATCATTCCTTTTTAAGTCTGATCATTGTATTTCTTAAGTCTGATCATTCCTGTTTTAAGTCTGATCATTGCTACAGTAATAGTTTAAGTCTGATCATTGTATTTTTTAAGTCTGATCATTCCTGTTTTATGTCTGATCATTGCTACAGTAATACTTTAAGTCTGATCATTCATTGTTTAAGTCTGATCATTGCATTTTTTAAGTCTGATCATTCCATTTTTTAAGTCTGATCATTGTATTTTTAAGTCTGATCATTCCTGTTTTAAGTCTGATTATTGCTACAGTAATAGTTTAAGTGTGATCATTCCTTTTTTAAGTCTGATCATTGTATTTTTTAAGTCTGATCATTCCTGTTTTAAGTCTGATCATTGCTACAGTAATAGTTTAAGTGTGATCATTCCTTTTTTAAGTCTGATCATTGTATTTTTTTAAGTCTGATCATTCCTTTTTAAGTGTGATCATTGTTTGTTAAGTCTGATCATTGTTGTTTTTTAAGTCTGATCATTCTCTCTTTAAGTCTGATCATTAACAACTCGAGGACTACATTGAAAATAACATTATTAGTTTTATCACTCAATGTGGAATGACTATAATACCCCTCCGTGTATTTGTTCGGGATTTCGACTAAATGGGACACGTGTTAGCTTAAAATTCGATTTGTAGTTTTTATATATAATTTGATTTGTACCTGAACCGCACCCTAAATATTAAATCAATAAAAAAAACCGGACAAAGATGATTACAAGAAGTAAAAGTAGGAGGGACGGGAGACATAAAAACTTGCTTCAAAATAACCCTTTGGGCTATTCATTATGTGTTGCATTGCAGATTGCACTTGCTTGACTCACAAGACACTCAAAAACCATGGAGTAAATAAAAACATGACAAAGACAGAACCATCTAATTAATCGATGACTACTAAAATCAATAGTACGGACAATTGAGGGCCAACTCTTCGTTAAACGATCGCAGACACGAACCTAAAGTCGTATCCTCCGAATAACCGAATCCATTAAATTCCTCAGAACTACAATTTTCCATCTGTATGTTGTCCGAGTAGCTACTATAGTTTGAGTTGACATTGCTGAAGAAGTTTGATGCAGCTTGAGTGGAATAATCGAGTAGCGAGTACATTGATCTCACTTTTAAAAGCACCGTGTCTTCGTCAAATGGGACAAATTGCGAGTCACTTAGCAAGTGTTTCTCGATGTCATAAATTGACCTTGATGACGTCGGAGGCTCGATATGGTGGCTACAAAACGCTGGATTATGTTCTGTTTGAAGATCGAATGTTCCGTGATTATAATTCCACTGTGCTGTCTCCATTGGTTCGTACTGATGGTTGTGTGTCTGGTAATCTGCATACAGTCACAAATACATAATTATTAGTAAATCGGTCATACGAAAAAGAACAATTTTTTTTCTTTCTCAAAAATTTTAAAGAAAATTTTCAACCAGCAATCGACTTGCCATTGCCCCAAGCGAAAAGTTGATCCTCACCTGAAAATGTTGATTTTGATGGCTTTATGACTCCAGTAGACTGTTTTGCGGTGCTATGAGATGGAATGATGAAACGGGAGGAATCTTGCGAGTCATGTAACATAAATCCCGATGGTTCGAACGAGAATGTTGAGTAGTCTGAGTAGTGAGACGGAAAATAAGGTGACTCTATCGTCGGGAAAGTTCTTTGGCTCAGCTCAGACAGTCTGACATCACATTGTAGAAGCTTCTCGTAGTGTCTGTCCAACATACCCGGTGGAAATGTCACATAATGCCTCCTGAGAAATAAATATAAAATAAGTATTTGTGACAATGCCAACGCGTAGTTTAAAGATGGAACAGAACTAGACAATTTAATCGAAATGTACCTTATCGAGAGAGCTTGACCGCCTGTGAAGTCCGCACAAGGTTGCCAACATGTATGTTTCCTTGGTTTCGGGTCAGATTCGTGGTAGAACATCGGAGGCTGGCTCAGCTGTAGAAAATTAGTTACATGAAATAATAACATAAGTTCCCATACAAGCTTTCGCAGTTTGATCCTTCAGATAATATCTGATCTTTTGGATTTAAGATTTGTATATTCTTTTAGTACCTCGATTTCAAGAATGCCTGGTTGATCGGGTTCTTGAGTTACTGCTCTGATTCCCATTATATCACACCATTGTATTTCAATCTTGCTCTTCAGAGCCCCCTCCAAGACTTCCCACACTAACTTCTTTTTAGCGAAATAGCATTTCGCCACTAAGTCGCCTTCGAATCTTTTCACTCGCTGAAAAAAATGTAGAAAATAAAATTATAAGTCGGACCCTGATATCTGCAATATTCAGCAACCTCTGAGTTTGTTCAGTTACCTGCCATTTGCCAATTTTGAGAAAAGATGCTCCAAAATTAGAAGCCTTTAATTTTTCATACGAATGTTCGTTCGTCTTGGTTAATGGTATGTCAATCTTTCTAGTACCGTTTTCCCCAGTGTCTTTGAACAGTTTTGATTCAAACATGGTTAGCAGTGAAGGAGTTTTCCTCAGTGTCAATCCAAGAGGACTCGAACTTGGTGCCTTTTGTGTATTTCCCTGATCATTCCAAAACAGATTAAAATTTTTTTTTTACCGAAAAATAAAAACTAAGTGAACCAAAAGGACTATGAAAACAAAAAAGAGTGAAGGTTTGAAACCTGCAAATGAAAGGCTGCAGTTGGCTCAGTATGATCAACCTCAGACCTCTCGAACGTGTAACAAGAGCTCTCAAGCACCATTGGAGAGTAGTCGAAAAACACTTTGTCATTGAATTCGAAAGCTCCGTCGTCGTAGTCACCACCTTGTTCCATGTTGACCCAGCTGTCGAATCGAGATTCTCCTTCCATGGAAAAAATATATATATTTGAGATGATGATGCAATGTTGGAATAGAGGAGTTTGGATGAGGAGGAGGACAATGATATGAAGTGGCATACCTTTTTATAGTTGAGGACCTATTTGTCTTACAGTGATGGCATAAAGCACACAATCTTAAACTTATTGCAATCAGAAACAATAAGATTTTTCTTGCTATTCCACTAAACTAAGTCCTTTTAAGGATTTAAAGTACAATTTTTTTCATACAGTTTTACTGAGGTACAAGTTTTTTTTTTAAAATGGTGATAACAAAAGTCATATGTTTACACCACTAGTGACTAGTCCGCTACTCTTTTACAAAAAGAATTGTATATTTTGCAACAAGGATCTTCTGATTGATTTCTATACAAATGACAACGGAAAACAATTAAGCTTTTACAAAGCCGCCATTATCTTCAAATCCACGTATTAACGAAGATATTAAATGGAAGCGTTGCGCGCTGTCTCTTGATTTGCAAATCACAGGGCAGTAAGTAGTATCCCATTTCATCTGCTTGGCCCCCCTGGAGGCCTACCCCTTTGCTAGATTTTAAATATTTGATGATCTCAGCACAAATGCTGTAACTGGTGCTTTTGATGTAAAAAAGCCGATTAGCATGGTTTTTATATATTAAATGAATTAGATAATGATGATAATTATTTGTGCACAATAGGTTGAGAATGTAAGATCACAATCTGGATCTGGATTTGGACTGGTGACGTCAAGGCTGCCGCACATGTTTGATGGTACTAAATTAGTACAAATATAGTCAAGACAAGTGGACTACTTCGAACGAACAATTTTTTTTTTTTGATAACAAACAATTTGAATACAGACATGTATTTTGCACAAAATAAGTGATCGGACCTGTCCGGATCAAATTAAACTGGAATTTTTCGGTTGGGTCGGACTGGGTGACTGAAAATTCCCAAAAAGGTGGATCACAACGGGTTTTCTATAGTTCGGACCGGTTGATCGTAATATTTAAAAGGTGGATCGTGGAATGGATTATAATTTACGTTATTCTGAATTTACAATCTGGATCAGACCGGAATTTTACGGTTCAGGTCAAACCAGTAGATTGAAAAGTTCCGAAAAGGTGGATTGTGAACCGAACTTAACTCAGATTTATACGATCTAATCCACAATCCACTTTTAAAAAAAACTTACGGTCCACCGGTCCAATCCAGACAGTATAAACTTGAATCCGGCCCTCGATTGACTTTTTTAAAAACTTTTGATCGATCTGACCCGAACCATAAAATTTCGATCAAATCCGATTCGAATTGGACCAACTGTGCGTCCCTAGTCGGGGCAAAAGGTAACATTCTTTTTTTCTTATTAGAATGACTCAGAGATTTATAAGACATGTGCTTATATTAGAATGACATTATTAGTATAATGAATGTGGTCATATTGTGCTCCTAATCCAAGTGGTGGGGGATTATGCAAGCATGCTTTTCTTTTGCTTTTATGTCATACACACATCACACTAAAAAGGCCGAGGATAACGGCTTGTGGATTCATGTCATAATAGATAACCTTTTTAATTATTTACACACCAAATGCCCACTTCAACTGTCCGTAATACATCGTGTACCGTTCAGATTAAACTTATCGGGCCCGTAAAGAAGCAAGCTGATGGATTTTAATGATTCACGAGTGTTATCAAATTTGAAGCTTGTGATCTTGAAGTAGGGTCTTAAATTTCTGAAATTTTTCATTACTGCTGATTTGACCCTTTTTCATTTATGCGTAGTTTGTAACGATGTCTAATCGTGAAGGGGAAAGAAAAAAAAGAAGCTGGTGTAGCGTAGTCGAATGAGGCGAGTGCAATAAACGGTCGTTTCAATGAAAATTATGTTGTTTCGATTGATAGGTTTTTCAAAACTACGACGTTTTGATCAAAACTACGTTGTTTAGACACTCATAGCGTATTGTTGCGCTGCACCGGATATAAAACTATCTAATAAAAAATGTTATTACTAACAACATTTAAGTCTATTCATTAATTTCAGGTGTGAGTGAAGCATGTGTTTGAATCTGGTGCATCGCAGTCAAATAATGCGAGTGTCAAAATGGCGTTACTTCAATCAAAACGGTATCGTTTTGATCCAAATAAAATTTATAACGTAACAAAACGGTATCGTCTTGATTGAAACGATGTCATTTTGATACTTGCAGCATTTAACTGAGCTGCAATGTAACTTTTCGCTGGTAAAGCACCTAAGTAAAATAAAAGATAATTTGAGTATAAACCGAATGAATTCGCTCAGGTGTTAAACAAACTGAAAAATTTCTTTTTCTATGGGGAGGTAGTTTTTGTATTAATCGTCTTCATGTTTTGTAACTCATGCTTAGGTGTGATGTGTGCTTAAATCGATCTTATCGGAGTGTTTGAGTGATTGTGCAATCAGAAAAGTTGGGTGTGGGGAAGATCCATCAATCATCAGCAGAATAACATGACACACCACCAAGGCACCAACCCACTTCGGATTTAGCTTTGGCTGTAAATGGCTCATTTGTTTTTAGAAAGGTCAGATTTCCTGGACTGCTTTCCGTTGAAATTCTTTTGGAAGTGATGACATGTGCAAAAGGCAAAACGACAAGGGTCAATAAGAGACCACTGTATCATCACTTGCCGACTGAAATTACCAAGTACAAAAACGTGTCGATGTTTCTGTCATTAAATCTTAAACCGCCCTGTCGCACACAAGTGCTTGGTGTATCAAAAAAAAAAAATATAAAAAAAAATTACCAAGTACAAATTATTACTATTATCACTAATATGGAGGCTTACACAGCGACAGGGCGGTTTAAGATTAATGGTAATAGCAAGAGGCATCTTGGGCCAATGCTTATTTTCAAATGTCTTATAATACATTAGGAAATGGTTCCTGGAAAGTTTATGGAATGAAAAGTAAAAACGAAAAATTATTGAATTTGACTAGTTCATATATATGATTTAGTGGGAAATTTCTTAATTTGCTCAAAATTAAAATTTGGGTTCCCTTTATACTCAATCTTCAAATTTCATTCCCAATTTACACTACTTTTCTAAGGCGCCGTTCCCAACAACGTCTTAGATTTAGGCCGCTCTTGGGCCCAACGATTTAAACCCCGTGACATATTTGAGCAAAAAAAATACTCAGTCAGCTAGCTGATTTGGCAATTTATATTAAACCGCTGTTTCAAACTGCGCCTTAGGCCTTTTGCAACGTCGACTTATAAAAGTAGTGTAAATTGGGAATGAAATTTGAAGATTGAGTATAAAGGGAACTCAAATTTTGATTTTGAGCAAATTGAGATATTTTCCTGATATAGTTGTGATTCAAAAGATCAAGCTTGTGAGTCATGATTCAATATTTATATAATAGCTAGCACTTGTCTCCTTTATCGAGGCGATATAGGAAATTTCTTCATTCTTCTTTAACTCAACAATATCTTCCTCAATCGAAGAAATGTCACGTGCTCCCCCTTGATCACTACATTGCTACTCTTCTTCGTAGTAGATCCTTTTTCCGTAGGTGCGCTCTACGACTTCCCATCTCACTTGTGGTTTTGATCTACTGAACTCGATAGCCCAACAACTCCAATGGCCCAACTAATCCACACACACTCTCTTAGCGAGTCCTTTTGAGTTGCTCTATAGCTTGTCGTGTGTCGCACAATCGTCCCAGAGATGGGTTTGATATAATATTGAATTTCGGTAACTCATATATATGTATAGCTCCATTATGACTCAAAATCTTAAATTTATAAGTCATAATTTTATATTCATATATTAGTTATAGTTAGAACCCGTCTCATTCACCAAACGACCTAAAACATTTGTCAAATGTTTGTTACTCAACAAAGAATAATGTACTTCATATTTAGCTAGACTAGACATGAAAAATCAAAATACATAGAAACATGCAATACACAATTTTCCTTATCATTTCTTACGGGAAAATAACTTTATCAATGGAAAATACCATTAAACTCATCTTAATATACTTGGATCTGTTTATTTTAAACTACTGATTTCACCTTTAAAAAAAAACCAAACATCATTAAAGATTTAAATGGTAACTTATTCAATGAGAGCAGGGTTGATGCAGAGGTGAGAGTGCAAACGATCATAATAAACCTCCCCACAACATTTGCCCACCAAAACCCAAATAAATAACACATACACATAAAAAACAGGGAAGGACATCCAACAATTAAGAATCATTGGGGCTGCTTCCAGGTCCTCCCAGTGTAAGAACAACACCTTGAAGATCACATCTCACATTGCCTTGCTTGTTTACAGGCGGCGAAGTACTTGCATTGCTGATCCGAGGACGTTGGCGGGACTGGAAAGGGTGTCTCGATGGGGTGACGGTGGCGGGACTATTAGGGTAGTGAATAGGAACAGCCACCGGAATTGAGCTACGCATTTTTGATGGTGCTAGGCCTAATAGATTGCCTTGCAGCGGAACAATTGGTGCCTGGTGCCACAAAAAAATCATATGATACGGATTAAATGATTTCTTAAGCTACGAACTTTATGACGTAAATTGTCTCTAACCGGTGAAAACAGAACTCCTCGAAAAATTCTGCCATTTACCACGGCTGTCATTAGATATCCTGAGTCGAATGATGCGTTCACCTTCCCATGAACTTCTGACCCGACCTAACAACATTAACGATTAACTGCAGCAATTTCAAATTTCTTTCGTGAAAAAAAGGTAAGGTTTGAAGCTTTCTTCACCATGTTCGGCGCTGACAGTGACTCCAAAGTTGTTTGCTGAGCACGAGCAAACTGTTCTTGCCTAGGTGAAGGTTGGTGCTGCTCCATGAATGACGAGATCCTCGGGACCCATTTCACAGGGCTTGAGACTGGTCTCGGTTCATGTTCGAAGTTTTTAGATATATGGTTGAACGTGGGAAACTCATGGGAGATCAGTTCATCAACGTGCTTCCTCGACGATGCTTGTTCCTGGTCAGAATGCGATGACAATGAGTGTTGGGTCAATTGTATTAAATCTTCTCGCTCTGTCTCGAACTCTAGTGTTTCCGAATTGCTTGTTCTCCTCCTCCTCTTCGGGTGTAACACATCTGAAACAAATGAAACACTTTCTCAACTCAGATGGACTGGTTTGACGTTCAATGTCGCAACTCAGATGCCTTTAATGAATTAACTTACCTAGACAGTAGCGAATCGATGGTTTTAATTCAAGATCAAATTTGCGCCCTTCATTTCTTTCCGCTACTTCTACCTTATTACCAAATAGCATGGTGGTATCCTGAAAGAAATCAAAACATCGGCAATTAAGCAAATGATAGATTCTAGTTATTGGATCAATCGTGTACCGATTTATTCTCAACGTCTCGAAGGAACCGCCTTTTCCCATTCCAGTGTCCCTTGAACATTTTGCATGCCGAGATGTTGTACTTCCCTGATGGATGATAACCGGCTTCCAGCTTTAACAGAAGCAATTCACCAAGAGGGCGCTCGTCTTCACCACACCTGAACCAAAAGAAAGAAAATTAAATACCAACTCGTTCACGTAAATGTAACAAACAAGGACAAGTAATAGTAAGCCGACAGACCCTCCGTAGATAGCAATGTCGGAGTCAGTCAAGATGGCAGTGTGTGAAAATCGGCCCTGTGGTTTCTGACCATGTACTTCAAGTTGGCTCCATGATAAGTTAATAACGTCAAGAACCCAAACGTCGTTGTAGTAGCATTTTTCGCCTACCCCTCCAACGACATAAACCTAAAATGAGAATCTATCAAGTTCGCAAAATGCTGCATAATGTTCAAACGAAATGCTGCATAATGTCTTGTCTGTAGTAGTGTATAATCGCTAAGCACACGGGTAGTATATGTAAAATTTACTTGCCTTTGAGCCAACGTTAACCATAGCATGACCTGCCCGAACTCCTGGCGAGGATGATCCTTGTACATCCATCTGCTTAATACCACCAATCTTAAATAATGCGAACATGTTATTTTGTAAATAACAAATTTGGTAGTAAAAATGATCGACATTTTTACATACCCTTGACCAAGTCATGGAGCATGTATCAAGCACATCAACATCACCATTATATCGATTCCCACAGTCTCCGCCATAAACAAAAATTCTGGTTCCTACGCTTACCGAGCTATGACTGTCCCTAGGGACGGGAATCTGACCCTTCACATCGGGCGAGCTCCACGTCATGCTCTTCAAGTCCAACAAATACAAATCGTTTAAATACTTTCCTTCGGCCCCCTCACCACTTCCGCCGAAGATCACCAATCTATAGTCCTCAATCAGCGTGGATGTATGGCTTTCTCTTGGAGTGGGAGGAGTTCCACTACAAAGAGGCTTAGACCACTCTTTTGATAAAAGATCCAACATGTGAAGATCATTCACTTTCTTCGATCCATCCGTGCCACCAAAGACTACCATCTTGTGCCCAACGACAAGAGCACTATGACTGTCCCTCCTGCCAGGACCTGTACCGATTGTCGCTAGCGTGGTCCATGTCATTGAAGTCAAGTTCAGCGCTAGCACGTCGCTGAAGTGCAAGCCTCCGCAACATCCCTATAAATTTACCAGTTATAAAATCATTACAAAGAGTTGGAGATTAATTATAACACTTGAAAACATACAATTTACATACAAAATGTCTTAGGCTCCAACTTTTGTCGCAATTCTGATTCTGTTTTTCCATATGTAGAAACAAATTTGAGATTCGAACCTTCGACCTCCTATTCATTCAACTAAGACTTATGACCGCTAGTAATTACTCTTCTACTAGAAAAATTATTAAGTTTAAATACCAAACAATCTTCCATCAAAAAAAAAAATACCAAACAATCATTGTACATGCCTTAATTGATGCAGAAAATGAGATTGATTTTAAGGAAAAATCAAGAGAGATAAAAAATACTTATAGTACAATAGGGTCAAGATCAGGTACAAAGTTGATTTTTGGTACAAAATAGAAAGTTCGTCAAAAATAACCTATAATTCGTCACTTTTTTAGCCGAAAACTGAAAAAGATGACATAGTTCGTCAATTTCATTTATAATTCGTCACCAAGAAAATGCACCAAAAATCAGGATTTAATCGCATGCATTCAAATCAAAAGATCAAGGGTTATGATTAGTTTGTATTTTGTACTAAAAAATCAACTTTGTACCTGATCATTTTTCCTAATACAATAAACGAACAAAGTAGCAAAAACTAAGAGCCCATCAAGAAAATGTTCCAAATCTTAGCCAAAATTAGCCACCAAAATTAACACACAAGTCATAAACTCAAAACACAACCTCTCCAAGCAACTTCATATACACAAATTAACAATTTAAAACAAGAATTCAGGGTGTATCAAAAAAAAAACAAGAATTCAGGGAACCTCAAACTCTACATGAACCAACAACCAAGATAACGATATACAACATACAAGTGATTAAGAAAAAATGGATGAGTTGCATACCCCAAAAATATAAACAACACCATGAAAGTAGCAAGCAGAATGACCCCATCTATGAGAAGGAGTGAGTCCTAAAGACTTGGGGTACACCCACTTAGGCCTCTTGTTTGAGATTTCCATTGTCTGAGTGTGCCAAAGCTGTTGTGTCACTTGTGTGTTGTGAGCGTAAGAGATGATGGTGAGAGACTTTAATATGAAGCGGTGAAGAAGAAGAGATGATGAAAGAGGAAATAGTGACTAAAAGGAGTTGCTGGCTAGGCTAGCTAAGGAAAAAAGGGTCAAAGGAGGAGGGACTGCATGGGGAAGTGTTTTGTGAGCGATGAGAGGCAAAGTTATACATCAACAATCACAACATGAAAAGATGGGAGCTTTCAAATGTTGCTAAACTGTAGTCACTATTGTTGCTAAAATAATGATATGAACAGATGGTAACAATGTAACATAGTGCTTTTTTGTTGTTGTTGTTGATAAAGCAATGTAACATAGTGCTTGTGGTGGTTATACCCATTTAAATGTTTTGTTTCACTTACAAGAGGAGCGTTCAAATGAGGCAAGGCAAATAAGAATGAGGCAACGTGAGACACGATCTCATCCATCCATCAACCCCCGTGCATTGTGGGCGCGCCGAGTGGCAAATAGTAAAACCCACTACCAACACCTTTAAATCTCAACCATTAGATCAATATGATCAATGGCCAAGATCATGCCTCACTTGCCTCATTCTTATAACCTTGCCTCAATCGAGTGCTCCCCTCACTTACATATTTAAATTTTGATTATATGAAAAGTCAAAGTCATCAAGTTTGACTTTGGTAGTGCGATACGTGTCAAATGCACATTCGAAGAAGTTACTTGGTCAAGTAGTCAGATTTGAATTCTCAAATTCTTGAATTATAAGAGGGGGTTTCAATCGAACACCCCTGTCCCCTTATATGAAATTTTTTTTATATATGTAAATATCGTGAGAAATAATGTGACAATATACACTATGTGAAAGAGGAGCGTTCAAATGAGGCAGCCCTCCTAAAAATGAAGCAGTGAGGCACGATCTGAGCCACACATCTAACCCCTCGTGTTTGGTGGGCGCGCCACGTGTCCCACTACCAAAAATCCATTAAAAGCAAAAAGCAAATACTATTCCGATACTATTTCTGCACAATTCCCTGCCACATCATCAAAATGAGTGGCTCACAATGTGCCTCACTGCCTCACTTTAACAACCTTGCCTCAACCGAGTGCTCTCCTATGTGAAATTACTTTTGTTTTCTAACCATGTCTTCTATGTTTTATTTGGATAATTTATATAGGACTAAAGTTTTACTGTGACTTAAAAATTCAGAGGGCGCTTCATAATTAAGCCCTGTCCATTTGAACTTAAGTTTTTGACGGTTAAGATAAGATAAGTTCATTTCAATCAATATAAGTTAATACAAGTTACTTTCAGTTAATGTAAGTTACTTTCAGTCAACATAAGTTAATATAAGTTTCTGTTAAGTTAAGATAAGATAAGTTACGTTCAACATACCATCATCATATCATCATCATCATACCATCATCATCATCATCATACCATCATCAAACCACCACCATCATCATCATATCATACCATACCATCATCATACCATCAACATATCATATCATCATATCACCATCATCATCATATCATATCATCATCAGCATATCATATCATCATCATACCATCATCATCATCATATTACTATTCATCATCATCATAACATCATCATCATCATCATACCATCATCATACTATTCATCATCATCATCATATTACTATTCATCACCATCATTAGTATATTACTATTCATCATCATCATCACAACCATCATCATCAGTATATTACTATTCATCATCATAATATTACTATTCATCATCATCACAACCATCATAATGGTATGATGATGATGATGGTATGTTGATGATGATGGTATGATGATGATGATGATGATGGTGTGATGATGATGGTATGATGATGGTGATATGATGATGATGGTATGATGATGATGGCATGATGATGATGGCATGATGATATAATGATGATGATGATGGTAAGTTAATATCAGTCAATATAAGTTTCAGTTAATATAAGTTAATATAAGTTAATATAAGTCAATATAAGTTATTATCAGTTAATATAAGTTAATATCAGTTAAGATCAATTAAGATAAGTTAAGTTTCAGTTCAAATGAACAGCCCCTTAGTTGTATATTCCAAATAAAAGTTACACTCGTGGTACATCCTAACTAATTTTTTTTGCATGGAAGCATTTTTCAAAAATTTTCATAAACATTACTTATTCTTCTTATGGGTGACGCCAAACGTTTCGTTAATTATCGAATAACGTTTACATCCATGATCATGAGGCATATGTAGGCATATAGAGCATGGGGAGCGCTCCGTTGAGAATCCTTAAAAATTCGAGAACTTGAGAACTTAAATCTCACCATTAGATCATGATGCATCTTTGAATCTGCATGTGACACATGTTTAAAAAGCAAAGTCAAAAAAGGTGGCCGACTTTGCATTAAATGCATCTTGAAAAATGCACATGGGATACCTGTCACCACCAAAATGCATATTGCATTTTGGAAGGAAGATTGAGATCTCAAATTCTCGAAAAAATAAAGAATTCTCATTTGAGCGCTCATATATAGAGCATAAATAAGTAGATTGATTATTTGCAACTTTAATACTTGTCTAGCTCAAAATGATGTTTGTGGCTGGAGGTACGTGCTTGGGTGAGGTTTGTTTGGATCTGCGACATCGGCTTGGGGTGGCTGTGTGGGTATCGGACGACGAGGCTTCGATGGAACGCTGGCGGCTTTTTGACGTTCGATGGTGTGGTGTACGACCTTGGGTCCTCCTGGTAGCTCTCTGCGTTTCACGCCGGTGACTGTTTTGCATTTTAGCTGTATATAGCTTTACAGTTAGGTTGTATTTAATGTTTGTTGTAGTTTAGTTTTAGGTTTCAGTTTAGTCCTCTCAGCCGGTTTTCGGTCTGAGTTGTTATCTCTCAGCCGTTTTTCGGTCTGAGTTGTTATAGTTTCAGGAGTTCGTCTCCTGTTGTTTTCGAAGGGCACGGCCTGTGCGTCAGTAGGCTAGTTAGTGTCGGTCACTGAGGTCGACCGGCCAGTTGTTTTATCGTGCCCTTCTTGGGTTATCTGTCCTTCGAGGACAATTTACTCATAATTGTAAGCCTAGTGGCATTTCACTATCAAAAAAAAATGATGTGTGTTTTCTTATCCAAAAAAAAAATGATGTGTGTTTTTGGGAACATGGGGGTTGAGAAATATGATGAAAGATGATATGATTTAGGGTTTAATCTCAAGCTATGATATCATGTCATATCAACACTCTTACCCACTTTGTTCATCTTCTCTCTCCCTATTTTTCATTATTATGTATACACGTCAAGCTAATTTTAATAAAGGCTATTCTCCTCACACCCCCCACACCCCCCAGTGGGTCCCACGCCAATTTCCCATTATGCCCCCACACACACCCTCCCACCAAATATAATAATTAAAATATAATAATTAATTTAAATTATTTAGAAATTAACATTAATATATATATATATATATATATATATATATATATATATATATATTAATGTTAATTAATGAGATATTATTTAGAAATTCAAAACAATGTATAAATTAAATATATAACACATATTTTTTAAATATGAATACATTATTGATTAAACAAAAACTAAGTTATACTCAACATATATATAATACATAAATTATGAATCTAGTCAGTGAGTTGTCTATTTTGTGTTTCGTAATGTACCAGTGAGTTGTCTATCGTAATGTATTGTCAAATCTGTTATTACTACCTTTTATTAAAAGTTAATACATAAATGAATAGTGTAATTTGCTTTTGCCAGAGAATCTTGTCAGTGAGTTGTCTGTTTTTTGTTTCGTAATGTATTGTCAAATCTATTTTTGTCCACTAACCAGTGAGTTGTCTATCGTAATGTATTGTCAAATCTGTTATTACTACCTTTTATTAAAAGTTAATACATAAATGAATAGTGTAATTTGCTTTTGCCAGAGAATCTTGTCAGTGAGTTGTCTATTTTTTGTTTCGTAATGTATTGTCAAATCTATTTTTGTCCACTAACTTTTTGGATCACAAAATTTTTAAACGTAAATAATTAGTCTATATAATGGATAAACTTATGAGTAGCAAGTTACTCACTCACACTTCTTTTAGACTACCATATCTCTCTATCATGGATAATGATCATTATGCGGGATTTTCAAATAGCCGGTCATACGGGAGTGATGTTCGCAGTGAGGAAAGTATATCCAACAAGAATCGGGATTATACATCCGAATTCACCACAAACCAGGTTAGTATCATTATTGTATGCTTATTTAGTATTTAATTTTGAAAGAAAAAAAATTATAAAAGTAGCAAATTTCATCATAAATGTTCATCATTTGTGTAGATATTTGAAAATAGAGAAGATATGCTAAATTGGGCGAAGAGGGTTGGTTTAGAAAATGGCATTGTAGTGATGATTAAAAATTCTGCAAAAAAAATAGGTGGTAAGATGCCGAAGTGTATTCTTGCGTGTGAACGAGGAGGGAAGTACAAACCTTCCTTTCTAGTTGAAGAGACATCCCAAATAAAAAATACCGGAACCAAAAAATGTGAATGTCCATTTGAGCTAAGAGGTCGACCAATACCTCCAGAAGGTGTCATGTGGGGTTTGAGGGTAATATGTGATATTCACAACCATAAGGCAGCAGAGTTCATGGATGGCCACGAGTACCCGTCTAGGTTAAAACCAATGGAGAAAGAACTTGTGCTGGACATGGCCAATAGTACTGCACCTCGTGAGATTCTTAGTATTATGAAACAAAAAGATTCGTCAAACAGTACAGGGATAAAAAGCCTTTACAATATAATTGCCAGAAACAAATCTGCAAAACGGGATGGTCTAACTCAAGTTCAATATGTATTGGAGCAACTAATCAAAAAAGAATACCTACATGATTATTGCACAAATTCAGATACAAATGAAATTACTGACATCCTTTGGGTCCATCCAAAAAGTCTAGCTCTTGCTGTCAATTTTTCATCTGTTTTGATTATTGATGCCACATATAAGACTAACGAGTATCGCTCGCCACTACTGGAGGTTGTGGGTATAACGTCCACAATGCGAACTTACTCGCTTATGTTCGCATATCTTAGTCATGAGAGGGTAGAAAATTTGACATGGGCATTAAGCATTTTGAAGAGACTGATGGTTGAAAAAGGGGCGACATTGCCATCTGTATTTGTTTCGGATCGAGATTTGGCGCTTATAAATGCCATTGGAACATGTTTTCCTTTGTCGCATCACATCCTTTGCATTTGGCACATAAACCAGTGTGTACTGAAGAAATGTAGACCCATGCTTGGTCTGGAGTGGAACCAGTTTTTTCGTCATGGCACTCCCTCATAAATTCATCGACGGAGTGGTCTTATAACCAAAAGTGGAAAGTAATGTGCGAGGAGTATCAACGATTTCAGCGCGCCCTAAAATACCTATGGGAGACATGGTTGCACCCTCATCGAGAACAATTTGTGTCAGCATGGATTGACGCATCTATGCACCTTGGAAGCAATTCAAGCCAAAGGTACAACTAAATTATTATTTTGAATGCTATTTTTATTTTATTGTAAATATTATAGTATATGTGATTGACAAAGAATAATATATATTTCAGAGCGGAAGGGAGTCATGCGAGATTGAAAATGTATTTGGGAGATACTATGTCGTCCCTAGATACATCATTTGATAAATCAATTCGGAGATATTCAAAAGTCATTTGAGAGATCTCTCCACATTCCGCGCCATGCACATTTACATGACAATATTTTCAATGAAGTGAGGTGTCAGATTTCGCTAGAGGCAATGGAAATTATTTCTGCCGAGCTGAAATGTGTTGATGATACGTCATACCAATCAGTGGGCAACTGCAGCTGTGCAATTAGAAAAATATATGGACTGCCGTGCAAGCACGATGTTGCACATTATCGTCACTTTTCTATTCCAATTCCTATAATAAGTATCCATGCTCATTGGAGGAGGTTATCAATGCACGTATATGACCAACCTAATGAGGAATCACGGCGAAATAGGACATCTCACGTTGTTGAGATATTAGATAAGATGAATCCAGAAATGCGGGACCATATGATAGATCGGTTTCTTGATATGGCAGATCCATCTCAAAGCACAGTTCGAGTCCCTTCCTACAATATAGAGTGTAAAGGTCGACCTAGTGACAAAGACGAGCGAAACAGACGCCGCATGCCTTCTTTTGTGGATATATCCACTTCAGGATCTGGGGTCAATCAGAAAAGTGTAACATCTCCAAAGAGAGGCCGACATAAGAGGGGATCTGGGGTTCGTAGTACTACATCAACCAATGACCACTCTAGAGTTCCGAGTACATATGATATCTACATTGATCAATTACCTGTGGTTATGCATCACTATATTTCTGACATTGTTGACGTTGCACCAGATGGTCATTGTGGATTTAGGGCGATAGCTGCACTAATCGGATACGGTGAAGAGGGTTGGATGCAAGTACGAGCGGATCTTATTGATGAGATTCAGCAAAATAAGGCTCAATATGATGTCATTTTTCCAGATAAAAGTACATCAGACAATCTACTTTTTTTGCTAGATTATTTTGAGAAACCGGCACCTGAGAGACATTGGATGGAGTCTATGACTTTGGGAATTGTCATAGCATCAAGGTACAACATTGTACTTCATACATTTGGTAGAACTAATTGGAGTTGTTTTACCCATTTGCCATTAAGATCCCCTCCGGTTAAAGATAACGAGCGCATGGAAATAGCTATCGGACACGTTGGCAATCACTTCGTGCAACTATTTCTACACCCTTATCATCCGGTGCCACCTGTACCAATGTGGTGGTGGGATCATTCATCGTACGAAGCTAAAGGATGGGCATCTTCATATAAGATTCGTGCTGATTTATGGCGCGAAATCACAAGCACGGGGCCTCCAGGAGCACAATTTGGAGGAAATATTGATTAGATATGTCTACTTTTTTATGTATTTATTTTTAGCATTGTTGCATGTTTTTTTTTGAATCCAAATTAATATTGGGCTACCCAATCAATTATTAATTAAACGAAATAAATTATTATTTGCCCTAAATAAAATGAAACTATTTTCTAAATATAAATCATAAATAAAATTTGTCTAAATAATATTTTACTACAATGGAAATTTTGTTTATTTAGTTACTCACTCACTCCTAATTATAAGTTCTATTAAAATTTTAAAAAAATCAAGTACAATATAATTTTTTTAAAAATTGCTACATGTTGTATTTTTATTTTAATTTTTTACTATTAATTATTATAGAATATTTTCTGATTAATAATAATAAATAAATATGGTGCAATTAGTTTATAGAATATTAATTATCATTTAATTGAATTTTAATTATCATTTAATTGAATTAAAGAATATATAAAAAAGAGAAGGGCATATGATTGTAATTAATTAAACAGAGGAGGGCATTTGAGTCATTTGGCCCGGGGTTTTTTTGTCGCCGGGGGTGCGATGAGCAGCTCCCTTTTAATAACCTTTAGTTTACATGTTCCCCTCATACGTTCCAAACACAAGTGGTTTTTAAATCATGTTATTTTTTTCATGCGCTATAATTGTAGAAAATTCCTCGCGTTCTAATACTTCGCATTTATGCTATAAATATTAAGCAGCAATCATTGTTACAATAAAAGATTTCTGTCGAGAAACATAATTATATAAAATGAGTTGTATAGTAAAAATCATCATTTGACTGCGTAACATTCGATCTAAATCTTTCTAGTGCCTACTAGTATGAATTACAATTTACAAGATTTGATAGATGATGAATATGCCATAGGGATTCATGTGGGATGAGGGAATAGGGGAGTGTAAAGTGAACAAAAGAGTCAATGTTAAGTAGTCAGGCTGATTATTTATGAATGTGGGATTTTGTGCTCCAACGTAGAGAAGGGGTTTTTTATATAGAAGAAAATGGCGTACAAAGACCTTAAGATAAGGAAGAAACAACAAACAACAAGACAATCGACCAACTAAATCTGGAACAGAACATCCAACCATGAACAACTAATCCATGCAAAGCTAGTCAACCATCCGCTGCTTAGTTATCTTCACACAGAAACAGCTACAAGGTCCATGCCGTGCCAAACTGGCCAAATAGAAGAAGTGGCGCGACAGTCAACTTTGAGGCGTCAATGAAGCGCCGGTCAGATTTCCCTGAACACTGAACAAAGCTGCACAAGTGATCTTCAGAGGCCAGCTTCCTGCCAATGGTAGCACGCCACCTGAGCTCCATAAAAGGCATCAAAGAGGACTTAGGAGCTAGGACAAGTTAACTAGTCGGGAGCTGTGAGATGCTCCACTTCGCCTCACGCCGAGGAAGGTGACCAGACCACCAAAGACAGAAAACAACTAATACAACAAGTGCAGCCGACGAAAACTAAAAAACAAGAGAAACAAAGAAAAAGAAAACAAAAAAACCTATACACAATTCCAAAACAATCACCGGGCGACACGTCAAAAGCCTCGAGTCCAAAGCTGAATCGTCGAACCCGCCATCAAAAGAAAAGTGACAGACCCACCATAAAACCCACTGTCACGACTAACAACCACGCCCCAACCACACTATCATACATCCGAAAGCACAAAACTCACATCCATACCCACTCACAGTGGCACATCCGAGTCCATAGCACCAACCACTTCACCAGTGCCCACCCCGCCAGAGCAACAGGAACAACGGCAGCTCACGCTGGAGGCGGGGCGATGACATGAAGGAGGAGCCGACAGTGGCAGAAAACGGCGAGAAGGCCGGAGAAGACGGCGGATGGGCGAAGCGAGGGACCGACACAGCAAGGAGGATTGTCACGGGAAAGACGAGGGCGACCGACAACGACCCTAGGACAAAGGGCTACGCCCGCCGGCGGGCGAACCTGGGAGTCGGTTGTGAAATATAGTGACCTGTTCAAGCTACTGTTCTAGGGACTGTTTAAGACAGACTTTGAACTCCTTTGTAACAGTTCAGCAAGCAGTATAAAGTAAAGGGACACAGAATGATACCCAGTTCGGCTAAGCCTACTCTGGGGGGTTTCCCACACCCTAAAAGGGACACAAATCTTTATTACGTGCTTAGAACAGTAAGATGACTTATGCTTACAAAACGCCGTGTTCGTAATCGCCCAACTTCTAAGCCGACGTCTCTCAGATTTGCAATTAAGGATCTCCGCGGTTCATCTTGATCCCCTTCGCCCAAACCTTCCGTCTGAGCGATCTCGACCTTCTCCTGAAGTCGGAAGCTTTCACGTGAAAGCCGGTTGTGAGTACTCGTCGTGTGCAGCAGTGAGCTCCTATCTCAGACTGTCTGAACAGCACACCCGAACAGACAGATTCAGTGCCGATGAATTTCCAGTGGGGAAACACAGTCGGCCGTCGCTTTCTCCAATCTCCGATCAACAGGATACACTCGTGTATTTCTCTCTCAGAAAAGCGATTGGTGTATGGACGCCCTAGGTTGTGTATTTATATGCAAGGGCGCTGTCCAAATCTGCTCCAGATATCTTATCAAAATATTTAGGAAATATTCCTAAATATTTTGATGTGTATCTTTATCAAATCGGTAGGAAGAATATTCGAAGACTCCCTTGCTAAGTCAGCCACGCCGCCTTCAATGAAGATATTCATTCGAATATCTGAGTATCGAATTCTTCGCTGTCCAGAGCAGATCGAACCGACATACTTACTTTCGAACATTCCAGACAGCATCTTGGCGTCTCCTCCACGCTGTGCTGTAGTCTTAGAATGTGGTCGAACTCCCCCTGAACTCTTGCTTGAACTGTCTAACTATGTTTTGCCAAATACATGCCACTCAAGGGAACATCAATCTCCCCCTTGGCACTTTGGCAAAACCAAATCTACTAGACAACTAGATCTATCTAACTATCTAGACATTAGACAACCTTGAGAGAAACAAAAAAATGTTACCTCTCAAAATACTCCTTTTTGCCACAAACTGGCAAGGGGTCCAATCTAAGTTCAAACAGAACGAACCAATGTGCCGACGACCTTCTATCGATATCACCATCAGATTCCTCATCCACGTCTTCATCATCACTTGGATAGCGCTGAGCTCGGGCCAACTTGTTGATCTGCTTGCGTTGCTCCTTATAGCTGCGATAATGGCTTCCAACATTTTCATCAGCCTGGACCTCTCAACATGTCCCTTCCTGGTACCCCCTTGCTTTGAGGACTCTGGAATGTCCATTCCTCGCTGTCCTGTCACCTTGAGATCATTCACGTGCCGCCCTTTGAAGAGCTTATGATCGACCGAGAATTGTTGAGGAGCTTTGGAGAGACGGCTATTCGGATCATTCAATTCTGGAGCTTGGTTGATGATCAACTCATAGATGAGAGATGGGAAGCAAATCTGGTGAAGAGAACGGCAGGAGATAGCGTGTTCAGTGATCTGTTTAAACATGACTCGACCCAGATTGAACACCTTCTTGTTCCCAATCTGGTAAATCAGTAGAGCCACATCTTTGCTGACAGTAGAGTGATGGGAGGAGGGCTTCCAGTTGAACACGGCAATGAAGAAAAGCATTGAGTAGAAGGTTGACAAATCAGCTGTGGCCACAACGGTGTCAGGCCACAATGGGACGGAACCAGCAGTGATAGTGTCCGCAATTTTGTCATAGTCCGCCACTTCCTCATCAACCTCTGGGTCATCCATCTGGAAGTAAGTGTTGATAAGCTCAGGATTGATGATAATTCGTCTCCCCCTCACGTAGACCACCCCATAGTCTTTATCCCCGGCAACACCAAACTGCGGAGGAAGGTTCGCCATGGCTTCACGAATCAACTGTTCATTGAACGGCTTACACTTGGTGAGAGTCCAGATCTGACAGTTTTGCCTCAGAGTATGCACCACCTCTTTACCTTTGTATCGAGTAGCATCAAGGCGACGTTCAGGGATAATCTTTCGTTTCTGGACAGCCTTTCACTTTCGAGCTGCATCCTTGGAAGCAAACCAGATCCCTTTCTTCACAATCCCGACTGGAGCGTCCTCAAAAGCAAGTGCAGAGGTTTCACGCTTTCTCTTTTTATCCCTGATGACCTCTCCTGTAGACTTACTAACATCTTCCTTATTTGTACTGACTTTCTTGGCGGGGCTTTCAACAGCATTCTTCTTCTTCTTCATTTTGACAATTTTTTCTTTCCTGAGTGATGCAAGAGGAACAACAACTTGAGCATCTTCAGAAGATGTGTCTGACAGAGAGACAGTCTGGGCAGCATCCTTCACCGCATCATTCACAGCCTTGTCTTGTATACTGACTGGAACTGCATTTTCAACTGACTCAGCCTCCGAGCCAGAGATTTCTTGAGACATGACTGTCTTAGTATCGAGCTGACACCCAGTTGGAACACCTCCAGCAGAGCTTGACTCTTTTCCACTTTCCGAACTGCTGGCAAGAGTAGCATCTTCAAGCACGGCTTCTTTGGCAAGTGAGGACTGAGAACCCATTGGCACATCAGTGACACGCTCCTTCTGTAGATCCTCTATGACCGCATCGATGTCTTTGAAAAGGTCATCAAGCTCTTCATCCTGCTCAGATGCATTAGTCCGACTGACATGATCCTTTGTTTGAGGATTGCCACCTGAACACCCTTGCACTTCCCTTATGCCACCTTCTGTAGCTTCACCAGCAGTCACCTTTCCTTTAGTGGAGGGAGCAAGAACCTGATCAGCTACTGGCCCTGTCGTCGCTTCTGAGCGTCTTCTTACCGCACTGATCTTGGCAAGAAGCTTTTGTGCAGATTTATCCTGACGATTTATCACATTCCTTCGAAGACCAGAAGGACGCACATATCCAGACTCATGGATTTTCTCCTTCCATGACATAGAACGCATGAACACCTTAGAAGCAAACTTTCCCGTACTGACAGCATTCATAGGATTAACACGGAGATTCCCAATACCAGCCCTACTGGCTGCACCATAATTAACAGTTTTACCACTACTAGCCCTCCTGGCTTTACCACAATCTCCATCTTTCTTCTTCACAACAACCGCCTCTTTAACACGCAAGGAAGAAACAATTGGAGCAATAGGGTTTGAAGATACCTCAGAATGAGACACGATTTTTGGAGGAACGATACTTAATGGTGTCGATCTAGCACCGGTTGGTTTAGGAGGTTCCTCTGCAGGTTGCGAAGACACTTCCATCTGCTTCGCAGCAGGTTCCGGTCCTTCCCTCTCCACCACCCCAACATTCGGGTTAGTGGAAACTGCTACGTCGTCTGAGATTTTGACACCAGGTAATGACGAAGTTTCTGCTACTAAAGGCGATGCCTTTTTCTTGATTGGTAATTTCGACTTAGTCGGTTTTGGAATTTGAGCCTTTGCCGCCATGGAATCAGATGATTTCTTGTCCGCCTTCTTTGATTCCGAAGAACCCTTCTTGACTGATTTGGAGGATTTTCTGGTGTGAACCATTGTAGCCGCAGAGATGAAGATTTGGGAAGACTTGAGAGGAACGGCTGAGCTAGGGTTATCGAAGCAGGAAGGAAGAAGCAACGAGACTGAAATTGAATTTCCTTTTCAACTTTCCAAACATGGTTTTTTTAATATAAAAACTCCTTTCCTTATAACGGCACGAGAATATCTCTCAGAAAATAAAAAAATATTCATCTTCTAAAATTGTACCTTCTGATCCAGCTCCCTTCCTTAAGTGGTCAGTCCAACTGTTTTGCTGGAGTTGCGACTCTGACTGACCACTGCCCTGTCGGGCTTAGTGATTGATAACACCTAGACCCTGCAAAGATCTCAGGGTCTCAATCTCTCCAGGATTCAGTTGCATACGGATAGCACCTAGACCCCGCACGGATCTAAGGATCTCAACCTCTGTAGGCTTTAATTGCATACGGATCACTTTCTCCTGTTTCCCGTTGTGTTTAGACAGTTTGAGGGGAGTAGGGGCATGCGTTCTTTGGAGACTTGCTAGCTTCGTGGCATACTTGCTTTGTAAGGGCACGAATGTTTTCTGGCGTTGACTTGCTAGCTTCGCGGCATACTTGCTCTGTAGGGGAATGAATCTTGTTTGGCCCTGCGAACGGTTGTTGGATCTGAAAATGGTATTATCAACATGGGTGTGTGCGATTCTGGCTTGTGGTAACACTCCCCCTCGAACATATCCATGGTTGATGGGGCGTTGATTCCAAACTCCGGACGACCGCCCAAACATGCACGCAGAAACATGCTTGGAACTCCCATAGTTCCATGCCTTTATCGGTCCACTCATATTCATGTGAATCTTTTTTACCTTTCTGCTAGTACAGTGCTGACAGCTGTTGAGGGGCAGGTTCTTTGTCTTAGACTTGATTCGGCATGCATTACTGAGTGCGTCAGAATCTCCTGTCTACTTGGGCCTTCGTCGGATGAGTTCAGTTGAGTTGAGCATCATTGAATTAAGATTATCCATCCGACTGTGCCACAGGCCCATCTCAATCCGTCGACTTGGTAGATATGCCGAAGAACCAACCGGATCAGCAGAACTAAGGAGGTAGCAATTGTTGAGAGACCTGTCTCCTTTCATTAATGAGCTTCCGTCCTTATTCAATACGTGACATGAGTCCTGAGTGAAGGTGACAAGATGTCCATCATCACATAATTGACTAATGCTGAATAGATTTAACTTCAATCCATCAACCAAGAGAATGTCCTTGAGGGCCGGAAGATCCGGAACCTTCAATGTCCCATAGCCGATCACCTGACCCTTTCCTCCATCGCCAAAGGTGACAAATTGCTTTTTCACAGCCGGTCGAACATAAGTAAGGAATTTAGAGTTACCTGTCATATGAGCAAAGCATCCACTATCGAAGAACCAATGATCTTTCCTTATGGAGTGTGATGAGTTGATCGCAGCCAGACATACGGTCTTGCTATCCTTTGGTACCCAGATCTGTTGCAATCGGGGTTTATTCTTATGCGCCATAGCCCTTCGCTCAGCAAGAAACAGACGACACCTTGGTCTGATGTGTCCTATCTTGAAGCAGTACCAGCATGTGCGAAGATCTTCCTTCTGATCTGAGAGAGATCTTCTTTGACTGGCCGAGTACTTTTCTTGAGACAGAACCACTTTCTGTCTTGGGTGCTGTCTCACCTTCTCTCCCACATTCTGTTTCGACTTCTTTCCCCGAGGCTGAATCACCTTCTGTTTCACTTTCTGTTCAGACTGGTTTTGCACAGTCACTGGTTTTGCTGTAACAAACGTTGTACCTTTTGAGCATCCTTTTTCTGTGAACCCCAATCCCCGGTGTCCAGACTCCATTCGTTGTGACCTGAGAATCTCATTTAGATCTTGAGTCCCAGAGTTCAACATCTTCACCGACTGTTTGAGCTGACTGAGCTCCTTCATGGTGGCTGAATGGTCCATTTTCTCAGATTCTACCTGGAGTTCCAGAGACTCTACTTTCCTCAATAGAAACACTTCTTTGTGCTTCAGATCCGTAATAGTTTTCCTCAGACCCGTCATTCCAGTTGTATAGGTTTCACGATCTTTCTCCATGTCAACTTTTAGGGAGGAGATAGTACCCAGGAGATCCGTCTTCTGACTCAGCAGACATGACCTATCTTGTTTGATTTCAGTAAGTTGAGTGTTCAGCGAATTAACTTCAGCCTGGAGTTACACCTTCTGTGCAACCAAAATATCAACTTCCTGCCATAGCTTGTCCTTTTCTTCAGTCATGGTGGCAATAGTGTCGTTGAGTTTTTTGTTCAGATGAACACCAACAGCCACTTTTCGTGAAGGTCTTTGTATGATTCAGCCAGTGACTCTTGCGTGAGTTCTTCATTGTCGCTGTCTGAAGAGTCATCACTCAGAAGAGTTGGTTGAGGAGACTTGATGTGGCTGAAGTCAGTGCATACTTCTGTGATAGACGCAAATGCTACAAAGATGGAAGTTTCATTCTCATCCTCCTCATCACTGTCGCTGAGGTTTGCAACCATTGCCTTTTTCTTTTTGAGGGTGTTAGCACATTCAGCCTTGATGTGTCCGAAACCCTTACACTCATGGCATTGAATTTCTTTCTCTTTCTCGGAGGGTCCTCAGTTTTCTCACTGAACCTTGTTTTGCCATTTTTCCAATTACGAAAGTTACCTGACGAAGACTGACCTTGATCAAGGCCACGTCCGTTGAGTTTCCGAACCATCCTGCCAAAATTCTGAGCCAGCATTGCCAGTTGCTCAGTGTTGCAGTCTGTCTCCACCACACTGCCAGATACATCTGCTTTCAGGGCAATTCCTCTGACTACCTTAGATTCCGCTTCGTGATTCATTTCGTATGTTCTGAGAGAACCCATGAGCTCGTCCAGTTTCAGCTTGGAGATATCATGCATCTCCTCAATGGCAGTGACCTTCATAGCAAATCTTGGTGGGAGCGATCTTAGAACTTTGCTAGCCATCCTTTCTTCATCAATAGGTTTGCCCAGTGCAGCAGCCTCGTTGGACAGATCTAGTACTCTCGCATTGAATTCAGGGATAGTTTCACTGTCCTTCATCTTCATCTCCTCAAATTTTGTTGTCACAATCTGCATACGTGAATTGCGAACCTTGTCAGTACCTTCATAAGCTGTTTGAAGGATGTCCCAGGCTTCTTTAGCAACTTCACAGTTGATGATCAGTTTCAGTACATTCTCATCCACTCCAGAGAAGATAGCGTTCATAGCTTTTGAATTTTCGATAGAAGCTTTTTTGTCTGCCTCGTCCCATAGAGTTTCAGGTTTAGGGACGACTTCTCCTGTGAGATTTTCCATCATGGGCTGAGTCCATCCAACCAACACTGCGTTCCAAGCTTTCTCATCGAGAGATCTTAGAAAAGATTTCATCTTAGGCTTCCATGAGGCATAATTTGAACCTTCCACAAGTGGGGGTCGGGTAATACTTTGTCCTTCCTTCAGAGTCATCTTGAACAGTTCAAGGATCCCACTCAGTGTGTCGAGTGTTTGCTCTGATACCAATTGAAATATAGTGACCTGTTCAAGCTACTGTTCTAGGGACTGTTTAAGACAGACTTTGAACTCCTTTGTAACAGTTCAGCAAGCAGTATAAAGTAAAGGGACACAGAATGATACCCAGTTCGGCTAAGCCTACTCTGGGGGGTTTCCCACACCCTAAAAGGGACACAAATCTTTATTACGTGCTTACAACAGTAAGAGGACTTATGCTTACAAAACGCCGTGTTCGTAATCGCCCAACTTCTAAGCCGACGTCTCTCAGATTTGCAATCAAGGATCTTCGCGGTTCACCTTGATCCCCTTCGCCCAAACCTTCCGTCTGAGCGATCTCGACCTTCTCCTGAAGTCGGAAGCTTTCGCGTGAAAGCCGGTTGTGAGTACTCATCGTGTGCAGCAGTGAGCTCCTATCTCAGACTGTCTAAACAGCACACCAGAACAGACAGATTCAGTGCCGATGAATTTCCAGTGGGGAAACACAGTCGGCCGTCGCTTTCTCCAATCTCCGATCAACAGGATACACTCGTGTATTTCTCTCTCAGAAAAGCGATTGGTGTATGGACGCCCTAGGTTGTGTATTTATATGCAAGGGCGCTGTCCAAATCTGCTCCAGATATCTTATCAAAATATTTAGGAAATATTACTAAATATTTTGATGTGTATCTTTATCAAATCGGTAGGAAGAATATTCGAAGACTCCCTTGCTAAGTCAGCCACGCTGCCTTCATCGAAGATATTCATTCGAATATCTGAGTATCGAATTCTTCGCTGTCCAGAGCAGATCGAACCGACATACTTACTTTCGAACATTCCAGACAGCATCTTGGCGTCTCCTCCACGCTGTGCTGTAGTCTTAGAATGTGGTCGAACTCCCCCTGAACTCTTGCTTGAACTGTCTAACTATGTTTTGCCAAATACATGCCACTCAAGGGAACATCAGGTTGAGTCTTCGGAAAGTGCAGAAGTCTTCGGGAGAGTTTACGTAGAGAAGGGGTTTGCGAGAACCTAAACATTGAAAACTACAAAACACTCAACATAACAACAACAATAATTTCTCGTATTTTCAAGAAAAATGGAGCTTTGAGAGGCGTGTAATACTAATACATAATGGCATTGGCTTTGTAACTTGAAGTACTAAAATGCTGAAATTAACTTCTTTATGTTTTTCATTTGTCTTGGGAAGTTGGGACTGTAGAAACATTAGTTGAAGTTTGTGTACAGTGTTTGTTTGTTTGTTATTCTCGTAGTGTGTGTGGTTGTAGGTTTTTGTTGTTTCTGATTGAAAAAGGAAAATTTCCAAATTTGCTCAAAATTGAAATTTGAGTTTCCTTTGTACTTAATCTTTAAATTTCATTCTCAAATTATTCACATTTTCTAAGGCGCTATTGTCAACGGCGTCTTAGAGTTAGGCCGCTCTTGGATACGGCGGTTTAAGACTTGTGGCATATTTACGCCAAAAAATGAAGCTGACTAGGCACAAATTGCCAACACAGCTTAAAACGATGTTACTTACAGCGTCCAAATGTTGGTATGGATCACTTTTGTGCTGCTGTCTATTTCACTCCTTTCATGTCAATATCTTTTTAGTATTCTTACTACCTTCACCGCCTTAAGTATTTGATGGCATTTTCATTGTGTCTTCTTTTTTGCAGGCTGCTCCATTAGATTTTGATACATTTAGCTTTTATTTATCCAGAAAAGAAAACATCGAATCTCATTTGCAAAAGATCCAAGCTGGTATGGCTGAGGAAATTATTATATCCTCATGGCAGTGCAATGAGGGAACATCATGTAAAGGCGTCAACTGAGATCGTCACTCCCTTTCTGATCTCCGTGCAGTCGTCACATGCATAGGAGGGCCTTGTTTAGCTTCTCTTTATCGCCATCTGGCTCAATATTTTCGTAGCTGGTCTACCAGCATGCCAGACTTACTTCTTTGACGGTTCCATGGGAACTACATGATAGCGCTAAAACATATGCATTTTAGGCGACCTCTATGCTTATTGTTTCGATCATTTTATTATGATTTCTCTTGCTATTTGATGCTTTGTGGTTCATTTCAGGCATATTACAGATTTTAAGCTGAGAACACAAGTGAGTAGCATTTTGGAGCAAAACCGAGCAGTTTCGGAACAAAATATGGTGTTTCGGAGCCAAACCGAGCAATATTGACCTTTGCACCTTGTTTTGGACGCCCAGGGCTCATACGGTGTCCGATTTGGTCGATTCAAAGCTTGTTGGAAAGCTAATTCAAAGGACTACAACTTTGTAGTTTACACCAAGATCAGATTCGGATGGTAAGAGGCTCTGAGGGTCCGAACCGGCCGGCTCAAATTCGTGCACAAATCTCAACCGGCTGGCTCAAAGGGTCCGAGAGTTGGAGTCCCTTGAAGCTCACCTCAACCGGCCGGCTCAACTTCAGGCCAAATCTCAGCCGCCCGGTTGGCCCCTGAAGGCAGATTTTGCCTATAAATTGAGATCTAGATCTAGTTTTCAGGGGAGACTTTTTTGTGGGGACTTTTGGGGGGATTGGAGCTAGGGTTTTTGGGGCACATCATCAAGGGTTTTTGGGAGGAAGGATCAACTCCAACAACATCAAGGATCGAATCTCTAGGGTTATTGGATCTCCATATTGGTGCTAGACTTCTAAACTCCCTTTTCCATATGGGTTTTTGCACTTTCATTGATGTTTTTGCTTGTGACTCACCATGAGTGAGTAGTGACCTTGATTGGGGATCTATGGACCCCCTAGACATGTTTGTGACATTATAAATACTATGGATGCCATTGATGAATGATTTGCGCATGTTTCTTCTTCATTTGAACTTAACTCTTCAAGTTGCCTATAAGGTGTTTGTGAAATGTCCCCAATAGGAACTTTGCTTGATCTCATGTTTGATGTAGCTCACGTTGATCATCATGACTTCAATGAACTAAATGAAGAAGCATTAAGGTTTTTGTGTTACATGGCGACACTCCAATCTTAATGAGAATGGCTTGAACTTAACAAGAGCATGATTATCTAGCCATTAGAGCGCGAGTGTGAGGCTAGACATTCATATTCTATAATACCAATAGAGCGCGAGTGTGAGGTATTATGCGAGATGTAACCTCTTAGTACTAAGTTGTAGCGCGAGTTGAACTTAGCATTAATGTTGCATGGCTAGATTCTAAGAATGTGCATGTGATTTCATCATTGGTGTCTCATTTCATTGTCACAATAATTGTCTAGGTGGAGAAATAGATCCCTAGTCATCTTTCAATTGATTGTTCACCATCTTTAATATTTCAAACCTCTCTTTTGGATCGAAAATTCCCCCCAAACCATTGACAATCTAGATATATCTTTGGCATCATTAGTTTAATCACCTATCTTTTGGGTTCGACCTCGGATCTCCCGAGTCTTTACAAATGTTTTGATTACCGTGACTTAGCATAAGTATTCGAATTCTTATTTGAATATTTCCGCTATATTATCGAGCGATCAAATGGCGCCGTTGCCGGGGATAGGTTAATTAACTAGGTGCTAATAGATTGTTTAGTTTGTCTATTCTTGTGAATATTTTTCTTTTTCTTATACTTGTATATTCTTCCTTTTCTCTCATATCCCTTGCTAACTTCGTTAATCTTGTTTTGCGAGGATGGATCACTATGACCAACAAGTCATGCACGATGAAGATTATTATGAAGAGGATTTTTCCAATTATGCGATAAAAGATCAAGTCAGTGATTTAGACAAGAAAATTGATAGTATGATGAGCATGGTTAATGCTTGGGTGGTGTCTAAACTGAGAAACGACAAAGACTATGTGGATCAACCGAATACCCATGGTGAAGACTATTGGATGAACAACCAAAACCGACAAGTCTCTTCTAATGAGGGATATTATCAAGAGGAGGAGCAACCATATTGGAATTACCAAGACCATGACTATCAAACTAATCGTTATAATTGGGATGGGGATGACCAAGAAGAGGAGCAACCAAACGGCTATTGGGAAAACTCTTGGAATCCATCACATACCTACACTCAAAATTGGAATGATAGTCAATGTTTTGAAGTTGAACACTCCTACCCTCCATACCCTCAACCGTCAAATGAGCCCTCCGATTTTGAAGCCATGTTTGCCACATTCCTTGAAAACCAAGAGAAGATGGACGCTCAATTGAAAATATTGGAGGCTCAAAACCATGAGTTGAAAAGCGAAAATGCTAAATTGAGGGAGATGGATGCTCAACACCAAGTTTTGGAAAGCGAATTGGGCCAACAAGCAATGGAAAACGAAAACTTGGATGAGGAAGAGGAGGTACCCGAAGAAGAAGTCCTTGAATCTAATGTCTCAAGGGAAGAATGGGATCAAGAAAGGGAGGATGAATTTTGGAGAGCCGGCACCGAAGCTCATTACAACCAAAGGGATGGTGAATCTTGTAACGAAGACGAGATGGAATGCAAAAGTGAAGCATCCTTCACCACTAGCACGTCTCAAGATCATTTAGATGAGAACACACAAGAGCTCGACATCCCATTAACGCTCTATGATGAGGAATTCTTCAAAGATGATGCCTCTTGCATAGAAGAAACATCCTTGGTCAATGAAGAAGAATTCCTTCCTCCCGGCACTAGCAAGCTTGAATGTGAACCCCAATTCCTTGATGAGGATAAGATAGAGGAAGAGCGTATAGAGATTGAAAGTCTTCAAGGGTATAGAGACTTTGTTGAGGTTTTCATGGAAGAAACTAAGGAACCATCTCGCACTCAAGAAGACATGGGTTTAGAGAGGGATATTGAGGAGTGGGCACCCGTGAACGTCATTGAAAAACTTAAGGAGGGGATGCCCATCATTCTCGAGACAAATTTTGAAGACCCTTTCTTCATTATGAAGTCTCGAGACAAGTTTTGGAGCTTCTTGCCATACTTTCAAAGATTATTTGAAAAAAGCTCCCATGGCCCCTTAATTTTTAAGGGATTTTCATACTTGAAGGGGTCATGCTCCCAAAGAAAAGTCCATTGTAGGCTTGATGGGAGGAAATTCAAATGGGATTTGAAGGTGGTTTGACACGATCAAGTGCAAGGCCCCGCTTGAGGAGGGATCTTAGCAAAAGACTCCTCAAGCGTGCTTCTTATCTCCCAAGAGGAGAATCGGCTCCGTCTTAGCCAAGACGTTAAACTAGGCTTGTGAGTGTTTTCTCTCCCGATCTTTAAGTATATCTATTTTGATTGGATTTCTATTTGCTTCGTGCAAGAATTTGAGGATATGAACTATGCATGTGTGAATGCCTATATTTGATGATTTCTTAACATGTGCTTAGTTAACTAGATGTCTTGATAGGGCATAAGTATGGGGTGCCTATGTTTTGACTACACGCGATGTTTGTGCTTGCTTGACGTGCTTTCATGTGTGGAATCCTATCAACTTGTATGTTTAAGGGAAAACACTCACACTACTGCGCAATTCATCCAAAAATTTCAAATTGTTAATGAAAACAAAAAGTCTAGGCAAGGCTACATTTTCCAAAAATTTCATTCCTAATTCAACTAGTCGTGCATGATTTCACTTGATTGATCCTTTAGATGACTAATAGATTGGATTGTTGACTTTCATTCTTGAGGATCAAAGCATCTACTAGCACTTCTTTATCTTTTATTCTAAGCTTTTTCTCGTTGAGACTAAAGAGTTGATCTTTGAAAGCGTAAAATCGAAATAATTTATAACTTTGAAACCCTTGCATGCCATGATTGCCTTTAGGTGACCTTAGTGACCTTGCTTATCTTGTGGATTTGTCTTGCTGGTGTGTCATTGATGAGCAATTATTTGATGAACGTGGATGTACAAGTCCAGTGACTTTGAGCTCCATATCCATATGATATTACGCAGATTTGATGGTTCTACTTAGTGTTTCAGCGACAAATCAACTTGAGAAGTAAATGGCATAATTGAGCCAAAGCTGCGTGAAAATTGCCTGGACAACCGCTCGGCCAATCGCTCGCACACACGATCGGCTATCCTGCCTTCAACGCTCGCATATCCGCTCGGCCAGCGCTCGCACACACGCTCGCATATTCGCTCGGCCAGCGCTCGCACACACGCTCGCATATCCGCTCGGCCAGCGCTCGCACACACGCTCGCATATCCGCTCGGCCAGCGCTCGCACACACGCTCGCATATCCGCTCGGCCAGCTCCATACATCCAATCTGCATTTATTTCCATCGAGCAATGTGAGATTATGGGGAACACAACAGAGCAATTGGAGACTGGGAAGCCTACATTGAGAAACAGAGAGCCAAAGGCAAAGGCAGTTATTGCTAGAACGGCTACAAGCAATACAAAGAAGAAAAATCAAAGGACATCAATTATCCATCGGAGATACTGGCGACAACAACATTCAGAGTTCAACATCAGGGTTTTTCTTAACCCAATCTTGTATCTCTACTTTCATTTTAATCTGTTGTCATGTATCAACTCACCATGAGTGAGTAGTTCACTTATTGGGATCCAATGGATCCCCAGAAACATCTGCAGTTGTAACACATATCTTTTTACATGATTCAATCTTATTTCTTTACATTAGACATGAATAGTTCAATTCATACATTCTGTACTTGGTATTTTCGCGAAATATCAATGATGTTTGTAAGAGGATTGTTTGTATCTATTGTCTGTGTTTGCAGTAGCATGTCACAGTAGGTTTACATAGTTGCATGATAGGCGAGAAGCGAAATTTGAGTCTATGCATGTAATGAGATAAAATTTGATAGGCAAGAAGCGAAAGTTGAGTCTTGATGATTTATGCATCTAGTTTTGTTATTATGCAAGAAGCGAAAGTTGAGCATGTAATAAAACAACTGACCTAGAGAAATAAATGACTATCTTGTATGAAGATCTACTGTTAGGCAAGAAGCGAAAGTTGAGTCTGCAGTAATTTGTGTTATAATCTGTTTGTTTTTGGGGAGTCATTGATTCCCAATGTTTCATCAAATTAAAGACAACTAAACAACAACCACATGCAATAACAATTCAAACCCTCTAATTCTGTGTTACTCCATTTCATTATTCAGTTTATTCATTTCACTGTACTGTACTTTTATTTTAAAACCCCCCTTTTCAGTACTAATATAAACAATCATTTACAGAAGATAGCAAGCTAGTTCCCTGTGGATTCGACCTGAGTCACACTCAGATTATTTGTTTGATCTGTGTTGCATTTACAATCACTACATCTACAACCGATCAGTCATGCTCCATTTTTAACACTTAGCCTTTGTCAAAGTTCTAAGTGTGGAGTCAAAAGAGGGAGAAAAATAGGCCCCAACAAAAAAAAATATAAATACTTCATTCTTATGGTCAAAAGAGGGCAAAGCCCCGACTAAAAACTCTCTCGATGTACACGAGAAGTTTTGATCAAAATATACAAATGCCGGGGGTTAGGAAGAAAAGTTCCCCCTCGAAAGCATTTGTAGGCCAAATTCCATTAGAAAAAGAAAATAAGAAGCACTTAGACTTGACAATCGGCTATTCCACCATCCTCTAGCATGAAACCAATGAGACAATTGATACTTCCAAGCAAGAATTCACCAAGGGACGAACCTCGTATTCTTTTATACTTAGGCATGATATGACTTGCAAGTATATACAAAAACTTGAATGTTGGAACTCCTCTTCTCTTATGACTAAGTGACCCTTGCGTCCTAGGCTTGAGAATGAGTTCAAAGCTCACGAGCCAATGGACTAGCCTCCTTGCTAGCATTTGTGATTGATCCAACACGATTTCTTTGCGACTATTAGATTGTTTTCTTGAAGTCACTAATATAGAAAATGACTAGAATCCTTGATTAAAGGTTTGTTAGTCTTTGCTTTGATTTGCTTGAATGTCATTATTCATGAATTTCCATAAAGATTTGAAGAGGTTTCATGTAGTGATTGAAATGCACATATCTAGTTTGAATACATTATGAACTTCATGGAAAACACCTTGCCTAGTACTTTGAAAATTGTGAGCTTAAAATGCCTATTTGGGTGGTTGTTCTCTTTGTGGGATTTGTGAGTATTCCCGTGTCTGAAAACTCTCAGGAGACTACAACTCCTCCACTAGGGTAGCCTAGGGGTTTAAAGGCTTGGTGCATTCGCTAAATGCACCCGTGTTGCCTACGAAAGTGGTTAGTTAGAAGTAGAATTTGTTCCTTAGTGTTTTAGTTAGTTTTCGTGACCATATGGAGTTTTCTTTGAATCGATCATGAGCGAGCAAAATGCATTATTGTTGTTGATCTCTATGATTACTTTGCTCGGGACGATCAAACGTTAAGTGTGGGGTGATTTGATAGCGCTAAAACATATGCATTTTAGGCGACCTCTATGCTTATTGTTTCGATCATTTTATTATGATTTCTCTTGCTATTTGATGCTTTGTGGTTCATTTCAGGCATATTACAGATTTTAAGCTGAGAACACAAGTGAGTAGCATTTTGGAGCAAAACCGAGCAGTTTCGGAACAAAATATGGTGTTTCGGAGCCAAACCGAGCAATATTGACCTTTGCACCTTGTTTTGGACGCCCAGGGCTCATACGGTGTTCGATTTGGTCGATTCAAAGCTTGTTGGAAAGCTAATTCAAAGGACTACAACTTTGTAGTTTACACCAAGATCAGATTCGGATGGTAAGAGGCTCTGAGGGTCCGAACCGGCCGGCTCAAATTCGTGCACAAATCTCAACCGGCCGGCTCAAAGGGTCCGAGAGTTGGAGTCCCTTGAAGCTCACCTCAACCGGCCGGCTCAACTTCAGGCCAAATCTCAGCCGCCCGGTTGGCCCCTGAAGGCAGATTTTGCCTATAAATTGAGATCTAGATCTAGTTTTCAGGGGAGACTTTTTTTGTGGGGACTTTTGGGGGGATTGGAGCTAGGGTTTTTGGGGCACATCATCAAGTGTTTTTGGGAGAAAGGATCAACTTCAACAACATCAAGGATCGAATCTCTAGGGTTATTGGATCTCCATATTGGTGCTAGACTTCTAAACTCCCTTTTCCATATGGGTTTTTGCACTTTCATTGATGTTTTTGCTTGTGAACTCACCATGAGTGAGTAGTGACCTTGATTGGGGATCTATGGACCCCCTAGACATGTTTGTGACATTATAAATACTATGGATGCCATTGATGAATGATTTGCACATGTTTCTTCTTCATTTGAACTTAACTCTTCAAGTTGCCTATAAGGTGTTTGTGAAATGTCCCCAATAGGAACTTTGCTTGATCTCATGTTTGATGTAGCTCACGGACAGGCGTCGTCGGTATCTGCAAATTTAAATTTATAATTCCACTTACTCTTGGCTATGAGTTAGTATAGCGGCAAGCAAGGGGTCGAACCCAAGAGAGCTAGAGCGGTTACTTATTGTTCTGTGAAAGAAAAGACAATTGGGGTTGAGAGAGATTTGGAAACAAGTGTAAACTAGGAAATAAACGAGATATGTCAATCAGAGGGAATATTCAGACTAGGGTTTCTATTGTGACTTGTTATCCTTGACTACTAACGATCTAATTCAGTGTTTCTAAGTGTGGTCGTCCCGACAAAGGTGACTTCCCAAATAACCCGACAAAGGTGTTATGCCACAACCTAACCCGACAAAGGTGAAAGGATTCTAATTCTCTCCTAAATTAAACAACCCGACAAAGGTGTTATTTAACCTAGATGTGCTATCTACCCAAACGACAAAGTATCAGGCAGATAATAATGATAGAAATATTGATCAACTAAGCTTAGCGACAAAACATCCACATAGTCTAGCAATAATTCATAATATAGGCACGAGAATTAGTAAAATATGAATTGCATTAAGAACGAAGTCTCAAACAATAGTCACAATATATGAAACCCTAGCCCGAATAGAGGGCTTAGCTACACATAGCCATTAGAACAAAAAACAATAAAAAGTAAAGAAACGATGTCTTTCTCTATTGCCGAATGAAGGAGGAAGAGGCGCCGAGTGAGAGGAGTGGGGAGCTCGAATTTGGGATGATGGGATGCTTTGAAAGGTTGAGGAGAGGCTGTATTTATAGTGTAGAATGGGGCTTCGAAGTTTCCAAATTGAGGTTGGCCCAAAAACGGTTTTAGGAAACATGTCCTAAAACCGACTTTGCTTGATCTTCAAGTTAACTTCTTGTGCAAGTCTTCCAGCGCCTTCTAGGGCCTTCCAGAACCTGCTGGGAACTTCATGGAGGCCTCTAAACCGCCTCACTCGAGCCCACTGACTTGGCCCAACGCGCGGGGCCTTAAATCGTCGTTTTGCTCATCTCGGCCAATCCCGCTCGTGCGTATTGTCTGGAAAGTGATGTCGTCCAAGTAATTTGTCCTTTTGATCACTTTGGTCGAGCCAGATTTGCAAGATTCGTTCGTTTGGTCGAGCAACTTGGATTCAGCGCTGGTCTGCTCGACAGGGCCTTCGGGCGCTGGCCTGGAACTCTGCTCGTCTGCGCCTGGGCCATTCCACTCGTGCGTTCTCCTTGGCTTGGTGACATTGTCGGACTCGTTTTCCATTTTGAGCAACTTGGTCGAGTCAGATTTGTCATCGGAGTCCGTCTGGTCGAGCGAATTGATTTCAGTGCCTATCAGCGCGCGCAAGACCTTTGGAATTGAGCCAACTGCCAATCTGCTCGGGCGTTTTCTTTGGTTCTTCGACATTGACCACCTTATTTGCCATTTTGATCACTTTGCTCGAAGTGGATTCGTCAGATCAGCTCGTTTGCCCGAGCAACTTGAGTTTAGTGTTGGTCAGCTCGACTCCTTGTGATGTTTTTAGCTCAGAAAGCCATCTTTTAAGCGCGTTTCCTCCTAGAGCTTCCGAAGCACCTGAACTGCAAAACAACACCAAAAGTAACTTGTTTGCATGATAAAGTGTCGGAAATCGTGGGATTTGTTGACTCGATGAGTGGTATAAATACGGCTCATCAAACCACCCCACACTTAAACTTGTTCGTCCCGAACAAGAACTTGGTCATAAGAGGAAAACAAATGCAAACACATCAATGCTTCGGTCTTCCTAGACGTGCTACATGGACATGAATCGGTTACTCTAGATCCCACCTTCTATGCATGCTCGTTACTAATATCCTTGTGCGAAAACATGGGTTAAAGATACGTGTTACCTTTGGGTCGAGATGCAAATCAATTCGGATGTATCTGGAGATAGCCCTTTTAGACCCATGAACTGCATTCTCGGACTCGAACTCGCTGCTATATGGTTATGCTTTGCTGCTTTTTCTTGCACGTGATTGATTCGAGCTTCAAAGTAATGGAGTGCTTTTCGGCCAGCTATAGTGTCAACGGATGGAATATTTCAATCGGCTACAAGGCACTCGATTTTGGTGTAAACTACCACAAAGATGATGGATTTGTTGCTGGAGGTGCGGATTGTGACTTGCTCGAACCTACTTGCTCTCACTCATCATCGTCCTTTGACTCGGGTCAAGCCAAGGGTCGCTTGTCTATTTTCTCGGCTACTCGGACTAGAGTTTGGACGGTGTGAAGTATTCCCGTCCCAACCAACCGCAAAGGTGATGCAGTGGCGGAGCAGACTCGTACGATGTTGCCTCGAAGTGCTAGCCTCCACAAGCTCTACATAACCATATATCCTGAGTTCGGTCTTTGAATGGTCTGTCAAGTCTCTCTAGGGCATTTCTATCAACTCCACATCCCTGTTTATCTCAACTAACAAAGGCACGCAAAGATTTTAAGATCACATGTTAGTCGCACAAATCAATTTTCACCAAAGACATGCATGTAATCGGCTCTATCTATTTCACCATATCATTATCCAATACTGCAAGTCTAGGAAATAGTGAAGTATCATGTACAAAAATTTTAAAAAATCATGGGAAACGTGCTGACTCTGTGCAGGGTGCAGTAAAATAGACGTGCTGACTCAATGACTGACTCTCCCACCCCCACACTTTTGAAATAAGCCGTGTCCTCACGGCACGACTCAAATCTAGACTCACAATGCATGCAATAAATATAAGGGAAATAAGAAGAGAGTAACGTTGGACAGGCACTTCCCTCGTGCGTGCGTGACGATCAGAAATAACTGAGTATTCTCCTATGAGTCCTCGAAGAGAGCACCATCGAAGCTTGCATCGCAACGTGAGTTCGTCACCAAATGAAAGGTCTGTGTCAATGACATTAAGACGAATAAAGGATTCCCAGGAGGTTGGAGGAGTCAGAATGGTCTCACTTAAAACCCAACCTCCTTAGACTCGTAAGTCTTTGTGACAGAATCTTTAAATGCTCATGTTTCTTGACACAATTTATTCAAGGTGTGAACTACTCACGTTGGATGCAGTCTTATGCAATATCTTGGATACGTCTGCCTCTGCCCCTGCATGAAAATCATCTTCCTTCCCAAGGTACAATGTGACAATAAAGACTCAAAACATAGTAAAATAAATGATGAAAACTGAAATGCAGATAGTGCAGGGCTGCCTCCCTGCGAGCGCCTTTGTTTAACGTCGTTGGCTCGACGGTACCTCATTTTAGGGATCACAAGTTAGGATCCCATGGGCGTGTGAGGTCATATTTTGCTCCAGCGACTCCTCCAATCTGTCCGAAATCCTCATGAAACGACGTGCTCGGGTTCGCTCTCCATTGATCGGGCGGCTTTGCCTTCACATATTCCCGAGATGGTGAGGGTAACTTGGCCATAGCTGCTAGCCCAGTCATATGTACGGTCTGCTCTGGTAGGTCCGGAACTAGGGCACCGAAATCTGATGTGTGCACAATGTCCGGCGGTTTCCTCGTGCATGGACGGGCGGCATCCTCATAGACATAGAAATCTGATGCCTTGCCACCGAATGCTAGTGATAGTAAGCCTATGCCCATGTCAATCTTGGTCTTGGTTGTGTGAAGGAATGGTCGCCCCAAAATTAGCGCTGGCGGCTCGTCGTTTCTTGCTCCTCCCATCTGCAAGACATAGAAATCTGCAGGAACAACAAGATCTCCTACTCGGAGGGTTAGATCCTCTAGCAAACCAGCCGGGCGTACACAAGATTTATTCCCTAATTCTATCGACAACCTAGGCGGTTTCAATGGGCCAAGTTTCAGTGACCAATAAAGAGAATATGGCATAACATTAATGGCAGCACCCAAGTCAATTAAACAGTGATGTATCTGGGCCTCACCGATACCACAGGTGACCATGAAGGCACCTGGGTCCTTACTCTTTCCTGGCGACTCATGGCTCGTAATGAGGGGGTGCTCCATTATAGGATCGTTCTGTTTAGGCCTTGCCTCCAATCTGTCTTCTAGCTCATCCTTATGTGTCGCATTGCTTTCGGGAGTAATCACCTGCACATAACACGAAGAACCGTGAGTATTAGGATTCTCGGCCTCAAGGACCGGGATCTTTTCGGACAGCCCGACAGTAAAGAACGTGTTTGTCTCGGCTTGTTCTCCTTCAGGCACCGACGGGTTGAAGACTTCTGATGCCCAGATGTAATCTGATCTAGGCTTTTCCTCGTTGATCCTTGCCATTGTGTTGAGCATCTCGTTCTCCCAATATGCGGACTCCTTTGGTGCCGCGTCCATGTCCACTACTTCTACCATGCTGACATTTCCTCTTGGATTCTGGATGGTCTGCGAGGGAAGCCGTCCTGTGTTGTCTTCGAGCCTTGAGACTGTTGTGGCCATCTGGGACATCTGTTTCTGCAAGTCGGTTATTGCTCCGTCGGTCTTGGCCATGTGCTGGGTCACAGTTGTTGTCAGCTCTTTCATCATCTCTTCAAGAGACTTGTTGGAGCCGTGATTACTCGGACCTGCCTGATTATTGTTCGGCCCTCTCTGCTGATACTGTCCAGGCGCATTTTGTCGAAACTGATGATGTGGGTGCTGGTAGGGCTGCTGGGTCTGCTGAGGCACACCCTGTCGTGATGGCTCTCTCTGGGCCTGATGCTGCTGATTGTTGCTCTTCCAGGGCTGTCCGTTGACTCCTTGATTAGTCGTGGCTGCGCCATATTGTCGGACTGGCCCTGGCCGGTTGCCATAACCCTGATAATATCCTACGGCATTGACCTCAGCCTGGTCGTCTTCCACTAAGGTAGGGCACTCGTCTATCTTGTGATCTGTGGCTTCACAAAAGCCGCATGGCTTAGTCTGGACTGGTTGCCTTCTGATCACTTGCTGCATCATCTCCTTGAGCTACCTGATCTCTTCGGCCATTGCATTGGATGGGGGCTCAACCTTCGACACGTTCCTGGTTCGACTGAATTCTTCTTCTTTATGGGACTCGTCTTGGAACCGTTCACTTTCTGCCACTGCCATGATCTTGCGTCTCACACCTGCTGGGGACAAGTTCATAAGGTTGCCCCCAGCCGAGGCATCTAGTAGCTTCCTGTCCAGTCGTCTCAGTCCGTCTAGCATATACTCTACCAGCAGCTTCTCTGGGAGTCCAAGATTGCAGCAGCTCTTCTCCAGGGCGTTGAATTTCTCCACGTACTCGTACATGGTCTCGTTGGGTCCCTGCCTGAGCTCTTGCAACTGTCTCCGAACCTGCATTGCCCTCCCTGCTGGGTAGTACTTGGTGAGGAAGCTCCTCTGCATCTGTTCCCATGTGTAGATACTACCTGAAGGCAAGGACAAAAACCAGTCGGTAGCCGAGTCTGTAAGTGAAAAATAGAACGCCTTTAGTTTAAAATCGTCCACTCCGACTCCGTAGGGTTTGAGGTTCTGGCAGCTGCCATGGTAGCGTTGCAGATGTCCAGTGGCTGACTCTCCTTTCATGCCTGAGAACTTGGGCAAGTGATGGACGATTGACGTGTTGATGGCTATGGCTTCGAGGTCCGGCCCTTCGTAGATGCACCAAGACTGGTCTCGAAAGTTGGGGGCCGACAGCTCTCCCATGGTGGGCTCTTGATCGTCGTACTCCTCGTCATACTCGTCGTTGAAGACCGGCTGCCGTGGTCGTCTTATCGGCTGTCGTAGAGCGGCCGGTGCTTGTCGCCTTGGTTGGACTGGTGGAACCTGTTGTTGCTGAAGGTACTGATGTGGTGGAAGCATTGGGTATTGTTGGAGAGGTGGTGGTGGTTGCTGGAACTATTGGACCGGTTGGTGTTGAAGTTGTCTTTGGGCAGCCCCCCTGATTTCTCCGTGCTGGCCAATCTGGCCCTGCTCGTCATGTGGTGGAAGTGGCCTTTCCATATCTCGAATGCCCTGCTCCACTTCTTCGTTGATGTTGTCGCCTACGCGGCTACCTGCATGAGACATGGTAACCGTGCAACCGCGCCCGCCGTCTTTTGGCAGAAACTTATATCGCAACGTGAGTTCGTCACAAAATGAAAGGATTATGTCAGAGAAATTTAAGACAATGAAGGATTCCCAGGAAATTGGTGGAGTCACAAACGGTCTCACTTAAAAACCAATCTCCTTAGACTCGTAAGTCTTGGTGCCAGAATCCACGAAAGCATATTTTTCTCGACACAATATATTCAAGTTGTGAAACTACCCCCGATGGATAGCAGTCCTACGCAAAATTCTCGAATGGACGAAGAACACTGCGTGTCACGAGCGACGCTGGTGATTTGTGATCTCCTCATTGTTATGGGCTGAACTTGGTCACTAGTAGCTTGAATCCTGCAGTTTTGTTGTAATACCGGAAAAGACAAAAAAAGAAAAAAAAGAAAGAAAAAAAAACTAAAAACAAAACTGAAAAGGGAAAAGAACAATTTCACCGTGCGTAGCTCCCCGGCAACGGCGCCAAAATTTGACAGGCGTCGTCGGTATCTGCAAATTTAAATTTATAATTCCACTTACTCTTGGCTATGAGTTAGTATAGCGGCAAGCAAGGGGTCGAACCCAAGAGAGCTAGAGCGGTTACTTATTGTTCTGTGAAAAGAAAAGACAATTGGGGTTGAGAGAGATTTGGAAACAAGTGTAAACTAGGAAATAAACGAGATATGTCAATCAGAGGGAATATTCAGACTAGGGTTTCTATTGTGACTTGTTATCCTTGACTACTAACGATCTAATTCAGTGTTTCTAAGTGTGGTCGTCCCGACAAAGGTGACTTCCCAAATAACCCGACAAAGGTGTTATGCGACAACCTAACCCGACAAAGGTGAAAGGATTCTAATTCTCTCCTAAATTAAACAACCCGACAAAGGTGTTATTTAACCAGATGTGCTATCTACCCAAACGACAAAGTATCAGGCAGATAATAATGATAGAAATATTGATCAACTAAGCTTAGCGACAAAACATCCACATAGTCTAGCAATAATTCATAATATAGGCACGAGAATTAGTAAAACATGAATTGCATTAAGAACGAAGTCTCAAACAATAGTCACAATATATGAAACCCTAGCCCGAATAGAGGGCTTAGCTACACATAGCCATTAGAACAAAAAATAATAAAAAGTAAAGAAACGATGTCTTTCTCTATTGCCGAATGAAGGAGGAAGAGGCGCCGAGTGAGAGGAGTGGGGAGCTCGAATTTGGGATGATGGGATGCCTTGAAAGGTTGAGGAGAGGCTGTATTTATAGTGTAGAATGGGGCTTCGAAGTTTCCAAATTGAGGTTGGCCCAAAAACGGTTTTAGGAAACATGTCCTAAAACCGACTTTGCTTGATCTTCAAGTTAACTTCTTGTGCAAGTCTTCCAGCGCCTTCTAGGGCCTTCCAGAACCTGCTGGGAACTTCATGGAGGCCTCTAAACCGCCTCACTCGAGCCCACTGACTTGGCCCAACGCGCGGGGCCTTAAATCGTCGTTTTGCTCATCTCGGCCAATCCCGCTCGTGCGTTTTGTCTGGAAAGTGATGTCGTCCAAGTAATTTGTCCTTTTGATCACTTTGGTCGAGCCAGATTTGCTAGATTCGTTCGTTTGGTCGAGCAACTTGGATTCAGCGCTGGTCTGCTCGACAGGGCCTTCGGGCGCTGGCCTGGAACTCTGCTCGGCTGCGCCTGGGCCATTCCACTCGTGCGTTCTCCTTGGCTTGGTGACATTGTCCGACTAGTGTTCCATTTTGAGCAACTTGGTCGAGTCAGATTTGTCATCGGAGTCCGTCTGGTCGAGCGAATTGATTTCAGTGCCTATCAGCGCGCGCAAGACCTTTGGAATTGAGCCAACTGCCAATCTGCTCGGGCGTTTTCTTTGGTTCTTCGACATTGACCACCTTATTTGCCATTTTGATCACTTTGCTCGAAGTGGATTCGTCAGATCAGCTCGTTTGCCCGAGCAACTTGAGTTTAGTGTTGGTCAGCTCGACTCCTTGTGATGTTTTTAGCTCAGAAAGCCATCTTTTAAGCGCGTTTCCTCCTAGAGCTTCCGAAGCACCTGAACTGCAAAACAACACCAAAAGTAACTTGTTTGCATGATAAAGTGTCGGAAATGGTGGGATTTGTTGACTCGATGAGTCGTATAAATACGGCTCATCACTCACGTTGATCATCATGACTTCAATGAACTAAATGAAGAAGCATTAAGGTTTTTGTGTTACATGGCGACACTCCAATCTTAATGAGAATGGCTTGAACTTAACAAGAGCATGATTATCTAGCCAATAGAGCGCGAGTGTGAGGCTAGACATTCATATTCTATAATACCAATAGAGCGCGAGTGTGAGGTATTTTGCGAGATGTAACCTCTTAGTACTAAGTTGTAGCGCGAGTTGAACTTAGCATTAATGTTGCATGGCTAGATTCTAAGAATGTGCATGTGATTTCATCATTGGTGTCTCATTTCATTGTCACAATAATTGTCTAGGTGGAGAAATAGATCCCTAGTCATCTTTCAATTGATTGTTCACCATCTTTAATATTTCAAACCTCTCTTTTATAGAAAATTCCCCCCAAACCATTGACAATCTAGATATATCTTTGGCATCATTAGTTTAATCACCTATCTTTTGGGTTCGACCTCGGATCTCCCGAGTCTTTACAAATGTTTTGATTACCGTGACTTAGCATAAGTATTCGAATTCTTATTTGAATATTTCCGCTATATTATCGAGCGATCACTACTCCGGTGAAGCCAAGTGACAAGCGTATTTTTAACCCTTTATAGTCGTCAAGATATGAGTTTTAGGGGTCTAGTTGTAGTCAAACAAAATTTATAACCTTGGTAAGCCAATGGTCGATCCAAGGAACAGACGTGTGTGAATACTAGTTAACAGTTGACCTATTTAGCTTTTCCGATTAACAAGAGGTTGTATTGTGTGAAAAGTAGCAGAAATTAAATGCAGAAAAATAAAGGTTTGAACTTATCAGAGAAAGAATTCCAGAATCATACTTCATCCGTGCCAACTCTACTAATCATGCAATCATGTCACATAAATTATTCATGCTATCGAATATGGAAATAAACCAAAATAACACTAGACAAGCCGCCCATCCACGGATCATTGTCTAGATTAATCTCAATTGTTGAACGCCGCCCATCCACGGATTATCAACGATCTCGATTATTAAACTTAGGGTTTTTCAGACGAAACTCAACTTTCCTATTAATTCATGTACTACCATGATCTAATATCAATGTCATGCAATCCGGTTAATACCTATGACCCATCCATCTTTTGGTAATTAACTTAAATACGTTCTAGCATGCAAACATCACATTCAATGTAAACATGCAAGAACGATAAAATTACGCGCAATGAAGTTGAATATTCGAATCACATAAATAAAAAATGTTTGATTGATCACATGAAAAGTTGGGTACATAGCACGGGATCCGTAGGATCCCAGAATAAGAAGACTACTCATTATTCATGGTAAGTTAACCACAAATAGTGTAGAAATAGAAATTAAGGACGAGATAACCGTAGTGACGATGTGGCTCGTTGAATCCTCAATCTCGCGATGATCTCTGTCTTCTCCCAAGTTAGGGTTCTTTAATCTCCAATTCAGCACTAACTCTCGTCAATTTGATCTAATTCTCCTGCCAATTGTCCACACCTCATTAGGTCTCGATCGCCTCCTTTTATTTCCCAAAAACGCCAAAGGAAAAAGCCCAAAACTACCAAAAAATGATTTTTGGAAATAACAGAATTCTGAGTTTATGGGTCACGCTCGGGCGAGCACAATGCAGCAGGTTGGACAATGGGCAGCGAGCTCGGGCGAGCATGGACAGGCTCGGGCGAGCTTAACGCGGCAGTGCGGTGAGAGCGCAATGAGGCTCGGGCGAGCTTCTGCTTGAGTAGGCGAGATGATGGCCGAGTAGTTTGGGCAAGCGTTGGCGAGCTCGGTCGAGCAAAATGCAGCAGGTTTCATCCATGTGATCCAGGCTCGGTCGAGCCATGCCAAGCTCGGGCATAGTTTCCTTTAGTGGCCTCGGCGCTCGGACGAGCGTTTTCTAGCAGTGTAATCGGGTATGATGCAGGCTCGGTCGAGCGTTTCCTGCTGCCATGGATCCAATTTCTCAACCGGTCGGCTGAACTCTGTTTTTGTGCTTTTCCGCTTATTTGCGTTGATTTGCTTCGGATCGAATCCAAAGTGCTCATCGCGTCGATTGACCTGAAATACTAGGAGAAAAGGATCAAATGATGACAATTTACCGGGAGAATGAGTGATATCCTTCATTGTATAGAGCAAATAACTAGTCAAAATATTGACCGATCAAAACACTCCACACTTAGGATTTGTTCGTCCCGAAAAAATGTCGAAAAAATGGCAGAATAAATGCAAGTCCATGTGAGGCTCAACAACCACGTCTCTAAGCTACCCACTCAAGTGTCATGTGAACAATCCTAACTAAAACAAAAATAAAAAGATAACTCACTGTCGTAGAGGACACGAATGCATTTAGCATATGCATCAAGCCTTTAAACCCCTAGGCTGCCCTAGTAGGACGAGTATAGTCTCGTGAAGGTTTTCAGGAATGGGACTACCTACAAATCCTATGTACAACTAACTAACGTGTATGCATGAAATGATGCTCAACGAGTCACAGTAAAGTCATGTCATACCCCGGATTCATCGTGTTACCTCGACTTTAGGTCAAACATCTTAATCAAAGTTGTCAGACAATCATAGATTAAACGAGTTATGCATTCACACGGTCAGTACACACGACTAGCAATCGACTAATCACATGTTCTAAATAGTTCTATAACAACGCATTAAGAACATGATTAGTTACACAAAACATGCTCGTCATTCACCTATGCTATCTAGGGATAGTCCACGGGCTCTTGGCGCAAAGCTCATTCTCAAGTGCCAAGGACTAGGCAATGACCCGTAAGAGAAGGGGAGCCTGGCTTAAGAATTTCTGAAAAATAGTACGAAAATCACATAAAAATTTCAGTGCAAGCACGAGGATCGTCCCTTAGTTTCTAGTACACGAATTCTCAAAACAAGTCATGATTTGCACGCAATGAAAAGATGGAAACACACTACGTCAAGGAAAAGGGGGCAGAAATTTCATTTTTTTTTTCATACACAAAGGGTGACTTTTCTCACTTTGCCCTAGGTATTATTTTTCTGTTTTTTTCTGCAAAAACAACTATGCTTAGGGTCAAAAAAAAATTTACCCTCATTTGAAAATTCAGAACTTTGTTCTTGATTGGGGGCCTATTTTTCGCCCCTCTTTTGACTATTTTTTTTTGCTTTCTAACTCCACACTTAACACTTGACATAATGTATGAGTAAAGGCAGGCGCATGCAAATCACAAAAAGTATAGAGAAACACATACTAATACTAAGGTCACCTAGAAAAAGAGATGCAATTTAAGTTTTTGACATTTTGAACCGGTGCCTACTAATTTGAAGTCTCAAACATGCTTCAAGAAATACGTAAAACACGTGATAGGCAAAGGCTAGCAATGAAACTGACGCGAGAGAATACATGCACGAATAAAACTATTTAAAGTCCTACACTTCGAATCCAAAAGAATGACAGTCAATCAAGGAGTATCGTAGAAAAACGAGAATTTCAATCGCAGTACATAGACAGTTGAGCATATGCAGGAGTGAATGTGATATGCGATGTGTGTGACTATGCGCTACCCACTCCACACTTAAAATTGAGCTTAGTCCCTAAGCAAAGAAATGAAAGATAAGAAAAGGCGCATAGGAACTTCCCTCGTGTGTGATGGTGTGCTATCCATGGAGGTTAAGCGATGCCCGGGGAGTGAAATGCAACTCATGAGCTTGTAGATGTATAGATAAAAACATAGAGATGCACAAGTGATATGTTAGCATCGATAATCGTGAAGAAACAAGGCAAGTGATAGGGTTCTGAATTGAATTGTGGGGAAGAAGAAACTGATTTGGCCGTGACAACCGTGACATCCGAGAATGTCACGAGTGTCACGGCACCCCCAAGAACCTACTGAGATATAAGCCTGTCGTGACTGATCTATTGTGTCACGGGTGTCATGGCCCCTGCGGAAACTCACTGCCCTTTTGCCCTGTCGTGACAGATCCATAGTGTCACGGGTGTCACGGCACCAATACCCCCCAGTAGTCATTTGTTGTTCCAGAACCCTTTTTGCTGGTTTGAGCGTGACACACTCCACACTTAGATTCCTGCAATGTCCACACACAAAGCACACAATGCAAATGAAAAAATGCAATGAACAAATACTTACAGGGCGGGTTACTCCCCGAAGAGGCCTAGTTTAACGTCTTGGCTAGACTCAGCAAAGCGCCCCATATAAATGACTCGTTCTCACGGGGCCTTCAGAAATAGAGATGTGTCAGTCCATTTTCAAATCCCATTTGAATTTACGTCCATCAAGAAAGACATGGACGTTAAATAGAGCATGCAGTCCCTTCAAAAATTCAAGTCCCTTAAGAATCAAGGGACTGTAGAAGCTCCCTAATAACTTTTTCAAGACGTAAGGCAAGAACTGTCGAAACTTGTCTGGAGGCTGTGTATCAAGATATATATCTTCAGAGCTCCAGCAAGAACACTTTATGTATACTCTTTAGCTAGGAACTCACGTTCCCATACTTCAAAATTTCCCTTCAATATCACATTCATATGTATGCGAGGATCCTCTGTAATCAAGCTGAGGTACACATCAACAAAGTCTTTGTACCTATAATCCTTTGATAGCTCATCAGCGCCCAGAGAAACTGGTGGAACGATGTTCTCCTCTGGCTGCTCATCTAAATGACCTTTTGAAGCAGTCGTAGTGGAGGGAGATGTATCTTTATATTCTGAGACGCCTTTAGTGCAAGAGTCATCATCCTCCAACTCAGTGTAAGCCTTGTGGCATATTTACGCCAAAAAATGAAGCTGACTAGGCACAAATTGCCAACACAGCTTAAAACGATGTTACTTACAGGGTCCAAATGTTGGTATGGATCACTTTTGTGCTGCTGTCTATTTCACTCCTTTCATGTCAATATCTTTTTAGTATTCTTACCTTCACCGCCTCAAGTATTTGATGGCATTTTCATTGTGTCTTCTTTTTTGCAGGCTGCTCCATTAGATCTTGATACATTTAGCTTTTATTTATCCAGAAAAGACAACATCGAATCTCATTAGCAAAAGATCCAAGCTGGTATGGCTGAGGAAATTATTATATCCCCATGGCAGTGCAATGAGGGAACATCAAGTAAAGGCGTCAACTGGGATCGTCACTCCCTTTCTGATCTCCGTCCAGTCGTCACATGCATAGGAGGGCCTTGTTTAGCTTCTCTTTATCGCCATCTGGCTCAATATTTTCGTAGCTGGTCTAGCGGCATGCCAGACTTACTTCTTTGGCGGTTCCATGGGAACTACACCGGTGAAGCCAAGTGACAAGCGTGTTTTTAACCCTTTATAGTCGTCAAGATATGAGTTTTAGAGGTCTAGTTGCAGTCAAACAAAATTTATAACCTTGGTAAGCCAAGGGTCGATCCAAGGAACAGACGTGTGTGAATACTAGTTAACAGGTGACCTATTTAGCTTTTCCGATTAACAAGAGGTTTTGTTGTGTCAAAAGTAGCAGAAATTAAATGCAGAAAAATAAGGGTTTGAACTTATCAGAGAAAGAATTCTAGAATCATACTTCACCCGTGCCAACCCTACTAATCATGCAATCATGTCACGTAAATTATGCATGCTATCGAATATGAAAATAAACCAAAATAACACTAGACAAGCCGCCCATCCACAGATCATTGTCTAGATTACTCTCAATCGTTGAACGCCGCCAATCCACGGATTATCAACGATCTCGATTATTAAACTTAGGGTTTTTCAGACGAAAGTCAACTTTCCTATTAATTCATGTACTGCCATTGTAGCTACCATGACCTAATATCAATTTCATGCAATTCGGTTAATACCTAGGACTCATCCATCTTTTGGTAATTAACCTAAATACGCTCTAGCATGCAAACATCTCATTCAATGTAAAACTTTCAAACGATAAAATTACGCGCAATGAAATTGAATATTCGAATCGCATAAATAAAAAATGTTTGATTGATCACATGAAGATTTGGGTACATAGCACGGGATCCGTAGGATCCCTGAATAAGAAGACTACTCACTATTCATGGTAAGTTAACCACAAATAGTGTAGAAATAGAAATTAAGGACGAGATAACCGTAGTGACGATGTGGCTCGTTGAATCCTCAATCTCACGATGATCTCTGTCTTCTCCCAAGTTAGGGTTCTTTAATCTCCAATTCAGCGCTAACTCTCGTCAATCTCGATCTAATTCTCCTGCCAATCATCCACACCTCATTAGGTCTCGATTGCCTCCTTTTATTTCCCAAAAAGGCCAAAGGAAAAAGCCCAAAACTACCAAAAAACGATTTTTGGAAATAACAAAATTCTGTGTTTATGGGTCATGCTCGGACGAGCTCACATGTGCTTGGGCGAGCAAAATGCAGCAGGTTGGACAATGGGCAGCGAGCTCGTGCAAGCATGGACAGGCTCGGGCGAGCTTAACGCGGCAGTGCGGTGAGATCGCAATGAGGCTCGGGCGAGCGGCTTCAAGCTCGGGCAAGCGTTGGCGAGCTCGGTCGAGTGAAATGCAGCAGGTTTCATCCAAGTGATCCAGGCTTGGTCGAGCCATGCCAAGCTCGGGCATAGTTTCCTTTAGTGGCCTCGGCGCTCGGGCGAGCTACATGGAGCTCGGACGAGCGTTTTCTAGCAGTGTATTCGGGTATGATGCAGGCTTGAGCCGTCTTCTGCTCGGTCGAGCGTTTCCTGCTGCCATGGATCCAATTTCTCAATCGGTCGACTGAGCTCTGTTTTTGTGCTTTTTCGCTTATTTGCGTTGATTTGCTTCGGATCGAATCCAAAGTGCTCATCGCGTCGATTGACCTGAAATACTAGGAGAAAAGGATCAAATGATGACAATTTGCCGGGAGAACGAGTGATATCCTTCATTGTATAAAGCAAATAACTAGTCAAAATATTGACCGATCACCAAGCTTGTAGAGGTTAAAGGACCTAGGGATCGACTCTCAGAGCAGCTACAGGCTTGGCTGTTGTTTCAATGTTGTTTGCAAATCTGATCGGCAATTTTCGAGTAGCAAAATCAGTTGGTAGTTGCAAGTCTTTCTAGTGTGGTTTAAGTCTTTCTAGTCTTATGCACAACACCCTCAACATGAAAATACACCAGCAAAAGACATTTGGACCTGTAAGTAACAGCGTTTTTAGCTGTGTTGGCAATTTGTGCCCGGTCAGTTTCATTTTGGGCGTAAATATGCCACAAGGCTTAAACTGCCGTGTGCAAGATCGGCCTAACTCTAAGTCGCCGTTGGCAACAACGCCTTAGAAAACGTGAGTAAGTTGGGAATGAAATTTGAAGATTGAGTGTAAAGGGAACTCAAATTTCAATTTTGAGCAAATTGGGAAGTTTTCCATTGAAAAGCTTCCTCAAAGTTTGTGCCTACAATTTATTACAATATAATATCACGCATTTTACGTACGCATGTGGGGTGTTAGTTGAGTTGGCTAACCTTTTGGCTTTGTAACCAATAGGAAAAGAGTTCAACCTCACAATGCACTATTCCCACCTAATTTAGTAGTGGATTTTCGATGGTAGTCCCATGCAAATGAGGACTTGAGGATTTGTATTCCTCCTTTTCGCAAGAAGTGTTGGAGATGACTTCCCTTTCGTAGGAGGTACTGGAGATGACCTCTAACGTGAGCAGGTCAAGTGCTAGAAGATATGTTTCAAAGTGGATGGGTTGAGAATTATCTTGTACAACTTGTAAACCCAATATAAAAAAACGCATATTACATATTTGTACACTAAGCACGAGACACGCAAGTCCGCATGGGAGGAGGCAGAGAAAGAGAAAAATAATCAACAAATATACACGAAGGGAGGACTCTAACACCGTAGGTGGGAGCAGGTCCGGCTCAAAGGTATTTGGGGGCCTAAAACCAAAACTTTAAAAGTGACCTTATTCACATTTTATTTTAAAGATATTTTTTATTTTATATATAATAATTGTTTGTGAGAGGAGCGCTCAAATGAGACCCCCATGTTGGTGAGGTCGTGAGGCCCCACTCTTAACCATTAGATAAACTCCATCAGACTCATCTGGTGACGACACGTGTCCCACTACCAAAATCTATCAAAAGCAAAAAGTAAAATACTATTCCATGTACCTTTAAATCTCAACCATTATATCAAAATGATCTAAAGGTGTGAGATTGAGCCTCACGACCTCACCAATAGTACATAACCTCATTTGAACGCCCCCTTGTTTGTGTAATATATGTTTTAACTAAAATTTTATATAAGACTTTATCAATACTGGGCTTTTTAAGTATATTTTTAGAATTTTTGGGGCCTTATTATTGAACTACTTTTATCTTATAAACAGGGATTTGAAGTTTGAAACTTCTTCTCATTCCTCGCTACTCCTCGTCCTGTCTGCATCTCCTTTTTTTTATTTTCTCGATTGGTCTACGGTAGTCCCTTAATTGATTACATAATCTAATTTTCCTTCACTAACCAACAATTCGGCTTTTCGGCTATCGTCTACAACAACCAATTTGTACCTTTTCGCAAATCCTAATTTTGAAAATTCACAGTGGATGTAAACGACGACCGATCTTTGGTGCGGAAGATTGAAGGCAACAGAACTCGGGATTCGATCGTTTTTGCCCTAGATCGCTGTTAATTTAAAATGCCACATGAGCGAGCTGACTTAGTATTATTGTAAGTACAATAGTCACGCAACCTAAGTCGTTGTTGCCTGGAGCGGCTTGTCGTTGGCAACAACGTCTTAGAAAAAGTGAATAAAAAGAGAAATCAATCTTGGAGATTGAGTAGAAAGGGACACAATCTCCAATTTTGAGTATTTTAGAAATTTTCTCTGATAATCGATTAAATAGTAAGGATGTAACTAGATCTAGAAGTTAGTGGAGTTGTGCTCTAGCAGTTATGGTCTTGATCAAATGATCGGAGGTTGACGGTTCAAATCCCTCTTGCATCTAATGACATGAGTTCGGGATTATATATTCATTGTCAATATTACTGAAATTTAATTATATATAATTACTAGAAGGTGAAATGTAATGGTGAAAAAAGACAAGCTTAGAGAGCTCGCGTGAAATACGGTGGAAGATTTTAAGTTTGGATTTGAGTAAGAATTTTGAATATTTATGTTTGATTTGATGTCGAGACAAGAAGTGATTGCGTTCAATTAACTTATCTTATTAAATCAGAAAGCGAAGGCGCTCGAACACCGACTCCGACTTTGTTCTTCCGTTTCCTCGCCGACTGGTCTTCCTTCGGTCGGCACCTCCCCTTCATCAGCCTGTTCCTGTGGGACGTCCCCTTCACCGCGGGAACTTCTCGACCGCCTGATCTTGCCCGGATGGCCCCGTCGCTGGTGGGGCAGCTTCGTCGCCCTCTTCCTTTCTCAGCCGGTGTGGTGAGGGTGGATGGAGATTGCGGATCTGGGGCCGGAAGACCGATTGCTGCCTGGTTCACTGTCCGGCGGGTGGATGGATCTGGTGGAGGTTGGTGGTGTAGAGGTTTTGGGCGTGCAGTGTGGGTGGTGGCTCAAGGGATTGGTTGGTGGTGGGTGGCTGATGACGGCTGAAGGGTGGTGGCTGGTGGATATTTTGGCAGTCGGCGTTTGTGCGACTCAAACGTCTTCCTTTTTGAGCATATACTGTCACCCTTATGGTGTGACCTTTTAGTCGCTTTTCTAGTTTTTTTTCGTTTTTTAGTTTTCGGAGTTTCGTTTAGGACTCAGGAGTTTTTCTCCTGTTATTATGGTTGGAGTGGATGGGTGGCCTTGTCGGCCTGGTCTTAATTTGCGATTACGTATCGTATTGAGTCACTGCTTTGTCAGTGTCCAACTGCTGTACAACTTTTCCCATCAAAAAAAAAAACTTATCTTATTAAATCTATGATTGCTGAACAGGTCTCTCTTTATCAATCAATGTCTGTCTTTCATTTTCACCTGTGTGAGTGTGACTCCCACATTGAAAATTGAAAATTGAAACTCGTTTAATGAAAAGTTTAATTATTTCGTTTGTAGTGACATAAAACTCATTAGATCATCCTCACAATGATCTTTTGAGTCATAATAAAAAAATCAAGGGAGATGGTAAAAAAATATGGTTATTCATGATGATCGAATCAATCATAGAAAAGGTTATACGATGATCACTTGAAAAAAGATCCCTCATGACTAAAAATGAAATTTGATCATGAGCGTGAACTAATTGCAACGCGACACGTGTTTTGTATACGTACAATTTTAGTTTATATTTTGATTTTGCAACGAAAATATCTTTTAAAAAATTTGTTGAGATATATTTTTAATATTTATGACCTACAAATTTATGTAGTGGGATGCTCAAAAGAATTTAGTCCAGAGTGGGATGCACACGATTGATCTAGTCATGAGGGATGACTATATGTGAAAGAAAAATAATAAGAGAGATGGATGACATGATTTGTTTTAGTCATGGTGGGAATGCTCTTACCCTTTCATTTTGTCTCTTGATATCAGATATAAAAAAGACATTACAAATATAAAATATATATTTTGTCATGTACTACAGTGGTCTGGTACATAAAAATAAAGAAAGCGGATCAAATAAAAACCAGAGTTACAAATAAAAACTAAAAATCCAATAAAATATTACAACGTGTATATTTCGACCAATCGTAATTCGGGGCGCTTTTTGTAAATAAAAAATTAAAACGGACTTATTTAAAAATACACCTAAAAATTCACATAGTAATATCAAGACTTAACTTAAGTCTGTACATTTTACTGTATAAGGTTGTTTTTAATTGGTACATTACCATTTTAAGTCTGGATATTGCTATCTAAGGCTGTTTTAAGTCTGTATATTACCATTTAAGGCTGGACATCGCCAATTTAAGTTTTTACATTACTTATTTAAGTTTGGATATTGTTGTTTAAGTCTGAATATTGTTGTTTTAAGTCTGGATATTATTGTTTAAGTGTGGCTCTTGTTGTTTAAGTCTGTACATTATTGTTTTTAAGTCTGGATATTACTGTTTTAAGTTTGGATATTGCTGTTTAAGTCTGGATATTGTTGTTTTAAGTCTAGATATTGCTATTTTAAGTCTGATTATTAAGTCTGATCATTCCAAGTTAAGTCTGATTATTAAATCTGATCATTCCAAGTTTAAGTTATGTCTGATTATTATTATGTCTGATCATTCCAAGTTAAGTTTGATTATTGCAAGTTAAGTCTGATCATTCCAAACTAAGTCTGATCATTCCAATTAAGTCTGATTATTGTGTCTGATCATTCCAAGTTAAGTCTGATCATTCAAATTTAAGTCTGGATATTGTTGTTATTTTAAGTTTGGATATTACTGTTTTAAGTATGGATATTGCTGTTTAAGTCTGGATATTGCTGTTTAAGTCTGAATATTACTTTTTTAAGTTTGGATATTGCTGTTTAAGTCAGGATATTGCTGTTTAAGTCTGATTATTAAGTATGATCATTCAAAGTTAACTCTGATCATTCCAAGTTAAGTCTGATCATTCAAAGTTTAGTCTGATTTTTATGTCAGATCATTCCAAGTTAAGTATGATTATTGTAAGTTAAGTCTGATCATTTCAAGTTAATTCTTATCATTTCAAGTTAAGTCTGATTATTATGTCTGATTATTCCAATTAAGTCTGATTATTATGTCTGATCATTCCAAGTTAAGTCTGATCATTCAATTTTAAGTCTGATCATTGCAAGTTAAGTCTGATCATTGCAAGTTAAGTCTGATCATTTCAAGTCTGATCATTTTAAGTCTGATCATTTCAATTAAGTCTGATTATTATGTCAGATCATTCCAAGTTAAGTCTAATTATTATGTCTGATTATCCAAGTTAAGTCTGATTATTTCAAGTTAAGTGTGATCATTCCAAGTTAAGTATGATCATTCCAAGTTAAGTCTGATCATTCCAATTATGTCTGATCATTGCAAGTTAAGTCTGATCATTCCAAGTTAAGTCTGATCATTCCAATTTAAGTTTGATTTGAAATTCGGGATATGTGAAATGACTATAATGCCCCTCCGTGTTATATTCGAGATTTCAACGAAATTGGACACGTGTCAGCTTGAAATCCGGTTTTTAGTTTTCATATATAATCGTTGTTTTACCTGAACTACACTCAAAAATAAAAATATAGCATTGTCATTGTTATGAAATCTTGTGATCGTAGTGAAGATGAAGCTTAAGGGAGAATAAGAACTTAAAGAGAAGTAGTAGAGAGATTTTGTTGTATTGAATTGTGTTAAATTACATTACATATAGTCCCTTTATATAGGGCTAGGAAATGGAGAAAATATCTTAAGTTTGAGTATGTCAATTTGAACTTGACATCTTGTAGCCAAATGACGTGTGAGGAAGCAAGAGTTGATTTTAATCAACTCTTGTGTTGTCAACTCAACTCTCGTATTATCACTTCCTTGTGGGCCATGGATGATGGATCAATATTCAACAATATTGTCGCTCCGTCATTTTTGCTATCTTGCTGGGGAAGTCATCTATTTTATGATATATTTATAACACTCCCCCTTGGATGACTTGCTACGTGTCTATGCTGCCTCGTTAAAAACCTTACTTGGAAAAACCCAGTGGGATAAAAACCAAGATAAGGGAAAAAGAGTGCAACCACGTAAAACTCCCCCTGATGTTGGCAAGAGTGATTTCTTCATATGTTTTGTAGCTTTCGCATGCCGATGTCATGAACATGTTTTCTGAGTACCGAAGTTGGGAGAGCCTTTGTAAGAAGATCCGCTGAGTTGTCACAGGAACGAACATACTGAAGGTTGATAACATTGCTCTTTTCCAACTCTTGGGTAAATGAAAAGAACTTCGGAGGGATATGCTTCGTTCTGTCACTTTTAATAAATCCTTCCTTCATTTGAGCAACACATGCAGCATTATCCTCATAAAGTGTGATTGGATCATTTGCTGGCAGAAGACCGCTTGTAGTTCTGATATGTTGTGTCATGGATCTCAGCCACACACATTCACGACTTGCTTCGTGTAATGCGATGATCTCAGCGTGGTTTGATGATGTTGCAACGAGTGTTTGTTTCTGGGAACGCCAAGAGATTGAAGTTCCTCCACATGTAAATACAGAGCCAGTCTGGGACTTCGCCTTATGTGGATCTGACAATTAACCTGCATCTGCATAACCAATCAAAACTGGTTTTGTATTGTTAGGATAAAATAATCCTAAGTCAATCGTTCCTTGAAGATAACGAAGCACATGCTTGATTCCATTCCAGTGTCTTTTGGAAGGAGCTGAGCTAAACCTGGCTAATAAATTAACAGCAAAAGCTATGTCAGGTCGAGTACAATTAGCAAGGTACATAAGAGCTCCAATCGCACTGAAATATGGTACTTCTTGACCAAGAATCTCTTCAGTTTCTTCACATGGACGAAATGGATCTTTGTCTACATCAAGGGATCTAACGACCATTGGGGTACTTAATGGGTTTGATTTATCCATATTGAATCTCTTGATTATTTTTCTCGTGTAATTTGATTGATGCACAAGTATTCCACTTTGCATATGCTCAATCTGTAATCCGAGACAATATCCCGTTCTCCCAAGGTCTTTCATTTCAAATTCCCTTTTCAAGTAAGAGATTACTTCATGAATCTCTTCATTCGTTCCAATGATATTCAAATCATCGACATAGACAGCGATAATCACACACCCGAATGTTGTTTTCTTAATGAAGACGCAAGGGCAAAGAGGGTCATTGACATATCCCTTTTGCAACAGGTATTCACTTAACCGGTTGTACCACATGCGTCCGGATTGCTTTAACCCATATAAAGATCTTTCTAGTTTGATCAAATATCTTTCTCTGGGCATTGAACTTGATGCTGCAGGCATCTTGAATCCTTCAGGGATTTTCATGTAAATATTAGTATCAAGCAATCCGTATAAATAGGCTGTAACAACATCCATAAGGTGCATTTTTAATTTTTCATGGACTGCTAGACTGATAAGGTATCGGAACGTATTCCATCCATCACGGGAGAATACGTTTCTTCAAAGTCGATACCAGGTCTTTGAGAAAAACCTTGTGCAACAAGGCGAGCCTTGTATCTCACAATCTCATTTTTTTCGTTTCTCTTTCGGACAAATACCCATTTGTATCCAACGTGTCTCACACCTTCAGGAGTGAGCATTATTGGTCCAAAGACCTTGCGCTTGTTAAGCAAGTCTAGTTCAGCATCGATTGCCTTTTTCCAATCAGCCCAATCGTGTCTGTTTTTACATTCAGTCACTGACTGAGGTTCAGGATCCCCATTATTTTCGTCCATGACTTCACATGGCAGACTATAAGAGAATGCATCATTGATGTTCTCTTTTCGGTTCTATAGTATGCATGTATTAGCATAATTAATCGAAATTTCTCGATCCTTTTCATTTTGTATTTCTACAGGAATACTTTCCTCCACCATAGGATCGTTTTGCTTTTCTTCCCCTTTTCTTTTTCGAGGATTTTTATTTTTGGAACCGGCTGGCCTTCCACGCTTTAAGCGTGTTGTAATTTCATGAGTGACTTTATTTTCCGGCTTCCCTTTTGGAATTTCAATTTGTACGGGAGCATTCTCAGCCGGTATGTGAGATTTAGTCACTCTCTTTGTGTCTGTAAATGCATCGGGAAGTTGATTTGCCATTCCTTGCAAATGTAAAATCCTTTGTACTCTACCTTCACAATCATCTGTGTAGGGATCAAGATGCAATAATGTTGGTACAGACCAAGTAATTTCTTTCTCTAACTGTTTTCTTTCTCCCCCTAATGGTGGGAAATTTTCCTCATCAAAGTGGCAATCAGCAAAACGTGCTGTGCAAATATTTCCAGTTTGAGGTTCAAGATATTTAACAATAGACGGACTTTCGAAGCCTACATAAATGCCAAGACTTCTCTGTGGTCCCATCTTTGTTCTTTGGGGTGGTGCAATAGGCACATAAATAGCACAACCAAAAATCCTTAGATGAGATATATTTGGTTCCTGACCGAATACAAGTTGTAGTGGGGAGTACTTATGATATGCACTCGGTCTGATGCGAATTAATGCCGCAGCATGTAATATTGCATGACCCCATACCGAAGTAGGGAGCATTGTTCTCATTACCAAAGGCCTAGCAATAAGCTGAAGGCGTTTGATCAGTGATTCGGCCAGACCATTTTGTGTATGGACATGAGCAATAGGATGCTCAACCGTAATCCCAACTGACATACAATAATCATCTAATGTCTGAGATGTGAATTCACCAGCATTATCAAGTCTGATCTTCTTGATTGTATGATCAGGAAATTGAGCTCGTAATTTGATTATTTGAGCAAGCAATTTTGCAAATGCCATATTGCGGGTTGATAACAGACATACGTGTGACCATTTGCTAGAGGCATCTATCAATACTAAGAAGTATCGAAATGGTCCACATGGTGGGTGAATAGGCCCACATATATCACCTTGAATTCGTTCAAGAAACATAGGTGATTCCGCTTCAACCTTTCCCGGTGAAGGCCTTATGATCAGCTTTCCTAGAGAACAAGCTTTACATGTGAAAACATTTCCTTGAGGGATCTTTTGATCCTTCAGTGGATGCCCTTTTGAATTTTCAAGTATTCTTCGCATCATAGTTGAACCAGGATGACCCAATCGGTCATGCCATGTGGTTAGTGCTGAAGGTTTGATAACTACCATATTTGACTCAATTGCATTCAAATATGTATAATGCAATCCGGTAGGGAGCATTGGTAGTTTTTCTAAAACACATTTAGTTCCAGATTTATATACTGTGAGCAACATATATTTCATGCTATTTCAGTTATAGACTGAGTATCAAAACCATGAGAATATATATTATTGAAACTTAACAAGTTTCGTTTAGACCTTGGTGAAAATAAGGCATCATTTATCGTAAATTTTGTGCCATTCGGCAATGTAAAGTTTGCCTGGCCAATTCCCTCAACTAGGTCTGCAGGACCTGATATTGTATTCACAATTGCTTGTGTTGGCCTTATCTTTGAAAAATATCTTTTATCTTTCAGGATAGTGTGCGTTGTCCCACAATCAAGTATGCAAATTTCTTCAATGTTAATCCCTTTGTTGGCTTGATGATTATCTTTGTCCATATTAAAATTTTAAATAAAAACAAAGAATATGTTAAGAAAGGTAATGGAATAAAACATTGTACTAGTTTATTTCATATCTTAAAAGAAAACATGCAGATAAACATCGGACAACTTGGCTTCATTCCCAAAAGGGGATTACATAGTCCCATTTTCTGTGTGCTCATTGGGGTTGTCACCCAGATTCACAACAAAATCGGATGCATCAAAGTGGGTGGAGTCATTTATCGGGTTCTCAATGAAGTTGACTTCCTTCCCCTTCCCCTTCTCAAATTTCTGATAGAGCTCGCATAAGTGCTTTGGGGCTCGACAGATTTTAGCCCAATGGCCTTTGGTCCCGCATCTGAAACAAGTAGTTTCATAATCTTTCGAGGGGCTGGGGTCATTTTCCCTTTTGTAGGGATTCTCATGATTCCTCCCATCTTGATGGTTCTTGTGGCCATATTTGGTGATCTTATAAGGTGAATTATGAAAATAACCACCTCGACCACGTCCTTGACCATAACCTCGACCTCGCCCACGCCCACGACCTCGGCTATACTCTTGACCTTGAAGATGATCTCTATGTTCAGTTCTGTTGAAACGAACAGCATTCGCTTCAGGAAATGCCTTTGAGCCAGTCGGGCGAGATTGATGGTTCTTTATGAGCAGCTCATTATTTTTCTCCGCGATGAGGAGACAAGCAATCAGTTCTGAATACCTTTGGAAACCCCGCACACGATATTGTTGTTGCAGGGTCACATTTGATGCATGAAATGTGGAAAAAGTCTTCTCCAGCATTTCATCATCTGTTTTTGTATCTCCGCAGAACCTCAAATGGGTTACAATTCTAAACATTGTAGAGTTGTATTCACTGACTTTTTTAAAGTCTTGGAACCGTAAAGCGGTCCATTCATCGCGGTAAATTGGGAGCATCACAGCCTTTTGATGGTCATATCTCTCTTTGAGATTTTTCCACAGTTCACATGTGTTTTTCACTGTGAGGTACTAATTTTTTAGATCCTCATGTAGATGACGGCGAATGAAAATCAGAGATTTTGCCATGTCTATTTCTGAGGGTTCATTTCCCTCCTTGATTGTCTCACTGAGACCCATTGATTGCAGATGTATTTCTATGTCCATTGTCCAGGACATATAATTGGTCCCAGCAATGCCAAGGGGACTGAAGTCTAGTTTCACCAAGTTTGTCATGATGTTAACTAAAACAAAACAAGTAATTTTTTATTAATTCAAGATATACAAGTCTACAAATAGTGTAAAGAAGAAAGCGACATACATTATTACAAGGATTTTTAAACAATGATAAAATTCATCCGTCGGAACATCTCCGGTGAGGACACAAACAGTAAGTACAAAAATAATTATGAAAACAAAAACTAGCATTAGACGAGACATTTTATGGCAAAGTTTTCTTGAGAAGATTATGTAGTAGAAGAGAGAATGAGTGTGATTTTGTATGGTGAATGAAATTGAATTTATAGAGGAAAATATAGCCGTTTGTTACCGTTGGGCATGTTATGTTACCGTTTGTTACCGTTAGGGCACTAATATTAACAACGTAATATCATCAAATAAATTATACAGTTCAAAGAAGATGAAGTATTTAAAGTAAAGATAGTTACTTTGCAGATCACAACACTTTACTATGGGGCGGTAATCCGCACAGCATAATAATATGTTGTTATACATTAAGAAAGTAAAATAACTTGTAAAATCAAAACACTTTATTATGAGGGGATAATCCGCCACTGCATAATAATATGTTGTTATACATTAAGAAAGTAAAATAACTTGTAAGAAGTATTTAAAGTAAAACATACATAACTGTCATCGTAATAGGATCGAATTCCAAAGAAAAACAAATTAAAAAGCTCTCAGTTTTTTCATCCAGAAAAACTCAGATATCAAGTCACAATCTGGAATTGTGAAAGAGGGAGAGTAGAGCTCCCTTTGAGGTAGTGAACCCCTTATGATATCCAAGTAGAACAGATGAAGAACTAAGCGGAAGTTGAGAGACAACTGAGGAAAAATACTTAACCTTTTATCGAATCTTTGTTCGAAACTTACGGTATCTCAGTTGGTTAGAACCTCGTGCTGATAACGTGTTATGAAATCTTGTGATCGTAGTGAAGATGAAGCTTAAGGGAGAATAAGAACTTAAAGAGAAGTAGTAGAGAGATTTTGTTGTATTGAATTGTGTTAAATTACATTACATATAGTCCCTTTATATAGGGCTAGGAAATGGAGAAAATATCTTAAGTTTGAGTATGTCAATTTGAACTTGACATCTTGTAGCCAAATGACGTGTGAGGAAGCAAGAGTTGATTTTAAATTTTAATCAACTCTTGTGTTGTCAACTCAACTCTCATATTATCACTTCCTTGTGGGCCATGGATGATGGATCAATATTCAACAATATTGTCGCTCCGTCGTTTTTGCTATCTTGCTGGAAAAGTCATCCATTTTATGATATATTTATAACAGTCATAAATTTAATGAAAGATAATTTGGCATTTTTTCAAAATAAAGTCCAAAAAGTTACGGCTCATCTCGTAACCTTAAATTTCATCTGTTTCCGTTCCTTCAATTTAGTTTAGTTTACTTATCAAAATTTTTTAATTTAGTTTAAATTCAATTCAATTTAGTTGAATTTCTGGAAAAGATCATATATTCATATGAGAAGAAACAAATTTGGTGAGAAATGAGAAGTAATCAAAATTCGTAACTTAAAGAACAAAATTCGTAATGTAAAAATTGTAAAACTTAAGATCAAAATTCGTAAACTTAAGGAACAAAATTCGTAACACCGGTAATTACATGAATATAAATTTACATAATGTCCTTACGAACATATAATATAGATATTAAGATTCAAAAAATCTAAAAAAATAAGTGTTGTTCGATAAAAAATTGAATTATTATAATTACTTCTCATTTTTCATCAAATTTATTACTTCTCATGGAATCTCGAATTTCAGCCCAACTGCAGTTGCGAGAAAACTCAACATAGCCACCTTCATCTATATATCCTAGCAAAGATTACTATGCTGAAGTTGCCAGGATCAGTAAATGAAGGACAACTTCACAAGCCTCTGTCTCTCAAAACAATTCATATGATCTTCTTCATAAGGAAGGGACCCATTTCCCTAACATTCATCAATTTGCACGTTTAGTCTTATAAAACTGCTATGCCTATATCACAGCCATACCTCCTGTTCCAAAATTCTCATGCGAGTCCACGACTTGATATAAAACATACTTTCAAAACATTTTTATATGGATGATCTAGCGGTCATAGTCTTGTGTCAGACTGTTTATAAGTTATAACGCCTCGGATCAGATCCTTCTGTTGGACAACCGTCATTCAATTTTCTACTCCACATCCAATCTAGTAAACTTAGAATATAACAATATGGTGTTTTCTACCATACCATCTATACAGAAAGGTTCTCAACCAAGCTCTCTCCGATGAAGTATATAGTAAAATTAGTAAAGTTACCTCAATCATATGGAATTGAGTTGAGATCCTATTGCAGTTGGCTGCTGAGCAGTTTACACTATGATGGACCATGAGTCAAATGAGCACTGTGCCGAGGCCAGAAGTTGAAATGCAAATTATGACTTTCACTGCAAATGTTGAATCTGGGATTGGATTCATTCAATACATCTTCTAACTTGTCACTACCAATTACTTGCACACTAAAATCAGCAAGGCCAAATGGATAGATAAAGCCATTCTGTCATAGGAATAAGTTCTCCATTGCAATGAAGCTGAATGATTTACACAAGAGTTGTTCTGTTCAAAGTTTCAAATATAAACAAGAAATGAGAGAAAAAGAAAGCCGCATACATTTTATTTAAAGTCGTATTCTTTGCAAGTGATTCGGAAAAAGATCAGGTGCAGCGGAACCGCCAAATGCTGATAGTGATTCAGGTCACCCATCTACTTGTCCATCCAGATTATGCATCTCACACTCTTCCCTTGTTCAAGCAACTCGAAAGCTTTATTGATATCTTTGAACTGTATTTGATGTGAAATGAAGCCTTCCAAGTTCAGCTCCTGCACCACAATACCACATTTCTCTGACTGTTTGGATCATGGAAAATGTGGGGGAAAGAAAATGAAATGGAAAATTTATAGGAAAGTCATTTTTCCATGGAAAATAACACGGTAAAGTTTGTATTGAATCTTTTAGTTTTGTTAAAAATTTCCATGTTAAACCAAACATGAAACTCCATTTTCCTCTTCATAGTCTTTCCTTTTCAAAAACTTTCCACGAACCAATTACCATAGCAAAATACGAAGTACCTAACTATCTGAAAGCTAAAATAACCTGATCTAAATGTTTTTGAACGAAGAGAGGGATATCCGACTTGGGTTTAACTCCTCCAAGATACGTGCCTGAGACGCTCCTTCCTCTGCAGAGCTCATGTGGCTCAAAACTAGTAGGCAATCCATCCGCTGCAACTCCTATCATCACAGTTTTGCTCCCACCCTATCTCAACAATTCAGCAAAATTGTTACTGCATTATTAATTTAACTTAGTGCAAACAAATGTGATGTATGGTAGTTGTGTTAGCATATACCGATCTACTGCTTTTGAAAGCCTCAGCGAAAACTGTCCGCGATCCAACACATTCGAAACTGTAGTCCACACCACCGTCTGTCATTTCTTGTATCACCTTGAACACCAAGTAAAAAAAATTCAAAAAAGAAAAATTCTTACATAAAAACAATTTGTGTACTTTAGATTTTCGTTACCTCGCTGAGAGGCCTGTCTCCAAGAGTGGTGGGATTTATAAAATCAGTAACTCCATATTTCTTGCCTGCCACAGAATATCATGGAATCAAAATTCATCAACACCAAATATTTACCCTCAGTTTGGATCCTGGAAAATGTGATAGAAAATATATGGGAAAGTCATTTTCCCAAGGAAAATATTAAGGAAAATTTTGTAATGGATTCTTTTTCTTTTTTTTTTGGACTTTCCATGGCAAATCAAACATGAAACTACATTTTCTTTCAAATTTTCTTTCCATCCAGAAAGCGTTCCATGAACCAGACGGCGCCTTAAGTAACTTAAATGAGTGATTTTCAATGATCTGTGTAGAAAAGGAGACCACTGTAAGAAAGAAGGGACAATATAAACAAACCTAATTCATGCTTCGATGGGTTCAGATCAACGCCAATGATCTTAGACGCTTTCCTTATCCTTGCACCCTCTGCAACCTGTAGTTACATACATGTTACAAATAGGAAGAAAATAGTAATGTTTTGCGTATTTATAAAACTGCAGTCAAATCTACCAATACAGCTGATTAAAATTGGGTTCTGAGTACGTAAAGACAGAATGACTGAAATGTATGTCATCGTCTTTCATTAGTTACCGCGAGGCCAACAGCTCCAAGGCCAAAGATAGCGACTGTAGAGCCTTCTTCGATATCAGCCACTTTCCAAGCTGCTCCTATCCCTGCATCACAATCAATCCCGGATCATAATTTTGTCAATTGCTGACTTATAACATATAAAATGCAATCACAGTTGCATCTCCATTAGTCATATTCAGTTATTTTCGCCCCGACCCTAAAGAAAACAAGTCACAAGTTGTCATCAATTTTTAGTTTAGCAGTTAGAATGTATCAAAGTTTTCTTCTAAAAGTTGTTAAGATGTTGACTTTCTGATAAGGAATCTGAATCGTATTTTGCGGTACATTTTCAGTGTTTCGTGTAAATATTTATTGCACAAACTTGGGAATCGATCGATTTGGGATTACCTGTAGAAACTCCGCAACTAAGCAAACATGCTTTCTCAGGTGGTATTCCATCACCAATCTTAACCACATGTGTGACATCCAACACTGTATACTCAGAGAAACTTGATACCCACAAAAAATGGTTCAAAGTTTCACCACTTGCGTCCTTGAATCGGCTGCTGCCATCCCTCGGTACCCCGTTGGGATTCGGGGCCTTAAACTTGCTGCACATATTGCTCTTTAGAGACTTGCAATCCCTGCATTCTCCGCATTCAGCTAGAAATGACGGCACAACCATGTCCCCTGGTTTCACTTCCTCCACATTTTCACCAACACTCTCCACCACACTTCACCAAAAATTTCAATCCCAACATTTTCTTATCAGAAAAACAAATTATGGATTGTATAAAAAAAACTACTGATCATGTTTTCAGCGTTTTTCGTTTAATTTTATCGAAGTTCTTATCATTTTTAATGAGTTACATTTAATTAAAAAGTCGCTTGACGCCATTTTTCCTTCTGATCAACTGATATTAATTATCGAAGTAATCCGTGAGTGAGATAAAGACATACCCAACACCTTCATGTCCAAAAATCCTCGGAAATGCTGCAAATGGTGGCTGCAGAAACACAATATCAACTCTTACCGGTGGATGATTTTTATAAGTAAGACAAAAAAATTATTCGACATACGAAATCGAGTTTCCAAAAGGTGACATCGGTGTGGCAGAGGGATGTGCAGAGGATCTTGACCCTAACTTCCCAAACTCGAGGCGGAGCGACTTGTATTTCCTCGATCAGTAACGGCTCTCCAGCTCTCCTACACACTGCAGCTGCTTGCAATCAAAATTGGAATAAGTTTCAGAACTGAAATAGCTAAGGAAAGGCTATGTAAATGTGATTGGTCTTATTTGATTACCTTTGCATTTGATGGTTTTTCCTGCAGTGGTGTTGTTGTCCATAGCTGAAGCTGGAGGAGTGATGAAATTAATTTAAGAGTCCAGATGGGGAATAAGTGATATGCTTTGGCTGGACAGAGTAATAGTGTCTGATCTCACCTAACTAACAGATCTTCATCTCCATCTCAATTATGCACATCTGTATATTGGACTTTTTTTTTTGTGTGTGTGTGGCTACTTTGAATGTATTCTTAATCTCTTTTCTTCACCCTAGGGTGGTTGGGCTGGTCATGTCTACGATCCTTCGCGGCAACGAAATGACGCCAATAGTGTGTTTTATGTGTTAGTTCGTTCTTGTACTAAAAAGAAAGATTTTGATTATATTTGGTATTGACATTTTTGTATTTTCTTTGTTATTCCATTTTCATTGAATAAAACAATATTCAAAGGAGAAAAAAAAGAATTTGGAAAAAGAATTTGAAGACTATTTTAGGTGATGGGTTGTGTAATGATTTAGCTAATTGTCCATTATTCAACTAACTTGTCAACCACAACAAATGGTTGATAATGATATACAGAGCTGTCACATATCCTCACCTCACACACTTTATTCCACTTTTTGAAGAGCTAAAATACATAAAATTGGTGCCTTTATCACAACATCTCATTGTTGTGATAAAAGGCACACAAGTTGCACTTTACAAATTCTTTTAGGGGAGCTGCTCATCGCACCCCCCGGCGACAAAAAACCCCCCTAGCACAGTGACTCATATGCCCTTTCTTTGTTGATCAATTACATTCATATGCCATATTATATATTCTTTAATTCAATTAAATGATAATTAAAATTCAATTAAATGATAATTAAAATTCTATAAATTAATTGTACCATATTTATTTATTATTATTAATCAGAAAATATTCTATAATAATTAATAGTAAAAAAATAAAATTAAAATACAACATGTAGCAATTTTTTTTAAAATTATATTGTACTTGATTTTTTTAAAATTTTAATAGAACTTATAATTAGGAGTGAGTGAGTAACAAAATAAACAAAATTTCCATTGTAGTAAAATATTATTTAGACAAATTTTATTTATGATTTATATTTAGAAAATAGTTTCATTTTATTTATGGCGAATAATAATTTATTTCGTTTAATTAATAATTGATTAGGTAGCCCAACATTAATTTGGATTCAAAAAAAACATGCAACAACGCTAAAAATAAATACATAAAAAAGTAGACATATCTAATCAATATTTCCTCCAAATTGTGCTCCTGGAGGCCCCGTGCTTGTGATTTCGCGCCATAAATCAGCACGTATCTTATATGAAGATGCCCATCCTTTAGCTTCGTACGATGAATGATCCCACTGACTAGATTCTCTAGCACAATACATTACGAAACAAAAAATAGACAACTCACTGACTAGATTCTCTGGCAAAAGCAAATTACACTATTCATTTATGTATTAACTTTTAATAAAAGGAAGTAATAACAGATTTGACAATACATTACGATAGACAACTTAGACAACTCACTGACTAGATTCTCTGGCAAAAACAAATTACACTATTCATTTATGTATTAACTTTTAATAAAAGGAAGTAATAACAGATTTGACAATACATTACGATAGACAACTCACTGGTACATTACGAAACACAAAATAGACAACTCACTGACTAGATTCATAATTTATGTATTATATATATGTTGAGTATAACTTAGTTTTTGTTTAATCAATAATGTATTCATATTTAAAAAATATATGTGTTATTTATTTAATTTATACATTGTTTTGAATTAACAATAATATCTCATTAATTATAATTTATATATTAATGTTAATTTCTAAATAGTTTTAAGTAATAATTATATTTTAATTATTATATTTGGTAGGGGGTGTGGGGTGTGGGGGTAAAATGGGAAATAAACGTGGGACCCACTGGGGGGGTGTGTGCGAGAAGAATGACCCTTATTTTAGCCACTGTTCGATTGCAGGAAAAACAGTAGAAAAGTAAAGGTTTGGGGATAGAAACTTTTTTTTTGATAGATTTGGGGGTAGAAACATAAATAAGGTTGTTTAGTTACGGAGAAAATAAATAAGAAAGAAAATTTATTGGAAAAAGAGTTAGAAAATTCGACCGACTTTCCTCGAAACATTTCCACCCGAAAATGAAAGGAAACTCAACATCCACGATCGACGAAGATTTGATCCATTTTCTTCGATTGTTCAATCGACGCAATGACTCTCCAGCTCGTTCAAAGCCTAATTCGATCCTCAATCGCGCCTCAACTGCTTACTCTTTCATCCTCCATTGCCGCTATATTCTCCGCAGGGTTTCATCGTCGTTAGTACACAACATAATTAATTCCCCTAGGTTTCAGGTATGATGCATCTGCTGAGTGATATGTGTTATTGTTTAGGCCATTGATGGGTTTAACTCAGGTGGGGGCGCTCAAATGAGGTTGGGTACTATTGGTGATGTCGTGAGGCTTAATCTCACACCTTTAGATCAAAATGATCTAATGATTGAGATTTAAAGGTGCAGGGAATAGTATTTTCTTTTTACTGTTTGCTTTTGATGGATTTTGTTAGTGTGACACGTGACGCACACACAAAGCACGGGGTTTAGATGTGTGGTTAGGATTGGGGCCTCACGACCTCACCAATAGTACCCGACCTCATTTGAGCACTCCTCTAACTCAGGTTTTATACCTTTTTAAGTCCTATTTTCAGCCACTTTTGGATTTGAATTTGTTTGATTTTGACTGATTTTTGTAAAATGGGTGTGTAGAGAATGTGGTGGAGAGAGGAGGGTGTGCTGAGGTTTACAAAGGAAAGTTGAGTAGTGGGGAAGCAATTGCAGTCAATACATTACTAAAGCTTGTACAGATGATAAGAGGAAGGAGGAGTTTTGACTGAGATTGGGGCAATGGGACATGTCTGTGGTATTCAATTCAGACATATGCTGGATGCAGGTTTTGATGAATTTATGTTGTGCTGATGTAATTGAACTGGTTGAATGTAGATGAGAACTTGGCGATAATGGATCGGAAAACACGATACAAGATTGCGGTTGGAACTGCTAAATGGCTTCATTATTTGTATAAAGGTTTCCAGAGTAGGATAATTCATCGAGGCATCAAAGCATCCAATATTCTGCTTACTGATGATTTTGAGCCACAGTGTGGCTTCTTGTTTGAAGTTTCGATCATGTCGGGTGATTTTCGGTACTTGTTGTCCGCCATTTGCATAAATTGATCATCTTTGCTTGCTAAGGTTGGGTTTCTTGATGTTTGGTTTCTACTGATATCCGATTTTGGACTGGCAAAATGGCTACCATCTTAGTGGACTCATCATTGTATGCAGGGGCGGACGCACGCCTATAATAATGGGGTCATTTGCCCCATTCATTTTTCCATTTTGTCCTTTTATTTTAGCATAATTAGACTAAAATGTATTAATAATTATAGAAAATACCCTTAATGCCCCCATTAAATTCTCAAAAAAAATGGTATGCCCCAGTAAAGTATACGTCTGGGTCCGCCACTGATTGTATGAACAATTTATATGTATTCTGACACTACATAGAGTTCACTAGTAAACCTTAAATTGTATGAAGTTGGCTAATTTCATGAAGGTACACAATGTCCTAAGGAGTGGTTTCTATTTTATTTATTTTGTGTGTTGTGACTACAGTTCTGAGTTCAATATATTGTATCCTATATTGTATCCCCACCTGTGATTCTTGTGTAGGTATTGTTTTGGTCTCTGGTGATGGTGTCAGCCACACAATTCTCATATATGAAGGTTACGCTCTTCCACATGCGATCATGTGTCTTAACCTTGCTGGCCGTGATCTCACTGATGCTCTGATGTAGATTTTGACTGAGAGAGGTTACTCATTCACCACCACTGCTGAGCGAGAAATTGTGAGGACATAAAAGAGAAGCTGGTTTACACATTGCTCTGGACAACGAACAGGAATTGGAAACTGCCAAGACCAGCTCTGGTGTTGAGAAAAGCTCGGTCCCTGCAATCACCTTTCTGATGGCATCAGCAATGCTGAATGTCACATAGTAGATAATAAAAAAAGAAATTTCATTTTTAAGTTTATTTTCTTTCCATGTTATTTTCTTGTAAATCAAACATGCACTCATTTTTTATTAAATTTTCCATTAATGTTTCCATGCATAACCAAACACAAAAAAGATAATATTTCGTTTGCCATGAAATTTTTTTTTCTTACTATTTTTCCCTATGGTTTCTTTCCCCTCTACTTTCTCACAGAGCATTAGAAAACGAATTTTTGTTTCAAAATATAAAGATATTATAGCCTATTTAAATTGCTAGACTTACCCTTTATTAAAGTTATATCTTCCTGTAGGGCGAGAATCGGGTGAGAACTCTTATGTGTATCAACTTAGAATTAACATAGACACAAGATTTCTTGATATTGTGTACCAAATACTTCCAGCTTTTGAAAAATAAGATTGTCGCCAGGGTGGTGGCCATTTGGTTAAAGAGTCTGACAGAATTTCTTATGTTCCGGGTTCGAGTACTGGGGCCACCAATTTTCTATATAACTCGTGGAATGTACCAATGATTGGATATATATAGCATTATAATATTATGAATCGTTATACCCTTCATCAAAAAAAAAAAAAAAAAAAAGAGAGAAGATTGTCAGACAATGGCTATTATCGCATTAGAAGGTGAGCGTTGATGTTGAGTACAATAAATTTATTTGTATGAACAGTATATAAAAATTAACAAATAAAATTTTTGTATCGTAAGTTCTTAACAACATTGATTTTTCTTTTTTTAAAAGCAAGGACCAGACCGGTCCACCGGACCGACCTCATACTCAAGCCATAATTGCATTAAACAAGCCTAAATTCGACAGGGAATCTAGATGCTTCCAAGGGGCTTGAACCACCAATCTTTTGATCATTTGACGAAGAGGAGTTGTGATGAATTCTAATTTCTCACGTTAAATGGTGTTTCTTATTTGATCCACTTTCTCGCTATATAAATGTATGTAGCTTGTAGCTATATAATCAAAAAAAAATGTATGTAGCTAAAGAACAATGATCTTGGTAGATTCTTAATGTATTCACTTCATTCTATGCGAAATTTTATTTATTCATCAAAAGTTGAACTGTCACTTATTCTAGTATTTTCAGTTAGTTTGTTACCTAAGCTATTTACGGATTGAATTGAACGAAACTGATTATTAAGGGCGATGGGCACAGAGCTTTGCTGGGCAGCAGCAGGTCCTGGATACAATTTACATCACAAATTTGAAATGAGACGAGGAATTTGGTGTGTAACAAGTAACATGTCTCTACATGAGTAACTGCTGGCTTTTATTAGTAACTCAGAGAGCTAAAACACCAAGAGTTTTTGTCCCAAATGTTTTCTTTTGGAGTTCCCAAATACGGAAAACGAGGTTGACATATCTCATTTGTCCTCTTTTTTAAAGATCGGTACGTAGAGTGCTAGTTTGTTCATTTTCAGCGATTACCGGCTTAGGGATGCCGGTATGTCGCAACATACTGGTTGGTCCACAGAGGCACAAAGGGTTCGTAGGCATTTTTCGCAATATACCAGCAAACCCCAAACGTGTATGTTGCAAAATGCAACTAATCGGCATCCCCAAGCCGGTATTTGTTGAAATGAAACAAACTGGTAGCCGCATACCGATTTCTTTCAAAAACATGAACAGTAAATGGCAAACCCATTTGCCATGTTTAAGAAATCTCAAACCCAATACAAGGTATTTAGAATAAAAGCTCAAACACCAACCCGCAACCATGTCTACCTTCACAAACAAGAACATAGTTGGTTTCATCCGAAAAATCATTGAGACTGTTGTCACTTATCATGATTATGAAGCAACCCAATGACTGGCTGACTTCTGTTTCAATGGTACAGTAGACCTGGCCTTCGAAAACAAGTCTGCCAGAGATTCAAACTATGCATCAGAAACAAATGCTTGATCCCACAAAACTGCCAACATCAAGGAGGTCTTTAGAAAACCAATCTCTCAAACCATGGATTGGCCCTCATCCTGGTTCCTCCAACTATTATATGTTCTACCTCATAATGATCTCTATCAAATTTAAACGCATCATCTCACATTAAGGTAACTCCAACATATCAATTTTTTATTAACAAAAATATCGAATTCTTACTTATGCCATAACTTCTGTTCATCTGATTCAAGGCAGATCAGATCATACACCAACAAAAGAACATTTGGATCAAAAATGGCATTTTAGGAAGACAAATCTGTTTTAGCAAAAATTAAACATCAAGCGAGTTTCTGAACTGATTGTATCTAAAGAATTAAAGAACTTCGCACAAATGATTGTTTCTAAAGAAATAAATAATTTCGCACAAAAGCAAAATCAAAACCTGAAAATATGAAGATAATTTACCAACAGAGATCTTTAGAAATCTCAGTCTCATTTCACATCCAAATAGAGCTTGGAGTCGAAAATCGAAACTAAATCAAACCATAAAGATACGAAGATATACGATCATGAGGCTTACAGTTAAAGCTGCCTTCCAATCCACTCGCCTCGGTTACTCCGTCGTATTCATCGGCCGGCTTCGTTTCTGAAAAATCCTTATACAAAATCGAACTGAAACGACTTCACACGGTACATCCATAGAAGACGAAAAAGAAGCCGAGCATGGAGACGAGCGCAACGGACTCGAAGACGGTGACGAAAGACCACAGCACGTCGTCCACAATCGAAAATTCCGGCCATCTGAACCCTCCGGGTCTCCACCTGAAGTTGAATAGAGACGCTGTCGGCGCCGAATCGAACTCTGCCCAACGGAGCGCCTTCGTCATCCATCGTGCCGCCATCGCCATCGATCGATCTGGAACTCTCTCTGACAAGTAACAGCTAATCAAAGCTCTGTAATTCGAACAGAATGGTGGGTGAGGTTTATATTTATACACTCTGGGAACTCATCGTGTGGATGCGGGTGTACGGTTGTCATTTGTGTGGGTGGTTTGTTTATAGTCGTTGGATGAGGTATTGAAGCGGGTGACGTGCGGTTGAGATTTGATTTGTGTTTGTATTGATGTTGGGAATTATGAATACTTTGTTAGCTGGATTTGAGGAATTGTGCGGTAACGTTCACGTTCTCTGTTTATTTTTTTGAAATGAAATTGCGGGAGAAAGAGGATAGATTTCAATAATTGTAAGTTTGAAATGTTGAAAAGGGTAGGGAATTAGCCCAGTGGTGGCTAGGGAATTAGCCCAGTGGTGGCTGGCCCGCTCGACACCTATGAGGTGCTCGGGTTCGATCCTCATTAACCCCTAACGTACTAACAATTAACACACTAACAATTAACTCATGTATCAAAAAAAAATGTTGAAAAGGGCGCAGTGGGTCCTGTGAATGGAAATAACTAAATTTGAATCCAAATAGAATCTACTGAAGCACAGTCAAAGAACGTCGTTTCACTTTCACCTAATGAAATTTTTAGAAAATTGACCACAACTCCATTTTTTATTCATAACATTACAATGCATACCACATTAACTTTTATCAATTTAGTACATATATGTGGATATTTGAAGCTCTATTAGGGCATATGCAGCGGTGGAGTTCTCGACGGGATTTGGGGATGTTCGACGATGGATTTTTGTGCGGCGGTGACATTCTTGGGGTGATCGCATGCTCGGCGAGGATTTGGAGACGAGAACGTCCGCTCAGAAATGCTGGACGAGAACGCCTCAGCGAACGTCCTCCGCGAGTGAAGCTGTGCGCGTGAGTCGCGTGTCGAACGAAATCGATCAAATTGAACATTGAAAACTCAGTCGCTCACTTGCTAGATGATTTTCGACATCAATCGAACTCAGAATATAATTCAATCGACAGTTTTCGAACAGATAAAGTTGCCGATTCAAAATCAGAAATCGACCTTCCGCGCGCCCGACATTGACATTACCGTCGCGCCCGACGTAGACATTAGCCCTAATGTTTACATTGAATGCGACGCATCCCTAATGTTTACATTGAACGCGACATCAATCCGCCGCGCGTCCTGCTTCAACATTAGTACGCCGCGCCCACATAAGACATTAACGAGTTAACGTCTACGTAGAGCGCGCCCACTAATGTCCCAACGTGACGCGATCGACACCAACGAGAATATTTTAAAAAATAAATTCAAAAATCTGATCTAACGATATAATTCTCACCAACGGGAATATTTCAAAAAAAAATTTATTCATGAATAGTAATAGGAAGTTCTCCGCAGAATGACATTGCTGCATAGAATATGCAGAAATGCTATTACTGTTCAATGAATAGTAATAGAAATTGCTCCATGAGAAAGTTTTCGAGGAGATAAAATGCTTGAACGGATGCGGATGCCCTTAAGGCATCTCGACAGGATCCCGAAATCATTGGGACGAGGAAAGCTGTGAGAAAATTGATGATCCCAGGACTCGAATAAGAAATCATGTCTGACTCCTTAACCAACGGACTACCACCTGTTGGCCTTAAACATAATTATAAAACTACTTTATTTTAAAATTATAAGTATTTAGTTGCCTAGGCTGTATCCTCATCCATTATGTCGGCACAATGAGCTAGAAAAACCTTATTTATTTGATCATTAAGGAAAACGCGTGTAAGTATATGATTGCACGAAATATCTTTGAGTGTGAAGATGTTATGTTCAAACATTAATCATAGAATCCATCAAAAAAAAAAACATTAATCATAGAAAAAAGAAGTGAGTTTGTCCTAGTTTGGAGTTTGATTTTCACTTTAACGACATTTTGAGTTTCCATTTTCACTTTTCTCTCGTAGTTCTAATGTCTTAATGTTGATTTTAATATACGAGAATCAGATCGTACATATACTATATATCCAATCTTTCTTTTCTTTTCTTTTTTTTAATGGGTAAAGTTGTACAGATGTTGGACACTGACTACTCAATGACTCAAATCAGTACATATACTCAAATTGAAGCACATGCCTCTGTGCGGCCAACTCATTCTCATCATAACAGCTATCAAAGATGGCGAGTTCATGCTCTAGAGCATGGACTAGCAACCTCTTCAGCCAGCACTAAGCCCCAGGTCGTAAATCGGGGCAAAAGGACAACTAAAAAGACTAAAAGGTCGTAACTCAGTCCGCAAGCGGCTGAGGACATAACAAACTCAGTCCGAAAGCCGGCGGAGAACAACCACTTATTGAAATTATTCTAATCTAACTGAACTAATACGGTAAAACTAACAGTAACCTCTAAACCTACAGCTAGAACAACCTAGGCTACACCGGATACAAACCCCCAGCAGGCTGCGACCACCAACTGCTTCAGCAGCGTATAACACCCAAAAAATGCCCAACCAACCCCTCACGGCAACAGGCCCGCACGACACCTGACCCAGCACAAGCGATCACTCCGTTCGTCAGCCGAATCGTCGTCCAAAGAACCACAGACCAAATCGCTGACCGAGGAGGAAGCAGCAACGCCGAAGCAGGGAGGACCACCAAAACTCGGCCTACGCCAACAGCACCACCGGCGAACTCCAAAACGACGAGAAAACTGTATATACAGTCCAGATCCGTCGCCCCTCCCAACCCCCGTCCAAAAGCGTCCACGGCCAAACCCACAACACGCCGGACGACCTCAGACGACACCGCAAGACGATCAGAAGGGCCCAGCCGGGACATGGAGGAAGAAAGCGGGAGAGACGGGCGGAAGGACGGCAGGAAAAGGGCTTGAACGGAAGAGAGCTGCTCGAACTTCCGGGTGTTTCTAGAGAGAACCGAGAGAGTTTTTCGAGAGAATTTTACGATACTCGAAGCATATATATATCCAATCTTTTAGGAAAAGCGAAGAGATCAAATTCTATATCCGATCTCATCAAAATTATAGTATAAAATTGAGGGTGCGGTTCGGGTACAAACCGATTTAAAAATAAAAACTACAAATCGATTATTAAGCCGACACGTGTCCCATTTTAGTCGAAATCCCGGACAAAACACGGAGGGGTATAATAGTCATTCCACACGGAGGGGTATAAACCTAATAATGGTATTTTCAATTTAGTTAAAAAGTTGTTAATGATCAGACTTAAGCAATGAATGATCAGACTTAAGCAAATGAATTATCAGACTTAAGCAATGAATTATCAGACTTAAGCAATGAATTATCAGACTTAAGCAATGATCAGACTTAAAAAACTGCAATGATCAGACTTAAAAACAGCAATGATCAGACTTAAGCAATGAATGATCAGACTTAAGCAATGATCAGACTTAAAAACAGCAATGATCAGACTTAAAAACAGCAATGATCAGACTTAAGCAATGATCAGACTTAAAAAATAGCAATGATCAGACTTAAGCAATGAATGATCAGACTTAAGCAATGAATTATCAGACTTAAGCAATGATCAGACTTAAAAAACAGCAATGATCAGACTTAAGCAATGAATGATCAGACTTAAGCAATGATCAGACTTAAAAAACAGCAATGATCAGACTTAAGCAATGAATGATCAGACTTAAAAACAGCAATGATCAGACTTAAAACAAGCAACGGTCAGACTTACAAAGCCCTAATACGAAAATTACTAAAAACTGAAAAATTTCTAAAAACATTAAAAATTCAAAATAAAATAGGAAACGACTCCGGATGGCCAAAAAAGCCCCTACTTCACGAGCTAAGCTCGTGATTTCTGACCGTCACGCCGTTCTGCTCAGAATAAGGTATTATGGACTGAAATCAGACACCGGCAACTCAAATCCTGCTATTTCGCCACAACCTTAGTTGGTTTAAGTCTGATCATTAATGGTTTAAGTCTGATCATTGGTTTTTTAAGTCTGCTCATTGATTGCTTAAGTCTGATCATTGTTTTTTTAAGTCTGATAATTAATGGTTTAAGTCTGATCATTGTTTTTTAAGACTGATCATTACTGGTTTATTAAGTCTCATCATTATTTTTTTTAAGTCTGATCATTATTTTTTAAGTCTGATCTTTTTTTTTAAGTATGGTCATTACTGGTTTAAGTCTGATCATTACTGTAGCGATAGTCAATTTTACTGTAGCAAATGTCAACATTTATTCTAAATGATCAGACTTAACGGGAAAATGATCTTAAAAATGCACTTTAACGAATGTCGAATTTTACTGTAGCGAATTTTAGGACGATTATACCCCTCCTATCTTTTATGTATTTTTAAATAAGTCCGCGTGTATTTATTTTTTTTACAAAAAGAACCCCGGTCGAAATTAATTCTGATTGGTCGATTTTGACACGTGTCAATTTTTTATGGGTTTGTAGTTTTTATTTATAATATTGGTTTGTATTTGATCCAAACCCTAAAATTGAAACTCAAATTCAACCAATTTAAAACCAAACTCGAAATTGGGAAAGGTTAGCCCAAGTAATTTTGTGGCACGAAGCCAAATTATCAGTTTGGGGCTTTATAAAGAGACTTGGTTAAAAACCGAAGTCTTATTTGCATACATTTTTTTAATAAATATCTCCTTTTTTCCTTAGCATAAATGGGGTCTTTACATATACATATAATTTTTGAGTTTTGAACCAAGGCCTGAAGCAAAGGCTTCAAAGTAGAGACGGCCTTGAAATTGGGGCAAACACAATCTATTTTCTTAACCATGCGATAGAGATTATATAATTAAACTTAAATTTGTGTTTGTCTGAACACAGTTTAAGCTTCGATACCTTAAATTTAAAACACGGTCGGTCCAGGGCGAAGTGAGCGACCCCAGTGGAAGGGCACTCTCCCGATGTCAAAGCACCCGGATTCAAGTCCTTGCTCTAACAGATACTTGTAACTCCTAACATTAACATCCTATCAAAAAAAAAAAAAAAAAAACACGGTCGGCCCAACACATTTGAATATTATAGAAGCCCATACATTTTCATGTGTACACTGACAACTAAAAAAAACCTTAAAATTTTATAGCATATCAGAAACGACGACAGACACAACATAAGATAAAACACAGTCCATGTCACTTTCCAACATAATGCCAAACAAGCACGCACACAGCCTCTGCACAATCTTCAAATTCCAAAGCTCTCTTTTACTTGGCCATGATTGTTCCCATGTGCTTCTGCCTCTACACTGATCAAAACCACTCCTATTGATTTTTGTTGGGGGAATAAGCATTGTTTTGATGAAACATATATATATTGAATTTTTATGTCATGCAGGATACTTATGGAGTTAGGGGGGTATTTAATGTGTCGGATCCATAGCTAGATAATGTTGGTTAAGATAGGGGTACGTCGATAATGGGCAAGTTAGCGAGATGCAACACACCTCAATGTAATGACTAAATTTTATCTCGTAGGTGTGCACACTTACAAAAAAAAAAAAAAAAAAAAAAAAAGTTATGACCGATCCGATCTTTACTGAAAGAGCTTAGGACCGAACAATTTTTATTTTAAGAGAATTTTAAAAATATATTAAAACCTATCGGTCAGGACCTGCCTTAAAATTTTGAGCCTAAAGGACACAATCACACAAGCTTCATTCTATAGTCTCTCTTTCAAGACAGTTCCATTGAACGTGGCTTGTCGTGTTTGGTGATACTGGTTGCTGCCATTCCGGATGATATTGGAGTTACTTAGTTTTTATGGGCGTTTTTACCCTCACCTACGTTTTATTAACTATGCAAATTAATAAGTACATGTGATTTTCATGTATAAATAAAATATCCCTGAATTTTGATCGATTAAATTTACAGGTGGCAGCTTCTACAAGTTTATTGATCTTATCCAAAATCAATTTTTTACCCGATCTCAACCCTTTTAATAACAATATGTGGTTGCCCGTTGCTATGGTCCAAATCATTTCAGGTGACCAATACGATCACCTTGTCAACGATATGTAATCTCGAGGAGGAGCGTTCAAATGAGAAGTCTTCTACATATATTTCGAAAAATTGAGAACTCAATCTGTGCATCTTTCAAATTAATGTATCATCATGTCATTGTGGTGCTGAGACATGTCCCACTTGCATTTTTAAACTTACATTTAATGAAAAAGTCAAAGACAACAAGTTTAACATTGCTAGTGAGAGTTACGTATCAAATGCACATTCGAATATGTGAATTTTGATTCAATAATCAAATTTGAATTCTCAGATTCTCAATTATATAGAATTCTCAATCAAGCGGTGGTCACCGAATGTGGATTATTAATTGCAAGATACTGCCACACCTAAAGTAATAAAATAAATCAACTCATCTTGTAACACATGCATTTGAATCTACAACAACACAGACTAAATGTTGAGTTTTGTGTTGCGTTGGTAGTAAAAACTAAAAACATACCAGTTAAATATGATATTTTCTGCACATAGACTGAAGCTAGAACTAGCTGTGAGTGAGAGTACTTAAAGCAAGGCACCACATATTACACTGTGGGTAACTCATGCAACCTTTCATGTAAAACATTATGAATAAGGATACCTATATGTGGGAATCTGTCGGCTCATCTCTCATTGGCCACCAGTCTCTCACTAAATCTCACTCTAAATTAGGATGGATCTTTTGTATGGTCTGCGCTTCACTGATCAAAGTTCCTTCACTATATGGTAACTAAATCTTGTCCTCACTGAGATTTTTCTCTACCATCTTTCTTTTCAGTTTGATGTTGGTACGACGTTTAATTAATTTAGGAGTGAACTAAAGTAGCTAGATCCAGTTTGAAGCTTACTGCCTGCAGATTTTTGGTGACTTAGAAAATTTATGTTTTGTATATGAACTTCTGCTGTCAAGCTATATAGGTAGATTTGTAGACATTCATTTCATTTGATTAGTCCATTTTGTTAGGAATCTTTTTTACAAATATGTTTAGTACGTAGCACTAGCATGCCTTTCTTTTCAGTCAACCAGTTGCATAATGTGTCAGTATTATTATTAAGTATATGACCATGAAATCGATCAGTACTTACCTTTGTGTTGCCTCCAACCTTGAAGTAGGGCTGACATAATTAGGGTTTGTGAGCTTAGGTTAAAATTTAACTGGCCTAGCTAAATGTGTAGATAGAGGATTAATTAATTAATGATCGTCTCTTACAAATTTAACGAGCAACTAATTAATTCTCTCTTAGCTTGTGTGATCTTTAGTTAGAAACCTTCCCTATGCATGTTTCTGATTATGTTAAATTTCGCTAGTTCATATAGGTTTCAGTTCCAAACCGTCACTTAAAACTTTTAATTTGCAAGTCATGTTTTTTTTTGTATATGCTATAGCATTTGTTCTCTTCCTTAATTTTGAGATAAAACTTATTTAAATGAGTCGATGGTATCTACTATCTACCACATGAAGCAACAAAGTTTGCACTACATGAGTGTGATGAGCACCTTTTGTCTTCTTTGTCATATCAAGAGAGCCTCAACTTTTGAGTGAACCACGTGTCTTAATCTTAACTGCGGTGGTTGCTGATGGAGAACCCCATATTCCAATGACTTCTTGGTATTTGGAGAAGAAGCTAGTGCACTAACTTAAATAGATGTGATGATGATGATTTATATAGCTGGAAAACAATAAAAAGTAGAGTAGGATTGTAAGGGTGTGAATGTGTGATGAGAGATTGCACCTAAAATGTATGCATTTTCTGGCAAAAGGGAATACAACATGGGCAGGAGAAGTTTCCATTTCTGGCAAAGGAGTGACAATTTACAGCTCTCTTTTCTAACACACACAATCATATACTTCTCTATCTCTCTCTCTCTTCCCTTGCCCTTTGCCCTTCTGTATATTCAACAAGTATTCATTCATTCACACATTCAGTCTTTCAGAACTTCTCTCTCTCTCTCACTTCTGATAAGGCCTTGCCTCCTACAAAATCTCATCATCACAAGTGCAGTATACATATCATCACTCTCCCTAACATCTTCAAGGTCAGTCAAACTACAAACTTCTTTACATCTAGTGTTTTTTGACTTCACCGGATCTAAGATCATCAAAGAGTTGTTGATTCTTGTGTTTTCTTTTGCTAGGGTTTTGAAAAACAATCATGGAGAATAAGAGCAAAAGTAGTCCTCTGAAAAACAGCTTGAAAGAACATGACAAGGCTGTCATAGGAGTCAACACTTACAACAAGGGGCATATGAAGGGTCCATGGAACCATGTCTACACAAACAATAACAGTGCTGCTGCTAGTGCATCATATGCATCCAAAGACAATGGTTATGCAAACATGAGTGGCTTCTCATGGCCACCAAGGTTGTACGTGTGTAGTTTTTGCAAAAGAGAATTCAGATCTGCACAAGCTCTTGGAGGTCACATGAATGTTCACAGAAGAGATAGAGCCAGGCTGAGGCAATCTCCTCCATCAACCCTTTCTCACCCCATGGATCAATTAGTTGAAGGTGATTCCATTAATCTCGTCCCTAGCACTAACCCTAACCCTAACCCTAATTTGGCCTGGATGATCAAAAACCACCCCAACAAAACAGCTAGAATACCTTCTCTGAATTCATCATCTAAACTTCTCATATCATCATTTGGGGCATCATCAACTGCTAGTGGGCTCAAGAGATGGTCTGCAGCCAGCAGAACAAACATTTTCAGAACCTCAACCACAACTACACCCCCAAATCTTTTTGATGCCAGTAATAATGAGCGCCACAACAATACATTTCCAGAGGTGAGTTTCAATAATGCTTTGGAGATGGGAGGTCTTCTGAGATTGGGGTATGGAGCTGGTAAGTGGAGGAAAGAAGATGTGGATTTGGAGCTTAGGCTTGGCTATTCGTCTTAAGATGACGACATGTTTACTTTGCCTTCTCAGCTAGCTAATAGAAGGCTCAGTAGTTTGAGGTTTGTTCTATATCGTTATATAGCTTAGCTTTAAGTTTGCTTCTGTATGAACACAAAGTGCTAAGACAAGCAGGAGGATATGCAGGAAGTACACTGGAAGCATATCATCGGAGTCACTATATAGTGCATGAGTCTCATATATGAAAGTGTTGAGGAATGATGTTCTGAATAACACTCTTATTTTTCTTGTCTAGTGATAAACACAAATGCAAGTGTATTTGATTGTACGTCTAATATATGAACTCTAGAGTAAGACTGATGTATGACTTGATGGCTCATGTGTAGCTAATTTGTCTAAAAGCCAAGCAACTGACTGATTATATTTTTTATCCAATCCAATAAAATAAAAAACGAGAGAAATGCATTCTCACATATAGTATCAAACACTCTTTTATAGATGCATATTTTCTACCTTCATTAATCAACAAACTGTAAACAACATTAGTATCTCATCCTCTCTCTTGTTAATTATGTTCATACTTTTAAAATAAATTAGCTTAAGTGAAGAAAGAGCAGCAAATTACTTCAAAACTGAGTCCTTAAAAGTTAAAACTATATGCTCTTGGCTCTCAATCAGAACAAAAAACGATGTATCAAGTTTGATAAAAAAAAATGTAGTTCAATTACATTGTGAAAAAAAAGAGTTCAATTACATTTTCAAAGATGTGTTTATATAAACTTCAAATGTTGTATACTCTCTCTTATCATTCCTTTTCTTTTTTATTTCCAAAGGAAGTGATTACAGTGACTAATTGAGTGTGGTTAGCACTTCTGACTTATACTAATATTTTCATTAGATCATGTTCTTGATTGACTGTTCATTCCTTGAATTTGGTGCATCAGATTTTTTTTTTTTCAGTCAAATCTTAGTAAACTACATATTATCAAATCTGTACGTAGATGTTCCTAAGGACGCATCACAAACAAAAAAATACTGTAAAACATAACAAATAATGGGGGGACACACACAGATAACATTCAAAGACATCAAAATTAGTATATATTTGAAGTATTATATGCATCTCGGTATTAGTAAATATTATGTCAATGTCAATATAGTTTGAGAGTCAAAAAAATGAGTTTATTAGAGTACTAGCTTTATTGACATTCCTACTCATGAAAAGCAAAGGGCTCCATGCGTCCTACACATTCCCATTGCTTTCACCAATTGGATTCAAATTCCAACACACCCAATGTCACAAGTCACAAAGCTCTCCAACATTAATGGTTCAACTCGAATCATTTCACTATCAACAACCCACCCATTTGCTTATGCCATATCATATACGGAGTATATAATAAATGTAGTTGTGATGTCTCTCATCGAGACTTGAATAAGATGGAAGCATTGTCTTAGAGTTTCACTAAAATGTAAAGCTTTTAACCATGAGAAAATGAAGGTTTTGCCTTTGCAGGTTATTGTGTGTCAGCATATTGAAGACTAAGAGAAGAGAGTGATGATGACGAAGGAAAAGAAAGAATAAAGAGATCCCATCATTTTTCTATATATGCCAAGCAATCTCTAATGATCCTTTGAGACTTGAGCAAAAGGTAACTAAACATGACAAAAAAAATATTTGCATCTCACTATAAATTACTTTTCATGTTATATAATGCATAATGGATCATGTCATGATCAAACAAAAATTTGGTGACAGAAGATTAGAATCGTGTCTCGTGTCAGAACTTTTCTAGTGAGAATTTAAATCTTTGCAATATTTTAAAAGTTGCAATGTAAAAGAAGTAAAATATTATTAAAATTATAGTTTTTGAGACCTAAAAATAGACATACTTTTCGATAAATTTTGAGTCATGATACTTTTGTGTGTACTTGAGTTTAATTATATGGGTATGAGATAGACTGGATGCGTAACTTTTTTTTTTTACTTATTCATGAGTGACATGCACTTTGTCAAATGAGACATGAAAAATATCAATATTGATAGAGAAAGTAATTCACAGAGCGATCAAGCTTTTTCTATCATGGGTAGGGGAGGATGCTGATAGGCCCTCTAATTTTTTTTAAACTAAACTTTTAAATATATGTAAATAAGCGGATCGGAGTAAACCACAAAAGGGGGTCTCAAATATCAGAAATCATAAGTTGAGTTTAGGGTTTTGATTAGCGCCACTCAAGATTTTTCCAATATCAGAAATCAGTTTACAAATTTACTCCAGATTTATCCGGATAAAACTATTCCACATTTACCCAAAATGATTAGCGCTTTCACTAAAAACGCTAATTCATTCTACCTATTTGAGGGCTTAAGGCGGTAAATCAAGTGGCGCTTTAAGCCCCACCAATGGACCAAACTCACGGGTTCCTTAGCTGCTGATCTTCGTCGAGAATTTCAAGCGAGAGGCTGGTTCTGGAAGTTATCCAGGCGATGAGCCGGAAGAATTCTTGTTCGAAGTTCTGACTTGCTGGTTTGTGACATCGTTGGTGAACACACCCATAATGGAATAATCTCAGATAACCATCCTAGAATAACCGCAGACGCACCCTGCCTACGAATCATGATGCGAGCAAAGGATTAGTTGCCTTAAGACATTTACATTGGGTCAGATCCTCGGTCACGCATACGAGTGCTCTTCAGGAAAACATAATAAATAAAAATTGGAAGGACTTCACACTCTGCCCACTGCTAATTAGTCATAAATGTAAACACTAATAACCCCATTTATAAATATGAAGAGAAGTTCGAGCATAACAGAACTGCAAACACAAATATTTACACTAAGATACAACAAAAATCCTGCTACTCAGAATAGTTTTCAACTTGTAAAGGTTGAATGAACTTCATAAATAAATCAGCCACTGCAAGAAGATTGCAGGGAAGTTTATGGTATGAAGATATTTTCATTCTCTTCTGGCAGAAAGTTAAATAATTCACAAAATTCAGCAGAGTAGCGTGATAACTAGACTTGGAAGCTACACACAGGCACAACAGCCACCGGCAGTGTTAGTTCCTAGCATCTAGAGAGGCACAAAAAATCAATGGTTGCAGGTAGGCTATTATCATTGTGTATAATACTACATGAAAGTAGCACTTGAAACTTAGAAGCCTAACATTTATCCAAGCTCATTTATGGGGTGAAACATAATTCAAAGTGGATCAATTGGCAAGCTTGAAATTAATATGATGTTGCAATTTTAATCATGAACACAACTGCATTCTGACAATGATTGCTAATAGTATGAAATTAATATGATGTTGCAATTTCAATTATGAACACAACTGCATATACTGATAATGATTGCTAACAGTGTTAATTCTGAGAAGTACCTGACTAAGCAGTGAACTAAGTCACCTAGCGAGCCAGAACTTTCCCTTTTCTCCTCCTTTTGATGATCAAGTACATATTCTTGAAACCATTTAGACTTCTCAATCATACTGGTGATCAACTATGCGATAGCATCATAAATTTAGCTTAGCAGATAAACTTCGAGTAATGAAACCACTCTCCATATGCCATCTCTTCCAATTTCACTTAATCGATTCTCTTCATGTGATCCCATCTTCATTCTCTTGTATTGCAAAAATGAATTTCGTGGCCTCCAATGGCTCCAATGTACCAATTCTCATTGTATTTTCCACCTACTCCGAGATCTCTAACGATTCTGTGAATCCACTCCTGACATTAATATCAGGCATTACCAAAGGGGCATATTTTACCATGCATCTCACTCAAATAATTTACAGTCGCCTTTTCTTCATGTGTTTCCTAAACTACTACATTAACCGCCGCTTGAGCCTTCTTCTGCTGGCTATGAGTTTGCTTTTTGTAAATACCAGAGTCGATAAAGCAGCTGGGACTTGGGAGCCCAAAGAATATATTTCTGATAAGTTTGTGGAAATAAATAATAGTATTACCAAGTGATGAAGTATGCTAACATAACTGATCAGCGGATAGACACATTAGATCTGTTGTGCCTCCACAGTTTGGATCGAAGAGGGAGACACTTTGTTTTTTCTGTTAGAATACAGCATGCTAATTTCTTCCTTAGCTTTCCCCATATTTTTCGTCTCAAGGAGCTTTATCAAACACTGGTACGTAGATTCTTTAGGTGTAAATCCCGTCAGGACCATTTCTTCGAAAAACAAGCAAGCATGCTCCAGCTTCTCAACCTTGCAGAGCTCATTGACTAAAAGTGAATAGGTTGACAACTCGGGGCTTATGTCATTCTTATACATATTATTTAACAAAAATGCAAGCACCTTCATTTGTTTCTTCCTACAGCACATCTTCAACAAAGGATCATATGTCTTCACATCAGGTCTCACAGATTTCTTCTCCATTTCAAGAAGCAGCTTTAAAGCATCACCTTCTCGTGAGTGTTGGCAATACACTGTAATCAGCGAACTGTAAGTAAATAGGTTCGGTTTAACGTCTTGTTTTAGCATATCGTTGTACAGATCAATAGCATCATCCAATCTACCCGACTTTCCTAGTTGAAAAATCAAGGAACTGTACAAAGAAGCATCGGGAGTGCACCCATCCGTCTTCATCCTTTCATATACCTCAAATGCTTGATTCATTTGTTTCGATTTCCCAAGAGCATGAACATATATAGTGTAGGTTATAACATTTGGTCGACACCCTTTCTCACGCATCTCAGTTAAAGTTTCCTCAACCTTGCGGAAATCCTTGTCTTTACAATACGCTTCCATTAAACTAGTGTAAGTCACAGTGTCAGGGTATATTCCAGATGCTTCCATCTCCTTCATTACCTGGTAAGCTTCATCTATTTTTCTAGCTTTACACCAACCATGAATCAAAATATTAAACGTATGAGCAGTCGGCTGTATCTCATTTTTCAAATCCGAAAAGACGACAGAAGCTCTCTCAACACTCCCTTCTTTGACCAAAGAATCTAAAAGCACATTCATAGACTCGACGTCCCTTTTGACTCCAAACCTCTCCATCGACCCAAAAGCCTCAACTGCTGGATTAAATTTGCCACCTCTTGCAAGCCTTCTAATCACCTTAGTCATCGTTTCCAGTGTCACAAGCCCTTCGCGCAACTGATTCATTTCCTCAACCAACTCCCACATTTGCTCGAATTTCTTACATTTCCCTAAAATATCAACTATCTGATTCCACAAATTATCAGAAATCTCATACCCTGATCGCATCTTCGCCCATTTAAAAACCCCAAATGCTGCCACATAATCATTTCCAAACCTATTCAAAAGCTTCAAAACCAAGTCCTCCGACACGCCAATGCTACCACATTTATCATTCAAAGCTTCGGCAACAGCATCAGGAGACTCACATCTAAATTTCAAAACTTTACTTACCTCATCAGCATCCCTCTCAACTTGATCAACAATTTCACACTTATCAACGTCTTTAGATTGATTACAAATCTTCTGGTACTTGGCCCAATCAGACACTTCAGGAATCTCAAAATCACCATCCGAGTCTAAGTAAAAGGGGGCGGGTTTTTCAGTGAATTTAAGCCAATTAGGTAGGTCTGGAGACTCGGTGTGGCAATCAGAGGCTTCATTTGACTCAGGCGAAGTGGCGAAGGGATTGGCTGGGAAACGGTGGAATGGTGTGTTTGGGAAAGCGGAAGTTGATGATTGAGAAAGTGGAGGTGGGTAAGGGATGAACTGCAGGCGATGCTTGTAAAGTTTGAACCTTGCGAGGGTTATAGATGATCTGATGAACATCGGAAAAGGTCGAGGTGGAGAGGGTTTAGGGTTTTGAAACAAATGTAGTATGAGAATGAGATTGTGACACTAGATATAATATAAATCTGTGATAGGAGTTGGTAATGCGCATGGTAACAGTTATTTTACTCAAATGGGCAGGGTAAGGGAATGGTAAGACCTTTTTTTTATTTTATGAACAATATAGGGCATGGGAAGAGCAGGGTAGAGTAATTTTCTTAAGTCCGTAGGGTATTCATGTGCAGGGTAATATTAGAGTAGAGTCGGGTAGGATAGAGTCGTGTCGAGTCGACTATGATAGGGTAAAGTAGGGCAAATTTGCATATTTTGAAAACAATGCATAATATGAATGAAAATAGTAGGGTAAGACATGGTATGATAGGGTAGGAGGACAGGGTATGATGTTAGGGTAGGAGGGCATGATATGATGTTAGGGTAGGGTAGGAGGGCAGGGTAGGGTCTATTTTTCGTGACCCTTACCCTGCCTTAGGCTTTGTGGGCAGGGTACGTTAGGGTACGAGGATAGGACATGGCAGAGTACGGAGCGGGTAGGGTAAAGGTGACCCTAAAGTCATTTTGACACTAGGGTCAAATGCCTACCCCTAATACAAAGATATAATATAAATCTAAGAGTGCGGTTCAAGTACAAACCTACTTTATATATAAAGACTAAAAACTCAATTTCAAGCTGACATGTGTCCCATTTAGTCGAAATTCCGAACAAAACACGGGAGGGGTATTATAGTCATTTCGCATATCCTAATAATTTTATTTTCAATTTAGTCCTCGAGTTGTTAATGATCAGACTTAAAACCAGCAATGATCAGACTTAAAAACAACAATGATCCAAACTTAAAAAGCAATGATCAGACTTAAACAACAATGATCAGACTTAAACCAGTAATGATCAGACTTAAACCAGTAATGATCAGACTTAAACCAGTAATGATCAGACTTAAAACTATTATGATCAGACTTAAAAAATAATGATCAGACTTAAACAGACAATGATCAGACTTAAACAGTAATGATCAGCTTAAAAAACAATGATCAGACTTAAACCAATAATGATCAGATTTAAAAAATAATGATCAGAGTTAAAACAAAAATGACCAGACTTAAAACAACAATGTTCAGCCTTAAAAAAACAATGATCAGACTTAAACCAGTAATGATCGGACTTAAAAAAAAATGATCAGACTTAAACCAGTAATGATCTGACTTAAAAAACAATGATCTGACAAAACAACAATGATCAGACTTAAAACAACAATGATCAGACTTAAAAAAACAATGATCAGACTTAAACCAGTAATGATCAGACTTAAAAAATAATGATCAGCTTAAAAAAACAATGATCAGACTTAAAAAACAATGATCAAACGTAAACCAGTAATGATCATACTTAAAAAAACAATGATCAGACTTAAACCAGTAATGATCAGACTTAAAAAACAATGATCAGACTTAAACCAGTAATGATCTGACTTAAAAAACAATGATCAGACTTAAACCAGTAATGATCAGACTTAAAAAACAATGATCAGACTTTAAACAACAATGATCAGACTTAAAACAACAATGATAAGACTTAAAACAACAATGATCAGACTTAAAAAACAATGATCAGACTTAAACCAGCAATGCTCAGACTTAAAAAAACAATGATCAGACTTAAACCAGTAATGATCAGACTTAAAAAACAATGATCAGACGTAAAAAACAATGATCAGACTTAAAACAACAATGATCAGACTTAAAACAACAATGATCAGACTTAAACCAGTAATGATCACACTTAAAAAATAATGATCAGACTTAAAAAAACAATGATCAGACTTAAACCAGTAATGATCAGACTTAAAAAAACAATGATCAGACTTAAACCAGTAATTATCAGACTTAAAAAACAATAATCAGACTTAAAAAAACAATGAGCAGACTTAAAAAAAACAAGTTAATGTAACGGCGCGAAACTAATGTTAAGGCTGGGGCGCGGCAACCAAAATGATCTGACTTAAACCGTAATGATCAGACTTAAAACAAATTTTAGGACGATTATACCCCTCGTATCTTTTATGTATTTTAAAATAAGTACACGTTAGTTTTTTTTATTTACAAAAAGCGCCCCGAACGCGATGAATTCTGATCGGTCGAAATATACACATGTCAATATTTTATTGGATTTTTAGTTTATATTTATAACTGTGGTTTGTATTTGATTCGTTTCCTAAATCTAAAATCACCAAGTAAGATGTTAATTTTATATTAGCTGCTCAAATGAGATACCTAACTTATTTCATTTTTTTGATTGATGGGTACAACTTATTAATGCAAGATCATTTAAGTTCAAAGCTATCATTTAGTTTAATTTTTTTGAAATTGAAGTGCGGGCATCTCTGCCTATATGCCTTCTTCTATTCTTTCGACATCATGTATCACAACTAAAGTGCAACTCTAAACTGCATTCGGAATGCAATCCACGTCAAAATGGACTAATCAAACTTCCAATATTTGAAAGAATAATATGCATCGATGGAGGCTTGAACCCTTGACTTGTCATTACAAAACAAGAAGCTCAATCACCGCCTTATTGACACTTTAAATTATTAAGTCATTGTGTCATTTATTTAATCTAAATTGTGGATGTACAGACTATCAAAAAAAATTGTGGATGTACATATTTATTTATTTATTTTTGATGGAGATTTTTACTTTTTGTACAATACTAATGTATTTCTTAAGCATATCATCTAGTACATTTATATCGTATACTTTTTGAATAAAATAAATGTAGCAGCTTTTTTTTTTTGATAGTGTGTAGCAGCTTACTTACTTAATATTTGTAATGCACTTTGAATTTCAAATAACACACTTTAAATTTGCCATATTCTTTACTTAAAACCACCAGACTTGAGGAGCGTTCAAATGAGGCACGCTACAGTAAAGTGAGGCACGTGAGACACGATCTCAACCACACATCTAACCCCCCCCGTGCATTTGTGGCGCGCCACGTGTCCAAATAGTAAAAGCAGTGTGAACACAAAAATTACTATTCTGGCGGCTGTGACACGTGGCTTCGTCACGTGCCTCGGATCAACTCCATCAACGACTCGGATCGTGCCTCACTGCCTCATTCTACCAACCCTGCCTCAACCGAGTGCTCCCCTACTTTATACATTTGTCTTTTTGAAACTCTGTCCATACGTTATCATTAAGGATGCATAAAATTAGATAGGATTGTAAACTCGAATCTATTCTGATCCATATTCCATCGGTCTGACCGGGATTGTAAAATTTCGACTTTGTCCGGTCCGTAAAATTGGAGGGATAGTAACATATAATTATAGTATGGTCCAGTCCACGGTCCATCTTTTCAAAGAAAATTACGGTCCATCGATCAAACTTGGATCGTATAACTCGTTCCACAAGTCTTAGCCAAACCGTAAAATTCCAATCCAACTCGATCGAATCGGTATAAATGTGCATCCCTAGTTATAGTGCAACGTTACACATTTTTTAGTACACCAAAACAATGTACTATAAATTTAAATGAGATCTAGCCGATGCTACTATTCATACATAGCATATCAACGCATCTAACTATGACTTGTTCAACTCCATCAGTATTCTCGTTTCACTGTTGGTCCTGATGACCACCTCAAGTGCAATCACAGCTGCAAATCATTTTCCAAATTTGTTCCAAAGCAATGTGGGAATGATCGTCCTCCATCAAAGCCCTGGAAAGCTAAGTCTATTCTCGCTGACATTGTAGAATCTTATGAGGACGGTGTTGGTGACATTGACGATGCCAAGAAGGCTTTGACGGTTAATGATTTCTAAATTGTGAATACTCTGTGTTTCAGCTGCCTGGTGTAACAAAACAATACATATCATTAGAAGTTTCCATACATATCAACAACTAGCTGTACAACATTACTTGCTCAATAACTCCAATTCTAAAGCAATCAATGAATAAGTACCAAAAAAGTTAGAAAGAAACCAAATTAAATGAAGCCCTTACCATACCCAACCACTCTATGATTGCATTTTGCAAATTACCAAATTAAATGAATTAGTACCGAAATAGTCAGAAACCAAGCCCTTTCGCAACCGGAATTATATCCAGTGCTTTCGTTTATATATTTCATTCTTGAATAACGTCATTTTTCATTAATAATAATTTGCTCAAAAGAACATCATTTCAAGAATAAAATCTAAACAAATCGCTTCGTAATCGGTAACAAATTATTAAGCTGCACACGATAGGTAAACGGTGAATCCTTCCCAACCACTCTGTGATGACATTATTGCAAAATACTTAAACCTTAAGGGTAGTCTTATATCCATCAATCTATATTTACCACCACCTCGCCATTTCAAACACACACAAACATCCCTATTTGGTCATCAAAAAACCAAACCAAGTTAAGCTATAAGCTACCTTGATAAAACATGTCTTTGGTGACAGAAGAGATCAGAGCCAAGGCAACCGAGATCTACCACGGCGACGAAATCGGCCAAGAGAAAACGAAGCTGCTGCTCAAGGAAGTGGGGCTGCCCAACGGGCTGTTGCCACTACAAGACATTGAAGAAGTTGGACGTGTTGAGGATACAGGGTTTGTCTGGTTGAAGCAAAAGAAGAAAGTGCATCACAAGTTTGATAAGATTGGGAGGCTGGCTACTTATGACACTGAAATCACTGCCATTGCTGACCGGGGCAGCGGCAGGATCAGGAAGCTGACCGGAGTTAAGAGTAAGGAACTCGGGATATGGCTCACCTTGACTGAGATTTGTGTGGACATGCCGCCAACGGGGAAGATCGTGTTCAAGGGTCCCTCTGGGCTGTATAGGACCTTCCCCGTCTCGGCTTTTGAAATCGAGGAGGGGGAGGAGAAGAAGGAAGAAGTTAAAGAGGAGGAGAAAAAGGTGGAACCAGTCAAAGAGGAGGAGAAGGCTGTGCCAGCAGCTAAGGAGGTATTGTCTGTGAATGAAGCCATTGCTTTCAAAGAAGTTTGAGCTTGAGTAAGTGACTTAAGAATGTTATGTATAATGGAATTGGAAGGAACATATTTGATGACCTCAATTTAATGTCATGCAATATTTGAGGTGCTTCTTGCTGTTTAATGTAAAAGTTCAAGTTGAATATTACATATGTTGCAAAATCACAATCAGGAAAAATCATCGCTCCACCATTTGTTTGATCAAGTAATCTCATTTCTTGCATACAATCCGTCAGAAAATGAGAGACACATACAAGTTCAATCATTCCAAACACGCCATCTATCCGTGGTGGAGTTGAGGTCTATTCTTTTGCACTTCAAATTTCAGTTGCGAAGTTTATAATTTCATATGAGATATGTAATTAATCAACTTAAATTAATTTAACTATCCTCCGAGTTTTTCTCAAAAAGTCAACTATCATAGTCAAATACTTGAAATTAAATCACTAAGTTGAGTTCTTTAATTCAATCCACTTATTTAAATTAAGTGAATTATAGTCGTTCAATGCAGTTCAGTTTTACTTCAGTTCACGCCATTACCAAATTTTCAAAAGAAAAACTTAGCTATTCCGTTATGAATGCAATGCAAGGAAAGGGATGAAGTTGTCTACCTAGAATGGGGAGCGGGCAGTTGAAGATCAGATAAAGATAATCAGTGTCCACTAATGACAGAAGAACAGATAAGGAAGACAATAGTTGCTTACAGCTTGTGGTGCAACCTAAAAAGACAGTGATTAAAGAGGTTAGTTGGAGAAATAAGGTCCTGGAACTTTCTTCACACTTAAACTAGAAGTACATGCTTATCACAATGAGATGTAAGTAGTTATGTGAGTAATCAATGTCCTGATAGCAGCATTAACCAACCGGTCTATTAAACAAATGTTTATAATTCAATACTTGAAAGTGACTAATCTCTCCAAAACTAAAATTTATTACTAATCTCGGGGACACAATACCCGTTTGCAGGATACTATGAGTGACAGCAATTTATAACTTCTAGCTAACTTATCCAAGTTCCTAATTATTATTAATCAGATCATGAGAGGTGGAAAGCAATTTGTTTAAGCAAAAAACAACTTCTAATATAAGGGACAATATATTTACCAAATGAATGAAATTGCCAACTACCATACACATTTTCAGGTATAGCATTAGGAAACTAATTGGTGTTTACGGTACTGACAGATCTAACCTGGAAAATGTTTCGAAAGGGCTGCTTCATAGATCAACTGCTAGATATGGAAGTCAATACCGAAACAACCTGCTCTATTTGAAATGTAAGATCCAATCAAAGCCGGATCGAACCAGATCATGTTATTTTAACTGTGCTTACTGTCCAAGTACTTGGCCTGATTCAGTGAATGGGTATACTTAGCTTCAACCATAGCAGCAGTGTCAGTTTAACAAGTGCCAGTAGCTGTGACATTTCAATCTTGGCTGTCCAATGCCAGTGCTTCATCAGTAACAAGAGAAATATCTGTTATGTGTTGAGCTAGGGATTCCAATAATGGGTATACTTGGTTGATGTCACTACACATTCTGTCTCCAGCTGAGAAACTGAGCACATCATCTTTGACTTCAACCCAACTCCTGCCAGCCTCTTTTTTACCCTCAAACCCTTTCATTATCTTTCTCATTGATGCACTCTCAGCCCAGCTACCTTCTGCTGCATAAATATTGGACAGCATGGAATATGTGCCTACCATTTTCGGTTTCAATTCTAAAACCTTTGAAGCAACCAATTTTCCCAAATCAACGACTTTGTGCGCTTTGCAAGCTCCAAGCAGTGCACCCAAGACAGATTCATCTGGTTCAAATGGCATTCTATTTATCAACTCGCTTGCTTCATGGACTCTGCCTGCACGGCCTAGTATATCGACCATGCATCCATAAATTTCTTGGTTTGCGGTGATATTATATTTACTCGCCATGTTGAAGTACTTCAGCCCTTCATCTACAAGTCCTGCGTGGCTGCAAGCACCTAATACCGCCATGATGGCAATTTGATCAGGTCTGATCCCCAGCTCCACCATTTCATCAAATAGTTTCACAGCTTCTTTTCCGTATCCATGTGATCCATAGCCGACAATCATTGAGGTCCAGCAGCGCAAATCTTTGTGTACAATCCCACTGAAAATCATGCGCGAGTCACTAATATTTCCGCACTTTGCATACATATCCATGACAGCATTTGACACAGCCAAGTTTCCTTCGAAACCTCTCCGAATAATCATACTATGAACTTGTTGACCGTATATCAAAACTGCTAAGTTACCACAAGCAGCCATGACAGTGGCGAAAGTAAAGCAATTAGATTTATGACCTTCAGCTTCCATTTGTGCAAAAATGCAAAGAGATACACTTGAGTCAGATCTCTCATATCCTGCAATTAACGTGTTCCATGTTATTAAATCTTTCTCTCCCATTTCTTTGAAGTACTGGTTTGCATCTGGTAGGCAGCCGCACCTGCAATACATATCAAGCAACGAATTCATGAGCGGAAGATTGGATGCAAACGCATGCTTAATCACCGAAGCATGAAGTTGCTTGCTCAGTAGAGGTGAATTAGTAGATGCGCAGGCTCTAACCGCGATTGAATAGCTGAATGGACTAACATCAGATTCCTCCTGCTTAAAAAAAATTCAACAAAAGGAATACAGTGAAAATACAGTCATGATGCTCATATAATATAACCGAACCAATACATAACGGAAGCCTAGACTTTTATACGCCAAATTTCTCAAAATTGAATCAAAATATATCCAAAAACATTTTGATGAACTTTTCCAATACAGAACCAAACCAAGATATCAGATAACAAACTGATGAACTTTCTCTGGCATAAAGGCTTCCCCGTACTATAGTCTATACCACTTCACAAAACTGGCTTTCTATAATTAACTTCTTCACAACTAAGGATAGTAAACGCATAAACATATAATATATACCATTAACATTTCCTTGAAAGCCATCAACGCGCCATGCGAATCTCCACGATGTGCATACCCAGTGATCAACGTAGTCCAAGAAACAGCACTCTTCTCAGCAATCTGCTGAAACATGAGCCGAGCTTCACACATACTGTCGCAACAAGTAGCATAAAAATCCAGCAGTGCATTATCCACATACATATCCCCAATCAATGCATACTTCAGTCCCAACCCATGCACCAAATTTCCACAGGCTACATTTCCCATCCCCTTACAAGCCTTCAATACACTCGACACACTATAAGCATTAGGCTTTACAACCTCACAGCCCTCTTTTAGCATCGCAGTAAACATCAACCACGCATTTGCATACTGATTGCTGGACGTATAACCGGAAATCATTGTGGTCCAAGCAACTACATCTCGTTCAGGCATTTCATCAAACAGGACGCGGGCTTGGTAGGACTGGCCAGAATCGAAACAGCATTTGATCTGATTGGTGGTGGCGTTGATGGAAGAGCGCTTGGCTAGGAATGAGGAGATGATGGCGGGTGGAAATGGGTGGAAACGAGGTGGAGAGAGTAGTTTTCTGGAACTCATTGGAGCAACCAAAATTCTAAAAGGAAGCAACTTTCGTAGCTAGTGTCGGGTATCATACGAAGCAACCTACTGTGAAGTGTGAACTGGGTCGCTCTCTCTCTTGTCACTCTGCGCCAACACTTTTGAACTCGGCAATTGGAAACCAAGTGATTATGAAAATGACCGTACACATTGAATTTTATTTTTTCAGTATGTTTGATAACTAAGTGATTAGGTTAGATCTAATAAAAAAACTCAGATTTTATATGAGAATTTATAATCGTTTTGTTTGGTTGATTTAATCAAATATATGCATCGAATTATTTTGGAATACTAACAATTAAATTCGTTATAAATACGCTAAATAATATCACGACGGTATAATTAGTTCATGAATGCGGTTCAGGTACAAACTGACTTATATATAAAAACTACAAACCACTATTTAAGCTGACACGTGTCCCATTTAGTCGAAATCCCGAGCAAACATACGGAGGGGATTATAGTCATTCCACACTGAGGGGTATAAAAAGTAATACTGTTATTTTCAATTTAGTCCTCGAGTTGTTAATGATCAGACTTAAAAAACCAATGATCAGACTTAAAAAAATAATGATCAGACTTAAACAGTTAATGATCAGACTTAAAACAACAATGATCAGACTTAAACCAGTAATGATCAAACTTAAAAAATAATGATCATACTTAAAACAACAATGATCAGACTTAAACAGTTAATGATCAGACTTAAAAAATAATGATCATACTTAAAACAACAATGATCAGACTTAAACAGACAATGATCAGACTTAAACAGTTAATGATCAGACTTAAACAGTTAATGATCAGACTTAAAAGTTAATGATCAGACTTAAAAAAACAATGATCAGACTTAAACGTTAATGATCAGACTTAAACAGTTAATGATCAGACTTAAACAGTTAATGATCAGACTTAAACAGTTAATGATCAGACTTAAAACACAATGATCAGACTTAAACGTTAATGATCAGACTTAAACAGTTAATGATCAGACTTAAAAAACAATGATCATACTTAAACAGTTAATGATCAGACTTAAAAAACAATGATCAGACTTAAAAAAACAATGATCGGACTTAAACAGACAATGATCAGACTTAAACAGTTAATGATCAAACTTAAACGTTAATGATCAGACTTTAAAAACAATGATCAAACTTAAACTAGTAATGATCAGACTTAAAAAATAATGATCATACTTAAACAGACAATGATAAGACTTATTTTTTTTAAGTTTGATCATTGTTTGTTTAGTCTGATCATTATTTTTTAAGTCTGATCATTATTGGTTTAAGTCTGATCATTGTTTGTTTTTTTAAGTCTGGTCATTGTTTTAGGACGATTACCCCTCATATCTTTTATGTTTTTTTAAATAAGTCTGCATTTAATTTTTGTTATTTACAAAAAGAACCCCGATCGGGATGAATTCTGATTGGTCGATATTTACACGTGACAATATTTTATTGAATTTTTAATTTTTATTTATAACTTTGGTTTGTATTTGATCCGAATCCTTAGTTCATGAACTATTAGGATAGTTAAATTTCGAGTTTGCGAGGCAAAGTGATGTAGCTCAGTGGAGCACTCCCCCTGTGTGCCAAGAAAGGCCCACGCTCAAGCCCTCCCACTAACATTTAACACTACTAACAGATACTAACAAACTCAAACGAGTTTCATCAAAAAAAAAAAAAATCGAGTTTGCTTTCTTCATAAACTTCTTCCGTTCGTGTCTTTTAACAAACTGAATAGATGAACCTCACACTTTTTAGTTTTTTTATTCTCGATTTGGTTTAGGGCAATAGACTATCATTTAACTTAAATGGTTACATCAAATTGCACAAACATAAAGTAGAAATTATAGTTTGTGGATTTGCTTAAGGCAGAACATTATTCGAAATTTCAATTAAATTAAGTATAAAATAAAAGCACTTTGACTTTTGAACTGGTTAAGCGAGACCTGCACAGGTTCCACTGGCCACATGCTTCAATCGGGCCTTCTCTTGCCTTTTATCATTGTATTTATATAATGATCTTCAAAAGTACCAAACTTTGGATATCGTCCAGTTTCGAACAATATGATATTTTTTTTTATTTCTTTTTAATGGATTGATACATAATATTTGATATATATCAATAGTGGAAGCTTAATCAAGACATCTCATGTGAATTTCACTAATCACAAGTCCCCACATAAGTGGTCCTAATAAAACTCCACAAATGTGAGGACTGAACAGCAAAAACAATTACTTTAAGATATTTTTTATTAGGATTACAAGTTGTACAAGATCATTACATCATCTTTCAATGATACTATCTAGTATATTTTATCTAACTGAAGCACGAGCTAATGCGCGTCTCATCCCATCCATTTGATGCAAATCTTCAAAGGTCGCAGTGCTTGACCTGCTTTGCCGATTCCATATCCATCTTCAACACCTCCTGCGAAAGGGAGGAAAACCGTCTCGAGTCGTTGCTTGCTCGGGACCAGTGTGAATGGTAACATTATGGGATTGGATTCCTCCCCTATTGGTTACAAAACCAAGAATACTCAACTACTATCCCACATGCAATTGCCAGTGTGAATGGTACATCAATGATCTAAAAATTGAGAGTTTGGTGGACAAATAGATATAATTAGAAAAAACAAAATAAAGTATTAAGTCATAATTAATTATCATTTTAATAATCTAAATTTTAATGAGAGGCAAATCATTCGATGTGTGCCAGATAAGACCGCTCATTATCCATCCTCCTACCCCCATTTTTCTTTAAACTCATTATTACTATTATTCCCAAAATTCAACAACAAAGGCGATTGACTGACTCTCCGATTGAAGCAGGTACGTAAAGCTCCAATCTTTTTCCACCCAAGTTCCCAGTTTTCGTCCGATGGAGTTTTCTGGATGGCAATTTTATAGTTTCTTAAGTCTGATCACTTCAATTCCACAACTGGGTTTGTGTAATTCAGGTCCGCTGTGTTGTGTTTGAACTTGTGTGGAAGATGGGGTTTTTTTTTTCAGTTGACTCTCGATTTATTGATTGATTTGGTTTATGGAGCTCTTGAAATTCAGTCTTTTACTTTCGTGCTGTAGTTGGCCACTGGTTCATCTGTTGTTGTTAAGGTTTTGATGTGTGTTTTGGTTGATGTGAGTTCAGTTGTTTATTTGGATGTTTTGGCATTGGATTTCTTGTTTTGATGAAATTCTACTGATGAGGGTTCGGCTATTGTTGGGAATTTGAGGTGTTGGGTTCCATTGAGTTTTTGGATGGGCATGTGACTGGATTGATCATTAAGTTGATGGTAGGGAATTTTGTAGAGCTTTTAGGGATGAGGTCTAATGTTACGAGAATGACTCTAATGTTTACTGTATAGTCTACAGAAGTGGGTGTTATGATCTCCGAGTTACAGTACAACTTGCATTGTTATGTTTAAAACCGTAAGGGATTGAGTTTTCAGGCATATTAGGTTTCAGTTCCTCTGAGAATTTGGGAGGAACTTGCACTCTTATCTTACTCCTTTCATTAGAATATTGAGTTGTATTGCCGATTTTTTTCCAAATCTCCTGTTTAAGATGGACATTCATCTATCTGCTTGAAGTTTATTTGAGGTGTGTGAAACTATTGAATGAATAATGAGGACAAACCTAACAGCTTTGAGTAAACATTAAGTAAGACCTTAACATCGTCACACTTAGCAGTATTTAATTTACTCATCAGTAATGCTCCTTAACCTAGAAAAGTGTCGCTTTTCCATCTCTAGGTAAGAATATGTGGCCAGAAACGGTCTCTGGAGTAGAGAAGTGACCTTTGAGTTGGTTTGCGACGCTTTATTTACCTGTTTGTTAATTTTAGGCGATATTTTGTCTTTATTTTGTTTACGTTTGTAGTATCAATCTAAAATTTCAAGAAGGGTGTTGCTTTTTCCATCTATAGTTGTGAATACGTGGCCAGCAGTTTCTAGAGTAGAGAACTTCTCTTTGAGTTCGTGACACTTGATTAACTTGGTTGTTAATTTTAGGCGACCATTCTTGTGTTTATTTTGTTTAGTATTACAGATTTGTAGTATGACTACAATCATTTTGTAGTCATATTAGTTTTGATCTCATATTGGTTCCCTGCTCGGCTGCTCCTGGAATTCTGTATGTCGCGGATCATAGTGTTTTTATTTGTCTACTTGCCTAGTCATGTCAACGTTTCTTTGCAGGTGTGGCTTTATCATCATCTTCCTGGCCTTTTAAATTTGTGCGCGTTATTTGAAGATGGGTTCCGAAGGGCCTTCAGCCGTGACAATCCATGTGACCGGCTTCAAGAAATTCCATGGAGTGGCTGAGAATCCAACAGAAACTATTGTTGGCAATTTAAGAGAATATATGAACAAAAAGGGGACATCAAAAGGTCTGATTCTCGGAAGCTGCACCATTCTTGAGACAGCAGGGCAAGGTGCACTTGGTGCCCTTTACCAAACTCTGCAATCTGCTTTCGAAAAGGATAATGAGTTGACAAGTCCAGCTCGAAGAATATTGTGGGTAAGAAATTTGTGAGTAACATGAATTTTAAATGCATCTTGATTTTGAACTCTGGATATGAAGAATATCTGTTTGATTGAGGTACACGCATCTCGTTTCAGCTGCACTTTGGAGTCAACAGTGGTGCATCTAGATTTGCCATTGAACACCAGGCTGTTAATGAAGCCACTTTTCGTTGCCCGGATGAAATGGGGTGGAAACCACAGGTGAAATTACATAAACAAACCATTTTTTTTATTTATCTCAAGTTGACGTGACTAGCCATGTCCTCAGCTCCTTATTTGCTTAATTTAAAAAAACTGAGCTTTTGTTCTCCTTTTTTTTTTTTCTACTGTAGAGGGTTCCCATTATTCCTGCGGATGGACCAATTACGAGAACTAGAAAGGTTTTCAATTTGATCTATATTGAATTCGGAAGATAAGAATTTACTCATTCTATGCTTGTGTATCAGTTTTGATAGCTCTTTGTATTTTACAGACTACTTTGCCAGTGGAGGACATCACCAAGTCCTTAGCGAAAATGGGCTATGATGTGTCAACCTCTGACGACGCAGGCCGCTTTGTGTGCAATTATGTCTACTACCAGTCACTCTATTTCGCCGAGAAGAGCAACGTCAAATCAGTGTTCGTCCATGTACCTCTGTTCTCAACCATAAACGAGGAAATCCAAATGGAGTTTGTTTCTTCCTTGCTGGAGGTGCTGGCTTCGTTTTATTAATGTCGCAATCATGGCTGGCCCTGATGAACTCAAGATTTTATGTAATAATGTATCTCTTGTGTACTCTGTACTCTCGTTCTTCATCTAGTGTGCTCCTTGGATGAATGAATGCCTGTAGAACAAAATGGTTTGAAAAGCAAAACAAGTAGAACATATTATGTGAAGGAAATGTGTGAAACTGAGAGCAAACAAATTTATTATGATGCTGCTCTCTTCACTATACTTTGCTATATTATATGAGAACACTCTTAGATCATTTAATAACTTGCTCTATTCAGATTTCAGTAATAATAGCTAATTTGCATCTCTATCGACTATTCTCGTTTCACTGCAACTTTATATTTGTATAAGTGTTTTTCTTCTTATGCAAGGGTCTGCAAAAGAGTGAGGCAAGTAGAGCAGCTCTCCCAAGGCTTTAGTTCTTCTGGTTGTTTAATGTGGTCAAGGTGACTCCTGGAAACTGATCCCAACAACCTAGAACCAGGTCTTGATACTCCAAGCAATTTCATAAATACTGCTGTTGGAGAATGTCGGCACAAGCTCCGAGTATTTTGAAGACCAAAACTTCCAGTGCTACAAAATATAACAACCAATCAGCTCTACTAAACAAAATATCATCATCATATTAGCAGCAGCCTACGAGGAGCAAACAAATAATAAAGCAGCCACATTATCATCTTTAGATTTACCAATGCTTGAATTATGCCTTAAACCATGTCTTGAAACGTAAGTACTATTCCTTGTCTACACTGTAGAATTGAAACACAAAATCATCAGCTACACAGATGAGTGGTCATGTATAAGCATTTCCTAAGTATGATTGTTCTAGAGTACCGCAAAATACCTTTTTGAAATTTGGCATCATTGATCCAATTGCGAATCGTTATGCAACCTTTGACATTCATCGAACTTGAAATGGAACTGAGGGCTGCCCCTAACTTTTAGTCCTTTTGGTGCAATGTTCACTGTCATAAAAGACATCATCATCTGCAACAAACCCTAAGTCAGGTAACACCTTACTTCAAACTCATGCAACTAGGAATTGTTATTTTGTTACAATTTACCACAGGACTATCGCAAGGTCCAGCCATGGTTGTCCGTTGATACACTTAATCTCATCGAAAAATGTACAGTGCGAAGGCTAAGTGATATGATTCTTGCTAGTATCTTATATGATTCTACCCCCTGCAGAACATCATACGTGTGACACAGACAGATATAACAAATCTGTACAGGGATGAAAATAACCCTTAACAAATATTTGTGTGCTAAATTTTACAAAGCTCTACTTCGAAGAATCTGATGCAACTATACACTGCACCCACAGGCCACACCATTGTTATGTCAAATGCTAAAGTGTGATAAGATATGTAATTGGACGATTATGAGCGGTATAACAAACTATCACATTATTTTAAAATATTATGGAAGCTAGAGAAGGGAAAAAGCACATAGGGGAAACCTAACCTTGAAAACACCCTTGAAGAGTCCTTGTCAATAATGTGAACTTAGATGGCAATGTTCGACCATTTGCTCTGAAACTAGCGTAACGAATTATAAAAAAAAAACAAGGGTTGTTGTTGATAAGCATGACTAGTGTCTTGGGCTAGGCTACAACCATCATACAAGGACACAAAAGAGTGAATATCGACAGCCATGTTTCAGAAGAATCATCATCTATCTAGCTTTCTCTGGCTTCGATGTAATTGCATTATACATGTGCACAATCAATATATGTTGTGACAGTCCAAAATCCGTGTATGTTGTAAACTTGTAAATAGCCAACCACCCGATAACATTTCAGAACTATGACTGACATATTTATTTGCTAGCATTATAACGTATCATTAAGCTACTGAGTACAAATATAACATCATCAGAATCTTTCGAAGCCAGGCACTTTTAGCACTGGGAATCATTACCAAAATTTAGACTGGAACACAAGATACTGAAAAATAGCAACCATGTTTTGCTAAACACAAGTTATAAAAATTTTAACAATTAAATAACCTAAGAAAAAGTGTTGCTACTTTGATTTGGCATGTTACGCAGGAGAAGACAGTAAGAGCACCATTAACGCCGGGCACCTTTAGCACTGGGAAATCAATACCAAAAGTGCAATATACTATCTATTTGGCCTGGAACACAAGATACTGAAAAATAGCAACCATGTTTTGCTAAACACAAGTTATAAAAATTTAAACTGCTAAATAACCTAATACTAAGTGTTGCTATATCGACTTGGCATGTTAAGCAGGAGAAGACAGTAAGAGCACCATTGAGCTGATCAGTAAGAGCAAAGAAGTGAGCAAATTTAGTTCTATATATTATTTACGAAGTCATTAGTAAGAAAAACACATAATACATATATATAAAACAGAAAGACTCTGTATATGCAAAAACTAAGAAAAAGATAAATAACCCAACACTTGTTACTATGAGAATTGTGCTGATCCAATGAAAGGGTCTGAAGAATCGATCACCATTTTGTTTCATGTTCTTATATACAGGTTATAGAATGACAAGAGCCTATAGAGTAATTTGTAGGTTATTTCAAAAAATGATATAAGCTTGTCCACTAAATTTATTATTAATTAGTCCATGTAGTCAACTTTCGGGGTAAGTAATAGAATAGGAAATTGAACAATGAATAAAGAAAAATATTAAACTCCATTTCAATATATCAAGTATTAGCATCCTTCATATTTAATTCGCTCTTTAATAAACATGGAATCAATAGGTACAGAATCTTACGATCAAACCTTAAAACCAAATGGCATTCGAGTTTGACCAAACTCCCTCGGTCATTTGTGCATCCTCAACCATCCTTAGCAAAAAGATTCTTCCGAAGTAACGTATATATATATTTATTGAACCCTCATAAGATAGTAGATTAAAGTCCATATCACAAAACACCAAATGAAACAAATATTCAAAATATGTTGATATTAAAATTGAATAAAATGATTTCCACGGTATAAGATACAAGTATTCAGAGCTCCCTATTTATGCATACCTTTAAGTTCGGATCAGTAAACAAAATGTAACACTGGGTTTACTGCAAAGAAAAGTAAACATGACCTGGGCCAATCGCGAAGCTAGAAACGGTTAAAACTAACATCTCGCAAATGCTAAACATCCAAGAATGTCAATGGATCCATCTTCTTTCAGTATCAGCGTAAAGCCACTTCTCTATTAAATGGACTAGTAAATGTCACAACACTGTGATCCATCACATCATAACTTTTGATGAGATTCAATAAGTAGTTCATTGAACATGATATGTACAGCTGCTTCGTACACAGTCGTCTCATAATGTATCCCGTCAATCGTGCACTGTTCACCGCACTTCTGACTAAGCGACAATACATCAATGAGTTGAAGCGGCCCGGATGGCTGCAAAATTCTACTTCCATACAATGCGTTATTATAACGGTCACGCATATTATTTGTCATCCTCTCCCTCTTCTCCTTTGTATTCATTCTTGCATTTATCAGCATTGGCATGCCAAGCCAAAATAAATGAGGCGACCTGATGTGACCAGTGCCTTCCATCCCTCCCTCTGACCCGTATTTTGCAACAAAAGATGCAACCGAACTTTTTAACATATTCAGATGATACGCATAATCATAAGTATCAGTGACATGAAGCATGTGCCACAACCCAGATCCCATCACCAAAACATCTGGGTAGCTACTATTTCCCATCAATCCTTCAACCAAATCCGTTAAATTTCTTTCATATGGCGCCCAAATATAATCCAACCTCAGCCCTATCCTATCAATCACAGTCTGATAATTACTATGTCTCTTAAACAACTCGCCTCTTACCATCTCCACCCCCTCATAATCCATCACCAAATCCAGCAATGACAGTACAAAGAACCTAGCTTGTGAATCCCCAGCCACCACAACCCACGACCCGTTCAACAAATCAGAAACATCAACGGAACCCAGCTTCTGAAACTCACAATCCAATACAGCCCTAGACCTCTTATCCCAATCCCAACTCACACCATTCTGAGAGGCATTAACCTTTGACGGAACAAAATCAAACACAACATCATGCACATATGAAATGCAAGACTCACGATCGAACACAGGCTTCTGCAAGGACGAGGATTGGTTTAAAAAATCAGGAATTGGAGGGAAGTAAGGAGATAGATGGATGATCACAGCTAATGAGATGAACATGGAGCCACTGAAAAAGAGGATCTTGTTGCGGCTGAGATGCCAGCCGGCCATTCCCATAGGCACAAAAAGCACAACACAAGCCAACCCTACAACACCTAACTGTAGGGCTCCCAACATCACCTAATTTAGAATTTCGGTATCAATGGTGTTCTAGGGTTTTGAATGTGTGAATGAACGCAGCATAGCTGGCGATGTCGATTGCAACGAGAAATGGTCGATTTGGGGTTGTAAAGATTGAGTCTTTAGGATGCGAATAGAAGATACGAAAATGGGTTGACTCTTGATCTTGCGGCGATGTTGTCGTCGGAGTTCATCGAGAGGGATCTGGTTGTGAAGGTCGGTGAAATTGGCCACTATCGCTTTTTTTTTTCTTAAAGGGAAAATGGACTTTTCTTCACTTGTAAGAATAATATGATTAATACTCTGGATCAAATACAAACCAAACTTATAAATAAAAACTACAAATTCAATCAAATATTGACACGTGTAAATATCGATCAATAAGAATTCGTCCCGTTCGGGGTTCTTTTTGTAAATAAAAAAAATTAATGCGAACTTATTTAAAAATACATAAAAGACGCGAGGGGTATAATCGTCCTAAAATCCGCGCGCCCAGCCTTGACATTAAAGCCGCACCAAAATGATCAGACTTAAGAGGTTAATGATCAAACTTAAAATAAATTTTGCGTACTGTTCATCTGTCGACTAAAAACAACGAATTTGACCCTCCAGATGAAGGAATTTGCCTTAAAAATACCGTTTCCACCCAAAAAAACACTAGGCGTTTATCAAATTCTGATACAGACGCAGAAACATCAAATTTAAGTCAGGTCATTACTGGTTTAAGTCAGATCATTAACTGTTTAAGTGTGATCATTGTTTTTTAAAGTCTGATCATTACTGGTTTAAATCTGATCATTAACGTTTAAGTCTGATCATTAACTGGTTAAGTCTGATCATTAACTGGTTAAGTCTGATCATTAACTGTTTAAGTGTGATCATTACTGGTTTAAGTCTGATCATTAACGTTTAAGTCTGATCATTAACGGTTAAGTCTGATCATTAACTGTTTAAGTCTGATCATTGTTTTTTAAGTCTGATCATTAACTGTTAAGTCTGATCATTAACGTTTAAGTCTGATCATTAACTGTTTAAGTCTGATCATTACTGTTTTAAGTCTGATCATTAACGTATAAGTCTGATCATTAACTGTTTAAGTCTGATCATTGTTTTTTTTTAAATCTGATCATTAACTGTTTAAGTCTGATCATTGCTGTTTTAAGTCCGATCATTGCTGTTTTAAGTCGGATCATTAACGTTTAAGTCTGATCATTAACTTGTTTAAGTCTGATCATTGTCTTTTAAGTTTGATCATTAACGTTTAAGTCTGATCATTAACTGTTTAAGTCTGATCATTGTCTTTTAAGTCTGATCATTAACGTTTAAGTCAGATCATTAACGTTTAAGTCTGATCATGAACTGTTTAAGTCTGATCATTAACTGTTTAAGTCTGATCATTACTGTTTTAAGTCTGATCATTAACGTTTAAGTCTGATCATTAACTGTTTAAGTCTGATCATTAACTGTTTAAGTCTGATCATTACTGTTTTAAGTCTGATCATTAACGTTTAAGTCTGATCATTAACTGTTTAAGTCTGATCATTGTTTTTTAAGTCTGATCATTAACTGTTTAAGTCTGATCATTACTGTTTTAAGTCTGATCATTAACGTTTAAGTCTGATCATTAACTGTTTAAGTCTGATCATTGTTTTTTTAAGTCTGATCATTGTTTTTTTTAAGTCTGATCATTGTTTTTTAAGTCTGATCATTAATTGTTTAAGTCTGATCATTACTTTTTTAAGTCTGATCATTAACAACTCGAGGACTAAATTGAAAATAACATTAATAGTTTTTATACCCCTCAGTGTGGAATGACTATAATACCCTTCCGTGTGTTTGTTCGGGATTTCGACTAAATGGGACACGTGTCAGCTTGAATAGTGGTTTGTAGTTTTTATATATAATTTGGTTTGTACCTGGACCGCACCCAATAATTTATTGCATTTCTCTTTCCTTTTTCTTTTTTTTGGGACCAAATTTGCAATTAAACTGCAAATGAGGTGAGTTGAGCGACTACTGTAAACCTCATAACCCGACTCGATTATAAGTATGCTGGCATTCGATTTGAATTCAACGGATTCGGGTCCAGTGCAGCGCATCATTTTGTTACGAGAGGTAAAACGATATCGTTTCAATCAAAACAGTGTCATTTTGTTATTTTTTGAAAACTAAAACAACGTCGTATTGATAAAAAACGACGTCGTTTTCCACTCGCATCAAATTGTTGCGCTGCACTGGATCTTTTTTCCGAACTCGGCGAGTTGATAAAATTCTTTGGAATCGAACTCAGTGAGTTTATAAAATCGGAATCGATATACTTTTTATATTTTGATGTACTCGAGCTCTTAAATCTAATCAGGTTTATCGAGCTTGTTTTAAACAAGCTACTCATTTACTAATTTATGATTTTTTATAGTGGGTTTACATCTCATATAAGACATATCAAGGAATACATCGCATATAAGATGTTTCTCGAGTACATATATATTTCTAGCATATTTGAAGCACAGCCACATAAGGGCACCACTCGGATTTAAACTTGAGTCATTCGATGAAGCGCAGGTCATCTCGGCACCTCCAACTTTTAACCCACAAATCGATAAACACCACCATGGAAGGACATTAACGCTGTTTAAGCACGCTTCCATGGAATGACCTTAGCACTGTTTAAGCACGCCTCCGCGAGAGGGTAGTATCTGCAAACGTCCACAAGGGACGAGGAAATGAAAGAGGAAGAGGAAAACATCACGAATGATGTAGGAAGAGTTCGCATCATATATGGGACTAGGAAAAATCCACACAATTATGGAACGGAAAAGTGTCACGGTGGGGTTTGAACACAAGACCTTGCATATTGCAAGGCAAGTGCTCAGTCAACCCATCCACCACCTTGTTAGCCTAATTTATTTATGATTAAATGTGATATTATTTTCTTGATAAAGGGTGGGTACAAAAATCCAGAACATTACAATGCGTAGCCTTATCATCCAGTACTATATATTTCATCTTATAAATCTATTCGTCGACACTTGAAGTTCTTGTCACGGGGAAGGAAGAACACATCACGCGCGAGGCGTGAAGAGGAAGTCATCCACGAGGAATTTATTAAGCATCACGCGCGAGGCGGGACGAGAAAGAGAAAATAATTCTCATAAAATTGTGAGAAAATTATACTAATCGGAGTAATCGAACCCTCAAACCACTTGATCAAGATCCTTTCACGATTAAATGTGCTATTTAAAAGGTGTATTTTTGTAAAGCAACATAACAACATAAATTTTCCAACGTAAATTAAGCAAAATTTAAAGGGTTTGGATTAAATAAAAACCACATTTAAATATAAAAATTATAAACTAAATAAGTCTAAACATTAGCAACCAAGTCTGAACATTATGTTAAGTCTGAACATTACCAAATAAGTCTAAACATTATCAAATTAAGTCTGAACATTATGTTAAGTCTGAACTTTTATATTTTGTTTAAGTCTGAACATTATCAAATAAGTCTGAACATTATATTAAGTCTAACATTTTACATGATTTATAATTTTTATAAATAAATATAGTTTTTACATTATCACTATCCAAATTCAAAAGTACTAAACCACAAATACTTTGGTATAAATAATTTTTTATAAATGAACATACATAAACTATTACGTACAATACAAGCTTAAATAGACTTTATAAACAAATAAACAAGTTGTTCACTTAGCCTATACGAATGGTCATTACTTTGCTTAAACTTGGTTAATTTAGTAGAAGAGAACCTATGTTCTACCCATCAGAAATAAAAGTAAAATTAAAAACTATATGGAGAAAAATAAAAAGAACTTACTTACGTTTGATGATCTTCGTATATTTCAAACTTCAAACTTTGATTACTTCAAAATATTTTTACAAACTTTTAGAAAGAATGAGAAGAACTTATTTCTTGGTAGTAGGCTGTCCAAGACTTGTTCTATCCTTTACACAACATGCTAATTGTTGGACCCTCTGTGTTTTTATTGTTCCTATGTGGCATAGGTTTTGGCAAAACGTCTTCATAGTGTTCAAGCAGAAGGGTCAAGAACTGTTCAACCGACTACTGGAACTCGCATTCAGCACAACTGAAGATAAGAAGTTTCCTAATCTGGAGATTTCCTAAATATCGAAGATATGCCGATTGGAATTAGTTAAAGATTCGAAGCAGTTGAAGATCAGATTGGTTGGCAAGATATTCAAGCTACATTATCAAGTTGCCAAAGGATATTCAAAAGATAATTGAAGAAGAGAAGATTTGGAAGCTTGAGAATATTTAGGAAAGATTTCCTAAATATTCGACGATGAATATCCTAGCTGATTTGGGAACCGCCAATGCATATAAATAGAAGGCTAGGGCGTCCATATCAGCATCGCTTCCTGAGAGAAATAAACACGAGAGCATTCGTGAGATTGGAGGAGGAGCGACGGCCGGCTGAGTATTCCACACCGGAATATCAACGGCGAAGAAGCAGTCTGTTCAGACTGATCTTGAAGAAAAACCAAGCGCACACACACGGTGATCAAGACACGCTTTCGGGAGAAAGTGTCCGAGCTTCTGGAGAAGTTCGAGCTAGTTCGGGAGGGAGTCTCGAACTCAAGGGATCGACGGTGAGCTGCGGTGAACCGAGATTCCAAATCTGAGTGAAGTAGTGATAGACGCTAGGCGTTTACATTCGGGAGATTGTAAGAGTAAGTCCCTGTGTAGCTTTATACTATTTAATAAAGATTTGTGTCCCTTTAGGGTGTGGGAAGCCCCCAAGAGTAGGCGAGGCCGAACTGGGTATCATATCGTGTGCACTCCTATTTTTCTGTTTCGGTTACTGTCTGCTAAGGTGTTTCAGTCTCTGGTAGAACACAACCTGGAACTGGTCTTGAACAGACAACAGAATTTCAATTGGTATCAGAGCGGGGACTCGACACACAGAGTGTGATCCGGATTCTGTTCAAGATGAGTATGAAGGAATGGCAGAACACCAGCGGACCACCGCTGCTAGAAGGGCCGAACTATAGCTACTGGAAAATTAGGATGAAGGCACTCTTGAAAACTCTTGATGAAAGGGCATGGAAAGCTGTACTAATTGGATGGACCCCTCCGACAATGACGAATGGTGAGGGACAAGTGGTGCCGAAACCGGAAGAGCGTTGGACTAAGGCTGACGACAAGACTGCTGTCGGGAACTCAATAGCTATGAACGCTATATTTTCAGCAGTGGACGAGAATGTGTTCAAACTGATTGCTAACTGTGAAGTTGCCAAAGAAGCATGGGACATTCTGAGAACAGCTTATGAAGGAACATACCAGGTAAGGAACTCACGAATGCAGATGGTCACTACCAAATTTGAAGATCTGAAGATGAAGGAAGAAGAAACAATTGCTGAGTTCAATGCAAGAGTTCTAGACCTGTCCAACGAGGCTGCAGCACTGAGGAAACCCATTGAAGAGGAAAGGATGGCAAGCAAGGTTCTGAGATCGCTCCCTCCAAGGTTTGCCATGAAGGTAACTGCAATTAAAGAAGTGCATGATATAGCTAAACTGAAGCTTGACGAGCTCATGGGGTCACTAAGGACATATGAGATGAATTTTCCAGATGATTTTCAAAGAAGGGCAGTAAAGTGTGTTGCACTGAAGGCTGATGTAACTGAAGACTGGAACAACGTCGAGGACATGTCTGAACAGCTCGCCACAATAGCCAAAAACCTTGAAAGGTTTGTGAAATGGCTGAATAGACGAGGACCCTCTCAGGTACAGCAATCCACGTCTAACTCACAGAGTCAAAGAGGAGAAAACTCCCCGAAGAGAAACGGGCCTGGAGAGAACAACAACGTGTTCAAGGGTGATAAAGGCAAAGTAATCCAGTGTCGAGAATGCAGAGGCTATGGTCACATTCAAGCTGAATGCGCCAACACACTGAAGAAGAAGAAGAAGGCTTGTATTATTAACCAGAGCAACAGTGACTCGGAGGAGGATGACTCGAACAACTTCGTTGCTTTCACCAACGCAACTGATCGTAGAGGTGAAGAGCCTGACAGCACCTGTTCCAGAACGATGTCTGAACAGTCTGCTGACCACTCCAGCAGCAGTGATGATGAAGAAGTCACAGATGAATGTGTCTTCAAAAACTACAAGGCTCTATATGAGAAGTGCGAGGAAGTGATGGATCTGAATAATAGACTTAACTTCAACGTGACAAACATGAAGGATGAGAAGGAAAAGCTAAGGGAGAGAGTTGATGTCCTGATTGAAGAAAACGCAGAACTCCTTGATGTTATCTCGTCGTTAAAGATGCAGATGGAGAAAGACAAAGACATGCACGCTAGAGACATGGAAGAACTGAAGAAAAGACATGCTGCCATGAGCCAAAGAGAGATATGTCTTCTAGAAGAAGTCAAGTCCTTGAAATTACAAATTGAGATGGAGAAGGACTACCACGCGACAGTACCGGACGAGCTGAATCAGTTCAAGAAATCAGTGAAGTTACTAAACTATGGATCAAAAGACCTAGATACGATTCTGAAGTCCCAGAGAATGAGTAGAGGACGTAGAGGCATTGGCTACACTGATGGGAACAGTTCAGGAAAGATTAAGTTTGTCAAAGCTAAACAGCCGGTGAACAGAGAGATGAACAGGTACCCTCTGGCCAACATGATGAGTTCCAACGGAGAATGGAGAAGAGACTCAAGAACCTGTTGGTACTGTCACAAGAAGGGGCACATCAAACCAAGGTGTCACGAGTTCATGGCTGTGCGCAGAAGGTTGCAGCATAAAACTACTCCAAGGATGACACGAGAATGGAGAGTGAAGCAAAAAGAGAACGTGGGCCGATGATGGGATGTATTTATACGATTTATCAAGTACACAAAACCCACCAAATAAGACATTTGGTCATACGAACATGTGCATGTTGATGTCGTTTTATGAGGCAATTTTGGAGTCTAAAGAGGAATCGGGCTTAAAAGATGGCATTTCAAGCCAAAATCATCACAAGGCCATTTGTGCGATCACACAGGGTGCACCATGCGAGCGCATTCCGCGGCATCGCCCAGGCATCGTCCAGGCCGCGCCCCAGCGTTCTAGCGCACCAGCCGAGCTGCCCAGGTCCAAAATCAAGTCGCTCGGGCAAACCATCTGATCTGACGAATCCGCCTCGAGCAAAGTGATCAAAATGGCAAATAAGGTGGACAATGTCGAAAAACCAAGGAGAATGCCCGAGCATATTGGCAGTTGGCTCAATTCCAAAGCAAAGGCCCCACGCGCATAGGCACTGAAACGAAGTCGCTCGACCAAACGGGCGAATCTGGCAAATCTGGCTCGACCAAGTTGTTCTAAATGCCAAATGACTCGGACAATCTCACTTCCCAGACAAAACGCCCGAGTGGAACCAGCTCAAGCCCGCTCAAGGCCAAACTAGGGCAAATCCGACCGTTTTAGGATTCTGACCAAGCTCCGGCCAGATTCTGACCAAACTACTTCGACCATTAGGATTAGAATTGCCTCAGAATTCCAGAACCACCTCTCAAAGGCTATGAACCGAAGTCCTAAATTTCGACCCGGTCAAATTCAAGTCGGTTCGATTGAGCAACTACAAAACCCTCTCGGTTGGGTTTGCCTAATCCCAAGCTCAAAGTCGGCTGGCCTTTGGCTTTCAGAGAGAGCCAAGCTCAAAGTCGGCTGGCCTTTGGCTTTTGGAGAGAACTAATTGCCCTTTTGGAAGAGACAAGTCCTAATGGGTTTGCTTTTGGGATATTTCCAAGCCATATCTTATCTCCTCCCTTTAGGTCGGTTTAGCTTGCTTATAAATAGACCCCTTGGTCTTAGAAACAGATCATGTACATACTTGGAAGTGAGAGCTTCTCTCTCCTTCCCACTTCAATACAAACCTCTCTACATTTTACTTTGTTCTTGTTCTTACTTTTGTTCTTGATTTCCAAAGCTTTCTTCACTTGTTCTTGAGCTCCGAAGCTCTTACTTTCCAGAAAGCACTCTTAACTTTCTGTCCAGCACTTGATTTGGAGCTCCTCTCCCTTTACTTTCTTGTTGTTTACCTTTACTTTTGTAAGTATGGTGCTTGTATTCCTTGACATGAATACAAGTAGCTAAGCATATTCGGTCAAAGGGTGTTCATACTTGTGTATGCATCTTGAGACTAGAACTTAATGCTATTTTGTGTGTCAACTAGTTCGGTGCCATTATTCGGTTGAACAACAAGGCTAAGTGGATGCATCGAAAGGGCAAAGCTTAGCTTAGTAGTTCAATCTTGATTAGACAACAAGGCTAAGTGGATGCATCGAAAGGGCAAAACTTAGCCGAGTAGTTTAATCTTCCTTAAGTCGCTTGGTTGATCAGAAATGAGCGATCAAGTAGCTGCACTTAGAACTAGAAGTCTATGTCTTGATTTTGGAGTAGATTGTGGTGTAAGTGCTAGAAATGGCCTTACTTTAGGGTTTAAGTCTTGAAAAGGAATAAACCCACATTTATGAACACAAAGTAATATCATTTGAAGTCCATGATGGATGTCTCACAAGTAGAGACCCTAGACTGAATATCTTTCATCCTTACTTATCACACTTTACATTTACGCACCTTACTTTCCTGTCATTTATTTTCAGCACATTTACTTTTCAGCACTTTACTTTCACGCACTTTACATTCAGTTCTTTACTTTCAGCACTTTCAATTCTGTCATTTACTTTCTGTCATAAAACAACCCACAAAACCAACATGTATTTACTTTTTTTTCTGTTTTCAAAGAACAACTACTCCACACGACTCCCTTGGGTTCGACCCCTACTTACCGCTCTACTAATCCATAGTGAGCCACGAGTAGTGGAATTATAAATGTAAATTTTGCAGTGCCTCATTGACGGCCTGTCAGCCGAGAATCTCTGATGGAGGGAATCAAATCATAAAAAACCTGTTATTTGCTGACCCGCGGTCGAACAGCTGTTGAGACACCATGGTCCGAAAGACTCACAGTATGTGTCACTGACCCAGGCTATGTTCGAGGGGGAGTAGACAAGCCTCCCGATGCCGAGGAGACCAAGCTGGTCGATTTGAACCCTCCTTGCCTATTTTGTGGCAAAAAGGGGGAGAGTGATCTCTGAAGTCTAGATGGTTTTGCCAAAAATGCTAAGGGGGAGATTGTTGTTCCTATGTGGCATGGGTTTTGGCAAAACGTCTTCAGAGTGTTCAAGCAGAAGGTCAAGAACTGTTCAACCGACTACTGGAACTCGCATTCAGCAGAACTGAAGATAAGAAGTATCCTAATCTGGAGATTTCCTAAATATCGAAGATATGCCGATTGGAATTAGTTAAAGATTCGAAGCAGTTGCACAGATGCAATAAGGTTTCCACTATAAAACAGCAAGTACTTACTTTCTGCACTTTATTTCCTGCACTTAAGATACTTTCCGCTGTTTTCTGTCTGAGAGATACCACGTAGTGATCTCCCTCACACAGAAGGCTAACCTAACGATCCAACAATTGGTATCAGAGCGAGGCTCTAGATTTTGTGTGTTAGCCTTTGTAGGAAATCATGTCTGCCACAAACGACTCCTTCTGAAAGCCACCGGTGCTCAACCCGGGAGAGTATGACTAGTGGAAGGATCAGTTCGAGGCTCATGTCTGCTCCCTGGATGGAAAGTTGTGGCGAGTATTTGAAAAGGGTAACTTCCCGATTCTGGATGTGACAGATCCTGCCAATCCGAAAGAGAAGGAGAAAGACAAGTACACAGATGCTGACTACAAATCTCTCCCGCAGAATGCCAGGGCTAAGAAGGTTATGTACATGGCCCTCTCACCAGGAGATCAGGTGAAGATGGCTGTATACAAAACTGCAAAGGAGCAGTGGGATGGCCTAGCTAGACTGTACGAGGGAAACGAGGATATAAAAAGGAACAAAACTCTGGCAGCCACGAAGGACTACGAAACAGTCGAGCAGCGAAAGGACGAATCTCTGGAAGACTTCTGCACCAGATTTCAAGTAATCGTGGCACAACTGAACTCTCTAGATGAGAAACTTCCACAGTGGAAAATAACCCATCAATTCATGCAAGCTCTTAGCTCCAGATGGGATACAGTGACTACAGCCCTCCAGGCTCAGAAGGGCATCAAAGATACCACTTTGGAAGAACTTGTGGTGAACCTGCAAAGCCAAGCTGGGATAGCAGAGAGAAAAACGGCTAGGAGGCAAGCAGGCAAATCTCAAGCTATAGCATTGAAAGTTGAGAAGGCTTTGGACATAGCTCAGGTGAGTATGCCATCTAAAAGTGAGGATGAGGAGATTTCTCTCCTCTCGAGAGCCTTCAAGATGGCAACCACAGGAAGAGCGCAGAACTTCAACAGAGGAAGAAATCATAAGGGGAACAAGGGAGGTACCTCAGAAGAGAGTAGGACAAAGGCAGGAGCAAAGGAAGAAAGAACCTGCTACCATTGCCAGAAAAAGGGGCATCTTGCTAGAGATTGCTACAGCAAAAAGAAGGGTGAACCACCCGCACCAAAGGAAGCTCAAGCCATATTCGCTGCCTGGGGTGACTCAGATGAGGAATGCAGTGATAAGAAGCGAGCTAAGGAGCCATGTCTGATGGTGCGAGGCACAACTAGTGAGGTAAAATCTGATTCCTTTGTAGATGAAGTTTTCAGTGAATCTGATTTTGCAGAGACTATTGCCGAACTGTTGAAGAAGATTCACAGTCTTAAAGAATAGCTTGAGATCATGCAAGATGAACACGAGGACGATATGGAAAACAATCGCCTCTGGTCAACCAAAGCTATGCGACTTGAGAGAGAAATGGAGAAGCACGTCTGCAAGTGTCCCACACGTGATGGAAGGGACACACAAATCAATGATCTAAGTGATGAGCTGAGGTGCATGAGAATTGACGACACCGAGTCGATAGGCATCAGAACCAAAATGGAAGAATCAAACGCAGAATTAGCCAGATTCCAGTTGGATAATGAGGAAATACGTCAGACAGTGGCAAACCTCAGACGAGAGGAGACTGGAAGAAAGGAGATCTGGCTGCGAGAACTAGAAGCCAAGAGGGTTGAAGAAGAAAGAGAAAATTACAAAAGAAGGTTTGTTAGACCAGGACTCGGATATGGCGAAGGAAAGAAAGATGCTGACGAAGAAGGAGAAAATAAAAGGACTGTCAAAGGAAAGAAAGCAATGACTGAAGTCGGTGAGAGCTCTCGTCAGGGGAGAAAGCCAAGAGCCACGAGACAGTTGGGAAGAGAAGACACAGCTTCGGAGGAAAGTCACCTCTACGATAGTGACTCTGTACCGTTCAAGGCTAGGAAAGCCTTTGAAATTTGGAAGAAACAGAGCTCCAATCGTCAACCATTCATGATTGACTTTCAGGCACGGAGAAACAGGAGGTCTATTCCCTTAGAGAGAAATAATAAAACTTATGGCCTCTACTATCGTGTCTGCTGGCACTGTGGTCACTCTGGCCATTACAGACGAGACTGTAAGAGATTAAGAGAAAGCTACGAGAGAAATTACAATTGGGAAAAGACCACATACATGTCTCCTGAGGAAACCTGCCAGAGAAAAGTCAGTACTGCTTACATCCCAAGGAGAGACATCTCTTCCCACAAGAGGGAAGACAGAGTAGAATGGGTTCGTCCACACCATGACACAGGCATCTGCGGACGACCCAGAAGAAACCCCAGAAGAAAAATTAACCTTGCTGACAATAACAATTCCTGCTCTAAAAAATTTTCTCCTGTTGTTAAAACTGTTTCAAAACCCAGTAAGCTCAAGCTTGTCTGGGTTCGTAAAAACTGATCTCTTTCTTGCAGGTTGGAGCGAGGTCCAGACCCTGGTATCTGGACAGCGGATGTTCTAGACACATGACAGGAGATCCAGGGTGGTTCATCTCACTCCAAGCCTATTCCGGAGAAAGTATCATCTTCGGAAACAAGAGCACAGGTAAGGTCGTTGCAATAGGTGAGGTAAAAATTTCAGAAACTATCAAAGTCTGACAAGTGGTTTTGGCTGAAAATTTGAGATACAACTTGCTGAGTATATCACAACTGTGTCAACGTGGCAGAAATCAGGTGATATTTAACTCTAATGATTGTATTGCGAGGTGCATTGAGATAGGAAAAATAATTCTCAGAGGTGTTCGCGAGAACGAAATCTACACAGTGGATCCAGAGTTCGTCCCTGATGAGGAGTTGTGCTTACCAAGTATATCTGAGGACACCCTACTATGGCACAAAAGGTTCGGGCATGCAAGCATGAGGCTGATTCACAAACAACATCAGAATGAACTGGTGGTTGGACTACCCAAGGTGGAGAGCTCATTTGATCAAGTGTGCAGTGCATGTGCCACGGGCAAGCAAGTACGTACTTCGTTCAAGTCAAAACAATCAGTAAGTACATAAGCTCCCCTGGACATGATCCACATGGATCTGTGCGGTCCAGTGAATGTCATCAGCCGTGGAGGGAACAGGTATATATTGGTTATCGTGGATGACTACTCCAGGTATACGTGGACCATTTTCTTAAACTCTAAGGATGAAACGTACTCTGAGTTTGTCACATGGTTGATACTGATTGAAAATAAATTGAGTAAAAAGTTGGTGTCTATTCGTACTGACAACGGAATTGAGTTCCGGAATTCCCAGTTTCTCTCCCTGTGCAAGACTGGTGGAATAGATCACAACTTTTGTGCACCACGGACACCTTAGCAAAATGGCGTGGTAGAGAGAAAGAATAGGACACTGGAGGATATGTCCAGAACGATGTTGATTGCCAGTGGTGTACCCAAGGGATTCTGGGCAGAGGCTGTTCATGCCGCCAGCTACATACTAAACCGAGCATCTCTACGATCTCTGATAGGGAAGACGCCGTACGAGCTGCTGCGGGGAAGGAAACCTAACATCGCTCATTTAAAAGTATTTGGATGCATGTGCTATGTACACAACAACGGGAAAGACAATCTGGGCAAGTTCGATCCGAGGAGCGATGAAGGCGTATTCGTAGGCTATTCGAGCCATAGCAGAGCGTACAAGGTGTACAACCTGAGAATGGATCAGGTGGAGGAGAGCATTCATGTAGCCTTTGATGAGCGTGCCATGGTTTGACACCTGGTTAAAGATCCCTCCTCACAGGATGATGGAGAACTTCAATTTGCGGACATGTCTGATCCTGATTGGAAACCAACTCAAAGTGAGGCTACAGAACCATCCCAAGGGGTTGCTCAGACAACAGGTCAGGAACCGGTGGAGATTACAGCTGAAAATGCTCATACGGAGATGCTAGCTCAAGAGCATGTCCCTGCTGTCCCCGTGACTGGAATCAACGTTGAACCCCCCAACGAGGAAGAGGTAGTCAACAATCCTCCTCCTACAGGCACTGAGGAGGTACCCAGGACTACAAGCCGAGGGAGAGTTATACAGCCCCCAGCAAGGCTAAGGGACTACCAATGTTACACATCGCAGGATCAGACTACGATGAGACATTCGCCTCAGTTGCAAGGTTAGAAGCAATCAGACTATTAATTTCTTATTCTACTTACCATGGCTTCACTCTACAGCAGATGGATGTGAAAACGACCTTCTTGAATGGAGTTCTGAAAGAGGAGGTATATGTGAGCCAGGCACCAGGGTTTGAGGATCACACTCACTCTGATCATGTCCATATTCTGGACAAGGCGCTGTATGGGTTGAAGCAAGCACCCCGCGCGTGGTATGAGAGACTATCACAGTTTCTACTGTCCCACGGATACGTCAGAGGAGAGGTGGACAAAACTCTCTTCTTTTTGAAGGAAGGGAAGGACACTCTAGTGGTTCAGGTATACGTGGATGGCATTAGTTTTGGGTCAACTAACCCTAGACTTGTCAAGGAATTCACAGATTTGATGTCGAGCGAGTTCGAGATGAGCATGGTGGGAGAGCTGAAGCACTTTCTTGGACTTCAAGTAGCTCAAGGAGAGGATGGCACCCGAATCCATCAGCAGAAATACGTAAAGGAGATTCTAAAGAAGTTCGGAATGGAATCCGCCAAGACGTGTGCCACACCGATGTCTCCAAATGATACATTGACAAAGGATGAGTCCTCACCACAAGTAGATCCAACTTTATACAGGGGGATGATTGGTTCACTTTTATATCTTACTGCTAGTAGACCTGATATCTTATTCAGTGTTTGTCTGTGTGCAAGATTTCAAGAAGATCCCAGAGAAACCCACGTGAAAGCTGTGAAGAGGATACTGACATATCTGAAAGGAACAGATGACTTGTGCTTGTTCTATCCGAGAGGAGGAGACTTACGCCTGGTAGCTTACACTGATGCAGATTATGCGGGCTGCAAAATAGACAGGAAGTCCACGTCAGGGATGGCTTAGTATCTTGGACCGTGTCTCATCTCCTGGGCTTCAAAGAAGCAGTCCTCTATTGTATTGTCCACCGCTGAGGCGGAATACATTGCAGCTGCTGCTTGCTGTGCGCAGCTATTATGGCTCAGGCAACAGCTAAGTGACTATGGTGTTATTACTAATTGTGCTAAAATTCTGTGTGACAACACTAGTGCTATTAATATCTCTAAGAATCCTGTGCAGTTTTCACGCACTAAGCATATAGAGATTCGCTATCACTTTCTGTGAGACTGTGTAGAAAAGGGAACAATATAAATGGAATACTGCAGAACTGAGGAACAGATAGCGGACATATTCACAAAGGCATTGCACAGGGAACCCTACGAGAAGCTGAGGCTTGAACTAGGTATGGTTTCACTTTCTTAGAGCTGTGCTCATATGTTGCGCCCTCGGTGATTGGCTAGACTAGATGCATGCTAGTCACGTCTGATGGGAAATTTAATATGGATGTTCAATGCTAGTGAAAATTAGGTTGTGTTCACACTGCATCCATACATGCAAGCTATGTGATTGATGACTGCATTAGGGATTGAAAAAAACATGAAATTCTGAATTCTTTCTGCCCAAAAGATACCTCCATAGTTGATCCCACGTTATAAGCCCAGGAGGTTCTATAGACCACCCATAGCCTATCTTCATGTGGAGTGCTCCTATGAGCCCGTTGATTTACTGGTCTATCTTCCTAGAGTTACTCCACATGAAGTATGAAATTGATAAAATTTACTTGGATGATCTTACTTGCTTTTGCTTGATTGTGTGTGGTGTTATTTGTATCATTTGGGTAAAGTTAGCACACCATACCAAAAACCTTGTGTACCCATCAGACAAGTCAGATTGAGTTATCACTTTGGAAGGATCAACTTTGGCTGGGAAATAATCTTTTGTGACAGTTGTGGCGACAAAGAGATCTGTGACTTCAGATAATTATAGCTTGCATTGGGAAGAGGCTCACTCTGTTGGCTCTCTGCACAGAGAGGTGAACAGTCATGTGGCAGGCAGTTGTCGCGTCTGTGGCATTTATGGTGAGAAACGCACGCCTTCAGATGGCGCCATGTGCTACTTTTCTCACGTCTAGAGCAGTTTATTGTGTGGATGGGTGAATTTGGACAATTAATTATGAGGAACCGTTTTGGAAGGGGTGCAATATTTGGTTGCTGTGACAATAGCGAAAAATCTGGTGGAAAGTTAAATCATCGCTAAAAAGTCGGGGAGGCGACATTTGGGTATTCGATTGTGCCAAATAATCTCTAGGGTTTGCAGGGGTATAAGAAGAGAGAAGGGCGAGTATAATGCCTCATCAATCTCCGACGTTTACTTTTGCTCTCACCCAAATCAAGTTGCTACAAATCTCAATGGCCTCTCCAAACCCTAACTCAACCTTCACACCGGAGGCCGCAGCTGAGCTTGCTGCACAGTTACTTGCTTAGGGAGTCAATGTTCAAAGCCTCCAAACCATTCTCCAGTCCGTCTCCACTCCGACCGACACTGCTGTGGCCAGAGATGTAGTTATGCTCGAAGAGCTTCAGGAAGACTCTCATTCCCAGCGCCGATGTCCGCAAGGGGTCCTCAATTGCTGAGTGGTCTGCTGGTAAACGCTCGAAGCAGTCTGCTCCATCCTCGGACCGAAAAAGTCTCAGATCCACTAGTCAGATAGCACCGATGGTGGAAGAGAATGTCGATTCGGATGGGAGTGCAGGAGAATCTGAGGAGGCCGGGAGGGCTATTATTCAAGAGCTGGTTGTTGATCGTGAATGGCTTGTGGCGTACAAGCTTGGGGAGGTTCAGGAGTTGCTGGTGGCCTAGGGTTGGGGTGAGTTGTTTATGAAACCCGTCTTTGTGGATGACAGGTTGATCAAGGAGTTCTAATCGAAGCTTATGGAAAAGACAAAAGGGAATCTGGAGCTGTCTGTGAATATGGGGAGGGAAGTGTTCACTTTAAATCTGAGGGAGTTGGCGACCATTCTGAATGTGCCAAAAGGTGGGTACGCAGAGTACACCAAGGGCACGTGGCCGAGCTCTGTGTCAAAGTCCGATGTGTTGGAGCGGCTTGGGATGGATCCCGCCGTGAAGGGGCAAAGGGAGATTTTCGGCATGGATGTGCTTCCCAGGATTCTTCACAGGATTCTGGTGTCGAACATCTCCTCGAGGAAGCAGAAGCACAATCTGGTCGTCTTTCAGGACATGTTGCTCGTGGACCAAATTCTGCAGAGGAAGCCAGTCAACCTGCCTTTTCAGGTGATGCGTCAGATGGAGTATAACAAGGAGAACCCCTCGAATGGTCTGTCCTACCCTCAGTTTGTGAAGGAGATTGTGAAGTACTGGGAGATCTACAACCCTACCTTTGAGACAGCTTTTTCCATCGTCTTTGGTGATGAGCACATCATCAAGCTGGGTCTGGAGTATTCTGCTGGTGAAGGATGGATAAAACCGCGCGCTCAGTCGCCACCACCTGCAGAACCAGCTGATGTTGAGATGTCTCCCGTTGCTGACCCTGTGCGTCAAGAAAATGCTCTCCCCACTGAAGGTCTGGGGGAGATGATGATGTTGTTGAGGGAGCTTCGGTCTGAGGTTCAGGATGTGAAGGGGAGGTTAGCAGCCCTGGAAGTGGCAGCAGAGAAGGCTCTGAAAGTCCCAGAGGAGAAATGGGTGAAAGACTTGGGTCTGCGGCTGCTATAATTGAGGGGTTCCCAGAGCAGATTACAAATCTTGCTGCCGAGCTTGTGGAGCAGTTGAAGGTTCTGTACCAGAATGATGGTCTGGACTGTCTCATGGCCCCCATCTTTGCCAACCCTACCATATCAATCCCTGCTTTCTTGAACTTTTTTTTGAAATTTCATGTTTGACGTTTTTGTGCATTTTGATTTCCCTACTTGGATGTGTGGTGTCTGCGTGACACGCTTATGACTTGCCGGCATGAATGAAATATTGTCTCTTTCCATTACTATGTGTCCTTTTTTTGTAAATCTTTTTGATGATGCCAAAAGGGGGAAGATATATGTGTGCATTTACTAAGGGGGAAATCATTACCAAAATTTAAGCGGATGTCTATCTGAGGGGGAACTACGCTTGCTAGACTTAAATAAAAACTTAGTGAATAAATTCTGAAGTAGTCTGAAGAAGCTAGCTGCTGTAGGGAATTGTAGATGTGATTTCCTTGTCATAGCTGGGTGTGATTTCTCATTTGTGAAGAAGTGTTTGTCATCATCAAAAAAGGGGAATTTGTTGGACCCTCTGTGTTTTGATGATAACAAACACTTAGCTAATATTTGACTTGAGCATGCAGAAATCACAAATCTGTCTAAAGGTCCAGACTATCTGAGAGAAACGTGACTTGACATCCCTGAGAGAGCTTGGTGCTGCGAGGGAGATGAGATCTACGTGAGGGACAAGATCAGTACCGAGATCGTGCTTGGATCAGCCCAGTAGCGATCGGATATGGATATGGAGATATACGAGATACTCAAGATATACGAACTGGAGATATACTCGAGATATACGAGCTGGAGATATACTCAAGATATACGAGTAAATATACAAGAGATGATCAAGATATATATGCTGGAGATATACGAGCCGAATATGGAAAGGAATCAACTGATTGGGTTAAGATATGGAAATATCTTATCCAAATCAAATCTGCAAGATAGAGATCGCATCTATGATGTAGATCAGATCTGCTGGACGACTATAAAAGCAAGGGTTGCTCAACTGGATGAAGCTCGGCTGTTTAGAGAGAGAAAACGGAGATTGGAAGCTGCGATCAATTTCGATAGTCGACAGAGTACTCGCTGTGTGCGGTCGAGAGTAAGATCAAGTTATTTGCTATTCGAATTGAGTAGAATTGGTTCACTGTCACTGAGTGAGACAGATTGTAACATTCTACAAGCATATTCGTCATTTTTGTTTTCAAAGTAAGTTGATAGAAACCATTTAATAAGTAAATTTGCACATAGAAAAGGCAACCTCAAAATTTACCCCACTTTTATGCAATCTTTTGTACAAACTAATGATAAATTTTAATATTATAATAATTATCAAATATAATTTAAACTATCTTATTAAAAAAAATTTAAACTAAATGAATAGTAACTAGAATAAATATAAGTTTCACGATTTAAAGAATAACACAACAACAAAACATAACAGATTTAAACGGTTTTTCTGTTTTTAAAATTAGTTACTATAATTAGATTAAATTATATTAATATTAACTAAAAAACAACCCAACGAATAACATAACAACAAAACGTAACAAATTAAACAACACAATAAACACAAAATTTACTCCCCTCTCATGCAATCTAAATTACACTTTTATGTCAATATTAGTTTTAACTAAATTAACATTCAAAATATACAAGAAAAATTATAATTTCAATATTAGTTTTAAATTAAATTAAAAAAATATATAAGTTTAACTCTTAAAAGAATAACGTCGTGATGATAATGATGAAGATGCACTACTACAAACAACACATTATGCATCGGTTTTTTTTGCTATTATGCATCGGTTTTGGTTCCGATGCATAATGAAGCGTTGCATAATGTCATACATTATGCAACGCTTCTTAAAAAAACTGATGCATAATGTCATACATTATGCATCGGTTCTTAAAAAAACTGATGCATAATGTAAGACATTATGCACGCTTTTCTAAAAACTGATGCATAATGTATGATTTTTTTTTAAAATTTTTTTTTTTACATTTTTGGCCTATAAATTGCTCAAATCAATCTGAAAATGTGTAAATAAATTTCATAAATACACCTGCTCATATCCAAATCTTAAAATACTTTTTATTCAACCAAAATATAACATTTCATACATGATGTCACTTTTAATGTACAACATTTATTTATTCAACAAAAGTTTCATTTATTTTCCTAGTAATGGAGGGCCTTCTTCTTCTTCTTCCTCCTTGAAACTTTATACATGTAGCTCTTAGCAAACTTGACAAGATTCTCAGGACGTGGGAGACGAGAAGCCATTCTGCAAAAATCATAAAAAGGTAAGTTGTGAATAAATAATTTATGCAACAGCGTAAATGGCAGCAGGTGGCAGCAGGTTTCAAAGACTGATGTTAAGGATTTGGAGAAGAGGTGTTTTCTCTTCTCTTGAGATCAGCGGCTCATACACTGCATCAATCAATACTGAAGAAAAAGAAGAAAATCAGATCACTATCACATTACAATGCCAAGTGTGTCTTTTTTACAGATAGTAATAAGTCTTACATTCTCCACGCGAGTTAACATGAGTTTGCTTAGCCATTTCTTTCTGCACGTGAGAAATAAGAAAGAAAAAAGTTTGGGTAATTATTATCAAGTTGGGTTGAAAAGTGCTAAAAGCCAGTTTTGATATATTTTAATTCTTTAAACACATGTTGCATCCATACATTGAATAGCCATATATTCAATAAAAGAGTACCAACTAACCTTCAAGATGGTCTCTTCCTTCCACATTAAGCTACCAGCACTCTCAGATTGTACAAGATTGTACCAAGCCGACGATGCTGATGCTCCCATTATCATACCTGCAGTTCATCAAGTAGCTACTAAATCACCATACATACTATCAGTTCGACTAGATGTCCACTTCCAGCCAGCTAAAAAAACACAATTCAGCAATGTTAAAATCAATTACCACAAAAGTTTTACATTTTTCATCAAAGATCAAATGTCAGCCATCCTTGGTGCATTTTTCACTCCTGTATTGCTGTACATTGAAACTGACACCTCTGGTTAGCAAATGAAAATATATTCAGTCTTTGTTCATATGATCTTAATGTATAAATATCCAATTCACATATACTGAATATGATTAAAAACTTGTGATTTCAACCTCAACTTGAAAAAACTTGATGTGCTCATTATTGTTTGGTCTAGTTTTCTTCTTCTCAAAATCCTTAAGGTCAGTCTTTGAAACCTGCTGCCATTTATGCTGTTGCATAAATTATTTATTCACAGTTTACCTTTGTATGATTTTTTGCAGAATGCCCTGTGGAAGCTTAATGGCTCCAAGCACAACCACAGTTCCTAATACAAAAAACAAATAGACAACAATAAGTACTCAATCAACAACATAAACTGACCACAGAGCAACTGTGTTGTATACTCTATTTGTTTAATTTGTGAGGTATCTGACAACATATGCTGAAAAAGAGCAAGCACCAATACACTTCCTTCATAATCCAAAACAGAATTTTAAGATTTGCAACATACACTATTTGAAAATTACCAAATGACAACGCATCCATACACACGCCAAAGACAACTGGGGCAACAGTCGACATCTTAAAGTCGATTTCAACTTTAGGGTTATGAAAGCTTACTTACAGTTTCAGATCTACAAAACGTCGAGAACGCTGAACGTCAGCCTGCCCACCTCTGGAACCGCAAGCATCTTCAAACACCAGTGTCACACGCTGAACGTCAGCCTGCCCACCTCTGGACGCGGCGACGAGACTTCGCTGGCCACGAATAGTAGCGGAGACCGCAGCAGAGAGGGTGCAGACGCAGACGAGCGAAGGAAGGTGCGATATGTAGGATCGAGTGATTAAGGAGCATAGGAGAAGATTTTGGTGAGGAGGGAGCGAGAGAGTATACGAGTCGCCTCTGGCAAATGGATGAATGAGAAAACCCTAGCGATCATTAAAGTCACAATATGCATCGGTTCAAATAAAACCGATGCGTAAGCTTATCATTAAGCAACGGTTTTTATAAACCGTTGCATAAAGTGACAATATGCATCGGTTCAAATAAAACCGATGCATAATGTGTATATTATGCAACGGTTTAATTATAAACCGATGCATAAAGCTGAACCGATGCATATTATAATTTTTGAACCGATGCATAATGCCTGTTCTGTAGTAGTGATGATGATGGTGATATGACGATGATGATATGATGATGATGATATGATGATGATGAAGATACGATGATGATGATGATGATATGATGAGGATGAGGATGATATGATGATGATGATGATGTGGGTGTTGATGATATGATATGTTGATGATAATGATGATGATGATGATGATATAATGATGATGGTGATGATGTACGATGATATGAACCAATTAATAAGTAAATTAGGAATAAAAGAATAACATAACAACAAAGCGTTAAAAGAAAAGTTAACCGTTATTTTTGTTTTCAAAATAAGTTGATATAAACCAATTAATAAGTAAATTTGCACATAGAAAAGTGAAACTCAAAATTTACCCCACTTTTATAAAGAATATAAGTTTCACAATTTAAAGAATAACATAACAACAAAACATAACAGATTTTAACGATTTTTCTGTTTTCAAAAATAAGTTGATATAATTGGATCAAATTATATTAATATTAACCAAAAAACAACACAAAGAATAATATAACAACAAAACGTAACAAGTTAAACAACACAATAAAAATTTATAAAAAAAACAACACAATAAAAAACACCCACAAAATTTAACTAAATTAACATTTAAAATATACAAAAAAATTTTATAATTTCAATATTAGTTTAAAGTAAATTAAAAATAAATATAAGTTTAACTCTTCAAAGAATAACATCGTGATGATAATGATGATGATATGATGATGATGATATGACGATGATGATATGAAGATGATGATAAAGATAAAGATGATGAAGATATGATGATGATGATATGATGATGATGTTGATGTTGATGATATGATGATGAAGATATGATGATGATGATATCAGGGGCGGATCCAGAAATTTTTCGGACCAGGGGCAAGATAAATATTTTCGAACTGGGGGCGGATTCAGCAATTTATTTTCATACTAGAGGGGACATATAATCAAAATGACCAGGGGCAAGATGTAAAAATCAGTGGAAAATACACTGCATTAGCCTAATATTAAAGAAAAATCGGAAAATTGACACGGGGCAGCCCTCATAGTTCACCAGCCTTTTTGGTAGAAAATGAAGCAGAACGAAAAAGAGGAAAGAAAAGAATGGTTATAAACTACAAAGCCCTTAACAACGAAATTATTGATGACGGCTATTTCCTACCTAACAAAGAAACCCTTCTAGCACAAATTAGAGGAAAAAAGTACTACTCCAGTCTTGATTGCAAATCAGGATTTTGGCAGATACGTCTAAATAAAGAATCTAAACCACTTACGGCATTCAGTTGCCCTCAAGGACATTACGAATGGAACGTAGTTCCTTTCGGACTTAAGCAAGCTCCAGGAATTTTCCAAAGATTTATGGATAAAACCTTTGAGCAATTTAGAGACTTTAGTCTCATCTACGTAGATGACATACTTATCTACTCAAATACTGAGTCAGAACACTACGCTCATCTTGAGCAAGTACTTAACAAATGTAAAGAAAAGGGAATAGTACTATCTGAAAGAAAAGCTAAGTTATGTTAAAAAGAAATATCTTTTCTAGGACTTGAAATTAAGGAAGGCCAAATAAAACTACAAACACATATACTAGATCATATTAAGAAATTTCCAGACAAAATACAAGATAAGAAAATGTTACAAAGGTTTTTAGGAATTCTTACGTATGCAGAAATGTATGTTAATAAGTTATCAGAATTAAGGAAACCATTACAAAAGAAGTTAAAAGACAAAGTTAGATGGACTTGGGAAGAAACTGATACAAATTATGTTAAAAAACTTAAGAATAAATTCAATCACTTACCAGCATTATATCACCCTTTACCAGAGGATTACATGATAATAGAAACAGATGCTAGTGACCTATTTTGGGGAGGTATTTTAAAAGCAAGAAGACTTGATAAAGAAGAAAAATTATGTAGATATGCTTCAGGTACATTTTCAGGACCAGAAACAAGATATCACTCAAATGAAAAAGAATATCTTGCAATTAAGAAAACAATCAAAAAATTTAAAGCTTATATCATTGACAAAGAGTTTCTAATTAGAACAGATAGTAAAAACTTTGGATATTTTCTTAGGACAAATTTATCAGAAGACTATAAACAAGGAAGATTACTACGATGGCAACAATGGTTTAATTACTACACTTTCAAAGTAGAACACATTGCAGGAACAAACAATTGTTTAGCAGATTGTTTAACTAGAGAACTTAATAACACCAAAGAAGACTTTATAATTAATACTAACGAGACCAAGGTAATATTGATAACGCAGGTACAATCACCAAGATGGATGCAAGTCAATTGGCGGTTTTGGAGAAAGAACTTGAGTTAGAAAAACTTCAAGAGGAACTACTTAAAGTAATGATTTATCCTAAGGCTCAGCCTCAGAGAGTGTACGAGTTATTTTGTTTTGGACTTATTGATACAATCTACCTAAGTGAAGACTTCAAGGAACTGGCTCACTTCAACTCAACAATTAAGCAGACTGTTCTTCAGTTTGTCAAGAAAACGAAAACGGACAAACAAATCTATTTAAAATTCCAATCAAGCTATGCTGATTTCAGCGACCAAGGTAAAATCATCCTTCCATAACACTGGATCAGGATTGGACCCGTTGGCACTCAACAGGCCATTACTCAACTTAGACCAAGTCCAGTTATGACTAAGGAAGAACTCTTCAAGTTAAGAATATTATCATTAGGTAATATTGCTTATGAGTTATTCAGGGTAAAACATAACAGTGAATTAAAGATAAACTACGCTGGTCAACAAGTTATGATTTATTCCCACTTCAACAAAGGAATACAACTACGAGAGTTAGAAATTGTCAAGGATTGGCAGAAAACCTTTGAAGAAGGATCTTTCAATGTAAACCCAAAGACAGCCTTGGACTACCTAAAAGAACCCGAAAAAGAAGCCCAAGCCCAAGGAAACAATAAGAAGATCGGAGAGGCCAGCACATCCTCCACCAACCTATCTGCAGACAAAGCCACTGCCACTTAAAGACAGTCGTACGAAGATGTAGGCCACTCAAAATTAAAAGCCAGAGACTTACAAGCAAAAGCAATATAGTGGAAGGAAGCATCTTTCCCTTTTTATGTCTTTTTCCTGTTTTTAGGTTACGGTGTGCTAAAAACCATGTGCCAGTTAGTGGTATTGGTTTTAATTAGGCTGTTTTACTTTATCATGAAGTTGCTATATAAGGCGCTTCATTCTCTTGTACCGAAGAAGGTTTTTTCTCCGCCCTCTCTCTAAGAAATAAAATCTCTCAATCTTTCAGCTTTCTCACTTAGATCTTCAGATCACTAGTTATTGTCAAGTAAAGTTCAGTCCTGGACTACGATACACTTCAATTTGGAACGCCGGAGAAGACTCGTACGACGGAAGCAGTGGTGGACGCCAGCAACTTTCAAAGACAAAAAAGACAGTTATCTTCCACGAACGCAGGTATGAAGAATCTCCTTCACTCTTACTCTAATTAGGGCAAAAATGGCATTATTAAATAAGGTTTTTAGCTACTCTTTCTCACCTATGGAAAAGAAAGATTCGACGAAAGATAAATACGATCAAATACGGCAATTACGATACAGCCAAAACAGTAGACAACACAGTCGTGCCAAAACAGTAGACAACACAGTCGTCGATATAAATGGTATCAGAGCGGGACCCACATGAATAGTAAAAGTCAAAATCACTATTCATCAGAGTCAAAATACGGTATAAATAGAAATAAACAAAATTTTAAACAATTTACCCAAGATAAGTATTTTAACCAGATTAACTTCGTGGTTGAGGAAAGAGGTTCACACCTCAAGAGAAGCTTTACTCTTCTCATTTGAGTTATTCCATAACTTATCACAATACACGAATCCAAATCTGTTTAATAAATAACCATGATAGATTACAACAACGGAAATTTCAATTTATTCAAATATCAATTAGAAGACGAACAAAAAATAATTATCCTATATATTTTAAGAAACTTTCCACAAGATATTAAAGACGAAATCTGCGAGGCAATTGACCAAGCAATATATTAAGATATATAGGATAATTATTAGTTGCTGGCAATTATCCTATCTTATTAGTTGAGGCAATTATCCTATCTTAATTCTCTGTCAGGTAAATATAAGTTTAACTCTTCACAGAATAACATCGTGATGATATGATGATGATGATATGATGATGGTGATGATGATGTATATGATATCATGATGATGATGTATATGATATCATGATGATGATATTATGATGATAATGATGCTGATGTGATGATGATATGATGATGTTGATGACGATATGTTGATTATGATATGACGATGATGATGATACACAATAAACACAAAATTTACTCCCCTCTCATGCAATCTAAATTACACTTTTATGTCAATATTAGTTTTAACTAAATTAATATTCAAAATATACAAGAAAAATTATAATTTCAATATTAGTTTTAATTTAAATTAAAAATAAATATAAGTTTAACTCTTCAAAGAATAACAACATCGTGAGGATAATGATGTAGATGATGATGGTGATATGACGATGATGATGATGATATGACGACGATGATGAAGATATGATGATAATATGATGATGATGTGGATGTTGATGATATGTTGATTATAATGATGAGGATGTATGATGATATCATGATGATGGTGATGATGATATGAACCAATTAATAAGTAAATTAGGAATAAAAGAATAACATAACAACAAGGCTTTAAAAGATTGTATCAAATTATATTAATATTAACAAAAAAACAACCCAAAGAATAACATAACAACAAAACGTAACAAGTTAAACAACAAAATAAAAATTTATCAAAGATATTATGATGATAATGATGATGATATGATGCTGATGTGATGATGATATGATGATGTTGATGACGATGATATGATGATGATATGATGATGACCCTTCATGCAATCTAAATTACACTTTTATGTCAATATTAGTTTTAACTAAATTAACATTCAAAATATACAGGAAAAATTATAATTTCAATATTAGTTCTAAATTAAATTAAAAATAAATATAAGTTTAACTCTTCAAAGAATAACTTTGTGATGATAATGATGTAGATGATGATGGTGATATGACGATGATGATATGATGATGATGATATGACGATGATGATAAGGATGATGATGATGATATGGATGTTGATGATATGATGATATGATATGATGATGATATGATATGTTGATTATAATGATGATGATATGATGATGATGATGGTGATGATGATGATGATGATATGAACCAATTAATAAGTAAATTTGGAATAAAAGAATAACATAACAACAAAGCGTTAAAAGAAAAGTTAACCGTTTTTTTTGTTTTCAAAATAAGTTGATATAAACCAATTAATAAGTAGATTTGCACATAGAAAAGTCAACATCAAAATTTACCCCACTTTTATATATATAATATAAGTTTCACAATTTATAGAATACCATAACAACAAAAACATAACAGATTTTAACAATTTTTCTGTTTTCAAAATAAGTTGATATAATTGGATCAAATTATATTAATATTAACTAAAAATATAACAACAAAACGTAACACGTTAAACAACACAATAAAAATTTATCTAAAAAAACAACACAATAAAAAAGCACCCACAAAATTTAACTAAATTAACATTTAAAATATACAAAAAATATACAATTTCAATATTAGTTTAAAATAAATATAAGTTTAACTCTTCACAGAATAACATCGTGATGACTGATGATAATGATGATAATATGATGATGATGACATGATGATGATATGATGGTAATGATGCTGATGTGATGATGATATGAAGATGTTGTTGACGATGATATGATGATGATATGATGATAATGATATGATGATGATTATATGATGATGGTGATGTATATGATATCATGATGATATTATGATGATAATGATGCTGATGTGATGATGATATGATGATGTTGATGACGATATGTTGATTATGATATGACGATGATGATGATACACACACAATAAACACAAAATTTACTCCCCTCTCAGGCAATCTAAATTACACTTTTATGCAAATATTAGTTTTAACTAAATTAACATTCAAAATATACAAGAAAAATTATAATTTCAATATTAGTTTTAATTTAAATTAAAAATAAATATAAGTTTAACTCTTCAAAGAATAACAACATCGTGAGGATAATGATGTAGATGATGATGGTGATATGACGATTATGATATGATGATGATGATGATATGACGACGACGATGATGATATGATGATGATAAGGATGATATGATGATGATGTGGATGTTGATGATATGATGATATGTTTATTATAATGATGAGGATGTATGATGATATCATGATGATGGTGATGATGATATGAACCAATTAATAAGTAAATTAGGAATAAAAGAATAACATAACAACAAGGCGTTAAAAGAAAAGTTAACCGTTTTTCTATTTTCAAAATAAGTTGATATAAACCATTTAATAAGTAGATTTGCACATAGAAAAGTCAACCCAAAATTCACCATACTTTTATAAAGAATATAAGTTTCACAATTTAAAGAATAACATAACAATTAAACATAACAGATTTTAACGATTTTTCTGTTTTCAAAATAAGTTGATATAATTGTATCAATATTAACTAAAAAAAACCCAAAGAATAACATAACAACAAGTTAAACAACACAATAAAAATTTATCAAAAAAAAACAACACAATAAAATAGCGTGGATAAAAAGAATAACATAACAAAATACGTTAAAAGAAAAGTTAAACGTTATTTGTGTTTTCAAATTAAGTTGATATAAACAAATTAATAAGTAAATTTGTGCAAGAAAAGTCAACCTAATTTACCCCTCTTTTATAAAGAATACAAGTTTCACAACAGATTTAAAAGATTTTTATGTTTTCAAAATAAATTGATATAATTAGCTTAAATTATATTAATATTAACTAAAAAAACAACCCAAAGAATAACATAACAACAAAACGTAACACCCACAAAATTTAACTAAATTAACATTCAAAATATACAAGAAATATTTTAATTTCAATATTAGTTTAAATTAAATTAAAAATAATTATAAGTTTACCTCTTAACATCGTGATGATGATATGACGATGATAATGATGATGATATGATGCTGATGATATGATAAATTTACCCCACTACTATACAACATTGATAAATTTTATTTTTATACATTTATATAATTTTATTATTTGGGTTAAAAGAATAACATAACAACAAAACGTTAAAAGAAAAGTCAAACGTTATTTTTGTTTTCAAAATAAATTGATATAAACCAATAGATTTAAAAAGTCAACCTCAAAATTTACCCCACTATTATAAAAAGTTTCACAATTTAAAGAATAACATAACAACAAAACATAACAGATTTAAACAATTTTTCTGTTTTCCAAATAAGTTGATATAATTAGATTAAATTATAAAATAAAATCCAAAATAAGATTTAAAGAATAACACAACAAGTTCAAATTAGATTTAAATGCTATTTTTATTTTTAAAATAAGTTGATATAAATCAATTATTCAAAGTCAACATCACAAGAATCCAAATTTACCCAACTTAAAAATTATATAACAACAACACGTAATAAGTTTAAAAAAAATTTACGCGGTATTTTTTTGAAAATAAGTTGATATCAAAAAAGTTAACAACATAAAAAATTATTAAAGCACTCTAAAAAAAAAGGATAAATTTTATTTTTATCATAAGTATTAAACACATTTATATAATTTTATTATTTGGACCAAAAGAATAACATACAAGTTAAAAGAAGAGTTAAACACTATTTTTATTTTCAAAATAAATTGATATAAATCAATTAATAAGTAAATTTACACGTACAAAAGTCAACAACAAAATAAAAATAAATCATCCTTTAAATTTACCCTACTTTTATGCAATCTCTAGTGTAAACTAATGATACATTTTAATTTTATAATAATTGTTAAATAAAATTTCAAGATTAGTTTGAATTAAATTAATATTAACTAAAATAAATATAAGTTTCACAATTTATAGAATAACATAACAACAAAACATAATAAGTTCAATGAAGATTTAAATGCTCTTTTTGTTTTTGTTGATATAAATCAATTAATAAGCAAAAATAAAAGTAAAACAGTCAACAACATTAAAAAAAAATCACCCTCAAAATTTACCTCTTTAAGTACATAATAATTATAAAATACAATTATATAATTTCAAAGTTAGTTTAAATAAAATATTAACTAAATTAATATAATTTGAATTACGACCCAAAAAAAGAGGGACGAGGAAACGAACCTTAAACTTACGAGGGTTGGTAGATTGGCAATGATTCTAGACAGCACGAGCATAGCGAGGGGAGACCTCACCGACACTGACACAAACCAAAACAAAGCTCGACTATCATCCCGAAAATACACAACTTGGGCATCTATGCTGAACACCACAAACCCAACAACTCACATATACAACAAGACCCCAGATTGTCATAACTCAACTAAGCTAATACAACCTCTTAAATCCAAATACAAAATACAAGACTTTAACATCAAACACGCTCCAACGCAACCAAACATCAAAAAAGATTTGCCAGTCCTTCTTGCCCAAACCACCAGTTCTCCTGTGACATATAATCAAACGATAAACCGATATCAAAACGAAAGATGGATCTTGAACCAAACAATGGTTTTTGCTTTATACTAATAATAAACATGAATATACATGTGTAAGGGAACAATAAAAATTGTAGTTGTATTACCTGAGTCGGGATAAAATATTCTTGAGCATTGACCTTGTGGTGTTTAAAGAACTGCACTTTTAAAACTATCTTTCCAATAGTGACATCATGTAGCGAGACTACAAACAGAAAACTTTCAGCGAGAACACGAAACATTAGTGTGTAAGCCAAAGCATGTAAAAGTGGGATCTCTTAGCTATTGATTGCATCTCAAAACATAATCATCCCTTGCGAGACTTTTTGGACCAAGAGATTGTCATTGTGTTTCCCAAAAAATAAAATACAGTTATCTTCAAACCTTATTCATAAGATGGAGCTAACATGTATTTGATTTAGGAATAAAGAAAATGCAAGCAGAACCAAATCAAAATGCACAGGTACATGCCAATAAAGATAATATGGTTCCATATGATTACCTTACATAAACAGAACAGGAAGGGTCTGCTAAGTAGCACTCCATACACTCTTGTCTATCACCATTACAAATCAGGCAATCTGTAAATCTGAATTGTCATTGGTCTACTTAGAATCCTTCTGAGCGTAGTTTGCACCCTGAAAGTTGCTACACAAGGTTGCTAATGGCACATCATCCGCAACATCTTCTTCAAGAAGTTTCTGTGCACCAACATTGACTTTACAAGTAGGAACAGTATCCACTCAGACCACATTTGGCACCCCACAAATTTTGTAGACTCTTCACATTATTGGTCCTACACAATGATGGAGCTCTAAAATTATGTAACCATGAGAGAGCTCAAATCTTTGTAAACAGCTACCACAATACAGTACACATTCTGATGGAGTGAAAAAAAAGAGTAGGAACAGTAAACTTACAGTCGACTTCACAACACAAAAGCAAATGGGTATCGGGTATAATTGTATGAAGGGAAAGCGAACCTGGGGAGGACAACTAACCTTGCTAGTGAGACTGAGCAACAGTAATAGCCTTTTTCAATAAGATAGATTCATTGTGATCAATATATGTGCAGATATACCATCTTCCCGCATTTCTTTATCCAGTTGATCCACTGGGATAATCTCTTTTAATTCAGCCACTCCACAGCTCCGAAACCATTCAACCTGTTCCGGGACCATATCCAATGATAACCTTTTCTGAGCTTTGCTACTGTCTTTTCTAGGTTCTGCTGATTTTTCCTCCATTGTTCTTGCTGGCCTCCATTCTTTGCTTTTCTCCCTTCCCTAAAGGCTTCCATCCCTAATAATCTGAAGCCCCGATGTTGGTTTACCCCCATTGTCGGCTAAATGACGTGTAAAATTACTTGAAACATATATCAGAATATTAACCAGCTAAAGCACCAAGCTAAGTTTTGGATATTAAATACCTCAGTCATAGTAGGTGAAAGAGAAGGCCTTCCAATCTCTAAATGTGCTGGAGGATCTGCAAAATGTTGCAAAACAAATCATACTGAGAACATGAACAAGCGAAGTTTGAAGAAAACTGATGCTAGAGATGTGAAGGAAAAACTACACAAATGGAAATTTGATACATACAATGACCATACTCATTGTTTATGCTACACTACATAGGCAGGCGAATTACGCATCGACTAAGACCTTAAGAATACTGTAGTGTTAGTACATGAGCCTCACTGATCCAAAATAGAACACCAAACCGAATGAATTTATCTTTTCCTGGTCTACAAAAAATATTCGCTTTGTGCTCCTACATCAGCTGTATATAACTCTCACAAAATCAAAGAAATAATATGATAACTTTCTAAAGTCCGAGCTTCAATTGAAAAAATATAGGAAATCTGTCACTGTAAGTTAGATGCATCCACGAGGTAACAATGCAAAAGGAAACGGGAAACAACATACCTGCACCAGATGAGAGACCTCTTACTGGTTGTACCTGTGAACTGTATGATTGGTACACGAGCTTATCTTTTTTAGTATCCTGTAATTTAATAATTGCCAAACTAAGACACTTGGGATCAATGTCAGCGCATCAAAAAAGCTGGAAATATTGCAAGTTTGTAAGGTACCTCGGGAACTACTGCACAAAGAAGATAAAAGCAACGATAATTTCTTTCAGGATTTGATATTCGGCACACCCGAGACCTCTCCGGAAGATATGTTTCGATTGCTGCTCCTGATATCCTTCCGCTCAAATCGGATCACAACAAACTGTGGTCAATTCCTTTATGTCAGCGTCCTATATGGTTAAGAATGTTAGATTGTGAAATTTAATGAAATTCAGTATAATATCCAAAACAAAAATTTTATTAGACAGCTACCTTGCTGATTGGAACATATAGTCCGCTCTCAGTTTGAACAGCAACATTGATATTGACATTGTGGTACCTGGTAAAAAATAAAGACAAGCATGTTATATTTATTAGTTTAGGGTTCAGAAGTCAGCAAAATCATAGCATAAATGCCTCTACTTACTGGCGAATGTAGTCATTGGTCTGGTCCAAGAGCTGTTACATTGAGGAACTTTCTTAAGTACCAAGGCTGCAGCCTACATTATAGATGAATTATATGATATCAGAATAAAAATACTGAAGTCTAGTTGGTTAAAAATCTACTGAAAATAGAAAAGATGATACCTTGATGGCAAGATCATTCTTATATAGGCGCTTTCTCCTCTTTTTCTCTCTCGTTTTTCTTTCATTTTCTTCTTTTATCTCTTTTTTTTCTTTTTTTCCTTTTTTTTCTTTTCATTTCTCAACAGTGATAGCAATGACCTGCATTCAAAAGGAAACCACATTTTTCATAATTTTCTTCAAAAGAAAATGAATTCAATTCTTATGTTGATCTTTATTTCCCCCAGTTATGTATGACTAAAGTTCATACCTCTCCAACTTTGATCTCTTTCGCACCATTTCCACAAACTATCTTAGAAAGATATCCTTCTTCCATGCACTCCATCTTAATAGTAGCTTCATCCTAAAACATAAGCACCATCACATCAATATACAATAATAAGTCTATGTGCAAAAGGGATCAATCAGCTACAGAAAATTGGCATACCATTTAAACTTGACAGAGCACTTCACCATGAGAGACCTTAGCAACTTCTTTCTTCATCCAGCATTATTTCAGTGTGAGTGGTTTTACTGAAGAGCGATGACTTACTTTCCTTCCAAGAATTCAGGTGCAACGATACTGAATCGGTTGCGAAGTTCGCAAATTGTAAGTCTTCTGAATTCCATCAGCAAGAAATCAAATGTTTTCCAGTAATTTACAGTCAAAGTTTACATTGCATATGCGGAAAAATTCTTACAATACAACATCGACCTCTGAACTCCATCAGCAAGAAATTATGTTTTGGGAATAATTCACAGTCAAAATTTACACTGCATATAATATAACTACTTGAAGGCAAACTTCATACAATACAACAGCTTCCGAACTACAGAAAAAATCAATTTCAAGAAATTCAAATAAAAATTAACACTGCAAGTAAAGATCACAGAAAAGTATCTTTCATCGAATATCAAAATTATCTAAAGAAGATGAAATTTGCATAGAATCATGATCTGCTACAAATCCCCAAATTGAACACGACCAAATGGAAAATTGCATCAACTGAACTTTCGAATTCTGCGACAAGTCTCAATAATGAACCTTTGGTTGATACCTTGCGTATCTGAGTGCCTTGGATATCTGTGTAATTCAGATCGGAAATTGCAACTGCAGGTGCATTTTTGGTCTTTCGGGTTGAGGTGGCAACTTCCTTCCCTCCGGAAGCTGTCAATATAAACACAGTACTAGATATCAATTATCAACTCTTTTGCAAACAGGAATGGTTCAAGTTGGAAAAGAAACAAAGAAGACACTAACTAGTATAATGCATTAGCATAAACTCAGTTCAAGAACAGAAAAGTAAACTACCCAAGTATTCTTCCACATCAGCTTTCAGAATGCATCCCTTTATGCTTGAGATAGATACCTAAACCTACATTTGACGTTACAGCTTGCAAGTCAGGAATGACTCTAAATCGCAAATTACTTAATTTTAATGCAGTGAATGGATTTAATGATTCTCACGTTGTTTTCTTCAGCCAATTTTCTCGCTAAAGGACTCCTGAAAATACAATATCCGATGGGAGAAACCACAATATGTGCTGGAGCTTTTGCAGGGCTCAACCTTTTGGATTCTTTGATCTCCTCCTTCTGAATTACATCAAAAATCAATTTCAAGAAATTCAAATCAAAGACAACACTGCAAGTAAATATCACAGAAAAGTATCTTCATCGAATATCAAAATTATCTAAAGAAGATGAAATTTGCATAAAATCATGATCTGCTACAAATCCCCGAATAGAACACGACCAAATGGAAAATTGCAACAACTGCACTTTCGAATTCCGCGACAAGTCTCAATAACGAACCTTTGCCACGTTGAGGCAGACGAAGATCGGCTTCTTGGTGTTGGAAACATCCTTTCGCTCTGCCTTCACTCGTGGCCAACACCGCGACAACTTTTGAAATGAGCAGTTTCTTTTCTTTTTTCCAAATGCGGCCCCATTTTCTTGTTCGTCTTACGACCTTTACTCGCCTCAAATCGGATCACAACAAACTGTGGTCAATTCCTGTTTGTCAGCATCCTATATGGGTTCAGAATGTTAGATTGTGAAATTTAATGAAATTCAGTATATTATCCACAAACTAAAATTTTATTAGGCAGCTACCTTGATGATTGGAACATATAATCTGCTCTCTGTTCGAACAGCAACATTGATATTGACATTGTGGTACCTGGTAAAAAATAAAGACAAGCACTTTAAATTATTATTTTAGGGTTCAGAAGTCAGCAAAATCATAGCATTAATGCCTCAACTTACTGGCGAATGTAGTCATTGGTTCAAGAGCTGTTACATTGAGGAACTTTCTTAAGTGCCAAGGCTGCAGCCTGCATTATCGATAAATTATATGATATCAGAATAAAAATACTGAAGTCTAGTTGGTTAAAAATCTACTGAAAATAGAAAAGATGATACCTTGATGACAAGATCATTGATATATATGCGCTTTCTCCTCTTTTTTCTTTCTTTTTATTCTTTTTCTGTTTTCATTTCTCAACAGTGATAGCAATGACCTGCATCCAAAAGGAAACCACATTTTTCATTAATTTGTTCCAAAAAAATGAATTCAATTCTTAGGTTGATCTTTATTTGCACCAGTTATGTATGACTAAAGTTCATACCTCTCCAACTTTGATCTCTTTCGCACCATTTCCACAAACTATCTTAGAAAGATATCCTTCATCCATGCACTTCATCTTAACAGTAGCTTTATCCTAAAACATAAGCACCATCACATCACTATACAATAATAAGTCTATGCGCAAAAGGGATCAATCAGCTACAGAAAATTGGCATACCGTTTAAACTTGACAGAGAACTTCACCAAGAGAGACCTTAGCACCTTCTTTCTTCATCCAGCATTATTTCAGTGTGAGTGGTTTTACTGATGAGCAATGACTTACTTTCCTTCCAATAATTCAGGTGCAACGATACTGAATCGGTTGCGAAGTACTATAAGTATAAACACTGAATACAAGTTTTATTAAATGGCATCCACAGCAAAACTTTCATTGCGCGAAAAGCGTACATACCCATTCGCAGGGAAGATAGCTCGACATAATTGTTCTTCTTGATATACCTCTGCAACAAAGAAATAACCAACAATAAAACATAACTTCACACAACATATCTGCTACCCCTAAACTCCATCAGCAAGAAATCAAATTTTTGCAGTAAATTAGCAGTCAAAGTTTTCATTGCATTTGCGGAAAAATTCTTACAATACAACATCGACCAATGAACTCCATCAGCAAAAATCATGTTTTGGGAATAATTCACAGTCAAATTTACATTGCATATAACTTGAAGGCAAACTTCATACCATACAACATCAGCTTCCGAACTACAGGAAAAATCAATTTTAAGAAATTAAAATCAAAAACAACACAGCAAGTAAAGATCACAGAAAAGTATCTTTCATCAATTATCAAAATTATCTAAACTCTAAAGAAGATGAAATTTGCATAGAATCATGATCTGCTACAAATCCCCAAAAAAAAAAATTTGATTGAAAATACAACATTACAAAACCAAAACACAACAACAGGCAAGGAACAGACGATGCAGCTTACCGATCAGCTAACAAGGGAGATAAGAGAATTGGCACTGCCATCAAAGAATCCCAGCACCACCCTTCCCTTCTCGCTTTACCAGCCAGCAAGTCAGCCAAGCCATTCGCCTCTCTGCTCACCAAAGATATCGTCCACTTCGAGTTCTCCCTGAGCATATCCATCGCCTTATGAAGCCAGGATTGGCACCACTCTGAGTCTGCAGGTCCGATAGTAGCATTGCGGTAGACCTCTACTGAATCCACCTCAAAGAATACTCGCTCCAGCTTCATCTTCCTCGCTGTTTCCAGAGCCAAGAGAAGAGCGTGTCCTTCTGCCTCGCTCGCACAGAACAAATTTCTTTTGTGCTCAGCTTGCACCCACAGAACTTTTCCTTCGCAGTCCCTTGCAATGACTCCTACACCTGCTTCCTCCGTACTCGCATCCCAAGAACCATCCGCATTAATCTTGGAGTGGTTTTCAGTCGGGGGGGTTCCAGCAGCCGGGGCAGAAACATGAGCTCTCCCTGGGGTTCGGCAGCCAAGTCTTTCCTATGGTCACCGCTTGGCATACATCCCAGCTTGCCTGCTCATGCCACACTCTGTTACGATTTTTCCGGCAAAGCCAAATGCACATTCACAGCACCCTTAGCTCTTCAGAATTCAGCTTCGCAAAGCATGCCCATAACCAGTCAGCTGGATCATTGCACTGATCAATCTCTCCCGGGACCAACACGCCCATGCCTCTCCTAATCTCCCTTGCCCACCAACAGTCCCTGATTACATGAAGACTCGACTCCCCAACAAGGCCACACAACTTGCAATGAGAATCTACTTGAACCCCTCTTCTAATTAAATTTCTTGCGTCAGGGAGACTGTTATAGTAGATTCTCCAACATAGCAGTTTGATCTGATTCGGCATTTTCATAGACCAGACTCTCTTCCAAAATTTTATCATCTCTCCTTTATCTGACTGCTCCCCTTCGTAGGTCTTTAAACTCTTCGCACATCGCAGAATAAGATCATAGGCGGATCTGACTGAGAACTCCCCGTTGCTAGAGTGTCCCCATCTGATTGTATTTCTGCTGCTATCCCACCAGCTGGCCATTCTAAATATGTCGATTGTCTTCATCACTCCCCTCCATACCTGTGAAGGATTGGACCCTAAGTGCGCATTCCATATATTATCCTCCTTGGCAATATTTAGACATTAGGACACGGGACATTAACAGATTGGGATACTTAGCCATTCTCCAGCAAACCTTCATCAAGATCGCATCATTAAACGCCCTTAGGTCTCTAAAACCAATCCCCCCTTCCTCCTTTCTTCTCTGCAGAACTGTTTGATTAACCCAACTTATCCCCTTGTAGTTTTTCTTATCCCACCAAAACCTCAAAATAAATCTGTTGAGGTACTGGATGCACTTCTCGGGGAATTTATACACTGTCATCATGTATACCGGGAGGGCTTGTAACACCGCTTTTATCAGTACTTCTCTACCTGCTGCTGAGAGTAATTTATTTTTCCAGTCAGTTGTTCTTTTCCAAACCTTTTCTGTCAATGCTCTAAATGCTTCGGTCCTTTTCTGCCCCATCAACAGCGGCAGGCCTAAGTACCTCGAATGGTTATCCACCTGATGCACTCCAAAGATTCATGATAATACCCCTATCTGCAGCCGGAGAGTTTCGACTAAAAGATATCTCCGATTTATCTTCATTTACTCTTTGCCCTGACAGCTCCTCATACTCCGTCAAGATCTTCTTAAGATTGTTTGCTTCCTCTGCGGATGATTTAATAAAGAACATTGAGTCGTCAGCAAAGAATAAATGGGAGATGACTGGTGCCTTCCTGTTAATTTTGATGCCATTTAAGGTTCCCTCAGCAAGACCCTTCATAAACTTTGCACTGAGCACCTCTGAGCAAAGTAGAAAGAAATCAAATTTTTGCAGTAAATTTACAGTCAAAGTTTACATTGCCTATGCGGAAGACTTCCTACTATACAACATCGACCACTAAACTCCATCAGCAAGAAATCAAAGTTTTTGCAGTAAATTTACAGTCAAAGTTTATATTGCTATGTTACCCTGAAGTAGAAAATTACTTGAAACATATATCAGAATATTAACCAGCTATAGCACCAAGCTAAGTTTTTGATATAAAATACCTCAGTCATTGTGGGTGAAAGAGAAGGCCTTCCAATCTCTTAATGAGCGGGAGGATCTGCAAAATGTTGCAAAGCAAATCATACTGTGAACATGAACATGCGAAGTTTGACGAAACTGCTGCTAAGGATGTGAAGGAAAAATTACACAAATGGAAATTTGATACATACAATTACCATATTCATTGTTTATGCTAAACACATCGGCAGGCGAATTATAGATCGACTAAGACCTTAAGAATACTGCAGTGTTAGTACATGAGCCTCACTGATACAAAATAAAACACCAAATCGAATGAAATTTATCTTTTCCTAGTCTACAAAGAATATTCGCTTTGTGCTCCTACATCAGCTGTATATAACACCCACAAAATCTAAGAAATAATACGATAACTTTCTAAAGTCCGAGCTTCAATTGAAGAAATACATGGAATCTGTCACTGTTAGTTAGATGCATCCATGAGGTAACAATGCAAAAGGAAACAGGAAAAAACATACCTGCACCAGATGAGAGACCTCTTACTGGTTGTACCTGTGAACTGTTTGATTGGTACCTTTTCAGTATCCTGTAATTTAAGAAGTGCCAAACTAAGACACTTGGGATCTGTGTCAGCTCATCAGAAAAGCTGGAAATATTGCAAGTTTGTAAGGTACCTCGGAAGCTACAGCACAAAAGAGATAAAAGCATTGACAATTTCTTTCAGGATTTGATATTTGGCACACCCGAGACCTCTTCCGCTCTTGTCAAATTGGATCACAAAAAACTGTGGTCAATTCATTTTTGTCAGCGTCCTATATGGTTAAGAATGTTAGATTGTGAAATTTAATGAAATTCAGTACATTATCCACAAAGTAAAATTTTATTAGACAGCTACCTTGATGTCTGGAACATATAGTCCGTTCTCTGTTTGAACAGCAACATTGATATTGACATTGTGGTACCTGGTAAAAAATAAAGACAAGCATGTTAAATTATTATTTTAGGGTTCAGAAGTCAGCAAAATCATGGCATAAATGCCTCTACTTACTGGCGAATGTAGTCATTGGTCCAAGAGCTGTTTCACTGAGCAACTTTCTTAAGTGCCAAAGCTGCAGCCTGCTTTATAGATAAATTATATGATATCAGAATAAAAATACTGAAGTCTATTTGGTTAAAAAACTAAAGAAAATAGAAAAGATGATACCTTGATGACAAGATCATTGATATATATGCGCTTTCTCCTCTTTTTCTTTTTTCTTGTTCTTTTTTTCTTTTTTCTTTTTTTTTTTTTTTTCTTTAACAATGATAGCAATGACCTGCATTCAAATGGAACCACATTTTAATTAATTTCTTTCAAAAAAAAAAAGAATCTGTGTTCAATTCTTATGTTAATCTTGATTTGCACCAGTTATATATGACTAAAGTTCATACCTCTCCAAATTTGATCTCTTTCGCACCTTTTCCACAAACTATCTTAAAAAGATATCCTTCTTCCATGCAATCCATCTCAAAGGTAGCTTTATCCTAAAACATCGCACCTTCACATCAGTATACAATAATAAATCTATGGGCAAAAGGGATCAATCAGATGCAGAAAATTGGCATACCGTTTTTACTTCAAAAACTTCACCAGGAGAAACCTTATCACCTTCTTTCTTCAGCCACCTTGCATTTCTTTAATTCTGGATATTAAATACCTCAGCATAGTGGGTGAATGAGAAGGCACTCCAATCTCTTGATGAGCTGGAAGATCTGCAGAGTGTTGCAAAGCAAATCATACCGAGTACATGAACATTCGAAGTTCAAGGAAAATGGCTGCTAAAGATGTGAAGGAAAACCTATACAAATGGAAGATTACTGTAGTGTTAATACTCAGTATGATTGTTCATTGTTTATGCTACACTACATAGGCAGAGGAATTATGCATCGACTAAGACCGTAAGAATACGGTAGTGTTAATACAGCTGCCTTGCTGATCTAAAATAGAACACCAAACCGCATGGAATTTATCTTTTACTGGTCTTCTAAGAATATTCTCTTTGTGCTCCTACATCAGCTGTAAATAACTCTCGCAAAATCTAAGAAATAATTCGATAACTTTCTCAAGTCTGAGCTTCACTCGAAGAATTACATGGATTCCAGTCAGTTGCATGCATCCATGAGGTGACAATGCAAAAGGAAACGGGGAAGAACATACCTTCACCAGATGAGACCTCTTACTGGTTGTACATGTGAACTGTAAGATTGGGTCTTCAAGCTTATATTTTTCAATATCCTGTAACTTAGAAGTGCCAAACTAAGACACGGGATCTGTCGCAGCTCATCAGAAAAGCTGGAAATATTAAAAGTTTGTAAGGTACCACGGGAGGTGCTGCATAAAGAAGATACAAGCATTGATAGTTTCTTTCAGGACTCGTTATTTTGCATACCCAAGACCTCTCCAGAAGACATGGATCTTAGTCCTTACCCTGAAGTGATTGCATCTGATCGTTTATGCAGATATAATTTTTTTAGTAACACAGCAGCGGAGGTTCTTTTGAATCTTCACAGCTGCTGCTTCTTGTCTTAACTGTCCGTATTGTTATTTGCCATTTCACCTGAAAGTAGTTCATATAGTCCCTCATGTAACGTATTGCACAAAATTCATTGCGATCAATATCAGTGCGAATTTGCCTTTGTTTGAAAGGAAAGCTAATCTAAGGAGGACAACTAACCTCACCAGTGACATTGAGGAACAATAATAGCCTTTTTCAATAAGATAAATTCATTGCGATCAATATATGTGCGAATTTGCCGTCGAATAAATCTTGCTGCATTCGTCAGCACCTTTGTCCCTCCTGCATCCAACTCGGCCATCTGCCCATGTCTAAGGAATACCTTAGTTTTCCCTATCTGTATCTGGTAAGGCATATGAAGAGATCATAGTTTGTTATGTAATGCCAAGCAGGCAAGCATGGACACTAAACTTGAGAGAAACAAGAGAAAGCACTATCATATTTTTTTTATCTTAGTTATTACCTGAAATTCTTCAAAGCCCATTTTATCGAGAATCATTAGGCATGCCACCTTATTATAGTAGCTGGTAGCAGCATGGAAATATGTTAGAGAATTTGGATGATTTCATATGTGAAGTATACAAAGAACGACCAGCATTATTTCAGTATGAATGATTTGACTGAAGAGTGATGACTTACTATCCTTCCAAGAAATCAGGTGCAAGGATACTAAATCGGTTGCGAAGTTCGCAAATTGTACGCCTTGTGCGCCATCCAGCACAACTGATATGAATTGCCTCAAGGACACCCTGGAAGGGACAACATGAAGATCATACACATAAGGGACAATTTGCAGTTTCAGTGACTGAGGCCACAATATTAATGATATCAAAGTGAGATACACTTACACCGCAACACAACTGCTGGATGGCATTTTTATTTTCAAATATTGCAGGCTTCAGGACATTATTTGGTTTCACGCAACGAATATAGTGCAATTCTGTTGCACTTAGAGTTTCCAGTAATGATTGAAGTTGTTGCTGTTGCAGGAAAAATCAAAATCAGCTTTAAAATTGTCACACATCAAAGACAAAAGAAGTCATACAGAAAAACAAAGTGAAGAACTAAGTCATACACAAGCTTTCCACCGGAAGCCCTTGTAAAGAATTAAGTTTTTCACGCAAGTCCATAAGTTTGTCTTCACGAGCATCTACTGTCAAATAGTAATGAGGAATTGTCTGCTTAGAAAGCAACAGACTAGAAGCTGTGACCTGAAACGATACAAAGAAACCAAGTGAGGTCACTTTCGTCCTTGGTCTCAAATATCACCTTTGATCAAATTCGCACAACATCGGTTGAAAATAATGTTGAAATCTTGGTGTCCACAAACGATGCCATTTTCAATGCAAAGATGTGATGGGATAGCTCGACTAGAAGCTGTGACCTGAAACTATACCCATTCCGAAGGATGATAGCTCGACATAATTGTTCTTCTTGATATACTAACCAACAATAAAACATAACTTCACACAACATATCTGCAACCCCTAAATTCCATCAGCAAGAAATCAAATTTTTGCAGTAAATTTACAGTCAAAGTTTACATTGCATATGCGGAAAACTTTGTACAATACAACATCTACCTCTAAACTCCATCTGCAAGAAATCATGTTTTGGGAATAAATTAGTTTCTGAACTAAAGCAAAAATCAATGTCAAGAAATTCAAATCAAAGACACAGAAAAGTATCTTACATCTAAAGAAAATGAAATTTGCATAAAATCATGATCTGCTACAAAATCCCCAAATTGAACACGACCAAATGGAAAATTGCAATTTGCATCAACTGAACTTTCGAATTCCCGCAACAAGTCACAATAACGAACCTTTGCCAAGAAGAGAGGCAACATCCTTTCGCTCCGCCTTCACTCGTGAACACCACTGCGACAACTTTCAACACGAGCAGTTTCTTTTCTTTTAATCCAACTGCGGCGCCAGCCTTCGTGTTCTTCTTCCGACCTTTACTCGCCTCAAATCAACCACACTGATTCAAAATCGGTGAATTTCACTGCAGAAAGATTTCAATAAAAAGTTGTTTCAAATTTCAAAGATTGATTTTTTTTTAAAACCCTACTGCCACACCGACTGTTACGATATGATTTTGAAAAACGACACGTCGTTTTGATGACACACGGTAGGAAAAGCAGAGGAAGAAGAGCATACGATTTGATTTGCGAAAACTCAAAATATATACATTTTCTTGAAAACAAAATAAATTAATATTCATTATCAAAAATAAATTAATATTCAACTCTACCGGTTTTCACAGAAGGGATTTGAAGCTCGGATTGGATGATCTAGAAAAATCAATTTTTTTAACAAATCGGTTCATGGGTGAATGGTGATTCTGGAAAAAACAAATTATCATTTATCTTCTACATATGTTTATAGTTAAGGTGTCATCCACGTGTCATTTTTACTAAATAATTGAATCTTAAAGAATCGATTAGTTAGAAGCTAATCGCTATCCATTTTTCTCTAATGAATATAATCAGAAACCAAAATATGATTCAGAATAAACTCAAGGAGGAATATGATATTCCAAAAAATCTGGAAGACTTAACCTAGTATAATATACAAATTTGGAACGTTTGAGATTGGGTCTCAAACAGATTGTCAAAACAACAGAATAAATAATTCCTCTGAACTCAGAAGAATTGACGATTTGATTGATTGATTGATGAAAGCGATCTACTTTCATATAGAACTTCTCACAAGTTCTTACATATTAGCTTAGTTCAAATTGCTTTTAAACCATTAACCCTTGAAGGTTTACCAAAAAGGTTCATAGCAGTTCTGCGGATGATAGAAACCTTAATTGGAAACAATCATTAATGGGAATTGTAACAGCCGTAAATTTTTATTATTTATTTATATATTCAAATTGTAATAATGATAATAATAATAAGTAAATAAATATGAATTAATTTTGGGCTTGGCCCGTATTCCTTAATTAAGTTCGAAATTAGGGTTTTAGCCCGAATTAACAAATAAACTACGTTATTTATATTGCGTTTTCTCCCTGCGAAACCCTAATTAGCCTATATCCGTCGTAGAAACAAGAGAGCGAGAAGAAGAGGAAACCCTAATCAAAAGAATTCAGAATTTCAAGGACGTTTGAATCACTGGGAATCAGTAGGGTTAATTTTAGACATGACATTTTCAGAGTTTCATATTTCACACATGCCATATCTTTCATTTTTTTTTGCTGATATGGCTGATGACGTGGATTAAATTGGGCCACATGGACCATAAACATGACACATAGACCCTGTTTAAAGCTACCATTTATCAAACCATTTTTTTATAGAATTATCAAATCATTTTTTTGACAGTATTATCAAACCATTTTAACTATAAAAAAAAACTCCCTTTTTTTTATGCAAAAACTCCCTGTTTTGAAACATCATCATCTCTTATGGAAGTTCACTGCCAAAAAAAATAAAAAAATCCTACTACCAAGAAGTTTCGACAATTGTACTCAAAAAAATTACATCATATACTAAATGTGCAAGTCTTCCTATTATGCCCCGTGCCACGACATTTAGAGCATTTCTGAACTCTTTGACTTGAAGTCTATCCTTGGCTTCCTTGGTCCATCTCGTTTCTTCGGCGCTTTGTAGGATTTCTTCCTCGTTTCATGTGTCTATATGCAGAGTTCGGTATGTGAGCTGGGCCTTCATATGGTTGCCAATAACAATTGGTTGCCAATCACTCAAACACAATGACATTGAACCATCACAACCGAAACCCAGAAAGCGAATATGGGATACCAGAGTTAAGAACGTATAGACGACTATATGGTATATTTAGTTCCGATCAGAAACACTACAACAAAGTTCCTCAAAGAAAAGAATAAAAAAGACAACACAGGTAGGATAAAACCCAAGCATTGCCTAAACACTCATAGAGGCAGCCAAGATGAGGAAGGACATTAAAGCAATTCTAAGATCAAGGTGGAGATTGTAGTTTTGATCCTGAATTGCTGTATTTATTTATTGAGCTTGTGGAAGTTGGAATCTGTGGGGTAGGGGATTTCTGGTTGGTTTTTGGTGCAGGGGAAATCAAAGGAGGGAATTTCGGTTATGTCTGTTACTGGAGTTTGTCTGCCAAATGGAACGGCACTGTTTCTCTAACAGCTTCGCGTTTTGGTTCAAGTGCCATCCGCCTTTTTCCGGAACGCTGCGTTTGGTTATGAGGCTGACTTGCTGCGACGTCATTTCGTCCAACGGATATAAATCAGACGATCCGCGCCTAGGTTGAGTAACTTGTTCTTCTGCAAAAACACGATTAGGGTTCTTCAAGAAATCGATTTGGGGCTTTTCGTATCGAGTAGAAATTGATCGTTCGATCGGTTGTAATAGATTCGTATTAGTCCACTGATTGTATTCTGTACATGGTTTGATTCCATAAGCTCAATAAAACGTCCTCATTCTTGGTGCTGGAGTAGGGGAAGGAGTCCCCGAACCAGGTCAAATCTGTTTGCCATTGTTTCGTTGTTGTTTGTTCTATTTTGTTCCATCATTTCGATTGTGGATCCGCATCCGCATCTCTACAATTCCCAATTCACATTGTTCCATATTCATAGTGTCCACTTGTTTAGCAGCCATTAATTGATAACAGCACAAGCTACCCGAAGCAACAATAAGAGTCTAAGATAAATGCACATCAGTCACCATTATTATCCAATTTAACAACTAGTAATGACATTTAATTCGACCATCTTCAAGAACAGAATTTCGACAGATGTTCCCTTCCCCAGCTAAGTGAAAAACAAATCTTTAATCAAATTAAACCAAATTGTGAACCCTAGATTAAGACGGACATAGCCTAAAATATCAATCACACCTGTAAAAACATGAATAAACTCTAACACGGCTCACCTACGGATGGAAATCGTCCGTTGCAATTGACAATAGCAGCTTCAAATCGAGCGAGGAGCGAGGACCGAGCGCGGAGAGAGCGAGGAGTGAAGGAACAGGACGAGCGAGCGAGCGAGAGAAATATAAAACTCAAAAAATTTATCCAGCATGGCCCAATTTAATCCAGGTTATTGCCAGCTCATCAATTTTATGGTCCAGCGTGGTCCAATTTAATCCACGTCATCAGCCATATCACCAAAAATTGAAAGTTATGGCATGAATGAAATAAAACTCAAAGTTATGGCATGTGTGAAATATGAAACTCCGAAAATGGCATGCCTAAAATTAACCCAAATCAGTATTGACGGATCACCGAGTGCAGAAAACTCCGACGTGTGATTAAAAGGTACGCCAAGCCTCCATCAAGTAAATTTCGGGTTAAATTCAGCAGCGTCGACTAAAATTGGGATTACCGTAGTTCAGGATTTAGGACTCCGAATGGGGTGTTTCTTAATTTCACGACATTCTACTCGAAAAGATATTTCATACGATATAAAATACGAAATCTAGTTCAATCTGAGTAATTAGTTATGAATTTTTAAAGTTTAGAATCTGAATCTGCCAGTAAGGATTTTGGCAGCACTGCTGACAGACTTTAAAGAATATTTTCGCTAAAATTCTTATATCTGAATTGGATGTCTTATATTTTTCTCATATTCTAGACGAAGTAATCTTTCTAACGGCATAGGATATGTAATCAGATTCTTTCAGGATAAAAAGATAACGAATTTAGAAGTATGTTCTATAATCTGGCGTATGGTAATCAATCGACTGAATTTGAAAAATCTATAACTTATGTTTCTGGAATCCGAATCAAGGAATTCTTGATTCTATTCTGTTTAGATTGAAAAGATGTTCTAAATATGTAAGAATCAGCAAATGGTTAGTGTTTGGTAGAAAGATATATGATTTATAATTTAAGGGCAGAATAAGAATTTATATATGAATTAGCCAATAGTTAATTAAATAATTTGTGCATATGATTGTAGGATCTTCGTGAACTTGGTTGTTGTGCTGTGTTCTTGCTTTGCAGTAGCTCTTGAGGTAAGTAACTTTAACTTATTCTGGTTACCTTGTATCTCATCGTGGTTGTTGTTTCACAAGCCTTGTCTTTCATACCTATTTTATCCTTGGATCATGAAATGTGTACATTATTTTACGTCATATGTTCTTATTATTTGTTTCGGAAAATACCCTGAAATCGAGCAACTTCTTTGATTCGGCGTGCTACCCTTTGACCTTGTTCGTGCAACTTTTGAAATCTTGATCTGGAAGGATCGCCAATCCACCACGTGATTTTGATGCCTAGTTGTATGGGTTGGATACATCTTTTGTTGTCTTGCCATATAGGCAAGAATATGGTACGTAGTTGTATGGGCTGGATACATCTTTTGTTGCCTAGCTGTAAGGCAAGAGTACGGTGTTTTGTTTTGGGGCCCGGTTGGATTGGCGAGCTTCTTCCCGCTGTAACCTTTGACTCGTTGCTAACTCTTTCGTCTATGACCTTTGCTTCGTTAAAATCTGAAACCTTTTTGTATAAGCTTCGATTGTGATATCCATTTCGTGCTATGTCTCTTTTTGTTGTTCCCCTTGTTATGTTTTTTTCACTCATGATCCAGCTAATTTGGGTTACTGTTACTTATTGAGCCGTGGAACTCACCCCCTTCCATATTTCTCTATGTTTCAGGTGTGGATGTTTAGCCTGCTTGGGGATGTGTGTGACAGTGAGGACGCTTAGTTAGACTTATTCATTTCAAGCATAAAACTAACTTCTAGTTTTGTCAGATATTATTGCTATGATTCCGCTGCTTAGTTTCTATTGGCACATTCAAAGATTTTCTGATAATATGAATTATTTATATTGAGAGCGGTTCAGGTACAAACCGATTTATATATAAAAACTACAAACTCAATTTCAAGCTGACACGTGTCCCATTTAGTCGAAACCCCGAACAAACACACGGAGGGGTAATATAGTCATTCCATACTGAGGGGTATAAAAACTAATAATGTTATTTTCAATTTAGTCCACGAGTTGTTAATGATCAGACTTAAACTTGGAATGATACTTAAAAAACAACAATGATCGGACTTAAAAACAATGATTAGACTTAAAACAACAATGATCAGACTTAAACCAGTAATGATCAGACTTAAAAAAATAATGATCAGACTTAAAACAACAATGATCAGACTTAAACCAGTAATGCTCAGACTTAAATCGATAATAATCAGACTTAAAATAACAATGATCAGACTTAAAAAACAAATGATCAGACTTAAACCAGTAATGATCAGCCTTAAAACAACAATGATCAGACTTAAAACTATTATGATCAGACTTAAAAAACAGTGGTCAGACTTAAACAATTAATGATCAGACTTAAAAAAACAATGATCAGACTTAACCCAGTAATGATCGGACTTAAAAACAATGATCAGACTTACACCAGTAATGATCAGACTTACAAAACAATGAACAGACTTAAACCAGTAATGATCAGACTTAAAAAACAATGATCAAACTTAAACCAGTAATGATCACACTTAAAAACAATGATCAGACTTAAAGCCACAATGATCAGACTTAAAACAACAATGATCAGACTTAAACCAGTTATGATCAGACTTAAATAGGAATGATCAGACTTAAGACTATTATGATCAGACTTAAAAAACAAAGATCAGAATTAAACAGTTAATGATCAGACTTAAACTAGTAATGATCAGACTTAAACCAATAATGATCAGACTTCAAAAACAATGATCAGACTTAAATCAGTAATGATCAGACTTAAAAAAAACAATGATCAGACTTAAACAAACAATGATCATACTTAAACCAGTAATGATCAGACTTAAACGTTAATGATCTGACTTAAACCAGTAATGATCAGACTTAAAAAAACAATGATCAGGCTTAAACCAATAATGATCAGACTTAAAAAAACAATGATCAGACTTAAACAGATAATGATCAGACTTAAACCAGTAATGATCAGACTTAAACCAGTAATGATCAGACTGAAAATTATTATGATCAGACTTAAAACTTGACAATGATCAGACGTCATCGCCGTTCTTTCCTCTCCCAGTAGACATAAGTCGATTTTCTGTGTTTTTAGTTGACAGATGAACAGTACTAGACATGTCGCACGCCCAGTCTTAACATAAGTGCGCCGCGCCCAGTTAAGACATTAACAAGTTAATGTAAAGGCTGGGTGCGGCGCTAATGTTAAGGCTGCATGTGCGGCACCAAAATGATCCGACTTAAACAAATTTTAGGACGATTATACCCCTCCTATATATTATGTATTTTTAAATAAGTTCGCGTTAATTTTTTTATTTACAAAAAGCCCCTGAACGCGATCAATTCCGATTGGTCGATATTTACACGTGTCAATATTTTATTGGGTATGTAGTTTTCATAATAATTGTGGTTTGTATTTGATCCGTTTTCATTTTTATTTTATTAAAACCATGCTTATTCAATGTTATGTTAGAGGCTTCGTACGCTCTATTGGTGGTTTAAAGAAGCGTGCGATCGATGTGACGCCGTTTTAGAATTTTATAATTCTGGGACGTTACATTAAAATGTAACATGTCCCACATCGCTTGGGAGTTCTGTGTGTGCAAGCTTGATAAGCTAGCCTACTAGCTCCCATGTCACCAATCTACCATGGTTTTTGTCATAGACTATAGGTTGTGGTGACCTAGGGGAGGGCGGTGGCATGAAAGTTAGGACAGACTAGGCTTATAACGGCTCGGATCGGGTCTTCCGGTTGGGTCGTTACAGATGGTATTCAGAGCCGAACCTCCGCAGTAGGTGACCGTAAGCGGTCTCCGAATGGAGGCACGATCCTGTGTTCTCGCCTGTCCTGCTTGGCCCTAACGAGGACGTTAGGATTCTGTAAGTGGGGGTGTATGTAACATCCCAAATTCTGATGAAACGATAATAATCGAATCTAATTTTGGTAAGTCAAATATTACAACTAGAAAAAAGATTAAGTGGGAAGAAATATAATTTCCAACAAATTGGACACTGGATGAGGTTATAACTCCTCAACCAGTTAAGTTTTATATTCTCGACACGATTTCCTCCCTCTTCTCTCCTCCTGGTGAGTCGACGGGAGTTTGTTCACAACCTTGCGGCCTGTGCCTTTTTTCATGATTGGCAACTTGCTCGGATTCATACTGTAACCTTCATACCAGTGGTCTTTGACTCCATCGCAATTGCCCTTGCCTTCTGGATTTTGTGGGATCTACCTACCTACCTATTTCCTTTGCCTTCTGGCTTTTTGTGGGTTCGAAATAATTTAATTAACGTTATACAAACCCTAGAAGAATATGTTAGTCTTCAGTTTGAAGAAATGACAAGATAGTCGACATCATCTCGACTAAGTCGGTCGAATTTGATGTATTCTTATATTTCACCTTGGAATATAGGATTGAAAGACCTCTTGAATCATCAAGAGCTTGAACGTCTCAAATAAGAGATAAAAATAGAATTGAAAAGCTTATAATTGATCATAATAATATTGTTAGTGGAATCAACACTAAGGATCCGGAAATAACCGAATCAGAAATGAATTTTGATATTTAATAATGCCTAGTGAAATTATAGATTTTAGTCCTGCTGGATCACAAGCAAGACAAATAATTCAATTAGAATTTGATTCTGATAAATATAAACCGTTTAGGAAATGGTTATTTAAATATTTTAAAACAGAGTTAGAAACTCTAAGTAATGAGTTTTATAAAGTATGCGAACAGAAAAATGAAGTATTATTCTTTGTTCCTTGGTTTATTTCAACATATGCGGAACATTATGTTTCTGTATTAGAAATAAATTATCAGGTAAGCACAGGAGAAGTTGTAAAACAGATATTTCTGCCGCAACAACCTTTTCAAATTGAAAAGAATGGAAAGACTAATGGTTTCTTATCTTTCGCTAAATTGCTGGAAGATGAAACTTTACCAGTAACATGTCAACAAATTAATATGCTTTTAAAAATGAATATTATTCAAATCTTTTTTTAAATGTTTTAGGCGAACAAGTGTTATCGCTACAAAATAGAGTGGAACAATTATTTAAATCAATAGATGAAAATCGGTAAAGGTTGATAAACTAGTAGAATTAACTACACAAAAGGCAGCAGAAATAGGTACACCAAGTATTCAACCTCCTCCTGAAATAACAAGTTTTAAATTAAGACCTATTAAAGAGCTAGAAGAATTTTTAGAAGAAAAAATTAACAATTTAAAAATCAGTACTCTTGATAATAAATTAAGGGATACACTGATAGAAGAATCTGATCATAAACAAGTTTATCGAGTTTATCAATATCAGCTTAATAAAATTCATAAATGGACAGATAGGCCTACTACAGGAAAATATTATTACCCTAGGCCTACACCGGCAAATATCTTAATTGAAGAGTCGAATGAAATTATAACTAATAGTTATTGTGGTAGCCATATCTATGAATGGAACATAGATGGGTATGCCAACCAACAAATTCATAATGTGATACACATGATGTTAATGTACTCAACTGTGTGTAAAAGTAATGGTAATTCTAATAAAAATATAGCTAATATGATTATATCAGGTTTTACAAGCCAATTAAAAGGCTTGTGGGATAATTATCTCACTCAAAAAGATAAAGATGAAATTTTAAATAAAGTAAAACAAGAAGATAATAATATTAAAGCAGATGCAATTTATACTCTGGTAATTAATATTATTGAATATTTTACAGGAAGATACTCTGAAAATGGTGAGAGTATCATAACTTTATTACAAAACCTTAGGTGTAAAACACTTACGGATTTTAGAGGGTATACATATACATTTTTAAGTAGAGTAATGGAACTCCCAGAATGTAATAGCACACATTGGAAATCAAAATTTATTGATTTACCCAGCTTATTTGCTGAAATAATTAGGAAAATTCTTAGACAAAATCATCCTTTTATTCCTTAAGAAAGTTATACTTACGGTAAACTTATTGGAGTTTGTACCCAGGAAGGAATGACCTTATTATGTAATGAGATTAAGTTGGATCAACAGCTTAAAAGACGGAGTTTTATGGAAAAACAACAATTAGGTAAATTCGGTGATCAGTATGCAATAGACAACCCCTTTTTAAGTAAACCTAAAAAACCTAATAAGGATTATAAACCTTATTATAAAAAAAGAAGATTTTCTAAGAAGAAAATTGAAGATAAATACCAGCGCAAAATCGCTAGGAAAGATAAGAAATATGAAAAGAAGAGATCAATGATCTGTAGAAAATATGGCAGATATGGCCATTATGAACGAACTATTGGGTAAAAAAATATTAATAATCTTGAAGGAAATGATGGGATAAAAGGAATCCTGTCAAAAGTTTTACTAAACTCAGATGAGAGTTTTGAGAAATGAAAACCTCATTACAGACTCTGAACCAGAGTGTGAACCTTGCATGAAAAATCAACCTTGTCAAAACAAGGATTCTGATAATGAAGAAGCATTATATAAAATGCAATCACAATTTCAAGATTTAGAAATTAACATGTTAAGCTTTAAAACAGCTATGGAACTACTCGAGGATATAAAAGATCCAGAGTCAAGATTAAAAATTATTGATAAGCTAAATGCAGTCCCAGAAACTTCTAAATTTTAAGAAGTTCACAAAGAGACAATTAACTCTGAAAAACCTTATTTAATGAATGAGGTTTACAAACGAATTAGGCAAAAAAATAGAAATAGAAAAGCCTACTTCTACGCATGAGTTAATCATAGAGATTGATAATCTCAAGAGAGAAGCCAAAAGAACTACTATCTTATATGATAGAAAGTCGATCCTATGGACTGCTCAGAGTGCTGTTATGATCAGGAAAATTAAACATAAAGTCAAAACTTTACCGTGTTCAGTGGAGTCTCATCCACATTGGGAAAAAATCATTGAAATAAAAATAGCAGATATTGGGCTATAAAGGAATTATTAAGCAGATAGATCCAGAAACAAAACAAGAATATCTTGTTAGATTTTATTCTGGTAAGAAGAATACTCTAAAAGATTATTCTACCCAGAAGATTTTCGCAATCGTAAAATATGCTTTAAATTTTCAAACTAATTTATATAGTCCAAAAATTAAGGATTATATTCCTAACCAAATTTAATTTTTACTAAATGGCAGGCTCATTCAGCCCCATTCCATCTGAAAATTACATATGAACAAGAAAAAGAAAATAACCTTTCAGTAATTTTTAGTCAGAAAAATATTTGCTAACCCTTCTTTTTGTAGGACTGGTCCCACATGGGAAAAACCCTTTCTCTAATAGAGAAGGTAACAGTTCTTCCCCTTTTAGAGATGGAAGAGGTCGTGGTAAAAAGCCAGAGGTTATAGCCCAGTTTGGAAACAGAACGTTAATAAACATGTTCCAAAATAAAGATTACCAAGAATATCTGGCATCTAGGCAAGATCTTGCCTCACAAACAAAAGGTAATACTTCTTACTCGTCATATGCCAATATCGTGGCAAATGAAGATGATGAGGATTTATACCCCTTATCTTTTGAATCAAAAGCAAGAAATAATACTTCTTCATGAAGAAAAAGACTCCAGATGGAGCAATGCACCTTGGACGTTAATGAAGAGGTACATGGGAGAAGAATCATATCCTTCCCGAATGTACAAAAGCCAAATTTACTATGAGCATATACTAATGGATAATGGTTGTGAATTTACCCACTAATCGGGTGAAAAATCAGAAATTTATAATTTCAGCAAAATTGTCATAAAAAAGGTAATATCCATTCAGGAATGGGGAATTTTACCCTTAAGTACTAAAGAGTTCTATTTTGCTAATAGCACAAATCCCGCTAAGTATAATTTTTGGGATTATATGGACGCCTTTGGCAAGATTCTCTTACATGAGAATCCAAGTCATAAACATTCTTGGTTCATAAAGATATGTTCGGAAGTGTATAAATTCGACATACCTACTTGGTTTATAACCTGGTGGCAACATTTTGGAACAACGGAAGAAATCCTTCCAGCAGACTTTAAAGAGAAATTCTCAAAATAGGTGGAAATTTCACCATGAGTCTTAGATTTATAAAGAAAAAAAATCTGAAGATTGGAGAATTATATTCTCTTTTATTCTTTATGGAATTTTCTATACCCTACATATGGAAATGGACACCAATTTTCGGTTATACCGATGAAATGACTCCTTGCATATAGAGAGAAACCTACTCCAAGTGCTGGGACAAAATGTTCAGAATTGATCCATCCACCAAAAAGATTCTTGGTTATGACACTGTCTGCTATTTTGACAGAAAAATTGCTATTTATGAAGACCAACAGAAGAAGACTAAGGATATTTCCTTACAATTTATTGCTCGGAAGATGAAGTCTAAAGCACAAGTTCTTAATAAAAAGGAGTTAATTGCAGCTTATTTTAAAGAAATGAAAAAAGATTTATTAAACATAGATGATGAGACAATGTCTCACACCTCAGATAAAACCGATGGTTCTATGGCAATGAAGACCTATCGAGTTGCCCAAAAAACGAGTAAAATGCAGCGGAATGGAAATTGAGTATGGGCAACATGATTTTATTGATCAATGGAAGTAGAAAAAAAGGAAATGGTGGGAAACAAAGGGGATAGTGGCTACGATAATGAACAATGCATCGATATACCCCTCGTAGCAAGGGGATAGTGCCTTGCAAACGCAACATTGCGCTTTGATAGTAGGCATACATGTGACCATCGTGTTGAAGCATCAATCAACACCATAAAATATCTAAATGGTCCACATGGCGGTGCTATTGGTCCACATATGTCACCTTGAATTCTTTCAATAAACATAGGAGATTCCGCATATACTTTTGTTATAGACGGTCTTGTTATAAGTTTGCCAAGTGAACAAGTCGTGCATGTCAAGTCGCCCTTTGGGAGGATCTTCAGGTCCTTAAATGGGTGTCCGTGTGAACTTTCAATGATTCTCCGGATCATTGTTTCACCAGGGTGACCGAGTCTATCATGCCACAAAGAAAATAATTCCTTGTCAACTAACTTCAGGTTAGTAACTTTATACACTTCAATGGGGTAGATTTTTGTGACATACAAGCCAGATGCATATGCTCTCATTTTCTCCAAGACTTACTTCTGACCAGTCTTATAAGATATAAGAAGTAGGTACTCAATACCATCTTCACACATAGTTTCAATATGAAGATCATTTTCACGAATATCTTTGAAACTGAGTAAGTTTCTCTGTGATTTATTTGAATACAATGCATCTCTAATAATTATTCTTGTTCCTTCGGGTAACAAGATAGAAGCTCTTCCGGAGCCTTCTATAATACTACTTGATCCGGAGATAGTACACTAATTTTTTTTCATGTTCAAGTTTAAGAAAAACTTCGGATTTTTCAATATGAGTAATGGCACTATCAACGAGACATAGCTCACCACCATTGAAATAATACATAAATGAGATAACTGAAATAAAATTTCACAAAATGCAAATTCAAGATAATAAAGAAAATAAGTATAATTACAAGAATTAAAGGCATCACAACTGAATTTAAACTGCAACGAAGAACAAGAATTTTAATCATGTTCCATGTACTACTGCTGGAGTACAAGACTGATAACATGAGACATGGAGAATGTTTTTCTCCAATATATCTTCGTCTTAAATATTCTCTTCACATAGTTTCAAGATTGAAACAATACTATGGTTCAAATTTATAACCCGAGACTTCCTTAAATTCTCATATCCTCAATTGCATCCATTCATATATTGCACGAGGTAAAGAGGACCACCCTCTAATGATTAAACAAATCCTTTCAACTCTTCTAGAGTACGAGGGGTCCTTGACTTTTAAGCTTTTAGCTTCAGGCTCTCGTGAAGATAATGACGAAGTAGGCACAATCCTGCTGTGATGCGCTAGAGTTTTCCTTTTATGCAATCTCTCAAGTTGTTACTTGATAAATGAGTTATGTATCGCTAACCCATGTAAGATGGTTTCTTCAGGAAATCATGTAATGAACTCATGTCATATCCACTAAGGATAGTTAGAGTATGAAATTAAAATATTTAAATTACTAAATATTGATCATACACATCCAACATATTTTATGAGAAATTTCATGGTTTATTACTCACAACGGGAAGTGATCTTATAATCATCTACTTCAAGAGATGATATGGAAAATTTCTTGAACCATTATTTTTCTTTCAAAATAAATGGTGCATTACTCTCTTCTAGGAGTAAAATATGTTTTACACATAATCATCCTCTTCGGGAGATGATTTTAACTATCTCATTAGGATAAAAGTATATGATGTGTGCTTATTCACTTCAGGGAATAAAGCGGATACATGATATGTATGCATACATGACAGGCGTCGTCGGTACCTGCAAATTTAATATTTATAATTCCTTACTCTAGACTGTGGGTTAGTACAGTGGCAAGCAAGGGTCGAGCCCAAGGGAGCTAGATGGTTACTATTTGTTCTGAAAAAGGAAAGAAAAGACAATTGGGTTTTGTGAGCAATTTAGGAAATAAGTGTAAATAAGGAAATAAGACAAGTGAGTATCAATGAGAGAGAATATTCGGACTAGGGTTTCTAATTGTGACTTGTTTTATCCTTGACTTCTAAATATCAGATTTCTAATTCCTAAGTGTGGTTACTTCCATTCCAAGTTATAACCTAAAGTAGGGTCTTTCCGGACGCCTACACCACAATCTACTTCCTTTCCGGGTTGTAGAATTCTAGCCCTAGCAATTTAATACTCCATTCCAAGATATATCAAATTAGTGCTCTATTTGTTCTCCACGGTCTAGTATCAAACAAACAGTAAATAGGGGAGTTGAATTGTTCGGTTAAGCTTTGCCATTCCAAGCATCCACTTAACTTTACAATTCAATCCAAATAATTCAGCACAAGGACTAGTGGAATAATGAAATAAGCATTAAGTAACAAGTCTCAAAAACAGTAGTCACAATGTTTAAAACCCTAGCCCGAATAATGGGATTTAGTTACACATGGCCATTAAGGCAAGACAATAATAAAAGGGATGAATGAACTTCTCTATAGCCGAGAGAATGATGAAAAAACCAGGCCAGGAGAGCTGAGGAACGCCGAGTGGAAAGCTTCGGCCGAGAGAGGAATTTTGTAGAGAGAGGAGCTCTCCACGTTTTGGGATGCTTGAAACCCTTGATATGAGGCTGTATTTATAGAGAAAATTCAGGCCTCAAAGCTTCCAAATTGAAGTCGGTCCAAAAACGGTTTTAGGAAACATGTCCTAAAACCGATTTTGCTTGGTCTCTAAGTTTTCTTCTTCTGCAAGTCTTCCAGATCTGCGTAGAGCCTTCCAGAACCTTCTAGAAGCCTCTAAACCGTCATGTATGGAATTTGTATTTTTTTTTCCCGAAAACACTGTTCACGCCGGAATTACTGTTCACGCCGGAATTACTAATGTCTCTACGAAACGCGGTACCCACTGAGTTCCGACTTCGGCTATTGATTTGTCCATCTAAACGGCCTCGGATGCTCTCGGTGTGAACTAGAGAGTTGTAGGGAATTGACTCATCTACGCAACGGCATGTGTCTTGTATTTTTCTGATCCGCGGTTCATTCGCAGCACTCCAGCGAAGCTCCAAAGGTCAAATCTGCCACTGTGTTGTTTTTGGCATGAAAAGCCATCTTTTATGCGCGTTTCCTCCTAGAGCTTCCAAATCACCTGAAATGCAAAACAACACTAAGAAGTAACTGTTTGCATAATAAAGTGCTGGAATTGATGAGATTTGTTGACTCGATGAGTCGTATAAATACGGCTCATCAAACCACCCCACACTTAAACTTGTTCGTCCCGAACAAGGACTAGGTCATAAGAGGAAAAATAATTGTAAACATCACAACGCTTCGGCATCCTAGATATTGCTACATGTATATGATTCGGCTAATCTAGATTTCGCCTTTCTATGCATACTCGTTACTTAAAGCCTTGTGCGAAAACATGGAGTAATGATACGTGTTACCTTTGGGTCAAGATGCAAATCAATTCAGATGTCTCGGGAGGTAGTCCTTTTTAGACCCATGAACCGCATTCTTGGTGCCGAATTCTTGCTATATGGTTAAGCTTCATTGCTTCTTCTTGCACGTGATTGATTCGAGCTTCAAGGTGCTTGAGTTCTTTTCGGACAGCTTGTAGTGACTCGGTTTGGTGTATCAATGGGGCACTTCACTTTTTGTTGCGGTGTAAAACTTCACAATGGAATCAATTTGTTTCTTTGCTACGGATTGTGACTGCTCGTTCCTACTTGCTCTCACTCATCCTCGTCCTTTTGACGCGAGTCAAGCCAAGGGTTGCTTGTCTATTTTCCCGGCTACTTGGACTAGAGTTTGGACGGTGTGATGTATTCCCGTCCCAACCAACCGCAAAAATACCGCAGTGGCGGAGCAGACTCGTAACCATGTTGCTTCGAAGTGCTAGCCTCCACGAAATCCACATAACCATATAACTTGAATTCGGTCCCTTGAATGCTCTGTCAAGTCTCTCTAGGACGTTTCTATCAACTCCACATCCCTGTTTATCTCAACTAACAAAGGCACGCAATGGGTTAAGATCTCATGTAATCGCACAAGTCAAATTTCACTAAAGACATGCATGTAATCGGCTCTATCTATTTCACATCATCAGCATTCAATACCGCAAATCTAGGAAATAGAGAAGAAACATGTACAAAAATTTTAAAAAAATTACGGGAGACGTGCTGACTCTGTGCAGGTGCAGGAAAGTAAACGTGCTGACTCGATGACTGACTCTCCCACCCCACACTTTTGAAATAAGCTGTGTCCTCACGGCACGACTCAAATCTAGACTCACAATGCATGCAATAAATATAAGGGAAATAAGAAGAGAGTAACGTTGGACTGGCACTTCCCTCGTGCGTGCGTGACGATCAGAAATAACTGAGTATTCTCCTATGAGTCCTCGAAGAGAGCACCATCGAAGCTTGCATCCAACGTGAGTAGTTTGATGAGCCGTATTTATACGACTCATCGAGTCAACAAATCCCATCAATTCCAGCACTTTATTATGCAAACAGTTACTTCTTAGTGTTGTTTTGCATTTCAGGTGGTTTGGAAGCTCTAGGAGGAAACGCGCATAAAAGATGGCTTTTCATGCCAAAAACAACACAGTGGCAGATTTGACCTTTGGAGCTTCGCCGGAGTGCTGGGAATGAACCGCTGATCAGAAAAATACAAGACACATGCCGTTGCGTAGATGACTCAATTCCCTACAACTCTCTAGTTCACACCGAGAGCATCCGAGCTGAGGAACGCCGAAGTCGGAACTCAGTGGGTACCGCATTTCGTAAAGACATTAGTAATTCCGGCGTGAACAGTGTTTTCGAGAAAAAAATCCAAATTCCATGCATGACGGTTTAGAGGCTTCTAGTAGGTTCTGGAAGGCTCTACACAGATGTGGAAGACTTGCAGAAGAAGAAAACTTAGAGACCAAGCAAAATCGGTTTTAGGACATGTTTCCTAAAACCGTTTTTGGACCGACTTCAATTTGGAAGCTTTGAGGCCTGAGTTTTCTCTATAAATACAGCCTCATATCAAGGGTTTCAAGCATCCCAAAATGTGGAGAGCTCCTCTCTCTACAAAATTCCTCTCTCGGCCGAAGCTTTCCACTCGGCGTTCCTCAGCTCTCCTGGCCTGGTTTTTTCATCATTCTCTCGGCTATAGAGAAGTTCATTCATCCCTTTTATTATTGTCTTGCCTTAATGGCCATGTGTAACTAAATCCCATTATTCGGGCTAGGGTTTTAAACATTGTGACTACTGTTTTTGAGACTTGTTACTTAATGCTTATTTCATTATTCCACTAGTCCTTGTGCTGAATTATTTGGATTGAATTGTAAAGTTAAGTGGATGCTTGGAATGGCAAAGCTTAACCGAACAATTCAACTCCCCTATTTACTGTTTGTTTGATACTAGACCGTGGAGAACAAATAGAGCACTAATTTGATATATCTTGGAATGGAGTATTAAATTGCTAGGGCTAGAATTCTACAACCGGAAAGGAAGTAGATTGTGGTGTAGGCGTCCAAAAAGACCCTACTTTAGGTTATAACTTGGAATGGAAGTAACCACACTTAGGAATTAGAAATCTGATATTTAGAAGTCAAGGATAAAACAAGTCACAATTAGAAACCCTAGTCCGAATATTCTCTCTCATTGATACTCACTTGTCTTATTTCCTTATTTACACTTATTTCCTAAATTGCTCACAAAACCCAATTGGCTTTTCTTTCCTTTTTCAGAACAAATAGTAACCATCTAGCACCCTTGGGTTCGACCCTTGCTTGCCACTGTACTAACCCACAGTCTAGAGTAAGGAATTATAAATATTAAATTTGCAGGTACCGACGACGCCTGTCAAATTTTGGCGCCGTTGCCGGGGGAGCTACGCACGGTGAAGTTGTTCTTTTTTATTTTCTGTTTTTCTTTAGTTAGTTTTGTTGTGATGCACCATGTCTTCTTATTATAGTAGAGAGCCTTGGAACTATGAGGAGTTTTCCCCACCATCCTTCCAACTTGAAGTCCGCGAGAAGATCATCAACCTCAAGCAATCCCGGGACGAAACATTGGGCGAGTACTTGTCGTACTTCGATTCCATTGTGACGAGCTGCCCGCACCATGGATTCACAAACCTCTATCTTCTTCAAAGGTTTCTCGGTGGAATGATGCCATATGAGTGGAACTGGCTTAATGATGCGGCAGGAGGCTCGGTGAATAACTTAGGCATGGACGATCTTTGGCACTTGATAGATGATTTGGCCGAGAGGTCAAGACATGATCAGGACATGCGACTCGAGGAACTGGCCAACATTATACACCAAAACCAGGCCGAATCCGAGGAATCCTGGGCAAAAGTAGAGGCGGGGCTAAAAGAAACTGCATATCTGATCAATGAAATGCTCAACACCAAGCCAAGGATCAGCGAGGAAGAGCCTATATTGGAGCCCGCCGGGCCATCAGAAGACCTAGACCCACTGTTCATCGACGATCCGACCGAGACGAGCCCTGACCTTATTGCTGAGATGGCCGAAACATGCCCGATCACATCCACCGAAGATCATGTAATCAATGATGATGCGGTTCAAGGCGAGTTGGAGGCGAAGCATGAGCAAGAGATAGACCAACAAGCTGGAGTCATTAACGAGCTAAAAGAGCAAGTGTCTCAAATTTCCAGCGCATTTTACGACAGACGAGAAGAAGAGCTGAACGAAGATTCTACCTCAGTGCAGGACGCAGACGCCTCTACAATTGATGCGCGGACGGATGAAGAATTACCGATAAAGCAAGAGACGTCCGCGGAAGATAAACAGAAGACGTCCGCGGGCAGCACTAATTCAGGTAAGGAAATTCCAAATTCTAACACCCCTCTACCATTCCCAATGCAGGTGATAGCTCCTAAGGACCACACGATCGACAAAGATGAGCTAGGAGGCAGATTGGAGGCGAGGAATGAACAAAAGGATCCAACGATGGAGCTCCCAGCTGCAACAAGTCAAGTAGCACCACCCAAAATGTGTAAGGACCCAGGTACTCTCACAATCACCCGTGATGTTGACTCTTATATTTTGCAGATGGGAGATGCCAGCGATAACGGTTCTCTTGCACGCATTCTGGGACAATCAATCCTCTTGGCCAAAAGGACAACGAATGACATGGGAACACGCTCGTTGTCTCTCACACTTGCTAACAAGACACCGAACTTCCAAATTCGCGATGATTCCGACCGTCGTACATGAGGAAGCGGCCGAGACTTGGCACGTTTGAGTGGAAACCCGGATGGAGAGGCACGAGAGGACCACCAGATGAAACGACGCATGCGATTAGGTCAGTAGCTATGAGCAAAGTGTCCTCGCCAGCTTGGAAGGATGTAAAGGCAAACCCACCTGATCAATGGAGAGCAGAGCCAAGCGCACAGCCATATGAGCATTTCGGGCAGATTGAAGGAGTCGCTGAGGCGAAGTATGACCTCACACGCCCATGGGATCCTAACTTGTGATCCCTAAAGAGGTAACGTCGAGCCAACGACGTAAAACAAAGGCGCTCGCAGGGAGGCAGCCCGGCACTTTTATCGTTTTTTTTCAACTTATTCTCTTATTTTGTTTTCTGTTTATTTGAGTCTTGAGTCATATTCATCACATTGTACTTGGGAAAGAAGATGATTTTCATGCAGGGGCAGAGGCGGACGTATCCAAGATATTGCATCAGACTAGCAACTCGGACCTGCCTGGCTTCTGGGGATGTATGATGTGTATGTATCCACTCCAGGGGATTACATATGTGAGATATGAAATATGAATAAAAACATACAATTACGAAAGTAATTCAAGAATGTGCATAAATAATAATCATACATAACGATAACAAAAATAAAATTTTGTCACTTACAATAGGAAGTGATTTTATCTAAATTATAATCTACTTCAGGAGATGGTATAATCACATTAGAAAATATATATTTGATGTTTTATCACTTACAACATGAAGTGATATATATTACTCTCTTCAGGGAGTGAAATCAACATTCTCTTCAGGGGATAAAGATGTATCAACTTCGGGTGATATATGTATATATGTTATTTCACTTCGGGGAAATAAATAAAACATATACTACATGTATTCAGTTCAGGTGATACATGTATGCTATTTCACTTCGGGCGAATAAATAATTAAAACATATACTGCATGTATTCACTTCAGGTGATTTACTCGTATATATTCCACTTCGGGGGAATCGAAATATATATTCTATATGTATCAACTTCGGGTGATACATGTATGTGATTCCACTCCGGGGGAATCAAATAATTATGCACTGATACATATATCAAGAATAAATAAAGTTTACACATTACGTAGAACTCATAACATAAAGAAAAGAATGAGCTTTTCTGAGTGCTAGGCTATTTTGAGATTCTTTTCAAGTAGAACTCAAAGTTGCCATCATCGCATTACCAAGAAGAATAGGGAAGAAGATTAGAGAGGGAGATGATTACTACCTTGAGTAACTCTTGCTGATAACGTGTTATAATATGAGAGGAGAACTGTATTGTTGTGTATTATTCATTCTTCATAATAGCCTCTATGTATAGTATTACATGAGAGATATAAAAGGCTAGCAGAATATAGATGTGTATGTATATGGTAAGTCTAGAATATTGCCTAAGACTGAATATATGAGTCATCCAATATATTTCTATATTCATAACAAATTGTTTATTATTTAAAATTTTGTGTCATCAAATAAATTGGTCTTCCCAAAAATTGATTCTTTATAATAATAAAAATTTGTGCTTCAATTGGCCGTACGTACTATTGGCTTACTATCAAAAGGGACATCCTCTTGGATGAGGTAGAGTTCTTATATAGATTAATCAATAATGAGGATGTTTATCTACCCATGATCAAGTTTCTGTTTATCTAATACATGTACTTAGGCACTATTTGTGAGGTGAAATATCTTGTAAGAATTCTAAAATCATCCAATAAGAAAAATATTTATTTATTGCTAAAAGTGTACATTTCTAATATTTGAGAAAGAGGTCAGATCTGGTGCAAAGTAAATTTTGGGTACAAAATACAAAATCTGTCAAAATGATTTTATAATTCGTCAGTTTATTTTATAATTCGTCAAAATTCGACCGAAAAACGAAAAAGACGAGCCGAACAACCAAAAGACGACATAATTCGTCACACAAAAAAAAAACCAAAAAATCAAGATTTAATCTCATCCATTCAATCACAAGATCAAGGGCTATGATTAGTTTGTATTTTGTACAAAAATATCAACTTTGTAACTGATCCTTTTCCATTTGAGAAAATATAAAAGTTTCTTTTCAAAATAAATAAGGAACTACTCTGATCAACGACAAAAAAGGAACTCCAAAAGGTCCATTTTTTAATGAGATAAAATATAAACTTTATTGCTAGAAAATGTCTCTTTTTTCAAAATAAATTTGAAAAGTCTATTAATATAAAATTAAAAATACAATATACCTTAAATAATGATAAATTTACCAATTAATAAGTAAATTTGCACATGGAAAATCTTTTTCTGAATATCATGTTCTACAACATTTTGCTTGTATACGAAAAAAGAAGACGGGTTGGGTAGAGTATTTTTCATAATCAAACAAATTTGGATAAATCAAGACAAGATCTGTACACACCATCACCATTGCAATATGGTTTATACACAAGCACAAAACCACCATTTCCATACACAAACAATCATTTCTCCGCTCTAGTCAAATGAAGAAAAATGTCCAGATGGAAAAATACACGTCCAATAAATCTCCAACCTTTTGCATCCCGAGCTCGTCGTCAGACAGATCAATTGTTCCATTGTCAGGTTGTTCTACTATCTGCCACTGAGCCTGGATTGTCACTTTTGTCAGTATCGTAGTTTTCACGGGCTGACTCATTCTCTGTGCTCCCTGCCTGAGTTCGTCTATGCCTTCGATCCTGAAATTATTGTCTGGTCATGTTAGGTTTGAGAAAACATAATCGACAAAGTGTGTCGCCATGAATTCTAGAAAAGAAACCAGGACGCTGCGATTTGTTACGAACCTCTTTAAGTATGGGATATTCCTCGGATTCGAGCATCCTGACAACCTGACTCATCTTGGGTCTCTTTTCAGAATCTGGATCGACACACCTTAAAGCTGTTAAAAGTGCTCGCTTCAAGGCTCGTGTAGATGGTCTGGTCTCCATGTTTGGGTCTACCACTTCTTCAGATCGCCTACTCCCCACCATCATTTTCAACCAATCAACTAAATTTACCTGCACTCGTTGATGAGACGCAAAAAATGTAATAAATCTAACCAGTTAACTAGATTTATCTGCTCATTTCGATACATCATTAAAGAGACTAGCCACGGCGTATAGCTAGGAATCAAGCATATCTAAAACTAGGGACAAACAAAATTCATTACCATATGAACTTAAATTACCAAAGTTCCGATTATTTGATGAGCTTCTAAATAGAACTAATATGAACTTTCCAAGAGACATGAACTATCTACAGATTGTATTGTTTACCTCATTAGCAGGGCGTCCATAATCCACTGGGTCTCTTCCTGTAATTGCTTCCAAAAGCACAACTCCAAAGCTGTACACGTCACTCTTCTCATTCAGCAGACCAGAATTAGCGTATTCAGGGGCCACATACCTATGTTTACACAAAATGATGCCAGAAATAATGTATCTCCCACTTCATAATTATAGAAAATGGGCATATATAATTATCCAAAACCATCTAATCTGGAAGTTATGTAGATTAAACGGTGTGATTAGAAATGCCCGAGGCCCGACTTACCCAAAAGTTCCCATAACTCGGGTTGTAATATGACTTTCCCCTGCTCCGAGCAACTTTGCCAGACCGAAATCAGAAATTTTGGCATTGAAGTCGTCATCAATTAGTATATTGCTCGACTTGATGTCTCTGTGCACTACCTTCGGTTCAATGGCTTCATGTAAGTAGGCAAGGCTGCAACACACATCTTCACACTTATAGACGAAACACGAAATCCTAAACAAATAAATAATACAAAATGTTATGAGACTTACGCCTTAGCCGTGCCAAGGAGAACCTTCATACGGGCTTCCCAAGTAAGATACCCATGGTGACGCATAGCTCCATGAAGCCATTGCTCCAAGTTCCCATTGTTCACGTACTCGTATACTAACAGCCTGAAAATTTTCAACCATGATCAGAAACCAATTATTTCAAGGGCAGACATACTAAGCCCTCAACTATGGCTAGCTAATCACTTCCGTAAAACCGATAACAACAAATGCATTTCCTCAATTGGATGCCTTTTTATGGGGAAATTGAGCAAGTGATATCAAGTGGTATTCAGCTTCTTACTTGAAACCAAATTAAATTTTACCTGTGAGTTCCTTCAATGCAGTAACCCAAAAGACGGACAAGGTTTTTGTGGCGAACATGACCGATGGCTTCAACTTCGACCCTGAATTCCTTTTCTGCTTGGCCACTGCAGGAGACATATAAAGGAAGTCAAAAACCAACCTCAATAAGTGACTGATACTACGAGGGGCTATTTCAAGACTTACAGATTGTTCAGGAGCTTTTTAACTGCCACCGGATTCCCATTGATCAATTGTCCTCGATATACCACGCCGTAGCCACCCTCTCCGAGGACATTGTCTTTTGCAAATCGATTTGTCGCAAGCTCAAGATCCCTTAACGTAAACCAATGACCCCATCCCAAATGTGAAAATTCAGGAAGTCCAACCAAAGGCGAAGGAGCCGTGATGGGATGGGAGGACGACGGCTTGTACACAAAAACTTTGCCAGAGCTCCCTTCTTCTCCAGAATGATGTGATCCATCTTTATCCACATTGTGAAACGAACCAGACCGACTACTGTCTTCTCCATTTCTTGATTTGCTCATACCCAAATGAACCATGACCTTATCAGACTCCTTGTCACTAGTTTTGTCGTGAATGGTGAGAAGAATTCCACCACCCGGTACAAATTCATCAGTGGGTACTTGCTCCACACGGACTTCCTTGATTTCCTTAGACACATTTGGAATTTGACTCAGCGGGAGACTATTGTTCCTGGCTTTTCTCGATCTTTTCTTCCTTGACGTGATACAAATCAATGCCAAGAGAATTGCAACGATGAATAACACAACCGCAAGGCCAATTACCTCCCATACTTTTAAACCAATAGCAGTTTTTTGTTTAAGCTCATTCTTAAGGCCAGATGCCATATCGTTCTAATGTCGAAATCCTACAAAATTTACACACCGACAAGAGTGCATATTATGATGTCAGTATGATCAAAATCAATAAATGATAATAGCATGTCAAACATACTATAATCATCTAGAGAAAGAAGACCAAACACCTCTTAGCAGCAAAACAATTCATAAAATGAAACAGCAATCCATTTTCAACACAAAATTACTAGAACATCAGTACACAGATGGAAGGCTACAATAAAAATGTAAGGCTTTTCAGCAACACAAATTCTGACCTTTTCAGCAAGACAAATTCTGAACTTTTCAGCAAGATGACTTCACAAGCAACCTTCAAATCTCAGATCTCCAACACCCAAATCCACAACCATAATCACATCAAAACCCCACTCCAATTCCAGATCTCAGTCAAAAGAACACCCAAACCCCAAAATCAATCCCCTCCAGTCAACCTCAAAACCACTCCTGACAAATCTCAAAACCAAATCCAATCCTTCAACCACTGCAAATCAACACACACACACCCACCTCCCAAAACCAAAACCCCAGCCCAACAACAAGAACACCAAATTGAACAAGGAGCCAATCTGGGTATATACAATGAGGTTTCTAGGGCACAGGAAGATTGGGGTAATGTGCTGGTGGTTGCTGGTGATGGAGAAAATAATAATAATAACAACAACAATAATAATAATAAGAGAAGAGAAAGAGATGATTATGGAGTTATTATCAGTGGTAGGTGTCTAGGTGATGTAGAGATAAAAGAAAAGCAATGCTTTACGGTACAGTAGTAAAAGAGAAGCAATGCTAATGGAATATGGATATGGTCATATGGATTGAGCTCAAATTCAATACTTTTTTTTTAATATTTAAAGCTCCAATTTTCTTCACCAGCAGCAAGCACCATGAAGACTGTGATTAGGTGTGCTGGTTTTCACTGTAAAGTTTTGAGCTTTTTGAGGAATCAAAGTTCAATCAGTTTTGATCTCAATCAGCTTTACATATTAGGACGAGACGCAAATGTCGTCAATGTTCAATTGGTTGCTGCATTTCACATTTTTTTTACTTCTACAAAAATAACCTCCATTTGTTCCCTACAATTCCAATAACATTATTCTCCACAATTTTGTGTGTGGAAAATTAGAATCCACTTTAATTTTTTTGACCCATGGGAATACAATCATTTTAACAAATGAAGCGCAGATTTTGTAGGACTCTTCTACTCGTTCAAAGCAGCAAAAGACAGAGACCACCATATAAGAAATACAAGAAATGAAAATTCTCACTAAATACGATCACTAGTGCCATTAAAATTTAATCGTAAGACCTACAGAGTCGAATAGACTCTTTAATCATCAGGTCATCATCCTTAACCATGCATTTTAATTGTTGAAAACATGTTAGTTCATCATAAATAAATAAAGGTTGAGTTCTGGTCAGAACCAGTTGTTTTCATCAGAAATCAGAACTTTTAATGTTCATCTGATAATCTAAACGGTTTAGATTAATCAAGATTAATTCAAATTAAATAATCTTTTAATCGTTTTTATGGTCAAATAAGATATATTAGGAAATGACAATGTATATTTTAAATTTAAAATCCCTGAAATATCGAGTGAATATACATTTTGATATTACTAGCCCTAAAATTTCGAAACAAACTCACGAACTTCGATCTCATCTTTGCTCTAATTAATTTCTCTTCATCAGTCGACTACGAACTCCGATTTGAGAACTTTAACATAAGATTTGAGATTAAAAAAAAACACGAACATATGTATCATGATTTTGTTGTATTTATCAAAATCACGAACATATAAAGCAAAACCACGAACATTAGAATCAACTGAGAACTTTAACATAAGATTTGAGATAAAAAAACTCGAGCATACTGTTATCGTCGACCGTCTACTGCGAAAATCACACGATGATAATTCTATTACGGATGAATGTACGAGGTCTCATCAAATCTTGTTCAAAAATCATGGGATTTTGTTGATATAATATCGTATGAATTGTTTTCCAATCGACTAATATGCACACTCATAATATATATTGTAATTAAATAACTATTTTATTTGCTAAAATTAAGGACCGTATATGATTTAATCATGCATATATTAAATGTGCTGATTTTTGACGAAAAGTGGTGGTTCTGGCCTGATCTTTTCTCAATACATAATTGGAAAACGGAAAAAGAAACTTTGATTTTTTCTTTAAAAAATACTCTATAATATATTCAAAAAAATAAAATAAAAAATACTCTATATTAAAATTTAGAAATTTAATGAGTGTATTGAACAAGTCAAAAAATGAGTGTATTGAATTTTTTCCGTTTATATGAAAATGACTGAAATACGCCTAAGATTCCAAAAACACCCAAGTTATTATTGTCTCCAATAAATTATGTGAATTCCAGCTTATTCGGAAGTTGTTCACAATGCATCATATTTTGGTGTTAAAATATTGTAGGATTTCAGTAGTCAATATTTTCTTTGCAATTAAATTTATATCATTTGTGCAACAAATTCACCAAAAACATTAAGAAAACATTTAAATTACCAGCTGAAATAATAACAAAATTTGTTTTAACTTGCTACATTCTTAGACTATAGATGGAAAAGGATCAGATGCAAAGTTAAATTTTTGGTACAAAACACAAATTAATCATAGCCCTTGATCTTGTGATTTGAATGGATGAGATTAAATCTTGATTTTTTGGTATTTTTATTGGTGATGAATTATAAAATGAAACTGACGAATTATGTCGTCTTTTCATTTTTCGGCTCGAAAAGTGACGAACTATAAAATAAACTGACGAATTATAAAATGATTTTGACAAATTTTATATTTTGTACCAAAATTTAACTTTGATCTGGCCTCACTATAGATCGTATTTTTTTTCAAGGAGAATTTATGCATTTTGGTTGCGTTAGATTTGAGGTCATGTTCAATAGGTTTTTTTAGTTGTGACACATTTGTCACGGACTAAAGCATTCTTCTTACAAAAGAGGTGGAAATTCTGTGTGAGTGTGACAATGATATGATTTATTGTCATTTAAATATTTCAAGAAAATCCGTCTAACCATGGATAAAATGATTAGAAAGGATGAATGCTAATCTAATAATGGTTGAGGTCACACGCATTAGAAATATATGTGCTATCATTTATAATAATCCGTCAATTTATACCATCGGCTAAAAGTATAATTATAAATGATGATAATGAAAATATATTGTTTACATTGGTTAACTACGAATATTTTGTGAGGGATAGATGTGTTAGTTACACCAAGCTCATTGAACTCTTAGCAAACTACAGGTGGAGTTATGGTCTCGATCCGGTATGAGTTGATTTCGATTTTTCTCACCCTCAGAAACACGAATGGTATGTTTTGAAAAATCTAAATATGATTGTTTCCTTAAATTAATTATTTCTATCAACCTCTTCATAAAGAACAATTATTGACTTTCAAGGGGAATAAATCCTTGATAACTTGGTTGAGTCTGTCACCTTGCAATGTGATGATCGCACTTGGTCATCCTGGTTTGCGGGTTATTGGGTAACCATTAAGGGTTAAATAATTATTAACTTTTTTTGTGATTAATTATTAACTATTTTTAAGGGGCGCACAAATTCATGAGGATTATATTAAGCTAAATGATAAGACAACTACGCAAGGATGTCTTCACTGATGACAAATTGACAACTCATAACTACTATAAAATTACAAACCGAGAAATTGTTTGAATTGAATTATTTTGGAATAGAAGGGGGCCATAGGATGCATAATAATGTAGTGCCAAAAAAGAAACAATAATCAAAAACTAATCATCGATGATATCATATGCAACTCATAATTATATATAGCTTGAGCATTTTATAACAAACATTAAACAATCGTCATGTAAATGCATGTGAAAAAAAAATGCATGTGACAATAATGCTTAACAATGACATAGTTAAAACTTGAAACTTTCACAAATGTTTTTTTTTGGGGTGAAAATATAATAAAATGGCTACTCCTTTTGCACAAACTTCATGTGATCAAATATTCAATAATGGTCCCAATGGCCAAAACTAAGTCCTCAAATAATACTTATTTTAAAACATACTAATTAAAACCTAAAAACATATCAAATGTTAAGCATTAATATTAATACATTTATGCAATAATTGTTTTTTATACCAAACTGCACATTCACAAAACTGCAAGAAAGTAATCAAATAAATTGTTTCTTAGCGCAGAACCGGTAACGAAAACTACGAGTCTATCAATTTTAAATATCAAACTCATGAAAAGGCATCAATTAGCAAAACAAAAAGACTATATGTTTAGATTTATAAAATTCTATTTATAAAGGAATCCTATGCACCTTTATAGAAACCCGTTATGTTGTAACTGCGCATTTTATAATCTCAAAACCCTAATGCTCTATCACTGTCCCTTCATTTGGATCATCGGTTTACCTTAAATATTCATCATTTTACCGCTAGTGTTCATCATTCTAAATCTAATCATTCGAAGAAGGATTAGACTAAGGAATATTTGACGTAAAATGGTGTAAAACGAATATTTGCAACAAACTGATGAACTATTGTTGTACGCTACAAAAAAGAATCATTTATAGTCGTTTATCTGCCACATACCAGATATATTTATGATTTTCAAAAAAAATAAAATAGAAATTCATGTTTGATCTTTCACCTAAATATATGGTTAATGTGAATTACATGTGATGATAATCTTGGTAATTATTTTGATCTAGGTCTAATGGGAAAACCATGGAAAATAAAACAAATGATCAATCATGCAAATTTGTGAAAATGATGTTATTAATTACAAGCTTTAACTTGTCTGTAAAATTTTCATGAGAAAAGATTGCATATAATTTAAGTGCCCGAATCCTTTCAACAACAAAAAATTAAAGTGCCGGAACGATTATCAATCCGGCAAAGTCTTTTTGAACTTAAATAAACACATGTATGCAAGGTTGTTAAAATCGCGTTTAAAATCGTAAAATTAGACGATTTTACGATTCTAGATCTGAAATTCGTGTCAAATCACTGGTAAAATCGATTTGACTTGAAATCGGTTATTGATACGATTTTACACCATTTTTAATTGTTTAAAATCGATAAAATCGCTCCAAACTCGTTATAAAAACTTGCGATTTTGCTTTTGGGCCCATTAGTCTCACGGCCCAATTTGCTCATTTCTTCTCTTTTTTTTAACGCACCCACTTTGCTTTTTTTTTTGAACGCACCCAATTTGTTTATTGTAAGTATTCATATTAAAATTGAATACCATAATTCCAAATATTATTTTTTGCAATTTTAGAAATTTGTAAAAGTAAGATTGATAAATTTTTTTGGAAGTTAGTTTCCACATCCCAAGATAATTTGATTAGTTATAGCTATATAATTAAATTAAAAATAAAATATCTAATTTAGTTATATTTATAGTGTTATAAAAGTATTGTCAGTTATATATTATTTAATATTATTTTAATATAAGGCGAGTTTACGATTCGAGTCTACCTTGCCAAAACGATTAAGGTTAAAACTCGATTCTGACAACCTTGTATGTATGTTGATAATACTTTTAATTTGAAATGTCGGTCATATAATACTGTATATTTTTCTAGTAATTTTTGTGTGTGTGATGACTAATGAGGATAGATTTTTCTAGTACTTATTAAGTTGGTATAAAGTCAAACACGTCGATACGGGACGTTCAGACATTGGCGTAGGTGTGCATTCGGTAATTTAGCGAATTTTCCGTTTAACGAATTTACCGAACCGAATTTACCGACTCAAATTTTTTATTCCGATTACCGAACTGAATTTACCGAATTGTTTTTTTCATAATTTTTCTTCCTAATTTAAAATTATTAAAATATAATAATTAATCATCTAATAACAAAAAAATTCAAAATTTTGATCTACACAATTAAATCCAAGTTTCCAAAAATTGCCGATTAAAATTTGAAGTTAAAACAAATAATTCATTTAATTTTTTTAATAATAAAAAATTCTTATTCGGTAAATTGGTAAATTACCGAATTAGAAAATCTATTCCGATTACCGACAAAAATTTACCGATTGGTAAAATCAGAATTTACCGAATAGTGCTCTGCCATATCTAACACCATTTGCTGCAACTGGTGTGACAGATTAGAAAATGAAATCCTAACAATTGGGCAATTAAGCTCTTCAATATTATGAGTTGGTATATGATTAGCTATTACCAATGTACAAGGAGTGTATATCCACAAGCAATCCATACCAAGTCAGTTCTTTTTGAAGCGGTGTTTATAAGAGCGCCTAACATTTAAAACGTTTTTGCTAATCGCGCTTTATTAAAAATGAATATTTTGGAAAACAAAAGAGTATATTGGAAAACAATTTGTCAAATTGGAAAAATTTCCTCTTTGGTGGTATAATTGCTAGTGCCTCTCTATATGGGTTTAATGTTCATTTTTCGTTGAGTATTATCAGCAAGGTGTAAAACATAATAATTTTACACTGCGGCATTTCAGCAAGCATGTAATCTGCCCAGCACGGAAGCATAAAACCTAACTTAAATCTCATCAACAAATTAAAGGGTTTCGACCTAATAAAAAATTCAGTTGACAAAAGAAACCGACAACGACTCAGATCATCCCCAGACTGCTACAGCCAAGTCAAAATGCTGACGCAGTTAAAGCCTCTGTGGCTTCCTCCGAAATTCTAAACTACGGACTACGGACAGCACAATGTTCTTCTTTTTTTTTGACGGTTGGTTCTGCGTGCGTAGCTCATGCTGTTATTTCACATGGGCTTACTGGGCTGATATATGGGGTCGTCATCTTCTTATCCAAGCCTTACCCAGTTGCTAAAGTTTGCATCTTTGTGATGGAAATTTAATTTTGAACTGGGAAAGGTGAGATCTTTGATGTGGTATCTTCACATCCTTTCATCTTAACAGCCATGGTAGTAACCCAAAATCATTTTAAATTTTGTCTTTATGCAGGAAATTTCTTGATGGATATTTTTGTTCAGGTTTGAGTACGACAGCAACAAGTGCCCACAATTTTAGCTGTGGAGTAAAATAGCATCTTTCTTTGTTGCTTACCAAATGATACAGTTTCGGGTTTCTTACATTAACACGCTGCTTGTGGCGTGGAAGCTTCATGTTTAGGAAAGCTTGAAGAATATCAGCTGTGAATCTGCCAAGAGGTTTCTTTGTTCACTGAACTCGACAAGGTTTCAGCTTCTTTCTCTCTTTCTTGACAAATTTCAGCTTTTGCTGCTTAGGTTGGTTTTATTAGTTCTGATTTTCATGATGTTTTGCTTCTACATGTTTTCAGCTAGGTTGGATGGGATTGTTTTGTTTGATCATACGCTTTAATTTAGTATGCTATGTTGACGTATTTGACATTTTAGTGCTGGTTGAGTTTTATATACTCATAAGAACAGAAGTGAATTTTGAAGCTTTGGTGGCTACAGGCCAGGCAGTGGTATAGGACAGGTGCTTAGCTGCCTTTAGTTTAGAGAAAGCAAATTGTTTGCGTTGATTACTTTCATCTTTGGACCGAGATGCTTCTTGATTATCTCCGTTTCATTTAAACTTTAATCGGCAATTAATAGGCAACTTCATGGAGAAAATAAGGATTGTTTGACCCTCGACCGAACTAATTAATTTCCTCTACCGTAATAAACGCAAATGGTTTAGTTTGCATGTCATCACTTTAGAGGGAATGATTTAGGAGTTGGGCATGTTCTCCACACATGGATTATTGGATTTTTTAGAGTTGTACGGATTTTTGTTCGTCTATTTGATTCGAGCCTTTCGTTTTATATGACTGTCTAAGATGGGACGAAGATTGTTTGAGCTGTTCTTCCTTTCTTGGGTGTTGGCATTTGCTCTTCTTTTTGCATCCTGCACTGGTTTGGTGAGGGTTGAATTGAAGAAAAAGCAGTGGGACATTGATCAGATTAGAGCTGCTAAAGATGCTAAGCGATTGGAACCAGGTTTGTTGGGTATGAAACATGGTCTTGGTGATGATTCCGGTGGTGATCCTGTTATTTTGAAGAATTATTTAGATGCCCAATATTATGGAGAGATCGGCATAGGATCACCTCCTCAAACGTTCACAGTCATATTCGATACTGGAAGTTCGAATCTTTGGGTCCCATCATCAAAATGTTATTTCTCTGTGAGTAAAAATGAATGAAATCTCAACTAATTAGTATCTGAGATCATGTGTTAAATACTAAATCGTAACTATCATGCAGATTGCTTGCTTATTCCATTCAAAGTTCAGGGCCAGCCGCTCCTCTACATACACGAAAAATGGTATTTGGCATTACATAACTGGCATACATGAATTTGGGTATGAACCCTTTACCTCCTCATTTATGCCAGTATCTCACTGTCACTGGTCAGGAAAATCTGCTAAAATAAATTATGGGTCCGGGTCTATATCCGGTTTTTTTAGCGAAGATAATGTTGGAGTTGGAGATCTTAGCGTAAAAGATCAGGTGGGTTCTTTTATGTTCTATCATGTTCTACTTACTTTGTTTGTGGCTGCATAAACTGAAATTTGATGTGTTTTCTGTCGTCAGACTTTTATCGAAGCTACAAGCGAAGGGAGTCTCTCATTTGTAATAGGGAAGTTTGATGGAATACTTGGGTTGGGATTTCAAGAAATAGCCGTAGGAAATGCAGTGCCACTCTGGTAATAAATTAGACCAAGTGTATATTACTGAAGCACGGTATCGAAGGTTCTTCCGGGCCAGTTCCCGTCTTTTGAATGCACAATTATTTATTCAACATTTCATGATACTGCAGGTATAATATGGTGGAACAAGGTCTCGTGGATGAAGAAGTCTTTTCTTTTTGGCTCAACCGTGATCCATCGGCACCTGTAGGGGGCGAGATTGTTTTTGGTGGTGTTGACCCAAATCACTTCAAAGGACAGCATATATATGTCCCAGTTACTGAAAAAGGCTACTGGCAGGTGATCTAAAAACAGGATCAAATTTCATTTTTATCTTGCAGCCTGTCATGTGATTAATTTTTTTTAAAGTCCTAAAACAATTTTTCGCTATCTTCTTATCAGTTTGAAATGGATGATTTCGTTATTGGAAGCCAGTCAACAGGTGATACTTCAAGTAATCTCTAATCCACAATATGATAAATATGACATATAGCATTTTCACCGGTTGAGTAGTTCTTAACGTTTCTGTAATGTATTATTGACCAAAGTACATTAGCATCACAAAACGTTTAATCGGCTACTATTGTAAATTGCTTAAGACTTCAAAATGGCATGTTTCCTCTTTCAGATTTTTGTGAGACCGGCTGTGCTGCCATTGTGGATTCAGGAACGTCCCTTCTCACTGGTCCAACAGTACGTACATACAATTATAAACGACTATAATACCTTAAGCAATCGTATATTTTGATTTGTGGCGCTCCTGCCTGTTTTTTCTTCCTTGTAACCATCTGGCGACATGTTCCTAGGCTGTCATAACTGAAGTCAACCATGCGATAGGAGCAAAAGGTGTTGTAAGCATAGAATGTAAGGAAGTCGTTTCGCAATATGGTGACATGATATGGGAGCTTCTGGTCTCAGGGGTGCGTTCAACTAGAAAACACTTTTGTGTTATTTGGTTATCAATTAATCTCTCACCTGTCTCGTTATTGGATTTGATTTTACAATGTCTTTCATGTATGTTAGGTAAAACCTGGTAAAGTTTGCTCACGAATTGGTCTTTGTTTCTTTGATGGAGAGCGTGATGTGAGGTAATGACATCTTTTATCCCTCTCTTTTTTTTCTTACTTGAAAAGCATAGCTATCTGTTTCATATGCCTTTGATCTGAATATTTGAAACGAACCTCGTGCAGCTCTGAAATCAGAACAGTTGTTGAGAAACAAAACACGGAGAATTTTACCCTCGCTGCAAATCCTGTTACATGCACTGCCTGTAAGCTGGCCGTCGCGTGGATCCAGAAACAATTGAGAAATGAAGAAACAAAAGACAAAGTGCTGAGCTATGCGAGCGAGGTGATTTACTCGAAAACCGTATCTTAATTTTTTTCAAATCCCTTAAACAAACACATAGCTACTTTAATTAACTTCAACTGCTGACATGTTCGACAGCTCTGTGAGAGCCTGCCCAGTCCCATGGGAGAATCAGCAGTTAACTGCAATACCATCTCAAGCATGCCGAATGTTACATTTGTGATTGGAGGCAAACCGTTCACACTAACCCCCGAGCAGGTTAAAACTCCTTCAACCCCTCAATTTTTCTTCTTCACTCGAAAGTCGTAATGCAAGTCATCATGTCATTTACTCTCTATTGAGAAATAATGCTATGAATTTATGTCCACAGTACATACTGAAAACTGGCGAAGGTCCTGCAACTGTGTGCCTCAGTGGCTTCACTGCCTTGGATGTTCCACCACCTCGAGGCCCCCTCTGGTGCGTTGCTATTTTTAGATTTAAAACAGTTAATGGTTTCAAATTTCTCACCACGACGCACAATTTCCATTTGCAGGATTCTGGGAGATGTGTTCATGGGAGTGTACCATACTGTGTTTGATTTTAAGAATCTACAAATCGGTTTCGCTGAAGCTGCTTAATTAGAACTGCAGGGTCGTCCCGCACTCAAAGGTGTAATACATGTCCGCGTCGTAGATAGGATTTAAAGAAGCAGATTGTTCTTTCATTCAAGTTAGCTTTTATGCTTCTAGTATACAACTACCTAAGGTGTGGAAAAATTAAAGAAGCAGGTTTTCTGGTAAATATGGCTATGAAAAAAAAATATCATCAGTTACATCTCAACAGTTGTGTACTTGTGTGGGTAGGATTTATAAGGAATACATTTTATTTTTCTCAAAGAATGAAGTGTTTTGATTTTATTTTTTAAAAAGTGTTTATAACTAATTTGGGTGAATTATGTATGTTAAGTCTTATTTAATTTGGTACATAATATTGCACTTTTGTAATTGGGATTGTTTAAAAATATGAAAAATGAGTCAAGATTTAATTTGATTTAAGTAGGAGAATTAAGTTATTAACGAACTTAATTTGGTTATTTGATTTATTAAGTATTTGCAATCACTTGAATTAATTACTTGTGTACCATTTAAGTACTTAACCTTATCAGTTAATTATTTGCCTATAATCATGTACGGCTTTATGATATAGACTTGTATTTTACATGTCGATCGATCAAACTATGTGAGGGAAGTTTCCATGGTTTTAATCAAAAGTCGAATATCATCTCAAGTGATTACCAGCTACAAAATATCATAAAGTTCGAGTGGCTTCAAGTATCTTTTACTTTGACAGAAATGTAATTGGCTATCGCCTAATTTTAGTATTAGGTTACATAATTGTGGCAAAAGAATGTTGTTAAAGATGCTTACAAGCTAAAGTTGCTTTCATTTTTGTCTGATCGACTTTTATGGAACTTTTGACTTGTCTGTCCATCAAGAAAACATGTGCAAGTATTCGCTAAGAGTGTTCAAATAAATCTTCAAATTCGTGAATTATTTCGTTCATTTCCCATTTTGCTATGTTGTATGTACATAATTTGTACAAAAAAAGGTATGTTCGATACCGTAGTGCGTTTTTGTCTTTTAGTGCTCGTCGTTCGTGCAAAATAATAAAACGCGTTACAGTAATATTACAGTAACAATTGTAACACGTGCGTCAAGTTCGTATGTTTAGTGTAGAATGAGGCATCCAATGTAAAATGGAAAAAGAATATAGAGGTTCACCGTTTTTGGGATGTAACGGAGCGCGGCCATATAGATGGACTATCAAATGAATCCTTCAAATTTGTGAATCCGTAAATCCTCTATTTTAAATTGGATGCACTTGTTTTTCACTAAATACATGTTCGGTTATTGTATCGTGTTTTGTCGTGTAGTGCTCGTCGATTTTGTGCGAGACAAAAAAACATGCTACAGTACTTTTATCGTGCACGAACGTGCATTTAATGCAAGAGGCGTGCATAAAGTACAAAATGGAGTGAGATTCACGTATTCATCAATTTGGAATGTAATAGAACATGGCCCTAGATGCATATACTTTAAATTACCATTATAAATTATCGAAAGATGTCTAGGCAAGGGATGAATCCATTTCAAAAGACTAGTCTTATGAATGGGGCCTTTTGAACTTAAGTATCATCATATATTTTCCTATCTATCAATGTGAGATTGTAACATTATCCACCTCCAGCGTCATGGTTGGGCTTATTCTAAATATCCTACTCTAGATGACTTTCACCTAAATATCCTACCTAAAGTATCATCGCGCTTTAGGTAGGTATGAAAGGATCGCAAGCATAGTCACATAAAAATGGAAATTTCATTCATAAAACGTGTTCTCAAATTTATATATACATGTAATAACAGACAATCTTAGCATATACATTATACATATACACAGATAAATGTCATGATTATGCCCTGAAAGAATGACCCATTAAGACATGATGAGACAAGATGAGAGTTTAGAAGAACCAAACATTCAAGGTCACCTATGATCGAATATTAACGGAACCAAATTAAACCGAGACTTTAGTGCATAGTAAACTTGCATCATGAAAAATTCAACTTTCAAATGCCAGCTATATCTTTTATGTCTAAATTACCATGTATGTTGATTCTAGATGATTCGAAGAAGTTTGAACAAAGAATTTCCCTCCATAGGAAATAAAAATGGAATAAGTAGAAGGCTGAATTTGGAAAATGAAGAAAACCATTCATTCACTCCCAAATTGAGTCAATCAGTGAAAGAAAGAGAGGACTAGAAAATAAGTTCCCTTTTCCAAATACCGCAAGTCATTTCATTTCATTCACTCGAGACCGTCGATTTGTTCCGAATAAAGTTTCCTAATAATAATATTCTCTAATGGAACAACAATAGCCATGAAGTGTTTCACAAAGAAATAATTTACTATCACAACGCTCCTATAAATGCTTCTCATGTGCATTTCATATCGACATAACACACGATAATCCGCTAGCTTCTTCTTCGTTCTCTGTTCGTTCTCTGGTTTAATTAGTTCAAGAAATGGGAGGAAACAGAAGGCAACAAAGAAAATCATCATCCTCCAGCTGGTTTTCTCTATTTGGATTTATGAAGTCTAGTAGGCCTAAAAAAGTTTACGGAGAGAGCTGGGACGAAGCCGTGGCGGCTAAGAAGATATGGCCTAGCGACGAGGACAAGTATCGGTGGGTGGCTGATCCAAAGATCAACATTAAGGCAACGGCTTTTATCGATAAGTTCAAAAATCGTGTGTATGAGTCGGAGCATCAAACTGTGGAAGCTTATCCATCTGGATATTGAGCATACACAGTTGAGGGTGCTAGCTGCTGCATTTACTGAATATAGTTTGTGATTTGATTAATGACATATTTAATAAAATGGAAATAAATATTTATTTGTGTATACATCAATCTTTAATCATCCCTACTGTTCACAATACTGTTTGGTTGTTTCATGTAATAAAAAAAAATACAGTAACTGAAATTTATTAGTGCAAGTGACCAGGATTTGAACCTGGGATTAATGCCTCAGCCAACAGAACACCATTCTCTGTAATCTGAACTATCAATATTTATAATTAAAATTTAACTAAAATCAAAATTTCCCTTTAAGTTAACTTTGTTAATCAATTTGGTTTGGCTATTGTTAAAAATAATATTTACGTGATTTTTCTTCTAATTTAACTTTTATATATTTAATTTTAATAATATATTTAAAGTTTATTTCAAACTTTGTGTCACCGAACACATTGATATATAACCTTACAAATATCCCAATATTCTTTGAGATTCTAATCGGAAGATCTGTTTGGTTTTGATGTAGTGCTTTGCACCATTGATTACATTGAGAGACACGAGGCGAAGTAACACTTATTATTACTCATTATTGGACATAGGTATCTCCTATAGCTAGGGGAAAGCCAGCACTGACAAGATTCTTACCTGACCTCTAGGGAACTAGAGGAAAAAGGCAGTCCTTGGCGACTGGCGTCAAACACCAACAAGAGGTCGAAGAGCATTGAGTTAACATTTCAATATACCTTTATTGAAGAATCTAAAGTATAGCGGAAGGTGTTTTTTCTCATCATTCCTCTCAACTTGCTGCATGGCTTTTCAGCTCCTAATTTTCATTTTTAAAGTCAAACTTTTAGATGAAAAATTCAAAACTAGGTAATATGATGTCCTTGTTATGATATTATGACATTGTGAATGCACACTTAACCTTTGGTTAGACTTATTTAGACCACTCCATTATATCTCCATTTATTCTTGTTAAAGGCAATGTCATCATTAGCCTCCATGTAACCTATAAATAGATGGCATTGTAAAGTATGATTGACAAGAAGAAATACAATTCTCTATACATATTTCCATCATCTCTTGTCTTCCTTATTATATCACAACACGTTATCAACACGAGTTGCTCAAAGGTATTGATCATCCCTCTCTAATCCCCTCTTCTATTCTTGTTCACAATGCGATGATGGCAACCATGTGTCCTCTTTGTAGAGAATCTCAAAATAGCCTAGCATTCGAAAACTCAATATTCTTATTCATGTAATTGGTTCTATATTCACATGATGTATGAATGTGTAGTATATGATTTTGATTCCCCCGAAGTGGAATCATATACATGTATCACTTGAAGTGGATACATGTATAGTTTATGTTTTATTTTATTCTCCCGAAGTGGAATCATATACATGTATCACTTGAAGAGGATACATGTATAATTTATGTTTTTTTTTGTTTTATTCTCCCGAAGAGGAATCATATACATATATCACCTGAAGTAGGTATATACATATATAATATATGCTTTGTTTTCTGTTACGAAGTAGAATCATATACATGTATCACCTGAAGTGGATACATGTGTAATTCATGTTTTTCGATTCCCTCGAAGTGGAGTCGTATACATATATCACCCGAAGTGGATACATATATATTATTGTTCTTCTTTATCTTCATCCCCTGAAGAGGATGTTTCATTTCACTCCTTGAAGAGAGTAACATTCACTTCTTATTGTAAGTGATAAAACATCAAGCATATGTTTGGTTAGTGTGATTATATTATATCATCTCCTGAATTAGATGATTATAATCTAGATAAAATCACTTCCTGTTGTAAGTGATAAAGTTCTATTTTATTTATTTATATATGTTATTGTTGTTATTTATGCACATTCTTAAATTCATCTATTTATTTACTTTTATAATGGTACGTTTTTATTCGTATATCATATTTCGTATATTTAATCCCCCGGAGGATTCATATAGATCATACACACTTAATCCCCTGAAGTGGATAAACACACATCATATATATATTTATCTTAATGAGATAGTTAAAATCGTCCCCCGAAGAGGATGAATAGGTGTAAAATATGTTTTACTCCTAGGAGAGTAATGTACCATTTTTCTTTCTTGTAAGTGAAAGAAAAATAATGGTCCAAGAAATTATTTTTACTTAGATTATATCATCTCCTGAAGTAGATGATTATAAGATCACTTCATGTTGTATTTCACAGAACCATGAAATTTCTCCTCAAATAAGTTGGATGTGTATGATCAATAGTGATTTAAATGTTTTAATTTCATGCTTTAACTATTCTATACATGTCTACGTCGCAAGACTTTAGTAGTTTACTGCCTTATGTTTCCGGAAGAAACTGTTTTACATGGGTAAACTGATGTTGAACTCCTTTTAGCATGTTACCACTTGAGAGATTCTGTAAAAGAAAACTCCAGCGCATCCCAGAAGGATTGTGCTTACTTTGTCATCATCTTCACGAGAGCCTGAAGCTCAAAACTTAATAGTCAAAGACCCCTCATACGCTGAAAGAGCTTAAATGATTATTTCAATCATTAGAGGACCGTCATTGTACCTCGTGCAATATATGAATGCATATGGATGCACTTGAGGATATGAGATTTTAATTAGGTCTCGGATTATAATTCTGAACTATATTGTATTGTTTCAATCTTGAGACTATGTGAAGAGACTAATGAATATGGAGATAAATTAGAGAAAAGATTATTCGTCTCTTATGTTATCAACCTTGTACTCCAGCAGTAGTACATGGAACATTATTATTTTTCCTGTTTGTAGTTACTTTTTAAATTCGGTTTTAATGACACGGATTTAATTTCCGTAACTGAAGTTATTTTATTTATTATGAATTTGTCAAGAGTTAAAATCTATTTCAATTAGTCATATATATTGTTTATATTTCTTTATAGAATGAATCAATCTTGTACTCCAGTAGTAGTGCATGTTGTTTTTCCAACGGAAATATCAATGGTGGGGAGCTATATCTCGTTGATAGTGCCACTACTCATACTATATTGAAAAACCCGAAGTTTAAATAGTATCTCTGGAATGAGTAGTATTATAGAAGACTCCAAAGAGCTTCTATCTTGTTACCCAAAGGAACGAGAATAAACATCAATGATGCATTGTATTCCAGTGAATCACAAAGAAACTTACTCAGTTTCAAAGACATTCGAAGAAATGATTTTCATGTAGAAACCATGTGTGAAGATGGTATTGAATACCTACTCCTTATATCGTATAAGACTGGCCAGAAGCAAGTCTTAGAGAAAATGAGAGGACATGCATCTGGTTTATATGGCACAAAAATATACCCCATTGAAGTGTATTAAATCACTAACCTGAAGTTAGTTGATAAAGAATTATTATTTTTGTGGCATGATAGACTCGGTCATCCTGGTGAATCAATGATCCGGAGAATCATTGAGAGTTCACACGGACCCACTTAAGGACCTGAAGATCCTCCCAAGGGGTGACCTGACATGCACAGCTTGTTCACTTGGCAAACTTATAAAACAAGGTCGTCTGTAACAAAAGTAAACGCGAAATCTCCTATGTTTCTTGAAAGAATTCAAGGTGACATATGTTGACCAATAGCACCGCCGTGTGGACCATTTAGATATTTTATGGTGTTGATAGATGCTTCAACATGATGGTCACATGTAAGCCTACTCTCAACTCGAAATGTTGCTTTTGCAAGGCTTTTAGCTTAAATAATCAAGTTAAGGGCTCATTATCCTGATCAACCGATCAAAAGAATCAGGCTAGATTATACATGAGAATTTACACCAAAGTCTTTCAACGACTATTGTACATCAATTGTCATAGTAGTTGAACATCCAGTAGCTAATGTTCATACACAAAATGGCCTAGTAGAGTCGTTGATAAAGCGGTTGCAATTAATAGCAAGGTCATTGTTAATGAAGTCAAAATTACCCTCCTCTGCTTGGGGACATGCAATTTTGCATGCAGAGGCTTTAATTAGACTTCGACCAACCGCTCATAATATGTATTCTCCACTGCAACTTATCTCTGGAAGAGAGCCTGATATCTCATATTTGAAATTTTTTGGTTGTGCAGTGTATGTCCCTATTTCTCCTCCACAACGAACCAAAATGGGGCCACAACGGAGGTTGGGAATATATGTGGGGTTTGAGTCCCCATCAATTATCAAATATCTGGAGCCATTAACTGGTGATGTATTTCCAGCTCGACATTCTGATTGTCATTTTGATGAATCAAAATTCTCAACTTTAGGGGGAGAAGAAAAGGAGATTAATAAGGAGGTTGTGTGGAATACACCTTCTATGTCGGTCTTAGATCCGAGAACAAATGAAAGTGAACTTGAAGTTCAACGGCTATTACACTTGCAAAATGTAGGAAATAGGCTATCGGATGCGTTTACAGATGCCAAGAAAGTGACAAAAAGTCACATATACCTGTTGAAAATGCACCAGCTCATCTGGAGATTAGTGTAGTAACTCCAAACAAAAATATTACAAGTGATTCTCAAATACATCGGAAGCGTGGGAGACCATTAGGGTCTAAGGATACAGTTCCCCGGAAGAGGAAAGAACACGCAAGATGTAAAACGGATGTCGAGATGTCTAATACGAACATTAAAGAAGTAAAGACTCTTGAAGAGCCTTTATCTAAGGAATTTGAGAATAAAGACAAAGATATTGATGACAATTTTGAAATGTCAATTAATTAGGCCAACACTGGTGTGGGTTGGTTTCGAGATGATGTAGATCTCAACGATATCTTAGCTTATTCAGTTGCTTTACAAGTCATTGGAGAAGATGACAATGATCCCTAAACAATAGATGAATGTCGACATCGAGATGATTGGGAGAGCTGGAAAGAAGCAATTCAAGCAGAGTTGAACTCTTTGAATAAACGTGGTGTTTTCAGAGATGTAGCTCCAACACCCGAAGGTGTGAAAACAGTTGGCTATAAGTGGGTGTTCGTACGAAAACGTAATGAACGTAATGAAGTTGCAAGATACAAAGCTAGACTGGTTGCACAAGGTTTTACACAAAAACCTGGAGTAGACTATATAGAAACATATTCACATGTAGTGGATGCAACGACTCTTAGGTTTCTAGTTCCTTTGGCCGTTGTCGAACGACTTAAAATGTAACTCATGGATGTGGTAACTGCATACCTTTATGGGTCGTTAGACAAAGATATATATATATATATGAAAATCCCAGAAGGATTAAAAATGTCCGAAGCATTACAAGCGAAGCCTCGTCATATGTACTCCATCAAACTGAAAAGATCATTGTATGGGCTGAAATAATCTGGTCGAATGTGGTATAACCGCCTCAGCGAATATTTACTGGCACAAGGGTTTAGTAATAACCAAATATGTCCATGTGTTTTTATAAAACGTACAGAATCGGGTTATGTAATCATAGCTGTGTACGTCGATGATTTAAATATAACTGGGACTCCAGAAGAGATCCAATTGGCAGCAACTTATTTGAAAAGGGAATTTGAGATGAAAGATCTAGAAACTACCAAGTATTGTCTCGACCTGCAGTTCGAACATTAAAATAATGGAATCTTTATCCGTCAATCAAATTACACCGAGAAGGTTCTAAAGCGTTTTATTATGGATAAAGCACATCCATTAAGTACGCCGATGGTAGTAAGATCACTCAACATCGAAAAGGACCCTTTTCGTCCCCGGTCAAACAATGAAGAGATTTTAGGTCAGAAAGTACCTTATCTTAGTGCAATTGGGGCTTTAATGTACCTTGCCAATAATACCCGACTAGACATATCCTTTGCAGTTAATTTACTTGCAAGATATAGTTCATCGCCCACTAAAAGACACTGGAGTGATGTTAAGCACATACTACGCTATTTACGTGGAACAAGTGATCTGGGTTTATTTTTCAAAAGAACAAGTGAAGTACAAAATGGTGAATTAGTTGGTTTTGCTTATGTGGGTTATTTTTCTGACCCACACAAAGCTATCTGACAAACAGGGTACTTATTCATGTATGGAGGAACTGCCATTTCATGGCATTCGACACAACAGACCTTGGTAGCCACATCATCGAACCATGCAGAACTGACTGAACTATACGAAGTTGGGCGAGAATGTGTTTGGCTTAGATCATTTATCAACCATGTCAAGACCTCTTGTGGATTATTATCAGGCAAACAGAGCCCGACGATAATATATGAAGATAATGATGCTTGCATCGCCCAACCAAAGAGGGATACATTAAAGGTGATAGAACAAAGCACATATCTCCTAAATTCTTCTCCACTCATGAGCTTCAAGTGGAAGGGAAGATCAACGTTTGCCAAATATAATCCAGTAAAAATTTAGCAGACTTGTTCACTAAGTCATCACCGACATGAGTTTTTAAGAAACTTGTAAATGACATCGGAATGTGCAGTCTGAATGACTTGTCAGCTTGAGGGGGAGTTTTATAACTGTACTCTTTTTCCTTAACTTGGTTTTTATCCCTTTTGAGTTTTTTTTTCAGGTCAAGGTTTTAACGAGGCAATTCACAGAATAAGGAGTGTACATTTAAGGGGGAGTGTTATGATATTATGGCATTGTGAATGCACACTTAACCTTAGGTTAGACTTATTTAGACCACTCCATTATATCTCCATTTATTCTTGTTAAAGGCCATGTCCTTTCATTAGCCTTCATGTAACCTATAAATAGATGGCATTGTAAAGTATGATTGACAAGAAGAAATACAATTCCATATACACATTTCCATCATCTCTTGTCTTCGTTATTATATTACAACAGTCCGTTCGTAAAAGAAATAGTGATTTATTGGTCTAGTAACTAAAAAGTTAGTGGTTCAAGTCCTCTAAATGCATGCTATCAGGATGATGGATGTATGTTTGAGGTATCGGTCAACCAATTCTCAGGCCCAGATTTAATTCCCTAAGGGCATCCGTAGTAAGGGAGCAATGAGTAATAAGTAAAAATAGCATTTTCTCATAAAAGTCATGTTGCAAAGCAGAGCTAAAAGCAATGAGCAAAAATGGCTCTTTGCTCCATATATTTTAATGCAGCAAGAGAGCAAATAGCTAAGAGCAAATGCAATATTTTTTTACCTAGATAGTCAAAATACCACATTTTCTTCAATAAATATGTTGTATTCTATGTAATTGCATTTCCTCTGAAGTATTTTATAGTTGTGTTTTCTTTGTTGTAATTTATTTTCTAGTATTCCTACTTATTTATTTAATTTTTCTGAAGTATTTTCTAGTATTTCCCACCTACTTATTTAATTTTTCTGATTTGTTTGACTTTTTTTTTATATTATAGTATTTTTATTTTGCGGATTTGAATTTGAATAATTGAACTTGTTACAATGTTCACGTTTTTTGTTTTTATTTCTTTCGAAACTAACAAAAAAGTAGTTTCCCTTTGTCTTTTTGCATAAATATATGTGGGCCTCACTTACAGCTTTCATATCCCACACCCTCTCCATTATTGCTCACCTATCAAGCATTGTTTTTTGCTTTTTTTTGCTCACTTGCTACATGAGAGCAATAAGCAATAAAGTCTCTCTATTATTGCTTATTGCTCCCCTTGGTGTGGATGCCCTAATGACTGCATCAAATGTTTTTGTTGACTTTTTTATAGCTTTTGTTGGTTTTCTTTTCTTCTGTTTGGCCCACAACCATCTGTTGTGCCGTCGCGACTTTGATGGTGAAGATAGAGCTAGTTTTGAGGATGCGCGATACGAACGTGTGGATACATCTTCATAGTCTAAGGGCATGTCCACTTTGACTGAAACTTAACTGATCTTAATTGATCTTAACTGAAGTTAACTTATCTTAACTGATCTTAAATGATCTTAACTGATCTTAACTTAACTGTAACTTATAGTGACTTATATTAACTTAACTTAACTTAACTTAACTTCACAGAAGGGCCCCACCACCACCGCCGGACCGCCGCCGGACACCGCCGGACCATCGCCGGAGGTGGCTGGTGGATGCCGGTGGTGGTGGTGGTGGGTGGTGGTCCAACTTAACTTAACTTGACTGAAAATAAGTTAACTGATCTTAAATGATCTTAACTGATATTAACTTAACCGTCAAAAAATAGAGTCAAAGTGGACAGGACCTAAGTTGTGCATGAAAAGACTAATCTGATACGAACATGCACTTTAATTAAAAAAATATACATGATATTATCAATATGTACTTCATTTTGTACCAACGAACCCATCTACAAAAAGGAAAAAAAAAAGCCCTCTTAATCCATTCGTTGGCCTCAGTACAGGATTGTCCAAAGCAACGATTAGGCCATAAAATGACTCCACATTTATAATTTCCTAATTTAATTTCCTTTTCTTTATAAAATGATTAGGTGATACCTTGGCCTTTAAGAATTATGATCATATGAGAAGTGTGTGTTTTGATGAGAAATGAGAATTATTCTCATGGTGAGAATTAGGAGGGCCTTTAAGAATTAGGATCATCCATTGGATTAGAGATCGGAGGGCTATTAATTAACAGGAATATTTGCACACAATTTCGTTTTAATTACGGTTAAAGGGCAAATTAGTAATAGGGTTAAACCTAATTGTATACCACACCCCGGCGTTCGCCGTCAATGCGATCTGGTCACGATCGGAATGAGAACCTTCGTCATCGCCCATGGAAGTTGCTTCGGACTGCTCTGAACTGTGACAATTCGTCGACATCAGTCGATTTTTGCGTTTGTGTTCGACAGATGAACAGTAATCGGGGTCGCTGCGCGCCCAACCTTTACATTAACTTGTTAATGTCTACGTTGGACGCGGCTCACTTAATGTGAGCAAGGAGCGCGTGGATCACCGTGTAAATGCTACGCATTATCCTTTGAAAAGCTACGAATTATGTATATAATTACTACGAATATTCGTAGCATATTATTCGTAGCTTTTACATGCAATATTTGTAGCATATTATTCGTAGCTTTTACATAAAATATTCATAGTAGCTTTTCAAAGGATAATGCGTAGCATCTCAAGTGATCTGCGCCCAAAGAAGACATTAACAAGTTAATGTCTTATTTGGGCGCGGAGAACTTAATGTGAGCGTGGGGCGCGCGACACCTTCATCTTTCCCATAGAAATCGGATCGGACTGGTTTCACACGGCAGGGGCAACGTAGGACAGTGTTGGCTGATCGATCAAGTGTGCCGGAGGTTGACGATGTCGCCATCCATCGGCATCGCAACGTCGGACAAGGCTGCCGGAGGTCGACGGATCGGAGAAATCAAATCATCACTTTAAACTAAACTACCCTTAATTCGTATATTAATCTACTAATTAGTCGTGATTTGATTTGATTTAGATTTAATCTGAACCATTAATTAAATGAGATGTAAGAATGAGATTAGTTCTCATTTCTCACCAATATGACACTTCTCATCGGAATCGAACTCTGTTATTTAATGCCTCATTTAATTTCCTTTTATACATATAAATTGATTAGGCGATAGTTTCAGCATAAAATCAATGTTTTACATAACGAAAAAACGGGCATGTAAATTGTAATGATCGAAATTAATGAATTTTGCTTCTTTTAGCCCTCTTAATTTGTTTATTAGATTGTTTTAGTAATTTATTGGATGAAGTTATTATCATTTTTCATTCGTAAATAGCGATTTCCCAGATATAATTTGTCATCTATTGACTTTGTTTCTTTCCAAAAACTATTTGGAAACATATTGGGCCGAACCCAATTGTTAACGGGTTCCCACAGCATCCAATTCGGCCTAGCCCAATATCGAATCAAAACCCTGTCGTTTCGCACTCAGGATGCCGGATGGTGCCAAAGAGCCATTTCCCTGAAAAAAAATGCATCGTTTTTATATTCGTTTGAATCACGGAATGTAGAGGGAATGTTTGTATTAGATTATTTAGTTTTTAAATAAGAATTTTGTGAATAAAACAAAGAATTTTATGCAAATTAAATGAAATTAAATTTTCTTTATAATTATATTTTCATTCCCAAAAATTTCCATGCACCAAAAATCAGGTCTTTGAGTTTGAGTCTCAATTTTCGAAATTATCATGCTTTGAGTTTGAGTTTTGATATTGTCATGTTTTTCGATAGACTGATATTGTCCGTGCAGATTTCGTCCAGCCGAGCAGTTTCTCATATGATGCAGAGTTGACATTGCCGGTGTAGATTTAATCTCCATGTGTTAGTTTCAAGTACGGAACCACCATTAGCCTGGGTGACACTTATCACCTTCAAGTTTTTCCCAAATTTTTATATTATATAATTAAATTATAATTTAAGTAATAAAAATAATCTTTTTTAATATTTATGTATTAAAATTAGTTTAGTATTTAAAAATGTGATGTAGAGAGCCATCGGCAGTGGTTTTCGGAATCATGATTTATATTGCTTTTGATTTTCATCGTTGCAAATTGCACAGATTAAAATTTGTTAATTTGTGCTGGGTCAATTATATTAAATAATTAAACTAGTTGAATTCACTAATTATATAAACAACTTATGTTCAAGTTGAAAGTTTGCGTTGAAGTTATGTGTACTACCGCCTCATTTCAAATCAGGTACCGAACTTTTCTAATTTTCAATTAAGTGATTTTTGTATCAACTTACATCCATTTTATTTCCGAATTCGAGTTTTTGAAGAATTTTAAGGTCAAAAATTTATGAATTTGGTTATAGGACTACTTTATTTGGATGAATTTATTTTTAGTGTGGTCATTGGATTAATATGATGGAACATTGCATATTGATGCGAAAATTACTAAATTGAAAATTGAAAAAGTCTGGCACCTAATTTCAAATGTGAGGCGGTAATCCAGACAATGTTTTTGTAATTTGCCCTTTTTTTAAAAGAAAACGGTGGAGAGTGTCCTCGCAGCAAGATGGTAGAAGATTTCTTATCGGACTGTTTGGTTCTCAACATTAAAAAAAATTGAAATGTTTAGCGTTAATTCAATCATAAATGATTTCCGTGGCATGATAGTAAAATGTTATCGGTTTTAATGTTATTTTTAAAAAATTATTTTAATTAATTGTTTTTTCATTCCCCCTATCATAATCCCTGGGTTGGTCCCTGGTTAGTTTACATTTAATGCAGGCTGCACTCCCCCTATAATTTATACTTAATTATATGCAAAAGAAATAATAAATAAATTTGCAGATTTACATCAACCCAGATAAAATTTAGAAACGATAAAATCTTGATCAGAAAAAATAAAAACAAACTCAACACGCCAGATTGTCCCTCATCTTTTTAATGTAAACGGTCAAGTTTTTTGAACAAAAAGTCACGTAATTAAAAAATTGTATAAACTCCTTAATAATTATAATATTAGAACCAATAATGATTGAGTCATCAACACGCAAATAAACACATCTTAAATAATAAATTATCATCCTCCTTTTCTTTTCTTTCCTTTCCTTTCTATAGCTCCAAAGATGAAAGATTATCCTACCATCTTTCTTTAAAAAACAGAAATTTAGCAGAATAAGTTCTTCTTTAGTACTTTGTAACCAGTCTTTTTATTATATGTGACAGGGGCGGAGGGGATGACAAACCAATTAACATACCATAAAAATCATCTATTATTCAAAGAAATGTCATGCTAAAAAAATTCAGTAGTTTCTCTTTTGTAGAATAAATCAATAGTATTTTCCTTAATGCTTAAGTTATTTGTCGTTAAACGCACACGAAACTCACAAAGACGGGTTGAACATGGGACGTGGAGTTCCACAATGCACCAATTCGTTAAAAAATCTCATGAACTGAAAAAATAAAATAACTTTAATAATGGAAAAACATGTTCAATGGAATGCTGATTTTATGAGAATAAATTATAAAAGATGTAATTATATTGACGACAACTTATTAAATTTAAATTTAGATTATTAATTATATGGGTATTAAATTTAAATTTAAATTTAAATTTAGATTATAAATTATATGGGTATTAAATTCATATAATTTTGATTATATTATTTGATTATTAAGTTGTAAAATATGAAATTAACTTAGTTATATTTATATTCATTTATTGAATTTTTATGAGTTTAGTATATGAATAATTTTAATCTCAAAAACCTTGGGGGTGACAAGTGTCACCCTAAAATGGGCCTGGTTCCGCCCCTGATATGTGATGTATATAAGATCAGCCCAATTGTAATGTCTTTTTTTTTTGATACTCCAACGAGAACACAGAAAACTAAAGAACTAAAACTAGACACCAGACAAACTACTCCTCGTGAACGATATGAGCGACACAAATGGGAATAGAATGCAACTCCGTCCAGCTCCACGCCTCCTCCTTAGCCTTCTTCGCAAGCCTATCTGCTGCCGCATTACCTTCACGCAATATATGTTCAATTCGCCATTGATGGTTTCTTCCTAGAAAAGTAGAACAATCCAGCACATTGCCTCTGACATTATTACATCGAATCTTCCCTCCAAGCAACACCATATCAACTACATTTGCACTATCTATCTCAAACTGAACTTTCCGCATCGCCAATCTTTCGGCTACTGTCATGGCCATCTTCAACGCCCATACCTCAGCTTCCAACACACTTGAAACAGAATCTTTGAAAGTTGCCCAGACAAACAGAACTTGGCCTGCTTCATTCCTCCCCAAACATCCTAACCCAGCTCTCCTTGTAGCTGAATCCCACGCCGCATCCGCATTGATCTTCACCTGCCCAAATTCTGGTGGTCGCCAGCAAGCATGAGGATCCCATCTAAACGTTTGAAAAGAAAAAACACGACCTTTTAACTCCTGAGACAACATCTTGATCATAGAGACAGACCATCTAACATTCAGGCTACCCTTTCCGTGCCACTGTGAATTTCGATTCATCCAAACTACATAGGCGCCATTGAAGATCTCTGGAAGGTCACTACTAGGCGAAGATCGAACTATCGCCCATACCCAATCACCCGGATCTGTACAACCTTCACGCCAATCTCCTTTCTCCCGTAAAAGACTCCTCCACAATCCGCGAGCCCAATCACAATATAGTAAAACATGATAAATAGATTCAGGCTGTTTCCCACACACCTTGCACCACAAACTGGTCTGGCAGCCACTCCTCAATAAGTTATCAGCAGTTGGGAGGGCATTGTGGTACACTCGCCACATAAAAACCTTCACCTTTGGCTGGACCTTCACCCTCCATAACTTGCGCCAAAACAGTCTTTTTAAATCTTGATTCGAACTCTCCCCACGCACAATGCCAGTTTCCCTCCTGCTAATGGAATGTACTGCTTCATATATGTCCTTAACACTCACCATTTCCCCTGACTGGCTCAGATCCTCCACCTACTGCGCCAAACCCCTTCTACACATTGATTCTTTCGCCTCCCATAAACATCGCCATGCATATGAGGGTCTACTCCCCAGCGCAGAATCCACCAAGCCTGAAGATGTAAAGTACCGTGATCGAAACACCTTGCTCACCAGTAACTGAGGCTGACGAAACAATCTGCAAACTTGCTTGAACAACAAGGATTCATTAAACATTTTCATATATCTGAACCCCATCCCGCCATCCACCTTCCTCTCCGTGAGTAAATCCCTTCGCACCCAACAAATGTGTTTTTTCCCATCACCACTTCCCCACCAAAAGGAATACATAATCTAACCAACCTCTTGCATAGCTTCACAGGTAATTTAAAACAAGACATAATAAACACAGGTAAAACTTGCAATATAGATTTGATTAGTATCTCCTTACCTGCCCAAGACAAACATTTCTCCTTCCAGCCATGCACTCGCCTCCAACACTTCTCCTCCAACTCCCTAAACACAGCAGCCTTATTGGAACTAAATATAATTGGCATGCCCAAATACTTCGACAACACCTCACCTTTTTTGACCCCCAAAAAGTCACATAACACCCTTGCCTGGTAAGCATCCAGATTTTTTCCACAAAACAATTCCGACTTCTCATAATTCAGTTTCTGACCGGAAATAAGCTCAAACCTCTCTAGAATTGACTTTACTGTCCTTAAATTCGGCAATGTAGCTTTTAAGAATAATAAACAGTCGTCCGCAAAAAACAAGTGTGACAAAATGGGTGCCCCTCTGCATATCTTAACGCCAGCTAACTTCCCAGTAAGAAGCGCTTTAGCACAACACAAGCTAACCATTCCATACAAATAACAAACAAATATGGAGAAACTGGATCTCCTTGCCTGATTCCTCTTTCCGGCACCACAACTTCAGAAATCATGTTGTTGACCCGAATACAATAAGTCACCGTGGTTACACACTTCATTATCCTGTTCACCCACTCTGGCGGAAACCCCAATTTCAATTGAATCTGCTCCAAAAACACCCAATCGACTCTATCATAAGCTTTACTCATGTCCAACTTCAGCGCCCCATAACAATTAAACATCCCTGTTCTGGTTTGTATGTAATGAAACACCTCATGTGCTAGTAAAATGTTGTCCGTAATTAGCCGATTTGGCACAAAAGCACTCTGAGTTTCAGAAATTACCTTATGGAGAACCTCTTTTAGTCTATTGGCCAGACACTTTATGACTATCTTCATCAATACATTGCAGAGACTAATCGGCCTGAAATCCGCCACTGCTACCGGGTGCTTACACTTGGGAATCAAGGTAATTAAGGTTCTGTTTATAACATCCACGGCACCGTCCTCATTTAGAATATCCAGGCAATGATTTGTAATATCTTGTCCCACTACCTCCCAATTCTTTTGGTAAAATAACGGCCCAAAGCCATCAATCCCTGGTGCTTTCTCTGGTTGCATCTGAAACACTGCTTTCCGCACTTCAGCAAGTTGAAAAGGGGCAATAAGAAAGTTTGCATCCTCCTCATGAATTTTCCTCGGCACATCCACCAACTCTGCTTCCCAACCGACTGTTGAAGAGCTCAAACTTGCACTGAATAAGTGCCTGAAATACTCCGTAACTGTGGCCACAATATCATACTCATTTTCCAGCCACTCTCCATCCTTATTCTGGATCCTCCTTATATGGTTCATCTTCATTCGCTGCGAAGCCCTCAAATGGAAATAACTGGTATTCAAATCACCCTCCTTAAGCCAAATAGCTCTTCTCCGCTGCTTCCACATCACTTCTTCTCTTAACAACCACTCATCAATCCTTCCGCACAGTTGGGCTTCCTCTTCAGCAGTGACCTCAGACCTAGGCTGAGATTGCACCCATTCCAATCTAGCTTTCAGCTCCTTAAGGCGAGCATCCACTCGACCAAACTGTCTTGCATTCCATCCCTTAAGACCTTCCCTTAAACGGTCCAGCTTGGTTGTAGCCCCCATTCGCTCCCCACTCCACATCCTCTGCAAAACTTCATAAAAACCATCATGCCGCTGCCACATCGCCTCAAAACGAAAAAAAGGAGGCTTCCTTCTTCGACTCATACCCTCACACTCGACCAACAGCGGCAAATGATCAGAGGAAAAGGAAGACAAATGCTTAACAACAGCATTGGGGAACATCCTCCTCCAGTCGAAAGTGGCAAAAGCTCTATCAAGCCGGGCCCTCATTTCTGCTTCACCCAAACGCCGATTAGAAAAAGTAAAGTCAGCACCCACATACCCCAAATCGAACAACTCGCACTCTTCCACGACCTCCCTAAACCTACGCATCTGCCACTCTCCACGTACCCTGGATCCTCTATACTCCCAACTAAACAAAAGCTCATTAAAATCTCCAAGGACCAGCCACGGCCACCCCTGTCCCTCTTCCTTCAGCGCTCTTAACAAATTCCAGCTTTCCTCCCTTCTCCCTGTAATCGGACACCCATAGAAAATCGTCAAGCGAAATCCATCTCCCTCCCCTATCCAAACATCAATATGATTGCTAGAGAAAGATTTCAGTTCAATCTGGATTTCTGGGCGCCAAAGCAACATCAAACCTCCCAACCCCCTTCTAGCAACCTCCACTCCATTCAGAAACCCTACCTTTCGCTTCAACCACTCTACTTGACCCCTTTCCAACTTTGTTTCAATCAAACCCACCACCTGGGGACTAGAAGATCTGACTAAATCAGACAACTCGCGGACCGACCGAGGATTCCCCAGACCCCGGCAGTTCCAGCTCAGAACCTTCATGGCCATTTATCCGGCAAAGCCGACAGTCTTGCCTTCCAGAGCAAAACCCTAGCCCAGCCCCCGAAAAATTCACCTCCCAGAGCAAAACCGTAGAACCAGGCCCCGACAAAATCACCGACCAAAGCAAATCCTAGACCAGCCCCCGACGAAACCGCCAAAGCCGACCACAAAACCCCGAAGAAAAACCCTGTTCTGGCCGAAGCCAACAGCAAATCGAAGATGAACTCTTTTCCAGCCGAAGCTGACACTTTTCCAGCCGAAGCTGACCGGATAATTTTCGACGGCATTCCGGCGAAGTTCGTGATGCCGAATTTTTTTTGAGGCAATTCCGAAGACGATATGATAATAAACTCTTGACCGACAAATTTCGGTGTTATTCCAGCGCAATTCCGACAAAAAAATTCCGGTGATAAAGTAGCACTGGAATGTTCACGGAATAATTCTCGCGCAATTCCGAAGACATTCTGACACTTGGAGCTTGTCGTCGAAGTTGCCTTAACGGTCATCGGAATTTTTAATAATTCAAATTGTGCTTTGTGCATGTCGCCGGAGTTGCCCCTAATTGTCGTCAGAATTTTTAATAATTCAAATTGTTCATGTCGCCAGAGTAGCCCCGGAATGTCCTCAGAATAATTCACGCGCAATTCAGGGGACATTCCGGCGCCTGAATCCTTGTCGGCAGAGTTGCCCCTAATTGTTGTCGGAATTTTAAATAATTCAAATTGTGCATGTCATCAGAGTTGCCCCTAATTGTCCTCGGAATTTTCAATAATTCAATTTGTGCATGTCGTCGGTGTAGCCCCGGAATGTCCCCAGAATAATTCCCGCGTAATTCCAGGGACATTCCGGCGCCCGAGTCTTTGTCTCGGAGTTCGCCGGAATTTTCAATAATTCAAATTGTGCTTGTCGCCGAAGTTGCCCCTAATTGTCGTCGGAGTTGCACCTGATTGTCGCGAGAACATTTCGAGTAAAATCAGATCTGATCGGGTTCTCACTTCTCTTCTTTGGTGATTTTTCCCCATGGCAATTTTTGAGCAAAATTTGTTCGTGTAGCTGATGACCCGACAACCCCTACTCAATTTCTCCGTCTCCATAGGTATAAGCTACGTTTTGAATAAGTTTTTATTGTTTTTGAATGACTTTCACCGGTGAATTAGGCCACTCCCGTCAATTTGTGTCTTGTGTTCCTCTAACATGTTAATTTGCAGTTTGATATTTTCATATGAATTGATGGTTGTATCATGCGATTTCTGCGATTCATATGATATAAAATTTGGTGATTTTGGTGTTCGCCGGAAAAAAAGACGAAGTGGTCGGAATTTGGGCTTTTACCGGCTCGAAATTTAGAATAACGAGTTGACTCAGTGGATCAACTCGTCCGGGTGACACTGAGTCAATTTGTTTATATGTACGCATTATTCATAGGGGTGGGCGCGGTGCGATTTGGTGCGGTTTAAGGGTAAACCCACAACCGCACCACATTAAATGGTTTGTAAAATTTTCAAATCGCAAACCGCATTAGAAAAGTTATAACCAAATATGCACCGCACCACTTTATTTGGTGCGATGCGGTGCGGTTTGGTTTAAAAATCGATTTTCAAAGTTTACATAAAAAAAGGAACCCCTGACACTGGACTGTGCCCGACCCAAATGAAACAACACATATCATAATTATAGGACTCACACACATATAGTAAATTACAACACAGCACAAGCTGAATAAGCTCTGAGTATAATTTAACGACATGACTTCCTTTGCTTCTTCATTACAGGAATAGTAATAAGTGAAATACACCAGCTCTGCAAAATAATAACAAGTGAAATACATCTGCTTTGCAACCCCTAAGTCAATCATTTAGACAAACCAACCCCTCAACCATCTTAGGAATTAATATAGCTCTAAATGGATCCACCACCCTTGATCCAAGACTGAAAGCTGATTCTGAAGTAACTGTAGAAGCTCGAACTGTAAATATTCCTTGGAAATTTTAGATAGAATATGATACCTTGATGCATTTTCCTTCCACCAATCCAAAAGATTGAAATTCTTGTTCGAAGGGTCTTCAGATGGTTCATTGAAGTACTTGTCTACTTCATCATTAATCTCAACAACATCCTTCTGTTTTCTTAGCTTCATAAACTGACTCATTGGGCTTGAAATTATTATTTATTTTTGTTTTTATATGTAATAATTTTGAATTATTTAATTATATAAGCGGTGCGGTTTAAAATGGGTGGTCTGAGATAAAGAACCGCTTCCGCACTGCTTTATTTGGTTGCGTTGCGATTTTTAACAAACTGGTTTTTTCCAAAAACTGTGCGCTTAACCGAACACACTTTTGCGATGCGGTGCGGGCGGTTTTTAAATTCGGACCGATTTTTGCCCACCCCTAATTTTCACAAACTAAATTTATTTTGTACATTTAATAAATATGAAAAAAAAATTATATTGTCATTGATTTTATAAATATCTCAACTATTAAGAGAAGAAAAAAAGATTCGGTGCAAAGTGTATATTTTTGTAAAAAATACAAATTAGTGGATGTCATTGATTTGGTCATTTAGACTGATGAGATTAAATCCCGTTTATGGTTAATTTTTTGGTGACGAATAATAAAGTCGAAGTGTCGAACTATGTCGTACTTTTGGTTTCTCGACGACGAATTATAACCCAATTTTGACGAACTTTACAGTTTGTACCAAAAATATGATTTGTACTTGATCTTTACTCTTAAGAGAAACATATAAATTCAATAAAAATCACCAAACATAATGTGAGATGTTTAAATTTCAAATTGTTTTTTAGAATTATGTATTAATAAAATCAATAAATTTTTTAATTAATTTATATGTTATTTGTTCATGCAGAGTATGTACCACTGAGATCTCATCCACACGGATCAAATCAAGTTCACGTTTAGGAAGAAGGCGGCGAAGAATCTAACTTCGCTTAGGACAGGGCCTTCCGCTCCTCACAGCCAAGATTAGTATGGAGACGACGATCGGCATTAGATTAGGTTTATCATGCCTTTTGTATCGATTTTTTTTATTTTCACAATCAAAATTTTTTACGTAATGTTTTAATTGTTATAATTTAAAATTTTGATAATCTGAAATTTAATAATTAAAATAAATTAAAATACTATTAAATTTGTTTTATTGTAAATAAAGCAATAAATATATTTATTTAACATTAAATGTTTTGCCAGGAATGTCGCCGGAATTGCACCGGAATAATATGTTCCCGGAATGGCCCCATAATTTCGCTGAAACCATACACGTCGCCGCAATAGCCTCGGTTTTTTTGCCGGAAATGGTATAGAGCACATTGTTACCGGAATACCATCGGAACTTTACCGGAATTCAACCGAATGGCCCCGAAATTTCGCTGAAACCATACGTCGCCGAATATGTTTTTCTTTTACTGTCGCCGAAGTTTTTTTGGAATTGTGCCGGAGTAGCTCCGGAATTAAACCGAATGGCCCCGAAATTTCGCTGAAACCATACGTCGCCGGAATAGCCCCGATTTTTTTGCCGGAAATGGTATAGAGTACATTGTTACTGAAATACCATCGGAACTTTACCAAAATTCAACCAATTTTTAAGTTGTCGGAATAGTATCAGAGTTACGCCGAAACAATGTACTCGGAATATCACTGAAATTTCCCCAAATATGTTTTTCTTTTACCGTCGCCAGAGTTTTCTCAGAATTGTGCCGGAGTAGCTCCGGAATAGCGTCGCAATTCCGAGGGAAATCTTTTCGGCAACAACATTTTGGTCGGAATGTTGCTGGAATTATTGAATTTTTGGACAACAATCCGGCATTTTTTTGTCACCAAAATTTTGGTTAAATTTTGTAGTGTATAAGTGCTCTAAGAAAAAGAAGGTCAGGTGCAAAGACGAAGACATTTCTAGAGAACTAAAGGGAAATGTAGATGATGAAGAAGAAAGGATATGTATATAGAGTCTTCTAGATATGCCATTTTTTAACCATTAAATCAAAGTGTACCTATTCATTCATTTGATAGGTATATTAGTATAAATATGAGTATTATTTAGTGGTGAAATATTAAGTTAAAAAGAGTGATGTGCACCATAAGTATGAGTTATAGTTAGATTTTTTTATTCATGCACATAAAATTTGTCGAATAATATTGACAGCATATTATTTATAAGCCAATAGAAATCAAATTTTAAATCTATAGTGTCCTGAAAAAACAAATGAAACTCAATAGTTAAACATGATAAAAACCCCATAGATCGAACGGGGTAATGATTTAAGCCTGTTGGGTCTAATAAACGTTCCAGATATTTGCAAGATTTCGAACATATAACGAACTCGGTAATATTTAGAACTTATTGTTCTATTCAATTCTTATGCGTATTTTTTATTGCTTATTAATCCCTTTGTTGATAATATCAAAGGGAAGAGCGGTTTTGAAGGGTATTTCTAGCTTGTCACAAGCTAGATAAGAACTCTTATGCTGTAAAAATGGTGAAAATCACAGGAAAAAAATCTGGCGAGGCTATTAGGTATCAAAAGTATATACTGATTTCGATAACAATGAAGTTACAAATGCTGATAAATTTATTTGTCTCTATGCAGTGAAGCAAGGATTATGTCGTAATTGTATCAGTGCAACATTTTATGTATCAGCATGAGTTTTACTCTACAATTCTAATCCATTGCTACTACCACAAGCTAGCTTTTTGGGTACTTTTTAACAAAATTTTGAATATAGGCATGGTATGATTCATTCTTCAATGACATTTACCATATGCTCATGATGAAGAAGATGGATGATTATGAACTGTCAAAGAGAAGAGGATGATGGTTGTGAAAAGTTTTTTCCGTACATTGAGATGTAGTTGTGTGATAAGTACTAACATTTGAGAGTGTTACATTTTGATCGCTAAGTTTTTATCATGGTTAATTGTTGAATTTCCTTCATTAGTTTGATGTCAATATCATTAAACAAATTCTTGAAGGAGACATTTGAGAGTGTTACATTTTGATCCCTAAGTTTTTATCATGTTAATTGTTGAATTTCCTTCATTAGTTTGATGTCAATATCATTAAACAATTTCTTGAAGGAGTAGGCTACATGCACGAACAAGGAACCGTTCATATCGAATTGTCTTCCCAGAACATTTTTCTTGATTCTAATAATTAGGTTAAATTAGAGACTTTATGTTAGGTAAGGGTGAGTGAATGAATTTATACTTTTATTTATTATATATTCAGGTCTAGAATGTCAATTAAAAGTGTTTATTCATGAATTATTACTCGTGACAGCCATTTTAATAGGCTCACAAAGGACTTAAGAACTTCAAAAAAAAATGTAGAGATAAAAACTTGCATAGGGAGAGAATGATTTATATTGATTTTGATGGATTGAAGCAAATGACTCCTCCCTTATATATACACATACGCTTCCTCAATGGACGACCATGATAAAATCGACCATTCATCTAAGATTGATCATACCACTATTAATTACATGTCCATAAATCTTCTATAAGCTTCTATTTCTATGCCTCCTATATTTAGCTTTCCGGAACCTTCTGAATTTGGGCTCGTCTCTCCAAATCTAATGGGTCTTAGTCCATACATGCCTTATCATGACCCGACTAAACCTTCAAATGTGAAGTCCAAAAAAGATATGACACTCAGCTTTGGATGATGAAGCTGATTTGATTGTTTAATAATTTACATATAACTTGGCAATCCAAATTATAGGGCAGCAAAAACTCGATTGGGAGGTCACAAGATGAGAAGTTATCTATACACAAAATCACTCTAAAGATGTTTTGGTTTTGATGTTTTTGAGCTATCTTATCGATAAAAAGAAATCAGCTTGTCGAGCCGTTCACCAAGCTTGTCGAGCTCATCTCGTGAAACAGAGAGCATCAGTACATTACCAGCCACCAGGTGAAGGCTTTACGTGACTCATACGCTTTAACGAATGGCAAACTGTTTTCAAAAACTAATTAACCGGAAGCGCCCGAACACTACGACGTAGACGTTACTAATTCTCTGAATAAACAAAATATTCATCAAGTTGTTCCTTATTGCCAACTGCAGAGAATATATGATCATTGTTTCAATAGACATGGCCACAGTTAGTAGCAATAACATCGTCAGGAGGACTTGTGCACAGCACACCACACACAAAAGCCAACAAAAAATTATGAATTCAGGTTACATGACCATCAAAGGGCGTTGAAGGAGCTGAAAATACTTTACAGATGCCAAAAGATTACAGGAAACTCACATTGCATCATTGCTTCTTTTCCAACAAAATCACGGTTTATCCCTTTAAAAAGAAGTGTGATCACAAGCGTGCTGGGCCTCAGAAGCAGGACTAAAAAGTTAGCATAGTTAATTTGGTATAAACATAACCAGCCTGCTATCAAAAAGGAATTTTTTTTTCATGTTTCTTTTCGAGAATTAAAGAATTACCTTAAATCATGAGCATGATTCCACTTCTGGCTTGGAATATAGCAACAAACTCGTCAGGGGAGAAATCCACCTTTATTCAACTGAACTGATTTGGTTGGGTATTAGATAGATAACATGCTCTTCTCCTATATGTGTCTTAAAGATCACTTTGCGCTATAAAACTGTGCAAGATACAAAAATGAACACCGATTACAGAACAAAAATGACGAATGCAGGTGCCAGGAGGGAGCTGAGGAGTGAATATGATAACAGGCTTATTTTACTGGTTTTGTATTCCACAAGTAACAACACTGATATGCGATGTCTCAAAATTCAAAAATCAAACTATATGTACCAGCTGCTTTATTCTTCATTATATATACCTGAAAGAAAATCATGAAATGTAATCAAACGCTAATGTTTAAGTGATGAGTTGAGGTCTCGCCATTTGAATAACTTGTTTACAAAACGTTTGAAATTTCTGGAAGATGATAACTTCGAGGGTTCCAAGTGTATCCTGCACAAATGCATCTGTCATTTGTTAAATACTTAAAAAAAAGAGAAAGAGCGGGAAAGAGAAAGAGAAAGGGATTGAGAGACAGAAGAGCAACTTTGCTCAGTAACCATCAACCTGCATTATCAAGATATCTACTTGGTCCAAGAGCATCAGTAATAGTAAATTTAGAGTTCATGAAAGAGTTACTACCTCCATGTAAAAAACTATAGGTCTCCAAGGCATCTAATACCTCATACTGTCCCATCTGAAGAACTATAGGTGGTCTACATAATATATCAACGAGCTCCATGGCAGCCAAATAAACGATATATCAACGAGTTCCATGGCAGCAGTATAAAGTACAAGTTTTCGTTTTCAGAAGAGCCTATGAGACATATAACAACTAATATTATGTGATTCTTTAACCAGATATGTATCCCCATCTGCTGCACTAAGGGAAGCATTTCTAAGGAGACTGCTCGAAGCTTTCACATGAATTTCCATGGTAAGGCATCACGAAACTACAAAGCAACGTCCACAGCTGTAGATCCCTATTCCTTTGTATTTTGTAACCTAGTGCACAAGCATGCGAGCAGTGCATAACTAATTATTTTTCAAAATCTACAGAACATTAATTCCATGTTTAATTTGAAAGAGGGGACACACTGTGAACATAGTTGAATCTTCTGTGTGGGTTTTTGGCTTAAATTTTGTAAATTGGCACCCTTTTCTGATTTCTCCTAAAAATCATTCCTTGATTGCATCTCAATTTTCTTAAATTGCAAAATCAAAGTAAATTTCTTCTGTTTTTTTCAAAATTAAAAAAAACTCTAGTTTTCAAGTCACTATGATTATATTAGAAAAACTAAATCTCTATGTTATAGATTTGCAAATCATATATTTCTTATGGACTAAATTTTCTTATGGAAAAACAATCAAGAAAGCCAAGCAAATTTTAGTCATTATGCAAACTAATAAGGTTGAGCTACATTTTGATTGTAGTATCAGTTTCAAGGACAGCTACATGTCTAGACCACCACATCATCGATAAGAGAAAAATTGCGAAGTCTTTACTTGGAAATAAAAAACTGTCCGATGCTAAGATATGCTCAGAGAACAACCGGTATGGATGTCACGAGCATACTTTTGATACATTTATGGAACTAACAAAAAAGTATCTGGTAAATTAATCCGAACGATTATGCAAAGCTGAACATAGTATATAATCATTCAACAGCTAAACATCAACCAATAACAGGAAAAGTTTTTAACTCGAGTACTCGACTTTCTCGTGGTTTGATATTTGGATTACCAAACCCTTCACATTATCTTAGAGGCACAAAAAGGTCTACCCATGCCTAAGAAAATCTGTAATCACGGTGTTGACGAAGAATTGTATCTAGACAAACACATGTTCACTATAATCCTAAAAAACATTAATTTAAGAAAGAAACAAAATAATGACAATCACAAAGCAAGGAGGGAGTGGACTAAAATACACACATAAACAGTGTCAAGATCACATGATGAAAGTGATAAACTCATAATCCCCATTGTTTTGGATTGGTATTGAGACTTATAAGAGTGCACGCCTGCAATAACAATGTGCGCAATCCAGTACAAGTTATCCAAAGTCCACAACCATACATAAAAACGTTGTAAAGTACTTTGTAAGCTTGTAACTCTGGAATCAACTTGTTAAACAAGGATCAAATCTCAGAAGCATTGTGAATTTTTTATGAAACTAGAAAAAGATTACTTAAGATTTTGATAATAATGAATAATAATTATTAATGTACATATAAAATGATGAATAGTCCCACTGTTGAAAAATAAATAAGCCATGGTACTATGTTCTACTCCAATACTGAAACGAGAGACTTCGTGTATTCCACAATATGCATGTATTGGTTCGGGTGTTTACCTTCGAGACGGTGTCTTTTAACTTGTAATGAGTTGCAGTCTAACAAGATCAATTGAGTAGGAATAGTACTCTTTGGCCGCAAGAACATAGCTTGTACTTTGCTCGAAAATGCCAACACTTCCATGTCCATAGGAATGGGTCCAACTGTAAATTCTTTGGTCCAAGAATCTTCAACCCCATACTCACGCATAACCCAGATGTCTACAAATACCTTGCTGTTTTTACCCCAAAAAATTAATAGACATAGAAACTTGTCATCGAACAAAGTAACAAAACCTCGCCTTTTGTCATAATCACCTACTTCAAGAGGAGCTGAAGGGGCTCTAATTCTCCTAAAAACCTCGGTCTGGTAGTCAAAAGTGGTAATGAAAGTATACTCTTTGCGAGAATGGATCAGCCAGTGAGCCCGTCCATTCAAATTGGCACAATGTAAAGTCCGATCGTCGTCGTACCCCAAAAATTGATCAGAGCAAAAATTTGGTATCAATTTCCAAGACTTGGTTTCAGCTGAATACAATTCAAGAGAAAGACAAACTTGGTCTGTGTCAGGGTCAGTCGAGTTTTTGTATAGTGAAGTGACTCGACAAACTTTGTAAGAAAAGTTTCCATATAATTATAACGTCTATTATAAGTGGTAGAGGGATAGTAAGGAGATGGAGGCAACACCTTAGTTTCTCGTGTAGTAGGGTTCCACAGCAACACAGTTCCCTAGCTTGGTTCAAAAAGGAAGTAGATGCCGAACCCAGCTGGGAACAGCTCATGCATAGGCCAGTCCACCGTCTCCGCCGCTGCATATGGCAAGTCAATTTTAGGATTGAATTTGACAGCATGAGCTCCTCCACATCCGATGCCCACCGATACAGGGGTGATAAAGTTCTTGTTATCATCGCCGGTCATTAGAATACGGAGGACGAAGAAGGAAGAAGAGCTAGGATCATCAAAGGTCCGAACTTGAGCCATCCAAATGTTGTTTGAATGCAAATCGGCTGCTGGTGATCAATCTGAGCCACTGTTTTGACACCGTTTTGAATTTAGACAGCGACTTATTAGAATTTCCTCAACTAAATCTTCCGGTAATTGTGCTTGTCGTCGGATGCATGGATCGAATTCGAAACGGTCGATCTAGGGTTTAGGCTGCCATCAAAAAACAGTTAAAACCCCTATCCGACCACGTCTCGGACCCCCACAATTCGGCTCGGTTTATTAACACTGGTTTATTTGAAGCAACCCGAGTTGGGGTCATTTATAGGATTATGAACCAAAGAAGGGACTTCTTAATTTCTTATATATACTTTTAAAATGACTCCTTTAGAGTTTTACATATTTGTTTTGGCTCTTTATTTAAAAATAAAAAACATATACTTTAGGTTTAGGAATCGATTTTTTCTGAACCTGGTTCAGTCTAGAACGGATCCAATTTTAATAAATAATTGGATCCTCCAAAATCAATTACTTTAGAAAAATCAGATTTTTGTTTTGGTTACGTGTTATGTTGAGCAAATATTCATCTCTCATATCCAGTGTTGTGAAAACCGGACCGGACCGGTCGGTTCGACCGGATGGACCGGGAACCGGTCCGGTGACCGGTTCGGTTCACTCATCGGATCGGTTTGGAGTCAAACCCGGTCAAGAACCGGTCAAGACTCGGTCAAAATCGGTGTTGACCCGGTTGACCCGGTTTTTCATTAAAATCGCGATTTGATCGGTTCAATCGATTCGATTTGGTCTAAAAAAATATTTATTTAATTTTGACTTGGACAAGATTCGAACCCAAGCCCCTCTTAATAGTTTTTCTCTTTATTTCCACTAGGCTAAAGATGATTGTCGTTTTATTATTTGTTTCAATAATGTATATTCATTTATCAAATCTATAAAAGTTATTACTTATTATCAATTTAACTAGAAATTCAATTAGTCTTATAAATCACTTATTGTTGTGATTTGCAAATTAAGACTAAAATTGTTATTGTTGTATTATTGATTTGTACTTTATCAAATTCTAAATTTGTTATGGTATGTTGTTATAATCGGATCATAATCATGTAATATTTATTCAAGTCATAAATATGCTAAATTATAATATCATATATAAATATTTTATTTTATTTGTTAAATTGAATCCCATCTTTGCACTAAAATTGCAATTCTTGTTTTGTTATTTTCTTATTAATGTGTGATATTCGAATTCTAAATTTGTTATGGTTATAGTATTGTATACAGGTTAAATTTTATTAGGTTACAAAACAGGTATATAAATATGCATATATAGAGGAGTGTTCAAATGAGGACACCCAAATTTGGTAAGGACGTAGGGACAAATCTCATCCATTAGATCATCATCCATCTAACCCCCCCGTGCTTTGTGGGTGCGCCACGTGTCCAAGTACCCAAAATCCAATAAAGCAAATAGTAAAATCCCACTACCAAAAAGCAAATAGTAAAACCCACTACCACATGTGACACGTGGCAGCTTGTGGATCATTGGATGAACCTCATCCAATGGCCAAGATTAGTCCCTACACCCTCACCATAAGACATGTCCTCAATTGAACGCCCCCCTGCATATATATATATATATAGAGGCGCGCTCAAATGTTATGGGTTGTTAAAGTGTTATGTGTTACTTTATTGTGCACCTTTAGATCTTTTGATCTAAAGGTCCAGATTACATCTTGCACTTTCGTCTTTTAGGTAAAAGACAAAAGTGCAAAATGACAAACAACTTGGTCACTTTTTGACTTTTATTTTGCACTTTGACTTTATTTTGCACCTTTAGATCATTTGATCTAACGTATGAGATTGGTGTAACACATAACACATTAAGAAGGGTGTAACATTTGAGCACTCCTCTATATATATATATATATATATATATATATAGGGGAGCACTCGGTTGAGGCAAGGTTGGTAGAATGAGGCAGTAAGGCATGATCTTGGCCATTGATGATATTGATCTAATGGTTGAGATTTAAAGATGTGGTAGTGAGATTTTACTATTTGCTTTTTGCTTTTTACTGTTGGTAGTGGGTTTACTATTTGGACACGTGGCGCGCCCACAAAGCACGGGGGGGTTAGATGTGTGGTTGAGATCGTGCCTCACTGCCTCATTCTTATTTGGCTTGCCTCATTTGAACGCTCCTCTATATATATATATATATATATATAGAGGAGCGCTCAAATGTGAATCACTTCTTAGGCTAAGAACATGAGAATCATTCTCAGCCACTCATTTTGTTGAAATGAGTGGTCCAAAATGCACCACATCATCTACTATGCATTTTCTGCTTTTTACTATGCACTTTCTGCTTTTACTATTTTGCACTTTTGTCTTTTACCTATAAGACAAAAGTGCAAAATCAATCTACACCCTTAGATCATTTGATCCAAAGGTGCAAAATGGTTCTCATGTTCTTAGCCTAAGAAGAGTTCTCATTTGAGCGCGCCCCTATATATATATATATATATATAGGGGGCGCTCAAATGTTATGGGTTGTTAAAGTGTTATGTGTTACTTTATTGTGCACCTTTAGATCTTTTTGATCTAAAGGTTCAGATTCATTTTGCACTTTCGTCTTTTAGGTAAAAGACAAAAGTGCAAAATGACAAACAACTTGGTCACTTTTTGACTTTTATTTTGCACTTTGACTTTATTTTTTACCTTTAGATCATTTGATCTAACGGATGAGATTTGTGTAACACATAACACATTAAGAAGGGTGTAACATTTGAGCGCTCCTCTATATATATATATATATAAGTTCTTTTATTATTTTTAATTTGTGCGGGTCAAACCGGTTCGACCCGGTTGAACCACTGACCCATTGACCCAGTGACTTGACCGGTTCGATCACCGGTCCGATTTTAATAACACTGCTCATATCTGACAATTTTACACTTCAAATACTTAAAGAAATGTCTCGAACAGGAACACAACTTAAAACAATGAAACACAAACAAAAAATTAATTGATTACAACATTGAAAAGATATTACAACACTAACTTAAAGAACGATCACACAAGAGTATGCTAAAAATTAAACCCTAAGGATTAGACCATTTACCTCAAATCTCTACTTGGACATATATATATATATATATATATATGGGGCGCGCTCAAGTGTTACACCCCACTAATGTGTTATGTGTTACACTCATCTCATCCGTAGGATGAGATTCATCCAAGCATCCTGGACGCGCCATGACAGATCCCACTGCACTGTCGTTAAGGTGCAGTGTTCTCTGTACAAATAAATTTATATTTTCCGCTACTCGCGACTACACTACTGGGTAGTAAGTGGTAAGTAGGGGTCGAACCCAAGGGAATTAGGGGAATAAGTTGTTCTTTAAGTTGGACAGTTTTGGGATTGGTTGGTTGGTTTTAAAGCTACCAGCTAAGTGATTGATTGGTTGGTTGGTTGGTTTTAGTACTAGAAAGTAACTGATAATTATTAAAAGAAAGCGTTCGGTTTCAGGGGCCTTGTATTATATCCTGTCTATCATTGACCTTTAGTGAATCTTCTAAGTATTCAAATGTGTATCAAGGCCTTTTCCGGCGCTCAATTTGCCACACTGTCTAGTCTTTCGCAAAAGTGTTCGAAAATGAGTCAAGGCCATTTCAAGCACTTGACTGTCGAATCTTTTGCAAAAAACGTAAAACCCTTGTTCTACTTAGACTAGCACCCCATTTCAAGGTATACTAGCCTGTGTGCATCCATTTTGGGTTGTCTTTTCCGATTTACCCAAAATGGTGTTTGAGAGAGATCAAACTCCTCAGATAAGCTTTGCCATTTCAAGCATCCACTTACCCGAGTATGTTTACGAACTTCCACAGAAGAGCTTTGCCATTTCAAGCATCCACTCAACCATGGACGTTCTGATCTAATATATGGCACATAGAATAAGTTTCGAATACAAAGACGAGACACTAAATTAACAGTCTAAAACATTTTATAATACAAGTCCACCCCTTCTACCGAACGACTAGTTTAGCTACTATTTATCGCGCTAAACATTATAACTAAGGAATTGGAAATTAAAGACGGAAATAAATATCAGAATACTTACTACCGTTGAAGCGCCAAGGGAGCAATCCTTTATTTCCAAAACCAAACTTACAATTTCTAGAGAGATAAGTGAATTACAATTTTTGTGGATGTTTGAAATGAGGAGGAGGAGGTTGGTATTTATAGCCATAAGGGGAGGAGATGGGTGGTGGAGATGGTGGCACATGTCTTTTGATCCAAGGGATGAGGAGGAGGAGCAAGGAGGAGCTGCCACATGGGGGAGGAGAAAGCCACCGGTCATATGGAGGAGGAGCCGCCGGTAGCAGGTGGTGGAATGGGGAGGAGCTCCTCCCTTGGCCACCTCCAAGCATGGTGGCCGGTCACCTTGTCCAAACGTGCATTTTGATAGTTGATTTGGAATGGCCAAGTGATTATAAGACTAATGGTCGAGCCAGAATTTCCAAATTCCATGTGTTGGTCGAGCAACTTGGTTTTGGTGCCTATGCGCGCGGCCTTTACTATGGAATTGGGCCAACGGCAAATCTGCTCGAGCGTTTTGTCTGGGAAGCGAGATTGTCCGACTTGTTGGGCATTCCAAACATCTTGGTCGAGCCAGATTTGCAAGATTCGTCGGTTGGCTCGAGCAATTCGGTCATGGTGCCTAGTGTACGCGGAGTCTTTGCTTGGCATTGGGCCAACTCTCAATTGGCTCGGGCATTCTCCTTGGTTTTCCGACATTGTCCACTTTATTTTCCATTTTAAACACTTTGGTCGAGGCGGAATTGTTAGATGAGGTAGTTTGCTTGAGCAACTTGAATCGAGTGTTTGGTCAGCTCGGCAAAGGGCCTGGATCTGCTTCATCCGGTCGGGTGGTTTCTGCGGCATTTTCTCACCCGGTCGGTTGAGTCTTCAATGCATATTCCTCTTCGGTTTGATTTGTTTGGAGTGATTCAATGTCAGGATCCTTGAGATTTCTTCAGTCAGCGCCTGATCTTGACCTTGGAATGACTCTTAATATCTTTTCAGCGTAAACTCCTCTCCTTAGCGTGTTTTCTCTCTAAGCGCCATAATACCATGTAGAAATATATCGGAACTAACAAGCAAAAGTTAAATAGACAAAGTGTCTAATTAAGGGGGTTTTACTGTGTTTATGATTCGTATAATTTGGGTCCATCATATCACCCCACACTTTTAGTTGTTCGTCCCGAACAATGCTATTAAAGGGCGGCATTCTAAGTTGGCTTTGGAATATGAAAATGAGACTGTGGGACTCGATTTATCCTAGTTCATGCATTACTTACTTATTACCAAATTGAACTGTGTAAATAAATAGAAGTAACTTAATACTTGTACCTCCGTGCCGAGATGCAAATTGTTCCGGATGTCTCGGGAGATAGCCCTTTTTTGGTTCCTGGACTGCAACTTCGGGATCGTCTCGCACTATATGGTTTTCTTGTAGCTTTCTCTAGCACGTGATTTGGTTCGGGTTTCACTGGTTTGAGTACTTTGATTTTTCTTTTGGCGAGGGACTGCTTTTGTAGTGAATTGGCCTTTGGCCCTTGATTTGACTCTTTGAGTACTTCACTTTTTTTGTTCGGTTAAAACCTTCACAATTTTGGGCCTTTGGCCTCTTGATTTGCTTCTTCGAGCTTTTCGCCTTTTTGTGGCTTTTGCAAGTCCATTTTCTCAAGCCCTTTTTGGGAGGTCCAATCATCGCCCGCAAGCCTATGGAAATACCTCCCCGCTCCTCTCATCGTTGTTGTTTCGCGCGGGTCAAGATGAGGGTCGCTCATCTATTTTCTCGGCTACTTTAACTAGAGAGAGGACGGTCTGATTCCCGTCCTCGCCTTTTCTTTTCTTTTTTGCATAAACACTGCATGGCGGAGATGACTTCAATCTTCACTGAAACCCGAAGTGCAGCCTCCACTGACTTCGAAAACCATATAGTTTGATAAGATCCTTCGATTGCCTGCCAAGCCTTTCTAGGGCAGTTTATGTCAACTCCACATCTCTAGTTAATCTCAGCACAAAGGACAAATGAAAAGTTACGTTCTAAGTTTTTAGACAGTTGAATTTTCACAAGGTAAATGCATGACTTTCGGTCTATCTTTTTCACATTCTTAAGTTCATATTTTCAAAAAGATACTATTACTAAAAAAAACAGCAAGCATGTTAAAAAGGTGGTTCTCACCCCACACTTTTGAACGAAGGCGTGCCTTAGCTCAAAAGTCATGCAAGCTAATATATATGTGAGAATTATTAAGACAGAAAATTAAATGACAGAATTTAAATGACAGAAAGTAAGATAGTGTCGGGTTACCTCCCGACCAGTGCACTTGTTTAACGTCGTTGGCTCGACAATACCTTACTCCTGGATCATAAGGTTGGGTCCCATGGGTGTGTGAGGTCGAATTTCTTCTTGGCTGCCCTTTTTCTCTGAGAGGGTGAGGCTTTATTGACCATAGCTGCTGGTCCAATGAGTCTTGCTCGCTTGTTACTCCTTCCGGGTTTCCATTCTTTGGGGCCATGCCTTTGCCGCTTCTTTATGTATGAATGGTCGGCACCTTTGCAAGTTCGGAAGTTCAGCATTGTGCCATTGAATGTAGGCGACATCAAGCCTGTTCCCATGTGAAGCTTCTTCTTTGTGGCAGCGATGAATGGTCGTCCTAGAACGAGCGAGTTTTCAGAGCCGCTTTGTTGAGTCGTGGTGAGTGAAAGCTCCATTGGTGGCTTGTCTTGCCCTTGATTTGCCTCCAACTCCCCTTGCACCTCAGCATAGGTCACATCATCTTTGGTGGCTGTGATTTGCATACAAACCGAGGGGAAAAGTTGGGGAACTTCCACCATAAGGGCCAGGTCCTTCTTGGACAGTTTGATAATGAGGACCAAGCCTGCCTTAGGTGCTTCGATAGTGAGGATCGGACATGTTTCGGGTGCTTCGAGCGCAAGGACCGGGCCTGCCGTGATTTCCTTGGTTAGTTCGGCAGTGAGGTCCGGGACTGTCTCGGGCAGATTGGTGATGAGGACCGGTTCAAGTGGCTCGGCTGGTTTGGCAATGAGGACTGGGCCTGATTTGGCCGGTTCTTCTTCGGTTATTTGTGAGTCCTCATCCTCAGTTGGCTCCGTGGGCTCCAATATTGGCTCCTTTAGAGCTGCCTCCACGTCCATTACTACCTTCGTACTGATGTCTTCTCTCGGCTTTGTTGCGGGCAAGCTTGTAATGGGTGTGGTGTCGGGCTTGTTTTGTACTGAGTCCACTTCCATCGTCGGTACCTTATCTTCAGTTTGGTGTATTGGCCCTTTTTTTGTGCTCTTTGCCAACTCGTCTATGAGGTCCCAAGTTTCAGCCATGGTTAACTTCATGATTGAGCCTCCTGCTGCATCATTAAGTCTTTTCCACTCAAGGGGCGTCATTCCAGCAAGAAACCTTTGAATAAGATTGTGGTTGGTGAATCCGTGGTGCGGGCAGCGCGAAACAATGGTATCAAAGTACGAATAGTATTCGTCCAAAGTTTCGTCCCGGGATTGCTCAAGGTTGAGAATCTTCTCGCGGGTTTCAAGTCGGAGAGATGGCGGGGAAAACTCTTCTAGAAATTTGGCTCGTAGATCCCCATAATTGCCTTCATAAGCAGCACATGAGTAATACCTATCTATTGCCGAGTCAATTAAAGAGAATTTGAAGCATTTCAGCTTAAACTCCTCTAACGTCTCATTCTCAGGTTTCATGTGGCGGCAGATGTGGTGAAAATGTTGGCAATGAATCACAGGGTCCTCTTCAATGGTACCTCCGAATTTGGGGAGACAGTCGAGCATTTTAAACATAAGGTTGCTGCCCCCATCATTCCAAGGTTCGCTTCCGTAGTATGATGACATGGCGAATTATGTATAACAGAAAAAAGAACAACTATCCATTTGCTAACTCCCCGGCAACGGCGCCAATTTGACAGATCCCACTGCACTGTCGTTAAGGTGCAGTGTTCTCTGTACAAATAAATTTATATTTTCCGCTACTCGCGACTACACTACTGGGTAGTAAGTGGTAAGTAGGGGTCGAACCCAAGGGAATTAGGGGAATAAGTTGTTCTTTAAGTTGGACAGTTTTGGGATTGGTTGGTTGGTTTTAAAGCTACCAGCTAAGTGATTGATTGGTTGGTTGGTTGGTTTTAGTACTAGAAAGTAACTGATAATTATTAAAAAAAAGCGTTCGGTTTCAGGGGCCTTGTATTATATCCTGTCTATCATTGACCCTTAGTGAATCTTCTAAGTATTCAAATGTGTATCAAGGCCTTTTCCGGCGCTCAATTTGCCACACTGTCTAGTCTTTCGCAAAAGTGTTCGAAAATGAGTCAAGGCCATTTCAAGCACTTGACTGTCGAATCTTTTGCAAAAAACGTAAAACCCTTGTTCTACTTAGACTAGCACCCCATTTCAAGGTATACTAGCCTGTGTGCATCCATTTTGGGTTGTCTTTTCCGATTTACCCAAAATGGTGTTTGAGAGAGATCAAACTCCTCAGATAAGCTTTGCCATTTCAAGCATCCACTTACCCGAGTATGTTTACGAACTTCCACAGAAGAGCTTTGCCATTTCAAGCATCCACTCAACCATGGACGTTCTGATCTAATATATGGCACATAGAACAAGTTTCGAATACAAAGACGAGACACTAAATTAACAGTCTAAAACATTTTATAATACAAGTCCACCCCTTCTACCGAACGACTAGTTTAGCTACTATTTATCGCGCTAAACATTATAACTAAGGAATTGGAAATTAAAGACGGAAATAAATATCAGAATACTTACTACCGTTGAAGCGCCAAGGGAGCAATCCTTTATTTCCAAAACCAAACTTACAATTTCTAGAGAGATAAGTGAATTACAATTTTTGTGGATGTTTGAAATGAAGAGGAGGAGGTTGGTATTTATAGCCATAAGGGGAGGAGATGGGTGGTGGAGATGGTGGCACATGTCTTTTGATCCAAGGGATGAGGAGGAGGAGCAAGGAGGAGCTGCCACATGGGGGAGGAGAAAGCCACCGGTCATATGGAGGAGGAGCCGCCGGTAGCAGGTGGTGGAATGGGGAGGAGCTCCTCCCTTGGCCACCTCCAAGCATGGTGGCCGGTCACCTTGTCCAAACGTGCATTTGGATAGTTGATTTGGAATGGCCAAGTGATTCTAAGACTAATGGTCGAGCCAGAATTTCCAAATTCCATGTTTTGGTCGAGGAACTTGGTTTTGGTGCCTATGCGCGCGGCCTTTACTATGGAATTGGGCCAACTGCCAATCTGCTCGAGCGTTTTGTCTGGGAAGCGAGGTTGGCTCGAGCAATTCGGTCATGGTGCCTAGTGTACGCGGAGTCTTTGCTTGGCATTGGGCCAACTCTCAATTGGCTCGGGCATTCTCCTTGGTTTTCCGACATTGTCCACTTTATTTTCCATTTTAAACACTTTGGTCGAGGCGGAATTGTTAGGTGAGGTGGTTTGCTCGAGCAACTTGAATCGAGTGTTTGGTCAGCTCGGCAAAGGGCCTGGATCTGCTTCATCCGGTCGGGTGGTTTCTGCGGCATTTTCTCACCCGGTCGGTTGAGTCTTCAATGCATATTCCTCTTCGGTTTGATTTGTTTGGAGTGATTCAATGTCAGGATCCTTGAGATTTCTTCAGTCAGCGCCTGATCTTGACCTTGGAATGACTCTTAATATCTTTTCAGCGTAAACTCCTCTCCTTAGCGTGTTTTCTCTCTAAGCGCCATAATACCCTGTAGAAATATATCGGAACTAACAAGCAAAAGTTAAATAGACAAAGTGTCTAATTAAGGGGGTTTTACTGTGTTTATGATTCGTATAATTTGGGTCCATCACGCCACCTCAAAAGCATGGGGGGTATGGACATGTGACATGCATGTGCCTTGTGAAAAGTGCTTACGTGGCGCGTTTTGATTGGTTAGAGGTGTAACATTTGAGCGCTCGTCTATATATATATATATAGACGAGCGCTCAAATGTTACACCCATTTTAGAGTGTTATGTGTTACACCAATCTTAGCCACACATCCACCCCCCCGTGCTTTGTGGGCTTGCCACGTGTCCAAGTACCCAAAATCCATGTAAAAAGCAAACAGTAGAACCCACTACCCAAAATCCATTATTCCGGCACCATTCCTGCCACTATCAACCAATCAAAACACTCATAACACATAACACTCTAAGCACATATAACATTTGAGCGCGCCCCTATATATATATATAGAGGAGTGTTCAAATGAGGACACCCAAATTTGGTAAGGACGTAGGGACAAATCTCATCCATTAGATCATCATCCATCTAACCCCCCGTGCTTTGTGGGTGCGCCACGTGTCCAAGTACCCAAAATCCAATAAAGCAAATAGTAAAATCCCACTACCAAAAAGCAAACAGTAAAATCCACTACCACATGTGACACGTGGCAGCTTGTGGATCATTGGATGAACCTCATCCAATGGCCCAGATTAGTCCCTACACCCTCACCATAAGACCCGTCCTCAATTGAACGCCCCCTATATATATATATAGGGGCGCGCTCAAATGTTATATGTGTGTAGGTCACAATATTTCGTATCAAATACAAAATAATGTTTTACAAATGATTTATGCTTTGAAGCGGAAGTTGTGTTCGTAATCTCAAATGCTCCTCTGATTCTACTGTATTGCTTGCTTCGGTCTACTCAGCTTGATGTGTGCGGATGAAGGCGTAGCGCAACGTGTCTTGCGTAGCGAGGGTCTTGATGACTTGATCTCACATGCGCAGCGAAGTAAGGGTCGCGGGGACTTGGTCTCACGTGCTTGCGTTGCGGTTGGAAGCTCTAGTAGACGACTGGTGGGATGCTTGGGCAGGCAGCACGTACTTGTCGGTTGCTGGCGGCTGACGCTTCCTTTGAGAGCACTCATCTCTCTGTTTTCTTCTCCAATTTCAGAATGCCCTTCTTTGTGAAGTGAAGTGCTCTATTTATAGAGTTCCCCAGTGGGCTTGAGATTGGGCCCGTGCTCTGGGTCGAGTCTAACTCATGGACCGAGCTTGTAGCTTTGACCCAAATATCCCTTGTGGGCCAGCCCATTTATACTTTAATAATCTTTTTTCGGTCCTTAAACTTCTAATTGCCATCAAATTGCGCCCTCATGATCATGTTGTGCGACACAATTTGAGTGTCTTAGCGCGACGTGATCGTGAGTGATTGACTTGAGAGTTTTGTGAATGTCGAACTTGTCGTAAGAGCTTCCACATAATGATTTTTTTTGAGTCACCATGTCGTTCTCCAACTTGACGGTTGACTTGAGAGTTTTTGTGAATGTCGAACTTGTCGTAAGAGCTTCCACATAATGATTTTTCTTTGAGTCACCATGTCATTCTCCAACTTGACGGTTGACTTGAGAGTTTTGTGAATGTCGAACTTGTCGTAAGAGCTTCACTTTTTCTTCGTGTTTGTCATCTGTTGTTTTCTAACATGGCGAATGACATCTCTTCGAACTTCAAATGAGAATTTTTTTTTTCTTCCATTGATCCCCTTTTTTTTTTACCGTGAACAGTAACTTCGGCTCGTGAACAGTATTTCCGGGATGAATAGTAATTCCGGGAAAATTTCTAATTCCATGCGTGGCGGTTCTGGAATCTTCTTGAATGACTTGGCAACTAAGTTAGCTTGAAGATAAAGCAAAGTCGGTTAGATGAGATTAGGAAACCTTTCCTAAATCTACTTGGTTTGACCGACTTTTGGGCATAATCTTTAGGAATTTTCCAGCCCTAATCTCAAAAAAAAATCTGCGTTGGTCATGCTATATATTCACTCCTCTGATCAGCTCTAAAAACCCTAGCCCTCTTGATCTGTTCCTTCATGAACTCTCTCCACTTATGTGTAACTTTCATGGAGAATATGTCCTCATCCGAAAGTCCAAACTGAGCCAGTTCATCCTGTGGCAGGTACACTCTTCCCCTCATAGCGTCCTCGCCCACGTCTCTGAGGATGTTCACTAGCTGATTTCCGATACCCAGATCGAGCGCAGAGTTGTAGACCACCTGAGCTGACACAGATGACTCGGGCGCGATCCCCATTATCGGCACGCTCATCAAACCAACAGTCCCAGCCACATAATAGCAATAGAGGTACAGCTCTTGGAAATTTTCATACCTAGACTTTCTTGTGTCCATTCTCATTCCTTCTATCATGTCCCTAAACGGCTTGATGTCTACAGGGAAGTTGCTGACAGTGTCGCTGAGTGCAGCATCAAAATTAGAGCTAGGGCTTCTCTTCACCTTGATTATCGTAGGTGATCTCATGTTTTTTTTATTATAATAAAAATCATAAAAATTGTGTGGCACAAGATTTAAAACTATGACTCAGTGAGTGACTGTGCCCTCTTCGATCTACAGTTGCCGATTTTACTGCTCTGACGTTGATGCGCTGTTGTTGACGGTACTTTGGCTTGTTTTGGGAGACCAACCCGCTATCCTTCTTTGCGTAAGACTGCTATCCATCGGGGGTAGTTTCACACTTTGAATACATTGCGTCGAGAAAAATAAGCTTTTGAGGATTCTGTCACCAAGACTTACGAGTCTAAGGAGATTGGTTTTTAAGTGAGACAGTCTGTGACTCCACCAATTTCCTGGGAATTCTTTATTTGTCTTAATTTCTTCGACATAGTCTTTTCATTTTGTGACGAACTCACGTTGCGATACAAGTCTCTACCAAAAGGAGGCAGGCGCAGGCAATAGAGGGAGCTGAAGCCAAATTACGAGCTTTGCATGATGAGGCAAAGAGCATAAGACATCAGCAAAGTCGACAAGTGGAAGTAATTGCCGCGGTCGAGTCGAACGTTGGTGCACTTCAACAGAAGTTAGATGAGTTGAGAACTTTTCGAGCAAGCTCTGATGACTTGGTGCAGGTGAAGCGTGAGTTGGATCAATGCACGAAAGCCATCCAGGCAGCTATGCATTAGAACCGTCAGACTATTTTATTTTTTTGAGACTGCACTTGAATTTTTTTTAATAATCAAGCTACCTACGTACTTGCAAAGCCACGTGCGTGGCACTTTGCAAGATCAAGTCAACGTAGTTCTTTTTTTTGAGCCGTTCACAGTTTATACTCTTGCGGGCCAGGAGTATCGATCTGCAGCTTTAGGAGTAGTAGCGTTTTAAGAACTTCCCATTGATTGGTCCGACGCGCAATCCTTCTTGATCCACGATCTTGTATGCCCCATTCGTGTAAGCTTCTTGCACCACGTAGGGACCGTCCCACCTTTCTTTAAACTTGCTTCCCGTCTTGTGCGAGGTGATGATTGGCCTTCTTACCGCTAGAACCAAGTCTCCTTTTTGAAAGGAGCGAGGACGCACCTTCTTATTGAATGCACGTGAAAGTCTTGCCTGGTAGCATTGTAAGCTCTGTTGTGCTTGCAATCTCTTCTCATCGAGGGCTTCCAACTCTGCTAAGCGTAGCTTGTCGTTTTCGTCACTGCTAAGTCCTTCTTGGATGGCTATGCGCATGGATGGAATTTGAAGTTCAAGTGGCAATACTGCTTCCACTCCATATACTAGAGCATACGGGGTTGCTTGGGTCGGTGTCCTGTATGTTGTTCAATATGCCCACAATGCTTCACCGATCTTCTCGTGCCAATCACGTTTTGACTTCCCAACCACCTTTTTCAGCAAATTGCACAAAGTCTTGTTAAATGCTTCGGCCAATCCATTTGCAGGAGCGTTGTACATCGACGACTTGTACTGCTTGAATTTGAACGTTTCGCAGAGGCTTGTCACGAGTTTGTTGAAGAACGGCTTTCCATTATCGGTTACAATTCTTTGTGGAACGCCATGCCGGTAGATGATATGCTTTTTTATGAAGTCGACCACGTTTTCTTTCTTCACCTCAGTAGCGTCACTGCCTCTGCCCACTTGGAGAAGTAGTTGGTTGCAGCAAGAATATACGTGTGTCCGTTGGATGCCTTAGGATTGATTGGTCCTACTACGTCGAGTCCCCATGCTTCGAAAGGCCATGATGCCACTGTCGGATGTAGAGGTTCTGGAGGTTGATGTATGAAATTTGCGTTGAACTGACATGCATCGCATTTCTTTGCGAAATCTATGCAGTCCTGCACAACGGTTGGCCAATAATACCCCATCCTCTTGACGCGATCATAAAGTTTCGGACCAGACTGGTGAGCACCACAAATGCCGGCATGAGCTTCTTGCATAACTTCCACTGCTTCTTCTTCGCTCAAGCACCTTAACCATTGCCCCAGGAACGAGCGTCTGTATAATGTCCCTTTGTAGTGGATAAACCTTGGGGCACGTCGAAGGATTTCTATCTTGTGTCTTGGATCGGCTGGTAACTTTTGATGATCCAAGAAGTCGATGATAGGTTGACGCCAATCTTCTCTTTCGATTTCATAGGCATATATGATGGACTATATTTATATGATTCATTAAGACAGTTAAACCCACCAAATTAGACTCTTTGTCTATTTAACTTTTGCTTGTTAGTTCCGATATTTATCTACATGGTATTTTGAAGTCTAGAGAGAATACAAGCTAAGGAGGAGTTTTAAAGCTGAAAATGAATTACAAGTCACTCCAGGACACGACCAGATTTCGACTGTACAACTTTCATAAACCTGACATGGAATCACTCAAAACAAGTCCAACCGAAGAGCAACCAGAGTCTGTCCGGAGCTGAAAAGACCCGATGACTTTTGTGAAAAGATCACAAAACACCTCAAACCCGGTCAAAACCGGTCAAGACTCGGTCAAAACCGGTGTTGACCCGGTTGACCCGGTGTTGACCCGGTTGACCCGGTGTTGACCCGGTTTTTCATTAAAATCGCGATTTGATCGGTTCAATCGGTTCGATTTGGTCTAAAAAAATATTTATTTAATTTTGACTTGGACAAGATTAGAACCCAAGCCCCTCTTAATAGTTTTTCTCTTTATTTCCACTAGACTAAAGATGATTGTTGTTTTATTATTTGTTTCAATAATGTATATTCATTTATCAAATCTATAAAAGTTATTACTTATTATCAATTTAACTAGAAATTCAATTAGTCTTATAAATCACTTATTGTTGTGACTTGCAAATTAAGACTAAAATTGTTATTGTTGTATTATTGATTTGTACTTTATCAAATTCTAAATTTGTTATGGTATGTTGTTATAATCGGATCATAATCATGTAATATTTATTCAAGTCATAAATATGCTAAATTATAATATCATATATAAATATTTTATTTTATTTGTTAAATTGAATCCCATCTTTGCACTAAAATTGCAATTGTTGTTTTGTTATTTTCTTATTAATGTGTGATATTCGAATTCTAAATTTGTTATGGTTATAGTATTGTATACAGGTTAAATTTTATTAGGTTACAAAACAGGTATATAAATATGCATATATAGAGGAGCGTTCAAATGAGGCACCAAAATTAGAATGAGACTATGAGGCACGATCTCATCCACACATCAAACCCCCCCGTGCATTGTGGGCGCGCCACGTGTCCAAATAGTAAACCCACTAACTTTTGAAAAGTCAACAATTGCGGCTTGCCACGTGGCTTCGCCACGTGCCTCGGATCAACTCCCACAGACGGCCGAGATCGTGCCTCACAGTTTCATTCTACCAACTTGCCTCAACCGAGTGCTCCCCTATATATATATATAGGGGAGCACTCGGTTGAGGCATGGTTGGTAGAATGAGGCTGTAAGGCATGATCTTGGCCATTGATGATATTGATCTAATGGTTGAGATTTAAAGATGTGGTAGTGGGATTTTACTATTTGCTTTTTACTTTTTACTGTTGGTAATGGGTTTACTATTTGCCACGTGGCGCGCCCACAAAGCACGGGGGGGGTTAGATGTGTGGTTGAGATCGTGCCTCACAGTCTCATTCTAATTTGAGTGCCTCATTTGAACGCTCCTATATAGAGGAGTGTTCAAATGAGGACACCCAAATTTGGTAAGGACGTAGGGACAAATCTCATCCATTAGATCATCATCCATCTAACCCCCCCGTGCTTTGTGGGTGCGCCACGTGTCCAAGTACCCAAAATCCAATAAAGCAAATAGTAAAATCCCACTACCAAAAAGCAAATAGTAAAACCCACTACCACATGTGACACGTGGCAGCTTGTGGATCATTGGATGAACCTCATCCTATGGCCAAGATTAGTCCCTACACCCTCACCATAAGACATGTCCTCAATTGAACGCCCCTATATATATATATATATATATATATATATATATATATATATAGTGGTAGTGGGTTTTACTATTTGCTTTTTGGTAGTGGGTTTTACTATTTGCTTTATTGGATTTTGGGAACTTGGACACGTGGCGCGCCCACAAAGCACGGGGGGGGTTAGATGGATGATGATCTAATGGATGAGATTTGTCCCTACGTCCTTACCAAATTTGGGTGTCCTCATTTGAACACTCCTCATATATATAGTGTTCAAATGAGGACACCCAAATTTGGTAAGGACGTAGGGACAAATCTCATCCATTAGATCATCATCCATCTAACCCCCCCGTGCTTTGTGGGCGCGCCACGTGTCCAAGTTCCCAAAATCCAATAAAGCAAATAGTAAAACCCACTACCAAAAAGCAAATAGTAAAACCCACTACCACATGTGACACGTGGCAGCTTGTGGATCATTGGATGAACCTCATCCAATGGCCAAGATTTGTCCCTACACCCTCACCATAAGACATGTCCTCAATTGAACGCCCCCTATATATATATATATATATATATATATATATAGGGGACGGTTCAGGTACAAAGTGCTTTTAGAGTACAAAGTACAAAGTAATTAGATTCGTTGATTAATTAAAATCTACGATTAAGATTGATAGTCAAAATTTAACTGACGTTAATTCTCCGTCAAAATTAAAACACGAATAAGGGCATAAATGACATATTATTCATTAAACAAAATCATCATTATACGCCTCTTCTCTTCAATCACTCTGGCGAGATCTACAGACTACAAACCCTAACGATGAGATGTGCCGTGCGCCGGCTAGGCTTCATCTCCTTCTCCGTCGAACCGAGGAAGCTCTACACAGGCGTAATCGTTGCCTTTTTCGTCGGCGTCGCAGTCTCTCTTCTCCTCTTACCCTCTTGAAGCGCCGCAACCGTAAATCATTCACGAGAAGCTCGTCATATCCGATTACATCGCGCTTATCTTCTATGCGGTTCAGTTCAAAACCCTAAACCCCTGAAATCTCAATTTCTCATCAGTTTTTTTAGAAATGTTGGTTTTTTATTTACAGTGTTTTTGTTTCTCTGTTTATGATTTTGTCAGAGTTTTTAGGGGTGTCTAGAGCTCTTTTGGGTCTGAATAAACAGCAGTTAGAACAAGCCTGATATGTAATCTACTCAGGTAACTACTTGATGTATTTAGTTGTTTTAATTATGTGAACATTGTGTTTATCTTGTTTAAAACAATTAAATATTGTTCCGAGCAGTTATTTTTTTGAATGGTGCTCTTGTTTTGTGGATACTGCCTTATTTTGATAGCATTTCTCTCATATGTATAATATTCATTTGAGTTGCAAATACTTTTTTTACTTTCTGAATGTTATTTATATTTTGTGAACGCTTTTTGATCTTTTATGTGAATGTTTTGCTCTTTATGTTGTGAATTTTGTGTCGATTATGTGAATATTATTTTTAAACTGTGAACTAAGTGTTTATCTTGTGGACGAAATTGTTAATTGGAAGATGAATTTACTGTAGTCTAGTCGATTTGTGGACTACTTTGTGACTTTTAATTTGTGGTCGATCTATGGTAATGTAAAGTAGATAGTAAATTGGAAGGTAAATTTACAGTAGCCAATCCTGTTGATAAACCAGTTCTTATTATTGTAATTTTATACATGATGTTATCGCAATGTATCAGCTGTTCTAGCTTGGCTGTAATCCACAACATAAAAACTGACTGTCATAGTGGTTTGCTGCAGATAGATGCGAGCTTACCCATGGAAATATCGAGAAGCATTGCACTTGTTTTTAGACAGTGATGTTTTGTGTCGAATGAAAAGACTCTTTCTCAACTTTGATCATGTTAAATCTTCAAGACAAAGAGATGATTAATCTGTACAAGCGTTGTCATGTTCGAAGCTTAAGAACATTTGTCTAATTAATTGTCATTCAGATTCAGGCTTTATGTATTACCATTTAACTGTCATATTGTAACTTCAATGTAACAATTTCATATTATAAATCAGAAAGTTTGAAATAAAGAAATCTGCTTCCATTATCTAGGCAGGGTAAAAAAATTTTTGATGGAGATCTAGGCAGGGTAGATTATTTTTTTTGATGGAGATCTAGGCAAAGTATATTTTGAGTTCAGGCTTTGTTGTGTGCTCAAAATAAAACTTGTGTTCACATGATAGAAGCTATGTTTACTAAATAAAACGAAAGTTCACAAAATACAAAAGTATAATCCACATAATTGTGATGGTGTTCGCCAAATAGTAGACATGTTCACAAAATAATACCACTGTTCACAAAATTGATGTTCATATATTAGAAAAAATAAACATGTGTTGTGTTCACAACATACAGAGGCTTCCATAGTATACAAGTATAAACTAGTATTCAGATAATGTATAGAACAATTACAACTTCACTGAATAATTCATTATTGCTTACATTCCTAGCAAATTGAAAAAAAATAAAAGTGACAGGAACGCTGGATTAACCATGAAAGAAGAGTTAAGAGTGTAAGCTTTTATATTTTTCAAGATATGAGACAACTTCAAGTCTACTTGTCTGGAAAAATGTTCTTTTTGTGCATTCACTGCGATTGGCATGTCCGAGCAAGAGATGAGGTTCCACCAGTCCTGCGAGAAAGAAAACCAAACTGCGATGCGTTAAACCACCTAAAAATTGTAAGTAGGATAACTATACAAGTAGTTTAGATCGTATACGGACCATGATAATATTTTGTGAACGCAAGTCTTTATTTTGTGAATACAGTTATTGTTTAGTGAATACAACTATTATTTAGTAAACAAAACTATTAGATGAGTAATAATCTTTCCATATGTGCACATGATACATAAGTTTATCAGTCGTACATGAATATTGACAAACACAAACCAAAAAAAACCAGTGCTCATAATCCTTAAACATCCACAACAACAATAACCGTCAAAAGGCATAAATTTGCAACAAAACCATCAGCAAAACAAACCTTGAACTGCGCCCATCTCCTCCACAATATAAAACTGATGTCCACACAATAAGATTAGTTACAATTAACAGAGTAATAAAACAATAGAATTCAAATGATGACAGAAACAATCGCAACTTAATGTTTTGACACTACAAAATAAATTTCCACAGGCCATAGATGCATTCATCAAATTTTATAACATCCCAATATAACAGCGATGATCACAAAGTAGGTGGATTATACACACAAAAATAACATTATAGCTCTGGTTGCATTCTTTCCCCAATCTCAACATGTCAAACAATAATAATAATTAACAAAAATTACACAAAAGATAAAGATCTCATTATCAGATTAATCGGGAAACAATGTGGCGCGAAGAAATCAGCAGCGGCAAAACAAGGTCCAATAATATCAATAAGACTTGAACTGGGTTACAAGCATGATAAACACAATGAGAGAACTACATAAATAAAGTCACATTGTCACTACACAGCCATATCAACAGATGTTCTTCTATTTCTTTCTTCTTCTAACCTGCTTGTCATTCCCAATCAACAACACAACCCACCTAAACAACAACACAAGCAAGCTGTGTGCATTTGTTTGTTCAATTCACAATGTTATTAAAATTAAGATTCAAGATAGTAGATTGTGCATCAACCAAATCCAATCTCACAACCATCACAAAATCCACATATTTCAACAAAAGTCGAACATCAGTGAATCATGAAACCAAACCCAACTGATGAAAATTCATGAACCCGACAAACAAACACGAGAAAAGGCGGAACCAATTCAGAATCGTGGAACTAACCCTGGGCAAAGGCAATCGATAAATTCCGTCTCAAACTGTCGCAAAGTTCAACGGCGGAACCAATTCAGAAACCATGGAAGCAGCGGAGACGAGTTTGGCGAGATCCAAATCACCCAAAAAATTAACCCACGCCTTTCGAAATCGTAGTCCGCCCCGATATCGTCCGTCGCGCTTGAGCCATTGGGATTGTGCTGCTCTGATGGGGAATTCTGGTGCGGATGGTGAGTTAGGGTTCATACGAATCGTGGATTGATTGATTTTGATTTGAAAAATATACGATATATTGAAAGTTAACGGAGATTAACAGGGTTAATCATTCGTGTTTAATTACAATCAAAACCCTGATATATATTAGTTAATATGTAAATCTGATTTTAATTAATTAGATCTCAGCCATCAAAAATTTAGATCAAACGGTTTTAATTACTTTGTACTTTGTACCGTAAATATTACTTTGTACGTGATCCAAATCCTATATATATATATATATATATATATATATATATATATATATATATATAGAGGAGCGTTCAAATGAGGCACCAAAATTAGAATGAAACTGTGAGGCACGATCTCATCCACACATCAAACCCCTCCGTGCATTGTGGGCGCGCCACGTGTCCAAATAGTAAACCCACTAACTTTTGAAAAGTCAACAATTGCGGCTTGCCACGTGGCTTCGCCACGTGCCTCGGATCAACTCCCACAGACGGCCGAGATCGTGCCTCACAGTTTCATTCTACCAACCATGCCTCAACCGAGTGCTCCCCTATATATATATATATATATATATATAGGGGCGCGCTCAAATGTTATGGGTTGTTAAAGTGTTATGTGTTACTTTATTGTGCACCTTTAAATCTTTTGATCTAAAGGTCCAGATTACATCTTGCACTTTTGTCTTTTAGGTAAAAGACAAAAGTGCAAGATGACAAACAACTTGGTCACTTTTTGACTTTTATTTTGCACTTTGACTTTATTTTGCACCTTTAGATCATTTGATCTAACGGATGAGATTTGTGTAACACATAACACATTAAGAAGGGTGTAACATTTGAGCGCTCCTCTATATATATATATAAGTTATTTTATTATTTTTAATTTGTGCGGGTCCAACCGGTTCGACCCGATTGAACCACTGACCCATTGACCCAGTGACTTGACCGGTTCGATCACCGGTCCGATTTTAATAACACTGCTCATATCTGACAATTTTACACTTCAAATACTTAAAGAAATGTCTCGAACAGGAACACAACTTAAAACAATGAAACACAAACAAAAAATTAATTGATTAGAACATTGAAAAGATATTACAACAATAAAACAGACCCATTGATGGATGATGATCTAATGATCCACAAGCTGCCACGTGTCACATGTGGTAGTGGATTTTACTGTTTGCTTTTTGGTAGTGGGATTTTACTATTTGCTTTATTGGATTTTGGGTACTTGGACACGTGGCGCACCCACAAAGCACGGGGGTTAGATGGATGATGATCTAATGGATGAGATTTGTCCCTACGTCCTTACCAAATTTGGGTGTCCTCATTTGAACACTCCTATAAATATATATATAATAGTGGATTTTTGGTAGTGGGTTTTACTGTTTGCTTTTTGCTTTATTGGATTTTGGGTACTTGGACACGTGGCAAGCCCACAAAGCACGGGGGGGTTTGGATGTGTGGCTAAGATTGAAGTAACACATAACACATTAAGAAGGCCATAACATTTGAGCGCTCCTCTATATATATATATATAGGGGAGCACTCGGTTGAGGCATGGTTGGTAGAATGAGGCTGTAAGGCATGATCTTGGCCATTGATGATATTGATCTAATGGTTGAGATTTAAAGATGTGGTAGTGAGATTTTACTATTTGCTTTTTGCTTTTTTCTGTTCGTAGTGGGTTTACTATTTGCCACGTGGCGCGCCCACAAAGCACGGGGGGTTAGATGTGTGGTTGAGATCGTGCCTCACAGTCTCATTCTAATTTGAGTGCCTCATTTGAACGCTCCTCTATATATATATATATATATATATAGAGGAGTGTTCAAATGAGGACACCCAAATTTGGTAAGGACGTAGGGACAAATCTCATCCATTAGATCATCATCCATCTAACCCCCCGTGCTTTGTGGGTGCGCCACGTGTCCAAGTACTCAAAATCCAATAAAGCAAATAGTAAAATCCCACTACCAAAAAGCAAATAGTAAAATCCACTACCACATGTGACACGTGGCAGCTTGTGGATCATTGGATGAACCTCATCCAATGGCCAAGATTAGTCCCTACACCCTCACCATAAGACATGTCCTCAATTGAACGCCCCCCTATATATATATATATATATAGAGGAGCGCTCAAATGTTATGGCCTTCTTAATGTGTTATGTGTTACACAAATCTCATCCTTTAGATCAAATGATCTAAATGTGCAAAATGAAAGTCAAAAAATCAAAAAGTGACCAAGTTGTTTGTCATCTTGCACTTTTGTCTTTTACCTATAAGACAAAAGTGCAAGATGTAATCTGGACCTTTAGATCAAATGATCTAAAGGTGCACAATAAAGTAACACATAACACTTTAATAACTCATAACATTTGAGCGCGCCCCTATATATATATATATAGGGGGGGCGTTCAATTGAGGACATGTCTTATGGTGAGGGTGTAGGGACTAATCTTGGCCATTGGATGAGGTTCATCCAATGATCCACAAGCTGCCACGTGTCACATGTGGTAGTGGGTTTTACTATTTGCTTTTTGGTAGTGGGATTTTACTATTTGCTTTATTGGATTTTGGGTACTTGGACACGTGGCGCACCCACAAAGCACGGGGGGGTTAGATGGATGATGATCTAATGGATGAGATTTGTCCCTACGTCCTTACCAAATTTGGGTGTCCTCATTTGAACACTCCTATATATATATATATATATATATATATATATATATAGGGGGGCGTTCAATTGAGGACATGTCTTATGGTGAGGGTGTAGGGACTAATCTTGGCCATTGGATGAGGTTCATCCAATGATCCACAAGCTGCCACGTGTCACATGTGGTAGTGGGTTTTACTATTTGCTTTTTGGTAGTGGGTTTTACTATTTGCTTTATTGGATTTTGGGAACTTGGACACGTGGCGCGCCCACAAAGCACGGGGGGGTTAGATGGATGATGATCTAATGGATGAGATTTGTCCCTACGTCCTTACCAAATTTGGGTGTCCTCATTTGAACACTCCTCTATATATATATATAGGGGCGCGCTCAAATGTTATATGTGCTTAGAGTGTTATGTGTTATGAGTGTTTTGATTGGTTGATAGTGGCAGGAATGGTGCCGGAATAATGGATTTTGGGTAGTGGGTTCTACTGTTTGCTTTTTACATGGATTTTGGGTACTTGGACACGTGGCAAGCCCACAAAGCACGGGGGGTTGGATGTGTGGCTAAGATTGGTGTAACACATAACACTCTAAAATGGGTGTAACATTTGAGCGCTCGTCTATATATATAGGAGTGTTCAAATGAGGACACCCAAATTTGGTAAGGACGTAGGGACAAATCTCATCCATCTAACCCCCCGTGCTTTGTGGGTGCGCCACGTGTCCAAGTACCCAAAATCCAATAAAACAAATAGTAAAATCCCACTACCAAAAAGCAAACAGTAAAATCCACTACCACTTGTGACACGTGGCAGCTTGTGGATCATTGGATGAACCTCATCCAATGGCCCAGATTAGTCCCTACACCCTCACCATAAGACCCGTCCTCAATTGAACGCCCCTCTATATATATATATATTATATATATATAGGGGGGCGTTCAATTGAGGACATGTCTTATGGTGAGGGTGTAGGGACTAATCTTGGCCATTGTATACCACACCCCGGCGTTCGCCGTCAATGCGATCTGGTCACGATCGGAATGAGAACCTTCGTCATCGCCCATGGAAGTTGCTTCGGACTGCTCTGAACTGTGACAATTCGTCGACATCAGTCGATTTTTGCGTTTGTGTTCGACAGATGAACAGTAATCGGGGTCGCTGCGCGCCCAACCTTTACATTAACTTGTTAATGTCTACGTTGGACGCGGCTCACTTAATGTGAGCAAGGAGCGCGTGGATCACCGTGTAAATGCTACGTATTATCCTTTGAAAAGCTACGAATTATGTATATAATTACTACGAATATTCGTAGCATATTATTCGTAGCTTTTACATGCAATATTCGTAGCATATTATTCGTAGCTTTTACATAAAATACTCATAGTAGCTTTTCAAAGGATAATGCGTAGCATCTCAAGTGATCTGCGCCCAAAGAAGACATTAACAATTTAATGTCTTATTTGGGCGCGGAGAACTTAATGTGAGCGTGGGGCGCGCGACACCTTCATCTTTCCCATAGAAATCGGATCGGACTGGTTTCACACGGCAGGGGCAACGTAGGACAGTGTTGGCTGATCGATCAAGTGTGCCGGAGGTTGACGATGTCGCCATCCATCGGCATCGCAACGTCGGACAAGGCTGCCGGAGGTCGACGGATCGGAGAAATCAAATCATCACTTTGAACTAAACTACCCTTAATTCGTATATTAATCTACTAATTAGTCGTGATTTGATTTGATTTAGATTTAATCTGAACCATTAATTAAATGAGATGTAAGAATGAGATTAGTTCTCATTTCTCACCAATATGACACTTCTCATCGGAATCGAACTCTGTTATTTAATGCCTCATTTAATTTCCTTTTATACATATAAATTGATTAGGCGATAGTTTCAGCATAAAATCAATGTTTTACATAACGAAAAAACGGGCATGTAAATTGTAATGATCGAAATTAATGAATTTTGCTTCTTTTAGCCCTCTTAATTTGTTTATTAGATTGTTTTAGTAATTTATTGGATGAAGTTATTATCATTTTTCATTCGTAAATAGCGATTTCCCAGATATAATTTGTCATCTATTGACTTTGTTTCTTTCCAAAAACTATTTGGAAACATATTGGGCCGAACCCAATTGTTAACGGGTTCCCACAGCATCCAATTCGGCGTAGCCCAATATCGAATCAAAACCCTGTCGTTTCGCACTCAGGATGCCGGATGGTGCCAAAGAGCCATTTCCCTGAAAAAAAATGCATCGTTTTTATATTCGTTTGAATCACGGAATGTAGAGGGAATGTTTGTATTAGATTATTTAGTTTTTAAATAAGAATTTTGTGAATAAAACAAAGAATTTTATGCAAATTAAATGAAATTAAATTTTCTTTATAATTAAATTTTCATTCCCAAAAATTTCCATGCACCAAAAATCAGGTCTTTGAGTTTGAGTCTCAATTTTCGAAATTATCATGCTTTGAGTTTGAGTTTTGATATTGTCATGTTTTTCGATAGACTGATATTGTCCGTGCAGATTTCGTCCAGCCGAGCAGTTTCTCATATGATGCAGAGTTGACATTGCCGGTGTAGATTTAATCTCCATGTGTTAGTTTCAAGTACGGAACCACCATTAGCCGGGGTGACACTTATCACCTTTAAGTTTTTCCCAAAATTTTATATTATATAATTAAATTATAATTTAAGTAATAAAAATAATCTTTTTTAATATTTATGTATTAAAATTAGTTTAGTATTTAAAAATGTGATGTAGAGAGCCATCGGCAGTGGTTTTCGGAATCATGATTTATATTGCTTTGATTTTCATCGTTGCAAATTGCACAGATTAAAATTTGTTAATTTGTGCTGGGTCAATTATATTAAATAATTAAACTAGTTGAATTCACTAATTATATAAACAACTTATGTTCAAGTTGAAAGTTTGCGTTGAAGTTATGTGTACTACCGCCTCATTTCAAATCAGGTACCGAACTTTTCTAATTTTCAATTAAGTGATTTTTGTATCAACTTACATCCATTTTATTTCCGAATTCGAGTTTTTGAAGAATTTTAAGGTCAAAAATTTATGAATTTGGTTATAAGACTACTTTATTTGGATGAATTTATTTTTAGTGTGGTCATTGGATTAATATGATGGAACATTGCATATTGATGCGAAAATTACTAAATTGAAAATTGAAAAAGTCTGGCACCTAATTTCAAATGTGAGGCGGTAATCCAGACAATGTTTTTGTAATTTGCCCTTTTTTAAAAAGAAAACGGTGGAGAGTGTCCTCGCAGCAAGATGGTAGAAGATTTCTTATCGGACTGTTTTGTTCTCAACATTAAAAAAAATTGAAATGTTTAGCGTTAATTCAATCATAAATGATTTCCGTGGCATGATAGTAAAATGTTATCGGTTTTAATGTTATTTTTAAAAAATTATTTTAATTAATTGTTTTTTCATTCCCCCTATCATAATCCCTGGGTTGGTCCCTGGTTAGTTTACATTTAATGCAGGCTGCACTCCCCCTATAATTTATACTTAATTATATGCAAAAGAAATAATAAATAAATTTGCAGATTTACATCAACCCAGATAAAATTTAGAAACGATAAAATCTTGATCAGAAAAAATAAAAACAAACTCAACACGCCAGATTGTCCCTCATCTTTTTAATGTAAACGGTCAAGTTTTTTGAACAAAAAGTCACGTAATTAAAAAATTGTATAAACTCCTTAATAATTATAATATTAGAACCAATAATGATTGAGTCATCAACACGCAAATAAACACATCTTAAATAATAAATTATCATCCTCCTTTTCTTTTCTTTTCTTTCCTTTCCTTTCTATAGCTCCAAAGATGAAAGATTATCCTACCATCTTTCTTTAAAAAACAGAAATTTAGCAGAATAAGTTCTTCTTTAGTACTTTGTAACCAGTCTTTTTATTATATGTGACAGGGGCGGAGGGGATGACAAACCAATTAGAATACCATAAAAATCATCTATTATTCAAATAAATGTCATGCTAAAAAAATTCAGTAGTTTCTCTTTTGTAGAATAAATCAATAGTATTTTCCTTAATGCTTAAGTTATTTGTCGTTAAACGCACACGAAACTCACAAAGACGGGTTGAACATGGGACGTGGAGTTCCACAATGCACCAATTCGTTAAAAAATCTCATGAACTGAAAAAATAAAATAACTTTAATAATGGAAAAACATGTTCAATGGAATGTTGATTTTATGAGAATAAATTATAAAAGATGTAATTATATTGACGACAACTTATTAAATTTAAATTTAGATTATTAATTATATGGGTATTAAATTTAAATTTAAATTTAGATTATAAATTATATGGGTATTAAATTCATATAATTTTGATTATATTATTTGATTATTAAGTTGTAAAATATGAAATTAACTTAGTTATATTTATATTCATTTATTGAATTTTTATGAGTTTAGTATATGAATAATTTTAATCTCAAAAACCTTGGGGGTGACAAGTGTCACCCTAAAATGGGTCTGATTCCGCCCCTGATATGTGATGTATATAAGATCAGCCCAATTGTAATGTCTTTTTTTTTTGATACTCCAACGAGAACACAGAAAACTAAAGAACTAAAACTAGACACCAGACAAACTACTCCTCGTGAACGATATGAGCGACACAAATGGGAATAGAATGCAACTCCGTCCAGCTCCACGCCTCCTCCTTAGCCTTCTTCGCAAGCCTATCTGCTGCCGCATTACCTTCACGCAATATATGTTCAATTCGCCATTGATGGTTTCTTCCTAGAAAAGTAGAACAATCCAGCACATTGCCTCTGACATTATTACATCGAATCTTCCCTCCAAGCAACACCATATCAACTACATTTGCACTATCTATCTCAAACTGAACTTTCCGCATCGCCAATCTTTCGGCTACTATCATGGCCATCTTCAACGCCCATACCTCAGCTTCCAACACACTTGAAACAGAATCTTTGAAAGTTGCCCAGACAAACAGAACTTGGCCTGCTTCATTCCTCCCCAAACATCCTAACCCAGCTCTCCTTGTAGCTGAATCCCACGCCGCATCCGCATTGATCTTCACCTGCCCAAATTCTGGTGGTCGCCAGCAAGCATGAGGATCCCATCTAAACGTTTGAAAAGAAAAAACACGACCTTTTAACTCCTGAGACAACATCTTGATCATAGAGACAGACCATCTAACATTCAGGCTACCCTTTCCGTGCCACTGTGAATTTCAATTCATCCAAACTACATAGGCGCCATTGAAGATCTCTGGAAGGTCACTACTAGGCGAAGATCGAACTATCGCCCATACCCAATCACCCGGATCTGTACAACCTTCACGCCAATCTCCTTTCTCCCGTAAAAGACTCCTCCACAATCCGCGAGCCCAGTCACAATATAGTAAAACATGATAAATAGATTCAGGCTGTTTCCCACACACCTTGCACCACAAACTGGTCTGGCAGCCCCTCCTCAATAAGTTATCAGCAGTTGGGAGGGCATTGTGGTACACTCGCCACATAAAAACCTTCACCTTTGGCTGGACCTTCACCCTCCATAACTTGCGCCAAAACAGTCTTTTTAAATCTTGATTCGAACTCTCCCCACGCACAATGCCAGTTTCCCTCCTGCTAATGGAATGTACTGCTTCATATATGTCCTTAACACTCACCATTTCCCCTGACTGGCTCAGATCCTCCACCTACTGCGCCAAACCCCTTCTACACATTGATTCTTTCGCCTCCCATAAACATCGCCATGCATATGAGGGTCTACTCCCCAGCGCAGAATCCACCAAGCCTGAAGATGTAAAGTACCGTGATCGAAACACCTTGCTCACCAGTAACTGAGGCTGACGAAACAATCTGCAAACTTGCTTGAACAACAAGGATTCATTAAACATTTTCATATATCTGAACCCCATCCCGCCATCCACCTTCCTCTCCGTGAGTAAATCCCTTCGCACCCAACAAATGTGTTTTTTCCCATCACCACTTCCCCACCAAAAGGAATACATAATCTAACCAACCTCTTGCATAGCTTCACAGGTAATTTAAAACAAGACATAATAAACACAGGTAAAACTTGCAATATAGATTTGATTAGTATCTCCTTACCTGCCCAAGACAAACATTTCTCCTTCCAGCCATGCACTCGCCTCCAACACTTCTCCTCCAACTCCCTAAACACAGCAGCCTTATTGGAACTAAATATAATTGGCATGCCCAAATACTTCGACAACACCTCACCTTTTTTGACCCCCAAAAAGTCACATAACACCCTTGCCTGGTAAGCATCCAGATTTTTTCCACAAAACAATTCCGACTTCTCATAATTCAGTTTCTGACCGGAAATAAGCTCAAACCTCTCTAGAATTGACTTTACTGTCCTTAAATTCGGCAATGTAGCTTTTAAGAATAATAAACAGTCGTCCGCAAAAAACAAGTGTGACAAAATGGGTGCCCCTCTGCATATCTTAACGCCAGCTAACTTCCCAGTAAGAAGCGCTTTAGCACAACACAAGCTAACCATTCCATACAAATAACAAACAAATATGGAGAAACTGGATCTCCTTGCCTGATTCCTCTTTCCGGCACCACAACTTCAGAAATCATGTTGTTGACCCGAATACAATAAGTCACCGTGGTTACACACTTCATTATCCTGTTCACCCACTCTGGCGGAAACCCCAATTTCAATTGAATCTGCTCCAAAAACACCCAATCGACTCTATCATAAGCTTTACTCATGTCCAACTTCAGCGCCCCATAACAATTAAACATCCCTGTTCTGGTTTGTATGTAATGAAACACCTCATGTGCTAGTAAAATGTTGTCCGTAATTAGCCGATTTGGCACAAAAGCACTCTGAGTTTCAGAAATTACCTTATGGAGAACCTCTTTTAGTCTATTGGCCAGACACTTTATGACTATCTTCATCAATACATTGCAGAGACTAATCGGCCTGAAATCCGCCACTGCTACCGGGTGCTTACACTTGGGAATCAAGGTAATTAAGGTTCTGTTTATAACATCCACGGCACCGTCCTCATTTAGAATATCCAGGCAATGATTTGTAATATCTTGTCCCACTACCTCCCAATTCTTTTGGTAAAATAACGGCCCAAAGCCATCAATCCCTGGTGCTTTCTCTGGTTGCATCTGAAACACTGCTTTCCGCACTTCAGCAAGTTGAAAAGGGGCAATAAGAAAGTTTGCATCCTCCTCATGAATTTTCCTCGGCACATCCACCAACTCTGCTTCCCAACCGACTGTTGAAGAGCTCGAACTTGCACTGAATAAGTGCCTGAAATACTCCGTAACTGTGGCCACAATATCATACTCATTTTCCAGCCACTCTCCATCCTTATTCTGGATCCTCCTTATATGGTTCATCTTCATTCGCTGCGAAGCCCTCAAATGGAAATAACTGGTATTCAAATCACCCTCCTCAAGCCAAATAGCTCTGCTCCGCTGCTTCCACATCACTTCTTCTCTTAACAACCACTCATCAATCCTTCCGCACAGTTGGGCTTCCTCTTCAGCAGTGACCTCAGACCTAGGCTGAGATTGCACCCATTCCAATCTAGCTTTCAGCTCCTTAAGGCGAGCATCCACTCGACCAAACTGTCTTGCATTCCATCCCTTAAGACCTTCCCTTAAACGGTCCAGCTTGGTTGTAGCCCCCATTCGCTCCCCACTCCACATCCTCTGCAAAACTTCATAAAAACCATCATGCCGCTGCCACATCGCCTCAAAACGAAAAAAAGGAGGCTTCCTTCTTCGACTCATACCCTCACACTCGACCAACAGCGGCAAATGATCAGAGGAAAAGGAAGACAAATGCTTAACAACAGCATTGGGGAACATCCTCCTCCAGTCGAAAGTGGCAAAAGCTCTATCAAGCCGGGCCCTCATTTCTGCTTCACCCAAACGCCGATTAGAAAAAGTAAAGTCAGCACCCACATACCCCAAATCGAACAACTCGCACTCTTCCACGACCTCCCTAAACCTACGCATCTGCCACTCTCCACGTACCCTGGATCCTCTATACTCCCAACTAAACAAAAGCTCATTAAAATCTCCAAGGACCAGCCACGGCCACCCCTGTCCCTCTTCCTTCAGCGCTCTTAACAAATTCCAGCTTTCCTCCCTTCTCCCTGTAATCGGACACCCATAGAAAATCGTCAAGCGAAATCCATCTCCCTCCCCTATCCAAACATCAATATGATTGCTAGAGAAAGATTTCAGTTCAATCTGGATTTCTGGGCGCCAAAGCAACATCAAACCTCCCAACCCCCTTCTAGCAACCTCCACTCCATTCAGAAACCCTACCTTTCGCTTCAACCACTCTACTTGACCCCTTTCCAACTTTGTTTCAATCAAACCCACCACCTGGGGACTAGAAGATCTGACTAAATCAGACAACTCGCGGACCGACCGAGGATTCCCCAGACCCCGGCAGTTCCAGCTCAGAACCTTCATGGCCATTTATCCGGCAAAGCCGACAGTCTCGCCTTCCAGAGCAAAACCCTAGCCCAGCCCCGACAAATTCACCTCCCAGAGCAAAACCGTAGAACCAGGCCCCGACAAAATCACCGACCAAAGCAAATCCTAGACCAGCCCCCGACGAAACCGCCAAAGCCGACCACAAAACCCCGAAGAAAAACCCTGTTCTGGCCGAAGCCAACAGCAAATCGAAGAAGAACTCTTTTCCAGCCGAAGCTGACACTTTTCCAGCCGAAGCTGACCGGATAATTTTCGACGGCATTCCGGCGAAGTTCGTGATGCCGAATTTTTTTTTGAGGCAATTCCGAAGACGATATGATAATAAACTCTTGACCGACAAATTTCGGTGTTATTCCAGCGCAATTCCGACAAAAAAATTCCGGTGATAAAGTAGCCCTGGAATGTTCACGGAATGATTCTCGCGCAATTCCGAAGACATTCTGACACTTGGAGCTTGTCGTCGAAGTTGCCTTAACGGTCATCGGAATTTTTAATAATTCAAATTGTGCTTTGTGCATGTCGCCGGAGTTGCCCCTAATTGTCGTCAGAATTTTTAATAATTCAAATTGTTCATGTCGCCAGAGTAGCCCCGGAATGTCCTCAGAATAATTCACGCGCAATTCAGGGGACATTCCGGCGCCTGAATCCTTGTCGGCAGAGTTGCCCCTAATTGTTGTCGGAATTTTAAATAATTCAAATTGTGCATGTCATCAGAGTTGCCCCTAATTGTCCTCGGAATTTTCAATAATTCAATTTGTGCATGTCATCGGTGTAGCCCCGGAATGTCCCCAGAATAATTCCCGCGTAATTCCAGGGACATTCCGGCGCCCGAGTCTTTGTCTCGGAGTTCGCCGGAATTTTCAATAATTCAAATTGTGCTTGTCGCCGAAGTTGCCCCTAATTGTCGTCGGAGTTGCACCTGATTGTCGCGAGAACATTTCGAGTAAAATCAGATCTGATCGGGTTCTCACTTCTCTTCTTTGGTGATTTTTCCCCATGGCAATTTTTGAGCAAAATTTGTTCGTGTAGCTGATGACCCGACAACCCCTACTCAATTTCTCCGTCTCCATAGGTATAAGCTACGTTTTGAATAAGTTTTTATTGTTTTTGAATGACTTTCACCGGTGAATTATGCCACTCCCGTCAATTTGTGTCTTGTGTTCCTCTAACATGTTAATTTGCAGTTTGATATTTTCATATGAATTGATGGTTGTATCATGCGATTTCTGCGATTCATATGATATAAAATTTGGTGATTTTGGTGTTCGCCGGAAAAAAAGACGAAGTGGTCGGAATTTGGGCTTTTACCGGCTCGAAATTTAGAATAACGAGTTGACTCAGTGGATCAACTCGTCCGGGTGACACTGAGTCAATTTGTTTATATGTACGCATTATTCATAGGGGTGGGCGCGGTGCGATTTGGTGCGGTTTAAGGGTAAACCCACAACCGCACCACATTAAATGGTTTGTAAAATTTTCAAATCGCAAACCGCATTAGAAAAGTTATAACCAAATATGCACCGCACCACTTTATTTGGTGCGATGCGGTGCGGTTTGGTTTAAAAATCGATTTTCAAAGTTTACATAAAAAAAGGAACCCCTGACACTGGACTGTGCCCGACCCAAATGAAACAACACATATCATAATTATAGGACTCACACACATATAGTAAATTACAACACAGCACAAGCTGAATAAGCTCTGAGTATAATTTAACGACATGACTTCCTTTGCTTCTTCATTACAGGAATAGTAATAAGTGAAATACACCAGCTCTGCAAAATAATAACAAGTGAAATACATCAGCTTTGCAACCCCTAAGTCAATCATTTAGACAAACCAACCCCTCAACCATCTTAGGAATTAATATAGCTCTAAATGGATCCACCACCCTTGATCCAAGACTGAAAGCTGATTCTGAAGTAACTGTAGAAGCTGGAATTGTAAATATTCCTTGGAAATTTTAGATAGAATATGATACCTTGATGCATTTTCCTTCCACCAATCCAAAAGATTGAAATTCTTGTTCGAAGGGTCTTCAGATGGTTCATTGAAGTACTTGTCTACTTCATCATTAATCTCAACAACATCCTTCTGTTTTCTTAGCTTCATAAACTGACTCATTGGGCTTGAAATTATTATTTATTTTTGTTTTTATATGTAATAATTTTGAATTATTTAATTATATAAGCGGTGCGGTTTAAAATGGGTGGTCTGAGATAAAGAACCGCTTCCGCACTGCTTTATTTGGTTGCGTTGCGATTTTTAACAAACTGGTTTTTTCCAAAAACTGTGCGCTTAACCGAACACACTTTTGCGATGCGGTGCGGGCGGTTTTTAAATTCGGACCGGTTTTTGCCCACCCCTAATTTTCACAAACTAAATTTATTTTGTACATTTAATAAATATGAAAAAAAAAATTATATTGTCATTGATTTTATAAATATCTCAACTATTAAGAGAAGAAAAAAAGATTCGGTGCAAAGTGTATATTTTTGTAAAAAATACAAATTAGTGGATGTCATTGATTTGGTCATTTAGACTGATGAGATTAAATCCCGTTTATGGTTAATTTCTTGGTGACGAATAATAAAGTCGAAGTGTCGAACTATGTCGTACTTTTGGTTTCTCGACGACGAATTATAACCCAATTTTGACGAACTTTACAGTTTGTACCAAAAATATGATTTGTACTTGATCTTTACTCTTAAGAGAAACATATAAATTCAATAAAAATCACCAAACATAATGTGAGATGTTTAAATTTCAAATTGTTTTTTAGAATTATGTATTAATAAAATCAATAAATTTTTTAATTAATTTATATGTTATTTGTTCATGCAGAGTATGCTAACTTCGAGCCTTCATGAGAGGCGCGTCTGTACCACTGAGATCTCATCCACACGGATCAAATCAAGTTCACGTTTAGGAAGAAGGCGGCGAAGAATCTAACTTCGCTTAGGACAGGGCCTTCCGCTCCTCACAGCCAAGATTAGTATGGAGACGACGATCGACATTAGATTAGGTTTATCATGCCTTTTGTATCGATTTTTTTTATTTTCACAATCAAAATTTTTTACGTAATGTTTTAATTGTTATAATTTAAAATTTTGATAATCTGAAATTTAATAATTAAAATAAATTAAAATACTATTAAATTAGTTTTATTGTAAATAAAGCAATAAATATATTTATTTAACATTAAATGTTTTGGCAGGAATGTCGCCGGAATTGCACCGGAATAATATGTTCCCGGAATGGCCCCATAATTTCGCTGAAACCATACACGTCGCCGCAATAGCCTCGGTTTTTTTGCCGGAAATGGTATAGAGCACATTGTTACCGGAATACCATCGGAACTTTACCGGAATTCAACCGAATGGCCCCGAAATTTCGCTGAAACCATACGTCGCCGAATATGTTTTTCTTTTACTGTCGCCGAAGTTTTTTTGGAATTGTGCCGGAGTAGCTCCGGAATTAAACCGAATGGCCCCGAAATTTCGCTGAAACCATACGTCGCCGGAATAGCCCCGGTTTTTTTTGCCGGAAATGGTATAGAGTACATTTTTACTGAAATACCATCGGAACTTTACCAAAATTCAACCAATTTTTAAGTTGTCGGAATAGTATCAGAGTTACGCCGAAACAATGTACTCGGAATATCACTGAAATTTCCCCAAATATGTTTTTCTTTTACCGTCGCCAGAGTTTTCTCAGAATTGTGCCGGAGTAGCTCCGGAATAGCGTCGCAATTCCGAGGGAAATCTTTTCGGCAACAACATTTTGGTCGGAATGTTGCTGGAATTATTGAATTTTTGGACAACAATCCGGCATTTTTTTGTCACCAAAATTTTGGTTAAATTTTGTAGTGTATAAGTGCTCTAAGAAAAAGAAGGTCAGGTGCAAAGACGAAGACATTTCTAGAGAACTAAAGGGAAATGTAGATGATGAAGAAGAAAGGATATGTATATAGAGTCTTCTAGATATGCCATTTTTTAACCATTAAATCAAAGTGTACCTATTCATTCATTTGATAGGTATATTAGTATAAATATGAGTATTATTTAGTGGTGAAATATTAAGTTAAAAAGAGTGATGTCCACCATAAGTATGAGTTATAGTTAGATTTTTTTATTCATGCACATAAAATTTGTCGAATAATATTGACAGCATATTATTTATAAGCCAATAGAAATCAAATTTTAAATCTATAGTGTCCTGAAAAAACAAATGAAACTCAATAGTTAAACATGATAAAAACCCCATAGATCGAACGGGGTAATGATTTAAGCCTGTTGGGTCTAATAAACGTTCCAGATATTTGCAAGATTTCGAACATATAACGAACTCGGTAATATTTAGAACTTATTGTTCTATTCAATTCTTATGCGTATTTTTTATTGCTTATTAATCCCTTTGTTGATAATATCAAAGGGAAGAGCGGTTTTGAAGGGTATTTCTAGCTTGTCACAAGCTAGATAAGAACTCTTATGCTGTAAAAATGGTGAAAATCACAGGAAAAAAATCTGGCGAGGCTATTAGGTATCAAAAGTATATACTGATTTCGATAACAATGAAGTTACAAATGCTGATAAATTTATTTGTCTCTATGCAGTGAAGCAAGGATTATGTCGTAATTGTATCAGTGCAACATTTTTATGTATCAGCATGAGTTTTACTCTACAATTCTAATCCATTGCTACTACCACAAGCTAGCTTTTTGGGTACTTTTTAACAAAATTTTGAATATAGGCATGGTATGATTCATTCTTCAATGACATTTACCATATGCTCATGATGAAGAAGATGGATGATTATGAACTGTCAAAGAGAAGAGGATGATGGTTGTGAAAAGTTTTTTCCGTACATTGAGATGTAGTTGTGTGATAAGTACTAACATTTGAGAGTGTTACATTTTGATCGCTAAGTTTTTATCATGGTTAATTGTTGAATTTCCTTCATTAGTTTGATGTCAATATCATTAAACAAATTCTTGAAGGAGACATTTGAGAGTGTTACATTTTGATCCCTAAGTTTTTATCATGTTAATTGTTGAATTTCCTTCATTAGTTTGATGTCAATATCATTAAACAATTTCTTGAAGGAGTAGGCTACATGCACGAACAAGGAACCGTTCATATCGAATTGTCTTCCCAGAACATTTTTCTTGATTCTAATAATTAGGTTAAATTAGAGACTTTATGTTAGGTAAGGGTGAGTGAATGAATTTATACTTTTATTTATTATATATTCAGGTCTAGAATGTCAATTAAAAGTGTTTATTCATGAATTATTACTCGTGACAGCCATTTTAATAGGCTCACAAAGGACTTAAGAACTTCAAAAAAAATGTAGAGATAAAAACTTGCATAAGGAGAGAATGATTTATATTGATTTTGATGGATTGAAGCAAATGACTCCTCCCTTATATATACACATACGCTTCCTCAATGGACGACCATGAGAAAATCGACCATTCATCTAAGATTGATCATACCACTATTAATTACATGTCCATAAATCTTCTATAAGCTTCTATTTCTATGCCTCCTATATTTAGCTTTCCGGAACCTTCTGAATTTGGGCTCGTCTCTCCAAATCTAATGGGTCTTAGTCTATACATGCCTTATCATGACCCGACTAAACCTTCAAATGTGAAGTCCAAAAAAGATATGACACTCAGCTTTGGATGATGAAGCTGATTTGATTGTTTAATAATTTACATATAACTTGGCAATCCAAATTATAGGGCAGCAAAAACTCGATTGGGAGGTCACAAGATGAGAAGTTATCTATACACAAAATCACTCTAAAGATGTTTTGGTTTTGATGTTTTTGAGCTATCTTATCGATAAAAAGAAATCAGCTTGTCGAGCCGTTCACCAAGCTTGTCGAGCTCATCTCGTGAAACAGAGAGCATCAGTACATTACCAGCCACCAGGTGAAGGCTTTACGTGACTCATACGCTTTAACGAATGGCAAACTGTTTTCAAAAACTAATTAACCGGAAGCGCCCGAACACTACGACGTAGACGTTACTAATTCTCTGAATAAACAAAATATTCATCAAGTTGTTCCTTATTGCCAACTGCAGAGAATATATGATCATTGTTTCAATAGACATGGCCACAGTTAGTAGCAATAACATCGTCAGGAGGACTTGTGCACAGCACACCACACACAAAAGCCAACAAAAAATTATGAATTCAGGTTACATGACCATCAAAGGGCGTTGAAGGAGCTGAAAATACTTTACAGATGCCAAAAGATTACAGGAAACTCACATTGCATCATTGCTTCTTTTCCAACAAAATCACGGTTTATCCCTTTAAAAAGAAGTGTGATCACAAGCGTGCTGGGCCTCAGAAGCAGGACTAAAAAGTTAGCATAGTTAATTTGGTATAAACATAACCAGCCTGCTATCAAAAAGGAATTTTTTTTTTCATGTTTCTTTTCGAGAATTAAAGAATTACCTTAAATCATGAGCATGATTCCACTTCTGGCTTGGAATATAGCAACAAACTCGTCAGGGGAGAAATCCACCTTTATTCAACTGAACTGATTTGGTTGGGTATTAGATAGATAACATGCTCTTCTCCTATATGTGTCTTAAAGATCACTTTGCGCTATAAAACTGTGCAAGATACAAAAATGAACACCGATTACAGAACAAAAATGACGAATGCAGGTGCCAGGAGGGAGCTGAGGAGTGAATATGATAACAGGCTTATTTTACTGGTTTTGTATTCCACAAGTAACAACACTGATATGCGATGTCTCAAAATTCAAAAATCAAACTATATGTACCAGCTGCTTTATTCTTCATTATATATACCTGAAAGAAAATCATGAAATGTAATCAAACGCTAATGTTTAAGTGATGAGTTGAGGTCTCGCCATTTGAATAACTTGTTTACAAAACGTTTGAAATTTCTGGAAGATGATAACTTCGAGGGTTCCAAGTGTATCCTGCACAAATGCATCTGTCATTTGTTAAATACTTAAAAAAAAGAGAAAGAGCGGGAAAGAGAAAGAGAAAGGGATTGAGAGACAGAAGAGCAACTTTGCTCAGTAACCATCAACCTGCATTATCAAGATATCTACTTGGTCCAAGAGCATCAGTAATAGTAAATTTAGAGTTCATGAAAGAGTTACTACCTCCATGTAAAAAACTATAGGTCTCCAAGGCATCTAATACCTCATACTGTCCCATCTGAAGAACTATAGGTGGTCTACATAATATATCAACGAGCTCCATGGCAGCCAAATAAACGATATATCAACGAGTTCCATGGCAGCAGTATAAAGTACAAGTTTTCGTTTTCAGAAGAGCCTATGAGACATATAACAACTAATATTATGTGATTCTTTAACCAGATATGTATCCCCATCTGCTGCACTAAGGGAAGCATTTCTAAGGAGACTGCTCGAAGCTTTCACATGAATTTCCATGGTAAGGCATCACGAAACTACAAAGCAACGTCCACAGCTGTAGATCCCTATTCCTTTGTATTTTGTAACCTAGTGCACAAGCATGCGAGCAGTGCATAACTAATTATTTTTCAAAATCTACAGAACATTAATTCCATGTTTAATTTGAAAGAGGGGACACACTGTGAACATAGTTGAATCTTCTGTGTGGGTTTTTGGCTTAAATTTTGTAAATTGGCACCCTTTTCTGATTTCTCCTAAAAATCATTCCTTGATTGCATCTCAATTTTCTTAAATTGCAAAATCAAAGTAAATTTCTTCTGTTTTTTTCAAAATTAAAAAAAACTCTAGTTTTCAAGTCACTATGATTATATTAGAAAAACTAAATCTCTATGTTATAGATTTGCAAATCATATATTTCTTATGGACTAAATTTTCTTATGGAAAAACAATCAAGAAAGCCAAGCAAATTTTAGTCATTATGCAAACTAATAAGGTTGAGCTACATTTTGATTGTAGTATCAGTTTCAAGGACAGCTACATGTCTAGACCACCACATCATCGATAAGAGAAAAATTGCGAAGTCTTTACTTGGAAATAAAAAACTGTCCGATGCTAAGATATGCTCAGAGAACAACCGGTATGGATGTCACGAGCATACTTTTGATACATTTATGGAACTAACAAAAAAGTATCTGGTAAATTAATCCGAACGATTATGCAAAGCTGAACATAGTATATAATCATTCAACAGCTAAACATCAACCAATAACAGGAAAAGTTTTTAACTCGAGTACTCGACTTTCTCGTGGTTTGATATTTGGATTACCAAACCCTTCACATTATCTTAGAGGCACAAAAAGGTCTACCCATGCCTAAGAAAATCTGTAATCACGGTGTTGACGAAGAATTGTATCTAGACAAACACATGTTCACTATAATCCTAAAAAACATTAATTTAAGAAAGAAACAAAATAATGACAATCACAAAGCAAGGAGGGAGTGGACTAAAATACACACATAAACAGTGTCAAGATCACATGATGAAAGTGATAAACTCATAATCCCCATTGTTTTGGATTGGTATTGAGACTTATAAGAGTGCACGCCTGCAATAACAATGTGCGCAATCCAGTACAAGTTATCCAAAGTCCACAACCATACATAAAAACGTTGTAAAGTACTTTGTAAGCTTGTAACTCTGGAATCAACTTGTTAAACAAGGATCAAATCTCAGAAGCATTGTGAATTTTTTATGAAACTAGAAAAAGATTACTTAAGATTTTGATAATAATGAATAATAATTATTAATGTACATATAAAATGATGAATAGTCCCACTGTTGAAAAATAAATAAGCCATGGTACTATGTTCTACTCCAATACTGAAACGAGAGACTTCGTGTATTCCACAATATGCATGTATTGGTTCGGGTGTTTACCTTCGAGACGGTGTCTTTTAACTTGTAATGAGTTGCAGTCTAACAAGATCAATTGAGTAGGAATAGTACTCTTTGGCCGCAAGAACATAGCTTGTACTTTGCTCGAAAATGCCAACACTTCCATGTCCATAGGAATGGGTCCAACTGTAAATTCTTTGGTCCAAGAATCTTCAACCCCATACTCACGCATAACCCAGATGTCTACAAATACCTTGCTGTTTTTACCCCAAAAAATTAATAGACATAGAAACTTGTCATCGAACAAAGTAACAAAACCTCGCCTTTTGTCATAATCACCTACTTCAAGAGGAGCTGAAGGGGCTCTAATTCTCCTAAAAACCTCGGTCTGGTAGTCAAAAGTGGTAATGAAAGTATACTCTTTGCGAGAATGGATCAGCCAGTGAGCCCGTCCATTCAAATTGGCACAATGTAAAGTCCGATCGTCGTCGTACCCCAAAAATTGATCAGAGCAAAAATTTGGTATCAATTTCCAAGACTTGGTTTCAGCTGAATACAATTCAAGAGAAAGACAAACTTGGTCTGTGTCAGGGTCAGTCGAGTTTTTGTATAGTGAAGTGACTCGACAAACTTTGTAAGAAAAGTTTCCATATAATTATAACGTCTATTATAAGTGGTAGAGGGATAGTAAGGAGATGGAGGCAACACCTTAGTTTCTCGTGTAGTAGGGTTCCACAGCAACACAGTTCCCTAGCTTGGTTCAAAAAGGAAGTAGATGCCGAACCCAGCTGGGAACAGCTCATGCATAGGCCAGTCCACCGTCTCCGCCGCTGCATATGGCAAGTCAATTTTAGGATTGAATTTGACAGCATGAGCTCCTCCACATCCGATGCCCACCGATACAGGGGTGATAAAGTTCTTGTTATCATCGCCGGTCATTAGAATACGGAGGACGAAGAAGGAAGAAGAGCTAGGATCATCAAAGGTCCGAACTTGAGCCATCCAAATGTTGTTTGAATGCAAATCGGCTGCTGGTGATCAATCTGAGCCACTGTTTTGACACCGTTTTGAATTTAGACAGCGACTTATTAGAATTTCCTCAACTAAATCTTCCGGTAATTGTGCTTGTCGTCGGATGCATGGATCGAATTCGAAACGGTCGATCTAGGGTTTAGGCTGCCATCAAAAAACAGTTAAAACCCCTATCCGACCACGTCTCGGACCCCCACAATTCGGCTCGGTTTATTAACACTGGTTTATTTGAAGCAAACCGAGTTGGGGTCATTTATAGGATTATGAACCAAAGAAGGGACTTCTTAATTTCTTATATATACTTTTAAAATGACTCCTTTAGAGTTTTACATATTTGTTTTGGCTCTTTATTTAAAAATAAAAAACATATACTTTAGGTTTAGGAATCGATTTTTTCTGAACCTGGTTCAGTCTAGAACGGATCCAATTTTAATAAATAATTGGATCCTCCAAAATCAATTACTTTAGAAAAATCAGATTTTTGTTTTGGTTACGTGTTATGTTGAGCAAATATTCATCTCTCATATCCAGTGTTGTGAAAACCGGACCGGACCGGTCGGTTCGACCGGATGGACCGGGAACCGGTCCGGTGACCGGTTCGGTTCACTCATCGGATCGGTTTGGAGTCAAACCCGGTCAAGAACCGGTCAAACCCGGTCAAGAACCGGTCAAGACTCGGTCAAAATCGGTGTTGACCCGGTTGACCCGGTTTTTCATTAAAATCGCGATTTGATCGGTTCAATCGATTCGATTTGGTCTAAAAAAATATTTATTTAATTTTGACTTGGACAAGATTCGAACCCAAGCCCCTCTTAATAGTTTTTCTCTTTATTTCCACTAGGCTAAAGATGATTGTCGTTTTATTATTTGTTTCAATAATGTATATTCATTTATCAAATCTATAAAAGTTATTACTTATTATCAATTTAACTAGAAATTCAATTAGTCTTATAAATCACTTATTGTTGTGATTTGCAAATTAAGACTAAAATTGTTATTGTTGTATTATTGATTTGTACTTTATCAAATTCTAAATTTGTTATGGTATGTTGTTATAATCGGATCATAATCATGTAATATTTATTCAAGTCATAAATATGCTAAATTATAATATCATATATAAATATTTTATTTTATTTGTTAAATTGAATCCCATCTTTGCACTAAAATTGCAATTCTTGTTTTGTTATTTTCTTATTAATGTGTGATATTCGAATTCTAAATTTGTTATGGTTATAGTATTGTATACAGGTTAAATTTTATTAGGTTACAAAACAGGTATATAAATATGCATATATAGAGGAGTGTTCAAATGAGGACACCCAAATTTGGTAAGGACGTAGGGACAAATCTCATCCATTAGATCATCATCCATCTAACCCCCCCGTGCTTTGTGGGTGCGCCACGTGTCCAAGTACCCAAAATCCAATAAAGCAAATAGTAAAATCCCACTACCAAAAAGCAAATAGTAAAACCCACTACCACATGTGACACGTGGCAGCTTGTGGATCATTGGATGAACCTCATCCAATGGCCAAGATTAGTCCCTACACCCTCACCATAAGACATGTCCTCAATTAAACGCCCCCCTGCATATATATATATATATATATAGAGGCGCGCTCAAATGTTATGGGTTGTTAAAGTGTTATGTGTTACTTTATTGTGCACCTTTAGATCTTTTGATCTAAAGGTCCAGATTACATCTTGCACTTTCGTCTTTTAGGTAAAAGACAAAAGTGCAAAATGACAAACAACTTGGTCACTTTTTGACTTTTATTTTGCACTTTGACTTTATTTTGCACCTTTAGATCATTTGATCTAACGGATGAGATTGGTGTAACACATAACACATTAAGAAGGGTGTAACATTTGAGCACTCCTATATATATATATATATATATATATATATATATATATATATAGGGGGCGCTCAAATGTTATGGGTTGTTAAAGTGTTATGTGTTACTTTATTGTGCACCTTTAGATCTTTTTGATCTAAAGGTTCAGATTCATTTTGCACTTTCGTCTTTTAGGTAAAAGACAAAAGTGCAAAATGACAAACAACTTGGTCACTTTTTGACTTTTATTTTGCACTTTGACTTTATTTTTTACCTTTAGATCATTTGATCTAACGGATGAGATTTGTGTAACACATAACACATTAAGAAGGGTGTAACATTTGAGCGCTCCTCTATATATATATATATATATATATATATATATATATATATATATATATATATATATATATATATATATATATATAAGTTCTTTTATTATTTTTAATTTGTGCGGGTCAAACCGGTTCGACCCGGTTGAACCACTGACACATTGACCCAGTAACTTGACCGGTTCGATCACCGGTCCGATTTTAATAACACTGCTCATATCTGACAATTTTACACTTCAAATACTTAAAGAAATGTCTCGAACAGGAACACAACTTAAAACAATGAAACACAAACAAAAAATTAATTGATTACAACATTGAAAAGATATTACAACACTAACTTAAAGAACGATCACACAAGAGTATGCTAAAAATTAAACCCTAAGGATTAGACCATTTACCTCAAATCTCTACTTGGACATATATATATATATATATATATATGGGGCGCGCTCAAGTGTTACACCCCACTAATGTGTTATGTGTTACACTCATCTCATCCGTAGGATGAGATTCATCCAAGCATCCTGGACGCGCCATGACAGATCCCACTGCACTGTCGTTAAGGTGCAGTGTTCTCTGTACAAATAAATTTATATTTTCCGCTACTCGCGACTACACTACTGGGTAGTAAGTGGTAAGTAGGGGTCGAACCCAAGGGAATTAGGGGAATAAGTTGTTCTTTAAGTTGGACAGTTTTGGGATTGGTTGGTTGGTTTTAAAGCTACCAGCTAAGTGATTGATTGGTTGGTTGGTTGGTTTTAGTACTAGAAAGTAACTGATAATTATTAAAAGAAAGCGTTCGGTTTCAGGGGCCTTGTATTATATCCTGTCTATCATTGACCTTTAGTGAATCTTCTAAGTATTCAAATGTGTATCAAGGCCTTTTCCGGCGCTCAATTTGCCACACTGTCTAGTCTTTCGCAAAAGTGTTCGAAAATGAGTCAAGGCCATTTCAAGCACTTGACTGTCGAATCTTTTGCAAAAAACGTAAAACCCTTGTTCTACTTAGACTAGCACCCCATTTCAAGGTATACTAGCCTGTGTGCATCCATTTTGGGTTGTCTTTTCCGATTTACCCAAAATGGTGTTTGAGAGAGATCAAACTCCTCAGATAAGCTTTGCCATTTCAAGCATCCACTTACCCGAGTATGTTTACGAACTTCCACAGAAGAGCTTTGCCATTTCAAGCATCCACTCAACCATGGACGTTCTGATCTAATATATGGCACATAGAATAAGTTTCGAATACAAAGACGAGACACTAAATTAACAGTCTAAAACATTTTATAATACAAGTCCACCCCTTCTACCGAACGACTAGTTTAGCTACTATTTATCGCGCTAAACATTATAACTAAGGAATTGGAAATTAAAGACGGAAATAAATATCAGAATACTTACTACCGTTGAAGCGCCAAGGGAGCAATCCTTTATTTCCAAAACCAAACTTACAATTTCTAGAGAGATAAGTGAATTACAATTTTTGTGGATGTTTGAAATGAGGAGGAGGAGGTTGGTATTTATAGCCATAAGGGGAGGAGATGGGTGGTGGAGATGGTGGCACATGTCTTTTGATCCAAGGGATGAGGAGGAGGAGCAAGGAGGAGCTGCCACATGGGGGAGGAGAAAGCCACCGGTCATATGGAGGAGGAGCCGCCGGTAGCAGGTGGTGGAATGGGGAGGAGCTCCTCCCTTGGCCACCTCCAAGCATGGTGGCCGGTCACCTTGTCCAAACGTGCATTTTGATAGTTGATTTGGAATGGCCAAGTGATTATAAGACTAATGGTCGAGCCAGAATTTCCAAATTTCATGTTTTGGTCGAGCAACTTGGTTTAGGTGCCTATGCGCGCGGCCTTTACTATGGAATTGGGCCAACGGCAAATCTGCTCGAGCGTGTTGTCTGGGAAGCGAGATTGTCCGACTTGTTGGGCATTCCAAACATCTTGGTCGAGCCAGATTTGCAAGATTCGTCGGTTGGCTCGAGCAATTCGGTCATGGTGCCTAGTGTACGCGGAGTCTTTGCTTGGCATTGGGCCAACTCTCAATTGGCTCGGGCATTCTCCTTAGTTTTCCGACATTGTCCACTTTATTTTCCATTTTAAACACTTTGGTCGAGGCGGAATTGTTAGATGAGGTAGTTTGCTCGAGCAACTTGAATCGAGTGTTTGGTCAGCTCGGCAAAGGGCCTGGATCTGCTTCATCCGGTCGGGTGGTTTCTGCGGCATTTTCTCACCCGGTCGGTTGAGTCTTCAATGCATATTCCTCTTCGGTTTGATTTGTTTGGAGTGATTCAATGTCAGGATCCTTGAGATTTCTTCAGTCAGCGCCTGATCTTGACCTTGGAATGACTCTTAATATCTTTTCAGCGTAAACTCCTCTCCTTAGCGTGTTTTCTCTCTAAGCGCCATAATACCATGTAGAAATATATCGGAACTAACAAGCAAAAGTTAAATAGACAAAGTGTCTAATTAAGGGGGTTTTACTGTGTTTATGATTCGTATAATTTGGGTCCATCATATCACCCCACACTTTTAGTTGTTCGTCCCGAACAATGCTATTAAAGGGCGGCATTCTAAGTTGGCTTTGGAATATGAAAATGAGACTGTGGGACTCGATTTATCCTAGTTCATGCATTACTTACTTATTACCAAATTGAACTGTGTAAATAAATAGAAGTAACTTAATACTTGTACCTCCGTGCCGAGATGCAAATTGTTCCGGATGTCTCGGGAGATAGCCCTTTTTTGGTTCCTGGACTGCAACTTCGGGATCGTCTCGCACTATATGGTTTTCTTGTAGCTTTCTCTAGCACGTGATTTGGTTCGGGTTTCACTGGTTTGAGTACTTTGATTTTTCTTTTGGCGAGGGACTGCTTTTGTAGTGAATTGGCCTTTGGCCCTTGATTTGACTCTTTGAGTACTTCACTTTTTTTGTTCGGTTAAAACCTTCACAATTTTGGGCCTTTGGCCTCTTGATTTGCTTCTTCGAGCTTTTCGCCTTTTTGTGGCTTTTGCAAGTCCATTTTCTCAAGCCCTTTTTGGGAGGTCCAATCATCGCCCGCAAGCCTATGGAAATACCTCCCCGCTCCTCTCATCGTTGTTGTTTCGCGCGGGTCAAGATGAGGGTCGCTCATCTATTTTCTCGGCTACTTTAACTAGAGAGAGGACGGTCTGATTCCCGTCCTCGCCTTTTCTTTTCTTTTTTGCATAAACACTGCATGGCGGAGATGACTTCAATCTTCACTGAAACCCGAAGTGCAGCCTCCACTGACTTCGAAAACCATATAGTTTGATAAGATCCTTCGATTGCCTGCCAAGCCTTTCTAGGGCAGTTTATGTCAACTCCACATCTCTAGTTAATCTCAGCACAAAGGACAAATGAAAAGTTACGTTCTAAGTTTTTAGACAGTTGAATTTTCACAAGGTAAATGCATGACTTTCGGTCTATCTTTTTCACATTCTTAAGTTCATATTTTCAAAAAGATACTATTACTAAAAAAAACAGCAAGCATGTTAAAAAGGTGGTTCTCACCCCACACTTTTGAACGAAGGCGTGCCTTAGCTCAAAAGTCATGCAAGCTAATATATATGTGAGAATTATTAAGACAGAAAATTAAATGACAGAATTTAAATGACAGAAAGTAAGATAGTGTCGGGTTACCTCCCGACCAGTGCACTTGTTTAACGTCGTTGGCTCGACAATACCTTACTCCTGGATCATAAGGTTGGGTCCCATGGGTGTGTGAGGTCGAATTTCTTCTTGGCTGCCCTTTTTCTCTGAGAGGGTGAGGCTTTATTGACCATAGCTGCTGGTCCAATGAGTCTTGCTCGCTTGTTACTCCTTCCGGGTTTCCATTCTTTGGGGCCATGCCTTTGCCGCTTCTTTATGTATGAATGGTCGGCACCTTTGCAAGTTCGGAAGTTCAGCATTGTGCCATTGAATGTAGGCGACATCAAGCCTGTTCCCATGTGAAGCTTCTTCTTTGTGGCAGCGATGAATGGTCGTCCTAGAACGAGCGAGTTTTCAGAGCCGCTTTGTTGAGTCGTGGTGAGTGAAAGCTCCATTGGTGGCTTGTCTTGCCCTTGATTTGCCTCCAACTCCCCTTGCACCTCAGCATAGGTCACATCATCTTTGGTGGCTGTGATTTGCATACAAACCGAGGGGAAAAGTTGGGGAACTTCCACCATAAGGGCCAGGTCCTTCTTGGACAGTTTGATAATGAGGACCAAGCCTGCCTTAGGTGCTTCGATAGTGAGGATCGGACATGTTTCGGGTGCTTCGAGCGCAAGGACCGGGCCTGCCGTGATTTCCTTGGTTAGTTCGGACGTGAGGTCCGGGACTGTCTCGGGCAGATTGGTGATGAGGACCGGTTCAAGTGGCTCGGCTGGTTTGGCAATGAGGACTGGGCCTGATTTGGCCGGTTCTTCTTCGGTTATTTGTGAGTCCTCATCCTCAGTTGGCTCCGTGGGCTCCAATATTGGCTCCTTTAGAGCTGCCTCCACGTCCATTACTGCCTTCGTACTGATGTCTTCTCTCGGCTTTGTTGCGGGCAAGCTTGTAATGGGTGTGGTGTCGGGCTTGTTTTGTACTGAGTCCACTTCCATCGTCGGTACCTTATCTTCAGTTTGGTGTATTGGCCCTTTTTTTGTGCTCTTTGCCAACTCGTCTATGAGGTCCCAAGTTTCAGCCATGGTTAACTTCATGATTGAGCCTCCTGCTGCATCATTAAGTCTTTTCCACTCAAGGGGCGTCATTCCAGCAAGAAACCTTTGAATAAGATTGTGGTTGGTGAATCCGTGGTGCGGGCAGCGCGAAACAATGGTATCAAAGTACGAATAGTATTCGTCCAAAGTTTCGTCCCGGGATTGCTCAAGGTTGAGAATCTTCTCGCGGGTTTCAAGTCGGAGAGATGGCGGGGAAAACTCTTCTAGAAATTTGGCTCGTAGATCCCCATAATTGCCTTCATAAGCAGCACATGAGTAATACCTATCTATTGCCGAGTCAATTAAAGAGAATTTGAAGCATTTCAGCTTAAACTCCTCTAACGTCTCATTCTCAGGTTTCATGTGGCGGCAGATGTGGTGAAAATGTTGGCAATGAATCACAGGGTCCTCTTCAATGGTACCTCCGAATTTGGGGAGACAGTCGAGCATTTTAAACATAAGGTTGCTGCCCCCATCATTCCAAGGTTCGCTTCCGTAGTATGATGACATGGCGAATTATGTATAACAGAAAAAAGAACAACTATCCATTTGCTAACTCCCCGGCAACGGCGCCAATTTGACAGATCCCACTGCACTGTCGTTAAGGTGCAGTGTTCTCTGTACAAATAAATTTATATTTTCCGCTACTCGCGACTACACTACTGGGTAGTAAGTGGTAAGTAGGGGTCGAACCCAAGGGAATTAGGGGAATAAGTTGTTCTTTAAGTTGGACAGTTTTGGGATTGGTTGGTTGGTTTTAAAGCTACCAGCTAAGTGATTGATTGGTTGGTTGGTTGGTTTTAGTACTAGAAAGTAACTGATAATTATTAAAAAAAAGCGTTCGGTTTCGGGGGCCTTGTATTATATCCTGTCTATCATTGACCCTTAGTGAATCTTCTAAGTATTCAAATGTGTATCAAGGCCTTTTCCGGCGCTCAATTTGCCACACTGTCTAGTCTTTCGCAAAAGTGTTCGAAAATGAGTCAAGGCCATTTCAAGCACTTGACTGTCGAATCTTTTGCAAAAAACGTAAAACCCTTGTTCTACTTAGACTAGCACCCCATTTCAAGGTATACTAGCCTGTGTGCATCCATTTTGGGTTGTCTTTTCCGATTTACCCAAAATGGTGTTTGAGAGAGATCAAACTCCTCAGATAAGCTTTGCCATTTCAAGCATCCACTTACCCGAGTATGTTTACGAACTTCCACAGAAGAGCTTTGCCATTTCAAGCATCCACTCAACCATGGACGTTCTGATCTAATATATGGCACATAGAACAAGTTTCGAATACAAAGACGAGACACTAAATTAACAGTCTAAAACATTTTATAATACAAGTCCACCCCTTCTACCGAACGACTAGTTTAGCTACTATTTATCGCGCTAAACATTATAACTAAGGAATTGGAAATTAAAGACGGAAATAAATATCAGAATACTTACTACCGTTGAAGCGCCAAGGGAGCAATCCTTTATTTCCAAAACCAAACTTACAATTTCTAGAGAGATAAGTGAATTACAATTTTTGTGGATGTTTGAAATGAAGAGGAGGAGGTTGGTATTTATAGCCATAAGGGGAGGAGATGGGTGGTGGAGATGGTGGCACATGTCTTTTGATCCAAGGGATGAGGAGGAGGAGCAAGGAGGAGCTGCCACATGGGGGAGGAGAAAGCCACCGGTCATATGGAGGAGGAGCCGCCGGTAGCAGGTGGTGGAATGGGGAGGAGCTCCTCCCTTGGCCACCTCCAAGCATGGTGGCCGGTCACCTTGTCCAAACGTGCATTTGGATAGTTGATTTGGAATGGCCAAGTGATTCTAAGACTAATGGTCGAGCCAGAATTTCCAAATTCCATGTTTTGGTCGAGCAACTTGGTTTTGGTGCCTATGCGCGCGGCCTTTACTATGGAATTGGGCCAACTGCCAATCTGCTCGAGCGTTTTGTCTGGGAAGCGAGGTTGGCTCGAGCAATTCGGTCATGGTGCCTAGTGTACGCGGAGTCTTTGCTTGGCATTGGGCCAACTCTCAATTGGCTCGGGCATTCTCCTTGGTTTTCCGACATTGTCCACTTTATTTTCCATTTTAAACACTTTGGTCGAGGCGGAATTGTTAGGTGAGGTGGTTTGCTCGAGCAACTTAAATCGAGTGTTTGGTCAGCTCGGCAAAGGGCCTGGATCTGCTTCATCCGGTCGGGTGGTTTCTGCGGCATTTTCTCACCCGGTCGGTTGAGTCTTCAATGCATATTCCTCTTCGGTTTGATTTGTTTGGAGTGATTCAATGTCAGGATCCTTGAGATTTCTTCAGTCAGCGCCTGATCTTGACCTTGGAATGACTCTTAATATCTTTTCAGCGTAAACTCCTCTCCTTAGCGTGTTTTCTCTCTAAGCGCCATAATACCCTGTAGAAATATATCGGAACTAACAAGCAAAAGTTAAATAGACAAAGTGTCTAATTAAGGGGGTTTTACTGTGTTTATGATTCGTATAATTTGGGTCCATCACGCCACCTCAAAAGCATGGGGGGTATGGACATGTGACATGCATGTGCCTTGTGAAAAGTGCTTACGTGGCGCGTTTTGATTGGTTAGAGGTGTAACATTTGAGCGCTCGTCTATATATATATATATAGACGAGCGCTCAAATGTTACACCCATTTTAGAGTGTTATGTGTTACACCAATCTTAGCCACACATCCACCCCCCCGTGCTTTGTGGGCTTGCCACGTGTCCAAGTACCCAAAATCCATGTAAAAAGCAAACAGTAGAACCCACTACCCAAAATCCATTATTCCGGCACCATTCCTGCCACTATCAACCAATCAAAACACTCATAACACATAACACTCTAAGCACATATAACATTTGAGCGCGCCCCTATATATATATATAGAGGAGTGTTCAAATGAGGACACCCAAATTTGGTAAGGACGTAGGGACAAATCTCATCCATTAGATCATCATCCATCTAACCCCCCGTGCTTTGTGGGTGCGCCACGTGTCCAAGTACCCAAAATCCAATAAAGCAAATAGTAAAATCCCACTACCAAAAAGCAAACAGTAAAATCCACTACCACATGTGACACGTGGCAGCTTGTGGATCATTGGATGAACCTCATCCAATGGCCCAGATTAGTCCCTACACCCTCACCATAAGACCCGTCCTCAATTGAACGCCCCCTATATATATATATAGGGGCGCGCTCAAATGTTATATGTGTGTAGGTCACAATATTTCGTATCAAATACAAAATAATGTTTTACAAATGATTTATGCTTTGAAGCGGAAGTTGTGTTCGTAATCTCAAATGCTCCTCTGATTCTACTGTATTGCTTGCTTCGGTCTACTCAGCTTGATGTGTGCGGATGAAGGCGTAGCGCAACGTGTCTTGCGTAGCGAGGGTCTTGATGACTTGATCTCACATGCGCAGCGAAGTAAGGGTCGCGGGGACTTGGTCTCACGTGCTTGCGTTGCGGTTGGAAGCTCTAGTAGACGACTGGTGGGATGCTTGGGCAGGCAGCACGTACTTGTCGGTTGCTGGCGGCTGACGCTTCCTTTGAGAGCACTCATCTCTCTGTTTTCTTCTCCAATTTCAGAATGCCCTTCTTTGTGAAGTGAAGTGCTCTATTTATAGAGTTCCCCAGTGGGCTTGAGATTGGGCCCGTGCTCTGGGTCGAGTCTAACTCATGGACCGAGCTTGTAGCTTTGACCCAAATATCCCTTGTGGGCCAGCCCATTTATACTTTAATAATCTTTTTTCGGTCCTTAAACTTCTAATTGCCATCAAATTGCGCCCTCATGATCATGTTGTGCGACACAATTTGAGTGTCTTAGCGCGACGTGATCGTGAGTGATTGACTTGAGAGTTTTGTGAATGTCGAACTTGTCGTAAGAGCTTCCACATAATGATTTTTTTTGAGTCACCATGTCGTTCTCCAACTTGACGGTTGACTTGAGAGTTTTTGTGAATGTCGAACTTGTCGTAAGAGCTTCCACATAATGATTTTTCTTTGAGTCACCATGTCATTCTCCAACTTGACGGTTGACTTGAGAGTTTTGTGAATGTCGAACTTGTCGTAAGAGCTTCACTTTTTCTTCGTGTTTGTCATCTGTTGTTTTCTAACATGGCGAATGACATCTCTTCGAACTTCAAATGAGAATTTTTTTTTCTTCCATTGATCCCCTTTTTTTTTACCGTGAACAGTAACTTCGGCTCGTGAACAGTATTTCCGGGATGAATAGTAATTCCGGGAAAATTTCTAATTCCATGCGTGGCGGTTCTGGAATCTTCTTGAATGACTTGGCAACTAAGTTAGCTTGAAGATAAAGCAAAGTCGGTTAGATGAGATTAGGAAACCTTTCCTAAATCTACTTGGTTTGACCGACTTTTGGGCATAATCTTTAGGAATTTTCCAGCCCTAATCTCAAAAAAAAATCTGCGTTGGTCATGCTATATATTCACTCCTCTGATCAGCTCTAAAAACCCTAGCCCTCTTGATCTGTTCCTTCATGAACTCTCTCCACTTATGTGTAACTTTCATGGAGAATATGTCCTCATCCGAAAGTCCAAACTGAGCCAGTTCATCCTGTGGCAGGTACACTCTTCCCCTCATAGCGTCCTCGCCCACGTCTCTGAGGATGTTCACTAGCTGATTTCCGATACCCAGATCGAGCGCAGAGTTGTAGACCACCTGAGCTGACACAGATGACTCGGGCGCGATCCCCATTATCGGCACGCTCATCAAACCAACAGTCCCAGCCACATAATAGCAATAGAGGTACAGCTCTTGGAAATTTTCATACCTAGACTTTCTTGTGTCCATTCTCATTCCTTCTATCATGTCCCTAAACGGCTTGATGTCTACAGGGAAGTTGCTGACAGTGTCGCTGAGTGCAGCATCAAAATTAGAGCTAGGGCTTCTCTTCACCTTGATTATCGTAGGTGATCTCATGTTTTTTTTATTATAATAAAAATCATAAAAATTGTGTGGCACAAGATTTAAAACTATGACTCAGTGAGTGACTGTGCCCTCTTCGATCTACAGTTGCCGATTTTACTGCTCTGACGTTGATGCGCTGTTGTTGACGGTACTTTGGCTTGTTTTGGGAGACCAACCCGCTATCCTTCTTTGCGTAAGACTGCTATCCATCGGGGGTAGTTTCACACTTTGAATACATTGTGTCGAGAAAAATAAGCTTTTGAGGATTCTGTCACCAAGACTTACGAGTCTAAGGAGATTGGTTTTTAAGTGAGACAGTCTGTGACTCCACCAATTTCCTGGGAATTCTTTATTTGTCTTAATTTCTTCGACATAGTCTTTTCATTTTGTGACGAACTCACGTTGCGATACAAGTCTCTACCAAAAGGAGGCAGGCGCAGGCAATAGAGGGAGCTGAAGCCAAATTACGAGCTTTGCATGATGAGGCAAAGAGCATAAGACATCAGCAAAGTCGACAAGTGGAAGTAATTGCCGCGGTCGAGTCGAACGTTGGTGCACTTCAACAGAAGTTAGATGAGTTGAGAACTTTTCGAGCAAGCTCTGATGACTTGGTGCAGGTGAAGCGTGAGTTGGATCAATGCACGAAAGCCATCCAGGCAGCTATGCATTAGAACCGTCAGACTATTTTATTTTTTTGAGACTGCACTTGAATTTTTTTTAATAATCAAGCTACCTACGTACTTGCAAAGCCACGTGCGTGGCACTTTGCAAGATCAAGTCAACGTAGTTCTTTTTTTTTGAGCCGTTCACAGTTTATACTCTTGCGGGCCAGGAGTATCGATCTGCAGCTTTAGGAGTAGTAGCGTTTTAAGAACTTCCCATTGATTGGTCCGACGCGCAATCCTTCTTGATCCACGATCTTGTATGCCCCATTCGTGTAAGCTTCTTGCACCACGTAGGGACCGTCCCACCTTTCTTTAAACTTGCTTCCCGTCTTGTGCGAGGTGATGATTGGCCTTCTTACCGCTAGAACCAAGTCTCCTTTTTGAAAGGAGCGAGGACGCACCTTCTTATTGAATGCACGTGAAAGTCTTGCCTGGTAGCATTGTAAGCTCTGTTGTGCTTGCAATCTCTTCTCATCGAGGGCTTCCAACTCTGCTAAGCGTAGCTTGTCGTTTTCGTCACTGCTAAGTCCTTCTTGGATGGCTATGCGCATGGATGGAATTTGAAGTTCAAGTGGCAATACTGCTTCCACTCCATATACTAGAGCATACGGGGTTGCTTGGGTCGGTGTCCTGTATGTTGTTCAATATGCCCACAATGCTTCACCGATCTTCTCGTGCCAATCACGTTTTGACTTCCCAACCACCTTTTTCAGCAAATTGCACAAAGTCTTGTTAAATGCTTCGGCCAATCCATTTGCAGGAGCGTTGTACATCGACGACTTGTACTGCTTGAATTTGAACGTTTCGCAGAGGCTTGTCACGAGTTTGTTGAAGAACGGCTTTCCATTATCGGTTACAATTCTTTGTGGAACGCCATGCCGGTAGATGATATGCTTTTTTATGAAGTCGACCACGTTTTCTTTCTTCACCTCAGTAGCGTCACTGCCTCTGCCCACTTGGAGAAGTAGTCGGTTGCAGCAAGAATATACGTGTGTCCGTTGGATGCCTTAGGATTGATTGGTCCTACTACGTCGAGTCCCCATGCTTCGAAAGGCCATGATGCCACTGTCGGATGTAGAGGTTCTGGAGGTTGATGTATGAAATTTGCGTTGAACTGACATGCATCGCATTTCTTTGCGAAATCTATGCAGTCCTGCACAACGGTTGGCCAATAATACCCCATCCTCTTGACGCGATCATAAAGTTTCGGACCAGACTGGTGAGCACCACAAATGCCGGCATGAGCTTCTTGCATAACTTCCACTGCTTCTTCTTCGCTCAAGCACCTTAACCATTGCCCCAGGAACGAGCGTCTGTATAATGTCCCTTTGTAGTGGATAAACCTTGGGGCACGTCGAAGGATTTCTATCTTGTGTCTTGGATCGGCTGGTAACTTTTGATGATCCAAGAAGTCGATGATAGGTTGACGCCAATCTTCTCTTTCGATTTCATAGGCATATATGATGGACTATATTTATATGATTCATTAAGACAGTTAAACCCACCAAATTAGACTCTTTGTCTATTTAACTTTTGCTTGTTAGTTCCGATATTTATCTACATGGTATTTTGAAGTCTAGAGAGAATACAAGCTAAGGAGGAGTTTTAAAGCTGAAAATGAATTACAAGTCACTCCAGGACACGACCAGATTCCGACTGTACAACTTTCATAAACCTGACATGGAATCACTCAAAACAAGTCCAACCGAAGAGCAACCAGAGTCTGTCCGGAGCTGAAAAGACCCGATGACTTTTGTGAAAAGATCACAAAACACCTCAAACCCGGTCAAAACCGGTCAAGACTCGGTCAAAACCGGTGTTGACCCGGTTGACCCGGTGTTGACCCGGTTGACCCGGTGTTGACCCGGTTTTTCATTAAAATCGCGATTTGATCGGTTCAATCGGTTCGATTTGGTCTAAAAAAATATTTATTTAATTTTGACTTGGACAAGATTAGAACCCAAGCCCCTCTTAATAGTTTTTCTCTTTATTTCCACTAGACTAAAGATGATTGTTGTTTTATTATTTGTTTCAATAATGTATATTCATTTATCAAATCTATAAAAGTTATTACTTATTATCAATTTAACTAGAAATTCAATTAGTCTTATAAATCACTTATTGTTGTGACTTGCAAATTAAGACTAAAATTGTTATTGTTGTATTATTGATTTGTACTTTATCAAATTCTAAATTTGTTATGGTATGTTGTTATAATCGGATCATAATCATGTAATATTTATTCAAGTCATAAATATGCTAAATTATAATATCATATATAAATATTTTATTTTATTTGTTAAATTGAATCCCATCTTTGCACTAAAATTGCAATTGTTGTTTTGTTATTTTCTTATTAATGTGTGATATTCGAATTCTAAATTTGTTATGGTTATAGTATTGTATACAGGTTAAATTTTATTAGGTTACAAAACAGGTATATAAATATGCATATATAGAGGAGCGTTCAAATGAGGCACCAAAATTAGAATGAGACTATGAGGCACGATCTCATCCACACATCAAACCCCCCCGTGCATTGTGGGCGCGCCACGTGTCCAAATAGTAAACCCACTAACTTTTGAAAAGTCAACAATTGCGGCTTGCCACGTGGCTTCGCCACGTGCCTCGGATCAACTCCCACAGACGGCCGAGATCGTGCCTCACAGTTTCATTCTACCAACTTGCCTCAACCGAGTGCTCCCCTATATATATATATAGGGGAGCACTCGGTTGAGGCATGGTTGGTAGAATGAGGCTGTAAGGCATGATCTTGGCCATTGATGATATTGATCTAATGGTTGAGATTTAAAGATGTGGTAGTGGGATTTTACTATTTGCTTTTTACTTTTTACTGTTGGTAATGGGTTTACTATTTGCCACGTGGCGCGCCCACAAAGCACGGGGGGGGTTAGATGTGTGGTTGAGATCGTGCCTCACAGTCTCATTCTAATTTGAGTGCCTCATTTGAACGCTCCTATATAGAGGAGTGTTCAAATGAGGACACCCAAATTTGGTAAGGACGTAGGGACAAATCTCATCCATTAGATCATCATCCATCTAACCCCCCCGTGCTTTGTGGGTGCGCCACGTGTCCAAGTACCCAAAATCCAATAAAGCAAATAGTAAAATCCCACTACCAAAAAGCAAATAGTAAAACCCACTACCACATGTGACACGTGGCAGCTTGTGGATCATTGGATGAACCTCATCCAATGGCCAAGATTAGTCCTTACACCCTCACCATAAGACATGTCCTCAATTGAACGCCCCCCTAGAGGAGTGTTCAAATGAGGACACCCAAATTTGGTAAGGACGTAGGGACAAATCTCATCCATTAGATCATCATCCATCTAACCCCCCGTGCTTTGTGGGCGCGCCACGTGTCCAAGTTCCCAAAATCCAATAAAGCAAATAGTAAAACCCACTACCAAAAAGCAAACAGTAAAACCCACTACCACATGTGACACGTGGCAGCTTGTGGATCATTGGATGAACCTCATCCAATGGCCAAGATTTGTCCCTACACCCTCACCATAAGACATGTCCTCAATTGAACGCCCCCCTATATATATATATATATATAGAGGAGCGCTCAAATGTGATACTCATATTAGAGTGTTATGTGTTACTTCAATCTTAGCCACACATCCAAACCCCCCGTGCTTTGTGGGCTTGCCACGTGTCCAAGTACCCAAAATCAAATAAAACAAAAAGCAAACAGTAAAACCCACTACCAAAAATCCACTATTCCGGCACTATTCATGCCACTATCAACCAATCAAAACACTCATAACACATAACACTCTAAGCACATTGTAGGCACTAAAAGTTTAAGGACCAAATCAAGATTATTAAAGTATAAATGGGCTGGCCCACAAGGGATATTTGGGTCAAAGCTACAAGCCCCGTCCATGAGTTAGACTCGACCCAGAGCACGGGCCCAATCTCAAGCCCACTGGGGAACTCTATAAATAGACCACTTCACTTCACAAAGAAGGGCATTCTGAAATTGGAGAAGAAAACAGAGAGAAGAGTGCTCTCAAAGGAAGCGTCAGCCGCCAGCAACCGACAAGTACGTGCTGCCTGCCCAAGCATCCCACCAGTCGTCTACTAGAGCTTCCAACCGCAACGCAAGCACGTGAGACCAAGTCCCCGCGACCCTTACTTCGCTGCGCATGTGAGATCAAGTCATCAAGACCCTCGCTACGCAAGACACGTTGCGCTACGCCTTCATCCGCACACATCAAGCTGAGTAGACCGAAGCAAGTATTACAGTAGAATCAGAGGAGCATTTGAGATTACGAACACAACTTCCGCTTCAAAGCATAAATCATTTGTAAAACATTATTTTGTATTTGATACGAAATATTGTGACCTACACACATATAACATTTGAGCGCGCCCCTATATATATATATAGGGGGCGTTCAATTGAGGACGGGTCTTATGGTGAGGGTGTAGGGACTAATCTGGGCCATTGGATGAGGTTCATCCAATGATCCACAAGCTGCCACGTGTCACATGTGGTAGTGGATTTTACTGTTTGCTTTTTGGTAGTGGGATTTTACTATTTGCTTTATTGGATTTTGGGTACTTGGACACGTGGCGCACCCACAAAGCACGGGGGGTTAGATGGATGATGATCTAATGGATGAGATTTGTCCCTACGTCCTTACCAAATTTGGGTGTCCTCATTTGAACACTCCTCTATATATATATATAGGGGCGCGCTCAAATGTTATATGTGCTTAGAGTGTTATGTGTTATGAGTGTTTTGATTGGTTGATAGTGGCAGGAATGGTGCCGGAATAATGGATTTTGGGTAGTGGGTTCTACTGTTTGCTTTTTACATGGATTTTGGGTACTTGGACACGTGGCAAGCCCACAAAGCACGGGGGGTTGGATGTGTGGCTAAGATTGGTGTAACACATAACACTCTAAAATGGGTGTAACATTTGAGCGCTCGTCTATATATATAGGAGTGTTCAAATGAGGACACCCAAATTTGGTAAGGACGTAGGGACAAATCTCATCCATCTAACCCCCCGTGCTTTGTGGGTGCGCCACGTGTCCAAGTACCCAAAATCCAATACAGCAAATAGTAAAATCCCACTACCAAAAAGCAAACAGTAAAATCCACTACCACTTGTGACACGTGGCAGCTTGTGGATCATTGGATGAACCTCATCCAATGGCCCAGATTAGTCCCTACACCCTCACCATAAGACCCGTCCTCAATTGAACGCCCCTCTATATATATATATATATATAGAGGAGTGTTCAAATGAGGACACCCAAATTTGGTAAGGACGTAGGGACAAATCTCATCCATTAGATCATCATCCATCTAACCCCCCCGTGCTTTGTGGGTGCGCCACGTGTCCAATTACTCGAAATCCAATAAAGCAAATAGTAAAATCCCACTACCAAAAAGCAAATAGTAAAATCCACTACCACATGTGACACGTGGCAGCTTGTGGATCATTGGATGAACCTCATCCAATGGCCAAGATTAGTCCCTACACCCTCACCATAAGACATGTCCTCAATTGAACGCCCCTCTATATATATATATATATATATATATATATATATATATAGAGGAGCGCTCAAATGTTATGGCCTTCTTAATGTGTTATGTGTTACACAAATCTCATCCTTTAGATCAAATGATCTAAATGTGCAAAATGAAAGTCAAAAAGTCAAAAAGTGACCAAGTTGTTTGTCATCTTGCACTTTTGTCTTTTACCTATAAGACAAAAGTGCAAGATGTAATCTGGACCTTTAGATCAAATGATCTAAAGGTGCACAATAAAGTAACACATAACACTTTAATAACTCATAACATTTGAGCGCGCCCCTATATATATATATATATATATATATATATAGGGGGCGTTCAATTGAGGACATGTCTTATGGTGAGGGTGTAGGGACTAATCTTGGCCATTGGATGAGGTTCATCCAATGATCCACAAGCTGCCACGTGTCACATGTGGTAGTGGGTTTTACTATTTGCTTTTTGGTAGTGGGATTTTACTATTTGCTTTATTGGATTTTGGGTACTTGAACACGTGGCGCACCCACAAAGCACGGGGGGGTTAGATGGATGATGATCTAATGGATGAGATTTGTCCCTACGTCCTTACCAAATTTGGGTGTCCTCATTTGAACACTCCTCTATATAGGGGGGCGTTCAATTGAGGACATGTCTTATGGTGAGGGTGTAGGGACTAATCTTGGCCATTGGATGAGGTTCATCCAATGATCCACAAGCTGCCACGTGTCACATGTGGTAGTGGGTTTTACTATTTGCTTTTTGGTAGTGGGTTTTACTATTTGCTTTATTGGATTTTGGGAACTTGGACACGTGGCGCGCCCACAAAGCACGGGGGGGTTAGATGGATGATGATCTAATGGATGAGATTTGTCCCTACGTCCTTACCAAATTTGGGTGTCCTCATTTGAACACTCCTCTATATATATATATATATATACTCATATTAGAGGAGCGCTCTCCTATATATTCAAGATAACACATAACACTCTAAGAACCCATAACATTTGATCGCCCCCTATATATATATATATTGATGTATTATATGATGTACGTGTGCTTGTAGCTAGAGAAATGGGGATTTGCTTTTGGTAGGATTTTTGGGGTATAGCGTACCAGGGCATTTTGGGCGTTAGGCAGCAGCTAGCAGCATCATTTTGCATTTGGGCGATACTAGCTTAGGCCATGTGTGTAGATAGCAGCAACAGCATTTAGTTAGGCATTTGGGCTGCATTTTGCATTATATTTGGGCGGTATTACCGTAGGCAGCAGCAACAACGTGGGATTTTTGTGTAGAAGCAGGGCATAATATTTGTTTGTTAACTCTCATCATCCTTTGGCTTAATTAAATTAACTCCACTTAATTTGTGTCTCATATTTTGGAAATATAGGAATCATGGACAAGAGTTGGATGAATTTGTCGAACAAATGTGATCCGCGGTTTGGACAAGGTATTCGGGCTTTCATAAACTTCGTCAAGCATAACAAACCCCGGAGTACTATGCATAAATGTCCACGTAGGCGTTGTAGGTTGCACCATGCGAGGTTGTCATTGGATGAAATCCAAAGACATTTGTTTGTTAATTGTATAATGCAAGACTACACGACTTGGACTTTTCATGGGGAAGTAGAACCCGAGGCTTCATCATCATTATACACACAACGACACCAATATATTATGGAAAAGAGTCACAGCACGGTTGAGGAAAGTGGTGCTTATTACATGGATCCTACAATAGAGATGCTTAACGACGCTTTTCCTAATCCGGAAGCACATGAAGAGGATATTGAAAATGAATATTTGGGCAAGGAGGCATATGATAAGTATCAAAGACTTCTCAAAGAAGCACAAACTCCCGTATATGTGGGGAGTGACAAAAACTGTCTTGGGTACCATATTAAGTGCAATGAAAGTTAAAGTTGAGAATGAATGGTCCGACAAGAGCTTTAACGATCATTTGAGAATCACCAAAGACCTCCTTCCGAGCCCAAATAGTTATCCCGGTACATATCGTGAGGTTAAGAGACTTTTGAAGAATATGGGGATGGGATACGAGATCATTCACGCATGTGAATATGGTTGTGCGCTATTCTATAAAGATAACAATCACCTACTGAATTGTCCGGTGTGTGATGAGTAAAGATACGTGGACGACGACCGTGATAGAATGATTCCAAGGAAAGTGGTACGATACTTTCCATTAACTCCAAGATTGCAACGTCTTTATATGTCAATGCACATAGCTAAGGAGATGCGATGGCAAAGGGAGAGAAAAGTGAAAAATGGTCTTATTAGACATCCCGCTGATAGCGAGGCATGGCAGGAGTTTGATAAAAAATATCCCGATTTGCCCCGAGACTCTAGAAATGTGCGTCTTGGATTGACTACGGATGGCTTCAATCCCTTCGGAGAAGCTACTCTTTCTCATAGCACTTGGCCAATTGTCGTGATGCCTTACAATTTGCCACCTTCAATGTGCATGAAGAAGGAATTTAATATTCTTGCCATGTTGATATCGGGTCCGAAATCTCCGGGCAAGTGCTTGAATGTGTTCATGCAACCCCTAATAGATGAATTGAATATATTATGGGAAACTGGAGTACGCACATTTGATCGACATGACAGATCCATATTCAACATGAAAGCTGCAGTGATATGGACTATCAGTGACTTCTCGGGTTTGGGAATATTAGGAGGTCTGAAGTCTAAAGGATACAAAGCTTGTCCAATGTGTTTAGATGATGTTGATTCTGTACAATTGGCGGGGAGAATGTCATACCAAGGCCACCGCCGATGGCTTGATACGAATCATTCGTGGAGGCATCAAACTACTATGTTCAATGAAGAAGTGGAATTATGAGATGCCCCACCTTCATTAACAGGTGAAGAGGTTTTGTCCTCTGTACTTAGCCATCAGTACCCCGTACTTAGCTTGCACCCAGATTTCAAATATAGAGGTGTGAATAGGGAGAAGTTGTGTTGGACTCATGTGAGCATTTTCTACGATTTACCTTATTGGAGCACATTGAGACAACCATATTCGTTGGATGTAATGCACATAGAGAAGAATGTGTTTGATAACATCATTGGTACTATTCTCGGTCTTCAAAGTAAGACAAAAGATGATATTAAGGCTTGAGAAGGTTTGGAGCAACAAGGGATTCGTAAGGAACTGTGGTAGAAGAAGATAGGGTCATCTTCCCGAAAAGATAAAGTTTCCCAAGCACCTTATACCGTTTTACCTAATGAGAGGGCAGAGATACTTGAGTTCATTAGAGATGCTAAGTATCCTAATGGCTACGCCGGTAGTTTGAAGAACAAAATCAATGTGGAAGACAAAAAGTTTAATGGATTAAAAACTCATGATTGACATGTCATGTTGTAGCTGCTACTTCCAGTGTTCATTAGACCATATTTGCCACATTATGTAGTCGAGCCCCTTATATCATTATCACGATGGTTCCAAAAGTTATGTTGTAAGGAGTTGACGGTCAATGACGCAATGCAAATGAAAGATGATATAGTCATCATCCTATGCAAATTGGAGATGATTTTTCCTCGTGCTTTCTTCACCGTCATGGTGCATCTATAGATCCATCTTCCAGATCAAGTTATGCTTAAGGGACCCGTACACTATAGTTGGATGTACCCTATTGAGAGGTTTACAACTTTTTCTTTATGTGAACCATTTTTGTTTAATGTCTCATTTTACTTGTAAACTAAATACGATTTATCCTAAAGAGAGGGGAAGCACAAAGAGGGATTACAGACTTCTTTCTATAGACACATCCACAACTTGGTATGAAGATTGGCCTTATTGTCTAGCCACTACCGCAAGACAAGTTATTTACTTGGATGATATAAAAGCGGGTGACAATTGGAAGGTTGTAAATGTTGTATCACATAGAGGGGTATATAGTGATAGCTCCCTTGCACTAGAAGATGAAACTGAAATAGCAAATGCCGAAGAAGATGATCATTATCAAGAGGAAATGCCCACTTACATCACAAGCGATGTACAACCCGCAAATCAATTTCACTCGAATGACGACTACATTGATAATCAAATTCCCAAAGCGAGGAGGCAATTGTACTTGGATGAAGAGGACGATACGAGCGAAGCATGGGACGATGATGATGATGATAGTCTATGTGATGGATATGATGAAATGTTCATGGAACAACAAGATGATCAAGTGGAAGAAGGTGATGAAAGTGAAGATTCAATGGGGCAGTCCAATTATGCAAGTGATGATTCAATGGATCATAAAGACACAACTTCTGATGAAGAGATGATGTGATGAAGGTTGTGTTTTATTTTGTTTGAAGACACAACTTCAATGGATCTGTTCTGTTTGGGATGAAAATTAACTTGTGTTTTGTTTGAGTTGTGTTTTGTTTGAAGGGCACAACGACTTCAATTCGGATGAAATTAACTTGTATTTTTTTTATCTGTTCTGTATAGTTTATGTCACAAAAAAATGTAGCTAACAAGGTCGTTTAATACAATTTGGTTTTGGGGGCAAAAAGCAATTTTCAGATTGGAGGGAAATGAAATTTCATTTTCAATTTTTTTAAGATTGTTTTAAGCGACGTGTTCGTGACTAATAAGTCGCATAATAATAAGGCTTGGCCCAAATATCCAAGGCCCAAACCAGAAACCCTAATTTGATGACTACACTTCTCGATCCCTTCCTTTTCATTTCACCGCTGAAACCCTACGCCTCGCCCTAGCTCTTTTATTTCGCCGAAACACGATCTCTCATTCACTCCGTTGCCAATTCATTTTGCCTGCAACCCTACGCCTCTGTTCCATTCCGTCCGTCATGGCAAAATCTAAGAACACTCAACCTACTAGACGTCCAGGCGAGGATGTCGAAGTTAACAGTGGGAGGCCGAAGATGAAACTCTGATCTCCTTCATGCCGTCACCCATCCAAAAAGTTAATGAAGACTCCACCGCCGAAGCCAACCACAGATGGTGAGTATGCTCAGTCCCCGGAGCTTTCGTCTCCATGGTCATCGCCGAAAAGGGCCAATAATATGTTGCATGCGATGGGTCCTGAGGTCAGGCAGACGGAGCGGTCCAAAGCCATCCTCCATGCAATGGCGGATGAGTCAAGACGAGTGAAGAAACTGGATGTGATTCGTACTCCTCCGCCTCCGACCACCAAAGCTACTCCACCGCGGAAGAAGAAAACTTTCCCTCCTCAAGTTCGTCACACTCCTCAGCGCAAAGTAAAGAGCTCTCGTCAAAACCCACCACCGCAATCCCAGCCCGACTCAGAACCACCTGTTATTGATCCTGCGAGAAGAAAGAATGTCGTTGCCACAGCTGCTCAGAATCCACCAGAAGACCCTCCTGCTGCCATTCCACTTAAAAGAAAGAACACCACCACTTCAATTCAGAACCGACCACCGGAGAAACAACAAAAAACCACCTCCACCCCAAAAAGTCATCCTCATGCTACATCTGCTCAACCCCAAGCTATCATCAACAACCCTCCACCGCATACCCAAAAAGAGAATTCATTTCTACCCCGTAGGTCCCCTAGGTCTTTACAAAAGTCCCCTCAGTGTCGACCTAATTCTCAATCCCACAACCCTCCTCCTCCTCCACCACCAGCTACTATATCCCACCCTCCAGAACCTACACCAGTGCATGTTTCAGAACCTCCGGCAGCTCCAAATTTCGAACCAATGCTCTTGTTCGATTACAGTGCATCAGATGATGATGTTGCCGAAGACATTTTGGCTAACATTCCGAGCATCAGGTGTAAGAGCTCTGGTTTTGTGGAAACAGGTAATAATTTGTGTTATGTTGTTTGTTATTTCATAATTAGGTAGCTGGTTACATTGTTTCTTATTGTTGTTTAGGCATTTGTAACTATATCGCTTAATTTTTCTGTAACAGAGGATTCATTTGGGGGGAAGAGGAAAGTATGTGGTGTGGTGAATGGATCAACGGTGGCCAGTTATAACTTATAAGCAGACCCATAACAAAGGCAATCCAATTAAGGTCGAGTTTTTACCTGACGGTACTAAGCCGGCTATTCAATCAGTGGGGAGCCTAATTGTGCATGAGATTGGCAGTGCAGTGAGGGATAAGGTTCCAATGGTAGCCTCTTCGTTCAGGAAGCTTCAGGAAAAGCATCGACGTGTTGTGTATGATCACCTAAGAGTGAGTTCTTTGTCTTTTTTAACTTTGCATTAAATTCAATATTTGTCTGCAAAATTTTAACCATATTCATTCTCTTCTTTCCAGCCAAACTTTGTTCTTGAGTCGAATGATGACCAGCTGTGGCATTACATCTACTAGAAAGCCGCGGGATAGGTATCGTGACTGGAAATTTGACTGTAAAACCTTCTACACGGAGCATGGCCCTGATGTATTGCCTAGGGAGTTTGTGCATAGGGCTGATCAGTGGGAATGGCTTAAGGGTCACTTTAGCGAACCCATAAATCAGGTTAGGCATTCACGTCAATTACCACATTGCTTATTCTTCTAGTTATTTGCTCCATTTATATCTTTTTAATATGATGCAGTATTTTATAAGTACTCTTTAACTTGTATAATTTTTATTATAATAGGAGAAGGGTAAGACGATGTCAGGCGTGCACAATAAGGTTGATAGAATGAACCACCGCGGGGGAAATGCCCATTCTACATGAGGGCTGCAACACTCGCTGCACAGGGAGAACAGGCGCACTATATAGCCACGTACTCCCAAGTCTACTCTGTTGATCCCGCCGGTGCTGCCCTTGCTGTGAGTTTCTTTCTATTCCCGAATCATGTACTTGCTATTTATATATGTTCATGTTTGGTTGCACATGTTCATCAAATTTGGAAAATATGTTCATGTGTAGTTCATATAGCCACATGTTCATCTATTTATATATGTTCATGTATGGTTCTTGTGAAACACATGTTAGCAAATATTATCTGCCATGTTTATATGTTTGTGAAACATTTGTGCTCTTGTTATGTGACATGTTTAAGTGCAATGATTAATTGGATCATGTTCATGTTTTATGTCATGTAATTCATGTCCACTTTATCTGGGAACTCTTCATGTTCACCGTTACATTGTACTGTCCTGAACATAAACTATGCGTTGTGTTTTTGTCATTTTATTTACACTTTTCAATGTGTACATGTAGGCAAAGATGCAAGAAAGGATGCAAGAAAGGGTTCGTCAAGTGTTGCAAGGGCAGAATGGTGATGAATCAGAACACAGTGTCCTCGATGATCATGAACCTATCCCAGTCGCTACTCAACTTGATACCATAACCGAAATGTTGGGGCAGCAGAGTGGAACTTATGTTTCCGGGACTGGTAAGGCCTTCAGGAGACCACCCCTCTCTAGAGGGGGTGCAAGGAACTCTGGACTGAAAGTTCAACTAGAAAAGCAAAAAGATGAGTTTCAGGAAATGAAGGTCGCATTTGAGGAGAGGATACGTGTTCTGGAGGACTTGGTGGTTCGAGGTGGATCAGCTAATCTGGCAAGCCAAAATGCTTCTGAAGGCGCGAACAGCTATGGACCTGCTCAGTAATTGATGTTTGGTATAATTATCATATGCGAAACTTTTCTGCTTTTTGAATGGGTACACACCTGGACGAGTGGTGTTGTGTTGTACCCTTATGTATGTTTGCTGTGGTTGTGTTTTGTTGGACAGATTGTTGTTGTTGGTTTGCAGGATTTTATGTGTTTTGTTGGAATGAAAACAATTTCAGGTTCCGTATTCAGATATCATGTATATGCGACAACACATTGTTTGCAATATTAGTCCTATATGTCAATTTAAACCATAATGTAACATGTCATATATGCAGCGTATACAATATTATACGATAATTGAATGCTCAATATTGGCTGTGTAAGCTACTTTATACTACAACAACATTTCCAATATTAGTCGCGAATTACCGATTATACGATATATATATATGTTTCAATATTGGTCGCGTAATCATATATATGACAATCATATATTCTATATTAGTCACGAAATAACGTTTATGCGACATATACGTCGTCAATATTTGTCGCGAAAGACCTTTTATAAGCCACATATAAGTTCAACGTTAACCGAAATACCTTTTATACGACAAGTATATATTCAATATTTGTCGGGCATACTCTATAATACGACACGTCTATATTCAATATTGGTCGCGAAATAAGTTTTATACGACACTATCATGTTTGGACTATAAAGCGTATGAAATATGACGCTCATATTTAGTGGAACTCGACTCATAAATTACGGGACTAAATATAACAATTGCCGCATAAGAAGTTAACTTAACGCGACAAGTGCTTTTTTTTGTTTGTTGCGTATACTTTTCCGTACTCGGATTTCGCGATCGTTTTTTCGCGACATCTGGATCGTCGCATAAAACATATGCGACCTTTTAAGCTGTTTATGCGACGCGGAAAAAGTGTACTCTAAGATGTAAATCGGTGTAGTGCATATTATTCCATGTCCCATCGTGCAGGTCCACGTCCATCTCCGCACGATTGGTTTTCGATTTCTAGCCATTGTTCGAATCTTTGCTTTCTCGCCAGTTAACCAACTTTTACCAATTAAACTTTCTTCGTGAAATTCATAATCTTTGCTATCAGTTTCACTGATTAATTTAATATGCTCAAGCGTTTAGGCGTTCTAGGGTTTACCCAGCTTGTTGGATCGTTAGGTTAGCCAACTATGTGAGGGAGATCCCAGAATGGTATCCCTCAGACAGATGGCAACGGAAATTATCTCTACTACAGGAAATACAATGCCGAAAGTAAATACTCACGATTTATAGTGGAAACCTTATTGCAACTCTTGCAACAGGCTGAAAACCACTTGCCTTCTGGACGGCTCCAGAAGGGCTTCAAGATCAATGTTATTGATGAAAGAGTATGCTTGTAGATTGTTACACTTTGTCTCACTCAGTGACAGCTAACAATTCTACTCAACTCGAAGGATCAACTAACACGATCTGTCTCGTCCGCACACAGCAGCACTTCGTCAGCTCCGGAATTGATCTTCTCTTCAATCTCCGATTCGTTCTCTCCAAAAGCCGCACTTCAATCTGAAGACTCCTCCTCCTTTTATAGTAGTCTTCAAGTCGGCTGATCTGATCTCTGTCTCAGATCCGATTGCTATCCAGCAGATATGATATGGTTAAGATATTTCCATATCTTAACCCTGTCACATATTTCCTTTCCAAATCTGGCGTGTATCTTCCCTCCGTATATACTAGACGTATATCCGTGTATATACTGACATCAATACTGCTCGTCAATTATCCCGCAGATATACTCGAATATCTCTGATTCGTATCGACTATATTCTCGCTGATCCGATCTCGTTATAATGTCGGTGTGTCTCTCACACAGAACGCATCTCTCTCGCAGCTCTGCTCTCTCTCAGAGATGTTCAGCAAGCTTACCTGTCAGACAGTGATTTCTGCACACTCAAGTGGATTATTAGTTAAGTGTTTGTTATCATCAAAACACAAAGGGTCCAACAAATTCCCCCTTTTTGATGATGACAAACACTTCTTCACAGATAAGAAATCACATGACAAACACTTTATTTACTAAGTTTTCATTTAAGGTCTAGCTAGCATAGTTCCCCCTCAGATAGGCATCCACTTAAACTTTGGTACCGGTTATTCCCCCTTAGCGTAATGCTCATATAGTTCTTCCCCCTTTTGGCATCATCAAAAAGATAAGCGAATAAGAACACAGAGAAATGGAAAGAAAAACATTTCATTCATGCCAGCAAATCATAGGTGTGTCACACAGACACCACACAGTCAAGCAGGGAAATCAAAATGCACAGAGAAATCGAACATGAAATTCAAAAAGAAACAAATTCAAAAAGCAGGGAGAGATATGGTAGGGTTGGCAAAGAGGGGGATCCATGAGACAGTCCAGACTAAGCATCATTCTGGAACGGAACCTTCAACTGGTCTACAGTCTCTGTGGCAAGGCTCTTGATCTGCGATGGGAGCCCTTCCAGCACAGCTGTCACACTACCCGAGTCTACCTCTACTGCCAACTCCATGGCTGCTAACCTCTCCTTCACATCCTGCAGCTCAGACCTCACCTCCTTCAATGCAGACCGAACTCCCTGCATCTCAGTCCGAGCTTCCTGAACCTCAGTCCGAAGCTCCTTCAACAACATCTTCTTCTATAGGGGACAGGGTCGAGGAGCGCGGAACAATCCATTCTTCTCCTGCAGAGTACTCCAGACTCGGCTTGAGGATCTGCTTATCACCAGACTTCAGCAATCACGCTCATAAGTAGGAGCAAGAAGAACACCAACTGCGCTACATGACTCATGATCTTCTTCTCATAATGTGTGTGACTCAACTGAATACACTAACCATCACCAAGACTGATCTTGCAGCACTCGTGGACCATTGTCCAAACATCACGTTTCTATCACGCAGCGGCAGGGCCTTCATCATACCCTCACTTGGGTTTACTCCCAAAATTACTATTCTTGTCATTTTTGAACATCTCAAAACTGTCATCCGACATCCTTCACAACTTCTTGAGTTATGAATGCCTATTGCACAGCATCATGTTATTTGCTGACCATCTCAACGTGCTCACCTTACTATGCTGAATTTTCCATACAAGTCATCAACACAGCAACTTGGCTTGTCATCACTTTCCTTCGACTTCTGAATGGGTCATTAGCTCAAGGATAGCCTTCCAGTCCATTCTGAGGACAAAACTCAGGTCATCATCATTCTTCACACCATCAACTGCATGAAAGTGACCTGCACATAGCTAGCAACCCATCTAACGTGGTCTTCTCTGCTTCTTCATTCCACTCATCAAAGGAAGTCTCCTCGATGAGATTACAACATCATTTGTCTTTCTCGCGTACTCACAGAACTATAGTATTGTCTTCTCCACCACAAGGCACATCCTTTTAAGCACGCAAAAATTGCTCTCTAAAGCGTGGAAATCACCCTCACACGACCATTCATCATGGGCTCAAAATCTTCAACACTGAATTCAAAAGTAGGAGAGCTGACCTCACCTTTTCCTCACTATAACTTTTTCATCTCAGTAATTGTTGCTCCATTTCAGCAGCCTTAAAAATGGCAGCAATCTCCATTTCCATAACTGACACAGAGATTGTTTCTCAGCCAAAGTTGAACCTTCCAAAGTGATAACTCAATCTGACCTGTCTCATGGGTACACAAGGTTTTTGGTATGGTGTGCTAACTTTACCCAAATGGTACAAATAACACCACACACAATCAGGCAAAAACAAATAAGATCATCCAAACACATTTTTATCATCTTCATACCTCATGTGGAATAACTCCAGAAAAACAGCACATCGACGGGCTCATAGGAATATCCCACATGAAGATAGGCTAGGGTTGGTCTAGAGTACCTCCTGGGCTTATAATGTGGGATCAACTATGGAGGTCTCTTTTGGGCAGAAAGAAGATTCAGAATTTCATGTTTTTCAATCCCTAATGCAGTCATCAATCACATATCTAGCATGCATGGATACAGTGTGAACACAGCTTAATTTTTCACTAGCACAGAACATCCATGTTAAATTCTCCATCAGACGTGACTTATATGCATCTAGTCTAGCCAATCATTGAGGGAGCAACATATGACCATAGCTGTAAGGAAGAGAAACCATACCTAGTTCAAGCCTCAGCTTCTCGTAGGGTTCCCTGTGCAATGCCTTTGTGAATATGTCCGCTATCTGTTCCTCAGCTCTGCAATATTCCATCTCCATTGTTCCCTTTTCAACACATTCTCGCAGAAAGTGATATCGAATCTCTATATGCTTAATGCGTGGAAACTGCATAAGATTTTTAGAGATAATAATAGCACTAGTGTTATCACACAGAATTTTAGCACAATCAGTAATAACACCATATAGTCACTTAGCTGTTGCCTGAGCCATAGCAGCTGCGCACAACAAGCAGCAGCGGCAATGTATTCCACCTCAGCGGTGGAAAGTGCAATTGAGGACTGCTTCTTTGAAGCCCAAGAGAAGAGACACGGTCCAAGATACTGAGCCATCCCTGACGTGGAATTCCTGTCTGTCTTGCAGCCCGCATAATCTACATCAGTGTAGGCTACTAGGCGTAAGTCCCTTCCCCTCGGATAGAACAAGCACAAATCATATGTTCCCTTCAGATATCTCAGTATCCTCTTCACAGCTTTCATAGGGGTTTCTCTGGGATCTGCCTGAAACCTGAACCACTAGAGTGTCCTTCCCTTCCTTCAAAAGAAAGAGAGTCTTGTCCACCTCTCCTCTGCCATATCCGTGGGACAGTAGAAACTGTGACAGTCTCGCATATCTTGTTCCTCTCGAACTGATGTAGCTCTTCTTGCACGGCATTGACCCATTCTGGATCCTTGAGCGCTTCTGCTACTGTCTTTGGTTCTGCAAGAGAGACAAAGGACGCAAATCCACAAAAATGATACAAATTATCTAGATTTACCTGATCCTGCGATACGTAACACTGGTAGTCCCTCAGCCTTACTGGTGGCTGTATAACTCTCCCATGGCTTGTAGTCCTGGGTTCCCCCTCAGTGCCTGGAACAACAGCTGTCCGGATACCAGGGTCGAGGCCTCGCTCTTGCGAGATAGAGATCAGTTTTTACGAACCCAGACAAGCTTGGGCTTACTGGGTTTTGGGACAGTTTTAACAACAGGGGAGAATTTTAGAGGACATGAATCGTTACTATCAGCGAGATTGATTTTCCTCCTGGGGGTGCTTCTGGGTCGTCCGTAGATGGTTGTGTCGTGGTGAGGACGAACCCATTCAGCTCTGTCTTCCCTTCTGTGGGGAGAGACTTTTCTCCTAGAGACATGAGCGGTACTAGCTTTTCTCAGATAACTGCAATTCCTCTCGTCGGCTTCTTTCAATTTCTTACAGTCTGATCTGTAATGGCCAGAGCGACCACAGTGCCAGCAGGCACGATAGTAGAGACCACCAGTTTTCTTATTTCTCTCTAAGGGCATGGATCTCCTGTTTCTCCGTGCCTGAAAATCATCCATGGCCAGTTGATGACTGGAGCTCTGCTTCTTCCAAATTTCAAAGGCTTTCCTAGCCTTGAAGGGCACAGACTCACTGTCGTAGAGATGACTTTCCTCTAAGGAGGTGACTTCTCTTCCCAACTGTCTTGTGGCTCTTGATCTTCCCTCTTGACAGGAGCTCTCACCAACTTCAGTTATTACCTCCTTTCCTTTGACAGTCCTTTTGTTCTCTGCCTCTTCGTCAGTCTCTTTCTTTCTTTCATCATATCCAAGTCCTGGTCTAACAAACCTTCTTTTGAAGTTCTCCTTTTCTTCTTCAACCCTCTTGGCTTCAGGTTCTCGCAGCCAGATCTCCTTTTTGTCAATCTCCTCTAGTCTGAGATCTGCCACTGTCTGACGGAGTTCATCATTATCCGACTGGCGCCTGGCCAATTCTGCATCTAATTCTTCTATTTTAGTTCTGAAATCTATCAGCTCGGTGTCGTCCATTCTCATGCGCCTCAGCTCATCACTTAGATTATTGATTTGCAAGTGCTTTCCGTCACATGCAGGACACTTGCAGACGTGCTTCTCCATCTCCCTCTCCAGTCGCATAGCTTTGGTTGACCAGAGGCGATTGTTCTCCATATCGTCTTCGTGTTCATCTTGCATAGTCTCAAGCTGTTCTTTAAGACTTTGATTCCTTTCCAAAAGTTTGGCAATGGTTTCTGCAAAATCAGATTCAGAGAAAACCTCATCTACAAAGGAATCATGTTCATTTACCTCATTGTTTATGGATCGCGCCATCAGACATGGCTTCTTAGTTCGCTTCCCATCGTTGTGTTCCTCATCTGAGTCACCCCAGGCAGCGAACATGGCATGAGCTTCCTTTGAGGCAGGTGGTTCACCTTTCTTTTTGCTGTAGCAATCTCTGACAAGATGCCCCTTTTGCTGGCAATAATGGCAGGTTCTTTCTTCCTTTGCTCCTGCCTTTGTCCTACTTTCTTCTCTGCCAGAGTTTCTTCCACCAGAGAGACCTCTGTTGAAGTTCTGTGCTCTCCCTGTGTTTGCTATCTTGAAGGCTCTCGAGAGGATATCACTCTCCTCATCCTCACTTGTAGATGACATACTCACCTGTGCTATATCCAAAACCTTCTCAACTTTCAATGCTATAGCTTGAGATTCGCCTGCTTGCCTCCTAGCCATTTTTCTCTCTGCTATCCCAGCTTGACTTTGCAGATTCGCCACGAGCTCTTCCAGAGAGACGTCTTTGATCCCCTTCTGAGCTTGGAGAGCAGTGGTCACTGTGTCCCATCTGGAGCAGAGAGCTTGCATAAACTGATGAGTTATTTTCCACTGTGGGAGTACCTCATCCAGGGAGTTCAGCTGCGCGACAATCACTTGAAATCTGGTGTAGAAGTCATCCAGAGATTCGTCCTTGCGCTGTTCGACAGATTCGTAATCCTTTGTGGCAGCTAGGATTCTGTTCCTTTTTATGTCTTCGTTTCCCTCGTACAGTCGAGCAAGTCCATCCCACTGCTCCTTTGCAGTCTTGTACACAGCCATCTTCACCTGGTCTCCCGGGGAGAGGGCCATGTACAGAACCTTCTTAGCCATTGCATTCTGCTGGAGAACTTTGTAGTCAGCATCTGTGTACTTGTCTTTCTCCTTCTCTTTCGGCTTGGTAGGATCTGTCACATCCATAATAGGGAAGTTACCCTTTTCGAATACCTGCCACAGCTTCCCATCCAGGGAACACACATGAGCTTCGAACTGATCCTTCCACCAGTCATACTCTCCCGGATTGAGCACCGTCGGCTTCCAGAACGAATCGCTTCCGTTAGACATGATTTCTTGCAAAGGCTAACACAAAATCTAGAGCCTCGGCTCTGATACCAATTGTTGGATCGTTAGGTTAGCCAACTATGTGAGGGAGATCCCAGAATGGTATCCCTCAGACAGATGGCAGCGGAAATTATCTCTACTACAGGAAATACAATGCCGAAAGTAAATACTCACGATTTATAGTGGAAACCTTATTGCAACTCTTGCAACAGGCTGAAAACCACTTGCCTTCTGGACGGTTCCAGAAGGGCTTCAAGATCAATGTTATTGATGAAAGAGTATGCTTGTAGATTGTTACACTTTGTCTCACTCAGTGACAGCTAACAATTCTACTCAACTCGAAGGATCAACTAACACGATCTGTCTCGTCCGCACACAGCAGCACTTCGTCAGCTCCGGAATTAATCTTCTCTTCAATCTCCGATTCGTTCTCTCCAAAAGCAGCACTTCAATCTGAAGACTCCTCCTCCTTTTATAGTAGTCTTCAAGTCGGCTGATCTGATCTCTGTCTCATATCCGATTTCTATCCAGCAGATATGATATGGTTAAGATATTTCCATATCTTAACCCTGTCACATATTTTCTTTCCAAATCTGGCGTGTATCTTCCCTCCGTATATACTAGACGTATATCCGTGTATATACTGACATCAATACTGCTCGTCAATTATCTCGCAGATATACTCGAATATCTCTGATTCGTATCGACTATATTCTCGCTGATCCGATCTCGTCATAATGTCGGTGTGTCTCTCACACAGAACGCATCTCTCTCGCAGCTCTGCTCTCTCTCAGAGATGTTCAGCAAGCTTACCTGTCAGACAGTGATTTCTGCACACTCAAGTGGATTATTAGTTAAGTGTTTGTTATCATCAAAACACAAAGGGTCCAACACAGCTATTCAATTTTTTTAATAAGCATGGTTGTGTCGATGTTTCAGAGACATAATTTGATAAAGCTATTAGGTAATTTTTTCTTGTGATACCAGTTCTTATTATAGTTATGAAGATTTAACTATTTGTGGTTTGTGGGCTGTGGCGTGTACGTATATTGTAGAGCTGTGATCGGAACTGTTTATGAATTTTATTTCAATAAATTTACTGCCAAGAACTTGTACGAATTCATGATCAATGTGTTTACACGTATGTCACTTGCATATTGAAACTTGCATCTATGTTGGATCGATTAGTGTTAGCTTTTTATCAAACATAAGTCACAGAATAGTTTTTCGACTGATGTTCAGATAGCAGCGGAAATAATAGTGCAGGAATGTAAACGACTGAAAAGTATTGCACACAGATATAGAGTGGAAACATTATCACAACAATGATAAGGTGAAAACCACTACCTTTCATATTGCTCTGAAAGGATTTGCGAAACCGATTACTTTATATTCCGATATACTTGTAGGGTTCACAAGCTAGGTCAATTATCCAGACTCTACTTGATGACCTCTACTCAATCCGACAAAGTAATCGTTTCAAACCTCAAACCTCCGTGTGTGCGGCTTCAGCAAGCTTTGCTCTTCAGTGCAGTCGCTCCATTCTTCTCTCAAGAACACGCCGCCGTTCTGCTCTCTGGAAATCGCCGCTCTGCCTCCACAAGACATCTTATCAAACCATAGCTCTTTATATAGAGTTTGTTATGTCTTGACATCTGGGCCCAATGACCTGGCCCAGCCCAACTTGCGAAACCCTAATGGATTTCAATCCAATAAGACAAGATTACATCTTGAATCTTTCTTTAATTCGTTTCTCCATTAAATAGAATTTGCCACAACTGATCTGTAGAATATTGTTAATTCAGCCTTCATATGGCAATTCGATCTTCAATCTATCTTCGATATATTAGATGGATTTCTGCACACTTAGACAGAATATTAGCTAAGTGTTTGTGATCATCAAAACCTATGGGTTCCAACAAATTCCCCCTTTTTGATGATGACAAACACTTCTTCAATAAAACAGAAATCCATCACAGGTAATTCAAATCATCACTAATCTATCAGATAGATTCATCACTATTCTAGCAGATAGATTTTTCAGTCAGTTTCTGTTAGACAGACACTTCTACGAACTCACGACAGTTCCCCCTTAAATAGGCATTAGATTTGAATTTCAGTAGTGACTTCCCCCTCAAGTAGTGCACTCATGTTATCTTCCCCCTTTTGGCATCATTAAAAAGGCCGCAAGTTAATATACCCAGATAATGGAAGAAAACTGCATTCTTCATTAACTAAAGGTAAAAGGGGCCCCGGAGGGAACACATAGTACGCAGACAATTAAACTACTATCAAGCAGAAGTAGAGCAAGTCAACGAAGAAAAAGTCACAACAAAAAGCATAAGGAGGATGTGGTGGGGATAGCATGGAGGGGACAACCATGAGACAGACCCTGGGCTAATCTTTCACCAATAACCTCAACTGTTCAACCAGTTCAGTGCCCACGTATCTCAGCTGTCGATTCATCTCCCCTATCTCCTCTCTGATCTGAGTCCCATGAATCATATTGATTTTGGCAGACTCTTCACCTCCTTGACCAGGGTAGGGAGTGACTCAAGAGTTTCAAGCTTAGTACGCAGCTCCGTCACCCAGCCAACATCAGACTCCTTCGCGTCCTTCTCAATCAATGACTTCAGACGAGCCACTCTCTCAATCAGCAAGTCCACCTTTCCAGATAGCCTCTGCAAAGCCTCAATCACGGCCGGTGACCCCTCATCTGGATGCAACGGATGCTGTTCCAGAGGATCAACCTCCTGAGATGCAGCTGGCTGTGGGGTGGTTATCCGAACATTCTACCATCACATGGCTTCATCAAACGTCCAGCCAATATTGTCAAAGGCCTCCATACCAGGAACAGTAGACATAACACTCTCCACTTCTGGCTGTTGGATGCCAAATTCCCGCCTTTGCTTCTCTTCTTTATACTGTGAGAAACCCTAGAAATTTCCTTTTCAATTTGAATTCCAATCGACATCCTAGAATCTCGCAAGATTTAATTGTTAACCTCCAAATGAAACTGCACAATTGAGTCTCTTTCCGGATTCAGAATTAGGCAATAACCAAACCTCCTCGTGTAACTCCCAAATTTGAATTCGCTCCACAGTTATCTACCACATGTCCATCTGTAGGTATTAAGTGTTGCGGACTGTTCACGTACCAACACTTTGCTATTTTTCCACGCCATAAAGACAACAGCAGCACCCATCATGATGACGACCGAGCTGCAGACGCAGCTCTTGCTTTTCTCCATACATGTCAGTTTAATCGCCATAATTATAGCACTTAGAATTTCTATTCATCCTGGCAGCCGCTAATCCTCCAAACGGCACTTCAATCTTGAAAATTTGAATTTAGATACGCTGAATCAATTTGCAGATACACTTCTCTTCAATTTCAGAAAGTAGTCATTAACTGCCTTGTAGCTCCCTAATTTTAGTGGATTGCTTCCACGTGTCCGGCTGGGAGAAAAGACTCTTCAATTGCTTTGACAGCCCTTCTTTAACTGTTCATTTTCCCATGTGATGTGCACCAACAGCAGTAAAAGACATTAAGACAGTCTGCTGTGCAGTTACATCGCTTACTGTGCAGTCCACTAGCTTATCGTGCAGTCCACTCTCACTTACTGCACTTATCTACTTTACAGCTGCCACCCATTATCTTCTTACCGTTACTTAGCAATAACCACAGATTGAACCGGCCACATACTCGATTGAGCCAGTCTGAATCGATTTAAGAATAACCCCGGTTTGTCTCATGGTTTTTCACAAAGGTTGTAGTGCTTTGGCTTTACCCAAGAGGTACAATAAGAGCACTACTTACTCAAAAAAATCACTAAGTCACATCAAAGTAATTTTGCACAGTGGAGATAACCAAGAAAATCATCTACTAGGATCAAAGAGCTAATATATTTATTCTCCACACATGAAGGCTGGGGTTAGTCTTAGAGAACTTCCTTGGCATATATTGTGGGTTCAAAGAGGAAGTCTCTTTTGGGCAGCAAAGAATTGTGTGGCATGCTCAAATTCTGCGAGCTAGTAGTCTTATCTATCAGCATACAGGATGACCTCAAGAACATCTTTCGCTCAATGATCAATTTCATACGCAGCAACCTAATCTAGCCAGTCATTGGGAAAATCTAACATGAATTGCAAACTAGATAAGAGAAGTCATACCTAGTTCAATTCTTAGCTTCTAGTAGGGCTCCCTATGCAGTGCTTTCGTGAAGATATCTGCAATTTGCTCCTCGGTTCTGCAATATTCCATAGCTATTGTGCCTTTTTCTACACAGTCACGTAAGAAATGATACCTAATTTCTATATGCTTAGTACGTGAAACCTGCACTGGATTCTTAGAGATATTAATGGCACTGGTGTTATCACATAAAATTGAAACACATTCAAGATGAACACCATAATCACTTAGCTGTTCCTTTATCCAAAGGAGTTGTGCACAGCATGCGGCTGCTGCGATATACTCTGCTTCAGCGGTGGATAGAGCAATGGAAGATTGCTTCTTGGACCCCCATGAAATCAGACATGGTCCAAGGAATTGTGCCATCCCTGAGGTGGACTTTCTGTCTGTCTTGCAGCCAGCATAATCAGCATCTGTGTAGGCCGTCATACGTAAGTCTCCTCCCTTGGGATAGAATAGGCACAGATTGTCCGTTCCCTTCAGGTACCTCAAGATCCGTTTCACAGCTTTGACATGTGTCTCTCTGGGATCAGCCTGAAATCTGGCACATAGACAGACACTAAATAGGATGTCAGGCCTACTGGTAGTTAGATATAGTAATGAACCTATCATTCCCCTGTATAGGGTCAGATCCACTTGAAGTGAGGACTCGTCCTTTGCTAAGGAATCAATGGGAGACATTGGTGTAGCACACGTTTTTGCGGACTCCATCCTAAACTTCTTTAAGATTTCTCTCAAATTGGTGGAGCTCCTCTTGCATAGCATTGACCCATTCTGGGTCCTTAAGCGCTTCCACAACTGTCTTTGGTTCTGCAAAAGAAACAAAGGAGGCAAATCCACAGAATTGACATAGACTATTAAGGTCTACCTGTTCCTGAGATATGTAGCACTGGTAGTCCCCTAGTCTTGCTGGTTGAACCGCTCGTCCATAGCGTGTGGTTCTGAGTTCCCCCTTAGGGTTAGCGTCATTCTCCTCTTCCTCGGCAGGAAGCTCTTTGTCAGGTTCCACCTCATGGTCATCGTTGTCATATCCACCTGGTGGATCAGCAATCTCACCATCTTCTACCTGATGGTTTTGTAGGGCTTAGTCAACGTGCTGGATATCCATATGAGGTATGTCCGCAGTAGGTGCCGGTGGAGGTTCCCATTCTGGGTCTGACTCGTCAACCAACTAGAGCTCCCCAGCATCTTTAAATGTGAGATTTTAGGCTTTCGTCCACGCAGCAGTTCATACGAAGTTTTCCCTATCATGGATCGAAGTGATGCTCTGTTGAGAATGTAACATGCAGCATGCACTGCTTCTGCCCAGAACCCTTTCGGAACTCCGCTACCGATCAGCATTGTCCGTGACATGTCCTCCATGGTTCTGTTCTTTCGTTCCACTACACCGTTTTGCTGTGGTGTCAGTGGGGCGGAAAAGTTGTGATCAATGCCTTTGTCCCTGCACAACGAAAGAAACTGCATGTTCCGGAACTCGGTTCCATTGTCAGTACTAATGGAGGTTAATTTGTGATCTAGCTTGTTTTCTATCAACTTCATCCATGCTTCAAATTCGCAATATGTTTGAGTTTTAGAGGATAGAAAGATAGTCCATGTATACCTGGAGTAGTCATCGACTATGACCATAATATACATGTTTCCTCCACGGCTAACAACATTGACAGGGCCTCACATATCCATGTGGATCATGTCAAGAGGTGCAGAGGTGCTTACGGTCTGCTTCGATGGAAATGAAGTCCGAGCTTGCTTTCCCGTGGCACAGGCACTGCAAACCTGATCAAAGGAGTTTTCCACCTTGGGTAGGCCGACTACCAAATCCTTCTGATGGAGTTTGTGCAGTAGCCTCATACTTGCGTGCCCAACCCTTTTGTGCCATAAGATGGAATTTTCAGCAATACTTGCAAGGCACAGTTCTTCCTTAGGAGTGAATTCTGGATCGATAATGTAGATTTCATCCACACGAATTCCTATCAGAACTATCTTACCTGTCTCATTACACTTTACTAGGCAATCATTAGAGTTGAATATGACATGATTTTTACCGTATTGACATAATTGCGACACGCTTAGCAGATTGTATCTCAACCCTTCAACTAGGCTTACCTCCTCGATTTGGATGGTATCTGAGATTCTTACCTCTCCTTTTGGTATCACTGTTCCCTTGCTTTTGTTTCCGAAGAATATGCTTTCTCCGGAGTGTTTTTGGAGCGAGTCGAACCACACTGGATTCCCTGTCATGTGTCTTGAGCAGCCACTGTCCAGGTACCAGGGACGGGACCTCACTCCTCCCTGCAAGGAAAGGATCAATTTTTACGAACCCAGACAAGCTTGGGCTTACTGGGTTTAGGAATGAATTTAGCAAATGGAGCATAGTAAGATTGATAGTGAGCATCATGGTCAGTTAAATTTATCTTTTGCCTGGGCGTCTTCCTTGGTTTGCTAAAGATAGATGGATCATGGTTCGGGTGGAAGTGACCATTTCTGCCTTTCTTCCTATATGGATTGACTTTCTTCTGATAGCGTGCTCTCGGACAGTGGTCCTGAGCTTCCAACCAGTTGCGGTTCCTTTCATCGATCTCCCTTAGTCTTGGGCATTCGGATCTATAGTGTCCAGAGTGTCCACAATGCCAGCATGTTCTGTGGCATGGAAGATCAACATACTTGCTTCTGCCAGGTGATGTAGATGTCTTCATCTTTCTTGCCTGGAAGTCTATTTTTGAAGGCTTACGACTCAGATTCATCTTTTGCCATATTTTATAGGCTTTCCTGGCCTTGTAAGGGACAGAGTCCGTATCATGGATATGATATCCCTCCTGTGGACTGGCTTCCCTTCTCGTCTGTCTGGTGGTCTGAGGCCTTCTTTTCTGGCGAGAGCTTTCTCCTGGTTCCATCGTTACACCTTTTCCTTTGGCAGCCTTCTCCTTTGCTGCCTTTTCCTTCTCGTATCCAAGTCCTGGTCTAACAAACCTTTTCTTGTAATCCTTCTTTTCTTCTTCAGCCATCTTAGCTTGCAGCTCTTGAAGCCATTCTTCTTTTATTACAGCTTCCTCGCGTCTGAGGTTATCCACTGTTTGAAGGAGTTCCTTATTGTTTTGTCTGAGGTTCATCAGCTCATTGTTCAGCATTTCAACCTTTGTGTTGAGGTCGACCGACTCAGTGTTTTCGATCCTCAAGCGTTTCAGTTCATCACTTAACTTACTGATCTGTCTATCTCTTCCATCACAGGTACGACACTTGCAGACATGCTCTGCCATCTCTTTCTTAAGACGCATGGCTTTTGTTGACCATTGATGGTTCTCTTCTATGTCGTCGTGATGATCATGTTGCATGCGTGACAATCTGTTCTCCAGATCTCGATTTTTTGCAAGGAGCTTGGCTATTGTTTCTGCAAAGTCAGATTCAGAAAACACTTCATCAACAAAGGAATCAGAATCTGTTACCTCGTTTGAAGTGGAATGAGCCATTAAGCAGGGCTCCTTGGAGCACTCTCCATTGTCGCTATCCTCATCAGAATCTCCCCATACTGCGAACATAGCATGAGCTGGCTTTGGGGCAGGTTCTTCTCCCTTTTGAGCTTGCAGTGCTAATGTCACGTGATCCCACTTTGAGTTCAAGGCTTGCATGAACTGGTGTGTGATTTTCCATTCGGGGAGCTTCTCGTTCAAGTAATCTAGCTGACCAATGATGACTTGGAATCTGGTGAAGAAATCTTCCGGGGATTCATCCTTCTTCTGCATAACAGTCTCATAGTCCTTAGTGGCAGCTAAAATCCTGTTTCTCTTGATATCTTCGTTTCCTCCATATAATCTCACCAGTCCATCATACATGTCCTTAGCGGTTTTGTGCATCGCCACTTTAATTTGGTCTCCGGGAGAAAGGGCCATATAGAGAACTTTCTTTGCTCTAGCATTCTTCTCGAGCTTTTTGTAGTCCTCATCAGTGTATTTATCCTTGGTTTTCTCCACTGGTTTATCAGCATCTGTTGTGTCAAGTGGGATGATAAGTGGACCAGTCTCGAATATGCTCCAGAGCTGTCCATCCAAAGAGCAGACATGAGCCTCAAACTGGTCTTGCCACCAGTCGAACTGTCCAGGCTTCAGCAGCGGTGGTTTCCAGAACGAGTCGTTGATTGACGACATGATTTTCCTGCAAAGCTAACAAACCAAATCGAGAGTCCACGGCTCTGATACCACGTGTTGGATCAATTAGTGTTAGCTTTTTATCAAACAGAAGTCACGGAATAGTTTTTCGACTGATGTTCAGATAGCAGCGGAAATAATAGTGCAGGAATGTAAACGACTGAAAAGTATTGCACACAGATATAGAGTGGAAACCTTATCACAACAATGATAAGGTGAAAACCACTACCTTTCAGATTGCTCTGAAAGGATTTGCGAAACCGATTACTTTATATTCCGATATACTTGTAGGGTTTACAAGCTAGGTCTATTATCCAGACTCTACTTGATGACCTCTACTCAATCCGACAAAGTAATCGTTTCAAACCTCAAACCTCCGTGTGTGCGGCTTCAGCAAGCTTTGCTCTTCAGTGCAGTCGCTCCATTCTTCTCTCAAGAACACGCCACCGTTCTGCTCTCTGGAAATCGCCAGTCTGCCTCCACAAGACATCTTATCAAACCCTAGCTCTTTATATAGAGTTTGTTATGTCTTGACATCTGGGCCCAATGACCTGGCCCAGCCCAACTTGCGAAACCCTAATGGATTTCAGTCCAATAAGACAAGATTACATCTTGAATCTTCTTTAATTCGTTTCTCCATTAAATAGAATTTGCCACAACTGATCTGTAGAATATTGTTAATTCAGCCTTCATATGGCAATTCGATCTTCGATCTATCTTCGATATATTAGATGGATTTCTGCACACTTAGACAGAATATTAGCTAAGTGTTTGTGATCATCAAAACCTATGGGTTCCAACAATCTAGTCAAAAATTAAAGCGTTCAAATCTGATTTTAAGTGCTCGAAATATAAAAGAATACTCAATTGAGCCATCCCTAAAAAATTGTGTATATGAACCATGATATTATAAGATTTGTCGTTCACATTGAAGGTTTAATCTGCCTAACAAATTTTATTTTCTCAAGAAGAATCGAATCACGAGTCAGGAAAACTATGGTTCTTTTAGCATATGGTATTTGGATATGCCTATTAACTAAAGATATTTGACCTCAATAAGCCTTTAAAAAAATCCATGTTTGTTTACAAATGTGTAATTTGATAGATACAAAAACTTTAAACAATGTGTTATATCAATGATTTCTGTTGTTGACAGATCAGTAATATCATTTTGGTGGATTTGTTTGTTATTTATAATATTCAGTCAGGTAGTTTAGTCTTTTAACTTATTATTTGTTTGACTATTTATTCATTGCTTTCTATGTTGTATTAAACTCATTCTTTACCTCTATGAAACTCTAGCCTTCTTTGTTCTCTTCCTTCTTTATCTTCTTTTGCAACTTCAACATAGTATCAAGAGTTAGGATTAGTAATTAGGTTGTTTTTTCTTTTTTAGAACAAATTTCGTGTTTGGTTTGATCTTTAGGGTTTCGCATCTGATTTTGGGTTTTTGCAACTTCGACCTCTTAGTTCGTCATGACTGTTGCGAAGAACGATTTGCTTCAGTCTATCAGTGTGCAGTTGAATGGACAAATATGATAACTACTATAGGCAGAATATAGTGACCTACAAAAGAGAGCATATGCTAAACTGCTAAAGACGAATTATACTAACCTACTAAAATACCCATAATAATATATTAACATTTCTAACTTTTATGACTACTAAAATTGTATGAAACTGGTTGACTGTTATTTATGGTTGAGTGGTCTTTTTTCGGTAACAAACCTAATTCATTTAAGAATTGTATTTGTCTTTCTAGTTGCTAGTAGTTCCACTCTTGGTACGCAGCGCAAAGTCTTCGCCTTTGACGAAATCGGGAAGCACAATGGAAAATAAAGGGCTCACAGAGTGACGAAGAAGATTGTTCCCATAATGATAACACCATGAGCAGGCCAATGCAGGTCACTGATTGTGGCACAAATACCAGCCATGAAAGCTATTGACACCATTGTAAGTGATACTCCAAACAGTGGCAATCCAAGTCTAAGGGCAACTACCACCAAATTCAAATCTCCCAGCCGCGCCCATATCATTGAGGCCTTCACAATCATGGCATTGTACATGTCACATAAAATGAATTGAAGATGGCTCCTCCTCAGATATTAAAATTTGTAAAACCTTATGTCTTTTATTTCACGCGACTTTAATTTGTAAGTTAAAAGACTTCTTTGTGTTTTATCATGCTTTTATAATTCGATCTTACACTTTAATTTACAGCATATTTATTGCATATATAATTTGGTAAGAGTTACATATGTATTGCATAAATAATTTGGTAAAAATCGCATATGTATTGCATATATAATTTGAGAATTACATGTCCATTGCATATATAATTCGATAAAAATTACATATGAAGCCAATCATCTCCCTATTGGTCATCATTATTTCCTTGAAAGAGGAGTATCATTATAATTCAAATTCATAGCACATATAATTGCTAGAAAGTTGGGTGGCCATCGATATGAAACTCAGTTGAATCAAGAGTTGTGAATCCATCATCATTGGCAACCTTCAAGTTCAGATTCTCATTTCATGTCAACTCACTGACGATTCTCATATGTCAGTTTAATGTTGCCAAATGCAAGGGTGTGTTTCTTACCCGATCCCTCGCATTTACAAGTTTCATGCAATTAAGATTCTTGAGAATGTAAATGACCCCTTAATGTCTCTCATTATCTGCTGCAATGTGAAGAACATTTCGACACTTGCTGTCAATTAGCTTAACTGGATCTGGGGAGAGTTTTAGCACATAGACATTGACCTTGCATAGCTGCCTAATGAATAGGGAAGAATCCGAAATTATCCATGGCAGTAGATGTAAGGCTATGTTTGTTCAACATGTATGCAACTCTACAGACGTAGCCAATTAAAGCAGCAAGGTGAAGTGGAGTCCTGCCTTATTTATCTCTTCTTTGAACTAATCATGGCTCCTCTTCAGCTAGGATGCGTAGAACTCCTTCAAAATGAAAATATTTAAATGTGTGCAAGTTCATCAGTTAGTACTTAAACTTCAATATATACCTTTTAAGTTTAAAACATCAACTCATTAACTTAAATCAAGTAATTAACTCTAATATGAAGTGAGCTGAACAAATAAAGAAACATCCTTGTTTTTATGATAATAACTAGCATAATTATTGAAATCTACATATATGACTCCCAAAAGTGGCTGCATGAACTGTCGGCCTTCCCTTTACAATTTTATATATTTAATTTTCTTCATCATAAGTCTTCGATGTGTGACTAATCATGTCATGATATCTAGCCTCAGCGGCGAGATACAGACCAGATTTCTCTTCATTGTTCAAAAAGAACATAGCTTCTGGTTCAACTAGAACCAAAATCTTAGCTACAGCTTCATTGAAACAAATCAAGGACGTGCAGAGGAGTATTGATTTTTTACTGCGCAAGAGAAAATTTATTCAGGATTCTTTGAAAAGGAGTGTAATAGAAGAATAAGAAGGATATGGTTTAATAAGCAATGAAGACATCCATCTCCCTATTTCATTCATTCTTCCATCCCTCCATCATTAGTCTCTTACTCCATTATTTTTTTATACTTTTTTGTTTTTCTTTATTGATCCTTTAATCTCTTCTTTAATATTGCATTTGGTATCAGAGCAGGGAAACACATAGTAACACATTGACATTATGACTTTCAATGAGGAACATAAGAAACTCATCTGGCCCGGCTTTAGTAGCTTCCCAGAATAACTCATGCACCAAATACTGATATAGAGTCACTTGTAAAGAACCAAAGTTTGACTGATCACATGGTTGGTGCTGTGGATTTGAATCAAATATTCTCCTGCGCCAGTTGTCCCACTGAAACTTTCTCATCACATCAATCTTGCTATCAACTACACCCCTCTTGTAACAGGAACAATCGGATTAGGTAATAGCTTGTATAAGTGATCATGGCTGATTCATATTTATGCAGGGAGGAAAAATTGGTGAACAAGATGATGAATTGAGTCTTTCCAAGTCAACAACAATTGGAAAAAGAGGAAAAGCGACGAAGTTTTTCCTGCTATGTACCCAACAAAGACCTTTAATGGTCATGCTTTAACGAAATGAAACTTTTCTTAATGAACAAGCTCCAAGTACTTTAGTAATGAAAGTAAATAAATAAGTGAACTCTTATTTATAAAATTATACACTCCAACTATCGATGACGAATTGTACTTTTTTATGGAGAAGAACTGTACATTTAATGTATAAAAAAAATTAGGCAATATATATAGATGAACGCTAAAACAAGACCCCCTCTAATAATAAATTTTATGGAAGATATATTAGTATTACGTAAGACTTCAGTAACGGCATCATTTTTATTGTATCATAACATATACTTTATAATATGGTTTTATCTAGAAAATCAAATTAGACTGCAGGTTCACAAGTCACTCTCACAACCACATACAATTTCTGACAAATGAAGTAATTCACTTTCGTATTTCACACTTCTTACCAGTGTTATTAAAATCGATCCGTGGATCGATCCGGTCAAGTCACTGGGTCAGTGGTTCAACCGGGTTGAACCGGATTGACCCGCATATTAAAAAAATAAAAATAAAAAACTTATATATGATTTTATAATTTAAAATATTTAGGACTTGAATAAATATTACATGTTTATGATCCGCAATTTTAGTCTTAATTTGCAAGTCACAACAATAAGGGATTTATAAGACTAATTGAATTTCTAGTTAAATTGATAATAAATAATAATTTATAGATTTGATAAATGAATATACATTATTAAAACAAATAATAAAACAACAATCATCTTTAGCCTAGTGGAAGGAAAGAGAATAACTATTAAGAGAGGGTTGGGTTCGAGTCTTTTCCAAATCAAAATTGAAAAAATAATTTTTTGTCCAAATCAAAATTAAATAAATAATTGTTCAGACCAAATCGAACCGATTGAACCGATAAAATCACGATTTGAATGAAAAACCTGATCAATCGGTTGGATCAACCAGGTCGAATGCAAATTGGTCTGATAAGAAAACCGAACCGGTCCGGTGATCGATTCCCGGTCCAACCGACCGGTCCGGTTTTAATAACACTGCTTTTTTTTTCTTTTTTTCTTTTGATGAACTTAAGTATATTAAATGTTTTTTTTGTTAACACTTAACCGTGTGATCATTTAAAGTTAAAAAACAAGAGTCGCGATAGGTACAAACTTATTGTATCAGTCTTGTGAATAATATTTATTTATGCAATATTATTGTCAAATTTTGTGAACATTAGATCAAACTTTTGTGAACATTGTTCAAATTCGGTGAACAATACTCTTGTCAATTATCGCAAAAATGTTATCCGTTTTCATATATAGATTGGGTCATTAAATGAGTTTCAATTGTATCTAAGCTTTCACATAAAAACAGATTTGTACGCTGATCACTCGGTTGTCATTTTTAATAATTTAGACTATAGGGGGCGTTCGGTTGAGGACGCCTCTAGAAATGAGGACGTAGGGACAAATCTGGACCATTGATCTTGTTGATCCAATGGTTGAGATTTAAAGGTAGTGGGATTTTACTGTTTGCTTTTGATGGATTTTGGTAGTGGCACACGTGGCACGCCCACAAAGCACGGGGGGTTTAGTGGGGCACGTGGCGTGTTGTGATTGGTTGTACTCACGTACTTATTTCTGGAGGACGTCCTCAATTGAACACTCCTCTCAGACTATATATGAAATCAATCAAAGTATTGTTTTTTGCACAAACGTCTTTATAATTTCATATTTCACTAAATTCCTAATTGTGAGGATGAGGATTATGAAAATGACCAATTCATTACAATCAACACCATTCTGACATTTGTTATGGGCCGTACGACATTCAGGCCATTAACATCTCGGCCCATAGTTGGGTGCAATTAACGAGATGCGCGGGAAAGACCACCGGACCAAAATCCCTAAAAATCACAAAAATAGAACAATAATTGGGAGCGAAGCTGTCGAAGAACACTTCTTCAACTGCGAGCGCGCGTTTGGCTCGGCAAGTTGGGAGCTTTTCGTAACCCACATCATCTCATCGCTGTAGGAAGAAATGGGTATCAAGGTATTTGAAATTCGTCCATTTTAGGTTTTGCGATTTTCATTCTATGGTTTCTGATGGTGGATGTTGGGGGTTTAGGGTTTAACGAAGCTGTTGGCGGACAATGCGCCGAAAGGTATGAAGGAGATGAAGTTTGAGAGTTACTTCGGAAGGAAGATTGCTGTCGATGCCAGCATGAGCATATATCAATTCCTGGTATCTAATTGTATTTTTTTTTAAAATTAAATTATAAATTCAAGCATTTCTTGTGTCTATGCAGTGTGGTTTTTAATGTATGGAGTAGAGGGTGATACAATTTCATTCTTTTTCCGGCATTGCTGCAGATTGTTGTAGGAAGAACAGGAGCGGAAATGCTGACGAATGAGGCTGGTGAAGTTACAAGGTGAGTTTACTGAATTGAACTCTTGAAAATTTATGATTTGGATGGATTTTGTTTGTCTATTTGCTCTTTTTTGTTGTTGTCCTGCTTTTCCTTATTTGGTTGCATGCAGTCATTTGCAAGGAATGTTTAACCGGACTATCAGGCTACTTGAGGCTGGGATTAAGCCAGTGTATGATACTCAATGTCGTTCACTTTCTTTCATCATTTTAAAGACAGACTACTTTTTGTGATTGTATTGAATTGGAATCGGTTGGTATGCAGCTATGTTTTTGATGGCCAGCCTCCTGACTTGAAAAAGCAGGAGCTAGCAAAGCGGTATATACTTTGTCCCATCGTTCTTCTTATCTAATAAGGTAGGATTGATTTCCTTCTTGAGTTCGAAATTAACACATGATGTAGTTACTCAAAGCGAGCTGATGCAACTGAGGATCTAGCCGACGCTATGGAGGTATTTTCACCTAGCATGAGTTGTGTAAGGATTTTGTAGTTCAAGACATACTTTACTTACCTGTTTGGCTGTTTGGTGTACACAAATGCTGCAGGCTGGTAACAAGGAAGACATTGAAAAATATAGCAAGCGGACAGTGAAGGTAGGTTGTGGTTCTTCCTTGTGAATCTCTTGTTTTCAAAACTTACACATTTGGGTATCCCATCGATGCATTATGTAGCTTTCGCAAATTTTATTTTTTATATATGCTCGTTGTATCTGTTAGGTGACGCGACAACACAATGAAGATTGCAAAAAACTTCTACGTCTCATGGGTGTGCCTGTGGTGGAGGTGATTAGCATTTTTTTGACATTTTCCGCTTGTATTCTGCCAAGTTTCATGAACATTAATGCCTTTGACTGACTCATGCTGTATTTCTACATTTTGAATTGAATTGCTGGTTTTGTTTCTATCAGGCTCCTTCTGAAGCAGAGGCACAATGTGCTGCACTTTGCAAAGCTGATAAGGTAAGTTTCACTTCCATCTGCATATCTGATATACCAAATGTGCTTTTGTCCCATTCAAAAACAAATATCCAAATAAGACAGAATTAAATCCTGTTTGTTATTTATGGAATAAAATAATTATGAAATAAAATAATTGCAATCTGCACTATTCCCCTTCAAGTATCAGTCAAAATTCAATTTTCAGGTATATGCAGTGGCTTCTGAAGATATGGATTCCTTAACTTTTGGAGCTCCTAAATTTCTAAGACATCTTATGGACCCTAGCTCAAGAAAAATCCCAGTGATGGAATTTGAAACTGGAAAGGTGCTTCACATTTGAATCAAACTTTTCAAGGTTTATTGGTTTTACGTTTGTTTACTTTCCCTTCTTTTCTCTTATTCAGATCTTGGATGAACTGAATCTTACCATGGATCAGTTTATCGACTTGTGTATACTCAGTGGGTGTGATTATTGTGACAGCATCAAAGGTATTATATGTTTCGTCTTCATTATGGTAATAGATATTTCATTAAACTAAGGAACTAGCCAAATTGGTGGTTGGCCAGTTTTTATTGATCCTTCATATGTGCTACTAGTACTTTTTACGATCATGGAGGTGATTATTCCTAGGGAGGCTGCTATTACATAATGTAGCATTCACATACCTAAGAACAATATTCGAGCTTCGGTTGGAAAATTAATTCCAAGATCTAAGCAAATATTTTCTTCAGTCATTTTATTGTTTCCCCTCGTGTTACTTGTCTATAAATAGGAGGAACATGTATTGAGCTAAACCAGCCTCGTATTGAAGCCTTGGCTGCTTTCACATTCTCATATATTTATTTCAATTTTTTTCTTCAAAATGAGTGTTAATATTATCAATTTTTCAGTTCCCTGCTTCATTCTTACTCTTTTAATGTCATAATGCTAATGGCATTTTCTTTCTATTTATACAACATTGTTCAGGCATTGGAGGACAGACAGCTTTAAAGCTCATCCGCCAGCACGGTTCCATAGAGAAAATATTGGAGAACATAAATAAAGAGAGGTATTTATTATATACAAGTTTGTCTTTGTCGTTGTACCAACATAATTGTATAGTTGATGCAAATATCAATGATGCCACCATGCAAATCTGCAAATATAAGTATGATTATACAGCTTCAGTGGTCCTTTACAGTTGAAATCTGTGGGCAATATTTGGAAGGTTCTTGTAAATCTGAACTTCCTATTGGACCCTTTGAATTTATAAAAGGAGCATGTATCGTCTCTTTTTAGACTGCTGCTGACTGTGAGCTCTTAAATCGAAGCTGTGACATGCTTTTTACTGATTTGGCATGTTTCTTAATTATTTAAAGGTACCAAATACCTGAGGAATGGCCCTACGAGGAAGCTCGCCGCCTTTTCAAAGAGCCATTAGTCGTTACTGATGAAGATAAGATCGACTTCAAGTGGAGTGCTCCTGATGAAGAAGTTAGTGTTTTTCTTTTGTCCTCTACGTCTTACGTTAACATGTGCATTGTTATGATATGCCTCATCTAACTATGCCTCCACTACACGGCTGGACTTCTGCAGGGACTTATACAGTTTCTAGTCAATGAAAATGGATTCAACGGTGATAGAGTAACTAAAGTAAGACGGCCTGTTTTCATCATTTGTTTATTTTTAACTCTACTACAGTTTTCACAAACATTACTTTTTTTGATTTGCAGGCTATTGAGAAAATAAAAGCAGCAAAAAACAAGTCTTCACAGGGCCGGTAAGCTTAATTGATTGTCCCAGCTGGATATTATATTATGTGGTGTGACTGATGACCCTTCCATTGTTACCAGATTAGAATCTTTCTTCAAGCCAGTTTCCTCAGGATCAGTGCCTGTCAAAAGAAAGGTAAATTTACATGAATAACAATTCCCTTTAACATATAATTTATTCTTGGGTGTAAATAATACCTAACCACATATCTATTCTTTCGTTGATTTTAACATGACTTTTCTCAAGTCCCAAAGTTTTAGTACAGAGTAGTTAACATGAATTTTTGCGAAGATAATATAAGCCATCATGCTATTATTTATGACTATGTAACTTACACAAATTGTGAACATGAAAAGGCCTGTTATAAAGTAACTTGCTAAGCAATCATGAGAATCTCATCTCAAATGTCTCAACACTTCAGAACTGCAGATTGCTTTCTCACCTGTTTGAGTCAGCATCCCAAATTGCGACTCAGTCTACATGTTTTTTAACACGCCGAAGTTACTACTTGATACGGAATGGTGCTCTGCCCTTTTCCTATTCTCATACTTCTTATGGCAGGAAACAACTGAAAAAGCCTCAAAAGTAACTGCTAATAAAAAGGCAAAGACTGGTGGCGGTAGGAAGAAAAAGTAGCTATCAAGTGCATCAATGTAATGAAGGCAAGCTTACTTTCATACTGCCGAGGCTAGAATTTCCTACTCTATTTAATATTTCATTGTTTATGTTCTTGTTTACTTTACGAAGCAAAGGTAGCATTAGATTGGCAGTTGTGTCTCTACTTATTTCTAATATGATTCCTAAAAGTCGACGATTCTTCTGAACTCAGTTCAATATGTTCATTTTAGCTAAATACCAAACTTCACTTGGTATTGCTTGCAGACCCGAAGTTGCTGCTGATATGACCTCTTACTGGTGGTCACCGATGAAGAACATTGGAGATAAGTGTATTAGTCAAGGACTTGCACTGAAAATGTGGCATGTCCATTAGAGACTTTCTATCTGATTTCTTGTACGACTTTAGAATGACAGCAAATATATCCTCTTTGTGTGAAGTACCAACTCAGCTCCTTCTATGGATATATCCAATATGCAAGACAGTTATCAACTCGCATTACAGCTATTAATTTGTTTTCTTGTTCTTTGGAATTAAAAATGTTCATTCAAAAAGAAGTTTCATCAATTGCATTTACCCCGTGAGTTCTGTATTTTAACTTAGGTAATTTTAATGAAAATTTCAATTTGATGGAACTTTTGGAATTTGCTGTCATTTATACAGGTTATTGATCGCATTCCAAACTCATTACTTCAGCCGCCTTCGTAACTCTCCCTCTGGGAAATACTCAATGGCATAGTCACTTCAAATTATGTATTATTATACTGGAAATGTTAATTTACAGGAATGGAACTTTGCGAGAAAACCTAGGCTAAAAATGATTAGACAGCTTCGCCTTGGCTCAAAGGATGGAGTAGCCTCCAATCCATAGTATTTAAAACTTCCACCAGCCGAAAATTATTGAAACTGATGCAGGATGAGTGAAGGTGATGAGATAATAGAGAGAGTTTAGATGAGAAGAGAGATTTTGGGTTTTTAATACTTGATTCTTATTCAAGAACTGTTAGCTACTTATAGGGTAGCAGTACAAACAGCTCATCACATAATTTGTGCCTATTGCCTAGTCGACACGTCACTCCTTCGCCCCGCTCCCCATAACAGACTGGTAACAAATTGCTGACGTGTCATACTCATGCCTCGGATACCTCTGAGATGGGATCCTGTCCCTTGCGCCCCTACGCACCTTCGGCTGCTCCAGCGCTCCTGCTCCAACTGGGCTGGCCTTTGGTGGGCCGTGCGTATCAATTCCTCCCCCGTCAGACATCACCTCGTCCTCGAGGTTGAATAGCGGAAACTGGCTGCGAAGGTCAGTCGTGTCCATCCAAGATGCATCATCCATGGGTTGGTTCTGCCATTTGACCAAGCTCTGGGTCACTAGCCGATTGCCCTTCTTAATTCTCCGAACAGCCAAGATTTCCTCTGGATAATCCTCTGGTGGAGCTGCCAGCATATGGTTAGGCCAAGTGACTGTTGTGAATGGAGGTTCAGTGCGGCACTTCTTGAGAAGGGAGACATGGAATACATTATGTATTCGTGTGTGGTCTGGCAGGACAAGGCGGTATGCGACCTTGCCGATACGCTCACTTATTTGAAAAGGTCCATAGTAGCGGCGAGCGAGCTTAGTACAAGGCTGGGAGCGAACAGAACTTTGGCGATACGGGCGCAGCTTGAGATAAACCCAGTCACCTACTCGAAACTCGACATCGGTTCTATGCTTGTCAGCATGTTGCTTCATCCGGTTTTGTGCCCGCAGCAGGTTTGCTCTAAGTTCCGTGATTATGCGAGTCCGCATGGATAGTATGTGATCCACTGAAGCTACTGTGGCGAATCCCGACACATAATCCTTGATAGTCGGTGGTGGTTGGCCATAGACTGCCTCAAATGGTGTGACTTTTGTGGAAGAATGATGCGCAGTATTGTAGTGTAGTTCTGCCCACAGGAGGAGCTCTGCCCAATCACGCTGTTGGTCATTAACATAACAACGTAAATAGTCCTCAAGTAAGCGATTTGTAACTTCCGATTGACCATCGGTCTGCGGGTGATAAGCGCTGCTGTGCATGAGGCGCGTTCCTTGAAGTTTAAAGAGTTGCTGCCAAAAGGTGCTCATGAACACCGGATCCCGATCGGAGACTATGCTGTTGGGAATTCCATGTAGTCGACAGACCTCCTTGGTAAAGGCCTTGGCAACCTTTTCCGCAGTGAAACCCGACTTCAATGGACTGAAGTGAGCTGCCTTGTTGAGTCTATCCACCACCACAAGTATAACTGTGTATCCGCCCGAAGGTGGTAATTGTGTGATAAAGTCCATAGACAAGTCGGTCCAAACACCACTGGGTAAAGGGAGAGGCTGTAAGAGTCCTTGCGTTTTGGTGTTCAGAACCTTAACTTGCTGACAAACAGGGCAACGTTGCACATATTGGCGTACTTCGTCTCCAAGTCTAGGCCAATAAAAATGGGTGCTCACACGTGCCGTTGATCGCTGAATCCCAGCGTGTCCTCCCAGGCGTGAGTCGTGATACTCTTGCATGATCAAGTCCTTAAGTGTTGGGTCATCAGGAACATACAAACGACCTTGGTGCAGCAGGAGGTCATCACGAACTTGGTAAGTTGGGTGCTCCTCTGGGTGTTGGGTGATGCGTTGCATGAGTTGGTTAGTTTCAGGGTCACGTTGAAGTGCTTGGCGTAGTGACCTCAGTATGCCGAGGACTGGTTTGGAGCACCCATGCATGGCGTTGAAGGACGTATCCTTGACTCGAGACAGGGCATCCGCAGGGCCATTGTCGCGGCCTGGTTTATAAACTATGTCAAACTCATACCCCAGCAGTTTGGTCACCCACTTTTGTTGATCGGGAGTGTGAACTGTTTGAGTCAAGATGGTGTGGAGGGGCTGATGGTCAGTGTGCAGAATGAACTTATTTCCCAGAAGATAGTGGCGCCATTTTTGCACTGCAGATACGGCCGGCGCAGAGTTCTCGATTGTAAGTCGATGCCTGCCTCATAGTTGGTGTAAACTGCCTGCTGAAATAGCATATTGGTTGATTGTCTTGAGCTAATACGGCCCCCATGCCATCTCCAGACGCATCCGTGTATATCTCAAAAGGTTTAGCAAAATTAGGAAGAACAAGGATGGGTGCTTTCATCAGCGACTGTTTCAAGTGGTCAAATGATGTTGTTGCTTGGTCTGTCCAGACGAAGGCATCCTTACGCAGCAGGCCAGTGAGTGGGGCAGCAATTCGGGCATAGTTCTCCACAAAACGTCGGTAATACCCTGCTAAACCAAGGAAGCTACGCAACTGTTTGGCAGACGTGGGCAAAGGCCAATGTTGGATGACCTGGACCTTCTCAGGATCCATACTAACTCCCTCTCCAGACACCATATGCCCCAAATAATGGATTTCAGCCCTGGCCAAGTCACATTTCACAGATTTTGCATAGTAAGTATGAGCAGCTAGTAAGGAGAGTACCTCATTAAGGTGTTGTAGATGTTCCTCCCATGTCTTGCTATAGACAAGTATATCATCAAAGAAGATCAGGACATACTGGCGCAGAAACGATCGGAATAAGTCGTTCATAGTAGCTTGAAAAGTTGCTGGTGCATTAGTCAAGCCGAAAGGCATGACTAGGAACTCATTGTGCCCGTCGTGTGTCCGAAATGCTGTTTTATGAACATCATCTGGCGCCATCCGGATCTAGTGATAACCAGCTCGCAGATCTAATTTAGAGAACACCCTTGCTCCATATAGCTCATCAAACAACTCGTCAATTGTAGGGATTGGAAATCTGTCTCGCACCGTCACTGCATTTAGAGCTCTATAATCAATACAAAACCTCCAGCTACCATCCTTCTTCTTAACCAACAGAACCGGTGAGGAGAATGGTGACGAACTAGGCCTGATTACTCCCTCAAGCAACATGTCACGAACTTGTTTTTCAATCTCCTGCTTCTGATACTTTGGGTATCTATATGGTCGCACGTTTATAGGGGCAGCACCAGGATTTAATGGAATGTGATGGTCAACTGATCGAGGTGGTGGGAGCCCCTTGGGTTTAGAGAAAACCACTTGTTGTTTCAGTATAAGTTCATGCAAGTCATGATGCTGCTCTTTGGTTAAGTACTCGGGAATGACTGGTAATTCTTCCATGTGTGCACACTGCTTGGGGTCATGATTCTCCTCCACTGAGAGTTGATAAAAAGATGCAGTACTGCCCGCCCTTTGTGCTTTCTTGAGTTGCCCTAGGCTCAGTTGAGATAACTGCGCCTCAGGTTTCAACCCATGCAGCTTAACATCTGTGCCGTTATGCTTGAAACTCACCCATAACTTTTTGTAGTCGAACAATATAGGACCTAGCTCAGCTAGCCACTGTGCCCCCAGGACTGCATCCGCACCATAGATAGGTAATAAGTGGAAATCAATACGAAACTGAGAGTTACCTAGTTGGAGTGGCACGCTGCGACAGAGGCCTTCGCACTGCAACTCGTCGCCATTCCCGATAGTAACTTTGAGGTGTCGAGAGGGTTCTATGCTCATCCTCGCATGCTTCGCGACTCTAGTTTGTAAGAAGTTGTGGGTAGATCCACTGTCTACCAAGATCACTACTCGCTCCCCACCTAGCAAGCCCTCCAACCTGAGTGTACTCGGCGCCATCTGGCCCTGGAGTGCGTGGAACGAGATGGCTGGCATCGTTTCTACCTCCTCTGTTTTTGGTATTTCCACCTCCTCTGCTGCCGCAGCCGCCATCACATCTACTCCAGGCTCACTCAACTCCTCTTCCGCTCCGGATTCTTCCAAGAGGAAGCACTGAAACCTTGGTTTACAGCGATGCCCTGGTACGTATTTGTCGTCACAGTTGAAACAAAGTCCCTTCTCACGCCTTATGGACATCTCAGCTGGGGTTAATCTCTTGATTGGAAGATTTTGGTTAGGGGCCACTCCACTGCTCCTGCTCCCGTTCCCTGGGCCATTAGTGATGCTCAACGTGTTGCTTGGGAATCGGTTAGCCCCTCCCCTCGGTGACCAGCTTCTCATAGGTGCTATTTTCTGCTCTGCTAAACGAGCCATGCCAATGGCCATCTGGAGATTCACGGGAGACAACAACACCATTTCTCTATGGATTTCTTCCTTCAACCCGACCATAAAACGATTTAGCAAATTGTCAGCCGTCATCCCAGGTGTGCGGGTAGACAGTGACTCGAACTCAGCGATATACGAAGCCACTGGTCCGGTTTGATGCAGCTTGTTGATCAGCACCTCGGCGTTGTAGTAAGCAGGTGGACCAAATCGGGCCATAGCATCCCGGCGAAACCTCTCCCAACCTTCAAGTTGATGTGTGACGTGCAGCCACTGGTACCACTTGAGAGCTTCTCCAGTCAAGAAGAAGGTCGCAACCGACAGGCGCTGCTCGGCCGGGGTGTGGTTATACTCGAAATACCTCTCCATTTGGAACAGCCAACCCTCCACGGCTTCTCCATAGAACTGGGGAACATCAACTCGCGACACCATCCTTCCTCCTCCATTGATCTGAACATCCCCGGTTCCATGCATGACATACTGGCCGACTTGCCGCATCTGCCTAGAGCTTTCTCCCTGGTTGTCAGTGTATGGTGTGTTAACCGGTGTGGCTAACAGTGGTGGTGTCTCATGGGTCGTCGAGGTGATACTCATAGCTTGCTTATCCTTGGCCTTTGGTACCTTGAGCTCCTGCATCCCCTTCCGCAGCTGCTCCATGTACTCCAGCATTTTTGACTGTGTCTCCGAGTTCTTAGCCCTTTCCTCCGCCTGTTGCTTAGCCATCTCCGCCATGACGTTGGTTAGAGCAGCTAGGGTGTCTATGGTGCTCCGAGTGTCTGGCATCGTGCTCTCAGTGAAAGCACCAAATTGATGCAGGATGAGTGAAGGTGATGAGATAATAGAGAGAGTTTAGATGAGAAGAGAGATTTTGGGTTTTTAATACTTGATTCTTATTCAAGAACTGTTAGCTACTTATAGGGTAGCAGTACAAACAGCTCATCACATAATTTGTGCCTATTGCCTAGTCGACACGTCACTCCTTCGCCCCGCTCCCCATAACAGACTGGTAACAAACTGCTGACGTGTCATACTCATGCCTCGGATACCTCTAAGATGGGATCCTGTCCCTTGCGCCCCTACGCACCTTCGGCTGCTCCAGCGCTCCTCCTCCAACTGGGCTGGCCTTTGGTGGGCCGTGCGTATCAGAAACAAACTGGTAGAATCTTCCACTCTTCAGATTTTTTTCTTCTCTGGTGGCGTTGGAGGCGCAACACTTGTAATTTATGCAAATTCCTCACATTTTCTTATCTTTTTAATCACACTGACACGGTCCACTGTTCCAATTATTGTAAGCAAGCCCTTCGGGACGTCTACAGCAACTAGATCAATGCCTGATGAAATTCCAAAACAGATTTGAATGAAAACTGAATAATATTCGGCAGTTCTGTCTGGCAGTTCTCGCAATTTATGCTCACTTTGATCACTGTTTTCTGGACGACGTATGTATGGAAAAGAAGTAATGTAAGTACATTAGCAGCAAGTAGTAGCATGTAGTGTTAATGTTATTATACAGCTTTCTTTCGGTTTTATATGTATGAAACATTTATGTTATAGTGGTTGACTGGTTGTTCTTCTAAGTTGGACATCATAGTTTTGGAGGCAAGCATTTGGAAGGCCTTCTCCTTCTGTCCAAACAAGTAATAATACCTTAAGGGTCCTTTTTTATAGGTAAACGGAGAAACAAAAAAATTATGGATCAGTTATTTTTCTTTTTTTAAGACAGGAGTTTGAAAACTATGTAGGTTTTATATCGATATGTCTGCTAGCTCGAACATTACAAACTTACATTGGCTAGATGGACAATCATCTAGTGGTACTTAAGCACAAATGGTTCTCGCACTCACCAAACAAGTTTTTTTATTGTGGGTTCTTTCCTTGGGCCTAAGTACCAAACATTTGATGCTCTCGTTGAGAGCCAACGCGAAGCGGGGGATTTGGTAGAGGGCTATCTGATTGCTAATGAGGTCATAGTGAAAGCCGCTTAGAATAGGTCATCTAGAGTAGACCGACGGAGTCGTCAATTTTCAAAAGATATGGCAATGTTACAATCCCACATTGGCTAAATAGTCAACCATCTAGTCGTACTTAAGTTCCACGTTGGCTAACATCGGATGTCCGAGGTTAGTTCCATTGTAGGAAAATACTTATATTGACAAAATATGCAATAGATGACGGCATAAATACTACACAACAATCTATAGAACTTAAGAGATCAGTAGAAGTTGATAGAAAAATATTGAGTTTACATTAGTTTCGAGATTAGTTCTCAAGTTTACGATTTTTGAGTTTTAAATTTCACTTTTGCTTTATCTTTAATGTGACCGGACATTTATTGTCCAATCTTTTCGATATTCCTAAGAGTCCAGACACTTTATGTTTAATCGATATTGTTCTCATAAGGATGACCGTATGAATTGATGAATGGGGGCAGCTGCCCCAAATGAATTTTTAAACCTATCTTTAGTGTTGGATTAATTTAATTAATACCCCATCAATTTTTATTTATTTGCACCCGAGTTACTTTTTTATACTAAGCTTTCATTAATTTAGAAATAAATTTGAGTTACACTATCTCATTGCACAAGTTTGTGAAGCAGCCAATCATTTTCCTTAGTATCCAATCATCCATCATCTATTTATAATCTTTCCGACAAGTTTAAAGTAATTTCTGTTCTTTTTTTATAAAAAAAAATTTCACTATTATTATAAGCAAGGAATGGACAAATCACAAACTCATGCCGGTGCATCCGAGGGAGTTCGAACCGTCGATCTCCTGGTTATTCGATCAGGCTGTTCTTTTTTTTCGATGGTAAAGTAATTTCTATTCTATGTTTCAGAAATTTATATATGATCATTTCACTTTATATTTGCGTTAATTAAATTTACATTACTTTTTCTTTTTATGAAATATAAAATACAACTAAAGCCTAAAACTATGTGTAATGAAAGATGTTCTAGGAAATAAGACTAGTGGTGAATTAGTCATAAAAAAAATTTTAAAATTTTATATTGTGTTTTTTTTTTTCAAATGTGAACTATAAATTATGCATAATCACTACAAAATTTTAGATTTTCCGGAAAAAAATTTCAACGAAGATCCGACGACAACGGAATAAATTCCGTCAATGTTCCGGGGTGGTCCGTCCAAAATTTTATATATCAAAACAACCGTCGTTTTTCCGAGACTATTCCATCGACACAAATTCCGACGCCACTTGGCCATTGGATTGTCCTCGGATTTATGTTGACGGACTATTGTCAGAAGTGTGACAGAATGTCTCATATTGGCCCCTATAAATACATGTCCTCGAATTTTTTTATAAGTTTGCGTAACAGATTTCTTCCTACAAAATAACTATAATGAGTTTGGATTCCGACTTGTTTGCCAATATGGGTACTGAAGACGAAGCATCGATTCTGAAATGTATAATTGGGCACGAGTTGTGAAGGAAATCATAGCTACAGTTGGGCAAAATACAGAGATGAAGAGAAACCTAGTAGAGAAGGCCCCGACTATAAGTCACAACAAGTGAAAGGTGATGAGGAAGTAGACCAGCCGTCAGTGCAGCGTTCTTTAACAACTCAATGATCGAAAAGTGGTTGAATTAGCATTGACGAGGTTGATTGTTTGCCAAATACCCTTGCATGTGTTTGAAATCTATCTTCAATGGTTGGTTGTAATAATAAATGTAACGTTCACTATTGTATCCCTTCAATTATAAAAATCCACGGACATTTCCACGTAATGTAACACTGAAACTAAATTGAATTTGTTTCACACATTTTGTTCCGATTTGCATGCATTATTGACAGTCATGTCAGTGATACTTATTCTAGCGACAATGAGAGACTGTTCCGAAATCGTTCAATGCTATGCTGGAAAATAGCTGAAAAAGTGGCACAAATACATTCTTGACTGTCGGTATCCAAATAATCTTGTCGACAAAACTGCCGACGACATTACGGGGCTTACCCGACGAAAATTTTAGCAATCGATGGACTGACGACGGAAACGCACCGGAATAAGTTGCGGGGAGTTTCCTGCGACACTCCGGTGAAGCTATCCATTTCGAGAACTTATAAATGTAACCTCAGTTGCATGTTTACAATCTCATACTCCAATCCACATACAACACTTCATACTTCAAATGGATCCACCTCGTCGAAATATTTCTGATCTTGGTGATTGTGTTCTTGAGTTGTTCCGACAACACCGGGTGTCATATTGAGTGCTGATAACGATGACATACCGGAAGAATATACGCAAGACTATCTAATAGAAGGACTAACGGAGTCAAGTCGAGCTGGCAAAAATAGTAATTATTTCCTAAAAGAATTTGGTGGATGCCTTGCAATTTAGTTCAAGCGAGTTATTCGTCTGGATGACAGAGTTATTCATCTAGAAAACAGACAGAATCGGACTTCATGTAATAGCGCCGGAAGTGTGACGTTGGTGACAATTGTCGGAAGTTGTAACGTTTTATTGTCTACGCTTTGCCGTGCAAAATCTTGTATCGAAAGTTGTATTGAATAAATGTGTGCCCCACATTTATGATACATTTACTAATATTTTCATTTGTCACAAATTTTGCAAAAAATTGTTATGAATACTTGATATATTTTTCGTGCTCTCAATACTATAAATACACAACGGTAAGGTAATTATATACCCACACAAAAAAATCAAACAAGAGCAAGCCATGAGAAAAACATGGCAATGTCCTTGACATCTACCCACCTTTCAATCAGCTTGCTCATTTTTTGTATTTCATACTTGCATCAATTCTCAATCAACATATTCTCAGAATTTAATTATTCATATCCTCTGCCGCAAGACATTCCTTCCAAAGCGATGTGAAAGATATTTAACTCTTATCCTGATATTACTGACGCAACCAGTATACACGCAATTGGAGAAATCGCACTTAATCTTACAGAAAAATATGCGAGCAACACCATCAATATGTTGACACATATGATTTATGAATGATCTGAATCGCAAGATTTGGCTGATAGGTTGAAAACATGCAAAACTCAATAGGAATTCATACTTGAAAAAATAGTATCAACGCATAGCCACTGGATGAACTGGTGGAACTGAAAGGTTGGTTGGAAAGGTGTCAAACATGTATGTGAAGAGACGAGGGCAAGCAAGAGAGCGGTGACTTTGTGCTCTAATAAAATTCAAAGAAAATCATTACAAATGTTGAAGGGTAGTATTGAAACAACTTTGCATTTAGATATCATTCAAACGCTTTGGGTGTAATGATAATGATAAGAGTGATCATGATTTCGAATTCTGAGTGGTAAAAAAAAGGGAAAAGTATAAAAGGTGGTATGAACTACCATTCTTTTACAAACTCTTGTCCGGACTATCAATATTTGCAAAATAAAGTCAATTTCAACTTTTAGGACCAAATTACAATTACAATTAGTACCATAAAGTACCCAAACTAAAAAATCTGTAAAACACATTCAATTTCTACTTTAAGGACCAAATTGTAATTACAATTAGTACCATAAAATACACAAACTAAAAAAAATCTGTGTATATGTATTTAGTTAAATTTAAATGTATATTTTGTTCTAAAGTATTTGGTTCGGTCTAATGATAATTTTTTTGAATCAGTCAATTTTTTTAAATTGCTTAAATTTATACAATAAATTTCTAATTTTACAATAAGTTATACCATAAATCTTTTTTTGAATAATTTATTACACCATAAATCTTTAAATATATAAATTTCGATCTAAATTTATACAATAAATGTTAAAATCAAAAATATTTTCGTACAACCGTATCAAATGACCTAATTGTACGATATGCATCTACAATAATAAAATTTCTTGAGAATATATATTATCATAAAAGTTTCACAATTGATCTGAAAATATAATAATTTAACAGAAGATTAACATGTATCAACATCCATCATAATAATAAATGATTGATATTTTGACTTATTTGTGAAACTTTTATTATATTTTATCTGAAAATTAGAAATTAATATATTATTATGATGGTAGTTCATACCACCCTTTTGTACTTTTCCCTAAATTTTAATAACTTCAAAAGTGAAATATTTGTGTAGTTTTCCCTAACTTTCTAATTTTCAGATAAAATATAATAAAAGTTTCACAAATAAGTCAAAATATCAATAATTTATTATTATGATGGATGTTGATCCATGTTAATCTTCTGTTAAATTAATACATTTTCAGATCAATTATGAAACTTTTATGATAATATATATTCTCAAGCAATTTTATTATTGTAGATGCCTATCGTACAATTATGTCATTTGATACGGTTGTACGAAAATAATTTTGATTTTAACATTTATTGTATAATTTAGATCGAAATTTATGTATTTAAAGATTTATGGTATAAATTATTGTAAAATTAGAAAATTATTGTATAAATTTAAGCAATTTAAAAAATTGACTGATTCAAAAAGTTTATCATTAGACCGAACCAAATACTTTAGAACAAAATATACATTTAAATTTAACTAAATACATATACACAGATTTTTTTTTGTTTGGGTATTTTATGGTACTTATTGTAATTGCAATTTGGTCCTTAAAGTAGAAATTGACTGTGTTTTGCAGATTTTTTAGTTTGGGTACTTTATGGTACTAATTGTAATTGCAATTTGGTCCTTAAAGTAGAAATTGACTGTGTTTTGCAAATGTTGATAGTCCGGCAAGAGTTTGTAAAATGGTGATAGTTCATACCACCCTTTTGTACTTTTCCCTAAAAAAAGAAGGTGTGTAATGATAAGAGTGGTTGATCATTAAAATGAGAATAAGGTGACATAACTCATAAGTCATACATATAAAATAAGTTTACATTCCATTTTCTTATTTTTTTTTTGATAGTACATTTCATTTTCTTTGAATTGTGTTAATATTAAATTAGGATGTTTAATGGGCGCATGAAAATTTCCAAAAACAATCTATTATATATAGTGAATATGTCATTGTACAAAATCAACATATTATTATATTAAATTAATAAAGATATGTTGATCGTTTTTATCTTCTTAATACGATCTTCCTCGAGAATTAGATGACTAACACTTCAAACTTAAAGCCAATAGAAGTAAGCTGCACAAATGTAAAATCTCCGTACATATTGCTCTGGCATATAATTTAGTGTAGAGAATAACCTCTTAAATGTTTAGCGATAAAAAGTTATGTGTACGATCCTTCGCGGATATCAACCAAGTCTATTCTGTGAAGAAAAGATGCTTATAGTGTACTTCGTGCTTCAGCTCGATCACTCGCTAAAAAGAAAGATCCTAATTTTATTTGGCCTTGAACTTTCTGTACCTTTTTTTTCCTCCTTGTCATCCAATAAAATATTATTTTTTTTTAAAAAAGACAAAATTGAAAATGAAATTCAAAACTAGGACAAAGTTCAATATTTTTCCTCCCCATCTTGGCAGAACAGAAAAAAAAAATTGTCAAAATTTAAGTAATTTATATAGTATTTGGTGAACATCTTTTGGGCTGGATTACATTGGAATCCAAAACCCGAAGGCCCACCAAGGTCAATGTTTTATCTAATCAGTCATCGTCCTGGGATTTTCAGTGGCCGAGGTTTTGTGTTATCTCAGGCCATCACCTATGGTGACGCTTGCAGTCAGATCAGCTGCTGCTGCTAATTTCTTCATCCATTTCAATTACAAACTTCTCTACAGGCAATTTTCCAGCAAATCAGCAGTACCCATTTCATCAATCAGGTCAATTCACTCAATCCAGCAAACCCTAAATTCTGCAGAAAAAGCCCCAATTCCCAGCCGCGGCAATGTTATTGAAATTCTTAAAGAAAGGAGCTTGCTTGAGTCAGTCACCAGTGAAGAACTCAAATCAGCTTCTGTCAAGTCCAATTTGAAAGTCTACTGTGGATTTGATCCCACAGCTGAAAGTTTGCATTTGGGTAATTTGCTGGGCATCATTGTGCTTTCATGGTTCCAGAGATGTGGACACACTCCCGTGGCGCTGATTGGCGGCGCCACAGCGAGAATTGGAGACCCTTCTGGTAAGAGTCTTGAAAGGCCTGAGCTTGATGTTGAAACTCTAGAAAGAAACACGGTAGGGATTAGAGAAACTATAAGCAAAATTCTGAAAAACAACAATGCGGGAGATGGTGGATTTGTTGTGTTGAATAATTATGATTGGTGGAAAGATATGAGGTTGCTGGATTTTTTGAAGAGGGTTGGGCGGTATGCTAGAGTTGGGACGATGATGGCGAAGGAGAGTGTGAAGAAGAGATTGGAATCCGAGCAAGGAATGAGCTACACCGAGTTTACTTATCAATTGTTGCAGGGTTATGATTTTGTGTACTTGTTTGAGAATGAGGGTGTTAGTGTTCAAATAGGTGGGAGTGATCAGTGGGGAAATATAACGGCCGGAACTGATCTTATTCGCAGGATTTCTCAGGCTGAAGGGGCTTATGGCTTGACATTTCCGTTATTGTTGAAGAGTGATGGGACAAAATTTGGGAAGTCCGAGGATGGCGCCATTTGGCTTTCACCGTCCATGTTGTCCCCTTATAAATTCTATCAGTATTTCTTTTCTGTCCCGGATGCAGATGTGGTGAGGTTCTTGAAGATTCTTACGTTTTTGGACTTGGAGGTGGTGGAGGAAATTGCAAAGGAAATGAAGAGCCCTGGTTATGTGCCTAACTCAGCTCAGAGGAGGCTGGCTGAAGAAGTGACCCGGTTTGTTCACGGGCAAGATGGGTTGGATGAGGCTATAAAGGCGACAGAGGCATTGAGACCTGGGGCTGCAACTGCGCTAGATTGGAGGGCTATTGATGCGATTGCGCAAGATGTCCCGTCGTGCTCATTTGCCTATGATGAAGTTTTGAATAGTTCTCTAGTGGATCTATCGGTTTCATCTGGCTTGTTTGAGACTAAATCAGCTGCAAGAAGACTTTTAAAGCAGGGAGGGGTTTACTTGAACAACAATAGAGTAGATAGTGATGGTAAGAAAATTGAAGTTCAGGATATCATCGAGGGGAAAGTACTCCTTTTATCTGCAGGGAAGAAAAATAAGGTTGTTGTGCGGATATCTTGATATTTATGTCCATAGAACCGAAATGTTAACAAGCAGGTCGTTGAATTTTTTATAATTACTCATCAAGTTTGGTAAATACCGGGCTACATGCTCAAAATATTTCATGAGTTTTTTTGGGAGACCATGCTACGGGATATCCAATGTCAGAGACATATATTATATATGTTGGCTTTCACAACTTTTGTGCATTAGAAACATTGCTCAAGTCTCACATTGTACCTATCTTATAGTCATTCTTTATCAACTCATGTCGAGACTTCTACTTTGGTTATTGAACAAGTTCTCTTCATTTAGAGGCACCTGTTTACTTATGCAGTTAGCTCCTATATAGAAGGTTCCTCCTAGCAAATTGACAAGTAATGGCACCATGGTCAGAGTAGTCAGTCTATCTCTAGCTTGTTCCAAAACATATAACTCACAGCTTCTCTGATTGAAACTTCCTACCACGAACATGATCCATGAAAGAGTCTCTTAGCAACCACAACTACTAGAGAGAGTAAGGCAAACCAAGATTCTCAAGAGTACTCATGGTCAGTGAATTACCGATGTCCTGATTTATTTATGGCCAATTACAACTCATGGCTACATAGAAAGACGAGAGATATCTACAGGTGTGAGAAAAAAAACCATCTCTAAAAAATAAATTTATATAATTATCTACGTAAATCATCTTCCGTCAATTCCCTGCAGGTTAGTTTGTCTTCAATGGACTATCAATGTCCTGACTCTTTCGACAATGTAATGCTACCCAGGTCCCCTGAAGGAAACTTCTTTCCACGTCTAATAAAGTTATAAAACCATGATCATCTTCAGATAACAGCAGCACTACCTTATTTCAAATTCAGTGACAGTCAATAATGCACAACGGATGTAGCAAAGTAGTGATCACCAAACTGCAATTCTAAGCATTTTTTTTGTCATATATAATTACCCACAACAAAGAATGAGATTTTATGGTAATGTGCTTCTGATCTAAATGAAAGAAGCACAAATTGGAAAGTATGAACCTGTACAACTTCAGATAAAATAAATAACCTGATAAGTAAAGTCAACCATCAGCAGAAGCAGAAGCCTCGGCAATCATTGCTGCTCAAATGTGCAACAAAATCTCGCAAAATTTTCAAATTCAACCTCTGCAGCATCAGATTCATCATCAGCTCAATCAAATGTGTGGATTGCATTCTTTGGAATAAAAATCATTCCTCTGGATCAACTTCCTCAGCCTCCCAAAGCTGAAGCTCTTGCTGTTCGGATCGCTAGTCGGCGTATCCGGACTCTCTTCCGTTTCTGGCTGCATAAAACAAACGTAGCAACCTTCACTCCTCCTTCCTGTCCTCCCCGCCGCCGTGAGCGATGATGAAGATCTCTTAATCTCACCATCTGCTCTCTCCTTCCTCCTCCTCTTCTTCTTCCTGCTGAACGAACGGTTGATTGCGTTTCTGAAATCCCTAGAAATCGAAAAAACTGATCCGTTGCCGCTATCCTCCCTCCGCCTCTTCTCCTCCAACCTTCTCTCTCCACCTTCAGCGTCCTCGGTCCGATTCTTGTCTTCTTCATCGTCGCCGTTTCCACCATTGGTGATTTCCGATTCCGGCATGAATAACTTTCCGCTGCCGACGTTGCAGAATTTTAAAAATCTTGTGATTTAGGTTTGATGTAGAGTGAGAAAGGAAGAGAGGAGGAAAGAGGGAAGAAACGAAGATGGATGACACGCTGACGACCAAAGCCACTTGCCACCTGCGTGTCTTCCTTTCCTTCTTTGGTTCATATAAATCGGTTTGAATAAACCGTGTCAATTGATTGGTCAGAAAAGAAACCGAGACGAATTGTCGGACCGAGGTATACAGAGTTCGGTTGTTGGCCGCCTAAACCCTAGATCGACCGGTTCGAAGCTACAACTTTTCCCAATCAATCAAATTCGATCCCTGCATACGTGATACGACGACGACGACGATGGAAACAGAACTATCTGAAGATTTGATTGAGGAAATTCTAATAAGGCTCCCAATAGAGTCGCTTTTCAAATTCAAAACGGTGACAAAACAGTGGCTCAGATTAATCACCTGCAACCGATTTGCATTCGAACAACATCGGATGGCTCAAGTTCGGACCTATGATGATCCCAGCTCTTCGTCCTCCATAATTTAATGACCGGCAATGATAACAATAACTTCATCACCCCTGTATCGGTGGGCATCGAGTGCGGAGGAACTCATGCTGTCACATTCAATCACAAAATTGATTTGCCATATGCGGTGGCGGAGACGGTTAACTGGTCGATGCATGAGCTGTTTCCAGCTGGGTTCGGAGTCTACTTCCTTTATGAACGAATGAAGGGAACTGTGTCGTTGTGGAACCCTACTATACGAGAAACTAAGGTGTTGCCTCCATCTCCTCACCACTTATAGAGCTTATACTCATCATTTTGGAACAGTTGATTATAAAGATGGAAACTTTTCTTAATTACAAAGTTTGTCGTGTCACTTCACAAAAAGCAAACCGTCGCCAATTTTGTCTTTCACTTGAATTGTATTCATCTGAAACCAAGTCTTGGAAATTGATATACCAAATTTTTGCTCTGAACAATTTTGGGGATATGCTGATTGGACGTTACATTGTACCAATTTGAATGGACGGGCTCACTGGCTGATCCGTTCTTACAATGAAGATACTTTCATTACCACTTTTGACTACCAAACCGAGGTTTTTAGTAGAATTAGAGCCCCTTCGGCTCCTCCCGAAGTAGATGATTATGATAAATGGCATTGTATTGTTACTTTGTTCGATGACAAGTTTCTATGTCTATTACTTTTTTGGGGTAAAAACAACATGGAATTTGTAGACATCTGGGTTATGTGTGAATATGGGGTTGAAGATTCTTGGACCAAAGAATCTACAGTTGGTCCCATTCCTATGGACAAGGGAGTGTTGGCGTTTTCGAGCAGGGTACGAGCTATGTTCCTGCAGCCAAGGGGTAATGATACTTCTCGATTGATCTTGTTTCACTGTAACTTATTAAAAGGTAAAAGGCACCGTCTTGGACGTAAACACCGGTACCAATATATGCAGGTTGTGGAATACAAAAGGTCCATCGTTTCAGTATTGGAGTAGAACTCAGCACTATGGCTTATTTGTTTTTCAACAGTGCGACAATTCATCATTTTATATGTACATTAGATATTTATTATTCATTATTATCAAAATCTTAAGTAATCATTTTCTAGTTTCATGAAAATTTACAATGCTTATGAGATTTGATCCTTGTTTAACAAGTTGATTCCAGAGTTACAAGCTTACAAGTACTTTGCAACGGTTTATGTATGGTTGTCGACTTTGGATAACTTGTATTGGATCGCGCACATTGTTATTGCTGGCGTGCACTTTGATAAGTCTCCATACCAAGCCAAAACTATGAGGGAATTATGATTTTATCACTTTGATCTTGACAATGTTTGTGATTTTCACTATTTCTTCACTTTCTTAAATTAATGTTTTTTAGGATTATGGTCACCATGTGTTTGTCTAGGTGCACTTCTTCATCATCTCTGTGATTAAAGATTTCCTAAGGCATGTGGAGTCCTTTTTGTGACTCTAAGATAATTTGTAGAGTTTGGTAATTTCAAATATCGAACCTCGAGAAAGTCGAGTTAAATACTTTTCCTGTTATTGGTTCATGTTTAGGCTGTTGGGTGATTATATATCCAAGCGATTATGCTCAGTTTTGCATAATCGTTTGGATTATTTTTATCAGATACTTTTTTGCTGAGCTCAATAAATGAGTCAAAAGTATGCTCGTGACATCCTAATACAAGTTGATCTCTGAGCGTGTCTTAGCATCAGACAGTTTCCAATTTCCAGGTAAAGACTTAGTCATTTTTCGATTCTTGATCGATGATGTGGTGGTCTAGACATGAAGCTGTCCTTGAAACTGATACTAACTTCAAACTGTAACTCAATAATTATTAATTTGGACACTGACTAAATTTGCTTGTCTTTTTAGAGATTGTCTTTTCCAGGTAGAGACTTCGTCTATGTTCACAGTTTGTCCCCCACTTCTTTTCGAAAGGAGCAACAGTGAATGTATGCTTTCATGTAATCTTTTGGCGCCTGTAAAATATTTCAGTTCCATGATGGCAATTTAATTTGGACACTGACTAAATATTTCAGTTCCATTAGTGCACGTCCTCATGATGATGATGTTGTTGCTACTAATGGCCATGTCTTTTGAAGCGATGATCATACAGTCTCTGCAGTTGACTGTCAGGAAAAATTTGCTGAAGATTTTGTTTATTCAGAAGCTACCATTAGAAAATCATTGTTGGACGTTCTTTGGTTCCTTGGGATCATTTGCTTTTTGAGAATAAGTGTTGTTTTTCCAAATCAGTCTCTACGTCTAAAGTGTTTGGCTTTCGGTTAATTAGTTTTCGAAAACAGTTTGCCATTTGTTGAAGTCATGTAAAACCTTCACCTGGTAATGTCCTCCTCCTGCTCTCTGTTTCATGAGATGAGCTCGACAAGCTTGGTGAATGGCTCTGGTCACTCTATTAACGAAATAGAGTCTTAATTAAACTTCCACATCAAGGTTTTTGCAGTGAAAGATGACATCAGACTGCAAGCTAGTTCTCTTGCAGGAAATGCGTATTGTTCTTCAACATATCACGAGCAGATGGGATTTGGAGACGTCAACTGCGCCAACTCCATCCAAGAGGAAGCAGTCCATTTCTCACATTGTTTATCTCCTCAGCTCTTTCGGCCACACCTTCTAACCAGATTATCCCATGAACATCTTTTTATTGATGACATAGTTTAGAGTGATTTTTGCAAATAGATAACTTCTCGTTTTTTCTATTCTCCCAGTTGAGTTTCTGGTGCCCTATAATATGGATTGCCAAGTTCTGTAATTATTGAACTATCAAATGATTTATCAACTTCACGACTTTGATTCTTTTTTGGACTTCATATTTGTAGGTTAAGTCGAATCATGACAGGACAATGATGGATGAAGTGTTTAAACCCAACACTTAGTACGATTGATGACCCATTGGACTTGGAGAGACAAGCTTAACAAATGTGGAGGACCCAAGCCCAAATCTAGAAGGTTTCTGAAGGCTAGATACATGCATAGAAGTTTGTGAAAGATTTATGAACATGTAATTAAAGAGGGGTATGATCTTAGGATCGATTTTATCATTGTCATCCATCAAAATTAATACAAATCATTCTCTCCATAAAGTGCAAATTTTTATTTCGAATTTCTCAAGTCCCTTATGGACAAATTAAAATGGCCTCTACAAATATAAATTTATGCTCAATATTTAACAAATAGAAGTATAAACTCATACGCTCAATTTTACCTAACCTAAAATCTCTAGTTTTAACTTGATTTAAAAAATCAAGGAAAATGTCATAGGAAGACAAAACTGCAGGAATGATTCATTGTTCGTCCATATATGCTATTTCATCAAGAATTTGCCGGGTAATATTGGCAGCATATTCTTTATCATACATATAGAAATCAAGTTCTAAATATGTTTATGGTGTCTTGAAAATCAAAGAAAACTTAATAATTAATCATGATAAACACTTATAGTGATCAAATAATCACACTACGTTATAACACTTTTTAAGCGTTAGTAGCTGCATACAACTCCATATAAATACATACAAAACTCTTTTCACACTAACAAATCATGCCAATATTCAATTTTTGTTATAAAATTTAACTGCACTCAATAACCCGATGATACATGATAATGTTACACGGATACAATCGCCACATATTCCATGTTTCACTGCATATAGACAAATAAATTTATCTAATTTCATTTTTATCAAAATTTATATATGCTTTGATAACCGATGGCGCCGAAATACTTTTCGATGATCGTTGTCAATTTTACCGCATGAGACTTTGGAAAATGTCCCAATTTACTCAAAATTTAAATTTACATTCCTATTTTACTCAATCTTCAAATTATACATGCTCAATTTACTCACGTTTTCTAAGACGTCGTTGAGGACGGCGCCTTAGCGTTAAGTCGCTCTAGGAGACGACGATTTAACCTCGTGTCATATTTTTTAAAAACGTTGTTGTGTCAGATGCTGATGTGGCCGTTTTAACTAAGACGTTGTTCCTAACAGCGCCTTAGGTCAAAATAACGTTTGGGCTTTGTTTCTCTTTCATTCTTTCCGTTAGCGAAACCTTCCCCAATTTCTCGGTCCTCCGTCCTCCATCAGCGCAGTTACGTGAATGAGCAAATGCGAACATCATTTTTTGTTTTGGTTTTTCTCACTGGAATTAAATTTGTTTTTGATTTTGTTCTGTGATTTACTAATATACAAATTGTTGTTGAGAGTGGATCAAATACAAACCAATATTATAAATAAAAATTACAAACCCATAAAAAATTTGACACGTGTCAAAATTAACCAATCAAAATTCATCTGAGATTTCTCCCGTCGGGGTTCTTTTTGTAAATAAAAAAAACACAAGTGGACTTATTTAAAAATATATAAAAGATAGGAGGGTATAATCGTCCTAAAATTCGCTACAGTAAAATTTGAATTTCGCTACAGTACGTTTTTAAGTCTGATCATCATGCGTTAAGTCTGATCATTAAGAATAAATTTTGACTGTTGCTACAGTAATGTTCAGACTTAAAAAAACAATGTTCAGACTTAAACCATTAACGATCAGACTTAAATAACAATGTTCAGACTTAAACCAGTAATGACAATACTTGAAAAAACAATGATCAGACTTAAAAAAACAATGTTCAGACTTAAAAAAAATAATAATGAGACTTAAACCATTAACGATCAGACTTAAATAACAATGTTCACACTTAAATAACAATGTTCAGACTTAAACCAGTAATGACAATACTTGAAAAAACGATGATCAGACTTAAAAAAACAATGTTCAGACTTAAAAAAATAATAATGAGACTTAAACCATTAACGATCAGACTTAAATAACAATGTTCAGACTTAAATAACAATGTTCAGACTTAAACCAGTAATGACAATACTTGAAAAAATAATGATCAGACTTAAAAAAATAATGTTCAGACTTAAAAAAATAATAATGAGACTTAAACCATTAACGATCAGACTTAAATAACAATGTTCAGACTTAAATATGGTAATGATCAGACTTAAAGATGGTAATGATCAGACTTAAAGATGATAATGATATAATGGTCAGACTTACAATTTGCTATAGTACGATTCTAAAATTTGATGTTTATGCGCTTGTATGAGAATTTGATGAAAGCCTAGTATTTTTTGGGTGGAAACGGCATTCTGAGCAGAACTCATTGCTTTGCTATGAGCTCGGCGTTTTTAGGGCAAATTCGATCATCTGGAGGGTCAAATTCGCGTTTTAATCTTTTTTTTCTTCTCTTTTTTTAAAGAGGATTATTGGATTTTCAATCTGTTTTTAAGTCTGATCACTGCTGTTTTTTATTTATAAAACGGTTTGTACCTGATCATTGCTTAAGTCTGATCATTCATTTCTTAAGTCTGATCATTGTTGTTTTTAAGTCTGATCATTGCTGTTTTTAAGTCTGATCATTGCTGTTTTTTAAGTCTGATCATTATCATTTTTAAGTCTGATCATTACGTTTTGTAAGTTTGAACATTTTAATTTAATCTCTTAAGTCTGAACATTTAATCTCTTAAGTCTGAACATTTATTAATTTAAGTCTGATCATTTAGTAATTTAAGCCTGAACATTTAGTAATTTAATCTCTTAAGTCTGAGCATTTAATGTTAAGTCTGAACATTTAGTAATTTAAGTCTAAACATTTAGTAATTTAATCTCTTAAGTCTGAACATTTAATCTCTTAAGTCTGAACATTTAATCTCTTTAGTCTGAACATTTAATCTCTTAAGTCTGAACATTTAATCTCTTAAGTCTGAACATTTAATCTCTTAAGTCTGAACATTTAGTAATTTAATCTCTTAAGTCTGAACATTTAATCTCTTAAGTCTGAATATTTAGTAATTTAAGTCTGAACATTTAGAAACAGTACAGTTTAAGTCTGGTCATTGCTGTTGCTTAAGTCTGATCATTTTCAATTTTAAGTCTGATCATTAACAACTCGTGGACTAAATTGAAAATAACTTTATTAGGTTTATACCCCTTTGTGTGGAATGACTAAAATACCCTTCCGTGTTTTGTTCGGGATTTCGGCAAATATGGGACACGTGTCAGCTTAAAAATTGGTTTGTAGTTTTTATTTATAAAACGGTTTGTACCTGAACCACACTCATTGTTGTTTTTTCAAATTTTTTAGCAATGGATAATGATGAAACCGACCAAATGTCAACGTCTTCTATAAAAAGATTTGAAATTCCATCACACGACGAGTATGATAGAAACAATATGGAAATTTTGAATAATGACGGCGAGGAAGGGTACGTTGAAGTACTCATCGCCGGTGAAGGAGTTGATAATTCTCTATAGATCTTCCCATCATTCAACGACGTCTCTGCGTTGTGGTGCAGGTGGATGTTGCTGCCTCACCTATTCCTTACATGTGCATGTGGATGTGCTGTGTTTCTCGTCAATACCCGTGGGTTTCAAGCTAAATATGCGCTTCAATGGACCCCATTCAAATACCTATTCTGGTTGATGTCATTTGGATGTATAAATTGAATTGTATGAGATGTGAAAACTACCATAAAAAATAACAATTTATTGGACACTGGATACTTTTTTCCTCTTGTTTTTTTTTTTTCTCATTTTGATTTTATTGTTAATATGATTCATTTCTACTTTTGGAAACTCTGCCTTACCAATATTGAATCCCAAGTTACAAATATTATGCTAACGGTCAAGGCAAACTTACTTTATTGATTCGAAATATTATGAACATTTGTATTTTATAATATTAGCTAGACCATGAGAGCCTGCACTTCGTGATTACTGATTTGGGCACAATTTTGATCGAGTGCTATATGTTGTTATGAATGAAGTGAATATGCCACAAATCATGTATAAAAAAAATTCAGTTCCAAATGGGATTATAACAAATTCATCCTAGTATGGATTGGAAAGATCGCTTGGATATTTTGAAAATTATTTAATTTTTATGTAGATTCAGATTCATCCTCTTTTTCTTTTCCTTTTTTTTGAATTAGTACGTTCACCATCCTATTTTGCACATTATTTGATTTACAAACATAAAAAGTGCATTAAAAATTTAAAACCAATCGAAATCCTTAGATTGACCCATCTAACGACCCAAAGTTATTTCAAAATTTTCGTAAAACTTTCAGGGAAATTCACAAAATTCTTCATATTTTGACAATATTTACAAAATTTTGATATATTATTCGCAAAGATGGATAGCGATATTCATTCAATAAATATATTTTTCGACAATGTTCATAGGTTTATAGTTTTCGCCTAAAAATGACGTGAACGTGAACATGTATAGTTATTTCTTAAGAAATAAGAATGAACTATTCCAAAATATCCTTTTAAAGCAATATTTCATTATTTCTGTAATCTCAATTCGACCATTGATTATTTGTTTTATTTCTTAACTATTCCAAAATATCCTTTTAAAGCAATCCCTTTTTAAGAAATAAAACATGAAACCTATACAAGCACAGATATCAACGGTCGAATTGAGATTACAAAATACCACTTCTCGTGATGCATTGAATATCTCGGGCTCGGCAATATATCGGTGGCCACTCTTAAAAATTAAAGGACAAAAAGATCCTTCATGTTTAATTAGGTACCCTTGATTTGGGTTTTTGGTGAGTTTCTATACAATCTACCCCAGTTTGAACTCAAATCTCCCATTTGCACCGTCCGAAGCTCAAATATCTGGAATATCTCATTTTAGTTAATGTCGGTTCCTCGGGAACCCTTACTCTTCATTTTTGTACAATCTCGGTAGGCGAGAAATCAATCCATTATTACTGGTTTCCCAGCTACTGGTACATGTAAAATTGATTATGTGGCTCGATTTTGGGCCTACGTGGATCAAGTGGAGACGAAGTGACATACACATCAATACCGGTTCCAGGGGAACCGGTATTATAATGGTACTGATTTTTGGGGAACCGACATCATTGAAATTAAAAATCGAGTCTGTTCGACTAATCCCGATTTTGGAGGAACCAGTATTATGATTATGATATTCCCGATTTCACAGGAACCGGTATTCCAGCTGGATGCCATGCTGGCACTGATGGGGTTCGGTTGGTCCACGTAGGCCCCAAATCGGACCACATTAGCATTTTTTCTTAATCCCGGTTCCAAGGAAATCGGTATTAATAAAAATCATTATTACCGGTTTCTCTCCTACTGGAATCTTAAAAAAAGTGAAGAGTCCGGCTCCTGAGGAACCGACATTAACTAAAATTGGGCACTCCAGATATTTGAGTTTCGGGCGGTGCAAATGGGAGATTTGAGTTTCAAACTGGGTTAGATTTTATAGAAACCCGCTGAGTTTTTGGTCTAGTGGGATGTTTGAAGTTTGTCCCTTTGGTGTATCTTCTTGTAGAAAATCAAGAATGAAAATAAGAAGTTTCCCTTCAAATGAATTCGAATTTTCAAAAGATTTCAATGCCCTTAAAAAAATCCTAGTCGAAGAGGAATTGGTGAAACCCTATACAAAGCTGTTATGCGTTTAACTGTAAAAATGTCTGATCGATTATGTAGAAAAGATAAATAATTAGATTTTGCAGTTGATATGAAGCATTGAAGATAAAAATGAGAGGTGGAATAGAACGCGACTCGAATGATGTTTGCCTTGTGGTCCTCGCGAAACTTAAAATGGCTCCGATACTTCATGTGAAGAAAGCAATGAACATGACGAATGGCGATGGCACTGAACGTGACATTGAAATTCATCAGCTATGCTGTTACGGAATGTAATATTGAGGAACTTAGGGGAACTGCTTGTATTTTGGTATAACTTGACATGTATAAGACTGAGTTGTAACCGAGAGAATACGCAAGCAATTAAATAACCAACTTCCTATCTTCTATCTTCTCCCCCGATCATCTTCTTCTCCTAACCTTAAATCTCTTCTCCTTCTTCCCTAATTCTCCTTAATTCTTTAATATCGCCTCTACTGTCCTTGATGCGACTCCTGAATCGCATCATATGCGGTGGGCTTGAATTTCATTGAAACCATGCTTTTCATTTCCTTCTTATATCTATGCTAGGAACTGAATCGATGCACCATGAAAGTTTCATCTGGCCCAATTAGCAACAAAGCCTTGTTAAGTGAGTTATACTTGGATGAGGGGTCAAGCTAGCTTTGGGGGCTAAGCTTAGTAATATTGCCTACACGGTTGGGCAAAGGATCTCTTAGTGGGGCTTACATGCACAGTGTCTTTTTTACATACCTTATACATCTCAAATTCAAGATTACCAAGTTCCTGCTAAATTGTTAGATCGACCAATTCAATTCAATTTGGTTTTCAATAAATAAAAAAAAAGGTAATGTGAAGCTAGTTGTATAGTGGCATTTTCGATGTTCTGTTGAATAATTCAATAAAGTTCAATATAATCGATACAGTTCAGTATTATCCAGTTTAAAAGAAAAGCACGATTGAACATCTTGTCTTGTCTCTCCTGCTTCTCTCATGTTTCCAGCGTCTTCGAGAACTCTCCGGCGAATCGTTTCTTCGCCCCTCTGCTCCGCTCTTCCCGGCTGCTGCCTTCGTCTAACCAATGCCTTATTCTCCTCCTCTTGCTGGTGTCTGATTTGCCGGGTTAGTTTCGGCAGATCTGGCGGCGAGGTTTGGGATTTGAGGCGGTTGATGGCGGAGGTAGTTGGGTGGGGAGGGGGAGTAGCGGGGTTCTTCTTTTTGGGTCCGATTGTTTTTTTGGTGGTTGTGCGGCTGGCTTCAGCGTGGTGCTTTTGCCCGGGGTGGATTGGCGGTGGTCGGTCTGCTTTGGTCCCGGTCGGTTGCTTGCGGTGCTTTTGGGTGGAGGTGTGTTCGGGTTGGGCGGTTTGTGGTTGCCTGTTGTCGGGGCTCTGCTGTCTGTGATTTGCTGGGCATGTCCACGGTCGCATCTCGGCTTGGAGGGTGGATGGATGGATGGTTGTGGCGCTGGCAGGGATATGGCGGGCGGAGCTGTTGGTGGTCTTCGTCGCGGGTTGGGTGGAACGTCACGGTTGAGGCAGTCTCCTTCTGCGGGGTTTTTGGGCCCTGCCGGATCCGGGTTTGGCCTTATAGGTCGGATCTGGTCAGGTGGGGGGCTCTGGCGGGCGTGAGCCATTCGGACTCGCCTTCGCTGCTGGTGTGGTTGGCCCCGTTGATGGCTCGGCATTAGATTTAGTTGTTCGGCGTGTTCCACCAGGATTGGTGGTGTTTTCCACCTTTTGGTGGTGTCTTCCATCTTGTTTGATGGTGTTTTCCACCCTTATTGGGTTGGTGTCCTCCCACCATATTTTGGTGGTGTTATCCCATTAGTCTGACGGTGTTTTTCCACCTGTTGGGTGGTGTTTTAGTATTGGGATGGGTTGCCGTCTTCGGCTGGGCTTCAGTTGTGTTTTAGGTACTAGATTAAGTCAGTGTCTTGGCATTGTCCAACTCTTGTACTACTTACCCATAAAAAAAAAGTTTAAAAGAAAAGCACTTAAATGGTTTTGACGTATGGAATTGGTGTATTTTATTGAAGGTGAATAAAAAAATTTTAAGTGGGTGATGTCAGACTTATGTTAAAGGATATGTCATTATTAATTGTAATTTTTTAAGTTCATGAATGTGAAATTTGTCATGATGAAGATGATAATAGCACTATAGTTTCATTATCATTATCAAAATGGGCTATTGAATTAAATTGGGCCATCCGTCAAGCCTACTAACCAACTAGGTCTCAAAACACAAGGCCTAACGTCTCTCTACAAGAACAAATGTCTCCATTCATTCCTGCCTCGCTCCTTAGAGAAGCTCAAACTGCAACATCTTACTCATAGACCCAAATGTATGTCAATTATCAAGCTCAAATAGTAGACACTGGCTGAGCCAGTGCTGGTATACTACACTGCGTTGATCATGGCCACAGTCATATGCCAATAAGCTGCCTCGGTCAAATGCAAACCATCCCACGCCGCATACTTCGACGGGTCCTTGCACGCCGGAGCACCTTCCATCCCACACCAAGCGCGCCAAAGTCCACATTGTACTGACCACCTCCTCCACACCACACTCTCAGTTTATTACTCTCGTTGAACCCTAAACATAACACAAGTGTTTTCATTCATCATCATAACAACAAATGCCAATTTTAACGCGGCTGAAAAATAGATATAAGTTTGGTTTTCGAACTCACCGAAATGAGCTGGAGCGTGGACAAAGCGCATGGCGGCCTTATAGTAGTTCGCATACATGATCCTGGCGTGTGGGTGCACTTTACGCAGCTTCGCTAGAGAAGCCAAGAGCAGATGGTTGTGATATATAGATTGCTAAGGAGTTGAAGGCGTTCATGCATCCGTACCGTTCGTAGTCTTTCCTTGTTGTCACTCTGCAAGAAGGTCAAGTATACCAGAGAGCATCCTAGTGGAACATTGCCTGGGACAACTATGTTCACTGCCCCAACTTGCACCAATGTCTAAAAGGTAAGGTTTAATCAGAATGTGTAATAATAATTTCATTGAGCTAGCGAAATTCAACAGATATACAGTCAATTTAATTTAACGTCTTACAGTTGACTGCATTGGAGATGGATTCAATCACTTTAGGCACCATTCTGCGAAGTTCCTCGCTGCCCCAGCTCTGGTGAGTCCAACGTAGTTGTAATCATTCGAGCCGATTTCTCCACCAAGGAAGAGTGATCTCTTCAAATAGGCATCACAATCTGTCACAAAAGTGATACAGCATAAATTTAGAAAATGATTCAATTTAGTTGATATGAAAAGTGCAGGCTTTTGTTGTGTTTATATAATATATGTACCTTTCTTAAGTGGAGCAAAGGGAAGGTTTGAGTTTCTGAAACCAGCCAACCTGAGTTGCCTAGAGATTCATTAGTAGTCCATAACAAGCTGCCTATGCCTAGGCTTTCTGTAGAAACTTTTGTCAAGAGCAGTTGCTCAGGCCCTATGCTAGTCACTCTCAGCCCGTCTTCTGGTTTTTTCGATAGATTCAAATAAGGCGGGATAAATGGCAGCCCATAAGCCTCAGATGCAGATCACAACACAAGGAAATGTGTGACTATGTGAGTTCATATTATACAAAAACTAACTCTAAAATAAAAAGGAAGAAATGAGGTACCAAGAAAGTCAACTATGAGACGGCCATCTGAGCAGCGGCAAGTGGGGCGACCGAAGTAGGTCTGGCCATAAAGGCAATTTCCCAACAACAGCAAATGCTTAAGGGTTTGCCATTATCAAGTTTCCAACATCAGAAAGTGAATCTTCAAAGTTGAAAATGGCTTCATATGGCACTGATGCTGATGTAAACCAGGCCGTGCAGCCCTCCACATACTGGTACAGATTTGAGCTGAGTTCTGACTTCTGAGAGCTCTAATTAATAGCGATATATAGTACTCCCTCCGTCCCGGTTTTTTCTTCCCATTTGATATTTGGCGCATTTTTTAAGAAAAATAATAAAGTAAGTTATTGTGAGGGTGATAAAGTAAGTGTGATAAAGTAAGTGTGAAGATAAATGATTAAATAAGGTGGTTGTGAGTGTGATAAAGTAAGTTATTTTGGAAATGGGAAGAAAATTTTGGGACGCCCAAAAAGGAAAGTGAGAAGAAAAATATGGGACGGAGGGAGTAATTAAGGACTGGACAAGAGTGGCGGAAATCCAACACAGTGCGAGTCACAGTTGAGAAGCAAGAACATTAAAGATGATACCGTATAAAGAACATTAAATTATCTTTCTAACCATATAAAGAACATCTTAAACTGATACCGGATGACGCCTCTATGAGCTTCCGAATGTTAGCTCGGACCCCCTCGGTTTTTTGAAAAATCGATCGATCGAAATTTGCCGAAACCAAGGGGGTCCGAGCTAACATTCGGAAGCTCATAGAGGCGTCATCCGATGTCCGTTTAAGATGTTCTTTATATGGTTAGAAAACTAATTGAATTTTCTATAACTTTCATGTTTACTCGAAAATGAAATTCAAAGGTTAAGCTGATAAAAATAGTGACCAAAGATGGGTGTTTAATCAAATTTTTCAAAAAACCGAGGGGGTCCGAGCTAACATTCTGAAGCTCATAGAGGCGTCATTCGGTATCCGTTTAAGATGTTCTTTATATGGTTAGAAAGATAATTTAATGTTCTATAACTTTCATGTTTACTCGAAAATGAAATTCAAAGGTTAAGCTGAAAAAAATAGTGACCAAAGATGGATGATCGATCGAAATTTGCCGAAACCGAGGGGGTCCGAGCTAACATTCGGAAGCTCATAGAGGCGTCATCCGGTGTCCGTTTAAGATATTCTTTATATGGTTGGAAAGATAATTGAATGTTTTATAACTTTCATGTTTACTCGAAAATGAAATTCAAAGGTTAAGCTGATAAAAATAGTGACCAAAGATGGGTGTTTAATCAAATTTTTCAAAAAACCGAAAATATTATTACCGGTTAATCATAAACCGAGAATGTGTAAAATTAATATTACCGGTATATGTTAAGCCGAGAATGTGCAAAATTAATATTACCGGTATATGGTAAGCCGAGAATTTAACTAAAAGGGGCAATCCAGTTATTTGAGTTTGAAAGGGGGCAAACGGATGAATTGAGTTTGAAAAGAGGGCAAACGAGGCAATAACCCGAAATGAATGGGGTGAGAGTCAGTCATAACCCAACTACAACTACTAAATTAAACCTGCGAAGAAATCTCACCACTCGGCATTTAAATTTAATCACCGTCACTACCAAATCTTTAATAGTCAGAAACGGGAGTTTATAGCTTTAATGATTTCACATGCAAAGCGTAATGGGCAGTGGCTCAGCCGTAGGGTCAACATTCAGTACAGGGCTCAAAAGTCCTACACGAAGCCCTACAACTTATGAGCCTTAAGGTCGGTTCGACCCTAACATCTAAAGCCCTAAGAGCTAAAGGCTCAAAGTCGAACAAATGCCATGATTTCAAAGCCATGTTCGGCCTTCGAGCCGACCTAACTACCACCTAATTGAGCTCGACCCTGCCCACCTTAAAAAAGCCCGACATAATTACAACTTAATAATGTTATACTCGGCCCAACCTAAAAAAGCCCGACCGTTAAATCCTTTCATATTTCGCCCTCAAATTGCCTTTCATTGCTCGGCCCTAAGGCCGGCGCTAGCCTTGATAATTTGAGGCAAGCCCGGCATGACCCTAATTCTTTTCAAAAGCCCACTCAAACTCTATTTGTTCGGTCCTAAGCTCTTTCAGTAAGAGCAAGAGACCTTGCCCATCGTCGACCCCTACTTAGCGGTTTATTCAAGTTACCTGGTGGATATATATTGATTCACATTCACCCTGATCAGAATTGACTGGAGATTTTTCAGGATAAATGTTATGTGGGTGGCTCATTCAGTTCATTAAATGGTCAGCGAATTCCTCCCCATGTGGGGGCGTCATAAACTTTGTTATAATAAACTAAGAGAAAGATCAGGTCAGAACATCATTTTTATTCAGAAATCAGACTTATTCTCTTGTGATTTTCATAGTCGACAGTCAATGACAACAGTATGTTCTTGTTTATCTCAAATATTATATTAAGGTTTTCGGTTGATGTTCATGATTTTGTTTTATGTGTGTGGTTTTGAGACATATAGCAAAACCATTGTTTGATATTTTACTTTATATGTTCGTCATTATGTTCATATTTTTTTAAATCCCAAATCGTATGTTAAAATTCTCAAATTGACTAATGACAAGAAATTAAGTGGAGCACAAGATGAGATCGAAGTTTGTAAGTTTGTTTCAAAACTTTAGAGCTCATAATATCAAAGCGGATATGCACTCAATATTTCGGAGATTTTAAATTTAAAATATGTATTGACATTTTCTAATATACCTTTTTTATCATAAAAATGATTAAAAATATATTTAATTTGAATTAATCTTAATTAATCTAAACCGTTGAAATCATCAGCTCAACGAATACTAATTTCTTGCGAAAACACACAAGTGATTTAGACCAAAACTCAACCCAAGAAATAAAGTATATATTATGTCTAAAAACACATTTAAAAGGAAAAAGGTTGCCACGAATGTTCCAAGATTATTCATTACAGAAATGTTCCAAAAATATATCAACCATCAATACATATATAAAAATATGACCAGAGTAATTTTTTAAATTTGAAAACGTTCAATTGGAGCGTGAACAAGTGATAAAAATAATGGTTACTATCATTCAATTTACGGGTTCAAATATTGATGGGATGAGAGCAGGTTTCTTAAGTTTCGAGGGATAGAATAAACATACTGTATATACTTCTGAACAATTCGAATACTTGTGACCTGCCAATTTCTCAAATGGCTTTGAAATTCCAACATGCGCATCAAGATGATGGATGATGGATGATGATGGGTGATGATGATTGATGATGATGACTCTAGATGATGATGGTTGATGATGATGCAATGTATGATGGATGATGATGATGATGCAATGTATGGTGATGGATGATGGTGATGGATGCTGCAATGTATGATGAATGATGGATGATTAATGGATAATGATGGATGATGATGAATATCACGCAATGTATGTTGAATGACAAATGATTGATGATGATGGTTGATGATTGTTAGTTTTATGGCATGTAGTTTGGCAACACTTAGTGTAGTTGTTCAAGCTGTTGTTCGAGTCTAGCAGAGACAACTGTCCTGGAACAAGATGAAGCAGATGGAATGTTTCCAAATTCAGTTTTGGAAACACAGTTGACCGTTGGAGACCAAGGCGGTTGTAGGTGCATGGACAGATTTTGGAAGTTTCCAAATTCATATTTGGAAACTTGTTCAACCGACCTAGCACAACTCTGTCGCAGCAGCAGAACGGATTTGGCACGTCCGGTTTTTAACAAGTCGGTGCTATGATGATTATCGAAGATATCAAAGAGAGTCGGTCGCTTGCGCTTGAAGATATCTTAGCGAAGAAGATAATTGAAGGTTGCTTAATCGGAGATTGAAGGATTATCAACAAGAGATTCGCGCAAAAGATTAGGAAAGATTCCCTAAGGTTATATGCGATTTAGTTTATGAATCCTAATTACTTTAGGGTTTCTACCGCTCTATATAAGGAGGGCTAATGCTTAGGTATTAGTCAGCACTTACGGAGATATTCACGCTCATACTCATTGAAGGGAGGAGGAGGCTAACGGCGGTGAACTAATCGTAACTGGTTATTCACTAAGCTCGTAATCGGCCGGAGAGATAATCGTCACTGGTTACTCAAAGGCGCTCGGATTCAATCTGTGCTGGTGCTCAGCAGATTGATCGAAGAACGACACTGAAGGATCACGCACTGAAGTTCTGTTACAGTGCATTCGGGAGAAGGCGCTGATTCTCACGGAGGATCATCTTGGTGGATACGGAGCGGGAGCAAAGATCTAGGGGGAGACCTAGATTGCAATTACTAGAGTGTCCGAGGCTCAGGTAGTTTAAGAGGGATTCTGTAAACGAACAACATCTCATCTACCAGAGGAAGATTTCAATGATGATGATGGATCATGATGATGAATGATGAATGACAAATGATGCAATGTATGATGAATGATGAATTTGATGATGACGACGATGGATGATGATGAATGACAAATGATGAATGTTTGATGATGATGGATGATGATGACGATGTATGATGATGATTATGGATGATGATGAATGGTGGATGATGCAATGTATGATGAATGACGATGGATGATGAAGGTGATGATGAAAGTGATGGATGACGACGGTGATGACGATGATGATACTGAATGACGAAAAACGACTGATGCAATGAATGCTGAATGCTGTACTTAAGTTAATATACTCGGCAAACTCATCGGATGGAGGACCAGAGCGTTTGCAGTAGTTAATGAGCACCTAACCTCCTGGCCTTAACCATTTGAAGAAGCAGGATCCAAATGATACAGGCTTGTTCTAAAATAAAACATATCAAGTAAGTAACACCATTCACCACAATCGGCTAGCTGAGCTTTGCAAATAAGTGACCAGACTGAATAAAATTTACCTGAAAATGAAGAATCGCGTCATGACGGTATATAACATCAAAAGTATGATCCTGGTATTCTTTCGTGGTGCACTCGGCAACTTAAAACTCAACAGAACAATTACGTCCAATAGCAAGCTCAACCACCAGAGAAATCATATTGACTGGAAGATCAATTACTACAGCGTTGACATCAATAGCACTTTCAGTTTAAGTTTAAATTCATTTAATTACTTAATCACACCTTTTATTTTAGTGTGGATTAAATGGAATAATATAAAAGACTAGGATGTGTATGGCATACCAATCCCTCCTGTGCTAACATAGCCAGGTCCAAAGACTCGTTTATAACGCAAAATACCAGTCGCCTTTTACTGCACAGTGTCCAAGAACCTCTGGAAACTGTCATCATCTAGAGACTTCGGCTTTTGCCAAACCCAGCATACCTACATTTTATTTTTACATAATTATAACTAATTGATCAAGATTTAACAGACTCGAATAAAGAACCAGATTAAGGATATACGATTAAAGATATATGCCTGGTTTTGGCTCTCACATAAGCCCCAATCCACTAGCAACAGTCAAGAGAGAACTCGTAAGTGTTTCCAGCGGCATCATTCAAGTGGTGGGACTCTTTAAAGATCTACATAAAGGAGAAATCATTAAAATTGTTAAGACACTAAACCAGCAGATCTACAAAAAACATATATAAGTTACAAACTTTCGAATCAGCACCTTCTTGATTGATCCTTCAATGAAATCCATTACCAAAACCTGACCAGCCTTCTTAGCCAATTCACTAGTAAATCGACCAATTCCTGCCCCAAACTCAACTACATATTTACCATCAATTGGCGGCAATAAGGACAACACCTACATATATAGCAATTCAAACACAGATTATCAAACAAGTAACTACTATTTAGCCTTGCACATCAATCAATAACAAGGTCAAACAACTCTGTACTTCAGGTCGCTCCTCTTTGTCGATATCAGCAGCTTTGGAATCGAGCATCATAGCCTCGACAGTGAGCTCTGTGGAATGCCCCCATCCAGTAGCTTTTTTGAACCTCTTGCTCCTGAACAATTGCAGTGCAGATATATGCATATAAATATAAAAAAGAGATAGAGAACGATTCGAAAATGCGCAAAAAAGCAACCACACGAAACAATGAAAGAAAAATGAATGAATGAAACCACGAGTTGCGGCCATAAATAACTAGTCGATCCAGATTTAGCAGACGCTAATAAAGAATCAGATTTAGGATATATGCCTGGTTTTGGTTCTTCTTGGCTCTCACATAAGCCCCAATAGACTTGCGACAGTCAAGAGAGAACTCGTAAGTGTTTCCAGCGGCATCATTTAAGTGGCATTCTTTAAAGATCTGCACTATAGAGAAATCATTAAAAATTGCTAAGACACTAAATCGGCAGAGAAGAAGCACAGCCATTGTTCAATCTAACCCTACATGAATAGTCCAAGAACTTATACACGGGAGAGGGTATATGTGTTGGATATAATACTCTAAATAGCCCATTCTTTGTGGTTGTGGGGGTAAAGGAAATCACACACTATCCGATACTAATTGCATAAAGAATAAAAAATCAACTGGCCATGGTAAAAAAAGAGAAGCCCAAGATTAGTCGTCAGTTTACGATGCTACTCTTTTGAAAATGAACCAAGCTTATATGAGAATCGTGCAACCAAAACTGAGAGGATTATCAACATAAGTAATGTTATGACAAATGGACTGATACCTTCAAGTCAATTTCATCTCCGTCCTCACTGAATGGAAGCTTTCAATATCTGCATCTGATGCATCTGCAGTTTGATGCTCTCTAGCAGGTTTAATCATGGTAAGCCACTGCTCATGATTTTGTTTGAGCTCATTCCTAAGAGAAACCAAATGCAGTGCCATGGGGCAAATACTGTATGACGAGGCAGGAGATCTATGCTAAATAACCAATGAAAATGCACCTAAATAATATAAGCATTTTTAGCTCACAAAAAAAAGTTAGAGAATGATTCATCATGTTGACACTACGTATGGTCTTGCATCCCTTAGATCATTAACTATCTGCCCAGTTTTCCATACGAAAGCTAGCTGATAAGTTAGAACTTACAATGAAATCGCCACGCAGGAAACAGTGGATAATGTTACATATTTTCGTCAGTTTAATGCTCATGGCCTGCTCAACCACAAGCTTATCATGATATTTTAACAAGAAAACATCTAAGTGGATATCCCTAACAAAGTATTCCTTTACTTGATGATGGATGATTCATGATGATGGATGATTCATGATGATGATAATGACGATGACGATGATGATGGATGATGAATGATGATGATGAATGGTGGATGATAATGATGAATGATGATGGATGATGATGAATGATAATGGAAGATGATGAAGATGGATGATGGATGATGATGGATGATTGTTTGATGATGATGGATGATTGATAATGATTATGATGATGACTACCACCTGTCCTTTGCAGATGTCACTAAAGAGCACCTTACCTCCTGATTTTAACTACTTGAAGAAGGATCTAAACAACACAGGCTTGTCCTGAAAAAAAAAACATATCGAGTAAGTCACACCATTCACCACAATTGGCAAGCTGAGCATTGCAAATAAGTGGCCAGACTGAATAAAATTTACCTGAATATGGAGAATCGTATCACGACTGCATGTAACATGAAAGGTATGATCTGGGTATTCTTTCGTGGTGCAGTCGGCGACTTCAAACTTAACTGAACATTTGAGTCCAAGAACCAATCCGTTACCTGCAAACTCAACTGGTTGTGTCTGCAAATTGTTCAATGTTAAAGGATTTAGATTAACACTTCTTTGTTAATGTTAAAGGATTCCCCATGACTCAATAACACGAGCTTAAGTTTTCTGGTCTAGCATGAGCCTTATAAGTCATTGGTCACCAATGTAGAAAATATGATGCACATACAAAATTCTTTAATTGTAATTGTAAAAACACTGCCGAGTACTTTAGAGTCACCCGATTAGTGAAAGCATGACTACCTGAAGATAAGAAAGATCGCAGCCTTCAACCATTTAATCGTTGTTTTAGGCAGTTTCTCAACCCTGTTAGTAGAAAGTGAAAGAAAACTTCAGCCGTAATTTTATACTGTGAATAGTTTTAATCAAGAATACTGAGAAAATGTCCAGAGTATTGAGAGGCAAAAGAGTAAAAAAGGGAAAGCACCTCTAAATCAGCAAGATAAATAAGCAACCAGTTTTAGAAAATCAAATCCACAGAATCATCAGCTATCTCCAAATCAGGAGATGCCACATCGGAGCATACAAACTTGGTATTCTTATGATGCCCGTTGATTACTTCATTCTGCATGTCACCAATCTCGTAAGTTTATTTGCATCAATTTAAAAACATATATAAACTACAAACTTTTGAATCAGCACCTTACTGATTGCAAGGCCAAGATTAATCTTCAGTTTACCTTTTGAAAATGAACAAAGAGAATTTTGCAACAAGAACTGAGAGGATTACATACTAATGTTATAACAGTACCTTCACAAGATTATTCAATGCTAGTCGCATCTCCATCCTCACTGAATGGAAGAAAATCATCAAAATAATCAAAGATCTTCTCACCAAGAAACTCCAGATTCCACCCAATTTCCGTCTTCTAATAAAAACACATAAACATTAGGGCTTTTCTTCAAAATGGATACCTTGAAACCAGAATCCGAGTAACAGCAAGCAAGCAAGAATCACAAAGCCAGGACTCTGTCTTCTTTAAAATAAAGCTGTTAATATCAAAAATAAAGTTACCAGTCAGGATAAATTCAACTGTCTCCTTTCATCACAATATCAGAAACAAGAAGAAAATCATCAAAGATCTTTTCGCCAAGAATCAACAGATTCCAAGACAAGACAACAAACTTATGAAACTGATAAATTTCGAACCTCAGAATCTCCAGACTTCACCCAATTTCTATCTTCCGATAAAAACAATCAACGGCTTTTCTTCAAAATCGATGCCTCCGAGAACCGCGTTCTCTGCCATCATCACCGGATTCGAACTCGGAGTCCGAATATGAATCGCCATGTGGAGCGAGAGTGACCTGGAGTTTCTAATTTCCCAATATAAAAAACAGTTTCCTTTAATAAAATATTAATTGAGCCGTTGCACAACCGTGTAAAATATAAACTCAAATATCTTCAACCCCAAGCAATCAGAACGATACCGTTCTATTCTGTTATGAAACGGCGTTTTACGTATGTAAAGGAAGCTGCACCGTGAGACTACAATGCGATCTAGTTTTGATTAATTAATAGTCCCAAAAGTCAAAACACACTATTCTGAATTCGGATTCGTATTAGGTCAAAATAACGTTCGGGCTTGATTGCTAACGTTCGGGTTGAAGTGAAGAGTTTCTCTAGGTTTCATATTGATATGGATGTGAGGGATGAGAAAGAGTTGAGTTTTTTTTTAAACTGACTCATTTGAGTTTGTGGGTTTCAAAACTGACACACGCGAGTTTCACATTTCAAAACTGACCCATTTTTAATGAGACCGGAACCCCAAGATCCGGTCTTTTACGTTTTTCAAAAGACCGGATCCTGGAAATCCGGTCTTCTGTGCGTGTTCGAATGAGAGAACTTCACGTGTTTTCGTTTGCACATAAAACCGGATCCTGGGGATCCGGTCTCATTAAAAATGGGTCAGTTTTAAAATGTGAAACTCGCGTTGGTCATTTTTGAAATCCAAATGGGTCAGTTTTTAAAAAAAAACTCGAAAGAGTTTTGCTTTACGGCAACCCAATGAGTAGTGGGAGAAAGGAGAGTTAGGACCTCCTATGCAGGATCAGCAGACTTCAACAAAGTCAGGTTCCGTTGGGAAGCTAGGAGTTAAAAGGATGAATATGGCTTGATGAGGAGCCCCTGCCTCTTCTCCCATATATATATAAACATGTACTGGCGATACCGTTTTCTGTACAGAGTAACTGTTCTATTTTTGGTTGTAGTTCTATTATTAGGCTAACTAATCTTAGCCACTAATACACCCCCTCAATCTGAACCGCAGCTAACAAGATTCAGATTGTTACGGAAACGATGAAGCATCTGACGCGTCGCAGGCTTCGTGAAGACATCTGCTAGCTGATCATCTGTGGAGATGAAGCGCACATCCAAAGCTCCTTGAGCAGCCTTCTCGCGCACAAAATGAAAGTCAATTTCTATGTGCTTTGTGAGCGCATGGAAGACAGGATTAGCTGTCAAATAAGTGGCTCCAAGATTATCGTACCACAAGATTGGTGGCTGCTTCTGTTCAATACCAAGCTCCTTGAGAACTGATTGAATCCATATAGCTTCTGCAGTACCATTTGCCAAAGCTTTGTACTCAGCTTCAGTACTTGACCTGGATATAGTAGGTTGTTTCTTTGCACTCCATGAAATCAAATTAGGGCCAAGGAAGATAACAAAACCACTGGTGGAACGACGGTCATCAGTACAACCTGCCCAGTCCGCATCGGTGAAAATGCTAAGTCGTGTAAGTGAAGAACGACGAAACTTCAAACCAGTATCAATAGTGCCCTTGACATAACGCAAAATTCTCTTGACAACCTCCCAATGTATATCAGTAGGATTAGACAAATACTGGCATACCTTGTTCAATGCGAATGAAATATCAGGACGTGTAAGAGTGAGATATTGGAGGCCGCCAACCATACTGCGATATCTGAAAGCATCATCGCTACTAAGGGGACGGCCAGTGTCCCTGGCCAGCTTCTCGGTGGTAGACAGGGGTGTTGGAGTAGGCTTGCAATTCTCCATAGTTGAACGATGCAAGAGATCCAGCGCATATTTTCGCTGAGTCAAGGTTAGCCCCCTGAATTGTATGCCACTTCAAGACCAAGAAAGTAGTGAAGCTTGCCCAGATCTTTGATGGGAAGTATCGGAGAGAGACTGAACTAGGCGATCAACAGCAGCAGAACTGGAGCCAGTGATGACAATGTCGTCAACATATACGAGCATGGAGATTGAGACACCATCTTGGTGAAATAGAAACAATGATGTGTCAGCACGAGAAGATGTGAAACCCAGCTGATGAAGCCTGTCACTGAGACGCGCATGCCACGCCCGAGGGGATTGTTTAAGGTCGTAGATGACACGCTGGAGCTTGCAGACATGCGACGGGAAGTGAGGATCTTCAAACCCAGGCGGCTGTTGCATATAGACGTCCTGTTTGAGATGACCATGAAGAAAGGCGTTACTTACATCGACCTGTCGAAGGCACCAGCCGCGACTAGCTGCAATGGAGAGGACGAGACGAACTGTTGCGGGTTTGACCACTGGACTAAAGGTGTCCTGGTAGTCAATACCGAGCTGCTAGGTGAAGCCACGGGCGACGAGACGAGTCTTATGCTTGTCGATGGAGCCATCAGGGCGGTGTTTTGTTTTGAACACCGACTTGCTGCCAACAATATTGGTACGGGGAGGACGAGGCACCAATGTCCAGGTATGAGTCCGGCAGAGGGCCGTGAATTCATCTTCCATGGCCGCGCACCAAGCCGGCTCAGAGAGAGCAACGCGATATGAGGTGGGAGCAGCTAGAAAAGCACGTCGATTCGAATCGTACCTCACGGTACCGTCGGTGCGTTGTTTAGGTTGGAAGATCCCGGCACGAGAGCGGGTTTGGATGCGGTCAACAAGGGGCACGGCAGAGGGCGCCACGAGTGGTGCGGCGGACTCATCCGTAGGTGAGGTGGGAGGGTTGTCAGTTGGAGGCAATGCTGTCGGTGCGGGCTGGGCCGTCGGTGCGGGAGATGGATGGGGACCATCAGCGGTATGTTGTGCCTGTACCGGCCCATCTTCATTAAGAGCAACGACGTCGTTCACGTTACTGGCAGCGACAACCTGAGGAAGAGTAACCTGCACAGGAACAGAAAGAAAACCAGGGTCATCAGAGGACATTAGCAGCAAGTTGTAATTGCGCATAGGAGCACCCTGAGTAGCTGGTTCATCATCTGGAAAAGATACGGGAGAGGTTAAGCTTGAGAGATTAGGTACAACTCCAGGTGTAGCAAAAGGAAAAACGGTTTCATCGAAAACAACTCCAGGTCTGTTTTGAAATCCAAACTCGAGTTTGGATCAGTTTTAAAAAAAACTCGAAAGAGTTTTGCTTTACGGCAACCCAATGAGTAGTAGGAGAAAGGAGAGTTAGGACCTCCTATGCAGGATCAGCAGACTTCAACAAAGTCAGGTTCCGTTGGGAAGCTAGGGACCTTAGGGATATGGACCGTAGATTAATGCAGCAGTTCAATGATGTAAACCTGTTTGATTTTGGCTTCAAGGGTTATCCATTCACGTTTTCTAATAAGCGGATGTTCCCCTATGAAGCAAGGGCAAGATTAGATAGGGTGTTAGGGAATGAGGAGGTTAGTTCCAAAATTAGCTTTTTTCATATCATTGCCTAGTGCTTATATGTTTAAATGGCTAGAGGGTGAGGAAAAAGAGGAAGAAAGGGAGAATGTTTACCTACGAAGCAATGTGGCAGCGTCACCCAGGTTTGGCAGAAGAGGTGCAGGCAGCTTGGTCACAATCTCCAACATCTAGAGTCTCACTGATGGATACATTTAAATCTTGCGCAAACAGTTTGGATAAATGAAACAACAAAACTTTTGGGAATGTGCAGAAAAGAATAAAGGATACTAAGGAAAAGATACAGCAGTTGAGGTCTGTTCCAAGGAGTAGAACTGTGGTTGAGCAAGAAAAGAAACTGTCAGAGGACTTGGAAGAATACTTGTGTAGTCAAAGATCAAGGGTTGAATGGCTAAAGGAAGGGGACCAGAACACTAAATTCTTCCATGCTAAGGCTTCGCACAGGAGGAAGGTAAATTGGATAGAAAAACTGGAAATTGATGGTAGAGAGGCCACAGAGTTGAATGAAATTACCAGCCATATCGAGGATTATTTTGCAGAGATCTTTACAGCCGAAAGAATAGTGAATGAGGTAGATTTGGATGAGGCTATGGAAGTATTGCCTAGAATGATTTCAGAGGAGATGAAAGAGGAAATAATCAGGCCTTATGCGAGGGAGAAAATTAAGAGAGCTATCTTCCAAATGGCCCCTACGAAGGCCCCGGGCTTAGATGGATTCCCACACCCTTGTTTTATCAAAGACACTGGGTAGTAGTTGGAGATAAGCTGTGTGATGAGCTTCTGGGTTTTTTTTTTGAATGGAGGCCATTTTGATGAGAGATTAAATCAGACGAGGATTACCCTCATTCTGAAATGCAAGGATGCGCACAGAGTTAAAGATTTCAGACCTATTAGTGTGTGCAACACACCTGTCAAAGCAATCTCAAAGGTGTTAGCAAACAGGATCTAAAGCGTGCTCCAACAGGTAATCTCTTACTCTGAAAGTGCCTTTATTAAAGGTAGGCTCATTAGTGATAATGTTTTAATTGCACATGAGCTAGGTCATTTTATTAAACATGGGAAGGAAAGCCAAGGGGGGTACTTCTTGAAGTATTGTTTAGGGGTTTTAGTGCAAGGGCATTCCATGTTTGTATCTGTTGTTATTGGCGGGAGTTGCTGGTTTGTTAGTTGCAGGTTTGGTTTTTGTACAAAACGTCACCGTGTGGTTCTGGACGTGTAAGTCTGCGTTTGGTTTCACACGGCGTCGTTTTGGTCTGTAGCTATATACCAGCAGCGCCCCTCATTTGTTCTTCAATTTCGAATATCAATAATATGCCCTAAGCTTTCCCCTAAAATGCGATCTCGTCTCCTTCATCTGCAATCGATCGATTGAAGCCGACGACGGTCCATCGGGATTCTGATGAGCCCGATTCTCATGGTATCAGAGCCGACGGTGATCCAGGTGCGTTTTTTTTGTTCCGATTTAGTTTTCGTTGATTCTAGCCTTTGGTTACTCGGCTAGGGCTCATGAACGATTTAGTTTCGGATTCGGATTCGGAATTGATGACGATGAATTCGAGTGCTACTAGAGGTGGTGCTGCTGTGACTGGCGATGATCCGTATTTTGTAAGCAACAGTGAGTTGTCTGGTAATTCAATTGTGAGTAAGGCTTTGGACGGCCAAGAGAATTATGTTGTTTGGAGAAGGTCTATGGAGATAGCTCTATCTGGAAGGTACAAACTAGGATTTGTGGAAGGAAAATATCCTAAACCTGATGATGTAGTGATCGCTGCAAGGTGGCAGAGATGCAATGATGTTATTATGGCATGGTTGATAAACTCTGTGTCTGAGAAAATCGTTGGGGAGATACTGCATGCTAAGGATGTAACGGCTGCTTGCAAATTCTGGAAGCAAGCTATGCTGGTTCAAATCTAGCTAGAAAATCAGAATTACAACGCGAGCTTGGAAACCTTTTACAAGGAGAACTATCAGTTGCAATGTATAAGAGGAAGCTTGAATCACTGTGGCAAGAGTTAGATGGATTGAAGGTCAACATATGCACTAATGTTGGCAAATGTGCATGTTGTAAACAAGCTGATGAAGATTGTAAAGGAGATAGAGTTATAAAATTTCTAATGGGACTGAATGATGAGTATGCATCTGTGAGGACACATGTCTTTTCTTTGAGTGAAGTGCCTAAGTTTAGCACAGTTTATGGCTTGGCTCTGTCAGAGGAAGCCTCGAGGAAAACAAGGCAAGCTGGTAAGGTTGAAGCATCTGCCTTGGCTGTCAAGACTGAGCAAGCAAATAATAGTCAGATGAGGCAGTATAGCAGCAATTACAGCAATCAGATGAGAGGTAAAGACAGCAGTAGGGGAGGTTTTGGTAGAGCAAGCCCAGATTGTTTTGTTCACACTGTCAGATGCCTGGTCATTTGAAAGAAAACTGCTATAAGTTGATTGGATATCCTGAAAATTATAGAGCAAACAGAAACACCAATTCAAATGGCAATGGAAACTCTAACACTGGAGGGAGGCAGAATGCCAATGCTGCTTCTAACAGCAACTCTGATGGGAATACCGGAGATAATGTTGCTAGTAAATTTACTAATGAACAGCTGGAACAGATTCTGGCCTTGCTCAAGGGAAATGGCATATCTGAGAAGACAAATAATCAAGTCAACATGGCTCATGTTCACATGGCAGGTATAGCTAATTCTCAGCCTGAGTTCATGGTTAATGGTGATTGGTTGATTGATAGTGGTGCAACCAGTCATTTTACATATGATGAAAAATTACTGAAGAATATTCATGAGTTAAAAGAGGCTCATAGAGTTACCTTACCAAATGGTGAATGTTTTGAAATCAGACATAAGGGAGATTGTGTTTTACAGAATGGAGTCACATTATATGATGTGTTACTAGTGCCAGAATTCCAAGTGAATCTTATCTCAGTATATAGACTAGTTGCAGATATGAAATGCCAAATGTTGTTCACTGATAACAACTGCATTATTCAGGACCATCAAGGCAGGATAATCCTCAAGACTGGTAAACCAGTTGGAGCTTTATACAGCACAAAACAGTTGAAGTTGGCTGGCAAAACTGATGTGGTCCACAGTCTTGAAGTTCAGAAATCTGTCACTGAAGCAGAATTATGGCATAACAGATTAGGTCATGCACCTATGGATATTGTAAATCAGTTGTTGAGGCATAAGACACCTAGTGTGACTTGTAAGGGTATTAAGTACCAGTGCACTGTATGTCCTTTAGCTAAACAAACAAAGCTTTCCTTTCCTTTGAGTACTCATAATACAAGCATGCCATTTGATCTAGTTCACAGTGATGTTTGGGGGCCATTTCATGTGCCTACTAGTTCTGGTGCTCAATATTTTTTAACCGTGGTGGATGATTATACTAGGGCTGTGTGGACATTCTTGATGAATCAAAAATCTGAGGCAGCAGACATCATTATTGCATTTTTCAGATGGTTGATACCCAGTTTGACAAGACAGTGAAGATTTTCAGGTCTGATAATGGAGGGGAGTTTTTTAACAACAAACTTACTTCATTTTTCTTATTTAAAGGCTGCATACACCAGAGCAGTTGCTCTTACACACCACAGCAGAATGGTTTAGCAGAACGAAAGCATAGACATATCCTGGAAATTGCTAGAGCCATTATGTTTGAGGCTAGTTTACCCAAGAAATTTTGGGGAGACAGTATTTTAACTGCCACACATATTATTAACAGGCTCCCTACTCCTGTCCTTAACGGGAAAAGTCCATGGGAAATGCTGTTTGGTGAGATACCTTTCATTGACCATTTGAAAGTTTTCGGATGCTCCTGCTATGTTAGCACACAGGCTCATGCCCGAGATAAATTCGATCCTAGAGCACTTGAGTGCATTTTCTTGGGTTATCCAGTTGGACAAAAGGGGTACAAGCTGTTTTGTTTGAGTACTCAGCAAATTTTGGTTAGCAGACATGTGGTCTTCAGGGAAACTGTTTTCCCTTTTAAGAGGAATTCCAATACAACTGATGCCAGGTCTGTCACACCAAATCCACCAGTGATATCTGATGACTTTGAGTTCAATGATGAATTTCTTATTGTTGCTCCCAGTTCAGATGAACCTGTAATTTTCTTTGACACTATTAATCCAGATGACCCAGTTTACTTTGAAGCTGATAATTCAGATTTTCAAATGGACAGTCTTGTTTCAGTTCCAGATTTTAATGGAGATCATTTGCCAGGGGAATCAGTTTCTGTCCCATCTGTATCTTTACGGAAGTCTACTAGACAGACTAAGCCTCCAGTTTGGTCAAAAGATTATGTTTGTAGTACTCTAATCAAGAAGACTTCCCCACATACTATGGATCATTTTGTATCTTATTCCAAGTGTGCTTCTCACCACAGTAAATTTGCTTTGCAAATATCCAGCATGAAGGAACCTACATCTTTCAATCAAGCCAGTAAGGATGCTAAATGGTTAGAGGCTATGCATAAAGAAATTACAGTTCTTGAATCAAACAACACTTGGGTTTTAACAACGTTACCACAGGGTAAGACCTTGGTGGATTGCAAATGGATATACAAGATTAAGTACTTATCCGATGGCACAGTTGAGAGGTTTAAAGCCAGACTCGTTGCTCGTGGATTTACTCAGGTGGAAGGACTCGATTATCATGACACTTTTGCGCCAGTGGCGAAAATGACCACTGTCAGATGTCTCCTTGCCTTAGCTGCTGCAAGACAGTGGCCTCTACATCAATTGGATGTAGATAATGCCTTCTTACATGGCACTCTTGATGAGGAAGTGTACATGAAACTTCCCCCTGGTTTTTATAGGAAAGAAAAGACAGCAGGGAAGGTTTGTAAATTGAACGTTGTAATTTATGCACTTCAAATGTGTAGGATTCGAAAGCAATAGATTGGTCAAAAACAATTTATAACCGGTAAGTACCGGGTCGTCCAAGGAGCAATTGTAAACCTAGGATCACTATTCAATCTTACTCAATATGTCTACTTCCAATCGGTTGTGAGAAATGTGATTGTCAATTGTCAAATAATGATTAATGCAATGTAAAAGGTTGTTTTCAAGGTTTTCAAAGGTGTTCCTAGGGTACTACTTCCCTCCTTGGTGCCTTCGACTCTTAATGGTTCAATTTCATGCAAGAACGAATAATGTAAATGTTAGATTAAGGCGTGTCCCTATTAAATCAAATTCAATCGCTAGATGTTGTTATTCGATTCAAGGAAAGGACACCTCGCATGTGGGCTTCAATCGCTAGATATTGTTAGCTCACGTCCTACTCAAGGGCTCTCAATCATCAACGCTAGTTAAGTGATCGATAACCAATGAGCGGTTTAAGATCAAGCCTATCTCAATGCCAAGATGGGTCACGCTAGTGATCACCACCTAACAAGGGTGAATCTACTTCGTTCTAGAACTCTTAGTCTCGTTCGCTAGAACACTCAACTTCAAATTCATGTTTCTAGTCCACTTAGTCATTTTGTCAAACACTTGGTGGGCATAGAATAGACGTTTAATCCAAGTAGATTCACAAATCATAACAAGTATTCATTCAATACATATAATCAATAGATAATGAGTTTCATACACCAAGGAGGTCCATAGACCCCTAGAAACTAATGGACTACTCACTACTCATGTTATAGACAAACAATAGTAGTGGGTTTCAAGGAAAATGAAGAAAACACAAAGAAGAGTAAGGATCTAGAGTGAAGGATCCCCCTATATCCTTAGAGTGCTTGATGTGGTGAGTTGATCTTCAAAAACCCTTTGAACTTGTCTCCAAAAACCCTCCAAAACCCTTGATAGATGATCCCTTGTGACCAAAGCCGAAACTTCCTATTTATAGCCAAAGCATAAAAATCTGGTCTTTTCCATTGTGCTCGGGCGAGCGTCATCGCGCCCGGTCGAGCTCGGGCGGGCTCCAGCAGCAGGGGAAGGGAAAGCGGACGAGGCTCGGGCGGTCCAGTGCGAGCTCGACCGAGCGAATTATGGCAGTGCGATGCATGTGGGCGACGCTCGGCCGAGCTTCGCCGAGCTCGGGCGCTCTAATGCTTGATCGATGAGATGAAGGATGGATGGTGGCCCGGGCGAGCGAAGTTGAGCTCGGGCGAGCTTTCTTGCGAGATCCAGCTTGAAGAACGCAATGCTCGGGCGAGCGAAGTTGAGCTCGGGCGAGCTTTTTCTGGCAGAGGGTTTCGAGCACTCGCACGCTCGAGCGAGCCTCCCCGAGCTCGGACGCAATTTTCCTTAGGCGATTCTCGCTCATGTCCCAGGCGCTGAGGACCGGGCGGGCTTCTTCGTGCTCGGTCGAGTAAATAATGGCAGGCGGTTTGAGCAACGAGCGCGCTCGGTCGAGCTTGCCTTGGCCCGGGCGAGCTCCATCTGCTTGCATGCAAAATCTTCATTTTGGCAGAGAAACTTCGATTTTCTTTGATAATTGATACTCTTAAGTCCATGGACCATAAAATCGGTTTCCCACCTGAAATAGCCAATACGAGGGTTAGATGACATCGAAAGAAACTTGGAACGAGTCAAAACATCTAGTAAAAGTAGGAGAAAGATAGTCGAGAAATCGACTTATCAAAATACTCCACACTTAGAGTTTGATCGTCCCGAGCAAACAATAAGAACAAAACAAGCGCGACAAGGGTGATGAAGATACATCTTTCTAGGGCGACACTCATTATTAGGAAACAAACTCCTTTTCGTAGGTGTTACGGGTGCATTTAGCATATGCACCAAGCCTTTAAACCCCTAGGCTACCCTAGTGGACGAGTTATAGTCTCGTGAGAGTTTTCAGAACCGGGAATACTCACAAATCCCACATGCGTTTATCCCATAAGAGTGAAAAGCAAGAGTGTTTAACAATTAAGGCATGGATTTCTCAAAACTTACTTCACATCCCAAGCTAGTATCACAATCACTATACATTTCAAGAGAGTTTTCAAACCGTTTAAATCCACATGAGGGTGCACATTCAAGGAGGTCAATACTAGCGCTATCAAGTGCCTAACCTAGAAGTCTATTTATCTTTGAAACAAGGTTTTTGAAAAATGGTTAAAGCTTTTTGCACAAAAACGTCGTTCGATCACTTGTGCTAGCTAGGGCTAGTCCACGGGCTCACGATATAACTCATTTCCAAGTTTTAGACGCTAAAGTTGTAATCCATAAGGAAAGAGGAGTTTGACAACAAGAGTTCTTAAAACAAGCATAAACCCATCAATAGCTCACGTGAAATCACAAGGGTCGTCCTAAAGATCAACTTGCTAGCACACAATGTACGTGGTGTACTCACACATATAAGAGATGATGGAAGGGCATAAAGTCAAGTTTAAGTGGTTTTTATTTGGCCTTTGGCCTACAAATACTTTCGAGGGGGAACTTTTCTTCCTAACCCCCGGCATTTGTATCTTTTTGCAATAAAACTTCTCTAGTACTCGAGAAAGTTTTTAGTCGGGGCCTTGCCCTCTTTGACCATGTAAAATATTTTTGATGGGGCCTATTTTTCGCTCTCTTTTGACTCCACACTTAAGACTTGACAATATGTCCAATGTAAATATGGAATGTGCGAGAAACAACCACAAACAAGGCACGAGGCAAGAGAACTAAAGTCACCTAAAAGCAATCGAGAGGTTTAAGTTTTCATGAAGTTTTCAAAGCGTGCTTGCTAAAACTTTTCAAATCATGCGTGAAAAATACTTAGATTGCTAGATAGGCACAAGATAGCAATGAATATTGATCCACAAGAATGAGTATTCAATAGAGCTAGTTTGGTTTTAGACTCTAAATCATGTAAAAAGGGAATTGCGAGCTAGATGCGACTTATAGAAGTTGCGAATTGATAGTCACAAGCCTTTAGAAGTATAACACTCAAGAAAGATCGGGATAAAGCATGATGCAAGTGTTCATTTTCAAAAGGTATGCATGGCATAAACATGTGAATCAAGCGCCAAATCCAAACACTCCACACTTAATCAAAGCTTAGTCCCTTAAGCGCAAAAGGTAATAAAATAAGGGTAAAGGCGCAAAGGAAACTCCCCTCGTTTGTAGAATGTAGCTTTCCCTCATTGCACGACTTTCTGGCAAAGATAAAGTCCCTTACTCCCTTTTATGGCTAGGCACAATAATGGATGATTAACTTGCACAAGACATGAAGATTTGTGAATATTAGAGACATATAGAGTTAAGTGACAAGTTAGTTCCAATGCAAATATGTAAATAATAGCCAAAACAAAGGAATGAAATATAAGAATAATATCCAAGAGTCGAACATCTCAAAATTGCGCCCAATGGCGACTTAATCATCAAAATCATCATGACAATGTTAAAATACAAAAGTAAACATCCCAAGGTAATGAAATATGAAAATGAAGAACAGGGTAGCCTAAAAAGCATGGACATCTTCGTCACCCAATGGTGCAGTGACATTCTCCTCTCTTGGGGCCTCTTCTCCATCCTCCACACGAGCAACCATACCTTCATCAATCTCCGCAATGGTATGTGGTGGTTCCTCGCCACTAGTAGGTGGTGGAGCACTAGCTTCGGCAACAGTGGGTGGAGGAATGATGGGTGAAGGAGCGTGCTCTTGGGGACTAGAATACCCCGGGAATGAGGGAGGAGCGGTGGAAGGCATGATGCTCAAGGCACGGCATATGTCCGTCAATGTAGTGGCCACCCAACGAGAGTTCTCGCGAACAAAATCCTCTAATTTCTCAACATGCTCATGGACGGAGGAAATGGTGGTCTTCAAGCTAGCAAGGTCCGAGGAGATGGTCTCGAGTTGCTCATTTGGGGAGACTCTCTTTGAGCGAGGTTGGCTTTGGACCGAAGGCTCATGGGAAGATGATGATGTGGAGGACTCGCGGGCATCGGGGAATGGATAGTGATCACCACGAAATTTTTCTCTCCTCCTTGCATTGAACTTGTTCTTCATTTTTCTAGCCCTTCTCCGGAGTGGATCTTTATGAGGCTCGTCGGAATGAAACCAAGACTTCAAATCCGCCTTAAGCATAGTCATATCCTTCATTGCATCCGCATTAAGTTCCTTCTTTTCCGGCGGTGGGCAATCATTCCCACTAAAGGTGAACTCACACTTTAGGGCTAAGTGAGTGATGAATGAGCCGCCGCCAAGTGCCTTTGCTTGCGAGGATTCTTTGACGACATCTTCGAATCTTGTTGCAATAATGGAAAACCAATCCAAGACCTTATTTTGGTTGATTGCTAGCATGAGGTCCAAGTCTTGGTTAGTCACCATCCTCGCCCCATCCTTTCGCACATTAATCACCATAGCGATGAAACGGTGAATCACCCTCCACACCTTGCTCTTAATTGTAGTAGCTGCATAGCCCGAAACAAACCACTCATCCCTCGTCGATATTTCCTTCCAAAATAAGTACCTATCCACCTCTGAAAATTTAGGAACACTCTCCCCATTCAACGGAAATCCCAACGTCTCACAAACCACATCCTTGGTCATTCTCTTGCTCTTTCCCCCCATTACAAACTTCCAATGCGTGATTTGCCTTTCATCATTTCTCACTGCCTCAAAAGAGCTAACAAATTCCCTAACAAGCTTGGGGTACATCCCCGGATCATCAATGAATAATATACCTAAACCACAATGGGCAAGGCGAGAGTGTACCTCATCGTGCAATCCCAAGTCAGTGAGGGTCTTTAAATGAGGGAATAGCGTGACCAATGGCTCCTTTCCCTTCTTGGTGATCAACGCCAAGTTATCCTTGTGTTTTGCATTCTTGAAGGCCAGGGTTCTATCGTATGGATATGGGATAGGGTCAGAGGACCCGACTTGGGCATTTGGAGGGGCCGGAGCGAGAGTGGAGGGCTGGCTAAGCTCTGGCAGCGATGGAGGTGGTTCAGTCGGTGCGGAAATTTCTTTTGCCTTTCCTCTCTTAGATGGACGAGGAATGATCTCCTCAGACGAATGCACAGCTGGAAGTTTCTCGCTAGGAGCTGGGTCCTCGGATGGAGTAGGGCTCGAGGTGGCTTTCCGAAGTCGTTTCTTCGGCTTGGAAGAGGTGGGAGGATCTTCGGGAGGAGTGGCAATGGCAGCGGAGGTCGTGGAGGCCTCGTGAGTCGTTTTCTTCACTTTGGAGGAGGAGGGCGGAGCTTTGGTCGGGGCAGGAGGCTTGCTCGCGGATTGCTGGTTTGTTCGAGCCATGGGTGAACTCGGGTGGGATTGGAATGGCGAGTGACGGAGCTGCAGAATCGGCGAGAGGGAGGTGCGGTGCAAGCGAGCGTCGGTGGACGGGAATCGGGGTCTCAGGAGTTGAAGAGGTTAGGGCAAAATCGATTCGAATTTGGGGAAGAACGAGTTGAGCTTTTGAATTAAAAGGGGGCTCGGGCGAGCATCAGCAAGCTCGGGCGAGCGAGATTTAGCAGATTCGATGGGGCCTTGGAGTTAAAGCCGTGATCGGGCGAGCGAAGCCGAGCTCGGACGAGCAGAAATTGGCGGAGACGGACGAGAAACGCAAAGCTCGGTCGAGCGCTGAGGCGCTCGGGCGGGCGCTTGGCTATCAAGCGAGCTATGGAGAAAGGAGGCTCGGGCGAGCAGAGTTATGCTCGATCGAGCGAGAAATGGCAGGGGCTAGAGGAGGCATGAAGGCTCGGCCGAGCTTATCGAAGATCGGGTAGTGTTTTGGCATTGAGCACTTGAGGCGAGGGAACGCGTGAAGACCGAGCGAGCATACTTGAGCTCGACCGAGCGAAATGCGGCAGATACAATGGTCATTGTGAGGCTCGGGCGAGCACCAGAAAGCTCGGTCGAGCGCTGAGTCTTGGGCAATGTTTAGCATGATTTTACGATCTAAACTCAAGCATTCTCGATCTGGAAATTTTGACTTCACCCTTAGGTTTGAGTGTGCTTCTCAAGACTTGCAATGATCATACCAAGCATGGGAAATATGATCATGAAAATGGACACTTGCGACGGGCTACCTCTCGGGAGGGCCTAGTTTAACGTCTTGGCAAAGACCGAGCCGAATCTCCTCGCGAAAATTTTAGGAATGCATTTTAGGAGGAGGCTTCAATCGGTCAAGTCATGTAGGGTGATAGAGGTGTTCTCCGGATCTAGGGAGGCTCCGTGGTAGAGCTTGAGTCTTTGCCCATTGGCCTTGAAGATTTCCCCACGTGAGTTGAATAAGTTTGCATGTCCATCCTCAAACACCTTTTGAATTATGAATGGACCCGTCCATCTTGACTTTAATTTTCCCGGGAATAGCCTCAATCTTGAGTTGAATAGTAGGACTAGGTCCCCTTCTTTGAATTCCTTCCTCAAGATTTTCTTGTCATGCCACTTCTTTTGCTTTTGCTTGTAGATCTTGGCATTCTCATATGAGTCAAGTCTTATTTCATCTAGTTCATTCAAGTCCAATAGCCTCTTTTCTCCGGCGGTTTTCATATTGAAGTTCAATTCTCTAACCGCCCAAAATGACTTGTACTCCAATTCAACCGGTAGGTGGCAAGGTTTCCCATAGATGAGCCTAAAGGGAGACATCCCTATAGGTGTCTTGAAGGCGGTCCTATATGCCCAAAGAGCATCATCAAGCTTTGAGGACCAATCCTTTCTAGAATTTCCCACCGTTTTCTCAAGTATAGCTTTGATTTCCCGGTTCGATACTTCCACTTGCCCACTAGTTTGGGGGTGGTAAGGTGTAGCGACCTTGTGGTAGACCGCATACTTCTTCAATAGTGCCCCAAATTGCTTTTCCTTGAAGTGAGATCCCCCATCACTAATAACCGTCCTTGGGACTCCAAATCTAGGGAAGATCACCTTCTTGAAAAGTTTCGTTACGACTTTGGCATAACAAGTCGGGGAGGCTATAGCTTCAACCCATTTAGACACATAGTCAACCGCTACGAGAATGTAGCGATTCCCATAGGAAGGGGGGAAGGGACCCATGAAATCGATGCCCCAAACATCAAAAATCTCTACCTCTAAAATAACTTGTTGGGGCATTTCGTCTCTCTTGGAGATATTACCACTCCTTTGACACTTGTCACAAGCCTTCACGAAATTGTATGCATCTTTGAATATTGATGGCCAATAGAGTCCACTTTGAAGCACCTTAGCCGCGGTCTTCGAACTACCTCCATGGCCTCCACAAGGTAAAGAATGGCAATGGTGCAAGACTCCTTGAATATCTTCGTCGGCTACACATTTTCTATAAATACCATCCGAACAAAGCTTGAAGAGATGAGGCTCATCCCAATAGTATCTTCTTGCGTCATGCGCAAATTTCTTCTTTTGATTGTAGTTCATGTTTGGAGGAAGCACGTCACAAACCTTGAAGTTCACTATATCGGCGTACCATGGAATGGGGGCATTGTCGATTCTCATCAAGTTTTCCCCAACAAAAGAGTCCTCAATAGGCAACTCCTCACTTGAGGTCTTCTCCCTCAAAGGCTCAAGCCTAGAAAGGTGATCGGCGACCAAGTTCTCTACTCCCTTCTTGTCTTTGATTTCAATGTCAAACTCTTGAAGTAGAAGTACCCATCTTATGAGCCTAGGCTTGGCATCTTTCTTAGAAATTAGGTACTTGATGGCGGCATGATCGGTATAGACAATGGTTTTGGATCCCACCAAGTATTGCCTAAATTTCTCGAAGGCATAGACAATAGCTAACATCTCCTTCTCCGTCGTGGAGTAGTTTGATTGAGCTTGGTCCAAGACCTTGCTCGTGTAATAGATAACATGTAGCTTCTTGTCTACCCTTTGCCCTAGAATGGCTCCAATGGCATAGTCACTTGCGTCACACATTAGCTCAAAAGGGAGTTCCCAATTGGGAGGTTGGATGATAGGAGCGGATGTGAGGGCAGATTTTAGCTTCTCGAAAGCTTTAGCACAAGGATCATTGAATAAGAAGGGAGTATCATTGTGCAAGAGATCGGTTAACGGCTTGGCAATCTTAGAGAAATCCTTAATGAAGCGCCGATAGAACCCGGCATGACCAAGAAAGCTTCGAATTCCCTTAACGTCTCTAGGGGGTGGAAGTTTTTCAATTACTTCAATCTTAGCTCTATCCACTTCAATTCCCCTATTAGAGACAAGATGCCCAAGCACAATTCCCTCTTGCACCATGAAATGGCACTTTTCCCAATTCAAGACTAGATCGGTCTCAATGCATTTGTCAAGAACCTTTGAAAGGTTCTCTAGACAAGAATCAAATGAGGAACCATAAACCGAAAAGTCATCCATGAATACTTCCATTGTATTTTCAATGAACTCGGAGAAAAGGGCCATCATGCACCTTTGGAAGGTTCCCGGCGCATTACATAGCCCAAAAGGCATACGTCTATACGCATAGGTTCCATAGGGGCATGTGAAGGTGGTTTTCTCTTGATCTTGGGGGTGGATAGGGATTTGAAAGAATCCGCTATACCCATCAAGGTAACAAAAATATTCATGGTTGGCTAGTCTTTCAAGCATTTGGTCAATGAAAGGTAGAGGGAAGTGATCTTTCTTCGTGGCTTTATTTAGCTTACGGTAATCAACACACATCCGCCACCCCGTGACGGTGCGTGTGGGGATCAACTCGTTTCTTTCGTTCTTGACTACCGTCAAGCCACCTTTCTTAGGGACTACGTGGATTGGGCTCACCCATTCCGAGTCGGGAACGGCATAAATGATTCCCGCTTCCCTCAATTTAGTTATCTCCTTAAAGACAACTTCCCCTAGCGTAGGGTTCAACCTCCTCAACCTCTCTCGGGTTGGTCTAGCATCATCATCCAATGTAATTCTATGCATGCATATATCGGGGCTAATCCCTTTCAAATCATCAATGGAATAACCAATTGCACCCCTACGAGTTCTAAGCACATGCAAAAGTCTAGAGGTCTCAAGCTCATTCAAAGAGGCATTCACTATTACGGGAAAGGTAGAGTTTGGACCTAGAAATTCGTACCTTAGACTTGTAGGTAGAGCCTTAAGCTCTATCCCACAAGATCCCTTACCTTCTCCTTTCTCCGTTTCTTTTTCTCCATCGTCTTTTTCCTCCTTTTGATCGTCCTCATCCATCATCAACAAATCCATCATAGAGTCACCTATGCTTTCATCACTCAAAAGTTCTTGCTCAATGGAAGTTAGTTCATCACAAGAGAAATCATCATAAACATCAAGCAAATTGCAATCCAATGAATCACTAGGGGCACTACATGCTTGTCTTAGATAGAACTTGATTTTCTCTCCCCCTATTTCAAACTCTAGTGAATCATTTATGCAACTTATAACCGCCTTAGTAGTTTTCAAAAATGGCCTTCCCAAAATGATTGGGATCTCTCGCTCCTCCTCCATCTCTAGAACGAAGAAATCCACGGGGATATAAAACTTCCCCACCTTCACGGGCACGTCCTCCAAGATTCCACTAGGGATCCTAGAGGAGCGATCCGCGAGGCGTAGACTAATGGAGGTAGGCACGAGAGTTCCCATATCAAGTTTCTTATAGAGCGAGTAGGGCATTAATGAAATACTAGCACCTAAATCACACAATGCCTTGCTTATGTTAACATCACCAATAGTAATAGGAATTGAAAATGACCCCGGATCTTTTTCTTTCTTAGGCATGGGATTTTGCACAATAGCACTACATTCCGCATTTAGATTTACCGAGCTAATTTCAGAAATTTCACGCCTATGAGAGATAACATCCTTAAGAAATTTACTATAGAGGGGCATTTGGGATATTACCTCGGAGATTGGTAGTGTCACATTGATCTTCTTCATCATCTCCGCGAATTTTTGGAAGTGTGACTCATTGTTCTTCTTTAGTTGCCTTTGAGGGAAAGGCATGGGAGGCTTGTAAGGGGAGGGCTCCTTAGTGACTTCCTTCGTTGAACCTTTAGAGGCAACTTCCTTTGGCGTGGGATTTTCTTCTTCAACCTCTTCCTCACCTTCTTCAATAATGATGGGCATCCTCGTGCTCACATCCTTTTCCTTGGGTGTAGGGGGTTTGTAGGTGGTTCCACTTCTCAATGATATAGCATTCACATGCTCATTTTGGTGGAAATCCGGCTTGGAGGGAAGTTTCCCTTGATATCTCGTAGATGAGCTAGCTTGTTGTGCGATTTGGTTCTCCAACATCTTATGATGGGTGGACATCTCATCGAGCCGTTGATTGATGGATTGGAACATGAATTTATTTTCTTGGGAGGCTTTGAATTGATCTTGAGCTAGCTTGTTTCGATCTTCGATCCCTTGGTTTTGACCCGCAACTAGTGAAGATAGTAATTGAGCTATAGAGGCGTCTTCCTTAGGTGGTTGTTGGGTTTGAGTTTGTTGTTGAGGTTTAGGTTGGCTAGCTTGCCCTTGGTAGCTTTGTCTTTGATAGTCTTGCCCTTGATAGCCTTGCCCTTGCCTTTGGTAATCTTGGTTCTTTGGGGTGAAACCGGGAGGAGCATTGTTCTTTTGACGCCAATTGGGATCATACTTGATTGGCTCGGTTGTCTTGTACGAGAAATTTGGATGATCCCGGTCTCTCCCATAGTTTGCTTGATTCCTTTGCAATAAATTAATGTCTTCTTCATTTTGGGTCTCTTCTTGAGGGAAGGTGTGAGGGCAATCATCTTCTTTATGAGAGGGGCTTGTGCAAATGGCACATACTCGAGGTTGCTTTTGTGATTGCTTCACATGAAGTGCACTAAGAGAATTGGTTAAAGCATCAATCTTCCTACTAAGGGCTCGGACATCTTCTTTTGAATCCGCCTCATTTACCTCCCTCGTCTTGCTTTGTCTCCTTGGGACGTTCCGATCACTCCCCCAATGGTGAGAATTTCTTGCAATTTTATCTATAATAGCTCCGGCATTTGTGGGATGGAGCTCCATGAATGCACCACCGGCGGCTTGGTCCATTTGCCTCTTTGAGTCATTATCTATCCCTTGATAGAAGATTTGGATCAAGGTTGGCTTGTCTATATTGTGATGTGGGCATTCCCTTTGTAACTCCTTGAATCGTTCCCATGCCTCATAGAAACTCTCATCCTCTCCTTGCTCGAATGCATTGATTAAGTTTTTGAGCCTTTGAGTTTTAGCCGGTGGAAAATATTGGAGGAGGAAGGCTTGAGCTAGCTCGTCCCATGTTGTGAAGGTGCTTGCATCATGGCTCCATAGCCAATCCTTGGCTTTCCCCATTAAAGAGAAAGGGAAAAGCCTTAGATAAATGGCTTCCTTTGGCACGTTATTTATCTTGAATGTCTCGCACAACTCAAGGAAGGATGTTAGATGGGCATTGGGATTTCCTATCCCGGAGAAGGCATTGTTGCCCACCATGTTGATCAACGCCGTTTTGAGTTCGAATTGAGGGGCATTTACTCCCGGTGGAGCTATTGGTGACCGAAAGCCGGTGAGGCTTGGAGTGGAATAATCCTTTAGGGGCTTCTCCCCATTAGGTTCATCATCATGTACTTGTGCCATGGGTTGTGGTCTTCGCTTGCGCGGTAGTCTCTTGTTCCGAGAGCCTTCTCCCTTGGCTCTCTCTTGATCCAAGAAATACCTTAAAGATTCCTCAAAGTTAATGCTTGCTTTTTCCTTTGCTTTAAGTCTCGTTAGCATTCAATCAAGACCTACAAGATCAAGGAGAACCGCTAAGTCGCAAGCAATAACACAAGCAATAGAATGAGAAACAGGTGAAATAATCCAAATCTTGTAAAATCTACTCTAGTTCCCTAAGTTAATTCGTTGCTCCCCGGCAACGGCGCCATTTTGAACATTGTAATTTATGCACTTCAAATGTGTAGGATTCGAAAGCAATAGATTGGTCAAAAACAATTTATAACCGGTAAGTACCGGGTCGTCCAAGGAGCAATTGTAAACCTAGGATCACTATTCAATCTTACTCAATATGTCTACTTCCAATCGGTTGTGAGAAATGTGATTGTCAATTGTCAAATAATGATTAATGCAATGTAAAAGGTTGTTTTCAAGGTTTTCAAAGGTGTTCCTAGGGTACTACTTCCCTCCTTGGTGCCTTCGACTCTTAATGGTTCAATTTCATGCAAGAACGAATAATGTAAATGTTAGATTAAGGCGTGTCCCTATTAAATCAAATTCAATCGCTAGATGTTGTTATTCGATTCAAGGAAAGGACACCTCGCATGTGGGCTTCAATCGCTAGATATTGTTAGCTCACGTCCTACTCAAGGGCTCTCAATCATCAACGCTAGTTAAGTGATCGATAACCAATGAGCGGTTTAAGATCAAGCCTATCTCAATGCCAAGATGGGTCACGCTAGTGATCACCACCTAACAAGGGTGAATCTACTTCGTTCTAGAACTCTTAGTCTCGTTCGCTAGAACACTCAACTTCAAATTCATGTTTCTAGTCCACTTAGTCATTTTGTCAAACACTTGGTGGGCATAGAATAGACGTTTAATCCAAGTAGATTCACAAATCATAACAAGTATTCATTCAATGCATATAATCAATAGATAATGAGTTTCATACACCAAGGAGGTCCATAGACCCCTAGAAACTAATGGACTACTCACTACTCATGTTATAGACAAACAATAGTAGTGGGTTTCAAGGAAAATGAAGAAAACACAAAGAAGAGTAAGGATCTAGAGTGAAGGATCCCCCTATATCCTTAGAGTGCTTGATGTGGTGAGTTGATCTTCAAAAACCCTTTGAACTTGTCTCCAAAAACCCTCCAAAACCCTTGATAGATGATCCCTTGTGACCAAAGCCGAAACTTCCTATTTATAGCCAAAGCATAAAAATCTGGTCTTTTCCATTGTGCTCGGGCGAGCGTCATCGCGCCCGGTCGAGCTCGGGCGGGCTCCAGCAGCAGGGGAAGGGAAAGCGGACGAGGCTCGGGCGGTCCAGTGCGAGCTCGACCGAGCGAATTATGGCAGTGCGATGCATGTGGGCGACGCTCGGCCGAGCTTCGCCGAGCTCGGGCGCTCTAATGCTTGATCGATGAGATGAAGGATGGATGGTGGCCCGGGCGAGCGAAGTTGAGCTCGGGCGAGCTTTCTTGCGAGATCCAGCTTGAAGAACGCAATGCTCGGGCGAGCGAAGTTGAGCTCGGGCGAGCTTTTTCTGGCAGAGGGTTTCGAGCACTCGCACGCTCGAGCGAGCCTCCCCGAGCTCGGACGCAATTTTCCTTAGGCGATTCTCGCTCATGTCCCAGGCGCTGAGGACCGGGCGGGCTTCTTCGTGCTCGGTCGAGTAAATAATGGCAGGGGGTTTGAGCAACGAGCGCGCTCGGTCGAGCTTGCCTTGGCCCGGGCGAGCTCCATCTGCTTGCATGCAAAATCTTCATTTTGGCAGAGAAACTTCGATTTTCTTTGATAATTGATACTCTTAAGTCCATGGACCATAAAATCGGTTTCCCACCTGAAATAGCCAATACGAGGGTTAGATGACATCGAAAGAAACTTGGAACGAGTCAAAACATCTAGTAAAAGTAGGAGAAAGATAGTCGAGAAATCGACTTATCATAAATTGATCAAAAGCTTATACGGTCTCAAACAGGCCAGCAGACAGTGGTTCGCAAAATTCAGCAATTCATTGGTTGAGTTTGGATTCAAGCCCAGCCTAAACGATTATTCTTTGTTCACTCTGACCAAAGGATCAGATTTCTTGATATTGTTGGTGTATGTCGATGATGTTATCATCACAGGAACATCGACAGTTCTGATTAATGCAGTCAAGCAGTACATTCATGAAAAATTTAGAATCAAGGACCTTGGTTGTTTGAAGTACTTCCTCGGTTTGGAGGTGGCCAGATCTACTGATGGGATATTCTTAAATCAGCGGAAATACACATTGGAATTATTAGAAGAACACAAGTTAACAGACTGCAAACCAGCTAAGACACCAATGAAGACTAAACACAGTCTGAGTTTATCTGCAGCTCCACTTCTGGCTGATTCTCTACACTATCGAAGACTGGTTGGCAAGTTAATATATCTCACCATTACACGGCCTGACTTGGCATATCCCGTTCACATTTTAAGCCAATTTATGCAACATCCTACTGAGGATCACCTTGCTGCTGCTCTTCGACTTCTCCGGTACCTTAAGGCTGCCCCTGCTCAAGGACTATTATTTCCCAGTCATTCTGATCTGCATCTTCGAGCGTTCTGCGATGCCGACTGGGCTGCCTGCCCCTTAACCAGGAGGTCCATTACTGGACATTGTGTGATGTTAGGCCCATGTATTATTTCTTGGAAAACCAAGAAACAGCCGGTGGTTTCTCGTTCTTCTGCAGAGTCCGAGTATCGGTCAATGGCTGCCACCTGCTGTGAGCTCAGCTGGCTGGCTCGACTTCTTGCTGATATGGGTGCCTCAGTTCAAACTGCCATTCCGCTGTTCTGTGACAACAAGGCGGCGATACATATTGCTCACAATCCTGTGTTTCACGAGCGCACCAATCATGTGGAATTAGATTGTCATCTCGTCCGGTCTCATGTGTTATCCAAGTTCATAGAGCCTCTTCACATCTCCTCCAATGAACAGCCGGCCGATATGTTCACCAAGCCTCTACAAAGGGATCAACTCTTCTATTTGTGTTCCAAGCTTGGAGTGTCAAATTTTTTGCACTCTGCAGCTTGAGGGGGGGTCTTGAAGTATTGTTTAGGGGTTTTAGTGCAAGGGCATTCCATGTTTGTATCTGTTGTTATTGGCGGGAGTTGCTGGTTTGTTAGTTGCAGGTTTGGTTTTTGTACAAAACGTCACCGTGTGGTTCTGGACGTGTAAGTCTGCGTTTGGTTTCACACGGCGTCGTTTTGGTCTGTAGCTATATACCAGCAGCGCCCCTCATTTGTTCTTCAATTTCGAATATCAATAATATGCCCTAAGCTTTCCCCTAAAATGCGATCTCGTCTCCTTCATCTGCAATCGATCGATTGAAGCCGACGACGGTCCATCGGGATTCTGATGAGCCCGATTCTCAGTACTGTCATTGAAATTGGATATGAGTAAAGCCTATGACAGGATAGAATGGTGTTTCTTAGAAAAAGTTATTAAAAGGCTGGGTTTCCCTGATGAATTGTGTAGGTTAGTGATGAGGATTGTCAAGTCAGTGGTGTATAGGGTGAGTGTTAACGATGTTTTCACTAAAGAAATAGTTCCGAGTCGAGGGTTAAGATAAGGGGACCCCCTTTCACCACTCAGTGCCCTTGACACTGAGTGGTTGTCAAGGGCTTTGGATAAAATGAGGGAGGCTGGTAGAATTCAGAGTATTAGAATTAATCGAGTCGCCCCTCCCATAACTCACTTGTTTTTTTGCCGATGGCAGTATGATTTACTAGAGAGCTGATCTGGAGGAAGTAAAGGAATTTCAAACAGTCATAGAAAGGTATGAAATCATTTCTGGTCAAAGAATAAATCTAGAGAAATCTGAGTTGGTGGTCAGTAATAATGTAGATAGGGTCTTAAGGAAGGGATGAAATCATATGTATGTTAGAGATTAATGTAGTGGACAGTGGCGGACGTAGGCTGTAGCTAGCCCAGCTACAGCCCGGTAAGTTTTGAGAGTGGGGCTGGAAAAAATAAAAATAGCCCGGTAACAATTCAACAAAAATAGCCCGGTAACAATCTCCGTCGAACAGCAATCGAGGAAGCTCTACACAGGCGTATGAATTTGGAAACAATCTCCGTCGAACAAAACCACAAGCTCTCCTTCTCGGCTTCTCCTCCTCTTAGGCTCTTACACTCTTGAAGCGCTGCAACCGTCAATCGTTCACGAGAAGCTCGTCAACCGTCAATCTCAATTTCTCATCAGTTTTTAGAATAAAGGTTGGTTTTTTAATTTTATTTACAATGTTTTTGTTTCTCTGTTTCTGGTTTTGTTGAGATTTCTAGGGGTGCCTTGAGCTCGTTGGGTCTGATTCAGAATAAACAGTAGTTTGAATTATGGTTTAGTGTTAAGTGTTAACTGTGGGTTCTGAATTCTGATGCAGCAGTTTGTGCGTCAACAGTCAACTGGTTCTGTTTTAATTATGTGAACAATGTGTTTATCTTGTTTATTTTTTGAATGGTGCTCTTGTTTTGTGGATTATGGATACTGCCTTATTTTGATAACATTTCTATCATATTCATAATATTCATTTGAGTAATTGAGTTGCGAATGAATTTGGAAATTTGGACTTTTGGTGGGTTCACCTATTATTAATGATTTTTTTTTCCGCTCACCTAGTCTTTAAACCCTAGATCCGCCACTGGTAGTGGATAAGCATGGAAAATATTTAGGCCTTCCGTTGATAATAGGGTTGAACAAGAAGGAAGTATTCAGGGCACTGCGTGAGAGGGTTTGATACGAGGGGGACTCTGGGACTCTGGCACGTTGGCCGCTCCCGCTCCCTTTGGACTCTGGGACTCTGGACTCTGGGGATTTTGCCCCGCTCCGCTCCCGCTCCGGTCACTCGTATCAGGCCTGCAGGCCGTACACCCCAACCATTTTAGTATTTGGATGTTGGAGGTGGGAATCGACCCCAGGCTCCCTTTGACACATTTCCCACCTTAGTGAGAATGTGACACGCTTTTCGTTTGTCCAACTCAACCGTAGGCATGGAATGATGAACATTCTCCAATGATGCCAACCATTGCAACATTTTCCAAGCAGCAGTTACCTCACCAAGCGCCAAACATATTATGACATCATCAGTAACTATCGCATGAGAATTCAGTAACTGGAGTACAAAACGAGAGTCGTCCGGAGGCTTGGGAGGTGGTAAAGACAGAAATAACACCTCGTAGGCTTTAGAATCCACTACGTCATTTTCACAAGCAGTTGATATGCGGAAACTGAAACTACTAATCAGATCACATAACAAAGTTTCAAACCTTATTTCTTCATTCAAATCATCATACTCATCAATCTTTGGTACGGAAACTGTATGTTTGTCTACCAAAAACACCTTTGTAGGCAACTTCCCACAGATATATGATTCATCAAAAATCGAATATGACGTAACTGGCCTAGGTGTAGTCATGGCTCTTGCTAAAACTGAATCTGAAAATAAGACAAAATCATGACTTACTTGATCATCTTCGTTTGATCCTTCGGCTTTAACCGGAGACAAATGAAATCCATCGGCCTTCGATTCCAACTCTGACTCGCTTGAGCCTTCATTGCGCTTAGTGATGCGAAGTTTATTGAGAATGCCTTGCAGATCTTCAGAATTCTGAAACATCTCAAACTCACTCTTGTCATCAAAATCGACCTTATGCTTAGGCACAATCCCTGAATGCACAAGATCCCTCAACTCAGCAGCCATATCCACTGTTTTTAAAAAGTTCCTCATACTTGTCATGGTATTTTCACCTTGAGTAGGATCACCATGGCATATAACTAAACTTCTAGCAACTTCAGGAGGTAGTGGAGGAGGCTTTCCGGTCGATAATGAGTAAATCAACATCTCATAAGCATTTTGTCGAGCACTTGCTGGGCAGACATTTAAACTGTCATTCAGAGCACACACTGATGTTCCCACCCCTGATTCAACATTCTCATTCTTACTTTCATGCTTTTGCAACACCAAACTTGAAGATGAGTCAATCGAAATAATTTCTGTATGCACGATGCCAATAGCAGTAGGCTTAGACAACACCAAATCAGAATCTAAGTCGAAATCAATACCGTCTAAATCCTCATCGTTAACACCAGCAACAATCTTCGTTGTATCTTCAAAAATCAAATCAGGTTTAGTTGAGGGACTTACATATTGGTGTTGATTGGATGACGAGTTTTCATTTGCACTGTTGTAACAATATTCTCCCACCGGTGCTGCATTTTCAGTCACCGAATCCGGTCTGACAATGATGCTTCGGACTTGAGGAATTTCAGGTGGAGTTTTGGACTCAACGGCATAATATGGATGCTGTTTTAGTGCTCGAACATCCTGAAGCATGTCCCTCATCATGTTCTTCATCAGGTCAGATTGCTCTGCCTGATACGCAGCTTGAATCCTCATGGATTCTATGATATTTTGAATTTGGATGTTCAGTTTTTCCAGCGCCTCCACTTCCGCTTCTGTCAGTTCGGGATCCATCTCTCAACTCTCGATGAAAAGCACCAAATTGATACGGGCTAAGTATCACACCAAGGATTTGTGACGAGAAATGTTACGAGCATATAAGGAGGGAGGTCTTAATTTGGAGAGTTCATTATCTTGAACCTTATTTTAAGTATTAGTAGTAATAATCATTATCGTTAAACATTATTAGCTGTTGTGCCTTAGTATAAAAGGCAACTCTTGTAATGGAATTAGACAAGCAATGAATTAAATCAATTTCTATCTCCTTTCATTCTCGTTCTCATCCCATTCTTCTCAAAACCCTAATCCCCTTCGTCTTCTTTTCCCAAAATCTCTTATTCTCCTTATCTCAAACTGTTGCAGATTATCGAATCTGCATCATTGGTGCTTTCATCGATCTGGACTCTCATCAATCGACTCAACAATATTTCGAATGGCTTCAGTCTTCCTACCGCCAAGTGACATCGCAGACTTCCATGGTGAGGATGTAGATGGTTGGTTGTATCAGATAGAGAGATTTTTTGATAGTTATCAACTGGCCCCAGAACAGAGACTAGCGGTGATACACAATTATCTGTGGGGAGAAGCTAGAGAATGGCACTATGAAATGTATATGAATTGGCGGCTCACTACCTGGGAAAGTTTTGTGACAGACCTTAGACATCGTTTCAAGCCACCGGAAGCCCTAATAAATCAACAGGATGTGGTCGATTCATTTTGGGTCTCTCAGTCAGATGCGGTAGTTGATTCGACTCTCGTAAATGTTGTATTGACTACAGTAGAGGTTATCGAGGAACCAGATGTTGAAGAGTCGTATGATGCTAATCCTATTTCGGATGTGAATCATAATTCGGACTTGGATGAATCTGAGAAGGACGTTCTGACTCATATAGAGGTAACATCTATAAAAAGTTCGGTTGATTTCTCATCAATAATAGTGTTGAACAATTCAGAAATTGGTGAAGGGAGCTTTGATACTAAGTTTTGTGTCTTCAAATATATCTTGTCCTCATGCCTTCAACCTGTTTGTGAAAATGCATCAATGATTGTTCCATCTGTTTTCATGAACAATATTGCTCTTGTATTAAGTTGGTGTTGTATCAAGACATTTCAAGGTGCTGCTTCAAGTTTGAATCCACCAAAAGAACCTCCAGATTATTTTTTGAATGTACTAAAAGTCTTGAAGCAGTTTGGTGTTACAAATTTGTCATATATGATTCTTATTTTGGTGCGTAAATTTGTTGAGGATTCTTGGAGAAACACACGCAAGCATGTTATTGCCAAAGTCTCAGTTTATTATAGTGACCGATTGCCTCAAGATACCCTTACTGTCAATGTCATTGCCAGAGAATTCCTCAGTGCAAATTATATACAAGTTATGATCTATTATTGTTCCAATCACTGCAATGGGGATATAATTGCTCTTGCTACTCTATTGCGATGCTGCCTTCAGAGTAAAACTCTTTCGAGGGTCATTGATAGTCGTAATAATATGTTACCATCTGTGGTAAGTGGGAGGTGTTATGATGATCGATCCTTGTATGAGTTTATATTTCAAAAGAGGCTATCAAGAAGTGACATAAGCTTTGATAACTTATTAGTTGGAGGGAAGCTTCCATGTTCATCATATATCGATGATTCTGATACATATATGTTGCCAAGGAAGTTTATCATTGAAAAAAAAATCCGTTTGGTCGGTGGTAACACTTTTGAAGATGAAGCTGATTTTACTGAGGGATCATATGATAATAATTCTTTTCTGAGAGCAGATATTCACCTGGATTTGTATTCTCATGCTACAATGGTTGCAGCACTATCCTGGCAACTGATAAAGCATCTTACAAGTGCAAGCAATTTACGTCCCTCAAATGATGTTAACAAGTTACTGATTTGTGTTCAGAAGCCACCTCCGCAGCCTCCCGATATCATCATCAGTCAATTCGATGAAGGAGTTAAGTTATATTCCACTTTCACTCATGCTAGATTTCAGGAGCGCAATATTAACATATTCAACAAGTGCATGGATCCTGTGGAAAAGTGTCCGAGTGATGCCAAGATGCATGAGAACAACATACATGATGTTGTTCCTTTGACTGAATCTATCAGCATTCGAAAGGGCCAGCAGCAGTTATATGATTTCTTCGATGAAAAGAAGTTGTCCATAAGCATCACCACAGGTGAAACCAATGTGTACAGGGCATTGGTGCAGGCTGTAACTTTATCTGGTAAAGTAACTAACAAGATCCAAGATTTGTTGCTATTCGATGTTACTTCTCTGTCCCCTGGTCGGGCAATTGCTAGAGGAGTCATGCAAATGTGGATTTCCAGGAACAAAACTATTCCAACCAAGATGGAGCAATTTTTGTCTACTTACTCAGACAACAAGCCTGGTGTGTTAAACCAGGTCTATGAGGGTGAAAGGACCCGAATGTGGGATTACAACTTGCCAGACAAAATTAAGCTCTCTGGAATTCCACTTGTGCCTAGAGGTGTACCTCAATATATAGTTGGTTTTGAGATTGTTGTTACTGATATTTTGAATGGGTTTGCCGAGGACATGTTGACTGATCAGAAAAATAAGACCACCATCAACAAGGACAAGGGAAGTTTATCTAAAGAGGTTGCATTTGGGTTTGATTTCTCCCTGGTCACCATTCTGGTTTTGAATCTAATGTACAAGTCTGCTTCTGCCTACTTCCTGTTTCTTGTACATCATTTGAATGACATTGGACAGAGAAGTGAGGAGGAGAGGAGCTTTGTTCTGCACATTAATCTGTTCGGAAAGGTTGTGCAGCTGTTAGCTTTTCATCCTTATGAGTCCGCGCTAGTTTTATTCAACATGTGCTCCTCCATTTTTGAAGGACTTATGATTGCAGAGTTTAGGTATTTGTTGGAGATCATTTTTCACAAAGTCAAGAAATCAAAATACAGATTGGGACTTTCAGAGTCGAAAATTGGATCTCATATTTTTGAAGAGACAAACATGCATGGTCAGAGTAGTGAGTTTACCTTTAAAGTACTTCACGGTGTCATGCTTCAATATGGTACGTTTCTCAGGGACTTGAATCCAGGAGAAGCAGAGAATGCACTGCTGAGTTTGGACTATATTTACAACAAATCCAAGATTAAGTTTGATGTTAACAAAGTCGACAACATGGTTATTCATGCAACCATTTTGCTTGATACTTCCGCCAAGGGTGCAAATTCAATTGCAATGAGAGTCGGCGAAAGGTCTGATTGGCATTTTCCTGGCTTGGTCAGGATTGTCAAAGTTTCCAAATACATTAAGAATGAGGAAATGTTATTGGAAGATAATATTCCAGAGATGTATCAGGGAGGAGGTAATGTTGTTGCTAATGGAATGAGAGAAGATGGAGCTTTGTTGCTCATGATGTGTTGTTGTTTCGAAAATCTTTTGCTTGGTGATTTCTTATTATCAGCTGGTTTCATCAATCAAATTTGGATGTTTTCATCACCCAGACCACCGGAAATCACCGACCTTGAGGACAAGGTCAATTTTAAGGGGCGAGGAATGTTACGAGCATATAAGGAGGGAGGTCTTAATTTGGAGAGTTCATTATCTTGAACCTTATTTTAAGTATTAGTAGTAATAATCATTATCGTTAAACATTATTAGCTGTTGTGCCTTAGTATAAAAGGCAACTCTTGTAATGGAATTAGACAAGCAATGAATTAAATCAATTTCTATCTCCTTTCATTCTCGTTCTCATCCCATTCTTCTCAAAACCCTAATCCCCTTCGTCTTCTTTTCCCAAAATCTCTTATTCTCCTTATCTCAAACTGTTGCAGATTATCGAATCTGCATCAGGGTTCAAAGGAAAATTATGGATTGGAAATATAAACTTCTTTCTTTTGCTGGTAGAGAGGTACTTATTAAAAGCACACTCCAAGCTATCCCTACATACTTTATGCTGTGTTATAAGCTCCCAAAAACATTATGCGATAAATTGGTGTCTATGATAATTAATTATTTGTGGAATCAGAATGGTAAGGAAATTCAGTGCACTCGGTTAGGAAAAGTACATTAATGAAGGATAAGGTAGAAGGGGGTTTGGGGATTAGGAATATGGAGTGCTTTAACATTGCCTTATTAATGAAATAAGCTTGGAGAATGTTTAAATACCCTGACCTGTTAGTGAGCAGATTATTTAAGGCCAGGTACTTCAGGGATTGTTCCTTGCTGGAGGCACGCATTGGAACAGGGCCTTCACATGGATGGAGAGGTATATATAAGGCTAAGCAATTGCTGATTGAGGTGGTGGGTGGAGCAGATGCGTCCAGTCCAGCATTGAGAGTTTTAGCTGTGATAGCACAGGTGAGTATTCTAGTATGAAATTATATAAATATATGTGTGCAAAATGGCTGGGAAGTGTGGAGGATATGGGGCAGTGTTCAGATGTGACAAAAATGCAGAAGTTTTGGAAATTGTTGTGGAAGTTGGTATTGCCAAATAAGATGAAATTTTTTGCATGGAGAATGTTCTACAATGGTGTTCCAGATGCGGAGAATTTATCGAGGAGGAACTGCGAGGTAGATGTGAATTGCGTAGAATATGGGTTCAGAGTGGAGATGGTGTTCTAGTTAGACATGACTCATCGGGACTGGAGTGCTCATGGATGGCTATGAAGGTGAAAGCCTATGTGGCTCAATTGACAGATGGATGCACGGCAAAAACAGAGTCACTAATGGCCTTTGGGGTGTCAGCCAACTATCTCCTGGTGTTAGGAGATTCTACTGTGATGGATCCTTCACTACGGAGGATGAATGTTTAGGGTATGGGGTGGTGGAATTTTAAAATGACTCTGGGAAATATTTAAATTGTTTATTTGCAGGTTGGAAGCAGAATTGATGGCGATTTATCATGGCTTACGGATGATGCAAATGTCGAAGGTTAAAGAGACAGTGCTATGCTGTGATTCGTTGGAGGCAATTTCTATCGTCACAAGAGGTGAATCGAGTGTAGGAGGGCTAACACATTGGGCTGAAAGGTGTTTCCATCTTCTTGATAGTAATAGGATCTGGAGCGTTGAGCATGTCCTTCGTGAGGAAAACATCAGGGTGGACAATTTAGCAAACTGGGCGAGAAGACAGAAATTTTCGTGGACAAGAGTGAATGCGTTGCCAAGAGATTGCCCTGCTATGCTTGGAGACACATTCTCCTAAGTTCTTGTTGTCCTGCTGCCCTGATCAAGGTCAGATGATAACAACGGGTGATTCAGGGGAGTAGGTCGTGGCCGAGCAATGGAGATTATCTTTTGGTGCCAGTTGTTGTCATCGGGTGAAGCTCTTAGAGGCTGTCAGTAGGAGGTTTTTCAGGTTGTAATGTCTAGTGGGTGTGGTGTTGTTCACTGTTAGTCTTTTGGCTCTTGTATAAGTATTGTTGGTCTTCTTTAGTTTTGTTTCGGGTCTGTTGTACAGAGGTGGAGTAGTCCTCATGTTGTCAGTTGGTCATCATGTATGTCAGTTGGTCACTGTTGTAGCTTTTCGTGTAGTGTAGAGTCCCTCTAGTGTTGTTGTCGAGTCTCCTCTTGTTGGTCTCTTTTGGGTTATTTTCCCAACCTTGTTATAAAAAAGCATTGTTCTTAACATCTCTGTAATGTATTGTTGGCAAAAGTAAATTAGCACCATGAAACAATTTGGTATGCTACTATTGTACGTAAATTGCTCAAGTATTCAAATGACATGTTTATGCTTTCAGATTAGCAAGCTTAGAGAATATTGTTATCTAATATATTGCGGGCGGATTATTGATATTGACCCAACTAAAAGATTAATGAGTAGTCTAGTCTAAATAGAAGTCCAAAGAAGATGACCAAGAAGAAAGAGCCCAATCCAAAGAGAAGATTTTTCTAGAGAATTATGGAGAAGTAGTGTAGAGAAGGAAGAAGAAGAGACATAAATGTAGAGTTTTCTAGATTTACTAATTTTGGCCAATGGATCAAAATGATCCTAGCCATTCATTTTGTATGGATTAGTATAAATAGGTGTGTCATGTAAGTGGTAAATCACTCAAGTTCAAAGAGTGATTTCTACCATCAGTTAGAGAGTCTTAGTGAGGTTTTCCTTCGTAAGAGTTTTTCGTTCAATAAAGTCTCCTTTTGTAACCAAGTTTCTCAACACGGATGGCCTGTGGGACGGATTCTCAGAAATCAGCTTTGTCAATTTGGGACAAATGACGACCCATTCATCAGGAAGCATTCCATTTTTCACACTTTCTATCTTCTTAGCTCTTTCCATCCCACTGCCAAGCTCATTGCACAGCCCAACCCAAATTATACACAAGCTGTACATATCGATATCAGCACACAACATTGAAACCAATAACGAAATCATCCAAACAAGCCTACTGATGAGCCGTATTTATACGACTCATCGAGTCAACAAATCCCACCGTTTCCGACACTTTATTATGCGAACAAGTTACTTTTGGTGTTGTTTTGCATTTCAGGTGCTTCGGAAGCTCTAAGAGGAAACGCGCTTAAAAGATGGCTTTCTGAGCTAAAAAATATCACAAGGAGTTGAGGACCGACCTATCTACACTTGACCTAAGGAGTCCCGAGCAGATCCAGGCCTCAGTCGAGTTGACCAACACTAAACTCAAGTTGCTCGGGCAAACGAGCTGATCTGACGAATCCACTTCGAGAAAAGTAATCAGAATAGCAAATGAGGTGGATAATGTCGGAGAACCAAGGAAAACGCCCGAGCAGATTGGCAGTTGGCTCGATTCCAAAGGTCTTGCGCGCGCACCGAAATCAAGTCGCTCGACCAGACGGACTCCGATGACAAATCTCACTCGACCAAGTTGCTCACAATGGAAAACAAGTCGGACAATGTCACCAACCCAAGGAGAACGCGCGGGTGGAATGGCCCATGAGCAGCCGAGCAGAGTTCCAGGCCGCGCCCGAAGGCCCTGTCGAGCAGACCAGCGCTGAATCCGAGTTGCTCGACCAGACGGACGAATCTTACAAATCTGGCTCGACCAAAGTGATCGAAATGCTAAATGACTCGGACGATATCACTAGACAAGCAAAACGCACGAGCGGGATTGGCCGAGATGAGCAAAACGACGTTGAAGGCCCCGCGCGCTGGGCCAAGTCAGTGGGCTCGAATGAGGCGGTTTAGAGGCTTCTATGAAGTTCCTAGAAGGTTCTGGAAGGCCCTAGAAGACTCTGGAAGACTTGCACAAGAAGTTAACTTGAAGATCAAGTAAAGTCTGTTAGACAAGATTTGGAAACCTTTCCTAAATCTATTTTTGGGCCGCCGACTTAGACCGACTCCAAGGAAGGTTCGAGGCCTGATTCTACTCTATAAATACAGCCTCTCCTCAGCCTTTCAAATCATCCCAAAAATTCGAGAGTCTCTTCTCACAGCCGAGCTCTCCTCCTCAATCCGAAGTCCTCTCAGCGCAAGCAGCCATTCCGGCCTGGTTTCTCATTCCTCCCTCTCGGCAATAGAGAAGTTTATTCTTTCCTTTGTTATGGCATTTTCCATGGCAATGTCTAGCTAAACCCTTTATTCGGGCTAGGGTTTCAATTATTGTAACGAATGTTTTGAGATTCCATGCTTAATACTATCTTTGCATTCTACTAGTTCTTGTGCACTTTAATCTCGGTTTGAATTGCAAGGTTAAGTGGAGACCTGAAACGGTAAAGTTTAACCGAGCAATCCATACCCCATGTTTACTGCATATATGATACTAAACCGTTAGAATAGGTAGTTGCACTAAACCTAATATAACCTGAAACGGAGTATTAGGTTTGCTAGAATTAGAAATCTATACCTGAAACGGAGTAGATTGTGGCGTAGTGACTTGAAACTGTCCTACCTTAGGTTATAACCTGAAACGGAGTAACCACACTTAAGAACGCAGAATAGATACTTAGAAATCAAGGATAAACAAAGTCACAATTAGAAACCCTAGTCTGAATATTCTCTCTGATTGATAACTCCCAATTTGTTTCCTATCTTTGCACTGTTTCCAAATTGCTCACAATCCAATTGTTTCCTTTTTACAGAACAACAAGTAACCATCTAGCTCCCTAGGGTTCGACCCTTGCTTACCGCTGTACTAACCCATAACCAAGAGCAAGGAAATTATAAATTCAAATTTGCAGGTACCGACGACGCCTGTCACCTACCAAAATAACCTAGTGATTGTTGCAAATAGAGATACCTTTTCTGTTTTCTTTGCTTCAGTTGAATTTCACATGCCCTGCAGTAGGGATAGGGATTACCAGATTCTTTGATTATTGGGCTATCAAATCGGAAAATTTTCGAAATTGCATAAAAATGAAGATTCAATTCCAATTTTACATAATTTTTAGATTGGTTTTCCAATTTACACTAGTTTGCGAAGATGTCGTCCCGAACATCGTCTTAACATTAAGACGCTCCCAGCAATAGCGTCTTAAGCTGAGTGGCATTATTATATGAGTCAGCAGACTGATGTGGATAATTTGATTTTTTTTATTTGGACGCCGTTCCAAACAACAGCTTAGTTTGATCTAAGTTTCGAGCCCTAACTTTTCTCTTCCTCTCACTGCTCCGTCCCAAAATCGAATCCGCTCCGTGCTCCGTCCGCCGCACTGCTCCGTCCGCCTGACTGATCCATCGTCATCGCCATCGCTCTGCTCTACTCCATCTCCGCCCGACTGCTCCATCGTCCGACTCGTCTGCTCCATCTCCGGCGGACTGCTCTGCTCCATCTCCGTCGGACTGCTCTGTTCCATTGCTTGTTTGTCCTCCACCATCTCCAGTAAGCTCCTTGACACAATGTTGTGTTTTGGTATTGTGTTTGAAAATCAGTATGAGCTCTTGGTGTTTGTTTGGTTGTTTTTTTTGTTGATAGAAGCTCTTGATGTTTGTTCGAAAATCAATGTGGTGTTTTGTTTCATTTTGTTTTTAGTTGGTTCATTGTTTCTAGTTGTTTTCTCGATGTAGTTTTTAACTATAGATGTCTCGGCTAAGTTTTTGTTTTATCCTATATTTTTAGCAATGGATAGTGATGAAATCGATGAAACGATAATGTCAACTATAGAAGTATTTGAAATTCCCACACACGACGAGTTTGATAGAGATTATCTAGAGAACCTTGATATTGATGGTGATGAAGGGTATATGGAAGTACCCATCGACGTTGATGAAGATAATAACTCCCTTTGGGATTTCCCACCGTTCAATGATGTTTCGGCTTGGATTAACCATCCAGCGATAGACGACCACGTGTCTCACAATAAACAGTTCAATACGAAAGAGTTGCGCAAAGATGGACTGTTTTTGAGCAAGGAGTCTCTTATATATGCTTGTCAGATATTCCATTAAACAACGTCGTGAGTATGTCAGTAGATATTCGGATACAAAACGAATGCTACTCGAATGTCGCAGAGGTAAGGATAAATGTCAATGGGAATTACGAGCTTTGAAGAAGAAGAATGAAGGTATGTGGAGAATCACCACATACGTTGGATATCATACATGTGAGGTTGATATTATCCGCCCTGACAATGTCCATTTCAATAAACACTTTATTGGAATGGACATTAAAGACTTAATTCGAGAAGATTTGAGATATAGTCCTAAGCAAGTGAGGGAGTTGATGCGATCAAAGTATGGGTACAAGATAAGTTACATAAAAGCTTGGAAAGCGTGCCAAAAAGCCGTCGTTTATTTATTTGGAGAGTGAGATGAATCGTTCGCAAAATTACCCGCTTACATGGACGTGCTTAAAGAGATCAATCCCGGTAGTATTGTTTATTGGGATAAATCGACGCTTGATAGTGGCAATGCAAGCGTGAATAGAGTATTTTGGGCATTTAGCCCGGCTATTAATGGCTTCACCCATTTTCGTCCAGTCATTTCTATTGACACGACTCTCGACGCGGGAAATGAAATTCTCCCTCTTGGTTATGCATTGGTAGAGAGTGAAAACATCGATAGTTGGAAGTGGTTCATGACGTGCATTCGAAATGGCGTCACACAACGAGAAGGATTATGCATTATTTTTGATAGACACGCAGGAATAATGCGAGTCATGGAAGAAGATGATTGGAAGCCACCGAAGGCTTATCACCGTATTTGCAAAAGACATTTTGCATCCAATTTCAATCTAAAGGTGAAGTGTATGGCCGAAAAAGCATTACTTACTACCATTGGCTATAAGAATCAACAAGTAAAGTTCTGCAATCGTTTTAAAGAACTGAAAGAGTTGTTGAAGGATAACCAAGATGCTCTGAAGTGGTTGGATAAACTTAATGCGGAAAAATGGGCTTTATCTTATGATATTGGGGGTCAAAGATGGGGGTCCATGACCACTAATGTGTCCGAATAATGTGTCCAAATCTTTCAATCACATGCTTATGGCGTGTCGTGATCTGCCTATCACCGCTATTGTCCACTTCACATTTAAGCAAGCCAGTGCTTGGTTTATCGAGCGACGTGATGCACTGTTGGACCACGACAAGTATTTTGTTTCGAAGATCGAGAGTAAAAACAATGCAAACTTGGTGAAATCCACACAGTGCAAGGTACACATGTTTGACCGGAGTAAAGGTATAGCGTCTGTTCTTACCAAATCAAAGGAACATGCACATAAAGTTTCTATGGAAGATAAAACGTGTGATTGCGGAAAATGGCAATTATTTCACTATCCATGTTGTCACACTTTAGCTGTTTGTGAAGAAGAGGGAATCTCTATACGTGATTGCGTGGCTCATGAATATAGCACGCAATCGTGTAACGACACTTGGTCATATACATTTAATCCACAACCGGATATCACACAATGGAAGGAATATGTTGGCCCCAAGCATATTCCCAATATGTAGTTCAAACGAACCAGGAGAGGAAGGCATCCAACAAAGCGGAGACGTAACAAAATGGATGCAAGGCGTGATCCAAGACCCTCAAATGTCGAAGCTTCTAGTGAACAAGCATCAACTAGGCCGAAGAGAGTATATAAGTGTTCAATATGTGGGGTTGTACTTCGCCTCGTGGGGTGAATTAGGAAACTACCTTTTTGTTGTTTTAAAGTTTATCTTTTTGGGACGCTTCTTGTAAACTACTATTGTGTTTCACGAATACATGAAGTATCCTTATATTGGAAAATTAAATCCTTATTGATAAAACATTCATATTTTTCATCCTTGTTGTCCTCATTTATATATTTTTGTTATAGTGATAACTTATGCATATTATATATTGTGTTACAGATATGCCACGATGTAGTCGTTCTGAGGCAATTCCCGAAGTGCCATCTCCATCCGTGAGCTCAGACGAAGAAGGTATATTTTTACCGGATGTGACACACCTAGTTCATCCAGGTCTAACTTTTGAATCTTTATTTATGCATCTTAAGTCTAACTGGCTATTTTCAATTTAATGTAGATTCGGATGAAGACCTTGACTTGCCCCATGATACTTTTGATGTTGGTCCTTTTCAAGTGACTCAAGCAAGGTCACAAAGGAGTCCATTGCGGAGGGTGTCGACACGCTCTAGAAAGACAACACATCGTTTCACTCCGGGAACTAGATAGGGGTTTTATGTTATGTGCCCATATCATTCATGTATTTTAAAATGGATCGTTGATGGTTTTATGTTACATGTTATCATGTAATTTTTGATTCATCACTTATGTTTGATGGCCCTATGTAATTTGGTGTACCGGTGATGGAGTGCGCGGGTTTTATATGTTTCAGTGGTTTTTTTACAGGTTTATTGGGTTTTAAAGTGAAACAATATTTACATGCCCATAATCCAGGCCAAAACGCTGTCCACGACAGCGTCTTGATAACCAACAAGCCGCTGTTGTGGACATCGACTTAACACTTGGGAAAATGTTTAGGACGCCGTTAGTCGCAGTGGCTTAGTCCTGTGATAACACAAGCCACAAACCAAACCCACTGAGATTGAAATCTATTAAAACGCTTCTAGTGACAGCATCTTGTGGCGGACAACGGCTTAGTCCTGTGACAACACAAGCCACTGAATATCCCACTGAGATTGAAATCAATTAAAACGCTCTTAAGGAGAGCGGCTAATGCCACTTTGGCAATATTATGCCACACAACTGGTATTTGGGGCGCGAAAGACCACTTAGCTTAAGACGCTCTAGTGTAAATTGGGAAACCAATATAAAGATTGTGTAAAATTGGAAGTGAATCTTCATTTTTATTTTTATGCAAATTGGTTTCTTATCAAATCCTTCATCATCCAAAGCTAAGGATGTGGCTGTCACAAGTAAAAGTTCATGAATAAACACAAGATATATAACTTTTAAATTGACACCTGAAGAGGAGCGCTCAAATGAGGCAAGCAAATTAGAATGAGGCAGTGAGGCACGATCTCAACCACACATCTAACCCCCCGTGCTTTGTGGGCGCGCCACGTGGCAAATAGTAAACCCACTACCAACAGTAAAAAGCAAAAAACAATAGTAAAATCCCACTACCACATCTTTAAATCTCAACCATTAAATCAATATGATCAATGGCCAAGATCATGCCTCACCGCCTCATTCTACCAACCTTGCCTCAAAATAGCGCTCCCGGACACCTGAATATTATAGAAATATATAGTATATACACATCCTTACCTAACCCAAAATCTCCAATTTTTAGAATCAATCTTGGAAGACAAAAAAAGAATCAATCTTGGAAGACAAATCGCTATGAACAGTGCTTTGTTAATGCATGTATGCCACACTCCACAGTGCCACACCTTCAAGGATTTGCTTAAATATATTGGCAGCATTCTCTCTATCAAACTGTTAGGAATCAGGTTTCAAGTCTTCTTCGAGTGTCCTACAAAAGAATAAAGGAAATTCAACAATTACATATGACAATAAAAACTAGGTGATCAAAATTTAACACTCTCAAACCATGCCTAAAATGTTTGTTATAAGATTTTTTTAACTAGCTTGTAGAAGTAGTACTGGATTGAAATTGTAAAATGAAACTCCGACATGATGGTACATTATAATATGAATGTGACACAAATGCGACATAATCCTCGCTTCACTGCACAGAGAAAAATAGAGTCTGATCATTGCAAGTTAAGTCTGGTCATTGTTGTTTAAGTCTGGATATTGCTGTTTTAAGTCTGATCATTGCAAGTTAAGTCTGATCATTGCAAGTTAAGTCAGGATATTGCTATTTTAAGTCTAATTATTAAGTCTGATCATTCCAAGTTAAGTCTGATCATTTCAATTTAAGTGTGATTTGAAATTCAAGATATGTGAAATGACTATAATGCCCCTCCGTGTTATATCCGATATTTCGACGAAATTGAACACGTGTCAGCTTGAAATCCTGTTTTTAGTTTTATATATAATAGTGATTTTTACCTGAACCGCTCAAAAGAATAGACATAAGAATATAATTAAACAGAAGGATTAGTTCTAAATTACCAAGTCTGCTTATATGTTTGAAATCTTGCTCGTATCTGGAAACATTATCAGGCACGACAGGCTGCAAATCATTACGAACTAGCATCCACAAACCGAAATATAATGAAATATATCATTAAGCATTACTGCAAATCATATCTATCCCTAATTTTGACCTCTTAAAATTCTGAATATACACCTTCCAAATCTAGCATATAGCATTAAATAAAATGAAATATTACAAAAATCAATTTAATAAAAACTATGTAGAACCGCGCCTGTTCGTGTTCAATCTAGCAAGAGGCTTCTTTACGGGCATCTCGATCCATCAATGGATCAACCAAGCAATTATAAATTTGTTTCTTCCATTTGCAATAAAATTGCTTGTAATCAGCAGAAGCAGCGGACTGAATCAGCTTGGAGTCCAATAGTTGTAGAATACCAAAGCAAATGGAGGATGATGAGGGAGGTTGAGAAAGATTTAGTAATTAAATCTTTTAGACATTTTAATATTATTTTATTAGTTTCTTATTTTAGTTTTTTTTAGATTTTATTAGTTTCTTATTTTAGTTTTTTTAGTTTTTATTAGTTTCTTATTTTAGTTTCTTATTTAGATTTTATTAACAAATTTAGCTTTCGTATTTTTCTATTTAAACCCTCTTAGGTTTCAGAAACACATCTTTTATTTGAATAAAAACCCTAGCTTTTGCCATTCCTTCCGATATTCCGACTACGTCAGAGAAATCTCCTTCTCTATCTTATTTTTGTAAGAAACGACAGCGATGGCGGAAATATTATTATACTCGTTTCCACCGCCGATGCTCATCTTCTCCATGCTGTTCCAGAAAGCTCGGCGGGAGCCGATCATGTTTGTGTCCAGTGAGTTTACCGTCCGATTGTACAGCGATCTTCTCCATGAAATCCATCATGTCTTTGTAGCGCTGAGCTTCCTCGGCGAGCTTGGCCATATGGACATACTCTTCTCTGGTCGACGCGAGATATAGCGCAAGAAAGAAGCGGAGACTGCAGAGCAAGTAATCAGCTTGCTTCTTTCCGGTGCATTCTTATTCAGCTCCGTTAAATTAAAAAAATATATATATAATTAATTTTGTTGATATATGTAATTTTATTTTGAAAAATTCAACATTACTTTGTTTAAAGTTGATTGGAGTGTCCATGTTGATTGTAGAACTCGATCGGTTGCGACTTGCACGCACTCTAAAGTCTGGATCCATACATTGATATTTATCGAAAAATTTCTTCTAAGGATATGATGATGTTGAAAAACACTATACAATGCACTATACAATGTATCTTTTGAAATTAAATTGTCATAGCGCAAATTAACCTAGAACAAACTCATAATCTAATCTTTATATATATGCTTGCGTTCTTGTATTAATTTGATTGTTGGACATAATTCAGTATGTAGTTATATTTGTATGGTAGTTAAAGTTTTAAAGGGTAAATTACAAAAACATTGTCTGGACTGCCACCTGACTTTTTCAATTTTCAATTTAGTGATTTTTGTATCAATTTGCACATGTTTCAATCCTATTGATTACTCCAACAATGATAAAAATAAAGTTGACCAAATTTGTTAACGATAAAACCAAATTCATAAATTTTCGACTTTAATTCGTCAAAAACAAATCGAATTCGTAAACAAAATGTATGCAAGTTGTGCAAAAGTCACTAAATTAAAAAATAAAAAAGTTCGGTACTCAATTTGAAATCACCCGATAGTCCATGCTATGTTTTTGCAATTAATCCAAGTTTTTATTTAGTATTTGTGCACGGTTGATCAGTCAACAAGGGAGTTGAGATTAGGGAGTTGTTCAAATTTGTATTGCTTTTGTTCGTTCCTTTAAGCTGGCACTGAAAACCAATTAGTGAAGTTTGAGAGTTGCAGTAGTGTTAATTAAATCCATATAAAGTTAGGATCTCCATTAAAAATGTGGGTTTCAGTGAATATATGGTAGCATTTTCGGAGTAGTGACCGCTGTAATTCGAATTAATGGTCTAATTAGTGGAAAAGGTGGTGGTATCATATCATATCCTAATTAGAGTATAAAATATATGAGGTTGCACAAACGATATCTCTGCATCAAGTAAAAGCTTGTGTGTGGATTGTTATTCTGTGTTAGTTGTTTAATATTCGATCTACATTGATCATGTGCTCATTTGATAAGAGAGCACAAGTTTTTTTTATATAGCATATGCATAATGGGGACTTGGGCCGTAAATGATTGCAAAAACATAATCAAGAGACATCGAATATGGTTAAAAATATGAATTGGCTTTGCAAAACATGGCTGAATTAGACATCTATTTTGCAAACTGTTGTTTTTTTTTTTTTTTTTTTTGATAATTGAGCTCAAGCTCTTAGGTAGTATCTGCTCATTTGATTCTGAGCAAGTAGGGACTTGAACCCGCGCTGGGAAGCAACGGGGGGAACTGCCAAACCACATGGTCAATTCCACTTCGCCCTCAAACTGTTGTTAAATGCTGAATTTGAATATTGGTGAGCATTGGAGTAGAGTAGGTCATTTCAATTAATCAAACCATAAATTTTCATAAACAAAAAAACCAAACAACATCTTATCATAAACCAAAATCCAACCGCTGTAAAGCAAAGCAAAGCTACCTGATCACCACACCTTCTCTACTCTACTCTACTCCCCTCTTCTCCAACTCCAACTCCAACCAAACCCGGCCAGCGATCACATTTCCGTCTCAATGCGGAGAATCTACCTCAAGGCGTGGTGGAGAATAGTCCCCTGCTCCGGCCGGAAGTCTCTCCGCACTGAGTCCCAAAAGGACATTGCCGAAATCCTTCAATCCAAGCTGGCAACCATCATTGAGGAGGACACTGAGGGATTGATGCTCACGCCTTTCTATGAACTCACTCGTCTTCAGGACAAGGAGTCCGCCAACAGCAACAACAGCCAGCTCCGGCAGCGGAGGATCAAAGTGGGTAAGTATTTTAAATCTGAATTCGGTCTCAGGGAGCTGTATGAGCTGGTTGTGACTGGGTTTTCAACCAAAGGCAGCTTCTTCCCTGTTTCAGGCCTCATCAGAAACTGAGCTGTATATATCAATCTAAAACTAAAATTAAAATTAAATTTAAAAAGATGAGAGGGACAATCTGGTCAGTTGAGTTTGTAATTGTATTTTTTTTTTCAAATCTGCAAATTTATTATATATTTATTTTGCATAATTAAATGTAAATTCTGGGGGAGTGTAGCACATGCATCAAATGTCAACTAACTGATGGAGATGAAACAGAGCAGCAACGTCTTTATTCTCTCTAGTGGGATGGATTGCGAATCAGATCATTGCCATTTATGATATTGGTGATTTCTGCTGATATCTACTCCATTTCAGTGACTCCGTCTTCACTACTCTCACCTAGATCCAGATCAGTTCAGTACTTGGAATCTCAAAAACTTATGCCATGAAATTGAATTAAGTACTTGAGTAATATTCTTCAATTGTTAGGTTCAACTTAAGTTTATCTTTTAATTCATAGTAGTAAAATTATACATTAGACCACGTCTAATTCATCTTGTAAATCGAATTGAAATGAGTGTTAATTTGTGCTGGATTTTGAGACATGGCAGTAAAAAGTGAAAGAAAAAGTGGGAGATTTACTTAACTGAAGAAGCACGCTCTGACTTTATGCTCTGTTTCTTGCTCCATGCTTAGGCCTTTAGCCTCACTTTTTCACCACCATCCAATTCTTCAAATCTTCAAATCTTCAACTCTTCAACTCTTCCTTGTTTCAAAATCGTTTACTTTTTTTTTTCTAACTTTGAAATCAATGACATTGCAATCGAGCAGAATGATTTTTTTTATTAAAAAAGAAATTAATATTACTGAAATGCCACTGCCCTGGTTTTACACACAAACCCTAAATAAAGCTTCAACAACAAGACGCGTGTAATCAACCATCAATCAAACAAGTACCAAATTAGGTAAATCTGACTCTAGCAGAAGCAGTTTGCTGATGTGGCGGAGCTCCGGAGGCGGACGAACCGCCGTCTGCGGTGGCAGAGATAGAACCGTCTGAGTTTGGACCAAATCACTTTCTTAAACTTCCGAGCGGAATGAAGCCTGATGCAAATCAGTCTCTTGACTCTCACCAACGACCTCTTCATCTTCTCAGACACGCTCATCTTCCTGCTGAATTGGTAGCTCCTCAGGAATACCTGCCGCTTTTCCATCATCGTTGCTGACGTCATCAGTCCACCAAGCAGAGTTTGGTCCGAGTAAGAATATGCGTTGAGCCACTGAGAGGCCACTTGATTCAGAGTACTCATTTTCGAGCTTCTGAAGATCGGAGGTTGATGAGAGATTTGAGAGGTTGAAGATGAAGGAGTGATTGAAGAGGAAGTCTCAACTTTCAGGAGAGTAAAAAGACTTGAAAATGATGACTTTTTATTTATCGAGGGTATGAAATAGCTTACGTTGTATTTTGATTAAAGATTTACAAATTACAAGTATTTATAAGTGTGCTCCCATCATATTCGATTAAAGCTCGGTCAAAAGTTCGTTCGAAAATAAATATGTCAAGTTTAATCTTTATTTTCAAAATCGATAAATAAATAAGTTATGAACTCGACGTTTATGTTCACAAACTAGTTAATAACTTCGATAAAAGATTCGTTTATAGCTCGTGTAAAATTCATTTTCAAAGAGCAGGGGTTATTTTGATATAAATATATATAATTGCAAGGTACGATATTATTTAATTTTAAACAAGGCATGCTCGCTCATATGTGTAAACTCGTTTAAAAAGTGTCCGAATTTGTTTTATAATGTTCCAAACCCTTTTCTAGCTCGTCTAAAGTTAGTTATATATAATTATTTTATAAAAATAAAATAGCTAAATTATACGATTAAATCTCGAACTCATGAATATTAATCAAGCCAAGATCAATATGTATTTTTCGAGTTCATGAATATTCTACTGCTCGAACTCGATAAAAAAAACTAAGCTAAAACACTCCAATACTCGCATCGCTTACAACCTTATGTGATCACAATTTATGGTCGTTCTTTTTTATGTTATGAGTTCAGTTCATTTCAGTTAAGTTTAGCACCTAATTAGCACCTTTGATTCATGGTATATAAGTGAAATATTTTAGTCAAATATTTAAATTAAATCATCAATTAAGTCTTTTAGTTTCGCATCTTTGTGGACGTTTGTAGGTACTTCCCTCTCGTGGAGGCGTGCTTAAGTAGCGATAAGGTCCTTCCATGGAAGTGTTTGTCGATTCGTGGGTTTCAAACTTAGATGAGTCAATATGGTCTGCGCTTCATCGAGTGACTCAAGTTCAAATCCGGGTGGTGCCCTTTACGTGGATGTGCTCAAGGATGCTATAAATATACATGTAACCAAGAAATATCTTGATGCGATGTATTCCTTGATATGTCCTATATGGATGTAAACTCACTATAAAAAAAAGTTCTTCTATTTATATAAGATTAAATTTAATCATTAATTTCAGCTCAGTTTAATGGGACCACTTTTAAATTCAAAAGAATGCACCCTTAATCTGATTCATAATTAAAAATTTAATAAAGAGCTTTAGTGAAGCAATTGGAAAATTAATTGGAATGTCACGTATTTACTATTGATTTATATTTAGCCGTCTAGCATACTAGTACAAGCTAGGGAGGTAGGATAAAATTTTGGAATCATTTGCAAGTCAAAACGAACACTAACTTGTTGTGTAAGGTAATGAAAGCTATTCGATCAATATGTTATGACAACTTATGTAGTTGTATTTTTTAGGTTTGAAGGTTTGTTTTGTAGTAGTTTAGTCTCCGCCGTGATGTTGATTAAGCGTAAATTAATGAACCAATTACAATGCAGGGGACTTAAGTGTGACTAAAGTTAGTGAGAGCATGTGTGCTTTGCTGATTTGAAGATGTGGAAACAGGTGTGACTTTGTTGAAAAATTTTGAAGCATGTGATTTGTTTGATCAAGATTAGTGTTGTGTAGTTTGGTGATGCTTTACATACATTTTGAGATCTTAAAAACCAAGAATATATGCATCCACACCACACTTGTAGGAAGTAGAGATTTGGGAAGCTGATATTGAACATCATATTGAGCATTTCAGTCTAAGAAAAGTACAAGATATACAAAGAATTGTGAGTTTGCGAAAATGTCCTAACAAATGTGCCCGATTCCATTTCTCAAATGTCTCGATAAAATGTGAAAATGACATTTTTTTTCATTGTCTCTATTAATTAATTTCTCTTCATCATCGACTCGAATACACTCTCAAATTCCCTCATCATATTTTGTAATATCAACCTCGATTGACTTGAGATCTACATGATTTCATTTTCATCACCAAAATTAGATATAAAACAGGGTAAACTATAAAAATATCGCCAGACTATCGCATGATATAAAATTAAATACGACACTTTTAAAAAAAAAATTCAACTTAGTAATTTTTGTATCAACTTTGACAACTTACATACATTTTATTCAATAATTTGAAATTTTGAGGAATTTTAAAGTAAAAAACTTATGAATTCAGTCTTCCATTAAATTAAATTTGGTCGATTTTAAATTTTTAACAATAAACACCGTCCAAAACCAGTTAATAAACAAACCGAATTATGGCGGCTCGATCGATTGACGATGAACCGAGTTCAATTGATGGCCCGAATATACGACCCACCCTGTGTATCCAAAATCCGGACCCCGATTCGGATCCTTATCCTATCCGTACCCGTAGGTATATAAAAGCGAAGTGATAAGAGTGTGAAGAAGGTTGAGAGCGCCATACATTTCTAAACCGAGCTCCAATCAGCGCCTCCGGCCACAGCTCCGTCTTCCTCGTCTCAACCGCGGAGTAGGTTTTCGTAGCCAAACCGTCGTCGTTTATGGCTTCCTCGTCGATGTATCAGGTGTCTACGATGACGTCAGCAACCTCCAGACCTTCGATTGCGATGCTATTGTCTGAAAAATCGGGATTAAGATGCGGTTTCGTGAGTTTCAGACCAATTCGGAGGCAGGCAGAGTTGTTTCTGAGGTCCGAGTTGAGGAGGATTAAGAGGAGCGGCGTGGTTTGCTCGGCTGTGGTGGCGCCGGAGTCAGTGAGTGGGGAGGTGTTTAGAGGGATGGGACGGTTTGATGGGAGTATTTTGAGTGTTGATTATGGGGCGGGTAGTGTGGAGGAGGAGGAGGATGATAAGGTTGTGAGTGGCGATGAACTTGCTGTTAGGAAATTGGGCTTGCCGCAGAGGCTTGTGGAGTCGTTGGAGCAGCGAGGGATTACGCAACTCTTCCCTATTCAGGTATACATACTGATGTTTTAATCTTTTGGTGGTCTTGTAGTTGATAGGTAAGTTAGGCTTGGAAATTATTATAATTTGCTATTGGTTGTCCTTGAATCTGCATCCCAATTGCCCCTATTAGAGGGGTTTTGAGAGCTAAGAGGGTTTAGAAATGCCATACTGATTACAAAACTGATTGTTGAGAGTTGAGACAGGCTCCTGAATGTTATTAATCTAACAGTTTAAGTTTGAGAACCTGTTTGATTTCTAATGTGATGTGACAAAAAGCTATGGATGTGTTAAGAGTTTTGAAACTGAGTTTCTCTTGTCACCGTGATGTTACAGAGAGCTGTATTAATTCCAGCATTGGAGGGGAGGGATATTATTGCTCGTGCAAAGACAGGTACAGGGAAGACGTTGGCATTTGGTATTCCAATTTTGAAACAGCTGACGGAAGATGATGAAGGAAGAAGTCATCAGAGGTCTTGATTCTTCACTTTGTTGGCTTTCGGTATCTGATTGTCCCAGTCTTACTTAAATGATTTTGATAACTGTAGGCAATCTGGCCGTTTTCCTAGAGTTCTGGTTCTGGCTCCAACTAGGGAGTTGGCTAGGCAAGTAGAGAAGGAAATCAAAGACTCTGCTCCATATTTGAAGACGGTTTGTGTGTACGGGGGAGTTCCTTATTCTACACAACAAAGTGCTCTTCGAAGTGGAGTTGATGTGGTTGTGGGAACTCCAGGAAGACTTCTTGATTTGATAAAAGGTAACAGCCTCCAATTGGGGGAGGTTCAGTTTTTGGTCTTGGATGAAGCCGATCAGATGCTTGCCGTTGGGTTTGAGGAAGATGTGGAATTAATATTGGAGAGACTCCCTTCAAAGAGACAGAGCATGCTTTTCTCTGCTACTATGCCCGCTTGGGTTAACAAATTAGCGCGGAAATACTTGGACAAACCCTTGACGATTGACTTGGTAACCTCATACACTTTATCTGTATCATCCAAAATCTCTATCTTGCGAATTGTTATCCAAGTTTTAACGAATCCATGCTATAAATGAATTATTTGGAAACATGTGTTAACACCAAAATTGTTGGTTCACTGCTTATTCTAATTGGTTTCTCTAGTGTTGTCTGTTTGAGGTATAAAGCACTGCATCCTTTGTTCAGTTTATAATTTTCTGGATCCTGAAATAGCATTTCTTATCGTTTAGGTCGGTGATCGAGATGAGAAGCTGGCTGAAGGAATTAAGCTTTACGCAATACCAACAGCTTCTTCAAATTCCAAACGTAGCATCCTCAGTGATCTAATAATGGTATTTTTGTTCATTTAAGTACTTCATATCAAGTGGTTTTGACATCAAGGAATATCATTATGTGAATGTCGATTGTCTGAATAACTAGTCTGAATAAGGAATGACCGTGTTCATAATCCCAGTGCATTTAGCCACTTCCGTCTAATGTGTTTGTTATTATTTGTTCCACGCTATGTTGTGCAATTTGTTGGATATAGAATATAGTGACTCAATCTTTTTTTCTTCTAAAGTTTGAAAGTTTTCTTATCAATCTCAACTTAGGTTTATGCAAAGGGCAAAAAGACCATTGTTTTCACACAGACAAAGAGAGATGCAGATGAAATCTCAATGGCTCTGGCACACTCTATTGCTTCCGAGCCTCTTCATGGTGATATAACCCAATATCAGAGAGAAAGAACTCTGAATGCTTTCCGAGTGGGAAGATTCAGTGTACTAGTTGCTACCAATGTTGCTGCTCGTGGACTGGATATTCCGAACGTTGATTTGGTTAGTTGCTGATGTTGCATTTTCCTTTTTTCTTAAGTCATAAGGTATTTCGGCATGATTAGTATATGAGTATAAGAAAAGAAAGAAAAAACCTAAGCCATACTCTACAATTTAATTAGTTGGTTTTACTTTTACCAAGACTACTGAAATATGTAAATTAATTCAGCTATGGAAATTCTTACAGCTGACTATAATTGAATTTTTCTATTTTACCCATGCATCATATAAGATAATAGTGTGGAGCTTCAACTTTTGAACTTGATGCATGTTTGGTTCCTGTTTCTTTCAAAATGACTCGAAAATGTTCTAGAGAATTTTTATTAGTCCATATTATTACTGTCATTTATAGAGTAGCACTAACGAAATAGCTGAGTGGTCAATATAAAGATATGACGTGCTTATAATCAGTGTCAACTGTCAATCATTGAGCCACCTTCCTCTCCAGGTTATCCATTATGAACTTCCAAATGATGCGGAGACTTTTGTCCATCGCTCCGGTCGTACTGGCCGTGCTGGAAATGAAGGTACTGTCATCCTGATGTTTACTGGTGCTCAAAGAAGAACTATCAAGTCTCTTGAGAGAGATGTTGGTTGCAAGTTTGAGTATATTGGCTCCCCATCGGTGGAACAAGTCTCGGAGGCAGCTGTATTCAGGACCACGGAGGTTGGTTCAACTTTAAATGAACTTTTTTTTGTTCTTATACTAGTATTACGTAGCTCATGACCATGAGGTAATGCCTCGAATACTCTGGCAGCTGCCTAGTTCACAATATGATGGGTCGCCTGGTTCTCACTATGGCCGGTACAACCAGCGAGGAGGGTCTGGAGGTGGGCCTAGGGGACAAAGAGGAGATTCTCAGAGCTATGGTAGGAACTCATCGAATAATGATGGATATAGGCGTGGTGGAAGTAGTTTCAGAACTGAGAACAGCTCTTTGCGAAGCCCAGGAAGACCTACCAGAGTTAGTGGCAGTGACAGGTATTTACAATACAGCCCCAGTTTTTACCGCTGAAACAGCTAAAATTATTCGGTACAGTTTTAATAAAGTGCAAGTGTCAAGCCACCAGTAGACTTGCTTCCACTGGAATACTTTTCCTGACAAATTTATCTATGCAGATTTTATCTCTAATTTAGTATTCTTGTTTGCAGAAGTGATTTTGGTGGCTCTTGTTTCACATGTGGAAGGAGTGGACACAAAGCATCAGATTGCCCAAACAAACGGGCTTACTAATTCATCTTCCAGCGAATGCGAACCTCTCTGTGCTCATATTCTATGGCAATGGCATGAAGCATTCATCAATCCCTCCGCCCTGAATCTGTTAGTATCCACAAGTTTGGATGTGGTGAACATGGGTCGCCTAACTTTCTGTTGCCCCACAATCCACTAGCCGATCACAGGCAGATTCAAAATCAGTTTTGGCCTACTGGTAAAGAAATTTCGCCATACTTGGTTTAGAACGTGAAGATGTATCTATTTGCATTAGAATGATTCAGTTTATTAAATTGTTGGGAATTCACTATGGAAAAAACAATAGGAAACATGACATCAAAATATGTGTGGAATAGAGATATGTTACTTGTAAGGAAGCTTTCATGCAACCTTATTTATTGGAAGGCTTCTAGCTCTGGTTTCCACTTAAGTTCAGCTTCAAGTATGGTACAAAAAGTACATCTTTGAATGCAGCTCAATTCACTGTATCTTTATCGAATTTAGAATACATGCTAAGACCTAGATGAGCTTCAAATTTCATCTGTTGACCGAAGTAGTAAATAAGTGTTAATGTTACAACTACAGGGAACAGTGTCCACTCAAAACTTTAGGGGAGAACCAAATGCAGCTCTCTTTGCATCTATTTGAGTGGTTACAACGCTATACAGACATGTCTGCCACGGCCAAAATACTTTTGTGGCTCGATAATTTTCACTTGTGTAGTTCTTGACTACCAAACTTTCTAAATGTCATGAAAGAGCCGCCTAATGTCATCCACATTTGCCGACATCATAGTGACGGGGCAGCGTTTGTACTGCAGTCAAGTAAACACGTTAACTATGAAAGCAATCCTTCAGTCTATTGAAAAACGATGTAAATGAGGCAGTAACAGCAATTAAGTGCTATACCTGCGTGACGTATTTGTAGATGCAAGCATAGCAGAAAACAAAGCCTGAAACTGTAACTACTGAAGGATTTGCACGCTTCTGAGAGCATAGAGGACAAGTTGTTCGATCAGGTGGCAACGGAATCCCCTCTTTAGCCACCTAAAACATATTTAATAATAAAATAAAATAAAATAAAAAAAGAAGACCAATGATATATGGAATTCATTTGTTTTTTCATTTTTCTGGTTTTTGTTTTCAGCAAGAAGCCAACTATGTGCTGGAAACTTACTTTTGGAGGCGGAGGAGGGGGAGGTGGCGGGTAAACAGTAGGAGCTGACATCCTCTCTTCCGCAGATTGATACCACCATTCCATCATCTACATCAATAACAGGAACAAGCTATGTCATGGCTTAATGATTAGTAGAATACTAAAATGTTATGGATGCTCACGAGAGAACTTCTTCAGCAATACACTCACCTTAAAGAAAAAGACTGCTGCAATTAGACCGGTCTGTGCGTAATCAAGCACCATATATGTTGCAGAGAGTAGTGCTCCTTGTACCGCCTGCATTAGGTTGAAGCTTTAGATAAAATATGACATCAAATACGAGTGGTAGGACTGAAATATATTGGTATATAATTCTAAAAAATCTGGATTATATGCAAACGTGTTTAGCAGAAATTTCAATCACATATGTATATAAATCTTGGTATACTAGAATCAAAAATTTTACATGCAACTTTCAGCTACAGGAAAAACGATCATAATTAAACATACCTTCAACCATGGTGGGCCTCGGAGTCTTTCACGTTCATTGTTTCTTATCTTTGATATTCTAGAAGAGGTATCCATCTACCTTGATGTCAAAAGTAACATGAATGACATTGTTACACATTGAAAGAGAGCGAGAAAGCTGTCAAAATCATTTAATAGTCCGTTGATTAAATTTTAAAAAATAAAATTTCTGTGTACCAGCTCTTGCCCTGTAGCCCGACACACATGAATACCCAATGCATGTAATCCTAGAGAGTAAAACCCAGTGGCATCCAACAGATATAGCAGTTGATAAGCAAATGAAGTCCCTGTGAATAAAAAGAGTGTAACCCTCTCAACAAGCTAAACACAAATATGATCATATGTAAACTATGGGGCCGATACAAAATTGAAGGAATAATTTCCATATAAAAGAACAAAAATATAGTTGTCATTGTGCATACAAGTCTGAAATCAGCAATATAACAACTCACCTTCATTTGCAGCATGCAACCATGGATAACAAACACCAATAAATTTCTTAATTCTCTTCACCAAACGTGATCGAACAGATGCCTCAGTATCCACAGGTACAGCAAGGCTAGAGGAGCTCCGTGCATCGAAAAAATCAACATCATCAAATCTTTGATCATCACCCCATAAACTTGCTTGCAGTCTAGCTTCCCTTTCTTTGTTATAAACTGAATGTAATTTTGACTTAAAATATGGCAAAACAACCTAAAAAGAATAATACATGAATAAGTCACAACACTTCATACCAGCAGGGAGACTAGCAAACTTGAAAAAGGAAATAGCAGCCACTATTCACCCATTTTCATCGGAAACCAACATTATGCCAACGAGCATGCAATATTTTTGAACCGAAAACAATTGCCTTCATACAAAAAATTACGAATGTCGTTTGATACTTAGGTTGACAAGATAACATTAATATAGAGATGTTATTACCAGAAATGCAACTGACAACACTTTTTGACGCCGCTTTAACCCAGAGAGCTGAATTGCATCATTAGGCTCAGAAACGATATTAGTATCCTTTTTAAGTTTGAACTTAACTCCTCTCCTCCGCAAGCCATATAAAGATTCAGCAAAAGATGCATCTGAAATCACGGAGTCAAGTGCACTGAATCAAACCTCCAAGTGTAAACAGTCGTACCATACTACCATCCCGAAAAAGATAAAAAGAAACTAAAAGATGCTTTGGGAAATATACTAAGAGGAGAGGTAGAAAACCTGTCGTCCGCAGACTATGAGTTTCAAGAACTAACATCAGCAAAGCAAAGAACTCATCTTCATAGTCTAGTACCTTATGTAGTAGAGGCCTTCTTAGTGCCAAGACCTGCAAGTAGACTCATTTAGATTCTAAACAAAATTCAATGAGTTATATAAGCTGAATATTTAAAGATTGAACAAAGAAGCAGTGATCCCCTCTATAGCCTGCGTCAATGGCTGACTTTTCCCTTTTTTGTGTATAGGGGACTACATATATTGGTTTTTTAAGCATACTACACCGTAATTTACAATATGAACCTGCGAATTATCATTTTTGCAAAGGACTCTATCAACCCAACAATTATATTAGTGTTATCATCGAATTTTTTGACAACCTTATTTTCGCGATGTAACAAAATAATATGAAAAAAATCAATTATTGAAAGACAGGGATGGAATTCTATAAATATGGAAACTTGTAAATAGTTTGGGATGACAATTTCACATGCTTTTACATCGTCACAAAAAAAATCAGCAAACAATAGAGATTTTCGGTACGCTGAAGTTTGATGCAAAGAAGTGATATTATGTATTACCACCAAATATTTAAAATCGAGCTGATTGGGGATAGCTATATTATTTATAGGCAGCACAAACCATTTAGCCATCTACTTGACTACGCAAATCAAAATATATTGGGGCATTAGCCCCCCGATTACCCTCACGTGTGTCCGCCCATGGTCAGCAAGTTAACCTAGCTAGACCTTATTTCTTCAGTTCCTTAATTTTCAACAATTACACATGTTCAACATCTGTATTTGGCCCACCCTGTCCATAACTAGAGACTTCACCTACACATTATATTCTTCTATTGGGACGTCCATAGTGGAAAAAGAATCAATCACTTGAGGATGTAGCTTTTCTTTTGTAATTTATGTTTTATAAATAACCAGAGACACAACCAAACTGGAAATCTAACTACTTTCGGTTCAAGTAAACTAAGTTGCCAATCGACCTTTCAATAACTCGGGATCACTTGTGTTACTGCTAATTGATATGCCCCACCCCTACTTGGAAAATATTAGTTACACACGCATCCATAGAATAGAATTCACAAATTCTACAACTAAGGTCTTAGGCCAACATAATTCATTTTCATTCAAGCAACACATGTGCAGTTAACACACAATGTACGTATCATAGGATTTCTTAGCACCAATACCCGTAACTAGGCCCCTTTATATACCAAACACAACTTATGTAATTATTAAAAAAACACAATACTTGGCTGTTGAACCAAGATGCAGATGCAGTCAAACCCGACAAAACTAGTGTGCTCAGTCAGCGGCTCACATAATTAAACTTAATTTCTTCAGTCCCCGAGTTTCCCATAATTATAAATGTTAAACTGCTGCATCTGGTACAATATCTCCACAACTACTGAGTACTGACTTCACCATCACATTAAATTTCCCTTTTAGAACGTGCCTTGTAGAAAAATATCAAATTACTCAGGATCTATCTAAAAATTTTTATAATCAAAGACATAACTAAATACAAAACACTATACCTAAAACTCAACGAACAAGGTCAACAATCAAGGCTCAATAGTTCAAAATAATCATGCTGACCAACACCTCTTGTCGATCACATATGCTACAATTAAGGTCTTAGACCAACCCAACACATTTTACAATTAACCAACTCATGCCTCACTAACCGTTTTTTACTATAATATCATTCAAGAAACTCATTAAAAAAAACCCAAAATCTACACAAAAAAACTAAATAAACAGCCTAATGGGAAATACATTAAAGCCCTAACAAATTCAAAAAATAAAACCGAACTCGAAAACAGTAGTAAGTAAAAAAGTATACCCCGATTGAGTAGGTGAGAGCAGCTCGTAGACTGGCCGGGAGCTGCTGGGCAGCGGCCATTTCGAAGAAAGTGGGACGAGTCCCTTGCCCTCCCACCTGAAACAACATCTTTTAACTTTTTTTTCTATATTCCTGGCCGAGCCGATGCCTACGTCGGAATACCCAGTTCCGATTTCGACGGGAAGTCGGCAAGATTCAAACTTTATTGAAATTTAGAAAGATGAGGCTCTCTGCGCAGGACGCCGTGGATGGCGGTGAAGGTTCTGATTCCAATGCAAAGGACTGATGGAGAGAGAAATCGGGCTTCTTAGCGAGACAATGTTTGTTATTGGGTTTCATTTTTTGGGCCCAACTTTGAGGCCGAAAACTTAAAAAGTGTTCACCACTATATTATATACGACTACGTTTTATTGTAGCTACCATGAGACCTTTGATACACTCATAATTCACGAGTCACGTACAAGTTGAATTCATATTCCGTGCAGGCAATAAAAAACAGGAATTTGAAAACGAAGTAGTTTAGATGAAAAATATTAAATTACATCGTTTCATTAATATAATCCTTAAGTAAAAAAATGAACCATTTTAAAAACTACGTTGTTTTATTCTAAAACCTACAAAACTATTTCGTGTACAACTCTTTTGTTGAGAAAAGTTTACTCTCGAAGTGACCAAGCAGAACATTCAAAAATTTTAGTTGCGCATTATTAGACACTCAATAAGAGGATACGATGGTACACCGCGGTAGAGACTAATGAAATTTTTGAGGGTAATTCGTGAATTTATTTATTTATTTTGATAAGAATTCGTGAATTTGTTAATATAGTTAATTATCAGTAATATTAAAAGTAAGTGATATTCTTCTTAGTGAGATATGCGGTCTACATCCCGTAGAAAGTAGATGAACTTTGCCGTGCTGTCGAAAATTGTATTGAATAAATTTGTGTGCCGGTCATTTATGATATATTTATTTATGGTTTATGTGGGTCACAAATTTTGGAAAAGATTATAATGAATACTTGGTATATTTTTCATAACAAACTTTCATTTTTTTCGATAGCTCTCAATACTATAAATACACAACACTAAGGTAATTATATATTCACAACAAAATCAAACAAGACCAAGCGCATAGCAATGACCTTGACATCTCCCCACCTTTCAATCAGCTTGCTCATTTTCGTATTATATGCTTGCACCACTTCTCAATCAACCTATTCTCTGAGCTCATTAATTCTTCGTATCTGCGACAAAACATATTTTCCAATGTATTGTGAAGAATATTTTAGAGCTCATCCTGATAGTACAGACGCAACCACTATACATCCGGTTGGAGAAATTACATTTAATCTTACAGAAAAATGTGTGAGCAACAACGTCAATATGTTGACAAATATGATTTCTGAATATTCTGAATCGCGTGATCTGACTAATAGGTTGAAAATGTGCAAGACTCAATATGAATTCATACTTGAAAAAATAGTATTGACGCATCACTACTGGACGAACAAGGTGGAGAATGCTCCCAAACTTATATGTGAAGAGATAAAGCGAAGCAAGAGAGCGGTGGTTTTGTGCTCAAATAAAATTCAAAGAAAATCATCCGAAATGTTCAAGGGTAATACTGAAGCAGCCCATCATTTACATATCATATCAACCATTTGTTTTTGTGATGATTATGAGTGATCGATCAATAAAACGAGAAGAACGTGACATAATTCTTACATAATAGAAAATCAGTTTACATTTCATTTTCTTTGAATTGCGTCAATATTCAATTACATTTGAAGGATGGATGCAAATTATTATAGTGAAATACGTCTTCGTACAAAATTAACTTATTATTATTCTAAATCGATAAGCATATGTACTACACTTGATCTATTTTATCTTCTTAATACGATCTTCCTCAAAAATTAAATGACTAACACTTCAAACTCAAAGCAAATACCAAACGAGCTGCACAAGTGTAAAATCACCATACATACTGCTCCTAAGCACATAATTTACTATAGATTGTAGAGAAGAACCTTTTAATTGTTCATGGATATAAAAGTTATACATGTGAAAAAAAGATATTAAAATTTTATGGGACTGAGATCAAATGTAAATCCATTTATATGTATAAATTGTAAACCGCGCGCCTAAGATGGTGTCATGTGGCAGCTTTCACTAATCAAAATTCGGAATTATTTTCTAATTACACATGAGTTATATACACTTCACTGCATAACTAATAACGTAATTAAGGGCAATGTTAATGTAGTACATAAAAAAGTAACTTCGTCAATCCTCAACCGAGAGAGCCTCACAAGGATGGAGTCGCTGTTTTCGTAATAGGGCTGGCTCGTTGATTGTCGGATTAGATTTGGATAGGATTAAATTTGTATTACAGAAGTTGTTTTTCTCATCGCTAGGCCGGCCTCTGGATTTTTACTCTGCCGAACACAATTGTCACTTTTTGGTAACCGACGTTGCTAATGGGGATTAGAAGATGAATTCATGGGGCGTGTAGAAGATGTGTTTTGGGAAAAGTATAAATGGATTGTATGAACTACGATCCTTTTATAAACTCTTGTCCAAACGATGGTCATTTTCAAAAGACAATTATATTCTATACAATTAATACCATAAACATTCAAATCAAAAAACCTTTGTATAACTTAAGTATTTGGTACAAATTCTATCAAAAAAAAAAAAGTATTTGGTACAAATTTAAATATATATTTTGGTCTAAAGCATTTGGTTCGATCTAAAGATAAATTCATTAAACCAATATACTTTTTTTAATTTGCTAAAATTTTATACAATAAATTGCTAATTGTACCATAATTTATAGGGAAAAGTACAAAAAGGGGTACCGAACTACCGTCTGTTTCCAATTTTTTGTCCGAACTATTAAAATTTCCAAAAAGGGTACCGAACTACCATTTGTTTCCAACTTTTTGTCTGAACTATTAAAATTTCCAAAATAGGTGCGAACTATATAAAATTTTTCCAAATTTTTGTCCGAACTATTAAAATTTACAAAATGGGTCCGAACTATATAGAATTTTCCACATTTTTGTCCGAACTACTAAAATTTCCAAAATAGGTGCGAACTATATATAATTTTTCCAAAGGCAAAACCTAAAATTATTATTAAATTTTTTCCAAATGTGCCCTTTATTTTTTACTGCCTTCCCAGACGGGTATAATTTTTTGCAATTTCTGCACTTTTTTAATTTATCAAATATCGTCGCTCGAATGTAGATTTATCTAGAATGTAATTCTATATATGATTTGTGGATATCTTAGCATCACTCTATATATGATTTGTGGATTTAATATACAGTCTCTAATCTTAGCATCTCTCTATATGATTTGTGGATTTAATATGCAGTCTCAACATACTAATATGCACAGTCTGGGAAGGCAGTCAAAAATCATATATAGAATTACATTCTAGATAAATCTACATTCGAGTGATGATATTTGATAAATTAAAAAGGTGCAGAAATTGCAAAAAATCATACACGTCTGGGAAGGTAGTAAAAAATAAAGGGCACATTTGGAAAAAATTTGATAATAATTTTAAGTTTTACCTTTGGAAAAATTCTATATAGTTCGCACCTATTTTGGAAATTTTAATAGTTCGGACAAAAATATGGAAAATTCTTTATAGTTCGGACCCATTTTGGAAATTTTAATAGTTCGGACAAATATAGTTCGCACCTATTTTGGAAATTTTAATAGTTCGGACAAAAAGTTGGAAACAGATGGTAGTTCGGTACCCTTTTTGGAAATATTAATAGTTCGGACAAAAAATTGGAAACAGACGGTAGTTCGGTACCCCTTTTTGTACTTTTCCCTAATTTATACTAACAACTAGGAACATTACAATGCATATGAACATTATCATATAGTACATATATATTGATCTCCGGAGCACCTCCACGAGGAATGTAGGAAGCATCCACGCACGAGGCGGGACGATGAAGAGGAAAAAGGAAGGAAGAAAATTGGTGGTTCCGAGACTCGAACCCGGGGCGTAAGGATCCAACCATCTTAAGGTGGACTCCTTAACCAACAGACCACCACCCCTGTCGGCATTATCTTTAAATATACAAATTTTGCTCTAAATTTACACAATAAATGTTAAAATCAACTTTTTTTTTCTTCTTCTTACAACTGTATCACATGACCTGATTGTACGATGGGATATAAGCATGTACAATAATGAAATTACTTAAAAAATTATATTAGAATAAAAGTTTCATAATAAGTCAAAATATTATATATTAACCACCAATAGACATCTATCACATAATAACAAATCAACAGAGGGACCAACGCACACCTCCAAATATCAAAAGGGATTCAAGCCGGAAGTACGGAAGTAGTATGACTAGGGGTTCAAACAACTCAACCGTAAGTAATAGTAACCAACAGTTATAGTCTCGACAGGGAATATAAAGTTAGAATTGATCTCATGATTAGTTTTTCCGTATAAACATCACAAATTTATCAATACATGAGTCAATAAAGGCAGAGTTTCGTATTTTCGAGAGGCTCGGTACATATGTTGGTTTGCATCCACTGAAAAGACTTTGAGACTAAGATACTGAGTTGGTGAGTCAGTACACAAAATTTAACATTGTCATTATCATCGCTAGCTGCAGGGCCTCGATAGGGGCGGATTTTAGCAGAGCAGCATATATTGCGCTGCTGACATGTGGGACTTTTCTTTCCATTTAATCGAGTCCAACCCAACCGCATCTCGTCCAAGCTGCTTTAATGTTGATGCCCACTCGCGAGTGATCGATTCCAGTTTAAGGATGAACCTCATGTTCAAGCCGTTGAGACGCGCCAGAAAATGAGGCGACGATTGTGTGATGAGGAAGAGCCTCGGTTGTCTATGCCAAATCAAACAACTGTGGGCTCACGGCACAGAGGTTTGCCTTGTTGGCTAAATAGTCTGCACAAAAATTGGCTGGAGTTATGTCACATATGCGCCACATAAGCCGTTTATTTAAATTTAATGCATATGTTAGAGAAACTCAAGGAGACCTTCCAATATAGACCCCTACGTTATGATCTTTGACAATGAATAGCGATGGTATGAGATGAGCCTCAATGACGATCAGGGCTGGTTCTGAGATTTTGGGGGCCCATGGACAAAAAAAAAATTGGGCCCTAATAAAATAAAAATTATTTGTATTTATTACTTATCAAAAAAATCAAGATCGGTTATGTATGTTTTTTTTGTTTTTTTTTAATTTGCTGTAAAATTTGGACTTTTATTTTTAGCCCAATAACTAGAATTCACAAATTTTAAACTGTTGGCGGAAGACATTGTTGAGCAAAAAGTAGAAAGAGCCCAACAACAATGTCTTAGTGTCCTTATTTGACGGAAGACATTGTGGAGCCCAACTAAAATTCATTTCTTTTGGGCCGAACAACTCTTAGTCTTATCAAAAAAAAAACAACAACAATGTCTTAGTATAACATTTCACATTTTTTTATATGTAATTTTATTTGGGCTTTCTTTTAAGGTCCATATTCAAATCATCAAATTCTGTTTTTTTTTCTTATGGTGAATATGACTTCTTCTTTTTTAGAATTGTTAGTATAAACTATAACAATATATAAATTTTTTTAAAAAAATGGGCCCCTGAGATCGATGCCCCCTAGACAAGTCCAAGGTTAGTAACACATGAGGGCCGACACTGATGACGGTCAATAATTTGAAATCGTACCCCAGCATTCCCAGGGCCGAGCATGATTTACACATATTTATATTGGTTATTTTCACATTTAAGTAGATGAATGTGTACCTCAATAAGCACCAAAATGCATCTGATAATTACGTGTGAGCGTTTCCTGTGAAGATTCACAACGAGTTGGAGGAACTTGAGAAAGGCAGACTACCATAAGGTAACGCTATATAATGCGTCACTCGAGATTTATGAAGTGGTCGCGACAAGAAGGTATCACATGAACCCAATTCCCCTTGAAACCGAAACATGATCCTATATATGAAAAATGAATATTATTCCACATTCCTTGCAGTTATACAATGGCAGCGTGCAAGTACGCGCATATAGATTACGCTCAATTCGTTGCTTATGAGTATAAACTGGAAGCTTACAATATGATCTGGAGTTACTATTTCGCTCCAGTGCTTCATGAGAACGTCTCGAGGCCGTATGGGGGACTTCCTTATGTTCCTAACCCTAAGTCCAGCTGTTGAAATGTTGATGGAAATCTGACAAGGCGGAGGCGTTATAAGATGGATGAGAGAGATGTCAGTTAGTCCAATAGTCATGGAGAGGCTTCTCCGTCATAGTCACATGTGCGAATTCAGAGGTGCAATATATGGGAAAATTTTCCAAATTGCACTAAAATTGAGATTCAATTCCAATTGTACACATTTTTTAGATTCGTTTCCCAATTTACACTAGTTTCGTAAGCCGTCGTTGCTCACAGCGTCTTAACATTTAGACGCTCTCAACAAGAGCGTCTTAAGCTGAGGTGGATTATTGATCAGTCAGTTTTCTGACTAATTATTCACTACATTCGATGAAGGATAACGTTCCTTCTCCCGGCAAATTGTCTCTATTTGATGTCTTTTCTAGTGTTTCAGGTAAAATAGACATATCATCGCCCCTTGGAGCCAAAGTGTCGAAAAGAACGAAAGATCATCGAAAAGGGCCAAAAATCGAGAATATGCAAGGACAGCCCGTTACAGACCTCAGCAACCGTTACACCTTGGGTTGTAACGGGTGTAACAGCCTCATCGCCAACAGAGATTTCGAGTAGTCCCGTTACAGACCTCAGCAACCGTTACAGCTTGGGTTGTAACGGGTGTAACAGGACCAATTTTCTCAGAGATTTCAGCTCTGCCCGTTACAGCCGTTACAGGCTCGGCTGTAACGGGACCGTCGGCTGGCAAATCTTCATGTTGTTTCTAAAAATCGTTTTTGGGCTTTTGGCCCCGTTTTGGGCGAGCTATAAAAGGAAACACGACCAGTTTAGACAGTTGTTGTTATTTTGGAGAAGAAACCCTAACTTGGGAGAGAAGACAGAGCTTTCAGCGTGAGGATCATCGAGCTACACCGCGTCTTTACGGTTTACTCGTTTCTTCCTTTCTTTACACTGTTTTTGGTTAACTACCATGAATAGTGAGTAGTCTTCTCAATTCTGGGATCCTACGGATCCCGTGCTATGTAACCCTAACTCTCATGTGATCAATCAAAGTTGTTATTTATGCGATTCGAATATTCAATTTCATTGTGTGCTTAATTTTATCGTTCTATGCATGTATTTACATCAAAGGGTATGTTTGCATTGGTAGAACGTACTTAGGTTAATTACCGAAAGATGGATGGGTCCTAGGTATTAACCGGATTACATGAAATTGATATTAAGTCATGTTTACATGATTTAATAGGAAAACCTTTAGTTTAATAAATCGAGATCGTTGATAATCCGTGGATGGGCGGCGTTCAACGATTGAGATTAATCTAGACAATGATCCGTGGATGGGCGGCTTGTCTAGTGTTATTTCGGTTATATTCCATATTCGATAGCATGAATAATTAACGTGACATGATTGCATGATTAGCGGGGTTAGCACGGGTGAAGTATGGATTCTGGAATTCTTTCTCTGATTTAAACACAACCATTTAACTTTCTGTTATTTAATTTCTGCTTGTTTCAACACACTAAAACCTCTTTTAATTGGAATAGCTAAATAGGTCACACTGTTTGCTAGCAATCACACGCACTGCTCCTAGGATCGACCCTTGGCTTACCAAAGTTTATAAATATTGTTTGACTGCAATTTGACCCCTAAAACTAATACTTTGACCAATCAATCACACGCGTATTTTTAACCCTTTATAGTTGTCAAATTATATGTTTTAGGGGTCAAGTTGCAGTCAAACAATATTTATAACCTTGGTAAGCCAAGGGTCGATCCTAGGAGCAATGCGTGTGAGTACTAGTAAACGGTGCGACCTATTTAGCTATTCCGAATGAATTTTGTAAAAAGGTTTTGTTGTCACGAGAATTGCGGAAATTAAATAACAGAAAGTTAAATGGTTGTGTTTAAATCAGAGAAAGAATTCCAGAATCCATACTTCACCCGTGCTAACCCCACTAATCATGCAATCATGTCACGTTAATTATTCATGCTATCGAATATGGAATATAACCGAAATAACACTAGACAAGCCGCCCATCCACGGATCATTGTCTAGATTAATCTCAATCGTTGAACGCCGCCCATCCACGGATTATCAACGATCTCGATTTATTAAACTAAAGGTTTTCCTATTAAATCATGTAAAAATGACTTAATATCAATTTCATGTAATCCGGTTAATACCTAGGACCCATCCATCTTTCGGTAATTAACCTAAGTACGTTCTACCAATGCAAACATACCCTTTGATGTAAATACATGCATAGAACGATAAAATTAAGCACACAATGAAATTGAATATTCGAATCGCATAAATAACAACTTTGATTGATCACATGAGAGTTAGGGTTACATAGCACGGGATCCGTAGGATCCCAGAATTGAGAAGACTACTCACTATTCATGGTAGTTAACCAAAAACAGTGTAAAGAAAGGAAGAAACGAGTAAACCGTAAAGACGCGGTGTAGCTCGATGATCCTCACGCTGAAAGCTCTGTCTTCTCTCCCAAGTTAGGGTTTCTTCTCCAAAATAACAACCGCTTAATTCGTTCTGATTTTCTCTCTTATATAGCTTTCCAAAAGGCCAAAAAGCCCAAAAACTGCTCTATTGCCAAAAAGAATCAGAACTTGCCAAAAATGGATTTGGAAGAAAAGCAGCAACTTCGGATGGATTTATCATGGTCTTAACGTCCGAATTGGATCTTGGCGTAAACTGCAAAGTTGTAGCCCTTTGAATTATCTTTCCAACAAGCTTTGAATCAACCAATTTGGACATCGTATGAGATCTCTGCGTGCAAAATACTTCGACGGGGTCGTTACACCCGTTACAGCCGGGTGTAACGGCTGTAACGGCCTGAGCCCAAATCTCTGTCTTTTGCCTTTTTGGAGGTCTAAACCTTCGCATCTGCTCTTTGTGTCAACTACAAAGTTGTAGGGAATTGAATTAGCTTTCCAACAAGCTACATTTCGACTCATTTGGACACCGAACGAGCCCTGGCCATGCAGAATACGTAGCAAAGGTCTGTCTGCCCTGTTTTGTCCTGTTTTTGCCCAAATCTGCACCGATTGCTTTGCTTTACTTCGGGTCAATCCAAAAGTATTAGATATATGATATATGACCTGAAACACTAGAAAAGAGATCAAATGACAATAAAATGTCAGGAAAACAAACATAATCCATCATCGAATGAAGTGAATAATAGGTCAAGAATTCGACCGATCAAAACACTCCACACTTAGGATTTGTTCGTCCCGAACAAAGATTAAGCACAAGTCAATAAATCTGCAGAATAGTTACCCACTCAAGTGTCATGTGATCAATTCTAACTAAAACAAAAAATAAAAAGATAACTCACTGTCGTAGAGGACACGAATGCATTTAGCATATGCATCAAGCCTTTAAACCCCTAGGCTGCCCTAGTAGGACGAGTATAATCTCGTGAAGGTTTTCAGGAATGGGACTACCTACAAATCCCCTATACAACTAACTAACGTGTATGCATGAAATGATGCTCAACGAGTCACAGTAAAGTCATGTCATCTCTCGAATTCATCGTGTTACCTCAACTTCAAGTCAAACATCTTCATCAAAGTTTTCAGACAATCATAGATCAAACGAGTTATGCATTCAAACGGTCAGTACACACGACTAACAAATGCCTCATCACAAGTTCTAAATAGTTCTATCGCAACGGGATAAGAACGTGAAAAGTTGCACAAAACATGCTCGCCATTCACCTATGCTATCTAGGGATAGTCCACGGGCTCTTGGCGCAAAGCTCATTCTCAAGTGCCAAGGACTAGGCAATGACCCGTAAGAGAAGAGGAGCCTGACTTAAGAATTTCTGAAAAATAGTACGTAAATTTGCATCAAAATTTCAGTGCAAGCACGAGGATCGTCCCTTAGACTCTAGTATATGAATTCTCAAGACAAGTCATGATTTGCACGCAATGAGAAGGTGGAATTACACTACATCAAGCAGAAGGGGGCAGAAATTGTTTCAAGAGCGTTTTCCAATACACAAGGGGTGACATTTGTCACACTGTCCTTGGTATTTTTCTGCTCTCGCAGAATTTTTTTGTTTGTTTTCAGACTGGTTTTCTTTCAAAAACAACAATGCTTGGGGTCAATTTCTCACCCACTTTTGAAAATTAAGAACTTTGTTCTTGAGGGAAAACTTGAAGGCCAATTGTCTAACTCCACACTTAAAGCTTGACATAGTGTATGAATAAAGGCGGGTGCATGCAAATCACAACGAGTGTAGAGAAACACATACTAGTACTAAGGTCACCTAGAAAAAGATATGCAATTTTAAGTTTTTGACATTGTTGAAACGGTGCCTACTAATATCAAGTCTTAAACATGCTTCAAGAAATACGTAGAACATGTGATAGGCAAGAGCTAGCAGTGATACTGACTCAAGAGAATACACACACGTATAAAACTATTTCACGTCCTAGACTTCGAATCCGAAAGAATGTCAATCAGTCAAGGAGTATCGTAGAAAATGAGGATTTCAATCACAATACATAGACAGTTGAGCATATGCAAGAGTGAATGTGTGACATGCGATGTATGTGACTATGTGCTACAAAGAAGACGGACACCAAGCCAGATGTTGGTGTCCTCGGGTTTAGATGGTTACCTTATTTATACCCAACTTGATTATTGTAATTGTATCCAACATCATAGTGAAGAAAACCCTGGCTTGGTAGTGCCCCCAGACGTAGTCACGGTGTAGTGACGAACTGGGTATCAAAGTTTGGTGTCCTCGCATCGTTCCTTTTATTTTTCTCTCGGCATCGCTGCTTGCGCGATCCTAACAACTGGTATCAAGAGCTTGGGTTGTAGCAGTCATGCAGAGAGATGGAAAACATCCGGTGGAGAAATTCGATGGGTCGGATTTTGGGTTTTGGAAGATGCAGATTGAGGATTACCTGTACGGTAATGATTTACATCTACCTATTGACGGCAAGAAACCAGAGGGTATGGAGGACGACGTGTGGAAGCTGTTGGACAGGAAGGCGATGAGCGCGGTTCGTTTGTCGTTGTCTAGAGACGTAGCATATCACACGGTCAAGGCCAAAACGACGAAGGAGATGTTGGATACGTTGTCGGCACTGTATGAGAAACCATCCGCGGCGAACAAGGTTCACCTGATGCGGCGGCTTTTCAATCTCAGGATGGCAGAGGGTGCGGGGGTGGCTAAACACTTGAGCGAGTTTAATATGATAATCGCGCAGCTGAGCTCGGTTAATATTAAATTCGATGAGGAGGTACAAGCCCTAATTTTATTATCTTCCTTGCCAGAGAGTTGGACCGGGACGGTTACAGCAGTAAGTGCGACATCAGGAAAGGAGAAACTTAAGCTTGATGAAGTTAGAGACTTGGTAGTGAGTGAAGGAACTCGCAGGAAAGAGTTGGAGTCTACTTCAGGATTAGCTTTGAAGGTTGGATGCAGAGGCAGGTCAAAGTTCAGAGGGAACGAGGGACCTGTGAAAGATAAGAGCAAAGTCAAGTGCTGGAATTGTGATAGGTTCGGTCATTACAAGGGTGAGTGTAAGGAACCGTCACGGGATATGTTAGGGAGTGCAACCACAGAAGACATTGCAGATGCATTGATATTGAGTGTCAAAGATCCAGTAGAGGCTTGGGTGTTGGATTCTGGAGCTTCGTTTCATTCGTGCAGTAGTGGCGGCGTAACGGAAAATTACATCTCTGGAGATTTCGGAAAGGTGTATCTTGGTGATGCTGAGCCTTTAGAAGTTGTGGGGAAAGGAGATGTTAGAATCAAAACACCAGATGGATCTATGCTGCAGTTGCGTGGAGTAAGGCACATTCCTGGGTTGAAGAAGAATTTGCTATCAGTTGGGCAGTTAGATGAAGATGGTTATGTTGTAACCTTCAGCTGCAAGAACTGGAAGATAGCAAAGGGAGCAAGGGTGATAGCTCAAGGAAAGAAGGAAGGAACGTTGTACAAGGTGAGGAACGTTCGGAACGGCATCGCAGGTTCAGGTGGGAGCGGTGATGCGGATTTGTGGCACTGTTGTTGTGGTCACAAGAAGGAGAAAGTTTCGCAGAGTAGCAAAACTTTGAAGAGGAAGAAGTTGAAGCTGTGCATTGCTTCAACGGGGCTCAAGACGTGAGCTGAAGGCTGTAACGGGCCAACACCCTACACCTACCTCTCAAATTCCGGCCATTCCTACACTCACCATGGGGAGAACAAAGGGCTCAGCCGACCCCGCCGGAAAACCAACTCCCAGCAGTTACAGCCGCCCCAAACGTGCACAATCCCGTGCTCCTCCACCAAGCACCTCCACTGCCATCATCCCAGCTCCACCGCGCAATCAGCCCCGATACTACCCGCTGACCAATGCGGGACGATTCACCTCTACCGAGCATCAGGAGCGTTACGACACAATTCTGTCAACAAAGTCGGTAAAACCTACTCTTATCCCTTGCATTACAACTCTTCAAAATTTGCAAAGGGATATTTATTCACAGTGCCGTGCTATGTTTATCGCCTCCGGGCTTGATATATTATTTGCTCGCCGAGTCAAATCCACTTATCCGATATTGGTCAAGGAATTCTTGGCTACATTTGATTGTTGGCAGCCCATTGAAAGTTACAGCTTGGTCATTCCAAATAGGACGGCAGCCATACACTATGTCCAAGGACGAAGTCTGCGCGGCTTTGGAATTTCCCTTGGAAGGATTTTGTGGCGAGTATACCGTGGATGCGAGATATGAGTTCTGGAAGCTCATATCTTCTTTTGATTATTACTTCCGGTCCGGGTGGGGCGCTGCAGGCATCAAAGAGCCAGTGTGGAAGATTATTCACCGTATCGTGGCTTTAAACATTAATACTCGCGCCGAGGGGGCCACGGTAATCTCAAACTCAGACTTGGACATTATGATCTCTATGAGCAAAGGGGTGCCAGTGGACTTCTTTCAAATCCTCAGTGGGATGATGACAGCTTGGGCTACGTCTCTTGGGAACAAGGCCATGGGAGGCGGTTACTTTATTTCTGTGCTCGCCGAGTCTCAAGGATGGAACCTCAGCTCACTGTACGGAACTGATACTAGATTTGTTCTGAGCATGGAAAAGCTCTCTCTCTTCAAGCTTATTGGGAAAGACGGCGAGTGGACTCACAACCCCGAGCTCCCCAGTGGAGCGAAGAGACGCCGCATTGATAGAGCACAAGCCAGGGTAGCCTCCCCTCCGCGCGAGCCAGCATCGGCTGCACCTGAGGACGTTGTCATGGACGAGGCACAGGAGCCCCAGGTCAATGCGCCTTCTGAGATGGATCCCCCACCGCCCGCAGCAGCTCCAGTACCGCCTCCTTCTGATGGCCAGCTCCCGAGCTCTTACTTGGAGCGCTTAGAGCGCCTGGAGACCTCTCACTTGAGGCTTTTCGACCAGCAATACCAGATCATTCGGGCTCAGGAGCAGATCCTAGCGCAGCAGAGCCAGATGATGACCTGGCAGATTCCGATTCACAGATCATATGGCCAGCTCACCCAGCTCACTACCGATTTTGCAGAGTTCAGAGTTCAGACCACTAGACATCAGCAGTGGGCAGAGGATGCCATTACAGCTCTAGTGGACGAGACTGATTTCGACACACCTCCCCCCTCTAGGCACCCTGGGAATGAGGATGATGGTGATGACGACGCTATTTAGCCCCATATGTTTCTTTGCCATTTTGTCAGTCGTTATGCATTTCATGTTATTTCTCATCGTACGCTGACTTTTGGATGTTATTTCTCTATTTATATGATATTCGATGTTTGAGTTATCTAGTCTATGCTATTCATCTTTACTCACATCGTTTACCTTTTTCTTCGTTGGTATCCCCTTACCCAGGTTTCTTCGCGATTCACGATGACTAACCTATTACTTGTGACGCCTTTGATGTCATTCTTCATATCTACCAGCTCACAGGTCGTATTTCACTCACCAGCCATCGTTTCATCTCTATGGATTTCGCGCCACCACGCACGAGTGAAGTTCCTATACACTTATTTTCTCTTTTATTTCTTTGCTTAGGGACTAAGCTCATTTTTAAGTGTGGAGTGGGTAGCGCATGGTCACACGCATTGCATTTCACGTTCATTCCCGCATATGCTCAACAGTCTATGTATTGTGATTGAAATCCTCGTTTTCTACGATACTCCTCAACTGATTGACATTCTTTTGGATTCGAAGTCTAGGATTGAAATAGTGAAAATCGTGTGTGTATTCTCTTGAGTCAGTATCATTGCTAGCCTTTGCCTATCACTTGTTCTACGTATTTCTTGAAGCATGTTTGAGACTTGAAATTAGTAGGCACCGGTTTAAAAATCTCAAAAGCTTAAATATGCATCTCTTTTTCTAGGTGACCTTAGTACTAGTACGTGTTTTTATATACTTGTCGTGATTTGCATGCACCCACCTTTACTTATACACTATGTCAAGTTTTAAGTGTGGAGTTTTTGATAATTGGCCTTCAAGTTTTCCCTAAAGGACAAAGTTCTTAATTTTCGAAAGATGGGTGAGACATTGGCCCCAAACGTAGCTGTTTTTGACAGAAAACCAGTTTTTGAAAAATCGAAAGAATTAATACTTTGAAAAATGTTCTGCAAGAGCAGAAGAATACCAAGGACCTGGTGAGAAAAGTCGCCCCTTGTGTATCGGAAAACACTTTTGAATAACCAATTCAGCCCTCTTTTACTTGATATAGTGTAATCTCATCCTTTCACTGCGTGCAAATCATGATCTGTCTTGCCAGTTCATGTACTAGAAGCTAAGGGACGACCCTCGTGCTTGCACTGAAATTTTGATGCAAATTTTTGTACTATTTTTCAGAAAATCCTTTAGCCGGGCTCCTCTTCTCTTACGGGTCATTGTTTAATCCTTGGCACTTGAGAATGAGCTTTGCGCCAAGAGCCCGTGGACTATCCCTAGATAGCATAGGTGAATGGCGAGCATGTTTTGTGCAACTATTCGTGTTCTTTATACGCTGCTATAGAACTATTTAGAACTTGTGATGAGGCATTTGCTAGCCGTGTGTACTGACCGTTTGAATGCATAACTCGTATGATCTATGATTGTCTGAAAACTTTGATGAAGATGTTTGACTTGAAGTTGAGGTAACACGATGAATCCGAGGTATGGCATGACTTTACTATGACTTGTTGAGCATCATTCATGCATGCGCGTCAGATAGTTGTACAGGGGATTTGTAGGTAGTCCCATTCCTGAAAACCTTCACGAGACTATACTCGTCCTTCTAGGGCAGCCTAGGGGTTTAAAGGCTTGATGCATACGCTAAATGCATTCGTGTCCTCTACGACAGTGAGTTATGAGTTTTTCTTTTTATTTTCGTTTTAGTTAGAATTGATCACATGTGACTTGAGTGGGTAGCTTTGAAACATATGGTTGTTGAGCATTACTTTGACTCGTGTATTTATTCTGCCATTTGTTTGACATTTGTTCGGGACGAACAAATCCTAAGTGTGGAGTGTTTTGATCAGTCAGTTTTCTGACTAATTATTCACTACATTCGATGAAGGATAACGTTCCTTCTCCCGGCAAATTGTCTCTATTTGATGTCTTTCTCTAGTGTTTCAGGTAAAATAGACATATCATCGCCCCTTGGAGCCAAAGTGTCGAAAAGAACGAAAGATCATCGAAAAGGGCGAAAAATCGAGAATATGCAAGGACAGCCCGTTACAGACCTCAGCAACCGTTACACCTTGGGTTGTAACGGGTGTAACGGCCTCATCGCCAACAGAGATTTCGAGTATTCCCGTTACAGACCTCAGCAACCGTTACAGCTTGGGTTGTAACGGGTGTAACGGGACCAATTTTCTCAGAGATTTCAGCTCTGCCCGTTACAGCCGTTACAGGCTCGGCTGTAACGGGACCGTCGGCTGGCAAATCTTCATGTTGTTTCTAAAAATCGTTTTTGGGCTTTTGGCCCCGTTTTGGGCGAGCTATAAAAGGAAACACGACCAGTTTAGACAGTTGTTGTTATTTTGGAGAAGAAACCCTAACTTGGGAGAGAAGACAGAGCTTTCAGCGTGAGGATCATCAAGCTACACCGCGTCTTTACGGTTTACTCGTTTCTTCCTTTCTTTACACTGTTTTTGGTTAACTACCATGAATAGTGAGTAGTCTTCTCAATTCTGGGATCCTACGGATCCCGTGCTATGTAACCCTAACTCTCATGTGATCAATCAAAGTTGTTATTTATGCGATTCGAATATTCAATTTCATTGTGTGCTTAATTTTATCGTTCAATGCATGTATTTACATCAAAGGGTATGTTTGCATTGGTAGAACGTACTTAGGTTAATTACCGAAAGATGGATGGGTCCTAGGTATTAACCGGATTACATGAAATTGATATTAAATCATGTTTACATGATTTAATAGGAAAACCTTTAGTTTAATAAATCGAGATCGTTGATAATCCGTGGATGGGCGGCGTTCAACGATTGAGATTAATCTAGACAATGATCCGTGGATGGGCGGCTTGTCTAGTGTTATTTCGGTTATATTCCATATTCGATAGCATGAATAATTAACGTGACATGATTGCATGATTAGTGGGGTTAGCACGGGTGAAGTTTGGATTCTGGAATTCTTTCTCTGATTTAAACACAACCATTTAACTTTCTGTTATTTAATTTCCGCAATTCTCGTGACAACAAAACCTTTTTTTATAAAATTCATTCGGAATAGCTAAATAGGTCGCACCGTTTACTAGTACTCACACGCATTGCTCCTAGGATCGACCCTTGGCTTACCAAGGTTATAAATATTGTTTGACTGCAACTTGACCCCTAAAACATATAATTTGACAACTATAAAGGGTTAAAAATACGCGTGTCAATTATTATATGAGTCAGCAGGCTGATGTGGATGATTTGAATTAATTTTTTTATTGGGACGCCGTTGCTCACAGCGGCTTAGTTTGATCTAAGTTGCGAGCCCTAACTTTTCTCTTCCTCGTGTTGTTTCTTCCCAAAATCCGTTCGTTCTCCGTCCTCGCTCCGGTCCGTTCGTTCATTCTCCGACTGCTCCATCGCTCGTCTCGCCATCGCCATCGCGCGACTGCTCTACCCGACTGCTCATCTCCGCCCGACTGCTCCATCGAGCTCACATTGATTTTCCGACTCGTCTGCGCCATCGCTCGGCTCTGCTCCGTCCGCCGGATTTCTATGCTCTGTCCGACTCTGCTCCCTTGCTCGTTTGTACTCCACCATCTCCAGTAAGCTACTTGACACAATGTTGTATTTTGGTATTGTGTTTGAAAATCAGTGTGAGCTCTTCTTGGTGTTTGATTGGTTGTTTTTTGTTTGTTGATTTTGGTATGGTGTTTGTTGAAAATCAATGTGGTGTTATGTTTCATGTTGTATTTAGTTGGTTCATTGTTTGGAGTTGTTGTCTCGATTTAGTTTTCAACTATACATGTCTCGGCTAAGTTGTTGTTTTATTCTATCTTTTTAGCAATGGATAGTGATGAAATCGATGAAACGACACTGTCAACTGTAGAAGTATTTGAAATTCCAACACAAGACGAGTTTGATAGAGATTATCTAGAGAATCTTGATATTGATATTGAGGAAGGGTATATGGAAGTACCCATCGACGTTGTTGAAGATAATAACTCCCTTTGGGATTTCCCACCGTTCAATGATGTTTCGGCTTGGATTAACCATCCATCGATAGATGACCATGGGTCTCACAATGAACAGTTCAATACGAAAGAGCTGCGCAAAGATGGACTGTTTTTGAGCAAGGAGTCTCTTATATATGCTTATCAGAGATATTCCATTAGACAACGTCGTGAGTATTGCGTTAGATATTCGGACACAAAACGATTGCTACTCAAATGTCGCAGAGGCAAGGATAAATGTCAATGGGAATTACGAGCTTCGAAGAAGAAGAAGGAAGGTATGTGGAGAATCACCACATACAACGGAGATCATACATGTGAGGTTGATATTATCCGCCCTGACAAAGTCCATTTCAACAAACACTTTATTGACAAAGAAGTTAAAAGACAACTACATAATATGTTTCATGCTACTCGTGTGCTAAAAATTGGAGAGGGTCGAGCATTAGATGTTGATGTCACACAGATTCATCTACTTAGTGGTATAATTTGGCTATTCTTAATTTTGTAACTTTATTTCATGCATCTTAATTCTAATTGGCTATTTTCAATTTAATGTCGATTCGGATGAAGACCTTGACTTGCCACATGATACTTTTGATGTTGGTCCTTCTCAAGTGACTCAAGCAGAGTCACAAAGGAGTCCATTGCGGAGGGTGTCGACACACTCTAGAAAAACAACACAGCGTTTCACTCCGGGAACTAGATAGGGTTGTATGTCAAAATGGAACGTTGATGTATTTATGATACATGTTGTCATGTAATTTTGGATTCGTCACTTATGTTTCGATGGGTGCATGTAAATTAGTGTACGAGTTTTATATGTTTCTGTGGATCGGTGATGGATTGTGCGGGCTTTATGTTTCTGGTGGATTTTTTACAAGTTTATTGGGTTTTGAATTGAAACAGTATTTACATGCCAAAATTTCAGGTTAAGTCGATGTCCATGACATCGTTTTAACCTGAAACCTTTAAAACGTTGTTGCGGACAACGACTTAACACTTTGGGGTAATATTAAAACGCTGTTAGTAGCAGCGGCTTAGTCCTATATTAACACAACATAGAAGCCAACCCCACTGAGATTGAAATCAATTAAAACGCTCTTACATACAGCGTCTTAACATTAAAACGCCGTTAGTAGCAGCGGCTTAGTCCTGTATTAACACAACACAGAAACCAACCCCACTGAGATTGAAATAAATTAAAACGCTCTTACATACAGCGTCTTAACATTAAAACGCCGTTAGTAGCAGCGGCTTAGTTTGGGCCGCTGTATGGCAACATTATGCCACCATGTCTGGTTTTTGGGGCGTGAAAGACCACAGGGCTTAAAATGCCGTCACCAAGAGCGTCTTAACATTAAGACGCTGTGAGCAACGGCGGCTTACAAAACTAGTGTAAATTGGGAAACCAATCTAAAAAATGTGTACAATTAGAATTGAATCTCAATTTTAGTGCAATTTGGAAAATTTTCCCAAGATATGCCATCAAACATACCATAACAGAAGAGTATGTCCAAATCGAAATGCGAGCTAAACCCTAAATTCGATCCCTTTTGTTTTCTTTTTAGTTTACTTCTGTCATTATTATTCAAGTTGTGTTGTATTCTCTTTTCAATGATGTACCCAGTTTATTTTATTCGTGTTTCAACTGTTTAAGTTGTGTCTATTTTCGAAACACTTTCTTTAAGTATTTCTAGTATTTAGTTTTAACCGGTTTTTGGGAGAATATTAAAATATCTAGATAATATTGTATACATTATCTATATTCTATACAGTGGGAACACAACAAATGATAATTTTCATATTAAAATGATGTTTACTACATTATTACAACGCTTTTAATGTTTACTAATCATTTACGTCGAGTAATGTTGTTCTTCAAAAACTTATGACAATTATATCGATGATTAATTACTGGACCGTGCTTATTTCAGTGCAAAGTCTAGTATCGATTGGAAAATGGATCTAATAAATGTGTTTGCCGCGATTAATTATTGGACGCCGGTGCTTATTTCAATGCAAATTAAGTCTTGGAAAATGCATCTAATAAATGTGTTTTTGTCGCGCATTTATGGTACATTTAACTAGACTTATTATGCGTCCAAATTTTCAAAGTTTTTCATTTTCAAGATAAAATTTTCAATTTTTTTACCGTAACTCAATACTATAAATACACACTACGGGAGTTCTCTACAACAGAACTAAAGAAGAGCAAGCGAAGAGAAAAATATAGCAAAGACCATGTCCACATTTCAACGCCTTTCCACCAGCTTGCTCATTTTTATACTCTATATTTGTATCAGTTCTCAACCAACCTATTCTGAGAATGAACTGATTGATGAAATATGTTCCAAAACAAACTTTGAAGAGGCTTGTAAAAGCCATTTTAAGTCCCATCCTGATTTTGATAGTGCAATCAATAAAGATGCGATCGGAGAAATTGCATTGGATCTTATAGAAAACTTTTCGCACGAAACATCCCAAAAGTTAGTATATTTGATTTCTGTATCTCGAACGTTTGATATGACTGAAAGGTTGATACAATGCAGGAATCATTACCAAAAGATATATAGTAGTTCCGGCTCGGCACGTCGCTTCTGGACAAACAAGTTGAAAACTGCTAACCAGATTATATGTCACATGGTGGAGACAAGCAAGAGTGCAGTGTCTTCGTGCGCTAACGCAATTGGAGAAAGATCACCCAGAATGAGCGGGGTGGATACTAAAGCAAACCAATATTTGCGTATTCTTGCAATCATATGTCACTGTGATGCTGAGAGTGATGATGAGAGTCCTCCTCCTCATTATCATCGTGGGAGTGGTTCTCGTCATCATCATAATCCACATATTCAAAGTTACACATGATCAATGAGAGTGAGATTGATATCAATAAAATGAGCGAGAAGAACGTGACAAGCTATACAAATGAAATCAGTTTATATTTCATTTTCTTTGAATCGCTTAGTATAAAATTATGAGACTTATATTTCATTTTCTTTAAATCGTTTAGTATAAAATTTTGAGACTTATATTTCATTTTCTTTGAGTCGCTTAGTATTAAATAACGAGACTTGGGCGCGTGAAAATTTCTGAACATAATTTATTCTATGAGTGCGGTTCGGGTACAAACCAATTTATAAATAAAAACTACAAACCGATTATTAAGCTGACACGTGTCCCATTTTAGTCGAAATCCCGGACAAAACACGGAAGGGTATTATAGTCATTCCACACGGAGCGGTATAAACGTAATAATGTTATTTTCAATTTAGTCCAAGAGTTGTTAATGATCAGACTTAAAAATAGACAATGATCAGACTTAAGGAGAGAATTACCAGACTAAAGGAGAGAATTACCAGACTTAAGGAGAGAATTACCAGACTTAAAAATTGGTAATAATCAGACTTAAAAATTAAGAATAACCAGACTTAAGGAGAGAATTACCAGATTTAAGGAGAGAATTACCAGACTTAAAAATTGGTAATAATCAGACTTAAATTTAAGAATTACCAGATTAAGGAGAGAATTACCAGACTTAAAAATTGGTAATAATCAAACTTAAAATTAAGAATGATCAGACTTAAGGAGAGAATGACCAGACTTAAGGAGAGAATTACCAGACTTAAGGAGAGAATTATCAGACTTAAGGATTGGTAATAATCAGACTTAAAATTAAGAATGACCAGACTTAAGGAGAGAATGACCAGACTTAAGGAGAGAATTACCAGACTTAAGGAGAGAATTACCAGACTTAAAATTTGGTAATAATCAGACTTAAAATTAAGAATGACCAGACTTAAGGAGAGAATGACCAGACTTAAGGAGATAATTACCAGACTTAAAAATTGGTAATAATTAGATTTAAAATTAAGAATGACCAGACTTAAGGAGAGAATTACCAGACTTAAGGACAGAATGACCAGACTTAAGGAGATAATGACCAGACTTAAGGAGAGAATTACCTGACTTAAAAATTGTAATAATCAGACTTAAAAATAAGAATGACCAGACTTAAGGAGAGAACTACCAGACTTAAAAATTGGTAATAATTAGACTTAAAATTAAGAATGATCAGGCTTAAGGAGTGAATTACCAGACTTAAGGAGAGAATTACCAGACTTAAGGAGAGAATGACCATACTTAAGGAGAGAATTACCAGACTTAAAAATTGGTAATAATCAGACTTAAAATTAAGAATGATCATACTTAAGGAGAGAATTACCAGACTTAAGGAGAGAATTACCAGACTTAAGGAGAGAATTACCAGACTTAAAAATTGGTAATAATCAGACTTAAAAATAAGAATGACCAGACTTATGGAGAGAATTACCAGACTTAAAAATTGGTAATAATCAGACTTAAAATTAAGAATGATCAGACTTAAGGAGAGAATGACCAGACTTAAGGAGAGAATAACCAGACTTAAGGAGAGAATTACCAGACTTAAGGAGATAATTACCAGACTTAAAAATTGGTAATAATCAGACTTAAAAATAAGAATGACCAGACTTAAGGAGAGAATTACCAGACTTAAAAATTGGTAATAATCAGACTTAAAATTAAGAATGATCAGACTTAAGGACAGAATGACCAGACTTAAGGAGAGAATTACCAGACTTAAGGAGAGAATTACCAGACTTAAGGAGAGAATTATCAGACTTAAAAATTGGTAATAATCAGACTTAAAAATAAGAATGACCAGACTTAAAAATTGGTAATAATCAGACTTAAAATTAAGAATGACCAAACTTAAGGAGAGAATTACCAGACTTAAAAATTGGTAATAATTAGACTTAAAATTAAGAATGACCAGACTTAAGTAGAGAATTACCAGACTTAAGGAGAGAATTACCAAACTTAAGGAGAGAATGACCAGACTTAAGGAGAGAATTACCAGACTTAAGTCTGATCATCATCTATTTTAAGTCTGATTTTTTTTAAAGTCTGATCATCATTTATTTCAAGTAAATTTTACTGTAGCAAAAGTCAAAATTTATTCAAAATGATCAGACTTAAAACGCACTGTAGCGAAAGTCAAATTTTACTGTAGCGAATTTTAGGACGATTATACCCCTCCTATCTTTATGTATTTTTAAATTAGTCCGCGTGTATTTTTTATTATTTATAAAAAGAACCCCGATCGAGATTAATTCTGATTGGTCGATTTTTACACGTGTCAATATTTTTATGAGTTTGTAGTTTTTATTTATAATGTTCGTTTGTATTTGATCCAAATCCTTATTCTATTATAGGGAATATGTCTTTACAAAATTAAATTATTATTATTATATTAAACTGATTGGAAAAATGAGCATGGACACGCTAGGCTCATCTGAAATAGCTAATTATTGAGGTTTATCATCGGTGATGTTGCACTAAACAGGTGGTGTGCTTACTAAGTAGTCAAAAACATTTATAAGCCAGTAAGTATCGGGTCGAAACTCGATTCCACTTTTCGATTTTATGTTGATATGTCTATTTTTCAAATTACGAGTTGGTTTGTAGATTGTTTAATGAACTGAACAACTTACGAATCAGGTGATTGTTGATATCAAGGTAGGTATTATATATCCCTCATTACCTCCTTGGTTCCTTCCCATCAAGTTTACCTCTTCTATATTTTGAACTTCCTCAGTCGGCAAAGTATGCGGGCATGCTTCATCTCCATGAGTGGTACTTGAGCAGATACAACACACTAGTGTTTGTCATTTCGCCTGCTCCTTGTGCAGTGCACTGAGTGATATGACTATTTCTCCATCTTCTTGGTCAGAGCGCAAACTTTCCTCCATTGAGTCTAGCGCCTTGGTGTCTTTTGTGTCACTTTGTACCTTTTGATACACTCTCTCACTTCCCCACAAGTGTGAGTTCTTAGCTATTTTCTCTATAGTTGCCCATCCATGCGTATGTACGAGTTGCATATATGCTCTAGCGGCAGCTTGATCCATTTTGACTTCTTCCTTCGGTATTCATTCCTCTAAAGAAAGTCTGAAGCAGGGTGTGAAGTTCAATATAATGTTGTTGTGAGGTCATGCTCTTTGAGCTCCTTAAAGCCCTCCCATGCTTCATAGAATGTCTCTCCAGGTTCTTGTCGGATGGCATTGATCAAGTTCTTTAATCTAGCAGTCTTGCTGGGTGGGAACTGGGAAGTATTGTAGCAGGAAGGCTTTTGTGAGCTGATCCCAAGTGATAAATGAAACCAGGTCGTAGCTCTACACCAGTCTCGAGCTTTCCCGTCCAAGGAGAAAGGGAATAACCTGAGGTAGATTACTTCCTTCGAAACACTGTTGATCTTGAATGTATCGCAGAGGTCGAGGAATGAGGCTATATGAGAGCTGTGGTCCCAGTTCCAATGAATGGGTCACCAAAAACCATACTGATCAAGGATGGCTTAACTTTAATATTATGAACGGCTACATCAGGGGATGCTATGAGTGATCTAAACCCGGTGAGAATCGGGGTCACATAGTCCTTATGAGCCCGCTCTTGAGGAGGGTCCTCAACTTGCTCTTGGTTGTCCATCTCAATGAGTACTTGGTTATTGGATTATCCCTTGTGCTTTGCCTTCTCTCGGTCTCGGAACTGTCGCAAAGTCATATCGAATGAGGGGACGTTCTGCTTCTTACTTCTAGACCTTGTTTGCATCAAACAAGTCTTGAAATAGATCAAAAATAGGCTAACCCGTGAAAGCACCAAGTGAACACAAGTATCAGTAAAACACAAAACAATAGTAAACAATCCACATCTTGTAAAATCTATTATAGTGTATGAAGTTAATCAGTTACTCCCCGACAACGAGGCCATTTTGACGTTGCAGTAAACTGGTGGTGTGCTTACTAAGTAGTCAAAAACATTTATAAATCGATAAATAACGGGTCGTCCAAGGAGTAAACCAAAATTCAGTTCGATTTTACGTTGATCTGTCTATTTTTTAAATCACGAATTTGTTTTAAGGTTTTTTTAATGAACTGGGCCAATTAAATGAAGTACAGTGGCGGTTTAATCATTGTAAACAAACATTTTCCAGGGTATCTATTTTTCGATGCATACGACTCTAGTCACTCAAAACCACAATTGCGTGAGCTTCTATTAGGATCGACTCAGGCTCATACGTCTGTCTAGACAGATTGCGCCCCTTGGCTACTTCTCATGCCTAAAGGAAGACTTATCTCGCACATGAACCTCAACCCCTCGGTGTGTTGGTCCAAGTCCAGCTTCGCATCTCTCGACAACCAACCCTCGTTGGACAAAAAAAAGCGCAGGCCTATTACGAAACACGATGAGTCACCTTCGTGAACACGATCGTGTAAAGGTATAACTACTTGGTTTTCCAAGACCATCAGCGTCATCCCCTCGAATACATAACTGATGATCCTTACCTATGCTCATAGAGAGCCCCTCAGACGCCTATGAGCGTAATATAAACAAAAGCAAGTGAAATATAACCCAATAAGATGGTTAGATGCCTACGCCCTGGGTTCGAATCTCACGGCCACCAATTTTCTTCCTTCATTTTCCTTTTCCTCTTCCTCGTCCCGCCTCGTGTGTGGATGCTTCCTACATCCCTCGTGGCAACGTTCCTCTTTACGCCTCGCACGTGATGTGTTCTTCCTCCCTCATGAAAGGCCTTCCTCTTCACGCATCGCGCGTGATGTGTTCTTCATCCCTCGTGGAGGTGCTATTCGGTAAAGGTGTCCAAGGTGGCCTGAGCTCCAAGTGTCAAAGATGTACCAATGATTTGAATGGATGTGTGCGGATTGAATTCATGTTAAACGTGCCGAACGTGGCATGCGCTTCAGAAGTGGAGAGATGTACCAGACGCTTGCGATCCGATCAAGATATCTTGCTAAGAGCTCCAGAGATCAATATATATGTACTAGATGATAAAGCTCATATGCATTGTAATATTCCTAGTTGTTGTATCCACATGCTATAATTTTTTTTAAATGTATATAGTCATTTTCTTATCTTATTTAATGTAAAAGTAAAATATAACAATTATGCATAATGAAATTAAAAAGCGATAAAATAGCAATATAAATAAATATATTTAATTGTATGGAATAGTGCGGAGAGCGGTCGGTTGAGAACTCTAAAATATTTGAGAACTTGAGAATTCAAATCTAACCATTAGATCATGATGCATATTTAAATGAGCATGTGACACGCGTCCAAAAAACAAAGTAAAAGTTGGTGGCTTTGACTTTGCATTAAATGCACTTGCAAAATGCACATGGGACACGTATCACCATCACAATGACTTGATGCTGCAGTTTTAAAGATAAATATTGGGGTTTCAAGTCCTCGAAATTTAAAGAGGTTCTCTTTCTTCTTTTTTATGACAATAAAAAGGCTCTCATTTGAATGCTCGTTATTCGTTAATCATACATAAAGATCATATTTTTGTTAACACTGTCTACGTAATGGAATACAACAAATGACAGTTTTCATATTAAAACGATGTCCATAGCACTACTCCTAAAACATTGCTTCTATTATTTATTAGATATTTAGGACGCTGAATAATATTGCCGCATAATTTCTTCACATGACATATATATCGTAATTAATTATTGGATAGTGCGTATTGTCGTAAGTCTTATATTTATCGGAAAATACATCCAATAAATGTGTTTGTCTTGCATTTATTATACATTTACTACACTATGGGGCATCTTAAATTTCAAAGTTTTCTTTTCTAAGAGAATTTTTTTTCATTTTTTGCAATAATTGGGTACTATAAATTCACAATACTACTATAAAATGTGTTTGTCTTCATCAAAGTGGTCAGACAATCATATTCTAAACGAGATATGCATTCAAACAGTTAGTACATACGGCTAGCAAACGATTAATCACACGTTCTAAATAGCTATATGATAGAGTATTAAAAACAAGAATAGTGTTCGCCATTCACCTATGCTATCTAGGTAGTCTACCGGCTCTCGGCGCAAAGCTCATTCTCAAGCGCGAAGGACTAGGCAATGACCCGTAAGAGAAGAGGTGCTCGGCTAGAGAATTTTCTGAAAAATAGCATGAAAACCACATCAAAATTTCAGTGCAAAGCACGACGATCGCCCCTTAGATTAGTGGGGTTATGTTGAGTAGTAGGGTTTCAAGTTTATAAATAAAAATGTGTGGTTCACTAGAAAGGTTGAGCAATGAATGATAATCTTAATCTCGTCTACTGCCCTCTATATTCTCAATCCTAACTATCAATCCCTTTTCGTCTTTCTTCAACCCCTAAACTCACCTCAATTCTTCTATTACTCTCATCTCAATCTCATTTCAATTCAACTGTTGGTTTGCAAGCCTCTCATTTCAATTCTTCAATTACTCTCATCCCTTTATTTTATTTTGTCTCTCTTATAAGTACTTAATTTGAAAATTTTGATAGTTCAGTACTTATTTTGAAACAGAGTGGTAGTTCGAGTAGTTAAATTGTACTTTTCCCTTAGTTTTATAACATGTTGAATTAACTTGCATTAATTTTTTTAAAATATATATCGTTTTTGCCATGTCATTTTATTGTAAATAAATAAAGCTTTTAACGTAAGCATTATCCATTATGCAATAACTAATGTACGTTTCATTAAAAATGTTATTTGTTGTCGTCCCCATAGATACCATTTTAACCAATGACATAAGTCACATTCTATTATGCCAAACATGAGCAGATATCTGCTTACCAATAGCTAAAGCCACAATAAGAATTTGTTGAAATGTTGGAGCTGGTAATACACTGAATCTGAACACTACGTCATTTGGTCGTTTATGTCACTAACCGGAAATAGACGCATAAGGACATATTCAATCGCATAAGACTTTATGCGACTGTAGTCAGTGACATAAGGTCTAGTCGTATTACGAATGTGACATAAGCTTAGTTGCGACTGACTATAATACATCGGCCGTATAACTTATGTTAAGTGACGAACCTATGAAAGCCGCGTATGGAGATAAGTAAGTCGCGTTAGGATAGAAAGTGTCTATCTCAGACCACTATTTACTGAATTATGTTTGACGCTTAAGTAATTTGGTTGTAATGTCAGCCGCGTTAGGATAGTACAATGAGACTCGTAAGGTGAATGTTTTTTTTAATGTGAGTCGTGTAAGTATAGATAATGTAGTGCAATGTGCCGCATAAAGTTATTTTAGTATGGTGTTGTACTGGTTTGCAGTCGCATAAGTATAAATAATGGTATTTTACAAATTCACGTACATTCAGAAAGCACCTGTTTTAGGCATATTACACAATGCTAGAAACAATTTTTCCAGCACCAAAAAGGATAACAAGTTCAACCAGCGGGACCATACATTACACAAAAGAGTTAATTTTCAAATGTCAAGCTGTAGCAAATTAGACAACACCCAAACCAAAGCTCGCACCATCGGAGACATTGCATCCATGCCCAGAAACCCCCACTCCCAGTCAAAGCATTTCTTCAAGCGCCTTTAGCCGATCCTCAAACACAACATCCCGTTTGGCAGCCTCTTCTTTTGCCTTGAAGAGCTCTTATTTCAGCATGTGGTTAGACGCTCCGCCTCTAGGACGAGGATGCCTCCTTAAAGTACCACCTACTCCGGACACTTGAGTCCCTTTCTTTTGGCCAACAACCTTATAAATAATGTCCTGTTGTTTGTCTGTCGATAGAAGATCATCATCGGCAACAACGCTGTCCGGGTCATCAGAATCATGGTCATGGGCATGGGTCAGCAAATTGACTTCGGTACACATTTGCTCTTATGTAAAATTTGAAAACAATTTATAAAAAAGAACACGTCATGCCTAAAAAATGATATACTTAAATATAGTTATAAAATTTCATCTTCATTAACAAATAACAGCGCACACATTAATATGATAAAACCACAACATTAAAATATCTGTACATCTAAATAACTGGGCATATCACATACATTAGTAAAATGGTCTAGAAACAAATCTTTACCATATTGATAATATATATGTTATCATATTCATTAACAACACATAACATAAAACAAAATAGAAAGTGACATGATAGGACAGCAATCCATTTTCGTGAAACAATTGAAAACGGTCCTAATATATACTATGTCATTAACACTTTTATAACCAACCGTTGGTCAATGTACATACATTGAAATTAAAAAGCAGGATTGAGTAAGTTACCACTATAGGACCGCTTTCAGGCTCATGCGAGTAAACCTCCTCAAATGCAGCAACATAGTGCGCTTTGTGTCCCTTTTCCAAGTGCTTTAATGCTCTGATGCAGAATGGAGTTCTACCAGAATGATGGTTCATTTTTTTTTGAACCTAGCACCTTTCATTCTTGCGGATATAGCCTACATAACAAATGAAATATTAGGAAGATAAAAAACAGTGAAGTTAATTTCAAAAAAGTAAGGGATTATTTACAAAACATAACCTGCTGACCGGGCTCCTTAAAGTACTGCACAAGCCATTTCCACTCATCCTTTCTATGTATGAACTCCTTGGGGGTCTTTTATCCATGGGCCAAATAGTGAGCGCGGCAATCTGATGTCAGTCTTTATAGCGACTGTTGACTATCCTTGTTATAAACTCCCAGAGCAAAGTGTCATTCTTGGGTAGGATTTTGACAATAATGCTTAATTATTACTAAACTAAATAAACTCACGCTTAGGTAATTGCCGACTATGTCCCAGTGCTTGGGTCCAGTTCGTTATATGTTGAGGCTACCATTAGCACTTTCTCCCTTATACAACTCCCAATATTATGAGTCATCATGCTACGGATCTTCACACTAATAGGCCCATTAGCCTCTATTGTGCACTCCACTTTTATCCTGGTCCCGAGCCTGTAGACCAAGTCTGCTATCTTGGTGCCACAAACCACACCACGGCGCTTTCGCTTCTTACCAGGTTCACATTCATCGGCAGTCTCTGTTGAATCACAAACCAATATCAAAATGCATACCATTCATCGTCAAATGACCACATATATAATAAACAATAACTGACTAATTCATCAAAATAGCAACATAAACTGAAATATTGAAGTAAAATGCATAATATTACCAGTGGCTTTGGACTTCTTGCAACGAATGCTCAAGGGTTCTTCAACCGGTTCATCAGGAATCATCGCTTCAATGTGCTCATCATCATCAATAGCAGGATGCTCTGCTTTATCAACATGGTCTTCATCTACATGGTCTTCATCAACATGATGGTCTTCATCAACATGATGGTCTTCATCAACAGGGTCTTCATCATTAGGGTCTTCATCAACAAGGTCTTCATCATCAGGGTCTTCATCTACAAGGTCTTCACCAACAGGGTCTTCATCTATGACATTTGGTTTTTTGTCAGTATATGCAGCAGGCGAGGGTGTAAGGGATGTATATGGGGCAGAAGTTGAATGGGGTAGGGACGCAGAACTAAGTGTACGGGTAGGGTATTTAGAAGTAGGGGTGGAGCGATTTTGGGGTTTGAATCAGTGGGTGGATTAGCTGTGGGTGGAGTGATTTTTGGTGGTATATCAATGTTAGGTTTGTGGACTCGGAGCTTCGAGAAACATCTAGGGCTACGGCGGAGTTGAAGTTGGATGGATTTAGCGTTCTTCTTAGGAGTAGTGTGGTCTGCAGTGCCAAGATCTAGGTTTTGGTCTTCGGGCTCAGACGAAGTGTCACCAGGTTTGGCCGACACGATCGGCGTAGTAGCCTCTATGTGTTTTTGTGGTGGTTTAACATGCTGTACTTTGGTGGTCGCTTTGCATGCCGCCTGCTTCTTCGCCGGAGGCTTCGTCACCGCTCCTTTTTTCGCTGCGGGCTCTGGCGTGCGTACCTTGGCCGATTTCCTCTTTGCAGGCGAACGCAACTTCATTGGACGGTTGCTGGTGGCTTCGACGACCTCTGTTAGTGTCTTATTCTTCGGAGGCATGGCGGAGAGATTGGTGTACAATGGGAGGAAATGGAGACGGAGAGATGCGGCGGACTGTGAGAATGAGAAGTAGATGGGTGAAAACCATAAGTAAAATGACCATATATCGTTTACCTTCGAACATGTCGACCTGTGTAGGACACGTGTAAGGATTAGATGTAAGTACTCCTTAGGCGACTGAGTAACTAACTCACTGACATAGCATCATGAATTCAAAAATTGAAAAATTTTAGTTTCAAAATGGAAATTTAAGCATCTCCCGCCTAGACAAATAGTTTTCCCCCTTATATTGTAGGTCTCATAAGTGACTGATTTATCTAAACTCAGTCGCGTAAGTTCCAACAGATTCCTTCAAAATCCAAAACACACATCCATCAGTCTTTACACCACAAAACATAAAACATTCAAAACACATCCAAAATATACTGAAGCATATTACTAATCAGATAGATCATCTCATACTCCTCATCATCAACTTCATCACTTCCCTCATGATCACTTTGGTATTCATCTTCTTCACTTTCTTCATCTTCTTCAAAATTACCTTCTTCATCATCTTCAACCTCCATAGCAACATAATGATCAGTCTGTATGCCGAAGGAGTCATAGTATAAAGCAGAATTTGTTCGTGGAAGCTCCAACCCTTTCGTCATATTCATCTTCATCAATATCATTTGACATGTATGTGGGTATGTTTGTTCTATCATTTTCTGGGTACGCTTCGTCTGGAACTTGTGTACTTTCATCATTCTGAGCTATGCAAGAATTGCTATAAGTACCTCTTTGAGCAACGACATTGACAACTTTCCAATTATCTCCGAATTTTGGATCTTCCACATAGAACACTTGTTGTGTATGTTTTGCAAGACAATAAGGAGTATCGTCATACCAAGTGGAGGAAGTGTCAATCGAGATTATTTCATGCTCTATCTTAATATTTCCCTCTAATGGATCAGTGTTAAACCACTTGCATCGAAAGATGATTACCGGTAGCCCTTCAGCATACTTAAGTTCGATGATATTTTGAAGAACCCCGTAGTAATTAACGTCTCCTGAAAATGTAATAAAATGTCAGATTATTTTAAACGAATGAAATGCCCACAACATGTACAATTTAATTAACATTTACAAAATATAGTGTCATACCGGCAAGAACCATAACTCCACTGTTTTGGGTCTTCAAACCTTGATCCTTATCCCACACAACAAATTTTAGGCCATTCACGATACAATGTGTGTAACAACTATGAAACTGTGGTTTGCAAACAAGGATGTGAAGCATTTTCGAATATGAGTCAGATCCTTCGTTGCTTAATTTAACCATCTGTGGTAAACGTAGCAAGTCAAAGATCAGTTGATTAAGCATCTGTACATAGGTAAACGTAGCATCATCAAATATTATTAGTATGTACTTACCAAATCAAGTAAATGGGAATGGAAATCATCAATTCTTGAATCACTGTCACCATTAGGATTTCTCAGGTAGAAAATGTCAACATGTCTGTTAATATACTCCATGACACACCAGTGCATAACATTGATGACATTGTTGTCGAACTGCATCCTTCTAAGGTAACCCATAGGCTTTATGACATTTGAAGCAACAGATATGTCCCAATAATCTTCCTCGACCTCCTCATGATTTGGTGATGTGTCCCTAATTTCACCCATGTACAGTTTGCAATACATTACACATTCTTGGGCCACATTCTGCTCAGCAATACAACCTTCTGGAAACTGCGTGTTCCTCACGTACTTCTTGTATTGACCAAGCTGCATGTAATAAAAGTAGAGTACATTTAATATAAGTTCACTCAGTAACACATAACTATATATGTCTAAAATTTAAGTAAATTACCTTTCCATGGGATACATCCAATTATAGTGTACCGGACCCTTAAGCAAAATCTGATCAGGTAAGTGGACCATGAGATGTACCATAATTGTGAAGAAATACGGTGGAAAAATGTGCTTTAACTGACATAAAATGTGAACTATGATATAAGAGGGTCAATTACATTCGTGGGTAAATAAGGTCTAATGAAAACTGGCAACAACCAATGTAACATAACGTGACAGTCATGTGTCTTCAAGCCTATAAACTTTTTGTCGTCAAGATTTATCTTATTCTTCAAGCTTCTTGCATATCCAGACGGATACTTAACATCTCTTATCAGTTCTAGGATCTCTAACTTCTCAATCGGAGTGACAGTGTAAGGTGCCTTACTCACCTTCTCTTTTCTCGAAGTCCCAGAGGTTGGTTTAAACCACAACTTTCTTCTTACCCCTTGCTCTTCCAATCCTTTTATTGCCTTTATATCATCCTTGGTCTTGCCTTCAAGTCCAATAACCGTGCCAATTATATTATCAAAAACGTTCTTCTCAAGCATCACATCAACTGAGTATGTCAGAGACAATGTATGCCAATAAGGTAGCTCATAAAATGACGACACATGTGTCCAGCAAAGCCTCTCACTTGTAGCTCTTAGCTTAAAATGCTGATGTAAGCTCAAAGTGGGGTATTCATGACACATAATCAGATGGAATACTCCAGGTCCCGATAGCAATGTTGGTGGATCCCTAAACCCAACCTTCCCATTAAATCTATTTGCTGCAAACCTCCAAGAATGATCTTTTGGGAGCCATCTTTGGTGTCCCCGATATGACATCCTTCCAGTAAAATGGGTGGCGTCAATTTCATCCAGACAGAAAGGACATGCCTTGTACCCTTTAGTCTTAAGGCCTCCCAACGTCCTTAGACCCGGGAAGTCACTAATAGTCCACATAATAGCTGCTTTCAAAATGAACGATGACTCACCATGCCGATCATAGGTACAAACACCTTGTTCCCATAACTCCTTCAACTCATCAATAAGAGGCCTCATAAAAATATTTAAACACTTTCCAGAAGACTTCGGTCCCGAAATCAACATACAAAGTATGTTCATCTCCTTCTTCATACATAAATGGGGTGGCAAATTGTATGGAATAAGAACAATAGGCCATGGGCTGTGAGAGAGGCCCGATGCTCCAATAGGATTAAAACCGTCAGTTGCTAATCCAAGTCTCACATTTCTAATCTCACTTGCAAATTCTGGATAGTCCTTGTCAAATGTTTTCCATGATTCCCCATATGCAGGGTGTCTAATATACTCATCGTCATTAACCTTTCTTTCAGCGTGCCTTCACATTTGCCATGCAGTGTGTGGTGTCATATACAAGCGCTGCAATCTTGGAGTCAAAGGGAAATACTTCACCGTCTTCTTTGGAACGCTGCTTTTACTACCACGCTGCGCGTATCTTGGCTCGCCACAGACTGGGCAAATAACATGATCTTGAAACTCTTTGTAGTATAATATACATCCATGCTCGCAAGTATGGATGGTCTCATAACGCAAGCCCATGTTCTTCAAAACTTTTTTAACATCTTTATAAGAACCAGGGTAGATGTTATCGCGAGGAAGAATTTCTTTCATGATTTGTAGCATTTTGTTAAACCCTTTGTCCGACAGTCGACTCTCCACTTTCATTTGCATTGCCCTCAGAATTGTTTCAAGAACATATTTCTCACAATTTCTGTGCAAAGGAGTTTGTGCTTCGCCTATAAGATTGTTATAGCTTTCATAAGCCATCCTACTCCCTGAATCACTATCAAATGGATTCATATTCATATTATCTTCCTCTTCATGCAAATGTCTAAAAGGAAACTGATCTTCAATAATCTCTATGGTCGGATTTGTTTGATGATGCATCACATCACTACTTGATTCTTCATGATACTCCACAAGCCATTGTTGTCTCAATGTGTACGCTGAAAGTTTGTTACTCTTTTCACCATGTGATGTCCAAGTATTGTAACCGTTCATAAACCCATAATTGATCAAATGCACAAACATCTCTTTTGATGCAATTCGTCCACTAACCAACAAACATCTTCTGCAAGGACATAAGTGGGTGTTTTCTCCATTTTGTTTAGCAAAATCAACAAACTCTACAATCCCTTGAATGTAGCGTTGATCACCCCATTCTTAGATACCGAGCATAGCAACCACTATATGATCCCATCGTTGCAAGGTTGCCATCTCGCTTTCTGCAGCGGATCAGTGCGTTTTGGATGTTTTCATTCCACAAATCCAAGTTCGAGTCTCGCAAACAGAACGATCCTCATTGATTTCTTCCATTTGACAAAGTTTTCTCTCCCTATCAATATTTCACCCACAATCGAGTTTCCAGTGGTTTCATTATTGTTAACATCGTACCAATCATTAGCTAAGCCAGAAGCACCAGAAGCAATAATAGGAGCAAATTCATTGACAGACTGAGTAGATTCAGTAACGTTGGTCATGAACAGACCCTAAACAATCCAAACCTTTAGAGGGAAATCAGCAATCAACCAAAAACGAGATAACTCACGGTCCAGGGCCGTCGCTCGCTCTTGATACCATATAAAATACAATCGGCCTTTGAATTGTATTGATTGAATATAAGAAGTAGCACAAATCGGCTGTTTTCACTACTACAGAACAAGCATTATGCATCGGTTCAAAAATTACAATAGGCATCGGTTCAGCGTTATGCATCGGTTTACAATAAAATCGATGCATAATGGTAACAATTATGCAACGGTTTTATGTAAACCGATGCATATTGTTACTTTATGCATCGGATTTATCAACATTTGCATAATGTCTACAATTATGCAACGGTTTATGTGAAACCGATGCATAATGTGCGATAAAAGACTTAGGTTATTTCGAAATTTCGTCAGTCCGCCTATGCTCCTTCGACTTCGATACGCTCCTCCAACTTCAATTTCTTTCTCGACGCCTCTCTGTCGCCGTCCCACCCGTCCTACTCCGTCGCCTCCGTCAGTATCCATCCAGTCGCACATCTGTGCCTCCGTCGCCTCCATCGCACACTGCTCACCATCCAGTCGCACATCTGCGACTCGCTCTCGGTTTCTATCGCCTCCGTCCTCTCAGGCTGACTCGCCTCGGCACCTGCTATTCCTCCACTCGCCTCCGATTCAACAGGTTAGGGTTCTCAATTTCCACCACGTCCCTTCCCGTTTTTAATTTTTAGTATGTAATTTTTAGGATTATTTTTCAGTTGTATATCCGTAGTTTGTCTCCATCAAAATAAATCAGTGTATATTTCATTCAGTTTTGGCAATGTGATTGTTTGGATACACGAAGGTGTATTTATAGTAACATGTTATTGAATCGATGTGTTCTTAATTTCTAACTTGTGTTCATTAACTACTTGTAGTCATCGTTAGTCGATTTGCAAGAGAAAGCTTCTCCTCGCCAACTTGAATTTGTTAGGTGACTCTTTTTTGGCTACTCGGCTCGGTTAGAGGTTTGTAATCCATTAATTGTGTTTTGAGTTTAATACGATCTCACAATCAAGTATATTCATTAGTTGTTGCTCTATCATCGTTGAATGATGTATATAACTAATTGTATTCATATATGATAATATTTTTGTTTGAAAACATAGATTCAAGCGGGGGTACTTCTATACGGTGGAAGTTGCATCTTCTTTATCCTTACTATCATAAGGTACTTCTGTTGTGTTAATTGTGTATAGTTTTAAGTAGACATTTTGTTTTTGTTGCTCTTTCATCATTGAAGGAAGTTAATAACTAGTTAAATTTAAGTATATTAATTTAATTGATGTTCTTTTGTTTAGGGTTAACATTTGCAATCTACATCCTCTTCCCGTTGGTGGTTCTTCGCTTCTTCAATTCCTGGTATTTGATGGTTATCAATCTTTTTTATTTTAATATGAACATGGAGATTTGAATTTATTTTTCCTTGTTTACTAATTCGTTCTTGTTGTTTATAGCTCTAGTCCGTACTTGTTGCACACCCACCATTAAGATTCTTCTTCCCGAGCTTCTATTATAAGGTAAATCGCAAGTTTATGTAACTCATTTACTACTTTTTAATTGTTGGATTGCTTGTAATTCACTCAAATGTAATTGTTTGTTCGAAGGAATATGAATTGATAAAGAAACTTAATTTGTGCGTATGTTGTTGTATATGCTACTTATTTCGTTATCACACGTCATTTTATTTGTTTAATTATCGTCTTCATTTATGTATTCATATATTTAATGTGTATAATCTGACATTTAATGTGACTCCTTTACAGGATCATGGCTAGCAGCAGCAGCAGCGGTGAGGATGATTTTTGTGTCTCTTCCCGCACACCGAGACATAAAACAGGCCCTGTATACATGGCGAGGTTGATTAAGCAACACATAACGGCTGGTACAAAGATCACGATCAACTTCGATAGTAAGGGTAATTCCAAAGGGAGGAAGGGAGACACTTGGAGGAGCTTCTTGGGTATGGTGGCTCGTTCTTGAATTCCTATCACCTTCAACGATTGGAGGAAAGTTCCTGACCATTATAAGATTACTTTGTGGAGAGATGCAACTGTAAGTTTTTCTTTAATTGACATTTATACTTGTTTGTGATATTGATTTTTTTTTTTATTAATCATAACTTGTTATATGTATCTTCAGGTAATTTTTGAAGGATGCGAGCCCCATAAAAAGCATGAGATGAAGGTAGCTGGTAGTCTATGAAAGAATTTCAAGTCAAGACTGGCAAAAGATTACATCCACGGTGCCAAGGCAAATGAAGATCCTATGGGTGAGTATAAGTATCTTGACAAAGAGACCTGGAGGATATTTAAGGAGCAGAGGCTCTCTCTGAAAATGCAATGAAGTTAAGAGAGGTTAACAAAGAGCTTGTTAAGAAGAATGTGTATGCGCACATACTTGGTCGAGGAGGCTACAGAAAGCTTGAAGATAAATTGACAACCGAGAAGATAGTCGAGTTACTCGCGCATGGCGCAATTAAAGATGTGCATTCTAGTATCACTATAGAGAGACATGAGCTGTGGAAGAGGGGACGGAAAATGAAGAATGACGAGTTCGTCACCGAGGCATCCCAGCGAGTGGCAACAAAGATTGTAAGTTATTTCTTATGTCAATTTCAATAGTTAATATCATACACTAACTTTTGGTATTTAATGATTGTTATATATAGGATGAGTTAGTGGAAAGATCCTCTCAAGGACAGTTCTCGTCTCAGAATCGATGACATGACATACTGATTGAGGCGATTGGGACGCCCGAGCGCAAAGGACGCACCCGTGGAGTTGGGTCACACATTCCGTGGAGGGTTGGGTTACCAATCTATACCTCCTCGGGTGGCACACCCAGTTCTAGTAATATTCGAATAGATGCGTCCGATCACTGCAGCCATCACTGTCCCATTGATCCAGACCCGTGGAAGAACATACCAGAGGTACATTTACAATTATTAAATTTATTATTTATGTTGGTTAAATGTATGTAACACTTTTTTGTGTTTGTTTACAAATTATTACTTATACTAACAGGGTGGCCTGAAGAGCCTATTATACATCGAGGGGCAACTTGAAGGTGATAAACAGCTTGTGGCTATCGGTCGAGGCGTAAATGGCCGGTTTGTTAACTTTCGAGCAATACCCGAAGATAACGTGAATGTGAAGGATATAAACGCTGATGCAAAAGAGTTGGTGGAGACGTAAGTTTGGAAATTACTTTTGTTTGTTTTAGGTGACATTGAAAAGTCACTAATAATTACATTATTGTGTTTGTTTTAGGGGATTAGATCATACTACCAAGGATGTGTACCGAGGAGTACACGTAAAGTAGAGTGGAAGAAAGTTTTGGTATTCACAAATGAGACAATTATATTAAATATTTTTTTTCATTTATAAAGTATGTTAACTGCGATTCTTGATATCGTGCAGTGTCCAAGACAACCACCTAGCCATTTTGTGGTTATTATGTCCTTCAATTTATTCGGGACATTATAGCATATGTACGGGCTTATAATGGTGCGGAGGTTGAAGACATTAGCCAAGTGAGCTTTTTAGATATATATATATATAGGGGGCGTTCGATTGAGGACATGGTTTTTGGTGAGTAATAAATCTGGGCCATTGGATGAGGTTCATCCAATGATCCACAAGCTGCCACGTGTCACATGTGGTAGTGGATCTTACTGTTTGCTTTTTGGGTAGTGGGATTTTACTATTTACTTTTTGCTTTTGATGGATTTTTGGTAGAGGGACACGTGGCGCACCCACAAAGCACGGGGGTTAGATGGATGATGATCTAATGGATGAGATTTGTCCCTACGTCCTTACCAATTTTGGGTGTCCTCATTTGAACACTCCTCCTCCTATATATATATATATAGGGGCGCGCTCAAATGTTATGGGTTGTTAAAGTGTTATGTGTTACTTTATTGTGCACCTTTAGATTAAAAGATCTAATGGTCCAGATTTCATTTTGCACTTTCGTCTTTTAGGTAAAAGACAAAAGTGCAAGGTAGAAGACAAAAAGTGCTAAATGACAAACAACTTTGTCTTTTTTTGATTTTTTGACTTTCATTTTGCACCTTTAGATCATTTAATCTAAATGATGAGATTTGTGTAACACATAACACATTAAGAAGGCCATAACATTTGAGCGCTCCTCTATATATATATATATATATATATATATATATATAGGGGAGCACTCCGTTGAGGCAGGTTGGTAGAATGAGGCCGTGAGGCAGGCTGTGAGCCAATCAAAATAGTGATGTGGCAGTGGAAAAGTAATTGTTGGTGGCAATTTATGGGGGGTATTTTGGGGCTTTTGATTATATTAATTTTGTATTTACTGACAGGTTTCAGAGGAGAGAGAAAAGGGTGTTTTAATCAAAAACAAAAAAGAAAAACAAGGGTTTTTATCTCTCCTCAATTACACAGATTTTGGGTTTATACGAAGACAACAATCTTCGATTTAGGGTTGGTATCTATGTCTTCAATGGCGAATTTATGGTGTGTTTCGGCCTATGGCGGGGAAGGATACGGTTGATGGTGTTGGCTAGCGTCCGATGCGAGTCTACGGTTCGATTTCCCAGTCGTTCGCATCGTCTTTGTATTCTCCGGTGATTGATTTCGTCCGTGGACTCCAGTTCGTTTCCTATCCATCATCTGGTAGGTAGATCGACTTTGGCATCTCCAATTTGATTTCCATTTGATTTTGTGATTTTCGTGCCACTTGTTCTGATTTTGGATTGATTTGGGTCAATTTATTTTGGTCTCTTGATATATTTTTTAGTTAAACATGTCTGTGTGTGTGATATAATTGAAGTTGAATTGTTTTGGTTTGTGGTAAGATTGGTGCCTTTGGTAGATGCATCAACTTTTGATTGTTAAATGTTCATTAGGTAGCTCCAACAAAAGTAACAGAGACCTGAGTTAAATGTCCAGAACCAGAAGGAATAATTATCAATTTTCCATCAACTTTTGATTGTTCATTAGGTAGCTCGATTGATGAAGCAGAGTGTATTTCTAGAAGTCACTTCATAAAGCTTTCTGGTTATAAAAGACTGATCGGTTGTGATTCAATTGTTAATTTTGAATGGCACCAGCTTGATGTTTGTTTTTTGTGTGTTGTTTTAATGGCTCATTGAACTGTTAATTGATGTTGCTTCTTTATGTGTCCAGTATCTGGAAATTTTTTGTACAAGATTTATGCTTTGTCATGGTTTCCCTTAGCTGCCGCAACAGCATCATCGCTTCAATCCCTTCGCGAAAAATCAAATTTGGTTGATTTACTTATTATGAAAATCAGCCATTTATCTTTGGATTAATGCTCAAGCTTCATAGACGCAGGATAGCTAGCTGAGTCTCAACTCTCAAGCTCTTTCTTGACTGCCAATTCTTTTATAGTATTTTTTTAGCTGTGCAAACCATCTTTTACTGCAATTTTTTAGTTTGTTTTAACGCCCAAAGCGTTTGACCGAATCTCATGTTCAACTCATTTTTTAGTTCCAGCAGCTAGCTACTTATCAGGTTTTGTCTCGCAACTTTGTGGAATCTGCGAGGAGAAAAAGGTCCATGCCGTTAAGAGGATGGCTGATAAGAGGATGGCTCGCTTGGCTGAGCAACAACTGATAAGAGGATGGCTCGCTTGACTGTGCAGCAACTCATGTGATTTGTCCGATTCAAACTCATGTTATGGCCTCGTGACTTATGGTCCGATTGGGGTTTGGAAGAGTAGTGCATTGTGATTTTTTGTGTAGTGCATTGTGACTTTTTGTATATTATCATGCTTGTAATAGAAAGCTTGCATTTGACAGAGCACCTAAATTTTGAATTTTGGATAGTTGTTGTTGTAACATAGCCGGCTCTGTGATGTGTAATAATGTGATAAATTGCAAAAAAAATTATAGGTTGATGATGTAACAAAGTTGTTGCCGTTGACAGACCAAAATGCCCTTTAAAAATGAATTTGTAATAATTTTACTTTTGGAAAATAAAAAGGGGGTAATGACTTATGAAACAACGGTGTAATGACTTATGAAATAAGGGGGTAATGACATATGAAATAACGGTGTAATGGAGAAACAAGGGGTAATGACTTATGTATTATTTTAACAAGGGGGTAATGACTTATGAAACAAGGGGGTAATGACTTATGAAACAAGGAGGTAATGACTTATGAAATAAGAGGGTAATGACATATGAAATAACGGTTTGATGGAGAAACAAGGGGGTAAAGACTAATGAAACAAGGGGGTAATGACTTATGAAATAAGGGGGTAATGACATATGAAATAACGGTGTAATGGAGAAACAAGGGGGTAATGACTTATGAAATAAGGGGGTAATGACATATGAAAATAACGGTGTAATGGAGAAACAAGGGGGTAAAGACGTATGAAACAAGGGGGTAATGACTTATGAAATAAGGGGGTAATGACATATGAAATAACGGTGTAATGGAGAAACAAGGGGGTAATGACTTATGAAATAAGGGGGTAATGACATATGAAATAAGGGGGTAATGACTTATGAAACAAGGGGTTAATGATATATGAAATAACGGTGTAATGGAGAAACAAAGGGGGTAAAGACTTATGAAAGAAGGGGGTAAAGACTTATGAAACAAGGGGGTAATGACTTATGAAATAAGGGGGTAATGACATATGAAATAAGGGGGTAATGACATATGAAATAAGGGGGTAATGACTTATGAAATAAGGGGGCAATGACATATGAAATAAGGGGGTAATGACTTATGAAATAAGGGGGTAATGACATATGAAACAACGGTGTAATGGAGAAATAAGGGGGTAAAGACTTATGAAACAAGGGGGTAATGACTTATGAAATAAGGGGGTAATGACATATGAAATAACGGTGTAATGGAGAAATAAGGGGGTAATGACATATGAAATAAGGGGGTAATGACTTATGAAATAAGGGTGTAATGTAGGGTGGTGTATGTATTTTATGTTTGTAATTTAGGGTGTAATGTAGGGTGTTCTATTTAATGTAGGGTGTAAACATTTGACAGTGTTAACGTTTGTTTGTGGATAACAATATGCAGAAACGACATACCCTAAAGAGCCCTTGTGTTCAATAACCATAGAAGCTTTACATCCACAAAAAAATTAAGGTGCATCAGACATGGTATGACCGAATAAAAAAAGGAATAATACACTTGTACATAATTGTAAAATGTATAATTATTGAAAATAGCAAGAGTCAATGCCCAAAATAGTAATCAACTCTTACAAATTTGACAATTTGCGACAATTCAGTTGATCAAAGATATTCGATTACAAGAAAAGACCATCTGATAAAAAAACATGATTTATCAGATACATATGCTGACTACTAAAGTAGACCATCTGATGAGACCATGCTTTATCTATACATATGATGACCACTAAAGTAGTCTCATCTCAACAGACTCGGTCTTCAAGCTCGGCCAATTCCATTAACATAGCACTCTTAAATGCTGATGCACCAACACAGCACCACTAAAGTAGTCTCATCTCAACAGAATAATGTCCGCAGCTACCCTCAAATGCTTCAAGATGTTAGTCCTCCAAAAACAGAGCATTGCAGTAATTAACCGATAGGGCCTAAGCAACACAAAGGTAATATCAAATTAATAAAACCATCAAAACCAGAAAATGAAATAAAATGAAAAAGGCAGTGTGAAGAACAAACCCACACATTGAAATTCAATCCAACTTCCTATGTCATACTTAATAAAATTCTACATAACACTGAATTACTGATATGGCGGTAGGATCATGCTATGATCCTATGTCAACTTCCTATGTTTTTATTCTTTCTAGCAGGTATTATATGCTTCAGCGTCACCTTACAAATTCGGAACAACGATCATGCTACGAAATACCACCATCCCCATCAGCGCTGCCGCTGCTCAAATAGCATCAGAAAGCTCATACCTTTCAATTCGAATGAACATGACGATTTGGGATAATATGAGAATCAAATAAGAAACTGCGATTTTTGGACAGAGAAGTACTTGAGGAGTTGCAGTAGCACTGAAATCGACTACATTAATTGCACATACGCTCACAATTCACAAAACTCCCTAATTGAAAATTCACATACATTATCTCCAATTCTCCATATCCTCTTTAAAGCCTCAACCATGAATATTCATGGGAATCAGATCCATTCAAACTACAAGGCCACAACAACATTTCCAATCAAAATCAATTAAATTCAAACATGATGCTCAAAGCCCCAAATATGACTGGAAACACGTATACAAGATACCAACGAAGATGCATTTACAAAACGAATGTGCAGTATATTTGACTAACCAAATAGAAGTGACTAAACGATCCAACTCGAATACATTCTCAGATTGCTAGCACCAACCAATATGCCTCACACCAATCATATCTATATCCACATGAACCCAAATTCAAAAAACCTAGAAAAAAGCTATCATAATCCATCATTTAGAAAACCCACATCACAGTATCAATAAACACAATTTGGTAAGCAGAGTAGTTTTGGTGGGCAGAACACAATTTGACACCAAAATCAAAACCAACATTCAAACTCGAATGCGCAAGGCACCGCAAACATCCAGGTCGAACATTAAAGTTCAAAACTTTCAATAAAAGATTTCAGATTTGCGTTTCATACCAATCGCCGACGAATCCCATCACCGACGTCGCAAACGAATCCCAAATCGCAGCTCCGAATTCGAAACCCAAATCTCAGCCGCTCACTCTTGCAACCCTAACTTCGACCTTCGGTGTTTCGTGCTCAACCAGTCGCGATCGGCAGGCTATCGTAGAAGACGTACTCAGGCGAATACGATCGATGTTGTTTGGGAGATATGGAGCTCGATGATTCTGGATCTGGGTTTAGGAGAGAGAGAAACAAAAATCAAAAGATGTCAGTTGTGTGGAAAATGTATACCCAAAATACCCTTCTTTAATTAATTTTACAATTAATCCGAATTTAAAATAAGAGAAAAAGAATGTGATAGTGGGGCAAATGTCACTTTTCTATTGGATGAATGAAGATGATGTTGTCAAAATGAGTGGCTGAGAAGTTGCCTCACAGTCTCATTCTAATTTTGGTGCCTCATTTGAACGCTCCTATATATATATAGAGGAGCGTTCAAATGAGGCACCAAAATTAGAATGAGACTGTGAGGCAACTTCTCAGCCACTCATTTTGACAACATCATCTTCATTCATCCAATAGAAAAATGACATTTGCCCCACTATCACATTCTTTTTCTCTTATTTTAAATTCGGATTAATTGTTAAATTAATTAAAGAAGGGTATTTTGGGGTTTAATTTTTCACACAACTGACAGCTTTTAACAAATTTGGTAATTTGGAGTTTCTCTCTCATGTTGCAAATGAAACAAAACCCAGACATGAAAAACAGATCTACATCGATTTGGATTTCGTGAGTTCAATTTTTGCTCGCGGAGGTCAGCAGACAGCTAATCGGAGTTCAATTTTTGGTTGCGGTTGCGGAGGTCTGCAGACAGCTTATGAAATTATGTGACGTCCGACTTTCGAGTAGAGCGAGTAGCGAGGCAGCGACCGTCCGACTTCTGTTCCGGTGTCGAATTCGATTGTTGAGAACAAGGTCGTCAAGGCTCAGATTTGATATATTTCTGGAGAGGAGAGGTATGAATGTTGCTAATCTCTGTGTTTTCTTGATCTGATTTTGCTTGTAAAGCTTTGAAGTTCATGGTGTTTGTATTTTCAAAATTAGGTTGTGAATGTGATTTGGTGATTGTTGTGGGTTAGAAGATCAGATATTTCATATAGGGTTTGACTGATTTGGTTATCTATGGGTTTGATTTCTATATTCGATTTCTAGGTTTGATTTCGATCGCTTTTGTTAACGAAGACTTGCAATATGTCGAAGATAGAGATCTGCAGAGATTTGGAATTTGATTTTGGAATTTGATGGTTATTCATTGATAGAGATTCGAATTTTGTTCTTGGAAATTTGGTATTTTGATGTTTGTGAATGATTCAGGATTAGCTTTCTTTATGGTTTGATCTTATTTTTGAAATTTGGTGTTTGCTGATGATCCAATATTGGATTTTTAGCCTTTACGGTTCAGATTGTGTATGGATTTGGTCAAGTTTTGGGAATTTGAGGTTGCTGATGCTTCAAGATTAGATTTTTGTGTGTTTAGATTTGTGGTGATCCAATTTTGGAAATGTGGGTTTTTCATGTATGAACTATTTGTTATTGATTTTTGGGTTGGATACGAAATGGATCTGATTTTGTTTGATGTAGCTTGTGATCATTGTGGATTTGTGGTTTGTCTGATAAATGTTTTGGTTTTATGATAGGGGGTTGCAGCTGCTATGAATGTCTGATAAATGTCTGATAAACTTCATAGCAGGGGTTGCAGCTGCTATGAGCATCTCTGCTCTACAAGACTGTGAGCCAATGTGGTGTTGCTCAGGAGTTGCATGCCTAAGGTTTTCTGTTCCGGTGTCGATTTGAAGGTAAACTCACAACAATATCTGCATGGTGTGGAAGCTGTTGGAGATGGAGGCATTGTCGGCACCACTACTAGATGCAGCAGCAGCAAGAAGATATGCATACCTCATTACTTTCGGCAGTTCTCAGTCCTTACGGAAGATGGTGGGTTGAAACATGTATGAAAGGAATGATTTGTATTTTTGATAAAGGTTTAGTTTTTTTTATAAATTGTATGTATTGAGAGATGTTGAGATCTGTGTAAGAAAAAAGTATTTGCTATTGTGGATTCTTGGCTCAGTGAGGTTGTATCAAAAAGTCATAAATCATTGAATATTGTATTTGTTTGAAAATGTGTGTAAGGTAAAATTATAGCGATGTATATACTTTCATGTTCGAGTTTTGTATAAATGATAACAATTGGGTTGTAACAGCTATGAAGTTTGTATTGATTGTTTTATATGCAATGTGGCCAAGTTCATTACCCCCTTATTTCATAACACATATGTACATTCGTTTCAAAATAAATTATACATTCATTACCCCCTTATTTCATATTCCATTACACTCTTATTTCATATGGCATTACACCCTTATTTCCTCCTTGTTTCATAAGTTATTACCCCTTGTTTCATAAGTCATTACCCCCTTTATTTCATACGTCATTACCCCCTTATTTCATAAGTCATTACCCCCTTATTTCATAAGTCATTACCCCCTTATTTCAGAAGTCATTACCCCTTGTTTCATAAGTCATTACCCCCACATTTCATAAGTCATTACCCCCTTATTTCATAAGTCATTACCCCCTTAATTCATAAGTCATTACCCCCTTATTTCATAAGTCATTACCCCCTTCTTTCATAAGTTATTACCCCTTTATTTCATACGTCATTACCCCTTTGTTTCATAAGTCATTACCACTTGTTTCATAAGTTATTACCCCCTTATTTCATAAGTCATTACCTCCTTATTTCATAAGTCATTACCTCCTTATTTCATACATCATTACCTCCTTGTTTCATAAGTCATTACCCCCTTATTTCATAAGTCATTACCCCCTTGTTTCATAAGTCATTACCCCCTTGTTTCACAAGTCACATGTCATTACACCTTTATTTCGTATGCCATTACGCCCTTAAATTATGCATCGTTTTTGTGCCAGAACCGATGCATAATGTATGATTTTTTTTGTTATTTTTAGCCAATAAATTACTCAAATTAATCTGAAATTTTGTAAATAAATTTCATAAATACAATTGATCATAACCAAATACAATTGATCATATCCAATTGATCATAAATACAACAAGAGTTCCAAGGTACACAGCTACAACGACCGGAGAGTTGAGTTGGTACACAAATGGCCTCCAAAATCAAATGCAGAACATTCCATTTGATACCCAAAAAAAAGCCTACTTAACTAATTGCAGAGTGTTCTAGGATTTCTCCAAAACAGTTTCATCAATTTCTTCTATATGATCCCTGAGTATATTCCACTGCATTGACAAAGAGGAAAAATCAACTAAATGCCTGATAAAATAAGTATGCAGGAGCAGGGCGAATTGATGAAAGTGTAGATTTCAAACCTAATCCATGCTTAGAGAGATACCTGAAAAAATACTGCAGTGCCTTAGTAGAGCAAAATAGAAATAAGGGTTCAGGCTAAAAACGGACAAGAACAAATTATTAAAACAAATGCATTAATGACCGAAAGAGTGAGAACCTTGTAATGGCGAATATGGTTTAATCACAAACAAACTGCTATACAACAATTCATAAACACAGTGGCAGGCAGCGGATTGTAAGTGCATTGTAAATCAAAAGGCAGCTTAACATTTCGAGGAATGGAAATTTTTCATCATCAAACTCGATAACGAATATGATATAAAAACGGATGTTGGAGACATTCATCATTTTAAGATACGCATCTCATGTGATAGCCGTTAACCAACCACTAAAACTTGCAAGAACAAGGCGGAAATGATGTTTCACACAACTAACAACTTTATGTGGTACAACAAAGATGCAATCTCCTTCACTTCCTGCGACTCTAATAAGTAGCAGAAGTAGAACAGATTCACAATTTCACATCCCCAGTAACTTATTGGTTATTGTAGTAAGTTATAAGTGTTTACTTCCCAGCGTGCACAAGTGTAAGTATAATCCACAAATTGGGAATCTTCATAAGTTATTTCCTATGAATCCTTCTAAATCAACAGTTCTGAATCCAAAATAGTCCATTATGACTCGCCAATTTCCTCTTCTCGACTTCAAATAATGTTATCTCGATTGTATCGATGTACTTTTGAGCTTGCTAGCCAACAATTGGACTCTTAAATCCTGCAGAAATGAAACCCTAGCAATTCGTGACTCATTTCCGAAACACCAAAATCACCTTATCCTATCTGAATATTAACCTAATTCACAGCACACACAAAATTCTTCAACAAAAACCTCAGCCCAAATTACCTTTCTTTCCAGGCAATGTCTTCCCATCTTTCTCATAAAACTCTCTGATGTCCACCCAAATCTTCCCTTGCCAGCTCCTCACAGTCACTCTCCTGTTCCTCGCAACTAAAAAATTCACAAAACATGAAACAGAGCTTTGTTCGGGAAAATTATAATCATATCGAAAAACCCTAACTTACAAACAGCACTTATAAAAACAAAACAAGAAGAATAACCTCGCAGACATCGATGTTTTCAGAATCATCATCATCCTCAGTCTTGGCAACCTAGTTTGCTTCAGAATCCCCTCCGAACTTGCCCTTCCTCTTCCCCCATCTCGACATGAGGAAACGAAAATCAAATTGGAGATGAGGAAACTAACTGGAGTCCACGGACGAAATCAATCACCAGAGAAGACAAAGACGATGCGAACGATTGGGAAATCGAACCGTAGACTCGCATCGGACGCTAGCCAACAGCATCAACCGTATCCTTCCCCGCCATAGGCCGACACACACCATAAATTCGCCATTGAAGACATAGATACCAACCCTAGTCTTCGCCATTCGCCACAAAATCGCAGGAATCCACTCCCTCGTCTTCTCCCATCGTCTGGGTTTCGTTCGGGCAGAAATCCAACAAAATCGAAATCTCACCGATCCCTAACAGAAATCTCAAATCGCAAATCGCAACTGAAATCGCAAATCGCAACTGAAATCGCAAATCTTAGAGAGAAACCAAAAAGCAGCTGATACGTGAAATCCCCAAAATCCCCCCCCCCCACCCCATAAATTGCCGCCAACAATTACTTTTCCAATTCCACATCATCATTTTGATTGGCTCACGGCCTCATTCTACCAACCTGCCTCAACGGAGTGCTCCTCTATATATATATATAGGCAAGCCAAATAAGAATGAGGCAGTGAGACACGATCTCAACCACACATCTAACCCCCCGTGCTTTGTGGGCGCGCCACGTGTCCAAATAGTAAACCCACTACCAACAGTAAAAAGCAAAAAGCAAATAGTAAAATCCCACTACCACATCTTTAAATCTCAACCATTAGATCAATATCATCAATGGCCAAGATCATGCCTTACTGCCTCATTCTACCAACCTTGCCTCAACCGAGTGCTCCCCTATATATATATATATATATATATATAGGGGCGCGCTCAAATGTTATGGGTTGTTAAAGTATTATGTGTTACTTTATTGTGAACCTTTAGATCTTTTGATCTAAAGATCCAGATTACATCTTACACTTTCGTCTTTTAGGTAAAAGACAAAAGTGCAAAATGACAAACAACTTGGTCACTTTTTGACTTTTATTTTGCACTTTGACTTTATTTTGCACCTTTAGATCATTTGATCTAACAGATGAGATTGGTGTAACACATAACACATTAAGAATGGTGTAACATTTGAGCGCTCCTCTATATATATATATATATATATAGGGGAGCACTCGGTTGAGGCATGGTTGGTAGAATGAGGCTGTAAGGCATGATCTTGGCCATTGATGATATTGATCTAATGGTTGAGATTTAAAGATGTGGTAGTGAGATTTTACTATTTGCTTTTTGCTTTTTACTGTTGGTAGTGGGTTTACTATTTGCCACGTGGCGCGCCCACAAAGCACGGGGGGTTAGATGTGTGGTTGAGATCGTGTCTCACAGTCTCATTCTAATTTGAGTGCCTCATTTGAACGCTCCTCTATATATATATATATATATAGAGGAGCGCTCAAATGTTATGGCCTTCTTAATGTGTTATGTGTTACACAAATCTCATCCTTTAGATCAAATGATCTAAAGGTGCAAAATGAAATTCAAAAAGTCAAAAGGTGACCAAGTTGTTTGTCATCTTGCACTTTTGTCTTTTCGTAAAAGACAAAAGTGCAAGATGTAATCTGGACCTTTAGATCAAATGATCTAAAGGTGCACAATAAAGTAACACATTACACTTTAACAACCCATAACATTTGAGCGCCCCCTATATATATATATATTTATATAGAGGAGCGCTCAAATGTTACACCCTTCTTAATGTGTTATGTGTTACACCAATCTCATCCGTTAGATCAAATGATCTAAAGGTGCAAAATAAAGTCAAAGTGCAAAATAAAAGTCAAAAAGTGACCAAGTTGTTTGTCATTTTGCACTTTTATCTTTTACCTAAAAGACAAAAGTGCAAGATGTAATCTGGACCTTTAGATCAAAAGATCTAAAGGTGCACAATAAAGTAACACATAACACTTTAACAACCCATAACATTTGAGCGCGCCCCTATATAGATATATATATGTTACTCATTTAACTGTTTACTTGTTGATTGTTGATTTAGTTCTCTTGTTTTCACTCTTTAATTGTTGATTTAGCTTTTTAGACGTTAGTCGTTGATTAAACTTTTTAAGGCTTAATCGTTTTCACTCTTTAATTTTTGACTTAGTTCTCTTATTTTTTTTTATATAGTACTGTTTTCCTAACGGAGTAGAGTCATACGATGTCGACAAGTTGCTTGAAGTTCGGGATGAAATCGCCAACTACCTACGTGACCACTCATCCTGCGGTATAGGACATTAACTTAGATCACATTTGTTATGTGATGTTTTGTGGTGTATTTGTACCAAAGAGACAAATATATATGTGTATGAATGATATTGTATTGCAAATTCAGTGAAATGATGTTTAGCATGTAAGCTGTATTGTATTTAAAAGTTGGAACAACTGGGTTTATTATTGATGTTTAATTTCAGGTGGATTTGAGCTTTTGTAAAGCCAAATCTGCCATTTTTTTAGAAGCTTATGCATCAGTTTTTGAAGAAACAGTTGCATAATGTGCATCGGTTTGAACATTATGCATCGGTTTTCGTTGAATCAATGCATAATGTTGTGACATTATGCATCGGTTTATCAGAAAAACCGTTGCATAATGTCTGCACATTATGCATCGGTTCAAGGAAAAACCGATGCATAATGTCTGAACATTATGCAACGGTTTTTATGAACTGATGCATAAAGTCTGCACATTATGCAACGCTTCATTATGCATCAGAGCCGAAACCGATGCATAAGACCCCAAAAAAACCGTTGCATATTCTGTTGTTTATAGTAGTGTTTGGCTGAGGGAGACAGAACCATGAGATTGATTGCTATGGGGTGAGATCCCATGAGAAGCTCAGATTTCATGAGAAATGAGAATTATTTAAGTGCGTAGATCTTATGAGATTAATGGTCTAAATGAACAGATTAATGGTCTAAATGAACCCTAATCAAATACTAATATTAGTTTCTTAGGGGCTGTCCACTTTGACTCTATTTTACTAACTGAAACTTATCTTAACTGAAAGTAACTTATCTTAACTGATCTTAACTTATCTTAACTTATCTTAACTTAACTGAAACTTATATTGACTGATGAATAGTATTATTTTATGATGATGATGATGGTTGTGATGATGATGATGATGATGAATAGTAATACTATGATGATGATGAATAGTAATTTTATGATGATGATGGTTGTGATGATGATGATGAATAGTAATTTTATGATGATGAATAGTAATATACTGATGATGATGGAGGTGATGATGATGATGAATAGTAATTTTATGATGATGAATAGTAATTTATGATGATGATGATGAATAGTAATATTATGATGATGAAGGTATGATGAATAGTATGATGGTATGATGATGATGATGGTATGATGATGATGATGAATAGTATGATGGTATGATGATGATGATGATGGTATGATGAATAGTATGATGATGATGATATGATGATGAATAGTGTGATGGTATGATGATGATGATGGTATGATGAATAGTATGATGGTATGATGATTAGTATTATGATGATGATGGTATGATGAATAGTATGATGGTATAATGATGATGATGGTATGATGATGAATAGTGTGATGGTATGATGAATAGTATGATGGTATGATGATGATGGTGTGATGAATAGTATGATGGTGATGGTATGATGATGATGGTATGATGAATAGTGTGATGGTATGATGAATAGTATGATGGTATGATGATGAATAGTATGATGGTATGATGATGATGAATAGTATGATGGTATGATGATGAATAGTATGATGATGATGATGGTATGATGAATAGTATGATGATGGTATGATGATGATGAATAGTATGTTAAAAGTAACTTATCTTAACTGAAACTTAACATAACTTATCTTAACTGAAAGTAACTTATCTTAACTGATATTAACTTATCTTAACTTAAAAATCAAAAAATAGAGTCAAAGTGGACAGTGCCTTAATTCATTAAATCTATTAAATAAGGGTATTTTTGTAAAATGAGATGATTCCAAGTTTATTCACCACAACCGACGCAACAGGTGTTCGACCTATTCAAGATGAGATGTACTATTTGCCGATTGGCTTTGAAGCATTTTTTACAGTGATTGCGTTCAGTATCGACATTGTTATCTTAGTGATTCTAGTCATATTTTTTTCACACACACATTTGATTTCAGCCTCTCTTTTTTCCTTTTGAAGTGCATTGAGTCTCTTGAATGAGTTGATCTCCTTGAGTCCCCAAATTATTCGCTGATGACTCCATTGTAGGCTTCATATTAGCAAATTCAAAAAAATCAGTAAAGAACATAAGAGTACAAGACTAAAAAATCTCAAAGAGAGGTTACATGTGAGAAATTTTAAAAGAAAGACAATCCTTGAAGATATGATGCTCTTGCACATATTGATGTGGGCAATCTGAGCGGCAAGAGAAACCCTAACTCAATGTTTCTTCATCCGACCAAATCCACTTTTGCAGATTAGGAGATGGTTTTTTTCTGTCGCATAATGTCCTATATTTGTCGCATAATCTTTATGCGACCAAATAAATGTCGCGTAAAATTTGTCGCCAAAGCCTAGTAGCGTAATGTCGAGCGACATTTTTAAGATACAAATGTCGCGAAAAGTTTTAATCATATGCGACATTTTCTTTAGTAAGTCACATAAAACTAGAATGAGTTGTACTCTTTATGAGCATATGTTACATTTATAATGGACATATTTTCCAAAATTTGTCACATTAGCTGTTTAACAGGACAAAAGTAGAAGATATAATTGCCGCGTAATACTTCATACGCTTAAAACCATAGCATGTTGGAATCGTATAAAAGTGCATACGCTACATTTATAATGGACATATTTTCCAAAATTTGTCACATTAGCTGTTTAACGGGACAAAAGTAGCAGACACAATTGTCAAGTAAACATACTTAAGCTTAGAAGCTAAACTATAAGTTCACGAAACATCCATTTACATCTCCAAACATTACGTCCAACAAGCATAAACTCTTCCATCTGTCAGCTAGCACTGACTGCTCTTGAAACTTTGAACAAGCATAAACTCTTCCATCTGTCAGCTAGCACTGGAGCATTGATCGCTCTTGAAACACCCGTCCGGCGAAAGCTGTTGAGTGCACCTGCCAACCACATATATGAGTTTCATGGAAGTGAAAATTAGAGTAAAAACAACAAATAAACAAATTGAAAACCAAATATACTCCTTTAAACCAAGGAGAAACCTTACTGGATTCTAATAACAAGATCATGAACTTCAATAAATAAATAAACTCACATAGATTGTTACTCATACAGACTAAATGTTATCAAGAAAGTGGGAACTGGGAAACATGCAATCAACCAAATAATTACACTTCCAATGGTCTATTCTTTAACCACTAATGTGCGAGAGAAGCACATAAGAAGACATAGATAACATGTTGAGCATCAGCACATATTGTTATTATTTTGTATTTCAAATCAATGCAACTAAGGTTTGTACCTTAACTAGTTTCAATTTCTTCAGTCACGCAGCGTGAGTCACGCTGATGGAAAGGTTTGTTTAGGCATCCACTTCCACAATTACAGCTTGGGGAGCAGCTCGATAGCAACATCCTACCAAAGAAATTGGCAACAAAAGAAGAATCAAATGAGTGTCGATGTGTATTTTGGAAAAGCATAGATATATGCCAGATTCCTCAAAATAAATCTGGATGTGTTCAGTTAAAAAGATATATGCAAGCATATTAATTAGTCACCCAAACACAAGACCCTGGTTCACCCTGGTTCACCGCGCAATAGACACGCGGACGATGCGTAGATCGTCGCTGGATCTGGATTTCACAGATCTGGAATTCTTCCGTCGACATTACCGGAGATGATGGTGTAGGAGAGTCACTGCCGTGGCCACAAATCAAGCCACAACCGCGTTCGAATCCCTCTCCGCCATAAGATCAAATCAAGCCACCACCGCCACAAATCAAGCCACCGTGGATGATAGGGATTGGAGGAGGTAGGAGTCGTCAGACCAGTTGGAGAGGGCCGGCCAGTGGTGGATGGAGTCGGAGATGAGCCAAGATTTGTTGGCGGAGACGAAGTCGCGGAGAAATCGGAGAGCGGAGGGTGGGGAGGTGGATGAATTCAGATCTGGACGAAGGTTAGGGTTTGATGTGTCAGGGCGGTAGGAAGGTGGGGAGGACGAAGGTTAGGGTTTGATGAGGCATGGCAGAAATAACACTTAGCGAAAAAATAGATTCAGCATTTGGGGTTAAACAACATATTTAGGCATATCTTTCAGATTTGGGCCTTTTTTTTTTTGGGGGCCAAACACGTACCTTTAAGCGATATTTTTTTGTAATGTATCTCACTTAAACCTTTATAACAAAATTTCAGTTTCCCCCTGCTTCAAAAATTCATTTTCCCACAATCTGCTTTATCCACTGCATAAATAACAACCTGCATAAAACCAAATTGTAAACACAAAACACTCCTAAAGATTGACTTTGAAGTGTTTTAGCCCCTACATGAGTGATAATACAAACATGGACAATACATAAATTTTAGTTTTACAGCATAAGAAGTACAAACATGGGACATCCTTGCTAACAAAACTATACGGAACATGACCAGGTGTACTTTGAAGTTCGGTTTTGCATTTAATTTTTGTGCTTTTATGCGACATACTTTGGATAATAGCGTCGCGTAAAATTAAAATGGTAAACTTAAAGTCGTGTCTCAATGCCAGCTACAGTGGATCGATCTAATTTTCATTATTACGGGACATAATATAAGTTGTCGCTAGACGGACGTCGCGAAAACACGTTAAAGTGACATTTTTTGTGCGTCGCTTAAAAATATGTCACATAAACACTGTAACGGGACATAATTTTCGTGTCGCATTAAGTTAAGTCGGATAAACACCTTTATGTGACAACAGTTTTGGCGTCGCTTAAACTTTGTCGCATATTCATGTTTTGGCGACAAACTAATCAAATCGTAGTCCTATAATCCTTTATATGCGACAATGTTATTGCGACAATATTCAAAATTTGTCCCGTAGGATGTAAAATGGTGTAGTGCATTGTAGGCTTCATATTAGCAAATTCAAAAAAATCAGTAAAGAACATAAGAGTACAAGACTAAAAAATCTCAAAGAGAGGTTACATGTGAGAAATTTTAAAAGAAAGACAATCCTTGAAGATATGATGCTCTTGCACATATTGATGTGGGCAATCTGAGCGGCAAGAGAAACCATAACTCAATGTTTCTTCATCCGACCAAATCCACTTTTATAAAATTCAAGAACAAACTGTAAGAAGAAGCACATACCGAACAAGAAAAATGAGAAGTGGGTTACCGGCAAGAGAAATATGAGCTGGTCATAGCCTGGTCTCCGTCGGGTTATTATGCTTGTCCAGGCTTGTTCCGATATAATAGCGTCAGTGATTTAGTGCTGTTTGGCATGTCAGGTGGTTCGGAAGCTCTGGAAGGAATATATGCTTAAAGCGGTGTTTCGGTGCCAAATACATCACACGTAGTTCATAGAAGATCATACGAAGATCCAGAGTTGAAGTTGGCGCAAAAAGAAGGAGTCTCATCCCATGAGTTTCGCGCCCAACACACACTTTAAGTGTGTTGGACGCGCCATCTAAAATGCATGTTGGGCACGAAGTTAAAGTCTTCTTTGGCCGCGGGGAACCCGACAAGATGATGTCAACAGTCTGGGATTTGGCAAATTTAGAGCAAAAATAGATTTTTTTTTTTTTGATGGATATCCCAAAAATAGATTTAGAAACCCAGTTTTTTTATAAATTAAAAGTTTGGAGAAGAGTTTCAATCATCTCGATAACTCCTATCATTCTACATCAGAAGACAACTCTGGAGGAGAACGCGAAGGTTTCAACAAGAGAAGAGATTTTCCTACTACTTCTCATTATGAATACTTTGTTTTTTCTTTCAATGACTCTGTGTAGCTAAATTCTTATTTCAGTTTAGGGTTTCGTTTATTGTGATTACGTTTTGAGACTCTTTTCTTAATGCAATTTTATGTTTTACTCTTGTTCTTCATCCCATGAATTGAATTGTTGGATTAAGTAGAAACTTTGTCATAAAGCTTAGTTTGGCAACCAATTCTTACTGTTAGTATCTACCGGATACTTTGTCTTAAAGGTAGATCGTAACACCTAAGCTTAATAATATCTTTGTCGGATTAATGCGTTTAGAAAAGAACTAGAAGCTAACACCTTTGTTGGGTTAAATTGTGGTATATCACCTTTGCCGGGATACTTAGGGTTGCTACCTTTGTCGAAACCACACTTAGAAACTTGGAATTTGATCATTAGATGCCTATGATAAATGTATCAAAGTAGAAACCCTAAGCTAAATATTCTCTCTGATTGAAACCTTCTTCACTATTTGCCTCTTTTTCACTCACACAGCTAAAAAACCCCTGTTTCTTTATTTGTCTACGGATACAACTTCCAAAACCAGCTCTCTTAGGTTCAACCCTGCTTACCACTAACTAGTTGTTTGCAGGAAAATATAAATTTAAGTTTGACGCGTCAGTACTCTAAGTGCAAATGATTCATTAGAGATGTCTAGAATCCTTGCGTTGAAATCAGCAATAGTCTCATCTTCCTTCATTTCAGATTTTCAAACTTCGAAGCAAGCATCTCCATTCTAGAAATCTTAACCTTATCAGTACCTTCATGAGCTAGTTGTCTGCAGTATGTCCCAGACAGTCTTACCACTTGTCTTCTTCAACTCACACCTCCCTTCAATCAGCTCTAGCTGCCATATGTGTCCAACCTTTTTAGACAGCTCTCCAAGCTCAATCATCCAGCAATTTCAGAAATGCCTTCATTCTCACCCTCTAGTAGTCATAATTTGTTCCTTCCAGCAACAGGGGTCTCGTGATGTTCTGCCCCTCCTTCGGATTCATCTCGAACATCCTTCAGATCTCACTATGTGTCTCGAGTGACCTACTCTGATACTAATTTAAATATTTGAAATACCCCCGCGTGTGTGTGTCGAGATGTTGTCCTAGCCAATTATATAACAATTTGCTAGATGACCTATGCAGAATAATTACCGTGCAAAACAAACTAATCGACACGCAACTTGATATCCAGTTCGGCAACAACCTACTCTGGGGTGAAAAATAATTCACTATATGGAGTTTAGAGTACAGATAGACTTACGATTATAGACTCCCTCTTAATCAGTCTACTCTAACACTCCGAGTGAACTTGCAATCTAAGCTCTCCCTAGACTAGAGATCGTTCTCTTTTTGCACATTGATCCTCCACAAAGATTAGCGCCATCTCCCTAACGCGCATCAACCAAGCAGCAGTGCGTGTAGCTTCACTACGTTCCACGGTCAGTCTGTACAACACCCAAATCAGACTGACACTGAGCGCCTAATACTCACCGGAATGATGAGATAGGTCGATCACCGCCTCCTACCCTCTCAGTGTGTATGCGTGATTATTTTCACCAAGTGTGCTTGTGGTTCGAGAACCCTAGCGCTCTTTATATAGGGGCGGATGATTCCTAATTCATCTAGGAAATCGAATCCTAACAGCTTATATCTTTTAGGGATTATTTTCCCAATCTGTTAGGAAGATTTCCTAAATTCTTAAACCGCCTCTTGTAGATAATCCTTCGCCAATATATCTTCAATATCGGTTGCTAAATTATCTTCAAGCATATATCTTTCTATAATCTTCAACCAACTTCAAGATTGCACTGCTAACTTGCCTAATATGAATTAGAAAATTCTGCTCATCTGTCAAGCGTCAGTCTTGTACAACGTTGGTTGTATCTCTGATCTTGAACTCCTCCTTATCCGCCAGCTTGTACAACTTCACAGGGGTTTTGTCAAACCACATGCCACTAAATCTAACATTATGACACAAATGCGCCACATAGGCCGTTTATTTAAATTTAAGGCATATGTTAGAGAAAACTCAAGGAGCCCTTCCAGTATAGTCCCTGCTTTATGATCTTTGACAATGGATAGCGATGGTATGAGATGAGCCTCAATGATGATCAATACTCTAGAATCGTACCCCATCATTCTCAGGGTCGGGCCTGATTAACACATATTTACATTGGCTATTTTCACATTTAAGCAGTTGAATGCGAACCTCAATAACCATCAAAATGCATTTGATAATTACGTGTCAGCTTATCCTCCGAAGATTCACAATGAGTTAGAGGAACCTGAGAAAGGAAGACTACCATTGGGTAACACTATATAATGCGTCGCTCGAGATTATGAAGTGGTCTCGACAAGAAAGTATCACAGGAACACAATTCACCTCGAAATCGGAACATGTTCCTACGAAAAATGTATATTATTCCACATCTCTTGCAGTTGTGCAATGGCATCGTGCAAGTACGCGCACATGGATTACGCTCAATTTGTTGCTTATGAGAACGCCTCGAGGCATATTTGGGACTTCCCTATGTTCCTAACCCTAAGTCCAGCCGTTGAAATGTCGATGAAAATCTAACAAGTAGGAGGCGTTATAAGATGGATGAGAGGGATGTTGATTAGTCCAATAGTTATGGAGGAGGCTCTCCGTCGTAGTCACATATGTGAATTCAGAGATGCAAGATATGCCATCAAACAAACCATAACAGAAGAGTATGTCCAAATCAAAATACGAGCTAGACCCTAAACCCGATCCCTTGTGTTTTCTTTTTAGTTTACTTCTGTCATTATTGTTCAAGTTGTGTGTTGTATTCTCTTTCCAATGATGTGCCGAGTTTATTTTATTTATGTTTCAACTGTTTAAGTTGTGTCTCTCTTCGAAAACACTTTCTTTTAAATATTTCTTGTATTTAGTTTTACCCGGGAGAATATTAAAATATCTAGATAATATTTTATGCATATTCTATATGGTGGAACACAACACAAATGATATTTTTCATATAAAAATGATGTCAACTACATTAATACAACGCTTTTAATGTTTACTAAACATTTATGTCGAGTAATGTTGTTCTTCAAAAACATACGACAATTGTTTCTCTCAAAAAAAAATATGACAATTATATCGATGTTCAATTACTGGCCGGTGCTTATTTCAGTGCAAAGTCTACTATCTATTGGAAAATGTATCTAATGGATATGTTTGCCGCTATTAATTAGTGAACGGTGCTTATTTCAGTGCGAAGCCTTGTATCTAATGGAAAATGCATCTAATAAATTGTTTGCCGTGCATTTATGGCACATTTACTACATATATGCGTCCCAAATTTTAAAGTTTTCTCTTTCAAGATAAACTTTTTCAATTTTTTTCCTAACTCAATACTATAAATACACACTACGGGAGTTCTCTAAAACAGAACTAAAGAAAAGCAAGCGAAGAGAAATTATAGCAATGACCATGTCGATATTTCAACACCTTTCCACCAGCTTGTTCATTTTTATACTCTATATTTGCATCAGTTCTCAACCAACCTATTCCGAGAATGAACTACTAATTGATGAAATCTGTGCCAAAACAGACTTTGAAGAGGCTTGTAAAAGCCATTTTAAGTCCCATCCTTATTATGAAAGTGCACCCAATAAAAAATATGTGATCGGATTAATCGCATTGGATCATATGGAATACTTATCGGGCAATACAACCCGAGAGTTATTGGTACATTTGATTTCAGTATCTCGAACGTTTGATATGACTGAAAGGTTGATACAATGCAGGAATCATTACCAAACGATATATCATAAATCCCTCTTTGCATATCGCGGCTGGGTGTACTTGCACTGGTGTGCTCGTCATGACTATCTTATATGTCCCGCGGTGGAGAGAAGCAAGAGTGCACTGTCTTCTTGCGCTGAAGCAATTGGAGATAGATCACCCAGTATGAGTGGAGTGAATACTATAGTAAACCGATATTTACGCGTTCTTGAAATCATGAGTAAATGTGATGAGCATTCTGGAAATGATGAGTAAATGTGATGATGAGAGCGATGATGGGAGTCCTCCTCCTCCACCTCATTATCATCGTGGGAGTGGTTCTCGTCATCATCATAATCCACATATTCAAAGATATCAATAAAATGAGAGAAGAACGTGACAAGTTATACATATGAAATCAGTTTATATTTTATTTTCTTTGAATCGCTTAGTATAAAATTATGAGACTTATATTTCATTTTCTTTGAATCGTTTAGTATAAAATTATGAGACTTGGGCGCGTGAAAATCTATTCTATTATAGGGAAGAGATCAGATCTGGTGCAAAGTAAATTTTTGGTACAAAATACAAAATCTGTCAAAATCATTTTATAATTCGTTAGTTTATTTTATAATTCGTCAAAATCTGAGCCGAGAAACGCAAAAGATGACATAATTCATCAGGTTTATTTTATAATTCGTCACACACAAAAAAACCAAAAAATCAGATTTAATCTCATCCATTCAATCACAAGATCAAGGGCTATGATTAGTTTGTATTTTGTACCAAAATATCAACTTTGCACCTGATCCTTTTCCTTATAGGGAATATTTCTTTACAAAATAAAATTATTATTATATTATTAACTGATTGGAAAAATTAAGCATGTCGCCAGAAAACAGCTAAGTAATTACTGAGGTTTATCATCGGTGAAGTTGCACCAAACAGGTGGTGTGCATACTAAGTAGTCAAAAACATTTATAAATCGGGCAAGTACCGGGTCGAAATTCGATTCCACTTTCCGATTTTACGTTGATATGTGTGTTTTTCAAATTACGAATTGGTTTTTAGGTTGTTTAATGAACTGAACAAATTACGAATTGGGTGATTGTTGATACCGAGGTAGGTATTATATATCCCTCCTTGGTTCCTTCCCATCAAGTTTACCTTTTCTATATTCTGAACTTCCTCACCCAGCATAGTATGCGGGGCATGCTTAATCTCCATGAGTGGTACTTGAGCAAATACAACACACTGATGTTTGGCATGTGGCATGCTCCTTGTACAGTGCACTGAGTGATGTGACTATTTTATCCATCTTCTTGGTCAGAGCGCAAACTTCCTCCATTGAGTCGAGCGCCTTGTTGTCTTTTGTGTCACTCTGTACCTTTTGATACACTCTCTCGCTTCCCCACAAGTGAGTTCTTACCTATTTTCTCCACAGTTGCCAGTCCATGCATATGTACGAGTTCCATGTATGCTCTGCTAGCAGCTTGATCCATTTGACTTCTTCCTTCGGTATTCATTCCTCCAAAGAAAGTCTGAAGCAGGGTGTGCATTTTAATGTTTTCGTGAGGTCATGCTCTTAGGAGCTCCTTAAACCCCTCCCATGCTTCATAGAATATCTCTCCAGGCTCTTGTCAGATGGCATTGATCAACTTCTTCAATCTAGCAGTCTTGCTGGTTGAGAAGTATTGTAGCAGGAAGGAAATTGTGAGCTGATCCCATGTGATAAATGAAACCGGGTCGTGGCTCCACAACCAGTCTCGAGCTTTCCCGTCCAAGGAGAAAAGAAATAACCTGAGGTAGATTACTTCCTTCGGAATATTGTTGATCTTGAATGTATTGCATAGGTCGAGGAATGAGGCTATATGAGAGCTGGGGTTGCTAGTTCCAGTGAATGGGTCACTCAAAACCATACCGATCAGGGCTGGCTTGACTTTAAAATTATGAACGGCTACAACAGGGGGTGCTATGGGTGATCTAAACCCGGTGAGAGTTAGGGTCACATAGTCCTTATGAGCCCGCTCTTGAGGAGGGTCATCAACGTGCTCTTGGTTGTCCATCTCAATGAGTACTTGGTTATTGTATTATCCCTTGTGGTTTGCCTTCTCTTGGACTCCGAATTGTCGCAAAAGTCAGATCGAATGAGGGGTCGTTCTGCTTCTTACTCTTAGACCTTTTTTGCATCAAACAAGTCTTGAAATAGATTAAAAAAAAGGCAAACCCATGAAAGCACAAAGTGTAACACAAGTATCAGTAAAATACAAAACAATAGTCAACCGTCCATGTCTTGAAAAATCTACTCTAGTGTATCAAGTTAATCCATTACTCCCCGACAACGACGCCATTTTGACCTTGCAGCAAGCTGGCGGTGTGCTTACTAAGTAGTCAAAAACATTTATAAATCAGTAAGTATCGGGTCATCCAAGGAGTAAACCAAAACTCGATTCCATTGTTCGATTTTACGTTGATCTGTCTGTTTTTCAAATTAGAAATTGGTTTAAGGTTTTTTAATGAACTGAGCCAATTGAATGAAGCAGAGTTGGGGATTAATCAATGTAAACAAACATTTTCCAGGGTATCTATTCCCCCCTCTGATGCATACGACGCTAGTCACTCAAAACCACAATTGCGCGAGCTTCTATTAGGATCGACTCGAGCTCTTATGTCTGTCTAGGCAGACTGCGCCCCTTGGCTACTTCTCATGCCTAGAGGTAGATGTATCTCGCACATGGACCTCAACTCCTCGGTGTGTTGGTCCAAGTTCAGCTTCGCATCTTTCGACAACCAACCCTCGTTGGACAGTCGATCTTTACGGACTGGTAAACCCAGGCCTATCGCGAAACACGATGAGTCACCTTTGTGAACACCATCGTGTAAAGGTGTAACTACTTGGTTTTCCGAGACCATCATCGTCATCCCCTTGGATACATAACTGATGATCCTTACCTATGCTCATAGAGATCTCCTGTGACGCCTATAAGCATAATATAAACAAAAGCAAGCGAAATATAACCCAATGAGAAACATCAACAATATCAAAGGTTTATTCAGATCATAAATAAAGTCGTATACATCAAAGGGTTCCATAGGACCCCAAATTACAAAAAGGGACTCCTCACCACTCATTTCCGTGGGTTCAATACTGAGAAATTAATCAAAGAGTAGAGGAATACAAGACGTAAGGATGTACTGGACGATCGTCCCCTTTGGCAGCTCCCCAAGCTGGATTATCGGTTTTTGCTAAAATCCTCTTCCGTATGAAAACCCTCTTGCAGAAATCTAGCGTACGCAGCTCTCCTTGCGCAAAACCCATGTGTCTCTATTTATAGGTGCTGGGAAAAAGATTCCACCTTTAGGCTATTATCACGGTCACGACAACGTCACCTCGAGCGAATGGGTCTGCGTGGAGACTGCTTGTTTTGTGGTCTGGTTGAAGCAGCGATGTTCTAGTCAACCTAGATGGAGATGCACTTTGAGGTTTCCCGATCTGAACTAAGCGGTTCGGAGCACAATGCTTTCGAAGCATTGGCTTAGGGCAATCGAGACAACTTTGTTGCGAGTGGCTCTCTTTTAACTCCTTTTTGCTTCTTTTTGCCTTGTTTTCGACTTGTTCGTCTTTCCAAGGGGTTTGATCGCTGCTTGCACAAATATTGTACCTGAAAGGGTAAAAGAGCGTCAATTGGCCTAAAAAAATACACGGGATCGTGTCAAAACCTTAGGAAGATGCTAAGAGATAATAGTCGAGACGACTTATCAACCGGCCACAAACTCGTCTCAGTTGATTTCTCAAACGAAAATAGATAATGTATTGGTGTTTGCCCCGCTGAAAATGATTCGCATACTTGTAAACCGTTGGTGCGCTAAATTCTAACAGAAATCTTTTCACATACATAACACTTCTCACTTTGATAAGTTTTACTTCCTTCGCACATTTTCTTTTCTTTTGCTTCGAGATGAACAATGTTAAACATTATCTAAAAAAAGAAGATGAATAATGTTAAAGATTTGCGCCTTATCTTGGTCGCATGTTGTCAACAGAAACCTCATAAGGCAGCAAAAAGATAAATGGAACACAACGACGGCTACAGGAAGGGGAATCAGGTTATTTACTGAAATCAGAATCGTGGTCGTGTGATCACTTCCGGTCCAATATGAACCAACTCAGTAAAAATTGAAACCTCCAAGAACCGGTTTAATAGATATCCAGCAAATAGCTTACTGGCGTTTCAATTTTGTTTAAAATAAGTCAAAACATATATAACAAATGCGTTCGGATCATTTGGTAAAAGACCGAACTCAAATAGGCCAAAAGAAATAACAACCTAATAATGGATTACATCTAATTGAACTCAAATAGCCAACTCAGACGCAGGGGACAGAAGGACACCCGAGTCAGAGCAGAACTCAGCAGCTCCTATTGCTGTGCCTATTGTCCCGGATGAAACCAACATTAGGGCTCCTTATGCCCTGCGCCCGAGCACTATCCTAAGAAGATCCAGAGATCTGGAAAAGGGTAACATGCCCACTGTAGACAATTCTAGCTCCCCTAGCAGCCCTCGGACTACGCACACACCAAGCGTTAGCGCTCCAAAAACCCTCCCTCCATGACAAATCCCTACATTGACTAGGTTTTGTAAGTGCCCTTGATCCAGGCTTTTTGGATCCTTTATCTTATTTTATCGTTCACAAAAAAACAAAAAAAACATCTAATTGAAAGTGTTGTCATCATTTATTTTGAAGTGCTGTTTTGTTTTCACATAGATAAGTTTTCCCCTTTATACTAACCATAAATAGCGCATAAAAGTGTTGCGTAGTGGGGATCATACCTATATACGTAGCAAGTTTTTTTTTATTAGCTATATACGTAGCAAGTTAATTTCATGCATGTGTGTAATTTAATTATTTATGATACTCAAAAAGTAATATACTAATGAAAGAAGCTCGAGGAAGTTAAGACTAATAGTGAGTTCAAAAAAATGGTTAGTATAACGGTGGTCAGTTGGTTAAGACTAATAGTGAGTTCCAAGTTAACCAACATGGGCGGTGGTCTGTTGGTTAAGAAGTCTATCTTAAGATGGTTGGATCCCTAAGCCCTGGGTTCAAATCCCGTGGCCAACAATTTTCTTCATTCATTTTCCTTTTCTTGTTCCTCGTCCCGCCTCGTGTGTGGATGCTTCCTACATCCCTCGTGGAAGCCTTCCTCTTCACGCCTTACACATGATGTGTTCTCCCTTCCTCTTGGAGGCCTTCCTCTTCACGCATCGCGCGTGATGTGTTCTTCCTCCCTCGTGGAGGTTGATGGACCATAATTATACGAATCAAAAACACAGTTAAACCCACTAAATTAGACTGTTTGTCTATTTAACTTTTGCTTGTTAGTTCCGATATTTATCTACAGGGTATTTTGGAGCTTAGAGAGAATACACGCTAAGGAGAGGATTTTACGCAGAAAAGATGTTACGAGTCATTCCAAGGTCTCGATCAGACGCTGACTGAAGAAATCTCAAGGATCCTGACATTGAATCACTCCAAACAAATCAAACCGAAGAGGAATCAAAGTCATCCCGGGGCCAAAATACACCGATAGTTTTGTGAAACCGTCACAAAAACGTCACAAAACTCCACAATTGCCCAAGATGACTGATGGCTTTTGGTTGGAGGTGACCAAGGGAGCAAACTCTCCCCCTTTTACCACCCAAAACCGGCGGCTTTCACCTCTTCTCCTCCTCCATGGATGAAAGCCATGTGCTTTCATCCTCACCCTCCATTTCTCCTCCCTTTGGCTATAAATACAAGCCATTCCTTCTCATTTGTATCATCCATCATCCCATTCACAACACAAAATCACTTATCTCTCTAAGTTTGGCAATTTGTAAGTTTGGTTTTGAAATAATACTCTTGTTGGTTCTTGAGTATTATAACGGTTTTAGAGAATACTCCTGTTGGTTCTTGAGTATTCAAGTAGAAATTGGGAATACTCCTGTTGGTTCTTGAGTATTCCCCTTTACTTACTGTCTTTCAAAAACCCCCGAGTATTTAGCTATGGTATCCACCTCTATGGATATTCATAGCTAAACTCTTCATTCGGTTGAAGGGGTGTACTTGTATCATAAAATGTTTTAGACTTTGCTTTAGTGTTTTTTCTCTGTATTCAAAACTTGTTCTATGTGCCATATATTAGGCCAGAACTTTCAAGGTTGAGTGGATGCTTGGAATGACAAAACTATTCTGTGGAAGTTCGTAAACATACTCGGATAAGTGGATGCTTGGAATGGCAAAGCTTATCTGAGGAGTTTGACCTCTCTCAAACACCATTTGATTGCTCGGGAATGACTGATCAAATGGATGCACACAGGCTAATATACCTTGGAATGGGGTATTAGTCTAAGTAGAACAAGGGCTCTACGTTTTTTGCAAAAGTCTAGACAGTGTGTGCAAATCGAGTGCTTGGAATGGCCTTGATACACTTTCGAATATTTTTGCAAAAGACTAGACAGTGTGACAAATCGAGTGCTTGGAATGGCCTTGATGCACGATTGAATACTTAGAAGGATCACTAAAGGTCAATGATAAACAGGCTATGATACAAAGCCCCCGAAACTGAATGTTTTTTCCTTAAAATCAAACAACACCTGCACTTACTTTCTTAGTATAACTGCCTTAATCAACTGCACTCACCTTCCGGAGGACTTACCAATCACGCATCACCCGCTGTAAGTCTTCTTTGTATTTTCAGTATTTAATTTTCTGTCATTTACTTTTTCGCACTAAAACCAAAACCAACCAACCAGTCACTTACTTTTCCGCGCTAAAATCTCAATCAACTTAAAACACGCTCCCTCGCTGTATAAATCACCTCAAAGAGCAACTATCCCCCTAATTCCTTTGGGTTTGACCCCTACTTACCACTTGCTACCCAGTACTGTAGTCGCGAGTAGCGGACTATAAATTTATTTGTACATTTGCTCTGACGACAAGCATCTGTCAGAGGTACTATTCGGTAAAGGTGTCCAAGGTGGCCTGAGCTCCAAGTGTCAAAAGATGTACCAATGATTTGAATGAATGTGTGCGTGTTAGATCTTATGGCATGTAGTTTGGCAAAACTCTGTATAGTTGTTCAAGCTGTTGTACAAGGATAGTTCAAAGCCAGAGAGAGACAATCGACGTGGAATAAGTTCGACGCAGCAGATGTTTCCTAAAACAGATTAGGCAAGTCGGCGCTGTTATACATTGAAGATATGATACAAATATTGAAGTCAGTGGATTCATATATCAGATGCATATCAAGAAGTCGGTTGAGAGATATTAGGAAATACTTGCGCTTGAAATTTACTTATAGACGAAGATAATCGAAGATCTACTTGAAGATACATTGAAGAATATCAAGTTTGGAAGCGCATGGTTTTAGGAAAGATTTTCTAAAAGGCTTAGGCGGTTGGACTAGATACACTAGGAAATCTTCCTATATTCGGAGTCGATGCATTCACAATGATCAGCACTCACTAAGATATTACTCATGCATATACACTAAATGGAGGTGGAGGCAAACGACCGGCGAACTAATCATTCCGATTAATATTTCACGACGCTTGAATTCGGTCTGTTCTAGTGCTCGGTAAACTGATTGCAAAATAACTTGACGGTACATGCACTGTTGCTGATTCTCGTGGAGGATCATCTGGTGGAATCGGAGGTGAGGCTCGGATCTAGGGGAGTCCTAGTTAGAAATTACTAGAGTGTTAGAGGCTCCAGCAGTTTAAGAGGGATTCTGTAAACGTAAGCTTCTGTACTCTAAACTCAATATTAGTGAATTGCTATCTACCGAGCTAAGGAAACAGCCCCCCAGATGTAAGCTCATTAACGCCAAACTGGGTAACAACTTTGCATGTCGTTTATTTTCCGCACCACATTTATTGTTATACAATTTGTTCCGGATATTGTTCTACACTCGACTACAACATCTCAACATACATGGGAAGATTTCAGTGCAGATTGAATTCATAGTAAACGTGCCGAATGTGGCCTGCGCTTCAGAAGTGGAGAAATGTACCAGACGCTTGCGAATCCAATCAAGATGCCTTGCTAAGAGGTCCGGAGATCAATATATATGTATTAGATGATAAAGCTCATATGCATTGTAATGTTCCTAGTTGTTGTATCCACCCACTATAAAAAAAACAAAAATTTTATATGTATATAGTGATTTTCTTTTCTTATTTAATGTAACATTTTTTTGATTCATATGTAACAAATATAACAATTATGCGTAATGAAATTAAAAAGCGATAAAATTGCAATATAAATAAATATATTTAATTGTATGGAATAGCGTGGGGAGCGGTCGGTTAGGAACCCTAAAAAATTCGAGAACTTGAGAATTCAAATCTAACCATTAGATCATGATGCATCTTTGAATGTGCATATGACACATGTCCAAAAAGTAAAGTAAAAGTTGGTGATTTTGACTTTGTATTAAATGCACTTGGAAAATACAAATGGGACACGTGTCATCATCACAATAACTTGATGTTGCAGTTTTAAAGAAAAACATTGGGGTCTCAAGTTCTCGAAATTTAAAGAAGTTCTTATTTGAACGCTCGATATTCTTTAATCATATATAAAAATCATATTTTTGTTAACTTTGTCTACATAATGGAATACAACAAATGACAGTTTTCATATTAAAACGATGTCCATAGCACTACTCTAAAACATTGCTTCTATTATTTATTAGATATTTAGGACGTTGAATAATGTTGTCGCATAATTCTTCGCATGACATATATATCGTAAATAATTATTGGATAGTGCCTATTGTCGTGCTAAGTCTTATATTTATCGGAAAATACATCCAATAAATGTGTTTGTCTTGCATTTATTATACATTTACTGCGCTATGGTGCCTCTTCAATTTCAAAGTTTTCTTTTTTCAAGAGAATTTTTTTATTTTTTACAATAACTGGGTACTATAAATTCACAAGACTACTATAAATGTGTTTGTCTTCATCAAAGTGGTCAGACAATCATAGTCTAAACAAGATATGCATTCAAACGCTTAGTACACAGGACTAGCAAGCGACTAATCACAAGTTCTAAATAGTTCTATGGCAGAGTATCAAGAACAAGAATAGTTACACAAAACATGCTCGCCGTTCACCTATGCTATCTAGGGATAGTCCGCCGGCTCTTGGCACAAAGCTTATTCTATGTTTATGTCGTCGCCAGTAAATTGAGGATAAAGTTAGTTGAAGTTCAAACTGATAAATCGACAACACTCTTGCCGTTAAAGATAACAGTGTTTATTTTGAAAGTTTTGTTTTATTATTGTGGTCCCTAAGTACTTAATTTGAAAATTTTAATAGTTCGCTACTTATTTTGAAACAGGATAATAGTTCGAGTAATTAAATTATACTTTTCCCGTAATTTTATAACACTTTGAATTATCTTGCATCAATTTCTAAAAATATATATCGTTTCTGACAAAGCCATTTTATTGTGAATAAATAAAGCTTTTAAAGTAAGCATTATCCATTATGCAATAAATATTGTTTCATTAAAAATTTATTTGTTGTCGTCCCCATAGAGGAAAAAGATCAGGTGAGAAGTGTGTGATTGGGTGAGATATAAGAATTTAAATTAGCCATTAGATCTAAGATCATATGGTTGTTAATAATCAACATATTTAACATTTAATTAATTGCTAATTATGGTGTAAAGGGTATTATCGGAAGTACAACTTAGAGAGAAATCAAGATCCGTTCAATCGACCGATCCTCTTCGATTTTTGATTTCTCATCATCCGCAGGTCCAAAGTCGATCTTTTTCTACCATCCGCCGCCGATTCAGTGGAGTGAGAGGTTGGAAGACACCCACCTCTATTTTTTCGCTGCTAAAAAAATTGAAGCTAAAAGCTTAAATCAGTGAAGGAATAAGCGAAGCGAAAAGAGAGCTCATATTCAGTGGAGTGATAGGTTGGAAGACCTTAGTTTTCATCAAACTGAGAAACAAGTTTCTTAGTTGAAGCAACTGGTTGCTGTTTGTTTCTATTCATGTTCATTATGATTTTTGTGTGTCTCATGGCAAGCTTCATTAAGTTTGACAATATGTGACTTCTATACTGCTCTCCCTTGTCCGACTTGCCTGAGCTCAGTTTTGATTTATATACATCATGCTTCTTAGTTTCTGAAGATGTATTTTAGCGAGCATTTCTGGTGTTGATGGGGTTCTTTTCCATGTAGATTGTTTTTTGTTTCTGGAGGATTGAGTGAAGGCCTAGTCCTCATTTTTTTATTATATTTTTGCAGTGTTATTAAAACCGACTCATAGATCGAACCGGTAAAGTCACTAGGTCAATGGGTCAATGGTTCAACCCGATTGAACCGGATTGACCCGCACATATTAAAAAATAAAAATAAAAAACTTATATATGATATTATAACATATTTATGACTTGAATAAATATTACATGTTTATGATCTGATTACAACAACATACCATAACAAATTGTCAAATTTAGAATTGGATAAAGTACAAATCAATAATACAACAATAACAATTTTACTCTTAATTTGCAAGTTACAACATTAAGGGATTTCTGAGATTAATTGAATTTCTAGTTAAATATATAATAAGTAATAAATTTTATAGATTTGATAAATGAATATACATTATTAAAACAAATAATAAAACAAGAATCATGTTTAGCTTGGTGGAAGGGGAGAGAATAACTATAGAGGAAGACCAGCTTCAATTCTTGTCCAAGTTAAATAAATAAATATTTTTTCAGACCAAAACGAACCGATTGAACCGATCAAATCATCGTTTTAATGTAAAATCGGGTCAACCAGCCGGGTCAAACCGGTTCAACCGACCGAGTCAACCGGGTCTTGACCAGGTCGAATGTAACTGGCTCGATTACAAAACCAATCGGTTGAACCGGCCGGTCCGGTTTTAATAACTATGCATTTTTGTATGCGTCTTTCATAACCAGTCCGTAGTGCTATCAGCCAAAGATTAATTAAGTTTGCAATGCACTGGAGCTACAATCTCATAATCAACTATTTTCTTATAGTAGATTATTGATTATTCAATTTTCTTGGTCCCAGTCTATTATAACAGCTGCTGAGGTTCTCAGCTTTTGTGCACATTCTGCATCTACTGTGCCTTGTATGCAGGGACGAATCCAGAATTGAAAGTTACCAGGGCTTGACGCAAAAAAATAAAAATAAATTGTAAGATGGCCACTAGAGGCTAACCCTCGTGCCTTTTTTCATACAAAAATCATAACTTATTATTATTATTTATTTTCATAGAACTTCTAATCTAATTCGATAAAAACTAGCTAAATTTTATCCTTAGCTAAACTAGCAACTCCATTGCACAATTGCACAGGTGCGACACATTGAAAATTACTACAACTAATGAATGAGATCACGCACATTCATGAGATGACGATAAATGCAGAGACGCAACATCAACATCATCATCAAATACGACACCATTCAAATCTAGACAATGATACAAACCAATATAGTTGTTCGAAAACTCATTACACAAACAACTTCTTAGGCATTGGATTACAGTATTCTACCCTCTTTGGAAGGGTAAAGTCCTAAGAAAACAAAGAATAATAGAGATAAAAATAACACTGCAACATCACACTAACTTGATAGTCCGTATGTTTTCAAGAAGCAAGTGTTGCAGACTTTTATTGAGAAATTACTGAACTACAAAACAACTCAAAGCTTCAAAATCGGCCTCAAGCAGTGGATTAAAACTCCAAAGTGACACAATTATCATAAATCAATATACAAAAACTATCTCCACATCTACTAACCCAACCCTCCTCTTCGAAAGATCCTAAATCAAAATCAAACTCATCTTCACAATTCCACCAACCCAACGACTTAAACACAAGCATTCAACTCAACATGTACGATTGAGTTTAAACTGGTACCTTAACAATACATCCGCAACTGGAGGTAAGACGCCGTCGACGGCGAACTTCTGACCCCCGCTCCCCATCCCCAAACTGCGGAAAAACGACACCAAATTTTTAGAACACCCTGAAACGGACAAATTCAACCAAAATGAATCACCTTAACGGTAAGATCATCAAAATTCAGCAACAATCCAAAAATCCAACAGCACCACCACCAACTCAGAATCTACAAACAACAATTTCAGAATAGCAACCAGAAACAGAAAAATAAACACAATTTGCCATACCTAACAACGAATCGCGCTCCTCCGCTACTTCGGTTGTCGGACAAAGCTTCCACGTCCCGAATTTGTGCGTGAAGTTGGCGTGGCAGTACTCTGGCGCTCCGAGGACGCGGCCTTTCAGATCGATGCTCCAGAGCTTGTCGAAGTCTTCGACAAGGATGAGTTCGGAGTCAAAGTAGATGATGCGGTCGCAATTACAGGTTTTACAAAACAAAAAAATTAGGCCCAAATTCTACCCGGGCTGCAGCCCGACCAGCTGGATCCGCCCCTGCTTGTATGCAGTTTTCCATATAAGGTTGTACTGTTTCATTGGTTTGCTGTTTACTTTAGTTGAGGAAGGAGCTCAAGGAGAAGATATAAATCATGGCAGGTGGAGCTGCACCGCCAATTCGATCGGCAACCGGGCGATTTTAATTCTGCGATGCTGTGACGCGCTCCGACTTTCCACCTATATTGAACTCAAACCAGCATGGATACGATTGAGTTTGGCTTTGAACGGACAATTACGATACGGATATAGTGAGTATGGCGCTTTACATCAGTCGCGAAGCTTCGAAGGTTGCGTCTTTTGGTTTATTAGTTTTGATTTGATTAGTGTTGTGTTTGGTATCTGATAGTTTTTTTTTTGCATTTGAAGATTTGGAAGAGGCTTTGAGCGGAGGTAACTACCGAGCTGAACCTGCTTGCTGAGAGTTGGAAGTATCTTCTGGCCGGGCTACCGAGCAAATGGATTATAATACGTAGCAATTGTGTTATAATACGTAGCAGTTTTGCACTATAATACGTAACAACTGTGTTATAAGACACATCAGTTATGCATTATAATACGTAACAAGAGTATTATAATACGTAGCAACATCATTTAAGTCTGAAGCACTATATTAAAACATGTAAGTATGCTGTTTTATAGAACATGCAATTATATTACAATACGTAGCAACTGTGTTATGACCCAAATTATGATCAATATAGTACAAATTGACAGAATTATGATATATAACCCACATGGCTACGAATCATGATCAATATAGTACGAATCATGATCCTTATACTACGAATTAAGAGCTACAAATTGTGATACGATGTATCAATTATGAAATACGTAACAACCCTATGAGGCTTGGCCACCTTCAGGTTCTACTAGCTGAGGAGGTTTAACATTAGTAATGCGACCGTTGGAATTTACACCGAAACCAGAATCTTGCTTCCCCGTTTGGACATCCTGTCTATGCACTTGTTTTACTTCATTTTGCTTTGATATGTTGGAACGTTTGAAAACGAGTAGCTCCTCAACGCTATCTGACATCTCTGGTTTAGAACAAACCTCCATTACCATTATCTAGTAATGCAATCGACAAGCACGAACTGCCCACCAAGTCTGCATTGTGTCAGAAATAAATACAATGAATTTCAAAGGACAACACAAAATCGATTAGTAAGAAAACATAAGCAAAAGATGGCAGTAAAGACAAGAAAACCCCTTATCCATATAGAGTTTTGAAGTAAACTGCATTTTCAGCATGCAACAAGGATTACACTAACCTTACATTCAAAACGTATATAGTTGTCACTTATAATGTCTTACTAAGAGAACATGTCGGTTGTCAGTCAATGATAATTATTGTATTTAAGATGCATAGTCTATGCAACTGACAGATAACAAACCAACAAAAAATTAGCAGTTTTACCTTTCTCTGAGTTTTAGCATTATTGCTGTATTCTTCTAAGCAGCTCCATAATACTCCTTTATTTTCAAACCTTTAGTTGCTTCATCTTGCTTTATAACCTCAATGTGGCTCCTATTATGGCTACGCATTATGGTCAATATACTACGAATCATGATACATAACCCACAATAGAATTCAACAGAAGCTGCCTCACCTTCTTGATAAACGATGCTACAAATTATGATAAATGTACCAATAATGAATCACATAAATGTTGCACATAAAATTACAATGAACCAATTAACAACCAGAATCTATTAATTATGCTACGAATCATGATAGAGCATGCTATGAATCATGATACAGTATGATACGAATCATGATACATCATGCTACGAATCATGATACATCATGCTACAAATCATAATTGATAAGCGATTATTTGCATGGTCTTCGATGTACAAATTCACACACTTTGAGCTCCATTCTCATGTAATATTACGCAGATTTGATGTTTTTACTTAGTGTTTCAGTAACAAAGCAATTTGTGAAGTAAATGGCAAAATGTGAGCTTTGCTTGAATGACCGACCGGCTACCCGACCAAATGCTGCGTGAAATGCCAGGGCACCCGACCGTGCACCCGGCCTAAATTGCTTGAATGGCCGACCGGCTATCCGACCCAAGCTGCAAACAATAAATCTTCAAGTCGGCTCAAATGCATTTATTTCCATCGATCAGTGTGAGTTTTATGGGGACACAAAGAGGCCATTGGAGATTGAGAAGCCTGCATCGGGAAACATGGAGACAAGCAATTATGACAGTATAGAAGGAGCGCACATCACTGAAGAAAAGGATCATCGAAGAAACCAGAAAATTATCAGAAATACTTGGCGACAACAACATTCACGAGAGCAGGAGTTCAACATCAGGGTTTCTCTTAACCTAATCTTGTACTTCCATTTTTATTAATCTGTTGTCATGTATCAACTCACCATGAGTGAGTAGTCCACTTATTGGGATCCAATGGATCCCCAGAAACATCTGCAATTGTAACACATGTCTTTTTATATGATTGCAATTTATTTCTTTACATTAGATATGAATACTTCAATTCGTACATCCTGTATTTGGTATTTTCGCGAGATATCAATAATGTTTGTATGAGGATTATTTGTACCTATTGTCTGTGTTTGCAGTAGCATATCACAGTAGGTCTATATAGTTGCATGATAGGCGAGAAGCGAAAGTTGAGTCTATGCATGTAATGAGATAAAATCTTATAGGCGAGAAGCGAAAGTTGAGTCTTGATGATTTGTGCATCTAGTTTTGTTATTATGCAAGAAGCGAAAGTTGAGCATGTAATAAGGCAAATGACCTAGAGAAACAATTCACTATCATGTATCAAGATCTACTGTTAGGCAAGAAGCGAAAGTTGAGTCTGCAGTAACTTTGTGTTATAATCTGTTTGTTTTTGGGGAGTCATTGATTCCCAATGTTTCATCAAATTAAAAGACAACCAAACAACAAATCGTATGCAACAACAAATTAAATCTTTAGTTCTGTGCTAGATCATTTCATTGTTCAATTTATTTATTCTACTGTACTGCATTTTCATTTCAAACCCCCCATTTCAGTACTAATATAAACAAATCATTTACAGAAAATAGCAAACTAGTTCCCTGAGGATTCGACCTGAGTCACACTCAGATTAATTGTTTGATCGCGAGTTGCATTACAATCACTACATTTACAATCGATCAATAATACAGTATGTTACGAATCATGATAAAGTATGCTACGAATCATGATACAGTATGATAAGAATAATGATACAATATGTTACGAATCATGATACAGAATGCTACAAATAATGATGTGAAACCCACATGGCTACGTAACTAATCTCTCCACACAAAACATGCAGTATGCTACGCATCTTGCTGAAGTGCGCTACGTATTATGCCACGCATCTATACAGAAGCTTAGCGTTTAACCCTAAAAAACGTAATGTACTCTTTCGACAAATTGTGGATCAATTTATCAAACCCTAGCCCGTAGTTAGGGAAACCTACCGTATATTTTGTGCGTTTTCTTTGGCTGAGTGGTCGACCGATCTTCCATGGCCGTCCTCTTTTCGGTCGTCGATTAGGTTTGGAGTCTTTGCAAGTCCCGACTTCGGTTTCGCAATATCACAATTTCGATTTCGGAATTTGGTGTTTTGGAGAAATTGTTCGTGACTAATTTATCCCCACAAGCGTCGATTAGGTTATTTTTAACATTATTTGGTGTTTAATCTGGGATGTTGATTAATAAAGATCATTGGACTGAATTAATTCTTATTTCTCACTATAAGCGCACTTCTCACGGGATTTAATTTTAACCCTCCCCATAGAGAGTCCGGTTCCTGTGAGAAGTGACATTTTGGTGAGAAATGAGAACTAATCTCATCCATTCATCTTGTTAATCAATGGCTAGGATTAGATCGAATTAATTTACATTATTCGTAGCTTTTCAAAGGATAATGCGTAGCATTACATTATTCATCGTTTTTCAAAGGATAATGCGTAGTATTATGTATATGAATACTACGCATTATCCTCTGAAAAGCTACGAATACTGTAATGGTACGCATTATCCTTTGAAAAGCTACGAATAATACGAATAATGTAAATTAATTCGATCTAATCCTAACCATTGATTAACAAAGATGAATGGATGAGATTAGTTCTCATTTCTCACTAAACATGTCACTTCTCATGTGATCTTTATTCCCACATAGATACCATTTTATTATTATTTTTTTACCAAGATACCATTTTATTGTTTTTTTGAATAAAGATGCCATTTTATTGTTAAAAAGATAACATTTATTACGAAGTGCATCGAAAAATGGACTTCTAACAAATGTGTTTGGCGTTCATTTGAATGTATATATCGAACGAGTAAGGATCCGGTGCAAAGCTCATATTCTTGTAAAAAAATACAAACTAATCATAGCCCTTGATCTTGTGATTGAATGGATGAGATTAAATCTTGATTTTTTGGTTTTTTTTTTGTGTGACGAATTATGTCGTCTTTTGGTTTTTCGGCTCGTCTTTTGACGAATTATAAAATAAACTGACGAATTATAAAATCATTTTGACAGATTTTGTATTTTGTACTAAAAATTTACTTTGCACCAGATCTGGCCTCTATATCGAACAAACATTTAAATGTATTTATCAAAAATGCATCGAACAAATGTGTTTGCTTCCAAATTTCAAAGTTTCTTTTTCAAGACAAACTACTTCATTTTTTGCAATAACTCAATACTATAAATGCACAACACTACGGTAATTATCCACAACAAAACCAAAAAAGAGCAAGTGAAGAGAAAAATATAGCAATGACCTTGTTGGCATCTCCCCACCTTTCAATCAGCTTGCTCATTTTCATATTCTATATTGTTTGCATCAATTTTCAATCAACTTATTCAGTGAATCCAGTTGTCGATGAAATTTGTTCCAAAACAGATTTTGAAGAGGCTTGTAAAAGCCATATTAGATCACATCATCGTGATTTTAGCAGCGGAACCACTAAACACTCGGTTGAACAAATCACATTCAATCTCATAAAAAACTTCTCGGAGGAAACAATCGAAAATTTTATGCATTTGACTTCTATATCTCAAATGTCTGATACAACTGATAGGTTGATGCAGTGCTCGTATCAATACCAAAAGATACAGTGTATTTCAAACTCGGCACATGGCTTCTGGATGTTCAATTTGATGACCACTAACCAGATTATATGTGACATGGTGGAGACAAGCAGGAGTGCAGTGTCTTCGTGCGCTAAAGCAATTGGAGATAGATCACCCAGTATGAGTGGAGTAGATACTAAAGCAAACCAATATTTACGTATTATTGCAATCATGTTTAACTGTGATGATGAGAGTCCTCATTATCATCATGGGAGTGGTTCTCATCATCATCACAGACCACAGATTCCAAGTTACACATGACATGATCAATAAAATTCAAAAATGAGAAGAATGTGACGATAATTAAGTCATACATATAAAATCAGTTTATATTTTGATTTTCTTTGAATCACATCACTATTAAATTACGAAACTCGAAGGGCGCGTGAAAAAATCCAATAACAATTTATTATAGTGAATATGTCGTTATTAACAAAATTAAATCATTATTATGTTACACTAATCGGAAAAATTGAGCATGGACGAGTGATGAAGTGTATTTATACGACTCGTCGAACTAACTAATTTCATTTATCTTGAGACTTTGCTGACAAGTATGGATTTACATTTCAGGCATGTTGGAACCTCTAGGAGAATATATACAATAAAAGGCGACACGTCGGGTGTCAAAACACCATAAGGCGGGCGTTGATGGAGCTCTTCCACGACAAACCTGAGGTTCGAAGGTGGTTGGACAATATAGACCCTTAGTTATGATCTTTGGCAATAGATACCGGTGGTATGAGATGTCCCTCAATGACTACCAATGCTTCATAATCGTACAACAACATTTTTAATGGCGGGCGTGATACCCATTTCTGCATTAGATATGTTCACATTTAAGCAGATGAATGCGTACTTCAACTAGCACAGAAACGCATACGATAACTATAAACGGTTCAACATTTCCTTTGAAGATTCACAACAGGTTGGAGAAACTTCGAGTAAGGGTAAACTACCATAGAGTGGCGCTATATAACGCGTCGCTCAGAATTTATAAAGTGGTCACGACAAGAAAGCATCACGGATACACAACTCGCCTCGAAAAAAAGAACATGTTCCGGTTAAAAATAGACATTATTTCAGTTTCCTTGCAATCATGAAACGACAACGTGTGAGTATGCGCACATGGATTACGCCCAATTCGATGCTCATAAGTATAAGCTGGAAGCTTACAACATGACCTGGAGTTACTATTTCGCTCTTCATGCGGACTTCTGGAGGCCGTGTGAGGGACTTCTCCATGTTTCTAACTCTGAGTTCAGACGTGGAAAAGTCGATGGAAATCTGACAAGCCAAAGACGTAATAAGATATATGAGAGGGATGTCGGCGAGTCCAGTAGTCGGGGAGGCGCTTCTTCGTCACATGTACGTAGATAAATTCAAATATGCAAGATATGCCACCAAACAGGCCATAACAGAAGGGCATGTCCAGATCAAAATGCGAGCTAAACCCTTAATCTGATCCCCGGCATTTTATTTTTGGTTTACTTCTGTCATTGATGTTTAAGGTGTGTGGTATTCTTTTTTCAATGATGTAACCAGTTACTTTTGTTTGTGTTTCAATGGTTTAAGTCATGTTCCCATTCCAAACACTTCTTAAGTATTTTTTTTGATAGAGACTTCTTAAGTATTTCTAGTAGTTATTTGTAGCTGACTTCCGATAGAAAATTGACTTTGTTCAACAAAAGTGTGTAAGAATTTGGTTTTTTTGGAATGCACAAAATTGGACCGGATCGTAAATCTGGATCGGACCGGAATTTTATGATTCGGTCCAGGACCGGGCTGGATTTGTACGGTCCATCCTTTCAAAAACTTCCGGTCCACCGATCATGCCCGGATCGTAAATTTCGATCCGGTCCGCGGTCATAATTTCAAAAAATTCGGCCAACCAGTCCGGACCGGATGTGCATCCATAGTTTTTTTAACAAACTGGGTTTGGGGATTCGGTTTTTAGAGAACATTGGTTTTGGGGTATTATAATATGTACTGAAATAAGAATTGTGCTCGTATAGTCACTTCTAATCTAGTCTGAAGCACAGCAAAAATAGGAACTCTAAGAACCGGTGATCGGTCGAATTCTTGACCTATTATTCACTTCATTCGATGATGGACTAGATTTGTTTTCTCAGTATTTTGTTGTCATTCAATCTCTTTTCTAGTGTTTCGGGTCATATATAATAAGACTTTTGGATTGATACGAAGCAAAACAAAGCAACTGGTGAAGATTTAGGCAAAAACAGGACAAAACTGGGCATACTGACCCGTCCAAAGTATTTTGCATGCCCAGAACGCATAAGGTGTCCAAATATGTCAATCAATTACTTGTTGGAAAGCTAACTCGAAGGCCTACAATTGTGTAGTATATACCAAGAGCATATACGAAGGTTTAGACCTCAAAAAAGACCACAAAAGTCATGTCCCTTTACACTCCTAGTGTCACGGGCGTCATGGGCCTGTCTCAGAAGGCTTGCATCTGCCATGCCCCATGACACCCGTGACGAAAAGCCCCGTCACATGTCCATTGTCAATTTCGAGCTATAAATAGCTGTTTCGAATTAGACTTTGAACACACTGATTTTAGGTATCGATTTTGACATATATCGAAGAAGGAGGACGACTAAGAGCTCAAGAAAGAACAAGATTCAAGGCCACGCTTCATGAAAACACAGTTTCCTCGTTTCTAATATTTTATTTTCATATGTATTGTGGTTGATAGCCATGAATTGCGAGTAGCCATTTTATTCCGGGATCCTACGGATCCCGTGCATGTTAACACTCTTCATGTGATTTATAGAATTGTTTGCCTTTAATGTCATCAAAGTTATTCAATTCTACTACGCTTAATTTTATCATTCTTGCACGTTATACATTGAATGGATGTTTTCTTGTATGAACGAAATTAGGTTAAACACCAAAAAGATGGTTGGGTCTGAGGTCGTCGGGATGCACAACCGGTCCGACCCGGACCGGATTTTTACGGTTCTGGTCAGACCGGTCGATCGGAAATTTTCAAAATTTTGGACCGTGGACCAGATCGGATCGGGGTATATGGACCGGATTTTATGTAGAAAGCGGATCGGATTGGACCGAATCACCTTAAATTTAAGGTCCGGATCGGAAATTTACGGTAGGGACTGGTGGATCAGAAATCTCAACAAATATGGACCGGTCCGATCCGAATTTATGGTCCGGTCCGGTCCAAATTTGTGCATCCCTATTAGGTAGTTAACCGGAACAAGTACACTTGATGTTAGGTCGTAGTAGCTATGCTGATAGTATATGGCATAATAGGAGAGTTAATATTAATTGTTTCACTAGACTACAGTAGCTATGCTGGTAATACGTAGGTATCTGCAAGTACAACATGCGTGCATCCGCGGCGATGGTATAACAAGTACGTAGTGGAATAATTAATGTTTGGAAAACCCTAGGCTTAACTAATCGAAATTGTTGATGATCTGTGGAGGGGCGGCGTTCAATAATCTAGGTAAATTTAGACAATGATCCGTGGATAAGCGGCTTGTTTAATATTATTTTGGTTTATTTTCATATTTGTTGGCATATCTGGATTGCATGATATTATCACATGAATTGTATGACAAGCACGGGTGAAGTTTGATCTTGGAATTATTTCTCTGATTAAATCAATCATTTCCTAATTTAAGTGTCAGTTAGGAATCAGTATTAACCAAACCTTTTTCCTGTAGGAGCAGTTGAACACATTACTTGCATAGTAGTACACGTACGCATATGTTCCTTTGATCGACCCTTAGCTTTCCAAGGTTTATAAATTATTTTTGACTGCAACCTGAACACTAAAACTTATAACTTGACAACTATAAACGGTTAAAAATACACTTGTCAACCGGTTAGTTAGAAATTTAATAAACTAGTTCTTGGTGTTCCAAATTTATTAAAAATAGGCCAAACGGATATAACAAACTCGTTCGGATCATTTGGGAAAAGACCAACTCAAATAGGCCAAATGAGATAAAAGCTCCAGCATGAATAACATTTATTTCAAACTTCAAAGTGTTATCATCATTTATTTTGAAGTGTTATTTATTCGCTGCATAGATATTGTTGATCTCTAAGCGTTCTCTGTTATCCTAACTATAAATAGCGCTTAAAAGTATTGTATAGTGAGGATCGGATTCGGAATCGGTGCAACGCAGTATTTTGTTGCGATATGTAAAACGACGTCGTTTCAATCAAAACAATATCTTTTTTTTATTTTTCGAAAACCAAAACGACGCCGTTTTCCACTCGCAGTGAATTACTGTGCTGCACTGGATCTTTTTCTATTGGGATCATATTTCTATATATGTAGCAAGTTGATTCCATCTATGTGTAATTGTGTATAATTTAAGTATTTATTAATGATACTCAAGTATATATATACTAATGAAAGATGTTCAGAAGTTAAGACTAATCAACAGTGAGTTAGTCATAAAACAAAACTTTAAATGTATATTGTAATTTTCTGTTTTATTTAATGTAAAAAATTGATAATGGGATACAACAAGTGAGAATATTACAATGCATATGAGTACAACATTATCATCTTGTACATATATATATTTACCTTTGAAGCACTAGCAAGGCATCTTGATCGGATCCACGAGGGAGGATGAACACATCCACGCGCGAGGCGGGAAGAGAGGCATCCACGCGCGAGGCTGGACAAGGAAAATGGAAAGGAAGAGGAAAAAGAAGAAAATCTCACAAAATTGTGAGGAAAATTGGTGACCCCATAATTCAAATCCAGGGTCTAAAGAACCATGACAAACTCCTTAACCAACGGGCCACCACCCATGTTGGCATTTAATGTAAAAAATTTATATAACAATTATGCATAATGAAATTAAATAGCAAGAAAATTGCAATATAACTAAAATTTTGAATTGTATGGAATAGCATGTTTATTGTCATATTTTTTTATCGACGAGTTCATTACAAGTGGACACGGAATCAGTACATATAGGTCATATCTAGACACTTTTTGTCAATTGAAGCGCATATCTCTCATATTCTCATACAAAGATTAGACTTTAATGCAAATGGGAAGGCATGCGGGCCAAACAGATGCAAATGGGAAGGCATGTGGGTCAAACAGAAGCAAACGGGTGCAACCAGGGGCGGATCCAGCCAGGTCCTGGGGGGTCCCAGGACCCCTCTCAACTTTGGTAAAAAAAAACTTACATATGAAGTTATATATATTTTTCATTTGATCAAACATCTATCTTCGATCACTTTTTTTGTGAGCTTAACCTCTGAATATCATCTTGGAGTAAACATAAAAGTTATAGAACATTCAATTATCTTTCTGCCCATATAAAAAACATCTTAAACGGACACCGGATGACGCCTCTATGAGCTTTCGAAGGTTGGCTCGGACCCCCTCGATTTCGGCTAGATTCAATCAATCATCCATCTTTGGTGACTGTTTTTATCAGCTTAACCGCCAAATTTCATCTTTAAGTAAACATGAAAGTTGTAGAGCATTCAATCAGATTTCCATACATATATGGACCATCTTCAACGGACACCGGATAACGCCTCTATGAGCTTTAGAAGATTGGCCCAGACTCCCTAAATTTCGGCAAATTTCAATTAATCATCTATCTTTGGTCGTTGTTTTTATCGGCTTAACCTCCGAATTTCATCTTCAGTTAAATATGAAAGCTATAGAACATTCAATTAGCTTTCGATCCATATGTAGATCATCTTCAATGGACATCGGATGACACCTTTATGAGCTTCAGAAGGTTGGCTGATCATTAGCGGACCTTATTGTTCTTGTTGTTCGAAAAAAAAATCGCCGAATCATTAGCGGACTTTTTTTTTGCCGGATCCGACTTATATCCTTGTTGTTCGGAAAAAAAAAAATTGGGACCCCCCTCAGACGAAGCTCTGGATCCGCCACTGGGTGCAACAAAAGAAAGAGAAGCCAACAAGAAAATTTAATGCAGTCACCAGGAACGAACCCAGAACCCGAACCCAGAACCTGAGGCAATGTAGACCAATACCTCAGGCCACCATCTTGTCGGCCCGTGATCATATATATAGATAATACTTTTGTTAATACTATCTATACTAGACAGTTTTCATATGAAAATGATGTCCAGTACACTACTTTAAAACAATGCTTCTTTTATGTACTAGATACTTAGGACTCTGAACAATGTTGTCGCATAATTTCTTCAACAACACACGACATAGATATCGTAATTTTTGATGATACGTATTGTCATGCTAAGTCTTGTATATCGGAAAATGTATCGAATAAATGAGTTTATCGTGCATTTATTATACATCTTGGTGCGTCCTAAATTTCAAAGTTTTCTTTTTTCAAGACAAACATTTTCATTTTTTTTTTGCAACAACTCAATACTATAAATACAAAAAAGTATGGTATTTATCCACAACAAAACTAAAGAAGAGCAAGGGAAGAGAAAAATATAGCAATGGCCTTGTTGACATCTCCACGCCTTTTAACCAGCTTGCTCATTTTCATACTTTATGTTCGCATCAGTTCTCAACCAATCTATTCTGGAAATGAACTGATTGATAAAATCGGTTCTAAAACAGACTTTGAAGAGACTTGTAAAAGCCTTTTTCGCTCTCATCCTTATTTTAAATGGGCAACCACGAAACATGCCGTTGGACTAATCGCATTTTATCTTATAAAAGACTTTTCGGACGAAGCAGTCCAAAAGTTGGTAAATTTTATTTTTGTATCTCAAACGTATGATACAACTAAAAGATTGAAACTCTGCAGAAATCATTACTATAATATATATAAAAGTTCAAAGTCGGCACTTAGCTTCAACCGGAGTACTGCATACAGTATATGTGACATGGTGGAGACAAGCAGGAGTGCAGTGTCTTCGTGCGCTAAAGCAACTGAAGAAAGATCACACAGTATTAGTTGGGTGAATATTAAAGCAAACCAATATTTACGTATTATTGCAATCATATATAACTGTGATGATCATGAGAGTGATTCTTCTTCCTCCTCCTCATCACCATGGGCTGGTTTTCATCATCATCATAATCACAGTCCATATGGATTCAAAGTTATACATGATCAATGAGAGTGATTGGTATCAATAAAATGAGCAGAACATAACATGACAATAAGTTATGCATATAAATTTAGTTTATATTTCATTTTCTTTGAATCGCATCATTATGAAATTAAGAGACTTGAAGGACGCGTGAAAAGTTTCAATAACAATCAGGAGGGTCAAGATCAGGTACAAAGTTGATTTTTGGTACAAAATATAAACTTCGTCAAAATCAACTTATAATTCGTCATTTTTCAAGCCGAAAAATGAAAAAGACAACATAGTTCGGCAGTTTCATTTTATAATTCGTCACTAAGAAAATGCACCAAATATCAGGATTTAATCTCACTCATTCAAATCATAAGATCAAGGGCTATGATTAGTTTGTATTTTGTACCAAAAAATCAACTTTGTACCTGATACTTTTCCATAGTGAATATGTCTTTTACAAAATTAAATTATCATTATATTAAATTAATCGGAAAAATTGAGCATAGACAAACTAAGCTTGTCAGAAAACGGTTTATCAACTTGTAACAAACTCGTCTCAGCGGATTTCACAAATGACCCTAGCTGACAGTGGCGGACCTACGCCTAAAGGAAGGGTGGCAATTACCCCCAATAATTTCTTTTAAAGGTTACTAATACCCTCTAATTAGTTTAGTGTTTTTGATAATTTTGATATTTTGCCCCCAATAATTTTAGTATTTCGCCCCCAATAATTCAAAAATAATCTTCAAATATTCGAAAATAGTGCTCAAAAATATATTTATGTATAAATAATTTGACCTCATTTAGAAAGTAATCTAATTTGATCCCATAATTTGAACTTAAATAAGCATATTTGACGTATAAAAACAATTTGTATCTTGTTAATTTTGTCATTAAATACAACTAAAACAAATATATTCCATTTAAACTTGTAGTCAATTTAATATATACTTTATAAAGTTTGGCTTTAATTTGAACTTCTTGAAATTTAAAGTTTCGAGACAGTTTAAAAACTTGATGATATTTGCCCCCAATCAAAAAAAAAAAGTCTGAATCCGCCATTACTAGCTGATGTATGTATTTGTGTCTGCCCCCAATGAAAACAATTCACGTATTATTGTAAACTGTTGATAGGCTAAATTCTAACTAAAATCTTTGCACGTACATAACACTCATCACTTCGATAAGTTTACTTAATTCGCATATATTCTTTTCTATTGCTTGCCTTACCTTGGTTGCATTTTGATTCAAATAAACTCCAACGACTTTTGGGATAAAAATAGAAAGTGTATGATGTCAATAAGGTGGTGGTTGAGTTGTTAGAATAATTGTCTTGCAATAACAGTCCCTCTCTCGTAGAGGTGTTCTTCGTCCCGTCTCGGCGTGCACGTGTTGTTCCTTCTTCGTGGAGGCGCGTGTTCGATATTGTTTGATGCGTGAATGTGCGTATTCGATCATGAAATTTCAAAATAGAAGTGCCTTATGCCTGTATGAGATGATATAACCCCAATAAAAAAATACAAAGCTTATGACAACAAGAATTACCTGTTTTTTCCAATCAAAAAAAAAAAAAAGAATTACCTGTTTTTATGTACAAAAAAAATGACATGATGGATTGTATCTCTCATGTCGTGTCCCAAATAGCTAAAGATCCAAACTTTATGATATAAAAAAACATTTGAATGAAAATCTGAATCTGACGACTTTGAATTATCATTGTGATATTCGCTGATCACTTCGTGAAAATCGGAGAAAAATGGAACTGGGGACCCTCGAGAATCGTCGATTCTGGACTCTAATGCTCCTTGCCGGATTGGCTTTCGTCCAATTGAGGGTTTGTTGTGGAGCTGGGTCTCAGTCGTCCGAGGAGGCGTATGTGACGCTGCTTTACGGAGATGAGTTCCTGCTCGGTGTTCGAGTTCTCGGGAAGTCGATTCGGGACACGGGTTCCAAGAAAGACATGGTGGCTCTGGTATCCGATGGCGTTTCGAATTATGCTCAGAAGCTTCTTAAGGTAAAACCCCTTATTATGTTTGTTGCGATTTGGTGGATTAGATGATGAGGTTTTGTGAATTGGGAAGATAAGTAGGGTTAGGGTTTGGGTGATAGTGAGACTGAGAAATTGTTGATGTGGTAATATACTAATGTCTGTGGTTGTGTGTATTTGCAGGCTGATGGATGGATTGTGGAGATGATTAGTTTGTTGGCGAATCCGAATCAAATTCATCCGACAAGATTTTGGGGTGTTTACACCAAGCTGAAAATCTTCAACATGACAAACTATAAGAAAGGTACCTGGGGTGCTTAAATTTGACTTTGTTTGAATTGTGAACGAGTGGAGCTAAAACTCTGTTGCGAGTTGTGTTGACGATAAAGATGGTGTTTTTCTTTGTGCAGTTGTGTATTTAGATGCAGACACTATTGTTGTGAAGAGTATTGAGGATTTGTTTAGATGTCAGAAGTTTTGCGCTAATTTAAAGCATTCTGAAAGGCTGAACTCAGGAGTGATGGTCGTGGAGCCGTCTGAGAAGGTTTTTAATGATATGATGAGCAAAGTGAATACTTTGTTTTCCTACACCGGAGGTGAGAGATCATATTGAAGTTTCAGTTTTAGTCTTATTAGTATTTTGAACATGGACTTGTTGCTATATCTCCTTGAACGGTGTTGTCTTCCTGAAGTAATGCACATGCATAAAATGGGGTGGTCAAAATGATGAGTAGCGTGATGTTGCATAAAAAAAAAATTGGTTATCCTCTTTCAACATATTTTTGTTTTGTTCGCAGGAGACCAGGGTTTCCTGAACTCATATTACGCTAAGTTCTCCAATGCACATGTATTTGATCCAGACCTACCAGAAAATGTGAGAAGTTCTCTACCTATTCCCAATATGGAGCGACTTTCAACTCTGTATAATGCTGATGTTGGACTGTACATGCTTGCTAATAAGGTACTGGACCTTAAGGTTTCCGAAAATGTTTATTTCTGTAATAGTAATATCGGTTTGATTGCTACCTAGAAGCCAATTTAGTACTTCTCTGTATTCCGTTACTTTGGTCTGTTGAGGCAAGCAGTATTTAATAAGTAAAATTAGAAGGTTACCTGATGTGCTGCTATATATGCATTTTAGTGGATGGTGGATGAGAGTGAACTTCGTATTATTCACTATACGCTTGGTCCTCTTAAACCATGGGATTGGTGGACAGCATGGCTCTTGAAACCTGTTGATGTTTGGCAGGTATCAGTTCTAACTGCGAGTCCAGCATACACGCGTAACTTTTCAAATATGTATGCATTTAATGTTCTGGACAATGTATTGATGATGTAGAATGTCCGGGAGCAACTGCCCGAATCACTTCCTGGAACTGAATGTGGGAGAAATCCTACTGATGCTCTTCTTGTCAAGATATTTTTTTTGCTGCCATTGGTCTGTGTTCTGTTCTATTTATGTCGCCCCGTCCTTCAGGTATATTTTCAAATATGTAATTCTTGCAAGTCAAAGAAAACATCACAATGTTGAACCTCTCACCTGTTGTGTACAGACACGCGAGGTCTTTTACTTCCTTGGTAGATGCTCAATTGGTGATCAGATCAGGCACATGTACTACAAGTTTAGATCCGTAGGTGCTCTTCCATATGCCACGATGTCTTCGTCCTCATCCCCGCATTCATCTCACCAGGTATGATCTCTTCTTCCATCAATTCGTTTTCTTATATGCTCTGGAAATGTATGAAAATGATTGGTTAGGCACGCTAAATGCCTCGTTATCATCCTCCGCAGTCATCAACCGCGCTACAAAAGGTGCCTTTTTACTTGCCAGGAGTGTCAATCATAATGTGTTTTTTCGCTGCCTTGATGTCATTCGCAATTGCTCTTGCAATTGTCCCTCGGCAAGTGATGCCATGGACTGGTTTGCTTCTAACGTATGAGTGGACTTTCACACTATTTTTCGTATTGTTTGGTGGATATTTGCGCTTGGTTTATTTATGGGGACGATCAGTTGGTGCTCGTTCCTCATTTCAAGAGTCTCCCACTTTCCACTCTAGAAGAGGTTCGCCAACTTCCTCAACTATTCCGTAATTTATGCTACACTTTTGTTTGCGCCTATCTGATGTTTCTGCCTACGACAGGTCATCAACTTATGGATTCAGCTGGATGGTATTACGGTTTAGGCATGGCTTTCCTAGCTATTGCCGCTCCTTCATTGCCATGTTTATTCGGGATCACTGCTCTTTTCCTCAGGTATAAACCTCAACATACCAATTATCTATACATTACAAACTTGACGAACAATTCACTCATATATATCATTGCAGACTGGGTTTGATGGTCGTGGGGGGTATTGTCCTAGCGTCCTTCATGACACATGCTGCTGAACACCTCGCAATCAGATCATTCCTCAGAGGGCTCCAAGACAGAGACCAACCAGCACGATTGCGGAGCATGTGGTTTTTGTGTTGACATAACTTCTTTAGTAACATTAGATTGGTTGATAGTCTTTTGTAATCCATTTAGTCTTGATTCATAGAGAAGTCATGCTTTCTTGTTGTATTATAAATAGCCTTGTACACAATTTTTTTTCTTCATATCAAATGAAAAGTTGAGCTTTTGATAGACAAGATGAGTTGTGATCAAATTATCCTGATCACAGCCGTGGCTGCAAAAACAGATGCTTGAAAGAAAAAGTGAAAGAAAACAAGCAAAACTCATCAAAAAGATGAAAAGCCAAGCGTTAGACTTGCCAAAGAGGCCAATCCCACTACCTTCATGACCTCAACCAGCTCCATATCCACAAGGTTGCAGATGGCTGCATGATCTTCTCAACCCTTCGTCATATCGTTTCTCACACAACGTTCCACCAACCGAAGTCTTAACCATGATACACGGCTTCCAAGTCGTTCGCAAATACTCACTATCGACGAGGCTTGAGATCAGCTTGCAATGAGTTTTGAGTCATTTGTGAAGTGAGTTGTAGCAGTGGGGGCAGAGTGAGTGAGGAGTAGATTATATAGCACTTTCCTAATTCCTAGTTTTGTAGAGAATGACATTGTCTGAAAGCAAAGGGAACAAGAAGCTAGAGTGAAAGTGATGCTTTATATTGAGAGAGGCTCATAAAAAAGTTTTTAATATTTTTACTTTACATAGTTTTCATCAAAAGGTATCTGATACATTGATTGAGAAACAGACCAAAGATTCAATCCTAGGAACCCACTTTTTCTCATGATCCATACAATGTTAACTCACAGACTGTTTTGCTCATTTGCTACAACTTCATTACAAAATAGATTCAAAGAGTGTTGGTTTTTTTTATGTGTTAATAAGCTGTGAGTGCAACCTGGAGGTGGAATACACAACAGTCTGTCATGGCCATTTGATTAGTATTAAAACTTTGACAATAGAGACTACTTTGTTTCAAAAGCAAAGCTGAGATCACCATCTAGGTGGATCATTAGTTGGCTTCCTGAGCTTTTCTCCTCATAAATACATTGTGCACTATGTATTTGGATTAAAAGGAAAAGTAGCTCTACCATCTGTGTATGTGGTGTCCATGTGTGTCATTTATACCAAAGTAAGCTTTGGAGCAAAACTAAATGAGAAAAATGATAGTGTATCAGTACCAAATACTCCATTGAAAATGGAACTAAATCCAGAGAAAGGCAGTTTATATTCGACACATGTGATGAGCATAAAAACTCGATACATTTGTTCAAAGGAGTCTTCTGAGAACATGGATGTACTCATCCTTATAGATTTGCTGTTTCTCCCAAATAATGAAACCGCAAAGTACATATTTCTTATGGACAGACGAACAAGAAGGCTTCCTCTCACTGACATTGTGGCGCTGCCTGAAAGCATCCCAATACCTGAAAAATCATTTCATATCAAATGAGCATCAGTAAAACCAAGAAACAACTATGGAAAAGCTTCGAGTGTTGGCAAGCTACATACCCAGCTAAGAATATTGTGGTGGTCTCTCAGAACAGTACTTAGATTTCACCAAAAGAATCTGTACGAATGTGATGAGGGAAGACATCAGCCATCCATGGCCCTCTTTAAAACAAGCCACCATTTTTGTATCACTGTTTTCTACTATATATCAAAACTCTGTCCTGGTTGTGCTTGGCAACCGAAAATGTAACCCACAGGAGCAAAACAAGAGCAAACTAATTTCCCAAGATGAAGGCATGTACTTCGGCCCAGCTAGAAACTGTGTACAGTGTCCCTGATAACCCTTTCCAGTTTGATGAGCCTACATCAGCATGTTCTCGTTGTTTGTCCACCAGTCCCTGAAACAATGGCACAAAAGAGACCCCAAATTGGCTGCCTACTTTCCTTAAGCTTGAGCTAGATCCGACGACTATGCCCACATCAGCCTCAAGAAGGCAAAGCAAGTCACCAACCGAGTCACCAATGTAAACTGTCAGTGACTTCTTATCATCTTTACTATTCTCCAGAATATCTTTGAAGGCTTTAACTTTGTCAACGGGTGATTCCATATGCTTCATAATTTCACCAGTGGATATGGAATTTTCAAAATTAAGCTCATTCGAGTGCACTTTCATTGCCAGTAAGGCTTCTGTTTAATCGAGCAATGGAACAAGTCAGTAAAATTAATAAAACATGCAACTTATGACAGATCATTTGCACGTATGCATTAGAAAAGTTACACAAGAAATACTAGAGAATACCTCAGATATGCATATCAAGTGAATGAGGTTACCTTAAAGGCGGATGTTCACAAATTTTCTAAGCTATATACTAATCAGAGAACACTCACATGTAAATGACAATACAAATGCTATACCAATGAATTAAGCAAAAACACCCCAACTAATCATTTACGTGCTTATACCTACTGACAGGTGACAGCAAGAGGCTTTTAATATTTGACATTTTACAAACAACCATCGTATCAGAAGAATATACCTGCAGAAAAAGCTGCTCTTATGAGATCTCCACACCAACAATATGAAAGAACATGAACATCAGAGTTGACACTGTCATTCTTTATGATCTTCTCAAAGAAACTTGCACAGCCATCATGAAGAATCATACGTTCTCCAGCGCGTTTTATGTCTTCCACATTTAGGCCTTTCAATACGCCAGATTCAATCACTCTAGCATTTGCCCTTCGCTCAAAATCTGAGAGTTTTTCCAGTCCTTCTCTCAGACCTTCATAGTTGAACTTGTCAGCTGCAAGAATGCTCCAAGTCAGAGGAAAATTAACGGTACCCAACAGTAAATTAGCTGGATGAACTTCAGAAAAGGCTATCTACACAATTTATCTTCTTTGCGGACCGGCAACCACTATTGCTTCATGCTACCAATTTTGTGGAATAACAAAAGAAAAATAGAAATGCTCGAGTAAGAAAGATAAGCGTTTGAACAGAACCTTTCTTAGGGGGCATAATGCTATCTATGCATTGTTCATACTCTTCGGTGTATTGCCTGGAAAGGATGTCCCATGTAGTCCTTAGATCCACTGATGACATTCTGGCTAAATGGCTTTCAGACTGGTTTTGATCAGATTTCGGAGCAGTTACTATTGCAATCTCAGCCAAAATGGCTGAGGAATCGACAACAGTACAAGTCAAATCAAAGTCAGAAAATATCATGAGATGATCTTCTTCAGGATTATGGTATTTAATCAAAGGTACTACAGTGTGTTGCGTTAGTGGCTGTGCAGAGAAGAACTCAATTTCAAGTTTCATGGCCTGGTGGTAAAGCTTTTCAATAACTTCAAGTTCTTCCCCGGTCAGCGAAACACTTAATTTATCCAGCAAGTCCTCATTTTTCAGAGCAGATTCCTATATGCATAAACTTGTTATCAGCATGGAGAAAGAGAGTATAATAGCGACTGTTCCATGCCCAATTTTAACAACTGACAAACCTGAAAAGCTGCAGAAGAATAATTCTCAATCCATTTTTTATATGGATGACTGCCATTTTCAGGAACTAGAGCCTGAAATTCGAGACCCATATAAGCATACAATTTCATACAAGGAGTCATGGCACCAAGAGTGTACGCAGCAACTTTGGTCTTCTCAAAAGGCGTTGCAAGTTTACCGGGGCCCTTCACTCCTTCGACCTTCCCGGAGGCTGTAGCCAACAGAAAATCTGTGTATTTAGTTGTCGACGTGTGCACCGGAATTTCTTTGGTAAAATCAGAACCAAATTCCTGCAAAATACGTATTTTCAAAAATTGGATAGGGGGATGTCCTAAATGCAAGTCTACGTAAGTACAACTGAAATCAAAACAATTGTGCACTCAAATAATAATCTAAACTAATTTAAAACTGACAATTTCTATCTCAAGCCACTAAATGTATGTAAGCCCTTTGTTTAAGTAGAGACTATTTATTTAAATACAATATCAGTAAGTTACACGACCTTTTAACTGCTCCTTTTGTGTATCAAATACCACACCTCATATGAAAAATACTTGCTTTTGTGACAACACATGATGACTGGATAATTGAAAGAGTAGGCAAACAATACACATGAAGCTATTTTACATGTTTACATGTATAAAATTCTACGGCGAGCAAAAAGTGACTTGCAAGTCAACATGGAGGATTTCACCATCCAGAACTAATTAGGTAACCAGTCATGATCTAGTCCTATGCACATACTAAGAGCTGCAATCCATCACACAGTCCTACCCACCTGCATAAACTCAAATTTTTGCATTTACACAAGTATTACTTGCATTGCTTGTGAAAAACAAAATGAAATTTTACTTGCACAAAAGAGTCATGCATCTTCAGCTCCTCAGTAACATCCTTCCTCAGTTCAGAAATAGCAAGTTTTTCGTCATCATCATCTGCACAATCCTCTGCCAATTCATACCTACAAACAAAAAGGCAATCAAAGATATGAAACGCCTGGCTGTTGCTTCCTTTATTAGAGTATCAGAAAACTGAGCCATACACATAAATGAACTTCCAAACACCATCATCATCGCACACTAAAAACAATCTACATGAGTAGTTTTACTAGTTAAAGCAACCAACCCACTGACGAAAAGAATCTGAATTAGCCTTCATTAACAAATCTTCTACAGCAATCATTTTAGAATGAAAAAACCCTAAACAGTCCTTAAATCCTCCTCACCTAATTCATTTCAAATTTTGAATAAAAGAAGAAAGAAATCAAATATTGAAGGCGAGAAGACTGCAAACCACTTACGCCTGAGCAAAGGCTTTAAGAAAGTGAACATCCTGAGCGACATAGTGGCGGAAGGAATCGATGTCAAGCTTCCCAGATGCCAAGCAGATGGCAAAAGGAGTGTAGATGGCGAAAGTGGCCTCCTTTCTGAACTTATTCCAGAATCTCCTGGCAATCCCAGCTTCATTGTCAATCAAGCATGACTTGGTGACGGTCGAGGCAGTGGTCCTCGCCATGGATCCACCGCCTGGTAGCTGAAATCGAGAGTTGCGAGTGAGTATTCGATCGAAGACAGCCTTGATCGGATTCCGATCGAGGACAAAACGCATCAAAATTTGGGGTCGGGCGGATGAGATTTCGATGAAGATGATGCTGATGGATGGACGGATTGAGGGAGAGGGAAAGGAGGGATTTTTGTTATCGGGTATGCTCAGTGAGACAATGTGGACTTTTTTTTTTCTCTTTTCTTTTTTTTGTATTTTTGCACTTCAAATTTTAATGTTCAATTTAATTTTTTATTTTTGAAAGGGGAAATAGATATTTTTATTTAGGATCTATAATTAATTTCAATTTCATGTTCAATTTTAAATCTCACAATTCAAATTATCGTCATAAAATATTTAAACTAAATTAGTAATTTAATTCTTTTCAAAAAAAGTTAGTAATTTAATTTTTATATTCAAATGAAGTTAAATTTAGTAGTCAATGCAAAAGAATATTTGATACACTTTGAATTGAACTTGATTCAAATACATTATTTGTGATGGTTTAAATGGTAAAATATTTATCTTGTTATCACAAACGCAAGGATTAGAGTCTGTCTCATCACTTTATAAGATGTAAGATTTCCTATAAAAAGAAATTAAAGTTGTTTGATCCTTGCCTTTTATAATATTGATAAAATAGTCTTATCTTGTTTTCTATTTTTCTTATAGGATATAAGAAAGTATTTTTCAAGTTTACACAAAGCACTAATCAAAAAAAAAAAAAAACAAGTTTACACAAAGCATATCATTGATTAAGACTACTTTATTGCATAAAAGGATCAATAAACCCAAGAATTTATGATATATGAATATGTAGAGTTTAATTTTTGAAATTTATATTGTACTATTTATAAATAAGAACATTAAAGTATGTAATATAATCAGTTGTTTCCAAAAGAGGTGGAATTTTGGAAATTGATTTTTTGTGTGATTTTTCTTGACGCGTGCTTAGTTTTGATTCTCTCGTAAACATTTCTTTCTTCTAATGGAATGATGTAGTGGATGACGACCGGTGATGATTTGAATCACGTTTTGAATGAAATATGCAGCAACTTTGGTCTTTGGCCATTGTTGATATTCAAGGTCATGATTTTCATGTGGATTTTCATCTCTAAATAAAGGTTATTAATTTTTTATTATATGGAGTTAAGTTCAGATATATGGAAAAAAGATTTGGTGTGACACATCCAAATGCTCTGAGTTTTCAAAATAACGTTGTTTCAATAAAAATAACGTCATTTAGTTTTTTTTTTTTGTAATATAACAAAACGACATAGTTTTTGCAATCATAGCATTTCCAATGGCAAATTAGACAAAAAATCATCGTTTCAAAACTCAGATGATTATAAAGACTACTGTTAGTCTTGTGAACATGTTATTTTAAGTTACTTGTTAAATGTATAATCATTGTTTATAATGATTTTATGGTGATTTCTTAGTATTGCATCTAAGTATTCTAGTAAAGATATGAGTTTTCCAAACATGAAACGCTCCTTCCACAAACTTAATTTTGATTGAAGAATCTCTCCATAAACTTGAATGTATTATGTGTCAACAAAAAGTACACCGTTTGACTTGTTCTCCACATCCCCATATTGACAATAGTAGAACACAATCCACCATATCATACTTTATTTATGGTCATTCAACCCCAGTCTTATAGCTTGCAGTTTGGGCAAGTCATGCCTGACCTCAATTGGGTTACACTTGGCACTTTGAGACATATTCAACTGGAGTAATATAGCTCAAAATGATGAAGATATAGATATGATAAAATTTTATAATCTATTTTAGTTTGAAGATTTATAGATCCGGATTTCTAAATTTTATAATATATTGAAATTCTGCAAGATTAAATTTATGTCAATGGTATCAAAGTCCATGGACCATGATAAAAGTAGGACTTACAAGTCTGAATTTTAAGCCTATCATGTGCTACTTGAAGAGAATTGTGATTTCTTCTACATCCCAACTAAATTTCTCATAACAAAATTTCTTTTGATAAAAAATATCGTTAGGAAAGAAAAGTAACAGGTAACTCAAACTCATGTTATTAGATGTATCCACGAGGCTTTTTTTTCTTCTTTTTTTTTGATGGTGCAAACTTGAGAACGACTGAGCGGCGCTTGAAGAGATTCACATGCAGATCAAAGGTGAAGCCATTGAGAACAATGGAATGGGAAGCGAAGGGGTTTGGCGGAAAAGGGAACGATCAGCTTGTTCTAATCCCTGTTCCAGTTTTGTATTTATAGACTTGACATAAATTACATGAAAGTACCCCAAGAGTTACTTTGTACAGAAAAGCCCTAAAGTATCAGGAATGTGGAATGAGGCCCAATACCCCCCCCCCCCCCCCCTCAAGCTTGGCGATGCAGAAAATTCGACACGCCAAGCTTGTCGGATAATCGGAGGAGGACATCAGCGGACAACACCTTGGTGAATAGATCAGCTGATTGAAGGACGGAAGGAATGAACTTGGGAGAGATGAAGCCGCTGGTGAAGTGCTGTCGAACCAGGTGGCAGTCAAGTTCGATGTGCTTCGTGCGCTCGTGGAATACCGGATTCCGAGCAATGTGGTTCGCCGATTGATTGTCACAGTACAGCGCAATTGGCGTGGAGACGGTGATGCGCAGGTCGCGGAGGACAGCTGCTATCCAGACTAATTCACAGCAAGTATTGGCCATAGCCCTATACTCAGATTCCGCCGACGAGCGAGATATAGTAGATTGCTTGCGAGTGCGCCAGGAAATGAGCGAAGGACCCAATTTGATGCAATAGCCAGATGTGGACCGACGAGTTACAGGGCAAGACGCCCAATCAGCATCACAGAATGCTTCAAGTACGAGAGACCCTTTGCCTGGATAGAAGAGACCCTGAGCTGGGGCATTTTTGATGAACCGAAGGACCCTGTTGGCAGCCTGAAGATGGTCAATTGTGGGACTAGCAAGGAACTGACTAAGAGTATGAACAGAAAAGGCAATGTCTGGCCTTGTGACATTGAGGTACACCAACTTGCCTACTAACCTACGATATTGAGTAGGATCTACCAGTTTTTCAGTTGTGGATAATGCTAGTTTTTGTTTGATATCCATAGGTGTGCTGCAGGGCTTGCAAGCAAGAAGACCAGTCTCCGCAAGTAAGTCCAATGCATACTTTCGTTGGTTGAGAAAAATGCCATTGGAGGATCTAGCCACTTCTAGGCCTAGGAAATATTTGAGAGTGCCAAGGTCTTTAATTCTGAATTCAGCATGTATAAATGCCTTAACATGAGCAATGCGAGATGTGGAAGTTCCAGTTAGTACTACATCATCTACATAGACTAGAAGGATAAAAAATTCCCCATTGTGGTCATAAGTGAAGAGAGAGTGATCATGAGAGCTCTGAATAAACCCATAGGTTAACAGAGAGTCGGCAAATTTGCTAAACCATTGGCGAGGAGCCTGTTTAAGTCCATAAATACTTTTGGTTAGCTTGCAAACCATGCCAAGTTGTTTTTCAGTCTTGTAGAATCCTGGAGGTGGTGCCATATATACTTCCTCATGTAGGTCACCATGTAAAAAGGCATTATCCACATCCAATTGAAATAAAGGCCAATCTTTAGAGGCAGCCAAGGCTATAACTGTGCGAACAGTGGTCATTTTGACCACTGGAGCAAATGTTTCGTTATAGTCTATGCCCTCTTCTTGGGAGAAGCCCTTGGCAACTAAACGAGCTTTGTATCTTTCAATTGTTCCATCAGAGTGTCTTTTGACCCTAAAGATCCATTTAGAGCCCACACAGTTTTGACCAAGAGGTAGTGTAGTGAAAATCCAAGTGTTGTTAGACTGTAATGCCTGAAGTTCCTTCTCCATGGCAGCCTGCCATTGAGGGTCTTTGCAGGCTTGTGTATAAGAAGTGGGTTCAATAATACTAGAGATCTGAAAAATATATTTCTTGTGTGAAGAGGAGCATTCATTGTACTGGACATAGTCTGAGATAGGATATTTTGTCATTGTGTTACCACATACAAAGTCTTTAAGGAGTACCGATGGCTTAGGCACCCTTGCAGATCGACTTAATGTAGGAGGCTGAGTAGGTGGCTCAGTAGGAGACTCAGTAGATGTAGGAGGCTGAGTAGGTGGCTCAGTAGGAGACTCAGTAGGAGGCTCAGTAGATGTATGATCTAAAGTAGTAGGCTCAGAAGACTTATCAATTGTATTTTCTGGTGCAGGGGCAACAGTGGGGTTGGGAATAACATAGATTCCTCAAAGAGATCTGTTGTCGCAAAATGTGGCAGAGGGACATGAGAAACCACAGGTAAAGAGGTACCTTTTTCTGTAAAGGGAAACTTATCCTCATGAAAAATGACATCTCTGCTTACTAGAAGGCATGATGTTTCAAAGAAAATAGTTTGTATCCTTTTTGACCGTGTGGATATCCTAAAAAGATGCAGGCATCAGCACGTGGATCAAATTTCTTTCTTCCAGCAGACACAGTTGTGGAGTAACAAAGACATCCAAACACTCGCATGTGATCATAAGTGGGAGCTTTGTTGAATAAGACCTCATAAGGTGTCTTCCCATCCAGCAGACCTGAAGGTAGTCTATTGATCACATAAGTTGCTGTCAATACACATTCACCCCAGAAAATATCTGGTAAGGCAGCCTGAAATTTGAGCGCACGTGCTACTTCAAGTAAGTGTCTATGTTTGTGCTCAACAACACCATTTTGTTGAGGAGTATAGATGCAAGATGACTGATGTATACATCCTTCTTGTGCCAAAAACTGTGTGATTGTATTGCTGAAAAATTCTGAACCATTATCTGTGCGGAAAATTTTGATTTTCTTCTCAAACTGATTGTGGACCATTCTGAAAAATTGTAGGATCACCGTAGCTGTTTCATGCTTGGCTTTCAACAAGAATGTTCATGTGGTTCGAGAGAAGTCATCCACTAAGGTAAGAAAATACCTTGCACCAGTGAATGTAGATGTGTGAAAAGGTCCCCATATGTCACCATGGACTAGCTCAAATATGTGTGTAGAATGAGCAGTACTATTAGGGAATTGTAATCTTGTTTGCTTCGCTAGAGGGCAAATGTCACAATGAAAATGTTTCTTATTGAAAGCTGCTGTAGAAAATTGTTTTCGAAAATTGTCTGACAAGGTTTTGATAGAAATGTGGCCTAGTCTATAGTGCCAAAGAGCTAAGTTGTCCTTTGTGCTTGCTGTAGTACAGTTAGCTATGACTGTAGGGCACTTGATCTGGTATAGGCCATCAATTAACTCACCAATCACCTGGACATTGCGCTTGACTCGGTCCTGAACATAACACTGTTTATCAATAAATTGTGCAGTGCAATTTGATGTAGTGATCAACTTCCCAATGGAGAGCAGATTGAACTGGAAATCTGGAACTAGGAGAACCTCATGGATCTCAAGATGTGGATTTATAACACAACTACCCATGTGAGTAACTGTAGCTTTACTCCCATTAGGCATAAGAACCTCATAGGGTATTTTAAGAGTTTGGACATCATGTAAAAGGTGCATATGTGGTGTAACATGATCAGTGGCTCCACTGTCTAAGATCCAGGTATTAATTGAAATTTTTGTAGTTGTAAGGCATGATATACCTGCCATGTGAAACTGAGAATCCTCTGTTTTGTCCTGGTGATTAAGCAGGTTGAATAGCTTGGTGAGCTGCTCCTGAACTTGGGAAAGCTGGTTGGGTGAGCTACTTTCCTGTCCTGCAGGTAACATTATATCATTGTTGACAGTAGATATATTACCTGCAGAAGAGTTATTTTTAGTGACATTATGTGCCATAGACTTGTATCCCTTATTGGATTGAGTAAAGCTTCCCCTGTGTAATCTGTGGCCTGGTGGATAGCCATTAAGTTTGTAGCATGTGTCCTTAGTGTGTCCTGGTGTATTACAATGAGTGCAGAGTAATTGCCTTCGATTGCGCATACCAGCGGAACTAGTAGAATTAGAGTTCCCTGAACTGTTAGTACTTTGCCTGTCACTATAGTTCTTGTAACTTCGATCTGTGGTAGTGCTGTTATGTGAACTGTAGAGAGCTGATGCTTCTAAGACCACTGGTTTGGTGATATTATGCTGTGCTTCATCATCCAGGACAGTAGAATAAGTTTCATCCAAGCCATGCCTAGGGCGCGTAGCAAGTATTTGCGTTCTAACTGAAGCATGAATATCATTTAATCCCATCAGGAACTTCTGTGTCCTGGTCTTTAGCTTCTTATCATTCATACACATAGTGGATTTGCATTTGTCTCCCAGTTCACATAGTTCATAATCTTCATAAGAGTCTTCATCTCCCCATAATTGGAGAAGTTTACCGAAGTATGTAGCGACGTTCATATCTCCTTGCATAAGTAGACTGGTCTCCTTGGTTATGGAATACTCTCTCATGCTATTATCACCTCCAAAACGCTTTTGCAGGTTGATCCAGGCTTGAGTGCAGCTGACAGAGTGGACCAGGGATGCTGCAATATCATCAGCTACCGAGTTAATGATCCATGACAAAATTACACCATTACAGCGTTCCCAGCGCGGTAGTTGATACGGATCATTAGTCGGTCTGGGAAATAGTCCTTGAACAAAGCCAAACTTAGCTTTGATGCCTAGAGCACGCGTAATGGATGCTCGCCAGGGAATATAGTTCGCCACCCCAGTGAGTTTATTGGAAACAAGGGATGCTCCAATGTTTTCAGTGTGTCTGACGAAAAGCGGGTCATCAGCTGGATTAAAGAACTCAGATGGAGGAACAACGACCGGAGTAGTCGGAAGCGCCTGGGAAGATGTTGTGACAGAGTCAGAGGAAGCATCAGTTACTGTTTGTGCAGCCATGGCTTACTAGGACGGGAAGAAGAAAAACAGAGAGGTAATTGATCGGAGAGAAAAAAATATGGCAAAGAAACAGGGATCAAAGAAAAGCAATTGCGGATTGATAAACCTGTATTTCTGATACCATGAGAACGACTGAGCGCTTGAAGAGATTCACAGGCCGATCAAAGGTGAAGCCATTGAGAACAATGGAATGGGAAGCGAAGGGGTTTGGCGGAAAAGGGAACGATCAGCTTGTTCTGATCCCTGTTCCAGTTTTGTATATATATACTTGACATAAATTACATGAGAGTACCCCAAGAGTTACTTGTACAGAAAAGCCCTAAAGTATCAGGAATGTGGAATGAGGCCCAATAAAACTGCCAAGAAAGGCATACAAGGCTTACAGAAGCTGAACAAAATCACATATGTAAAGTAAACCATCCAGCTTGCGCCAGCACCACTCTTCCATGCTTGCTTTCCTCGCAAAGGTGTTAGCCGCCATGTTCGCCTCGCGCCTCACCAATACAACCTTAGTGGCCACTTCAGAAATGACTTTCTCAAGCTCTAAATCCCTTCCCATTGAGATGTTCCTTCTACATCTGTCTATTCCTCCGGCCTCCTCGAACCCTGCTTGTGGCTTCTGCCAACTTAGGCCAACTGGAGACAAACATTATAACAGCCCTATGTTGTTTCTAAGAAAGTCAATATGCAACCGAACAAATAAGTATCCACGAGGCTTTGAACATTGATTTATCGACCCTGGTCAATTGACTAAGACTTCGATCGTTCGACAACTGCATAAAATTACCATGTTTTTATCCGATTATCAAATTGGAATTTTGTGCATCTTGCTTGAATTGGAGAACTTTGGTGTTTACTTGCACATAACTGATTTGCAATTTATTGAGTGCAAACTTGGATCGCAAGGTTGCCCTTTTGACAAATGTAGTAATGTCAAAACCTTAAAACTAAAACCTATTCAGACTACTTTAACATGAACCTCTTCAAGTGTACTCAACCTCTGCCTTTCATCAAATTGTTCATGGCTACCTTTTTCAGCACTTTCCTATTGTAGTCGCAATATTTCGTATCAAATATAAAATAATGTTTTACAAATGATTTATGCTTGAAGCAGAAATTGTGTTCGTAATCTCAAATGCTCCTCTGATTCTACTGTATTGCTTACTTCGGTCTACTCAGCTTGATGTGTGCGGATGAAGGCGTAGTGCAACGTGTCTTGCGTAGCGAGGGTCTTGATGACTTGATCTCACATGCGCAGCGAAGTAAGGGTCGCGGGGACTTGGTCTCACGTGCTTGCGTTGCGGTTGGATGCTCTAGTAGATGACGGTGAGATGCTTGGGCAGGCAGCACGTACTTGTCGGCTGCTGGCGGCTGACGCTTCCTTTGAGAGCACTCTTCTCTCTGTTTTCTTCTCAAATTTCAGAATGCCTCTTTTTGTGAAGTGAAGTGCTCTATTTATAGAGTTCACTAGTGGGCTTGAGATTGGGCCCGTGCTTTGGATTGAGTCTAACTCATGGACCGGGCTTGTAGCTTTGACCCAAATATCCCTTGTGGGCCAGCCCATTTATACTTTAATAATCTTGATTTGGTCCTTAAACTTTTAGTGCCTACAAATTGCCCCCTCATGATCATGTTGTGCGACACAATTTGAGTGTCTTAGCGCGACGTGATCGTGAGTGATTGACTTGAGAGTTTTGTGAATGTCGAACTTGTCGTAAGAGCTTCCACATAATTTTTTTTTGAGTCACCATGTCGTTCTCCAACTTGACGGTTGACTTGAGATTTTTGTGAACGTCGAACTTGTCGTAAGAGCTTCCACATAATTTTTTTGAGTCACCATGTCGTTCTCCAACTTGACAGTTGACTTGAGATTTTTGTGAATGTCGAACTTGTCGTAAGAGCTTCCACATAATTTTTTTTGTTTGTCATCTGTCGTTATCCAACTTGGCGAATGACATCTTTTCGAGAGAAATTTTTTACCTTCTATCGATCCCTTCTTTTTACGAGTTGAAACTGAAAGGAGATAATTTCAAATCTTCTTGAGCTTTCTCTTTCCAAATGAAGCGGATTGCCATATTTGATCCTTTCCAACGCATGCATAATTTTTTTTTTTAGATATAAGAATATCTGATCTAATAAGTAAATCAAACCGAGTCAACAGATTTGGTAACCATATCCCCCAAAAATCTGTGTTGGTCATGATATATATTCACTCCTCCGTAGACTACTCTGACTATTCGACCAACACGTGTTTTAATATAAAGTCCAGCAGCAGCATCCGGGTAAGGTACTTCAATATTATCTCTCGTAAACATGCCACTAGTTAGTCCTGTCAGAGATCCATGGTCTGTATGCTTGATCTTAAAATTTTCATCTTCAAACTTGAGTCCGTAAATTGATTCTCCACCTCTTCCATCACCAAGGGTGAAGTCTCCACCTTGGAGCATGAAGCTAGGAATAATCCTGTGGAAACTACTGCCCTTGTAATGGAGAGGCTTGCCGCTTTTGCCTGTGCCTTTTTCTCCAGTGCAGAGAGCTCGGAAATTCTCTGCTGTTTTGGGCACCGTCTTTCCAAAAAGACCCATCACAATACGGCCAGCTGGCTTTCCATCAATCTCAACATCAAAGAAAACCTTGTGAGTCACCTCCTTCAAATCCTTAGACTTCTTTGCCTCGGAGTCAACCAAAGATCCGATCAGAACAAGGATCGCTAGTGACGCCAAAATCGATCTCATCATTCTGCAAACCCTTTTCTTTTCTTTTTTTTGGGCCCGACTGTATTGAGCAACGTGACTATATCTTGTCTCGTTGATTTGCTTTTCCTTGTTCATGACTAGGCCCTCTTCTATCTACAGTTGCCGATTTTACTGCTCTGACGTTGATGCACTGTTGTTGACGGCACTTTGGCTTGTTGTTGAGAGACCAACCCGCTATCCTTCTTTGCGTAAGACTGCTATCCATCGGGGGTAGTTTCACACTTTGAGTACATTGTGTCAAGAAAATAAGCTTTTGAGGATTCTGTCACCAAGACTTACGAGTCTAAGGAGATTGGTTTTTAAGTGAGACCGTCTGTGACTCCACCAATTTTCTGGGAATTTTTTATTTGTCTTAATTTCTTCGACATAGTCCTTTCATTTTGTGACGAACTCACGTTGCGATACAAGTCTCTACCAAAAGAAGGCAGGCGCAATGATGCTCTTCTGCCGCTGAAGAGGTTCCGAGGGCTGTTGTCCCAGTGCCAATTGGTGATGCCGCGGATGAGACACTTGTCGATAATGGAGGACAGAGCTCTATACGGTCGGTACGACATAGCCAACAAGTCTCCGATGCTTCATCTTCCTCCGGGCGACCGCAGGGTAACAAAGCACCAAGTGCTGAAGCTGTCACCGCTCCACCTTCCTCATGCCAAACTGTCAAGATGACTGACCAGCTCGTGAGGGTTCTCCTTCAGAACCTTACTGAAGCTCCCTAAGCAGAAGTCAGCGATGTAGCTGCGCATATTACCCACTTCCTTGCTAGCCTTCGAAATGTTGGCGATGACACCTCCATTCTTCAAGCGGCCGTTGATGCGTATGTAAAGAGTGTTGCCAAACTCCTTGCAGTCCAGCAGGGTGTAGTTAGCAACTCCGCCCGTCATGCCTGTGAGATTTCTGCGGTTGAGGGCAGTCTACGTTCTGCTCGAACGACTTATAAGGGCGCTCTCCAAACTAGCAAGAGTTTGGAGAGACATGGAGAAGTAGTGGCGCAGGCAATAGAGGGAGCTGCAGCCAAATTACGAGCTTTGCATGATGAGGCAAAGAGCATAAGACACCAGCAAAGCCGACAAGTGGAAGTAATTGCTGCGGCCGAGTCGAACGTTGGTGCACTTCAACAAAAGTTAGATGAGTTGAGAACTTTTCGAGCAAGCTCTGAAGACTTGGTGCAGGTGAAGCGTGAGTTGGATCAATGCACGAAAGTCATCCAGGCAGCTATGCATTAGAACCGTCAGACTGTTTTATTTTAATTTTTTTAGAGACTGCACTTGAATTTTTTTTAATCAAGCTACCTACGTACTTGCAAAGCCACGTGCGTGGCACTTTGCAAGATCAAGTCAACGTAGTTCATTTTTTTTGAGCCGTTCACAGTTTATACTCTTGCGGACCAGGAGTGTCGATCTGTAGCTTTAGGAGTAGTAGCGTTTTAAGAACTTTCCATTGATTGGTCCGACGTGTAATCCTTCTTGATCCATGATCTTGTATGCCCCATTCGTGTAAGCTTCTTGCACCACGTAGGGACCGTCCCACCTTTCTTTAAACTTGCTTCCCGTCTTGTGCGAGGTGATGATTGGCCTTCTTACCGCTAGAACCAAGTCTCGTTTTTGAAAGGAGCGAGGACGCACCTTCTTATTGAATGCACGTGAAAGTCTTGCCTGGTAGCATTGTAAGCTCTGTTGTGCTTGCAATCTCTTCTCATCGAGGGCTTCCAACTCTGCTAAGCGTAGCTTGTCGTTTTCGTCACTGCTAAGTCCTTCTTGGATGGCTATGCGCATGGATGGAATTTGAATTTCAAGTGGCAATACTGCTTCCACTCCATATACCAGAGCATACGGGGTTGCTTGGGTCGGTGTCCTGTATGTTGTTCAATACGCCCACAATGCTTCACCGATCTTCTCGTGCCAATCACGTTGTGACTTCCCAACCACCTTTTTCAGCAAATTGCACAAAGTCTTGTTAAATGCTTCGGCCAATCCATTTGCAGGAGCGTTGTACATCGACGACTTGTACTGTTTGAATTTGAACTTTTCGCAGAGGCTTGTCATGAGTTTGTTGAAGAACGGCTTTCCATTATCGGTTACAATTCTTTGTGGAACGCCATGTCTGTAGATGATATGCTTTTGTATGAAGTCGACCATGTTTTCTTTCTTTACCTCACGTAGCGTCACTGCTTCTGCCCACTTGGAGAAGTAGTCGGTTGCAGCAAGAATATACGTGTGTCCGTTGGATGCCTTATGATTGATTGGTCCTACTACGTCGAGTCCCCATGCTTCGAAAGGCCATGATGCAACTGTCGGATGTAGAGGTTCTGGAGGTTGATGTATGAAATTTGCGTTGAACTGACATGCATCGCATTTCTTTGTAAAATCTATGCAGTCTTGCACAACGGTTGGCCAATAATACCCCATCCTCTTGATGCGATCATAAAGTTTCGGACCAGACTGGTGAGCACCACAAATGCCGGCATGAGCTTCTTGCATAACTTCTACTGCTTCTTCTTCGCTCAAGCACCTTAACCATTGCCCCAGGAACGAGCGTCTGTATAATGTCCCTTTGTAGTGGATAAACCTTGGGGCACGTCGACGGATTTCTATCTTGTGTCTTGGATCGGCTGGTAACTTTTGATGATCCAAGAAGTCGATGATAGGTTGACGCCAATCTTCTCTTTCGATTTCATAGGCATATACCACGTTTGACGACTCCATGTTTTTTTCGTTTTCCTCCAACGGCGGGACTACCCAATGATTGCAAACTGGAATGGACATGGTCTCCTCTGTCCCCAGTGCCAAATTGGCTGCGAGGTTAGCAAGCGCGTCAGCCAACTTGTTGGCACTTCTCGGAGCATGTCCTATACTGATGGAGTCAAACTCGTTTAGCAATTGTGTCGCATGTCTATGATAAGGGATCAAGTCGTCCTTCCTAACTTCGTAATCGCCAAGCACTTGATTGATTGCTAGCTGTGAGTCTCCGTAGATATCCATTTTGTCGACACTTATTTGTCTGGCCATTTGAAGTCCCAAGAGAAGTGCTTAATATTCAGCCATGTTGTTTGTACATAGTTGAGTGAGTGTGAACGAAAAGGGGAGAAGATGATTCTCTGGTGATACAAACACAACTCCAACTCCAGCTCCATCGCGGCTCGCAGCTCCGTCGAAGAACATCTGCCATGGAGGTAGCACATCGATGTAGAATATGTCTTCGCCTGGAAGGTCGATGGAAAACTCCCATTCGGCAGGAACTGGGTGGTCAGCGAAGAAGTCTGCTATGGCTTGCCCTTTTGTTGCCTTCTGAGGTACGAACACTAGATCATATTGCTTGAGAAGCACAGTCCACTTTGCTAGCCGACCTGACAAGACTGGTCTTGAAAGTATGTATTTGATGGGATCAGCTTTGGAAACTACGTGTACTGTATGTGCTTGCATATAGTGCCTCAACTTCTGTACAGCGAACACCAATGCAAGACATATCTTCTCGATTGGAGAGTAATTGAGTTCAGCTCCCACCAAAGTTCGGCTCAAGTAATAGAGGGGTCTTTCTTTTCGTTCGTTGGTTTCTTGTGCACACATTGCCCCATGCGACTTCTCTTGGGCGGCAACGTAAAGTATCAGTGGCTCTCCTGGAGTCGGTGCCCCAAGCACTGGTGCAATAGACAAGTACTTCTTTATGTTATCAAAAGCTTTGCGACATTTGTCATCCCAAACGAATGGAGCATCCTTTTACATGAGATGACTGAATGGTTGACAACGCCCTGCGAGGTTGGAGATGAATCTTCGTATGTAAGCCAGTCGTCCTTGCAATCCGCGCAGTTCTTTTAAGCTTTTTGGTTCGGGCATTTCTTGAATAGCTTTGATTTTTGTCTGGTCTATTTCGATGCCCCTGTGTGTGACTACGAAGCCGAGGAATTTCCCCGATGTGACGCCGAACGCACATTTGAGTGGATTCATTTTGAGCTGGCACTTTCAGAGTCTTTCGAAGACCGTACGAAGATGTTGGACATGGTCACTCCTGGCTTTTGACTTGACCACCACATCATCGACGTAACATTCTATCGTTTTATGCATCATGTCCTCAAAAATCTTTTGCATCGCACGCTGATATGTGGCTCCCGCATTTTTTAGGCCAAAAGGCATGACTTTGTAGCAGAAGATCCCTTTCGGAGTTCGGAATGCTGTAGCATCTTGGTCTTCAGGCGCCATGTGTATCTGGTTGTATCCAGCCGTGCAATCCATGAAGGAGAGAGCTTCATGCCCAGTTGTTGCATCTATCATGAGCTCCGTAACTGGTAGGGGGAAGTCATCCTTTGGACATGCTTCGTTGAGATCTCGAAAGTCCACGCACACTTGCAGCTGCCCATTCTTCTTCCTTACTGGAACAATGTTGGCTATCCACGTTGGATATTTAACTTCGCGAATGAAATCTGCGTCGATGAGTTTATTAACTTCTTTCTCAATTTCAGGAACCAGCTCTGGCCTGAATCGTCGTTGGGACTGCTTCTTTGGTCTGACTCCCCTTTTGATCGCTAGACGGTGCAAAGCTATCTTTGGATTAAGCCCCGACATTTCTGTGTAGTTCCAAGCGAAAACGTCTTTATATTCTGCCAATAATTTTGGGGTAATGCTCCTCTTCTTCTTCGGTTAGGAGGGTGCTAACATATATTGGACGTGGATTTTCAGCGGTTCCGAGATTCACCTCTATCAAGTCGTCAACAGTTGATTGGCCCCCGTCTTCGAGTACCTCCGGAGCTTGATCAGCCTCTAGTTCTTCGACTTCATTTGGAACTTCTTCGGCTGTTACGTGGTAGGATGTTGCTACATCATACTCTGTTATGTCTTCCTCTTTATTATTTTCGATTTCATCTGCAGTGATTTGGTGAGCTGATGTAGAATCTTTTTGACGACGAACGGAAATTTTCACAGGTGGTGGAGGCTCGTAACCTAGACCAGCATGTTCGTGAGCCGTTCCGTGAATTTGGTTGAGACTGTAAGGATGAGGTTTGATCACTTCTCCGAGCATAGCTGGTCTCTTGAAATCGTATCCTGACTTCTCCATCAACTTATAGGCGTTTGGACCGAATTGTCCCTCCAACCTTACATTCCCTTCATGTGGTTCGATTGACTCCAAAATGAAATCTTCTGGTGGAGGCCTCAGAATCTGTGTTGTATTTGCGCTGGGTAATGGAATGACTACTTTCGCCACCCATTCTTGTTTGACCATTCTCCTGACCTTCTTTTGATCAGCAAAACTTGTCTCTGATTTTTTACAGTCTTCCAAAGGTCTTTGTTCTGCTTTACGTCGAGATTTAGGTATATATCGCAAGATAGGGAGCGTGCTTTCAGGAGTCGGCCTTTGCGTTTGTACAGGTGTCATGACACATGGCCTGTTCCTAGCTTTTGATTCAATTTCTGATTTTATTTTCGGCCGGTTTTGGTTTGCTTTCGGTCTTTCCTTTTCGTTTTCTCTAGTGGAAGGGATGATTGATGGCAGTAGTTCACTTGACACACAGTCTTCTTCAAAGAACTTAGCATCTGCAAAAAATGAATCTGCCTTGGTAAATGGTTTGACGTCCCCATTTATCTTTCTTTCACCGTCACGATAATACTTCAAGCATTGGTGAAGAGTTGATGCAACAACTCCATTCTCATGCTTCCATGGGCGACCGAGTAACAACTTGAATGAAGTTTTAACGTCAATGACATAAAACAAGGTATCAGCAGATAGCTCTCCAATTGCTAGATTGACACGGATCATGCCAATCGCACGTTCAGTTTTTAGGTTGAATCCATGAATTAAAAGCTGGCTATTAGAGAGTTCGTCCATAGTGATTCCCAATAAGTCCATGGTTTCTTTTGGCATGAGGTTTACTCCAGAGCCTTCGTCCACCAAGATTCTTCCCACCTTTTTTCCTCGAATGTAGCCTGTGACATACAGAGGCCTGTTGTGAGGTTTGGATCCAAGGAGAAGATCTTCGTCAGAAAATGTCAAGGTCGTGTTGCAAGAGGTGCATTTGGCTTGACTTTTCTTTAGCTTTTCTGCATTTTTGATGATGTCTTCCTTCAGCTTTGGATGTAGGAGTGCTTGCGCTATTTGTTGTCGTGATTCCTCTGGTAAGTGGAAGATCTGTTCCCATTGCTCGTGTTTAGGGAAAGCTTCCAGGATATCAAGCACATCAGCGTCATCTTGAGGATCCGAAGGTGGTCGTGTCTTCGTGGTTGGAGCTTCATTCCTCCGCTCAGCTTTCTGTTCTTCTTCACTTTCTTCGCTTATTGCCCCTGAGGTTGTGTTGACACCAACTTTATCGAAGTAATCCTCCGGACAGAAGTCTCTTAAGATAATGGGATTTGGTGGAATCTGCTTCAAAGGATCAATAGGCAGTATATGTGATCTCAGACTCCTCTTGAGTCTTTTCTCCCCTTTCACCTGACGTGGTTTCTCCTTGGTCACCTGCTTCTTCTTTCGGCGGACAGGTTCTGGTTGTGGACTGACTTGCTTCTTTGATCTTCTTCGAGTTACAAGAGTCCATCCTTCATCATCCTCCATGCATTCGACCTCTTTCATGATCTCATAAGTTTCGATTCTTTTTGGGTTATAATCGCATCTCAACTTCTTTGATTCAGCTTCAATAGATGGCTTTGATATCCACACTTTGGTTGGCTCAAGGGTGCCAAATTGGATTTGTTGCATGCACCATTCTTGTGGCTTGCAAAGTGAGTCGCAACTAGTCGTCACGGAGGCGTGGTTTGCTTCTATTGTTTCATCTGTGTCGAGCTCGATGCGTCCTTCTTTGACTAATCTCATTATAAGCTCCTTGAGAGTGACACAGTTTTCGATACTGTTGCTAACCAATCTATGGTAGCGACAGTATTTGGGATCATTCGTCCTGTTGACCTCGTCAGGGCGTTTTGCTTCTGGTAAGTTGATGATGCCTTTCTCCAACAGGTCATCGAGCATGCCTGATAAATCAGAGTCAGGGAATGGATACTTCTTGGCTTGTAATTCTTTCAGTGTAGGCTTCGTGCGCTTGAAGTCTTATAAGGTGACTTCTTTCCTCTTCTCCTGCTTTGGGTTCGATGATATCTTCACAGGAGCGTCGTTGGTGCTGATGGCCATGGCCTCTTTTGGAGCATTTTTGACGACCTTCTCGGACTTTTTGTATTCCTTCTTATCGATGATCGCCTTTGACGAGGATGTGTGATTCCTTCCATGTCCTTTCACGGTGATTTCCATGTCGTGAGCGCGTGTGGCTAACTCTTGAAAATTCCTAGGTTTGATACCTTTAAGGATGTATAGCAAATCCCAGTTCATTCCATCGATGCACATCTCTACAGCTGACGTCTCGCTGATGCGATCTTTACATTCAAGGCACAATGAACGCCAGCGGTTGATATAGTCAACCACAGGTTCCTCTTCCCATTGTTTCGTATTCGTCAGTTCACTCATACTGACAACCCTTCTGGTGCTATAGAATTGGTTGAAGAATTTGTCCTCCATCTGACTCCAGCTGTCAATAGACTCTGCCTCCAAGTCAGTGTACCAATCGAAAGCAATGCCCTTTAGAGATCGCACAAATTGTTTGTCCAGCAGATCCCCTTCAGTTCCCGCGTTGTTACACATTTCTACGAAGTGGGCAACATGTTGCTTTGGACTTCCTTTTCCGTCAAACTGTTGGAGTTTGGGGGGCTGATATCCCTGTGGCATGCGCAGATCGTCTATCCTCTTGTTGTAGGGCTTGGCACAGCGTGCACCACCAGAAGAATCTCCACTTAGCTGGCTCTTGACCGCGTTGGCTATCAGCACTTGAAGTTGGTCTTCGTTGCACGCAACACCTCCGTTCCTGTTGGTTTCTACAGGGATCATCTTATTAGCGTCATCATCTTCTACCGTCGGATTGACTTCTTCAACCTTTTGTTTCCCGAGCCCAACCACCTCTCTCTGGAGCTCTTCAAGCTTCTTATTCTTCTCCTGGTTGTCTTTCAGGACTAGCTCAAGCATCTTTCTTAGTTCTTGCATCTGCTCCTCCATGGTCTTGGTGCCTATGGTCATGACAGAAGCTACACAGGGTTTGGGTGTCTCGGCATGTTTTGGCAGAGCCACCTTCGTTTTTGGTGAGGGTGTTCCGTCAGCCTTCACACTTCCCTTGTGTCATGGGGAGTTGGAGGCAATCACTGCCGTAGCTGCAGCCATGATGGAAGCAACGGTATATGTGCGTTCCCTCCTTGGCACTTGAGAAGCTCGTAGGCTTGCAGCAGCGGCATTGACAGCCATCCTCTGAGACATCCCTCTTGTGCAGGTGCCGGTTGGTTGAGCCACAGTTGCGGCATAAGTCTTCTTGGGAGTTTGTGGACTGGTAGGTTGAGCAGACATCTTAGCTTTAGCGTAGGGATGAGAGGTAGAGATTTTCACGTCGGGTTCACCAAAATTTGTAGTCGCAATATTTCGTATCAAATACAAAATAATGTTTTACAAATGATTTATGCTTGAAGCAGAAGTTGTGTTCGTAATCTCAAATGCTCCTCTGATTCTACTATATTGCTTGCTTCGGTCTACTCAGCTTGATGTGTGCGGATGAAGGCGTAGTGCAACGTGTCTTGCGTAGCGAGGGTCTTGATGACTTGATCTCACATGCGCAGCGAAGTAAGGGTCGCGGGGACTTGGTCTCACGTGCTTGCGTTGCGGTTGGATGCTCTAGTAGATGACGGTGGGATGCTTGGGCAGGCAGCACGTACCTGTCGGCTGCTGGCAGCTGACGCTTCCTTTGAGAGCACTATTCTCTCTGTTTTCTTCTCAAATTTCAGAATGCCTCTTTTTGTGAAGTGAAGTGCTCTATTTATAGAGTTCACTAGTGGGCTTGAGATTGTGTCCGTGCTTTGGGTTGAGTCTAACTCATGGACCGGGCTTGTAGCTTTGACCCAAATATCCCTTGTGGACCAGCCCATTTATACTTTAATAATCTTGATTTGGTCCTTAAACTTTTAGTGCCTACACCTAAACAGATAAATTAAAAGCCAAATCTATTAAAAAAAGAAGCAAAGTTTTATTGCTGTTTATTTACAAACTGCAACAAATTTAAAAACAATGCAACAGCAACAGCAACAGCAACAGAAAGAGCTCGAATCACTGTCTATCGAAAATTCTGTGAAGCGTGACGCGCAAGGCTCACAAACAGCCAGTAATCAATAGAGTTTGGCCTCGCATTCATCTACGAAAAGAGCAAAAATAATGATAAGAAAAATGCTCACGTGACTGCGACTCATCTGATAAATCCAAAACATACGATCGAGATGTGTCTGGTTCAAACTCAAAACAAATCCGATCGATGCTCTCTAAAGAAATCAAGCACCACCAGTTCTAAACAAATCAGATTCAACAAGTCAGTCCAATACTGATGGAGATTTTGTACTTATTAGCTAATAATTTCTACATTGTTTACTCCACAGCCACACCACACAACTTGCTAAACAGGAAAATCCAAACATTCTCAGCCTGTTATGGAGTATTGTACAAGAACCACAACATCAATCCCTGTCCAAATAAACAAAAAACAGAGAATGGTTACCAGTAAAACAACTGGGAATGGGTTGTGGCTCCAATTCGTATGCTCGTCTTCCATCAACTTGACAAATTTGTTCTCGACCTGTTGAAAATTTATATTGAATTCAATGTCAAATAATTGCAAAATGTAGACATTTATACTAACAAAAACATTAGAAGTCGAAACACTTTCACTATATACAGAATTCAAGACTGCTTTTCACATATAATTCATCTCATAAACTTATGACAATATGGAACAAATAGTACTTTGTGAGAACAAAATACAGAACACACAAATGCCCTCCCATTCTCCCATTTTGCTTGCAGTACCTTCCATTATTCAACTTCCTCAATCCCCATATGATAAAACCACACACATTGAATATTATGAATTTACAAACAAAAAGGAGCAGCTAGCTGATCAGATCAGCCAGTTGAGAAATCAGACAGACGACGGAGGCGAGTTCCGAGCATCGTTGACACTAGGAGAGGAAGCTGGTTCAATCCTACCCATCGCAAACCCTGGGTGACTTGAGGGATCATCACCGTCGTGGTAAATATAAGCGAAGCCTCCGTGTCTGGTCATGTCCATCCCAGCCATTTCATCCTCCCTTGAGATCCTCAACAGTTTCAACTTCTTGAGACCGAAAAACAGTGGACCCATCGTCACTGATACCCACCCGATGATCACCAATATTATTACTATCTGAGCTGCCAAAAGCTTCCCTCCCCCACCCACGAAAAGGCCAAATGGTCTATCAGGTCCATAGACCTCGCTGACATAATTTTTTGATGCAAATAGGCCAGTGAATATAAGGCCCCAAGCACCACATCCGCCGTGGAGCTGAGCGGCCTCGAGCGGGTCGTCGTATTCTAGCTTCTCGGCTATCTTGTTAAACATGATCAAAACCCAAGCTGCCACGAAACCGCATATGATTGCAGCCCATGGTTCGACAACAGAACATCCGGACGTAATCGCAGCGAATCCTCCGAGCAGGCCGTTACAGACGTCAGTCACATTCCAGTGACCCAACATCAATCTTTTGCTAAACAAGGTTGTCAGGGCTGCGGTGCACCCAGCTAGAGTGGTGGTCACGGCCGTCCTGCCAATTGCGCTCCACTGACCGTAAGCGGAGCCATCGGTGCTGTATCCTTTAAGTATGGTCAGAAATGAACCTGGATTAAACCCATACCATCCGAACCACAGCAAGAACGAGCCTAGCACAACTAAAGACGCGCTGTGGCCACGCAGCGCGACTGATCGACCAGTTTTGTCAAACCGGCCTATCCTTGGGCCTTCAATGAGTGCTCCCCATAAACCAGCTATGCCACCAACCATATGAACAACACCTGATCCAGCAAAGTCAATGACGCCTGACCCGAACAGAAGATCGGAATGGGTCGCACTGGCCCATCCATCTCCCGACCAAACCCAGTGAGAAACAATCGGGTACACAAACCCGGTCAGGAAGGTGGAGTAGATCAGATACGCCACGAACTGCGTCCGCTCAGCGATCGAGCCGCTGGTGATTCCAGCGGCTGCGATTGCGAAAGCCCATTGATACAGAAAGAAGCTGTAATCCATCGTCGGAGCTGCTGGGTACTCACTCAACCCGAAGAAATGGCGGCCGATGAATCCATTAGATGGAGCTCCGAAAGCAAAAGCAAACCCGAAGAGATAGTAAGAGAGGCCACCAGCAGCAGCATCGAGGACATTGGTAAGCATGATATTCATGGTGTTTTTGGCTCGAACAGAGCCAGCACAGAGCATGGCGAAACCGAGCTGCATGGCGAAGACGAGGTAGGCTGAGAACAATAGATAAGAGTTGTCGACGGCATAGGTGGTGTCTGAAAGCCTGACTGCAATGGCCGTGAGGCGTTGGCAGATGAAATCTGCAGCGGCACTGGTAGCATTTGTGCCGCCGAGGAGTGGGTGGAGATCGGAGGATAAGCAATTGTAAGCCTCCATGTCTGGATGGTGTTGAGCAGGTAAATGGTGGATTGAGGGGAGATAAGAGAGGGTTTGGATTTATAAAGTGATGGAGTTTGGAAAGGACAAAAGGAGAAGACTTTGAGGTGAGGATGCTCAGCTCTGCTCTTCTGGCATACAAAATATTAACTGGTGTGAATGATCTGCTTTGTTTATCATTTCACCATAAATATACTATTTATCATAAAGCCATATTTAATTTTATTTAATCAAATGAATTGAAACTATTAAAAAATTTGTTAAAATCAATGTTTTTAAATTTATAATCAGATCCTTAGCCCCACTAGAATATTTTAGGTCAGACACAAAATTAAATTAGTTCGGACACACTTAATATTTTCCTCCCATCTTTTATTGATCTCTGCTGAATTAACGACTTAACATAGAATCAAAGAAGTTAACATTAAATTTATCAAAAAAAGAAGAAGTTAACATTAAAGTATTTGATCTAAGTATTTACCCGCCCATCATGACCGGCCAAGCCAAAAAAAAACAAATAGGAAAAGTATAAAAGAGTGGTATGAACTCTTGTCTGGATTATTGAAATTTTCAAAAGACAGTCAAATGTTAGATTTTGGACTAAATTGCAAATATAATTTATACAATATACACCAAATTCAAAAAACCTTTGTATAACTTTTGTATTTGCTTTAATTCAATATATATTTTTGTCCAAAGTATTTGGTTCGATCTAATGATACAAATTTTAAACCAGTATATTTTAAAATTGTTAAGATTATATAATAAATTGCTAATTTACCATAGTTTATAACATAAATCTTTGAATGTACAATTTTCGATCTAAATTTATAAAATAAGTGTTAAGGTTAAATTTTTGTTCATACAACCGCATCAAATGACCTAATAGTACTATGTGATATAATATGTAAAATAATAAAATTGCGTAAAAAATATATTATAGCAAAAGTTTTATAAACAAGTCAAAATATTGTACATTAATCATGTATCGACACCCATCACGTAATAATAAAGTATTAATACATGTTTTGAAATGTGTGTTTTAACCATGTATATGTGATGGATTAATTATTATTTTGTGATGGATGTCAATCCATGGCTAATATACAATATTTTGACGTGTTTGTAAACCTTTTATTATAATATATTTTTTACGTAATTTTATTATTGTACGTGCTGTCACCTCATCGTACAATTAGATTATTCGATGTGGTTGCACGTCAAAAAATAATTTAATATTTATTTTATAAAATTTTGATTGAAAGATTTATGGTATAAATTATATATAGCAATTTATTGTATAAATTTTAGCAATTCAAAAAATATATTGGTTTAGAGAATTTATCATTAAATTGAACCAAATACTTTGGACCAAAATATATATTTAAATTGAATCAAATACAAAAGTTACACAAAGGTTTTTTATTTTGGTGTGCTGTATAAACTATATTTGTAATTTAGTCCAAAATCTCACATTTGACTGTCTTTTGAAAATTTCAATAGCCCGGATAAGAATTTGTAAAAGGATGGTAGTTCATACCACCCTTTTGTACTTTTCCCAAAAACAAAAAGTGACGCCAAGCCTTGTTCTGATGAATGAGGTTTAGGTAATAATATATATATATTTTAAAAAGATTCATCCAAAAATCCAAGTATTTAAATTGAAAGACTTCAGATCAAATACAAACCACAGTTATAAATAAAAACTAAAAATTCAATAAAATATTACCCCGTGTATATTTCGACCAATCGGAATTCGGGACGCTTTTTGTAAATAAAAAAAATTAAAACGGACTTATTTAAAAATACATAACAGATGCGAGAGTATAATCGTCCTAAAAATTACTACAGTAATATCAAGCCTTAACTTAAGTCTGATCATTGATGTTTTAAGTCTGATCATTGTTGTTTAAGTCTGGATATTGCTGTTTTAAGTCTGATTATTGTTGTTTAAGTCTGGATATTGCTGTTTTAAGTCTGATTATTGTTGTTTAAGTCTGGATATTGCTGTTTAACTTCTATCATTATTGTTTTAAGTCTGATCATTGTTGTTTAAGTGTGATCATTGTTGTTTTAAGTCTGATCATTATTGTTTAAGTCTGATCATTGCTGTTTTAAGTCTGATTATTGTTGTTTGAGTCTGGAACTCTGGATATTGCTGTTTAACTTCTTTCATTATTGTTTTAAGTCTGATCATTGCTGTTTTAAGTCTGATCATTACTGTTTAAGTCTGATTATTAAGTCTGATCATTGTTGTTTAAGTCTGATCATTGTTGTTTAAGTCTGATCATTGCTGTTTAAGTCTAGATATTTCTGTTTTAAGTCTGAGTATTAAGTCTGATCATTGCTAGTTAATTCAGATCATTGCAAGTTAAGTCTGATCATTGCTGTTTAAGTCTGATCATTCCATGTTAAGTCTGGTCATTCCGAGATATGTGAAATGACCATAATGCCCCTCCGTGTTATATCCGAGATTTCGACGAAATTGGACACGTGTCAGCTTGAAATTCGATTTTTTAGTTTTTATAAATAATAGTGATTTTTAGCTGAACGGCACTCAAATTGAAAATATCAAAATATGAAATTAAAGTGAACAATTCAAGTAGTTAAAAAAAGTGTTATAGATGTGTGTGTGATCAGGAAACACTCTATCCAATTAGATAAAAGAACACCACTTGTTAATGAAGAATCTATATGAAGGTTGATATAGAAAAAAACTAAAGGATTCCATCAAAAAAAAAAAAAAAAACTAAAGGATAGTCAATGCTCAGATATGTGGTTCAGAATCTGGGGATTCATTTTTTTTCTTTTTCATGTGATGTCAGAAAAAACCAGTTATCAAGAGTTAAATAATCACAGTTGTAGATAAGAAAATACAACTAGTTACTAGGTATATTGCAAAAGGGGACATGGTTTTAAAATAATCCAATTCGGAGATTCATCATCAGCTTGATTAAGTCTCATAGTAATATGTCTGAAAATTCAAGGCAATAACAGTGAGCACATACCTCATACAGACGAATATTAAGCCAATCAGAAACAGCTGATGTGGGCAGAAAAGATTCTATATTCCTGAATGATGCTACGCCAGCTTAACCAGATCTGGAAGATTCATGAATCTTACCAATTTGTGTTCAACTGCTTCATTTAAAAAGAGTACGCATGAAATATGTTTAACCAAATATTCAAAAAATGATGTATGCGTGTAAATGTTCATGTGGTTGGATGTTTTAAGACATGAGCTATGAACTGGCAGTTAGTCGCTGTTTTCGCTCTTTTCGTATTCACAGGCATGGTACAATTCTACTAGAAAAGATGTGTTCGAAGCGTTATACATTTGAAACTAAATTTTGCAAACAGCTCCTCCAGAAAATCTATGCTATATACAGTCAATGCATATCATGTGCATTCGAAGTCAAAACACATCTTCACTCGCAGGGTAAATATGCGGCGATAGTTAAGAAAGTCAAACCACAAAAATAACAGTGTTAAACATAATCTAATGATGCTAAAGAGATTCATTTACATCTGATAAGGACAGACATGGCTACAATGATTAAATGATCAAAGGGTCATAAGCTCAGATAAGAACGTGCCCTTTCAATACGCTATAATCACGCGTAGATGCTCTCTTAATTTTCAATATAATGACGGCAACAGCGTATAAGTCAAATGTGTAAATTATTTGTTAATGCAGGCATGGGAAGCTAAAAAAACTGGTTTCTGTCTTACCGGATTGTGACAGCATGTGATTGCAGAGATTCAAAAACTAAGATAATAGCAGGAATATACCAAGCTGGGGAATCTTGGCCACGCATAAGTCGCTTTCCATTGCATTTGGAGCATATAATTTCCTGCCAAACAAACTAACAATTTCAGTTCAGTATGAGCTTCTTACATGCAGTAATCAATGCAAGAAGTAGTTTTAACAAAGACATACAGATACAAAACAATTGCAAATACTACTTGTTCCTATGAATTGATATAAAGAATTTATATATTGATGACAAGCAATTAAGGCATACCCTAAGGCATAAAGAGCTCTTAGTAACATTTTGTATTCGAGTTACTCGTTTTGGAAAATTCATTCTGATTTTGCTCACTTTGTCGTCAGCAAATTGGCAATGAATTTTACAAATTGGGAATCAGAGTAAACTTGAAAAATTTTCCATTTTGGATTCCCGGAGTTACTGAGCCGAGTGATGGCCAAAGAAAAAAGAGTTGATTTTGTATTGTGGGAGTTTACAGAACGCGGGATTGAAGGGTTGGAATCGAGATCGGAGGATTTGGGGATTAGGGTTCCAATCTGTAATAGACAATTTTGACTTGGCGTCAATTGCTATTTTATATTATTGTTTGAACTTTGTGAGTTTGAAATGTTAGAGATGAAACCATTGAGCTATCAACTTTGATAGTTTGTCGCCATTGAATTTTGAGTTCCTCAACTACTGTAACCTTACACTAGCATCCCCTATTATATGTCAATGTGCCCCATCACTTTATAATTATTCTACAATCTCCATTTGTTTTTTTTTTCTTTTGATACAACAATAATCTTCGTTGATGATGAGTTAAATAGTGAGCATACTTCAAAAAGTTGATCTCTTTTCGTCTATTATACGTTTTGCTCCAATTATATTAAATTGTGTAAAACCACGAGTTTGAATCTTCTATTAAATACTTTCGCTATCGAGCTCTCCATCCCAACATATATTACACTTGAATGAAAAAGAGCGATCGGTTAAAAACACTCTTATAATTCGAAAACTTGACAATCTAAATATTCAGATACAGTTGATCAGTTTGTTCGACGTTTTTTTAGGTTTTTGATTAACTATAAGTACAAGTAACTTTAAACTCAAGCATATTCTTGAGAGAAGGGAAAATGAGTGACGTATTCGGATTCAGACCTTAATAATATACAAGTCGATAATTGTTTTGATACTGGAAGGAAAATAGTTTAGGATCGTCTTAGTCTGAATTCTGAGTTTCAATTATACAACACTTGAGCTTCAACTTTTAGTTTTGTCATAGGTTTCTGGGTAACTCGGTAGATTTTTTTATCAAGTAATTAAGATAAATTGGATATATCTTTGTTAAATTTACGAACTTTGTTAAATTCACAAACTTTGTTTTTAACCCACAAACCATGGGCATTACTGTCATTCGAAAAATATAGTAGTGTTCCTCATATTTTGTTAATGTGAAAATTATAAAAATTTATTTTTAAGAGTGTAGTTCCGATATAAATTGGTTTTATTTACATAAATTTTAAATCGGTTAAGAAGCTGGCACGTGACAACTTCAGCCGAATATTCTTTGATATTTACAAGAGAACCCGAACTCCAATTGGCTAAGAATGAGTTGTTTTTTTTTTATCGTAGCTAAGAATGAGTTAATTAGGTTACCAAATTACCGTAAATATATATTATAAGATCTCACGAGAACTAAAGTGTTATCGTACTATCCTTTTTTAGATTGATTTTCATCACGTTAAATTTCTACTTTTTTTTTTTGATTTAAAAATTTCTACTTTTTTTTGATACAGCTAAATTTCTACTTGTGATTGATCTGAAAATAATACTGGTAATCGAGATGTACGATAACTGTATCGCGTATCGTGTGGCGCTTTCATAGATTTTTTTCCCGCCATCGAATATATAAATATCATACTTACAATCGAAGTAGTGCTGAACACAACACCAAGCGACTGCACGGCGGCATTTTGATTGACGGCAAATATGAAAAACGGACAATCGACGGCCGGCGGGAGGCGGAGAAGTAGTGGATCGGACTCGTCTGCACGGTCCGAAGCCCTAGGGAGGTTGAAGGCGATTCGAACCAGAGGAAGACGGTCAGATGGCGGAGTAGGTTTTCGGATTAAGATGGAGGAGCCAATCTACGACACGGTTGCTGAGGAGGAATATGATGCGTTTGTTGCGAAGCGTAAGGAGGAAGTTGAGGGTTTTATAGTGGATGATGATGAATTAGGGTACGGTGATTTGGGGGAAGAGGATGACTGGACAAAAGCCAAATCCTTTTCTTCGGAAGAGGAGTTTGATGAGGAGAACGGGAGGGTTAAGAAGAGAAAAGTGAAGGAGAAGGAGCCGACGGCTAAGAAACCGTCATCGTCTTCTTTGTCTCTTTCTGCTGCCGCTGCTATGATGGGGAAGCAAAGGATTTCGTCTATGTTTACGACTTCAGTATTTAAGAAAAGTAGGGATGAGAAAAGTAGGAACATTTCTTCTGATATTATTGTGGATGATGTCATTGCCGAATTTGCTCCTGATGAAGCTGATAGGGAAAGACGGCGGAGAGGACGTATGGGCACATCTTCGCGTCCGGCGGCTCCCGTCTCTAGCGGTTTACAGGCTTTAAAGACAAATTTTGATACTGGTATTTCTTTTGCTAGGCCTGAAGTTGATGTGTCTGCTGGAATTGCTGATTCCTCAATTGAGGCAAATTGTGATGCTGCTGATTTAACTCAAACTCAAGCAGAGGTGGCAAAGATGAGCAAGTCTAATAATAGTGATTATTACAGAACATTTGAACATGATTTTATAGACGAGCACTCGGTGGAAGATGACAGGCCAGTGGAGGTAGAAACTGTGAAGGATAAACCAAATGGAAAAGTTGATATTCATAAGGATCGACCATTTAGTGAGACTGTTGAAGATCAGGCAAGGAGTGAAGGAAAAGAGAATGGAAAAGTGAATGCAGCGGAAGCAAAAGTTACTGAAATTAAAGGGGAACCTGAACTGAATTCGGATGGTTCGCTGCCATTTTACATGCTCGATGCTTATGAAGAGAATTCTGGTGGCTCTAAGTATAATTCAGGAATTCTTTATTTATTTGGAAAGGTTAGTCATCTATCTGTATAGCAATATGCAATGTAGGTAAATGTGTCAATCACCACTGTTCTAATCCATAGGTTCAGTTGTATCAACAACAAAAAAATCCGTTTGTTTAGTCTCTGTCTTAATTAATGTCTTTTTCTTTTAGAGAACATCTAATTTGGCATCATTTATATGATGTGCATTTTCAAAAATGGTTTCAGAAAGAATTTATTTTGTAATTGTGTGCACACTGATCCGTAATGTTACTTGTCACAGGTGAAAGTAGAAAAATCATATCAAAGCTGTTGTGTGGTAGTAAATAACATCCAGCGATGTTTGTATGCGATCCCTCGCGTTTCAGTATTTGACAGTGAGTTGATTATGAAGTTTGAGAACGATGTTAAAAATTCGGTAATCTCTGCCTCGGAATTCAAAGCAAAGCTGCAGGTCAGTGATTTCGCCATTGTGCTCTTATGCGTCCCTATTATTTACCCATCCATATGAGCTACTTTTCTCCTTGGTTGCACCGTTACATTTATTCGACGACAGTGTTATATGCATATTGTTTCAGGAAATGTCATCGGGATTAAAGGAAGAGATACGCACTCAATTGGTAGATCGCAATGTCTCAAATTTTATCATGGCGCCAGTCAAGGTTTGTGCCCTTTCACTGGGTACAGTTTATTTTTATCATCAACTTGCTAACTTTTCCGACCAATTTTGAATGGTTTATTCACATTCATAAAAAGCAGAGGAAATGTGCATTCGACAATGCAGAAATTCCTACCAGGGAGAATTATGTGCTGAAGGTCAACTATCCGTTTAAGGTAGATCACAGTTTTTTAAAACTCCCTGGATGATTAAGTATCACTTTAAATTATTCTACAGTGTCAGTGAAATGCTTACAATGTAACTAAATGAATTCTTGCTTCAGTATGCTGCATTACCATCTGATCTGAAGGGCAGGACTTATCGTTCTCTTCTTGGAACTAATAACAGGTATAACAAGCACACATAAGTAATCCTGCTCATGTCATGGGCAGTTGGGGGCTTGGGTTTCAGTTTTATATCCTAGATGAATCACCATGCTTACTGAGAAAGTATCTAAATTATCCCATTTCGCTCTCATGCGGACGCAGTTCTGTTCTGTAGCAAGAGATCTTCCATTGGGGGAGCAGAAGAGAGACTTAGCTGAAATGTTAGATTTTTTTATTCGGGCCCTCTTTTATGGAAGAAATTATGACAAAAGCTAATACGCTAATTCTAGAGTCTGTATTTGACCTTATAAAATTATAAATATAGCATGTCAAGTTCAAATGTGTAAAGTATTTGAAAATGATGTCAAATTTGTATGTATGCTACTTTTCTTTTTGAAGAAGGCATTAGTAATTCTCATTAATTTGTATCTACTACCGCATCATAATTTGTCAGATTGAGTGTACAGATTTCTTAAGGAAACTAGAAAGTCAAGGAACTCTTCATCTTTGCCATTTTACCAATATAGTTGATGGTTAGAAAACAGAGTCATCCCTTTACAGTCAGATGATTATTGATGTCCACAAATTTCCAATATACTGACATAGCTAAACTTAGCCTTATAAGTATAATATACATATTTGAGTTTGTGTTACCATTTACTTGCTCACTCAGCTCTTTCATCACTTTCACTTGCAGTGCTTTGGAGAATTTTCTCATCAAAAAGAAGATAATGGGTCCTTCATGGTTGTCAATTTCAAAGTTTTCTACCTGCATTAGTCAACAAAGGGTAGTTGTTGTATTTGTCGGTAAACATTTCAAAACATGTCATAGGAGCCTTGGACCTTAAGCTGATTAAAGATTTTGGTGAATTGTTTTTCAGGTGAGCTTGTGTAAATTTGAGGTTACAATTGACTGCCCCAAGGACATACAAGTTCTGTCGAAAAACACTCCTCCAACTCCTCCGTTAGTGGTTACAGCAATAAATTTGAAAACACATGTCAATGAAAAACAGAATATCAATGAAATTGTTTCTGCATCACTTATTAGTTTTCAGAAGGTGAAGGTGGGTACTCAGAGCTGTGCCTCAAGTTCTTGTGGCTATTAATATTGTTATGCCACATTGAAGCTATATTTTCATTTGTTGTGTCATTCAGGCTGATGTCCCGACGCTTGAATCAGAGTGGAGTGAACCTGGCTTTGCTAGCCACTTTACTGTTGTGCGGAAGTTGGATGGAGTTAGCATCCCCGATGGATTTCCTCCAGAGGTACCCCTTAAAATTGAAAAGGCTCCGGCTCGATCAGTTTTGTTGAGACGTGAAAGCAGGTATGTTTATTATTTTGATTTAAAATCATCGTTGAGATCAGTTTGTTGAGATTTCTCCAAAGCCTCTAATTGATCTGGCTATTACAGTGAAAGAGCATTGTTGCAGTACCTGCTGACTACGCTTTACCATTTGGATAGTGATATACTGGTTGGGCATAATATCTCGGGATTCGACCTCGATGTCCTTCTCCACAGAGCACAAGTAGCCAATCCTGACTGTTCATTTGTATACATCTTAATGCTCACATATATTTTGTAGAACTCTGAGATAATACATTTATTGCCACATTCAATTTTACTGTGCATAATTAGTACTCTAATACACACTGTTCCAGAGGTGCATGCCATTATTATTAAAACTGCTTTGGCCAAATACATTTTTATTTCATAGTCCAGTCAAATACAAATTGTGGTTGAATGTACTTCCTCTGGGTTGTCCTGTTGTTTAGAAGCTTGAATAGATATGTAGCCATGGGCTCTCTTCAGACTGCAACACGTCAGGTGGATGTCAAAAATAGAATGGAAACATTGTATTTTGGCAATTATTAATTTTTCTCGATGGAAGCATAGTTTAGTAACTTATTGTACATAGTTTACTCGATCCAGTTAACACTTTGGGTTAAACAAACAAGCTGAATAGCTTCAACTAACAAGAATCCCTAAGGGTTTTCAAGTTTCTCTGTGTCTAGCTTCCTACACTGACTTTTGTCATTATTTTTGGTGAAGGCATGTAAAGTTCCGAGCGGAGTGTGGTCCAGGATTGGTCGTCTCAGACGTCATACAATGCCTAAGCTAACAAAGGGGAATTCCATTTTTGGAGCAGGAGCCAGCCCGAGGATCATGGCTTGCATTGCTGGAAGACTCTTGTGCGATACATTTTTATGGTCCCGTGACTCGGCCAAAGAGGTTTCAAGCTACACCGGTGACATGCGTCATTAGAGAACTTCCTGTATCTTAAATGAATGCATAATGAGCTATTCGTTTTCTCCCAGGTGAGTTATTCATTGACACATCTTGCTAAGAATTGGCTGAACAAGTATCGGAAAGAGATTGCCCCGCAGGATATCCATTTAATGTATCAAACATTGGAATCCCTCATCGAACTTGTAGGTTCTCATTTCTATCTTCTAGAAAGTGCATTTAGCATCAACTTTTCTGCTAGAGTCTCATGAATTTCTTTGTTTCGCCACTTGCTGGATCATTGGCACTGATTATCATTGTTATGTGTGCCATTTTACAAACATAATCTTGCATGTTGTATTGTGGAAACTCTTTAGCACGTCAGTTTTTTCCTGTACTTTGGCGCATTGAGCAAGGGTCAGGTCTCATGTCTGACTTGTGCCCAGGTTGAGTGTGGTCAGCTGGATGCATGGCTATCTTTAGAACTTATGTTCCATTTGAATGTAATTCCTCTAACACATCAACTGACTAAACTCAGTGGCAACCTCTGGGGGAAGACACTGCAGGTAATTTCTTGTGGTGGTCCTCTAATATGTACAGAAAAATGTCTTGGAAAGCTTGAAGTGTTGTATTTTTTTTATGTTGGCAGGGGGCTATGTCACAAACAGTAGAGTACCATCTCTTACATGCGTTTCATCGCCAAAAGTTTATCGTCCCAGATAAGGCTTCTTCGCATATGAAGGAAACAAAAGACCAGAAGCTAGCCAAGCGTAGAATTAATTCTGGTACCGTGGACCAAAATGCAGACGACATAATGGACGATGCCAAGTTGGAGACTGATCTTTTTCAACACGATCACGTGAAAGGAAAGAAAGGTCCTGCATATGCAGGAGGACTGGTTCTAGAGCCCAAAACTGGCTTATATGACAAGTACATCTTACTCTTAGACTTCAACAGTCTTTACCCTTCTATTATTCAGGTGCCCATCTTTATTGAAACCCTTTGTTTATTAGTTCACTTGCACCCATTTTGGCAATCTAGACTTGTACCTATACTTCACAGTTCTTACTGCAGTGAATATTTAAATGTGCCCGCAGGAATATAATATATGCTTTACTACTGTTGAAAGACCACCTGATGGATCTATCCCTGATTTACCATCCTGTAAAGAGCCTGGTGTCCTACCTAAGGTATCTTACATAAGAATCATGCTGTTCTATCAAATCGTCATAGTGATTTGTTTGATATAATGAAGTACCTCCAAAATGCAACGGAAAAAAAAAACATCAATTTAATTTCTTCAATTCGACCACATGGCTTCCAATATGCTTATATTTCGCCACCTTACCAAACACTATCTGACTATTGACATGATTTGAGATCTCACATCAAGTAAAAAGTCTGAAAGAGCTTTTTTTTTTTATATAAAATCATTAATTGGCTGGATTTTGGCAGTACTATTGGTCCTGATTAAGCTTGAAGCCATATGACTAATGAACTATTCCTTGTAGCTGCTAAGGGATTTAGTAGAGAACAGGAAAACGGTGAAGCAGATGATGAAGAATGCACCCATTGACAGTGTTAAATATCAGCAGCATGACATACATCAGAAAGCCCTGAAGCTCACTGCTAATAGGTAAATCAAGAATTTTATGCGTGTGACATTTTTCATGTCCATTATCTAATGTCATTATATCTTTATAATGTTTTAACTCATAAATATGGCTAATTCAGTATATACGGCTGTCTTGGATGTCCCCACTCAAGATTTTATGCTAAGCCACTTGCCGCGCTTATAACACTACAAGTAAGGATAAGGATTGTAATCTACTCGAACAGATAAATTGCACACTTAATTGATAATACATCTCATGGTCAAACCCTTGATACTGCAGGGACGGGAGATTCTACAGAGGACTGTTGATTTTGTTCAAAATTATTTAAATTTGGAGGTTGCTTTTTGCATATTACCCTACTTTCTGATTTCTTGTCAAATGAGCACACAACGTGGCTTGCTAACAGCCAGCTATATCGAGTAAGAATTTGTACTTTTATCTGGCAGGTGATTTATGGAGACACTGACTCAATTATGATACACACTGGATTAGATGATATTGAAAAAGCCAAATCAATTGCAGCAAAAGTTGCTCAAGAGGTGGGCTAAATTTTGTTAGCTTTTATTTTTTAATGGTCATGAAAGTATCAAATTGAACTCGTAGTGTAAGTAAAAGCTATGTGACACTTTTCACTGCTGCACTTAGGTCAACAAGAAGTATCAGTGTATAGTGATTGCCCTTGATGGACTATACAAGAGAATGCTTCTTTTGAAGAAAAAGAAGTATGCTGCTGTCAAGGTGCAGTTCAGAGATGATGTATCCTCTGACTCTGAGGTAGGTTTCACAAGTTTTCCTTATTTATTTTCTTTGGCTGCTTAGGAAATCCTACGCAATGTTTAAAACTTTGTTAAAATGCAGTTTATTGAACGCAAGGGTCTGGATATTTTGCGTCGAGACTGGAGTTTAATTTCGAAGGAAGTAGGTGACGACTGCCTTAGGCAAATACTATCGGGAGGGTATGCTTTTTTTCTACGTTGTAGTGCTGTATTTTAATTGCTAAACCAGACATTTCCCCAGTCTCAAACCTTGAACTTAATCCGCTTCTTTACTTTTCTATTGTAGATCATGTGATGATGTCGTTGAGTCCATACACAATGCTCTCGTGAAGGTGCCCTTCAACTCCAAATAGTTTTTTTTTTCTTCTACATGCATGTATTCAGTAATTTAAAACCTTGAGGCGCAATGCCATTGCGCACGTGCAAGTGTAACGATGGTCGAATGTGAATGTCGATTCAATCACGAATATGCTATTTTATACATAGTGGATCCTAAGACATCTGATTAACTGAGATCAAACTGAAACCATTTACCCCAGAGTGTCCTTAAAACAGCCATTTTATCATTTAATATCTGAAACAGGAAAGGATTTGAATCAAAGAGGATGTATGGATGGAATTCATAGGGAGTTTAATTTTGTAGTAGTTTAGTTCTTTTATAGTTTATAGGATGTACATTCTCTTTTTCTTTCTTTCTGAATTACCATATTTCAGCAAAAAAAAGCTAACGTGCATCAAACTGGTTGGCTGACTTGCGAGCCTTTCAAGATTGGGCTTTGATATGACATTTTTTCTGTTATTACTGATTTAATACTCTATAGCTCATTCATACAGGTAAGGGAAAAAATGAGGAATGGAGAAGTAAAGTCCGAAAAGTATGTGATCACCAAGACTCTTACCAAACAACCTGAAGCTTACACAGATGGAAAAAACCAACCACATGTTCAAGTAAGCGCATAAATTTTTCATACTGTTGAAATATTCTCTGTAGCAAGTTCATAATAGCTATTTGTATTGTGCACTGTATTGATCACATAATTATAGGTGGCTTTGAGAATGAAGCAAAATGGATATTGTACTGGTTTCTCTCCTGGCGATACAGTCCCCTACATTATCTGCTGTGAACAGGTTTGTTGAACCAGATTTATATTATACTAACTTTGATCAACAGATTAGAGCACAGATAGATGTTCATTTGAATGATATGAGGACAGAGCAAATGTTAACCATTCATAGCATCACATTTAACATTTAGCTTAATTTAGTATGTATGCCCACACAGGGGACAGGAACTACTGGTTCCAGTGGGATGGCCCAGCGAGCACGACATCCTGATGACGTGAAGAATAGTGATATGATTGACATTGATTACTATTTATCGCAGCAGGTTTCTCTTTTATATCTTGTTCAAAAACCTTATTTCACTGCGATAACATTGATTGACCTATTTAAAAGTTATGTGCCAGCCTTGATGAACACACTCTTTTTAAATGCACAGATTCATCCAGTGGTATCAAGGCTGTGTGCCTCAATTGAAGGTACAAGCCCAGAACGGCTTGCAGATTGTTTGGGGCTTGATTCAACCAAGGTTACTGTCTTCTTACATGTGTGGTACTCACGGTTAATGACTAACGTTTCTGTATCATAAATAAGTAAATTTTTAACAATGGTTGCAGTTTCATAGTCGTCCTTGTAATGATGTCAATATGGGAGGTACAGATGACAGTGAGAGGTATATGCAACGTGTTGTTCGCTGTTATGTAGTTGCCTACTTTCAGATTTGGTGCATAAGCCTAATGATGTTCACAACTTCACATTATCTTTTCCAATGCCAATTGATAAATATGATTTACTATAGTGTTGAAGTTAATATTGTAATTCTCCCGTTGCTTTGTTGTTTGCATTCCTGATGATGAACTTCATTATTCCTTGCTTTTTAATCAGGCTTGTTTTCTCTGAATATAGTCTTTCATCACAGTTCGTATGTGGCATTTTGCTCCTTTTAATTGTCATGAATTTGAATTGAATTTAAATATAACCAAGTTATCAACTAATAAAAAGCTAATTGCCATCATAGGGATGGATTTTGAGGTCTCCCAAGGTTAATATCGGAGTTTGTTGATACCATATTCGTAACATATTCTTATTTTTGTATCCTTAACTTCAGCTCATTATGCTTCCATGTGTTGCTCTTCTTCTTTCTTTCTTTTTTCACATTTAATTCTAATTCGTTGATGAACTATTTTTCAAAGCTTCAGGTTATATGTTAAAGTTCATCACATACTTCCAATTTTTAACTATGTAAGATGTATGGTGGTCATGTTGCAGATATAAGGGTTGTGATCCCTTGGTCTTCTCTTGTCCCAGCTGTTCTGGTAGCTTTGAATGCCCAACGATCTTCAGTTGTTTCTGTGGATCAACTGATAACAAAACAACATCGTCCACCCTTGAGAAACCTGAAGGTAATTTATGGCGTAGTTTGAGATGCCCAAAATGCCCCGTTGAAGGTCACGGGGGCAGAATGTCTTCAGCCATGATAGCTAATCAGGTAGCAAGCACTCTTAGCTTGTAAGATGCTGAATGTTCAAAGTGTTATTCATCGGGTTAGCTACAAACTTGCCTATGAAAGAGATTTTAACCAAGGGGATTTCCTATTGACACTGATGAATTTCTTATGTTGTTGTGTGTCTGTCAACATTTCAGCTTGCTTATTGGAAGCAATCAATAACGCTTTTGTTATTTTTTTAGGTTAAAAGGCAGGCTGACCATTTCATCTCACTCTACTATAGAAACATAATGACGGTAATATTTTTTCTTGACTGCTTTTATTGTTGATATATGTATTATTTTAATGGGAAGTAATTTATGGTTGCCAATTTTGCGATGCAGTGTTATGAAGAAACCTGCAACTACACGACACGAGCACTCCACCTGACGGTTCTTGGTGATTCTGAAATAGGCACTGTTTGTCCAAACTATCCTCAATGCAGTGGTCGTCTTCTTAGAAAGGTTTTTTTGGTTGTGCTTAGTATATAACTTTTAGAGTTGCTTTTAGGACCACAAGATTTTAGCTAAATTGTGGCCTTTTGTTTCTCTAGTATACTGAAGCAGATTTATACAAGCAGCTTTCGTATTTCTGTCACGTCTTTGATACTGAGAGGTGTTTTCAAAAGGTAGACATTGTTTTGTATTGTGCAATGATTAACTCAATATTGGCGTTCTTATAGTAAAGGTTGCTAATGTAATATATAATCTTGCAGCTGAATATGGAGGTTAACGCTAGAATGGCACTTGAAAAGGATGTTTCCGTACTCCGACCCGTAGTTCAGATGGCTGCATCAACGGCTTCCAAGATACGGGATAGCTGTGCTTATGGATGGATAAATATGAATGACTTCATTGTTGTAGTGTGAATATGTGAATGATACTGATGGGCATAGGCACAAGACGAAGCTTGGAAAGCACCATAACAGAAATTAATATTTGCTAAATCGCAAGGAGAAAATAGCAGTTAGATTTCTTGAAGACCTGAGTAGAAAGGAGAAGCATGTACATTCTCTCTATTTTATTTTATTTCATCTTGATAGTGTCGGCTGACAATGAAGCATCAGGAAATAAGGCACGAATAGGAATCTTGAGCTTTTCGGGACCATATATTTCCTACATGAGTCTTGTGTTTCGAGCTCCTTGCGTTTATGCGAACATGGTTTTTGGTGAGTACGTGGGGACAAATCTGGGCCATTGGATGAGGTGCATCTAATGATCCACAAGCTGCCACGTGTCACATGTGGTAGTGGATTTTACTGTTTGCTTTTTGGATAGTGGGATTTTACTTTTTGCTTTTTGGTAGTGGGACACGTGGCGCACCCACAAAGCACGGGGGTTAGATGAATGAGATTTGTCCCTACGTCCTTACCAATTTTGGGTGTCCTCATTTGAACACTCCTCTAATCGGCATTATCTACATTTTGCTATATAATTTGAAATGTTATCATGTCCTGCACCTGATTCTTTCGTTGTTTATCAAACAAGTTCAAATATACAATTCTCTTTAATTTAGTTGTAATTATTTAAGTTGTACAAAGTAAAATTAGTTGTAATTATTTAATTTGACGCTCATCTAACACTTTGGTCATGACTTTAAGTATCATCAGTGGACATTTAAGATGCCATATGCTCTTTTAATAATGGTTATTAAAGATGAATGTCGATATTTTCGTGTACTCTAGTAGATAGATCACCATTGCAGAATGTTAACATAAGATGACAAATTTTTCCTCTTTATAAGATGCCAAATATCCAATTGAGGATCACATATGTATATCCTTATTTATTTATATGAATTACAAACCACTTAAATTTTGACGAAATTCATATATAAAAACGACTTTAAGAGATAAATCGACGAACAGTCGAACACTAAAAATCGTTAATATTTGCTTCAATTCATCGAAAAATAAATTTTTATTCACTGAACATTTTAGTTAAAATCACTAAATATTCACAAAATGCGTGTACAGTTCAATGGACATTAAACGTTATCACTGAACATTTAGCTTTATCACAAAACATTTAATTTTATCACTGAACATTTAGTCAAAATCATTGAAAATTCACAGAATACTTGAACAATTTGAAATTTTTAGTCAAAATACGTGAAAATCTTGAAAAAGTAAATTGTTCAGTGATATGACAAAATGTTATGATAAGTCAAAATGTTCAGTAAATAAAATTTTTTTTGATGAATTGAAGCGAAAAGTAACGATTTAGCCATATCACTGAACATTTAGCTAAATCTCTGAACAATAAACCCGAAAATTAGAAAAGATCATATTACCCCGTGGTTTATAATATAAATAGATAAGATTTGTATTTGATTCATTTTGTATCGACTAGCCAATTGATAAAAAAAGAAAATTGAAAGTTGTTTAAAGCAGTTATAGTCATGACTAACTGAATGAGAGATCAATTTTCTTTAAAAATAAATCCTTAGTTTGGTGATCTGTTGCGTAGTGTTGTAATCAGTACTAACATAAATTAATGAAACTTTGATTTGTATCCTGATAAGGACTGCTTATACACAAAGGAGTCCAACAAAGTGGTGATTACAAACTTAATCTTGAAAAGAACACCAATCGTTTCATATGCATTAGCGAGCGGCATGCAGACATATAAAAGCAGAAACTGATAGTGTGCAGAAGATCCATTTGTAGAGGTTGATAATGAAATGCCGCTCCACGATTAACTTATAGTGAAGAAGAGACGCCGTCAGCAATCTCGCTGTCAACGATCTCTCTGATGTTGAGGTTCTTGGCGGAAGGCAGTCCAGCAACAGGGTCATCTTCGATGCCACATTCATTAGTCCCTCTTCGGATTTTGAATAAACCATCCTGGAATCAGAAAGTAATTTCAGTACCAACAGTTTCGGAAATCCAAGCTATCAATACATTCGCTACATAATATTATTTGAGCGACGGTCGCAATACCTCTCCCCAGCCTTTGTTCCACTGGTTTGCAATGAGCTGCAACAAAAACCAAATTTTTTTTACAAGGATGTCTCGGTGCGTTAGTATGGTGGCTAAGGACTAAACAAGTTACCCAATAATCTTCACCATCTTCAGAGGTTCCCCAACCGATCAATTTGACGGCATGCCCTCCCATTACATCACCTGTGATGTGTTTGTACACTCCTGATTTGTAGTGAGCAAAGTCCTGCCAAAAGAAAAAGAATTTAAGTTTCGGGAATCTTCGCTAGCTAGAAGGAGAAAAATGAGCTGACTTGTAAAAACAATAAACCGAATTGTGAAAGAAATTTCAAGCTTGTTGGAAATTTTGTGGACAGGAATCTCCCACGCATAAAAGTAAATATAAGGGATGACTAGCATTAGTACCTCATACACGGTGAATGCAACTTCAATGGGTCCATTCTTGTACAATTCGGCCATGATGTCTTGAGGATCGGAGTTGACTTTGTAAGCGCTGACACTGTAGTGCTTTACGGACCTCCAGATCTGATTCTTGTTCACACACTTCCTCATACACCTTGGAGTAGGATAGGCGGGTTCGCAACCAGGGTGCGAGCAGCCAGTGTCGTCAAAGTAGGGGTCACACTGTCAAAATTTGGAAATTGAGAATTGTTATTCCAACTATCAAAATTAGAAATTAGATACATTGCAAAAGAAAGCGAGAGCGAGTAAAGTTGTAATACCTCCTCTGTGACAACACCGTTGTGCATAAAGTATCGCCATGCAGAGATTGGATATCCACCATCACAACCACTGCCGCACATAAACCCACAGCATGCTAAGAGATCATTGACTGATAGAGACGTGTTCTGAAATACAGACATAAACCGAGTGAGTAAATTGATTTTCAAGCACTACTGTCGTTAAGTTCAAGATGAGAATTCCAAGATCCAAATTACCGTTCCAAACTGGATACAAAAACGATCGGACAGTGACTCAACAGCAGCAAAGGCCCAACAAGAGCCGCAATGACCCTGATCTGTAAATTGGCAAATGGATGACAAGCAACATAAATTCGCCCGTATTTTTTCCAGTCACTTCTTGAATAAAAAACAAGAAACGATGGAAACCGGGATGAAATTTCAATAACTAACCAAGAATTCTGCTGATGGTGCTGCACTGAGACCATGCAGTTCGAGCATCGAATTCCTTTGGCAACTTGAGTGATTTGTCATGAGACACAACAGGAGTAGCCTCTAATAGAGATCGAGGAGTTGGTTTTACTCCAAGTATGTGTTTGAATTGGCTAACCTGTAGGCATACCGATTAAAGAGAAGTAAACAAACAAGCTACAAAATTCGTCGACTAAGTAATTCATGAAATTCGCTATGATTTATAATTGGTCAAAAAAGAAAGGAAACAAGTGTGAAAGAAGGAGAAATTTTACAGTGTAATCGGAGAACTTAGGGTTGATGGCAGCCTTCCATCCAGCATTAGGGTGTTCGTTTACTGTCTTAACAATAGAATCCTGCAGGGTTGCGAAGCAACAAAAATTGATGATCCATGTAAATTGTAAGCTAGAAACACACAGACCCACACACACACACACTTGATTCAGTTAACATTCAATAAAGATAGGCGAGGCACAGTACCTGCAGTATGCCCGAGTTTAGCTTGAGCTGCGAATGTGGCTCCACAGCTTCAACCTGTAGATTTACAACCAAATTCCTATGAGCACTATGCAGCATCACGAAAAATAGATAGCTTACAACCTCAATGAATTCAACAAATCATTATAAATATACCAAAATGACACACTTTTCTCCAACTGTTGCATCAACAGATCCAAAAGAAACACACAGCAATAGCATAACCAAACAAGCCCAAAACTTCATTTAAGTATTCAAGTCAATTAAAAGTAACTAAGAGCTCAAACTTGAAGTGACAAACCAACAATGATCAACTATATACAGATAACAAAACATCAAAACCTTAACATTCATCCAAACAAATGATCTCCAGCAAAACAGGAACCCTAGAAATTGGTCAACTGCTCCAAATAAAAGGTTCAACCTTTGTCCAGATTCAAACGAAACAACAAAATTTGAGCATCACCCATCACCTTTTTCTGCACATTAAACACATCACACAAGCAGACGATCAACAGAATCGCCGCAGAAAGCTGTCTCCGCTGCCCCATCTTACACCGGATTCGACCCGATCAAACTCTAAGGACCGAATCCCAATGACGCAAATCACGATATTTAGGCGAAGAATGGCTTGAATCTGAACAGAGAGAATCGAAGCTTATAAAAGATTCCAAACTTATCGGATCGTCGTCGATGAGAAGGTGCAGCCTTGAAACGGATAAAGTGAGACTTTTTTGTCATTTTGCTTGTCTTTGCATAGAATAGCGTGCCAAATAATTTTGCTTTTATTATTGGTTCATTATTGCGTGTCGGACTCTATTATCCACGTCAGCTACCCATAACCAATTGATCCATGGCACGTGTAATATTAGAGCATAGTTTCTCAACCAATCTATGGTTACTACGCCGCCGTTTCGTACTATTTGCTTGTAGTGTCAGATTACAGACGATTTTATTGGGCCAAATCTGCTCGTTAACCGTGACGAAAATAAATGACCATGTGGTGCTGTCCGCAAATGGGCCGTCACAAATTGATCTTTATACGGCCCATTAATGTTGCTTGATTTTTGTTGTTGGATGTGCAATATACCAACAAAAACAGTTGGAGGATCTTTTGTTGGGCATCATGTAAGGTCATGCTTAGGGCTGATCATTCGGTAAATTATCGAATTTACCGTTATCGAATTTATCGATTTAAATTTTTTATTTCGATTATCGAACCGAATTTATCGTTTTATCGACATTTCAGTAAAACGGTAAATTCGGTAAATTTACCGAATTATTTTTTTAATAATTTTTCTCTTAATTTTAAAATTATTCAAAAATAATAGTTAATCATCTAACAACAATAAAACAGAAGAATAATTCAAAATTATAATCTACACAATTATATCTCAAAAGTGTCCAAAAATTGAAGCTTAAAATTGAAGTTTAAACAATATGTCATTTAATTTTTTTAATAAATATTATTTTTAAAATAATAAAAAAATTCTTATTCGTTAAATTACCGAATCAAAAAATTCATTCCGATTACCGACCAAATTTTACCGTTTTACCTATCGGTAATTTACCGATTTTACCGTTTACCGATTTTACCGAACCGAATTGACTCGGTTCGGTAAATTCCGAATTTACCGAACAATGCTAAGCCCTAGTCATGCTCAATTTGTATGCATAGCTTTTTTTTCTTTTCTTTTTTATTACAAGCCACTAAGTTTGCTGTGGTTTTTTTTTTCTTACAAAAATTGAAAGCACCGTATAACCAGAGAAACTCACTCTAGCCACATCTGCCTCCTGATCACTCCGCCACAATGGGCTAAATTTGTTGTACTTAAAAAGTTGTTTGGAGAGCTGAGTGAGTGTGGTATCAGAGATGGCGATGGTCTTTTGTCCACTTTCTAGAGGTGTAGTAGTTTGAGGCCGGCAGAGCTGATCACAATGTCCATCACCTCCCTCATTTTTGATGCTAAATTCAATATGATATTTTCTACTCATTACGCACTAAATGCACGTTCATGAGTACTGTACAAAGCGTACTCATGTTGAGTTCAGCACTCAGTAAATAAGCACAGATTCAAAAATTATTGTTCCAGGACCGGTGCCTTTACCTGCTGGCTGCCTTTGGTTAATTGTTGTTATCAAATATTATGTTAGTATATGAAGGCCAAATCAACTTTCAAACCATATTTCAATTAAATAGGAGCAGTATCTAAGAGTTCATCAGCTGTCAATTTCAATAGCTAAAATCAACATGATAGACCTTATTTTTTGAAGAAACTAAACTTTTCCCAATTTCTTGACTTCCTATAATGCTCAAACGCATGTTTTCAATAAAAAACAATTGATGGCCTTAAATAACTTTGATCTAATAAAATTATTAAAATAATTTAACTGAAGATGAAAATGTAAATTCAACAGTTTTCAGATTAGTAAGTACCCAAATTGAGGCGTGGATTACATTACCTAAGAAAAAACATTTCATTTCCATAGCCGATTTACTTTTAAGGAAAACAAAAATCAACTTAGATTCATAATTTACAATACTGCTGCATAAGGCAAATCTCACTCACTTGAATCAACCAGGCTCTTCTTCCAAGTTCCAAATCAAATTTCTTCTGCAATAAAATAACAAGAGAGCTTCTTCATCTGATGCATGTGGGCACCAGTCTTGAAAAGAACCCCACCATTTTCTTCTGCATATCATAAATTAACACAAATCAAATAAATTGAAAACAACGAAAGAAAGAAAGATATATATATAAATAAAATCACTTTTAAGAAACCAGATTTGGTGGTAACATTAAGTGATTAAGATGAAATGTACCTTTTTGTAAGCACGAATGAGCTCAGGTGGAATCTTGTAAAGATCTTCATCAACTGGTTTAGCATAGTGACAAGTAGCTTCTCTTCGAGCACGGTTAAGTTTGGTCCTAGGTTGTTTCATCGTCTGTTTCTGTTGAAATTTTTGATCAGTGGTGTAAACTGTCCTCACATTTTTGCCTCCAATCAAATTTAGTTCAAAATCAGTTGAAATGTAATGGGCTGAAATGTTGATACCTTCTTTGAAGAGGTGTTACAATGACTGGAATCAACTGCATAGAGATCTCCAGTTGAGTAAGACGAGTAGGTATTGCATCCAGCAGCAGCTTGTGTTGCACAGCTGAAGTAGTGAGTATATGACAGCTCGTCTGCATAGTCCCAGTTCCCAAATGGAGGAATTGTGTTACCGCTCATTATGTAGAAGTCCTGAGAATCAAATTCAAACAAAACACAGAAATATATAAGAACAGATTGCAGATATATAAGAACCCATAAATAAAAATACGTACAAAATAAAGTGAGAAAAGATGAGGTTGCTTATGATTACTTCCATATGAGATGAGATGGGAGCTTGAGATTTTGTTGAGAGTTTAGGGTTAGAACAAAACAGAGATAAAGAAGAAGAAGCTGATGAAGATGGAGAGGAGTATAATGGGCAAAGAAGTCAACTGTAACAGAAGATAATTAATGTAAAGTTCTGAAGTTTTTGGCTCCAAGTCATCAATGTAAGGTAATAAAATGGTTTTCTGCAAACATCTGACAACACATAGACTTCACACATATTCATTTCCTCATTGTGAGCTTCATATGAATCCCATGTGACAAGTAGAGTTTCATTTGTCTCCTTACTCACAGGGCTACAGCAATAAATTAACAGCACTAGCATGATAAATCACACATATACATGTAAAACTAGAATTATACCGCTTGAGGGCTAATTATGCATCACTAGCATTTTAATATCCAGAGGGACTACTTGCCCTCTATAATGCTCAGAGATTAAAAAAAACACAGGAGCTGAAACCATTCAAACAGCATTTTCCTAGGTTAAGATAATGTTTTGACAGCCTTGGGGAGCCAAAAGTGGCACCACCAAGGCACATACAATTTTCCCAGTCTGGCAAAAGAAACTGGGCTTTGCATAACATTTAAATTTTAAGGAGATGCTGAAAAAATTGGTAGCTTTTGTGGTGTGGATGAAAATTGAAATAATAGAAACGTAAAAAATGTGGTTCAAATTTAGATGAAAGCCAAGTGAAGCCAGACTCTAACCTTCGCTTCCTGATTCGCAATGCTCGTCCGAAGAGCTTTCGTACCTCAGTTGCCTCCATTTCAAGATCACACAACAGCTCCATTTCCTCTTGCCCCAGAGTTCTAACGAAGTTCTCTTCATCCATTTTAAGCTCCTTGAACCATTCCCCTAGCCGCTGGAACAATGTCTTTTATGTCTTCCCAACCAGCTCCTACTTCTTCTCCACTTCAGCATCAATCTCATCTAATTCCCTCAGGATTCCATTTTCACCCTGCTCAACCGTTTTCTCTAGTCTTTCAGCCAGTGGGGGTTCTGGTTCGTAGGCTTTGACTGTCTACATTTTGATCTATATCTACCACAAATGTCCACAATACTGCTAGCATGTAAGGTGACTACAATCTTTATAGCTACAAAAAAAAAAGGTGCTACATTGTCTACAATCTATAGAGAATGGTATGACTATAAGCTATCCGTCCAATCAATCAAATGGTCTCATCTGAGTTGTGCTCCCCTCGATATATCACGTTCAATAAGGATTTTGTGGCTTGGACAACGGCTTGAATGGTTTTCTTTGCAGCGCCAGCGACAACTGGTTGAGGAGAGTAAAGTCACTGACTTCCATGCTTGAAATCCTGAGTGCAGCCATTGTACTCTCAGCCGGCAGTGTCTGCTTGTTTTGATAGTGATGTGGCAGCTCTTGCCATTGCCTAGAAACATACCATGAAACAAACATCATAACCAAGATCTAGGAAGATGAGGAACAGATAACAAATTAATTCAAAAAACACGTAACATCTGATGACATTGGTTGCACGATGAGCAGCTAAAAAATTCATTTGGTCAGAATTTCGAAGCGGTGAGACCTGATAAAACTTTATTGAAGGCATATGAACAGCCGCAAGTCAATACAGACTATCACATTGACTAAATTGAAGATGACAAAAGCATATACTTGATATACATTGAGTATGATATATGACAGAGTAGTGAGCACGGTTCACAGAAATGCCATACAAGAAAAACACCAGGAAATATTTATTAACGATCGAGTGCTGGCATATATTGAACACACATTACCAACATACATTTCTGAATGAGCACAACTCATCGATATGCAATAAACTTAACAATACACATAGTAGTTACAATGTCGGCTAACACACGCCTAAATTCCACATTAAACTGAGCATGCAGCACAAATTCCTTAACATATTTCCTTCTTTAAGAACTTCTGAGTATTGTTTGTATCACCTTTACATGAGCTGAAGGTGATCTTACTACTAATAAAAAGAACATATTTCTTCATAACAAACAAACAAACATATTTGAACACTTCATCACAAAAATGCAGAACTGAGGAATTTACAAATAATGTCGGCAATGCTGCAACAACAAGGCTGGTGAAAGCCATACAAGTCACAATCACACTAAACAGCTAAATTCACACAAGAAACTCAGCATTCAGAAAATGTAAAAAAAGAAAGTAAAATTAAGAATATCGTACTGTGCGAAGTGGTAAATGGAGCGGATTTGATTGGGACGGAGGTTTTCATGTTGTAATCGGAAACCTGGAGAATTTAGTGGCGTTGAATTTCACGGTTTTCTCTTCCTGAGCTTCCAACTCGTCGGCAACGGTGAAACCGACGGGGAGGGAGGAGATAAATTGAATGAATTTCAGAGTAGCTGATTCGTCAAATTAAATGCGTTAGGGACCAAGTCATAAATTAAATGCTTTCCTTTACACATTGGAAGAGTCGGTCAGTAGAAAAATATTTGAAAATCGTCACATTACAAAATTATATTCCTTTCATGTTATAATTTTCAATTTTGAACTACTTCATTTATGCCATTTTCTGAAAAATCAGAATTATCACTTGGAGCACGGATCACGTAAGGCATCCATCCGGATTGATACTCGAATCGTTCACTAAAGTACATACAAGACAAGTGTTCTACCAACTCAACCACCACCTTTCTTTTTTTATCTGCGTGAAAAATAAGTATTCTCATGTGTCAGTCATATGATAAACCAGGACGAAATCGCTACCTTCAGCGCGCCATTTTCTTGGTAAATTGCTTCTTGAAAATTGGTCTGTGGTATCATGAAAATAAATTTTTTCGTGACCAAAAAATTTCTAAACTTTTTTTTAATTTCATTACGAAAAGAATATTTAAAGAGAATGTATCTAGCCATTTACTTTTCAAGAATCAGCTTAGGCTTGAAAGAGAATAAAAGAATCAAATCCAATGTTAATCAGAATAATTTTATATATTCTGAATACTTTTTTTTAAAATGGAAACTCAAACCGATGTTGTTTGAGTGTGTACTAGATAGACTATTGGTTAAGCGCAATAGACTGCAAACAACTACAATTGTGTGCGACCACGTCATTATAGTGTAACCTGAATAATTTGTTATGTTCATGTAGAGAAGTGATCAAATGAGGCATTAAAATTAGAATGAGGCACGTGAAGCACGATCTCAACCACACATCTAACCCCCCGTGCATTTGTGGCGCGCCACGTGTCCAAATAGTAAACCCACTACCAATAGTAGTTTGTGAACGCAAATGACGGCTCAACTCACGTGGCTTCGCCACGTGTCACAATGAGTGGCCCAGATCGTGCCTCACATGCCTCATTCTACCAACCCTGCCTCAACCGAGTGTTCCCCTGTTCATGTATAACTGAATAATATCAAATTATTCACAATGATATATTTTTCAAATAAATAATGTACTAAATTCGTGGATAATTTAATATTTCATGAATACTTTTTTATGTTTCATATACATCCGAATAATATATTTTCAAAATAATTTTACATACAACTGAATAATTTACTGTATTTGTGAATAATTTGTTGTTTTTCTCAAATAATTTGTTATGTTTCATATACAACTGAGTAATTTAATATAATTTTGAATAATATTTTGTCTTCTAAATAATTTCACATATAAACTGGAGTTTCGTCACTACCTTCTCCAAACAGTTGCACAAATTTACTAACACTAAATAAGATAAAAATTGAAATGAATTGAGATTTAAGCACTAACGGTTGGAATATGTATATATAAAGTGCGAAGAAAACAAAGTTAAATTTAACCGGTCTTCCGCATCATGGGATGGGAAGTTAGATGTCATGGCATCATGGGGAGTTGTGTAGAACGTCTCCTATAAATTGGAAATCTACATTATAATGAGAAAGACACAAAAATATACACAGAAGAAAGCAGTCATCTACGGTATTACGCATGAAGATCAGCCGAGCTGACCTGGTTTTGGAGGGAAGGAGGCAATTGCGTGCTTATTTGAATTTAGGGCTGTGTAGTGTAACAATTAGAAGTGTTGGGGTCTTTCCACAATTATATTGTAACTATATAAACTGTGTTTTGAATGAGAAATGGCAACAACTCATTTCATCACAAAATATCTTCTTCGTCGCTAAAGGCGAACTTCGGCGCCTTTGCTACTGCGCATCCGCGATCGTCTCCGATCGTCGTGCTTCGTTCCCCGGCGTGCCTCTGGCACGTTTCCGACCTTCAGGCGATCCTGATTCACATGGTATCAGAGCCGATCACGCAATTTTTGGCAATTTCTGGTATTTCTTTCGAATCTTGATTTCTGATTTGACCTAGTTTTTGGTTAGTGCTTGTTTGATCTTTCCGCTGCGATCATGTCGAGTTCGTCTTCCGATACGTTTGCTATACCTGCCGACGATCCTCTGTATGTTAGTGGTAATGAGAACGTTGGTGCGTCGCTTGTTACTCAAGCCCTAACCGGCGCGGAAAACTACGTACCTTGGAGGAAGTCAATGGAGGTTGCGTTTGCTGTTAAAACCAAGCTTGGTTTTGTTAAAGGTCATTTTCCTAAACCTACTGATCCTTATCAACTTGCTCGATGGGACAGATGTAATGCTGTGGTCCTTACTTGGATATTGAATTCTGTTTCAAAAGAAATAGCTGCTTCCTTAGTTCATTCTGGTAATTGTATGATAGCAGGGAATGATTTGAACTCGAGATTTGCTGGTTCTGTTGATTCCAGTTTGTTTTCTGTACAACAAGCTATTGCTGAGTGTGTGCAGAATGGTTCAAGTATTGCCAGTTATTATGGGAAGTTGATTCAGCTTTGGGGTGATGAGGACAGTTTGATTGATGAAGAGGCTTGTACTCTTGGTGCTGCTTGTGTGGCTACTAAATGTGCCAATAACAGGAAGATGAAAAATAGGGTCATGAAACTCTTGATGGGGCTTGATGAGTCTTATACTGCAGCCAGATCTCAGCTATTGCACATGAAACCTGCTCCAACAATACAGGAAGCTTACAACACTCTGATTAGAGAAGAGGCTGGGAACAAGGCTAAAAAGGCTCCATTATCTGAGGTGTCTGCTATGCTTGCTGATGGTAATAGTTATAGACAAAATGGTGGTGATCACACAAAGAGTGGTACTAATTCTGGAGCTACTCCTGGTAACAAGAACAGGAAGTTCTGTACTCATTGTAGCACACCTGGACACAACAAGGAGACATGCTATAAGATCCATGGATATCCTGCCAACTACAAGTCTCAAAGATCTCAAAACAATGGGTTTAAAGGTAATGGCAAAGCTGTTGCTAATGCTGTTACATGTCCTGTTAATGATGCAGGTTCTGGAGGCAAGTCTGACAATGGCAATGGAGAATCTACTCCCATGAGTTCTGTTCAGTTCACCAATGACCAGTTGAGAAAGTTATTCAGCTTGTTGAATTCTTCCAGCAATGAGAGTACTCAGCACATTGCAGGTATTGCCTGTTTAACTAGTTATAAAGCTAGTAAAGATGGTTGAACCATAGATAGTGGTGCTACTGATCATATCACATCCAATCCTCAGTTATTGATTGATCTTAGGCCACTTGAAAGTTGTCATGAGGTTACTATGCCTAATGGTCAGACCACTAAAGTTACTCACATAGGCACTTGTGTGATTCATGAAAATCTGAAGTTGAAGGATGTTTTACTGGTGCCTGCCTTTGAGTTTAATTTGCTTTCTGTTGGAAAGTTGATCAAGGATAGTGGCTGTAGTGTACATTTTGTTAATGACAAATGTTACATACATGACCCTCGCATGCAGACCTTGGAAGGGACTGGGGAACTCATTAGTGGCTTATTTCAATTGAAGAATAAGACTTTGTCCAGTTGCTTGTACACCAGGTCTTCCAAGGATTTGGCAGCTCTATGGCATAGTAGGTTGGGTCATGTTTCATATAGAACAATGTCTTCTGCTTTGAGCAAGTATATTGATGGCTTGCAATGTAATGAACATCATGTTTGTACAGTTTGTCCCTTGGCCAAACAAACCAGACTTCATTTTGATAATAGTGTTTCCAAATCTTCACATTTGTTTGACTTGGTACATATGGATGTTTGGGGGCCCTTTCAGAGTCCTACTAGTACTGGAGCAAGATTCTTTCTTACAGTTGTTGAAGATTTGTCTAAAACAACATGGACTTTCCTGATGAAGCACAAAACCGAAGTTGCTGATCATTGATCGCTCGATAATATAGCGGAAATATTCAAATAGAATTCGAACACTATTGCTAAGTCATGATTATCAAAACATTTGTAAAGACTCGGGAGATCCGAGGTCGAACCCAAAAGATAGGTGATTAAACTAATGATGCCAAAGATATATCTAGATTGTCTAAGGTTGGGGAGGGAATTTCGATCCAAAAGTAAGGTTTGAAATACTAAAGATGGTGAACAATCGATTAAAGGATGACTAGGGATCTATTTCTCCACCTAGACAATTATTGTGACGGTAAAATTGGACACCATTGATGAAATCACATGCACACACTTAGAATCTAGCCATGCAACATTAATGCTAAGTTCAACTCACGCTCCAACTTAGTATAAAGAGGTTACATCTCGCATAATGCCTCACACTCACGCTTTATTGGCACTATAGAATATGAATGTCTAGTCTCACACTCACGCTTTATTGACTAGATAATCACACTCTTTGTTAGGTTCAAGCCATTCTCATTAAGATTAGAGTGTCGCCATGTAACACGAAAACCTTAATGCATTCTTCATTTAGTTCAATTGAAATCATGCTTTTCAACGCAGGTTACATCAAACATGAGATCAAGCAAAGTTCCTATTGGGGACATTTCTCAAACACCTTATAGGCAACTTGAAGAGTTAAGTTCAAATGGAGAAGAAACATGTGCAAATCATTCATCAATAGCATCCATAATGTTTACAATGTCACAAACATGTCTAGGGGGTTCATAGATCCCCAACCAAGGTCACTACTCACTCATAGTGAGTTCACAAGCAAAAACATCAATGAAAGTGCAAAAACCCATATGGAAAAGAGAGTTTAGAAATCTAGAACCAATATGGAGATCCAATAACCCTCGGTGATTAGATTTTTGTGTTGTTGATGACTCTTAAATCTCTGTCTTCTTTCCCAAGAAAACTGCTCCAAAATGCCCAAGAAATCTGCCTTGAAAATTCCCCAAAAAGTCCCCCCTCTATGGAAACCCTAAGTTTCTATTTATAGCCCAGATCCAGTCTTCAACCGGCCGGTTCACTGGCGTGAAGGAATTATCAGCCGGCCGGCTCGCACAGGGGTAGACTTCCTTGAACTGTCTGAGTATTTCAGCCGGCCGGCTCAAAAGGTGAAGGGTGTTTTAGCCGGCCGGCTCGAGCAGGGGAAGTTGTCATGAAGCTCTCGGGGGAGTTGAACCGGCCGGTTCAAGTTGTGAATGAATCTCAGCCGGCCGGTTGGATGCCTCAGAGAGATCGTTTCTTCTGGTCTCGACTTCAACCGGGCGGCTCGAAAGAAGGCCAATGTTCAGCCGGCCGGTTGGATCTCTTCTTTGGGCACTTTTTGCTCTAAAGGCTCGGTTTTGCTCCAAAATCACCGCTTACTCGTGTTCTTAGCTTGAACTCTGAATTTTCCCTGAAATGAACCGCAAAACATCAAATAGCAAGTGAACGCGTGATAAAATGATCGAAACATTAAGCTTAGAGGTTGCCTAAAGTGCATGTATTTTAGCGCTATCAAATCACTCCACACTTAATGTTTGATCGTCTCGAGCAAACTAATCATAGAGATCAACAACATCAATGTATTTCACTCTCTTAGGATTGGTCCAAGGAAAACTCCATATGGTCCTTGAATCTAACTAAAAATACTAAGAAACAAATCAACTTCTAACTAACCACTTTCGTAGGTGACACGAGTGCATTTAGCGAATGCACCAAGCCTTTAAACCCCTAGGCTACCCTAGTGGACGAGTTATAGTCTCGTGAGAGTTTTCAGAACAGGGAATACTCACAAATCCCACATGCAATTATCCCATAAGAGTGAAAAGCAATAGTGTTTAACAATTAAGGCATGAATTTCTCAAAACTTACTTCACATCCCAAACTAGCATTGCAATCACCATACATTTCAAGAAAGTTTTCAAACCGTTTAAGGCCACATGAGGGTGCACATTCAAGGGAATCAATATTCGAGCTATCAAGCGCCTCACCTAGTAGTCTATTCATTTTCATTGCAAGGATTTTGAAATATGGTTAAGGCTTTTGCACAAAAATGTCAATCGATCACCTGTGCTAGCTAGGGCTAGTCCACGGGCTCAAGATATAAACTCATTTCCAAGTTTTAGACGCTAAGGTCGTAATCCATAAGGAAAGAGGAGTTTGACAACAAGAGTTCTCAAAAGAAGCATAAACCTATCAATAGCTCACGTGAAATCACAAGGGTCGTCCTAAAGTTCAACTTGCTAGTACACAATGCACGTGGTGAACTCACACATATAAGAGATGATGGAAGGGCATAAAGTCAATTTTAAGTGGTTTCTACTTGGCCTTTGGCCTACAAATACTTTCGAGGGGGAACTTTTCTTCCTAACCCCCGGTATTTGTATCTTTTTGCAATAAAACTTCTCTAGTACTCGAGAAAGTTTTTAGTCAGGGCTTTGCCCTCTTTGACCATGTAAAATGTTTTTGATGGGGCCTATTTTTCTCCCTCTTTTGACTCCACACTTAAAACTTGACAATATGCCCAATGTAAATATGAAATGTGTGAGAAACAACCACAAACACGGCACGAGGCATGAGAACTAAAGTCACCTAAAAGCAGTTGAGAGGTTTAAGTTTTCATGAAGTTTTCAAAGCGTGCTTTCTAAAACTTTTCAAATCATGCGTAAAAAATACTTAGATTGCTAGATAGGCACAAGATAGCAATGAATATTGATCCACAAGAAAGAGCATTCAATAGAGCTAGTTTAGTTTTAGACTCTAAATCATGTAAAGGAGGATTGCAACTTAGATGTGACTTATAGAAGTTGGGAGTTGATAGTTACACGCCTTTGGTAGTATAACACTCAAGAAAAGTTGGAATAAAGCACAATGCAAATATTCATTTCCAAAAGATATGCATGGTATAGACATGTGAATTATGCGCCTAAACCAATCAATCACTCCACACTTAAACGAAGCTTAGTCCCTAAGCGCAACAAATATTGAAAATAAAGGTAAAGGCGCAAAGGAAACTCCCCTCGTTTGAAGAATGTTGTCCACTTGAAATGACTCGCTTCCTTTTGAGTAGAAGCTCCCTCTTGATGGCAATATAGAACAAAGCAAGGCGATATTCACTAGCACGAGTATTTTAGCAAATGTATGACAATGATGCATAATGCCAATCAACCTCCTCATATCATATCATAGAATGTTCAACAAGGGTACAAATAGGGAATCATACAACCAAAATGCGCACCAAGGCGACTTTAATATCCAAACATCAAAATATGACAATGCTTATAGAAATGAAAGTGCAAATAGTCATAAGGTGGAAATAATATCACACGCTAACCCTCAAAATGGAGCATCATCATCATCTTCATCTGGGCTCGCAAAACGATCCACCTCCGCTAGAAAGCTGGCTGCAGGGGCAAGGGGAGAGGCCCGGGATGGAGCAGGGGCAAACCCAACTGGTTGAGGGGGCTGAGCATGGCGCGAAGGAGGGGCGAAGGGAGGTGGGAAGCCAAATGGCTGAGATGGGTCAGCACTAGGAGGAGGTGCGTGCTCAAATGGTGGAGGTGCATAAGCACTGCTGGATGGAGCACCCATGTGCTGGACGATGGAATTAAGAGTGGAGCGCACCCACTGAGCCTCCTGACGATGAAATCGGGATTCCTGATGAGCAAACTCTTCTAAGCGACCGAATCCAACTCTCAAATCAGCCATGTCCGCCGATATTCTATGAAACTGTGAAGTCCAATCCGCATTAGAAGGCGGCATGCTCTCGGAGGAAGGAGGGGCAGATGGAACGGGGGATGATGGTGGCGATGGTGTGATGGTGTAGTGAGGATTCCGGGAGATGAAGGCGTTTTTCTTCTTTCTAGCCGTTTTTTGGATATCCTCGAGGTGTGGTTTGTCATCGTGATCCCAAAGCATCGTGCCGGGTATAAGGAAGTGGCTACGCCTCATGATGTCAATGTCAAGAATTTTCTTGTCTGGCTCAGGACACCCCGGATAGCTGAAACTGAAGTTACAGTTCAAAGCTATCATTGTAATCAACGATCCTCCCCCTAACCCTCCAACTCGCGCTCCCTCTTTCACATAACCCTCGAATCTGGCGGTTAGGATAGAAATCCAATCTAAACAATCCCCACGATCAATAGCCATCATCAGTTCGATATCCGGGATTGTCACCGCGCGAGCTATCTCCTTTCGAGTGTTTATACCAATGGCAATAAGATGATGAACGACCTTCCATACGGAAGACTTGATCCCTGTGGAGTTGTACGATGAAACGAACCATTCATCCCTTTCGGAAATTTTCTTCCAGAACTTGGTTCTATGATGATCATGTCGATACGGCAAGGGATCCAATGGTTCAGCTAGATGAAGCCATTTTCGTAACTCATCCGCGCTTGCCTCAAACTCAATACCACCCAAGGTGAACTTCCAAGTTACCACGTGTTTGTCTCTCCTCTCCGCTTTAAATGAACAAAGGAATTCTTCAACCACCCTTTCATAAGTGCCCGGATCATCCTTTAGAAAGAAATGAAGACCACATCGACGAAGTTTAGATCGCACCTCATTCCCTATCCCAAAATTGTCGAGCAATGTCCAATCCGGATATGAGGTTGGGATGGCTTTCTTCTTGGCGTTTACAATGCGATTGAGCCTAGCTTGATGCTCCTTGTTCTGAAAATACAACGGCTCCGAGAATGGATATGGCGCTGGGGGCAAGGCCAATGCTAATTCCTCATTGGCTTGAGCTACCGGAGGTTGGCTTTCAATCAAGAGGGTGGGCGGAGAGGTTTGAACTGGCATTGGAGTCGCATGCGCTGGTTCCTTGCCCTTGGAGGCTCTTGACGATGACTCTCCGGTTGAAGACTTGTGTTTTTTTGGTGGAGGCGGAGTAGGAGATTTCCGAGGAGGGGAAGGGGTATCATCTCTAATCAGAGCTCGCCTTGTAGCTTTGCGCGTAGGATTGCTCCTCCTTGGAGCTTCCTCACCGCCGGCGGCATCATTAAATGGGAAGGAAGTTTTTGAAGGGGCAATTTGCCTTGGGGTCGTGTGGTCCTTGTCTCTAGCCATGGTTGATGAGGGGAGAGTTGATTATAGCTTGGAGATGTGAGAAAATTGGAGGGGCTGAGGTTTTACCGTCGAAATTCGGATGTAGGGCTAGATTCAAGGGGGCGGACGGATGGGCTGGTCCGAGCGGCGGAGGAGTGGAATGCTGAGGGTGAGACGGCGGACGGATGTGCTGAGCTGAGGAGTGGAGGCGTGGTGAGCGGCTGCGGTCGAGAGAAGTACGAGGGAAGTGAGATTTCAAAACGGGATTTAGGGATTTGATAAGCAGATTTGAGCCGGCCGGTTGGATGATGAAGGCCTGGATTGAGCCGGGCGGCTCAGATGCTCCGAGACTTCGGGGCGAGTTAGGCCAGATCGAGCCGGCCGGTTGGATGCGAGAGGCAAATTTGAGCCGGGCGGCTCAGATGCTCCGAGAGTTTCATAGTCGAAAACCAGACGCGAGCCGGCCGGTTGGACTTTATAGGCCATTTTGAGCCGGGCGGCTCAGAGCCTCAGAGACATTGAGTGAATGGGATGAACTTGAGCCGGCCGGCTGGCGAATAGAGGCAAAGTTGAGCCGGGCGGCTCAAAGACTCAGATAGAAACACTCCATACTTAAAAATTTTAACACAAAAGCCAATTTATTTAGTTATTCAGACTACATTTTGAAGGTGGCCAACCTAACTTCAAAGATCAAACAACCACATACGACAAACACACGATTCATTCTTGCAGGAACGTGTAGAGCGTGCCAAACATTGTTCGCGCGAAACCTCTCTCAACTCATAGATATCCCCACTAGACGGACGAAGGAAACATTGCTAATCCTGCGTTCGTGGCCACAAACCGCACCATTGCTCTCTTGACTTCCCCTAGCATTGCTCCTTCGACCCGAATTCCTATGGCGAGTGCTAGCCTTGTCACGAGGGAACTTCCTCCTATCACGAGACTGGGCCTTATCCTTGGGTTGGTGTAGCTCTTGAACTTCTTGGAGAGAATGCTAAACCAGTCCACCACGTTCCCCTCGTAGATGCTTATGAGGATATCCAACTCTTCCATTGTGACGTGGCTTCCTCCATCTTCTCTTCCACTGATCGTGCTTACCACCAAGTAATGGAGAATCTTCCAAACGGGGCGGAATATCAAGCTAGTGGGAAGGTCAAGCTCGTAGCCTCCGGGAGGTGGATGAGCGATCTTTAGCAAGAAGTCTCGCCTTTCATCGTAGGTGTAGGTCATGACAACTCCCTCATCGGGTATACCCATGTAATAGCTAACCTCGAACTTGGATAGAGTGAGCCGGATTCCACCCAAGTTGAAGGTCCAAGAGTTGATTGCCCCGGATATATCGTCGGTTCCCACATCGAAAGATGATAGGAACTCGAGGACCATAGGGGGGTAAGTGCCCGGGTTTTCATCAAGGAAAAATTTCAGTCCATGGTCGATGAGCCTATTGAAAATCTCATAGTAAAGACCGAGATTCCGCAGATCGTCTAGGTTTGGGAACGGAGTGGCCTTGACTTCGAAGTAGCTCTCGAGGGTGCGGTATTTTGCTTGTTGAGGAGGGGTGAGCTCTTGAACCACCAAGCTAGGTGGAGGATAAGGCATGGGTCTAGCAAAAGGCAAGTTGCCCGGGAGGGCAAGCACAATCGGAGTAGGGCTAGCGCTTGATCTCCTTCCTCTTCCTTGGTTGCTCATACTTGGAGTGAGGTGTGTGACAAGCGTATTTTTAACCCTTTATAGTGTCAAGTTTATGAGTTTTAGGGGTCGAATTGCAGTCAAACAAAATTTATAACCTTGGTAAGCCAAGGGTCGATCCAAGGAGCAGTGTGTATGAATATTAGTTAACAGGTGACCTATTTAGCTATTCCGATGATTGAAAGGTTTTGTTTTGATGAGAACAAGCAGAAATTAAATAACAGAAAATTAATGTTGTGTTTTTATCAGAGAAAGAATTCCAGAATCCATACTTCACCCGTGCTAACCCCACTAATCATGCAATCATGTCACGTAAATTATTCATGCTATCGAATATGGAATATAACCGAAATAACACTAGACAAGCCGCCCATCCACGGATCATTGTCTAGATTAATCTCAATCGTTGAACGCCGCCCATCCACGGATTATCAACGACCTCGATTTATTAAACTAAAGGTTTTCCTATTAAATCATGTAAACATGACCTAATATCAATTTCATGTAATCCGGTTAATACCTAGGACCCATCCATCTTTCGGTAATTAACCTAAGTACGTTCTACCAATGCAAACATACCCTTTGATGTAAATACATGCATAGAACGATAAAATTAAGCACACAATGAAATTGAATATTCGAATCGCATAAATAACAACTTTAATTGATCACATGAGAGTTAGGGTTACATAGCACGGGATCCGTAGGATCCCGGAATAGGAGGACTACTCACTATTCATGGTGATTAAACCAAAAACAGTGTAAAGAAAGGAGGAAACGAGTAAACCGTAAAGACGCGGTGTAGCTCGATGATCCTCACGCTGAAAGCTCTGTCTTCTCTCCCAAGTTAGGGTTTCTTCTCCAAAATAACACTCTCCTCTATTTGTCCACACTGATTTTAGTCAGCCAACCCTCTATTTATAGCTTTCCAAAAGGCCAAAAAGCCCAAAAACGATATTAGGAAACTTCCCTAAAAATCAGTCCAGAAAAGCCCAAAAATCGTCTTTAGAACTGTCTTCGACGGGGCCGTGACTACCGTGACATTTAGACATGTCACGGCATGCTCCAAAAGGGCTCTGGGACAAAAAGGGGCCGTGACTACCGTGACGTTGTGTTTTGGTCACGGCAGTCACGGCCATGCAAAATGGCAGAGACTTCGGGCGGCTTTTTCATGGTCTTAATCTCCGAATTTGATCTTGGCGTAAACTACAAAGTTGTAGCTCTTTGAATTAGCTTTCCAACAAGCTTTGAATCAATCAAATTGGACACCGTATGCGATCTGTACGTGCAAAATAAGACGGAAAGGTCAATCTGCCCTGTTTTGCCCTGTTTTCGCCCAAATCTTCGCCAATTGCTTTGCTTTGCTTCGGATCAATCCAAAAGTATTAGATATGTGATATATGACCTGAAACACTAGAAAAGAGATTGAATGATAACAAAATATCCGGAAAACAAACCTAATCCATCATCGAATGAAGCGAATAATAGGTCAAGAATTCGACCGATCAAAACACTCCACACTTAGGATTTGTTCGTCCCGAACAAACATTAAGAGCAGGTCGATAAATTTCAGAATAGCTACCCACTCAAGTATCATGTGATCAATCCTAACTAAAATAAAAACCAAAAGATAACTCACTGCCGTAGAGGACACGAATGCATTTAGCATATGCATCAAGCCTTTAAACCTCTAGGCTGCCCTAGTAGGACGAGTATAGTCTCGTGAAGGTTTTCCGGAATGGGACTACCTACAAATCCCCTGTACAACTAACTAACGTGTTTGCATGAAATGATGCTCAACGAGTCACGGTAAAGTCATGTCATACCTCGGATTCATCGTGTTACCTCGACTTCAAGTCAAACATCTTCATCAAAGTTGTCAGACAATCATAGATTAAACAGGTTATGCATTCAAACGGTCAGTACACACGGCTAGCAATCGACTAATCACAAGTTCTAAATAGTTCTTTAGCAACGTATAAAGAACATGAATAGTTACACAAAACATGCTCGCCATTCACCTATGCTATCTAGGGATAGTCCACAGGCTCTTGGCGCAAAGCTCATTCTCAAGTACCAAGGACTAGGCAATGACCCGTAAGAGAAGAGGAGCTTGGCTTAAGAATTTTTCTGAAAAATAGTACTAAAATCGCATTAGTGCAAGCACGAGGATCGTCCCTTAGTTTCTAGTACATGAATTCGCAAGACAAGTTATGATTTGCACGCAATGAGAAGATGGAATTACACTACATCAAGCAGAAGGGGGCAGAAATTGTTTCAAGAGTGTTTTCCATACACAAGGGGCGACTTTTCTCACCAGGTCCTTGGTATTTTCCTGCTCTCGCAGAATAACAAATTTCTCCTTTTTTCGTTCTAACTGGCTTTCTTTCAAAAACAACTATGCTTGGGGCCAATTTTTCACCCACTTTTGAAAACTAAGAACTTTGTTCTTGAGGGAAAACTTGAAGGCCAATTGTCTAACTCCACACTTAAAGTTTGACATAGTGTATGAATAAAGGCGGGTGCATGCAAATCACAACGAGTGTATAGAAACACATACTATTACTAAGGTCACCTAGAAAAAGAGATGCATATTTAAGTTTTTGACATTTTGAACCGGTGCCTACTAATTTCAAGTCTCAAACATGGTTCAAGAAATACGTAAAACATGTGATAGTTAAAGGCTAGCAATGATACTGACTCAAGAGAATACACACACGATTTTCACTATTTCAAGTCCTAGACTTCGAATCCAAAAGAATGTCAATCAGTCAAGGAGTATCATAGAAAACGAGGATTTCAATCGTAATACATAGACTGTTGAGCATATGCAAGAGTGAACGTGAAATGCAATGCGTGTGACTATGCGCTACCCACTCCACACTTAAAAATAAGCTTAGTCCCTAAGAGATGAAATATAAGAGAAAATAAGCGTATAGGAACTTCACTCGTGTGTGATGGCGCGATATCCAAGGAGATTAAGCGATGCCCGGGGAGTGAAACGTGACTCGTGAGCTGGCATAAATAGACAAAAACATATTGCTGCACGAGTGATAGGTTAGCATCGAAAATCGTAAAGAAACAAGGCAAGTGATTTGAAATTTTTGGGGAAGAAGAGAATGGTGCGGCCGTGACTACCGTGACCATCCGAGGGTGTTACGGTAGTCACGGCACCCCCAAAACTTACTGATGCTTTTACCTGCCGTGACTGCCGTGATATGCACATTGTGTCACGGTAGTCACGGTACCACTGAAAACTCTCGGTCAAAAATACCTGCCGTGACTACCGTGACGTTTCCGTTGGTCACGGCAGGTCACGGCACCACTGAATCCCAGCTCAAAATTTTCTCGATTTGTCCCGAATCGTTTTCTGCCTGAAACTGATGCACTCCACACTTGGATTCCTGCAAGGGTCACACGCAATGTACAAAATGCAAATGGAAAATGAAATGAAACAAAACTTACAACGCGGGTTACTCCCCGAAGAGGCCTAGTTTAACGTCTTGGCTAGACTCAGCAAAGAGCCCCGTATAAATCACTCGTGAGAAGTCCTTTGCTAGGATCCCTTCTCACGGGGCCTTCAGAAATAGAGATGTGTCAGTCCACCTTCAAATCCCATTTGAATTCACGTCCATCAAGAATGACATGGACGTTAAGTAGAGCATGCAATCCCTTCAAAAATTCAAGTCCCTTAAGAATCAAGGGACTGTAGAAGCTCCCTAATAACAGTTTCAAGACGTAAGGCAAGAACTGTCGAAACTTGTCTGGAGGCTGTGCATCAAGATATATATTTTCAGAGCTAGCTCCGACAAGCACACTTCCTGTATACTCCTGAGCTAGGAACTCACGTTCCCATACTTCAAAATTTCCCTTCAATATCACATTCATATGTATGCGAGGATCCTTTGTAATCGAGCTGAGGTACACATTAACAAAGTCTTCGTACCTATAATCCATTGATAGCTCATCAGCGCCCAGAGAAACTGGTGGAACGATGTTCTCCTCTGTCTGCTCATCTAAATGACCTTTTGAAGCAGTCGTAGTGGAGGGAGATGGATCTTCATATTCTGAGACGTCTTCAGTACATAACTCATCATCCTCCAACTCAGTGTGAGCCTTGGCAACCATTCTAAATGCCTCAAAACCATCCTCACAAACAGGTTGTTCTGGTATAGAGAGCATTCTCGTATCCTGATCATCTTCCACGTGGATTGGAAATAATGCTGAAGATGAATATGCTTCATAGACTTGAACTTCTCGATGATTGGCCATTGTCATCTCGATGTCCTCGTCTCTGCATGTATTGTTGGCTGCAATGGCTTGTTGCTCCAGCTGGTCTTTTAGTATCTTGTTCCGAATGGTCAGCTGCTCGAGTGTCTGCTCAAGTTCTTTCACTCGCCTATCCTGCTCAGCCATAAAACTAGCCATCATGGATTCCATGCTAGATGAGCTGCCAGACTCCTGTTGCTTGGGCTGCTGCGGCTGATAGTTGTACTGCTGATCATAAAACTGATGTTGCTGCGACTGGTCCTCGTAACTCTCGTAGTAGTGGTCATCTCGATAATACGACTGATCATAAGACTGATGTTGATTTCCTTCCCAATTTGTATCATACGAGTATGTCTGACAATATGTCCCTTCCCTTGGGTAGGCGTCTTGATGACCAAAAGAGAACATCCTCGCAACATACAAAATAAAAGTGATTAGTGAAGGTTAGAAGTATATAAAGAAATGGAGTAGTCTAAACTACACACGTTAAATCTAATATCACACTAAACGCTGCTCCCCGGCAACGGCGCCATTTTGACATGCGTATTTTTAACCCTTTATAGTGTCAAGTTTATGAGTTTTAGGGGTCGAATTGCAGTCAAACAAAATTTATAACCTTGGTAAGCCAAGGGTCGATCCAAGGAGCAGTGTGTATGAATATTAGTTAACAGGTGACCTATTTAGCTATTCCGATGATTGAAAGGTTTTGTTTTGATGAGAACAAGCAGAAATTAAATAACAGAAAATTAATGTTGTGTTTTTATCAGAGAAAGAATTCCAGAATCCATACTTCACCCGTGCTAACCCCACTAATCATGCAATCATGTCACGTAAATTATTCATGCTATCGAATATGGAATATAACCGAAATAACACTAGACAAGCCGCCCATCCACGGATCATTGTCTAGATTAATCTCAATCGTTGAACGCCGCCCATCCACGGATTATCAACGACCTCGATTTATTAAACTAAAGGTTTTCCTATTAAATCATGTAAACATGACCTAATATCAATTTCATGTAATCCGGTTAATACCTAGGACCCATCCATCTTTCGGTAATTAACCTAAGTACGTTCTACCAATGCAAACATACCCTTTGATGTAAATACATGCATAGAACGATAAAATTAAGCACACAATGAAATTGAATATTCGAATCGCATAAATAACAACTTTAATTGATCACATGAGAGTTAGGGTTACATAGCACGGGATCCGTAGGATCCCGGAATAGGAGGACTACTCACTATTCATGGTGATTAAACCAAAAACAGTGTAAAGAAAGGAGGAAACGAGTAAACCGTAAAGACGCGGTGTAGCTCGATGATCCTCACGCTGAAAGCTCTGTCTTCTCTCCCAAGTTAGGGTTTCTTCTCCAAAATAACACTCTCCTCTATTTGTCCACACTGATTTTAGTCAGCCAACCCTCTATTTATAGCTTTCCAAAAGGCCAAAAAGCCCAAAAACGATATTAGGAAACTTCCCTAAAAATCAGTCCAGAAAAGCCCAAAAATCGTCTTTAGAACTGTCTTCGACGGGGCCGTGACTACCGTGACATTTAGACATGTCACGGCATGCTCCAAAAGGGCTCTGGGACAAAAAGGGGCCGTGACTACCGTGACGTTGTGTTTTGGTCACGGCAGTCACGGCCATGCAAAATGGCAGAGACTTCGGGCGGCTTTTTCATGGTCTTAATCTCCGAATTTGATCTTGGCGTAAACTACAAAGTTGTAGCTCTTTGAATTAGCTTTCCAACAAGCTTTGAATCAATCAAATTGGACACCGTATGCGATCTGTACGTGCAAAATAAGACGGAAAGGTCAATCTGCCCTGTTTTGCCCTGTTTTCGCCCAAATCTTCGCCAATTGCTTTGCTTTGCTTCGGATCAATCCAAAAGTATTAGATATGTGATATATGACCTGAAACACTAGAAAAGAGATTAAATGATAACAAAATATCCGGAAAACAAACCTAATCCATCATCGAATGAAGCGAATAATAGGTCAAGAATTCGACCGATCAAAACACTCCACACTTAGGATTTGTTCGTCCCGAACAAACATTAAGAGCAGGTCGATAAATTTCAGAATAGCTACCCACTCAAGTATCATGTGATCAATCCTAACTAAAATAAAAACCAAAAGATAACTCACTGCCGTAGAGGACACGAATGCATTTAGCATATGCATCAAGCCTTTAAACCTCTAGGCTGCCCTAGTAGGACGAGTATAGTCTCGTGAAGGTTTTCCGGAATGGGACTACCTACAAATCCCCTGTACAACTAACTAACGTGTTTGCATGAAATGATGCTCAACGAGTCACGGTAAAGTCATGTCATACCTCGGATTCATCGTGTTACCTCGACTTCAAGTCAAACATCTTCATCAAAGTTGTCAGACAATCATAGATTAAACAGGTTATGCATTCAAACGGTCAGTACACACGGCTAGCAATCGACTAATCACAAGTTCTAAATAGTTCTTTAGCAACGTATAAAGAACATGAATAGTTACACAAAACATGCTCGCCATTCACCTATGCTATCTAGGGATAGTCCACAGGCTCTTGGCGCAAAGCTCATTCTCAAGTACCAAGGACTAGGCAATGACCCGTAAGAGAAGAGGAGCTTGGCTTAAGAATTTTTCTGAAAAATAGTACTAAAATCGCATTAGTGCAAGCACGAGGATCGTCCCTTAGTTTCTAGTACATGAATTCGCAAGACAAGTTATGATTTGCACGCAATGAGAAGATGGAATTACACTACATCAAGCAGAAGGGGGCAGAAATTGTTTCAAGAGTGTTTTCCATACACAAGGGGCGACTTTTCTCACCAGGTCCTTGGTATTTTCCTGCTCTCGCAGAATAACAAATTTCTCCTTTTTTCGTTCTAACTGGCTTTCTTTCAAAAACAACTATGCTTGGGGCCAATTTTTCACCCACTTTTGAAAACTAAGAACTTTGTTCTTGAGGGAAAACTTGAAGGCCAATTGTCTAACTCCACACTTAAAGTTTGACATAGTGTATGAATAAAGGCGGGTGCATGCAAATCACAACGAGTGTATAGAAACACATACTATTACTAAGGTCACCTAGAAAAAGAGATGCATATTTAAGTTTTTGACATTTTGAACCGGTGCCTACTAATTTCAAGTCTCAAACATGGTTCAAGAAATACGTAAAACATGTGATAGTTAAAGGCTAGCAATGATACTGACTCAAGAGAATACACACACGATTTTCACTATTTCAAGTCCTAGACTTCGAATCCAAAAGAATGTCAATCAGTCAAGGAGTATCATAGAAAACGAGGATTTCAATCGTAATACATAGACTGTTGAGCATATGCAAGAGTGAACGTGAAATGCAATGCGTGTGACTATGCGCTACCCACTCCACACTTAAAAATAAGCTTAGTCCCTAAGAGATGAAATATAAGAGAAAATAAGCGTATAGGAACTTCACTCGTGTGTGATGGCGCGATATCCAAGGAGATTAAGCGATGCCCGGGGAGTGAAACGTGACTCGTGAGCTGGCATAAATAGACAAAAACATATTGCTGCACGAGTGATAGGTTAGCATCGAAAATCGTAAAGAAACAAGGCAAGTGATTTGAAATTTTTGGGGAAGAAGAGAATGGTGCGGCCGTGACTACCGTGACCATCCGAGGGTGTTACGGTAGTCACGGCACCCCCAAAACTTACTGATGCTTTTACCTGCCGTGACTGCCGTGATATGCACATTGTGTCACGGTAGTCACGGTACCACTGAAAACTCTCGGTCAAAAATACCTGCCGTGACTACCGTGACGTTTCCGTTGGTCACGGCAGGTCACGGCACCACTGAATCCCAGCTCAAAATTTTCTCGATTTGTCCCGAATCGTTTTCTGCCTGAAACTGATGCACTCCACACTTGGATTCCTGCAAGGGTCACACGCAATGTACAAAATGCAAATGGAAAATGAAATGAAACAAAACTTACAACGCGGGTTACTCCCCGAAGAGGCCTAGTTTAACGTCTTGGCTAGACTCAGCAAAGAGCCCCGTATAAATCACTCGTGAGAAGTCCTTTGCTAGGATCCCTTCTCACGGGGCCTTCAGAAATAGAGATGTGTCAGTCCACCTTCAAATCCCATTTGAATTCACGTCCATCAAGAATGACATGGACGTTAAGTAGAGCATGCAATCCCTTCAAAAATTCAAGTCCCTTAAGAATCAAGGGACTGTAGAAGCTCCCTAATAACAGTTTCAAGACGTAAGGCAAGAACTGTCGAAACTTGTCTGGAGGCTGTGCATCAAGATATATATTTTCAGAGCTAGCTCCGACAAGCACACTTCCTGTATACTCCTGAGCTAGGAACTCACGTTCCCATACTTCAAAATTTCCCTTCAATATCACATTCATATGTATGCGAGGATCCTTTGTAATCGAGCTGAGGTACACATTAACAAAGTCTTCGTACCTATAATCCATTGATAGCTCATCAGCGCCCAGAGAAACTGGTGGAACGATGTTCTCCTCTGTCTGCTCATCTAAATGACCTTTTGAAGCAGTCGTAGTGGAGGGAGATGGATCTTCATATTCTGAGACGTCTTCAGTACATAACTCATCATCCTCCAACTCAGTGTGAGCCTTGGCAACCATTCTAAATGCCTCAAAACCATCCTCACAAACAGGTTGTTCTGGTATAGAGAGCATTCTCGTATCCTGATCATCTTCCACGTGGATTGGAAATAATGCTGAAGATGAATATGCTTCATAGACTTGAACTTCTCGATGATTGGCCATTGTCATCTCGATGTCCTCGTCTCTGCATGTATTGTTGGCTGCAATGGCTTGTTGCTCCAGCTGGTCTTTTAGTATCTTGTTCCGAATGGTCAGCTGCTCGAGTGTCTGCTCAAGTTCTTTCACTCGCCTATCCTGCTCAGCCATAAAACTAGCCATCATGGATTCCATGTTAGATGAGCTGCCAGACTCCTGTTGCTTGGGCTGCTGCGGCTGATAGTTGTACTGCTGATCATAAAACTGATGTTGCTGCGACTGGTCCTCGTAACTCTCGTAGTAGTGGTCATCTCGATAATACGACTGATCATAAGACTGATGTTGATTTCCTTCCCAATTTGTATCATACGAGTATGTCTGACAATATGTCCCTTCCCTTGGGTAGGCGTCTTGATGACCAAAAGAGAACATCCTCGCAACATACAAAATAAAAGTGATTAGTGAAGGTTAGAAGTATATAAAGAAATGGAGTAGTCTAAACTACACACGTTAAATCTAATATCACACTAAACGCTGCTCCCCGGCAACGGCGCCATTTTGACATGCGTATTTTTAACCCTTTATAGTGTCAAGTTTATGAGTTTTAGGGGTCGAATTGCAGTCAAACAAAATTTATAACCTTGGTAAGCCAAGGGTCGATCCAAGGAGCAGTGTGTATGAATATTAGTTAACAGGTGACCTATTTAGCTATTCCGATGATTGAAAGGTTTTGTTTTGATGAGAACAAGCAGAAATTAAATAACAGAAAATTAATGTTGTGTTTTTATCAGAGAAAGAATTCCAGAATCCATACTTCACCCGTGCTAACCCCACTAATCATGCAATCATGTCACGTAAATTATTCATGCTATCGAATATGGAATATAACCGAAATAACACTAGACAAGCCGCCCATCCACGGATCATTGTCTAGATTAATCTCAATCGTTGAACGCCGCCCATCCACGGATTATCAACGACCTCGATTTATTAAACTAAAGGTTTTCCTATTAAATCATGTAAACATGACCTAATATCAATTTCATGTAATCCGGTTAATACCTAGGACCCATCCATCTTTCGGTAATTAACCTAAGTACGTTCTACCAATGCAAACATACCCTTTGATGTAAATACATGCATAGAACGATAAAATTAAGCACACAATGAAATTGAATATTCGAATCGCATAAATAACAACTTTAATTGATCACATGAGAGTTAGGGTTACATAGCACGGGATCCGTAGGATCCCGGAATAGGAGGACTACTCACTATTCATGGTGATTAAACCAAAAACAGTGTAAAGAAAGGAGGAAACGAGTAAACCGTAAAGACGCGGTGTAGCTCGATGATCCTCACGCTGAAAGCTCTGTCTTCTCTCCCAAGTTAGGGTTTCTTCTCCAAAATAACACTCTCCTCTATTTGTCCACACTGATTTTAGTCAGCCAACCCTCTATTTATAGCTTTCCAAAAGGCCAAAAAGCCCAAAAACGATATTAGGAAACTTCCCTAAAAATCAGTCCAGAAAAGCCCAAAAATCGTCTTTAGAACTGTCTTCGACGGGGCCGTGACTACCGTGACATTTATACATGTCACGGCATGCTCCAAAAGGGCTCTGGGACAAAAAGGGGCCGTGACTACCGTGACGTTGTGTTTTGGTCACGGCAGTCACGGCCATGCAAAATGGCAGAGACTTCGGGCGGCTTTTTCATGGTCTTAACCTCCGAATTTGATCTTGGCGTAAACTACAAAGTTGTAGCTCTTTGAATAAGCTTTCCAACAAGCTTTGAATCAATCAATTTGGACACCGTATGCGATCTGTACGTGCAAAATAAGACGGAAAGGTCAATCTGCCCTGTTTTGTCCTGTTTTCGCCCAAATCTTCGCCAATTGCTTTGCTTTGCTTCGGATCAATCCAAAAGTATTAGATATGTGATATATGACCTGAAACACTAGAAAAGAGATTAAATGATAACAAAATATCCGGAAAACAAACCTAATCCATCATCGAATGAAGCGAATAATAGGTCAAGAATTCGACCGATCAGTGTGTTTGCTTGGTTGTGGTGTGAGAGATTGGGAAGGAAATGGCCATGCATTTATAGGCAAGGTGTGAATGTGGTTTTTGGTTACCCATTGAGCAATGCCTTTGCATTATTGTGGTTTCAAAGCTATGGGTGCATCAATGAGCAATGGGGTGACTAGTGCATGGAGCATACTCCAAATAGTACTTCTCCATTGTCATGTTCACAATGGAGGACTCTTGGATCAAAGCTTTCCTTCATTTGAAACCTTCCTCATGCATGATTGTGCTAGTGGTACTCTCCTATTGTGGTCTCCACCTTTATTCACATGCTAGTCATTCAATGGCTTTTAAAGTGAATTTTAAGGACACTCACAAGCTCTGAGACAATGAGCAAACAATTTATCTCTCAAGGATTTTGGCATTTTTGAAGTTGTAAAAGTATCAGGTAAGGGATGACAAATTGAACCGGCCGGTTGAGTTACTTGGCTAATTGGGAGCCGGCCGGTTGAATCTCTCAGTGGCTTCGAGTGACTAAACACAGAGCCGAGCCGGGCGGCTGAGGGTGAAAGAAGAAATTGAGCCGGGCGGCTCAAATACTCAGAGAGCTAAGGAAGTTCAGCGCAAATGCGAACCGGCCGGTTGAGGGTATAAGGCGAAATTGACCCGGCCGGCTCAAGTGCTCAGAGAAGGTCAGCTCACAAAATACACCAAGCAAGCAAAATATTGCACAGAAATGAGCACTTGTAACGGGTTACCTCCCGAGAGGGCCTAGTTTAACGTCTTGGCAAAGACCGAGCCGAATCTTTATATGTTGAGAAGCACACTAAGAGAAGTCCCGAGCGGGATCCCTTCTCTAGCGGTATTGCGTATAGCATTCACGAGGGTGCTTCCAACAAGTTTTGATCTCCATTAGCAGCATGATAGATTTTGACTCTCTGCCCATTCGCTATGAATAGATTCTCTTCATTGCCTATTAGTTCTAGGTGGCCATCGTCGAAAACTTTATGAATTCTGTACGGACCAGACCACTTAGACTTGAACTTACCGGGAAACAACTTGTACCTTGAGTTGAATAGCAAGACTTTGTCTCCTGCCGAGAACTGTTTCTTCAGAATAAGCTTGTCATGCCATCTCCGTGTTCTTTCTTTGTAGATTTTTGCACTTTCGTAGGAATCCAACCTAATTTCATCTAGCTCATTCAATTGAAGGAGTCTCTTCTCTCCCGAAGCTTTCCTATCAAAGTTCAATTCCTTGATGGCCCACATAGCCCTGTACTCAAGCTCTACCGGGAGATGGCATGGCTTCCCATAAACTAACCGGTATGGAGACATGCCGATTGGTGTTTTGAAGGCGGTTCTATAGGCCCATAAGGCATCATCAAGCTTCAACGACCAATCCTTCCCGGATTTTCCAACTGTCTTTGTCAAAATGTTCTTTATTTCTCGGTTGGACACTTCAACTTGCCCATTCGCTTGGGGGTGATAAGGAGTAGAACATCTATGGAATATCCCATTCTTTTTAAGCATAGACTCGAATCTTTTCTCCTTGAAATGGGAACCGTTGTCACTTATCACCACCCTTGGCACTCCAAATCTTGGGAAGATGATTTTCTTGAACATTTTTATCACCACTTTAGCATCACAGGATGGGGAGGCTATGGCTTCAACCCATTTAGACACGTAGTCTACCGCTACAAGAATAAAGCAGTTTCCTTGTGAAGATGGTAGAGGTCCCATGAAATCTATCCCCCATACATCGAATACTTCAATTTCCAAGATGCCTTTTTGGGGCATTTCATCCCTTCTAGCTATGTTCCCCATTCTTTGACATTCGTTACAAGCCTTGACGAATTCATACGTATCCTTGAACATGCTAGGCCAATAGAATCCCGATTGAAGAATCTTAGCCGTGGTCTTGGAAGTGGAACCATGTCCACCATAAGAAGAGGAGTGACAACAAGCTATAATTCCATTTGTGTCCACTTCAGGCACACAAGTTCTATAAATCCCATCTTGGCATAACTTGTACAAGAACGGATCATCCCAAAAGTACCTCGAAACGTCGTGCAAGAACTTTCTCCTTTGGTTGTGATCAAGATCATTTGGAAGAATGTTGCATGTCAAATAGTTTACATAATCCGCATACCATGGGGCATTCTCTTCTACACTTAGCAAATATTCTCCGATAAACGAGTCTCCTATAGGTGATGAGAATTGTTTTGAATCAAGGAGGTCAACTCTTGAAAGATGGTCCGCCACTACATTTTCGACCCCCTTTTTATCTTTGATTTCAATAGTGAACTCTTGCAAAAGAAGGATCCATCGAATAAGCCTTGGCTTTGCATCTTTCTTTGTCATCAAATACTTAATAGCGGCGTGATCTGTGTAGACGATTGTCTTGGAGCCCACAAGGTATGGTCTGAATTTTTCAAAAGCATACACCACGGCTAGCAACTCTTTCTCGGTGGTAGTATAGTTGATTTGAGCATTATCTAGCACCTTGCTCACATAGTAGACTACATGGAGTCTCTTATCCACTCTTTGTCCCAAGACGACTCCAATAGCAAAGTCGCTTGCATCGCATATAAGCTCGAATGGAAGATCCCATTTCGGTGGTTGCACTATGGGTGCCGATACAAGAGCCTTCTTGAGCTTTTCAAATGCCATTAAGCAATCTTCATCAAAGTTGAATTTTACATCATTGCATAGGAGATGTGTTAGCGGCTTGGCAATCTTTGAGAAATCCTTAATAAATCTCCGGTAAAAACCGGCATGGCCTAGGAAACTCCTAATTCCTTTTTGATCTTTTGGAGGTGGTAGTTGCTCAATAACTTGAACTTTAGCTTTATCAACTTCCACACCTCTACTAGACACCAAATGCCCAAGCACAATTCCCTCTTGAACCATAAAATGGCACTTTTCCCAATTTAGCACCAAACCCGTTTCAATGCACCTAGCAAGAACATGAGAAAGATTCGTCAAACAATCATCAAATGAAGTTCCATGAATAGAGAAGTCATCCATGAAAACTTCCATGTATTTCTCAATGTAATCACTAAAGATAGACATCATGCATCTTTGAAACGTTCCCGGTGCATTGCATAGCCCAAAGGGCATGCGTCTAAATGCAAAAGTTCCATATGGACATATAAATGTAGTCTTTCCTTGGTCATTTGGCAAAATGGGAATTTGATGAAATCCGCTATAACCATCTAGGAAACAAAAGTATTCATGTCCCGCAAGTCTTTCAAGCATTTGGTCAATAAAAGGAATGGGAAAGTGATCTTTCTTAGTTGCTTTATTCAATTTCCTATAATCAATGCACATCCTCCATCCATTTACGGTTCTTGTAGGGACCAACTCTCCCTTATCATTTTGCACAACCGTAAGTCCTCCCTTTTTGGGGACGACATGGATGGGGCTTACCCATTCCGAATCCGGGACTGAGTAAATAATTCCCGCATCTCTTAGCTTAGTAATTTCTTTAAAAACAACTTTGCTAAGATTAGGGTTCAATCTCCTTAGAAACTCTCTAGAAGGCTTTGCATTTTCATCAAGATTTATCCTATGCATGCATAACGAAGGGCTAATTCCCTTAAGATCATCAATAGAGTACCCCAAAGCTTTTCTATTATTTTTCAAGACATGCAAAAGTTTGGACGTTTCACTCTCATTCAAATTTGTACCAATAATGACCGGATGCGTAGAATTAGACCCAAGAAACTCATACCTTAGATTCGAAGGTAGAGGTTTTAACTCTCCTTCGAATTCCTTACCTCTCGGCATTTGGTCTCCATTACCTTCATGAGCATCAAGTAGTTGTTCTTCTTCGGCCAAAGTCAAGTCACACATTTCCTCATCTTCCATGTCCATTAGTGAGGTAAAAAGCATACTAGAATCATCTAAGTCCATGACTTCGCTTTCAAAAGATGTTAGCTCAAGATTTTCACAAGATATATCTAGCAAATTGCATTCAAAAGATGAAATGGGAGCTTTCATGGCATTTTTCAGAAAAAATTTCAACTTTTCATCCCCTATCTTCAATTCAATAGAACCTTCTCCACATCTAATAACCGCCTCAACAGTGTTAAGAAAAGGTCTACCTAGAATGACGGGCATTTCTTGCTCACAATCCATCTCTAGCACATAGAAGTCTACGGGAATAAAGAATTTACCAACTTTAATAGGCACATCCCTAAGAACTCCCCTAGGAACTCTAGAGCTTCTATCGGCTAGTTTCAATGAAATGGTAGTGGGATGGAGTTCACCCACATCAATTTGCTCAAACAAAGAATAGGGAATTAAAGAAATGCTAGCTCCCAAGTCGCACAATGCCCTATCAATTTCAACTTTTCCTAAAGAGATAGGAATAGAGAATGATCCATTATCTTGCATCTTTTTAGGCATTCTACTTTGCACAATGGCACTACACTCAACATTCAATGCTACCATGCTTGATTCTTCAATAACTCTACGATTAGACACAATATCTTTCAAGAACTTTGCATAGGTAGGATTTTGAGTGATTACCTCATGGAATGGAAGAGTGATGTACAACTTCTTCAACATCTCCACAAATCTTTGGAAGTGGGCATCTAGCTTGCTTTTTTTTAGCCTTTGAGGGAAAGGGATCACGGGCACATATTTCCTCATCAAAATCGGCTCATCCTCTTTTTCCTTTTCTTCCATGGGAGTTTGAAGTTCAACTTCGGCATCTTCATTAGCAACTTCATCTTCTACCTTCTTAGAATTAAGATTCGGTTTTCCTTGAGGGGTAGGCAAGACCTTTCCACTTTTTAAGGTGATGGCATTGATGTGCTCGGTGGAATTAACATCCGGTTGAGAAGGGAGCTTCCCAAATTGCTTCAACGCCACGGCTTGTTGAGCTACTTGATTCTCAAGAATTTCCATTCTCTTGTTGTTCTCTTTTAGAGTGTCTAGCATTTGCGCCATCATTGACATCATACCATTGTCTTGAGCATTAGAGGAAGAAGCTTGTCTTTGTGGATTGGAAGTCCCTTGGTCGTTCATTGGGGGCTTGGCTTGGTAAGGCCTTTGATAATTCCCTTGGTTGGAAAATTGAGAGGTTTGATTCGAGCCTTGGCCTTGGGTAGAGTAAGAACTTTGCCCTTGATTTTGGTTGGAGCTATATCCTTGTCTTTGGTAATTCCCTTGATAGTTGTTTTGCCCTTGAGGCTTGGAATGAAAATTAGAGTCATTGGACGTTCTTCTTTGAGGAGGCTCATAGTTCCTTGAAATGGGAGGAGCATTTTGTGCATAACTTCTTTGTTGATTGACATAATGTGCCTCTTCATATCCATCATCATCATCTTCAAATCTCCCTTCGGGGCAAGCTTTGGTAGAATGCCTCGTGCTAGCACATAGGAAACAAGGTGGTTGCGCCGAGATTTTCTCTTTTTCAACTTTGGCCTTAGTTGCCTCAACGGAATTCACCATACTTATCATATTCTCTACTTTCTTTGTCAAATCGGCCATTTGATCTTTAAGTACAGAATTCGAGGAGTCATCTCTTGACTTAGCCATCTTTTTGTGGTCCACTCCTTGATATCTATCGGAGTTTATAGCTATTTTATCCACAATTTTGAAACCTTGGCTCGCCGGTAAATCCATGATAGCACCACCACTAGCCGTGTCCATTTGATTCTTAGCCTCTTTGCTCATCCCTAAATAGAAATATCGCATTAGATCGGCTTTTCTGAAGTTGTGGTGAGGGCATTCCCTCAAATAATGTTTGAAGCGATCATATGCTTGATGGAATAGCTCATTGTCTCTTTGGGAGAAGGTCAATATAAAATCGGTGAACTTCTTGGTCCTTGATGGTGGAAAGAATTTGTTCAGAAAGGAATTTGCTAGATGATCCCATGTTCTGAAAGTTCCCGGTTCTTGGTTTTGCAACCATTCCTTAGCATCCCCGTACAGTGAAGAAGGAAAGAGCTTCAAATAGACATATTCAACGGGTATATTTCTTGGCTTGTAAGTTCGGCAATACTCTTGGAAGTTGGCCAAATGTGTGGAAGGATTCCCAACTCCTTGATATTGATCATGGGTCACCATATGCACTAAAGAAGATTTCACGTCGAAATCAAAAGCATCCTCATCCGGAGGCATAATAGCCGACCCATTCCCTTCAAGAGTGGGAGTCATATAATCCCCAACGGGTCTCTCATTGTCCTCATCCTCATATCGCCAATTTCTGTTGTTTCTTTGAGGAGCGGGAGGATTTTGATCTTCAAATTGGTTTTGTCTAGCGAGAGGATCATCCCTTTCATCCTCCAATCTAATATTTTGGTCATCCCTTTGAGGAGCGGGGCGGTTCTCTACTTCCTCTTCCATTCTAGATCCCGGTGGCAAATAAGGTAGCGGATTTAGAAGTGGAGGTGGACGAGGTCTTGGCCCTTGGAAAGCCGGTGGAATAATAGGAGCAATAGGTGGAATAAGAGGTAGAGGGTTCTTGCGAGGTCTACCTCTCCCTCTCTTAACGGTTGGTTGAGAAGGGTGGGAAGTACTTGAAGTTGATTCTAGAGCAACGTGCTTTTGCCCCTTGAATCTCGTGTTCATTCAAATGCCTACAAGAACAAAGGAGATTCTTAGCAATGAAAGGCAAGAGAAAATGGCACAATTAAGCACAAAACAAGCAATGGTTATCAAGCAACGAAGAGTAGACTACTAACAATCTATTAGCACCAAGTTAATTAACCTATCCCCGGCAACGGCGCCATTTGATCGCTCGATAATATAGCGGAAATATTCAAATAGAATTCGAACACTATTGCTAAGTCACGATTATCAAAACATTTGTAAAGACTCGGGAGATCCGAGGTCGAACCCAAAAGATAGGTGATTAAACTAATGATGCCAAAGATATATCTAGATTGTCTAAGGTTGGGGAGGGAATTTCGATCCAAAAGTAAGGTTTGAAATACTAAAGATGGTGAACAATCGATTAAAGGATGACTAGGGATCTATTTCTCCACCTAGACAATTATTGTGATAGTAAAATTGGACACCATTGATGAAATCACATGCACACACTTAGAATCTAGCCATGCAACATTAATGCTAAGTTCAACTCACGCTCCAACTTAGTATAAAGAGGTTACATCTCGCATAATGCCTCACACTCACGCTTTATTGGCACTATAGAATATGAATGTCTAGTCTCACACTCACGCTTTATTGACTAGATAATCACACTCTTTGTTAGGTTCAAGCCATTCTCATTAAGATTAGAGTGTCGCCATGTAACACGAAAACCTTAATGCATTCTTCATTTAGTTCAATTGAAATCATGCTTTTCAACGCAAGTTACATCAAACATGAGATCAAGCAAAGTTCCTATTGGGGACATTTCTCAAACACCTTATAGGCAACTTGAAGAGTTAAGTTCAAATGGAGAAGAAACATGTGCAAATCATTCATCAATAGCATCCATAATGTTTACAATGTCACAAACATGTCTAGGGGGTTCATAGATCCCCAACCAAGGTCACTACTCACTCATAGTGAGTTCACAAGCAAAAACATCAATGAAAGTGCAAAAACCCATATGGAAAAGAGAGTTTAGAAATCTAGAACCAATATGGAGATCCAATAACCCTCGGTGATTAGATTTTTGTGTTGTTGATGACTCTTAAATCTCTGTCTTCTTTCCCAAGAAAATTGCTCCAAAATGCCCAAGAAATCTGCCTTGAAAATTCCCCAAAAAGTCCCCCCTCTATGGAAACCCTAAGTTTCTATTTATAGCCCAGATCCAGTCTTCAACCGGCCGGTTCACTGGCGTGAAGGAATTATCAGCCGGCCGGCTCGCACAGGGGCAGACTTCCTTGAACTGTCTGAGTATTTCAGCCGGCCGGCTCAAAAGGTGAAGGGTGTTTTAGCCGGCCGGCTCGAGCAGGGGAAGTTGTCATGAAGCTCTCGGGGGAGTTGAACCGGCCGGTTCAAGTTGTGAATGAATCTCAGCCGGCCGGTTGGATGCCTCAGAGAGATCGTTTCTTCTGGTCTCGACTTCAACCGGGCGGCTCGAAAGAAGGCCAATGTTCAGCCGGCCGGTTGGATCTCTTCTTTGGGCACTTTTTGCTCTAAAGGCTCGGTTTTGCTCCAAAATCACCGCTTACTCGTGTTCTTAGCTTGAACTCTGAATTTTCCCTGAAATGAACCGCAAAACATCAAATAGCAAGTGAACGCGTGATAAAATGATCGAAACATTAAGCTTAGAGGTTGCCTAAAGTGCATGTATTTTAGCGCTATCAATCATATAATTCAGTTTTTTAGCATGGCTCATACTCAATTTGGGTAGAACATAAAGGTCCTTAGAACAGACAATGGGACAGAGTTTTGTAATGCCAAAGTTGATGATTTTCTCAAATCAAAAGGCACTTTACATCAAACTTCTTGTGTCTATACACCTCAGCAAAATGGGACAGTTGAAAGAAAGCATAGACATATCCTTGAGATAGCAAGAGCTCTCATGTTCCAATCTCAGTTGCCTATTTCTTTTTGGGGAGATAGTGTCCTTACTGCCACCTATATATATAACAGGCTACCATCTGCTACTCTAAATGGTAAGCCTCCCTTTGAACTGTTGTTCAAGAAGCAGCCTAGTTATGATCAAATGAAGGTTTTTGGTTGTTTATGTTTTGCAACTAATACAAGTCCTCAAAAGAGTAAATTTGATCCAAGAGCAATTGCTGGGGTCTTCTTGGGATATCCCATATCAAAAGGGCTACAAGATTCTTTCCATCAAGGATCACCAACTATTTGTGAGTAGAGATGTGGTTTTCCATAAGAATATTTTCCCTTTTGCACAGAAAAGTGACACAGGCACTGATTTTACTGTTCATTTGCCCTTTTCTGATTTCACTGTTCCTTTACCAAGTTTTGCTGCTGATTGGGTGATTCTAAGGCTGATAATCCTGATTTCTGGCATGAGGCATGGCAGGCGTCGTCGGTACCTGCAAATTTAAATTTATAATTCCACTTACTCTTGGCTAGTATAGCGGCAAGCAAGGGGTCGAACCCAAGAGAGCTAGAGCGGTTACTTATTGTTCTGTAAAAGAAAAGACAATTGGGGTTGAGAGAGATTAGGAAACAGTGCAAAAATAGGAAATAAGTGAGTAGTATCAATCAGAGAGAATATTCAGACTAGGGTTTCTATTGTCACTTGTCATCATCGACTGCTAACAATCTAATTCAATGTTTCTAAGTGTGGTCGTCCCGACAAAGGTGACTTCCCAAATAACCCGACAAAGGTGTTATGCCACAACCTAACCCGACAAAGGTGAAAGGCTTCTAATTCCCTCCTAAATCAAACAACCCGACAACGGTGTTATTTAACCTAGATGTGCTATCCACCCAAACGACAAAGTATCAGGCAGATAATAATGATAGAAATATTGATCAACTAAGCTTTGCGACAAAGCATCCACCTAGTCTAGCAATAATTCATAATATATGCACGAGAATTAGTAAAACATGAATAGCATTAAGAACGAAGTCTCAAACAATAGTCACAATGTATAAAACCCTAGCCCGAATAAAGGGCTTAGCTACACATGGCCATGGAAACAAAAGACAATAAAAATAAAGGAAGGATGTTCTTCTCTATGCCGAAGGATGGATGATCTTCGATGCTGAGGGATGGACGTATGACGAGCTGATGGATGTTGTAGGATGTAGGACGACTGAAACCCTTGACATGAGGCTGTATTTATAGAGAACTCTAGGGCTTCGACGTTTCCAAATTGAGGTTGGCCCATAAACGATTTTAGGAAACATGTCCTAAAACCGACTTTGCTTGGTTTGTAAGCAAACTTAACCATCAAGTTTACTTGGCCAACAAGTCTTCTAGAAGCTTCCTAAACCGCCACACTCGAGCCCACCGACTTGACCCAGCGCGCGGGGCCTTTTGCAGCTCCAACGTCGTTTTGTTCATCTCGGCCAATCCCGCTCGTGCGTTTTGCTTGGATAGAGATATTGTCCGAGTCATTTAGCATTTCGATCACTTTGGTCGAGCCAGATTTGCGAGATTTGTTTGTCTGGTCGAGCAACTCGGATTCAGCGCTGGTCTGCTCGACAGGGCCTTCGGGCGCGGCCTGGAACTTCTGCTCGGGCGCTGGCTGGTTCCACTCGGGCGTTCTCCTTGGCTTGGTGACATTGTCTGACTTGTTTTCCATTTGGAGCAACTTGGTCGAGTCAGATTTGTCATAGGAGTCCGTCTGGTCGAGCGACTTGATTTCGGTGCCTATCAGCGCGCCCGGGGCCTTACTGGGGCCGAGAATCTTCCGCCAGCCGGTCGGCTGGATTTGGGGTCACTTTCCCAGCCGGTCGGCTGAGTCTCCATTGTGATGTTTTGGCGTGAAATGCCGTCTTTTAAGCGCGTTTCCTCCTAGAGCTTCCGAAGCACCTGAAATGCAAAACAACATTAAAAGTAACTTGTTCGCATAATAAAGTGTCGGAATTGGTGGGATATGTTGACTCGATGAGTCGTATAAATACGGCTCATCAAGGCACATGTAACTTCATCAGATGAAGCCATACATGTGGAAGAAGATGACAATCAGTCAGTTGATCAAAATTTGGCCCCCTCAGTTCCCATTCCTCAGTCTGCCCAGCTAAGAAGGTCTGGTAGAGCCTCAAAACCATCTTCCTTGCTAAATGATTTTGTATGCAACAATGCTGTCAAGATTTCCACACCTTATCCTATTGCAAACTTTGTGTCCTATGACAAATGCGCTCAGGTTCACAAGACATATGCCCTGCAGACTATATCCCTGGTTGAGCCATCATCTTATACACAAGCTTGTAAACTTGATGAATGGAAGCAGGCTATGACAGCAGAAATTGATGCCTTGCAGGTCAATGAAACTTGGGAAATCACAGACTTGCCACCTGGAAAGAATGATGTGGCATGCAAATGGGTGTACAAAATTAAAAGACACTCAGATGGTAGTATTGAAAGATACAAGGCTCGGCTTGTAGCAAAAGGCTATACTCAAGAAGAAGGCTTGGACTATCATGAGACCTTTGCTCCTGTTGTTAAAATGACTACCATCAGGACTGTCTTAAGTCTGGCTTCAGCTAGGAAGTGGCCTCTCTATCAGTTAGATGTCAATAATGCCTTCCTCCTTGGCACTCTTGATGAAGAAGTTTACATGGTCTTACCCCCTGGTCATTTGACACATTTGAAGTCCCAAGGCAAGGTTAGTAGACTCAAAAAGAGCCTTTATGGGTTAAAGCAGGCTAGTAGACAGTGGTTCAGCAAATTTAGTGATGCTCTTACCTCATTTGGCTTCAAGCAAAGTCTACATGATTATTCCCTATTCACTTATGAAGTTGGGGATGTTTTCTTAATTCTGCTGGTTTATGTTGATGATATTGTCATCACAGGCACCTGTTCCAGCATGAAAGGTCAAGACATTCATTCATGATGCTTTCAAAATCAAGGACCTTGGATTGTTGAAGTTCTTTTTAGGCATTGAAGTGGCAAGATCAGATTCTGGTGTCTTTATAAATCAGAGAAAATATGCTCTTGATTTACTAAATGATGCTGGTTTACTTGGCTGCAAACCTAGCACCATCCCTATGGACACAAAGCACAAATTGAGCTTGTCTACCGCTGACTTGTTAACAGATCCCACCAGTTACAGAAGGCTTGTGGGTAAACTGATTTATCTCACAGTGACAAGTCTGGATTTAGCTTATTCTATCCACATCCTTAGCCAGTTCATGAGTAGTCCAAGACAAGATCATCTCAATGCTGCTCATAAGGTCCTCAGATTCATCAAGCAAGCTCCTGCTTAGGGTTTGTTCTTTGCATCCTCCTCAAACCTTCAGTTATCAGCATATTGTGATGCTGACTGGGCTGCTTGCCCTATCTCAAGGAGGTCTTTGACAAGCTTTTGTGTCACGCTTGGCTCCTCTTTGATCAGCTGGAAAACAAAGAAGCAGACTACAGTCAGCCGCTCTTCAGCAGAATCAGAATATAGGGCCATGGCGCAAGTTGTTTGTGAGCTCACTTGGCTTCATGGTCTACTAGAGGATTTGCATGTTGCTGTTCCCACACCTATTCCACTATACTGTGACAATAGTGCTGCACTACACATCGCCAAAAACCCAGTCTTCCACGAGAGAACAAAACACGTTGAAGTTGATTGTCATCTGGTGCGACAGCTGGTCTCCAAGGGGTTTGTTGAGCCTCTCGATCCACACCAGTGATCAGCCGGCCGATTTCTTCACCAAACCTGTCAGTAGTGATGTTTTACTTCACCTTTGTAGCAAACTTGGCGTTAGCAACTTTCTGCACACGCCTCGTTTGAGGGGGGGGGGGTATTACGCATGAAGATCAGCCGAGCTGACCTGGTTTTGGAGGGAAGGAGGCAATTGCGTGCTTATTTGAATTTAGGGCTGTGTAGTGTAACAATTAGAAGTGCTGGGGTCTTTCCACAATTATTTTGTAACTATATAAACTGTGTTTTGAATGAGAAATGGCAACAACTCATTTCATCACAAAATATCTTCTTCGTCGCTAAAGGCGAACTTCGGCGCCTTCGCTATTGCGCATCCGCGATCGTCTCCGATCGTCGTGCTTCGTTCTCCGGCGTGCCTCTGGCACGTTTCCGACCTTCAGGCGATCCTGATTCACATACGGTTTCTTTGAATTCGTTTTAGAGTCGGTGATAATTGAAGGCCGAAATAATTTCGATCAGCAAGGCATTTGTGCATAGAGCACTTGCTGAGATTCTTTTATCTTGGGAAACATATTGTCGGGAATACCCAGCACAAACGGGCGGTAATTCTGCTTAAAGAGGGCGTCTAGGACGTGACTTTATCACATGCGGCTTGCTGTCCTTTTATTTTGTTCATGTTTTATGGTAGCTTCAATACGGTATGTATATTCAGAATATTTCCAACACTAACAGACGCATATATTAAACTAGATAACCAAATTAATTTGAAATTGCCGAATTGATTATCAAACCTGGTTAAAATATTTCCCACAAACCAAATACCTCGATGAATGAGGTGAAGTGATCGGGCCGAGGGTATGGGCTATGGCCACAATCAAGCTTTCGCATCAAATGCAGGGCACATGTCAGTAATTACAATACCATGGATTGTCAATCCATTTTCCAAATCTATGCATCCATTTACATAATTCACTAAAAAAAAGCACTACCATTTCAACACACAATATCAAAAACTTTAATTACCACCCATCACTTTGATTAGATCTATCATCCTTGCATCAAAATTTACTCTCAAAAAAATGAACATGACGTTGAACAAAGTGCAATGACTTTTGTGACTAGGCACATCAAACTAAGCTTGAGAGACCAAGAATCATTAATATTTGGGACTTGTCTCATGACACAAGCTATTGATGACAAGAACAAGAAAATGGGGGAATTAGGTTGTTGTGGCCTTGTGGGTATATTTGAAATTTTGAAATGTGCTCGAGTTTTAGTTATTTAATGAAGTTGGGTACCCAAAAACAAGGGTTTTGTAGGTAGACAAAGGTCCCTAAAGTAGGTCATATAGGAGCTAAGAAGTGCATATATTCTAAAGTCAGTCATGTGGTTTAAGTACAATTTTTTTTTTAAGTTAAAAGAATTTTGAGTTGATTGAATTTATCAGTCCCAATGATTAGTCATTTCCTTATGACAAAACATTTATGGACTTTTCAAGAAACCACAATGGGAACAAGAAGGCAGAAGGAAATGGAACTAGGGAATTTGGTAGGGTGGAATTCATTACTTTTATTTATTTATTTACATTATTTTAATCTATTCAAGTTGACCTTATTTTGCCCTTGAAACATGGCTATGTGTATATATACAAGTGTTCCACAACCGCTCTCAATGTTAAGTGCAAGTTGGCCTTGTTTTGGAGCCCTCACATCTCTCTCAAAAGTGTGTCTCTAATGAAGATCCTTCTGGTCCTATCTTCTCTTATTGTTCTCACAACAATGTCAATGTGTTTGCTTGATGTTCAAGGTATTGTTATATGAACATATATGACGATAATCATTAAATCTATGCCTTGTTGGGTAGTCTTATACTTAACATGTTTGCATTTTTTGTTGTGAAGGCATTCACTACAAAGAAAGGATTTCATCGATTTCACTCGAGGGGGGACAAATTGCTAGTCAGGAGAAGAAAGGGATAATAATGGGTTCTCAAGCGAGCGCTCAAACTGTTAATTATGAAGGCGCCACAATGGAGGAAGAGATGATGGTGGTGGTGAGGAGAAGAAGAACAATGTCAAGTAGAGTAACAAGCAAGAAGAAGCCTCAAGAACATCATCATCATCATTGGATGCCAAGTATTCATGAAGACTACTATGGTCCAAGGCATCACAAGCCCACACATCATTAAGAAAGTCATTTAATCAACTAGGACAAAACACCTCATTTGTTTGATTTCTTGTTAGCTGCTAGATTAGGTAAACATCTTTGCTAGAGTTTAATTAAGAAGTTAGCAATGATCAATGTACGTAATCGTAATCAATCAATAAACCTCTCATATTAGAAAATTTTATGGCCTTGCTGGCTAGACTAAGATTTTCATCCGAGAAAGAAGAGCTTAAATTCGGCCACGAAGCTTTGTAAACTTATTATTGTAAAGTTTGAGAACACTTTGAAAAACTTTAATTTCTTACAGTTACCTCTACATTAACAACAGTATTTAACTGTTTTTAGTTTTAACTGTAATTTATATTTTAACAATATATAGTTACAAAAAGAATTTCGAAGTCCGTATACCTGGATATTTGACTAGTGTCCTAAGGTGGAGAACCATTGCCACTTTCCCTCGCTAAGTTTCGTCTTGATCTCAGACTTTGCAAGAGATATCAGAAACAGGCTTGCACAAAATACAGATACAATAAGCATAACAAATACGTTATTCCAACCTCCTGTCGATATATATCCAGCCAAGAGTGGCCCAAGGGCCGCACCAACAGAGCCAGTGCCATCTATGATGGCAGTCACAGTAGCTAAGGCTCGAGAATTTCCCAAGCTCTGGGAGCTTAGGTCAGCTGCGACGGCAGTGGTGATAAGAGAGTATGGGCCGTTGACAAGTAAGCCAGAGAGTGACATCAGCGCTATGTTGGTGAACATGGTCATGCTTCCATATATCCTATATAAGATGAGTGCTGGAATGGAGAGTAGTAAAAAGGCAATAGAAGTGACGGCTCGGGCTTCAATCTTGTCTGAGATGTATCCTGCCAGAACTCCACCAACAACCCCACCAATGTCGAATATTGTTGAAAGGATGCCGGCTGTCTTATGTGAAAGATGCACACCAGCAACCGCTACAATATAAAATGATTAAGAAAACATCAAACTAGTGTATTGAGGAACTTCGAAAATAATTTGATTATAAATTTAGAAGCAAAGCTTTAATTTAAAAGCTACGAAAGATAGATCACAGGCTAAATGGCATGATAAAGTAAAAAAGATCAAAACATGAAAAAACAAGATCAATTTCTTGGATCCTCTCGAGTGACTTCACTAACTGTGATTTTAAGACTAATACGAAAAGACATAATTACACACACAAAAACCCTTGTAATTAAACTTCAACTCACTTGATCCCCACTCCATACGTATTTCCTGGCAGTCTTTACTGCCTCACACATTTTCATCTGCAACCTAGAATACTTTCAATCTTGAATTATCAGACTCGAATCGTTTTTTATGAATTATTTGTAAAACATTAAGCCAATGATCACTGCAATCAGAGTGATACTTCCCATCCACTCTCCAAAATCAATCTCTCTGCAAATCCTTTGATTAAAGTTGAATTGTTGTCCCAGTGGCATAAATTCTTAGGACTCTAACAGGAAGCTGATTAGGCTATAAGCATGTTGTTGGCGAGTCGGTTTCTATCCTACCAGATTTAAGTGGACGAAGGGCATGTATTTGGTTGCTAATATTACATCTCGAAAAAAACTTTGCATAGAATTTCAATCAAGTGTATCCCGTGCTCAAAATTAAGGATGAGTGTAAAAAAAGGTTGTGTAGAACAAAATTGAAATTTGTTCGGATGGAAAACGAAAATCTTATCTTATGGGGTGGGGAGGGGATATGAGAATAGCCCCACCTACTCCATTCTGAAGAGAGAAGGTGGGATCATGTTGATCCAAAACGCTGGTTTATAAAAGCAAAGTGCAAGTATTGATTTTAGATAAACTGATAAAACCATGTGCTTAGATCAAGATGAAGGTCTGAGAGCGACGATAAATACTGCTGTTCAGGGAGTGAAACTTTTGTGGAAGGGCCTGGGTAAAGTTAAATATTCCTTGAATTAAATCTTGTCATATAGAAATTTTAATACTGTTAAAATAAAATTTATGAATAGTTGTTAATTCATGTTACCTTAATTGTACTTACTTTCCCTAAAAAAATTCACTATAAAATTCCACTTAACTAACTACCAGTTAGTTCAATCTTTCAATAAGGGTAAGTAATCATACGCATACATGCATCTAGGCAGGTTCATGTTAAAACTAGTTCTCAACTAATTTTCAAAACATGCATGCAAACTAAAATAACAATTTTAACTACCTCGAGCACAGAATCAGGAAATACCTGTATGTCTGATGTAAAACGGTAACCAATATAAAAATGTGTAAGCCACCAGCTTTGAGAAGAACAAGCAAAATGCAAACGGTGCAACTCCCGGCAACCTCCAAGCCTCGAAAAAACCTATGGCATCAGAACCCTCAGCAATTTCTGATCCGAGCAACCCCGTTTCTTCATGCTCAGCCTTGTCAACAACCTTTTCTGCAGTATCCGAACTCATCTCAATCTCATTTATCTGAGAGCCAAAACCAATATCCTCAGGATTTACTACCAAAAAACAAAACACAAACCCACCAACTAACATAACTAACATTCCTGGCACGACAAATGACCATCCCCAACCGAATTCCAAAACAGACGAAGCCACGACGGATCCTAAAATATTCCCAACAGATGCATGAGAGCTCCATACCCCCATTATCAAGCCCCTCTTCGACTTCCCGAACCAATTTCCAACCACAGCCACCACGCACGGCCATCCAATTGACTGTAAAAGTCCACAAACAATCTGTACACCCATAAAAAACCCTAATTTATGCACATCAAACCAAAACCCTAATCCAAAAATCACAGTCAGCACGCCACTCGACACCATCCCAAAACTCAAAAACAACCTCAAATCAATCCGATCCCCCAAATGTCCGGCGAAGTACATACCAACCGAATACGATGCAAGAAACGCGAGATCAAGCTCGCCGAGCCGATGCGGTCCTTGCGGACCGTTGAAAGGGGCCCAACCTGCATCGGTGGAATTAGACTGGATTTCAGGGCCGAGGACGCTCTTGACGATACTGGGTGGCTTACGAGAGGCGTGGAAGGATGCGTAGGCGACGAAGGTGAGGATAAGGACGCTGATTTGGTGGAAGAAGAAGGTTTTTTCCGGGGGTTTTAGGGTTGGGAAAATGTCGATTGAAGGCGGCGGATTTGGGGGTGACATTGCGGCGGTTGAGAAAATCTGAGGACGATTTTCCCAGAAATATTGGAGCTTTTGCGGAAGAAGGCGACGGAGATCGCCTTGAGGTCAACATTCCAATTTTGACGGCCAAACAAGGTGTTTGTCAGAAATGTAGTTTTTTTTAAAACTGACCCATTTGAGTTTTGAGTTAGTGGGTTTCAAAACTGATCCACGCGAGTTTCATATTTCAAAACTAACTCATTTTTAATGAGATCGGATCTTGGGATCCGGTCTTTTACGTTTTTTAAAAGACCGGATCATGGGAATCCGGTCTTCTGTGTTTTTCAAAAGATCGGATTCTGGGAATCCGGTCTTATGTGCGTGTTCGAATGAGAGAACTACACGTGTTGTGGTTTGCACATAAGACCGGATCCTGGGGAACCGGTTTTGTAAAAAACACAGAAGACCGGATTCCCAGGATCTGGTCTTTTGAAAAACGTAAAAGACCGGATCCTGGGAATCCGGTCTCATTAAAAATGGGTCAGTTTTGAAATGTGAAACTCGTGTGGGTCAGTTTTGAAATCCAAACTCGAGTTTGTGTCAGTTTTAAAAAAAACTCTCAAAAATGTGGTCAAGTGCAATTGGATCAAATTGAAAATATTATAAGTAAAAGTGTAGCAGGTAAAATTGTTAAAATTTTGAGGAGTCAATGGTTCATCCATTCAACACCCTGCTTTTTAACTTTCCAACACTCCACGTCATTTTCTCTCTCTCTTCCATCTAATAATTTAACAATCATTCAACTTTTACACTCTACAATAATTTTGTTTAATAAAATTCAACACGCTTCCAACAACCATTCAACTAATAAAAGACGTTTTTTTTTTCGTGTCCAAATCAAATGAAACAAGTCTCTATTTATAGAGTACAAAAAATTATGAATTTTGGTATAAAAATTTTTTTACTATGAAATAATTGACACCAAATAATTAGGATGAGACAAAATAAAAGAACAATTAAACTCATTCAACACCCAAATTCAACAACCTCATTAAACCCATTTAATTCATTTTTCAACACCCACATTATAACTAGTCTAATAAGTAAGAAAATGTGCATCCAGATACATACCACATATTGAAAGTCGCGGATTGATTTATCTTTTTTTGATAATCAGTACAAGAGAGTAAAAGACAAGGAAATGAAACCAAGACTGAAACTACTAATCCTCCTGGATAATTTCTGACAAGCAGTTAGGAATTGCATTCGAAACAGTCCAGCTCCAAAGATTCTGCTGCCCTATTACCTTCCCTCAACACATATTCTACCTTCCATCTCAGATTGCGGCCTAATATAACTTGGTAATCCAGATCATCCTCTTGGACCATTTCAGTTTTGCCTTGAAATCCCAGTAGCACCTTGTCCATAGCTGTAACATTGTCCGTCTCAATTATGACTCTTCGCAACTTCAACCTCTCTGCCATCCGCATCGCCATATTTAAAGCCCACAACTCGGCTGCCAGGGCACTGGCAACATTCTCCTTAAAATCCGCCCACACGAACAGAACATTCCTCGCCGCATCTCTACCCAAGCACGCTGCTCCCGCTCTCCGAGAATCAGAACTCCAAGCCGCGTCAACATTAATCTTGACATGTCCCTCCTTCGGCGGCCTCCAGCAGTTTCCACGTTCCCTCAATGTGAAAAAAGAGAAAGAACGCCCTCGAAGCTCCTGTGCCAACATTCTTACCTTAGCTGCCGACCACCTCACTTCCGTACACCCTTTTCCATGCCACACTGAGTTTCTGTTGATCCAAATAACATATGCGGCACTAAACACAGCTGGTAGATCTTTCATAGAGTAGCTTCGAACCGTCTACCACATCCAATCCGCTGGATCACTCCAACCACTCAGCCACATCTGCTTTCCTCTTAGAACATCCTGCCACATAGCCGCAGCCCAATCACAATACAACAGTACATGACAAATAGATTCAGCAGCTCGCCCACACACTTTACACATCAACTCAGTTTGGCATCCTCTCCTAACCAAGTTATCAGCCGTAGGTAGTGCATTGTGAAACACCCTCCACATAAAAAATTTGATCTTTTATTGTACTTGAACCCTCCAAACCTTCCTCCAGAAAGCTCTCTTTGCCTTCTAATTGGAGCTTTCTCCCACAACATTCACCTCTTGTCGCCTTTTGTTGGACAGCAACACGTCATAAATTTCCATCACTGTCACTTGTCTTTCGCTCCCCTGACCTAACACCTGCTGCAGCACACCTAAACTGCACATTTTTCTTTTATCGCCCACATGCACCGCCAAGCATACGAAGGTCGACACCCAAGTCTTGCCTCCACCAAGCCAGAAGTGCTGAAGTACTTTGCCCTTATCACTTTACTTACTAATGTGTCCTGCTGACACTGCATCCTACATAACTGCTTAAACAGTAAAGCTTCATTAAACAATTCAATATATTTGAATCACATGCCCCCATCTTCTTTTTTGGCAGTAAGCACCCCACTTCGAACCCAACAAATATGCTTCCTTCCATCCCCCTTTCCCCACCAGTATGTGAACAAAATGCTTGCGAGCTTCTTACAAATCTCACTGGGCAGTCTAAAACAGGACATATCAAAAATAGGTAAGGCTTGAAGATTTGACTTGATCAAAATTTCCTTACCTGCAGATGACAACCATTTCTCCTTCCATCCATGAACTCGCTTCCAAGTTAGCAAATAAAATCGGCATCCCCAAGTATTTTGACAATAGTTTACCTCTCTTGACTCCCAGGTAATTGCACAATAATTCAGCATAGGTTTCCTCTACATTTTGTCCAAGAAACATCTCTGATTTTCATAATTTTGTTTTTGCCCAGACAGGAGCTCAAACCTTTCTAAACTTTGTTTGACAAAGTTCAGGTTCTGGATTGTGGCCTTGAAGAATAAAACACAATCATCTGCGAAAAATAAATGAGAGACATTCGGAGAATCCCTACAGATTTTAACACCCACCAGCCTTCCATCAACTTTGCCTTTTGCCAAAGCACACGCCAAGCATTCCATACAAATGACAAACATGTAGGGTGACAGAGGATCCCCCTGTCTAATTCCCCTCCCCGGCACCACACCACTCGAGACAGTGGTATTCACCCTGATGTAATAAGTCACTGTTGTCACACACTTCATCACCTTCTTTACCCAGCTACTCGGAAAACCTACTCTCAGTTGCAGCTGCTCTAAAAAAATTCAATCCACTCTGTCATAAGCTTTACTCATATCTAACTTTAACGCCCCAAAAAAGTTAAACATACATGTCCTGGTGTTCATGTAATGGAAAAGCTCATGTGCCAGCAAAATATTATCCGTAATTAAACGATCCGGCACAAAAGCACTTTGGGTTTCAGATATTACCTTATGCAGCAACTCTTTCAGACGGTTGGCCAAACATTTTGTAACTATCTTCATGATAACTTTACATAAGCTGTTTGGTCTATAGCTCGCCACACCGGCTGGATTCCTACATTTTGGGATCAATGTTATCAGTGTCTTAATCAAACTTTCCACCTAAGCATCACCATTTAAAATATCATGGCACTGATTAGTAATTCCCTCCCCCACCAGCTCCCAATTCTTTTGATAAAAAACCGGACCAAACCCGTCAGGAGCTGGCGCTTTCGCTGGGTTCATCTGAAAGAGGGCCTTGCACACTTCACCATACTGGAAAGGGGTACAAAGGAAATTAACATCATCCTCTTACAGCTTCTTCGGCACAACACTCGATTCTTCCTCCCAGCAAAACCCTACAGTGGCTGAGTTCTTACTGAATAGACTTTGGAAATATTCCGTTACTACATTAAGGATATCTCCTTCGTCTGTCACCCACTCTCCATTACTTACAGCGATTCTCCTTATTCGGTTTACTTTCATTCTCTGTGAAACCTTTGCATGAAAGTATTTAGTATTTAGATCACCCTCTTTCAGTCAATCCGCTCTACTCCTCTGTTTCCACAGTAACTCTTCCCTATTGAAGCTGAAGGACGGCGGAGCCCGGCGGAGGCGGCCTTCAAAGTTCCAGTCGGATCAGCTTGTATCTGTTTGTAACGGCGTCGTCTGTAGCAAAGCGCGATCTTCAGTTTTGGAGTTGGCCCAAAACGCTGTCGTTCTACTTTGGGGTCATGTTGTAATTATGATGTAGGTCGGTTGTGTACTTGTCCCTTCTCAGGGGGTAGGTTTGTATTTAGGGTTGTGTATAAAACGCAGCTGAAGCTGCGTATCTGAATTCAATTGGAAAATTTCCCAAAATCCCAAAATCGTGCTCCTCGCCTTCGTTCTTCAATCCAGCTCCGATCTTCTCAGATCGAGCTCAGATCTTGTGTTTCTATATGGTATCAGTTTAGGTTCTTCGATCCACATCGCTTCTTGTAGATTGATTTCTGTTCCGATCAATCGTTCTTTGGCTCATCCGTCATGGCTAGGGTTCGTGAAACTCTGGCTGAAAATTTGATTGATGATCCGTATTTTTTCAACAGCCATGAGATTACTGGCTCATCTATTGTCAGCGAAGTCCTTGTTGGCCGGCAAAACTTTGTTTCTTGGGCAAAGTCCATGGAAATTGCTCTATCAGTCCGATCAAACCTTGATTTTGTGCTAGGTAAGCATCCTAAACCAACTGATCCTACTCTGAGTTCTAAGTGGAAACGTTGCAATGATGTGATCATGACCTGGCTTCTAAACTCTGTATCCAAGAAGGTTGTTAGTCATATTTTACATGCAAAAGATGCTGCTAGTGCTTGGCGTGTGTTACATACTAGATATGCTGGCTCTAATGTGTCAAGAAAGTTCTTTGTCAAGAAGGAAATTAGTAACATCAACCAAGGTGATTTAGATGATGCTACCTACTTTGAAAAACTCAGTAACTACTGGAAAGAACTTGATGCTATGAGTAACAGAATTGGCTGTGATGGGGACAGTGAATGCATCAATTGTAGAGTTGGAGCAAAAGAAAGGGAAGAGATAGAGTAATTGAGTTTCTCATGGGACTTAATGATGTCCATGCTCACATAAGAACTCATATCCTCGCTTTGAGAGAGCTCCCAAATCTAGATGTGGTTTATGACATGGTGTTAAATGATGAAAGCCAACAAACTATCACCAAGTCTACTTTCAGACAATGTTCAACCAGATGACTGTGATGTTCATTGTCAAGTCTGTCCAATGGCTAAGCAAGCAAGGCTGCCATTTTCTTTAAGTCAGCATAAGTCTGTTGAGTCTTTTGAACTCTTACATGCAGATGTTTGGGGTCCATTTCCTACAAGTACTATGACTGGCTGTAAATATTTCTTGACTCTTGTGGATGACTTTACTCGCAATACATGGACTTTTCTGATGAAACAAAAATCTGAAGTTTCTTATATTGTGATGCAATTCTTTCACATGGTTGACATTCAATTCAGTAAGAAAGTCAAAACCTTTAGGTCAGATAATGGCAGTGAGTTCTTCGATTCTGTGCTCAAAGATTTCCTGATCATGAGAGGTTGTATACATCAAAGTTCATGTACTTATACTCCACAGCAGAATGGTATAGTTGAAAGGAAACACAGGCACTTGTTAGATGTTGCAAGAGCTATCTGATTCCAAGCCAACCTTCCAAAGGTTTTTTGGGGCAATTGTGTGCTATCAGCCACATATCTAATTAACAGGTCTCCCAGCAGTGTTCTTGGCTTCAAAACTCCATTTGAATAGCTATTTGGAGCACCTCCAAACATAAGTCATCTGAGAGTTATAGGTTGTCTATGTTATGCAGGTACTATGGTTCATCAAAGGGATAAAATGGATCCAAGAGCTATACCCTGTGTCTTTTTGGGATACCCTTATGCTCAAAAGGGTTACAAAATCTATAATCTTCAAAGTCATCAAATCTTAATCAGCAGAGATGTGGTTTTCTTCGAAGATATATTTACTTATAAGGAATTCTGTGAAAAAGAAGTTCCAAATGACACTGTTCATTTACCTATTCCAGTCCCTTTAAATACTGATGATGATTATGCTACTCCTATTCCTGAGGTTCAAGTTGACACTAATCACATTCAACCTGAACATGTTGAAGTCAATAATGGAGGTGAAGCAGGTATTCAAGTAAGAAGGTCTACTAGACAACATCAAGTTCCCACTTGGCACAATGACTATGTATGCAATACTTCAAAGGTCAGGAAATCTCCTCATCCTATTGACAAGTTCTTAAGTAACTCTATGTGTTCCATCAGTCATACTGCCTTCTCAGTTGCTGTTGCTAATCTCAAAGAACCAAAGACATACATTCAAGCCAGCAAAGACCCAAAATGGTGTGAAGCAATGGACAAAGAGATTTCTGCTCTTCAAATGAATAATACCTGGATCATCACTGATTTACCTCATAATCAACCTTTTACTGCCAGCAAGTGGATATTCAGGATCAAATTAAAATCTGATGGATCAGTTGAGAGATACAAAGCCAGGCTTGTGGCAAAGGGCTTTACTCAAATAGAGGGCATTGACTACAATGAAACATTTGCTCCAGTTGCAAAGATGACCACAGTTAGATGCTCCTGGCTGTTGCTGCCATCAAAACCTGGCCTATCTTTCAACTGGATGTGGACAATGCTTTCCTCCATGGTTCCTTGGATGAAGATGTGTATATGCAGCTTCCTCCTGGCTACTTCAAAACAGAAAGAGCAGAAGGCAAAGTGTGTAAACTAACAAAGAGCCTATATGGACTGAAACAAGCTCCCAGGCAGTGGTTCTCAAATTTCACTGAAGCGTTTGTTGAATTTGGATTCACTCAAAGTCTCAATGACTACTCGCTATTCACACTCACAAGCGGCACAGACTTCATTATCTTGATGGTATATGTGGACGATGTTCTTCTTACAGGCACCTCCATTGATCTGATTGAAAAGATTAAAGCATTTATCCATGACAAATTCAGAATTAAAGACTTGGGCAAACTGAAGTATTTTTAGGCCTTGAGGTTGCAAGAAATCCAACTCGTATATTTCTTCATCAAAGAAAATATGTCATTGATCTGCTAACTGAGCATGCTATGCTAGAGTGCAAGCCGGCTAAGACTCCTCTTCCTACCAAACACCAACTAAGTTTGTCTACAACTTCTTTATTAGAAGATCCTATGCCTTACAGGAAATTGGTTTGTAAATTGATCTACCTTACTATAACAAGACCTGATCTTTCTCACTCGGTCCACATCCTCAGCCAATTTATGAGTGCTCCGACTGAAGACCATCTCCAAGCTGCTAAGAGACTCCTCAGATATATCAAACAAGCTCCAGCACAGGGCTTATTTTTCTCAGCCAGTTCCATGCTTTCTCTCACAGCTTATTGTGATGTGGGCTGGGCTGCTTGTCCAAAAACAAGGCATTCCACCACTGGTTTTGCACCCTTATTGGTCTTTCTCTAATCTCATGGAAGACTAAAAAGCAGACCATAGTCTCAAGATCATCAGCTGAATCTGAGTACAGGGCCATGTCGGCAGTTTGCTCGGAAATTCTGTGGCTGATCAGACTCCTTTCAGACATGAATGCTCAAGTTCCAACACCTATTTCCCTTCACTGTGACAACCAGGCTGCTCTTCATATTGCCAAGAATTCAGTTTTCCATGAGAGAACGAAGCACATTGAGTTAGACTGCCATTTCATCCGGCATTACATCAACAACAACACCATTGTTGCATCATATGTTCCCACCGCTGATCAACCTGCAGACTTGTTACGAAGCAGCTTCCATCAGATCATCTTCATCGTCTTCTCGGCAAGCTGGGTGAGTCCAACTTCTTACACTCTCCAGCTTGAGAAGGGGTACTGAAGCTGAAGGACGGCGGAGCCCAGCGGAGGCGGCCTTCAAAGTTCCAGTCGGATCAGCTTGTATCTGTCTGTAACGGCGTCGTCTGTAGCAAAGCGCGATCTTCAGTTTTGGAGTTGGCCCAAAACGCGGTCGTTCTACTTTGGGGTCATGTTGTAATTATGATGTAGGTCGGTTGTGTACTTGTCCCTTCTCAGGGGTAGGTTTGTATTTAGGGCCGTGTATAAAACGCAGCTGAAGCTTCGTATCTGAATTCAATTGGAAAATTACCCAAAATCCTAAAATCGCGCTCCTCGCCTTCGTTCTTCAATCCAGCTCCGATCTTCTCAGATCGAGCTCAGATCTTGTGTTTCTATATTCCCTTCGCAACCATTCGTCCAACCTCCCACATACCTTGTTTTCCTCCTCCGCATTGTCCGATGTCCTCTGCTGCGCCCGCAAGTATTCAAGTTGTGACTTCAACTCCCTTACTCTTTTATCTACACGCCCAAAGTATTTCAAATTCCACTCCTTCAGCCCCTCCCTCACTCTCTTCAATTTATCCATGACATTAGTAGTACCTCCAGACCACAGCCGCTGCAACACTTCATTGAAACTCTCATGCCTCTGCCACATTGCTTTGAACCTGAATAACTTGCACTTTCGACGACTCATTTCTCCCTCCACATCCACTACCAAAGGCAAATGGTCTGAAGAAAAAGTTGTCAAATGTCGAACAATCGCACCAGGGTAAGTCATCTTCCACTCCTTGTTTGCAAACGCCCTTTCCAGTCTCGCTCTCATTTCCTTGTCTGCTGCAGCTTGTGCTCTCATCCATCGAGGTTTGGTCACTAGACTTAAATTTTGTGGATTCGATTCAGATAAAAATTTCATTTTATACGAGAGAATCAACCTAGTTTGTGAATTTAAAAAATGAATGAATATGATTAATTGTGAATCTTAACATTAAGACATATTTTTAATAATTTATAAGTATGATGTCAGTAAGGGCATTTAGGATAATTTACGAAATAATGAGATTATTAAATCCGATAAAATAACATGGGAGATTTTCCCAGAATGAATTAATTAACCAATATCCACACAAAAAAAATTCTCGAACTTCTTATTATCCAAAAGTAAAAGAAGACTGTTGAGGTGGGGATGCTGTTGGGGATGGCCTCCGGGGTCCTTTAGATCCTTCGGCTGCTTCCACGTTTCGAAGGTCGGCGATTGGGTTTGATGCGGCAGGTGGTAGGAGCTGGGCGCGGTGGGGTGCTGATGGCGGTGTCGGCTGGTGGGGGAGATGGATCTGCTGCTCTGTGGATCTGTTTTGTCCTTCAAAGGCTGGCGTTTGTGTATGACAGTGGTTGGAGGCGGTTGGACGGTGGTTGCTGGCGGAGTCGACTGGCTGAAGTGTTGGAAGTGCTGACGGGTTGCGGATGCGCTTGGTGGCTTGGGTTTCGGCTTCGGTCTGGGTGGAAGCTCCCGGTTGGCATGCCGGTGATTGTTTTGGTTTCGTTTTTAGTTAGTTTTAGTTTAGTTTAGTTACTTAGTGTAGATTTAGTTTAGTTTATCTCAGCCGGGTCTTCCGGTCTGAGCTGTTTCTCTCAGCCGCTTATCGGTCTGAGTTTTTTTACTGTTTTAGTTTTGTTGTCTCAAAAGGGTACGAGTGTACGTATTTGGGGCCTGGGTCCCTTAGTGTCGACCTTCGTGATCGGTCGGACATGCTTTTCAGCTAGTTTCGTCGTACCCTTTTGCTTTGTAATGTGTCCCTCTGGGGCATTTGTTTGTAAGCCTTTATGGCTTTTATCTTTCAATCGAAAAAAAAAAAAGTAAAAGAAGACTATCTATAGCAAAGGAAATAAAAAAAATTGAAACAAAATTAAATCCTCACACTAACGAACAATTGTCATTAAATCAACGAACTATGTTCTTAAACCACGTGAACGTACAGTATATGGTTGGTGCATTTGTTGATGAAGATCGTAGGTCAGATGATTTGTTTAACTCTTTGAATTTTAGAATTGTGTATTTGATAGTGAAGTTTTTGAGTTTGGTGGTTGCTAACACTTACCGAGTGTATAACATGCCTTTGATCATGAAATTCTTGGATCACGTGATCGTTAAAGATTACGGATTTTATAGTCTGTTTATCTAAGGATAATTAAAGTTCTTGGGTCGTGGTTATGGAGTTCGAAGGATTCATCATTTTCACCAATTGATTGATAGATCCAGTTTTCTACCAACGTTTGACTATGGAATTGATTTGTTCGAGACGAAGCGGGGTTGGTCTAGTGATTAGCCACCCACTACCTAGGATCAAAAGTTCCGCATTCGAGTCACTCTCAGTAGGATGAAAATTCTTAGATCCACATTTAAAAGAAAAGGAAAAAAAATTGATTTGTTTGAAGCTGTTAATGTCGATATACCCTTTTAACAAAAGTCTTGATAATCGATTATCGTTTTCTGATCTGGAGGGATCATGATTTGATTACTCTAAATCTAATTCAATTAAGAATGATAAATAGAAATACAGCTTTAAATTAAGATATTTTTAAATAATCAATTTAATAAATATGTAAAATCTGAGCCTCAAATTGTTTTGATCCAACAATTATACCAATTTTAAGTAATCATGTGATATAGGGGTGGCAGGGGGCGTTCGGTTGAGGACGTCTCTAGAAATAAGGACGTAGGGACAAATCTGGACCATTGATCTTGTTGATCCAATGGTTGAGATTTAAAGGTAGTGGATTTTACTGTTTGCTTTTTACTGTTTGCTTTTGATGGATTTTGGTAGTGGGACACGTGGCGCGCCCACAAAGCACGGGGGGTTAGTGGGGCACGTGGCGCGTTGTGATTGGTTGTACTCACGTACTTATTTCTGGAGGGTGTCCTCAATTGAACACTCCTCTAGGGGTGGCAATTTGTTATTTTTCTAGAGTTTGCCAACATATGCGAATGCGATTGGTTATATCGCATAAGCAGGGCCGACTCAACCATTAAGCAAATGAAACCTACATTTTAGAACCCGTTATGCTGAATATTTTATTAATAAATTTAAGGGAAAATGACAAAGAGGAACTATCACCAATTGACAAATCACGATATGAACTATGAAAATTGACAATTAAGTACAATTTAAAAATATTTTCATCCTTATATAACACTTATCTGATGGAATATCACTCCGTCAATTAACAAAGTTAACTAAACGAATGAATTGAAAAAATCTTCGTGTCCTTAATTGTGAAATTGAGGATTAAAATATTTTGAAATTGCTCTAAATGTCAATTTTCATAGTTCGGACCGTAATTTGTTAATAAATGATAGTTCATACCCACTTTTTGACATTTTTCCTAAATTTAAAGGGGAAGAAGCTCGATTCTGTCAAGAAAAAGGCCCAATTAATTAGGAAAAAAAAAAAAGAACCCATTAAACTAAAGAAAGGCCCCTCTCCAAAAAAAATGCCTCATGTTCTTGAAAAGTATGTGAAAATGGCTAAAACAAAAATTTAGCTTCAAGCCCCCAAAGGTCCTTAAGACAGCCTAGCACATAAGTACAATGTGAACAGACGACCAGGGAAGATAGGTACTCATGTAGTACAATCGAGTTCTAACAAGCTTCACTTGAATTTAGAATATGTGTTTGTTGTTTCATTAGACTCCCAATTAATAGAAGATCTGAATGTAAGGAGTTGAATAGTCGTGTAGTGGGGATAAACTATGATTGTACATCTGTAGTCCGTTATTGTCCCATGAAAAGCATCTTGGAAGCAAAGAGATAATATGTGATAATAATAACTTTAAGGTGCCTTAGGTGGAAGAGTAGACAAATAGGACTAGTGTGTTCGAAAGAACCGCTATCAATTTTTATTTTCTGAAATTCGTACCCGAGCAATGGCTTGGATCTGCCCTTAGGTATCATGTGTAATTTATACACATCAAAAATTCATCCGTTGTCCATCCATTTAGTTAATGAATTTAATTATCCAAATTCATTTATGCTCCATTAAATAAATGCATTAAATAGATTTGATCATTTAATCTATTAATCCATTAAGAAACCGTTAATGAAATATCCATTTTTCTAGACAAAAACTGCTCTGGACATCTGCTATCACGCAAACTTCTATGGGCATCTCCCCGGCTCCAGTAACCTTGATAGACAGCGACCACCACGCAAATCGATTTTTTAGGGGAACTTAAGCCTAGCTTATTAACCGGTGTCGCTTTGGGTAGATCAGCATAATTTTGTCAATGGTCCTCACTATCGATATATCGAATTCTCCATTTGCAGATTCTACGAAGTAGCAAAAGTTTGTTTGAATTCTCCACTACAGTACTTTATTGATGGCCTTAATTGTATGGTACAATTACATGTATACTCGTCTGTATTTCTCAAGCATAAATAACCATTTACAACTGACAGACAAGTCAGAGTGATACACTCACATTGCAATAGCAATAAGCACCGAGGCTCTTTTTTTGTTTGATGAAGGGGTACAATGATACATAATACATAGTGCGAGCTCTTCAAGGCATCTCGACCAGATCCCCTGTTAATCTTAAAGCTCTTTAAGGCATCTCACGGTCATGAGGAAGGCATCCACGCGCGAGGCGGGACGAGGAAGAGGGAAAGGGAAAGAAAAAGGAACAAAATCTCAATAATTCATGAGAAAATGGTGACCACAGGATTCGAACATGTGGTGTAAGGATCCATAATGGATACCTTAATCAACAGGCCACCACCCCCTGTTGGCATAAACACCAAGGCTCTTAAATCCATAAATTAGAGCTGACACTCTCTGAATCTCTTATATCATTTACGCAATACAGGTAAAAAATTTAAACTTTTTTTATATTTTTTTATTAACTAAAAGTAATTTAATTTTAATTTTTTCTCATCCGTTGTGGACTTGCTCGTTGGATTCACTATTGATCGAGAAAACGAATGTACATGATGTCTTGGACTTGACCATAACTACAAAATCAAATATATTTGGAAATCATCTAGTTCATTTGACATGTGTCTTACAAATATCTTGTTGTGGATGATTTGTATCGAAGATTAAGAACGAGTTACTTCATAATTTTACTTAGTTTTAATGCTACTATTTACTAGAACTTGATCTTATATATTTAGAAATAACTCAATTTAAAATTATTTTAATAACAATTAATTTGTGTTTATAAGTGTCAAGTCAAAAGAACGACACACATGATCACCTACCAACATGAGAAATGATCTTTATTCATCACCATATTCACAAAATATTTGATGCACATTTAAATTAAATGGGTTAAACGAGTTAAATGGATCAAGTGAGTTAAATGTATTAAACGGATTACATGGATTTATCCGTTAATCCGCTAACCATTAGTGATCATCCGTTTAATCCATTGACACTAATGGATTATAACAGATTAAATCCGTTTAATCCGCTAACCGTTTAATACATCCATCCGTCCACTTTGACATCCCTATGTGTATTTTTTATATTTGACATTTTACTCGTCCAATCACAAATACCAAATATGTGAGTAAAAAAAGAATAATGCGCCAACATTTCGGTTTTTCTTAACGCAAAAAAGAAGAAGAAATGTCTAGACTCTAGAGTTTTAGGAAGATATTTGATAGAGAAATGTCTAGTGTAATTTGAATCTGGAGTAAGTATTTAGTTGGAATGTTGGATCAAATTAATATCTACCCTTCAATGTGAAATTTAAATAATATAAATAAGAGTAACTATACATTAATTGATGGTAGGAGTGACCAAAGGAAACATAAAATTGTTAGGAGTAATAAATTGTCATATTAAATTAATAATATTTGAATACTAAATAATATGGAAAACAATATTCATCATGAATCTTGAGCGAGATCATATGAGAAATAATCATATCCGTTAGATCTAAGATCAAACGGCCCTTAATTTTCGCAATTATCCTCCTATATTTATGTACTAAATTTGAATTCAAGGGTAAAATAGTCATTTAGGCTGACTGAAAACATTCTTAAGAGATTAAGTTCCTATTTTTTTGGTCAAGTTCGTTCGGCTGCAAGACGCAATTCCTAAAGGATGGAGATTGGGAGCACGCAATAAAGAATCTAATTGAAGCATAAACAAAAATAAAGTCAGCGCCAGAGGACACTTCGAAGAGGGTTGATGGTTGATGGTTGATGATGGAGTTTCTCTTTAGGAATTTTTTTTTCTTCATACAATTACAGAGGCCCTTGTTTCTCTGTTTTGAGTAAAGTTTGCGTTGTTCGATGCCCTTATAGACAGGGCTTCTGTTTGTTTTTCCATTTGTCATGTTTTGATCGTTTTTTATTATCTTTGTCAGCTAGTAAGTAGTTAGGACAGTGTTTGGAGTCATTCATCTCTTTGTTTTGTTTTGTGAACTTAGTTGGGGAGTCTTTTAAAAAAATGACCCAAACGAGTTTCGGGATCCATGCGAGTTTCACATTTCAAAACTGAACCATTTTTAATGAAACCGGATCAAAACTGAATCATTTTTAATGAAACCGGATCCCCAGTATCCGGTGTTATGTGCAAACTCAACAGGTGGAGTTCTCTCATTCGACGCGCACATAACACCGGATCCTGAGGATCCGGTTTTGTAAAAAACACAGAAAATCGGATCCTGGGGATCCGGTCTTCTGAAAAACGTAACAAACCGGCTCCTGGGGATCCGTTTTCATTAAAAATGGGTTAGTTTTGAAATGTGAAACTCGCATGAGTCAGTTCTGAAATCCCGAAACTCATTTGGATCATTTTAAAAAAAAACTCTTAGTTGGGCCTCGTTTTTCTCTTTTGTAAAGCTTCAATTTTCTCATTAAAAATAAAAAACTTCTCGATCGTTGATTGTTGCAATTCGAAAATTGAATTCTGTCTTCCGAATTGCATAAGAAATTCTCAAATCGTAGATTTAGGAATCCGGAGATTGCTGGGTGTTTTCCGAATAGACATATAATGCCTAGTTTTTCAACATGCATATAATGCGTGATTTTTAACATATAATTCACAGCGGACTAAAACTGCATTCATTGTATTAATGCGTAATTTTTAACATATAATTCGTAGCAGACTCAAACTACATGAATTGCATATAATGCGTAGTTTTCAAAATTCGTAATAGTTCAAACAAAATTCGTAACAGTCACCAATGACTAAAATTCGTAACACTTGTGAATAAAATTTGTAGCAATTTTTGTGACCAAAATTCGTAACACAAGGAATCGCTGTGATAAATTTCGTAGTTACTACGAATTATGCAATGTGAACTACTAATTATATACATAATTTGTAGCGCAGTGATAAAGTGGAATTGACATTGAAAAATGTGTAGATCTATAACTAAAATTCGTATCAAAAGTGGAGTCGATTGTGGCTGGTATATCAATAGTAAGCAACACCAGGCACTATGGAGTCGATTGTTTAAAATTTTCCATCTATTTAGGCACAATAACCTCCAGCATCTTTTCGGCACCCCAGGGCGAATCCATGAATTGAAATTTACCAGGGCTGAAATTTTTTATAGTGACGCAATTTTTTTCTTTTTGAGTTAGTCATCAAACCAATGCAATCAAACTCATCTATACATTATAGTGAAAACCAATGCAACCAAATCCCAAAAATTTTGTAATGAAACTACAAATAAAAAGTAGCCTTATCAAACCAATGCAACCAAATTCATCCTATACATTATCATCAACTTCATTTCAAATTTGATTAGTTTTCTATACAAAATGAAACTACAAACACAAACTACTAACCCCAAACAACAAATCCCCTGCAGGCTATAACGAAACTTATTTGATAGCTCAAGATCCCCCCTGCAGGCCAAACTTTTTAGTCTTTTAGTCACGAATCTCATTTCCACTGTAAAGGACGAAAATATTACACTTCAATTAACCTCGCCCAATCTAACACTATTGGCCTAAAAATCCATCATTTGATAACTCGAGAAAGGGCATAAAGCAGCAATGAACATGTTCATTTGTTTATATGTTCTCTATCAACTAGTAAAATTTATACACAGTATACTCTTACTCTACATCAATATATTTACACAAAATTGACGATTACTCAGAATCTTTTCTCTTTCACTTAATACAGTTTATAATTTATACAGCCAAGTAGTTAATGATGGTTTCCCCTGGCTCACATTTTCTTATCTGCACCTTTATAGTCTGCTTTGCTATCCCCAGCCCAAGCTACAAATTGGATAGTTCAACTCCAAACAACACATTTATATTCTCAGGAAATCTATTTGCAGCACAAATCAAGCCACTTTTCAAACCATACCTCAACACTGAAATAAATCACACAACGAACTTCACTGAAAGTTTAAACGTCTGATTCGAAGCTGAAGACTCCGTCGTGTCGCCACTCGTAGTCGCCGGTCTCACCCATCATCCTAGGTATTCAAATCCCAATCGCAGCCACCCTCGGCACGAAACCCATCATCTCCGCAGCCGCCACGAACCCCTGGCGCCTCCAACTTCACTACCACCGACTCCGACCTCCGCAACCGCCTCCAACTACAGCGCCAGTAACAGAGATGGTGACGGAAGAGATGGATCGCGGTCGATGATGTTGGATGAGAGAAAATCGAAATCGATTATGGTGGTAATCAAAGCGGCGACGATAGAGATTGAAGCGTATGATTTTGTTTTCAATTTCGTGGGTTTAGTGATTAGGGCGAGTAATAAGCGGGATTAGGTTTCATATTTTTCTTGTCATACTAATTTGCCTTTTAACTGCAATTAGTAATAAAAATATTACGAATTTTAAATTTAATTTGCACTAATCTCGATCGTTTGCTATTATAATCGGATGGTTGTGTTTTCTTTTTTTATTTCTCATCTATATGACCTGAACTCAACTCCATGAATCTTTATATAATAGTACATTGATCTTAACATAATAATATAGATTATATTTTGGATATAAACATTATATAAGTATTAAAACCTTTTGAAATAAAAAATAATAGGAACGACCATATCATCAACTGCTCATAATCAACTACGAACGCCATGGAATGAGCATAAGACAACTTGGTAATCTTCTTTTTCTGGAGGCTCACAGCATTATTTCCCATTACGATCCAGTTCTAACATTACAACCTTTTGCTAATTTGAATATGCAATAAACCTTCCAAAATAAGAAATCTTAGCACTTCACTTGACCTATCAAGATACATGGCCAGATATGACATCACTGCTTCCGATGGAATATGTGAATGTGATCCTCAATCACTTGAACTTGTATGAGGTAACTAAGGCTTGTCATGGATTACCTGCTAAGCTTGCTGCATAGCTAGAGGTCAAGGAGGCCTTGAGTCTCAAAGATGATACAACTTGCTTAGTTGTTGATATAATGCCTTCTGATTATCCCGCTATTGATATTTGGTAAGAAATTAAACAACAAGCTGCACAAATTAAACAACGGGAGGTGTTAATCGCACCCCTCACAAGACAAAAAAAATTGTGGGCCCCATGCCCATTTGACAATTTTACCCCTCTTTACAATCATATTTACATGTTATGCCATTTAATTTTGTATATGTTTTAAAGTTTAATTAAATGCTAATTTAAATTCAATTAAATAATGATTAATATTATAAATTAATTGTACCTAATATAAGTTATTTGTATCATATTTATTTATATTATTATAAATCAAAAAAATTAAAATTAAAATACAACATGTGCCAAATTTTTTAAAAATTATTGTACTTGATTTTTTAAATTTTAATTGAACTTATAATTAGGAGTGAGTGAGTAACTAGTTTTATTTTATTTAGGGCGAATAATAATTTATTTCGTTTAGTTTGGATTTAGGACGAATAATAATTGATTGGATAGCTCAACATTAAATTAGATTCAACAAAACATGCAACGGTGCTAAAAATAAATACATAAACAAGTAGACATATTTAATCAATATTTCCTCCAAATTGTGCTCCTGGAGGCCCCATGCTTGTGATTTCGCGCCATAAATCAGCTCGTACTTGATATGAGGATGCCCATCCTTTAGCTTCGTACGATGAATGATTCCACCACCATGTTGGTACAGGTGGCACCGGATGATAAGGGTGCAAAAAAAGTTGTACGAAGTGATTGCCAACGTGTCCGATAACTATTTCCATGCGCTCATTGTCTCTAATCGGAGGGGATCTTAATGGCAAATGGGTATAACAACTCCAATTAGTTCCGCCAAATATAAAAAGTACAATATTATACCTTGATGCTATGACAGTTCCCAAAGTCATTGACTCCATCCAATGCCTTTCAGGTGCTGGTGTCTCAAAGTAATTCAGCAAAAATAGTAGATTGTCTGATGTACTGTTATCTGGGAAAATGACATCATATTGAGCCTTATTTTGCTGAATCTCATCAATAAGCTCCGCTCGTACTTGCATCCAACCCTCTTCGCCGTATCCGATTAGTGCGGCTATCGCCCTAAATCCACAATGACCATCTGGTGCAACGTCAACAATTTTAGAAATATAGTGATGCATAACCGCAGGTAATTGATCAATGTAGATGTCATAAGTACTCGGAAATCTAGAGTGGTCATTGTTTGGTGTAGTACTACGAACCCCAGATCCACTCTTATGGCGGCCCCTCTTTGGCTCTATTAAACTTTTTTTATTGACCCCAGATCCTGAAGTGGATATATCCACAAAAGAAGGCATGCGGCGTCTGTTTCGCTCGTCTTTATCACTAGGTCGTCCTTTACGCTCTACATTGTACGAAGGGACTCGAACTGTGCTTTGGGATGGATCTGCCATATCAAGAAACCGATCTATCATATGGTCCCGCATTTCTGGATTCATCTTATCTAATATCTCAACAACGTAAGATGTCCTATCTCGCCGTGATTCATCATTAGGTTGGTTCCATGCGTGCATTGATAACCTCCTCCAGTGACCATGGATACTTATTATAGGAATTGGAATAGATAAGTGGCGATAATTTGCAAGATCATGCTTGCATGGCAATCCATATATTTTTCTTATTGCACAGCTGCAGCTGCCCACTGGTTGGTACGATGATTCATCAACACATTTCAGCTCGGCTGAAATAATTTCCATTGCCTCCAGCGAAATCTGACACCTCACTTCAGAGAAAATATTATCATGTAAATGTGCACGGCGCGGAATGTGGAGAGATCTCTCAAATGACTCTTGAATGTCTCCGAATTGATTTGTCAGCATCTTGTGTATTTTATCAAATGATGTATCTATGGACGACGTAGTGTCTCCCAAATACATTTTCAATCTTGCATGTGCACCTTCCGCTCTGAAAGATATATATTATTCTTCATCAGATGATTATACTATAAAATAAAATAAAAATAACATTCAAAATAATAATTTAGGTGTACCTTTGGCTTGAATTGCTTCCCAGATGCATGTATGCGTCGATCCATGCTGACACAAACTGTTCTCGATGAGGCTGCAACCATGTCTCCCATAGGTATTTTAGGGCGCGATCAAATCGTTGATACTCCTCGCACATTACGTTCCACTTCTTGTTATAAGACCACTCCGTCGATGAATTTATGAGGGAGTGCCATGATGAAGAAAACTTGTTCCACTCCAGGCCAAGCATGGGTCTACATTTCTTCAGTACACACTGGTTTATGTGCCAAATGCAGAGGATGTGATGCGACGAAGGAAAACATTTTCCTATGGCATTTAAAAGCGCCAAATCTCGATCCGAAACAAATACAGATGGCAATGTCGCCCCTTTTTCAAGCATCAGTCTCTTCAAAATGCTTAATGCCCACTCCAGATTTTCTACCTTCTCATGGCTAAGATATGCGAACATAAGGGAGTAAGTTCGCAGTGTGGATGTTATACCCACAACCTCCAGTAGTGGCGAGCGATACTCATTAGTCTTATATGTGGCATCTATAATCAAAACAGATGAGAAATTGACAGCAAGGGCTAGACTCTTTGGATGGAGCCAAAGGATGTCAGTAATTTCATTTGTATCTGGGTCTGTCAAATAATCATGTAGGTATCCTTTTTTGATTAGTTGCTCCAAGACATATTGAACTTGAGTTAGACCACCCCGTTTTGCAGACTTGTTTGCTCTAATCACATTGTAAATGCTTCTTACCCCTGTACTGTTTGACGAATCTTTTTGTTTCAGAATATTAAGAATCTCCCGAGGTGCAGTGCTATTAGCCATGTCCAACACAAGTTGTTTCTCCATTGGTTTTAACCTTGACGGGTACTCGTGGCCATCCATGAACTCTGCTGTCGGATGGTTGTGAATACCACATAGCACCCTCAAACCCCACATGACACCATCTGGAGGAACTGGAATACCTCTTAACTCAAATGGACATTCACATTTCTTGGTTCCGGTATTTCTTATTTGGGATGTCTCTGGTCTGTACTTCCCTCCTCTTTCACATGCAAGAATACACTTCGGCATCTTACCACCACTTTTTTTTGCAGAATTTTTAATCACCACTACAATGCCATTTTCCAAACCAACCCTCTTTGCCCAATTTAGCATATCTTCTCTATTTTCAAATATCTGCACAAATGGTGGACATTTATGATGGTTTTTTTAATTATGTAAATAAGCATACAATAATGACACTAACCTGGTTTGTGGTGAATTCGGATGTATAATCCCGATTCTTGTTGGATATACTTTCCTCACTGCGAGGATCACTCCCGTATGACCAGCTATTTGAAAATCTCGCAAAACTATCATTATCCATGGTAGAGAGATACGGTTGTCTTAAACAAGTGTGAGTGAGTGACTTGCTACTTATAAGTCTATCCATTATATAGACTACATTATGTACGTTTAAAATTTGAAATCCAAAAAGTTAGTGGGAAATAACAGATTTGACAATACATTACGAAACAAAAATAGACAACTCACTGCCAAGATTCTCTGGCAAAAGCAAATTACACTATTCATAGGTAGTGGACAGAAACAGATTTGACAATACATTACGAAACAAAGATTGACAACTCACTGACTAGATTCTCTGGCAAAAGAAAATTATACTATTCATACATAGTGGACAGAAACAGATTTGACAATACATTACGATAGACAACTCAATGATACATTACGACAAAATAGACAACTCACTGACAAGGTCCATAATTTTTTTTTTGAATTAACAGTAATATCTCATTAATTAATATATATTACATATATTAACTTCTAAATACATGTAAGTTAAAATTATTAACTATAATATATGTAATATATTAATACTAATTTTTAAATATTTTAAAATCATCATTTATAGTATATAATATATATTATATTAATACTAAATTTTAAATATTTTAAAATCATTTGTATATATTAATACGAAATTTTAAATATTTTAAAATCATTTTTTAGAAATTTTAAATATTTTAAAATCATTTTTTATAATATATATAATATATATAATAGGTAGAAGGGTAGAATGGGAAATATACCTGGGCCCCACATGGGGGGTGTGGGGGGTGGGGGGTGTGATTAACACCAGCCTTAAACAACAGTCTATCTTCTGTTGAAGTGGTAGAGGAGTTGTTCGAGGAGGGATTTGCAATGCTTGCTGAAACGTTAGGTACAAATACTCTAGTGGTTGCTAACTCAGGACTATCGAGGTGTGGAGTCTGCCAAGTGAATGAACTACCGGTTGATGATTCGTCAATCAAGTATGATCCTTTATTGTCAACATCCACACAACCACCGGAAGATCACTCTATTGGCACAGTTTGTAGGAGAAAAAGACATGTCATGTAAGGCAAAAGGGGTTAACCCAAAATATTCACCAAAACTGTAACATAGCAGTAAGTATCAATATTAACGCAACGCCTAACACAGCTCCCACCTTATCTAACGCTAATGGTGGTCGATGTTGTTACGAAAGATATGATCTACGGATTGTTTGTTTGGCTGTTGAACAGATTGATGAAGAGGGTAAAACTAGCCTCTATATGGTTTAAGATATTTTATGGTAGTCAGATTGCTAACAACTTGAGTTTGTAAGTAAAGAAACAAGGATTTTTTTGTGAGAAACGGTAGTGGTGGAGAATACACTAAAAAGAAAGAAAGAAATGTGACGTCATCTGTCGTACGGACCCAATAGACACTTAAATGACGAGTTGATTGGCACAAAAACAACGATCTTCTATCAACACATGTGTTCGAAACAAATTGCATGGGAACTCGCTACTGTGGGGCATAACACATATGCAAAATAGTTGTGGAAACCATTGACATGGTAGGCTAATAGTTTTTCACCATCTCCAGCTGAAATGTGTTAGACATATTCCTTAAAAACGGCAGATTTACAGAAGTTACTGAACAAATATACAATACAGATATGAATTAAATCAAAACAATTGCAAACTCTAGGTTGTGGATCGAGTCACGTTAGACACTGTCCTTAAAGCAAGATGGTCGCCCGTAAGTGCTGGGACTCGCTGACAATATGTCTCCCAGGATAAAACGATCCTCGGTAGCAGACTGCACCACGCTCTGCCGATTGAACTTGTTCTGATCTTTGGCAATCACTGACAGACTCCGACGAATGGAAAATGTAGAGGATGAGAATGGTGTTTTTTCTAATGAGCCACATACTCCTTTTATATGAGAGTATTCTTCCTTTGGAAATCAATGGTCTTAGTCATTAAGACTAGACACATTATGAGTCCGTACGTATACCAAGACGTCTTTTGGTATTTCTAATGCACCATTAAATGCGCACACTTAATACTCTTATGCATTCAAGCTCATTTAAATGATTTTTACCATCGTTTTCTTCACACATATTTCACACACATTCCAACAATCCCCTACATGAAGAAAATCGAGTGGTGAAAACGATAAATCAAATAAACTCGATAATCAAGACTCGACTCAATGTGGTGATAGCTTCTACGGTTGATATCTGCATAGGATAGGTAGGCAACGCCCTTGAACCTTCCCTTGGGAAATCATGTTCTCTTTACTGACTATTCAGTAGACGTGATTATCTATGAACTGTTCGTCTTATAATGTAAACGAAAGTCATGTTCCCCACAGATATCTTCCTGATCATACTTTAGTTCTTACTGGTGGGCTCATTTCGGATATGGTACCCCTTTCCTGGTTCTGCAAGAGTTTCTAAAGAATTAAGCCCTTGAATTCTCCTTTAAAGCGACCTGACTTCTCTCTCACATAGGTGATTCTTTCTTAAAGTAATCTCGCGTTATCCATTTGAATCTCACCATTCAAATTACTAGAATCATTAAAAGCTTCGAGCTTAGCCTCGTGCGGAAGTCACTGTTTAATCTGGGAATGGGACTGGGGTGTTACCCCCACAGTGACCTCATAGTCTTAGCAGTTAGGTGGTCCCTTCGAACCAAGTTCTTGGGATCTCCAGTCACCATGGTAGGGTTTTTCGTTGCCTCGACTTTATTCCCAAAGGGCTTAAGCCTGTGTTTTGATATTAGCAATTAAAAGGCTTCAGTTTCATTCCCTTTGTCGTCTTCTCTACTTGGTCCCTATTTAACCCTTTGGTTAACGGATCCGCTATATTTTCTTTGGACCTCACGTAATCAACGCTTATGACTCCGGATGAGAGAAATTATCTAATGGTATTGTGTCTACGACGTATGTGTCTAGACTTACCATTATACATGATGTTCTGTGCTCTACCAATTGTTGATTGATTATCACAATATACACATATTGGTGGCACAGGGGTTTTCCAGTCTGGAATATCCTCTACAAAATTTCTTAACCACTCTACTTCTTCGCCGCATTTATCTAATGCTACGAACTCAGCTTCCATCGTGGATCGGGTTATCAAAGTTTATTTAGAGGATTTCCAACACACGGTTGCACCTCCCAAGGTGAACACATATCCACTGGTGACCTTTGAGAAGTGCATATCAGATATCCAACTTGTGTCAGTGTATCCTTCAATGACTTCGGGATATCTAGTATAATGTAGACCATAATTACGAGTAAATCGTAGATACTGAAGTATTCTCACGATGGCATTCCAGTGCACTCATCCTGAATTACTCGTATATCTAGCAAGCCTACTCACAGTATAGGCAATATCATGTCTAATACAATTCATTAGGTACATTAGACTGCCTATTAATCTTGAGTACTCTACTTGGGAGATGATTTCTCCTTTGTTTTTAGACAAGTGTTGATTCATATCATTTGGAGTTTTAGATACTCCTGAAATATCTTTTCCAAACTTGTCTAAAATTTTATCAACGTAGTGTGATTTGACTCAACACAAATCCATCTGTTGTTCTTGTAATTTTAATTCCTAAAATTACATCAGCTAGTCCCATATCTTTCATATCAAACCTTGAGTTTAATATGCTCTTAGTAGATTTTACCAATATTTCATTGCTCCCTACAATGAGAATATCATCGACATATAGACACAAAATCACATATCCATGTTCAGTGTTTTGATGTATATACATTTGTCACACTCGTTGATTGTGAACCCATTTGACAGCATTACCTTGTCAAATTTCTCATGCCACTGTTTTGGCGCTTGTTTCAGGCCATAGAGAGACTTAACAAGTTTACAAACTTTGCTCACTATGGATTGACTTAAGGGATTACACATCGCTTTCAATACTATGAAAGGATTTAATATCACATTTGCTTCGACACAAATTTATATTTGTGCTTTTAAACCAAAATGACATTTGGATACACAATCCAAATTCAACAATCACTACGGTACGCACTCATGCCACTTAACCGTTTGGAATCATACCCGCGGGTATACTAGACTCGTAAGTCTATTCCTGGCCGTAGCCATCATCAATAAGATGGTGCAACACCTTAATACCACAAGTGCTGCTCCCACATACATTGGGAGCCACCGATATATCATCAGGTTCGAAGAACATGTGCTCCATGTCTGATTGAACCAAATCCATCTCAAACCAATTTCAAAATTGGATCAGCTGACTAAACTACACTGGATCAATCAAGCTCCTTGAACAATTCTGAATCAGCCAAGAATGGTTCATTTCATTTGAACCCAGCAACAATAGGATTTGTTTCCACATTCCCACAAATCCACGTGCATTAGCCATTAGATACCCAATTACATTTGCTTTCCATTGACTTTGAAATCGACATCTCCTGCCAGATTAGGGGTCGGCAAAGGGCCGGGTCGGGTAAGCCCTAGCCCCACCGGGCCGTGTCGAGTAGGGCTTTTGGTGAACCCTAGCCCTAGCCATTTGCACATTAGGGTCGGGTCGGGCCGGACCTTGAGAAAATTCATCGGCCCTAAAGTCGTTATCGGCCCTTCATTTCATTGGGCTTTTCGGGGTAGGGTCGGGCTCGGGCTAATTTCGGCCCTAAATGGATGACTTATTAATCAACAAATAACTCTTTAAACGCAAATGCTACTAGTTTGGACGTGTAGGATTTGATATATGTGAAAACACACATTCTTTTTATATAAAAAACGTCCTTAAATCAATGAATATGTAATTTTAAATCGGGCTCATATTTCGGGACGGGTCTAGTAATCGAAACCCTAACCGACCCTAAACCCTTCGGGTAGGACCATAATAGGGCTTGCATGCGTAGGGTTAGGGCCGGGTCAGGACCGCCCTAAAGCTTATTTTGGCCGAAGGCCAAATGCTGAGGCCTATGCCAGATGGACCATTCAAGCTTCAGACCGATCTTATCGAATCAATTTGGGGAATGAGGCAAAACTCAATCACTTCAATCAACCAAACTGATTATGAAATCAGTTGCTCTCATCAAACCAAGCTGATTGAATCGGTATGAAATGGTTCATCTCTCATCTACTGGCAAACCAAGGATTCCACCATAGTCGCGCACGCACCATGGCAGCTGCTTAACCGCTCCATATTTCATCACATCCTGTTGACAGCTCAAATTGAGGATGATGCATCTTCAATGAATTCATTATCAACATCATCTTTACCATCTCAGGCACCATCCCTGAATCCATGATCATTCTCAGTCGCTTGATGCATCTCGATGTCCGCAACAATAAGCTCCATAAGATAAATGGCCAGTCCACAATGATTGGGCAGAATGGCTTATCGGGTCTTCTCATCTGCACAAACACCCTCGTGTTCTCTGCTCCATCATCTTCATGGAGAATTAGGGTTTCATCGTTTTAGGCAACAACAGCCGCCTCTCTCGTCCATCCTTACTTTACATAGGTGGCCCCATTACCAATCTGACATCGTCGGAATTGGATGAGACTTGCACCCAGGGACGGAGCCAGGATCTAAAAGTTACTAGGACGGCATCGAACATAATATGATTGAAATTTTTTTAGGGATAAAACTTAATTGGAGCTTAATCCTCCTGCCAAAAACATTAACCCTATATAAAGAAAGTCTTAACATACATTTTAAGAATTTTTTTATTCCAAAATAAGAAAAATTCTGAATAATAATAATACTTTGTTAGTAAATCACCATCTTATATGAATTTTTTTTTAGCAGTGCTAATAGTTGAAAGAAAGCGAGAAAGCGGTTAGTTGGAACAATATAATACAATAAAAATGAAACAATTTTTCTTATAATCTTCATCCCATGTCAAAAGGAATGCACTTAATACAGAAAATTCAAAATACTGCTTCACAACTTCTAATTTGAATCGTTTAAATTACTCTAAGACGAAATAACATGAGGCATTTTCATCTTCCATACCACCAAGATTCGTGTTTTAAATGGTTTAAGTAGTTTATAAACCTTTTATTATTTGGTTACGCTTTTATAGACTTTTGGACATCTTCAATTCGAAATTAAATAATTACAAATCCTACTTATCAATAAAAAAGACACCTAGTACTAAAAACCAAAAAAAAGAAGTAGTTTCTATTTCTAATGAAACAAATAAAAAATAAAAAAGAATCACTCACTGAATATTGAAATATCAAAATAAAAAAACATCCATACATAAAAATGCTTGTTATATAAACGATGCAAATTATAATATAAATTGTTTAGTTAGCTTGTTTGGTAAGTTGCTCCAACATTAAGCAAATTGGCCATGGTTCGAGAGGTGGCAGATCCATATCCCTGCAATTTTTTTTGGTGAAATTCATGTTGGGCACTTGTCCAATATGCCTCCAACGTGCCTCCGTCACAGCTTGCACCACATCATTGCTGCTAATAATATCATCTACGGCGTGCAATCGAAACAGTAACATCTTCTCTGGTCCTTATCGGGATTTCCATGGAATCCGGCCACTGCTCGAAGCGCCGCTACAGCCGCTTAGCGCAAAAACAACTTCGCCGGAGGCGTCATCGTACTACTCTGACTCTCACCCAGTCACCAGTCGGCACCGTCCAAGCTTTCCGAGAAGCTCCGCTCATATTTAGGCTTTCAACTGCTCTATTTGGATTTTCAAACCCACATCTCGTGGACCTCGTCTTGGCCCAATTGTGGCTGTCAAAAATTAAACGAATCATTAGTAATAGTAAATAAAACTAATGAGTTGAAACAACATAGAGTTATATTAAAATTATATGAGCCCATCCACAATTTGTAGGGATGAAGCCGCCGCAACCTGGATGCAGGCTGCTCCTCCAACTCCAACGGTCTCAATTTGAAACTCCAAACGATATTATCAATCAATGATTACGTCAATACATTGATTCCGCCTTTAAACCACGTCAGCAATTAAGGTTTTAATCTTCATTATCGCAACCATCAATTCATCTTATTCAGATTATTTCTTTTGAGCAGCACAAATCCTGTTAGTCCAATCCCTGCTCAACCGGTTCAAATCATTTAACCGATTAACCCAATTAGGGTTTTACTAGAACGGAAGATGGCCGCCATGAGGAGAAACTCTCTGAAAAACCGACCAACTTTTCGTCCTCTTCCTTTTCTCGTTAATCATTTCGGATAATGACGACCGCATCAGAAGTCAATCCATGAGTTAGGGCGACTCCACTAACGAAACACACGGTCGAGGTGACCGGAGTCGGAAGAACGAGACGCCGGAACGTGAGGAAGCGATCGGAGAAGACGAAGAAAATTTGGGGAAGAAGTTAGGTTTGAATTAAGCTCAAGAATCTGTTAAACCAGATTTTCGAGTTTTGAGAGTTTACAATTGGACCCCGCAAGTACCAACTATTACAACCCAATATACCCAAACTACACTTGCACCCCTTTACTACTCAGACTAACACTAAGTAGCGAATTGTTAATTACAAGCAAATTAGGGCACAATTCAGTCCCAAATCAGCCGGGGTCGACACGTCCGTCGCCAATCGTATCGCCTGTCGCAATACCCCCACGCAAGCTCAAACGGTGAAGAAAGTTCGAGACGTTGAGCTTTGAGCACAATTCAGCCAAAAGTTCACCGGCCAAGGGCTTAGTGAACAAATCCGCGAGCTGGGCAGAGGATTGAACGTATTGGGGGGTCAGAAATCCGGAGGCAACGTGCTGTCGGACGACGTGACAGTCAAGCTCAACGTGCTTCGTGCGCTCGTGGAAGACAGGATTCCTGGCGATGTGGAGAGCCGCATTGTTGTCGCAGAACAGAGAAATAGGGATGGGAATATCAACCCGGAAGTCCTTCAATAACATGGTAAGCCAAACAAGTTCACACGAAGCCTGTGCCATTGCCCTATATTCGGCCTCAGCGGAGGATCGACTAACAACGGTCTGTTTCTTCGTTTTCCAGGATATCAGACAGTTGCCGAGAGTCACACTATAACCAGTAACAGAGCGACGTGTAAGGGGGCAAGCACCCCAGTCAGCATCACAGTAACCACGTAGAACAAGCTTTTGGTTGGCTGGATAAAACAACCCCTGGGCAGGAGCCAACTTCAGGTACCTGAGTACCTTATGGGCCGCTTTAAGATGATCGTCACGAGGTTGGTGCATATACTGACTTAAGACGTGTACTGAAAAAGCCAAATCAGGCCTAGTGACAGTCAAATATATTAACTGACCCACAAGTCTTCTATACTTCGTAGGATCAGCAAGAACAGCCGAGGTCGACAATGATAGTTTTTGCTTGGTGTCCATGGGAAGTGACGAAGGTTTGAACCCAAGGAGCCCAGCTTCACTGATTAGTTCCAATGCATATTTGCGCTGATTCAGAAGATGCCAGAGCTGGACCTTGCTACTTCAAGACCAAGAAAGAATCTTAAGGTACCCAAGTCTTTTATCTTGAACTTTGAGTCAATAAACTGTTTGATTTGATCAATCAACAACTGAGATGTGCCTGTGATTATTATTTCGTCCACATAGACTAGTAAAGCAATGTAATCCTTCTGTGTTGTGTAAGTGAACAAAGAGTAATCGTTTAGGCTTGACTGAAATCCATAACTGAGAAGGGCTTCACTGAACTTGCTAAACCATTGTCTAGACGCTTGTTTTAGGCCATATAAACTTTTGTGGAGCTTACAAACTCTGCCCTTGGCTTTATCAGACTTGTAGAAACCAGGGGGTAGAGACATATAAACCTCCTCATCAAGTGTGCCATGTAGGAATGCATTGTTGACATCCATTTGGTATAATGGCCAGCCTTTTGATATAGCAACTGCCAATAAGGTTCTCACAGTATTCATTTTCACAACTGGGGCAAATGTCTCATGATAATCAAGTCCTTCAAGTTGTGTAAATCCCTTAGCAACAAGTCTTGCTTTATAGCGCTCTATAGACCCATCAGATTTCCTCTTAATCTTGAATACCCATTTGCATCCAACTGCATTCATTCCATAAGGCAGATCGGTTATCTCCCAAGTGTGGTTATCTTGCAAAGCCTTAATTTCTGCTTGCATAGCTTGAGCCCAGCAGTCATACTTGCTTGCTTGATTATAACTAGTTGGCTCAGTATCAGAAATTATTTGTAAGGCATAGTGCTGAAAACTTGGTGAACATTTGGAGTAATTGACTTGACTAGAGATTGGATATTCTGATGCGCTGGTAACAGTATTGCATATGAAATCCTTTAATCTGGTAGAGGGCTTGTGAGCTCTCGTAGACTTTCTCTGAGATGGTCTTTGCTCAGCAGTTATGTTGCTAGGATGTAGGACTATGTCTGAATCATTTGTGTGAGAAGCAGCACTAACTGGTGTAACCTCATTGTGTGCAGGATGTTCATGCTCATCATCATCAGTCAAAGTATCATCACCCTGGAAAGCTGGGAAAGGAATACTGGAACTTGTAATGACAGAATCACTCACTTTGAATGGGAACTCGTCTTCAACAAAACATATATCTCTGCTAACAAACATGGAGTGAGTTTGAAGGTCAAATACCTTGTAGCCCTTCTGCCCAAATGGGTAGCCCAAGAAAGCACAAATGTGAGCTCTAGGATCAAATTTAGACTTGTTAGGTTGTATATTTGTAACATAGCACTTAGATCCAAAAACTCTCATGTGTGAGTAGCTGGGCTTTGTCCCAAATAACACCTCATAAGGTGATTTGCCTTGTAACACAACTGATGGCATTCGATTGATAATATAAGTGGCTGTTAGGACAGATTCTCCCCAAAAACAGTCAGGCACATTAGACTGTATTTTCAGTGATCTTGCCACTTCAAGGATGTGCTTGTGTCTTCTCTCAACTGTACCATTTTGTTGTGGAGTATATGGACAAGATGTGTGATGCAAACAGCCCTTATCTGCCATGAAATCACCAAGTTTTGAGCATAAGAACTCTCCTCCATTATCAGACCTTAATACTTTGATATTCTTCCCAAACTGAGTTTGTACCATCTTGTAAAAATTGATCAAGTGAGTTGTTGTCTCAGCCTTGTTGCTCATCAGAAAAGTCCATATGCACTTGGACTTATCCTCAACAAGTGTCAAGAAATACTTTGCCCCATTCAAGGTAGGAACTCTATAGGGTCCCCAAACATCAGCATGGAGAAGATCAAATAAATCAGAAGTAACTGAAACACTATTGGGAAATGGTAATCTGCATTGTCTAGCTTGAGGGCAAATATCACAGCGTAATTCATCAACATTACAAGATAGAGAGTTTAGATCTGGAATAGATGACTTGAAATAGTTCAAAAGTTTTCTAAAAGGGACATGACCCAATCTCTTATGCCAAAGAAAAGTAGCAGAGTTCTTCTTGTGACTGATGAAACAATTCTTGCTGGCTTTCAATCTGAGCTGATAGAGGCCATTTAGAGGCTCACCAGTCCCCACAGTCTGACCGTTCTGGTCCTGAACAAGACAGCCATTGTTAGTGAAGACAACAGATGATCCTGAGTCATTCACCAACTTAGCAATAGAAATAAGATTGAATCTGATTTCAGGTATAAGCAGCACATTCTTCAACACCAGATGCTCATTCAAGGCACAATCACCAGTGAATTTAACAACAACCCTATCACCATTGGGCATAAGGACATGTTGAGGATCACTGAGTGAAGTAATACCACTAAGCAAGCTAGAATAAGGTGTTATATGATCAGTAGCCCCACTGTCCAGAATCCAAACATCATTATCAGCCTTGAAACTAGTCAAACAAGTAATACCTGCCATGTGTTGAGTACTCTCTTGTTCATTGTTGGACTGGTTCAGCAGCTTGAACAATTTATTCAACTGATCATTAGTAAATTGAAAAGAAGGCATATTGTTACTGCTTTCTCCCTGAGTACTTGAATTAGTAACAGAAGCAGCATCCCTGGTACCTGCATCACTAGCCACATCATTAACAGATGATTTTTGAAATCTATTAACCTGGTTGGGACCTTTCTGGGACTTATAATTGGCAGGGTATCCAATAAGTTTGTAGCATGTTTCTCTAGTATGTCCTTGAATATTGCAGTTTGTGCAGAAAGGTCTCCTTCCCTTATTGTTGGCACCACCAGAATAATTGCTCCTGCTCATTCCTTGCTTTGAATTTCCACCAGAATTACTGTCATTTTGATTAGCATACAATGCTGATATCTCAGTCACCACAGGCTTCTTTGATTTTCTTGTTGTCTCTTCACTAATCAACATTTTATACACTTCTCTAAGGGTGGGAAATGGCTCCATCAGCAGTATTTGTGATCTAACAGCATTTTAAACCTCATTGAGGCCCATTAAAAACTTCATGATTCTATCTTTCATTTTTCTTGAATCAAAACACGTTGTTGCCTTGCACCTAGCACCAAGATCACATACTTGTTTCTCTACTAGAGAGTCCTCATCACCCCACAGTTTAATCAATTTTCCATAGTAAATTGCTATACTCATGTCTCCCTGCATCAGTTCAGATATTTCTTGTTGTATGGAAAATAAGCTTGAGTCATTAGAACCACCAAACCTTTCTTGTAAGTCAGTCCAAGCAGATATGCAGTCAAAGGCATGGATAAGAGTAGCACCGATCTCCTTCGAAACAGAATTGATAATCCAAGAGAAGATGACGTTGTTGCACTTCTCCCATCTGGCCAATTGATAGGGATCTGTCGGCCTGGGGAAGTCGCCTCTAACGAAGCCGAGTTTCATTTTCACGCCTAGGGCAACCTCCATGGACTTCTTCCATGCGATGAAGTTTTCTGCGCCGGTCAACGGCTGAGTCACAATCGCGTTGCCAACAGCTTCATTTTTGCTTACATAAAGCGGATCATCGGCAGGCTGGACTGGAGTGGTCGAAGTCGCCGGGATTTCAAGTTGTTCGGTGGAGCCAGTCGAAGTCGTCATGGACGAAAAACCGAATGTGCGAAGAATGAAATCGAACTGTGCGAAGAAAGCAAGCCGATCGTCCTTGGATCACGTCGGCTCTGATACCATAACGAAACACACGGTCGAGGTGACCGGAGTCGGAAGAACGAGACGCCGGAACGTGAGGAAGCGATCGGAGAAGACGAAGAAAATTTGGGGAAGAAGTTAGGTTTGAATTAAGCTCAAGAATCTGTTAAACCAGATTTTCGAGTTTTGAGAGTTTACAATTGGACCCCGCAAGTACCAACTATTACAACCCAATATACCCAAACTACACTTGCACCCCTTTACTACTCAGACTAACACTAAGTAGCGAATTGTTAATTACAAGCAAATTAGGGCACAATTCAGTCCCAAATCAGCCGGGGTCGACACGTCCGTCGCCAATCGTATCGCCTGTCGCAATATCCACAATGGAACTCAGATCTGCTTGACCAGATCTTCAAGTTCTCATCAGATGATTTCAACACCAAGTATAAACTCAGAAGTCTCTCTCTATTTTTCATCAGAAAATTCTCTTCTCCCAACTGTTCTGATTTAATCTGAATGAGCATTTTTTTTATTTGATCATCTTCTTCGGATCCGTATCTTCATAATCTGTCTATAACCACAGACTCATGTTTTCATCAGTAACTTCAACATGAATCTTGCTTTAAGATTGTTACTCATATTCCTTAAAAACACAGATTTACAGAACTTACTGAACAAATATACGATACAGATATGAATTAAATCAAAACAATTGCAAACTCTAGGTTGTGGATCGAGTCTCGTTAGACGCTGTCCTTAAAGTAAGATTGCCGCCCGTAGGTGATGGGACTCGCTGACAATATGTCTCCCTGGATAAAACGATCCTCGGCAGCAGACTGCACCACGCTCTGCCGATCGAACTTGTTCTGATCTTTGGCTATCACTGACAGACTCAGACGAATGGAAACATGTAGAGGATGAGATAGAGTGGTGTTTTTTCTGTGTTTTTCTAATGAGTCACAATACTCCTCCTTTTATAGGAGAGTATTCTTCCTTTGGAAATCAATGGTCTTAGTCATTAAGACTAGACATTATGAGTTCGACGTATACCAAGACGTCTTTCGATATTTCTAATGCACCATTAAATGCGCACACTTAATACTCTTATGCATTCAAACTCATTTAAATAATTTTTATCATCATTTTCTTCACACACATTCCAACAAAATGAGCATAGGAACGCCGGGGTAAGCCCATCTGGAATATGTGCGATGACCTTCTGGCTTCAACTTTGTGCGAGCCACACCTAAATCTTTGCGAATTAATGGACGGTCAGAAATAAAACAAGCAAAAGGAAGAACCAGCAGCCCTCACTTAGTACAATGATCTGTTTACCATGAGGGTCACTAACCCTCCTTATGTAGAGATGACGTGGCACTTATTTGATTCCCAATTAATATTTATTATTCCAATAAACCTACTTGACTGTTACAACTACCTTAACATTTAATGTTTTATCTATCATCATAAATTTGAAATATAAAATTTGAATATTGGTTCTATCCGTTCTGTTCTTCAATTTTTCAAACTTGAAGATATGTTCAATGTTGGGATCAAATCGAGAATTAATTTTGTCCGGTGCCTTTAAAATAGGTCAGGATTTGTTATTAGCACCGGGCATGTCAAACACTACCATGTAAATTCATTCTTTTAATCTTTTTATAATTTGGGCAAAGTTCGATTGTGATGGGTATTCAGGGATTTCTTTTTTAAAAATATATATTTGAAGGTTAAAATGTCGAATAAATATCATAACATGTTTTATGCTATTAAGCAGAGCTCTCAATGCTGCATACTCTTGGTCGATTGATTTTTCTTATATTTGCATAACTAATACATCATTTTGCTGTTAACCAATTATCTTATGCACCAAAAATGGAACATCCACGAGCATTTTAATTCGAATATTGATTGTTTCACTGAAGATGATGAAAATGAGCTGGTCATAAATTTTGGAGATAATATCGTGAATCCGATGATGCATTTGATATAGATTTGGACAATGATAGTTCATCTTCTAATCAATAAATAGATGGAGATTTTGTTTGTGATAGTAAGGATGGCGAGGGTGATCAAATGCTCATCATGGTGGTTGATGAAAAATAAACTTTTCTTTTGTATATAGGCATGGTTTTTGGATCCGCTGATGAAGTATTTGATCACTGTCGTGAATATGGACAAGTTAATGGATTGCAGATGCGCAAGATTTGAGAGAATCAAAGGAACAAGCACAACAAATGAAGTTTTCATTGAATGAAGTCGTCATATAGAAAGCTTTAGTGATTATAAGAGGCTAAGGTTGGTAATTTGTTCAAAGGAGGGATTCAAATCTAATGCACAAAAAAATAAGGAAAAAAAGAGAGGAGAGATTCAAATTAAAGTCAAATAATCCTCAATGAGCAAAATGATATACTTATTAGAGCATCCCCACCATGCTTTTTTGGAGCATAGAAAGTGAGCATGTAAGATGATCAAAAAAATCATGCACCCTCACCATGATTTTTATGATCATCAAAAAAATTATCACATGGTTTTTAAAAAAAATGAGCATCTCATGCTCTTTTTTTGTGTTTTGAGCATGAGAATGAGCCAATCGCAACGCGACACGTGTCCTGTGTAAGAAACAGTACAGTTTTTATTTTGATCTTACAACGAATATATCTTCTAAATTACAAATTAAAAAAAATCAAAATAAATACCAATATTCATAATTTTTTGACCTCTATAAAACGAGATACACTTTGATATATTTTTATTAATCTTAACATTTATGAGCTATAATTTATGTAGTGATGAGAGAGATTGATGATAAACTTTTTTTTGGAACATGGTGGGGTGCATGTGATTGAAAAAACCATGAGGGATGATTAGATGAGAGAGAAAAAGAATGAGAGAGATAGATGATATGATTTTTTTGATCATGGTGGGGATGCATACATAAGAGAAACCAATTGATCAACAATATGTATCACTGAGAGCTCTACTCAACAGAGTGAGACATGGTAATGTTCATTGGACATTTCAATTATTCAAATATATATAAAAGAAGTCCCTAAATACCCAATACAGTTGGAACTAGAATAAAAAATGAATTTACAAGTGGTAGTAACATGTCATTATCAAAAAAAAAGTGGTAATAACATGTCATGGTACAATCAAAAAAAAAAGAGTGTCATGGCCTATATAAAGGCATTGAAAAGCCGTACAACAGATAGGATAGAAGCAAAATTCAAAGTATATATTTATTTTTTATTTAAAATTCATGCCGATAAAATTTTCAAAAGTTGGAGAGTTAGATAAAGTAATAAAAAAAGAATACGAAGTTGTATATTTTGATGGAATAAAACATTAAATGCTAAGGTAGTTGTAGCAAAATAGGTTTATTGGAATAATAAACATTAATTGTCATTCAAATAAACATCAAATATTCTATATTGATTTAACTAAATAAGTGTCATGTCAGCCTCCACATAAGGAAGGTTGGTGACCCTAAGGTCGGGTCGGCAATGGGCAGGGTAAGGGTCACCTTTATCCTAACGGGTAGGGTAAGCGTAGGGTAAGATCATTTTTCATTGACCCTATGAACAGTACATGTCAGGGTAAGGGCAGGGTAAAGCAATTTTTCTAAGCCCGTAGGGTACCCATTGGCAGGGTAATATTAGGATAGAGTCGGGTAGGATAGGATCGGGTCGGCTAGGATAGGGTCAAGTATGGCAAATTTAAGCATATTTTGAAAAAAATTCATAATATGAATGAAAATAGTAGGGTAAGACATGGTATGTTAGGGTAGGAGGGCAGGGTATGTTGTTATGGTAGAAAGGCAGGGTAGGAGGGCAGGGTAGGGTCTATTTTTTTATGACCCTTACCCTGCCTTAGGGTAGAAGGGCAGGGTACGAGGATAGGGCATGACAGGGTACGGGTCGAGCAGGATAAGGGTAGCCCTAAGGACATTTTGATCTTAGGGTCAAATGCCTACCCCTACCCTAAGGGTCAACATATCATTGTCCCCCTCACTTTAGGTTAGCTAAGCTTAGCATAGATTGACTTAGGTGAGTTTAGACAAGCTTAACTTTTTTTTTTTTGATAAAAAGACAAGCTTAACTTAACTTATAATAGTTGAAATTATAGATTTTTCTTAAAATATACATTCTGCATATCAAATTAAAAACTATAATTCAGTAAATTTAAATTTGTCATAAAAAAGTAAATTTAAAGTTTATTTATAATTATATATTTAATTATATTTTTTGATGGGGATATATTTAAGTATATTAGTTAGTTTAATTTGTATATAAAACTATTCAAAAATTCATAAAGATAATTTATTATTGACACTATTTTATCATAATAAAATATTTGTTAACAATAGAATTTTTTTATGATTGCAAAATTATATACTTCATAATATATAATATTTTTTTATAAATAAAGTATTTAGATATATATAAATATAAGAATGGGGAGCGCTCGGTTGAGCATTCAAATCTCACCATTAGATCATGATGCATCTTTGAATTTGCATGTGACACATGTTCAAAAAGCAAAGTCAAAAAAGGTGGCTTTGACTTTGCATTAAATGCATCTTGGAAAATGTACATGGGACACGTGTCACCATCAAAATGCATATTGGAAAATGCATCTTGCATTTTGGAAGGTAAAGATTGAGGTCTCAAGTTCTCGAAATTTAAAGGGATTCTCATTTGAGCGCTCCTCAATAAGAATGGATCAAATACAAACTCTATCTTTTTATATAAACTACAAATCACGGGGTAAATGGTCTTTTCCAATTTCTGAGTTTATTGTTCAGTGATTTAGTTAAATGTTCAATGATATGACTAAATCATTACTTTTCACTTCAATACATCAAAAATTAAATTTTATATTCACTGAATATTTTGCCTTATACTGTACATTTTATCGTATTGCTGGAAATTTTGCCTTGTCATTGAACATTTAGCTTTTTCAAGATGTCCACATATTTTGGCTAAATTTTCCATTTTATTAGACATTGTCCGGTAAAAAAAATTCAAATTGTCCACATATTTTGTAAAATTTTAGTGATTTTAACTAATTTTTAGTGATAAAGCTAAATGTTCAGTGATAACGCTTAATGTTAAGTGAAATTTACACGTATTTTGTGAATATTCAGTGATTCTAACTAAAATGTCCAGTGATAAGGCAAAATGTTCAGTGCATAAAAATTTATTTTTCGATGAACTGAAGCGAAAAGTAACAATTTTAGTGTTCTGCTCGATTTACCTATTAAAGTCGTTTTATATATGAATTTCGTTAAAATTACTTTATAACCAAAACTACGTAGTTTCATTAATGTGCCACATGTCAACTTTTTAAGTGGTTTATAGTTTATATAAAAAGATAAAGTTTGTATGTGATCACTACGAGGAGCGTTCAAATGAGGCAGCTCTCCTAAGAATGAGGCAGTGATGCACGATATGAGCCACACATCTACCCCGTGCTTTGTGGGCGCGTCACGTGTCCCACTACAAAAAATCCATCAAAAGCAAAAAGCAAAAACTATTCCTGCACTATTCCATGGCACATCATCAAAATGAGTGGCTCACAACGTGCCTCACTGCCTCATTCTTACAACCCTGCCTCAACCGAGTGCTCCCCTGATCACTACCCTATATATAAAACTTCGGTTTGCATAATAATTACAGATAATATTTGTACAATTTTATTTATTAATAAAACATTTATTTTTTTTACAAATTTTAATAATTATTTTAATATATAAAACATATATTTTTAGATTAAATTTAGAAAAATATTAATATTTTTATAAATATACTTTATTATTTGCATCATATATTTATTAATAATTTTAAATTGGTGTAAACATAAACTTTAATTTTTATTTACATTTAAATTAGTTTGGCTTAGTTTAAATTGACTTCGGTGAGCTCGAATTAATTTAGTTTCGCTTAAATTAACTTAGATAAACTTAAATTAGCTTAGCTTATTTAGTTTAAAAATAAGCTCAAAACACTACAAGAAAAAGGCTTATTATCAACGGCCGATTCCGTTGCTTTTACACTTTTTCCGTAAGAAATGTTATTAAAATTGACGGAATATTTCGTTGGAAAGTTGTTTGTTATATGAGAAAATCGACGCATAATCCGTTGATTTTAAGGATGTAGCAATTGAATGTATTTCCTATTATACCCTTTTTCATAATTTACGACGGAATTATTCCGTTGCTTTTAAAGGTGGTAAGTAATAAATGTATTTAATATTATACACTCGCCGGATGCCGCCACCTCGCAGGAGCTCCCCCTCCGGACAACATCCTCCTCGCCGGACCACCACCTTCTGGGCGGACGCCGCCACCTCGACGGAGCTCCCCGTCGGACGTCACCACCTTGCCGGAGCTCCCCCACCGGACAACATCCTCCTCGCCGGACCACCACATACTCGCCGGACCACCACCTCCTGGGCGGACGCAGCCACCTCGCCGGAGCTCCCCCGCCGGACCACCCTCCCCACTCGATCAACCCTTAATATTTTAAGTAAATATTGTATTTGCTAGGAATTGTACCCTAGCTCTCTCAACCATAACATACTCATCTAATTAGGCTACAAGAGTTATCTTGTCATCTTATGTTTATTTATGTATATATACTTTATTTATGAATCACTAAACTAATATAATAACTTACTTGTTGAAGTTTAATCAAAATAATAAAATCATAACCTATGCACAAAATTTTTGTTGGATTTTATTTTTACTAAATTTTACAAGCTCAGTGCTACCATTTGCGTCCAATTCTTCTTTCATTTTGTCACAACTTTAATCAATTTACAGCTCAGTGTATTTAATTATATGACAAATCTATTTGATTTTGGTCATCATACTAACTGATAACAAATGAAAATTGTAAATTTGTTATTACGCTTTGAATTTTGTGTGATTATTTGTTGTAAATGAACTTTTTTTTGTAGTAGACGGTCTTTGGTGAAGTAGTTTTGCTAGGATCATTAGCTTCATCGTTAATTGCATATTAATAATCAATCTCAATGAATTTATTTCTAACTCAATTTTGACGATTTTATATAAATATTATCAACAAATTTTTTTCCGTTGCATTTAATTTGTAGCTTATTACACATAAATCGCAACGGATTTATTTCCAACCGAAGTTTGAAGGTTTTATATATATAATATCAACAAGATATTTTTCGTCGAATTTAATTTGTAGCTTATAATACGTATATCTCGACGGATTTATTTCCAACCAAATTTCGACGGTTTTATGTATGTATTATTAACAACATATTTTCCGTTGAATTTAATTTGTAGCTTATAACATATAAATCTCGACGAACTTATTTTCAACCAAAATTCGCAGGTTTTATATATATTATCAACAACATATTTTCGTTGAATTTAATTTGTCGCTTATAATTCATAAATTTCAAACAAATTTGAAGGTTTTATACATATTATCAACAAAATATATTCCGTTGGATTTAAATCGTAGCTTATAACACATTTTCTTGCATTGAAAGAATAATAGTCATAGTATGCTCTTAGGGCATTTACACTAATGAGAGCAATAAGTAATAATAAAGTGACTTTATTGTTTATTGCTCTCATGCACCAGGTGAGCAAAAAAAGAGTTAAAATCAATTCTTGATGGGTGAGCAATAATGGAGAGGGTATTGAAAAGGAAAGCAAAAAGTGGAGCCCGCATGCTTATATCAAGATAGAGAGAATAAAACTTACTTTTTGTTGGTTTGAAAGAAATAAAATTAGAAATGCCATAAAATGAACATTAGACGGAAATTCAATATTCAAACTCAAAAAATAAAAAGAAAATATTCTAAAATAAAAAATCAGAAAAATTAAAGAATCTTGAGACAAACAAAAAATGAAATAATAGAAGTGATAATGCCGGATAATTGAATTATTGTTTTTTGTTTTCAATGCTCCAGAATAAAATATAGAGAGATTGCTATTTTTGCTCATAGCTCTTTGGTCTCTTGCTGCGTTAAAATATATATAGCAAAGAGCCATTTTTTTACTACTTTTAGCTCTGTTTGTTACATGATGCAACTACTTTGACTTGAACTTCTGGTAAAATGGGCTTGTTTGTATTGGACAGTGTTATATATACATGTTTGCAGGTAGACCTGCACAAATCCGGGCCGGCCCGACCGCCCGATCCGCCCGTCCTGTCAATGAAACGAGCTTGGACAAGCATACTAGCCCGATGGACCGGGCCCGGTCCGTCCCGTATTTTTTTAGGGCCGGGCTCGGACACACATTTTAGCCCGAACCGGGCTAATTGGCCCGCCCATTAACCCTCTATAAATTAAACCTTAGTTTTTATTTTATTTTTTAAAAGGAAATTAATACTTAATTGTAATTAGTAAGAAATAAAAAAATATTTCTAATATGTGTTCTTGAAATCGAAAAGAAATAGACTCCAAAAATAAAATAGTTGAAAGTTTTAACAATCAAAATTACTCCAAACATTCCACGTTAAAAACTTTTCTGAAATATTTTATGATCCTTTGGAAATATCTTACTTCAATGTGACGAATGTTTTGCATTCATCTATTATGTTACATCATTATAATTATTGTTGTTGTGCAAAAAAAATATTGTATTTTTATTTAAGTTATACATGAAAATTAAAATGTAGCGATACATATTTGTAGCGGGTTGGCCCGATGGGTAACCCGGCCCGATACATCGGACGGGCTTGGACAACATTATGAGCCCGAATTGACCGGGCGGGTTTAGCCCGACCCGATTGTATGGGCTATGAAATATAAAATAGCCCGGCCCGAACCCGGCCCGAGCCCGCATTTGTGCATGTCTATTTGCAGGGAGTTTTAGGTACAAAACAAATCAACATTGCAGCATCTCAGGTTAAAACGTTGTTGCCGACAGCGCCTAAACCTAAAACACGTTAGGCGCTGTCGTCGACAGCGCTTTAATCCTGTCGACCACTTCCCGCACTGAGTAGCTTAAGGCGCTGTTCTTGACAGCGATTTAATTTTAAGCAATGTTCTTCACAGCGCTTCTGCCCTGGTAAATACTTCCCCACTGCCCTTGAGTTGTTACTGACTTGTTAAACAGTAGAACAGTATTTTTAGGCGCTGTCATGGTGAGCGCGCAAAATTTTTTTGCCAAAAATACACATGCCGGAATATTATATCAATCCATGACGAAGATTTTGACACTGGACATTAGGCGCTCTCACCAACAGCGCCTTATTTTGACACTGGACATTAGGCGCTCTTAACAACGACGCCTAACTGATATATAGTGTCTATTTTGAAAATTGAATTTCAAGATTGTGTACCATTGGAAATTGATTTTTGCTTAAATTGGAAATTTGTTCGGTTATTTTGGTGTAGTGTATCATGAAGCTGGACTTAACCAAATTGATTCCTCACATTTTATGAATACAATGTACAACTTTGCTGGCGTCCAAATTCAGATGACCGCTGGGTATAAATAAACAACACCGACATACACATACATGGAGTTGATTGGCGTGCAGTGTTGAGCCACTCTGGCCGGACAAGCACTTGCAATAACCTGGTTTTACTACAACCCATTCAGTGGCCTACGATACTAAACTGAGTTTCAGAGTATTGGCAGCTCCTTTGTATGTCTTCTTACACTTGATAGTTGCTGTTGGAGATTCACCTGAACCGCTCATTGTTGCTAGTTTCACCTGCATTGCTGTTCAACAAGTAATTTCAGGCTTGGAGACGAGCTATAAGCGGGACAGAACAGCTGTGAACCATAGGATCATTGCAGGTTGTAAAACATTAGTACCTCTTGCGCTTGCTTTTTGAGGTTGTGGGAGTTGAGGAGTTACTGTGCCAATTCCTTTTCCTTTGGTTGATAAACCAGTTGTTTATCTGCTTTAGCTGCAAGCCTGTCTCCTGGACCAATCTAGCTTTATCTTCCTCCTGAAACAATTTTCCAAAAATGTGAGTTGTGCCAAAGCATAAGTGAGGTGTGGACTGTGGAGGATGTGGAGGTTACTTACTGTTGGATATGGCCACTTGGAGTGAGATCTCCACCATGCCTTCAAGTGAGATGTGGTATCGCCTGGTAGTTTTCCGGCTCTTCTCTTTCGCAAGATCTCCTCCCGGATGTCAACAATCTTGTCTTTGTATCCCTGTTGTAAAAAGAAAGAAAAATCTATGTTGCAATACCAATTGAATTGAATGAATTTTCAGTATGGCTACAAGTTTGTTTCTATTAAATAAAATACAGGTTTGGTTCAATGTTGTATAGAGGCGAGCGCTCGGTTGAGAACCTTTAAAATTCAAGCACTTAAGAACTCAAAATCTCACCATTAGATCATGATGCATCTTTGAATCTGCATGTAACACATGTCCAAAAAGCAAAGTCAAAAATGTGACTTTGACTTTGCATGAAATGCATTATGGAAAATCCACATGGGACATGTGTCACCACCAAAATGCATCTTACATTTTGGATGGTGAAGATTGGGGTCTCAAGCTCAAAATTTAAAAGGGTTCTCAATTGAGCGCTCCTCGTTGTATATTAGGGTGTGGGTGTGGGACGATTTTGCTCGTTCCTAACCCCGACCCGAAAAATGATCGGGTCATTTATTTGAACCCTAACCCGACCTAAAAGACTGCGTCAATCATGTGAACCCAAACCCGACCCTAAAATTAAAATTTATAAAAGGCATAAAACATTCAACAGTACATCATCTATCATGATATAAATATTTTAAAAAATATAAGCTTAAATCACATCTATCATCGATATATGTGATGTGATATTGTACGAAAACACAAATAGATTAATTAGGATGATAGTCACATTCATTCAGATGAGGTGTAAGGTTCGAATGTTATTAAAAATCTAGTATTTTTTATATTACTTATAAAATCGAGTAACCCGATCCTCAACCCTAACCCGACCCGAAACTTATACCGAATTGGGTTAAACCCGAAATTAAGTTGATCGGGTCGGGCCGGGTTTTGTCCATCCCTATTGTATACAGTATATACTGTTTTCATAGTGTATTGGGTTCACTACCTGTTTAAGCTCATGCTTCAGTTCCTGCCTAACTCGCTCCATCAATGACCTCTCACTGTCTGTAGGAAGACCAAAGCCCATGTTATCAGAGCAGTCCATACCTCCATCAAACATGTTCATTTCACCATCTGCATGATCCTCGTCGTCGTCTGACATTGTTGCACCAGTGCCTTCACCAGGTGATACTCCTGTTGCAAAATAATTATTTATATTCCAATGTAACAAGGTTTGCAAATCACAACTAGGAACCAAATATGGCAGAGGGATTAGGGACTAGACAAAACCAGTTAAGTTTTGGAGCGCCTGTTCTAGCTCCCAACAAGCCATGACTGCTTCCATTGCATGAACTCTCACATGCTGTTGCAGTTGCTCTTTAAAAGAACTCAGTAACAGAACATATTGTGTCTGAACAGGGAAAAGAATTCATCTTTAAAGGCTGGACTAAAACCATCAATTTAGTGATAATTACATGTAAAAGTATAACTTAATAAGCGCATGTAACTATTCACGTAACAGTCATTACACAATAAATTAAGTCATAGTAGGGCAAATATAAGTAACCCCAGAAGTCAATACCAAATAAACAATCATACAAGCAACATTATCTTAATATTTAACTATACATAAAAATTAGGTTAGGTGACAATAAACTACTTTTCGTGTATCATGCATTTTTTAAACAAATTATTAAATATTAAGATTTATAAATCATTACACATTTAGTCCATTTAACTATACAAAAGACAATAACTCAGACCATGTCTGTCTAATTTAGTGAAAGAAAGGACACCGACCCACAAAAACCATAGCCCACAATCTTGGAGCTACTTTCATTTCTTGAATAATGAAGGACGCTTCAACTAACTCCAAAACATACGATTCAGAAAAGTCACAAATCTAAAACATTAACCCAAGTTGAAAACTTGTAAACACCATTTAAGTTTTAACCATCAGATCCTTTTCTCCCTCCCACTCCCAGCATGATAAAGATTCCCAAAGCTCAATTTTCACACAACACTGAAATGACATGACTACAGAAGTCACATACATGTTCAAATGCAGAAAAAAACATCAAAATTTGTTAGCAGTTGAAGAACTGAAAGTCTGAAAGAACCACCTGCAGCCTAGGTCTCACCTCAATGATGCAAAAACAAAATGATCAAAACTTTACACATGAATAATAACATACGGATGGTGATTAAATTATTTCCATGTCCTTGACCTTTTTTACTCCTATGAGTTGTACTTAGACCTTCACATCAATCAACGAATCAAAAAAACAAATCCACAAATAATGATAGAGACCTTGCAAATATGAGGTAGAAGGATTTTTTTTGAAAGATTGAGGAATTACAAACCATGAACTGGTCGAGCTCCTTATCATCCACGGACCTTCCTTGAACAGCAGCAGCGTACTTAGCCACCAGATTCTCCGACTGCGCTAGCTGCGCATCGATTCTCGGCAGTTGATCCACTGGTGTGGCGATCCTCAAGCAAGAAACGTGCGCCGCCAGCAGCTGCTCGTACAGCGGATGGGACATAATCTCGGCCTTAAACCTAGCATTCTCCCAGTTCAAAACTCCTCCATAATCACTCCCCATCATCTCCTCTTCCTTTCTAAAACCACCACTTATTCCACCACCTCCTAATCCACTTCTACCATTCTTCGCCTCAGGAGACATCCAACGGTTCGTTCCAGTGGTGACTGGGGAGTTTGATGAGTCGGAGTTGGTCTGTAGATGAAGCTGAAAGTTGCTGTTGCTGAGATTATCACCTGCTGCGTACTGGTTCTGACTGTGGCTTAGGTTATTCTGCTGCTGAATAACCGCAGTGCTTAGCCAAGTCGGTCCACCGCTACCGACGTGAGCGTGATGATGTGCCACCGCCGCGTTCTCGCTCATGTGCTGCTCGGAGAACTGCTGCAGCTGGTCCATCTCGGACATATGATTACCGCTACTCTGATACGCCATATCGATACGCTATCCAGCTCAAAACTCACCAAACCTAAATTTCCAACACACTGATATCGGCCGAAGACTTCAAACCTCAAACCACATCGCTTGTTCAGAACTTTCAACCCTACAACTGCGTACACGCACCTCCATCGGAACCAGCAAGATTCATCATTCTGGACTACAAAACCCTAGCGAACGAGTTATAGAAAGTAAACAACGATATACCAGGAGATGCACGTGAGAAGAACGATGGCTGTTGGCAGGCGGAGGACGCCAGAGGCAGATCGGATGAAGCGGCGGCTGCGGCCTGCGGTGACGGAGGAGATGTGAGAGAAAAGGAGGGAAAGGTGAAGCGAGATTTTAATTTTTAATTAATTTTTGCTGATAAAATGATGAGGGAGATGGAGAAGGAAGAGCAGATAGAAATATGGCAAGGGGATTGAGCTGTGTGTGACTTATTCTGTAGAATGGACGGATAGATTAAGGACACGTGGCAATCGATAATGAGCGGAAATGTGGTGAGATGAAAATAAGGACAAATTTATGTGTTGTGTTCGGCACTGGGTCTGGAAGTGGGCCAACCTGGCCCAGTAGGAAGCAGTGTAATTAATTGATTTATTCTAATTTTTAATCAGAAAAAACTATTCTAATTCTGTTAAATTTTTAAGAATTAACAATTGAGTACCTATTTTTCTTTGTTATTATTATTTATTAATTTAAGTTCTTTTTCTCTAAGTCAAGTGACATCATTTATTCTGATAAAAAAAGTGACGTCATTTATTACGTGATTTTTTATAATAAGTTAGCTAAAAATAAAATTACTTGACTAGAGCGTAGTGCCAACAGATATGAGTCTGAATATAAATTTAAATAATCTGAATTTTTTTTAAAGGGCTGAAAATATTGGAATTTATTTATTTAATATTTAATGTAGCGGATTGGGAAAAGGCATTTTTTTCGCCATTGGAGGCGGGTATATTAGACAGTATAGGGTAGGGTGGTGATGGGGATTTGGGCAGCTGCAGGTCGAGGTCGATGGATTTTTCGATACGTGCGAATAACACGTGTCGAATTTACAATGCGTGGACCACTTCATATGAGGACCACCTCCAGAGCACGCGCCGTGTAAACGACTTAACGTGTTCAGTCTACTATTTTGATTTATTTTTTTTCAAAATAATAAAGGAAAAACAATAAACTTGACTTTTCGTTGCACTATTTTCTTTTGTAAATGAAACAGTGACATGATAATTGAAGGGTCGGTCTTAAAGTTTCGGGTTCTATTTTTAGTGACCATATAAATTTCTTGTAGATGCGTCACCTCAAGATTTGATAGTGAAGGCGGAGTCTTAGAATTGCAGGTCGGGGAGTTGGTACGCTGTTAAAATCTGGAATATAGATGAGAGACATGCATTTTAATCGCGTCAAACTTAGAGCTTGTATTACCCAAATTTTAGATTTAAGAATTTTTGTTATTAATTCAAAACTATATTTTGATGAATTTAGAAATTTAACTTGCATCTTTAATTGTGCTGATGCACTAACACTTGTCCAAAATGCATATTCAAAAACGGAAAAAAAAAATCAAAATGTGAAAGTTATCAAATTTGATTTTGCTGATCAGACACATGTCAGATACAATTATTATTATTTTTTTGATTAGGGTTAGTTAGAGTTGTGTTAATTGTGTTAGAGGGACTTCGAATCCGGGCGCTTCTGGTTTATGTTCAAAACTACAAATTTAAAAATGCAATAGAACAAATAATCAGATTTATGTTCTCAGATTTTGAAATTATAAAATAATTCTCACCTTGAGCTCTTCCTTACATGTAACTTCGTTGAAATTAAAAAACAAAAATAAAATCTTTCGAGTTTAGAAAAATGAGTTTTTTTTCTTCAAAAATGATCCATTTGGGTTTCCAAATATCTAAAATAACTCATTTGAGTTTGCAATTTCAATTCTGGCATATTTTTAATAAAACTGGATCACATGATCCGATTTTTTTACGTATTGTTAAAAACCGAATGGCCGGGAACATGTTTTTGAAAAAAAAAATGACAGGTGGACGATACATGAACTTTTAAGTGTACGTGAATGCTGATGAAAAAAAAATTCTCAAACACCGGTTCCTGGCCATCCGGTTTTTAATAAAAATGCAAAAAACTGGATACTGTGGATCCGATTTTGTTAAAAATAGGTCAAAACTGGAATGACAAATTCAAATGGGTCATTTAGATATTTGGAAACCCAAATGGGTCAATTTTGAAGAAAAAAACTCCAGAAAAATAGGTACAATTAAAATATTTAAAGGAATTTTTTTATGTGTGCTAAAAAACTCAAAATTTACACAATGGGCAACAATTGAGTCGGTTGAGCCGTTAAGAGTTCACTCCCCCCACATAGCAACTCTTCCTCCCATTTTGTGAACAAGCTTCATTCATCTATTGTAAGCGTTGACATGCTATGGATTAGATGATGAAATCAAATTTTCAGTGATCAACTGTGTTGGAGATTGTCCATCAAAAATTAAAAAAACTTTGTTGAAGATTGTTAAGTGCATGTGAGTGTCCTGAAGTTAAGTTTGTACGGATTTTTTGATTCAAGCTGAAAACTTATACTACTAGATTTTTTGTTTTTGAAAACTTATACTAGATTAGTTATAATATTTGGGAATATTTTCCAAATTACACCAAAATTGAGATTGAATTCCCATCGTACACACTTTTTAGATTGGTTTCCCAATTTATACTAGTTTTGTAAGCCGCCGTTGCTCACGGCGTCTTAATGTTAAGACGCTCTTATTGACAGCGTCTTAAGCCCCGTGGTATTTTTGCACCAAAATATGTGAGTCAGAAGATGATGTGGATCGTTTAAATCTATTTTTTATTAAAACGCCGTCCGTAACAGCGGCTTAGGTTTCGAACCCTAGTTTTTCTCTTCATCGTTCTATTAGAACGCTCTTACCAACAGCGTTTTAAGGTAAGACGCTGTCTCCAACAGCGGCTTACGCTTGTTTGGTAATATTACGGCACTTGACTGCATATTTTGGCGCAAAAACGCTACGGGGCTTAAGACGCTCTCAACAAGAGCGTCTTAACATTAAGACGCTGTGAGTAACGGCGGCTTATAAAACTAGTGTAAATTGGGAAACCAATCTAAAAAGTGTGTACAATGGGAATTGAATCTCAAATTTAGTGTAATTTGGAAAATTTTCCTAATATTTGTACCGAAATTAGACACCATAAATAAATAAATAAAATTAGGCCACCATCTCTATTGGCACAAGTGTTTGAGGTTGACATGCAAGTAAACGAGAAACGACCCACGACCCCTATATCAATAGCAACTACATAGCACTGTTGCAGACCATGCTTCAGCCTTTTGTGACTTCATACATATATGGAACGGTCCCCCTACCAACGTGTCTAGATGTCTAGTAAGAGCAGCTTATTTTACCAATTTAGCTCTGTGATGGCTAGCTAGCTAGCTAGGTTGCTGTGTGTACTCTAAATGCTGCTTCCTGCTGCGCAGCGGCTGTGTCTTTCATCGTTTTATGTGCCCAAACATGCTTCGATTTTTTCACATGAAATATTGGAAATGGAACAAAAAACAACTACCTCATTTCACTATTTGTGCACTTGTTAACCGCTTTTTTTACAGTAGTTTGGACAACGACACCACCATAACATAAACTTCATTTTGTAAAAGGGCTGTGCTTCAAGGATCACTATGAGGTATAGGTTCAAACTCCATTGAATTAACGCATCATATGATATAAGTTTAACATTGGTAAAGCAGAATTCAATATTTCCTTCGTAAAAAGACATAGCGAACTTCAAACTAAAGAACCTAGCTCGATCCTAGACTATATAACTATGAGGTAATGAGGATGAGCTTAAACTCAGGTTAAACTAGACTTCTAACTGTAATTTTGAACTGAGTGAGACCCATGCGACAAAATGTGCACTCTATAGTTGCATTCTTTTTAACACACTATAAATAACACGCGGCAAATATTATTATTTTGTTGTCACAAATAAATACACTAAATCTCTAGAATTTGAAACTTGAAATAGAAAATTCATATTTATATGAAACTCTTGTATGAGCAGGTTCAAGAAGCTTGATGTAATCTCTTTAGTATTATGGGAAAATGACAAAGATGGGGTATGAACTACCACTCATTGACAAATCACGGTCTGAACTATGAAAATTGACAATTAAAGGCAATTTCAAAATATTTTCTCCATATATAACATTTAATTGATGAAGTCATTTAATTGATGGAATATCACTTCATCAATTAACAAAGTTAACTAAACGAATGAATTGAAAACACTTTCTTGCCCTTAATTGTGAAATTGAGGATCAAAATATTTTGAAATTGCCCTTGATTGTCAATTTTCATAGTTCGGACCGTGATTTGTCAATGAGTAGTAGTTCATACCTCATCTTTGTCATTTTCCCTAGTATTATTGTTACAAATTAGATGTCGCTTACAAAATATGCAATACCAATCCTTTATGTTTATAGTTTTGAGCTCTAAAAGTAGATATTCTAAAATGGTTGTGCTAATTTATGATTATGAGATAATGTCTTTTTCTTTAATTGAATAAATATATCTTCTATAGACTAATGAGTTAAGATCAGGTACAAAATATATTTTTAGTGCAAAATGAAAAGTTTGTTAAAATTAGGTTATAATTCGTCGCCGAGAAACCAAAAGTACGACATAGTTCGTCAAGAATATTTTATAATTCATCACCGAAAAATTAACCAGAAACTAACCATATGACGATATGTCGATATTAAATCGGCATTTCATTTAGAACTTCAACTTCTAATTAAATGTTAAGATTTTCAATTTAAGAGTTATCGACTTTAGAATCGCATTTAGAAGTTCATATAAGACTGATTTGTCCTTGTTTCATGTCGGTCATTGGTGGTCCTTGTACTTTTCTTAACGAGTTGTGAAATCAAAATCCATTGCATGATAACGAATTTGGCTCTATTCTTTTTGTACCCTAATTCACTTTAGTTTAGATTAATTGAGCATTTCATTTAGAACTTCTAATTGAATGTTAAAATTTTCGCTAACAATGTGGTGGTTGAGTTGGTTATATTAAAACACTTGTCTTGCAATAGCAAGGTCAAGGGTTCAAACACCAATGTGTACCTTTCCTCTATAAAATCCCTTGTGGAGGCTTGCAGGCATGTTATTCTCTAAGCACGTTACTATGTGGTTTGTGCTTCAAATTGACTAGAAATATATGTGTACTCGAAACATCCAATATATGTGATATCTTCCTAGATATGTTCTATGTAAACCCCATAAAAATTGTTAATTTTTTTAATTTAAGAGTTAAAATACTTAATTTAAGCCACCATATTAAATTTATCGATTCAAATCTCCTATTTAAATCAAGTTAATTATTTTCTAGTTATTTCTAAAAGAGCGCACTATTTCGTGGGGGTGTGAACAAACTACAAACAAACGCATTTCGGACAAAAACTAATTATTTGAAGTTAATATCGACTTTATTGCTGATGATAATTTCCATAATTTTTAACTAGAATCGCAAAAATAAGAAACGCATTTCGGACAAAATGATGGTTGTCGATTTGATATATGACAACAAATTCAATGTACACGATTTTGATTCAAAGAAAAAGACACTATCAAAAAAGAAGAAGAAGTTTGACTTAGAATTGAGATATGAAATAAGTGGAGGAAGTTCTATTGTCAATATTCAATGTACACGATTTTTTTTTCCAATAAAAAAAAAATCCACTGTTGGATCTTAAGAGCATCCCCACCATGATTTTTTCAATCTTAGAAAAGTATCATGAGACATGATCAAAAAAAATCATACATCCCCATCATGATCTTTTAGATCATAAAAAAGATCATTCCATGACCTTTTTTTGGGTTTTGATCATGAGAGTTAGGCCAATCGCAACGCGACACGTGTCATGTGTAAGAAACAGTACAGTTTTTATTTTGATCTTGCAACAAATATATCTTCTAAATTACAAAGTAAAAAAAATCAAAATAAATACCAATATTCATAATTTTTTGAGCTCTATAAAACGAGATACACTTTGATATATTTTTATTAATCTTAACATTTATGAGCTACTCTATAATTTATGTAGTGATGAGAGAGATTGATGATAAACTTTTTTTTGGATCATGAGTGGGGTGCACTTGATCAAAATAATCATAAGGTATGATAAGATGATAGAGAAAATGGATGAGAGAGAGAGGGATGATATGTTTTTTTATCATGAGTGGAGGATGTTGATGAGTCGAGTTTTCGACTCGTTAATGCCCGTTTTCACTATAGCTTTAGTTTGATTCCGACTACTATTAGATGTCATTTGATCTTCTTTTTGTGCGTTTCAGGTGCAAAGCAAGATGTCTATGTGTCAAGAGCCATTGGAAGAAAACTCGGGAAAAATCGGTGTTTTAGAGCAAAAAGTGGCAGTATTTGGTCTTCAGTCGATCGACTGGGAAGCTCCCCTGCTCCAGTCGATCGACTAAACAGACTAACAGGAGGTGTTGCAAATCGATCAGCTCCAGTCGATCGACTGACCCATTCAGTCGATCGACTGAAGAGTCCCCTGCCCAGAGCATGCAGATCACGTGACCATCAGTCGATCGACTGGAACTCAGTCGATCGACTAAACAGACTAACAGGAGGTGCTGCAAATTGAGTTCCCTCAGTCGATCGACTGGGAGCCTACCCTGTATCAGTCGATCGACTGAGAACCTGCTTACCAAAGGACTTTTCTTCCTCCAGTCGATCGACTGGGACATCAGCCCAACGCCAGTCGATCGACTGGACCTGCTACAGTGCCGAATCTTTTCCGAGGCTATAAATAGAAAGAGAGAAAGTTGACCTAGGATCTGGGATTTTTCTGGAGAAAAGACAAAAGGAAGTGAGCCAAATCAAGGGTTTGAACATCATCTAATCAAGGAGGATTGAAGATCAAGGGAGTTTATTAGGATCATCAATCCTACTCTTTCCCTCTTCCTTTCTCTTAGATTTTTGCTAAAAACCCACACATCATGTTGTCTTATATGATGTGTGAGTAGTCCCCCTTGTGTTTTGAGGGTTCTATGAACCTCCTTGGTACTCAATGATCATTGTATACACATTTGAATGAATCTATTGAAGTTGATTTCATTTTACTATGCTCCTCATGATTGACATGTCTCTAAGTGTTTGATAAAATGCCCAAGTGACATGTTTGTGTTAGAACTATGACCTAAGTATTGAAAGAGCTTAGTGATGGTTTGGATGTAGTAAAATTGAACTTAACCAACATTTATGAGAGTAAATGCATGGTGAGAGGTGAACTAGAACTTTATGCATGTGGCATTTATGAGGGTAAATGCTATATAGTGGATCAATACTCTTTAATTAGTGAGATCCTAGCTAAGATGGCTTGACTAGGATCAAACATGCATGGTTTGTTCGATTTTAGTTTAAGCTAGGTTTGAAACCTATCAACTCATAATTAATTAAACTCTTGTATGCATGATCATTGGGAAATTGCCAAGGAGGGGATTAGTCCCTCGAAACTCGCTTTTAATTGAATTTAATCCCCTAAAAACCATTTCATTCTTGTTTTGAATCATTGATAACTCAACCACACTTGAATTTTAGGAATTAGCCGAGTAAGAAAACTTGATAGAACTAGCGTGTAATCCGTTTGCTCCCTTGGGTTCGACACCGGTCTTACCGGTTGAATTACAAATTGTTTTTGACTAATTGCATTGCTAAAATCTACAACGTCAAAATGGCGCCGTTGCCGGGGAGCAATAGCTAGATTACCCCTAGGAAAATCATTTAGTGCTCCGACTATTCCATGTTTTTCTTTATTCTACTTGTTACTTGGATTTCTTGAGCTTATTCACTACGCTTACTTGATTTAATTGGTTTCTCTTATAGGTTCACCTCTTATATGCCACCCAAGACCAAGAAACTTGCTCAAATTGCGGATAGAGATTTGAACCAACCTATTAGAGAGCTAGTTAATCTTCCCGTTACAAGGAGTAAGACTAAAGACAAAGGACAAGCCTCCAACACTCAAGGAAATCAAGAAACCATCGCTCAAGGCATGGGTGATAGAGACAATAGACTCCCTCCTCCACCTCCACCTCCCCAAGGTCACATACCACAAGTCCCTCAAGCTAGAAGGGTTCTCAAGGATTATGCTACTCCCACGGCCTATGGGTATCGTTCTCCAATCCTCGTACCAACGGTTGATAACCGAGATTTTGACTTGAAGACGTCCACTATTCAAATGGTTCAATCTAACCAATTCTCGGGGAGGGACAATGAAGACCCTAATTCTCACTTGACAACATTTCTTGAAGTGTGTTCCACCTTCAAGATCAATGGGTTCTCGGAAGACGCTAAGCTCCTAAGACTCTTCCCCTTCTCCCTCACGGGAAGAGCAAAGGATTGGTTGAGGAGTCAAACTCCCGATAGCTTCACGACTTGGGAGGAGCTCGCCGTGGCTTTCTTGAACAAATACTTCCCTCCCTCCAAGACGGCTTTCTATAGAAGTCAAATTACAAATTTCTCACAATTGGATGGGGAGAACCTCTATGAAGCATGGGAGAGATACAAGGAATACCAAAGGCTTTGCCCTCACCACAACCTCGATGATCTCCAAGTCTTCCACACCTTCTACCACGGTGTCGATGGTGCCTCTCGACTTGCACTTGACACCGCCTCGGGCGGAGCTATTATGGAACTAGAACCGCATGAAGGATACGCGGTGATAGAGAAGATAACGAAAAACTACTTCATGTGGGGAAGCGAAAGAGGAAACCCGAGAAGGAGACATGAAAGGCATGAGGTCAAAGCGGTGAGCACAAGTGACTATGATGCTTTGAGGAAGGACTTTGATAGCCTCTCGGATGAAGTCTTCAAGTTGAAACACCCGGAAAGAGAATCTTCGACAAAGCAAGGGTGTGATATTTGTGAGGTCTACGAGCATGAGACCGTTTCTTGCCCCTTGGTGCAAAGGGATGTGCAAGGGCAAGGCTATGGAGAGGTGAATTTTGTGGGAGGAAACCAAGGAAGAGACTATGGAGGGAATGCCAACCAAGGGCAAGGCTCTCAAGCGAACTACACTACACCAAAGTTCTCTTCGGGATGGAGAAATCACCCCAATTTCTCCTACAAGACCACTAACCCCACTCGTCCCGACTTTGGATCCACACCTCCCGGATTTGGTCCTAAGCCTACTCAACCGAATCAAGCATTCCAACCTAGGAACCAATATCAAAGTCAAGGACCGGCTTTGCTTCAAAGGAATCAAAACCAAGGGCAACAATATCAAGCTCAAGCTCAAAGACCCTACCAACAAGTTGAAGCTCCTCCACAACCCTCTAGTGAACTATCTAGTGTTGAGGCAATGTTTGCAAAGCTCCTAGCAAACCAAAATGAGATGAGGCAAGAGTTGAACGAGGTTAAGCAATCGAATCAAAGGCTAGAAATCCACAACAAAATGCTAGAAACTCAAATTGCTCAACAAGCCGAATCCTCTACAAGGGCACAAGGTAAATTACCGGCTAGACCCGAGCAAGGACAAAGGGAGCATTGTAATGCGGTTACTTTGAGAAGCGGGAAAGAGCTAGAGGGAGAGCTACCAAAGAAGAAGAAAGTCTCCTTTGATCTAAGAGGCCAAGCTAGTGCCGAAATTGAAGAGTTAGATGAAGAGGTTCCTAACCCTCAAGTTGAGAAAGATGGTGAAGTGGAAAAGGAGAAAGACGAACCTAGAGTATACACTCCTCCTATTCCATTTCCCCAAAGGCTAAAGAAGAAGAGCAATGACAAGCAATTCTCCAAGTTTGCCGAGATGATGAGGAAGCTCTATGTCACAATGCCCTTCACCGAGGTAATAACTCAAGCTCCATCTTATGCAAGATTTCTAAAAGATGTTATTACGTGCAGGAGAACAATCGAGGATGTTGACACGGTGTCTCTCAATGGCGAATGTAGTGCCATACTCCAACCGCGCATGCCCCCAAAGCTCGAGGATCCCGGTAGCTTCTCCATTTCATGCTTTATTAATGATATTAAGATTGAACGTGCTATGTGTGATTTGGGTGCAAGTATATCGTTGATGCCTTATTCTTTATGCAAAAAGTTGAATATGGGTGAGCCTAAACCAACTAACATGATTCTAAGGCTCGCGGACCGCTCCTCAAGATTCCCTAGGGGGGTTCTTAAGGATGTCCCGGTTAGAGTAGGGAATTTCTATATTCCGGGGGATTTTGTGGTGTTAGAGATGGAAGAGGACAATGAAATTCCCATTCTTTTGGGAAGGCCTTTCCTCTACACCGCGGGGGCTATATTTGATACTACTAAGGGGTCAATCACCATGAGAGTAGGAGATGAGGAAATTGAGTTTAATCTTGAAAAGGCACAAAAAGGTCCCAGTCCTACAATGACTTGTAATTATTTTGACCTAGTTGATGCATATGAATTGTATGATGTGCCTAACCTCTACATGAGTGGAATTGACCTTGATAATGAGCTTCCCGACATTGCCAATTGTTGGGCTATCTTGGAGGAAGAAAACGAAGAAGGAACTCTAAGCGACAAAGGTAAGGAGTCTTGTTCGGTAGAGCTAAAAGCTCTACCAACAAGCCTAAGGTATGAGTTCTTAGGCCCAAATTCTAGCTTGCCTATCATTGTGAATGCTTCTTTGAATGATGTTGAGACTTCTAAATTGCTTGATGTGGTTAGAGAACATAAGGATGCTATTGGCTACTCTATTGATGATTTGAAGGGAATAAGCCCAAACTTGTGCATGCATGAAATCAATTTAGAGAGTGATAGTATGCCATCTAGGGAGAGAGCTAGGAGGTTGAATCCTATTGTTGGGGAAGTAGTCAAAAAGGAGGTTCTTAAATTGCTTGATGCGGGAATCATCTTCCCCGTTGCGGACTCTAAATGGGTGAGCCCCATTCATGTAGTCCCCAAAAAGGGAGGGATGACCGTAGTTAAAAATGAGAAAAATGAACTAATCCCCACAAGAACGGTAACCGGGTGGCGTATGTGTGTGGATTATAGGAAACTAAACCAAGCCACTAGAAAAGATCACTTTCCCCTCCCTTTCATTGACCAAATGTTGGAAAGACTAGCTAAGCATGACTATTTTTGCTATCTTGATGGATATAGCGGATTCTTCCAAATCCCTATACATCCACAAGATCAAGAGAAAACCACCTTTACATGTCCCTATGGAACATTTGCCTATCGGCGAATGCCCTTTGGACTATGTAATGCGCCGGGTACTTTTCAACGTTGCATGATGGCTATTTTTTCCGAGTTTATTGAAAAGATTATGGAAGTATTCATGGATGATTTTTCTGTGTATGGTTCGTCTTTTGATGATTGCTTAGCTAATTTGGCTAAAGTGTTGAAAAGATGTATTGAGACGAACCTTGTACTTAATTGGGAAAAATGTTATTTTATGGTGCAGGAGGGGATAGTTCTTGGTCATTTGGTCTCTAAAAGAGGAATTGAGGTGGATAAAGCAAAGATAGAGGTTATGGAAAAATTGCCACCCCCAAAGGATGTCAAGGGCATAAGGAGTTTTCTAGGCCATGCGGGGTTTTATAGGAGATTTATCAAGGATTTCTCGAAGATTGCAAAGCCTTTAACAAACCTTCTATGCAATGACACCAAGTTCCGGTTTGATGAAGATTGCTTGTTGGCCTTTAAGAAGTTGAAAGAAGCATTGATTTCGGCTCCAATTATTCAACCCCCTAGATGGGACTTGCCCTTTGAGCTTATGTGCGACGCAAGTGATTATGCCGTTGGGGCGGTTCTTGGGCAAAGGGTGGACAAGAAACTTCATGCCATTCACTACACAAGCAAAGTGCTAAATGGAGCTCAATTGAACTACACTACAACCGAGAAGGAGCTCCTTGCTATCGTGTATGCCTTTGACAAGTTTCGTTCATACCTAGTGGGATCAAAGGTTATAGTATTCACCGACCACGCGGCAATCAAGTACCTCTTGGCAAAGAAAGATTCCAAGCCAAGGTTGATAAGATGGATTCTATTGCTCCAAGAGTTTGATATCGAGATCAAAGATAAAAAGGGAGTAGAAAATGTGGTAGCCGACCACCTATCAAGGCTAGAGGAAAATGAAGAGATTGAAGAGGATACTAGACCCGTGAATGACTCATTTATTGGAGAGCAACTCATGAGAGTTGAGGCGGAGGCCCTCCCATGGTACGCGGACTTTGTAAACTTCGTGGTTTGTGGGATCATTCCTCACGATATGAACCACCATCAAAAGAGGAAGTTCCTATCCGAGACCAAGAGGTATTATTGGGATGAACCCTATTTGTATAGGCTATGCGCGGATGGATTATATAGGACTTGCGTCGCCGAAGAGGAAATGAGAGATATTCTACACCATTGTCACTCTTCCCAATATGGAGGACATGGTAGTGGAGCAAAGACGGCGTCCAAGGTTCTACAAAGCGGTTTTTATTGGCCAACTCTCTTTGGTGATGCTTACGAATTTGTGAAAGCTTGCGATCAATGCCAAAGAACGGGAAGCATCTCAAAAAGGCATGAAATGCCCCAACAAAGCATCCTCCCGGTCGAGATATTTGATGTATGAGGCATAGATTATATGGGTCCTTTCCCATCCTCGTATGGGAACCAATATATATTGGTCGCGGTTGATTATGTCTCCAAATGGGTTGAGGCCGTCGCTTCCCCTACTTGTGATGCCAAGGTGGTCACAAAGCTCTTCAAGAAGATTATTTTCCCTCGATTTGGAGTTCCAAGGACCGTCATTAGTGATGGCGGTTCACATTTCAAGGAAAAACATTTTGAGGCCTTGCTTCGCAAATATGGAGTTAGTCACAAGGTTGCTACGCCTTATCACCCACAAACTAGTGGGCAAGTGGAAATTTCGAATAGAGAAATCAAGGCAATCTTGGAGAAAACCGTGGGAAGCTCAAGGAAGGATTGGTCATCGAAGCTAGATGACGCTTTATGGGCCTATCGTACGGCATTCAAGACCCCTATTGGAATGTCTCCCTATCGCCTTATTTATGGGAAGCCATGTCACTTGCCGGTGGAATTGGAATACAAGGCGATGTGGGCAATTAAGATGTTAAATATGGACTTGCAAACGGCGGGAGACAATAGGGTGCTTCAACTCCATGAGTTGGAAGAGATAAGGAATGAAGCCTACGAAAGTGCTAGGATCTATAAAGAGAAGACCAAGAAATGGCACGACAAGAGAATATTTCGTCGTGAATTCAAGAAGGGAGAGAAGGTCTTACTCTTCAATTCTAGGCTCAAGTTATTCCCGGGAAAATTGAGAAGCCGGTGGAGTGGTCCATTTATTGTCCACAAGCCTCACGAGGATGGACACGTGGAATTGCTCAACAATGATGGGACTACCTTCACGGCAAATGGGCAAAGACTAAAGCATTATAGAGAAGGCGTTCGGGGTGAGAAAAATGTGACTCACCATTTGACCGACCCTTAGAGAGCCTCTATCCGCTTGAGGAGGGATCCTAGCTATGGACTCCTCAAGTGTGTTTCTTAGTGAGAAGAGATTCGGCTCGGTCTTTGCCAAGACGTTAAACTAGGCACCTCACGGGAGGTACCCCGGTTTGTGAGTTGTCTATCTATGCACAAGTAACTTTCATATATGTGTAGCATGCAAATTGTGAACTTGTCACGTGGTTTGGTGATTGGGATGATTCTAAATGCATGACTAGGTGTGTGTGACATGATATAAGGCTTGCATGAAATTTCTTGATGATGGTGGCATTCTAAGTGTGGAGTGTGATCCTAGCTTGTTTGTTTGAAAATCGTATGTTTATGTGCTAGTGATTGCATAGAAGAGCGTGCCTTGAATATATGTGATATTTTGAGTGGTGTCCACTTGATTTTGAGTAAAAATTCAGAGTGTGGAGTCGGGATTCATTCGGAAGAGGAAAATATTTTTCAAGCAGAAATTCGTTCTCAGTCGATCGACTGGAGACAAGCTTCATCTCAGTCGATCGACTAAACGTTGTTTCAGGAGCCCTTGTTTTTTGCGCATTCTCAGTCGATCGACTGGGCTCTCAGTCGATCGACTGAGCATCTCTTATCTAAACTTCAGTTTCTTTCCTTCTTCTTCATTCGACCAAAACCGCCCAAACCCTAAATTCGAATTTTCATCCTCCGATCCGAACCTCCGACCACCACCATTCCTCGCCATTAGCTCGCCGTCCATCCGTCCGCCTGTCCACCGCCCAGCAAGCGCCCAGCCAGCCACCCTCACGCATCTCCGATTTCTGATCGGAAATCTACACCCCAGCCGACCTCCTCCGTCCAGCCTCGCCGACGCCCGTTCGACCTCCCAAGCTGCTCGAAATCAGTCCGCCTGCAATCCCCTAGCATCAATTCGACCGCCCAAAGCCCACCGGAAAACCCCCGATTTCGCCCTAAGCCCGACAGATTTTCCCCTCCCAGTCGATCGACTGAGCCACAAGTCTCACCCCAGTCGATCGACTCGATCAGAGTTCAGTGCCTATTTGTGAGTTTTTGCTCAGATTGACTTGGTCTTCCATTTCAAGTGCACTATGGGTCGTGCCAGTGCATCGTCCAGTTCGAAAGCAAAGGGAAAAGAGATCGCTCACGAGCCCTCGCTCGATGAGCAAATTGACGACTTCACACTAGAGGGCGAGGATGATAGACCTCTAGTTACCCGCAAGAGGAGGTTATTGAGGACCTCGTTAGCCGACCATGTCTCGGGGTCAGAAGAAGAGATTGAAGCCGTGCCGGTTTCCCCTGCGCCTCCAAAGAAGAAACCGCCTCAACCGAGGAAACCGGCGCCGAAGAAGAAGGCGCCAGTGCCTACTAGACCGAGTGCACCCCCGCGCCCTGCTGCTGCGCCTACCTCCATGGCCATTGTGCCGGTTGAGCCTCATGAGGGGCCTTATGAGGGACCGATGCCCATACCGGTCCCGTACCCGTTCTCGGCCCCCTTGGTCTTCAAGGAAGAGAAGCACCGGACTCGTCACACCACTATCACTACGAAGAGGAAGAAGGCCATCCCGACATTGTACCTAGACATGGGCTTGCTTCGTAGCATCGACGAAGTGGTAGCTATTGAGGTACAATCTCGTCTCACACAACATGGTTTGCCTTTTCTATTTTGTGATGATCCGGGCTCCTACCAGAGATTAGTTGAGGAGTTCTTGTGCTCGTTTGAGTCGGTGAAGGAGAGAGTGGGGGAGGATGGATCCTCAGTTTATTATTGGAAGTTTGTTTTGGGGGGTAGAGATTTCCGGATCAGGGAGAGTACGATCCGAGAGTGGCTTGGCTTTCCACAGCCTGCGGCATCGCCCCGGGTATTCACTGAGCACGACCAGTCCAGGCTTTGGAAGAGGATATCCGGTAGGAATGAGTGGTTCGTGTCTTCATATAACTCTTCTGCGATCGTTGACCCGGTTTGGAAGATTGTGCACCACGTCATTGCTATTGATTTTAATACGAGGACAGAGAAGGCTAGGAAGGTTACTTTCCCGGATATGGACCTCATGGTTGCCATGGATCGCGGGGAGGCCATTGATTGGCTAGTGGTTCTTGCAAACCGGTTTGAGGCCGTTGTAAAGCCGAGTACGAGGAACAAGAGCATGGGAGGTGGCTCCTTGATTACATTGATAGCCCAAAGGTGTAACTTCACCTTTGGCCACGAGGGTTGTGAGGCCCCTTCTAGGAGCAAGCTTGACTTAGACTTGATGAAGAATATGCATATGGTCAAGCGGGACGGTAGGACATGGAGCAGTGACCCGTCGCCTCATGTGGAGGAGCTTGTGACCGCCGCTGCTGCGCGGAGGAGAGCCTTCAAGCAACAACACCCGCTCTATTCCCTTGCCCACCTCACCCCCTCACCCGCTCCCTCGCCTCCTGGCTCGCCTCCTCCTCCCCCTTCCGCAGATGAGGAGCTTCCTCCCGCAGCTGAGGAGCTTCCCCCAGTGGAGCCCGCTGCCGAGATTCCCCCTCATGTCGCCGATGATTCAGCTGAGTGGCGACAGAGGATCACCTCTGATATTGATGACCTGAAGGGCGGCGTGGCTGATTTGAGGAGTGGATTGACTCGCCTCGAGAAATTCGTCCGAGAGTCTGATACGAGAGCCAGCCGAGAGTGGGAGTGGCTCAGATCTACAGTCCAGTCCTTCATCAGTGGCCCCAGCGCTCCTTTCATCCCTCCTGCTGTCCCAGAGTTCTCTGCTCCACGTGGCGCCTCCCCCTTGCCTACCACGCCAGCTCCTAGAGCAGGGGAGGCGGGCACGTCACTCCCAGAGGGCTCGCGCTACACTGGTGCCACTATTGAGCGAGCAGATTCTGCTAGAGAGGAGGGAGTTGGAGATTCCACTAGAGACATCACTCGAGGAGGCGATGAGGCTACATCTTGAGCTTGCATTGCATTTTGCTCGTACTTTTGTCTATCATTTGGTGCTTTCTCGCTTAGATCATGTACTTGGATGTTAAGTCGCCTTTTGGCGCAATTTTGGATGATGTATGCCATCTTGTGTGATATACTCTTGATTTGCCTTTGGTTGTATGTCACATTTTCTATGATATTGACGGTGTTTACCATTTATGTTGCTCAATCCACAGGATATATATTTCCATGTTCTCACCATGCCCATACACACCTTCTTATATCTACACTTGCAACCAAACGGCCATTTCTCACTCATATGGATTATTTCACCGGGGCTACAAACGAGGGGAGTTCCTATGCGCCTTTGCCTTTGTTTTATCATTCTTTGCGCTTAGGGACTAAGCTTGAATTAAGTGTGGAGTGGTTTGATGCGCATAGTTCACATTATTGCATGCCATACATATCATTTCTAGATGGACACTTGCACTCTTGCACATTGCCCCAACATGAGAGTGTTTTAACCACAAAGGCTATGATTTTCAACTCTAAATCCCTATAAATCACAACTGGCCTATTTGCCACATTTACCGACCTAGTCCTTTGAGCATGCATTCTTGAGAATCAATATCATGGCTATATCTTGTCTATCCAACTTTTTAAGTATTCTCATTGCAACACCTTTGATCAAGCTAGCAAAAACTTTTAAAATATCATCGTGAAAATCCTAGACCACTTGAATGCTCCTTGGTGACTTGAGTGCTCTAACATAGTGCTTTGTTCATGATTGATTCCCGCACATTCCATGCACTTTTTGAACATATTGTCAAGTTTTAAGTGTGGAGTCAAAAAAAAAAAAAAAAAAAAATGTTTGCGGTCAAAGAGGGCAAAGCCCCGACTAAAAACTCTCTCAATGATCATGAGAAGTTTTGCTCCAAATATACAAATGCCGGGGGTTAGGGAGGTAAGTCCCCCCTCGAAAGCATTTGTAGGCCAAAGGCCGTTTCAAAAAGAAATAAGGAGCACTTAAAACTTGACTATATGTTTTTCCCTCCATTCTTCATTTGTGCGGGATTCATTCATTTACAATGTGTGCTTGTTAAAATAACTCTTGGACGACCCATGTGCCTTGCACGGGAGCCTTCATTTGGGCTATGCTTGTTTATTGAGAAACTCTAGTGTCGAACTCCACTTCCCTTATGGATTACGGCTTGAGCGCCTAAAACTTGGGAATGAGTTCCTAGTCGCGAGCCCTTGGACTAGCCCTAGCTAGCATAGGTGAGCGGTTGACGCTCTATTGTGCAAACTATAAGCCTTGCCTCGATAGTGTTGCCTTGAAAATGAGTAGAATTTGGGATTAGACATTTTATAGCCCTAGTGTTGATAATCTTGAATGCATGTCCTCAAAGGTACTCAAAAGGTTGAGAAAGTTCTTTTTATGATATTGTGGCGCTAGTCGAGCTTGGGGTGAGGGATTGGTCTTGAATAATCGTAGCCTTGGTTGAGCACTCTTGCATTCACTCTTATGGGACATGTGCACCTTTGGGATTTGTGAGTATTCCTTTTTCTGAAAACTCTCACGAGACTATAACTCGTCCACTAGGGTAGCCTAGGGGTTTAAAGGCTTAATGCATACGCTAAATGCATTCGTAACGCCTACGAAAAGGAGCTAGGTAGGTTGTACATACTTGTCGTTTACCTTTCAAATAACATGTTTAGAAATGAAGATCGAGACCTTGTGAGATCTAGTGAGGCAAATGCACGAAAAACATAGCACCACTAGCATATCGACATTTGCACTTCCTTAGCATATTTGCATACTTTGTTCGGGACGAGCAAAGCTTAAGTGTGGAGTGTTGATGAGTCGAGTTTTCGACTCGTTAATGCCCGTTTTCACTATAGCTTTAGTTTGATTCCGACTACTATTAGATGTCATTTGATCTTCTTTTCGTGCGTTTCAGGTGCAAAGCAAGATGTCTATGTGTCAAGAGCCATTGGAAGAAAACTCGGGAAAAATCGGTGTTTTAGAGCAAAAAGTGGCAGTATTTGGTCTTCAGTCGATCGACTGGGAAGCTCCCCTGCTCCAGTCGATCGACTAAACAGACTAACAGGAGGTGTTGCAAATCGATCAGCTCCAGTCGATCGACTGACCCATTCAGTCGATCGACTGAAGAGTCCCCTGCCCAGAGCATGCAGATCACGTGACCATCAGTCGATCGACTGGAACTCAGTCGATCGACTAAACAGACTAACAGGAGGTGCTGCAAATTGAGTTCCCTCAGTCGATCGACTGGGAGCCTACCCTGTATCAGTCGATCGACTGAGAACCTGCTTACCAAAGGACTTTTCTTCCTCCAGTCGATCGACTGGGACATCAGCCCAACGCCAGTCGATCGACTGGACCTGCTACAGTGCCGAATCTTTTCCGAGGCTATAAATAGAAAGAGAGAAAGTTGACCTAGGATCTGGGATTTTTCTGGAGAAAAGACAAAAGGAAGTGAGCCAAATCAAGGGTTTGAACATCATCTAATCAAGGAGGATTGAAGATCAAGGGAGTTTATTAGGATCATCAATCCTACTCTTTCCCTCTTCCTTTCTCTTAGATTTTTGCTAAAAACCCACACATCATGTTGTCTTATATGATGTGTGAGTAGTCCCCCTTGTGTTTTGAGGGTTCTATGAACCTCCTTGGTACTCAATGATCATTGTATACACATTTGAATGAATCTATTGAAGTTGATTTCATTTTACTATGCTCCTCATGATTGACATGTCTCTAAGTGTTTGATAAAATGCCCAAGTGACATGTTTGTGTTAGAACTATGACCTAAGTATTGAAAGAGCTTAGTGATGGTTTGGATGTAGTAAAATTGAACTTAACCAACATTTATGAGAGTAAATGCATGGTGAGAGGTGAACTAGAACTTTATGCATGTGGCATTTATGAGGGTAAATGCTATATAGTGGATCAATACTCTTTAATTAGTGAGATCCTAGCTAAGATGGCTTGACTAGGATCAAACATGCATGGTTTGTTCGATTTTAGTTTAAGCTAGGTTTGAAACCTATCAACTCATAATTAATTAAACTCTTGTATGCATGATCATTGGGAAATTGCCAAGGAGGGGATTAGTCCCTCGAAACTCGCTTTTAATTGAATTTAATCCCCTAAAAACCATTTCATTCTTGTTTTGAATCATTGATAACTCAACCACACTTGAATTTTAGGAATTAGCCGAGTAAGAAAACTTGATAGAACTAGCGTGTAATCCGTTTGCTCCCTTGGGTTCGACACCGGTCTTACCGGTTGAATTACAAATTGTTTTTGACTAATTGCATTGCTAAAATCTACAACGTCAGATGTTTTTTTCAATCATGGGATTTGGTCATCAAAGATGATTGAATAAAATATGAGTCTCCATCATGATTTTTTTTTATCATAAAGTTGATCATGGGGTGACCAAACACAAAAAAGATACCAATTTTTTTTGTCATAAGAAAGAACCAACCAAAGCATGACACATGTCATGTACTAAAACTTTTTCAGACTAAATTCTGATTTTGTAAACCATCATTTATCTTAAAAATCAAAGAGTCAACAAAAAAAAAAAGCAACATTCATAATTTTTTGAGCTATGCAAATAGACATCCATAGCATCTTTGATGTATGTTTTGAATAATTTTATTTACCTATTGGTAAGGTTATATGAGTATGGGAGAAGGACGATGAACTTTTGTTGATTAGTAGTCATGAGTGGGAGTACATGATCAAATTGATAATGAGTCATGACTTGATGAGAGATAAAGTGGATGAAAAATATGAATGACATTTTTTTTTTATCATGACGGAGGATGCTCTAATAAAGAAAAATCTTGTTGCTAATAGGCACGACTTAATAATCATCAATCACACTAGAATTAACGTCTGAGCTTATCTTTAAAATAAAATAAACTTGTCCTTTTCACATGAACCAAGTCCTATGTTTGGGTATACCTTTGTTATTGAGAATGTTAGAGCATGTATCGTGACAATACCCTTTTGTTTTAGGTCATTATTCATTGTAGTCAGTAATTGCTATTCAAAATTAGACATAAAATGTAGTAACCGCTGTTGAAGCAACAAATGGTGACGCATGCTCTTAGTGTCTAGTATTTGGTGCTTGAAATTTCAATGGGTCATTAAGCACTTCATTTAATATCACCAATTTTAAATACAACATTATAGTCAAAGTTTTTAAATTATGTCATAGTAAATTTCTTCCTTTCGATTTTTTTATCTAAGTTAAAATTAATTTAGCAAATCGATTCAGTTCATTTCAATCCAGCTCAGAAAAAACACATCCGTAATCTTACGTCCACTTTTTTTTCTTCTCGATACAATAATCTTAAATGTGTATAAATTGATGAATAAAGTGATGGTCGAGCTGTGACTATATCACCACCAACTTTTGGGGAATTGAATCCACCAATCTAGCCAATTTGGTCTGCCCAACATGATGACAACCCTTTAACAAAACAACTAAGTACTATTATTTATAAAGGGTTTGGCTAGTTTATTTCACTAAGGATGTTTAACAAAAGAGTAGGACCGTTTGAGAGACTTTGAATAATCAAAACACCAATAGCTTTCAAACAAGTCAAGAATATAAGTATGAAAAGAAAGATTGAAATAAACAAATGTAATCTCAATCATACATGTATGTGCTTTGCAATTTCATGAGCAAGATATGTGTATGCAAGCTTCTAGAAGAACAAAACTACAAAAGGGTGCATGATTGATTTTTTCAATATAATAAGAATGATTAGAGCTAGTGTTTGTCTCTTAACTAGAGTTTAGCTTGCTTAATTGCTTTAGATATACTTGGCTAGGGGTCGGCAAAGGGCCGGATCGGGTAAGCTCTAGTCCTATCGGGCCGGGTCGAGTAGGGCTTTTGGTCGACCCTAGCCATAGCCCTTTACACATTTGGGCCGGGTCGGGCCGTGCCCTGAGATAATTCATCAGCTCTAACATCATTATCGACCCTTCATTTCATAGGGCTTTTAGGGCTAGGGTCGGACTCGGGCTAATTTCGGCCCTAAATGAATGACTAATTAATCGACAAATAACTCTTTAAACGCAAATACTACTAGTTTGGACGTGTGAGATTTAATGGATGTGAAAAAATACATTCTTTTTATATCAAGAACGTCCTTAAATCAATAAATCTACGATTTTAAATCGGGCTCGTATTTCGGACCGAACCCAATAATCGAAGCCTTTACCCGACCCTAAGCCATTCGGATCGGACCATAATAGGACTTGCGTAGGGCTAGGGCCGGACTTGGACTTGGGCCGCACTCGGGACGCCCTATGGATTATTTCAGCCCATGACCAAATGCCGACCCCTATACTTGGTCATTCCAAATGGATTATCTTATCTCTCATGTTTGTAGATGGTGATTTCACCCTGACCTAATACTCCGTTTGGTTCGTACAAAGCTTTTAATGAAATCAAAATTTAGAGGAAAATTAAATTTCATATTTTGGATTGCTATGGAAAATTCAAACAAAAACGAAGGTATCTAAAACAAAACTTCTCAAATAAACTTCTCTTGCTATTTTCTCAAATAAACTAGTTTTCGTTTAATTTCCATTTCATTTTTTTCTACAACATTTTCAGAGATCCAAAGGAAGGGTAGATATGTTGAGAAAACACAATTGTTAATTTCGCATTCCCAAACTAATACACAACTGATCAAAAGGTAAACGGATTTAACAAATTTTCGGTTAACCTCAAACAGAATATACATATACTGTTTTGTTACTCAGCTGAATCAAGAGATCAGTGGTTCAACTCCCTCGAATAGCATTATTTCCACCAAACTTTCACAATTTCCCAACTAAATGGCTTATGTATGAATTTGCACATGTTTGATGTTTTCCTATTTATTGTCTAGTTCTTGAATAATCATATTATTGGACACAATAAAAATAAATTCGATCTATATAATTAGATTCTTAAGTTTTTGACCTTCAAATTTTTTTTCAAAATTTTCGAATTCATAAACAAAATGTATGCAAAATAATACCAATATAACTAAAATGGAAATTGAAACCTAATTTAAAACCAGTGATAACTGTTAAATGAATAATAAACAAACATATTCCCCTACGATCCGGTGTCGTTCTGACCATTCTCGTTCATCTAGGCATTTTGGGGATCTCTTTTTGCTTGGAATCACAACGCAATTTCAAATTCTCCGTGAGATGATCCAACGAGCAGTCTGCCGGTCTGTTTGCAGATCGCTGTCATATTCTCCGTCCGGTCAACCGTCTCCAGCCTTGATCGATGAGTCACTACAAAATGTTGACTCTCCAGTTGACGATATTGTTTCGGAGCACACAAATCAGAATGATGCACCCAACGTGTTTGTCGAAATGCCCCCTGCAAATAATCACCCTGTTATCAATCAGTTTTTGAATGAGCTTGTGAATAAGAAGCAATTCCACCATGTCATTGCAGTCCACAGAAGGCTTTGTTCTGATGGGGTGGCCTCCCATTTCATTACTTTAGACATTGTTATGAGGAGTTTTTGCAGCTTAGGACACACTGAATTTGGTTTTGGTTTAGGAGTTTTTGGGATCATTTTGAAAAAGGGTTATAAGTCTAGTTTGATAATTTTCAACAGATTGATGAAGGGTTTGTGTTCGGAGGGAAGGGTTAAAGAAGCTGAATTGCTTGTTAAGTTTATGGAAGGGAATGGGGTTTCTCCGGATGTGAGGACGTATTGTGCTTTAATTGAGGGTTGGTGCAAAGTTGGAAATTTGAAGGCAGCGGAAGCTGTTTATTATGAAATGAAGAAGAATGGGGTTTCCCGGGATCGTATAACTTACAATGCACTCATTATTGGTTTATGTAAATATGGTAGATGGAGGAAGGCAAAGGATATCGCTGGTGAAATGAAGATCGAGGGGGTTGCTCCAGATGCGTTTACTTATAACTCATTGATTTATGGTCTGTGTGTTGGTTGTGCGTGGGAAGAGGTTAGCAGTATGCTTCAAGAGATGGAGAACCAGAGGATTGCTCCGGGTGTGATAACTTATAATACTTTGATCCGTGGTTTTTGTCAAGCTGGCAAGCTGATGGAAGCAAAAGGTGTGTTTTGTGAAATGAAGAGTGGCGGGGTACTACCAGATTTGGTAAGTTACAATTCACTTATCGACGGTATATGCAAAGTTTATAGCTTCAAGGAGGCGAAATGTATCTTTTGTCAGATGATTATCAATGGGGTTATGCCAGATGTGATCACTTATAATACAATGATCAATGGTTTTTCTAGTGGGGGGACATGGGAAGAGGCACAAGATATATTTTCAGCGATGAAGAGAAATGGAGTCCTTCCAAATGTTTCTACTTATAATTCGCTTGTCCATAAATGGTTAAGCATTGGGAAATGGGAGGAGGCTAAAGGTGTTATTCGTGAGATGGAGTGCCAGGGAATTCCCCACGACATTATAACTTACACCACAATGGTTAATGGTTTGTCCAAGAATAATTACTTTGACGAGGCCAAACGTGTATTTTGTGAAATGCTGAAACAAAAAATTCAACCCCCTGCAGCTACATTTAATATATTTCTAAGTGCACTCATCTTGTTTGGGAATAGTTCAGAAGCAACCCATTTGCTGAATCTCATGGTGGAACGAGGTGAAACTGCATATACAGTTACTTACGATACTTTCGTGCTTGGCCTTGATATTGATGATAACGAGCAGTCGAGCAACATATTTGGAGTAATAAGAAAGTTCCCTTGAATGTATTTGGGCTTCTTTAGTTTCAACTTGTATCATCAACTTTGCCTTCCATTAAGTGAAAGCTTTCGGATGGCAGTGTAGGAAACTATCATTGCAATGAAAATGAGGCTATCAAAACATCTTGACAGCAACGGATCGCAGATCAGACTTAATAGTGTAGAAGAAATATGGGAGCTGAATGATTTTCCAGGCTACGAGTGCCTGTTTTTATATTTTGCATGCTACTCCTGTACGAGCTATGTAAGTTGTTATTTAGTTATTATGTATATGACCTTTGATGTTGTAGTGCTTATGAGGCTTTAAATCACTTCCCCTTTCTTCGTTTTTCTGCTTAATTTAATGATCATTGTCTGGCCATGGGTAGCAGGATACTTACATGAAAAATCTTTTCGATACAAGATGCACTTTTGTGAATGTAGTAATTCCTTAAGATGTTATTAGGATCGAATTCAGATTACTAGCATAAACCCTAATTCAATTCAATGTCAATTCAAGCCCTAAATTGAGAACTCAAAGTAAAGACAAAGAACAACCAGATTTATACTGGTTCACCTCTAGGTGAGAGGCTAATCCAGTTTTGCTCACTGTCGGAGCCCCGTATGCACTATGGGTGGCCGGAATCGCACCAAGATTGCCCGGAGAAGATACAGATGAAAAGTAACTCGGACTGGATCGATTACAACTCAAACATGACTTCACTAGATTGAACGCCGAATCGTGCACGAACGTCCGCTGAGTCGAAACCCTCAATCAATTTGGCAAGATGATCACACTTGGATGTCGAACGAGAGAGAAAACAGGTTGCGCAAGATAGAACCCTAGCTTCGTGTTTTCCAGCTTAAATGTGCTCGCCTAAATGCCCAGATTGATTCTCGTTCGTCGGATGAAATTAACGGCTTTCTAATCTCGTCCGTCCATCAGCAACGAACATACCGACTTCTCAAACACGGATTCCCGCCCTGACGTGTCGTCTCCTGATTGGCTGGCGTTATTTTCCCTCAGCTACGACTTTGAGCCTTCAACAATGGAACCCTTTGCATTAGCAACGAACTGAGTACTTCTTCTGGAAACAACAACAACATCTTCTGATCTTCAGCGACGACTTCTGGAACTTTTAGCGACGACTGCTGAACTTGCCCATAAATGTCTACTTTAAATCCAACAATCTTCCACCTAAAGAAGACATCTCCGGCTGCTTTAGGCCTTCACTCCAATCCAACCCAACCCCATAATGCATACAAGGACTTACCCGGCCGATCATCGCCACACCTGCAACCACAAACAGATCAAGAGATATGGAGCAAGTCCAAGCAAAGCTTGAACTTGCTCACTGTCACAGGCTTAGTCCCCATATCAGATGGGTTATTTTCAAACTCAAATTTCAGCAACTTCACAGCACCTTCACACACCTTATCTCGAATAAAATGGTATCTCACATCAGTGTGCTTAGTTCTATCATGAAAAACAGAGTTTTTACACAAGTATATAGCAGATTGACTGTCAGAAAATATGGTAACAACACTGTTAGATAATTCAGCCTCTCTAACTAATCCTTGTAACCAAATTCCTTCTTTAAAAGCATCACAGATAGCCATATATTCTGATTCAGTTGTTGACAAAGTAACAATGGATTGTAGACCAGATTTCCATGAAATACAATTCTTTGCAAAGGTAAAATAATATGCAGTAGTAGATTTCCTACTATCTTTGTCCCTAGCAAGTCAGCATCTACAAATCCAACCAAGTCAAGCTCATTACACCTCTTAGAATATAACAGTCCTATATCCAATGTGCTAGCTATATATGCAACCAACCATTTCACAGCAAGCCAATGCTCATAACTAGGATTACTCATGTATCTACTTAAGACAGAAATAGCATAGGACAGATCAGGCCTAGTACTAATCATGGCATACATTATGGACCCAATGACATTAGCATAAGGAAATTTCTCCATCTTAACCTTCTCAGACTGTGTAACAGGGCATTGTGATTTATTCAAATCAAAATGTGCAGGAAAAGGCAGTGAAACAGTTTTACAATTCAAGTCACCAAACCTAAATACTAATTTCTCTAAGTAAGGTCTTTGGTGTAGTTTAAGTGAAAAACTGTTTCTACCCCTTTCAATTATCATGCCCAAAATTCTTTTAGCATGGCCAAGGTCTTTCATGTCAAAAGCAGATTTGAAGTCCTTTTTAATGACTTAATTTTATCTATGGATTTGCATATCAATAGCATATCATCAACATATAGCAGCATGTATATAGGTAAACCATCAACAGATGCAAAATAGAAACAAGTATCATACTCACTTCTCTTAAAACCAAGACTTAACACAAATTTGTCAAACTTCTGATACCAAAGTCTGGGACTTTGTTTCAGACCATACAAGGACATCTTAAGGAAACACACATGTTCAGGGTATTTTTTTATCAACATATCCTTCAGGTTGTCTCATGAAAATCTTTTCATCCAAATCACCATGTAAAAAAGCAGTTTTTACATCTAGCTGTTCTACTTTAAGATTCGAGCAAGCAGCTAAAGATAGCATAAGTCTAATAGTTTTAAACTTAACTACAGGTGAAAAGATTTCAGTGAAATCAATACCTTCCCTTTGTGTGTATCCCTTAGCCACCAATCTGGCTTTGTACCTCAAGGGCTCCTCCTTGGTCAGTCCCTCTTTTAATTCGAAGATCCACCTGCACTCAACAATTTTTTGACACTTAGGTAAAGGAATCAACTCCCAAGTTTTATTTACCTTCAGGGAATTAATCTCATCTTCCATGGCAATCTGCCATTTTTCCCTTCTCCTTGAAGTCATTGCCTCCAAATATGTTTGAGGTTCAGATTCTTCCTTCAAGTCTTGAGCAGCAACTAGGGCAGATAGAACTAGATCAGCATAAGCATATCTAGGTGGTCTCCTAATTTCCTCCCTCCTAGTTCTATCTCTAGCTAACTGATAACCTTCCAGATTTTGCTGGTTCTCTTCATGATGTTCCTCCACCTGATTGTGGTCATCTTCATTACCTTGTTCACCCTCTGGTTCATTGCCTGGTTCTTCATAAGGATTTTCAGGAGCTTGGCTAACTACTTGTTATATATCAGGGTCATCAGTAGGATCTAAGGGAGTTAGACTCAAATCTATAGGTACAGGCGAGGCTGCTACATCAGGGGATGTGCTATCCTCATCAAAAGTTACATCTCTACTAACCAAGATCTTCACCCCTCTAGCACTCCTATCCCACAATCTATACCCTTTTGTTTCCCAACTGTTTCTGGTATCCTAAGAACACACACTTAATGGCTCTAGGATCCAACTTACCCTCCTTGTTGTGTGCATAAGCAGCACAGCCAACCACCCTTAACTCTGACAGGTCTGGTGGTTTTCCACTCCATAGTTCCATAGGGCATTTAAACTCTAAAGCTCTATTAGGACTCCTGTTAATCAAGTAGCAAGCAGTATACAAAGCTTCACCCCAAAAAGACTTAGGTAAACCAGAAGTAAACAATAAGCATCTCACTTTTTCAAGAAGGGTTCTATTCATTCTTTCTGCAACACCATTCTGTTGAGGAGTTAATCTAATTGTTTTATGCCTAAGTATACCATTTTCTTTACAGAAATTGTCAAACTCAGCATTACAGAACTCTAAACCATTATCAGTTCTAAGAGTTTTCACATTAGAACTACAATGATTCTCCACTAACAGTTTCCATTCCTTAAATTTCAGAAATGCTTCATCTTTGGTTTTTAGCAAGAAAGTCCATACTCTTCTAGAATAGTCATCAATAATGCTTAAGAAGTATTTATTCCCACCATAAGTTAACTGAGCCTCAGGCCCCCACAAATCAGCATGCTGGTAATCCAATATATATGTTTACTAGCATGAACACCCGCAGTAAATTTCAGTCTATGTTGTTTAGCTAATACACAAGGTTCACAAAAGTCAAGATCACTGATTTTTTCCTTACCAAACATGCCTTGCTTAAACAACATGACTAACCCTTTGTGACTCATATGCACAAGCCTAAGATGCCATCTAACTGTGGCCCTTTTATCTGCATCAACCAGGTTAGCTTCATGCATGCCCTTATTAGGGAAACAACCATCAAGATAGTATAAGCTTCCATTTTTCTTTCCACACAAAACCAACTTATCAGATTTAAAGACATTCATGGCACCATTTTTAGCAGTATAAGAACATCCCAAATCATCCAAAAAACCAAGAGAAACCAAGTTTCTCCTCAGACCAGGAACATGTCTAACATTGGTAGAGTGACCATCTTACCATTTGACATCTCTAATGTGACTGACCCTTGACCCTTAACCTTACACACATTGTCATTCCCCATGAACACAGTCTCTCCACTACAAGGTTTGTAGTCTTGAAACCATGTCTCATGAGGACACATGTGGAAGGAACAGCCTGAGTCAAGGACCCATTGGTCACTTATGGGCTAATCTGTCACATTGAGAACTTCAGGGGTATTAGTGTTTTGGTTCCCTGCAACAGCAAGATTAGTTTCATTGTTCTGTGTTTTATTTCTAGCAAGGAACTTATGACAGTGTCTTCTAAAATGACCCAGCTTACCACAAAAGTAACATTTTCTTGGAGGTCCCTGATTTTTAGCATCCTTTTTCTGGTCAGTTTTAGGCTTATTTTCAGATGAGTTGTTACTAGCATATGACTTATTTTTATATGAATTGAACTGAACTGACCAGACTTGGTTTTCACAAACAAGCCTGACCCATCCTTGGACTTGGAACCCTTAAGTTCCATTTCTCTAGTCCTCAAAGCAGTACAGAACTGATCAAAGGAGGGGACAGTTCCGGTATATTGAAAAGCATCCTTAACAACTTGATAAGTTTCAGGAATAGAATTCATTAAAATCATAGTAGTGCTAGTTTCATCAAGGGCATGAGTAGTACCAGTCAACATCAAGGTCATCTTTAAGAAATCATCCAAGTTATCATCAATAGATTTACCTGGATCCATTTTGAAAGCAAACAAAGAAGCCTTTAAATAACTCAAGTTTGGAGTAACTTGGTTTTCAAACAGGGTTTTCAGTTTATCTCACATTTCAAGAGGAGTTTTAAGGGTACATACCTTCCTGATAATATTGTCACTAAGACTGAGTATTATCAGGTTGTATGCATCAGCTTCAATATCCCTCTTCCTCTTCTTTTCATCCTCAGTCCACAGTCCAACATCCTTCTCCAAAGCTACTGCTACCTTGTTATGAGCCAGTAGAGCCTTCATCTTGATGCTCCACACTTGGTAGTCAGTCTTCCCATCAAACGGTGCAATTTCCATTCGTCCAGCCCCCATGATTTCCCTCAAACACAATAAACAGGGAAAGAGTATCAATGGGCACAACAAGATTCACAAAACAAAGAATCAGCCAACAACTAGCAATCAATACAACAAAGCTCTTGATACCACTGTAGTAATTCCTTAAGATGTTATTAGGATCGAATTCAGATTACTAGCATAAACCCTAATTCAATTCAATGTAAATTCAAGCCCTAAATTGAGAACTCAAAGTAAAGACAAAGAACAATCAGATTTATACTGGTTCACCTCTAGGTGAGAGGCTAATCCAGTTTGGCTCACTGTCGGAGCCCCGTATGCACTATGGTTGGCCGTAATCGCACCAAGATTGCCCGGAGAAGATACAGATGAACAGTCACTCGGACTGGATCGAATACAACTCAAACAAACACGACTTCACTCGATTGAACGCCGAATCGTGCACGAACGTCCGCTGAGTCGAAGCCCTCAATCAATTCGGCAAGATGATCACACTTGGATGTCGAACGAGAGAGAAAACGAGTTGAGCAAGATAGAACCCTAGCTTCGTGTTTTCCAGCTTAAATGTGTCAGTCTAAATGCCTAGATTGATTCTCGTTCGTCGGATGAAATTAACGGCCTTCTAATCTCGTCCGTCCATCAGCAACGAACATACCGACTTCTCAAACGCGGATTCCCGCCCTGACGTATCGTCTCCTGATTGGCTGGCGTTACTTTCCCTCAGCTACGGCTTTGAGCCTTCAGCAACGGAACCCTTTTGCATTAGCAACGAACTGAGTACTTCTTCTGGAAACAGCAACAACATCTTCTGATCTTCAGCGACGACTGTTGGAACTTTTAGCGACGACTGCTGAACTTGCTCAGAAATGTCTGCTTTAAATCCAACAGTGAACTTTTGTAAATGATAAAACAAGGTACTTGAATAAGCTGAGCAGTTTTCAGGAAAAACTCAAGGAAGTGAGTAGAAAATCTTTGTTTGGAACTTGCCTATGTTTAATCTCCATGAGGTTAGCTAACCATTATAAGCAGCAAAAGTCCTGACAGGATCTTCCAAAACTGATCTAGCTACAAAATCTACAGGGCTAACCCGCTGCATGAATTTTTCTCAACCATAAACATGTTCAGAAAGATCAATTTGCTTCTGGTGAACTTTGTACAACTGATAAAGAGTCATGTCATGTTAGTGTCGGAAGGAAGAGAACTTCAACGTTGGTATGCACCTCTTTATTTTTTCCGTTTCCATATCCTATAATTTTAATTTGCTTTTTTACATCCCTGAATGCGTTGGTGCAACATAGGTTGCTGATACGTGCATCGGTATATTCACCCATGATTTATGGTATATTTATTTCTGAGAAATAACATTGTGAGATTTTATTTTTTCATTTTGACTTGTGCAGGGGACAATTTCAGTTACAGTTATATGGTCGCGGTTCGATGTCCATGTACTGCATCCATCAACAATATATTTTTTTCAGGACAAACACTACACCATTTTACATCCTACGTGACAAACTTTGAATATTGTCGCAACAGTTTTTCGCATATAATGGTTTATAGGACACCGTTTTGGTTTGTTTGTCGCAAAAACTACAATATGCGACAAAAGTTAAAGCGACGCCATAAATGTTGTCACATAAAGGGGTTTACCCGACTTCTTTTTAAGCGACACGTTATTTGTGTCCCGTTATTATCTTTATGCGGCCTTTGTTTACGCGACGAACTAAATATGTCACGTTAAATGTATTACGCGACGTTAGTGTAGCGACAACTTGAATTATGTCACATAATCATAAAAATTAGATCGACCCATACGTAGCTGTCATTGATACACGCCTTTAAGTTTGAAATTGATTCGCCGTAAAAGAGGGCACCTACCGTTTTAGTCTTACGCGACGTTGGTATCCAATTTATGTCGCGTAAACAGACAAAAATTAAATGCAGAACAGAGTACTCTAAAATACAACCCTGCCTTAAATTCGAGTTCACCTACCTTAAATCTCTACTGAAACAGAACCAAAGGACCCCATTTGTTGGAGAACATCTTCATCAGTTCCGAGGGATGAGTTTTCAAAGGGTTTTGGCGAAATCTTCATGTGAAAAGCATATTTTTTGAAGTGAGGAGTATGCAAAATGTTAGGCATGTGTATGTTTGGTCTCAAAATGTTGTCAAAAATTCATTTTCCTTGTAACGAAAGACATAGGACTGTTTTGTGTTTAAACTTGTCTGTCCATTTTATGGGACACAAATAGTTACAATTTGTCGCGTAAAACTTAGTGTTTTGGGGAAGGTGTTTTCGATATTGGGGGGAAATGAATTTTTGGAGCGGGAGGAAATCTGAAATGTTTTTCGACAGGTTTAAGCGACTCATATTAAATAAATTGTCGCGTTAAGATGCGTTTTGGCCCAAATAAATGGCCGGCCCATTAGACAAACCCTACCCATTTCACAAACCCTACTCATATTCTCAATTAACTTCTTCACAGCCGTCGTGACCCTCTTGGTAGAAACTGATGGCTTTCGCCCCTTCCTTTTCGTATCCTCCACCTTTTTTTGAACCAGGAGTCGCGGAGGATCTCGTCAATCGTGTTCCTGCTCTCCGGCCGGACATCCGGAAGGCCCGACAAGAAGCGCTTGAGATCGGCAGACATCCATTTGGGATAACGAAAGTCTCCTTTGTAGATTTTCTTGTACATGGTCATGGAAGACGCCTCGAGAATGACAGTAGGAGATGTCGGAGATGAGTTGGTGGAAGTAGTGGCGGCTCTCAGATCCTCGGAGAATTTTTTTTGTTTGCCAATAAGAAGGAGCATTCCACTCTGAAGGCTATTGATTTTGGTCTTTCCGTGTTCTTCAATCCTGGTAAGTGAGGTGGTGGTTGCTTTAGTTCATTGCAGGGAAGCTATTTGATGAAATTCCTCACATGATTTGTGTTATGAAGTATTTTTTTTCTTTTTCAGGTGAGCGGTTCTCAGAGATTGTTGGGAGTCCATATTACATGGCACTCGAAGTTCTAAAGAGGAATTATGGTCCAAAGGATATGCTTGAATTGTTGGGAGAATTATTGTTGCAGCTTGATCAAGTATGAAGGGGCTATGCTTGAATTGGAATCATGCCTTGCTACGGCAACACAAGTTCCACTCCAATGGTTTGACGTCGAGGCCATCATCACATTTCACGTCCTTAATTGTTTCGAGGACGACCATGAAGTGGTAGTTTGCTGATGATTCTTGAACTAGAATCGAAGGGAGCCACCGGCCACGTATGGTGAGATTGGCTAGGGCCGGAACTTAATCGCCAAGTATGCTTGGGATAGAAATTTTTGTATTGTTAGTACATGTATTTTTTGCTTGTTAAGCTTCAATGAGAATGGAGTACATGTAATTATGATGTTTATGTAATTTTGAATTCAAATGAAAATTTTATTTAAATTATTTAGTCATTAAAAATACAGTAATGAAACAGGTTTTATATGACAATTATATCATTAATGCTAATATTGATCCTCTCATTTTTACGCGACAAACATAGCGACAAATATAGCGACAAACCCGATTGCTTTATGTGACGTACTAAAAAAAATGTCGCATATGATTAAAACTTTACGCGACATTTGTATCTTAAAAATGTCGCTCGACATTACGCTACTAGGCTTTGGCGACAAAATTTACGCGACATTTATTTGGTCGCATAAAGGTTATGCGACAAATATAGGACATTATGCGACAGAAAAAAACTATCTCCTAATCTGCAAAATGGTGTAGTGAAAATAGCTTCGTCATTTGGTTTATTGCTACTTCATATCTAAGCTGTTATGGAGCTAATTCTTGAGCTTTCCATTCGATGCTTCGCTTTTGGATTCACATTCACCTTAAGTTCGTTCGTATAGAGTGGTGTGGATCCAATCATAAGAACTGATAGTAGTATGTTTTTAGTGTTTGTTTCGTTTTGGCGTTTATGTTGGAAATAATTGATATCCTTCGTGTGCATTACTATATTGACTTTAAGCTTACCAGCTTTAATTGATTTTTCTGTAAAGTCTAGATGAATTTGGGATAACCTAACAACATTAGTTCTAGTAACACCAGATACACAGATAGGATTTACTTAAAATGGAATTGCACACATGATACTTTTTCTGACAAATTTAATTATACCATAAAATAGATTTACAACAATAAAGGTTTCGTGGTGTAGTTGGTTATCACGTCAGTCTAACACACTGAAGGTCTCCGGGCGAAGCCAAACTTTTTTGTTACAGAAAATCAGATGTTTGGCTTGGCAGTTTGGACTGTAGTTTCTTGTTGATATTACCTTGTTTGTAGATTGTCTTTTATGTGAGGCGTCGGCTCGTTTATTTTTTAAGATTATTTTATCAAGCTGGTTCGGCTCGTTTACATCCCTAGCTAATGAGAGTGTACCCATTTTCTGTTATGGCCGATTCTTTTGATGCAACAAGAGATATTTTCCCAGTCTGATTTTTGTTTTTGTCCACTGTCTTGCTTTTGCACATTCCTAGATTGTTTTTGTCCGCTGTTTCAAATTCTTAAATATTCATTTTGTCTGCTTAAAACACTTTCATAATTAGAACTTGTAACAAATATCTTCCTTGCACAATGTTTTAATATCACTAGCAAGAGTAAAAGATCAGGTACAAAACATATTTTTGACGCAAAATACAAAGTTAATCAAAATTGGGTTATAATTCGTCGCCGAAAAAACTAAATAGTTCGTCAAGAATATTTTATAATTCGTCACCCAGAAATCAACCATATGACGAGATTTAATCTCATCCGTCCAAATGACTAAATCAAAAGTTGTCATTGGTTTCAGTGGCGGTTCCAGAGCTTCGTCGGAGGGGGGTCCCAAATTTATTTTTCGAACAACAAGGATATAAGTCGGATCCGGCAAACAAAAGGTCTGCTAATGATTCGGCGAATTTTTTGTTTCGAACAAAAAAACAACAAGGTTCGCTAATAATCAACCAACCTTCTGAAGCTCATAAAGGCGTCATCCGGTGTCCATTGAAGATGATCTACATATGGATCGAAAGCTAATTGAATGTTCTATAACTTTCATGTTTAACTCAAGATGAAATTCAGAGGTTAGGCCGATAAAAATAGCCATCAAAGATAGATGATTAATTGAAATTTGCCGAAATTGAGGGGGTCCGAACCAATCTTCTAAAGCTCATTGACGCGTCATCCGGTGTCCGTTAAAGATGATCCATATATGTCTAAAAATCTAATTGAATGCTCTCTACAACTTTCATGTTTACTTAAAGATGAAATTTGGCGGTTAAGTTGATAAAAACTGTGACCAAAGATGGATGATCGATCGAAATTATCCGAAATTGAGGGGTCCGAGCTAACCTTCGGAAACTCATAGAGGCGTCATCCGGTGTTCGTTTAAGATGTTCTTTATATGGTTAGAAAGCTAATTGGATGTTCTATAACTTTCATGTTTACTCCAAAATGAAATTTAAAGGTTAAGCTCACAAATATAGCGACCGAAGATGGATGTTTGATCAAAATTATCCACACAAAAAAACTCAAAATGTGAGAGGGGTCCCGGGACCCCATATGACCCCCTTGGCGCCGCCTCTGATTGGTTTGTATTTTTTATAATAATATGTCATTTGCACAAGATGCTTTTTCTCACTGGCAAAATATAGTATAACATTAAACACTAATTTATATGTAGTTTATTAGCTGATAATTACAGTATTGACTTGTTATCTAAATAGAGTGTACAAAAAGACTCTATTTAACACTACTAGGTAGCTGCCGGTTAGCACAGTGCTAATTCTGAGCCTCTCTTGTCAAGCCATGTACTTGAATCTTTGTGTTTGGGCAAATCCGAATTGTCATTGCTTTGCATGCTTGTGCTTAGATTTTACAGAACCTAATGTGGCTTCTTCCAAGATGAAACTTCGAGTTTGTGTCCCTCGAGATTTCCTAGGGAAATAATTTCACCAATTAGCTGGATTGCCTTGGCATGGCTTTGATTGACTTTGCTTAGTTTTACATTCCATCGCAAAATTATAGGTTTATGAACACAAAAACAAGTCATGTCTTATAAGCTATCACTCGATTTTTACAAGAACAAAAAAAAAACTGATGCATTGTTGCTTGCAGAATACACAGTTCATTAACATTGATCAAGAACAAGATTTTTCACTATGATCTATTTGTCCATATTCGTTAATTCATCTGTTGTCTGATCTGTCCTTTACAGAAACTGGAATCTTCTCGCGACGAGGACATATGAACTGAGCCGTTATTTAACTAATTCATTGCGGAGATGCCTAAGACGGGAACTATAGGTATACATGTCAGTACGGTTGCTTTCTGTCCTTTTCTTTGGCTTAGTTTTTTCAAGAAGATGACAACTCTTGCAATGGGTTTTATGTTTTTCAATAGTATGTAAAGAGCCATATAGCTAAACAGTTCGTTGGCATCTGATAATGAAATTTTTTTGAACATTGATTCTTCCTATCTACCATTAATCCAGCTGATCAAGCAACTGTGCGGTGTGCCTCCCATTCATCGCTCGGGTGAAAAAATAACGAAACAGTATTAAAAAAAAACTGGCTGCATTGTTCTGAGGAACCTGATAAAGCAGCAGAGAGCTAAACGAAAGCTTCAGATAATCACTTATGAAGTAAGAATCCTATTACAGATCTTTCGTCAACAGCTAAACGAAAACTTTTATGACGAGCGAGAAGAAGGTTTAACGTTTAATACCCCTTCCTACAGATATCTCAAGTGAGAGGACTAAATGATTAAAGACTGAAAAATGAGATTCTAAACAAATTTTAACTTCCTGACATGTTTCGGATTCACTGGCAGATCCTCGTACCGTCATCTGTGCTCCAGTATTCTGAATTGATCTTCATTATGGTTCGATGACGAGTCGCTGATAAGATGAGAATTGGAGGAGGATTTCACTGTTGCTAAGGACAGCTTAGCATCTTTCCATATATGGTTCTTTGGAAACATAGCGGTTTTCGATTGAGAGCAGCCTTTGGAGCATGTGGATGTGGACTTGTGCAGGGCACAGCTGCAGTTTCGATGGTATGGTCTTCGCTCAATCTCCGTATCATGCATAGTTAGGCATCCATTGGAAACACTTTGAAGCAGAATTTGAGCTCCAATGGCTGCCATTAACTACACTTATGCTTACTTCTGTAAGTCTTTTTTTTTTTTTTTTTTGTACTGAGTGGAAGTTATGATACCTGCGATATGCTCCTTACATATTTATACAAAAGATTTCTGTCTTCATTTTATGCTCTAACTTTGCGTTGTTTTTTTCGAGGATTTCGAGAATTTGCTTGACAAGAGTTAATATCAAAATCAAAGATTTCGGAGTGAATGGCTCGGCTCAGCTTTGTTTGACTAGTCGAGTTTGTTGCTGTCAGACTGCCTTTCAAAATTAAAATATCGCTTTTCTTGTCTTCGAACCAAGTCATAACTAATATACCAGAATTTCCGTTATGTGTGAAGTAGGCGATTATTTGTATGCAACAAGAGATACTTGTCCCTACTCCCTAGCCTAGTCTTGTTTCTGTTTTTCAACCGTTTCTTGGAACGAACGTAGTTCCTTTTTAAAAGGAAGGCTAAACAAATACCAAAATTATGAAAATGTAAGTATTCAAGTTTTTCTGGCATATTCATGTTAGTTGAAAATTGAAAATTTCATGCATCATATCGACTCAGTATCGATCTGAATATGTCTCGAGAAATGAAATAATGAACAGTATAGATCCAACATCATATATTTCAACGTAAAAAAAGTGCTTAGGAGTTTCCTTGTTTATGGAACTAACCGTTTCCGTTACTTTGAACAAGAACAAGATACTAAGGCACTATGTCTATGTACCGCTGTCTGTATTATTATCTTTTATTATTGTCCTTCGGTTTGTCTTTTCGTAAATAGACATTTTTTCCTACAAGTTAGGACTGGAATGCTTGAATTGCTAAGTTGTTAGGAAACTAATTCATTGGGACAGACTTCATAAAAGGCCAGGAGCTGCAGGAATTGATGGCAGTAAATGGCTCATGGAGCTGACTGAAAGAAATATGTAATTCAGTTTTTTTCGCCTAATTATTTTGTGTAAGGTTGAAAAACATAGAAATAATTTTGTAAGCAGTCAGAGGTGTCATTTTGAGTTGAGTTTGCTTTTCAAGTGAGTCTGACCTTGAAACAAAAAACAGATGAGGTTTCCTGCAGATGTAGTTCATTAATAATATTGTTATTTGTATCAAAATCAACAGGCAAATGCAGTTTTCTCCTTGTCTGTTTCACTTCGTTAATAACTGTAACTAATCTGTCGGCTAACGGTTACATATATTGTCATTTTCGGAGGACATAAACTTGCTCGTGCACTAAGTAGTTAAAGAACTAATTGGAGGAACCGACGTAGGGTATCATTGGAACTGATACCTGTAAATGGCTTGGCTCGACGCTGTTTAATGTTTTTTAAACATAAGGTATATATGGTTTGGTTCATGAAAAGTTTTTGGGATGAAAAGAAAATATAAAGGAAAATGTTGTTTCTTTGTCATGAAAAATCTAAACAAAACAAAATGATCCAATAAAACATTTTCATAGCTATTTTCCAGGAAAATATTTTTTTTTTAATTTTCAATTTCATTTTTCTTTCTGTCATATTTCCATGATTCAAACGGAGATCATGCACTAAGTAGTTAAATAATTTTTTTTTTTAATTTTTCATTTTCAGGGTGGTGTTCTATTAGTTAAGAAGTCATATATGATTCCTTATACCCCGAATTCAAAATAATTTTCTCACAATTCCTCCCTCGTGGAGGTGCTATTCGGCCATCGAATAGCACATCAAGATGGACGTGTCGTGTATTGCAACGGTAAAGGTGTCCGAGGAGGCCTAAGCTCCAAGTATCGAATACCAATATGCAGGACGGACCCATGAATTATGAGAGCTGGTGGCAAACGAAAATAGCAATAAAGAAATTTAACATAATAAAAAAAAATTATTTCATTATAATAAAGAGCCTCGTGTTTTCATATTATAGAAATCATCGACAACCAAACAATCAGATAAGAAATCATCTTCAATCTTATTGCGAAGTGTATTCTTCACCATATTCATTCTTACAAAAGAGCGTGCGATAATAGTAGTAGAAACTAACTAAAAGAGTCAGGATAAGGATATCACCTTTTATAGCAAAAGAAACATATATTTTATTCTTTTTGTTTTGGCTTATCATTGAAATATGTTAGAAATCTAGGTCAAAAAATTTGAAAGTTCTCGAACTAGCTCACTGAGAGCTTATGCTCGTATGTTCTTCCATCTTTATCAAAGTCTATCGGATAAAATTTTAATGAGTAGAGTTATGTTTAAATTTAATTTTATGCATAATATATTACTAATTTTGAATAACTGTTACGTTAATATTACACAAATTGTATATTTTTTACATTATATAAAAGCAAATTTTGGAAAAACCTGGGGTGACACACTGCATCTGTCCATGCCGATATGGGGTGGATGTGTGGATTCGTGCATGGTAAATGAAGGAATTGTGTCCTTTAATTTAATGTGCAATGACTAAACTTGGAATAGGACAATTAACGGAATTAATTCAATCCGATTACTTTAGGATTCGTAATGCTTTGCTAGAAGCCAACTACGATTAATGAGGTTAAACTCATAGCTATTATAATCGGGTCCTATGAGGTCACACACTTAGAGTTGACGGACTAGACCAGCGGGAAAGATGGTTAATTATTAATAGATATTAGATATTATTAATAATAAAGTTTATTATTTATTTAGGAAATAAATAATAAATGATGGAGTCAATTAGAGATTAATGGGAAAACGTTACATTACCTAATTGGTTTATACTGCTAATTGAATGTTGCTAATTAATCAATTAGTATATATGGATATCAAAAGGGTTTCCATAGAGGCAGAGAATTGGTTTTCGAGAGGCAGAGGCACGATCAAAACAAAAGAGGAGGAAAAGGAAAAGGGTTTTTCTTCTCCGACTCAAGGATCAAACGCCAAACACCACCATTCCCACCAAGCAATCTGATTGCTCCCCCTTCGTCCATTCGTCCTAGCAGTCGAAGACAAGGGATCTAGCCGGGCTCGTGTGGATCAACTAGAGGAGCAACACGTGGGGCTCTCATCTCTTTCGTTCCTACCCGATCAGGTCCGGTTCACGCATCAAAAGGTATTCTCATGATCTATCAATTGTGCTTGTAGATCCTACTATTAGATGTTTAGATATGATCTGAAATTCCGCTTAACACATCTAATAATAACCAACAATGGTATCAAGAGCCAGATTGCATAGATTGATATGATCAATGTTTTGATGGGGATCTTGATTGAAATTAGTGGTGAATTTTATATGGATAAAGATGTAAAATTGAAATGGAGATTTTGATGAATTGCGACATGGAATTGTATGAATTGATATGGAAATTGAACACCAACCGAGTCAGATTCGATTCGATTTGGTGATGGAAAGGTCACAAAATTAAGATGGATAATATTATGATATTATTTATTTTAATTGTTTCCTAAAAGTTAGGAAATCCCACTTAAGATTAAATATTTGATATTATATCTTTTTCATACAATTTAATCCAATTATTACATTTAATGGTTAATATTGATTAATACCATATAAGGATTTAATTTTAAATTGAGATGAATTTTTTTTATGCTCGTTTTATATTATGATATATTGCTTGCATAAAGTGACTAGTATGGCCCATAATACGATCTGTGTATCGTTATGTTTTCTTGTACACGATCTGCGCATCGTTTATTTTGTTGTAATTTAATTTCTGCGATTAGAGTAATTCTAAATTGTAATACAAGAAGAAGTACAAGACATAAGAAGGTCAAGGATGGAGATCCATGCAGGATACAAGATGAAGATATTATGAAGATTAGATCTTTATTTTATGCATCGTAGGGGCCATACTAGGATCACAATTATTGCGTTTTGAATGCTTTATTTTAAGTCTTTATATTGTTTTTATTTATGACATTTTTTCACTTATAAATAAAATACAAATAAAAGACTTATGTTCCAACGGTAAATTGGGGCAATGCCTTTCCATATCATAACCCATTAAGTTCTGGATTGTGGTTGGATGGGCTTCACAAAAGTGAGGGTGTTCTTCCATAATCTTGGACTGAGTGAGGGTGAATCTATACGGGGGTTCATAAACCTTGATATGGTAGTACCCAACGAGAGACCAAAAGGCAAAGTTTTGGATCTTGAGGCATGGGATGATTTTTACATTGGATGTGGATCATCAACCAAGAATTATAAGGAGTTATAATTAGTAATTGTTACTTACCCTGAACACATATGACTTAAGGCAGTGCAAAAGTACGTTGAGTCTTGTCTGGGATGGGATCTTGGAATATTTTATTCAAAGGGACGACAACAACTGAATAAAATGTGCTTTTACTTATTTTAAATTGTTTAAATATAAGTATTTGCAATTTCAAACATATACTGATTTGTATGTCATTGATATTTTGTAGATTATGTCGAATGATAATTTGAAATTCTCTCTGCGCTCAATTGTTGAGAAAAACAAGCTCAATGGAACAAACTTCCTTGATTGGGAAAGGAATCTGAGAATCATTCTCAGGTCCGAGGGACGTGAGGACGTCCTAGCTACCCCTATCCCTTCTTTGACCGACACCTCATCAGATGAGGAGAAGGCAACAGAAACTAGGGTGAGGTCTAATTCATTACCTGTAACTTGCCTCATGCTTGCTGCAATGGAGCCTGATTGCAAAAGAGGTTTGAGCATTCTGATGCTTATACTATCATTACTGAACTGAAAACATTGTTTCAGGATCAGGCAAGGATAGAGCGATATGAGACTCACAAGGCTATACTTGATAGCAAGCTTGTGAGGGGAAAACCAGTGAGTCCTCATGTGATTAGCCTGACTGGGCTTTTTAAGAGGATGGAAAATCTGGGGACCCCATCCATATGACCAAGAGTTGGCCACTGATATTGTTCTTAGATCATTGCATGATGGTTTTGCACCATTCAGAATGCAATACCATATGAATGGTCTGAAGCATGATATGAATGAGCTCCATGGCTTGCTTAAAAATGCTGAGGCAAATATTATTGATGACAAGAAGAAGGAAGTTCTGAATGTCAACAATTGCAAGGGTTTTAAGAAGGTGGCTAAGAGTAAGAGCAATTACCAAGGGAAAGGCAAGCAAGTTGCCAAACCCAAGGGTGGTGAGAAGCCAAAGGTGGCTGCTGATCATGATTGTTTTTACTGCAAGGCCAAGGGACACTGGAAGAGGAACTGTCCCAAGTACCTGGAAGACAAGAAGAATGGAACTGTGAGTTCCGGCACTTCAGGTATTTATGTTATTGATATAATGACAACAAATGTTCTCACATTAGAATATGATCCCACTTGGGTATTAGATACCGCTTGTGGTGCTCACATTATTTCTTATGTGCAGGAACTAAGAAATATAAGGCAAGTGAAGAAGGGGGAGATAGACCTGCGCGTTGGAAATGGAGCAAGTGTTGCTGCACTTACCGTGGGAGATTTTAATCTGTCTTTACCTTCTGGTTTAGTATTAGAACTGAATAATTGTTATTTTGTTCCATGCATTACCAAGAACCTTATTTCGGTTGCATTATTACATTCTGAGGGATTTGATTTTAGCATTAAAGATGGATTTATGTCTGTTTTTAGAAACAATATTTTCTATGCTAGTGCACCAATGAGTAATGGAATTTTTGTGTTGGATCTCAAATCGGATGTATATAATATAAATAACAAAAGGCAAAAACCAAATAGTTTGAGTGAGGCCTACCTATGGCATTGTCGATTGGGCCATATTAGTGTGAATCGCATGAAGAAGCTCCATAAAGATGGACTTTTAAAAGACATGGATTATGAATCCATTGATACATGTGAATCATGTCTAATGGGCAAAATGACAAGGTCACCTTTCAAAGGAACAAATGAAAGGGCTATTGAATTGTTGGGCATAATACATACTGATGTATGTGGGCCAATGACCACAGAAGCTAGAGGTGGCTACAGATACTTCATTACGTTTACTGATGACATGAGCAGATATGAATATATTTACTTAATGTCACATAAATCGGAATCCTTTGAAAAGTTCAAGGAATTCCAAAATGAAGTAGAGACTCAAAGTGGCAAGAAAATAAAAGCACTTCGATCTGAGCGTGGTGGTGAGTACTTGAGCCACGAATTTGATCATCATTTGAAAAACTGTGGGATAGTAACACAGTTGTCTACCCCAGGAACACCACAGCTGAACGGTGTGTCTGAAAGGAGAAACAGGACCTTGTTAGACATGGTCCGATCAATGATGAGTTTTGCTGATCTTCCGGTATCCTTCTGGGGATATGCCCTCACTACCGCTGTACTTACATTAAACAGGACTCCGTCAAGAACTGTAGACAAAACTCCATATGAGATATGGACTGGAAAGGTTCCAAAGTTGACTTTTCTGAAAATATGGGGATTTGAAGCTTATGTAAAGCGTTTACAAACAGAGAAGCTTGCCCCAAAATCAGATAAATGCTTTTTTATAGGGTATCCAAAAGGAAGTTTTGGATATTACTTCTACAATCCAACTCAGCAAAAGGTGTTTGTTGCAAGGGATACTGTCTTTTTGGAAAGAGAGTTCCTTTCCAACAAGTCAAGTGGGAGAAATATTCATCTTGAAACAGTTCAAGATGATGAAGAGCAACAAACTCAACAACAAGATGACATGGATGATGTCGATGATGAGATGATTACTTTTGAAGGCTTAGGGCCTCAGATCATCCAAGAGCCGGAACAAGAGGATCTACAAACAGTTGTGGATCATGTTCCGAATTCAGTTGGTGAACAAGTTGAACCCACTCGTAGATCGAAAAGGCCAAGGGTACAACCAAGACGTTATGATGATTTCATCTTGAATGTGACCCTTGATGTTCTTATATTAGAACATAGTGAGCCTTCTACATATAAGCAAGCGATGGCGGGTCCAGACTCCAAGAAATGGCTTAAGGCCATGAGGTCCGAAATGGATTCGATGTTTGAAAATCAAGTATGGGACTTGATAGATTTGCCAAATGGGGTAAAACCCATAGGAAGCAAATGGATTTTCAAACTCAAAACGGACAAGGATGGAAATGTATCTGTTTACAAGGCAAGACTAGTTGCCAAAGGTTTTAGACAGATTCATGGTATAGACTATGACGAGACATTTTCACCAGTTGTCATGATTAGATCCATTAGGATAATCCTAGCTATTGCCGCATATTATGACTATGAGATATGGCAAATGGATGTCAAAACCGCTTTTCTAAATGTTTTTTTGGAAGAGGATGTGTACATGACACAACCTGAAGGTTTTGAAGATCCAAATGATGTTGGGAAGGTATGCAAGCTTAAGAAGTCCATTTATGGACTTAAGCAAGCATCCAGGAGTTGGAACTTTCGATTTGATGAAAAGATCAAAGAGTTTGGTTTCATTATATGTGAAGAGGATCCTTGTGTTTACAAGAAGTTTAGTGAGAGTAAGGTAGCCTTCTTAGTTTTGTATGTGGATGACATACTACTTATTGGAAATGACATTCCGATGCTAGAGTCCGTAAAGGAATGGCTGAAGAAATGTTTCTCAATGAAAGACTTAGAAAGGCCGAGTACATACTTGGAATTAAGATCTACAGAGATAGATCTAAGAGGCTTCTTGGATTGAGTCAAGGAACTTATATTGATAAGATTCTTGATAGATTCAAGATGCAAGATTCCAAGAAGGGGTTTTTACCCATGCAACATGGTGTATATCTCAGCAAGAAGCAGTGTCCTAAAACACCTGCTGAGCTTGAGAAGATGAACAAAATCCCATATGCTTCTACTATAGGATCTATCATGTATGCCATGGTATGTACACGTCCTGATGTTGCATATGCTTTGTGCATGTGTAGCAGATACCAATCAAGTCCTGGAGAAGCACACTGGAGTGCAGCTAAGAATATCCTGAAGTACTTGAGAAGGACCAAGGATGATTTCTTAGTATATGGGGGAGATGAAAAATTAATCGTACAAGGCTATACTGATGCAAGCTTTCAGACTGACCGAGATGGCTTTGAGTCTCAATCTGGTTATGTCTTCATCCTTAACGGAGGAGCTGTGAGCTGGAAGAGCTCCAAGCAGGATACAGTAGCAGATTCTACAACAGAGGCTGAGTACATTGCTGCTAGTGAAGCAGCAAAGGAGGCCGTTTGGATGAGGAAGTTCCTGGATGAACTCGGTATTGTTCCTAGCATTTCAGCGCCTATCGACATCTATTGTGACAACAATGGTGCCATAGCCCAGGCAAAGGAACCGAGTTCAAGCTCCAAATCCAGACACGTTATGAGGAAGTATCACCTTATTCGACGCATCATCACTGAGGGTGACATTAGGATGTGTAAGGTGCATACTGATGACAATATTGCAGATCCATTGACCAAGCCTATGCCTAGGCCCAAGCATGAGAGTCACACTAGGGCTAAGGGTCTCAAGCACATTGGAGAATGGCTTTGAGTTTGCTTTTATATTACATTGTGTATTTATGAGTGTTGGACACTAGTTTTATGTTTGACATGATGATGTTATGATATATGATATTTCATTCTTATTTAAATATTGTTTAGATCGATATTGAATAATCTGTCCAAATAATTCATTATTAACAAATGGGATCACTTTAAGTGTTATGGTGAATGAAACCCCATTAAGTGAAATGAAGTTTTGAATTATTGAAAGTCTATAGTTCGAAATCATCAAATGGACATGGATGATTTCATTAGTGACTATATTGTAAGTTGACTGATAGCGCCAGGTTTCATGGGCTATAGGGACATGGAGATGTCTAGTCATTTACATATATGTGTATGGATGATACATGTAGGACTGACCCACCTTAAGACTCTCCAAAAGAGATTGTAAAGTTTTAAGTTAAACCAGGATTAGTAGATTCCTCAGACATGACTATATTGTGGTCTCACTTGATGATTGGTATTTCTTTGACACTGTTAAACGCTTTCCGTAAAAGGGAGTTATAAAGGCAGTTGTTAGGATTGCAAAAAGTTGAGTGGGAGCCATAGTCATACAAGATTGGAGAAGTCCTCCTGATTCGTGTATACTGTGATACATTGAACAGGATTGGTGTCTCGGCCACTTGAAGAGCGAGAACTGAAAAAGCATGGCCATGCTCGGATGATTATTTGCAACCATCCGTTTAATTGACAGTTCAAACTTGGAGTTCAAGAAACACATTTGACATTAGATATGAATGTCACCATATCGTCAAATAAGACATTAAGAGACAAATGTATCTTATATTGCACACTTGTTTAAGGACAAGTGGGAGATTGAAGGAATTGTGTCCTTTAATTTAATGTGCAATGACTAAACTTGGAATAGGACAATTAACGGAATTAATTCAATCCGATTACTTTAGGAGTCGTAATGCTTTGCTAGAAGCCAACTACGATTAATGAGGTTAAACTCATAGCTATTATAATCGGGTCCTATGAGATCACACACTTAGAGTTGACGGACTAGACCAGCGGGAAAGATGGTTAATTATTAATAGATATTAGATATTTTTAATAATAAAGTTTATTATTTATTTAGGAAATAAATAATACATGATGGAGTCAATTAGAGATTAATGGGAAAATGTTACATTACCTAATTGGTTTATACTGCTAATTGAATGCTGCTAATTAATCAATTAGTATATATGGATATCAAAAGGGTTTCCATAGAGGCAGAGAATTGGTTTTCGAGAGGCAGAGGCACGATCAAAACAAAAGAGGTGGAAAAGGAAAAGGGTTTTTCTTCTCCGACTCAAGGATCAAACGCCAAACACCACCATTCCCACCAAGCAATCTGATTGCTCCCCCTTCGTCCATTCGTCCTAGCAGTCGAAGACAAGGGATCTAGCCGGGCTCGTGTGGATCAACTAGAGGAGCAACACGTGGGGCTCTCATCTCTTTCGTTCCTACCCGATCAGGTCCGGTTCACGCATCAAAAGGTATTCTCATGATCTATCAATTGTGCTTGTAGATCCTACTATTAGATGTTTAGATATGATCTGAAATTCCGCTTAACACATCTAATAATAACCAACAGTAAAGATGTCAAACACGGTATGCGCTTCAGAAGTGGAGAAATGTACCAGATGATTCCAGATCCGATCAAAATACTTTGCTAAAGTTTCGAAGATCAATATGTATTAGATGATAAATCGTCATGCACATTGCAATGTATCGTGTACCCACCCACTATAAAAAAAACGGAGCTCGGAGGATAACGAATCTTTTTGAGGGGAAAATCTCTTAAGGCTAAAATTAGTTGTAAAGATGATTGAGCCCAAAACGCGTAGTTTTGCAGAAGAAAGGCTATGAATTTCATCAACAGTTTTGGTCGTCGTTGACCATGTGGAACCAAGGTCAACGCTCGAATCCAAATTCAACAGCAAGCTTCACTTCCGACTTCCGAGCACATTGAAGTGTTTGTTTTGCGAGCAGGCGCGATGAGGTTTCAACGCCACGCACTTCCGATTTGTGGACTTCTTTGCGCGATCAAATTGTTGCTGTTCGGTGAAGCACTCGGCTCTTACTTCAGCGACACATCTCCGACGGCGTACTACGAGGTAGCTTCTCCAATGTTAGTATGTAGAAATATTATTAGGACTTATAACGACTTGTATGCCGTGAATCGTTGCAGTGATCGATCTGTTTGGTTTGTTAGATTAACAAATTTTATCAACATAATTTTGGTGCTCATTTTTTTTTTTTTGAATAAGATGGATTTGATACAATATATGAATGTGAGTTCAATCCTGTCTATAGATTTATTGGTATAAGATGAGTTCTGGTATTCTATTCGCTGACACTATGTCACTGGGGACTGTCTGATTGTGATGGGAGGAGTTGAAGGTTATGTAAATAGTTTAGTTATGCTTATAATTAGGAATTTTGTATCTTCGGCTAATATTTCAGATGAAAGAAGGTGATGAAAGACTATGGTCTGATACAGAATTTTAGCATTTTGAATGTATAACATGTTCTTGGGTTTTTTTTTACCCCTATTCATAAGTTAACCGGATGTGTGGATCTTTTCAATCATCTGGAGCAATTTTATTGTTATCTACAGTGTGTGGCTGGACCTGTGTGTATTATTCTCTGCAATTTGTTTCAAATATCAGGCATTTGTACGAGAATGTGTCTGATTTTGTATTGCTTGTATTGTGGATTCCAGGGAAGTGAAATGGAGGTGAGAGTTAATAAGTTGGCGTCTTTATCGACTCCACTTCCTTACTCCTACTATTCTCTTCCTTACTGCCATCCTGAGAATATCACCGACACTGCAAAGAATCTTGGGGAGATGATTTTGGGTGATCAAAATCTAAACTCACCTTATACGGTCAGTGATGTTGTCTTCTTTAACTTAATGTCTAATGCCTTTTTTTGTTGACCCTCCTAAATGGAGACTTATGTGTTTCAAATATTTGAATTTGCAGTTCAAAATGCTGAAGGCGCAGAAGTGTGTTGTGGTCTGCCGGGTGAAACTAAATGCAACATCAGCCAAAGAACTGAAAGAGAAGATGGAAGATGGTTACAGAGTCAACATGTAGCATACCATTTATGTTAAAACTCTTCAACGATGTGTATTATTTTTCTCGATTGCCTCTGCTGTCTGCTCGTGTATCCAAGTGATTGATAGTTTCGTACTTTAATCTTACAGGAGCCTGGATGATCTTCCACTGGGTGTTCCTACATGGGTAGAGGAAGAAACTATCAATTTCTATCAACTTGGTTTTGGGTTAGGAGTCATTGCAGTGTCTTCAGGGCCGGTATGTGCCTGTTTACCATGGCTTCAAATTATTGACGTATCTCGTTGGTTACCCAACTCACACTCCACTGTCTTCTTCATACAGGAGTATGCAAATGATGCTTTTTGCATCTACAATCACCTTTCATTTGTTGTGAAGTACAAGAGAGACGTGCAGCGGAATTCTACTAATGTAGCGGGGTTTACAGTTAGACCATTTAGGTAAGTACATATTGCTTCCTTTTAGAAGAGCTTGTTATTGTTATTGTTATTGTTATTGTTAACACATCAAACGTTAACAGTTTTTATGCAACCTGTGTCCAGTGCACATCATAGATACAGAGGAACTTGGAATGAAAATACTCGACTGACAACTTGTGACCCCCTAAATGGCCTCTCTGCTGGCTGTGGTCCTCAAGAGGTGAAAGAGACTAATGAAATTATATTCACATATGATGTGGCCTTTGAGGTGAGTTTCATAGGCCTGCGGGGTAAAATTTTGACTTTTTTTGAGTGAGTATAGCTGGTTATGTTCATATTATCTTCTTTATCTTGTGGTTGATCTTTGTGGGACTCTGTCACCAATTGTTAACCTGGTATTTGAGCTGTCCTTTGAGATGTTACACTCTTGTATGTAGCACTCAGTTTGCATTATGTCATTCATGTAGGAAAGCGATGTGAAGTGGGAAAACAGATGGGAAGCTTATGTGATTCCAAATATTGTTGAACTCCATTGGTTCTCTATCCTCAGCTCTTTGGCAGTTGTTCTTTTGCTATCAGTCAAAGTAGCAATAATCATGTTTCAAACTCTCCATAGTGATATTTCCAAGTGCAAGGACCTCGGTATCCAAGAAGAGACTCAACATGAAACAGGATGGAAATCAGTCCATGGGGATGTTTTTAGACCTCCAACAAACCCCGACTTCTTTTGTGTTTGCATTGGGACAGGTGTACAAGTATTCGGCATGGTGCTTGGGACATTACTCCTGGGCACCTTAGGTGTCTTCCCTCCTTCAAACCAGGGTCGTCTCCTGACCGCAATGCTCCTGCTCTGGGCGTTAATGGGACTCTTTGCCGGATACACATGTGCTCGCTTGCACACAATGTTTCAGGGAACCACGGCATGGAATGTAATTGCAGTTAGGAATGCGGTTACATTCCCAGCAGCAATTTGTTTGATATTCTCCATTCTGAATGTCCTCTTAAGCAAAATGAAATCCTCAGCAGCATTACCATTTTGGACTCTGGTCAAGTTATTCGCTCTGGGGTTTTTTCTTTCCGTCCCTCCTGTGCTTATAGGAAATTACATTGGCTTTCGGAAGCCAGCCATTTCCAATCCAGTAAAGACAAATATGATACCCAGACAACTCCCAAATCAAGGTTTGTACAGGGATCCAAAATCCATCATTTTGATAGGAGGGATGCTTCCTTTTGGAGTAGCATATAGTGAAGTCTTCTTCATCCTGACGTCTGTCTGTATGCACCTATTTTACTCGGCATATGGTTTCCAGTCGGTAACCTTCATCTTCCTCATCATCACCTGCGCAGAAATGGCCATAATCCTCTGCTACAATCAGCTTTGCAACGAAAACTACCACTGGTGGTGGCAATCATTCCTCACTGCAGGATCCACCGCGTTATATTTTGTCCTCTATGCCACTTACTTCCTCTTGGTCAGAATGGAAGTTACAAAAACTATGGTGATGATCCTGTATCTTGGGTATATCCTAATTGCAGCGTCAGCATTTTTCCTTATGACGGGCACCATTGGCTTCCTCGCTTGTTTCTGGTTTAACAGAGTTATTTACTCTTCCTTGAAGATTGATTAATGATTAATCTCTCAGACAATGAATGACATACTTCAAGTGGCGAAATTCCCTTCTAATTATCTTCAAGTAAAAGGACACATATTAAGAATCTTTGATGAGGAAGCCCGAGCATTGTCAAAGATGTTGGAAGAAGCATATTCAACTGAAGTGGTAAAGTACTGACTGAATATTTCAGAGCAAAGGGATCATTTGAACAGAACACAAACGTGTAAGTCATGATCTTGTAGTCCTATATTTGTCAGATTTTTTCCTTCGACCTAAGCGACTTGAGACAATTTCTTTGAGGTATTCGATGGGATCAACCATTCATTCCTTTCATAGTTTCATTCATGTCCGAATCGAACGAAGAAAGACAGACATTGATTGTAGCCTTGTAAGCAGACAGGTACAAAAAACATTGTATATATGAGATAGTTGAGATTCATATCAAGCAACACTTCTACCACATGTTTGATCACCACACTATAGAAGAAAATGGCATACAAAGACCTAAAGATAAGGAAGAAAACAACAACAGCAATACAATCGACCAACTAATACAGGAACAGAACATCAACCCATTAAAACTAATCCATGCAAAGTTCGTCAATCATTCGCTGCATAGTTATCTTCACACAGAACACGCTCCAAAATTCAAGTCATGCCAAACTGGCCAAATAGAAGAAGTGACTCCACAGTCAACTTCGATGCGACAATGAAGCGCTGGCCAATTTTCCCTGAACACTGGACAAAGCTGCACAAGTGATCTTCATAAACCGGTTTCCTGCCAAAGGTAGCACGTCACCTGAACTCCATAAAAGGCATCAACGAGGACTTAAGAGCTAGACCAAGTTAACTAGCTGGAGCAGTGAGATGCTCCACTTCGCCTCACGCTGAGGAAGATGACCAAACCACTGACGACAGAAAACTACTAATGCAACAAGTGCAGCCAACTAACTAAGCCCTAAAACAACCACAAACAACTACACAACGCAGGTGGATAGTTACAGGCTCCTCGACTAAGCGAAGGAGAAAAGATAAGAACTATAAACATCAAAACAGACTATTGAAACCGCATAACCATCAGCAACCAAAAAACAATTTAACCACATCGCCAGAAGCCACTCTGTCCATCGTCATCTCAAGACTCCGAACTCTGCAATTTCAAACACCAACTCAAAGACAGCCGCCAACCGGCCCTGCACGCCCCTCCCGCCACCAGATCGGGACCCTGGCACAGCAAGGGTGACGACGGCAGCGCAGACGGCACACAAACGAACAGGGTGGCGCTGCGGGCGAGGATCCGGCGAGAAGAGCCGGAGGATGAGAAGATAGACGAGAGGAGGACTAACTAGCGGGATTAAAGGGAAAGGTGGAAAGCTTGAGGCGGTGGGAGGAGAAGAGAGAAGAGAGGAGGACTAACCACACTTTTACTTTCCCATCGATAATCTCTTTCTTCATATTTTTTTACCAGTATGCCACTAAAAATTATTATTAAATTTGCAATCTAAAAAACCAACAAGAGTATTGGTGTGTTGTTAAGGAGTATGTCATAAATCTTTACGCTGCGAGTACGAATCATGGATCACTAATTTTCGTCAAGATGCCGGCTACATCTTTAAAATATCAATATGATAAAATTTTAGAAATATGCTAATGTTCTATTGTACCCAAGAAACAAAATTATTTTCAAAAAAAAAACAAACATTTTGTATTATAAATAATCAATGTTCACGTGTCTTCTTCAGCGGACAGCTCCATCGATCAACTGATTCATCGATACCTCCCTCCTCCTCACCAACTCCGCCGCATGCGGCGATCCCTTCAGCAACGAACCATACCCTCCGCCTGCCGCCGCACAAGCCAGCGCCAAGCTTCCCTCGCTCCACGACTTCCGGATCCGAAACGCCACCTTACTGCTGTTGCAACTACTCTCGACCTTCCACAAACACCCTCTGCTGTGCAGCGCGCATCCGCAGTTGCGGTGGTATGGCCTGCGATCTATCCCGCAGTCGCATCCCGACAGGCACGAATCGAAGACGAATTGCATTCTATCTCCGGCCGCCGTCGCCGTCGGCATCATCTCGCTTTTTAGTTTATCTAATTGATCAAATATGATCGCTCCGGCGATCGAAGGATTTAAAGTTGATACCTTTTTGAGTTGAGGAAAGAGAAACAGAGTTTGAATTTAGGTTTTTTCTGGTGTGATTTAATTGTTTATTTATATTAAATTTGGAGGCAAAAAGGTAGGTAAAGTAGTTAGGGAAGAAAATTTAAAGAGGTGGAGATAGTTGGGAGGACGAGGAGGAGATCACGTGAGTCGCATGTGCATCATGTTGAGAAGTGAGAACCTTCCAAGTTGCACGAATCCATTCCCAAACTAACCTAGTTTGGTGTTCACTTTCCCAAACTAACCTTGTTTGTTCAATCTTTCCCAAACTAACCTACTTTACTATTCAAACTCAGTTTTTTGATTTTTTTGATTTTTTTAATTTCATTTCATTTATAATAATTGTTTTATATATTATGTATTATAATATCAATAGAAAAATTAAAATTTATCTGAAATAATTAATTTGAATTATCTTTTAAAATAAATCTAACATTTCAATTAAACAAAATCAGTTTGATATATAATTTTTAATGAATTATCAAATTTAACCCAAATCTTATCTACTTTTTCTGAAAAATAATGCATGCACAAGAATTATTGTCTCCCCAATGTAATCTTTTGTAAAAAATTGTATTGAATTATCTAATCGAACAGAAATTTCATCCAATATCTCATCAAGCGTATTGGACTTTTCCATTGGCAAGTAATTGGGAAAATTATGGTACTCTTTTGCCTGATGAGAATTTGAAAAAGAAAAAAAAACAAGCGAGGACAAAGGGGTCAAAGTCAACGGATTCGAACGGAGATGGATAGCTCGAGAAAAATTATAAAGTGCGGAAAATGTGGACAAGAAGGTCATACAAGACGTAGTTCACGATGTCCTCAAAATAAGCATTAGCATATTTCATTAATAATTATTGTAATCGTTTTTATTAATTATCAACTCTTTTTAAATTATCAAGTATTTTTATTTTATCGTAATATTTTATAATAAGTTTTATTCGTCCAAAATATAAATTTTATTTAAGTGAAATATGAATTACATTATAAAATATAATTAAAAATAATTACTTTATATAATTTGATTGATATTATAATACATAATATATAAAACAATTATGATAAATGAAATGAAATTAAAACAATCAAAACAATCAAAAAAACTGAGTTTGAATAGTAAAGTAGGTTAGTTTGGGAAAGATTGAACAAACTAGGTTAGTTTGGGAAAATGAACACCAAACTAGGTTAGTTTGGGAATGGATTCCAAGTTGCACTACATTTTCTCTTTATAATTCCTGCAATTAATTAGCGGTTTAGACGAGTGTTCGGTTGAGGTCTCTTAAAAATTTGATGGACTTGACATCTCAAATTTCACAATTAGTAGATCATAACGTATCTTTAAATCTACATTTGACTCATGTTCAAAAAGTAAAATTAAAGTTTGTGGCTTTGAGTTTGCACTAATTGCAAAATTGAATATGCACATAGGACACGATCACGTGTCATCCCTAGAATGACTTAATGAAGCATTTTGAAAGACAAAGATTGAAGTCTCATGTTCTCGAAAAAAAAGAAAGGTTCTTATTGTTCACGCATTTTGAAAGGAGAAGATTGAAGTCTCAAGCTCTACAAGTGAGTTGTTCACGGTTTTACGCAGTTAAACCATGTTAAATAAATTAAAAATCAGTCAAATTAAATTGTTGAAAGCATTATATTGCAGGTTAGCAGTGAAAGGAAAAATGACACTCAACCTTCAAACTCTCACCTAAACAATAATAATGTAAATTTAATTATGTCACACAATCATGAATCATTTGCGTTGCTTAAGTGGGACTTGTCAACCCCACTTGGCAGCTACATCATGTGCCCAGATATTATTCCCAATTGATCGTTCAAGGCATTGATGAGGCGCATGTGGCTGATGAAGATCTTTATTTGGTGCCCCATTTGTGGTTTGTCTTCCATGTGTACTACATAGTGTTGTTTGAGGACAATAAAATCTTACCAAACTCAATAATAATGTTAGGAAATAAATGGGACAAGTTTCTTTTGTTTTTTTTAATGAAAGAAAATACCTATTCTCTATCCCTCTAATTCTATCAACCACAGGAAATTCCTTCTAATCCATCCAAATTTATAATCGTAACGGTAACAATTGCTCTTATCACTTGGTCAGGTGCCGCGAAACAAGTTCACCAAGCCTTTGCCAGATGAAACAAACTGATTAATAATTCATATACTTCATTGTTCATTATCTACTTACACAATACAAATCCCCATACTCCTCCATGGTCCAATTTTTAGATTTTAAATGCCACGTGTCATGGGTTTTGAATTATATGGGTCTCCACCTGGCTACATTCATTCAATTCTCTACATCATTTCTTGATAAACAGTGCAGATTCGATGCATCGGTTGTAACATTTTTTTTTGATAGGCGCACACCTTGTTTCCAAGTGTAGTATCTGATTTTTTTTTTTTAGCGCCGATAGGGACTTGTAGGGAATTGAACCTGGCCGCCACATGCCCAGCGGAGTGATGAAACCACCCAACCGAAACCCGCGCCCTCATCGGTTGTAACATTAGTGGACTTAAAATTGAGACATAGGTTTTAAAAAAAAAACTCGCGGTTGTTTGACAGAGCCCAGAGGGTGCTGGACTGGGTAGAAATGTACCGAGGACATACAGTCAATTAGCTGTTGACCATCACATATATATATTTTGTATACTATATTATAGAGAAACGATCAAATGAGGCACCAAAATTAGAATGAGGAACGTGAGGCACGATCTGAGCCACACATCTAACCCCCCGTGCATTTGTGGCGCGCCACGTGTCCAAATAGTAAACTCACTACCAATAGTAGTGTGAACGCAAATGACGGCTCAATTCACGTGGCTTCACCACGTGTCACAACGGAAGGCCGAGATCGTGCCTCATTCTACCAACCCTGCCTCAACCGAGTGCTCCCCTATATTATAGGTAATTTTTGGTTGGTTGATTACTTCCGAACGGACATATGTATCACGTCAAATTTGTTCGTATGTCTCACACTTTAGTCGAAAATGGTATTTAGACAAGTCGATATGATGCGGAAACGGTGAGGGAAGAACAGATATTAGGATAGAAGATGAGTAATTAGAAGAGAGGGATTGATTCTCAATTTTCAGTATCGTTATCATTACTGTGCCATCATTATTTATGCCCTATTACAGCCAATCAGGGCGTTGTACTACATGCAGTACAGTTGCCTATTATTGGTCCACGTCACTCCTTGCTGGCCTTCTCTTCCATACTGCGCTGATCCATAACCAATTCTCGTTAAGGGTATCTTTGGGGATGCCATCCTCTGTCTCGCGCCCCTACCAGCCTTGTCCTGCAGGCTGCAGCCCCTCGTGCGTAACACGATATAACATCATACACGGCAAATTACAAATCGATAAATTTATAATACATTTCAACATAGTTTGAGAAAATAATCTATAGTTTGTTTTGATAAAACCATAACATAATTTATAGAAAATATATAATAATTGGTCAGTTTTGCAGTTGGCAGCAAAAATTTGCAACTGATTTCAGTGGAATGAATGAATGAAACGATTGGAACGGCTCTTCCTTTTGTTGGGCCTAATCATTTTTGGGCCTAGTTAAAGATGGGCAACTGGTTGTTAATCTGGAGATGGATTTGCTAGGCATGACGGAGGTCTTTTTGCGGTTGCTGTTGGGGCTGTGTACGTCATTTCGTCCAAGAAGCCTAAATGTGTTTGTTCTCTCTGTTTATTGATCTATATGCATTCCCTGTAGCCTGATCTGGACATTGTGAGGTTTTGTTGATTAAATGTTACTTGGTAGAGCTAGAGCTGTTCTGTACAATTTTGACCTATGACTATCACCCTGACATATTTATTTTGTCCTGAGCTTTCATTCTTGGTCTCAAGAAAAAAAAAAATCAATTTGTTTGTTGAGCTAAATTGTTTACTGGTGTTGTGTTTTTGTTAGTCTCATATATGTTCAGATTAGCTAGCTTATTACTGATTCTAGAGGTTTTACAGATGCTTATTTGATTCCATGTTGTTGTGTTATTTTGCAGCCTGATAGTTGTTCCGAAATTGCAAGGATGAATGTGTGATTTGTTCTTCTGGATGCTGAGAACTTTAAGCCGTTTAAGCTTGTGGGCCACAGACAGCTAAGCCACAATGTGGCCAAGTTTATGTTTGAGCTTCCTACTCCTTCCTCAGTGCTGGGTCTTCCAATTGGACAGCACATCTGCTGCAAGTTAGTATATTTTCTGAAAATATATCAAAAATACTTTATCCGATGGGAGCTAACTTGTTATTATAATTTTTAATGAAGTATGCTCCGAATTATATGGACACTAACCTCGTGTTGGGAGCATGTCCTTTAGTATTGACAAGTCAATCTTACTCACTTATAGAACAATGAATACTGATAGCCCAATTGCGTAATACTTTCTTTTCTTTTCTTTTTTGATTACAAGGGTTAGTAGTTAGAATTAAAGTTAGTGAATGTTGGACCCTTTGTGTTTTGATGATAACAAACACTTAACTAATAATCCACTTGAGTGTGCAGAAATCACCGTCTGACAGGTAAGCTTGCTGGACATCTCTGAGAGAGAGCAGAGCTGCGAGAGAGATGCGATCTGTCCGAGAGATACACCGACACTATGACCAGATCGGATCTGGGAAAATATATCGCAGATACATATCAAAGAAGCACGGGTATATACGCACAATATATGACGAGAAACATTGATGGAAGTATATACACGGATACATGTCAAATATATACACAAGGAGATGTCCGTATATTCGACAAGAAGATTGAAGCCAGATTTGGTAAGCATATATGTGACAGGGTCATATGGAAATATCTTGACTGTATCACATCTGCGAGATATCTATCGGATCTCTGATGAAGATAGACTTTGCCGACTCAAAGAGACTATAAAAGGAAGAGAAGTCTTCAAAGAAAGGTTCGGCTTTTTAGAGATAGCGAACGGAGATTGAAGAGTAATCAATTCCAGAGCTGACAAGGTGCTGCTGTGTGCGGACAAGACGAACGTGTTAGTTGATCCTTCGAATTGAGTAGTTTTGTTAGTTGTCACTGCGTGAGACAAGTGTAACAAACTGCAAGCATATTCATTTATCAATAACACGGATCTTGAAGCCCTTCTGGAACTGTCCAGGAGGCAAGTGGTTTTCATCCTGCTGCAAAGGTTGCAGTAAGGTTTCCACTCTAAATCGTGAGCACTTACTATCTGTTTTATATTTCCTGTACGAGAGTTAAATTCCGCTGCCATCTGTCTGAGGGATACCACTCTGGGATCTCCCTCACATAGTTGGCTAACCTAACGATCCAACAATTGGTATCAGAGCGAGGCTCTAGATTGTGTGTTAGCCTTTGCAGGAAATCATGTCTAACGGAAACGATTCTTTCTGGAAGCCTCCAGTGCTCAGCCCGGGTGAGTACGACTGGTGGAAAGATCAGTTCGAAGCTCATGTCTGCTCCCTGGATGGAAAGCTGTGGCGTGTGTTTGAAAAGGGTAACTTCCCTATTTTGGATGTGACAGATCCCACCAACCCGAAGGAGAAGGAGAAGGACAAGTACACCGAAGCTGACTACAAGTCCCTCCAACAGAACGCCAGAGCTAAGAAAGTTCTGTACATGGCACTCTCTCCAGGAGATCAAATAAAGATGGCTGTCTACAAGACCGCAAAGGAACAGTGGGATGGCCTTGCTAGACTGTACGAAGGAAATGAGGACATAAAGAGGAACAGAATCCTGGCTGCCACAAAGGACTATGAAACAGTCGAGCAACGCAAGGACGAATCCATGGAGGATTTCTACACCAGATTCCAAGTAATCATCGCACAGCTGAACTCCCTGGATGAGAAACTTCCACATTGGAAGATAACCCATCAGTTCATGCAAGCGCTCAGCCCCAGATGAGACACTGTAACTACAGCCCTTCAGGCTCAAAAGGGGATCAAAGACATCACTCTGGAAGAGCTGGTGGCGAATCTGCAAAGCCAAGCTGGGATATCAGAGAGGAAGATGGCCAGAAGACAAGCTGGAAAATCTCAAGCTATAGCACTGAAAGTAGAAAAGGCCTTGGACATAGCTCAAGTAAGTCTACCATCCAAAGGTGAGGACGAGGAGATAGCTCTTCTCTCAAAAGCCTTCAAGATGGCAACCACAGGCAGATCCCAAAACAGAGGTGGCTCTGGGGGAGGAAGAAATAACCAAAGGGGGAACAAGGGAGCTACCTCAGAGGAAAGCAAGACAAAGGCAGGAACAAAGGAAGAAAGAACCTGCTATCACTGCCAGAAAAAGGGACATCTTGCTAAAGATTGCTACAGCAAGAAGAAGGGTGAACCTCCTGCCCCGAAGGAAGCTCAAGCCATGTTCGCTGCCTAGGGTGACTCAGACGAGGAACACAGTGATGGGAAGCAAGCTAAGGAGCCATGTCTGATGGCGAGATCCACGAATGATGAGGTAAATGAATCTGATTCCTTTGTCAATGAAGTCTTTAGCGAATCTGATTTTGCAGAAACCATTGCCGAACTACTGAAGAAGATTACGAGCCTTAAGGAACAGCTTGAGATCATGAAGGATGAACATGAAGATGACATGGAAAACAACCGCCTCTGGTCAACTAAAGCTATGCGCCTCGAGAGAGAAATAAAGGAACACGTATGCAAATGCCACACTTGCGACGATAGAGACACTCAAATGAACAGGTTGAGTAATAATCTGAGGTGCATGAAGATTGACGATACCAGGCCGACAGAGATCAGAACCAAGACAGCAGGATCAATTGAAGAATCAGTCAGGGTTCAGTTAGATAACGAGGAACTCCGTCAGACAGTCGCAGATCTCAGACAAAAGGAGACTGAAAGAAAGAAAATCTGGCTACGAGAACTAGAAGCCAAGAAGGTTGAAGAAGTAAGACAGGACTACGAAAGAAAGTTTGTCAGACCTGGACTCGGGTACATGGAGGTGACTAACAAAGAGGAGGAAAACAGAAGGATTGCCAAAGGAAAAAGAGTGATAACTGAAGTCTGCGAGAGCTCGCACCAGAAGAAAGCAGCGACATCCCCAACAGAGAGCCATCTCTATGACAGAGACTCCGTACCCTTCAAGGCTGGAAAAGCCTTTGAAATTTGGAAGAAGATGAGCTCCAACCCTCAACCATTCACTCTTGATCCTCACGCCCAAAGATATAGGAGACCCACCCCCTTAGAAAGGAGCAAGAAAACTGGGGTCGTCTACTACCGAGTCTGCTGGCACTGTGGTCACACTGGCCACTACAGGTCGAACTGCAGGGAACTAAAAAACTCCAACGAGAGGTATCACAGTCATCAGAAGGAAGTTCCCTCTCACAGCAAGCACGACAGAGGTGAATTGGTTCGCCCTTATCATAACACAGCAACCTACGGACGACCCAGGAGAACTCCCAGGAAGAAAATCACTCTTACTGATGATAACGATTCAAGTCCTCTAAAGTTTCCTTCTGCTGTTAAAACTGCCCGAAAGCCCAGTAAGCCCAAGCTTGTCTGGGTTCGTAAAAACTGATTTCTCTCTTGCAGGACGGAGTGAGGAGCAAGCCATGGTATCTGGACAGCGGATGCTCCAAACACATGACAGGAGATCCAGGATGGTTCATCTCACTCCAAGCCTACTCCGGAGGAAGCATTATCTTCGGAAACAAGAGCACAGGTAAGGTCGTTGCAACAGGAGAGGTAAAAATTTCAGAAACAATCAAAGTTCGACAAGTTAGTCTGGTTGAAAACCTGAATTACAACCTGCTGAGTATATCACAATTGTGTCAACATGGTAAAAATCAAGTGATATTCAACTCTAATGACTGCTTTGTGAAGTGCATTGAGACAGGAAAGGTAATTCTTAGAGGCGTACGTGAAAATCAAATATACACAGTGGACCCAGAGTTTGTTCCTGAAGAAGAGCTGTGCCTGGCTAGCATAACTGCCGACACACTGCTGTGGCACAAAAGGTTTGGACATGCAAGCACGAAACTGATTCACAAGCTACATCAGGGCGAACTAGTGATCGGATTACCCAAGGTAGAGAACTCAATTGATCAGATGTGCAGTGCATATGCCACGGGGTAGAAAACCTAACATTGCCTATTTGAGAGTATTTGGCTGCAGGTGCTACGTGCATAACAATGGAAAGGACAATCTGGGAAAATTCGACCCAAGGAGAGACGAAGGTGTGTTCGTAGGATATTCAAGCCATAGCAAAGCCTACAAAGTGTACAACCTAAGGATGGAACGAGTGGAGGAAAGCATCCACGTAACCTTTGATGAAGGCGCTATGACAGGGCACCTGGTAAAAGATCCCTCAGCACAGGATGATGGGGAACTTCAAATCACTGATAGAGCTGACCCCGACTGGGAACCCACTCAAAGTGAAATCATAGAACCAGTTCAAGTGACCGCTCAGGGAGCCGGCCAACAACCCGTAGATGCTCAAGCAGAGCTACCTGCCCAAGAACCTGTTCCTGATGTCCCTGCTACAGACATCACTGCTGAAGCTCATGACGAGGAGCAGACTGGCAACAATCCCCCGCCTACAGTTACAGCGGAGGAACCCAGAGCTACAAGGAGCGGAAGAGTCGTCCAGCCCCCAGCCAGGATGAGGGACTACCAGTGCTATACATCGCAGGATCAAGTAAATCTGGATGACCTATGTCATTTCTGTGAATTTGCGTCTTTTGTCTCTGTTACAGAACCAAGGACAATAGCTGAAGCATTGAAGGATCCGGAATGGGTAAATGCCATGAAAGAAGAACTCCATCAGTTCGAGAGGAATAAGGTATGGCGCCTGGTCCCTAGGCCGAAGGATAAGAACGTGATTGGAACGAAGTGGGTCTTTCGCAACAAGATGGACGATAAAGGAGTCGTTGTAAGGAACAAAGCCCGCCTGGTAGTCAAGGGATACAACCAACAAGAAGGGATTGACTACGATGAAACCTTCGCCCCAGTTGCAAGGTTAGAAGCAATCAGATTACTAATTGATTAATCGACTTACCATGGCTTTGTTCTACAGCAAATGGATGTGAAAACGGCCTTCTTGAACGGTGTTCTAAAGGAGGAGGTATATGTAAGTCAGACACCAGGGTTCGAGGACCACACTCTCCCGGATCATGTCCACATCCTCGAGAAGGCGCTGTACGGGCTGAAGCAAGCCCCTCGTGCCTGGTACGAGCGACTGTCACAGTTCCTACTATCTCACGGATATACCAGAGGAGAGGTAGATAAAACTCTCTTCCTTCTGAAGGAAGGGAAGGACACCTTGGTGGTGCAGGTATATGTGGATGATATCATTTTTGGTTCAACTAACCCTAAACTTGTCAAGAAGTTTACAGATTTGATGTCAAGCGAGTTCGAGATGAGCATGGTGGGAGAACTCAAGTACTTCCTTGGACTTCAAGTTACTCAAGAGGAGGATGGAACCCGAATCCATCAGCAAAAGTACGTAAAGGAAATCCTGAAGAAGTTTGGGATGGAATCCGCCAAGACGTGTGCCACACCGATGTCCCCAAATGATGCCCTGACAAAGGACGAATCCTCAACTCTAGTGGATCCAACTCTGTATAGGGGAATGATCGGTTCACTATTATATCTTACTGCTAGCAGACCCGATATCTTATTTAGTGTTTGTCTGTGTGCAAGGTTTCAGGCTGACCCCAGGGAAACCCACGTGAAAGCTGTAAAGAGGATATTGAGATATCTGAAGGGAACAGATGACTTGTGCCTGTTCTATCCTGGGGGAGGTGACTTACGCCTGGAAGCATACACTGATGCAGATTATGCTGGGTGCAAGACAGACAGGAAGTCCACGTCAGGGATGGCTCAATATCTTGGACCATGTCTCATCTCTTGGGCCTCAAAGAAGCAGTCCTCAATTGCCCTCTCCACCGCAGAGGCAGAATATATTGCCGCCGCTGCTTGTTGTGCGCAGCTGCTGTGGATCAGGCAACAGCTAAGTGATTACGGTGTTATTACTAAATGTGCTAAGATTCTGTGTGATAACACTAGTGCTATTAACATCTCTAAAAATCCAGTGCAGTTCTCACGCACTAAGCACATTGAAATTCGATATCACTTCCTACGAGACTGTGTAGAAAAGGGAACAATTGAGATGGAATACTGTAGAACTGAGGAACAGATTGCAGACATATTCACAAAAGCTTTGCACAGAGAACCCTACGAGAAGCTGAGGCTCGAACTAGGTATGGTTTCTCTCCCTTAAAGCTATGCTAAAATGTTGCTCCCTCAGTGATTGGTTAGACTAGATGCATATGAGTCGCGTCTGATGGAGAGCCTAACATGTTTGTTCTACGCTAGTGAGAAAGTAAGTTGTGTTCATAATGTAGCTATGCATGCTTGCTATGTGACTGATGACTGCATAAGGGTCCGAAAAACATGAAATTCTGAATTCTTTCTGCCCAAAAGAGACCTCCATAGTTGATCCCACACTATAAGCCCCGGAGGTACTCTAGACCAACCATAGCCTATCCTCCTGTGGAATGCTCCTATGAGCCCGTCGAGATGTTCCTTTTTCGGGAGCTCTTCCACATGAGGTATGAAGACATTATAACTTGTTTGGTTGTTTTTTCTTTTTGATTGATTGAGTGTGGTGTTATTTGTACCATTTGGGTAAAGTTAGCACACCAAACCAAAACCTTGTGTATCCATGAGACAGTAAGACTGGGCTATCACTATGAACGGATCACCTTCTGCTGAGAAACAATCCTTGTGCCAGTTGGGAAGATTGACAGGTACACGTCCTCTGTTGAAGTTAGGTTAGCTTTTGGAAGAAGTAAAGGTGAATTGAAAGGTGAACAGTCTCTACAGCAGGGAGTTTCCGCGTCGGCTGCTTATGAGACAACCCGCTAAATCACAGATGACACGTGTCATCTCCCGGACCATCAGCGCATGCCCTCTCAGTTGATTTAGTTTTGGCAAGTGTTCATTACGAAACCGTTTTTGGAAGGGAGGAAAAGATAACAATTACCAAAATTGAAGGCGGTTTATTTATCGAAAAGCAACGCCGTTTGGGGTTTTTGTTGTCTCACAACTTCTAGGGTTTGAAAAGGATATTTAAAGCAAGCAGACCGTGCCTTGCGTCTCATTACTCTCAGACTCGTATTTCTCTCTCAAAAGTTTCAGAAAGTCAGAAATTCTCCATGGCTTCCTCAAACCCTAAATCCAGTCTGTCTCCTACCGCCGCCGCAGCAATGGCTGCACAGTTGATTGCAAAGGGTGTTGACCCTCTTAGTTTGGAGAGCATTCTTCAGTCTGTCACGCCAACCGGGTCTACTCCGACCCACTCTGCTGTGGCCAGGGACCGCGCCTTGTTCGAAGAGCTCCGAGAGGACTCCTGCTCCCAGCGCCCTGTTCGAAAAGAATCCTCCGTTGCCACTCGGTCCGTTGGCAAGCGTGCGAGGAAATCTGCCACGCCCTCTGCCCGAAAAAGTCACAGATCCGCTAGGTCTTCCGCTCCGTTGATTGGTGAAGAAGGCAAGTCGGATGACAGTGCCGAGGCGTCAGAAGAGGTCGGGAAAGGCTTCGTTCAAGAGTTGGTGTTGCAGTATGAGTGGCTAGTTGAGTACAAACTGGAGGAAGTTGTTGAATTGCTGGAAACCCAAGGGTGGGGCGCACTGTTCAGGAAGCCTGTTCTAGTGGACGAGAAGCTGGTAAGGGAGTTCTACTCAAAATTGAAAGTTGTCGAAAAGGAGAAGGGAAATGGTAATTTGGAGCTGTCGGCCGTCATTGATGGTGATGTGTTCACAGTAAGTGTGAGGGAGTTGGCCACCATCTTGCAGGTGCCAAAAGGTGGGTATGCTACATATTCCAAGGGTACTTGACCAAGCTCCGTGGCAAAGTCTGAGGTGTTTGAGCGACTTGGGTTGGATCCCGCAGCCAAAGGATAGAGGGAGGTCTACAACATGGATGTGCTTCCACGGATTCTCCACAGAATCCTCGTGTCCAACATCTCTCCGAGAAGACACAAGCACAATCTGTTAACCTTTCAGGACATGCTATTGATAGATCAGATACTGCAGGGGAAACAAGTCAATCTCGCCTTTCAAGTCATGCGCCACATGGAGAACAACAAGGAGAATCCATCCAATGGTCTACCCTTTCCTGGGTTTGTGAAGGAAATTCTGAAGTACTGGGAGACGTATGACCCTGTGTCTGAGAAGGTGCTCTCGTCTGACCTGGGTGATGAGCAGATTGTCAAATTAGGTCTGGAGTACTCGGCAGGTGTTGGGTGGATTGTTCCAGTTGTTAAAGAAGAGGCTGATGACGAGGATGTTGTTGAGGTGGTTCCCATTCATGCTGCTGCTCCTGTTCGTGATGAAGCGGTTCTCCCCACTGATTGTTCGGGTGAGTTGTTGGTGATGTTGAAAGAAGTTAGAGCTGAGTTAATAATGGTGAAGGGTGAACTGAAGGAGGTAAAATCAGAGTTGGTAGAGGCAAAGATCGAGTTGGCTGACGTAAAGGAGAAGATGACTGCCTTGGAGTTGGCCATCACTGTTGATTCAGGTGCCATGTCGGTAGCAGTAGCAGGGTTCCCAGATCAGATGAAAGACCTTGCCGCAGTTATTGTTGAACAAATGAAGGCCTCGTTCACAATTGATGCCTCATCTTAACTGTCTCATGGAACCCCCTCCTTGTCATCCCCTCCCACATCTACCCCCTCTTTTGTTTGACGTGTTTTGCTTTGAATTTCATGTTTCAGACTTCTATGCCTTTTGAAATCTCTGCCCGCATGTGTGGTGTCTGAAAGACACGCTTATGACTTGCAGGCATGAATGAAGTGTTTTTCTTTCCATTGCTCTGTGTTCTTACTTGCTTATCTTTTTGATGATGCCAAAAGGGGGAAGAACTATATGAGCATTGCACTAAGGGGGAATAACCAGTATCGAAATTTGAGCGGATGTCTATCTGAGGGGGAACTAGGCTAGCTAGACGTTAAATAAAACACTCAGTAAATAAACTCTGAAGCAGCTAGCTGTCCTAGGGAAATATATTTGCATATTCCATGCCATAGCTTTGTGTGATTTCTCATCTGTGAAGAAGTGTTTGTCATCATCAAAAAGGGGGAATTTGTTGGACCCTTTGTGTTTTGATGATAACAAACACTTAACTAATAATCCACTTGAGTGTGCAGAAATCACCGTCTGACAGGCAAGCTTGCTGGACATCTCTGAGAGAGAGCAGAGCTGCGAGAGAGATGCAATCTGTCCGAGAGATACACCGACACTATGACCAGATCGGATCTGGGAAAATATATCGCAGATACATATCAAAGAAGCACGGGTATATACACACAATATATGACGAGAAACATTGATGGAAGTATATACACGGATACATGTCAAATATATACACAAGGAGATGTCCGTATATTCGACAGGAAGATTGAAGCCAGATTTGGTAAGCATATATGTGACAGGGTCAAGATATGGAAATATCTTGACTGTATCACATCTGCGAGATATCTATCGGATCTCTGATGGAGATAGACTTTGCCGACTCAAAGAGACTATAAAAGGAAGAGAAGTCTTCAAAGAAAGGTTCGGCTTTTTAGAGATAGCGAACGGAGATTGAAGAGTAATCAATTCCAGAGCTGACAAGGTGCTGCTGTGTGCGGACAAGGCGAACGTGTTAGTTGATCCTTCGAATTGAGTAGTTTTGTTAGTTGTCACTGCGTGAGACAAGTGTAACAAACTGCAAGCATATACATTTATCAATAACACGGATCTTGAAGCCCTTCTGGAACTGTCCAGGAGGCAAGTGGTTTTCATCCTGCTGCAAAGGTTGCAGTAAGGTTTCCACTCTAAATCGTGAGCACTTACTATCTGTTTTATATTTCCTGTACGAGAGTTAAATTCCGCTGCCATCTGTCTGAGGGATACCACTCTGGGATCTCCCTCACATAGTTGGCTAACCTAACGATCCAACAGTGAAGAAGCTAGGACTCGAACTCGAGCAGCCGCTGATTACAATTGCGTAATACTTTTTTTTTATTACAAGGGTTAGTAGTTAGAATTAAAGTTAGTGAAGAAGCTAGGACTCGAACTCGAGCAGCCGGTGAGGATTTAAGGGATAGCCACCAACTCGGCTAAACCCCAACCTCGATTGCGTTATACTTTCGTGCGGAGTACTTTTCTACTTAATGTACTTGACTCTGTCTAGGTGGTCGTTGTCTCCAAATGGTTTGTCAACTTGTTGGACCCTTTGTGTTTTGATGATAACAAACACTTAGCTAATATTTGACTTGAGTGTGCAGAAATCACAAATCTGTCTGAGAAGTCACAGGGTCCAGACTGTCTGAGAGAAACGCGACTGGACATCTCTGAGAGAGCTCAGCGCTACGAAAGAGATGAGATCTGCGTGACAGACGAGATCAAGCTCAGCAGATATACTCAAGATATGATATGGAAATATATGAGCAAATATACTCAAGATATGATATGGAAATATCTGAGCAGATATACTCAAGATATGGTATGGAAATATACGAGCTGGATATGGAAGGGAAAAGTTGATTGAGTTAAGATATGGCAATATCTTAACAGAATCAGATCTGCAAGATGGAGATCGAATCTCTGATGTAGATCAGATCTGCTGGACATCTCTGCGAGAGAGCAGCGCTGCGAGAGATATGCGATCTGTGCGAGAGACAAACCGACTTATGACGAGATCAGATCGGCGAGAATATACTCGATACAAATCAGGAGATATTCGAGTATATATGCTGGATAATTGACGAGAAGAATTAACATCGGTATATATGAATCAGTATATACGATGAGAAGATCAAAGCCAGATTTGGATGGGAAATATGTGATGTGGTTAAGATATGGAAATATCTTAACCATATCATATCTGCTGGATAGCAATCGGATCTGAGACAGAGATCAGATCAGCCGACTTGAAGACTACTATAAAAGGAGGAGGAGTCTTCAGATTGAAGTTCGGCTTTTGGAGAGAACGAATTGGAGATTGAAGAGAAGATCAATTCCGGAGCTGACGATGTGCTGCTGTGTGCGGACGAGACAGAACGTGTTAGTTGATACTTTGAGTTGAGTAGAATTGTTAGCTGTCACTGAGTGAGACAAAGTGTAACAATCTACAAGCATACTCTTTCATCAATAACACAGATCTTGAAGCCCTTCTGGAACCGTCCAGAAGGCAAGTGGTTTTCAGCCTGTTGCAAGAGTTGCAATAAGGTTTCCACTATAAATCGTGAGTATTTACTTTCGGCATTGTATTTCCTGTAGTAGAGATAATTTCCGCTGCCATCTGTCTGAGGGATACCGTTCTGGGATCTCCCTCACATAGTTGGCTAACCTAACGATCCAACAATTGGTATCAGAGCAAGGCTCTAGATTTTGTGTTAGCCTTTGCAGGAAATCATGTCTAACGGAAGCGATTCGTTTTGGAAACCGCCGGTGCTCAGTCCGGGAGAGTATGACTGGTGGAAGGATCAGTTCGAAGCTCATGTGTGTTCCCTGGATGGAAAGCTGTGGCAGGTATTCGAAAAGGGTAACTTCCCTATTCTGGATGTGACAGATCCTGCCAAGCCGAAAGAGAAGGAGAAAGACAAGTACACAGATGCTGACTACAAAGCCCTCCAGCAGAATGCCAGGGCTAAGAAGGTCCTGTACATGGCCCTCTCCCCAGGAGACCAGGTGAAGATGGCTGTGTATAAGACTGCAAAGGAGCAGTGGGATGGACTTGCTCGACTGTACGAGGGAAACGAAGACATAAAAAGAAACAGAATCCTGGCTGCCACAAAGGACTATGAAACAGTTGAGCAACGGAAGGATGAATCGCTAGAGGACTTCTATACCAGATTCCAAGTAATCATCGCACAGCTGAACTCCCTGGCTGAGAAACTCCCACAGTGGAAGATAACCCATCAGTTCATGCAAGCGCTCAGCCCCAGATGGGATACTGTAACTACAGCCCTCCAGGCTCAAAAGGGGATCAAGGACATCACTCTGGAAGAGCTGGTGGCGAATCTGCAGAGCCAAGCTGGGATATCAGAGAGAAAGACGGCTAGGAGGCAAGCAGGCGAATCTCAAGCTATAGCATTGAAAGTTGAGAAGGCTTTGGATATAGCACAGGTGAGCATGCCATCTACAAGTGAGGATGAGGAGATTGATCTCCTCTCGAGAGCCTTCAAGATGGTAAACACAGGGAGAGCACAGAACTTCAACAGAGGTCTCTCTGGTGGAAGAAACTCTGGCAGAGAAGAAAGCAGGACAAAGGCAGGAGCAAAGGAAGAAAGAACCTGCCATCATTGCCAGAAAAAGGGGCATCTTGCTAGAGACTGCTACAGCAAAAAGAAGGGTGAACCACCCGCACCAAAGGAAGCTCATGCCATGTTCGCTGCCTGGGGTGACTCAGATGAGGAACGCAGTGATGGGAAGCGAGCTAAGGAGCCATGTCTGATGGCGCGAGACACAACTAGTGAGGTAAATGAATCTGACTCCATTGTCGATCGGGTTTTCACTGAATCTGATTTTGCAGAGACTATTGCCGAACTGTTGAATAAGATTCAGAGTCTCAAAGAACAGCTTGAGGTTATGCAAGATGAACACGAAGATGACATGGAGAACAACCGCCTCTGGTCAACCAAAGCTATGCGACTTGAGAGAGAAATGGAGGAGCACGTCTGCAAATGCCACACTTGTTGAGTGATGATCTGAGGTGCATGAGAATTGACGATACCAGGCCGACAGACGTCAGAGCCAAGATAGTAGGATCAATTGAAGATTCAGTCAGGATCCAGTTAGATAACGAGGAACTCCGTCAGACAGTCACAGATCTCAGACAAAAGGAGACGGAAAGAAAGAAAATCTGGCTTCGAGAACTAGAAGCCAAAAAGGCCGAGGAGGTAAGAAAAGACTACAAAAGAAAGTTTGCCCGACCTGGACTTGGGTACGTCGGAGTGATGAAAGAGACTGATGAAGAGGCGGCAAACAAAAGGATTGCCAAAGGAAAGGGACCAATGACTGAAGTCGGAGAGGGCTCCCATCAGCAGAGAAAGCCAGAACCCACAAAACAGTCGGGAAGAGCTGCCACATCTCCGAAGGAGAGTCATCTCCATGACAGTGACTCTGGACCTTTCAAGGCTGGGAAGGCATTTGAAATGTGGAAGAAGATGAGTTCCAATCGTCAACCTTTCTCGATCGACTTTCAGACACGGAGAAACAGGAGACCTGTGCCCTCAGAGAGACACAAGAAAACCGGTTGTCTCTATTACCGTGTCTGCTGGCACTGTGGTCACCCTGGCCATTACAGATCAGACTGTGAGAAATGGAAAGAAGCCAACGAGAAGAGTCACAACTATCAGAGAAAGGCCAGTACTGCTTATGTCCCTAGGAGAAAGGTTTCTCCTCATAGAAGGGAAGACAGAGCTGAATGGGTTCTGTCTCACCATGACACAGCCATCTATGGACGACCCAGGAGAACTCCCAGGAGGAGAATCAATCTCGCTGATGATAATGATTCCCGTCCTTTAAAGTTTCCTTCTGCTGTTAAAACTGTCCCAAAACCCAGTAAGCCCAAGCTTGTCTGGGTTCGTAAAAACTAATCTCTCTCTCGCAGAAGTGAGGCCCCGACCCTGGTATCTGGACAGGGGATGTTCCGGGCACTGAGGGGGAATCCAGGACTACAAGCGATGGGAGAGTTATACAGCCACCGGCAAGGCCGAGGGACTACCAGTGTTACGTATCGCAGGATCAGGTAAATCTAGATAATTTGTATCTTTTTTGTGGATTTGCGTCCTTTGTCTCTCTTGCAGAACCAAAGACAGTAGCAGAAGCGCTCAAGGATCCAGAATGGGTCAATGCCGTGCAAGAAGAGCTACATCAGTTCGAAAGGAACAAGGTATGAGAGACTGTCACAGTTTCTACTGTCCCACGGATATGGCAGAGGAGAGGTGGACAAGACTTTCTTTCTTTTGAAGGAAGGGAAGGCCACTCTAGTGGTTCAGGGTACAGGCAGATCCCAGAGAAACCCACGTGAAAGCTGTGAAGAGAATACTAAGATATCTGAAGGGAACAGATGACTTGTGTTTGTTCTATCCGAAGGGAGGAGACTTACGCCTGGTGGCCTACACTGATGCAGATTATGCGGGCTGCAAGACAGACAGGAAGTCCACGTCAGGGATGGCTCAGCATCTTGGACCGTGTCTCATCTCTCGAGCTTCAAAGAAGCAGTCCTCTATTGCCGCTGCTGCTTACTGTGCACAGCTGCTATGGCTCAGGCAACAGCTAAGTGACTATGGTGTTATTACTGATTGTGCTAAAATTCTATGTGATAACACTAGTGCTGTTAATATCTCTAAAAATCTTGTGCAGTTTCCACGCATTAAGCATATAGAGATTCGATATCACCTTCTGCGAGACTGTGTTGAAAAAGGGAATAATGGAGATGGAATATTACAAAACTGAGGGACAGATAGCAGACATATTCACAAAGGCATTGCACAGGGAACCCTACGAGAAGCTGAGGCTTGAACTAGGTATGGTTTCTCTTCCTTAGAGCTATGCTCATATGTTGCTCCCTCAGTGATTGGCTAGACTAGATGCATATAAGTCCCGTCTGATGGAGAATTTAACATGGATGTTCTGTGCTAGTGAAAAATTAAGATGTGTTCACACTGTATCCATGCATGCTAGTTATGTGATTGATGACTGCATTAGGGATTGAAAAACATGAAATTCTGAATCTTCTTTCTGCCCAAAAGAGACCTCCATAGTTGATCTCACATTATAAGCTCAGGAGGTACTCTAGACCAACCCTAGCCTATCTTCATGTGGGATATTCCTATGAGCCCGTTGATGTGCTGTTTTTCTGGAGTTATTCCACATGGGGTATGAAGATGATAAAAATGTGTTTGGATGATCTTATTTGTTTTTTTCTGATTGTGTGTGGTGTTATTTGTACCATTTGGGTAAAGTTAGCACACCATACCAAAAACCTTGCGTACCCATGAGACAGGTCAGATTGAGTTATCACTTTGGAAGGTTCAACTTTGGCTGGGAAACAATCTCTGTGACAGTTATGGAAATGGAGATTGCTGCCATTTTTAAGGCTGCTAAAATGGAGCAGCAATTACTGAGATGAAAAAGTTATGGCGAGGAAAAGGTGAGGGCAGCTCTCCTACTTTTGAATTCAGTGTTGAAGATTTTGAGCCCATGATGAATGGTCGTGTGAGGGTGATTTCCACGCTTTAGAGAGTAAGTTTTGCGTGCTTAAAAGGATGTGCCTTGTGGTGGAGAAGACAATACTACAGTTCTGTGAGTACGCGAGAAAGACAAATGATGATGTAATCTCGTCGAGGACACTTCCTTTGATAGAGGAATGAAGAAGCAGAGAAGACCACGTTGGACGGGTGACTAGCTATGTGCAGGTCACTTTCATACAGTTGATGGTGTGAAGAATGATGATGACCAGAGTTTTTCCCTCAGAATGGACGGGGAAGGCTATCCTTGAGCTGATGAACTGTTCAGAAGTTGAAGGAAAGTGATGACAAGCCAAGTTGCTGTGTTGATGACTTGTATGGAAAATTCCACAGAGTAAGGTGTGCACGTTGTGCTGGTCAGCAAATAACATGATGCTGTGCAATAGGCATTCATAACTCAAGAAGTTGTGAAGGATGCCGGATGACAGAGATGTTAAAAAATGACAAGAATAGGAACTTTGGGAGTAAACCCACGAGAGGGTATGATGAAGGCCCTGCCGCTGCGTGATAGAAACGTGATGTTTGGACAATGGTCCACGAGTGCTGCAAGATCAGTCTTGGTGATGGTTAGTGTATTCAGTTGAGTCACACACATTATAAGAAGAAGATCATGAGTCCTGTAGCGCAGTTGGTGTTCTTCTTGCTCCTACTTATGAGCGTGATTGCTGAAGTTTGGTGATGAGCAAATCCTCAAGCTGAGTCTGGAGTACTCTGTAGGAGAAGGATGGATTGTTCCGCGCTCTCCGACCCTGTCCCCTATAGAAGAAGATGTTGTTGAAGTGACCCCTGTTTCTGTTCCTGTGCGTGAAGAAGCTGTTCTCCCCTCTGATAGTATGGGCGAGATGATGACGTTGTTGAAGGAGCTTCGGACTGAGGTTCAGGAAGCTCTAACTGAGATGCAGAGAGTTCGGTCTGCATTGGAGGAAGTAAGGTCTGAGCTGCAGGATGTGAAGGAGAGGTTAGCAGCCTTGGAGGTGGCAGTAGAGGTAGACTCGGGTGGTGTGACAGTTGTGCTTGAAGGGCTCCCATCGCAGATCAAGAGCCTTGCCACAGAGACTGTGGACCAGTTGAAGGTTCCGTCCCAGAATGATGCTTAGTCTGGACTGTCTCATGGACCCCCCTCTTTGCCAACCCTACCACATATATCCCTGCTTCCTTGAAATTTCTTTTTGAATTTCATGTTTAATTTCTCTGTGCATTTTGATTTCCCTGCTTGGATGTGTGGTGTCCGTGTGACACACTTATGACTTGCTAGCATGACTGAAATGTTTTCTTTCCATTACTCTGTGTCCTTGGTTGCAAATCTTTTTAATGATGCCAAAAGGGGGAAGAAATATGTGTGCATTCACTAAGGGGGAAATCATTACTGAAATATAAGCGGATGCTTATCTGAGGGGGAACTACGCTTGCTAGACCTAAATAAAACCTTAGCGACCAAACTCTGAAGTAGCTAGCTGCTATAGGGAATTGTGATGTGATTTCCCTGTCATAGTTGCATGTGATTTCTTATTTGTGAAGAAGTGTTTGTCATCATCAAAAAGGGGGAATTTGTTGGACCCTTTGTGTTTTGATGATAACAAACACTTAGCTAATATTTGACTTGAGTGTGCAGAAATCACAAATCTGTCTGAGAAGTCACAGGGTCCAGACTGTCTGAGAGAAACGCGACTGGACATCTCTGAGAGAGCTCAGCGCTACGAAAGAGATGAGATCTGCGTGACAGACGAGATCAAGCTCAGCAGATATACTCAAGATATGATATGGAAATATATGAGCAGATATACTCAAGATATGATACGGAAATATCTGAGCAGATATACTCAAGATATGGTATGGAAATATACGAGCTGGATATGGAAGGGAAATAGTTGATTGAGTTAAGATATGGCAATATCTTAACAGAATCAGATCTGCAAGATGGAGATCGAATCTCTGATGTAGATCAGATCTGCTGGACATCTCTGCGAGAGAGCAGCGCTGCGAGAGATATGCGATCTGTGCGAGAGACAAACCGACTTATGACGAGATCAGATCGGCGAGAATATAGTCGATACAAATCAGGAGATATTCGAGTATATATGCTGGATAATTGACGAGAAGAATTAACATCGGTATATATGAATCAGTATATACGATGAGAAGATCAAAGCCAGATTTGGATGGGAAATATGTGATGTGGTTAAGATATGGAAATATCTTAACCATATCATATCTGCTGGATAGCAATCGGATCTGAGACAGAGATCAGATCAGCCGACTTGAAGACTACTATAAAAGGAGGAGGAGTCTTCAGATTGAAGTTCGGCTTTTGAAGAGAACGAATCGGAGATTGAAGAGAAGATCAATTCCGAAGCTGACGAAGTGCTGCTGTGTGCGGACGAGACAGAACGTGTTAGTTGATACTTTGAGTTGAGTAGAATTGTTAGCTGTCACTGAGTGAGACAAAGTGTAACAATCTACAAGCATACTCTTTCATCAATAACACAGATCTTGAAGCCCTTCTGGAACCGTCCAGAAGGCAAGTGGTTTTCAGCCTGTTGCAAGAGTTGCAATAAGGTTTCCACTATAAATCGTGAGTATTTACTTTCGCCATTGTATTTCCTGTAGTAGAGATAATTTCCGCTGCCATCTGTCTGAGGGATACCGTTCTGGGATCTCCCTCACATAGTTGGCTAACCTAACGATCCAACACAACTACTGATGGAGGAAACTCATGCCGGAATTTTACATATTTTTCTCACCATTGAGGATCATCTCTTGTACAGGATAAAGGATGCCAAAGGTGAAGATATTATCAAACCATTCACCCCCACCACATTGGACACCGATGTTGGTTATTTTGATTTGGTGATCAAGGTAACTGTAGTGATCTTCGATTAAAACATCGTTGTTTAAAGAGTAAAGTTTTATGTCGGATCTGTTGTTTAAGATTTTTCATTCTCAATTGTTGGTGGCTGATGTTGATGTATGTCTCACCATTTCCGTGAGATGCGTGTTGGTGATTACCTTGATGTCAAAGGCCCCAAGGTGATTACCTTGATGTATGTTCGCCTGATTGCACAAGCTGCTCTTTGTTTCCATTTTGTCCTAACTCAGTAACATTATTTTGTCAACCAATCGAATAAATAATACTCTACTCAGATTTTGAATCTCATATTGTTGAAATTCATCAGGCGACTGGAATCAATTGGTTTTTTTCTTGTTTATTTTTCCGCTAGCTGATAAATACTTTTGTTATCAGGGGTGATTTAAGTATCAACCCGGACAATGTTCTTGGTTTCGGAATGATTGCAGGAGGTTCAGGCATTACTCCAATTTTTCAAGTATGCTAATAATCTGGCCACAACATTTCCTTACTCGGAACAATTGCAGAGAAATGGTTCTAACATGCACAGTTCTTATTGTTTGAGCTTTCATTTGAGTTGCCAGAGTCATTTTTGAAAATCCGAAAGATAAGACAATTATGGTTCATCTTATCTATGCAAATGTCACATTTGATGATATCCGTATGAAGGTAATCATTTGCCATTGGTTCCGTTCTGTCGTCGCAAAACAACAACTCTCTTGACAGTGAACTGCTTGAGTTGCTTTGCTGTTGAAAATTGCATTTGCACTCCGAATGGGCCAATGTTTGTACTTGATGTTCATGGCATATTGTTTGCACTTTGTATTTATTTTGATTGGACATGAATTTCTGGCGCAAGTTTGGTACACTTGAGTTTATTACTTTATTCTTTGTATACATGAACTACTTATCTTGAAAAGCTTTAGCTGATGTCAATGGAATTTTTAGGAAGAACTTGATGGCCTTACCTCCAAATATCCCACCCGCTTTAATTTTTGTTATGTTCTCAATCAGGTTTGATTTGGTTTAATTCTGGCACTTTGATTGTAGAAGCTTCATTTGTACTAATGTGAAACTCATAAATTACGCTCATTCAGCAATCTTCTTTTTTACTGTAATGCGTTTTATGCTGTAGACATTCGATAAATGAGTATGTTGTACACTTTATATTCAATATCTAGGTATGTATATCAGCTGCACAACCTTGTTCAGTCTTGATTTTTTGGCCAACTCATTCCACAGTTCAACTTCAAACGTCACTCTCTGAGGTCACGCCGTGTAACCACCATGATCACATCGATCCAAATCAAGGTTTAGGCAGCATGGTGAGAATTCGTGTACATACCTTATATGCTGAAAATAGCAGTGTTAGGTCGTGTATCAAATCCCTAGTTCAACTAGCTATGCATACACCTTTTCCGAAATCGATGCACCACTAACCCCTATATCAACCCGATTAAGGTATCTTTGATGCCCTCCTATGCATTTTTTGTGGGCTCGAACTCTTGATCATTTAACTACAAAGCAGGTGTCTACACTTACTAGAACACTTCTCTGTTGACCAACTTTACGGTTCTTCTTTCACTATATTCAGGTCGCGTGACTCAGGGAGGCGAGCATGAAATGAGCCTCGAGACTATCCATCTCTGGACTCTGATTGCCCTTTAGACAGAAAAAAAGACTAATTTTAAGCCCGGGTCGCCAAAGTTAAGGTAGAGTCCCTGATGGTTAGATCTCAGCCTCATGAAGTGGAATGATACAAAGGCTATGACTATGAGACTCCTCTTTACATGAATATCATCCCTACAATTATTAAAACACATCCCACCAAATTCCAACATCAACATCAAATTTGTCCAAACGTTCATGTCCTTTCGTTTCATGATGAATCAAGAAAGTCCCTATAAAAAGCACCATTTCATTTTGCTTTTCTTGATTAGAGATAAGACATGGCTCAATTTATCCGTGAATCCTTTATAAGTCTTTAAATCAAATAATTCCGAAGTTATAAGAATTGCAAAACTTTTATCTTTGGTGCGGTTAAGGTACAAATCTATCTTATATATAAAAACTAAAAATTCAATTTCAAACTGACACGTGTCCCATTTAGTCAAAATTCCGAGCAAAATACGGGAGGGGTATTATTGTAATTTCACATATCATAATAATTTTATTTTCAATTTAGTCCTCGAGTTGTTAATGATCAGACTTAAAAAACAATGATCAGACTTAAACCAGTAATGATCTGACTTAAAAAACAATGATCAGACTTAAACCAGCAATGATCAGACTTAAAACTATTATGATCAAACTTAAACAACAATGATCACACTTAAACAGACTCAGACTTAAACCAGTAATGATCAGACTTAAAAAACAATGATCAGACTTAAACCAATAATGATCAGACTTAAACCAGTAATGATCAAACTTAAAAAACAATGATCAGACTTAAACCAGTAATGATCAGACTTAAATCAGCAATGATCGGACTTAAAACTATTATGATCAGACTTAAACAACAATGATCAGACTTAAACAGACAATAATCAGACTTAAACCAGTAATGATCAGACTTAAACCAGTAATGACCAGACTTAAACCAGCAATGATCAGACTTAAAACAGACAATAATCAGACTTAAACCAGTAATGATCAGACTTAAACAACAATAATCAGACTTAAACCAGTAATGATCAGACTTAAACCAGCAATGATCAGACTTAAACTAGTAATGATCAGACTTAAACAACAATGATCAGACTTAAAACAACAATGATCAGACTTAAACAACAATGATCAGACTTAAAACTATTATGATCAGACTTAAACCAGTAATGATCAGACTTAAAAAACAATTATCAAACTTAAAAAACAATGATTAGACTTAAAACAATAATGATCAAACTTAAACAACAATGATCAGACTTAAACCAGTAATGATCAGACTTAAAAAAAAATAATGATCAGACTTAAACCAGTAATGATCAGACTTAAAAAACAATGGTCAGACTTAAACCAGTAATGATCAGACTTAAAAAACAGTGATCAGACTTAAACCAGTAATGATCGGACTTAAACCAGCAATGATCAGACTTAAATCAGCAATGATCAGACTTAAACAACAATGATCAGACTTAAAACTTGACAATGATCAGTCGTCATCGCCGGTCTTTCCTCTCCCAGTCGACATATCCTCTCTCAGTCGACATAAGTCGATGTTCTGTGTTTTTAGTCGACAGATGAACAGTAAACGACATGCCGCGCGCCTAGCTTTAACATTAGCGCCGCGCCCAGTTCAGACATCAACAAGTTAATGTTAAGGCTGGGCGCGCGGCAACCAAAATGATCAGACTTAAAACAAATTTTAGGACGATTATACCCCTAGCATCTTTAATATTTTAAAATAAGTACGCGTTAATTTTTTTATTTACAAAAAGAGCCTTGAACGCGATGAATTTTGATTGGTCGAAATATATACTTGTCAATATTTTATTGAGTTTTTAGTTTTTATTTATAACTATGGTTTGTATTTGATCCGTTTCCTTTATCTTTTATCTAAAAACAAAACAAAAAGGTAATGAAATCTTTTGCAAAATATTTTTCCTTTCTCAAATACAAAATTTTTTTATCTAAAAAAACATAAAAACAAACTTTTTTTTATTCAAAAAATCTCTCACATCTTTCCTGCTCTTCTTCAAATAAAAAGTCCATTTCACTTGCCCATTTTCTTCTCATACATTTCTTTTAACTTCTTGTGTTTTCTCTGATCCAACTCTCACAATGAAGAATCAGGTATTTGCAGGTTGAGCTGGCTTCCAGGCTCCAGCCCAAGCCAATTTTTTTTCCAGATCAAGAAAACAAGGTAAGAAAGAAGCATCCAAGTCTTATATTATTATACTTTAAATGCATTTTGCTGTAGATCCCCAAATTCAAAGCCATTAAATGCCATCCCCATCCATTCTGCTATAAATAAAATGCTACCTACCCTTTTGATCTTTGACAATTCATTTGCATCCTGATTCCCAATTTCCACATTGACAAAGGTTAGTGCACTGCACCTTAATTGAATTTCTTTAAGGCTTCATTGTTTTTGTGTTCACAATGTTTGGATTTGATCATGTATTTTTGAAGGGTAGCTAAGACACCAGAAACCGAGCTGTCCTTTAAGTTTGTATATGATGTCGACGATGTAGGGATGTGGTTTTATTTCTATGATTGCGTGCGTATTATGCCGCAGATTTTGGGAGTCTTTCCCACATGCATTCTCACTGTCAAACCTCAATTTTTAATCAGGTCTAGTAGTGGGAGGTTGCTTCAATGAAAGTCAGCCAAAGACTGGAATTTAGTTAAATTATTATCAAGTGGTGAAGAAGTAGTATAAGGTCTCTAAACCGGAGTTGAAGAGCAAGCTTTGTATACCCTTTTAAGGGATTTATTTATATTGGGTGTGAGCCAGAAGTGGGAAATTCTTATGGCTGGAGGTTCGTTTGCTCCGGCCGGTGTGGCCAAGGACAGGGCTGGGCAATATAAGGGGAGGGTTACTCCTTATGTCATCATTGCTTGCCTTGTTGCTGCTGTTGGTGGTTCGATTTTCGGTTATGATATTGGAATCTCAGGTAACTTTTCTGTCTTTATTTTGTTTCTCAGCTTAGCTTTTCGTGTAGTTCCTTTTGTGATTTGAATATACCGAATCTTACCTATGGTGTATCAATACTTTTGAAGTTGAAAAAAAAAATCACCTCCAACAGATCTGATGACTTTTTACTTAGCTTTGCTGTAACTTTGCCTTACTGATGTATCCTGATATAAATATAAACGAAAAGAACCTAAAAGATCTCGTTTGACCCGAGTTTTGATCCTCTTTTGTCTTACAAGTTTCGTGTCGAGCACTGTTGATTTAACACTGCTTTCCGAGTAGTTGAGCTTGTTCAAAAATGTTGGCAATGAGCAGGAGGAGTGACATCCATGGATGCATTTCTCAAGAAATTCTTCCACACTGTGTACCTACAGAAGCAACATGCCCATGAGAACAACTACTGCAAGTACAACAACCAAGGCTTGGCTGCTTTCACTTCCTCACTCTACCTTGCCGGCCTGGTTGCCACTCTTGTTGCTTCCCCGATAACTCGCCTTTATGGACGCAGGGCAAGTATCATCTGTGGTGGCATCAGCTTCCTTGCCGGGGCTGCTCTCAACGCTTTTGCTCTCAACTTAGGGATGCTTCTTTTCGGTCGAATCATGCTAGGCGTTGGCATTGGGTTCGGAAATCAGGTACCATTTACCATCTGCAGATGGGTTTTTTTTTCTTCCATTTATGTGATTTTATGTTTTTTTTGTTATAATGTTGTGCAGGCAGTTCCGCTATATTTGTCGGAAATGGCCCCAACTCACCTTAGAGGAGGCCTGAACATGATGTTCCAACTAGCAACCACACTTGGGATTTTCACAGCAAACATGGTCAACTTCGGAACAGAGAAAATCCCATCATGGGGCTGGAGGCTTTCGCTAGGACTAGCCGCTGCACCGGCCCTTTTAATGACTGTTGGAGGCTTGCTCCTCCCCGAGACACCGAACAGCTTGATCGAACGAGGTCAGACAGAGAAAGGGCGACGAGTTCTTGTCAAAATCAGAGGAACTGACGACGTGAATGCAGAGTTTCAAGACATGATTGAGGCCAGTGAGTTTGCGAATTCAATCAAGCATCCGTTTAGGAACTTGCTGGAGAGAAGAAATAGGCCACAGCTTGTTATGGCCATTTTCATGCCAACTTTTCAGATCCTCACCGGCATAAACTCGATCCTGTTCTACGCTCCGGTGTTGTTTCAAAGCATGGGATTCGGTGGGCATGCTTCCTTGTACTCCTCAGCCTTGACAGGAGCTGTGCTTTGTTTGTCTACTCTCGTCTCCATTGCCACCGTCGATAAATGGGGCCGCAGAGCCTTGCTGATTGGTGGTGGGATTCAGATGATCTTATGTCAGGTCAGTTACTGATCCTCATCAAATCCTGATTGTTTTCTGTTTACCGTAAATATGTCAAGATAGAACTCGAACCCTTGACTCTATAAGTTCAGTCAGGTGTTCGCACAACTAGACTACCACTGTGTTGGCATTATTTTATGTTACTCAAATGAGCTCATTCTTGATTGCTTAACCAGGTCATCGTGGCGATCATCTTGGGTGTGAAGTTTGGAGAAAATGTTGAACTTTCGAAAGGCTACTCAGTGGCGGTAGTGGTGGTGATCTGTCTATTCGTAGCTGCATTCGGGTGGTCGTGGGGGCCTTTAGGATGGACAGTCCCAAGCGAGATATTTCCACTGGAGACGCGGTCAGCAGGCCAAAGCGTGACAGTTGCAGTGAACCTGTTCTTCACTTTCGTCATCGCGCAATCCTTTCTTACGCTTCTTTGTGGACTGAAGTTTGGGATTTTCCTGTTTTTCGCCGGATGGATCACTGTGATGACTGTGTTTGTGTACCTGTTTCTGCCTGAGACGAAGGGCGTGCCGATTGAAGAGATGATATTGCTGTGGAAGAAACATTGGTTTTGGAGTAGAATTGTGCCTCATTATGAAGATAATGATCTGGAGAGATAGATGAGAGGATGAGACTTGTGCAGCAGCTGTTTATTTGAGAGACTTGTTAATTGTTATGCACCAGGAAATAACAGTGTAACTGATTCACTGCCCACATCAGTGGAACCAAATGACAATGTTAGTGATTGATCTGAAACATGATTATAAAGAAGTGAAAATTATTGCAGAGTACTGACATGTTTTTATCCTCATCCTGATTATATTAACTCAGAAAGGACAGGAGTTCATATCCAAACTGCTTTGTGAAAATAAGCTGTGTAGATGAGTTGCAGATTCGTACAGATTAAGAACTTAAAGATGATTCAGATCAAATGGTAATAGAGGAGTATCCATGCAAACACAATAACACATGAACCAAGTTAGCTTTCTGGAGTTATTGGGCACTTGAGAAGCCCATATCAAAGCACTGTTTTTCAGCTGACAGGTTTGGAATTCAAACAAGAATATTCTGAAATTCTATGTGTCATACTGTCATTCAAAAGAGGATCCTTGTGCAGCAAATTTGTGATTTTTATTGATAAACAACATTTGTACTTGAACATGAAAACCACATAACTAAAGAAGAGACTGAAAATGAAACATTTACTCATAATACTTGAAAGTAACAAACTGAAACACACTGCAACATCCATATCTGATCAACTGGACACCACTGGGCACCGACTGACAGACATGGACAACAACTTAAACTAGAACCTCTCACAAACTAGAACTTGAAGAAACATCAACAGAAACTACTCGTAATGCCATGAGACAAACTAAAGCACTAAATCTATGAGGAACCCAAGTTACAATTTTTGTAAGATACATGACGCATTTGCAGAAGCTACAAACTCGAGACACACACTACTAGATACTTTTCCCAAACCGCTTCAACAGATCAACTACCTGTATATACCTGATGCAATATAAGATTCTAAACTCAAAAAGCTAGGAAGTACTTAATACCTTCAACATAGTTCTTCTTGCTCCTCATCAGGATCTCCCACTTGAAAAAATAAAGGAAGTCCTCTCAGAAATGAGCAGTCAAACAAAGTAAAACTACCACTACCTCCTCCCTTCGATCTACATCTTCAATATGCTGTCATCTTCTGAAGTCTCATGCTACCTTAATCATCCAACTGCTTGTTTTTAATCGACCTATACAGATCAAACTAGTTTGACATCGATCAGATCAGATCAGATCAAATCGAGCCTCAGCATCCTTCGCAGATCTGTAGTCATAGACGTGGGATCGCATTTCTCCTTCTTCAGCCAATAGTTCATCGGCATCGGAAGCGAGCTTGGAGGCGGCGGCGTGAAGGCACACCCGGCGAACCGATCCTCCAACATCATCTTTTTCTCGCAAACTGAAATCCGCTCCTTCAGAACCTCCGGATCCGGACCAAGCCGATCTGTCGAGCACAGAATCACATCAACCTCTTCCTCAAATCTCACGGATCTACCACGATCGATCCTGCTCTTCCCCTCGCTCAAATTAGGGCTCAAACTATCCCCACGCTTTAAAATTCTCACGTTTTCCATCACCAACTCCTTTGCCTCCTTCACCGACTTCTTCACATCCTCCGTCCTTTCACGTCCGTAGCCCTTTTCATCAGACGGACTGCGTCTACGCCGGCGAGAGTTGGGGCTGGAATTCGGCTTCCGAGCCGGCTTCGATCTATGCACGAACCGCGACGCGCACATCACGTCCGCTGGGACGAAAGGTATCTTAGTGGTGCAATCTTGCGGTCGGAGGACAGCCGTCGCCATTAAAATCGATCTCCGAAATTAAAATTGGGGATTTTTCGTGCTTTCTGTAAATTAGGGTTAATTGAAGTTACGCGTACACGATTATAAATAGCAGACCGCTTCGTGAGGGCTTTGCTAACCTGCAAGGCGGTGATGGAATGATACATCACAGACGCTTCGATTAGAATGCGTTATTGATCCAACGGTGGTAATGCAAGACATGTTATGGTGATGAATTGTTGGGAAAGAGCGGGGCAGATGGGAAATGACACGTGGCGTAAAATAAGTGGTTGGGAGGGTTTGGTCTTATCGACACGTTTCGTGTTGGACTTGGTTAAACCGACTTTTAATCTCCACAAGTGGGCCGGATTCCTAAGAGTTTTTGTTACCTAAAAAATCAATCCCTGATTTTACAAACTTTTCAAATCCGTCCACAGAGGTTAATGATAATTACAAATAAGGAGCAATTGTTTGATGGAAATGACGAGCGGGACCCTTTGTTTGTAACGTTGGGTGTGGTCCCTATCAATTAATATGTCGAGACAGGGAATTGGAGGACATGTACATGTACTCATAGCAACTTGATACATCAAAGTGCGCGGATACTTTGTATCATGTAATGAAAATGAATGAAATGAATAAAAGGCTATGAAAAGTTTGATATAATAGCTGAATAATGTTTCCAATAATTTTTGTATGGAATGTTGAACTTGACTACAAGCCTTTGCCCGTCTATACTATTCTAAGTGACAAAAAAAAAAAACTCTTTTCTAATGTTTCTTGATGTTGGAATGAGACGTACATGTCCTCCTTTTATAGCTATCCGAGTTTGAATTCAAAAAGAATAACCGACGCGCATTAAAGGTCGTCTTCAATGAGAATCTTCAAGCCTTTGGATTTGACTTCCAAAGTATAATGGCTGGACTTGATTGCGTGTAATCACTGTTGGATATTTGAATTTGAACTTGGGGAGAATCAAACAAGTTATACATTAACGGTGAATATGCTTCTCTATGTTGTGCCGGTTCAATAAAACCCCAAATCGACTCCATTTTGTCCGCCTTATCCATAAAAATTGAACCAACTCTAATGTGTTAGAAAATACGAGCGCGTAATCAGGTTTCAAAACGGATTCTTCGAAGGCTTGTGCATGAAGAGAGGCTTAAACAGCTAGTTATTTTGACTTGATCTTCAATAGATAGAGTTCTATCAATTCTCGCCCCTTCAAGAGTGACCTTGTCCTCGAGGTCGATGAGTGTCTTCCTTGGTGTTGCATTTTGCGCTTTGAATTTGTGGGTAATGAACTCTTCATGGCTTGGCACTTCTCGAGACTTGTTGGTACGAGTTCCTTTGCTAGTTAGGACCTCATGACTTTTCTTGGTACACTTGAAGATGCTTTCTCGGGTTGTTTTGGTGTACTTGATCATTTTCTCGACATTGAACTTGAGAGGTAGCGCGAGAACTTGAGGACTAGTGGAAAGTTGGCACTTTGAGACACGGAAGACCGGGTATGCACACTCATCCTACTCCGTATTTGTTTGGCAATGTCCGTGCTCTAGATGTGAAGGCTCATTGAATCTTCTCTTTTGTCCGCTACTAGGCTTGTCCCTCTCCGGAGTGAGATCCTTCCAATTCGCCTAATACTCGCACCCCCTTGATGACTCCCAAAGTTATAAGCTCGCATCGATGTTCTTGGATGCAATGATTGTAGTCCATGATATCATTGGTTAGCGCTAAAATAAACTCTGCAAATAAGTTTCAAATACCTTGTCCGTTTATGGAGTGGCTAGCTTGAGTCCCTTCGTGAAGTTGCTATCCTCTCGGCACAATATCATCACCTCCCTCTCACTGGCTTTCTTCTTCACGATGTGCAACTTGACATTGACATTCGGTAGTGCGTCAGGATGTGAGTAAATTATCCCTCCATAGATTGAGTACAACTCGCCCTGTATGCCCGAGCCGAATGGAGCAAGGCCGAAGTGGCCATGTGGATAGCTTCGGCCAAATTGGCCTTGCATAATATTCCGGTCATTCTCGCCTTACGGTAGAATCTAACCTCGACGCTAGCTGGCGTTCATGATCTTTCATTCATGGTTCGAGTAAAATTCATCGAATTTTCCCCGATCCAATGAAACTAGCCCATAGTGGTTTACTTTCCAAATTAGGTACCATCGTTTGGCGGCCAAATCTGGCCCCACTAAATGTGTTGCCCCTCAATCTACCCGGGGTCTGGCTCTGCTCTCCTTGGACCATGTAACGTAGTTAATGCTTTGCCCGGATCAAAGGGAATAAGGCCAAAGTGGCCTTGCACAAAAAATATGGGAAACCTGGCCCTTCAGTAAAATCTGACCTCGCACAATCTGAATGTGCGCAATCTGCCCCTCCTTTGTGATCTGCTCGCTTTAACACGTACAACTCCACTAGTTCTCCCAGGTTAAATGCAATGAGGCCCAAGTGATTCCGCACTCTTGTTTGACAGAAATGGTCAAACTAAATTTTTTACTCGTGTGGCAAAATCGGTTCCGAATGAACTTGATGCCGCTTCTGAACGTGGACCTGCATTGGCGTCCCTAGCTGGCCTACGTCCTCGCCATGTGGAAAAATGTCGCTAAAAACCAGTCATTGTGACCAGCTTTCTAAGGCCTTTGTTGCGCCTCCCATTTCGTCTTTTTGCACCATCGCTGCTACTCATTGTTATGAATGTATGAATCGAAAATGTTATGATATTAAGCCAATGACCTATATATATTGTACAAGAGATAAATACGAATCACAATCAAATATACACAGTATAATATCTAAACTAAATATGGTAACTCGGATATATCAAATATATCTCTAACACTCATAACACCAAATGACAGGTCTTCCCATCCGAACGTACGATGGCAGCACTCATCTTCGTGAACTCGCGTAGTCCATTTGGCAAGCACCGCGTAGAGTGACGCATCCAACAATGCCCATTTTCGCCCTAAAAAATTATCATCTCGAGCGGACAGATCTGAGGATTGCAGGCTCTTGCTACTTCTCTCATGACATGGTAACAATCATAGGCTTGCGGGTCACTTTCTTTCCCATCAGATTGTAGCTCGAGATTCGGCCCCTGTCCCATATGGTGTAAAAATTTGCACGCATTGTTCCTTGGAAACGTTTTTCCATCACTGGCTCTCCCAACTTAATTCTGGGTTGTCGGATTTTTCTGAAAAAGGTGGTCTCCTCACTACCCGGTACTAGAAGGTGGTCTCCTCCGAAGTGGGTTTGTGGATTTTCCGAAAAAAGTTGGCCTTGCGATACCAATTCAATCTTTGCTGAGCTCGTGACTGATTGAGCAGCGTTAAATCGTTTTTTTTTGGCACTTGAATGTTACCAGCGAGTACCTCAAAGTGTTAAGGACCCTCGCCAATGTCCCTTTGCCATTGTTAGAAACTTCAGAAAATGAAAAATCTAATTACTTTATCTCGTCGTCGCTATCAATGACTTCTTCGGTGTAGTAAACTATGGGGCATCAGTCAAAAGTCTCATTTTTAGCTACAATCAAACGTAGTCGTATAACAACAACAAAAAACGTAGTCGTATAATGTAGTGCAGTTTTCAGCCTCAAAGTTGGGCCCGACTATGAAACAACCCGTTAAGAAACATTGTCACGCTAAGAAGCCCAATTTCTCTCTCCAACTGCCCTTCCATTGAGAACCTTCACCGCCATCCACGGCGGAGAGTCTCACCTCATCTTTCTAAATTTCAATAAAGTTTGAATCTTGCCGACTTCCCGTCGAATTCGGAACTGGGTTTTCCGACGTAGGCATCGACTCGGCCAGGAGTATAGAAAAAAAGTTAAAAGATGTTGTTTCAGGTGGGAGGGTAAGGGACTCGTCCCACTTTCTTCGAAATGGCCGCTGCCCAGCAGCTCCCGCCAGTCTACGAGCTGCTCTCACCTACGCGGTTCTGTTAATTACTGTTTTAGGGTTCGGTTAAATGGAAATGTGTTGGTCAAATGTTATTATTGTACAAAACAGTTAGTGAGGCATGAGTTTAGTTAGATGGAAATGTGTTGGGTTGGTCTAAGACCTTAGTTGTAGCATATGTGAATTGTCAAGAGGTGTCCGTCAGCATGATGATTTTGAACTATTGTGCCTTGATTGTTAACCTTGTTCGTTGAGTTTTAGGTAAGGTGTTTTGTAGTGTAGTCATGTCTTTGATTATACGAAATGTTAGATAGTCCTGAGTGATTGGGTATTTGGCTACAATTCACATTCTAAAAGGGAAATTTAATGTGATGGCGAAGTCAGTAGTTATTGAGATACTGCGCCGAATGCAGCAATTTCACACTTATAAATATTGGAAACTTGGGGACTGAGGAAATTTACTCTATTTATGTGAGCGTGCAAGCTTTATGTTGAAGTTGTGTTTGGTCTATAAAGGGGCCTAATTACAGGTATTGGGGTTAAGAAGTCCTATATGACGTGCATTGTGTGTTAACTGCACATGTGTTGCTTGAAAAAAAAAAGGGGGTTATGTTGGCCTACGACATTTGCTGTAGAATTTCCAGAATTAGTGTTGGGCCATATCAGCTGAGTGATCTCAAGTTATTGAAAGATTGATTGGCAACTTAGTTTACTTGAACGAAAAGTTATATTTTCGGTTTGGTTATGTCTTGGGTTATATATAAAAAATAAATTACAAAAGGATAGCTACATCCTCAAGTAATTGATTTTTTTCCACTACAGAAGAATATATATAATTTGTAGGTGAAGTCTCTAGTTATGAACAGGGTGGGGCTGATGAAATTATTGAAAATCGGGGGACTGAGGAAATAACGGCTAGCTAGGTTAACTTGCAGGCCAGGGGTGGACACAAGTGAGGGTAACAGGGGGCTAATGCCCCAATATATTTTGATATAGAGAGTCAATTAGATGCCTAAGTGGTTTATGCCCCCCTATAAATAATACAGCTAGCCCCAATCGGCTTGAGTTAAAATATTTGATGGTAATACACAATGTCACGTTTTTTAATCAAACTATAGAGTACCAAAAATCTTTATTGTTTGCTGAATCTTTTTTTTTTGTGACGATGTAAAAGCATGTGATATTTTCATCTCAAACTAGTTACAAGTTTCCGTATTTATAGAATTTCATCCCTGACTTTCAGTCATTGATTTTTTCATATTCTTTTCTACGCTTTGATTCATCGCAAAAACAAGATTGTCAAATAATTCGATGATAACACTAAAAAATTGTCGGTTTGATAGTCCTTTTCAAAAAAGATAATTTGCAGGTTCTTATGAATTAACTTGCTTTTAAAAAAATCGATATATGTAGCCCCCCCTATACAAAAAAACAAAAAAAAAACGCATGTTCGCCGCTGACGCAGGCTATAGAGGGGTTACTGCATCTTTGTTTAACCTTTAATATTCTGCTAATATTCAATTTTGTTTAGAATCTAAATGGTACTAATTGCAGGTATTGGCCCTAAGAAGGCCTCTACTACATAAGGTACTAGACTATGAAGATGAGTTCTTTGCGTTGCTGATGTTAGTTCTTGAAACCCATAGTCTGCGGACGACGGGTTTTCTACCTCTCTTCTCTTAGTATATTCCCCAAAGCATCTTTTAGTTTCTTTTTATCTTTTTTACGGTATGATGATAATTGTTGTCGATCTATTGGTACAACACTTGAGTTTTGATTTGTTGCACTTAAACCCGTGAATTCATATGCCTCTTTTGCTGAATCTTTATACGGATTGTGAAGGAGAGGAGCTAAGTTCAAACTAAAAAAAGATACTAATATTGTTTCTGAGCCTAACGATGTAATTTAGCTCTCTGGGTTAAGTCGGCGTCAAAAAATGTTGTCAATTGCATTTCTGGTAATAACATTTCCCTTCTTTCAGAACATAAGTGGTCCAACATCTCTAGATTAATGTTATCTTGTCAATCTAAGTATCAAATGAAAATCGTAATTGTTTATATGAAGGCAATTATTTTCGGTTCAAAAATATTGCATGCTCGTCGGCATAATGTTGATAATTGATATCCAATGAAAATGAGTGAATAGAGGCTGCTATTTCCTTTTTCAAGTTTGCTAGTCTCCTTGCTGGTATGAAGTGTTGTGACTTATTCAGTTTATAACAAAGAAAGAGATGCTAGACTGCAAGCAAGTTTATGGGGGTGATGATCAAAGACTTGATGATGTTGATATTTTTGATGCGCGGAGCTCCTCTAGCCTGGTTGTACCTGTGGATACTGAGGAATCTGTTCGATCACGTTTGGTGAAGAGATTAATAAATTTATAGGTGTTTGTTATTCATGGTTGCGTGCTGCAAATGAAGGTGAGTTGTTATGTGCTGCAAATGAAGGTGAGTTGTTATATGCTGATTACAGACTTGTCCACACAGTGATATTTTTGTATCTTTTTATTTAGAAATTATTCATTCAATGTTGTAACGGCTCCATAGTTTACATATGATCAGATTTGTGTTTAGCCCGTTTAAGTGGACAACTCTCTTTTTTATTTACAGGGACTTCATTTTTTTTATCAACTACTATATCTGTTGGATGGCACTGGGTCTTCATGTATGACAGGGCAAGAGCTGGTACACAGATTTTATTTTTGAAATCTAATCAACGAATTATTAAATGATTTTGATAGCTTTCTCGCTCTCTTTAAATGTGTAACAATGTCATATTCATGTTACTTTTGGCATCAAGGTAGATGGATACCTCTTCTAGAATATCAAAGATAGGAAACAATGAACGTTAAAGACTCCCGAGAGGCCCACCATGGTTGAAGGTATGTTTAATTCTGATCGTTTTTCCTGTAAATGAAAGATGCATGTAAATTTTTTGATTCGAGTATATCCAAGATTTATATACATGTGTGATTGAAATTTCTTGTAAACACGTTTGCATATAATCCAGATTTTTTAGAATTATTTACCAATATATTTCAGTCCTACTACTCGCATTTGATGTCACATAGGGCGCAAGTGAGTGGTTCAGTGGAAGAGCGCTCCACCCAGGTGCCAAAGTGTCAAGGGTTCGAAGTCCCTCTAAAATCAAAAAAAAAAGAAGAAAAAAAGACTGAAGGATGGCTTTCATAGTTAACGTGGAGCTACAGTGCTGAAGTCATGTGCTTTCAACTCCTCTTATCTCAACTTGTTCATTTAATCAGAAACATCCCAGTTCAGCCCTTGTGGAACAAAAAGCTCAGAAATTGAAACAAATGTTCAAATTCCAGTCTCCATCTTTGAACCACCACTAAACTGATCTCAAATGGGCAAAAAAAAAATGACCTCTACCACTCACCAAGATAAAGAATCTTTACCCCTCAAACAACTTTCTTTAAAATGCTAATAAGTCAAAACGTGTACACTTATTATTTTCACACACCAAATCTAGTTAGTGAACAAATCGATCCCTGTAGTTTCAATTTAACGCGTCCGCAAGAAAGGGACCACTCCTGCGCAGGACGCTGCGTTTTACACGATATGAGTTTTAAAATGATGTTGATCGCATTTTCATTGCAGAGAGAAAAAGGCACGCTGGTCTCGATCGAGTCGTCTTCAGCAAGCTCCTCCTTCCCGCCTTCAACCGACCGCTGCTGTCGTCATCTTTATAGTACAACAACGGCGCTTGCTTCACATTCTTGACTATCTCGTGTGTATCGTCTCCTGGCTTCTTCTTCGTCGCTTCCACGCGTCTCAACTCCATCGTTCCGTCTCCTCATCGGCAAAGAAATTAGGCAATCCAGCTTCAACCTAATCGTACGTACGACACGAATTGGCTGTGTTTTTTTATTTTGTCTAACAAAGTAATGGCTGGTGGTAGAGAGGATGTCCGCAATGGATTTATAGGTCACTTGTTACATGGCTTGCGACGAGAAGGCTTTAGAGTGTTCATGGACAATGATGGACTAGAGCACGGCAGGGACATCCAGATAAAGCTACTAGAAGCAATTGAACGGTCTAAAGTATCCATTGTGACCTTGTCACCTCGCGATGCTGAATCACGATGGTGTCTTGATGAGCTAGCCAAGATCATGGAGCTTAATGTTTCTCCAGATCGCTTTGTTCTTCCTGTGTTTTTTGACGTGGAGCCAACTGATGTTCGGCATCAGACTGGACTCTACAGCACGTTTTTTGAGGCGCATGTGAAGAGGTTTGAGATGAGCAGAGTGGAGAACTGGAGATGGGCACTGAAGGAAGTTGCTGCTCTCAAAGGACCCTCTTTAAAAGATGCCAACAGGTGAGTGAATGAATATATATACTATACCTACCTTACTTTTTCTTTGTCCATTTCCCTAGTTTCTTGTTCATTTTTTTCATGGTATTTTTCGTAAACAGAATTGAAGCACACCTCGTTCAGAACATCATAAAGGAGGTGAGGAAGATGTTGCCTATCCTGAAGTTTGCTCTTTCTCCTAACATCATTGGGGTCGATTCAATTGTTCGGGACATTTCTACCTGGATACAAGATGGATCTCAAGATGTGGGAGTCGGGGTGATCCATGGACAAGGTGGTGTTGGGAAGACAACAATTGCACATATTGCTTTCAACGACAACTTCAATGACTTCGACGGCTCTAGCTTTCTTGAAGACATCAGAAGAGTTTCAATACAAGACAATGGCCTGGTTCGTCTTCAGAGAAAATTAATCTTAGACATTTCAGGGTGCGAAGTGGGTGAAATATACAGTGTTTCTGAAGGTATGGCAAAAATCAGAGATGTTATTGGTCCCAAGAGAGTTTTGCTGGTTCTGGATGATGTTGAGGAAATGGAACATCTTGGTGTACTGTTTGATCATCCTGAGTGGTTCTGTCCGGGTAGCAAGATTATCATAACAACTAGGAACCGACAACTACAAAGGATTCGTTTGTTCCAACGCGAATTTGAGGTCAACACATTAAGTGAGGAGGAATCAACTAAGCTGTTCAGCCTACTTGTGTTTGATCAGACTATTCCTTCGAAAGGATATGAGAAGGTGTCATACAGATTCGTAAAGTACAGTGGAGGACTTCCCTTAGCACTTTGCATTCTGGGACCTCTGTTGCATGGTGAAGACGATATAGAAATATGGGAAGATAAATTACAGAAACTGGAAAATTACACTAATCAAAGGATTCACACAGTTCTTAAACTGAGCTTTGATTCCCTTGCACATGAAGATGAAAGAAACTTGTTTCTTCACATATCTTTCTTTTTTGTTGGAAGAAGTAAAGCATTTGCACTCAAAATTTTGAAAGCTTGTAAGGTGTACACAAAGGGTGGATTTCAGAATCTGGCCAGTAGGTGTCTGGTGAGTGTCAATGGTGGTCTGCTCACGATGCATCATCTAATCCAAGAAATGGGAAGAGAAGTCGTGCGGCAAGAATCAGTTAATGAACCAGGACTCCGAAGCAGATTATCGAATCACAAGGAAACACTCAATGTGCTGCGAAAAAATAAGGTACATGTCCTACCTCACATTCAAACATCTTGTTGGTTATTGAGTCTTGAACTCAATCTACCATGTTTTATGATAGGGGACACCGTCAATAAAGGGATTGAGGCTTGCTTTTCCAGCACCCAAAACTGTTGCATTGAAGGAGGACAGTCATACTCAACATGTTGGGAATGGCATTGGTTTGGCCAGCATTCTCCCACCTATTCCTTCAAGACGCATCATGTCAAATTTGGAGTCTATAGACACTGTTGCGTTTACGAACCTGGATAACTTAGACTTGCTCGAGCTAAGCTATGTACAGCTCATGGGAGGCTTTTATAACTTCCCAAAGGAAATAAAATGGTTATGGTGGCAAGGGTGCCCTTTGGAATCCATACCTCAGGATTTGGAACTGTATAACCTGGTGGTACTTGACATGCAGCATAGTCAGTTGTTAAATGTCTGGGAGGATAACAAGGTATATGATAAGAAACTTTTTTCGATCCAACTAGTGTCGGTAGGATTTGGGTAAATCTAACATTTATTTCCAATGCAGTTCCTTGGAGCATTGAAAATCTTGGATCTCAGTCATTCTTGTCGCTTGAGGAGTACTCCTGACTTATCGAATGTTGTTAGGCTGGAATGGATTATTCTTGAAGGCTGTATAAATTTGGTTCAGATACATGATTCCATTGGAAGCTTGGGAAGACTTATCTACTTGAACTTAAATGGTTGCAAAAAGCTTTGGAGGCTTCCTAATAGCATAGGCAAAAATGTCAAGAGGGTGGATCTTTCTGGCTGCTCTCGCCTATTTACCGAGTTATCACGGTCCCGAAGTCAGCTACTTTCGTCCCCATTTTCTTCGCCCGACTCGTTCACCTCCACTGTAAAGCTGAGTTTGAAGAATTGCGGTTTATCGCTTGATGCAATTCTTGATAGTTTAAGCTGCTTAACTTCCCTGGAAGAAGTGGATCTCAGTTACAATTCATTTGCAGAAATAAGAAAAGACTTCCTACACTTCACCAGCATGTATGATATGCGTTTACAAGGTTTCAAGAATCTTCGATCGATATCACAATCACCATGGATAAACTTTGATGGTTCTAAATTCCTCTTTCCGGAAATAGTTGAACATGAGCAGGATCAATATTTTGATGATGAATTAGCCGAGACTGAAGGTTTGCTAAAGTTAGAAGCCGCAACCAAACTGGATGTCAGCAAGGACCCTGAGTTGGAGTGTTTTGGAAGCAGCGCCCGATTAGCTCCTGGAGGTATCTATTATGGTCTCTGGAAGGTTTGTTTTCACGTCCTTCTCTGAAATGGAATTTTTGTCTTGTAATTTTAGATTCCATAGTCAATAATTTGCATTTAACCTGCAGGGAGTGTGCCAATGTGTAATATACAGCATTTTCCAGGGGATAGACGAAACTCGAGTATATCCGTTTGCCCTAGAAAGCTCCGGGTCAGAAATTTTGGATATTGTCCGTTGGCTTCCTGATAATCCAATTCGAGCATTCAAAGTGTGCTGTGTGTATCAAGGCTTCAGATATAACAATAGCATTAGGGGACGTCTCCAAGTCGAAAACTTGACCAAAGAGCGTGCATGGCTGTATTTCCCAGAAATTTATCCAATGGATCCAAAGTTTGATGAAAGAGAAGTTTGCTGGGTAAGTTACTGGAGAGTGATGCAACACGGAGATGTAGAAGCTGACGATTTGCTTGAGGTATCATTTCAGTCTAGTGGAAATATTCCAGTCAAATGTGGGATGAGCATTCTCTACGAGGTGGATGAAAAAGACATTGATCTCGTGATGCATGCCGACATAATCGACAGCACACTAGATGCTATTTATGAGGGTTTACGAACGTAATCAAATCACACCAATCACATTTGAATAGCCTTACCTATTTTTCAGTTCTGAAACTAATTCCAATTTTGTTTGCAAGCTGCAGTTTGTAGGAGAGCTGAGGAAATACAAGTGGCTGCACCTTGCGCTTGGGAAGTCAGGATCAAGATCCTCTGCACACCCCTCAGCCACACCGATGTCACCTCGGAAATCCTAGTGAAGCATAATTGGTTTAATTATTGAAGCATAATTTTGAAAGGCTATAATTTCATAAGACTGCTGTGTTTGTTTATTTTCAATATTGTCTAATTTATGTTTGTCTGGTTTAATTTCTGCAAGTGTGGTTTGAATTTCAATATTATATGGTTTATTTTCGTTGTTTGGTATTATCTCTTTGCATTACATAAATTCATCGTTTCAAATGGTAAAATTACATAATTTGAAATTATTAAAATTGAAACTACTTGACAATTGGTAATATGGTTCAAATGGTAAAATAACATAATTCATCGACAAGCTCCTCTTTTTGTTCAACACAGCCTCATGCTTGCTCTCCTCAGCCAATTCTTGTCACATGCAACAGTTAAACAATGACAAATGGTTCCCAAATGGATAGTTTAAAAAAAAAACAAAACTAAATATAATAAATTTAAGATGTTGAGACCAAATGCAGAGGTAAACTTGCTGCATAAAGAAAAAATTCATGTCCTAACTTAGTTCATCCTCCGGATGAGTTCATTGATCTTGTCCTCTCTGTTACCAGCATCACCACCTTCAACATGGTGGTTTCTCTTCTTCTTCAAACCACCAGATGGAGCACTGAGCTTGAATGGCCACAAAAAGTTGTTGGCTTGCTTGAAATGTGGTCCAACTGTCATGATCTCATGGATGAGATCTTCTGTGGAGATGATACCATACTTCCCAAGTGCCTGCTCAACAATGGAGTTATCGGTCAATGCAATACGCTGCTTGTTCAGCTTTTTAAAAGTATATTCGGACAAGGTTCAGTCTCTCGCAAAGTAACTATATTCTCAGCGACTGATCTTCGCCAATCAAGAAGATATGTGTCACAGTACTCAAGTCATCACTTGTCCTCAAAGTACTTACGCTTACGCATCATATTCATGTCTGATGTTCCCATGAATGACATGGTTTCGGCAAAACGTCTTTAGACAATTCTAGCAGGAGTGCAAGAGGAGTTCAATCGCATTCTGGAACTAAAGTATAGCGTGGAGAAAACACAAGAATGTAAACCGGAAGGTTCTAAAGATCAAAGATCTTTTCGGTTGAAGTCGGCCAGCGAAGAAATAGATAATCATATATTCAAACGAATATCTCCTCATCGGTTTGAAGACGATTTGGCTGACTTGTCGTGGAAGATATCTCACGATCGGAAGATTGGAATTAAGATATCTATCGAATATTTAGGAAGATCTCCTAAAAATTTGACAGAATATCTGGAACAGATTTGGACTTCGCCAATGCATATAAATAGAAGGCTAGGGCGTCCAGAATCGGTATTGCTTTCTAAGAAAAATAAACACGAGGGCATTCGTTTGATTGGAGAAGAAGAAGAGCGACGACCGGTTGATCTTTCCCCACTAGAAAATCACCGGCGCTAATACAGTCTGTTCAGTGTGCTGATCAGACTGTTCGTGTTGAACTGACCGCTGCACACACCAGTGACCACTGCTGGCTTTCGGGAGAAGATCGAGCACGTTCGGAAGGGAGTTTCGGACGAAGGGGATCGAGGGAGAGCCGAGATCATAAATCTGAGT